>CM061167.1:10015000-20015000 GCA_030763345.1 Mythimna separata | reverse complement strand
AAATATCTACTAAGTAATTTAAACATATTTTATGCAAAAGTTTTTGTTTAAACATTGGTATGAAAATAAATGTTATATAACACAACGAAATCTCCATCACGCCGATTGTACTGAGGAATGTCATAAAACATTCCTGGGAAAGTGTTCCTTTCCCAGGAATGTATACAAAGGAGTGCATTTAGATAAGTGCTCATCAGACGTTGATTAGGGAAGCGAGGCGAGTCGCCACAAGAGATCTGTGTCGGTGTTTTGTATAGCGATATGATTGAGAATGGCTGGGTCTTACAGTGGATATGTGTCGGATGACGTGGAATTAATCTGCGTCGTGTAAATAAATGTGGGGTGTATGTCAGAGCGTCGACGACGTCGCGGCGACGAGGCGGGGCGTTCGCCTCCTCGCACCGGAAGCGCCCGTTCTCAACAGATTGGAGAATATACTTGTGTACGCCGCGTAACGCTTGCCAAATTATTCTTTACCCCTAAAACAGGAACAAAGCCTTCATCATCTCGTGTAATAGACGCCAGTAAATCCACCTAGAAAATTGAAAATTATGCGCCGAGATATGTTTCAAACAACCACTCTTGTGAAGAATAAGATACTGTTCTGAACACTCAAGTAAATTAAGTGTTTAAGTTTATTATTAAAATTTGAATGGACTTAGAGTGGAATGTTCGACCTGTTGAGGGTCAAGAGATCGAAATAGAAACAATAAGGTCGTAGGTACCGAGTGCTCATCCAGTTTTTTAAAACGTCACTAAATGGAAGGTTTAGTAGTCACACGACTTTTGTGAGATGGATGAGCTGACCTGTTTTACCAATCTTTTGGAAACAATTTAAACATTCAGTCGGCTTAATGCTACAAGGCTTTTTATACCAGCATTTTTTTTGGTTGAAAAAACGACACTGATTTCTACTTCAAATATTGTTTAATTATTATGCATACTTTTACCCCAGTTAATGGGTTGTGGAGGTCTGGTAGTCAGCCGCTCCTCGTAAAATACTGGTATTCAGCTAAATCCGGCTTGACTGGAAGCCGACCCCAATATAGTTGGGAAAAGGCTAGAGAGATGATAATGATTATGCACACTTTTAATCAAATACGATATTAGAAGTAGAATTAAGTATTATTTTAATATTATTATTAAAAGAATTTTAAATTATTACTTATATAATACTTTTTAGCTCTGGTAAAGAAATATGTATGGATGTATGTAGTAATGTAGGTATAATGTTATATAAAATGTCTTTATCAACAAAGACTTTATAAAACTTCAAAGCTGTTATTATGAAAAGAAGTTCAACATAGTCTTTGACGTCAAAGGTCACGACAGCTGTACTGCGGAAATAGGCGTCTTGGCGAGAGAGACAGATACATGTATTTGTTTAAAATTGTTATATCGTTTGCTTTTCTACCGATTTTGATATTGTTTTCACAGTTAGTATTCTTTTTGTATATTTATTGATAAATTGGTAATTTATCAAATAATTTTAACCGTATAGCTGAACTGTTGTAATGATGATTTTTATTATTATTATGCCATAAGTAAATACGTGTTAGGGTTGGTTCACATCTGACGGAAAATGCGTCGAGCGTATCATCGCATCGGTCGCGTCCACTCCGTCAAATTAGACCTTTCACATTAAGCGTCTAATCAGTTTGTCCGTTCAGCATCTACAGAGCGGTACTTATTTATTTTTATTGTAAACTCAAGAAATAGAAGTTGTTAGAATAGTCGCTATATTTTTTGTCGCTAAACAGATAATTTAAGCCAAGATCTAGCAAAAAAGTCTACCTAAGTCCTCACTAGCTCTTACATCGACCGACAATGCGTTGACGGAAACGGAATAGACGCTGAACGCTCGACGCACTAACGTATCATCGGTTGAGTGTGAACGGTCAAGTGTTTTTCTATACATTTGTCTGTTCTGGCGTTACGCGACCGATAATACGCGACGCATGTCGCACGATTTGACGCATAATTTGACACTAACCTGCTAAATGCAAAAAACTTAAGAAAATTTGAATTTCATATGCTACTCTGGCGCTTTACACACAGCGGAAAGTAGTAAAATCTTAAAAGTTTTTTTATTTAATGTTTTTTTGCTTCATGGCCACTTGCCTGTGAATTTTATAATATAGTCTATTTTTAGAACACCTAACAATTCGACTCTAAAGCTAAGCATTGCATAGCATGTTATGCATAACTACATTTATTTTGAGTAGCATCGAAGAGCTTCCAGCCTAAACATACAGTATCATGGCATTTGCAGGCAGCGTGTTGTAATTGACAATACCCTTTGTTCAGTTAGAACCAGAGTTTTGCTTTCACGCGTTTGGTTTAGAACGATAAAAATTAATACAACGATGTGATCCTAAAATGCAGTTGTATGTTACCGGTACTCAAAAATGGAACTGCGTATGGATTGAGTCATTTATTTTTTGAAGTTTTTTTTATTTGCTATAAACCTTTACTTAACCGCGATCGCACCTGATGGTAAGCAGTAGTTTTTCTAGTTTTTAGGCAAAACAGAAACATTATAGTAAATAATTGTAAAAACATGATGGTAAAGTAAAAAAGTAGTAAATCTTGAGCTGAGCCTGTTATGGTTAATTAACAAGATCACTCAATCCAACTCGAGTTCAAACGCTATAACACAAATCTCAGCTTCCCCGGTTTCCATTTGAATTTCAAAAATTTATTAAGAATTTGTAAAAGCTATTAGCAAATTCTCATTTCATTTGAAGGTCATTTGAGAAAGTTATAACAGCTTATTTAAATTCATTCAATACATACACGAGTGGACTAAATGACCTTTGAATGACCTTCGCAGACTGAATAAAGGCTTTATTTCTTTCAGAGATTAACGCACCGGATAAAAGGATGGATGAAATGACGACAGGTTACTGGAGCAAATGGTGACCCACAGATGACCTTCAAGTTAAAGGTGGATAGTCAATAAGTAATACTGTTGCTGATCAAAGTGGCGGATTGTGAAAAAGACCCGTATTATTTCTTAGAAGAAGCTGCGAGTCGGAGTCGCACACTGAGGGTTCCGTATAAAGTAACTTATGTAAATAGTTGAATTCCCAAATAGAGTCTCGAAGATTTTTCCGAATCGAAAAATGATTTTTTTTTATGACGAAAGTAGTTATAATTTACAATTTTCAGATTTATTCCTGTAGTTGCTCGTAATAGCGTCGCCAAATACTGGGCCAAACAAAGAATTTTAATTCGGAATAAAAACTGTTCTGGCATCGACACTCCAAGAGTAATTTTTAATTAAAAAATTCAAAGCTTAAAACTAATTGTTTAGAAAACAAAAAGAAGCTGAGTTGTACCACGCAGTTCAGTGATTTATATTTTGGCTGTTCACCGTATGCAACCACAAAGAAATCCCTCAAATACCTCGGAACAGTTATAGTTTTCTTAAAATCCTACAATCAGTGATAAAGCTTTTGGTCGAAATACAAATATGTGTATAAGTGCTTAGATTATCACTGACTATACCCAAGGCTACTGTCGCATATATGACACACTCACACTGTTAAAATATTTACACGAAAGCGTCGTTCGAACAGAAAGTGATCGTCGCACGAGTACCAGATCATCGCGTTCATTTATACGGCAAACCCAACCGCGACGTTTTGCCTGCAGAGTGCGTTCTCGCCATGTTGAGTTCGGCGTCCCCAAGGAAGCTCCATCAAAGCGTTTGTTGACATAGAGGAAAACTATCTGGTCCACTGATCCGGCTGTGAATCGACTCCGCAGATGACTAGGTCTAAGACGACTTTGACTTCTCAGCGATGTAGTAATGTGAGTTTGCCTTTATATTATTCTGTTTTCTTCAGCGGTTCCCTCGTGTAAATGTAGGAGGTTATGCTTGGGAATGTACTACTGAGATTTAAAGTATACCATGTGTTGGCATATCGGTGTATGCCGAAGTTCATCCAAATTCGATCAGCTGTTTGAGCGTGCAAAAGTACTATCTTAATAAGTCTTTTAAAAAAAATCACTTGTTCGATTTGTGCGAAATTCCGCCCTTTTATTTTACAGAACGCTTTTACTTTAACGAATTTTTAACATCGGATTAGTTTTAAGATTTATAAGTTACTTATCACATAGTTTTCAGCAATTGCTAGGCCTTTCAAAGGCCTTTCCAAGTCCTTCTAGACACTTTTCTGCCAGGCCATCTCAAACCGGTCTACGCCAGAAAACGATTATAAACAAAATATCTCATATGCGCTGTTTCCCGCTCGGATTTGTTTGTTTATCATCAAAGGACTTAAGTCAGTGTGAGGACTTTGTAACGTTCAATGCACTTGCGTTCAATGTTTTGGTGTGAAAATAAATACTTTCTTTTCTATTCGTGTCAACCAAAAATTGGCTGAGTATACTTCGTCAGCAGCCGCGACAACCACTTCATTAAATAGCTATTCTATAAACCGATTTTACACTGCAGTTGAGACTTGTCAGGGACTTCAAAATGAATGAGGTGGTAATTTTAAGAAGAAAAAGGAATCAAAATATTTAAATTCTGCTCAGATTTATTCACAACTAGCTCTTTGATGCAATTTATCAAATAACTATTTCAGATTTTTTTTATAATTTACACTATACACTGCTTTGAGGGTTGTGTTTTTTTATTTCTTAATTTATTTTTTATATATTTTTGCGGATATTTTATTGACAGTCTGGTTTCTACATCAATACCTACTTTCGAAGCAGTTGAGCACATGGCCCTCATATATATGATTGAAATCCAACGGTCATGCATTCAGATTCAATTTATTGAACGAGCAGCGCATTTTAAGTTTATCAAACTTATTTTCTATATTTACTTTTTTGCCTATATAATTGTTAGAACTTTAGGCAAGGGCTTCCAACTTAGGTTAGGTGAGCAAGAAAAATATAACGACATGGTAGTCAGTCACTTCTCAGAATAATCAGATAAGATCTTCTTCCAATCATCCGCAAACACGTCAGAATCAGGTGGAGCATCCAAGAGAGCGTTGAGCGTGGTTATCGCGTTAGGGTGACGGTTCGACACCCAGATATAATGAACAGACTGTGCTTCCTGGAACACCTAAAGTTGATCGAAGCAGAAAGTTGGAATAGTTTGTCGTGTAGGCTAGGAGATCTGTTTTTCCGAGAAGGATCTAATACATTTCAATGATTTGGTCGTTAATTCTTGATACCTCGCAGGAATTGTACCCTAAGCTGCTAAGGAGATTATTAGAAGTTAGTGTCTTGATGTAGCTAATTGTCACACTCAGAGATGCTACTCAAAATTTATTCACACAGAGAGACATTTTCACGTTCAGTATGCGTTGATAAGTCAGTCAGTTTCTCCTTTTATATGTATAGAATAAATAGTTTTTAATTATGAAATGATCGCTTTTCTGCTAAAAGCAGACTTACAATCATCTGCCTAGCCTTTTCCCAACTATATTGGGGTCGGCTTCCAGTCAAGCCAGATTTAGCTGAATACCAGTATTTTACGAGGAGCGGCTGCCTACCAGACCTCCACAACCCATTAACTGGGGTAGCACGGTACTTCATGGCAAGACTGGTGTCAGATTTACTGGCTTCTGACTATCCGTAACGACTGCCAAAGATCTACAAATGACAGCCGGGACCTACAGCTTAACGTGCTTTCCGAGGCACGGAGGAAACTCGTCATGTTAAGATGGTCACCCATCCACAGACCAACCTAGGCAAGCGTTGCTTAACCTTGGAGATCGACCTGTGCGGCTGTTATTATTTAGCCACGAGCTCCTCAAAAGCAGACATACAATGTTCCTTCTAAAAAGGCTGGGTACAGAAATTGAATTAAATGTCATGAATGAAATTTTAAAAATAAATATTGTCAGGCTACCGTTTCACTACGCAATTAATTCACGGTATAATTAATTTAATCAGTCGTTGTCAGTACAGCTAGCGTTTATACTATGCATTAAGGAGATTATTTTGTGCTATCGGCCGGTAATGTTATCACACGTATCGCCTCGGACTGCTCGGTGCGCGTTTTACTCCACAAATTTTAAACTGAATATACAAACAGCCCAGTTACACTGGCTTTTAATTTTAATCCCTGCTTAATGCACATTCTGACATCATTCGTTAGTTATGTATGTAGCGCAAGTCGTAAGAAGTTTACTTCAATAAGATGTGTTCAGTGAATAAACGACAGGTTGCTAGAATACCTAGTTCGAAGAATCCTCCGTTAACTAAGGTAAAGCACACACATTTTATGTTGTTTTATTTAGCCTGTACTTTCCCTCTGCTAGACAAAGGCTTCTTCAAACTCATTATTTTCTTGGTCACCGCGAACCAGGCGTTTAGGTCATCTTGCCACCTCTTCTCAATTTGTATAGACTCTTGTTCAGCGGTCAACATGCATGCGATTGACCTGACCCGCTCAACCCCTTTTTGGTCTGACAGCCGCCTTTTCAAACGTATATGATCCCAGTCTTCGAGCGCAGCGTGATGTCCTTTATTCTGTCGGACCTTTGCCAAAACGCTGTATTCCATTGCTCTTTGACAAACCCGAAATACTTTTGCGAATCGGTGAGCGACCACGTCACACATAAGCTGTTATGTTTTATTTGTCCTCGTCTTAGACTTAGCAAATTAAAAGCGAACACGTTACTTGGCCCGCCATAAAATATCGAACGGCACCAACTGCAGAAGGAAACGTTTTCGAGCAAAAGTCAAATGTATGAAATTTACCCTTAAATATTACACTGTATTCACTCGTAAAGTATATTACAGCAA
This sequence comes from Mythimna separata, assembly GCA_030763345.1. NCBI lineage: Eukaryota > Metazoa > Arthropoda > Insecta > Lepidoptera > Noctuidae > Mythimna > Mythimna separata. The sequence continues at coordinate 20,008,223 of CM061167.1, read as the reverse complement.
CGAAAACGCCGTCGAAACGTGACAGATGTTGCAACTGTGCCGGGGACCGTACTTACGAGTACCATACCGATATAAAAGTTCCGGATCGACACCGATCAACGGGTCTGATACAGATTGTCGTGCTCGGTGTTAGTGAGTCTATATATTTGTTGGCTACAGCACGTGTTGCACGCGTTAACGTTAAGCTTCACGGCGGCGTATGAGCGTAACATAATGTGACACTTGTTCTCGCTTCACGCAGGCGTGATACGACAGCTTAGTTTCAATGCTTTTTTTTATAGAAATAAAGAATTAAAAATTAAGAACGTCATCACATCGTTGCTTCAAACCTGTGTGCAGAACCTTAAACGTTATTCGTACTTTTACTGCACACAGTCGAGTTAGGGCGATACACGCGCGCCTTGTTTGTGTTTTCACAAATAATAGAGCCGTAACGCCTTGGGCGCTAACCGCTGCGCCGCACGTTGCTTACTAAGTGGTTTTTTTGCCAATAAACTTAATAATACTACGCTCTCAGATAACGTGAAAATTGCTCCCTAAGCTACCCATATTAAACCTTGTGATGATAATGTTAAGATTAAAATCTGTGTGATGTTAATAAAACAGAAGTAGTGGATCAGTGAGTTCATTTACAACTTACTCGTGGTTATTTAAGGGAAAGATATATTTATTCATTTAAATTGTGACTTTACTACCAGAATTGAAACAGAGTTATTTGTATTCTGTATTTCGGTATTCCAATTAGAAAAACTACATCTCAATCCATATTGTTGTTAGGTTTAAAAAAAGGTGTGCTCACATAACATGTACCAAGCCATTTTAAAAACTGTGGCACTGTGTATACTGACAGAGAGATTCTAAACAATTTTTTGGAAGTCTACCCCTGCCTCGGAATGCTTTGAGTTGAGCCTAAAAAAGGTGAAGCCATACAATCGAGCACCAACTGTCTGACATATTAACTTTCAAAGTAAGCAATAGGATGTAGCTAGAACTTCAGTTTAGGCCTTTGGACGTAGCAAGCGGCTAACTGGATCTGCAAGCTTAATTTCAAGTCTTCATTAGTTACATTTATGGAAGAGATGTCACGATTTTGGCACATGCAAACTATTAATAGCCCATCAAACGCTAATTCTACTTTACATTTAGCGAGAATAAATAGTAAAATAAAATATGTGCAGTTGTGACTGAAACTTGTTAGAGTGAGACAGAGGAAAAGAAAACTTTTATAACTCTGCAATTTTAGTCTAATGACTTTTCTGTTAGCGTTCCCGCCAAACGCTTGGTACTAAACGTATGGCAAATGACATTACGCGGCACATCACTTGTTTGGTTAGGGAACTTGCACTTTACCAGTGATTTCGGTCGCAAAAAGTCTCCATAAAAACTTGAATGTCCCTCATACCTTATTTTAGGGTAGTTGTAAAAAGCAAATCATGGCAGTCATTATTCATTTCTAGTTAATTTGATTGAAATTTGTGCTAAATTAAAAAAAAATATTATCCCAAAAACAATAATTTTCCATATGATCTTTAAAAACCCTTATATATTCTGAAAATGAATTATGACAACCTTTATTATTTACTTAGGTTACTGTTTGTGCTAACTTTCAAGTACATAGATGCACACAACGACATAAAACTCCCATATTTCTTCATTTAAAGGGTAGAATTTTCAAAAACTTCTCAGTACTTGTCTACGTTATAAAAGGAAGCCTTTTGCAAAATTCCATGTCCATCATCCCAGTAGTTTCAGCTGTGTGTTGATACGTCAGTCAGCTAGTTTCTCCTTTCATACTGTACACAGAATAATTTAAATAACACGAGGAACGTGAGCTATACAAAAATTGCCCGGTGCAATATTGATCAGGAAAATTGGTAGCAAGACTGATTGCCCAAGTAACTCAGGTCGACTTACTTTTTCGGTAAACCCGTTGACTAAAATAAATGTATTTACGTTTAAACTATATTACTATTTGAATGAAACAATGCAACGTTCGTAATGATTAGATACAATCCAAAGCCGTGTTCTATGAAATCGTGAATTATATATATTACTAGCTTTAGCCCGCAGCTTCGCCCGCGTACATAAAATAATTATAGCCTATGTCACTCAGGAATACAGCAGCTTTCTATTAGTGAAAAAATTTTAGCAATCGGACCAGTACTTCCACAGATTACCTCATACAAACAAAAAAACAATCTTTACCTCTTTATTATATTAGTATTAGGTACATGAAAATTATAAAAACCTATACATATAGGATACGTTCTTTGGAATAATGCAAAGTCATTCCTACAAAGTCGTGTCAAATTACCACAATTCATGTTTGTGTTGTTTTAAGTTTATGTAAAATTACGTAGCTCGTAATTTTCTTATATTTTAGGCGACCTCAAAATAAATTTTAAGTGGAACGCCATCTTATAATGTCAGTCACGATCAAATTTTTATTTAAAAAATAAAAATCTTGTCTCAGCACTCAATCGTGTAACCTCTATCACAATTTGAAAGACTTTGAAGGAATTCTTGAAAGTCTCAAAAAAGTTTCGATCCATTATACAACCTATGAAAGGTTTAAAAAAATCATCTCGACCCGTTTACATAATGTAATGTTTTTTTTTTAAATAAAAGGCCCGTTTTCTACCAATATACTAGCAAAGGAATGCTTTTTGTTCCGTTTGAGTAACTTCAAGCGAAAAGGTCGACTACATCAGTTTATGAACTCATTCAGTTTATGAAGTTGAACTTAGATTAAAAAGTTTTTAAAAGCTGTGGCCATCATTTACACATGACATACTTAAACTTCTATGACTATATCTCTCGGTATTAAACTTGTTTGTGACTAGTTAGTAGTACATGAGAAAAAATGTGATGTGGACACGTAAAATATGGTACAGGATAGAGAGGACATAGCGACTCAGGGCCATGACAGACTGCGAAGAAGATGAAGGGATGACCTGCATATGAATCTTGAAAATTAGAAAGAAGAAACAAAAAATCTTAATCGATGTAATGGATGAAAGGATGCTTTTACCGAGCGGTGAGATGTTACGGGCATAGCGTGGACTTCTTGTTTCACATTGAAAAACAAAATCACTTTTTATTCTTAGATTAATAATAATATTATGTATTCAATCAAAGTTTACGGTCGCTGTCTATACGTTTCTACCATCTAATTGAAAGATCGTTAAAATATTCACGATAAAATTCTAGGAATCTGGACAAACTGTGTGAAGGCATTTTGTACTGCTTTTAGGAAATAATGTTTTTTCTTTGTCCATGCAAAAAATTGTCCAAATCGCAGTAAAAATAAAAGTCGGCTGGAGTGAAGTCCGGGGATTAAAGATGACGGATGGTTTCTACCTGCAGGTCTTGTAGTGTTCAAACTATTTCTCGAACAGTGAGATCTTGCGCTATCATAGAGTATTAATGATTAAGATCGATTGCTGAGTGAGGGCGAGTTTCCTTAATCATTGTTTGGAGTTCTGTGCAACACAAACATCATCTGTTATTGGATGACCGGTAGGAAGCTGAATTGAATTAAGAAAGAAGGAAAACACGTTTATTTTGAGCAAAATGAATATGAAAACAAAACAAATAATTGGGAACCTAAATTACACCATAAAGTGCCTGATAAACAGTTACCCTCTGCTCTCTAAGGAGAAATGGTCGATGAGGTTAACTTTGCGTCAATTACGACGTAATATGATTGTCGAATAGTATGCATTCTTTGTCATATGTCTCAAAATCGGTCTATATTAATTCCTGCTTTAACAAGGAAATGCAATAAAAAGAGTATTCGAAAATTAAATTCATTTTTGCCGTATCCGTCTTCGTTGTCTACACTATAAAATCGGATCTTCAAAACGAACAATGAAACATTTTTTTTTTCAAAAGCACCTATAGATTGTTATATTTTTCTTGTACAAAGAAGTTTTTCTACGAAATCTGATACCATTATAGGTTTGATTTTCATTCACAGTGTCCAGTGGGGTTTAAACTGAAATGCCATGTTTGATTCCAAATTAATAATGATTGTATTAACTACAGGTACATTTCAGAAGCGTTCCTATTATAAATTCCCTACTAACAGACTATTATTACTGAACCGTATTATGCTTTGAAATAGTTATTGTAGCCGCCTACTAAATTCACAGCGTTAATAAGCAATTAAGAAATAATTACTGTTTCTTGTTTTAGAGGATATAATTAGCAAAAACGGAAAAAATTGCTGGTTTTTTAAAAACGTTAGCCCAGTATACATTTCGTTTTTGTCGAAACTTATACAAGATCGACCATTGTAAGAGGTTTGCCAAGCGTGACACGATACACGTTGTTATATTGTCCAGACTAATTGTTTGCTGTACAAAAGAAAGTCAGAAAGCTTGTTTATTTGTCACACACAATGTAGGAACAATAAGGAAACTTAATTTTATACTTGCTTATTTTTTTGTAAGTATAGTCTTACATTTTTTACTAGGTATTATTGTAATGGTTCAAAATGGCGTTTTAGTTGCATTTTGCGGTTGTGGGATTTTTCGAAACAGTTACGGCGACCTAGAAAGAGAGACTGAAGGAACACGGGCGAGTTTTAATCAGTAAAAGTCTGACACTCCCTCTCGCTCCACTCGGAGCAAGAGAAGTTATAGAACGGCCGACATATATCGGCCGCTCCGAATTTTGAACCTGTAGGTAATTGTTTTCCAGCATTATAAGGCGAATGCGTATTGCGTATTTTTTTGAGTATGTAAGTACGGAACGTCAACTTTATAGTGACCAATATGTTTCATCATACTGTAACTTCTTTTTGATGATTTTCAGCCCAAAACAAAGGAAGATAAAGAGGTCTTTAACTTGACCAACACTTACGTTTCTAAACAAAAATAGGAGCTTGCAAATGAGGGATGGTTAGAACATAAACAGGGTATACCTGTCTAGCTACACCCTGTGTATGTTCTGTCTAGTCTAATCACGATACAGTGGGCGACACAACGAGTTTGCCGTGCTAAATTGACCCTAGTCTACAAACAACTGCTGCTAAACGAAGCAAATGCTGTATCCGTAACGTAACAGTTTGCAGCCAACGGCAATTTTGGGCCATGCTTTCTATAAAACATCGTGAAGGAACTCGTGGCTAGAATACTAACAGCCACATGGATCGATCTGTAAGGTTAAGCAACGCTTGCCAATATCAGTTTGAGGATGGGTGACCATCTTAACATACGGAGACTCCTCCGTGTCTTAGAATTCACATTAAGCCGTTGGTTCCAAAGTGCATTTGAGCATTTTTCACAGTCGATGAAGAAAGTCATAATTTCAGTGAAAAGATGTTCACTGCTGGACAAAGGGGTCCCCAAGCGTCGCCACAATGATCGGTCCTCTGCATATTGTATCCATCGGACTCATCATAGGTCTACCGTGTGAGAGACAATTCAATAGATACGTCTTCCGCTACGCGGTCGCAACTTCAGAACCTTTCAATCTATCTATAATAATCATTCTCCTCTGCGAGCAATGTGCCCTACCTAATGTCACTTAAATTTGGCTTTTCTTCTAGCTATGTGCGAGGAAATTAACACTAATCTTGCTGTAGGGTATCGTGTTACCACGTAAGTATTGGCTTGTGGAGGTTAGATATATATAAATACTGATATACAGATATAGCTGTATCCAGTTTGACTGAAAGCCGATCCCAACATAGTTAGGAAAAGACTAGTCAGATAGAGCAATTTATCTGCGTAGTTTTTCCTAAGGTCTATCTATTCTCAGGTCTATTGTTTGGTTGGTCTATTCAGAGAGATAAGCGCCTAATGAACGGAGCCAATTTACCGTGCAGGTATCAAAAACCCTACAAGTACTATATCAATCTGGCGTGAGTAAACGATTAAACTAAACCAGGTAAGCGGACCCTTCAGTCATACAATAGAGCTGTATTGGTGTAAAGGGAGAGATGATATTACCATCCTTAATCATTTGGGCAAACATTAGGGAATTATAACTAACTTGTGGGTTTTGGTAGTTCAAATCTGTAGATTTTTTAGCTGCGCTCGTGATTGATAGAGTCCGTCTAATGAAAGCGCGACCTGAGAAAAAGAGGTTAAACCCAAAAAAATTGTATGTACTAACTAAAAGGAGAATCATGTCTTGACACTTCACATTTATTTCCTTCAATTGCGGCTAAATAATGTTGTCAATTAAATAAAAAACTCCAGGTCGCGCTTTCATTGGACGGACTCTACACATATGTAAGGCCTAATATGAGTGGTTTTTTATTTGAGGTTGTAAATCATTTAATAACTTCTTCCTTTTTGGGGTGCAGCGAGAGAGTGTCAGACTTTTACTGACTGCAACCCAATTGTGTGATACAGTTACCCTTTGCGTTCTAGGGCTACTTTATTTATTTATTCTTCATGCACAAAGTACATAGGCGCATTTAATGCCTTAGGCATTCTCTACCAGTCAACCTAGGGTGGTGAAGAGATAATATGGTAGGTAGGCTACGGTATCTCTCTCAAAAATTCTCTGTGTGCGATATATTTCGTAAGAGATACTGTGGCTCTGAAACCTAAAGCGCTACTGAAGGAACACAATTTCGTTTTAATCAGTCAAAGTCAGAGCGAGAGGACGTGTCTCTCGCTCCATCTACAGCGGGATAAATACCATGACTTGTTGTGGTTCCTTAAAAAAACTCAAATAAAGGCGTCTGTTTTGCCTGCGTGGTTTACATGAGCATTTTTTTTTGCATTAGCGGCCTTATAATGTTCCCACTGCTGGGACTCAGGCCTCCTCTCTAGGATAGGGGATGGGCCGTGATCCACCGTGTGGGCCCGTTGCGGATTGGTGGATGACACATGTCTTCGAATTTTTGGTTCTAGGACATGCCGGTTTCCTTACGATGTTTTCCTTCACCGTTTTTGAGAGCAGTGGTGATGAAATAAATTACACAAAGTAATGCGCCTGCCTGGGTTTGAACCCGCGACCTACAAGTAAGTCGGGGCAGTTACCACTCGGCCACCACTGCTCTGCTTGGTGTACGTAGAGTGTAAATTACAAGGTACTGCAAACATAACATTAACCTATCACATACCCGCAAAACGAGACACAATAGTAAAACAATAACAGCGCGGTCTCATAGGACCGGTCGGTCAATTTAAAAATTAATTCATGAATTAATTTCAGTTTTAGCACTATTGCAATAGTATTTTGATTTGCATTTTAAGGCTGTAATACACATACCTATAACTATCACAAAAGTTTGCAAGTAGCTTGTATGCCAAAAGCCATAAGAGGTTCTATTTGGTGGATGTCACTATCGCTTGCATGCTACTTGCGTACATTTGTGCTAGTTACTGGCATGTGTATTCTGGCCTTAGAGGACCACATAATATTATCCGTTTCGTTTAAGGGACAAAAAGAGGTTTTTACTCGTACGACGAGTACCATCCGTACGTTGTCGAAACCAGCACGGTCCGGACTAAGCGTTTTGCATCGTCGTTTATACCGCGTACATCGAGGGACTGGAACAATTTGCCTGCTGCGGTCTTTCCGTCGTTTACAATTTAGGAGTCTTCAAGACTAGAGTGAATAGGCTCTTAATAAATTAGTGCGCCTCACCATCAACGACCGTATCACTGCTTATCATCAGGTGGGATTGCAGTCAAGCACTGGTTTAAGTAATATAAAATATATATATATATATATATATATTCTCGTATACATAGTCAGTATAACTTCACCACGCTACCACACTAATAAGGTTAGGTAAGGGTTAGGATTAAAGGCGAAAGTTTGTGAGTGCGTGATGTGTGAATATTTGTAACTCCTTCATACCCGCACGACTGTTGGCGTATGGATAGACCACGACCTGGAGTTGTACTTACAATACTCTTTAACCCAGAAGTAGGATCCCTTGAGAAAGTTTTATACTTTCACGCGAGGCGAAGCCATTCAAAGTCAAAGTCAAAGTGGTTTTATTTTACATAGGCCTACTTGGGCACTTATAAAACGTCAAAAACTAGTGTACGGTTCCAAATTGGTCGTTTCCTATGGAGAAGAACCGGCAAGAAACTCCATAGTTAATCTTTTCAAAAAACTATTGGGTCTACAATATTTCCATATTATTACAACACAGACACTTATGCGAGGACAGTGTAGACCAGTCAATATTGCACCCAAAAGCACAATAAAGATAAAATTAGTCAAAAACTGACATTGGGACTAGTTAGTTGTAGGTAAGTATACGAGTATGCATCAATATTTTCGTCAACCTGTTATGGATTACGGTCTGACCTGAAACATCATGGCTGTGTTTTCTTAGACTATAGAAATTATTATTTTTATTGATATACGAGTAAACCCATCTGATGGTACCTAAGCAGTGATGGTGAGGCGCACTAGTTTATTTAGTTGCTATATTTTTTGGACCACATCAAAAACATCACTAAATCGATACTATCGAGAACATAATATGGTAGATATTATGTTCTCGATATCCCAAGGCATTCAACTAAGCAATTTATATTAAGCTTTATTTGATACATGGGTAACACAAGTTTGGCCAACGCAATAAACTTGCCTTGCGGTCCCCGCTTATGATTAATATCGTTATCAAATTAGTTCGTACACAATTATTGGAGGTTGTGAAATTATTTTCTAAACAAATAGCCAAGTCATTTCAAAAACCTCTTTCCACATATGTTTGTATACATATATGTAAATAGCTTTAAATGGGAAATTCTTCTATATGTATGAGAGCAATGGGTAGCTCGCCGTCTCGTCATCCGATAACCGCGACAGAAGCCCGAGCCTTTGACGAGCAGTAGTGTTCCACATGTGCCTCAAGGAGATGTCAGTAAAACCGTAGTGGCCCATCAGTGTCGAAGCCTACTGTGGTCATGACTAGTGTAAAAGAGAACCACGGCGCACTGAAACGACGGCGGAAAAGGAACAGAAATGGGATTTAGTCAGTAAAAGACTGACATACGTCCGGAATACCCACCTCCATATTATATTATAAAATTGTTTTCCACTAAATAGCTGAGTCTGGTTTGAATGCATCTTTACATAAAGATATTTCGTCATAAACATTAACACCATAATTGGCCTACTTTATTCAGTTTCCTTTCAGATAGTGGAAGGTGTGTGAGAATTTTAAACGAATTCTGCGTAAATAATAACGCAATAAATTACGGTAATGATAACTGGAACCGGTAGAAATGTTAAATTATTTCATTTGCTTCATGTTTCAATGAACTGTTCTCTTTACCATGAATGCCATAAATATCTTTATTAGGAACCTTTCGCTCTGAGCGCAAACAGAATATCATGTTCATTTGCACTTTAAATCAGTTCAAACAGTGAAACACAACCAGACAATGGTTTATAAAAGCTTTTAATTGTATCCACATACATTATATTGACGCTATTTAATTAAATTTCTGAGCGTTTCAATTAGGTATGTAGTAAACAAAAATGTTCATACATAACAATTGTTGACGTAGCATTCCCTCATGACAAGAACCTCGTCAGCGTTGAGAAGGCTTGGCTTGGCTCGCGCTGTTGTCGATATGTGGAAAGTACAGCAGTCATTATGCCAATAGTCATGACTACCAATGGCTTAATTGTTAAGACCCGAAGAGGCTGGCTTTGAGCAGTTGGATCAAGGGCTTGATCAAGAAAGCAGTAGGTACTCATGGACCTAGCGCGTATTGTTAAGAGGTTTCTCTTACAGGAGTCCCGACTTCTGGTGGCTTGGACCCTATCCTGGATACCGGTGCGCTACTATTATGTAATATTTATAAATGTTAACATTTAAAAATGAAAATCATATGTCTTGAAAATAGGAGCTCGTGGCTAGATAATAACAGCCACACAGTTCGATCTTCAAGGTTAAGCAACGTTTGCCAAGGTTGGTCTGTGGATGGGTGACCATCTTAATATAACGAGTTTCCTCTGTGCCCCGGAAAGCACGTTAAGCCGTAGGTTCTGACTGTCATTTGTAGATCTTTGGCAGTCGTTACGGATAGTCAGAAGCCAGTGAATCTGACTCCAGTCTTGCCATGCTCCAGTCGTGCACTAGTTTTCGACGTTTTATAAGTTCCCATGTAGGCCTATGTGAAATAAAAATATTTTGACTTTGACTTTGACCATGAAGTACCGTGTTACCCCAGTTAATGGGTTGTGGAGGTCTGGTATGCAGCCGCTCCTCGTAAGATCTCCTGGTATTCAGCTAAATCCGGCTTGACTGGAAGCCAACCCCAATAATATAGTTGTGAAAAGGCAAGGTTGATGGTGAGTATAGCAAAGTGTGAACGTGTTTTCTATTTGGCGAGCACTAATGTTGCATATATGCTATATGCTTTTATATTATAGCGTAGTGTGAAATAAGCTTTAGAATTGATCCTATCATTATTGCCAATAAGCCTGACACACCTAATGGTGATAGATTGATTGGAGTGTCGCACAATAACTGTTGACATAGCAGCCCCTCATGACAAGAACCTCGTGAGCGTTGAGAACGCTTGACTTGGCTCGCGCTGTTGTCGATATGTAGAAAGTACAGCAGTCATTATGCCAATAGTCATGACGACCAATGGCTTAATTGCTAAGAGCCGAAGAGGCTGGCTTTGAGCAGTTGGATCAAGGGCTTGATCAAGAAAGCAGTACTCCAGGACACAGCGCATATTGTTAAGAGGGTCTCTCAAGGAGTCTTGACCGCCAGTGGCTTGACCCTATTCTGGATACCGGTGCACTACTATTTTATAATGTTTAAAATGAAAATTATTTGTTTAAAAAATAAATAAAATATTTACTTGGAAATTTTATTTCCTTTTCTGTTCTGATCACATAAAACATCATTTGGATACCAAATAGTGCAGAATCATCATGGCGAAACTAGTATGTTACATCAGATTGACATAAATACGTTTGTCATAGAATTTAAATCGTCGTCCGTGATTATATTAGAGTTTGATATAGCAACTATCGCTTGCTCAATATTACAAAGTGGGCTTTGTTTAATATTTTTTAATAAATCGACAGGACTGGAGGCTGATTTATTAAAAGTAAACTACCCAGGCAAATACAAATAACATCGAGGCAAACATTTTAAAATGTACTAGCGTTGTTAATATTGCCTGTATTAGTCTCTATTTTTATTTTTTAATGCTCGTTCTGTTTACTATATTTACTAATAACTAAAAAGTCTATTTTTTACAATTAAAAAGATTGAATCGGTGAGTGCGATGCGAATTTTTATGGCACCTAACATTTTTTTTAAAGTAAGTAGTTGAAATACATAATTTGCAAATTACTGGATAACTAAAAACTAAGCTAAATAAATAAAAACAAAGTCGCCTGCAACAATTTGATGTAGCGCAAATGTACACCGAAATATCTATTTCCTAAAGCACTTTATGTCGCTGCTACCGTTCTATTCCCCTACAGAGAATTCTACCATTTAAATGCAACACTACTGTCCGATAAAAATCGACATTGCCCGATCAGGCAGAGACATTAGTGCCTGTCTTTGTATGTACCTATACCGTATAATGCTCAATCGGTTTAGGGTCAATATACAATGTAATGTTCTTTTTCTTTTCAACTTTTGTAATTTTTATACTTACTATTAAAATTTTAAATACAATGGACATGTAAAAAATCTCAGATTGTTATTGGTCATATCGCTTTTAACACACTAATATTATAAAATCTTTGAATAAGTACATAGCTTTATTACTTCTTCATGCTCTATCAGCTAAATGGATTTGGATATTTAGGACACAGCAAAACCATGTTCTGAAAAAGAGGACGCCTAAGTCCAAACGGTAGCAATATGAAGCTTTTGCCTTTTTCCCACGGCTGGGACTCAGGGCTCCTTTCCTGCCGCTCAGGAACGGCAATGGGCTGAAATCCACCACGTGGGCCCAGTACAGGTTAGTGTATTTAACATACTTATATTCGATTTTTTTGTTCTAAGACATACATATTGGTTTCGCGATGTTTTTCTTCACTGTTTTAAGAACAGTGATGATGAAATAAACTACGCAACGTAATACGCCTGGCTAGGTTTGACAATTATTACCAAGCTACCAATGCTCTACTGCTGCTAGTGGGAACATTATAAGGCTGATTATTTTGTATTTATAAAAAGGAAACTTATTTATTCCAGGCAAGCTTGCTTGAATGTAAATTGATTGAATTGAAGGAAAATTACGAAGTAAGTACGACGTGCAATCACAATTATTATAAGTGGTCACTCATTTTGATTTATTTACAAATATTTTCATAGAATATTATATCATTTTAGACCAATTACCTTTTTCCTTCCCTATCTAAACTGTTCAAGTCACGCGGCACGAGGTGGTTGATAAAACCTCTTTAGCTTATACCAGTCTTGATTCAAACCTAGGCACAGTACAGCCTCGGCTCTCTTGAAAGTGACAGAGCGACATTTGAGAAACAATGGAAGCTACAAAAGTTACTGCGTTGCTATTAATACATTTCTCGAATGCCTTTTTTCATCATCATCATTTCAGGTAAATGTGTCCACTGCTGGACTGAAAGAGAACCCTGCGACCTTGGAATAAGGGCATAGAAGGAACAGGCTTGTGTTTTAGACACGCCCTCCCGCTCCACCAAGACTGGGAGAAGTCATTTTGATGATTCCAAAACTAATGCTTGACTGCAATTCCACTTGCTGATGAGCAGTGATGTAATCGTTGATCGCATGGCGTACTAGTTTATCATAAGCATTTTCACTCCAACCTTGAACACACCTAAATTATAATCGAACGGGAAGACCGCAGCAGGCAAATGGTTCCAGTTTTTCGATGTTTTTGCTTCAATTTATCGAGATTATGGCGCCGTACTTAGCCTTGCTCTGTAATCTGTGTAGATCCATACATGTGTATGGATCAAGGAATCTTCTCAAAGCGAACCTATCAACAATAAAAAATACAATTTGAAGCCAGAGACAGAAAATAAACAAATATATATGGCCAGTATCCGGATAGCCAGTTTTCAACGAAGTATTTGATACGGTAATTTTATGTTAATCATTTTGACACTAATAACATCTTGCACGACAAACTATATGGTTTCACGAAAGGTCGTAGTGAAACTAACACTAGTGTCTCTTTATTCAATTATTGCATGACAAATTATGCAAGATGCTGAAGGCATACTCTGCGACTTGTCTAAGGCGTTTGATTGCGTAAATCACGAAACATTACTCTTGAAACTCGAGCATTACAGATACTCAAAACACCGTTAAGCTTAATACAATCTCATTTGAATGATAGACAGCAATTATTTCTGATTATAAACGGTATCAATTCATCGGGATTAAACGTGAAAATGGAACCTCAACGATCTGAAATTAAGCCTCGGGGTCAAGTGGTGAAGGCTCAGATTTAGGTTCAATTATGTTTTTAGTTTATATCTATGACAGACCCCAATTCTTGTTAAACAAACTTATTCGTGTCCATGTAAGGCCCGGTATAAGCGCCCGTGAAGCTCCTTGCTCTATCATTCTTCACTGTGGCCATTATTATCTGGTACTATAGGATTGCGGCAGTGGTTTTGCTTAATATTATTACAATTATTGAGAAAAGAGTTACTTGAAATGATTAAAAAAACCTTTGTCTTTGGGTTTAAGCTCGACTTGAGGCTACGTTGCGAAGGGCTCCAGTACACTGTAGGCTACAGCTTAGCCCAGTGTATTTAACATTTCTTGCAAGACAGTCTAGTTAAGCATATTATAAGGTTGTAACAAAAATCCTCCAATTCAGGGAATATTTTATTTTTAATAAGCAGTATATCAACAGAATGATTTCTCCCGCTCTTGGTTGGAGCGGGTGGGTGTGTCAGACTTTTACTGATTAAAATAAGTACTTACTGTTTTAGAAATAAACAGGTTTTTTTTGTTCCTTAGATATGAAATTACATTAACCAATTATAGAAATTAAGCCACAGGAACTGAGATTTTTAAGGATAAGTCTCAAAAGTGAAACCGAGGGCTTAAATATTACCTAATTAATTAACGGAATGAAACAATACTAGTGAACATAAATACAGTAATATATTAATGAACATAACAAAAAACAATGCGAAAATCCAACACATACATAATGTATAGATACCACCATTATAATAAAACCCAGAAAACTTAGAGATTTTTATCACAGAATCCATGTGGTATCATAAACTTTCCACTTGTCTTCAACTCGCTTCTATTACGAGTTTGTCTGAGCTATCTCACGTCTTGAAAGTACCTCATGCTTATTCTAGTTTCTTTATAGTGCCCATAAAAGGAAATATCTGTATTCGTCATCCCATTTTCTCTGGAGGTACTTAGTTTGACACGAGGTTTTCTAACCAAGTATACTAATACAAATTTAATGAACAACGTGGAATTAATTTCTGAGCTTATTTCGTAAGTCTGTAAAGTTGTCGCGATAGTACCTATATAAGTATTAATATTAACTGTGAGTTATAATTAGAATGTATTGTTTTATTGAGAACAGGTATGTTATTACTTATCTTTACTAACTAGTTCGACTGTTGAGTTTATTTTTATCTTCAAGTTACATCTTTCAGTTGTATAATTATTCCTACATATAGTAGGTACACAAAGCAAAAAGATTGGTTTACACGTAACCCTCTGCATCTGCATATTCAAACACAATTTACAACGCCCAACGTACATATTAACGGATGTACACATCATCACTATACAGGGCTATTTGGTATTTAAGGTTTTGTTAGCATCCAACTCTTCATATTGGGTAGTATTCATGGTCCTTAACATTCTCCCACTCATTTCGTTAGTGGTCGCCGGTGGGTATAGGTCAGAACAAAATGCCCGTTTACCTTTATTTGAATGTACGATTTATTTATTTAACGTGTACAAATTAAAATGGTTTATACAAAGACAAAATTGCTTGATATAAATAAGCAAGAAAGACACTAATTTATACTAACTATTCAAAATTAAATACAAAAAAAAGCAAATTAATATTTTTTTTTTGTATTAAAACTCTATTTGGGAACAAGAAGTTTAACAACATAAATGCATTAGTAAAAATAGCTAATCATAAATGTTAAATTTAGGTATGAGTTGCTAAGAGTGAGTGTGTTGAAAATAACTTTATCTCTTTTAGACTCCAGGTTGAATGATTTGACAATTACTGTATCTCGTGACTTATCACAGCTTTTCGTTTGACGAATAAATTACGAAACATAGAATTCATTTCACATTAAAAAATCATAATATCTTAAGACTACTCCATTTTTACATTATCTACGGCAGCGCTTCCTACGCAGGTAATATGGCGTAGGTAGTTATTTTGATTTAATTTACAAACTTAGAGTATGGTTCAAAGTGTCACATTGTCGAGTGCGTGCCTGTATGTGTAACCGTAGAGGAATTTTAGGTCCCGGCGGGATATTTTCGTTATTTTAAATTGTATTTTGATGAGATTAGATAGTGTTGATGTTCGCACATAATTTGATATTGAAATTTTCGTGTCATAGTATTATGAACTTCGCCTGTGGCCCAATTTATAAACTCACGGACATATTTCATTGACGTAGGCTATGTAACTGTACCATTAACTACTAGATAAATGCGAATTTGTTAATTTAATGAACGCTTGCGCTTTTTTATTTCACAGAATACCGACCTTTTATCAGAAAAGAAAAGTTGCAAACAATAGTCATGCTAAAAGCGGGCACAGTCATTGTGACTTCCCAGAATTTTGTTCAATTTAACGACTCAGTCATATGCAGTATAGAGTTTGGTGTTTTTAGGGTTCCGTACCTCAAAAGGAAAAAACGGAACCCTTATAGGATCACTTTGTTGTCCGTCTGTCCGTCCGTCTGTCAAGACCCTTTTTCTCAGGAACGCGTGGAGGTATGAAGCTGAAAATTATATCAATTACTCAGGTCTACTGTCCCTTGAAGCTGTGAAAAAATCAAACTTCTAAGCCAACGCAATCAAAAGATACAGCCGTTTATGCCGCAAATTTTCGACACTTGCAAGGGAATCAAAACCTACAGGGTACTTCCCGTGAACTCAGAATCTTGAAATTTGGTACGAAGCAACGTCTTATAGCATAGATAAAGGAAAAATTACGAAAACCATAAATTTTTAGTTACATCACATAATATATTTTTTTTTAATAATTTTAAACTTACTACCCATTTCCTCATAAACGCGTAGAGGTATTAAATTGAAATTCATACCAAATACTCAGGTCTATAATACCTTTAAGCTGTAACAAAATCAAACTTCTATGTCAACGCAATCAAAAGAAACAGCAATTTAAGCTGCATATTTTGAAACTCGCAAGTACTCGCAAGGGAATCAAAACCTAAAGGGTACTTCCAGTCGACCTAGAATCTTGAAATTTGGTATGAAGCAACGTTTTATAGCACTCATATAGGGAAAAGTCTGAAAACTGAAAATTTGTTGTTACGTCACAAGAATTATTTTTTTGAAAAATCTTCAACGCTCGATTCGAGAATAGAACTTTATTCATAGGTAAGTTAGGGGTATTGAGTTGAAATTAACACCATATAATTGGGTCCGTGGTCCCTTGAAGCTGTGCAAAAATCAATTTTCAATTCAATTGGTAAAGTGACGGGAAAAAAAGATTCGTCCGTTTATACTGCAAAAAACGTACATTTCGAGACTGTCGAATTGTTCGATTGAACTGTTTTTATAGGTAAGTTACTACGGAACCCTCAGTGCGCGAGTCCGACTCGCACTTGCCCGGTTTTTTTTTTACAAAACAGTTCGATTCCTGGTCAGGAATATTGATGTTTCAAAAGATCAATGATGCAGTTTTAGTTTTCATCAAAATTGAGCCCGAGACTCCGTCGCTGTTTTTCATAGTTTTAAATCTAGACATACAAGTCCACTGAAAAATTTCAGTCTGTATGACCCGGGCAAATACAACAACAAATTAATGTGTGTTCGCTAGTGATCTACGTTACAAGATGGATAATCGTAAACAGGTTGATACAGCATACACAGACTTTCAGAAAGCTTTTTACAAGGTGGATCATAAATTACTGCTGAGTCGAATAGCCTTCAATGATATTCGTGGTAACTTGTTGCTATGGTACATTTCTTACACGAGTAATTGCTCATGCAATATTATTCTTTCTATTCTCCTGGCGTCCGTCAAGGCTCTATTCTGCCCTCGTAACAGCAAATGCAGTAATCGACATTTTTACGATTTTCCGTTTTTATCATAAATGACATGAGGAGAGTTCAAGCTATACGTAGTCTTTTTTATTTATTTTTTCTGTGGCTGGAACATGGTGAAACAATAAGAAAAAATGCAGCATTTCGTGAGAAATTATCTAATGTTGTTAGTATAAATACAGCAATGAACATATACCAGATTAAAGTGCAGTAATCACATCTAAATACTAGTAAGAAACGCAGTACTCGCATTTTGGCTGCGTTTTAATTTTGTACATTCGTATATTATTTTATTCCTATGTTGTCTAAGGTGAAATGCAGTAATGGTTTACACTGCGATTGACCCTAGTATCATGGAATAAAATATGTAAAATGTGATGTCTTGTTATAGCGCATGCTGCGTTTTACATTAAGTAGGTAGTGCTTCAGTTGAAGCTAAAAGCTATGGAAGTTTCTGACTTCTGCAAATATATGGATCATTTATCTCAACATAGACTTACAAAGAGCACAAACAGAGTATATTTAAAAGATATTATGACACAGAAATAAAAGTAACTTATATGTGAAGACACAGTATGATGGAATGATTCACGAAATTGAGTTCCTAAAAGTTAAATACTTGAAGTCATCAATTCCTAATCCCATCACAAACATTCTTCCAAGGGGTATAACAGAAGCAAGAAAATCTGCTATTCTTTCTACATTGTCCAAAATAATACCCCAAAACAGATTACTGTTTTGGAAAAACCTCCACAACAATCATGATTCTTTGACTGATCTTGTGAATAGTTTAGAAGTAGAAGACTGTGATGAAACATGAAACAAAAGCTGTAAGATTTAAGTTAAATTAAGTATTACTAAAAGACTGTTACCGTGCCATTACTAATAAAAAAAAATAGTTTCATAGGGAAGCAGTTTTTCGTTTATATAAATATTTCTTAGTTTTTTATGTAAGCAGTGTTCCATTTATATAATTTTAGTTAAGCTAATAGGAGAGCGGGGGGCATATTTTAACAATTTTTCGTTTCTTGGCTATAAAAGTTTATTTATAAAGTATTTATGAAATCCAGCAGTACTATTCTAATTAACAACTATTCAACTATTTATTTCAAATTAATTTTAGATTAAAACTGTACCTAACGATGTTTTGTAAAAATGTCCTTGAAAAAAAAACTGTCGGGTGTTTCATCTTACGGCTAGTTGTAACTTGCTTGGGGCTAATTGTAATGTTAGGAATTGAAAATCATTTTTTTATTGTATAACTAGCGACCTGCCCCGGCTTCGCACGGGTGTAAAATTATCAGTGTTTCCCTACTATATTATACATATAAATGTTTCTCTTGAATCACTCTATTTATTAAAAAAAAACTGCATCAAAATCCGTTGCGTAGTTTCAACGATTTAAGCATGCATATAGGGATATAGGGACAAGGAAAGCGACTTTGTTTTATACTATTTAGTGAAGATTTATTTGGCACATTCAGCATAAGAAACTTTACGCTAAAACAGGTTGAAATGTTCCCTAATTCTTCCTTTGGAAACACCCAACGAGGGGGATTATGAAGGGCAGAGAAGAGAAAAGAAAGAGTGGGAATCCTGACGTTAGCGAATAGATAGCTTCAATGGTCGTCGAAATTCCGACACATGGTCGTAGTGTCGAAGACCAAATATGAAGCGGATTCACAGATCCTGCAGACGCTCCAGCTTGTCAAGAAGTTCCTCAGTCGCATCAAGGAAGCAGACATTAGCGTAGTCTAGTAAAGGTAGAAGAACAACTAGTTATAACTTACCCCGTAAAGTTGTTACAACATACCCCACTGCGAGGTTTTTTTGAAATAACTTCTATTAAAAAAAAAGTTGCTTACTTAGTGTAAAATTACAGTTAATATAATCAAACTAAACAACTACACTGCATTATGCCTTTTATTCTACATATATTCAGTAATTAACTTTGCTAGTGCATAATACAGTCAATACATTTCCTTGGTACAAATGCAGTAACAAACACATGTACTGCATTTCACTTTACTTCTTTGATTTATTACTGTTAGAAACACAAGGTTTAAGGGCAGTATTCAACTTTCTAAAGACCTACATAAGAAAAACTAACATCAAAACTAAACTGAATAACACTTTGTATTTTTATATACCTTTTCCGTAACAAAACATATGAGATTTATATCAGGGAAAGTAGAGATTTGATAAAAACACTTAAACGCGTTTTTCTCGAAACCGCCATTTTGCAAGTACTGCATTTGCTATTACGAGGGCAGTATTGTCGGTCCCCTTTTATTGATCTTCTTTATAAATGACATTGATAACTACTTTCTTTTTTTTGATTTATGAGGATGATCTCAATTTATATATACCGATTCGAAAAGAAAGAGTTTGCTATCTTCCGGAGACTTGAACAGACTAAAAGACTATTGTTATTCAAGTATGCTTCTTCTAAGCATTCGTAAGTGCAATTATATTAAGTAATTTTACCAAAACCAAGGGCATGATTAAGTTTGTGCACGCGGAAAAAATTAACTTGGTGCTTGTCGTCTTTAATACGGCATACGAGAAGACACAATAAGATCCACAGATGATTATCAACAATTCTTTTCGTACTTCTGCCTACATAAAACGCTAGTACACTCTTAGCTTAAATACGAGTACGCCACCGCCATACCTAACTAGAACCCATAAGAAAATGTACAGCACAGACTTCTTCGTTCAATGCATTATAGATGTCTCAGGGCGTATTTGCCGCATGATCAGTTGCTCAGTCAATACAAACTTTTGACGCTGAACTCTAGACGTAAACAATTAGAAGCATTGACCTTAAATAATATTGTTAGTGGAAATTTTGACTGTATTGACCTGAACAATTTACTGTGTTATAATATCTCTAAACCTGTTAATAGATGGCAAGTGGGTGTAGGTTTACAATCTGCAACAGGTGTACCTGCCAATCTAATACTGGCCAACGTACAACAATTTAGCGAATGACAACATCAAATTACAATAATGAATTTGAACACATTGGCATATTTGCATGCTCCATAAATAGAGTTTCAAAGCTATTTGTATGAGAGCACTTTCATTAACGTTAAAGGTTTTAATGATATAATTAAGCATCTTTTTATTTGTGTAACACTTTACTTCTTCTCCTTCATTTATAATAAGCGTTGTAACTGCGTGCAGTTTTTATCCTAGGAATTCGAAATATACTCATTAAGGGTATTTATTCCGTGAAAAGTGTTGGCAGTTGTGTTACATTTTTATTTGAGAAAATTGTATTATCATGTTTTTAATATCGCATAATGTAGCTATATTTTGTATCTTATTAATAAAATGAAAATATAACAAAGTATTTGATAGTAAAATTAATGAAGCTATCTGGAAAAGTTTGTGCATCTCGCATCCATCGGATTCCCGCAAACCTTAACGAAATCGATAGCGTTGGTTAGGTTGATTGGTGAAAATATATAAAAAAAAACCGGGCAAGTGCGAGTCGGACTCGCGCACTGAGGGTTCCGTAGTAACTTACCTATAAAAACAGTTCAATCGAACAATTCGACAGTCTCGAAATGTACGTTTTTTGCAGTATAAACGGACGAATCTTTTTTTCCCGTCACTTTACCAATTGAATTGAAAATTGATTTTTGCACAGCTTCAAGGGACCACGGACCCAATTATATGGTGTTAATTTCAACTCAATACCTCTAACTTACCTATGAATAAAGTTCTATTCTCGAATCGAGCGTTGAAGATTTTTCAAAAAAATAATTCTTGTGACGTAACAACAAATTTTCAGTTTTCAGACTTTTCCCTATATGAGTGCTATAAAACGTTGCTTCATGCCAAATTTCAAGATTCTAGGTCGACTGGAAGTACCCTTTAGGTTTTGATTCCCTTGCGAGTACTTGCGAGTTTCAAAATATGTAGCTTAAATTGCTGTTTCTTTTGATTGCGTTGACATAGAAGTTTGATTTTGTTACAGCTTAAAGGTATTATAGACCTGAGTATTTGGTATGAATTTCAATTTAATACCTCTACGCGTTTATGAGGAAATGGGTAGTAAGTTTAAAATTATTAAAAAAAAAATATTATGTGATGTAACTAAAAATTTATGGTTTTCGTAATTTTTCCTTTATCTATGCTATAAGACGTTGCTTCGTACCAAATTTCAAGATTCTGAGTTCACGGGAAGTACCCTGTAGGTTTTGATTCCCTTGCAAGTGTCGAAAATTTGCGGCATAAACGGCTGTATCTTTTGATTGCGTTGGCTTAGAAGTTTGATTTTTTCACAGCTTCAAGGGACAGTAGACCTGAGTAATTGATATAATTTTCAGCTTCATACCTCCACGCGTTCCTGAGAAAAAGGGTCTTGACAGACGGACGGACAGACAGACGGACAACAAAGTGATCCTATAAGGGTTCCGTTTTTTCCTTTTGAGGTACGGAACCCTAAAAATATACGATATTTATTAAAAATTATAATAAGTGAATTATACGAATCAAGACACCGGTGTAATTAAAAATTGCGGATCTTTCGACTTGAGAGTATCAGATTTTTAATGACTAAAACCCACGTGTTTTCCTCAAGTTGCCCTTTGCTTTCCAGGACTTCGGTAACTGTCTCGTGTTCTTCTGAGAACTAGGTAAATGGTTGTCAAGTCTACCACATACTTATAATTGTCGACCGTTCCAACTGTGATTGTTGATAGATTTTCCGCGAAAGTCTATCAAAACAGGGCTTTCTTTGAAAAGCGATAAACTGTCTAGTAATTGGGTTTAGAAGAAAAATATATGTACTTTAAGGTATAACTAACATTATGTATACGAATATTATTGATACGCTGCCAGAAGGTGCAAGTCTGAAATATCTACCAGAGCGAAACGTGACATGTTAAAAATGCAAAATAATATTATTTAATGCTCTATCAGGTTATAAATTAATACAGCAAACATAGTTTTTTTCTAAAATCTATGTCAATTTCTTAAATGTTGTTTGTCTGAACTAAGTCGTCCTTTATTTCAGGCGAGAAAAGGCAAAACCAGTAAAACTTTATAAAAGTCATCTAACACAGAGGTAAAGTAAAAGAGGTGTAAATATAATAAATATCTTACTTGCTAAAATCTTAGTACACTTACTAGTCAAAATAAATATTGAAATAAATCTTTATTTTATTACAACTAATAACTCCTATAATACAGAGGTATAGGACGAATTTCATAGAACTTCCTTGAGAGCTTTTTTTGCAATTTACATAATTTAGGGAATAAATGTTTGCTTTTGCTTTTAGTCTGTTACAGAGTTATAGTAGTCCCAGAAATATATAGAATTCGGGTGTAAAGGCATGTTTTGTACTTTTTGTGGGACAAACTATATCTTGTCGTCGCTTTTTAGTATGTTCAGTGCTGAAACGGAGGGTTGCGTGTTGTTTTAGTACAATATCCATTATGAATAACTGCTGGCCGGACTGTTAGTACTTCACAAGTTTTGTAGAGCAGATTAGTGATGTCCAAGCTCCTATGGATCAATAAAAGGTATTGCAGTTAAAAATTTAAATCAAGCATCGGTTTCATTGAAAAGTATTCATATGGCACATATTCGTAGCAAAGGACGTAACTATGTGAATATCATTTGTACGTGTATTCATTTTCATTATGACTCGCAACTTGGAACTCTCAGTATGAATTCAGCCTTTTTATAGTGTAGTTGTGTTCATGTGTTTCCCTTTACCAAAGCAGGCCATTGAAACTTTTATTAGGATGAGGCTACATTGAGTAAGCTTTCGACGAGGATGCCATTCACTAAACTGTACCAGTCGTATGGTACTGAACGATTAAAAAGAAACACACATCTTTAGTCATAAATTAGAAAAATCATAAATTGAATGGCGATAATTTCTCTAATCTTCGTGGCGATGATCTAACTAAAATGTTAAAACGATTTTATTGCATTCCAAGAGATTTTATGAGAGTATTTCATGGAATTTTGATTGTAACAATAAGTATTTGAAGTCAATGTAAGTAAGGTTTAAAAATATTATAAAATATTGAACTTATTTAAAAATAATTTTAATTGAGCTGATTGCAAACATACAACAGTTTTCATGTACATTGTTATGAATATCTTGGTGGTCTGATGATTGTAACCTGCCCGGCATTGAATGACTCCTCCAGTTGTAGCTGGAAAAACTAAAGCCCACCTGTGCTCCTGCAGTTACCCTTTGGTTTACGCTCTTTCGGACGATTCCGCTACTTTCAGGACAAAAAATTAGTATGCCTTAAGCAAACTATGAAATATAAATAAACTTGTATTTTGCGACCATAGGCACAGTTTCAGTTTACCATGAGCTACAAGTTAATAAATAAATTTATAAACTTCTGCAATAAATACGCCTAGAATGGCGTTAGTTAACTACTATGTAGCTTCAGGGATGAACTATTGGCGTAACGTGAATATATTATCCAGGACTACATATTCACTACGTGTATGTTTATCAAACTAAAACCTAGCTGTAACACTTTTTTTATTACACTCGAATAATCATGTCAATGACTCAGTTAAGTGTCTAAAACTGAACTGTAGGGCCCCAGTAGGATCGAAGCCTATGAAGTTATGGGTCAGCTTCTGAAAGGAAAATCCGGGACTTTGGAACAAAGGCAAAGAAGGAACGGGGTGGTACCCAGTCAGTAAAAGTCTGACACGATAGAGCGGGAGAAGTTATTCTGATGATTCCCCACATTAAAAAGGTGTCTAAATTGAACCCTTACTTAGCTGTATAATATTTTGTTTAATATATATGTACAGTAAAGTAAAATATAATAATAATTTATGTATTTCAAAGTTTAAAGTAACAGCACACAACATACCCACATTAGAAATTTAGCAATACAGTTTTTATTAGAATTAAATACACGCGTAGCACCGTCCTAATATCGTAAACATACCATTTTATAGTTACGTTAGGGTTCTTGGTGCAGCTCGCAATGGCAGAGCTCGCGCAGGCCGTGCCAGCTGGTGCGTGAACAAATATTAATATTAAGCGGTTAAACAGAACAGCTAATAAAATTTTGGAATGAAAAACTACTTGCAGACTATGAGGTTTAAGAGGCTCTTAATTAACTAGTGCGCCTCCAAAGATTGCATCACTGCTTACCATCAGGCGGGATTGCAGTTAAGCTCTAGTCTATAATAGGTAAACAGGAAAAGTTTTTAACCACTGCGAAAAATTTTTTTGGTGGCTCAGTGTAACTAATAGAACACAGGTCGATCTTCAAGGTTAAGCAACGCTTGCCAAGGTTGGTCTGTGGATGGGTGACCATCTTAACATAAAGAGTTTCCTCTGTGCCTCGGAAAGCATAGGGTGCCTACCAGACCTCCACAACCCAATAACTGGGGTAACAGGGTACTTCATGGCAAGACTGGAGTCAGATTTACTGGCTTCTGACTATCCGTAACGACTGCCAAAGATCTATAAATGACAGCCGGGACCTACGGCTTAACGTGCTTTACGCAGTGGTTAAAAACTTTTCCTGTATATTAAAAAAAAACCACTTGAGTCGTTGGGCATATAGTTTTGGAAGTTTTAATTCTGAGAAAAAAAAGATGGCTCGATTATTTATGAATGATCGTTAAATGAAGCACGAAAAAATAGTTTATAAGTTCATTATAATTGAGTATTTTTAAAGTCAATCATTTTAATTAATTAAAATGATTATTAACATTTTAACACATCACATTAAAATTTAATGACATACGATAAACACTTTTTAATTTCGAAAAGAATAAAACCCTTTACTATCAAAGTACAAACTGTACGAACAATGTTATTCCTTTAAAGCCACAATACACACGTATTCAAATTAAAAATGCACTGTACGATGAATCATTAATACATAGCCTTAGATTGCTCACAAATTGTTATAGCATGTTAAGTAACGAGGCATTCGGCCTCTTAGCTCTGTTACATTATGCAGCCGCGTTTGACGTGGACAGGTGCGCTAGGGAATTGATGTCAGTCACATGTGGCACTAGCGGTCATATTTGATGGCAGAACTAACCTCATATCACGTCTCGCAAACACTGCGGTATCTTCCAGTAAACATCAGTTTAAAGACTTGCTAAAATATTTTGTATTAGCATTGTAGTCGTATATTATTTCTCTATTTAATGTATTAATTGCGTTTTAAATATTTCTTAAAAAAAAATACAAAAAAGTAAACATTCAAAAATGTATATAAAAAAAATTTAATAATTAATTTTATTAGCATTATTGTTGGCATTAACGGCCTTGTAATGTACCCACTGTTGGGACGCAGGCCTCTTCTCTAGGAGAGGGATACTAAAATAATACCAAAAGCATAATAATTCGTTTTACATTTGTGAGTAAAGATGTACATAATTAAAAATAAATGTTTACTAATGAAAGAAAAAAGTAGATTTATTTTGCCACAACATAAGCACAATTAGTCAGGTAGAAATAAAATCGGAAGCAAAAATAAAATACAGTGCTTGAAATATGTACCTGTCTTTCATATTGTCCGGCCCGATATCGGATATCGGTGCAACGCATTTCATACATTTTACTTACTCCGATATCGTATCGGAGTCCGATACCGATATCGGATCGGATAATGTGGAAACAGTCTCACGGTAACAAAAAACTATTGTCTGACGCTGGTTTTCAACTGGACGTGAGGTTGTGACGGTGACGTGACGGACGTAAATGAGGTTTGTATTGTAATATGCGTTAAACACGTGAAATAATTAGTTAAAATATAATATTAATTAGTATTAGTTACATGATAGATTATTATTCGAATAAAAATTATAATGTATGTAATGGAATACTGTAAGGTATTATTGGCTTTTGATACCACGTTTAATGGGTATAAACAAGAAACTACAAAAATAAGAAAACACTTCATTAACGTTCGACCATAATTAAGCAGAAAAATATTTAAAAAAAGTTGAAAAAAATAATGAAGAGTTTTGTTTACTATTTGCGACCAAACGTCAACATTCAGAGCCAGCAGAAACTGATAAACAACTTTATACAGAAAAATACTTTAAAAAGCCAACTAAAAATACAAATAAACTTTAATTATGGAAGTCCATTTTCCTGGTTTTGTCTCTTTGTACAAACGTCAATTTAATGACTGTTCATTGATTTATTAAATTATTCATTGCTTAATAGCCGCTTGGCAAGGTTGGTCTGTAGTCTAACATACCGAGTTCCCTTCGTATCTCGGAAAGCATGTTTTAAGCCGTAGGTCCCGGTGGTCATTTATAGATCTTGGGCAGTCATTACGGATAGTCAGAAGTTAGAAGCCAGCAGAAGCAGTTAATGGGTTGTGGAGGTTTGGTAGGCAGCCGCTCCTCGTAAAATACTGGTATTCAGCTAAATCCGGCTTGACTGGAAGCCAACGTCAATATGGTTGGGAAAAGGCTAGGTAGATGATGATTTATTGTTTGTCGATACCAAATAAAAAAAGTATTCATTAAACATCAGCTCTTTCATTCTGTTTCGTTTACAGCAGAGATTGTAATCATCGGGAAGTTTTTTATTTTCGGGTAAAAATGATGCAAAAAGTAAATATTGGTTTTTCATCAGACTTACACTCAATCGCATTTTTTCCATGTTTTTTCCAATCGGGCTATTTAAAAATAATTGTTTTTGCATTTCAGTAAATAATATTTTTGGATGCATTTCTTTAAATAAATACTGTACTTCAAACAATGTTTAAACAAGAATGCATTACTCTTTGTACCCACGTGGTAATAATAAAAAGTAATTTTAAAATATCGTTTTAAAAGATATGTAGGTAACACACATTTATAAATGAAAAACTCTAGATTTTTTAAAGATTTACATTATTGGTTGACTGGTAGAAAATACCTAAGGCATCAAGTCCGTCTCTGTACTTTTATGAGCATAAAGTGTAATATAAATAAATCTTCTTCTTTTCGTATCGATGCTCTCATCAAACATTTTCTGCCCAGTATTTGTCAACCTGTATGGATTTGGCATTGGCCTCGTTTAGATCCTGCAAAGTACAGGTGGTTGTTTAGGATGGACAGCATAGCAAGTGCCACATATCCTGGGTAGCTGCTCCACACTTGCACTGTGTTAAGGATGGGTCGAGGAAGCCCCATTTGGCCTTGTTGTTTTTACAGCGGCCAACCTGGGTCCGCAGCCGGAATAAATAATTTATAATATCCTGCTACTGATTATAGCAGGCATTCATTAATAATTACTATATACTTATTCAATATTGTGCAGTAGGTGTAATAATACCTATCGTATGCTACTTACTGTGGCAGAACTCAGAGAAACTTATAATTTTGTAACATCTTGAAATGAAATTTCCTCCAAAAGACCAGCAGCAGAAGAGTTAGATGAGATATGAGTATGTCGACACAGTTTTACTTCGTTTGTCAGGAATAAACTAGAGTAAAAAAAAAATTTCTATCTATCCTAGCTTAACCAGTAGCTTAACCTTAAGTAATAGTGAGCCATAGCCAACACATTATACATACATACGTACATACTCTCAAAAAACACTCTTCTTCTGAGCAGTCGGCTAAAAAGTTATAAAACGTTACAACCGAGAATAAGTCTGATTTCCGCGACAATGGCATGCGAAGCACTTTTGAGTTGAACTCGTAATTTATTTCGCTTTGTGATTTTTCATCGCGTGTCTCAGCCGTGCCATTTGTATAGTCACATTTCATCCGATGCCAGTGTCACTTTTCATCCGGTTTTACGCCACGGTCTAACCGTAAATCGAGCCTCCCCGCTAGTCAGTCTCGGAGCCATTCTCCCTCCAAGCTCGCTTATCTTTAACGTTACTCGTTAATTTCACCCATGCCCGCATCCTCGCGTCTACCCACAAGCAACGTATAAATGCGGCAATCCATTCCACTAAAAAACTATTTTCATTTCATTTACTTCAGATAATAACTGCAGCGTTAAAATCGTTGCGTACTGATGTTGCCGGCAATCTGTATAATTCAGGTATTTTATACAATATATAAATTAACTGTGGCATTCAGGCAATGTAAGAAGTATCATGAATATATTATTATTTAAAGGAAAGTAAATAAACGTACTTTTTATTAGCATTAGCATTATAGGCCTTATAATGTTCCCGCTGCTGGGACTCAGGTCTCCTCTCTAGGAGAGACTTTTTATTAAAATATGTTTTTAGTACTTAGACACTGGCTACTTCAATCCAGTTATCTTTATTCCTTTCATTGTATCACTAGCACATATAAGTAAAAAAATACAAAGAAACAAACTTAAGACTTAAAAAAGATAATCTTTGTGCTATTTCGGGACATGGTCTAGACGTTCATTCAGATGATTGAGCGTGAAGGCGTAACAAACATACATCACACATACATACGCACTTCTTCTTATACATTATTAGTAAGATACAGAGACCCAGTAAAATGTATATTATTAGACTACCTTCTGATGCTTAAAAATAGGATTGAATATTATAGATATTTTATCACACCAAGACTTATGTAATGAATGTATGTAGGCGTGTTTAAGATTTTTTTTATAGAACTTGCCTCGTTTGTGTACATAAGCACTTTTATCCGTGACATCATGACAAGCAGAGCCCAGGCTTGGTGAAAAATAATATCTGTAACAGTACTTCCATTGTGTGTAACTGAACTTAATTATTACAACTTGGGGTCTTTAGGAGTAAATAGGTTACTTACGAGTATATAGTAATTTCATCGCTTACTAACAGTTGAAAAAATGGACAAACGCGATAAAAATCTACTCATTGCAATATTATAAAATGACCAATTGGATCCGTGCACTAGCTTCTGATGTTTTATAAGTGCCCATGTAGGCCTATGTGAAATAAAAACGATTTTACTTTGAATTAAAGAGTAAATAGATTACGTCTAGGCAAGCGTAGCGTAGGTACATTAGTACTAAAGTTTTTTTTCATTAAATAACAAGATAGAAAGGTTAAACCTTAATCCTACAGCACATGGTGTCCCACATAAAGGATTATATGAAAAGAATGTCTGGTATTTCAAAATTGGATCCAAGTATCATCTAGTGTTAAGTAAATTGACAACGCTCACTCGCTCATGTATTTTTTGAAGCCAAAAATAAAATCATGCTCGGTAGGGTTCATTTAATTGGATTCACTGCCCATCCATTGTTTTCTCGGTTTTCGCCTACTTATATAGTCATCCACATTCAGGCTCAAATCTTCACCCACGACATTTTCCGTTAACACCATCAAAATGATTACTGACGACGTTTAATAATTATTGACGACGTTTAATTGAGCGTGAAGACTTATCTGTTCTGTGACTTTCAGTGATGTCACTGGATGAATGTTAAGCATTGATACAAAAGTGGTGAGTTGGTATATATTTTTTATTTATTTATATTAATTTACGCACATTAATTTACACACAAATATACGCATTATTATAAAAAAATTATTTCGTTTCATTGAATTACACCTTATATATGGGGATGTATTTTATTACAAAATTTTGAGCAGTATCACACGAAAGAAGAGGTTTTTTTTATATTTAGCGTTTCTGTAAACGAGTTGAACTAATTGGTCCCTGTTTCTGGTAACATAATTACGTCAATCACCTCTAATTACATTACTACTACTAATTTGACACTAATTTAGTTGTTGCTGTTGCAGGCTTGTTTGAAAGAGTCACCGCATTCATGAAACGAAAAGGGTAACTGGAGAAACAATGAGTTTTTATGCAATAAATGTTTGATATTCCATCTTGCTTCACCGAGAGTGGGAGAAGTTATTCGATCATTTACCACCCTCAAAAATAAAAAATGTGTTGTAGTTGTTGCCAAGTCGCTACTTTTTTTTATCAAGCGAAAACATTGCAATGAAACCAGAGTTAATTCATCGCACAAGTGACTAGCCTTGCCCTTGGATTTTTTCTTGGTAAATACCATTAATAAAAGTGGAGTAACATTAAGATCAGAAAAAACGGTACGATTAGATTAAGTGCCGGAATATTTGTTTTTGATATAAAGGCACGTTGCTGTAATAATTTACTCAAATTGTGTAACACTAACTGGCCGCCCCGGCTTCACCCGGGGGCGATTTTGTTTTTGTTTTTTTTTTACAAAACCTGTTCTAACAAAATTGCGAATACAACAAAAATTAATTAGCCTAATAGATGCAGTCGCTCTGCAGTGATGTGCTAACTTACACATTTATTCAGAAATTATTTTTCCGAGTTTTAAGAGTCCACTTTTTCCCTCTAATTATGTTATTAGCTTTATAAATGCGTTGGTAATGAAGATATTTGTAAATTTCTTTCATATTAGGCTACCACAGATTGTAAGTATTTTATTTGGGCTATAAAAAGAATACGTGCATATTTCCTATTCGTGAGGTCGCATTTTCGAACTACCTTTTATTGCAGCCCTAAAGGCTTCAATGGTTTTTATCGCACATGATCGGAATTCTTTCCTGAAAGGATAAAAGCGAAAAGACTTTGAAAGGAAACTAGCATGGGGTGTGTCTTCCGCCAGTGTAGGCAACCGAAATATCAACAACAATGCTGATATATTGAATTTGGTTTTAGCCGGTGTCTTGTCACAAAACTTTGCTGTAAAATCTTTTAACTTAGTTTACAGAAGAGGCTTATGTTCGTCTGTTCGGCTCATGTTAAAAGTAAACAGAAGAGAGAGTGAGTGAGATAAGCACTTTTTTTTTAGTTGTAAAATCATTCATTGACTTCTCTCGCTTTTGAGTGGAGCGGAAGGGTGTTTTCCCCTTTTACTGATTTCAAATCTCTGTTTTTTATTTGCCTTTGTTCTAGGGCCTCGGGGTTCTCATTCGCACAAACCGTAGGCCTGGTAGGCTTTGACCTTGCCTGGCCCCTGCGGTTTTCTCGAGGCATGAGTGGGACACTATGCGCCCTCGACGATTCCGGCTCGATCCGGATGGTTACCGAACGGCCGGATGGTGAGCTTCCTATTGCTCGCCGTCTGCAAGCCCACGACTACGATGTCTGGAAATTGGTCGGAATCTGAATCCCGGGACTGGGGCGCGAGAATTGCCGTTCCGGCACGGTTGTGGCAACTTCCTTTGCTAGCATTACGAGTACTGCTTTGCAGAAGGAAGCGACTGCCTGCATTCTTTCCAAATACTCCTCAAAGAGCAAAATTACCATTCTAACTATGTTGGGCGAGATAAGTACTTGCATCAAGTTTATTTACGTGAAATTGGTAGTGAGCTCTTCTACAGTACCTCAAGCTCTGACGTGCAACAATCAGAGCTTATATTGGACAACAGACTTGTACAACGCATGCCCTAGTTAGATAATTACATCATTATGCTGAGCGGTCGGCCGTTTTGCGCGGACGTGGCACATTCATTTTCCCTATAGAATGTTATTTTATAATTTGTAAACTAGTCCTAAGATTGTATAATTTCCCTCTAATAAAATGTTTTTCGTTCTTCGTTTTTCTTTACACCAACAGTAGTATAGTAGTTAAGCGATTGGCTACTGCGCTGCGTGTCGAGGGTTCAAATCTCGCACGGAACAAACATTTGTATGGCCTATGGATAGTTGTCTCAGGTATCATGTGTAAGTGAGCTAATATATTTGCGATTGTACTGTACATACACACACACAGGAAGGTACGATACAAGAATCATTTTTAGTGTGGGGCAAGGTACATAGAAAAAACTGCCGAATTTGTTAACCGACTTCAAAAAGGAGGAGGGTTTTGTTGCAAAACAAAACCAATATTTAGGAAAACATTCATAAAAACCTTGTTTAACCTATCACTTACCCGCAAAACGAGACACAATAGTAAAACAATAACAGCGCGGTCTCATAGGACCGGTCGGGGATTCATGAATTAAAAAAATGTTGTAACATGCACGAGCAAACTAAGTTCAAAATAAGATAATATTATAATTTATTACTTTATCTTATTTGAAATGACTTCTTACTTTGTAAGATTTATTCAATCCAATATTTAAATGGGATCAAACATTTTGGATACTCACAGAAGAGTCGGAAACAAATTCTAATATTTAAATATCACACAAAACACTCAGTTGTAATTAAATTCGTCTTAACATTAATGTAATATAATTGTCGTGATGTAAAACATTGAAAATTGTATTTGCGTTGTCGTCATATCTTTGCTTAAAACAAATTACAGTAATATTCATTTTTTGCTGTGAATTGAAGTTAAGTGTTGTCTTATTTTGTGTTTGTAAACAGAGTTGATATATTACATTCTGTTATTATATTATCTTACTTGATATTCATGTGGTTATTTCAGTGTTCGATAGAGCAAATATTTCCGAAACTTAGGGTCTCCTACCTACCCAAAGGACGCTGACACGACAGCACCTTATTATCAACCTTTCCAGTTTGTTTGTTTGCACGTGTGCCCGTTTATCATGATTTCTTATTGAGGTGGGAAATCTTCAGGGTGTTATTGATAATAATAATAATAATTTCTTACGACAATCAATGTGTTTGGATGGTATTGATAAGACAGATCTTG
This sequence comes from Mythimna separata, assembly GCA_030763345.1. Lineage (NCBI taxonomy): Eukaryota > Metazoa > Arthropoda > Insecta > Lepidoptera > Noctuidae > Mythimna > Mythimna separata. The sequence goes on along the minus strand of CM061167.1, from coordinate 19,975,460 downwards.
GTATTGCATTTTTCTTAAAACAAATATACGTAAGCGCATTGAGACGCAAATTACTCTTTGACAATAAGGATGATCATCAACAGAACTCAACCATGCAAATTGTATTTTAACTTCATTTTTAGGGTTCCGTACCTCAAAAGGAAAAAACGGAACCCTTATAGGATCACTTTGTTGTCCGTCTGTCCGTCCGTCTGTCAAGACCCTTTTTCTCAGGAACGCGTGAAGGTATCAAGTTGAAATTAAAACCATATATTGAAATCCGCGGTCCCTTAAAGTTGTGCAAAAATCAAACTTGTAAGTTGACGGGAAAAAAAGATACGCCCGTTTATGTTGCAAAAAAACGTACATTTCGACACTGTCAAAGGAATCAAAACTCATAGGGTGCTTCCCGTTGACCTAGAATCTTGAAAATTGGCACGAAGCAAGGTATTATAGCACTAATATCGGGAAAAGTCTGAAAACTGAAAATTTTTAGTTACGTCACAAGAAAAAAAATTTGAAAAGTCTTCAAGACTCGATTCGAGAATTAAACTGTTTTTATAGGTAGGTTGGTACGAAACCCTCAGTGCGCGAGTCCGACTGGCACTTGCCCGGTTTTTTTTAACTAAGTCTTTTGCATAAGGTACCTGTTTAAATACACAAAAGCAAAAGATACTTAGAGCTTCGGTAGCCGCTCGTAAAATTATACCCACTGTCAAAACCTTAAGTAATTTCTTAGGGCTGCCTCGTAAAGGCGCAGTAAAACAATTGGGGAAACGCTAGACGAAGAATAAGAAATAAAACGTTTGTTACTGTTGCTAAGCTCGATTAAGTTGGATAAGTCTTGAAAGGTAGGGGACGAAGCCTACTTATAGCAAAAAATATTGTCTTCTGGAAAAGCTGTTTCTGTTCATAGACGAAATGCCTTGGAAGATAAAAGCAGATCTTTCTTAAGCTTTTATCACATACACAAAAGTATAAAGTATAAGTAAAAAAATATGTTTATATAAACTATACTGTGACTTGTTACGTAGATATGAAATTGGCAGAAATAATGTTTTGCAAAAGTATTTTATAATATCTAAACTGACGTCTTAACGGATACGTAGATTAAGTAGAACCATTTTGACGTCGAAATTATTTAATTGTAAAAATTATGAACTTGAAAATTCTGCGTGGATCATTGTTGCATGAAACTCCACGCGTAGCTATTGAGAAAAATGGATACCATTACGTAAAGGATGTTTAGTCCATTCTTGAAATTTCATTCTTTTCTTTTTTCCATCCAGTCGCAGTAACGTACAAACCTTCGTAGTGTAAGTAACTCGATATGGCTCATGACGCGACTTTCATTCTTTTGTTATCGGTGTTTCTTCACATAGTTTTGGTAAGTACACAGCTAAAATGTATTTTACTGACAAGATTGGAGTTGAGATAACAGCAAAACGTTTATTTAAAAACAATTTGTTATTGTTTGCTTTATACAAACATGTGACCAGCTGCGAATGCAATGTGCCGCACAGCCGCTGTATCCATAGCGTGGCTGAATGCTGTTCAATTTAAGTCCACGTATCTCTGATAAAATATTGAAGTAAAAATTATAAAGCTACGGTTTGTATTTTGCAATTTTTACTTCTATCCGGCTCGAAGGACCAATATGTGCGGCGTGTTGAGTGATGTGGTATGGAAAATAAAGGCTTAGTCTGTTGTGGTTTGAATTATTGTTTATTGTAGTGATCACTTGTCCTAATTCTTAAGTTTGTAAGCTAATGTTAGCTAGCTAGCTGTCATAAAAGCAACGAATAAAATCGAATTTGCGGTATTAATTCAAGTCCAGAGTGAATAGATTACTTCTAGGCTAGTGTGGGCTATCGTCAACCACATCATATCACGTATCGTCAAGTGAAATAGCGGTATAACGCAAGCCTATCAGTAATAATAATAAAAAAATATTAAAAAATATAACATGATATCCTGAAATTTTAACTACCAAGTTTCAAAATAAAATGTTGATTAATTTGACTTTTACTATAAAACAGATTGCTTTAATACTGAATTCCATGACTTCAACTTTAGTAACGTTATATTTGCAGATTAACTTCAGGGATTCATTTTGGGAAAAAAAACTCTACTACTATAGTAGTTTTATATTTTTCAGTTTAACACTTGATTCCATTAAGTTTCATGTATGAAGCTACAATTATTAAATAAAATCGTTTTCCGATTTCTGAATTAAACAATTTAACATAATTGGAGTTTAAAAAGAAGACCTATGCTCTTCGGGGTAAAGTAGACTTTAATTAGAAAACCTGACAATATTGGCATTTGAGAATACATGTTATGATACATAATTTAAAATATCCAAAAAAGAACCAGCCCGTTTATGCTTAAGACTATAGGTAATAAAGATTGCGGTGCTCAAACTGATCAAAAAATAGTCATGTAATACGCATAGTAAGTAAAAAAAAAATACATACAGATTAAATCCTGCAGCTCCAAAATCTTTATTATTTTAAATTTGTACATAAATAAAATCAAATATAATATAATTTTATCGAAACTAATATTATAAAGAGGTAAGATTAGTTTTTTTGGTCGATTGTATGTTACGATTTAACTCAAAAACTTCTAGACCGCTTTAAATTTTTTTTTTTAATCGAAATTCGCCATTAGTAAGCCACAACTTCAATGAGTAGCTTAAGCTGTTTATTTTCTACTTTCATGCGGGCGAAAGCAACGGTAGAAGCTAGTTTACATTTTTAGGTACATGTTACGTATTGTTTAGGAATAATAGATAATATGGATATTTAAAAAAATAACCCATAATCAAACTAAACAAAAATTAACTGTCATAAAAAAACGACATAAATCGAATGTACCTCTGATGGGACTCGAACCCACAATCCCCGGCTTAGGAGGCCGATGCCTTATCCATTAGGCCACAGAGGCTCCGCCTAACCGGTTGAAATAAGCTGGTATATTTATTTGTATTTAGTTTTATTAAAGACACATTAAAGATAATAAAAATCTAATGAATTTATTATTATTACAGGTGCACGCAGAAAAATACGATAGAAAAACGATAGATGGAATGGTTTTAAAACAGCTTTGGACAAAAGTATACAAAAATTATGATGCTAAATCAAAGGAACAAGTAATAAGAGAATTGAAAAAAACTGGTGATTACGATAAATTAGTAAACCTTTTAGTGAAAATACAAAAAGTAAAAGTGGAACGAGTATTAAACCTGCTAACAGAGATAATGATAATTTATATGCTATAAACATTGTTGTTCAAATTAAATATAGCTTTTTTCTATTAGTTGTATTTTCTTTCGAATGTTTCGTTTGGGAATATTATTTTAAACATTTTAAGCAAAGACGAGCAAGATTGCACACAAGGACCAAAGATCTCTAGGATTTTAACTATTGTGTAAGTGTATGTGTTACCGTTACAATACGGAATACGTTACTATGCGTCTAACCAGATGCCTATCTGGTTAGGCGCAATAATAAACCTTAATTACCGGGTACAATCCGTTAAAACGTGAAATTTTACTCTATCACCTACCCGCAAAACGAGACACAATAGTAAAACAATAACAGCGCGGTCGCATGAGACCGGTCGGGGATTCATGAACTAAGTTGCAGATGTCACCACTTTACCTAGTCAATCGGCATATTAACAGATACTACACATACATTGTTAAATCGCGGAAGACGAAGCGAAACACTTTTATCTCATTTGATCCTACGTGCCAAGACAGGTCGATTGAACCCTGCTCTACTGTGCTCATGCTTCTGAAATAACCATGGAGTTTTGCTCCGCTGTGCTTCGCTCCTGCCTTAGCCTTCTAACTTAAAACTGTCCGTGTTACCTTCTCTTCTTCGGGATGGCCTTCTCTTCTTCTTAGCGTGTCAATTTGTAGGTGCAATAATATTTTAATCCTACATCTACATTCGTAAAATGTCATCAAAATGTTAGCTTATTATTTAAATAATAATAATTACTATTTATTCTCTCGCCGCAAAGTTCTCCGACTTCAACCACCTTACTTTACTTCTATAACTCAAGGTATAAAGATACATATAATTATTAACCGTCATGTCATAGCTTGGTTGGTGCTTAGCCGAGTTGCTCGTGTATCTTCAACTGAATATAATATACCCGCAAACAACCCGCATGTTTGCTGCACGGAAAGATTCAGTCATTTTAATTATTACATTATAAATATAAGTAAATATGAAATTAATCACAGATTCAGTGATTTATTCATTTTAATTATGTAATAGTAAGGATTCATTCATTATTATTGTGTATTTGGGAACCACTATTGTATTGGGATCAACCTGTAATGATAGTGTGTGAATGTTTAAATAAATACTCGTAAATATCATACAAAAGCAACAATATATTATTGCAACGCTTTTATTTAAAATAGAAATAATTAATTGAAACAGTACAAGTCCAATCATATTAATTAGCGTAGAAATTATAGAAATATAAAATGGGAATTATTGTGGAACAATTACTATTAGTAGGTATATTTTTTATGTTTCATTTATTACGATTGAAATAGAATAGCATAATTACAGTATTTTATTGTGTACGAGTATGTTTCTTACTTTTTTGCTTTAGCCGCGACTATAGGCAGATTTAGTACTAACTTTCTTGTACAAAATTTTAATAAACCCTCATCTCATATAAGGGGTAGATTTTGATAATTTATCAGCTACAACGAATGAAAAACGTGGATGCTGGACCAGACAAACGGCTACCTGTGTTCGATTTACAGGTCAGGCAAAATGAGAGTATTTCCATTATGGATTTCTCAGTGATAGCCTGAAGTTTGGAATTTCACGGCGTAATACTCTCGTGCCAAGGAAAGCACGTTAAGCACTTGGCCCTGCGTCTAATCTGTGCCTGATCGTGTCGGGATTCTGACCCAATGGACTATAACAGTGCACTTACGAGTGTGTTTGTTGAGCACAGCCTTATGCACTATAAAACTAATACCTCCCACTTCGATGGTTGTGAAGTCTACCTAAATTGGCGGCTGAGGTCGAAATCGTAGAATATCACATCTATTTTCTCAGAAATACCGTCAAGATTAAAATTTAGTTTGTAATTTTCACTGTACAACGCCTTGTACATGCTCTGAAACATACTTTTTTCACAGCGTCATACTTTTCATTTACAAAAACCCAATAATTTATGAGTTTTTTTCTAAACGACATCCCCTTCAGGAAGTACCGGCAAGAGAAGAAGGTTAAACAAACACATCGACTATAAAAATAGCTTCAGCATTCAAGAGGGTAGTTACGAAAGCCTATATGTCCCCGAGGGCCACAAATCACTATCTAACTATACTAACTCACATGATGAGGTTTTGTAATGAATGTGCCCTATGCTGGCTCAGTGTGGTGTAAACATAATGTAATGCCGATATTGTGTTTTGGACGTGGTTGTTCCGACCCGTTGCTTGATGTAGCGACCTACTGCCAACAATACCAGCGATACTAATTAAATGTTAATGATACTTCATTCAATTTGAAGTATCCATTTGTTTATTGTGCAAACTTACCACAATGTTGACTTTTTAACAAAAAGGGGTTTGAAGTTTCTATTTATTTATTTATTTGTTGTGTAAACCTGCCACAGTGTTGGCTTTTTAACCTAAAGGGTCACTGGTAGAGAATGCCTTGTTGAATTAAGTCTGCCGATAAATTTAAGTTTTTTATTATTATTATTATTTTACATAGGCTTAAATGGGCACTTATAAAAAGTTGTAAATAAATAAACAATACTACAATGTTAAGAAGTCTACAACAGCTAATCGTAATTTTATGCTTTTTAACAACCATATTTTTTATTATTATTTCTTAGGATGGATTTGTAAATTCCTGCAATGCATATCAAAAATAAACAAATAATATATAGTAATATATTGATATATGATACAGCGAATCAAGAAGTCGGTCTATTTGAAATTAATCACATCTTAACACAAGGCAACCGGCTTCTCAACCGAAAAACCAGCATGGACCGTTTCACGCGTACTCCAACCTAGAAATGGAAGTCATCGTAATTCTATTTAATCCGGCACTAGAATAGGACGCGTACATAACTAGGACATTGGGTTTAAGGGTACTGTAGCCAAATGGATGCGATCACTGCACCGACCATTGTGAAACTGTATTTAGCGTCGACACGTCCGCCATCGTTGTGCCACACTGAACCACAACGATGTGCGGTCAATCTGCCCTCACGGGGCCGTAAACAATTGATAGCGCTTATGTCAAATTTAAAATGTGGATGAATATTCTTATCTTCCTGTTTCAGGGCAATTTATGGAAATTTTATAATAACAGACATAGGGCCGACGAAGGGAATGTTAAAAATACACTTCATAAATTAGAGACGAAACAATGCCATAATCTACGCTGAAAATATACAAACATTTATTGCTAAGTAAAAACTGTGGCTCGGTAAAACTGCGCTTCCAGTGGATGTGGGGAGACTGCAAGACGAGTGGGCTCAAGTGGCCGCCAGTTGCAACGCCCCACGCTGAATAACTACGGACGTTTGCCGCCAAAACGTTCATGTAATAATAATATCAAAATGAATCGTGGCAGGCAAAGGGTGCCTTTCAGGTAGACAGAGCTTTTGAAGTGAAATTAAGGGATTAAGAACCGTTAAACCAGCTAATTTCGATAATATACTCGTAAATCTACAAAATGATAGATATATATTGTATAGAATCGAGCAAATTTACAGAATGGTCATTAAAGTAACAAATTCAATAATGAAACAGCATACCTGGATATATGGAGCATATATGGATGTTGTCAATAATATAGGTAAGTTCGTTTCGTTAGATCGTGCGCACTTTTTGTTAGTAATGTGGTACTTTCCACATTGAAAAAGAAAAAAACTTAGAAAAAGTTACTAAAGTCTTTGTTCGGAATCGAGATGGGCAGACGATTTTGTTGGAACCTGAATGAGATTGGCAAAGAATCATGGGCATTGAATCAACAAAAAAGAAGTCTACGTAGTAGGCAAGTTGAGATGTAGAAGATGAGTTGTTGTCGAAAAACAAACTAATAATACAATAGAATTTGTGATGCTTCAAGAGAGTTTCTAAATGCTACTCTCCATCGATATTTGGCATGTTTGCGCTTCTAAGTTACAGGCAGTCCGAGTACAGGCATCCAGGACTTTATTTTTAAAGTTTTAAATTAAAACGTTCCCGTTACTTTCCAGAGGCACTCAAGAGTTTAATCTATAACAGTTTGAATTCATGAATTTGTTTCATTATATCCTATTTATGAGATTCTATCTAACTTTATGAGATCTGTTTGTCCAGTAATATAGCCGAGTACAATGTCAACGTTAACAAGAGGAGTTCATGGCTAGACAATAACAGCCGCACAGGTCGATCTTCAAAGATAAGCAACGTTCGCCAAGGTGGGTCTGTGGATGGGTGACCATCTTAATATAACGAGTTTCCTTCGTGCCTCGGAAAGCACGTTAAGACGTAGGTCCCGGCTCTCATTTGTAGACTTTGGCAGTCGATACGGATAGTCAGAAGCCAGTAAATCTGACTCCAGTCTTGCCATGAAGTACCGGGTTACCCCAGTTAATGGGTTGTGGAGGTCTGAGGTAAGCAGCCGCTTCTCGTAAAATACCGGTATTCAGCTAAATCCGGCTGGACTGGAAAGCCGACCCCAATATATTTGGGAAAAGGCTAGGCAGATGATGAACATCCCTCTAATGTTTTTGAGTTTCAGATCTTTTAAGATTGGAAACTTACTTCGGATTGTGTTGTCCTTGTTTTTTTATAAAAATATAAAGTGATCAACGTTACGTTACAAGTACAAGTATATTTTATCAACCTTTCCAAGTTAATAGGATTATGCCTCGTGGATTCGATTTCTAATAATGGCTCAACGACGACGTTGAATAACAATTACTAGATTACTTGATCGGCAAAGTTGACAGCCGCGTTTTTGACGCTTTATTAATTTTAGCTCACACCGAAGGAAACAAGGTTAATCTCGAAAGAAAAAAGGTTAATATCTCATTCGTGAACGATTTAACTGATCTCTTGCTATTTGTTCAGTTTTATCGATAACATTTATTTATTGATTTATCCTCACAATGGAACGCCTTGCGGCAATTACACCAATGGAGCACAAGTCACGACTGAATCTGCTACTTTCCAACAGCCTCCTTACAGCATACGCACGATGGACTGATGGAGTGGTAGTGGCGATGGGTCACGTACGCTCACCAGCCATCAGGCCAGCGCTCCTCCAGGATTCCGTATCGTACACATTTTGAAGTATCGATACTCTTTCGATTACTTTTTCTGATTTAAATTAAACATAATATTGCAAGTGTCTACATGTTCTTTTCTGCAATATATGTTTCTATGTGTGCCAAATAAAATATTTTTCTTTCTTTTTTTTTCAAAAGATCTTCACATGCAATATTAAAATGCATATTATATTATATCTGTGTTTTCGTACTGTTCATTTTATTAATTAATGAGTACAATGAGCTGACCAGTTTTTGACATCATTTAGTTTTGGATACCGTTTGGAAACTACAATATTTACAAACTCGGCCAGAATCGTATTTCATCTGCAGCGAAACAAATTTCATCCATTACATTTTTAAGCACCCATACGTAAAATAATAATTATGGTATATTACGATAAACATAACGAAAGTCATAGCAACGATTTTGGGTAGGTACTGCTCAGCTTTCCAATTCCCGTACGAGATTACCATTTTTTTTTATTTACGCCTGTTTTCCCTATTTTGTTTCTTTGAAATCACTTCTATACTAGAGTGAACATACGATTTATTTTTTAGTCGTATTCCTGTATATAAATTCGTAATCAAGGACCTTAACTAGGTCCTTGATTACGAATTTATATACAGGAATACGACTAAAAAATTTATATACGTAATCAAGGACCTAGTTATCCAATCATCATTTGCCTAGCATTTTCCCAACTATATTGGGGTCGGCTTCCAGTCAAGCCAGATTTAGCTGAATACCAGTATTTTACGAGGAGCGGTTGCCTACCAGACCTTTACAACCCATAACTGGGGTAACACGATACTAGCTGACAAGACTGGAGTCAGATGTACTGGCTTCTGACTATCCGTAACGACTGCCAAAGATCTACAAATGACAGCCGGGACCTACGGCTTAACGTGCTTTCCGAGGCACGGAGGAAACTCGTTATGTTAAGATGGTCACCCATCCACAGACCAACCTTGGCAAGCACTGCTTAACCGCGAAGATCGACCTGTGCGGCTGTTATTATCTAACCACTTAGTTATCCAATAAACTTTTAATATCAATATGAAACAATACAACTATGATGTTCTTCGTCTAAGGCCTGAAAAAACTTGAAGCAAAAATGAAAATAATGAAGAACCTACATCTAAAGAAGCCTGTCTTAGAAAAGCTCTTTGTCTTGTCTATTTTCCGTATTTCTTTTCTTTGTGTAGTCTGCGGCTTATGTTGAATAAATTTCTGATTATTCCAAGTTTCCTAAGTAGGCTAAGCTAGAAGCTGGTGTCAATATTGGCAAACACTTTAATGAGTTCAACGTTTTACTTAGCAAAGGAAGGGTTATTGTAATAAGATTATGATAGTACAACATCATATTACAAAATAAAAGTAAAAACTGCGAGATAAACGAGCGTCTTCGATTTTCTAGGACATTTTTTATACATTTTTTTAAATAGATGCAAACAAAAACTGTTCCTAACTACTAGTTTAACAGGCATATTCAAAAACAGTTCCTGTTTTGGCACCAATTTCACTGCAGACCTATATTATAAAACAGAAAATTGCTTGCGTCTATCTCTCGACAGGAACCGGTGGGACAGGAAGTAGTCGAAAATCTTATTAGGCGTACAAGGGGACCCATAATTTTCCATCCGACGAAACTTAAGCGATTCGCAGTAGGCCTGGCTCAATTTTAAAACACGCAAACGTTACTTGAATTTTTCTTGGAAAGCTTGGAATGGAGGAGCTTCTTCTTAGTCGTGCACTCTTGATAGAGTGGTCGTGGTTATGTTTCGGTCGAGTCCTGCGCCACCGCCTCTCTTGCGATACGACGCTATGCAGCTCTGTGTTTGGCAGCTTGGAAGTTGTGGTAGTTGAGGAGCGATAATATGGGTGTCTTCAAGGCTAGAGTGAATAGGCCTTAATAAACTAGTGCGCCTCACCATCTACGATTGCATCACTGCTTACCATCAGGTGGGATCGCAGTCAAGCACTAGCTTATGTAACTTAAAAAAAACCGGGCAAGTGCGAGTCGGACTCGCGCACTGAGGGTTTCGTACCAACCTACCTATAAAAACAGTTTAATTCTGGAATCGAGTCTTGAAGACTTTTCAATTTTTTTTTCTTGTGACGTAACTTAAACATTTTCAGTTTTCAGACTTTTCCCGATATTAGTGCTATAATACCTTGCTTCGTGCCAAATTTCAAGATTCTAGGTCAACGGGAAGCACCCTATGAGTTTTGATTCCTTTGACAGTGTCGAAATGTACGTTTTTTGCAACATAAACGGGCGTATCTTTTTTTCCCGTCAACTTACAAGTTTGATTTTTGCACAACTTCAAGGGACCGCGGATTTCAATATATGGTTTTAATTTCAACTTGATACCTTCACGCGTTCCTGAGAAAAAGGGTCTTGACAGACGGACGGACAGACGGACAACAAAGTGATCCTATAAGGGTTCCGTTTTTTCCTTTTGAGGTACGGAACCCTAAAAAAGTTAAAAATACTAAAGTTCCAGACAGTACAGAAATCGATCCAATTGTTTGTGCCTTAGTCGTTGTGTTGTCTAAAACCGTAGTCAATTACAATGCTCAAAGTTGAATTTCGATTAAAAAGTTTCATAGTAGGTCCCTATACGTACCTAACTATTCTAGTATGCTGTTTAAAAAAAGGTTTTTCGTCAGTTTAAAAAAGTGTTTTATGGACATCGATAATGTAATGGTTTGGTAATTCGATTTCGTGCTAAATGGTTGTCAAAGATATGTAATTAAATTCCCAGGATTTACATTATAGGTGCACTTATGTACAAGTATACTATGGTTTGAAAAAAAAAACACGTAACATCCTCATTAAATTTGATATGAAAAAAAAACGAGTAATGAATGACAAGCTTATACACCCTTTAATTTACGGATTAGTGTGGAAATCTGTTTAATTCACAGGTCAGCGCTGTAATGCATTTAGCTTAAACCCTGACTATTTATCACCGCGCTGTAGGACTGTACTAATTTGTCTCACATACATATGCACGAATCAGTGGGTACCTAATTTGAGCACTACGTTATGAATGACAGAGTAACTCATCAACGCCGAGCTCGCGCACATCTGTTAATAGGGAGAACGTAGCAGTAGGGAGCGAGGCAAATTGTTTTATGAACTACTTGGTCATATATTTTATCCAGATGAAACATACGTAAAGCTGTGCCATGACTGTACCTACGTTGATCATGATTCCTTTCATACATTTATACTAATTGAGTGTATACTTACGCCCGTTTTCAATGAGCTATCATATATCGGAGATAGAAAAACAAATGAAACAACAGAAACATGTCAAATTTTTGTATTGTATCTTTTGTTTTATTGTCTCCAGTATGCTAAAACCGGAGGTAGATAGCTTATTGAAAACGGGCGTTAGTCTACTGGATATTACAGATTTCAGACTGTATCATAATCAATCGCCCATTTTGACAGTTACTAATCAAAATGATCAGCTATTACTATTCTGTAAATCAACCTAATTATAGATTGAACAACATAAATAAAACTCGGATCGTGGAGTCTGAATGCTCACAAGTTGTATAAACATCTGTCGAAACGTCTTTGTTGACACTTTGCGTGACCCAAAGACTGGCGTTTACTTCGGGCAGAAGATAAGCATTTTCCATACAACTTGGCAATGCCACCAGTTTTTTGGGTACATTACCAGACGACAGAAATGTGGAGAAGTATTTTGACGGCGTATTTAAGCTTTTTTAATTAGTTAAATAATAAGTATAGTTTAGCACCAGCACAAACACTGAAGGTCGGAACCGTCTGAGAGTCTTATCTGTAGAAATTTTCTTTGATGCATCCATCCAAGGTACATCTATTCATCTATTTAGAATTTTCCAGGTTCGCCATGGCAACTTGTATTCAAGCGAGAAGCTCTCCAACGGCTCGATAAAATTATAAAGAGGTTTAAGCTTCTACCGTCAAAGGTCGCATCTCCCCGAGTTAGTGTTACTATGAGAAGGACCCACGCTTTCAACAAAACTTTTACGGCTTTTGAGTCTCAGAGGCACCGAGCTGTAATTGTGCATTGGATGTTGAGGGTCGTTTTTTATTTATTCCTTTCTATACGGCTAACCACAGCGCTGCAATTTTTTGTGGGCGCAACGCCGATTATTGGATTGGTACAGCATTCGTACTAGAGTTTAAAGCAACTTTAAGTCAATCTCAGTAAGTTTTACATATTTAAATATTAACAATTTAATAGATATATTTACAAACTAAAGATACAAATATAAATATAAGTATGTACAAATGTAAATATATAATATACTTACAAAAAAAAGGCATTTACTGGGCATCAAAAAAATCATCCACGTCGATGTCAACAGGAATAGTGCCCAGAACGCTGGCAGCATTGCCACGTTGGATGGCAATGCTGATTCGTTGGCCGAAAAACTGCTCAGCTCTCTGATCACGTGAAGAGTCGACTTTAAGTTAAAATTCAGCACGTCTCATTAAGTGCTGTATCTACTAAATTGGAGTGGACGGAGCAGCTTCATACTGAACAGACATATTCACCAGTGGAGAAGTAAAACGTCAATTCAGTTGTTCGCAGAACTCGGTAAGACGCCCGTCATCTCGTGGATGTTTGGCGACGTAACAGGTTGTTGTATGCACTTTCCGTTTAAGACTCTTGCGATTCTTCGTTTAGCCGAGGGACCTGTCTAAAGTGATGCCAAGACTATCACATAATAGTGCTTAAGTAGAGTACGTTAGAGTCATATGTGTTTTACCCAAAGTAAATATTTTCACGTTAGAAATGTTATTTGACTTACGTTAATTTACTTTTGTAGGAATTTAGCCAGAGCTGATTAAACTGCTTTCCAGTAATGTTAGTAACAAAAACCTTACAGATTCCTGATAAACTTAATAAATTTCTAGTTCTACGAATAAGTCAATTATTCATCCACTTTGCATGCACACATCATCATCTACCTAGCCAATTATATTGGGGGTCGACTTCTAGTCAAGCCGGATTTAGCTGAATACCAATATTTTACGAGGAGCGGCTGCCTACCAGACCTCCACAACCCATTAACTGGGTAACACGGTACGTCATGACAAGACTGGATTCAGATTTACATGCACACAAATCCATATAAAATAGACCTAGTTCAAAGTCTGCTTTCAAAACGTAGCTTTCATGTTTGAGGCCTATGTCTATCTGTGGACGTCTTTCGGCTGAGATGATGATGATGATTATGATAGCCTTGTTTCTACCGCGAACAGATTTCAGGCCAGACGATAGCTCTAACTGTCACATGTTCATCTAGAACAACACAAGCAAGTGCTGTAATATAACAATGTTCTTAACACCCATTCATGTACAAGGATGTCAAAAAGTTGACTTCTTTTCACGTGATACCATGAAACTAGATCGATGAGATAAATCTATTGCCATTAAAAACATGTACATCATGACTGATGAACGAGAAACTCCGAACTGAGAAAATAGTAATTTAATAACACATATTTGGAACAGTACCTCCACACTGTAAACTCACCATACTTACACACACAATTATGAGTCACAAACACATTATTTAGAAAGTTAGATTGAAGCATAATGAGACCACTGGCATAACAGAGCAGAGCTTCTCGCGTAGATTTTCTCAAGAAGGCTTTTGTGACAGTAGTTTGCGCGCCGATCTTACTCTGCGTACGTGTATTTTTTTTTTACTAAAATTAAAGATCTTGCATGACAATCCTTAGTAAAATATTATACTCAAAGAATAATTGAAGTTTCTTCACTAGTCATTTTTTTCCGCCCATTGTACATAGTATAAGGGCCTGTTTCATAATGTCCGAGTAGGCACTACTCAATTAATAAATTAAAAAATGGAACAGAATTTGTATGAAATTATCTGCCAAGTAAGATACTCGAAACTTAATCATAGGTGGTGAAATAGGCCCTAAGTACCATATAAATATAAATAATATTATTTAGATTTCTGTGATAAGTACCAAAACAGTTGACGAAAATAGTTGCCTGTTATTAATAAGAATAGTTATTTATAAATAAAACTAGGCCGACTTATTTAATCATCTATTAATGTTCACTTTGCTGATTTAATTTATTTCTCTACAAAATACGTAAAGCTTTTTTTCTTAGCAATACTTGTTAATAATACCTACTCAGGCACCGGCAATTTGTCACTCAGCCAAAAAATAATTTCCCGGCGTAAATTTCTACTTTCCCTGATGGTAATATTAAAAAGTATGGTACTATTAAAATTCTTTACATTAGATTTAAGAGCGTCCAACCCGACATACATTTTCAAGGTTTTTCATACAACTGCTCTGACGAGATTACGACGTAATTACATATTTGTCATTAGATATTTTGAAAACACCGATATCTTGTATATTCATAGTGGAATGGCGGCTGAGACTGTCGCAACTCAGTGCTAGGCACACCATCAATCAAAGCATACTGGGGCCCTAGTTTAAACGAAAGTGAACCCTGGAAACCTAAAACGAAGGCAAAAAAAGAACAGGGGTGTATTTTAGTCAGGAAAAGTCTGATACGCACTCCCGCTCTGGAGCGAGAGAACTCATATTGATGATTTCCCATCTCAAAAACAGATATTTTGTTTGATTATTATCTAGGTTTCTATTGTAATCAATTTATAAATTTGTGTATAACTAAACCAGTTAAGACCTTTGAAAATCTGCTATTATACGTGAACTATGACTTTGAAAAGTCAAAAACATATAACTATAGAAATCTTGTAATCACAATTGTGAATAACGAAAATTTGGTCCAAATCAGTTTAAAAAAAACACGATCCTGTAAGAAGTTTTGTTGCAATATTCCAGTAAATCACGGTATTTATTAACTGCCAGTAGAGCGTTCAGCTGTTAACTCTCTGTTGTCACATTGCCTTTTTAACACATATTGCGTTGACTGAACCAACAAGTTTTTAAACAT
The DNA here is from genome assembly GCA_030763345.1 of Mythimna separata. Lineage (NCBI taxonomy): Eukaryota > Metazoa > Arthropoda > Insecta > Lepidoptera > Noctuidae > Mythimna > Mythimna separata. The sequence goes on along the minus strand of CM061167.1, from coordinate 19,960,184 downwards.
TAACCTATCAATACCCGCGAAACGAGACACAATAGTAAGACAATAACAGCGCGGTCCTATGAGACCGGTCGGGGATTCATGAATTAAAAAACAAAAATGTTCAGATTGACGGTAGACGAGTTGGGAAGGGCTCTCTTAATAGCTCAAGCCCACAGTAATGGCTATTGATACAAACGTTTTCCTCATCTATCGCCAAATTTGAAAACGCTGTTCAATATAAATACTCATAGAAATTTCACGTGGGTAATAGGCACGAATGGCTTATGATTCGGTCTGCTAATAGAGAAGTGCAACCGTATGTCGTAATTACCATAGCGGAATGCTATCTAGCTTTGAACCCAGTAGAGAGGCGTGCGAAGAGCCTAATTGATAATCCAGATTTGGTTATAATCAATCTATAAAGCCTGAAGCCTTAGGCGTAGAGTGGCCAGCCTTTCGGTATTCTATAGGATGCATTTTAGAGAGTGTGCGTAGGACTGACATGTCTTGATTCTGTTGTACGGTGAGTGTCTACCCTTACATTGTTGACATCTTTTTGGTGTCGTTTATACCACGTACGACGTAAGATTGGAACAATTTACCTACTGCAGTCTTCCCGTCCTATTACAATTTAGGTGTCTTCAAGACTATAGTGAATAAACTTTTAATAAACTAGTGTGTTTTACCATCAACGATTGCATCACTGTTTACAATCAGGTGATATAATCAAGTGCTTCACTGCTGTCCCAAGCAGTGAAACACTAAATTATTAAAATAAAATGTTTTTAGATTAAGAGGCCTGCGGAGACCGCGCGCTATCTCGAGTTGAGACGAATTAAAACACGTTTTTGAGGTTGATGGAAGCAATCCAGATAGTTTAAACAATTCTTGGACACACCGACTGGAGTAAAGTCATCATCCGCACACTGACAGTTGCTTGCTGTGATAGCAATACAAACTATTGGAAATTTGGGAGAGGTTCCGTAATACCAAAAATGATGAATGAAAAATTAATGTATTTCCATTATTGTTTCGAGTATTTAACAACAAAAAGACGATGTAGGAACCTAAATAATTATTGTCTGAATCCGAATAACATCATATTATGGTGTAAATATGCTTAAATTGCAAATGATTTTGGTATTACGTTTGTATGGATAATTCTAACGTCGCGCCCGCCTTAAGCATTGCACTTATCAACACGTCTTCCACTACGAGCATGATGGGCAAGTTTTGCTCTGCAGTAGCCAATTTTATTTAGCGATACATTGATAGATTATTTCAGTACCTAAGTGGAAGCCGAATTGTTACTTGCGGCTATGAAATGGTCGCTCTCAAGCAATCGCTTTAAGAGTAATTTTGAGACATTGAGCATAAAAGTAATTTTGAAGCTGTGTTGCAATCTTTCACAGCTTTAATAAAGGATGAAATCAAAATACTTTAATATAAAGGGTGTATCTGCGTAGCATTACAAAGTCATTTGATTGACGACTGCGCGCTGAAAACTGAATCTTTATTAAGTGTTCAGCCAACGATGTACTGTAATTACCTTAGGTATGGCCGGTTGCAGGCACGGCGGTCGTCGATCCGAACATCTAACTCAGTAATTTGGTAATAAGACCGTCACCGTTGACAGATTAAACTCGTTAGATAGCAAGTTATTGCACTGAATTTTTGAGCTGTTATTTGGATAATACCTAATTGTGCAAAAAAACAAGTTTGCATCATCCAATAACTTGGCTATGGTGGGAAGTCAGATTTTGCTGACTAAAACCACACCTGTGTCCTCAACTAGCTCTTTGTATCAAAGACCACGGGTTTCCTTTTTAGAAATTTTACCGTGGCTTCAGTGGACTTCTAGCACCTACGGTTTTGCTAACATCTCTTTGAGACGCTCGTATAACATTACGCACTGTCGATGACTCTGGTTATATAATTTTTGGAACATAAAAAACTCACTTGTGGTTCTTTTGGGAAAATAGAAACCTAGATACTCGTAGGTCCATCAAATTAAAAGCAAGTAGGCTAAGATTAAAATATACACAAGAGACCAGTATATTCAATCAATACAACATTTGATTGATATTTTTAGTACCAATAAATTAATAGTCTATAAAAGCCCTTTTTTTTTAATGGTTATAAACTAGTGCTTGACTGCGATCCCACCTGATGGTAAGCAGTATAAAAGTATAAGTAGCCTATAAAATAAGTAAAATTATGTTTTACTTATTTACATGTTTAAATCTGTGATTGGTGGAAAACGGTGGGATATTTTACTTGACGTTTATTATTATTTATGTGCTATTCTAGAACAGGTCTACTCATCTGCCAAACTTTATCAAAATCCGAAAACCCGAAATCCGTTTAGCGTAAAGAAGTAATAGGATACGTTCGTATAAACTTTCACCTTTGTAATATTAGTCTGTAGAGAGAGCAATGATTTATTTATACACTTACACTAAAAGGTCAAAGTGTGATGAAAATTATTGTGATATTATTATCATATTTTTATTTTTTCTTTAATTATAATATTCGTCAAGGTTCTGAGGCCATAAGCAAAAGTGTGTGTGCGTATTTTTTGATACCTATCTTTCGTCCATTTTTCCTGAAAACCTCGTGTCAGCTTGTAACTATCAGATTGCCAACATACTCTTTACACTTTTCTTAAACGTTTAACGAACTCAAAAGTGTTTAAAGTTACTACACAGAAACCTATCACTTAACTTATCTTAAATGATACACTTGAATGTAATACACACAACCCTTCCAACTGACCAACATTAAAATGTTCATAGTAAGACAAGAAAAAACGGACTCAAGGAGGCCGTTCAAGTGAAAAAATAAACGTAACGGCTTAATTAAAGAAACGCTTTAGCTTGAGAATGAATTTTCTCACGCCTCTTCTTGCTCTCAATTTGGCTGAAAGACTGTGGGGACCATAAAAGAGCAATAAAAAGCATCGATTTTGCATAAGAATCCCGCAGATGCGGTTGCCGGTCGAGCGGTTTGAGACAACAAGAATACGAGGGCTGCGCGCAATGCGAGCGCCGATTAAGCACTTCCGATAGCGAATAATTCTTAGTGTTTTATAAGTGTTATGTTTGTGATTTCAATAATAAACCATGAATGCATCAGTTGTTATAAAATTAAGAAATATGTTGACCCTACAATCTTAACCTATCAATACCCGCGAAACGAGACACAATAGTAAAACAATAACAGCGCGGTCTAATGAGATCGGTCGGGGATTGCACTCAACGTAGGATGAGCCATATGCGGGATTGAAATAGAGCCAAAACCGCAAAGATAGGTAAACTTTGCTCACTATTGGCTCACTAGCATAATCAAATACAGAATAACACATTACAAGTGTGTATTGTAATTGTGTAAAAAAACAAATTTGCATCATCCAATAACCACAACTGTGTCCTCCATCAGCTCTTTGTATCAAAGACCACGGGTTTCCTTTTTAGAAACTTCACCGTGGCTCCAGTGGAGATCTGGCACCTACGGTTTTGTTGACATCTTTTTGAGACGCACGTATATCATTACGCATCGTCGATTAATAAATACAACATTTGATTGATATTTTTAATGCCTATAAAATAATAGCCCATAAAATAAATAAAACTATGATAATCTGTGATTGGTGGTAAACGGCGGGATATTTTACTTGACGTTTAATATTCCATGTGCTATTCTAGAACAGGTCTACCCATCTACCAAACTTTATCAAAACCCGAAATCGGTTTAGCGTGAAGAAGTAATAAGATACGTTCGTATAAACTTTCACCTTTGTAATATTAGTGTGTAGAGACAGCAATGGTTTATTTATGGCACTAAAAGGTCAAAGTGTGATGAAAATTGTGATGTTATCGTATTTTTATATTTTCTTTAATTATAATATTCGTCAAGGCTCTGAGGATTAAGTCCTCAGAGCCAAAGTGTGTGTGTGTATTTTTTGATACCTATCTTTCGTCCATTTTCCCTGAAAACCTCGTCTCAGTTTGTAACTATCAGATAGTCAACTTACTTTTTACATTTTTCTTAAACATTTAACGAACTCAAAAATGGCTAAGGTAGGTATCTTACCTTAGCATTATTTATTTATTTATTATTGTATCTACATAGAAACTTATCACATAACTTATCTTAAATGATACACGTGAATACAATACACGCAACCCTTCCAACTGACCAACATTAAAATGTTCATAGTAAGACAAGAAAAAACGGTCTCTCAAGGAGGCCGTTCAAGTGAAAAAATAAACGTAACGGCTTAATTAAAGAAACGCTTTAGCTTGAGAATGAATTTTCTCACGCCTCTTCTTGCTCTCAATTTGGCTGAAAGACTGTGGGGACCATAAAAGAGCAATAAAAAGCATCGATTTTGCATAAGAATCCCGCAGATGCGGTTGCCGGTCGAGCGGTTTGAGACAACAAGAATACGAGGGCTGCGCGCAATGCGAGCGCCGATTAAGCACTTCCGATAGCGAATAATTCTTAGTGTTTTATAAGTGTTATGTTTAAGATTTAAATATTAAATCATGAATGCATCAGTTGTAATAAAATTAAGAAATATGTTGACCCTACAATCTTAACCTATCAATACCCGCGAAACGAGACATAATAGTAAAACAATAACAGCGCGGTCCAATGAGACCGGTCATGAATTAATATAAATCTCCGCCAGAGATAGCGTAACTTTGTCTTAATTGTCGCTGCTTAATTTAGAGTCAGTGACGTTTTGAATTCGATTCTCTTATTAAAAAAATTAAAACTCGATACAAGATGCAGTTTTGAAACTGCAAAAAAATTCAGGAGTTTGATATAAAACTTGATAATATTCATATCAAAATGCGATACCTACGTGGTTAATAAATTAATATTTTAGTTTTTTTAAAGTAATTTTGATGATCAAAGTGTTATTAAAATTGACACCTAGACCGTTATTAACTAACCATATTTATCATTTTCTATTTTAATAATTGTTATTGTGGATGGGTTGCACGAAGGTAATTAGAGTAACTAGTTATTATAAATGTGGTAACACCTTTTTAATATCAAATAGCAGAAACCACATAAATAATTTTGAATAATGCCCGATGAAAACTGCCTTAACTCGACTTTTTATAATAAATATTTGTTTAATAAAGCCTGTTGTTGTTACAATACATAATTTGTTATTCTGTATTTGATTATGCTAGTGAGCCAATAGTGAGCAAAGTTTACCTATCTTTGCGTTTTGCATTTCGATCCCGCCTATGGCTCATCCCACCTCGAGTGTATTAATGTGAATGCCTCAGGTAGCCCGCGAAATTCAAATTTTCTTACGTTTTTTGCAATTTGCAAGCCAGTGGTAGGTTGCATGAGGTTAAAAATACGTTACTTAAGCGACTGTAAAACGTAACAAGTTACCTAATTTTAACCATAAAAATTATCAATACAAGCCTCCAAGCTTACCTAAGTGTAGGAACGATTTTTTCGAGGTCAAAAACGTTCCTGCAACTAAGTGAATGCAATATTTGAAAGTGAAATGCAATATTTGAATTTCACGGGTTAACATGAAGCATCCCCCTTAAAGAAAGTTTTAAAAACCGCCAAATGTGAATCAGATTCGCGCGCAAAGGTAGTGACATATTCTTCCGCGAGAAGAACGCAACATATTCTTGGTACTTGTTGTTTTAAATCCATAGACTTCTTTATATGTTTGTGTGTGTGAGAAAGAAAGAGAGACATTTAAGTATTTAAAAAATACATTAGCTTCTTATTTCTTAGTATTTGGCAAAGGAAAATTAAAGACACTATAATTTAATTATTATGACAATATTGGAATCAGAACCTTTTGTGTAAATATATTTGAACTCGTCATAATAGAAAGATTTATTAATTTTAATAATTTATACCTTCACGAAATAGAATAAATTATCTCAAGATTGACTAAAGTACACAATTTATAATGTACTGTGTAAAATGTTAAGTAGGTATAATAAATGTTTCCAACATGAAAACTGACCGAAAAAAGACAATAATTGTACTACACTTTTGTATGTATGTACGGCAATTTTTATTAAACTGACTCTTTGATTTTTTAATTATGCACTAGTACAATAACACAATATCGCAACAGTGCATTACGTGTTTTATTTACAGTAAAAACCTTTTCATGAAACCTCTTCGTCGTCGAAAAATAATCACAGCGTTCAATAGAATAAATTAGTGTCTTACTTGCTTATTTTATGCAATTTCGTGTTTAAATAAACCATTTTGACTTGTACATGTTTTATAAATAAATTGTTCATTCAAATATAATTTGTTTTTCTTAGAAGGTAAATAACCTCTTCATTCTTATTTTTAGAAAAACAGTCTAGCTCTAGGGACTGGCTAGTCTATGATTATCTAGCCGCCATTTTAAGACGTGCGCGGTTTTGGTGTGATTTTTGGCTGTGTTAATTATTCACAAATTGATTACCAGTGGGAAAATTACGATGAGAATTTTATTGTAGTATTAACTACTTCAACGAAGCTTGCCGAGAAAGCTGACTCGATATATTTGATGCCAAATACTGCAAAAACATTGGAATATGTTGCATTCTAATGTAACTCACAAAATGGTATTTATAGTATGATGATGGGGTGGTATGATCTAAAGACTTTTGTTTGCACAAATGGAGTGAAAAATATTGGTGATTACCGTTCTTGGCTCCTTTAAAGTTCATTCAATTTCTGTATTTTACTACCTGTTCAACCCTTGCAGTTGACTATGTTTATGTAACCACCGTAACCTTGTAATAAAAAAAAAACCTTTTAATCATACCTGCTTTAAATTTTATTTTTAACCGGCTTAAAAAAGGAGCTAGATATACTTTGAGCTATATGTATATTTTTATGAATGTTCACTGATTTTTCGGTCAATTGTGAAAATTATCCTCTCGAACAGGTCCCATAGCAATATTGTTATAATCTGATGATGAACTTCGAAGATATAGAAAAGAACTTCTCATAGAATCATAGCAGAAATGGTAACAAGTAAAATGGTATATAGGTATGAACAAGTAAAATTGCTTCGTAATAAGTGTAATTGATGACTGATTGAAGAAGGGAAACTCTGTAATAAATCAATGGGATTATTCCGATCTGTCACCCCGCTTTGTCCCCTTAGGGGGACAGATCGGACAAAAAAGTTTGATCTGTCCCCCTGTTAGGAATGAGGGGACAGTTCGAACTTTATTTTTTCCTTAACAGTTTCATCTGTCCCCCTATCACTGCTAGGGGGACAGAAGAAACTTTTTATTCCTGTTTGTCTCCCATAGAATTTAATTGAATTCTTAAAAGTACATAATTCTACACGTTATAAGCTTACTTTCAAGAATTAAATAAAAGAACAGTGGTTTAGGTTTATAATCATCTGTATTTAGATAAGTTACAAATATTTTTTTTGTTATCTATTAATCAGCCACAGTCCCATAAATCACAGTACGTATAGTAGATACAATTACAATCAGTCTTATATCACCTATCCTTCTACTAACTAATAATAAGAATATTTTGTTTTGTTATTGATTCATAGAATCAGTCACAGTCCAATAAATCACAGTAGGTATTGTACATATTACACTTATCAGTCTTCTGATTTGACTTCATATAGTCTAGTTATAAATAATCTCAAAACATATTTGTTGGAGTAGTTGCGATAGATATTTTATTTATATATAATTCTTACGACCTTTGGAAAAGTTTTAAAATTGGTTATATTAGTGATTTTCGTTTATTTATGTTTTGAGATTATTTACAACTTTAAGTTTATTATTATTTAAAAGTTTTCATTTGTAACTAGACTATATGAAGTCAAATCAGAAGACTGATAAGTGTAATATGTACAATACCTACTGTGATTTATTGGACTGTGACTGATTCTATGAATCAATAACAAAACAAAATATTCTTATTATTAGTTAGTAGAAGGATAGGTGATATAAGACTGATTGTAATTGTATCTACTATACGTACTGTGATTTAAGGGACTGTGGCTGATTAATAGATAACAAAAGAAATATTTGTAACTTATTTAAATACAGATGATTATAAACCTAAACCACTGTTCTTTTATTTAATTCTTGAAAGTAAGCTTATAACGTGTAGAATTATGTACTTTTAAGAATTCATTTAAATTCTATGGGGGACAAACAGGAATAAAAAGTTTCTTCTGTCCCCCTAGCAGTAATAGGGGGACAGATGAAACTGTTAAGGAAAAAATAAAGTTCGAACTGTCCCCTCATTCCTAGCAGGGGGACAGATCAAACTTTTTTGTCCGATATGTCCCCCTAAGGGGACAAAGCGGGGTGACAGATCGGAATAATCCAATCAATGTACCCTAGCTGTATTTGCGCTCATTGTAATTTTATTGATATCATTGATCTGATCTGATGATAGCGACAAGCCAAGAGGTACCGAAAAGCACGGGAACTGTGTATTAAAACGGTGTGTATTAGCCGTGTATCGGCTTATTAGAATAGTAAGTGGTTTTTATGATTAAATTCTAAAGGTACCTTACTACTACTACTAGAATTTAAACACAACTAAAAAGAGTAAAATAAAAAAAAAATCTTTAAAAAAACAGACCCAGTTTAATTGTATAAAAACACTTAAAATTGGAAAATAACTTTAATGTTATTCTTTCATTAGAACTTAGACATCTAAACTATCTATTGAGAAGTTTAAAAAAAATGTCTGTCTTTTTATATATTAAGAAGATACATATTTTTGTCACGTTCCAAGTTAATTAACCCTTAGTCGTTTTGTAGGGGTGGTTTTGAATAATTAATAAAGAAAACCTTTTTATATATATTTGTGCTAACTTTCAAGTATGTTGCCCCAAGGAATATGAGTAGAATTTTCAAAAATCTTTTCTTAGTTGCTCGCTTGCATCATAAAAAAGAAAAAAAATTCACAATATTTCACATTCTTAGGCCCAGTAGTTTAGGCTGAGCATTGATATGTCAGTCACTCAGTTTCTTTTTTTATGTACAACAGGTTTAATAATTAACAATATTCAAACAACTGACTGATATAATTTTCCTGCTGCGCTCTTCCCATCCTATTGTAAATTAGGTGTCTTCAAGGCTAGAGTGAATAGGCTTTTTATAGACTAGTACGCTTTACCATCAATGACCGCATCACTGCTTAGCATCAGGCGGGATCGTTGTCAACCATTATAAGTTACTATAGTCCGTCTAATGATAGCGCGACCTGAGAAAAAGAGATTAAATCCAAAAATGTTGAATATGGTATTACTAACTAGTAGGAGAATCATGTCTTGACACTTCACAATTTTTTATATTTCCTACAATTGCGGCTGAATGATGTTGCCAATTGTTGAATTGTTGTTGACTGGCCTGTTGGTCTAGTGGTCAGTGGCCCTGACTGCTATGCCAGGGGTCGTGGGTTCGATTCCCACCCAGGACAAATGTTTGTGTGATGAGCATGAGCATTTGTTCTGTGTCTGGGTGTAATTTATCTATAATAATGTATTTATTTAGAAATATATAAGTATAAGTATGTTTATCAGTTGTCTAGCACCCATAACACAAGCTCTGCTTAGCTTGGGACTAGATGGCGTTGTGTGAAAAGTTGTGGAACATATATATTATATATTATATTATTATATATTATATTAATTAAATTTAAAAAAAAGTCCAGGTCGCGCTTTCATTAGACGCACTCCATATGCTATTTAAACAACCACTACATGATTTTGTGTATGTAATATTTATTGTAAAATACAAATAAAATACCTTTTCACTCCTAAATCACACAAAACGAAACATTCCATGGCCGTCAAGTCTAGCCCAAACTATAAATAAAGTAGGAATAGTCTAGACTACTTAATTGGTAGGTATGTTATAAACATTAAAGGATAAAATTCAATGTATTTTCACTCATAAACGGTAAGGTATTACCGTAGGTAACCACGTACATGTTTCTATTGGCGTAATTATAACCTCAAAATCTGAAAGTGTTTTGAATGTTTTTCAGTTATCAGAAGTGTTCGTAATTTTAATTTAGTTTTTATTTATATATGCTTTATTTAAAACATATAAAGTAGCATCACGAGTCTGTTCGTTCTTAGGCGAAAGATGTATGGACGCTGAGCAGTGTCCTTTCATCGTCGTTCTGTTAACAATCTCTATTTAAAAAGGCCGTAAAAAGAAGAGGTTAGCATTTTTTTAGCACTGTCGGCCTTATAATGTTTCCACTGCTGGAACTTAGGCCTCTTCTCTAGGAAAAGGAATGGGTCATAATCCACCGCGCGGGCCCAGTGTGGATTGACGGATGTCACATATCTTTGAATTTTTCGTTCTAGGACATGCCGGTTTCCTCACGATGTTTTCCTTCACCATTTTTGAGAGCAGTGGTGATGAAATAAATTACACAAAGTAAAGCGCCTGACTGGGTTTGAACCCGCGACCTACAACTTGCAAGTCGGGGCAGTTACCACTGGGCTACCACTGCTCTGTAAAAAGAAGAGGTTATGAGTAATTAATTTTACCATTTATTTATTAGTCTTCCGTAGAAGACTAAAACAACTTATAATTCAAGCGCACTTATAAAATAACCTTTGATAATATTACTAAGAAGCTGATACAACATACAGAGAAGTTGATGAGTGCTAATTAAGAATTATGTTGGTATTTATAAAAGGAGTTTAGGTAGAAGTTGTAACATGAAGTCCTAAAAACCTTTTCCAAAGCTATCTTTAAAGAACAGTGCGCAGCTTCGACAAAGCTTTGTGATGTTTACATTTAGAGGACAGCTTATGTACCTGGGTTTTTTATTAAAAATAAATAAAATCATCCAGTAAATCTGACTCCAGTCTTGCCATGAAGTACCGTGTTAGTGTTACCCCAGTTAATGGGTTGTGGAGGTCTGGTAGGCAGCCGCTCCTTGTAAAATACTGGTATTCAACTAAATCCGGCTTGACTGGAAGCCGACCCCGTTAAATTGATAGATTTTTTTTAATAGAAATTTGATGGTACTTTTGGTGCAGTGGTTGAGCGATTTGCTACTGCGCTGCGTGTCATGGATTCGATACCAGCACGGAGAAATTATTTGTATGGCAGGTTTTTGTTCTGGGGCGGAGTGTCTTGTATTGATGTGTTTGTATGTTTGTGAATCCACCCACAATACAAGAGTAATTCTGAGTGTGAAGTTATTTTATTTTATCAGGTTACAATGAAAATATAGTGCTGAATAATTTAAGCGGAGTAAAAAGAAATTACACACACACAACACCCTCGGGCGGGCTGGTTTTCGCGCAGGACCGGTCGTTGTGGCGACGCTTGGGGGAGGCCTATGTCCAACAGTGGACGTTTTCCGGCTGTTGGAAAAGATGCTGATAGAATAAAGTAGTTCTCTACAACCTTTTTTCATTTTTGGAAAATACCTTTGCGTAATAGTTAGAGCAAAAACCAGGAAACATTAGCTACGATCGATAGTGTGGTCGACGCCTCGGCGGCATAAAACTAATGGACCGAGCTCACGTTTTAAAACTATCTATACGTACAAAGTACCCCTGCTAGTGCAGATTACATCTGTGGAAATAGTTGAACAGATTTATAACAAACATACAAATATTATTTAAATAAATGAGCTGGACTTTACTGGAAATTGCTACAGAAATAACACTAAAACATTCACTGTTACATAATAGTTTGCATCGTTTAAATTACTAGTTTATTTATAAAAGTCAGACAACGTAAATGAACGGTAATCAAAGTTTTAAATAGAATTTATTAATGTGATATGATACGTCTATTTTACTAATAAATAATAAAAACAAAACATGTTTAAAAACCGTAGATAATAAAATACTCCTTTTGAAACAGCATTCACATAGTTAATCGAAAAAAAAACACTCCAAATGGCAAAAACCCTGCGGGGGGTTGAGTTCAACTGTCTTTAACTTTCGCAGGGGTCGAAAACAGCTCTGTGGGTCGGATAGACCGTTTGCCCATAAATCTCGAGGCAGACGGTAACAATGTGTAACTGGCCTGTCTTCGGTCCTACGTAGTCTCACTAAAAACTGTGGCAGACATTGTAATGGATTTTGTTGACACGATAATCTGGCACTACGTGCTACTAAATATTAATGTAGCCAGTTACAAAAGCTCAAAGGCTGGAGAATTCTGGTGTTTGTTAGCAACATTATTTTAACGAAATCGTAACACAATACACTAAGTGAATAAGCTGGTAAATATAATTATGTTTATGATATTTGTGTTAGCGTTTCGTTGGGTATGTTTAGTACTTCTTTTTTAGTGGACAATCAGCAAGTGTTAAACTTCTATTGACCCAAACCCACCTGTTTACGTTCAGTTGTTCTTTACATTCTAGGGAGAAAGAGTTAAGTACTACAGTATCCCTAAAGATAAAAATAGGAACCCTACGACAGGGCTTCTTTGAGTTATTCTATTTATGACTTCAGTGTAAGTAGACTTAATCTTAAATAAATTTGTCATATATTAGGTAATGTCAGAGAAATGTTATAAAAATGTAAATATATTCAAATATTATAAAAATGTAAGTAATCATAACCTAAGGTTTAAGTGTATGTTTTATCTAGTGAAGATTATACAAAATAAAATTATTTTTATAAAGTTATATCTTTAAGATGTAGGTCCGATGTACTTACGAAAGAAAATTATTGATGACTTCAAAATTTAAACAACACTTATAGGTTAATGAATTGATATAATATGTTCAAACAACCGTTGGTTTGGTGTAGCTATACAACACAAACAGCTATTTTGCATATCTTTGAGTTTAGTTTAATACGTTTTCCTAGGAGCTTTGACCAAAAGTCCCTCTTATTCCAGAACCGTCTTAGTTCGTGAGTATTGTTATCAAGACGCTAGAAATACCAATCGCGGCCACTGCATATTTGCGCTATACCGGGTAACCATTACAGGAATCAGCTTTACTTCATTATAACTTATTAACAATACGAAGAAATGATGAAAAGTTTTCCACTTTAAGTGATTTAATTGGAAGCCAAACTAGATTCAAAAATACTTAATATTATTCCCAACTAAGTACTAAACGAGAAAAATAACGTTTAACTACAAAAATTCAAAGAAATATAAAAGAATATCTATCTTTACAATGGAATAAGCAGAAGGTATCTTAAACTTGTGCAATATTTTACTTAGTTTTAAGTTATCAGGAACATTATTTCGTATTAAAGTTAAGGGGCTGACGGTTGGCGTTTTCGGCTACAATAAGTTTGTAGTTACGATAAATCTTCATAAATGCAGATGACAGTGGAGAGTACGCCGAGAGCATAATGCATAATTATTGCTGCTTTAAACTGGCAGCTAGCAGCAATTCTATTCTACAATAGTAATCATAGGTACTCGGGGGAGCGCGGTTTTTTAAAAGATGGTGCTTTAATACGATTATCTGTTACTAGTTGGTGCCAGCAGCTTCAAATTGTAAAATTCAAATGAAATATTTTTAAGCTTTGGTTTTTACTTAGGGCCTGTTTCACCACCTATGATTAAGTTTCCGAAAACTTGGTAGATAATTACATACAAAATCTTTTCCATTTTTGAATTTATTCAGAAAGTAGTCGCTACTCGGGCGTTGTGAAACAGGCCCTTAGAATAATTGTTAGCATAAAATAGCACTTTTTAAAATATGAGAAAATCTTCAGTCTGATCGTATGTTAATTTCCAAAGCCATTCATTCGGATTCGGTTTTCTTTAATGTCAATTTATTTAACGAGTCGATGAAAGAATTTTATTGACTGTCATATAAATATGAAACTAACTTGTTAATATATTTTAAATTCGAAATTTTCTTTCGTAAAAAATATACTTCGTAAAACACGGCTGCTATGAAAAATGTCCACACGTTAAAAAATGTAATAAATATTTTTTCATAATAATATACAAAAACAACTTTTCTTTGAAAACGATGAAAGAAAACCGATGCTTTGTAACGTTTCACAAAACCGTATATCTTTGTTTTCTGTTGAAAATGTGTTATTCGTGCGTGAATTTAGCACAATATAACTAAATACTAATAAATAGATACTTGTCTATATTTATTAACTCAAATCAGTAGTGTTATTTATTGCGGTCGACATTATTACTGCGTGATTATAAAATTTATTACAATAAGCTCTTTGGCGTGGAGTTAATTAACATGGAAATTAGAGAGCCAATTTAACAGGAAATTGATTACTATGCTATTATGCATGGCCCTGCAAATCATCGGGTCCTGGTTATTTGCAGTACTTAGGTACTAAATGACGGTGTTTATTAGATTACCTATGGGCTAAAGCATGGATTCCGTATGGGGGTGGTATAACCCCAAACGTGCGCTAGAGCTTTCATGGGGGCGGTAGCAAGTACAAAGGCAATTGGGGGCGATAGGTCAGTCAAGGGGGCGGTCGTGGCATACTTACCTAATTAGACATTTAATATACCCAGTAAAAATAATTTAATAATTCATTTTTTGATGAAAAAAAAATTGTCTAGCTAGCTTAAGATTTTTGTCTTATTATAATCGTAGTGTAAATAAACATTAATAAAGTAACTAATTGATTCGGTTTAAGATTGTCGGTAGCAAGTCTATTCAAATTGGTAAACAAATAAAATACGTGGTTGACTTGATCGAGCAAATCTAAATGAAACCCGTTTTCCGTTGTCACGACATAACATGAAAACGGCTTGACCGATTTGGCTGATTTTTTTTTTAATGTACCTTGAAGTTCAATGATGGTTTTTACGGAGAGAAAAATTAAAAAAAAATGGTATTGTAGACTACTGTAGGGAAGGTAGGGTAGCGTAGGATATGTAGGGTAGTCATTTGACGGGAGCGAAGCCGCTGGTATAAGCTAGTTTCTAATAAAATACGGGAACTTGTAATATAATCTGTTTGCAGGGCAAGTGCAGCGGGGCACCGCAAACAAACAAAGGCATACAAGTTGTTGCGTGCTCGAAATCAAATCATGACCACGAGTAGCACGATTATAGACAGAGAGAGACAGAGAGACATTTGTAATTATTTATAGATAATTAATATTTTTTTGTTGTGATGTTGATGAATCATCAGAATGACTATTGGGTGGAGCGGGAGAAGTGTGAGGATTATCATTAAAAAAATTGTCTGACTTTGCTTTTATTGACTAAATTCCACGCCGTTCCTTCTTTGCCTTCTTTCCTGGGTCCCAGGGTAGACATTAAAAAATTATTATAATTATCTATTACGCCCTACATAATAGTTACAAAAAAAAAAAACAAAACAAGCTACTGAAACAAGCCCCCCCTTTACCTAAATAGGCCTTGGAATTTTGTTTATTTCTTAAGGGGGCGGTAATTCATAAAAAGTTTGGAAACTGTGAGCTAAAGGGTTCATTGATGGAGTGCTTAAATATTAGAAAGAGTTATCGCGGCCTTGCAATGCACAAGGTAACTGAAAAAAACCGGTGTCAATGCATACAATGCATAATGGAACACACCGGCCTGTTTTTGAGATAGTGGTCAACCGCAAACCAACCTATAATAAAAAAGTGAGTTTTAATTCGTTAAATTCTGAAGTGTGAGTGGTTAGTAGGTAAAAGTCTAAAGTCTCGCTCCATTCAAATGGTAGACATTATTTGATGATCTTCCACGCCAAAGGGCTCATCATTAATGTCTACAGATTTCTATAGGCCAGTTAACGCAATTGGCCATGGTATTACACACGCTGTGTCAAGTCAATATAGTATTAACTAATATTGCAATTGGTTCACTGTATATGTCATACTCGTATATTAGGCCCGCCAGGCAGTCGAGGTCTATATATAAGTCAATTAATATTGTAATACGTATGAATCTAATTAATCTATATTCTATAAAACATTTACATGTTGTCATAATAATGCATATCCTGAAAATAGTCTGTTCAATTTCAGATACTGCATCGATTTTAGTAGTTAGTAGGTAATTTTTAAAATAAACACTGTTTTAGGCTACTCGTACCACGGTTTATTTCACAATTAAAATTGTCACTTACGGGATATCTTCCGTGATTATTTGTTGTTTTGAGTTCCCGATATTTCGACGCTGTTGCAAGCGCGGAAGATATCCCGTAAGAGACAATTTAATTATTTTTTTTCACTTTGCGGGACCAGAGGGCTGGCTCGTTCTTCGCCCAAAGAATTAGCATTGCCATACAACGTGGCAATGCCGCCAGCCTTCTAGGCACATTTCCAGATGACAGCGATGTGGAGGAGTACTTCGACGCCTGAGTGTATATTTTTTATTTGTATTATAATTATGTACATAGCTAGGTTTAACTTAAGTATTTTATTTAAATTTTTAATATTTGTATATAATTTTAATGACATAAAGTTATTTAAGTGTGTGTAAGTGTTAAATTATAAGTTGTTATATTATGTACAATAAAGTTGGAGATTTTTTTTAAATAGATTTTAAAAATTAATCATAAATATTCATTTATTGATAATTTTTTCAAAAAGGAAGATATTTTGTATTTTCGTACGTAGATAGGTACCAATACCGATGCACTACCAGTGCAGCGCGTCGAATCCCATATTATTTGCCTATAATTATAGTAATTAATTTTAAAAACATGATAAGTGCATTTAAATAAAATTTCAGTGTTTGAATTGTGATTGTAACTTAATTTTCTAGTTAAGGTGAATAAAAATAACATATGTGCGTTCTTTAAGTTATTTGTTTTATATAAGCATTATCTTTTTTCATGTTTAAACATCACCCTATATGAAAAACGTAATATGTATCATGGGTGCGTTCACAAATGTAAACTCGCAAACATAAGACACCCAGTCAGGAACAAATATCTGTACACCATACAAATATTGGTTCCGAGTGTTTCTTTCTTTTTGGGAGGCCTATGAACAAGTATGGAGTTCTTTCGGTGAAAATGATGGAGTATGAAATCCTATGTGCTATTTCAGGACATGGTGTACCCGTGTACTAAGTTTAGGAACCACAATCTACGACTTCACTCCTCCTACATGTTATGCAAAGAGTCTCCAGCATTTTTACATTTGTGTTATGTTTATACTTCTTTTTATTGAATCTATTTTTATTTGGGTTACAATTTTGATTGGTCTACACTGTCCTCGCATATGTGTCTGTTTTGTAATGTGAAAATATTGTAAACCCAATCATTTTTTTTTAAAAGAGTAACCATGGAGTTTCTTGCCGGTTCTTCTCCATAGGAAACGACCAATTTGGAACTTCGACTTTTTATAAGTGCCCATGTAGGCCTATGTAAAATAAAAACATTTTTATTTTTATTTATTATTATTTATTTCGTTCATCTATCAGCCCAGTTTTTTTCCCAACACAACTCAGTAATTGGACAACACGATAACTGTTCGGTATGTAAGTATCAGATTTCTTGGTTTCTAATTGTCTGTAACGTGTGAAAAATATCCACTACTGTTATCAGTAGTGGATATTTTTCAACTGTTATCATTTGCCAGCGACTTAGCGTGCTTTCCGAGGCACAGCGGATATGTTAAGATGCTCACCCATCTGTAAATTGACCTTGATAATCATTGCTTTTCTTGGGAGCGCGAATCTTGCAGATAATTGTCTATCTAATTATATTATTAGGTTTACAGAAAAATAGGTTATTATAAATAATAATAAGTGTGCTGACATCACATCCACTTCCAAAAAAACCCAACTATTTTGCAACAAACTTTTGGAATTATTATTAAATCTAAGAGTACAATCCCAATCATTTTCTTGTGGAGTACCTACACAAACAATGGATCCTACTTTATACAAGTTAATCATGCAATATCTAACATCAAATAGTAACGGTTTTGATTGAAATTGTTTACGAATATCGTGAAATACAATATTATACACGCGAAACGGAAATTTTGAATGAAGTCGTTTATTTATTGACTATTGCCGACGTTCTTGCGACGTTCTACGGAGCAAGACGCTGTTGACAAAATATATTTAAATATTTTCATTTCATAACATAGTATGTAATGTGAAACTTTTTGATGAATTGTTATTGTATATTTATTTACTCGAACTAAGCGTTTCGTCTCGTCGTTTTTACCGCGTACATCGAAGGACTGGAACAATTCGCCCGTTTATAATTTAGGTGTCTTCAAGGCTAGAGTGAATAGGCTCTTAATAATCTAGTGCGTTTCACCATCAACGACTGCATCACTGCTTACCATCAGATGGGATCACGGTCAAGCACTAGTTTATGCCAATTAAAAAAAACATGATTCTGGCAGCCATCGACCAATATTGGCAAATTTTATTCTATTGATGGACTGATGGCGAAGAGTATTGGAGTATTGACAGAGGACTGGTCGGTATGGCGACCATTGGGGGAAGCCGTCCATCAGTGGATGTCTTTCTGCTAAACTGATGACAATGCTGCCCTTTGCTTGCGACTTTGTTCGCGAGAATGTTTTTTAAAAAACTTTAACACTCCTGAAACTATATTTTGAGGGTAGTTTTAACAAACTAAAAATAACAGTTTTGATTATTCATGTCGATTTAAATTTGTGCAGTTTCAAGATTATTAACTCAAGTTTGAATACTACATTAAATTCTATCTAATCTACATAAATAATATTATTCTTTTGTGGGTAGTTTTGAAAAACAAATAATGTCAACCGTTATTTCTTTACTTCGGTTATTATTTTAGCTAACTTTCAGGTATACCTACTGGCACTCGGCATACAAACGAAATTTAAAAAGAAGTTGCAAAAGAAAGTATAGATCCAACACACATTTAGGTGAAAATAAACAATAGGTATTTAGAATTTACTAAATGCATTTATGTGATACTATTTAGTCATCAAGAACCACAATTAATTTACTGATTTATCATATCGAGCAGTATTTAGTGCTTGTAAGTTTGCAACTGAACAACATAATAATTATGTTGATGACAGCTTTAATTGTTATTACAAAATGACTTTGAATTCTGGAATGGAACACGGATGCAATAGTGACTCGACTTTTCCGTAGAAATATTCTACCAATATACATATATATATTATTAAGAATATGCTATCATCAGAAAGACTTCTCCCGCTATTGGGGCGAGCGGGAGTAATTTTCAGACTTTAACTGACTAAATCCCAACCCGTTCCTCCTTTGCCTTTGTTTCAGGGTCTTGGTCCTTTCAGAAGCCAACCCATGGCCCCAAAGGCATCAACCCTGGGGCTCCTACATTTTACCAATAGATGGGGTGTTAGTCGCGTAGCCAGCTTGAAAAAGTTTTCCAGTTGTTGCATCGCTTCATGCGCTCACGGTCATACGATCCCGTACATTTTATGCGAGAGACAAATTAGTTGCGGGAACAAAGTTAGTCGTGCGCTCTTAGACTACATAACTAAATAAAAACAAGTACTTATTGGTAACACTTTTAGGATTAGCATTATCTGCCTTGTAATGTTCCCACTGTTGGGACTCAGGCCTCCTCTCTTCCGCGCGAGCCCAGTGCAGATTGGTGGATGTCCCATGTCTTCGAATTTTTGGTTCTAGGACATGCCGGTTTGTTTCCTCACGAGGTGAATTTTATTTCATAAAATCTGAATACTATAAATTATATTTACATATTAAACTAATAAATGACTTAATAGATATATATACAAACTAAAGATAAAAGTATTTACAAACCTATATATATACAAAAATAAAAAGGGGATTTACTGGGCATCAAAAAACTCATCCACGTCGATGTCAATAGGAATAGTGCCCTGAACGCTGGCAGCATTGCCACGATGTTTCTTCGTCTTCACCGTTTTGAGAGCAGTGGTGATGAAATAAATTACACAAAGTAATGCACCTGGCTGGGTTTGAACCCGTGACCTACAACTCGCAAGTCGGGGCCGTTACCAGTGGGCCACCACAGTCACTGCTCATTAACACTGTTCAACCAAAAAAAATCCTATGGTTTATTTATATATATGTACTTGTATACAATCTATATAACTGTACCTACAAAATATGTAGTAAAGTTTGTAAAATATGTGTTTGTTTCGTCCACTCCTAAGGAAAAAACATTAAAAATAAAAACACTTAACTAATTAAAACTATCTCTTACTCTAAACTAAAATATGGCGTCAAAAAATTCCTCCGCATCGCTGTCGACCGGAAGTGTGCCCAAAAGACTGGCAGCATTGCCACGTTGTATGGCAATGCTTAATCTCTGACCGAGGTAAAAGCCAGCCCTTGGGTCACGCGAAGTGTCAACAAGACGCTTCGAAAGATCTTTAAAAAGCGAATGAGCACTCGGGCCCCACGGTCCAAGAGTTTCAACCCCAAACGGCTCAAAAATATAACTGCCGACGAGGTTGTTATATTTTCGCCGCTTGAGGTTCTCCGCAGCCGCAGCGGCAGCACCAGCAGAGCACGACGAGCTAGGAAGATGGGATGGCGCAAGAGTGTCGACGCAGGTAGCGTCCCACACTAAAGGCCTACCCATCTTCCAAGGAAATAGAGACATACCGTCCGGTCTCTTACCATCGTCGCGTGCCAGGCCATGAGGTTCTAAAACAGCCGGAACGCCGACGGTGACAAGGGCACGTCGGATGATGTCGTTAATATTCGCGTGCCGTGGGATTCGTCCCGCGCTTCGACTGCATGACAGGCCGTGGTGACCGAGGCTGTTGACAACTTCGCCACAGTGGCAGCGATGAGGAGAACAGCAAGGAGCGCCTAGGCGTAGAGAAACAGCTAAGCGGAAAGTGTGTTTGTAATATATTTTGGGAAATTACTTACTTCGCCGGTGTAAGATCGTTGAGTATATAAACTTTGATTCTATACCTAGGTCTAGCAGTTACAAGGCTTTCAGATGAGATATTTTTGTTGCTGTATGAGAAATGTGCTCATTTTTTTTTATTTTATTACTAGTATTATGGAACTTAAAATGCGGGCGTAAGTAGATACTGCTTATGTACATATGCCTACATTTAAGTAGAAAAATTCCTTACATATGTAACCTATAACGATAATGTATGCAATCATTAGCTCAACTTAACGTTATGTTAAGTTGGAAGTAGTTGTGCTTAGAAGTTGCGGAGGCCTTTGCCCAGCAGTGGGAAAGTATAAGCTAAAACAACCCTATGTTTGATTGAACCCCATCCTACTACTGTATCTACTAACCTAACCTTGTTGCTCTTGAGGTTTGAAGTATATATCTCAAAAACGTAGAAATCCACCACTACTACCTACCAATAAAGGTAGTTTGCACGTGATACTTTTTGTGTTCGTACTCGTATCTGTTAGCGTTTGGAAATTAAGTCTTGTGTGAGTTCAAATAAATTTTCACTACAGGAAAAGGTATGTGGTATGACATATTAGTTATAGGTCATACATAATAGCCTTTTGCCAACTAGCTTGGGGTCGACTTCCAGTTTAAATGCTTGCGACTGAATACCCGTGTTTTCTGCCTGTCAGACTTTCACAACAATTTTCACTTCATAAAATCCAATTACAAAAACCAAACACACACTAGGTATTAGTATCTTAGTAAAGTAAAATACATAACGCATGCCAAGACCGTGTTGGTCGGAAGACTTCGTGCTCACTAAACACAATTCATGCTACGCTCGGCTGATCACTTCTTCAGCCAACGCCTCTCACAATAGTTGATTGGTACATACGTGGCTTTGACTAGGTACAGGAACTTATACAGCGTAAGCTTTTAGCGACTGTGGTGAAACACACGCACTTAATTTAATGATCCAAGCGGCGAACCCAATCTAGTGGATGCTTACACTCTAATGAATTTTCAACTGCGAAATAAAATGGACCCACATCACCTTTATTTTAATTCGAGTACATAAATGGAAAATATTTCTGTTTGTATTTTTCACGGTTTCGCATCCTTAGTCTGCCAAAGTCCCGTTCCTAAGGACTGAAAAATTTTTTAGTCATTTAGAACTCGAATCAAATTAAAATGGTTTCTATTTCTCATAGGCTCTCAA
Organism: Mythimna separata; assembly: GCA_030763345.1. Classification (NCBI taxonomy): domain Eukaryota; kingdom Metazoa; phylum Arthropoda; class Insecta; order Lepidoptera; family Noctuidae; genus Mythimna; species Mythimna separata. The sequence continues at coordinate 19,938,193 of CM061167.1, read as the reverse complement.
AAACGTCAAAAGCTAGTGCACAGTTTCAATAGATTGTTTTCTTATTACATAGAGAGGAAAGAGCAAGAAAATCCAGAGTTACTTTAAAAAAAATGATTTTACAATATCCATATAATAATATAAACTCTAATTAGTTATTAGATAGTGTACATTTTCTTGTTATATAAGGGATACATTAAATTGCTGAATAAAGCGTAGATAGTTCGTTCGTCATAGAAAATTATTATGATATCGTTCACTCTCATGAGCACAAACGAATAAGGAAAATAAAGTAATTAAACATTCTCCACACCTGATCTAGAAATATCTTCTAAGTATTTTAGAAGCATACTTCGCGTTATTCATTAATTAAAGTGGACCTAGCGGGAAAGATGGTATTTGATTAATATGATTCCATATTTATAATTATGAAAATTCCTGAAATCTTTTTTAAAGTGGGAAATCATTAAAATTACTTCTAACGCTCTGGGCGGCGCGGGAGAGCCAGGAAGGCGTGTCAGGCTTCTTCTGACTAAAACCCACTCCTGTTCCATCTTTGCCTTCATTCCAGGGTCTTGCGGTTCGCTTTCGCTCAACCTAGGACCCCAGTAGACTTCTACCCTGCCGGGCCCCTACTGTTAGCTGACATATCTTTGAAGTGTAACTGGAATATTACGCGCCGACGATGACATGGGCTTGGTCCAGACAGTTACCTACTTAGTAGTTAGGGCATATCGGAGGAAAAAAAAGGCTGTTTTATCTCCTACCGTGAACGTGAAGATATTATTTGTTTTCAATCAGCACTGTCTCTGTAATTATGCCGTAAATAATCCACCTAACAAATAACTATCTATCTGTATATTACCTAAAAGAGCAGAATTCACAAAACCATCATCATCATCTCTGAAAAACTTCCACTGCTGGACATATAGGCTACCCCTAAGCGTCGCCGTAACGATTTCCAACGCTGCGTCTTTCACAAAATCATTTCGACCTTAATATTACCACGTTAGGTGACCCCTAGGCCCTGAAACGAAAGCAAGGAAGGAACAGGAGTAGGTTTTAGTCAGTAAAAGTCTGACGCACATCACAATCACGTGTAGTTTTAGAGAGTAACCTTCTTCACTTGTATCTACCTTACGTCAGTATCTACACGTGTCTTCACTTTATTATGGGTAATTACGGCTATTGAAAACAGATAAGTACTCGTAATATATTGGTATTTCAGAATAAGCTTCATCTTTTTGTGTAGCTTTGAAGAAAAAAAGGTTTCAGCCGAAAAACATCCACTGTTGGACATAAGCCCAAATCAAATATACAAATAAATTTAATATTAATAATAATATTATATAGGTAAAGCCGAAGAATTTATTTTTTAGTTTGTAGTAATTTCAGGAATATTTGGCCAGAATTGAAGTCTTTTTTATTATTCAGTTACCTATTTTTGAGAAAAGGCCACGCATCACGTTATGACCTATAAGAGCAAAACCGTAACCAAAGACGTGGGTGTAACCGTAGGGGAAAACTAGTAAAAAATTATAATTGTCGAGGTGCCAAGATCAATCGCTTTAATATCTGGGTCGTTCTTTTTATGTGTTTCGATCACTCTCTGTCCCACAAAATAAAAATATAAAGTGTTTCAATTCAAAGAAATTGTAATAAAGGTACATAAGAACGAAAACCTTATAATGAATAAGGAATTTGGAACATACAAAAGACATTGGGAAAATTTGTATGGACTCTGTACTCTTTGCTACATTCTATATACCGTATACGTCACAACTTTATACAAGTTGTGGTTTACTTGGTATATAGAAATATTAATTTAGTACTTCTTTCACTGTACTTGTCTGGCTCCAACGCCAGAAAGGTTACTGACATAAACTGAAGAATTACCAAACTTAAGTGGCAATAAGCAGGGCACATTTTATTTATAATTATTTTCATTATTACGAGTATAGTTTTGCGATGATGTGATCGACGGAGCACGCTTGCCACATTGGTTGCAATACAGATTGGCGATAGAGCCAAAAGGTTCTGGAGGGGCAACCGTGTACCAGAAAAAGCATTGTTGGAAGGCCTGGAGATGCGAAACGTAAAGGACCGGTGCCAACAACATTGTCCGTTATCAACTTTTCTTTGTAGAAATATGAGTACCTTTTGTTTAAATAATATTACCTAAACTTGCAAACCGACGTTTTCACTTCCCATCAAAATGAAGAACAACCCATTGACCGGTTATATTGCTCGGTTTAGCTTCACCATTCATGGTCTCGAATTTAACTGATAGCATTGACGCCTCTCTATGGGGCAGAGTACAATGAACTGAAGTTATGTTGGCGCATGTAGGCTTACGATAGAAAGATGCATATTGCATGTCCAGATACAATGGTAGGAGATACCATTCGAGCAATGATTGATTTATTGTTATTAAACCAGTATCTTGTTATGTTAAGGATTCCAAAGAAAAAACTGTTGATCCTTGTTACCTTGTGTCCTTGTGTATTGTTTTATTATCCATCTGTTCTCCAAGATTTTTTATAATATTTTAATTTACGTGGTACTTTTTTTTATCTTAATTTATTTTGCGGTTTTTACTAAACCAGATATGCTCACCTCATTAGGTATATGGTACTTCTAGATTGTTTTAAATTATGGAATCTAGAAAGGAACGGTCAATTTGTATTATTTTGAAAATATTTTTTGTCAATTAAACAAAATAAACTATTAAATTCTGAAAGCCTCGGTTAATTTATGCCAGAGCATTTTATCGCGCGTGGTGATTACGGCTATTTTTTTCTTCTAGATAGAGGGCCTGGGTCCCAGCAGTGGGAACAGTATAAGACTGATTACTCTATTACTATGACTAAAGCCATAAATATTGATTTCGAAAAATTACATTTTACTTCTGTTAAAGATCAACTTATCTAGCAAAATAACCCTGAACGTGACGTTAATGTGAAACAAAGCATAACATTGAAGACAAAGGATCCCAAAAATCAACATAAGCTTCCCTTAGAACAACTTTAGCAGATATTTTTACGTTAACGGTTTTATCGTTTGGTAAAACAGGATTTCATTAGACTTAATTAAACTGTCATCATTCAGATGCCAACAATGGGTAGTCAGGAATTCAATGTCATTTTAGAAATCCTTAGCCGAAATGAAGTAAGCTCCGACCTCCGCAATATCCTTTTGAACGTTATTGGCTATTGAGAAAATATTTTCGAATCAACAAAATTTCGCAAATGAGGTTTCTAACTTGTGACAGGAAACCAAAAACATGGTCTAATAATTACGACATATACGCAGCTTTTATAACTGTAAACATTGCGGAAGTATATGAAAAGTTTCACGTACTAGATTTCAATGATCAATCAATACTTTGTCAGTCAATTTTTGAGTGTGGTTGATTGCACGCTATTGAACGTAAATTAAGGATGAATCGAACCGCACACAATAAGTGGTTACCTCGATATACCTACGTAAATCTACATGTATTATTACGAGTATTGTTTTACACTACGAATGTAAAACACTGTCCAGTTATTCATTGCACCATGATCATAAGAAATCGTAAAAAGTGTGTAAAGTTTTTGATAAAAAGTTGAAAATTGGTATTCAAATAGAGTGAATGTCGGCAGTAGCCGGCTCGGGCATCCCCGCCGCCAATGTAGGGTCGAGGCGGTGTTTGCTCGTAAATAATAACTTCATGCATAAACAATGGGCGCCATCTCCTAGCCTGACTCCTTCGCTCGCGACGACGACACCCATTCATGATTTTCAGTAAAATATAACGGAGGAAAAGTGATATTGAACTTTATTTTCACACTTCTTGTTTCGTTTCAAATGCACGACTTGTTAGCTTGGTAAAGATGAAAAGTGATCATTTATTACTCTTTATTCTTGTTTTTGGTCAATTAGCTATTTGTTTCAGATTCTAGGGTTGGATGTTTATAATATTGTGTTTTGAGCTCGAAATATTGAATCCGGTATTTTATGGTACACAGACTGTGATGCTTGTTGGTATTTTAAAGAAACATACCTATATGAGTATACCTACTTATACTTGTATATTAATCATGTTTTCTTCCTTCGTATACATAAAACTTGAAGATGACTTTCCTATATTACTGTAGTTCAAATATAATAAAACATATTTAACCAATCGAACAATTAACACGTACTCACTCCTATATTGACGTATCGCACAAAAATGTCTCGGACTGTCTCTCCTACACGTATGTGAAGTACGAATAACAAATGGCGGTTACGGCCTGATTGAGATCTAATTTATTGGCTCGCATTCTGAGAACAGCCGCATTCTAAATCACAATAATGGCATACGGGCCTCGTTCTAGCTCAAGCCTACAGATTACGTGTATTGTAATCGGTTTCTCCCACACATTACACTGTTCGGTGTCGTTAAATTTAATTAAGGATGTTAGTACAGGGTATCGATATGTTAATGGGAGGCCTCTTACAAAATTAATAAGTACGGTAACTGGTGTAAAAGCCAATTACAAGTATTTAAATAAATGGTTTTCCCTAAGTCCCGTCAGAGATGCTATCGCGTGTTTCATGTTGCGTAATGTTATTGTACGTCGGGACCAGTTTTTCATCCCCATGTAGAGACATGAGGTTTTACACTATGTACGAGTGGGTAAAACTGCAATAAGAAAACCGTCATGAAGCAGTTACCAGATGTAATGCCCTTCAACGACCTAATAGACTCTTTAATAAATCATTTAAAACACGCAGGACTTTTTAAAACCACTGTTTAGTGTTTAGTGATTACTGGTTGAAAAGGTGTCAACATTCTCACTTGCAAGGTGACCAACCATTTTGATAAGTTTTGATAACCCTAGAAAATCCTTTTCGCAGATAGGACAATGACTCAGGTCTTTGACAAACTTTCAGCTTTACAGCTTTCAGCTTTTTTTTTCAACTTTAACATTAAACTTGACCAGAGTAATATGCGTCGGGACCAGTTTTCAGCATATTACTCTGGTCAAGTTTAATGTTAAAGTTGAAAAAAAAAAGCTGAAAGCTGTAAACCTCTCTTGATTTAAAAATACTTACTAACCACTTTTAGCATTATGGAAAATAAAAATACATAATTACGTCATTAAAATATGTAAATGAACGAAAGAACTCAAACATGTGATTAAGTGACGGCTTGAAGTGAAGTACCTGTTAGCGTAAGCTATCAATTAAAAATAATTTAAATAGGCTTATTTCCGCATGTTTTTATTGGATTAAACCTTTCTGATCGTGTATGGTGAGGGGAAACTTTTCACTTTGTTGGAAGACGGGGAAGCTGGTCCACATTGGGAAACTGGGCCTCAGCAGCCAGTCCTCAGGGCCAGACTCTCTGTCCCCATACCGGCCCATTGTGCTGCTCAACGAGGTTAGCAATTTCCAGCTATCGTAGGGCTAACGGACGGCGAGCAATGGGTAGCTTGCCGTCCGTTCGTCTGGTAACCGTCATGACTGAGCCCGAGTCGTGGACATCAGAGATGTTAGCGAAACCGTAGGTAAGAGCCAGCAGGGCTGAAGCCTACTGGGACCAAAAGTTCAACTTCTGAAAGGGGAACTCGGGGTCCTAGAATACAAGGCAAAGAAGGAACATTTGTGTTAAAATCTATTCCGGGTTTTAGTCAGTAAATGTCAGACATGCACATTGAATAATTTCCCTCGTAAAATAGAAAGACCTGGTTTCGGATACTACTCGTATTCTTTTTTATTTTTATCGGCAATTATATCCTTTTTTCTAAATTCATAAATAAATCTACTTAGCAAGGTTTATATTCCATTTCGGCTGCAGGAATGTTTGAAAGCGTTACCGTGACCCAAGAATGCAAAGTGCAACTGAATGATAAAGGAGTTTTAGTCAAAAAAATCTAACATGCTCACGCTCCTCACAATGCGGGAAAAACGATAAAATAATTTTCCACCTCAACAAACAAAGTTAACATTCAGTTTAGTTATATGATAGTGTAGTTAGTTCTTTCTTAAAACAACTTTCATTTTGTTAGAGCGTGGCTTAACTGAGTCAACTTTAATACAATTGATCACCTAGCCAAACTGGATGGGGCGTACATTGTTTAAGTTTGAATTTGCTCCGGGATGAATGGCTTTGTTATATTTACTCAGTTTCATTAGCTTACTTTAAGTGAACAAGAAAGAGTTGAAACTTTGTTTGAAAAAAGAGCAGAGAAATGTATAGACTTGCGAAAGATACTGGCGCTGATTCTCTTGTATACTAACTTAACTTACTCGTTTTTTAAACAATTGCTCTCTCTTACAATAGCAATGTAGTATAAACGATTGGTTATTTATTTTCTACGAATATTTATTTTAACTATTTTATTATTTTAACACTTTATGCAAATAAAAGTGCAAAGGTGGACATAATGCTCTAGGCATCTTCTACTAGTCAACCTTTTAGTGATGCAGAGATTAGTGGTAGGTGCAATAAAAGAGAAAGAAAAACAAAATTAAACATGTACAAATGAATGAGTGCAATATAAATATAATATCTACAAAATTCAAAAAACATACCTTAAATAAAATCCCTACGATTTTTACAAAATTCTTGTTACCGATAAAAAGGTAACAAGGATTTTATTCCTGTCAAATTAGTCAGAATTTAGTTTGATGATGATGTGATTTCAGATGGATACAGTCAGCAATAGCTTCATAAAAGTTAGTGTACACTAAGAGTTAGTGTGTGTGTGTATTATTTTCTTACAAATAAGTAGGTATTTGGAGTTTAGCTAGGTGAGTCTTTATTTCAGTTCAGAGAAACGCTGGAAATTAAGTTTATTATTTATTTTTTCATCAAATGAAAACCCACTTGCGTTTTGGCTCTAGGACATGATTTTTAAGTACATAGTTACGAGTCGATTATCATTATTGTGCTTATAATAAATAACTAGCTAATCTATGGCTTCATTCGCGAGTAAATGTATTGTTATACCATGAAAATTATACAGGATAAATGGTCTATTATTTATGCCATAATCTAGGTTATGATAGAATGCTATTTTATTCAAACTTGTTGTGCCGTTGCGTGTTTGATTAACAAACATAAATGTTTCCGCCCCTTTTCAGTCATTTATGGTTTAAATTGAATTGCAATGACTTTTTAGTTTCACGTAAATCTTAGAGCAAAAATCTTTTACAAAAATCTTGTACCACCCCTTTCCACACATTAAGAGTTGCTTTTCATAAATTTTTAACCTGTGTGTTTGATTTATTACTATATAGTAATTATAAAAAAAAAACGAAATTCAACTACAAACTAAAAAAAATAACTAATTTTCACGTTCTGACGAGTCCAGATTGTCGTATTCTTTGTGAACTCCGAAGCAAAATTTTCCCTAGATCAGCTTTACTCTTAAACGCTTATACCTAATCATTTTACCAGTGTACAATGCCGAGCTTGTCCAGGCATTGTATATTTTTTTAGCTCTATTGTTTATCTTATACCCCGACTAGTCATGCCGCCATGCTAAGGCATTGTTTAGAAAACCATGAAGAGATCAGAAAAAAACAAAAAATTAAGGACGAACAAACATCTGTCAGGACAGACAGTTTTTTCTTTGACTCATCCAGTTAAAGTGAAGTTTAGTCTATATTCACTGTATTTTACTGACAACAGTACCTACCTGATCGGTTTCTGTTTTCATTACATTTTTTTTTTGTTTTGTAGAGGGTTTAATCTCAAGCTGATTATGCCACCCTCATCAGACTCTTTGCAATTGTAAAACTACTACTATGCACGCTAGAGACGGCATGTTCTAAATTATTTTTATAAGTTTATAACATTATATTCCCCTTAATTCAGCCTTGTATTTTGTTAGTTTCATAGTGTGTACCAGACAGTACAACCACAGAACATCTAAAACTTCATTTGCTGCCTCAATAAATTCCATAACAGCTTTCCACCGTTGTGAATCGTATAATGTGAGAAGTAGACTGACTAAATACTGACGTGACCTTGATAAATCTTAAACTAGTTCATGAGCGAGCGAAGCGAGCTTGGTATATAAAATCACCCAGACATGAACAGGTTAGGTTCGAAGGGGCTCTAAGCCTGTTTTATAGGATGACGAGTGCTAAAGTGAGCAAGCGAAGCCACGTCTCCCTTGTGATAGGTTCCTCTACACCAGGTTGATAAAAATGTAGCCTCACATCGGGGCTTAGTCGGCTAGTCTTACTGAGGGTCGGTTCATATCTCACGAAAAATGCGTCGAGCGTATCATCGGTCGCGTCTATTTCGTCAAATTAGACCTTTTATATTAAGCGTCTTGTCAGTTTGTCCGTTCAGCATTTACAGAGTGGTTGTAATGTGTGATACTCAAATTTCGATTTTAAAATGAAGCCTATCAAAATAATAGCTTTTTGGGAGGCTCTTGAACACTTTTGTTGCTAGACAGATAATTTGAGCCAAGATCTAGCGAAAAATTCACTAAATGGGCAACAATGGCTCTTACGTCGACCAAAAATGCGTTGACGGAAACGGAACAGACGTTGTACGCTCGACGCACTAACACATTATCGGTTAGGTGTCAAAGGTTGGTAACGTACATGATGTACATTTATACTCTTAGGTAGACCAATTAGCAGCTTCTGTATCTTTAGCGCACATTCTTCTGAAATTTGTCTAGAAGCAGTCTAACAATGATTTTACACGCTTGATCGATGGTGTAGCCATTACAGTATTATTAGCCGTCTTAGCTTCGCATTGTGGCGGAGCCTTCAGGCAGAGGTAGTCTGTCCCCATCGAGAGCGGTCAAGAAGCTTGACATGGGCAACTGTACTACAACATGGTGTAGCTTACACGGAATCAAACGTTCGAACATCCTCGTAGTATCCATAGGAACTTGATATCCATGGTAACTAAAAACTAATATTAATTTTATCTGTATCCATTTCTATAAATAGAGTATAATACTATCACACTTCTAGACCTAGAAGGAGATGGCGGGACGACTTGGATGTCTTCCTTGAGAACTGGCAAGAAGTAGCTCAAAGCCGGGAACAATGGAAGGAATGGAGGGAGGCCTTTACCCAGCAGTGGGACAGCATAGGCTAGATATAATAATAATAACTATCATACTAATATTATTACAGCCAAAGTTTGTGAGTGTGTTTGTGTGTGAGGTACTTTCTCATGCTCGAATAGCTGAATGGGATTGGATGAGGATGGGTAGACCGTGTCTTGCAATAGCACATAATTATGATACTTTTAATACCGAGACAATGTTCCCTTTAGACAATTTTCTACTTTCAGTTTTCTTTTCGTAGCAGTTGGTATAACTGTGAGTAATATCTACCGGAACCTCGTACAATTTTATGCGATACCTTATTTGAAGTAAAAGCAGCTTAAAATGTTATTTGTGTAGACTGGGAAAAGATCAACGAGTGAGCGTTTGTGCAATCCCCCTGAAATAAAACATCTGTACTTTTACGTTACACTTTTCACGTGTTACGTTTAGTATCATGTGTGCGGCTCACGTTATTCCCAAAGGAACCGTAAAAATAAAATATCAGGTGCGTAAGACACTTGAAGTTATACTTTACTGATAACTTAATGTTCGAGATATTTTATTGAGTACGCGTTTTTAGCATAGAGTGCAGTGCGGAAATGAGCAGGCATTAGCGCAATGAAATGTTAAGACGTTAAACCAAAAATATGTCTTAGGCACGTGAAAGTGTCATATTTTATCTCAGGAATCTGGAATGATGATAACCGCAGGAGAACCAAGATTACCAACATAGCCCAAGGCACTGAACAGGGTACATTATTCGCAAAACAGATTGTAGATGGGGACAAAAGGATACAAAATTACGCAGTATTGAAAGGCCAAAAGGTGAACCTGTAACTTAGTGAAAACCACAAGAATCTGCTGTAAGATAGACGCAGGATCGATTAAACTGACGATACTTGGGGAGGCCAAGTGCGTTTCTTTCGACTGAAATAACAAAGACGCTATGGAAATAAACGCAAATTTTTCATCCCAACCCATAGCCAAGGTAAGACTTGTACACTAAATAATGGCCTCCCGAAACTGTGGGAAGAACTGTTTAGTCTAGTTTAACGTTTGAATCCCCAACCGGTCCTATGAGACCGCGCTGTTATTGTTTTACTATTGTGTCTTGTTTCGCGGGTATCTGAGTAATTAAGATAAAGGGACCGACGGTTGTCATATATGTGACTATTTCAATACCAACTTTTTGTTGACCTTCCTTAAGGTTTTTCCTAACATGTGAGCTGAAAGCTGTTCATCTATTAAACGCGTGAGCATATGAACTGATATCACCAGCTGCTGAGGTGGTTAATTAGACGACGAGCGCGCGGCGAACGGCGATCGGCTTCAGATGCACTTGCGACCCTTAATCGACACTTCATTGAACTATGCTTAATTTCTTAGTCTCCCTGAGTTGCTGAACATGATCCTTTGAGCCCTAAGGATGTTACTGACTACAACCTAAAAAGACATTCTAATAAAAACAAACTAACAGTAGAAACATTAAAAGGCCGATAATGCTAAAGCTAAAAATAAACTTCTATTATTCCTTCTGCTTTCCCAATACCAATTCGTGTATTACTAACTAAAAAATATAATGTCAGAAAAATATTATAGTGTACGTAGGCAGGCAACAGGATAATGGCGCGTGACGGTTACACGTCTCGCGGTATAATAACGCGGTATTTTATCGTTAAGACCCACCGCTTGTCAATAGACACGGCGTATGTGACTTATTTGCTCGTATTATGTGACTCGGTTACAAAATATTCCTGTGTCGACTCAAAGCGTCTACGTTATTAAGTTTGAAATTGTGGAAAATTTAAGTAAAAATCTTGCTGGCGCCGTTAGCACTGGGGTGTGCCCATAATCATCTCGTTATAACCAATTGAGAAGTTAATCTAAGCTATCAGGTTAGTATGAAGTCAAGTTCCGATGGAATATTTTAACGACATTATTATGCTATAAAAGCTGTTCAGCGTGAAGTGAATTTTAAAACTATGCGGGAGTTTTTGTGAGCATCAAAAAAGGGGAATTCTAATTTTCTTCGCGAATGCTTAACTTCAACAACACTTTATAAATGTGTTGTCATTTGAACCTTCGTTTTTTTATAGTGTCCAGAATTAAATGTAATCAAAAGCACACTCTTCTTCTGAAGACCTCTAGGTTTTCATTTAGGTAACACTACTTGTTAATTACTTAGATACCCGCAAACGAGACACAATAGTTAAACAATAACAGCGCGGTCTCATAGGACCGGTTGGGAATTCAAACGTTAAAATAACCCATTAATATGTAATTATAAGATTTTACTTGTAATATAATAAAGAGGAAAGATTTGATTTTTTGTTTGTATGTTAAAATTTGTTTCAAAATATTTTGAACCATTAAAGAGCGACATCTTCGCTGAGTAATATAATAGGCTATTCATTTTCTATTTTCATGCGAGGGCATCCGATGGCTCAAGCTTGTATTACCTATAAAAAAATAAAACTATGTGGTCGAAAGTGGTTCGAAACTTTTTACCTTTAAACGTTACAAAACCTGAGGCATACTCTGGTCAATATTAAAATAAATGTGACATAATTTATATTGAAAAGGCAGAGAATTTAATTGGACGGAGCGTACGAATGAGTGTTCCAAGTGTTGCGGCGACAGTTAAACAGCCGCTGGGAACGGTAAATGCATGAACAATTAAGTTTTTCACGTAAGCTGTTGTATTACTTTATTAATAATATTATGTAGACTGTAGAGAGACAGGTTTTCATGACTTTTTTTAACTTATGGTTAAGAATACCTACCATATTTGATTCAAAAAGTCAAGAATGAGCACGTTTTATAAAAATGCATTTAAATGACGGGCGTGCTCCAAAAATTTTAAGTTCATATTTTGATTTGTGCGGACTAGCACAAATCCAAATATGAACTTAAGATTTCAGGCCGAATAAACATATTTTCTTCTTTTATTTTTCTTCCTTTTTTACGATCGAACGGCTGAACGGATTTGTATGAAACTCGGAAAACGGGTAAGCCACATCCTGGAATAGCACATTAAATACTTTTTGATCCGAGAGTATGTACCCTTGCAGCAATTTTCTACTTTGACACGGGAAAAGCCCCGGGCAGCAGTTAGTTATTTAATAATAATCTATGTGATTCATCACAAAATCACATTTTGAGTTACGACGAAAGGCGGCCTTTTGTCGTAACAGAAAATGTGATTTTATCAGATAACTGTATTATAGCTTGTGGACGGTAATTCTCCCGGTCACAAGCAGTAATGCCGTTTGCAGAATAATGATTCCATTGTTCTGACATCTATATAAGCATGCGAAAGGAGAAACTGACAGACTTACATATCAAAGCACACCCGAAACTACTGAAACGTGAAATTTTGCACATGGCTTCCTTTTATGATGTAGACGAGCACTAAAAAGGGGTTTTTGAAAATTAAGTTTTATGGAGTGAAAAGGTGGTACAAATGAGTTTCCACCTTTACACCTTCTAAGAAGTTCAATTTTCATGTTGTATACTAAATTTTATTCTCTAGCTAGGCTTATATACTTGAAACTCAGTGTAAATAATAATCAAAGTAAATAAAACCGGTTTGTATTATTCGTTTATCAAATATTTCTTCTCCTATAAAAAAGCTTAGAGGGTGTTAAAGATTATATGGAAGAATCCTATTTTTAGGGTTAATAAATTGGAACTTACCAGAAATTCTGATCAAAATGAATAATAAAAACTGCCATTAGGTGTTCGTTTTTCATAACTGCTCTGAAAACTTTAAGGAGTGTTGAAGTTTTTATGACAACATTCACGCGAACGAAGTCACGAGCAAAGTGCTAGCGATTAATATGAGTGATTTCATCAAAGTAATCGCTTTTCAAAATGCACCAATAATTTATTTATTTTAAGAAACTCCAACAGCTTATTTTAGTTATATGAACAAAGAATGCCCACCTTACTATCAATGAAGAGCTCAATGCAGTTTCGTCAAATGCCTAGAAAACTGAGGTCAACACTCGTCACAGTGATAGAGATGATGGCAATTATCACTTAAACCAATTACAGAGCTTCACGGCATTTGTAAAACCAGTTTAACTAGAAAATGGTGTAAGGAAAGATAAAAATATGCCTTTAAGGTATATTATGTCAATTCAATTAAGGGAAAAGGAAAATAATAAATTGTGAAATCTGACAGTAACATTCAATTTATGATGACAATTACAGATCTCACTTAAACCAATTTCACGGAATTAATAAAACTAGTTTAACTAGAAAATGTTTTAAGGAAAGACAAAAATATGCCATTAAGGTATATTATACAAATTCAATTAAGGGAAAAACAAAATAATAAATTGTGAAATCTTACAGCAAGATTCAATTTACACCCAGCAATTAGAGCTCGCTTAACTTTTGGAATACTCAAATATTTATATATACACGTATTTAAAGACGAAATAATAAACAACAAGTAATCCAATACTGATTAGAAACGTCGCAGGTTGTAAACGGTATTTTGTTACACACTCTATATCTGCCCTGTGGGACACATCCTACGTAAAAGCAAAGAGGGTTTGAGACTCTGTGAGTGGATAGGATTATCGGGGCAGCACGAGATCTTAATAGCCACCACAGCTATGTATGTAATAGGGGTCGATCCTTACTAATACATAAGAGAAACATTTTCCGTGCCTGTTCCACGGCAAATCACTACCAAATGCTTTCACTGCATTGTACTCAACTGTATCAAGATCGCAGCACTTTGATGGAATTGACTTCTGATTAAGATTCTTCTTGCTTTGCCTAACAAGAATTTTCTTACGACGCTTCTCGTTGGTTTTTACTGAGAAAGACATAAACCGTGCCTTCATTTTTGTCTTAGAACTCAGTAACGTGCTATTCAGCATGGTTCTACTTTTTCTACGAAATGGTGCTTTGGTTTTCTTTCTACATATTATGTTAGTTAAGGAGCTTAAATATTACAAAGTGCACCTGACTGCGTACCTATTTATGAGTATACGCTACGGTACAGTTGAAAGAGGTGTATATGCCGTGTACCAGACTTTGACGTACAAACGTATATCATGGATCCAGTGCCTAGTTCTGAACGCCAATGGTGGAAGTTTTCGTAACCTATTTCCTAATTTAAAATGTCACTTACGGGATATCTTCCGTGATTGTTCATTGTTTTGAGTTCCCGATATTTCGACGCTGTTGCAAGCGCCATCCCGTAAGTGACATTTTAAATTATGAAACAAACCGTGATAGCCTAAAACACTATTTCCAGATGTTTTTTTTTAATCTTAACTTTTTTTAAATAAATTTTTCACAGATCAATAATGTTTTTATATATTTTAAGTAAATATAGATTAGTTACTTTTTATTTTATTGTTTTTTATTCTGTGCGATTGACAAATGTTTTTCTTTCTTTCAATAAACTTGACGGTTGCTTTTTTAGAGCTTACAAACGCCCAATATTCGGGAGGGTGTTACAAATTACACCTATGCTGCAATTATAGCTTTTCTCATACCTCCTCAATGCATGACCTCATGAATGACTATTTATTGAAAATGAAAATCGCATGAAAATCCTTTCAGTTGTTTTTGAGTTTGTTGCGAACATACAAACTCGGTTGACTTTGTGTAAGGATAGTTTTGTAAAAACCTACACTTGGGTTATAAATTGAATATATCATTTATAATTCTTCTAAGTATAGGTAGCCCACTCTAATGTCCACATGATAACAAGTTCTGTTAATAAGGTTATTATAGACGATTAGACTAGACCAACATGCCTTGACTGGCCTGTTGGTCTAGCCTATTCATCTTAATTTAGCCTATTCATCTATAATTTGTATGTACGATTATTTAGAAATATACAAGTATGTTTATCAGATGTCCCATGGTCAGATAATAAGATATGTTTAATTTGGGATTAGAGGGCTTTGTGTGAAAGTTGTAGAATATTAAGTACTAACTGACTCGGTAAACGTTGATTTACCATATAAATTCATCATCATCATCATCTCAGCCGAAAGACGTCCACTGCTGGACATAGGCTTCCCCCAAGCGTCGCCACTACGACCGGTCCTGTGCGTCTCGCATCCATCGTATTCCCGCGACCCTCGTCAGGTCGTCGGTCCACCTTGTGGGAGGCCTTCCGACGCTGCGTCTTCCGGTACGTGGCCGCCACTCTAGAACCTTCCGTTCCCATCGACCATCTGTTCTACGAGCAATGTGCCCCGCCTACTGCCACTTAAGTTTGGCTATTCTTCGGGCTATGTTGCCAGTGATGACATATGGCTTGGAAACGTGGTCGCTCACAATGGGCCTCATCAGAAGGCTTAAAGTCCCCCAAAGAGCAATGTAAAGGGCTATGCTCGGAGTTTCCTTGCGTGATCACATCAGGAATGAAGATATCCGCAAGAGAACTAAGGTTACCATATAAATTATGAAAGAAAAAATGGGTAGGTGGGGTTAGGTTAGTTCACGTCTTATTTTTAAACCAACTGATTATAGACACAAAATTTTATTAGAATGATGTAAATTTACCGGTTGGTAAACTTACGTAAATTGGCCATCGGCCCAAGCTAGCAGGTACGAGTATGTGTACATTTAAAGTGCATATAGTACTCAATCTCATATTTTTTTTATTTAAAAAATGTGTGTGATTGAGTAGGTACTCTTTCCTACATTCTGTAATATTTTATCTATTAAATTGATTTCAATACAATAGTTAAAATATCTGAGAGTGTAACTAAATATGTTTTCCACTCGTATTGTTTACCACGGAAGGACAATCTTAGTGTCAGGCGGGGAAACTTTCAATGATCCTCGTAAGTTTTGATGGAAAACGGAGGCTTTGGTGGAAATTGGAAGATTATATGGCCATACGTGCAAAACCAAAAGCAAACAGGTCAGGTTGCACTAGTTCCCGCTATATCCACTTCATCAAAATGGCTATTTTAAACAAACAAATTTTATTGAAACTAGTTAGGGGCTTTAAATGGCAAGAGGAGGTAAAAATATTGTAAAATAATATATTTCTGGGGCAAAACCACTACGCAATATAATTGAAAAACTAAAAGCTGGCTAAGTGCGAGTTGCACTCACGCACGAAGGGTTTCGCTTCACCAGTAGCAAAAACACGGCAAAAAAAACACTTTTGTCGTATTGGAACCCCACTCAAATATTTATTTTATTCTGTTTTTAGTATTTGTTGCTATAGCGGCAACAGAAATGCATCATCACTGTTCATGAGATACAGCCTGCTGACAATTGAACAGACAGCCAGACGGACAGAAGGCGATGTCTTAATAAAAAGATTCCGTTTTCTCCTTTGAGTACAGAATCCTAAAAAATGTGAAATTACCCACTGAAACTAACTGAAAAAGCTACTTGGCACCTTTTTCTCATTAAAAAATATATAAAATAGCTTTAGTTTTCTCAGAAGTTCTCGTTTAGGGCGCGAGCAACACCATTAATGCCGCTGTGTTTTGTAACAGAATATTTGTGAGAAATGGCTTTATGGTTTGCGGGTATTTTTTCATTCGCCTTGTCGCTCCTTCCAAACCGAATACGGGTTTTTAAAAGAGAGACAAACAGCTCTAAATGAAAGTTTTATTAAGCTTACTTTTAACTTTTTTTTGTGTACGTATTTTTTTAGCCGTTGTCCCACACTAGTACTCACACTCCTGTATCGTGGGAGCGTTCACAAACATTTAAACTTACTTAGGCTAGAGTGAATAGGCTCTTAATAAACTAGTGCGCTTTACCATCAATGATTGCATCACTGCTTCCCATCAGATGATACGATCTCACCTAATCGTCAAATATTAGTTTATAGGTAATAAAAAAAAGCACACACCTAAACCCGCATCAACTCTCTATAAGCCACACAAAATATGTTTGTTTTATGCGAGAATTGAATCCACGACACTTAGCGCAACTGCCTATTGCTTAACTAAGACGCCAACCGAAAGAAAATTGTTGATGATTATACTCGTAAATAATTTACTCTTTAACTAGCGGATCCGAAAAATGTTGTGTCTCCTCTCCTGTCCGAAAACAAACTTTTCGTCAGAAAAAATAATTAGAACTTGATTGCAGCACTACCTACAGAGTTAAATTGAATTTACAAATATCCGCGGATCTACTCGAATATACACATTAAATTTCATTTAAATTGGTCAAGTTGTTTAGAAACAGGTGACAAACACAGATTGTAGTGAAAATAATATCCCGACGAACGCTATCCCGAAAGGTCACTGTCCCGATCAGCAGTCGACCAACAAAAAAGTAAGTCGATGATGATAATGTGATGTTTAGCTCGACTGAACGGTTTTCTGACAGTAATTTAGTCAAAAAAAAAACACTAGATCGCCTAAATGTTGACTGACTGAATCTCTGACGTGCAGCCATCCCGAGAGAACACAACGGGGTGCCAAAAAAAGAACGGGATGGGGTTTAATCAGTGAAAGTCTGAAACGCCCAACCGCTGTGCCCAAGAACGGGAGAACTCATTCTAATGATTCCCCAGCTAAAAATTCCCAATAGAACACTTTAACATTAAAAAAAAAAATAGTTCAATAATATTTAAAACAACAACACAACAAACATCAACAAGAATGTAATCTAAACTATTTATCGAAACCTAATGTTTCTTAATTTTTTCCTAATCTGTGTTTTTATTCATTTACACTCGTTGTATATTTTTTTGCTCTTTAAGAAACCCAATAATAGTTTTCTAAGGTGTCCCATTTTTTGGCTTGAATCCGCTTTCATTTTTATGAACCTAAATACTACCTTTATAAAAATAGACCAGGTACTAAGAATAACATCTATTATACACATCGGTGGCAGAGAGTAATGCTCTCTCGTTGATCCGCCACCACGAAAATTCACCCAACAGCGGAATACAGAAATCTGGGGATTATAAAAAAATATTCCAACGTACCAAATTTGAATCATAGTGGTCAATCCTAATGGAAACTAGCCAACTATGCACAACATATTATTATTATTATAGTGCTCGTGCACTTTGGGTGTAGGTGCGAAATCACATAGTACAATATTTGTTTATTTATTCTCGTAATCCAACGAGATGGTATTCCAGCACAACAGGAAAACGATCAGGTATAGGACCAATGGCTTTTCGTGCGTTTTGAGTTACCACCATCTTCCGAATTCCGGGCTGTCAGTCTATCACAGAGTAATTTCCTAAAAATTATTTAGCAAACAAACTCTTCAGCGTCATAATATTAAGTCTAGAGTTTAGTACATTAAACTCTATGTATATTACAGTACTAGCAGCCCGTCCCGGCTTCGCACGGGGTAGACAATTATTTATTTTTGGAAATTTGGATATAAAACACGTTTTTTAGTTTCATTTTTCTATACCATCGGTTACATTGTTCAAATTTTACCAAGGATCCCTAATTTTTTTCAAAATGAAATTTAGCCTATGTCAAATTGGAAGAACGTAGCATTCTATTGGTGAAAGAATTTTTTAAATCGCCCCAGTACTTTTTGAGCCTATTCATTACAAACATACAAAAATAGGTACAAATCTTTCCTCTTTATAATATTAGTATACTCGTAGATAGATAACAAACAACAAACACGTGTACGTGATATAATCAAATTTGTATCGCGATGTTTCAGACTTAAAAACTTTATGAAAATCTCATTTAAGGCCCTAGCGCCCAATCAATGCCATTAAATAGTAACTTTCTGAAGCCTACTCCTCGATAAAAACTAAGTCAATAGGTTTGAAAAAATATTATGTTAATTATAAACTCATTTACAACATTATCCATCTATGATTTTTTCGTATGATATTTTTTTACTTGTTTTCCCTATTCCTTTCAAACGGCTTTGATCTTTAGAAACATATTTACACAAAACAATTACTAGTTAAGAATTCTTTAGAATATACCTAGCAATTTTAAATCCATCAATATTTCGCAAAGGAATGGATTTAAAGGTCACCGGGGCGCAGCTGTCTGGAATTAAATGCACACATACTCGTTCTGCCGCCTAAGTACTTGTCATTTAATTCCGGCCAGATGTTCAATGGACTACACGCCTTAATAAAAATAGCTCATACACCCGAGATAGAATAGTTTTAACTTTCTTAGATGTTCTCTTAGTCTTAATAAATACCAATTAATTTATGATCAACGACAGCGATGTTATTCCGCTTGTTGCTGTTGTGTTTTGGCCCACTGTATATTCATCATAAAGCATTTTGGCATATCGTTTTGTTGGGCTACTGCACGTCGCTCGCACGTCGGGACGTTATTCAGTCGACCAATAGTTAGTCAATCTAGTGTTTTGTCGCACAAATGACTGTCGGGATTGCGTTTAGTCGAGATAAACTCCATCGACTTAGTATTCTGGCGGTCTACTGTAGGTCAGGATAGTGATCGGGATAGCGTTCGTTGGAATAGTGTGGTATGACCACAAACATATATGTGGTCATACAGTGCAGCGACATCTACTCTCTCAAATAAGAACTACGAATCCTGGCCCGCGCTGTTAAAATAGATACAACGACCAGAAATCATCTATCGGGCAGTTGCCTACCAGACGTAACGCCCGTCAAGTCGGCGGATACGCCCTTTTCAACGGAGAAATGTGGGAATTTGCTCTCTGTTTCGCATACCTCCAAATTACCTAAGACACAACCGATGCTATGGATATTACTTAAGTGTCATTTGCCATTTATTTATTTTCTTTTAACGATGTCACGGAATTTTTTTCTTCAACTCCAAATTCTTCCGCGCTAATATCTCTTTCGGATAGATAAACAATATACACGGTATTATTGATAATTCCGTGAATATTTTGTTACATACAATTAGAATTCTTTTATACATTTTTGGGACCGAAATTTTCATAGCGTCGCTTTGATTAAAATAAGAGAATGTCACAGTTTATAAAATCGGTGCTTTTTTGCAACCTGACCGGGTGAAATAATAAACACGGCTTGTGTTCATTTCTTTTGGTGTTATATCGACTAATGAAAATAATTTTGCACCTTTTTTTTTTTTTGGATAAAAGGTCGTGTGATGTGAAAAAAAACTTGAATTTTCTAAATGCATAAAAGCACAGTTGCGATTTTCGTTCTGGTTATATTTCTTGCTTGAGAAGACTTTCTTACCCAAAACTAACAGTAAGCTCTCTGAATGTGGTTAAAGATCATAAACACGAATTCAGTATTACTATCTTTGTGGTTTTCCTGCAAACTGTTTGATCACTCCCACGCATTTCTGGAGCTTGCTGAAAACGTGTTTACTGACTGAGGGCTGCCGGATTTTGAAGAGCGGTTAAAATATAAATTGTTATTGGTTTAATGTTGTATACCAGGGTTACTCGGAAGAAGAAAGTTTGAATGTCGTTCTTAAAAGGTACCTAACTATTTTTTTAAACTCGTCAAAATATTTTTTTTTTTGTGCCAACTGTGGGAATATTCAAAAAGTTACCGTGGCCCTGGAACGTGAAGAATTATTTACTAAAGGACCATCGGTGGGATTTAGTTAGTAAAAAGCTAACAGACCCGCTTTATCCAGAGTACGAGAATTTATTTCATGATTTTCCACCGCAAGAAATATTGTTTCAAAAAATGTTGGAATTTAATACTTGTGGTGCTACAAAATATTTGGACAGAAGTTTGAATTTCGGTACCAGAAGACTTTTTTATTTTTTTAAACACGTACTTTTTTTAAAGTACGGCTCACACCGCCATGGCTTGTGTTTCATTCTTTGGCAGCCTAAATATCTATGTTTCATATTTGTCTGAATAAATATTTCTGTTGGTCAAACAGAAATATATGCTATGGGTCTAGCTTCAGCCATGGCATATTATGGCAATTATATTGCTTATTCTAAATATTAATAATGTTAGAATTTCACCTTAGGGCCTAATGACAATCGACAAAGAAGATGAAAATTTAATTCATTTTTTTTATCGTATTTTATAATTAAATTTTGAACCAACGATTTACTTACCTACAACAAAATGCTATTTTTGTCACGTATGTACATCACATTCGTAACACATTCCTTAAACAATTTGTTTATACGAAAACAATTAGTTTTTAATGTTTAAATATGAACTTATCGTTAATGTAGGCAAAACAAGTGATATCGATACCAATGAATAATAAATGTGGTAGTTATAGTTTTTATGAAGAGGATTAAAAATATGTATTAATATACGAGTATTTAAGCAAGGAACTGTAATAATTTCTTGATTGTATTTTTATTATGCATTTTTAATAAAGGCAATTGTGGTGCGGGTTTCGTCAGTTCTGTCAATTTCGAAAGTGAACTGGAGTTATTAAAATCCTTTAGTTAGTCATACCTAGTTCAGTAAATAAGTTTATTGTGTTAGTAGGGGACTGCAACTGACTGTATAAAATAATAAACGAAATCAATAAAATGCAACATATACTCGTATTATGTATAAAAATAAACTGAAATTTGGCATCAGGTACAATTGTCACTTTTTTCATGCTAACCAATATCCACATTCAATATGATACTTATGCTGATACTCTCAGATACTGTGATTGTAGTAAACACGCATCTGCGTAAGTCAATCCCGGTCGCCTTCTTCAATTTTAAGAACCACCCTCACGACATTATTGGCGCCCAACATGGGTCCAGGAAGTAATTGTAATAAAAATGATTTTTGGCCATAATCATTGCCGAATACGGCCGTAAATAGCCAATCCAGATCAGCCCACAAAAATATTTGTCAGTACGTCAGATTTATCATAACAAAATGTAATTTGATTTTTATGTATTTATGTGGTAAACACTTAACAATTATTATGTCACACACTATCCCCACTTATAAATTAAAACTCTCAAATTATATTGTACGAAATAAGCAGCAAATTATATTATACAGGGTGAAATCTAAAGCTATGAGGAATTTTGAAAAATACTTAAAGAAGTATCGGGTTCAAATTTGATGAAAATCAATATTCTGCCAGGAATCGAAACCTTTGATTTTGATTAAAAAACGCCATTTTATTATTAAACCATTTAGTAATGTCACTGTTAAGAATCAAATTCTACGAAGTAATGACATAACTAGGGGAATATTAAAAAATAGGGTTTTTAATATTATCTTCACGATTTTTAAGAACATTGTGTTTTAAAATTTAAATTGTCACTTACGGGATATCTTATATCTTCTTTTATCATTGTGTTTTAATCTGATTTTCTTATTGTGTCTTCGTAGTTAAAGACAAAAAAAAATTAAAGTATTGGAATTAGAATGTAGGTAACTAAGATAACATACCAAAAACCTCGAAATTTTTCTTTCCCACTTAAGAAGTATTTGTAATAATCATAATTATCATTCTAACAATACATACTAGTAACACATTGTGCTTAAAACTGATCTATTAGAATAGTGCCCATTTATTATCGTGCAAATGCATTTAAATAGAAAAGAAAAGAACCTCTCTTGTTAAAAGTGCTCTTCCTGAAAAGTCGACAAATTCCACCACTGGAGAGTCCAGACTCTTATTCTGGATCCATTTTTTTTAGTGTTTCCCATAGCTTTGGTTTTGCCCATGCATATACGCATGTATTCGATGCTCACTTGAACAATTCACCCTGTATAGTGTCTCTATATGTAGGTCAATTTGATAATTATTTTATTGCAATCTGATACAAGTGCGATAATAAAGTTTAATGTGCATTTTCATGATTGGAAATAATCCGGGAGAGGATTACGGCCATTACCATTTTAACTTACTTATTTTTAGCTTCAACTAGCGGCTTCACCAGCATGAAATTGATATTTTTCCCTATTAAAAAAGCAAAATTACTGTAAAATTTTATGCAAATCCATTCAGCCGTTTGAGCGTGAGGATGTAACAAGTACACACATAGGATTTTATAAAAACTTTCGCCTTATTTGTTTTAAGTAGGAAGTAAGGTTGGTGGTATAAAAGGGACTGGATTTTGTGGGAGCTCTGGTCGGAAGCGACGCCTACACAGTGTTTATTGCGAACTACCAGCTTAATATGGACTTAAGCTTACTATGAGTAATTGTTGGGTAAGTTTTCTTTATTATACACTGACCTTGATAAAAAATGTAGGTATTAACCTGTATTAGAGTGGCATCTTTGGCGGTGGCGACTTTATTACTTTTGTTGCTACCATATACTTTCCCACAGCTGGAAAGGAAAAAGAAAAGAAAGATCTCCCCAAAATTATTTCAGGTGTACTTTTCTTGAGACATCTCAAAACATGAATAAAATTTTATTTTATTTTTTAATAGTACGAGTATGTGTATAGTACTCGTAATGTGTCATTATCGATGATTTCTTGGAAGGATGCCGCCCACAGTGAAACATGATGCCGTAACTTCGTATTCAATAGATTCATAATTGTTATTTTGTAAAGTAATATTATATATGGACTTTAGTTACCTTAAAATAAATAAGTAATAATAAAAGGCAAAGTTTTGACTCACTCATGACTCATCAACGCCTAGCCCAAACCCTTGAAAACCTAGAACGCTAAAATTTCAATAACTTTTCTCTAATAAATTAATAATCGTATCATATCATCATCTACCTAGCCTTTTCCCAACTATATTGGGGTCGGCTTCCAGTCAAGCCGGATTTAGCTGAATACCAGTATTTTACGAGGAGCGGCTGCCTACCAGACCTCCGCAACCCATTAACTGGGGTAACACGGTACTTCATGGCAAGACTGGAGTCAGATTTACTGGCTTCTGACTATCCGTAACGACTGCCAAAGATCTACAAATGACAGCCGGGAGCAACGGCTTAACGTGCTTTCCGAGGCACGGAGGAAACTCGTTATGTTAAGATGGTCACCCATCCACAGACCAACCTAGGCAAGCGTTGCTTAACCTTGAAGATCGACCTGTGCGGCTGTTATTATCTAGCCACGAGCTCCTCCACGAAATTAATAATCGTATCTCAAACAAAAACTAAGTATGTTATTATAATCTTAAGAAACGTTACTAATTACAACAACGAATTTAAGTTATAAGAATATAATTTTCATTAAAAAGCAGCTGAATGTAAATAAAATGAAAAAGGTCAAATGCGCGAATTAACAACTCGCCGAAGGGGTGAAGCTTTTGAATTAATTATAATCCTTATCAACGAGATAATATTTTTCTGGGCCTTTGCTTCACCCCGGGAAGCGTAGTAAAATAATTTGAAATATGTAATCTTTATTCATATTTTCACTGGAATTGAAAGCGACTGTGATTACGTCAATCATATCGATGTATATTTTTTTTACTGTAACATTACATACACATTTTATTGTGTCGTTATTATAAATTTTATTCTCATAACCACTCAATAATACAATGTTTTAGTCAACTCAAAAGAAATCGCATTGATTAAATGAATCACATCAATATGAATTGTTTTTTAAATTCTGTATATTTTGCACATTATGTACCTAGTACTTGTACCTAGGTCTAGATGTTAGGTCTATCTACATTACAAATTTTCCTTATGTGACGCAAGCGAGTATTAGAGTCTTAGAAATTCGAACTTATAAGGGGAAAAAATGGGGAATTTTTTTTGTATGTGTTTCGTTCCGTGTTTTAATGTACATGAAGTCGTAATAATAGGCTGTCGTTATTTGTTTTTCAAAATTACCAGCCACCGTAAGCATGGGCTTGCAAACTGGGAGCCAATGGGTTGCTTGCCATCCGGCCATCCGGTAACTGTCCGGACTGAGCCCGAGTCGTCATCCACGCACAAAAGAAAACTGTAGTCCTTGAGCATAAACTAGAGCATAAACGGCAACTGAAGGAACATAGGCGTGGTTATAGTTAGTTAAAGTCTGACACTAGAAATACTACGGGACTAGAGAAGTCATTTTATGATTAACCAGCTTAAAAAAAACGCCTAAGGAACGTTTAGGGGGTTTAAAGATCGTATGAAGGATTCTTATTTCTTTGGTTAACAAAGTTGAAACTTGGTAAAAATTCTAAAAAAAAATACCTATCATTGCCAGTTTTTAAAACTGGCTTCAAAATACAATTTAAGAGATGTCATAGTTCTGAAAACATTCCCACGAATAAAATGGGCAGGCAAAGTAAGAGTATTTTATAAATTATACACAACGGATTAACCAAAGTATGGCAGTTTTAACCCTAGTAACTATTATAATAAATTTTACGTCCCTCAATATTTCTTGGAAGAAAGTAAGAAAAAACTAGTTAATAGGGGTTTAGGCTTATAAATATAGAACAGTCATTTGGAGTAAAAATATTTATTCGACTGTTGCTAATCAGAAATAAAAGAGAAGAGAAGAATGCCTATAGTAAAATTATGTTGAGTCGCTAGATTTTATGTGGCGCCCCTAACGGTACGCGTACACCGAATCCGTCATCGGCCGAAGTATGCTCGGACGTCATCGGCCGATTTCGGCCGATCAAATCAAACGTAAGTAAATGGATGAGAGCGCATACATTGCTACTACCGACGTCGTCCGATGACGCCCGAACACGGACGATCAACTGACGAATCCGAACGTGTTTGGATTTTTTGTCAGTTTTACCGACTTCTTTCTGCGATCGAGTCGTTATTTGCACAGTTTATTCATAAGTTCCACCGACAACGGCCGTTATCGTCTGCAGTGTATGCAAGTGAACGTCCGAGTTACTCGTCCGAATAGTTCTGTCCGCCATCGGCCGACAAAAATCGGTTTTAGTGTACGCGTACCGTAAGTGACGTAAGGACGAGCGTAAATAAAATATGCTCTTAATTTAGTATTGTCATTTGTGTATATATGTAATAATTGCTTTGAAATATATAAATAACTCGTGTAAAATATCACGTTATTATTATAAAGGCAATGCTTGTATTTATAGGTGTATGTGTATATTTGCATGTGTAAACATACACATACAAATATACACTCTTTTTTTAAACGGATTTAGATGAAATTTGGCACACAGGTAGACCATGTCCTACAATAGAACACAGTATGTTTTTCTCGGTAGTTTGTTCCAGTTGAATAAGTTTATTTTTCACGCGAACGAAGCCATTAGCAGAAGCTAGTATTCTATAAAGTGAGTTTTATTTTCCTCAGTATTTTCTCCAAAGTACTTCAAAATAGGAAAAAAACAATCAAAAGCAATTTGTTCCCATAAAATTAAACGGCGCAAAATAACTTGTTATTTTAAACCTATTTCTTTTTCGTCGCCATCTCAGTAGTGGCCGCCTTTCTTTACCATATCATTTTTCACTCAGTCTACCCATCGTTTTTTGACTTTTCTTTTCTCGTAACCAACTACATAACTACTATTCATACTTATTTAATGATATGTTGTATATACCACTGAATCATTTGCGCATACAACGACGCCTGATTGCCATTAATAGTTATTTGTGCAACAAGAGAGCAAAGTTCGTTTTTGCCGCGAGTGTTGATTTTGTATCCCGAGTAAGCGAAGTGATTCTAGGTTAGAATCCTGAGTGCAGCGAGGGATTCAAAGACACGAGATGCAAATAACTTTGGTCTCGTGTAGCACATACAATTTTTCACTTCAGCAGCGAAAACAAATAATGTAAAGGTAATAAAAAATACAACTTGGTAATATTTAAACCACATGTATATTTGTAAAAATTAAAAGTTAAAAGTAATATTATTGCAGTTTTATAATATATTATATACATTATTCCATTGATTAAAAATATCATAAGCTTTAAGATATTTTTCGCGAGAATATTTAAAAAAAATATTTTTCAGGCAGGAAACTTAATTCTGCATTTTTTATATACTACTTCAATTCTTCCAGTGTTAAATCGCAGACATCATCACTGGATTCACTCATATTTATTTATTATTATTTTAATAATATCCAACGTGTATCGCTATTTTTTAAAGATGCGTTCGGAAATTGCACTATTACTAAATTATTCTGTCACAATAAAGATTGTTAAAACTTTAAATAATTATGTAGATACATGATAAACTTCGTATTTTTTAATTCAAAATCTCTTTATTTGATCATAAAAAAAATATAATTCGATTATTAAGAGAAAAGTATAATAATTACATTTAAACCTTGATTTGAAATTTTATAGGTGACGTGTTTCCGAACGTTTTATTGTTGGTTTCTTTTTTGAGCCTATTATATAATTATGGAATTTGAAAATCGAACTTTGAATCGACTTGTTTCTATCTCTCGCTCTTTTCGTATCGAAGTAAAAGTGACAGAACAAAGTGAAGTTCAAATCTTTCGAATGTTATGAGTAGACCCAGCACTGACTCGGCATAAAAAAAAAATTAAAAAGTTACTTTGTCTCACGCTCGCAGCAAAATCGAATTTTGCTCACTGTCTTTAAACTGCAAAACATACTTGTTTGAGGTGCTGAGGTGAAAAACTTTTTTCTCTTTTATAATCATTTACAAAAAATCTTCTGCTCTTCTTCTCAGCCGCTTCGTCACAGTAAAAGTAGATTTCTCCATACTGGACCCCCCTGTTATATATTTACAAGGTGGCTTTCGACTCCAGTGTCATCCCTTCAGGGGTTACATTCGGAAAATCCTTTCTTATTCTTTGTGTTATATCACAAAAGAAAACTCAGTAACAAACATAGTCCAAGGTCCAAAGCTGGGCGTTGATGAGTCAGTGTCAATTAAAAACTAAAGTTCGTTTGTATGTGTGTGTGTATTGGTGTATATGTTGGTTGCGCCTTCACAATGGCTGAGTGGAATCGGATAAGTCCAGGCGCGAACCATGTCCTAGATTGCACAGAATACTTTTTACTGGGTGTATATCCCCTGAAATCATTTCTCGATTTAATTAGGACGATGCCTCTGGCTGAAACTAGTTTGTAATAAAACTTCAATAGAAAATTGTTATTATTACCTTCGTCAAAGTTACCTCTGATTTCAATGTGTTTTTGATTTATGCGTAATATGCTAATGACTATAAGTCATTAAGGATTAAAATCTCATAATTTATTCAGAAAGCTTAAAGTCTAATATCTATTTCAAGATAATTACCATTTACAAGTTTCTTCCAATTAATTGTATTAAAACATGACGGAGGGTTTAACTGTGCGTATCAATCAATTTTTTTTTTTATATAGACGAGCTGCGTTGAAGAGGAATTTATTTTACTGCTTTTGTTAGGTGGGAAATCATCCAATGTTCCTTCTTTGCCTTGCGTTCCAAGACCAAGATTTTCCTTTCAGAAGCAAGCCTACGGCCCCAGTAGGCTTCACCCCTGCCGCAGAGGCAACGCATAACACTACGCGCCGTTGTGAGCTTAGTCTGGATGGTTACTGGACGGCGAGTTACCCTTTGCTCGTCGTCCGTAAGGCCACGCCGATGGTGGCTGGAAATCGGAGTTAGAATCAGAATCCCATCGACTGGGACGTAAGGAAGTCCGTTCTCCGATGCGTATGGCCACTTCCTTTGCTAACATTACTGCTTCGCAGAAGGAGGCGAACGTCTTCTATCCCTCCTCAGTCTGGACCATAGCCTGTGCTAGGGCCCGGGCCATATAAAAGTAGAGGATATCATTATTGAAACATGTGAAATGCTGTTCCCAAAACATGCGAAACTTTAAGTTATATTATAATATTAATTTGGTACCGAATTTATTCCTTTACAATACTATTGCCACAAGAAATGGCCTAAAACCAAAAAAAAAAAAATTGAAATTTCGTAGGTAACATGAACACAATCGCGTTCTAACATTTTCATGAATCATGATATTTTCAATGAAAACGTCCGTAACAACCCGCAAAGCAACTACGCAAACTTGTTGTGCAAATGGATTCTACTGGATGGCCAAGAAATAACCGAAGACCGAACTTATTCGGCATCATTAATCTTTCGCCACTCGTTAATCGGTTGCACGTGTCGCTGTTAGCAGAAATCCTGTACGGCAGGCGAACCGGCTGATTAGAACGCCTGTCAAAACAGTATAATACTTTCTAAGAAATAAATCTTTAGCTTTGGCTCGTTAAAATGTTTGTTTACCACCCACAACTTTTATCCTTAAGTATTTTTTTGCTTAATTCTTTTCACTTGACTTTAAGTGGTCGTGAACATGTCTCAGTCAAGTCTTCTCTCGCGATATGACGCTAAGCATCAATCACAGTTTACACTAAGACGTGCTCAATAAATATGTAATGGTATAGACATATTTTAAAAAATCGCACTCGTACCGTACCGTACACGAGATCGCGTTTAAATGTTTGTAGTGGTCACGACTTGCGATAGTCGCAACAACGACACAATATGATATAACGTCACGGTTTAGTTGTGACACATTAACACCGCAAAAAAGTCGTTAACGATAGTTAATCGTGCAGTCGTATAAAGAAACACCTTCATTTAAAGATATTATGTATAATAAATAGGTACACGTGTAGCTTTAACTACACGATTATTTGTCATCGCAACAAAATGGGAACACGGCCTACATGTCTGCAAATGTATCTTACCTTATCTAAATTTAACCTACTTAGACTAACACTTCAATTCTAGGTTCAATTACGTTTAGTTTTTTCATTTATTTCATTTTTCATAATTTTGTTTCAACAACAGTGCCATCAAGTGTGGCGTTATTGCCACAGAATAATTGTAACTATATTAGACCTACATTGTACATCTTATAGCAACTAAATATCTCCAAATTATTTACATACATGTGTATCAACAAATTACCTCCTATTGATATGTATTCTAACAAAAGAAATAAATTTGTTATGTTCACAATAATTTCGTATAATTATGTAGTATAGATGGATGGAATCGTCATGGTTGGAATATTGTACATAATACAGATGGTTTGGGAGATCCCTCTCCACACATCACAGGTGGTATGGACGATTAAGGAGTTAATGTAGTCTTGCTTTACAAAACACTTGTAGGAAAAATACGTGTTTTGTAACTCAAGGCAAATATTTAGGAAGATGATTAGGTGTCTTCAAGGCTAGAGTGAATAGGCTCTTAGTAAGCTAGTGCGCCTCACCATCAACGATTGCATCACTGCTTACCATCAGCAGTGGGATCGCAGTCAAGCACTAGTTTATAAGAAATAAAAAATAAATGATGATTCATTAAATGGTAGTCGAAATAGTTTAGTATCGACAACAGAATCTAAGAAGAATGGTTATTTTTTTATTTTAATATAGTCAGACTTATAATGTTCCCACTGCTGGGACTTAGACTTCCTCTCTAGGAGAGGGAATGGACCGTAATCCACCACGCGGGCTCAGTGTGGCGGCGGGTTTGTGAATTTTACGTAATTATCTTAAAATAATCAAAAATTATGTAGTGCAGTGGTGGCAGAGTGGTAACTGCCCCGACATATAAGTTTTAGGTCGCGGGTTCAAACCCAGCTTGGCGCATTACTTTGTGTAATTTATTTCACCACCACTGCTCTCAAAACGGAAAATATCGTGAGGAAACCGACAGGTCCTACCACCATAACCATTAACCATTAAACCACCAAATTATGTAACCATTAAATTCGAAGACATGTGACAATCTACCAACTCGCACTGGGCCCACGTAGTGGATAATGGCCCATCCCCTCTCCTAGAGAGGAGGCCTGAGTCCCAACAGTGGGAACATTAAAAGGCCGCTAATGCTAATCAGAAATTATTTAAGGATTTTTTTTACTAGTTCCGATAAACTCAAAAAAGTTAAATAGTGATTGCGTCACTGGTGTGTTTCTGTGTGCGTGCTTTCACGTTTGATACACACGCACAGATGCACTGCAAACGCACTGCGGTGATTTCCATATTATTTGCCTACACTTAGGATAACTATTTTTTTTTAAAACGCCCTTCCTAAGTGCATTTTAATGAAATTTCAGTGCTTGAATTATGAGTGTAATTTAATTTTCTACAAGGGTGTGCATTAACCTAATTACATGTCGTATACGCAGCTATTCGAAAATAATAATATGAACTATTCTATACTGTAATGCAGTTGAGTAAAAGTCGAAAAAGCTTAGTCTGGAAAGTGTTTTAGTTCATGAATCCCCGACCGGTCCTATGAAACCGCGTTGTTATTGTTTTACTATTGTGTCTCGTTTTGCGGGTATGTGATAGGTTAAAGGTACAACACTGTTCTTGCTGATTTTATGTCTAAAAGTAGTGGTAAGTGTAAGCTTTCATTCACTCGCACTCAAATCAATATAGAGTCCTTCAACTTAAACACAAACTTTGCATTTTACACATCCTTCTCCATCTATAAAACTTTAAAGGATTGAAGTAAATTCGTACCTATTTCACTGGCTGCCTTGAAAGTTACCTTTCATTAAGTTGACTTTCGAATAACTTAAGGTAAGTACCTTATTCAAGCTAGCATATAATTACTTAAGATGCTACATTAATTTAAATAAACATAAAGGACATTAAATAAGTTAATCCTTTTTGATAAAATTGTCCGCTACTTTTTGCCAAAGGAAATAGGGATAGTAGGTACTTCATGAAAAGCGGTCGCCTCTTTCTACGAAGCAGTAACGTTAGCAAAGGATAAGGATTAGAAGAGAACCCCGGGATCCTGGAATTAAGGCAAAGAAAGAACAGGAGAGCGTTTTAGTAGAAGTCTGACACGCCCTTTCTCTCCACCTAGAGCGGGAGAAGTCGTTATGATGATCTCCCACTTTAATAAAAAAGGTACTCCATGAAAGGGCCACTTTGTGTAAATCACCACTGCTCACAAAACCGTACAAGAAAACATTGTGAATAAAATGTCTTAGAACAAAAAATCAAAGAACATCCACCAATACAACCGCGTGGTGTGTTATGGGTGAATTCCCCTCCCAGAAGCAGCCTTCATGATTTAAGCGCATTATTGACCAATTCCAGTAAGAAAGAATACAGTTTTAAAACTGTTGCAACTAGTGACAGTTTGAATGGTACCCGCTGTATCAACATGCAATTTGTTCCAGCTTGAAGCTCTAATCAACTGCTCTTCAGGTGACTGATTTTATACACACCATCAAGGTTGGTGTGTTCACTTGAATTGTGTATACGCGTCCTTAAATTAACTAGTCTACTCTGACTATGATATCCATTTGGTTTATGAAGATGTTAACTGTCACCTGTTCATTTTTGGGGTTCCGTAGCCAAATGACAAAAAATGGAAACCTTATGGATTCGTCATGTCTGTCCGTCTGTCTATCTGTCAAGACCCTTTATTTCAGGAACACGTGGAGGTATCGAGTTGAAAATACTTAGGAGGTTTCTAGAAGCAGCATAAAGATCAAACTAGTTAAAAAATATACGGCCTTTTATGTTATTGTTACGTAACAAGAAAAAAAATACGATTCGGAAAAATCTTCAAGACTCTATTTCCGAATTGAACTGTTTTCATAGTGTAAATTGGTACGGGACCCTCAGTGCACGAGTTCGACTCGCACTTCCCAGTTTTTAATTTCTTGTTTCTACCAGTGGGTTTACTCAAGTGAAAGTAAAAAAACGTAAAGACACAGGAGTGGTTAGAATCAGTAAAAATCTGACATGCTTTTTTAGGAAGGGAAATCATCAGAATGACTTCTCCCGCTCTTAGGCGGAGCGGAAGGGCGTGTCAGACTCTTACTGACTCAACCCTACCCCGTTCCTTCGTTGCCTTTAATCTGGGGACACGGGCTCACCTTTTGGAATATCCGTGTCCCCCAGAGGCTTCGGCCCTGTCGGGCTCCTACAGTTTGCTGACATCGCGCGTGAAACAGAACGCGCCTTTGACGACTAGGCTCGGTCCGGGTTATTACATTGCTGGGCGGTGAGCTACCCAGTGCTCGCCGTCCGCGAGCCCGCGCCTACGGTGGTCGGAAATTGGGTTCGGGATCTCGGCGGTGCGCGGTGGCGGCGTGAGGGCCGATCCCTCGTGCTTCGCTAACATTACTGCTTGAGAAGTCATTGGATGATTTTCTATTTAAAAAAAGGTTTATCAAGAAATATTTCATTTTCTCAGAGAAAACGGAAAATTTCTTGATAAGCTCGATAAAAATTGGATTGATTGAATAAACTACCCTCTATTGATTTGATTTGCTGGTCAAATCATTTTTGAGTTAAGATTGCCTATTTACATGTTATAAAGAGTTTATTTGGTGTACGATAAAAAAGCTAAAAAAACCGGGCAAGTGCGATTCGGACCCACGCACCGAGGGTTCTGAACCAACTTAATAACGGTTTACGTTTTATGACGTATTAGAAAAAACTACTCACTAGATCTCGTTCTATATTAGAAACCTCAATATCATTTTTGAAGACCTATTGAATTTCAGTTCCAAGTAAGTACCTATGGAGAACACTTAAACTTATTGTTTTTTTTTTCAATTTTCGTGTGAAAATCTTAATGTGGTTCACAGAATACATCTACTGACCAAGTTTCAACGGTATAGCTCTTATAATTTCGGAAAAATAGTGGCTGTGACATAAGGACGGACAGACAGACATGACGAATCTATAAGAGTTCTGTTTTTTGCGATTTGGCTACGGAACCCTAAAAATGACGGCAGTATCAAGATGTAGGAACTATTTGAAAATAATTATTTAATTGTACTAAACTAAAAGTCCGACCCCCTGCATAAAGGTACTGGGAAAGATAATTACTCTTAATACTGATTATATTTTAGAAGGTAG
This sequence comes from Mythimna separata, assembly GCA_030763345.1. Lineage (NCBI taxonomy): Eukaryota > Metazoa > Arthropoda > Insecta > Lepidoptera > Noctuidae > Mythimna > Mythimna separata. Next base: position 19,904,523 of record CM061167.1, on the reverse strand, counting down.
TCGTCTAAGTAAAAAGTTTTCATTCCATAGGTTTTTTTAAGGTGTGACCCAATCATTAATATGACATCTCCTACTCTAGGCGAGAGTGAAAGCGCGTGACAGACTTTTACTGCCAGTCGCGCCTTCGAGAACTTGTTCTTGGTCCGGACTATTACCAGAAGTCTGGACGGCGAGTTACCCATTGCTCACCGTCCGCAAGCGCACACCTGCGTTGGCTGGAAATCGGTGTCAAGATTCCGGGGGCTAGGCCGCGAGAGCCAGGCCCACGCGCGTGCGGCCGCCACCTTCGACAGCATTATTGCTCCGCAGAAGGAGGCGACCGCCTCCCACAGAGGTGAATGGAGTCTTTACATTTTTACTGAACACTGTCTAGAATTAATTCAGATAAGTAAGTATCTGAATTAATTTGGTAAATCCAGGCAGTACTGGGTATGGTGTTGTTTAATATCGAAATGACTCTAAAATGTTCATTCTCTTTTATGTTCTGGCACAGTTTGCCTGCTGCAGTCTTCTCGTCCGATGATAATTTGGGTGTCTTCAAGAGTGAAAAGGCTCCTCATAAACTAGTGCACTTCATCAACGCTTTGCATCGCTGCTTACCATCAGGTTGGATGGCAGTTAGGCACTAGAGTTTGACTGCAATCCCACCTGATGGTAAGCAGTGATGCAATCGTTGATGACGAAGCGCACTAGTGTATTAAGAGCCTATTCACTGTAACCTTGAAGATACCCAAATTACAATCGGACGGGAAGACCGCTGCAGGCAAATTGTTCCAGTTTTTATTAACATGTAAGCTTTACTTCTTCTAAAACCTAATTTAATATCTTTAAGCCAGTAAATTGCTAGTCCTAGTAAAATATCTCAACAAGTTCAAATAACATCCACAAACAGAACCTCAAAAACATGAAAGTGCTGATGTTAGCGAGATTTCTTTCCATGAGATGTCTTTATTTTCCATGAGATCGGGTAAGAGCCAGGGCCAGGGCGTCTCACAAAGCATTTGAGTTAGCAAATGAGATAAGATGGGCTTATAAGATTCCAGGATAATCGAACCCGAGAAATTCAATCACTTCGAAATTTAGAACAAGGTTTGGAATTTCCCCTGAGTGTAGGCTCTATTTGCCCTTTATTTGGCTTTCCCATAACGTAACGCGTTTAACAAATTACAGTGTTGCGTTGTTACCAGCAAGGAGATGACTATCTATTTATATTATAAACGTCGTAAGAAGCGGGTAGGAGATTATGTTGAAAGGATGGCGTGGGCGTAATCCGTATGTACTGATAACAGCACTTTCCGACCGCTATTTTCCAAGCCTGGTGATAATATCAATAATCTTTGACGGTACTTCAGATGGAGACATATTAATGTCAAACATTTACGACGTAAGATGATATACTGTTACGTATTTCAACAGTTTAAACAATACAGCAGTTATGTTATCCCAGATATTAAAACCGTCTAAATTTATTGAGGCTTCAAATGTTCCAATCGGTAGAAACAAGTTATTTATGAATACTGCGAGAGAAGTCGTAAAAAGTTACAAATACTATTAAAGCGCTCAATATCAAACCTCTTTGAGCTTTTTCATGATGCTTTCAAAATAAACATTTTCCGTGACAGATAACTTGTTCTATTACCTTTCACAACAAAGTAAAAGAATATAATTCATTTTAAAATATACAACCCTTGAAATCCGAAAAGGTTTTTCGTATATAAATCATTTTACCTAAGTATTTATATGTTAAATCGTTGAAACTTTGAAGTCAATCCGAGCGTAAAAAGAATTGATAACGTGCTAAGTCATTACTTTAAGTCTCTTGTATCTAGAGAATATTTTAAGCCCTGTTAAAGGCTTACGTCCCATTAATGTAGCAGAACTGAGGAAGAAAACCAAGTTAACCCGTATTTTTTTTTATGATTTTTCATTTTGCAAGTTATATCTGGATAAACATATGAGTGGCGGTCGTATTAATCATTAATGTAATCCTCTCAATTCTTACCCTATTGATTGGTTCTTTCTTAAAAAAATACCTTTTCCTTTTCTTATTTTTATGAGGTACTTATTCAGTTAGTAGCTGGTTGTAAACTATGAGTAAGTAAATTCGTGCATGGCCTGCATGGTTGGGCAATTGTCATATTATTAAATACTTACAAGTAATGTTGCAAATACTTTTCATTTACCCCAAACATTGGTGGACAAAGGCCCGATAAAGCCCCCAAGCTTCGTAACAGATGCTGGTATGTGTACTGAATTCCTCACACACATTAGTTTTGATTGGCCACAGCCGTTGACTGTTTAGCTCTGTTTTTTTTTTAACTATTGCCTCCTTTAAAAACTGGCACAAAAAACATACTATTATGCAGATTGTTTTTTTTTTTTTTTAAATAGTTTATTTTTTCAAGGTACTTGCCAATCTATTCAGACGAAAGTTGAAAATATCTCCAAATGTGACTTACAATAATGATATCTAGAATATAATATTTAACATTTTACAGGCCTGTTTAACCTATAAGAAAACACGCCTATAAAATGCCTCCAATACATTGATTTTATAAATTTAAAAGATATTTCATTTAAAAATATAAAATCGCATTAAAAAAAATACCTGAAAATATGTCTTATAATATAATTAAATAACTTTCAACGACTTACCAATCGGAATTTTATCAGCCATCGGCACTTGGGTGCTTATCACTTTAAAATTATAGTACATAACCAAAAAAATCAAAAAAGTGTATTTGAATATTTTTAAAATAATTTTAAACGCCATGGTTTTAAAATATTATGTGTTTTAAAAGAAAAACGGAATCACATTTTCACGCGCGCACTTAGTTTGAAGGTTCGCGCGGTCAGAGGAAAGTACAGTTCGGTGGAGTAAAGTTCTGAGAGCGTGGACCAGTGCGGGGACTACGTCACGACGCGAGCGTCGTCGACTAGCGACTGGCTGGGCGGACGGCCGGCTACCCGCCCTTCCCAACCCTCCCTCCAGCGCGGCCTCTACATCCTCTTTTCTACACGATACGCATGACTTGTTTTATTACTTTTATTTTTCTTTAATAATCTTGCTTAATGGTCTATTTCTTTGCTCGATGAAACTTCTTAAATTTCCTTTTCGAATGTTACTCGCGTTTACAATAAATTTTCTGAGTGTCGTGTCGCCACGTAGGTGTTTCTTGGTCAATGTTTGGTTTACGTTGTTTGCAAGGTGCTTTTTACGTGTCAAGTAGATAGTGTTATTCGTTTTCAAATGACATGCTTATTAAATTTTAATTAAGGACTTATTTTCAACTTTATTAGTAGTTTATACTGGTTTAAAAAATCACATGGGACAACCCAACAGTTTGTGGCGAATTTGGTTTACATTTTTTTCTATTAAATGAGTACTTGGGTAGGCTATTTATAGGTACGTATATCCACTTTGAAACATTATTATTCCCATAGATTAGATAAGAGCACCTGTTATTATACTTTATAAGTCTTTAACGCCTCCGAATATTCCCTCAAGGTTTGTGTTGTTCTGAAAAAACATATTGTAAGAAGGAATACATCTTCAGGATTTCATATTTATATTTTCAGTTGATGTCCGCAGGGAATGATCCTACGTTTTCTAATACACTTACTCCTGAATGACTGAGTTTTGAAAATTGGACCATGTAAGAAATAATCGTTTTTTATATGTCGGTCTTTAAATGTTTCCTAGAATTATGAGTAGTAGTCTAGCAACTCATCACTGATATACAGATACTCATATGTGATCTTCGAATTATAAAAAGGAACAAAGGAGTGGATTTTAGTTAGTAAAAGTCTGAGACACCCTCTTGGTCCGTTCAAAAGAAGAAGTCATTCTGATGATTTCCCACCTAAAAATAAAAAGTTCTAATTTTCTTCTTAATTTTTCTTTTTTTCTGTCTATTTTTTTTTTCTTTTTTACTTTTAATAATCTAATGCGCCTCACCATTAACGGTTGCATCATTGCTTACCATAAAATGGGATCGCAGTTAAACACTAGTTTAAAAAAATTAAAAAAAAAATATAATAATTTCTGTGTATCACCGACATCGTTCCCGCATAACCGCTTGCATTGCGCTTCTAGCGAGTATCTACTACGTCAAGTACCTAGTGCTTCTCTAAAGAAACAATATAAAACAAAAACAATCGTCCGTTATGGCTTGTTCACCGGTCACAGTTTCCGTGAAATCGTCTTTGTCACTACTCTCCTAGCTCTGACGCAACTGTCATTTGCCTTCCTTACTTTTTTTACTCCAGTCTGTGAATTCATAGAATTATTAGGGTCGAAACTGGGTTAACTTTTTTTCATCTGCTCACGGCAACCACTATAGAATAAAAAAATCTCTTATTATCCGTGTGCTGCTAAGTATTAATAACTACAATTTTAAGGATTCTGTACTCAAAGGGTAAAACGGAACCTCTTACTTAGATTCCGCTGTTCGTCCATCTGTCTGTCCATATGACTGTCTATCTTTCAATAGGCTCTGCCTCAAGAACCGTCACGTCAAAAAGTTGAAATTTTCAGAAATTACGAGTATGAATAAGTTGTAGCCACTATAACAACAAATACTAAATATCGGAATAAATATTGAAGGCGGCTCCCATACAACAACCGTGTCTTTTCTTGCTACGGACGCGGGACGCTACAGGAGACAGGACCCTTCGTGCGCGAATCAAACTCGCACTTAACCGGTTTTTTTAATTATAACTGACTCACCTCTGCCACAGGTTTCACTTGCGCGAAACTCAGAAATTTTCCCAAGGGAACATGTAATCTAGATTAAGAAATTCTACGAGGGGGGACGTTGTTAAATTAACGTAATAGACGACAAAAAATGAAATAAAAATACAAACAATTTTTCCTTTTCAATATATTCACCTGCTTGTACTTACTTACCTTGTATACGTATTTCAGATAATTCAATTTCCTTAATAGAACCTTCGAAATAAAGTTTTTAAGTTAGGAAATAGATAATAAATCGCTAGGAGCCAGGTCAGCACTTAAGGGACCTTTATCATCATCATCACCTTCATATCTTTTAATATTATTTTTTCGATTAACAAAATGATTATCAAATTGGTCACTAAGATCCGCCATCTTGGTAGCGGGTATTTTTCTCTTCAAGACAACCCGAGCTTCTTCACACCACATCACACCGTCCCTACATCTGTTTCTCTAAAAAAACATAGTATTTTCCAATATTTGGTATAGTAAGTTAAGCAAATAGACAGAGTAATTTTCGCATTTATAATACCATTACTGTATTATAAGGTTCCCTATAAAACTATTGTAATCTTGGTGTACAATCTTCTTCTTCTTCTTCTTTCTGTCCTTATTCCATATTACTTGGGGTCGGCGAACATGTTTTTTTCTTCCATTCTGGCCTGTCACCCGTCATAACATCACTGACTCCCTTTTCTGTCATATCAGTCTTCACACAGTCCATCCATCGTACAATAAAATAAATAATTATAGTATGGATAAATCACACACACCGTAAACATACTCGTATATTAATTGATTCCGACAAAATTAAATAGCGTTGCAAAATAATTTCCATGTATTTGCGTATATTTATAAAGAACTACGTTACATTGTGGTGCCACAACCATATTGGTGAAGACTTACTGGCGTGATATTGTAACCATAATAATAATTGATTGTTTGGCAATCAATTATATTATGGTCACATCACACAATTTCACGCAACGCTTTTAACTACAATTTCCAAGGATTTTGTTTCCCGTCAAAGTAAATTTTAGTTCAGTGCCCGCAGCGTTGAAATCAGTTAAAATCATCAAACCATAAAAGTTGTTTTTACTGTGGATGGATTTAAAAAATATGATATTCGTGGCTAGGTATAAAAAGAAAATATGATATTTGCAGCTAATAATAGCTATAAATTTATGTTAGCTGCTCATAAAAAGTTGTGATGTCGTTTAAAAAAATAAATGTAATTTCAATAGTTCAACTAATATCTCCGAAATTGCTAGTTTTATAAATACTTAAAACTATATAATATACTTTTTACAAAAATACATTTCAGAATTTTTCCCAAACTGAATATGATCAACGGTAAACCGTGAAGAAAAACAGCAGAACCTGAAAATACATCTCGCTCGGTTAGTATTACCTACTTACGAGTAGTTTGAATTTGTATGTACGCAAAGTACTTTGCATTTTAGTCGCTGTGCCCGAAAGAAAAGGGTTATTTTAGTTGAAATACTGCTAGCTCTCTCAACAATGGTATTGACTGGCGATCGGAAGTTTGTGAAGTTTTAATAATACTTCTGTATTGCGGTAAAGCTAGTTGACTCGCGTTTATTTAACGTAGTTGGAGATTTTGATAGAAATATTTTTAATGTGTGTAATTTTGTGCGCTAGCTTCCGACGTTTTATGAGTGATGGGAACTCATGTCTATAGGATGTCTTTCTCTCTTCTACTAGGCGTTAGTCCCGGCTTTTGCCAGGGTCCGCCGTCATGTCTATAGGATGTGATCATATGAAATAAAAACTTTGACGAGTGCATTTACGAGTATTATAATCAATGCAATTGTCTTAATCAGCAGCTGTTGTTACATATTGCACTAAAATTGGAGTATCGGTAAACTAAATCGAAAGCCATTTTCAAATAATTATCTAAAATGAAAGTTTTTTTTGCATATTTGTTGCATATAATTAATTAACTGGAAAAATAGTCCCTTGAAACAAAAACTGACATAAGAAGGCAATTGGGGTTATTTTTTAGGTACTTTCGTAGTTTTTATCTGTCAAAAACAAAACTTTTTTCAAATACAAAATAAAGTACATACAGTACTTGAAATGACAATGCAACTTCAATTTTAACATTTTTCAAGAACGAGTATTGGTTTTTAGTGTTTTCATTATCAGCATCACCATATTTTTGTTCTTTTCAAATCAATGACCAACTCGTTAAATTATTTGGGCCCAATAGGTAGCTACGTTAACTGCAGCATCTATGGCACTCATTAAATTCTCCAAAATGCACGTGTATGGGTACTCGGGGCACTCCAACGGCTCATGTTTTGAACAGGAGCACCGGACTCACATTGAATATCCGACGGGTCTATAAAACCCCATTTCGCCAAGTTGGGTTTGCAGCGGCCAACCAGGGTGCGCAACCGATTTAGCGCTTTTCATACAAATCGTTGCAATTCACGTCCAGATCGGAGCCGTTCTTGAAGTTAGAAGAAGTCGGATGATGGTAGTTTATGTTCTTCTCAATGCCTTATTTTTCCTGAGTGGCGGGTCAAGGATGCCCTGTGTGCTACGAAGAAAGCTCTTTGGGCTCACAAGCCTACTTGGGGCTGTTTTATATTCGAAGTTATGAAGACGGGGATATCGTGAATCGGATTCTTGGTTTTTCTTTTCAATCGCACATGCGACAACCCAAAAAAATCGATTCAGCGTAATCTTAAAATTTGACGAATAGGACACTCAGTATTATTTTTTATGTAAAACCACAAATAGATATAACGTGGCCTACCCAAAAATATGTCACGATTGCAATGAAACATGCGTCGGCCGCCTTAAACGATGCACCCACTCACTAGAAATTATCACGCTTTTCCGGAGCACGATGCTTGCCAAATATCTGCCTATAAATTATTGCTGTTTGACGCATTACGGCAAAATCTATTACAACGCGTTATTTAGGTACATTATGTGTTAAGTTATACTGGAAGTTGTTTATGAGGGGTGATATTTCGCACTTAGAACTTCTTCGAGGCATGTCTGTGAGTGGATACAGGTGTGTATTGAGTTTCGAAGTTTTAGTATACCCGAATTTGTTCGATATATGGTTATCTTCGCGTTTCCTTTTTTACGTTTTCAGGTCTATACGTACGGCTTACCGCTTTTCCACCGCTTTCTACTTTGTTCAGCGGCATTTTACGGATCGATAGACAACAGTAGGTACCACAAGCTACAGAAGAGACAAAGAGAGGACACATAGTAATATATTATAAACAGTAGTTACCTCACCCAAGGTTTAGTGTTATGTTAGTTTAGTGAAAGTGCTCCTGTTTTAAAGACGACGAGTATGTTGTTTGAGTAATGTTTGATAATAATAATATTTTATAATTATGACATATTTTTACTTTTTATCCCTGAGCTTGTTTCGGTGTTTCTTCTCAGGGTAGTCAGTTAGGAAACACCGGCCTTATCTAGAACGAAATGACAAAAAAAATTGACGTGTAAAAGTGTTTGTGAAAACCTATTTGCAAAATAAATATAATTTATCATTTATTCAATAAGGATTCAATCTAAGATCGTATATAATATTCTGCATCACATATGATTTTGTGATTTTGATGATATTTTGAAATCATAAAAAGATATCATATAATAATGGTTACATGCATACAAAAAACTTTATTATTCAATATCATCTTCGCCGAAAGATGTCCATTAGCTGGACATAAGCCTCCCTCCAGTGTTTCTAGAACGACCGGTACTGTGAGACGCTCGGAATATAAAACACTTCGCTCACTATAATTATAATATAAATATAAGTAGATTAAACCAAAAAATAAATGAAAAAGAATCTGAACTAATTAAAACTAACTGAAACAATCTAAAACATGGCGTTGAAACTGCGCCTCGCTATGAGAAAAATAACATTTTATGAGTAGTTTCAAAACACCCTTCTAGTTGGTATTTACCTATTTATGGTTTCATAATTACCTAATTAGATCTTCTTGTTAAAGCTATAAAATTTGTTTTTAAGGGGGATGTTCCAGCTTAGCCCGCGAAATTCAATTTTTCTTACGTTTTTTGCTATTTGAAAGCCAGTGATAAGTTGTATAAAGTTAAAAATACTTAAGCGGCTGTAAAACATAACTATTTACATAATTATAAACATAAAAATCATTAATACAAGCCTCCAAGCCCACCTAAATGCAGGAACAATTTTTTCGAGGTCAAAAACGTTCCTGCAACTAAGTGAGCTTGGAGGCTTGTATTGATGATTTTTATGATTATAATTATGTAACTAGTTACGTTTTACAGTCGCCAAAGTATTTTTAACTTCATACTACCTACCACTGGCTTACAAATTGCAAAAAACGTAAGAAAATTTGAATTTCGCGGGCTAGCTGAAGCATTCACCTTAAGGTTTTTCGTTTTTCTATTTTTTTTAATGTGTAATCAGCAATCAAGTTACGAGTAAGTGTGTCTAAGCATTGGAACATTAATAAATGACATCACTAGTTTGGAGGTATGTGTTTCAGAGAGTAAAGTCCCGTGAATCTCCATTGAAAAGGAAGGATCCTCCGACGAGACGGGTTTGTGTCTGGTGAGCTACTGCCCGATAGACGGTTTCGGGTTGTTCTATAGAGTGTTAACTTTACTTGCACGATGCAGGATTAGTTCTTTTGCAACATCATAGATGTCGCTACAACATTTCCCTCGGAGATCATAGATCGATGATTTCTGTTGCTTTTTGATGCATGAACACGCATCATAAAATAAGTTCGTTATTAAAATATGTCATGATTACATCCGAATAAAAGATCGTTATATATTTATTTACGGACACGGATTCGGTTCAGTTTATTGATGATAATGCACTTGCATATCGAACTGAACGAGTGAACAACGCTCTCGGAGAGTTCAACTTCCCATAATAAGATTGGCGGTTGACTCGCCGCGCCTAAATCCGATCAAGCACGCATGGTATGCGCTTAAGCGAGATGTTTGGGATCACCAGTCATTGTCCACAGACTGTGGAAGAGATCAGAGAAGCCATCATTTAAAAACGGGTCAAGAAATCGAAAGAAAGTCTAAATAACTCTATTTTCTGGAATTCTGAAGAGAATTTCTGCATGTGTTTGAGCTAGAATAATAAAATAATAATGCTAATATCGCAAAAGCTTGTGAGTATGTGATGGTGTGTGCGCATGTGTGATGGTGTGTGTGGGTGTATGTTTTTAACTTCTTCAAGCTCGAATAGCTAAACAGATTTTTGCACACGGTTAGATTATGCCCCGGAATAGCGCAAAGAATGTTTTTTGAGACAACGTTGGGGCAAGTTTTGTACGTATTAAATCAAACTAGTATTATTAAAAAGATTTTTTATCCATATGACTATGGAGAAACTAACTGACTACCGTATGAAACAGCACAGCGTAAACTATTAGGTCCACGAGCACGCAATTTCACAAAATTGAACTCAAGGTTTCCTTTTGTGACGTAGGCGAGCCTAAGAGAGGATTTCCCAAAATTGGCCCTCTAACGGGTGGCCAAAATTTGTACAGCGAAGTTTACTTTCATCAGATCAGGTGGAGCCACTGGCAAAATTTAGTATAATATAGTTAATCATTACCATAAAACGTGCTTAGGTGAACCTAATATTTTTAAGATGCAACACATTTGTTTAAATCCACATTTAAATCAGTGTTGTTCACATTGCCGCTTTGTCTGAGAGTATAAGTTATTGTTCATAGGTTCGTGCTTGACAACTATCTCACCTATTCTTATACGACGATCTGGTGGTTGCCCAGAATTGACCTATTCACTCTTTAGTTTTTTTTTTAAGTAGGAGAATCATCAGAATGACTCTCTTCTTCACTTCTTCTCCCGCTCTTGGTCGGAGCTGGAGGGTGTGTCAGACTTTTACTAACTAAACCCTACGCCGTTTATTCGTTGCCAAGGTTGTAATTATAAGGAATCACAGACTGGACAAGGAATTCCATTGATTAGCTGCAAGCATAATAAACGTATTCCCAAAACATTTTGTGCGTGTAGTGGCGCATCATGTTACATCTGTCGGCCCGATGATGGTTCCGCCAAACCGTATCGTTTGGCGGAATTAAGTTGCGCAATTCCGCTCACACTTCCTAAAATGCAATTCCTAGAAAACCGACAGGTTAGCAATTCGGTGCCTATGCTAAAATTGAAGACAATTTGATTATCCTTTTGGCTCGATTCGCAATTGACTCATGCTCGTCTACAAAAACATATATCAAATTATTTGGTTTTTGAATTATTATTTATTATCTTGAAGTATTAGGTATTTATTTAAATACTAGTATTCAGCTAAATCCAGCTTGACTGGAAGCCGACCCCAATAAAGTTGGGAAAGGGCTAGGTAGATGATGATGAAATATTACCTACTTAAAAAAAACAGGCACTTTATCCAAAACAATTTTTTTTCGAAAGAACGTCATAAAGTCTTGCCATCGTTATAACAAATGTAGCAACTCCAAATGATTACTTAAAACATCATCATCATAACTGTAAATTGATTCATTTAATACAATTTCATATTAATTTCTGCTTTTGCTTATGTTTCAACCATATGGCGTTGTACTCACCCCTTGATCATGGTTTAACATAAACAAAGTTGTTAAACTTTTAAATTAAAATTATGATCACAGAGTGAAAGTTTTCGGGACGAGTGCCCATCCTAGCGACGGTCTGAGGTAGCGGCGTAATCTCCTCACCTTAACTTCTATTCGTGTAACTTTAATATTTGCTTTAAAGACACTGTTTTCTTTCAGTGTAAAGACAGTAGCGATAAGAACTTTCTAATTTGTTGATAATATTTGTATGTTTAAAGATATTTGATTTTTTATAGAAATGTTGATGCCTATATGAGACGATACTAGACGAGTTTTGTCAGCAAAATTCCAGCAGTTACGAAGAACAAATAATACAGAAGACAGAGAATACGAGTATACTCGCATGTTATGCGCTTACATACAGCTTAGAAGTGGAATTTCATGCCAGAGTCTGTTTCTGGATAGCTACAAACTTATGCGACTCGACCAAATCATTGCTCACCATCATGTGAAATAGTGGCCAACGCGACAAATCAATATTGAACAAATTAGTGTTTGTGGACGAAAAGCAAATTTGGGACTCGATTGAAAACTGAGGCCGTTCTTGACCTTTCTGCAACGATGGCGAATTGATTGACGCTAAATCGAAATATTGAAATACTTACAAGTATTGACGCTTCTAATTACTTTTTATATGTACTCGTACACTCTTATGTTCAAGAAGCAAACCCCATCGCAAAGTGTAACACAGGGCAATTTCATATAATTGTTTACCAATGCTTAGTAAGACACAATTCTTTCACCAATACTTTAATAAGCTTGAATAACCTGGATAGGAAAAACTCCGCACGGATTCAATTTCCAGAAAACCTATAGTACTAAATACTGTACACGAACCAACAGCATAGCTCAAATATCAAAGAAAATAATACTCACAACAAACCATTTCACACTGTGTTGTGACTTTGGACCGTATGTATCAGTCCACAAAGGACTGCAGTCCATTGTTTTATGGCTTGTCAATTTATAAAACACACAGGTGCTTCAAAGGCTTCAGGCAAATATAGTGCACTACATGTTCTCTAATACGATCAACAGACCACAAAACAGTTATGCGGGCCTTAGGCGCATTGAGAGGTTGTACTATGATCCGACCATTTTCATTGATACACGCAATCAGTGCTGCTTGATTAGTTGCCTGCAAGGCTACAAGCCAATAAACTGAGTTCAATTATTCCCTAAAATCAAAAGCCACTAGTACAATTATGTAGATTTCCAACTAGTCATGAAAATTAAAATTAATCAAATTATTTTTATTTGTTTTATTTTATTGTCTTCGGAAAACTTACAGCTAGGATACAGATAGTTGAAAAATATTGAAAGAAGGCCAATTACAAGTTTTCATTGATAGATATCTTGCATTTGAGAAGCAAGCATGCTTTAAAAGTAGCTCTTCTTCTTGTCACTGTGTCGATTCAACTCAAATTTTGTCCGACCAATATTTAGCTACCTGGACAGGTCTATCGTTGGCCTCGTATAGACCGTTGAAGGTGCAAATAGTTGTGAATAGCTTAGCTCTGTAACTGCAGGAATCCTTACGAAGTCAAGCCACATTAGAAGAAAGCTCATGTTACCTACCTCTTTCAATTATCGATATGTTTGTTTGCGTAACTAAAGACGATTATGCCACAGTAATTGAATTAAAAGGTAAGGATCTTAATAGACGTAGCCGCGCTTTCAGGACTATGGATACTTGTAATTTGTATCTTTGTACTCGTACGTATTCCATCCGTCCGGGGATAGTAAACATTTTGTAAAATGATCAATATATCTGTTGGCGAGTCTATCACACATTTTATTGAAAACTTTTTATAATTAGTGCTATGTTTGAAATTTAAAACGAAAGCTTTTATTTAAATGAATCCAAAAAAAAGAAATAATTAATTTGGAACGCATAGATGCACAAACTGTTTTTTTTTTTGGTGGATAATCATCCAATGACATCTCCCGCTCTAGAGTGGAGCTTGGCGTGTAGACTTTTATAGACTTAAACCCACCTTTGTTCTTTACTTGCTTTTTGCGTTCAAGGAATACCTATGTACATATACTGTAGAACCAACATTAAGAAACTTGAGATTAAAAAAGAAACACTGATACAATGTGTGTCTCACGGCTGTGCCAATTAGGTCCAGTTCAGCAAGAATGCCAGACAATTCCAAGTTCGAAAGCGTAGATCACAATGGAGAAGAATGTGCAACAGGCACCTCCATATCTATGTCTTTTTAATCAGTTACTTTTTAATTCATGATAGCGATGAAATGAATGTATTTATGTTTTAGGGCCTGTTTCACCACCTATGATTAAGTTTCGAGTATCTTACTTGGCAGATGATTTCATACAAATTATGTTCCGTTTTTGAATTTATTCAGTGAGTAGTGCCTACTCGGACATTGTGAAACAGGCCCTTAGACTACTTACTATCAAATTGTCGTTGTTATACATATTTAGAATTCAACTATTAGAAGTATTGGAACCATGCGCTCGTTTCTAACGTACTGCGTGCGTATTGGCCTTTGTGAAATAATAATTTTGAGTTTGAGAATACTTGCCTAACGTACATTACGTGCAAGCCTCTAAAAACTTGCCTTTATCAAAATTCCTTTTTTTTAAATAAAATCTTCAGTTATAGTACTCGTGTTTACCAGTAAAGATAAAAATGGAAAAGTATGCAGATATGCGAAAGAAATAAAAAAATCTTTATTATTGCTAGTATTTTGAAAACATGTGCTACCGTGCACCGACCAAGCTTTTGCATATTAAAAATTTGTGTGGCTCTTCGATCAACCACAAAAGAATTTATTCCATTCACTTTATTATTTAAAAAGAATTATGACTAATTATCATAAAGCTATGTAAATTAAATAAAAAAACTAATTTCGAATAAAGTTTGGGATCCAATGTAGCAGCTGTGTCATTCTTGAAATTTGATTTCAATTAAGGAAACAAAAGCCAAAAGTTTTATTAAAACGGAATATCATTCGTGGTTCTTCCGTACATAGTTCAATATTAAATACATTCTTAAGGTCAGAAGTAATTTGGATCTCTTCTGCTTTTCTTAACTTAAGCAGTTGGAAGACGGGCCCGTTTTTAACGAATAGATGCAAGTTATACAAACGATGTTACGAACTGGATATTACAAACGATGGAATATAAAACTACCTCGGCCAGTGAAGTCTTACAATTTTTTTTCTCATCATCTTAATAGACGTAGTCACGCTTTCAGAACTTTGGATACTTTTTAGAGTTCTGTGTTTATTCCAGGGTTCCTGGTTTTCTATTCAGAAGAAAACTAAGCAATAAGTCACCGATTTAATTTCGTGAATTTTTACGAATGAATGAATTTCAATAAATAAATGTAGTTTTATGTTAGCTTATTTCTCTTTTTTATGCTTGTTAACTGTAAATCATTGTTTCACAAAAGGTTAATTTTGTGAAACGTGTTGTGTTGCTTTAGTCGGGGTGAACAATTGTGATTGAACAAAATAGAATAATGAATAATTATAAACAGAATTTTTAAGCATTTGCGTTTGTCTGTCTTCAGTGGTCTTGTCAGTATTTTATCGATACCTATGCCCCTTCAGTTACTGTTTGCATTGTTGGACCGTGGAATATCCTTTCAGAAGTTGACCCAGGGTCTCAGTAGTATTAGTAGTACAAAACACTTCGTGTGCATAATTCCCAGTTGGCCAGTTTTTATAGTTAAAATAGTTATTTTTGCTTTCCATTGCATCTTAGTTCAGACCAAGGCTTGGACAAGTGCTAGACGCAACTGCTGAGGCTGCGTTTTATTCCCAGTTGTAAAAAAGTGTTACTAGGAAGTACTCTGAAATTTGGTGGTTTGATACCTCTGTGCCTTGAAAAGTGCGTAAAGAAATCTGATTATGCCCTTGGTCTCTCTCTAGTCATGTCAGATTGTCACCCCATCGTACTTAGAGAGTAAAAGAAAAGAAAAGCGACTTAAAGTATGATGTTTGCGTAAGCACTTGAGATCTGTAATATCCTGTGTGGCTAAGTAAGATGAGGGTGGTTAGTACCTATCAATTTCCGTTCATATTAGCCACCGTTATCGAAATGCGGTCGATAGGATTATTATGAATTTAGGTACATGCTATTGAAAGCTAATTGCATTGCTAATAATTTCCTATGCTTCTAAATATAAGTGGTATGCTTATTCCCTATACCAGTGATTCCCAACCTATGATTTGAGAACTAATGGTGGCCAGTAAAAGCTATATTAGGGAAACTTTTTTAGTGAAATGTTTTAATGCCCTAAACTGATTTTCAGTTTCTATCAGAAATATAGTGTTTTCTAACACAATGCTCCTTACTTTTGACTTTAAAGAATCTTAAGAAAGTTACCCAATAATAAAACATAATTGCTTTGTATAATACATAATTATGTTAGTTAGTTCAGTAGTGTACCAAATCCTAGTTGTTAATTGGTGCTATAAGTTTCTTTTTCATAATGAACTTCGAGTTCCTGCTAACAAAAAAAAATCCAGAGGGGTCCCCAGTCAAATCAAGATGGCTACCACAACTCTATAGCATGCTTCCCTTGTTTGTAAAATAATCGTTCTTTTTCGAATATACGTGCTACTGGTAGCATCTGCACGAAATAAATGCTGCTATTTCAGGTTTTGTGCATATATTTGCATTTAGGTAGCCCAATGGTTTGTCAGCGAGTACGAAAACATCTATAAGTCAATACATTTAGAACGGAGCAGGGATTATCGCGGTGCTGCAGTGCGTCTGGATTGTTCACGGATGCGCATACTAACGGCTTTCATGTTATCATGCGAAAGAGAGCGGCACACAACTCCGTAGGGTTTAGGAGGTTCCAGTGTGCTACTATTTGCATTTTGCGTATTGTAATGCTTCAGGTAAATAATGATTTATTAATCATCATTCTACTTATTATTTTTTTATTTTAACTTCATGTACAGTGGTGGTACATAGGCGGACTTAATGCATCAAGGTATTCTCTACCAGTCAACCTAAAAACGACAACACTGTGGTAGGTTTTCAGAATAAATAAAATAACAAATAAATATTACGAAAGCGGTGGTGGTGATGTGGTGTAGTGTGATCTGTTTCCCCATATTTCATTCTACTTGAGGTGCCTACACTTTTTTTTCTTTCATTCTGACCTATCAACCATCGTACTTTTATCGATTCTTATTTTCACTTCACACATTATGCTATTACCGACTCCTTTTTCTTTTATATCACACAATTGAAACCATACAATCCATTCCGTCTAAATAAATAAATAAAATATTTTCGTGTACATTGCAATACAGATACAGTAAGCAAATAAAGGACTTTTTAACCAACTTCAAAAAAGGACGCCGTAAAGTTAGATTCGGTTTTTGCATGTTCTCCGATTATTGAAAGACATAATATGGATCGACCAGATATTTTTTGTTTGAATGAGTATACCAGATTTTTTTAGTTTAATGTGTATACTTCTCAGGTGATCCAAAGGTCATTAGGTAAGTAACTAAGGAAATCGAGGGTAGTCTTCAAGGCACACTTGTAATGGCAGTAAAGCTTGCATACTGTTTCCTTTTAGTTGAAGGGTATTTCGGCTGCGGCAATATTCTAAAGACTGACTATGACCTTGGAAGGCATAGGGCAACTGAATACTCATAATACTAGTAGCTAATCCAATTTCCCCTTATGGTAAATAAAAAATATGGTAAATTTAATTACTCTATTATTGAAAATCCTGTCATAGTCTAGCCATTTTGGAGATAATTTGGAATAAACAGACAGCCAGGAAAAAAACATAAATTGTATTTTGCATGCAATCATCGGTATCGAATATGCAATAATAAAAAAGGTTATTTTAATTCATGTATCCCCGACCGGTCTCATAGGACCGCGCTGTTATTGTCTTACTATTGTGTCTCGTTTCGCGGGTATTGATAGGTTAATATTACAAACAATACAATACGAGCAGATACTTCAGTATTATTCATATGCACCTATAACGTACTCGTATCTATGTTACAAACCGCTTATGTGCGTAAATCAGTTTGAGTGCGGATTAACTTGTTAATCTGCAAATTATCTGATCGAGTCTGATAATTCGAATTCATTGTAGGTACTTATTTTATTTGTTAATAATATCTAAAGTTTGTAACATTTACCCCGAGAGTTTAGGTTAGAAGGTTAAGGCAGGAGCGAAGCGTAGCGGAGTTATCGCCTTTAAGTTAGTGGTTATTTTTTATATATATATATATATAACCACTAAGAAGTAGGAGCCCCGCGACTCACAATACAATCCCAAAACAAAAATCAAATCAATCTTTGGGTAAGCTGCATTACCAAAAGGTTGACCGGTAGAAAATGCCTAATGCATTAAATCCGCCTCTGTACTTTTATGTGCATAAATTGTTAAATAAATAAATGAAACAAAATCAGTAAAAAAACTCAATTGAAACGTTTTAAACTACTACGGACGCGGACAAAATCGCGGGCAGACGCTTGTATTCATAAAAAGCTCCGTATACTAGAAGCAAGTTTTTGTGTTTATTTTAGCGCGATGAGACCCTGAGTTTTATGTTCGAGGCTCATAACCTAATAATTGTATAGACTTGATATTTTTGTATCCTTTAGTTCTGTTTTCATTTTGGATAACTCTCACAGTTTCAGTTACTCTTGACTTGCTACGGATGACTGCATTTCAATGAAAACTTTTTTATATTAGTTTGTGTGAGCTTTATATTTCACGTTTCAAATTTAACTGTAGATATTACGGACACCGCTTTTATGTTTTTGGCAGTTGTAGACGATTATTTTTTAAGAGATGCTTAACGTCTGTCAATAGTGTTAAAAACTGTGTTCAAAAAGCGATAGAGGGTTTTTATTATTTTTCTCAAATGATCAGGAAATAAATTTAAGGAATTGACTATAAAGGATGACTGGGCTGGAGTAGCGGTTAAGGAAGTAATATCTAGCGGCGTAGCATCTAGAGAAAAAGAGAGATCAAATAAAAAAATACTAATATGAACAGAATGTAACAATATTTAATCATTTGAAAGGAAGTTGTCAAATTAAATTCTCATAATTATTAATTCAACAAGGTTTTGCAATGTTTACAAAAGAAATCGAAAGGTAGGTAGTTGTCAAATTAATTTGAAAGGATAACAACTGTCAAATGAAATCCTCGTCAAATATTGGCTTTGCGCCACTGAAAATTTAATTATTTATGTACGAGTATCTGCTTATACTTTGCAGCAATCATACGTAGCGCTTCGAGCTACGCCGTAGCATTATTCTAGATACGGCGTAGCAAGGTGGGGCTACGCCGTAGCTAGTCACCAAGAAGAAACTGAACGTGCGACCCTACTGTGCAGTATATATGAACTTAATTTTTTTGTTGATAAATGCGTAAGACGAAAGTCAATGTCCAGTGTGTGTCATCAGTGATGTGATATGGGTGGTTTTCATTTGAAATTATTCGAAAGAGTTATCGCAAAACGTTCCAGGGTCGCTCGCAGGATAACTGAAGAAACACGACAGACAGCAAAAATTTCACACACCCTCACGGTCCACCCAGAGCGGAAGGAGTAATTTAATGATTTCAAACTAAAAGTAAAAAGTGGGCTACGCAGATGGCTACAATATGTTTGGGGTTTCCTATCGCGATCGAATCAAGAATAAAGATATTTACAAGAAAACTTAAGAAACCAACATGCTCAAAGAATCGTTTCACTTAAGTAGTAGAAAGTAGTCCACTTTGCTCGCAAAACAAATGATAAAAGGGGCTGAAAGCCCTGGGTCCGACCGGTCCGCATACTGGCCAAGGAAATATTAAAAAGCTGTCCTTAAGGTGGACCAATGACGTGTTTTGGGTCTTGGAAATCCAATTGTTGTACGATGCATAGGACCGATTGCTGCGGTAGCACTAGAGTGAGGACTTCATAAGGCAAGTCTAATGCTAGACCTGGCTACATTTCATTAACATTTCATCAGCCAAAAGACGTAAAGACGTAAAGACGTAAAGACGTCTTTTGTCTGAAAAAGTGTGTTGTGTTTGTAAAAGTATCTGAAATGATTAGTCATTCCAACTAGTGAGTTACTACTGAATGGAATAGCATAAATACTTAAAGACACAGCTTAAAATTTTACCCGCACCTTTGTTTCAGTGTAGAACCTATTCTCCTGGCCTAGCGGATCGGAGTAATAGGGCATTAAGCCCACATACTTCCTGACCAATCACGTTAATTTAACAGGGCCGTTTCGTTACCCAACTTGTTTCACGGTGATGTACGGCATGGCCTAATGTTAGGGCTGCCCGACGGCGATACCGAACAGAAAGAGCATATGATTTTTACACATAATTACAAATTATACGATTAACGAAGTAATAGTGATGTAATGATAGACAAAATAGTTTAACGATAAGAGAATAAAAATGTGTTTTTTATTTTAAAGAAATTCATTTGAATTACGTAGAATGAAATAAACTAAATTTTAGACTTCTTTTATTTAATTTAATAAACTAAATTAGGCGTAAAGGTTTAGTTTAATCCAATTTACGTAATTAGTATGTATAAAAGGTTAAGTCCTGACTCACTCACTACCGCATCAACGCCGAGCTCAAATACTTAGACCTAGAATACTGAAGTTTTGCACAGAGGTACTTTTATAATTTCTGCAAAGAATAAAAAATGTATTTCCCAAAATTGAAGGCCTTAACATGAAACAAGGGGTAAAAGTATAAGCGAAGAAACCCACTTTCACGCGAGTGAAGACGCAAGCAGAAGCTAGTATGTTTATACATCAGGCAACCCTAGCACTACAAAGGATAATGTAGTGTCCGTTTGTTTACACTACTATGCGTGATACGCTAACGAAAATTTAATTTTGAAAACTAAAAAAGAAATTTAAAATAACATAAACAAGCCCGTGAATCACTAATGAAGTATTCATATTATTCCTATCCTTTCATAGTTATATGTGTTATGATTTTAGTAGATCCAATGAAAATTGAAATACCTATCCATAAATAACAAGCAATATTTTAAAGCTTTTAGGACTAGAAACGGATGTCTATAGGAGTCTCAAGCATATTCCTGTATAGAAGCAGAGTTAGAAGGCCTCCCATAAGATGAGCCGATGACCTGCTGAGGACTGTTGCGGGAATCCAATGGAAGTGAGACGCACAGGACCGGTCGTTGTGGCATAGTTGGGGAAGCATTTTTCCAATAGTGGGTGTCTTTTGGTTGAAATAATGACTGACAATGATGATGAGTTACAAAAATAATTCCGGCCAAGTGTAAGATCATGGTCATAGACAAATGGTTAACCGTCAAGATGACATAAAAAAATTCTGTATTTTTATTTTCAGATTTTAACAATTTCTTTTTAATAACCCATCGAAAATAACTCATCTTAAAACAAAATGTGTTCGATGTGGGATGTGGTACGTGTGGATTCTGGAGGTATGAGCTGCGAGCGAACGCGACCCAGCGCTGCGCCACCGCCCCGATGACTACCACTCCACCGCGCCCACGATGTTGAAAAGCAGCAGATTCTAGACTAAATGTGCTCCATTAGTGTAATTGCTGTAAGGCGTTCAGATGTGAGGATAAACAAATAAACAGAAAGTAAGACAAACTCACACACGAAGGGTTCCATACCATTACCTAAGACAACATTAGACACCATGCAATAATTAGTGACCATAAGTCCACATATTCTGTAAATATATCAAGCTTCTATCTGTAAAAAAAAACGAAATCAAACACGTATGTTCTCTCCCGGAGTAAAAAGTAAAAATCCGTTAAACTGTTTGAGCGTAAAGGAGTAATAAACATACACACATACAAATATAAAAACTTCAATATTGAGAGTTTGACGGTAATATTTAATATCTACCTCGTTCGACATTCCTTTATATAAAAATGGTGTTCGTAGACGCCTTTGCACTGTCGTTATGGGATAAATACGTGCCTGCTACAAATTATTGCTGCAATCCTATATTAATAAAATTGGTGCCGTCGGTAAATCCGGTAAGCGGCAGGTTCAAATTTGACAAATAGCGATATTATTCGTGTATCATTCACACCTTTGAGACAACTAAACCGACCCATTATCTGCGGGAGTATTGGCTGTCTCTGTTGACAGTTCAAATGATTATTAGTCGTTATAACCAGCGTTCTGAATTGCGACTAAAGTGATTATATCACAAATCCGACCAAATTTAATAGTCAACAAAATATACCTAAATAGACCTTATATTTACCAACACGCATCGGCGTGTTGGTGGGATTTGCTATATTAACACTTATCGCATCTCGGAAGGCTGAGTATACAGAGTGATCTTTATTTTTGCTGGTAAAAAAGATAGGCTATACTCCTGCTAGTGAGGGTCGCGGGAATCCAATGAATGCGAGACGCACGGGACCGTTCCTTGTGGCGTAACTTGAAGGACGCCTATAACCAACAGTGGACATGTTTCGGCTGAAATAATGATGATGAATAAAATATAGTAAAAATAAAAGTTGAGGTTAAAAAGTGAAGTGACGGCGGTATATAGTAGATTATTTTATCTACTCTTAAATACTCGTTCTAATCTCAATTACAAAATGTTGAAGATCGCACGGAATCCATCGAGTGACAAGCATGCATCATGACGATTGACATTTTGTAAAGTGTCTTCGATAAAGTAATCCTCCTCAAAATAGAGTGTAAACTCAGTAGCTACCTGACCTTTTTTATTTTTAGTCTGATGTTAATCTCTACCAGTGGCTTCGCCTGCGTCAAAGTGGAAAATTATCCCAAAATGTCCTACGATGAGAAAATCAGTGTCTGTATTGTAATGTGGAGATATTGTAATCCCAATCATTTTTTTTAAAAGAGTAACCATGGAGTTTCTTGCCGGTTCTTCTCCATAGGAAACGACCAATTGGAACTTGCATTAGCTTTGACTTTTTATAAGTGCCTATGTAGGCCTATGTAAAACATAAACAATTTTGATTTTGAATCCCATGTCCTCTTATAAGATATTGTGTACTTCTATGCCACATTTCATCCAACAATAAACATTAATAGACACTCATTTTAAACACTTTCACTTTAATATTATGTTAGTATTACCTTTGTATAATTTGAAAAAGTACAGTTTCAGGTGACAAAGGAATAAATGTGATTCTCCAGTAGCTGCAATGAGGTTACTCGCACGGCTTTGTGCAGTCGAGACTTGTCGCTAACAGCCTGCTCCTGATTTGTAACTGGATAATCTCGGTTTTAGCTCACACATTATATGTTTTACTTTAGTTTTCTTTACATTTTGATGGACGAATCTTAAAAAATGTTTCAGTTTATTCAGGCACACGCTTATCTTTTGCTAAAGATGATTGCTAAAAATACGCGTGTTCTCAAAGTGTTGTCAGCAGTTATGGTGGTTATACGTCAATTCCTCCTACTTAAGCCAAGTAGGAGGAATTAGAATTATAATAGTTATTGACATAGATACTATCTAACACACCCCATTGATTTTCAAAGTTAGATTTAAGTTGCATTCTATTAGTTGTGCGTTATAATTAATCCTCTTTGCTAACTCCATTAAAATATGTTTAATTAGTAGCGACACCTATATCGCCACGTAGGATAAAATAATTCAAAATCAAGTAAGGTTGAAATTAGGTAACAAAACACAGCACAGTGGTTGAGCGATTGGCTGCTGCACTGCATGCTAGGGGCTCAATTCTCGCACGAAATAAACATTTGAATGGCCTGGGTGTCTTGTGTACGTGAGTTTCATTGAACATACATGTAAACATAAAGTAGGTTTGTTTACATGAACACACCCACGAAATAGGACTAACGTGGGGTGGGCAAAGATTTTTTTCTAAATAATGTTGTTCTGTTACATTGGTAGTTATTGGCATAATAATTATGCTTCAGGAACACTGTTAGCTACTCTATAAGTTATTCAATAAACTGTAATGTAAACTACATATTTTTTGGGTATTCTAAAAAAATAATTCTACGTTTTTTTTAAACAATAAACAAAGGAATGACGTCATATGATACCCAAGGCATAGTAGGTAATACTTGGATCAAAAGCATTTATTGTGCAAATGAAGTTAAGCTTGTAAACCTTGTCGTTGCCGTATTTGTAAAAATAAAACATTTTTTCTGTGTTGGAATGAGTAAATTAAATTATAACCTTAATTATAATCAAATAAAACAGACAGGACAAATTTGTAAGGGTTACATTTATACTTTTTGACTACGGAACACTAAATAACAGTTGGTTGGAACAATCTTTTTTTCAAAATTATATTCTTACAAAATTACTTACCTATTTAGTTGTACAATTGATAAATTAGTGTTTTAGTTAAATATAAGTTTCAAATGTTTTATCATATTTACTGCTTATAAATTTAAAGAAGACCAAATTCTATAAAACGAAATCACTTATCAAAGTCTTAATGGCTCTCTTATGATTGGACCATTACAATATGTTTACTGTATGGTCATTAAAAGAGACATTGACCTCTGAGTTTTTTTTGGTGTTTCTTCGCTGGGTAGTCAGCTAAGAAATACTAGCCTCATCTGGTATAACTTGACGA
Source organism: Mythimna separata (assembly GCA_030763345.1). Taxonomy (NCBI): domain Eukaryota; kingdom Metazoa; phylum Arthropoda; class Insecta; order Lepidoptera; family Noctuidae; genus Mythimna; species Mythimna separata. The sequence continues at coordinate 19,880,557 of CM061167.1, read as the reverse complement.
AAAAATTGGCGCGTAATAGTGTTTTTAAAAACCTGGTTGCAAAATCAATTTCATTCTAGTTTTTTAAAGTAGTGAATTCTTTATATCTAGTTTTCTGAAAGTTCCTCAAATCAAAGCTCCTGTTGTACAAAAAAATTAAGATCACTTTGTTGTAAAATATAAAAAAAAGTTGTAAAAAATCTTATTCCTAACCTACTCCGTAAGCGAAAAAATAAAGATGCGGCCGTTTATGTCGCAAAAAAACGTATACCCTAAAATTTGGCAATAATCAAATTTTTTAATAAGCAAGCACAGGTGTAGGAATCAATCTGAAAACTATTTATTTGTAATAACTCAAAAATAAAAGTCTTTGGGACTCGATTTGGGAATACTTTATACGAAACCTTCAGAGTGTGAGTCCGACTCGCACTTGCTCAGTTTATTTTTTAGATATCGCAGCCATCTAGGTTTCTTTAGAGTTTGCGTTCACGAGTCTATATAACTATAGATAGAAAAATACTTTGTCATTATTGCTAGAAGCTTTTCTCTCTCCTCGAGAGTATAGTTAGGCACTTTTTTCTTCTTGTAAAATCGAAGCAGTCAACATCGACTATACAGTTTATGTCAGCGGCTGTAAGCCGACAGCACGCGAGAGTTTTTAAAAAACAAATACAAAAATTATATTCCAATGCAATATTCCACAAATTAAATAAAAATAAACATGGAAAAATGGAGAGTTTGTGTACGAAATTGTAGTTTGTTTTGCCTGGGACAGACATACTCAAAATGGCGGCAGCAGCGTCGAGTGTAAGCACTCAATGTGAAAAGGCAATTAATACCGCGGCCGCGCATTCTGTTGCTGAATTGTTCAAATCCTTTACTTGAGCGGGGACATATACGGCTCAAATCTGGGTGTTTAAATGTGATAATGAAGTAGCAAAAGGCAGCAGACGAGCGTAGCTTGCAGACATCGCGCATGACGTTGAATAAGTAATGAATCTTCTTACAGAAGCCGCGGCTGTGGTTGAATTATAAGAAAACAAACTACCCGGTATTTTGATTGCAATGTTACGACTCATGGCTGTGCTAAACGAAATTAGGTATGCTACGCAGCTTCTACGTACTCATATGATGCGGGAATTGGCTTTCTGTTTTTATCTATGTAATTTTTTTGAACCTCAGTGTCTCAAATAAATAAGCTTAAAAAAAAACTTATTCCTTCATATACGAGTATGTATGTATGTATATTCTTATATATACGCTAGTGATTAAGAAAAATATCTGTTATTAACGGCTGAACCCAATAACCTATCTATCTCCAGTTTTGGCATACTGGAGATAGTAAAACAAATGATAAAATACAAAAATTACACATGTTTCATTTGTTTTTCTATCTCCAGTATGTGAAAGATAGGTAGACTGAAAGTCAGCTCGGAAAGACTGCATGTCAACACAGGAAAACGACGAAAATATGAATAGGTATGAAAGAACTGTAGTAACTGTTTCACATTATAACTGAAAGCACAAAAGTAATGAAAAAAACCTACCAATAAATGACTTGTTTGCAATAATAAAACACTGAAAAAGTTAAAAGAAGCTAAAAAAGTGTGATAAAAAGAAAAACTGTATACGTAAAATTTAATATAATTAAATTAAAATAAAGATGGGGCAATGAATAGACGTTTACACTATAAAGCAGTTAATGAGTTACCAGAGAAGCCACATTTGCAGTAGCATTCAATACCCAACAAGCTTGTTTTCAACGTAGTCTTCAATTTTGTCATATAATTTCTTGGTAACGCTTGATGTAGTTTTAAGCTTTCGCTCGCTAAATTCTGCAACCGACTTTGGCAGCTTCTTCTAAAAACGTAAGCTGTTTATGAGGAATGACTTACGTTCTCAATAAATGTCTCTTTAAGGTACTACACATTTTAAAGCGTATTCATTTATATTATAACATTCGCTTCTATTCAAAAATTCATAACGTGAACATACAAAATACTGACTAGAATAAAAAGTAATAGCCGGTCTAGAACATCGACTTTTTTGAATGTATTTGATTTCGCAAGGATCCATTTTATAACTTTGATATCGCAAATGAGAGCAAATCTGGCTGGATTGCTCTCTTTGGCGATATCAAAGGACTCTAAATCACCTGCAGATTTCCACAACAACATGCCATCAATTTATCATACTGCTGTGAAAATAAGCATAACAAACTAACCTTACGTTGGCTTATCTGTCAATTCCCTTATTTTTCTGACTGCTCAATATGCAGCTGATTGTAATTTACTTGAGAGAGTTCTAACGTGAGCACCCCATTGACAATTTCAGATGAAAGTTATACCTGAAAATACTGTTTCCGCAATAACATTACATTTTTACCATCTAGGATTAGATTGAGGGCAATTTGAAGTGTAATCTGCTACATTAGACTATACTATCACTATTTATTATATTTACTAACTCAAACGGGTTTTGATAATCGATTTAACGAAAAATGCTTATTAACAACTTAACTTGTTGCTAATTGGTTTTCCTAAAACCAATTTATTGAAATGTATTTAAAAAATATATAAACTAATGCTGCGATACTACTTTGAGTATCATCAGATATTTGTTTTTGTGAAAAAAAAAATGTACACGTATGAAACCGGAGCGGATTACATTTTGTATACCTGTAGTACCTAAGTCTTGTATTGAAGCTGTTTGCTGTTCCTCTTTATAAAAATAAAAATAAGTAAAATAAAATTATTTTTAATGTTAATAGTGGTTCTTACCCAAAAATATGTACTTTAAAGGCTAAGTAGTTTCATAAGAATCACACCGTGGGTTTCGTATCTATTGTATTCGCTACGTTTGTTTGTACCGACAAAAACCTGCATTGATACTTTTCCAAGAAATGTTTCAAGTAGCACCTGACTACTAAAGTCTACGCAATTTTGCATTGTTTGCGAAACATTCACTTCTGTGCATCGCACAGTACACTGTGATTTTTTAGGGGATGGCTCCCACGTATTTCATACGTGATAATTAACATTCTATACAATACTAGCTGACTCGGAAAACGTTGTTCTGCTATATAAATTATATGTAACATGATTTTTTACACCTTGTGTCCGAAAAACCCAAATATCTTACGGAACCCTATTTTTTTCCAAAATATAATTTAGCCTATGTTACTCGTGGATAATGTAGTTTTCAAATGGTAAAAGAATTTTTAAAAACGGTTTAGTAGTTTTTAAGCCTAATCATTACAACCAAACAAACAAAGTTTTCCTCTTTATAATATTAGTGTAGATATATATATTCCAATTCTGCAGTATTTTTTGACGTAACTCCTACAGAATAAACTAGTGAAAAATTGCAGGAGCATAAAAGAGAGTTAAATATACTGATCGAACAAGACATTTACGATCGAACAGCACTACGGAAAATTCTCAAGAAGCGTCGACAAAGTAAATAATTTGTGAAGTCTTGAGAAAATGACACCAAAAAATAATAAATAAGCGAGTAATATGATAATATTAGAAAATATTCATTATTATTGTCTCTTGTAACTAAATTATCGTTGCTTGAAATAAAGGCAAGTTTAAACGTAAAAATTGTGTGGTTTCGCTAGGCTCTATAAATGGGTAGCTCGCCGTCCGGCCGTCTGAATTGTTTTGGTTATGCTAACAGAGAATGAATGAAATCTGTGCTGTCTGTCTGTACATGTGTAAATATGTGGAGGGTACTAATGAAAAAAAGAATGCAATTCCCAAAAAAGGTCACAACCCTGGAATTAAGGCAAACAAGAACAGCCCTTTTTTCATATTCTTGCTATATATACTAAAAATCTTCAGATTTGATTATAAAATTAAAACACTGTAACGGTAAAGCACTGCTTGTAGCATTGCTGACCAAAAAAAATAGTTGCAGACGAATAAATAAATAATTAGAATGATTGTATGTATAAAAGTTGCACTCAGTTCTTAGCGACCGAGTCCCGCGACCCACTGCTTAGTAGGGATTTGTAGGTCACGGTCGCTAAGAACCAAATGGTACCTTAAATGAATCCGGTTTTTAATTGATAAAATTATTTTTAGAGGCATCTTCGTGATTTTTCTACAGTACTAAATTAGCTGTAATATTTTTTGAATACACTGTCTATATGTCAATAAATATTATATCTATTTTTATCCTGAAGAATAACATATTTTTTTCTGATACTTTTTAATGCAGTTGATCCATACACTTCTATGCTTTAAAAAGCTCTTGTAGTCCGTAACTCTTTCGAACTATCCCGCAGCCCGTTTAATACCGTGCCTACATTACCTATATTTATGTATAAGCTTTAAAACATAAAATAAAACTGTATGATAAGAGAAGAGATTCACCTGTCTAATATACCTTTCTATATGAAATCATTTACCTATATCAGTATCCAGCTACATAAAACTTTACCTTAGCAGTACTTCACGGTGAATTTTCTGCTTTCTAGAAAAGTTATCGCTGTCGGCCCTCGGGACTACATATCGCGCTCGTGCCTCCCCGACCTTACCTCACCCCTCCGACGTAATAACGACCGACTTTATAACCGAGTGGGCTTAAATCTCACAACACTTTCCCATATCTTCTTTCTCGTCGGTAGCACAGTCGCACGAATGAAATCTAAGCCCACGATTACAATTGGTCCCGCCGGAGTCCGTAACTTATCCAAAAATCCGAGGTGATTTAATGGGCCCCAAGAAGTCACGGATTTAAAACGAGTCTCAGCTAGCACTGAGCCGGACGGCGCTTTCGAGATTTTTCTCGTTATGTTCCTTTGACCCACGACTTCCGCATTAGATTAGGGACAGAGAAACAAAATAAACCTCTTTGAAATAATAAGGTTATCATAGAAGGCTGCCTTGATATTTTAAATAAAGTTGTAGGACTAAGATTTATTATTACTGTACATTTGCTAATGTAAGTGTGGTTTTGATAGTTAAAAGGTCAGAATTAAGTAGTGCAGAATAAACTTTTATATTTTCACGAAATAGAATCCATATTGTTGATTTAGAAATATGATAGTAACTCTGTCTGTTACGCTTTCACGGTTAAACTATTGAAAAGATTTCGATGGAATTTAGTACGAAGTTCCTAAGCTTGAACCCCAGGGAAGAACATAGGTTACTTATTATCTGGTTTAGAGTTCGCGTTCGCTATAAACAACATCTAGTTTACTATACAATTTACATCTTGGCACGATTTTATTTGTTCATATATCGGTCAAATTCAACGGCAATCAATAAGACAGATAACGAATAAAAAGAAACACACTTTATCGATAAAACCTCACGTGAATTATCACTTATTTATTTATTGTGCAGACTTAACACAGTGTTTTCTTTTTAACCCTAAGGTTGACTGGTAGAGAATGCCCTGATACATTAAGTCCGCCTATGTACCACCACTGTACATGAAGCTTAAATAAATAAATAAATAATAAATCTATGGTTAATTCTTTTAAACTCTAATTGAACAAGAAATAATACGAGTAATTAACAAAGCAGAACCGACATAAATAAAGGAGTTTATTTTTTAATCGCGACCTGTTAATATTTCCTCGAGCTCCATTATCTTAATAAACTTCACAACAAACAGAGCAGCCGGTAACTTGAGCAGTTTTCATTAGTTATGTGATAATGATGTGAAAGAGCGCGCGGATCGCCGGCCATCCGCTGCGTCCACGTGCCCCACTCTAGTATTTATCACACTCTATGTTGACCCTAACACATATGCTTTGAAGGGAGTTTGGTCTCATTTTACACACCGTGACATATAACGCCTGTACCCTGGTTGGGACAGCTCCAACCACACTAACGGAGTCAAGTTGACGAGGCAATGGATACCCACCACTTTACTCGTCAAAATGTTGGACGGCTTTGTTTTCAACCACTTGTGAACCTACTTTCCCATTATACATGAGTACGAAAATACTCATTGAAACTGAGTAGTGAAAATGCTATCGTTGCGTTTACAGACCTGTTGACCGAATTGTAACTCATAATAATTTTTATTTTGTTGTATAATATAAATGCCAGTGATACCGGTTAAAAAATAGTATGATTTACATATTTTCAAATACCAGGTTTTAGTGCAAAACACACTCATACCTTTTTTAGGTGTTAGAATATATATTATACTAGCAGCCCGTCCCGGCTTCGCACGGGGTAGTCAATTATTTATTTTTGGAATTTTTCCCGTCAGATGACTACCCTACATATCCTACACTACCCTACAACACTTTACCTAACTTTTTTTTTTTTTTTTTAGATTTAAACTATCCTATCTCTCAAGTTGGATCGAACTGCACATGGTGTGCGAATTTTATTATAATCGGTTAAGTGGTTAAGGAGTCCATTGAGGACAAACATTGGGACACGAGATTTATATATATTAGATTATATATGTATATTATGATAATAATTATATCCATTCGGGTGTTATAAATGTTTCATATTTTTGGTTTTTTCTCTACCATACTATAAATTTTCTTTAAACACACACAGTTTTTTTTTTCGTGGAACACTACGCGCCATCGACGACTCTGGCTCGGTTTGGACTGTTACTAGACGACCGAACGGCGAGCTATCATTGCTCGTTGTCTTGTGGACGGCTCTCACCTACGGTGGCTGATAGTCGGAGACGGGTTTTCTGCAGCTGGGGTGTAAGAATGTCCGTACCCGCACAGCCTTCTTTGTTAGCAATATTGCTTCGCAGGAACCTCTTCCTGCGAAGCAGTATTGATTACCACCCATTTCCTCTCGCTCTCACTCGCGGACCATGGCCTGAAGTGCTATTCTCTAAGAAACCAGCCTTGTGTACAGCGCTGCTGAGGAATGTTTTAGAAAATAGCACTCCTGTACTTGGTCCCGGCGCTAGAAATAGCCGCCGCCGAACGCTGCCAGTAGAACACGGCGTTGCTCCATCTAAACGGGACATACCTCTATCGTATGCTCTACCGTGTCCTCCGGGCGGTCCGCACAATTGTAACATCCAGCCGTTTCTTCCACTTGAATCAGATGAAGGAACCTCCGGAACTTACCATGTCCGATGAGTACCTGCGTCATGCAGAAGGTGAGGACGCCGTAACGCGACTCCAGCTATTTCTCAAAGACCATATTATTTACCCTTCCTCATGAATAGTTCATCCATGAAAGAGGTATTTTTTTAATAGACAAAGGAGGTAAAAACAGCTCAAATAAAAATCCATTCAGTAGTTTTTGAGTTTAATACGAACAAACAGATAGACGAAGTGAGGAACTTTGATTTTTAATAAGTACGAATTTTAGAACTGAAAATTTTAACAAGCAATAAAATTAAGTCTGTGAAATAGAAACCGCTACTCAAGTTGAAAAGGTAATTCATTTGCTCTATCGAGTGTAGTAGTACAACTTGAAAAACTTTATGTAGGTACAACATTTGAAAGCGACGTGTTACTCTTATTTCTCTCGATCGAAGTTTACATGCAACAAAACATACACACATGTTTTATTGGATGTGTTCTTTGAGAGTGAAAACTCACGCAATATTTTTACTGCTCTAGGTAGAGTAAGAGGAGCTCGCGGCTAGATAATAACAGCCGCACGGGTCGATCTTCAAGGTTAAGCAACGCTTGCCAAGGTCGGTCTGTGGATGGGTGACCATCTCAACATACCGAGTTTCCTCCGTGCCTCGGAAAGCACGTTAAGCCGTAGGTCATGATGATGATGATGATGATGATGACCTTTGGCAGTCGTTAGGGATAGTCAGAAGCCAATAAATCTGACTCCAGTCTTGCCATAAAGTACCGTGTTACCCCAGTTAATGGGTTGTGGAGGTCTGGTAGGCAGCCTCTCCTCGTAAAATACTGATATTCAGCTAAATCCGGTTTGACTGGAAGTGGATTCCAATATAGTTGGGAAAAAGGCTAGGTAGATGACGGGTAGAGTAAGAAGACTTGTCAGTTTCTGTACTGACCCATAATATTCTGTGTTCGTAAGCATGGGTTTGTGGAAGACGAGCAATGTTTCCGTCCGTCCATCTGGTAACCGTGAGGACTGAGCTCAAGTCGTCAACTACTGATTCAACGTCGGTAACGATGGAAGGAATGAAGAGAGGCCTTTGCCCAGCAAACAACACAGTACAGGGACAGTATAGGCTAGAAAACAAAACTTACAATTTAGGTTTAACTGAAGGCTACAACAAATAAATAAAAAACTTTTACAAATTATATATATCTGACTCCAATATAGACCAGGGTAGATAATTTTTGAAACCAAAAAAAATTACAGTAGGATGAAACCCATTAGAAAAGGAGGGGAATATGATCAAATTGAAAGGAAAAATAAATTACGGTCGATCCGAGTTCGGGAAGTGGGAGGGGGAGGTTTTTAAGGGTAAAAAATGGTTTATCTTGATTTCCGGCAAAACTACAAGTCCTATGGAAAAAAGTTAAATGGCAAAGTTGTAGGCAATAAAAAGATCTACAACTTTTGTATTTGCAGATTTTTCACATAACCTCAAAATGTAGGTGAAAAATTCAAAAAACCAAGTTTTTGGTTTTTTATTTATATCTTTTTCAAAAACATTTTTTTTTCTACGAAATTTGGTGAAAACTTACCTTATTATGTCCCAAATACACTGTAATTTATTTGATTAAAAATATTTATTTTTTCGCTTCATTTTAATTTAATATAAAAAAAGCACCCTAATTTTCAATCAAAAATTCTGACGTCAAAATATCAGCTTTTTTCAAAAAGTTTGGGGGCTTTTTGTTCGTTGAAATATCTACTTTCTGATGGTGTAAAGAAAAATATACATTACTTTAGGAAATATTCTTAGAAAATGCAAAAAATTGAAAAAATCTCAAATTCGAAAAAAATTTTTTAATCATTATGTACAATTTCATCAAAAAAATGTGATTGCTGCAATTTTTATTAGTTAAAAAGTTTATTTATTTTACTCGAATTACATTCATGTCATAGAAAATCTCATACAAAATAACAAACAGTGTGATAATGAGCTTCTATTGCGACTAAATCAGGCACATTTCTTAAACGAGCTAAAATGTTTTTATCGAAATCATTAATTGTGTTTTGTTTTTTAATATGCTGTAATATATTTTCTCTTGTATCGTTATTTTGAACTGATGAAATTTTATCTTTAGAAATATTACCGAAAAACCCACCGCAGAGAAAGCAATGAGATTGAAAATTAAATATAAGAGCGTCCTTATTTATTTGTTTTCCTTCCTGTGATTTCTTACGACTTGAGCTACAGAATGTAGCTATTGCAGTCTCATCATTATTATGACTTTGACAAGTTCGATGAATAAGAGCTGATGTTAAAGTTTCAAATTTTTTGTATCTATTGTCGATTCTCTTCTTGCTAGACGCCACTAAACGATTCAAAGCTGTTTTTTTTATTTCATACACTTGCTTGTCGTCTGACTTATTGCAGATTATACAAACAAATTCTTCCATACTGGTAATCTGAAAAGACAAAATCAAATTAATAATGCCTTCAAAGTTTTATCATGAGTATAACTAAATCTGTTTGTATAAAATAAACGAAGTTACTATTTTTTTATTCTTGTACTGAAATATCATTCAATTTCAATTTTTTAGGTTATGTTACGTTAAACATACTATTTATAAAAGAAAATATTACTATTTTTATTTTGAAGCTGATTAATATAGATTAAAATACAGATAGTATTTACCTTGCTATGCAGATTCCAAACGTAAAGTACGTAAAGTAAATTTCTCACAAATCACTTAGAGTAACTCAGCCTGCACGTGTATTTTTAAAAACGATGCAGATGTTGTACACTACTCTCTAAGTATCTCAAATACTGACTAACGGTATTTACAGCTGCTATGAAATAGCAGGTATGTAGTAAGGCCCAGACTCTCCTAGGTCCGTCCCCACTTCTCAATTAAATAACTTACAATGGGCTTAAATTCACCGAAGGTGATCACTCAGGTATATAAATTATTTTTAAAACAGCAATAAATAGGCATCTACAAATATTATTTAAAGAAGATTCTACAACTTTTTCAAAATATTGTAGATGTCTTATTAAATATTAACTTTATTAACTTATTTGTTTGTTATATAATTATACTTCTATATATAATTATAGAAGTATATTTTACTTTGTATTTTTTTCGTTTATCAATAAAACATGAAATCTTACGTTTTTTGAGTAATTAAAGTGTAAATTTTAATAAATACCTGAAAATTGTACATAATTTTTAAAATTTTTTTTTCGAATTTGAGGTTTTTTCAATTTTTTGCATTTTCTAAGAATATTTCCTATAGTAATGTATATTTTTCTTTACACCATCAGAAAGTAGATATTTCAACGAACAAAAAGCCCCCAAACTTTTTGAAAAAAGCTGATATTTTGACGTCAGAATTTTTGATTGAAAATTAGAGTGCTTTTTTGATATTAAATTAAAATGAAGCGAAAAAATAAATATTTTTAATCAAATAAATTACAGTGTATTTGGGACATAATAAGGTAAGTTTTCACTAAACTTCGTAGAAAAAAATATTTTATTTGAAAAAGATATAAATAAAAAACCAAATACTTGGTTTTTTGAATTTTTCACCTAAATTTTGAGGTTATGTGAAAAATCTGCAAATACAAAAGTTGTAGATCTTTTTATTGCCTACAACTTTGCCATTTAACTTTTTTCCATAGGACTTGTAGTTTTGCCGGAAATCAAGATAAACCATTTTTTACCCTTAAAAACCTCCCCCTCCCACTTCCCGAACTCGGATCGACCGTAATTTATTTTTCCTTTCATTTTGATCATATTCCCTTGCTTTTCTAATGGGTTTCATCCTACTGTGATTTTCTTTCATTTTTTACCATTTTTGTAGGCTTTGACCCCGGTCTAATACTACTAAAACGCTGCAACCTACTTATACTTTTGAAAATTTGTGTTTAATAACAATAAACTATCAGAAAAAACGACTTGTAATTTCTTGTAAAACTTATTCATTTTATTACGTTCTACTTATAAATGAAACTAAAATATCATCTGTCCTGTTTTTTAAACCGTATTCAATCGTATCTACTTATACTCGTAAATTAAACTGAAATATCTTCTGTCCTGGTTTTTAAACCATTTTCAATCGTATGCTCTTATTTGGTTTTACACAAAGACTACTCTTATACTATCTTTTTCACTATTGTCAATTCTAACAGTTGGGGAACGTAGCGATGCTGTAAAGTTTCCAACTGGTCTCTTTACGACGGTGCTCGTCGTAACAGAATGATTGCACACTGAGCTTTCACAGTAAAATGCAATAAGTTAAAAAATAAATTGTCGTGACATGAATGTATAATTGAGAGTTTGTGATTGATATTCTAAGCATCGTATGTAATTTGACTATATAATATACTCAGTTTTTGTTGTAGCTGTAGTGGCATATAAAATACTAGCTTTTTCCAACGATTTTGGACGCAATTTTGGAAGTCAAAACCAGATAAAAATTAACTTATGTATGTCCTACTTTAGAATTTAAACTTGCTGTAATCACCAAAATCGGTTCAGTAGGTTAAACATGACGATGTAACATATAGACTACTTTCATGTTTATAACATTAGTATGGATATCTAAACTGACCAACTGTGTATTATTTAGGAAATCATCATTTATCTTCTTCTGCTCTGGATGAAGCGAGAGGCAGTGCGAGAACTACTGACTAAAACCCACTTGTGATCTTTCAGTTGATTTTTGCGCTCCAGAGTAGCAGTAACTCTTTCAAACAATACCATAGTACTTCTTCTTCCTACCCTTATCCTATATTTCTTTAGGTCAGCTCAACACATTTTTTTCTTCCATTGCATCCCTTAGTACTGTTACGTCTTAATTTAATTTAATGCGTTTGTGAAACTAGACACATTCGTGTAAACGCTGCGGATGACGAGGTTGTACTGAAGTCATAACTCAGAAGCTAGATAGCCGGAGTGGGTTCACTTACTGGCAGCACGCCAACGTGATGTGTTCAACAAAATGTTAAGAATTTGAATACGGGGTTATTCAAATTTCTTAACATTAGGTTATTTCTGAATTACCCTAGGGCAACTGTTCTAGGCAATTTGTGGTGGTACATATGACTAGCACACACAGAATCTATCTTAGACCTATATAATAAACTAAATCCTAGCCGCTCTTAATTCTACGATTTACGATGCCCTTCACAACGCCAAAGATAGGAACAGATGGAGGAACATCGTAAGGGCTAAGGTGATGAAGCAGGGAGGTCACGATCCTCAGCATTGAGGAATATGACGCAAGGAGGAGGATAATAAACTACCTGTACTCCGCAGTTTCACCCGCGTCTTTGGTTACTGTTCCGCTCCTATTGGATGTAGCGTGATGACCTATAAGCTTCTTCGTTATGATTTTACTTTAAAGGATATTATTCTTCCAGATCCATCTTATTTTTTCTTTTCAAAATTCATTTGTGATGTTGGAATCCATGAAGAGTTGAGGGAACTCCAAAAACATTAAAGCAAGTACATAGTGATTTTGGTGTTTTCGACGAGCGCTTTTCATTACATTACATTTCTGATGAAAAACATCATTTGATGAAGTAAAATGATGAAGACGATTAAAAATGGCCAACGGAACTTCACACTCACATAGATATCACAATGAAGTGACTTTAAGAGAACTTTAAGCAACTATGACAATACAAATCAACAAATGGTTCTGAATGGTACCATCGAACTGATCTGATGACGATGATGAAAATGAAAAGTAGGTACCGGAACGCCGACAGATTGATTATTATTTATTGTAGCCGTGTTTGGACCGAACTGAACTGATGATCGGGTCAAAACGTGGAAGGTAGGCAAGTAAACTTCATAATAGTATGATGTATCATATACAATATGTCCGAGTTCGGACTGTACAAAGTTTAGAGAGTGATAGATTGAACTATTAACACCCGTTTTCAATAAGCTATCTATCTACAGTTGCAGCTACTAAAGATAAACAAATCTATCCTTTTGCCCTTACTTGCTTTCCTAAAACCTACCAACGTATAGCATTTCCTACCAAAGTTATGGATGGATAGATAGAATCTTACTATTTATCGGGGAATCTTTATCTAAGAACTGCGGTAGGTTATTTTATCCGGGCGTTAGTCATTAAAATTATATTATGTAGTACATGACGTTTAGTCTAAACCCAACCCTCTCTGAAAGACAGACATTTTTGTATTTTGGTTGAATTTTCCGTAGCGTAATCTAAAAAAAATAGAATATTTATTATGACGCATTTATAACATTTATTTTATTTATTTTTTTGTTAATACTTTACCGTTATAGAAAGTCGTTCTTTAACAATAATCGGGCATTAAATTCCAAAGTTATATAACTTTATGTACGCTACGAAAAAGTCAACCAAAATACAAAAATGGCTGCCATTCAGAGGGAGTTGGGTTTAGACCACACATGTAGAATAATTTTAGTGATAAAATAGAGCAATCTATCACTCCCTAAAGTTTGTACAGTCCGAACCCGGGCGTATTGTATATACACATTGATGTATATCCTATTTATTTATTTGCATAGTTAGAATTGTTACAGTTTACATCCTAATGACACATGCTATTAACTTACCTATAGAAACAAAAAGTAAAAATGGGAGATACTGCAAAATAGATTTAACAATTAGAGTGCAGATGTATATCGATTTCACAAGTATTATAGAGAGAAGATATATCACCTAATAATACCTATATTATCTAGTTACGTGATTCCAAACTAATCCTATATTTATGTAACAAAAAAAATGGAAGCAACGTGTATAATAAAAGCGTAAGTTTTTATGGAATCACTTTCGTTCGAGCCACAATTAAGGCTTCAACGTAACATAATTAGGCACTTTCTCAGGGTTAATTATAAACCTGTCATGTTTGTAGGGGCCACGTGCAGTAACAAGAGTAGCAGTAGTTATTCCAGCCCACTGACCCTTCGTGCGCAAAAAGGAGAACAAACAAAAGCCTTTTCCTCAATTAAGCAATTTGTGTGGACATAAATTTAGAGAGTGTATGGCGCTCACCGGTTGCCGGGATGTTTCAGTTCTGTTAGTCGAGCGCCCGTTCATTTTAGACGAAATGTACAGGCGTGGAGGTACGCTGAAACTTCTTTTGTTAGGCGACTGGAAAAATTAAGTTCTTGAAAGCGATGTGACTTATAGTCTAAGATCTGGTTAAGAACGACCTTTCAGTCATCTGTTTATGGGATAAAAAATAGTTTTATAATCTTAAATAATATTAATTCATGAATCCCCGACCGGTTCTATGAGACCGCGCTGTTATTGATTTACTATTGTGTCTCGTTTTGTGGGTATGTGATAGGTTAAAGATAATATTGCGTCACACAGAAGAGTAGGACCTTCGGAATAATGCTTGTCCTCACCGGCCATGGTAAGTTTGGGAGGTTTCTGCACCTGAGTCAGCCAGAAGAAATGCCCGGGTGTCACCATAGTTAATATTTAAGACATTTATTAAATAAACAAACATTATGTTATTTCCTAGTAATCATGTCTTACTCAATCATTACTAAAAGCCTACTGAAAAAATGTAGTAACTAAAAATAATCACGTAAATGTAGCTATTCGGTTTGAAAAATATACGTGAAAGGTCTGAACTGTATGGCAACATTTTATCTCATTTTTAGTTCCGTATTTACGATACTGTGTATGAATTATTAAACATCGAAAAAGTCGTCCGTTGCGTCAAATTAAATCACACAAATATTATGATTAACAAACTATGAATAACATATAATTTAATAAACTAAAGGCGAAAGTTTTTGTTCATCAAAATATTATGTATTTAAAACTTATTCCCAGATTAGATCCGCTCGAGTTATTCTAAATTATGACTTTGTCAAATATCATCGTTATCATCATCTCAGCTGAAAGACGTCCAATACTGGACATAGGCCTCCCCCAAGCGTTGCCACAACGTCCGGTCCTGTTGTTCTGTCAAATATGGTAAAACTACTTCGTTATCGAGAATGTGTTCATAAAAACTTCACCCCTTAAAACAAATTTCGAGGATAGGTTTTGAAAAACTAATAATGGCTGTCTCTATTTTTCGTTTGGTAAAAATTTGTGTCCTGCTTCAGGTTTATAATACGTGCAATGCTTCAGAGATAATACACGAATTAAAAATGAATTCTATTTAGTAGAATAGTAGTTTATTTTAAATCGAATATAAATAAATCGATCTGTGTATTTTCTACCCAGTGATATTTGCTAAATTGCAACGATTTCTACTGGCGTCGTCATTCAGTGATACCAGTAAAAATAAAATATATTATGAGTCAATATAATAATAATTGTTGGTTATAACTGTCAAACCAATGTTTTCACTTTCAATGAAAAGTATTTATTTGGTACAAAAACCGCAACCGATCAGTAGGTATCAGTTTAATAAAAATAATAATATGTATTCGATGTTAAACTATGATTATCGTTACTGTATTTTTATGCTAACACATACGTAATAGAAATGTCGATATTTCGTCAAAACACTTAGACGTGACGTATTAAATACGTCTGACACTAAAAGGAAATAGATACAAAAAATATTTAAAAAACAGTTTAACCATTTAGCATCAACCTTATAATGTTCCCACTGTTGGGACTCAGACCTACTCTCTTGTAGAGGGAATGGGCCGTAATCCACCACGCGAGCCTTTGCGGATTGGTGGATGTCACATGACTTCGAATTTTAGGTTCTAGGACATGCCGGTTTCCTAATGATGTTTTCCTTCATCGTTTTGAGAGCAGTGTTACACAAAGTAATGCCCCTAGGTTGGTTTCAACCCGCGACGTAGGTAAGTACAACTTGTAAGTCGGGGCCATTACCACTGGGACAGTTACACTCGAACTTATTTATAATCATGTATTTATGTGTTAGAGCCACTCTAAAGTAAGTCGTTAAAACAGGTTTAATATTCGTTTCTTTAAATACCTTGTTTTTTTTTCATAGAAACAATCGCGCGTTAGTAGCTATACCACATCAATACCACCACGCTTCTGCATCAATGAAATCGCGCGTTGTTAACAAACGTTACCACCAAACGAGCAATGCGGCAATGCAGCGACGCGTTAAAATACGCTGCTGAATCGATGCAAAAACTCGTCGGAAGTTACCTCTCTCAATTGTTTTAGAAAAAACAAATAATGTCAGTAAACGGATTGGTGTGGCATTGTATTTTATTAATTGAGGCCGCGGTAGTACTGGGTTTTGGTCTTACAGGCAGTCGTTCCATGTAAAAAAACAGGTATTTGTGGGACCATCACGACCATAACTATATGATATGGGTTTTAATTTCAACTCGATATCTTCACGCGTCCCCAAGATAAAAGGTCTTGATAGAGAGACAGACCGATGGACAACAAAGTGATCCTATAGCTATGGGTCCCATATTTTTTCGTTTTGAGGTACGGAACCCAAAAAAAAGTAAAGCATCTGCAATATCGATAAAAAGGGTACTCTCCAATTTGTGAAACATAACATGTTATAAAAGCATGTAACAATGGGTAACAATCACCTCAAATGTGAAATATTTTAGGTACGTTATTTCAGAATCCATAAAATTTTACCGCTTGTGTTTGATCCTTGGATAGTGTATTTGTATATTTAACGAGTACCCAATTATTGAAAAAGCCATTATGTGCCTACAGCACCTACTAAGAATCAGAAAACATTGAAGTTCCCAGAGCCAAATATTATACAGCCACAACGGTACTTGACAAACTAATAAAAGTCTCTACCATTTCAAAAGCAAGCGATCTAAAATATTCATCGTGAATTTCATTCATCTATTCACTTCATTTTTTTATTCAAACACAAACTTAAAAGGGAACTATTAAAGTCGGCAGATTATCGTTGAAATCAATCTTAAACTGTAACTTTCCTTGTGGCTGCAGTCAGTGGCACACAAATAATGGGACTGTGAATATCTAATGAACTTCTTCACCTCAACAGCTAGTAACTTCCTCGACTCAAATAATTTGAGTACGCCTCAGTCCGCGGCGACGCGACGGCGGCTTCTCCTGTGCAATTAAGTGTTTCGGCTTTCATTGCGAGAAACTTGAAATCACTTCTTTGAATAAGCTTCAAATTCGCATGTCAGCAAACGGTGTCCCCGGAAACTTGGCATTCACACTTTTACTTTGATATGAAGACTTGCTCTTAGATTAGCTCATTCATGTCATGCTAGTCCGCCTTTGTTGTATATTCAAAGAGAATTTAGAATATTTTTGGCATTTAATAATCCTTGACTTTAGTATAGAATAAACTAGACGCCAAACATATTGCAGCTTTTTGAATGTCGGAGCATACATTATTTTGAGTTAAAAGAATTTCATTATAAAGGACGGTGATACTCGTATAAAATAGTTATCTAGAGGTACATCAGGTACCTATAGTTAGATAGATCATACTAGTAGCGTTTTATATTGGATTTACGGTGCAACATACTTTAAACTTTAAAGTTATACGATAGAAATCTCGACGGTTTTGGTAAATCGAAAAAACAGTACACAACGGGCGTGGATGTGTACATTAATATATCATAACTTATTGAAACCGATAACCTATCGGAGATACTTTGCGTAAGATATCCGCAAGAGAACCGAGGATACCGATATACCCTTAATAATTGCCAATTTTATAGCCAGTGGGCAGATCTTCCTGACCGAACTTCGGCCATTTTGTCCGTTTTGAGCGCAGTACCAACGATCTGTTTTGTATCTGACCTCCAACGACAAATAAGGTTTAGCGACCTTTTTTTCAAGTGTTGAATTATCAGAACGACTTCTCCAGTCAGTAAAAGTCACTCCCTCCCGCTCCACCCAAGAGCGGAAGAGCGTGTCAGACTTTTACTAACTAAACCGCACCTCATTCTTTCATAACCTTTGATCTGGGGTCACCGAGCTTCCCTTTCGGAAAGCCGATCCATGGCCCCAGAGGCTTCGACCTTGCTGGACCCTTACAGTTTGCTGACATCTCCTTGAGGTGCGCGTGGAACAGAACGCGCCGTTGACGACTTGGGCTCGGTCCAGGTTATTACCGGACTGCCAGACATCAAGCCGCAGCACGCCCTCTTCTGTATGAGAGGAATCCCAGCAGTGGCCAATAATATCTAAGGCTGAATTTGCTATGCTTTACATTATACCACTAGAAGACGGCTCAAATTATTTTAATTTATTTATATACTGGTTAGTATGTTCTTGTGATTGAAAGGACATGGTGTATAGAAATATATGGCAAAAGCACTGTAAATGTCAATGTTTGTATTCTTGCGAAATTGGGCTGAGTTGTGTTGTATAAGTATGTGTAAGTAAATATATTCGGTAGGTAGCATATATAAGGGATAATGTAGTTTAGAACAGATAAGAAGATTATCTCTACTATTTGTCGACAAGATAAAAATAATACATAACTCAAAAAAAAATCGGGACTTTAACCTATCATATACCCACACAACGAGACACAATAGTAAAACAATAACAGCGCGTTCTCATAGGACCGGTCGGGGATTCATGAATTAAATTAAATGACTACTTATGCGTACAGCCAAAGAGTGGAATTCCTTGCCAGAGTCTGTGTTTCCTGATAGCTACAAGCCAAGAATCTTCAAGTCAAGAGTGAATAGGTTATTTTTTTTTAATTGTTACAAACTAGTGCTTGACTGCGATCCCACCTGATGGTAAGCAGTGATGCAATCGTTGACGACATGGGTTTGGGACTGTTACCGGCCGTCTGGACAGCGAGCTACCCATTGTTCGCCGTCTGCAAGCCGAATCGCTTACTTCTAAGTAAGCGCGCGCTCCATGGTCGACCGCATCGTCACTTTCCATCAGGTGAGATAGCAGTCAAGCGTGAACATTTCAACGTTAAAAAAAATAACATATTCCCAGATTTAAATTAGAGTTATCAAAAACCTATTTTCATTTATCTAGGTTCGTTTATCTCAATGACAAAATTTGGTGCTCAACAGTACGTTGGGAACAGTTTATGCATCGAAAACACACATTACCACACCACGCTACATACTAATTGCTGTTTACAACTATTCTTAATACAATTGCCAAATACATTACTACTTTAATGGGTCTAGTGTGGTTCCTTTCTCATTGATCTTACGTAATGGTAAACATGAAATGAAGGAATTTCGACTTTATTGGTGCATACTTTGGTACCTGCTATTATTGGACAATGTCTCTGTGTTTGAGTCGAGAGAAATCTTAGTAGTCTTTGTCATCTTCATCATTTTAACTACACGGTACGAGAGTAATAGTATAGAATAACAACCGAATTCCAGCCACCGTAAGCGCAGGCTTGCAGTTGGCGAGCAATGGAAAGCTCACCGTCCGGACGCCCGGAAACAGTGCAGACCAAGACCATGTCGTTGATGGCGCTTATTGTTCCACGCGCGTCTCAAAGAGATAACAGCAAACCGTAGCGGCTTGACAGGGTCGAACTGGGGCCTGGGAACTCTTAATGCCTTGATGCATTAAGTCCGCCTATGTACCACCACTGTACATGAAGTTTAAATAAATAAATTAGGGCAAAGAAGGAACACGGGTGGGTTTTAGTTAGTAGAAGTCTCACACGCCCTCCCGCTTCGCCCAGAGCGGGACCAGTCATTTTGTTGAACTCCCACCTTAAAAAAAGAATAGGGCAACAAAACGAAAAAAAATGAATGGTTTGTTATTTTATTTAAAAAAGGTAATTTTTGTTTGTTCTTGGTACTCTGGAAGTGCTGATTCGATTACAAAAATTATTTCATTGATCGAAAACTTAACTATAGTTGACGGCCATAGGCTTTTTGTATCCTGAAAAATTACACGTGATTCCTAAGGGAAGGGCCACGATGCGAGACTGCGTGGAAAATCAGGTTATAAATAACGTGAACAATTTTATGGTTTGGGAGTATTCTATGTGAAGTACACATACGTCAAGTACACAATTATAAGTAGATATATTGCAGGTAGGTATCGTTATAATCGGGTAATTCCGTCGAGAGGTGCAAAGGTTACCTTCGACTTAGTGATTTTTTGATAATTTGAATATTTTATTTAAAAAAATATTGTATTCCCAAGATAGCAAATGTTTGAGTATGTGGTCAAAGTGCAAAACATGAGGCGTTTTTTTTTTGCGGACGTCATGATCAGATTCCTATATTTTCATTAATTTGCGAGATATATGTTGGAATAAAAGGCGTTTTATTTTATATCTAGGGAATACCACTGGGTTTAGCCATTCGTAATTAATACATTGTTTCTTAATGTATTGTCTAGGTAAGGCATTATAAAAATTATGTATCCACTATCATAATATGCCCTGCCTAGTAAATGTGTCAGTGTGTGTGTATGTGTGTAAATCGCTTAGGCATTGTTCTTTATGCCTGGAGGAGATCTGGAAAAGTAATAACGCAGGGCAAATAAAACATATCAATTTAGAATATAGGAATTGAATACTAAATGAGAAACCATTCGACTCTGAGTATTCCAAAACAAAATGTCCAAAAGCGAACAAACCGAGCTCAGGAACTCAGGGCACCTTGATACAAGCTTTCCTTTAAACCCTACAGACAGAAATAGGAGTCCCGTACAGCGAGGCTCCGACGGTTTATCTTACTTACGGCCGTCGTTAACAAACCGGCAAAGTATAGAGTGCCTAGGTAAAGTAAGAAATAATAATATTTCATACTTAAGACATAGCTCTTAATAAACTAGTGCGCCTCACCATCAACGATTGCATCACTGCTTACCATCAGGTGGGATTGCGGTCAAGCACTTGTTTAAATCAAATTAAAAAAAAATAGGTCTTAATAAGTCAAGCACTAAATTATATCAATTAAAAAAATGTGTTGTATTAAAAAAAGATTACTTACTTATAAATAGGGCTTAATAACCTACTTAACTTTGACTATAAAATACTCAGAACCTTTAACGGTGTTAGGTGTAACGCAAATGCTTTTAAATTCTTGAGGAAAAAAGGAATAAACCTTAACTGCTCGCATATCTAGAATGAACGTAGATTGGAGTAATAGAGTTGCATTCTTTGTACATACTCGAGGATAGCTCTGAGAGAAAGAACCGCTAATGCAAAGCAGTTGTGAATTAAAACTGGAATATTAACTGGAATCCTCTAGTAGGTACTAGAGTAATGTCCCGTTTAAAATGGTTTTCCATTTTCTGATCCATTGCATGCTGGTTTTAATATTAATAGAATTCATTGTAGAAATTCAAAGTGTACCGACGTATGAGAACACGTGAAAAAGTGGTTAGTTAAAGTCACGGATGCATTACAGTCGTAAGAAGTAAAAAATGATTTTCGGGAAAACGGATTTTGTAAACAGTGATTTGCGTCTTCATTATTATTATTATAAGACCGTTGTGTCCCACTGCAGGACAAAAGCCTCCCTTCCATGCGTCTTCATAAAAACACCTATTTAATTCATGAATCCCCGACCGGTCCTATGAGACCGCGCTGTTATTGTTTTACTATTGTGTCTCGTTTTGTGGGTATGTGATAGGTTAAAAATAGCTTTTGCCTATACCTTGACCGCGCGGAATGTTTATAAAAAGTACGTTGTCTTTTTCTTTGTATTTCATTTAGATCGGTATAGCGCCTAAGGCGATTCGAAGTAATTAACTTGTAGAACCCCGTGGCACAAAAACGTGCCAGTAAACAAGTAATTACCTTTTAACTTTGAGAACCGCTGGAAAAAAATTGTGCCACCAAAACCTGACCGATTAAAAATTATACTCTAGTAGTATAATTACAGAAGCGACAGAAACAGAGCAATAACAGTTTATATTATTAATATTATTTATATTAATTTATTAATATTAAATAAATAAATAAATAATAATTAATGGCGGTCCCCACGGGGCGCCACAGGTATAGCTTCTTTCGTAGTTTTAAAAATAAAAATAAATATGTATAGTGTTTGCCTGTTCTAATAAAGGTTTTTCAACGAGGCTACCTATTTTTTTATGAGGTAAAAAATTACTAAATAATTTCTCATTCTCTATGTAATGGGCGTGTTAGGTTTTTACTGACTAGTTAAACCGCACTCGTCTTCACGGTGACTTTCGAGCATTCCTGCAGCCCTAGTCGACTTTGTTTCAAGGTTTCGTTCCCATCAGTGCTTTACAAAAGAATGTGACCGCTACCGTTTCGCTCTCGCTCCAGACCATGGCCTGAACCCTGGCGTCACAATGTAGCTTGTTTGACGTGGAAAGTTTTACACGTTCCAAAAATTGTGTTTTACACATTGTAAAAAAAATTGAATAGATTTTTCCCAGACTAAAGTGGTCAATTTAAGCATTATGCCAGACAGACTCATAATCATAATCATAATCATAATCATAATCGTTTATTTGCTAATATGGGTAATTACATAAAGATATTAAAAATATAGCACAGTCCAACCATATTACACCTGTGAGGCATGCAAATCACAAGCTTTATTATTATAATATATTTTCTTGCAATAGTATTATTTATAATTAATAGTACAATTTAGTTTATTTCATTTCAACATAGCCATTAACAAAGAAACATAAAACGAAAGTTGATAATAAATAATGTCAAGATACAATTGTGATTAAATATCAAAACAATAATATTATAGAAGTAAAATTAAATTAAATTCGTGTATTTATTATTTAGTAAATTCACAATGTAAAATAGTAATGTCAATAGTTTTATCAAAATGTGAATGTCATGTATTAAATGAGAATGTCAAGATATATTTGTAAATAAATGTCAAAGTAAACAAATGTCAAAGAAATTATATTAATAAAATAATGAATTTGGTGCAATAGTTACTTCAATATGTCCTTACATCCTCTAATAAATAATCATGAACAGTATAGTAACATTTACATAGCAAGAAGCTTTTTAATTTCTTTTTGAATGCATCGATTGATGAAGTTTCTAGTATAGACTTTGGCAAGTGATTGTATATACGCGGTGCCATACTGAAAATGCTTTTAGAATATAACGCCGTCTTACTAGATTTGCAGCAAATTTTGTCACTATGCCGTGTACTTCTGTACTTATCAAAAAGATTTTTGTTACTTCTTGCAAAGCTAGCAATTTCATAAATGTAAACACACGGCAATGTTAATATATTATGCTTGACAAAATATGGCTTGCAGCTATCAATCTGTTTGATATTAAACATACCTCTAATACACCTCTTTTGTGCCTTGAAAGCCATATCCCTATTGGTGGAATTACCCCAGAATATAATTCCATACTTTATCAAGGATCCCACGTAGCCATGGTATGCTGCAAGTACAGCAGGTGTGTCTACCGTTTTTGACAGCATATGTAGGGCGTATGATTGTTTATTTAATTTTTTATTTAAAGTGTCTACATGTGTCTTCCAATTCAAATTATGATCAATTGACATTCCTAAGAATTTTGAAGTTGCTGTCTCATTTATTTTGTTCCCTGCATGGTGTATATTAATGTCAGTAAATTGGGCTTTACGATTGCGAAATATCATTATTTGAGTTTTGTCTAAGTTCATCTTTAAATTATTATTATTCAGCCATTTAATAATATCACTAAGAGTGCTATTCATGTCTTGTTCTAGGGATACTTTGTCCTTATTCGTAAAAACGACAGTACTATCATCTGCAAAAAGTATAGTAGGATGTTTGGTTATCTTTGGAAGGTCATTTATATAAATGATGAATAACAGAGGGCCTAAAACACTTCCTTGTGGGACGCCTTGTTTGATTTCTCTGTATTCCGAAGTGTAGTTAACTTCTTTCCTTGTTTTGGTGCATACTCGAGAAATTAATGTGGACTGCTTTCTGTTGGTAAGGTAAGAAGCTATCAGCTCTAACGAAGTACCTCGAATTCCATAACTGTACAATTTACTTAACAGAATTTTGTGATCAACATAATCAAAAGCTTTACTTAGATCCATATATAATGCACACACTGGAATTTTATTATCTAAGCTAGCCATAACTGTGGTTAGAAAATCATAGACTGCCATATCAATAGTTTTATTTTTCCTAAAACCAATCTGCTCTTTAGCAAATAAATTTAATTTTTCAAAATATTCATTCAATCTGACATAAATAACTTTTTCATATATCTTAGATAACACCGGAACTAGTGCTATGGGCCTATAACAGTTCATATTGTGACAATCATCTTTCTTGAAAAGAGGTTTAATGATTGTCAGTTTAAGTTTATCAGGAAAGTAGCCATTTAGAATCGATAGGTTAATTATATGACTTAAAATATAGGATAATTTAATTGGCGCTTGTTTTAAAATTTTAGTCGAGATACTATCATATCCAGTGCTGTTGGTATTTTTTAAGTTTAAAATTATGTTGTGTATTTCATGGGGCGTAGTCGGATACATAAATAATGTTTTTGAGTTATTGGGTAAGGTCTCTGTCTTGTTAGTAGATTTGTTAGTAGTTGTATTCTCTTTTACTTGGTCAATAAAGAAATTATTAAAAGAGTCTGCAATGGTCTGCGGATCATCCGTACAATGTTCTTCGTCTATATTAATTTGATTGATTTGGCTTTTTGGCACATTACACAATGTTTTGTTAATAACGTTCCAAGTAGCCCTGCATTTGTTTTGAGCTGTATGTATAAAATAATTATTCTGAGACTTTTTTGTCAGTTTTATAACACGTTGCAATCTACTGGCAAAATTTTTAAAACTGGTTTTATTAATGCTATTTCGATTTTTACGATAGTTCCATAGTAATTGCCGTTTACGTATACAGCATTTTTTTATTCCTTTGGTCATCCATCGTGGTCGTGTTTGTGAATATATTTTAAGTCGAATATACGGAAAACATAGATTATAAAATAAAGTAAAATAGTCATAAAAAATGTCAAAAGCTTCATGCGGGTCATTATTTTCAAATACGTCACTAAACGAAATCGAATTTATGCAATCATTAAATTTCTTAATATTATCCTTACCATAGTCTCGTCTTTTTACGTACCAATGTTTTAGTGAGCAGCTTTGTTTTACGGGACAAGTTAGTAATTGCGCCGTGTGATCGGATAAGGCGAACTCCATAGTTTTACATTTACATCCACGAATGTTGTACATGAAATTGTCTATGCATGCTCCACTAATAGTTCTTGTTGGTTCAAATAATCCCAACTGTAGGTTGTGACAAGCTAGTGTTTCCATGAACATTGTAGTCATTTTATTTTTGTTTAATATATTTATATTAAAGTCACCACAAACTATTATTTTCTTTTTACTATAGCAGTATTGCCCAAGTAGTCGGTTTAAACTGTCGAAAAATATGTTTATTTCATCGGTTTTTGACCTTGGTGGTCGGTATATACAGAGTATTATGATATTATGGCTTAGAAGTTCGACACCTGAGCACTCCAGAACGCCTTCAATGCAATATTGTTTTAATCCAGTTATTGGTCTAAATGTATGAGTATTTCGCACTAAGATACATGAGCCGCCTCGACGATTATGTCTTGAGAAAAAAGATCCCTGAATAAAGTTAGGAATATTGATTAAATCTGTATCAGTATTTAACATATTATGCTCTGTGAGACATACAACATCTACAGGATTTTTTGCGTCTTGGAGTGACGCTAGAGATATCGATAATAAATCCATTTTCCTAGCTAATCCATTTATATTTTGATGGAGAATTTTTACATCTTTATACACGAAAAAAGTCTGAATTCCTTGAGCTATTTCTAATTTCAGGATTTGTTTCAGGTTCAGGAATTATATGATTTGAAATGTCAGAGTCCATAATTTGATATTTTAAATTGTCAAAAATTGTTTTCATTCCATAATTATTCAAACTACCATTATTCTTTGAAAACATAGTCCAATCATATAGTAAATTTAAATTAGAGTCAAAAATTACAGCATAGTCATAGATTTGTATGTCATGATATAATAAGCTATTGAACATTTCAATTCTCCAGTTAAACATACTAGAATATTCACTGCACCTATATGTAGGTAAACATATGATAATATTAGTGTGAGATATCGTTAAAAGGTTTTCCCTAATGTCAGAAACTAGGTCTGAGTAGTTTTTTGTTGAATTAAAATCTTCACTGCCTATAAGAATTACACAATAATCTTGCATGGTATAATTAGTTAGTTTTGAGCCCAGGTTACTAACAAGCGTACTTAATCCACAGTTAGGAGTGATATAATGACATATCTGGTGGCTCGAAAAAGCGTTTCTCACAACATTCACACTCACAACATTCAACGTTTGATCTCGTATAATTATATGAGATTCAACGTTAAATGCTACAACATGCTTTTTCTTGTTACCAGCTTATTTTTACTATACATATACTTGTACAATAATACGTTAACGACAAGACTGTTAATTAGAACTATTTTCAACAGAAAACATTTGTTGAAGTACTTTTGACCTGATGTAGAATTATGAATTTAAAATTCACTCAAAAACCTGCTGTTAAAAAAAATATTTTTGTGTAATTCTTGATATGTATCTAGAATTACTACAAAAATATTTCTTACGTTCTACCAAAATGTATGGTATGTACCTATATCCGTCATCTAAAACGATTAGTATTTTTTTTAAATAATTTATTATTAATTAAAAAAAACATTAACGCATTTTAACATAATAAGGATTTTAACTGAAACCAATCAAAACTACTTTTGACCAGTTCGCTTGAACATTCGTATTTTTGACAGAAAAGTGAAAGGCTAAAAGATATGACAGCAGGTTTTCGCCAATAGTTAGCACTTATTTTGGTCGTTGAAAATACTTTTCACTGGTTAAGAGTTTTGGCTGTAACACGGGAAAATGACGTAAGTATATAGCATAAGACATAAACTATAAACTAGTGGCTTGGTGTGAGCATTAAGTATTACTTACGTAAGCACATTTCTACGGCAAAGTAATATCTAAAGAGCAGTACAACCGTCAAATCGTTGTCATTCAAGTTAACATTGTTGTTTTTGTTTCGAAATAATGATATAGAAAAATGCTGAACAGCCACTTGGTCTCAGAGGCCACCTCCACGACCGCTCACAAAGTTTTATGTTCTGGAACTTAGCTGTTTGTGCTTGACATTTATTGCTTTTATGTTTTACGAGCTCAAGAAAGACGACTTACTAAATGTTTCTCAACAACGTACCTATATATGCTATAGGAAACTTAATTTTACGCACTTTTTTATAATGCATAATATTGGAATAATTAACTTTCTGTCGTTTTTCTGTTATAGATACTAAATATTTTAGGACCTAATTTTTCGACTAAGTATTAATTACGAAGAAACTGGTCTAGTAATATAGGGAATGCTAGTTCATTTCCTTTATTTTTATTACAATTAATTCTATCAAGTGGGAAGTCATACGAAGGAGATTTAGTTGTACATTATGATGCGACAAATCAACATAATCATCATTATCATTATGTGACATAACGCTAGGTTTTTCTAAGTTTGACTTCTTCTCTTATATCTTTATCTGTAAAGATAGATGTAAAGGGAATAATTCAATTAATAATTAATAAATTTAGAGCGTTAGTTAATATTTAAATATTTTTTGGCAACGCTTTTTAATCATATCTTGCAATAACTCACCGTTATTTGTGAATTATGTGTGAAAATTGCTAGCAATTGCTATCGTTAACCAAACGATTGAACGTCTGTTACAGATAATGTAGGGAAGAGGTGGCATGAAAGGGACGCGTATTGAAAGGGACAAGACGAATATCTTGTAAAATAAGAAACTTCTCGAAACTAGAATATATTTGTTCTGTGGCAATCCCGAAGCCCAACCATTCGTACCTAACGTCCCGCTTCTATCATTTCAAATATGCGACGGACGGCGAGCAAGTGTTCGTAATCGTACACAAAAGTAAATTTTTCGTGATTCTTTAGAAGTGTTTTGTAAAATGTTGTAATTAGATAAGTATTGTTTTACCAGTGTTTCGATCGACTTAGTTATCTACAAATACGAGAGCAAAAGGTCATAAACATTTATTAATTGGTAGTAGGTTTTAAAGTCATTTTTATTATTTTTGTGTCATATTTATGAAAGGGACACAAAAATGGTTATGAATGGGACGTCCCTTTCATAACTGTAACATTCATAAACAGTACTTTAATTAGCTAATTAGTACACAATCTTTGTAACACCTAGAATCTGGCTAACAAATGACTAGTTTTAAGCTTTTCTTATCATTATGTTTTGCAATAAAAATTATTCTATTTATTTGTCTATCTATTTTGTTGATTTTATAGTAATATTTTTGTTATTATTATTTTTGCAGTATAAATATACCCAGACCACTTGTAGAAGTACACAAAATAGAAGAAGTTGTGAATGAAACTGTATATAAGCATTATTATTGTCTTAGTCTCTCTTATATATCTTAGTTGATGATTAAATGTAATCAAGAAACCAAATAAGTTAAGACAATTGAGTAAAACTCATATAAAAAAATATAAACACTTAAGTTGTTTAAAAAAAAACACTATAAAACGGTTAATTACTGTTTAATTTCAGTTTCAGTGTTTTCTCTAAATATTTTTAGTGAAAATTATTCGTTATTATTTTTTTGCTAGTTGCATTACTAGTCATAATTTTACGATTAGCACCTAAGTGGATTTATGTTAGGATAGCCAGTTAACCAAACTTTAAGATTGTTTTTGTTTGTAACTTAAAAAACTAGATTTTTAAACATTACCAAACTAGTATTAATATATTGTAAAATGATTTTATATGGATATTATGTACTGTCCCTTTCATAAATGAATCCGTCCCTT
The DNA here is from genome assembly GCA_030763345.1 of Mythimna separata. NCBI lineage: Eukaryota > Metazoa > Arthropoda > Insecta > Lepidoptera > Noctuidae > Mythimna > Mythimna separata. Next base: position 19,851,711 of record CM061167.1, on the reverse strand, counting down.
TCAATACAGCTCATTTATGAAAGGGACAAAATCCACATTTTTTTAAATCGTTGATAGGAGTACCTAAGAATAAGGATATATTAATTATTTACTTTTATTTCATTAGAAGATGAATGTAGGTTTCTCATTCAGGTTCAACCTATTTAAAATATTATATAGAGCGTTCACTAGAGCCACTAGAACAAAAATGTCCCTTTCATGCCACCTCTCCCCTACTTAATGGCAAAGTAATCTCCTGAGGAAGACGCAGGTACACAATTCGAGCAATACTCCGCCCGCCCTCAGTAAACGCATCAGTTGATGCGTTTATAGTGGGTGGATGGTCTCGAAGGTTGACACAACTAACACAGTTGTCACTTTAGATCTTATTTTTATTCTTTACCTTGGTCATGCGCAATTTGCTACTAGAGCTGTGGAATCGTTTGAAAGAGTTGCGGTGGTTCTAAAACTGAACATATGATAATTCTCTAATATCAATTAATATTGTAATATTGTTAAATTATCATTTTTTTAATAGTAGCTGTAAAGCTTCTTATGTGTTCTTCTCCATTGAAAATAACCGATTGGAATCGCTATACTAGCTTCTTACGTTTTTTTAAGAGCCCGTGAAGGCACCTCACTATCTCTGCATAGTATCAAACAAAGGCTCGCTGTCTGTCTGACTGTCTGTCTCTATGTATGCTAAGATCTTTAAGACTATGTAACGGATTTTGATGCGGTTTTTTTAATAGATAGAATGTTTCAAGAGTCACAGTCATAGACATCCTTTTGGATGTGTAAAATACATGCACAATATAGCACTCGTGCAAAGCCGGGGCGGGTCGCTAGTGTGAAATAAATACATTTTAAATTACGAGCATAATGGTGACAATAATATTATACAATATTCTACGTTCAATCGCCATAATTTATTCAGCACAAATGTATTAAAGCGTATGAAATAGAAATCCTAAAAGCAATATTAAACAACCTCCCATTTTTAGCTGATGCAACCCATCCGTTGCCTAATTGGAATACTTCAGGCCTGACAGAATATAACTAACATAACTTTTAATGAAAATTGATACGTAGTTTATAACCTCGTCTAGCGTCCCAGTTCTAGTTATTCATAAAGTCTAGATTGATACCCCATTTTGCAACTATTGAAAACTATATCACTTTTCATCGGAACTGATTGACGAAGATTGGTCAAAATTAAACCTGAAAGGTACCTGCGAGGTATTGAGAGCTCAAATGTTGATAACTTGTTATACCCAGGGATCCGAATTGCGATAAAAATTATTATATCTTGAATCAATCATAAGTCACAGTATCTATGGGCTATTGAGTAATAATTGTCGCGACGTCACAATTATTACTCGTTGGTGGCATTCGAGATATTATCACTTTGATCGCATCTCGGAACGCGAGATATAACGAGTAATCACCGGTTGAGCTGTCAGCAGAGATAGGCAATACCCCCGCTGGTACAACTAAGAGTAGAATGTTTCTGTTATTTTTTTAAATCACTTTCCCTGTTTACCTTCCATGTTTGACTAGTACTAGCTTACTACTTTATCTTAATCTGATTTATTTTAATATATTATTTTACAATGATTATAATTATATAGTCCGTCTAATGAAAGCGCGACCTGAAAAAAAGAGGTTAAATCCAAAAAAAATGTATGTGGTATTACTAACTACACACATCAAAAGTGTCTAGGGATCAAGCATTTTTATGCGGATTTCTTGAGATTGAGATGTGGCTTTGTAATAAATTTATGATTTTATAAATTTGTATGGATCCTTTTTGGTGCATTTCATAATTTGAATCAGGAACTGTGAATCAAATTCGAGTAAAAGATGAAAATCAGCTGTCAATATTTTCCCTATAAAAACATACAACGCATTGAAGACATTATTAGTGCTACTGTTTCCCTACTACTGATTAAAACCAACGTTATTATGGAGCGGCGACGTCATTTAAGCAGGGAAGAAATGCTCAGAGCCGTGGGAATGATAGAAGCTGGTTCCCGGCAACGTACTGTGGCTTTAGCTCTGAATACAAGTCAGAGTGTTATCAGTCGACTTTGGACACGTTACCGAAGCACTGGTACCGTGGCTGAGCGCCATGGAGGACGGTATCGCTGCACCACACGGAGACAAGACCGATACATTCAAATCTTAACTCGAAGAGCTCCAACAATAATCGCCATGATGTTAGCCGTGAGGCTTCATCACTCTTCAGGGAACTTAATTAGCGACCAAACAGTCAGAAACCGCTTGCATGAAGTGAACCTTCATTCCCGAAGACCGCTACGGGTACCACCTATAGCAATGTACAATCGTAGGATTCGATATCAATGGGCTCTTGAACACAGAAATTGGGCAGAAGAACAATGGCGTTTCGTGTGCTTTTCTGATGAGTCTCGTTTTGGTATGAGACCGGATACAAGACGTATACGACACTGGAGAACCCCTGGACGCCAACAGCGATTAAAATCCTGCCAGGAAGTCCATCCTTACAGTGGTGGAACCATCATGGTATGGGCGGGTATTTGGATCGGCGGAAGAACTGAGTTGATTTGGATCAGAGGCAACCTCAACGCTCAAATTTATGCTGAGACGATTGTATCAGACGTCATCGTTCCTCTACAAGTGCAAATCGGTCCCTTATTTCAGTTAATGCATGATAATGCACGACCGCACACCGCAAGAGTTGTAAGACAGACTCTCGCCGCAGCTAACATCAATGTCCTGCCCTGGCCTGCTCAGTCGCCAGACTTGAACCCGATTGAGCATGCATGGGATATGCTACAGAGAAGAGCTCTGCCGAATATGGAGGGTATCCAGTCGCAAGAAGACCTTTTTTTGTTGTTGCAACGAACATGGGCGGCCATTCCACAGCGTGATTTGGATGAACTCATTTTGAGTATGCCAAACCGATGTTCTTGTGTTGTTAGTGTTCGCGGTAGAAACACGGATTATTAATTGTTTAAGTTACCCAATAAAATTTTAAAGAAAACTGTTATTTCAGTCTTTTTTTCGAACTTTAATGTTAGTGGTTCAAATGTCAAAAATCCCTTTATTAGGAAAATGGCAAATTTCTTTATTAATGCAAAGGTGACTTGGTTTATCGTTACTGTGACAAACGAAAACACTTTATTTGATGAATCCTTAAAGAAAATTTTAATTAATATCAATCAGGAGAAAAGTTATTGCAAAAATATATGTTGATCCCTAGACACTTTTGATGTGTGTAGTAGGAAAATCATGTCTTGATACCTCACATTTTTTTTATTTCATACAATTGTGGCTGAATAATGTTGCCAATTAAATTTAAAAAAAAACTCTAGGTCGCGCTGTAAAGTTATTTTAAAAAATATCGGTGTATATCTGTATCCTTATCAGAAACATTGGAACCCTAATATTCGATACGATCCTACTGTTTTTACATACAATGTTTAGAAAAGGAGGGTACGGTATTTGTTCAATTTAAATAAGGAAATGTTTTCAAAAGTCTGGGATTAGGACTCTACCCGACCTTGTTTCTCTTCGGCTTTCTCCCGAAGTAGTGATCAAAATCAAACTTGCTCAAATTTGCAATGGAAATATCTTTTTATTTTCCCTTTGAGCTTTCAAGGTTTAAAGGGACCCGGGTCGTCAACTGCTTAAGGATATTAAACTTCCTAGTCGTTGCCTTAAAGTTATTTCAAGGGAGATTTTATTTATATTTTCTTACTTTGGGAGATATATAGGTAATCTTTTAGTATAGCTTTGAATTCGGTTTCTTTTTTAATGTAATGAGATAAATAAGTATGTATAAGACTATCTCAATAATTGTTTTAAATTTCATTTAACCTGTGTAAAAAACGAATATTTTAACAATAAAATAATATATAAGCAATCAATCAATGATATATAATTAATATCATTTTTTGATAAATAAATTAAAAAAAAACATAAAGAGGAAGAGTTGAGATCATTATTTATATTTTTTTTAGGAATTTGGAGGATAGACCTCCAAAGAAGATGTTAAATTAATTTAGCTTTGGCTAAAAACTGAAAAGCAACAAAAGAATGATTACCTTGGTTTTTTGAGTAATAAATATAACATATTACAGTCCTCCGTAATTTTAAGCGATGTGTAAAAGATGTAACCTTGTCACTATACCTACATTGTTTTACAGGATTAGCAACCCTCAGGTAATTGACGTGATAGTATAACTGTGTATTTGTATGTGTGTATCACAATGTCGTAAAGTGTATCCGTTTGTGATTACATATTTCAATGTTAAACGTCAAGTTGAAGTCAAATCGTCAATCTCTCATTTACTTTATTATATTATTGGATGACCTTCTTTCGACATGTTTTGATATTGCATTATCATTTATTTAATTACTAGCTTTTACCCGCGGCTTCGCTCTCGTCAAATGACTACCCTACATATCCTACGCTACCCTACCCTACCTTCCCTACCTACCCTACACTACCCTACACTACCCGACACTACCCTACACTACCCTTCACTACCCTACACTACCCTACACTACCCTACACTACCCTACACTACCCTACACTACCCTACACTACCCTACCTACCCTACTTTACCTAACTTTTTTTTTGAATGTTTATCTCCGTAAAAACCATCATTGAACTTCAAGGAACATTTAAAAAAAAAATCAGCCAAATCGGTCAAGCTGTTTTCATGTTATGTCGTGACAACGGAAAACGGGTTTCATTTTTATATATACAGATAGATTTTTACTTTAACATAACACGGCCAATGGCCAATTACGAGTACATTAGTTAAAAATAGGATAATACATGATATATTTTGTCTTAATTTCATAAAGTCGCAGTTGAAATCATGATAAAACTTAGGTAACATATTTACCACCAAGTGGTTTTCATGCACGCCTCCGCGGTTGATTGAACAGCTGTTTTATTTCTAGTCATAAAACCGTAGTTTAACCTATCACATACCCGCGAAACGAGACACAATAGTAAGACAATGACAGCGCGGTCTCATGAGACCGGTCGGGGATTCAAACGTGCGGTTAGGCAGGCGCCGCGGTTACGATTTCCCCGCAACCTAGCGGACAATTATCGCAAGACATGTGGTTGACACGGCAGCCGCGAACAACCGCGCATACCGCGGGCGTACAACGTGTTGAAAAATAAGCTTTATTTTTTTACATATACAGAAGCTGCACGCTTTCAGACATGGCGGGCGCGGGTGAAAACCGCTTCGTTAGTTCTTAGCTTCAGGTTGGCCACTGACGAAAATATTTAACCAAATGTATTCTTGATCTGTAGTAAATAAAGTCCCAGTGTAAACCCATTCACAGGATATACATCACTTCTATCATCCACGATTTAAGAGACCAACGACAGTACTCTTCAAGTACCTAAATATTATTTGGGAAAAATTAATACCAAATAGTCAAAAAAAGAAGTTGAAAATTTTGACCTGTGGTTTTTTTAGTTAGTGTCGTGAAGTTCCTTTCATGCATGAGGATGAGGATTCGAAACCGTGCAAGTACCAATGTGAATTATTCAATTCATAGTTATGTACCTACATTTAAACTTATAATTTACTGACATTCATACCTCGGAAAATGCGTGAAGTTGTCGGTTCCGGTTGTCATTCGTAGATCTTTGACAGTCATAACAGGAAGACAGACGCGAGAAAGTCTGATTTGATGATCGACTTTTTCACTTTTTTGATTTTTCCGTCCAAGGAGAATCGTGTTGCCCAGTAACTGGGTACACGGGTATTCAGCCGCACCCGGTTAGACTGAAAGCCTACGCCAAGCCAGCTGGGAAAAGGCTAAAAAGATGATGTTAGTTAATTTACGAAACAAGTTGTAAGTTTCTAGACTGTAAAATTGGTTATTATCTACGAAACTCTTAAAATATTATTTCTCACGAAATTATATTTTAAGAGTTGGTACTCAACAAAGAAAAATGCTATTAAATATTTCGTCTTAACATGTAGCAAACTTTTCGCATAGGGACAGGAAAAGGTCACAAAGTACCCAAGGAAGAAATCTTAAATCAAATAAGTAGCCTTCGTACGCTTCTATAAAGCCAAAAGAAATTAGTTTTCCCTAAAGGGCGAATCTAGTTTATAAGCTATGCGATACTTAACTATAAATTTATTACAGGCGGTAGCCTCCTTCTGCGAAGCAGTAATGTTAGCAAAGGAGGCTGCCGACCGCGAGCGTATGAGGGAACGGAATTCACGCCGCCGCCGCCGTGATCCCGATCCCGATTTCCGACCACCGTAGGCGCGGGCTCGCGGACGGCGAGCACTGAGTAGCTCGCTGCTCGCTGAGTAGTCTGGTAATAATCTGGACCGAGCCTAGTCGTCAACGGCGCGTTCTGTTCCAGGCACGCCTCAAGGAGATGTCAGCAAACTGTAGGGGTCCAGTAGCGCCGAAGCCTCTGAGGAACACGGAAAATTCGAAAAGTTGTCACCGTGTCCCCCAGATCGAAGGCAACGAAGGAAAAGAAAAGGTTTAGTCAGTAAGAGTCTGATACAGCCTCCCGCTCCGCCCAAGAGTGTCAAGTCATTCTGATGATTCCCCTACCGGAAAATAAAACTATAAATTTATTATACAATCTCAACCGCCGTTCCATTTCGACCTCTTCTTTTACGGAGCTGTGGAAATTAGCAATCGTTAGATCCATTAATTTTATCTTACACCTACTACAAGCGTAAAAAAACTTCGCTCTACTAGCCTACTGACATTTCTCTCCAAGGTCTTAGAGAAGGTTGTCTCCGGGCTCCGGGCTACATTTACCGGCTCGCTCAATCTGGTTTCCGCAAGGGATATAGTACAGCTACGGCCCCACTTGGTATGGTTGGTAATATCCTTGAAGGTATTGACACGGGAATAGGTGCCAGGCTTGTAAACTGTTTTTTTTTTAAACTACATTGTGTTGTCTTATTGAAAGAGTGCAGATGCCAGTAATCTTGGAGTAGTATTTGATGAGCATACATTTCGAAACTCATTTACAGAAGCAGTGTGCAACTGTTTGCATCGTCTGAAGCTTTTATACCGTGTACGTCCCAACATAAATGTGGATATGCGTATATTATGTTCTATGACTCAGTTGGTCTATCCAAGCTTAAATACGCGGACACCGTGTATGAGGTGTGCATTCTCGGTAGGAGTGAACAGTTTATGCAGTGCGTACAAATGCGTGAGCTATGTTATTTTTTATAACCCTTCAAGATCTCACATAACTCCATTTTTAAATAAAGGTAATCCGATGAGACATTACTTTGTGTAAGTTACTTCATCTGCTCTCAAAACAGTGAAGGAAAATATCGAGAAGAAACAGGCATGTCCTAGAACCACAAATTCGAAGACATGTGTCATCCACCAATCCGCATTACTGCCCATTCCCTCTCCTAGGGTGGAAGCCTGAGTCTCAACAGTGGGAACATTACAAGGCCAGTAATGCTAATTGGATGAGAATGGCAGATTTCAAAATGGTTCATCTGGCTAGCTTACTCTTTGGCACGACTTTCACTAGAAAATCGAACTACGAGTATTCTGTATAAAAAATTAACTTGGTTAAGTGATGGAAGCAATATTAAAACGAGAGAATTTTCTAACCTTTTGCTGACATTGACCCATAAACCCGCTGCATTCCGTGGAATAGCTCACTACTGAGTTTTAGTGCTATGAGGAGGCTGATGCTTTTAGTCACAATTGTAGACAGCATTTATTACCAGTGATAGGAATAGGTAGTGCCTATTTGCCTAAACTTCGAAGAACAGAGACAATAAACGGAGACCTCCTTAGGACTATATTTTTTCCGAGACTCCCGAAATTTCGAGAAAACACTTAAAATACATTAAAAAAAATGTTATTTGGAATAAGTAATACGTCAATATTTACCAAAATTTTGCGATTACCATAATAAATAACATACACAGTCGTAACAACCATAAAATTTTCAGTTTTTTTTTGTTTGGGGAACATTTTGTAAATGACTTGTTGATCGTAATAGGTGTTATTTATTCCAAATAACATTTTTTTTAATGTATTTACGTGTTGTCTCGAAATTTCGGGACAGATCTCTCGGAAAAAAAATTAGTCCTAAGGAAGTCTCCGTTTCTTGTCTCTGTTCTTCGAAGTTTAGGCAAATAGGCACTACTTATTCCTATCACTGTTTATTACGCATCCAAAAAGAAACCACTACATACTTTACTCAGATTTTTGCACGGTTTTTATTGGTGACATTGTTGCAAGGCTAGTTCAAGGCATCTTCTACATGCATCTAACATAACACAACATTACACTTCACATTCAGACCCTATAACATCAGATACACTCAAATCACTTTAGCTTTAAACTTACAACTTGAAAAAAACACAGCTTGATCGTTTGTCGTACTGTTAAATTCAGAACTTCATAGGCGCGATTTTACTGACAGCTGTCCCAGAGATGAAGCTATCTTTTTTTAAGTGTATTTATTTACTCAACTTTTGTTTGAAGATATCTATTTTTTCTTTTGACAGTCGATAGATCGCACCACAGAACACTAATATTTGTAAACCGTGCGCCCACTTACTTATTTACAATTGAACGCACTAGTTTTCATTATGTATTTAACATTTATATTAACTCAAAGTCATGCTTTCTATCAATGTTTTCATTAATATTTATTATTTTATTTTTGTGGTTTATTCAAACGTGACCGTGACACCACAACTGTAGGTCAACAGAATACCAGCACTTCGTTTTTTTTGCTTTAGAATATCACAGCATATGATGAGTCAGAAGAGGGTCGCAGGATTCCGACGCTTGGGAGAGGCCTGTATCCAGTAGTGGACGTCTTTCGGTTGAGATGATGATGATGATGCAAATTCAGGTGCCTTTGTGGCCTTGCACAGATTTTTAATTTGTTTTTTCCTTAAATTTTTTTATTTCTATTGTAGGTAGGAATGTACGTACTCATAAAAAACGTTTTTTTTTGTCTTTCATGCTTCTTTTTTCCTTTCTTATATTTTTTTACGGCACGGAGCAGTGCTTGAACGATTGGCTGTTGCGCTATGTCTCACGGATTCGATTCCCGCACAGAACAAATATTTATATGGCCTGCAGATAATTAATTTTTCCGAATCTCTTGTGTACGAGTATGTAAGTTTATGAATGTGTTTGAACGCAGCCACTTTGCAAAAGTAATTTATTGTGTAGGAGAAACGTTTAAAAAAAATACAATAATGTACTTTCATTGCATACTGGTCACTGGCCTAAAATATTTCACGGAATGTGTATCTAAGCTGCTCTCCACTCTATGAATTATTCAATAAACTGTTACTTAAACTATTTACTTGGTACACACTTGACCGTTCAATGTAAAAAAACTGGGCATGTGCGAGTCGGACTCGCGCACAGAGGGTTCCGTACCGACTTACCTATAAAAATGGTTCAATTCTTAAATCGATTGTTGAATATTTTCGTGAATTGCATTTTTTTGTTCCTTTTGACGTAACTACAAATTTTCAGGTTTCAGACTTATTTTTGAGACCTTGCATTATACCAAATTTCAGGATTAGAGGTCAACGGGAATTTTGATTCCTTTGATAGTATTGAAATATACGTTTTTTACGACCTAAACGATCGTATCTTATTTTGCGTTTACTTACAAGCTTAATTTTTGAACAGCTTTAAGGGACCGCAGAATTAGGTATATGGTTTTAATTTCAACTCGATAGCTAAACTCATTCCCAAGATAAAGCGTTTTGGTAGACAGACAGACGGACAACGAAGTGATCTTATAAGGGTTCCGTTATTTACTTTGGCAGTATGAAACCCTAAAAGTGATTGTTTGATTGTTTATTTAAGATAAAACGATTTTAGTACTGACTCATCATGGTTCGGTATTCCCCGTCTAATTTCTTACATAATTATATGAAACAAAATGCTACAATACGTCTGACTGTTCGACTTTTCGCGATGAACGCAAAAGCTGCTGATCAGATTCTCATGCGATTTTCTTTTATAGACAAAGTGATTCATCATAAAAGCCCTGAAACCTTTATATTATTATAGTAGAAAAAAAGATTTCTGACCGCCCCGTCCATGCAAAGCTGAGGCAGGTTATTACAAATATTATTAGATTGATAAAAACTTTTGTAATAACTACACCAAAAATAGTTCTCGTATCGTAGCAAAATACTTCGATATGTGGCTGAAACATTTATGAAGGTGTACCTTTATAATGTATTATAAAGGTTGTAACCTACTCATAAGAAGTTCAAAACATTGATACCACCCTCTTAGGCACAGTGGTTAACCTGCTTTATATTTTCGATATTTTCTAAACCTAATGTTGAAAATTGTGGCTAATGCGAAAGGGAGAAGATCACGCTCCAAGGATGAGGGTAGGAGGCGGAGGGGTGCGACCCTTATCTCCGTGGAGAACGACGCGCGCACCATCTGTAAAACAAATATTCTCAAGTTTTCAGAACAAAGAAAGCAAAATTAATCAACAAAATATTAATAATTTTAACTTTGCACAAATCATTGCAATAGCAACACTTTTAACTTAGTGTGAATTTGTAAATTATTTTATATTACTGTTAGGTAGGCACTACTCTGCATGATTATTATTTTACAATTATTTTTACAACAATATCATAATAATAGTAGACGTAAGAATATTTTTCAAATAATCCACTTTTATCGGGATACGCGCTAAGTGAGTAAGTGAGAGCGCGCGGCGGAGTGGGAGGGGCCCCCGCGTCCCATGCCACACTCGTTCGCCATCAGTCGCCCCTAAGTCTCAGGTTTGCACACAGCATCCCGACACTTTATCGCTTTATATTTCCCACAATATAATAACTACAGCGATTTAAATCACGTAAACGTTGCCATGTTATTTGCAAAATAACGAATCTGCTGATCGAGGACAATTTATATCCAAAAATGGTGTTTAATAGTTATTTCGCGGCGCGATATACCGGCTTGTTGTTGATAAACGCAGTGATATTGTCAGCGCAACCCTTCGCAGTCGAGAAAATAGCCGTCGGTAAGTTTTAATAAGCACGTGCATACTTTAATAAAGTTTCATAATATTGGCTTTTTGTTATATGTATTATTTTTTCTCTTTACAAACAATTATTGCCTGGATCTAATTTTTTTTCCTGCGTAATAGAGCTCTGTAAATAAGTGTCGTATAAGTAAATTTATTTATTACTTGAAGTAATAGCCAAATGTATTTTGCTCTCGTCTCACTTCGACGCGTAGTGTTTTCCATGTAATCACCATGTACGTGAATCGATTTTCTCTTTCTTTCGCGCCGCAGTGCTCTCGCTCGCACGCAGCTCATGCGGGCTTTGGTAGGGGTGAGCAATTTTCAGGCGCGTTTTTAAAATAACTTCGTTTTGTTTCTATATACATAGTTAGTGACACGTCGAAGCCTTTGCTTCACAATTTAATGGGAAGACAATACCTATGTAACTATGTGTTCCGTACGATCGCTCTTTCTATGTAAAAGCTTTTCTCTTTATTTATAACCGGTTTATTTGACTAGACATGACGCTGATTTGACTGATCTCGGATTTGATGTTTGTTTTTGTTGTTATAATAAAACCAAACTATAATACATCTATCCTTAGTAAGTAAATATAAGAAAAGTACTTAAGGTCATATACATTAGTGTGTATGGGATTATTTACATTTCAGGTTCTTAAGGGAGTCTTAATATACTGCTAATTAACTAATTAAGTGTTAATCTCGAAAAGAAAATGAAAAAATCTCTTGAATTTTGTAACAAGCCTACCGTATTTACATAGATGTTAAATTACATTAAAAAAAATAAGCACTCAGAACGGTACACAAAATAAAAACACAAACATTCGAAATAACAAGGAATTTCTTTGAGAATTCTTGCCTCTTGTAAAATGGAACTACTATTTCGTCAAGTCCACTTTAACTGACGCAATATTTGGAGAGGAACTTGTCGTAATTACCTGACTGGAATAGTTCGTTTCATGCTCCCGTAGACTGCACTGCACCTGCGTTGTTGCAGTCACCGGTTTCAACGCAGATATACAGGATAGTCCCCGAGAATTTTCCACGGCGCGGCGCATAAAAACCGGCATCGTTGTACTGTTATTTCGATTGACTATACAGTATAGATTTATAGCAAGCCGCATTGAATAGAAATATAAAGCCTGTTCTTGTTAGTAGAACATCTTTTTTATATTTAACTAGCTTTTGCCAGCGTCTTTGCTCGCGTGGACCCCACACATTTAGAAACTTTCGACTATATAATATTAGTGTGGTAGGTAATTTTCACCATCAGATTTTTTTAACAAATCATAAGCTACGATAAATCTTTTGTCAGAAGCTACATAAGTATATTACATTAAACTATCAGTATCTTGTAATATATTAAAGTAAGTCGCTAGGTACCCGTTACTCGAGTAGGTATTTAATATTTCTAGTCTAGTAAACAATTTCATAAAGAATGCTCGATTAGTTGGTACTCTTTTTAGTATTCATGATGAAATGTGTAAGCACTGACAACTAAATATAAACATAAGGTCGAAAAATGTTCACGTTTTTCAAGAAAAGAACTTTTATATTTTATAGTAACACTATCAAGGTGTTAAGTACCATAAAATATAAAAGTTCGTTCTTTTTCTTCAAACAGTGAACAAGCACTATAGATACATTAGTTAAATTAATGTTTGTCTACTAATAAATATTATTGAACCTTACAATATATGTATGACAGATGATAGATAAGTAGATAGATAGATATTTGTTTTTGTACTAATACATTGATAGTGGAAATTGCGGGATTAGTGGAAAGACTTATCGCGACCCTGAATCGCAAAAACCGACTGAAAGAAGATAGTAGGGCTTAGTTAGAAAAATTCTGACACTCTCTCTAGTTCCACGGAGAGGAGCAGAAACCATAATGATTATAGACCAAAAAAACTATAATTATAAACTAAGATTGAATTCATCATCATCTGCCTAGCCTGTTTCCCAACTATATTGGCGTCGGCTTCCAGTCAAGCCGGATTTAGCTGAATACCAGTATTTTACGAGGAGCGGCTGCCTACCAGACCTCCACAACCCATTAACTGGGGTAACACGGTACTTCATGGCAAGACTGGAGTCAGATTTACTGGCTTCTGACTATCCGTAACGACTGCCAAAGATCTCCAAATGACAGCCGGGACCAACGGCTTAACGTGCTTTCCGAGGCACGGAGGAAACTCGTTATGTTAAGATGGTCACCCATCCACAGACCAACCTAGGCAAGCGTTGCTTAACCTTAAAGATCGACCCGTGCGGCTTTTTATTATCTAGCCACGAGCTCCTCACCTAAACTAAGATTGAATTATCAAAGCAAATAAAAAGGCTAATATCGCTCGCTTCAGTCAGTGCTCACGTTGCCTAACGAGCACGTATAGAAACCGCTCTGCTTCAGACTCAAGATTCAACTGACTTGCAGGCGATGCAGAATATGGATGCCGCTCTTTCAGTAAACCAAAATTTGGTACAATATAATCAAAAGCAATAATGCCTGAAATTATGTTTACTTCATGTAACAATATTGTACACAATTTTAATTTAGTACCGCTCCGGTTTTGCCCAGCGGTAATTTTCTCTTTTGGTGTCTTGCAGTTTTTCTTCTAAAAACCCTGTTTTGATAATTACGAACATAAAAAAGCCAAATTGATGCAGGCGTCTTGAAGCAATGTGCTGTGTGCACTTCAGTAGAAGAAACGCCCGGGTTTCACCATTGTGATGACCGCGCGGAGGACACAGTGGAGCATACAGCGGAGGTGTGCTCCTCTTGGAGCACCGTCCTTATCTCTCGCTCTAGGTCCTGATATAGGCCATGGTCACAACTGAGGAGTGGCAGGCTGTCGCTTTCTTCTGCGAAGAAGTAATGCTAGCGAAGTAGGCGACCACACGTGGCACCTGCTCTTCGTGCTCCAGCCTATCCCGTTTCGTGTTCCCGGCCCCAATTCCCAGCCATCGAAGGCTTGCGGATGGCGTCTGGATTAAGCCCTTATCTTCGACGGAGCGTTTTGTTTTACGCGTGCCTCTAAGAGACAGACAGCCAGTAAACTGTGGAGGCCAGGCAGAGTGGAAGCCTAGTGGGGCCCTGGGTTGAACAAACACCAGGACCCTGAAAGGAAGGCAAATAAGGAAAAGTGGAAGAAGAACACAGCCCAGCCCACCCACACCGCCCAGAGCGGGAGAAGTCATATGACCTTAAAAAAACTATTAGCAACCCAACTGCTTTTATGAAAGTCTTGTTGCAAACCTCATACCTTCAAATCACAAACCCCTAATAAGGGTGTTATCCCTTACCCCCCTATACCTCTGTTTGAGAGAACCCCTTCCTAAAAAAAGGAAAACTTCGTTTTATTTTCCGTTTCAAAATAAAATAATTTATTTGACGCTTGTTCGTGTTTCTGACAGTAAGATATTTTAATCGTTGGATGAATGAAGCGTGGTTATTGATTTTATAATCCCAAGGGAATTATCGGTAGTTTTGCGAGCTTGAAATTTGAGTGACAAAGGTTTACGCTTTACGAGGATACTTAAAACATTCAGATAATGTACAAAATATTATTAATTCTAAACCATGCCTAGGTATTCTATACAATGGTGAATGTTCTACCGGCAATGTTCTAACGACTGTAGTTAGGGAGATAAACGGTTTAGGCACAAAAGGCCTAATTCTGAAAATGGCAACCGAGTCGCAAAAGCATTACTTTTCAAAATGGCCAATTCTCTAAATTCCTAATTCTCAGAATCGCCAATTCTCTAAAAGCCTAATTCTTTGAATTCCTAATTTTCTAAATGGCTAATTAGATAAATGTTTCACACGTTTTTCGTATACATTTAATTAAGTTTTTCTGAATAAACCTATATATTTATTAAAATGTACACAGTACTTCTTTTTTTATTTGACTGTAATCCCACACAACGAGACAACACTAATATAAAGCAGGCGAAAATACAGTTAGTAAATTTTTAACAAAAAAATTATTTGTTATCAACTTTTATTTAAAAGATATAATGCGTTTTACATACTTTTTCTACGTTTATACGTTTTATGCTTTCGGGAATAGCGATAATAAACGTTTACCTTTCATTTTGCATACCTTTGTATATTTTGAATTTATGTAGTTCAGACAGTATAAATATTCACCATATTTCTGTATCGTTAGTTCTGTTAATTTAGTTTTGCTAAAGCTACGTATGGTTTTAATAAGTTTTAAATTATTTTCTGTTAAAATAGATATAACATGAAAAATAAAAACTTAACTAATTAAAACTACGTATACACTACCCTAAAATATGACAGTCAGAGATTAAGCATTGCCATAGAACGTGGCAATGCCGCCAGTCTTTTGAACACACTTCCGGCCGACAGCGACGCGGAAGAATTTTTTGGTGCCATATTTTATATTAGTGTGTATAAGAAATAATTTAAATATATTTTATGTTATTATATAATTTTTTTCACATTCAGTTTATATTGAGTTTTAACGATATCATTTCAGTTATAATACACGAAGAAAGTTTGAAGTCATATTTATTACTATCGTTCTATTTTTTAATTAAAAGTTTTCAAAATGGTTTGACACAATATTTTTTAACTAAATCACTAAATAAATACACAATAGGTACCTACATATGTATGTGTATTAAAGTTTTTTATTTATATGAAAATCCCCAATTTTCTTGAAAAATATTTCATTTTGATGAATAAGCCATTTAAAGAATTGGGTATTCAGAGAATTAGACTATTAGCAATTTGAAATTTTGAGACAAGCATTTTAAAAACTGCCCATTTTGAGAAGTAGTAGTTTTGCGTCTCGGTTACTATTTTGAGAATTAGGCATTTCTCACCTAAAACAAATATGTGACGAAAACTGCAGTGAGGGGCTTCTATTACTGTCTGCAGGGTTAGAAACTTATACGAAGAGGATGTCATAGATTTGTACGTTAGCTGTAATAACCCTTCGAACCTACTTTGCCTGCGTTAAGGTCCTCTAAGTTCCCAAGCCACGCTGCTCGCTCTTGACATAACGTCATATCAGGAATTATCAGGATCAAGTGGCCACTGAGTATAAATTGCAACACAATAAGTCATATTATTTGATCTGTATATTTTACTTGATCTCCTTTAGGCATTCAATACAATGCCTAGATTTTTCTTTTAGATTTTTTCAGTGACAAGCAGAGTAAATAATGATAAACGACAGACACAATATTTTATTCATTGCCTAGACGAGCTTGGCATTGTAAAGCATGACTAGACATTCTATACAATACCTGAATTCTATACATTGCCGGTAACATAATAAAATACAAACTGGTATTATGTACAAAGGCGTGTTAAAAGAACTCCGTTTAGAATTGTTACAGAAATGCCTTTGCTAATACTGTAAAAAAAAAACTTCTATTTGATATTTTTGACTTGTTATTTCTACCCAAAATTTCAGGCAAAAATTTTTAGATTACATTCTTAAAACTGTCGAAATTTTTATTTAGAAAATGGAGCCTGACACTGAGCACTTTCAAAATGGACAAAAAGTTTAAAAGAATTTGTAAGAAAGAAAAACATAAGAAATAGGTGTAGGAGGGTATACAACAGCCCATGATCTATTCTTAGTCATCTCAGACATTTCATAAAATCGGTAATTAAACAATTTTGGAGTTCAATAACACTGTGAACTGAGATTATAATAATTATTAGATTTTTAATACTAAAAGACAATAGACATCCAACTATTTGAAGATGTTGAATAATCGTAAGAAATATGTACATAATTAGAACTTTAAAAGAAGACAAACATATTTTTACTTACAAGATTACAGGCCATCACGAACTTTTAACGCGATCCATTTGAAGACCTAAACTGAACGTTTAAAGCGATGGTGCTATACAGAGTGAAATGAATTATTAAAGGGATAGCTATCAAATCTGACTCCAGTCTTGCCATGAAGTACCGTGTTACCCTAATTAATGGGTTGCGGAGGTCTGGTAGGCAGCGGCGCCCCGTAAAATACTGGTATTCAGCTAAATCCGACTTGACTGGAAGCCGACCCCAATATAGTTGGGAAAAGGCTAGGCAGGCAGCTGTATACGAGTAGCTCAATCTCTCTTTCTAGCTCGCACGCTTGACATTGTAAAACGTCATGGTAAGACCCCTGAACTGTTAACTAATTTTGAGCAACGAAGTAGAAAGGTCCTGTTAGCACCCTGTTTATTTTTTTTGGGATGGGGTTTCTCAAATAACTTCTCCCACTCTGGCGATTGGAAGCGAGATAAGTTATTGTATAACATACTAAAGAAAGAGGCGTGGATAACTTTGAAACTCTTAACTACTCTGTTAATTAACACAGGTTGTTACTGTTAATAAAAGTACGATGGATTTTTCTTTACCCTTTAGAAATGTGGGTAGAAAAGGGGTCAATCACGATGGTCATACACGTTTGACTGGTTTATTGATTGACCATTTACATGAAACAAACCTTAACGTTGCAGGTTACAGTCGTGTATAACAAGTCACGTGGTTGTAGAAGACAAGGAAGAATAATGCATGAAAAAAATATTTTTTATCTAACCATTTATTAATAAATTTACAGCATTAGAATATTAACTGTGAAAACATAAACAAAATCGAAATTAGCAGAAAAGTAAACGAGATATAACTTTTTCAAACAAATATACAAAAAGCCGTTTTTCATGGCAGCCAAATGGGCGCAAAGTAATATGACGTCACATTACATTGCGGATTTCTTTTTGAAGCTTTCATAGAAATCGATTAAGCCTTTTCAGAAGAGTTAGATAATAAAGACACAACTTTTTTACATACAAAATTGACTATATACTGTGCAATACATAACACCATTACGTTACGATGTGATTAGGAGTCTACACTGGTGTAAGATTCCAGCAAAGAAATAAAATAAATTATTTTACTTATATTTTCGTCTCCGTCGATAAAATGGCTAATGTTTTTGGGACAAAAAGCTTTCATTGTGCCTAATGGTAACTTTTAAGGTTAATTGTTAGAGTTATCTATTGAATAACCTGTAACCTTTTGTAAAGCTTGGAAGGCCGTTCAAAACGAAAGGGAATTTAAATAAAAGGGAACGTTCTTACTTTATGCCTACTTAAAAATATTCCATTATGGATGTTTTCTCAATAGTCTGATAACTTTTTCTCAAGGGTCCCTAATTTTATAATAAGAGTTGTTAATAATATTCTTTAACTTCTTCAATTAAAAACGGTTTTTCAATTTCTATTTGTTTAGATTTGTTCGGGTATATCTTCTCGGTTTCTTAGTTAAGTTCAGTATAATATGATACTACAGTTTGAACTACTAATAAACATTTAAGAATATACTCACAAATGTAGAAACGTGTATATGTTACTGTAAAAGCCAGAACTACGGTAAATCCTAAGATTTTCCAGTAAATCCTAAGATTTACCAACTCTTAATGGTAAAAGTCCGAACTGTTCTATAATCATCGTTTATTTCGGACTTTTACTACCATTCACTTGGTAAATCTTATGATTTACCTCAAAGACACGGTAAATGTTAAGATAAACATGACCAAAAGATAGGTAACGATTTGACTCATTAGTAGACTATGGATCGTGTACTCAACACTAAGCTCCTGGCATACCTACCTAGAAACTTATGACATCCTAAGTGACCGTCAATACGGCTTTCGCCGAAATTGGTTAACTAGTGATCTTCTAGTGTATGCCATCCGTATCTGAAATGAGGCCATCGAGAAGCATGGGGAAACGCTTGGCGTCTCTCTCGACATCTCGAAGGCTTTCGATAGGGTCTGGCACGAAATCCTTGTTAGTAAGCTTCCTTCTTTTGGTTTACCTGCTGGATTGAGTGCTTGGATCGCAGACTTCCTGAGTGACCGAGCCATTCGAGTGGTCATCGATGGCAGCTCGTCCGGTCAAATGGCCATTAATTAATGCCGGTGTCCTTCAAGGGTCAGTGCTCTCGGCAACTTTGTTCTTGCTGCACATTAACAATCTGCTTAAGCCTGGTACCTTGGGGTATGCAGACAGTACTGTTACTGAAAGATACATATCCAATACACGAACTAGTGGGTCACAGATCCAGTCTCTCCAAGTGGCTATGGTTGAGCACTTGAATTGGTCCTTGGAGGCGGTTATTGAATGGGGCAATGCCAATTTTCCGCTAAAAGAAGACAATTCAGTTTTCCTACTTTCCTGGGTGCAACCGTGCCGATAACCGACCATCTTGATCTTCTTGGGGTTACGTTGACGTCGACTTTTAACTTGCTGCTAAAAAGCTAGGAATCCTTGCAAAGGTGAGACAGTACTTCACACCGGAACAGCTGCTCACACTTTATCAAGCGCAAGTTCGATCATGTATGGAGTACTCCTCTCATCTTTGGGATGGATGTGCCCGATATCAGCTTGAAGCGCTTAAAGCTTTCAATAGCTTTAAGCGCTAAACGAGAGCCAAGAAGATCATTGGTAATGATGCACTCGTTTAGTCGAGGCTTCAAAATCTTGAGCATCAACACCGAGTCGCTAGCCTGTCAGGTTTCTACCGGTTGCATTTTGAGGAGTGTGCGTCGGAATTGCATAACTAAATAATTCCTCCTAGCCCGTTCCATCATCGTACCATCAGGCGTACGGCGATGCGCCATCGGTACATGGTAGAAATCCTTCTTATACGCGCAAAACGTTTTGGGAACACATTTATTGTATGTACAGCCAACGAGTAGAAATCCCTGCCCGAGTCTATGTTTCCTGATAGCTACAACCCAGGAATCTTTAAGTCAAGAGTGAATAGGTTACTTCTTGGTAAAAGCGCTCCATCGTCGAAAATACAAAACCAACATTTACCAACCCTCACTGGTAAAACCTAGCATGTACCAAATTCTAATGGTAAAAGCCCGATTAAATCGTTTCTTTTTCACATATTCTTACATTTACCAACTCGTGTTGGTAAAACCTAAGATTTACTGGTAAAACCTGAGATATACCGTGGTTCGGGCTTTTACAGTAACATATATATACGATTCGAATAGGTGAATATAAAAAAAAAACAGGCGTGATTAAAAATTATTTTGCACTCAAGTGTTTGTTTAGACTGGTTTACAAAAGAATCTTTTGTAAACCAGTACCAGTCGGACCAATTAACGAAGGGATATTGACCCAAATAGCAAATACGTACTTTATTGATATTTACTTAAAGAACTTTTTTCCAAAAATCCCACAATGTTTCTAACTGTCATTGATACTTCCGATACTGAAACTTATTTATTGTTAAATATTGTGCATACAGAATTTGCAAATCCCACAATATTTGTAAGTGAATGATGATATTATTTTATTAAAAGCTACCGTTAAAACAGTCAGTAAGCTTAATAAAATCCTGTATTTTTGAATAAAGTCGATTCGCGTTGCTTCTGGCGATCGGCAAAAAAAACACGAAATTGATCAGCAAGTAATCTGATATTGGGGAGCCTGAACACTTTCGATGTTAAGAACATTGGTTCGTGTACCCACAATCCGAAAGTCGTTGTTATAATTATGTATCTATGTGTCTATACTCCGTCGGTTTAGGTAGTTAACTAAAGGTAAACAATCTTGGCATGTCTTTTTATCTAAAAGTTGTCTAAAAATTGTATGTAAAAATCTTTGCAAATAAGTATTTACCTAAATCGACGTTAGCTAATAAACTAAATTTAAATAATCTTTGTGTATATTATATACGACCTCTTTAGCATAAAAATACATACCAAGATTGTTTACCTTTAGTTAACTACCTAAACCGATAGACCATAGTAGCTAATTAGTGAGTCCAAATCTAAGTATCTATGTTTAGTGTACGTATACAATAAATTTAGATTTTTTAATTATAGTACTATCCATATGCACCGAAAGTATTATACTTAATGTCAAGAAAATTAAATTACATTAATATTATAAAGAAAGACGTTGTATTTGTTTTCATGCTTGAACAGCTAAAGCATTTGGATGAAATTTGGCACACGGGTAGACCAAGTCCTGGAATAAAACATAGGATACATTTATTACGGGATTATGTTCCTTGGGATAATACATATGTTCTTCAAGACTAGAGTGAATAGGCTCTTAATTAACTAGTGCACTTAACCATTAATGACTCCATCCCTGCTTACCATCATGTGGGATTGCAGTCAAGCACTGGTTTATGTAACATAATATATATAAAAAATAAATATTTTCTAGTTTCACGTGGCCGAAACCGCTGGCAGCAGCTATTTGTATATATTTGCAGTAAAATTAGTAAATATAATAGTAGCTGGTCGTAAATCGCATTTTATCAAAAATGTTGGCTCTCTCTGAAATAACTTTGATTTGTTAATGTACAGTTGGGAACGTGCTGACAACCGTCGTAAGTAAGATAAGCCACTTTAGCCTATTTCTGTCTGCAAGGTTCAAAGGAACTTGATGGAGGCTCCGTTCAGTCCCTTTGTTTACACACTTTGGCTCTCTTTGGCACCTTTAAATCTAACCAGTTCATATCGGGTTGCTCTAGTCGCGGGTTATACAGGAAAAGTTTTAACCACTGCGTAATTTTTTTTTGGTGGCTCAGTGTATGTAATAAAACACAGGTCGATCTTCAAGGTTTAGCAACGTTTGTCAAGGTTGATCTGTGGATGGGTGACCATCTTAACATAACGAGTTTCCTCTGTGCCTTGGAAAGCACGTTAAGCCGTAGGTAGGTCCCGGCTGTCATTTATAGATCTTTGGCAGTCGTTACGAATAGTCAGAAGCCAGTATATCTGACTTCAGTCTTGCCATAAAGTACCCTGTTACCCCAGGTAATGGGTTGTGGAGGTCTGATAGGCAGCCTATGCTTTCCGAGGCATGGAGGAAACTCGTTATGTTAAGATGGTAACCCATCCACAGACCAACCTTGGCAAGCGTTGCTTAACCTTGAAGATCGTTTTGTGTTCTATTACTTACACTGAGCCACCAAAAAAAAAACGTTACAGGAAAAGTTAAAAACTTTTCCTGTATAATCCAGCTTGATATTGTATCAGAGCACAGGTATGGGCACATTCGCTGTGAAAGCAACTGGCGACGAAAACTTAACGCATGCCATGAGGGTTATGGCTATCCGGGTGATGCGAGGATAACGCACGGTTTTCAATGGAGCGGTGAGCCTCCTTGCTGGTCTACCGCCATGGGATCTAAAGGGAATGGTCGTGGGACGATGGGTCAGGGGATCAGATTGAATGATTTCCCACCCAAGAAAAGCTTGATGTTGTAATTATAAATATTTTAATATATTAACATATATACAATTTAATATAGTTAATCAATTATTTAACCAAAAACATAATTATTATACTGTTAAAACCACTGTTTGACATCATTTTCTTCTTTTCTTACCGACTGAATAAATTTTAATATGAAGAAAATATATACCATATTATTTTTCTTTTTTAGTGTGGTAAAATAATTCGTTTTTGCCTAAAGGATGTTAAATTAATTAAAAAAAAGGCCACCCAAATTTATATATTTTATGTACATTTTTTATTTCAAAAATATAAAATTTAACTAAATCTTAGTTTTAACTCAGTTATAATCATGTACGTGTGTACCTAATAATGTAATTTTTTCTAGAGTTAGAAACAGTTGTAATGTGAAGGGCACTTGATGAAGAAAGGATTTTTAGTATTTAACTTTGAACGTATATGACATACCTAGCTAGATATACATACAATGTTACTTGAAGAAAATTCCATATAAGCCACTGGCTCCAGTCCAAGTTTTAAAAGTATCTGCGCCCTAATAAAGCTGCATTACTGAACAACATGTTTATGATTTAATTTTGTTTATTAGAAACATTGAGGCGCTGAAGAAAAAAATAAGTGAAGGCGTGTTTTAATAAGACATGTTCGTAGACAGAAATTTGCTTCTAGATTAGTATCTATAATAGATAAATAAAATAACCGGAATATTTTTTTTACTATACATAGGCTCGCATTTGACCACTACCTATCTCTCCTGAGTCTTATAAAATATAACCTAAGTATCGGCTTGCCACAGTTACCGTTAATATGCGTCTTGACAAAACATCGTCATTTCTAAATGGGATATTTTTAAATGCACATCTGTATAATTTATCAGCACACTAGGTAACTCCATTAACTAACTGAATGCATACCTAAAAATATGAATTGTTTATCAAAAATATTAACTTGCACTCTAACATTTTGAACTAAGTGAAATAGTTTAGGTTAGGTTAGAACTGTGAACAAACGCGCTACTTCACAAATTGTTTTTTAGAATATGTTCCTAAAAGTAAATTAGGTGATGGTTTTCCTTAAAAATGTTTTAGAATATTTGTTAAACTAAGAAAAGTTTAGATATACTAGTTTTAATAATTGTTATTCGTTCAGGAAAACAGTTCTGCAAATACTATTAAACAGTATATTTAATTTGATTTATTTAGCATGCATAATTTGTACTGACTTGCACGTCAGTATTTTTTATTTAACTTTGCAATATTTCGTTCAAAAAGGGAATAGACAGATATCGATTTAAATACATGCCTTTCTAAATTATGCGAAGTTTCAAAAATTCCCTAGTTGTCCAAAACTTTATTTAAAAGACCACACTGTCAAATATGAAAAGCATTTTGGCAGCCCGTATTTCTAGCCGAGGAGTAGTTGGGAATAAAATTATACAAATTGGGAACATACAATTTTTTATTTTTATGTTTTTTTTTTAAGTTACTGAATTCGAATTCTGTCACAAGTGCGCACACCAAATTCTATCACACAGGCAGGATATACATAAAATTAGCTTGATGTGGATAGACCAAAACTGGTACCTATATTTATATTAATATGCTCAAGAATTGTTCACTACGTAATTTTCAATCTCAAAGTGTTAAAGTGTGTGGAGAACATAAAAATCTATTAGCATTTTAATATTTATGCTTTTACATATTACGTTGTTCGGTCAACATCACTTAGATGAAACGATTTGTGATGCCAGGGAAAGTCGTGACCAATAAATCCCTTGAGCGTTCTCCAACACGGTGGCCAAAACTGATCAGTGAGACACTACAGCCAATGACAACTCCCAAGTCGCCAACTACAGACCTACTCAAAACGCATCATGATAGAAGTTTTGGCGCAAGCATGGATGGAGACGTGATCACGACCGATCAATCAAAAGTGGACGACTAAGAAGATGTTTTTACATCTGCAGGTCTTTGGGTTCTGGACCTTTGTAAGTTACAAAAGCCGAAGCCAACCGGCAAAGGCCTCGTAAATCAAGTTTTAATGGAAGGTTAACTTCCTCGGCTACTGAAGCAATTTCAGAGCCCGTAAGGAGATCTTGTCCTTACCAGCTCTTATTGGAATAGTTGCTTCCTCTGAGCACATCTTCACTCGAGTCAAAAATGAAGTTGCTCTTTTTTCCATCACTATTCGCCCTAAACGGCCACTAAAAGAAAGCTGGAGACAAAAAGCAAGACTTCTGCCAAGACATCAAGTCCGTGAGATCATCGCTAAACAGTTTGTAACTAAACACACTGTGGATTGTATCTCACTTAGTCTAATTTCAAAGCGTAAACTAGTCAAGGCAAAACCTACTTAATAAACTTGAGAGCTGATACACACGAGCGGCATGTTGCTAATGGCAGAGGTAACTGCAGCCGTCAACACGTAGTGGCAGCAGCCGTCGACACTTCGGCGGCAGCTGTTGACGCGTCGACGGTAGCCGTCGTGTGTACTGTCACTATAGGTCCACTGTTGTAATTACCTCTGCCGTTGGCAAAATACCGCTCGTGTGAATGAGCTCCTAAGTTCACTGGAGCGTGCAAGATTTACTACGACGTCACCGTAGAGGGTCACGTGACGGGGTTATTATTATCATAAGCCCCTTGTATCCCAAAGCAGGGCACACGCCACTCTCCCTTCTTTATTCTTCTTCATTCTCTATTGTACACAACATTTACAAAAATAAAAATAGGACAGGTGATGAACTCGGACGAGCTTAACCTACAATTGGGTTAACTTTTCCCGTCTTACTATTGTTTTTGAATAACTCTCCTTATTTAATTTATAAGGCAAGGACAAGTGCCAAAATACTTACAGTCTTGCTGTAAGTATTTGTCAGGATACGAAATGATTCAGCTGTAAAATATTTGGTGTTACAATTCCTACTATTTTCAAAATTATTAAACTACCTACGCGGTTTCCTAGATTTTCTCGCAAAACAAAAAAAGCTTAACCTACTCTTCACACATAAAGCTTACTTTATGAATAATCACTACTCTACCAAAGCATTGTTTCATGGCTAACAATGAGTAACTATTGAAACGAAAGCTGGGACGGCTTACTCGCGACAGAATTAACTGCCGGCTGTCAATTGTAATTTAGTCTATAAAAGGCGCAACTGGGGCACCGAGCTAGTGTGCCTAGAACGCAGAGTGCAATATACTGTAAGTGGGAACAGCTGATGCGACGTCAAACATGTATCTATCAATACTTCACACTTCAGTGCACAGCTGTGGCGCAGCTTCCAGTTAACACAGATAAAATGTTTATACTGGGTCTATCATACCACAAGAATGGTTGGGAAATCACGTTACATTGTGTCTGGTACCTTTTTATTTGAGATAGTAAATCATCTACTTAATGATTTCGTTCGCTCTAGAACGGAGTGGAAGAAGAAGATGTCAGATTTTCCCGCTCTAGAGGGGAGGTTGAGGGCGTGTCAGACTATTTCTCACGAAAACCACAACTGTGTTCCTTCTATCGACCTTTGTGTTCTAGGGTATCGTTTTCGTACTTTTCTTCACGGCCCTAGTAGGCGTCGGCCCTTCTAGGGCCCTAAGGTTTACTGACATCTCTTTGAGGCACACTGGACATCAACACTACACATAGTCAACGACTCGGGATCGGTCCTCATAGAGCGAGCGGACGGCGAGCTACGTATTGCTCGTCTTCCACACGCTCACGCCTGTAATGACCGGAGATCGCTCTGCGATTCCCAGGGAAGACCTGTGTCATGCGTCAATATGCGAATTGTCGCGGCTGTGGTGTTTTGCCCGAGCGCCCTAAGAAGGGGTTTTTGGACATATAACCTTTAAAGGGGTGAGAAGAAGGAATTTAGTATGTATGTAAAATTTTATTCCATTTACGATAGTAAGCTAAGTAAATAATAAAGGCTGACAATAATTCGTTTTCAGAACTACCCCCAATAGAATAATTTAATAGGTTATAAAGATTGTATGGAGATTTCTTAGGTTTAAAGTTTGAAACTGGACATAAATCGAAATCAAAATGAATAATAAAGACTTTCATTATTAGTTTTTTTTTAAACTACTCCCTAAATACGGTTTAAGAAGTATTAAAGTTTTTATGAAATCTTTATTGCGAACGAAATCGCTGGCAAAGTGTTATGTTAGTTTAATATAATTTAATTCGCCTAATTATAGTAAAAAACATACATTATATTTTAAACTAATCCTTTAATTTTATTTATTACAGTTAGATATGTATACTTAAAGGTAAACCAGAGTAAACTTAAAAAAGGAAAAAATTGAAATACTTAAAAAAGAAAAGTGAAATACGATATTTACATTTAATTTCAGGGAAGCAAGCAATCGCCGGTAAAAAAGAAAATAGGCTCACATATGAATCCTTAACAGTTCACATTTCACATTTAACATACGAGCTACGAATTATTATATAATATTATTTCTTAGGATTTCCTTTGCACCGATTTATGCTGTTTGCTACAGCATAAATCGGTATCACATTTGTAAAAAATTGAATACGATCCGCAGCTAAAATAGCTGTTTCGTTCATATAAATTCCAATACAGTTTGTAAAGTCACGCTTGACCAATATTTTATATTACTTAGATAGATTCAGTTTTGTAAACTGTCATGTTCGCATTTTGCAGTCTAAATGACTAGTTATGTTTTTAAAATAGGTTTCTCTGAAACGTTAACCTGCTTACTTGCGGTTTCAGGAATAAACCTTTGTGTAAAAGCTTCTCCTATTCCTACTAAGGCTTCATTGGGCTTCATTTGCAACTTAAACCGATTAAATAAATGTGAAGTATAATGCTGTACACGCTCATATAATATATGTACGAGTATTATCTGTCACTAGCAGGAAGTGAAAAGACTAAGAACGGAGTATGATGATAGTTATATTGTACTCTAGCCTTTTTCCAACTTGTTTGTCGGCTTGATGAATACTTGTGTTTTACTCGGAGCGAAAGTCTATCAGACCTATCTTCACAACCAGATAGTAGCCCAACAAGGGCCGGCGCACACTGCCGGCATGGTACGGCATGGCAGGTTGAGCTACGGTATCCCGCGGCATTCCGTGCCATCGCACATGTCGTGGCATCTCGCAGCTTGCCGTAGCCTTGCTCCCGCGCACCGACCGGACCACATTAGCTGAAATTACCACTGCGCAAGTTTCAACCATATTTCAACTCATTATTATCATCATCTCAGCCGAAAGACGTCCACTGCTGGACATAGGCCTCCCCCAAGCGTCGCGACAGCGACCAGTTCTGTGCGTCAATTAACTCATTTAAATAAATATTTCAACTAACTTAGCAATAATAATTGTTCGACACAAATTAACTCATTACGTCTCGATGAGAATTGATGTTAATTTATTTCGATACCTCGATGACGCCATGCGCTGCGGCATGCCGTAGAATGAAATGGCATAACATGTCATGCCACAGCATGCCTTGGCGCGTCCCGTCATACCGCAGCAAGCTGCGGCGCGTCGTGGCATCGTGGTATCGAAATAAAGTACCATCAATTTTAAACTTATTGAAATAAGATTCAAAATAACTTGATTATTAATAAAATCCTTTGCGCGGCGCCGTGCCGTGCCGGCATTGAGTGCCGGCCCTTGCAGTACCTACTAAGTAACACGATACTCCTTGGGTAGACTGATGGACAGACATCTAACTAGCTGTAACGACTGGTAACTAACTAGTCTGGACATAAATACTGTTACATAAAAATTGCATTTTCATTTGTAATAGAACTTAGGGCCGGACTAAGTAAGTAATAGAATGACATCCCTTCGAACGTTTACGCATATTATTATTACGTCATTGCGCGTTTTTTACTAATGTCCCCAAAAAGACCAATTTTTGATAAAAATAATCGTTTTGTTGGATTTTAACAAAAACGAAGATAATATAGAGAACAACATTTATTCCTAATCAATTTCGTCCACCCGTGTGTACAGAAGGTACGGCGCTAAACCGTTTTTCAAGGTCATTGAAGTTGTACAGACTACAAAATATCGGCGCGCGAGGAAGTTTTTCTTAACCGTAGTCTGATAAAATCTACTATAGAACGATTTTTAATTAATTCGCTAGTCCTTCAACATTCGTAAAAAATATAAAATTTTATGAAAAATTCTTTAATAATTTCTTAACCCCGCGTTATTTGGAACGAAATTGAACTTGAAGGTTGAAATAAATAGCTTGGACAACCATTGAGATTAATTACTTCGTTAAGCAATTAATTATTTATCCGTTTTTCGAGACAACTGAGACTAATGTTATTTGGGCAATGATCCGTTTAGTTTTGCTGTAGTCATTCAATTTTCTCTTTATGATGAAATGTGTGCGCAAAAAAAACTTTTTAAAGATAAGATAAGAAATATTTTCTCTTAATTACGTTGTAGGTTTAACCTAGGAGGAGCTCGTGGCTACATAATAACAGCCGCATAGATCGATCTTCAAGGTTAAGTAACGCTTGCCTAGTTTGGTCTGTGGATGGGTGACCATCTTAACCTAACAAGTTTCCTCCATGCCTCGGAAATCACGTTAAGCCGTTGGTCCCGGCTGTCATTTGTAGATCTTTGGCAGTCGTTACCGATAGTCAGAAGCCAGTAAATCTGACTCCAGTTTTGCCATGAAGTACCGTATTACCCCAGTTAATGGGTTGTGGAGGTCTGGTAGGCAGCCGCTCCTCGTAAAATACTGGTATTCAGCTAAATCCGGCTTGACTGGAAGCCGACCCCAACATAGTTGGGAAAAGGCTAGGCAGATGATGATGACGTTGTAGGTGTAACCTAAGTAAGAATATGTCAATTGAAAATGCAGGTCACTGCGTTTCTTATCTTATTCTATGAAACGTTCTATGACATGTATTTACATACATAATTATGTGTGCATCACAGAAATCTAAATAATAAGTCAAGTGTGCATAAAGGTATAATAAATGCGAATATGCAAAATGAGGTGGTAAAAGAGGTCATTCTTTGAAGTGGTAATACCTAATTGTTAGAGTTAATTTGTAAGTTTGAGTTATTCTGTTGTTGGTTTTTACCTAGACAAAAGTTTGATGATTGTGGAAAATTCACTTGTTTGATGGTGGACTTATATTTTTTCTGACATTTCTTAATCTAAACAATCTTACAGTAAAAAAGCGTCATAAAATAGGTATGAGTCAACTTAAATAGTTATTTAAGTTTTATGCGATTTACGACTTCTTCAAACAACAGTGCAGTGGATGAGAGATGTGCGCTGTGGGGACAGAAACTCCCAACATCCCCGCAATTCAACACCCCATCAGAGCATTTCCCTCCTGGACGCGAATTGCAGTGGCCAATCTGGAAATCTCTGTACCGACTCAGGACCCAGGTTGGCCGCTGTAAAAACAGTCTGGCGAAATGGGGCTTCCTCGAAGCATCCTTAACACAGTGCCAGTGTGGAGCCGCTACGCAAGACATGCGACACTTACTGAGCTGCCCATCCTGCACAACCACCTGTACTTTTCGGGATCTATGCGAGGCCAATGATAGAACCGTACAGGTTGCTAAAAAAATTAGTTAAAGACATCGATATGATAAGAAGAAGAAGAAAAAGTTTTATAAAAAAACGAGTGACGAGAAAATTATAATCATTTATTTAATGTCATCATAACACTGTCAAGGAATAGTACATTGTTCACCGAGAGGAGAAAGTGACCGATTACCGTCGAGGGTGTCGTTTGAAGCCCTCGCCTACGGCTCGGGCTTTAAAACACCCGAGATCGGGAATCGCACTTTCTTTCGAGTGATAAGTACATAGTGCTTTATACTACACCTACGAGGAAAATAAATTTCTACGAAAACTGAATCCTCAAACAACACACAAATTGAAAATGGCGCCAATGGCGTCTGCAATTATCACATGTTCTTTTTTCAAATTGTTTGACACCATCCAACACACAGCTAGTGGCCAGTGTCATTTTGCGAACTTGGAGATAAAAACTCACTGTAAAAACTTTTTGGCTTTTGATATTTAGGTTACCAGCGCATAGTCTTACCCAAAATTAAAAAAGAAAAACCACGTAAGAAATGGATTTTCATACACCTTTCTCTCCCGCTCAGATGCGTTTTCTCGCCGCATATTTGTTCGATATGCAATGACGTACTTTCTACCGTAAATTTGATAAAGTATCAAGGTACTTTCCGAGCAGGTGTAGTATAAAATACATTTCAGATAGAAGCTTTAATCAGTTTGCAAAATTATAATATTTTATTTGATGGTTTCAAAGACAGAATTCTAGCGTTTGCGGACCATAAATGAATTAGATAAATAGATTTCTGCTGATTCGAATTAAACACTGTAGTTGAAGACCCTAAATCGTTAACAAGAATTTTGTGAACAGATTTACGCAATTTAGGGTTTGTTCTTCGTTCGTCCCGAATTTTTGTCCCACATTCCAAAAAATTCCTCGTATGTCCCACATCACTTTTGATGTGGTGTTTCGTCCCACATTCCAAGTTATTTAAAAGTACAGTCAACTAAAACACGTTAGTACTTATTTGTAATTCTTCATCATCTCTCTTCATTTGTAATTCTCATTTCCCAAATATATTGGGATCGGCATCCAGTCAAGCTGAATTTAGTTGAATACCAGTATTTTACGAGGAGCTGCTGCCTACCAGGCCTCCACAACCCATTAACTGGGGTAACACAGTAGGTACTTCATGGCAAGACTGGAGCCAGAGTTACTGGTCTACAAATGACACTCGGGACCTATGGCTTACCGTGCTAAGATGGCCACCTATCCACAGATAGACCTTGACAAGCGTTGCTTAACCTCTAAGATCGACCCGTACGGCTATTATTATCTAGCCACGAGCTCCTCACAAGCATAAGCCGATTTAAACGAAAAATCAAGTAAATTCACTTATCCTAAAAAGCGGGTATTAAGTATCAAACATTCAAATTCTGTGATACTTGATTTTTAAATCGTAGGTAGTAGCATAAACTCACATAATTTTTAGATGATAAAAATCAATTTGTTTAAGTATCTTAAATTGTTTGCATCTTTTTTTGCTTTAGTAAGTAATATAATAACGATTACGTACAAATAAACTTTCATTCAAGTTAAAAAGTCAAAGTCAAAATCTTTTCATTTCACATAGGCCTACATGGGCACTTATAAAACGTTAGAAGCTTTGCAGCATTGTATTAATAACAACTCTTCAGATAAAAATATTATCATATTAAAGAAAACCTGGATCAATTCAATTACTTTTGTTTTAAAATTGAGAGTATTATTATATTGCATAATGTAGAAGCACTTTTCAGTTGAAGCTGAATAATAATACTATTGATCAAATTAGTCATTACAAGCAAAAAAACAAAGGACGCAATAAAAAAGGGATTGACCATTAGGGAAGGTAAACTCTTCTACATAGATTCCAGTGATGACAGTCGTACTACTTGACTCAAATTCGCCATCTTAATAAACATGCTTCTAAAACTGAAATTTTTAACCTTCTAAATTCATTGAATTATGACAATACGGAACTATTATTTGAATCCACTGCGTAAAAAATCACCAGATACCATTCCACGAAACATACACTCCTTTACACTTATATACGTACGCATGTATACAAACATACATCCATTCATTTACTTTCTATACATACACTTCGGTATCATTGCGACCTACATTTATTCAATTTTTTTTTCTAACTTCTACTCCAACTTTTAGAATCACCCACGAATGTTATAAAATTACAGATGAGATATTAAATATTTCATTAAATTTTAATGTATACCTCCGCTATCCGAATGAGGAGCGATTATTTAAATAGTTTATTGACGTTAAATCTTTATTTCTATACTAATATTATAAAGAGAAAAAAAATGTATTTTGGTAAAAAAAAAACAAATTATTAAGTTGTAATAAAACATAAAACTACAAGACCGGTTTTAAACATTCTTCCACCACTAGATAGCTAGGTAAATATTTGCTATTATCACACGGGCGAAGCCGCTGGTAAGAGCTATAGTAATAATAAAATAGTTAGATATCCGTTTTGTTGACTGTACAAAAACGTCAATTAAGCCTATACAAAAAAAATATGGGACAGATAAGGAATATGAACTGGGTCGAATCGAGAATAAAATAATTAAAATAATAGTTTGGGACAAACGAAGCATATGAGTTGGGACAAACCAGGAATTTTTTATGTGGGACAGAACGCAGTGAGACGAACGAAGAACAAACCAATTTTAGTCTTCAAATTTGAGCGTGGCTCACACTGTAAATTTTTGAAATAGCGGTAGAAACTTTATTAATTTGATGTAGGAATCTAATTACAGCTTGCGGTGGCATTGCGGTGTCTGAATACCTGCTGTGCTAAACAAAAAATAGATGGTAGAAGGCCTAATACGTTGGACCGACCAGATCCGCGCCGCTCTTAATTCCACGATGTACGATGCCCTTCACAACGCCAAAGACAGGAACAGATGGAGGAACATCAAAAGGGCTAAGGTGATGAAACAGGGAGGTCACCCTCAGCATTGAAGTATACAACGCAAGGAGAAGGAAACAAGAAATAGTATAAAAAAACAAAACCATTATTTCCATTGACTCGCTAAAAAATCGATGATTAAAACAAAAAGTTTTTGATCAAAAACCTAATTTTAAGAAAAACCTGCGACATATACACAGTATGGTGTACAAAGCATTTGCTCACAATTTACTAATCTAATTTCCATATCGGAGACATAGTTTCCATCAACTTACTATGAACATTATTGGAGTTATGCGTCGTCTCTGTAAACCGCAGTCATCTCAATGTTTGCGGGAACTGAAACGCATGTTAGACACACTCGGGAGTAAACTGTATCAGATTCTACTAAATCTATTAACAGTAGATAAAGCGATTTATTCAATCGGTTTTCCTGGTATGAAATGGGTTTTCATGGAATGAAATGAGATAATTGAATAAAGTCCGTGATTCTAATTCAATAATCTTGTGGATCTTAATTAAACGTGCTTCTTAAATCTCTTCCTCATAAATCCAGAAGACAGAGACAGAGAAGGAGTAGTACTCCAGAGTTGCACAACCTTACAGCAAGAAAGAGTAGTACTCCTACTCCTTCTCTATCGGCCGTTTTCAATAACCTACCGCATTTCATAGATAGATGCTATCCCCGAATAACAGGTCGAAGATTCTATCTATCAATCCACTGGTAGGAAATGCTATCCGTCGGTAGGTTATAGGAAAGCAAGTAAGGGCTAAAGGATATATTTGTTTATCTTTAGTAGCTGCAACTGTAGACAGATAGCTTATTGAAAACGGGCGTATGACAGCATGAACAGAATCTCTTAGTACAGTTTCACATTATCCGATCCGATATCGGTATCGGACGCCGATACGATATTGGGGTAAGCAAAATGTATGAAATATGTACCTGTCTTTCATATTATCCGATCCGATATCGGATATCGGAGCATGGCATTTCATACATTTTACTTACTCCGATATCGTATCGGCGTCCGACACCGATATCGGATCGGATAATGTGAAACAATACTTACTCTTTCTCTGTCTTGCTGTAGGTTGTGGAATTCTTTTCCGCCTAGCGTTCCATATTTGAAAACTATGTATTTCATTCTTTAAAATTCAAGTAAAAGAGCATTATCTTTGCTCTCTAGTGTGACAATGAAATATATTATACGATATAATATATTATGTTTTTATTTATTTTAAGGTTTTACTCTTTTTTTCTTATTTCTACTTACTATGGTCTGTTTCTTCTAATTTCTTCTTGCATAAGTCTGCTGGAAGAAAATTATTTTTGAAATAAGCAGTACCTTTGCAAAAACTTTTTTTAACAATGTATCTTCTTCTGTCTATAATTATGTGTGAAAGCAAAATTTTAAAATAAATAAATGTTTTGTTGTCCTTACACAATTCAAAGTTTAAAATATTTAGTAGTTACATCGTAATACGATCCCCATTAAATTAAGAGCATAAAGGAGTGAAAGAGACGGCTGACCTGGCACCCGCAACAGTGGGAACATACTTTGTGAATGCAATCAACATGAAAGCCTTCAACTTCAGTGTGATTTACGAGTCCAATGTATTTTTCCATATATTAAACGTAGCCCATTGAAATCCATCGTATTATTTATGAATTTTGATTAATCTTAAATTCTTTGAGGTTGCATGTTGCCGGCTGTTATGAAAATGAAAATAAATTGCCACTATTTTCCTTTTACATAACTATTTACTTTTAATCAATAAAAGTAAATATTGAATGATCAAAGAAACAAAGAATTTCAATTTTATAACCAGTAACAAAAATTATTTACACAATAAGATTGGTTTTAAAAGAGAAACATGAACGAATTGTAATCGCATTCATATTAGTGGTAAAAGTCGGTTTGTGTGTGTGTGTATGTTGGTTAAATACTTCTCCACGCTCGAACTGATGAATACATTTCGTTAAAACTTGGTACACGGGTAGTCCTGGAATGAGGTATTCCACGAAGCATAACCAAACGAAGCACAATCAGACGAAGCGCAACTAAAGTATTCCACGAAGCACAACTTTGTGCTTCAAATCCTTCAAATAAAAATTGATTTGAAGCACAAAGTTGTGCTTCGTGGAATACTTTAGTTGCGCTTCGTCTGGTTGTGCTTCGTTTGGTTGTGCTTGATGGAATACCTCCCTGGAATAGCATATACAATAATATTGTGCAATACGAAATAGAACTACCCGAGTATCCTGTCAAATCTAATCGCATATAGCGATAAGACTGCCCATTGTGATACCCTTCCAATTTCAAGTTCCTACTGTAAATTTTAATTTATAGTGTACAATGAAGAGTAATTTTCTATCTATTTAGGTCTATGAGTCTTTAGGTGACTGGAACTGCAGATTCATAAAAGTCTTTCACCAGCACGGAAGACTTTTATGAACCTGAATTTCAAGGAGACTGAACTGTTTGTCATTTGAGACGCCTTATTAAATTCGCTTTTGAATACTATCTCACCTGATGGTAAGCGACGATATGGTCGACTCTGTAGCACGCTTACTTAGAGGTAAACAATTTTCTTGACTTAAAGACCTCTAGTTTTTAGTTATCTGGATCCACAGACTTGAGGAATTCCACTTCTTAGCTTTATGCACAATGAATGTGCTTCCAGTGCCAGTATTAGATTCGAAGAAAGTCTAAAAGATTAGACAGGTGTTTTATTTGTAGTACTGCAATACATACAGAATGAAGTTTGACCTGTAATTTTTCGCTAACCTATAAAAAAATAAAATGGAGGAGCACGTGGCTAGATAATAACAGCCGCACGGGTCGATCTTAAAGGTTAAGCAACGCTTGCCAAGGTTGGTCTGTAGATGGGTGACCATCTTAACATACCGAGTTTCCTTTAAGCCGTAGATCCCGGCTGTCATTTGCAGATCTTTGGCAGTCGTTACGGATAGTCAGAAGCCAGTAAATCTGACTCCAGGCTTGCCATGAAGTACCGTGTTACCCCAGTTAATGAGGTCTGGTAGGCAGCCGCTCCTCGTAAAATACGGGTATTCAGCTTAATCCGGCTTTACTGGAAGCCGACCCCAATATAGTTGGGAAAAGGCTAGGCAGATGATGATAAAAAAGTAAAATCAAAATCAAATCAGTTTTAAGAAGATCAATAGTTTTCATTCTACTAGAGACCACAACGGCACATTTCCTAGATATTTTTACTGCATAAATAATAAAAATATTACCACGCTCTTAATATTGCACCTCGCTATTATCGTTCCGTAAAATCCCCGACACTGGGGCCCGCCCGTGGTATAGAACACTTTTGCAGCGGTGAAAAAGTTTCTTTTAATCTTCTTTTAATGAAGTTGTTGTCTCACAACCAAGCAAGAAGACACTTTCAAGTATAAACAAATCCTATTTCGTAAAAAAAGTTACGTAAAAAGTTCTTAAACAAAGAATTGTTGTTTATTTTAATGTGTACATTTTAAATAAACAATAGTGTTATTATTTTACATACTATTATTAGTTACTTTCGCGCATGACTTTGTGCAATTCATTTTATCACCTCTGCTCTCAAAAACGGTGAAGTAAAACATTGTGAGGAAACCGGCATGTCCTAGAACCAAAAATTCGAAGACATGTGACATCCACTAATCCGCACTGGGCCCGCGCGGTGGATTACGGCCCATCCCCTTTCCTAGAGAGGAGGCCTGAGTCCCAGCAGTGGGAACATTATAAGGCCGCTAATGCTAAATGCTAAATTAGTTACTTTTAGGGCCTCTTTCACCACCTATGATTAAGTTTCGAGTATCTTACTTGACAGATAATTTCATACAAATTCTGTCAAATTTTTGAATTTATTCAGTGAGTAGTGCCGACATTGTGAAATAGGCCCTTATTTTAAGTTAGTGTATGGTAAGATTTTATTTAAATAATATGTTGGTAGGTACAAAAACAGAAACGTGTCAAAGTTCCTACCTTTGTTCAACACAAATTGAGAAGTCAAGCGTGAATCTTTGAAAGACACACGTGGATTTTAATCAGTTAAAGTGTGACACATTCTCATTCACCCTAGAGCGGAAGAAGTCATCTAATGATTTTCCACTGCAAAAAAAATAATGTAAAATATGAACTACATAGGTGTCTTGCCCTGGTATGGTTATGTCACATAACCATACCAGGGCAAGACCTAGACACCAAGAGGAGGGATGAAACATATCTTATTAAAAGTGTTATGAGATTACATGAGAATGGATGGAATGGAAAACCTAAAAAAAAGATTAATGGATTATGTAAGACGTTACACGAAAGAAATGCAAAGGGACTTTATGATAGAATAACCGGTGAGAAGACAGAATGTACGAAAAATAGTTATTACACCGATCGTAAAAACACGTGACAAGGACATGAAGAGGTTGATTAATTATTTGGTTTACCACAATTAAAATAAAAACTAGGCAATTTGTATATAAGTTGGTATCGTCTTTGCGACAGCAGTCGGCTCCGTCTTTCCGGGGTGTTACCATGCCGATAACCGACCACCTTGAGCTTCTTCGGTTAACGCTGTCGTCTAAATTCAATTTCAGTTTTTACATCGAGGTAAAAGCTTAACTGACATAGCAATTACCTACTCAACCTGTATCAAGTGCTAGTTTGGTCGTGTATTGAGTAACTGTACTGCTCTCATCTGTGGGGAGGGTCTGCCAAAGAGCAGCATGATGCACTAGAAAAGAAACGAGCCAAGAAAATCATCAGCAAAGATACACTTGTAGAATCAAGTCTCCAAAGTATAGAGCATTCATGACGAGTTGCTAGCTTGTCAATTTTCTGTCGATTACATTTCGGGGAGAGTGCATTGAAATTGCACAATCAATTTAACTCTACCAAGTCCGTTCCATCATCGGACCACTGAATGTATGGTGTTGCGCCATCGATACATGGTGGCGTTCAGCTAAGGAGTGGAATTCCCTACTGCAGTTGAGTTTTTTGATAATTATAAACTAGAAGTCTTCAAGTCAAAAGTGAATAGATTACTTCTAGGCAAGCTTGCTCCATCATCAGCCACATCGTCACTTACAATCGGGTGAAATAATGGATAAACGCTGTAATAAAAAAGTAGCGTTAAAAAAATTAAACGTCCATATGTACCTACCTGTATAAATGGACATTCCGAGCCAATAGTTTATAGCGAACGTGACAGGTGTGCAACCAATCACTATTCCCATAGCAGAATACATGTTTAATACGACCGTGTGATGCACGGATATAAAATAATTTGAGCGAAATAGTATATAACTATAGTTGCGACGTATTCCGATAACCTCGCTCTTCTATGTGGATTTTATCACGTAATGCATCTCAGTTGCGGCATGGTTTTTGGCCGGTACCTGGTACAGACTATGGTCCAAAGTTAATCGAAATGGGCAGCGCTCGTCTATATATTCTGACTAGCTGTCCCCTGCGGTTTCGCCCGCATTTTTCGTTACTGCTCCGCTCCCGTGGGTCGTAGCGTGATGTTATATAGCCTATAGCATTCCTCAATAAATGGGCTATCTAACACTGAAAGAATTTTTCAAATCGGACCAGTAGTTCCAGAGATTACCCCCTACATATAAACTTACAAACTTACAAACATACAAACTTACAAATTTTACCTCTTTATAATATTAGTATAGATAAGCAGTAATGCTAGCGAAGGAAACAGCCACACGCATGAGACATCCTAACACGCACTCCCGTTCCACCATAGTGCGGAAGAAGTCATAAGACGATTTCCACCACAAAAAAAAAAAACACGTAGTGCAACATTTTACTTTCAATAAATTAGTTCACACTAACATTGGTACGCGTTTATATATTAATTATAATATAAAAATAATGAAATAAAGACTAGGGGCATCGATCACTAATCATGAACTTTATTAGCAATTCTTCACCAAAAATCATATTTCCAAATTCACGAATAGTAATTCAGTAATATATGCCATGTTATAAACTGATATTTGACAAATGCAACTTATCGGTCGCTTAAAATAACTGTAGAAGTGCTAGAGCTTGCTCATAAAACTTATAAAAGATCTCTTGTAAGCCATAAAATATCCACTCGAAGTCACAGCTGATATCAAAGAGCAAATATACTTGGAATCGCGTCAGTTATAAATCGCTTGCCAATGAAAATCTCCACAAACAAGAGGCGGAACACTTCATTGGACATCTTTATCGGTCGTACAGTGAAAAAGCGAGAACGCCGTATTCTGAAACCGTCATCCGTTTGATATATGGTTGCTGACCGAAACGTTTATCTGAATCACTGAGACCACAGCTCGCTAGCTCCTTTAATACCGCTAGAACACGCAAACCCGCCTTGCTTTACGAACCCGCATACTATCACTATGTCTTTTTCGTTCCCAGTTGTCGAACATAATGCCCTAAAAGCCATTTTGAGGTGCCATCTCTAGCAATATTTCTTCCATTTGCAACGTCATTTCTTTCCACATTAAGTTGGAATGTTTCAAGAGAGTGCTTACGGAGCTACAGTCTCTTGCCACAGTTACCTAGTGTTTTCGCAGGATGAAAAATCTTTTTAAGTGGCTACACTATCTAATGTAATCTAGTCCGTCTGACTGTAGTGCGGAGGGATTCCTCTCTCATGCGTCTTTGTTCGGCCATTGTGGGCCAGTCCGTTCTGTAAAAGTCCCCTTTTGGGTCTGTCTGTCTTTGTTTTCGCGATGAACTTAAAAACTACTAAACTGTTTTCGTCAATTGACAGTGTGACAATATATGTTCATAGAGTGCGTCTAATGAAAGCGCGACCTGGAGTTTTTTTTTTATTTAATTGACAACATTATACAGCCATAATCCTAGGAAATTAAAAAAAAATGTGAAATGTTAAGACATGATTCTCCTACTAGCTAGTAATACCACATACAACATTTTTGGATTTAACCTCTTTTTCTCAGGTCGCGCTTTCATTAGACGGACTATATTGATGTATATTATAGTAAAGCAAAGCCGTGAATTTCTAAGATTTGTAACACCTATACGAAGCTATTATTACGATTACGTTACTATTTCTACTAAATTAGTACATATTTGTGTACCCAGTCTTGCCATAAAAACGGACAGATTTTTTTTTAACAATTAACCATATTTGAAAAAAGACTAACCAAACCAACTAAATAATATTCTTTTTCTTTTTAGGTGCTATTTTTGACCAGAACACCGAAGAGATCCAGAATGTGTTCAAGTATGCGATGACGATTCACAACCAGAACATCAGTAGCCGTCGCTTGGAACTGCAAGCTTACGTCGATGTCATCAACACCGCAGATGCTTTCAAGCTGTCTCGGCTCAGTAAGTATTTTTCTTATCTTTTCTGATTCCTTACATACCGAAATAATTTTATTTTTAGTTAAAACTCGTTTCGCCATCGCACGTGTAGGTATTATCGTGGTCTGTTATTACATCTTCTAACTAAAAATGTTTAGCTATTCGTCAATCTCACGTTAATTAAAACTCAAATAAAACTTTAAATTAATAATAATATTTTTTGCTTTATAGGTTTATTTAATCTATAAAACCGAAAATTGAAAATGATAAATTTTATGTGCATTATACATGTGGATACTGATATTGGCATGGAACTGACTTCCACTTGCGCAGAAGTGAAGTATCGGGTCTCTTCGCAGCGATCCCTTCTCTAGCGAGCGCTCAAAATTCGTGCTGGTATCTGTAGAAAGAGAGGGAAAAGGAGGTCAAAGAAAATATGGAATGGCGTGAGGAGCGATATGAAAGAAAAGGAAGTATGAATATTGTTACGATTGACCGGAGAGAAAGTAAAAATACGAGTTGCATGTTGCATTTTTTCTTAGTACGAGTAAAAGGGCTCTAAGATAAGAAGGTGATGATGATGAAAACTTTTGTATGGGAATCGCCTCTCAAAGGTGGAAAGTACAAGTTTTATAGATGGGAATGAAGTAGTAGTGCGCGTACGGTAGATAGTCTAGTATAAAATAAAAGTGTTTCATTATTATTATTTTTTTTGTTCCTGGTGCTCTTGACCTAGATTTTGCGTCATGGCATGTGATGGATGAGATCTATAATGAAATCAAGAAATTCAGAAGATTACCAATTGTTCCTTAATTTGAACAAAATGTTTGAACAAAGAGAATCGCTTAGCCTGTATATCAACCACTAACTTCTGCTAGCGGCTACGCCCGCATGAAAGTAGGTTTCACCATACAAACTGAGGACTTCCGTTTCACCCTTTTGGGGGTGCATTACAGAAAATCCTTTCATATTCTTTGTATACATCATAAAAGGAACCTCTGTGCTTAATTTAAGCGTAAATCCATGAGTTGGGCCGTTAATGACTCAGACTTTACCTTTTATATCAGTAAATACAGATAAAATGGAGGCAATCGTACAGTCCGTTACGTAATCTATCATTGGAAGCGAAATGATGAAATCAGATCTACATGATCTGATTCCTCTCCAATACACAAAGCCTCAAAAGTACAATTTGTAGAAGATTGACAGGCACACAAAGTTTCGCCGATGTGCATGACTGTAAAGCCCGGCCGCCGTAATGGCGCGGCTCCCCGTCTCATACAAACCGATTAGCTTTGTAATCAACAGATTCAAGTGCAGATAGTTTGTACGTTGACAACAGATGAGTGAGAAAAGGCCGTCTTACATGTTATTTATTTGACCATCTTACACTTCAGCCACATAACCTCGTAAGTTATGTATAACTTACTTTCCAAAATAAATTTTGGTGGTGGCGATTATAGACATGAAGTTAATTTTACAAACATATAGGCACATACTGCAAATAGTGTGTGAAGAAAAGTCATGCGCTACAAACGCAACAGCTTTTCAATTCATACAATCCACAGGTCCGTATAGAGCATTGTAGACACTTATGGAATGGCTCAACAACATACCAACTTTGCACTTTTGCTGCACTTGATTCGGTTCAGTTGATATACAGACTCAGCGCTTTTCTACTTCATGCGAACGACGTGTAACTCTTTGCAAATGTCTGTGCTCCATATTACCTAAAACGTCAGCTTTCAAGATAATAGTGACCAGCAACATCTTCTGGACCTCTTGATTCTCTAATTAATACATTAATACAATATGTCATGACGCAAAATCGAGGTCGAAAGCGAGCTAACCAGGAATAAAAAGTAGATAAATATGTATTATACTACTTAATGTTTTATGCTGGAATACCTACCACAAACGGCATGCACTCGCATAAAATGCGTACCGATTCTCACTCAAAATTGTCATCATCATTTTCCTCTAGAGATCGGTGCAATACTTTTTTTACGTTTTATTCTGTCAACCGAAATGCTATTACTGATGGTAAGTTCATACCGGTGTGGCTTGAAGAGTTGATGGGGGATTATAAGCCATACTTTTCCTTTTCTTACTCTTTGAGTACAAGTTAGAACAGTTTTAAGATACAGTTTTCACGACGTATTACGATTAAAATAACGCAGATAAGTCATCGCACTTCATGACGTTCACAAATTCATGTCTTTTTGTCAGAACGCTCCTGGAGTGTTTCCACTAGTGCACAAGTTCTGCAGTGACAAAATTTTCTGAAAATTACAAAGTTAACATACATTTTAGTTTTAATTTAGGTGGAAGCAGGCTATCGCAAATGTTTTCTGGCTCAATCACAATATCTGGCGGCGTATGATTTAAAATAATGTCTGGAAAACTTTAATTTGTCATTTTTTTACAAATGAATATGTAAGATAAAAATATTTAATTTAGATTTTTTTCCCGCGCTTAAACTTTGCAGATTTTTCAATCTGCAAAGTTTATGAATTCGAATTGAAGTTATATTTGAATTTGTTTGCAGATTGAATAATCTTAAATGTATACCACAGAGAAACAAAAAAGTCACGAATTCTGAGAGAGTAATGGTGTCTTATTTTCTCTAATGCTTGTAATTTCTCTGCATCTGGGTATGGTTCATGCCGGCAATATCGCATGCTTACCAAACCTAGTGAATCAAACAAATATCCGTATGTAACCTCCTTGGCCATGAAAACATCTTTTCCGTTCCGGAATCGAATCTGCGCTACGCAATGCAGTAGCCAATCACTGAACTACTGCACTAACCGTGCTGAGAAATGAAAAAGGAAATGAATTTTGTCATTTCCCTTACTGTCCTTGCTATCTTGCTATCCTTGTTTGCCCTGTGTAATTCTTTCGGACCACTGTTTACAAAATGCACCATGTTTCAAATGGGGTATTGTCTCCTTTTGACTTATCTCTGATTATTTTGAGGTATTCAAATGAACTGCTCTCAAAACGGTGAAGGAAAACGTCGTGAGGAAACTGGCATGTCCTAGAACCAAAAATTCGAAGACATGTGAAATCCACCAATCCGCACTGGGCTCGCGTGGTGGATTACAGCCCATTCCCTCTCC
Organism: Mythimna separata; assembly: GCA_030763345.1. NCBI lineage: Eukaryota > Metazoa > Arthropoda > Insecta > Lepidoptera > Noctuidae > Mythimna > Mythimna separata. Next base: position 19,808,413 of record CM061167.1, on the reverse strand, counting down.
TAGAGAGGTGGCCTGAGTCCCAACAGTGGGAACATTACAAGGCCGATAATGCTAATTCTAATGATCTAGCTTTTCCCAGTGGTTTTGCCCACGTGAAAATAGGTTTCTCTATACAAACTTCCGTTTCATAATATTTTTAGGAGGTTAATTTTAGGAAATCCTTTCTTAGTCTTTTTACGTCATAAAAGGACGCTCTGTGCTAAACTCGCTTTTTGCCCCAATAGTTTCAGCTGATAGCATTGATAAGTCAGTCTGTCAGTTTCTCCTTTCATTTATGTTATATAGAGATTAAAATGCTTATCAAGTAAATCTCCAGTTACTAATAAACAGGTAGCTGCCACGTCGTTAAAGATTTATTTATAACCGTTGCTATGAGCTGTTTCTGACGTAGGAAATCATTACTGTAATATTATAAGAGGATCATCATTTTAAAAGGATTTTGCTAAATTGTTTGAAAAATTTATTGAAAGCTTTAATAAGCTTGTACTTAAAATATCTCATTTCTTGTGTTTCAAGCTAGTATTATTTTTCTGTCTGGTTAAAATATTGAGAACAACGTGATCCGAATGTAATACTCTCGCATTCAAATATTGTCTTTGAAATAAAATTAACGTTGCAACCCTGTAAGCCATTGTCGCTGGCTAGGGGGGGAGTCTTTAAGAGGAGTGTCATCAGCTTGTCACGTGATCAGAATACTGCAAACAGCCACCGTTAGCTGGAACAGGACTTGATCGATATTCTGCCCCAAGAGGTCTTTTATTATGTTTTATCCTTTAAGATATACATTTTAGGTGCAATAAATGTGTCCTGAGTACTAATCATATATACGTAAACTAATTATTATGTTTTTAATACGTAATTATATTATTATCTTCTCAGTTTTTTGAAAGCAAGAATTTAATGTGTGTTTTGCCCAGGAGTGGGACAGAATAGGCTAATAAAAATAATAAATATTACTCGTATATTGCTGGTAGCATTGAAACGTATAATTGTGATTATCTGTAGTAAAGCTGTCGATGAAGTATAGATAACGTCAGGCGACATGTCTCTTGTTCAGTTGGCGATTGTTGGGATCGGAAGTACAATAAATTTGTCTCTTGAATTATTATAGCGATAAGAAATATGTATCTGAGATAAATTCATTTAAAAGAATGTTCTTGTGCTTTCTTGCACCTTCTTCTCCATAGAGATCAATATTTTTAACCAACTTTCAAGAAGGAGGAGTGTTCGGCTTTATGTTTTTTTTTTTATTTCTCGGTCCATTGTGGAACAATTTTGAATTTCTTTTTATTGAATGGTTATGCTTCCGAATAGGTCCAATAGAAATATTTTTATGATCTGATCATGAACTACGAAGTTATGGAATGGAACTCCTCATAGGATATGTAACTCTTCATAGAAAAAAATTAGTAACAAGTAATAATTGCTTTCTTTATATACGTGAAGATAATGACTGACGGAAAGAAGAAGAGGGGAGGGTGGTGGTACCACAACTAAAATGTGTAAAATAAAAAAAAATACATAATACTTCAATGTAAAACAACCGGCTTCCGAAATTAAAATTATCCTGTACTTTTCAGTGTCTTTTTTTAACATTGAAGTGTTTTTTTTGAATGTGCAAATCGCATTATTTCTGTGACTGACTCACTTTTTATCAATACAAAGGTAAATGGTCTATTTGAGAATAATCCTTTGTGAAGTGAGCGGTTTTATTACAAAAAAGAGGATATTGACAGGGAACGCAGGGCGCTGGCAGTCGGATGTGTAATATGTTGGCTCACAGGTTTGCACGCAACACCGTGCAAACAGGTACGGTGTTTACACTGCAGTTAAAAATAACAATTTTTAAAGCTGGCTGTCAAGTGCAGACTGTGGTGTTTGTTGGCAGGCTGCATTTATACTTAGCGGACTATCCGCGCCCTGAGGGTCCAATAGAGTAATGGGTTCAGGATGTTGTTGGGGCTCCGATAGTCGGGTATTTTAAAATAAGTGCGTGTCAATAAAAAATCATCAATGTTTTTTATACGTTAATATATGTGTCTGTTTTTAAAAACTGCAAGGCCTCTATGTACTAAATAAATAAGTTAAAAAAATAGTTACTCTGGGAGTTGGATGTCACAAAAAAAATGTTTGAACTACTAAAAGAAAACTTCTTTGTACCTACATATCCCATCAACCCGTGGCCCACGGTAAAGGTAGTAACTGTTAGGAGACGGGGAAGAGTTTCTTTTAAAGTTTTTGTTATTTGACCACCACTTTTATGTCTAAATTGACCGGACTACCTTGTGCATCTATCTTTTTAGTAAATGCAAAAAAAAAACGTATTCTGAAGCTACGGTGCGAGCGTTTTCTCTTATGAACGTAAGCAGTATGATATGCTCCGTCGTCTTGCGTTGTTTATGCGTTGTTGCTTTGAGAAGTGAAAACCAGACATTGAGGGTTTCGTGCAAAGTCATCTAGGTATTCTTAAATCGAGTCTCAAGACTTTTCCGAATCGCAAAAAAAACAAGTAAGAACCCAAAAAAGTCCAATCATATTTTTGCGGCTGTAAAGCACATTTTGGTCCATAAGTTGTATCAACTTTTATTGATACTAAACACTAACATTAAAAAATCAGCCTGTATACGCATCCTTGACATTTATTAATTCATGAATCCCCGACCGGTCTCATAGAACCGCGCTGTTATTGTCTTACTATTGTCTCGTTTCGCGGGTATTGATAGGTTAATATTGTGTTATCACTATTATTAGCCGATACCGGAGGAGAGTCAGGGCTCTCAGGGTCCTCTAACCTATTTACCATATTTGTATTGTCTAAGTATCTATCTAAGGCAGTCCACCTTCTCATCGTCAACGTCACTCCAAACATTGTCTTGAGTAACACAATCTTCCTGTTCAGAGTCAGTATTGTGCTGAGAATAATCGTCTACATATTCCGATATTGACGCTAGTTTGTCAAATATTCAACTATCGACAGCATGTTAACGAGTGTATATTCATTAGATACTAAAAAGTCAATACCGTTTGATAAATAATGAAAAATAAAAGTAAACAATACTCAAATAAAAATCGTAATATAATAAAATTAAAACAATTCGCAAAAGTTACACAAATTCCAAACATAAACCTACGTACAACTAAGACAAAATTATGAAACCGAGTGGTCATGGCGATCTCACCTTGCATTACAAAGAGACAATGTATTTTCGATGGAATTCACGCCAAATTACGTAGATTGGGCTTCTAGGGATAACTACAAATTTACAATAATCGAACTTCCTACAGTTAATTTACTTGCCCAATTTTAGGATTCCAGATCAACAAGAATTTGTAGTATCTACACTGCAGGTTTTGATTTCCTTGCCAATGTCAAAATGTAGGCCTTTATGGCTCTTGTAAAAGGCAAGTTTTCTTAGATGTACGGCGTGTTAGCGATATTGTTAAATATCATGCAAGATCGTACAATGCAAGATGGCACGGAAAAGCTACCCGTCGAGACGACGACCAGGTGCGGCTCAGTTGAGATTTTTCTGTACCAAGCTACAGACGACTTTGAATTTGTATAAGAAACAGATTATCCTCGTGTAGTACTTACTATGTATCCGATTTTTGAAAAACAGGAGGAATTTGGTGCATTTCATACGCTTATCAAGAATCAACTGAGGGTAGATGAAGACAATTAATGTCATTAATAATTCTCGTTTTATATTAATTTTATTCTTAAAATAAAATCAGCGTATGTAATCTGTAACGAAACCGTGCAAATATACAGTGCCGTCGACACACTCGCATTGGCTGTGATACAACACTGATGAAAATCACGCCGTACGTAGACGCGGCGCACCGAGGGGCAGGCACGGCGTTTAAGGCGGTGCGAGATGACGTGATGTAGCACCGCCGTTTATATCAACAAGTTCCCCCAGTGATCCATACAACACTGGTAACCGAACCTATTCAAGGCGAATTAATCACGATTTTCGCAACGGTACGAGTACGACAAAACGTATAACGTGAATATAAAAGGCCAACGGACTATGAACGGCCTTACCTTAAGATTGCGTTGATTTAGAGGTTTGATATATTCAAGGGGAAATTTTAATTTTATTTTTTTTGATATTATTATTAATCTTCACTTAATACCTTCAAGCGTTCCTAAGAAAAATAGACTTGACAGACGGAAAACAGAGTTATCCTCCAAGGATTCTGTTGCCAGACACTAAAATTTAGAGATCTGAAACAGCATCTGTAATAAAGTTGTGCCTGCATAATAAACATTGTTCAATATTGGTTGGCACGTATGAAAAGTCTCAGTATTGTTTTTTTACTTCAAATCCTCTGAAATTATGACTTCCATTGACTGTTACAGTCTCGGTTCTCTTGCAACTTTTTTACGTAAGCATTTATTCAATGTGTTTTTTTAACTCAGAGTGAAGCGAAAAGAAATATGAAACTTACTAAAACCCGCTGTGTTCCTTCAATTTCACTTTGTGAGGGCCACTGTAACTTTTTAGAACAATCTGCAATCTGGCCTAGCAGACTCTTGATGTTGAAATCATCATTTGACAGGATACAGATTCGCATGGAAAACGCAGCGCTACGTTACATACCATGTTTAACAATAGTTTATATTGTGAAAATATTGAGTAAATGTTGAAATTACAACTTGAAAGTGAAAAAAAATCTAACTTATAGGTACATTCTTTGGGCCTGCCAAATAGTTTTTAGTAGGTATATAGATTTTTTTAAATGTCATGTGAAATTAATTACTTGAATCAGCTAAAAAACCACTTCTCACGCATCTTCACAAAAAATATGCTAGCTTAATTAACAAAAATATTAGCTTTAGTACTAGCTTCATTAATACATATATTAATTAATTTTAGTATTTTTACAACTTGGCATTTAGGACTCAAGCCACATTATTGCCGCTGATGAAAATTTACAATTTATTACTTTCCAGGATTTAGACCTTACATAACCTTTACGGTTTGTATTCGGTAGGTTCTATTACAAATCGTGAGTATTTTTAGAAGTGGCTCTATAATGATGAAACACTTCAACAGAACTTGATTCTGCGGTACTTTAGTTTGATCGATTGCCTAAGTTTCTGTTCTTGAGACAGTTAACAATATACCAAAACCATTTCAGTAGCTATTAATGTTGCGTACAGTTTCATTTTATTAAACAGGCTTTTAGTAGCGCTTTTAGATTTTTCTTACGGATCCTTTGATAATACAGTCCTCGCTTGTAACCACTGTCTTAAAAGAGTGTTAATAAAAATAAAACAGAGAGAAATAATACAACAAAATAATCTCACAAAGGATCCAGATGTCAAAATTGTAAAGAAAAAGACGTGCTAACTTCAGTTAAGACTTTTTATCCGAAAGTCAAGAAGTAATGTCTTTTTTCTGCTATCATGTCGCCTGAACAACAATCAAGTGGCTCTACAGTCACCTGATTGTCAAGTTTAGACAGCCAAAAATTACAATAGATAACAATATCAACACATTTTTGTGGTTCCCTAAAAAAAGGGAACAATACAAAAATACTGACGTGGAAATTAAAAAAGGAGGAACAAAGGCAAATTACCCGTGAAAGGGAATGAGTGGCTGGAGAGACCCGTAGCCTATTTGCTCTAACGACAAACACTTCCGTACCGGCGAGGCGCTAGTCCGGTGTGACTCTTCACGCTCTGAAATCAAACAAAAATGGCAATGCTCAAAATATGAAAGTACCCATCTCATCAATCATAGCAAATGTAAATCCAATAAAGGTAAGTACTGTACAAAACTTGAACGTGAAGAATCATCAGAATTAAGTGCCAGGGTATTTTGGTCGCAGGAAAGATGGTAGATGGGACTGAAAAATTCTGGAGTTGTGACTGTGTATCTGAAGATGAAGCATTGATAGGCCAACACGGACCGATGAACAGGACAGGTCGTTGTGGTGAAACGCTGAGGGAGACCTAGCAGTTAATATCTTTCACTGAAATGGTGATGTTACAATATATAATTATATATTTTTTCAAATTCTATTTTTAACACCTACTGTAAAAGTGTGGGACGGTACGTATACGTGTGTATTATCAGTGATGACAAATTTTAATCGTCCTGGGTCGAAGATATTGTTTTGCTTTCAATTTAGAATTAATTTGAAGCATTACTATCGAACTAAACATGGCTATAATGATCAAATATAAAATTTGGAATACTTTTGCCTAACTTTTTACGAGAGGACAGTTAAGACACATATACGTAGTCATCATAAAACTGTTATAGTAATAGCTGTATACCAATATTACTAACGTAAATTAAGGGAAGAAAAATAAAAATAAACCGTTCTAATAAAGTAAAAGCGATCAACTGAAGTCGACTATCAATTGCACTGACAAAGCGCGAACCTTTTTTATCTTGCCTTAATAAATTGCAAAATACAATGTCTTTTTTAATAGTTTTTATACTTCAAGTAATAATCACTTAATTGAGAAATGTATAACAAAAATTTAATTTGAATTTCACTTCTCGGAACAATAACCGTTATTCAAGGCAGATAAACCTATATCATCGTACTTGCAATAAAACAGCGCTTGATTTGATATAAAATATATTTATTATTGCCTTCATAAATTGCAAAATACAGTGTCTTTTTTAATAGTTTTTATACTTCAAGTAATAATCACTTAATTGAGATATGTATAACAAAAATTTAATTTGAATTTCACTTTTCGGAACTCGATAACCGTTATTCAAGCCAGATTTTTTCCCGATAAACCTATATCATCGTACTCGCAATAAAACAGCGCTTGATTTGATATAAAATATATTTATTAAACAAATGGGCGAAGAAAACTATTTATTAAAATAGGTACCTACCTTTTGTAATGGCCAACCCATTAGCTATGCCAGAAACTAATGGACAAATCAACGTATGTACATATATTCTATAGACTTCATATTTTCGGCTAGTATTCAATTTGGTCGTTAAACACAGAATTACATTCTGGATTTTTTACCAAACAGTATTTTATTTAATATACCTATTAAATTTGATATAAACCTAGGTTGCCTAGGTTGGTCTGTGGATGGGTGACCATCTTAACATAACGAGTTTCCTCCGAGCCTCGGAAAGCACGTTAAGCCGTTGGTCCCGGCTGTCATTTGGAGATCTTTGGCAGTCGTTACGGATAGTCAGAAGCCAGTAAATCTGACTCCAGTCTTGCCATGAAGTACCGTGTTACCCCAGTTAATGAGTTGTGGAGGTCTGGTAGGCAGCCGATCCTCGTAAAATACTGGTATTCAGCTAAATCCGGCTTGACTGGAAGCCGACCCCAATATAGTTGGGAAAAGGCTAGGCAGATGATGATGATTAAATTTGATATAAACTTACCTACTTTTAATCCAATAAGGACTCGGATGAAGCTCGTTTCTAATCGGATGTTAGACTACAAACTCAAGGCGGCTCAACTAATCCAAACTTTAGACACGGCATAACAATTCTTATGTGTGTGTTAGATGCTTTTAATGCTTAACAAACATTTCTAGTGCTAACAAAATTGATTAAAAGTAAAATGATGCCGATGCTGAAAACTTCCTTATAGGGTAATGAGTCTTTCAATTATATTCCTGTATTTTATTCACTACAAAATATGTACTATATATAATACATTGTATAAATAGTTAAAACAATGAATTATTTATTTACTAAGTAACCCTTTGTCAGTGACTTTGTTCGCAAGGATATTTTCATTTAAACTTAAAAAACTTACGACGGCCTTTTATTTATTTTGATGAGATTTTCTGCTTTGTTTCAAGTTTCTTAACGATTCTCCAATACAACCTTAGTTTAACACCCCCTTACTTGTTTTATAAGTGTAGTTTTAAAAACGAATAATCAACATTTTTATTTGTCCAAGTAAATAAAGATAAGTTTTAGGCTTAAAAAATGAAATTACAAACGAATTTTCCCTTTTCACCCTAAGAGCGTTTTCACATTATCCGATCCGATATCGGTATCGGACTCCGATCCGATATCGGGGTAAGTAAAATGTATGAGATATGTACCTGTCTTTCATATTGTCCGACCCGATATCGGATATCGGAGCACGGAATTTCATACATTTTACTTACCCCGATATCGTATCGGCGTCCGATACCGATATCGGATCGGATAGTGCGGAAACGCTCCCCGATATCGTATCGGCATCCGATACCGATATCGGATCGGAAAATGTGAAAACGGTCTAAGTCAAATTATCAAAAACCCTTTCTTAGTGCTAGCCTACATAATAAAAAGAAGCTTGACAAGAGAATTTAACGTTTCTAGATCTGGATCTAACTACTGGTAGTTTCAGTAAAAAATCAAGTTTTCAGATCTAGAAACGTGAAGTTTCGTGAACTCGCTTGTTCTGTAGTTTCGTGAACTGACTGACTGACATATCAATCAACGCACAACTCGCCGAGAATCATACTCGTAGAAAATGTTATGTACTCGTACCTACACTGTGTATCCTTCTTTGATACTCGACGGTATTATGTATCTACTGTGATACTCGATGGCATTATGTATCTACAGGTAATAATCGACGATATTAGTTTATGTCCTACTGTTAATGACTAGCTGTCTGCTGAGGTATCATCTGTGTCTTTAGTTACTGCTCAGCTTCTGAGAGTCATAGCGTGATATTACATAACCTATACACACTATTTGTCATAAACCTGGCTACTGTAGCCCTTAACCTAAAGACCTTTTACAATCCGCCTGGTAGTTTTAACGATAAGCGTATTTAAATAGAAAGCTCTTCCGTTTTATTATATTATTTGTATCTAAGATAGCTTGACGAGGAGAAAAGGGTTTAGAATCAGAGTTAACTGTATAATTATGAAGTGGAATGGTTCCATAAATTATATCTTTCTGTAGAAAGAGAAGATAGTCAAGTTGAATCGTATTATAAAATTTATAAAGATTTATAATTCAGTCCGATTTCTCAATTAGTGAAATGTATCTACAAATAAATGAAAAAAAAAACAGGCAAAAATAGTGTTAACTGAATGGGCTGTATAAAAATAGTTTTGCCTGAAATTCATTCCCAGTCAGCACACAGTGTTCTGAACAATTAAAATTTGTAGATTTCCAAAGTAACATAATACAAAAATGCACTTTACTTTTAAATCAAAATGAAATAAATTTAAATCGAAAAATGTATAAACCTTAATCACGTTTCACTGGATATTATTGCAGCAGAGGTATCGCTGACTATTAACTTTATAATTATTATTTTTAAAGTATTTATCTTACATACCGATGTACTTAAGATAAATACGTAAATGGTAAACTCCATCGGGGCTTACCGTGATTTCTGGTGCAAGACGACGTTCATGCATTAAATGAACTAGTGATAGCTTTAGCAGATTATCTAACTGATTTACACGTTACATGGAGATCATGAGATATCTTGATTCCACTAAGTCCGTCTGTGTACGCTTGTGATTGGTTGACCAGCCATGAATTAAATCAAGACTCCATCATATAACATATTGCCTACATAAGTCATGTTGAATGCTGTTTGAATAATATTAGTTTATCTATGCAAATTGCTGCTAGATGAAGAAATAAACATCCTTTAAATATTCTAATAATTTTGTTGTTAAAGTTCGAAGATCTGTCGGAATACTCAAAATAAAGGGAAGGATCTTTCCAGAAAAAAAATTGTCATAAAATAAATATGTCTTAGATGTTTCTCCTTTCAACCGACCTCCACCGAGTGGTGGTGCATAAAGAAGACATGACGCGCTGTCAGCGGTGAACGTTCCTTTTTCTGCTTGGCTTCCGAAGGCGACGCACAAATTCTATTGATTAGGGTCGTGTTATATAATTCTGCTGTATTTATTATTAAATTATGCACTTGAGTCTGATTAAAGATAATTTTGTAAGAAATATAACTTTTAGGTTATTAGTGTTTCGTTGTTTTAAGTTAGTTCCCTTCTGGTCTCTAAGATCAGAAGTGGGATAACCACGCGTTCAAGGCCGTTCGTCATATAGTGCTATTCATTAATAGTGTTAAATAGAGGTATTGTGATTGTGTGAAAACATCTAAACCGTAAGTACCTAAGTTCTGTTTCTTACAAAATGTCAGAGCGTTCGTCGCGACCTAGAGGACGTAGACATTCTCGTGAACGACAATCTAGTGGCGGTTCTCGCAGAAATAATCGCGATAATTAGGATGATCGTAATACGCCCCCGATTGTGGCACGCGATGGTCAAAACAGTCAAACGGATCGTAGACATAAGTTGTCTAGGCGTCATAGTGTCTTGCATAGCTCACAGAGTCGCTCTCGTGGTCGTAGATATCGTGAAGATTCGTTTGATAGCCGTGACAACTCGCGCGATATAGCCCTTGATCGAATTATTACGAGATTAGAAGAAATTGAGCATAAATTGCCAACAACGTTAAGCAGTGAAAGTCCATTGCACCCAACTAGTGAAAATCGGTTATTATATAGCCAGGTTCACGCGTAACCGAGACAATAACCGACGAGGTTACCACAGAGAATAACTTGCGTACAACAGATGTGCATAACGAAGATAATGTAGCGAACAGTACAGTTGTTAGTGCCTTCAGCACGCTTTTAAAAACAAAGTCTCATAACTACTACATATCACCGTTTGATCCAAGTGTCCAAGATTTTGATGTTTGGTGCGCTGAGGTTGATCGTGGCCGAATAATAAATAATTGGGATGATCGCGAATGCCTAGGACGAATATGTTCTTGTTTGCGTGGTGAGGCAGGATCGTGGTTAAATGATTGGGTGACAAGTGATAGATCCTGGAGTAAATCCGCCATTGTTGTTAGAGGCATCAGCGATCCTCAAGTTAAGGCTGTGACAAAAAAATGCTAAGCTCGCATGTAAAGATTTGGTAGAATTTCTATCAGTTTATGTAAAACCCAAACACGACAATAATGTTGCTGTTGACCGTGCCTCCTCTAATAGCTCGTCTAACCAACGTAAACGTGAGGCACCCAATTCAGACAATAGCAATCTTGCTTGTCACAATTGCGGCAAAACGGTATTGTGGTATTGTCGAAAAAAATCCAAAAATTACAATTCGGTTCAGGATACCAGTACCTCTACATCTAAGTCTGCTTTACCGACATCAAGCGATGAAACCGATAAGCCCGTCCAACGCTGTACTATTTGCAAACGTAAGGGACACTCGATTGATTCGTGTTTCCAAAAACAGCGCTCTGAGAGTAATAATAAGATAAAGAACGAAGTAAATTTTTGCTCAGAATCGACCCCAGACAAAAAAAAACGTAATCTCAGCCGTTGTACAGATGGTGCCTGTTGATGTTTTAAGAGACAGCGGCTCTGATATATCTTTAATTTCGGAAAAGGTGCTAAAATATTTTAATGGTAATCGTAAGCCAGCTTATCGCTTGATGCGCGGGATAGGAAGTCAGATTATCGAATCGACCTCCGTCATCACAACGGTTGTAGAGTTCCCAGAAGTATCACTGGAAATTGATTTATTTGTTGCCCCTGCTGAATGCATAAATGCACCTATCCTAATTGGAACTAATGTCCTGAATCGAAAAGGGTTGATTTACACTCGTACCCGTAATGAGCAACGGCTTACCAGGTCGGACAATCAGTCAACCGTGCAACTTGTGAACACTGTAGAGGATGAGTGTATTAAGACTTCATTAGTGGGTACCGATAAGGACCGGTTGTTGGAAATCATCAAAGAGTTCTCTGATTTGTTTATTTCTGGTACGGCAACCTCCACAGTGAACACGGGTAGTATAGAGATCAAACTAACGACTAACATTCCGATAACCCACCGTCCTTATAAGCTTTCGATAGATGAAAAAAACAGGGTTCGAAATATTGTTAGTGATCTTCTCAGCAAAGGAATAATTCGTGAATCACAGTCAGAATACGCCAGTCCTATCATCCTCGTTAAAAAGAAGGACGGGAGTGATAGGATGTGCGTGGACTATCGAGCACTTAATGCCATTACTGTTAAAGAGAGATTTCCCTTGCCGTTGATTGATGACCACGTAGATAAACTTGGTAGCTTCAAAATCTTCACTAGCATTGACATGGCTACTGGCTTTCATCAAGTGCCTATGAAAGATGACGATTCAATAAGTAAAACAGCCTTTGTAACACCTGAAGGACAGTATGAGTATTTAAAAATGCCATATGGTCTGGCTAATGCTCGAATTGTCTACCAGAGGATTATATCAAAAACATTAAAACCTCTTATTGACATTGGTAGGGTTTTGACCTATATCGATGACGTATTGATTATGTCCAATTCGGTAGATGAAGGTCTTAAGACGTTGAGAGAAGTTTTACAGATACTTAAAGCCGCAGGATTTTCTATAAATTTAAAAAAGGTGACTAGGGCGACTGATTGGACATGGTCAGGTACAGCCGAGCCCAGGTAAAGTAGACGCTCTTGTACGTTCTCCGAAACCTACAAATTTAATGTGAAAAAAGTTCGCCAGTTTCTTGGGCTGGCAGGGTATTTTCACCGCTATATTGCTGGCTATGCCTCTAAAACAGCCAGTATAGCAAGGCTGTTGAAGAAGGGTGAACCTTTTTCATGGGGCTCTGAGCAGGAAGCTGCTTGCGACTATATTATAAATTGCCTAACGAATGAACCGGTTTTAGCAATATTTGATCCACAGTTGCCTACGGAGCTTCACGCAGACGCTAGTGCTTTGGAAGGTGCAGCTCATCCTCAATATCTGTAGACAAGCCTCCACTCAGACATCACCACTTCAGCTGCTGGTAGGCATAGACGCGGCTACCCCCGTCATCAGATCCTTGGTGTGAGACTTGGCGATGGAGGACGCTAACCCAAACCACGAGGCTTAGCGTGAGATTTTCAGGAACCGCGCGAGTGAGCTCCTAAAAAGGTATCGAGACGAACCAGATTTTCGTGTTAATTGACACCGTGGACCTTCTAAGGGATTTAAATTAAATGACCTAGTGTTTGTAATCAAGTATTCACAGATCACTGGAAAATTGGACTCCGGGATGAAGGGTCCGTACAAGGTCACAAAGATCTTACCGAGTGACCGATACGAGCTCAAATTACTGACTGGTGCTCGAGGCTAAACAACCCAAGCTGCGGCACAATTTATGGTGCTATGGAAAGGAGAATGGTGTCCTGACACATGTTCAGCCTTTTTTTTAAATGAGCGTAATTTTTTGTTGATCACAGATTGGTTCGTGTATGTGATGCTTTTCGTCGGCAGTCCTAGCGGAGCTGCGATGAAATGGCGCGAGTGCGAAGCTGGCAAACTATTAGTTTGGTGCACGCTGCGGTGTGAATACTCAGCCTCGTCGCCATGTGTCGCACTGGCACTGCGGTGCTGATTGAGAAGACCGATATGTGCTGCGGTGCTTCTGTATTACGTACTGATGTTGGATTAGTGTTGCCACATTACCGCTATGAGCTAGAGTTACTAGCAGGGTCTTATGGCAAAAAGACTCAAGCCGCCGCGAACATATGATGTTGTGGTGTGGCGAGTGGACGCCGGGATACGTGCTCAGCTCTCAAAGAAGAGAGTGGTGAGTAGTGAGTGAGCATGCTAACGTTTGGGCCTCTGCTCTGTTTCGCGGTCATAGTAGAGACATGCAGAACTTTTGGGCCTCTGTCTCAATGACGCGGTCATAGTAGAGACATGCAGAACTTTTGGGCCTCTGTCTCAATGACGCGATGTGTCACAAATGCATAATAAGCATAACCTTTGGGCCTCTATTATGTATTAGTGAAAACGACAAGCAAACTTTTGGGCCTCTGTCGCTAACAATGTATGGCGAGTGGTGGAAATCCGGATTCTATCATTGGCGATGCATTGAAACTCTTGGGTTTGAAGCTGGTTCAAATTTAAAAGTCACTTTTGGTGGTCTTTGTGGCTGGTGCTTGAGTGCACGCTTGCACCGGAAACACTGATCTTTGCAAACTCTAACTTTTGAAACTACTTCAGATTGAATAAGCTTCAAACCATAGTGGTCATTTTATGAATTATTCATGTGCTTTTATGTGATTTCAGATAATTATGATGATCAAAATAATGATGTTGGACTTGGACAGGTTGAACAAAATGGATCTGAAGTAAATGATGGGAATGATGCTGCGGTCGAGGACGCCACGCTGTCAGGAACGGCCGTCTTAGATGTTTCTCCTTTCAACCGACCTCCACCGAGTGGTGGTGCATAAAGAAGACATGACGCGCTGTCAGCGGTGAACGTTCCTTTTTCTGCTTGGCTTCCGAAGGCGACGCACAAATTCTATTGATTAGGGTCGTGTTATATAATTCTGCTGTATTTATTATTAAATTATGCACTTGAGTCTGATTAAAGATAATTTTGTAAGAAATATAACTTTTAGGTTATTAGTGTTTCGTTGTTTTAAGTTAGTTCCCTTCTGGTCTCTAAGATATGTTATTTTTTTCACTTGGTAGTAATTAACAACTGTTATAATTATTATATTCAATGATCTTAATTTCATAATTTTATTTTGGGACAGTATGATTTCTAGCAAAAATACGTAAGAAATCTAAATATTAACTAAGTTTCTGTATCTATTAAACTTATTATTTTATTCTATTCATTACATTAAAGAAAATTGCAAAATTGTTAATAAAGTGTCGTTTGTTCTCTGTACAAAATCAATAAAGGCTTAGACAACATTCAGTATTAAAATTGGCATGTTTTCTTTTTAAGAGCGTATAATTTTCAACTGCATTCTAGAAACATTATATTTTTACTCAAATACCTTATTTTTAAAGTAAACATAGCGTAGTATATTTCTGAAAAATAAATTGTTGAAAATCTTTATTTTATTACCGATTGCAAGTCCCATCGGGTTCTGGCGTGTTGTTTTACAACTTTGCAGTATCCTGTAAAAAGTACGCTGGACTTTGTTTTTTCTTACTTTTTGCAGACAAAGAAATTCCTTTTCTCTTGTACTTTTTGATGTGGTTTACCGTCTAAGGGTACTTTTGTATAGCATCTTGGAGTCAGTGGATTTAGGTTTTACAATTTATTAAAGTTACCTATCTCAAAAATAATATGCTTTTATTGTTTTTGCAATATGATTAATAGTATCATAAACCAGCCATTGTTTTTTACGAAAATTGTTCAACGTCTGATTTTAAAATAGTAGTAGTTATAGTTCACAATAATCAGGAAGTTTTAGTATTTATTACAGTTAACAATATCATATTCTTTGCTGCTATTCTTTTTTGTGTTAATAAAAACGTGAAACGACATAACCACAGCAGTACAAAAGTCTCGATTAGAGTACACACATAAAAAATCGAGCTGCGTTGTGTCGGGTGCACGGTCGTTAGTTCACGTAAAAGGTCGCTAGCAAGTTGCTATATTGGATTTCAATAAAAATACTGTAGTTGTGATGTAGATTTGGTTAACTTTCACATATTGTTCCTCTTTTTGATATCGAATAGTCGTCGGATTACGATTTCACGTATACTTTAATTAACCAAAGTAGCTGTCAAATTATTGCCTAGCCAACGATAAATGTGTAGAGTGAAATTAAATTCTTTCTATATATTTAATTCTTTCTACCTACTAATATTTCATGATTTTTATGCGACATACACAGGAGTTCTCTGGTTGTAAAAGAATAAACGATAACTATTTAGTTATCGTTTATTAACGCATACAAAAGCAACGTATTTACGTTACTTTTGTATGCGTCTGTAGATTGTGGTATAATATACTATACTCCGCCGGTTTAGGTAGTTAACTAAAGGTAAACAATCTTGGCATGTCTTTTTATATAAAAGTTGTCTAAAAATTGTATGTAAAAATCTTTGCACATAGGTATTTACCTAAATCGATGTTAGCTAATAAACTAAATTTAAATAATCTTTGTGAATATTATATACGACCTCTTTAATATAAAAAGACATACCAAAACTGTTTACCAATAGTTAACTACCTAAACCGACGGAGTATAGAAGGTAATTTGAACCAAAATTTCATTTAATTATTAAAAAATTTGATCTAAACCTGTTTTCATAAGTCAGTAAATAAAGTATTTAGATCGTTTTAATATTATAGTAAATAGCGGTCACATTACTAATGATGCAAACGAGCTCTCTTCGTCTATGCCATTATTTACGGGCGAAGCCGTTAATGTAGTCACAAAGTTACAACTTCCTAGAAAATTCTAGTTCGATCAAAATTTTTGTAACGGTCTACCGATCTTAAAAAAAAGGTTTTCTGTAGCGATGCATTCAAGTATAAAATTGCATAAGTTTGTTTTTGTGTTACGAGTAAATAATATTGCGCTCTTTCTGCAAGATTCGTTGTGGGATACCCGAATTTGATGTTTTGCATGAGTGGCCTGACTCATACATTTATATTTACAGGAGATACATATTATTATTATTATTTGATCAAAGATGTCCGGTTCAAATTTAGGTAGATATCGCTAGCAATATTTTTGAGCGAAATTATTTCTCCTCGCTCGTCCAGTGACTATTGAATATCCACGTGTCAGCCACACTACAATCGGTTATAACCAGTAGTTTTGACGGCACGGTTAGCGCACTGGATAGACGATAGATAGACTGCTGCGCCGCGTGTCTCGGGTTTGATTTCCGCACGGAACAAATATTTGTATGATCTACAGATAGTTGTTCCGGGACTGGGCGTCTTGTGTATGTGAGTTTTCATGTTTGTAAACGCACCCACGATACAGGAGTAATTCCTAGTGTGGGGCAAGGTATTAAAAAAACATATAACCAGTAAAATTTTATTTTATTTCTGAAAAGAAAGCATTAATTTTAGTATTCTTACTTTTTACTCTGCAGTTAAGTACGGATTTTGGAAAGACGACATTGCAAAATAACAATTAAATGATATTATAATATACGATTATTAGCGCTCATTGTCGTACGTCCAGCGCAGATATTTTGCACATTCTTCGGCTAGTAGACGAACTGTTGTGTGATTCACGTAAAATCAAACAAGTCAAATATTGTTGAAGTTTTATAATCGATTGATCGGAATCCTGCCCAAAATCGGTATTTACGTTTTCCTTGAACGGAATTCGATAGAATGACAAATTGGCTTGAAATTAAACGGCTTATTGCCAGTTACATTATTATGTATTCTACCAGGATAATGATTGACATAGCAGAATACGCGTCAACGACACTTCGATCGACCGACTTTAAAATCGGTGTCATTCAAGCTCGATTGAAAGATGTGAATACGATAATGGTCTAAACGACAATTTTAGGTAATATTTAGCCATTGATTATTTTTATTTGCAATACTCAATCTATAAAGTGTTACATTTTTGTTTCAGTTTTATTATTGGGAATGTGGGGACTATGTGTAATTTTAGTTCATAAATATTTAAAATTAAACAGAATTTTCTGGAAACTTTTAGTCTACTAGTTTTTGATGTAAAAATAACTATACTTGGAATTAACAGACTCAATAAACAGCCTAGTCTCTCATTTAATTCTCGTTATCAGAATAATGTTATTTTGAATTCTTAAAAACGCTAATTATAATTTTTCACTTGAGAAGTGTACCTGAAAAAGTGTGCTTTGAGCAATAATTAGTACAGTAGCAACTTGATTTTCAAAATAGGTCGATGACTACGTGAGAACTGTCGAAGTAATTTTGATCTGGTTTGCCTAAGATACACAGTTACACACTCATGCTCATATCCCACAATTCAATTTATAATCCGAATAAGTGAAGCTACAAACTCAGTCAGATTCAATTATTGAAGGGTTTAATTGAGTTCCCTTAAAACCTTCGATCAATGGCAAAATAATCGCTTCACGAAATCTATTCACGTGCTTTGTTATGAAACTAGATATGCCTTCGGTATACAAAATTATCCTGTATATGGGATTGCATACAAATCTTTGAATTTGTATGCTAAGTCATATAAAGGATAACTTTGTATACTTACTTTGAGCTTTTATAACTTGTGTTTGTTTAAAGACTCTTTAGTACATACAGTCTTCAATACAAAAATATCATCATCAGTCTTAATTATTCATCATCTACCTAGCCTTTTCCCAACTATATTGGGCTCGGCTCCCAGTCAAGCCGGATTTAGCTGAATACCAGTATTTTACGAGGAGCGGCTGCCTACCAGACCTCCACAACCCATTAACTGGGGTAACACGGTATTTCATGGCAAGAATGTATTCAGTCTTAATTATTATTATACTTTTTTTATGTTACAATTTTATTTACGTTGGTAGTTTGTGAATTGAGCATTGCAATATGTGATATGATATGGATGCAACTTACCTGATTAAGAAATTAATATTTATTACGTTCTAGTTTGACTGTTAAAAATTAATGGAGACTGTCTTATATGTATAGGTTTTACACTTACCTGATTAATAAATTATTATTATTACGTTCTAGTTTGACTGTTAAAAATTAATGGAGACTGTCTTATATGTATAGGTAGGTATTCAACCTACAAACCTGTTTAAATTCGTAAATTATTCAAATGAATCTTACAGGTTGGACATCTTTGTAGCAAAAGATATTATAAGCAATCAATGTCTTTAGCTTAATAGACAGTGTCACGATAATATTTAACCAAAAATATGAAACAACGGAGACGCGGCCTGTTTTAATAAAGTTACAGCCAATAAAGTGTGGGTTTTAAACTTATTAAATTTCTATGAAAAGGTGGTGTTTTGATATCAACAAGTGAATTGAGACTTATGGATATTATTAAAAATTATTTTGTTATTTAAGTAAACACACAAAACAAAAGAAGACACATCATTATAGAAAAAAAAGGTTCTACTGTTTTCAACACATATTCCTTCTAGCAGACCTGCTAAAAGAAAGATTAAAAGAAATGTAGACAATAGCGAAATACTACTTAAGTTGCTAACGTCTAATTAGTTCAAATGTAATGATGTTTCAAATATATTGCCAAAAAAGTTTAAATATATGACATATACTTATGATCTTCGCATATGATAGTCACATTACGCACTGGTCATCTACTCAGTTTAAATAATTAGATAAAAAGAAAAATTGGATTGTCGTTCGTTTCCGATAAATATTTTTTTTTTATTACACAATGTAGTTAATGCACGCTGTAAGGAATGTCGCGGATGTTAGCCGTGTTTTTTAACTCATGTTTTGTTTTTTAGTTTTTCTTTTTTTAATTCTTAATTGTTTCTTGTACCTACACAAAACTTATAATTAAGTACAGTAATTTTTAAAATGCATGTACAAAGGCGAGCTTAACTCAACAATGAGTTTTCTCCCAGCAAACCTTTGAGTGACAGAGATTTTTGTGTTTTTTTTTCTTTCTGGTAGGGGTATCATCAAAATGACTTCTCCCGCTCTTGGGCGGAGCGGGAGGGCATGTCAGACTCTTACTGACTAAACCCTACCCCGTTCCTTCGTTGGCTATAATCTGTCGTGTAAAATCGTTTCTTAAGTTAAAGCGAAAATCTGGCGGAGCTGGATCTTAGCATAGCTCAAGTGTCTAGAGCTATAATTTTAATCGAAATGGCTTCACTTACTATGAATATTTAAAAGGTTGAAATTAAAGTTTTTAAATGGTCAGTCGGCCCACTAGAACTTAAGCCTACTGAGCATGTTTGAGATAGACTTGCAAAGCATCTGAAATAAAGAAAGCTGAGGGTGTGATTTTTAAAAGACTCAATATTCAATTGGTAGGATAAAAATAATCGGCTATATGGAACAGTTTTATTGATGATTTAATATAAAGTATGCCAGAACAGTAAAACTTGTAGGTAAAGACACTGTCTTTTTTCTTGAACAATTGGGATAAATTTGGTTACGTTTTCACCAGCAATGTTATAACTTTATTCATTTGTTTGATTAAATCCCACGACAGCTTATAGTCCAGTCAAAATAAACATTCCAGTTTGCATTAATTCCTAACAAGCTGGATTTTTGTGCAGGCTTTAAATACATCATTAAGTATGATATGTCAAAAGTCCCCATCGATCCCGCTTGTGCGTTGTTTTTTTGTTGTTGTTCGATGGGGACTTTTGACATATCATTCGTAATGACATATTCAAAGCCTGCATAAAAATCTAGCTTGTTGGGAATTAATGCAAACTGGAATCATAATTTACGGCTAGTTTTTTCATCAAAAACTAAAACTATCAGTAAAACCATTAACATTTACTTGACCATAGCTGTCATAATGGCAAATGTGTTTCTTCATCCAAATAACAGCTAAACTAAAAGTCAAAAGAGTTGCCGCTACGCAAACGTCGTAATTACCCCAAAAACACGTGGGGAGCTTTTTTTACTCATGACAACATCGCAACATCACTGTCCAGTAGTGCCATAAGTCAAATGTCATTTGTTGTTTAGGGTGAAGGCGGGATATATATTGCTAGCTAGTTTAATCCTTTATATATTTTTGGACCTATTTTTAAAATTCTAAAAGCATTTGTGGTTTTAGAATTTTAACCCCACATGGTATTTCTGTCCATTTCCTCGAAAGTTGACTGTAATTGCTCTGTATTCCATACTCTAACTCGAACATACTCTCATCCACCAGTCCACCCCGGGCCCACGTGGTGGATCATTCCTCTCCTAGAGAGCAGACTTGAGTCCCAGCAGTGGGATTATTATAATGCTGATAATGCTAATGCAAAATGCTACTCGAACTCGCACTCCTTCCTTTCTTTTATATATTCATGGCATGGTTCTGCTACATTCGTACATATTACAAATAAAAAAGGGGGCAAGTGTGAGTCGGACTCGCGCACTGAGGGTTCCGTTTCCGTTTGTCATTTTTTGATAACAAGGCATCTATGCCACCGGGGCATTTATTCCCGCCTTTACCCTATTTCTTAAAAAAAAAACTTTAAAATAAAATGTGTTTGAACGCATCCATAATGAACGCAGTGAAGTCAATACAATTTTGTCAAAATGACAGTGACTATAGCTTTAACAGCCCCTCAACGAGCAGTAACAGTCAAACCAACGGTTGAAATTGTGAAGAAACGAATTTAATCGTTATTATTACTTTATGTCGTTACTTTGGCTGTTACATTTGATGAAAAAACTGGCCGTTAGTCTATTTCGACTGGACTTTTAGTTTATTCTTACAAAACTAATATTTATAGTTCTTACTTGTGTAATACAAGATATTGCATAAAGCGTATAAGTATTGGAAAATAATTTTAAGCTTCGTCGTCTCTGCCACGAACACGTTGGTGCGCATACCTTTGGTTAAAGCCACCAGTTCTCAAAGGAGTGTCTGGCTCTGGCTGAAATGATACCTATATCATATGTCTAGTGTAGAGTTGTGTTTTCGAATTTGTCAATGGAACTAATAAAATACTTGCTCTCTAGCATTATGCTGGAACGATAAATTTCAGTTGCCAAGGAATTTTGAAACATGAATTTTGTTGAAAATGTAAGTATTGGCTAGAACTGAAATCATTTTGTTAAGTACGCATATTATGTATTTTCATCTCGATATTGAGATTGAAATGATATCCGTAGCAATATTCAATATCTTCGTAATATTGCACTAGTATTTCCTTAAGCACGCGGTTGATCGTCGAGCAAATGCGATTCCGTTGTATGATGCTTATTTCTCATCCAAACTGTGTGTGTAAGGGTATACAACATTGGGACTTAAGTAAATCCGAGACGGCTCAGTATTCACAGTATTATTATAAAGGCAAAAGTCTGTGTGTATGTGTGTGTTAGTTTCTTTTTCACGCGGCTTTCTGACGGCTGGACGAATTGTTATGAAACAAGACTTTCTCAAGCCTGTCAATAAAAATAGCCGAATCAAAAAAGCCAAACTGGAGGTGAGGAACAAGATTTTTTCTGTGAGATCAATCAGTTCACAATCAAACGACTTTGCTGATTGTATGTCTTAGTCTAACCCTTTAATTCATGAATCCCTGACCGGTCTCATAGGACCACGCTGTTATTGTCTTACTATTGTGTCTCGTTTCGCGGGTATTGATAGGTTAATTTGGACATATTGTAGTTAAGTCAACTCTACTAACACATACGTAGGGTCAATTGTGATGCTGATGATTATTCATTTTATACTCGTCCTTTATGACTTGATTCTTGAAAGTCGGAAACGATGAGTAAATCAAGTGCCTTAACTTCACGAAGCCTTGGTACATGTCATGGTCCGAAACGAGGAGGAATGACCCGATGAGGTGGAGTGGCCCCTTCTGCGTTGCAGTAATGTTAGCAAAGGAGGCTGCTGCACGCGCGAGTGAATCGCCCTCACGCACCAGCCTTTGAGCAAAAGGCAAAGGAGGAACATAGGAATGAAGAAGTCATTGGATCTCGAAAAAGTTTTTGGACATGACTCGTATTGTATTATTTATTTACGCACACAAGAGTACAAAGGCGGATTAATATTGTTTATTCGAGCAATTATTACGACAATTAATCCTGAAATTTATTATTGTCAATTTCTTAAATTTTGTGTGATTGACAATGATTATCATTACGTTTCGTACATAACGCACATTTGCACAGTTTAACAAACTGTGTAAATGTTTCTCAATTGTGTTTTATCAGCTTTCATTCAAACAGCTCAACTAGAGATCAGTCTGTATATCCAATTTTTCTTTCAATTAATTCTACTCACAGCAAACATTTTTTTTATGAAAGCGGCGAGAAATAAAAAAACAAATTATCTAGAGTTCCCAGATTATTATTATTAATAGACACTCAGACGCTGGCGCACCTTCTGCCACTGTAATTGCACCCTAACTCAATTACTTTAAAAGCCTGTCAGAGAAGCTAAATTTAATGAACTTGAAAATAAAGTGAATTGTCTTATTTAATCCGTTTGCGCCTTCTTTAATTTTTTATTCGCCCGTTGACGGCGTATTTGAACGACGTACTTTGTACTAGAAATCTTTTGGGAGCCGTTTTGAAAATGAGTGTAAGCAGACTTGTCTGGTTATTGTCGGCTTACACTTCGTACGTGAGATACTGGAATTATAAATCTTATTAACTAAAAACGTTAATTTGCTTAAAAGAGTCTCAGAATGATTTCTCCGGCTCTTGGATGGAGCGGGAGGGTGTTTCAGACTTTTACTGACTAAATCCCACTCTTTTGTTCGTTCTTTGCCTTCGTTCCAGGGTTTCGGGTTTTTCTTTCAGAAGCCAATCTATGGCTCAATAGAGTTTGTGCAGAAAGAGAACCATTCTTAGCCTTGTGTTGAGAACACTTATACGTCATTATAGTACGACTATAACATCTTGATATTTTGAAACTATGCTAGACTAGCTTCTACCAGCTGCGCTGCTTTCTAATAAAAAGAAGCTCTACAAATAGTGTTCAACTTGCTCATGTGATAAAACTTTGCAAAAGTAAGTTTATAGGCTAGGTATATTATTTCAACGTTTATCATTAAGTTCATCCATCTAGTAGTAACAAACATCCATATATAGGTACATTCATCGTTCCTCACAAACTTTTGCATTTATTATTTTAGAAATACTGAATTTATTTATTAAACATGTACATGTTCAAATTGTTTATTTAAACACGAAATTGCATGAAACAAGCAACACGGTATACAAAGCTGTGCCAACATAAAATGACGTTTGGCATTTGACGGATGGCTGGGTTGGGTTACTATATAAAAATCTAAAAGTTAGTTCCACTTTACGTTACGACTGTTTTTTAGACTTTTCGTCTCTAAAAGTAGTCTAGTTTTTCGATATAAACATTTCACAAGCTTAATTCATTTATTAAAATGACCTGTAAAAGTGTTTATTAAAAACAAAACAAAAGTTTCTTGGCGATTTATTTGTAATCAAACAGATCTACTCAATCATTTATTTATTCACATACGCGTAAAGAAATTGACTGTGTTTGAATTATGTCATTCATTAATTAATTTACAACAGCCAAAATAACAAATATAAATTTCAAAACAACAGTAAATTAACACCAAAATACCCAAAAAAAGTAACAATATACAATCAATGGTTATTATTATGCAATCAAAGGTTGACTGGTAGAGAATGCCTAAGGCATTAAGTCCGCCTATGTATTTTGTGCATGAAGAATAAATAAATAAATCAATAATAATCAATAAAATACAAAAAAAAAAACAAAAAAAAATACTAAAACAAAATAATAAATGATGTCAATAGATTGTCAAATAGTCATTATATTATATCTGTATTATTGCAAATCTTATCTGATAAAATAAAATATACAACAAAATATATGAGTAACCAGCAGCTGTTCGAAACACAGACGGTAAGGCACAGGAAATCGAGATGGCGTTATAACGGTAACCGAAGCCGGAAATGGTTGTGCTAACCATCAAACCTCAAAATGGCGCCCATTCAACTCGTCCACAGCCGATTGAATATTTCCTGGATGAGAAAATGCCTACGCACAAGTGTGTATATGCAGTAGATTTTATCACACATATCCCAATAATGACGCGACTGAAATTCGGCGCAATTAATATTAATAACTAGCTGACCCGGCAGACTTCGTACTGCCGTTTTTTTTCTATACCTCCACGAACATTTCAAGACCAAGATAAGATAAATGCGTTCAGCTGTTCTCGAGTTTTAGCGAGAATAACGAACAGCAATTGATTTTTATATGTATAGATGGAAGATGTATTAAACTCGTGGTAAGAAAAAAAGATAAACACAGGATAAGGGCAGAAAGAAGAGGAAGAAGAAGAATATATTAAACTCCTATTTTCTGTTTTGTTGCTAATCTCAAGTCATTAGTAAGCACAGGCACTCTGTATATCCTATAAAAATATAAAGTACAGTCCTAACACTTCATAGTTAAGTTTATAATCATACTAGCTGCCGAACTGTATAACTTATAACAGCATGACAGGTGACGGATCTTAGCACAGACTTGCACATTTTATCCAAACCCAGCCAAGGGCAGATCGCGGGTTCAAACCCGCGATCGGGATCTTAATAAATTATATCAGGGCCATTACAACTAAAGTCACTGTGCTCTCAAAAAAAACTCCATAAAGGCTGTCCTGGTACCTTTCAAATCCATTCAATCGTTTGAGCGGAAAGGATTAACTAACATGCGTGACAGTATCACGTACACAAATACAAATAGCCTTTAAAAAATATTTAAAATTTAATATGTGATATAGTGTGATGACGAAACTTCGAGTGCATTTATCCCCTTTTATTTGTATGTAAAACCAAAAACTTTACTCAGATATTTAAATTATTTGCCAACAGTATGCAACCAGTTCGCGCGGGGTGTTTTTGCTATGCTGGGTGCGGTGACGCCGGAATCTTTTGACACTCTCCACTCGTACACGAACACGTTCCAAATGCCTTTTGTCACTCCGTGGTTCCCCGAAAAGGTATGAAACAAGTTTTATCATTACGTTTTTGAACTATGAAATATTTTCACTAAATATGTCCAGTAAAGTTCATATCTATGTTTGAGCTTTCAGCCACCATTCATACAGGTTCATATCAAAATTAAAATGGAAATTATTTTGTATAGTAAATATGTGTACAGATAACTCCCTCGTTGGGCGAACGCGCCTTGTTGGCTTGTTGGCAATGAGGGGCCTGAATGAAGGACCTGGGTTCGATTCCTTGGTCGACTGAAAAGTGGTGTTGGGTTTTTCTTTTAGAAGTTTCTTGATAGCAGCTCAGGAGACCTTCTGGCCCTGACCCACGCCGGAGACACCGTGGATTTGTCTAGAGTAGCAGGGCGTTTACGGCTCGGGCTTGTGGATGCAAGCAATGGGTGCTTGCTGTTCAGCAGTCTAATAAGCCATGCCCGCGTCGACAGTGCGTTGTCTTCCATGCGCGTCTTTTCTTTTCTCCTTTTTCTTTCTTTAAATGTTAGCAAATTTGACGGAGCCCAATTAAATTAGATCACTACCAGGGCTGTGAATTGTTGGGAAAAGTTATTGTAGCAAAAAGGGCGACTGAAGAAACATTGTGGGTTTTAGTCAGTAAATGTCTGATACATACTCCCTTCCACTCCCCCCAGAGTGAGTGAAGTCATTTAATAACTTCTCACGTAAAAAAGTGTTTAAAAGTTGATGGTATATTTTTCAAATCATTTAATGACTACTCCTACTCTTGGGTGAATAGTGACAGACTTTCAATGATTAAAACCCACTCCTGTTTTTTTTTGCATCCTTTCCAGAGCCCTGGGGTTCACTTTCACATTACCCATGGCCCCAGTTGGCTTCGACCCTGCTGGGCCTAGATGATTTGCTGACATCTCCTTAAGGCGCGCGTGGAACAATACAATACGCCGTCCACGACTCGAGCTCGGTCCGGACGGTTACCGGACGACCGGCTGTGATCAATTCACTCGCCATCTGCAAGCTCACGCCTACGGTGACTGGTAACCGGGTTCGAAATCCCGGCAGTTGGAGCATGATGAAGTCCGTTCCCTCACGCATGCGGCTGGCTTCATCGTTGGCATTCGCATAAGGAGGCAGCCGCCCGCCATTCCTCTTCGCTCTAGACCATGGCCTGTAAAGAAAAGTAGTAACTGCAGCAGGCTTAGACATAACTTTTCTGTTAGTATTCACGCCATACGCTATAAATACCAACAAAATGTATGGCAATGATCTACCTCCAGAAATAAACTCATAAATAGACGTCTGCACTTACATGTGCTACAAGTTACCAAGTTAGTTATGTGATTGTAATTTTTGACAAAAAAAAATTATTGAATTACACATACATAAAAGTTTCTGTTTGTGTCTTCGCTTTTAAAACCCCAATTTAACCATGTAAATTTAACTTTATAAAGACTGGGTTTACTGGTAACAATTATACCTACTTAGTTTAACCAGTATAATCAGGGATTCAGGACAACGCCATTTGAAGCCACGAGATGAGTTGAAATAAATGTTAAGCGCGTTTAAGAGTTCCCTGATGAACGTAATTTGCGACAAACATTGTAAATTATATTACCTAACTAGAAGTCTTAATTTGTGTCATATGTATGTCATGGCATTGCTTTATTTACAATGCTTGCTTTATACTGAGGGTGTTTTATTCTATTTTATTTATAGGTATATTATAAACAGCTACAATATACAAAACTTATGCATAATAATTTCATTCGAACTAAACGCGTACTTCCAAGTTTTCTACTCTTTAAACATTAGTTCAAATAATATACAATAAAAAACAAAAATACCTACATACTCGTATATTAGTAACTATAATCTTATAACTTCTAAATTACTATCAACAGTTTTGATTATTTTAGTAGGGAGTAAATTTTGGAAAATCCGTTCTTAACGATTAAAAAAACTTTAGTCCATAATATCAGGTTTGTCCAAATGTTTGGGCTGAGTGTTGTCAATACAGTCAATACATCAGGAGTTCAGTACATTCTTTATATACCTACAGAAGATAAATGCTTCCATTCGCAGGTTTAGGTAAAGAGAGAGAACATTTTTCGGTTGTTGGTAGACCAAAAAAATTCAAGTAAATAATGAAAATATTCCTTACATTTTACCCACATTAGTACCTACCAATTTGCTACAAAAACTTAATTTTGAGCGACGAAAAGACTTGGCATTAAGCGAAGCTGAGAATGTCAAAGTTTTTTTCACTTGGCCCCACTAAAACTGACTGACTCAATCCACTCCTAGCTTTGATGAATATAAATGGTCTGAGTATGGCGAACTCGGCTGTTTCCAACGAGTGCCTGAAGGATTTTGCTGACAAACCCACTCTGATTCAATTTTTATCTTTAATACTGACAGAAACCGCACGTATTCGTTTTGATATATGGATTATATATGGGAATTCTAATATGAGTAAATGATTTAGTTTCAGCATTGATTTATTTGACTCATACTTTCTTATTTCTCTGTAGGGTTGTAAGTGAAAAGAATTTTTAGTAACGTAGATTTATCCAATACGTGGAAAATTGAGCATAGTTAGTTAGTTAGCCCATTGTGTCCGACTGCTGGGCGAAGGCCTCCCTCTCCCATTTCAACACACGTCTATCCTCAGCCATTACGGGCCAGTCCCTACGGTAATCGTCCAGCTCATCCCTCCACCTTCGCCTTGGTAATGGAAAATAAAATATAAAAACTCGTAGTAGAAAAATAATGACACAGAAGAACTCTTTTCTTAACACAACCTTGTACTTAAGCTATTCTGTTTCACAGGTCATCCCGCCATCGTCCGGTCTAATTGACCACGCCGTGAGCATGCGTCCGGATTACCATAAAGCTATCGTGGACACAATCCTGTATTATGGATGGAAGGAAATCATTTACATGTACGACTCACATGACGGTAAGTGTCTGTCACATGCATTTCATGTTTACATGCTCTAGAATGATCTGGAATGCCAGAATATGCTAAACGCTGACGAAAATAACTTTTGTGCCATGATAGAATCTATGATTGTGGTAGACGATTATATGTCATTATAAATAAGAATATTACTCAGCTTATTATGCCCGCGACTTTGTTCGCGATAATATTTTCTTAAAAATTAATATCCCCTAAGTTCCCTTTTGAGGTTAAGTTCGAAAACTAATAACGTCCGTCTTTTTATTTATTTTGATAAGTGTTTGTGTCATGTTTTAAGTTTAATAATCAAAGGAATAACATTCTCCCATTCAACCTTTAACACTCCTAAAATGTTTTATAGAGTTAGTTTTGAATAACTTGCTAGTACACTGTGCGTGCTACACACCTAAGGAATAAAATTCTGTAAACAAAGTTGAAAAGTTGAAATTTCAAAAGATCCTTTACTTCTTAGCACTCACTTACATCATAAAAGAAAACCTTGTGCTAAATTTCATGTTCCAAAGCTCTATAGTTTTGACTGTGCGATGCCAGTCAGTCAGTTATGCTTATATATACATTATAATATATTATTTAATATAGAAAAGAAGATAGATATTTATCATTTTGAAAAAAGTGAATGTTTGAGACAACAATACGGTACTGAAAATATTTTGACTTCTGTCGTAGCATCAAGGCGTAGTTAAAAATACAAAATTGTAAAGGTTCGGAAAACACAGCCGAGCGTGACGGATCAGTCTCATTCAATTCAATCTCATTCCACAAAGCTGAAAAGTTTACATTAAAAAATAAAACAATGGTGTAGTATTTATTGTCTTATTTACTTTATTGTCGATCGAAAAGCTGGTACTCCAAATTGGGATTGCGCCGGATATGTCTGCCGTAGTTTGTCGCATGTCAAATGAGCTGTGAGCTAAAATAATCACTTTTTGGAACCCCATGAAAAGTAAGGCGATATCGTGACAGATACAGGCAAAGGTCATGCCATGCTATTCTCCAACAGTCATTTTCATGGCTGTAAGCTGCGACGAGCTCGACGTCGAGACAGTCTTCAAACAGCAAAAGCAAATGTATCATTGTCAATTGCACTAGCGATCATGGCTGTGACAACTGTGAGTTGACAATGACAGTTCTTCATACATTTGAGATCGCTGTTTGAAGGCTGTCTCGACGTCGAGTTTGTTGCAGCCTACATCCAAGAAAATGAATTTTAGAGAATAGCTTAGCTGGATAACTACTGAAGGGACTGGCCCACAATTGCTAAGGTCCGACGTATGTGGAAAAGAGTAGCCTACACCCAACTATGGGACATAATAGGCTTTGTTAGCCTATTATGTCCCATAGCTGGGTGTATTTTACTTTATTATCGTGAAATTCACAAGAAAACTTAGTATATCTTTGTGGCTTACTTATCAAGCATTCAGACGTATAATTAATTCATTTCAAACCAATTCAAAAAACTTACCAATTTATACCAAGGTTTCACGCACAACGTTGAAACAAGAGTACAGAATCATTTCGTATTGTATGAATGACTGCTAATGGAGGTATCATAACGGAGCCATTGTGAATCTCACAGTCAATAGATGAGCTGTCATCCGCACTCGATTCTATAGAAAACTATGTTTAAGTCGACTTGTACGAGTATATACAATTATACATACGTTTATTTGACCTTGGTAACCACGCTTCTGCTTGGGGGTAAATGAATATTTTATACAGAAACAGAAAGCATATTTACGCTTTTTTTTATTCAGTGACACATTGTTAAATTTGAAATATTTTACTTTATAACAATAACTTCAAGGCACTGACAACTCGGACCGGTCGCTGTGGCGACGCTTGGGGGAGGCCTATGTCCAGCAGTGGACGTCTTTCTTCTGAAATGATGATGACTGACAACTATTAAAAACAAAAACAATATCAAGTACAAGTCGGGCTCTGACACCGAGAGGGTTCCAGTATATGTAAATAATGTAGTTCGACCGAATCTAAGACATGAAGATTTAACGGTTTTCGGATTTTTTCTTCTAATTGTGCTACATGGTAATGCTTCTTACCAAATTTTATTATTCTAAGTTAACAGGAAACCTCGTATAGGATTTGTTTTTCTTGCGAGCGTTAAAATATGTGCCATAAAATCTTTAGAATATGTTGAGTTAGAAGTTTGATTTTTCACTGCTGCAGACTTGATTTTTATTAGGTATAATATTGTCTTAAATTATGGATATTATACTCGTATCTTATAAGGGTTCTGTTTTTGTTGAGTGAGGTACGGATCACTAAAATCTAGTATAGGGACTAAGTCTAGTATAGATTTAGTCCCTATTTCAATAATTCGATTGAACGATTGTAGTATGTATGTTAATGGCAATTGAAAAAAAAACACCTCTTCTGTACCTACCTGTTCAAGTTATACGAGTATTAAATTCTACTTAATCAACACATAATTAAAAGAGATGTCTCCAGGCAATCATATTACAATGTAACACATAAAATAATTATTTCAGCATTTTCTTAACTAAAGGTTTGGTAGAAACGTTGGTGTAGGAATGTTAATAAGAGCCCGGGAAACAGTTGTATTGAAGTTCTACTGAAAGTATTTCCCGCTGCTGCTTATTTTCAATTTAAGGGGCTCCTATTAGCAGATAACCTTTAACATTTGTCTATGTCTTCCTCTATATTACATGAACTTCGACAATATAATCGCTAGAGAGCGATGATGAGGTGAGATTGCAGTTAAGCGACTACAATCTCACCTGATGGCCACCAGTGATGCAATCATTGATTTCAAAGCACACTAGTACAGTCTCGCATTGAAAACACCTAAATTATAATCGGTCATGAAAACTGCAGTAGGCAGTTCATCACTAACAGACAGACATAATAAAAAAGTAATGGAGGACTAAGTCTCATATATAGCTAAGGACGAAAATCCTAGAGACGAGGCCTGAGTCCCAACAGTGGGAACATTACAAGACCGATAATGCTCATGCTAATGTAGGAAGATTATTGAGAGTCTACCTCGAATTATTCATATGTCTGGCAGAAACTAATAAGAAATAGTTTTGAAATACTTATGAAACTTAGCTCTTGATTTCCATTTGACTTTAAATTATGGATGCCAACATATATGAATATAGTTACATAATTAATGTGCTTCATCATATTAATTTGTGAACACGAAGTTTATCAGGAATGTGCTTCGTAAACCGTGTATTAACAAAACGAAATACTAAATCATAAATAATATTATGAAATAATATTTGTTACTAGCTTCTACCAGCTACTTTGCCCGAGTGAAAGAAGAAAATATATAGCCTATGTTACTCAGTTAATATGTAGCTTTCTAACAGTATATAGTTATTTTTATCGGTTCAGTAGTTTTTGAGTTAAAAATGAAATCTTTCCTCTTTATAACATTATTTTAATAAAAAACGCTAAAATATAATTTGAAAGAATTGAAAGATTGCTACAAATCTCACCTTCAGCTTGTGCTTGCAGGTTATCCTATACTTTTTTGATGATTGATCATCAAATACACGGCAAGTATGAGACTGAGACTTTTACCGATTAAAAACCACCTATACGTTCCCTTAGTTGTATCTTATAAGCATACAGAGGAGACAGTAGGGTTCCTAACATCGTTTTCCTAGAGCTACCAGAGATAAGGCCTTTATAATTGCCTCATCAAAAATCTGTTACCCTGTGGTGTTGGTGCAAATTGAAATTTCGCATAAACATAATATCGCTTACACGTCTTCAAATTTATTAAAGTTTGGCCATAAGTTTTGTTACATATAGAAAGCATTATTTTTTGTTACTAAAAATCGCTAATAAAAATACAAAATAACTTTAATTTCAGAATAGTTTTATCTCTTCTTTGTTTAACACTGACTTCCGACATTAAAGTTATTTTGTATTTTTTATTACATAGTGTTTTTTTAACATTGAAGTTGGTTGTATTTTTTTTGTAAAATCTTTTTAGTTGTCATAGGGGTAGATAAAAATCAATAACTGACAATGACGAAGCTTTACACAAATGATTCTAATTTAAATAATACGAACAATGTATGAAAATAATTAACTCCATAATAAAACAAAGGAATTATTTCAACCGTGTTTGGGCTTCTCGGAATTGTTAATGCTTTTGAAAATCTCTATATTATAGAATAGCTAAAATTATATGAGATTGTTACTACTGTTTCTGTTTTAATTATGTTTAAAATACAAGTTGATCACAATTGGAGACCGGCAAAGTGTTAATCTGATTCACGTGCACAGGATTTTAAATTGCAAACTCGTTACTGTAAGCGGCTTCGTCCGCGTGTTAGTATTTTTTTTTTTCAATGGCACATACTCCTAGGATAAGAAGGTCATGGAATGGCAAAAAAAAAGATATTTTATGTGCTATTCCAGGACATGGTACCAAGTTTCATAGACATCCGTTAAGCCGTTTGAGCCAAAATTAAGTAATAAACATACAGAAACTCACTCACACATTTTCACTTTCGTATTAATGATACGTAGTGTGATTTCAGAATTTTTACTAAGCTACACCTAAGTAATATTTTAATTTATTTGATACCCCAATCTACCTACACTTTAAGAAAAAAAAACCATTTAAAACACTTTGTGAAGTCCTCGACTACTGAGTTAAATTATCTCTCTACACAAAACTGCTTTAAAGTTTGTGAGCATTTAATTTTACGCTAAGTTTTAAATATCTCGAGTAACTTACTAAACATGTATGTAATAGACAGATAGCCGGACACGTGAGTGATCTCATAAGGGTTTAGTAATACCTTACACCGTACATAATTCTGACAACAATCCCTACCGTTTGAATTTCATTCCCGTATAAACGGTTAGAGAACTCACTGTTACCATCACAAAGATAGGGATTAAAGCGTCTCTATTCGTGTTGTTATTCCGGATTAACTTTTTAATATCAGAGAATATTAAGATAAAAGGGTGACGAAGAACGAGGTGGGCATCGCCAAGTCGAGCCTTCCTATTCTCTTTATCGTTTTGCTTTACAACAGAAAATGGCGGTTTTATAAATCGTAAATTGTACCGCTTGCTGGGGATTACAACTGAGCTGACTCTACCGATAATAAAATGTCGACACGAAAGAGATTGCGGAGAAAACGTTGGTCGGGGCTAATGGTCGCTGCAGTCTCTTTAATGGGGTGCCTATCAACAATGGAAATGCGCCAATCTTCACTATTAATTCGTTTAGAAGGACCATTCAAACTAATACGTCTTTTATAATACAAAAGCTTTTCTATCCTATACTTTGATTACTCATAAATTGAAAAAAAATTGTTTGTTGTTGACAATTCGTGTGAACTAAGGGCTGGCTTTTACAAAAGATAAGCATTGCCATACAGCGTGGCAATACCGCCAGTCCACAGCGATGCGGGCGAGTTTTTCGACGGCATACTTTAGATTACTTTTTTAGTTCTTTAGGGCTTTTATTTTTATCCAGTGTATATAATGATAGTTAAGTACAATTTTCATTTTAATATGTAACGAAATGTATGTAAAGTCGGTTTTCTTTTAAATGCAAAACATAACCAACTATAAGAAATTTATTTTACAATTGCCTCATATTATTTAAATAAAAAGATCTTAACTAATAAAAATACAGAGAATCAGTCTTATATTGTAACTTTCGGACTTATATAGCCGTTTGAAGCTGAAAACAAGTATGTGAAGGACGTCTTTCGACGCCGTATTTAAATGAATTATTTTTACTTAACGAATTAATATTGGATATATTAAAACAGTCCGGGCGTGAACCAAACCCCCAATATCTGCCGATCGTGCGAATTTTTTTAAATATGTCTTTATTATGTCTTTACTGTGAAAGGCCGAACAACGGTAAATATTTGGATAAGCATACAAAACCTAAGATTGCCCAAGTCTTCAAGTTAAATGTTAGAACTGAAAATAATAAAGAGGGAGAGAGGTCATAGAGCAGTCACTTTGCGATTTGCTTATGGAAAATTTCATGAAAAAGATATGGTCCTGTAAGCGTGGTCGTGGTGGTCATTTGCCTAATTTTTTTTTTGCTCTATTAACGGCATACCTTCCTCTTTATAATGAAATAAACATCAGATCACTTATATTAAAAAACTGAATTTTTCTTTGAATATCAAAATAACAACTCTTATTGGAAAACCCGTTATATTAAGAGACTAGATTATGAGCTGAAGACCTGTCTCAAAGTCCTGACACGTAAAATTATATACTGTTATATATTATTATTATTCCGTTCTGGTTTGTGAGCAGAGGCAGTCAAGTCAAGGTTGTGCCACGAGGTGACATTCTCATCGTACAAATGGTAGACCCCAAAATGGCGCTAAACTACAGATCACATCCAAATAGATTGGAATGGTTCCAGTTTCGGCCCCTATTATTCCAAATGTGATCTGTATTCACTGAACAAAATTGCTTTACTGCTCCTCGTTAGGTGTGTGATTGGACTGAAATAAAAAAGTTAAATTGCACCCTGTGCAGCGTGCAGCCTACAAAAACTTTACAACATTTATATTTAAAGAAGTCATAGTAACCTCATCCACTTAGAAGTTGTCGTTCTGCTTCCTGCAAGTTCTAAGCTGCTTAAGTTAACATAAATATATTATAGACCAAGTTTTATCTCTTAGAATATTTTCTTCGTATTTCGAATTCCCTTGCTTTCGTGGAACGCAATAAATAACATTTATAGTACAGGAGCCTAGCACCTCATTCGGGGCCGCCCTACCGTCGTGTTATGAAACTTTCCCGGATTTATAAACAAAGAGTTAGCTAACAACTAAACATGTATCACGAAACGATCAACTTTTGCGCAGGTTATATACCTTGCGAAATTTTCCTCTTGAAGAATTTTCATTTTATCGACACCGAAACTGCGGTATTATAGCAGTTTTGCCGCAATACTGTACATAACGTTACAGATTACATACCCATTATAGTATCCGGTATACGATGAGAGTAGATACCTACTCACATTATATTATGTATGTTGGGGTAAAGTTTGCTGGTTCTTTTTAATAAATTTTATCATTATACTAAAGTGCTTTGGGGATTTGTCATAAAAAAACTTACAATTTAAACGAAAACAATAAGTTATAGACTATGTTAGTAGGTAAGTACGAGTAGCTATGTCACTGGATAATTAGCATTGTTAAATTTTAATAAGCTTTGCACCCGTACAAACTCTACATAAATATTATTAAGAGACCATTGCAAATCAATAAATATCATTCGATGATATACAAATCATATTGAAAAGGAAGCACCTCCATCAATTCACAAATTGTACGTGATTTATCACGGACTAATGATGTTAGGTAACAATTTATTATCTGTTGACATACATAGGCAAAAATATGACAACAAAACGGTTTAAACTAGAAGCGATAACTGGCATTTACGTGACCATTTGAAAATATTCGTCATGACATTTTATGGCGGCGGCCAGCCAGTTCGAGTACCTACATACGGTGGAATTTCATTCGATTATCAGAGCGCGTTTGTCGGGTTGACCGTAAAGTTTTACGTCCTTTTGCAGGATTGCGGAACCACTGTAGTAGAGCTGCACCTAATGATATTACCCGGTATTTCTTTCTCATTGCACCGGTTTACTTTACTCGTTAACCGGTTAATCGGAATCACAAAGGAAATTGCTACACGTTAATCAAAATTGATAATATAGTTCGCACTGGACCGTTAAAATCGTTAACCGAAACTTTAACTTGATTTACACAGTATTAAAGTTGTTTTAAACTTCAAGGTCGTTATTTGGAATTAAGTTCATAACTTCGGCTTTCAGAGGGACTATCCGTGCTTGACTTTGAATTTTGGTTTACAGAGAAATAAATGTTGTAAACTTGTGAAATAGCTGTAGATAAATCTCAAATATAATTAGAATTCACTGTAATATTGTAATCAGTACATTCATCAGTCTTAAGTCAGGGTTGCGGGAATGTTCGAATGAGTTACGAAAGCCCTGGAGCGCACAGGGCAAACGAAAAGAATAAAACTATGTTTTAGTCAATAAAAGTTTGACACTCCCGCTCGCTTTACACATATTGAGAGAAGTTATTTCATAATTCACAATGTCCTCATGAAAAGCTGTAAATGAAACGTTTAATTCAACTGAAAAATATGAGTGGTAACGTGCGGATATTGGAACAAATTAGTTTAGTCTGCTTTCTAGGTAATGACAGTTGTTTTGGTTATAATTATAGGTTTCGTCATTTTCAATTATATTATATGTGCTAAAGGAATTTTTATTTTACCCATACATAATACTGCAATTCCTTCACACAACTAAAATTTTTCATCTCTAAGGTTAATGCACCAGGGTAACACACGAAATGCAATTTTTCCTCAGAATAAGAAAAAATGGATTTATATTGAATAAGTATTTTCATGAAAAAGTCACCTTTATGTACCTTGTTCGGTATTTCTAAGACATCGACACAAGAGCCTTCATTGAAATATTACAAATGATGAATCGTAATTGAAATCACGATTAAGTGCTTAATATTTTTATTTGTATGCATAATGTGAATATTAGCATTAACATTAGAATTATCGGCCTTGTTATGTTTCCGCTGGTGGGACTCAGATCTCTTCTCTAGGAGAAAGAATTGGCCATAATCCACCATGTGTGGGTGGGTCCAGTGCGGACTGGTGGACGTCACAAATGTCTTCGAATTTTTGGTTCTAAGACATACCGGTTGGTTGGCTTGGGATTGGGGTTAGAAGAGCCGCGGTGATGAAATAAATTACACAAACTAATGCGCCTGGCTAAGTTTAAACCCGCGTTCCACAACTTGTTAGTCGAGAGAGTTACCACTAGGCTACCACTATCCTCCTCTCTCATGTGAAAATAACACGTAAATATTCCATAACGACTACAAAATCATACAAAATATATTATATTATAAAGCTTATTTATTTACCTGGAACCGTCTTAAAAACTAAGCGCATTTATCTTAATTAGTACTTAAGTCTGTCAAGTTTTTCTCAGTAAGAGCTAAATTATTAAGGCTGTGAATTTTGTATCCATTTTAATTATACTCGCTTGGAGACGCAATTTGATGATATTCATGATAAAATTATTCTCTCAAGAAAAGTGCTGAGATTTTCACGTTGATTTTCCGAGTGTCACGTTACTAATTTACTGTAGATAGGTGTAAATAATGAGAACTGGTTCACTAAACTAAGAATTATGTTACTAATATAGATTTTATATAAGAGCCAAATTTTCATAAAAAATATGTAATAGCGCATTTATTTTTCAGTCTGAAGTTTAACGAATTTGTAGTTTTAATTAAATATCTCACATAAAAAACATGCACAACATACAGAAACCCAAGTCTTTTTATTATGGGGTAGGCAAAAGATACATGTAAAATAACATGTGCAATTAAAAATATGTTGTTATACATACTTGTATTAACTCGATCTTCCGATCCTGGCAGAAATAAGAGTACCTATTGTGGGCGTTTTTTATTTTGGGTTTTTATGAAAAGTGTCAGACTTTTACTCACTAAAAACCACCTTTGTTCTTTCAGTGGCTCTTTGTGTTCCATGGTTACGGTAACTCTTTCAAACAATCTCAAAGCCCTGCGTTTAGGCACTGCGAAAACCAAAGTCACTTTTTTTTAGGTTTATATATGTACAGTTTGATGCAAAATTGCGTGGATAGTACAGGAAAAATTCGTGTGACGCGAGAAATGACGCAATGAGTATTTTTCGAACACTTGAACTCAAACGTTCACGGGAAAATAGACATTAAACATGCTATTTTGCATCGTTCCTTACCTACTCGTTTCCTATACAGGTTACAAAGGTTTTTTATTATAAAATCTGTGTGAATACTCTCTCTCTACGTAGACGTAGCTAGGAGGTACTTGTGTGCAGTAGCTTCCACTTCACAATACGGACTGCCAATCAAAAAGTATTCGTGTAGGTAACTGGAAACCAAAAGTTGTCAATTAACAAATTTCAAAACAGTTGTACGGTGCTGCGCAAACGGACGAGTTGCGTTCGATGCCCATTGTCTGTAACTATAGTTTTCTGTGGTATGCCGCGTCAGTATAGGCAGCCGACTGTTCCCGATTTTTCATACCGGACACAGCAACTATAGTGTCCAATGGTCGTGTGCTGTGTCCGTACAAAAAATGTCCAAGTTTGCGCAGCGCCTAATAGTAAAGTAGTATTAGCCACAAGGACCTCAGCTACTCAGCCACCGTTTTTCTGAATTGAGTTTACTTTCCGATGGCCTAAAGATCACAACGTGGCCGGCGAATATTGCGTAAAATCAATCACCACACGGAACCCGCCCTCCGTTCGGAGGTTCGGCGAAAAATATAAGAATTTTTCTTTTTCATTCTGTGTAAGATGGGTTCTTAGATTGCCTTTTAAAGGTAAACAAAACCTCTAACTTTTACAAAATAAATCGTTGTTTATTTTTCGTGACATCTTTATGTATTTAGGCATGCTGTCGCTTTAAGTGAGAAAACTAAATACGTGACTTAGCCACTGTTTTGACTTTATTTTAATGTATTTTAAGTTTGAACCGGTGAGGTTTTCTGTTGTAATATTTTCTGCTTTTAGAAACACTTTATTAGAAATAGTACAGGAAAGTTAATATTCAGAATGTCAAAGATCAAAATCTACGCGAATCGAATAAACCGACATCGAGATTAGATCAGTATTCAATTTATTCAGGTCGTCCGTAGACTCCGACAAGCACCGAAATGTCACTAACATACACCATGTTTTGAACATGAACGAATGTTCATGAACATTCAGAAACCAACGACCTTTGTACCCTACGTAACTAGCAATAGTAGTTCTACGATAGGCATCTTTAATACTGGTACTAGTAGTGTGATACGAAGATCGCATGAAACTTACCATGTTACCATGCAGGCTGCTCGATCGAATATATTTTTAAAGATTTATGTAAATTTTGAATAGGATTACTGCCACAATAACCGAGACTACTTTCCGCAGCAGATTTTTGCGACTTTTATCAGCAAAAAGATTTTTGTCGTGAGGTCTGACCGCTATGTTCTGTAGTTTTATAGGCCTCCTATACAGATAGCTCCGAATAAATATTACAGTCTTTTCTATTAATTATCGCAAGCTATCTTATCGGGCCGATTGTGACAGAAACTATTGCATATTACTGAATAAACGGTCTGGTCAAAAACATTCAAAATGGTGTGTTTTTATATAGATAAAAGTATAACAAAAGGTAATTCTTTTGGTAGGTAATTTGATGGATAGAAAATGCAAGGGCAACTTTTTAGCAGTTCATCCATTGATATCCGATATAGATACTACCTGACTTTAATAAGCTTACCTCAGATTAGAACCTTCTAATCTAATTAGATGATGAAAATCAGTCAAGGAGCAAACTCTCCGCTCACTATTAAATAATTATTTTTTATTGTCTAAGTTAGATGTATAGAAAAAAAACAATCATAACTGACATTGATAATTTCCTGCTAAAAAAAAATCAAAATTGTTTTTCTGCGTTTGTCAGACTAAGTGTTCAGTTGTAGGTATATTAAAAAATCATAGCTTATTGAGTCAAATAGCATACAATAAAACTTAATACAGCATTGGGCACGTTGTCTATAAAAAAGCGCCATAGTCCTCTGAAATTTATACGAGCCTTTTGTTAATCATTCATAAAGGCGATTACGAATTTTAATCTTATCGAAATAATTTTGTTTGAGTTCCATTCTGTTGTTGAAAAATATAGCGCCGAGCGCTGCATTCATCCAAACCGAAAATCGCGTAATATCAAAATGTGATTTTATTTATTGCAAGTAGCAGGCAAATTGAAATTTACGCACTGTCGTAAATTGTTCCAAGGAAAAGAAACCTTCGCCCGTACCCAGCGTGCCCTTAAATAAATAAAAGGGCGCGGTGTTTGTCTACTTAACTGGTATTACGGGCCCACCGCTGATTATGACCACCTGGAAGGAACACTTGCGGATGGACTGGCCGTCCTTTGTGTTGTAATTAAATTTACTTTTAAATTCACATTTTAGATCGGTGATCTTGAAGCAGGTAGGTTTTTGTAGATAAATGTGATATACTTTAGAAAATACTGATAAATAGGTACTCCTTCTAGGATTTTATTTTATATTATAGTCATTAAAAACTTAATTTATTTGCTGTTTATTGATTAAATTATAATCTTAATCATCATAATCCATAATATATTTTACTTCATCGTTTTAAGAGCGTACCGGTGAAGGAAACCAACTTGGCCAAAATTCGTGGTAGATTATTTATCCCATTTCCTCTCCTAGAGAGAAAGCTTTAGTCCCAGAAATGGGCACAGTGTAAGATTGATTATATTTTATGTTACGTCCTAGGTACAATATAGTAATTTCATGAGTTACTACAATAAAATCAAACGTTCAGCAGAAATTGTTCTGTTTTTTACCTACACTCAATACCTACGTTTAGGATAGAATTTAATGTAGCTGAAAGCGTACAATCGACTGGGCAGTTGCCGAGATCAAATGAGATTCGTTTAATCCCCGCTGGGATATAGAACCCTAATTATATAATAGCATACTCCATTAGAGACTATCAGTCCACTGCCATTGTTTTTATGTCATCGGGATTCGTAATTAATTCCACAAGTCATGTATCTGATAGAACATTATTTACTCTGGGTTATTGAGTGCTCAACTCGTAACTAGTAGCTCAAGGGCATTTTAAAGATTTGCCAACGCTAAAGGGTTATCGAAGAAGTTGTATTAATCTTAACTCATAAACAAGAATGAATATTAATAGCGTTCACTGTTCGCTTGAGAGTAAACTTCAACAATTCTCAAGACTGAATTTTTAAAATAATAAACATTCATTTTTAAACGACCCGTAATAAATGTTCGTGGACAAGTGTTACGTGTTAATTGATTAATTAAATTTCACATTTGTGTCATCCCATTATGTATGTTTAAAATAAACATTATAACCAACATTTGCACATGTATAAAATGTTAATCGCATTTTTGAGTGGCACAACGATTGGTCGAAACAGCTACGTAGCGTTTGGAATTACAAATATCAAAAGCTCAGATATTCATTTTATCTGCATTCTGAAACTTTGTTTTACAAAATATATGTAGGATAAAGATTCATCATCATCATCTACCTAGCTTTTTCTTGGGGTCGGCTTCTAGTCAAGCCGGATTTAGCTGAATACCAGTATTTTACGAGGAGCGGCTGCTGTACTTGACACGACTGGAGTCAGATTTACTGACTTCTGACTATCCGTAACAACTGCCAGAAATCTACAAATGACAGCCGCTACCTACGGCTTAACGTGCTTTCCGAGGCACGAAGGAAATTCAGTACGTTAAGATGGTCACCCATCCACAGACCAAGTGACAAAGGGGATAAAGATTAATTTATAGAAATATAAGATAATAAGGTACAAGAAAGGGAATTAAGAAAAGAACTGTATATTTGTAGATAAGGGGGCCGTCTATAAATTACATTTAGGAGGTGACATTGTGTGACCAATCGTAAATTTCGTGATGTCACATTTCAAAATCTAGATCTTCGTATTAAATCACGAAATGTTACATACTATCAACGTAATACTGAAAAATAAACTATGTACTAGGTACCCTTGTGCCACTATAACTGCGAAGTCAGAGAGGGGGAATCTTACAAATGTGATTAGTTGTGACAAGATGTGATGAGAAGAAGTAAAAAAATCATGGCATTCGAGTGACGTAATTTATAGAAGGCTTCTAAGGGTACCTACTAACAAGTTATGATTTCCAACTTTCTCTCAAATTTCTCCGGGATTACCAAAACCGTCGCAAGTGTCACCACAAAGATCATTGTTATGTGTCTTGCATCTACCGGGATTCTACGACCCTCATCAAGTCGTCGGTTCTTTAGGAGGCCTTCCGTAGCAACGTCTTCCGGTACGCCATCACTGCCCCAGAACCTATTATCTCTATCTACTCCATCGACTATCTGTTCCACGAGCAATTAGTGCCATTACGCGAATCTTCGAGCTATATTGATAAAATTAAATCTCCTGCAGATATTTTCATTCCTGATTCGATCACGGAAGGAAACTTTGAGCGTACTCTTATATTACGTCAGTCTCATCCAATATCAAAGCCACTTTGCGTCTATTGTGGTGATATTACAATAGATAGGTATATGTTT
Organism: Mythimna separata; assembly: GCA_030763345.1. Lineage (NCBI taxonomy): Eukaryota > Metazoa > Arthropoda > Insecta > Lepidoptera > Noctuidae > Mythimna > Mythimna separata. The sequence goes on along the minus strand of CM061167.1, from coordinate 19,765,829 downwards.
TGTTTAAGCGTCAATCAAAGGGCTACTAAGCTGGAGGATACTACACTAGGACGAAGGAAATGGAAAATAAAATGGCCGACTGAAGCCGTTTTGTTCGCCCACTAAATCCTTTGATCCCGCAGTTAGAAAGCTTTATTCTGGTTATTCTATCAAACTATCAGATTTCAAACCTTACCTACGCATCTAAAACTACGTTATCAACTTTCAAAGTAATACGACGGTTAAAATGTCCATACATTAATATTGATGTGCCAACATTTCAGCGTGGACGGTGTACGTCATATTTAAAACTAGCCACTAGCAATGTCTTTGCTCTCGTCATAGTCGAAAATTATCCCAAGGGAATATAATCTGGGCTAAAAAATATCTTATGTCCTATTTCAAAGCATGGTCTGCCCACATGCCAAGTTTCATCGATATCATTTCAGCCTTCTAATTTATGAAGACGGGTTGGTTTTGTTTGTGTGTATAAATTCACGGATACAGTGTCTTTGTGTGCGTAAACGATTTCCTGTTGCGGTGAACTATGTAAGCGATTCAACGCGTGGTTGCTAAGCGAAGCGGCGCCATTAGAACATACAATTGATTCTCTATTGTAGTGGCTTAAGTGACCAATGACACGTGGGTGTGGTGGAGTTATGAACGAATCGAAGCGGACGCGGGCGGAAATCTACACGTGAACTCTTGCGTTATAACGCCTTGTTTTAAAAAAAAAACTGAACTGGTGACTTCGCGCACACGGAAGGTAAAGCCGCCGCATCGCGTTGAATTCGCGTGAACAGCACTGTACCGCTTCGTTATAGCATTTTCGTTGAATCGTTCATGTAAATCGCATATACTGACACCGAGCGCTCGGAGTTTATGCCCACAGAAAATAAAACTAATAAACAATATTTCACTACTTTCACACAACGATAACTAGTCCCAAAGTAAGCAGAGTTGTGCTATGAGTAGGTATTAGACCCACAGATTAGACCAATGTTAAACATACTTATAAATTTCTAAATACATTTTATTGTTAAATTATACCCAGACACAGAACAAATGATCGTGCTCATCAGACAAACTTTTGTCTTGGGTGGGAATCGAAGAATCAAGTTACCGTGGTTCTAGAATACAGAGGCAACTAAATAAACACGAGTGGGGTATCAGTCCGACGCGTCCACCCGCTCCACCTTGAATGGGAGAAGTAATTTTATTAATTCTTTACTAAAAATAACACCTTGATAAAAAGATTAACTGTACCTATAAATAGTATGTAAGGAGATAATTATGAAGGTAGTACAAAGATTAAGTCGTGATCATTAAAGCGAAATCTTCAAAAGAAGATCGCTTTTTTTAATCCTCTCTAATCTTATTGATCTTAAAATAATGATCAGATTTTCTTTTGATCTGCTATAGAATTTTTAAGCTTCAAATTATGAAAACGCAACAGGGTGCTTTAGTTCCGTAACTGCCGCAAAATTAGTTTTCTTATATAACGTATGACCGGAGGATTGCCGTGTTCTCGTGAGGGTGATCGGTGGAAACGACCTCTCATGCCGGGCCCTGGTACAGACCATGGTCTGGAGCAGGAGTAGCATAAGGTTGTCTCCTTCTGCGAAGCAGTACTACTAGCGTAGGAAGCAGCCGCATGCGTAAGGGAACTGATTTCCTTACGACCCAGCCGCTGGGATCCCGATCCTGATTTCCAAACATCGTAAGCGTGGGCTTGCTAAAATAATTGATAGCTCGCCATCCAGCCATCTGGTAACCGTCCAGACTGAGTCCGAGTCGTCGACAGAGCGTAGTGTTCCACGCGCGCCTCAAAGAGAGGTCATCAAAACTGAAGGGGCCCAGTATGCCAGCAGGGTCGAATCCTACTGGCCTGGATCAAGGGTCTCTCTATCTCTGAAAAGAAAACCCGAGTTCCAGCAATACAAAGCAAAGAAAAAACATATAAAATAAAATAAATAAAATAGGTGAGGGTTCAGGAACGACCACGAAAAACAGCTGGTATCTGCTAATACAATCAGATCTAGGTAAATAAAATATACGATAGTCGCTATATCACATTCAGATTAAATAAATACGGTTAAAAATTCCTTGCAGCGAAAAATGTGAACATACCGTAGGCGACTTGCAATGTGCAGAAATGTAACATGTTGGGTCTGCGGACCGCAAGCATGCATAGTAATTTTAAGTGACATATAAATGCCTATATGAATGTGACTCACAATGTTAAACGTTAAAATAATCCGAAATGTAAGAAAGGTATGATGCATTGCGGTTACTAAATAACAATACTCAGTACATACGTACATAACAGTGCTTTAGTATACTAACCTAAAAAAAAATCATTTTAATATTGTTCATAATTTCGTTCCAATAAATCAATAGAGGGGTATCTCTGTTAACAGCAAAAATGCATAAAACGCTAACAGCATTTCAAGATGAATTTCAAAAAGGCAAACCTTTGGGTCCAGTATATTCTCGAATAGCTGCTTGTCGATGTCCTATGAAACTCAATAAGCACTGGAAACCTTAGTTACTCAAGTGTACCTAAGAAAATCAAACGCCAATTTATACGCCGTTTAAGGTTTTCTACACCTGCAGAAGCTGCCTCGGCACTGCCAACTACGTTAACATAATGGGATTGTGCAAGGACCTTGAAGACGACACAATATGCTCTCTACACTAACTTCCAAGGCATTGTGATTATTCTGTCATTCAATATAATAAATCTGAACTACTGCATTCGTCTCGTGTTTGCAAGCGGGTAAAAGATATTATTCGGATTTTAGATTAAGAAATTCTCAGTAGCTGCCCGGAGTTACGAAGTTGTTGGTGTGACACCCCCGCGCCACAGAAATCACGTTAAGCCGTTGGCTCTGGGCCTGATCTCTTCTTGGGCGTGTCAGATTTCCGTCCCATTGGACTATGAGAGAAAAAGAATAGAGAATTGCTGTGTTTGCGCACTTCTTTTGCATTATTATATTTATCAAATTCAGTTCGGGATTATACTGTAAAAGGTTTGCCTGTTTCAGTAAACTACGTTGTGAAAATAGTCTAGGAAAAATATAACTTTACGCAGGAAATATTTTTAAAAATTCATTCTTTAAAGGTATGTTCATCCTTTAAAGAATGCTAAATGATGTCTCATATTTTATGAGGCATACTTAGCATAAAGATATTCTTTTTACCGATGAGCAAAATAAACAAGCTGATTTACTGATAGAAACTAAACAAGCTGAAACAAAATGATAGTATGTATGCCTTTAGCTCAAGAAAACATCTCAACTATTTGGCAGAACCCAGCCTGGCATCAGTAATGGTTTGTTAGGGGGTGTCTTATCTCGGAGTAACCAAGGGCCATTTTTTTATGAAACAGGGGTGAAAATTTCACCTAAAGTTTATCAAGACACTACGTAGTAGACAGTTAAAGCTTCTTAAAGATGCCCTTTGATAACAAAGTATACTTCAACAAGGTTTAGCACCCAGCCATAAGGTTCGCACGAGGCTTAGCTTACAACCAGTGTTCTGGAATTAAATGTCTGATGATAAGTTTGCAACCCCCTGGACTATACATTTTCAGGCAAGCGTGCTCCATTGTCGGCCGCATCGTCGCCTTCCATCAGGTGAAATAGAGATCAAATGTGAAGGCTCACAAGGATAGGCATCCTTAGTTAAAATAAAATCTCACCCACCATATTTTTTTACTACCATACTACATACAATACAGTAGGTGTTCTATCTATGTTGTAAAAAAGATCCTTATCTTTTAGATCTAAGAACAAACTCCTCTGACAAAGTTTTAAACCGCTAATTATGTCAACTTCAAAGAAGTTTTAATGTTGTACTTGGCAAGTAATTTGACATTAAACTTCTATAGAAGTGGTCACAACGAGTTTGTACTAGGGTATCAAACTCATTAGTGAGGTGCCGCGCCGCGCAGATGAATCAATTTTCACCTTTTCCGATTCGACGAAAATGAACACTTTATTAGTTCCGTAGCAGAAAGAAATAGGCCGTGGGTACCGAGCATATAACATAAGTTTCATACATAACCTCTAAATTAATAACCTATTCGCTGGACTGAAGCACTGGTGGAAAACTCGTATGAGAAATTAATAACGTGCTTTCGTTATTAGTTTCTCTAACTGAAGGAAACCACTGTGCGACGACAAGTGCAGAATAAACACAATAGTCTCTATTTGTTGCAAGCGCTGCAGCCAAATGTTTATTGTAAAGATACTTGTAGTGGATGAGAACACATAATGAAGTAAGTTAATATTTAATTGGAACTTCTCCAAGTTGCTACGATGACTTTTAAGCGGGCTTTCTGTCACAAACTGGGAAAGTGCGCCACCCCACGAGCAATTCCTTTGGCTTTTGATGTCTTTATTAAGTGAATCATGAACTTTAGTTGATTAAATTAAAACAGAATTCGCATTACGTCTCGCTTCGCCATCGATCGTCACCCAACGTTTTATTAATATCGGATATTATTCAAAGTTTTTACTGGATCATTTATTTCATTAACACCTAGTTTTGAATTCTGAATTTGAAGTTAAGTACGTGTCAAATCTTATTGTTATTGCTAATTTATTCAACGCGTTTCAAAAACTGACGTTTAATTTATAAATCTAATACCTGTTAAACTCAAATTTGTTCAAATTTATATCCTAGATATTTAACCTAGGTAAGTATTTTTAAAGTATAAAATAAATAATAAAGACTTCTACTCCAGAAATAAATTATTGACAAATTTTCAACTTAAAAGTGAACAACATAATTTATTTGCATAAAAATATCACCTGAAAAACATAATATGACACTTTTGCCTAACCTAAACCTGTGACTGCAGTTAGCTTAAAATTGACTTGAGATCAATAAACGCGTGATAGTACTTTCGGATTGGTACGTGCTGTTCTACAATGATGATTCGTACCTACGTTTACTGTATCTATTTATATTATGTACCTGTTGTGTATCCAGATATTGCATAGGTTTAATAAATTTCAAATGAAGCTCATAGATACAATGTGTTATTAAAGCGTTTTAAGTAATCAAACAAGAAATCAGTAAACTTTTCGGAGTCAACACAAGTTTTATAGTTTGAATTAGAATTAGAATCAGATTAGAAATTTTTTACACCTTCACGGCAAAACATAGCGCTAATATATTTTAAATCTAAGACTTTTATTTACTCGTAAATATCTATGTTTAACAAATAAATATTCTGATTGGCTGGATATTGTGACACCTTTAGAAGTAAAGTCGAAACCAACCTATAATATTGACTATTGATCAAGTACGGGTTCGATTTGTTCTATTGCTGGGTAAATAATGTTATTTGAAGGCCAGAAAACTCTTTCCGCTCTCTACTTAAGAAATGGGTTTTTAAATAACGAAAGAGGGTTCAACATTAAGTACTACTTTACTTTGTACCTCGAGTTTTAGATCGAAGAATAAAGTAAAGGTTTGTATAAAAAAAATGAATTCTCATTTTGTAGGTTAAATTATAGTTAGGGAAAATAATGAAAATTTCGTAAGGTTTACATTGAATTATTTTTAATTTTCAAGTTTGAGGTTCTTCAAAGACTTGGCTTTTAAAAGGTTGGCTTAGTGCTGTTGTACCTGCTCTAGGAACAAATCATCATCATCATCTGCCTACCCTTTTCCTAACTATATTAGGGTCGGCTTCCAGTCAAGCCGGATTTAGCTGAATACCCAGTATTTTACTCAGAGCGGCTGCCTACCAGATCTCCACAACCCATTAACTGGGGTAACACGATACTTGATGGCAAGACTGGAGTCAGATTTACTGGCTTCTGTCTATCCGTAACGACTGCCAAAGATCCACAAATGACAGCCGGGACCTAAGGCTTAACGTGCTTTCCGAGGCACGGAGGAAACTCGGTATATTAAGATGGTCACACATCTATAGACCAACCTTGGCAAGCGTTGCTTAACCTTGTAGATCGACACGTGCGGCTGTTATTATCTAGCTACGAGCTCCTCCTGCTCTAGTAACAAATATGTGGTAATTATTCGTGATTCTCTAGGTATGTTTCTAATGAGATTAGTTACCCTGCCTGTTAGCTAGCCAGTCAAGAGGATCTGTTAAGTGGTACTCCCTAGTAGTCATGGGACAGAAATGTCTGTTTCTGAACTTGTGTTTCTAGCCTCCGTTCTACTAGCCGGCTATCTGCACGTTTCTTCGCGGCAATATTGAATAAATTGAATTCCGATCCGTCGCTTTCTTGAGAAGCTTCCATGATACCAATTTAAAAACGTATTTTATTCATAATGGTATGTTCAGTATACTTATATTCTTTGCAGTATTGTAAAACCATAGAATTGTTGAGTGATGTTTTCAATTGACGGGAAAACTGCTAAACCAAGAATTGATTCAATTTAATAAAACGTCGCTGAGATTGGTTGATATGCAATGATATTCTACTTGCACAACTCTTTGAAATATTTCTTTATTAAATAACTACCAGAATAAAAAGATTTTGAGATTGATTTTGGTGGCTATATCAATCATTTCATCAATCCACAACAATTAAATCATCATTATAATCTTTCTTTAAAAACTTATAATTTAATCCAGTTTTTCATGAATTTTATTTTTTGATTTTTTTCAACAAACGACTGAAAAGTAAAAAAATAAAGCGTGCCTTACTGCTAACATAAAACAAGCCATTTATTTGTTTAACATTGACACCATGGACCATCTCAAACAATCAAAATCTTTAGCCGCATACAATTAAATAATGCGCATTGGCTGAAATTATTATAATTAATTAATTCAATCCGTTTTTTTTAAGTGGGTAAGATAATGCTTGCATTGTCCAATTTTTTATGTACTTGCACTTGGAATGAATAAACACAGATATTTACTTTACATTAATAACTAATTACTATTTTATTACTGAGCAGGCAGTGGGTGTCCAGCCACGCACATTAGTTTGTGAAATTTTAATCATCGCCATTGTTCTAAAAACGGTAAAAAAATCATCGAGAGGAACCCGGCACGTCCCAGTAAACTTCGAAGACAGGTATGACATCCACCAACTCACAAAATGGGCCCACGTGGATCACGGCCCAATCCCTTTATTAGAGACTAGACCTGAGTCAAGAGTATATGTAAGAGATGGCTCTAAGCCGGGAGCGATGGAAGGAATGGAGGGAGGCCTTTGCCCAGTAGCGAGTCAGAATAGGCCAGGTATATACCTAGTATATTCTGGTCTATAGGCCAGAGTCCCAGATGTGGGAACATTATAAGGCCGAGTATGTACGTATGTTATGTACTATAACATTTGCTACGCGTAACGCTCGTAGCAAATGTTATCGTGATTTTTATATCATCAAACACTAAGCAACAATATATTAATACTACTCGTGTATTAAAATAAAATCGTAAAACATGTGGGTAGACTTGAAATATTTTTGTTCCAAGTCAACCTTCATCTTTTGTGATTTTACCAAAGAAGAAGCCAATGAAGACTACTATGTAGTAAAGTTTAGGTAAACGATTACATTATATACCGCGCTTTATCCTTTTAGGTTGTGATGAAAATAGCAAACTCTTTCATCATGACCCACACACTTGCATATCGAATATATACGGGTGTGTGAGTGTGATGGATCGATAGAAGAAGGTCGTAAGCGCTATTATAACACTATCGACCTTGCAATGTTCCTACTGCTGGGATTCAGGCCTCTTCTTTAGGAGAGGGACTGGGCCGTAGCCCACCACTAGGGCCAAGTGCGGATTGCTGGATGTCAAATGTCTTCGAATTGTTGGTGCTAGATCATGACGAAACCGTCATGTCCTTACGATGCTTGCCGTCACCGTTTTGAGAGCAGTGGAGATGAAATAAATTAGGTACATTAAGTAATGCACCTGGCTAGATTTAAACCCTCAACTTACTACTTGTTGGGCGGAACTGTTCTCATAATTATGTAAGCGATGGTTTTGTAAAATTGTGACTGCACTTCAGCCCCCATTATTACATTGTACGAGTACTTTGGACTCCATTACGCCCGCGTAGTCGGCTTGAGCTGCAATCCCGTCTCGAATACCATTGACATTTCTCAATAACCAATACTTTATATCAAATTTAAAAGATAAATAATAATGGCCATTAAAAAAATAAGTATAATAATTATAGATAAATAAACAGTATGTTATTGAAGTACAATTTAAGGTTGCGAAGTGTAGAAGTAGCCAATAAAAAAAAATACTATATCTTAGTTTCGTCCAAATAAAATGCTTCTCGTAAAATCAATTTCGGTGAAACACCAGACCGCGTCTTCCTAATCCAATTTGTAACCTATAAGCAAGGTTATTGGAATATAGGGTTGAAATAGAAAGAAAAGAACAAAAAGATCCTATCAAATAAAATTGGTGTCGCAATAGGGGGCGACGAAACGCAAACCGCGGATACGAACCCGGGTTGAGTTTTGTACGATCCACCTATATCGATAAATATCGTCGATGTCTACCATGATTATATGTAGGTATCATGGTATAGGTATCGTCTAAATCGATACAAAGTTCATAAGGGTTTCGTACTCGAAAGGATCAATAGGCATCTACTGTCCATCCGTTCGTCTGTCTGTCTGTCCGTCTGTCTGTCTCTCCGTCTGTCCGCCTGACAGTGGGATGTATCTCATAAACCGTAAGAGGATGGAGTTATTTTTTTTTTCACAGAATGTGTATTTCTATTGCTGCTGCCACAACAAAACAATATAATTGAAATAAAGTCAAAAATTAAATTGGGTAAATATACAAGAAACCTTATTTTGTCGGAGTTTTTTTGTTGGTTTTAACAAGAACGGAACCCGTCTTGTGCGAGCCTGACTCGCACTTAGCCTGTAGTTTTTTATTGTATGGAGAAAAAAACCGAGTACCTATTTTAACTCTGTCTCAAAAAGAAGTTACTAAGACTTTGTACTTCAAATAATGCCGATAATACAGTGTAATTTGCAGCAAGCTATCTTGTACAATACCTGAGTGGTTAAGTGGAAAGTTTCTCATGGAGTTAAGAAGTTCGGTTAACTATTAACATTGCTCATAATCGTCGCTTTCGAGGACTCGGAGAGTTTTGTAACAATCCTCGCAAAAGGTTAACAAAGCCGCGGAACCTTTGTCGGGGTGACAATCGAGAAGTTTTAATTCTACCATTTCAAACTGCAATTATTGCCAGAACTTTGGGCGCGAGGAAATAGCAGTTGTAATCAATCAGATACGTCAGAAGTAACTTGGAAAACGATGAATGGCGTGGAGTGGCGGGAGTCGTATTGTGTGGGGGTTTGACTAGTATAATATTCAGTTTGGGATGTATGCAAAAGTGAACGAGGCTGGCTCATATTGCGTTCGACAAGTTTATAATAGATTTTGGGGCTCACACGGTGGCTCAAGCAGCTGACGTCATAAGCCATTAGTCGGCCGACGACAGTGGAAAACCTCAAGGGTCACGAGTTCAGTAGCGACACATGGTGAGAATAGTCCGGGTGCGGACGAAACTTTCACCGCATCTCTCCCCGCACATTTATCTCTTAACAGCGAAACTGTTTTGGATATCCTTTTGCGTGTTAGCCACGGAACGGCCTAAATACGTCGCAATTTACTGCACATGGTGTTTTTTTTTGGCACTTGCTTAGACTAAATTAAAACGTGAGCTGTGGTTAATCTAAATAATATAAAAAGAGACTTACTGAAAGACATGTCAAAACTTCTTGGACTAGCAACGTATGATGTATGCTAGCATTAATAAGGGGTTTTTAGAAATACAACTTTTAACCTATCACATACCTACAAAACGAGACACAATAGTAAAACAATAACAGCGCGGTCCAATGAGACCGGTCGGGGATTCATGAATTAAGGGGATAAAAAGGGGGAAATTTGATTGTATGCAAAAGTTTATTCCATGGGCCAATATACTTGAATTTTAGCAAACACAGTCAACTATATAAGTAATGTACAAATTACTGGAAAATATCCTTGTCTTATCAACTATAGAGAAAGGTACGATAGTCAATATTTTTGCGTGTCTAACAGTGAAGAGAAAATTGCGAGACGGTCGTCAGCCTTAGTTAGTTTCAACTCTACTTCACACAAGCTTATATTTTGTTAAGTTACAGACAGTATACTCGAAGACATCGAGTATCTTGCTCTTGTGTTGTGCTGAGCCTTCAAAGTGCTAACTAGGTATGGCTACATATTTTAATCTTGAATATGCTCAAGAACTTTTTGACGGTGACGCTGCTGAGGCGCGGAGAGAATATAAACTCCTCTTTCTCTCAAAGCGCTCATCCGGCTGTCCGGTAATAGACCAGACCGAGTCCATTCAGCAAAAGCGCGTGATCCACGCGATCCTCAAAGAGGTGTCAGCAAACCGTAGGGTCCCATCAGATCCGACGCCCGCAAGCTTTGACTCTCTTTTTTTTTTTTGTCGGGGGGAAACCTTCAAAAGGCGCCCGAACCCCGGGGATTAGTTCGGGGAGTGTGGGATTTTTACCTCACTAAAACCACCCCGGTGATCACCAGGACACTCGCTCAGTGTTCCACGCTGGACACTCTTCTAGCGTGTGCTGTGCGGAATCTATAGCGCCTCCGCAATGGTGGCAATTCGTCGTGGCCTCTCGCCCGATCCAATTGAGGTACTGGCCAAAGCAGCCATGCCCAGTCAGCATCTGAGTCAGTCTGTAGGAGATGCACTCCTTTCTATTCAGCAAGCTTTGACTCCTAAAAAATTTCTGAAAAGGAAACCTGCAGTCGTAAAACGCAAGAGCATTGAATCTGATACAATTTTAGTATGGAACCTTGAAAATTAGAATAACGATTCTCTAAATCAATAACATTTTGAACTCAAAGTGAAGTTCATGTTTTTATAAGACCGGGATTAAATTGTCATGTTTATGATTCCGACATTTTAGAAGAGGTATTATCTGCTTTATGTTACTTCTTTGAACTTTAGATAAATATTACCTATTCCAATCAGAGTTGTTATAAAACTCTTCACTAACATAATTATGCTATAATATAACTGTTTTTAACGAATGTACCTACAGTTCGGCCACAGTGACTTCAGACCGTTGTTTTACTCTATGTTGACAAAACAAAATGATTAAATAACGCAACATGATTTGTGGTACGAGTATTTAAATTGAAAAATAGCAAAACAACAATGTGTTTTAAATAAAAACATAAATGAAAGCAAAACATTATTTTAGGCTTAATGAATATTGCGCCACTCGATATGAACTAGCACCATTTCTACATAATCTATAGCAGGGCACACGTAACATACCGTTGGCGTTTTTAGCGGCATTTTTTCGAGTGAAGTTTAGTGGCAGTTTTAATAATACTCAAATTGATTCCTGGTAAATATTTTCATGTAAAATTTATTTGGTTTTGTACCTCGAGTGTTTGTGCAACTGAACAATATTTAGAAAACAAAACCAGAACAGTGGTCGCCCATTAGTAATTGCCCCAATTAACAAGTGGTAAGTCACGGGTTCAAACCCAGCCAGGGACATTACTTTGTACAATTTAGTTCATCACCACTGCTCTGAAAAAGGTGAAGGAAAATGTTTTGAGAAATTTTTGGTTCTAGGACATACTGGTTTGGTACGTCCTAGAACCAAAAATTCGAAGAAGATACTGGGCCTGCATGGTGGAATACGGCCCGTTTCCTCTCCTAGAAAGGTGGCTTGAGCACACCTGTGGAAGAATTACAAGGCTTATAATACTAACGCTAATTCAAACAGGCGCGATCTCAGTAAAATACAGCTGATAATTTTATTGTATTGCTGACTATCTCAGCAAAGCTTGCCAAAAAGGTTGAGTTGATACATTTGCTGCCAAATACGCCTAGTACAACAAAAACAGAATGTGTACACTCATATCCTAATGGTAAACAAAATAACTATTCATCTTTTGACGAGACTTAGCACAGAACAGACGTAGTATGCAAGCTTTTGGCTTACCATCTTCTTCCTGCCCTTTTCTCATATAACTTGGAGTCAACACAACACACAACACAGTTTTTCTTCCTTTTCTTTCTTATAACTCCTCAAGTCCTCACACAATCTATTCATCTCTTCTTCGGCCTTCTTCTCCCTCTCCCTCCATTTAAATGTATATAGGACTTAGTAAAAAACAATATGATAAAAATAAAATTAGTAATATGTGATACTATACACATAATACCTGTAGCACATTTTTGGGATGAGCCGAAGGCAAAGTTTAATAAAAAATAATTAAACTTTGCCTGCGGCTCAGTTCATAAACTCAGTACCCAAAAATTCATTATGTGACATTACTATTAAATCCTGAATACTTTCATTAATAATGAAAGAGCTTTTTTGTGACTTCCTATTAGTAATAAGCGACAGTCTTAATCCACTGTGTCATACTCGTATCTCACCGTGTTACCCCAGTTAATGGGTTGTGGAGGTCTGGTAGGCAGCCACTCCTCATAAAATACTGGTATTCAGCTAAATCCGGCTTGACTGGAAGCCGACCCCAATACAGTTGGGAAAAGGCTAGGTAGATGATGATACTCGTATCTCGCCTTCCTTTATATGTACGATCTGAAACTCTTTGCACCCAACAACTTGCAACTGATGAAGCTACTGAAGGTAACTATAAAAACTTCAGTAGTACAATCAGGATGGAATTTGGTGTAAACAAATGTGCAGTTATGCATGTAAAGCGAGGGGAGATTATATGTCCGTGGGAACCCAACTCTCGGATTCCATATAAGTATTTGTGATGAATAAAGGGAATAATAATTTGATTGCGAACATAATACCATATAAAATTTTTGCAGCAAAACTGAAAACTATATTAGTACTACAGATCAAATAAAATATAAATATTTGATTTACGAGTATGTACCTTATGTCTAATATTTCACCACATTTTTATTTTATTGGCGTATGTATGAGCATAAGCATAAGCCTTATAATGTTCCCAATTTTGGGACTCTTCTATTGGAGAGGGAATAGTCCCACCCATAAACCACCACGCCGGGCCGAGTATGATTTGCTGGATGTCACATGTCTTCGAATTTTTATATAGTATATAACATAGTCCTAGATGTTTTCGTTCACCGTTTCAAGAGCAGTGGTGATGGAATAAATAACACAAAGGAATGCGCCGGGCTGAGTTTGAACCCGTGACCTAAAACTCGTAAATCAGTTCCATTACCACTGCACCACCACTGCTCTTTTATTATTGGCATTATCAATACAGGTGCTTTTTTCTGACTGAAATAAGTATCGGAAGCTTTAAAGTGAAAAATATGGATTTATTTATTTTTATGTCCAAGACACTACACCTTTACATTTATTTTTCCACTTTAACAAATTCATCAAAAAGACTTGATCGTTTGCGTCCGATTGGTGGAAATGTCATCATAAACAAAAACTCATTTTATTTACTTTTCTGCCTACTATACCGTTTCATTAGATATGTATATTATTGTAAGTATACCTTTCTGGGCCAACCCACTCACACAAAAGAAAAGAGTTTTTATTTTTTGCCTTTTCGGAGTACGCTTTGTCCCTTTTTCGTTCCGCTTGTTTTATATGGGGCGTTTAATTCGATAAAATTCGTGTGGACTCGAATTGGTTTAGGAGAGCTGGGAAATAGACTGGGATATAAATGCCCCTGATGTCAAAGTGATTATAATTTTTGTTTTTGCTTCATTTGTGAAGTTACTATTTTTGTTTTCTTTTTGATTTTTCAGAATACCAGCTTCTGCTAGAGGCTTTGCCCGCATAGGGGTAGGTTTCTCCATACAAACTTTGCACCTCGTTTCATTCCCTTAGGGGGTGAATTTCGGAAAATCCTTCCTTAATGCTCGCCTAAGTCATAAAAGGAAACTTTGAGCAAAATTTCACGCTCCTAATCCCAGTAGTTTCAGCTATGTGTTGATATGCTAGTCAATCATTTTCCCCTTTTATATATATAGATTATTACTTACATAAGAAGCGTCATCATTCATCAGGCATGACAGACAGTAAAACTGCAATAAAATATAAAAGATTATAAAATCCAAAATTGCTTCTATCAATTCCCTTAGAAAAGTATATCGAAAGCTGTCATGGATAGTGTATATAATCTGTAATCACATCACATAAGATTTGATAGAATGCGGTCATCAGAACAATCAAAGTTACGTATTACAGGAACTTGTTACCCAACTATCAACTTCCTATAATGCGATTTCAGTTTCACGACTCTCACGTCACCCTAGCTGGAAGGCAATCAGACACTTTCCCTCTTGTTTCTATTGTAGGGAGCCAGTAAAGTGCTAAAGCGCGCCAAATTGTAGCTTTGTTCGAACACCGCGGGTGCGCGCTGGCGATTCGTTTTGATGCCCATACTTTTTTATTCAACTATCACACAACGCCATCTCTGTTTCCTAAACTAAACGAAGCTTATGGTATGAGTTATAGAGAATAATTGATAAACATACTTATATATTTCTAAATAAATCATACAATATTATAATAAAGTTAGATAAATTACATCTAGACTGGACAAGTAATCGTTCTCTGCAAACAAAAAATGTTTTCGGTTGGGAATAAAATCCACGATTGTGTAGCAGTGTTAGTTGACCTAACAGTTAGACCAACAGGCTAGTTAAATACTAACAGTAATGTCCTAATATGTATATGTTATCATTATATATCTACCTACGAATATGTACCTTTTGTCGAACCAATGTCTTATTTAATTAAGAAATAAATGCTCACTGACAGAATATTTACCTTCATGATACAAACATTTATATTTTAAAAATATTACATTGATGATTAATTAAAAGTTTTAAAATTTAATGTTTAAATAGCTTAGTTTTATTTTTGATAGTCTCATTTATGACTGCTAAGCTACAAAAAGGTAGAGGTGAAAGATTGTTGTGCAACACCTTTTAAATTTGTCATATCAGCGAGTCAGTCCTAAGATTCCGTTAAATGATTTGCCAACAGGATTACTGAGACTCCAGCAACTATACCAGACCATGCAGCCGGGTCGAACCGCGTTCCGGATCGCACTCGTGAAGAGAATTAATAACGCTTCTGACGCGATGGAATTCTTATTGGCTTTAGAACAATATGACCGTTGGGGAAACAAGCGGATTGTACTAGATTGCAGTGCGAAAAACGCCAAGAGCATATTGGTCGAGCATGTTCGAAAAGTTCAATTGGGACGCAGGACTTATCACTACATGCTGAGTGGACTGGTGAGTTTTGCTTGTTTCCGTCTAGCCTAGATTACAAATCTAGTTTAAAAATTTTATTACTAACTTTTACATTTAAGCTCCACAATTTTCGCTACGCAAATATGTAATACTGGCAAAAAGTAAGTGTAGGTATATTTCGTTACGATGTACTGACAAAATTATAGCGAAAAGCACGTTTTCAGAAACATGCTTTATTTTAAATGCTTGTCTTGTATTTCAGGTAAAGCATGTTTTTGACATGATATTTACCATGAAAAGTACTGCAAACGGAATGAATCAACATTTGTAAAACGTTCAGTTCCTAGGATACAAAGAACTGCTTCTGTTTCAGCTTCCAAACTTTCGTCCAAACAAACAGACATACATACATTGCAAGCTAAATAGAAGCATGCAAAAATACCCAGCGAGCGCATTTTCATATTCAACACAGTTCCAAATTAAATAAAAATATTATGGTTAGCAGGAGGTGAAAATAAGTTGAAAGAGAATAAATTTCATATTTCGATGTTCGAAAATACATTGTGTGTAAAAATAAAGTGTTCATAAATAAAGTCGTTTTACAAAC
This sequence comes from Mythimna separata, assembly GCA_030763345.1. NCBI lineage: Eukaryota > Metazoa > Arthropoda > Insecta > Lepidoptera > Noctuidae > Mythimna > Mythimna separata. The sequence continues at coordinate 19,750,010 of CM061167.1, read as the reverse complement.
GATTGCATGTTCGCAGAATGTTCACGAACTAATTGACGTGTTTGGTACGATGAAGATTGTGTCGGGTTTTATTATTCTCACCGGGAAACGCAATTACTTGAAACAAGAACTTAAATTGGCACATTAACAGGTTATGGACGATCATTGGGAGAACGAAGTAACAGAATACGGCGCAGTCAATATAACAGGGTTTCGCATCGTCGACCACTCGCGCAAGATTGTGCGCGATTTCATGGACGGTTTGCGGCGAATGGACCCTCGGTTCAAGGGGACCATATCGGTAAGTGCTTTCATTACCTCACACCACTAAGTGTTCGGGTATTTGTAGGTTTTGCCAACTTTGAAGAACGAGCGTTGGTGATGAACCAGCTTTAACTGATTTTCTGTAATTTCGATAAAATCTGAAGAGCTGGATTTACAAATTAAATTCTTGGTTTTAAATGTAGCTTACTTAACATGCTTGCTGATAGATACGTAAAATAAAAGAATTTCTTAAATTTTAATAATAAACTTTAAATAATTTATTATCTCACAATCGAAATAACAATACACCTTCGAGTATTTGGTAGGATAACTGTTATCGAATGAAACAAAATATTTATATTCAGATTTTGCTTACAGATATTTTGAAACAGCCAAAGCATTTTTTTTGTTGTGATTTACCATCAGGCTGTGAGAGCTATACGAAGAGACTTGTGTACCGATTAATTGGCATGTCTAACCATACAGCTTGATATTCGTTCAGAATAAGTGATGCGAAACAGGTTCGACACAAGCTAGACATCTACATCACTCGAACTAAAAAATCAACCACAAAAATACGTTTAAAATCCAATCTAAAATTTGTGACAGCGCGGTCATAACCTGCTACAAAATTATTTATCTAACGCTCAAATGAACTGTCAAATGGAACAGTCGCGACTACAGCATGCTAATGTTTTAAAAGCATACTTTTAATATTTCTGTCCTTAGATGGTTTACAGGGCACTACTAAAGTATCTGCAGTTTTATTGTCACTCTAAATCTTTAGTTTTCTAACGAGAGAAATTATATCTGATTTCAATTAATTGGTGGGCGTCTTTCATAAAGAATTTAGCCTATCATGAACAAGAATTTAGAATGTTCCTTCAAAGCAAGGAGTAGTCTACTACAATTTTAATTAAAATCATGAATACTGAAAATAAACCTCAATACCTGAGTGTGTATCAGATTTTTATGAACATGTATCCGCATCATCCAGTTCATACTAAAGATTAAAAGCTGAAAAACCTCGCCGCATGTCATTTTAGACATGATTAAAACTTTAATGTGAAATATGGAGGAAATTTTACGATATCCAGATGTAGAACATAAAGTGTACGGTGTAACTGGCGTATCAGGAAGAAAATTTCGGCGTGAAGTAATAACGCGTTTATGTAGATTTCACTAACTTACGTACACCCTAATGAAACAGTGAGTGGGGCGCGCCTGCATAAATTATTATTTCATATGATCTCCCTTTTCAGTGGAAATACACTTAGGCCTTTTTCGACTAGGCAGCGTATGCTCAGGAGGATTCCTCTGAAGTAAAGTTAACTCATCACGGTTACTGCTGTTAATATGTTTTCTACTTTATGTATGCCTATATTGAACGTCGTGCAGTTATCTAAATAATTTACATGTTAAGCAAGACTGGAGTATACATTGTGGACACTATATTATTATTTGGTATAGTAGCTTACTTATTTATAATTATAAATAAAATAAATTACGTGAAAATACTAATCGAAATAAAAATACTAAATTCGCAATTTAAAATAGTTGGTGAGGGTAGGAATTTGAAAATGACTTACACTCAAACGAGGTTAATAGAAATGCAGTGTGAGTAGAAACTAAAATTTGGAGGGGATTTTCACGTTAACAATTTTTTCTTAGCTTTTAAGTACTCCTATTTATTCATTATTGGTAATTAAAAACAAATGTTTTATTAGAATCCAAAAGTATAACTACGTATATAATATACCAAAGTGAAAATATTAATCAAAATTTTGTTCCTATATCCTGGCGCGTACTTTTTCCCCGTTTGAAAAAAATAACATTAAAATTAATTGAACCATTTTGGAAGTGGGTGGCCAGAAATACCGTGATACGAGATATTTATAAATATAAGGAATTATTCCGGGATCATGGGTGCGTTCACAAATGTTAAAGCTCGCATATCTACTTAAGGTACCCAGACCCGGTCAGACCTGGGTCTGGGTTCCTTAGCTCTGAAGCTATCACCCAGCTATCGGGTTATTGTAAACTCGTCACATTGACTCACCACACTTTGCGCCGTCGAATAAAAATTAAACGAAATTGTGATGAGCTTACAATAACCCAGCTATCTGTAGGCTTTACAAATATTTGTAACGCGCGGAAACCAAACGTACAACATGCAGTGCAAAACCAATCGCTAAACTACTGCAACAGTTATGTTATGAAACGAAAAACCTCAATATGAATGAATTAAATCTGACTTGACAGCATTTAAATATTCTTCTTTTTTGCAAATAGGCGGAGACAGCTCTAATGTATGACGGCGTACAAGTTCTGATGGATGCGTTAGGGAGACTCTGGAGGAAGAAGCCAGATGCATTCCGGAGTGCCTTGCGACGCGCAGCAGGACAAGCCAACTCTACAAAAGTCATTGATTGCAACCCTGGTAAAAGCTGGGTGGTACCATTTGAACATGGAGATAAAATCTCTAGGCTAATCAAAAAGGTATACTTTTACTCTAACAGTCTTATTCATAAAAAGATAAAATAGGTTTATTAGCTTGTTATAATGAGAATCCCGAAAAACATTATTCATAAACGTCCAATAACGCTAAAAAGCTTTGTAAGTATTCAATAGTGGCTTTGTAACTTATAACAGGCTCGACCCTACTGTAAACCTTTAATAAAGAGAAATATGGCCGACAAATGTGCAACAGCTGATTTCTTTTCTTTTTCTTTCTCGTCCCAACCGTATGTTTTGAGGTTTGTTGTAAGGAGGTGTAAAGTAGAGCTATTTTTTTATAAAATTGTTTAGTGAAATCGTTAGCTATGCAAGCTCTGCAAGCATTAACATGCTATTGAACGAATAGAAAATGTTTCACGTCGTCGAAAGATTTACCAGAAGAAATGTGATCCGTTTTCTTTACCAGCTGTAGAGTTCAAATGACGATACCGTTTCAACAAAAATACCATAGCCTTTTTAATTGATCTATAAAATGTTGGGGTCGTCGTGAATTGGGGAGAAATCCATGGTTTGTCTCAACCAACTGTGATTCGCATTTTTGTGCAATACAATTTTCTTCAAAAAATAACACGAGTCGAATATCCTCTGCACGGCAGCACGATACAATTCGTCCGTTATAAGTTGGCGAGTGTGAAGTTAGGCTCTGCGAATTTTGGCGTTTGAAATATCGTACAAAAATAAAGGTTTTAAAAAAAAATTATGCAATTTGCAGTTCTTATTGCTGTTAAAAACAGTTATTAGCATTTATTTTTTAAACCTTTATTTTTGTACGATATTTCAAACGCCAAAATTCGCAGATTCACACTCGCCAACTTATAGCGGACGACCTGTACAAGCAATATGAATATTGACAAACAAAATTAAATGTCTTAGGTGACGTTTTACATTTTTTTGTGACGTTTTTTGCCGTGGATACCAGTGGTTTTGTCTTTTTCATCCATGGATTCATCAGAACGACAACATAACAACGCTAAACTGTCTCATAACGAGAACATAACTATAAAGGGTTTATTGAACGTTTATGAATAGAGAATTTTATAAAAGGCTTATTAGTACTAATGAGCATTTTAACTAATAAGTATTTTAAACCTATTTTAGAGGATTTTTATGAATAAGACTGTAAATATTTACAAAGGAATTATAATATTTTTTCTAGCTTTTTCCCGCGACTTCACTCACGTCAAATGACTACCTACCCTATCCTATCCACCCTACCCTACCTACCTATCTACTCATAAGTACCCTACCAAAAACCTATCATTTTTTATAGCTTTTCTTTATGCTGGTAAACAAACCAAAAAAGTATTCTTAAAATTGGTCCAGCCGTTCTTAAATTATAACTATGAGACCGTTTTCACATATTCCGATCCGATATCGGTATCGGACGCCGTACGATATCGGAGTTAGTAAAATGTATGAAATGCCGTGCTCCGATATCCGATATCGGGTCGGACAATATGAAAGACAGGTACATATTTCATACATTTTACTTACCCCGATATCGTATCGGCGTCCGATACCGATATCGGATCGGATGATGTGAAAACGGTCTGATCAGGAGAAATAGATGAAACTGATGAGTTGAGGACACTTAAACAAAAAATAGTCCTAACATATTTTTTTGAGTTGTTAAGTCATCAAATGACTTTTGCTCTAAGGTTGAGCGAAGGGGCGTGTCAGACTTGCACTGATTAAAGCCCACGACTTCTGTCTTTAAGTTATCTCGGCAAAGCAACGCTTAAAATTTTGCGAATATATTATGTGTTCTCTCTTTTCATACAGTAACTATATCAATATTACTACTATACTCGTATATGCGCTTTATATCAATACTGCGACGAGGACGAGGCCTTATAGAAATTTTAATTTCATCCAATTAATTAGCAATTCCATTGAATTACTCTTACTAATTGGGTTAAGTCAACATTTTAATTATAATTATATTAGTTGAACTAGCTTCTGATAGCGGCTTTACCTACGTGGACATAAAAAGAAAACCCAGAGCAATCATGCTATTCTAGGACCTTGTCTGCTTTTGTTCCAAGTTACATTTGAACCCGTTCAGCCGTTAAGACGTGTAGAAGTAATAAACCAACAGACCGACAACAATAATTTCCACGTTTATAAAATTATTGTAGGGTAAATTTCAATCATGGCTTTGTCAGCTTAGATACAACTATTTAGGTCCCGTTATTCAGGATTATTTCTAAGAAGAATCAAAATTATTTTATTTCGGTTTTTCTTTCCTAGAATGGAATTCATCTCAGAACCAATACAAAAAAATAATATCAAAATCTGTATTTTGGCTTCTAGTGTTTTACCAACCTTAATAAAATTACAAGTGCTTAAAAAAAAAATGTGGAGCTGGTGATAGTAAAATTCAACATTAGTTCCATTATTTCTAGATTCTTTTAAAATGGAAATGTGATTGAAAAACATCAGTAGTTCCATCATAGAACTGTTATTGGTATTAGTGACAAAAAATTTAATTGATGAAGATTACTTACATTTTATGTTTTTCGTAATACCTATTTAGTTTGTTAGTTAGCGCTATATCTGAGCATATGTTTCTGTGTTAAATAAAGTTCTTAGAGAAAGAAAATACATTTGAAGTAGCCGTACAAAATTGTGAAGAATATCAATGTATACCTTACGAGTATCTTATCTGCTTACGTTGATGCTCAAGAAAATGTGAATATTTTAAAATTCTGTATGTTTTAGACGGATATCGAAGGTCTTACTGGAAACATTTCCTTCAACGAGGAGGGTCATCGCCACAATTTTACTCTGCATGTTGTCGAGATGACCGTTCAAAGTGCAATGCTCAAGGTATGTAATGATAAAAAAAAACAATTTTTGAAGCTTATATTTAGGCATCTGGATATACAATGTGAATATGACACTACGACAGTAAATGAAAACACTGACAATATTCATCATTATGAATAACTTTTAGCATACCAACCCTAAAATCGCGAAAAAAAAATCAGTTGCGCCATACATAATTATACGTGTGCAGTCGACAATAGTATGGGACAGCTGAATTTTGTTTTCATTAATGAATGTCGTAGTGTCATATCCACATTGTATATACTCATTAAAACTGATTACATGTATATTGTTTGTATTATATTATTAAAATCCGTTTCTAATTATATTTGAAACAGGTGGTATGAGCGTGAACAAGGTAGATCTATTTTATGAGCGTTATTAAATTAACGATAAAGTTTTCACATCCGTTAGCAGGTACTCTCAGCAAAGGTTAATTTTAACTTTATTTCAGCGTACTTCTGTTCCACAGCTCACTAATGATTTCTCGGCGTCCATAAATCAATGCGTACAAAGTTTACGAACCATTCTTTCAGTAGCCACTTGAAACTTTCAAAATTTGTTTTTGGTCGGACCCGTTTTTATGTAGTCCACTGGTTTCTGTAGACAACTGTTTTACTCTCAACGATTTGTACGAAAACTATTTAATAAAGTTTTATTTTATTTAACTTTATTGAAACGGAGCTGGTTTAAAATTCCCTGTTTTACCTATATTAGTTTTATAAACAACTAACTTTTGCCAATGGCTTCGGTAGCGTGAATATCGGTTTCTTCATACCAACTTTGGACTCCCGGGAGTGAACTTAAGAAAATCCTTTCTTCTTCTTTGGATATCATATTTTGTATAGGTACTTATCATATTTATATATCATAAAAACAACTCCATGTAAAATTTCTGCGTTTAGGTCCAAGGGCCTAAACGCTGAAATTTTGGGCGTTGATGTGTTTTGTAAATGAGCCAGTATTTTGCCTTGTATGTATACAGAAGTATCATAATAATGCGTCTTCTTCTTAGGTCGCCACATGGAGTGATGCTCATGGACTTCAAGTAGCTTCACCAAGATACGTTCAGCTCCGTTCGCCCGCCACCTATGATACGAACAAAACCTACTCTGTGACAGCTATGCTTGAAGAACCATACCTGATGCAGAAGCCAGCAGAGTTCGGCCAGAAAGAAGAATTAATCGGATTTTGTAAAGATTTGATGGATTTGATTGCAAAACAGATGGCGATCAAATGTATGTATTTCTTCGGTTTTATTGTTCTTCGTTGTCTCGTTATTTACCTATAGATGCAGTTAACTGAGTAAGACCTTGCTTAGCCATTATAATTCTTATTCGTCATAAAGTGTCCAGCATCTCATTGATAACTGTACAGTTTTGCATAGTGGGCGCATGCAGACCATGAGCTGCCCGTGCGCAGTTCGTACGCATGTAGATCCGTTTGCTATCACACAGTGTCGTTGCGAACGAGGAGAAGTATGTGCAGCGCACGTGATTTTCATGGCACATGCTACATTCGTGGGCTCAGTACGGGTTGGTGGAGACTGCGAGTAACAAACAATACACACGAATTTTCACCTTTGTAATATTAAATGTGAAAATGATAAAATTAAATAAACAATGCAAGACTTAAATCCGGTCCAGCATAGGAATTATACAATTTCATTTCTGGAAAACAATACGTTTTTGCACTGTAATAATGATATATAAAATAAATTATAAGTTTTAACCAATTCATTCATTTTTATTATCGAGATATTACAGTGGAATCCAACTTTACGGATGGTGCTATTCTTACTGCACAAGCGTCTGCAATACTGTTTCATTTCATCTGTGCACTGTAGAGGTAAACTTCACTAAGACGTCATGTGTGTAATGCGCCATGTTTCAATTGCTTTGATAGGGCAGCGCGGGTGTCATGTTCTTTGCGGAACATGCGCTCGGCTGGCCAGTGCTACAAGGAAATTAGTTTGGTCACTGTTCGCACCTTCATACAACGTTCCACTACCTTCATGGAACCCGTAGTGGAAGAGGGACGAATGTCCCTACTGCAAAAGTGGCAGTTATATCGATTACAATCCGGTCACATTAACATGACGCATTCCCTTAGTTCTCCCAGCAAGTGTCTGGTCAGAATCTTTGTTATCGATACGCGCGTCGATAATTTGGCTAGTTCTCTGTTGTTGTAATATTATGGGTTTTGAACATTATTTAATCAAGCGTCAAGTTAATATGACTGAGTTGTATCTAAGTAACTGCGTCAATGTTTACTGTGTAGTCATACAAAATGTATCGTCGGGTTTCATGTTTATTTGAATGTAAATCTAGAAAACAATCTTTTTGGTTAATTTCTCTTCATTATGATAAAAAAAGACTTGAAAAGAAATATCGTAGTTTTAGTAGCAGAATTCAAGTAAATTAATGAAACGGTTATACTCGTACTAATTTGAAGTTTTGTTTTAGACAAAATAAAGCTGTCAAAGGATGTTAAGTACACTAATGATGCCACACCAGATATCTACTCCAGCTTAATTAGTGAGGTTATGAGAAAGGTATGTATTTAAAATATAGTTTCACACTTTTTAGTTGTATACTCTTATATCGTAGGTATGACAATTTCAATGAGCCCAAATAATAGGTACGATAAATTGTTTTATTGTGAAATTCCGTTCCACCTACCATCATCAGTTCAGTTTGATAGCACTTTATAGCCAAATAACATCTCATTACAATTATAATAAACCCAAAATACCATGATTAATTACGGAGTTCCAGTACCTACCTTCTGGCTTCATCATCATCATCAGACCAGTTTCATACCATTTTCATAATGACTATTTATAACCATTTATTTATTTGTATTTTTATAATTGCTTATTGTATAGTTAACTATTACAAAGGCCATCTTTCTTGTGTAACTACAGTTAATTCTCTTAAAAAGTAAAACTCTAATCCCTGAAAAGTTCTGGTTTTTGTCTGATATCCATACAATAAGAACGTAAGAGACAAAAACCAAATGATAAAAAAACTTCAAGAACTTTCAACCTTTTAAGAAAATCACATTAACTATGTCAGTAAACAAAAGAGAAGGTTGATGTCTCACTAATAGAAATATTATTACACATACATACACTCGGTAATATAATAACGCGAGGAAGTCGCAAACTTTACGACTGTCGGTGGGATGTATTACATTATGACCAATGCTTCGGCCGTAAACAAAAAAACACACACAACCCTAGAGGGTGTAGACGTTAAAAGTAATACGGGATTATTTTAGAATGGAAGCACGTACGAAAAAAGTAAATCTCAATTCCATTAACCACTGCACTACAAAGACTCAGGTTTGTTTAAGGAATTTATACACCGAGTTAAATAAGCCAGTTTATTGAAACTTTGATATTTTACGAAACAACGTCTCCCGTTAGCGGGTATTGTAGACTTTTTGTTCAATATCAATCTCAGTGAAGTATGAATAAACCTCCGGGACCCATGGAAACGAGTCTCTATATTATCCCACGGTAGACTAGTAAAATTTTATTCGTTCTTTTTTGCCGTCGCGTTGCGGAGAAAATGGACGTCCGCGGCGGAAAAAATGTAGCAACGCGCCAGTGTTGCACATTTATCCAAATCCACCATTTTGGCGCACAGGACTGGTGACTTTTTACTTTCCGCAATGAATAACGGCGTGAACGCATTGTAGAGCTGGAGGCGACTTAACCGCACGTTACGTACCATAATCACGCTTTGAGATACAATTCATAGTAACAAACTATACTCCGTCGGTTTAGGTAGTTGACTAAAGGTAAACAATCTTGGCATGTCTTTTTATCTAAAAGTTGTCTATAAATTGTATGTAAAAATCTTTGCAAATAGGTATTTACCTAAATCGATGTTAGCTAATAAACTAAATTTAAATAATCTTTGTGTATATTATATACGACCTCTTTAATATAAAAAGACATACCAAGACTGTTTACCTTTAGTTAACTACCTAAACCAACGGAGTATACCTAATTGTAATAGGTACGAGTACAAACACTGCACTCCAATATATGCAATATTAGGTAAACATCAAATGTAATAGTCGAGTTATTAAGATTGTATCAGGTATTGTAACAATTTATGAATGTGATAGTTTATAACAAGTCAATGAAAATTAACTTAAGATACATAACACTGAAACAGATCTAGTTGACTACTCAAACAAGTACTGTAGTCAATCAAGTAGTACTCAATCAAGTAGTATTGAATTATATAAATATCATAAATGGTTATTTAATCTCATATCATAAACTTAAATGAAAATTACTTGAATAATTTACAAAGAAGACTTGAATATAGTAAGAAGATAATTAAGAACTTAATGAAGCCAGTGTAACCAAAAACTTAATGTACCGATATTTTCAACACACAAAAAAAATAAATAAAAAAACAGGTAGTTCAATCCAAAATGAATTAAGAGTAATATTTCTATAATATCAGCTGTAGCATGTATCCGATGTAAATTGGTGGTATCGTTAGCAAATCTTAAAGCAATATTTGATTTTTAGCCATATTTATACGATATCATACATTGTTTTCTTTGTGAGATTAAATAAAGTATAGTACTGCGCATAATAAATAAAGTATTAAAATAGTCTACGTATTATGAAATGAACCGAAGGCAAAGTTTATAAACTCACAAGTCACACTTATATTTATAACCTTTGTTAAGTAACACTACTATAAATGTACTACATGCTACTTTTGGGCAATCTACAGTATTGAACATTGTTGCGAGCGGTACTGTCCAAGTATTCATTAGAAAATAAATACAAACTATGTAGAACAAAGTAAGTGATTTATTGAATTCGTGAAGTTTCTGTCGTCCCCTCTCGTTTCGGTCTCCTCAAGTTAACGAAGAAATTTGACGGCAAATCTAATATCAAGTGAAGGTTGGCCGTTAAAGCTCTTTGTCTCCATATGACTCGGGCGTGTGTGCGCTTTATGTTATTTCATAGCTTGTCTCAATGTCTAATGAAATATTTGCGGGGGTTAGTTTCCCTTATCTCGGGTGTTACTTTATGTACTTTGAGGGAAACGTAAACACAACTATATTTAGTGGAGTAGAGTGCACAAAGAGAACGACCTCTCCATGGATATGTAGGTGTATAAGTTTATGAAGCATTATGAAACAAATTGTTTGTTTAGTATTTAGTAAAGAAAATCAACTGCTTTAGGATTTTATTATGTAGGTGTTTATTCATATCTATGTCATTTTTTACCTAAACCTAATCTAGCCTTTCTCGTTTTAACCCGACACTTTCTTCAATTTTTTTTTTGATTTTTATTAATCAAGCATATAATACGTATTTTATCATTATAAACAACTTAGTTTATCCAGAAAACTTTTTTTTTTAAATATCTGTTATTTATTTACTGTGCAGACCTACCACAGTGTTGTCTTTTTAACTCTAAGGTTGACTGGTAGAAAATGCCTTGATGCATTAAGTCAGCCTATGTACCACCACTGTTAAATAAATAATCAGCCTTTTAATGTTCCTCCTATTGAACCTAGAAATGAAATAAAATAATTGTTTTTAGGAAGCCGATATAGCAGTGGCTCCTTTGGCCGTAACACCTGAACGTGAGCGATTAGTGGACTTCAGTGAACCGTTTCTCTCAATGGACACACCGATCACATACACGAGGACGCCGAAGCAGTTATCGGACACATTCAGTTTCCTTCGACCATTATCAAAAGAAATATGGGTAAGTCGCCATTTTGTGTTCGTTTTATTAAAGGAGTATGTACTTGGTACTTACTTTTTTTTTGGAAGTTCCATTAAAATGTTGTTGGAAGGTTGACTGGTACAAAATACTTAGGGCCTGTTTCACAATGTCCGAGTAGGCACTACTCACTGAATAAATTCAAAAATGTGACAGAATTCGTATGAAATTATCTGTCAAGTAAGATACTCGAAACTTAATCATAGGTGGTGCAACAGGCCCTAAGGATAATTTCATACGAATTCTGTCACATTTTTGAATGTATTCAGTGAGTAGTGCCTACTCGGACATTGTGAAACAGGCCCTCAAGGTATTAAATCCTACTCTGTACTTTCGTTTGCGTAAAGCATTTACTAAATAAATATTGTTCTAGGATTCTGTAAATATAAATTTTATATTTATTTTAAATGTTAGTTAAAAAGTTATTAAATCCATACTTCTGAAATCAATAGATCGTAGAATTTTTTTTCGCAATAACAGAACAATCATGCGTTTAAATGTAAATTATTTATTAAATTTTCGAACACTTTCAACAACTTAATAGACATTTTGCATTTTATTTTTACGTGACATTTTTTCCAGGTTTCTGTAAAGAAAAATCATGGCTGTTCCTCTAATTATAGTCTACTTATACACAAACTACCACTACCACCTGTCTAGTTGTCATTTTAGCATAACGTTGAACATGTTATAGGTATTATACTGACAAACTATAGTGATACAATCATGGTCGCAGAGGTAATAAATATATAATTGTATTCGCTATCAATCAGAGATATTAACCACTGGTTGCGTCTCCAGGGAGCGACATCAGTTATGATTAGAGAGATATAGTTACTGCTGTCCGTTAACTATTATGCTTATTCGACATACGACCGATTTTGAGTGTTTGATACTACTGTATTCAGAAAAAAAAATTTTTTTTTGTCTAAGCAACATATTTCTACTATTAGATAGATGCCGAGAAATTAAAAATAAAAGTTTTTATGTGACATTTTTGTTACGTGCATAAAGCTAAAATATGTCTAAGCCAAAATTCTAAACTAAAAGGCAGCTTAAACGACATCAAAAACTTAGATACGTTAATAAAGGTATTCGTATAAAACACACAGGAATATTTAAGGATTCACGTAGAGAACTGCGGTAAGCAAAAGTTGGCTGCCATCTACATAGTCAACTGACTTCTCATGCCACCCCCAAACGTATTCAAATATTTAGCCGATACAGTCATGTTTATTTCGTACCTACGTGAATGTCTATGACTACTCTTGCGTTGAATATATTACACAATACGACACAGACTACTAAAAATATTACTTTCCGTATTTCTTATAACACTTTACAGTTGTTTAAAATGTACACTTGTTTATCCACATATTTTTTTCTTTGACAATTTAAATTGTGAAAACTGTCAAATTTAACAAATACAGTCCAAAGCAAAAACTTCGTGAAGTCATAACCCAATGTTACTAAAATCTCATTCGTATAATAATAGCTTACAGAACGATGCATGCAGTTTATGTTATAATACAAACTAGGAAACTTAGAATTTCGTACATGAATTCATGAGACCCCCACAAACAACCACCATTTGTAAACATTATGAGACCGACACTGAATGTGGGTGCACGTTATATCTATTATTTTCAATTCCACGCAGCGATAGTGTATATTCTAGTAATTATGTTTGTTTGCAGCTTTGTGTGTTATTCAGTTTCTTCGCTGTCAGCATTGTACTTTTCTTGGTATCAAGATTTTCTCCTCACGAATGGAAATCTGTTTCTATATCTGATACACAATTGGATCACGCTATGAGCAGCACTAGTGAGGTAAGCTTTACACTTTACACTATATAATATTTGAAAACTTTTTTTTTTTCAATATACAATATTTATTTAAAGTATAATAAAAAACTCTAAACTAATTAAACTAACTAAAAACTAACTAAAGTAAGGCGTCAAAAAACTTGTAAAAAAACAAGTTGTACAAAGATCTTTCTAAACGCCTTATTGACACTTTGCGTGACCCAAGGGCTGGCTTTTACCTCGGACAGAGGATAAGCATTGCCATACAGCGTGGCAATGCCGCCAGTCTTTTGGGCACATTACCGGTCGACAGCGATGTGGAAGAGTTTTTTGACGCATTACTTTAGTTAGTTTTTAGTTAGTTTAATTAGTTTTGAAAACTAGAATTAAATGTGACTTAACTGTACTTTTTATTATTTTAGATAATCTTACATAACGAGTTCAGTATTTGGAATTCGTTCTGGTTCTCACTTGGATCTTTTATGCAACAAGGCAGTGATGTCGTACCGAGGTATGCTATAAAGTCCTACTACTACACATAACGATGCAGGAATATTCAACATAAATAAATTAAATGGCAACCAACAGCGGCGTTTGCCAATACTCGAGCATTTAAAGTATTGCGGTCAATATAAAGAGTCGAGCAAGCTATGGAATTTTAGATTAAATTCCATGTCGTGTGTTAAATTGCGCGTACTTTGGTTATAAGATTGTAGGTATATTGTGAACAAGAATGCGATGGATAAATGTGTTAACAAACACCTCGTTATTTCTGTAAATGCAATATTATACTAAGTAACCATTTTAAAGATAACTTCTTTAAAATTCACTCCATGTTTTAGTTTGCTTCTACGAGTATTTTGCATTACACCATGCCAAATAGAAGCGTTAAAATAGTTTATTAAGTACTTAGGAATGTATATTGTATCGTATGTATATCGTCAATTTTTTATTCAAATGGCACATTTTACCTCTTTATTAATCAGATTAGTATTATAATAGACATTGTTTTTTGTTGATCATATCTACCTTACTTAAACTTGTTTTTATTTTAAATTGATATCTTTTTCCTTTTACAATTTCTCAACTTTTGAATTCTTTAAATTTATATTTATCTGTCTATTATTTTCATTTCAGTAAGTAGCCATTTGATGGAACTTGATTTTCAAAAATATTGTAAATTTCCGATGTGTTTCATATACTTAACATTTTAAATTATTGTTAGTTCAACATATAAACAGTCTACACACCTGGTTATTGTATTACATTTTAGCTCATATTAAATGTATGTGAGACGGTGCGAGCGCAATCAAGCAAGTGTAGCACATCTTAACTTCCGTACAAGATTACAGCGAGCAAGATGCAGAATTAACCAGGGAAACCAACCTTAACATAATTATGAAGCCTCGTTACACGATATTGCTAAAACTAGCTCGGGTTAACAAAGATTTACACATACATAGGTTTTTCATAACAGATAATAATATCAGTTAACACTAGAAGGGTCGGGCTTCATACTATACCTTCAAAGACCGCAGTGGTCAATTTGACGGTAGAGATTCAGTTATTATACTCATTACGATTGACTTAACATTGACGCCTCTAATTGTTTGCAATGCAGCGTACACTTGTTTCAGAATAGTTTCTTGTCTTTCAGTCGCAGTTGAAGTAGATTCTTTTTTCACACACCTTGCACGTAGATCGCTCACTAGTTGAAGGATAAAGTCATTCCGAGAAATTTTTATTCCTGTGACTTTACGGTATAGAATCCACGAGTTTATAGCTGCTAAATTAAGTATATTATAAAAAACGTGAACAGACTATCAAGGACTTCCAGCTCTTACACTACTACTAGTACTTGCGTGCCATTTGATATCTACACCAAATTTCGTTTCATTATGAAATTCAATAGTCCCAGGCAGCTTATTTTGATCAGTACCTATGCTCACGTTGGGATGCAGAGTAACTACTCAAAATAATAACATTTTTTCCTGGTAGCTTTAGTATTTCATCGTTGAGTATTTATTTATTATACACATATTAGCCCATAAAAAATACTTGCATACGAGTAGGTAGAACGAAGAGGTAGTTTTGTCACCCAAAGAGTAAACCTGCTTAAGGTTTTCGTTATGATCATTTTTCCCGTGCATCATATTAAGTTTATATGTGTAGTTATAGTATACGAGTAAAGGTAAATGTCGCAAATGAATTTCTCCTAGTATTTGAAAACAAACAAAAACCATTCTGTTTATTACCTAAGTTATTACTTTTCTGAAACTTGGTTTCAGTACTTACAAAAAGTCGAACCAATTTCTAACTTTTCGTAGTACTCGCACTGATATTATTTGTAAGCATTAAATACCTACATTAAAAACAGATTTGTTTCTTCAATTTAAAGTTTCTTGAAAAATGTATTATAAATAGAAACTGACAATAAAATTGCTTGAACATTTATATAAAGCTTCAGTGGATCGCTTCCGCGTTGTTATCGAACAATCGCTATATGTGTTTATTCAAGTATCATCATCTTCCATTGATTTGAAACGGAGGCTATGTAAGGCATTTCACTGAAGTACAATTCAAGAAAACGCTTTTATAAAAACCTATATCGAATGAAATAGACAGAAACAATATTGCAGTTTCGCGATTTTTCATTATTTTCACATACGAGTACAATCGAAATACATGTGGTCGTTTAAAAAAAACAATTTTCAATACGCGTGCGGTATAAAGCTAACAGAAACTTTTATTGAACGGCTGTCGAATTCTCGATAGGCATTATTTTGAATCAAAAACTAAAGCAATTAAAATGAGTGAACATTCTAGTAGCAACGAAAATAAAAATAGGTGTCACAACCACTACAGTTTGGAAGCATTTGCTTGCGTTTTGAAAAAAACAAAACGCAATCAACGTTCATGACCACTAAAATTCTATGTGTTCTAGATGGAACAGAGGCCGTCTAAAGTAGGTAGTCATCTATCGTGAACTTCATGCTTTATCTCGTTCCCCTTCAGTCCAAATTCACTGTTTATAACAATTTCCAATATTATATCTGTTAGGTCTACTTCAAAAATTTCCACTTATCTCTATTTCTTGTGATTGTAATCTTCCAATCCCACAAATCATTTGATTTATTAAGTCAGAGAAACATTCTGACCTTGAAAAGGTGAATTCATCAATTTTAAATGCATCAGGTTCTGACACGTAGTTTTTACTTTTATCACTAGTAGGAGTAGCAAATAAATCTACCTCAGGTTTCCGAAAAACATTAACTATACTTTGAAAGCATTGATTACTAAGTGCCCATTCTGTATGATCCAAACCTGTATGTGATTGAAAATTAGCAACAGCATTATCCTTTGTATTAATATGAGAAGCGTAAATCCATTATGTTGAATGTTTCACACCACTGCCATATTAATTTTGCATTATTGTTTAAATTTTAGATGTTTAATTCCATCTAAGCGATTAATACCTACATGAAATTGCGGTAGTATATTATATTGATAATATAGATGCAACCGCAATTTGATGTATTAATTGCAACAGTATTTCACAGTTGTACATGTCTTTAGTTTTTTTTTAGTTAAAAGGTTGATTGAGTTTTTTTTTGTACCTATTAAAATAAAGGTTGATTTCATACCACTATTATTGATCTACACAAATTAAAGATTACATTACAATAATATAACAAGTTATTGTTAGTATTTACTTTATGGTTTGTCAAATATTAGTATAATTTGTTCGATCAAAATAAGTAAATCTTTTTCATCATCGTCATCATTTTAAATTTTATTTTACAGTCACTTTTAGGGCCTGTTTCACAATGTCCGAGTAGGCACTACTCACTGAATAAATTCTAAATTGGAACAGAATTTGTATGAAATTATGTGCCAATTAAGATACTCGAAACTTAATCATAGGTGGTGAAACATGCCCTTATAATGATAATGTCATGCATTTTTACTGTTAACATTATATTTTTGGTTTTAATATTATTTTGAAAGAAAGTTAATATCAACACATTTTCATCAGGTCTCTATCAGGAAGAATAGTTGGCACCGTGTGGTGGTTCTTTGCGCTCATCCTAGTTTGCTCTTACACGGCAAATCTCGCAGCATATCTGATAGTGGAGCGCATAGCAGAACCAGCCAATGCAGCTGTCAGCTACGGACCAAACGTTGCTCATACCGAAGTAAGAACCACATGCACTAATACAAGATACAGGTAACCAACAGAAATTAGTTAGTTCACTTCGAATCATTTGCCGGAGCGAAAAGTGCAAATGCGAATTGAACATGTTCAATGGTTTTTGCTTAAATTAATCGCAAACTTACTTCTACTTAAGGAATCTCAAATAAGAAGGTATGTTCTCTTAGAAACCTATATTGGTCTAAGCATTTTGAAGGTTATGGTAAAGTTTTATGTTTATATTACAATTCTAGATATTAAAAAAACTGGATACTTGAAAGTCAACGTTAAAAGTTTAATAAACTCAGGATTAGTGTTGGATGCAAAGTTGAATAGGGCCCGCAAAGAAAGGTTGCATTGTAACGGTACAATAATTTTTTAAAACGGTTGTTGCACCGATATCATAAATTATATGATGTTTTTTCGCATTTGTTTCGATTTACACTTCAAGAAAAAAATCGTCTGCAGTACCGTTTTCATTCTGTATAATAACCTACTGAAGAATAGTAAAAAGTGAATTTAGAGCCATTCTTAAAATACTCGTAAAATACTAAATACTAGCTTTAAGACATAAAATAGCGAAAGTTAATTGAAAATATGAATACAATTTCGCCTGAAATATAGATCGAAGTATGATTACTTCATCAAGGCCAGTTACCAGTCAGATGGAATATGTAATTGCTGTCTCCTTGTATGTATGTGTCTTTCGATGAAAATTATCGAAGCTAGGTGTAAAAGTGCAGTCAACAAATGCAGGTATTTGTTACACAGTGGCACCTTGTTATTTATGAAAAAATTGTAAGCACGCCCGAAAAAATATATTCCATATATAGCTACGGTTGACAACCTAAAATATACAACCTGTAAAGCTTTTAAAATATTAACCTGAATATGTCTTATGCATACATGCCATGTATGCATTTAAAATAAATTTAATTTAATCGCTCGCGGTAAGAACTACTTCCTATACTTTGTAGGCATCAAAGCAATCACTCAACTTAATCTTTTCGTCTTTACGTATACTTCTTTTCCTACTCGATCTTTTTGATTCCAACGTTACTTAACATTTTTAGCTATAATATGTAATGTTTAAATATTTGTTTTTCAGAGCAGTTATTTTAATTTACGGAACAATTTTGTAAAGGTTCCTGTTTTAAATGAAGAAATTATAGCAGCTTACTCTGCTGATGATAGCGAAGCGTGTGGTCCTTCACGTGTTTGCCGATATAAGCATGTTAATTTTGCTATCGCCACGGCAAAAGGATCGCCTCTCAGGTAACGTATATTTGCAGCAATTTTCTAAACTAACATTTCATCATCTACCTAGCCTTTTCCCAACTATATTGGGGTTGGCTTCAAGTCGAGCCGGATTTAGCTGAATACCAGTATTTTACGAAACTAACATTTATATAACTATTATTTTCCTACTCGACTATAATCAATCTTATTGTGTTTAAATCTTGTAAAGCTTCGAATCGTTTAGCAACACCAAATAGTCCAATTAATTGATCATTTGCATCCAACAGATTCAATCTTCAATAACCATGATTGGTTTCCTGGTATTTAATAATAATATCTTCGGCATTTGATATTAGCTTTGTTGTCTGTTCTCAGTTAACTGCATTCCAATTAACAATGGCAGTTATTTCACAATTACAGGAACGTAGGATGACAGGAAACTTAATTGAGAAAGGAGTGTAAAATATAAGATGTAATCTCATAATCGACTATAGGAACACAATACTAATGACCAAAGTACAACTGTAATACAAATAAGTATAGGTTTAGATTTGTAATATTTAGGCCAATTTTTTTTTTTCAAACTGAAACGTGTCATACATTTTAGTACTATCTGAGGAAGTGCCAAAAAATACAGATTTTAATATATCGCTACAATCTGGATTTTTTTATTAATGACAAAAGACTTTACTTTTAGACATGACGATGTGACGATCATGAATGTGTGACATTCCCGAACGTCACAACTGCGTCGAGACGCCAACATGGCAGTTATTCAGTTATTAAGTATACTATTTTCATGCATCAATTCCAAGCCTGAGTCTTTCATTTTGTCTGCCACGTTGGCCGTTCCAGAATTCGGAATTAACATTATAATGTAATAAGCGAGAGATGTGTCTCTGTATTTGGATATTTAACCGGATAACGAGACATCGTTTGCAATCGATTCAATGAATGGAGAAGGCATTTTCTAAAAATTCAAAATATGTAATAAATACCTGGTGGATAACTAACAGTAAAGTTGACTGAAAACCCTGAAATGTTTTAAAATATCAGTAGGAAGCAAACATGTATGTCGTCCAATAAAGGCAATTGGTAATTCCGACAACCACTCGAATATTTCACAAAACCTGTTCCATGAAATACGTGATTTTCATTAAAACCTTAAAAGCGTTTTGAAAACTGATATTCTTTATCCGGAATCTCGATTATGCAATGTTTCTATGGATACATCTTCTTTACTTTTTGATTTTATGAGTACATTACGAAGGGCCAAAGCAAGACACAGCAAAGAGATCTTTACTGGATAACAAAGTTTTGAATTCAATAGAAACCCAATTATTATCCGCAAGATATCTGAGTTTCCAAAAAATCTGGACATAAACACATTCTTGGAAACTCAGATATAACATAATCACTCCATAATCACGTTGTATTAAACGCCATAAGAGCGTTTGTATGAAAATGTGTCTCAGGTTTATAAGGTAATTCTCTTTGGGTTGGACACACTTAAGAAGCTATCATTTGACACAGATCTATTTTCTTGGTGTTACTAGGTAAAAACTCCACACTAATTTGTAGCCTATATTATTGTATGTAACTGAAAGAAGCTTGTGGACAAAATAACAGTTACCGACATCGAACTCCAAGGTTAAGCAACGCTTGCCTGCTCCTATGTCCAACAGTGAACTTCTTTCAGCCGAATCATGATGAGTGTTCTTTGAGCTTGCGCATTTTGCGTACTAAATACGGGATTTATTATAATCTATACTTCTAAACTAGAGATGGATTGACAATGGGTCATGTAGCTGGTCAGCCGTCTTGTGCACCTAGTCGCTGACTCTAAACGTAGTCGGATAGTCGGTTAATCTTTAGTTTGTGAAATTGGACCAAATTATAGGAGTTATTTTATTCTGTATTGTTTTGTGTTATGTGTGTGTGTACCTACAAACAAAACATGTTTTGTCTTTTTATAACATGATGACCAATGGATTTCATCGCTATCTTTAACTAATCAATAAGTAACAAACGCGTTTTTTTGACAAAGCACCGATCATTCTCACTTAATACCTTGGCATTGACAAAATCATCAGATGTTCGTCGATTGAGCTAATTTACCATTTATTTTTATTTTGCCATTTTTAAAATACTTAGGGCCTATTTCACAATGTCCGAGTAGCCACTACTTCCCGGATAAATTCAAAAATGGAACAGAATTTATATGAAATTATCTGCCCAGTAAGTTATTGGCAACTTAATCATAGGTGGTGAAATAGTACCTTAGTCGAAAATACCTAATATAAATAAAAAAAATCGACAAATTATCTCAATTCTAATAACATGGTACACTACACAAAATCCTTTAAGTTGCCGTTAACGTTTGAAACCATGTGTAGTGTATGCTAAGTGATCAAAGTGAGCTCGATTTCCTCATTACACTATTCACGTTACTGAAGCTCGTAAAATGCATGCTGCACTCTTAGAGCGAAGGTAATTTCGCTAGAAATTCGTGTAACTTCTAGTTTTACAATTAACTGACCTCAACCTACTCTGAAACTTTGCGGTACAAAGATAACGAAATATTAGTATCTACAAAGAAACATACGAGTAGTAGAGATACTGGTTTAAAGATCACTGGCGAAATCCTAAAAAAAACATTTTTTAGCCTCTAGTGATATTTTTTTTTTACAAATGCGTATAGATTAAATTCCCGAACAATATTGTGTTAGACATTAGGTACTATTAAAAAAAGTTCTTCCGGATCTGTCTATAGTTAACGTTACGCGCTCATACTGTATCAAACATTTCATAGCGTACTATAATTAAACATATGACTTCCCCGAAAAGCACGTATTTTCTAACATCCCACAGGTCAGTTGCCGCGGATTTCTTGCGATAGACTGACGCTACAGGACTCTTGACAAGCGCTCGAATACAATACGGTTATTCTTTTTTTGAAAATTCCAAATTTTTGAACGCGGCCTTATATATAGCGCGGTCGCGGTGCTATTTTGAGAACGCTAAGAAGTAGTCTTAGCCACTAAGCGGTTTTCACCCGCGGCCGCGGTTGCGGGCCCGCCGCTTCTGTAGAATGCAGATATTTATTTTGTAAAAAATAAAACACAAATTCACGATGATTTTTGCGCTCGCTGTGTGCGTTTGCATTAAGTTTTCCACTGCATCGGGGGGCAATTTGAAAAATCCCGGGGACTGTGGTTACCCGCAACCTTGGCGGGTTGCGCCCGTTCCGCGGTCGGTTGGTGGATGACCGCAGTGGCTGGCAGGCTGTAGGGTAAAGTGAAAGAGCCGATATGATTTTATGTTACTTATCGATATTCAACAAAGTTTTATTTAACTCGATATTAGCAAAATAAAATAACCTTCACCCAAAAAAATGAGGCAGTTCTAATATACCAGATGGCGTTATAGGACTGCTAAAAAAATTCAGATGTCAAGTTGTAAGTTTATTGTGCTTTTTTTTAAACATCGGTATTGCACTAGTTGACAAAAAGATATGCCGTATTACAACAGTACGGTATATCTGTTTGTGTACAAGCATATAAATAATATGAAATTAGTGTTTCGGTTTTTCAACCGCATGTCTTGTGATAATCGCCCGACAGATTTGCGGGTGAAAATTGCAACCACAACGGCAGCTGCGTAACCGCACAAAATTAAACAGCTGTTTTTTTTACCACTACGGGTGCGGTCAATAACTGCTTTGCGAGTTCTTAACCTTAAAGACTTGTTTTTTCATTCAACGAAATGTTTGATAAAAGAAGCTTCGCGAAAAACAAATAACGCCCGAACGCTCTGCTGACATTCGGTATTTCTGTTACTCATTCAAATATTTCACAAAACTGGTTCCAGGAAATACGTGTTTTTGTTCAAACTTAAAAGATTTTGGGGAAAATTTTTCGTCATTCAGAACTTCGATTAAACGGACAAGGTTTCTATAAATACGAGTATATTTTTCTTTAAAAAAAAAAAATTAATAGCCGAAGTTCACGCAAAATGCCAGATTTTCTGAATTCTTTCTGAAAACTCGATCACAAATTTATATTTTGATTTGAATAAAAAATATATTCGTGTTTCGTATTTCTAGTGAAATATGTGCAATAACGTCATAATCATGTAAGAGCAGTTTTATGGAAATGTATCTCGATTTGACGTACTTAATAGAAGTCTGAGTCCAGTAGTCCAAATAAAAACTTACGAAGTTATTAGGTCTTCGTTCAAAATGAAAAATCTTTAATAAATAATTTTAGAAACTAGTTTTCATTATTGTTCTTTATGAATGTAAGTATATTTTATTTTCAAGACTTTCTCTCACTTAGGCTAAGAACTCACGCCGTGCACGCGTGGTTTAAACCGCGTGCGCTGCGGTTGTGGTCCCGCGGTTTCTGTATAATGAATAAAATGCACATTTCATGATGCTTACTAAGGGCACGGTTGTTCGTGGCTTCTCAACAAACGCTTACAACCGCTCGGTTCTACAAGCGCTTGGGCCGCGATCATGCACAGCCTCGGCGGGTTGCGATCGTACTTCTTCGGTCAATTGACGCCTGAGGCGGGTGTACAGAAATTCGAAAATCAGTGGATGCACCCAGATTTATTTAAACCTTCTTTTTCAAATTATTCTGTGAAGTAAAAATAAAGCAACAGCCCGTGTCTGCAGTGTGTCCATTACGATCTGGAGCTCAACTGATAAATTAACCGACCAAGTTGTGATAATCGCCAAGATTGCGGGTAATAATCTCAAACACGATGGCTGCATAACCACACAAAACTCCGGTCTCGATAGTTTAGCAATAAAACAGCTGTTCCCTCAACACAAAGCCGCTTTGTGAGTTCTTTGTTGTTCATCTTCTTTCAAATCATTTAAAAATGAATCACGTAATAATCTTGCTTACAGTAAATAACGAAAGTGAGTCAAGTCAAAATGTAAACATAAAACTGTTATACGAGTAATATTGAGATGAGAACAACATTTTTTTTTTAATAAATTGTACATAATTATGACTTTGTTTGTATTTGTCTTATAGAGCGCGTGCTTTGAACATTCAACCAACCAAACATACTTCTTCGTCGATTGACAGTAATAAAATAAAACATCTAAAAATACTTGGTTTTTAAAATCGTTGTTCTAGATACTCCGAAGTCAAGAAGTCTGATATCAGTCTTCTATCTAATTACTGGGTCGGGAAGGTCAGATAGGAAGTCTCTCCGTGTAGAATTCTGGTCCAGCTGAATCTGGTTAAACTGCAAGTCGAGCCCAACACAGTGTAGCGCATAGCGTTCCACGCGCTTCTCAAAGACACCGCAGAGTCCCAGTGGGGCTCGCTAGTGCCACGGGGAATCTATAAAAGGGAAAATGCGGTTCAAGAACGCAAACCACAGCTGAAGACACTAGTGTGGTTTTAGTCAATAAAAGTTTGACAAGCTCGCCGGGCGTAGTGTGGAGCCTAGGGCGGTGAAAGTCACTGGATAATTACGAAATTAAAAAAAAAGTCGAGAAAAGACATGGCAGACTATTAAACTTGAACTAAATGGTTTTATTAACTCTTCTTCTTAGTCGTGCACTCTTGACAGAGTGGTCGTGGTCATGTTTCGGTCGAGTCCTGGGCCACCGCCTCTCTCGCGATACGACGCCATGCAGCTCTGTGTTTGGCGGCATGGGAGCTTTGGTATATGCTGCAGTGTGTAACCGACTTGATGAGGTCAGTCCACCGTATTGGAGAGCGTCCACGTGATCTTTTGCCCTCAACTTTCCCTTGCACCAGCAATCGTTCCATCGAGTCCTCGTTACGGGTGATATGCCCGAAGAACTTGAGGATTCGTATTTGCACAGCCGACGATAATCTCTCTTTGACATTGAGTTCTTTTAGGATCGAAATATTGGTTCGGTGCGCGGTCCATGGTATTCTAAGCAAGCGTCTCCAGCACCACATTTCCAAAGCGTCAATCTTTCGACGGTCTCGCATTCTCAGCGTCCACGTCTCAGCTCCATATAGAAAAATTGGAAAGACTAAGCACTTCATTAATCGAACCTTTGTGTTTCTGGTTATTCTGCGGTCTTTCCAAATTTTTGTGAGGTTTTCAACTGTGGATCTCGTCATGGCGCAGCGTCTCCGAATTTCATCTTCGCAGCCTCCGTCGTTTGTGATTGTGGAGCCCAAGTATATATAACTTTTAACCACCTCACATCCCGCTATATCTTTGACGCCTGGTTGGTTACTATCGGCACGGTCCACAATCATCATTTTCGTCTTATCGCGGTTGATTGCGAGTCCAAAATCCAACGCTGTATTTTCCAGACGGCCGAGAAGGGTCTCAATTTCGTCTCTACTTGTTTTATTAACTATCTTCTAAAAAAAAGTTGCACTAAGCAACAATCTGTTGAAAAGAAGTCCATTTTTACTTCATTCCGTACTTGTATTTACCAAAAATATTATGTTCCGCAACATACCTACCTTAATGTTTGAAACGTATGTGTACTTAGGTACCTAATATTGTATTAATTTGAAAACTTTGTCGTTAAGACATGTACCGAGTGAATACTCAAACTTTTTGACTCACATATACCAAAATTAACTGAAAGATGAGCTCAGTTTTAGATAATCTAATAATATTGGATACTCTATAAAGATAAACAATATTGTTGGTTCTACTTCAAAACGTTATGAAACACACTTCAATTGAGTATATAGAGAGAAGTAATAAACCAACTTATTTGAACAGGGACGTTTATAAGATTCCTTTATAAATGTCAATATAAATAAACGATATGTTCGCGAGCGTTCGCTTCCAACGTCTGGACGGCAAAATAAATATAAACGACACTATGATACGTTCGCCAGGGGATGAGCACAAACTCTGTGTAAATTTCCGTACAGACAAGAGCTCCTACTATCTATCCGAAATCTCAGCTCTATACGGTAATTCCCGGCGGAATACTGAAAAGTCGTAAATTTACATGGTACCCCGTCAGTTGGGAAGGCGGTGCACTCCGCTTTTCGAATTTATACTACCCATTTTTATGGTATGCGATTTGGCGGACGTGATTTTTGACAACAAGTTAAAATTTACATTTTATATGATACGTCGGGTTTATGGCGCGCCGCTATTGAGAAGATACCGGCCCAGTTTATTGAACGAAGAGAATTCGTCTGCTGAAATTAAGTTGAGCTGTCTCGGCTGGGCTCTTATAGCCATCGTTGAATCATAATATTATATTACCAACTTGTGATGTGATTATAATTACTACACCTCTCCATAGTTTCAACTAGTTTCAACCAAGTCTAGACGATTCACGATATTATTTGCTGGAATTCTATGATATTGCCAATAGCTACGATCAATTTATAGCATTAAAACAATCAGTTCCACGAAATTATATTTTAACTTCGGTTATTACTGCTAAGTAATAAAAAAATACCGAAAAAAGGAAAACCTTACTCATTTTCTTTTATCGTTCGTTTTATTTTCTTTTTTGATTGAATTGCTAGTCAATATCGTTAAGTCGGTTTGGATTTGGGAGTAGGTAAAACGTACGGTTATACTAGCATATTTTAAACTAAAGTTTGGACTACTTTCCAGGGAAGCAATAAACTTGGCGATAGTAAATTTGAAAAAGGACGACGTAATAACTAAGCTTTGGCGCAAATGGGCTACTTATAACAAGAAACCAGATTGTGAAGTGATGAAAGACGAGGTGAGACTTTAAACTAAGCTTTCGCATTTAAAGTAGATGTAATTTTAACCTTTGTTTGATCAATATTGTACAGGTCTTAATTTGATACTTTGATACTAAGTATTCCAAGACATGACGGACATAAATCAAGCGTACATCTTGTATTTACATAAAATGTTTATGTAGTTCCTTATTAAGACGTGCACATATGTATCTTTATAAACAAATTGAGTAACTTCTGTGTTAAATGATGCAGCTATCAACGTGGTCACTTACTGGGCCCAAAAAATTTAGCGAGTTTACCGTCGAATCGAGAAGAAGAAGAAGAGTGTTAAATAATAGAATTTATTGAGACAAAAGCACGGTTTGATGTTTGTGAATACCATTTAGGAAAAAAGATATAGTGATTTACCAAAAATATTGTTTCTAAACATTGCTGAATAATGTATTTAATCATTATAATTATAGACTTTTTAAATAACATTTAAAAAATAGTTCTACTTGCTTTCCATCACGTGAGATAGCAGTCAAGCGCGAACCTACCATCAATAAAAAAAAATTACCACATTGTAGGTTTGGTAGTTCAGTCTGAGCATAACGTGTAAGTTTGTAAGCATATAGTCAGAAGGCAAAAATTAAGTTTGCTTCGAGATAAACTTATTTTGATCGCTAATTAAATTAACAGCAAAACTATTTCCACTGCGTGGTCCGACACGCACTCAGCCGGTCTTTTATGTCTAGTTCGTCTAATTCCACTGTTTTTATTTCAAGGAGACAAGCATAACAGAGATGACGCTGAGCCAAGTGGCAGGTATATTCTACGTGTTGGTGGGTGGCTTGGCGCTGGCTCTGGGGGTGGCGCTGGTCGAGTTCTGCCAGCACGGACGGGCGGAGGCGGCGCGGGCCAACGTGCCGCTGCGGGCCGCGCTGCGGGCCAAGGCTCGCCTCGCCTCGCGTTCCGAGCGCAAAACCCCGCCGCAGCGCACGCAAAGTGATCACGAACGCCTCGGGTGGAATGGAGCCGCTTTCGCAGGGGTTAGTATTTGATAAATCGCTCACTATTTACCGCAGTACATTTTGAATATAGGTTACCTTGCAAATGAGCCAGTTTAATGTAACAGTCAAATAAAAAAAATATTTTAGTGAAGTGCGGTAATATAAGCCAGCAGGCTTTATTTTTTAACTAACTACTTAGTTTTGAATTCGATATTATATTTAATAAAAATATGCACCAAATCTCCCAAATTGGTACTTGGATGCATACTTACCTAGTAAATATCCGTATTTGTAGTTTAGTTAACAAGGTGCCACCGAAGATACAGTTCCACAAGAGAAATTATAGAGATATAGTAATTTAATACACTGAAAGTATATATGTAAAAATAAATTTTTCTGCTAAATTAAAATTTAACGAACTTAAAATACATCACGATACCACATTACCTGCATATTAAATAATATTTACAGAATATTCATTACCGATGTGTTACAATTTAATTATGGGTATAAATTATTTGTGTTTGCTGAGTCAACATTTACCAGAATTGTGTCTATAAATTAAAAAGCTACTGACTACCTGAGTTCATAATTATAGTCAAAATTAAAAACTGATTTCAACTGAGTATCGTGAGTTCTCATTTATTTGAATCTATCTTGGTTCGTTTGTATGATAAATATGTAAAATATAAAAAAGACAGGAGTGGAAAATTATTTCCATGAAAGGGATAATTCAGTTGACATTAATTAATCATAAATCATTGCATTCGTGGAAATACGGCGTGCCGATTTTGTAATAAACTTCGTAAAATAATTATATTCCCTACCAATCAGATTTACTTGCTTGGTTTTTTGCTCATAAAAACTTAATTAATAATCATATTAAGATAATGTTGTTATATATTATTAACATGTTTTCATTTTATGTTTAGTACAATGACTTTCTACTAGGAAGGGAAATGTTGGGAAATATTCATCGCAAGATCTATTAAACAGTGTTATATAGGTACGTAAGTTATGATTTGTAACCGCTACGTTTTTCGTGTTTCCTTTGTACTCCAAATGCTCGATACCTACAAATTATAACAAATCCTGACCTAAATTGTGAACTGTCTCCCTACCGCACCGTGTGTGTAACTTAATTATTTTAATGTAATACTTATATACTATGACATATGCCTGCAAATATAATTAAACCCGACCTCATCTAGTTTAAATTGACAAAATAATTGACTTTGTAAAAGCGTTATTTGCAAAATAAATACCATTTATATATTGGAATTGTGTTTACGCAAAATTTTTGTTACAACAAAAAGGTTAATAATGTGAAACATACGAGTTTCGCAGAATATAATTTAATATGTTAACATTAAATGAATTATTAAACACTTTACGGTAGTTCGTTTTAAATCACTGTTGTAATGTTTTATGTTACAGTGTGTTTTAAATCGAAGTGCAAACAGACTTTTCGGTCTCGTCTTCAATCTTAGAGCAAAAAAAACTCAGAAAAATACTGGTGTTTTTCGTATAACCCTAGATGTAAGTCTCAAAGTCAGAGGAAATAGGTTAATGAGCTGCTTGCGACTGTAGCTTTTTACTTATACATGGTGATGATTCTTAGATAAACATATCAGTGTTGTGAGGTCTAGTGCCTGTTAAAATACGAACGGGTCTTTTATATTGGTATCAAAAGCAAATTGATAATATTTTACAGGTAAATCTACTCGTATTTTATACGTTTTAGGAACTATTGATTTCGGTTCAGTTAATTTAATAATATTATAAGTAGAAACTGACTAACTAAAATATCAACGCACAGTCGAAACTACTGGAATAATTCCAGTAGTGTCCTAATTATTAGGAACATACAGGTATAATGTCATGTAGCACAATGCTTTATTTTATAACATACATAGGCAAGCACTAAGGGGCAATTCAAATTTTATCCTTTAAGGGGTGCAAAGGGGAATTTTGTTTATATGCGATATTTCATTGCGTGTGCCAATATACTGAAAGTATCCTAAGTAATTAATAAATGCTGACATTATTTGTATTTTAGAACTACCCCTAGTATATCAATTTACGGTGTTTATTTAATGTTTGTATGGAAATTTCTTATTTTTTTATTTCTTGGTTTTTAACCAAATTGAGTAATAAAGACAGTCATTATACTTTTTTCAAAACTACCCTCAAAATATTCAGTTACAGTTCAAAGATTGTTGTTATTTATTTATGAAAACACTCGCGAACTATGTAGCGGGGACGCTGGTAGTAGTTAGTACGAGTACGTGAAATGGACAATCCGCCTTGAGCACGCGTTGTGACTTATACTTGGGAACTTTATCGTATGAGAATAGGCTTTGCTCCTTTTTGAATTATTTGTGGTGGGATTCATGAAATAGGTCTTACTGAGGGAGTATCAGACTTTTACTGAATAAAACCCACCTATGTATCTTTCTTTGAGGAGTGGTTGGAAAGAGGTCACGGCGTCCTCTCGTTCCGTATGACGCAGGTCCTCACCGGACACGGTAAGTTCGGGAGGTTCCTGCATCGAATCAAGCAGGAAAGGACGCCCGGGTGTCGCCACTGTGTGGACCGCCCGGAGGACACGGTGGAGCACACGGTAGAAGTGTGCCCCGCTTGGGCGGAGCACCGCCGTGTCCTCGTGGAGGCTATCGGGAGCGGCGACCTCTCGCGCCGGGCCCTGGTTCAGGCCATGGTCCGGAGCGAGGAGGGTTGGCATGAGGTCGCCTCCTTCTGCGAAGCAGTAATGCTCGTGAAGGAGGCTGCTGACCGCGAGCGCGTGAGGGAACGGTCCTCACGCCGCCGCCGCCGATATCCCGATCCCGATTTCCGACCACCGTAGGCGTGGGTTCGCGGACGGCGAGCACTGGGTAGCTCGCTGTCCGGCAGTCTGGAAATAATCTGGACCGAGCCCAGTAGTCAACGGCGCGTTCTGTTCCACGCGCGCCTCAAGGAGATGTCAGCAAACTGTAGGGGCCCGGCAGGGCCGAAGCCTCTGGGGGGAACACGTGGTATTACTAAAGGTTGACACCGAGTCCCCCCCAGAACGAAGGCAATGAAGGAACGGGGTAGGGGTTTAGTCAGTAAGAGTCTGACACGCCCTCCCGCTCCGCCCAAGAGCGGGGGAAGTCATTCTGATGATTCCCCTACCAGAAAAAAAAACCTATGTATCTTACAGTTGTTCGTTGCGTTCCAGGGCTTTTCTTTTTTCGGGGTGGAAAGCCTCTTAAATGTCATCCACCTTGAGTTAGATAGAGGGGTCTGTCAGGCTCTTACTGACTAAAATCACCCCGGTGTGCCCTCATACACTTGTGGGGGACTGCCAGTGCAGTATAACTTTCGCTACCCCGGACTAGTGGTGTCCCGATCGTTGTATATCTCCTCCGGTGTTGGAGAGTAGCTTTTCTGTACGGATAAGAGAGGCGCGGGTAAAAAACTACGCACCAACTTTTCTGGTCTAGATTGATGGGCTGACGATGTTTCCTTGTCCCTGAACCTTTCTAGTGGGGTTTGAAGAAGACGTTTTATGCCCTTCCGTGTTTGCGTTCCAGGGTTCATTTTAAGGTAGGAAGTCATCAAAATGACTTCTCCCGTTCTGGTGAGACCTGCTCTCTCTTTGCTTTAATTCCAGAGTCAATGGCTATAGTAACTCTTTAGAACAATCCCACAGCTCGTAGGCTTTTCCTTTCCTCTGAAGGAAAAAGCCGTACAATAACCGTCTGGTATTGTACATACCTAAGGTGGTTTAATGTCAACAAAGGGCTTTCATGCGTGTATAATATGTATCAATATTATGCGTGACATAACACTTCACAAAGCAAAACAATAATAGGTATAAAAGGTGTGTTGAAACTCTCGAATTTTGGTTTTTATATTTTTTATTTTGCGTCATTGGGTGATGTATTAAAATAACTTTAGTATATTGATAGATTTAGATTTTATGCTACTCATTATTTTTATTTTTTAATGTTCACTAAATATTGATTAATAATACAATTCATTGGAGGCTATTGTCATGTTTTCGGGTTATCATGTTATTACAAAGGTAAAAAAACATGATAGAATTCATGGCGCTTGCAACAGCGTCGAAATATCGGGAAATCAAAATAATTAAAAATCACGGAAGATATCCCGTAAGTGACAATTTAAATTGTGAATGAAAAAAGTTTTAAGTAAATAAAAACTTTCATTAAATTATCGAGGAACTACAATACGTAGTTAAACACAAGTTAAAACAATACGGTATAATAATTCTTATCTAAAACAAGTAGAGAAAAAAAATGTATTAATGTTTCTTCCCAATGTGCCAAGTCCGAGTCTGTTTAACGTTACCCCGATCGAAACGCTTACCGAGTTTGTCTTTTTGATTGGTTAAGAGCTTAATTCAGAGCGTTGAACGTCGTAAACGTGTCGATCGCGTTAACGTTAAAGAAACTCTCACTAGGCCCACTGTTTTCAATAAAAATGTCTTTAAAAAATTTACATATTCATTATAAATTCATTTACTGCTGGTAAAACTTTTTTGGAAGACTTTGCTCATGGCCTCATACTTAAGAATCTTTTGCCCTTTTAAAATCCACTTCCCACGTGGTTGTGACAGTGTTTAAATGTTTATGTACCAATTATGATTTTCCACTATTACGGTTGAGTATTCAGCCGAGCGCACCTATGCATTGAGCCTCTTTAAAAAGCGCAACTATGAATTGAACTCCTTTAAAAAGCGCATCAATGAATTTTCAACTCTCGGTGATTAGCAGAATGTTGAAAATGCAATGTGTAGCAGAAAAACGTTGTTTTTAAATTGCCGTGCGAACATTGTGACTTAATTATCTTTAGTCGCTCGTTTCGTTTGGCTATAGTGGTCGAAAATAAACATTGGTTCGATTCCTAGTTTAATGATGATGTCATCTGTATACGAGTATGTTATGTAAAATGAAAAGTTCTGACTCACCCACTAACTCATCAAAACTCAGCTCAAATCTTTGAGCTAAGTAGGCTTAAATTCTACAAAGAGGTTCGTTTTATAACATGTGCGAAGTATGAAACCGGGGTCCAAAGTTTGTAAGGAAACTAGTTATACTCAAATTATCCAAACCTAAGAAAGAAGTCAACTTCCCCATACATTCCCCTTTAAAACATAGGTACTTTAGTAAAAGTTGTATGTATAGTAAAAGTTATTCAAAATTATGAGTAGCTATAATAATAGGTGCTTTGGTCTCGTTACTTTACGTTATTTCTGTTTCGACTTTACTGGATTTGATTTTGTGATTTGTTCTCAGTTACTATTACCCACTTGAACCTCACCTTTGAAAACAAAGTTTTGTTTATCAATGTTTTAATATTTCTTTACACTTATCAAAATACAAAATGATTTTTCATTAATTTTATTTCTATCGTGCAATCAGTCCTTCCGACTATGGGTAGATGCGTTTAACGAAGTATCATTGAATAAAATGTTGAATGTTATATGAAGCTTTAAAATTATTTTTATACTAGCTGTCCCCTGCGGTTTCACCCACATTTTTCGTTACTGCTTCGTTCCCGTGGGTTGTGGCGTGATGGTATGTAGCCTATAGCATTCCTCGATAAATGGGCTATCTAAGACTGAAAGAATTTTTCAAATCGGACTAGTAGTTCCAGAGATTACCCCCTACATACAAACTTACAATTTTTTCCTCTTTATAATATTAGTATAGATTTCTAGTAATGCCAACCTGTACTTTTTACGTTTCAGTACTTCACCTCCGGTACCCAGATCTCCCAAGAAGACGCGGTCCACGCCAGCTTCACGCATGTGTGATCCGCGGAGAAGACCGGCGCTTGCGTGCGTCAGTCTTCAACAACTACCAAGATACCTAACAACGGCGTCGACCTTTATCAACTTTAAAAAAAAAATGTCTTCGTGCCCCTTCAACTCTGATGATATGCGTATAACCCGCTTTCTTGATTATGATAAAACATTTTGCATATAACACCAAATACTAACTTACTGTTGTATAGCTTCTGAAATGAGAGGAGTAAACTAAAAATTCGTAAAAATTCAAAATGGTAGGTAGGATGCTTGTAAACACAAAGCCAGTTAGTTTATTTTTTTACATTTTAGAAATAATTGTATTGTTATTAAAACTTTTCTAATTTAGTAGAAAACGCAAAGAATGTGCACATTTTCATAATTATGTCATATTTTTTAAATACCTGCATTTATTTAAATTATTTAGGTAGGAAAACAAATGAGATAACTAGAACCATTTTAAAGAAATATACGAGTATTTCTTTTTCTTAGAAATGCCATTTTATATGGCTGCCGTAAGAGCTTGATGGATTTTGTAAGCTTTGAAGTTTTGAAACTTCGTCGTTGATGTAGATAATTATATTAAAAGTTATTTTATATTTATTTACCACTGCTAAATAATAATTTTATTAATTTAGTAAATATAAATATGTATGCATATTCTCTATTCATTGCATTGTGTGAAATGAGAAACGTTATAACCACATTTTTGTGGTCAATTGTGGCAATGTGGTATTTTTTGTGAGTCCACCGCAAATGTGGTGGGTTTAAAGGCACTGTCGAAAATCATCAGTGAAAATGAGTGATAAATGTTACTGAAATTGCAATTTCAGCATTGAATTTGTAATAACTATGATGGAAAGATAATTGGAATTGGATGTATAAAACTTTTCGATGTTACAAAAATGAGTTATATACTATATACTATTCGAATAATGTTTTTATTAAGAGCTTGCTTAGGCATAATGATCGAAAAAAATTGAACCTTATAATAGATTCTTACATCAACTCCAAGCAATTTATTAACGTAGAAATATAAATGTTATTGAGTTTAATTTATTTTCGATTATAAATCAATACCTAGGGGAAAAAATAATGGTACGTAGATGGTATCTGCTTCCTTTAGGTTTTGTAGTAATGGTAGATGATATTTTAGATATGGATAGAATAATAATATGTGTTTTTTACAAGTAACCAATATCATTTTGGTCGACATGACATGAGCTTGCTCATGTCACGATTGATATCATACTCCAGAAATCCCTCGCATTCGAAACATTGAGTAGGTATGATAACCTAGCAAAGGTTACGGAAATAGTCTCCGGATCTCGTCGATCTAATGATTAGGAAGCAGGAATTATACCGTGATCCCATATAGATTAAGATAATAATGTTAATAATGATTTGTTAGATATTGCCACCTAAATTTTTAAATATTATAAAAGCTTTCAAAAACAATTTATTGAGTCTTGTAATGAGGATAATCAAAAAATTACTAGCACGCACAAATAAATCATTAATTATTTAATCTATAAATTGTTTCTTTATAAAAAGAAAGTGAATGCATTACAAAAGAAGTTTTAGAAAGTCACCCCTAATATATACATAGACAATGAAAGTTTGTATGGAAATTAGTCACTTTTGCTGTAGGTTTAACCGTTTGTGTTGATTTATAGCATTAAAATAGATATAATTATGTTGTTATTTAGCTAAAACGCTAGATTAGTAAAATATTAGATGTTTTGACTGTGGAAACGTATATTCTATTAAAAATAGGTAAGTAGGTGTCATTAATCAGTCACAGCTTAGCGACTAGTGGCCCCTTGTTAGGTACTGAATGAACTATTGCCTCGATAATATTAAAAATTAACTTTGTTAATTTAAATTCTTCTTTTTCAAGACATAATAAAGTTAATAAAAAAACAAGGTCGTGATAGTTTCGCAAGTTTGATTGAAATAATTATTTTATGAATTTTTTCGAAAAAAATTGTTATTGATTAAAAAAGTTTTGCTTAGAAGTTTGTACTGTTAAAAGATGTGACATTTTGTTTAAGTTTGTAGAGATATAGCACACTCGCACGCACATGCAGATTAAGGCAAAGCTGAGGAAAGTAGTAAATCATAAAATAAATTACTTTACATAGAGATGGAATTAATAGACCAACGGAACAGAACGGGTTTTCGGGAAACAACCGCCATCTCAATCCAAGGTTCTTTTAATCATTCCACTTATAAATGAATTCTAAGTCATGGAAAATTTGAATAAAGAACATAATTTTAATTCCTCAGCTGATTGCATAGTTTTAAATTTGTTATTACTCGTAACACATTAAATTAAATATTAAATAGGCATAGTATTTGTATTAAAATTTTGATGTTTTATATATTATTTTATAAATAATTGTGGATAGATTCGAAAAAAATATCGAGAATCTTGATCTTATAAGTTCTGCATGTAATAAAAGTAATGTACGGTACGATTGCTTGCAATATACCTATTTACTTATGGGCAGACACATATTGTAGAGAATGTAATAACAATTTATCTGATTATTTAATCATTAAGAATAAGCAATTTGTATTGCCAAAAGTACTCATAAGCAATAATGATATAACACCTACTAAATTATTATGAAACTTGTAACCTTACCAAAGAGTATTTTGCACTGTTCCTTATATAGATGTATACTAGAATAACTTAGAATAATATGTAGCTAATATTATTTTTACAATACGGGTATATCCTTTTATTTAAGTAAGTGTTGTAATACATTTCGATTACTAATCTAGTGTCATAACTAGCGCTTAGTGATAAATCTGATAAGAATTAAATTAGGTATAAAAAACACCATTATTCAAAATATTTTACGACGTTAGATAAGTAGAAAATATTTCTAGTGCACAGTCCCAATTAATCGTTTCCTATAAAAAATACTAGTCAGAAACTTTGAAAAATTTACTCTTAAAACTAAAAACCTTTTTTTAATTTTTACCAGATTTTCACTTTGCCCACGTATATTCAGTAGAACTTTATTATCTCGTGGAGAAGTTAAGTAGAAAACATATCTGTGTACTAAATGTATGTGTAAGTAGTTTCGTACATCTGTCAAATCTTTCTCACCTTCAGATAGGTTAAGATTTTAACGGGCATTTTGCGAGTTCATTTGTAGTTAGTTATTTTTATTATTTGTAAGTTATTTAATTTTAGGATTTTTATTATAGATGTTTTTAACACAATAAATTACTATAAGGTTAGTTGTGTTTATATTGGACGTGAATTAACAAAAAGGTACCTACCTATGCCGCCTTTCAGAAATTGTCTACTTAAATAGGCTTTGAACAAGGCATACCTACACGTGTGTATGTAATATTTATAGCGTGGAAAGTTGACGAGGGCCTTGCATCATTAAAATTTATTTTTCATTTTCTTAAAGATTATATTTAGTATCCCCAAAGATTCTTGGGATACCCAAACATAATTATGGTACTTTGTCGTGAAGTACTTCAACTTTTCACCTTGAAATAGTACCTAACATAACAATGATTTTCAACATGACAAGTAAATATCACGTGATTAATAAAAAGAACCGATAATTCATTATTATTATTTTAAAAACATAAGTACCTACTTACTTTTCTATTAACTAAACTTTTTTAAATTATTTAATTCTTTAAACTAGCTAATAATTTATGAAAGATGCAATTATCATTTGAACATTTCATGTCAGACGTCTCGATAAATAATAATTAATAATATTTAATTTAATAAAAATATTGTGTGGTTTATCGCAGTTTTATTTTGAATTGTTTTACCTACGTCACACAGGTATACTGTGTTTTCTTTTCAATTTTGGCATTACCCTGTAAAAAACCTATAGTCCATCTACTGAAAGCCCGACCTGAGATAAAGAGGTAAAATCCAAAAAAATTGTATGTGGTATTACTAAATAAGGAAAATCATGTCTTGAGACTTCACAATTTTTTTTATTTCCTACAATTGCGGCTGAATAATGTTACCAACTAAATTTAAAAAAAAACTCAGGTCGCGCTTTCATTAGACGCACTCTATTTGTAATTGTTTGTAACATACAAACAAAACAAGGTAATTAGAAGAAAAAAGTATCAGACATGTCATCGAAATAATCCAAATAGGTATTATACAAAATATTTCGAAAGATTTTAAACTCTGGATATTTTATGTACAGAACATTCTTTTAAGAATAATAGATAGGTACCTACTCATCATTTACTTTATAATCTTTCCATGTCGCGCTGAGAAAACTGTAAATAGACATTTTATAAACTGACTAACAATCAAATTAACATCTGCGTTGCATTGTACAGAAAATTGGACAGATTTTGGAAATCTGCACCAGCCGAACGAGTCACCCGCAAAAAATGCATACTTCAACACATCATCATCATCATCTGCCTAGCCTTTTCCCAACTATATTGGGGTAAGCTTCCAGTCAAGCCGGATTTAGCTGAATACCAGTATTTTACGAGGAGTGGCCGCCTACCAGACCTCCACAACCCAATAACTGGCATACTTCAACACATGTTTACATATATAGCTACGTTTTTCTACTTTGAAAATATCCTAGTTTCATTATTTTATTAATGAAATTTAGCGCCATCTTTGGGTAAATGCAAGCGTTATTTAATGCCCAACACGTGTCACTGGACACGCAATTTCATTGTACTGAAACATTGTCTCATCGAAACCATGAGGTGAATGGCCTTTGGTCTTTTATAATATTATCACTATGAGTAAAGGTTATTGGCCTATAGCTTTACTACGACTGCCTTTGACCAAAATCAGAAATAATGCCGCCTTATTTTGTCATTATAAATTCTGCAGACAAGTTACATATTTACAAACAGCGCCCTCTATTGATTAATTGAAGCATCAATAGTAACGAAGCTTTTTGTGCTCGACGCTAGGTGTCTTCAGACCGCATTATTATTGTTGAATGCGGTCTAGTGTTCTTTTAGGCTCGAGGAAGTTCCCAAAAGGGAAAAATAAATGGGAACAACTCAATCATAGGCATACAGCTGTGCTTTTATACATGTGGTTTTTAGGTTGGGTGTTGATTTGGCTTGCCACATAACGTCACTACTGACAGAGCAGGTGTCCTTCCACAATAATTAGAGATTCTAAGGATCAGCATCGTTTAATCACGTATCATCTGTCCTGAATGAAGTCTGTATAGTTAAACGCCTTCGTCGTAACTATCAAATGTCCAACAAAGGATAACACTTTATCTCAAAAGCTATTGTTTTCTCTGGAGCTCTAACCCAGGGGTACAGAATTTTTTTCCATTTTTAGGGTTCCGTACCCAATTGGCAAAAACGGAACCCTTATAGTTTCGCCATGTCTGTCCGTCGGTCCTCGCTTAATCTCTGTGACTGTTTGCTCTAGAAAGCTGAAATTTGGTGCCAATATGTATGTCAATCACTCCGACAAAGTGCAAATGAAATAATCGCTCCAAAAGCCCCCCCCCTCCCCCCCCTCTAACTTTTGAACCATAGGTTTAGAAAATATGAAAAAAATCTGGAAAGTAGAGCTTTATAAAGACTTTCTAGGAAAATTATTTTGAACTTCATGGGACGAACACTTTTTGAAAAGTTGGGGCCACTTATTGTGACGGACGGGAAACTAAGGAACCCTATACTGAGCGTGGCCCGACACGCTCTTGGCCGGTTTTTAAATCAAATAATTATGTTTTACATGCTTTTTTCAAAAACAAAATTAAATCAATCCATATCACTACTTTTTTTTTAATAATTAGAAATAATCAATAAATAGCAATAACAATAAAATTTTAAATTTGTTTCGATCGGAATATAAAATATTCGTCCCACTTTAACTAGACATTTTATTCTAATACTCGTAGCAGCAAACTATATTTTCTTTGGCCTTACAGTCTGCAAGTTAGTGGGAATGGGGCTTTTTTTGAGTGTGGAAATCATCCAATGACATCTCCCGCTCTGGGCGGAGTGGAAAGGCGCGTCAGGCTTTTACTGACTACAACCACACCTGTATCTTTCATTTACCCTTTGCGT
Source organism: Mythimna separata (assembly GCA_030763345.1). Taxonomy (NCBI): domain Eukaryota; kingdom Metazoa; phylum Arthropoda; class Insecta; order Lepidoptera; family Noctuidae; genus Mythimna; species Mythimna separata. The sequence continues at coordinate 19,710,841 of CM061167.1, read as the reverse complement.
TCAAGAACAATGGGTTCCCTTGTCAGAAATTTCCCGTGGCTCTAGCTAACCAGCATCTGCCCTGCTGGGCCCTTATGGTTTGCTGAAATTTCTTTGAGGCACTCATGGATCACTAAACGCTTTTGACGACTGGCTTGTTCCGGTCGATTACCGGACGGCGAACTTATCTTACTTGGCGTCCCCAAGCCCGCGTTTACCATGGTTGATAGTTGAAGCCGGAATCTTCGTAGCTAGGGTGTGACGCACTTCGTTCCCTCACGTTAGTGGTCGCCTTATTGGCTCACAGCTGACAGTATGAACAGCGACAGAAAAGGTTCTGTACTGTGAGGCAATATGTGATATCTATCATGATAGTATCTCAGGAACTGCAAGAACTTACAAATATGATTGAACAGCCAATAGCTGTTCTACTTCTCGAAAGATTGACTTTCGTCACAGAAAATACGAGTAGTGCCACGGTACTTACTACAGACTATGTAAAGCTGAAACTCTTTCAAATGGAAGTTAGCTATTTAGCAAGTTTAAGTGCAAGTCACAGCCAGTTTTTTCATAAAAACTAAAACTATCAGTAAAAGTATTGACCATTGCAGTTATAATAGCAAATGTTCATCTTAGTCTTCATCCAAGTGACAACTTAATTAAAAGTACTAAATAAAATATAGGGATAAACGCAGTGAAACCTATATAATTTGGTCAAAATGACAGTGATTTTAGCTTTAACAGCCCTTCAAGGAGTAGTTAAAGTTAAGGACAAAACTAAAAGTTAAAATTGTGAAGAAACGAATTTAACCGTTATTATTATGACGTTACTTTGGCTGTTACTTTGAATGAAGAAATTGGTCGTAGGTCTACATCAGCACTATTAACCAAAAGATTAGAAACAAAAGTAAAGCAAAGAAGATCAAACAAAAGTTAAAAATCAATGTCCGTATACAGCACAAGTGTGTTCAGAATAAGTCTAAGAGAACGAAATAAGATTTACAAGTGTACGCGTTTCATAAGGCGACACCGGAAACAGGAGATTGTATCAACAATTCTGGCGCATTGGCGCACATGACAAATCAAAAATTAGGTTTACGTAGAGGAAGCCTGAAGGATACTTCCAAGTCTTTGAGAGGTTGTAGTGAAGTAAATACTGAAGGTATGGTAGTATGTAAAACAGGATTAACAATAAAAAATGTTATGTATGCACCCTGAGTTAAGAGTTAATACTTTAGCGAGAAATAAAAAATAATATAACTATCTTCGAAAAGCTAAAAACCATACTCGACAAAAGTTTGACGATAGATTGAAGTACGACGATTTAACGTCAGCCTTAAACTACAAATGATTTTTTAAAATTAATCTTCGCCTACAGGCGGTGATTAGTAAGTAAAAATTAGCTACAGCTAACAATGCAATGTGTAAAAATTGTAGATAAATGTAATTTAATGTAACAAAATCCTCTCTTTGACACCACATAATTACTGCCCTCTGTTGCCGAAGCTGAAAATATGTATGAACTTCCGAAAGGTTATTTTACACGGTGCTATAGTACTCTGTACTCATAACCAAACCAAAGGCAGATGGAGCGCATAACGTTATAGACCTGTAAGTTGGCGTACATGTAAAAAGTAACTAATTATTCTCGTTAAAACTAAATGGAATAGTCTAATGTATATTTTTAAATGATTTTTTTTTTTAATTTGTTATAAACTAGTGCTTGACTGCGATCCCATCTGATGGTAAGCAGTGATGCAATCGTTGATGGTGAGGCGCACTAGCTTATTAAGAGCCTATTCACTCTAGCCTCGAAGACACCTAAATTGTATGTTGAATGATATCTGTGAGATTAACCAATGAGTACCTACTTTAAAAAAAAACAGCAATTACATTTTCTATCATAAACATATGCATAATTTAAGTATCACGTCTTGAAAGGTATTCATACCTCTCATGGGACCATGGCGCACAAGGAACTTATTCAACGTATACCGCGTTTACGGTTTCTTATAACATTTTCTTTGGCTTAAATGCTGCTTTAGTCAAAAGGTGTATCTTATGTTGTTTAATAATGCACAGTAAAGGGTGTAAGTATAAGTCCTAAAACAAGGGTTTTTACATCCAATCGACGAAACTACTTTCCCGTTTCATCTTGATTACCTTGCCATTGGGCCATTTACAACAACCAGAGAAGATTACAAATATGTCCTTTTACCTAATTGGTTATTGCTTAACATGTTTTGTATATTAAAACTTTGAATACTTGGGAGTTAGTATCAAACTTGAAGAAAAGTATTACATTATTTGGCACACTATCTTTTCTTGGGTTATTAGTTACCGCAAAACAATTTTACCTCTAAGTATATTCAAACTCTTTTTAGGGAAGTACATATCGAATACCCCTTCGATAGCTACTAAGCTACCCAGAAGTAACAGGACAAGTGGAACGTCACTAACACTATGATCGATATGTGAAGTAAAGTAGTGAGTGTAATGTCAGATTGGCCAAACGAACTATAGAAAATAGAGTAACCTATAAATACAACCATTAAAAATTCAACAGTAGGAAAGAGAGGGGGGAAACCGGATGCAGGGTAAAACCGCATAGTTGCTATTTCATAACTCCATGTAGAGTTATCTCGTTCTGGCTAGCCGAGAGAGCTATGCAGAGACAAAGCCCATTGGGAGCAATCACGTTTCGAAGACTTTTATTTTGAGTCACTATGGTATTTCCAGAAAGAGTTGACCTCTTTCACCCAACGGACTCAACTGGACTGTCTGTCTATAATAATAAACCAACCAGCCAGTTACGATAAACTAATTAAGTAAACATAAGATGAACCGATTTTTAATCCTAGAACTGTTTTTTTTTTGTTTTATTATAGGCATGATTAATAAATTTTGTGAAATATAATGAAAAACATAGATAGTAAGCAGGTAAGCGGGTGAAAATTTGATACAAGTTGTACTTATAAGAAATTGCATAATCCTAAAAAAACTGAAACCTGAAATTTTGTAGTTACTCGTACGCTATAAAACAAAATGCGTTTTGGAAAAATCTTCGAGACTCGATTCGGAAATTGGACAGTTTTCCAAGGTAAGTTTGTACAATTTTACGGAATCCTCAATATGCGAGTTAGACTCGCACTTGCCCGGTTTTATAAATAACTGTACAGTACAGCAGCGAGTGCTTTTAAATAAAACTGCCTACGAGATAACATGCATGGCGCGGCAAAAATCCAATTGTAAAGAGATTTGCACCAAGCTGCATCGCATTCTCAGTGGCTGTGCTGCACCCAATAAACTTTGATATAACTAAAGTTCTTATTGCATTCTGTTAACTATGAGGAGATTGTTCAAATATCTCCTTTTCAGAGAGCCAAATGTTGTTGTTTCTATTATTATAATGAATATGCAGTTGCTTTATATTGTTACTTCGATAAGTTTAGAGTGTATCAAATATCTTTATGTTATGTGAAGAAATTACCATTCCCACTTCGAAAGCTCTGTTTTGGCTTAGTCGCCGGAAGAACTGTATTCTTAGCACACAGCTATCATTATCCTAACACCTTATAAAGGACCTTGAAACTTTGGAAAAAACCTAGCTTTCCACCACCCGAACGCGAATCGCAGTGAGCTATATAGAAAACGCAACCGGTACCCAGGTAAGCCGCTGCAAACACAACTTGATGATATGGGGTTTAATTCTCAGTGAGAGTGCGGTGCGGTATTCAGAACATAAGCCAGACAAAAGAGTGCCCCAAGTGCCCTTACACCTGCACTGGAGGATTTAATGAGTGCTACTGATACTGCAGTTAACGTAACCAGCTACTGAGCCGAAACAGTTTCAACGGACTTACCATCGGTTCAAATAGCTATAAAGAATGTAATTTTAAGTAGACCAAAATATTTTTTGGCCTTCTTTGAGTTCAAATTCGTTTACCTTGAGTTTTTCTTCAAACGAAATCTATATACAGGAAAAGTTTTTAACCACTGCGTAAATTTTTTTTGGTGGCTCAGTGTAAGTAATAGAACACAGGTCGATCTTCTAGGTTAAGCAACGCTTGCCAAGGTCGGTCTGTGGATGGGTGACCATCTTAACATAACGAGTTTCCTCCGTGCCTCGGAAAGCACGTTAAGCCGTAGGTCCTGGCTGTCATTTAGATCTTTGGCAGTCGATACGGATAGTCAGAAGCCAGTAAATCTGACTCCAGTCTTACCATGAAGTACCCTGTTACCCCAGTTATTGGGTTGTGGAGGTCTGGTAGGCTGCCTACGAATAGTTATTTTTGAGCTCAATAAAACTTAGTACAGTATGGAACCAAGATCCAAGTTCCCTTCAAAGTTATTCTTTGTTTAACATATTAGTTTTGCCCATAACCAAGTCTTTTTCTTCTTATTCTTTTTCCTGCCCTTGCCTTATGTTACTTAGGGTCGGCGCAAAACGATTTTTACTTCTATTCTGTCCTGTCACCCGTCTTAACCAAGAAATACTACTATTTACTTCATTTTAACCGTAGGATGAGGAGCTCGTGGCTAGATAATAACAGCCACACATACCTGTGTACCATAGAGTGTGTGTGTAGATTACCATCTACAAGGTTAAGCAACGTTTGCCAAGGATGGTCTGTGGATGGGTGACCATCTTAACGTAACGAGTTTCCTCCGTGCCTCGGAAAGCACGTTAAGCCGTGCTGTCATTTAGATCTTTGGCAGTCGATACATCCGTATCCGAGTCAGAAGCCAGTAAATCTGACTCCAGTCTTACCATGAAGTACCCTATTACCCCAGTTATTGGGTTGTGGAGGCCTGGTAGGCAGCCTACGAATAGTTATTTTTGAGCTTAATAAAAGTTAGTACAGTATGGCACCAAGATCCAAGTTCCCTTCAAAGTTATTTTTTGTTTAACATATTAGTTTTGCCCATAACCAAGTCTTTTTCTTCTTATTTTTTTTCTGCCCTGTCCTTATATTTCTTAGGGTCGGCGCAAAACGATTTTTACTTCTATTCTGTCCTGTCACCCGTCTTAACCAAGAAATACTACTATTTACTTCATTTTATCCGTAGGTTTGAACATGCTACAACGCTGGGCTCGATTCATACTAAAATAAGCCTTTTCTTGCTCATGTTTTGCAATCTAGAGAAAGTTTACAATTCAGTCCACTGCTGGCATGGCATGGCATGGCACGGCATGGCGTGGCGTCTCGTGGCATATCTCGGCATGCTGTGGCATCTCGCGGCATTCCGCTTAACCGCTGCGCAAGTTTCAACCATATTGCAACTAACTTAGCAATCATGCTTCCTCGACAGAAAATGACCCATTATGTCTCGCGGGATGCAATAGCGCGCCGCGGCATTTCGTGGAATGAAGCGGCATGATGCCGCCGCAACTTGGTATCGAAATAAACTAACATGAATTCTAAATTCATTTGAATAAAATTCTGAACATTCTCTAGAGGTGCAGAACCACGTGACCAAAACCACAACGAACGATAAGCAAAATGACAGAAAATGCTCACAATGAGTTGCATTATGGTGTACTCGTACAATAAAGAGTAGGTATATCAATCAATCAACTAACCATTTCGACGTAGAAGCAATAGATTTTGACTGACCTGTTGGTCTAGTGGTTAGTGACCCTGACTGCTATGCCGGAGGTCGTGGGTTCGATTCCCACCCAGGACAAAGGTTTGTGTGATGAGCACGATCATTTGTTCTGTGTCTGGGTGTTATTTATCTATAATATGTATGTATTTACAAATATATAAGTATGTTTATCAGTTGTCTAGTACCCATAACACAAGCTCTGCTTAGCTTGGGACTAGATGGCGTTGTGTGAAAGTTGTGGAATATTATTATTATTATTATTTTTATGTAGTTCAATTAAACAAATATGTACTTTTACCATACAAAACTTCAATGTGAATCAATCCGACGCCGCATCGCAAAAACCTGTGACAATGCAAATTATTACGGTGCGATTTCGTGCGGCAAAGCATCGGTTCAGTTGATCATTACAAAGTGTAATGCGAATCAATTCGAAAGTTCTTACGATGCGTAGTACGAGCTCGCAGAGTTTTACGATGCGACGGCTCTTCACACTTTTGTGTTTGAGGCTTTATAGGACTGTGGCATAATAACGTCACCTAACAGAACAGATGGAGGGAAACACAAAGTGATCTTCACAAATACAAAGAAAGAACATGCTAGCTCCGAATCAACGTTTGTATCAACGAAGCTTTGACTACATATACAAATATATATATTCACTTTGCTCGAGAACCTTGTTGACTTTCCCAACTTAATATTATTTTCTGTAATATGCGTGAGATACCTACTTACGAGTACGTTGTTCGTATGGCAATAAAGTACAGCCTACCATATTCCATGTGTAACGTTATTGTGTTGTTATCATATCGTTTTCAAGAAACTATGAATGACTATATAACTGTAGATGTAATCGATTTCTTTTCGACTGGTGGTGGAAAGAGAAACCTTTTATTAATAAACGAGTAACTTGTGGACTAATCAGGATCAACAAATAACAACTAGAAATCGAGACTTCTGAGGTATTTAATAATGTATCACACGCGTTTGAGTATGATAAGCAGTATGTACCTATTGTAATTCGTGAATTGGAAAAGAAAATTTATATTTTTTTTTTTTTGTAATCGTCTTTCCGTGTAAATAACCCGTTTTTCTTTCTTTCTATAATCTTAAAAATTTTTACCAAAAAATTAAGCAAAAAATACAAAAACAAAACCAATAAATTTTCAAATAATTTTATAAAACAAGTTTGATTTATGGCTAGTGACCAATGGCCAGTGAAAAATTTTTACTGAAAGAGTTTTTATATTAAATCATTAAAATATACATTCGATACGTTTTATAAAGTGTTAACGATCAAGACCTTTTAATCAACCATGATTATTCGTTCAGTGCTGCCTACATCAGATTTCATTGTAAACCCCACTAACTACCCAAGTCGGTTTATTTTTTAGACCGACTATATATAAAAATGTTTCCAGGATTAATAAATTCGCCAAACCGAGTTTCGTTATTTGACAACGCTCTCTAGCTTCTGCTAACTTAAACAAGCTGGCTTCCGAATTTACAAACAGACCAAAACCGTATAAAAACGTTAGTTCACAGTATGTCACATACAGTGATGCAGTGATACGGGCTCCTGAAAGAAATAAAAACGTGTTAAAAGGACGAAGCAAAATAAACGGCTAGAGTGTGTCTAATTAAAGCGCGACCTGGATTTTTTTTTAATTTAATTGGCAACATTATTCAGCCGCAATTGTAGGGAATAAAAAAAATGGAAGTGTCAAAACATGATTCTCCTACTAGTTAGTAATACCACATACAAAATTTTTGGATTTAACCTCTTTTTCTCAGGTTGCGCTTTCATTAGACGGACTTTAGGTGATTTTTTGTCATAAGATAGCGTCTTTATGTTTTGATATAAATTCAATCGTGTGCAATTATTATAGTTATAATTTCATAAATCGATTATTCAGTTATCTTCAACCATTACGATTCTTATCCTCTCTTCAAGTAACTATTACAATTCTTATCAGCTACTTGGAATTTTTATGGTACCTACTACAAATTAATATTAATGATATTAATATATATAATTATATTTACCACAAATGAAACATCCAAACATTTTTTTCTACTGTTTCTGCCCAACAGAAATCATTTTATCTATCATTTTATACTCCAGGAAAAACATAGGCTCCATTTTTATTTTTACTAATATGTGCAAATGTCTTCAAAAAACCAAACTTTGAACTAAAAAACGAGAAAAATAAACCAGAAATACCTGTTTCTGGTTTATTTTTCTCATTTTTAGAACAGGCTTCCGAAATTATCTTCATCATCATCATCATCTGTCTAGCCTTTTCCCAACTTTACCGGGGTCGGCTTCCAGTCAAGCCGGATTTAGCTGAATACCAGTATTTTACGAGGAGCGGCTGCCTAATGAAAAATGCTGAAATGCTTTATTTTATAATTATTAGGTGCGGTACTGGAATGGGATTGAACGACAAAATACCCTTGACAACTCAATCTACACATGGCTTTGGGATTGAAGAGATTGAATAAATGAAATTATAAATTGGATTATCATTTATTCGTATAACTTATCCAATATACTCAAACTTGGAATATACACCAATCTTAATCATTACATTGACATCCCCAATAACATTGAATTTAAATATAATTGGTGAAATGAGGGCCCTGGACGAACTTAGCTCATTAAAAATATGTACCTACGTGATGTTATGTTATGAAATAGTTAACAATAAACAATCGTGTGATTGCAGCAATCCTAAAAGATTTGTTCGTCATCTATCATTAATTAAAGTTCCATGATGTATCTTTAAAGTCCTAGATCAAAATTTAACGATAAATAAAAATGACAAACATACAATTCAAAACAAAGCAAGAATTTCCGAAATTAACTGATCTTGAAAATTTTTGTTTTGTTTGGAAAAGTATTTTTAAATACAAAAATATCGCTAAAAATTAATTAAAAAAAATTGAATTGAGAACCTTCTCTTTTTTTAAACGATATGACTGATCAGATTTAGTCTTGATATTTCGCAAAACGGAATCAAAACTGAGCTATAAATAAGATCCTGACCTGGAAAATCAAGAGAAACGCCAGAAAAAGGGGAGAAAAAAGATAAATGTCATGGTAACAGGAACTCAGCATAAATCGCGAGGCATAATCCTTGCCGATCGAATACGTAATGTGGAAATACGCAAATTGGTGAATAGAATCGCTATCGTGAAAAGCAGACTTGCTCTATTGTTATAATAATAATATTCAGACGTCGTAAATTAACTCTTATCGGAATCTCAGCTCTATCTTAACCACAGCAGAAATTTAAAGGAGACCGGGGATATAATAATTGGTTTATTAACAAAAACTTTGTTTTTAGTTTGAAACCACCGAATGACTTCACCCGCTTTGTGCAGAGCGAGAGGAAATGTCAAACTTGCATTTACCTTTTCCGTTCCAGAGTTGCCGTAACCCTTTTGAATAATTCCGTAATTAACAAAGACATAAGACCTAATTTAATGAACCTAATCATATAGATTTTTAAACCCCGTCACTAAAAGTTGGGTTCTAAAAGTATGACAGCTATGTGTCTGTGTCTGTGTGTAGCAGCAGTAGCTTTTAAACAATCGATTTGACGCCACGGTTAGTGCAATGGTTGAGCGATAGGATCATTTATGCGTGTCGAGTCCTGCACGGAACAACTTTTTTTTGTTAATTGTTATAAACTAGTGCTTGACTGCGATCCCATCTGATGGTAAGCAGTTAAATATTTGTATGATCTACAGATAGTTGTTCAGTCTTGTGTATGTGAGTTTGCCATGATCTGCATATGGATTAGTTCCTAGTAAAGAGCAAGAGTAATAAAAAAGAAATTATAACATGTTTTACGTTACACCTTTCACAAGTTCTGATTAAAATGAAAAGTGGGAATGAACAACCAAATTTTTGTAAATATGGCCAAGCGGAGTATCAATAGAATAAAAATATATAAGAAATGGAATGTGGTTAATTATTTAAAAATTATAGCGAAAGATTGAAATAAACACTAAAAATGAATGGGTCAAGGTTGAGAAGTTAGTAAAACCGTACAGGGCCCAGCATGGTCGAAGCCTATTGGGGTGCAGGTTCGCTTCTGGAAGTAGAACTCGGGGTCCTGGACCGTGAGGCAAAGAAGGAATATAGAAGTGGGTTCTGGTCAATAAAAGTCTGACATACCCATACGCTCTATTTTTTTTATATACTACATAAACCAGTGCTTGACTTTGTAGTCACGACAGCATCCAGTCGTTCGATGTACGCGGTATAAACGACGAGGCAAAGCGCTTAGTCCGTGCAGGTTTCGACAACGTAAGGATGGATACTCGCCTTACAACAACGGTTACGGTACGGCTCTATTTACCAACTAAAAAAAAAAAAACATTACGTTCTTTTCGGTTATACTCGTACTTTCAGTTTTATTTATTCTAAACCATTTAGCCAGTTTATTTGGTGAAAACCAGCAAAACGGGATGCAAATGTTTCATATGACATGCGTGAGACAAAGTATTTTCATTTGGCCTCGGCTAAACCATCGGAAACATCCGAACTGCACTGCACTCTGTCTCTTTCCTACCCTTTATAAATAACGAGTGAAAAAAACAAAGCATTTAATTAAAAAATTCCAAAATTGACATTGTTTATTTGTAAAAAAGAAGCATTTGAATAACTCTGAACGGACAAAGGTTTGGATTTTTGTGCCACAGTAACTTTTATACAGTTCGAAATTGCCTGTACCACGATGAAACCCTGGCATTAGTCTTTTGAGTTATACTCGTCTACTGTGGGTAACTGCAAATTATAGTCGCCCACTATGGGTAAGTCCGCACTTTGTTAGAAATAATATCTAATATTACATTTTGTATTTTATACGAAAGCTGGTAAAACAGAATTATTTGTTGTTTTTTTAACTGAAAAACTATGTTCGGTAAAGATATCGTTTCATAATTTCAATCACTTTACAAACTTCGTAGACGAAGTCGTATGTTTTTTCTTTTCATAATAACTCCAACTCTTTTAGATATACGAGTACTTAAACCAAAATAAATTTTAATATGTAATGTAATTTCAGCTCTTTGAAGTGTTCTCGCTCCTAAACTAGTTACCTACTCTCCGTTAAAATAAATTCGCAATTCGGTTATACAAAAAATATCATTACTTATTTTTATTTGCAAAAATCAAAATATGATAAACAAAAATCCAATTTTGTTTTGTAATGGGATAAGTAACATGTAATAAAATATTCAAAAAAGTCTTGAGTCGTAATTATATCTTAAAATATTCATTTAAAAAATATTCCTATGAAAAACATACCTACTCCAATAAGTAGACGAAGATTCCATTTTAGTACTCATCATCAAATAGTACTAAAACTTAAAATCATCAAGGTTCTGTAGAGCCTATATTCCAGTTATTTATTGGTGTGTATTAAACATTTTATGGGGTACGCAACTAACAGACAGCAGTCTCTTAGAATATATTTAATTGCTAAACACATGAATATTTACTATTTACTTTTTACTTTACTCGACGTATTTTTTCATTGCATGTGGTTGCCTTCCGGTGCCTGTTAAAACTATTTAAAACAAGATCTCCCAGAATATCCAATCATGTATTCTTTCAATTTATTGTAAATCAACCCGGGCCTTAAGACTGCTATTAGAATTGTATCAGAATTGTCGACCATAATTGTTGATTTTGACAAGTTTGCTATACTAAACTGTCAAAATCAATAATGCCAATGATCGACAATTCTGATAAAACTGTAATAAATGATATGTATTTTGCAAATGTGTTGTGAATTTTATTAAAGAAAAAACATTAAAAATAAAAACACTTAACTAATTAAAACTATCTCTTACTCTAAACTAAAATATGGCGTCAAAAAATTCCTCCGCATCGCTGTCGACCGGAAGTGTGCCCAAAAGACTGGCAGCATTGCCACGTTGTATGGCAATGCTTAATCTCTGACCGAGGTAAAAGCCAGCCCTTGGGTCACGCGAAGTGTCAACAAGACGCTTCGAAAGATCTTTAAAAAGCGAATGAGCACTCGGGCCCCACGGTCCAAGAGTTTCAACCCCAAACGGCTCAAAAATATAACTGCCGACGAGGTTGTTATATTTTCGCCGCTTGAGGTTCTCCGCAGCCGCAGCGGCAGCACCAGCAGAGCACGACGAGCTAGGAAGATGGGATGGCGCAAGAGTGTCGACGCAGGTAGCGTCCCACACTAAAGGCCTACCCATCTTCCAAGGAAATAGAGACATACCGTCCGGTCTCTTACCATCGTCGCGTGCCAGGCCATGAGGTTCTAAAACAGCCGGAACGCCGACGGTGACAAGGGCACGTCGGATGATGTCGTTAATATTCGCGTGCCGTGGGATTCGTCCCGCGCTTCGACTGCATGACAGGCCGTGGTGACCGAGGCTGTTGACAACTTCGCCACAGTGGCAGCGATGAGGAGAACAGCAAGGAGCGCCTAGGCGTAGAGAAACAGCTAAGCGGAAAGTGAAATAGGTTTCACAAAACACTTTTACACGTCAATTTTTTTTTCATAATTTATAATATAGATGAGGCCTGTGTTTCCTAACTGACTACCCTGAGAAGAAACACCGAAACACTCAGGGGTCATAGTCTCTTTTAAAAAAAAAACCATACAAAATGTATTGGTCAAATCATATGCGAACTATGTAGATTGGTGTCTGAGATGGCCTTTTAAAGAAAGAACCATGAAGATTTGAGTGAACCTGTCCAGTCAGTGCAAGCATTTGCCATTCGTCGTAAAGCTCAACTTTGGACTACTAAGGAGCTCAACGACTTGACGAACAATACAAAGGAAATGACATTTGCTTAGGCCGCAGAAAATACTCAAATTGCCAGACATAAGTTAGAATTACTGAAAAGAAAGGGAAAAGAAAGCTATCCACATAGTCCTCACATTCACAATAAAAGAGATAAAAATAAAATTTACAAAATGCAATACTTCATCATCATCATTACTTAAAAAAGTAAATATTATTGTCAAACAAATTAAAAGAGAATAAAAATAAATTAGTCGAATTGTATAAAAAATGTCAGATTGTAAAAAAAAAGAATATCAATGTCAAATTGAAATATAAGTTGTGCACTTCTCCATTATATTTACAATGGAAGAATGCAATGAAAAACAAAAATTCAAAAGAATAAACGACAGTACAGTGAGTACTTGAGCAGGTCAATCGCAAGCCTTATTGTCCTCAACATAGTCCTTTATAGTATAAAAAGCCTTTTGGCAAAGTTTACGCTTTACAAATGATTTAAATTTATAATAATATAGCAGACTTGAGGCCCTGTACTCTACACAAGATTGCATGTCGCATTAAATCCTTACAGTACTTAGATATCGTCATAATTTCCAAATGTAACTTTCGACCAATAAATATCGATTTTTATCCCCGCTTATTATTAAAAGTGATCTACGTGTTATGACACGATTTTAGGTTACAAAATTCGCCATTTCTCGACATTGTTAGTAAACAAATACTCGTAGAAGCCCGCCACTGCGCTGTAAGCCTAGGAGTATGCAGATACTTCGACGAGATTATTTATCTGGAGGACGGCTCCGGATATCATCTCTCAGCCACTTCATGCTTCGACTTCGATAAGCCAAGGGCTGGTCAAGCACGATCTATGTTGCCACGTTGCTAGATGATACAAGACTTTGTTAAATAAAAACCAGAACTACAATAGAATCCAATATTGGGTTTAAAGGCTTGTCAGCAATGAAACCTTCTGTATTTTTAATCTAAATTAGATTTTATAGAAAAAATGCCACAAAATATTTTGGTTCCCTAAAAAAGTAGTAAAATGTCAGTAATTAGTTCACAGTACCAGCTGATCGTTTCTTTTGGAGAAAAACCAGCAAAATTTTCCACTTTCTTTTTATAAAAATGTTTGTTTTCATTTATTCCCATATTACAATTTGTGTTGATAGGTATGAGGAGACTGTGTAGATCAATCGTCGATTCCAATAGCACAAAAAATAATTATATTGGCTCGAATTTGAAACTAATCTATGGATTCGTTTAATCTACAGAGTTCTAATATTTTCATTACAAAAAAAGAGGGCACATGATAATATTATATGTATAAAAATATACCTTGTCAATAAATGAGATGTTTAATTATAATAAATCTATAATGACAAAGTTTAATAACAGTTAATAACCAAAATAAAAAAAAATCTTTGGTAGGCATTACTAATTTGAAAAAATAAACCTATGTAAAAAAACACACATTAATTAAATTGATTTTAATCAAAAATTGACACTGCTTAACTGTGAAGACCGCAGTGAAATCGTTATGGGAGTCAGGAGTGCTTCATGCTACTCAAACAGGTTTCTTGGAGCCTCGGTTTTAATTAGGCTGCAGCAGGCATCGTGCAGTCAATCAGTGTATTCAATATAAGGAAGTATTACCATGATTTTAATTAGGTTAGGTATCTCTGAAAAATATGGGTGGAACGAGAGCCAGTGTACAAAGTAAAACCGTGGTCTTTGTGTTCCATTACTGCGAAAAGAAAATGAGTTACATTTTTAAAAAACACGCAGCACTGGCAAGATCTTCCTTCTAAAGTGATCTTAGTGTTGCGTGTTCATAATTTCGAAGACAATTTTTCGCGTAAAGATAATTTTTACCATAATTGTTACAGTGAATGCTAAATCCATCACGGGACTAACTCCCAAGAAAGAGTACCTAAAGTTTCTTAAACAAAGTTTCTTTAGAACGAAAGACGAGTTTCAAAACTGCAATAATGCGTTAAGTAGTTTTCAACTCACTACATCTTGTACTTGCTTATTGGATAGATCTCTTCGATCCTAAAGTTTTAAGCTTCGGTTATTGAGTGGATTACACGACTACATTATTACCCAACTTCTCCAGAAAGAGGGTAATGGACTGAGAGAGTATGTACCTATGCATATTATTAGCATTATCGGCCTTGTGATGTTCCTATTGTTGGGAGTCAGGCCTCCACTGTAGGAGAGGGAATGGGGTGTAATCCACCATGCAAGCCCAATGCGGATTGATAGATGTCACATGTCTTCGAATATTACTGCGAACATACTACTTGCAAATCGGAGCAGCTACCACTGGGCCCCCATTGATCTATGTATGTTTATTTATTCCTATTTCTTCTTTTAAGTGCCGAATTCATTTTAAGGGCAACCAAATATGACTGCCCTGTGTGGTCCTAAAGTCTTTTTTTAGCGCGACATAGTATCAAAAAAAGAAATCCAGAAGGTGATACCAAAAATAGAACTAAAAAAAACCATTAACCGCCTCAAACTGCCAAAAAGTGTCTCATTTTAAATCTTATTGTAGATTTTTGCGGTTCGATTTTTAATACAACTTATTTTTTAATTCACGTCGAAAAGTGATATCTAGGACAACGGAAAGTAGTGAAAGTACCCTATGAATTTTGATCCCTTTGAGAGTGCCGAAATGTACGTTTTTTGCGACACAAAAGTCCTTTGATTTTTGACCACAGACTTGAGTTTACAAGATAAAGGGTCTTGACAGACGCACAACACAGTGATCCTGTAAGGGATCCGTTTTTTTTCTTTTGAGGTACGGTACCCTGAACCATGAACCAAACCATAGCTCCTGATGAACCAGTTACATCACAAAATTACCTAATTATAATAATTATGTGCTGTTACTATAAACTAGTTTAATAACAGTTCATGCAGATACTAAAGCCCGTTGGATAATAATTTCCTCTTGCTAATTAAAATTCACCACACAATCCGCAACAAGGCAATCAATTCAAAAGTTGCGCTACAATATATAACCAACGCGACATTTACTTTAGTTTATGTTTTGTTTTCTCAAGAGTACCATATCATTGTTATAATTATACTTCCTCCCATAATGCGAACAAATCACAAAGAAAATAAAGTGTATATTGACAGGACGTGCCGTCGCCGAAGTCTGTAGTATCAAGAAAACGTGCCCTAACACGAAACCCTTATTCTATTATTAACTAGGCTTTGCTGATGTACTAAGAATGTTGTTTTACTTCACTCTCTTGTAAATCACTGGTTTTAAGCGATCAAAGGAAAATAAGTAGAGCAAACAAGAGTATACAAGAGCAAAATAATTGAAAATACATGGTTATAGGTTCATTTTTCTTTAGCAGAAGGAGAGCTATAGGTAGCTCGCCGTCTGGTAAAGACAAAGCGCGGGTAGACAGCGCGTCATGTACCACGCGCGCTGTCATTGAAATAGACGAGACCTACAAATGCCAATGCCAGCCTGGGAGCCATTGTGGTATTGTTCCAAAGAGTTACTGTAACCCTGGAACGCAAAAGGCAACTAAAAGATTGATAGGTTTTGGTCTGTGAAAACTCTGACGCTTTCTTTCACTCGCTTTTTCTCAGAGCGTGAGAAGTAATTGAATGAAAATATGAAAACTAAAAAATGGTGTGATAATACAGTTTAAACAATATGTATTACACAATATAATACTAAATTTAATCATCATCTCAGCTGAAACACGTCCACTGCTGGACATAGACCTCCCCCAAGCATCGCCACAACGACCGGAATAAATTATAAGTTAATTTATTTCTTTCACAATATTTGTCTGGCACTTTACATTTTTTAAACTATGTATGTAAATTGACATTGTAAGAGCTGGTGCCTGAAGTAGGTTTCAGAAACGTTTTCCTTTTTCTGTTACATCTACGGACAGCACATCACTGAAGTTTAAATAATAATGCACATTTGCTTAATTGTACTAACAAATCGCAATTTACATAGCCGTAGTGAAAATACTCCATGCTTGTTTTCACAGATAATACGCCTACATAAACAAGAGCTGCACAGTTAACAGCGTTCAATTTGCAGCAAAACCAGATACTCGTATTTCACAAAATAGCCTAGAGCTTTGTGAATCCCGTAAGGGAGAATGCGGTTACACATGTAGGACACGCACGGCTAAATGACATGGTTCATTTATTTATTTAAACTTCATGTACAGTAGTTGTATATTGACGAACGTAATGCAAAAAGGCATTCTCTACTAGTAAATTTTGGTAGATGTGCACAAAAAATTATTAATTGATATTTCAAATAGAATTAAGTATCATTAAATTATGATTCTTTTAAAAGTAAAATACATAATTATTTATGCAAAAATTACAGATGACTAAAAATATTATGAGAAATATGAAATCATTAAAAATACGAGTAACAACTGACTGACAGAGAATTTAAAATATAACAACAAAGGTGAAGACCAATTAATTAAGGTTGGAAATACTTGAAGCAGTTAGTAGTTCGTTGCCATATCAGTAGAAATTAAAGATGAATTTTATACCTATCTAGTCATTGAAACTTATTTAGATCTTTGTCTAATAAAAAGATCTCATATCATACTAAAATGTCGGCTGCCTAATTTAATTTCTATAAACAATATATAAATTATACAGCGTGACTTTTAATACATTATCAGGCTTTCAGAGGGTTGAAGTACTTATGAGTAAGTAAACTATATTCGAAGTATCGAATATCGATATCTTGAAGCTCAATACTAAGCTCAATTACTGTAACCGGGGATTACTAGTATCATCTACACTACAAAGTAGCGTAGTAGCTCCTTTAAAAAAAAAACTTGGTAATTTAAATATTTTTTCAATTCTTGATTTTATCACGTGGTACAACATTGATCAGTACAGCATTGATCAAGACCATTTCAAAGAGTTCTATGACTATGGAGCCTACTTGCTTGTGCTCAGTATTCCCTATGCCCACTATCTGACTCCGTCAACAGATCGGTTCAATGGTACCAAACAAAGTTGAAGATCTGCGTGTCGTGAAGAGATGTCAGTAAAACCGTAGGGTCCCAGCAGGGCCAAAGCCATGGGTTGACTTACTAAAGCGAAACCTGGGTTCCTAGAACGCAAGGTTAAGCCTTCTTTGCCGCTTAAAGATCCTAATCTTTGCCTTGCGTTCCAGGACCCCACCTATTTACTTGTGTCGTTTAAGTCTATAAAAGGCTGACACCTCATCCCTTAGAGCGGAGGAAGTCGTTGGATAATATTCGCCTTAAAAAGAGAGAACACGGTAAAAAAAAAACAAAATATTCCAGCCGTAAAACGTAAAATGGTGCCTTAAAAATAGGTATACTCGTATACAGCCAGTCAATTAAAAATAGCACAGTTTTACCTCGGGCTAAAGACTGATCTAGTCCCTCGAACTATTTAATATCTTAGTAAATACGATTTATCTAAATAACAGACGACATCAGTGAATCACATTCGCCTTTTAATAAATTAAAAGGAGACTGAATTCTACCTTCTAGTTCTCTTATTGATCCAAGTATAACACACAACTTCCTTCAAGTTTATCTGCCGTTTTACACCGATTCACTCACGTATTTTCGGTGAATACATTCACTGTTCAAATATTCACATAGTAATCTTTACGAAAAGCTAAATGTGGAAAAATTTAAGCCACCACACCAGGTTGCCTGTTTTATCTGACATAATAATTGTTACACAGTTCCCTAATATATTCATATATATATATATTTGTAATTAAAAAATATATAAAAATAATTGCGGTTCCCAAGAGGTTAACCAAAAACTAGTTACTAGGTACTATTCATCATCATCTACCTTGTAGTCCGGTCAATTTAGACATCCAAGGTTACAATAATTCGCACTTGGCTGAAAATTGGTAGGATTGTTCAATACACTATTATAAAGGAAATGTGAAAAGTCCTCATCGATCCGGCACGTGCAAAAAAAAATACACGTGGTCAAAGGTCACAAAAATGGGTTTTTCGCGATTTTCAGCGAAATGGTAAGTTTTATCATAAAATTAGCTCAGACGAAAATTATAGATCGGACAATTATCTATAAAAATGTCCAACTACTTTTTTTCCTAAGAGCCACCGTTTTTGAGATATAACGATTCAAAAAGTTGAAACAGTAGCAAGCGCAACCTGAGAAAAAGAGGTTGAATCCAAAAAATGTGTGTGTGGTATTACTAACTAGTAGTTGTGAAGTGTCAAGACATGATTCTTCATGTCTTGACACTTCACAACTTTTTTTTATTTCGGACAATTGTGGCTGAATAATGTGGCCCATTAAGGGACTACACACACTTATTCAGCTCTATTCGCGTTTCGCTGAACGATTTTGGTCACACTTATACAGCTCTACTTCTATCAGCCGCGTACAGCGGCGTAAGAGTGTTATCTTCGCTAAAATGCTTCTATCTACTACGTACGGCGATGAATATGCTGCGAACATGGTCAGCTACTCAATTAGTAGTGTGTCCTCAACATGGATGGTTTTATTTGCGATATTTTTGTCGTTTCGCTATTTGTAGAAGAAATAGAAAAAAATAACCATATAAAATTACAACGCGAACAACAGTGGGTCGACTCATTTTGGGTAAATAGAAATTTGGTTGGAGAAATCGCGACATTGGTATCCCAATTAAAACAAAATAATATTAAATTTAAAGAGCATTTTCGGATAAATCTAATCTATCCAGGAACTATGCAGATCGCAACTTGTTGACAAGGAGTTGAGAACCATACGTGTGCAGCGCTGTTCTGCCGTATTCAGCGTCGAACGCGGCGGGACAGCGCTGAACGCGGTGAAACAGCGCTGAACGCAGCAGAACAGCGCTGAACTCTATCTAAAGCACTCACATGATAAAAACACATTTGTTCTCATTTTATACTTGTTTGCCGCGAAAGCTGAATAAACGCGGAAAGCTGAATGGATGCGTACGCGTCTCCATACAAAATCGTTGTTTTCTATGGACATAAGCTGAATAGAGCTGAATAAGTGTGTGTAGTCCCTTAATCAAAAACTCCAGGTCGTTCTATCATTAGACGCACTCTAAGAGCATTGAATGTATTCGGCATAGTAAAATAAAGCAGGTATACGACCCTAGCCACGCAGACAATTGAATGGGAGGCAGATGTTGCTGAAGGTTACACTGGCGTAGAAGATAAGGGAATGGGTTTTTTTTACCCCAAATGTTCATTTTTTATATGTGTTAGTCACACTGACCGATAGAACGATATTTTTGCTTGTATTACGGCTTCAATGATGTACGAGTAAATACGTGGTGTACTTATTCATATTTTGACGATTACAACTCTTTCAATATTTTGAATCGTTATATCTCAAAAACGGTGGCTCTTAGGAAAAAAGTATTTAGAGATATTTATAGATAATTGTCTGATCTATAATTTTTGTCTGAGCTAATTTTATGATAAAACTTACCATTTTGCTTAATAACGCGAAAAACCCATTTTTGTGACCTTTGACCGCGTGTATATTTTTTTGCACGTGCCGGATCGATGAGGACTTTTCACATTTCCTTTATAATAGTGTATTGAACAAACCTACCAATTTTCAGCCAAGTGCGAATTATTGTAACCTCACCCCAATTAATTAGTCTATTTTGACCGGACTACTTGTTTTTCCCAACTATATTGGGGTCGGCTTCCAATCAAGCTGGATTTACCTGAATACCAGTATTTTACGGGGGGCGGCTGCCTACCAGACCTTCACAACCCATTAACTGGGGTAACACGGTACTTTATGGCAAGACTGGAGTCAGATTTACTGGCTTCTGACTATCCGAAAGATCTACAAATGACAGCCGGTACCTACGGCTTAACGTGCTTTCCGAGGCACGGAGGAAACTCGTTATGTTAAGATGGTCACCCATCCACAGACCAACCTTGGCAAGCGTTGCTTAACCTTGGAGATCGACCCATTTAGCTGTTATTATCTAGCCACGAGCTCCTCACTACTGGTTTTTAACTACTATTGGTTTTTAATCAAAAATTCAACAATCCGCAATGCGCCTGCTTGTTGGGGGTAAGGTCCATTTTAGATAAAAAAAAATGCCCTGGTAGCCTAGTGGTACCAGCTCCAACTTAAAAGTTACAGGTCGAGAGTTAAAATCCAGGCAAGTGCTTTTCTATATGTAGTTTATTGCAGCACTCAAAACTATAAGGGATAACATCGTAAGAAAACTAGTAAGGCCTATAGAATTGAACATTCGAATTCAAGTGATATCCAACAAACCGCACAGGGCCCCCGTTAAAGGTTCTCTGGACCCTCTCCTAGAAAGCAGTACGAATTTTATATAGCCGATTATGTTTATACTAATGATTAATTACTTTATTAATTTATTTATTGATTGATTGATTGATTTATTTAGTTTTTATTTATTTATTCATTTATTTATTTATACGACACAAAGTACAAAGGCAGACTTAATGCCTTAGGCATTCTCTACCAGCTACACACTCACTATACTCGCTATACTTTGCTCATTTACTAACGCTTGTTACTTAAACCAATCATTTTATCTATACCAACAAATAACTATCACAAATAAAGGTGGATCAGCATTACTCGTAGTTAATGAGAACGATCATAAAACTACTAATGGGTAGGTCATGTTGGTGTAGTCCAAATAATAGTATAGATGCTATAGACAAGTGTTTCTCAGAACAAGCACTTCACTGATTACTTAACTTGACCTTTCAGCAGAGTGAAAGCTAATAATGATATTGAAGGGAAACATAACTTGGGGAATTATTGTGTAAATTAAATTACGTTTCAAGGTAAATAATGAAATGAAACTGTATCTTTGTACACATGACATTTAACCTCTCATATAGTTTCTTCTTTTTATTTCTTGTTTTAAAAAGAAATTTTATCCAAAATCGTAAGTAGAGAGAAATTATTACAAATCTGGTAGAAGGCGAAAATATCAAATAACAGGAAAATTATGTAAAAAGTGAAATATTAAGTTACGCGCAAACAAAAGAAGCAGCGAAATGTTCTCTTCCTCGTACCAATATTTCAAAATTACTCCTTCATCTAGGCTTGGCGCAAACGAGCTACAGATTACGGCTACCGGTGGCTGTCGCCAGCTACGGCCACATTTCTAACAGTGTCAGAATAATATGTCTGTCGCTGGCCACCAGTGGCTGTGGTCGGGGCCCGTTTACATGTAACAACCAGTTTTGAAGCTGATTTCAAGAAAGATAGTATGAAATGGTGTTCTTAAATAAATACAGGTAAACTGTCTTTTAGCTGGCAAGTTAACATACATTATTATTCCCCACTGTTCCTCGATTCCAGCAACAAGCAATTAACCAGCTTTTTAGAAAAAATAGAACTGACTTTCATAAAAAAACACTATTCAGCTTTTCTTTTCCTTTTTTAAAATATGATGTATAAGTTCTATACGCATACCTTCAGAATATTACTATTTATGGTCAGAATGCAATGCCAATTTCAATCAGGCGAACTCAGGTTGTAGCGACTACGATCTACTACTGTACACATGACGTATCAGAATCCTGCATCGCGCAAGCAAAGTTTTCGGCGCGATTTGAATAGATACTACAACCCGAAATCATCTATTGGGCAGTAGCCCACTGGACACAAGAGACTTGGTTGTTTTACAAGTGGTTTTTGATGGCATCTCGTTTCTTAACCCGTGAGAAGGCGCGCCTCTGTTTGTTACATGGAGAGGCGCGCGCGAGCAAATTACTCACACTACTTTGAATGCTCATATTTCTGCTTTTAAAGTACTTAATTACTCATAATGGATTTATATGAATAAAACAAGGTTTAATATGTAAGATAATAAGTATTTTTGTTAAAAATATAAAACATAAATGCAACTTCTGAAAGCAATAACAAAACAACTCATTTTTGTTTTATAATTTTGACAGTTTTCATATAAATCACGATAAAAAAAACTTTCATATCAAAAACTTAAAAAATGACTCTTTCATGGTGATCTGGACAAGTGTGCCTCTCGAAACACAATAAACACATATATGTGATATGTTCGGTGCAGAGTAATTACTTGCACAAAGTGCAAGCTTTTTTTGACCATCTATTCCTACGTCTAGGACATATGTAGGTATAGATCAGAATTCGCTTCGCCTAGACTCTGAAATAGGTCTAGGAGCCTTCGATTACAAGAAGGAAGAAAAAAAGAGGAATATTCGCGTCTAATGCCACCATCATCACCAGAATCCTCTTCCAGCCACGAACAAATTTGTGCTTGACGTCGGTCGGCCATTTTCCATGTGTTTTGTAGCTAAAAACAATTTTTATAATTATTATAATATTACTATAGAGTATTTACGTAATATTAACCCATTTAATATAAATAAATAACATAATATAATCTAGAAAATACAATTATACTTTTTTATTTGGAAAAATAAATACTTACACGGACGGGCGCGTGATGAGCAAATTACCGCACAATGGTACGCGGCCTCCACAAACACTTAATTGCGTGATCGCCACAGCACTGATCGGCACGAAATTTGCGTCATAGGGAAGGGGATGAATAGTTAGGAAGGTACCTAGGAGCTTGAGATGTTAGGGCGTCGGAATCACCAAAAAATTTTGTTTTAAATTTTTGTGTGAGTGAATTGCTCATAGCGCGCCTTCTCACGGGTTAATGTAGATATGCCATTTATCCCTTTATATTATACATATATATATATTATACAAAGTTACACCGTTTCATTCGCTGCAAATGTAACTTTGTATCCTCCAGTTGGTGTATCTGGAAAACTGGACTGAAATTACAAAACATTTAAATTTTTCATTGATTTCTTTTATAACTGAAAAGTGCCTTACAGTCTTATGTAGTCGTATATAATATATTATTTTATTTATATGTATTTGTAAAAACGTATATTACCGATAGTTTTTTATGAATGACTTCGGTTGATAACTTTTTGGAGTGCCGTATCTCAAAAGGAAAAAAAACGATAGGTAGGTACCCTTATAGGATTACTTTGTTGTCTGCCTGTCTGTCAAGGCTCTTTATAAGTGGAACGCGTAAAGGTATCGAG
Organism: Mythimna separata; assembly: GCA_030763345.1. Taxonomy (NCBI): domain Eukaryota; kingdom Metazoa; phylum Arthropoda; class Insecta; order Lepidoptera; family Noctuidae; genus Mythimna; species Mythimna separata. Next base: position 19,687,334 of record CM061167.1, on the reverse strand, counting down.
TTGAAATTAAAACCATATACTCAGGTCTGCGGCCCCAGGAAGTTGTAAAACCAGTAAGATCATTCTAAGTTAACGACAAAACAATAGGTTTTATCTTGATATTTTTGTCTGTTTATGTCTCAAAAAGCGTATATTTCGACACTTATAAGGAAATTGAATTTCATAGGGCACTTAGCGTTGACCTGGGACCATGTTTGGCAAGGTGTATTGTCAAAACAAAAACAGGGTGTTTATGCCAGGAACGGAAATTTTTAAGTGAGTTTACCATGTTATGTGGGTATCGCGTATGAAAGGGCTTCATCCGCACGAGCTTAATACAGATTTTTAATTACTTTTATGATGTATACCATGTTTTCGATTTATGACGAAGAATGAAAAAGGAAACACCTTTACCCGCTTTTATATGTACACTTGTATAGGTATCTAGTAACTTTAATGTATGTAGTACCCAGTAACCAACGGTTTGCACTGTTATGCGACCCTACTTAAGTATGTTTTTTTAGGGTGCCTTACCCAAAGGGCAAAAACAGCCCCTTTGACGTAGTTCCACTATTCGCCTGTGGTCTGTCTATGTCTATGTCTCATGAACTGCGATGGCTAGATAGTTGAAGTTTTCACAAGTGATGTATTTCTGTTGCCACTAACAACTACTAAAAATGTATCTCATACAACAAAAGTGATTTTTCAAAAAACCAACTCCGGGACAGGTAAAACTAAAACTAAAAGTTATAACATAGAGTCTAAAGTAAGTATTATGGTACGGAATCCTTCGTGCGTGAGTTCGCACATGGCTGCCTTTTCCCATCACAGCACTAAACTAATAAGTAGCTTTTTCATTATACGTACAAAATATGCAATATGTCACGCTAAGCGACTTGTTATGGCTTTATACACGATATATAACCAACATTATAAAAGTATATTTTGACTACATTGTTTTTTGGTAAATTATAATTATTGACCGACTGTTGATTTAGTAGTCAGTGACCCTGACTGCTATGTTGGAGGTCGAGGGTTCGACTTCCATCCAAGAAAAATATCTGTAAATATACATATACGTGTATAGGAGGAGGAGCTCGTGGCTAGATAATAACAGCCGCACGGGTCGAACTTCAAGGTTAAGTAACGCTTGCTAAAGTTGGTCTGTGGATGGGTGACCATCTTAACATACCGAGTTTCCTCCGTGCCTCATCATCATTTGTAGATCTTTGGCAGTCGTGACGGATAGTCAGAAACCAGTAAATCTGACTCCAGTCTTGCTATGAAGTACCGTGTTACCCCAGTTAATGGGTAGTGGAGGTCTGGAAGGCAGCCGCTCCTCGTAAAATATTGGTATTCAGCTAAATCCAGCTTGACTGGAAGCCGACCCCAATATAGTTGGGAAAAAGGATAGGTAGATGATGATACATATACGTATATGTATAAGTATGTTTATCAGTGTTGTCTAGTTCTATTACTGAGCTGGTGGTAAGATGAAATGGCGCTGTGTGAATGTTATCTGGGATCACAGTGCCTCCGCTAACTCGAGCAATAAAGCATAAATTACAGTTTCTTATCCGTTTTTTTGCTGTAAGTGCTCCATATGTTTTAAATAAGTAAATAAAAATGTATTAACCACAAGCAGTACGACTGTTGACTTACGCCCGTTTTCCATAACCTATCTACCTCCGGTTTTGGCATACTGGAGACATTAAAACGAATGACACAATACAAAAATTTGTTGTTTCTGTTGTTTCATTTGTTTTTCTATCTCCGATATATGATAGATAGGTTATTGGTTTCGGCTGTTAAAAGTCAACAAATTTGATAGACCCTGACTTTTCTATGTAGCTGCCTGTACTCCATTTATAATAAGACTAGCAGCCCGTCCCGGCTTCGCACGGGGTAGACAATTATTTATTTTTGGAATTTTTCCCGTCAAATGACTACCCTACATATCCTACACTACCCTACACTACCTTACACTACCCTACACTACCCTACACAACCCTACACTACCCTACACAACCCTACACTACCCTACACTACCCTACACTACCCTACACTACCCTACACTACCCTACACTACCTTACACTACTCTACACTACCCTACACTACCCTACACTACCCTACACTACCCTACACTACCCTACACTACCCTACACTACCCTACACTACCCTACACTACCCTACACTACCCTACACTACCCTACACTACCCTACTTTACCTAAAGAGACCTTAGATTTAAACTATCCTATCTCTCAAGTTGGATCGAACTGCACATGGTGTGCGAATTTTATTATAATCGGTTAAGTGGTTAAGGAGTCCATTGAGGACAAACATTGGGACACGAGATTTATACATATTAAGATTGGACATTTAAACAAGCATTTGTTTAACTGTCATTTCACCTGTTTTGCTTTTTGAACGGATAATAAAAAAAGATTTATTTAAATCTTAATGTGACCGAGTGTTGTGCGATATTAATCGCATTTGTCAGCTATTGTAGAACATAAAAAATACCGATCCTATAAGTTATTCATTAATATTATATTATTTAATAATAATTACCATAAAGTATTAGATAATTTTTCATTATTAAAAAAAATATTTATATAAGCAATGGAGTTGTGATCTCACTGCTCCGCTTTTATAGCGAAATGAACCGAAAATAGAACCAAACAACAAACACTATAGAATTGTCGGAACAAAGGAACCGCTTAATTAACGCAAAGGATACAAAAGACAGACGAAGACATTTAGCGACGATTAGCAAAGAAAAAAGCAAAAGAGCTTGAAAAGAATTGATGGGCTTAATAATGAGATGTTTAAAGAGACTCAGAGCTATATATTTAACAATATCTGTATCAAAATAGCGATTATGCATGTAATTCAAATAAAACTAGGATTTGTTTTCCGTTAATAGTTTAAATTATAATTTTATGTAGGACTAAAGCATAAAATGTAATTTATTTAACAACTGCATACGAGTATTACCTGTCCTAATATATGGCAGCCAAATACACGCTTTTAGGTAGAAGTGTGCAGCAGTATGCAGTGGAAATATGATAAATTAAAATATCTTCCCATCAGAAACAAAACAAACGTGGCAAACAAAAATAGGATACACAAAAGGCTATGAATACACGAAGAAATAAAAAGACAAATGAAGCAAAATTGAGATAAAGAAGACCACAAAATAAGTGGAATAACCAATAGGCAAGGGGCAGGTGTGATGTAAAGCAACAGTGCTTAGAAAAAACAAGAAAGAAAAAGGATGGGGGAAGCTTAGTCGACTGGCAAATTGGTTGGTCTGCAGAAAATAAGGAAAATTTTAATATTATACCGAGTTGATTCTGTACAAATGAAATCAGTCATGAACCATTGACCAATTTCTACAAAGATTTTAGCCGGGAGTTTTTTAACGTTAGATTAGGAGAATTGAATGCTACTACTGCTATTAATATAATCTAGAGATTATAGGAAACAAATTAACATACACTTAATTACTACTACTTAATTATAGTCCGTCTAATGAAAGCGCGACCTGAGAAAAAGAGGTTGCATCCAAAAATGTTGTATTTGGTATAACTAATTAGTAGGAGAATCATAACTTGACATTTCATAATTTTATTTCCTACAATTGCGGCTGAATAATGTTGCCAATTAAATTTTAAAAAAAGCTACAGGTCGCGCTTTCATTAGACGTACTCTATTACTACTTTAGTTAGATTTGTTTTGCTTTTGTGCAATGTTATTTTCCATTTACTTTTTCTTCGTTGCCTACTACCTACGTACTCGTATTTGTTTATTGAATTGCCATTTAAATTAAGTCCCATTGGCTACTGAATGACCTAGTTCGAAACCAATGTGAAAACTCTGTATTCCTTTTCGGTAATATTTAGTTTCAATTCAAGATTTTTATTTAAATCTACGACCTGGTTGATTAAATCTGAACATGGGACGTGTTCAACGCCATCAGTCACCATCAAAGTTGTCAGCCTACTCCCGCCCCTTCGGCATTCTTAAGGCCACACTAGCAAATTACTTTCTTGTAATACGTTAACTATTCTGAGGAGCTCGTGGCTAGATAATAAAAGCTGCACGGGTCGATCTTCAAGGTTAAGCAATACTTGCCAAGGTTGGTCTGTGGATGAGTGACCATCTTAACATACCGAGTTTCCTCCGTGCCTCGGAAAGCACGTTAAGCCGTTGGTCCCGGCTGTCATTTGTAGATCTTTGGCAGTCGTTACGGATAGTCAGAAGCCAGTAGATCTGACTCCAGTCTTGCCATGAAGTACTATGTTACCCCAGTTATGGAGGTCTGGTAGGCAGCTTGACTGGAAGCCGACCCCCATATAGTCGGGAACAGGCTAGGCAGATGATGAATACGTTAACTATTCTACGATGTTGGGAAGAAGAACACGACGCGTTTGCGATGGTAAATTTGAACAAATCTATAACTAGTGTAGTATGTGTGTGCAGATTTCTGCAACCTCTATTTAAATTTTTGATTTTAGTAAACATAAGGCATGGAAATAAAGATATTTACCATTATTATTATTTAGTTTATATTATTAGGGAAATGAATAAGAGGTATTTATTTTACATGTATCTATTTCTAACTTATAAATCTTGGTGTTTTGTCAACTTACGAAACTGCATAACAAAAACCCTTGTGGGCGGTTGTTTAGGCTCTTGTTTTTGAATACGAGTAAACCGTTGTCAAACTAGGAATTTCTTCTGTTCCGTGAGTGCGTTGACAAACATGTAAACCCACCTATACAAGACAGTCCCAAATCCGGGACATCTTTCTTTAGGCCAAACAAATATTTGTTCCGTGTGAGAATCAAACCAGCGACCCGCAGCGCAACAGCCAATCGCTCAACAAACCACTGAGCCAACTGGGCCGTCACACGATTGAAGTTCTGATGTGATATATGTAGTTATATCCCTAGGGAAATAGATTGTATATTAAAGCAACTTTTCATTTGAGCACAATCTTGTAATAATCTCATTTTACTGGACTAATCTATTAAATTAAAAACGGGGAACATTGCACAGGGCGGTCAGCTCGAGGCTAGCATTTTCTTATATAATTCTCAGATATTTTTTTCAACTAGCTGCTGCCCCGGCTTTGCTTGGATGCAATTTTTTTATATTTTTTTTTGTAAACATTGTATTGTCTGATTCTCTCCACTCTCTAAACTCAAATCTTCCATACTTTTCATCATCATCATCTGCTTAGCCTTTTCCCAACTATATTGGGGTCGGCTTCCAGTCAAGCTGGATTTAGCTGAATACCAGTATTTTACGAGGAGCGGCTGCCTACCAGACCTCCACAACCCATTAACAGCTTATATACATTTTACTTTTTAGAAATTCATCTGTTGTAGGTACCTACAATGGCAGCAGCTAACAAACAGCAGTGAAAAAACAGACGCGAAGTTATATTTGCATTAGCATTCCATAATGCAAATGCTAATAACTTCGCGTACAATGTTCCCTCTGCTGGGACTCAGGCCTCCTCAATAGGATTGGAAATGGGCCGTAATCCACCACACGGGCCCAGTACGTATTAATGGATGTCGCAGACACGTCTTCGAATTTTTGATTCTGGGACATGCCTGCTACCTCACTGTGTTTTCTTTCGCCGTTTTGTGAGTGGTTGTGATGAAATAAATTAAACAAAGTAATGCGCCTGGCTGGGTTTGAACTCGTGACCTACAACTTGCAGTTGCAGCACCACTGGGTCGCCACAGCTGTCCTCTGAAGTTATGAGTCTCACGCGAGGTTATAAGTTACATTTAAGACTATAATGCGATGCCAAGCCTAAACAGGAAGAGAAATCTTAACGACGCCTTTTATACACACCACTAATACCTTAGTTTAGTACATTTTTTTTTACTGCGCCTGCTCAAAAATTCTGTTATTGTAGCGATGAAAAAATAATACTTCTTAATGCAGGGGATAAAGTACCTTCTATTTTAAATTAGGTCTGTTATCAACGAGTTTTCAAAAGGAAATAGTAGATTGTTATACAAGGGGCTAAAATGACCCATTATACACACTTGAGGTAGTTTTACTGCGAGGTTTGAACTTTCCAAAAAATATGGAAGTTGTTGTAACATATATATTTAATGTTACGAGCAGCTGTATGTATCGAGAATTGTACATTAAATATTTAATGAAATCAACTACTAATATTGTACTGGATGATTTTATTGTTTCACAATCGTACAGTGTAACACACGGCGCCAAAAATCCATTATAACTTTGTTTCAATTTACTCCCTCGCTGAAGCTCGGGAGCAAAACTATTTCGTATTTTATGGGTCATTTTAGCTCCTTTTCGTCAAAAAATAATAATAATTTTATAAAATATACGTATTTATTTAAAATTGATTCACTTGATTAGGTATAAAGATGTTATATTACTACATAGATCGTGCTCGTAATTTATGAATCGCTTTCATATAACTACCCATATATCAGCACACATACATAGGTACATCTCCACGAATATAACTAGTACAACACGGTTTCAACAAAACTTACTGCCACATTTATAAAGTACAGTTCGGTTCCGGAGCATTGCAGTAACTAAAAGGATGATTTTCTATTTACCCATTTATTCAGGTGCTCACGTTGGCTGTGTTCCTAAATATTTTGACCACGTCATAAAATAAACCTACAACTCGTTTTGCAGGTAACTCTTCACGTACAAAGTCACTAAAAATATTTTTGTTTCCTTACAGCTGTATTATTTACCTTACGTTGAGTTGTGCCAAATATTCAGCCCGGAGGGTGAATTTAGTTGGCACAGTACCCACTCTCCTACACAAGAACCGACTATCGCATAGTTGGCAATAGGCCCACAGAGTTCTCTCGCATACAAAAGCCACACATAAAAAGGCTAATTTGTTAAGAGTTTCGTAATGTTACATATTTATATCGATAAACAGAAACACTTTTATTTATTCACAACGTTATTCCCTTTTATTTAAATCGTATTTCAGAATCAACATTTTAACGTACACAAATGTTCGATTATATTTTATTCCATTCCATTTCTAACGAAAAGGAAAACTTCAAGTTAAAGAAACTTCTCGAAAGAACATTTTAAAAGTAAGTATAAGATTTCCTATCAAGAAAAGAGTTCCTTTACTTGCAAGTTGCGTTTCCAAAGGGGTAAAAGTAAACAAATTAGTCAATTCATCTGACTGTGGGGAGTAGATGCGGACGCTGCACAGAATAGAAGACTGGGATTAAATTGCTTTTGAGCGTACCGGGAGTTGTATGAACAGCCACCGCAATTGCTTTCAGCGAAAGGCTGAAAATAGTCATAAGCTTGTGTAGCGCAACTTGTTATAACTGCTCGGAGGATTTTTGCATTTTTATTCACAGTCCAGCGAGGGAAAAGAATTGCGTGATTATTACGCTACTTTTTCCCAGTAGCTCTGTGGAAATAGCATTAATTCATTCAATCAGAAATACTATTCTGCTGTATTTTATACTGTTTTGAGCGCAAGGATCTTTGTTGCGTAAGTTTGTTTTTTCTTTTTTCTTATTAATAGACGACTTTCTTAACTGTTTATTATATAGGTGTATGTACAAACATATGTATGTACTTTATAAATATTCACGCATTTCTTTTTACATTGTCACCCAAATTAGAAGATTTTTTACTAGAAGGTACTTCAAAGAACTAGAAGGTACTTTATTTAAATCTATCACATTATAAAGAAGTAACTTTGCCTACATAAAATAAGAAATGATTAATGGTTTACCTATATACATGCTATCGGTGTACCGATTCTTGTGTAGGGACTTGGCAAAACTATGTAGTTCTAGCGACATTATAATAATGGAACCATATGCCTGCTGCAGTCTTCCCGTCTGATTATAAAAATTGAGATGATGATGATGATGTGGTTGATTGACGTACGAGTATGTTAACGGCTGAGTCAATATTGTTATGCCTAACGTAAGTTCACAAAAGGAGGTAAATCTGAAAGCCTCGGTTACGGTGTATCATGCATATTATGTTACAGCTATTATGTATGAGGGTAATTCCACAATATGAACACGTAATTAGGGCTCAAAAAAGATGTGTCAGGGCAATATGCGGCAATCAAAGTACGGAAAGCTGTAAACCGTACTTTGCGAATCTTCGTATATTAACAGTTCCCTGCTTGAGGATGCTATAAGAATTTTATCTTTTATACGCTTATTTAAATGTTTATTGAATATCTTCTATAGATAATTTCTTGAGAAAAACACATTTATCAAAGAGCGTAGGTTGATATCTTTATTCATCGATAACAGTTCAACGCTTTTCAGCACAACAACTTTGCCAATAATTGTTTTTAGGGTTCCGTACCTCAAAAGGAAAAAACTGAACCCTTATAGTATCACTTTGTTGTCCGTCTGTCTGTCTTCAGACAGTCTCAAGACCCCCTATCTCGGGAACGCGAAGTAGTCTGGAGTCAAAATTATAACCATTGAGTACATGGTTATAATTTTGACTCCTGTCTGCAGTTCCTTGAAGCTGTGCAAAAATGAATCTTTTAAGTTAACGAAAAAAAAAGATACGGTTGTTTATGTCAGAAGAAACATACATTTCGACAGTCTCAAAGGAATCAAAATTCATACTTCCGGTTGACCAAGAATCATGAAATTGGGCATAACGTAAGGTCCAAGGGCTCTAATATTGTAAAAAGTCTGAAAACTAAATTTTTAGTTACGTCACATACAATTTCATGATATGAAAAAAAAACTTGAAGGCTCGATTCGAAAATTAAACTGTTTTCATAGGTAAGTTGGTACGGAACCTTTAGTGCGCTAGGCCGCACACTTTTGCTCAGTTTTTACTACGCACTGGCTCGCGTTTGACCACTATCTCACTTGATAGTAAGCGATGATACAGAGTAATGTGGAGCACGCTTACCTAGAAGTATCTCATTCACAATGTCACCGGTGTTATTCTATATTTGCCACTTTAACAGCGAATCTACACAAAGTTTTAGTATTTCTACAAAAAAAGATGTGCGGAGCTTAATTTTATCATGGACAGTAATGACTGCCCTTCCTAAAATGGCGGCGCTCATCGTTCCGTCTCACTTAAGGCATGATAAGCTTCTTTGTGTTGCCGCCATGTCTAACTGCTTCTTTATCTGTGTGCGTTACATTAAAATCAAATTTCATAACTGTCCGTATACTGATTTACATTTTGTTTTTTTTTTAAGGTGAGTAATCATCCAATGACATTTCCCACTATGGGCGGAGTGTTAGACTTTTATTGACTAAAACCACACAAGTATCCTTCAGATACTATTTACGTCCTACGACAACAGTTTATTTTTCGAAAAATCCCCGCGCTCCTAGTTAGCGGGCGGTCGGACTGAGAGCTACCCATGCTCGATGCCCGCAAGCCTGCGTTTACCGTGGCTGTTACTCGTAGTTAGGGTAGGAATCTCGGCGGCTGGGGCGTGGGGACGTTCGTTCTCTTACGCGTGCAGCCTCCTTATTTGCTTGCATTACTGTTTCGCAGAAGGAGACAACGACCTAATATTCCTCCTCGCTCTGGACCATGGCTTGAACCAGGGTCCGGCGCGACAGGTCGCTGCCGCCGTTTGCCTCTAAGAGGACACGTCTGTGCTTCGCCCAAGCGGGGCATACCTCAACCGTATGCTCCAACGTATCCTCCCAGCGTAATCTACCCACATTGGGTGGGGTTACAAGAAGCCCCGTAAATCTTTTCCTGACTAAAACTACGGTATTTATTTTTAATAATCGCGTGGCCCTGGCTTCCAGAAGGCAACCCAATATCAAATTAATGTTTAGTATAATGAAAACTTTTTTGAGTGGGTAAGTCATCCAATGACTTTTCCCGCTTTAGGGCTGATCAGGTGGTTTTTTTCGCCTTGCATTATTGGACTCTGGTTTTCTCTTTTGATAGATAGATAACCAATAGCTCCAATAGGTTTTAACCCGTCTGAACGCTACGGTTTTGTCAGTGCACTCATTGTTTGTCGTCAACAAGTCCACGCCTACAATGGCTGGAAATCGGGGTCGCGGTTTGGCGGCTCGTGCATCAGGACGTTAGTTCTCTCACGCGTGTTTAACGGGAACTGTATTTCATTATGTTGATACCATTAAAGTGCAATGTTGCCCTTAATTACTCTGATTCCGCTAATTAAGACTGACGCTGGCCTCATTATACCTGCCGTTGCGCAAGTTAGAAACCCATTTTAGAGTAAATTGTTTAATTTGCTAACCTAGATACGTAATGTGAGATATAAACACACACTTAACTTTCAATAAACTTATTAATTACGCCTATGTTTACGTGTATTGTCGATAATGTAAGAAGGTAAATAACTATTTTTTTCTCCGAAGGTCAAACAACGCCGCACACGGGCCACACCTGACCGCCACGAGAAGCTAGAAGCAGCCACAAAGGTAGCTGAAATACAGGACACTTACGGCAACATGATCGCTGCTACTTTTTTTACCCATGCACGCGGTATCATAAAGGACTCTGATGAAGGAGGTATAAATGCGCGTGTGGCATGTGGTGGCGTTTTGGGTCACCATCAGTAGAGCGTTCGGACCCCAAGAAGAAAGCGAACAGCGACAATTTGTAGCATGTGGCGGCCACCGGCGTCAACCACGAGCGGCGAGTCCAAAAATTTATGAAAATTCTCCATACTATTGCATAATCTCAATGCTCTCAATACCTTCTTGAACGATTTAAGTACTTCATTCTAAAGGTAAACCCTGTCGCACCACCAATTCTATTCACCTTCCTTCAATTCTTCCCTCGTACTCCGCGGTAAACTTCCAGCCACTATTATATAGTGGCTCCTTTTCTGTAAACAGTGCTTTATTGGAACTCTCTCCCAAACTTCTTTTGTGAAAGTCCCGTGTCTGGATGTCTTCAAGAGGAAAATTAAAGAACACTTCCTTTCACAACTGACATAATACTTGTATATTTTGGTATTAATTAGTAATGTTTTGGTTTATATATCAGACTTATTTATATAGGTTTATATTTGAACTGGATCCTACCCTCGATTGTGATCTCTCTCTGTCAAGTAAAGGCCACAAGTCTGCCATTAGAATAGTACCAGGATTGTCGATCGTTGACTTCATAATTGTGGATTTTGACAATTTTGGCGGTCTCTAACATTTAGTGGCCCGTGTGTGGCGATCGCAGACAAAGGCTAAACGTGTGAACTTGTGGAGGTCAAAATGTTTTGAAAGAATTCAACCTGCCGACAATATCTCTTCCCTTTGAATGTCACACCTTCATAACTCTGCGTTTAGTAAATGGAATAAATATGTGAAAAGGACGTACTCTTTTGTATAGATTCCGTGTCAAGTTGTAACATATGACATTTGAAAAGTTATCGGAATAGCTTTATTTTATTTCACTACCAATTCAATACGTCCAAGTATAGAACTTTATTATGACTTATTTTATTTTAGCAGATTATCACCAATAGTTATAGAAAACTCGTGGCTAGATAATAACAGCCGCACAGGTCGATCTTCAAGTTAAAGCAACGCTTGCCAAGGTCGGTCTGTGGATGGGTGACCATCTTAACATAACGAGTTTCCTCCGTGCCTCGGAAAGCACGTTAAGCCATGGGTCCCGGCTGTCATTTGTAGATCTTTGGCAGTCGTTACGGATTGTCAGAAGCCAGTAAATCTGACTCCAGTTTTGCCATGAAGTACCGTGCTACCCCATTTAATGGGTTGTGGAGATCTGGTAGGCAGCCGCTCCTCGTAAAATACTGGTATTCAGCTAAATCCGGCTTTGACTGGAAGCCGACCGAAAAGTAGTGGAGAAAAGGCCAGGTAGATGATCACCAATACTTATAGGTACCTATCTTAAAATAAATGAAGTCATTCAGTGATGAACTTAGCCTTCGATTCTCAATTTAACTCTGCCTAGAGTTAAAGCAGGTACCTACTAATCTGAAGTAACCTCGATGAAGCCAGGCTGTGCCTGAATTGGATATCAATGGACGAACTCCTGGAAAGTTGCCCGTACCTGCCGATCGGAATCGGATTGCTTCATTAAAATGTATGACTGGCAAATTGCGAAATATGTTCTTAGAAACTATAAATTCCTTAATATGTGAGGACTAAAATCACCGATCTAGCTAAGATAATAATATGTAAAGAAATATCGTTAGTACATTATGTGAGTTTGCTAAACGTAGTTCTATATTTATAGTAGTAGTAGTAAAACGTAGTACGTAGTAAAACTGCTTACAGTTAGACTCGGCTTGCGTTTCAAATGTATTCGTATTTAAAGCATTGACAACTGTTTTCCAACCTTAAGTGATGATCTGGACATAAAGAGAGACCGTCGTTGGCTGTCCGATGTAATATGCAGATCGGCAGTTTTGCACAGTGTAGCCAGTTAGAATGGCACTTTTCAGAACTTACCTGTAATCATTCTACACGTGCAGTTAGTGTGTTAGTTAGTTTTTTAAACCCTAAGACTAAAATTTAAACAGTCAGATTTCAAACTTACAATAGTAATTATGCCCGTTCTTTTGTGTTCTGACAAGTGCGATAGCCTACGTGATGTCGTTTTAATCTCAGAGATTAAAAACAGACTTTATATACAGGGTTTTCTGGATGTTTATTTCATTATAAAGAGGAAGGTATGCCGTTAATAGTGTAAAATAACATTATGCAAATGACCACCACGACCATGCTTACAGGACTAAATCCTTTTTATGAAATTTTCCATAACCAAATAGCAAACTGGCTGTCCTGTGTGTTATACAACGCCCTGCGTGTGCAGTATAACAACGCGTTCGGGACTACCGCGGTATTGTAGTGCGTCGATGATATTTGCTAGATGAGTCTTGATGGCTTTCATGCCAACATCCGAAAGTGGACGGAACCTTGAAACAAGTACATCACCTACACACACACACCTACAGCATCCTGAGCGTGTTATGTAGCAGTTGGAATTGCCCACTGCTGCGTCACTGGATCGGAGTTCATACATCTACGAGTTTGTACAGTAAATTGCGTGGATGGTGTGAGGTGCAATTCCAGATATAAAATCATAATATGTATTATATTTATAAGGACACTAAGATTATTTTTTAATTTTACTATTATTAAAGCGTATAACTAAACCACAGCAGGAACAGAAGTGGGTTTTAGTCAGTAAAACTCTGACACGTCACTTAGAGCAGGAGTAGTCATTTTGATGATTACCCATCTTAAAAAAAAGCACAGTAAATTTTTTTAAAAGCCTCAGATTTTTTTATACGCCACACAATGCAGTATAATTTCTACTGAACCGGAGCAGAGATGTAGCGCGGATTAAGTTCCAGCGAGCCCAGACAAAGGCACACTTTAGAACACTTTACTCGCATACTTAGGGCACATTACTATATTCATAACTATAAGACGAACATTAGCATGGAGGTTTTTAAACTTGGTATTATGTTTGAGTTGACTGATTCTGTACAGCATTCTGTCTACCAAGGTTTTTATGTTTTTATTCACGTTAGTATGATTTTAGATGGAATATAGCATTCTCTTAACGTAAAAGATGTACATACATACCGACTTACTTAAACTTTTTAATCAAGCGGTAAGTAAAGAAGGAAATATTCGTAAAACTGAAACAATTTTTTGAATATTTTTTTTCGTAACTAGAGTTTTTCTGGAGATCTCTTATACAGGTAAACTGTAGGCAAATGTATGTAGGTAAATATAATTGATTAAATTTTTATCTGGTTAATTCATTTGCTTTCAATGTTATTTTCTTAAATTCAGCCGAACTAGTCGACAGTTGTTCTCGTGTCAAGCTTTTACAAATTTTGTTAAGACATGCCAATAAACAAAAACTAAACTATCAACATAAAAATATTAATACACCTACTAAATCAAACAATCCTATATTGTACAAACTACAGATAAAGGTTGTTATGATCATAGTGCGGATTGCCCGAAGATCACGAAGCAGCATTCGGTGTAGCTCTATCCCAATTGGTCGATACACAATCGTTATACTCGTGAAAGTGATTGACAGCGGCGATCTCTATAACACTTATACATATAACACAAAACTTTTGTACCAGTTACAGGCATGTGTATTGCCGCCTTTATAGTACTTGTGACTTGGCAAAACTCACGTACAATGACAATACAGAGTATGCGAACATGAAATATTTATCAATAACTGGTGACCCGACCAGCTTCGCACGGGTGTAACAATTCTACGAAATTCACAGTTTTTCTCTACTGTAAAATGCATGATATTGTACGCGTAAACGATCCACTTGTATGACTCTTTGTATTGGTGATTTTATGAAAATCCTTGCAGTAGCTTTTTGAATTTATCGTTAACAGACAGAGAGGCATATTTGGTGGGATGGATACAAAATTTTCTGGGAATCAATCATTAATAAAATGAGTGCCTAAGTACAAAGATTTGCTTCTTTACCCGCAAAAAATTTAGTTATCATTAAAAAAATTATATAAACTTACAAGCAATCTTCTTGATCATGGCAAAATAAAATTCACAAGTGAAATAAGAAGACCTGATGACTAGAAAACTATTTCATACCAACCGTGAAAAGCTGTGGTTGCAGGAGCTTATACATGTGCAAGTATAGGTTACATGAAAATTGAAATGTGAAACCGTTCAAGAGCCAAATACGAGAGTTTTTCTGCGATTAAAATAAAAATCTTCAGACCTATGATGATACAGTCAATTGAACTTATAGGTCTTCAATTGTACTATTTACAGGCACAGGTGGGCACAGGTACAAATTTTACGATGAAATACTTATGTACATCTTATCTATCTATATACAGGGTGTCCCAAAACTCAACGATAATCTGGGACCGGATGAAAGGTCAAGCTATACCAGTTCTGGGAAAAATAAAAAATAAAATCCATTTCACTCAGTTCAGCGATAACAGACATTTTTTAAAAAAAGTTGAAATTCGACACCCTTGGTCGCATTTTTAAGGTTTGTGATCACCAATGTCCTAATTACGCTGTGATTTTTTTAATTTCGTGATCTTCATTAACGATGCTATTAATCGCAACTATAAATTATTGAAAAAATATTGTTAATTTAATAAAAATAAGTTAAGTTTTAGTGAGTCATGGTTCATAAAAATATTGTTCGTTAACTTTGGCACTTCATTTTGAAAAAAAATTGTACTACACTACCCTTGGCAAGTCATTTCAAAAGATGGCGCATTTAATCAAGATTTCAAAATAGTGCAACATTTGCCACTTTTCTTGCCATTAAAAAAATTATTTCTTATTTTTTTCAAATTCAGCTCATTTTGAAAAACTCAACATAAGGAATTTTTGTTACTAAAAGGAGATTGACAGGGTGTGGACCAGGTGCATTTTGTTCCTCAGCCCAATACTAATCAGTAAACCGAAGCTCTTCAAAATCTGCTCCAGGAGTCAAGAGAAAAAAAGAGTTTTTCCAACCTAACCTAACCTAAGTTAGAAATCGTTTTAAGGAAGTTTGACCAAGTGCTGCCGAGAATGAACACCTAGTGCATTTTGTTCCTCAGGTCAAAACTAATAAGCAAACCGAAGCGCTTTGAAATCTGCTCCAGGATTAAAAAAAAAAAAACCTTTTTCCAACCTAACCTAACCTAAGTCAGAAATCGTTTTAAGGAATTTTGACCAAGTGCTGCCTAGAATGAACACCTAACGCATTTTGTTCCTCAGGCCAGTACTAATCAGCAAAGTGAGGCGCTTCGAAATCTGCTCCAGGATTAAAAAAAAAACTTTTTCCAACCTAACCTAACCTAAGTTAGAAATCTTTTTTAGGAGGTTTGACCAACTGCTGCCCAGAATGAACACCAAGTGCATTTTGTTCCTCAGGCTAATAGTAAGAAGCAAACCGAAGCGCTTTGAAATCTACTCCAGGAGTCAAGAAAAAAAAAGACTTTTCCAACCTAACCTAACCTAAGTTAGAAATCTTTTTTAGGAATTTTGACAAAGTGCTGCCCAGAATGAACACGTATTTGTTTTTTGTTTTTTTTTTCTGAAGCTAGCACTTGTCAGTAAACCGAAGCGCTTCGAAATCCGCTCCAGGAGTCAAGAGAAAAAAAGAGTTTTTCCAACCTAACCTAACCTAACCTAAGTTAGTTTGACCAAGTGCTTCCCAGAATGAACACCTAATCCAATTTGTTCCTCAGGCTAATACTAATTAGTATTTTACTGATTAGTATTGGCCTAGATTAGGTTAGGTTGCAAAAACTTTTGTTTTCTCTTGACTCCTGGAGCAGATTTCGAAGCGCTTCAGTTTGCTGATTAGTACTTGCCTGAGGAACAAAATGCATTAGGTGTTAATTCTAGGCAGCACTTGGTCAAAATTCCTTAAAACGATTTCTAAATTAGGTTAGGTAAGGTTGGAAAAAAAAAATTCTTGACTCCTTAAGCAGATTTCAAAGCGCTTCGGTTTGCTTATTAGTATTGGCCTGAGGAACAAAATGCACTAGGTGTTAATTCTGGGCAGCACTTGGTGAAACTTCCTTAAAACGATTCCTAACTTAGGTTAGGTTATGTTGAAAAAACTTTTTTTTCTCTTGACTCCTGGAGCAGATTTTGAAGCGCTTTGGTTGGCTGATTAGTATTGGTCTGAGGTATGAAATGCGTTAGGTGTGCATTCTGGGCAGCACTTGATCAAACTTCCTTAAAACGATTTCTAACTTAGGTTAGGTTAGGCTAACCTAACCAAACCTAGGTTGGAAAAACTCTTTTTTTCTCTTAACTCCTGGAGCAGATTTCGAAGCGCTTCAGTTTGCTGATTAGTACTGGCCTGAAAAACAAAATGCATTAGGTTTTCATTCTGGGCAGCACTTGGTCAAACTTCCTTAAAACGATTTCTAACTTAGGTTAGGTTAGGTTGGAAAAAGTTTTTTTTTTTAATCCTGGAGCAGATTTCAAAACGCTTCGGTTTGCTTATTAGTATTGGCCTGAGGAACAAATGCACTAGGTGTTCATTCTGGGCAGCTCTTGGTGAAACTTCCTTAAAACAATTTCTAACTTAGGTTAGGTTAGGTTGGAAAAGCTCTTTTTTTCTCTTGACTCCTGGAGCAGATTTTGAAGTGCTTTGGTTTGCTGATTAGTATTGGTCTGAGGTATGAAATGCACCTGGTCCACACCCTGTCAATCTCCTTTTAGTAACAAAAATTCCTTATGTTGAGTTGTTCAAAATGAGCTCAATTTGAAAAAAATAAGAAATATTTTTTTAATGGCAAGAAAAGTGGCAAGTGTTGCACTATTTTGAAATCTTGATTAAATGCGCCATCTTTTGAAATGACTTGCCAAGGGTAGTGTAGTACAATTTTTTTTCAAAATGAAGTGCCAAAGTTAACGAACAATATTTTTATGAACCATGACTCACTAAAACTTAACTTATTTTTATTAAATTAACAATATTTTTTCAATAATTTATAGTTGCGATTAATAGCATCGTTAATGAAGATCACGAAATTAAAAAATCACAGCGTAATTGTGACATTGGTGATCACAAACCTTAAAAATGCGACCAAGGGTGTCGAATTTCAACTTTTTTTTTTAAATGTCTGTTATCGCTGAACTGAGTGATATGGATTTTATTTTTTATTTTTCCCAGAACTGGTATAGCTTGACCTTTCATCCGGTCCCAGATTATCGTTGAGTTTTGGGACACCCTGTATATAATAATAAAATCCATATTACTCAGTTCAGCGATAATAACATTTTTTAAAAAAAGTTGAAGTTCGACACCCTTGATCGCATTTTCAAGGATTATGATCACCAATGTCACAATTTCGCTGTGATTTTTTTAATTTCGTGATCTTCATTAACGATGCTATTAATCGCAACTACAAATTATTGCAAAAAACATTGTTAATTTAATAAAATAAGTTAAGTTTTAGTGAGTCATGGTTCACATAAATATTGTTCGTTAACTTTAACACTTCATATTGAAAAAAAATTGTACTACACTACCCTTGGCAAGTCATTTCAAAAGATGGCGCATTTAATCAAGATTTCAAAATGGTGCAACACTTGCCACTTTTCTTGTCATAAAAAAAAATATTTCTTATTTTTTTCAAATCGAGCTCAATTTTGAACAACTCAACATTAGGAATTTTTGTTTCTAAAAGGAGATTGACAGGGTGTGGACCAAGTGCATTTTGCTCCTCAGCCCAATACTAACTAACTCTTTAAAATCTGCTCCAGGAGTCAAGAAAAAAAAAGAGTTTTTCCAACCTAACCTAGCCTAAGTTAGAAATCGTTTTTAGGAAGTTTGAGCAAGTGCTGCCCAGAATGAACATCTAGTGCATTTCATACCTCAGACCAATACTAATCAGCGAACCAAAGTGCTTCAAAATCTGCTCCAGGAATCAAGAGAAAAAAAGACTTTTTCCAACCTAACCTAACCTAAGAAATCTTTTTAAGGACTTTTGACAAAGTGCTGCCCAGAATGAACACCTATTTCCTTTTTTTTCTCAGGCCAATACTAATCAGTACACCGTAGCGCTACGAAATCTGCTCCAGGAGTCAAGAGAAAAAAAGACTTTTTCCAACCTAACCTAACCTAAGTTAGAGATCTTTTTAAGGAATTTTGACCTAGTGCTGCTCAGAATGACCACATTAGTGCATTGTATTTCTCAGGCCAATACTAATCAGCAAACCGAAGGTGCTTTAAAATCTGCTCCAGGAGTAAAAAGAAAAAAAGAGTTTTTCCAACCTAACCTAACCTAAGTAAGAAATTGTTATTTTGACCAAATGCTGCCCAGAATGAACACCAAGTGCATTTTGTTCCTCAGGCCAATACTAAGAAGCAAACCGAAGCGCTTTGAAATCTGCTCCAGGAGTCAAGAAAAATAAAGACTTTTTCCAACCTAACCTAACCTAAGTTAGAAATCTTTTTAAGGAATTTTGACAAAGTGCTGCTCAGAATGAACACATTAGTGCATTTTATTTCTCAGGCCAATACTAATCAGCAAACCGAAGGCGCTTTAAAATCTGCTCCAGGAGTAAAAAGAAAAAAAGACTTTTTCCAACCTAACCTAACCTAAGTTAGAAATTGTTATTTTGACCAAATGCTGCCCAGAATGAACACCAAGTGTATTTTGTTCTTCAGGCCAATACTATTAAGCACCCGAAGCGCTTTGAAATCTGCTCCAAGAGTCAAGAAAAAAAAAGACTTTTTCCAACCTAACGTAACCTAAGTTAAAAATCTTTTTGAAGAAGTTTGACCAAGTGCTGCCCAGAATGAACATCTAGTGTATTTTGTTCCTCAGGCCAATACTAAGAAGCAAACCGAAGCGCTTTGAAATCTGCTCCAGGAGTCAAGAAAAAAAAAACACTTTTTCCAACCTAAACTAACCTAAGTTAAAAATCTTTTTAAGGAATTTTGACCAACTGCTGCTCAGAATGAACACATTAGTGCATTTTATTTCTGAGGTCAATACTAATCAGCAAACCGAAGGCGCTTTAAAATCTGCTCCAGGAGTAAAAAGAAAAAAAAAGAGTTTTTCCAACCTAACCTAACCTGTTAGAAAACTTTTTTGAGAAGTTTGACCAAGTGCTTCCCAGAATGAACACCTAATGCATTTTGTTCCTCAGGCCAACACTAATTAGTGTTTTACTGATTAGTATTGGCCTAGGTTAGGTTAGGTTGCAAAAACTCTTTTTTTCTCTTGACTTCTGGTGCAGATTTTGAAGTGCTTTGGTTTGCTGTGTAGTATTGGTCTGAGGTATGGAATGCACTAGATCTTCATTTTAGGCAGCACTTGGTCAAAATTCCTTAAAACAATTTCTAACTTAGGTTAGGTTAGATTAGGTTGCAAAAACTCTTTTTTTTTTCTTGACTCCTGGAGCAGATTTTAAAGCGCCTTCGGTTTGCTGATTAGTATTGGCCTGAGAAATAAAATGCACTAATGTGTTCATTCTGAGCAGCACTTTGTCAAAATTCCTTAAAAAGATTTCTAACTTAGGTTAGAATAGGTTGGAAAAAGTCTTTTTTTTTCTTGACTCCTGGAGCAGATTTCAAGGCGCTTCGGTATGCTTCTTAGTATTGGCCTGAGGAACAAAATGCACTTGGTGTTCATTCTGGGCAGCATTTGGTCAAAATAACAATTTCTTACTTAGGTTAGGTTAGGTTGGAAAAACTCTTTTTTTCTTTTTACTCCTGGAGCAGATTTTAAAGCACCTTCGGTTTGCTGATTAGTATTGGCCTGAGAAATACAATGCACTAATGTGGTCATTCTGAGCAGCACTAGGTCAAAATTCCTTAAAAAGATCTCTAACTTAGGTTAGGTTAGGTTGGAAAAAGTCTTTTTTTCTCTTGACTCCTGGAGCAGATTTCGTAGCGCTACGGTGTACTGATTAGTATTGGCCTGAGAAAAAAAAGGAAATAGGTGTTCATTCTGGGCAGCACTTTGTCAAAAGTCGTTAAAAAGATTTCTTAGGTTAGGTTAGGTTGGAAAAAGTCTTTTTTTCTCTTGATTCCTGGAGCAGATTTTGAAGCACTTTGGTTCGCTGATTAGTATTGGTCTGAGGTATGAAATGCACTTGGTGTTCATTCTGGGCAGCATTTGGTCAAAATAACAATTTCTTACTTAGGTTACGTTAGGTTGGAAAAAGTCTTTTTTTTTCTTGACTCTTGGAGCAGATTTCAAAGCGCTTCGGGTGCTTAATAGTATTGGCCTGAAGAACAAAATGCACTTGGTGTTCATTCTGGGCAGCATTTGGTCAAAATAACAATTTCTAACTTAGGTTAGGTTAGGTTGGAAAAAGTCTTTTTATCTTTTTACTCCTGGAGCAGATTTTAAAGCGCCTTCGGTTTGCTGATTAGTATTGGCCTGAGAAATAAAATGCACTAATGTGTTCATTCTGAGCAGCACTTTGTCAAAATTCCTTAAAAAGATTTCTAACTTAGGTTAGGTTAGGTTGGAAAAAGTCTTTTTTTTTCTTGACTCCTGGAGCAGATTTCAAAGCGCTTCGGTTTGCTTCTTAGTATTGGCCTGAGGAACAAAATGCACTTGGTGTTCATTCTGGGCAGCATTTGGTCAAAATAACAATTTCTTACTTAGGTTAGGTTAGGTTGGAAAAACTCTTTTTTTCTTTTTACTCCTGGAGCAGATTTTAAAGCACCTTCGGTTTGCTGATTAGTATTGGCCTGAGAAATACAATGCACTAATGTGGTCATTCTGAGCAGCACTAGGTCAAAATTCCTTAAAAAGATCTCTAACTTAGGTTAGGTTAGGTTGGAAAAAGTCTTTTTTTCTCTTGACTCCTGGAGCAGATTTCGTAGCGCTACGGTGTACTGATTAGTATTGGCCTGAGAAAAAAAAGGAAATAGGTGTTCATTCTGGGCAGCACTTTGTCAAAAGTCCTTAAAAAGATTTCTTAGGTTAGGTTAGGTTGGAAAAAGTGTTTTTTTCTCTTGATTCCTGGAGCAGATTTTGAAGCACTTTGGTTCGCTGATTAGTATTGGTCTGAGGTATGAAATGCACTAGATGTTCATTCTGGGCAGCACTTGCTCAAACTTCCTAAAAACGATTTCTAACTTAGGCTAGGTTAGGTTGGAAAAACTCTTTTTTTTTCTTGACTCCTGGAGCAGATTTTAAAGAGTTAGTTAGTATTGGGCTGAGGAGCAAAATGCACTTGGTCCACACCCTGTCAATCTCCTTTTAGAAACAAAAATTCCTAATGTTGAGTTGTTCAAAATTGAGCTCGATTTGAAAAAAATAAGAAATATTTTTTTTATGACAAGAAAAGTGGCAAGTGTTGCACCATTTTGACATCTTGATTAAATGCGCCATCTTTTGAAATGACTTGCCAAGGGTAGTGTAGTACAATTTTTTTTCAATATGAAGTGTTAAAGTTAACGAACAATATTTTTGTGAACCATGACTCACTAAAACTTAACTTATTTTATTAAATTAACAATGTTTTTTGCAATAATTTGTAGTTGCGATTAATAGCGTCGTTAATGAAGATCACTAAATTAAAAAAATCACAGCGAAATTGTGAAATTGGTGATCATAATCCTTGAAAATGCGATCAAGGGTGTCGAATTTCAACTTTTTTTTAAAAATGTCTGTTATCGCTGAACTGAGTGATATGGATTTTATTTTTCCCAGAACTGGTATAGCGTTGCCTTTCATCCGGTCCCTGATTATTGTTGAGTTTTGGGACACCCTGTATAAAAATGAAACCCGTTTTTCGTTGTCACGACATCACATGAAAACGGCTTGACCGATTTGGCTGATTCTTTTTTTAAAATGTTCCTTGAAGTTCAATGATGGTTCTTACGGAGAGAAAAATTAAAAAAAAAAAGTTAGGTAAAGTAGGGTAGGTAGGGTAGTGTAGGGTAGTGTAGGGTAGTGTAGGGTAGTGTAGGGTAGTGTAGGGTAGTGTAGGGTAGTGTAGGGTAGTGTAGGGTGTGTAGGGTAGTGTAGGGTAGTGTAGGGTAGTGTAGGGTAGTGTAGGGTAGTGTAGGGTAGTGTAGGGTAGTGTAGGGTAGTGTAGGGTAGTGTAGGGTAGTGTAGGGTAGTGTAGGGTAGTTTAGGGTAGTGTAGGGTAGTGTAGGGTAGTGTAGGGTAGTGTAGGGTAGTGTAGGGTAGTGTAGGGTAGTGTAGGGTAGTGTAAAGTAGTGTAGTGTAGTGTAGGGTAGTGTAGGATATGTAGGGTAGTCATTTGACGGGAGCGAAGCCGCGGGTTAAAGCTAGTCTATATACAGGGTGGCCCATAAGTCCTTACATATGTAAATAATGAATAAATAAAAAACTAATTACAATAAGAAATACCTTTTTATTTCGTATTAACCTTTATAAAATGGGAATTATTTTTTGAAAATAACATCATCCCAATGTAACCCGTTACGATCACGGCACTCATGTAAGCGACGTCTAAAACTATTGACGACTGCGCGGCAAGTCAGTTCTGTGATGTTAGCCATTTCTCTTTGAATATTTTTTTTTAGGGCTTCAATTGACCGTGGGTTTGTGTCATACACTTTAGATTTTAGATAACCCCATAAGAAAAAGTCCATCGGGGTTAGATCCGGACTACGTGGTGGCCAGGAAATGTCTCCTCTTCGAGAGATCACTTTGTTGGGGAAAAGTTCACGAATGACGGGCATAGCGGTGTTAGAGGTATGGGCTGTCGCGCCATCCTGATGAAACCAGGTCCGCGTATTGTAGCATGGAAAATTCTGCAACGCTGGTGTAAAAAACTCCTCGATCTTTGCTACATATCGCTCTGAATTAACTGTAATCGCGCGACCTCTGCCGTCTTACGAGTAGACTGGGCATTTTCACGAACAGACTGTAACACTATGTCGATGTTTTCTTCCGTCCTTGATGTCCTTGGTCGACCCGATCGCTTTTTATCTAACGTCGAACCAGTCTCTTCAAACTTTGCAACCCAGTTGTTGATCGTTTGAACAGTTGGAGTGTCATGAAAGTTGTGTAGATTGTGATGTTCTCGAAATTTACGCCGTGCAATGGTTGCCGAAAAATTGTTCCGATAAAGCTCGCGCACACAAAAAGCACGGTCCGCACTGGTGAAACCCTCCATGGCGACTGACTTCCCAGGAACCGAACGTACTGTTTTTGCCCCGCCTGCGCCCCTCCCGCGCGTCTTATGCGTTTTATTCGAAATTTACATTTTAAAGGACTTATGGGCCACCCTGTATATAAAAATGAAACCCGTTTTTCGTTGTCACGACATCACATGAAAACGGCTTGACCGATTTGGCTGTTTTTTTTTTTAAATGTTCCTTGAAGTTCAATGATGGTTCTTACGGAGAGAAAAATTCTAAAAAAAAAAATAGTTAAAGTAGGGTAGGTAGGATAGTGTAGGGTAGTGTAGAGTAGTGTAGAGTAGTGTAGGGTAGTGTAGGGTAGTGTAGGGTAGTGTAGGGTAGTGTAGGGTAGTGTAGGGTAGTGTAGGGTAGTGTAGGGTAGTGTAGGGTAGTGTAGGGTAGTGTAGGGTAGTGTAGGGTAGTGTAGGGTAGTGTAGGGTAGTGTAGGGTAGTGTAGGGTAGTGTAAGGTAGTGTAGGGTAGTGTAGGGTAGTGTAGGGTAGTGTAGGGTAGTGTAGGGTAGTGTAGGGTAGTGTAGGGTAGTGTAGGGTAGTGTAGGGTAGTGTAGGGTAGTGTAGGGTAGTGTAGGGTAGTGTAGGGTAGTGTAGGGTAGTGTAGGGTAGTGTAGGGTAGTGTAGGGTAGTGTAGGGTAGTGTAGGGTAGTGTAGGGTAGTGTAGGGTAGGGTAGTGTAGGGAAGGTAGGGTAGGGTAGTGTAGGGAAGGTAGGGTAGGGTAGTGTAGGATATGTAGGGTAGTCATTTGACGGGAGCGAAGCTGCGGGTAAAAGCTAGTTATTTATAAAATTTGACTTACCATTGTAAAACATAGTTATTTTTACACAATCATGTTAACAAATTACGAATATTGAAAACAAAATAAAAATATTAATATCATGACAAAACATTGTCAGTATACTCATATCTAGACCAATTAGTTCAACCACATGTATTCATACTGGCTAAAGAAGCCTCATCTTACATGGGATTTTAAATGATGTAATCAAATACTTCCCAACATAATAAAACATAATGAGAGGACATCTTATATTTTATACACAATATTATTCAGATATTCATACTAAAGGCAGCATTTTCATCTTAAATGTAATTCTAGATGACATTAAGGATAAACATAAGATATATATATTGAGTTAATATCAGTCCTACTGCACTACAACTTAGTGAACAAATCGATTGGTTCGCATTTGGAAATATTGTTGAACCGATGAAGATTGCAAGAAAATATTTGATTACCTTCAATTTCTGTAGCTTTAGTCAGTGTACTATGCACGAAGAAATATTTAACACTGGCAAAAATGTTGAATTTTATGTGTATCACTTACATGTCTTGCTAATCTTTAGGGCCATTGATAAATGAATAAAAATGCCAAATAATATTTATTTGCAAGTAGGTTTTTTACAAACTTGACGTGTAAAAAACACGTCAATTTTTTTCCATCATTTTATACTAGATTAGGCCGGTGTTTCCTAGCTGACTACCCTAAAAAGAAACACCGAAACTCAAAGGACACTCATTCATACATAGAATAGAGTGATGATATGACGAAAGAAAAACTTGGAGCGCCCAAATATGGACACGTCAGAGTAGGTGTTGGGGTTAGCAAAGTGAACAAATGAAGGTGTATCAACACATTTATATATGGGCTGGTGCTTTGGACTCAGTGGAAAGGCGTGCGAAGAGGCCAATTGGAGACCCTGATTTGGTTAAATCCAATCTGCAAAGCCTAGAGCACAGGCGTAGGGTAGCCAGCCTATCGGTGTTCTAAAGGATGCATTTCGGAGAGTGCGCTGGCCATCTCGCCATCGAAGGACTGGAACAATTATTTGCCTGCTGCGGTCTTGCCGTCCGATTATAATTTGCGCAACACTGCTTCATCAATACACCATCAGACGGGATTGCAGTCAAGCACTGGTTTATGTTATATATTTAAAAAAGGTTACTTAAGTTGCTTTAATCCCTGCAGCCAGAAATAGGAGTACTTACCTATTGAATGTTTGAGTTAGGCAAGTATTTAAACGTTATCGATTCCAGTCAGTTGCTTAGCTGATTACATGGTTGAAGGGCATACGAGACTAGTTAAATGGCGTTGTTTAGTAAAAAGGCTCATTACCTGAATGACAAATTAAGATAGTGGCTAGCGACGTATAGGTAGACGAGAAGCTTATACCCCACGCCTTTTTCTGAGGAACTTTATATTTTTTCATTATAAAAAATAGTTTACTTGACAAAGTATCTAATTAGAGGTGTTATGACGAATTAGGCTTAGTGATATTAAATATATGCCCACAATGTAAACGATAGAAAACCGATAAGGTTCTTGGATAGATGCACAAGACCATGGACCTTCGACATGACCAATGATCATTGAACCATCATGCCTCGTTCTTCAACACACTCTAGCGTAATACCGAACTGACTGTCGAATATCTTATGAAAGCTCGAAGCTTGGAACAATATATCAAGCAACAGTACAGTGCAGTTCGTAGCAACAGTGCATGAACAGCTTGATAATATATTTCTAGGTCGCGATTGCATGAGCCGGCTTCAATCTATGTTTGTTAGCATGCCAGGGTTTAAACACGCTACTCTGTTCCGGTGCCCTACATTTATCAAGTTTTTTGTCCTTTGTTCAGGTAAGCGGAAAAACGTACCGTACTGGAAAAGGTTTAAAAAAGAATTTATTGCAATATCGGAGTCCCGTAGTCTAGACAAGTTGCCTGTGAGTGCAGTGTAATAACTCTTCGCCGTTGGATAGTCACGACTTAACAAAAGAGAGCTTTTTCAAATAAAAATCCGATAAGTTGCAGGATAGCTCACGCGATGTCAATTATTATTATCAATAATAGAAAAAATGTGTTTTGAAACGTAAAACTATCTAGTTTTGTGAAACTAAAATAAATTAAAAATATGAAAAGTAAGAGTCTTTTTTTTAATTATGGGTTGTTGTCAACGATTTTGGAAAAAAATATATAAATAAAGCTTTTCATTATTACATTTAAAGTGTTCCTAGCTGTCAATATTTGGATTACATGTCATATTGTAGATTAATAAATTATTTGTGTTTGTTAATTTATCTGTACTTAGATTTGACAAAAGATAGTTTATGAGATCACTGCGTTTTAATACCTTAAGATTGTGACGTCTGTCGGTTCTATTAATTTATTAACCTATCACATACCCGCAAAACAAGACACAATAGTAAAACAATAACAGCGCGGTCTCATAGAACCGGTCGCGGATTCATGAATTAATAAATTATTTAATCACCAAATGTTGGGTATCAAATGTACGTCGAAAATTTTGCTATGATTGACAAATACCGCCGTTTAGCACGATAAATTTTGTTGGTAAACTACTAAAATAGATTTTCTATGTCAAATTGCAATAAACAATAAAGCGAAGACCAAGTCATAAAATGGTCGCTTACCTTAAGCTATTCGGAAGTTGAAAAATTCTTTGTACAAATAGTAACCTAAATAAATAAACTTATTGGGTGGACTGGTAGAGAATGCCTAAGGCACTAAGTCCAATGAAGACTTACCTCAAAATACAGTGTCATCATCATCATCATCTCAGCCGAAAGACGTCCACTGTTGGACATAGGCCTCCCCCAATACAGTATATGGGGTGTCAAAGATTCTTTGAAAAAATCATAACCTTCGAGTTAGTAAAAAAAATTATATGAGTAACTAGCCTCAATAGCGATAGGTCTGTTAATCTCCATATGGGGCTTTAAGAGGCCTGCGTACACCGCGTGCTATCACGAGTTGAGACGAAATAAAATACGTTTTAGAGGTTGATGGAATCAATCCAGATAGTACAAACAATTCTTGGACACACTGACTGAAGTTAAGTCATCATCCACACACTGACAGTTGCTTGCTGTGATAGCAATACAAACTATTGGAAATTTGGGAGATGTTCTTTTTTTTTTTTTAATCATTATAAACTAGCGCTTGACTGCGCTAGCTGCGAGATGTTCCGTAATACCAAAAATGATGAATGAAAAATTAATGGATTTCTAATATTGTTTCGAGTATTTATAACTTGATAATAATATCAGTGTTCCTACGGAGAGATATTTTAAAATATTGTTGTTTATAATATAGAAAAAACCAAATAAAAACATGACATTTTCGCTGTGAAAATGTGCAAATTTAAATTCGCTTAAATTTCATTTGGGGTAGGTTTTTCAAAAAAAAAGACGACGTAGGAACCTAGATAAATATTGTCTGAACCCGAATAACATCATATTATTGTGTAAATATGCATAAACCGCAAATGATTTTGGTATTATGTTTGTATGGATAATTCTAATGTCGCGGCCACCTTAAGAACATTTAAGTATGTTAAAATGAACCATTAAGGTTCATTTTAACATGGACTAAGTTAAAGTCGTTATAATTTATATTTCCCTAAGCCCTAATACCCATAACACAAGTTTAATCTTAGCTTGGGTGTTAGAGGTGTATAATCTGTGATAACATAAAACTTTTCTTTTCAATACATTTATGATTAAGTTAAAATACCAATGTACTTTACTTCTTGTAAAATTGTAAAGATTTTTATTGTTATTCCAATGAAAACAATTATTATTACTATTCATTTTTTTCTAAAATCTACCCTCAATTGGACAAAAAGGGGTGTAAGTTAACAGGAAAAAAACAAAATTCACACAAAAGAAGTCACGGGAAAAGTTACAGTTACATAAGTAGAAGTATGAGTTATACAATTACGAGTATACATAATATCATATTTATATACTTACGCATATAGTTAGGATGTTTTTTGAAAGATTTGCTCAAAGTCCTTTGAAAAAAAATGTGAATGGAAAAAACAACATCTGACGAAATAAGAAGATCAAAAGATCCTTGTAGTTTGTGATTCATTTTACTTCACAAGTCTCCGTCTTTTGATTTGACAAGTAGCTATTTTTCTTCATCGTCCTTATGAGAAGAAATAATATTTCAGTTAAATTTAATTGAAATAAAAGAAATTTAGTTATGTAACGGAATATCACCCTCACAGATAATACCGTACGTAGGGTATTTAAAAATATTGTTTATACGTAACTTTTTATGTGTACCCACAATGTGTAAATAATATAACCAGATTTTGTATATAAGGCACCGTATTTTTCGAAATAAATTCATTCCATTTTTACCAGCATTTGAGTCTCATTTGTATACCTTGCGTACCTACCTAACAGTGGTGACCCCGACTGAAGAACCTTCTAGAAGCGACAATGAACTC
The DNA here is from genome assembly GCA_030763345.1 of Mythimna separata. Lineage (NCBI taxonomy): Eukaryota > Metazoa > Arthropoda > Insecta > Lepidoptera > Noctuidae > Mythimna > Mythimna separata. Next base: position 19,658,469 of record CM061167.1, on the reverse strand, counting down.
GAGTACTTTGAAACTGAACGATGGAAGCGAAACATCATCACCGCAGAAGGATTCACACGAACTGTCAGCCGTCTCGTACAACCAACGGATACCGCCTCTGTGGAGAAATAGGATAAAGCTTTGGTTCCTGCAATTTGAAGCGATCGTGTCTGCTGGAAAACTAAGCGACAAGGAACTATCGGAGCTGCTCATCCGCCAACTCGACCTACAAGATCTAGACGAAATTCAAGACATCATGTTCGATACCAAAACCGCAACAGAGAACAACAGGTACGCCACTATGAAGACGAGGCTCATTCAAACCTACGACGAGAGCGACCACACTAAACTCGAGCGGCTGCTGTCCACCGTAGAACTTGGTGATTTGAAGCCTTCACAACTGCTACGCCGCATGCAAAATTTAGCCGGTAACAACATTGCTGAGAACACGTTGCGCGTGATATGGACGAAGCACCTACCCCCATCTGTACGCGCCATTCTAGCTGTGAGCGAAACGATAGCAAAGAAAACCGAACTAAATGAGTTAGCAATAATGGCCGACAAAATGCTAGAACAACTTCACCACCAAATATCAGCAGTACACAACATTCCGTCACCGGCAACACTATCCACTCCACCAGAACCTAAAAATCATGAAAACGCATTACTTCACGCGAAGATCGACATGTTGGCGAAAGAAATTGCCGAAATAAAAACACACCACAGCCACTACGGAAGGCAGCGCGGGCGCAACTGGCGAGGCGCGCCGCGTCATCGATCGCGCAGTGCATACCGATCACCGCATGGAAATCGCCGGTCGGACTCAAATAATCAACACAGGACTGAGTACATCGACAATTCAATTTGTTATTTTCATCGGAAATTCGGCGGACAAGCGCGGAAATGTACTAGACCATGTACTTATGAAGATAAGCACCCTTCAAGCTCGGGAAACTAAAGCAGGTGTTAGCAGAGACGGAATCTGGCGCCTGGGAAAAATCTCACCGTCTATTTCTGAAAGACAAGAAGACAAATCTAAGCTTTCTCATCGACACTGGCGCAAACATATCCGTCATTCCTCGAAAACGTTGCGAAATTTTGAAGCCAACGGAATTTAAACTATATGCAGCAAACAACACAGAAATAGCTACCTACGGGGAAAAAACATTGGACCTAGATTTGAACCTGAGACGACCATTCAGATGGAAGTTCATCGTAGCAGCAGTCAGCAAGCCCATCATAGGCGCTGATTTTTTAAAGCACCATCACTTACTAGTCGACCTCGCTGGAAAATGTTTAATCGACAAGATAACTAACTTGTCAGTGAAGACGTCTATTTGCAAATCAACAGCACCAACCATCAGAACTATAGACCTGGAACAAAAATATCACGACATACTGGCGGAATTCCCCGATATTACCCGACTTTCAACTATGAAAAATACTCCGAAGCACAATGTCAAACATCATATCGAAACAACAGGGCCGCCATTATACTGCAAAGCTCGCCCACTGCCACCTCACCGTTACGAAGCAGCAAAGAAAGAATTTCAAACTATGATGGATCAGGGATTATGCCGACCAAGCAAGAGCCCCTGGGCCAGTCCACTTCACGTAGTACCTAAACCAAACGGAGACTTACGCGTATGTGGAGACTACAGAAGATTAAATGCCATAACCAAGCCCGACCGATATCCAGTACCACGGTTGAAAGACTTCACTTACCAGCTGCACGGGAAGCTGATTTTCTCCACCTGTGACCTAAATAGGGCATACCAACAATTGCCTGTCCTGGAAGAACACATCGAAAAAACAGCAATCATCACACCATTCGGGCTATTCGAATTTCCTCGGATGTGCCCAGGACTAAAAAACGCTGGACAGACTTTCCAACGATTTATACACGAAGTACTCCACGGACTCGACTTCGCCTACCCATTTGTCGATGACGTCATCATTAGCTCCAGTACAGAAGAGGAACACAGACAACATTTACGAACAGTACTACAACGACTCGACGAATACGGCATCACTATAAATCCATCGAAATGCGTACTAGGCAAGAAAGTGATTAAGTTCCTTGGACACACTGTCTCACAAGATGGCATCAAACCACCAGCAGAAAAAGTAGAAGCAATCACAAATTTTCCCCTACCCACAACCATTGAACAATTAAGAAGATTCCTTGGCACCGTCAACTTCTACAGAGATTGCATTTCAAAGGCAGCCGAAATACAAGCACCTCTAAATGCATATTTGCACAATAGCAAGAAACGAGACAAAACAAAGATTGAATGGACCGACGAAGCCAAGAAGGCATTTGAGTTATGTAAAGCTGGCTTACAAAACGCAGCATTACTTGCTCACCCCTCGCATAAAGCACCGATCGCATTAATGACCGACGCCTCAGATAAGTGCGCGGGCGCTGTACTACAACAATATGTACACAATAAATGGCAGCCACTGGGATATTTCTCCAAAGCATTGTCAAGCGCGCAAATCAAATATAGCACATTCGACAGAGAGTTGCTAGCTATATACATGGCCGTGAAGCATTTTAGAAAAATGTTCGAGGGTAGACATCTCATAATATTCACCGACCACAAGCCGCTAACCTACGCGATAAATAAAACATCGTCAGACGGCGAGATACCGCGCCGAGCGAGACAACTCATATACATAAGCGAATTCACAACAGACATACGTCATATCAGCGGGCAAGATAATATAGTCGCAGATTCATTATCACGGATCAACACAGAAACCATCAGCTGCCCCACCACGATCGACTACGAGCAACTAGCTACGGCGCAAGAAAGAGATAGCACTATACGTGATTTAATGAAACAAAGCAACTTACAATTGAAGCGCATATCTCTACCCAACACAAATAGAAAAATACTGTGCGACACATCAACACAACATATACGCCCGTACTTACCAGAAACATTCCGTCGAGCAGCGTACGAAAGTGTACATAACCTCAGTCACCCCGGCACGCGCACAACAAGAAAAATACTCAGTGAAAAGTATTTCTGGCCATCTATGAATGCTGACGCGGGCCGATGGACGAAAGCCTGTGAAGCCTGTCAAAAGTCAAAAGTCAGTCGACATACTACGAGTCAAATAGCAACATTCCCACCAGCGGAACGATTTCAACATATCCATGTCGATATTGTTGGGCCCCTACCACCATCACAATACGGACACAAGTACCTACTTACTATTATCGACCGGTACACGCGATGGCCCGAAGCATTACCTCTCCACGACATAACGGCAGAAACAATTGTCAAAACAATATATGAAGGCTGGATATCAAGATTTGGTTGTCCTACGACAATAACAAGCGATCAAGGTCGTCAGTTCGAGAGCCAACTATTCTCTAAATTAATGAAACTAATGGGAATAAACAGAACGAGAACAACCGCATATCACCCACAGTCAAATGGAATCATCGAACGCTGGCACCGCTCACTCAAAGCCGCACTTACCGCTCGCTGCACCGCTAGTGCAAACGGAAAGTGGTTTGACGAGTTACCGACCGTATTACTCGGACTGCGCGCGGCCACTCGAAGCGACACAGGGATTAGTCCTGCACAATACACCTACGGAACGTCGCTGCGATTACCTGGAGATTTTTTTGTTGAAACTAAAGTGAGCGAAATGAATCACGATTTCGTCGAACAGCTGCGACACACTATCAACGCATACCGACCAGCCGAGACCTCGCATAGCAACAACAACATGTTTGTACACAACGACCTACGTACCTGTGAAAACGTTTACTTACGCAAAGATTGCACAAAAAAACCATTGCAACCGACATATGAAGGCCCATATCCCGTATTGGAAAGATGTGAGAAATACTACAAGCTCCAACTACCAGGAAGAATAACCAACGTCTCGATCGACCGACTAAAGCCTGCCTATACTATGTACGAACAAGAAAATGATGACACACAGAGGACAACGCGATCAGGAAGAATAGTGAAACCAGTTGTACGCTTCGCTTGAGGGGGTGTACTGTAACGGAATATCACCCTCACAGATAATACCGTACGTAGGGTATTTAAAAATATTGTTTATACGTAACTTTTTATGTGTACCCACAATGTGTAAATAATATAACCAGATTTTGTATATAAGGCACCGTATTTTTCGAAATAAATTCATTCCATTTTTACCAGCATTTGAGTCTCATTTGTATACCTTGCGTACCTACCTAACAGTGGTGACCCCGACTGAAGAACCTTCTAGAAGCGACAATGAACTCGAGTACTTTGAAACTGAACGATGGAAGCGAAACATCATCACCGCAGAAGGATTCACACGAACTGTCAGCCGTCTCGTACAACCAACGGATACCGCCTCTGTGGAGAAATAGGATAAAGCTTTGGTTCCTGCAATTTGAAGCGATCGTGTCTGCTGGAAAACTAAGCGACAAGGAACTATCGGAGCTGCTCATCCGCCAACTCGACCTACAAGATCTAGACGAAATTCAAGACATCATGTTCGATACCAAAACCGCAACAGAGAACAACAGGTACGCCACTATGAAGACGAGGCTCATTCAAACCTACGACGAGAGCGACCACACTAAACTCGAGCGGCTGCTGTCCACCGTAGAACTTGGTGATTTGAAGCCTTCACAACTGCTACGCCGCATGCAAAATTTAGCCGGTAACAACATTGCTGAGAACACGTTGCGCGTGATATGGACGAAGCACCTACCCCCATCTGTACGCGCCATTCTAGCTGTGAGCGAAACGATAGCAAAGAAAACCGAACTAAATGAGTTAGCAATAATGGCCGACAAAATGCTAGAACAACTTCACCACCAAATATCAGCAGTACACAACATTCCGTCACCGGCAACACTATCCACTCCACCAGAACCTAAAAATCATGAAAACGCATTACTTCACGCGAAGATCGACATGTTGGCGAAAGAAATTGCCGAAATAAAAACACACCACAGCCACTACGGAAGGCAGCGCGGGCGCAACTGGCGAGGCGCGCCGCGTCATCGATCGCGCAGTGCATACCGATCACCGCATGGAAATCGCCGGTCGGACTCAAATAATCAACACAGGACTGAGTACATCGACAATTCAATTTGTTATTTTCATTGGAAATTCGGCGGACAAGCGCGGAAATGTACTAGACCATGTACTTATGAAGATAAGCACCCTTCAAGCTCGGGAAACTAAAGCAGGTGTTAGCAGAGACGGAATCTGGCGCCTGGGAAAAATCTCACCGTCTATTTCTGAAAGACAAGAAGACAAATCTAAGCTTTCTCATCGACACTGGCGCAAACATATCCGTCATTCCTCGAAAACGTTGCGAAATTTTGAAGCCAACGGAATTTAAACTATATGCAGCAAACAACACAGAAATAGCTACCTACGGGGAAAAAACATTGGACCTAGATTTGAACCTGAGACGACCATTCAGATGGAAGTTCATCGTAGCAGCAGTCAGCAAGCCCATCATAGGCGCTGATTTTTTAAAGCACCATCACTTACTAGTCGACCTCGCTGGAAAATGTTTAATCGACAAGATAACTAACTTGTCAGTGAAGACGTCTATTTGCAAATCAACAGCACCAACCATCAGAACTATAGACCTGGAACAAAAATATCACGACATACTGGCGGAATTCCCCGATATTACCCGACTTTCAACTATGAAAAATACTCCGAAGCACAATGTCAAACATCATATCGAAACAACAGGGCCGCCATTATACTGCAAAGCTCGCCCACTGCCACCTCACCGTTACGAAGCAGCAAAGAAAGAATTTCAAACTATGATGGATCAGGGATTATGCCGACCAAGCAAGAGCCCCTGGGCCAGTCCACTTCACGTAGTACCTAAACCAAACGGAGACTTACGCGTATGTGGAGACTACAGAAGATTAAATGCCATAACCAAGCCCGACCGATATCCAGTACCACGGTTGAAAGACTTCACTTACCAGCTGCACGGGAAGCTGATTTTCTCCACCTGTGACCTAAATAGGGCATACCAACAATTGCCTGTCCTGGAAGAACACATCGAAAAAACAGCAATCATCACACCATTCGGGCTATTCGAATTTCCTCGGATGTGCCCAGGACTAAAAAACGCTGGACAGACTTTCCAACGATTTATACACGAAGTACTCCACGGACTCGACTTCGCCTACCCATTTGTCGATGACGTCATCATTAGCTCCAGTACAGAAGAGGAACACAGACAACATTTACGAACAGTACTACAACGACTCGACGAATACGGCATCACTATAAATCCATCGAAATGCGTACTAGGCAAGAAAGTGATTAAGTTCCTTGGACACACTGTCTCACAAGATGGCATCAAACCACCAGCAGAAAAAGTAGAAGCAATCACAAATTTTCCCCTACCCACAACCATTGAACAATTAAGAAGATTCCTTGGCACCGTCAACTTCTACAGAGATTGCATTTCAAAGGCAGCCGAAATACAAGCACCTCTAAATGCATATTTGCACAATAGCAAGAAACGAGACAAAACAAAGATTGAATGGACCGACGAAGCCAAGAAGGCATTTGAGTTATGTAAAGCTGGCTTACAAAACGCAGCATTACTTGCTCACCCCTCGCATAAAGCACCGATCGCATTAATGACCGACGCCTCAGATAAGTGCGCGGGCGCTGTACTACAACAATATGTACACAATAAATGGCAGCCACTGGGATATTTCTCCAAAGCATTGTCAAGCGCGCAAATCAAATATAGCACATTCGACAGAGAGTTGCTAGCTATGTACATGGCCGTGAAGCATTTTAGAAAAATGTTCGAGGGTAGACATCTCATAATATTCACCGACCACAAGCCGCTAACCTACGCGATAAATAAAACATCGTCAGACGGCGAGATACCGCGCCGAGCGAGACAACTCATATACATAAGCGAATTCACAACAGACATACGTCATATCAGCGGGCAAGATAATATAGTCGCAGATTCATTATCACGGATCAACACAGAAACCATCAGCTGCCCCACCACGATCGACTACGAGCAACTAGCTACGGCGCAAGAAAGAGATAGCACTATACGTGATTTAATGAAACAAAGCAACTTACAATTGAAGCGCATATCTCTACCCAACACAAATAGAAAAATACTGTGCGACACATCAACACAACATATACGCCCGTACTTACCAGAAACATTCCGTCGAGCAGCGTACGAAAGTGTACATAACCTCAGTCACCCCGGCACGCGCACAACAAGAAAAATACTCAGTGAAAAGTATTTCTGGCCATCTATGAATGCTGACGCGGGCCGATGGACGAAAGCCTGTGAAGCCTGTCAAAAGTCAAAAGTCAGTCGACATACTACGAGTCAAATAGCAACATTCCCACCAGCGGAACGATTTCAACATATCCATGTCGATATTGTTGGGCCCCTACCACCATCACAATACGGACACAAGTACCTACTTACTATTATCGACCGGTACACGCGATGGCCCGAAGCATTACCTCTCCACGACATAACGGCAGAAACAATTGTCAAAACAATATATGAAGGCTGGATATCAAGATTTGGTTGTCCTACGACAATAACAAGCGATCAAGGTCGTCAGTTCGAGAGCCAACTATTCTCTAAATTAATGAAACTAATGGGAATAAACAGAACGAGAACAACCGCATATCACCCACAGTCAAATGGAATCATCGAACGCTGGCACCGCTCACTCAAAGCCGCACTTACCGCTCGCTGCACCGCTAGTGCAAACGGAAAGTGGTTTGACGAGTTACCGACCGTATTACTCGGACTGCGCGCGGCCACTCGAAGCGACACAGGGATTAGTCCTGCACAATACACCTACGGAACGTCGCTGCGATTACCTGGAGATTTTTTTGTTGAAACTAAAGTGAGCGAAATGAATCACGATTTCGTCGAACAGCTGCGACACACTATCAACGCATACCGACCAGCCGAGACCTCGCATAGCAACAACAACATGTTTGTACACAACGACCTACGTACCTGTGAAAACGTTTACTTACGCAAAGATTGCACAAAAAAACCATTGCAACCGACATATGAAGGCCCATATCCCGTATTGGAAAGATGTGAGAAATACTACAAGCTCCAACTACCAGGAAGAATAACCAACGTCTCGATCGACCGACTAAAGCCTGCCTATACTATGTACGAACAAGAAAATGATGACACACAGAGGACAACGCGATCAGGAAGAATAGTGAAACCAGTTGTACGCTTCGCTTGAGGGGGTGTACTGTAACGGAATATCACCCTCACAGATAATACCGTACGTAGGGTATTTAAAAATATTGTTTATACGTAACTTTTTATGTGTACCCACAATGTGTAAATAATATAACCAGATTTTGTATATAAGGCACCGTATTTTTCGAAATAAATTCATTCCATTTTTACCAGCATTTGAGTCTCATTTGTATACCTTGCGTACCTACCTAACAGTTAAATAATTTCAGTGATATGAAAGAAAAGGGAGTTAGCTTATAGCTTAATATCGGTAACAGGATAGAATGGAAGGAAAAAACGTTTTTCGCCGACGCCGAGTGACATGAAACAAAGGCAGGGGGCGGTGAAGATAGAGTTTAAATTTTATAAAATGCAAAAAGTATGGTGAACCACACTTCTTGCAATTGCATACTTGCCTGAAATTTATCCTACAATATTCAAGCCGTTGTCACTACAATCAATGCTAATGTTTGATAATATCGTGTGTGTGACGTCGCTACGTGTACGGTTAATAACAAATACAAAATCCATGATGATATCGATCGCAATGTTTATACAGTACTAGTTTTTGCACGCCGTTTTGCCCGTGTCAAAGTCAAAAATCATTGCAAAAGCCATACTCCTTCTCCTCTTTACTATTCCGGGGTATAGTGTGCCTATACTTACCAAGTTTTATTCAAAGTCACTTAGTCGTTTGTGTGAAAAAGTAGCAAACAGACAGACAGAGCTGTAGACAGAGATGTATATTGTTAGATAAATTACAGACATTCAAGATATCACTGTGCATAATAAAAATAGGGATACCTGGTATCACATTGATGTCGCAATGCGGTGTATATCCTGGTGAAATCCTGGCAGTAACTTCTGTTTCATAAAAGGTACGTTAATTTTATATTCTTTGGGCTTATTTTTTAAAACCTTATTAGGTATAATTCCGTAGCTAACAGGAAATCCAAAAACTTATTTATTGATTTAATATATTTCGTACGTGTGTTTCGTATAGCGGCTATCTGCAAAACAGTAGATATACGACGCTTGTGCACTTACTAAAGCCCTTAGGTATTTTATTTTATATTTTCTAATTCAATCTTTTATTCCTATTTGATTGACAAAAATACACTTTATTAAAATGGGTATTTTATAGCTTTATAGCTGTTTTTTTGAGCGGAAGCTAAAATTCACACAGTTTTATTTGAAATCAAATTGCACCCAACTGTTTCTTCAAACGTAATGATATATTCTAAGTTTTTAATTGACTCATTTTTTTTATACCTACTGTATACTTAAATAAACTAAACCGAATGGTTCTAACAGTATCATTATATAATTGGACGTAATGCTCTAATAAACAAAATTTTGTTATCAATTTTCCAAACTTTTACGTATAAAATCTGGGTTTGGATTACATTTTGTAATTCTGTGTACAATTTTTTTTCTCGCTAATAAGGACTAGAAGGACTGGACTGAATTGGCAGTGGATAAATTAAACCCATGAACAGTTATAGAGAAAAACAAGTTTAAGTTATATCCCAATCTACAAAGCGCCGCGCACTAACTTATACTTAACCCGTGGTTTGGTATGCATTTCAAGCAATTTTCCCTGACTTAATCTACAGTTCCTATTGAAGCTTAAATTAAATCTTGATTTAAATCACGTAGATCGAGCTTGATAGAAAAAAATATGCACGATTGAATTGCTGCAACTGGCGGGCATAGATTGCGGCTTGGAATCTAAACGCAATCACAGAAATGTCGATACCCTCATAATTTTCTTCCCGGGATTAATACTCTTTTAGATTCTTAGTCCGAAACTACATTAAGTTTAAGGAAAAATAGCTCGCCTATTTTCGCTCATATATTTAAAGGTTTGCATAGGTATGCTCAGTGTTAGTTTGTAAATACCCATACCATACTTGCACACGTTCCAGGAGTATAATAAACTACTCGTATTACGTGTCCACGAAATTCTATGTTCGACTATCAAAGATGATAATGCGGGGTGATGGGACGTGGTGACGTAGGGATGCGCTCAATAATTGACGATTTACTCTAACAGTCATCATCTGCCTAGCCTTTTCCCAACTATGTTGGAGTCGACTTCCAGTCAAGCCGGATTTAGCTGAATACCAGTATTTTACGAGGAGCGGTTGCCTACCAGACCTTCACAACCCATTAACTGGGATGACACGGTACTTCATGGCATGACTGGAGTCAAATTTACTGGCTTCTAACTATCCGTAACGACTGCCAAAAATCTACAAATGACAGCCGGAACCTACGGCTTAAGGTGCTTTCTGAGGTTCGAAGGAAACTCGTTATGTTAAGATGGTCACCCATCCACAGACTAACCTTGGCAAGCGTTGCTTAACCTTGAAGATAGACCTGTGCGGCTGTTATTATCTAGCTACGAGCTCCTCATCGACTCTAACAGTACATTACATAATCATGAACATTGTTAAGTTAAAGAAAACAAACACATGTGTTCATAAAAAAGCCAATCAGTCGTGCTCTTATCAAGCTTCCCCATCACGTGTCAAGTTACGTTACAGCCACTGCTCCCACGTGGCTTTCAACAGCTGTTGTTATTTTGTTACAAGTTTTCCCTAGTTGCCAAATTGGGAAAAATCGGGAACATTCGCTCATTGGTGTAAGGAGAAAAAACTTTTTATATAAGTAATATTTTTTAAGTTGTGAATTTCTTTTTATTTGACAAATTACCACATACTATTTACTTACAAATACAATAATGTAATATATTTATTTGATATGTTGTAGGTCATGGGTCCAAACCCAGCCAGGCGCATTACTTTGTGTAATTTATTTCCTCACCACTGCTCTCAAAAACGGTGAAGGGAAACATCGTGAGGAAACCGGCATGTCCTAGAACCAAAACATGTGACATCCACCAATCCGCACTGGGCCCGCGCGGGGGATAACGGCCCATCCCCTCTCCTAGAGAGGACGCCTGACTCCCAGCAGTGGGAACATTATAAGGCCGCTAATGCTAATGATATGTTTTTGTTGTTTATTTGTTGTTGTATTGATATATTTATTTCAATAAGTTCTGGTATTGTAACACCATTGACTGCCCCATTTCTTGTCCATGCAATCTCTGTCCATTCCAGGTTGCATGGAAGTGATCGCGGAATGCGATAAGGCCACCTACTGTTTTTACCTATGTTTTTTAGTTTTAGTTATTTTTGTATGTATTCAATGGTGTACTAAAAATACAATAGAGAATATAATAAATAAATAAATAAACATATCTTGCCTCGCGAGGTTGTCGACATATGGGATGTGCTAGTCGGAGATGACTGTACTTAGTTAATAGACAGTTAGTGTATTAACTAAGTATTATTAGATATGGGCCTCAACGAATATCTTAGGAGGTTCTTGTTAGGCAGCTGGATCAAGAGTTCAATTAAAAAAGCAGTACTTAGCGGCGGCAGCAGTACTCCAATATGCCCAAGGTATTTTAATTGAGTGCACTCTCGATAATGGCACATCATTAATTTTAATAGGGGTACCATTACTGGGCACTTACCACCAGCCCCCAAGAAATCACAACACACATTGTACACTCTCACACACACTCGCAAGGCTCCTCAGGCCACAGACTGCGGCACTGTGCAGCACTATTTCATCTGCATAATTAATGTTGTTGATATACGCTATCAATGTAATGTTCAACTCTGATACATTGTGTTTGTAAGAAATTTAATACGTCACGAAATAAACAGAAGAAAATCCGGGACCTTGGAACGAAGGCAAAGAAGGAACGGGATGGGGTTTAGTCAGTAAAAGTCTGACACCCCCTCCCACTCAGCCCAGGAGTAGGAGAAGTTATTCTTATGATTATCCATCTAAAATAAAAAAAATAAATAAAAAAGCCTAAAAATTGGGGTATTTTTTTGCTTAAAATGTTTGAGCGCGCCTCAATATCGACTCGACGATGTATAAATAACTCATGTAACCTTTGCCGTCGCGAAAATATAAATAATTCTTTGGTCTCACAGAGTGAAATTTGAGGTACTTTTTTAACTCCCCCGCTCGTTGAGGTATGCATCATTGCATTAATCTATTTTGAGAATACATACAACACTTAGCGATATTACTCTTGAACCACAAGATTTATTTTCATTGTGGTGACCAAAATTCAGTATCAGCCAAAGAAGATGTACACAGGAATACTGACTATTGGAACTATCGTAGAGTATCTAACCATCTGGAATATCTATATTACATATATGTACATTACTTGTCCTACCGTTTTAATTACATGGATGTACAGACAGCCTTTCTAAATGGTGTCCCCCGCAAAGTGGCGAGCCTCTTTGCTGGCCGGCCACCATGGGATCTGAAGGCTGAACCCATGCACGAAGTGCGCGTGTAGATACAACGCCAGGGCGAAAGTCGAAAGTCACCGCATGGCACAGTATTTTGGCGGGATCTCATGGTAGAATGGCGGCTGCTACTGTCACCACCCGGTGCTAGGCGCGTGCCCAGCACTAGATTGCACTCTAATGATGGCGTCATCATTATGGCGGTAAGTCCCCTCTTTGAGAACTGGTTGACTCATCTGTCAGTGGAAGTTCGGGAGGGTACTGCACCACATTCGTGTGGAAGAAAAGCACATATATCCATTTTTTTTTGCTTTTCCCCAATATGCCGTAACCTATAAATACTTAATTAATTCGATATAGGAGTCGTAACAAAATAAGCAACCGATCGTTCTCAATTACTCGTCATTCACACGTAAAAAGCAATTTAGTCCTTTGTACGGTATCATAGCAAATATATTAAATGAGAATTCAGAGAAAACGGTACCGAATCGTCTATGTTTACTTTTAGTAGAATACTTGAAGTACATAGTTAAGTAGTTAGATCCTTATTTTGAGACACGTGTATAATAATAATATACATATTATAATCAGAATTTGTTTAAGACAGTGGTTTAATTGGATAAAAGAAATCGTTTGAAGAACGGGAAAAAACTTTTCCCTAATTCAAATTAATACCTGTTTTAATAAGCTCTAGGCAATACATAAATATATTTATTTATTATTATTTACACAGGTCCATTTGTTATGAAAAAAATAATCTACGAGTTAGTAACTAGTAACCTAAACAACAAAGCACATACAAACTACAGACACAATAAGGTTGCCTTTGCCGCACCAAAATACTTACAAATTTTCTCAGCATCTAGTTGCTCAGACAGTCAGGTCAATACTGTTGGAACTGCCGTGAACTTTTGCTACAAGAGAAGCGGTCTTTTTCTTTCAAATCGCGTACAAGTCATTTATTGTCACTGCCGCAAACATAGTGGCAGCCTCAGCAGCACCCTGAAAGCGTTATTATATTGCACACGCAGGACGTTTAGGGCATTACTGTTGAACCATAGACTGCCCGTGTAAAAATTGTGACAGAAAACTGCAAACAGTTTTATTTTAACTTCTGTACTATACCGAGAAAATCTTTGCGCCAATATAGTACGAGTATGTAACACTTAGCAGCTAGCGCCCTACGTTTTCGTTCCATGTCTACTTACTTTAAAATCATTATATTTACTATGAAAGAACTCACTGTAAAAGTGCATTATATTTTTATCTACAAAACGAAGTTAGCCCACTTAGTTCACGAACTAAGATTTAATAAGCATGTGTTTGCTTTTCCGAAAAGTAGGTATATTTTCACAGGATTTCATATTTGATAGAACTATTTTATTGGTCTAATCATTATATTAATCTGAATCATGTTAGGTCAATTTACTTTATAATATCACGGACAATACTCCATACATAAATGTTTACTTAAATTATAATAAGTATTGAAACTGATCACAATCCGATTAAATCGAAAAACTCGTAGATTGTTTTATTCCGCCTTTTATTTTACCCAATCGGTAGAGACTAAACAATTAATTTGCTGTTTATTCCCGTATTTACTACAATGAATGGAAATTACTTCCGGTTAGTTAGTTCACTTTTATCTGCTACCCTACTTTTACCCTCGGGACGTTCAATAATGACTGAAGAAAGTTATCCAGGCGATGATTTTGATGTAGATAGGTACACTTATGTATTTATAGACAAGGTGTGATTCTTTTTTATCATATCAGATTGGAAGAGCTCGTGGCTAGATTATAACAGCTGCACTGGTCGATCTGCAAGGTTAAGCAACGCTTGCCAGGGTTGATCTGTGGATGGGTGACCATCTTAACATAACGAGTTTCCTTCGTGCCTCGAAAAGCTCTTTAAGCTGTAGGTCCCGGCTGTCATTTGTAGATTTTGGGCCGTCGTTACGGATAGTCAGAAGCCAGCAAATCTGACTCCAGTCATTGAGGAGGGTTATTGAGGTCTGGTAGGCAGCCGCTCCTCCTAAAATACTGGTACTCAGCTAAATCCGACTTGACTAGAAGCCGACCCCAATACAGCTGGGAAAAGGCTAGACTGCTGTTAGTCTCTCGGTTTCATTACATTTTAGCGCGGGAGCTTTAATTTTGTAAGTAAAGCTATATACCTCGCAACCACTTTCTAAAACATGAAAGTTAATTTGCGAGCAGTATATAAATTAAAAATATATTTTATGTTTGCGAGTCATGCAATCCTGTAGCCAGGCGCGTCAGTCATGCATTGAAGTATAAAGTCGGTAGATACCGTAGTTTTCCAATTGATTAGTACCTAAGTTGTAATCTTGGTGTGCAATAAAGTATACATAATTAAACAAATATAACGTACAAAAACTAGAAATCTGCAAGAGTGTCGTGTGCGATGGTATGGCCACATCATGCGCTGCCCTATGAAGTACGTTGGTCGAAGATGCATGAATATACTCTATGTCTTTGGGCCTAGGTCTCGTGGTCGCCCTCGCAAGCGCTGGCTGGATGTCGTCAAGTCCGACATGAGAGCTAATGGCCTTACTGGATAGGATGTTTAAGATTAGGCAAAGTGGAGAAAGCTCAGTCGGAAGACGGACCCTGGCAAAAGCTGGGATTAACGCCAGGTAGAAGAAGAAGAAGAAGATAAAAACTAAAAATCTATTATGTGAGCACAATGTAGAAAGGTAATAAAAATGCAAGTAATTTAAAAAAATAGAAATTACGAAATAAGTCAGGTAAGAGATGACCAGTCTCGACTGACGGTACGCGTTCACGAGTATGACGCATGCTCCGACCGCGCTGTTATTGTCTTACTATTGTGACTCGTTTCGCGGGTATGTGATAACCGGGTATGTGGAGCCGATTGACCTAATGACACGTGCCACCATCAGCGAGATATTTGAGTGAGCTTGACATACCCTCAACTGCCATGCTCAATTGCTCGTTTACATCAAACTAGTTGCAACCTTGTAAAAATGCCTTAATGGTACCTACATCACAATCTCAAAGAAAAAAGTTTACAGTACTGTTGTATTTTTCCATTACAAGCTTCATTAAACAAATTGAATAAAAAACCATGGACGTGGGTGGTGAACTTTGTTCTCAATAAGTTGTGGCAGGAAAATTGTTGTTTGTACGATATTTTCTTATTACAATTTATTAATAGATATGAGAGGACAATGTAGACCTGTCTGTTTTGTACTCAAAAGCATAATATACTCGTAAATGGCGATCCATGAATCTGCGGAGTCTACAGTTTTTCCACATTCACGTTATAATCCTTTTTTGCCCTTGTTACGATATGAAAATAAAAAATAAACCTGTTATGATAGACTTAAACAATAATAAGTTACTAGATAAAGTCAGTTGGTGATTTGAATAATATTAAAAAAAACGTTGCGTACAACAATGTCAAAAGATAGCAGAAAAAAGTATTAATATAAAATAATAAATTTAAAAAACATTGATAGAGCAGTTATCCCGTGTCGCGCATGACGCGCGTATTATTATTACGTCATTGGGCGTTTTTTAAAATATATACCCAAAATTACATTTTTATAAAAAAAAATATGTTTAGGGAAACGAAGATGTAGAAACCAAAATTTTCGGCTGATTCAATTTTGTGAATCTATGTGTATAAAGGTCGATTCACACATATCAGTGAGCCCACAGTTCCGGCACAGTACCGCATCAGTGATAATTATTCTTTCATACATTCTCTATGGATGTATTTACACTTGTCAGTGTCAGTGTCGTCTCAGTACCGTCAGTGTCAGTGCCGGCACCGGCCATCACGGACGTGATCGGCGACGACGATATTTTATCACGGATCACTGACGCCGCTGCATCGAAAACAAAATGGAGGACGAGGTGTTGATTGAATTAGTTTGTGAGAATACTGTTTTGTATGATTTCTCCTTTCATTGTCACGAATTCTCCTTCAGATTCTCTTAACTTCCATGCTTCATGTACCCATTTTCTTTTTTTTTCCTCGATTCTCTTCTTCTTCGTCTAAAGCAATGGCTATCATAGCTAATTCTGTGTTATTGAAGAGTGCCACCAAAACAATCGACGTCAACGCTAGTCTGAAGGGAACGTCGTGCACGAAGACCCGCAGAGAACTGTACTGCGCCTGATATGTGTGAACTGAAGCACTGACGCACCACTGTAGCACGGATACGGAACTTTAACGGTACTGTGCCGGAACTGTGGGTTCACTGATATGTGTGAATCGACCTTAAACGAACCTTATGCGTATTTAAAGGTCATTCAAGGTGTACAGACGTATTTACAATCGGGTTTCGAGGAGTAGATAATTATACGATGATGCAGTCAGTGAGCTACCACGGAAGAATCATTCCATTGCATTTTGATAATATTGAATCACGATAAAAGAAATCCATTTTATCTAACTGCGCTAGAAGGATATATTCATGTATACAGTATTTATGTATATTTCTTTGGCACGCTCTAGAGCCTAAACAGTTTGCGGCATTTTAACTTGAAGGATGTTTTTAGATTCTTCTTAGTTGTGAGAGTGACACATAAACATAAAAAAAAACAGTTTCTTTTTTTAAATGGGAAATCAAATAATTTCTTTCACTGTGAGTGGAGCGAGAGGGACTTTTACTGATTAAGACTTACCCGTGTACATTCAGTTGCTCTTTGCGTTCTATAGCTGCGGTAACTCTCTCAACAATCCCGTAGCCATAGCAAATGTCGGCCCTAGCAAGCTTAGTCCATGTTGCTGTCCTTCAAGGCGTCGTACGCAAGCCCACGTCAATCGTTACCGAGAATCGTCCTGCGACTCTGACGCCCGAGGCTTCACCTATGGTGGTGGCTGGAGCGTCACGATCCTTTTCTTTACGGTTTCCGCCACCTCCATCGAGAGAGAGGTGACCTCTCACTTCTAACTATGGTTTGAATCCGGGTAAATATTAAGGCTGTGGGGTTTGACACAGTGCTCAATGTGATGACATCAAAAACGACGCCAATAAACAGTCCTGAAAATTTATTTCGATACACACGATTTTTCGAAATAAATCTTTATACGAATTCTCTCGAATAAAGAACCTTTCTGAAAATGCTCCATAAAGAACAACGGTGTTTGTCAAGTTTACCTCACGTGAATTAAAATTATATTAATTACTGTCTAGCTAATTATTATCACATTACTCGACTTTTTTAAAAGATTATATTAAAATTAAGTGATAGTGTTTAAGGTGTGCCTTAGCTCCAAGTTCTCCACGCGTACCCCTTGCTCCCCGCGTACTTTCACGTCTAAAGTTAAAAAATCGAATATAGCAACACCACGTGAACGTAATTCTAACCGCCAGGTGATTCAGTGTTGCTCGCACGCAAACTCCATTAATTCTAAGTGTCAGAATATTAATATGTATCGGTACGGTTATGAACATTCTTTTTGAATATAGTATAAAATAAATTTACAAAGTAGGCTAATAAATCCAATAGTTATTACTTGTTAGTAGCAGGTAAACTGATAGCTGCATTACAGGCATAATGATGAAGATGATTCTAAGAGCATGTAGACAGAAAGAAGCTCTCCAAATTTTTTGTTATATATTTTTAAAGTTTGAAATTGTGTAATGTCTTCTCCCGCTCTTGGGCGGAGTGGGAGGATACGACAGACTTTTACTGACTAAAACCCAATCCTATGTTCCTTTTTTGCCCTGGGCCCCGGGTTTTGGAATCGTGGAAAAGCTACTTATGATTACTTAGAAGGCGAAGTGGTAGCTACCACTTCTTTACACACTAAAGCTGGCAATTAATTATTAATTGGGGCGATGCCAATCTGGTCAAGTTCAGTGCTGCTAAAACCCAGGCGTGTCTTTTTTCCGCTAAACGGAGTCAATTCCACCCGGCTCCATCTTTCCGGGGTGTAACCGTTCCGATAACCGATCGCCTTGAGCTTCTTGGAGTAACACTCTCGTCTACTCTCAACTTCGGCTCATACATCGAGGCAAAAGCCCAGCTGGCTGCTATTGTATTTTACAGAATACATTTAGAAACTGTGCTCGAGAATTACATAACTTGATTTCGCTATCGTCTTTCTACCTTCGGACAACCCGACGTACGGCGAGTATTCACCTTTACATTGTTAATACCTCTAAGGTCCGAATAGAGCGTTTTGGCTCGTCGTTTGCCGCTTAGATACACTGAATGAATGGAACAATGTGCCTGCTGCGCTCTTTCCGTCCGATTGTAATTTCTGTGCCATTAGGGCTAGAGTGAGTAATCTGTTAATAAACTAGTGCGCTTCTCCATCAACGATTGAATCACTGCTTACTATTAGGCGGGAGCGTTCATAATTTAGAGGTACGGAACCCTAAAATGATGCAAAATAGGAAGTATTACGTTCTAAGGTAAGTTGTGACAGCGACTATTATAGCCAGTAAAGAAATTCAACAGATGATAGAGAACAATTTAAACTCGCAAGGCAAAGCCATAACTGCAGCATAAACGCTGAATAACAGCAGCATAACTCCTCTTAGTCTAGGTGGAACGAGACGAGGTAGAAATCCACCTGTGTTGCTTTGCGTTTAGAGATACAGTAACTCTTTCGAACAATCTAGCAGCCCATTAGATTAGCATAAGGTAAAAATTGTTCTCAAGCGAGTGAATCTGTGTGATATTATTAATTAAGGTATATGAACTTAACTTCTAAGCGATATCCTTTCGAAAACCCAGTCCCAGACGCTGCAGAGATACCAAGTCCAAGAGGGGGTATCTCATTAATTATATACATTGGTAAGAGAAATAACTAATAAAAAACATACAGACCAGATCAGATCCTTGCAAAACTGTGGAATCGGTTGGGCAAAAATATTGTCTAGCTCTTAATGAAGCTCTTAAATAAGGTTCTAAGTTCTAGAATATCCAACGAATAAAGACAGAGCTATCTGGTACAACATTAAATAAAAAAGCAAGGGTGACTTTAAAAAAATTATCGTGCCATAGACATACATCGCATACCTTTAATATCTATACATCGGAAAAGATTATTGACAAAAGTCTCTTACGAAAAACAGCTACAACCAAAAACCAATGCGGTGTTGTAGGAAGATTCCACACACTTTCGATTCAATCTCATACCTTATAAAAAAAAAGATCTGGAAAAAAACCGTTCGATCGAGTACCGTGACCGCTAGTAACCTCTTCTCGTACAAAAGATCCCCGAATCCTGTGTTATATTTAGGCTCATCATCGACATTTAGTTTGACGTGTCTATGATGTTGTTACTTAGCCAACCAACACCAATCGGTATATGATAATATAATAAGCTGAAATATATTAGCTAGTTCTTTCTCCAGTTAATTGACGGTAAAATAACACCGAGTAGATGAAAAAAAAACCAGCTCATCCATTTTGCCTAATGCCTTTGCAAAGGGCCACACCATGAGACTATACACGCCAGAGATGAAGATTTTAAGGTGTAAAAAGGCAATAAATTTGCTTGTCAGAGTTACAAAGTATGAAAAACAAAACACGTCTGTGATAAATACATTTATCTGATGAGGAAAGATTGTCACCAGTCCGAAAAATATGGAAGAACCCCTCTAACCAAAGTGTCCGTCGTAAACACCGACCGACAGCTGAAGGTCGAATTTAGATGTTGCGACGATTTAGCCAAACCAAAATAATTGTATAAAGCCAAACAGAGAGAAAAAGATTAATAAAAGTACTACCTAAGCAAGAAAGAAAGTGAGCAATCGTGGCCCAGTGGTAATGGCCCTGACTTAAGACTGCGTTGTAGGTCATGAATTAGAACCCAGCCAGGCATATTAGTTCGTGCAATTTATTTCATCATCACTGCTCTCAAAACGGTGAAGGAAATAATTGTTAGGAAACCAGCGCGTCCGGAGAAAAAAAAAGACGAAGACATTTGTGTTATCCGCCATCCTGTATTAGACCCGCATGGTGGATTATGGCCTTATCCGTCTTCTAGAGAGGCCTGAGTCTTGCAATTGCATGGCTATGCTTACGCTTAGAAAGAAAGAGGGAAATCCTGTTTATTTAGCACACAATGAATAAACAAGCAACTCTTCACTATAATCGTAACATTAATCGTATTATAATATGTTTGTATATTGCCCGCGTGGGATCCCTTAAAGCGCGTTTTCGTGAAATGCAAAGGTTTTCGCAAAAATTTGGATAAACACGTAAAGGTTTGTTGTGTTATTTACTTAACACAATCTGACTGATCCTTATGCCATTATAAGTTATTTCACAAAAACGAGAATAAATTTCGCGTTTCCATGAAATAGCAGAGCTATCTTAGTAAACTAGCAAAATACATTGAATCTTTTATCATTTATTTGTGAACCACGGTATTTTTTCTGAATAATAGTCGAATAGAGAAATCCTAAATATGTTGACGTTGAACGATGTAGGTACCCTTCTCCCTCGATTTAGATAAAACTCTCGGGGCGCAAATGACCAAGTCAAAGAGATGTATTCAAGAAATGAATGATATAACATTTGTGTTCTGATAAAAAAGGTTTGATATCGTTGCAAAATTCTTTGACGTATTGTCAAATGACTTCTCCTGCTGTTATGAAAATAAGTTAGTAATTTACTCTTTCTGCATTTTAACTTCATAAAAGAATCGAAGAAGCTGAGTCGAGGGAAGGTAATATAAAGAAGTTTATTTAGCTTTAAAAAATAGAAAATGCCTATTAGTTCCAAATGTACTATTAACTTAGTTTTTTGTATATCAATTTATAGCCTACTTACTTATGCTCCTTACTATAAGCGGTTTCCCGGCTCAGCGACGCTCATCTTTAAAATGTTTATAGGTTATGTTAATGAAGTTCAAAGGTTTTAAGAGTAATTTATTAACTTATACTTTTATAGGGTAAGGTTGACAAGGTCCTTGTCGTCATGAGAAATTAACAGACATAATTAAGATGAATCCGAGGAGCTCGTGGCTAGATAATAACAGCCGCACAGGTCGATCTTCAAGGTTAAGCAACGCTTGCCTAGGTTGGTCTGTGGATGGGTGACCATCTTAACATAACGAGTTTCCTCCGTGCCTCGGAAAGCACGCTAAGCCGTTGGTCCCGGCTGTCATTTGGAGATCTTTGGCAGTCGTTACGGATAGTCAGAAGCCAGTAAATCTGACTCCAGTCTTGCCATGAAGTACCGTGTAACCCCAGTTAATGGGTTGTGGAGGTCTGGTAGGCAGCCGCTCCTCGTAAAATACTGGTATTCAGCTAAATCCGGCTTGACTGGAAGCCGACCCCAATATAGTTGGGAAAAGGCTAGGCAGATGATGAATTAAGATGAATCTAACGAGCACGAACTCGATGGGTTTACTAATAGGCATTTCAGGGTTCCATCAACCAAAAAAAAATTGATGCCACGAACAAACGAACAGACATGTCAAACTTATAACATCCCTCTTTTCCATCGGGGGTTAAAAATAAAATAACGAAACATCAAACATTTTTTACACTTTTACCTGGTCCTTTAATTTTATTCATAGATTTTTTGTGCCACAACTCTTAGCTTTATGAGTATTTGGCTACTTCAAACCAGAATTATAATTTCAAGCCTGATTTATTTTTAAATGATCCTTTCATTACCTGAAGTTTTATTGAGATTTCTTTTGATGTCATAAGTAACTCTTGAAAAAGGGCAAAAAATAACAGCTGCTAAACCCCGGAGCGTAGTTGTTCACGCGCGCACCAGTTATCATGAGTGACGGGCCCCCAAGGGATGTTGCTTGCCAGGGTTGCGGGATTATTTGATAACGTTACCGCAAGCTCGAAACACAAAGGGAAGTTGTACGAACAAGGACGGGCTTTAGTCAGTCTGATACTCTGATACACTCGAGCGGGAGAAGACATTTAATGATTTCTTACGTTTTTCTTCTTTTCACCCGTCATAGTTATTCAAATGATCCCAAACATGATGAGTGTACAAGAACAAGACTATTTGTTTCGTTGCGAAAGGTGCAAAGTTTCTGCTCTCCATCGTAAAAACCTTAAGGGTTTTTACAATAAATAATACTCGACAGGATGATTTAAAGAATACGATATTTTTACCTGGGTCTGTCTCCAATGTCAGACCCTTGCATTGCTACCAACTACGAGTAGTCAGTACTTATCACCACAATTCACATAAACCTAGATACGACCGGAATACTTGTGAGAGTAACTATAAGTATTATTTTTTTATCCTATACTTCGTTGGTGAGCATTAGAATGGCCAAATACAAAACTATAAAAAACAGCGAAAAGTACTAAAACCCAATTAAAACTAGCCATGAACATTCGACAGTATGTAACTAAATTGTGCTTCCCGCACAAACGGAAGTCTTAATGTCTTTCATGTCTATAGTATTTTCAAAAGGTTACATTTATTAATATTTGATAAATCACTCATCATTTCATCTGAAAGAAGTTCTCTGCTGAACATAGGCCTCTTCCAAGTGCCGTACTAATCCAAAACTAATATTTATAAAGCGTTTTAAAAGAATTGAAATCAAATACTACTTGACCGACTCCTAAAATTATTTCCCTATTAGAAATCTGCATCTACCGGACAGCCGGACGGCAACCACACCGGTACCTCGTTAAGGGCCATGGACCGAAAGTTCCCTGCGAAGAGTCTCTGGCAAGAGCGTCTGTAACCCCGAGCCCCAAGCTCGGGGTTACAGACGCTGAAGCCGCTTGAGGGCAGCCCCGGTCTGTTTTAGTTTAGGAGCCAGACGATGTAAGAGCTGCACGGAAATCAACCGGCTGTCGGTTCGACTCCCAATCAAAATATTATGTTTAATTTAATTTTGTATGAGATAATGGAGATAATGAATTTTCCGCTGAGTTGTCTTTCTTCTTTATCCTTTACAAATACAGTGCGTCAAAATTCATTTTTACAATTACCGTTTTGTACATTTTGGGATTAACGGTAAATATTTCCAACGGTACGTGGCCGCCATTCCAGAACCTTTCGTCCCCATCGACCATCCGTTCTACGAGCAATGTGCCCTGCCCCTACCACTTTAGGCCTCCCACAAGGTGGACCGATGACCTGGCGAGGGTTGCGGGAATCCGATGGATGCGAGACGTATAGGACCAGTCGTTGTGACATCTCTTTAGAGGCAAGTGTAACACTACGCGCTGTTATCGACTCCAGCTAGGTTCGGACGATTACCGGACGACAAGCTACTTCTTTAGCTACGAGTACTACTTGTCATATACAAGCCCGCGCCTAAGGTGGCTGGAAATCGCGGTCGGGATCCCAGCGGCTGGGGAGTGCAGAAGTACATTCCTTCCGTCTCAAAGTGGGAACTTACCTCCATGATAATACCCTGCGCTAGCTTGTGACAGTCGCTATCGTAATATGGCCAATATGGCCATGAGGTGCCGCTGAAATTCTGTCGCGGCAGCGGGGTTTTGCCCTGGTGTTGTGCAAAGACTGTTGCCCCCAGATCGCATGGTGAATAGAATACGATTTCTCAGGACCCAGTCTCTTTATTATTAACTAAAGGTAAGGTAAGTAATAAACGTAACAGTTACACGATAATTAGCTGTTGTTATTTTTTTATGCATGTAAGTATTTGTTATAAAATAAATCACAGTGATAGCGAAACTTTGAGTGTGTTTATATGTTTGTTTCATCTTCACGTTTTATCAGCTGAACGGGTATGGGCGCTTGTACACTACACGAAATTTTACTGTCCGGCAGTCAGAGTACATCAACTTTCATTGTGAATTCATTGAAATTCGTTGACAATTGTAAGAAATCGGACTGCCGGACGCTAAAATTCCGTGTAGTGCACAAGCGCCCTATGGATAAAAATTGGCACACGGATACACCACGTTCTGGAAACGATATGCACATATAGTTGCTTTTTATCTCAGGAGTCTCAGGATTTTTTTCTGTGGTCAATTTTCTACTTCCACGCAGGCATATCCGCTGGCAGCATCTTGTGATCCTGGGAAAATTTATTTGCCAAATTATAGTTTGCAGAATGCTATGGTCAACTTAAACTTTCTGCGCAAATGCTGGTTACCTCATATAGTAGGTACTCATAATCCTCAGAATAATTTAAATAAAATCGTATATCCTTTCCTAGGACACGGTTTATATACGAGTATGTATGTGCCAAATTTCACCAAAATGCGCTCAGACGTTTAAGTGTGATACAATAACAAACAAATATGATGTAGTGAAATTTCCCCTTTATTTCTTTATTTCGTGATTACTGATTACGACCTTTCTAAGATTTTGAGAGACATACGGCTCTAAAATTACTAGAAGTTGTAGTATTTTGTACACTTTCAGAATTATAACAGTATCTTTTATGCATACATTATTTTATGCACCCCACGTAAATATTTATCTCGACTACCCTCCACTGTTGGCTTACATTCACTTGACCGGTTTTTAATTAGGTTATAATACTGACGTAGTTTCGCTGACGCGTCACCAAAACACCGCAGGAACACCTTCTATCCTCGCAGAATCATAAAATAGCCAAACAAGTCAAAATTAAAAAAGCAGAACTTTTAAATGATTACTGATAAAAATAAAAGAGTAATGCAATAATAAATTAATACACAGTAAAATAATAAATATTAAACGAGATACATTTATTTTATACTCTTTAATCTTTGAAGCTGTACGGAGAATTTCAGTTTTCCGATTTATTTGCGCAGTTCGACGAGGTTATATTTTTACAAGCGGGACTGATATTTAAATAAAAGTAATTCGTTGTAATTTTTTTATATTACTTTGATATAAATTAAATACCTACCTATAATCTTTAGCAAGTACCTAATGTGAAAAATATGTAGGTTGAAAAAGAACACTTAGGTATCTACTACTTAACTTTCCAAACTATTAATACTTAATAAAGTTTTCTGATAATTTAATAAGTAATTTGATAATATATTAATTCAATTATAATATCAGAAAAAATATAGTAATAATAATAGATAGAAAGATTTATTTATTTGTATAATAGCACTTCTTTGGGAAATTGGCAGACATTTTCGACATTCATATCTTGAAGAAAGAAAAATAAAAAATTGTCTTGACATAATTCGTACGTGGTCTGAATTAAAGTCAAAAAATTTAGAAGTCTATATAATCAAGTGAGATTTATTTTCCGTGGTGTCGCGCGCAGGTTTGAAGTTTTAATGCGAAGGAGTCGGGTCTTGTAGTAATTAGGAGGTGAGTACGCGTCGCATCGGCTGCGGCGGCGCGACGGTCGATAGCTGGAGCGACAGGCGGTGCCGGCCCGGGTCACGCCTGCCGCGATCGATAGCGGCGCGGCGGCGGGAGCAGTCGAGCGCCACGCGCCGCGCCACCGGACACGGACCAGCTCGGCAGTCCGCCGCGCGACACGGCGACGAGCGGCGAGCGAGCGAGCGCGGCCACGCCGACACACGCGCCAGCTCCCATGCGACTCTCGGCCGCGTCATGAGCGGCGCCCGCCCCCGCTCCGCGCCGCTCCTGCTGGCGCTCGCGGCCGCCTTCCTACCGCAAGCCAACCATGTCGCGTGAGTACCATCACCATCCTCTGCAACCCCAGCATCATTATTTACCAACTCGATGTATACATCAATATAAAATTTAGTACAGTTCACTTCATCCAAAAGCTGGTACGATCATAAATTTCGGTGGGCTATAAACCGAAATGCATTAACTTTATGATGTTTGACTACATTATATACTTACTTGCTAAATTATTTATAATTTCTCTCGCATTAAAAGTCATGTGAAAATAATATAGAGGAGATAGTTCGATTAAATTTTTTGGCTTTATTTATTACAATTGGCTTTCTATTAAAAACTTTTCATTTAAAATGAATGTATCACTTTATAATGCGGTCGTTCAATACAATATGCGAGAGTATTCGACAGATTAGTAAAAAGTGATATCTGCAGTGGATATAATTAAATACCACTTTTTAACAAGAACATTATATTGTTAAGTATATTAAATTAAAGCCTTCCTAATTTTAGTATGAATTCGATAAATTTGAATAACTTTTAAGTTACTTTTACGAAAAGGTACGCGCGCATGCGACATTTTTTTTTTGGTTTTATAATTAATAAAGTTCTTCGTAATCATTGTTTGAATAACCGTATCATACATACATTCAAAGCATACGAACAAAAAAAGAGAAATTCTTAAACAAATTCAAAGAATATGTGGGTACGTCTTACTAGAAGTGAGCACCCCACTATTTTCCTTCATTGCGCCGGCATAATATGTAAATGTGGTGAAAATCTCCGCAGATCATGCGCCAAATCTTCACAGTACGTATTCACGTGTGACACAACTATTTGAGGCGCAAATCGAGCTCTTGCTATTATATTAATTAGTTCCATAACAGTATGTCGGGACGGGATGACGTCACGGGTCACTTGTTCTTTGTAATCCGCTTTTATGTGTGAGTACAAAGTATTTTGACACGACGAAACTACAAAAAAAAGATCAGCATGTAAAGTGTTTTCACAAGCTGATATACAATGTTGATCTGATTGCATTTAAATTGAAAAATATTATACTAACTAAATTCGAAAATGCGGTTTGGTTTTACAGTAAATAATTTAAATGCAAAGCTGTCCATAACAATTATTTATTTTTACTAAAAACCGGCTTTACTTTAATAATTAACTTGTAATCTGTAAGTTAGTTATTAAAGTAAAGCCAATGTAAAATTAACTCCTATATATGTCATAACCATTTATCAATTAAAATGGTTTTCACGTTGATATAGGAACTATTCTCTAATTTTTACAAAGTACGTAATTTAATTACTCACATAATTATTAGGATACATTATATTATCTTGGCAAATATTAACTTAGAAGTTCAAAATACCTCCCTATAATAATTATTAAAGTAAAACAACAAAAAAGAGATTTTTCTTCTAATTAAATTCTTATGAAACATTTTACAGCAGCACCTTTTTTAGAACTAATTAAAAATCGCTCCTATTATTTACTTTACACGTTCCAGCGATATTATGATTAAAACAGAGATTTAGTTACAATGAGCAAAACCGTAACCCTATTTGTGATAAATGTCTAATTGCATAACTCCGTGCTAATATTGACGTAGTCAATGTCAATACTGGCTGCATCGAGCATGCTAACTACCTACACCCACAGAGTACCCCTCGCCACAAACGTAATTAGCCAAATGGAAATGAGGTTAATTATTATTTTCACAATTTGTTTGTCATTCTAACAATCAGTGGACTTTTTTTATAACATTTGTGTTATAGATGTCAGTTTTTGACATCTATAACAAATGTGTTATGAAAAATATTACTTCGTACTTTTTCGTAAGGTAGACCCTACTTGCTCGTAAAGAGGCTCTTATTAAACCAATTGTCTGGTAATGCGATGTTTTTAAATCGTATGGTTTTTTACCTTACATCTCGTACGAGTTTCAGACAAATATATATACCAGTCAAAGCTGTGCGATTTTTATAATGTTAACAAAAAGATCACTCTATCTGAACATCTCCCCCTGGACGCGAACTGCATTGTCTAATTTGGAAATCTTTTAACCGACTGCGGACCCGACTTGGCCGATGTACAAATAAACTGGCCAAATCGGGCTTCCTCGACCCATTTCAATTACAGTGTGGAGCTGCTTCACAGAACTAGCATCAATTGCCAAACTACCCGTTTTATACTTCTACCTGCTCGTTTCAGGGTTTATACGCTAGATCAAAAACAGAGCTATTCCGTTTGCCAAATATATAGCAGAATTTTTTACTATTCAATTGACCCAAGAAGAAGGAGAAAAAATATTTTAGGCCTTGATTGTTTTTACTAAGAAAATATAGAATGTGACAGGCGTCTACGGGAATATGTTTGACAATTTATTTACGAAATAGGCACGTGCTTAAAGCAGTTATCCCTGTATTTACACTTAGAGAATAGAAGCGTATAATTAGCCTATAATGATCCCTCTTATGAAACATAGGCTTCTTCTCTACAAGAAGCAGTGGCTTTAAATATCACCACGTGGGTTACGGGCTGGTTGATAGATGTCACTTTGATGTGACGACGTAGTCTTGGTTTATGGATTTGCCACATTTCACGCATTGTTTTCTATCACCGTTTTAAGGGCAGTGGTGATGAAATAATTTATCCAAAGTAAGACACCTGCTTTCATTTGAACACCTAGGTCTACCTTTTACTCGTAGGTCAGAACCATAACTATTTGACCACCTATGTCCATGTAAAGACCAACAAAGACGATAGAGCGACCAAAGCAGGGTCATAAATTTTAAAGCACTGACTTTGATCGATTGAGTTCGAAAAGAACGACGGTGGTCTGTGAGACAGGACACAGAAAAAAATACATGCTTCAGAATTGTTCATGAGAGTCGCTGCGGTCCTGGAATACTCAACCCGGCGCGGGATAAGTCAGTTGATGACACATACAAAAATCTCTTTCGAACAAGATTTTGTATAATGTACATTGTACAGTTAATCTGGTAAATATTTTGACTTTGTATTTTTTTGTCAAACGCAGCAGTTACAACACTTAGGTTAGCGAGATGAGTTCCTTAATCTATCTAGTCGGTGTTATATGGTGCTTTTTGCGTTTGTGATATTTTTCAATTCAAAACAGATTTACGACCAATAAAAAAATTATATAAAAAATTACTTTTTATATAGTTTTTCTCTATTTTGGCGAATATAATATTGTGGTCCTTCTATAAAGTCTAGCAACGACAGGTACACAAAAACATTTTTTGTCTTTGAACTCAACTTAGCATAGTGGAAAACAGAGGACCACATTCGCGCGTGATAATGTTTCAGGTAAGAATCCTTAGAATTTGCAGCGACATGACTTATCGTTGAATCTTTAACGTTACTTACAAGTATTTTTTAAGTCTGTAAGTATTTTCGAAATCTAAATCTCTTATAGAAGATACTTTTAAACCCAACAAACCCTAACAAAATATTATCTCGAACTAAGACCAATTGAAACATAATTATTATTTACAATACAAATCTAAACTAAATAAATTTAAAAATCAATCAAATTTTGTCATACAAATACCGATGATTTTATATCACTTTTACCAAACACGTTAACGTTTGAATCCCCAATCCGTCCTATGAGACCGCGCTGTTATTGTTTTACTATTGTGTCTCGTTTCGCGGGTATCTGAGTAACTACAAGAAATACACACATCAAAAGTGTCTAGGGATCAACATATATTTTTGCAATAACTTTTCTCCTGATTGATATTAATTAAAATTTTCTTTAAGGATTTATCAAATAAAGTGTTTTCGTTTGTCACAGTAACGATAAACCAAGTCACCTTTGCATTAATAAAGAAATTTGCCATTTTCCTAATAAAGGGATTTTTGACATTTGAACCACTAACATTAAAGTTCGAAAAAAAGACTGAAATAACAGTTTTCTTTAAAATTTTATTGGGTAACTTAAACAATTAATAATCCGTGTTTCTACCGCGAACACTAACAACACAAGAACATCGGTTTGGCATACTCAAAATGAGTTCATCCAAATCACGCTGTGGAATGGCCGCCCATGTTCGTTGCAACAACAAAAAAAGGTCTTCTTGCGACTGGATACCCTCCATATTCGGCAGAGCTCTTCTCTGTAGCATATCCCATGCATGCTCAATCGGGTTCAAGTCTGGCGACTGAGCAGGCCAGGGCAGGACATTGATGTTAGCTGCGGCGAGAGTCTGTCTTACAACTCTTGCGGTGTGCGGTTCGTGCATTATCATGCATTAACTGAAATAAGGGACCGATTTGCACTTGTAGAGGAACGATGACGTCTGATACAATCGTCTCAGCATAAATTTGAGCGTTGAGGTTGCCTCTGATCCAAATCAACTCAGTTCTTCCGCCGATCCAAATACCCGCCCATACCATGATGGTTCCACCACTATAAGGATGGACTTCCTGGCAGGATTTTAATCGCTGTTGGCGTCCAGGGGTTCTCCAGTGTCGTATACGTCTTGTATCCGGTCTCATACCAAAACGAGACTCATCAGAAAAGCACACGAAACGCTATTGTTCTTCTGCCCAATTTCTGTGTTCAAGAGCCCATTGATATCGAATCCTACGATTGTGCATTGCTATAGGTGGTACCCGTAGCGGTCTTCGGGAATGAAGGTTCACTTCATGAAAGCGGTTTCTGACTGTTTGGTCGCTAATTAAGTTCCCTGAAGAGTGATGAAGCCTCACGGCTAACATCATGGCGGTTATTGTTGGAGCTCTTCGAGTTAAGATTTGAATGTATCGTACTTGTCTCCGTGTGGTGCAGCGATACCGTCCTCCATGGCGCTCAGCCACGGTACCAGTGCTTCGGTAACGTGTCCAAAGTCGACTGATAACACTCTGACTTGTATTCAGAGCTAAAGCCACAGTACGTTGCCGGAAACCAGCTTCTATCATTCCCACGGCTCTGAGCATTTCTTCCCTGCATAAATGACGTCGCCGCTCCATAATAACGTTGGTTTTAATCAGTAGTAGGGAAACAGTAGCACTAATAATGTCTTCAATGCGTTGTATGTTTTTATAGGGAAAATATTGACAGCTGATTTTCATCTTTTACTCGAATTTGATTCACAGTTCCTGATTCAAATTATGAAATGCACCAAAAAGGATCCATATAAATTTATAAAATCATAAATTTATTACAAAGCCACATCTCAATCTCAAGAAATCCGCATAAAAATGCTTGATCCCTAGACACTTTTGATGTGTGTATTTACAATAACCGGTCAAAATGATTATTTTCACATTATGTATCAAAATCACAAAATGGTGCTGATATTAAATAAAATCGATTATAAATTTCATTGCGCATTTATTATTTGTTGATAGTAAATATTAAGTACCAACCAGATAACTTTATGTTCATAAACATGGACCGTTTTAATTGAATGAAGTTCTAGCAATCTAAAATATAGAATTTTGGAGTTTGCTTATTCAATATAACGATCGCAACTATTGACTTTAGGTGAATAAATAAATACGAACTAAACAAATCTGATCCGATCAAATTTCACTGAATTAATGATCGTTATAACTTTTAACTATTAGTTCAACCGTGTCTTTTATCAAATATAATAATCATACCGACCGTGTTTTCGGTATTAATGGTGGTTTTCTATAAATTTGTTTTACTGATACTGTATAAGGTGTACTTTTTTATTGATATCTTTTTTACTACAAATTGGAGTATACAGGTTAATAAAATAAACAGTTTTTTTTTTGTTATACCTAATTAGTAAAGATTAGTCTATCCTTTGTAATTATTTGTCTTTAAAGAAATTATATGTTTAGAATATCATTCTTAGTTGAACTGTCGTAGTCAGTCAGTGCCGAATACATAAATACGAAAAAAAATATTAGCAAATAGGTACGTGTTTCAAAATACTGATTTTCTCAATTCCAAATGATTCAAAATTCCTAATAGATTTGATATCCCTAATTAATCATTCATCCTAGTTTTACAATTTATAATTTTGAGATTCCTGACGTTTATAGCTACTATACTCTCAAAATTCCGAGTTTCAACAGATCAAAAAACAAAAAGCCTGATTTAATGATAATTTGAAACATCATAAATACAAATCCCAATTATTAAAGTACTGATTAGAATTCTGAAACAAAAATGCCTCGAAAAAAGGAATTATTACAAAAATGATAAATGTCGCTGTAATGTAATACGGCTACCTCACATTCAACTGGATTGTGGTGATATGTTCTACAAAACCGCGTGCAACGTTTATTTAGCTTTACTGTAAGGGTCGAATAATTATATTGAAATAATGAAGAACGGATCCAAAAAGCTTGGGTAAGGGCGATGGAGGCCACCTGCGGGTACTTACTATTTCTGTATTTTGGTTTACTTTAAGCCTTTTCCTAAGGCTCTTATTTTTAGGAGTTTATAAAAAAATAACCACAAAAGGTAAGGTGGGAGATCCATTCCCCCCCCGCTTTAGCCTTTTATCCACATCGAAGTACCTTGAAATTATTCTTCGGGCTAATTGTTCTAAATAATTATAGGTGTACTACTTGATTGTTAATTGTCTAATTAACCATCAAAAGTGCTACTTTAGGTACAAATATTTTATTGCTTTCCATGGTATATTTTTCTGTGAGTCTTGTGAGACAATAATTGTTGCCATTTTTGTTGTTACGTACACTACTTGCGGCGATTATTTTAACTAAAACTTTCAAAGTGCTGCGTTCAATTAAAATTCACATTTCTAAGAAAATTTGACGAATTTGGGTGTGTATACAATGTGAATTCTATTTCAGCCAAATTAAAATCTGGCTTAACATGAGGTAGCCGCATTACATTACAGAGACGACTTTTAACTTGTTCCCCTTTCTATTAAAACGGTGTGTTTTACAATATATCAGAATTTATTCACAGTATCGAAAATCAGAATGTTGGAGCAAAAACACATCGAGCTGATTCTTCGAACTTCGCATTTATAATAATCTGCGGTAAAATAAATTCCGCACTTTTTAATAAAAAGCGTTATAACTTTTACTTAAAACTTGTTCCGGTTACTAGCAAAACGGTATATTATACGATAGATATATCAGAATTTATTCACAGTATCGAAAATCAGAATGTTGGACCAAAAACACATCGAGCTGATTCTTCGAACTTCGCATTTATAATAATCTGCGGTAAAATTTTTACTTATAACGGCTTTTGGACTTCTGAAAATCAGAACATCGAAACTCGGAATGAAATATTTCAGACTATTTTTATCGTATTCGTCCGTTTTTTGCAGAAATAAAGTCATGCATTTAACTGACGTAGTAATCGAGTGTTAAATTTTCTTTTGAAAACACTTTTTCTAACTTCCTATAGTAACAAAACTTCTACAAAAAGTGTTATTAACGATAATTTTATTTTTAATTATAATATTTCTTTTCAACTATAAAGTAGGTTATCGTGCTATATCGCTAATAAAAAATATAACGTGCAATGTTTACGTAATTAAACTTTAATACTGGTAAAGTATTCAAATCCGATTTTTTAGCCTCCACAAGTTGCTTTAACGCGCAGAATTCGTATTTGCATACACGATCGAGTGCTCACGCGACGGTTTACACGCGAACACGTATTTAACCGTCAGCCTTACTAACCTTAGGTATTAAACCATTTTTTAAGTAACTCACATGGTGTGGGGTATTACAGTAAAGCTGTGGTTTATCACGCGCCTTTGTGACGATTCGAAAGTGGTATCAACGTCACTAAAGAAATAAAATGACGTGTGGGGTCCTTGACTCATTGTACTAGCGTTCCGATAATAACCGCTGGGATATTCGGAAACAATAGGCCGACCAGGATTGTTATAATTATCTCTACCCCTTTGTTCACGACACAAACAACATTGCGGACAACAGCTGTCAAATGGTATACTGATTTATTCTTATACTGTATTGTATTATAACAAACAAAAATAAATAGGTAAGAAAAATATGGCATCAAATAATACCGCCGTGTTGGCGTTGACTGGAAGTGTGTCCAAAAGAGTGACGACATTGCCACGTTGTAACGTATAGCTTAATTTTGACCTTGATTAATATTGGTTAAGTATTAGTACAATGTGTTATACGTGTAATAATTCTTTTTGTTAATTATCTTAAATAACTTCATCATAAATAATTATTATAGTCTTCAGTCACCATATCTTTCAGTATTATAGAAATATTAATTGTGATTATGTTCTATATTTCAAATATTATTTTATACTATAATAATTATATCTTAGAAATATAATAATAGGTTAGTCTTTGACAAGATATTTGTCAATCAATAAAATAAAAACATCTCGTTTCATAGTCATTGATTTAGTATCAGTACGAAGTGTTTTATGAGTTGTCGAGCCAAAAGATTTGGCACTCCCTCTACGCGCCGTAGCACCGTAGCACATTGCTACGCCGCGCATGCTCAAAAATGTAGCCTGCATGCGATAGGGAAAACCGGCCAATTGTGAGTCGAGCTCGCACGAATTACGAATGGCTCCAAACGTATCATCGCAATTTTTCATTTTAACGTTTACGTATTGTTATCCATAAGTCAAAAATTAATTAGTATTTTTTTTTCAAATTGTGATTCTGAATAATTTCAGAGATGAAACCACTGATCAATTCTCTTCTTCTTAAATAACTTTTTATTTTAATTTTATATCAATTCAAATACTTGACACCCTACAACCCCATTTGTTCGATACGTCATCGCATGCTACAGTATGGAAAACATTTTGTAATTTATACTTCTAAAGTGAAAAAAAAATATGCAAGAATTTTAGCTAATAGATTCAGAGCGAAGGAAAAACAATGCTGATCTTAGGAAAGTTTTATAAATTTTATTTAAAAAAAAATGTGGGCTTACTTACGTTAACGTAGATTTGACGCATAAAAAACTTGTTAATTTATTTATCGTGAAAGTAATACGGTAATACTTTTGCATGATCTTCAGAATCAATTCAAATCATCAATGGGGATCATGCGGATTGGCGAACGTCCATACTCAGATATTATAGTAATTATACAGACAAAAAGCTCTCGGCAAATTCCTTCCCTCACGGAATGGCGCGTTTTCTTTAACCATTTGAGATAGCTTACTGGTATTAAAGATAGCAGAAATACAATTTACCGTGATATTTACCGTATCTGGGCTATTTATAAACAGTTATCAAAACCAGTGATTGCTGCTTTATAGAAAATTTCCTTTTAAAGTATATTTTTTTATTTATTGTTTCACAAAAACAAAATGATAAACTTCATCTCAGGTTCGTTACAAAGTTCGATTTGAATTGATTTTATGTGTATATTCGGTTTTAAGTTGATCGTACCTTATAAATGTAGTATCTTGTGCTCCACAGTCGTTCTGAGACTATATTTATTGAGTACACCACCTTCCTTCATACCGCAGTAGATATCCGTCGATTTATGACTTACGTGACTTCAATAGTCTATTATGATGACAATGTTATAGCCACGAACCAAAATAGCAATATATAGTTACGTTCTTATTATATCCATTTAAGCTAAGTCATTTCGGCTTATGTAAGATTGAACAAACATGATTTGTTTGTTGATAAACAAATATTTGAAAGAAAATTTTAACGAATTCTTAGGTAGGTATTTTGTTCGAGATGCTATTCGGCATAAACGCAGAAATAGCTGATTTTGTTTTGTATTATTTTATGTTATCTACATATTTAGTTTGAGGCTGCGGAAAAATGGTGGTAAATCTTGTCCAGATCATAATATATATGGCCAAGATGAAAAAATATTGATACAAAATGTGATCGTCAAACTTGCCTGTATAACATACATATCTTTTCCTATTATGACAAAATACTACGATAAAATCAATAACGATAAATAATCATACCTTACTGAAGAATATTATGGTTATTTTTCATTTTTAATATCTCAGCTTATTTTTGAGATACTCTGAAAAAAACACTATAATAAATTGCGAAGCATGTTTTTATCGAGTACTACCCACAAGCATGGTTTTAATGCTTGTGGGTAGCGCTCGATAAAATCATGACAGGTTAAAGGTCAATTTGCCGTTTTTGTTTAGACAGGGAGATAAGTCTACATAAGTACCACTACAAATAAGTTAGATGATTGAATAACAAATATTTTATGAATAGTTTTTTTTTTATTATATAAACTAGGGTTTGACTGCGATCCCACCTGATGGTAAGCAGTGATGCAATCGTAGATGGTGAGGCGCACTTGTTTATTAAGGGCCTATTCACACTAGTCTTGAAGACACCCGAATAATAATCGGACGGTGACCGCAGCAGGCAAATTATTCCAGTCCTAAATAGTAATCTGGTATTACTTAAATACTAGATACATTGCTTGCATGGACTTTGGTGGGCGGAACGTTTGCTTCCAAAATACCACTTGACCGATGAGCGAAAAAAAACAAGGTGAGTGATTAGTCCCTCGCCATTAGAATGAATGGACTAACATTCAAGTTAACGATCGCGACCATAAATTGAAACAATGCATTGATGCTAAAATTACCTGAACTCTGGTTAATTATAGTTATAATAAGGTGTACTGTAATATCATCTAACCTAAATATTATTTCGATATTTATCTTCTACGATTACTTCAAATTTTTGATAAATATAAAGCCGACACAATTTGTTAAAAATGCTGCATCTCGTAACTTAAGCTATATACGAGTACAATACTGGAGTTTTTTTAGAACATTTCGTGTGTCAGATTTATCTTAGATTCATTTTATATTGAAGATTAGTAATAATAAATATTATAGCAAAGTTCAAATAATCATTAACTAAAATCGTTTGTGAAATGCGCACATAATCTAGAAACTTGACTACTACTCGTGTAAAACAAAGGTGTCATTTCTAATGAAAATAATAAGCATAAAGCACGGTAGCATATTAAATATGCTAAATAAAATACGTATTACCTGTATAGTTGTAAATGGTAAACTAATATTGGAAATATTTTTTAAAATAGCTTTATTTTCGACGAAGCTATAAAGCTTCAAAGGTTATATTTGGAGTGATAAATCCGGTGTAAACTCTGATGTCAAAGTTCATCACGCCCCGCGTATCGTTTCCATGAAATGGCATTTTATCGAGAGAGTCGGATAAATTTGTTTAATTCCGCTTACGTTTTGATAAATTTTATTTTTAAAATCTTTCAAGTCTGAATATTTTGTGATAAATTCTAGTTAAAAATATAGGAATTCCCTATAGCATAGGTTGTACACGTATTTTCAAATTATATACTATAACTTTCTGTTGATTCGGTGTTCTTAATGATGTGTGGGTTTTTCTGGCAGCTTATTATTCTTGCAGTTCTGTCACGTAAAGTCAGGTCAAGCTATAAAGCAGTTAAGCCAATCTTTATGATTAAAATTTCTAAAACTAATGATCGATTTTACTTTGGTTCGTTAACATGTCCTTGGCTTGTATAAATGTTTACCTACTTTTATGTTAAAGTGAATGTAGAAAAGACCAGGCAATACTTACATAAGTGTCGCTTGGTTGTAGCCAACATACTCGTAAGGGCAAGCTGATTTATAACTTATCCTTTGTTTTACGGCTTCACTATTCGTGGTAAAGTAATAGATTGTAAGTAATTGACGTTAGTGGATATCAAGGCAAAAACATATTAGTAGTATAAAATCCAAAAACTACTTTTAACAGAATATTTAAAAAGTATAAAACGTACGGATAACATTTTATAATAAATTTATTTAATCCGTTTACATTTAGTCTCATCACCTTTTCCTATTTTTATAACTTTGTAGTTTCAAATGCTAATAGATGAATTTTCATGAATGTTACGCTCAAAACGGCAAATAAGTTAATAATTCATTATATTTAACTGGTTGTATTTTGAAATTACAGTTTTATTTATTTACTTTGATAAATTATGTGAAACTAATCGCTTCGACAGGTTTTTACTAATAATATCCAAAAAGTGCTTGGTAAAAACATATCTTAAGACAAGGTATGGCAAGGTTTATTATTATTTTCATATGTATTATAAAATGAGTTGAAGTTTATTGTAGTATTTTGTTCTCCTTGAAAAAGTTAATTCGATTATGACGTAAAAAACGGCTTAATTTTGTGAGATTTCAGTCGTTACTAATGTTAGAGTAAAAGTCGATATCTGAGCGCATACAGCGCGCTATAGTCGCCGCCATCGCGTCTCTTTGTCCCGCACTTATCTCTGACAGTCGAACAGAGAATTACGCGCCCTTTTCACGATGTTTCACTTTTGAATAGTTTGGAAGTTGTAATTGAATGTTTTATGTTAAAACTACGTTTATCTTTAATTCTAGATAATTAAAAAAAGAATGTTACAATAATGGTTGAATATTCAAATAAAAGGTAATTACACTATCAAATCAATTTTCATAATATAAGCATCGCGCATCCACGCGATCTTTTTTTTATCTTCTGGGGTATGAATAAAAATTAATAAATATATAGCTTGAAAAAAAGATTCAAACATTGTTTTTGCTAGGGCCTGAAAAAAAGCCAAAACATAAATTTGAAATCACACAACCAAACACGAAATTGCAGGCACGGCATGGGACGTCCATCGCTTTCTACGACCTCATCATCCCCTTCGAACCTAGGATAAGTTTAAAGGGGATGATCCCAATTCTGCTGTTCCCGACAGGGTAGGTACATATTGATCTCGACAATAATTTTGTACCATCTATGTTCATATAATAAAAACAGATTTTTATTATTAATAAAAAGATCAAATCTTATCTTCATTCGTTGCATTGAGCATAGTGTTGTTATAACTCTCGAAAGAAGCTCATTTAAAAAGGTTTTACTGTTCACTCAATGAGTTTTCAACGAGCTTTGGGGTAAATGCCTTGAAGTTTTGCTACGGAAATTAGCCAACAATTAAATAACTGGGTACGGAAACAAGTCGTTTATGGCTTATCTTGATGCTTTAAATGCGATCGAATTTATTTGCGTAACTTTTTCTCCATCATTTTTTTTTCTCCGATGTTTCAAACTCGATCAATACAAACAAAGGAACCTATAATTAAAAGGTACACAAATATGATCTATAACATTTTGACTTAGATGGGCATACAATTAGGTACCAGAAAGTAACAAAACGTTGACAGATTCAATGTATTTATAGGACTAAAACCTTTTAAAATGTACAGGTTTGAATATGTATTGACTGCGGGATAGCAGACCCGCTGTACTGAATGTTAAAGAAGCGCGGGAAATCGAAGCGCGGGTGAACGAAATGAAACCCTGTTCCCGAAAATACAAGAGCAAAGTTGTCCCGTTCAATGGCGCCGCGTGTACCGCGCAGGCCGGGTTAGCCTCGCCCTCACTCCAAGATCGGCGGCATCTATTTTTAGACAGCTGAAAAAGGCGTCAAATCTCTTAAAAATTTAAGTCCGGTGCGTATGTTGGAGGCAGCATTCTTTATGTACTGGTTCGGTGATTGTAAAAAGTGGGTTTAAGGTAAAACGAAACTATCTAAATGCAACAACACCATACTAATATTTTGAGATAAAAGTGACGTGATGACATACACACAATGTTTTACATCATAACACAAAAATTAAAACTTAAAATATGAATGATAATAAATATTTTATCTATCTAGAATGTCTATTTGCCGAATAACACCTACTGAAAATCAGCAGCGTGTTTTTGTCCCCCACGGCACAGTGCACGACGCTGAGTTCAGCCTTTGTGTCATAAGTACGATGAGCATTTGCTTAGTTTCCGTTCCGTACTTTTTTTTAATTTCAGTTAAAAGTTTAATTTTATCTCGTAACAACATTCATATATCATCGTTCATAAATTCTTTAGGGTTTGAGTTTAGAGTTTGTAGGTAATATAATATATGTCAGTTTTGTAATACTGAATACCTCTTCTTTGCTTTTTTCTCTTTGTTGAAAACAATATATCTTATTTAAAAAAAAAACTTATTTATTATGATGGCGATATTAGGAGTTTCATTAAATTGGGTCATTACATTATCATAGTTGCAATTCGTTATCTAAATTTTATTGCCCACTGTCGTTCAGTCTTAAGAACCAGTTTGATAACCTCACGACAAAGAAAAGGCGACAAGTTAATTTTATAACAGCAGAGCACACTTGTGGACGAGTGTTTTATCGAAAACTCAAGCATCATCGGCTTTTTAATAAAGTCGTCGTGAAATATAAGCGCAGTTTTTAACTTTAACCAATTTAAAAGTTCATTAAAAATAATTGTGGAATTTCTGTACTTTGAATATCACATACTCAGGAAAAAAAATACATTTCCTTGATATTTGGTTTTGGTTTTTTTTATGGTTTACTTTCTTTTTTTCTTTCTTTAACAGACTCGAATTGTGCAGCTTTTAGGCTCACAGTGCTTTAAAGTAAGTAAATTAACGATATTTAGGTTTTGGTGAAAGCTCAAAGGTAGAAAAGGTAGAAGTAGAGGGAGAATATATACAAATTACAGCCGCTGAGATATTAACGTTACAATATTGGCACTATTAGTGCATTGTTAACCAAAAAGGAAATCAGTTTATGAGCTATTTTTCTTACTAAACCAGATCATATTCTCAAACTAAATCTCCCCTTATTCAATTACTGCCCGCACAAGCGCCGCTTTAACAATATTTTCCACCAGCAGCATTCCTGTAGAACATTTTATGCGATAAACGCCCGCACTTCCGTCGACAAAGTAAAAGTTGGCCGGCAACCTCCACGTATCGGTCCTTGCAACGACAAACTTTACACATAGCTGGTTTAAAAATATCTCAGGAATATGGAACATTGACGAATTTCACATATTCGTTTAGCCACTGGAAAATGTAATCGGATTTATATAAACTATAACGCATTTAGAAGAAGGTGATCTGAAAACAAGTTTTATCAATAACACTGCAAAAATGTTTGAAGTTTATTCTAAAACATGAATCTTTATTTGCAGCTTCATTGGCTTCAAGGAAAAATACTCTGCAGTAGACCATATACACAGAATAACAAACAAAACATTATTAAACTATTTTAGCGCAGTGTTACAATCGAAGGGCTGCGAGACATTGGGAAATAGGTCACTGCAATAAATATTTGAGGCAGATAGTTGTCTACGTTAAGCTATGCGGAATTTCTGACCCGTTGGCATCTAAAATATCTAAATGTTTGGATATCGACCAAGGTAGCCGCAATACTGTAAACATTATACAAATTTAATACTATATTTCCTGCAAACCATGCCACATTTCCTAGATGGGCCCTTTTTATTGTAGTTTTAGGTGTCCTATCCTACCTGGAATGAAAAAAAAAACTTTTTTGCCGTAACGAAAGGTGCCGAGGTTTCTATGATATCCGAGCTCTATGACGTGTGTTATGTCGCGGGTTAGGTAATTTTGAGCTGAAAAAAAGTTACTACGGGTATGGCGCTTGGCTTTCAAATCTTAGTATGTGAGCCTATTATTAAAAATCAGACACATACTGCTTCCAGCATTTGCAAATGTTTTGAAGTCGTATTGAATGTTGAGAATAAGGAGGATGCTTATCCGAGCTAAAAACTGCAAATGCTAGGGAACTTCAAAGAACTGTGCTCGGCCTAATCCCGTTCTTGAGAATAAGGTAAAAGGTTGCATGTTTCGAGCTAAAACTGCAAATGCTAGGGCACTTCAAAGAACTGTGCTAGGCCCAATCCTATTCTTGTTACAGTTGTTCCTATGGAATGTCCTATGTTACTGTTATTATGTCCTACAGATTAAATCACAGAGAAGTAGTAAAAAAACCTTCAATTAACTGCGAACAAAGTTTATGACTAGTCACAAAAGTGGAAGATCACACAGCTAGTGCTTACTATATGTGATGGTTCGCAGTCAAGCACGAGTTTACATTAATTAAAAAAAAAAAACTTAGTATTGCCTGTATCATGCGGACCGAAGTTGAGATACTTAATTATGTATAGTTGCTGTTTCTTACTGCAGTTGATGTGACAAAAGGTAACATGTAGGTAGTATATGTAGTATGTAGTCTGTGATGGGATTCCGAGTTAAATGATGTGTTGAATGTTTTCAGGTTCCTCGTATGAAATTCCTAAAAGCCAATTTTCCACCACTTTTTTTCACACAGCGACGTAGTATATTTTGGTGGCGCAAGGTAAACTATTAGTAACCTTGTTATACGCGAGGGTGGGTATGTAAGCGGGTTATCGTTTAGATAGGAGGCAGGTTGTTCGTTGCAGCGGTATAAGAAAGACACGTTTTTGAAGTTAATGAGCGATAGTCTAGTCGGAGCTTTATGGTTTTATAAGTGCGGATAAAAGTAATAAGAACGTACAATTGACTGGAAATTCGCTGTATAGAGGAAGAAATCCATTTTTTTTAAAAGAACCTTTATAACAGCGCTAGCTGAGAGTGTTTTGTAAAATGCAATGTAAGTATTTAGTATTCTTGATGTTGAGTGTTAGTAAATTATGGTTTAGCAAATGTTGCTAATCCTTCTTCTGCAAGATGACTGATTCCTGTTTCTCCCATGTAATGTAAAAAAAAATTGTTTGCGTAAAATATTAGTTCTGCGTTTTTTATTTCGAGGTTTAGTATATAAATAATAAATAGTGTTGGGTCCAATAAGCTACCTTGCGGAACTCCAAAATTTATATGAAGTTCGTCACTTAATTGGTCATCGGGTTTGACGTATTGTCGGTAGTTGGTGAGGTAGCTGTGAAACCACTCAATTGGTTTACCTTTTATTCCAACTGAACCTATTTAAGGAGGAGATGAATTGAAATGGTATCGAATGCTTTAGCTGGGTCTAAAAAGACCGCCATGCAGCTGTTATTCTTTTCTATGGTTGCTGATATGGAGTTAATAGTAAAGCCGCGTCTTCAGTGGAATTACCTTTCTAAAACCCAATTGTCTCTGATATGAGATTGCGTTTTTCAAGAAAATTTACTAGTTGAGTGTTTACAACTTTTTCCCGAAGTTTAGATAGAATGCTAAGAAAGAATACTGTCTGGTCTGTAATTTATGGATTTGTCCTTAGGACCATTTTTGTGTATTGGGCTTACTGCTGCTACTTTCTATTGATCGGGGTGTTCAACTGTTTCCACTCTGTTGATGAAGTTATTGACTTCGTTTTCATCAAGAGGGTATAGAAAGAAAGAGAATGGTGACGTTTTTGGCGATGAGTACTTTCTGGTGATGGACGTCTGAGTTTCTGATAATCTGGTCAACATGGTGTTAGCCAGGTTTTTACCTACAGAAGTGAAGCATAAGTTACAATTCTTGAGAGAGAAGCAGCACGAAATAACTGCCGGTTTTCGTAAGTTAGTCGCTCATTAAAGTATACGTTTCTGTAAGGCCCGCCTTTTTCCATGTTAGATGATGTAATGTTTTTTTTTAGTTTTATCAGCCTTTAGAAACTCGTCACACTTGAAGCGGCGAACGAATCCGACTACTAGGTGACGTGTGGGGGCTTCAGCAATTACTTTGTTTTGACTCAGTCTTGTAGCAAAATCATACATTCATTTGAGTCATGTCACTTGGATAATGAGAAATGTGTGCTGTGTATACATATATATTTTACACACAAACAAAGTATTTTCATCAATAAACGACAATCAAAACAGATCATTACAAGCTATTCTAAGTTTTAACATAATAAGGCGTTTATATTTCTTTTAGTGGTCGTTGCCAACATTGTGATTCACTATGATGACCATGACCACTCTGAAAAAGTGTACCCACTAAAAAGAAAAAATATAGATATATTTAAATTACTTATTGGTCTTTTAAGCCAGATCGTAATCAATTAATAAGAAGTTCATTCGTTTTAAGTAAAAGGTTATTATGACCAGTGTCTTA
This sequence comes from Mythimna separata, assembly GCA_030763345.1. NCBI lineage: Eukaryota > Metazoa > Arthropoda > Insecta > Lepidoptera > Noctuidae > Mythimna > Mythimna separata. The sequence continues at coordinate 19,614,440 of CM061167.1, read as the reverse complement.
CCAAACAGGGGATAAGGCCCAGTCTCAATAAATCAGCCCATATAACATTCGCTTTATGTAGGGAAAACTGCCCCGGTTTCGTTACGTAACAATCAGCTTCTACCAAGATTTAAATGTAGGGAACACAAGGACCGAAAACTAGAACACTGTTTACTTACAAAAAAGCCCGAATCGATACCTAAACAACAAACTTTTTAATCCTTGCAGATTAGGAGCTACCGTGCTTAAACCTCTAGATATAGGGGACCGAAGTATGTGGTTTAACATATGAGTCCAGCATAAGCATCACGCACTAATTGATGCATATATTAGTGACAACTGGATATGTAGCAAAACTCTTATGACCGACGGATAGATAGACCCTCTAGTGATCATAGAAGGGTAACGGTTTTTATTCGGGCGTGAAGAACCTTAACAACCAGCTCACGTGAACTCGTTATAAAACCCATAGTAAACTTTAGGAATTCGCCGAAATCGCATTTTTTATTTACATCGGAAGTCGAATCATGGAATCAAATCCAATTTACATTTATAACTGCTTCAAATTACGTTTGAATATGTTACGAGACTGTCCGAATGAAAATAGCTTTAAAATTTAAATTAAATTACAAATAGCTTATCATGTATTCAGGCATATAGCTGGAAAAGATTGGATTTATCGAGCACAAAAAGTGCAGTGACACGTTCTCTAACACATTGAATGCAGTACATAGAGGTTTATTGATCTGAACACATACAGAACCTATTGACGGTTCGTGGTCGATCTGAGTTAAGGTATGTGGTCAATCTATCGTGGTTGAGTGAGCCCTCTGAGTTAAGATATGTGGTCAATCTAAGCTTGTTAAAAATTAATCCCGATTGATCAACTTTAGTCACTACAATATACTATTTTTTTATCAGTAGGTATGAGTCCGAAGCGTATAATAATATGTTTTTTTTTTAATACGGCATTGCGAACTCTTGGTGCCCGAGTCAGATCCACATTTGAGTTTTATTATTAGTGCTAATATTATAGCACTTATATGTGCACAAAGTTTTAAATATTTACTTACTAATATTTTAACTGAAGGAAGTAAAAGTAATGCACTGAGAGGCATTGTTTTAATGATAAAATTCATATTATAAAAAAATATGTTGAATAATAACATGATAAGTGTAATATAATTGCAATAAAAGCGACTGGTTTTATAAAACTGCCATTTCAGAAATAAGGATCCTAATGATCACTTCTGTTAAAAAAATTAATAACTGTAAAACATTGGCAAATCTACTGACATAAAATGTGATAGTGAGCTCATTACGTGTCCATGACGTGGTAATATACTCGTACTACGTATAATTTGCATTGAGAGGCTTCTAAACGGCTAATATTTTTCTGCAATAGGTAACTATATTATAATAAAGCCATGTAATAATAAAACACAGAAAAATATGACGGCCCTAGGGAAAAATGGTACAAGTCCGATTTTGTCGACATTGAATTAAGTATACTAAAGTGATCAGAAAATTGCTCTACGTTTGGTTAAAACGGATTTAATGACTAACACAAACTTTTTTAACTGACACAAAAAGATAACTAGAAAGAATACAAAAGTTCTAATAAACGGATTTTTTTTTTATTTGCGTTGTATAATTTACGAGTAAATCACCTGATAAACCACCTGGTCTTTAAAATTGGTCTATATAATAATATTAGGCATAGATCCGTTTTCAGCAAACCCAAGGGATAAAATTCAATATTTTTTGCATTACTTTTATCATAAAAACTAATCCCAAACGTTTATCCTTTTTCACTTTTGTGAATTAACATTTAACTCGTGGAAGAAGGGGTATAACTTATTTATATCCATTTTGTGAGTTGTATAGAGCTATCTTAAAAATTATATTTTATTTTATTGTTACTGAAGGCCTAGCAATCTACAGCTGGGCCATATGATGCAATTTGCCTGCAATAGTATGGCCCATGATGCTAACACCTAAACGGGCAACTCAAACCGAAAGCAATGGCTATCGAAATCACACTTGTCGCAGAGGTTTAAATAGTTTTAAACGAAAATATAAAGTATGAAACTTAAGATCAAGCCTGGTATAGGCAATAGTTTCTTTTTGAATTTTTACTTAGTTATAAATTTGATTTCAAGGTTTTTAATGTTGTTTTGTGGGATATACAGGTCAGAATATATTTTTTCTTTCTATGACTGTGCCATGAAAATAGTGAGTGACTGAAACAATAAAAGAACTAGCTTGGCAATATTGCAGAAATATCGATCGCCCAGCGATTGTCTGGCAACCTATCAAAACGATATCGGCCATACGTGGCCATATCTAGCAAGTTTGGCTATATGGCCGAGACATTACTACAATATTGCATAGTCTAGCTGGTATTGCTTGTAATGTTTCCGGCCACTGTGTTGCAACCTCATACTGCAGAAAAATATTGCCCATTCAGAAACCCTTTTACTCTCCGTAGTAAGTATTTATAACCTGCTCTAAAATAAACTTGTAAACCTGAATGAAACGATCAGATACGTTGCAAAATATTGCAACCATCTAGGCATATCTATTTGTAGCAACATGTCATGTGTAAAACACATCATGTTACAATACAAAGGCTAGTCGGCTTACAAATCGATTAAGTTTTTACTTTTAATGCAAAAGTAAGTTTATCTAAACTTACTTCAATTTAATTTTCCTAAAGCGAAAAGCATCTGCTTTTCGCTTTAGGAAAATTTAAGAGTTTATTTACTTTATTTGTGACAGTTTCACATAACTTATAAAGGATGTTAAAACACTTGTATTGAACTACAAAAAAGAAGCATGTTACATTATATTTATATAAACAGTCCGAAATAGCAGAAAATTACTTTAACAATTACAAAAAAGGAATTAGCAGTAAAATAATTTAATCATTCAATATTTTTTTATTATAATAGTAAATTTTTTTCACGATTTCAGGGTTGGTAGTTTCAAACTAAGTGGATTTACTAGTACGCAGTCCAGAGTTCCAACAGCCAACTTCTAGTTCTAGGATCAGGTTCTCGTCATTATGACTAATTAACAGAACTAATTCAGACACATTTAAAGGGTAAATGAAAGTAATAATAATATTGAAACTCAGCTCTTGTTCCTAATAAATTGCTTGATTGTCAAAATGAGTTGATTTAATTGCAGATATTATGCAAGGTCTACATAAAAGCGAGTACCTAATTGTGTTGTTACTGTGGCTTTATCGAAATGCCGTAACGTGCCCTTTATGTTCACCTTTAGCAGAACTAACACATACATATACGGTTCGCGTGACCTGCATAACACATTACGAGAAAATCACTTAGTTTAAGCGAATAAATAATGTAATCAATTTGGAGTAGTTTCAGTTTATTCATTTAAAATTTTGCGCGGTGATTATATATATTTTTATCTAATATAGTTCCAAATGGGAACTTATATTGATCGTTGTTCCTTCTAGTACCTAATTAGTCATGTGCGCGTTCACATGACTAATTAGGTACTATAGTTACATATGTATATGTGAACCCAAATGCACAGGACTCCCGAAACAACTAACTGTAGGCTAAACAAATATTTATACCGTGCGGGAACCACAACCACGATACACGGTGCAGCAGCCATTTGCTCAACCATTGCGCAAACCGTATTGGCCGGATTTGTCTGAGAAACCAACAGATGTCAAAGCAATCAACGAAGTCAGAAAGAAAAGGTGTGTGCTTATGAATACACGATTAAGTTGATTATAACGCAGCACAAAATGTGGTGTGATATAGCTCGGAAACGTGGTCGCTCAAAATAGGCCTCATCAGAAGGCTTAAAGTTACCCATAGAGCAATGGAAAGGGCTATGCTCGGAGTTTCCTTAAGTGATCACATCAGAAATGAAGCTATCTGCAAGAGAACCAAGGTTACCGACATAGCCCGAAGAATCGCCAAACTTAAGTGGCAGTGGGCGGGGACACATTGCTCGAAGAACAGATGGTCAATGGGGACTGAAGGTTCTAGAGTGGCAGCCACGTACCGGAAGACGCAGCGTTGGCAGCCTCCCACAAGGTGGACCGACGACCTGGCGAGGGTCGCGGTAATCCGATGGATAAGAGACGCACAGGACCGGTCGCTGTTGCGACGCTTGGGGGAGGCCTATGTTCAGCAGTGGACGTCTTTCGGCTGAGATGATGATGATGATGTTAAACGTAAAGTTTTGCTCTTTTTAGTAAAAACTCTATATGCTAAAACTCGTAACTATCGTCTGCTACGGTGTCCCACGCATCGCTCTGGGTTTATCAAGTCTTTCTTCTTTGTACAGGCGATCTTTCTTTGGAACGCGCTCCCTTTGAACATCACGATAGCATCTAGTCGGCTCTCCTATAAGGTTATGGCACGTGAACACATTCGCAAGAAGTTGGTAGAATCATTACAGCGCTGATTTATCGGATTCGTTTCTCTTATTAATTTTGGTTATATGTACGAGTATGTATGTATTTATATAAGTATATATTTTATTTAATATTTTTGTTTGTTTAACTGTTAGTACACCATGTTTCTGCACCACCCTAAGGTCGACTGGTAGAAAATGCCTAAGGCATTAAGTCCGCTTTTTTACAATGTTTGTGCATAAAGTTTAATAAATAAATAAATAAAATAAAACTCAACAATGATCAAGTTCAGCGTTAAGTTGAAATGTCCATAACGAATTTATCTACACCTTGGTATTTATCTATGACATGAGGGTGTACCAGGACATCTCAAAATTATTATAACTTATGTTATGAAATAGTTTACAACAATGGTAGGCTTACAATTTCCGCAATAACGGGTCATTTGCTGTTAATTATTAAAAAAGTTCCATAGTCTGTTGACTAACATCTCAAGTTGACAAACATCTCAATGTTTAATTTGTATAGTAATTTTATTTCGTGTTTTACGAAGAATGCTACCGGACTTTATCAATTAGGTCGTTTACAGACTGAACATATAACTAATGAAGCTACAAGCAAACAAGTATCTTCTATGACATCTTAAAGCTTTAACCTCAAGGGTTATTTTTTGAATTTCTAGATATGTTGTCAGTATTTTTGTTTTATGTTTTTTTTTCTAACTTAACTTATGAACGATATGGAACCTCTTTTACTATTGCTCTCTGTAAAATTGTTACTATTTTGATGTAAAATGAATTTCATTGTATTCTATTTTATTGTGATTATAAATAAAAACAGGATAGGGTCCAAAATATTACCCTGTGGTACACCATATTTTAAATACTCTTCTTGACTTGAGTATCTGTAAACCAAAACTATTCGCTTTCTTTTATAATATATTATATGTATAGGCAGTAAGAGATTAATTGTTAAGACAAACCTCTTATGCCCTTGCGTTCTGCCTTCGGATCGGGTAAAGTATCAAAGCCTTTAGCCAAGTTCAGGAAGCTACTTGCAGTTGTATAGTATCACTAGATCTGTTTTGTTTGAATCCAAATTGATTTCGTGACAACAGATTGTAAATATCTTTATAGGTTTTTAATTAAATATTATTCATTGAACAATTTTCCCAATATTTTACGCCAGAATTTTGGGAAATTTCCTAAACGTAAAGCAGTGACAATAAATCATTGTGATCGCCACTGCTAAATCGGGCGAAGACATCTTAAGAAAATAATACTATCTTGGAAGGTTTTCAGTATTTTTGAGTCATCCAATTTATCTTAGGACTAAGTATTAGACGTAAAACAAAAGAATTGGATAATGAGAGTAAAATTTTCTGAGCTCTCAGTAATTTCACTTCTGTTACGTTGGGTCCTACGCAGTACAATTGTAGCGGTTTTTCGGCATTTACGAAATATTTGTTGTCCTCATCAAGTGAGTTTAGTGGATTTATTTTCATATTTGATATTTCATCGACGTAAAAAATATTGAATGATTAAATTATTTTACTGCTAATTCCTTTTTTGTAATTGTTAAAGTAATTTTCTGCTATTTCGGACTGTTTATATAAATATAATGTAACATGCTTCTTTTTTGTAGTTCAATACAAGTGTTTTAACATCCTTTATAAGTTATGTGAAACTGTCACAAATAAAGTAAATAAACTCTTAAATTTTCCTAAAGCGAAAAGCAGATGCTTTTCGCTTTAGGAAAATTACACTATTCATACTTACAGCATAGTTTGTAATTGCTGAAAAAAGTAACTCTGGCTTTTAAATGCCTTAGACACGCCTAAAATATAACATAAATATTTAACGCGTTTAACCAGAAGAAAGTTTTAAGATATTTTTAACATCTAATCTCACGGGGAAGCCGGGGTAGAAGATACTTTTAGATATAAATGTATATACGAAGAGGTAAATAATTTTTCTAGAAAATGTCAGTTCAATCACACTTGTTAGAGCTATTTTCATAGCTGTATTTTGGATAGTTCCCCTATTTCAAATAAATCTGTATCTTAAAATTATATCAACGATCCACATTAAATAATATGTTCGTAGGCGCAACATATCGGAAATAGTATTTTCAGTATACGTAAAAAAGCCAATATTCTGAATTCAATCAACGTTATTCGAGCCAATTTTCCGTGTACGCTACAATTCATACTTTGACAGAACCAAATCGTATTTTAAATGACACGTTTTTTTTTCAGGGGTGCCGGTGGGGGAGGAATGTTTGGCGATGTCAATATTTCAGCTATATTGGATTCATTTAGTATAAGTTACGACAAAAGAGTAAGACCAAACTATGGAGGTTAGTATGCAATAATAATTTTAAATCTTTGCAAATATCGTGCGTGATGTAGAAGAAAGTATTACAAATAATGAATATTTTGAGACAGGTATAGTTCGATAAATGTTGTAGCCAGAATTTTAAAAAATTTAAAGAAAAAGCCGGTGAAATTTAGAAATCAAAGTTATGGTAGCAAAAATAACAAATACTTTAAAAAATAATAAATAGCATTTTCGTTCGTGGGTACCTACAAAATCTTCCTCGAAATTCCCGCAGAGTGACTACTATCTAAGATTTAAAATACGATTTTCAATCAAAACCTGCTTAGTTACAGTACTCTGTAAAAAGACAAATTATATCTAAACTAATATTACAAAGAGAAAAGATTTGATTTTTTGTTTGTCTTGGCCAAGCTGCCGGCAGAAGCTAGTCTTAGATAAACTTATCACACCACTAAAAAGTAAACACTATTTTATTTTATCTAGTCCTTACTGTATCTGCTGGCCAAAAGGTCATCCCTTAGTCCATCCAGATTTTCTCATCCCGCGCTGTCTCAAACTAGTGCGCCTCCAGATCACCTTTCTAGGCCAGTCTTGACGGCGCTTTCCTTCTGCAGGAACCCACTGCATGGCAACGACGCTTGCTCAGCGGTCTCTATGCATGCGGCTGACGTGACCCGTCCAATCCCATTTGAGGCTGGCTTTTATGGCCACATCTATTATGTCCTTTATTGTTGCAGCGTGTCCGTATTCTGTCAGTTCTCTTCACACTCAGAATGCTGCGCTACCAAACTCTTTGGCGAACCGCAAAGCGAAACTTGTGCAGTTCAGTGTCTGAGCACGGTCGATGTCCAGAATAGACATTTCGATGAGTTTACGCTTCAAGGAGATTGGCATAGCACTCTTTAATAGCGTTGTCATGGACTAGTAGGTTTTCCAGGCGTTCTGGATGGATCCTTTTTTCTGCCTGATTTCGAAAGATACTAACTGGCCCAAGTAGATACACTTATCGACATAATGAATATCCTCGACCCTTACGTCTGATGCTGTTGGTCATCACCTTCACCAAGTCAAAAATATGCTTAATTTTTTTTTGAAGTAATGACTCCAAAAAACGAAAACTTATTATTTTTGAGTATTTAACTATGATAACAAAATTTTCCAATAGTACATTATTGTCCTAGGGACTAAATAAGTATTTAGCCCGAAGTAAACACTGCTTTCATTACGAATACAAGGAAAGTAAAAATAAAATAAGAAGCTTGTATAACCTGAATCGTAATTCTGAGTGGTTTTAGGTATATTTCTTCTAATTTAGTCGGTAAAGGGCTTTTTACTACTGCTCTAGCCTCTTCTCTTGTAAAATCAGGCATTAAATAAATCCATTTTCGAATATGATGAACTTATCGTGTTAATACAAATCTCTGTCGTACGGAAATGTATACAAAATTACAAATCGAAAAAAAAATGAAGGAAAAATATTTTTTATACCTCTTCGCTTCATTAGGGCAGGCTATTTTAGACCATACTGCCTCGTTTTCAGTAACAAATATCTTGAGTTACATTAAAATACGGGTGCAACTTAATATATTCTAATGTTTTGGCAGTCAGCTTTCCTGATAAAGTTCACCGTGGTAGTCAACACTACAATAAAATTCCCAAATCCATTTTAACGAGATCGCGCCTGTTTCGATAACTCTACATATTATTTATTTCCGTTAGTAGTATTGTTATAAACTGAGGATGCCAGAGCATTATGCAGAATAATGCCCTAACACTCTCCATTTCATCCTCGGTTCCATCCTTGAAACAAAGGCTCAAAACCAATGGTCTCCAAGGAACAATGACTTGTCGTGGCATAGCGTCGGATTGAAATGCAACTTTGTCCCCAGCCTAAGCTTGTGAACCCAGTCTCTTACTACACTTTGTAAATAGACTTACACTTACAATACACTTTGTATTTCTAAGTTTGAGTGAAACCTGCCTTCTGTGCCTTCTGTGTTTGTGTGAATTTGCCTGCAGCGGTTTTCCCGTCCGACTACAATTTAGGTGTCTTCAAGGCTAGAGTGAATAGGCTCTTAATAAGCTAGTGCGCCTCACCATTAATGATTGCATCACTGCTTACCATCAGGTGGGATCACAGTCAACCACTAGTTTATAACAAATTAAAGAAAAAACTTACGTAAACTGAAGCAACGATACTAAATTTCGCTAGACAATTTCTAAATGGGCATAACTTGAATCGGCTAATAACAATCGATTTCTAGTTCATTTCTATTCGCAGCAAAATAGGACCTTGAAAATAAGGACTAGCGACACTTAGATTTTAGGGTTAGCCTTAAAATAAGATAAGTATATTAATATTACGTAGTTTTGTTCAGTTTTACGCCATTAAAATTTTTGTTAATAATGTTAAAATTAAGCCAACCCCAATCTAGTTAGGAAAAGGCTAGGTAGATGATGATGAAATTTTTGTAAATGAATTTTGCTAATTTTTAATTGTATTTTATACGTATACTAGCGACCTTCAGCTAGCGGCTTTGCCAGCTTGCAAATGGAAATTAATTCAATTTTCTGAAATTTTCCTTATTCGTTTTTATTCACAAATGGTTTCCTAGTGGACATTGTGTTGAAAAATTAAGAAAGTAGTTATTTATTTCAAAATCCAATCCACGCTGGGCCCGCGCGGTGGATTATGGCCCATTCCCTCTCTTAGAGATGAGGCATGATGTTACAGCCGTATTGTAATGGAAAAAAAGTAAAGCAGGGTTAAAATAAAATACTTTTTATTATTAATACCGATTAAATATAAAAACCGTGCAAAAGCCATAATAAAACTTTCTAGGGCTTACCCTAACACTAACACTTATGTTATAAACATTGTACAAAAACTAATCCAAAGCATTGATTTCAACTTCCTCAGACGATAGTTAAAAATATATTAAAACTAAGTAGGTACCTACGATCAATAAAAAAAACTTTGATTTCAACTTTAGCCGGCATTGAAGGCGAACGTAATATGCACCGAGAACAAATTGGTGCTGATCAATAATTAGGTAATTGTGCTATTACCTAATTGATATAACGTTATATTCTAGATTCGTTTTCATCATGAATAGGTAGGTTTGCTGTTTATGGTAGGTAAACTATGTGAGGTGGGTAACCTTTCAGAAAGTAACAATATTTATTATATTAACACCATCACAGCCAGACCAAAATTTAGAGGTGAAACCTCGACTAGCGTCAGCGCCCGACACGGCAGCTTACTGGTCTACGACGTCTGAATCAAATATATATTAGAAAAGGCAAATGTTTATAAACTTAGTTCTTTGTACGAACATTAACAGAAACTTTCACAATATCGAGTCATAACTCGTAACTAGACGCTTCACAATGTCGTCACCGTCGCCAAGCTATTAAGTTCGCCAAAGTTTTAAGCGCGTTACTCGCTCTATGTGGCTTGATACAATGCTTAAGAAATATTCTAACTAGCTGGAGAACTCATTACGGTTACTCAGAAACACAGCTACTACTAAGGATAACTAACACTTGTTATGTGTTGTGTATTGTGTCGTTTTCAGGACCACCCGTGGAAGTGGGGGTTACCATGTACGTGCTCTCCATCAGCTCTCTGTCTGAAGTGAAAATGGTATCTTATTTTCAAAGCAATTTTAAAGACACAACGCATACATAGCAAGATTTTATCCCTTAGCATTATCACCAGCATTAACCGTTCATCGTAGCACCCGTGTCCACGGTTCGATTGCATTTGATCGGTGTAGGCGCGACACACGTGGTTGACGCAAGTCGCGTGACGCGCAGCTAACAGGGCCGGGTGCGCCGCGCTCGCACGCCACGTGCACCAGCAGCGACCACTTGACACCCGCAACCATCCCGCGCCTCTCGCGACCCTTTTTCTCCGCTCGCCCGGCGATGGGGCACGTCACCGTCCTCTGGTTTGGTTTTCACGGCGCGAGGCGCGCGCGCGACTCACGATTGGGCTTGATTGCAGGTCCGCCAGTGGAGGTGGGCGTCACCATGTATGTGCTCTCTATCAGCTCCGTCTCCGAAGTGCTCATGGTACTCGCCACTGTCAGCTCACGCTTGACTCGGTCGCTCCGGCCGCGCGCTGCGCCGCTGCGACCGAGCAGCCCCAGACACGAGGCTGCGAGCATGTCCGCGTTTGGTGGAGCAGATCGCCCTTTGTCCGCCCACTTGCTTTCTTATTATGTTTTCTTATAAAAACGTTAATAATGGAAAAATAAAAGGACCATGCCCATGTTTGCCCGTATGTTTGTAACACATTAACTAAAATTTAAGGTAATAATTTCAAATAAAAAACCAAAAAGAAGGTTTGTTTATGATTTAATAATTAATCTGAAATCATAATATATAGTGATTAAAATACTGTTCCGTAAGATTTTTGTGAGTAAGATTTTCAATACTTCAAAATATACTTGCATTGTCAAGTATGTTATACTTTCTTATCTAAAGTGATAGTTTCGAATCTTTTGACTTCACATTGTATCGAGTACTTCCATAGCAATAAGTGACGTATAATTAATACAGCTGTCATATTTATACATCTATTAAATTCATTACGTTTCGTAACCTCTTTGTATTTATCGATGATTTGTACTCGATATAAAACAATTATAATTATCATACAAACATATACAAGTATTCTGTTGCAAGGTTTAGCTTGATTGACAGCTGTGTGTTTTAATCAAATCCCTTTCGAATAACTTAAAATGCACAGCGTTCCCATGTCAAGTCATGGTAAAATACTAGAATGCTTTATTAAATATACGCTCCATTTATCAGGTGGGCATTGTCCTTTAATAATAAAATCATAATAAGAAAAGCAACCCGTTGAACCTTAAAATACCCAGTTGTGTGTCCTGCAGTACTCGTAACTCCAAAGTTGCTGCCATATTTAGTGATGACGTCTATTCTCAATTTTTTTTTTATTTGTGCAGATTACATAATTTTCTGTCTTTTATTTCATACTAAAACAACTGCATTTATTTTAAAAAATTTTTTCGTGTTTTGAAAACAAAGGGAGAGGAAACTTAATATCGAACAATGTGTATCTAAATTAATATCAATCTGAACTCAAACAAGAGTGGTACTGTATGCATTGGAAGGACATTATAATATGGGTTTTCAGGGTTACTAAACTCATAGTTCTGAAAAAAAAACGAATGAAAAGAACTATGATAAGTATAATATTTAAATTACTTAATTTATTTTGAATGGTGGCAATCAGTAAACACCTGAACTGTATACCTATTAGGCTTAAATTAAGAAATTGCCGTTTTATTAAATCGGCCACTTTAAAAATAACTACGATTTGACTTCAAATTAAACAATTTTACGCCTTTTTCAAAATAAACTATTCACAAAAACGAACGGGCAATAACCATGATGAAGGTATACGATTCTGGCGCTGATAATGTACTTTACTGATTATTTTCTTTAAAACGCATAACTGCCAAGTTGGGGTCCATAATAAAAAAAAAAGATTTTTCTCTTGGTGTACCTAGGAATGACATGTAATGTCAAAAAACGAAATGAAATAAAGATATTGAAACAAGTAGTAAACTTAAAATGAACATAATAATTATTTATGAACAAAAAAAACGATACAATTTATCATTATTAGTTTTGATAACCATTAGCAGAGACTAAATTAATATTATGTATAAAAATCGACATAACGAATATGGTTATGTTTTTAATAGTAAATAAGACATAGAGTTTATTACAATTTTTAAATTCCAAATCGTACCGTGAATTTTACAGTTTCATGTGGCCAATTTGATAAAGTGGAAATTTCGTACGTAAAGATCGAATATTTATTTTAAATGTAATTAATAACGATACAGCTAACAAATTTTCAACACTTATTTTACTGAGGTTTGACGTAGAATCAAAAAGTCACAGTCTTGCGCGTACTAAAACAACATTACATTTTCGTTTTAAATGGCCATGAAGGCGGCCTTTCAAACAAAGGCATCATCCTAAAATACATAAATTTAATTAAAACTATCTGACATGAAATGTGTACACTATGGACTTGCGACGACTGTATATCTCTATTATCGTGACTCATTTTGTAGTTTGTTGTGAATGTACGTATTATGTGTATTTACTGAAATATTGGCAATATAATTGTAACTTTCTAATCTCTCCAGTGACTTGGAACATCGATACTCTCTGACCTTTTTAGTTCAAATTATGCTTTCGTGAATTTGCTATTTTTAAAACCGATATCTACTAAACATTAGCGCAGTTAGTTGGTCAGAACACAAAACCGAATTCGGTTTTCCAATATGTCAAACTGTGTAAGCTTGCTAGGCGTATGTTTGGGTGAAGGACCCTGAAGTGGAAACCAAATCAAGGTTGGGAAGGTCACAATGAGACGTGACCCATGGCCCAGGGTGGGGAGGTTGCCTAATTCACAATCCGCAAGTTCTGGAATCGACCTCATTAATGAACGTTAATTTGTTCCACATACCTGGTCCAAACTTTATTGGTGGCAACTTGTATACGTGCCGGCTTGTTAGCTTGAGTCAATAGAGGCTTGCCTCTATCGAGCCGTGGGTGTCCGCCTCGCCGCCACCCACATACCTCGCCCTCTCCTGTCACTTAAAGCACCCAAATCCCTATTCATTCTTAGATCTCACCTGTGTTCCATAGGCTTCATATCACAATCACACTCTCTGCACATTTTGTTTCTTTTCATAACTGTTATAAGCTTATTGCTCAATTTGACTATTCAATGTAGTGCTGTGTCTATATATTTTCAAGTGTTGTTTCTGTTCGAAGTCACGAGAACCAAGCTTCGATTTGTTTATTGTTTTAATTTTTTATAACTAATTTTAATTAGCCTCTTGTGAACATCTATCGCAGTGTATCTATACTAAGACATTGTGTAGGATGATAATATATATATCAAACAACGCATGCAGATGTTAGATGTTAATTTATAGTAACCTAATTATGTAATAGTAATCTTGAACTTATACAGCAAAATGCTATGATTATAATTATGTTCTACCCTTATTTAACTACGGTGCCACACTTTGACAATATGGCATTTTTTTGTGAAATTAATCTATGGGAATGGTAATAATAATATTATGAAACCACATTAACCCATTGAGTAATATTTAATTTGATTATTATAGTTAAACAAAAATCTTCTATCAATACGAGTATTCACATAGGTATTGAAAATATGATCAAAATGTGTTTAAGATTTAATTGTTATGATTTTTTCTTCAGGATTTCACATTGGACTTTTACTTCAGACAATTTTGGACCGATCCCCGATTAGCATACAAAAAAAGAACTGGAGTCGAGACGTTATCTGTGGGCTCGGAGTTTATAAAGAACATATGGGTTCCTGACACGTTCTTTGTTAACGAAAAGCAATCTTATTTCCATATAGCAACAACCAGCAACGAATTCATACGTATACATTATTCTGGCTCGATCACTAGAAGTATCAGGTAATACCTAACACTACTACATTCTTAATTTAGGTGTTGGAGTTACATCACAAGCTAGGACAAATAATTCACAATATTTTCGAGTTTAATCAAAAAATTGCGTTAATATTTCAGATTGACGATCACAGCTTCGTGCCCCATGAACCTTCAATACTTTCCAATGGATCGACAACTGTGCCATATAGAGATAGAAAGTTGTAAGTATCTGAACTATTTCAAATAACTTTGTTGCCAATCAATGTGTGTGTTGTTGACAAACTTGTACATGAATCACAAAATGCTATCTTTGATAATATAATATTACTAATGTTTTAGCTAATATGAGAGTGTTGCTGAACAACCGCACGCTTTGTGTGTCAGTTGCAACAAACGTAATTTTGTTTTTAACAATCGTAAACATGAACAGGGTCTAATAACTTGTACTTGATTTTTTATATTAATAAATTAAATGCAATTCTACGCACTTTTAGTTACAGATGACCAAAATATAATCGAAAACAATATTACTTATACATGTGTATTGTTCTCACCAAAGCAATCATTAATTTGATTCTTAACCACGATGCAAATCTATCACTAGGCTTACAGATATTGTGTTGTGATCACTTTCTTGTATCACAGATGCTACTCAGGGGTACCCTGTGAGCACAAGCGTACTACATAATCGTCGACACGTGCTGTGATTTCCCTCGTGTTTTCATAAGTTGGAACGTCTCCTTCTCGCATACAGCACCCGCAGAAGGCAGACTCGTAAATAGTAAGCCTTTGTTCTCACGAGCATTTAGCGAATGAAATGATACTGAGACATCGACGCTGCGATATGCTGAGCGGGTCGAAGGAGGCGGGGGACGGTGGCGCCCGCGGGGTCTGCACAACCACCGAGGGCCGTACCGCAGACGAGGCACCGCACACCTACACACCCTCGCACCACCGCCGCTTACGCTCATCCAATGCACACCAACACTTGCATGATCTTACATTGTCGCTTTCCTTTCTTATCACTACACGCTCTTATTATATTTATGCCATCTATTTATTTATTAGCAATCATTAGTTTAGTAATTACATTTTAAATTTTTTGAGGTTCTTTATCATCCTTGTAGGTAGTATTATGTTTTACTATCATTGAGCCGATTTGAGTATAATATCGCGCCTTCATTCAACAAATTCCTGTATTCAGTTTAGTAATTTTTCGCCGCAAGTCCCATTCTCAACACAGGCTCGGCTACGTGAGGGAAACGCGATCCTTTGCAGCGTAAGTGATAGCGTTTTGTGTGTTTGGCATGTCTCCGGAGTCGGGTACACAATGAGAGACATTCGGTACCATTGGAAAGATGGGGTGAACAGCGTCGGTATGAGCAACGAGGTGCAGCTGCCACAGTTCCGGGTGCTCGGCCACCGGCAGCGCGCCACTGTTGTTACACTGACGACAGGTAACCGATCGCAATAGCCGCTCTCCCAGCACAGCACGTCCATACCTCCGCCACCGACCCCGTCTCCCTCAGCCCGTGTGCAGATGATCGAAATCGCGACACAAGCACACACGCTAACTACATGACACGACAATCGCACGACGAGACGCGCGAAACCGAACTCGCGACACCGAACTCGCGACTCCCCCGCTCTTACCCCAACCGAAAGACAATTCGTGTTGTAAAACCCATTGCGATGGGCCTGGGTTTGTTTCATTTATAATGTCCGCTGCGCACAGTCGGCTACACCATGCGGGACATCAGATACAAATGGAACGAGGGGCCCAACTCTGTGGGTGTTTCCAGCGAGGTGTCGCTGCCGCAGTTCAAGGTGCTGGGCCATCGCCAACGAGCTATGGAGATCTCACTTACCACAGGTACTTGGGTTCGCGGGGGAATCTAAGAGTAGGGATTAAATAAATAATATGAGACACCACTACGTGGAACACTGGACAGAAACAGCCACGATTCTTATCACGTCCTGCTTTTGTATTATTGCACAAAACACTATGAGTGGTGTGAAATAGTTTTTTTTTGTCATGTCGTTTAATTTATGTTAAAAAGATAATATAATAAGTAAATTTTATACTTCAAATTTTTATTGTGCCTTTTGTCAAAATTTAATTTTTTCATAGAATTGATTGAAATTTTATCAAAAAAAGATCAAAAGCTCCCACATTATAGGTATTGAAATAAAATCCGCTTCTACATTAACTTGAATTATGCTAACTATAATACTTAAGACTTAATTATTGAATTGTAAACTTTTACACACAAACAAAGAACTTTTCTAACATTATTTTTAAACCTTTTCCAGGAAATTACTCAAGATTGGCATGTGAAATACAATTTGTTCGATCTATGGGATATTACTTAATTCAAATTTACATTCCGTCTGGTCTGATTGTCATCATATCATGGGTATCATTTTGGTTGAACCGAAATGCTACACCGGCCCGAGTGGCTCTAGGTGTCACCACTGTGTTGACGATGACGACGCTCATGTCATCTACTAATGCTGCTCTGCCCAAGATATCTTACGTCAAGTCCATAGACGTTTATTTGGGAACCTGCTTCGTCATGGTCTTCGCTAGTCTACTAGGTAATATTTTATTATGTTTACATAGTCACTACTGCAAAGCGATTTACTTAAACTAAGTCGAATATTAATATTTATCCAAAGCGAATGAATTTGAATGCAGAGCGATGGTTTATCAACCAAATAAAAAGACCTCGTTATGGATGCCGTTCTCTTATCTTTACAGAATACGCCACCGTGGGTTATATGGCAAAGAGAATACAGATGAGAAAACAAAGATTTGTTGCAATTCAGAAAATAGCGTCCGAGAAAAAGATTCCCGTTGACTGTCCCCCCGTAGGCGACCCACACACGCTTTCTAAAATGGGCACGCTCAGCAGGTGCCCGCCTGGCAGACCATCGGTAAGTTATTTTCTTGTAGTTGCGAAAAATGTTGATGTTTCTTGTATGTTTTTCTTAAATTTATGACATAATTTTCAGGAGGTCCGTTTCAAAGTACACGATCCGAAAGCTCATTCAAAAGGCGGTACGTTAGAGAACACTATCAACGGAGGTCGCAGTGGAGCCGAAGAAGAGAACCCGGGTCCGCCTCCGCACATTTTGCATCCTGGCAAGGTGAATATTAAAATCTATCTAACTTTCTTGCATTATTTTGTAATAAGCGATTCCATTTTACCTGCGATTGTTACTGCATAGCGAATACAATATTTAAAAATCAATTCTAGGTGTGCTGGCGGGTGTCATACAACTTTATTTATAACTAAATTAAATAGTTAATATAAGGTATTACATGGGGTAACTGATAATTGAGTGAGTTAATTGGAGTTAATTTAAAAAAAAAATGACTCTAATAATGTTGCAGTTTTTTTTTATATTAATTACAAGTTTACTCAAAATATACCTGTGGTGTTATACGTATACATTACGAGAAATATTTTTTTGGTTAAATAAGCTTTATAAATAAATTTTGAACTTTATAAATAAAGTTTTCATGTAAGTATTGGAAAATAGAAACAGACTTTTGCACTTAGAGACAGTTAATGATTAATTAGCTTCCCTAAATGTTCATTCAAGTTAAGTATTGCCAAACCTTCACTTAACTTCTAAACGGTCCATTAAGAAATTGCCACATTGACAGTTTTGACAGTTTTTCAATGTAAAACAGCCAATGTGAGAATTTCAAGGTTTAGCTATCCTTAACTTTAATGGAGATTAAGGGACCCTAATGAATCATTACCTGTCTCTGAGTGCAGCAATTAGTGTAGCTATAATAATAATTATTTTACTTAGTAATCACAGAATATTTTGCCTGAACTAACTGATTAGAACTCGTCACAGTAAGATAAAAATGCCATATACTACTACTACTCGGTAGTACTCACAAAATCCGTCATAGTCAAACGTACATTACCTAGAAAACCGTAAATTTACCTAGAAATTACAATTTTTTAGATAAAATGTCATATATCAGTATTCTAATAAAATGTTACTGACTGACCAAAAATCTGTTAAAACAGTAAGGGCCTGTTTCACAATGTCCGAGTAGGCACTACTCACTTAATAAATTCAAAAATTTGACAGAATTTGTATGAAATTATCTGTCAAGTAAGATACTCGAAACTTAATCATAGGTGGTGAAATAGGCCCTAAGACAAATTGCTAATATACCGTACATCATAAATATGTACCATCAAATTATGCCATGAGTAAAGAAGTTTTTCATTTCTAATACTTGCTGACAACATAGTTCAGTTTTTAAGAAGTTTATTAATCAATACTTGTACTTTATATTTCAAGTGCCATAATTTTTTTTCGAGTAAACTACCCTAATCAACAAGAGATGTTGAAATAAGTTTTCATAGCTTAAAGTTTACGACACCTCGACAAATAGTTTGGTTTATAGAAAAATATCACTTTAGAGTGAAGTAGATTTCCCTGTTTAGTTCGACATTCAGAATAACTACCTAAATAACCGACCAATTCAGCAAATTGTAATTAAAATGACGTCACAAAAACAATAGTAGATTATGATACAATTGTATCATAATCTACTATTGTTCACATCACTCACTAAACGACGGTAATCACTCACTTAAGTGTGTAATGTGAGTGATTACCGTCGAGATAGTATTAAGCCTTGGCGAGGGTCTTAAGAGTGCCAAGAACGGTAATTACTCATTACTCACTTGTATCATACGACGTTTTTCAATGTACTTGTGAAAAAAACAACTTAACTTAAAAAAAAATTGTCAGAACTGTACGTTTAAAACATTTAATTTTATTGTTTTTTTATACCTTAAACGTATTTTGATCATATTGCCCAGAATTTATGTTTTTTTTTGCGTGAATTTTTTTTTACGATAATGTCTAAGTCTTCTCGTCGTGACTCGTGACAATAAAATGCGGATGCAATATTTTTTAATTATTAAATTAAATAAGTACTAAAACGTATTTAATTTTATTATATTAATACAGCCCCTTAACATCACTTGAATATATTAAGCCTAAAACCGCACGCATCTTAATAATGGCTGCCTTGACTTAAAGGTCCAAGTGACCAGGTCATAAAAAAAAATAACATTACGTTTTTTGTCATGTTATAACTCTTTTTGAGAATAAAATGGTTTAACATAAATGGTTTTAACTACATTACCGCACTAGTGTGTAATGGTTATCACAATGTCAAAGTTTGCTAACAAGCGCCTTTATATACCTACCTAAGTTTAGCGCGATTATAGTCACTTTCTGAACAAGTGTAATGAAAAGACATTTTCAAGAGTTTTAACAGAACAAAATTTCATTAGGTTATTGCTTTCAGTAGTATAAATTTCGTGTCTTACTTGCTTATTTTCATGCAATTGTCGTCCATTTTAACGATTTAATTAATAAACAAATCAATTGTTAAAATAATATTTGTTTTTTCTTTGTAGTCTATGGCTGCCATTTTAACCTATCACATACCCACAAAACGAGACACAATAGTAAAACAATAACAGCGCGGTCTCATAGGACTGGTCAGGGATTCATGAACTAAGGACTACGCGCGGCTTTAGGCGTAATTTTTCGAATGACGTTCAGGGGCTGTTTTAATGTAATCAAATGAAATACTTCGTAGTATTTAACTTAATCATTACAAAATGTTACATCCGCATTGCATTGTCACAACGAAAGATGTTATCGTAAAAAAAATCACACAAGAAAACATAAACGTAAGACTAAGCAATATGATCGAAATACGTTAGCCTTCCCCTTTAAGCTTAAAAACTTAGTCTTTAAGCTTAAAATTTTTATTTTTAAGCCTTAAAGGGAAAACATAATTTTTTTATCACCATGAAACATTTTTTTTCTTGTTTTAGGTAATATTGTGGTGACAGTTATATTGTTTTTCTTCGCAAGTGTATTGAAAAATGTCGTATTATATATGTGAGCAATTAACGATTACCGTTCTTGGCTCTCTTAAGACCGTGGTGAGCCACGCACGGCTCGGGCCTAAATACCACCTTGACGGTAATCACCCAGATTACACACTTGTATCATAATTTACTATTAAGTTACTGTATGTATGTTTGTCATTGAGATTTTTAGATAACCTACTAACGTTCACATGATAGAGCGACTGTGTCACCTACAGTCGCTCTATAATTAACAGATTATAAACGTTATTATTTAAATTTACTTTTATGGAAACTGTAACGTAGCTCTTAGTGTAATCCTCTCTAAACCATCAAAACTAGAATCGTGAGTTTAGGCATATTTACTTATGTAATAATTATTTTCAACGATTTACAGTATACCGTGCTGAGCGCTTGCGACTTTGGATTTAATACGTGTCTCTGCACATTAATTTTATGTCTTAATTGGAGACCACTAAACAGGGTTATCCAATTCAAGAACTTAAGCCATAAGTTTACCAGGAAACTTAGAGACCATTGAATAGGAACGCAGGGTGTTAGCCGCGTGATGCAACAATGTTAGCTCACAGATTTGTTCATTAAGGTTAAGAATTACTTTATTCGATGCTTTTGGGCAATCGTTCTACACGACTTTAAAGCAGAAGGCTCTAGACGCCCTGCAGATCCAGTATAATAATGGTTTTAGAGTGCTGTTGGAGCTGTCTAGATACTGCAGTGCATCAGGCATGTTCCCTTCAGCGCGTGTGGATAATTTCTACGCTATAATGAGGAAGATGGCTGCCTTGTTACTAACAACTCCAATGGCATTCATCGAACCTTACCCTATAAGCATGATGCGCCAGTGTTCAATCACTGGTTGCGTTTGCTGGTACGGCAGTAGGCCAAGTTTTTTAGGTGCAAGGGTCAGTTAACACTGAGACGTGACGCGACGTGACGTTGCAGGAAGAGGCCAGTGATTTTGCGCTGCGCCACGCTACGCCGCGAGACGCATCGCAACGTTGTGAGGTGCATAGTAAAATCGTTGCCAACACGACGGTCGCGAATGTCGACTTTCCGCTGCGCAAAGAGACGCTGCACGGCGTCACGAGGCGCAGCGCTGCATGAAGCAACGTATTCTAGATTCTCACAGTGAAATATGTATCTTTTTGTGTAATTAATAAAGTTCTATTTTGAGTCACTCTATTAAAATGTGCATGCAGCGTCGCGACGCGTCGCGTCTCGGTGTGAGCTGACCCTTACTAACCCTTTCGTTGACAAGTTGTTACAAACCATTACACCAATGTCCTCTTTTACATAATTTTTTTTTTTGTTATATTTATAATCCTCGCAGAATTTGATATACTTAGAAATGTGTTTTCAATTTCCAGGACATAAGCAAATTGCTCGGAATGACTCCTTCGGACATCGACAAGTACTCTCGCATAGTGTTTCCAGTCTGCTTCGTATGTTTTAACTTAATGTACTGGATCATTTATCTTCACGTTTCCGACGTCGTGGCTGACGATCTGGTTCTACTGGAAGAGGATAAATAGAGGGCGCTGTACATAATCCACTTATTTTTCCACAAATTCCAGTCAAATAATAATTTGAAACGTGTAATTAACTAAATTGTTCCCCTCGTCATATTAGTAATGGTTTAGAAAACATGTTGATAGATTTTCTTTTCAATTGTGGATTTTCACAACTCATAATAATCTTTTAGAAACTAACTATACTTAAAGTACTAAACGTAACTTTACAATTATGTAAATACTTAAAAGACTCGAAAAATACGAACACGGTCGATTTAGCATAAGATCTACACTTTTTCTAGGAGTCTGATGAAGTAGTTATACAAACGACTGAAGTTTTGTGTCATTTAGATTTCAAGTGGAACCACGTGTTTCTACTATTGAATTGTATAAGAAATAAATTTCATAGTTACCTTTTCTATTTTAGCAGCTGGACAAGTAATATTTAATTATTTCTTGTGTAAATATTATACACTATATAATACAATGTGGTTAAATACACATTAAGCTATTGGTCACAGCTATGTCATCTGTAGATATTTGACAGTCGTTGTGGCTAGATAGAAATCAGATACCAGTCTTGCAATGGAGAATATTGATACCCAGTTACTGGGTTTTCGAGGTCAGTTAGGCAGACGTTTGGTGTAAAATACTGATATCCAGCTGTAGTCGGTTTGACTGGTAGCCGAGCTTAAGACAGTTGGGGAAGGGCTAGGTAGTTTGCGACTAACTAAAACATGTGTCAATTTGTGCACCTGCCAACCTGCTGTATAAAAGATTTACATTAAATTTAAAAGTTCCTAAAGAATTGTATAAGGGGGAATAGTACCTTTCAGTCTTCGTACATAACCTACTTCTATTAAGGTTGGTAAAGTTTCAAATTATTATTGTTAAAGTGGTAAAATGAGTGGAATAATGATATCCATAGTACTTAATACGAATCTGATGCTCAAATTCCTCAGCTTGAATTATTTAATTAGTTTTAGTAAAATTTTGTAATTATGTCATAAATATAGTCATTCGTTTATTCGTTGCTGATATCGTTGTGATAATATCATTAGGAGTTTTATTTTTAACTGTAGTTGCAGACCATTTTAATGTCCTAAAAAACGATTTTTATTTAATATCGTAGTTTTATTTTCTGACTTGTAAACGATTAATGAATGTTTTGGGCAATTAATTTTGCTTTACATTGTTGAATGCGTGTTGAGTTTTGATATTAAAAATTTTCATGTCGTTTTTTATGATTAATAGTAATAAATCATTATTTCTATATAATTGGTGTCAGAAATCAGCAGCATTCAATTACTCTTAGAACATATCCTCTATCGCTTATTGGAGCAGGTAAATATTCACCAATTACCAAAAATCTATTCTTATTTCCATCATTAAGTCGGAGCAAGTCAGTTCCATTAGAGGCATGCAGTCGCCAAATATCAACAATTCAAAAACCCAGCATGTACGTTCCCACTTTCGTCATATTGTACTTTTTCAAAACATCGATTTTAAAAGCTGTCAAGTGGAGCTGCTCGTTTATTATTTTCATCTTTATTAGGAGTTCAGAAAAATAATTGATAAATAAAAAAAACATTCTGATTCACAATAAAGAACATTATTAAACATTATTGTTAAGTATTTTACTGAAATAGTTCATTTTGATTTGAATTGCAATTTTCTCTCATTGTTTTTATCGGTAACTGTGTTTGTTTGTACACTTTTGTACTTCAATGTTATAGAAATCGATAAAATGTAGGTTCAATTAATAAAATAATTATATTTGAAATTGTCAAAAAAAATTCAATGGCAACTTAAATAGGAACCATAAATGTAACTTCATTAATAAAAAGTCTGGCTTACAAAATCAATTAAATGTCGATTTATATTCAGTATATCGGCGGTCGTTGTTTTCACCAAAGGTGGATTTAATATAATAGGCGGTACGCTCACTAAACGACGGCAATCTAAATGTACCCATATTGAACTTCCAGTAGCTACTTATTTGTGGATAACCTCATTCCTTTAAAAAAGAAGTCATCATATAATATAAATTAACCTTACACATGCTAGCCCACCTGTTGACGCCAATTTTCTGTCACTAGTAACAATTATTTGGTTTTCATCGTAAACGGTATTTCCTAGATTTGTAAAGACATAGTTTAGTCATCTGTTTAAATAGTTTTACCTCTGAGAATATTTGCTATTTCTTTATTAGCTGCACAATAGTCCATGCAATGCTTTCCTAAATTAGTACAATTTAGATGAATTAGCTTTTTTGCTCGCTAGTACTCTACTAAAGCAGTAGTTGAAGCATAATTGAGCATTAGAAATGCGTTGTTAATGTGGGAATGTTATTCGTGAGCTAATCACTGGCAAAGTGATGTGCGTCGAATAGATGTTCCTATCTTCACAACGGCAAATATTTTTCCCACCCTCGAATATCTGACAAGCAGGGCTCCTGTCTTCAGCTACGACTCACAATGAATTTGTTGTGTGTCATGGGTTCCTTAAGGTTTGAACAAATGGTAATTAGATAATTTTCCATGCTGGGCATAGCAGTAACCAAATGGATCACAGTTAACAGTAGGTACAGAACAACAAAAAATATAAAAAATTATAATAATGACTGGCATTTGTAAACTGACGTGTCATAGGTGAGTTAACCATTATGTATAATTAATAGAGATCAGATATTTAGATGCATAATTACTTAAAGTTTTTACAGTGAAATTTTTAAGATTATTTATTAAAAAAATGACGTAATAAAGTCACTCCAATGCCATAAATGCAAAAGTGCATTTTTTATTAATCAAGACCTGAAGGTAATTTAAAACACTTTCGATTCCGTTTATAACAGACGACATAAACAGAACAGATGTATCTGTATAAATTAGACTACGAGATATTATCGACAAAAAAGAGTATTCCATATTAACCAAAATCCCAACTTTAGATAACTATGCATCCGGTAATAATCCGATTTCTACTAATTACCTAGAAAAACTTGCTAACAGTACAAATTATAGAGAAGAGTGTCTGGTGAACTGGCATATACAAGGCGTACTGCTGATTCGTGTTATTTCGGAGACAGATTTCTCAGGATACTTGTTTCAGCAGTTGCCTTTAAAATCTTATGGAACCCTTATTCGTAGAGAATGAAGTATTTTATCTGATTTGCGCGGTACACATAGTTTGCTTATGAACATAAAAGGTGAAAAAAACCTTTAAGCTAGATTTATTTGTGTTTTGAAATATCGAATAAGTTGGATGATGAACCAATCAATTTTATTGGCATTTTAGGTATAAATTACAAAGTAAATCACTTTGATGTATCGCAATGTATTCTTATCAAAGCCTCATTGATCATTATAATTGGTTTTATTTCCAAAAACATCTACCTACGGTAGATTAATAAAAGTAGACTCTGTACATTTTCGGGAACTCATTTTAGGTATAATATTATTGTACTGTGTAGGTATATTTATAACAGCACTCAAAATATATGGCACCGTGTAATCTGTATTCACTTTTTTATTTCATTGCAATTTATAAAACTATATAAAAGTCTGTTGTATAACTAAATGAAAGTTCTAGATTAAGATAGGCTGCTGGTAGAAAAATAAATTGAAATTAGGATCTAAGACGCGACATCAACCACGTCTCTCCGAAACGAAATTCTAAAATATTTGTCTAGTGACTAGCAACTAAGCAAAACTAAGTTCAAGACGAATAGGTCTAAGAAAATGCATCTTAGATATTATTGACTTTAATTAATTAACTTTACTATATGACTAGTTACTATACGTATGCACTTACAAAATTAAGAACAGCCACTCTATTCTGTCAACATCTCGTGAAAATTTACAATGTATTTAAAGTGAAATGACATTCCATCTTCAATGGATAAATGTACATTTATCCATTACATGCAGCTCACTTCATTTTGATTTACCTAACTTTCTGAGGTGAGATGGTCACACAATCGCAGAGCAGGATACATTCAAGATGACAGTAAAAACACATTTTAACTCAAATTGAAATCAATATTTTGCTGAGTTGCATAAGTAAAATTCATAGTTTTTATTAGTTATAAATGAAAATTTAATAAAAATGAATAATTTACCGATTTATTAAATCGTAGGTAATATATAAGAGTTTATAGGTATTTATGTACTAGCTGTAGTAAAAAACATTAATGTTAGAATCAGTAGAATTATAAATTAAATGTATCGCAGCTGTATTTATACACAAAAATATTTTATTGGTATTTTGTAAATCAAGAAATATAATATAAATGACTAGTATAAATTGATTCAGTTACGAAAAATAAAATTAATTGATAAAGTACCTGATGAACGATATTAATTACAAATTATGAAGTAATTAAAAAACCGCCATATTAACAAACAACAAACATTAACACAGTCTCTCCCCGTAAAGATTGTTCACCACTAATCAAAATATTACTAATACTTTCTATTGTATCCTTGAGCCAAACCCTAAAATATTTCATCGTTATTTATTATTATATATATTTCTATGGGATTACCTTAAATATTGTCGTCGCACGATGGATAACTATTGCTATCAATGACAATTTATACTAGTCTTTGTGAAACTACTCTATACCAACTTAAAGCTTTTCTGGACTAATATTATCAATTCAATTATCTTCCTCACAATAATACTAAAGATGAAAAGACTTAATGCTGTGCATTATACTCTTTCTTTTTGTCTCTGTCTTTGTTTTGCTAATTTATAATCAAAATATGTATACATAGGTAGTATGATATTCACAATGCCTATCTACTTTTAAAATAATTTTGTAACATTTAAAGCTTACCTGATACATTCACTTATTATTAAATGTTCAACTTCACTGTTACTATCATCAATCTATACAAAATACTCGATCGTGACTTTACAATACACTCGATCTCTTTAATTCTGAAAATATTTATTACATCAAGAGTTATGTGGTGAATTGTAAGAATATCAAACACCCCTACTGACCTTGCTCTGTAAGAGCTACATAGCCAAAACGTAAATAATACACTGCACATGTCTGATATCAAATACTACATTTTAGATTATAATTTAAAAGATAGGACAATATATATAACTCACACACCAAATTAACTCATAAGACTCGTACATAGTACATATTGATAATACAGTTCATATACAAAGTTGAACATTATCCGATGTTAAGTTTTCGCCCAGAAAAACCTTTGAGTGATAGAGAGAGATCACAATAGAGGGTAGGAGCTAATATACAATTTTAAAATAACATAGATCGAATAAATTAATGCATAACAGAATGACTAAGATTGTTATTTTTTGTAAAAGTTTAGCTACGGGACAATTCCATGCGCGGAAATTAGAGTTATAATATATATAAATGAAACAGTGAAAGTCTTTTTGTCGTTAGACATTTTTCGAAGAATATTATTAAGTTTTTTTAATAATGTTGCACAGATGTAAAATAAAACAATAAAATACCTACCAAGCTGTCAATCGCCATATATTAACCAATCATAAGATCTTATTATACACAAACTCATTAGTTACACCAAACTAAGTTGAAAACAGATCGAGTCTGTGTATCCAATATAACGAAATTAGTCATATACATGGTGAGTTTCAAAGCTTCCTAGAAGGTAGGCTATACGTGCATCAAAGCCTTTTGCAACCTACATACACAAAAAGTACTTAGTAAAATCTAAATTACATTTTGCATAATTATGTAGTTTTTTAAAGAACTAAAATAATGTTGGAAACATTATTATGAGTTTACAGAATACCATGTTCATTTACACAAAAAAAAACAATAAATATCAATAGAACATTGAATTATTATTTTTTTTCAAAATCAAACTTGAAGTCTTCTTTTTTGTTTTAAATAACCTCTATAAACAGTTCAATCTCAAATAGATAACAGAAAGTTAGGGGAACTACGTAAGTTATTAGGCATCACAAAAATAACAATGTCGTTAATTGGATGTTATCAGACGAGCATAAATATTGTGTATATTTAGCAGATAAGTAAAACAAGAAACAGTCTCAATTCTAATAATGAAAAAACACAGATATCGAACTGGACTCAGAAAGAAAATAATGTCAGGTTAATGTACATCATTACTTTTAACTTTATTATAAAATACTTTTTTGTAACCAAAGTTGCAGTATATTGGACGATGGCCAGCGATTGGAGAAATGGTTTTATAAACTGAAAATTTATCTTTTGAAATATTTTTTTTTACCTTGCAGTTTATACAAACATATGCTTTCTTAATAATAATTTGTTTTAAAAATTCCACTCTACTTTCCCTTAGAACATATTTTTAGAAATATAAATTTTGTAATTTGTATTACGTAAGGCTACTTATAAACGAAAATTTGTCACACAATAATCATGAAATTTATTAATATAATGAATAAAATAAATTACCCCTAACCATTTGTATTAAATAGATTTTCTGAAGAGACGCTAGATAAACCTGAAAGTTGTTACACAATTGAATGATAAAAATGAACGCACGTGTCTTAGATATTATAGAATTTTATAAATAGATTTACAATAGTTATAAATACCTATAGATAGCCATGAGTTCAAGATATAAGGGATAGATGACCTCCTTAAAATATAGTATTTTATATACTTTTTCGATTTCCTGCTGTATTTCAATCTATAGGTATTCTCTGATAGACTTAACACCTACATACTATTCTATTAAAACAACTGCTTTTATAA
Source organism: Mythimna separata (assembly GCA_030763345.1). Classification (NCBI taxonomy): domain Eukaryota; kingdom Metazoa; phylum Arthropoda; class Insecta; order Lepidoptera; family Noctuidae; genus Mythimna; species Mythimna separata. Next base: position 19,586,017 of record CM061167.1, on the reverse strand, counting down.
ACAAGTCGAGTCACTGTAGCTACTGACTAGGTACATCAGATAAATGTTTGCTTATCTTATTTTACTACTCATATTGAGAAGAGATTTTAAACATTTGCTTTACAATTAATTTATACTTTTGATTTTGATAGCAGTGGAAATCATATTTAATATCTTCTTGTACGTTTTTATTTCAATTTGAATTGAAGTTAGAATGAATGAAGAAAACTGTGTACTAGATATATATATATATATATTATACGCAGTAATGTGATCTCATTTATTCCATATTATTTACAAATAAAAGCTCATGTCCGTTTTGAATAAGCTGGAGTGAATAAAATATATATAATAACCCATAACATGGATATAAATTAAATATATAGAAAAATAATTAAGTAGTTAGTATTAATATGTATTAGGTGTTAGGTACGCATCAAAAAAGTGTTTCATTGTTCATAACGATCATAACATAATCCGTATTTATATAGATCTAAAGACCCTTAAACTTACCAGATGATTGACAAATCAACTGATTGTTTAGACACAAAACGGTACCTCAAAAGGTAAGGGTTCTTCTCTTAAATTCACAGTTCTTTTACGAGTAACCAATACATGCTGTATTCAGGTACAGAATTTTATGGATTCATTATCATACCTATTGTCATTGTATAAGATATATTATTAAACGTGAGATATTATACTGATTTTAACTTAAATTGTCACCTTGTCTGACTTTGTCATTTTTTTTCTATTATGTAAGACAACAACAAAGATGAATAACACAAAATGAAGAACTTAATCATAATTATGCATTATTATGTTGACTTTGTTCTAAAATGACATTGTCGTTCCTTCCAATCATGTCTGAGATTAACTTCCTACCATTTTTATTAGCTATCAGATATTTAGAAAATAGGGTTATATGATATACATACATATATTTAAGTTAATATTGCTCTCTCCAATTTCTTCCATTTTAAAGAAAGTTCTTCACAAAACTTAATCGCACGTTTTAACAACTTCATTGATTTCATGCAATTTTTCTTTGTAATGAACTAGTACCTAGTAATATTAACTATATTGCTCACACGTAACCTAAGAATATATAATAATATTGGAGAATTCATAAATTCTTGGACTTATTGCACAATACCAACACTATTCTCAGATTAAATAGCAAGTAAGGCTGCACTTATGCTTTGAAAGAAAAAACTAAATAGGGTAAAATAAAATTGATAACCTCGAAAAAAAACGATTTATTACCATGAATCGAATTTTTACTAGCATTTTGGCAAGTTGCTAGAAGTACTATCCAGATAGAAAACATCCATATAGGAAAAGGAAATATAGGTAGAGAAAATAGATGACTTTACAGAAATAGAATGAACATTATGTAATTGTAGATTAAATAAAATAGAACAAAATTAGAATAATAAAATAAGAATGCTCTGTTAATGGAAATTACAGATTTGATAAGTATTAATCAAGTAATGATGTGAACAAGATAAGATTAATTGTTTTAGAAACTTGAATTATTATAAACCATAGTCAATGTCAATATTATTAATTACATGGATTTTGTTTGTCCTGTAGACGTCTTATTCTGGCTATTTATATATTAAATGATTTGCACCACTGTTCTTATTTGTGTACTTATGAACGATTATTAAAACGAAAATGTAAAATAAAAACATTTTTCAAATAACTGAACTTGTATTACTTTTTAAATGCTGCCCAAAAAAAAGAATGTTATGTTTTTAGGGTTCATGTATTAAGTAAGTTTCTTTATCCCATCATCACTATTCTAAATGACTGAAGTAATTTAAATATATGGGGTATGGCTAGAATCCTTGCATTGCTCCAAATAAAATAGGCTATTTAAAAAATATGGGATAAGGCGAATATGATAAATAAATGAATACACTCACAACAATCAACATTTTTTAATCTTTCAATGCATGTGATCATCGTGTAGAATTTGAGTAAATTTAAAAAATATATATATGTTACACTATTAATTAAAATTTTTGAGTAAAAATGTATTCATTTTTGTTGCCATTTGGTAACGAAATCCTAACTAATATTATTAATATAAAAATCTGCCAAGCCCGAGTCGAACATGCACACGAAGAGTTTCAATACCATTGTGCAATTAACACTCCATGCAAACAAGAACCTACTCACCGTTGTAGTTAAAAACATATTTTCCCATGTAACAAAACTGAATTTTTCAATATTTTTGCGTAGGTACAAACTTACATTGCAGCTTTACTGTATGAGAAAATATCGACTTTCCACAACCCTACTAAATCATCGGTCTACTGCCACTCAAGGCTGAGCGCTAACTTGGATCAAGACAATCAATAGGTAAAAAAAATATTAAAATATTAAAAACCATGAAAAAGCCGTATTTTTTATTTATTTAATGGTTAGTTTATGCACTTAAAGGACAACATTAGTGGTAGTTGCAATAAAAGAAAGAGAAAAATGAATATTAATAAGATTGGTGTATGTACTAGATGAACGCACGTTTACTTTGGCGTAAACAACGCGCTCCGTGTAATTAAAAAAAAAACTTTTTAAAGCGATAGTTTTGCAATAATTGTAGTGTTAAAATGATCTTAACGTTTGAATCCCCAACCGGTCCTATGAGACCGCGCTGTTATTGTTTTACTATTGTGTCTCGTTTCGCGGGTATCTGAGTAATTAACAGTGTAAATATTCCGCGAAATTGTTATCCTGACGGAACTTTAACCCTAGACTAGTAATAACTTAGTCTAGGGTTAAAATTTCGTCAAGATTAATATGATGGTAAATATGTGAACTATTAACAGTTGCCAATTCAGTGTTTATGGTGTTAAAGTGATTTTACAGTGTATGGAAACGAAATATAACCCGTACAGTTTAACGGTTAAATTAAAACAGCAAATACCAATAGAAATATAACGAAGCAACAGTAAACAAAAATATAAACATACGATCAAATTCGGTTCCAAGAAAAACTTGTATTCAATTGTAGACAAAAATAATAATAAAATGGCGAACTACACGTTATGCAATAAGCCATTTAGATCGACGAATGCTAAATGTTCGACATGTTGTAAGCTTTTTCACGTCAGTCGCACTAAAGGTGGAAACCAAACAAAAATAACAGAGAAAAATAAAAGTTGCTGGGTAAGTCAGTCTTGCCACACTAAGTAGGCAATTCCTTACATTATTCTAAGCTCAGTGGGTCTAATTTCCTGAACAAGTCACTAAAGTATGAGGCAACTCCTCAAAAGTTGTTATTGAGCCACCAATTCTTGCGTTCGCCGTTTAGGCATACTGACATCTGAAAATAAGCTACTCCGAGATGATATGGGAGAACTGAAATTTCGCATAAAACAACTGAGCGACCACCTCACCTATTGCTATGCTAACACTCTAAATACGTGAACCATCTATCTGAACAGGTACAATTGCCAATCTTCGTGTGCAATTAAACACGCAAGCCCAATCATCCATTTCGAACGAGCTCGAAATCTCTGGAGACAACGAATTTAAAAATGAGAATCCACTTCACATTATTCAAAACTCTCCAAATGTACAGAAGGTGTCAAGCTTACCGAAAATAAGCTGGATATGATATATGAATTTTGTCAAGAAGGAAAACAGTCTCGGCTGCCGTTTCCCAAGGAAGGTTCTCGTGCTAAGAAGGAGAACTTATACATTCCGATATCGGCGGACCACTGGAGGTGAAATCAGTTGGAGGAGTGCAATATTTCCTCACATTTGTAGATATACTACTATCTCATCATCTGCCTAGCCTTTTCCCAACTATATTGGGGTCGGCTTCCAGTCAAACCGGATTTAGCTGAATACCAGTATTTTACGCGGAGCGGCTGCCTACCAGACCTAGAGAGAACCCAGGCAAGACTGGAGTCAGATTTACTGGCTTCTGACTATCCGTAACGACTGCCAAAGATCTCCAAATGACAGCCGGGACCATCGGCTTAACGTGCTTTCCGAGGCACGGAGGAAACTCGTTATGTTAAGATGGTCACCCATCCACAGACCAACCTAGGCAAGCGTTGCTTAACGTTGAAGATCGACCTGTGCGGCTGTTATTATTTAACCACGAGCTCCTCTACTACTATCTATATACTACTATATATATCGACTATACCAGGAAAGTATTTATTTATTAACTTAATAAAAACGAGTCTAAAGTGTTCAGTTTTAAAGAATTTAAAGCACTTGTGGAAAATCAACTTGAATGTAAAATAAAGAAATTAAGAACTGATAATGGAAGAGAGTATCTAAGTAATGAGTTTATTGAATACATTCAAAATTGTGGAATTGTACATGAAACTTCTAATCCATATACCCCACAACAAAATGGGTTATCGGAGCGTATGAACTGTACATTGATGGAGAGAGCTCGCTGTATGTTGCTTAATGCTAATTTACAGAAACACTACTGGGCTGAAGCAGTGGCGACAGCTGCGTACATAACGAACCGCTGTCCAACAAGATCCATTTCATACGCTACACCTGAGGAGTTATGGCCCGGGAAGAAGCCAAATTTGAAACACCTTAGAATATTTGGATGCGAAGTCATGGTTCATGTTCCAGATGCTAAACGTCACAAACTGGATCCTAAGGCAAGTAAAATGATATTTATTGGCTACTCAGAAGTCACTAAAGGATACTAAAACAAGGAAAGTTCTTATCAGTAGAGATGTTGTATTTCTGGAAAATTCCATACAAAGATAGTATTCAATGGTTCCGCTAACAGAAAATACAAATAATGTTAAAATATGTGCTGATGAAACAAAGAACATTAATGAATCTGTTGAGCTAACAAATCAAAGCACAAGAGAGTTAAATAACTCATCCGTAACATTATCCGATGATGATGATGAAGAAAAATTCTTCTCCGATGATGATCCCGCGTATGTACCTGAAAAAGCAATAAATATTAGTAGACCTAGTAATATAACTCTTAGAAATAAAGTAGGAAACAGAAAACATGAATCTAATATTTACCTCTGTCAAGGTGGAGAGCACGAAGAAAATGAGACGCCTATGACTTACCGAGAGGCTCTATCATCACTGGATAAAGAAAAGTGGAAAAGTCTATAGAAGAAAAGTTGCAAGCACACAGTAAGAATGAAACATGGGAGTTGGTGAAGAAGCCAAATGGAGTGAAAACTATTGGCTATAAGTGGGTTATCAAAGTGAAAGATACACCATCAGTTCCACTGTATAAATCAAGACTATGTGCCATGGGATGCTCACAGAAACACCAGGTTGATTACACAGAGACATTCTCACCAACTATCAGGTATGACTGTAAGAGTTCTGCTTTCTAAAGTGTGTCAGGATAACTTGCAAATGATACAGTTTGATGTTAAAACTGCTTTCCTCTATGGAAACATAACTGAAGATATCTCGATGGTCCCTACGTAAAGTATCGAATCAAAAAATAGCAATTTTTTATAATTACTGTTTTGAGCTCTTTTTAAAGGATATTTTTTAATACAACTACGTTTCCCGATAGTTAGAGACCTAATTTTTATAAAGATTTAATCACCCGTGACAAAATTATGCAAAAAATAAACTTTAAATCGCTCTCTTGCAAAGTAGCGATTTTCACTTTCGATACTTTACCTAGGGACCATCGATCTATATGAATCCACTAGATGGTTTAGATGTACCTGAAGGGCATGTTTGCAAACTTAAAAGGTCATTATATGGGTTAAAACAAGCACCCAGGTGCTGGAATCAAAAATTTGATTCTGTTTTAAAGAAATTTGGTTTCACCAATAGTCACTCAGATAAGTGTACCTATCTATACTGGTCAGTTTAATGGTAGTAAAGTGTACCTAATACTGTATGTGGATGATGGGCTAATCATTTCTAAGGATAAAAGTGTGTTAAACAAAGTTATTGATGATCTAAAAGAAAATTTTGAAATAAAGGTCTGTGAACCTAAAAACTTTGTTGGCCTTGAAATTGAGAGAGGAGAAAACTATATATTTATACATCAGGCTAAATATGTACAAAAATTGCTGAATAAATTTAATATGATTTATGCCAATGGAAACAGTACACCAGTAGAAACAGGTATAAAATTAGAAAAGAATACATCAGAGCTAGATAGAAACATTCCATACAGAGAGGCTGTAGGCTCATTGATGCATCTAGCTATAGTCACCAGGCCTGACATAATGTTTGCGGTTAGCTTAGTCAGCCGATATCTGGATAGTTACGATAGTAATCACTGGAATGCAGTAAAACGGATAATGAAGAACCTCAAAGAAACTAGTGATTATGGCCTATACTATACACCTTCATACAACAATATACTAGAATGTTATTGTGATTCTGACTATGCTAATGATACTGAAACAAGAAGGTCAATGACAGGATATGTAGTCATTAAGAATGGTGCTGCTGTTACTTGGGCCAGTCAACGTCAGCAAATGATAGCACTATCTACAACTGAAGCGGAGTTTATGGCTGCCTGTAGTGCTACAAAAGAAGCTATTTGGTTAAAGAGACTTTTGTTAGATGTAGACGAATATTATCAGGATTATACGACGAAGATGAATATTATCTGTAAAACTTAACATATGTAAATAATCAAAGTGCAATTCTGTCATAAAAAATGAAAATGATCATAAACGTTGTAAACACATAGATATTAAATATAAGTTTATTAATTACTCAGATACCCGCGAAACGAGACACAATAGTAAAACAATAACAGCGCGGTCTCATAGGACCGGTTGGGGATTCAAACGTTAAGGAGAAATATGAAAGTAAAGAAATTGCTCTGAAGTATATAAGTTTAGTATTTACTAAACCCTTAGCTAAAAGTAAATTTCAATATCTAAGAAGTAAATTAGGTATTTGTATGATGTACTTGTAATGAGGAACGCTGCAATTTGGAGAGAGTGTTGGAGTAATTATAAATTGGTGCGTTCTTTTTACGTAATGACAGATGACAGCTCGTTGACCGTCTTTCTTTTTCTCTGTGCCATCACTGCTGTAATGTGCATTGTTCTGTTCAAATAAAACTAAGTAATTAATTATAAAGTCATTTAATTACAACACCGTTCCCTTGTTGCCCTTTCATCGTCTCCTGGCGACTTTACCGCTCTCACTCCTTCACACTTCTTCCACAAATATCCGTTTCTCAGCCACAGGTACACTCCATCAACATCACCGTATACAATCGGAGCTACAAAAGAATCATGCATCTCCGACAACACTTTTGGAACCGATTCAGTCCTGAATATGTTGATATGGCAGCAAAGAACCAGATCGCTTGCGTCCACAGGCGAACTTAAACTGAATCAATTAGTTTTGATCCAAGAGAAAAATGCAACCACCACTACAATGGCTACTGGCCCGTATTATCAGGGTGTTTCCAGGTCCTGATGGCATCACAAGGGTGGCAGAGATCAAAACCAAGAAGACACATTACAAGGGCCTTCATCAACATTTATGTACTTTACCCATTGAATACAATGTTTCAACCCGACCCTGGCAGGATGTCCGGAAACTTCTCGAAGAAATTATGACGTCAACGGAGGAGGCACCGGCGAAGGCGTCAGCGGGGGCACGGCGCGGCGCGGGGATCACCTATATGAGACACAACCGTGGACCGGAGTGGGCCCACTCGATTAGCAGCACTGTACGCGTCGCGAGCCGTCCTAACTTTCATTGTTAAGTTTTACCTATTTATAATAAACCAAAAATTTTGAAAATTAGCTTCGTTATTTATACAGTCCACAAATCTCCTCAACAGTCATAATGCAAAAGAAAGCCATCCGGGCTATTTATAAAATGAGTCCGTGCGAGTCTTTACCTTCTCTTTATATCATTTTGTTTGTAAAAACCTAGGACTTTTGAAAATTAGAAGCGATTTGCATATTATTAATCATCATCGTCATCTCAGCCGGAAGACGTCCACTGCTGGACATAAGCCTCCCCCACACGTTGCCACAATGACCAGTACTGTGCGTCTCGCATCCATCGGATTCCCACGACCCTCGCCAGGTCGTCGGTCCACCTTGTGGGAGGCCTTCCAACGCTGCGTCTTCCGGTACGTAGCCGCCACTCCAGAACTTTGCGTCCGCATCGACCATCTGTTCTAAGAGCAATGTGCTCTGCCCACTGCCACTTAAGTTTGGCGATTCTTAGGGCTATGTCGGTAACTTTGGTTCTCTTGCGGATATCTTCATTTCTGATGTGATCAAGGAAAATTCGGGGAAAGCAAAAGCACTCAAAATTATAGGCCAGTATCAGTATTGACAGTTTTCAACAAGATATCTGAAAAGGTGAAGTTGAATGTAATGCTTAATCATTTTAACACAAATAACATCTTGCACGATATAATATTTATCAAAATAAAATATTTATCGGTTTCATCAAAGGACGATGTACATGTATTGACGGTGGTGTCTCTTTACTAAAACACATTTTTAGTGCGTGGAAAGATCCATAAGATGCTATAAGTATGTTCTGCAACCTATCTAAGGCGTTCGATTGTGTGGTTGATGAAACATTATTCTGGAAACTTGAGTATTACGAACTGGTCAAAAAAGCGTTTAAGCTTATTAAAATCGTATTTGAATGACAGACAGCAACTAGTTCAGATACACGGTAGCGATTCATCGGGATTAAATAAAAAACCGGCCAAGAGCGTGTTGGGCCACGATCAGTGTTATGTAGGGTTCCGTAATTTCCCGTCCGTCACAATAAGTGTCCCCAACTTTTCAAAAACTATTCGTCCCATCAAGTTCAAAATAATTTTCCTAGAAAGTCTTTATAAATCTCTACTTTCCAGTTTTTTTTATATATTTTCTAAACTTATGGTTCAAAAGTTAGAGGGACACACACACACACATTGTTTTTTACTTTTTTAACAATTATTTCCGAAATTATTGATATTATCAAAAAATGATTTTAGTAAACCCGTATTCATTTTTGAATACCTATCCAACAATACATATCACATGTTAGGGTTGAAATAAAAAAAAAAACACTTTCCACTTTACAGGTGGGCTACCCTAATAATTTTTTTTCCAATTTTTATTTTACTACTTTGTCGGCGTGATTAATAATACATAATAATACATATTGGTACCAAATTTCAGCTTTCTAGTGCTAACGGTCACAGAGATTAAGCAAGGACGGACGGACAGACATGGCGAAACTATAAGGGTTCCGTTTTTGCCATTTGGCTACCTACATTTGGGAACCCTAAAAACTGGGAGAATCCCAAGGTTAAATTTTAGGTCCTTCTTTATATTTACTTTATATAAATGATTTACCCCGTTAATTATAAAAAAAAACTTAATAATTATGGTGTTGTTTGCCAACGATTGGTAGTTTTTTGATTATTAAGATAAATAAAAGGACTGTGATTATCTTGACGACGAAAATAACGCTCTACAGCGTTTATACCGCGTGGAACAATTTGCCTGCTGCGTTCTTCCCGTCCGTTTATAATTTAGGTATCTTCAAGGCTATAGTGAATAGGATCTTAATAAACTAGTGCACCTCACCATTAACGATTGTATCGCGAGAGACACTTCCAAAGTGGTAAAATGTGTCCCCTCCCCCCTGTAACTACTAAAGTAAGAGAATGAAAAAACTAAAAAAATATATGATGTACATCACGATGCAAACTTTCACCGAAAATTGGGTTGAACGAGATCCAGTGAATAGGATTTTTTGAATACGTCATAAATCGTAAACCGCAATTAACTTGGTTTGGAACTTTTAGTGCGTGAGTTCGACTCGCACTTGCCCGGTTTTTTGCAGTTTTGAGCGTCAATTCAATTCGTCGTGAGAATACTGTGGAATGCTTGCTCTCTTTAGCTTGAAATAATTAAAATTTACTGTTTTAGGGCCTATTTCACCACCTATGATTAAGTTTCGAGTATCTTACTTGACAGGTAATTTCATACAAATTCTGTCACATTTTTGAATTTATTTAGTGAGTAGTGCCTACTCGGACATTGTGAAACAGGCCCTTAGTCTACTAAACATAATTATAATACACCTAACTGCTCCTGTCTATTGATAAACGCCAGTTCATTAGTTTTTTTGTCATCAAATCGACAGTGGTTGCTTAATTGTTTCATATTTAGTGTGTTGGCGGCCATTAAAAGTTGTAGTCACATAGAAATACGTAGAAATACGAGTATATATACGATAAATTTTGTAATACCAAGTGACCACTGCTAAATTTTTTTGGGAAAAAATACTCGTGAAGTATATGGTTTAGTTAAATAGACAGATAATTGAAAACAGGCGACAATTAGAAGATTTCTTCAGTTTCACTTGGTAAAAAAGTGGTGTTAACCATCACCTTCCTCATTTGCTGGTTTGTCTGCAAGTGGTGCGGGAACATCTGGTATTTTTGGCTGTTCCTCAACTATCGCAGGTTTGGCCACGTTATAGTTCACGATAACCGCGTCGTCATAATGGTAGTCGTCCCCTAGATATTTCAATCGATGTTTTACCACTTTTTTGCACTTCTCAAGCACTTCACATCTTCCTTTTTCTATTTCTAAAGAATCGTTTTGACTAAATGTTTTTATGTTTCTATTTTTATATATAATGGTGCCATCCAAACTGATTAAAACTCTATTCGAGTCTTTAATTTTCTTTCCTTTGTCCTTTGTGGTTGCTCCTGGTCCTGGTGCTGCTGGTTCTGGTGCTGCTGGTCTGGGTATGTTTGGTTCTCGTTCGGGTTTTTCGGGATGTTCGTATTTTGGTTCTGTAATTGGATCTTCTGATCTCTTTTGAGGATATCTGTTGAAAGATTCTTCTCCCTCTGTTGGATTCGGAGGAATATCATCTGTGTTGTCACAATCAACAATATTCCCTTCCCAAGAGACACACACATCTTTTGAACAATCTATGTCCCCTCCGTCTTCCCCATTGCATGGATTTTCATTCATATCGTATCTTCTAGCTCTACGTGACGGGATGTCACGATGTTTATGTTTATCACTCGTTGTTTTAACTTCCTCGCAAATAAATTCATCAGACACACTCACGTGCGTCGAGTTTGTGTTATGTATCCGCTTTGCGTAAACATCATCGTTTTTCTCATAACATGTTTGAGTACCGTTTAAATTTACTGAACAATAGACAAAATAAAAAGAATTGTCTCTTATTGTCTTAGACAAGAATAATAGTTTATCAATTTTGCTTAAATTAGTAAATCTTACAGTTTCACACACATTGTGATTAGTAGTAAAACAAGATTTCAAGATAAGATTTGGGGTGGTTAGCTCAGCCAAAGAAGTAAATTGAACCGGTAAACAATTGTTAGTATTAGTGCAATTAAAGAGCAACGTTTTGTTCTCGGGAATATAAGTATCGTCAGGTATTCTTTCGGAATTATTGTTTGTTTTGATTCCTTTGATAGTTATATAGACAGGTCCTTGACCCTGAAATATGCATTAATTTCTGATTATATTAGATACATATACCACCCCATATATCACCACTAATCACCCCATATGGCGGTACTAGTATAGGTATATACAACATTATTATTAGTACATATATGCAAAACCACAAACACGTATCTAGTATTTCCATGTAAAAAAGCTATGTACAAAATTTCAAAACCGTATCATGAAAAATCACAAAGTTATAATCTCGTTACTTGTATGTTTCCTAGTTGTCCGTAGGTCATGGTCACCACGCTGCACGCTCGCGCGGTCTAAAGCATTCGTCTAAGTCTGCAATTAATTAGTGATAACAGTTCTCATCACACTTGCAGGCTTTGGGCTGTTGTGTTTGAGGTAAAGTGTAGGTAGATAATATTATGTAGGTACTATATTCGTAACGTATATATTCGGGGGTGTTGAGGTTGATTATATCCATGAGTCAAATAGCCTCTTTCCAGGCGCGGCAAGACTAAGAAGTTGCTAGACGCACTGAGAACGCCTGGAGGAACTTATTGTCGATGAAACACCTGATGAAACAATCACTCCCACTTTCCCTTAAAAGGAAGCTCATGGACATGTGCATCCTTCCCACCCTCACCTACGAAGTGCAAACGTGGTCATTAACGTCAAAAGTCCGCATTCGGGGTCAGCCAGTGAGCCATGGAACGAAGTATTCTGGAGGTCAAAAGAACAGACCGCATAAGGAACAGTATACTTCGTTCCAATAAACAATTCGCAGACGTAGTTACTCATCCGCTAAACTAAAATAGGCAACAAGGTCCCGGCTGTCATTTATAGAACTTTGGCAGTCGTTACGAATAGTCGGAAGCCAGTAAATCTGACTCCAGTCTTGCCATGAAGTACCGTGTTACCCCAGTTAATGGGTTGTGGGGGTCTGGTAGGTAGCCGTTTGTCATAAAATACTGATATAGAGCAAAATCCGGCTTGAATGGAAGCCGACCCCAATATAAATACTAAAAATACTTCACCTTATTATTTTAGATCTACAGTATTGGCCGGCAAAAGCCGCGCTATATACATCTAATCCATTTTCATGAATAAGTCTATCAAATCGTGCAAATCACATCAAAATCTGTCACGTAGTACAGACGTGACTTTGTTTTATACTATATATTATTGAAAAGTGCACTATTTTGACTTAATACGGACGGCGAGCTACCCAGTGCTCGCCGTCCGCGAACCCGCGCCTACGGTGGTCGGAAATCGGGATCGGGATTTCGGCGGCGGCGGTGTGAGGACCGTTCCCTCACGCCCTCGCGGTCAGCAGCCTCCTTCACGAGCATTACTGCTTCGCAGAAGGAGGCGTCCGCATGCCACCCCTCCTCGCTCCGGACCATGCCTTGAACCAGGGCCGGGCGCGAGAGGTCGCCGCCACCGATAGCCTCCACAAGAACACGGCGGCGCTCCGCCCAAGCGGGGCGCACCTCTACCGTGTGCTCCACCGTGTCCTCCGGGCGGTCCACACAGTGGCGACACCCGGGCGTCCTCAAGCTTACATAGGGTTAGATTACAACAAGGAACTGTATTTTGATTTGAACTTTGAGGAGTTTAAACGCTGCTTAGAATGGACTAACTATTTTATTTGGTTTCTTGGGGCAATTGCATTGTAAATCAGCTATTCAAAACCAGAAAAACCAAAAATGTCCCACCAAAACATTTTACTTGTCCAATATAATACCTAATATGAAAACAACTTCACATTCCAAACACTTGGTTATTCATTGTGAGAGATCGGATTGCGACTTCAATAATTTGTGATGGACAAAGAGAAAAACTTGAACTTCAAAATGTTGGCGTAATAAGAATCACAGACAACTGCGTTATCAAAACAACTAGTAACATATTAACTGCTAAAAGAATTATTCCAGTACCGATCGTAACATCTTACTCAAAACAAATAGACTTTCCTATAAACTCACTTACTAATTAAATCTATGCAAAATATTACCAAAGAAGTCATAGATAATTCAAAATAAATCTTTCAATATTTAATCAACAAAAAAAAGGTTTTGCAAACCGAGTTAGATAGTACTGTTTGGAGTCAAATTAGTTCTTACACATACGTAACAACCACCATTAATTTCTTGTATCATCATGTTATTAATATTTTCATTTTTAGCTCGAACCACAGTGCAGCACAATACCCGAAGAAGACGTAGCGAGACAGCGAACAAACCAGGCAAAAGAGCCACCGCAGAACAGGACAACTTCTACAACGGAGCCAATGTACAGTGTACCACATCAACACGAGTCTATTGAGCTATACCAACTGAAGGAACTTCCTGAGGTGCACCAGAATATTCAACCTTGAACAAGACTCACACGCGCGAGCAACAACATCACAGCGTCAGCATAAATTGCCACATAAATTCGGTCCGCATGCCGATGACACCGTTAGTGCTTACCACTGACCTACTGAGATCTTCGCGTGATAGGCTCGATACACAAACAACACACTTGTAAATAAGTATCAATGTGTATTGATCACAAAAACTGTATATAATTAAGTTAATTATTGTTATAATATATCAGTCATCAATCTGAAGTCGAGTTTGATTCATCTTCCATAACTCCTCTCTCTGTGGCCAATACACTTTTAGCCGTCATCGATCCTATAAGTCTGTGGAATCGGCAGTGAGAAAACCATTTCCTGTGTACATTACACGACGTACACAAACCCTTGTTCCTGCCCCACTTCTGTCTGTTACTTTAGGTCTCCTGGCACAGAAACCAACGTAACTCTCGTTTGATGTGGTTTGTATGACAGGGTAGGGCGTAAGGGTAACTAGGGTGATAGGTAGTTGCTATAGGGCTAGGTTGCAATCGGTAGGGTTTAGGTAACGTCCCAGGCTCAATCGGTTGGAGATTAGCTACACTATACGAATTTGGAATAACGGCCGTACTAAGCTGTAAGTCCCGGTGCGTTCAGTGAGATAAATAACATGCAGCACTATCTATCTATATAAATTTATTGGAACGGTCGTAGGTAAAAATAGTAGTTTCTTATAAAATTTTGCCTATGTAGGCGCAAAGTACTGTCTTGGCCTAGCAGCAGAAGCGGTCACGATGAAGTTGAGGACTAGGTTCCAGCAGGAAGACGTCCAGCATAGTTGACAATGGTAAGGAAGTTGGCAGGTTCTTCCTATGAAGGTCCCAGGTGGTTAAACCGCGACTTTGGACCCTGGAATTTTCCATTCGTCGAATAAGATCCTTTGTCTGCCGACTTATCCTTGTCTAATTGTTACCACAACAGCGTAAGCGTAGGTAGGTGTACCACGGTGCTTAAGGCGAATGTGTGCTTGTTACAATCAAAACTGGAGCTCTAGAGACTTCTTTAAATTTGTAAACCATAAAGACTTTTAAAGCAGGTAAGTGCTAAATAAATAACAAAATAATGAGTACCTGGGGGATAGACTGCTCGCGTCCGTAAAATCTACTTAAGTTCTAACCACCCTACACGTATCCCCTGGGTAGTGCTAAACGAGCAGTAAATTTGGTGGTAGGCATTAACATCGGCTGCCGGCTTTAAGTTACCAACCACCAGACAAAGTCTTGCCGCTAATTGATCCGTCGAGTTTCGGCTTGATGTCTGGTGGTATGGTGGAAGATAGGTCTGAGTAGTTATGTTGTGATGAAATCGGGTATGATGCGCAATTTGTTGTTATGTCGGACGGATCATGGAGGGTAGCGGGATCTAAAGCACGGTTACTCCGCTGGCCGACCACAGATGGCTGGTGGTCCAAGTAGTGTGCCAGCCACACAAGAGTCTGGGTGGCCCAACAGTATACAAGTCACCCCTTCACTGGTACGGCAATTCTGCCCGTGTTGTTGGGCTTAATATCGCAACACCTCGCTCAACTGCCATCTTCTATCGATCCTATTCACTCCAAATTGAAAAAAATAATAAGGAAAGGTCCAAAAGATAGGTAAGTCAGTACAGCGGTGGCACGTCCTCTCTTTTCAATTGCACCTCTCGAATATTCGAGGGCTGCACTCTAATCTCAATGCGGTTCACCGCCATCTAGAAACCAACAAGCCGCACTTGCTTTACTTGACGGGGATCCAGATCAGATGTGCGTCAGATGCGGCGTACCTCAACTACCCGAGATACTCATTAGAGCAGCACTTCCTGCAGCGTGCCAGGGTCTGTGTGTTGGTCCGTAATGACATCTGCTGCCAGCGTCTCCGTCACCTTGAAGACCCTAATTTATCCACCTTATGGCTGTTAGTGGACACTGGTATGGACAAAATTGTCTATGTCTGTGTCTACCGATCGGACAGCAGTGATCAGGAGATGACTAATATAGGCAATAGTAGATAAAATAGGCAACAAGGTCCCGGCTGTCATTTGTGGAACTTTGGCAGACGTTACGGATAGTCAGAAGTCAGTAAATCTGACTCCAGTCTTGCCATGAAGCTTGTGGAGGTCTGGTAGGCAGCCGCTCCTCGTAAAATACTGGTATTCAGCTAAGTCCGGCTTGACTGGATGCCGACCTCAATATAGTTGGGAAAAAGCTAGGCAGATGATGATGATGATGATGATCAAGACTGGCTTTTCCCATACCAGACCGACCACGCCGGAAGAGAGGCGCGAAACTTTGCAGTTGGCCTTTCAACTGGTTAAGCAAGCGACTGGGATGCCTGATGTAGTTGGTCATACCGCCAATAGTCTGGACCGTCTGCTGACGACCGTCTGCTGACCACCGACCCGGACAGATGTATTGTAACAGTATCCACGCCTATAGGAACTTTAGATCACTGTCTGGTGAAGTCTGTATCGACCTTCTCCTCACCTGACTGCGCGCTGCGCAGCTACTTTCGCGGTGAACGGCGAATGTGGCGATACAAATTACCAAATTGGGATGAGATGCGACATTTCCTTGTGTCTTATCCTTGGCAGCAGGTCTACTTCTCTTCAGCAGATCCGTCGAGCTATGCGGATGCTATATCCGGTGTGGTGCGTCAAGCTATGGAGTATTACATCCCTTATACTGACGTAACCATCGGTGGCTCGGCTCGCCCATGGTTCAACACCGATTGTACTGAAGCGTAAGCTTTGCAAAGCTCCGTATCTAAGCTCAACGAAGAGAGCCTTTAACTATGCTGCCAAGTCCTACAAAAAGGCACTACAGAAGGCTCGCCATATTACTCATATTGGCAAAAAAGTTCTCTGCGCAGCCATCCGGTAGCAGAGCATTCTGATCCCTTGCCAAATCGGTTAAAGTAAACTTCTGTCGGCCCACACTACCTCCTCTGGTTAAACCTGACGGAACAACCTAACTATGATATATGTTATATTATTATATACGAGGAGCTTGCGGTAATAACAGCCGCACGGGTCGATCTTCAAGGTTAAGTAACGCTTGGCAAGGTTGGTCTGTGGATGAGTGACCTTCTTAAAATACCGAGTTTCCTTCGTGCCTCGGAGAGCACATTATTAAGCCGTTGGTTCCGGCTGTCATTTGTAGATCTTTGGCAGTCCTTACGGATAGTCAGAAGCTAGTAAATCTCACTCCAATCATGCCACGGAGTACCATGAAACCTAACCTAACCTATGATGGACGCTTTAGGATCAAAAAGTTTACAGGATAATTTTATGCATGACAGAAACCGTTTTGAACAATTCAGCCTCAAAACACCGCCGCCGATCCACGCACTGTACGTTACATGGATGCATTACGTTGGGCAGATAAACGTAATGGGCAAATTGTTAAAGCAATAACATCTATTCGTACTAGTACTAATAATTTAGGAGTCATCATCATCTGCCTAGCCGTTTCCCAACTATATTGGGGTCGGCTTCCAGTCAAGCCGGATATAGCTGAATACTAGTATTTTACGAGGAGCGGGTTCCTACCAGACCTCCACAACCCATTAACTGGGGTAACACGGTACTTCATAGTAAGACTGGAGTCAGATTTTACTGGCTTCACGAGTATAATTTATGAGTGTAAACGTGAAATTTATTCTGCCTCTCATTTTAACTTTAAGACTGACACCAGAGTGTCAAACTTCCAAATCCAATGATTTGTAGATTTGACACACTGGTTTACTTAACTAGTGTGTCAAACCTCCAATAGGTGGTTTATCCCGTCAGTACTGTGTACATTACTAGATACTTTTTATTGGTTAAAGGTTTATATTAAGCTAGTTAAACGGTAATACCTGATTTTTTTCCTGTGTCGATAAACATGTAACATTCTTGGTGTAAACCTGAAAATTAACAACAACTCTATAATCTACTTAAAAAACTATGATGAATCTTAGATTATGTTTTTTTCTCATGTTACATGTGCAGCAGGCCGTGCTAATGTGGCCGCTACGGCAGCTGAGACCCTAATGCGGCATCACAGTTTTGAGTTCAAAATGCTTGGGCCATGTCATCCAAGTGCAGGCTAGCTTTTCAATTAAACTCACCTACTGATTGACATTTGCGTCTCCAGACAGTTGGCTCAGTCTTAGCCTCAAATACCAGACACTCAACATGGCAATGCTGCCAGTCTATCTTTTAGTTACATTTCCGTCTTACTGAGATGACTTGAGGACGACTTCGACATTTAAGTATATTAATAAACTAATTTTCCTTGCGTACGACTTACCTCTGTAGTTAAGAAGTATTTTGGAAATTGTACTAATAAAATTATGTAAAATAAAAACATTTTTCAAATTTTGTTGTTTTCTCTAGGATACACTAGTCTCATAGTTAACTATAGATAGGCCGTACGTACAATAAGCTAAGCGTTTGGTTAACTCTGCTCCGGCTCATTGAAACTTAATGGAAAAATAAATTGAAAACGTCGTGATAACATATTCAGTTAGTTGTAACCGATTTCTTGATGTCAACATACATCTGTTACTGTTACTGATACTGTTAGTAATATGAATGCAGCCTTGTGAGTGCACGCACCTATGGTCTATCAGTTTAGGTAGTTAACTAAGGTAAACCATCTTGGTATGTCTTTTTAGATTTGTGTAAAATACGTCCTACAGAAAGTGGTTTCAGTCATAAGTTTGGGAGTTTTAAGTTTGTGAAAGCACACACGATAGTAGAGTTTCTAGTATACAGTAAAGATTAAAAAAAAAACAAACAAAAAAAAATTGGCTTGTCCCTGTGCACTCCAAGCTCAAATGGACGAACACAAACTGTAAATCTTAACGATGCAAGTAAATATTTATCTCGGCTAGGTAAATGGTAAATCAGTATGCGTGATATAACAGGCGGCTCACTAATATTTTTTTATATTTTCAAAATTGGATTCGATTTAGTATTGTATTCTCAACGTTTAATTTTTGTAAGAGGTAAATAACAGAACAATAAAATAAAATAATTTAATACATCACACAAATTGTACAGGCAAGTACCTACTTATGTTTACAATTGATTATTAATGACGAAACAATTACATTAAAACCTGTTTTATTCCATATGGGCAGAATCTGGACGGTCATGGTTTATATTTCCATTAATATACAAAGGTGAAATGGTGTAAATCTGAAAAAAAAAATCGTACGTTATAAAAATGATTAACAGACATTCAACATGAAAATTGCGTATGTTTGTTATATCAATAAATAATATCCACAACTTTCACACAATGTCATCTAGTCCCATACTAAGCAGAGCTTGAGTTATGGGTACTAAACAACTGATAAACATACTTATAATTTACAGACGCAGAACAAATTAATGATTGGCATTTGTCCTGAGTGGGAATCGAACCCACGACCTCCGCTAAGTATTAATAGGTCAGGACCAGTTAGCCACTAAACTAACAGGGCTGTCCTATTTAATTAATAATTAAACATATATAAAAATAACAGAACGTGTCGTATTTCATTCCATGCATAGGTTCAATTCCTGCACTTCTACCACGATCTTGGTTTGATACAAACCCACTACTATAGTCCGACTAATGAAAGCGCGACCTGAGAAAAAGAGGTTAAATTCAAAAATGTTGTATGTGGTATTACTAACTAGTAGGAGAATCACATTTCAATTTTTTTTTTATTTCCTACAATTGCGGCTGAATAATGTTGCCAATTAAATTTAAAAAAGAACTCCAGGTCGCGCTTTCATTAGACGCACTCTATCCACATAGCATTTCTTAATTGCAACGGCAATCAACCGTAGAAGCTTTTACATTACGTTTCACTTCATCAATGCATGCCATGTTCAAATATCAATAAACTATTACGTCAATCAAACGCAATCGAACTGAGCCAATACAATCGCTACCGTAAACTAATCGTATGAAGTTGTCAATATGATTGATTGTTTGATTGGCACTACTTTCTTGAATTTTTTTATGTTATTGAGTAGGTATATTGAAGGAAGTTCTTGAATTTTCATGCGTAATACGAAAAAACTTAGAAATTATATCCCTGTGCAGCTTCAGGCCAAACACGATATATGTCCACTGCTGGACAAAGACCTATGACAACATTGATTGCTGATAATATAACAATGTACTAGTAACACACAATAAGATATCAGTGGTTGTTGTGTGAAACATATATGCCCTTTGTAGTTGAAGCACTAGGCCCGTATAATCCGATGCTCATCAAGTTTTTCAGGGTACTGACAAACAGTTAATTGCCCCTTTACCTGGCCAGTCCATAACAGCGAAATCGTATTTTTTTTAATACTCCATGATTTTCTCTCGAATACCCTTTTTTGCACATATGTTATTGATCAACTTAAAACTTTGTATTTTTACCTTTTCCCTTATTATGTTCTATGTCATCAAACAGCGTATATATGGTCCGGCTTTTCTCCTTTCTCATATCGCCTCCACATTTTTTCATAAAGCGCTTCTAGTCCACGCACGTAGTGTTTGCAGTCGAATAAAGTGCTGTCTAAACGTGCTTTTGAAACCTTCGCCCGAATGTATCTTCGACTGTAAAAGGTAATTATAAGTTTTAGTGTGATAATTGTAATGTATTATTGGTAGCTATATTTTCGAACTGTTTTACAACTTTAGTGTCAAAAAGTGTAGGTCAGGCTAATAATTTTATTTAAAGTCATTATTGATTGAGATAACAAAAAATATCAAATTTGAAGTCAAACATTTATATATTTTTGAAAAAAAAAAGATATGTAAGTAATAAAATGGTTTAATATTACTAGTATATTGTGACATCTTCCATTCAACTTGATATGCTCTCTATGCAAGTTATTACTTTCTGAAGCAGATTTATGGTATAATGGCCACTCTTTAATGAGAAAGAAATCCAATTTTTAACTTATTTTGAAAAAAGTTAACTAAGTTATAAGCCTGCAAAGTGCAGTTAAAGTTGATAATAATATAAAATCTAGGTACTGCCTCTAATAATTTGACCAGTCACGGTAAATGACAGTTGGTTTGTCTTGCTATTTTCATCTCAATAGTGAAAATGTATATACACGTTTATATACTCACTATTCAGTATTTGTTCCCAATTTAACAGCTATATCTTCGTACTGACTTCTATTAACGGCTATCAGTTCTGGACAACCCAGTGCGTTTAGCTGAGATGCGGCAACGCTGAAACATGAAACAAATCAATGAATAAACCGACCTTATAAAAGCCAATGGCGTGATTTATTTTTTCTTTTTCGACAGAAATGAAATCCAGGCTATAATGTTACAGGGGTTACAGGAAAATACAAGAAATCAAATGCAAAAAGAAACAGATCTTTAAACCATAACCGAATGAGGATACCAATAAAAACATATATATACCTGTTTGTCATTCGTTAACTTTTTTATATTCTAAATGGAAATACCACACGTGATATTTTTAAGTTTCCATTGATAAAATAGATTAAACTGGTTTTTACTGAAACGCGGAAAAATTGATTAAAGTTGCCGTGCAGTATATTTACCAGTGGGAAACAGAATATCAGACATATGGAGTATTTTTATTTTACAAAAATAACGGCTTATAAAAAATAATAGCAATCTTGTAAATCGTTTCTGACTTTGTTCGATATTGATTTTTATTTGTTTTGTTAATGATCTTCTGATTCAGTCCTTTAACATATGCCTTAGATTTCAATATTGGCGAAAACAGAAAAAAAATACGCCAGCTACATATGTATGAGAAAAGTTTTATTCCTCTGTGTTTCCTACTCTGGGTTTTAACTACTATAGTTATATAACACACATACCGGGAAGCTAAAGTTTCTCCTGGGAGTGTTACGAGCGGTGTTCCTGCCCATAAAACGTCCATAGCAGTCGTGTGCCCATTACACAAAGGCGTGTCTAAGCAAATATCTGCTAACTGTCCACGCCTCACGTGTTCTTCCTTGCAAGCAATGCTAGAGAACACGATACGCCCAGCTGGTAATCCTGCAATACATTACAATAGTTATACCCAATCATCTATCATGTTTACAATAAGTGAACGAATAAAGTCAGTACCTAAACTCTTGGCATATTTATGTACATTCGGTTCGCCAGCAGCGGGGAAATTTAATAGCCAGAGAACGCTATTCGGTACCTTTTTCAGTATATTCACCCACATTTCCATAGCTCTGGGGTCGATTTTGTACAACTGATTGAAATTACAGAAAACAATTGCTTCATCTGGCAAACCGTACTGTTGTCTTGATGTAAGTATTATACTATCGACTATTTTCTCAGCAGCTGCTACTTTTTTGTTGATAATGTTCATCGATATACCGTTCTGTATAGTTACACCATCAACCAATACCTTTAACAATAAAAATTAAGGGATCATGTACACAGTTAGGTAACTTATGTTGGAAGTTGATAATATTGTAAATAATACCTGCGTTATATTCGGGTTCATGGTGGTCTCGATTATGGATGCAGGAATATTTATTTCCTTTTCGCGTATTTCAATTGGTACCAAATCTTCGTATGTAATTATTTCAATTTTTTCAGTCACGTTTAATAGTTTGTTGATATTTATACTTTCAGCACAATTTATTAAAGCCATATATTTATTAGAGCCATTATCATTTACATTTATAGCCTTGTAGTGTGTTTTCAAATGCGGAAACATTTGTCTGTGGTCGCCAATAAAATATGTATATGGCATAAACGCAAACTTTTCACTAAAATCTAATACAGTAGATTTTGGCGAAGATATTTCGTCTGTTATTATGTAGTCCATGTATGGTGCCCCACTCGTTCCTGGATATCCTAGCCACATTACTTGAATAGGACAGGGTTTAAGAGCAAAAATCTCATTACGTGCGCCTTTAGTATAGCCATTCATATTTACAAGAATATGTATACCATCTCGATTTATTTTCTTTGCTCCTTCAACATAACAGGACATTGAAGATAGATCGACAAAATGTTCGGAGTCCTTTACTATTCTATTACGGAATGTGGTGCCATCGTCAATATTTAAAGCATAACAGAAAATTTCCACGTTTGACTGATCGTGAAGACCTGGTATAGACTGCATTAAGTGAGAAGTTGGATGGTTACCAAAGTCACTGCTAACATATCCTATACGTAAGCGGCCTTTCCTTTCTCTGTTATGTGGGAATGAAACTTTACCCAACATATTTACTTTTTCTGTGTACAAGTAAGCATGGCGCGTAGCTAGAGCTTTTCTTGCTTCATTTTTTATTGGATATAAAATGGAATGATGTGGATGTACGGAGGTAAGTTTCTCCTTTTTTAGTTGATCCTCTACTATTGATACTATGTTTTGCATTCGCTTTTCGTAACCATCCCAGTTGCAAATTATTTGTAAACAGTGTGTTAAGTTACAATAGGCATCAGGAAAATGGGGTTTGAATTTTAACGCACTTTTATAAGATTCAATAGCTTCATCAATTCTCCCCAGATCTTTATAAATACTTGCTAAATTACAATGCGCATCGGCAAACGTTGGGTTAATCTCTATTGCTTTTTTGAAGCAAACGAGGGCGCCTGTTATATCCTGCAGCTCTCTAAGAGTATTTCCCATATTGCTATAAGCGTCAGCAAAGTTTGGTTGAATATTTATAGCTTGTCTGTAATGCACCAGCGCTTCTTGAAGTTTTCCTGTAATTGAACATTGAAAAAAGTATTAAAATTAAAATTACTTATGACAAACTCGTTCATGGAATATTTGTTTACATTTAAAATGAAGAACTGTATGAAAAATATGTTTTGCTGTAGAGAGATAGGTTTCCATAGTAAGTTTTGGTGCAAATTGGTTTTCAATTGACTTCGCAAGCGCTATTTAATACATTCTATTATAGGTTTTAATTTTACCAAGGAAAAACTAATTAACACTATTTACTGCATGTTACTATATACGTGTTAATCAATGAGCTCTTGCATATTATATAATGCACACATCGATACAGAAATATTTCTTGTCTTATTGTATGATTTTTTTTTAATTAGGGTCAGGTATATTAGTTTGAGTAAGTATTTAAGTAAATCAATTTTATTTATTTATTTAATACTAATTGTAGCTACTAGTGTACTAGTCATTTAGTACTAACACTACTTGTTTTGCTGTTGTTGTTAACTTTGTCTACATAAAATTCGTAAACTACACAAAAAACAATTGAAGGAGATTATTTTTGTGCGCAGACATTTTTTTCCTAAAATAGAAACTAAATGTAACTCCATATTACGCTCATTATCCATATTACAGCTGTTTACCCATGAAAGTACTGTAAAAATAGGTCTAGCCGTTTAGGAGAGCAGACAAAAATAGGAAGAGGTAGTCTAATATTTTCATTCTTTGATTTTCATTTTATATAAGTACGTAGGTGCTATTTTGACATTTCAAATAAACTAGTTAGTTTTATTTGTTTGAACAGGTTTTGTACAGTATGGCCGTTATAAGTTGGCGAGTCTGAAGTTAGGCTCTGCGAATTTTGGCGCTTGAAAACTCGTACAAAAATAAAGGTTTTGAAAAAATTAATGCCAATAACAGTTTTTAACAGCAATAACAACTGCAAATTGCATTTATTCTGTAAACATTATTGAATTAACCATGTTTTTATAGGATATACTGAGTGAGATTTTTGAAGCGAGCTCTGGAGGAGAAGTATCCTAAATATTGATACTACCAATTTTAATTAAAGAGGAACACTATTTATTTCATCATACCTACTCCCAAATTGGCTCTTATTGCCAGCATGATTAGGTTCAAAATCTTGTTTGATTTTTAAACTAAAGAATTTTTGTTGTGTGGTGGTACCTTTTTCCAAAAAATTTGGCAGAATTCTTAATTAAAATGTTATCGAATCCTTAACATTTTTTTTTTATCTCAGAAAATATACGCAATCCATTGAGGTCTTATAGTTTTGTGAATATTTATTTGCTGAGGTTATTAATGGAAAATCTTATATGAACAAACAATAAAACTAATATTAGCCCCCACCCGGCTTCGCCCGATTGAAAATAGGTTTCCATCCAAACTTAAAAAAAAACCTCAATGTAAAATTTCAGCGTCTATGTTTGGGCTGGGCTTTGATGAGTATGCGAGTGAGTCATGACTTTCTATAAATATTATAGATACTTCATCATAATTATTTACTTTTATCAACCAATTAATAATTATTTATTTTTGTTTTAAATAAGAAGCCTAATTTTTCCTATTTTTTTTTTAATCCTTGTTTCTATTATGGAGTTATTAAAATAGATGAAAGTGAGTGAGTGTATTTAAGTAAGTATGTTGAGAAACATCGTTTAATACAAGTGGGTTAGTGGGCATTCGCCTTTGCACTCTCCCGGCTTCATGTCAGCCTCGCTCTCAATTTGGACATCTTTTTCGCCTCGTTTGCATTGCTAAAGTTTGTCTAATGGCGTCAAAAAATACCACTACATAAATACTACATATTTTAAAAGTAATTAGTACTTATAAAATATTTAGCATAAGGTATATTTTATACATATGTTCAAGCGTTTTTAAGAAGCTGTTGCTTGAACTGTAAATTAAAGCCTCGTGACTGCTGTAACACCTATCTGTATTTAGATAGGGTCAATCATCATTAAATTCTTTCTTGTAACGCAACATACCTATAAATTTATATACATAACATACCTTGATGTTGTAGAAGCGAAGCCAAATTACTGTGAGTGGCTGCAAAATTGGGATATACTTCTAAAGCTTTCATGTACAGTCTGGTAGCTTCATCAATTTTTCCTTGTTCTCTTTTGACATTTCCGAGATTGTTGAGAGTATCAACGTGTGACGGGCATAGGCGTAAGGCATTGTTGTAACATTCTTCCGCCTCGCAGACGAGGCCCTTTTCTTTGAGTGCATTAGCAAGATTGCAGTAGGCGTCTGGGAAATTGGGCTGAACTTCTATAGCTCGCCTGTATGTGTCTATCGCAAGATCTATCAAGCCCTGTTTATAATATAGGCATGCCAAATTTCCATGTATAATTCCACTATTTGGAGTCAACTTCAATGAGTGTAGATATACTGCTACCGCTCTGAAATAAATAGATGACGTTATAGTTTTATTATAGATTGAATATTTCGAAATATTCCTGCTCAATTTAGTGGAACGCGATAGAATTAAAAGTATTTCAGAACAACGACCGCCGACGTTACACATACGAAGATAGGTTAAGGCCATTAACAGGTGCTTTTAAATGATGAAACAGTTTGATTTGTATTTATTTTTACGTTGGATTCTGGGTATAAAACTTCGTGTACATGCAAGGTGTTACCAACTTCTCTAGTTTGAAACAGTTAACTATGTACTTTAGGAAATTTTGTTCTTTCTTTTTGAATTTGTCACTGTTAGTTACTAAGATCTAATTGTCATAATCGGTACCGGTCATGAACCCATTTATTTTACAAAACTTTCTTAAATACATACGTAGGTATATAACTTTTTCCTATTCTGAACTTATTAGTGCATTTTAGTTCTACTCGTTAGGTAGAGAAAATATTTGGCAGAAATCTGTAAGTACTTTGAAAATCTTTCACCAGATCCTCTTTAGACCTAAGTAGTAATATTTTAAAACTAAGTAAAAAAAATAAGCACTAATTCGAGTACCTATTAGATAAATAATATTGTCAGAAGAGAAGTAGGAAGGCTGTCAGGGTCAAGAGTACCAGTATTGTTTTTATAATAATGTAAAACGATAATTTCGTAAGAATAAATCTTACATGAAATCCTGAATATCCCTGACTCCAGGTATCTTAAGTTTTCTAATATTTAACAGAGTTTTAAAAAAGTGAAGATACCTAAACAGGCCTGTCATATAGAAGGTTCTTCTATTGTATGCATGAATGTCTATATTATTATTGTAGCAAAAGGTTCAAGGTGGGCAGGAAAGGTTTTCCTTTTTGTTTGGTATACCTACATGCGAAATTGTAATCAACTTTAATAGTCAGCTCAATCAAAAATTATCAGTCATACCTAATATCATGATATTAGGTATACTCGTAATATGTTGGTTGCTTCCTTTTCTAACTTTGTGTTTTTATGTCGGTTTCATAATTATGGTCTTTTTATTATTTATTATCATATTTAGTTTGTACCAATTATGATTCCTTTTATTAAAAAAAACTTTTTAATTTCTTTTAACTTCAAAACAACTATGCCAAATTGTACAGTTACTTACCTCTTAAACTTATTTTTGAACCAGGTGACACATCCGTCGGAGAGTTCCGTCGCCTGCGCGGTGAGCCGCGGCGGCGCGATGTTGATGACGGTGTACACGACGATGCATTGGTAATCCATAGCACGGACATGTCCTCAGCGCGAGCAAGGTTGTACTGACGGGGGCAGCCGCAGACACGGCCGAGTCAGGGCCCAGCGCCCGTCACGCAGCACGACGCGCCGCGCGCGCGCAACTTGCCAACTTCCCCGGAGCGACGCTACGTCGACGTAAGTCGCGGCCTTCGTTTACCCGCTCGTTTATACACTCAAATTGTGAGCATATATCACAAGATCTATTAACGACACAAAGACCATGCGCAGACGCCATTTAGTCGCCTCCGCGTTATATTTACATCATTCGTCTCACCATAAAACATTCGCGCCGGCGACACTCTGGAAGACTTCATCGGATCAGTCACGATTTTTAAATATGCTATCTATATTTGTTTATCAATAAAGATTTTTTTCATAACTATATATTTTTTAAATAGTTCATGTCTCACAGTAGTAACTCGCGTGTTATGCATAAGAGAGATCAGCTGTCCGCACAAAAATCAGCTGATACCTGCGTGTTTTCAATGTTTCAGCGTCTATTATTTACTATGCGTAGAAAAACAATCACAGAGGAATAAACTGTATGCAGTAGTTAAAGACATTACAACGGGGTGGTTATTGAAAAAGCGCGCTATAAAACGTAAATCGTACGTAATATGGAGGGTGTGTAAAAAAGCGTGCATGTGCGACGGTACAGTAAACACGGAATATCGATTTGCGAGTAAGCAGGAAAGCGGCAGCGGCGGGTTGCGTGGCGACGCGACGGAGTCTCAGCGCGACTGCGGCCGTGGGCCTACTTGGCACCCTACTTCTCCAGACTGCTCACTACTTCAGCGGTTTTACTTTTTCGCTAGTTCAAAAACTTACGCATCTAACCGCAAATTGTATTTTATTTAATTCATAAAACAAACTTCAGCTTCAGTCAAATGACAAAACCATTCGTGCGCTATGCCTACTTTGTTCTATTGACCCGATTTTCAGCTATCAAAATTAAATTAAATATTCAGACATGATTAAAACCATTTTCTATGGATCATTTTAATAAATAGCTTAACTATATAATCGTACTGTTTACCATTTTAAAATCGTAACGAATGTCTCAATCACAAATCAGAGTTATGGTGTTAATGTTTCAATTAAATGTTTAAAAAATGTTTAATACCTTTTGTGTTATTATTTTACGGCATTGACCGGCTCAGACTCTACATAATTTTGGTCCCGTGTTATGACTATGTATCCTGTATCTAATGAGTTTTAATTGGCATATAACAACCCACACACTATGTAAACACGTCAGCTACCTAACTGATATCACGTTAATAGACAGATTTGTCACAAGAACAAGCAAAGATTATTACGTACAACCCCTCGTTATGACGTCATCGACTGTAAGTAGGCACCCAGCAACCCGATCAATTATTATAAGTATAAATAAAAAATACTAGTTATCAGCCCCAGGTTTGCACGTCTATTAGAAACCAATTGAAGTTCTCAGTTTTACTGTATTATTCTTCATGAATCACTGTAACTAGCAGTAAAACATACATACAAGTCGGTTCAGTAGTATTTGAGTTTATCACAGACAGACAGACACAATAGAGGATTCTATTAAATAATGTATAAGGATAACGACGTGCTTGATGGATGTTAGCAAAACTTTTGACGCCATTTCCGCGCTCGAGAAAATCGAACCGAGCCATCTTTATTATCGCCACGATGATATCACCGCCGAGCCGAAATTGATTTATAGAGTTTCATTGAATGATGATATCAATCAGAATCAGATCTTTAAATACTTGAAAGGAAAGAATCCAACAAGAATTGATAGTTCAGAAGCATTGAATTTGGGAGTTATTTAGCTGACTGTCAATAACACTCAAACAATTTTTTTAGCGCTTTTATTTCTAAAACGCCTTTCAAACACACAGTGCTTTAAGAAAAAATTAGAACTAACCGGATTCTAGCAAAGATAATCAAACATGTGACATCCAAAAATTCAATGTTAAAAGCTAATTTTAACACTAGTCTTGTCGTTTACTTGCCAACTTTCATATGATTTTAACAGATACCTACGTAGGTAGCTATAATTAAATTCAAGAAGCATTGCCAAGGACTTCGTATTAATATGTAGTGTTGTACCAGAAGAAACTGCGTTCCGCATTCTGGGATGAACGAAGGAGATAATGGCGATAAACTAACTATAGTAAATGCAATAATAGCTAATAAGGTAATGTAAATTTATTTGATATATTCTTATGTTTTGAGCACTTGGATATGAAACATTAATAATTTATAACGCAATAAGTTAATATCTTCACTTTTAGATGTATCTTAAATCATTTGGAATCTAAATGCGACCTCATTTTTAAACAGTTGCATCACTTGGTTTAAAGAATTAATGGTTTTTCATAGTTGGCGTCGTGCCAAACTGATGCCAGTCCCGACCTCTCAGTTATGTGCAAGTGTCGACTGATAGTTTCTGATCTTTTGATCAGGAAAGAAATGTTAGCGTATTGATACCGCATTATCAATGACTTACGTTGTTATGTTTTGACCAGTACCAATTTTAAAATATTCGTCTATATTCT
Organism: Mythimna separata; assembly: GCA_030763345.1. NCBI lineage: Eukaryota > Metazoa > Arthropoda > Insecta > Lepidoptera > Noctuidae > Mythimna > Mythimna separata. Next base: position 19,556,321 of record CM061167.1, on the reverse strand, counting down.
ACCCAACGTTCGTAAACCAAGGTTTTTCTTTTAAACGTGCTTTCATTCATTCTATAATATTTCAAGAAATTATTTATAAAATATGATGCTGAACCTTTTAGAAGTTCGAACGCTTATCAATTTAGTTTTAATATAGCCACCAATTTCATTATTTATTGTAATTCTTTTTGTTTTTTACTTAAAACCCATCTGTGTTCCTTTACTTGTCCTTTGCACTCCAGGGCCGTGATATTTCTTTTGAATAATTCCGCAGTCCTTGCAGGCTCTATAGCAATTCTGGTATTGATTAAAATAAAAGCTTGTAAAATAAAACAACGCTTAATTTTGCTACCATCGTTATATTTCACTTCGATACATACATTTACATTGCAATGAATTAAATCATGCATAAATATTACAAGGTATTTGGATAAATATGAATATAGACAACTCGAATATAAACTATGAATGGTAATAACAGTTAATGATGAATACCTTTAGGTACATGAGGCTAAATTTAAATATACACGATAATTTCGTTTAAAGATACAAGATATACGTCATATATGAGTAAATACTAGCCAAACATAATATTATTATAATATATCGTTATGAAGTAAGCTGGCCATAGTGACCTAATTTAGAAGCGTAACCTAACGTTAGCGATCGAAGATATGGATTAGGATGAATCACATGTTTAGATGTCAGATTCTTCTGTTTTCTTTGCCTCATGTCGGGGCGAAGCTCCACGTTCAGAGTTGGGTGTGCTTCCTCCAGAAGTGCTCTGGGGACTCCTCTCTTGGACCTGACAACATAATTATCCATATATTAGTCATCTACATAAAAATAACGCCTTGCGTAAGCATATATCTCTCGAGTGCCACGTGACTCAGCGTGGTTCATCTTTAAATCCTTGTAAAACTAAATATTTTGGTTTCACAGTATTAGAAACAAAAAATGCCCAAAATAAGAGCATTTTTAAATATTATGGGTTGATTTATTATATACTAGCTTTTGTTGGCGACTTCCTATGTCACTGCAAGATATATGCTTATGTCACTTAGTAATAAAGTAGCATTTAATTGGAGAAAGAATTTCCTAAATCGATCCTGTGGTTTTAGAGGTTACCCCGACATACAAACTAACACATTTTACGTCTTTGCAATATTAGTACAGATTGCGGATTAGGTCTAAAATGGAAAATTAATGTACAATGGCCGGTCTTATCGCAAACCGAGAATGGATCGGTAGGTACACACTTGACTTGTGTGAACTATTATAGGAACTTCGCCATCGGTATGTACATAAAATCATTTAATCACATTATTCGCTGTAGATCTAACGAATGTATAGACTGTTTTATTGGTAATAAATTTTCTAACTCCTTTATTAATGTCTGCAAATAAACCTTATTTTAAACTCTGACTCACTTTTTCACAGTTTACAGTTCCCATAATCTTGTAAACTAGCTATGACCAACATTGTTCATAGTTTATAGACCATCAAGAATGGCTTTATATTCAATAATGATTGTACCTACCTAAAAACATGGCATGCTTTTGATTCTTTATTAAGAGTTGAAATCGAATTTGTATGTACGTGTATTTATGCTACCCAAACTATTATAATATATTACCGTGCGAGTATCTAAATCTAAATGCGAGGAAAAAAGTTGAATAAAAATTAGCATTAGAACTGCAATTTTTTTAAGTTCAGGTAGAAAATGATCTGCCTACTTGACCGTCATCACAGAATACCTGTAAACTTAATCAAACACTGTTAAAACGCTGTTGACATATTATTATACTGCTAACAACCAGAAATACTTAAAAGATGTGACACATACGAGTACATTTATAGTTAGGTACAATTATATTCTTCAACTAGATAAAGCCGCGTTAAAGTAGTTTTCTCCATATAAACTTTTGACCCTCATCACCTTAGGGATTGAATGTTTAGGAATCCTCTCTTCTTTCTTTATTCTTTATTGTACACAGATATTTACATACATTAAAAGTAGGACAGGCGATGTACATAGGCGAGCTTAACCCACAATTGGGTTTTCTTACAGCAAACCTTATTAAAATACGTTAAAAGAAAATTTTGTTGATGAGGATAACACATAACAGTGCACAACAAACTTAAGTAGCCATTATTATGCTATACTCTTAGTACTCGTAGCTTATGTTATAAAATGAAACCTTGTGCAAAATTTCACGCTTCTAGTACCAATAGTTTCGGTTGTGCGTTGATGTCTGTCAGTTTCTACTTTTATATGGGTAACTAATATATTTAAACACCTAACCACATATTTATAACATAATAATTATAATAATATATTCCACAACTTTCACACAACGCCATCTAGGCCCAAGCTAAGCAGAGCTTGTGTTATGGGTACTAGACAACTGATAAACATACTTATATATTTGTAGCTATATGGTTTCCGGAAAACTTTCTATCCCTTCTAAGTATATGTAAATATATTATCTATGAGTAAAGAAGGAGAGTTTGTAAATTATCTTAGTAAGCCACGTGTTTGCTTATACTTCCAGTTTCAGCATATATTAACAACGTTATAATTTCGTGAAGCAACATCTGTTCACATTTGTAACGCATGAGCGGTATAAAGTAATGGTTTGGCATAAAAAATACATCATTATGGTACCTTTGATCTTATTCATCAAAGATATTTTGTAAAACGACAGACAAATGACTTTCAGAGTTCCGTACCTCAAAAAAAAACAAAAAAAAATAAATCCCACAGCGGCATTTCAGCAAGGAGGCTCGCGGCTTGACAGGAAGACATTTGGTATCCCTGCACTGTCCGGATGGCCATGACCCCTTCGGCCGCCGATCGCTTCAGCAGCGGCGGGGGCCACATCAACGCCCTGTAGAGGGTATTGAACCGCGCGATCCCCGCGTAACTCTGGTAGGAGTCTTCTGGACCACTGGAATTGGGCAGGAGCCATTTGAAGGCAGCTCCAGCCTGATCCAGTATGGGAGCCAGTTATCGAAATTGTCTTAGAAACTCTACCGGCTGTCGAGGACGAGTCCTAGGTACTTCACCGTCCACCAGACGCTGATGTGAACCTCTCCTTCTGTTATTTGGGAACCCGGTGGTGGTGCGTTCCAATGGCTTCGGACTTATGCAGACAAATACCAATCTTCTACTTCTAAATTACTTTACCTACCTATGTACTCGTATGTCGTTATATTTACGAGCACAATAAAAGGAATTAAAATACATTCGAATGTGAATTTTTAACTTTTCACTGAAAATCCATTCAGATTCGAATTTCAAACTTTTACACCGAACGGAGATTAAATGCCAGCTTTTAGTTAGGTCGCTAATTATTGATGTTATTGTATTTTAACAAATAAAAACGATTTACTTAGCATCGGTTTTTCATGTTGTTATAACCGCTATAATATTTTTTCCACAATAATGCTTATATAGATTAGTACCTAAACAGAAACGTGAACTCAAGTGAAATGTTTGCGCAAAAAGCAATCGGCATTCCAGTTAAGCGTTGATGAGCTATTTATAATTAATATTGCCAACGTAACTGACGTCTTAATCCTCCGAGCGTGGGTAATTAAATCTCGATTACGCACGAGTGGAAAGTTTTTGATCTCAAATATCCAGATGCAAGTTTTCAGCAAAATGTTAAGCTTAATGGCAATTATTGCAAATTTTACATTAGCTACGCTCGAATTGTATGTTTTGTTACAAAATGGTGTTTATTAATATTGTAACATAAACACGAAAATATTCTGCAAGTTTTTCGACGATATAATCGTTTGTTCTAAGAACATTTTACTGTACGTTATGCTTAAACCTGAGAATAAAAAAATGTAATTTATTCATTTTTATTAATATTTGTGAGAAGTTTAAATTATTTGTTTTTTTTTATCATAAATTAAATGCGAATTGAACCATCAATTATATATTCTAACATACAGTCTTTTTGGGGCTTATTTTATACGGATGGTAATTTAAAAATCAACTCATATAGCCTCTTAAATTAATGAATTGATTTTTATCAACTCATCGATTTTTATGAAGTTATTTATAGTTCATAATCCAAAGATACTTGAATTTATGGCGATTGATTGAAAGTATCTTGAATTATAAATTCTAGTATAGACGTTATGCAGCCGATATCCAGACCCACATCTGCAAATGCCAAATTCATAATTCTTTTCGTAGTTGGTTTAAAATAACATTATTAGGAGTGTTTTCTATCAGCTCTAGTTGAAGTGGCTTCTTCTTTGATTACGAATATAAAATCCTTTGATCAAAGTGGACTAGTAAAACCGTCTTGGTGGAATTTATTTATTGTTCTATCTTTCTTTAATACATTTCTGAATGTTACTTAATGTATTTCCGTAATGACACCAGTGATTTGAATAATACAGACAATACAGTAGCAATAAATATGGCCCAAGCCCTAAACGCAAAGAGGATTGCCCAAATGAGGCCATGAGAAGACAATAGAGATATAATACTTTGTGCTTTAATTTTGCCATAAAAACATTGTAGGGGTCCATTAACTTCGAATTTAATAGCAAATATTGCCAACATCAAAATTATTTTGAAGTATTGAAATTCATTGATTCATTCGATTGATTTATAAAATACCTCGGGACTTTGCGAATAATTATTGACTTTAATAAAAATATGTAAGAGAAAAAAAAATTAAATAAAAAAACAATTTGTTATTGTAAAAAAAAAATAAGAAACAAAATCAATTACCGGTTATTGAAAAATAAAACGATTATTGATTTAATAGTATGGGTTATTTGATATTCGGGGATGTCCCCGAAAAGCTGTGCGACAATGTCGCCATAATACCAAGATCATCGTAATTCACAATGATGATCACGGTGACTCTGGCAAGAGGGTAACAAAAACGAACTTGATATTGTTTATGGCATCCAAAAACATCAAATTACATAAATATCATGCCAATTTCATCCACGTTTAAGTCATTAAAATCAGAGGTCGACCGTATGCCGTGAACTATATTATGTATTGTATTGAATTTCAATATAACACATGGTCAATAAACTTAGTCGGAAGGCGGACCCTGGCAATGGCGGGGATTAACGCCAGGTAGAAGAAGAAGAAGACAATATGGTCAATAAACCTCTTCTCAAAATTTTCTCATTGCGCAACCTGACCACCCAAAGCTAGCACATAATTTACAAGTGTAAAAAATAAAGTATAAGTAAAGGAGCTAACGGTATCTTTACTTCAGGCTAGCTTGAACTGCATCTAGAATTCTAGTATCGACCTCCTTGCTTTGCTCGTAAGTTGAACAGTAAACTCCTTCGCTCCTGCATTACAGTCGGAGTTCAATATAACGCCTGTGATATAAGACTGTGCCGCATCCCCTCGCTGAATAATAAATTGCTATTTATTGACGCTCAATGAATCGACCTATTCATTTTGCTATTTTAGATGTGATCGGCTTCTAGTTTAATAGGAGCGCCTATCTAACCTCCTAAAGTTAGTAAAACGTTACCCTTTGGAAAGAAGGTTATCAGATTTCTTTGCTTTTGACTACCTGTAACGTAAGTCAAATATCGACAAATGACAGACGAAATTCCAATTTATCGTGCTGTCCAAAGCAGGGAAGAATCCCTATACATTATAATGGTCAATCTCGCTTACCACCCTGGAGCATTCACCATAACTGAACATGTTGTTTATAAATAGTAAAACTAGTAAACGTAACTATGTTAGTATGAAATGAAACGAAGTTTTATTGTCAAGCCGTTTGCTATAAAACTCTCGAATTATGGGGTCCAAGTACCCACAAATAATAGAAAGAACTAATCGTCTTCTTGACCTTTGTGTGTGTTTTTACACACACAAAGGTCAAGAAGACGATTAGTAATTATATTTTTTGTGTTAAGTTTTTTTATATACGTATGTGTTGGTTGCTAAATAAAAAAATAAAAATGGCTATGAGTTTTAAAATACAACTTTTGTAAGTTAAACTACCTGCAGTCCTGTATGAAGCATGTTTGCGATAGTCTCAACATCCAGGGTCGAGTCCTGGGCAGAAATCTTCTTGATGGCAGAAGACACGATGCAGATGTCACCTCGCAGCTCCCGGACTAAAGCAGTGATCTTCTGAGCGTTGCTGAGCACCTCCACACTTTGAGTGTAAGGGTTGTACCGCACACCGAAGGGTCGCTGTATGCTGTCAGCAAACGCTCTGTGGGATAGAAAAAAGAAACAAATTTGAATACATGTTTCACGGTAGGAATTTGCAAAAAATAAAACATATGAAAACGGAATTTACAATATTTTAAGTACCCAGCTAAATAAGAAAGATCATAATTTTAGCTTCGCTGCTACAACTAAGTACACAAATTGTATTGGCTTCACCTAAAACCAGCTGTCCCACGTGTTTTTTAATACTGCTCTGCTCTCATGGGTCTAAGGCATTAAGTCCGCCTATATACTATGTTGCATGAAGTGTCAATAAATAAATATAGCCTGTAACATATTCTATCCAATACTAATAACTAAGACTTATAAATTAGAACCAGTATTTCCTGAGCTTAACGTGTTCAATCAAATAAACAAACTTCAACTTTATAATATTGGTATAGAATATGACAACATAGAACTCTTACTAATTCTAAAATGATATAAATGAAATAGGTTAATAAATGAAGGAGGTTTTTGAAAAGCCCAGATTACAGGTCACCAGCAAATTTAATCGGATTTCAATAAGTAGCTTTTCCACTACAAAGAAATGTTGAAGATATTAAGCGTTGAAAACATTATTAAAGGTTTTTAGTAGGTACTTAAAATTAAACCGATTTCTATATTTGAGCTTCGATTAGTATATTTTTTTATGATTCGGCAGTTATAAAGAAGTTAGCACAAACCTCATTTTCTCCTTCGCTTCTTCAAAAGAGTCAGTGTAGTAATAAGCGTTTTGGTAAGAGGTTATAATACATTCTTCGTTGACTGTTACTTCAGGATCGAAGCGCTTGATCTTATCAGGTGTTACCAGGGCGTGTTGTAACTCAGCAACGGAAGACAGCAGTCCAGCACCATACACACGGAAAGTGCCATCGGTTTGCCGGCACAAACCAAACTCAACGGTAAAGAAGTAAAGCTGAAATATAATAAAACAATACAGAGATTATGTTTTCCTGTTATGAAGCTGATTTAGAAAGAAAGGAAGAAAAAAAAACTTTATTCAGTGAATTAAAAAAAGTAAAGTAAGGAAAGTAACAATCTTGAAAAGATTAGAGAACAATTGTATTGTGAGTGGCTTACGAAGTCATACACAATGTTATTGTTCTTTCCCCTACGGCAAAAAAAAATTATACTTCCTAATTTCAGGTAAAGCAAACTTTCAAAACAAAAGTTACATCACTTGCTCTTATAAAAATACGAGCCCTCCTTTGTACGAATGGTATGCCAGTATTATGAAGGTATTTAAATTTTTCTTGCAAACTCGATCTATTGGTGAAAATTTCATAATAATCAGTGCCGTAGTTTTTGAGTTTATCGTGACCGTACAGACAGACAGAGTAGGAGATGTTATAAATTAATTAGTTTTATTTTAATCTCTCTGTTGTTCGAGCGTTGTTTATTGAAACGTTAAGACCATTAAACCGTCACGCTTGTATAGTTGCAGGTATGCCATACTTACTGTTGCCAATTTATCGATGTCTTCGTCAGAAGCGCCGAGAGAAGCGAGTCCGAGTTCTTGTGAAAATTGTGCAAAGCTGGGGTTAGCAAGCAATGGCATATGTCCCAGTAGTTCATGGCAGCAGTCACTGCAAAAGAAAAACAAACTATGCCAGCCAGCCAGCTAAATGTATTTCCTACCGTGAAGACGACCCTTCCTGGTTCATGTATCGTAAAAGTGAGTGTTGTTGAAAAGCTAGGTTTTGGGGAACATGGAAATTCCGAAAGGTAACCCCGTATCCCCCTAGATCGAATGCACCGAAGAAATGGGGTGGGGTTAATTATTTATTTATTTTTTGTTTAGTCAGTAAAAATCTTAAACACCCTCCTGCTCCGCCCAAGAGCAGGAGAGGTATTGAAAAAAATAAATAAAACCCCGTTTGACGGTAGTCGTTTTATCTCACGCAATGATTGGTAAAAAAAACACCGTAAAAATATGACACGGCGCCTGTACTCTCGGTTGAAATTCGGTAACTTGTCGCTTATTCGAATATTTCATAAAACTGATGTCAGAAATTACGAGTGGATTTAAAGAACCTTAAAAGCTTTTGGTTGAAATTCTCGACATTCAGAATTTCAATTTAATTGTATAAGGTTTTCATAAATATATTTTCTTTATTTTTTAAAAATTTTATGTTCACTATGAAAGGAGACAAGGTTTACGTAAAATTTGTGCAAAAAAATAAATTTTCAGAGGCTTTTACTGGAGTCGTTATTACACTTTATGTTTTTGTTATCATTAAAAACCTGGATAATAACCTAGATAATGTCTAAAATTTTTTAGAAAAAAACTATAAGGTCATAATCTTGATATCTAGAGCGGTTACAGGAAGTGTCACCGGCTTAGACGCTCTTAAGAGACGTAAGTTTATCCATATTAGAAAACTTACAGAATGTTTAACATTAGCAGCGCTTTTAGAGGTCGTAAATACTTACGGTTCAGGAGTGTAGAAGGGATCCGATGAGTGGCGAATGTACTGAGTGCAGTGAAACACTCTAAAAGCTAGGCCTGACAGAAAATCTCTTGGCGACAGGTAGCCTGCGACGGGGCGCAATTGGAACCCAGTCTTACGCTTGAGAAAAGCGCTTACATCCTCCAACTGAAAAACAGTCACGTATTTAGAACAATAGTCTTCATCGTTTGCTTAAATATCGTGATTATTTGGAGGAAAAATTGATATTGCTGGTAGATTACACTTGTTTTTTATTATTAATAGGCTTGCGCTTGACCACTATCACACCTGGTAGTAAGCGACAATGTGGTCGACGATGGAGCACGGTTGCCTAGAAGTAACTTTATTTACTCTTGACTTAAAGACCCCTAGGTTCTAGCCATCAGGAAACACAGACTCACATATATTACCTACTAGCCACTGCCAGCAGTTTCGCTCGCATGAAAGTTGTTCCCATTTTATCCCCTTAGGGAGTGACTTCAGGAAAATCCTGTGTTAGCACTTACGTCATAACTTATAATATGCGTGCCGTTTCTGCGCAGTCCATTTAGTGGTTTGACCTGTGTTGCTGGATCAGTCAGCCAGTAACAGTTGCGTTTTATACATATGTATGTCGCAGACGTATCGTATAACACGCCGTTTTGCATTTTGGTGCGCTATCTTACTACTATTAATACACTTACATTCAATAAGAATAATTTAGTCCAAGAACGAGTGACGCAAACTTGGAATTTTAAGGCATTCTGACTTTGGCAGGTTAAGTCAGATGAGTATTATGGTGTCTCAAGTGAGCGAATGAAGTCACCGTTGTTTCGTTAGTGTTAGGTTAAGTACTTTAAACCCCATAGACAGAAATTAAAGAGCCCCGCAGAATCCTCTGTTGACCGTGACTAAGGGTCAGTTCACACCGATACGCGACGATGCAGAAAGACGCCAGTTATGTCGCGCTGAGCCGCACTGTGCTGCGATGCATCGCAACGTTGCGAGGCACAAAGCAAAATCATTAGCAACACGACGTCGTGAATGTAAAAACTCTATTTTGAGTCCCTCCATTAAAATGTGCATGCAGCGTCGCGTCGCGTCTCGGTGTGAGCTGACCCTAAGTTTTTTATGTATCGGTTTTTCATAATTTACGGCGCGACGCGACGCCTCTTTTTAAAAGGTATTGCCACCTGCTGCACCTGCGGCTGAACGTGAGATAACCGCATTGCATTAGGGCGACGTTTTTCAATAACGTGCGGCGAGCCAATATGAACAGTGTGTTTTACGAAACAGCTTCGACATAAACATTAAATAAACTAACAACGGTTAATCAGTGGTAGCGTTTCTTTATATTTTTCATCGAAGGACTGAAACTATCTGCCTGCTGCAGTCTTCCCGTCTGATTATAATTCAGGTGTCTTCAAGGCTAGAGTGAATAGGCTCTCAATAAACTATGGCTGCTTACCATCAGGCGGCATTGCAGTCAAGCACTAGTTTATGTTATATGTATAAAAAAATGTCCATCGTCAATATGCGTGTTTTATAAACACACATGAATACGCACATTACCGAAAAAGTTAGTGCTGGCAATTTTTGTACCCAAATTTATAGTCCTACTGACTTAACTATGATCAAGAACGATCTCATTATTATGTTAAGGTGTTGCAGACAAACAGTAAAGTTCAGAACCTGAGGCAAATTGTCCTCCCGGTAGCCGCAGTACTTGACGAGTTGCGGCCAGTTCTCGAGGTACTCCTCGCAGGCGTGCTTCTGGTAAAGTTTGTGGAGTTCACGGAACACGATGCCCCTGTAACGAAGACGCCGCCTCATAAACTTCGTTTGTCGCAATAATGGACGCGCTAACTACACAAGATGCGCTCCCGAAACTTTGATAGATTTTCCTAACTAAATACAAGGAACCAACTAAATACACCAGACCTTAACCAACAACATAGAGACATACGCTACGCGTAAGGAACTTACAAAACAGGAATACTTGGATTGTCAAAATCAATATAATATTGATTTTTGATTGGCTTCAAGAAAAGATATTGCTTTTTTCGTCGGATTTTTTTTCGTGCGTCTTCCCCGATTACTCGAAGATACCTGCACCTATTCCTTTTTTATTTACGAGGGTATTGTACCTCCTAGATAGTCACACAGTCATGTGGTCATCAGGTTAAGATCTGGTGATAGAATCCTGCAGAAATCGATTGATTTCCTCATATTTTAAAGACTCACTTGTAAGTTGTATTCTATAAGTATTCACTATAGAACTTGGACACTATTTTAGTTTAACTGCGAGATACCACAACTAAAGTGTAAAAAAAAAAAATACAAAAACATACAGCCGACTTCAAAATATACAAAAAATAATTAATTTTGAAAGTAAAATAACGAAGAAACAGAACCAGAAACATTAACTTTCGGTGTCAATTTATTTTGCACTTTTTATATGATTTTGTCATATCAAGTAAAAATCATCGCGAAAAATATTTTTCTGTTAAACCAATAGTTATTCCAATTGACAACGTCTTATTAAAGCTGTATTCTATGTCATCATTTCGGAGCTGATAAAATTACAGTGAACGAAATCCGCCGACGCTCAGCTCGAGATTGAATATAGTTCGCAAGACGATAATTTTACAGTCTCCCCAATCTAAACGTAAAAAGTTTTTATTATAAACAATTCGCAGGCGCAAATTATTATTATCGCAGCTTTGCTTCACAATAAAAATAGTGTAATGAATTCTAGAGTGAATAATTTAAGTACATTGAAACCAAAACAGAACGTAAATTTAAACAGACCGATGGACTAATTTATATGTTAGTAAACACTTACCACGTCTTAATTTCTACTTCGGTATATTGCACTTTGGGTATCGGGTTGCCACTGTAAGACGAAAGAATTAAATTTATAACTCAGTTGCTTGCGAAACTGCTTTATTTTAAATTGTAAGCTCTTAATAAACTAGTGCGCATCACAATCAACGATTGCATCACTGGTTACCATTAGGCAGGACAAGCACTAGTTTATGTGATATATAAAAAAAAATGTCATAAGCTACGGGACCATTAAACAGATTGGCAATAATGAAACAGGTGGGAATAAAAGGCAAAGAAGCAACAAACGAGTGGGTAAAACCCACAGTCAATAACAATTGACACGCTCAATTCTTTCACCCAAGAGCGAGAGAAGTCATTTGATGAATGCCCACCTAAAAAAAGGTAGGCTCATATACTATTATAAGTACTCCATCTAATGCATTTGATTTTACGCGGTTTTGTTCTGAGTCAGTATCCGTCTTACAAAAACAAATTCAATTTCTTAAGAAAACAACCTTTGTTTTTATTTGTATTTTTTTAAGGCTTGAAATCAACCAATGTCTTCTCCCGCCCTTAGGCGAAACGAAAGAGCGTGTCAGACTTTTTTTTTATTTCTTTGCCTTACGTTCCAGGTTCCTCGGTCTTATTGGTATTTATATTGTAGCTTGCTAGCTAGCTGTACCGTTGTACCTATGTAAAATGTACCTAACCTTATTTTTAAAGAGTAATCGTAGAGTTCTTTGCCAGTATTATACACGGGAAAGGACCAATTTGAATTTGGAATCGGCTTTAATAAAAGTAAATACGTATTTAGATTGGCTTCTCTTTTTCACGTTAAACTAACATCTTGCAACACTACTACATCAGACTGTGGATAAAAATCCGGCCAAATGCGAGTCGGACTCACGCACTGAGGGTTCCGTACTAACTTACCTATGAAATCAGTTCAATGCTCGAATCGAATCTTAAAGATTTTTCCAAAAAAAAAATCTTGTGACATAACTAAAAATCTATCAAAAATCAAGGGACCGCAGACTTGAGTATATAGTTTAAATTTTAACTTGATACCTTCAAGCGTTCTCGAGATAAAGGGTCTTGACAGACAGACAGACAGACAGACAGACAGGCAGACAGACAGACACAAGGTGATCCAAAGGACAACAAAGACAGGACAACAAAGTGATCCTATAAGGATTCCGTTTTTTCCTTTTGAGGTACAGAACCCTAAAATTAGCGATAAATTTTGTGATTCTTTGATAGATATTATAAATTAACCAAGAGTAATAAAACAGCTACTTGTCAATACCATTATTTTTATGATGAAAAGTGGGCACCGCTTAAATCACAATGTGAAAAACATCGGTTTTTCAAATTACCTTTTTTACAATATTCGCCCGAATATACTCCCTTTGAAGTAACAAGACCCAATTAGGTAAGGTTTGTGGTATAAGGAGATCAAACCGAAGGGCTGTAACTGCTTCGTCTTTTCGAAATCATCTCTACTCTACGACTATTTGGTTAAACATCAACTTTTTACAAAAAAATAACATCATCTTCTACCTAGCCTTTTCCCAACTACACACATCAAAAGTGTCTAGGGATCAAGCATTTTTATGCGGATTTCTTGAGATTGAGATGTGGCTTTGTAATAAATTTATGATTTTATAAATTTATATGGATCCTTTTTGGTGCATTTCATAATTTGAATCAGGAACTGTGAATCAAATTCGAGTAAAAGATGAAAATCAGCTGTCAATATTTTCCCTATAAAAACATACAACGCATTGAAGACATTATTAGTGCTACTGTTTCCCTACTACTGATTAAAACCAACGTTATTATGGAGCGGCGACGTCATTTAAGCAGGGAAGAAATGCTCAGAGCCGTGGGAATGATAGAAGCTGGTTCCCGGCAACGTACTGTGGCTTTAGCTCTGAATACAAGTCAGAGTGTTATCAGTCGACTTTGGACACGTTACCGAAGCACTGGTACCGTGGCTGAGCGCCATGGAGGACGGTATCGCTGCACCACACGGAGACAAGACCGATACATTCAAATCTTAACTCGAAGAGCTCCAACAATAACCGCCATGATGTTAGCCGTGAGGCTTCATCACTCTTCAGGGAACTTAATTAGCGACCAAACAGTCAGAAACCGCTTGCATGAAGTGAACCTTCATTCCCGAAGACCGCTACGGGTACCACCTATAGCAATGCACAATCGTAGGATTCGATATCAATGGGCTCTTGAACACAGAAATTGGGCAGAAGAACAATGGCGTTTCGTGTGCTTTTCTGATGAGTCTCGTTTTGGTATGAGACCGGATACAAGACGTATACGACACTGGAGAACCCCTGGACGCCAACAGCGATTAAAATCCTGCCAGGAAGTCCATCCTTATAGTGGTGGAACCATCATGGTATGGGCGGGTATTTGGATCGGCGGAAGAACTGAGTTGATTTGGATCAGAGGCAACCTCAACGCTCAAATTTATGCTGAGACGATTGTATCAGACGTCATCGTTCCTCTACAAGTGCAAATCGGTCCCTTATTTCAGTTAATGCATGATAATGCACGACCGCACACCGCAAGAGTTGTAAGACAGACTCTCGCCGCAGCTAACATCAATGTCCTGCCCTGGCCTGCTCAGTCGCCAGACTTGAACCCGATTGAGCATGCATGGGATATGCTACAGAGAAGAGCTCTGCCGAATATGGAGGGTATCCAGTCGCAAGAAGACCTTTTTTTGTTGTTGCAACGAACATGGGCGGCCATTCCACAGCGTGATTTGGATGAACTCATTTTGAGTATGCCAAACCGATGTTCTTGTGTTGTTAGTGTTCGCGGTAGAAACACGGATTATTAATTGTTTAAGTTACCCAATAAAATTTTAAAGAAAACTGTTATTTCAGTCTTTTTTTCGAACTTTAATGTTAGTGGTTGAAATGTCAAAAATCCCTTTATTAGGAAAATGGCAAATTTCTTTATTAATGCAAAGGTGACTTGGTTTATCGTTACTGTGACAAACGAAAACACTTTATTTGATGAATCCTTAAAGAAAATTTTAATTAATATCAATCAGGAGAAAAGTTATTGCAAAAATATATGTTGATCCCTAGACACTTTTGATGTGTGTATATTGGGGTCGGCTTCCAGTCAAACCGGATTTAGCTGAATACTAGTATTTTACGAGGAGCGACTGCCTACCAGACTTCCATAACCCATTAACTGGGGTAACACGGTACTTCATGGCAAGACTGGAGTCAGATTAACTGACTTCTGACTATCCGTAATGACTGCCAAAGATCTATAAATGACAGCCAGGAACTACAGCTTAACGTGTTTTCCGAGGCGAGGAATATTTAAAAAATTACAGTAAACATTAATAATAATTACTATCTTACTTAACTTACTTGTCTAGTTTAAGACCATTCCCTTTTTCTCTAATGCTATTCTGATTCGAAGTATTTCTATTTCGGCACCAATATGTATTTTGAATTGGGGCCTACTAATGGTTACTACCATTTCAAAATACATATTGATGCCGAAAGCTTTGGTGCCGTAAAACTTGGTGCCGAAACAGAAATACTTCTCTGATTCTACTTAATTTATTTTCTTCCACCAACCCTACCTTATTCTTTTCTTTTATCCTTCTTTCTATGTAAAATAATTTAATATGTTTAAA
Source organism: Mythimna separata (assembly GCA_030763345.1). NCBI lineage: Eukaryota > Metazoa > Arthropoda > Insecta > Lepidoptera > Noctuidae > Mythimna > Mythimna separata. The sequence continues at coordinate 19,541,170 of CM061167.1, read as the reverse complement.
CATTTACAGTAAATGATTTCACAGTAAGGGCCTGTTTCACCACCTATGATTAAGTTTCGAGTATCTTACTTGACAGATAATTTCATACGAATTCTGTCACATTTTTGAATTTATTCAGTGAGTAGTGCCTACTCGGACATTGTGAAACAGGCCCTTACTGTTTTATATGGGCATGTAAATATTATAGTATAGGTTTAAGCGTGTTTCTAGTGAAATTTTTGATTAATTTATCAGCAGTACACCAACGACTAGCCCCTGTATTGTTTTAAGTCCGTACATTCATCATAAGATGATCTGATAGAAAGAGCACCACTGTACCCATAAATTGTGTTACATTGTGCCACTGTACACAAAGAATAATCTAGCATTAGCATTCGCGGCCTTATAATGTTCCCACTGCTGGGACTCAGACCTCCTCTCTAGGAGAGTGTAAAAATAAAGAATAATCTATTCTATTTTACACTGTTCTAATTTAAATATACGCATGTTACTTCAGTTATACATAACTTAAGCAATAAAATGATCTGTGTACCCTAAAAAAATCTGTACGAGCCTTCTGAAAACTTTACTGGTGGAAAATCGAACCTGCAAGCCAGCTACGGTGTCAGTAACGCATTTACATTTGGGTCATCCAATCACTTAAGAGCTTGACTTCATGATTTTTTATTTGGTTCAAGTTCGTTTACAGCCTTACAGAGTTTTATCAATCAAATTGATTGTGCAAGCGTTTTCGACTTCGAATCTTTGAGTCGATTTGCAGTCTAAACGGGTTGCAACCGAATTTTATTGAAAGACTGTACTAAATTTGACCTCTTTTCAGTAACTCGTCAACACCCACTTTGGCATGTTTGGTGTCAAGATTTTTGATTGTAACAATTACTTAACAGTAATTACCAGTGATAGGAATAGGTAGTGCCTATTTGCCTAAACTTCGAAGAACAGAGACAAGAAACGGGGACTTCCTTAAGACTACATTTTTTTCCGAGACATCTGTCCCGAAATTTCGAGACAACACTTAAATACATTTAAAAAAATTGTTATTGTATTTGTATGTTATTGTATCTTGCTTGTGTAATTGGTAATTACACAAGCAAGATCTATAAATGATCAGATGATAAATAAAGTATAATTATTTTCGAATTATGCTTACAAAAATATATCGGACAACTGATATTTTATTTCCCATTTAAGTCATGGTTTTTCATACGATTTTTTTTTGATCATTTTCAAGTTTGTAAACATAAATTGAATACTGGATTAAAAAACGGAAAAGACCAACACTTATTGGATCGTTTTGGATCTGCTGTACATCTATCTGATTAGTAAAAATAAGAAATAATCGTTTCTTTTATAAAAGTGTTTTTTTAAAAACCTATCTGCCAAAATATATATTATTTAGCAGTACATACGAGTAATTTATAGGGCGAACAATAAAACGTTTTGGGGTGTAAATTAAATTAAAATTATTTCATGATCTGATGTGTAAGGATGAAAAGAGGACAAAAACTGTGCTAGAAATATTCAAACGGGTACTCACTATTTGTAGTTGTTAGCAATGGCTGCAAACTGCTCCCTTCGCTTGCGGTACACAGGATCCTTGAAGCCTGGGTGGTCGGCATCCAGCTCGGAGCCGTACATCAAGACGTTCTGAGCTCGGTCCAGGTCGGCTATCTTACGTGGGAACCAATGCATCTCCCCAAAATCTGTAAATCATTTTGTCGTCAATTTTTTTGTTATAGAAGAACTGAGTAAATTATTCAATCAACGAGTTCCTTTCATTTGAAATTGAAATAGAGTTACATTATTCAAATAGAGAAGGTTTCAGGGAACTTTATGAAATAATCGATTGGAAATAAAATGACTCTTTCTTGATACTATTTCTATAAGGAAAGAGCACCACTCTACCGCCGGTCACAAATAGAAAATACTGATTATAAGTAAATTCGGCATCAAAGAAACTCATTTAGTCTCTTTAATTACATGTAAACAAAAACATCTAACGAATTTTACTGTCAGTAAATATTTGTCAAAATAAATTAAGTATAAAAATATACGATTTTCGCGAAGCACTGGTGTGTTATATTTTATGATAAAAACACATAATGGTATAATTGCAGTACCAAGTTTAAAATTTTAGTTTATAATCATCTTGACAAAGAGTGTAATTTCTGTTAGAATAATTTACTAATTAATAATTTACGAGAAATTAAAATATATTTACCGAAACTAGCTGCAGCCGACAGTGGTGTCGGGGGTGGGAACTCCTCGCCTGTTTGAGAAGACACGACTTCAAAGTCTTGAACTTCTCGTTTTAACATCCTCTTCAATTGTTCCATGCGATGAGGATCACACTCCACATCCACCAAAATGTCGGACTGAACAACAAATATATCAAACTTGAGTGTAACTCCGAAAAAAGTAATTATTCTTGCAATAGAAGGAGCTTAATTAGAGCGAATCATATTTTAGAAAATAAAATGTACCAATAGGTAAGTGAAGGGAGCTGTCCACACGGATAGCTTTAAGTATTACCTGGACAAATGGGCAATGGAAAGCATGAGCAAGCTCCAAAAAGTGGGATCAATAACGAAATGGAAACCAAAAACAATGCAAATGCATCGAGCACAACTTACAGAAGAAACTTCAGTAACCGATTTTCGGGATTCAATATGGAGAACGTTTATGCCAAGATCTTGGAAGACAGTGAGAGCTTTAACCAGTCCTCCGACCTGGTTCCTCAGTGTGAATATCACTGAGATCCTCTCGCTCTCCAGAGTTTGGGTCTGTTGTCTAGCTGCCATGTTAAGTTCGCCCAGCTTAGGGTGGTGATGGGCCTCGTTTTTGACCTCCCATTCCGAACCATTTCTATAGAGCCAAAGTCCTAAAAGACCTTTTCCAGAACCACTCATTTTCCTCGCTCTGAAACTAAGACTTAGTTTGAGTTTAACAATCAAATGGCGTTTAACAAAATCACTGTGGTTAAAAAGTATTTTACAGTTTGGTGGACGCAGCACAAGTCTGTGAACGGTACGTAAACTGAACGTGAACTGTGATTAAAGTTAAATTGATCTGTGATGTATTAAATTGAGACTAATTGAGGGATGTATCGCTGCAACGCCTGGGACATACTGCGCCCTTCCTTGGGATCTGTTCGCTTATAAAGAGAAGAGGCGCGGGAGACTCGACGGAGGGTGGGTATATTTGATTGGCTGAATCAAGTGTTCGGAGTAACTTGGAAAACGTTCTCTTTTCACACCGTAAAGTCACGGACACACTTTGGCCACGTTTTATTTGTATTTAATCTTTTACAAATCTTAAACTGAAGGAAAAAGTTTTTCCGCGTCGTTCGGGAAAACGGGGCGGTTTGTAAAAATAACCTCAAGCACTTGTATAATAGACATTTTTTTTGCGTATTTGTATGAACAAAAATTTTGCTACTCAATAATTTTTTTTCATTCAACTAAATATTAAAAACTTGAAACATTTGTAAATTATAATTGAAAATGTTTGTTTCTAAATTCAATATTGTTAACAGTAATTGACGTACGTAACCGTGGTACTAGGTACTAACTCCTATATTTGAATTACTACTCACGATTCAATCGAACCTGCTTGATTCATAATTTACGTTTTATATATTTTTAAACTTTAATTCATCTGCAATATTCGTTCCCAAAAGAATGTATCTCTTTGAAGTGCAAAAGTTTTGCGGTCGTTGTGATGACACCTGGGGGAGGCTATGTCAGCAGTGGACTTCTGGCCTTGGTCTTTCGGCTGAAACAATGATAGTGAATTCCGAGATTTTATTTAAATTACTAATGCATTAGGCCTAAGTATGAAGTACTTTTTGGTCAAGCCTGAGCCAAGAGTCTAAGCCGGTTTCAATTAATATTTTAAACTTCCAAAGCTACAGGATTTTTTGTAAGAGATAACGTAATCCTGAAACGTAAAAGATAACCGATGGGACACAAGTAAGTTTTAGTAAAAGATATCTCTTGCAGGTCAGGAGAAATTATATGATGATTTACCACTACAAAAAAATAATACTTCCAATCATTTTGAAGAATAAACTAGAGGTGGTTTGTCCCCAGGACCCGTGTCAGTAGAAGTCTGACACGCCCTCCCGCTCTGCCTAGAGTGGGAAAAGTCATTATGATGATCTGCCCGGGAGAAGTCTTTGAAGATCTGCCACCTTAGAAAAAGAAGAAATTGTTTGACGAGTGTTAAAAAAAAATGTTGTAAAATATGTTTGCGAATTTTATATTGCTTGTAGACATTAAATTGACTGAAAGACTAAACTATCGGTATCACCGCTAACGTGTATAGAGCTTATATGGTCGCTACCCACACTGCCATAGTTTCTTTTGTAAGTGTGGATCTGAACACAAGACTGCTACCTCGTAGCCGTTGGCTGTCGGGTGCTAAGCGATCCCGTCACTGTATTTATTACCATTGTTTAGCGAAAAGAGCATCCCTATCATTCATTACGAAGAAACGACCCCACCATTTATTCACCCTATTTCCTTAGTGTGAGGATTGTAAAAATAGGTTAGCACTAGATATATTTTATACGTGTATTTTTACAGATTGTTAGAAAAGTTTTTATCTGAGATTGAGCTACGCTTTCAATTGGTTCTCTTCATGAGGTAGATAAAGTATAAAGTCTGTCTTTTCATCTCTGAGACTAAAATGACATTACGTGGGTTGTCATACTTGTCACAATACAAAAGAACTGGCATCATTGCTATTGTAAGTTTGACATTTGCCTGTGTAAATTTAGTCTAAGGGTTTAAGAAACAGACTTTAGGTGCACAATAACTTTGTTGAGTTCAAAAATATTATATCAGATCTAATTTCAAACGTAACCTATCTTTTCTACCTATTAAAAACCAGATCAAATATTTTGAAACTCAGCATAATCACTTCAAAGCAGGTTTGTATTTGACCTATTTCAATTCTTAATATTTTTGCAGTCAATAACGCTGGAGTCGTTTTATCTATGATACAAAGTTATTTGGTTTGGAAAAGTCTGAAACCTTTGATGGACTTTTATGATTTATGCAAGAAATAAATTGATATTTCGAAATTCAAACTCTAAGAGGGTGAAAAGGGGTGGCAAAGTTTGTATAGAACATTTTTTTTGTGGTCAGATTTACTTGCTAAGTACTGGCTCTTTTAAATATTTCTTGTGCGTAGATAAGATTTTTTATATCCGTTCTAAGGTGTAGCAGGAAAGCGTGTCAGACTTTTATTGACTAAGACCACACCTATGTCCTTTAGTTACCTGCGTTTTAGGACGAGTTTCCTTTTCTTAAAGTCCCCGAAACCCTGACAGGCATTTGGTCCTGCTGGGCCCCTACAGTTTACTGAAATCTCGTTCAAAAGACCAGTGGAACCTACACTTGAACATGCTTGAAGGCTATATCAGGTAGCAGTAGTTAACGAGACTGTCTTATAAAATTAAAGCATTCAAAGAAAACGGTGAACTAAAACAATAATTAAAATGAAAAAGAATAACTTTATAATGAAACATAGAAATCTTGATATATTTTTTGTTACTTTGCTAATGGTTTCATATTACAAAAGTGAAGGTTTTTACGTAAGTGTTACTAGCACTTTAACAGCAACTTCGTTCTCGTGAAAGTTTTCATAAAAACTTTAACACCCTTAGGCCATGTTTTGAGGATAATCTTCAAAAACTATTAATGATGATGCGGCGGAAAGTGTTTTTTTAGGCGAGAAATCACCGAATGGAGGGCATTTTAGACTTTTACTGACTAAAACCTACTTCGATGTTGCTTCATTGCCTTTCGTTTCAAGGCCCCGGGGGTTGCTTTCGTGTGGCCGTCTCCTTCGCTCTTCGATCCAGACCATAGCCCGTACCAGGGCTCGGCGCAAAAAGTCGTGCCGCCCTCAGAAGGACGATGGTGCTCCGCCCAAGCGGGCCACACCTCTATCGTATGTTTTCCACCGTGTCGTCCAGGCAGTTGTTTCCTCCGCGCGAATCAGGTGCAGGGACTTCCTGAACCTACATTCTTCATGCAGAAGGTGACCATCCAACTATTCCTTAAAGAGTCGCAATCGCAGTTGCCATTCCACTATGAGATTCCGCCAAAACTATGTCCAAAACCATGCGTTTTGCCCATGCGTTGCATCTTCATGCGCAAATCGTGCATGCATGTAAGGTCTGTTGCCTCCAGATTTCATGGTGGCAAACCAGCAAGAAGGCTCACCACTTCGCGGGAGACCACACGGGAAGACTATGATGCCTTTGAATAAGGTATTGTGTGCTTTTTATCCTGAAGCATGTTCACTTTAAGATAATTTTCTACATAAACGCAGACAAAGTCAAAAGCAGAAGCTAGTCATATCTAATTTGAGCATCACTAACATCCTTGGACATAGGGAAATAAGATACGACCCTCATGTCGGTTTGCATGACTATAACAAAAGCTCGTTCTAGGGTGACGCTCTGTATTATCTTGACTTATTCATGCCTCGTTACTCAGTAAAATTAACGTAACGCCCTTATTCACTCACTATACCTAGCTATGATGATAACATGTGTGCTGGTTCCGATACAGACATGATTTATTCATCGGTCGTTACTATTTTATGTATTGAGTTTTTATTTGTACCTACCTCTGTTTAAATGTAGATCATTGATTTATTCTGCTTTGTTACCCTGCAGAATATGTGATTTGGTTGGTTTTCATGATATTTAGGTTTTATTTATCTTATTTTATACAGGGTGTGTCAGACATCGACGCACAAACGAACATGATAGATGGATTCAGTACATAATTCTGGACCCCCCAGTGGTGAAATTTTTCGCCGACTTTTTCCTAATTTTTTCATCAAAAATCTGTATTTATTTTTAATTTAAACTGTATAAAATCCTATTTCTAATCAACCCCGATGCCATTTTTGGAGAAAAAACATCACGGTTCCATGGTATTCGTTTGTGCGTCGATGTCAGGCACACCCGATATACATTTATGAGTATTACAATGCATGAACAAAACGGTGAAGGAAAACATCGTGAGGAAACCGGCATGTCCTAGATCCAAAAATTCGAAGACATGTGACATCTACCAATTCGGAGCCCGCGTGGTGGATTATGGCCCATTCCCCCTCCTAGTGAGGAGGCCCGAGTCCCAGCAGTGGGAACATTAAAAAAGGCCGCTAATGATAATGCTAAAATTACAACGCATTATGAATTTCAGATGGGAAGGGTGTGGACGCATTGCTTGCAGAACAGATGGTTAACAGGATCTAAAGGTTCTGCAGTGGTGACCTTGTATCGAACGATGCAGAGTTGCGTCTGGTAAGGATCGTGGGAACCCGATGATTGTGAGAAGTACGTGACCAATCAATGTGGCGACGCTCGGGGCAGGCCTATGTTCAGCAGCGTTTCTTTTGGCTAAAATGGTGAGGATTTTTAAAATTCAGCTTTGGCAGTAATTATGTGAGTGGGGAGTTTTCGGCAAAAACAACGACAATATATTTTTACTCAGGATTTGGTACGGATAATGTCATCAACTGGTTATCCCCTTTTCCAGGCTATTTGAATTTGAGATTGAAATTGATCCATCAATTTTATTATTATCAATTGGTCCATCAATTTGGATATCAAATTCAAATACCCGAGATATCAGTAGCTAATCACACGCCTCACGAGTCAAGGGATCAAATATGTGGTTGGCGGATTATTATATATTTATATTATACTTTATTTTACACTGTACATCTCTTCATGTAGACAGAACAAATATTTGTACAAACTAAGTATACATTCTGGATGTCATTGTCTTTTTTTCCCAAGTGAGGAATCATCAGAATGACTTCTTCCGCTCTTGGACAGAGCGGGAGGGCGTGTCAGACTTTTACTGACTGAACCTCACCCCGTTTTTTCGTTGCCTTCGTTTTGGGGTCGTTTGGGGTCTGCTGGGTCCCTATAGTTTGCTGACATCTCCTTGACCAGTAAATTGTACTATATTATATGATTATACTATATGCGCATTGCGCTACTCCACGGTAAGACTAAACATAGTAAATACGGTATAATAATTAATATCTACACTTAATACGTTATCGTTAACTCCACTTTATTTACTTCAATTTCAAAATCAAAGAAACAAAAATTGTTTCTACAGTTTATTATACCGAACCGACACCAATATACGAGTATCTTTCAAAGGAAACAAATAAATATTTAACTTGAGTCGCAGACGAAGGCGCTTTTAATTCAATTTCCTTGGAGACGCCTCTCGAGCGCTTCTCTGATTTGCAACGGTTTGACGCTTGTTATTATTATTACGCAGAATCCAAATACAGACCTATTTATGCTTCCAATAATACTGACGCTATACAAATAAGCATTTTAAACCTATCAATAGTTATAGCTTCTTCTTCTTCCTGCCCTTGTCCCGTATAGCTTGGGATCGGCGCTACATGTTTTTTTCTTCCATTTTATCCTGTCACCCACACTATCACTAACTCCTTTTTCTTTCATGTCACTCCTCACACAGTTCATCCATCTTCGTCCATAGCATAGCATAATCAAACTTTTAACGTTCCCTCTGCTGGGACTCAGGCCACCTCTCTAGGAGAGGAAATGGGACCGTAATACATCAAGCGGGCCCAGTGCACGTTTGTAGATATCGTTAAGTCTTCGAATTTTTAGTTCTAGGATATATTTTCCGTCACCGTTTTGAGAGCAATGGTGATGAAATAAATTACACAAAGTAATACGCCTGGCTTGATTTCGGCCTGTGGCCTACAACTCGTAAGTCTGGACTATTACCGTTATTGAGCCACTACATCTCAGTAATATTAACAAAATATACATATAATTAAAATTAAATATTGCTTTCAATTTGTGTACCTACTGATTTATAATTTTATATAAATAAAATACAGAAATAACTTTCTATATAACAACATCTGTACTGATTTTAGAAGGCTAAAGAGTTTGGTTGAATGCGCTTATCTCAGGCTGGTCTAATTTGAAAAAAAAAATTCAGTGTCAGAATAATTATGTCCATATTCTAAAGTTGACTCGTTAGTTTTTGGTTTGCCCAGAATAGTCACAGTCGCCATTCCATCATGAGATCCTGCCGAAACTCTCTCCGCGAAGCCAATTCTTAGCAAAGGTGTTTTTTATAAACATAATATTATTCCTTATCCCAATATATTCAATATTCATTCTAAGTATTTCATTTGAACTACCGTCTGTTCAATAATTCCGGAGACTAAAATGACATTTCAACACCAAAGAACTGGCGTCATTCTTATAGAAATTTTGACATTACTTATGTCAATTTAGTCTCCGGGTTTATTGAACAGAATATAAATTACTCTGTACATAAGTTCGTTTTGATAAATATCTTATTTTTTAGAAAAAATATTCAGTTTAAAAGAGGTTGGTAACATTGGGTTGCGAGGTATCAGCAACGTTTGCCCTACTGTTGGACCAGTCCAAACTGTGACAAAGATGACAGAAAACATGTTATAGCGAAGGAAGTTTACTTATGAGTCCGGTTCGATTACATAACCAAGTTTATGGTTTAAGGTTTTTTAATTAAATAATTTATAATTGGTGTACCTACCGTTAATTTGAGCGAAAGTAGTGAAAGGCTAATTCCCCTAACTATCACTGCCAATGTTTGGTGGAAATCACCACCCATGGTTTTATTACAGCTTCCTGACGAATCATCACCCACCGATTACTCACATAATTAACTTTTCTCTCGACTCTGGACAATTCCCATCCCTGTGGCGTATGGCCTATGTCCGACCACTTCCTAAAATCCCAAATCCTTCCCTGCCCAACCATTTTCGACCCATTTCCATTCTCCCTTTCCTATCTAAAGTACTGGAGGCTTGCGTTCATAAGCAGTTTTCGGGCTTTGTTCACCGACATAGCCTTATAAGCTCTTTCCAGTCTGGATTTAGACCTGGCCACAGTACAACTTCCGCTCTCTTTAAAGTGACTGGCGACATTAGAGAGGCGATGGAGGATACCAAGATATGTGTGTTAGTACTGATTGATTTCTCCAATGCCTTTAATGCCGTCAGTCATGATATACTCCTATCGATCCTTTCCCATCTTATGGTTTCTCCCGAGGCGCTGGAATGGTTCTCATCTTATCTTCGGGGACGTCGGCAGTCGGTTCGCGTTGATGAGAGCTCGTCGAGTTGGCGTGATCTTGATGCTGGCGTTCCACAAGGCGGTATTCTTTCTCCATTGTTATTTTCCATCTTCATAAATTTTATAACTCACTGTCTTCGGTGTTCGTATCATTTTTATGCCGATGACCTTCAGTTGTATACAGCTGCGCGGGTGGAAGGTTTGTCAGACGCTATAGACGATCTAAACCGGGATCTGGAAGCTATCAGTAGCTGGTCTGATAGGTTTGGGGTGTCTGTGAACCCCTCAAAATGTCAGGCCATTGTTATTGGCAGCTCACGCATGATGGGTAGAATAGCGGTAAGCTCTCTACCTTCTATTACTTTTAATGGTACCGTCATTCCAATCAGCCCTAGTGTAAAGGATCTCTGTTTGCATCTTGACTCGACGCTTGGCTGGCAAAGTCAAGTTTCTAGTGTCTGTCAAAAAGTCAACGGGACTTTGCGCTGTCTATATCGTCTGAGAAACTTTTTACCTGCTAAGACGAAGATAATGCTTGTGCAGACTCTGATTTTCCCTATTATCGACTATGGTGATGTGTGTTACTTTGACCTGAACGCAATTTTGCTGGATAAGCTTGATAGACTCCTTAACAACTGCATCCGGTTCATATTTAACCTGAAGAAATATGATCATGTGTCGAACTTCAGGTCTGAACTCAAATGGTTACCTATTCGCCAGAGAAGAAGTTTGCGCGCTCTGACTACACTTTTCTCTCTACTCCACTCTCCCACTCCTCCATCCTATCTCATTACTCACTTTCAATATCTATGTTCTTCACACGCAAAGAATCTGCGTTCTTCCAACAATCTCCTACTGCTCTGTCCTTCTCATACTTCTGATTTTGTCCATTCTTCCTTCTATATACAGTCCATCCTTCTGTGGAATGCGCTTCCTCTCGATATCAGAACGGCCGAAAGTCGATATGCATTCAAGCGGAAATTGCGGAATTATTTCCTACACTGATAGCTGAATCGTCTCAGAATTATCATTTCCTAACTTCATATTAATATGTATATAGTTATATAAATATATATATATTGGTATTTATTATATTGAATATATATGTATGTTTATTTTAACTCTATTATATATACCCTTTATACTTACTTTGGTCTTCTAGATTACATTGACTTTTTATGCACCTACCATATTGTCTCTTCACCACCCTAGGTTGACTGGTAGAGAATGCCTATGGCATTAAGTCCGCCTTTGTACAATAGTCCAGTCATTATAGTAGTTTCACCTCGGAATTCGAGATACCCAGCTGTAAGTCTGTAAATACTTGTATATTGACACCCTAAAAGTTGTCTCAAAACCTACATATGGTAGGGTGTACGCAACTATGAAATTTCAAGGTTAAAGGGCCCAAAAATCGTTTTTTTGCGCTTTTTTGGTAAATATCTCATTTCCTAAAGGTTTTTTGCTATTTGTTTATTTAACAATATTGTAGAATACAAAATTCTCTACAAATTTTGTATAAAAATCTTTTTCCTACGGTGAACCGTTTTCGAGATAGAGAGCGGAGAGCGCACGGTCACACCATCACTTCAGGTCAACTGGTTCCTCCGGTCGAAAACGCGCCATATAAGTTGATACTATCGATAAATCATAAATATTTGTCAATTTTTATTAACTATTATATTATATTTCATGATTTTTTTTTTCTAAAATATCCACTTTTTATTCAGTATTCATTTATTTAACAACACTTACCTGGCGTGTCAGACGTTTACTGACTAAAGCCCACTCCTGTTCCTTCTTTGCCTTTGTTCTAGGACCCCAGTCAGTGTACCCTTTCACATACCCCATGGCCCCAGTGGATTTCGACCCTGCTGGGCCCCTACGATTTTCTGAAATGTTCTTGAAGTACGCATAGATCATTACGCGTCGTCGACGACTTGAGCGCAATCCGGATGGTAATTGGACGACAGGACGGCGATCTACGCATTGCTCGTCGTCCGCCGTCGCCAGCATGGGCTTGTGAACGGATGTACGATGAAAAGGAGCAGTGCGTACTGAACTGAACTCACTTACTGAGAATAATTAGTTTCTCTTACTATGCTATGCTTTTTTTAACTTAAATATCTCTATCTTGCTTTAATTTTCAAAGTAAATAACTAGGGTCTGTCATTCATTAATAGAAATTGTAGCAAGAACCTATGTATTTTGGGCACGTAGGAAAAGTGATTACTGTTAACAATAATTTAAGAAATTAGTTTCTTGTTTTGAACTTGTATGGATATTATTTTTTTGTGGCTGGTTTTAATAAAGTAGTATACCATTTTGGAATCTTGATTAGTTGCACCAATTTTTAAAAAAACTTGCCATAGTAGTGTTCATACTTTTTTTTACACCAGGACAAGCTAAAGTTGGCAAAAAGTAAAAATCTTCAATAAATTTGGGTAATCACATAAGTTTCATTCATTTTTGTGAAAAACCTAGAGGAATTCTGGATTTTTTAAAAATAGCAGTAGATAGCAGTTTTATTCAGGTTGTCACTACAAAAAAAGAACAGCAATATTTAAACAACTGTGGTAATGGTAGAGGAAAATATCTCAACAGATCTAAATTTTAAAAGAATTTATTTGTGTTATTTCACTTATTACTTAAAAAATATTTGTGTGATATTTTTTTTTGTATTTTTCTCCGAATAGTCACGACTATTCAGACAAATATTTATAATCAATGATTTATCGATAGTTCATTAACTATAATATGGCGCGTTTTCGACCGGAGGACCAGTTGACCTAAAGTGATGCTGTGACCGCGCGGTCTCCGCCCTATATCTCGAAAACGGTTCACCGTAGGAAAAAGTTTTCTGTACAAAAATTGTAGAAAATTTTATATTCTACAATATTGTTAAATATACAAATAGCAAAAAACCTATAGGAAATGAGATATTTACAAAAAAAGCGCAAAAACCCGATTTTTGTGACCCCCGACCATGAAATTTAATAGTTGCGTACACCCTACCATGTGTAGGTTTTGAGACAACTTTTAGGGTGTCAATATACAACTATTTACAAACTTACAGCTGGGTATCTCGAATTCCGAGATTCTTACCTTAATTGAGCTAATTTGACTGGACTACAATGCGTTGCATAAAGAATAAATAAATAAACATCACCGCGCCGCCGCGAGATGCGTCCTATGCCAAATCGAGTTCCAAATGATCGAATATCAATTGTTCGAACACTATAAATCGAACATCTAAATACTCGAACTTTCATAATATCGAATGGTTAATTTTAAAAGAATTCAATTTTCAGTGACGGTATCTTTTGCGGTAACAGTTAAAGCCCAGGAGCAAATATTAAAGCAAGTGAAAATCGATTTGATGACAAGAGAGAGCTATTGCCACTCTTACAGATCCACGCTTATTTATAATAGCGTGATGTACCTAAAGCAGCCCTTTAAAGTACTTAGACTTTGCAAATATTCCCAAGTTTTGCGCGAACGAAGTCGCGGACAAGAGCTATTAATTATTATTATTATCATATAATATTGCAAAATCAATCGAGAAACCTAATAGAAACATTGTCGATTTCAATACTGACAAAATCCGGGAAAAATCTAATAATTTTATAAAATAAAATATGTGTTGCATTGAAAAAAAAATCTATAAAATCACGTCTTGTTACCCTCAATACTCCAATAATAAAATAACTCGCAAACTTTACATCAGCCGACGCGCGGCGCGACGATCCAGGCGATGACGCATACGACGAGACACCGGTCTGGCAATTAGCCGTTACCTAGGACTAATACCTGCCACAGAAATAAATATGAGAAGCCAGTAGTAAAACAAAAACATTGCCTTCTAGAAAATATTTGCAAGTGCCAGTAAATCATGGTTCGAACACGTTGTGTCGATAATTCAGATGTAAGATGTTTTATTCCATCGATGCTTTATTGGTGCTTTGTATTATTAGGTTAAATTATGTTTTTTTTTTTCTTTTCATGTACCTACCTAAATGTTTTTCTACACTGTGTGTATATTTTTTGTGCCAAATAAAACATTTTTTCTTTCTTTCTTTCTAACGTTTGTGCGAAAAATCCTGTTGCAAGAAACCCTACAGCGATTGTTCATTAGTTCCGTATTTTATTAATTCGGTAGTGTTTCGCTTCTAAACGCCCAAATAAGTCTTCAAAAGTTAAATGAGTCCGTAGGACTAATTAAGTCTTCAGCACAAGCTTAACACTGCTTTTTTCATTACGAACACAAGGAAAGTAAAAATAAAAACCTGCTGTCAGCCTAACATAGGTCTTCACCTGTTCTTGCCATGATCAGTTCAGAACGTTCCTGTTTTTGATACAAGCGGAAGAAACTGCTAGGTGTCATCATTGTGCTGACCGCCCAGAGGACACGGTGGAACATAATTATGAAGGAAGTATACCCTGCTTAGGCGTATCCTCGTAGACACGTTCCACAGCGGCGAAGTCTCGCATAAAAGATCACCTGATCTCTGCGCCTGCAGAACTAAAGTATTAATGTTCTTTCCGGAGCATTCGACCAACTACAAAGCAATTCCTATTAAACAAACCTTTTATGTGAAAGCGTCAAAATATCCTGCAAAATAATACCTGTATTTTGAAATTCATGTTTTTTCAAGTGAGTTCATCCCTGTCAAATATCTAGCTATTTCTTAAAAAGTCCAGATTGTACCATCAGATGAGATAGTGGTCAAACGCGAGCATATCAATATTAATTTAAAAAACAGACGAATCGAGTGGGTTATATTGATGATGGTAATTATTAAGTAAAACGAGATACGTGTACGGCTGCCAATTAACATGTAACTAGACATTGACATGGAAAATGCAAAATACTTAAGAAAATTTGAATTAGACGGGCTACCGTGGGGCAACCCCCTTATACGAGTAATACTTTATGCACGATTCAGAATGTGAACTCAGGACTTGAAGCTCGAAACTGTGAACACGAAAGCAACGGAGTAATATATTGATGCAGTAGCAGGTCAATAAACTTTCAACGTGATCCCACTTGTGGACGTAAGTTGAAATGTCCTAAAGCCGTTTCTAAGCCATTTGGACCAATGCCAACTATACCAAGCTAGTTTTATGAGCAGAGGTGTTATATAGCAAGCTAATATATTTATTTTTATTCTATTGATTCATTTTATACCATACTAGTGGAACCCGACGGTTTCGTCCGTCGTTTCGGTCGTAGCGTACTTAATGCCTATGTCCAACATAAAAAAAATCAATTAGATCCAGTAGCTCTTGAGACTAGCACGTCCAACCATCAACAAACATCAACTTTATTCGTCTAGATTTATTATACGTATATATTTTTAGACATGAACGCCTAAAAACAGTATCCGCCACTGCTGGGAGCAGAATCCATGTTAGTGATGGTAATAACGCCAGAAGATTCTTAGCTCCGTATCAGGTCCTTGATCCAACCGTGAAACTTTATTATTATTAACCGTTATGACATCATGTTCCTATTAGAAGCATACTCAAGTCAATTATTCTAAATATAAATTAATCTTTAACATTTATTTCCCTGTTTGACGGTGTAATTTCATTTTCTAGGATCGAATGGAAGAAAAAAAGTAAAATATGTATAAGTAATATGGATTTAGAAATTATGAGCGTCAAAAGTTCTATATAATTATATAATTTTGGCACACATTTTTGCACCTTTGGGCGTAAATAAATAATTTATGTAGGTAATGAAAATAGCAAATTAATTAGGTACCACACAAAAATACATTATTTACACAAAAAGTAAAGAAAAATTAAAAAATAGATAAATTCTGTAGATTTTTCATAATAAATCTCTTTCAGTTATGAATCATAGTGTATGCTATGGCCATGTGTGTGCGTGGGAGTGACGGCTTCTTATTACTCATCAGAACGTTTTTAATTTTCGAACAGGATGTTGAATAAGATAGCATGCACGTCAACATCACCCAGCGAATAAGTTTGAGCTGAGTATTGCACCCTTAAATAAACCAGTTCGAGACATATATTTTTTTTTACATAAAACTTATTCCCCAGCTTATCATTACTTACATGATTTTATGAGACAAAAATATAGAACGAGTCTTATAAATAAAATATTCTGCATCTGAACAAATCATATCTCAAGTAAAGCTCTTCGGAGATCGTTTCCCAAGAAAACAAGATTGCAGTAGAAATATAAAAATAACTAAGAAGTCAGTGAGTGTAATATTTGCGTTGCTTCGTAATCGCTCATCCTAGCCGCCGCGGAGAGGGCACGTCCCGAGAGTTCTGTCAACACGCTAAGCCTCTCCGCCAGTCGTCACAATAGTCACTACCAACCTAAAACCCTCGAGAGCCTCTCGAACTAAATGTTTTTTCTTTATTCTTACTAGGACGAATTGGATACTAAAATAGCTAAATACATAAATCGCTGCGTATGTCTAGGTATAGATCTACTATCGTCCGTTTTTTAAACCCTGAGAATTAAATGACATTTCAACACAAAAGAACTGGCATCATTCCTATAGTAAATTTAACATTACTTGTGTCAATTTAGTCTCAGGATATGAAAAACCGACGATACACAATTCCGAACGAGGAAAATAATATATATAGGTTCATACATACTATTGAAAAGGAGCGGAAGCGAAGACGTGACAGAATTTTGATTACATGGAAAATTTAAGTATTACAAGCGATCCTAAAAAACGATGTATTATTTGCCGAGGAGATTAGTCAGAAAAATTCTAAAATGCTCTCCCGCTCCGCCTAAAAGCGGGAGATCGTGCCAGACATATTGACTGTCCTAATGTACGAGTACTTGAACTGGAACTGCTACGCGAACGAAGTCGCGGGCAAAAGCTATTTTATGCACCTGTCATGTTTCACTTAGTGCCTAAACAGTAAGTCTGCCTTTTTATTACCGTTGTGTTGCATGAAGTTTAAAATATAAAGAAAATAGCTCTTTACTAGCGACTTCGTTCGTGAGAAAGTTTTCACCAAAATCTTAATACTTATTACAAAACAAACGAAATATCCCATTTTCATGCCCTAAAGGCTGAATTTCCAAAAAACCTTCCTAGGTCAGTGGGTCGCTACGAGTACATCATAAAAGGAAGCCTGGTGCAATACACGTCCCTAAACCCAATAGTTCTGGCTGTGCTCTGATTTATCTGTCAGGTCCTCCTTTTATATAATCATCATCATCTGCCTTGCCTTTTCCCAACTATATTGGGGTCGGCTTCCAGTCAAGCCGGATTTAGCTGAATACCAGTATTTTACAAGGAGCGGCTGCCTACCAGACCTCCACAACCCATTAACTGGGGTAACACGGTACTTCATGGCAAGACTGGAGTCACATTTACTGGCTTCTGACTATCCGTAACGACTGCCAAAGATCTACAAATGACAGCCGGGACCTACGGCTTAACGTGCTTTCCGAGGCACGAAGGAAACTCGTTATGTTAAGATGGTCACCCATCCACAGACCAACCTCGGCAAGCGTTACTTAACCTTGAAGATCGACCCGTGCGGCTCTTATTATCTAGCCACAAGCTCCTCACCTCGCCTCCTTTTATATAATTATTATAGACATGTATACTTGTATAGCAGGCCAAAATTACTAAATTTATATTGCTTATTACTCACTTAATCCAATTTAAAATAAATTGGAGCGAGCGTAAGAATTTAGTCGCTAGTCATAATTTTTCCGTTTCATATGTAAAGTCCCCGTTGATACGAAACAGTATTAAAATAAATGGAATCTTCTCCTCTACGCTTCATAGCACAAATTGCACAAACACTGACAGTGTAAATGATAATGATAAATGACATTTATTTTGTGCATATTGTAGATTTTTAGATTAGGAGCTCGTGGCTAGATAATAACAGCCGCACAGGTCGATCTTCAAGGTTAAGCAACGCTTGCCTAGGTTGGTCTGTGGATGGGTGACCATCTTAACATAACGAGTTTTCTCCGTGCCTCGGAAAGCACGTTAAGCCGTTGGTCCCGGCTGTCATTTGGAGATCTTTGGCAGTCGTTACGGATAGTCAGAAGCCAGTAAATCTGACTCCAGTCTTGCCAAGAAGTACCGTGTTACCCCAGTTAATGGGTTGTGGAGGTCTGGTAGGCAGCCGCTCCTCGTAAAATACTGGTATTCAGCTAAATCCGGCTTGACTGGAAGCCGACCCCAATTTAGCTGGGAAAAGGCTAGGTAGATGATGATGATGTAGATTTTTAGATACTT
Source organism: Mythimna separata (assembly GCA_030763345.1). Taxonomy (NCBI): domain Eukaryota; kingdom Metazoa; phylum Arthropoda; class Insecta; order Lepidoptera; family Noctuidae; genus Mythimna; species Mythimna separata. Next base: position 19,522,756 of record CM061167.1, on the reverse strand, counting down.
TAGTGGTAAATTATTTGTCAGTTTAAACTAGATGAAGCCAGTGTTTCCCAGCTGACTACTCCGAAAAGAAACAATGAAACCGAAAATGTATTTCAAAGTCCATTCAGCAAACACAACATAAACATTTTCTAACTAAGATTTACTACTCCACCATGAGTGATCTTTTTACGAGGTCTTACTGCAACGGGTGACCGCATTAACTGAGAGTATTTATAATCTCTATTGTTTCAATCTATCTAAAGTATAAAAATCTCGTGCCCCAGTGTTTGTTATCAACCTCCTTGCCAATTAAAAATAAAAATGTTCTTCCTCCACGTTCCATTTTTCCTTAGATAATTTATATGGCAGAATAACGTTTGCCGGGTCAACTGGTAGTAAAATACAATTTATTAAGTTAGGAAGACATGAAATTGAACGAAAATGAGAAAGTAATCAATATAATAATACATTACCAAAAGTTCACTATTATATTAGTATTTAGTAGCCAACCAAAAAAAAGATTGATTGCGCTTTTTCCAATTTCCATCACGAGACTCTTGATACTGATTGCAATAAATAGTACTACCTACAGTACATCTTGACGATTTAAATGAGCTCTAATATGATAGATATACAAAGGAGGAGCTCATGGCTAGATAAAAACAGCCGCAAGGTTAAGCAACGATTGCCAAGATTGGTCTGTGGATGGGTGGCCATCTTAACATAACGAGTTTCCTCCGTGCCTCGGAAAGCACGTTAAGCCGTAGGTCCCGGCGGTCATTTGTAGATCTTTGGCAGTCGTTACGGATAGTCAGAAGCCTCCTCGTAAAATACTGGTATTCAGACAAATCCGGCTTGACTGGAAGCCGACCCCAATATACCTAGTCGGAAAAAGGCTTGGCAGATGATGATGATGATAGATATGCAAAATATGGGACAGTATGAAAAAATTACATTTCTATGCGTCGCATGCAATGCCTTCAAGGCATTCTCAAGTTCATACTATTTATATATTCTATTTTTGTGTTAGCCACTGGAATCGATAAAAAAATAGACATAGTTTTCTTATACGTCAGACAACAAAGGAACTAGGGTCTGTCTGATTTCTATCGAGATTAGAAACGTAACTGTTCCTCTTTACGGCAGTCTGGTTTTTTAGAGTACACTAGGTACCTAATCAAAGTTAGGCGTCGTCATTAAATTGCTTCTAGACAAGCGTGCTCCATCGACGATCACATGATCGCTTACCATCAGGTGAGATGTGGTCAAGCGCGAGCCTACCAATAATAATAAAAAAATTATCACGAATACTCGCAAAACAACTTCAGAGAAATATTCAAAGCTTGAACTTTACAAAACTTACTCGTAGCTTCGAAGTTTTCAATACATTGTTATTTGTCGGATTTTAATAAAATGGCATTTGACGGATTTCCCATTCATGACCGAGAACAAAAGAATGTTAATAATGTAAAAAAACAAACACTTTTAAGAAAGTAACTGTGGAGTTTATGACCGGCTTTTCCTTATAGAAAACGACCTGTTGGAATCGTGCTCTAGCTTCTAAAATTAAAGAAGGAAAGGTTATTTTTATCGAACGGAGCCAATTCTGTCCCCACCCCAAAACGTATTTGATCAAACGGTTTTTTTAGGACTTATAAATATGGTCCGTTTTATAATTTTTTAACAACATAATATGTACAATTATGTTTACGGACACGTTGAATGCCCATAATCAATAAAAACCTGAGCTAGGGATCTTTTAGTCTCTTTATCTAGTTTATATTATTGGTACTTCTCAGGCGAATAAATTTAGGTCCCCCCCAGTTTACAAGAATTCGTGTCAAAAAATGTTGAGATTGCACTATACAAAAATAGGACCATCATTAATATTTTTTTCCTTTTTTATTGCGTATTTTTGATAAAATTGTGACTTATTGTTAATTTGTTCTTTTGGGATATATACAGTATCTTATGGATTGTGTGGTCCTTGGTTTGAAATAAACTTGTTATTATTATTACAGTATGTCAAATCAATAACAATAAAAAAAATACAATAAAAGTTAACTCCAGGATTGTCCAACTACAACTCTAATTTTTGTTGCTTTATAATGTACTCGTACCTACTATAAGCTAGCATAAAGTTTAGTTGAGCAGACGTTCATTCGTAAGTGTTGAATGGATTTCCCGCTGATGCATCATCTACTGTGAGACACACACAGGTGTATGTTCGTGTGAGGGTGAGAAATGCACGCGTGCGCTCTGTAGGGGTAGAGCGTTGCGCGCACTAGGGTTGGACATGCGCACTGCGAACTTTGCCCCTCGTACTCGGTCGATACAGTTGCGGGGGGCCAGTCGCGCATGCGGCATCCTCTCTACCCAACAATCAGGTGTAAAGCGACATGGCTGATAGCGAATTTGAAGAATTTCGCCGTGTTTTCGATAGATTACCACAACACATAAAGGCTCCAACGCCGTTTTACTCGTAAGTACACCTTTCCACATAATTTCCATACCGATAAACAACAGTCCTCTCAACATATCGTGTTCTATTCCAACTAATTTGTCACGTGAGTTCAGAATAAAGACTTGCGTATCCACATTTTATTAAAAAATTAAACTGAAACGAAATCAAATGAAACTTGTAGATTTATATTATGATTAACTATTTCAGATTAGTGCCAAATGTGGGATTGGATGATGATTCCCCGTCATCAAAGAGCGAGTGCTCGCCGGAGGAAGAACCTAAAGAAGACATGCATCCATGTATGGGGGATGGTAATACAACCACTAGCACAGTGAAGGATGAAGTCGTGTCACCGCCATCGCAGCCAGACATAGCTGAAACGCAGCGGAGCCCACAACATTACGCATTCACTAACGGCGAACGCAAAAGGAGAAAGCTGCCTGAGATCCCGAAGAACAGGAAATGTGAGTAGAGTTTCATTTAATAAAATTACCATATCACTATTATTTACTATTTGTGGATAGGGAAAGGTCATCGGTTCATTTACATGGGCTCGCGACGTACTCATATGCATGTTGCATCAACTGCAAAAGCGCTTTTGCAATTGTTTTAGAAATAGCATTTACTGCTGGCGAAGTCATATCTTTTTTAGACATCGAAGTAAATAAAACAAAATTTATTTGACTAGCGATCTTTTTGTGCTTCATAGAGCCCTAAGAATGTGCAGATATTCAAATTCTGGCGTCAAAACTTATGAGATAGGTGGAAAAAACGCATCATTCGAAAATTTATAGCATACCTAAAGTTAATACGGTAATATTGCATGTTTTAAGAATGAATTTACGTAAAACCGAAAGTATAGTTTTCTTTACTGATGTTATTATATCAGATAATAGTTAATATCTGTTCATGCGAAAATACCTCTACTGTCCGATCATTATGTCTTATGATGAATGAAATGGTTTGCAATAATAAAACATATACAAAACTAAAGTTTACAACATGTAACATAATAAATGCACATCCTGAAAGTAATATGTCAAGAATCGTCTACTGAATCGATTTTAGACATGTAATTATTATTTTTCTTAAATAAAACAAGAACCTATCTAAGAAAAAATGTACTTGATAAGTCTCGATTGCGTCATTGGGGTGTTTGTGCGTGCATGCATAGATACCCAGCGATGCGCTACCAATTTTGTGCGACGATACAATAGCATAGCATCAACCTTAAAAAAAAAGGAATAGAAAAATGGAAAAGGAATAGGACGTAATCCACCACGCTAGCCCAGTGCGGGTTGGTGGATGTCACATGTTTTCGAATTTTTTGGTTCTAGGACATGCCGGTTTCCTTACGATGTTTTCTGTCGCCGTTTTGAGTCGAAACTTATTATATAGTTTAACTAATTTCTTAAAAAGACAAAAACTTAGTGTATTTAAATATTACAGTGATTTAATTATAATTGTAATTATTTTTTTTTTATTGAGATGTATAAGGGTGTGCATTATTCTAGCTACATGTTGTATATTTAACGTTAAAAATAAAAAGATTAATAAAAATCATATTTTATCATTTAAAACCAAGTTAATTAATTACTTGTTGCTAAGTTCTTAATTAACGTGATTTATTTGGATTCATTGAAATCTGTTCCGTACGTTTTTCTGGACTATTGAAAACATCGTTAGGTGCTTCTTTCTTGCATTAACTTAGACTCACACCTTAATTATACTCAGAGTTATATTTTTTTTTCTTAAAATAAAATGCTAATTATCAGCAGCAAAAATTATCTGTTTCAGTCATAATTTATCAATACACATACTTCTTCGCACACATGCGTTTTACAAAGAGATAAATGAATATCTACAACTTTTCTTATGAAACGATAGTTGATCGAAGTGATGCTAAATTTGATTCTATCGCTAAACGCTGTAATCATGAGCTGCTGTTGCAGCTGTTCTTTTACCGGTTGAAAGCTTGCTAGTAATTTTAAAGTCATTTTTCTACAACCTTGGGTGAGAGTTATTAGAGATTGTATTGATCACTCAATCAATATACTTATCCATTGCCGAAATTACAAGAAGTATGGGACTGCTCAAAAGACATCGATAACTTACTTATTACTTACTTATAGTATATCACTTGTCTCGTAACTCTTAACTACATTAAAATTTTGGATTTTAGACAATTATCAAATTATTTGCAGACTTAAACTATCGCATTTATGGGTAGATGCGTCAAAGTTATACTACAAACTATTAAAAAAATGTATTATAGTTAAAAACAAAATTCGAGATAATTATAACATTTTTAAAAAACAAAATTGTCGTGTCATACATGACATGGTTTTAAATCCCAATTCGATAATTTGAGCTAGTGCCAATGGATTAAAATTATCTCAAACTATTTTATCAAAGTTTTTCTTCAGCTCTATTATTTTTAGGTCTTAGCAAATATTGCGAAAATGTATTAACTGTTTAATTAAATATTATCATTCGTAAACATTACATCACTTCCAAATATATAGTTTAATTTGAATATGGATAGTTAGGTTTTTTAATAAATTCAATAAAATTATAATAAATTCCTACAGCTCACACCTATCAATTACTTAATGTATTTTTGTAAAGACAATATTTTTACAAAAAGACGTTTGATACGTGTGAGCATTTTTAATTGCACCCTCAGTCTATCACAAGGATCGCAAAATATATCATTAATCAATATTTAGAAACCTATTTCTTTATTAATAATTTTTAATTTAGTGTTTAACAAGGGTCCATATTGGCTCACCTAAAGTTTTGTTTTTCCCGAAATTGTTCTTCCTAATGATTTGTAATCCGAATGATCACTCTTCCTAAAATTTTTCATCCTAAAGTTTTTATTCATACTATTTGTAGTGCTACCGGCGATGTTCATAACACTCATGCTTCCGAAAATTGTAATTAATAATATCATTAATGTAAATATATTTAAACTGCTACTGTTTTTTATCATAACGCTTTTATCCTTAAACATAATTTTTAGAATGATTAAAGGTCGTTTCACTGATTTTTGTCTTTAATGAATGAAATTCATGTCAGAATGTCGTCTTGTGGCACTATAAAAAAAATACTTATAAAAATTTACCTAAACCAATAATTATGAATAGGACTGATTCGTTTCTGAAACTTGACTGAATGACTGGAGCGGGACTCGAGCTTCGCTCGCTCGGCTCGTGCTTATCGTGTTCGCAGTTCTAACTTAACTTAAACCAATAACTATAAATAGTATTAGTATTAGCGGCCTTATAATGTTCCCACTGCTGGGACTCAGGCCTCCTCTCTAGGAGTCTGAATGACTATAAATAGTACCGTGATATAAATCTAAAAAAAAAGATATGACTTTGAATAATAGTGTAAAAGATGGTTATGTTGAGAAAATATAGGAAAACAAATAAAAGTAAATATAATAGATGTTTATTGCTACCGATATTATGAAGTTGAACTCTTCAGAATTATGAACATTAGAGACAGAGTAGTTAGGAATTGTGATTGTTAGGATAAAAAATGTAAGGAAGAACATTTTCGGATTTTCAATTATGGGAGTTGAAAATTTAGGTGAACTTTGGCGCATCCACTTAATAATAGAATAATATAAGATGCAGCCTACTATGACTTGGTTTTTATACGAATATCTAATGGTGTATATAATGACGCACACTACAAAGAGCATTCATAACTAGATTGTCGTTTTATTTCCTCTGACCTGCTTTACTAGATGTAGATACTTTACAATTTATCATCTATATTATTTTGCATGTTAACATTTTCTTTTATCGTTCTAAATTCTGAAGTATCAAGAAAAATTGCGTTAAGAAAGATGCTCGAATAGAAGAACTAATTTGAACTTACCTTGAATATATCTGTTCTCACTCAGTATTGACATCATCATCAGTGATTTTGCAATCAAGGCCACTGATGACGTATTCAATATTTCCAGCCAAAATACTAGCATGCAGTCAGCCGGCGTCGTTAGCAGACGAGCTTGGGGCTCTCACTGGTCTCCTACTCAGGCCGGGATGTCATACACGACCACTCCTTGTGCTCAAATGCGGGTACCTTCTAGACGAAGACTCTAGCCCAGACTCTGAAAGACTCCAAAGCCTAGGAGATGTAGACAGCGGACACAGCACTGCTCACTCGCCGATAGACACAGGACCGAAGAGTATATCACCAACGCCGTTACAGCAGAACGGTGAGTGGATTGAGTTCTTCTTTCGTTTACAGCGGTTCGACAAAGGTGTGGACAGACCTGGAAGGTGCCGATTTTTATCTCGTTTTTCTAGAATGATTTATATCAAGTTGTACACTGTCTTGCAAAAAAGCAGGCGACAGAATTCACTGGACCGCAGTTTTGGACCACTCTTATTTACATAACTTTTGCAAAGTTGAAAATTGCATCAAACAAAATCCATCCACTGTATTAACTGAAATCCTCTGTTTTGGGGTATGTCTTGGAATAGCCTATGCCTGATAGGCTATTCCAAGACATACCCCAAAACCGGTTTCAAGATCATACTCATTTTATGAACAATTGTAATACAGGTAAGTAAATTCTACTAGATACTACGTAAGAAGCAACTCGAAATCTAAATGAAATGCACTGACTGCAGGAATCACAAACAGGTTCGAGATGGCTAAAAATGATCATAAACCTGACTTAGGATTAGGATCTTTTATTTTTTAATTATTCATTTTGTATATCTTTATCACTGTGTAGTAAAAAATAAAGTCGCTTCCTTCTGTGTGTCTGTCTGTCCCAATGTATGCTTTGATCTTTAAAACTACGCAACGGATTTTGATGCTGTTTTTTAATAGATAAAAAGAACAAAGATAGTAGAAAAACACAGGTAATTTTACACCCGTGCGAAGTCGGGGCGGGTCGCTAGTTTTATATACAATATAGTTATTATAAATGGTAAGTTACTCTTTAATGACCCACGTAATATCTTACCTCTGAATTTGCTAAATTTTCCAAATTAATATCTATTATAAATGTCTTTGAAGCTAAATTAGTCTAATGTGTTTCATCGGCAATTCGTATATTAATAAAATACATCTTTATTTCTATTTTCTTTCCAATTAAGATCATAGTTTCGGTATACTTACGTTCTTAAGGTTAACAATATTTGTATCTTCTCTGATCTTATAATCCTTCAGATTCACATTGGTAGTGTGAAGCAATTAGGTAGTAGACATTTCAAATGTCAACGTGAAGTTACTTAAAATTACTGAAAAATTTTATACAAGGTGTGTCAGACATCGAAGCACAGGCGAATACTATGGATCAGTAACTGATTCTGAACGACAGGCTCTTAATAAACTATTGCTCCTCTCCATCGACGATTGCATCACTGCTTACCATCAGGTGGGATCGCAGTCAAGTACTAGTATATAAAAAGTTAAAAAGCGACTATATATATAATACCCCGAGTGGTGGAATGTTTCGTGGGATTTTCCTATCGAATCCTGAACTGGATCCTTGGCATTTGTTTGTGCGTTGATGTCTGACATAACAAATTTTCGTAGTAGTTAAATCTATAAAAGTCAGACTCAAACGGGACTACCCAGATGATCTGCCTGTTGGCCAAGATCTTTATATACAACATGTCCCAAAATTTAACGATAAGGCGATACCAGGCTATAGACCAGCTCATAACTATTTGGAGAAAAATATATAAAAAATTATATATCCCAATTATTTTTAAGTTATAACAAAAATAAGAAAATTTAGACCTATTGTGATATTTTCCTCTACCATTACCACAGTTGTCTAAATATTTCTGTTCTTTGTTTTGTAGCAGCAACCTGAATAAAATTGCTATCCACTACTAATCCTAAAAAATCCAGAATACATCTAGATATTTCACAAAAATGAATGAAACTTATGTGATTACCCAAATTTATTGAAAATTTTAACTTTTCACCAGGATTGGCTTGACCTGGTGTAAAAAAAGTTCAAATATTCAAAATTCCAAAATGGTATAATATTTTGTTAAACAAGCCGCAAAAAAATAATATCCATACAAGTTCAAAACAAGAAACTAATTCCTTAAATTATTGTTAACTTTGTTAAAACCAGCCACAAAAATATAATATCCATACCAGTTCAAAACAAGAAACTAATTCCTTAAATTATTGTTAACAGTAATCACTTTTCCTACGTGCCAAAAATAGATTCTTGCTACAATTTGTAAGAATGAATGAAATGCCCTAGTTATTAACTTTGAAAGTTAAAGAAAGATTGAGATATTTAAGTTAAAAAAAAGACAACAATAGAGCAGTAAGAGAAACTAATTATTCTCAGTAAGCCAGTTCAGTTCAGTACCGGTAATTGTAGAGGAAAATATCACGAAAAGTCTAAATTTTTGAAGAATTCCTTACTTTTGTATATAACTTAAAAAATAATTGTGATATTTTTTTTTGTATTTTTGCCCGAGTAGTCATGAGTAGGTCTATCCTTATCGTTGTATCAGCTTATCGTTGAATTTTGAGACATGTTGTATAATAATATTCATCAACAGTAATACTACCTAATTTTATGCGCCTACTTTACCTAGCATATTTATTATTAATGAAGGCTAATACTACACTACAAGATGTTCAATTATTAAATCACTGACAGATACACGATATTAGGTATAATGATTTTATCTTTGAACCATTCTAACAAGCACTTATAATTTTCAGTGTCTCCAGCTTCGAGTTGCAGTATCACTGGACTGAACTTTGCAGGGAACATGACAAATATCCCCCACAGTCAGCTTGAAATGCTTGAAGCCACCCACAGAGGCCTACATAAATTTAACCCTAGACATCACGATGAAATTGAAGTAGAAATTGGTGACCCCATTTATGTTCAGAAGGAAGCTGAAGATTTGTGGTGTGAAGGTAATGCTGTTATAAAAACAAAAATTGCTTTTTAAATGATTGTAAAACCTAACAGCTACAATTAATTGATTTTGATGATGATTTTGCACACAAATAAATCTGATTTATATTGCAAACATTTCAGGAGTCAACCTACGAACTGGCCAACAAGGAATTTTTCCATCAGCCTATGCGGTAGACATGGATTACAACGACTTTGATCCGGCAAATGCTAAAGACAAAAAAGAGCGATATCTCTTAGCGTAAGTAATTCTAGTTTCGGAAATATTTCTAGGTACCTAGGTACTTATCAGAACTTATTTCTAGAATGCTAATGATGAATGAAAAGATTCCAGTATACCTGCAAAAAGAGGAAAAAAGAGTTGTAAACATCCTGTATGTAACTGTGATGAAATGGAAAGATAGTGTCCTCTCACTCTTCTCTTTCAAACTTCAACAAAAGATAATTTCTGGACATTACATAACATTATAACGTTCTGACTGAAAAACACCATCTGATGATCAATTCCCGTTTTTTATCAAGGCATTTGAAGTTGTGTATTTTTCAAACTCTAGTCTAAAAACTTGTGAAAATTTGGCATTATAGTTTAAGAAGATTTAAACTCCAAATTTTCAATTCAGAAATCTGCCTTTACTCGTGTTCCATAACGATAGGTTTCAGATGGTTCCGGAGAAGTACGTCAATGACTGAGAAAATGACTTTACCTAGCAATGAAACAGCATAAAATAGAAAAAAAAACAGCTTCGCTTATAAAATAATATGGTTTCAGCATTACAACATTTTCCTAATAAAAACCATCGATTTATTTATAGATACATGGGCTCAGTGGAAACTTCAGCTCACAAGGGCACGGGAGTAGTATGTCAAGCAGTGAGGAAGATTGTGTCGGAATGCAATGGAGAGCCGACGATGCAACCCTGCATACTGGAGGTGTCAGACCACGGACTCCGCATGGTTGACCGATCAAAACCCGCGGTAAGTTCATCAAAATGAAAAGAATTTATAAAACAATTGTTAAAGATCTTATTTGATACAGATATTGATCTCAATTTCCCAACACTTCAACTTAATAACTACGTCATAAAATGAAACAGCAATTTCTTAAAACTTTGGGTTGCAAATTCAATATATTGCCATTGTCACAGGTGTTGATACAACAAAAAGTTTTTGGTCTAAAATAACAAACAAAAAGAATTCAAAAAACTCTTTTAATCTTTAGTAAGTAAGAAACCTTTCAAAGCTGACGAAAGAGGAAACTTTCAAATAACAGCATGTGCCTGCTTATCCTTTTTCCCAACTTTAATGGGGTCGGCTTTCAGTCAAGCCGGATTTAGCTGAATACCAGTATTTTACGTGGAGCGGCTGCCTACCAGACCTCCACAACCCATTAACTGGGGTAACATGATACTTCATGTCACGACTGGAGTCAGATTTACTGGCTTCTGACTATCCGTAACGACTGCCAAAGATCTACTAACGACAGCCGGGACCTACTCGTATGGTTGTCAAATAACAGAATATGAAAGAAAATATTAAAATGTTATGTTAACGCTATTAAGTAATGTGTACGAAAAGAATTGCAAAATACGAGTACTCCCACCACACTTCCACTTTTCTTCATGCCAATATTTGAATTGCTAATTGCTTCGTCATTCAGTATTTTGTATTGAATATTATACAAACATAAACAAACACAGGATAATCCGAATTGTTTACATAACAAAACTAATTTAGTCTCTCTTTCATAATACGTTCCTCACGTGTTTCTGAGTAAATATGGACTACCTCTCTACGTACTAAAACAGAAACTCGTAACTCTAGTAATCAACCAGAACTGGAATAATTCAATCAACGTCTTTTTCTATATAACCAAAGAACTGCACATGGACAGTCGCCTGATATAAACCAGTCTAAGAACGTTACTTCAGTACCTAAAGAATCTTCTAGTTTACCCAACAGTCAAACAATCAATCAATCATAAAGTAAGTTATTAGGTACATGGTTTCTTTTGAGCGTAAAATAATATTTTTGCTATAAAAACTCTTGATAACATTGTAACTCATATTTCTGTAAACAAATTTAAAGAATGTAACATTCACGGTTTTAAATGTTGGCGTTCTCATCTCAGTCTAAATCAGTCTCAAAATCTCTGCAGGGATCGCTCCTGTGGATTTTTTCGGTAAAAAAGGTATAAGATTCAACAGTAAGTAACTTAATTTTCTATAAAAAAAAATGTTCGAAATCAAGTCAATACTTCAAAATAATTACCACTACAATCATTTACCAGAACTAAGTATGTAAGGATCATCTATACTAATATTATAAAGAGGTAAAATTTGTAGGTTTGTAAGTTTGTTTGTAGAGGGTAATCTCTGGAACTACTGGTCCGTTTTGAAAAATTCTTTCAGTGTTAGATAGCCTATTTATCGAGGAATGCTATAGGCTATATACCATCACGACCCACGGGAGCGGAGCAGTAACGAAAAATGCGGGTGAAACCGCAGGGGACAGCTAGTATTTTATATTCTCCTTCTGCTTTGTTACCGTGAATACATCCGATCATCAAACTAATATTAGATATAAAGGCAAAAGTGATCTTCAAGGCTAGAGTGAATAGGTTCTTAATAAAGAAGTGGGTTGCACCATCAACGATTGCATCACTGCTTACCATCAGGCGGGATCATAGTCTAGCACTAGTTTATATTATCTAAAAATAAAGCACGTAAGTGTTTATGTATGTTACTGCTTCACGCTCAAAACCTTCCTCCCGAACCGCCTCCTAACCTTGGTCTTATTTCCCCTATTTCCCCCGACGAAACTCGCATTGCTCTTCGCCACATGAAGAACCGGAAATCGGTCGGGCCTGACAATGTGCCAATCGAAGTGTGGAAGGCCATGGGCTCACATGGTGTGGACCTTCTGACGGATCTATTTAACCGCATCCTGACCACCAAGGAAATGCCGAACCAGTGGCGATCAAGCCTCATTATCCCTATTTACAAAGGCAAAGGTAGCGTACAGGATTGTAGTAACTACCGCGGTATTAAGATCATGTGCCACACCATGAAGCTCTTCGAGCGGATCATTGACACACGGCTCCGTAGCGAGTGTACTGTCTCTGAGTGTCAATATGGCTTTCGGGCGGGTAACAGCACCATGGACGCAGTGTTCGCCTTGCGGAGTCTGACTGAGGCTTACAGAGAGAGAAGGAGAGCTCTGCATATGGCCTTTTTAGACCTGCAGAAGGCCTTCGACTGTATTCCTCGGCGGTCCATCTGGTGGGCACTTCGCTTCAAGGGTGTGCCCGAGGCCTATATTGACATTATCAGAGACATGTATCGCGATTCCGTGTCCTCTGTCCAGACCGCGGTTGGCGAATCCAAAGTCTTTCCAATATCTGTTGGCGTTCACCAAGGATCGGCTCTTAGCCCGTTCTTGTTTAACGTTGTGATCGATGTAGTTACGGCATACATCCAAGATCAGCCTCCATGGCTAATGATGTATGCCGATGACATCGCCCTCGTTAGCCAGAACAGAGCCCAACTTGAGCGGAAGGTCAACATTTGGAAGGACACGCTGGAAAACGGCGGTCTGAGACTAAATGTGGCGAAGACTGAGTACATGTCCTGTGGCAGCGCGGATTCAAATACCATCCGAATAGGTTCGGACCGGATCACAAGCTCCGATACGTTCAGGTACCTTGGATCTGTGCTGCACGAGTCTGGCAACGTGGACGACGATGTCCAAGCACGTATAGGCGCGGCTTGGGCAAAATGGCGAGAGGTAACGGGCGTTGTATGCGACCGCAAAATGCCTCCAAAGCTTAAGGGACAGATATATAAATGCATCATACGTCCTGTCCTCCTGTACGGCGGCGAGTGTTGGCCAGCACTAAGCAGACACACCCAGGAGCTTCGCGTCACGGAGATGAAGATGCTGAGGTGGATGAGCGGCGTAACGCGATCCGATCGCATACGCAACTCGTTCATCCGAGGTAGTCTTGGTGTCCGTGACGTGGGGGAAAAACTGCAGGAGTGTCGTCTGCGATGGTATGGCCACATCATGCGTCGCCCTATGGAGTACGTTGGCCGGAGATGCATGAATATGGCTGTCCTTGGCGGTAGGTCTCGTGGTCGCCCTCGCAAGCGCTGGCTGGACGTCGTCAAGTCCGACATGAGAGCCAATGGCCTTACTGTCAGGGATGTAGAAGACCGGGCAAAGTGGAGCAAGCTAAGCCGGAAGGCGGACCCTGGCAAAAGCCGGGACTAACGCCTAGTAGAAGAAGACTGCTTCACGCTCAAACGGTTGAACGGATTTGGAAGGTTTGGATTTGTCACGCGGGTAGAGTAAATCCTGAAATAGCACGAGGGTACTTTAAATCATGGGAGTGTGTTCGCTTGGGACAATTTTCTAGTTTTAAGTGGGCCGTTGGTAATAGCTGGTTGTTACATGTAAGCTTCTGAGTAAATCCAAAAAGAAATAAGATACAATATTATGTGCCATTATTATTCTTATTAGAGGTATTCATATTCTCGTACATTCTTATTCTCGCTTTTCATGCCCAAGGTCATGCGCAATTAATGTCCTGGTTGTTTTTAGCCAATGTTATTTTTCAAACTTATAAAATAAAACTAGTGTGTGTGTGCTTAAATGCTATACAGTTTTCGCTGCGTTTTATAAAAGACTGTGACCAGTTTTTTTCAAGCGCCTGTCTACAAACAACTGTCCGTAAGCTGACGAGGGCTATGTGTGAACTTAAGAAAATGTAGGCGCTCGGTATCAGCACGTTACGCACGCCTAATTATAAAGAGACGCAACTCAAATATTATGTATTTGAAGATTGATTCATGAAATCTATGTTTTATGATTAAATTTCCAACTACCTCTTTTTTGCTTTAAATATCTTCATAATTAAGGATGAGTTTATACAGACAAGCAGCAGACACAACGAATTACTGGATGAGCAGTTAGCAAGTTGTAGTTTTGTCATTAAGTCAAAATTCCTACTAACTTCCAAGTTAAAGTGGAATTTTATGGAACTTTTGTATACCTTTTATAAAAAAATCAAAGCGTAGTCGTATCAAAGCGTAGTATAATACAGATATCACTCAAGTTAAATAACACTGTATAAAATCAAACAAACTTAATTTTGTTCTAAAACATTCTCATTTTAGACTTGAGCAAGTCAAAAATTAGTAAAGAATTTGAAAGTAATTTTTAGTTACGTATGTAATTATTGGCTATTGCACGCGGCTCCGGATTATGAAAGTAGAGAATAGTCCCAAGGGAGTATGTACTCTTGGGATAAAAAATATTCTATGTGCTATTTTAGGACTTTCATCTAAAAAATCACAGCTAACTAAAGCGATGGTTTTATTTATTGTTTCTTTTTCAGAGAAATCGAAACGGGCCATGTATCGACTACTTCTACTCGTTAAAGAACGTTTCATTCTGTGCGTTCCATCCGCGGGACCACAGATACTTGGGCTTCATCACCAAGCACCCGACGCTGCAGCGATTTGCTTGCCACGTCTTCAGGGGACAGGAGTCTACGAGGCCCGTCGCTGAGGCCGTAGGGTAGGTCTTTTAAATATTTTTAGAGATAACAACGCCCCTTCTATGTGCTGATGGTGATTAGCGGGGTGGTTTTGGTGAGGTAAAAAACACACTCCCCGGATTTATCGCCAAAAGTCCGGGTGCCTTTGCCGAAACTGCTGTAAATAATTGAGATTTTATATACAAAAAAAATAGTATCAACTAAATTATTACTTACTCTATTACAATGGCTAGATTGTTCGAAACAGTTACCGCGGGCCTTGAGCTCGAAAGGTGACCGAAAGCACATAATTGTAGTTTATTCTGTAAAAGTTGTTCCCACTCCACCCACAAAAAGTGAGAAAAATCATTTGATGATTTCACATTTAAAAAATATTGCATTATAATATTATTGTTTAAGAAAGTATGCAAAATAAATAATTCCCCTCTTTTTTCTATTTCAGGAGAGCATTCCACAGATTCTATCAAACATTCATAGAAACGGCGTACCCGATCGAAGACATCTACATAGAATAGACACAACAAAGTGAAAATAGAACCAGTAACGTATTACACTAACTTAAGCTTACTTCTGCCACAAGCATATATGAAATGTCTAGGTCTGAAAGAATATTCAAAACTTAGGTAACTAATGGAAATCCAATTTAAACGTGCATCTAGTTTTTTAGAGTTAAATTTCAATGTTGCGCTGAAGAATTAAATTTAGGCCATCGATTTACCTTGTAATCGATAATATAGGATATTTCGTTTCTGAAATAAATTCATTTTAAATATTCGAAATCATTTTGAATCGCTGTTTGCATGTCGCCTTCCTGATAAGTTGAGAGCTACAAACCAAAAATAAAACTAATGATTTCGTACAATAATTTTACCTTAATACATTTCAAAATATAAGTGGATTTTAGTGAGCAAAAGTCGGATATTCCGTCTCACTCTATACAGAGCAAGGGGAGATATTTACAGATTACAAAAAAAACTCTAAACATAAACAGATTATCATTGTACCACACCTTCATCTTTAATACAGACAAACTCTCTCATCAAAAAACGATAGCTTAAGACAATTTGTAGCTCTCAATCAATATAGGTACACATATGTATATTTTAATGTAACATAATATCGTGTATTGATTGTCATCACAGCGTGTGTGAGCGAATGAACATTCCATAATCATTGTTGGCTTTTAAGCCTATATGTTAAGACCCTATTTAGAATCGTATGAGAGAGAATAAGTCAGCCCAATCTACTCTTGATCCTGATGACAAACTGAAATTCTTTAGTTAAGGGGGATGTTCCAGGTCGGCCCGCGAAATTCAAATTTTCTTACGTTTTTTGTAATTTGAAAGCCAATGGTAAGTTGTCTGAAGTTAAAAATACTTAAGCGGCTGTGAAACGCAACTAGTTACATAATTATAAACATAAAAATCATCAATACAAGCCTCCAAGCCCACCTAAGTGCAGGAACGATTTTTTCGAGGTCAAAAAAGTTCCTGCAACTAAATGAGTTTGGAGGCTTGTATTGATGTTTTTTATGGTTATAATTATGTAACTATTTACGTTTTACAGTCGCTAAAGTATTTTTAACTTCATACTACCTACCACTGGCTTGCAAATTGCAAAAAACGTAAGAAAATTTGAATTTCGCGGGCTAGCTGAAGCATTCACCTTAAAGTAATATTTTAGTACTATACTATTAATAAGGTAGACAGTAGACACGGTTTAAAGTCGGATGCACTTGGCGACGGGTGTGCAGACTTGCGCACATCAATTTTGGTGCCCCATGTCCTAAACAAAGCAATTGTTGACGCGAATTTTCGTATTCGCGTTCATATTATTATGACCTCTAGCAAAGTGATCGCAGTGACGATAGAGAGTGCAAAATATTAAAAAAAACACTATTGGTGGCAGGATTGTTCGAAAGAATTAACGCGTGAACAACGAACAAATAAAAAATACATCTGAAGGAAACATGGGCAGTCTTTTGTTTAAAAATCTTTGATACTTTCGGTTACTCCAACCATAATGGGGAAGTTTTTTATAGGATTTCCCTTTAAAAAACAAAAGAGTGTTGGTTGTGTTTAATAATTAGAAACAATTATGTACATCTGGTGGTAATTGTAACTTAGTTTTCAAAAAATCCTCACTATGCTGATGTTACTTCTACTGCGGATTTCTAAAAAAAGTAACAATCCCCACTGCTTGGGATCAGTCAGATTTCTGGAATAAACCGTCGATCCAATAGCGCCTGCCACCGCATTCGGTCCCACCTCAGTTACCGCGCATTTATTCTGGACGAGCAATACGCAGTAGCTATTAATATTGTTCAAGAACTTGTAGGCGCTCTCTATCTGCGGTACTACATACTGATTCCCCAAACAATACAAACAGATGATTGCTTTGATTAGAACACTGTGTATGCGCTTGATACTTCCTTAATTATGTTGTGAACAATAATAACGTATTTTAACCGCTCTATACACAAATTGAAAATGTACGTTACCGGTGGTAAAACTGATTTTACGGATTATACCTAAATAGTATCTTAACTGAATACAAATTCGTGGTATTTTCATGAAAAAGAACACTATCAACATGGACATAATAATATGTCACCTGGACTGTAATGTGTAATAAAGAATCAATTGACCTCTTATATATCAAAACCGGCTCAGCAGTCTAGGTACTACGGTTTAATATACAAAACTACACACAAATAAAGGAAGCAACAACAATCATTTCAACTTTGCCGTAGCCGGGTTAAAACTGTTATTGAATATTTTAATAGACCTATAAAACGCACGATGATTGATTTAAATAATCACTTGAATGGATCTAGGGAGTGGTGTGACTGCTGATGAGCAAGCTTGAGCTGCATGTAGGTTGTGTAGAATTGTAATTAGTTGGAAGACAATTGAAATCTTTACTAAACGCACACAAATCAACAGTGAGACCAAACCAAAGTTCCAAACTTCCAACCAAAAAACATTATAATCCGAGGAATAAGTTTTACTTTCGCCAATAAAATCAACACGGAATACAAAGTCGAAGTTTTGTGTATAAGCGATGTAAATTACTTTTACTTACTATTTGCATTTTGACTGATAACTATAAACAAATTTAAACGTGCGTAGATAGATATTTTACAAAAGACAGTCTAAGTAATTATGATATTTAAAAAAAGAAATGTAGATGCAAACAGTTCTAATCGGTTTAGCCGATTTGGCACTGAAGACGTTCTCAAAGTAATTATTTTGCTAACAAATGAAAAGTTCATATCCATAATATCAATATAAATCTAAACCATGAAGTATAAATCATTAATTAATAAATTAATTCCAACCACTGTGATATAAACAGTTGATTTTTTTATGTATGTAGGTTTAGATAAAAATTCCTAAAGTCAGCCCCTTCTGTAAAGGTAGAATGATTGAATGCTAATTTGTATACCTATCTACCTGTTAAGTATTAATATCAATATGCTTAATCGATTGTAACTATAATGTTTGTAGCTATTTACATTGGTTAGGATATCGGAAGCACTTGAGCAAGATTCACTTTATTCATGGTATGTCCCAAGATACCTACAAACAGTAGCCATTGCTAAAGCAATGTAATCTAATTAATTCGCTATGAACACCTGCACGTTATTATAGCTCTATACTTTGACTTGTAAATAGTTTTAACGAAGACGTTCTCATTGAAGCGTTTCAGGATATCCCAAAGATACATTAGCCCGTATGATTTTTACCGATAAAAGTTAAACCGAAGGAATGTTCCTAAGGCAACTTAAAGAATGTTTTTAGTTTTTAAGTTTGACAAAAGTAAGCTTGCCCTACATAATCTATAAATTGTATATCTTATAATAGACCTATAAGACATAAAATGTATAGATAAAAATGCTTTGTCTTGACCATTCATTGTGAAGTATGTACTGCGGATAATTGTGACGCACTTTTCATATTGCCTTGACATGATTTTACTATTGACATAATTTGAAGAAACAATAAATTGAATATCTTAACAAATAAGCCTACTATAAGACTGCTGCATTAGACTTTAAATAAACTGTTTGTTAGTGAGCAGCAGTATTAACTTTGATTTGCTTGAATACTCATTTGCCAGGATTTTTCAGTTATTAAACTAACGCTACTTATTAAAAAAATGTTTAACGTTTAAAAAATAAATTACCAAATAAATGTTTGTAATAACTGGTAGCCGATACTTGAAAACAAACGCATAATTATATAAGTACAATTCTTATTAATTATTTATATTTAACACAAGTCCGCCTACTAATTATTTTAAAACTAAGAGACTGTGTAGTCTGTTTCACGAAGGCAGGTTGGTCTTATATTTGAGAAGTGTAGATTTGTTTTGAAGTGTAAGTACAAACAAACACAAAATACATTTTAAAGAACATGGGTAGACTTTAGTTAGAAAATCTCTCTGGTTCTTCCAGTTACTCTAACCAAAGTGGGAGAACTAATGATGTTCGCCCAAAAAACAAAATAGTTTTGGTTGTGTGCATCGTGTAGATACATATGCTAGAAATCATGACCTTATACATACTGGAAAAATGTACATGAACCCACTCGTAAATCAGAGGTCAACCCGCCTTTATGAGATATATCAACTATACCAGTCACGCAGCACCCTTAAAATTAATAGTCTAAGATCCGATCAAGCACGATCTTCACCCATCCGGCTATTTAATTTACCATCATGGGAGGGTGTGAAAATATTAGCCAACCTACTCGCGATAGTTATTTATTATATTAAATTTTATATAAAATACTTATCATCCAATAAACAGATGGATGAAGATCGATCCTAATCGTATCCTCTACTATAAGAATTCAATTCAAATTTGACGTTTGTATAATTGCATATGGTCATAATCTGTTGAGTCGCTACCATTATTTCATAAGTTTTAAAATTGAACATTCAGTAAAAACAATAAAAATAATATTTCTTATGTAATGTGAACGTTATCCGGTACTTGTAAATACAATTTAATCAGCAAAAGCAAATGTATTCAACAAAGCTGAACAAAGCTGTGACTCAAAAACAAAAAAAATATATATTTATTTTTCCAATAAATGTCATAGCGTATTCAATATAATGTGTAAGGCATGTATAATAATAAATATTATTTGGGACTGATTTTTAAGTGTTTTATTATTATTTAATTTCCGGAACAGAAAAAAGAGTCGACCATTTCAGGACAGGTGTATTTTTAAACTTTTTCCCAAACAAAATATTTATATCAGCATCATGTCGTCAGCCACATCATCGCTTACCATCAGGTGAGATAGTTATCAAACGCGAGCCTATGCAATTATGCATAGTAAAAAAAAATGTCATAGTGACATCCACCAATGAGAACTTGTTTTCACACACTGGTAACAGTTACTTGCATATATTTGAACCAGCTACAGGTATGTGAATTTCGATTCTCACCTGCAATAAGAACTGCAATAATCTTGCCATAACCCTGCAAAATGATGAATTACCCGCCATCATAGCTTTACGTAGAAGCAGTGGTAGGCAACTTAATAGTAGTAGTAAAGTAAGTATAAATATTTAGAAATAATGCATGGTTTAATTGGGCATAAAAGCACAAACTTGGACGTCAACTGTTTTGACATTATATTGTCACTTCTATTATTTAACCACCTTTTAAAGAAAAACCTACTGTCAAAGTGTTGCAACTTATCTAAAAAGGAGTTTATAGTTGCCTATACTAGATACTACTACACTGGCAACAAATAAAAATAAAGTCACAATGACGTCATAACGGTACTGTAGTATTCTACCTAATAAGTAAACTGACTTGGGCAATTGTTAGGGGAATTTGAAATTTGGTGTGGGCAATACCGGTTGAATAATGGCAAGGGCGACTAAAAGGTCTTGATCATTGTTTACTAATTGAAAGCAAAAGATTTTCAGTTATAATAAGTGAAGCAACATATTTAGAATCGGATGTCTCTTACGATTCCTAAATTATGTTATTTACTTTATACTAACTTTTGAGGTCTGGTAGGCAGCCGCTCCTCATAAAATACTAGTATTCAGCTAAATCCGGCTTGACTGGAAGCCGACCCCAATATAGTTGGGAAAAGGCTAGGCAGATGATGATGATGATGACTTTATACTAACTTTTTTAATAACGAATACTCCTATCATTAAGGATAGTGAAATATATTCTAAATGAAAACCCCTTTTATTATTTAATCATTATAAAAATACATTCAATACATTTTATAAGGTCCTATAAATAAACAACGATTAAAACCTTAATCAACCTTGCTTGACTATTCCACCAGTGTTGCCTACATCAGATTTCAAATTAGCTTAATAATTACCCAAGTCGCTTGACTTATTATACAGACTATAGCATCATCATACTTCTTCGCTACATGACACCTGACGCACAGCATGGCTCCTGCAACGGCTAGGATGTGAAGGTTGCCTGGTCCTTACGCTTTCTGCTACCTCCTTGCTCTCTCCGGCAGTGTTCTCGAAACGACTGACTTCGGTATTTTAGTTTTAAAGACAAGTACCAAATAATAACCAGTGAAGTTTTTTATTAAAGATACTGATATACGTTCCGAATACCTCACGGTCCAAATAACCCATGGTCCAAGCAATACCGATTTTATTTGGTGAATCACCAATTTCGCATTTGATATTCGAGACCAATGCTCTCTCGCTATCTCTGTTGTAGTTAGTAGGATCAGTAGAACTGTAACACTTTATGTATTGTTAAACTAATTCCTATGTTAATTAGATTGATTGATTGATGCATCAAGGTCCATACTATAAGTTATTGTAATGTTGTAGCCGTGTAGGTCCTTGAAGGTCAAAGAAGTAAATACAACCGTTAATATGGGAAGCATGTAATTTGAAATGGATCGGCTTTATAGAACTAGGAATTGTTCAGTGTGTGGGTCCAATATTCTGTAGGGAGAAGTCAAATGTGACTTCTCCCTACTCGATATATCCCTATGATAATCAACTAATCAAATGAAAATATTTTTATTTCACATAGGGCTATATGGGCACATATAAAATGTTAGAAGCGAATTATTCCCATTTGTCCCCTCCAGCCCTGTCCTCCGGGGTGACAGCTAGGATTTCTTCCCAGTTGTCACCGGGGTGACAATTTGTGCCATTTGTCCCCTTTGAAAACTGATTCGAGGGGACAAATGGGAAGTTTTTTTCCCAGTTGTCACCAGGGGGGGTGACATTTGCTAGAATTCCTTCCTTCGATTTCAAATAAGCATGCGACTAATGAGCACGTATAACTTTACCCTTAGTGATTATCTGTGATTATACGATTAGTATTAATAAAAGTTTATAATCTGTGATTGTAGCTATTAAAGGAAACGTAATGTTGATTTTTTCTCATTTGATTCTATATTTTTTTATATTTTTATTTACTTAATTAGTAGTTTATATTTTTCTAATGTAATTGTCATAATTATTGTATGTAGCATAAGAAATAAAAAAGGTGAAATCTATGGCAATTACATTTTTCTTGTGGGAAGGAAATGATCGTAGTAAATGTCACCCCACTGTGACAACTGGGAATAAAACTTCCCATTTGTCCCCTCTAGTCAGTTTTCAAAGGGGACAAATGGCACAAATTGTCACCCCGGTGACAACTGGGAAGAAAATTCCCAGCTGTCACCGCGGAGGACAGGGCTAGAGGGGACAAATGGGAATAATTCGTAATAGATATGTAAGAAAAAGGTAGACCAGTCAATACTGTACCTCAATAAAATACTTGTAATAAAATTGTGGGTCGAAACAGAAAGTAATTTGAGAATCTCCCTAGATCGTGTTGTCTTTAACACTAATGATATCTTTTGGTTTATCGAATAGTTCTTTTTTTCATCGATCTGAGTACGTAGATAAAATAATTTGTATGGGATTCATTTATAGTTTTTAAATCGGCTATAACAACGCGCACTCACGGTTTTCGATGTGAAAGTTGCGGTATTTTAATTTCACAACCCAAATTGGTTGAATAAAACCTAAATTTCGAGTATATTTGCGGTTCAACTCTCACAAATTCGTACAATTACGAGTACATTCATACAAACTCGCGACAGACTAGCTTCATTAGCCTTGCAGTTCACATTCTAGCACAGTACTACAACCAGTCATAGCCATGAATAGATTCAAATTAAAGGGCTACAGGAGACACTTCCAAAATTAGTAATGATTATTTTTAGAGTTCCGTGCAAAGGGTGGATCGGGACGCTATTAATAAGACTCTGGTCTGTCTGTTCAAATTTTCAAAAATAAAGAAATTCATTATGTATTTCTGTTGCCGCTATAAGAAGTATTAAAAAAAACAGAATAAAATTAAATATTTAAGGGGTCTCCCGTACAACAAATGTGTTTTTTTTTCTGTTTTTGCTACGGACAGTACAGAATCTTCCGTGCGCGATTCCACCTCGCACTTGCCGATGTTCTTATTCAACACCGCCCACCGAAATTAAGTTGTATTTTTTAAATGTTTAATCGGATACATGTCATTCCGTAATGGAGATACTGACTTTGTAACATAATCTCATACGACGCTCGCGGTGCGAGCCCTAGCATTGTCGTACATGTATATAAAACCGTTGCCAATAAAATGTGTATAGGACATTACGTGAGGCTCAAGACACTGTTCGATGTACCGATGACTGTTTAGTGTAGGCAGGTGTGGCCCAGACACCAAGACTAGCTCTGTGTTACCGCTGGCGCTGATTCCTCTCCAAACCGTCCACAAACCGCCACCATAGCTGACCATTGTGCAAAGCGTTCTCCATCTCTTCTGTAGACCTGGTTCTTTCCGTGATTACCATACAGCATACTTTTTAAACTCACCAGAAAAAAGGATTTTCTGCTGACTTGTGCGGTACCAGTCCACGTTCTTTCCATCTTCTTCTAATTATAGTCACTTTCAGCCAATCTGACAAAATGAAGCTGCTGCTGTAGTTGTAAATTATTTAGGCGTCGATTTTGTAAAAAAGTTAATACAACAAATCGACCATTCCGCTCGTGAACGTGCGTAAACAAACTGGTCACCCGATAGCGTTTGTAGACTCTATGAACAGGCTTAGATGCAATTTTTCACCCACAACACGTTAAGTCCAGAATCCACCAATGGCAATAAAAAAATTTTTCAGACGTGCCAAAGTCACCGTAAATACACAACACAGAACATAAAGTTTTAGATAGCGCCAATTTTTAGTTTTCTACGGTGAAATGTTCTCCAACTCTATACACACGTTTGGCTCAAAACAGTAAATCATTTCATTTATAGGACAAACAAACGAAATTCTTACTGAATTTATAATTTTCTCTTATCACAGTAATGTCCAAACTCCCAGAATCTCGTGATTTTGGTCATGAAATGATTTTTTTTTGTATTACATTAGAAAAGAAATCATCAAAACTAAAATGTTTCGATTTTTCAGATAGAATAGAATAGAATAGAATAGAAAACATTTATTCGCCACAGACACAACACATCAGCAAAAGAAACACATTATAAAAATAGAGAAACAAAAAACACAAAACAGAAAAAGAAAAATTAAAAAAAAAAGAAAAAACAGTTACAGAGAAATTGTGCTGAGCGTGCCCATGCCGAAAGGGTTACCATCTCAGCATATGCTGGGCGTCAGACACCCAGCGCTGGTTTTCAGTTGGCACCCTGCAGTGACACACGGACGAGGGTAAATGAAATAAATACATATAACTAGATAAATTAATGCTATAAATGTTATAATATAGAAAGTAAATAAAATATTTTAATTTTAACACGTAAATAAATATATTAAATGAATTTTTTTTATGTATGCTACACTTACAAGAATAAATTTTAAAATACCTACAAATAGACAATATAAAATGACGCAGCCCGCTCAACGCGGTGCCGTATCACCGTGCAGCCGCCATCGTCGTAGTAACACCAGTAATGGAAATAAAATTGCTTCTTTCTTTATAAATAGGAATATAGTGCCAGTAAATGGATATTTCAAGTGCACAGGTCTACCACCGGCCAACTGTCAAAGTTTAAAATTAAAAAAGTGGTCGAAGCGTTGTGGTTCTTGGAGACATACCGCGTCACATTCAGCTCAACATGAGGTTAGTTTATGCACTAAGAGATTATAAATAAAATAAATCAATGGAGATATACTTAAATTCGTGACTTATTGAACATACATTATGAGATTATTCATTATGATTAAATTAAAAATAATTGATGAGAAGTGTAATATTCAAAGCAATTTTAGTAGCAAGAATATTTCCTGTAGCTTCAAAAGTTAAGGTACCGCTTACCCTTATTGTCAGCGTCTAGAAAATCCGCCCTATATAATCAGAATATCTTGGAATGTATGCAATATTACGCGTTTGAGCACACTGCCGGCATCTGATGCGATGGAAACATGCATGCATGCAGTAGATTAAAAATACCGTACGTTCTCGTACTGTGTGGACTGTGGACCATATTCCCGTATATCAAATACTAACAGAGATTTTTATTACAAAAATGTTGATTTAACCAGAAGTAGGTTTGTATTTTTCTTAGAAATGTGTAATAGGGTTTTACGTCTGTAACACTTACTCTTGACCAACACTGACTCGAAGTTTCTCACTTTTAGGATTCGATAGATTTCGACTCTTTAGATATAGGTAACCGAAGTCGAAAGAAAATTTCAATCCTCTCTTTTATCTGTCGCGTTATTATCTTGTGACAGAAGAACCCAAGAGTTAAGTGGCTATACTATTGAAAGTAGAGTCTCTGAATATGTATTTATATATTATAATTATCTAACTTACCTTAGATTGGAGAACCGTCCTCCTTCTAAGGTAAGTTCTTCGTACTGTTTAACCGCCTTCAAAAAGGTGGAGGTTCTATGTTCGTAAGTATGTAATTCTTTTAATGTCTGCTGGGTCTTGAGTAGTCTTACACTATCTCTATTAATAATTGAATGTGTACTTTTGGAAATTATGCATTTAAACGGTTCTTCCGACTTGAAAGGTTGGAGGGTCCTGATGGCCCATATCATTCGGTTCTCGATATTAAAGTTAGAGGAGAATAAGTATATGAGCGTGAGTCCTCCGGTGTCTGATACTTTGGTTTACTTCCCCATAATCACGTGACTTGTTTATTCGTGAATGATGTTGTGCCGAATAAACAAGTTTTCTTGAGTTAGTGCAGATGATGAGATCAAGATTAGCGTTTTTGCAGTGTCGACTGTGTGATCAGTCAGTCCCTTCGGTCATTGGGTGAACATTTTATATCGTCGCCTGGCTTGTACTACGAGGCTAGTACTAGGTACGGGGTATCATTACCGATCTAGAGCCTGATCGTTGTCAGGTCTCTAGAACAGAATTAGGTTAATGGCGTAATATGTAGATGCAATTCAGAGTTTGTCTGTATTACGAGTATGTGTATTACAAATTAGTTTACCTCCGATGTGACGCATATCTTCCCAAACTCTTTTTGTACCTATTGTTTTTGTTTATTCTTTATTTTTATGGTATGCGCCATGTTTGGCACAAATAAATTATTTATCTTTCTTTCTTTTAATGCTTCCAAGACCACAAATGTTGTCATTTCCGACCCACGGCTCTTGAATCAGTGCTATGGTTCGAAGATGGGTTCCATCACTCTTCGTATGGTGGCTGTAGCAACTTGACTGTGCTTGAGGTTGGTCTGGCTAATCGGGATGAGCTTTGTGGACAATGTTGGTGTCGGACTAGAGTTAGAAGGAGGTGCAGCCATCGGAAAGTGTTTCTCTCTCTTCCATCCTCCACCAGTCGTCAGTGGTGCTTTATCGCCGTTGGCGTCAGAACTGGCTGCTTGCGCCATTCCTTCCTCAAGTTTGTCAATGTCCTTGGCAGTATTAGTAGCCTCCTTCTTTATCTGTTCAATGGTATAGTCTGGGTAGAAGTGAATGTATATGTCGACCACCGCAGGTACGATCTATGTCGATCTTTGTCTGTTCAATGGTATAGTCTGGGTAGAAGTGAATGTATATATCGACCACCGCAAGTACGATCTATGTCGATCCCGACCCAAGACCTTATCAACTATGTTGGTCGGGATAAGCAGGGTCAGATACGTAACCACCGTATGCTGTACCGCGTTCTCTGGGCGGTATACACAATGGTGATACCCAGTTGCTTCTTCCACCTGAATCAGATGCAGAAACCTCCCGAATTTCCTAACTCCAGTACCGACCTGCATCGCAAAGATGAGGATGCCATGTTGCTCATTTCGGATACCAAAACCAAAAATTCAATAAATTAGAACTAACTAAAACAATCTTAAATAATTATGATCAAGAAACTCCACCGCATCGCCATCGACTGGTTTTTTTTAATTCAGCTTTTCATTTAGGGGCTTTTGTCCAAAAAGGATATGTCAACCCCATTGTACCTTATAACAATTACTTCACATACTTAATGACATACATATAAACTATATTACATCGCAGATATATATTATCATGACTATTCTGACTCATATCGACTGGATATGTATCAAAAAACTGGCGGCGTTGTCACCCATATGGCAATGCTTATATACTGTCCAAAGATTTACTAACCTTTGGGCTACATGAGGTGTAAGAGAACTTTAAGCATTAGGTAGTATAGATTGAATGAGTATACCTACTATTGCGTAGTTGTGCAGCTTATTTGCAATATCACGGGCTCCGAGGTGGCCGCGGATATTATGACCTTTCCGTTTCCGGTCTTATCAGGTGCAGTGCACCGTTAGAATTTCCGTTACAGCTTGCTATCTCTGTAGCAAAAGATAAATATGTATATGTATCTTAGGCATTAGATACTTTTAAATACAGTAAAATAGGAATAGGGAGAGCAGTGGTGGCCCAGTGGAAACTGCCCCGACTTGCAAGTTGTAGGTCGCGGGTTCAAACCCGGTCAGGCGCATTACTTTGTGTAATTTATTTCATCACCACTGCTCTCAAAACGGTGAAGGAAAACTTCATGAGGAAACCGGTATGTCCTAGAACCAAAAATTCGAACACATGTGACATCCACCAATCCGTAATGGACCCGCGCGGTAGATTATGGCCCATTCCCTCTCCAAGAGAGAAGGCCTAAGTCCCAGCAGTGGGAACATTATAAGGCCGATAATGCTAATGCTACAGTGAAATAAATACCATTTTTTAGTTAGGAATGGTCCAATGACTGCTTCCGCTCTTGGGTGGTGCAGGAGGATGTCTATTTTTACTTATTAAAACCAACTCCTATATTCCATCTTAGTCTTGTGTTCCAGGGCCCCGGGTGTTCCTTTCAGAAGCGAAGCCATGGCACTGTAATTTAGTTACATACTACAACGTGCCAAATCTACTGAAATCGAATATCGGACTATAATATTAACTGTGGAGAGCAATCTATTATTGTAATTAACCAGATTTTGCGTTGTGTATACATTCCGGGAAAATTGTTTGGCGGTCGAAATATTGAATATATAGGTAATTAATAAATTCAATAAAACATAGAACAGAATTTCAGTAATGTACACCTACGCAGTGTGTAGCCAGGTGTTTCAGGTATTAATTAGTAATTAGGTATTATTGAAACATTTACGAGGTGTTAATAGTTTATGGAATTAAAAAGAGCACTGAACGCCATCTCTCAAGTCATATTTAAAATAAACATTAAACGTGACCGAAAACGCAGAAAATTTTCTATTTTCAATTACGAGTATATATCATCATCATCATCTCAGCCAAAAGACGCCCACTGCTGGACATAGCACTGTGTTTCGTCCAGAACAAGCTAGCTGGACAAAAACAACATTAAGATTTCTTAAAATCATTAATTGTGGTAAGTAGGTTATTAGTTGGTAATTACACCCACAACTATTGTTTTCGCATAAGTCACACAAAACATCGTTAATGAGGGTAAGTATAGAAATAAATTGGCTCAAATGCATAATATTATTTGAATTTTTGCTACTGACACGATTGCATCTCCTGCGGTTATCTTAATAGTTGTGGTAAATTTTAGTGATGGATTCTATTACTAAGGGTGAGTACATTATATTTATTTAGTTACAATTAAATAATATTCATACTAAATTAGAACCAGAGCGTCGCAAATCCAGAAATTAAGTTTTTTATTCAACAATTCAAATTCAAAAGACGGTAACTAAAAACCCCCTCGTATCCCCGGTCTGTATTTTTTTCAGTTGATAGGCACATGCTTCCAAATTATAATGAAACTTTCTTTTTTTGCTCGTTTTTGCTTGAAAAGCTGTTTTTAATTTTTCTACAGGTAGCAATTTTACAGTTTCAAAAATGCATTTTTTCGAAGAATGGGGGAAACATACAAAAAGTGACCGAAATAAGGCGCTTTTCATGTTTGTTTCACAAAATCATGATATCAGTGGTGTAACAGAAGCATCTGTGAAGGAGATCAAAAATATTATTTCCCGTTTTTCTTCGTAATTTTCGGAGAAATGGGAGAATTCTGGCCGAATACGGAATCGGTTCTTAGCTTGTAATGCTAAGTGGCTAGAAGGTGAAGACATACAGTTTAAGGTGTCTTATGACTTTGCAGAAGCATCAACGTCTTCACATTCACAGCATGGTCCCGGAAGACCGCCAGTGGATATGGCAAACGCAAGTGCCAAAACCACACGGTGAGGTATCGATGATTCGGTTCAGTTACGAAGCTCTGAGGTACTTTTGGTTGCTGCTGAAATAGCTTCTCGTCAAGCAGGTAAACGCAACGTCGCAAAACTGATTCGAGAACTTAGTGAGAAACCTGAGAATCGTTTCTGAAGATTGCAGAAGGTTCCGAAGGGATAATACCCGGAAACGGTCTCATATTGCCACGAATACAGAATTCCTGAATATGTTGATCATTACATATGATCTTTTTATTCTTAACAGTCTCAGTGATATCCCCAGAAAACAATCAGGTAGCCTCCCTCCTGCAGTCTTAGACCTTGTAACCCCACCCGTAAATATTGTAAAAATGTAAATACTATAAATATTAAGTGGCCTGCGTACACCGCGCGCTATTTTGAGTTGAGACGAAATAAAATACGTTTTTGAGGTTGATGGAATCAATCCAGATAGTATAAACAATTCTTGGGCACACTGACTGGAGTAAAGTCATCATCCGCACACTGACAGTTGCTTGCTGTGATAGCAATACAAATTATTGGAAATTTGGGAGATGTTCCATAATACCAAAAATGATGAATGAAAAATTAATGTATTTCCATTATTGTTTCGAGTATTTATAACTTGATAATAATATCTGTGTTCCTACGGAGAGATATTTTGAAATATTGTTGTTTATAATATAGAAAAAACAAAATAAAAACATGACATTTTAGCTGTAAAAAAGTGCAAATTTAAATTCGCTTAAATTTCGTTTGGGATAAGTTTTTCAACAAAAAGACGACGTAGGAACCTAGATAATTATTGTCTGAATCCGAATAACATCATATTATGGTGTAAATATGCTTAAACTGCAAATGATTTTGGTATTACGTTTGTATGGATAATTCTAACGTCGCGCCCGCCTTAATACCGAAGATTATTATGTGGAGATTTTTTCTGAGGATGAACTTAGTGAGAATGAATAATTCCTGAGTTTGTTCTCATTATACATAATTCAATGAATAGTCGTTTTCTAGTCGTAAGTTATTTAAAACAGGTTGATTTTTACGAGTGTGGTTTATTGTGTACAAATCGGAACTGTTGTAAAATATATAAATAAGTTTTATTTACTTATTCTTATAATATTAGTGTAATCGTTATATAATGTAATTAGCTTTAAATACCCCTAATTTAATTGATATTTCTTACGAATCATGCCATAAACACCATTAGTTTTAATTAATTCATTTTATTTTCGGAGTTTCGCATTTTTATGAGTTTCTAAGTATTTTAAACAACGAAATCAGTCATATTATTAACAAGCAGAGGCTATGCAACCTATATCAAGTAAAAAATAATTTTGTCCAGCTAGCTTGTTCTGGACGAAACACAGTGCATAGGCCTCCCCCAAGCGTCGCCACAACGACCGGTGCGGTGCGTTTCGCATCCATCGGATTCCCGCGCCTCTCGCCTCTGTATTTTCATCTATATAAAACGTTAGTAATATGAGACTATATCAATTAGCATGACTAAATATTAAGTGTTGTAGGTATTTA
This sequence comes from Mythimna separata, assembly GCA_030763345.1. Classification (NCBI taxonomy): domain Eukaryota; kingdom Metazoa; phylum Arthropoda; class Insecta; order Lepidoptera; family Noctuidae; genus Mythimna; species Mythimna separata. The sequence goes on along the minus strand of CM061167.1, from coordinate 19,491,615 downwards.
TTTATTTATAATATACAAAAGGAAACTTAAAACTAAAATACATACAATGGGCGGCCTTATCGCATTCCGCGATCTCTTCCAGGCAACCATCCAGGTACCATTCCAGGTACTTATTGTCTTCCAGGCAACCATCCAGGTACTTATTGTCTTCCAAACAATTTCAAATCTGTAAAATGTGGGGAGCATAAGTATGATGATAGCCGACGGGCTCGACTGCCCTTATATAAGGCATTGCAGTGACTTGCACCGACCAGATCCGCGCCGCCCTTAACTCCACGATGTACGATGCCCTTCACAACGCCAAAGATAGAAGCAAATGGAGGAACATCATAAGGGCTAAGGTGATGAAGCAGGGAGGTCACGACCCTCAGCATTGAGGAATACGACGCAAGGAGGAGGAGTGACTTACACGTCACTTACAGATATCAATTGTGGGTAACTATGTATGAAATATTAGGATGTCGTTTGTTTGTTGGTTTTAGTAATTAGTTGTACAAATAAATGATATAGTCTGAGTCACTTGAACAAATAAATAATATATTACTACTCGTATTATTATATTACGTACATTTTACAGATTACATACGTATATAGCTAGACTAACTTCTGCTAGCGGTTTCGCCCCATTGAAAGTACGGTTGTTCATATTTTGGACCCCCGTTTCATAGCCTGGAGAAGATGAATTTTAGGGACTCCTCTCTAAATGCTCGTATACGTCACTAAAGGAAGGCTGGTGTAAAATTTCATACTCCTAGTCCCAGTAGTTTCAACGGTTCGTTGTTATGTCTGTCAGTCAGTTTCTCCTTTTATAATAGGTTTTTAGGTCTTATTAATTGGCATTTTTTGTAACGGGTTACTTTGAAACGTGATATCTTTGGAGGGTGATATGTTATTGTATTTTCAATAATAAATGATTTATTCGTTTCTTTGAGTTTCATATTTTCTTTAATATTGATGTATTTATTTATAAATTTTGTAGATCTTTGGCAGTCGTTACGGATAGTCAGAAGCCAGTAAATCTGACTCCAGTCTTGCCATGAACATGAATGTACTGTGTTACCCCAGTTAATGGGTTGTGGAGGTCTGGTAGGCAGCCGCTCCTCGTAAAATACTGGTATTCAGTTAAATCCGGCTTGACTGGAAGCCGACCCCAATATAGTTGGGAAAAGGCTAGGCAGATGATGATGATGTATTTATAAACCTGAAGTGTAATAAAAAAGTCAGACAATAATATCAATGATGTAATACGACTTTAACAAATTAACTCTGTATTCTTGGTTAACGAGCTTTTATTTAGTCAATTTTGTCCTGCGGCCGCCCGGACAAGAAAAGTTACTCGTGAGGTAAAATTTCGCACGCGGAAAGCGATTGAAACAAAAACACATCCCTTTCATTAGCGGTTCTACGAGTAAGTCCTTATAAGTCATTAATATACCGTTTGAGTTACCTACATTATTTTCACGATAGAACGCATGTTTATAAACAATGCGATTTTCCTTAGATATCATAAAAAATGGTTTTAAATACATCGATATTAAAGAGAATACGAAACTCATAGAAACTAATAAATTGGTAATGATCACCAAAAATAGAATTTAACGTACCTTTAGTGTCAAGTTTATTTGAACTTACAATTCCAAGTTAGTTAAAAGATATCCCTTAACCACTTAAATCGGATTGGTCCGACGCGTGTTTTACTGTCTTATTCGCCAGGGTCGTGTATTAACGACTGGGTACTCCCTCTCGTTTAAGTTCTTCATTCCCCATAGACTACAGAAAAGCTGACTCTGGCGGAATAAACGCGTGAGTATTTGTCGAATATATCCGACGTTAGTAATTAAAAGGTTAATAAAAAAAATAGCGTTTTTTGGCTAACTAACCAAATAAATGAATATAATAATCCTTCACCATGGAATACGATCCTGGCTTCATCCCATTTGACAACCCCGCGTAGGTGCGGGCTTGCGGACGTCAAGCAATAGGTAACTCGCCGCCCGGCAGTCCGGTAATTAACCCGAACGAGCCTAAATAGTCGACACGCGCGCCTCCAGAAGAGGTTAGAAAAGCCGTAGGGACCCAGCAGGGTCGAAGCCTCTGGGACGGCTCGGGAACGAAAGGCAAAGATGGAACAAAGTAGTGGGTTTTAGTCAGTTAAAGTCTGACACGCCTTCCCGATCCACCCAAGAGGGGGAAAAGTCATTTTGATGATTTCGCACACTTAAAAAAAATATCCCAATTGACAGATAAGGTTTTCTCAAACTAAAGCTATTTCATACATTATATTGATCAACTTAAAGAGAGGAAAAAAAGTAAGTAAAGTGTTAATTGTTAAAAGAGAAAAATAAGGCTGGTTAGCAGAATCGAAGCAATATAGACGTTTTATCCCAGTTTTAGCGACAAGTCTCGATAAAAGGCCCAATGGCATAGCCTCAGGCCTATTCTCTCTCTCGATAGCCGTATGCACAACGTCTATTCCGGGAACTGTCTCACGGCTCGTTGTGCAGTGAATACCTAAAGCTTCATCATTATCTCAGCCGAAAAATCCACAGCTGGACATAGGCCTCCCCCAAGCATCGCCACAACGACCGTTCCTATGCGGTCTAAAGCTTACATCATAATAAATTAGTTGTGTGATCTGGAATACTTTGTTTATTTTTCGACATCACTGCAATTCTCCATAAAATAGCTCTTCTTCTTCTTGCCCTTATCCCATATTACTTGGGGTCGGTGCAACACGTTTTCTTCTTCCATTCTGTCCTGTCGTCCGTCACACTATCACTAACTCCCTTTTCTTTCATATCAGTCCTTACACAATCCATCCATCTTTTCTTTGGCCTCCCTCTCCCTCTCCATCCATCCACACAAAATAGCATTTCTAGAAATTATTTCTACGAGTATTATGGTCGGAATTCTAAACAGAAAAATAAACAATGCAGTTCCAGGAAACCTTTCTAAAGTACCTGCTTGTTTATAAACAGTTTTTACTCTTACTTTCAAATAGGTAGAAAGTGAAATGAAAAATTATTTATGCATTTACATAGTAATGTAATTTTAATAGTCTCGTCGTCGTCTAAAATAAATAGAGCAAAACTGAAGCGAGGGTTGTAGACGTTTTATTTCCTACCTTTATATAGAGGTAATATACTCGTGCACTTGGCCTTTGTCGTTCGCCTCGGGCCATTCTATTTGTTTATAAACAAGCAAAGCGAACGGTTACGAGGACGGCGTACACATTTTAAATAGAGTATGTTAGAGAAAAATTCTTAGCTGAAGTTGGCGTGGGTTGGTCTTGTTGCACGAATGCATTGGAAGAGATTGATCCAAGATCAACCAAGATCACTTACTGGATGATTGAGGAATGATGTTTTATTTTAATTTTGATAGGGTCGCGGTTGACCGCTAACTCATCTAAAAGAAAGAAAGAAAGAAAATATGTTTATTTGGCACACCATGATTCATGAACCTAATGTTTGCAAACTAAAATGAACCCTAAAAAATAAAAATGTGAAGAAATAAAATTAACAATATAAATATGTAGGTCTCACGGCTTCACCAAATAGGTCCAGTTCAGCATAATGCCAAATGCAGCATAATGCTAATTTTCAACTGACGGAAAGTAGCGATGATGCGGTCGACAATGGAACGTGCTTACCTAGATGTAACCTATTCACCACCCCACTACCAACACCACCATCGTCACCTTCCAGGTAGCGCACGGGGAACTTACTCGTAAAAAAGTTACTTTTTCATTTAAAGTGATATACGTTGGCGTATTTCTTACACGTCATTTCTTTCTTCTGGTACATGGCGAATGAGATAAACCGATAAAAATGACAGACCTAAAATGGGACGTTCGCGAGCCAATTCATATTTTTACTCTGACTACTCGAAAAACAAACTTCTAACTTCGTTCGGTGACGGTTAGTAGACATAATTCTTTTGCCTATTGATTTTTGATAGTCTTTTTAGATATGACTTAGCTATCACTCATCATCTGCCTAGACTTTTCCCAACTAAATTGGGGTCGGCTTCCAGTCAACAGTTAGCTGAAAACCAGTATTTTACGAGGAGCGGCTGCCTACCAGACCTCCACAACATATTAACTGGGGTAACACGGTACTTCATGGCAAGACTGGAGTCAGATTTACTGGCTTCTGACTATCCGTAACGACTGCCAAAGATCTCCAAATGACAGCCGGGACCAACGGCTTAACGTGCTTTCCGAGGCACGGAGGAAACTCGTTATGTAAAGATGGTCACCCATCCACAGACCAACCTAGGCAAGCGTTGCTTAACCTTGAAGATCGACCTGTGCGGCTGTTATTATCTAGCCACGAGCACCTCATGACTTAGCTATCACTAAAAGGAAAAATATATACCTATACATGGGAAAGTTGAATTCCTCTTTCTAATCAGTTTTGTCTAGGATATTATTATTAATAAAATCCTCGTATTAAAAATATTATTCCATTTCTAAGTTGATCAGATTACGTATATTAATTGGTCTATAATAGCTACGTAACTCATTATGAATTAAAAAAAAATAAACGTCTTTTTGAACGAACGACAAGATGTCCTAGCTTTTATAAAAATGATTATTTTAATATACGAGTATATGTATTTTTTCATGTAGTTGTTTTAACATAGGTATAATTGTATTACTATAAGCTTCGATCAACAATACCATAGGACCTTAAAATAATGTTAACGATTGTGCTCACATGTTTGTTTTACTAAAAACAATAGCTCTTGCCCGTGACTTTGTTCGCGTCGAAGTTGGAAATATTTGTAAAGCACATTAAAAGGCTTTTTAAGTGCATCACACTGTTAAAAGCAAGACTGAAACTATAGAACGTTTGATGAAAGTACTAGGTTTTATAATGTTATGATTTTGCCAACGCTACTATTTTTAGCCACCGGATGTGTTAAAGGGCAATATTTGCCCTTTAACACACTTTTGCCGCCGGTAGTTTAATTTTCTAGTTAGTTTCTAGACTACAGCTGGGTAGACTTTGATGATAAGGTTAATTCAAAATCGAAACTAATCACGATCATTTTCGATTTTGTTTTCACGGTGAGGTATTTTCCCATATCCTATAAGACTCTAAATTAGTAAGTGGCGTGCCCAAAAGACTCATTCAATGTTTGTTTGTTTTCTACATCATTACAATGAGGCATTCTACAAAAATTGGTGTTTTTTTTAAGTTTTATAAACTCGTGCTTGACTGCGATCCCACCTGATGGTAAACAGTGATGCAATCATGGATGCTGAGGCGCACTAGTTTATTAAGAGCATATTCACTCTAACCTTGAAGACACTATAATCGGACGGGAAGATCGCAGCAGGCATATTATTCCAGTCATTCGATGTATGCGGTATAAACGACGAAGCGAAGCGCTTAGTCCGGACCGTGGATGTTTGTTGTTATCATTATAATCGCTGATCATTTCATATCCCTTGCTGGAAGGCAAAGTTGAAACACATATTTTTGTTTTTTGAAACACACGCTCTGATTATAATTACTAATAATACTTTTTAAGCAAATAGGTCTTAAAATATCGAAAACTTTATTCACTCTGTTTGGATCACGTACAATTTTCAAAATTGGGTCCGTATAATGTGATATTTTAAGACTAAATAAAGTACTGTATGCTACTGCACATAACTAATTAATTACTACATTCATGTGATCATGTTGTAAAACTCGCCTGCGGCTTGGTTTCGAAACTCACACTCGTTTAATTAATATGCTCTAGTTTCAAAAACTTTGTTATTTTGTTTCCTGTGTGGCTGTTTCACATTTTAATAAATTTAAAATTAAATAAAAAACATTCCTTTGCATGATGAAATTCTCAGTTTTCATTGTAATAAAATACCGGTGTCGATTTCCACTAACTGAAATAACTGTAGAGTGCAGAGATACACTGTTCTGGGAAGCACAATGGAAGTTTTAAAAGAAGGTAGCACTTCAATATTTTATTTGTAAGATACTCGTACTATTCCTGGTATTAACACCGCAGGGTGTCTTTAAGCCCAACATAAAGGAGAATATTTAGTTCTTTGTTATTTACCTATCGACCCTTTAGGTTACAAAGACTAATCTGACACTTTTGGCAACTAGCAAAAAACCTGACCTGACCTGACCTGACTTTAGAGATTTAAAGAAATGCCGAGGAGCCCACTTGTAAACATACTGATAGAAGTAGCCTATAGACTCAGATTGAATAAAATGTTATCAAATAGACTTCTCCAAAAAATAATCTCGATCATTGTAATTTTCCCAGCTCCATCCCAGATAAATACGTCATATTGCATAATGGACTGTTGTAGAGAGAAGTAAACTAAGCGCATTATGTCTGTTGGGGATCGGTCTCGCTATTTTTCTTAAATATGTCTATAGTTTCCTTTATCATCATCATCATCATTTCAGCCGAATGACGTCCGCTGCTGGACATAGGCCTCCCCCAAGCGTCGCCACAACGACCTGTCCTGTGCGTCTCGCATCCATCGGATTCCCGCAACCCTCGCCAGGTCGTCGGTCCACGACAAGTTTCCTTACTCGACCAGAAAGGTGTTTGATGTGAGCTTTAAACGATAGGTTTTAATTAGTAGTCTAAATAACGAATAGACCGAGTTCGTTCTATTCGATCGCATGTGCAGTCTTCGAGTGAGGTGTTTGGATTGTTCGGACATGTATGAAATTTTAATGTTTGTTAAGGAGGAGGGCTGGATGAAAGAGTTTGTAAGTAGGAATGGGTTTGGTTTTCTTTATGTTTAGTATTGGTTTGTTCTGGTTGAATGTTTCTGCAGTTTTTGCTAATTCTTCTTCCGCAAGGTAGTAGACCTGTTCTCAATTCCTATCATGAAATGTGATAACAGTATCATCTTCATAAGAAATTAGTTCTGCTTTTTTTAGCTCAAGGTTTAGTATAAATAATAAATAGTGTTAGGCTCAGTAAACTACCCTGTGGAACTCCAAAACTTATAGGGAGTTGATCGTTTAAATAGTTATAAGATTTGAAGTGTTGTCGGTGATTTGAGGGGTAGCGATGAAACTACTCAAGCGCTTTTCCTTTTAGTCCAGTTGAACCTAGTTTTTCTAAGAAGATCTATTGAGATTTGTATCAAATGCTTTAGCCAAGTCTAAAAGAATCGCTATGCAATGGTCATCTTTTTTATAGTAGATTATATAGAGTTAGTAGTAAAGCTGCGTCTGCAGTAGGTTTGCCTTTTCTGGGACCATTTTTGTCTTTTGTCTCTGATATAACATTGTGCTTTCCAAGGAAATTTACTAATCGAGTATTTATAACTTTTTCCAAACTTTAAGGATTATTGAGAGAATGCTAAAAAGGGCTGGCTATTTATCTATAGCTTTCAGGTTTGTCTTGGCCACTTGCCACTTTTGTGAACCAGGTTTGCGGCTGCCACCTTTCATTATTCAGGGAATTCTCCTGTTTCCAGGCTGAGGTTAATCAGGTGTTTTAGAATTTATACTTAGAATTGTAATTTTTTTTATAATGTTAACGCCAATTTTGACAATTTTTAAACTTATACCTAGATATTGCCATACCAGATAATAATTTCGTTTATGTAATATATTATCGAATCGTATATGGACTTAGGATGGCAGATTATCAATTTTACTATGCGAATAAGGATCTTAATCAACCCAATATTTAGTTTTAAACAAATTATTGAGAGCTATAAACTTCGAGAGCCCCTTGAAATGACGATTGGACATAAGGATGGAAGGATCAATTGTAGTTTTAAATAAAATAACCATACAAATCATATATTATAATTTATTGGATCACAGAACTAAATTTCGTACAATGTAACTACTTGTTTTAAAGTTATTCAGTTTGAGCAACATCATTAACCACACCAATACCATAAAATTTAGTTTTGCATCGAGGAAGATTCTTTAGTCACAAATTCAACTTAGATATTAGACATTTCAATAAATTAAACAAACGTTACACAACTTTCTTTCACATTGATAAAACACTTTATAAACGATCACCTTGTCCGAATGTTTCTTAACTTTCAGCCTCAAACAATAACAAACTACCTATATTATAATGTTTAGAATTTGTTACAACGTCAGTTTCATTAAATAGGTTTTATTTTGTGGAAGCAAAGCACTGCAGACAGCACATTTGGAGATCAATGTGTTCACTAATGGGAATACTTTTACTTATGCTTACTGGAATGGTTCTTAAATTGTCAAGTAGGTACCTATTTATCAGTAAAAGTGCGGGTATGCCTAGTAATATTCACTTTCAAGAATGGAAGATCAGTCGCCTAGAGTTGTATTGTCACTAAGGCCCTGAAATGCAAACAGCAACTGAAAGGGTGTTTTAGTCAGCAAAAGTCTGACACTCCAGAGCGGAAGGAATTATAAGATGATATTTCACTTAAAAAATCTCGGGTGCCTAGTGGAACTTACAGGTTTTTAGTCGATTGTATACAATACTAGGGAGTTTTTATTTCATATTTATTGAGATAACATAATAAAGTTATTCCAAACGAAATACATAGTTGGCTCGCTGAACAGGCTCAAACACATTTTTTGAACTTAGCATACTCACAACTTATACTGACAAACATGATTAAATTATAAGTTTACTTTTAAAATCTAAGAAGTTTGGTAGTTTCATTAATGAGCAAAAAGATACATCTATTAGGTATTAACTAGTTAAAGCTGTAAGGTACATAATAATATTCCACTGAAATTCTAATAGTTTGATAATTCAAGAAACGGACGGTGTAATGTAAAGCTGCACAGTCGTTTACAGGTGTTCAAGAAACTTATAATTAAAACCCTATCAATAATAAAACCGTTTAAAAACATTTTAAGTTAAATAAAACCTTGTACAAAACAAGTCGTTTATTGAGTAAGCGTTGAGGATTCATTTATGGTTGAAACTTTAAATGTAAAAACAATAAACTGGTATAGTGGTCGAGCTGATGTACCACTAACCAAACCACTATGTTCAATATTAGCAATTGGTCTCAATATCAAATAAGCTTGCTGAACATATTTACTAGACGGTGTTTTGATAAACAATTCTGCCTGCTATAATGGACTAAGTTAATTACTAGCTTATTTGCTGTTTTTTTTACAGCCTGATATTAAAACGAACGAAGGATAAAATTGCCAATGATTTTGCTGCAGTAGGTAAAAATATGTATTATAAAGATCTCTATTAGTTGAAACTAATTTGTTGTTTGTTTTAATAATTTGTTTTCTTTATGCATTACACCAAAAATTTTCAAGAAAATTAATAAATTTCAAACACAGATTGGTTCAGGTTAAAATATGAAATAGGAAACTATTTACGCCATAAGTTATAATTAAGGAAAATCAAAAAATAATAAGGTTCAAAGTTGACGGTGTATGTTCCTGAACTTTGTTATCCTTAGGTAACTCTAGGAACTCAAAATTTCTTGGAAATCCGTCCACTTTAACCTTCATACCACTTTTTAAGGTCAATGTTATTTGCCTGTGCACTTGGCTATTAATCATGACTAGAAAAAAATGTTTAATACAGTTTCGTAATTTTGACTATAGGAATAGTTATTTTTGAATAACTTTTATGACTGGAACTGGTATCTATTTCGACTAGTTCAGCAATAAAAATTCGATGTTAATATTCAGGCGTTGTTATAAGTAAGGTATGTGGTTTAATAATTATTGTCATACATATTTGGTCGCATATTTTTTTTACCCTTTAAGGTAGAAGATTTTAGTGCTAATTTTATGAGCAAGCTGTAACCGAAATAAATTGATATTCGTTTTTGAAAATATGTTAAAGACGTCGCTCACACACTTAGAAGGTGAGTCGGCGACGAGGTGCAGGCGACGTTTTGAATAAAAAGCGAAAGATATGAAGCAATAACTACCACCAATGTCTCTTTAGTCAAAACTGCATCTGCGCATCGACAAGAACTCGAATCTTCAGTATGCGAAAAACGCCTCCTATAAAGGTTCAAAAATTTTACTAACATTAATCACCTAGAATAGGTTAAAATATTTTAAATACCTACTGTCTAATAAACCAAAATTAACTCACAAATAAATATTTATAAAATTATTTATGTGCCTACTTACTTATAATATTTATAGTAAGCACAAAAACTGATGAAAACAAACGTTAAATTACTTCATTTAATTAATAAAAATATTTAAAGGCCGTTTTAGATTATGATCAAATAAAAGACTTTACAAATTTCTATCATACGATATGCCTCAAAAATATCGGATCCTAATAAGAAACACTCTAACAATACGTATAAAAATAAGCATCATGATTATATTATTAAAATATTTGCGTTACATTACACTGTCTGTAAATGAAGTTCTATTCCATGCAGGTTTGCAGGATAGATCCGCTTGATTTTTATTTACAATAGTGGTATACATGACATACTCGTGCACAACAACAAACCATTGCTCCAAGTCAAAGGGGTTTATAATACTGTATATTTTATAATTATATACATCACATTTTTGATATCTAATATCTAGGTATATTTGGATTAAAACATAGGTATGAAATATCTAATGAGACTGACAGTTATTTTATATTAAGGTTATTTAGTAGATATGGCAGAAATACATTTTCATAATAAAGGCGAATAAAAATTTAAAGCCTCGCATTTGGCACTATTTAAGTCCATATTTTCTATTCTTTATTAATTCAATGTCTTATAACGTATATTTAATATAATTATCTTTGATGCAGTAAAAAATACGAGACGACTTTCTAATACAAATAGTAAACGTTGCTACGTAAACATAATGTGGAAACAAAAGCTATCATAAATCAGGTTATTTGGTAATATCTGGTAGCGCCTAACTCACGAAGGGGTTTAAAAAAAAACATTACACGTTTGATCTGACTCTTTTCAAGTTTTTTTAATCTATGAACTAACTATATGTAATACATATGTATAGCAACACAACCACAATCAATGCCAATTTAGTTTAATCTCTATATACCGTGAAATTTGCTCACATAATTTAGAATTTTATATAATTTATAACTTTTAGTTTACACGATTTCCCATTAACCTCCGCAAAAAAATGTATATTTGCAAACAAAAGTATCGCAACTTGCCTTGGGCAATATAGAAAATATTAAATTATATTATTTTACAGTTCATCTGGTTAATTACAACATTAAAATATCAAATAATTATTGTAATTTTTTTACACCAAAAATACATTTTACACCATTTGTCAACAAGTCATTTAAAATTGCTCTTAGTAATGATATTGTTCAATCACTTAAACGAGGCCAAAGATAGAGATGTCCCGGTGATTGGTCGGAGAAAATTGAATCAGATCGGCGTGAGAAGAAAAATAATATAGTTTTTTTTAGTAAGTAACTGTCTGATACTCCTTCTCACTCCAGCCAGAGCCAGAGAAGTTATAATGATACCAACCAAACAAAAAACTGTAAATGACAGCATGTTTGCGTGAAATATTTTTTTATAAACTCTAAAATTTCCATAGTTTTTTTGCAACTAGTGTACTAATGTACCAGAAATTCAGCAGCAGCCCTTCGTGAGTTATGCACCAACTTGTATTTAGAAACACATAATTATGCATATTGAAAGCCCTAAGCTCCGACATGTAGCAACATAAGAACAGTTCAAAAGTGAGTGAGCTACCTATTCAAAGTACGTCCTAAAGCCAAATGTGCAAGTGACGGTATGTTAATTATTATGCTTGTTGCTTATAATTATTTTAAAATCTGTATTAGTTTAGAATATTTACTTTCGACAGCCTTTGTTGTATTTGGATGATTTAAATGATTATTTCACTACAAGTACACATTAATACATCAATGGTCTTAGCGCGAGTTTCTTACTTACTCGATTGCGTTAAAGTAAACGTCAATTTGTACAAAAACTGTATAAGCGCCGTTTGGTGGCAATAACGGGATATTTTTTTTTATTTTCTTTGACTTAAGCGAATGTTTTCGCAAACGCGATCGAGTATATTGAAAAACTCACACTATGCCTTCTGAACACGAACAGTCACTTGCCAGAACAGGCCTAAGATATCGACAAAGAAGTCTCCGATAGTATCAATAGTCATTAGATATTGCTAGTGCAACGAAAATTATTTCATCGTGGTTCAGATTTGCGAGAGTGGGTACATACTAATCTGAGAAAAGTGATAATATATATAATGTTATTGAATATTTTATTTGATACCTATATAATAAATTTATCATCATCATCTTAGATCTAGATTGATTTTACTCACACAGTATATTTTCTTTAATTATGCTAGATTTTATTTAAATGTGATTTAGAATTTGGTTTCGCGGAAGAGGTTTGCGGGCAGTGCGCGCTAAGTAAATGTACTTCTTCTTGACTTCCGATCGTGCACGGTGAGCCGCGGGCCTTCGGTATCGTCGCTTAGCAAAACTCCACCAGTCATTTGCCGCGCTCGCACCGATCTCCGAAGTCCTGAAGAGTAACTTGTGACTGAACCTATGCCCGCCTCGCCCACTCCCCCTTACGCTAAGCTACGCTACTTACTTACTAACTAGGTGCAATATAATGCGAATTTCACATCTTACATTTTTTTTTCATAATCATTTACATTTAATCCATAGTTCATTTTGAAGGTCGACTAATAGTTATCGTTAAAGATACATTTTATCATTTTTGGCATTTTAACTGCTAAAAACGCAAGATTCTTATTTATAAATATATATTTTAGAACAGAATCTTTGTGTCCATCGTTACAAGAATGCTGTTGATTCTTTTTTAGTTTATATAGTACCTAGAAACAGAACAACACATATATATTTCAAGGGAACTTGATGGCTGTCATGTTCAATAATATCATTCCTAATCAAGAGGAACAAAAAAAATATTGACTCAGTCTTTATACAATTGTTAGGATTAATTGTATTACTAAATAAATTTTAATATCTTTAGAACATAAATAGACCTTCAGAATAATACAATTTATAAACACTAGTCTTAATGCACAGTCTGAGTATGTGGGTACAAAATAGGAGGCAAATTATAATTACATTAAATATTACTATCTAACCTATTTATAACAATTCCTAGCCAAATCAACTATTTGCACTCCCTTACATATATATATATAGATATATATATATTTATAAATAGTGTCTTTGAAAAATGTTGAGCAAATTCAGAAATAAATATTTAGGGATCCTTCTAACAAGAAATGGCTTGTAGCTCAAATCTAAAAATACTCCAAAATGATATTGTAAACATCTATAAATTGGAGTCACAACAAGTATCATATAAGTAATGAAACATGAGAATAAGTTTACTTAATTAAATAACACGTGAATAAAGAATTTGAATCATCATTATCTACAAGCCCTCATGGATATAAACCACGTAGGTACAAACACAACGAAGAATTGTTTCCCTTTAAGATTAATAAATATGTTCAAAGTTTGTTTCACCATATCTGAATAACCATTTCTTACCAAAAAAACTAACAATACAATTAGTATGACGTTACCCGCCAAGTAGTCAGTTGTGGGACTCTTACTCGGAGCTGATGAAACAAGCTTTAAGTATCTTATGTTTATGTATATATTTAATTAATTGTGAGATCAAAACTTAGAATAGTCACAGCGCTAATAACGGTACTCTACGAAATCTTTTCATTACTTTTGTTTCATTCATTCTTATCGATTATTGTACCTACTTACTAAATATCATTTAAGACGTACATTATTTTAAACAGTAATTTTGGCCGTTTACCCGCGTATAGTACATATACAGACCGATAAGTAAAAACCCAAGATCGAAATAACCAATCTTAATACATATTTAGAACATATCATGACATGTCACGTCGTCAGATCTAATACAATTAGGTACTTTAAATACCGTACAGTAAATATTTAAACTACGTAGAAAAAGTGTTCTGTGCACTAGATTTAATTTGAAGTGTAATACCGGTGTATAGGTACATGTAATTGAAACGAATAACAATTTTTATTCAAACTAGAGCAATCGTGTTTGTGTATCCTAATCGTATAAATGTAACATTATGTATAATTATTTACACCTTGCTCTACTAAGGACTCATGATCATAATTGTGAATAAAAAGTCTTCTTTAAATTACGTTGTATTATGTGAAATATTTTTAGAAACAATAGTGAGTCAATATGTTGTGACAATCGCAATTATTATTAATTTAGTTTGATCGCTGGGACTATGATCGTTTTAACATCGAGTACATCATCTAGTTTCGTAATAGGTCCAGTAATCTAATCGCTTAATACACGAAAGAAAGTAATATCGTATAATCTTGCATTTTGTAATTTCAACAGAGATGCATTTTATTCATTGGGTATTTTACGTTGTCGAGTAGACGAATTTTTAAATATATGAAACAATGAATCAGGTCCGGATTCATTTCGATTGTGATAAATACAATAAACGTTATGAGTCATGCAATGCTAATTTTTAAAACGTATCGACTTCTGATTCCATAGTTTTGGTATAATTAGGTATATGTTTTACTAATTATGAAGATTTTGTAAGTAGGTAGGTATGAGTTTGCCATTTTCGGGTAGGCAATAATAACAAATACTCTAAGAGCACAGATCTATTAAATTTGAATGCACATCTGTTCTTTCATTAATATGCAGTTGTTAGTAGTATATTCTATGTAGTTGCTACTCAAAGAACTAGAGAAGTAAAGACAGCCATCGTTGAAAGTTAATAACAAAAAGCATAATTATATAACTGCCATTTAGTATTTTGTTTATTAACTTGGATTTACTCGTATATGGGGTTAAAGACTAATTCAATCTAATTTTAATGGAATTATTTTCAAAACTGCACAGTATTAGGATGTATACACACACGTTTACTTCAACACTGATAACTATTGAAGATATATTTTGTCTCTTAGACAGATTGACTTATACTTTGAACTTTATATTATTTCTATTTTCTAAAGAATTCAATATTACCTGTGTCAATATATACGACACGTCTTCATAACATAGTGATTTTTACTGTTGTTATAATTATAAATTTTAGGAACGCTTATAATTTACGAGCGTTTCTAGGAGTCAAAAGCACTTTACCGAAACTTGATGGATGGTTGACCATGAGCACCCTAATTTTGAACAAGCCCGGTAGGTACATTTTATTAAAGAGAAATTAGTTTTCTTCGCCTAGTAGTACCAAGTCGTCAGCTACAACATCAGAAACGTGGAGGTAAATGATCCAATACATTAGGTTAAAGCATACGAAGCAAACGGGGAACACGATGCGTGAGTACTTGTCGATGTCCGAAGGCGTCGTGCCGAGTAGTTTGTTGATGCCCTGTAAACATCAGTTACCTTGACTCCAATAGATAATAAAGTTTAAATTTAGTCATTTAAACCAGTTCGCTATTTTTAATGCATCGCAATCGCAAAGCATATGCAGCAATATTAAAAATCGCATATGCAAAACTACTTACCTGTAACAATCGCTTTAATGAGACTACATAAAATATTAGTTATATATCTGATAGTACCTTGGAAGCGTGAATCAGATGAGGTGGTGGTGCAGCTTCTTCGTCGGGCTGGGGAGCTGGTCCTGGAGCTGGGCCCCGAGCCCCATTGATGGTATTTTCTAAGGTGCCACCTTTTGAATATGCTTTGGGATCGTGAACTTTGAATCGAACCTCCTGTACAAATTACACAATAATGATTAAAAAAAGTTGAAATAACACAAAAGCAGAAGAACTAAACCCAACTATAGAAAACCTCAGGGTAGTATTTTGAACTACTTTAGATAATGCTCGTACCAAAATATTTGGAAGGGTTTTATTTTACGAAAATGAAACCCTTCCAAAAAAGAATTTGGACTTTTTGTGCTCTTACCGATGATCTGCTGGGTGGTGGTGGCCTGTTCAGAGTACTAGACCTAGGCGGGGGCAAAGGCTCTGATGTCCCTGGGGGACCATCTATTTGCATTTTCTTTTCAGCAGCCATTTTTTGAACTGCCGTGAATCTTTGTTTCCTCATTTGTATCCTTTTAGCCATATACCCAACCGTCGCATATTCTGCAACGAAATATTAGCGGTTCAGCGAATTCTCATATTACATTCCAGCAAAAATATCGCCGAGCAAAATTCAGAAAGTGAACGGCGCAGCAAATTTCGACTGAAAGTTCATGTAAAAAAAGGAAGTAATGTTAATAATTATTACTTGCATTACAATCAATTGCTCATGAACATAATACATATTATCATTATAGTTAATTATAAGTAAGTTAGTTACAGTTTTACACTAAAATAAATAAGCATACTTATGACTAAAATTAAAATATATTTGTAAGTAGTTTTTTGCTCTGGTTTTAGACAGAATAAGCTAAGGCAAGAAATAAGAAAAAAACAGATTTAAAAAGTCTTAATTAAGTATATACAGGAAAAAACTGCTTCCAAATTTAATCATCTGCCTTATATTGTTACCTAGAAGACTGGCGAAGACCATGACGAAACAGGTTCCAAGGTAGACATCAATGGATTTGACGTACGATATCTTTGGTAGAGCAGCATTAGTAGATGACATTAGCGTCGTCATCGTCAACACAGTGGTGACACCTAGTGACACCCGGGCAGGGGTTGCATTTCGGTTCAACCAAAACGACACCCAAGATATAATGACAATTAGGCCTGATGGAATGTATATCTGAATTAAATAGTATCCCATCGAACGCACAAACTGAATTTCACATGCCAGTCGCGAGTAATTCCCTGCAATAAAATTTCAAATTGTTATATCCAATTTAATAATCATTCGAATATCAATACACTAGGTTCAGGATTACCACCTAAAATAGTAACCCTAATTATTTTAAATGGGGTTTTATTGCAAAATAAAGTACTGTCCAACTTTAACCAAACATCGGCCACAACATAACCGCCACAGGATTTCTGATTAAATTTAAAGTGAAACTATTTTCTATCAACAAATATTTATTTATTGTAAACCATTATTTGCAATAAGCTAACTGCAACATTTCATGATAATGAAATATAAACTCAGGTATATGGAAACCTGAGTTTAGTGCTAAACGTTAAATTTGATTACTAAATAGGCAATTAAAATTTACACTTTCTGATTGAGTATATTTTAAATAAATTATAATTGAAAATTATGTTATTATTCTTGTATGTATTTAAAAATCGGGTTTCTTATTAAACTGTTAAAATTAACGAAGTGTTTCAGTTTATGTTATAGAATCCTTCGTGCTCGACTCACACTTGACACATTTTTTTTTTTCGATTATTTAGAGTCCTAAACATAACATAAACCCATATTTTTATTGGATTATAAGAATGTTAATATCATATATTTAAAAAGTAGCCAGTTGTACAATATTTTTTATTGGAAACCCAGTATCTATAGTGTATAATATAGTATTATCGTCCATAAAAGCTCAAAATTACAAATTAATTTATCAAATCGTAGTCAAAGATCGATTTTGCTTTACCAGGTCACCAAAGGAAAGTCACTAATGGATATATTTGGCGGAAGCAACTCCATGCATGTGTCTAATTCTGATAGATGAAGTAAACAGAATGCTTTAACGATCGGTATTCGATAAATTGTAGGTTTCATGGGTGCTGTATACCTGTCGTGAGTGAAATCTCCATGGCCCGCTGCCGATGGCCCAGCACCTTGAATTGGGGCAGGGACACCTCGCTCGACACGCCCACAGAGTTGGGCCCCTCGTTCCACTTGTATCGGATGTCCCGCATGGTGTAGCCGACTGTACCATGCAGAGATATGGAACGATAAAATAAGCACCCATTGCACTGGGGTTTCATAAATATTTGTATAAGGTGAATGAATAGACTACCAGTCTACCGAGGGTGAGAAATGTTACGACAACTGCTTCATCAGATAACGACGATCGTAGTGCAAGTTCTCAAGCGTTTTATATAATTTAAGTTAGATTTTATCTACCGAATACAAAAGCATCATGAGACTGCAGTTCAAGTACTTAATAAATTGTTCTTATATTTAGAAGGTACGTCATTTGTTTCATAAAGCCAGACGTGAAACTTTATTCAAAGTAGGGACTCTAAGGCTCTCTCGGTTTTTATAAGTATTGTAAGCCTATAAATACTATGAAGGTGTATTCAACTCACAACTTTCGATTTCAATATTGCATAATTGACGGTCCATCGGAAAATACTGCAAATCCATCGGACAAGAAGCGGTGATAGTCAGTCTGTGAACAAGTGCATGCTGTTTAATAAAAATGGATTTTTTTTATTATAGAGAGATTAAAAAGTCAAGATGGTCAACGCGAATCTAGAGAAATTTCATTTTTTGCCATTTCGACATTCCTTGCGGATTTTAACACCTTTGTATTAATAATAGTAATTCAATTCATACGAGCATCCTAAATGAACGAATAAAATAATATAATAGTGGCCTTAATTGTGGTTACACAACAATTGTAAAGAAAATAAAAATTTGTACACTATATGCACTATTCTTGTAAAATCATAAATTAAAGCTGTATTCAAAGGAGTTGATTAAGCTCAAGTTAAACCCGATGTGATATTGTAGTTCCTTATATTTCATCATTTAAGTACTACCAAATTTTGATACGTTATGTCCGTATTTCAAAAAAATATTTCTGTAAAGATAGGCAGACAGAATAATACAAAAAAAACTGAAGCACGTTTCATTAGCTTTTCGCCATTTTGATGACTTTACTGATAGATGCATATTCTTTTTACACTACCTGTTCGAAAACGTCAATTTGACCGTCAATTTTTGAATTTTTGAATTTAACGTCAATTGATCTCACCCAATAATAGTAGATTATGCATAATCTACTATCTATTATTGGGTGAGATCAACCCGAAGCATCCGAAGAGATAAAACAGCTTATGTTGTCCCAAGGACGCCATATTGAATCCCGATTGTAGAGAGGGTTTGCAACTCACGAAAGCGAAGTCGTTTGGACAAGAACTCTGAATATAGCGAAGTAATCAATTTTAATTCATCCAATTTAAAGACACTTTTGACCCAGAGAATTTGAGTCAAAATTTAGTTATATTTGTTATCCCAAAAATCTTAGAAACACGAATTTTAGCCAACTTATAACTTACAGTGTAGCTAATTCGGAAGTATACAACTTTAAATTAAGATTTATTTTTAACAGAAATAAACACATATTTTTTTAAATCATATTATATTTTGAGCTTTGGAATAAAATTACTATATTTAACAAAGTAGTTATAGTTTCAAAAACTATCCGCAACAAAATCGCACCCTTTTAAAGGCATTTTTTTTTAATCCAATGTAAAATTGTGATAGTCATAAAATATGTTTTGGAACGTATTCTGTGTACGAAAGTACGAACATAACATTGTAAAGCAAGAAAGCACTGTTTCTGCTAGTATGCTTAATGTAGGAAAACAATAACATAATTATACATATATCTTAATAAAATATGGTATCAAATTGGTTTTTAAGTTGACTGATTATTTAGAAGTTAATAACAAGATTAAGACTAATAATATTAACCCACGTATTGGATAGACGTGGAAAGTAAAAAAAAGAACAAGTAGGTGCCACTTGAGGATTGCACCACAACGTGCACTGCTAATACGCCCAAAATTTTGCAATTCCTACATATGTATATTGGTATGATGACTATTCTTTCATCAATCAGTACACATTTACCAACTGCTTATCATGATAATCGTGCAAATCATATGAACTAGTTTAGTCTAGGTGATGGTGATGTGATCCAAACACGCATTGTAGGTTTTGGAGATGACACCCGTGATGTCTTTGCACGAGGCATCAAACAAGCAAAATAAACATATTAGTAAAAATACTTGCCTTATACTCCTAGTAATAGATCCAGAATGATGAATGCGAATGAATTCGTTGCTTGTGGTAGCTATGTGGAAATAAGACTGTTTTTCATTAACAAAGAAGGTGTCGGGGACCCATATGTTTCTAATAAATTCTGATCCGACGGAAAGTGTCTCCACACCCGTCCTTTTTTTGTAAGCGAGCCTGGGGTCTGTCCAAAACTGCCTGAAGTAGAAATCCAGGGTGAAATCCTGAAACATTTTCTATTGTTGTAGGAAATAATAGCGGCACTTGATTGACTTACAGTGGCACAACAATGGATGTAATCCGGCAGTCGGGCTCGTTTGTAAGGCTGTCTGCCGCCTGCTTAAAATGTTAATTTGTTTTAATGAATGCAACGAAGCGAAACGTTATCGCCGAGGCACATTCATTGTCTGCGCGATTCGAACGTCAGCGAAATATCAGCAAACAAACTTGGACAGAAACCGAACTTGTACCATTTAATTTCATATCAAAAACATAATTTCCTTATGGAAATGTTGAACGCCATGCATAGAAAAGGTAAGAAACAATTCAAATTAATTTTCAAACTGGCAGGCAGTTTAAGAACAGCCGCGGTACTCCCGTGTGCATACGCTGATGTTGCATCACAGTACTGGCAGATACAGAGTAATCATGTTTCTTCCAAGTGTGCTGCTGATAGAATCTATGAAGACTTAGCGGTAATAAATGCGGCGCAAGCCCGCTCTCAACTCTCAAGCACGATGCCTTTAATAAACTAAAACTAATCAATGTATTTATTTGAATAAGAATAGGACAGTATCCTAAAAAAAATTAAATGTATACAATAATAGCTTTAGCTTGTTTAAATGTTTGCATTTCAAGTTTCGCTCATATTTACTACCGCTAAGTTTATGAAAAAATAAGAAATATTAAAATATACAATAAAATATTACAAGATCACTGATGTATCAAAGTTTTCATGATGTAGGTATACCTACAAATTACCAATATTGTTTCATTCATGAAAACGTAATAACATGTTGCAAAATTATCGCCTGGTATATATTCATTTCATTTTGAATTATAATAACCAATTAATTGGAGATAATGTGTATAATTTCAATTGAATTACGTTTATTTACTATGTAAATTCGATATTAAATCGTTAACTGAAAATTTTAATATTAATATACTCGTAGGTTAAGCAATATTAAATAAAAACGAATTTCTGTAAAATTTGTGGAATCAGCATTTACGGTTTCAGTATATACATATAATAACTTCACAGATGATGAAAATTATTAATGGGATATAACCACGGATGTTACTGTTACGTTGTAATTAAAATTAAGTAATAATTAATATTTTACACGTTAAAAGTACACGTAAGTGTGTATAAACACAAGATATTTACAAAAGGAATAAAAGGATACAATACAATATCACGCCACGCCACGAAGGAGTTGGCGGGACGAATTGGATAGATTCCGCCAGAAATCCGAATCAGAATCATAAAAAAAAATACAATATCAACTCTTACATGTACTTTTAGACGAATTATTACTAAGGACCTATGTCTACGGAGTCAATTTAAATGACCTGGCCAAACTTCGCTCGCGTCATCACGCGATATCCATCGGTATCAATATTACATAATATATAATGAAGATAAAATAGTATCATCAGTAGATATCGATGTCCATACATTTGCGAAGCTGTGCTATTCAACTTAAATTGACTTTATACGTCTGGTATAGCCGGGTCACGTCCAGAAGTGACTTTAGAAGTCCCATGATTTGGTTTCCACTAGGGGTCACACACCCTGGTCTTAGTCCGCTTGACCAGATTGTCATTTAGGAATAGTCCATTTATAAAAGAGCCATTAAGCACATCTAGACCTCACAATTATGGTATTGCTTTTGTGGAAAACCATGTTCAGTAGGAAATGATCTGATGCCTTCATATTCTACCTACTCTGGAATATATCATCTAACATTGGAATTTCGTCCCCTACAAAGACATCAGTTGAAATATGGCAACCAGCTGTCTGGGCTCCCGTTTTGTTTACTTGTTTAACGGGAACTAACTCGACAATGGCACAAATACTAAACACACTCATAGAAAGACTACTTGAAATAAGAAAAGGCGAGAGACCTCAGTTTTTTATCTGAGGTGTTGGACACCTTTTCGAGAGAAAGTAGTAAGAATATCCACAATCACAACAAATACCTAGTCATCAACATACACAGCTTATAATAACAATACTGGAGCTTTACGACAGTGTCTAGCTTGGAGGATGCTTAATGGCAAAGTACATTTTAGTATGTCTTTTTGAAGACACACCCGGAAGCGCACACCACCACGACAAACGAAAGGGCTTGCAACACCCTGCACCAATTGAATGTGATTCATGTGATAGAACTACAGTAAGAACTAGTGGTGTGTTGCGTGGTTTTCCGGGTGGTCGGCTCCATAACGCCGGCATGCTCGCAGCCTCGTGTCTGGGGCTGCTCGGTCGCAGCGGCGCAGCGCGCGGCCGGAGCGACCGAGTCAAGCGTGAGCTGACAGTGGCGAGTACCATGAGCACTTCGGAGACGGAGCTGATAGAGAGCACATACATGGTGACGCCCACCTCCACTGGCGGACCTGCAATCAAGCCCAATCGTGAGTCGCGCGCGCGCCTCGCGCCGTGAAAACCAAACCAGAGGACGGTGACGTGACGCCCCGAGAACCTCGATCAAACGAGGACAGCACTGTTTAATCAACAATTTTGTATTAAAAAGTCCTTAGCTCGATCGAGGTTGGCTAACCTAAACAATGTGATGTCATTCTTCAAGCTACGTAAAAGTAGTTTTTCTGCGTTAAATACCATTTTCACTTCAGATAAGGAGCTGATGGAGAGCACGTACATGGTGACTCCCACATCCACTGGCGGTCCTGAAATAGTACATCAGTTACATTTCCTGAGGTGTGGTCCTGTTAAAAAATATTTATTCGCCCTTTCGTCATTTTTTAGAATAAAATTTAAAACGTAGCATTCAGGATGACGCTGTCACTTCACATTAGTTAAGACGCTTATGTAATTTGACACAGTGATGTAATGGCACTCTATTTCGTTATTTGATGTTGTGTCTTCCTGCCTACCCAGGAAGACCTCCAACCCACTTGCTCGAAAAGTTTTATATTGTTGTATATTACTTTTAATTTTGCTTTCCCACGGGACAAAAAAACAACATTCATGAAAACACACAACCAATTAGTAGTTACATTTTAGTAATAATAATTATTGTTGATATTATCGTCCCGCATGACGAGAACCTCGTGAAAGCCGAGTAAGATAAACAAATCTAGTATATTGAATTGGTTCACGAGGTTATCGACTTGCGGGAAGTGGATCCGGCGATCATTGTATCGATAGTGGTGTCAGGGAATGGCCTAATAGCCATGAGCCTAGACCAACACCTTAGAAGGCTTGTGTTTGACGGCTGGATCAAGGACATGCATCAGAAACCGGTACTCCTGGACACGACTGGTATTTTTAGGAGGATTTTTCCGCTGGTAGCTTGGACCCTGTTCCCAATACCGGTGGGATACTATTTTATATATTTTTGAATATTTTTCTTTTGTATTTTTTTTTAATATTTAAAAAAATGTATATAATATGTGTGTATATAGACAAATGAAGCCTCTACCTAGTAAAGATGCGATCGCTTGCGCATGATGGCATGGAAGCCATCTGACACTGACCTCCGCAAACATATCGGAGGCACTACAAAACCAAGTGGGCTTACTTTATCATTTATAGGTAAAGCTGGTCGTCAGTCAATCAAATATTATTAATATAATAATCCGAGAGTCAACCACACACTTCACGCCTATCGGAAAAAATCGCACTACTTGCAACATTCTGCATTATATGCCGAAATCAGGTGCGTACTAGCTCATTTTAAGCTGATTTTCAAGTTGGTGAATTGAAAAGTTCTATAGGCCTGCCATTTAACTGCGTCGGTGGTTGATGGTTGACAGTGAATATCCCTCGCTACACGTAGTCACGCTCCTCCCGGGACCGCGCAGCTAAGAGTCCCTCTCCTCTTCCTCTAAGCGGTAAGAGGTATATACCTAATAGGTACAAAGACTTGTGCGATTTCAGTATTAGTTCATCTCTGTTTGTACTTACATACAATTGTTTTTAACTGTGAAAGGTTATTCCGGAATCATAACTTTATTAGTTTCATTATTACACGTGGGTGGAAGCCACTGATAGAAGTTAGCAATTGTAAATATCAACGAGTGGGCGAACTACGTCATTTCATTGCATTCGTGGTGAGATGAATTGTTTACGGATACAAAAGTTCAATGTCAAAAATGTACTGACGCGCAATAAACGACGATCGATTGATAACGAAATGTCAGTGGCTCGCTGGAACGCGATGAACGCTTTCATAGTGGAATAATTGTAAACATTTTTACATCCTTAAAAGCGGACCAGTTTTAAGTTAAAAGGTTGAAAAAAGGTGCGCGGCCGCCGGTGGTAAAATGTATGACATTGGCATGCTCTGAGCAAATATGACGTGGTTGTGTAGACAAAACATCGATGGTAGCATGGTAGCCATTGCCGAAATACTAAAATGTTTGATAACATTTTTGAATTTTTGGTAGAATCTTTTAAAGTTAAGTTCAGTGACTATTTAAAACTGCCAATTCACAAATTGATTCGTAGTGGATACTGCAATGTTAAATTGATGTAGTTTTGTGTCACAAGTGTCTCCACAACTGAACAACATGTGAAATCTTTGAGACAGATGCATCCGGGCAGGACGTGCCCGGCGTCAGGTGTGCTGGTGGTCGCCGGATATTGCGGCGCTGCTCAACGCGTGCTATGCCGCGCGGCGCCGGCACGCCCGACACCGCTGGCACCGCATCCGCCCGTCGGATGCGGGGATCAGAGAGCCAGAGCTAATACGAGGGATACAGAGTGGCAAATCGCACCATGCGAGTGGAGATAAAGTGGGTTGAGAACAGAGACCCGTGGAGGGCCCCACGGTAACAAGCGGTGCTGAATAAGTTCTAAACCTGGGTTCTCCCGCCGACGTAGTCTCTGGTCCCAGCTTCTGGAGGGTGTGGTGAGCGCTCTGTTCCCTTCCTTCTCCACCTGCGGTATCCGACGCGGACAACGACGTTGACGACGACGATAGTGGTGACCATGGTAGAGATGAGAGTAGCAGTAAGAAGGCTGAATTCCAAGAATATCGACCCAGGATCCGACGACTTGCCTGGGAAAGCCTGGGTTCTGGCCAAGGAGATTGGGTCTCCACAATGAGTGCTCTTCAGCCTTTGTATATACTTTTTTCCCATTTCGTTGATGGGGAAGCTGGTCGAAAGCCGAGGCACTTGCCGATTCTTCGTCCTGCACTTTTCTTGGCGGTGACTTTGGATATCTTCTACGCCTTCAATACCCTACCGTGGAGCAGAATTGGGGGGGGGGGCACTTTGGCATCACCGGGTGCCGTCTTACCTCCGTCGTGGGATCGAGGCCTACTTGACGGAGGTTTCTACTCCGGTCACCAGGAAAAGTGGATATGGCGAAAGATTTGTTCCGCAGGGATCGGTTCTAGGACCCTCCCGGTCCACATTGACGTAGTGTCATGATGAAGTATTTGGGACTAGTCCTCAACAGGCGGTGGACTTTCGAGGAGCACTTTCGATGTCTGGTTCCCAAACTGGAACGGACTAGGGATGTCCTCGAATGACCCCAGGACTAGGAAGTAATATTGCAAAAACATTAGAATGTACCGTTCGGTACATTCAATCAATCACTCAAAAACTTCACTCAATGTCATATGTACATTCGTACATGTGACATTGAGCCACATTGTAATGTAAAACAAAGCGACGGTCACTGGAAACCGAAAACTTTTTCACCTTGACATTGGCTGAATGCACCGACTGTATAAAGCAAAAAGGAAAAACGTACATTTCAGTATTTCAACAATGCTCTATCGCCCGCCGATAGAATTCCGTTCGTGTAGAGCCCAGTTACATACATCTTTATATCGACATCGTTTTTATAAAAACCGCGCTTTGTGACATGAAATAGACACTTGTGTAAGGGTAATGTCATTGACGCAGAGACGATGTGAAAATCTTAAAATTTACATAGCATACCAACCTCTATCTCCACAACTTAATGCACACATTTCTATGGAGATAGGTGTCAATATGCTTTGTGTATTTTTAGATTTTGTACGTGTTGACGTACAAAATCTAAAAATGCCTTGCTTCCTTGACTCCAAAATAAAAAAAGCTGCCTTGATTTCAAGCTCAAGAGACGGAGTTCTGATAGACTGATACAGAAAAAAAAATACAACAGACTTCAATATTAAAAAAAAAACACTAAAAAGTACAAACTTTAATTTCGGAAGTCGGTGTTTCTATACCTAATAGTTTTGTCTCTTCGTTATTTATTTTCGTCGTATTATTTTTTTGTGAAAAGTTTTCTAATTTACACTTTTTAGCTCTCTTGCCGCTCCCTCAACTCCCCTTCTTCCTTCGGTCAGCCATCGACTACAAGTATAAACAAAGCAATTTTACTTGTAGTAAGATACTCGTATTTCTGAGTTTCGTTTCATAGATTAAAGTTCATCATCAGATCATAACAATATTTTTATGAGACCTAATCGGGATTATAACCTTTCAGTCAAAATATTTTTTAAATTGGTCCACAATTGACCGAGAAATCGATGATATAAAAAAAATACAAACAGCCGAATCTACTTTTTTGTAGTCGGAAAGTACGCCGTAAGTTGCCGAGTTTTCGTGGAAAATATTTTGTTTCAGTTGTAACCACGAAAAGACTATCCACTTTCGTTTTTACCATTACCGTTTGTACTTTATATATTTATTTAAACTTTATGTATCCGTTCGTGTGTACTTTACTTATGTGTTGTACATAGATGGGTTTAATGAAACAAGGCATAATCTATCCGTCAACCGCATTAAAAATGCTGCATACTGTGTCAGATGTACAAAAGAATTAAATATTAGACATTTGAAACAGAACTAAGTATCATAAACAATCGGCCCTTAAAATAATGAAAAAACATACACCTATATAATTTTGTTAAAATAATCCTAACTAATTTAAAAATATGAAATTGTGGATGTTTATTACTTTATCACGGAAAAATGGCTAAACGGATTTGGATGTTTGCCATGCATATGATCCTTTACATGGAAAAAAATATAGGCTACCTTTTTTGAATATGCACAAAAAAACTCCCAATATAAAGCCTGTCAATAACAATAGTTTTTACTAATAAACTGAGATATATAGAAAATTGAGACACTTAAATCTTCAAGCGTGACGAAAGAGAAGTCTCTAAACAGTATAATCGGTTCCTCATCGCCAGACTTCTTGTTTTGCGCTATTTTTTAGTTCCGACCATATTTACTGCTACTATGAGACGGGCGATATCAGAAATGATATTGCGTTTTTTTTTACTTCAGTATAATTATATTTGTAGCGCGTCAGACATGCTTGCAGTAGCCCGAGATCTTTGCGATTATAAATATCCAATTCACTTCTTTGTGGAATAGCAACAGCATTCTTCTAAGCTGTGTTGCTAGCAGGCAACCTAACTGTATTTATAATACTACGATATTTGAGGTGGTATTATTACTCTCTGTTAATAATTTAGGGAATATGCACGCATATTTTTTATTTGCCTAATTATTACTCTTTTAGCTCTAGTAAATAAATATGAATGTTTTTTTTTTAATATCTTTATCAACAACGAAGTTATAATGCTTTAAAGCTGCTGATAAGAAAGAGAGGTCCGAATGTAATATGACGTCATATTACATTGCGTCTTTGCGGTTGCCATAGAAAATGGCGTTTTGGGTAGTGTTTATATCTTTGTGTGAGAATGGTTATATCTCGCTTGTTTTCTACTAATTTCGATTTTGTTTTCACAGTTAGTATTCTATTTTTGTATATTTATTACAAAATGGTTAGATAACCATAATATTTTTTTCATGCATATTTCCTACTTATTACTTGATGAAACTTTAGGTAAATATACATTACTTATTCCGACTTCTGAAAATAATATAGCGCTTTAAATAGAGATTACAAAATTTTCACGATCAGATTATTCGGTCAAAATTCAATTGAATAGAGTTTTCACGTTAAAACTAAAAACAATAGGTAAATATAATTTTGCCGAATAAATCAACATAAACTCAAACATAATTTAAATCACATTACGGAAAATATGAATAAATCATACCTACAAATAACCGATTATCATAAGTACAGTTTAAACTGATTATTTTCACCTATAATGAAGTAATTAAATAAATAAAACTAAAAACAATAAATATAATTTTGCCGAATAAATTAACACAAACTTAAAAGTAATTTAAATCACATTACGGAAAATATGAATAAATCATACAAATAACCAATTATCATGAGTACGGTTTAAACTGATTATTTTCACCTTTAATGAAGTAAATAAATGATGAAGTTATTAATAATTATAAATGGTAATTTTAAACTTAATACGAAACGAGATTTATCGTTTCAACAGCAACACGTAGAGTCATCATCATCATCATCATCTCAGCCGAAAGACGTCTACTGCTGGACATAGGCCTCCCCCAAGCGCCGCCAAAGCGCCAGGTCCTGTGCGTCTCGCATCCATTGGATTCCTGCGACCCTCGCCAGGTCGTCGGTCCACCTTGTGGGAGGCCTTCCGACGAGTCAGAAACCAGGAAATCTGACAATGGCCACCGAAATTTATCATGTTACCCAATTACTAGGTGGTGGAGGTCAGACACTACATCTAGTTGTACTTGGTTTGAATGAAAGTCGAACGCAATACGGTTGTTTTAGAGGCTAAGCAGGTTGATTCATTTACGATTTTCTTTTACTCAATTCGTATTCCGAGAATATTATAAGTAGGACATTTTCCTTTTACTTTAACCTAATTTGACGCTATTAGCGTTATAAGATTTTGGACAGGACACTGTAACATTGTAACATAAGTAAATTCATCATTTGTTGCTGTTTCCCGCGGTTCCGCTAGAATGGCACATCCCTAAGTTACACCGTAGGGTAACTGATTTTTTCTGTAGCCTACGATTCATTTGTTCTTTTGGAGTCGGGAAGAATTCCAATGATACTCGTATCTCCCGCTGAAGGGTGGAGTGAGAGGGCGTGTCAGACTTAAACTGACTAATGGGTATTAGACCTATGTTCCTGCAGTTACCCTTTGCGTTCTAGGTAGAAACGCGTTGTTGTTTCCCTATGGCCCTAGCGGGTATCAACCCTGCTGCTGGGCTCCTACGGTATTGCTGACCTATCTCTAAGGTGCATATGGGCATTAGCATTAGCATTATCGGCCTTGTAATGTTCCCGCTGTTGGGACTCAGGCCTCCTCTCTAAGAGAGGGAATGAGCTGTAATCTACCACGCGAGCCTCAATATGGTGGATATGGGCTCTATATTCGATTATTTTATGAGCATTTCATTTGTCAGCTTCCTTTAGAATTACTTTAAATGCTGCAACATTCTGTTCAATTCATATACGGGTTTTATTTGATCACAACCTTTTGAATCATTTTAAATATTGTAACATCCAGTTAAATTTAAATAACAATTTTACTAACATTCCCCTTTTATTTCTTTGAAATATCAGAGCATCAGGTCATATTTAAATAAGAATATTTACTATGACAACTTCCGTTATATATCGACGGGTTCCGGGCTAATTGTATGAAGCGACACTCTGAGCGATATAGACTTTTATACATATTTGGAATCAGCGAATTTTTCTGCGTCATTTGAGCTGGGTTTGGTGACGATCGGAGCACTTTTTTGTCGCTTAATACAACCGCATTTTTGGGCCCATTTTGGACTTGCAATGTATGAAGCGACACAAAATATTGTCAAATTTAGGAACTGTGAACTTAAGCTTACTGCCAAATACCAGGCAGTCGTTTAAACTTTTTGTCCTGGAGCAACAATTTATAGGCAACGTACGTTAAAGCATTTAGCCTAACTTTATAAATAAATAGAAATGTCGCTTCATACAATTAGCCTCTTTGTTAAATTCTTATCCAGTGTCGCTTAATACAATTAGCCTCTTTATTAAATTCTTATCCAGTGTCGCTTAATACAATTAGCTTTACCTTGTAAATATACAAGAACGTCGTTCAATACATTTAGTCTCTTTGTCAAATTCATACCCAGTGTCGATCCATACATTTAGCTCTATACATGAAATGTTAGATGTTGTCACTTCAACCAATTGGCTTACAGTAGATAATGATATGTCTGTCGCTTCAACTATTTAAGATTTCAACAGTAAACATTTACAAATTATGGTTAAACCAATTTTTTTAATACAATATTTTATTTGCAGTGTCGTTTCAGTTATAACAAAAGTAAAGTTCTAGTAATTCAAACAGTTTATCTTAAATGGAATAAGAATAGTATACACATTAATACCATAAAAATTTTATGGATTGACTATTATGACGGTGGTTAAAACAATGATTTTGGCGCCATCGCGATAAACCGCTCGAGTCTAAATGCCCCCGCCACCCCGCGCGGACGCTTCAGGCGTCTCCCACCTCGTTTTAGTTGACGCAAATTGTGAGCAAGTTCGTACGTGTTTTGTGGGAGGGTTTTGTGGGACAAGAAAAATAAATTAAAAAGTAAGAAGGAAAAAATTGGTTGAATTTTAACTAACATGTGCAACATTTTTTATAATTTTAATTATTATTTCTTGTAACTGTAGTGAACTATTATTTATTATTGTCATAGGAGATAAAATTTATCTTTGTTATTGAAGAGAAACTAGGGATAGTATTAATTTAAAAGGTTATTTTTCAATAGCCGGCCAAAGTTTCACAGGGTGCTGTACCTATGAATATGAGCAACTTTTAGTATGGGACCAACTCTGAAATCACGAAAACTCGACTAAAATATATGAAACATATGACTTTTTCTCGTGATTTCAGAGTCGATCCCATGGTGAAAGTTGTTCATATTCATGAGTAGAACACCCAGTGAAAATTTGGCCGGTCATTGAAAAATAACCACGTATAATAGGTGAGAAAACTTCTAAACTTTTTTTTACGAGAGATATTTTTGATTTTAATTACTGAGAAATTTAGAAAAAAATAAGTAAAGAAATAAAAACCAAAGAAACGGTCGTAAATATTTTAATTTTTTATGTGATTATTTTCAAAAGAAATTATTTTATAGATAAACCTTTTTTTGTAATTGAAGAGATTTTTATATACTTAAATGTTAAAGTTTAGGAATGAAGAAGAATGAGAATAATCATTCAGGTAATAAGACCGTAGGCTACTTAATAAAAAGACTGCTAACTTCTGATTCTTATACAATTGTGATAAAAACTTTAGTCGTTACCTTTTTTTTTCTGGTACATTCATCAGAATCACTTCTCTCGGTCTTGGTCGGAGCGGGAGGGTGTGTCAGATTCTTACTGACTAAACTTTTACCCCGTTCCTTCGTTGCCTTCGATCTGGGGGGGACTCGGTGTCAACCTATCGGAATACCCATATGCCCCAGAGGCCGGGCTCCTACAGTTTGCTGACATCTCTTTGAGGCGCACGTGGAACAGAACGCGCCGTTGACGACTGGGCTCGGTCCAGATTATTTCCAGACTACCGGACGGCGAGCTAACCAGTGCTTGCCGTCCGCGAACCCGCGCCTACGGTGGTCGGAAATTGAGATCGGGATCTTGGCGGCGGCGGCGTGAGGACCGTTCCCTCACGCACTCAGCAGCCTCATTCACAAGCTTTACTTCTTCGCAGAAGGAGGCGTCCGCATGCCACCCCTCCTCGCTCCGGACCATGGCCTGAACCAAGGCCCGGCGTGAGAGGTCGCCGCCGCCGATAGCCTCCACAAGGACACGGCGGTGCTCCGCCCACGCGGGGCACACCTCTACCGTGTGCTCCACCGTCTCCTCCGGACCCACACAGTGGCGACACCCGGGCGTCCTCTCCTGCTTCATCCGATGCAGGAACCTCCCGAACTTACCGGGTCCGGTGAGGACCTGCGTCATACGGAACGAGAAGATGCCGTGACCTCTTTCCAACCTTTCCTCAAAGAGGGGACTTACCGCCTCAATGGCGGCGTGCCCACCACTGGGTTGCAACAGTCGCAGTCGCCATGCCACCCCGAGATCCCGCCGGAACTTTGTCCGCTATACCGCGACTTGTCGTGGCAGCGGAGTTTCGCCCCGGCGCTGCATCTCCACGTGCAAATCGTGCATGCGTGCAAGGACTGTTGCCTCCAGATCCCACGGTGGCAGGCCAGCAAGGAGGCTCGCCGCCTCACGGGAGATCGTGCGGTATCCCCGCACTATCCGGATGGCCATGACCCTCTGGCAAGCGTTCAGTTTGGCCGCCGGTCGCTTAGCTAGCGATGGCGCCCAAACCGGCGCCCCGTAAAGGGCCATTGACCGAACGATCCCCGCGTAGAGCCTCCGGCAGGGGGCGTCTGGACCCCCTAGGTTGGGCCGCTTCAGAGCGGCCCCAGACCTGTCCAGTTTGGGGGCCAAACGTCGGAAAAGCTCCTCGAAAGTCCACCGGCTGTCGAGGACGAGTTCCAGGTTCTTCATCGTCGACCCGACGCCGATGTAGACCCCTCTACCGTTATTTGGGAACCCGGTGATGGCGCGGCGCCCGGGGATGTCTGAGGGCCATAAAAGCATATAGCCTCGGACTTGTGCAATGCCACCTTGAGTCCCAGTTGCTGGATCCTGTCCACGACTGTCGCAACCCCGCGTGTCGCTGTTGCGGCCGCCGCCTGATACGACTCTCCCCGCGCCAGGACCAGCGTGTCGTCTGTGTAGCAGACCACGCTGACCCCGTCGGGGAGGTCGCCGCGCAGCACGTAGTCGTATCTGATGTTCCACTGGGGCGGTCCTAGTACCGATCCCTGCGGAACACCGTACGACATCTCTCGCCGTCTCCACTCTCCCTGGTGACCGGGATAGATGATGAACCTATACGACAGGTAGGCCGTATCACACGACGGAGGTAGGCGGCACCTCGTGGTACCAAAGTGCTGCCCCGATGTAACTCCAGGGCAGGGAGTTGAAGGCATTGGCGATGTCTAAAGACACCACCAAGACGACCCTGGCCCGAATCACCGCATCCTCTGTCGTGAGGGCCCTCACGCGCATGATGACGTCCACCGTGGAAAGCCTTGCGAAAGCCGAACTGGCCGTTCGCAAGATCCGGCCCCACCCGCGCCAGATGCCCGACGAGGTGGTCTAAAATTACTCTTTCAAAGAGTTTGCCTACCTCGTCAAGCAGCACGATGGGCCGGTACGCGGACGGAGAGTCCGCGGGGCGCCCCGGCTTCGCGATGAGGACCAGTTTCCCGGTCTTCCAGCGAAGGGGGAACTGGCCTCTCTCCATGTATGCGCTAAAGAGCCCTCGCAATCGAGACCCGAGAGTCTCCATGACCAGGACCCATACCCTTCCGGGCACGCCGTCGGGTTCTGGGGCAGTGTTCTTGACACTGAGCCTTCGTATCACCGCCCTCATCTCTACCTCGGTCACCTCTGGAGCGTCGTCCTCGTCGTCGCTGGTATGGTCCGCTACGGGCACTGCAGGTGGCGGAGCCATGAGCGGGGGAAAGTGTTCCCCTCGCTCAGGGAACAGATTGGCCACCACACCCTCCACAACCTTAGTTGTTACCTTGGTAAGCTAAGAAGTTACTGCTATTCCTAGGTGATTGTCATTTTAAATAAAAAACTTGTCTTTAAACAATTTGTAATGCGTGTTTTATTTCTCTTTTCATAATTATTAACAAAATAGGTAGGTACACGTTATGTGTGTATCTTTAAATTTATCAATTTTTTAACCGCTAATTTCTGTAAACTTCTTTATTCAAGTATGATTACAAACAATTTATTTTTTAAAAATCAGTCGCGTAAACTAATTAGCCGTACATTAATAAGTTTATGATATGGTATTTAAATCAATTAGCTTAGGTTTGAAATATGACCAAGTCTTTGATTAAAGCACTTAGCTTAGAGCCATTATTTGCATGCTTAGGCGGTTCAGTCATTTAGCTTGGAACAAGAAATAATAAACCTAGGCGGTTCAGTCATTTAGCTTGGAACAAGAAATAATAAACCTAGGCGGTTCACTCATTTAGCCTGGAGTAAGAAACAATAATCATAGGCGGTTAAGTCATTTAGCCTGGAACAAAAAAAAGAAAAATTTGGGTCATTTTGTATGAAGCGACATTTATCTTCGTTAAAAATAGGAGTATTAGAAAAAAAGATTAATCTGATTATGGCGAATATGTTATAAAAACAATAATATCCTTCCTTTTTTAAAAATAATGCGATTTGCTAAAGTTATGATTTTTTTTCTAAAAATCGAAACTTTAAACTGCTCTGGTGTAAAGTTTCAAAAATGTCGGTTAATACAAATAGCCCGGAACCCGTCGATATTTATTTTAAATATTTTTCTACCTTCATAGAGCATTTTAAAAGGTATTATGTTACCCGCGTAAACTATTTAATGTTACCTTCCGTTGTTAATTACGTGCCTGTCACTTTCTGTGTATAAAAACCGATATAATGTGATTAGAAGGGCACTCTCTCTTCGCCCTTGAAATTAACCACTTGAATTGAAGTAAGGCATTTCTTTATCATAATTTTTCCTGCTATTCTATATTTTTTTAATTTCAATTTTTTTCCACTACTTTCCACACAACGCCATGTAGTCCCAAGCTAAGTTGAGCTTGTGTTATGGGAACTAGATAACTGATAAACATACTTATATATTTCTAAATACATACATATTATAGATAAATTGATATATTACTGTGACTGTGTATTCTGTGTGACGTCAACACCGATAGTGATCTTGCGCCGACATGCACCTAGAACAGTACGCGTCATCGACGACTGTGACTTAGCCCTTACTGAGAACCGGAAGGCGAGCTACACATTGCTCGTTGTCTGCCAAGCAAGCCAATAATTACGATGGCCGAAAATCTCTCTACGACCCTCGTCGCCCGTATGTGAGCTTTCTCTATTCAGTAGCTAGATGTCAGGTGTATTTTAGATTCTAAATACTCATATACTGTCCAAGATCTATTTTATTAAAATCATATTTTAACCAACTTCAAAAAGAAAGACGTAATACGTTCGGCTGTAAGTATTTTTTAAATAACGAAGAGATAAAATTATTATAGAAACATCGACTTCCGAAATGGAATCCTTTTTGCACTTTTTAGTGTTTTTAACATTGAAGTCAGTTGTATCTTTTTGTAAATATTTTTTAAACATTGATTCGGGTCATTGAGAGTTCTTCTAAACGATAGAAAGTCAAAAATCATTTATGTAGGTAATTTATTTAAAACATGGTGTCAAACCAAAAACTAATGGAGTGCCTAAGCAGTAGGGACGCTCTACTAAACTCACAGTTCAAAATGACCCCTTTAATGTTTCTCATTAGTGCCTCACAATTCGCAAAGCTAAGCAAGAGAACAATATATGTCGTTTAACTGAGAAAGAGCCTGAGGAAGCTGCATCATGTGGAAGCAGTGGTGACGTATTAGGATGACGAGAGGATTCACCTAATCAAAACCGTAACGAAACCGTACTGACTTAGTTGTTTAGACGAGCTTGAACGAAAACGATTTTAAAGTCGTCGATCGAAGTATCGTTGACGTGTATTCAGCTATGTCAGTCATTATCCTGGTAAAATACATAATAATGTAACTGACAATAAGCCGTTGAAAGATCCTTTAGTTTCGAACCAATTAAATATCGTTCTATTGAAACCGGTTAAAAAATCACGTGAATTAGTTCGGTCAACATAACAAAAAATTACCCACAAATTTTTGTTATTTGACTACTACTTTTATGTCGAAATTGACCGGACTAAATACCGATTTTTCCAAACGAACAATTATAAAATTTCAACGATATTTAACTTGTTTGATTTTATGTGTATGTTGTGTATCTACATTTCCGCACCAGGCAACTCCTCAGACCCCATCACAGTCAAACTAAGGCATTATTGAAAAAATAATACAATCATACTAACCTCCATAATTCGGCCTCACTCTTTTATCGTAGCTTACACTTAGTGAATCCAAAATGGCTGAGATATTGACGTCACCGAACATGCCCCCTCCTCCCGCTCCCCTGAAATGAAAATTACAATATACAGTTTCAAAACACAATTAACTACAAAGATAATGAGATGTAATTAAAAGATTAATAGCTTTTTATTAGTACCGGACTAAAACAGTCGGTTCCCAGGGAACTTCAAAGGCTAATGACTCCAAATGAATTCCTATAAAATCGATTTATTAACTTCAAACTAGATTTTACTTAAAAACAACACGAATGAATCCCGGATAAAATAATATAATTTGTTAACTGTTTTTTTCTGTTCTGGTTTTAATTATTTTTTCTGTTGTTTAATTAGCTGTCAAAGCGTAAAAAATTGTGCATGTAGTGCTCTTCTTTAACTGATAAAGAACTAGACTTAAGATTGAAATGTTTGTGTACTTATTTAATAGTGGACTTATTGTTGTGTTTATCAAATAAATTATTTTAATAATAAAATTATTCTATATATTATTATTTATAATCCCTAAGCGGTTGGACCGATTTCGATTTTTGGTATAGGTATGTATTTGAGTGGATCCCTATAAGGTTATAAAATATGATTGATAACGTTATAATCGCGTACAATCATTAAATTTTTTGTTTAATTCCAATATTACAGTCATTCGGTCAAACGTGACAAGACAAGACAAGGCGTGATATGGCAGGACAAGATGAGCCAACGCGAGGCAAAGCGAGACAAGATGAGACGATAGTTCCCTTAACAAAACGCAAACGATATATTTATAACCTAACAGTACAATGTCTGTTGGTTCCGCAAGTATATTAGGAAAATTCCACATTGAAACAATCTAGCAGCCCAAATTGGCACGGTTTTTTTCGTGGGGAATCAAATACCTTCTCCCACTTTGAGTGGAGTAGGATAGTGTCAGACTTTTTCTGACTAAAACTCCCAGTGTTCCTTCAGTTACCCTTTATTTTGAGGGCTTCAGTAACTACGTCGAACAATCTGCAAGCCTAACAGAAACTAGCAAGCCGTAATAATACACGTGATAAATAGACGTCATTAGCATGGTGATCTATTTCTGCTTGTAACAGTATCGCTCTAAAATTTACAATGAAAACAAATCAATAGATCAGCTCAAAGTCCGTTGCTATGCTATCTATAATTATCTGTAACTAGCGTTCTAGCGGCACTACACACCTCCACTGTTACGTCATTTAGTTCATGTAGGTGTAATAATATGAATACTGAGCCCGTGTGTGAAGCTTCCTCGCACATTGCAGTTTTTATCAGTCGTTTTATTCAACAATAGCGTAGATATGAGATACATGACATTTGTCGCTAGGGCTGCCTACTGTACACACACACATTCACTCATTTTTGTATTGTGTAGGTGTACTCTAAAGGTTATTACCGCTTTATGTACTTTGAATAGAGAAGTTGCAGCATATTTGGAATACCAGGTTTTATTTTTAGAAATAACTCTATCTCCGGGCTGATTTTTTTTAGAAGTGTGACGTCACTTGTTTCACTTCTAAAAATTGAGAGTTCACATGACCGTGTTTTTAGTTTAGATACATACCAATCTATTCTACTATTTGAAGTCCATCAGCTTTTTTCTAGTTACCTATAAGGGATTACACGGGATTAATCAAATCTAAAATTGGTAGCCCCAATTTTACTAAGCTTAAGTGCATTTTGCCTGGCCCGGTAAAATGCATTTAAGCTTACGAAAATATAATAGTGTTAGGTTCTATAAAAATTAATAGGACATTGTACGGGCTATGTACTAGCTATTACTTAAATATTCTGTGCTATTGTTTTAGCCTCTCCATTCGAAAAATCCATATTAAAATCTGATAAACAATATGTTCTGTGTAAACAATAGTATAGTGTTAATATAAATCTCTGCTGTATGGAATTGTAAAGAAAACTCTGCAATTCGGCAATCCGGAAAAACGATCTTCATTTGTTTTTTCACAACTTGTATTTTTTCTAGCTATTCAAATGTTATTCTTCATTTTCATTATTGAAAAAGTAGTTTATATTTTTCCCAATGGAATTTAAAAAAAAAAATTGGCATATTAAGAAAATATAGGTAATTGAATAAAATAACTAATTTCAAAAAAACATTCTTTAAATAATAAGTTATTTTTAAGTTATTTTTTTCATCGTGCTGTAATTGACTCGCTCGACATAGTTCAATATGTGTAGATGTGAAGATAGAGTATTATTTTTTAAATAATTTAGCTGCAGTCAGTTGAAAGCAATTCTCCCTAGAGATGAAAAGTTTTACTTTCAACCCACTCCTCAAGCCACTTCAGACATGAAAGTAGGTCTGAAGGTAGGTAGAAGTACAAGTAATGAACAAAATAATAATTTGCGACCATTAAGCTAGCAAGATCTTAAGCTTTGATATTGGAAAAACATAAGTACATATAATAAGTAGCGTAAAGGAATTATAAATTAATATTCTTAAGAAATATCTGTCTCTGGCTAAAGCAGACTACGAACTGAATACGAATATAAGCTACTTTTTATCCTAGAAAAAAGTTTTCAAAGGAAAATACAAAAATTTCGCGATGAAGCTACAGATCGTTGCAGCTAGATAAACTAGATTTTTTAATACAAACCAGCTTTCCTTCGTGGTTTTATTCGAGTTCTTATTTACTATTTCGCTCTTACTGATCATAACGTGATGTTGTACATAAAGGCTTGCCTTCCAAGCGTTAGTTTCTTTTTAATTTTTATATGTAACTGATCCCTGTCTAAAAAAGGAGGCCTTAGTCCAACAGTCGGCCAAGCTGAACGCTTGCCAGAGGGTCATGGCCATCCGGATGGTGCGGGGATACCGCACGATCTCCCGCGAAGCGGCGAGCCTCCTCGCTGGCCTGCCACCGTGGGATCTGGAGGCAACAGTCCTTGCACGCATGCACGATTTGCGCGTGGAGATGCAACGCCGGGGCGAAACTCCGCTGCCGCGACAAGTCGCGGCATGGCGGACAGAGTTCCGGCGGGATCTCAGGGTGGCATGGCGACTGCGACTGTCGCAACCCAGTGCTGGGCACGCCGTCATTGAGGCGGTTAGGCCCCTCTTTGAGGAGTGGTTGGAAAGAGGTCACGGCGTCCTCTCTTTCCGTGTGACGCAGGTCCTCACCGGACACGATAAGTTCGGGAGGTTCCTGCATCGAATCAAGCAGGAGAGGACGCCCGGGTGTCGCCACTGTGTGGACCGCCCGGAGGACACGGTGGAGCACACGGTAGAAGTGTGCCCCGCTTGGGCGGAGCACCGCCGTGTCCTCGTGGAGACTATCGGGAGCGGCGACCTCTCGCGCCGGGCCCTGGTTCAGGCCATGGTCCGGAGCAAGGAGGGTTGGCATGCGGTCGCCTCCTTCTGCGAAGCAGTAATGCTCGTGAAGGAGGCTGCTGACCGCGAGCGCGTGAGGGAACGGTCCTCACGCCGCCGCCGCCGAGATCCCGATCCCGATTTCCGACCACCGTAGGCGCGGGTTCGCGGACGGCGAGCACTGGGTAGCTCGCTGTCCGGCAGTCTGGAAATAATCTGGACCGAGCCCAGTCGTCAACGGCGCGTTCTGTTCCACGCGCGCCTCAAGGAGATGTCAGCAAACTGTAGGGGCCCGGTAGGGCCGAAGCCTCTGGGGGGAACATGTGGTATTCCTAACGGTTGATACCGAGTCCCCCCCAGAACGAAGGCAACGAAGGAACGGGGTAGGGGTTTAGTCATTAAGAGTCTGACACGCTCTCCCGCTCCGCCCAAGAGCGGGGGAAGTCATTCTGATGATTCCCCTACCAGAAAAAAAAAAAAAAAAAAAAGTCCAACAGTGGGAACATCACAAGGCCGATAATGCTAATGCTAATATAACTGCTTGCCTTCCGCGATAAATGGGCTACAGTGTATCCTAAGTGACAAACACGCGTACAGAAGAATTATAATAGATAAAGATTAATATAGATTAGAACGTCGATAGCTCATTTACGCAATTGAAATAAAAAAGATGAAAAGCTTACTCTATAAATATATAAGGCTAGGTTTAAGTCACACAGAATCACACCAAGATACGACGCGAGTACTTAAAAATATATTTAAGTAATCCATACTTATTAATAGTATTATAACAAATGCATAATTATGTTATAAAAAAAAACGATTTTGTTACAATTTTGTATGGAATAAGCTTGGATCCCAAGCAAGTTCATGATGCCTTTTAACTGGCATCGACTTGGAGTCATTCAGACAGACGAAGTCGTGGATAAAAGCTACTTGAAAACTATTTGATACCAATGTATTTATGAACAAATTAGGACAACCCTACAGGTTCTCTCAGATCACATGTTGTATTTATATACGTAGTAGTCAACATTGTATAGGCGATGCAGTTCTTTTCTAACAATACCTACTGGATGCAGCGTCTGTGTTGTAGATTTAGTTTCGTTTGTGGACATCGTATGATGTCTATCTTTTCAATAGATAAGTGATCAGTACAATAAAGTGTGATAAAAGCATATTTTGTATATAATCATAACACCGTTACAACGTTGATAATAAAAACAGGAAAATACGAAAAAAAATATTTTAAAATAACAGTTTTTTTTCTTTTTTTTTGTCACTCTGAAAGTAGATTCAGGCCTGAAGAGCGGGGTCAAAGAAGTACTTTTCAACCCAAGGGAGAATCGCCTCTAATTGACAGCTGTCAAATTATAAAAAAATACTACTATCTTCATACTTCTATTGAATCATGTCCCAACTTTCTGTACAGTCAGTCAATTACAGCATGATGTCAAATTGAATTAACTTAAAATTAAGTATTATTTAAAAAATATTTTATTTAAATGATTTGTATTTTTTACCTTTGCTTTTAAAATAACTAACTTATTTAAAAAAAATACTATTATTCCAATATTTATTATTGAAAAATAACGCCTGAAGCTGGCTGACCACAGTAAAATAAATAAACGGAAAAGTGGCTATCCGGCAATCCGATCTTCATTATTTGGTTTTTCCAGTTGTTGAGTTTTGTTTATATTTACGTACTGCAGAGATTTATATTAAGCCAATAAGTTCATCAGATTCAAATATGGATTCTCTTTATAAAACATAAAAATAACATGAAAAATAAAAACACTTAACTAACTGCTGGCTGTGGGAAAGAGGGACTCGGGTCTTTGGCTTCACGCACTACCGTCGTCAAATATAGGCACCTTGTTCGACGATACCACTTTTCGCTTAGCTGTTTCCTTGCGCCTAGGCGCTCCTTGCTGTTCTCCTCATCCCTACCACTATGGCGAAGTTGTCAACAGCCTCGGTCACCACGGCCTGTCATGCAGTCGAAGCGCGGGACGCATTCTACGGCACGCGAATATTAACGACATCATCCGACGTGCCCTTGTCACCGTCGGCGTTCCGGCTGTTTTAGAACCTCATGACCTGGCACGTGACGATAGTAAGAGACCGGACGGTATGTCTCTATTTCCTTGGAAGATGGGTAGGCCTTTAGTGTGGGGCGCTACCTGTGTCGACACTCTTGCACC
Organism: Mythimna separata; assembly: GCA_030763345.1. Classification (NCBI taxonomy): domain Eukaryota; kingdom Metazoa; phylum Arthropoda; class Insecta; order Lepidoptera; family Noctuidae; genus Mythimna; species Mythimna separata. Next base: position 19,450,044 of record CM061167.1, on the reverse strand, counting down.
ATCCCATCTTCCTAGCTCGTCATGCTCTGCGGCTGCTGGTGCTGCCGCCGCGGCTGGGGAGAACCTCAAGCGGCGAAAATATAACAACCTCATCGGCAGTTATATTTTTGAGCCGTTTGGGGTTGAAACTATTGGACCGTAGGGCCCAAGTGCTCATACGCTTTTCAAATATCTTTCGAAGCGTCTTGTTGACACTTCGCGTGACCCAAGGGCTGGCTTTTACCTCGGTTAGAGATTAAGCATTGCCATACAACGAGGCAATGCCGCCAGTCTCTTGGGCACACGATAGCAAAGTGGAAGAATTTTTGGATGCCGATCAGAGTAAGGGCCTGTTTCACAATGTCCGAGTAGGCACTACTCACTGAATAAATTCAAAAATGTGACAGAATTTGTATGAAATTATCTGCCAAGTAAGATACTCGAAACTTAATCATAGGTGGTGAAATAGGCCCTAAGAGTTTTAATTAGTTAAATGTTTTTATTTTTCATGTTAAGTATTTCTGTTTAATAAAGAGTACCCACAAAAAAAATGGGTTGAACACCTAGTTCATAAGAGAAGAGGCTAAAGCAGTCGTGGAAAACCTTTTACCGCCTAAATCAGAAGAAAGATGAATAAAATCATATGACAACTCAAGTTCTACAAACTTTTTATTTTATTACTTTCCTTGCATTCGTAACGGAAAACAAACTATTGGAGACTTCACTACGCTCGCCCGCCAAACTCCTTCTCGGGACTAAATAAGCTACTTTCACCCCTAGGGTAATAATGTACTATTGATTAAGTTGGACTGAGCTGACTGTATCAAATTCAAGTTGTTAGTATTCGTTGAGAATGGAAAATAAATATAATTGCTAACACGTGAACGAAGTCACGGGGAAAATGCTAGCAAAACATAAATATAAAGCCCGATAACCAGATCTGTTTTTATAATGTAAATACGTCAAAAGTTAGCGATAACATAACGTGTTCCGCCGCTGGGTGGCTGCACAAATAGAATCGAAGATAACTCTCCAGGCAGCCGGAGGAAACGAGTCCACAGCGCTCAGCTTCCTACAACTTGACCTATCTACTGGCGCACCGCGACCATGCCAATATCGGCTTACATAATAACCCACAGTTTTTTTTTAAATTAAATACTCGTGCCAATACTGATAAACAAGTAAGTTTGACTTATGAATATGCTAAATCATAAACAAAACTACCGTTTAACATCAACACTAACATCAAAGTTTAATATTATTTAGGAATACAAAATTAATGTAATAACAAAATTGTTTATATTGCTTCAGTTGTAAAGGTAATCTAGAAAGGTAATATAGAAGTACGTAAAAATAATAAAATTTATTTGTATTTTTTGTTTTTCTATAAAATAAAATATTTTATTTCTGGAAACCGCATTGAATGCTATTTAAACAAATATGAGCTTTTGTTTTTTATTGTTTAAGCTTTTAGCTTACAATTTTTTGAACGGGTATCCTGTGCAAATCAATCATATTGTTATTTTTTCCTAGTTTATTTTTTTTTTGTTTATGTGAATGGCATGGAAAACAATTGAAAAAAATAATAGCTTTTGTTTTTATTTGTTTCAGCGTTTAGCTTGCAGCTTTTGTTCGAGTATTCTGGGAAAATCCTGCAAATGAATTTTTAATAATTCCAAACCGATTCAATATTTCAATTTTTATTTATATTTTTATATACCTAACTTATATAAACCATATTATATAATGAAATAAATTAATGAGTTTGGTTTAATTCATAGTCTATTTTTTTAATTTAGAGCATATAATAAAGCTTGTCATTTAAGATATTATTATATACTTCTTTGTTCACACATATCCTGAGTTTAACAGTTACAATTCCACATATATGTTAAGGTTGGCTACAATACCAATTACCCTTAAGCAATTTCACATCAGTATTTAACACGTATCGACAACCTATCTGCCCTCCACAAACCAGTTGCACATGAGATTACTGTCAGAAGTACTTACCCTGAATAGACTTAGTGGGACCTTGTAAATGAAACTAGTGCACTGTATACACGGGTGTAATGCCTAATGCCATTTCGAGGACTCGTTGACAAAGCTCTCGATTGGCTTTGACAGTAGAGCGCAGTAAGCTTAACAGCATTGTCCAAGGTAATGATGACTTCTGACATAATATATAATGTACGGTCACATATAATCTATTTATTTACTAACTAGCTACTGCCTGACGCTTTGCCTGCATTATAGTAGAAAATTATCCTAAAGCAACATACTCCCGGGGCAAAAGTATTCGAAAAGCGTTCGAAAATGAAAAAAGTAACAGATATACAAACACACAAAGTTTCGGTTTTATAATATTAGTATGACTTAATGTAACAAATATAGAGACTTACTCACGCACACACACAACTTTTGTCTTGATAGGTTATTTATTACAATATGTTAAAGAAGCTGCTGCGAGCGGCTTTTTCGAGTGATAGTAGATAGTAAAAAATATATATCCCAAGTCGTCATACTTCCAAGAAAAGAAGTATCCTATATGCTATTCCAGAACAAGGTCATAGTTTCATCGAAATACATTTAATGGTCTTTGCGTGAAAGACTAACAAAGATTCATACATCCACACATACATTCACGTTATAATAGCAGTAGGATAGTGTGATGTATATCTAGTAACCAAATTAAATTGTAAATTAAAGTCACTGAAGATATCTTTCATTTCTGATTCGGTCACGCAAGGGAACGCCTTTCATTGCCCTTTGAGTGACTTTAGCCTTCTGATGAGGCCCATTGTGTGCGGCCACGTTGCGGTTTCATATCATCATTGGCAACACGCACTGATCATACAACTTTTGTCTTGAGACACAGTAGTATGTGTAAGATACCGCGAAGCTTACAGAACACTGCCCAGCCTTGTCGGATTCGACGGTTGACCTATTTCTCAAAGTTACATAGGTCTACCTAACTGGACCGTCGTTTGTCCCAGGTAAATGTTATTGTAAATTAAGACGTCCGCAAGAGAACAAAGGTTACCGCCAGAAATAATGAAGTCACGGGTAGAAGCTGCAAATTTTATTAGTGTTCACTTAAAGAAAAAAAAACAGAATTTTTAATTTCATATAGGTCGACGTAAAAATATAATGCATAATTCCAGTTGGTAATTTTCCATGGATTTCTCCATAGGATTCGGCAGAAAGTATAAGTTTTTTTAAAAAACGGTCAAGTGCCAGTTGGATTTGCACACGACGAATTTCGTTCCAATGTGGTGTTATTTTATTTACTAGAATATACGTTTGCAATCACAAAATCATATTTTTTAATGTGATGAAAGTAAAATTTAATGGTTTTTTTCTTTCAATTGCGTGATAAAATATTACTTGTTGCCAAACTCCATAATGCTTGGTCAACGGGAAGTACCCGCTATGTCTACATTCCCTTGCTAGTGTCAAAATGTCTGGCAGAAGGCACAGTTCACAGTGTGCAGTTTCATTAAACGGCAATTCTCGTCGATAGAACTCAATAACACACACGAGCTTATAACGGACATAGAGAATGAAATCGGACAATACGGTCAGATAATTGACTTTATAGAAAAGAGACAAAGCGAATGTATCAATATCTCTTTTTTTTTCTGTCGGTCGCTGTGGAGAAATTGATACTGAAAGTCTATTACGTGGCCCATTTGAATTCTATAAAATGGCAACATCCGGTTGCACGATTGTTTTTTTTTATTTCATTTTATTTCGATTCCGACCACTTGTGGTTTTTTTTAGGTGGGAATTCATCAGAATGACTTCTCCTGTTCTGGACGAAGCGGGGTGTCAGATTTTTACTGACTAAAACTCACTCCTTTGTACCTTTTTGCTTTGTCACGATTGACAGGCAGAAAAAGTATAGTTGCTCTCCTTTGTCTAATTCTCTAATTGTATGTCTGGAACTCTGGACCATCAAAAACCGATTCTGAGTTTTTAATTTTATAGAAAGAAAAGTTCCGTTATTTTTGCACAGACCAGGCGCTTATAAAGTTTAAATCTAATTTGATGTTTACTCGAACGCGATTAAGTACGTTAAGCTAAGGCCACAGGTGGAAGGCACTGTTCACATCAGTGCTCACTTCAGTTTTCTTCGATAATTTTGCAGATACTTAGGTAATAAGTTCCACGATGGTTGAGGAAATCGTGGAATATGTAGTGTGAAGACGAACTGGACTTTGAGTGTGGTGCAATTGGAGTCGCGCCATAACACAAATTATACGTCGTTTGTGGTACTCATCATTTAGAGACCTTTCTCAAAGGAGAGTTTTGGCCGAAGGGTGTCATGTACCGCAGCAAAATACGATACCGTCACTTTTTGTGCAATAGTTTGATAGTTTTATTTTAATTTATATAAGTAGTCTTAGCTTATAATTTTGTAAGTTTTGTTTGTGTATTTTTTCTATGGGCCTTATACCTGACAAAAGAATTATTATTATTAACAATGAAACTAACAGTCTTGAGTACGTCAGTAAGGCATTGTATGCGTTTAATCCCATAAAAAGACACATATTAAAAGCTTCTTTCAGGAAGTGTTCTTAATCACCTTGTTATTCAAATATCGGACTCAATGTTTCATGTAATTACAAGAACATCTTGTCTCAAACAAAGTGTTAATCGCGGCCCAAAGCAAGAGGCTCTCGATACAGGCACCCTCAGTCGAAGGGCTGTTCCGAAGACTTGACGCCCCACCACTTGTAGTTGACACTTAAAATCGTCGGCTCAATTTCTTTAGGAAACGTACACGAACTCCCTTTATTTGGCAGTAAGTAATGCTTCAGTGGATAAGCTTGTAATCCACATTTTTCGTTTATAAATAAGTTTTTTAGACTTAGGTATGGATTGCTACAAGTTATTTTTAAAAAATCAATCAGCAACCAAAGCATCGAGTTTTATTTGGTTTCATTTACCAAGATAATTTTTGTAAAAGTTTAGCCATTATCACCAACTATTTCAACTGAACTATCATTACTAACAAATTTTCTGAAATACTCGCCATATCGGCTATTGGCTCGGCATATGCGCCCGGTCTGGTCTTTCTTCCATAGTCTCCACACAATAAACTGTGGAATAGAGGTTTATTTGAACGTAATAGTACACACAAGTGTCAATCTTCTTTTCATTGTTAAGAATTTAGCAAGTTGTTGCGAACATGCAGCAATGCACGACTCGACCGACCCGCCACGGCACGGCAATGATGATCTTCAGGTGAGAGAACAATCGTCGCGTATTATGTCTTTTTTTTTCGTGAAGTGGAGCGACAGTGATGCATTACTCAGTTTTATTAGTTACTTATATACAGGTATTTAATCCATTTCTTTAAGTCAATTATAATGTTAATAATGTTATCTCTGCCCGTGCCTGTGTATCATGCCCGTTATAGACGTTGAAAACCATTTTTTTTAAGTTATATATACAGGGTGTTTGGTTCATCGTGTGCCAAATTGATATGGTCGACTGGAGGGGTCATCTGCTATCCTTTCACACCCCCAAACACTACCCATGTCCAGTGGAATTTTTTTCATCGACTTTTTAAAGTTTTTTGAAAAAAAGACCCGATTTTTACATTCAAATATAAATATAACAAAATGTATAAGACGTAGAGTCTCAATTTTAATTTTATTTAGACGTATATTGTATAAAGGTATTTCTAAATACAAAATTAGTGATATTAGACATCTAGATTTTTTTAAATTTACCCGCAAAGTGTCGGACTTAAATTAAAGCTGTTCATGTTACAGCTATTTACATGGCTGCAAAAAAAGAACCAAAAGAGACTAGGATCTTCAAACTCTCTCAATAATTCTCTAGTCTATCCTCTTGCTAGTGATGTGCCACATGACATAAAAATCTTATTACAACTATGTGAAATCGCCAGTTTTGTGAATCGAGTCGGATAAAATTAACATTCAAAATTGTGAATTGTAAAATTATTTTTGCTAAAATGGTATCTGAAACACCTACTTAATCTGTTATATCACTCTTAGAAGGTGAAATCTGTCTCGTATATCACTTTTCGTTGGTTTTACTTGAAACAAAAAAATAAAATTCCATATTTACAACAATTTCATAATTTTTACAAATACTGCTCAAATTTTGGCATCTGTTGCAAGTGCAGACCCGACATCTGTTTTGTATTTCGTCACTTAGTTGTTGTACGAAGTCATTTTCTCTCTTTAATTGTATTCAAAGCCGTTCCAATGCTTTAAACTAGTACTTCCCTAGTTGGAACCTCCGTCGCGTATACCAGCTCTTTGGCAGGTTCCCCAGACCCTTCGTACAAGTGTAGACCTAGAAAAACTGAGTGTCAAAATACGGAACAGGTGTCGGGTCTGCATTTGCAACAGAGGCCAAAATTTGAGAAGGATTTGTAAAAATTATGAAATTATTGTAAAAGATGCTTTTTTTTCTTTTATTTCGAGTAAAACCCACAAAAAGAGGGTGTTACGAAGCAGGTTTTACTTTATATGAGTGATTAAACAGATTTAATAGGTGCTTCAGGTACCATTTAAGCAAAAATAATTTTTCAAATCATTTTGAATGTTAATTTTATGTGACTCGACTCACAAAACTATCGACTTCACATAGTTATAGTAAGATTTTTATGGCATGTGGCACATCACTAGCAAGAGGATAGATGTGAGAATTATTGAGAGAGTTTGAAGAACCCAGTCTCTTTTAGTTCTTTTTTTGCAGCCATGTAAATAGCTGTAACACGAATAGCGTTAATTTAAGTTCGAAACTTTGCGACTAAATTTTAAAAAATCTAGAAGGCTGATATCACTAATTTTGTATTCAAAAGTACCTTTGTACAATATACGTCTTAATAAAATTAAAATTGAGGCTCTACGTCTTATACATTTTGTTATATTTATATTTGAATGTAAAAATCGGGTCTTTTTTTCAAAAAACTTTAAAAAGTTGATGGAAAAAATTCCACTGGACATGGGTAGTGTTTGGGGGTCTGAAAGGATAGCAGATGACCCCTCCAGTCGACCATATCAATTTGGCACACGATGAACCAAACACCCTGTATAACTATTATTTTGCAAAACGGTCCCAAACTTAATACATTGCGGAAAAAGGTTAAAATAAATCAGAAGCTAATTTTGAAATGCTGACGTCACACAAACCTACGATATCAACACATAATACGATGGCAACCGTCGGCAACCGCGGAGCAATTATGTAGCCTGCTAGACACAACACCCGTCCGGTCTGAGAATCCTCCCTTTCCAATGAAGCATAAGAAACTTATACAATTAGGTATTCCTCATATCTCTAAACTAATAAAAAATACTGACTGTTGTAGGAATAAATATAGTACATAATTAGCTATATTTATCACTTGATCAGAATCCTTTGTTTTCTTAACAAAATTTTATAATTATTTTTATTGTATTCTGTATATGTACTTTTTGTAAACGGCCTCCTCTATCAGTTTCCAATTCTTTTTCTTCCGCGTCAATCTAGTCCAGGTTTTTTCAGCTACCCTAACAAAGTCATTTTCTCATCTCCTAAATAGTTTTCCATTCTTTCTTTTTCCCTTTATTTGTTTCATTTCTCTTCTCCCCTAATATTATGGCCCTTACTGTATATAGGGCATGTCATATTTACGATGGTTAATGCTGCCTGTTTACAAAATAATGTAAGTATATTAATTTTCCCCGATGTTCAAAACAGTACGAGTAGCCAACTTAGATAACAGCCATTGACGGGGCCGTTGGCAGTTGGCAACTTAATCTCTAGGCGGTCGGAATCGGTCTTCTGTGCACTTCCGAGCAAATAAGCTAAGGTCAGGCACACTCGGGGCAGGTTTATTTACGATGGCAAAGATGAATATTTGCTCTGAACACGGTTGTGTTTCAGTTGGAACCAATATGTAGGTCTATTGGTTTGAACTTAACCCGAAAGAAAGTTTAAAAATAAAAGATGTCATTCGCAGGTATGCTGGAAGGGATTTCTTTAGAAATAAGCTGATGCTGATGCTTGTTGAAAATAGGTATAAGGTGATCCTTATACCTATTTTTTTCTTTCCTTCTTCCTTTCTTTTAGTTTAATATGTGTGACATGTGTGTATATAAACTGTTTAATAAAAAACGATATAAACTTACGGACAACTATTTGTAGCACTATCTCACTAATCTTCTTTTAGCAGTACTGTGGACGATTCAAATTAGTCCTTCACGATGGTTAACAAAGAAATTCTCCAAAACCTTCCTGATCCTCCATCATTAGGCCTTTGTAACCAACTAAACTGGTCGCTTACTTTTTGGTGTACAATAAAGTTCATTCTAAGATTTGAACTTGGTTATGGAACTTTTTTCTTGGTTCGAAGTCCGTTTTGCTGTCAATAGATAGCATAAAGATGCCGTTCGAACCTGCCGACTGCGGATGCAGGGAGTAATGCGGTGGCTGCACGACACCGGCTGCAGCTGGAGCCGAGAATCGAATAGCATCTTCATAGTAGCTGTAAGTACTAGGTATCAAGATGCAGCAGTAATGGAGTATTTCAATCAAACACAACAATAAAAGTTGTGACTCTCACTTCATGCACCAAATTGACTATGCAAAGGGTTTAAAAAAAACCATTAGCATTGGGCAACCCTATCCAACGGGCTACCGTTATAAAGTGGTTAACTCATAAACTTAATCGTACGGAACCCTATCAAAAAGGTTTCTACAACTCTATCAACAGGATTTCTACAACCCTATAGATTAGCATTTCGTGGTTAAGAAACCAAGAGAGCATAAAGATGAGAAAATGCCAATTATTATATTAATTATTATAGTAAGACGCATAATAATTCGAGCACGACAGTGTAAAAGAGTTAGCATCTAGGTCATTTGAAATAGCAGTTATCCCTCTCTTTTCATGTATCTAAATAAATAGAAAGAACTGTAAACATTCCGATATCCGAATTTCGAGTTACAAATACAGCATCTAGTTTAATTTTTTTATCAGTCACAAAACAAAGTCAAAATTCTTTGGCGCTTTGACCACATTTTTTTTCTTGTACTGGCACTAAATAACTAGAAAGAACTGTAAACATTCCGATATCCGAATTTCGAGTTACAAATACAGCATCTAGTAATTTTATTTTGTCAGTTACAAAACAAGGTAAAATCCTTTGGCGCTTTGACTATATTATTTTTTCTTGTATTTACTGGCATATCCTCCAGTAGTCTCCCCATCTCTGCCATAGTTAAATAATTGTAATGGATTGGAAATGGTTCCGTACAGAATTAGACATTTTTTAGAGTGAAACTCGTGGTTTATCGTAATCAAATGCCCGTACAAATATTATAGGCACCTTCAGCGTGTTGTGTACGCAATGCAGATGATGTTGTGTTTATTTTACTCATTGAGAGGGAGGCCAAAGAAACGATGGATGGACTGTGTGAGAACATATATGAAAGAAAAGGGAGTTAGTGATGTTATGACGGGTGACAGGACAGATTGAAAGAAAAGAACATATTGCGCCGACCCCAAGCAACACGGGATAAGGGCAGGAAGAAGAAGAAGAAGCTGGATTAACAAATACTTCACAAGGTCTAAGTACGACAAGAGAAGACAAAGAGTAGACAAGATCTACGATTGCATCACTGCTTACCATCAGGTGGGATCGCAGTCAAGCACTAGTTTCTAACAATTTAAAAAAAAGAATGGCGATTGCATACCGGAAAACACAGCGTAACAGGCCTTCCACAAAGTGGACTGATGGCCTGTCGCAGGAAGTCGATGGATGCGACGAACAAGACCGCTTGCTGTAGCATGTACATTTTCTGGTAAAATGACGAACCCTATCCAAAAGGTTTGTAAAGCCCTTTCGATCAGGTTAAGATAAACCGCCGAAACGAATACCATTATTATTGGAATACCCTATCATTGGGTTTATAGGGATTTAATAAATTTTATAAAATAAGGGTTACCAAATGCATGGTCCAGCCACCGTAGGCGCATGCTTGGGGATGGCAAGCAATGGGTAGCTTGCCGTCCGGACGTCCGGTAACAGTCTGGCTTGGTCTGGAGCCCATGTCGTCGAAGGCGCGTATCGTTCCACGCGCGCCTCAAAGAGATGTCAGCAAACCGTAGGGACCCGACAGGGTCGAAGCCTACTGAGGCCTGGTTTGACGTAAGAAAACCATGGGATCCTGGAATTAGGGCAAAGAAGGAACAGAAGTGGCTTTTAGTCAGAAGAAGTCTGACATCCCGTCTCACTCCGCTCAGGGTGGGGGAAGTCATTTTGGTGATTTCCCATCTTAAAAAAATGGATTATCGTTTAATTAAGTTGACTAGTTTCTGGACAATGTCACACTCAGATGTACATGTTTAGGTCTCCGAATAACAATTTTTACTGAAGTTAAAAATAATACTATGTACATAGTGCTGTATAATCCCTTTTCTTAAACACAGCTGATTTTAGTTTTGTATTTGGTAAAATCAAGAAATCATGTAAAGCTATAATTTAACAAGATACCGAAAACCAGAAGAAAAGAATTGAACTTCATAAAATAAAAATCGAATTACAATAGCTTTTGTCTTCCAACAATCTGTATAAATGTAATTATTTTTATTTCAATTTGCTTTTTTATATTCGATACCAAAACGGGAAACTATTCTAAAATTAATTTCACTAAAAACATTATTCATTCATATTTATATAAACTCATGCCTTTTATCAATATCCATATTGACATTGTCAATAACAGAACCCCCGCTTATGTACAATCATTTACATCGAATTCATTTTAAAAACGCAGTCCTAACGTTCACAACGATTGAATTTTGAATGTACGAAAAAACATACCTTTTTTTTTAATTCCACCAATATAGCTTAGCTAGCTGTTGCTGAGTTAAGCTCACCTTTGTATATCAAACAAAACCAAATCAAAATCTAAAATGTTTTTATTTTACATAGGCCTACATAGGCACTTATAAAAAGTCGGAAGCTAATGCACGGTTCCAATTGGTCGTTTCCTATGGCGAAGAACCGGGAAGAAACTCCATGGTAACTCTTTAAAAAAAATAACTATCATAAAAAGAACTATAGACCGTCTAATGAAAGCGCGACCTGAGAAAAAGAGGTTTGGTCCAAAAATTTTGTATGTGGTAAGTATTAATTACTAACTAGTAGGAGAATCATATCTTGACACTTTTTTTACAATTTTTTTTATTTCCTATAATTGCGGCTGAATAATGTTGACAATTAAATAAAAAAACTCCAGGTCGCGCTTTCATTAGACGCACTCTATCTTCAACACATTGTTGTATGTTCTGTGTATAATAAAGAATTAAGTACTAAAATAGTCTTGAAAAAAACATTCTAAGTGTATTATCCGCTCACGACACTCAACGTCGCTTCAGCTACAATCATAAATGTCACTCACTTGCCTCAAAAATACTAAAGTGAGAATACGAAATGCTCCGTTCTTTTGCGAATTTCTTTCCAAATTTAATTTTCAGTGCAATGCAATTTGCGACCGGGTATTTTTTTTATAATAAAATTATTAGTTGAAAAAATGAAAAAATTTAGTAGGTAACCGATACAGTTCAATTCTTAGCATTAGCATTAGCGGCCTTTTAATGTTCCCACTGCTGGGAATCGGGCCTCCTCTCTAGGAGAGGGAATAGTCCAAAATCCACCACGCGGGCCCAGTGCGAATTGGTATATGTCACATGTCTTCGAACGTTGTTCAATTCAAATTGAACATAATATCTATAGTACCTGTAGCTATTTAAGTTAGCTATAATACAATTTTATTGCAAAAACCTCATTTTCTTGAAATATACTCATACGTACCTAATAATGCAGGCTAGAAATTAGCCGAGATAGCACCCAGTGACATTTGCAAGATTAAAGGGAGGTGGAGAGAGTGTCGACATCCAATCAAGAAAGTGCATCGTAGCGCATAACCCGAGAACCCGTTAGGGATATACGAGAATATCGTCGACTATAACATCTTAGTAGTTATGTGGGAGTTGAGTAAGTTACTCGTACCTACCTCTAGTTTGTGTAAGTATGCCTAAAAAACTAAAATAAGTACTTTTTTAGTTTAACTATTCTAGCAATTGTGATTTTTTTACATCATTTGATATTACAAAAATGACAACTTTTTATCATTAATCTATCTTTAAGAAATCCATAGATTTTGATATTACGGGAGTGCTGGTACTTACAATTTTACATTCACAACTTTGTATCACGAATTTTTTAGATAATTCCCATACATTTCTGCTTATTACGCATCAAATCATATGCCGGCGAACGGCGGCAGCTACCTCTCGCGCTGGGCCCTGTATCAGGTCCTGGTCCGAGGCGAGAGTGAAGGGGATGCGATTGCATCCTTTTGCGAAGCAGTAATACTAGTGAAGGAGGCTGCCGAAAGAGTAAGGGAACGTACATCCTCACGCCCCACTTACTACGACAGGAGACACCCCGGGCTATCGGGACTCGCAAAGGATCACCGGCCGCCACCATGGACGAAGGCTGGCGAAACAATTGGTAGCTCGCCTTCCGCTCGTCCTGTAAGCACCGACCCTGAATCGTCGACAACGCGTAGTATTCTACACGGACCTCAAAAGATATCTGAAAACTGTAGGGGCCCATCATGGCCGATGGCTCCTAGAGCCATGGAAGAAAGTATGAAAGGGGTCCTAGACCGCAAAAGGCAACTGACGGAGCATAGGCGTGGTTTTAGTGAATAAAGTCTGACACGCCCTTCCGCTCTACTCTAGAGTGGGAGAAGTGATTAATTGATTTCCTACCTCAAATTAATAGGATGTACCTTTACTGAAGACTGTGTATCAGATATAGGTACAGATCGATTTAAATAAAGACCATGATGCCCATTTTTTCGAAACAATTCACTACACATGAGTAGTCAATGCAAAACACAATAGAAAGGGTAAAGAAAGAATTTTCAAAACTTTATAAAACTGCATAGCATTGTTGGTATACGCTCCTAAATAAAAGAAAAGAAAGACCGACCGAGATAGTGAACTTTCCCTTTCGTTGCAGTCATTCATCAATACCTATACAACCGGCTTGTTAGTAAACACATCTTGACATTGGCCCTGAACAACACCAATGTACCTTAACATTGGTTCTGCTCACGGCCAAAGTCAATCAAATGTCAGTGCTAAGTAATTACTTTAGTTCGTCGGTAGAGCAGTCTAGTACATCTTTACATTCCGGGCATAGTATGGACTGTACCGTAGTATGGCCATTCATGCAGTTCGTAGAAGCCGTGGCTTTTCAGTTCGATGAAGCCGTGGCTTCTACGAACGACATGAATGGCTATTGAAAGTGCAACGCTGGAACTAGACTAAAATTAGAAACTGCCTGAAAATCTATCTTTTTCCTAGAAAATATACTCATAAATAAATGACAGCGTTTAAAAATATTTAGTGTAACGCAATAATTTATTAAATTTACTACTTTATTTTAATAATGTAACAATTAGTATGTACGAGTATGTAACATATAGTTCAATAATTTTCTATGGGTTAACACCTACTATAAGTATTTTCTGCGTAGAGATTTGGACTGCGAGTCCTACTTTGCATGATGGAATAAAACCTGCCTATGCTAGCAGTGGTAAAGAGTTTCTTGGAAGCGATAATGGAATGGAAATCATTACCTCTTTCTGTGAAACCGTAATGGTCCAAATTAAGTCCTCCGAAAAGTATCGTGAGACAAGAACAGGACGAAAAGCTATCGTGGACAAATGTTTCGAAACCTTGTCAAATGCCCCAGTCTCAATATTGATATTTGTAAGAAATTTCTTTAAATACACATCACAGCCAATAATGCTGCTACTACGGGCCCACCTGGGCTGCCTCTATGTGAGAAAGTTAAATCATCACTAAGGCTAGTGGGCATGGGTATGAAAGTGAAGACTTTACCTATGATTTTTTTTTGGGTTTTCTCACGATTTTATCTCTTAGGTTCCGTTTTATAAGATTATCTTCGAGTTTTGAGAAAAACAAATTTTTAACTTTTATGTGTGTTTTATGTAAATAACTGCATCAAGAAAAATAAAACGATGCCTCTAACCTTCGATCTAGAAGCCTCTACCCAGCATATTTTTTATTGAAATTTTCTAACAAACAAGGTTAACTTAGTTTGGCTCGAACAGGAAACAATATTTTTTACCACTTAGGAAGGGAGCCTTCGGTGTTAGAGTTATACTTGCTCATTACTGGTTTTTCATTAAGCAGTTTTCTCTCAGAGATTGCGAGCTTTTAACATATTTTGTAACTCATCTTGCCTAAATCATATAGGTAATATCAAATATCCGGTTAACTTTTTGACATTGCGTTTTCAACATTCAAACTTTAAAATTATTTTTAATCGAAAGAAAAATATGCGCAAGAACTATAAAACTTTTAACATTTAGATACATTGCATTGTTGTACGTGTACATAATCCGCCTAAGTTGTCCCCTTTAAACTCTCAAATTAAACTACTATTCAGTTGGCGGTGCATTTAGTTCAGACCTAACTACACTTAATTAGTTACGTAATAAGTTTCCTACACAATCACGCAGGAAGTTATTTTTCACTACTTTCACTAGTTTATTTCTACAGAGGCGAGCCCGAGTGATGTTCAGACGCCAACATTGAAAAAGTTGTCGGTGCGGCGGGCGAGCCACCACAGACATGACTTCTAATCGAAGTGCCGCTGTAACTTTTGTAAAGTGATCTTTCTTTGTCCAAAGATCCTTACGCTTGAAGGTTCTGACTAAATTGTTCTGCTGCAGAATTTTTAAGCTGCTTAAACCTATATTACTCTCTACAAACGCTTAGCTTCATAGACTTGTATTCGTCATTATACGGCTGGTGTACGTGCGCGTGAAGTTTATGTTATATTATAATGATGAAAACGCATCTATGAAACTAAGCATCCGTGGACAGTTGGCCTTATTTTCGTATAATAAGTAAGTATATAGTAAGTAAGTGGCACCAGTGACTGAAAAGCTGAAAGGAAATCGTTTGTCTTGGTATGGTCATGTAAAGAGGAGGGATGAAACGCATGTTACGAAAGCAGTTACAAATTTACATGTGGACGGATGGAGAGGAAGAGGGAGACCAAAGAAAAGATGGATGGATTGTGTGGGGACTGATATGAAAGAAAAGGGAGTTGATGATAGCATGACGGGTGATAGGACAGAATGGAAGAAAAAAACATGTTGCGCCGACCCCAAATGATATGGGATAAGGGCAGAAAGAAGAAGAAGTAAGTATATGGTCCACAGCCAGAGCCACCAGAATCAAGATTGTGTCTCTTTTGACTACTTCCCCCATTCAGTTTCAAGACCTGAAGAGCTAAACCGAAAACACATATCTGTCTGTACAAAATACTTCAGTAATTGCCACGTTTCTCCAAGTAAGTGGACAGAAATAGTCTTATACGAGTACTCGTATGTATATACATTTTCCGATACCGCTAAGAAAAGCTAACATTTGGCCTTCGGTGATTCAGTGTCGCGGCATCAAATATTGATACGGATAAGTCTGCCGAGATGTCAATGCCGACTATTCTAAAGTCAAGTCTAAAGTATTCTTGTATTCTCTGGGACGCAGGAACAAGGACAAGTTAAATAAATATCACCTAGCTTCTAACATTCGGATCGGAACAAATTGTATGTTATAAAATTGCACCGTTGTACTACCTCAAGTTTATTATTTGAACTACTATACAGTTCTTAACTACGATACAGTTTAGAATATAATAAATGTTTTTTTTTTAATATTATACCTGTTGACTCGACAAAAGTTATCGTGAGTATTCGTTTATATAAAAAGTAATAGATAATAACATAAATATATAAAACACCACCTGCTCGATAATGGCTTTGTTGTACGTTATACAACCATCACTTATAGCAATCACTTGCTTACTTTCCCTAGGGAGATAATGTAATAGGGGCGATCTCTAGAGAATAATGAGATTTGAATTTGGAACGTTAAAAACGTAACATGATACTGTTCTATGCTATGCAATAAAAACTGGGCTATTTTTATAGTTATCCGTGATCACAATATTGCACTTGAGTTTAAAGGAAAAAACTACGCGTATAAAAGTAATCAACTGACTCTGCCTGTCTAGTCTTTTTCTAACTTTGTTAGGGTTGGCTCCAATTAAACTGGATGCAGCTGAATACTTTACATGAAGCTTTATGCCAATCTGACCTTTACTACCTAGTAACTGGGCAAACACTGGTGTCATATTTTCTAAATTTTGCCGATACATAAGGACTGTAAAAGATCTACAAATGAATGTCGAGACCAACGGTTTAATGAGGTTTCCAAGACAGAAGAATCACGGCATGGTGACCTATCAACAGTCCGACCATCCCAATGATTGCTCTACTAACCGCAGAGATCGTCCCAAACGATTGCTAAGATTTAATCAGACTCCATCGATCAATAACTATGCTAATATGATTATAAACAAAGTGTGCGCGTCTGTCAAACATGGGTACAGTCAATTTGTAGTACTTTCTTCGTCAAATAGCTCTTCCCGCTTCGTGTGGAGCGAGGAGGAGTATCAGATTTCTACTGTGTCTGGGAGTAATTTATCTACAACATGTATGTATTTAGAAATATATAAGTATGTTTATCAGTTGTCTAGTACCCATAACACAAGCTCTGCTTAGCTTGGGACTAGATGGCGTTGTTTGAAAAAGTTGTGAAATAGTTATCTCTATAAAAAAAAACTATAAAAAACACTATTTGAAACCCAGATATATTCCTTTAGTTGCTATATAAATAGATCAATAAGTTTATAGGGTGTATGATTGAAAAAGACACGACGTTTATAGGGAATGTGTTAGCCTTCGTCCACCTGTGGGACAATACGGGTAAGTGATCTTACCCGTATTGTCAACAGACGTTACTTGATTGTAATAATCATCATCTGCCTAGCCTTTTCCCAACTATATTGGGGTCGGCTTCCAGTCAAGCCGAATTTAGCTGAATACCAGTATTTTACGAGGAGCGGCTACCTACCACACCTCCAACACATTAACTGGGGTAACACGATACTAATAATAAATAAATATCTAAAACTAGAATTCTAAATGTGTAACAAAACCAAAATTGATAAAAAATAAAAGAGATAAATACAATAATTTTAAACAAAATAATATTTCTTACAAAAACGCCACTGAGGGTTTTCTATGGCTGCCGTACGGTCGTGACTTTGATGTCGGAGTCCATGTCAAACTTCTCTATTTTATAAGCTGCTTTAAAGTTTTATAACTGCGTTGTTCATGAAGTTATTTTAAATACACTTTCATATTTGTTTACTGAAGCTAATAATTATTTTATTTATCCAATAAAAACATTGCATATTCCATATTCATGATGTTTTGAATAGTCGTTTATTTCATATTGCTTTTATAACACTATAACACTACGGAATTGGGTAACTACGTACTATATTAGTGTTTTAATATCACTGTAGTACCAAAACCTTTTATTTATTTTTTCATGATTCGGTATTGGAATACAATAATTTAAATGAACGAATGTCTGGCAACTATGAAACACAAGGAATATTAATAAAATATTTTAAAAATATGGATAAAGTGGAAAATGAGTATATTAGGGGAAGTTTGTAATTGGCGCCAGTAGGGAGGAGCTCGTGGCTATATAATAACAGCCGCACAGGTCGATCTTCGAGGTTAAGCAACGCTTGCCTAGGTTGGTCTGTGGATGGGTGACCATCTTAACATAACGAGTTTCCTCCGTGCCTCGGAAAGCACGTTAAGCCGTTGGTCCCGGCTGTCATTTGGAGATCTTTGGCAGTCGTTACGGATAGTCAGAAGCCAGTAAATCTGACTCCAGTCTTGCCATGAAGTACCGTGTTACCCCAGTTAATGGGTTGTGGAGGTCTGGTAGGCAGCCGCTCCTCGTAAAATACTGGTATTCAGCTAAATCCAGCTTGACTGGAAGCCGACCCCAATATAGTTGGGAAAAGGCTAGGCAGATGATGATGATGATGATGTAATTGGCGCCAGTGACTGAAAAGTTGAAAGCTGCTTGGTATGGTCATGTGAAGAGGAGGGATGTAACGCATGTTACTAAAAGAGTTGATATGTGGCTGGATGGAGAGGGAGAGGGAGGCCAAAGTAAAGATGGATTGATTGTGTGAGAAGTGATATGGAACAAAAGGGAGTTAGTGGTAGCGTGACGAGTGACAGGGCAGAATGGAAGAAAAATACGAGTTGCGCCGACCCCGCATAAACAGGACAAGGGCAGGAAGATGATGACTGTTAATATTAATTGAGTGTGTACATGCTTAACTAATACTATCCTATATAGTATTTATATCGGTTAGCGCAGCGTTTAAGAGATTGATTGCTGCGCCGCGTGTCCCGGGTTCGATTCCCGTACGGAACAAACATTTGTATGATCTACAGATAGTTGTTTTGGGTCTGGGCGTCTTGTATATATGAGTCATGTTTATAATCGCACCCACGATACAAGAGTAATTCCTAGTGTGGGGGCACGTTTTTTTAACAAAATAATATAAGTATGCATATACTTATATTTATGTTTATACAATTACTCATATATTATATATTATGCTTTGTATCTAAATCATATCAATCCAGAAACATCCCCTAGTATCTTCACTTAAAGAAGATTAGATACATCATAAAGCAACCAACAAACAGAATTTAAAAACAAACTCACTCCCCTTTAACCTTTGTTCAATAAAGTACATAGAGAGAATTTAAACAATCGAAACTGAACGCGATTATGTCCAACTGAACTCAGTCCAGGCCTTGATCTACATTCAGAAAAGCATTTTTGATTTCACCAGCATAGCTAAAATCAGTTTCACTTTTGATCGATCAATTTTCGGCGTTCAGACTCACTAAAGCAACTTCAAGGGCTTCGGGCATGACATTGGCGGCATTGTTTTAGTATTATTGAAACTCGCTTTTGTTAGTATTTGGTGGTTTAAAATGATATTTAATATCAGAATGATTTTAATACCTACTTTTCATGTAGAAGTCAATATCAATACTGATATTATAAATGTGAAAGTTTGTGAGAATGGATATGTGGATGTGTGGATGTTTGTTACTCTATCACGCAAAAACGGCTGGACAAATTTGGTTGAAATTTGGTATGTAGATAGGTTATACCCTGGATTAACAAATAGGCTACTATTTCTTTATTCTTTGAAGCTAGTAATTAAAAGGAAATTTTTTGAAAGACTATTAATTGAAATTGCATTTTAGTTATCTCATTATCGGGTTTTTTTTATTATTAAAAATAGAGTCAACGCGTTAAAAGCATTTGATTCAAACGATGACTTTTCTTTACGATTTGTTTGTTTTTCTTAATCGTCTATTGATTCTTTATAAAAGGATTCCTATCGATGCTACATATATTAGATATATTGTATATCTATAATATGTATGTATTTAAAGCACTAACAAAGTTTACAATAGGGGTTAATGTTACTTGGTCACTTGTTACCTGGTGATACTTTTTAAAACGAACTTTTTGAAAGTAAATAAAAGAAAGTAGCTTGGATCTGTAGGTATAGACAAAAATTTAGTCTATATCTACAGATCACAGCCACTTTCATTTAATCATAATTTATAAACAAAATAAATGTCAATATCTACCTATTTTTAAACTGAGAAACCCACGAATTTCGAAGCTTTCTTTAAAAAGCCTGAGAAAACAATTCAAGTATTTAAAATAAATGATAAAACCCTTTAATTGATAGTCGTTTTCAAAGGTTATTAATAAACAAACTCTGACCTAAAACACAATAACCTAGCTGTAGCGCCACGTTCGCTTTTATTTAACGAAAGCGAAAGTGTATCGTGTGAAGCGAAGGTAATATTTAATACCAAAATGCTCATCAAGGTCACTCGCCGCCATTATTTATTTACGTACCGAAAAAGCAAACCGAAAGGTGCAATACATCGACACTGGGACAACATGACGTCATAGATCATTCATGACACCTACCTAGCTACGTATTAGCCGTTATCATTAGCCATTTAATTCATGAATCCCCGACCGGTCTCATAGGACCGCGCTGTTATTGTCTTACTATTGTGTCTCGTTTCGCGGGTATTGATAGGTTAATACTAACATTATAAACTAATATTTATTTGTGCAATCAACGTTTGTTTTCAGCAATTTGTTTGAAAATATCATTTTTAAAAGACAAATTTAATTTAACAACAGTTTGAGGTAATGGCGACACTTTTATGACAGACAAGATCAAAGTATAAATATCAATCAATATGTCAGGGCCTCAGGGATCGCCCAATGGAAAATAGAATCAAATTGGGTGTTCTATCTATGAACAGTTTCATTTGAAAGTTTGATTCTCATGTTATTTATTACTGCAATGATGTATGTATACACACAACAATAAGTAAATTTAAAGGTAGGTACGGATTAACATCACCAACAGACAGTATACATTCTCCGCTTTGTTGTGATGTTCGATAAAAACGAATTCGTGAAACTGGAACTGATTTAACTGGAAATTTCGTGAAACTGAAACTGTTTTTACTGGAAATTTTGATACTGTTCTTCAAAACGATCCTCGTTTTCCACTACCGCATTTAAAGAGAGAGAATTCATCATTCATGATTTCCGAAAAAATTCCACAAAAAAATTTTCATATAAATATAAACCTTTCAAGCCCTGCTCTACACAATTTACATAAACTGCTTTATTCTTCACTTATTTATAACATGATATTATGATTTCTACGTCAGATCTGTCTGTCTCACTGCTTAAGATTTCTCTCTCTATCTTTTACTTGTTCAATAAGTTTTTCATTTATTGGACAGATTATATGGCGGTTCAGCTGGCTATGGTACATCACGCCTTCGACACAATTTTAAAAAGAATCACAAGATGAGATAAATCAGTGTTAACGACGTAAAATCGCTCCTTGTCTGACTAATGGCGATCTCAATTTTCTTCAATATAGTTCTCATGAGTTCTAAACTAACTTTGCAAATGTAAACTGCGTGGGTATTTAGATAACGTCGTATGTTTTCAAATTAAAACCAAAACAAGCCCTATAATATTTATTTTGTGTAAGAAATCAACTTCAAATAGAGTAAGGTGAGCTTAGAAAGGTGTTGTTTTTTCTCGGAGATTATTTTAATAAGCAAGTAACTAGGCTCAGAAAGCCTTGAGCTCCAACCCTTTCCCTTATTAGCTTATTTGCGAGGGATTAGCATCGAGGTCGTGTTATAAACAAATCAGACGCGCGTCGAGCAATGTGAACTCTCGGCTTTGAGAGTTTTACACGCACGCTATGGCTTCTCAAGTGCGTGCGGGGTGCGCGGGCCTGAGCGTCGTCACAGACGAGATCGATGGTCACGGCTGGAACCTGGAGACAGAACAGGAGATACTCACGCGGCATGGTCTGCATGAGGCAACCAGGCGATCGCGAGAGCTAGCACTAGCGCGAAGCTGTGCACGCCGCGCGGACGGCTCGTATGCATGTTGTGCGCGTCCGCGTGCGCCCTGGCGGACGCTGGCTGCCGGCAGCCGCGTGTCAGCTTGCCGGCGGACTGGCGTGTTCTCGTAGCCGCTCCGTCGGCAAGATCCCGCGCCTGCGCCCGCCCGCCTATCGACCGCGGCCCGGCCGCCTCCTTCCGCTCGCTACGACTACGCTCAGATCCTCACTGGGAGCCTTATTGAGCGACAAACGCTCTAAACGCTCTATCTTGACGTCGGCACGATATGACTCTACGCCACCGCTCATGTTTTATTAACGCCTTGATATTTTCAATTTCACTTTTATACTTTTTTTTTAAATTGGTATTAATATCTATTTTTTTATCGGTTTCGCGATATATTTTACGTACTCTAAAACATTTGTAAAATAACTTTTCCTAAATTATATTAATTGCAATAATATACCCAATACTTCACAATACCATTGTACAAATAATTTGTTAAAAAATGTCGATTAAACGATCGAGTTTCAACTCTTAACAGGAATTAATGAACAGGGGTGCTACAGACAACCTTTTTATTGAAGGGCCGTGGAAAAGACTCCTTAAATCAGCGCGCTTGACGTACTTAATTGGTCATCCAAATTGGCTGTAGCACTTGTTAAGTTAACGTTCTTTCACATCATCGTCGCCACCTGCTTCAAGTTTAACCAATTGCAACTAAATACGGAACGACTGTTTATCTGGTCTCTACGACTCAGTAACTGAGCAACACGTTAAGAGTTAGTTACCTTTGGAGACTTTGACAGACAGTCAAAAATGTAGAAATGATAGCAACGGCCTAAAGGACTTTTATTAGGCCAGGATTATTAGTATTGAATGGATAATCACCCATCAACATACAGCCTCCTGGACATCTAAATGATAGTATGTATAAACCGTGGTAATTAATTAGAGTGTAAGTTCTTAAAAATTGCAATTATTGCGTGGCCAAGGTCTTGTCGTTTCTGACATTGCCTGATGCATCGCGTTTGGTCATCATCTCGTATGGCAACTTTCAGTGATAATATCTCGTAGTGGCATGAAAGTTATTTGTAGTTTAGATTACCTTTACCTGTAGATAGAGTTAAGGCGACAGTTTTTCAGGAAATTTGAAAGAATCACGCTAATTAGTATAATGGCGAAAGTTTTGAGTGTGTGTGTGTATCTTTGCATATTTGTTATCTTACGGGTGATTTTTTAATTTTACGTGGGCGATGGCGCTGGCAAAGGCCAGTACTTATATTTTGGTAAAAATAATAATTTGCTGTTTCTCATATTTCACTCCACAAATAAAGAAGTGCAAATACGAGGCGAGGTGATGTTTAACCGCGTTTCGTACTTGATTTGAAAACATCGGTAAACAAATTGGGATGTTTGTGTGTTGAAAAATAAGTGTGAGTTGAATTCGCATGAAAAGGGTTCCGCACTATGAATATTATGTTATTTTTATGTCAAATCAATGTAAATTATCCCGATTAATCTATTAGTGTAAAACTTAGTAGTTTTCAAGATAAAGAGGAGCCTGACAAAGAATAATGCTCAAGTTTCAAGCGCCTTTTTGAAGCGAGGCGCGCGCGTTTTCGCGCGTTTCGTAAAATCAGTATCGTTACTAATGCGGGTTAGTTGCTTTAGTTAGCTCTGGAGTGGAACGCCAGGGCAATTTTAACTGACGAAAACCCACATGTGTCCTTCTGTTTGCATTCTAAGACTACGGTTGACCTTTCGGAAATTCCCCGTAGTCTTAGCAGGCATCGGCGCTACTGGATCGCTACGGTTTTGTTGACATCTCTATAGCGCGCGTGGAAACTAGACTAAGGGCGCTTGTGCATTACACGGAATTTTACAGTCTGGCAGTCAGATTACATCAACTTTCATTGAGAATTCGTTGAAATTCATTGACAATTGTAAGAAATCGGACTGCCGCGGCCGGGCAGTAAAATTCCGTGTAGTGCACAAGCGCCCTAAGACTCGGGCTCGGTCGTCTGCGGACGGCTAGACGGCGCGGCGGCGTGCCCGCTCCTTCGGAATGGGGATCACCCTGCCACTGTGACTCTTGGAGCGTCTCGTGGTACGGCAGTTGGGGCGTGAGGATGTGGGTTCTCTCCCTGGTTGCGCCTATGAGCTGCGGGATTGTTCGAAATACTTATCGCCCTTCATCATCATCATTATCTGCCTAGCCTTTTCCCAACTATATTGGGGTCGGCTACCAGTCAAGCCGGATTTAACTGAATACCAGTATTTTACGAGGAGCGGCTGCCTTCCAGACCTCCACAACCCATTAACTGGGGTAACACGGTACTTCATGGCAAGACTGGAGTCAGATTTACTGGCTTCTGACTATCCGTAACGACTGCTAAAGATCTAGAAATGACAGCCGGGACCCAAGGCTTAACGAATATTAGTATTACTGAGTAAAACTTACACGTGTTGCGTCAACATAGGTAAGTTTTATCAGTAAAAGTTTAATACCCAGAGTAGAATGCGTTATTTGATGATGTCTCACCTCAAAAAAATAAGTTACAATACCTACTTACTATTTTTATTATTTATACTCTGAAAGTAGGTCTGAAGTTGGCAGAGGAGCGAGTTGAAAGTAATAGTTTTCATCCCTAGCGAGAATCGCTTTCAACTGACAGCTGTCAAATTATTAAAAAGTACCTAGTTCTACTGTCACTTTTCTATTGAACCTTGTCCTAACTTTTTGTACAGCCATTCGATTAAAGCACGGTGGAAAATTTAAATAACTTAAAGACTAGAATTATATAAAAATATTCTTTTGAAATGACTACTAATTTTTATAAAAGTTTTTCTTTTAATAAAAATTTCATTACGAAAAATATTAAATATTTTTTCAATACTCAAAATTAAAAATAACGCGTGAATAGCTGACCGACCGACTGACAGAGAAAAAACAAAATAAGCTGGAAAGTGGCAATCCGGCAATCCGATCTTCATTTGTTTTTTCGAGCTATAAAATTTTGTTTACAATTTTGCACAGCAGAGATTTGTATTAACACGATTAATTCATCAGATTCAGTTATGTATTCAACGCCTGATTTCATAAGAGGCTAAATCAGTAGGACAGAATAAGAAAAAGTACAAGTGCAGTAGTCGGAAACCTTTTACCGCCTAAACTAGAAGAAAGATACCTAAAATATTAGGACGACTCAACCTTTTATTTTATTTGTATTTTCCTTATATTCGTAATGAAAAGCACAACCTCCTCGGGCTAAAGTCTTATTTAGTCCGTCAAACATTTCAATATTTTATTAAGTACATATCTCTTATACCCCATGGAGTTCTCCAGTGCCACTCTCGCTAAGTAATCGACTTCTTATTCCTCATCAATTGCTACTCGAGTTCAGATTGATCGTCTACATTTTTATTCTTGTTATAAAACTGCTCGTTTCGCTATAAAATAATATTTATTTATATAATATTTAATATTTATTACTCAATCCTTTGCATTGTCAAGAAGTTCGAAAAGTGATGCTAACTGCAAAGTGTAGGTAGATCTCATGGAGTAAAGCATGTCAATAATGATTCATCTACTACAACTATACAAAATAGTTTTAATTTCATAGATAAGTAGCTATACTGTCATAAACTGTACATAAAAGGAGATATTAAATATGAGTGTGGTGGCGAATTGCATAATAGTATGTATGATACATTTGTATTTGTAAAGCATTTGCTTTAATTGATACCTAATTGCGTGCAGTACACTACTTTACATCATCAAAAACACTATTCAAAGTATTGTAATTATTATTATAGTGCTAAAATTTAACATTTGTCCGCGATGTAATGCTGTGCCGCTAATAACATCGTTTTTAACGTTTTTGGCTCGCATACTTAGTCATTTGAGCTATGTTTTCATATGAAGTAACTACCAATAGAACTCTGATGCAAATTGTATGCCATTAGAAAGCAAACATATCAAGTTGACCTTCTCAGCAAGCTTCCCTGAAGTAGTAACAACAAAAATAAATTTAATGGTAATGATTTCACATTTATTGTCCAACTGTGTAAACAATTGAAATACAAAACTACACAAGACCTCACAATTCACTAGAAATCAATAAGCGAATGATTAAAATAGCCACTGAATTTCACGTGAAAAAATTCCGTCACAAAAACTTACAATCGGAAGAAAAGTTATTTTATAACTTAATTTTGTCAGAGAAGACTTGTCTGTGGATAAAGTCTGTCAATAAGGTATTAGGTAGACACTTTTGATTTCATAATTGAAACTTTTCGATATGAGAGTAGATAAAACTTATTTAAAAGTATAATTCCAAGTCAATCTAAAGTTATGCCTAAAGTGGCCCGTTTTAAAAAAACAGCAATTTATAGGTTTTTTGTATTTTTGCAGATGCATGTAAAAAAAAGTAGTTTAATGAGTATATTAGGGGAAGTTTGAAACTGGGGCCAGTGACTGAAAAGTTGAAAGGCAATCGTTTGTCCTTGGTATGGTCATGTGAAGAGGAGGGATGAAACGCATGTTACTTAAAGACCTAACGTTGCTCATAGGCATTCTTCCGTTTGATGATACTTGCATGACTCCTTACTTGTCCTCGCTTTATCCCATAACGCGAGGTCGGCTGTTTTAATCATTTGGCGCCATTCAATTCGCTGATAAGCATCGTCATCTTGAAGGCTAAGTTTTTTTATGTCCCTGCGGATATTTGTCATCTAGGTAGTTTGTGGTCTACCACTCTCTCTCTTCTTTGCAGCCATGGAAAGGCACTTTTTACGATATGACTAGTTATTATTATTTGTTTCAGATATAAGATCCATATTTTGTTAAGAGGAGCTCGTGGCTAGATAATAACCAGCCGCATGGGTCGATCTCCAAGGTTAAGCTACGCTTGCCAAGGTTGGTCTGTGGATGGGTGACCATCTTAACATAAGTACCGAATTTCCTCCGTGTCTCGGATAGCACGTTAAGCCATAGGACCCGGCTGTCATTTTTAGGTCTTTGGCAGTCGTTATGGATAGTCAGAAGCCAGTAAATCTGACTTCAGTCTTGCCATGAAGTATCATGTTACCCCAGTTAATGGGTTGAGGAGGTCTGGTAGGCAGTCGCTCCCCGTAAAATACTGGTATTTAGCTAAATCTGGCTTGACTGGAAGCCAACCTCAATATAGTTGGGAAATGGCTAGGTAGATGTTGATGATGATTTTATTAGTAGGTGTATTTAAAATCAGATTATTAAGCAAATCACTGTGGAAAGACCACTATAGTTATACACAGTAAAATAAAGGTAACCGGGCTCATATTTTACAGTTTCATATTCAGCTATGGTCGCCAAAGTCGTAAACATACACGCATTGAAGCGTTTTTAAAAGTAAATGTGAAAGACAAAAACAAACAGTATTTTAAGCTTAAATATAAAGCAAAAAGCATTAAAGCTGTAGCAGATTTAAAACTTTAAATCTGGTTGAAATAAATACGTAACTTCGTAAATATTAAAAATCAACGTGAAAAACAAATTAATGTGGCTTTCGGATGCTTCGTAAATACTATATGATATCTGTTTATTTAACTTTTAAAACATATTTTTTGCATTTTATTTACATAAATATGATATTATTGTATTTATTCAATCTTATTTCCATATTTTGTACATTTTAAATATTTCTTTAAAAACATTTAAAATTTATATGATATGTTTAATTAAGCTTCCTTCCTATGAGTAGGTACATTTAATAATAAATTTATTTATTTGAACCAAGAAAATGCAGTTTACATACAAGAACTAAACCATTTGAACCCCAAACTAGGCAAGATGAGAAGATGCCTGTATTTCGGAGTCCAATTGATTCCTTCTAACTCACAATGTTTTGCTTATACTAACTTAATGAAGTAATGCAATTTTTTTTATTCAAGAAATAAAAACTAACCATGAAGCTACTTTACAATAGTAAGAAGATCTTCAGTCGCTTCATATGTTAACTCCTCTAACCACTTGCTAATCCTGGTTTTTAAATGAAATTTAGTAGAGGTGTAAATATCAAATTTTGCATTAATTTTATTGTAGAGGCGTGAACTCTATGCTTTAAATTGCCGACTTGCAAATGTTGTTCGAAATCTGACAGGATTGCACACCAGAAATCCTCTGCGTCTATTGAGATGTTTGTCGTCGAGTGGGAGCAAAGAATGGTAGCGTAGGACAGCGCGGAGAATGAAGAGTTGACGGACAGTAAGGGCTTTGGATTCGGAGTAGAGCTGGGCGGTGGGGTAATCTCTGCGTTTGAAGAGCATAACTTTCAGAATGGCCCTTTGCGCTCGTTCTGCCTGGAGTAATACGGTTTTGAAGGTACCACCCCAGACAGTTACACAGTAAGAAATTAGTGAAACACAAAGGCTTTGATAAACAAGTGATAGTGTTACAGGATCAGCTAAGTATCGAAGCTCTCTGAAAATATATATTAGCTTCCTCATCCGAGCTGATAATGCTTCAATATGAGGTCGCAAAGTCGGTCTTTCGTCAACGATTACACCGAGGTACTTTGTGTTTTGGACTAGGGACAAAATGAGACAGTTGCAGGCACTATATGTGTTCTGTTCTAAACATGTGTGAACGCTAATCAGCTGAGAATCTACAGGAGGCAAATTGGTATTTCGAAGTGAAAAGCAGACAACCTTTGTTTTCTCCACATTGAGCGTTAAAAGGTTTGCGGAAAACCAGTCCATCACCCGACGAAGAGAATATTCCGTATTTAACCTAGCCTCCTCCCAATCGTCACCATGAACGACCAGTGCCGTGTCATCTGCATAAGTAAAAATGTCGCAGTTTGGTATGTTCAGATGGCAGAAATCGTTGATGTAGACTAGGAAGAGAATAGGACCCAAAATACGTAATACTACTTTATGATTGACTACTGTTAGTGCTTGCTAGACTCTAGTGATATTCAGTTATTTAGATAACTGAATATCACTAGAGTCTAACCGAGACAATTATTAGGTGCCTGACTTTAGAGTCAGGCACATAATAATTGTCTCGGTTAAGTAAATAGATTCAAAACTTGAAATTGCTTATTTAAGTTTCTTAAACTTGAAAAAGAAATGATCAAGTAATATTCAACATATGATTTAATTAGTTATATCTGAGGAGAATTTTATTTATTTATAACTCGCCATCGATGCAAAAATGCTTAATACAGAATACAGGAGTAATTCCTAGTGTAAGATAATCCACACTAGAAAATAGGTACTCCTGTATCAAACACAGACCTCGCCCCGGGACCCTGGAATTAGGGCAAAGAGAAAGAACAGGTGTGGGTTAGTAGAAGTCTGACCCGCCCTTCCGCTCCATCAAGAGTGGGAGGAGTGATTTTGATGATTCCCCACCTCTATAAATTTTGTTTCCGTTTGGGAATGATATCAAACACACAAATGACCGACGGTGACGCGAACGCGTATCTTTATACTCAATTGCATCGCCCATCATTATGAAAGGAGCCTTATTACATAGGTATCTATACATATAATAAAACAGTAAAATTGTGCATCGTTTGCCGCAAATGGCGCCAAAACTACTGAACCGATCCTGTTCAAATTTTGCATACATAATCCTTATAGGACCCTTTTTGCTTTAGGCTATATTTTATCACGCTATTTGCTATGGGGGGTGAGCAATATTGCATTTTGTCGGTTTTGAACGACTTGCCCCGAGTTCGAATCCCACCTACAATTTATATTTCTGTCAATGTTTTATCTTATTGTTTTTGGAAAAAAAATACTTTTACCATTTTTTCATAAAAAAATCAACATTCCTATTTGATTTTTCCCAAATATTTTGTAAAAACTAATCAAAACACGTTATAAAATCCAAACGTCCACGAAATTCACATACTACAATGTTACATTAGTCCATTTAGTTGCAAATTTATCTACTGAAATGAAAATCATCACGCTATCATCGACGAAGAGCGGGGCAGTCATTTATGACATTTATATGAGAACGTCTATTTTGAATGGTTTTCATCGAACATTGCAGCGTGATTGATTAATGACTAGACTGGGACGTAACACGGTGGTGGTTCGAATCCCAGGAGGTGTTTTAGATTTTTTTAATTTTTGTATATTTTTTTTTCACATATTTTTGCATTCTCACAATTTTTTTAACAAAAATATTACCTAAAAATATTATTATTATTGTTTAACCAAAAAAAAACCATGGTGACAAATTTTACAACTACGGAGTCATCTGCCCTTTTCTTTCATATCAGTCCTTACACAATCCATCCATCTTTTCTTTGGCCTTCCTCTCCTTCTCCATTCATCCACATGTAAATTCAAAACTCTTTTGGTAACGTGCTTTTAATCCCTCCTCTTCACATGACCATACTAAGACAAACGATTTCCTTTCAAAATACAAACATCCATTTAATTTTTTTTAACTAAAGGCGATTTATATTTTAGGTGATTTCTTCCACTCTAGGAAGGAGCACGAGGGGATGTCAGACTTTCACTGACCAAAACCCACACCTTTGTATGTTCCTTCTTCGCCTTGCATTCCAGGACTCCGGGTGGAGGTGATCAGCAGTAACGACCTCTCACGTCCGGTCCTGGTACAGAGAGAGAAGGTATGGAAAGCAGTCATCACTTCCTTCCGCAAATGAAGCGAAGAAGGTAGCAGAAAGCGCAAAGATGATGCCCTTGGCATTACGAGTTGCAGGGCGATTCCATGATACCGTTAGCGCGGAGTTTTGGACGGTGCACTATTGGCATTTCGCTGTTGAATAAAGACTGGTCTTAGTCGACTGACGTTGCGTTATGTGCCACGCGCACCTAAAAGAGATACGCATAAGAGAACGGCCCTAACGGGCTTCGATAGCTGGAAAATTGTTCGTATTCTAAAGGAACAAAGTGGGTATTTTTTACTGCTCTGCATGCTCTACCCGTAAAAATCGAGAGTTTACAGACTGCGTTCGATCATCAGCATGTGAAGTCGACTAGGTGAAAATACTCGCACACAAGAATTCGTTTATTATTCTCACTAAAGAAAAACATTTATTTGGTGTATTAGGGTGTCAGTCAAATACCGCACCAGAAAATTCCTGCCTGAATAAACAGGTAATATAAACACAAAAAAATGATGGTGATCGGTAAACGCCCTAATATGACACCTGGGAAGTGTCCAAGTGGCGATGGGAGGGGTCTAAGGATGTCCTGTTTCGCACGGTTTCAGCTACGTTGCTTCACTCTAGGAGGTGACTGCTTTCCATTCCTCCTCCCAGCTCATACCATGATCTGAACTAGGGTAGGAGGATTCTGATTTTGACCCGCAAACAGTACGGCGGTAATCCGCCCTAGCGGGGTAACTTCGATCGTAAGGTCCACCGTGTCTTCCCGCCGAATCCAAAACATCTACCTCCCGAAACACTCATGTTCGGTTAGGACCTGCGTAAAGCGCTTGCGCTTAGAGTGAATTTATCATAGTAATAATCATGGTGTGCGAATATTAGTCGCCCTAGAATGTAAATTGCAACTAAAAGAACACTGTGGAATTTAGTTGGTAAAAGTCTGATACTCTCTCTCGGTCCACCTAGAGTGGGAGAAGGTATTTGGTGGTTACCCAACAAAAAAAGAGGCAAATACTAAAGGCGATTATCGGCCCTAATTTGGTTTTTTGAAGAACAAATCATTTTCATTTTGGTTTTATCGCAATATGAAGTAAACTAACGACTTTACCCATAGAGTAGGCAATTAACTATTTAGAACGTGAACTCTGCGGCTCTGTGCTTCGTTGATATTTTTAAGGCAATTGACGTCGTGAGGAAGAAAAACCCGGGTGTTACTATTGGGTGGATCGCCCGGAGGACACGTTAGATCATAAAGCACTGGTGGGCCACGCTTAGGCGGAGCACCACCGTGTCCTTGTGGGGACGATCGGTGACAGCAAACTCTCGCGCTGGGCACTGGTACAGGCCATGATCCAGAGCGAGGAGTAGTGGCAAATAGTCCCCTCACGCCCCAGTCGCTGGGATTCCGACCCCGATTTAGAGCCACCGTAGGAGTGGCTTGCGAATGGCGAGCAATGGGTAGTTTACCATCTGGCTGTCCGATAATGATCCAGACGGTCAACCGTGGGTATTGTTCCAAGCGTGCTTCAAAGAGATGTCAGCAAACTGTAGGTGCCCAGCAGGTTCGAAGCCTCTAGGGCCATGGGTGAGCTTCCGAAAGGAAAGCCCGGGACCCTGGAACGAAGGCAAAGAAGGAACGGGGTGAGGTTTATTCAGTAAAAGTCTAACTCACCCTCTGAGAAGTCATTCTGATGATTTTCCACCTAAACAAGAAACCTGGGCACGCCGTCATTGCGGCGGTAAGTTCCCTCTTTGAGAAGTAGTTGGAAAGAGGTCCTCACGTTCCGTATGCCGCAGGTCCTCACCAGACACGGTAAGTTCGGGAGGCTCCTGCATCGGATTCAGGGGTAAAGGGCGCCCCAGCCAGACTTGGGCGCACTGTCTGGACCGCCCGGAGGACACGGTGGAGCACACGGTAGAGGTATTGCGGTCGCCTTCTTCTGCGAAGCAGTAATGCTAGCCAAGGAGGCGGCCGGCCGCGAGCGCGAAAGGGAACGACCCTCACGCCCCCGCCGTCAGGATCACGAGAACGATTTCCGACCACCGTAGGCGCAAGCTTGCGGACGGCGAACACTGGGTAGCTTGCCGTCCAGCAGTTCGATAATAACCCGGACCGAGTCAAGTCGTCAACTGTTCCACGAGCGCCTCAAGGAGATATCAGCAAACTGTAGGGCGCGGCAGGGCCGAAGCCTCTGAGCACGTGGATCTGTATTCCGAAAGATAAGCTCGGTGTCCCAAAATTGAAGGCAACACAGGAACGGGGGTGGCGTTTAGTCAGTAAAAGTCTGACATGTCATTCTGATGATTACCCATCTGAATAAAAAAACCTAAACAAGAAACCTACTGGGGCTATGGTTTCGCTTCTGAAAGGGAGACCCTGGAACGTAAGGCAAGGAAGGAATATAGAAGTGAGTCTTAGGCAGTAATAATCTGACACGCACTTCCGCTTCACACAAGAGCAAAAGTCATTAGATGATTTCCCAACAAAAAAAAGTACTAATTGGAGTTTTAACTTAAACAGTTTTATGTAAAATTAATTAATCAGATCTTTTCGGAAGTATAGGATTAGATACTTAGATTACTTTTGTGCAGTTTTACGAACTTAACGCGGACAAAGTCGCGGGCAACAGCTAGTTTATAATAAAATATAAAACACACGAATTGTTTCTACCGATGCACATTATAGACATTGAAACCATACAACTGAAGCGTCCAAACCAGCTTCGTTTAAAGGCAAAAAATGCAATTAAAACATTCAAATTTTCTTTACTTTTTTTCAACAAGTAAACACAATATACGAGTACCTATTATAATTGCTATATATAGTTGCCTTATGTACTAAGTAATGTGACACTTTTGAGCTAATTATTAATTATTATTAATACTTTTCTAGTCAGTAGCACATGCCTAATATCAGTAAGCAAGTATAATACGAGTATACTCATATAACACTGGACTCTGTAATATTCCCGAACGAATTTCGATCATGAATTTCGATCATGGTGGCCAATCTCTGCGATTGAGATAAGACACAGTACGCAGAAGATATTATAGTGCTCAATTATGTGCGCAAACATGAGACGGCAATCCGACACTACGGAGAAAGATCAGGCTCAAGAGCGATGGTTCTAGGTACGTGATTTCAGAGTTACAGGAATATATAAATTAAACTACCGACTTCCGAACTCCAAATAGTTACAGAGTAATACCTAAGATTTCTGTTGTAATACCTAGAGGAAAATTCCAATAGCACTTTTGGCTAAACTAAATTATCGATCTCAGGAACCAAAGCTCAACAGTCGTGCTTGAGATCAGACTAAGGAAACTGGAAACTGGAGCTGTACTAAGTACGTGGCGTTAAGGAGGTCTTATACGTCACCATCATCATTATCCATAACCCAACCAAAGTAAACAAATCAATATATGTTAAAATATCATAAACTAGCTTTAGCCCGCAGCTTCGCTTCGGTGAAAAAATTTTAGCAATCGGACCAGTACTTCCACAGATTACCTCATACAAACAAAAAAACAAACTTTACCTCTTTATTATATTAGTGTAGATATTGTGTCAGTTTTAAAGTTCCGTACATCAGTCGGCAAAGAGGATCACTTTGTCCCGTGTGTCAAAGCCCTTTTTGCCAGGAACGCGTAGAGGCATTAAACTGAAACTGACTCGCCGTTTGACTGTCCGGTAAGGATCGAGCTCGAGTCAATGGCACTTAGCGTTCCACGCGCGCCTCAAAGAGATCAGCGATGTCATAGCGGCCCAAAGCCGATACCGGCAAGAGCTGCAGCAATTTTAAAAAGAACAACTGTGGCCCTAGAATACAAAGAGCAACTAAAAAATATAAGTGCGTTTTAATCACTAAAAGTCTGAAAATGTATGATTTCCAACCTCAAAAAAAAAGATACAGTAAAGCATGCAAGGGTTTGCTGCTAAGTTTTTGGACCACACAAAGTCTATTATGACTTTCTGAATAATCACTAATGTGTAAATAAAATATACAAACACATTAGTGATTACTTTTGTATTTGCGGAGAAATCTGATTGAGGATTGCTAAGTCATTAACAGAAAGGCACGGAGTAATAACAAATATAGAGGCAACTTCACAGCCTC
This sequence comes from Mythimna separata, assembly GCA_030763345.1. Lineage (NCBI taxonomy): Eukaryota > Metazoa > Arthropoda > Insecta > Lepidoptera > Noctuidae > Mythimna > Mythimna separata. Next base: position 19,415,801 of record CM061167.1, on the reverse strand, counting down.
ACCGTCGTGTCACATTGGATGGGTGCTTGACGACTTATTAGCTTGTAAAATTATTACACGTTTACTTTAACGTTTGAATCCCCAACCGGTCCTATCAGACCGCGCTGTTATTGTTTTACTATTGTTTCTCGTTTCGCGGGTATCTGAGTAATTAACGGAGCAGTGGTGGCCAAGTGGGAACTGCCGACTTACAAGTTGTAGGTCGCGGGTTCAAACCCAGCCGGGCGCATAACTTTGTGTAATTTATTTCACCACCACTGCTCTCAAAACTGTGAATCGTGAGGAAACCGGCATGTCCTAGAACCGAAAATTCGAAGACATGTGACATCCACCAATCCGCACTGGGCCCGCGCTATAGAATACGGCCCATTCCCTCTCCTAGAGAGGAGGCCTGAGTCCCAACAGTGGGAACATTATAAGGCCGATAATGCTAAATAATAAAAGTTATTACGACAGTACAGAACAGAGTAGACGTTTGTTTTCCTACAAAACGCGTAGTTCAAACTAGTAGGTTGATCGCACACAAGAAATTTTTGCACCGGTCCAGTAATGCATTTCGTGATCACGCCGCTTTGCTTCCTTTAGGCATTTGCTAGGCGTAAACGCATCGATATAAACACGCGAATATGTTAATGCTGCATCGTTATGCCGTACAACTGTACTGATGCTGCGTTGCATCTGTAATCATACTGTGTCACCATTGTTGTGATGCAGAATGGAAAGAATGATGGGAACATGGGAAACGGTATAAGACCAGCGATACCATCGCGACGGTATCGTAATTTATTTGAAAATAAATGAACAAATGGTAAAATCTGAATACGAAACGTTTCAACGTCAAACTTGTTGTTTTGTCGGATTAAAAATAAATATGTACAAATGCACAATGAGTTATCAGTCATAAAAGCAGTGAAAGAGGTTTTTCCAAGTATAGCAGTTAAAAGTTGCTTGTTTTGGTGGTTGATTTTTAATGGTCATGCACAATCACATGGAAAAATGGGACTGAAGGAAAGATACTCACTAGTCTTCACCGTCGACGGCATCTCATGAGGCCATTCCAAGACGTAGACCAGGGACGTCCCTTATTTGACATTTAACACTGACACAGAATTGTTAGAAACGTCTTTGTAGGTAGGTTTTGTAAGAACGTGGTCTGGTATGGTTGATATATTTTGTAGACTTTTGCTTGATGAGTAAGTAGAGCGACCGGTGAAGGATTCATCCAATCCAGAAGGAAGAGAATGAGCAGGATTGTAAGAATAGATTCGCATAAGGAAGTGTGATTGTGCATTAGTCAATGAATGTTTTGGTACTTTAACATTGCTACTATAATTTTTTAAGGCAGTGTTCAAAATGAGCAAAAACTTAAATCATAAAGAACAAAAAGTAGCAAATTACTGTTCACTCTTTCCTTTACTGCCTTCAAAATTGATGCAAGAACACAGTGCTTTTAACACCATCATTGAAACATCATAGCTACCTGTCTAATTCTAGATTACTTGAAAAGCCAATGGATGAAAAGGTTAATACATATAGGTAAGTAAATGCTGCTATGACCAAACAAATGATGTTGAAGGTTGGCATCTTCGAATCAACACAACAATTCCATCAAAACCCGTACATACCTGCTGGTTTTTGATGAAATCAATAGTTATTCATTTCACTGTTAAAAAAGGAAACCTTGTACAAAAAAATATAACACGATTATCGCATAAAGATTGCCGTGTTTGACCCCATATGCACTGTTTTGTGGTTAGAAATATCTTGTGCCCTTTGAGTGGTGCAATGTTGTGTGGTGTGGAAACGAAAAAGAAAAGTGATAATAAAAATATAAGTACGATGTGTATATTAAGTATCAATGATTGATACTTAATACAATCAATGATGAAAAAAAAAAGTGACAATGATTGTGTAAAGAAAAAATATGCATTGAAGTAAGTTTGAAACACTTATTTACAATTAGTACCATGATATTATAATAATAAAGACTAAGAAATAAATACATAATTTTTTTCTTCTTCCTGCCCTTATCCCATATTACTTGGGGTCGGCGCAACACATTTTCTTCTTCCATTCTGTCCTGTCATCCGTCACACTATCACTAACTCCCTTTTCTTTCATATCAGGTCCTTACACAATCCATCCATCTTTTCTTTGGCCTCCCTCTCCCTCTCCATCCATCCACAATCCAAATAAATACATAATAAGAACTAAAAAATAAATTTAATTCTTGTGTTGTTACTCCAGTTTTTAATTAAAATAAACACATCAGAGGCTGTATTTTGAATGTGGTATCACAAGAATATCGTGTTTTACGAATGTGGTCTTTTGAGAATATGATATTCAGCGATGGAGCGAGTAAAAGGCATTAAGAGTAAATATTAAGAGTAAATATTAAAATCACTTACTTAACAGTAGGCGTTTCGAACCGACATAGGTACAATAAAAAATTACCGAACTAATGAACAATCGGTGTAAGGTTTTTCGCAACAGGATTTTTCGCACAAACTTTACATCGCACCAATAAATCATCGATGCAGTAAAACATCGTACAACTGAATTATCGACATACCGTGTTCGATATAATAAAAATCGAACCATCAAGTTTCGAAGACAAGTAGGGAACCCTTTAATAACTGCCTTACACCAGCGAGGAATTTACTATCAATTTTCGACATTTTATTCAAGAGAAATAAAGCGCGCTTCTTCTTAAAAAACGTTGTATAACTCAATCACGGTTACAACACCGTCGATTTGAAACCTTTTTCTCAACCTGGCACGAACGACGCTCTATGTGATTTAAATATGGACTGTTTGGACTGTTTGGTGGTCATTGTAAGACAGTAACTGATTGAAAATGTGAGGAATTCTTTAACCGTGCGTGCAGTGTGCTTGGGATCATTGTCGTGTTGAAATGTCCAAATAATCGGAAACACATCTTCAGCATTAACATTGTTTCTTACAGTAATTTTTGTATTGGATATTGAGGGTAAACACGTTTCTACCATCGAACAAACTATCGTACGGCGAGTATACTCCCCTACGTTGTTGAAACCTTTACGGTTCGGACTAAGCGTGTCGCCTAGTCGTTTATACCGCGTACCTTAAAGAAGTGGAAAAATTTGCCTGCTGCAGTCTTACCGTCCGATTATAATTTAGTTGTCTTCAAGGCTAGTGTGAATAGGCTCTTAATAAACTAGTCCATCGACATTCATTTCGCAGGGAATGGACTTTTCAAACAAGGAAATATCTAGCGGAACACCTTCGGGCTAAAACTCTGAGGGTTGCTAGCAGTCGAGATAAATGGCGAGCAGTTGTAGAAGCCTCTGTCAACCAGTGGACTGCTCTAAATAGCTGTAAGCTAAATAATGAAAATGAGGCTCTTAAACTAGTGCACCTCACCATCAACGATTGCACCACTGCTTACCATCGAGTGGGATCGCGGTCAAGCACTAGTATGTATCAAATAAAAAATGGCGCCAAAATTATGCGAATAATGGCTTAGTTCTTAGAGTTCTCTATTTAAATTAAAAAAAACTATAGTGTTCTGACCTAATTATTATTACCATATCACATCATCAATTCATTCGTTTCATCTATTATTGCAAGCTTAATTACTAATTACTAATTAATAACTTAATTGCAAAATAATGTGTTACGGTTTAATGTAAACCGTTTATCTAAATATTATTGAATTAATCGTGATATAACTGTGTGCAATGACAATGTGGAACAATTAACGAGAGAGATACAAAAAGACACGAAAAAAGTGTAATTCTCAAAAGTGCAAATTGGAAATAAAGCTTGTTTTAAATAGTCATTCTTAATACACGTTCACTGTATATGATATTTTTATCAGTAACTGACCGTGTGGATGCCGATATATTGTTTTATTTTCTCGTTTAAAATATGTCAATAAGCTTATACAAAGAAAACAACAAACGGCATAAAACAGCAGATACACGAAATTAAAATGTCACATTCATTCTACATCCGTGAACAATTTTCAGTGTCCATTGATGCAAAATGCGAGGCTTGTAACAAAATACATATTTATTGCTACGGACACAATAACAGATAGTATCGGTTAATGTTTATTTTTTAATAATATTTTCTTAAATTGGTTTTTGGAAGTACCGTGTTACCCCAGTTAATGGGTTGTGGAGATCTGGTAGGCAGCCATTGCTCGTAAAATACTGGTATTCAGGGACATCCGGCTTGACTGGAAGCCGACCCCAATATAGTTGGGCAAACGCTAAGCAGATGATGATACTTTTTGGAAATAGGTACGTAGCACACAATATCAAGTTTGAGGTTTGAGTGATTGATTCATAAACGTAGGTGTTACTTAATTTCTCAAGCGCTTACCAAAATATTAACTTTAGGAACACACATGTGTTTAACATGCTCGTATATACGCATATGCGTAAATTCCACCATGTATCTTTATTGCTAAATAATTATTTAAAAAAATAATTAAATATTTAAGAAAAATAATTATTTAAGAAAATATCGTTTTAGTTACGCTTTCTTTAGTATTTTGTCAAGAAGTAAGTTTTTCAGGTTTTGGATTCAGGAGTGGACTTAAAATAATTGAAGAATAATTGGAATATTAATTTTAAGCTATAATTTTTATTAGGGTCATGTGGGTGAATCTGGGGAACTTCCTCTTCCAACTGTACTGTTGTTTAGTATAGGATGTACGAAGTTAGAATAAAAAATAGCACAGCTAATTAGGTTTTAGTAGTTAACAAGTAATAGGAGAGCAGCTCATAAAATTCTCTCAGTTCGAACAAGTGTCTGTCACTGATACTATCACCCTGCCACTTCATTCTACATAAATAACAATTCTATAAAGATGTCACTATACGGCGATATTACGGCGGCGATCCGAGTAATGATATTAACGAGCAAAACGTCAACTCGAAACGATTTAATAAATGGAACGGGGCACCCACCGACGACTATCTGTACGCACTATACAAATGTTCCCAAGGACACCCCTCGCCTGGTGTGGGACTATTGTAGAATATCAAAACAAAAGGTATCGGGGCTACGGATTTGGGTGGTTACATTGCACTATATAAAATCTATGCGCCCCTGCCTTACTACTGTTACAAAATAGTTTATAGTGTGTACATCGATGGACTGAAACATTTTGCCTGCTGCGGTCTTCCCGTCCGTTTATAATTTAGGTGTCTTCAAGAAGAGGCTCTTAATAAACTAATGCGCCTCACTGTCAACAATAACATCACTACTTACTGTCAGGTGGGATCGCGGTCAAACACTAGATTAAATCAGCAAAAAAAAAAATTATAATAGGAGGTTCCTTTCTCTGGATCCCTAACCGCCGTTAGCTTGGACCCTGTTCCCGATACCGGTGGGAGTGTCCCACCGAACATTATACATATATACAGTATAATATATATTTACTAATACATTTATATATATTTTTCGGGGTTTTTTATATTTTTAAATGGTTTTTTTTACATGTTTTGTAAAGAAATATTTAAAAATGAAAAACAATATTTAAAAAGTGAACAAAGCAAATAATAATTAAATAATTAAGGGTATACAGTAAACAGTGATTCATCAGTGTTCAATTCGGCTGACTAATAGAGGCAAACCGTAGATAAGTAGCAATACTTTGTTCGGGTGATTACATGTGGTCGCTACTGCCCAACAATTCACCACACGCTGTCCTGGAAATCGAAGCCCTCCAAGTCTGTCTGACTCTTTACAAAGTTGCCGTCACATCTTTTTTAAGATGAATCATTTAATAACTTCTCCCGCTTTGAGTGGAGTGAGAGGACGTGTCAGATTTATACCGACTAAATCTACACATGTGGTCCTTTTTAATTTTGCGCTTCAAGACTCCGCGTTTCCCTTCCAGAAATCAACCCATGGGGTATCCCAGTAAGCTTCATCCTTGCTGGGCCCCTACGGTTTGCTGACAAATCCATGTGGCGCGCGTGAAACACAACGGGCTGTTGACAACATGGCGGTCCGAACGAATACTGGGGAGCCTGATGGCGAGCTTGAAGCCTGGTGAAGTAATAACTAGTTAAATTTTTTTTCTTTACAAATATATTGCAAAACGTCATTATGTATAAATTAAGACCCTCACCACGGCTCGGCTCCAAATACTGCCTCGACGGTTATTACCAACATTACACACTTGTAACATAATGTATTATTGCATTTTTTAATTAACAGAGAAATGTTTTATACTGAGTTTAAAATCGAAATTGAAGTAATGAAATTTCCCATAGAAACCGTTTTAACCTTTTCACTTCGACGCAGTAATGTGAAAAAAGCAAGCATCATACAATTCTAATGCCTAGAAATTTCAATACACCTTTTCACTTTTCCTTCAGGATTAAATTTAATTGTGTGGATCTAACCACACGTTAGTGTGTGAGTTACGTGAGTTATTTGTAGTTCCGGATTGATATTTGCACTTCCCTGGCTGTATTGACACTGAACCTCAACCTGACATAACTGGAATCGGACTCGAGCAAGTCACATCACCTTTTTATTTGATTTAAAAGCTTCAATTTGCGGAGTATTGTATGGCGTAATACATCGAGAAGCTCGTGGCTAGATAATAACAGCCGCACGGGTCGATCTACAAAGTTAAGCAACGCTTCCCAAGGTTGGTCTGTGGATGGGTGACCATCTTAACATACAGAGTTTTCTTCGTGCCTCGGAAAGCACGTTAAGCCGCAGGTCCCGGCTGTCGTTTATAGATCTTTGGTAGTCGTTACGGATAGTCAGAAGCCAGTAAATCTAACTTCAGTCTTGCCATGAAGTACCGTGTTACCTTAGTCAATGGGTTGTGGAGGTCTGGTAGGCAGCCGCTCCTCGTAAAATACTAGTAATCAGCTAAATCTGGCTTGTCTGGAAGCCGACCCCAATATAGCTGGCAAAAGACTAGGTAAAACATTGTGAAACGGTTTCCGGTCTGGTATTCTCGGAGTTTCTAAACCAAGACACGACGTGTTTGATGCTCACAAACACGTGTCAAACACTGTTTGACTTCAGAAGGCAAGATTGCCATCCTGCTCCCAGATAAATTGCACCGAAACATCGAGCCCGCGGCTAAACTTCAACAACTTGCTGCGCTATTTTCGGTGGCTGGATCTTTAAATATGACATTGGATAACAATTTACATGGACACTTCAAATGTATATATACAACCTTTTGTAATACTTTTATTTCACTAATAAAGTTTTATATAATAAATGCACCTCTCAAATGTTAGGGTTATGGTGAAGCATTTTTCTACTTCCTAGCTACCTGTAAGTTTTAGAAGCGCGATGATGAAAATAGGTCCACTGACTCGATCATTCCAATAAGTCACAGGTTTTTGTTTGTTCATATAGAAATTGTAGAATGTTCATCTATGTTATTAATTAGAACTACTGTTCAAAATTTAGTAGGTATTAAGTATATTTTGTTACGAGGTTTGTGATGTAGTCGGATAAATAAAAAAACTTTCTTATTTTATTTACATATGTATTTAGGAGGTAACTTGATTACTAGCACTTTAAACTAGCTCCTATCCTTTTACAAAAACAATATAAGTAAGCTAATGTGATGACGATGGTGGAGCCAGACGACTCAAATCGATCTCGCTCGCAGCCTTTTCGTTGTATAGGCTCAGTGATGATGACTCGTGACTAGATACAAGACTTCCTGTGCTCGCCGACATTAATCTGAGATGTCTGCATAAAAATCGTTCCTGAAAAAAATCATTTACTCATAAATCATCTTCGTGCCCTTGTCCTATATATTTTTTTAACACTAACTCAAAAAAAAATATTCGACCTATTAACTTTTCTTCAGCATTATAAATTAAGGATAACTGGTTTCATGGATCTGGTCTACTTGGGAGTCTATCTTATCAATCTTTTCAATATTGATTCTGTTTTGAAGAATCATTATACTATTAAGCCAAGGATACACTAGGGGGCAAATGGAGCAACATGTTGCAGAACATGTTGCTCAACAACTACGTAGAACATGCCAAAGTGAATGTCTTAAAACAGAAAAATGTTTCGGGTCATGTTGCGGCACACTATGCAACGTTTCAGCGTCACGTATATTGAGTGTTGCGCGTCGTGTTTCGGGACAAAATGTTCCCTAGTGTATCCCAGGCTTTAACTTAAATCATGATCAAAACCAATGTATGAGAAACAGTATCATACACTTAATGGCATTTGATTACCCACAATACAAAAAACTAACCCCGCGGTTTCACCCGCATTTTTGGTTACTGCTCCGTTCCTATTAATCCTCGCGTGATGTTACCTATATACGTGATGCCTATAACCTTCCTGAATAAATAGGCTATCTAACTGTGAAAGAATTTTTCAGATCGGACCAGTAGATCCTGTGATTAGCGCGTTCAAACAAACAAACTCTTCCGCTTTATAATATTAGTATAGATAGTATCTCTATGTTGTAAATTGAAATGAACTTACATCTATAACCATGCATTTGTGTTTGCATTTTCTTAGCCGCGTAAATTCACTAAAATACAATCTTCGTTTTCGATCTTCATACTCTGGTGGGCCATAATTTTTATGTGATCTAAACACTCCTGCTAAATTCTACAAAGATAACACAGATTTGTTATTAAAACAATAATGAAGTAGGTGCCTATAATGGCCATTAGTCGACAACTTGGACATAACAAAAACAAATCTTCAGAGGTATGTAAATACTTTATTTTCGTGAAGTAGATAGAGGCTCTTTCAGACTGCTTGACTAAAACCACCCTGGTGTTGAGGTTTAATCGATAGTTACGGTTAAAGACGTACAGACACACATAGAGACAATAACGTTTTTTGACAAAACCTCAAGCTATTACGTGATGGTGCAACAATAGATCGTAAAATTCAATGATCATTGTTGTTTCAGTTAAAAAAAAATTTGAATGAGACTGTAGTGTAACCCAATCTTATTTAACACAGCTAAGCACTTTCAATGGTAGCGAATCATTTGAAGCTGACATTTTTAAGTCTTTAAGATAACGAAGAAGAAAACGTCTTGCTCCGACTGCTAGTACCATAGTACTGCACAACAGTATGATGAATTGAGGCGCTATCTTGTTTTAACATCATAGTCATCTTCTTGTCCTTGTCTTTTCTTGGGGTCGGTGCAAAACATATTTTTTTCCATTCTAACTTGTCAGCAGTCACGCTATCATTGAATCACTCTTCACACAATCCACCCTTTCTTTTGCTTTCCTCTCCCCGTCCATCCACCTCCATATACTATTTTTTTTTTATTATGTATACTCATTCTACATCCCTATTCGTCACATGACCATACCAAAATAAACGATTCACTATGGAGTTTTCAGCCGCTTGCGCCACTTTCAAACTTCCTCTAATTTGCTAATTCTTCACTTTATTCATTCTTGCCACTCAACTCATCAATTTGATGAGAATGTTGATTCTCATCTCCGCTATGCAATCTTTTTTCATCTGTCTTTTTCTCAACCCGACATTCTGATCCATACATCATCACCCGCAAGTTAATTTAGTGACCTGTTGCCATTTCATCCATCATGTTTAAATACAAAATGTATGATTTTTATTTTGAGTTGGGACGATTTATTACACTAAAAGTTTAAACTACTTACATTTCTCATTAAAAAACCAGCTATCGCATGTATATTCATTACAGCTACGATTATAAATGTGCAAGATGCCCAACTCAGAGCTGACCACTTCATTAACGAATGGTCCCAATGGGCTAACAAATATACTCTTCTGATCGCAAAACTCTGAAAATGTATAGGAAAGAATTTGACGAAATCTTGTTATTATAGAGTTTATCAAAGGGCTGTATTACACAATTACGGATCGGACTGTGTGAAGGCATCTCTTGACATCAGATCTGCTTGATGAACCTTCGGTGTTAATAACTTCTTCAACGAATAGGTTTATCAACGCCATCTGTTCCATTATTGTTGTATTTTCTACGCTTATACTGACTAGATAGGTCCACTTAAAACTGTAAAGTTCATTCCTCAAAAGACTAATAATCATAGAAATCTGCATTACTATGACGTAGATTTCGTGATTGTCTGGTAGTTTCAGCACTTTACGCGACTGACCCAAATGGCAACTTTAGTATTGTTCGGGGATCGTTGAGCGCCTTAAAGTTTTGAGTTGTGTTACACGATAACTGACAAATACAAAGATATTGCAAACTATCTGGACGACCTAATAAATTTTTATATGAGCATTTTTGAAAACTCGTTCGATAGTTCTAGTTTTCTTTTCTTTATTTTGCTAGAACTATTTAAAGGCCTTACAAATATTTATTCCGTGTGAAAATCGAATCCGCGACACGCAAAAGAGCAGCCAGTTATACATTTGTATTTGTAGAACATGTCGATTGCTCAGTATGGGACAGTAAAAACACACACGTGATTTTTACATCATTTGCCACAAATTGTACCAGATTTTGGGAACTCCTTTAACTTGAACTGGAAACTTTTGAAATAATTAACTCATTCACCGCCCCGTAAGTGTTTAGCACGTCCTACCTTACGTCAGATGCAGTACACTTACAAAAAGCGCAACAGGGAGTAATGTCCAACTTATCTTCCAGAAAAGCGTTGGCCTAAAATTCAGCCAAAATTGTATATCGGTACAAAATTTCTTCAGTCCGTAAATCCACATGACCACGGCTGCGTAGAGACCGCCGAGATATAACACGGCTATGTCAAGACCAGCGGTCACCGATTGCGTTCTATGAATTTCTGTCATTAGCTGCAAATAGAATAAATAATAATTTATGATTTATTTGTTTAATTAGTAAATCCATAGTGGTTAGGGGCCATGTATGTTGTAAGTTTGATTTTCGCATAGTTTCAAGAGACCGTGGATTTGAGTATACTAAATATATAGTTTAAATTTCAACTTGATACTTTCATCGAGATAAAGGGTCTTGACAGACAGACGACGGACAACAAAGTGATCCTATAAAGGTTCCGTTTTTTTCTTTTGAGGTACGGAACCCTAAAAAGCACCATTACGTAATTATAACGCATATAAGCATGAAAGGTTACCAAAGTTTTAGTCGTTAGAAAATATTCCAAAACAAAGTAAAATACTGTAACTAAAAGACCATAAAACATTTTGAGATATCATCAACTAATATAAAGTTCGATACCGCTTATATCAAATATTTTTACGACTTAACAACCAACAAGCGCGTACTAGTTATAGACAAAAACATTTCCATTTAATCAGCCTTCAAGGTATTACTGTTTAAAAATATATTGAGATGACCCACTTAAAAAGTTTCGATTATGCGACAGAGATTCAATTGGACTCCAGCGTATCGGGGACCGAATCGTTTCAAATAACCACTACTTTAGTTACCTACTCTATTTCTTAGGATGCACCGAATTACCAATCACCCCATATTTTTTAGGTTTTTTTTCCGGTAGGGGAATCATCAGAATGACTTCTGAGGGCGTGTCAGACTCTTACTGACTAAACCCCTACACCGTTCCTTCGTTGCCTTCGATCTGGGGGACGCGGTGATAACCTTTCGGATTTTCCGTGTTCCCCAGAGGCTTCGGCCCTACCGGGCCCCTACAGTTTGCTGTTTTTAAGGTGGGAAATCATCTAATGGAGCGGGAGTACGAATCAGAACTTTACTGACTAAAACCCACTTCTATGTTGTTCGTTATCTTTCATTTCAGGGCCCCGGGTTTACCTTTCAGCAACAAATCCATAGCCGCAATAGGCTTCAACCCTGCTAGTCCTCTACGGTTTTGCTGACAACTCCTTGAGGTGAGTGGACAGTACGCGCCGTCAACGACCTAAGCTCGGTCCGAATAGTTACCGGATGGTTGCATGGAGCAATGGGCAGCTCGCCGTCCGCAAGTCCACGCCTACGGTAGCTGGAAATCGGAGTCGAGATCCCCGTGGCTGGGATGTAGGAGCCATTCCCTCGCAATATGCAACCGCTCCCTAGCTAGCTACTTCATTTCGCTGAAGAAGGCGACAGCCTGCCATTCCTCCTTACTCCGGACTATGGCCTGTACCAGGGCCCGGTACACGAGGTCGCTGCTACCGATTGCCTCAACAAGGACACGGCGGTGCGATGTGAACTCTCCTTACCGTGATATATTTGGAAACTATATGGCGCGTACTGAGGTCCATGGAAACGCATGGCCTTGGACTTGTTCAGTGCCACCTTGAGACCCAAATGCTGGATCCTCTCCACGACTGTCTCAACCTCGCGTATTGCTGGTTCGGCCACCTGATAAGACTCTCCCCGCGCCAAGACCAGTGTGTTATGAGTGAAACAAACCACGCTGACTCTACCAATCACCCTATACGGATATCAATTTTGGTAACGAATATTAAAATCATGACATAAAACAAAAAACTTAAGTTTATTTATTATTATTAGCCGCTGCCAGCAGCTTCACGCCCGTGAAAGTAGAACTAACACGCCGAACAGAAAATACCTAGAAGAGCTACACCAGTAGCTCTAAGTCCATGATGAAACTATTTAAGCGCACTTTGCCAATTTCACTGAAATTTAAGCTAATGGACATGTGTATTTGACGATTCTGACTAAGGTGCACAGACTTCGTCTTACTAACATCCATAAGCCCAAACTCAAGGTTTGCCAACGTGCCATGGAGCGCAGTTACTAATGTGTTAAACAACTATATTACTACTAACTTGTGTTAAATTAACAGACCACGTTCGAAACATTACACTGCGCTCTAAAACGCAAAGCGTTGACGTGGCTCAATAGGCTATCCAACTTAAATGGAACTAGGCCGGCCAAGTCTAACGAGCTATGGGAACGTAAAACACTGGATTAGTAACAAGAAACAGCAAAGCGGGGCCGCGGTAGACCACAGAGGTGATGGCGGGAAGAATTCAATTGTAAAAGCGAGGAACTGTGATCGTTGCAACGAGTGAGGAGGGGTCTTTGACCAGCAGTCGTATATCAGCTCTTTTAAGGTGACAACGTGTTTTATGCGCTTGTTTCAAATACGATGGTACGGGTCGACGAGTGAGACACAGAAAATTCAGCTGCTATCTCTCTCAAAGTTAAAGACGTTGATGGTCTACCAGACCGAAGAAAATCTTTCAGCATATCTCGACTACTTTTGAAGGTATTGTACTACTCCATGTAGTGCCATGACATTCAATAACGTGCTTATAAGTGGTGGCTCATAAGCACATACTGTCACGCGTCCGCAGCGATACAGTCGTGATGCAGAGAGAAGAAAGCATTTGTTGGGATTAATGAAAAAAACACGAGGGCGATATACACGGCATGTTGAACCTGATCGTAGTGTGATAAGAGTCAGTGTTCAAAGAAGTGTATGAAAAAAATATTTGAAGAGTATTCAGAAAATATATGTACACTGATTAACGACGATCGATCGAAACCAATGGTTTATTACCAGCTACATTATTATATGTATATTCTACCAGGCTAATGATTGACATAGTTGAATACGCGTCAACGACACTTCGAACGACTTTAAAATCGGTATCGTTCAAACTCTATTGATAGATGTGAATACGATAATTATCTAAACAACTAACGCCCGTTTTCAATAACCTACCGCAATTCACAGATAGATAGCTATCCCCGATAAACAGTAAGATTCTACCTACCAATCCACAACTTTTGGTACGAAATGCTATCCGTTGGTAGGTTATAGGAAAGCAAGTAAGGGCAAAACGATAGATTTGTTTATCTTTCATTTCATTTCATTTATAATATATTCCTATTATTTGGTCTACTGTTACTGTGCGGGCCAATAGTCTGATACTTACAGCAAGTAAAGGTATAGATAAGGCAAAGCCTATAACACACATAATGCCAACAATATAAATCTGCTTGACTGAGTGAATCTCGTAACTCACAAACTTCGCAAGTAGATACATTAGGTTTGTCTGCAACGAAAATAAATAACAATTTCAGAATTAAAACATGGTTAAATCAATTGCCAATTTCATGGCTACAAAAAATACACATAGGTTCAATCACGCGTTATCGCAGTGTTAAACTTATTAAAGAAGTACATCATCATAATCGTCAAAAAACGTCCACTGTTGGACAAAAACCTCCCCCAATTATCTCCACAACGACCGATCCAATGCGTTTCGCATCCATTGAATTCCTGCAACCTCCACAAAGGTATTAGAAATCGGATTATTTACAGAGCTACACAGTACTCAGTACGCCACACGTCAGCAGTAACCAAATTAGTAGAAGCCGACCTCTGATTCCACTATAACTGCATATCTACTGCACTAGCCTAAATTAAGGTCAACGTGTTACCATCGAAGCGACGTGTGATATCAGTAACTACGCCACAAATACTGAAATGTCGTAATCAAATATTACGCTTGGCCCCCTTGTACTTGCCTTTTTATTCGTAAAATCATTTAACATGAGATGCTCGTCTAATAAAATTTTCTTATACGTCCTAATGCATTTATTCTTAAGAACCTTTGAAAGTACAGCAGAGTCTAGCTTGCGCTTGACCCTCCTAATTCTCGGTATTTTATGTTACCGTGGCCCTTGCAAAAGACCATGCAAAAAGACAAATTCAGGAACAAAGCAAGCGAAAAACATGTAATATCGATAACCTATTAAACGTATAAATAGACTGCTTAGTCATTTTCCTTCTATGCCGAAGGGGTTGGTCAGTAAATATACCAAACCACAGCAACAGGTTATATTTTCAGTTGCTTATTATTCAGACAACACAGGAAGAAATATCAAATTTCCGAAAGTTTCAACGTTTTTTGGCATACCCAAATGAAATAATATTTATCAAATCTGCCTCCTAGCTTGGAGTTCCAGTGTAACCGGGTGCAACAACAACCAATATTTGCAATACTAAGACACTTGTTCAAAATTTGGTGCTTATTTGAGCCGATAGTTATATTTAAGTATGACGGCGATGTGAACGATGAAATGTGTAAATGTCACAGGGCCTTCGCCTACGGCGATTTTTTGTAGCGCTACTAACGCACGTTACGCGCTTTGCGTTTCACCTTTTTTTTGCGTTACGCACGCTTTGCAACGCGCTACAGAAGCGGTGCTAACGCGCTCATCACGCGCGCTCGCGTATCATCACGACTGTATCAATGCGAACACGCGACAACATCACTACTGCAGAGCTTACATTGATTGACCCGGCTCTAGTTTCAAATTGCTTCTGTTGACTTGGTTTGTAAATGGATAAATAATGCGCATCTGCATATGAAAGAGAGAATTACAATGTGTAGGTAACACATAAATAAACTCTTCTACAATGTGTCTGGGTTCTGATTGAAAAAACTTGAGAGTTATAATTTGCTCTAGTTTTATCACTAAAATTATTCTTAGAATTGAATACTAAATCATTGAAATAACTGAAATAATTTAATAAATGCAGTATCATATTAAAATAAATGCTAAGAGATGAACTTCACCTCAAAATTATTAATTTTTTTGAGGGACATTTTGAACAATTATTGCGTTATTGTAAAATTTGTACACTCCAAACTCGTACATATTGATTACTAACCTATAAAATTCACAGCGCTCTCGTCTTTGAGTTAAGCTCGCCTATGTATGTTAACTCCATTATCCACTTACATTTTAAGCTGTCATGGCGTGCAAACAAGAAATTAAAGGATTAAAATTATGTAGGATTACCATATCTGCTACAACTACGATACGTGCTGTGGCAAGGGGGAGCCAGATGTCAGGTCTCACATATTACTGTCTTCGACAATACTACTTTGGACCTCGCTACTTCCTTGCACCTAAGTGATCACTGTTGTTCTCCTTATCGCTGAAAATGTGGCAGTGGCAAAGGTGCCAACAGCCTCGGTCACCACGGCATCGGCATGTCATGCAGCCGAAGTGCTGGTCGCAAATATTGACGACATCTAGCAACCCGGTCTTATCACCATCAACGTTGCAGCCGTTTTAGAACTAGGTGATCTGGTGCACGACGACGCACTATGTGGTATTGGGCCCTAAAAGTTGGCCAAAAATGACTTTTTTTATTTTTGGTAAACTATTTCATACTGTCGATCCTTCAAAAGTTAAGTAGTTGGTCTACAAAATGGCCAAAGAACTCCGTGCTAGCTTATCATCCCGAGCCGCTAGCTCAGTCGGAAGTTACCGTTCGCGTAAGTGATCGTGTGATTGTTCGATGCGCTCAAATTTTACTTGTTTTTAAAACGTAATATTTTAGAAACAAACGGTTTTGTGGTGGATTTTGTGATGGATTCCTTTCAGCCAGGTATGGAACTATATGGAAAATGTTTTTTTTCTAGAAAAGTCTCGATCGATTTTAATATATAGGTCCAAAAGTAAGTTGTCATAAATTATTGCAAAAATTCTTACTTTTCTATGTTTAAGAGACTTTTTGTTATATTATTTAGCACTCTTTAAGCACAAATGCTATTGTTTCTTGTAGAGTAGACAGTCCAGAACAGATTTATAAAAAATCAGCCGCCCGTACCCGCCCCCTTTTTTTTTGAGATTTTTTTTCGTTTGTACCTAAAAATCTTGTATAAATATTCGTTCATAAGATTTAGTCTTATTTTGTTACAGGGACTTCGGAATTGAGGTTTATGACTTGGATTAAGTTGTATGCTGTTATGCAAGGTTCTGATGAGTCAAAATTTGACGGAAAATTGACATTTCTGAAACAGCGACTGCTAAGATCCTACTGTGATGATGATATAGGAATTCATGATATAAAGCAAAAAATCGCTAATATATAACGCAATTTCAAGTAGCTATTGTACTGTTAACCATTTAAAAAACACAATCGGCCAAGTGCGAGTCGGACTTGCGCACCAAGGGTGCCGTACCGACTTACCTATGAAAGAAGTTCAATTCTCGAATCAATAATTTTTTTTTTCAAGTGACATAATTAGATTTTTTTTAGTTTTCAGACTTTTCCCTATATTAGTGCTTTAAAACCCTGCTTTATGCCAAATTTCAGGATTCTAGGTCCACGGAAAGTACCCTTAGTGTTGATTCCTTAGAGAGTGTCAAAATGTAAGTTTTTTTTGCGATATAAACGGCTGTATCTTTTTTTTTCGTTAACTTACAAGTTTTATTTTTGCACAGCCTCAAGGGACCGTGGACCTAAGTATATAGTTTTAATTTCAACTCGATACCTCCACACGTTCTCGAGATAAAGGATCTTGTTCCTTTGTTGAGGTTCTGTTTTTTCCTCTTAGGTACGGAACCCTAAAAAATTAAACCAAGGAAGATTCGAAGAAAATAACGTAGAGTGCCTATCCGGATCAATATCGTTACATTCGTTACCCAGAAATACTGCGATAAAACTGGTGAGATGTATGGCTTTAAATGGGTATTACGCTGTGTCTTCAACACTGCATAAAGTACTTCGTAAAGGTGCTAGGTGATACAACACGCAATTTTTCCAATAGGTAAACTTTCTGAAGAAGCTGCGGAATCTATATTTAAAGAAAAATAGAAAGATTGCGTAGAGACGTATTCAATTTCCTTAATGAGAGTGACCTGACCAATGAAAATGTATATAATAGTGACGAATAAATATATATTTCTAACTGTAGTAAGTCTTTTATTACCTATTTTAACTTATATACTCTAAAAATCATCGTTCGAGTCATAAAATATTTTTGACCAAGTTTTAGGGCCTAATACCACACTGTGCGACGGTAGGAAACTGGACCGACTTTATTTCCGCGGAAAACGGCCTACCACCTTTAAGTCTGGGATTCAAATTGTGTTGATTCTTTTGCACCATTCGATCATCCTATTTCATTGTTATCCTCTTTACTCAAAGTAGTATTGGATTCTTTAACATTAGATAGGGCAAACTTACATCAAACTTGTATTATCGCGTCTAATCTCATGAGTACACATCGGGTGTTACTGCATTTTGACTTGACAATACGTCAAGGTAATAACCCTGTGTAAACAAAACTAAATAAATGTATACGATACAGTTGTACGAGTATGTGTTCTGCTGCATCATCAAAGGTTCTCGAAAATAAATGAATGAGGCAGGCGTTTATCTTTTTTTTAATTTCTAATGTTTCTTTTGAAAACTATATTATACGTACAGTCTGCATTATATCTGACCCATATTACTCTCATTATATTTCTAAGATGAGTCAGGTAACATAGGACTCAGACCGTAATCTTTGCATCAGTTTTGTACCATTATTTCGGGGGCAACTCGTTAGAAACTTGAGCGGCGACCACTTACGTAAGAATATTGAATTAAATCTTACCATGTAAACTAATGTGCCGAGCATCATGTTTCCATAAAAATAAATCACATACAACTTGTGAGCATGCAAAAATTCAGTAGTCAACGGCAGTATAGCATAAAATAATACGTGTGTTCCATATTGTGTGTCTGTATCAATGTCAACACATCTTTTCATCACTAAGAACAATATTTTCACAATCCATGATCT
This sequence comes from Mythimna separata, assembly GCA_030763345.1. Classification (NCBI taxonomy): domain Eukaryota; kingdom Metazoa; phylum Arthropoda; class Insecta; order Lepidoptera; family Noctuidae; genus Mythimna; species Mythimna separata. Next base: position 19,397,303 of record CM061167.1, on the reverse strand, counting down.
CATAAAAGCTAAAGCTGTGAACGTAGCCACAAACACTACAGTGGCTGTGTCTACCATTGTATAGGCAGACAAGGCTCCAAAATCATAAATACCTAAAAACCCAATGCCGTATGCATACGATACATGCTTGACGGATAGTATCTGTAACAATGATATTAATTTAAATAATTATTAATCAAAGGTGATTTCATATTTACTTACTGAGACACGGGACATTAATTATGAACTACAAATATTAGGTAACCAATGGAAATCAAAACAAAAATAGTTCATTTTTGTTGATAATTACCTACACATCATTACTCATTATCTGTTCGAAATAACAGCTACTGAAGTATTATAAATATTTAAAATACTTACGTTTTAATGATGTTACCTACGTAGGTAAATATAGTTTTAATAGCACCACAGGCTCGGTAATAGGGTGACAGAACGCACAACATATAATAAATGTCCAATTGATTATCTACTTTAATGATTTGTAATGTCTTTTTTATATATTTCATAAACTAGTGCTTGACTGCAATCCCACTTGATGGTAAGCGGTGATGCAATCGTTGATGGTGAAGAGCACTAGTTTATTAAGAGCCTATTCACTCTAGTCTTGAACATACCCAAATTATAATCGGACGGAAAGACCGCAGCAGGCAAATTGTTCCAATCCTTCGATGTACGCGGTATAAACGACGAGGCAAACCGCTTTGTCCGGACCGTGCAGGTTTCGACAACGTAAGGATGGATACTCGCCGTACGACGAATGTTGTTGTTAAGACGTAGGATCATTTAAAAGAGTAACCACGAGCCTGGACTGCAAAGTTAATTCAGGTGGGTTCAGGCAGTTAAAGCCTGACACTCCCTCTCGTTCCACCCAGAGCAGGAGAAGCTATTTGATAATTTCCCACCCAATATTTTTCCTAAATACTGCCCAAAATGGTTTAACAATAAATACCTTTAATAAATATGTTTAGTTGTCATTGATACCAGATATGGATTAAGTCAATAAAGATTAACTGGTAGAAAATCTTTCCTATACAAAATTATCCCATGTTAGGTAGTTACTTAACCTATCACATACCCGCAAAACGAGACACAATAGTAAAACAATAACAGCGCGGTCTCATAGGACCGGTCGGGGATTCATGAATTAACATGAGTAACCCATAAAGTAGTACGAGTATGTCCCGAAGCGTTACGTAGAATCGCTCGTTGAAGAATTAACAACATAGCGAGAGAGCTTTCACTGCTATTTTCAAGACCAATATTCTCGATGCCCCTACTAAAAATAGCCGTATCGATACATGACGTCAGTCCGCCTGTGCATAGCAAAGTGGTTTATTCCCGACAGGGAACGACAGTTAGATATATTTCCGGAAAGGCTTATCTCTACCTATATGTATAATGATCCAAGCTATTATCATCATCAGAAACTGCAAGGATGCTCTTTCATAGTATCTTATCTTATGAAATTACCGTTTTATGAAACTGAATACTTTGAACATGGACAACTGCAAATTAAACAATATCTTCATCTATGTCTTGGATCCTACCTCAATTAAAATGGTTAAAATAAAAATAACAATAATCACTTACGGCTGAACCCAATAACCTATCTATGTCCAGTTTTGGCATACTGGAGATAGTAAAACAAATGATACAATACAAAAACTATGCAAGTTTTCTGTTATCCCATTTGTTTTTCTATCTTCGATATGTGATAGATAGGTTATTGGGTTCGGCTGTTACAGGTACTCGTACTTAATGTTTTGTCTGCTGTTTCATTCCTTGATTAGAATTATACTCTCGACCACCAGGTAGATCATGAATAGGATTCTCATCATTTGGTTTTACACATTGGTTGTGTAATATTGACATTTTAGATCCCAACATAGTCTGGTCAGCGGTTTGTTCCCTGGGCAAGGAAAACACACGCCCAATTATGGCTCCGCCACCTGCGGAGTTCGACGCGGATGACCACGGCGACGACGACGACAATACTCCAGAGATAACCGAGGTAGAGATGACAGTGGTGGTACGAAAGATTTTTTTCCTGTTCAAATCCCACCCATACTTTGGTACAACATAGTAAAACGTATGTGAACCTACATACACTACTGATACACCAAACCAACCTTAACGAATTCAATAAGTCAGATGAGCGATCTCAAAAATTGACTATTACAAATTTCTAACTAGATATTTCTAAATCTACTACTTACAAACTCACTTGGCGTAGAAATGTCCACTATTTGTGATAATGCCACTGCTGCAACACCGTCAGTCGAAGAGATTACAAATAAAAATACAACGAGCGTTGAGAGAGACCGACACATAAATGATAATTTAAAAATCTGAAATAAAATAATTATAAAATAAAGTTAAAGAAAAGTTTAAAACGAACCAAGACATCGATTAAAAATAGTGATGTTCAAATCTGGAAATAAATGCAATATCCATTTCAAAAAATGTCGAGTGTAAGTGTTTATACGAAAATGCCACCTTGTCGAGTCTGACTTACAGGCTTAGCAGGGAAATGTCCTTTCTCTGAAATCGGTCACAGCCGCAATGGATATTCAAGTTTCGAAACTAGACAGGGCTAAGCGTTAACGTCGATAGCGAGTGCATCACTCAACTTCGATTCGCTGACGATCTACTAGTCACGCCTGAGAATTTGCAGGACCTCAATGCAATAGTCGATAATCTTAGTAAAGCTTCCGATAGAGTGAACTTTACATGCACAAACCCAAGGTCATGGTAAATAATCGTGTAACATCTACATCTATCAAGATCTGAGGCTCTATACTCGAAGCTGTAGACGCTTCCATTTACCGGGGACAAAAAGTCTAGTTAGGTAGTTCTAACTTCGAGAAAGAGGTCAATCGTCGAGTCCGACTCGGCTCGGCAGCATTCGAGAAGTTGCGCAATATCTTCTCTTCTCGCGTACCAAAGAGTCATCATATCACAATAACAGTGCGTGTTGTTGTAGACATATTACAATGAAACTTATTATCAGAACACTTAAAGTTTTTTTTTATAAACTCGTAGTCTTCGTGGTGGCAACGACCCTGCCTTGCAAATTGTTCATTACAGATTTAAATCTAGACCGGTGCTTTACTTCATGATATTCATTTCATGGTATACTGCTCACCACAAAAGGATGGAGGAAAACATCGTGAGGAAACAGGCATGTTGTTGCAACAAACATACGAAGACATGTGACAGCCCCGAACCTTCAGAGAGCCCGTGAGGTAGATTACGACCCATTTCTTCTTTTTAGACAGAAGGCCTGAGTCCCCGCAAGTGGGAACATGATAATACTACGCTTATTATGCTACCTCTTTTTAGAAGTTAAGGACTTCATTGTGCCCCACTTAAACCGAACAGTGGCCGCACGTATCTACATAAAGCGAGCAATTTCCTGACCGAGTTCTGGTATGTAAAGTTAAACATACGAGTGCGAGTGACACTCTCTGTAGTGAACAAGCTGTATACTAAGTGTGTTAAAAAGAACATTACCTTTACAATTGCTTCTTCGGTAACCGATGCGAAAAAGAAAACTAATAGCCACACCAAACCAAGAATAAAAACTCTTATCGTCAAAGTATTTCTATCTAATGCGCCGAATGCATCTCTGAAATGTAGGATTATTTTATTAGGAACTTTAAAATTGCTCGCAGTCGCGTTCCAATATTATATTTTTGCCATTATGAGGATGCTTTTAGTAGACTATTAACAATTAATGGATAAATAATAAAATAGGTATGCTATTGCGTCTAATTTATTCAAGGTATAAAGCAGATCCTATGTTTTTGATCAAATAATGTTCGCTGGCGTTTGGATGGCTAATTTTACTCGCAGTAACCATAGAGTGCCTGACACAGTGAAATGGAAGATATGTATATTTTTAAGAACTTTTTGCTGAATAAGTAATAAAAGCTAAGTGCTGAGTAAGGTGAAATCTAAGACGTGTCAGTCTAAGACGATATGACTGTATCTCATGATCTTTCAGTTTACTTAATTAACTCACAGCTCGTGCCACGAGTAAACGTTTTGAGGCTTATTAAACAAACTAACTAAAACTATCACAAAGGATTACGAAATCAGGCGTGCCCACCTGGAGCCATAGAAAGAGCTTATAAAGCGCGATACCTGCCTGCCTGATTCAAATTGGATAAAAAATCTTTCTATCGCAATAACTACTGAATTTCGGTAGAACATTAGGTGGCTATAGTTATTTAATTTTAATCCTACTATGACGTGCTGCAAGAAATCTGTCGAGTTACCAGTAGCCCTGAATGTTATCTCTGTAAAAGATTTACAGTGAAACTTGGTAAAGTGGGCCCTGCACAATGTGTGATGTGAGAAACCTCTCCTACTGATAATTACAATGAGATAATTTCGCATTGAAACCCATTCATTGTCACTTTATATCTGCCTATTAGAGGAACAATGTAAATGGGTGTTCTATATCAATGATTTTGTATCATTGATAGACGATTTCCATTTACTGTAAACACTCAGGTCCTTTGAGCTCCAGTTATCCAGGTTTCTCCGTATTAGTAACAATAGCAACAATACCACTCACATATAATTGAAGTAGGCGGATGTTGTGATAAAATCAGTAGTCGTGTTTCGATTGCATCGCACCATTATTTCCGTAGTTGGCATACAATTCGTATTGTTATATGTGTTACATATCGACCATGGAGGCATTTCTCGAAAACTTACCGCCAAAAATTTTAAACTGTCAGCTAAGTAAGAGGCGTGCTAAAATAAAATAAAAATTTCCAATTAATGCATTGTGTTTACGACGCGGACTCCGCTTTGTGGTCTTTTGGAGTCAAATACCAAGATGCGTTGAGGCAGTTACTAGTTATAAGTATCGAAATATCACAAACAGTGACAGAGTCAACTCACGATGATCCGCGATGCGATAATGCACTTTATAACTTACTGTAAGTTATCTGTAACAGATTCGAGGAACTGGCTGTAAGACCCGCAACCTCCAAGAAAACGATCCTCTAAATAGAAAAGGTCTTTATAACTGTAAGGAAGAAGCCTTCCTAGAAAACGCTTCACGAGAATTATAGTAAAGATGCTTTTGAACAAACTTAACTCGGTGTTAAAGTTTCATAGAAATGGCATAATACTAGTTTTATGTCATTTCCATGAAACTCTTAACGGGTCTTTGTAGCTGGCTTCGGGATTGTTCGAAAGAGTCGAGACGGCTATAAAACAAAAGGCAACTGAAAAAACAGGGGCAGGTTTTACTCAGTAAAAGTCAGACAATCCCTCTCACTCCACCCAACGAGAGAGAATCAATGATTTCATAATCCTTTTATTGACTAATAACTTTCACTTGCCCTTTGCGTTCCAGGGCTAAAGTAAAACCTTTCGAACAAACCTGCAGCCCTGGAAAGTTCCTTTATACATTTATGTTTGCAGAGCTTAGCAAAATTTGAGGAACATCTAAATTTTCAGTGTTGATCAACACTTAACTGATCGAGTTAAATTAGCATGTTGAAGCACTTGTCAACACGCCTACTAAGAGCAGATTGCGTGTTCTTCTTTGCTCACGTGTTGTGTCTCAGACGCGTTCGTCGCTCGACCCTGTACACAAAGCCTCTTGAGCCCCTCGTAGGCGTATTGTCAGGAGGCAGCATTTGTGAAAAACTTCCACTGCCATCAAGACTTTTACGATAATTATGCCTAAGATTTGTATACTTACCAGAATTATAAACAAGGAGGTCTGCAAAAATCTGCCATAAGATATTCCTCTGAGAAGTGGATTCATATATTTATTGCAGTCATATCGCTTAGTGTATTGTTTAATAAAACTGTCCATGCACATATACGCTATACCAACTGTTGCTTCACAGAGGATAAAATCAATAAGTTTAACTGGAAACAAATTTATTTCAATAAATTAAACAGTTTGTGGTGAATCGGGTTTAGTGCGGTCAATAGGGTTGAGACTCGTAGAATAATATGGTAAGGTACGTGACCTGTATGGCTTTAGCAGTGTTTCATTCTTTTTTTGTTTTTTATTAGATTTATCAACCCATGGTTAGTTGGATTATATCATCAATAACCTAAAAGCGATACAGTACCCCGAAACGATGACAACGACGGATCTTAAAGACAGTTTAATATTGTCGAAAGAATTTTTCTAATACTGAAATCTTGAAATGTAAAGATTAAAATTATGTTTAGAAATGTTTTCTTTTCGTTGAAATTAATCATTGACCAGTGAGATTGAGTGAGTAACAACTAATAAATCCCAGTCCACCACTTTAGTGATTTCTGTAATAATAATCATCAACTCATACTTAAGGCACACATGCGGCTATACCATTTATAAACTTTGTTCTTTGATTCAACGTTGTTGGTCCGTACGAGAAAATCCAGTTTCTCTCATTTTTTTATTTTGATACTTTTTGGTAGAACAGGTTGAACCACATTAAGAATACGATAAACAAAAAAAAATTTTAGAAAACTCGCTGCCTTATTATGACGTAGATTTTTATATTCTTTTGAACAAACTCTTTTTTATAGTTTATCTATATCAATTTATCTATAAAAGGAGAAACTGACTGACTGACTGACATATCAACACATAGTCAAAACCACTAGGACCAATAGCGTGGAATTTTGCACAAAGCTACCTAAATTGTGATGTAGGCGAAATATAAGAAGGGGTTTTTGATAATTCAACTTTTATGGGGATGAAAAGATGGAAATTTAGTTCTATGCAAACGATTTTCTTTAGGCTCATATTCCTGAAACTCACTCACGCTTAAGTACCTAGTAAACACAAGTACTTAAATAAAAAGAGTTCGTTATTGGATTGTTTAAAAATACCCCTAAAACGATTAAAGGGATCTTAAATGTTCTTGGAAAATCCGAAAGGTTGTCACCGTGTCCCCCAGATTGAAGGCAACAAAGGCACGGGCTGGGGTTTACTCAGTAAGATTCTGACACGCCCTCCCGCTCCGCCCAAGAGCTGAAGAAGTCATTCTGATGATTCCACTTCCAAAAAAAAAGTTCTTTCAGAGAATCTCTCTTAACGTTTGAATCCCCAACCGGTCCTATGAGACCGCGCTGTTATTGTTTTACTATTGTGTCTCGTTTCGCGGGTATCTGAGTAACTACAATCCTTTCTTAGCGCATGGCTACGAGTATATCATAATAACTATCTACGTGCCTAAATTCAGCGTAAACCGCACAATGGTTTAAGCTCTGTGTAGATGTAGATATACCAGTTAGTCTCTAACGGTTGCCTTTTATATACGAGTTCATAGACCGATGACAAATTACACTAACTGATAAATAACATAAAAAGGATTTATAAATCAAACGCATCTATATAGGTACCGTTTTCGCACACCTTTGAAAATATATCATAATTATACGCCGAAGAGGAGTATGTGCATGCAAAGTATATGAACTTTTTGATACTTCGCCATCGGAAACGCCCGTCACTAAGAGTTTCCTGAAAATAAACAACTATCTGTTATTCACAAAGTATATCCTCCACATACCTACAAACCCTTGTAGGAGGTACTCCAAAGCAACGTTTTCCGATGATCAGTTTCCATTCTAAAACCTGTTGATCTCATCGACCGTCTGCTCGAGAAGGGAGTTGCAGAGACAAAAGACCCTTGAGGAACTCCGGCATTCGTACACAAAAACACAGAGACTGCTCGCCATCACTCAGTCAGACCAGAAGAAATGCCTTGCGCTGTCGCCTCACAAATAAATGGCATACCACCCAGGCCGCCAGCAGTCCGATTGCAGTGAAACCTGTATTATCGGTCACTGAGGAGAAGGTAATGATCAGCATGAGACGTGAGTTTAATACACGTTCCATAAACGCGCTTGCAGGTTATGGAAGTTAGTGAATTCAGCCCATAATTGGCTGGATTGGCACGACTGCCCTTTTTGCACTGCACGGGTAGCAAGTCGGTAATCCTCCATGCCGTGGGCACTACACTAGTCCTCAATGAGAGTCAATGAAGAATAAAATGACTGAAGACACACAAGCCTCGAGAACAATTGCTGGTATACTATCTGGTTTAACTAATTTCTTTCTGGAATATATTGTTCTTTATAAAAAAATTGTCGGCACCTGTACACTTTATACCTTTAGAACAGGGTCTAAACTACTAGTAACTCACACTCTAAACTACTACAGGCCTCTAAAAAGAAGAACCTTGTCCAGTAGTACTGCTATCTATGTCAAACCTTGGATGTAACTGCCCAACGAGGCCCTCCGAAAACTTTGAAGGTCGTGGTTGACACAACTGTCTACTGATCACTGTATCCGTATCCCACATGACGATATATTCGAGAGCCAAACGAGAGTCTTTATATATCATCATCATCATCTCAGCCGAAAGACGTCCACTGCTGGACATAGGCCTCCTCCAAGCGTCGCCACCGCCGGTCCTGTGCGTCTCGCATCCATCGGATTCTCGCGACCCTCGCCAGGTCGTCTGTCCACCTTGTGGAAGGTTTTTATATATACGTATATATATATTAACAAAATTAATTTTTTATTATTATTAGATACAGAAACAAACACTTACTTTTCTTTTGCTTAATGAGGTAAAACTAATAGTGCTGCTCAATTCAACCATAGCGTTTCATTTTGTTAATATCAAAGATTTCTACTTGCACTTCAAAAATATATCACAGCTAGCTGAAATTAATATATACACGTACTAATGCAATATTATTCACATTCAAAATATTTTATATGGGAACAAAGTAGTTGTGAATAACTTACCTAAATATATACATATGGATCTGTACTAAGTTTTGTGGAAAAGGTTAGCATGTCGTTATATTTTACTGAAGTTATACCGACTATCTTGTATGCTATTTCAAATACAATTATTAATTCCTTTGAACTCTACCTTTCCTCCAACGCAACAATGTAAATTATCAAGCAACACTTGCTTACAAAAACACTGTTCTAAGTTTTTGCCTATGACTAAAAGTGCACATATTAAGTAGATGAGTAAAAACTTGATTATCGTGGTTTAAATATTTAATAATTCATACCCAAAAAGTAATCGAAAAACGGCTGTAATCCTAAGTTTCTGACAAAACATGTCAAAAGGCATTGACGTCTTGTCAATCATCTAAAATAATCAAATGTCACTATGATAACTTTACTCTGGTTTCAGCCATAAAGAGGTTTTATAAAACTACAAAATAAAACTTGATGAATATGTTCATTCATGGAGTTTTGTTGGGTGAATCCTTTTTTGGAGAGAGGGAAAGAATCCAATAACTTCACTTGCTCTAGATGACACAAGAGGAAGAACACTAACTAACCCCCCCGTGGTACCTTCAAAGTAATCACGTAGGTAGTCCTAAGCTTAATCTTTATGGAGTTATTCTTATAATTGGGTTTCTGCTTTGTTAGTTTTTTAAGGCTATGAATCCGCTCAATCTTGTTCTTTTTCTCAATGTTCTCACATTCCTGTTATAAAAAAGATGCTAGGTATATAAAAATACCTATCACAAATACCACCACCTAATACCTACCACTAATTTTCTCTGCATTACCTAAAGGTAGACTGGTAGAAAATGCCTAAGGCATTAAGTCCACCTGTAGCTTTATGTGCATAAACTATTAAATAAATAAATGAGTGGATTACAAAGATAAATGATTAAATATTTAGGTGGATGTGGTCTTAATCATTAAAAAGAACATTACAAAATCAATGAATATGAAGATTATAATAGACATTTATACGATAGTGCAGTTCATTAACTGAGCTACCAAAGAAGCCACATGTGCAGGATGCCATGTCTTTGAAAGTAGTCTTTACCCTAGTAATAACTTAATCCACACTGGAACAATAATATGAACGGTTAGCTGCTTGAAGCTTTAATCTAAGGTTTGAAGGAGATACGAGTATCACAAGTAACAAGAAATGTACGGTTCAGTGGAGTTCCAACAAGAAAATATTGCGAGCTACGCAATATGAACTAGGAACTACTTACTAGAACTTATATTTAGAATCGGTTTCCTCTTATATGATTCCTGACTTATGTTATTGATACTTCGTTTTTAATAAATAATATTATTAAAGAGACCGATATATTTTCTAAACGAAAAGTATAGTATTAAAGATGACTTATACAATAATTATTAAAAAAATACATTCGATACGTTTTTTTTTTATTCTTTATTTATTTCGAGGCTGTATAAGATTCTATTAAGTAAACAATGATCAAGAGGTTTTAATCAACGTTACTTGACTATTCAACCGGTGTTGCCTATATCAGATTTCATTGTACCCTAATATTAGTCGGTTGAGTTTTTAGATTGACGAACGCCAGTTCTAATTTTTTCTCAGCAATGTATAAATATTTTTTATTCACGGTTTTTGCGAGATTTTTGGTAGGTGCGGCGTTGGCACGACTCTGGAAGTAATCAGGTGAAGGAAGAAAAACAAGTGAGATTCGTCAGTAAAAGTTTAACAGTCCTTCTCGCTGTCGCATACAGATAGAGTTATTTGCTAAATTTCCACTTCAAAAGAGACGGCTAAAAGTACCGTCAATATTACTTATCAATGCTTCCAACCGCATGATAAAATACTGGTATTCAGCTAAATCCGGCTTGACTGGAAGCCGACCCCAATAGTTGGGAAAAGGCTAGGTAGATGACTTCTAATCGCATGGTTAAATAATCGAAGATACTTTGGCACATGTCCTACACAAAACCGGAATAGAAACCGTTTTGACCAATAGGACAGAAATAAATGAGTACGTATTGTAACGAATCCTTCAACCTTTAATCAAGTTACATAATTCTATAAGTGAATTTAATATTATATCACTTAGTTGTCATCTTTCCTTAATGTAAACTCCGCTGTGTAAGGTCTCGGCGACGATAGGATACCTATCGAAGGCACATCTGACGGTATCGTACCATTACTGACATGGATCCTATACTTCTGCAGAATACCCACGAAAGTGAGGAATATAAACGACTTCGCTAAAGAGTCCCCCGGGCAGCGTCTGCGACCTGAAAAACACATTTATATAACATAAACAACCATGAAATCTGTTCTGTTGCTGTCAGCCTTGTCATAATTAGATTTTAGCTTATAATTATGCTGGCTTCTTTAAAATCTAGTTTGGAAAATAACGAATGATTATACGTAAGTAGTTAAGTGGATCCCAAACCCACGATACGTCGGTTTAATTAATATAATCAACCAATCTAGCGTAGGCTTCGCCATGGCCTCAATTAGCTCATTGAGGCCATCACGATACAAAACAAAAAACAAGATAAAAAATATGCTTTGCACTTTCTACCAAAACCACACAAATCGTGCAAGTGAATATATTAGTATCCTTATAAACTGCGTCTAATGAAAGCGCGACCTGGAGTTTATTTTTTAAATTTAATTGGCAACATTATTCAGCTGCAATTGTAGGAAATAAAAAAACTAGTGAAGTGTCAAGTCATGATTCTACTACTAGTTACTACTAGTTAGTAATACCACATACAATTTTTATGAATTTAAACTCTTTTTCTCAGGTCGCACTTTCATTAGACGGACTATATCGTAATAAATATGCCTTGAGAAGAAATACAAAGACAACATTCACGCTTCATCATAAAAGGAACTAAATACAATAAAATAATATTATATTGATAAAATTTATCAAAAAAAAACACACGTTTCATGTTTTAATCTTCAAATATTACTACTTAAGTTGTCCCTTTATGAACAAGCGTGTGAATAGGTAACATGCACAATTGCACATGCATACACGGTGACATAGCTAGCTTCCAATTACCAGTATATAATAATCCCCCTCAATAAAGGTTTTTCGCACAATCCGAGACTAGCTCATACTGGGATATTGTTATTATCCATCAATTGATAAAATAAAAAAAACATTTATAGTCCGGTCAATTTAGACATCCAAGGTTACAATAATTCGCACTTGGCTGAAAATTGGTAGGATTGTTCAATACACTATTATAAAGGAAATGTGAAAAGTCCTCATAGATCCGGCACGTGCAAAAAAAAATACACGTGGTCAAAGGTCACAAAAATGGATTTTTCGCGATTTTCAGCAAAATGGTAAGTTTTATCATAAAATTAGCTCAGACAAAAATTGTAGATCGGACAATTATCTATAAAAATGTCCAACTACTTTTTTTCCTAAGAGCCACCGTTTTTGAGATATAACGATTCAAAAAGTTGAAACAGTAGCAAGCGCAACCTGAGAAAAAGAAGTTGAGACCAAAAATTTTGTATGTGGTATTACTAACTAGTAGTTGTGAAGTGTCAAGACATGATTCTTCATGTCTTGACACTTCACAACTTTTTTTAATTCAGACAATTGTGGCTGAATAATGTGGCCCATTAAATCAAAAACTCCAGGTCGTTCTATCATTAGACGCACTCTAATAGCATTGAATGTATTCGGCATAGTAAAATAAAGCAGGTATACGACCCTAGCCACGCAGACAATTGAATGGGAGGCAGATGTTGCTGAAGGTTACACTGGCGTAGAAGATAAGGGAATGGCTTTTTTTTTTACCCCAAATTTTCATATTTCATATGTGTTAGTCACACTGACCGATAGAACGATATTTTTGCTTGTATTACGGCTTCAGTGATGTACGAGTATATACGTGGTGTACTTATTCATATTTTGACGATTACAACTCTTTCAATATTTTGAATCGCTATATCTGAAAAACGGTGGTTCTTAGGAAAAAAGTATTTAGACATATTTATAGATAATTGTCTGATCTATAATTTTTGTCTGAGCTAATTTTATGATAAAACTTACCATTTTGCTTAATAACGCGAAAAACCCATTTTTGTGACCTTTGACCGCGTGTACATTTTTTTGCACGTGCCGGATCGATAAGGACTTTTCACATTTCCTTTATAATAGTGTATTGAACAAACCTACCAATTTTCAGCCAAGTGCGAATTATTGTAACCTCACTCCAATTAATTAGTCTATTTTGACCGGACTATTATTGTATTCCATAACTGTTCAATTCGCAATTATGCAAAAGTAAAAGTCGCTTTGCTTGCAAAGGAATAATAGTTCAGCTTTGTTTTTGATTCGAAGATCAATTTATTTATCTTAATGATTAATTTATTATAATTTTAAATTAATCACAAAACCTTATAACTACTTACCTAATCCGAAAGGGTACAAGTGTTCTGAAGTTTTTAGCATCCCATTTTCATCGATGAATCTTTCAGGTTGGAATACATGCGGGTCTTCCCACAATTCTGGATCGAAGTATATATCACCTATGGACATGAGCACTGTTGCACCTTTAGGTATTAAATACCCGTCGATAGAAGTATCATTTTGTAGCAACCTTGGTCCTGCCATGGGAACTACAGGGTAATATCTATGCACTTCTTGTATAAACGCTGACGTGTATATTAGCCTGAAAAAAAAACTATTCGTGAAGCTCACGCGGCAGTGAAGATAAAGCAGCAAGAGATCATCATCTGCCTAGCCTTTTCCCAACTAAATTGGGGTCGGCTTCCAAATACTGGTATTCAGCTAAATCCGGCTTGACTGGAAGCCGACCCCAATATAGTTGGGAAAAGGCTAGGCAGATGATGATGATTGGGGTCGGCGTCCAGTAAAGCCGGATTCAGCTGAATACTAGTATATTACGAAGAGCGGTTGCCTACCAGACCTCCACAACCCATTAATTGGGGTACCACGGTACTTCATGGCAAGACTGGAGTCAGATCTACTGGCTTCTGACTAATCGTAACGACTGCCAAAGATCTACAAATGACAGCCGGGACCTACGGCTAAACGTGCAAAAGTAAAAGCAGCGAGGGATGCGAGGTGCAATATGTTTGCAAATATTTCGTGTCCTCTTATTAGCAGCTTTGGTGTCCTGACACACTAAGACGAGGTCTCAAGCAAACTGGACCGATTATGATGGAAGGAGTAGAGGAGGCTTTTGTCCAGGTCTAGGCCAGGACTGGCTAAAAAAAGGCGTTAACGTAAACTCCAAACGAAAAACTTTAATTTAACAACTCCTGAGGCTCTACCTCGAACGCTTAACGCGGTCCATTTCACGACCTAAACTAAACTGTTAAAGAGGGATGGAGCTGTACACTCTAAATGTACACACACACAATCGGGCCAATATTCCTTATAAACTATTAGAATTTCACTTCGACTTTCGAGCCAATATGCTTTGACTCTAACTTCTAAAAGCTCAATCAAACGTCAAACGCGGATGCATCCCGTCACTTTGCAGGTATTTACTCATATTGAATAGCTTACTCAGCTTACAGCTCAGTATTACTAGCATATATAAGAAGTAATAAACACGATCTCTTCATTTTCTTAGTCTAATGGGATGTCTTTTGCGATAGCCGGCTCTGTAAGGCATGGTAACAAGAGATAGTACTACTGGACAGTAAAACCAAATAAGTATTTTTGAAAGCGGGTAGGGTCTTATTGTCCAATAATTCGTTCTCGTTATTTATATCCAGTATGTCATGATCTGCAGTCGCATAAGCCAAAAATCATCATCATCATCTCAGCCGAAAGACGTCCACTGCTGGACATAGGCCCCCCCCAAGCGTCGCTACAGCGACCGGTCCTGTCCGTCCTGCATCCATCGAATTTCCGCGACCCTCGCCAGGTCGTCGGTCCACCTTGTGGGAGGCCTTCCAACGCTGCGTTTTCCGGTACGTGGCCGCCACTCCAGAACCTTCCGTCCCCAACGAGCATCAGTTCTCAAAAGACTATTATTATTCAAGTGACTATTAGAAGAGGGATATGTACACTTACCGGTCACTGTCATTCCAACAAGGTAGTCTGTCTCCAATTACAGAGTCTATTTCTTCATATATTTTCTGTTGTATTTCTTGGCTTTTCAATGCTTTTAGAAAAGCGAAGCCGAGTAGATTGCTACTGGTTTGAGAGCCCGCTATAAGAAAGTCTAAGCAAACTATTTTCAACTGCTCCTCTGAAAATAACATTATGATAATAATTAGCGCCTCGTGTCTGCCATGTTGCTTGTTTACGGATACAAATCCCATTATCTTTTGATACGCACTAATCTTTAATCCGCTCTTCTCATGAATATACAAAATATGACATAATTAAAGCACACCCTGAAAGTAGCACGTACAGAATCATATACTTACTAAATTCATTACAGCCCATCTTAAAATAGATATTTATTGTTTCCCAAGATAATTCTCGATTATATTTCGATTAAAAAAATACCTATTTTCATAAATCTATATATTTAAAATGAGAAACTGACTGAATGACATATCAAAACACAGCCAAAACTACTGGAACTAGGAGCATGTTTGCACAAGGTTTTTTTTATGACATAGGCGAGATAAAAGAGAGTATTTTCCAAAATTCACCTCTAAAAGAGAAACGAAAATCAATCATACGCTCTCAGATCAAGAAAAACATCTAAATGAATTGATTAGTTGACGAAGAGACCTGACTTTAGTGTCAGTTATTTTTATGTTCATCATCATCATCACCTCAGACGTCCACTGCTGGACATAGGCCACACCCAAGCGTCGCCGCAACGATCGGTCCTTTGCATCTCGCATCCATCGGATTCCCACCATGCGTATTCATTCATATTTTTACGTTAAAGCGATCGAAACGTTTAGCACATTTGCCACTATAGTACATTCGCGTTAAGAATGCAGTAAAGTCATCATTGTCCGTCGGCCTAGCCCCACCCCCTAACCAATCAAAGCTGTTAAAGTGTATTTTTATACATTAATTAAACTAAGGGCCTATTTCACAATGTCCGAGTAGGCACTACTTACTGAATAAATTCAAAAATGGAACAGAATTTAGATGAAATTATCTGCCAAGTAAGATGTTGGAAACTTGATCAACAGTGGTGAAACAAGCCCTTAATGTTTTAAAATATAATTTGTAAATAAATATACCTTTATCTTGCAGTTGCACTGATAAATCACTGCATTCTTAACTCGAACGAACTATAGGCACTCTTTAGGCAAACTTGCACCAGGCACTCAGAGTATCTAGTGCGAGTTTGTTTGAACGCTAACGATACATTAATGACCTTCAGTGCGACGATCAGCTCACTTCAAGCTCTTAACTAATCATGCACCGTATACGCGGTAAACATTTCGCTCTTAACCAATCATGAGCCGTATACGCGGTAAACGTTTCGATTGCGTCAAAGTAAGAGCAACCACTCAGCGCACAGCGGGTGTAGCGAACTTTTAACATACTCGTTAATATTACCGTAAGCTTTGGCAGACAAATAGTATATGAAAATGAGATTATCCGTTAACATTACCAGATACGGTTGATACTAATACAGTATAAATTGAAGTGTAGAGCAGGGTCTTTTTTTTAGGTGTGGTGATCACTTCTTCCGCTCTGGGAGCAGGAGGACGTGTCCGACTAAAACCACACCTGTCCTTCAGTTGTCCCTTGCGTTCTAGGACTACGGAAGTGTAGAGCAGTGGTGGCCCCGTGGTAACTGCCCCGACTTATAATTTGTAGGTTGCGAGTTCAAACCCAGACAGGCACATTACTTTGTGTAATTTATTGCATCACCGCTTCTCTCAAAACTGTGAAGGACAAGGTTCTAGGACATGTGAAATCCACCCAAAGGCACGGGGCCCTTAAGGCGGATTACGGCCTATTCCTTCTCCTTGGGACGAGACTTGAGTCCCAGCAGTGGGAACATTACTGAGTATGTATAAATTGAAGTTCGCTTTACTGCAATCGAGTATGTTGTTAAACAATTCCTAGTAATGCGTCAGATAAAAAGAAAGAATTAAAGAAAACGCAGACACTTATATTTGTTGAATAAAAAAAACTATTTTAGTTTATTTCTTACCTGTAAATGTGGGATCTCTGTTTGCATTAATTTCTTCCAAAAACAAATAAATAAAATCTTTTTCTTTGATCTCATTATTTTTATGCTTTTCTATAGCTTCCTGAAATGAATAGTTATAGTATTATTAGTAAACAGGTAGTTCTTAACAACGAAAATCAACACAGAAATGATAGGATACCTATTTTTTGCGATGTTTAAACATTAAACGTACAAGCAATAAAATATTATAATTAAATATATAATTGTCACAATTTCGATCTACATTAACTTCTGCTATTTATTCAAGAAATAAGTATACGAGCAATGGTTCTTAATTACCTAAGCATCAAATAGGTAATTTAGAACCAACTGTCGTATATCATACCTTGATTGATACAAGAAGATTTAATCCGACGAGTTCAGATTTTATAAGCACAATTTTATCCGTTCCTAAAATTGTCAGACCAACCAAACAATGTGTAATGACAATGATAATCGATATGGAACCCAAAAACCTATTTTTTTGAAATTTTAAGGTTTCGATCTCATTAATTAAAAGCTCTGGTTTAATAACTTTATATGCATAATCTTTAAATGTAAATATCTAATAATATATAAGATTTTTTCTGTATAATATATTTGGTAGATCTGATAATTAATTATTTATGATAGGTATGTATTTTGTACCCTCCTACCCCCATCGTTAATTATTTTCTTTGATAATTTATAATATTATAGAACATTTGCCGAGTGACCTAGTAAATGCAAATAAATAAATGTGGATGAACTTTATTTCAAACTACTTGTAATGTAATGTCTCAAGAAAGTTTACGTGAACAAACTTTTTTGAAAATTTCACGAAAAACCGTGATAAGCACGCTTTTATTTATTACAAAAAAGCAGAGACATTTTTCTAGATGGCAATTTTAGGATTGCATGTCAAGCCTTTTTGAAACAAGCAAATCTGTAAGTTAATAATAAAACTAAAAAAAATCTTAGCAAGAATTTCAATAAGCAGTGGACGTCTCTCAGCTGAAATGATGATGATGATGAAGAATTTAAATAAGTAATTTACCTCAATAACATTGGATATCTCTCGATTCAGCCTGGTTATCAGTGAATACCCACTCAACTTGGGTATAATATACCTACACCAGGGTATTTGATTCAACATGCCTCCAGCTACTGAAAAAGCCTTTCCTCTTTGTCTAAAGAGGTCCAATAAATGTTTCAGTTTGTCTTCTTGTATACGTTCTCCTATAAATAATAAATATTTAATTAAAAATATTTTAATACACATTGGTTACAACTACCATGGATGGCCAAATTATTAGGGACTTAGAATCTAGGTAAGATTCTTATATTATTATCAACTTTAATTGCATTTTGCAGGCAAATGGTTGGGATGTAAGTCCGACAAATATTTTTTATTTAAAGACTTTATTGATTGAGATAATAAAAACATCAAATTTGAAGTCAAAATCATTTACATAATTTTTGAAAAAAGTTATTAGAACTGCCTACAGAAACTTGTGCTAATAGATTTTTTATTAAATTATGATCTTATTATGATACACTAATAACTACACTGTTACATACTGTGAGTCAAATAAAATATTTTTCTGTCTTTCAATATGTGTAAGCAATTCTGACTTCAAAGGATTTCCTCATTTTCAAAATCAGTCCGTTCATTCCTAAAATATCGGATCCTCAATTTTATGTATTTGCTAGCCTTTGCTACCCTCCATATCGTCGCAAGCGTGTTTCAAATCTTTGTAATTCTCAGCTTTTCTCTGTTATGTTATCTATGTATGTACTATACATTTCAACCTTTCTCGTAAATTACTCTGGGAATTAATGAAAACTGCATGAAAATACGATCCGTAGATGTTGAAGTTATTGCATTCATACAGACGCGACGGAACTTTGTTTTGAATATGTAAGGATAGTAAAGCCGATATTAATTAACATTAGTAGACTCGGGCTATAATTTTCTAAATAAAACTCAAACTGGCACCAGAAATTGACCCGTAACCTAAGGGCTGTCTTTATCCGGGTGATAAAGTATGTAACAAAGCCCAAGAAGCCTTAAGAAGCACAGATCAAAGAGTAACTTTTTAGTCAGTAAAACACCCTGACACTCTGAGCCTGCCCTACCGATGAGCACGAGAAGTAATTAAAAGATTTCCCACCGCAAAAAAGCCCCGCCATAAATTACATACTGACTAGTTTCGTTTCACTTAAAACTTGCGATATATAAACTCATTAAAATCAGCTCATAGATTTCACAACTAGATTCCTAAGATACAGATGGTATCTAGTTCGGGGACCACCGACCACTGCAAAAAACTGAATGTCCAAACATGTAGATACAAATAAGTTTGGGGACCATTGTAATAATTCTAGCAAAATACAACTCCTGTTACCGATATGCAATTATGTTATACGTATGTTTAGAAAATACTTGTAATATCGTTAAATGAAGTTATTAATATAGAATTCAGAAATAAATTTCACAGTAAATTTTTAATGAATTGACAAATAAACACGGTTATTCCGACAAATAATTAATTACACTAATGGTCTAGTCAGACAAGTTAACAAAATTTCCCGCATTCTGTAGAACTCATCTCATCATCTCACCATGAAAACGTAGTTAAAATGAAAACTCATAACAGCAGGAGCAATTAGTTAACAGCTCAGGCTATACAGCGTGTCTGTTCTAAAGCTAGCTGGAAACCCTGTAAATGCCGGCTTCATTCAAGCTTATTTCATGGAAACTCTCAGTGAGATATTACGATAAAATGGCTGTTCTAAGAATTCGGTGCATCCTTTTACATCACTCATTATAATGTAAGAGAAAACTTCTAAATTTCTACTGAATTATATAATAAAACTAGTACTATAACAAGAAGTTGATTCAGCGCAATTTAAAGCGTTGTTATCTTTTCCAATAAATTTCTGAATTTTAAAACTGAGATCAAGTAAAATATTTCGTATTATTTAAGTAGGTATATGCGTTAGAAAAATTCGCTAGCAAGATGCCGTACCTACATAAATCAGACAATGAAGATTATATTTCACACAATTACCCCAGTCTCCCTTTGTTTTTTTTATAGATTGTAAGCGAAGATATGACCAACGATGGAGCACGCTTACCTAGAAGAAACCTCTTGACTCTTGACTTAAAATTATTGACAGTATCTAGGTACACTTACCAGCCACATACTTCCATAGAACATTAACCACTGATTCGCTCAGTATATTAACAACATTTATAGGCTTGCTATTATTTTCCTTTAAATAGTCAAGTAATCGAGACAATTCGTTTTGTATTTCCGTTTCCATCAAAGTTTTTCCATAGCCGACATGTTTTAAATTTTTCACTGCAAACTGTCTATGTATCTTCCACATTTCACCGTTGGCGAAAGTTATACCTAGAACATTGAAATATAGTTTAAAATCCTTTTGTAAGAGTCTGTTTAAAATTTTATTTACAGTTCGGCTGGTATAACTTGGCGAGTCTGAAGTTAGGCTCTGCGAATTTTGGCGCTTGAAAACTCGTACAAAAATAAAGGAGAGCCTAACTTCAGACTCGCCAACTTATAACGGCCGTACTGTAATCAGTTTTTTTTTGTCTTACCCATGTTTTCATTTCCAAGACATCTTAACCGTGCAAAGAAGTTGTTTGGTCGAGCATCAAAATCTTTGTCATAAAACACTTGACGAACATTCTTTTCACCCGACACGATGACCAACAGTTCTGTGCTCGTTTTCATGCCCAACACATTCGTAGTATATTGTCTGGATAATTCTAAACATGCTCTCCATTCTGATCCATATTTCTTCGTCAACTTTTGTAAAATACCGCTACTTCCGATGAATGGATACCATACAGGACCTGAAATAATAATTAAACAATATTTCGTTAAGTGGTGTTATTCATATTTCCACCCGCTTCGAAATTTCAGGCTATAATAATTTGTGTATTCATAATATCAGTTACAACGTTTAGTGGTACTTATTTCGTGTACCAATAATGCATATTATATATATACCATGCTCCAGAGTATCGTGCATGATATATTATGTTGCCTTTATTGAAACGATTATACGAGTATACCTACCTAAATTATATAATGAACTAATATGCACAATGCCACAGACAAGTTCTTTACACGGCCCTACGAGTATTATAGCAAAAAGGAAATCAGGTGAGATGTAGTCAGTACAAATCTGCCGTCCAGCCCCTAAAGCGCAGTAAAACATGGGTTTTTTACGTTACTTTACTGCGCTTTAGGGGCTGGACGGCAGAAATCGGCCGCAACAAACAAGCCGCACGGTTTTTCATGAGAGTAAGTGTTGATGCACACCAACTTCACAAAATATCGAGAATTCTTTATGCAGAGTAACTTTTTAACTTGGCCCATATGGAAAAATCTAAGTTCATATGAGATCCGAGGAACTGTGGGCAGCTCGCGCATAATGAAAGTAGTTTTAACAGTAACTACGTTTATTACGTGCGTAACTCCACAGATATTATGTTTAAAGGAGATTCCCCCTTTGAAAATATTCGTTTTTCAGGTGAAAAAACTCAATACCTTGATTACAAATATTTTTTTACTGCAGATAACTTGTTTCCTTATACTTTGACAAAACATTAACACAACTAGATCAATAAAAAAGTTTATTTAAAAACACAATAGATAAAGCAATATCTAGTTGAAAAGCCTAGCGGTTAGCGTAGACTAGCGACATCTGTCGCAGATGCAAACGCAACTCAAATCTCAAAGACTCATAACGCCACCTTTCGGACCGTAACGATACTACAATACAAAGATTTATTTTGTTGACGGAACATGGGGAGAATGGCTTGAAGAGGTTTGCTAACAAACCCCGGTAGAGGGGTCTTATACAAGGCATTAAAATATATAGGCCAGCAGTTTACAGGGCAAAAATGTACTCTAAACTTGGACCTACAAACCATGAGACCCCTAAATTATATTATGCTATAATACATGTGCGTACAAATCAACAGAAAATAGAGGAACCTCTTCTGCAACCTACTCAACCTCTACCATTATTGTTTCCGTATATAAAGCTGCACTACAAACATTTGAAAGGGAAAGAAAGACAGAAATCAAGTACATTTATTCCTCACCGGACACGGTAAGTTCGGGAGGTTCCTGCATCGAATCAAGCAGGAGAGGACGCCCGGGTGTCGCCACTGTGTGGACTGCCCGGAGGACACGGTGGAGCACACGGTAGAAGTGTGCCCCGCTTGGGCGGAGCACCGCCGTGTCCTCGTGGAGACTATCGGGAGCGGCGACCTCTCGCGCCGGGCCCTGGTTCAGGCCATGGTCCGGAGCGAGGAGGGTTGGCATGCGGTCGCCTCCTTCTGCGAAGCAGTGATGCTCGTGAAGGAGGCTGCTGACCGCGAGCGCGTGAGGGAACGGTCCTCACGCCGCCGCCGCCGAGATCCCGATCCCGATTTCCGACCACCGTAGGCGCGGGTTCGCGGACGGCGAGCACTGGGTAGCTCGCTGTCCGGTAGTCTGGAAATAATCTGGACCGAGCCCAGTCGTCAACGGCGCGTTCTGTTCCACGCGCGCCTCAAGGAGATGTCAGCAAACTGTAGGGGCCCGGTAGGGCCGAAGCCTCTGGGGGGAACATGTGGTATTCCTAACGGTTGATACCGAGTCCCCCCCAGAACGAAGGCAACGAAGGAACGGGGTAGGGGTTTAGTCAGTAAGAGTCTGACACGCCCTCCCGCTCCGCCCAAGAGCGGGGGAAGTCATTCTGATGATTCCCATACCAGAAAAAATAAAAAAAAGTACATTTATTCAGCACGACCATAAAGGTATAAAGGCTTTCTGTAGTTTCAGCATATGGCTAGGAAAGCTAACATTAAATAGCATAGAGGTGGGTGCGTAGGGCCGAGGGCATTTGGACGAGGGGTAGTTTTAGTTTGTAAGAGTTTGACAGACCCCTCCGCCCTCCTCAGTACGGAACAAGGACATCCAAGAGGACTTGAGAATTTTAAAAAAAAGGATAACATGTAGATGAAGACCGGGAGGATCTAATCATTTCAACTACAGATACAGTACAGGTTTAATTTGTTTTCTCTTTCATCAAACGACAAGAAATATGTAACCAAGATATTTGAAATTCATAAAATGATTTTAAAAAAGTGTCCATAAAGTTTATTGCACGTTCTTCTCCATAGAAATCTACGCCTTGGAACATGCAGCTAAATAGCAATTTAGCTTCACTTTTTTGACTCACCGACATGTTTCAATTCAAAAGTGCCTGTAAATAGTTTAACTGAAATAAATATTTTTGATTTGATTTGAATAATGGTGAACTAATGGTGGACCATTCCAATATATGGTAGATATACTTATTGCATCAAATCTGTAACTCATTAAAACATTTCAGGTGCTATGAAAGTGAATAGTAATGCAACTATTACATAATTAAAAACGCAATAGTGCATTAAAGTGGTTTTACAAACACGTCACTTTTAACTATACAATAAAAGCGCTATTTATTTTCTTTTTTCTCTATAATGAAACAGGTATCATTAATATTGCATCAAATCATTAACTTGTTACAAAAAGTTAGTAAGAAAGTGAATGGTAATGACACTTCTACATCATTGCAAACACAATGGTACATTAAGGTAGTGTTACAAATACGTCAGCGTCTTTTCATGAACCATGGTGTCAAGACGTAGTATTGTGAACCGCAGTTTGACGTAGCGTCCGATTGCAGAATTTTTCAATCGTTTCGATTTACATATCGATGAATTAAACAATATTTTTTTTGTATTTTGATAAATAAATTGACATTTAAATTTATATTATCAATACAATTTTATATTACTTTTTTTTTGTGGATGGAATAATTTTTTGCATGCCCACAAGACGGTAGAATATGGAGGAACTAATTATTATAAACATCTATGTACCAATCACCCATATTTGCAAAGAAATAAATTATTTAAGTATTTATGATTTAAGTAAACCTTAAGATAAACTTTATTGTACACCAAAACAGTAACAAAACTTTTTACGATAACTTAAGTTACAATGGCAGTACCTAGTAGGTACACACGTATTCAAACTTGCAAATTTAGTAAACTGGTGTATGATACATACATATTTATGATCCGCAATAAAAGAATTATAAATTATACTGCTTCATCTTTTGTGCAACTTTGTAGTAAACGTTCAAAAGTCCACAACAAGTTTATTCAACACTTTAAATTTTATGCAAGAAACCATTCAAATCTATTATCCTATGATCTATATAGCCATGAACCATCTTTTACAAAGAAATCTCACACACGTTAGCATTGATACAATGCAACTGCACTTCCTGACCCCCGATTGTACCTACTGATAATACCTACTGTGTTCAAACAAAAATAAAAAATGCAAGTACTTAAATTATTCTTTACCTATTACTTGGATCAAGACTATTTTAAAACAAAACGAAATGTGACGAAAAAAAAGTTGATCTTCTACATCCATTTTTTTTTTAGTCTGTTTTCGTTTTGTCTCTAGCCAGGAAATGAACCCATTACAGACCGCGTTATTACCAGACATCGGAATTAGGTAGAGTTTTTAGGGTTCCGTACCTCAAAAGGAAAAAACGGAACCCTTATAGGATCGCTTTGTTGTCCGTCTGTCTGTCTGTCTGTCAAGACAGACAGACGGACTTTATCTCGGGAACGCGTGAAGATATCAAGTTGAAATTAAAACTATATACTCAATTCCGCGGTCTCTTGAAACTGTGCAGAAATCAAACTTGTAAGTTGACGGAAAAAAAAGATATGCCCGTTTATGTGGCAAAAGCCGTACATTTCGACACTGTCAAAGGAATCAAAATTCATAGGGTACTTCCCGTTGACCTAGAGTTTTGAAATTTGGCACGAAGCAAAATATTATAGCACAAATATAGGGAAAAGTATGAAAACTGAAATTTTGTAATTACGCCACCAGAAAAAAAAGTTTTGAAAAATATTCAAGACTCGATACGAGAATTGCACTGTTTTCATAGATAAGTACGGAACCCTCAGTACGCGAGTCCGACTCGCACTTGCTCGATTTTTTATGTATTTGTATCGAAATATTAATATGGATCTTCCCGGGATTTCTAATAGAAAATCCTGTGCCTTTTCCCATCTATATTGGGGTCGGCTTCCAGTCAAGCTGGATTTAGCTGAATACCAGTATTTTACGAGAAGCGGCTGCCTACCAGACCTCCACAACCCATTAACTGGAGTTACACGGTACTTCATGGCAAGACTGGAGTCAGATTTACTGGCTTCTGACTATCCGTAACGACTGCCAAAGATCTCCAAATGACAGCCGGGACCAACGGCTTAACGTGCTTTCCGAGGCACGGAGGAAACTCGTTATGTTAAGATGGTCACCCATCCACAGACCAACCTAGGCAAGCGTTGCTTAACCTTGAAGATCGACCTGTGCGGCTTTTATTATCTAGCCACGAGCTCCTCGACAATATTACAAACAAATATTAATTAAGTTTTCTCTTGTTCACGCAAGCTATGTTGTGTGAACTACAATTATCACAACATCACGCATGTGCACATAAGGATTTTGGATTTTTATCTGCTCTTTGAAATGAATCGCGGGACTTTAAGACATATCCACGGAGCTAATATGAAGCACTTTATTATTTTGCTGTATGAAATCAATGTAAGTACAAAACTACCTAATTCCAATCTCTGGTTATTACCTACACTTCACCCTCGTGTGAGTAGGTTTCTTCATAGAAACTTTGGACACCCGTTTCATCTCCGGCGGTAAATTTTGGAAAATCTACTCTTAGTGCTCGCCTACCTAATAAAAAAAAGCTTGTGTCAACACGTTCCTAGTCGCAGTATTTTTGGCTGTGCGTTAATAATATAACAAAATAAGATGTATTTACATGTTTTTACAGAAAAGGATCAAATTAAAAATATCACGTTGCTTCTTAGTTTGTTATAAACTGCATTTTTTTAGTTGTTTTTTCTCGAAAACGGTGTTTTCTCAAAAAAACCTAAAATTTTGATCTTTGACCCCTAATAACTTTTGTAGCACACATAAGATCGATGGGGATTTTTAAAACTTTACTTGTAAGATAAACCCCAACTCTCCACCAAAATTTGGCTTCCAGGAATTTTTGTTATTTGACCACTATTTTCATGTCTAAATTGACCGGATTACTATCGCTGTATAGAAACAAGCCAAAGAAAAACAAAAATGAAGACGACAATTTTATGTAAATCGACACTAACTCGTGTATCGTTGAGCGTAAACAAGTTATAGAGCAGAAATAAAAATAGCAAGAAAAAACACGCGTGTAAGGTCTACTAACCTATTTGTCCAAAAATTACATTTATTTTACAATGAAGGTTCCGTATCTCTATCGAAAAAAGCAGAACCCTTATAAAATCACTTTGATTTCCGTCTGTCTGTCAAGACCCTTTATCTCAGGAACGCGGAGAGGTATCGAGATTAAATTTAAACTACACTCTTTTGCGAAAAAAAATGGGCACCTAAGGGCATTTAAACTACACTCTTTTACAAAAAAAAACGGGCACCTAAAATTTACGTTCTAAGGTCGATTTTAGTTAATTAAATAAAATTTATTTCTTTGACGTAGTCTGTATACTTATAATCGTGTAAATTAATGCGCGTGAAGTGAATTCGAGCAATTAAAAGAAAAAAAAACGATGTATTCTTTAAAATAGATGTACACGCCCAAACAATAAGAAGTGGTCGGCAATAAAGAGAAGTGGTTTTTTTTACTTTTTTTAATTAAATAAAGTTACAAATGTAAAAATCTAATAACGAGTGTGACCTCCTCTTGCCAAAATCACAGCTTGCTTGCTTTCCACGATGTTTTTAATAACGTTTTGAGGAATACGTTCCCACTCTTCTGCAATGACTCTTTTTAGCTCCCTGATGTTTTGTGGAGCAGGTTGCACTGATCTTACCCGTCTTTTTGGAACATCCCACACATGCTCAATTGGATTGAGATCAGGACTTCGAGTTGGCCAATCTAAACGACGGATCCCAACTTCTTGCATGTACGCTTCCACGTCGCCAGAACGGTGCGGGCGAGCATTATCGTCCATAAAAATGGAATCTTCCCCAAGTGCAGTCAATGTGGGTTGTGCATATGGAATTAGGACTTCCATTATGTACCGGTGTGCATTTAATGTTCCATTTTTTATGAAAACTAACTCCGTACGCTCCGTCGAATTAATTGCTGCCCAAAACATAAAGGAGCCTCCGCCATAAGGAGTGATTTCTTCGAAACACACTTCCGCACAGCGTTCCCGTGGTCTTCGCAGCACTCGCCGGCGTCGAGAGATTCTAGCTTCATCAGAAAACAATACTTTGTTCCAGTCCTCCAGAGTCCATGAAGCACAGTTCCGAGCAAACTGAAGTAGAGCACGGTGCTCACGGAGTAATTTAGGGCCCCGAGCTGGGTGGTAACTCTTGATATTGGCAGCCAAAAGCCTCCTCCTAACCGTCCACAAGCTAACTTCTACTCCTCTTACTTCTTCAAGGCTCTTCTTCAGGTCCACACTTGACGCCTTATGATTACGCAACGCCTGACTCACCAAAAAGCGGTCATCTCTTGGTTCTGTGCATCGTTTTCTTCCCGAACCGGGTCTTCTTTTGACCGAACCAGTCTCTTGATACCGTTGCCAAGTCCTCTGGACTTATCGCTTTATCACTCATATCAAAAAGTGGTATTTAATGTAAAAAGAAAGATTAAATTGTTTAATATGCAGAAAATATCCAAAAAGTATTAAAATATCGTAATCAGTTAAAAATCGTTTCAGCAATTCGAGCCATTAGAAAAGCAATTTTAGAATAATCCACAATAATCATTATTTTTCTTTTAATAATTTCAAATTTTAAATTTGGAACGTAAAGAATCATGCCAGGATGCTTCAAAAAACATGCCAATACATCGTCAAATTAACAAAACCTATTTCTTGTTTTTCTTCATTGAAGTAGAGAAAAAAATCTAAAGTGCCCGTTTTTTTTGCAAAAGAGTTTATATACTTAGTCTGCGGTCCCTTGAAGCTGTACAAAAATCAAACTTGTAAGCTAACGAAAAAAAAGATACGGCCGTTTATGTCACAAAAAACGTACATTTCGACACTCTCAGGGGATCAAAATTTATAGGCTATTTCCCGGTAAATTAGAATCCTGAAATTTGGCATAAAGCAAGGTTTCATGCCGCAATCATAGGAAAAAGACTGAAAACAGAATATTTTTTTACTTACGTCAATACATCGTTACGTCAGTACATAAAAAATGTGGTACAAAAAAATCTTCAACACTCGATTTGAGAATTGAATTGTTTTCATAGGTAAGATGGTACGGAACCGTCAGTGCGCGAGTCCAACTCGCACTTACCCAATTTTTCGTGGGTGCACTATCTTTTTGTTGTTCGTGATTTTTAACTTTCACTCACAATTCGAAGAGATTGCATGCACTTTCATCTCGTGCAAAATTTGGCTAGAGGTGCTTTACAACAGCAACAACGCTCGCCGCCTATGAAATGTAAAATATAAATATTCTTTTATAATATTACATTTATGAAATATCCCTTATTGTTCCTTCGTAAGTGTAATAAAAAATAGTTATTTTTGCAGTCTCGGTTTAATAACGCCAAAATCGATCCAGCTTCGGCGGCAATGTTAAAATTTCAGTCCTTTTTTGATGCGGTTTCGAACGGTTTACGCTATTAGTCAGTATCATTTTAAAAAATTAAAGAGTTTT
This sequence comes from Mythimna separata, assembly GCA_030763345.1. Taxonomy (NCBI): domain Eukaryota; kingdom Metazoa; phylum Arthropoda; class Insecta; order Lepidoptera; family Noctuidae; genus Mythimna; species Mythimna separata. The sequence continues at coordinate 19,368,614 of CM061167.1, read as the reverse complement.
TATCGTCCAGTCAGTGACTAACACAACATTCTAATGTTTTTGGCAATAAATTTCTCGAGTCGGCATTCTCCGCAAGCCTCTACGAATTAAGGTAGTTAATACTACAATAAAATTCTCAGAACCCTTTTTACCGAAACCCCGCCGGTTTCAATGATTCTACATATTGCCCAGTGGTTGTGTAGACTTTCCAAACAAAATTACACCCATTTCACATCAAAATATGTACAAGGAATCACTTTGCGAATAATTCACACAGCCACTAAATATTTAATCGAAAAATTCCCATGAAAAACTCCACTATTCTCTACTTGCATCTTTATGATTATAATAAATAACTTATATTTTACCTATCAAATATCTGCAACTCTACCAATAAGAATTAATTACGAACACAAAGAGGTAAAGTTTGTTTTATCATTATAAAATAAACTTTAACTTACAGTATTAAATAGACCGACGTTATTGAATATTTTCGGACCGTAACGTTGAATGTAGACTTGAAGTTATCCGAGAAATTTGAAAATATTTGAATCTATCACCACAGATTTGAAGTTATAATTCGTAAATATTTGAATCTGTAACCACATCTTAAATGTCAAGTTAGCGTTGTGTATTTAGAGTTGATTGTTTAGTAACCAATGTTAGTAACCAATTTTATTAAAACGGATCAATGTTAGTAGTAAATTGAATTGTGACTGGTAAGAGTTTGCTGTTCCACTTGATGATTATTATGAAATCAAACATAATGAATTATATTATCTGAGGAAAACAGAATGAATTACTTTTAAGCATAGACATGACTCAAAAACAAATTTTATCATTTTTTGAACTAGAAAATAACAGAGATCACACAAAAGCATTCCCCATTGTCTGCTATCGACGTAACATCGTTAAGATATCCAAAACGTTCACTTCCTTGCACGACACGATAATACAAAGACATGATACAGTTTGTAGCCATGCCGAGGAATCTCCACTTCCCAGTATTTGAAGTTTGCTGATCTGAGTGTATTTTGTTTCAACAATGCGTGTAATTGTCAGTGATTGATACCTAGTTACATACCATGTAAATGTGTCACGCATGTGCGTTTTATAACGATTATAGGTAATATCAGGATATTTTTTTCATATCCTGTCCTTAACCATAACACTCATAGTTTACTCGATAATAATGGTTATCACAACGCAAATAGTAACAATTAAAATAACGTACATTTTTACAATCTATTTCCATATTTATTTTAATTGAATAAGTAAAAAAAAAGAGTCAAAGCACACACGAGAAAAAAGTATTGTTATGGTACGCCAAAAGAAATTCCTATCGATCTAAATAAACCATAATCAATAGTAGTTCAATATACAGAAAAAAAATAACTTACCCGGCGGAAATTTCTTCGGTTTAATTGTAGAGAAAAATCCATACAAAATCAATGTGACCAAGAACAGCAGTAGAACCGTATAGATCATTTTAAAAGATCGATATTTTTACTGGGAGCACAGAGTATAATACGCGTGTGGTATAAATATCCACTGGCCTACTCGGCACTCGAAACGCAACTGTACGACGCGAACTGAGACCGACAATTTTTGTACGAAGGATTTACGTTTCGAGATGTCCTTGTTGTAGCGCGATCACATAACTGTTTAACGAATGTAACACAATTGTGACTGATTACTATACCATACATTTTATCGGGATGCGGCTTTCGGCAATATATTAGAAATTATGCATTAATAATCAAACTTTTACCTCCACAAAGGTGAACAACAAATATGCATACTTACATTTTCTATTGTATTTTTTTTAGCTACATGGTTACTTACATCGCCGAATGTACTTATATTCGACGTCTAGACGTCTAGTAAAAATTAATCATAATAGTAGATAGGATTGCTAAATTTATTCAAAACTAACTTGATGTCGTATTAATATGGTAATTTCTTAACGTTTAAGTATTTTGTTAACGTTAAAGTTAAACGCTTACACCGTTATGTTAATTTGCGTAATATTTAAGAAATATGGTGAAATATCTACACACTACTTAACTTCAACCTACGGTCCCCGTTTTTTTTTGTAAAACAAATTGAAAAAAAAATATTGTTAATAAAAAAAACTCCAGTGTCAACTCCTACTTAAGGTAAACAATTAATTTAAATTTAATCAAAATCGATACTACCAGGATATTTTTTTTCAATTTCACACAATACACATGTTGATGGATTAAAAATCGCGTTATCCTAAATTGTGTGTCATCATCATGTACCTAGCCATTTCCCAAATATATTGGGGTCGGCTTCCAGTCAAATATTGAGTATATCTTTTTTGTAATCTAGCAGGAAAGAAAGAAAACATGTTTATTTGGTACCCCATGATTCATGAAAAACAAATAATTGCAAACTAAAAATAAACATCATCATCTGCTTAGCCTTTTCCCAACTATGTTGGGGTCGGCTTCCAGTCAAGCCGGATTTAGCTGAATACCAGTATTTTACGAGGAGTGTCGAGCGGCTGCCTACCAGAACCCATTAACTGGGGTAACGCGGTACTTCATGTCAAGACTAGAAACTTAAAATAAACATAAAAAATAAAATTAATTTTAAAAATATATTAATTTTAATTGGATTGTATGCGGACTAATATGAAAGAAAAGGGATCTAGTAATGGGTATGACGGGTGACAGGACAGCTGCTGCGCCTACCCCAAGTAATATGGGATAAGGGCAGGAAGACGAAGAATTATAAGTTTAATCTAATTCTTTAGTTAATCAGATGATCACAGAACGGTTGCGATATGCCTACTTGTCACTTACAGGTGAGGTACGGTCGGCTTCAGCCATATGTGGCGTGTCCATATTAGGGATCGTGAAGGATGGCTATCAGAATATGTAAATGTAGACCTTGCGCATAGATTACAATCAATAGACACCGTGACAGAGCACATGTTACCTACCTGATTACGACAAGACCGTAGAATGAGTCGAAATCTCCAGAGAAATCATCGACTTTTCTCGCTCTTGGACAGAGTAGGAGGACTTGTCAGACATTTACTGACTAAAACCCTACATTCTATGTTAATTTTTTGGCTTTCGTCCCAGAGCCTCGAGTTTTCCTTTCAAAATCGAAGCCATGGCTCTAGAGACTTCGACTGTGCTGGTCCCCTAAAATCTCCAGAGATACGAAAGACTTAGAGGTAGGTATTTATTCCATTTCATTTCCTTATAGATTAAAGCAAAAGTGATTGCCTGTTTCTGAGTAGGCAAAAAATAATTCCAAATACGTACCTAGCAACAATGTTAAACGTATTAATAACCACAAGATTTTTTGCGTTTTTTGTGTAGGCCGCTTTACGAGTAAACGCTAGCTCGGACGCTGACTGACGTGTAAGGCTAAGAACTCACGAAGCGGTTTTCGCCCGCTGCGGTCGAGGAACAGCTGTTTTATTTCTTCTTCTTAAAAATTCTTCTGCGTAATTATGCAGAAGTAGAAGTTACCATTATCGCTTGGAAACTTGGCGGGTGATTTTTTGATATGTTAATATATAATTATGTTCCACAACTTTCCACACAACGCCATCTAGTCCCAAGCTAAGCAGAGCTTGTGTTATGGGTAATAGACAACTGATAAACATAATTATATATTTCTAAATACATACATATTATAGATAAATTACACCCAGACACAGAACAAATGAACGTGCTCATCACACAAACATTTGTCCTGGGTGGGAATCGAACACACGACCTACGGCATAGCAGTCAGGGCCACTAACCACTAGACCAAAAAGCCAATCAAATTTTTTGGGCGATTAATTAACAGTTGAGTCCCAGATCGCCATGAACACACTAGAGGCAAGCTGTTGCGTTATACTTACTTCACAGAAGAATTCAAAAAGAAGGCCTTAAAAGTTCTGAATGAGACGCGAAATCTGCGAATCAGTAAGATTCCCAGATTTCGCGTAGGATTTCTGTACTTCCTGTCGGCCACTGCAGACGCCTACGCGCGATTCGCAAACAATTGCGCGCTACGCTATGTGAACTGTGCTTTAATTTTACATTACATTATATATCTACATTCCACAGTAACTACGATCCTGCAACCGCGACCGCCGCCGCAGTGAAAAACGCTTCGTGAGTACTTAGCCTAATGCTAACGTCCGTAGTTCCGTACCAACGTGCTCTATATTTCTATATATATCTAACTATGCGATAGCGATAATGATGATGAGTTGTTCTGTGTGACAAGTTCAGATACAACTTTGCAACTTACACACAATAACAATGATTTGAACAATTAACTTTGATTGACCATAACAATAGCGAATTAAACTCGATACCGGTTCAGATCGCTTACAAAAAATACGTAGGTAAGATAAATTGTAGAAGCTGCAGTAGGTACATTGTTAGAGTACCTACACAAATTTTTCTATCAATATTTATTTTACACTAATAAATAATATTTATATATCATCATTTTACATAATAGAAAGATGAATAGCATTTGTGAATGTGTGTGTAGGTATATACGTAGGTACCTGACCAGAGGTCTGGGAGTATCTAGGTTTCCTTGCCTTGGGGTAATTTTCTACTATCACGTGAGTGAAGCCGTAGGTAGCAGCTAGTTAGTGACTACCTACAAGAAAATAGTTTAGATACAAGTTTAACGTTTGAATCCCCAACCGGTCCTATGAGACCGCGCTGTTATTGTTTTACTATTGTGTCTCGTTTCGCGGGTATCTGAGTAATTAATGTTAATTATATGCTAAAAATATAACGCAGTTTATCCTTAAAAAGAAAGCTTTTTAACGTTATAATACAGTTTGTATTTCGTCCACATCCTCCAGCAAGTATCATTTAATTGGGACGATATATCTTTTTTTATGGTCCGAACAGTTGTGGTGACGCTTGGGGGAGGCCTATGTCCAGCAGTGGACGTATTTCGGTTGAGATGATGATGATGATATGGTCTGTTACTGACCATTCGTTCTTGTTCTACTCGTGTAAGGAAAAGAACTGAGGATGGTGATGAGATTTTCTATCTCTACTAATACCGTACGTCACTCTAATGACCTTGCAAATTACCAATAATGGTTGTTGGATTGACGAAAGAAAACCCCGGGATCCTGGAATTAGGGCAAAAAAGGAATAGGATTGGGTTTTAGTTAGTAGAAGTCTGACACGCCCTCCTGCTCCGCCCAGGGCGCGAGAAGTCATTTTGATTATCTCCCACCTTTATAAAAAATAGCTCATAGTAGTTCTTATTATTATATTATTATTATTATCTAGCTTATATATTGTCCCACTGCTGGCCAAAGGCCTCCCTCCATTCCTTCCATCGTTCGCGGCTTTGAGCTTTTTCTTGCTAATTCTTAAGGAAGACATCCAAGTCGTCCCGCCGCCATCTCCTTCTTGGTCTGCCGCGATCCCGTCGTGCGATTTCAGAGCACCAACCTTGTGTTTTACTGGCCCACCGTTCGATAGGCATGCGGCAGACATGTCCGGCCCGGTCCCATTTAAGCTACACTTTTAATGATCTCAGGCAAGAGACCGCACCTGCCATCGCAGAAGTCTGTCTGTGTCTATAATCCATTTACATAATTGGTTATTAATTGAGCACCAATTACTTACGAGTATGTAATCATTTTTTGTTCCCCTTGGACAACTGCGCTGCTGACTATTCTGCTAGTGTCATGTTGTTAAGAATGCGTTATTAATATGAATATTAACTAGGTAGGTAATTTGCCAATTACCGAGTGGGATCCGTTAAATTGTGTTTGACTTAAAGTAGCAGGTATCTATCTCCACCTTGTCTAGTTAGTCTGAATATTAACGGATATTTTTTTTGGTCAAAAATCATCATACGACTTCTCCCGCTCTGCAGACAATACATTACTGGCCAAGCATGTCAGACATTTACTGAGTAAAACCTACTCCTGTTCCTTCTTTTCCATCGTTCCAGGGTTCCAGGGTTTTGTTAAATTGCGGCGAGAGATTTGGGCTTCGAACCTAACCTATTCTTGCCAGGGTGCTCTAAAATACATAATATATAAATTTTTCATGTGTAAAATGTCATCAAACTTTAGATTATTATTAAAAATTAAATAATTACAATGAATGAAACATTCGATCAAGCAAAGAACCTGTTTTTAACATTACCGTATGCTTGGCCGTTAGTCTGCAGATTATCTAGTTAAAATATTAACTATAATATTTTTTCCACTTTAATGGCCTCAAACAGATCAACTGTTAACTACTGTGTTAGCGGTAACATAAACACTCGAAAAAACCGGGCAAGTGCTAATCGGACTCACACTCCGAGGGTTCCGTACCAACTTAATTACGGTTTACGATTTATGACGTATTAAAAAAAACTACTAACTAGATCTTGTTCGAACCAATTTTCGGTGGAAGTTTGCATAGGTGGTGTTTGTTTGTTTGTACATGTTGTGGTTTTTTTAGTTTTTTTATTCTCTTATTTTAGAAGTTACAGGGGGGACACATTTTACTACTTTGGAAGGGTCTCTCGCGCAAACTTATCAGTTTAGAAAAAAAATTATTAGAAACCTTAATATCATTTTTAAAGACCTATCCATAGATACCCTACAACTATAGGTTTGACGAAAAAAAAATTGAGTTTCAGTTCTAAGTGTGGGGAACCCTAAAATTTCTGTGTCAAAATCTTAATGCGGTTCACAGAATACATCTAATTACCAAGTTTCAACAGTATAGCTCTTATAGTTTCGGAAAAAAATGGCTGTGACATACGGACGGACAGACAGACAGTCATGACAAATCTATAAGGGTTTCGTTTTTTGCCATTTGGCTACAGAACCCTAAAGATATAACCCTCCTTCTGACGCAGTTGGGTAATAAAAATAATTAAGAAATTTCCTTTTTTTCCAACAAGATTAACTAATTATTGGTCAGGGTGGTCGCACACGTCAGGGATCCCTATGTTGTTTACAAAAGCGAAAAAAAATCATTTACTAATTTTAATTTTGGTTATTTTTCAAAATACATATAATAATTAAGTTTTAAAGCCTGTACCTTCAAATAAAACCTCTTTTAAGATCTACAATGAGCATTACTAATCAGTAATTAATTTTTTGGAAACCATTTACATCATTTGCATCTGAGTACCTACCAATTATGTAGTTATTTTTTGGTTTTCCTTGGACTGTTGTTGACTATTCGGCCGGTGTCATGTAGTTTAGATCGTTTTTGGGCTCCGTTCCTCAAAAGGAAAAAAAACGAAAACCTTATAGGATCACTTGATTGTCTATCTGTCTGTCTGTCTGTCTGTCAAGACCCTTTATCTCGAGAGCGCGTGGAGGTATCAAGTTGAAATTTAAACCATATACTCAAATCAGCGGTTTCTTGAAGCTGTGCGAAAATCAAACTTGTAATATAATGAAAAAAAAAGATACAGCCGTTTATTTCGCAAAAAATGTAGGTACATTTCCACACTCTCAAAGAAATTAGAATCCTGAAATTTGGCTTAGCTATAGCTTGATACTAAAACTTTATCTTTCGTCAGGTTTTCACGTGGTTTTCACCATCTACACTAATCATACTCGTACAATGTTTCTGATTGTTGCCTACCCTATAGATAGGGGTCTCTGGTGTCTTAAAATACAAGCCACGGCTTAGTTAAGGCATCAGCCTCCCACAAAATATTATTATTATAAATATAACATCGATATTTTAAGTTTCAATTTATTTATATATATATAATTACTATAATTGTTTAGGACTGGATGTAATGAGCTCATATTCTGCCATTTTCAATTATTAGATTAGATCAAGTCACTCTGATGTTATCACCATCAGAGTGACTTCTCCCGCTTTTGGGCAGAGTGGGAGAGGTTCAGAATTTTACTTGTCCCTTCTTTGCCTTCGTTCCAGGGCACGGGGTTTTTCTTTCATAAGCGAGCCCATAGTCCCAGAGGCTTCGACTTTGCTGGGCCCCAACGGTTTCAATTATCATAATTGTAGGTTAGACTTGATACTGCCTTTATTTTTTATGCCTTTGAGTGCAAGCGAAAGCGCATTGAAAAAACTTATCTGAACACGGGTCCAGAACTCCAGATCTTGTTTGGATTAGTTTAACCTATCTGTGAAAGTTGCCAGTCTGTGCGGATCCTCTGGACGAAACACTCATGAAATACTAACATCTCTCATTACATCCAAAGCTAATTTTTTTTTAATAATTTTTACATTATTAATTAAACAACAAAAAGGGTAGGTACCAACTAACTTGATGCGGCCAGCAACGTAAAAGTAAATTCTTTCCTTACCTGAATACTTTGTATACAAAGGTGGATACTGTAGTAATTTGGTATCCTATAATATTGGCAGCTTAAGAGTTACTTTGTAAAGCACATTTGCTTTACAAAGTAACTTTTAAGTAGAGATGCGTCGAATAGTGGTTTTACCGAATAAACGAATTCGGGATAATATTCGGTTAAGTTCTTCCCGAACCGAATATACTTACTGCCGAATAATTTGGTTTTACGTTCCATAGTTTTGCCGCGCAGACAACGTTAAAAAAAGAAAAAAAATACGCTTTTGCCAAGTAGAGCCGAAAGCTTGGTCTTCTTGGATCATAATCTACCGCTACTCTTACTTATATGGATAATAAATTTTATTTCAAAAATATTCTTGATTTCTATAGATAAATTACAAATTTATTTTAAAAAACTGCCATAGTTCAGAAAATAACATAGTTTATTCATTATGCCTAAGTAAACCTTTCCTTACGATATGTAAAAATATGAGATTCCTTTAATTAATTTTACTCTAAAAGTCTAAAGGCTGATTTGGAATGATTCATTATACTGTACCATTTCAACCGAATGATTTGGCCGAATACGAATACCTCAAAATTATTCCGAATACGCCGATTATAAAACGAATATTCGGCACGTCTCTACTTTTAAGTGACTGTTAACTTATAGATACGAACAACCTTTACTGAACATCCAATAAACAAATAAGTCTAGAACGTTACGGCGATGGTAATTGGACTTATCTAGATGGAAGATTATGCAGTCTGCGCTCCAAGGACCGAGATCTTAAAACACTACATTTTATAGAACCTTCTTGCAACAAAAAAAACATTAACAACATACATACATAATATGGTTGCTGTTTAATAGACACAAAAGTCAACATAAAATTGAAATCGCGACTGATATTGTTCGTTCAAAGCTTTATTATCATTACTTTCAGATTTGGTCATAAATTGGCATTGAAGAATATTTCAATTTCTTAGCAGTTTCTGTGTTTAATTGAATAATTATAATTATTCTATGGGTTTATATTCGTTAATCACATGAGTACATTTTTTGTAATTCAATTTATATTTCATAATAGTTAGGGCAGAATATTTTTAGCCAACACCCCCGCGTAATATTATTTAATAATAATATGTTGATATACAATATTTCTCATCTAATAAATGGGTGAAGGTCCGTTTGAATCCCCAACCGGTCCTATGAGACCGCGCTGTTATTGTTTTACTATTGTGTCTCGTTTCGCGGGTATCAGAGTAATTAATCACATCCTCTACTATTAGACACTGGCCAAAGTAGGTATGCTTAATAAAATTAACAACAATGACGTTGCCTAATATATATTTAGCAACGTAATAAAAACAAAACGCACAAAGTTTTGTACCTAATAATATCATTATTATTTTTAAGTAACTAATTTTACGTAAAATTCTCAACGGATTTTTTACCAAGTTTAATATTAAGTTAAGTATTAAATTCATTAAGTTTCGTCTATGAACAGTCTCATCATCATCTTCAGGCCCTTGCACTGTGTTACTTGGGGTCTTCGCAACACGTTTTTTCTTCCATTCGGTCATATCAACCTACACTCTATTATTTTATTTATATTTATTTTACAAGTACACTCAAAATGTTGAAATAAAAAACTATGACTCCTCAGACTGGACTCTGTTGAGGCAGCAGAAAAGCTTCCTGAGACTACCAACTGCCATGGTCCGCTTGCAAATCTTAAAACATGTTAAAAACCTACAATGCCAAATTGAGCGCGCTGTCGAAATACATTCTACTTATTTGAAATGATCTATACGACTAAGAACTTATAAACTTTTCCATATTATGTAATTATTCAATTTAATTCATGAATCCCCGACCGGTCTCATGCGAGCGCACTGTTATATTGTCTTACTATTGTGTCTCGTTTCGTGGGTGGGTGATAGGTTAATACGAGTTAGGGGTAGAGGTATACAGAATAATTACAAGATCTAAGTCAGTACAAGTTAGTCACAGGTTAGGTAGGTACAACGTCCATATAACGATTTTACCACTTAACGGTTTTAGACCTTAGTAAAAACTTTTGAGATAGGAAATAATTACTTAAATAACTTCTCACGCTCTAGGTGGAATAAAAGGAAGTGTCAGACTTTCACCGACTAAAGTCCACCTGTGTTCCGACTGCTAACTCTTTCTAACAATTCTGCAGCCTTATTAGTCATCGGTTCTAGTGGGCGCCGTATATAGAGCTACAGCCCTACAAAGTTTATGAACGCTTGCTCGATATCTCTCGGTCGAAAGCCTGAAGCACTGCCTATTGCAGTGCTTACTGCAGTGCTTCAGTACCTACTGAAAGCATTCTTGTAGTAATTAATTCTGGCCGTTTTGATAGTTTGATGTAGATATTGCATACATCTCATATCACATACTCGTATATCTTAAAAACAATTCGATTTACAACCACCGTAGGCGTGGGCTTGTAAACGGCGAGCAATGGGTAGCTTGCCGTCCGGCCGTCCGGTAATCCGCACCGAGCCGAAGTCGTTGAAGGTGCCGGTGCGTAGTGTTACACGCGCTCCTCAAGGAGAAGTCAGAAAAACTGCAGGGGCCCATCAGGGTCGAAACCTTTGGGGCCCAGCAGGGTCGAAACCTTTGGGGCCGTGGGTTCGCTTCTGAAAAGAAAACCCAGGGCGTTGGAACGAATGCAAAGAAGAAACTAAGGAGTGGGTGTTAGTCAGTAAAAGTCTGAAACGCCCTTTCGCTCCAACCTAGAGCAGTAGAAGTCATTGGATGATTTCCCACGTAAGAAAGCAGTGTAAGTAAATAGAAGCTATTAATTAACTGGATTTGTATAGCTAGTGGTATCGGTCTGTATGGTAAAAGTCATTCTGATTATTTCCCAACTAACAAGAAAAAAGTTATTGGTATTTTTTCATTTCAATAACGTTCTCAAAATTGGGAAAGGAATCCTCAAAAATAGGAGACCCAAGGAATGAAAGTGATTGTGAAAGTGTAAAACTTATTTCGTATAAATTACTTAATGGATATTAAGTTTATTTAATTAAAAATCATTGCGATTTTAAACTATAAAATATATAAGTAGATTGTTTTCGCAAACTTATAGTTTAACACGCCGTAGATACCTATTACAAGTTGGCGCGCCCTATTCAAAAACGTGGCATAATGCTGGCGCGTTTCGACAGCCAAAAAAAAATAGCTTGTGACTTCTGCAGGGCCACCTTCAGTCCCAACTGCCCAACGGCAACCCTGTATGTCTCCAGTTCAACCTCAGCCTGGTGCGATGACCAAATCGACCACACGATAGAGATAGTGCAAGTGCCTCCCCAATGCAACTCGTGGAACACCTATACACCTTTCCGGACAATCACGCCCTATGGCGCACAAGCTCAGTGACCCTTTTCGTAAATTGGTAACTTCAAAAGTACCTACATAAATTATCACCTATTTTCAATTAGTAAAGCATATTAATTAAAGACGAATTTAAGAATAAAAACAAGTATTTTACTGGTTTTATTAAGGTCGTAATTGACCTTGTGTTCAATAGGTACCGTAATCAAGTGATCACTATATTAATCACACTAATATCGGTATGAAAAACAATTAATAAAACTGTATTAATCACGCGAATTTGACCTCACAAAAGTAAATTGAGGTATTAATTTAAAAAAAATTACCTGTCCATAAGACGGTGTGGAGGCGCGCCTCCTCGGCCGACGCACACCTACAAGCCATCGCAAGCGTGTCTTGTGCAGGTATATAGAGTACGTATTCAAAGTAAAGACTTGTTCGTCAAAGATTCAGCGTTTTCCTCGCCTACAAATGTTCTTTATTGTTTTTGGTATCAAACCACGCAGATACCGCTAACGATCACGCAGATACTACCAACGGTAGATTTTTTTAAGAGTCTGACACCGAGAAGCACAACACTTTCTAAGCCGATGTCATGATTTTCTAAAGGACTGCTGGATGCATTCAAATTTACAAAACCTGGTCCTACTTCAAACTATTGTATGCATTCTGCCAGTGATTTCGCCCGTATAAAACTAGGTCCACACAAAGTTTTGGACCGCCGTTTTTCCTCAGGGATAGATTTTGGAAAATTCTATCTTATTCATTGAAACAAAACATAAAAGAACCTCTGTGAGCTAAGTATGTTACACTGTGTCGTAATCTAAGTTTAAGCCTGCGAAAGTACTCTCCCTATAACTCCGGGAACCTCGCAATATAAGAAGATGTATAAAGTAGTAACTGATACTCTGTCACGAATAGAGGTAATCGACCAGCCTATTGCCTTGAACGTTTCAGCTAAGTCTCAAGCTTCTGATCCAGAACTCAAACAGCTGTTCAATGGGGAAACATCATTGCGCCTAAAGAAGATTTTTTTTTCATCTCGCGAAATCTAGTATTGCCTCACCACTGTAGATCGCTTCATGCAATATCCTGAGGCAATACCAATCAAGGATGTAACTTCCGAAAGTTCTTCTTTAGGGACGGATTATACGATTTGGCATCTCTACAACAATTGTGGCAATTGTGGCAAATCGCTGCAGTCATTGAAGTCGGCCTTATTCAAACATCTGTCAGACATAATTAGTTTCGAGCATCGGAACTCAACCACTTTCCACCCTTTTTTTAAGGATAGTCGAGATGTTCTATACTCGTAGACAGCTTGAAACAGTTACCTGCCAAGAACTACAATTGGGTAGTAATCACTACTGTTAGCCCTGTTAGGCATCCGAAGTAGGTACAAACAAAGATGATGTACAGGCAACACCAATCGAGTTGCTGTATGGTGACCTTCCCACCGCGACGCACGTATTCTTAAAGGGTAATGTGTCATCTGTTTCATTCAAGCCAGCATGCACAGGGCCAATGTCTTTTTTTATCTTTTATAGGTTTGCGCTTGACTGCTATCTCACATGATGTACAGAGGGCATGGGCGACTAGATATTCAAACTCTTCTGTAATGGTAGGTAAAATAACGGTAGCCCAACTAAAACTGGCCCAAATACGTTCTTCAAGATTCACAAACCGCAATAACACACAATAAAGTAACCTACATACCTTTAACGAATATCGGCAAAAACAAACTACACAAGACTCACCTGTAACAAATGCATCGCCAACAGTGAAAGAAGGCGACAATGTTCCTTGATGTAACAACAAGTAAGTTCAATACTTTAGCATTTCCGTTTGTTCCCACTAGTTCTACGGAACAGTTCTACGATAGAACTAATGGGAACGTTTTTCTCACTAGTACTACGATATTATGTATAACAAAATAGTAGAACTATTGAGATTCTCTATTTCCCACTTGTTCTATCTGTTCCATCGGTAGAATGAATGGGTAGTTCTGTTCCACATTATTTTTTATAATTTTAAGCACAGCTTTAGTTCTCCTATGATTGCCAATTTTTGGCGAAATTCAACCAGCAAAGTTGACACCCTTCATTTTTACTACAGCGTTTTTTTTTCTCTAAAAAACTGTCTAAGTAATGGTATCTAAGTAATCTATATGAGCTCTATGAATTATAGTGCATCCATCTCACGTGATTAAACTGATATCTTGTAAAACTTTTCCCAAAGGGTCATTTTTACAAGGTTTGCACAATACCTTTCTGCAAATTGTTTGGTGGATCTACCTGCTAATAGAATCGCAGCGAGTGTGCTAATTGATCATAATTTGTTGCAGCGTTATTTTAAATCTGATATCCACTAATTGACTTACAATTAAATACTTAGAATGAATTTGTATTTATTTAAATAAGGATACTCACAATATACCCATTACAAATTTACCCATATAATAATACGTTAAAATGCATTCTAGCCTGATCTGATAAAGGTGAGGATAGAACGCTGTTACCTATAACTATACAACCCTACGTAAAAACTGTAGGCGAAAACTTGATGTCTTTGGACCCTAACATCCGACATGATTTAAAGCATATCTTCTATAGTTCCGTAGACTTTACAATTGGGAGAATCAACTTTGCGCATCATAAATCCCAAACTGTTGAGTGGTATGTGGCCGTATCGGAAGCCGTATGCCGCATAATAATAAAAAAAAATATTTGGAACACAATCATAAATTACAGTCTTAAAATTAGGTACAAGGACAGTTAATTAACCTATCACATACCCGCAAAACAAGACACAATAGTAAAACAATAACAGCGCGGTCTCATAGGACCGGTCGGGGATTCATGAACTAATTGTCATCAAAAATGTCTATCAAAAATACATAGCCCGCCTGTAAGTTGTCTCCCAAACCAAGTAAAAAATCTGTGAACTAAAGCATCCGTGGAAGAGATGGCTGAATCGTCCTCTACCAAATGCCCTTCGTTATAGACCTCTACCTAAAATATTCGGACCAAAATTCGATACTTACACAAGATGTCTCTAACCAAGGGCAAGATTTCAGTACCAAGGAAACAACAGATTTTCCCCATTTCCCCGGTTTCATTTGCCAAACTATCGACCACCTCGTCATCATCATCTACTTAACCTTTTCCCAAATATAAATTGGGGTCGGCTTCCAGACAAGCCGGATTTAGCTGAATACCAGTATTTTACGAGGAGCGGCTGCCTACCAGACCTCCACAACCCAATAACTGGGGTAACATGGTATTTCATGGCAAGACTGGAGTAAGATTTACTGGCTTTTGACTATCCGTAACGACTGCCAAAGATCTACAAATGACAGCCGGGACCTACGGCTTAATGTGCTTTCCAAAGCACAAATTATCAACAACCTCATTACCTTCTACTAATCCAAAGAGAAAAGGAATCCACTGCCAAATAACAGTTTAGCAAGAAAAGCAATAGATACTGTTTCTTAAAATACTAGGTATAAACCAATGGAAGCCCCCTCGTAACTCGTGAATCTCATCAGATGCACAAGAGCATTTTTCGAATCAGTGAAAATGACGAAACGATCACCGTCCAATGGCTAAGTGCGTTATGACAGTTTTAATAAAGTAAAAATTTGAAAAAGGCACCTGTTTGGTGCCTTTGCCGAATTAAAAAACAAAAATTATCATGTTTAGAACCGTCCGTGTGTACACACAGCAAAAACCAGAATATAATGCATTCACATGATCACATACGACATAATGATCTTAGTTGTGTACATTTCAACAATACTTAGGTTTACCAACAGAATCTAAATTAAGCTTTATTACAGTAAAGCCCTATATAGATTCTGATTCTGATAAATCACTGCTCCGAGCAGTCGTGGCTTAGAGCATTTATAGGTTAAATGCTCTAAGAGTCATGGAGAACATATAAATTATATTGCTACAGTACCTACATGTGCTTTTGTAAGAAAATTATGAAATAAAACTAACAGTGGCTTTTTATTTACCTAATTATACAGTTGTTTTATGTGATTGGTGTGAATACGCATCTAGTTCCCAAGAAATATTCAAAAATATTAATCAGTTTAAGTACTGGCCATAAAAGCATTAAGAACCGGGAAGGCTGCTGGATTTAATGTTGGTACAACTGAAACATTTGGACCTGTAGCTGTAGTGGTTTCTCGCCTTCTTCAAGAAATGTTTGCTTAAGTACCACAAACATTCCCGAACTGTGGAGACCACAGACATCTAAATGATGACGTGAAGAGAGAGTGCAGACTAAAATCATTGGTTTCGGATAGGGATGTAACGGAGGTAGTTTTATCGGAACCGAAAACGGAGTCGGAGTTTTTAAATTTGCTTTATCGGAGTCGGAGTCAGAATCGGAGTCGGAGGCAGGATCAGAAGTGGTGGCATGAGAGAGAATTAATCTATCACATACCCGCAGCGCGGTCTCATAGGGCCGGTCGGGGATTCATGAATTAAGGACAAATAAAACATTATTAGCCAATTTTTTTTTATTTCAATTTTCAATTAAGTATAAAATAAAACACAAATAAGTGAAAAAATAATTGACGATAGAGTGCACGTAGTGGGAGTCGAGGGGATTTCCCGCGCGACACGTATGAACCTGTTCATAACAGTCGACACAGGCCGCCGTCGCCGCTATATTATGCTTCGGCCTCCGATTAAAACCTTCGATTTAAAAGTGTCGGAGCCGAAGTCGGAACCGAAGGTTTAATAATAATCGGAAGTTCCGACTTAACGAAACCGAAGTCGAAGCTCCGTAACATTCCTGGTTTTGGTATAACCAAGAAAGCCTCTCAGTGACCCCAAAAGTTATCGGCTAAGATCCTTTCTATGACGCAGTTCTATAATCTCCAATTATTCATCTCCGATTTATTACACTATATATGAATAGGTGTATTCTTTATGAAATATCTACCTAACATTTGTTAACGATATTTTTGTATCCATTAGTTAAAGGATTACCTACTCATGCAGTTCTTCACAGTACAGATAGGTCTGCATAGTTCTAAATAATACTAATTAATCACCTCCGATTTTTTACGCTAAATACCATATTTTTTTATAATTATCTATGTACAATTAAGTTTTTTACAGTACCTACGCAATTGCAGTAATGCTTATTACATTAGGTTAGAGGTTGTGATTGATTAATCAGACCAGGCAGTGAAGTTTTCGTTAATGGCATTGTTTTGGTTCTAAATCAGGATCCAAATTCAACCAAATCGAATTTGCTTGCCAATTTAGTTCATGAATATTGTTTTGATGCTAAAATAGAAATCTGCTGCTATTTCGACCATAGATCGTCAATGTATGGCCGAAATAGCATAGATTATTGATGCTGATGAAACACATTTCATCAACTTCCACAAATATTGGCTTTAACCTATCACATACCCACAAAACGAGACACAATAGTAAAACAATAACAGCGCGGTCTCATAGGACCTGTCGGGGATTCATGTATTTGTCATTGTCTACCATAGTTAAATTATTAAAAAAAAAAAGTTAATTAATATACCTACTATGTTTATGATAATTACCTATTTAAAAAAAATTAGAATCATTTTAGAATTTAGATGAACAAAAAAGCGGATAAAAAAATATTTTACTTAGTTCGTGACGTGACTTGTCTTTGTACTTACGAAACTATACTCGTGCATATAATTATTATATAAATATATTTTTAGTGGACCGATTACCTGGCGAGGATCGCGGGAATCCGAAGGATGCGCATAGGACCGGTCTGTATGGCGACGGTTGGGGGAGGGCTTTGTCCAGCAGTGGACGTCTTTCAGCTGAAATGATGATGATATTTTTATCTTAGATAAGTAATGTTTTTTGTTTCGATACTAAGTCATTACAATCATGTCTTCATTTAGTATCTACTAGGTATATTTGCATTATTTTCCATTAGCATGCGGATATAACAGCCAGAAATACTGAAAACTGATAAAAATATATAGGAAACACTACGAATAATAAAATTAAAACAGCCACTGAACTTCACTCGCAAAACAAAAACCCCGCCAAAAATTCATCGACTCTCATTGACTGTATTTTTCTTTTCGGTTTGGCTACTAGGTTTTTTAAGCCACGTCTTCATATGAATTTCTTTTTTACCATTGAAATATTGATGTTGTAGTATTTGACGTTTAATACGTACCCATATCAAGTCAACCTTTTCTACCTAACTCATTCTCCATTTTATTGAAAATTCTGTGATTCTATTGATAATTGAAATCCATTGGTCGTTATATTTTAAAGGTCTTAGTCAACTCTGTCAAAAAATAAAAATACATTGTTATGTCATTGTCAATGTCATTAATCAAAAATTCGAAATCAAAACAAACAAAATAGGGCCCGCCACGATTTATCACTGACATATAAATAATATGGACTTGGCATACCTACAAGAAAAACGTGTATACCTACACTTTACTGAGAGGATAAAATGGCGGCTAATAGAGTAGCCCCTAACTATCGATATTTCTATAAAATAAACTTTTTGTTTTGTAACTTCACTCTTTCATAAATAAATTGTTTGTTGGTTCGTCCTGCTTTCACGGCTAAACCGTGGACCCTTTTTAAGGTTCCGTAGCCAAACGGCAAAAACGGAACCCTTATAGTTTCGCCATGTCTGTCCGACCGTCCGTCCGTTCTCGCTTAATCTCTTTGACCGTTAGCAGTTTAGCACTAGAAAGCTGAAATTTGGTACCAATAGGTATATCAATCACGCCTACAAAGTAGTAAAATAAAAATAGGCAAAATATGTTTTAATAAAACATATTTTTCCTATTTTTATTTTAGCACCTACATGTAAAGTGAAAAGTGTTTTTTTTTTATTTCAACCCTAACGTGTGATATATTGTTGGATAGGTATTAAAAAACGAATAGGGGTTTGCAAAAATATTTTTTTGATAATATCAATAATTTCGGAAATAATCGCTCCAAAAGTAAAACACAATGTGTCCCCCCCTCTAACTTTTGAACCATAAGTTTAGGAAATATGAAAAAAATCTAGAAAGAACAGCTTTACAAAGACTTTCTAGGAAAATTATTTTGAACTTGATAGCACGACCAGTTTTTGAAAAGTTGGGGACACTTATTGGGACGAGAAACTACGGAACCCTACACTGAGCGTGGCCCGACACGCTCTTGGCCGGTTTTTCTTGTTTACCCTTGGTTGTACTGTAACCTTGATGTTACATACAGTATTTATTTTGTATATACTTAAAATAAGTAGGTCTTACAGGACTTACATTTTAAAAATTATAAGATTTTGCTTATTGACACCCTGTTTATTTAATTTGATAGTGTTTCACGGCCAAGGGTACAGCAGCGGTTCAAAATTGATCTTTCACTGTAAAAGCAGAGTGTGCACAGGAAAAAAAGGGACCGTAAAGGTGTTTCCGTCAATTGGTCGCTGATGGTAATTAAAATATAATATTTTTTACTTATAATTTTTTTTATTGATATGGTAGTCGAAAATCTCTGAATTTTTTTGGCAAGCATGGAATTGGAAGAAAAATCGATTTGACACTGGTTGGTGTTAACTAAATGAATAAAACCGGGTAAGTGCAAGTCGGACTCGCGCACTAAGGGTTCCGTACCAACTTAATTGCGGTTTACGATTTATGACGTATTAAAAAAAACTACTTACTAGATCAGGTTCAAACCAATTTTCGGTGGAAGTTTGCATAGCAATGTACATCATACATTTTTTCACTTGTATCGTTCTCTAATTTTAGAAGTTACGGGGGGGGGGGGGGACACATTTTACTACTTTGGAAGTCCCTCGCGCAAACTATTTAGTTTAAAAAAAATGGTTTAGAAACTTCAATATCATTTTTGAAGACCTATCCATAGATACCCCACACGTACGGATTTGATGACACCCAAAATTTATTGCTTTTTTTCTAATTTTGTATAAAAATGTGGTTCACAGAATACATCTACTTACCAAGTTTCAATACTATAGCTTTTAGTTTCAGAAAAAAGTGACTGTGACATACGGAAGCACAGACAGACAGACAGACATGACGAATCTATCAAGGGTTCCGTTTTTTGCCATTTGGCAACGGAACCCTAAAAAGCTTCTTGTCTTACCTGTTAATTAAATTGTTGTCGCGTATCACATTATGATCAACAAAAGACAGAGCTGGAATTTGCAAAAAAAAACCTATGAAAACTTGAATTTCTCGGGCTATATGTATTTGATGGGTACCAACATGATTCATATTTTTGATGTTAAGTTTCCAACACTTACTTTTTCTAACATGTAGATGATAATGGGCTTTAATTAAAAGTCAACAATAGTAAATAATAATATACAATCTGTAACGGAAAGGGGGTATACAAAAAAATTCCAAGGGGTCTTTGAATGATAACAAACGATATTGCAAGGGTTTTTTAATCCTATCTCTACATGTTCATAAATTATGAGAATTTTTAACAAACAGATACCAGAAACCGAATGTTTTAAAATGGAAATAAATACATCACTAGCAATAAGTCAGCTGATCGGTGTCAACGAACTATTTGCGAGTAAAAATAAACCTCTTACTCCTGGTATTTCTGAATAAAGGGTTCCGTATGTTTATTTTTTGTTTACAAAATAATACTGACTTTTCCTAAACTTAGATTATGTTTGTGAACAAATCACAATACGTACCTTGTCTAGGTATCAAAATTAACGAAATAATATTTAGGTACCTATCTACATAGTAATTAATATTCCACCTTACCAACGTACACAGTAAATACCTACCTAATTTAATAACAGTATTCCTGTAAATTTACGAACGTTATCCTTTTTTGCTGGTCATAAGGATAAACGATGTTTTGTTTTACATCGATTTTTTATCCCGTGCAGCATGGAATTATACTCTTGACTCGATCTTCTCAAAATTGATAAACAATCTTAATAAAATAAATTAAACGACTCATAACAAACCCTTATTTTGTGATATTTTCAATTGTCGGGTAGGTTTAAACTTAAAAAAAAATGATAACCTTTCCGGCGTTATTCAATGATTTTCATTCAGATGGTACCTACAGATTTAGTCGGTTAAAATAACAATGACATTAAGTAATTCGAAAAATCGTCAGCTCGTATACTATTGAATTGATAATAAAATGAAATCGTTACGTGCATTCTACCAGGAATTGCTTAAATAAACATTATTATTTTCCATTAGACTAAGAATAGAAAAAGGATTTAGAAACATAATTTATCTCCAATTGAACCCAAATTAACATCTTTAGGCAACTTATGCATCTCCTAGTATAAATAAAATCACAATGGGTTCCGTTCATAATTTTTAAAATAAGGTCGTAATATTTTTTTCTTATTCGTAATGTAATGATGGAAAAAGTTTACTTTTTTAATTAAAAAATAATACACACACACATAATTACTATCTGTCTGAAAGACTAACCGAGAGAATTACCGGAAGTTTACGCTCTGGTCGCTCTGGCGGTGGTGGTTATTTTAATGGTTTGAGCCTTTGAGCACGTTTATTCAGTCTCTTTTCAAAGAGTTGCAAAAGAATGTCGTAAAAATGTACCGAACTGTTAAAAGAAATAAAATAAAAGTACTAGGACTGCATGAGTAACAGGAATTAATATTGCCGAGTTGAAAATCATTTGATCACAGAACCCCGATTACACACACATTATAATTTCGTCATAGTGTGTTATAACTGTGATGTAGGTTTAGGGCGCGCGTACCAGTTGTTGTCCTGTAGCTTAGATTACTCCTAGTAAATAAAACTTCAAATCCTAGATTTCAATATAACAATGTCTTTTGATTAAAGATTAATTTATGTTATTTTAAAATAAAAGCTCTCGGGTTCCGATTCTAACGTATTAATAAACGTACAACATAATAATATGATGAAATGTACTACATTAATGATCTTTAATGATTTTTGAATTAAGTACGTAATTAACTCTTGTTTTATTTATGCTCTGGTATGTGATTTACTTAAAAGATCATCGGAATTTAGTTGAATAATATTAAGATGAAATAATATTGAACAATATTTTTTAATGTCAGTGGACACAAATTGGGACAGCCACCCTATTACCAGGATAGTAGGGAATAACTTTATTTTGCAATTATTGTTACCTTGTCAGTCGTCAACTGTTCCGCGTGTAGTGCAGACTGCAGAATCGTTTCTATCCGTGTGATACCCGCATATTGTTTCGTGCGTGTTTTGCAAAATGTATTTGTCGTGGTGAATATTACGAAATGATGTTGTGTGTCGGAGCAGAATATCCGAGCTGCCCGAGAACTGTACTGTCATCGTTTTATCGACGCGAAGGTAGACCAGATCCTGATCGTCGCCCGTTCCCTTCGTTGGCGTGTTTTAGTCGGATGGTACATAGTCTGCGTCCCCGTTGGACTCTTATTGTGGGGGTACATGAAAAACATAGTGTACGCAGTGTAGTGTGATACAGTGGACCAAATAAAAGTGCGGTTTGATGCCGCTTTCAGGACAATAACACCAGACACGCTACGCTCGTTTGTCCAGGTGTCCCTGAACAACCGAGCGGCCTTGTGCATACAATACCAAGGTCACCACATTGAACCCCATCTTTAAAATGTAAGTCAATTTACTAGAGTAAACAAAGCTTTAAGATTTTACTGTTTAAGTAGGTATTAATAAGGGATGAAACTAGTTATCCCAAGCTAAGTTTTGATTTTTTACGTAAGTTTTGTTACATAACTCAGTATTTACGTGAAATTTCTGTCTTGAAATTTTAAATCAATAATAACTGGAAATATGTAAATCAATAATTACCTACGTAATAAGTATTAATTCTTACTACAATTATTTTTACATCACGGTAAAGTAAGTAGGTGTGTATGGCGCGCACGCACACACACTCGCTTAGCGGCACGCGCCGGCGGCGCCTTTGTCAAACAACAAAGAACGCCGCCAGTGCGGTAGGCAGGAGGCTAGTAAGAGATACCAGGAGCGCAGAATTACGGAAGAGATTTATCGTGATATTATGCGTTGTACTTGTAACATGGAAAGTTATTGACCCGCGTAGTGCGGTGACACGTTTGTTATGATTTGAATTTAGGGAACATATGAAACCGGAAATTTGGTATCAATTCTTAGAGTATTTTATTTTGAGCTGAAACCCTCGCAATATCGTTTCTTATCAGATAAAGAAGCCACGCTGTTCGGGTGGATATACCCAATCCGTTACACGTTGTATATATTAAAAAAAAAAGTATATATATAAAAACAAATCAAATTGACACAATCAAATAAACAAAGTGAGATTTCATTCATTTCTGAACAATACAATTTTGTTCAAGTAATTTCTATGTGAAATTCTCTCAGTAGATTTCTTCCCATAATATCTGTACCTCAAATTCATGTACACCTCAATTACACTTTTAATTAACAAGTATTTATGATTCGTATCATGTTCATAAGCCTCTGTAGTGGTAAACCTTTTGATTTAGCAACTTGTCGTTTTAAGAAGTCTTGGGGTCCTGCACATTCGGCAAGCAAAGCTTGGGATTCTGAATTTAATAAATTTCTTTCCTTTAAATCTTTGATTATGTTACTAAAATGAGCGATTTTTTTCGTCTGTCTTCTAACTTTCTCATTAAGTCTCTTTATCTTCTTAGACTGTTTTTGACAATTGTCCTTTAATTTCTTTATCACTTTAGATGTGTGTATCTGAAATAAAATAAAATAAAAGTAAGCTTTGATAGATATTGAAGACAAGCGAGAGTTATCTCCCACGCAGTCTCAATTCAGTTGATGAGATGACTTTTATCACTGAGATAAAATTCGCAAATAATGATAACAAGAAAAACTAAGCTAATCATACCGATAAATCTGCCGTAGCGGAGGTGGTAGTGGAGGTATTAGCGGCAAAACCTGGCGCAAAGGAGGTGCTAGCGGCTAAATCTGGCGCAGCGGAGGTGCTAGCACCTGAATCTGGCACATCAGAGGCTCTAACGGCCAGATATGGCGCAGCGGAGGTGCTGGTGACTAAATCTAGCATAGGGGTTGTGCTAGATGCTAAATCTATGCCACTCCTCTTTAAAATCTCTCCAGGTTGATTTCGAATGGTAGGCACACCAACAGCTTCAACCTGAAAACCGTTCTTTATTAGTAACATAAATATTAATAAAAATAGAAAAACAAATACTCAAAAATTTTATGACTTCAAAAACAGTAGATGATCTTAATGTTTTTATTACAAAAAAAAATACCTTATTAGGAGCACCACATCCAGATAATGATTGTGAGTTTGTTACATTTGTATCATTTTCAAGTAAAATGCCAAACATGTTGGATTGAACGGCAGGCTGTAAACAAGAAATAAAATGATTAGTATTTTTAATGTTTCTCGGTTTTATTAAAAAGATTTTTAACCTATCACATACCCGCAAAAAGATTATTGTTTTACTATTGTGTCAGTAAAACAATAACAGCATGGTCTCACTGGACCGGTCGGGGATTCATGAATTAATAAATCTAAAGATCACACTCGAACACATTCTTTACATCACTCTTTGTGTCTATTAGAGAAGTGTTGCAATAATGAGGACATCATCATAATATGTATAACAACCACTACGCAATCATGTTGGATAAATTTATAACATACAATGCTGCCGTCCAGGCCCTAAAGCGCGGTAAAACATGGATTTTTTACACTTTTTTACTGCGCTTTAGGGGCTGGACGGCAGAATGTTACTTACCAATAAAGTTCGTGTAGGTAAAGCATCGTCACGCAATGTTACTTTATTCAGTGTTCGGTTGAAACATGATTCTTCAAAGTGAAGAGAACAAAATTAAATATTAATGGTTTTTGTTGACATCTTTAAATTTTCAACACCAATTGCTTCCAGCCAAATTTTCTTTTTTTCTTTATTAGTCGGCAGCCTTAAAGTAAAATAAAACAAATAAAAAACCATAATATGGCATTATCGATAAATATAAAAATGTCTAATGTACTACTCTATCCCTTCAATAACAAGAAAATTATTTCATGAAATACATGTTGAAAATACAAGCAAAAGGGAAATTATGAATGTTTTACTGTTGAAACTCTTCAACGAATGCAGAATCTTTTGTTTGTTAACTAAATCTTAAGATATTTCAAATAAAATTAGGTACGTACTAATGCAAAGTTATGTTCGGGCGATTTCTGCTTCTTTTGATGCCACATCCGATTATATTGCAATTGGGCATCTTGCTATAGACGATTTCCACTATAGGACCGAGTTCAAACACAATAACACAGCAAATTCCTTCAAAATTCACAATTTTTATCCCGAGCTCAAGAGCATTTGACAGTTGACGTACCCAACTTTGGTACTAAAAAGCGAGAAATCGTAATGGCGACCGGCCGCAAACAGGTATTTCAATGACGTTAGGAACTAAGAGTTGCCATCATAGTAACTCTCAAAAACACTATTATCCCTTTTCGCTTATGCAAAATTAAGAGAGTTAAAAAGAGATGGCAGTATTTTTATGATTTTGGCGTCGATAAGCCATATATTTGTATAACTGTTTTTTCTATAGTCAAACATTTCAAGTCCATATTATTTATACGTCAGTGCGATTTATTCACAAAAAGTGTTGGCATGTTACTTCAAACTTATTTAAGGGTAAGTTCAAGTGTTTTACAATTCGTCCGTTATAAGTTGGCGAGTGTGAAGTTAGGCTCTGCGAATTTTGGCGCTTGAAATATCGTACAAAAATAAAGGTTTTAAAATAATAAATGCCAATAACCGTTTTTAACAGTAATAACAACTGCAAATTACATTTTTTTTTTAGCGCAGCATAAAACAACAAGCGGGGATTAATATACAAAAAGAATTCAATGCCTCTGCATGGATAACACAACTTTGTTGTTGTAAATTTGAAAATATGAAAAAAAATGCAGAAAAGGTAACACCAAGACTTTCTTCTCTAAAACCACTTATTCTGACATGAGTATCTGCTACCTGCTACCACTAATTTTTAATATCCCTATTAATAAACAGGGACATAGTGGTATGTGCTATTTTTTAAATCCTTATAAATATCTTGTTATTGGTAAAATAATTTAAAGTTACATTTTGTTTATAGGAAGCTAAAAGAGAGTGTCAAGAAGTGTAGTCGTACAGGGGGCCAGCCGCCTATAGTCCCTCCATGTCAGAACATGCAACTGATTGATTGAGATTGCTAAATGTCAACCTCAATTGATGACAATGCTTTCATTTATGACAATGATTCTCAACCTCAAAATTCAGTTTCTGTGAGTATCTATATGGATTTATTAGCATTATAATATACTAGCATATGGTGTAGGTGTACCCCACTTGGACGGAGCACCACCATGTCCTCGTGGGAGCGAACGCCAGCAACAACTACTCACTCCAGGGCGTGGTACAGGCCATGGTCCGAATCTCTCTTTCTGCAAAGCAGTAATGCTAGCGAAGGAGGCGGTTGCATGTGTCAGGGAAGTACCTTCTTCATGAATCATCACATTCATTGGTGAAAACTACCTGGAATATGTTAAGTACTTTTTGAGTTTATCACATTCATACAAAGACACTTTGTTTTCTATTTAACTAGCTGCTGCCGGCTTCGCCCGCGTGATAGTAGATTTATTAGTTTGGCTATAAAAAATAGCCTAGAACCTATTCTCAAACTTACCTACCTAATAAATCAATTATGTAGGATACATTGTAGGTCCTCACTTGATGGTTCTTGTTTTAAGCAAAGGTTCTAAGTTTAAGCCAGTGCTTTTGCCAAGTTATTAGACATCCGGAATCTTTTTCATCCCAATTATTTAAGCGGTCAATCCGAGAGTGAAAGACTTTCCTTTTTCTAAAATTGTATTCATCAGTAATGAGAATGTGAGTAATCATCTTCACTTGAGGAGCTTTCGATTCCCACCGTATTTTGCAGAGTAAAGACATTCTTAATAAAATTAGTTTTTCATTAAAAATAAAATTTATTTGGGGAGGACCGGTCGCTGTGGCGACGCTTGTGGGAGGCCTATGTCCAGCAGTGGACGTCTTTCGGCTGAGATGATGATGATGATGAAAATTTATTGCAAAGTAACAATATTTTTATAGGCTACTACACAGCAGATGATAGACAGTGTCTTGTGGCATAGTTTGTCATCTTACTGAACGGTATCTATAGCCCTTAAATGCCTGAATTAAGGCAGTTAAAGTGACCGTTATTTATGACGTCATTTTAACAACTGTTAAATTGGTATTGGTACTACCCATATTTTGGTTAACCAGAGGCAGAGCTGTCAAGGCGCTAATCATCGCTAAAGATAGTTGATGCAATCCACAGCTAGTGCCATGTAGGTACTGCTAGTGTTAGCAATAAGTATAGCAACACATGTTCATCTTTAATAATTGCTCCATTATTCTTATTTCAGGTTCACTATCTTTAGCAGAATTAACCTGCAAATCCTTTACCGAGCCCGAGCCGTCGATGGCGCGAGATGTCAAGACGTCAAACCGTAGGCGCCCGGCAGGGTTAAAGCCGTCTGGGGTCATGGGTGACGTCGTTCACGAGCATGAAGTAGGCAGAGAATAAAGCGACGACTCATCAAGATGTCGGCGAGTCGGCTGCAGAAACTATTCGTGGGTGTGCCCCCCTTTTACCTGGAAAACCAGGTCAGGAAAATCAGGTTTAGCCAAATGGAAGCGCAATTTTTCTGGCCATTATCAAATCGAATGAAAGCAAGTTCGACTATGTAACTGGTAACTTGGAGACGGAATATGCTTCCGAAGTCGACGACATCATCGAGGACCCACCAACCACCGGTAAATATGAGAAACTGAAAGGCAAGCTCGTAAAGCGGCTTTAGACATCGCGTGAGAACAAAATCAAAGAACTTCTCATGCATGAAGACCTGGGCGACCGAAAGCCCTCACAATTCTACCGTCACCTCCTCAACCTCGCCGGCCCAGGTGTCCCGAAGGTTTTTTTGTCACGCGCATATGTGACTGTTTGCACAGACGACGTGTACTGTTTTGTGGAGAAATAACCTAAACTAAAAAAGAAACTGTAAAACGGACTGCAGAAGCTACTAGAACGGCAGAAAGGACAGTAAGACGTATAAGTAGTCAAGGATGGTAGAAATTCCAAATTCCTCAGGCTTTAGAACACCGCACCGGGAAAAACGAGGAATAAAGCAAAACCGATCACCGAGATCGACACATTTGACCAATCTGTGGTAAGAACATGCATCCACAATTATCATATAACATACATCAAAAGTGTCTAGGGATCAACATATATTTTTGCAATAACTTTTCTCCTGATTGATATTAATTAAAATTTTCTTTAAGGATTCATCAAATAAAGTGTTTTCGTTTGTCACAGTAACGATAAACCAAGTCACCTTTGCATTAATAAAGAAATTTGCCATTTTCCTAATAAAGGGATTTTTGACATTTGAACCACTAACATTAAAGTTCGAAAAAAAGACTGAAATAACAGTTTTCTTTAAAATTTTATTGGGTAACTTAAACAATTAATAATCCGTGTTTCTACCGCGAACACTAACAACACAAGAACATCGGTTTGGCATACTCAAAATGAGTTCATCCAAATCACGCTGTGGAATGGCCGCCCATGTTCGTTGCAACAACAAAAACCGGGCAAGTGCGAGTCGGACTCGCGCACTGAGGGTTTCGTACCAACCTACCTATAAAAACAGTTTAATTCTCGAATCGAGTCTTGAAGACTTTTCAATTTTTTTTTCTTGTGACGTAACTAAAAATTTTCAGTTTTCAGACTTTTCCCGATATTAGTGCTATAATACCTTGCTTCGTGCCAAATTTCAAGATTCTAGGTCAACGGGAAGCACCCTATGAGTTTTGATTCCTTTGACAGTGTCGAAATGTACGTTTTTTGCAACATAAACGGGCGTATCTTTTTTTACCGTCAACTTACAAGTTTGATTTTTGCACAACTTCAAGGGATCGCGGATTTCAATATATGGTTTTAATTTCAACTTGATACCTTCACGCGTTCCTGAGAAAAAGGGTCTTGACAGACGGACGGACGGACAGACGGACAACAAAGTTATCCTATAAGGGTTCCGTTTTTTCCTTTTGAGGTACGGAACCCTAAAAAAGGTCTTCTTGCGACTGGATACCCTCCATATTCGGCAGAGCTCTTCTCTGTAGCATATCCCATGCATGCTCATTCGGGTTCAAGTCTGGCGACTGAACAGGCCAGGGCAGGACATTGATGTTAGCTGCGGCGAGAGTCTGTCTTACAACTCTTGCGGTGTGCGGTCGTGCATTATCATGCATTAACTGAAATAAGGGACCGATTTGCACTTGTAGAGGAACGATGACGTCTGATACAATCGTCTCAGCATAAATTTGAGCATTGAGGTTGCCTCTGATCCAAATCAACTCAGTTCTTCCGCCGATCCAAATACCCGCCCATACCATGATGGTTCCACCACTATAAGGATGAACTTCCTGGCAGGATTTTAATCGCTGTTGGCGTCCAGGGGTTCTCCAGTGTCGTATACGTCTTGTATCCGGTCTCATACCAAAACGAGACTCATCAGAAAAGCACACGAAACGCCATTGTTCTTCTGCCCAATTTCTGTGTTCAAGAGCCCATTGATATCGAATCCTACGATTGTGCATTGCTATAGGTGGTACCCGTAGCGGTCTTCGGGAATGAAGGTTCACTTCATGCAAGCGGTTTCTGACTGTTTGGTCGCTAATTAAGTTCCCTGAAGAGTGATGAAGCCTCACGGCTAACATCATGGCGGTTATTGTTGGAGCTCTTCGAGTTAAGATTTGAATGTATCGGTCTTGTCTCCGTGTGGTGCAGCGATACCGTCCTCCATGGCGCTCAGCCACGGTACCAGTGCTTCGGTAACGTGTCCAAAGTCGACTGATAACACTCTGACTTGTATTCAGAGCTAAAGCCACAGTACGTTGCCGGGAACCAGCTTCTATCATTCCCACGGCTCTGAGCATTTCTTCCCTGCTTAAATGACGTCGCCGCTCTATAATAACGTTGGTTTTAATCAGTAGTAGGGAAACAGTAGCACTAATAATGTCTTCAATGCGTTGTATGTTTTTATAGGGAAAATATTGACAGCTGATTTTCATCTTTTACTCGAATTTGATTCACAGTTCCTGATTCAAATTATGAAATGCACCAAAAAGGATCCATATAAATTTATAAAATCATAAATTTATTACAAAGCCACATCTCAATCTCAAGAAATCCGCATAAAAATGCTTGATCCCTAGACACTTTTGATGTGTGTATAAAGCTACGAGAAAATCTTAAAGATGACATCAATTTGAATGGGTCAGAACGCAGTCTCCGCAGGATTATTGATAAGTTTTTCGATGGAAAAAAGGTGAAAGTAATAGAAAAAATTTAATAGAGAAATAAATATTAGATTACTAAGGGAAGAGATCCTTAGAAGTCTAATTAAATATAGAGAAGAAGGAAGATTGTTTACACGGACGAATCGTATGTTGATTCACCTCATTCAGGTATGTACCAATAATTATCAAATATTTTATTCTCGCATATGTTTCATCTGTTTCCGGAATAATATGACCTGAATATGTTCAAATCCAGAGTGAATAGATATTTACTGAGCAACTGTGCTACCCTTCGACCACACTCATCACTTTACATCAGGTGAGATTGTTGTCAAAAGCTAGTTAAGGGGGATGTTCCAGGTCAGCCCGCGAAATTCAAATTTTCTTACGTTTTTTGCATTTTACAAGGCAGTGGTAGATTGTATGAAGTTAAAAATTCTTAAGCGACTGTAAGACGTTACTAGTTACATAATTATAACCATAAAAATCATCAATACAAGTCTCCAAGCTCACCTAACTGTTGAAACGTCGTCGTACAGTCGCTTAAGAATTTTTAACTTCATACAACCTACCAATGGCTGGCAAAATGTAAAAAAACGTAAGAAAATTTGAATTTCGCGGGCTGACCTGAAGCATTCACCTTTAAAAAATATTGTCTCGACGTTATGCCGCTGCCAGACTATGCTCCTCGCGCTGCTCATCGCTCTGCTCCTTGCGCTGCCGTGATTTGCCGCGATGTTGCCCTCTCTGCCCACACACTGCTCTACTCGCGCAATTAATCGCGACGCTCCTCACTTGTCATTTGCCTTGGTGAGACGATGGACGTTGAAACTGTGGCAGCATTTCTTGATAGAGTAATTTTAACAAATAATTATACATACCTACTTACATTTTTCGTAAATCTAGCTAAGCTTTCAAATAAATAGCCATACTTACCTTAATTTATGTTTCGAAGAGTGATTTTTGTGTTGCGGATTCCAAATAATTGGCTCCGTGGACAACAAATCAATAAACATTAAAACTTTTTCATTTGACCATTCTACACTTGGCGAAGACATCATTTACAATTTTGCATGTACATACGTGCGTCTTGAGCGAGCGCTCGATGCGGACTGCGACCGCGCGATTATGTGGCCAGCCACTCGCACTCGTATTGCCGGTCCTTTGACTCGCGCGCAAAGACCGACAAAATAGGGAGTGTAGTGGGCAGGACGAGGAGCATGACGAGTGGCATGACGAGTAACGTTGCCACACTATGTCTCTGCCTCCTTTCCTCGTTACTTCCCATGCCACTCGTCGAGTGTGTGGCAGGCGCATTAAGATATACTTAAGAAAAATAATCATTATTATGTCTTAT
Organism: Mythimna separata; assembly: GCA_030763345.1. Classification (NCBI taxonomy): domain Eukaryota; kingdom Metazoa; phylum Arthropoda; class Insecta; order Lepidoptera; family Noctuidae; genus Mythimna; species Mythimna separata. The sequence goes on along the minus strand of CM061167.1, from coordinate 19,337,202 downwards.
TACAGGCTCTAAAACGGGGACAGATGGATCATCAAAGGGTCTTAAAAAAACCCATATCGAAAGGGCAGCGTAATGTTAAAGTGCATGCTGGATCAGATCTAGATTTCTTCCCAATGCGCTGCTCCAGTTCAAAGCTGGGACAAAATCTGGAGATTTTTATGACAACATGAATTACGAAAATTATACCAAGAGGCTTTGCACCCAATTGATACTAAACTTGCCAGCAAATGCAGTTTTGGTGTCATACCATACCAAGCAGTACGATCCGGCACCTACCTCGAATGCTAAGAAAGCGAACATGCAGAGGTGGTTGGCGGAAAACCACCACCACCATACCATACCATATGAGGATGGTATGTTCAAAGCTGAACTATATCGATCAGATACTGGCAGAACACAACCATGGTGTTCTACGATTGACGCTCTACCATCCGGACTTAAATCCTATAGAAATATACATGGGCGGCAATCAAAGGTTGTTGCCAGCGAAAATGTGTCATGGAATGTGACCAGGGTAATGGAGCTGGTAAAGCAGAAAGTGCTGTTTATGATCGCCAAAGAATGTTCAAAGTTATGTGGGAGAGTAAAACAAATTCAGGTTGACTACGTATAAAGTGACCATGTAGTCGACACAGTCACGTTGACGAAACTGATTAATTATTATTAATACTTTTTTTTGTCTTTTAGCATACCTACCTATATTATATTTTATTTATAACTCCTAATGCATTTCACGTGCACACATCAAAAAATGTTTGCGTTGGCTTTGAAAAATCGACTTATTCTTCTTTTAAAATGAAATATAGTTCTAGATTTTAAAACAGTTCAATTGTTTTTCCATAAAATTTTAAAAAATATGTATATCAGATTATAATTATTATTATGCTGTAGTGATCACAAACTTTTTTGATATACGTGTATCTCTCTTAAATAGTATTAAAATTATATTTGAACTTGCATTTTATTCATATTTCCTATTTTGTTTATGACACTTGAATTTATCGAGATTTCCCGTGACTCACATTAATGTGACTAATGCCATAGGTAGTAAATCAGAGCCTTTTATCATTACTTGGTTGGTATGGTTTCCATACCTAGGTGCCCAATGACCTTAAGCAAAGATTTTATTAGCTTGTTGGACAATATTTTGTGTAATAATTCATCGAATGAAGGATCGAGAACAGAACTAAAAGGCCTATTACACCACTCGTTTTTACGAACAGTCTTAGTCCATGTGAGGCGCACTAGTTTATTAGGAGCCTATTCACTCTAGTCTTGAACACACACCTAGTGTAATAGACTCTTTAATATGACTAAATTTGATTTAAAGATCGCCTTGAGCTTATTACCAGTTTTGAATGACGACGACACAAATACGAAACAGCTAATTGATGGGATAGAATACTATCAAACGGAACTTGACTCAGACGGTCAAATTAAATTAATAAATTTTATTTTAAAAAGTTTGTCGAGTCTCGTCTGGGCGCCAACTAGCAGGATGGAGCCACCCTGCGTTTTTCGCAGTTAGCTGACAGTACATTACTTAGGCTCCCAACTACCTATGGTCAGCCAGCGGAGCACCGTGCTTCGGATCCCGCTTTTTTTCGGGGTGGAAATCCTCATGGATGTCCTCCGCCCTGGGGCGGGTGGAGAAGTCACTCTAACTGACCAAAAACACCCTGGTGTTCCCTCATACACTTGCATCGGGGGCGCTGCGGGTGCAGTTTGACTTCCGCTGCCCCGGACTAGTGGTGACCCGATCCTTGTGGTCTCGTCCCGTATTGGAGAGTAGCTCTCTATCCCTTAACAAGTTAGTCATAAATGTTTGTATGGAATCGCAAAGTTTATGTCCATAAGTTCATTTCTATTTTTCATGCGTTATTAATAACGCAAAACTTTTAAGGATGGTTGTTACTTCTTCACGCTAAAACACACATGCGGCTGATCAGATTTAGATGAAAGGTAGATACATGGGTAGTTCACATACTTTTGGTTATACATCTAAGAGAAGCGCACGTGGAACACTACGCGACAACATCTCGGGTCTAGATTGATGGGCCGACGGATGTCCCCTAATTCTTCGACCCTGGACCTTTTTCTTTAGGGGGGTTGGAAGAGGGCGTACTCTTCTGAGGGATCGAATTTTATCGACTAAGTCATTACAGGTATGGATGCTGTGACTAATTCGTTCTAAGAAGTCGGTGGCGTATGCACTATTTTGAAAAGGCTCCCTGAAGATTTATTAAGTAAATATCACGTTTTACGAACATTAGGGGGATACAGGAAGTGGATATCGCGAGATAAGTGAAAATATTTAAAAGGTGAATGTCTTTAACAAGAGAAGTGAGATGACATCTGGCCGTGGAGATTTCCAGTTTGGCAACGGACGGTCTGCACGAGCTACATCTTGGGGGCTGATGTCAATTACTCCCATTTGTGGTATTGGATCACATGCACGCTCGACCTCCCGAGTTCAGTCACCCTCGGTGTGACTGACAGGCACCGACCAGATGCCGATCCCGATAATCCCGATCCAGAATGAAGTCATGGCGTCGTCATCTGGGAGGTCAGATTCCGATCACATACCCAAGCAAGCGTTGGACTGGAATCCACAAGGAAAAAGAAAGCGTGGCCGCCCCCGTCACACATGGCGTCGCTTCGTGTTGGCAGAAGCGGCGAGCAACGGAATGACGTGGACCGAGGTGAAGCGGGAAGCTCAAGACCGTTCGCGATGGAGGATTACTGTGGACGCCCTCCGCCCCATCTAGGGGACATAGGTACGACATTAAGTCAAGTAAGTCATAGCAGAGTTTGTGAAATAAAACACTTTTTCCTCGTTTTCAGATGAGAATAATTTTATTTTATTTTTTTACATGTACACATACTTATACTTATTGTATTTTAAATTCGGAATAATTTTAATTTAATTTTGTCATTAATTCAAAATCTTACTAATTTATATACCTAATGATATTGAATATTCACTGTTTGCAATTGAATGAGATTTTGTCGTATTATAACTGTTTGGGAACAAAGAGGTTATCATAAATAGGTTTTAACTAGTGCGTAATGCAGGGTCGTATATATAATAAACTACTAATGGTACTACCGCCGTATCATCCGTATTCATATACATACACGGGATCATATTTACTGATTTAGGCTTATTTATTAATTTACCGTATAATAGATTGCAACATCAAGATTTCAATTTTATAAATTATAATAATGTATTAGTACAGTGTTACAAAGTACACAGTAAGGGCCTGTTTCACCACCTATGATTAAGTTTCCGATATCTTACTTGGCAGATAATTTCATTGACATTCTGTTCCATTTTTGAATTTGTCGGAAAGTAATGACTACTCGGACATTGTGAAGCAGGCCCTAACTGGTAAAATTAACATTAAAATGGACGGTGGTCCCCAAACTAGGCAATGCCTGTATCTGGGGGGCCGGAGTTGTGTTAACTTATATTTAGTTCAGGATATGTTAACTTTCTTACTACAAATTTAAATCAAATACTTATATAAGTACCGGTAGCATCTGCCTACCAAAACAACAACAAAACAACGAGACAAAACAACAACAAAACAATAACAAAAGCATTCTGAGTAATGTGTCTCTGTTCCTAAATTGTGTGTGTATGATAAGTTAAGGTTCTGATATACGAGGATGGGTAATGTGTGATGCGTAGTAAGTTAAGGTTGTAATACACGAAGGTGAACGATCGTGAGTATGTGTGCGTGCGGGAGTTATGTACTGTGTGTAGAGATGTGTTATTAATAACATGTACAGTACAGTATAACTGTTTTTATCAGCAATAACAACTGCAATTTGTTTCAAATCACAACCCGAAAATGCCATGAAACATTTGCTTACAAAATAAGTAACTTAAAATACTTAACGTAGGTATAAAAACAAATAACGTATAGGTTACTACAAAAATATTTGCTAAGTATATATCTTATAATACTTATGTACTAAAACATTAAAAAATCACATGGTTGACTAGTTGAGCTTACTAACATATTAATAATGATATAAATAACTGAGTAAAAAATAAATTAACTAGGTACCCATTGTAACGCTGGATCAAATTAACACTGGCACTCAGAGACAGTTAATGTTTCATTAGCATCCCTTAATGCCAATTAATCTATCACATACCAGCAAAACGATACAACAGTAAGACTATAACAGCGCGGTCTCTTGCGACCGGGTCGAGGATTCATGAATTAAGGTTAAGCATTGCCAAATCTACACTTAACTTCTAAGCGGTACATTAAGAAATTGTCACACTGGCTGTTTTACAATGTAGCCTAACGCAACTCAAAAATCGTGAAAGCAACTTACGTACTAACTTTTGGCTTTGGCCTAGTTTTGGCTGCGATCCAGTCGAAATTAATACTGAATTCGAGAGGTTTCCTAGTGCGATCGGACATATTAATTATGTGACTTCGTAGGTGTCGCTACATCAGGAACACTTTTCTATTGTTCGCCATCTTTGATTACTCTCACCCAGGCAGTAGCCGGATAAAATTCTGGCTGGTTGTTTGGGTCATCTGGGTTCGGACAGCCCTTGACAACGTGGTCCCGCGCATCGTCGCTGTAATTACAATTTGATTAGTATTTTCTTGCAAACATCTATTTTAATGTAAAAGAGAAATGAAGAACTATCGCGACTCAAACCAACTATTTCTTTTATTGGTTTAAAAAATTAACTTTATTAAATTGTATTTTTAAAATCACTTAAAAATCTTTTCAATGTGCTGGTAGGGGAAACTGTCAAGTAAAAGAAAAAGCATTCATGAACTGAAATATGACGTCACGCCTATTAGGTTACGTGTGTACAAAAGATATAGCAACACCTTCCCACCTCGCCCCCCCCCCCCCCTATTCTATATAATAATATGATATGCTAATTGCTGCTTCATTCAATTACCAATTTTGATGCAGTTTTGAGATGCTAGAGAAAAACGATTTCTTATTAGTGTTATATTTTGTGTAGTATAAAATATTATTCATCAAACACAGGAAAGTATCCAATCCAACGCAAGTTCAAGCAAAACAGTTAATGCGCCTTTGACAGTTTGTCACGTCTAATTTGTGCTTGTATAAAAATAAATCAGACTACCAACTGCATCAGGCTGCTTAAAAATTGACTTAGCATAAGCATTATCGGCCTTATAATGTTCCCCAGCAGTGGGAACGTAGCCTCCTCCGAGGAAAGGGAAACATTCACTTAATTGAACTTAATATTTACTTTTTTGGCAGTCAGGTTTTTTGAAAATTATATGTAGGTACCTACAATCTCTTTTCTCAACCATGTTGGGTCAGCTTCCAGTCTGACTGGATGCAGCTGAATATCTAGTCTGGTCTTCACAACCCACTAAATAAGTAATACCTTTTGGCAAGACTTGTCAAGATTTGCGACTGACAAAGATTTACAAATGACATCTAGGACTAACAGCTTAATGTGCTTTCAGAAGCACTAAAGTATTATGTAGCTATATGGGCAACTAATCACTTAATAAACCAGTCAGCGTTGAGACGCCTTGTTTCTTTGACGGGTCCCGTATTTTCTTTGTTGGATATGTAAATATATAAAGCTCAGAACTTACAAATAATTGAAGGCCTCAGGGCAGTACATGCAAAAATACCTCTTGCAGGGTCTCCTTCCTGGCTGTAATTAAATAAATGTTGTTTACATTTAAGGGGGAAGCTGGCTGTAATTAAATAAATGTTGTTTACATTTAAGGGGGAAGCTTCAGGGTAGCCCGCGAAATTCAAATTTTCTTACGTTTTTTGCAATTTGCAAGCCAGTGGTAGGTACGTACCTAAGTGTAGGAACGATTTTTTCGAGGTCAAAAAGTTCCTGCAGCTAAGTGAGCTTGAAGGCTTGTATTGATGATTTTTATTGTTATAATTATGTAACTATATTCTGTTCAATAAACCCGGAGACTAAATTGACATAAGTAATGTCAAAATTTCTATAGGAATGACGCCAGTTCTTTGGTGTTGAAATGTCATTTTAGTCTCCGGAATTATTGAACAGAATATAGTTACGTTTTACAGTCGCTTAAGTATTTTTAACTTCATACACGCTACCACTGGCTTGCAAATTATAAAAAACGTAAGAAAATTTGAATTTCGCGGGCTAACCTGTAGCATTCACCTTAAGTTACAATCTTAACAAACAAGTAATAAGGCTGTCTATTGTGTGTGTTTTAATTTTTAGTATTCTGTATTGTGCTGTTTCTAGAATAAAGTATATCTATACTAATATTCCTAAGGCATTAAGTCCGCCAATGTACTTTTGTGTTCATAAAGTATTTAATTAATAAATAAATGTCAAAAAGAGGAATGATTTGTATTTTTGTTTGTAATGACTAAACAAAAAAACTGTTGGACCGATTTTAAAAATTCTGACGCCATCAGAATTCTAGTTATCAATCACTACGTGATTTTGAAACGAAATTTAGAAAAAAAACGATCTATTGTATATTTTGATTATTTTTCTTTGTTTGAAAGATTTTAATTTAGATTTGCAGTTTAGAAATAGTATATCTTGTATAAAAATAAAAGGTTTCATAATTCCGTGGTTTCACAGAAAAGGTAATTGAAAATGTGTGTCTTCGCCTATTCAAAGTTGAAAAGCGTGAAACATCTAACAGCACCTCAGATTTGAGGGACCGTTTTAGTCGGCATAGCTAGTTCTGTTCCTGGGATTCAGACACTTATCATGGATATCGGGAAATATTGCTGTTTTTATTTTTCATTAGAATTTAAAACCATTTTATTGCAGGAAAACACAGTGCGGAAGCTGTCTTTAATATATATATTATTTTTATATTATTAATATTCCGCTCTAGGACGCGAGGGCGTGTCAGACTTTTACTGACTGAATTACTGACTTCTCCCGCTCAAGCCGAGCAGGCTTACTGAACTCCACCTGTGTTCTTCACTTGCCCTTTGTGTTATATGACCACGTTTTTTCATAAATTCCCCGAGGCTCTAACCGTAGATAATTTTAAATTAGGTACTTACCTTCTGAATAAAATGAATACTGAAGTAACGCCGGACGAACTTGTCTCCGTCTTGATATCGTCTCCTCCTGTATCCTCTATAGCCCCATGGTGGCATTCTCTGTCTATAATAAAATCCTCTGGGATTATATTCCTGTGTACGCTCTGTGTGACCATAGTCATAGTCATAGTCTGTGTGACCATAGTCATACGGTTGCATTTCATCGACAGTCTGGAAAATAAATTATCGGTATTTGAAAGGATATGTTTTAGTAGGTACATACCTAACTAGGATATTATGGAGCTCCAAAAACGTGAGCGAAACTATCGGATATGCGAAATAAAAACAAATATTCGTTGCTGTAACCGTTACAAAGATCCGCACGGATATAATGGTCTAATATTATTATATTATTATCGGTGTAATATCGTTAGTGCTAAATGATAGCGATGCATACGAATTTTTAAAAGCCAATAAGTGATGAGGGTGTCTATTCCTTTGTCGGGTATTAACACTATTAGTAATACTGACTAATAATACTGTTCTAAAAATAATAAAAGAGAAACATACATCCTCCTCTCTCACAGCATAAGTATTCGAATTGTCGAAGTCATCCTCCCCCATTTTGTCATCATCCGACACAATTTCAATAACAGGACCATCAGCTTGTGTTGGCTCAGCATCACAATCAATTATTATATTATCTTCATCTTGAGTTAAGTCCTGAATTGTTTCTTGTTCCTGGCCAACGTTGTTGATTGTTTCAACAACAACAGGAACATTGGGGATTGTTTCATTGTTCCGACCAAACTTTATATTTTTAACCACTTCTTTATCCTTCGTTAAATTATTTATTATACCCATTAGTTGTTCTTGTACTGTCATCTCATCCCCTAAGGATGATTCTTCTTTAGTTTCATTTTTGGTGACGCGCGATATGCTGCTGTTATCTTCATGTCTCATATAGTAATAGTTTAATTTTATATAGCTGTCTAAAGGAGACTGTAGCTGTGGATCCGCAATTTTTTGTTCTTTTATGAGAAGTTTCGTCAACTGAAAAAAAACCATACAAATGTTTATAATTACTGTTTATAAAAAAAAACCGGGCAAGTGGGAGTTGGACTCGCGCACTGAGGGTTCCATACCAACTTACCTGTGAAAACAGTTCAATTCTCGAATTGAGTTTTGACGATTTTTAATTTTCATTTTTGTGAGTTTTTTTAGGACGTGGAATCATCAGAATGACTTCTCCCGCTTTTGGGCGGAGCGGGAGGGCGTGTCAGACTCTTACTGACTAAACCCCATACTGACCAACCTTTCGGTATTTCAATGTTCCCCAGAGGCTTCGGCCTTGCCGGGCCCCTAAAGTTTGCTGACATCTCCTTGAGGCGCACGTGGAACAGAACGCGCCGTCGACGACTAGGCTCGGTCCAGGTTATTACCAGACTGCCGGCCAGCGAGCTACCTAGTGCTCGCCGCCGTCCGCGAGTCCGCGCCTACGGTGGTCGGAAAACTGAGTGAGTTAGCTACAAATTTTCAGTTTTCCGGCTTTTGCGTAAATTTATGCTATATGGCCTTGATTTATGCCAAATTTCAAGATTCTAGGTCAACGAGATGTACCCTATGAATTTTGATTCCTTAACGTCAAAATGTAAGTTTTTTGCGATATACCTAAACGGCTGTATCTTTTTTTGATAATTTCAATGTTTGATTTTTACGCAGCTTCAAGGGGCCGCAGATAAGCATATGGTTTTAATTTCAAATCGATACCTTCACGCGACAGACAGACGGACAACAAAGTGATCCTAAAAGGGTTCCTTTTTTCCCTTTGAGGTACGGAAACCTAAAAATCATTTGTTTTCAGGCATTGTAGGCCCATGAGGTGTTAGTTTAACCAAAACAAAAACTATGCTAGTATCTAGAGTAGAGGAGTATCTTATGCTCTAGGTACTGGCTTTGTGGCAGTGTCTGGTCTTGAGGAGTCTGGCCTTCTACAGTCTGTATTATTATTCTACCTGTGGCATAGCCCAAATGAAAAGTAAGGAAACTTATGTGAAAAGTAAGGTATATCATACACTGCCAAGAAGAGAAATTACAAAAGGAGTGCCATGGTCTGGGTACGTAGGTAAAAGGAAACTGAAGGACACATGGGTTGCAGTCAGAAAAAACTTGACACACCCTTTTGCTCCACCCTAGAGCAGATAAGTCATTGGATGAATTCACAATTCAAAAAAGACATACAATAATTTGTTTGTGTGCTCACAAACCGCTTCCCAAATTGTTGTTATTAGCATTAGCATTATCGGCCTCATAATATCCCCACTGCTGGGACTCAGGCCTCCTCTCTAGGAGAGGGAATGGGCTGTAATCCACCACGCGATTGGTGGATTACAGCCCATTCCCTGCAGATTGGTGGATGTCGCATGTCTCCGAATTTTTGGTTCTATGACATGCTGGTTTCCTCACGATGTTTGCCTTCACCGTTTTGAGAGCAGTGGTGATGAAATAAATTACACAAAGTAATGATGCACCTGGTTGGGTTCGAACTCGCGACCTATAACTTGTAAGTCGGGGCAGGTACCACTGGGCCACTACTGCTCATATTGTTGTTATTATGTACCTATTATTGACCTGTATTTATACCGAGTACTGGACTAAACCCGACTAACTAGTCCAAAGTACATATTTGATATTTTTTGATTTTTTAATTATTGACACTATGTGTGTCAAACTATGAACAGACAGACTACTACTACTACTTACTCTTCCGTTCTTGAAAAATATTTCCTGAAGTGTAGACTCAGCAATTTTGCCCTTTTCCAATAATTTATTACATTTTATTAAAATTGGCGCACATTCATAGCAAACAAAATTTGGGAGACCTTCAATTGATTTCTGAAAGAAAAGAAAAGTATTTTACATAAAAATAAACAAATGGTACGTAATGGTACAGGTTTGTAAACGCAGTCATGATTAAGAATAATTTATTATTTCAAGAGATACATTTAGAGTACATAGTTGGTTTCCTGGATTTTACACGGATTCCCTGTGACAAGAGATCTGGGCTCCTTCCATACTTTACATAATTCAAATCATGTTCTAAATACTAACTAAATTTTTAATATAAAGTGTAGGGATTTTTTTTTAATATCTTAGATCTAACTTTATCTTTGACCATTTAATCTGAAGGTACTTACAGTAAAGCCGCCAATAGACTTTAAACAAATCCCTAAGCGAGTGTCTTGTAGGCTGTGCAGCTTGACATCTGTCACCAGACATATTCTGCAAGCCTCTACATCGGATGCTCGAAGGTCGACCTTCTCCGCTTCTGATGTTTCACCCATTGTGAAGCTGTAGCAAAAATTACAATTTTAAATTGATGAATCATAAGATAGAAATCGTTAGTTTATTTTTTAATATCTTATTCTTCATCATCATCTCATCATCTGCCTAGCCTTTTCCCAACGATATTGGGGTCGGCTTCCAGTCAAGCCGGATTTAGCTGAATACCAGTATTTTACGAGGAGCGGCTGCCTACCAGACCTCCACAACTCATTGACTGGGGTAACACGGTACTTCATGGCAAGACTGGAGTCAGATTTACTGGCTTCTGACTATCCGTAACGACTGGCAAAGATCTCCAAATGACAGCCGGGACTAACGGCTTAACGTGCCTTCCGAGGCACGGAGGAAACTCGTTATGTTAAGATGGTCACCCAACCACAGACCAACCTAGGCAAGCGTTGCTTAACCTTGAAGATCGATCTGTGCGGCTGTTATTATCTAGCCACGAGCTCCGCCTTTTTAATATCTTATTCTTAATTTACTCAATTGAGCCTGAGCGGACGCCGAACGCAGCGTCCGCACACCTATTGTCTTTCTGTTATGTCTCTAATTACGGTACTCGAAAGATTAAATTTTCATTAGAGTACCTATTTGAATTGTAAAATTTGATAAATATTTTTTTTGATAAATACACAATTTTCATTAGAGCTAAACATTCTAATGAAAATTGTGTGAAACAGTAGATTAAAAAAAATAGTTTCTAGATAAATTACATAGTAACTATACATACTAGTCCGGTGCCTGGGGCGTTAAAATCATCAAAACCTAGAACTTAGCTGACTGTGGGTTGATTTTAAAAAGAAAAACTGATATGTGAAGCTCTATTTATATATGGACAACATTTTTGGGTATTTAAAAATTTTCATTTTGGTCCACATCAAATATATTGTTCATCTTTAGATTTTTTATTAATAGCACAAAATTATCCCAAGGGAACCTACTCTCGGGATAGCTTAGTTTTTAGAGTATAACATATCAATTCACATAAAATAAATAACTTGAACATAATGGGCATTTAATAGGGATGATTTTTGCCTTTTGGTGCATGCCATTTGGTCGTACGGTTTGGAGGATAATGTATTGTATGTGATAATATTTATAACATGCATATTTTAAACTCTTTCCTACTCAAATAGTGGCTAAATTTCTTCAGCACTCTTAAATCACGGCGTCCTCACCTTCCACATGACGCAGGTCCTCAATGAAAATTGTAAGTTCGCAAGAGTCTATTCAATACCAAGACCTGATTCTGTTGAAAGAAGCGCACTATTTTGTGGATTGCTTGGAGTCTTACTCTATGGATCATACAGTGGAGGTATGCTCCACATGGGCGGAGCTCCACCGTATCCTTATGTTGGCGATCGGCAATGGCGTCCTCTCACACCGCGCCTTGGTACCTACAGGCCAGTCGCTTCCTTCAGCGAAGCAGTAATGATAGCGAAGGAGGCGTCCGAAGGAATGGACCCCAACTTCTCACCATCATAGGCATAGGCTTGCGGATAACGAGCAATGGGTAGCGTGCCACCCAGACGTCCAGTACCTAACCGTCTAGGCCGAGCCCAAGTCATCGACGATGCGTAGTGTTCCATACGCCTCTCAAGGAGATGTCAGCAAATCGTAGGGGCCCAGCAAGGTCGAAGCCTACTGGGGTCATGGGTTATGTGAAAGTGGATCCCCATTTCCGACCACCATAGGCGCGGGTTCGCGGACGGCGAGCACTGAGTAGCTCGCCGTCCGGCAGTCTGGTCATAATCTGGACCGAGCCCAGTCGTCAACGGCGCGTTCTGTTCCACGCGCGCCTCAAAGAGATATCAGCAAACTGTAGGGGCCCGGCAGGGCCGAAGCCTCTGGGGAACATGGGAAATCCGAAAGGTATCCACCGTGCCCCCCAGATCGAAGGCAACGAAGGAACGGGGTAGGGGTCTAGGGGTCTAGTCAGTAAGAGTCTGACACACCCCCCGCTCCGCCCAAGAGTGGGAGAAGTCATGCTGATGATTCCCCTACCATAAAAAAAGTCAACAAAAGTCTAATACGTCCTCCTGCTCACAACAAAACAGCGGTGCTCCGCCCAAACGCCCAAGCAGCAAAAACTAGTACCAAAAACCAAAAATTCTATGGTTTTTTGGTTTGTAAAAAACTGTTCTTGGTCCTATAAAACCCCAAAGATCGTTTCTTTTATTCGGAAGTGGCACATTTATATCGATGATGATAAACTAATTTTATTACAGTGTTCTTAATAACAAAACATTCCAATAAAATCTATGCTACAGTGATACAGGTCTCAAAATTATCTACTGTAGGACCTTTTATTGTACTTTTTCTTACTATACAAGAGTTTAATTTCTTTTATCTCACCTTTTTCATTCACCATTAATATTATTTTACATTTGTGCTAATGCAGAGTGCAAAAAATAATTAAAATAATTTTACAAAAGATCTTGTATCAACCTGAGGTAAGTAAGATTTTATTTATTAGTCTATTACGTTGGTAATGTTGTGTGACTGCAGTTTTACTGATAAACTATGGATAGGTTTAGGTTTGGAAGAACTTACATATTTATATCAAATCTTAGTGTTATAGTTCTTCATACAAAGTGCCTATATACTCGTACGTATCTAGTAGCATCACTGAACTTTAGAAGCCTTTACAAATATAAGTTGCAGTCAACATTGTATTTTTTCAGTGTACCTAATGGACGCCAATATGGAAATCAATCAATTTCTTAAACTAGACGATATCATGCTGCTTATAGCAGCGGAATAGCCATAGAAAATCACACATCGAGAAAATCAAATGAGAATATAAAAAAGTATTTAATCTGTTGCGCCCTGAGTGGTAACCAGCGTCCGCACACCTATTGTCTTTCTATTATGTTTCTAATAATTATGGTACTCGAAGAATTGATTACTTAATAAAGATTTTTATTTATATACCATCTGCGTAAATAACCTTAGGAATTAGTAACATGTCTTTATGATACAGAATGTAATAATGGCACAGCATAGGTTGTAACAGTCTTCTCTGTTTTAATTCATGAATCCCCGACCGGTCTCATTGGACCGCGCTGTTATTGTTTTACTATTGTGTCTCGTTTCGTGGGTATTGATAGGTTAAGAAGCATTGGGGATTGTTAGGTAATGTATTTGGTATTCTATTGTTAATTAATTGTACTAAACACGTTGTTGCTTCAAGCAAAATATTATAATTAATGGTCCAATTTTTCACGCCATCACAAAATTGTTTATTTTTTTCGAATGTTCATTGCTTGAAGATTCTTGAAGTAAGGACTCTCTTCAGAAATAATATCTTTGTAAGACACATTTTGTACGAAACCGGAGAATGCATGTCACATTAACCTATCACATACTCAAGAAACAAGACACAATAGTAAAACAATAACAACGTGGTCTCATGTGAGCGGTCGGAGATTCATGAATTAATTCCATACCAAAATGTCTGAATGTTGTTGTAAAAGCGTGCCAATAATCCTTTTTGGGACTTAGCTGTCATTTAATGAGACATTTATCTACATGTATGCTCCACTTTGGATTTGAGATGCCCATTTACAATCCAACAAGCGCATTGTTAGGTACCAAAAAAGTTGTTAAACAATCATTCTGCTCTATTAGTGTCTGTGTGATATGTTTATCGGTAAAACTATAATATGCATCTAAAAACTATTATAGTATGCTTATGCTCTATAATAGTTTTTAGATGCATATATGTGTAAAAGTGTGCTCTGAAATTAGACTACATCTGCATCACAAAAACACTCTATAATAAAGTCTTTGTCACTTCTAACACACACATACTATAGCAGCTATCTGTATAACCACAATATCACCCTGTAGTTGAGTGTTCATCACTGCTATACCAAAACTACTATCGGTAGTTCGTTTGGAACCCTTGTAACGCTAATCAGATAAATAAAGGCACCTGCTGTTAACAATTTTATAAAGCAATATTATTATGTACTAGTTATATTAGAACTTGCTATAGTACTTGACTATAACAGCTGTATAAAATGGTGTAGTTAACATTTGTTTATAGGTATTTTTAGCTCTCTAAGCATTTAGAGCAATAATGTTTGAATCGCGCTGTTATTGTTTTACTATTGTGTCTCGTTTCGCGGGTATGTGATAGAATAATGTACTGTCGAAAGCTATTAAGCAACACTCTGGCACCGCTAAAACCTTAAGGTTTATAGAGCTCTTTAGAATTATGAGCCTAGAGAAATAATAGGACTGAATTGCTGCTTGGGCGGGGCACACCTTTACCGTGAGTTCCACCGTGTCCTCCACGAGATCCACACAATGGTGACACCTGGGCGTGTTACTTTGTAACTTACCATATCCGATGAGAAACAGCGTGCGTGCGGAAGGTGAGGATACCGTGATCAATGTTCTGACGCTTGGCGCTTTATAAGACTATTTTATGTATACGGGTACACCATAACTCAGATTGGACCTACATTAGGATTTAATTTTCTGAACTTACTTAGACTTCCATGCGGGCGAAGCAGCGGGCAAAAGCTACTAGTTTATATTATAGTATATATAAACTACTAGCTTGCGCGAGCTGAGTTGAACTAACATGATGATATAAAATGAATCCTTCACTGATTTTTACACAGCAATAATGTTTGCCTATTCTTAATTAATAAACAGATCTTTAAGATTTGATTTTCATTTTTACAACAACAACAACAAAACCGAAACAAATTCAGTGTTTCATTTCTAATTTGACACTGACGGCTAATTGACACTATTGACAGTTCATGTGGTTAATTCCTGCACACACAGAATTGATCGTTCTGTCACAAAATATTATACTAATTTCCCAGTTCTGAAAGATGTTCAGTTGTGCGTCGGACGGAAGTAGAAGCCGAGTTGTAAGAAAAAAAATGTCATGTGGTCATAAAATGGACGTTGCGTCGTCCACAAATAAATAATATTTTGTCAGGACTAGGAATGAAGTTAAGGCTGCTGTCCCACTGGCGTTTTACAAGCGTTCTCTGAACGCGACGTTAACTTCGCTCACATGATACTATTTCCAAAAAACGCGACGTTAACGTTGCGCAAACGCCACGTTGATACCGCATTCAGTAGACGTTAATGCTTGTCACGTGCCAACGTCACGTTTGCAGACGTTCGAATGACGCCGACTCCAGTCAAACGTCAGTGGGATAGCGGCCAAATTAGGCTGCTATCCCACTGGCGTTTTACGAGCGTTGACGTCATTACGTCGCGTCTGCGAAGCGTCGACGCCGTACAGACGCAACGTTGACGTCGTGTCTGCGCGTGACAAGCATTTACGTCCGCTGAACGCGACGTTAACGTCGCCCTCATGATACTTACTATTGCCAAAAAACGCGCCGTTAACGTTGAGCAAACGCGACGTTGATATCGCATTTAGCGGACGTTAATGCTTGTCACATGCCAACGTCACGTTTGCAGACGTTCGAATGACGCCGACTCCAGTCAAACGCCAGTGGGATAGCGGCCAAATTAGGCTGTTATCCCGCTGGCGTTTTACGAGCGTTGACGTCATTACGTCGCGTCTGCGAAGCGTCGACGCCGTGCAGACGCAACGTTGACGTCATGTCTGCGCGTGACAAGCATTTACGTCCGCTGAACGCGACGTTAACGTCGCCCTCATGATACTTACTATTGCCAAAAAACGCGCCGTTGACATCGCGTTCAGCGGACGGTAGTGCTTGTCACGTGGAGACGCGACGTCAATGTTGCCACAGTCGCAACGCCCACTGCCAGCAGAGGACGTCTGCGACGCTTGGGGGAGGTCTATGTCCAGACATAAGCCTCCCCCAAGCGTCGCTACAACAACTGGTCCTGTGAGTCTCCCATCCATCGAATCCCCGCGACCCTCGCTAGATCGTCGGTCCACCTTGTGGGAGGCCTTCCAACGCTGCGTCTTCCGGTACGTGGCCGCTACTCCAGAACCTTCCGTCCCCATCGACCATCCGTTCTACGAGCAGTGTGCCCTGCCCACTGCCACCTGATTTTCGCGATTCTTCGGGCTATGTAGGTAAACTGGGTTCTCTTCATTTCTGATGTTATCACGCAAGGAAACTCCGAGCATAGCCCTTTCCGTTGCTCTTTGGGTGACTTCAAGCCTTCTGATGAGGCCCATTTTGAGGGACCACGTTTCCGAGCCATAATTATGTCATCACTGGCAACACACACTGGTCATGGACTTTTGTCTTGAGACATTGGTGTAAGTTGGACGAGAAGATACCGTGCAGCTTCCCGAACGCTGCCCAGCCGAGTCGGATTCGACGATTGATCTCTTTCTCGAAGTTAGACCTACCCAACTAGACCGTCTGTCCCAGATAGACGTAGTCGTCCACAACTTCGAGTGCAGAGTCTCCGATCTTGACTGGAGTGGGATGTTTCCATGACTTCATGGATGTTTACCATGACTTTGGTTTTGTCCATGTTCATTTTGAGTCTTTCGGAAGCCCTAGCCCTCAGTAGGGCTTCCATTATTGTATGTAAAAACTAAATAATATTAAATGAAAGCCTTCTAATTTCAGAAGGTAGGTAAGGAAACTTAACCTATCTGGTTAAGTAAGTACAATTAATTCATATATTGACAGCTGTTATTTAAATTGATTTTAATTAACTCCACATCAATATTGACAGTAATAGTGTTTATTGTAAGTATTTTTATTACAAAGTGTGTACCTAAAAAAGCCTTTCTAAACTTCTGTTTAATGCTATAGTAAAAGGAAGTAGTTTCAGGTGTGAGTCTTAGTTAATTCTGTACCAACGTACCTATATATTATAAACTGGTAAACCAAAAAATTAGGCCTCTCCTTATCTTTTAAATTATTTGTTCAATAATTACTAATTAACTAAATTCAATTAATTTCTCTTTAAAAATAGAAAAAAATAATACATTTGGACCGTTTCTTTGCAATCTTGGTAGAAGGTACCTATGTTGATAAAACTATCAAGAATTAAAGTGTCAAAAGTCAATTAACCAGTTCTTTAGGTCCGCACAGTTTTATTCTTTTACCTTTAATGTATTGTCGCCAGGACGCTATTTTAAACTAAGTATATCATTAATTCGTAAATTCGTGTTAATTTTCTTAGATCCTTCCCCCACCTCCCACTTCCTTTTCGCTCCCATCTCTCTATCTACACGAAGCAGAAGTTTGTTGTCAAGCTAGCTTTGATCTCTGTAGTATGAAGTTTTGTCTTCCTTAGTAGAACCTGAAGGGAGCTCGTAATCGTTTTAGGTAGGTACCTACTATAGTTGAAGAGACCTCGTCGCCAATGTTGAATAATAGGTAGGTACGTGTGTGTGGTGTAAAATAAATTCATTCGACGAACATATTGAAAGAATGACAAGTTCCACAATATCGTCACTAGGCTACGCAACAAATTTATTCTGATTATAAAGAGTCTAAGCGAAAATATTTTGTCAGTATCACCACCAACTTCAATTAAGGTGCGTTGGAGTAAGACCGGACGGATTTTGCTATAGTTGCAAGGGTGTTGCAAAAACTTTTTTTTCTCAGGTTTGGTATACCCCACATTCTTGAAAATTTTAGGAATTGTTAATCATTAAACACATTATCATTTTAAATTTAATTTATGTACAAACACTCGATACTTTTAGTTTTGTAAGCCTGTAAAATCAGGACACATTTTTTGTGAGTATGATGACGATTTTGCCGCAAAGGGGCAAGTTCGGACAACAATTTAATACTATTTCTATTGCTAGGAGCACAAGGTGTATAAAAAGAATGTATTCGGTCTTTCTTGTTCTTTTACATGATATCAACTAAATCTACCTAACACTGCAAACATAGATGTACCAAATGATTTTTTCTTTTTTTTAGTTTAAACTGTCCGGTTTTACCCCAGGTACCAAAATTTAGAAGAAAATGAGATCCTCAAAGTTTGATTTCAAACACAAGCATACTATCAAATAAAATAAACGTCCTAAAACATTAGAATTCTGAATGGTTGGTAGAGATGGAGGGAATTTTTTTAGGACCGGATATTTTTTCCGATCTTTACCCAAGACGGTTAACACCGGATTTCAGCCTATAGAGATACACTTGTGAATTCGTTTTATCGGGTTATCACTGCTTAAAACTAAGTATTTAGGCACAATAATTCCAAAATAAGCTATACTTTTGCTAAAATATGCAAAAACAAATGAAGGTGAAAGACCGGATCGATACATATTTCATAAAACTTGACTTGTTTTGTTTAATGGCACGTAGTACCCGTCCGAGTACCCGGAGCAACTGGCGGTCAGTGCGGGGCGGGGCGGAACAAAATGACGTAGCGCGCAATGTCACTAGCATTAAAAAATATAGCCAAATAAATGAGATATTTGATTTATACGTTCTTTCCCCAGCTCCAATCTTACCCCAACGCACCTTATTTTCGATATTTTCGGCGATATGACTCAAGCGGTAAATTTTGTCTTCCACTTTTAAAACATGTGAGTTAAATAAATAACAATAATTTAATTTTATTCGTATTACACTCAAATGCAATATCGTATTTTGGTCCTATTTTTCATAAAGGGAGCTTTTATCAAAAAGCTAGCAACATATTTTTGAAATTTGACATTTGCACTAGACTTTTCAGGTGTCAGAGTCAGAGAGACTGAAAACAAACTTTCTAAACTGTGTGGTTTGGTTTCGTTAATATTTTTGAAATGGCTTCACGAGGGTAAACTGTACAGAAAGGGAAAAGTCCAAACTTTTAGAACTGGTTCAGAAGAAAGTACGCCTCAAATAACAATGGTTTTTCTAAGCGAATACTAGGTAGGTACCTATAAACATTCTCAAGATTTTCTAGGATCAAAAACATAAAAAAAATATAGTCTCAAACGCAGCTTGTAAAAAAATATAGTTACAAAAGCTTCATTTTTGAACTGAGAGTTCAAAAATTAAGCTTGGGCATTTCTAACAAGCGAATTTAACAGTAATAAAACAGCTTCACGAATCCTTTTTCAATTTAAAAAGGTCCACAGGGCAGAATATTGCTAATGAAAATGTAAGTATACAATCTGCCAATGTCTTTGTTTACCATGCTAAAACAAATCGATGGAACATCTACCTACAGTTTTGATCAACTTGGAAAATTATTTTAAATAAAGAAATAAAACAACTTCAGATATCTACAATTATACTGATTACCAACTACTTTTATCTGTTTTCTTTTATTCTATTGCAGGTAAAAATATTTAGAAAGTAAACAATACAAAGCTGGAAAAATGGATGAGATGACGAACAGTTTATTTATTTCAGTCTCGGAATGAAATGGCAGAGATAAAACAGTTTAAAAAGCATGAAATAGCTGGTCAAAAATAACTTTGCATAGGTATAAATATTTCTGAAAAACACAAATAGTATCTCTAAAATGAAATGATGATTTTCAGAAAGGTGTCATGACAACTGGTGGTCTATTTAAATCTGTGTTCAACTCAAAACAGTCAGTCATCCACATCCACCTAGCCTTTTTCCCAACTATACTGGGGTTGGCTTCCAGTCAAGCCAGATTTAGCTGAATACCAGTATTTTATGAGGAGCTGCCTACCAGACCTCCACAACCCATTAACTGGGGTAACACAGTACTTCATGGCAAGACAAGTCAAATTTACTGGCTTCTGACAATCCGTAACGACTGCGAAAGATCTACAAATGACAGCCAGGACCTACGGCTTAACATGCTTTCTGGGGCACTGAAGGATAGGCTCCTTATAAGCTAGTGCACCTCACCATCAACGATTGCATCACTGCTTACCATCAGGTGGAAATGTAGTCAAGCACTAGTTTATAACAATTAAAAAAAATTGTTAAGAATCCACAAACCTGTGCTCAGCAGTATTGGTGTTCAAATGCTAGCCGTAATGGATGATCAGGTGATACCACTTTCAAATAACTGTTTCTGCCCTTCAAATTATTTCAAAAATATTAGGACAAATGTAAAATATATATTTACATGAACTATGTAATTAAACATAAGTTTAATTAGCTTAGCTCGATTTCTGAATTAAGCATTTTTGTTTTTAGATGAAGATGTGATGACTTCCAATGTATTGACAAATCAAGAGGTAGAAGTCATTATCTAGATGTAACAATAATCAATTGTATTCCTCAACCCACACCGGTAATAAAAACTATCCCAATCAAAAAATAAAAACAGCGGCTACTAAATGCTGCTGTACTCAGACTGGCTGGGCCATGTCAAAGTAAGACGAAGACATAAATGGCACAATTTTGATGAGCAGACCAGATTCCTTTCAACTTGGATCAAGCTGAAAGTTATAAAAGCCATTTAATTTGAACAGTGTCGCTACCCATGGTATGAAGTCAAAGTTAAAGCCATTTATTTGCTAATGTGTGAACATGAGATTGTAACACATAGTATATTGGCGCAAAGACACATTTCGCCATGAGTTGGTATGCAAATATTAAACTATCATATGAGATGCTTATAATAAGCAAAACTCCACAAAACATTTCCTTCTGAATACTGACAATCAAATATTATTTTTTACTAACACTTCAAGTATTATATTATACACAAAATAAAATCTTTATACAAATTAACAATGTACAAAGGGAGATAGACAGAAGACATGTAGTAGCCCTCTGAGGATGCGTTCTGGCCACATCCTATCCAATAAAGTCAAATACTTTTATGGGTAAAATTCCTCACCATTTTGTGTGATCATAGAGGATGTGTATCACATATTGATGGAATGTGACCGGGAAGGGGACAGGAAAGGCAAGGTCTGCTTGGTGCTAAGATTGAAGTATGTAAAATTATCTTTGCTTCCCTGTTGTCGGAGGAGGCTAAGGCATTGTGTCTATTGTTCTTGATGAGTGAGTGATATTTTATGTTGTCTAAAGCTTAGTGTACACCTAATAGAAGTGTTTATATATTAGGAGTGACATCATCAAGTGACAAAACGGTTAATAATTAATAAACTTAAATCTGGAGAAATGAAAAACAAATCAAAATAAAAACAATAATTTAATAAAAAGACAATACACAAAAGCGCAGGAAATTGAACGGACCGGTGCATATTTTCTTAATAAAAAAAAACTTCTCTGTTTAGAGAACAGTTGTATATTTTAGTCATATTTAGTGTACATATATGGATATATTATATTAGTTTTCGAATCTTGTTTACCGGATATGGTAAGTATTTGATATTTTTAAATGCACGAGCCGCCTGGACTTGGCAGTCCTTTGTACTCTGGCTGCTAAATATGTAACAGTTACTTCTTCAACATGATTCAAACCTATCTGGAATGGTGACGGATGGTTCCAATGCCCAACGTGGGCGTAAAAGAAACAGATAACATAAAATATGCAAAGTGTGCAACATTAAAAAGGAATCACATTTAGGTTGTTGACGGTAATAATAGTTGCTGTACTAGTTCAGATAACGAAAATAGTGACTCTACCCCTCCTGTAAACAGTTCAGTTAACGTTGTTACGCCGAGAAGGTGGGTAGTAGTTCAGTATCTGGTGTTGCTAAGAACAAGTATGGGGTAAGTGATGTCAGCCCATTTATCATAAATGTCCAAAAAGTGTTTAAGTCACCTGATGATAATACCCACCTTGCCCAGTCACACTTAGCAAGCTTCTCAAGAGTCATGCCATACATAGCACCACGTATATGTACGTGGTGTTCTTCGGGACCGAACCCATTGTGCCAATCCCCTTTGGTCAGCTGCGTGGCTGGCTATGAGAGCACACCAACACACAAGCGGGAAGGTAGTAGTCCCTGGCACCGAGCTGCAGGCAGACCAAAGAGGCCATGCCATACGTAGACAAAGCCCTGGCCAGTAGCCTTCTGCGACTGGACAGAGGCAGTCTGCGTCTGGTGGCGCAAGCACTTTTTCAAACTGGGTATTACGGACAGTCCTCTGTGTAGAGGATGCATGGAGGCGGAGGAAACTGTCGCGCATGTACTCCTGGAGTGCACGGCCATCAGTGAAATGAGAACACGAATCCTGGGAACACCGAGGTCAATGACAGATACCCAGAACAAACCTAAGAAGATAGTTTGCTTTTGGAATGAGTTGGGCTGGTTGGAGTAAAGGCCGGACGGCCCACGCACAATGGTCCAACGGGACTAAGTGTGGAAACCAGAACGCAAAGATAAGAGTCATGCCATTCATAACAATGCAGATGGATCTGCTAGGAGGATAGGCAAAAATAGTTTCTTTAACGTTCTCAAACTTTTGCTATACCTACTTAATTAGCATCGCATAGCATTTGTTTCCAATACTGAGTTGTTAAAAATGTAATTCATACCAAGTTTCCACATTACACAGAGAGTCTTTTACAAGGAGTCTGTGAATCTGATTGGTCACCAGAAGATATTATTGAGAATGCTTCAGTGCCAGAAAAAGGTGGAAACATTCTTAAAGTTAGGAGGATAAACTGTACAACAATCGAAGGATTACCTGGTTAGAAACCAACGCAGAACATTGTAATTGCGCTTGATGGTCAGGTTCTCCTTCCACGAATATTAACGTGCTACAACTCTACCTGTAGAGTTGTATGTTATAACACACTACCTATTGTCGGTGTCGGTTAGCGCAGTGCGAATGGCGCGATCGATCGATACAGCTTGGCTTTGGCAAAAAAGAGTAGAAAATAATGGAGGCGCCACTGTGTAATTTTTTCTTATGGCAACCCGTTGCAACAGAATAGCGCACTACTCACCTAATCTTGATACTGAGCCGATTATTTCATAAAATTTTATTCCCACTTTATTAGTTTTTCAAGTCGTACCTAGTATTTTAAAAAAATAGTTAGGTATTGTTTTATTAAACAAGACGTCTTCTCGATATGCCATTGATTACTTATTATCTAAAAATAAATATGTAGGGAAAAACTCCTGAGTTCACAACATATTTTAGGAATTATAAAAAAGGAACATAGTATTGAATAACTTGTTAACTCAATGTATCAGAAACAATTGAATTTTCAATAACTAAAGTTAAAGTTACCAAAGTATCAATTTATGTAGGCGCGGTACACCAGAGCAATGCAAACAAAATGTACCTAAACATAAAACATATGCTCGATGTTGATGTTCATGATGATGTTCAAATCAGCAGTTCTTTGGTAAATATTACTAATATCAAAAATAATAGTTTAGGTCTCATGTTTCACCAGACATCGCCTTGTACACCTTGTAAATAGCTTCCCTGCCAGCACTTCGAATGGTCTTATTCATTATTTTTCTATTTTTACGTCGTTTGGTAGTGAAAATAAAAAGGCACTAATGGGGAAAATAACTAAAATAAATTGTTAAAATTATATCACGACATCGACAACGTTGGCATAAATAATATTCAATAATAAGTATGTTCATTATTTGGGTGTTTCACGGGTCCCGCAACCATTTTGTTTTATTTTTTTTATTATTTCTTTTTCATGGACCAAGTCCTTCAGTCGAAATAATAGAGATTACGATTTACGTATAATTTTCAATTTTTTTCTTTACTATTACAATTTGAATGTATGTAGACATTTTATTGATTTTTGAAATATTTATTATACACTAGAACTCAATTTGCTTATAATTAAAACAGCCACTGGACTGCACTCATAAAAACTTCACTAAAAATACCTAACCATTTTGAACAATGCTCAGTTTTATTAATTTTTTATTATATTAGTAAGTAAAATATTATTTTCACCTCAGCACCTCAAACAAGTATGTTTTGCAGTTTAAAGACAGTGAGCAAAATTCGATTTTGCTGCGAGCGTGAGACAAAGTAACTTTTTAATTATTTTTTTTAAATGCCGAGTCAGTGCTGGGTCTACTCACAACATTCGAAAGATTTGAACTTCACTTTGTTCTGTCACTTTCACTTCGATACGAAAAGAGCGAGAGATAGAAACAAGTCGATTCAAAGTTCGATTTTCAAATTCCATATATAATAGGCTCAAAAAAGAAACCAACAATAAAATGTTCGGAAACACGTCACCTATAAAGTTTTAAATCAAGGTTTAAATGTAATTATTATACTTTTCTCTTAATAATCGAATGATATTTTTTTGTGATCAAATAAAGAGATATTGAATTAAAAAATACGAAGTTTGTGTATGTATCTACATAATTATTTAAAGTTTTAACAATCTTTATTGTGACAGAATAATTTAGTAGTAGTCCAATTTCCGAACGCATCTTTAAAAAATAGCGGGCTTTAATTTTTTATTGTTTTCTTCTGTTCGCTAGCTACAAAGTGTACTCAAACGCAAGTCGCTAACACAACAATATCGGTTCCAAATAAAACTGTTACTTTTAATTTGCAAAACTGCAATAATTTTACTTTTAACTTTTAATTTTTACAAATATACATGTGATTTAAATATTACGAAGTTGTATTTTTTATTACCTTTACATTATTTGTTCTCGCTGCTGAAGTGAAAAGTTGTATGTGCTACACGAGACCAAAGTTATTTGCATCTCGTGTCTTTGAATCCCTCGCTGCACTCAGGATTCTAACCTAGAATCACTCGCTACGCTCGTGATTCAAATATAGAATCCTTCGCTTACTCGGGATTCAAAATCAACACTCGCGGCAAAAACCAACTTTGCTCTCTTGTTGCACAAATAACTATTTGTTTTGCTTACGTAGGTATTTTTAACCATGATCAAAATGCATATATTATTATGTCTTGTATTGACAATTTTCTATTCAATTATTATTATTTCATTTAAATTTTTTTGAACATAGCCTTAGAGCATTTTAGAGATACAAGGCTTTCCCTTTCATTAACTTAACCATAACTTAAAAGCTAAACGGATTTTTAAACGGGCAGCACTAAGATTAGGCAAGTAACGTCTTTTGTTATGTAATTTTTTCGGCAGGACTTTTTTCAGAGAAGTACAGTGGCTGTTTTATTTATTCGTAAATTGATTTCAATTAGAAATTGTGATGTAAAATTGGAGTACTTGTGTAGTTCAATTGTCAACAGAACTGGACATTTACAGCCTAGTTTTTTCATCAAAAACTGAAACTATCAGTAAAAGCGTTAAAATTTACTTGACTATAGCTGTCATAATGGCAAATGTGTTTCTTCATCCAAATAACAGAGTCAATAAATAGTTTCCGTAACGCAAACGTCGTAATTACCCCAAAAACACGTGGGGAGCTTTTTTTTTTACTCATGACAACATCGCAACATTACTGTCCAGTAGTGCCATAAGTCAAATGTCATTTTGTTTTGGGGTGAATGCTTCAGGTAGCCCGCGAGATTCAAATTTTCTTACGTTTTTTAGCGACTATAAAACTTAACTATGGTCTATCGGTTTAGGTAGATAACTAAAGGTAAACAATCTTGGTAAGTATGTCTTTTTATATTAAAGAGGTTGTATGGTAAGTTGTCCCACATTGAACCAGGTAAATTTCAAAGTCTCATAGTGGGCTGGATGTTCCATCAATGCCTTTAATTTTTTGTGTATAGTTAGCATATTTATTTAGCTTCAATTTTGTAAAACATTAATTTCTCATATTCCTTTTAGTTTCGGTGTAAAACAGATTTTTATGAAAAATGATTTTTGGTTAAATGTGTACCACAGGTGGTACACATTTAACCAGGGTATCGTCCACATTGAGACACCTTATTAACGTTGTCTTCTAGTTCAATTTATAAGGCAAATACTTTGTAATAATAATAAACAGTAATAATAAAAATCAGCCTTATAGTTATAAAAATAACTTTAAATCATATGCAATTAAACTGAGAGTCTTAGTTTTATACATCACAAAACCTTTTCAGTCAAATTCTTATCATATTTTAATAATAAAAACAAAAGTAACAGTTTTTCATTATAAAAACAAAAGTACCTTCCATAATATAACAAATTAAAATTAAATAAAAATAATTGTAAAAAACACTCCTTTAACGACTGGGGTGTACACAGTAAACCGTGGTTCAATGTGTACCACCCTCAGGTGGTTCAATGTGAGACACACCACGTTTTGATCACTAAACTCAAAATTTTACCGGCAAATCAATCTCTTAAAATCACGAATTATAGCTCTTTTAATTGCTAAATAACCGTAGAAAACAGTGTACATATAAATAAATTGATATTATTTAAACGAAAAAAGCTAAAAAAGAATGAAATTTGCAAAAAATATTTACTTTTTGAGTCAGTTTGCTTTCGAATACTCCTCACACAACCAGTTTTCACGCGATCGCCACGCAAACTAGTGGGCAGGAATGGAACGTAAATACCTCTCTTTCACTCATATTAGTGCGGTTTGGCAATGTCACATTTTTGAGATTCGGCGGTGGTTCAATGTAGCTGCCTGGTTCAATGTGAGACACCCGACCCTATATAAGTAATATACACAAAGATTATTTAAATTTAGTTTATTAGCTAACATCGATTTAGGTAAATACCTAGTCGCAAAGATTTTCACATACAACTTATAGACAACTTTCAGATAAAAGACACGCCAAGATTGTTTACATTTAGTTAACTACCTAAACCGACGGAGTATAGTTACATAATTATAACCATAAAAATCATCAATACAAGCCTCCAAGTTCACCTAAGTGTTGGAACGATTTTTTTGAGGTCAAAAACGTTCCTGCAACTAAGCGAATTTTTTCAAACAAAATGTTGCCTAGTGCAAAAAATTCATACTAGGTACTTCAAGTGTACAAACTGCTGGACAAAATATATGCTTGTCTTAGCAGCTATTCAGAAAGGTATAGTAGTCAATACTTTTGTATGTGTGACAGAGAAGAGTTTTATGGAGAACAGCTGAACAGGTAACGTTGCGAAACGGTCATCAGCGTTAGTTAGTTTCAACTCTACATCGCACAAGCTCATGTTTTAGTTAAATAACTAACTGTTGCCGCGTATCTTGCTATTGTGCCTTTATAAGAGCTGACTATGGTTGCGTATTCTAATCCTGTATATGTTGACATAATGTGTTGTTACTGACTTTGTGACGGTAACCCTACTGAGGCGCGGACAGAATATCAACTCCGCTTTTTAACCACCAACCGGCTTATCAGCGACTATCTAAAACTGGCAGTTTCCGGAAATACACTGCTGATGACGACGAGCTGATCCTTCAACGTTTTTTTTTTACCAACATATCGACAATCATAGTTGCTCATGAGGTTATACCTCTACCAACTCGTGCAGTCATTAAAAGGAAGGAAAAGGAAGATCCGCTGGGATGGCTTGAATTTTAAAAGAAAGTCTGGGGTGTATGGGGTCCGCTTAGACCTTGAGGACCCAAGCCAACCTTACCAGCTAGCGTTGAACCCTGCTGATCAACGGACGAGGCTCTGGCGAACCGGGTTTCCCACTCTACGCCCCACTTTAGCCAAATAACACGGACAGGGACAAGCTGAGAATGGGTACTCGGGCTAGGGCGTCGCTGCACAATGACGCGCAGGCACATCGCACTGTGTTTCGTCTAGAACAAGCTAGCTGGACAAAATTATTTTTTACTTGATATAGGTTGCATAGCCTCTGCTTGTTAATAATATGACTGATTTCGTTGTTTAAAATACTTACAGTCTTATTCATAAAAAGATAAAATAGGTTTATTAGCTTGTTATAATGAGAATCCCGAAAAGCATTATTCATAAACGTCCAATAACGCTAAAAAGCTTTGTAAGTATTCAATAGTGGCTTTGTAACTTATAACAGGCTCGACCCTACTATAAACCTTTAATAAAGAGAAATATGGCCGACAAATGTGCAACAGCTGATTTCTTTTCTTTTTCTTTCTCGTTCGAACCATATGTTTTGAGGTTTGTTGTAAGGAGGTGTAAAGTAGAGCTATTTTTTTTATAAAATTGTTTAGTGAAATCGTTAGCTATGCAAGCTCTGCAAGCATTAACATGCTATTGAACGAATAGAAAATGTTTCACGTCGTCGAAAAATTTACCAGAAGAGATGTGATCCGTTTTCTTTACCAGCTGTAGAGTTCAAATGACGATACCGTTTCAACAAAAATACCATAGCCTTTTTAATTGATCTATAAAATGTTGGGGTCGTCGTGAATTGGGGAGAAATCCATGGTTTGTCTCAACCAACTGTGATTCGCATTTTTTTTGTGCAATACAATTTTCTTCGAAAAATAACACGAGTCGAATATCCTCTGCACGGCAGCACGATACAATTCGTCCGTTATAAGTTGGCGTCGTTGGCGAGTGTGAAGTTAGGCTCTGCGAATTTTGGCGTTTGAAATATCGTACAAAAATAAAGGTTTTAAAAAAATTAATGCAATTTGCAGTTCTTATTGCTGTTAAAAACAGTTATTGGCATTTATTTTTTTAAACCTTTATTTTTGTACGATATTTCAAACGCCATAATTCGCAGATTCACACTCGCCAACTTATAGCGGACGAACTGTACAAGCAATATGAATATTGACAAACAAAATTAAATGTCTTAGGTGACGTTTTACATTTTTTTGTGACGTTTTTTGCCGTGGTACAAAACCACTGGTATGGTTTTGTCTTTTTCATCCATGGATTCATCAGAACGACAACATAACAACGCTAAAGTGTCTCATAACGAGAACATAACTATAAAGGGTTTATTGAACGTTTATGAATAGAGAATTTTATAAAAGGCTTATTAGTACTAATGAGCATTTTAACTAATAAGTATTTTAAACCTATTTTAGAGGATTTTTATGAATAAGACTGTTAGAAACTCATAAAAATGTGAAACTCCGAAAATAAAATGAATTAATTAAAACTAATGTGAATTCGTAAGAAATATCAATTAAATTAAAGCTAATTACATTATATAACGATTACACTAATATTATAAGAATAAGTAAATAAAACTTATTTATATGTTTTACAACAGTTCCGATTTGTACACAATAAACCACACTCGTAAAAATCAACCTGTTTTAAATAACTTACGACTAGAAAACGACTATTCATTGAATTATGTATAATGAGAACAAACTCAGGAATTATTCATTCTCACCAAGTTCATCCTTAGAAAAATTCTCCACATAATAATCTTCGGTATTAATATTTATAGTATTTACATTTTTACAATATTTACGGGTGGGGTTACAAGGTCTAAGACTGCAGGAGGGAGGCTACCTGATTTTTTTTCTGGGGATATCTCTGAGACTGTTAAGAATAAAAAGATCATATGTGATGATCAACATATTCAGGAAATCTGTATTTGTGGCAATACGAGACCGTTTCCGGGTATTATCCCTTCGGAACCTTCTGCAATCTTCAGAAACGATTCTCAGGTTTCTCACTAAGTTCTCGAATCAGTTTTGCGACGTTGCGTTTACCTGCTTGACGAGAAGCTATTTCAGCAGCAACTAAAAGTACCTCAGAGCTTCGTAACTGAACCGAATCATCGATACCTCACCGTGTGGTTTTGGCACTTGCGTTTGCCATATCTACTGGCGGTCTTCCGGGACCATGCTGTGAATGTGAAGACGTTGATGCTTCTGCAAAGTCATAAGACACCTTAAACTGTATGTCTTCACCTTCTAGCCACTTAGCATTACAAGCTAAGAACCGATTCCGTATTCGGCCAGAATTCTCCCATTTCTCCGAAAATTTCGAAGAAAAACGGGAAATAATATTTTTGATCTCCTTCACAGATGCTTCTGTTACACCACTGAGATCATGATTTTGTGAAACAAACATAAAAAGCGCCTTATTTCGGTCACTTTTTGTATGTTTCCCCCATTCTTCGAAAAAATGCATTTTTGAAACTGTAAAACTGCTACCTGTAGAAAAATTAAAAACAGCTTTTCGAGCAAAAACGAGCAAAAAAAGAAAGTTTCATTATAATTTGGAAGCATGTGCCTATCAACTGAAAAAAATACAGACCGGGGATACGAGGGGGTTTTTAGTTACCGTCTTTTGAATTTGAATTGTTGAATAAAAAACCTTAATTTCTGGATTTGCGACGCTCTGGTTCTAATTTACTATGAATATTATTTAATTGTAACTAAATAAATAAAATGTACTCACCCTTAGTAATAGAATCCATCACTAAAATTTACCACAACTATTAAGATAACCGCAGGAGATGCAATCGTGTCAGTAGCAAAAATTCAAATAATATTATGCATTTGACCCAATTTATTTCTATACTTGCCCTCATTAACGATGTTTTGTATGACTTATGCCAAAACAATAGTTGTGGGTAGGGCTTGCAATATCCGCTCATTTTTACTATCCGGATAATACGGATATTGACATTTTTACTATCCGGATTATCCGGATAATGCGGATAATACGGATATTTTGACATTTCTTTATAAATAAAACTCTTAAGCCTTTGTAACAGGTTTTAATCAGTCTCTTGAGCTAAATGAAAAAGTAATAAGAAACTATATCAATATTTTAAGTAACAATCTCATAAAAAAATTATTCGTTTTCCAAAATTATACATAATATAACACCAATACTGCACAAATAATTTGTAGAATGGACACAAATTTAATAGTATTTGTGTAGTATCGGTGTCACTAAACAATTAAAATTAAAAAGGAGAAGGAGCTAATCCAGTGCGAAAGAGAGGCCATGTTAGAGCGTACGAATGACTCACTTCAGGCAGTCTCCAAGTGGGGCGAAGCCAATTTGGTGGGATTCAACACCGCCAAAACACAAGCGTGTCTATTCACCGCTAAAAGGAGCTCGTTCACCTTGGCTCCTGCTTTCCGGAATGTATCCCTGGTATGCACCGTCCGTCTTCAGCTCTTAGGAGTTGAAATTCTCTCCTCCTCCGACCACAACTATGGGCGGTTCATTGAGTCCAAGGCCAAGATAGCTGCTAGGAAACTCGGCGTTCTGACAAAGGTACTTCACATCAGAACAGCTTCTAATGTTGTACAAAGCACAGGTCCGATCAGTGGAAGGGCGTGCGAAGAGGCTAATTGGAGATCCAGATCTGGTTAAGACCAATTTACAAAGCCTTGAGCACAGGCGTAGGGTAGCCAGCCTTTCGGTTTTCTACAGGATACATTTCGGAGAGTGTGCGCGGGAATTGCATGAACTGATTCCGCCATCCCGTTTTTACCATCGGCGTTTCGCTTCGTCGTTTATACCGCGGACATCGGGGGACTGGAACAATTTGCCTGCTGCGGTTTTCCCGTCCGATTATAATTTAGGTGTCTTCAAGGCTAGAGTGAATAGGCTCTTAATAAGCTAGTGCGCCTCACCATCAACGATTGCATCACTGCTTACCATCCGGTGGGATCCCAGTCAAGCACTAGTTTATAACAATTTAAAAAAAAAAATTGTTTACTCTGAAAAATGTTGTTCATAACTCTTTATAATAAAATATTAAGCAAAGAACAATCACGAAAAATTACATGTTCACTTTCTAAAATTATACAATTAACATCCATATCCATATAGAAATAATTTGTATCTTTTCAAACTAAAAACAATTCTAATGAAATACAAATGAGATCATATATGATTGCAATTTTGTGATAAATTCACATAATTGCAATCATATAAACCTATTTAAAAATAATAACGTCAGTTTTTTATAAAATCAACTCAGTTATTAGGTAGGCAACAATAGTACAAATCAAATTTATAATACAACAATTGGCAGTAGCGGTAGTCTGCCAGGCAAACGCGTGTGCAGCTCGGCGACGCGACGGGCGGCGCGGATGTTGCGGGGAAGGACAGCACGCGCGAGGCAGTGAAGCGCTGATGTATGCGACGCACGGCGTAAACTTGTAACACTTTTTGGGGGAACAACAAATATCCGTAAAATCCGGATAGTAAGTCCAGTAAAATCCGGATTTGAAAATCGGCGGATATCCGGATAATACGGATATCCGGATATCCGGATTGCAAGCCCTAGTTGTGGGTGTAATTACCAACTAATAACCTACTTACCGCCATTAATGATTTTAAGAAATCTTAATGTTGTTTTTGTCCAGCTAGCTTGTTCTGGACGAAACACAGTGCATCGCCCTAAACCTGCGACAAGTGGGCTAGGGCTACCCTACGTGCCCGTACCTGTCAAGTAGGTACGGGCACAAATGTTAGTACCTAAAAGTTAGTTCCGCTTTGCCACCTGGAACATTGGCTCTCTAACTGGACGTTGCAGAGAACTCGCGGACATACTTGCGAAGCGTCGGGTCCAGTGCGCCTTCCTTCAGGAGACGCGCGAACCTAATCAGCGCCTATGCTCCCCAAACTGGTTGCTATGAGTCTAAAAAGGAGACCTTCTGAGAAGAGTTCGAGGACGTAATGCGCGCTATTCCGAATTCCGAAGGTGTTTTGGTTGGGGGGGAATCTCAACGGTCACGTAGGTCGGTCTGCTGGAGAGTACGGACGTGTCCACGGTGGTTTTGGTTATGGCCAACGGAGTCAGTATACTCAGGACAGGACCCGCGCTGTATCTGGACCTAGCCATCGTGAACACATTCTTTCAGAAGACGCCCCAGCATCTTATTACGTACCGTGGTGGTGCCTACTCAACTCAAATAGATTACCTGCTGGTGCGACGGTGCCACATTGGCAAGCTTACCAACTGCAAAGTTATCCCAGGCGAAAGCTTAACGGCTCAACACCGCCTCCTGGTCCTGGACTTGGCAGTCATGTCAAAGAAGAAAGTGACCGAGAAACGCAACCCTCGCACTAAGTGGTGGTTGCAGTTTAAAGGTGGATTCCCGCTACACCGTGCCTCGACCGGGCCGTGCCCCGGCCAGGGCACGGTCTAAAATTAATGATATACTTTTGTATGAAGTAATTCATGCCTGACCGTGGCTCGGTCGTGCCCCGGCCGGGGCACGGCCCGGTCGAGGCACGGTGTAGCGTGAATCCACCTTAATGGGCCTAGGCAGTCAGACGTCAACACTCAACGCGGAGGTTAAGCATTTCAAAATCAGTGCTCTGCATGAATCTGCTCAAGAGATCTGGAGTAGGATCCATTCAGCAATCACTGCTGCGGGTAAGCGCGTCCTTGGCACTTCTCGTGGTGGCCGCACCATAGACAATGAGACGTGGTGGTGGGATGACGGGGTGCAGTAGGCGACTCTGAAGAAGAAGGTTTTATTTAAACAGTGGCAAGGGTCCAACTCTACGGAGGACAGGGAGGCGTATGGAGCCGGTAAGCGCGCGTGCAAAAAAAAGCCCGCAGCAAAAGTTTGTCGCCCATGTACGACAAGCTGGAAACTGCGGAGGGGCAAAAGCTTATTTTTAAGCTGGCGCGTGCCCGGGAAATATGCTACACGGGACATTAGTAAATGTCTCTATGTAAGGGACGCCCAGGGTAGGCTGTACTACGATGCCCCCTCGGTTAAGGAGAGATGGTGTACGTACTTCGCGGAGCTGTCCAACAAACAGCATCCCCATAACCCTCCCGAACCGCCTCCTAACCTTGGACTTATTTCCCCTATTTCCCCCGACGAAACTCGCATTGCTCTTGGCCATATGAAGAACCGGAAATCGGTCGGGCATGACAATGTGCCAATTGAGGCGTGGAAGGCGATGGGCCCACATGGTGTGGACCTTTTTAACCGCATCCTGATCACCAAGGTAATGCCAAATCAGTGGCGATCTAGGCTGATTATTCCTATCCACAAGGGCAAAGGTAGCGTTCAGGAATGTAGTAACTACCACGGTATCAAGATCATGTGCCACACCATGAAGCTTTTCAAGCGCATCATTGACACAAGGCTCCGCAGCGAGTCTAGCGAGTGCACTGTCTCTGAGTATCAATATGGCTTCCGGGCGCCTTACGGACTCTGTCTGAGGCTTACAGAGAGAGAAGCAGAGCTCTGCATATGGCCTTTTTTAGACCTGCAGAAGGCCTTCTACTGTATACCTCAGCAGGCCATCTGGTGGGCACTCCGTTTCAAGGGTGTTCCCGAGGCCTATATTGACATTATCAGAGAGATATATCGCGATTCCGTGTCCTCTGTCCAGACCGCTGTTGGCGATTCCAATGTCTTTCAAATATTTGTTGGCGTTCACCAAGGTTCGGCTCTTATCCCGTTCTTGTTTAAAGTTGTGCTTGATGTAGTTACGGCAAACATCCAAGATAAGCTTCCATGGCTAATGTATGCCGATGACATCGCCCTCGTTAACCAGAACAAAGCCCATCTTGAGCGCAAAGTCAACATTTGCAAGGACACGCTGGAAAACGGCGGTCTGAGACTGAATGTGGCGAAGACCGAGTACATGTCCTGTGGCAGCACGGATTCAAACACTATCCGAATAGGTTCGGATTTGATTACAAAATCCGATAAGTTCCGTTACCTTGGATCCGTGCTTCACGAGTCTTGTCCAAGCACGTATAGGCGCGGCTTGGGCAAAATGGCGCGAGGTAACGGGCGTTTTATGTGACCGTATAATGCCCCCGAAGCTCAAGGGCAGATCCATACCGTTTTTGTTTCAAACAGTATGAAAATATAATAGTTCAGTAGTCATTTTAAATATTTTACAACGAAATTAATTTTAAAAGTAATGCGATGGCCTGAAAGAAACACAGGCCTAGTTCGGGTGGTCCGTTATTAACTATTGCAATTTCGAACAGTATAACAGCACCTTTAATATTATATTAGATTTACTTTATTCTTATGCAAAATAATGTTATAGAATTGTTTTACTGAAGGCTTATATTAATTTTTGTAAACATTGTATTTTGAATAAAATTTTATTATTTTATTATTATTATTTATTATTTTTAATGATCTTAATAATTATGGTGTTTTTGTAAAGTTAACCTTACATCCTTTAATTTTGTTTAATAATTTATACTCCACTTCTTTGGATTTAAGGAAATAAGTATCAGTATTAAACCAAATTACAACCCATGTGCGATTTTTTTGCTCTCAAGTGTATTATATTAATTTGGGACCGAAATAACAATATCGAATTAGGGTTATGGCCGATTGCATGTTAATTTGGAGCAATCTTTCCGAAACGTCATTGAAATTTTGTATTTATTCCTCCACAAAACTGGGAAAAGAATCCTCAAAGATTGAAGACCCACGGAGGCGAACTTTTATCTACAGTTTTGATTGCTGGGGCTATTGCATTGAATTTCGAAAAAGTGAGAAGTGTGTCAGTATTGTCCGATAGAAATACATAGTTCACATTTAGCAAAGGTTTAGTACTATAGAAGAGAGATGGTTTTAAAAAAAATGAAAATCATTTAATAGGGTGTCTACATCCCCACTCTAGGTTCAGTAGGTTCCATCATGAAGGTAGGTACCACACGTTAATTTGGTTTTAGTTTTCGAATGATTGGGTGTTTAGCTAGGCTAAAGATCACTGGCCCGAGGGGGTCACCTTGTTGACAGCCAACAGCCGATTCCAATAGGTTGTCCCGATACAGGAATTTAGACGGTTGTCTATAACATTGCCAGAGAACTAAAAATTTGAGGCATTACTTTTCTAGTTTCCGACAGCAAGGTGTCCCTATTTAGGTAGGTCGATAACGCGTGTACGGCAGCCTCACAGCCGTACCAAACTGCAGGGACTGAAATTTTTCCGAAACTACCTCACCGAAAAGTTTTCAGCAAATTTTGGCTGCCGCACATAGGAGTATTTCTATCTAAAATCCGGTCAAAAGTCGAATTTACGAAGTTAAATAAAAACCTATTAAAGCCACACATTTTTGCAGCTTAATAACTGGTCCATTGAAAAAAGGACAAATTTGTAACTTAGGTAGTCGATTCTTCCCGCATGTTTTTGTTTTCGGCACTTGTTATTTTCACTGCTTTAAAGTTTAAACTGTATGTTTGGTGTGATAAATAGTGAGAAAAAACTTTGTGAATATGGAAGTACAAGGTATGTAGATTACTTTAACATAATTATTGAAAGATTTTGTTTCAATTATGTGTTTAAATAGTACATTACGATATTAGTGCGTAATGATGGTTATAACATGCGAGGCGGAATTTCAGCCCGAGCCGAAGGCGAGGGCGTAACTGAGCCGAGCATGTTATAACCAATACGCACGTATATCGTACGACGTTTTTTAACACATTTGCGAGGAAACAGAAAAAAAAAAACATTTAACATCTTAGTGTTTAGCGCCAAAGAAATCGAACGCAAATATTGTTTGGTAAAATGACAAAATGACAAAAATTACAAAAAATGACGAAAATGACAAAAAATGACTGAAATGACAAAGAGTGACAAAAAATGACAGAAAATCACAACAAATCACAAAAAATGACAAAAAGTGTCAAAAAGTTACAAAAATGACAAAAAGTGACAAAAAGTGACAAAAAATGACAAAAAATTACAGAAAATCACAACAAATCACAAAAAATGACAAAAAGTGACAAAATGTGACAAAATTGACAAAAATGACAAAAAAATGACAAAAAACAACAAAAAGTTACAAAAATGCCAAAAAAAGACAAAAGTAACAAAAAATGACAAAAAGTGACAATAAATGGCAAAACATGACAGAAAATCACATAAAATGACAAAAAGTGACAAAAAGTGACAAAAATGACAAAAAGTAACAAAAAATGACAAAAAAATGACAGAAAATCACAATAAATCACAAAAAATGTCAAAAAGTGACAAAAATGACACAAAGTAACAAAAAGGGACTGAAATGATAATAAATCACAAAAAGTGACAAAAAAAGACAAAAATGACAAAGAGTAACAAAAAATGACAGAAAATCACAACAAATCACAAAAAGTGACAAAAATGACAAAAAATGACAAAAAATGACAAAAAGTGACAAAAAATTACAAATATCACAAAAAATGACTAAAAACCACAAGTAATCACAAAAAATTACAAAAAGTGACAAAAAGTGACAAAAAGTGACAAAAAGTGACAAAAAGTGCCAAAAAGTGACAAAAAGTGACAAAAAGTGACAAAAAGTGACAAAAAGTGACAAAAAGTGACAAAAAGTGACAAAAGTGACAAAAAGTGACAAAAAGTGACAAAAAGTGACAAAAAATGACAAAAAAAGACAAAAAAAGACAAAAAATTACAAGAAATGACAAAAAATGATAAAACATGACAAATGATAAAATGATGAGGCTATTCAAAATTTCGAACTAATCGGCGCGCACGAAATGGCAAATAATGCTGTTATGGAATTTGTATGGGCTATAACTTAACTATTTGCTTTGGTATAACACACGCGTTTTTTATGACCCGCTTTACATATCTAAAACCGGTGGAATTACATCAGCTTTACGAGCAACTGTGTTAAAAAATATTTTTAAAGATAAGTAAACCCAAAATTTTAAATAAATTTTGTAAATAATTTTATTAAATCGTGTTTTTGTTTAGTTGTCAAGGCTTGTCAAATCTTTATTTTTTTATTAATATATTGCCAAGAATATGTTTTAGTAAAGTCTATAAAAAATTGTTGCGCCATTTTTATTTTCAATTATTTGAAGATATAAGTGTAAAATGGGGATATTTTTGACTTTACATTGTTTTATTTTCAGATAATGAAGAATAAAGAGTTACTTTTACCAGAAAAAGCTTTGTACGATATCACGCGTGAGTGTAAACAAAAAAAAATTGAAGAAAAGTACCTACAGATGTGAAGATACAGATGAAGACGATAAAGACGAAGAGCTCAATTAAGATCATTTTAAGAAACTAAGCAAAATAAACGTGTTGTGGTATATGTGTAAATTTTATCATTATTAGAGATTATTTCATTCGTATTACATTGTTTTATTACTAAATAGGGTAAAGGACCCAATTATCAGCACTTTAAGAGTTAGTCTTAACTTAATCCCGTTCATCTCATTTATAAATACTTGTTCACCCGTTATGACGAGTTTGCTAGTTTTAATATTTAATCAGAAAGATGATATTTGAAAAAAAGAAAGGTTTATCTTTATCCAATTTATTTTTAGATGGGTAAGAGTAAAAAATACTATGTCACCATTTACTAGCACCATCTCCACCAATTAATAGCATACAGAGAACCAATTAACAGCACTGTGATAGTGGTATTGAAATTATATGATATAAAAACGATATTTATCAGTAATTATAATTTTTCTTAAAAATTTTCGTTTGTGTACTTTTTTTCTTTCATTTGATGTATTTACTTCCTTTGGTTTCATGGTAGGTGGGTCTGAAAAAAGGAAAAAAGAAAATATATCAGCACCACATTTTTTACCAATATATTACCATAACATCAAACTATTAATTTCAAATTATCCTCATAAACTATCTAAGAAATCAGAGAAATCAAAAGTTTCAGTTTATAGCCCTTAAAAGAACTAAAATATTATAAAATATAAACACGTGAATTTACCTTCGATCACAAGGAACATGCAAAAATAAGAGCAACTGCTGAACACGAACGTTTCTTCACTAAATTACCGCCAGTTTGAAGTTGGAAAGTATTATTATTTCTAGAAGTAGGATTCTAAAAACATCTACTTATTTATCTATTAAAGTGATAACCCAAATTATTTGATGAAAACCTTACAATTGTACTATTTATGCAGAGTGCTGATTATTTGGTGCAGTGCTAGCATTTGGGTCAGTCACCCTAAGTCATTAAGAGGGCTGTCACAATTTTTGATGAATTTCAGCGTTTTATCCGATTTTTGACGTGTGACGATGCTTTAGATATAGACATAAAAAAAAAACAAAAATATGGATAAGAAAGTCTGATAACTTATCTTGGGAGTGCTTTAAATAAATATTTGAATTTGTTTACCTACATCAGTAAAATCCTTGTCTCCGCAAAGGATGTTTTATAAAATGTTGCTTTTGGGTATCTTTTGACGCCTTGGTACACCGAAGATATTAAAGTTTAATCATTTATAAAAATGCCTATGATACAACTGTATCTTTTACATTGGAGTGCTGAAACCACTTTATTACTATTCATACAGTAATACACCAAAAATAATTCTGTAAAACCAAGATCTACTGACAGTTTTCCGTACGAAACTACAATTTTTATCTACGAAATTATAATCCAAACTCAAATAAAAAAAATTAACCAACTAAGGTGGTATTTCTATATATCTTGAAAAAAATAAATTGGGCTATTTAAAAGTTAAATAATATTTTTAAATAATTTTTGTATGCAATGCAAAAATCGAGCGCGACTGCTGCCGCCCGTCGTTTAATTTACCTATCGTCTGTTTTTTATACCCTGAGACTATATTGACACAGGAAATGTAAAAATTACTATAAGATGAAGCCAGTTCTTTTGTGTTGTAATGGCATTTCTGTCAAAACGCTCAAATTTAAGAAAAATTGTAACAGCGCCCTTAAATAATTTTGTCCGGATTTTACATGATAATACTCCTATGTGTGCCGGTAAGTAGTTCCCACCGCAATGGGACGGATTCCACCATCCTTCTTGCGCAGGGCACACAAATTAGCCCCGTACAAGACGTCGATGACCTTGTTCACCTTGCCAGAGAGCATAAGGTCAATCAGAGCCGTAAGCTCTTTCAAGAGCAACTCACCAGCTTACCATCTCAACATCTAAAGGACCTTATTTGTTCAGGTGCCGAACAAATAAGGTCCTTTAGATGTTGAGGACTAAGGCCGTCGAGGCCGCCGGCAGAGCCGCCCCGGAAAGAGCAAACGGCTGTGATTACTTTTCGTCCTGTAATGGTAAGGGTATGAATGTCCGAATCAGGGGGGTCGGGAAAAGAAAGGTTATCTGATGGGGCAGGGTGTTTTCTCTCCAGATCGGCGAGACCTGGGGAACACGGTGCCACCACATCGCTACTAAAAAGAATCCTGGCTGCTCCGCTAATGTCACCTTCCTCCAACTTCGTTTCCACCAAATGGGATATACCTTTTCAAGAGGTAAACCTCTGTAACGGTAATTTTGAATCTAAATGACAGGCCGAGAGTACAATTTTCTTTAATTTGTGCTGTTAGAGTCTTTTTGCTTGCCAAATTTTTTTGAATAAGTATGTAATATTCTTTAAGGGAAGGTGAGTAGATGTTTCCAAGCACTTTGCGAGTTCTCCCGTACGGCACGGCGAACGCATCCTGCAAGGTGTTGCGCCACAAGAGGTCTAGCGCCCCGGGGAACTCGCTTTAAAACTGGGCAAGTGTTTTTGAATTCTGAAAGGATTTTCCAAAACGGATCTAAAGATGATGTAGCTGGTGTGGGGGATGGCATACTTACAGGGTCCAAAGTGGGTGCATATTGGGGTTTGTGTTTCTTTCCAATATGCACA
This sequence comes from Mythimna separata, assembly GCA_030763345.1. Classification (NCBI taxonomy): domain Eukaryota; kingdom Metazoa; phylum Arthropoda; class Insecta; order Lepidoptera; family Noctuidae; genus Mythimna; species Mythimna separata. The sequence goes on along the minus strand of CM061167.1, from coordinate 19,296,643 downwards.
CTTAGACCCCACTTACTTTTAAAAAATCGTGCCTGGGTGCACAGAGGGCCCCTCTCCAGGGAATCGGTAAGTTGACAGCATTGACATATATATTACTAGCGGACAGGCACTGTAAACCACTTTTTCACTGCTTCCGCTAAGCATTCGCGCACTCGAGTTGAAACGTAAAAAAATATCGCTTATACACTAACTTATTTATAGAAATAACAACTAAATAAAAATGATAACACAAAACAAAAACACTGAGTAAAAAAATTGTTTCGTTGATGACACTTGACAGCATACGTCAGCTAAGGGCTGGCGTAGCCGCGTTGGGCCTGAGGCGCCGCGACACCGATGATGACATTTCGGTGGCGGTGCCCTGACAACCGTTGCTTGGAGATAACTGGCGTCACGTCCTCGGCGTCATCTTCAGCTGGCTGCAGCGTCAGCGAAATAGCGTCGTGTCGTACGGGCCGGGAGTATATTCTCTTGGTAATATCCCGCGGGCGAAGTCGTCGGCAGCAGAATAATTTTTCTTATGTGCCTATATGCCTATAGGTAGTTTCCTCCTCGATCTCGGCGGCGTCGTCGTCGTCGTTATTTGCAATAATTAGAAAAAAAATTGAATAAAAACGCGAATTATCGTCGCAGTGACTTTGGCAATGAGAATCAATATTCCTATTTGATTCAGGTTCAATATTTATTCAATTTTTTTTCTTGTTATTTGACGTGTTGACCGTTGACGTTGTTCGTTAGTTTCCATTTTTATTAAAAAAAATCTATCTAATTGGTTGCCTGAAGAGATATTTTAAAATACTTCAGTTTCAGATTATGGTGGAAATATTCTCAAAGTTAGGAGAATAAATTATAAAATTATCGTAGAAGGCTCACCTATTTGTTAACCAATCAGATTCTTCCTAAACGTTTTTTTTTGTGCTACAATACAATTATTTTTACCTGTAGAGTTGTAGGTAAGTAGGTACCTATGTTTAGCCCAATATCTAATGCTATAGTAGAATGATATAATATTGCTATCGTTTGGGTTAAATGAAAATTCAATGTAGGTCTAAACTTGTATGTTGTCGGCGCGGAAAACTTTGACACCGCGAGTCCGCGATGCAGGATAGTTCCTATGTAGAAACATAGATGTCGCTACATCAATCCGCTTCAGAAATCAGCGACCGTTGCACGTTGGTTTTTGATGCGTCGACTCGTAGGTAATAGGTACGGAATGTGATGTGATGGATGTGTTCTAATCGCGCGGAGAACTCTGATGCCGCTTTGCTGGACAGTTCCTATGCGGTGACATAGATGTCGCTAGTCGCTACAACACTCACCTTCGGATATCAGTGACCGTTGATTTTTGATGCGGAGTGTGACAAGTTGGATGTGTTCTAATGCGGAGAACTCTGATAGCCCAATGCAGGACATAGAGGTCGCTACAGTGAAAGTGGGCGTTACTGTGGCCTTAGAACGTAAAGGGCTACTGAAAGAACAAAGGTAGGTAATAAAAAAGTTGCAACACCCACAGTGTGTACAGTACGGCCGTTATAAGTTGGCGAGTCTGAAGTTAGGCTCTGCGAATTTTGACGCTTGAAATATCGGACAAAAATAAAGGGTGTACGTCCGTACTGTAAGATGACTCCGCAATCTTTTAACATGATCATGTCCAAAAAGCGAGACCTGCCGGCATGCTGGCGTGGGGCCGCATCCGCTCGTCTCTCTGGTGTGTGTTGTGTTTCTTCGCGATGCTTCTATAAGATTTTTATGAAAGTAAGTACATTAGAGGGACACCGCGTCTGCGTCTCGTCCGCGTGATCCGCGTCTGACGTCTTTTCTGTACTCGTATGTCCTGCGCCTAAAATCCCTTCTTATACTCGGAATTTTAATTCGATTCCAGATTTGAAAATTTCAGTGTTGCAACGTTATGACAAGTACTAAATAGTGACGTTGAGAAATTATTCGATATGGAAATCGAATATTCCCGGATCAATTCTTCTCGTTTATAAATTTACTCTCGTAAACTAAGTATATCAGGAAATTAAATATTTCTGAATCGATAATTTAGTTTTGACGATTAATTAACGATCTGAGACTTTTCTTTTATAATTGTGTGTGAAATAAATAAAAAAATGTGATCATGAAGGAACATGACAAATAAGACAGATAGATATATTATGGTAATAATTTATTTTATAAATTGTCGCCGTCATCGCTATCGCTATCGCTGTCACTTTCTTTAACGTTTGAATCCCCAACCGGTCCTATGAGACCGCGCTGTTATTGTTTTACTATTGTGTCTCGTTTCGCGGGTATCTGAGTAACTACCACTTATTATAAAAGTGTCTGTGATATTGTCAATTAACATATCTAGCCTACTCATTTTTTTCTCTTCTTTGATAACATGAGATACGCATTTAAACCATTCGGTAGCCGTAATTTTTTGAATGCCTTCCTGAAATAAATTTCTAACGTCTGTATATTTGAAGGTTTTATTATTGTGAGCTACATGCTCCTTTACCTGCGCCCATATTAATTCGATAGGGTTTAGCTCACAATGGTAAGGGGGCATTCTTAAAACCGGGATTCCATGTTGTGCTGCCATTTCGTCTACAGCGTACTTATTAAAAGACTCGTTATGTGGAATCAGTTTTAAAAGCGTAGCTTTAACCATATCTGGTTCGTAATGAATTTTTTTTTTTAAAAGCTTATCTTGAATGGCAGCTTTTGAGCTTTTTCCAGCTCATTTTTGGTGCCGTTTCCAATTTTCTGGAGTGGTAAGGTGCATTTATCCATCACCACAATTGAGTTTGGTCTTAATTTTGGTAAGACTCGATTTAATTATCGATTTTTGTGTTCATCACTACACTATTTTATGTGGTATCATTATTTCACAAAATGACTGTAGCTAATGTCAGATCTGGAATCGAATTAAAATTCTGACTGTAGCCTTAAAATTTTACGTAGGTATTCATACCTATTGTTAGGTTTCTCTATCTCAAAAGGAAATAACGGAATCCTTATAAGACCACTTTGTTGTCGGTAGGTCTGTCTGTCAAGACCCTTATCTCGGAAATGTGTGGAGGTATCGAGTTTATTAGTAGATATAATCATATACTCAGGTCTGCGGTCACTTGAAGCTGTGCAAAAATCAAACTTGTAAGTTAACGAAAATAAACGGTATGACCGTTTATGTCTCAAAAAAACGTAGGTTTCGACATTCTCAAGAGAATCCAAGTTCATAGGGCATAAGGCAAGGTCTCATGGCACAAATGTAGGAAAAAGTCTAAAATCTGAAAATTTATAGTTTCGTCTTATGAAAAAGAAATTTTATGTTTCGGAAAAATCTCCAAGACTCGATTCGAGAATTGAACTGTTTTCATAGGTAAGTTGGTACGGAACCCACTGTGTCAGTGCGCTAGTTCGTCTCGCACTTGCCCAGTTTTTTTATTATGATTAAAATTCTTTATTTCTTATTATTAGGTACAATGATAAAGTTATTCTAGGTTTTGTTAGTGTAATTAGTAAAGCCTATGTAAGAGCTGTTGACTAAGTTAGGCATAAAATGCCTCTAAGTACCTATTCATACCAATTTCGGTGGAGTGTTGATATGACGGCTAGTCAGGTAATGAAGACTGTTACTTTACGTACCTACATGGAATTACCTACTTCAATCAAAACCAGAACAGATTAATTTTACCAAAAGAAACAATTTGTGCAAATTATATGTTTTTTTATTATTTAATTTTATCTATATAAATAAAAATGAATTGTTGTTCGTTAGTCTGATTAAAACTCGAGAACGGCTAGGCCGATTGAGCTGATTTTGGTTTTAAAATGTTTGTCGTAGTCCAGGGTAGGTCTAAACGGTGAGCAAAAACATCAAAAGTTAGGTAAAGTAGGGTAGGTAGGGTAGTGTAGAGTAGGTAGGGTAGTGTAGGGTAGTGTAGTGTACGGTAGTGTAGGGTTGTGTAGGGTATAGTGTAGGGTAGTGTAGGGTAGTGTAGAGTAGTGTAGGGTAGAGTAGGGTAGTGTAGGGTAGCGTAGGGTAGTGTAGGGTAGGTAGGGTAGGGTAGCGTAGGATAGGTAGGGTAGTCATTTGACGGGAGCGAAGCTGCGGGTAAAAGCTAGTTTCTAATAAGCTTTGATCGAAGTCTTATATGGTGTGTCGTCTCGTGCATGAAACAATTCTGACGCTAAGCTAGCGAGTCAAAACTTGTTGTGATAATTATGATCTAGACCAGTGCAGAAACCTTCGTTAACGGTCAAACAAATTTATACTAGGGTGAAAACGATTGTAAATGGAAGAGAATGTAACAACTAAGGGGAATAAAGGTAGGTACAGGTAAATCTACGAGTCCTATCGAAAAAAGTTAAAATGGCAAAGTTGTATTTAATAAAAGTATCTACAACTTTTTTATTTACACTTTTTTTTTCACAAAACCTCTAAGGTAAGGTGGGGTAAGACTATCAGCGGGGCATGACTAACACTTTCAAATATCTCGAAAAGTACCGTCTTCTTTTTGAATTTACCACGTCGATAAAACAGTTTGCATGTAAAAGTTCTCGTCTAAAAACACAGATGGCACTTCTGATCGTTAATGTCGATAAAATAACAAAACGAAAATGTCCGTTGTGAAATAAATTGTTGCACGTGACAGAGGAGTAAGAATTCCTTAAAATTTTGGTGAAAACCAGCGTTAAATGGAGGAGTCTTGAACGTAAATAGCATCATATTAATATTGTCTTTTAAGTTATCGTATCATTTTAACATTATACATACGATTTCTTCTAATATTTTACAAAACCAAAACATATTCTACAAATATCAAAGTGGGGGAAGACTATCAGTTCGCCCGTCAGTCGTTTGTAATCAACATTGTCGTTTAAGATAATTTTCTTTAGTCATATGGTCGATGAACTGAAAATCGAATCGAAAAAACAGTTCATCCATTATTAAATAAATAGGTATTCGGTGAATCGTCCAGTCGAAATAAGGTTTGGCGATAAAAGGTTGTTTCGCCAAAAATTCTATATCTATGGGTGAATATATTTTTTTCAATTATGGTAGCGAAACCGTTACTACAGCTTTCGTGGAAATTAGGGACCTGGTTCCTTAATTTTCACGAAAACTGAGGAAAAAGTTTGTTCTCTCCAGTTTCTTCTCCTCGGTTTTCGCGAAAATTTTCACGACCAAAATTGAAAAATGTATGTATATTCACCCGGACTGTAATTTTGATTTAAACCAAATTAAAGTAGACAAAAAGTACACTTCCTATTCTGCCGCGCTAGCGATATTAGCAGTAAGTCAAATTTTTGACAAAATGAGTTAAATATTGATCCCGAATCAGCGCAATGAGCTCTACCAGATGTGCTGACACCTGTTTTGATATCTTATCGGGAACCAGTAAATTTCGTTTAAAATAACGGCAGCTCTATTTCAGTTTCTTCAACTAACACTAAATATAAAAGGAAATTCGTCATCTAAAACTATTCAAATATATATACAACCTTATTGAGTGAAGAATATAAAAGCGCTTTATTTGGGCTATACGTTTCAACCATCACAATTGATATAAACAAAATTTGTAACAAAAACTTTGAGCGTCAATTACTCAAAACTACGCAAAACGTACTTACTGCTGATATCGCTAGCGCGGCAGTATTAGAGAGTTAGAAAAAATATATTTTTTTAAATATATATTTTGAGAGGTTTGTTAAGATTTTTTGGTAGTCAAATAAATTTAATAGCAAGTTATTCCTGTTTGTCGCCTTATTCACTCTTTATTCACATTACATTATGTTAAATATATATCACTCAAAAGGTTCTGCTCCTCTGATTTTGATAGTATGTTTGTCTTACCCCAAATCATGTAATATACGAATTGCCGCTAAAATGAACGTTGTTCCGTTATTCTACAATTCAAATTAAATACGAGTACTTTTATCATTTGCGTTTCTTCTTTACAAACCCCAATAAGTGCACGTTTTCAGTTAAAATACATTACTGTTATTCTTACCCCATGTGGTGGGGCAAGACTAGCAGTTTTAACGGCCTTACAATTTATTCAGAATTTACGTTCTGGATGCATTAACGGAAATATACCAATTATTGACGTGACAACGTCTTAAATTAGGTTGCGGCTGGGAGTCACTTATGAAAAAGTGTAACGCTCGGTAACGTTACGATGAGTCACCGAACGAGAGAGAGGCCCGCCGAATGCCTTGCGTCTCTCTCCCACTCAACTATGATCGGTCTGCCGAGCGCGCAGCACTAGAGAATTTTAGTAAACAAAATATATTTCTATAGTTAAAATTTGTGCAATTCTTATTTTCATTCAATTCCTTGTTCCTATTGTGCAATTTAATTATATTCATATCAATAAATATTCTACCGAGAAAAAGACGTTGTCACGTAAAATCTTCGCCCGTAAAAACGACTTTACAGGCAACCATTTTTTTATTAAAGCGTATAGTATTTAGGTATCAGTGATTTTATTGTCTCAGAGGTAAGTCAAATAACTTAGCCGTGAAAATCGATCATTACTGTCTGGCAGAAAAGTATGTTAGTCTTACCCCACCTCACCTTAAATGTAGGTAAGTATGTGAAAAATTCAAATACCTAACCATGTTTTTGGTTTTTTATCGATCTACCCTGGTCTAATGTAGGCTTAAATAGATTAATTTTTTCTTACCCTGTGTCACGAAAGAACATAGAGAGAGTGAGAATTTATCCTGAAGTTTAAGACCGGGTCCACACTACAAGCCTAACGCGGTGGCGATGACGGGTGCGAAATATCAAACATATGAAACGCCCCTTTGCGTCCATAGTGCAGTGACTAAGGCGGGAGCCTAGCGCGACGGTCATGAGCGAGTTAGCGCGCGTAGTTTTCCAACGTTCCTATCCGCGCGTTATGGCCACACTACGGGCCTAGTCAACAGGCGATCTGATGCGCGGGTAGCGGTGATATCAAAACAGTTCGGTGATATACGTCGAACAGCTACAAGAGCTCGCGCGTCACTGTGGCCACCGCACGCCCCCGCTCACCGCGCCCGCCTAGGCTCCAGTCACCGCGCATTCAGTGTGGACGCACCCTAAATGTTACATCCACGATAATGGAAACGCTGCAGGGCGTTTTAAATCAGGAAAATTTTGTAGGTACTTTGATAATCTCCGTGTTTCCGAATTAATACGTGGGCGAGGCGAGGGATTTTTAGAAAGCCAGTTCCCTTAGCCCTCTTGTACTCAAGAGTCAAGACCGTTTTTGCGCCGTACCGCGAGCGCGTAAAAACGTACCATGTAGGTATCAGCGGCAGTGAGCGGCCATTATACACTTCGGAACAACACTGATTAGGTACGCACGGCGGCGGCGCCGCGCCGTTCCGTAACGTCTCCGTTTGTGTCTACAAGCTCCCCCACTGATCCATACAACACTACGCGCCGTGCTTACAGACGGAGAACTCCGTCCGGAGAAAACCGTGTCGTGTACAAGAGGCTTTAGGGCGCTTGTGCACTACACGGAATTTTACCGTCCGGCAGTCTGATTTCTTACAATTGTCAATGTATTTTAATGAATTCTCAATGAAAGTTGATGTAGGTAATCTAACTGCCGGACGGTAAAATTTCGTGTAGTGCACAAACGCCCTTACGCGTGCGGCCTACTTCACTTGCGTTATACTGCTTCGCAGAAGGAGGTGACCGCTTGCCATTCCTCGCTCCGGATCATGGTCTACTGTACCAGGGTTCGGCGCGACAGGTCTTTGCCACCGATCGCTCCCACGAGGAAACAGCGGGGCTTAGCTTATGCTCCACCACGCGCGTGTCCTTCGGGTGATCCACACAATGATTATAAGTATCCAGGCTTTTCTCCTTCACGAATCCGGTGCAGGAACCGCCTGAACTTACCATGTACGGTGTTCCTAAACACTTTTCAAAGAGGGGATTTGCCGCTATACCTAATTATAGCGTACCCTTTTTTTAATAATACTTTTTTAATAATTACCAAGTTACTACTAGGCAAGCATGCGTCATCGTCGACCACATCATCGCTTACCATCAGTTTATATAGTGGTCAAGCGCGAGCCTATATTGATAGGCTCGCGCTTGACCACTCAATATTATTGAATACTAGCTTTTACCCGCGGCTTCGCTCCCGTCAAATGACTAACCTACATATCCTACGCTACCCTACCCTACCTTCCCTACACTACCCTACACTACCCTACACTACCCCACACTACCCTACACTACCCTACACTACCCTACACTACCCTACACTACCCTACACTACCATACACTACCCTACACTACCCTACACTACCCTACACTACCCTACCTACCCCACTTTTTTTTTTTTTTGAATTTTTCTCTCCGTAAGAACCATCATTGAACTTCAAGGAACATTTTAAAAAAAGAATCAGCCAAATCGGTCAAGCCGTTTTCATGTGATGTCGTGACAACGAAAAACGGGTTTCATTTTTATATATAGAGATAGATAGATAAAAAAATCAAACACCTACCTCGACTTTACACACGAGGTTGTCAACATGTGGAATGTGGACTCTGCTGTCATTGTGCCGATTATATTGTCGTTACCGTCTCCGGCCGATGGCCAAAAACCTAGGTAACCATCTACTTATTAGAAAGAAGCTGTCGTACAGTTGGATCAAGGGCCTGATACAGAAGATTGTGAGGAGGTTCCTGTGTGTGGACTAACCACCCAGTAGGTAGGTAAGTAGGTACTTACCGTCTGTTTCTTATACCCTGAGACTAAAATGACATTACAAAACAAAAGAACTGGCATCATTCCTATAGTAATTTTGACATTACCTGTGTCAATTTAGTCTCAGGGTATAAAAAACAAACGATACTGTAGTCCCTGCTCACTCACTCAGGCGGATTATACCTTTTATTTATTATCTTTTAATCTAAACGCTTTTTTTTATTAGGTAGGTATACTTACCTACCTAATAGTATTCTTCTTCTTCCTGCCCTTATCCCGTGTTACTTAGGATCGGCACAGCATTTTTATTCTTCCATTCTGTCCTGTCACCCACATAACATCACTAACTCCCTTTTCTCCCCACAGTCCATCCAACGTTTCTTTGGCCTCCCTCTTCCTCTCCATCGGTCTATATGTAAACTCATAACCCTTTTGGAAATATTCGAAGAGGAGGGATGATGCTCCTCTTCAGATGACCATACCAAGACAAACGATTTCCTTTCAACTTGTCTCACTGGCGCCACTTTCAAACTTCCTTTAATATACTCATTTCTCATTTAATTCATATTCGCCACTACACCACACATCCATCTCAACATTTTCATCTCCGCTACATGCAATTTTTTTTCAATCCGTCCGTAATAAATGTAATTAACCTATCAATACCCGCGAAACGAGACACAATAGTAAAACAATAACAGCGCGGTCCTATGAGACCGGTCGGGGATTCATGAATTAATGTCCACAGGAAAATGAGCAACCAGAATAATACTTATTTAAAAAAAAACCATGAGTTCCAATTAGCAATTAGGCAGTGTTCATTTGCAGATCTAATTAAGTAATTTACAGATCCAAGTTAGTAGGTACTACTTATTTGGTTTTCACTTTTCACAGGGAAGTTAAATCCTATTAGACGAGGACCTTGAATCCTGTTTTAGTACCTACCCAAGTACCTACATACCTTCTAACGTGTTGTTGGGAAATTTTGCAATAATGACGATAGCGCCCCATTACTTAGGTAGATGCCTGCTAACTTTGTTCATGTTTGTGAACTAATGTAGATAGACTTACTACTAGTTTACCTAGCTAAATATTAAATTAATTTAAAAACACAACGACATCGCCTAAAAAAAATTAAAATGATAAATACCAAGTACCACCCCAACAATACCTACAAATGTGTGACGTTTTACTTAGGGCTTTTCTAAAATGAGTGGAGCAGTCAAACAGCGCATGTAAGTTAATGTTAGAATGGTTGACAGATGGACAATGGGTCAGGACATAGGAGCTAGGGTGAGGAGTGTCACCGCAGGGGCAGTCCTGGCGCGGCAGGCGCCGCCCACCGGCCGGGGCGTGCGGCACCCGGCGCGACAGAGAGCGCGCGCGGCGGCGGCGCGAGCAGGACGCGCGCGAGGGCGGGGCGCGCCCGGTCCCACACCACCGCTCATTCGTCTCTCGTTTAGCCTCCGCTATGTAAACCGGCCTTGTTGTGAATCTAAACAAAATCGGTCAGTCGTCGTTTTGTTGCCGTAAGAGCAACGCGTCGGAGGTTCCGCGCTTTCGGGTTGAGCATGTTGCGACAGTGAACGTATCCGGCAAAATGCACGCATTGTTTGGTGAACAGAGCCCGTATGCGTACCGCGGAGGAGCCGCCGGAGGCTACTCGGCCGGCGTCACTCCCTATGCCTACGAACAGTACCGCTACGGGTATGGAGCCCCCTACCTGCATCCGCACCAACAACACGTTGGTGCTCCTAAAGACATGGTCAAACCGCCCTACTCATACATCGCGCTGATAGCGATGGCCATACAGAACGCCCCTGAACGACGCATTACACTAAACGGCATTTACCAATTTATAATGGAACGATTTCCTTACTACAGAGAAAACAAACAAGGCTGGCAAAATTCCATTAGACACAATCTAAGCCTCAATGAGTGCTTTGTGAAAGTGGCGAGAGACGATAAAAAACCCGGTAAAGGGAGTTACTGGACTCTGGATCCCGATTCGTATAATATGTTTGATAACGGTTCGTATCTGCGTCGACGGCGTCGCTTCAAGAAGAAAGACGCGCTTAGAGAAAAAGAGGAAGCATTGAAGAGACAACAGCAACTGCAGCAGGCGCAGGAGGCGCTGTCGGCGCAGGAGACGCTGAGCGCGGCCGACACGCTGGCGCAGCAGCGCGACGTCAAGCCCGACGTCAAGCCGCGCATCTTCGAGTGCCGGCCGAAGCGAGAACCGGGCGCCGATTGTGCTAGATATGACAAGCCGGTCGATTCTCTTGATGACTTTAGTGAACCGCGACTTCCAGCTTCCGCGGTGTACTGTTCGCCCCAGCCGTACTCGCTCGTGGCCGAGGAGTTCCGCGCGGCCACGTCGGGCTGGTACACTGCGCCCGAGCCGCCGGCGGAGCAGCTGCCGCCGGCGTTCCGCGATCTGTTCGAGCCGCCCAGCTGCCAGCTGGCCGGCTTCCGCAGCGGCTCGCCCGTGCCGGACTCGTACCGCGCGTCGCCACCGCCGCACCACCACTACCGCACGCCCGCACCTTCCTACTACCACCACCAAGCCTGCGTCGCCGCCGGGCCTGCGCCAGCACACAAGTCCTACTGAGACCCTGCCCTCAGGTGAGCTTCTATTCCTTTCCTAACTGAAATGCTAAAAGCGCTCTGCGATGTTTGTTTGTTTGGTTAGTCCGTTATAGTGTAGCGTTGGCGAATTCCGCTGTGCGTGTCAGTCAGCCGCTCCGTCGGCTCGCGGAGGGAGCGAGGAGCGCCGGTGTGCACCGAGACACTCCGTGACGTGGTTGTGGTTGCAGGAGGCCGGCATCGTTCGGCGCCGAACGGATTTAGCCGCACGCGTCAGTTCCAGAGCGGATAAATATAGCGCAGTAGCCGGAGATGCCGTGGAGGCAAGTGGCGGCGCGTCGATAACCACTGTTTACAGATCGGCGGCCGACCCTGCCGCCTCCCGCTCCGTCCACACCTATAGGTATGTCGAAACTCCACATGTGTTAGAATACTAGACGTAACAATAAGTGGTGACGCGGCCAGGGTGCGCGAGCGCCGCCGCCGACGTGTGAAGCTTCACGGAAGTCTCACCGCGCTGTGTTTTGATTTGTTTTGGACATGCATTATCCAAAGAATGTGCAGCGTTACCGGCGCTTAGTAGTCGATAGATGTATCCATTATTGTGATTCCAGATGATTGTGTTCGACTGTAATTTTAGAACTTTGCCGTAGGTAATTGACCTGAATCATTGTTTCCATATTAATTATGTAAATATGAAAGTATACATATTTACTCGGCAAAAAGACCTTACGACAAAACGATGATAAGATTCTTACAACACTGTATCCGTGAATGCTAATTGTCTTCGGGTACGGGTAGAGTACATTATGCACTTTTTTTATGTGTAATCTTGGAAGTCTTAGAAACAAAATCATGTTGGTTGTTTTATGTTTGTATCCGTCAAACAACTGACCATCTGGTGACCAAGTGCTCACCACAAAAAATAACAAAAGCATATGCTTGGGAACTTGCTCATAATGAAGCAACATTAACATTTCTTGGAGGATTCATCCAAACGCTAAACAAAATTGGTAAATAACCGCAAAATATTATCACCGTTTCTTAAATTTTAATTTACCCTGACTACCGACATACTACATTCGCCATTGCCACCAATGCGACACAGTGAGTGGGCGTGGAAACTTCATAACTTTCTCACAAACTTATCCTGAAATTCGTGTTCCATCTTTACACAAAAATGATATGTCGGTCAACATGTACCTGGGCCGCGGGTTTGTTCGACAGAGTTACCGCGGTCCTTGTAGGCAAAGAGCAGCTGAAGGAATACGAGCAAACGGTAGCTCGCCGTCCGATGCCCTTCTGTACCGCACCCGGGCCGTTGATGGCGCGTAAAATTCTACCCGCGCATCGAAGAGAATTTAAAAAATACCGTAGGGCCCAGCAGGGCCGAAACGTACTGTGGCCAACACCACGCAACTTTCGAAAGGCAAAACCGTGATCGTGATGAACGCAAACGGCAAAGAAGGAACATAGATGTTTCAGTCAGTAGATAAAAATCTGACATGGTCTCCCACTCCACCCGGAGAGGGTAGAAGTTAATGGATGATTTCCCATCTTAAAAAAAAGGCTCTCACTTCACTCAAGAAACCCTTTTTATGAAAATATCCAAACTACAAAAATAAAACTTGTCGCCGTAGTAACTTATTTTATAGATATGTAAGTTTTAATTAATTTTTATTACTTATATTTTTCTACTTAAGACGCTGTCACAGACAAATATTACCTACTATTAGGAAAACAATACAATACATAGGTACAATAATAACAATGTTATCAAATATATTATATTTATTTTATACACATACGAGTAAGTAGGTATAATGTATACCTTATACAGTACGTACATAGTGTTGATTATAAAATCTCGACTTACTATGTGTTGCCTTGTTGGGCATACAAATATTGTTTACCAAATGGTAAACTGTAGAAAACTGTGTTAGTACAGTTCCTACTCTAGTCTTATAATAAATTAACTGGCTCTCGAAGCACTCTCCATAGAGTTATCAAGCACAAAAATGGGGGAGTAGGAGGGTTAAAAAATAGCCTACAACCAATTTAGACTTAAAAAATATACACAAAAATGGCATAAACAAACACTGTGCCACGAGATTTTTATTCTTATAAATATTATAGCCATTAATAAAAAAAAATATATTTCAAATTTTTATTTATTAATTGTATCTCGTAGTTACAAAAACGGCGTCTTAGCGTGACAGACATACCTATTTGAATAAATTGTTATACCTATCTCGTTTACTTCACTACTATATTCTACTTTTGTATATTTATTGATAAACTGGTTAAAATATTTTTTTTTTATGGATACTTAGCTTAAAACATGCTAATCAAGGCAAGCCAAACATAACCGCAAATACTTTTTACTTTTTTTACTTAACTACCTGTACTTACTTATATGAACACGAAAAGGAAAAATGACGTGCCTTCCCACAGCTAAACAGACTCAGCTATCTTCTCCGCATTAGTGAATTTTATTTTTCAGTAGATTAAAAAAACATACACCTAAGGGCCTGTTTCACAATGTCCGAGTAGGCACTACTCACTGAATAAATTCAAAAATGGAACAGAATTTGTATAAAACTATCTGCCAAGTAAGATAGTCGAAACTTAATCGTAGGTGGTGAAACAGGCCCTAAGTATAATTTTTTCTCTCTCTTCTGACAATTAATAAATAATACTCCTCCGACCGAATTTCGATCACGGCGGCCAATCTCAACAGAGATCAGCCAAGTACGCAGGAGATATTATAGTGCACAAGTGTGTGCGCAAACACAGGTGCACTCTCTGTTCCTTTACTCTCATAGCCCGATGGGACGGCAATCCGACACGACCGGAGAGAGATCAGGCGCAGGACCAACGGCTTTACGTGCTTTCCGAGGCACGGGGGTATCACACCACCAACTTCCAAACTCCGGGCAGCTATAGTGTAATTCCTAATGGAAAAACCCAATATCACTTTTTGCCCGACCCGGGAATCGAACCCAGGACCCCTTGCTCAGCAGTCGCTCTTGCGACCACTAGACCAACGAGGCAGTTGACAATTACGATTACAATATAATAAAAGAAAAGTCGGTCGACATATTCTAGGTTCTTAATTGATGCTCTGTCTTACACACACGTTGCAATTATTTTTTTATTAATTCATACAATGGGTAAGCAAAAGGCGACACGAAGAATAGACGTTTAGTTTTGAAAGCACAAAAAATGTGCGGCCGAGCAATTGCTGGCTGCTCTGTCCCTGACTCATGTCAATAATATTTCCAAAATCAAAGACATTGGTCGTTTTCATCGATTTGTGTTAAAAAGTCATATTCATAAATGTCGTATTTATAAATGTAAAACAAAATTTATGTGATAAACTTAAGTCAAAAGGACGTGTTAATAAAAAGGCTCTATTTGATGTAATTTCTTTAGAATGGCATCAAAATTTACAATAAAATGCTAATAGATATTTTGAGCGCTAAGAATCTTCCACTTTATATAAATTCCGTAACTTCTTAATCGGTCCAAAATTTCTTAATTTATTGACTATATGTAAATAATTTTGAAATTCATAGATAATTATTAGGTATAAATACTTTACTACTGACTCGATTTTGTTTAAATGTTTGAAACCATAATTGTAGGTGTAGTATTGCTTACGTAATAAGTACAATAAAGTCAAAAAATTATGTGCGTGTAACTCTTCACACTCGAACGGATTAACGGATCTGGACAAAATTGGCACAAGGGTAGACTTCATAATAGGTGAATAGAACCACAAAAACAATAGTTCAGTATATGATGACATGTTAGTAGGCGAATATAAATGTACTGAACAGCAGATTTTGTTCGCGATGCCAGTTTTGGTCCCATAGTAACATATTTAGTTTAAGTATCGGTCACTTGTCATTTGGAGATCTTTGGCAGTCGTTACGGATAGTCAGAAGCCAGTAAATCTGACTCCAGTCTTGCCATGAAGTACCGTGTTACCCCAGTTAATGGGTTGTGGAGGTCTGGTAGGCAGCCGCTCCTCGTAAAATACTGGTATTCAGCTAAATCCGGCTTGACTGGAAGCCGACCCCAATATAGTTGGGAAAAGGCTAGGCAGATGATGATCGGTCACTTACTATGGTGTATCGGTTTAGGTAGTTAACTAAAGGTAAACAATCTTGGTATGTCTTTTTATCTAAAAGTTATCTAAAAATTGTATGTAAAAATCTTTGCAACTAAGTATTTACCTAAATCGATGTTAGCTAATAAACTAAATTTAAATAATCTTTGTGTATATTATATACAACCTCTTTAATATAAAAAGATATACCAAGATTGTTTACCTTTAGTTAACTACCTAAACCGATAGACCATAGTTACTTTATTTATATGGTATGTTGCTAAGGTAGGCGCTAAATAAATTTGTAATAGCGGTCATTAAACCTCCAACATAAATATGTACGATATTTTATAAATAAATTAGATATAAGAATAATAAAAATATGCTATTCGGTTGCTTGTCTTGTCACACCTTGTCTTTAAAATAACTCTATAGAAAATATTATAATACTTTAATACCTATGTTATTAAATCAAGCGTTCTATTGCAGGCGCCAGATAAATTAGCAATTGAAATATTTCCAGTAATGAAAAACAAACAATGATTTTTCATTGCATAGGATCGTGATAGACGTCAATTTAGGTAAGGTGTCTATATTTCCATTTTTGGAATTAGGAATGTTAATAATTTTATTGCGTGGCTAAATAATAACAGCCGCACAGGTCGATCTTCAAGGTTAAGCAACGCTTGCCTAGGTTGGTCTGTGGATGGGTGACCATCTTAACATAACGAGTTTCCTCCGTGCCTCGGAAAGCACGTTAAGCCGTTGGTCCCGGCTGTCATTTGGAGATCTTTGGCAGTCGTTACGGATAGTCAGAAGCCAGTAAATCTGACTCCAGTCTTGCCATGAAGTACCGTGTTACCCCAGTTAATGGGTTGTGGAGGTCTGGTAGGCAGCCGCTCCTCGTAAAATACTGGTATTCAGCTAAATCCGGCTCGACTGGAAGCCGACCCCAATATAGTTGGGAAAAGGCTAGGCAGATGATGATGATGATGATACGGTCTTCAAACAAAGTGCCTCTGGGATGGCAGATTTTCTAAAATTTAAAAGCACAGCACCTAAATAAAGCTTAGTTACTTCCTGACTTTACAAAAACTTAAACAGCTGTTAAATAAATAAAAGAGAGAGATGTAAGCAAAATATAAGCGTTTTAGCAAAAATTAAAAAAAAACAACAGATTTAAATATAAAATTAAAGCGCTAAAGCTAAAACGTTGCTTTTATAATGATCTGACATACAATCAGGATGATAGCATGGTTAGTCCAGTCATTTTAAGGGGGAAACGTCAGGGTAGCCCGCGTAATTCAAATTTTCTTACGTTTTTTGCAATTTGCTGGCCAGTGGTTGATTGTATGAAGTTAAAATATGTTTTGCGACTGTAAAACGTAACTAGTTACATAATTATAACCATAAAAATCATCAGTCCTCTTACTCCTCTTAAGTCGGAGACGGTTGTCCACGTTTAGGTATCTGTTTATCCGCTAATTCCTCCTAAAGTTAAGAATCTGTGTGTAATTGTTTGTTTTCCCAAAATAAATAAATAAATAAATAAACCACGTAACGGATTTTAATGCGGTTTTCACTGCCATTAGAGAAACACACACAGAGACAAAGCGATTAACGAGGAAGGTTTGTGTGTACATTTGCACGAAGTCGGGGCGGGGCACTAGTTTAACATGAACTGCATGTATACGTGCACTAATTCTATTAAAAAGTTCAATTATTTGATGTTGTAAGTAAGTAAGTTCAATTATTTGATGTGTCGAAAAGTTTAGTTGACTGACACCCAGTCATATCAAATAAACATATACGGATATCACATTAAATACTTATTAGGTACAATAAAATGTCCTTTAGGTATATTTTTACTCAAGTTGAACGAACGACAATAATTTAGTGGTTTATATCCTACTATTCTATAAATAAAATTTTGAACTATTAGTAGTTTTGGTCTATTATTATTATTACATACATAAACCTGGTCATAAAAATGACAAAAATCGTCCTGATTAGTATGAATATGGTTACATGTTATTGATAAAACAAAATTAATAAGTGAATTGAATTGTTATAAAAACACTTATCATAAAAATATCACAGTCAGAAGCAAATATCGTTACTCACATTTAAGTCAAAATAACACGAACAAAACAAAAGAAAACATCCGGACTATTATGAAGATTTTTAAATTAATTCATCAATCTCCGATTGGTCTCATAGGGCCGCGCTGTTATTGTCTTACTATTGTGTCTCGTTTCGCGGGTATTGATAGGTTAATCCAAATTGCATAGGCATGTCTTACAAATAAGTAAGTATACATAGAAATATAAAGAGAACATACATTATAGAAGAACATGGTTAAGTGGGACCTAGATAAAACAGAAACCTCCATAGCTGGAATTAATGCTGAAGTCCGGACTCTGTAGCACTGAATTAACTCTATTAGTGCGACAAAGCAACCCTCTATAACTGGGATTCGTTTTTATCGTCATAGCTACCTCTGTAATCGAGACTATACTTTTTCATGATTGTTTTCTTAACATCAGTTTTTCGCCTCTCTAAATCGCACTATATGTTTTCAACTCATGTACCTATAATGTTTATATAATTTCGGTATTTTTATGAAATAACCGCACCTCTGTAACTGAAATAACCTCTATTGAATAACCGCACCTCTCTTGATGAATCCCTCTGTAAATGAGTCATATATTTATTTACACTTACCTGGATATCTGTAAATTATCGGAATACCTACTTACCTCTAATTTTCAGGTCACTTGAAATCCCAATTATGCAGGTTTCACTGTAATAGGAATATTGATAATAATGTAAACCCCGGTAATATTAAGTTATTTTTTAATATTAATATTAAGTAAGTTTATTCAAATAAATACTTGTAGTAAATATAACCAGTTTAACAATAAATATACAAACAAAGAATATTAAGTGTGAAAACAAAATCGAAATTGTGAGAAAAGCAAACGAAATATATTTATAACAAATATATTGTATATTTCTCTTTCGCCAAGAAACCTTTTTCTATGGCAGCCAGCAGTACGGGCGGTATATACTTTGACATCAAAGTTCATATTGGACTTTTCTTTCATATCTTCATCAGCAACTTCGTTGCTGATGAAGATATTTTAAAGACTCTTACTATTTTTAACGTTTACTGTAGCTAAAATTAATTTAATTTGAAAAGTAAAGAAATGGCATGCAAATTTCCTATGGATATAGTTGTCAAAATAAATGACTTCTCCCACTCTAGGATAAACCGAGGTTGCTGTCAGACTTTTACTAACTGAAAACCACCTGTGTCCTTTAGTTACCCTTTCCGTTTCAGGACAACGTCTCTCTTTCAAAAGTTGACTTCTTATCTATATGAATATAAAAATCAATTGCTGTTCGTTAGTCTCTCTTAAACTCGAGAACGGCTGAACGGATTTATCTTATTGGTCTTGAAATGTTCGTGGAGGTCTAGGGAAGGTTTAAAAAGTGAGAAAAATTCGAAAAAAAATCGGCAGTACGAAGTCTGCCGAGTCAGCTAGTTGGGAATAAAATCGAAATGTGGTTAAATGCAACTACCGAGTGGATTTCCCCGCCAGAGTCTATGATTTCTAATGGGTTAACACAAGTTGTTTTCTAGACAAGAGTAAACCGTAGGTATATCTACTTTAGGCAAGCGTGCTTCATCGTTGAGCTAAATATTGCATAACGTATGGTGAGATGGTGGTAAAGCGTAAACCCATCAATAATAATGCAAAAATTAAAACATATTCTATGTAGTACTGACAAAATAATGACAATCGCTCCAAAAACACCCCATAGCTCATTCACATCTTATGTGTGTGTTTTGATTTTAAATATACTTACTTATAACATTTAAAATATTGTCTTTTGTACCAATAAAATGAACAAAGTTACAGAAAGTTAAACTTGCAACCTCTTCGTGCCATTTTGAGAATATTTTAATATAAACAGGTATAAAATTAAATTTGATATTTTAAGATATACTTATTAATAAATCTAAAAATAGAAGAAAATTTAAAATATACCTATTTTTGCATTTTCTCTCTTTCATCAATCACTTAGCAAAACTGCAAGAAAAAAAACAGATAAAAAAAAATCGAAGAAAATATCTTAAAATAGAAGAAAGATGTATTTTTGCAATGTCTGCATCACTTAGCAGTTTTACTAGATAGGTACTCATAAACATAAGGGAATATATAGTACACTAGCTGTCAGTGACTTTGCCCGCATGATAGGTAGTAAATTCTTTCAAAGGCAGCTCCCGGCTCGGGCTAAAAAGTATCCTATATCATATTATAAGCTATAAGCTATTCCAGGACCATGGTCTACATGTGAGCCAAATTTGATTTAATTCCCTTGATTAGTTTCAGCGTGAAAGAGTAACAAACACAGACTCACAAATATTAGCCTGTGTTATGTTAGTCTTATTTATTAATTTTCTCCCACAAGTTATATTTGTACAGATAGTGGAACAAACAAGTCCCCTATGTGAAACTAGTGACATAGGTATAGAATAACATTACTAGATACGTCCAAAGTAGGTGCGTACACCTAAACCATAATACTGGGCGGAGTGTCCGAACCTCGGTAGGAGGAGGAACAGAGTATCTCATAAAACATCGATGTCGTAAAACCTTACGATTGAGAGCTATAAATATTTTAACGCCCCACTAGATTCCATAAAACATAAATATGTACATAAAGTATTATTTATTAGGTGTCGGTCAATACTTATCGATCGAACACTAGTTTATTTTGTAAGCAATTCATATTTTATTGTTGTTAGTCTAGCTAAAAATATACTATCGACTTATTCTGTTGTACGAGTATCTTGTAGCATAGAGCAGCAGGTAGTATGCCTCTATCTAATCATGTGGGAACCTCCCTATCTTCAACACTAAATATTAAAATAAACAACCAGCTTTTAAAAAATGTATTGTTAGATTCCTTTTACAGAATAATGTAGGTATGGCAAAACGCAAATGTTAAATTACATCAATCAACAAAAATTTTTCAAGAAAGTCGTCCAAATAATTGAACCTCTCCTACTAATAATTTTAATGAGCTGATGATAACAGTAACAGTTGTGTACGCAGAGTCTATTTTTCAGAATATATATTTTTTGGGAATTTACTAAGACTTTCTTGATAATCATTTTTGACTTCCATGGCTAGGAGCAATACTTCAAATATAACCAACCATGCCTGTTATTCTCATAAGGTACGAATGCGCGATTCGTATGCGAAGTGAGATAATAATGTTCGAAGCGCATATTGTTATTGAAATACATTAGTATTTTAATAAATATACTGTAATGTTTAATACAATAAGTTTTATTGTACTATAATTTAAACCATAAGGTTATCTTAATTACGTTTATTTTTGTGACGAGTAGGTACGTGACTACTTTTCTTACTGTCAAACTATTACTTGAAATGTTAGAATGTTTTTGTTAGCTATTAAATGACATATAAAAAGTAATAATTCATAATGAAACACAAACAAAAAAACAATGAAACCTTAAAATAAACGAAACCTTAAAGTAAGCAATTCATAGCACACAGTAACGAAGTTATTGGCTTAGACCATAGATATAAATATTTCTATGCGTATAACCTAAACTACTGTCTGAAATGAAGCTGGTACGAAGCCGGGTGAAGTTTTAATCCTCATAACTACATAGTATAAAATAAATTTGCTTTCTCTGTCCCTATATCCCTATGTATGCTTAAATCTTTAAAACTACGCAACAGATTTTGATGCGGTTTTTTTAATACATACAGTGATTCAGGAGGAAGATTTATATGAATAATACATGCATAACATAGTTGAGAAACACTAATAAATTTGCACCCGTGCAAAGCCGGGGCGGGTCGCTAGTGAGTGTTTGTTACTCTTTCACGCAAATAATACTGAATGGATTGCAATGAAACTTGGTAGGTATACTATGATTATAATAGTATAATACGCCTTACCATCAACGACTGTGTCACTGCTTACCATCAGGTGGGATCGCAGTCAAGCACTAAGTAGTTTAGGTTACATAAAAAAAATACAGGTGTCCTGGAATAGCATGTAAGATACATTTTTTCCTGTTTCTTGGGCTAATTTAAATAAAATCACGCCAAACTAGTATTAGTTTAGTTAATTCGAAATTGTACAAATATTCAAACTAACCGGGATTTAAATTTCATAACTTTGACAAAATATTAAATCACGTAAACGCTACTTAAGTTTAAAAGTAAAAGATACCTCATAAAAACATATTATTTACTTTGTTAACCGTATCACTAATTAAATAAACAAGAATTTGTCAGTTCGTCTTCCCCTACTTATTGTAAAAGGTGTAACGGCATTCACAATCCCTTTAAGGTGTCAGGAGATCTTTGCAGAAAATATCAATTATTGAATCAGGGGAGATAAGGTTGTTCCTAACTATGTAGCTATTTAATTTACTGTTCGCGTTTAAATAGCCCTGCAAGTGTTTAGAAGTTTATCGAAGCACTCAAAATTTTCATAAACGATATTTGCAATACATTTACGAAGTTTGTCCACTTGCATCAAAATATGCTGAGGGTCGTGACCTCCCTGCTTCATCACCTTAGCCCTTATGATGTTCCTCCATCTGTTTCTATGTCCAGACTCTAAACATAACCCGATAATCATTTACTTGTAAATTATGCTGCACCAGCGCCTACCATGATCACTTTGTCATAACCCTATTAGTCACTACTAAAAAGACGCTGTCAAAGGTTAGAGATAAAATGAGGGGGCAATTTTTGTTACTGAAAGCATACTATATATCCAGAAGAACACGTATCTAAGGCGGCCATGCTTAGACCATAATTACTGCAATTAAAAAAAATTGATACTAGCTATTGTGAGCCTATTACGATTTATAATAAAAACTATGTAGTAAGGCCGCGTCGTCATTATGTAGTAACGATTAATTTAACGTCGGACGACTATCGTCTCTAGCTGTTCCCATTATAACGACTATTTCGTTCTCGTATTATCGTCGACACATGTTTCACACTTTTACAGTCACAGTTGAATTGTGACAAATTTTTATCGTTTTTCGACTCTCGTGCTAGCCGTTCCCACTGCCATGCTAATCTGTTGGCACCTCAAAAAATTCGTAATCGATAGTTAACTGTGTCGTACTATTTGTAAACGTGTTCACAAATAAAGTATACTGTAAAATATTTTTCCATTTAAATATACTGTAAAATACACTTAAAACTACACGATAATCTGTCATCACGACAGAGTGAGAACGCGGCCTAAGAATATTCATTAATTAATTTTTATTAATTATGTAAATGCAAAACATTTAACAGGTAAATATTTTTTGTTTGCTTACGAATACGTTTCAAAACGGCGCTTGAGCGATTGCAAACAAACTTCGTACTTATTTATGAGGATATTAGAACTATGTCTGCAAAGCTCATGAACGAAAAAAAAATTCAATATACCAAAAAAATACCCTTTACTTGGGAAATTAAGCGTAGTTGTCAAGCTATGAATATTTCTTATAACCTCTTCTCGTCTTGTTTATCGATGTAGTTTACTAGAAATGTGTAAATTATATTATTAACAAAATAAATAGAAAAGACTACCTTGTACAGTAATTAGGCTTATTAAAACAGTAAAAAAGTAACCACTCTTTAACCAACCTAAAAAAAGGTCACAATTCGATTCTATTTTTTTTAATATTTGCACTACGACTAGTAACGTAGGAAACGTTCCTACTCCGTCACTTAATGTCTTGATTTGCGAAATTAATTAATCGGTCTGAAGAATTCAGAAGAGAAAGAAGAAAAAGAATTGAAAAAACATCTAACCTTTCAAAACCTTAACCTAAAAGAGTCGTCTAAGCTCTAGCTCTACATGGTCATCTTATTGTATGATTGGCCTAAGCATTAGCCAACCAGTTCATGAAAAGTTTCATCATACACATCGGCTAAATGTCATTCAGCAGGGCGCTAGTGTAACAGTTATTGCACGGATAAGTTATCAGGCTCGACTATTCACTGAATGGCGAAATAAACTTGATAGCTGTGACATGTACCTATGATTAACGACGTATACTGTGGCCCATTCCGAATAGAAAACATAAGTTTCTGAAATAAGCAAATGTGACAGACAGATTGATAGGGCTAGACGCACCATGAGGTTTGATTTTTTTAGGAAAACATTAGCTAACTTACAATTTCGTCCTATCCGTCTGAAATTATACATATACTCGTAGGTAATATTTGGCTAAATTAGAACTTAAAATTATTACACAGCACTCATCAAGAGGGCCCTATGCAATCTATACTAATATTATAAAGAGGTAAAATTTGTAAGTTTGTAGGTTTGTAAGTTTGTAAGTTTGTATGTAGGGGGTAATCTCTGGAACTACTGGTCCGATTTGAAAAATTCTTTCAGTGTTAGATAGCCAATTTATCGAGGAATGCTATAGGCTATATAACATCACGCTACGACCCACGGGAGCGGAGCAGTAACGAAAAATGCGGGTGAAACCGCAGGGGGCAGCTAGTGTCTGATAAAGATCCAACGTGAAAAAAGAGATATAGGACATATGTCTCTTTTTTCACGTTCTCTTTTTTGAAGTCGCCGTGGGCCCTTGCGTTTATAGCGCTACTGATGTGCGTTACGTAAATTCACAACAGCATCGCTTCTAACGCGCGTTAGTCGTTTTTGCAACGCGCTACAGGAGTTTTGCTAACGCGCTACAGCATCGCGACTCTAAAGCTACAAACAGTACAAACGGGCGACCGTGTCAGACGACATCTGGGAGAGGACGGAGGGAGGGTGGCGCGTAAATGAAAAACAAAAACATACTATTATTATACAATATCTTAAGTTTTGTGCTTTATCGCGTTTGCATCGCGACAAAAGCACGACAGTATCTGACTGAGAATCATGGCATAGGCGAGGGCAATAAGCTAGCGACTGCATCGCGACTGTATCGATGCGAACGCGCAACAGCTTCGCTTCTGCAGCGCGACAAAAAGTCGCTGTGGGCGAGGCCCTCACTCTGGTCCAATATTTCACAAAACTTGTTCAGGAAATACTACTTTTGTTCAAAAAGTTTTTCGTAAAAATTTTCATCAATCGGAATCACAAGTAAATGCGCAAGGTTTCTATAAATATATTTTCTTTACTTTTTAAAATGAGTACCTTATGAAGTGCCAAACTTAACGTAGAATAGCAAATTTTCATTACTGGATTAGTTTAACACAAATTTAAGTTTTGAACGCAATAGACACCTAGGTAAAATCCACAAGATATCTGTGTTTCCATCTAGAGAAAGATGTAAGCGTCATAATGACGTAAGAGCGGTTACATGAAGTTATATCGAGTTAAACGCTCTTAAAGAACCCTAGCGGTATTGTTATTATTTAAAATGTATATATCACAATACAGACCATCTTGTCTATTTCGTAATACAATTTTCCCTAAACACTCGCTTCTAAACGACAAGAGGTGCGAATACCGCAATGCATTAATTATAAATGTTTGTTGTTCGCAGGTATGGCGGAATCAGAATACGGGAGGCGTGCAGCAGGGGTCACGGACACACGCGACGTGTGTGCGTGTGGGACGCGGCTACGTAGTGTTGCAAACTGTTTCACGTGGTGCACATACTCTAGCAAACGTCTCTAATTTATAAAGTTCACGCTATCATCGTATCTCCACAAAAGATATCGTCGAATGATAGTGCCCGAAGACTTATTGTAGTATGTATATTCGTTTACCTATGAGTTTAATATAATAATAGATAAGACGAAATCTGATAATTCCGATATAAAGTAGCGTTCAATTAATGTTGTAAGTACGTAGACCCTATACAAACCCAAATTTCAGTATTATCCATACAAACAGTATTATGTACATGCACAGTGTACCTACGTATCACAAACGATCAGTAAAAAAATATTGTTAGACGAAATGTAAATAGTTATAAATACCTAGTTATTCTATAAAGCGTAGATGGCCCCTTGTAAAGAAAGAAATGTTGTTATGAAAACAAAAGTAGGGGATTTGCTGTTATTCTAGTCTGCTACTTTAAGCAAAATAATTGTATAATTTGAAACCGAATTTGGAGGAAATATTAAACGAATCACCCAGCTATATAACGAGGAAACAAATGACCTTTATGGCTTATGCATCGAATGAATCACTTGCTCTTAAACTACTCATAATCATATTCATCAAATACCAATCATACTATCAACTCTGTCTTTATTTTCCTGAAATAAATTTAAGTCAATCCTAAGACCAGCTGTTTTTGTTAATAATGTGTAATGTTCTACCAACCTATTAATAGCCGGTGCACTTAACATGAATGTTCTTCTGTTAGTGCACAATTTTCTTGTAAGTGTAGATAATTAATAAATTATGTACGAAAATTAATAAATATAAGTAAGCTTAGCCGATAGTATAGTTGTATTAAGGCACAAAGAAATGCAACAACTGTTGTTTCTTTAAACATGAAGAGTTTTATACACAAGAGCAACACTGGAGCCAACTAGATATATGAAGCAGTTTGGCTTTATGAATTCAAAACACAAATATATTGATTTTTTCACAAAGCGCAACAGATTAGTAAAATTCTGTAAATAACAGTGTAGTTGCTCTTAGTACTTCCTTTTCATAACATACAGGTTACAGTTGGCCTGCACAGCTGAGGCATTGGCTATGTAGAAAAGAAAAGCACTAATGTAACTACAGAGACACTGAAACATACAATCTGAACAGTAAAAATCGTATATGTCTTTCAGACGGTGTGTCGCACAATTGAAAATCTTGAGGATTTATCACAATTTAAATTTGTTTGTCTAAGGCTTTTTGTATTTTTTCTGCTCCATACATGTAATAAAATTCAAGAATTGTGACGTTACTTCGTGGTCAGTGGTATACACAATATTACAGCCACGAATATTTTGTAAAGGAATCACAAAGCCTGCTATTTGGTTTACTTGCAATAGCTTCAATAGAAATTCCGAATGACACTAATGTTGCAAATAAACTCTGTAACGGGAGCCACGCGTATCTCGCAATGAGCTCGGTAGTCATTGCAAATTGTGTATATCTAAGTACCTTATTACTTCTTAGACCTATTCTTCGGATACAAACTGTAGATACCTGTACTAAGTAGATTCATATTACAATTTTATAAAGCATATCTACAAGTATATGTCCTGAACGAGTATCTCAATATCCACGTTATTTAATGTTCTTTTTCATATGTATGTCTTCTCTTTTCTGTGAGTCTTGTATAACTTAAGCAGATTTTAGCTTTAAAAAGCAGACTCAAAATATGCATGTTTTAATTTCCAGCTGAAATCATGGCCACCGGTGATTTATTAACTTATAGTTCACATTGCATCATCCTATTGTTTCACATATTTAGTAAAATATTAGATGACCTACCTATTAGTTGGTAAATTTGTGATAATTATCGTAATCGTGTGTACATAAATGTATTTAATAATAAATGTTTATTTGTATTTAGCGTATCGAATTTATTCGTGTTTTTTATTTATTTACCGCTCTCCAGAAACAGATAACATTTCCTATCGTTTGCGAACGAATACTTGTATATACCCACTGAAACTAAGAAGTTCATATTTCAATATCAGAAATAATAGGTCCAATTCGAAATGTTGATCCGTGCGTACAGAACTCAAGTGTGTTTAAGATTTCATTACTTAAACGGTCAGTTCTCGGAAAAAAGGAAAATACGTGTGTCAGGCTCAGAGCGTTCGTTAGTAATCATTTTAGCTTGTTTGTAGTGTGAATGAAACGAAACGCACAAGTGGCCACTCGGCCCGCTCGATACGAGACTGATTTTTATCGAATCATCACTCAATCAAACATTGGTAGATTGGTACACACATTTTTTTAGATGTTGAAGCAGAGCCATTGAAAAAACATGTCAATAAAATTAGGCAGGCAAGTAGGTGGTTTGAGTAGCTTTAATTAAATGAATGTTAAGCTGGATTGATGAAAGTCAGGTTCCACTGGTGATTTGTAATTCAAGTAGGTACTCGTAGACGACGGTTTTAATATTTTTTCGGTAGATAATCTCGATAGTTCGATAGACACTAAATCGAGACTTCTGTAGCCAGGGAGACCTATCTGTTTCTGCATAGGTAGTGAAGTTGTTTTTTACATTTAATTTTACATTCACATAAAGAAGAAGTAGGTAGTTTCATGATGTTATTAGTAATATTAAATTTAACATAATGGGAATACAGATAATAAAAACTTTATGCACAAAGTAAGTACTTCCATAAAGGCTTTGAAGTTATTGTATTTTGACTCAAAAACGTCTGGTGCAACCGAGGAATCCAGAAGCGTAGCTAGGCTCGGGCGAGCTCAACGCCTCAAACAAACAAAACATGCAAAGAGGCCTCGCACAAGAGAGAGCTTTAAAGAAACAAGGGTTATTTTTATAATTGATATGCGTTTGACCACTATTTCACCTCATGGTAAGCGACGATGTGGTCGAACACGGTTGCGAAAATCGCTGACTCGTTTTCGAATTTATGAAAAATAGGCCTTGTTAATGCTCCTTCGCCCGGTTTAAATTAGTTCTCACTACGCCTCTGGTGGACTCTGACTAACCTGTGACGTTATTTGACCTATCCGAGAACGTCGCAGGCCAAATCACTTATCAATACTGGAAATATGAAATAACGTAAGGGACATTTACCAAGTCCCTTACGAGCTTGTCTGCTCTAGCCTTGAAGACACATTAATTAAAATCGGACGTGAAGACTGCTGCAGGCAAACAGTTTCAGTCCTTCGATGTACGCTGTATTTAAACGATGAGGCAAAATTCTTAGTCCGGATCGAAGAGGTATCAACAGCACAAGAGTGTACACTTGCCGTTGATTGGGTTGTCCGATGGCAGAAAGGCTACGGCGGATTCAAGACATTTAATTTCTGAACACACTTTCCAAAATGCATCCTATAAAATTTCGGAAAGCTGGCAACCTACGCTAGTGTTCCAGGTTTTGTAGATGGTGTTAACCAAATCTGGATCCCAATTAGCTTTTTCATACACCTTTCGAGTACAAAACTGCGAAATGGCATTTTATAGCACTAGCCTATATGTGGCTGCAGTACTCCACACACGATCTAACCTGTGCTTTGTATAAATTAGAAGCTGTCACGGTGTGAAGTACCGCCGGATCTTTGCAAGAACGCTGAGTTTCGTAGCGACTTTGCGCTTTAACTCCACGAACGGCCCAAAATTAAGGTTTCACGCATATCAGAAATCAGCAGATCGTTGATATGTAGCAGGAATAAAGTTGCACAGATAACAGACCCCTGTGGAACTCCAACCATATTCGTCATGGGCTCCGATAAGCATCCGTCGAAACTACTCGAAGATCGTTCATTAAGAAAGTCTCCACAGCATTCCTTCTGGTATGACAACTTGGGTTTACCCAGGTAGTCTCAGGTAGCTTGGCACTTTACACATAAGGCTAGCGTGCCCAGTCGAAGGTCTTCCAGACGTCTAAGGAAACGGCAATCGCCTCCCCATTCTTCTTGACAGCCTCGCCCCACAAGTGAGTGGTATGTATCAATAGGACCCCAGTAGACCGATTTAGTATTATAAAAATCTTCCCCATATTTAAAAGATAGCTAAATTTATCATCATAGTGTATCTGCCTGCTATCGTCGTCACAAATTCAAATTGTGTCTTCAACTTCATCTCCATGTGGGTACATACATTCTTATTTAAAATCTGACTGCAAACATACCATCATTCTGTATGGAAACACCTGTGGGAAACACATTGAGGAGATGTGATGACTACCCACCACGTACCTACAAAGAAAAATGTACCTAATACATAAATATCTCGTGTTAACAGCGATGTAGTCTCAATACAGTCGCAGGTCTACAGCAGGACATAGCCTCCCCACCACATCGTGCCTACAGGAGTGACCATCTCTGTACATAAAGTTTTTTCTGAGTAGGTAGGCAAATGGTTGTCTCAGCTAAAAAAAAGGTATGCTCTCAGTCAACAACTAAATTACCTAGATTCCGATATAATGAGTCCGCAAACAAGACGGTTTATAAAAAATAAGTCACCAAAGGAATCGTATTTCTTCCGTAATACATATAACACTAGTGGATCTGAAAGGCGTTGTCCTATCCGTACGTTAGCTTTTCGAATGCAGTGAAGCAGTTAAAAAAAGGTAAGAACTCTGCACTGTCTGACAATCCAGAAAGCATTCAAGCCACCCAATTACGCAAAAAATATTGCATCTTACCCAGTTTGATGGACACAGGGGGACACTCCCATGCAGGAGTATCATAATCCATGAGGACTTTAAAAATGCACTCTTTACTTGAAATAATTATACTAATTAAGTTAGTTTTTACCACGCTAAACAATATTATTGTCAAAGTAATGCTCTATTCGCTGTTTCAATAAAGCTAATATGTAAAGTAAACAATAGCTTAATTTTTTTTAATTGTAATATTAGAGACAATAAGGCCATGGAATCAAAGACGAGGCCTTTTCTCAATGTAGGGTTAAGGCAGACCTAATCTCTCCAAAAATAATAATGATAGATACGAAAAATAAAAAAGAATAGACAAAGCCAACTAACCAAGTTTTGAATAAGAATCTTTATAAGACTTGGGCCCAAGTTTAGCACTTAACAGACGATATACTCCTGACATTCCAATGACAAATAAAAAATATCAAGTGTCGATACAAGAAGCTGAGGTTGGTCATAAGTTTAGTCACAACTCACAACAATAACGATACACCCACCAGTTTTGATGGCACGTTGATCCTGTTCACGTATCAAGTGGAAGAGTGTCCAGTTGAACTGGTCAGCAGCAACGTGTGCCGAGTCGAGAGGCTCCGTCATTTAGTGGCGGATTCTTCAATTTGACAAGCCACCGCCCGCGTAGATGTCAGCTTGGTTTTTTATTGAAAGCAAACGATTGCTCGAAACATTTTATACACGCAAAGCTGTGCAGTAAGTACTGATAAATGTATTAAGTATATAAATGTATGATTAATAAATCGGATCTTATATTACATGCAACCGGGTGACTCTACTGACTGCATAACTAAAAACTTTCATTAAGATAACTACAGATTAATAGATTTGGTTTTCTTGGACGTTAAATTAATTTTCTCTTATGCTTCTTTAACTTAACTATATACAAATACTAACAATTTAAATAAAAAACTTAAGTTAAACCTAGCTATGTACATATAATACAAATATAAAATATACACTCAGGCGTCGAAGTACTCCTCCACATCGTTGTCATCAGGAAATGTGCCCAGAAGGCTGGCGGCATTGCCACGTTGTATGGCAATGCTAATTCTTTGGGCGAAGAACGAGCCAGCCCTCTGGTCCCGCAAAGTGTCGATCAGACGGCGTGAAATATCTTTAAAAAGAAAACGCGCACTCGGACCCCATGACCCAAGAGTTTCAACCCCAAACGGCTCAAAACTGTAATTACCAATAAGATTACAGTATTTGCGCCGTTTGAGGGACTCAGCAGCCGCGGCGGCAGCGCCGGCACAGCCCGCCGAACTAGGAACATGGGATGGCGCAAGGGTGTCGACGCAGGTTGCGTCCCACACCAGAGGCCTACCCACCTTCCATGGCACCAACGTCATACCGTCTGGTCTCTTCCCATCGTCACGTACCAAGCCGTTAGGTTCTAGTACAGCAGGTACCCCAGCGGTGACAAGAGCTCGACGGATAATGTCGTTGATATGCTTCTTGTATTCAATTAACATTTGTTTACAAATCTTTTCGCAAATTAACATTCTCATAAAGTGTGTACATTGTGGAAGGTAAGGGGTGCTTATTTTGGCAGAACATCCACTGAATCGGTCAATGAACCGATGTTTATTGTTTTTCTACAACAGCAGTGTTGATATTGGCACAAATTCTATTTGTTTAAAATGGTAAGTCTCGTACAAACAGGTAGATTTACGTAACCATGACCTTATGATACACAATACCTACGAACCCGAGCCGTGATGCGCCACTCACTATACTGACTAGGCATGGGTATGTCCGATCAAACGTTTTGTGAATTATGAGTTTTCTTTGCCGCATTTGTGTCTATATTAAAACTGACAGTGTATCAACAATGCACGAAGCATTCGAATATCTCTCTGCCGTAACGGAACTGACGTTACTTTGCTAGATCAATCAATAAAAAAAATGCGCACTCTAAAGGATAATTTAATAATTCCGTACATAATGTACCCTAAATCTAAGTAAAAAATAAATTGGTTCAGGAATACAAATTTTATTCTATCTCTTATCATATTTCAACAGAATATTTATCAAGAAGTTACGCACTTCTTAATACGGACTGTTGTTTCAAGTAATTTTGTAATACTATTTGATGAAGAATCTACTAATTGATGAAGAACCATCGGATGGCTAACTGAACTTCACAAACACACAGATATAATAACTAAGATAGTTTAGCGATTATTACGAAACAAATTTAAACAAATTGTGCTGATGAAAAAATTTATCTGATGATAAATCGGGAAGGTTACCACTGGAACTCTGTAACAAAATTCAAATTATGAGAGATGCACTGTAGCTGTAAGATAATATCGAACGGATCTAATGATGAAACCGAAAGGTAGGCGCCAAATACAATTCAATTTATTTTTTGTTTATTTCAATATATTTTATTTTACGTAGGCCTACAGCATCTATATAGAGCAAGGTTCCAAATGGTCGTTTTCTATAGAGAAGAACTAGCAAAAAACTCCATGACTCTCCGTAACTAAGTAATCTATACTTGCCGTGTTTCGGATTCCACCGTAGGCGTGGACTTGCAGATGACGAGCAATGTGTAGGTCGCCGTCCGAACGTCTGGTAACCGTCCGGATCGAGCAAAAGTCGTAGACGGTGCGTAGTGTTTCACGTGCGCCTCAAGGAGATCACAGCAAACTGTAGGGTGACGAAGCCTATGGGGGCCGAGGTACGATAGAGTACCACGGAGTCCTGGAACGACGGTCAAAAAGAAACAGGAGGAGTGGGTTTTAGTCAGTAAAAGTCTGAGACCGACCATTTTACCCAAGAGCGGGAGAAGTCAACGGATGATTTTTTTGATTCATGTAACAAAAAAACCCTGTTTCGAGGTTTTGCGATGATATAGTCTTTACTGGTCATATTCTATAGTTATACTCTACCTTATTATAGAACTTAGGTTTAGCGAAGTGCAAAAAAATCTTTAATATTCCTAAGCTAGGTCTTCCTAACTCTTCTGACCGCATGGCGTTGCGTTTTATGTACAAGAAGATACAATTTAACACATTGAAATGCTGGGGACTAAGTATAATAATAATACTACCAAGTTTCCTTCGTGCCTCAGAAAGCACGTTAAGCCGTTGATTCCAGAAGTCATGGATATGGTCTCACGGATAGTCAAAAGCCAGAAAAACCTGACACCATTCTTTCCGTATTGCAGTTGTGGCCGTGAGATAGGCAGTCGCTTCATGTAAAGTACTGGTATATAGCTGGATAACCCTCCGGTTTGACTGGAAGTCGACCCCAACATGCAAATACAGAAGATGCTTTGTTAGTCAGCTTGAGAAATAATCAAGCCAGAGCGAGCGAAGCGAACTTGAAAACTTTTTATCTGGAATTCAAAGAAAGAAAAATTAAATGTGACAAATTAGTATGCTGGATAACTTCTTAATTCATGAATCCCCGACCGGTCTCATCGGACCGCGCTGTTATTGTTTTACTATTGTGTCTCGTTTCGCTGGTTTTGATAGGTTAAATCTTGGTTTTGTATTTAGACAAAGTAACTGATGTCTTTGTGTAACCGTTCAAGAAAAAAAACACCAATCAGACACCAGCAGGCAGGTACGTGTAGGAACAAAAATGTACGCATGGTTACAGTATTACAATATATGGAATATTGTAATATTTTTAATACTGTGGAATGGTCTCGCACCCTATATTCCCGTATTTAGGCATCTAAGTCTCGACTCAACAATGTACCTACTCGTATAGCTCTTTTTTGTATGCAAAGTAAATAGAAAGCTTTAAAATTCTCAAAATGGTGAGCTTCTGCCATCCTGAACTTCAGAAGGAGCGCATTGTAAAGAAAGATCGCCTGCACTAAGTAAGAGAAGTGGATACCCTGGAGCGGTGTGGGGGATATTATAGAAGATGATCATTAATAGACCGAAGATTTTACTGCGCGTAGAGCAAAGCAATTGAATTTCAGAAGACAGGCTCGTCAAGGTACATATTTAACGTTCTACGCTGACGAGTGATTGACGTGACGGGGGCTGAAGACAAACTGAATGCAATTATTAAGAAAGGGAGTATGGCATTCAGGTCATAGTAACACACATCACCTTATTTAATAGGGAATATGCATGAAAAAAAAAATTTGTTATCTAACCAAAATGGTTAGATAACAAAATTTTTTTTCATCAATAAATATACAAAAATATAATACTAACTGTGAAAACAAAATTGAAATTAGTAGAAAAGCAAACAAGATACAACCATTTCAAATAAATTCGAATCAGTGCGAATGTAATTATCACATGATATTACGAGTACCTACATTGCAAAATGAAAATGGGGTTTTGGCAAGACAGACAAATTTTATAAATATATCTCTTTTGAAATGGATGCGAAACGCTCAGGACCGATTGTTATGGTAACGTTTGGAGGAGGCCTATATTGTCCAACATTGGATGTTTGGATAAAATAATGAAGATTTTATTTTTCAACCAATTTTCATATCGTTTCCACTATTCATATTTTTGTTTAATTATTGATGAACTGGTTAGATAACAAATATTGTTCCATACATATTCCCTATCTCAATCAAGCCACGAGATGGAGGTTGGCCACCGCTACTAGGAACAAATATCAGAATGGCAGGTAGGTAAGTAGTGAAAAAGCAAAGAGCAACTGAATGACACAGGTGTGATTTAAGTCAGTATAAGTCTGACCCACCCTGCCAGACCACCAAGAGCGGGAGAAGACATTGGATGATTTCCCACGTTAAAAAAGGTCGCTTCATGAAAGTGGTTTGTCGCATGTTTTACTGATGTTTTACTCAGACCGCAAATACCTAATAGTTATTATTGAACAGCGCGTTGCTTTTTTGAAATACTGCTCGACAGCATTGAACAAGTTAAGGACAATCTTCTAAAAACATTTTTCAGTAAGTAGCTGTAACGATTAAAATGCCTAGATGCCTACCTAGAAAAAAGATCACAAAAATGTAGACTATATGACAAAAAATATTATGGTAAGCATCACCTTCATTGGAAATGAAAACTTATACATGTGTTACCGACCAAAGCTTTCTCTTAAACAATGGGAACACCACAATTCAAGATCCTAACTTTAAAATAAGTCGAAATGAGTCAGAGCATTACTTTCCCGGAGATCGGAGGTCAACAACCAACTCATCTGTATGGATTATCTCTGTCTTAACGCGATAATTTAATCCTTTGTTTATCCAATGCCTCTAATAGTCCCGATGCACCGGAACGGTAAGCATCTGAGCACAGTCATGTATCATACTCCAACATATAAGAAAATAATCCGCCCGCTTGAATTACGACCGGGGGTTGATATTACAACGAGCTTCGACGTTTCAAGAAAGTCTCAATTAGAGAATAAGTTATAGCTTCTAAAACTCTGTTGTTCGAGAAGCGTAAAACTCTAAATTTAGATGTTTTCCTAGCTAATCTTGCGCATGGTTTTATGGTGTATGCAACTAAAATGAATCGTAAAATTTGAGCTGTGAAACCCTTCAATGTTTGAATAAAATAAACTGTGAAATGTTGGCGTACGTTTGACCGCTTGGCTGTCAATATGGCGTGTCCGCCCTTTGGCGCGGTCCCCTTCGCGAGCACGCCCCTTCGTCACAACTGTTGGCTTGTCCATTGATGGCGTGACAAGTTTCACCACTTCATAGCTCGCTCGTTGTAAATGAATTACATATATCGCATCATTTGTTATCAGAAGGGATATATGTACACGTATTTTAAGTTAGGTACAGTTGCAGTCTTTTCTTTACAGTATGCGGTCCCAATTTTGGGAAGATCTTGTCCCCTAACTTGTTCCCAGTGTGTCGCCTTCTCCAGTCAATCTCACTTAAACGCCTCTTGAGTCCTTGGGCCAGCGTCTCCTATTGAAATTTTAATTCTTTCCGAGTACTACTACTTGTATTAGATGGGTAGGTATACCTTTATTGAATCTGTAATTATACAATATGTTAATAAACTGGTGTCTATCGAAAGAATCATACTCATTACAAAGGATGTAGAGACTGTACTTATGTAACTAAAAAAACCCCTACACATTGAATTAAAAATGAAAGTTTCCTAATTTGAAAGTAATCTCTTTTTCAGACAGGAGATCATCATCAGGAACATTCAGATATCCTCAACTGCCATAACTTTTATTAGTCAGCACTCGACGAAAACTAGGTCGATATGAACCAATCCATTAAAAATATGTAAGTAGGTGTTACTGAAAACTAAAATTCACCCTGAAACAGAAGATCTTTGAAGTTAAAGTTTTAATTAATTCTTGTTCCGCGTCAGTTTCCCGATAGATTTCCTATTTCTAATCGCATTAAAATCTCAACATTGGAAATCCGAGAAACGCGAGCCGCAACCACCCGCAGTCTAGTCGAAAAGCAATTTGATTTGACGGCTATCTCACCTCCTACTACGTTTATATCGAAAGCTAGATAAATATTTATTTTATCCAATCTAATTTGGCACGAAACTGGCCACAGATCGCCGCCCTTTTACACAAGATGTTTCTCATGAACAATGAGCTAATGTTAAAAAGACACAGTTAGGTATTATGAGTATAGGTAATAATATTTTTGGTCTTAAAGAAGAAAAAAACTATACAATCGTACTGCACGCATTAGTGAAAATCGTTCTGAAATGTGATGGACTGCTGGGATTTTTGTACAAATGATATTTAGAATGTTAAAAAGTATAACACATGTCGGAAATGACAGGGCGCAGCCGTCGGCGGCGGCGGAGCGGGCGCGGCCTGCGTGCCACCGGGTTCGGCTCTCGGCTCGGGTATCGCGCCGTATACACGTTTTAGTTTACGTTTACATTACTAAGCACTTGTTGAGTAAATAAATAAAGACGTTTTAAAATAAACTTTACTATTAATCCTTGACTTAGTAACGTTTACATAACCGTGAGATCGGTGATGGGTATGGACACTTGCACAGACACAACACTGTGCTACATCATCCGTCCTTCATTATGTCGCTTATTATGATGTTTTTCACTAAGTTTCCCGTTACAACAGTCGACTGTATACCCGGGCGACCATTTTAATTAAAATTGGGATATTTTTACTGCATTTTTTACGAGGACTTACATATTTGGGTTATTAGGAATATGATAGGTGTCCACCGAGTGCCGGACAACTTAGCCAGTGTCCGTATTATTGTCACTAATAAGGCAATTTACATATTACATTTGGTTGTTATTTCTTAAAGATCACTAAGTCTTATATTACATGTAATAAATATTTAAAATGACAAAAATTCTACAAGCATGAGCCCGACCAATGAGGGATTTCCGGTATTTGATCCCATTTTTACCCAAAAGTCCTGCTAAAGT
Organism: Mythimna separata; assembly: GCA_030763345.1. Lineage (NCBI taxonomy): Eukaryota > Metazoa > Arthropoda > Insecta > Lepidoptera > Noctuidae > Mythimna > Mythimna separata. The sequence goes on along the minus strand of CM061167.1, from coordinate 19,259,532 downwards.
GACTGGTCTCTTCGATTTTCTGCTTCTAGAACCATAAGAGTGATTGAGAAAAGTGAAAAGGAAGCGAATCAAATTTATTTTTGTTACTTCTCACAGTTCTCACTGACTTATGGTGTCCTGGTATGAGATTTAGGTCCTGTTTACTCTCTTGTTTGTAACAGGTAGAGACATCGAAGCAGATTTTTCATTCAGTTTCACCTTCCACACACGATATAGTGAAGATTGCAATTGAACGTGAAAATGTTTAATTTTCACGTTCAATTGCAATGTTCGCAATCTAAACTCAAGCCAAGCTGAAGTATCTGCTCATTCATCACGAGTATTCACGAGTGTGGCGGCTACAACACAATTAGGTGTTTCCCTGAAGCGATCGCCGGCCGCCGTCGGCGCCGTGCGACCGCCTGCGAACTGTCATTACAAAAATAGTGGCCTCAGAAAGGGTAGTCCGAGACAAGTCCCATATGGACCCGAGTGCAATGCCGCAAGTTATTTTAAATTCTTTCATTGCCGCACCACAGCGCTCCATTTCATTTTATATCGGTATATGAAACATTCTGTTAGATTGTGTGTATACCTATTTATTGAACTAATATTTGCGAAGACCACTTTTTAATATTCACAAATTCAACAGAACTGATACTTTATTCCATAACCGATGAGACTGGATCTACGGATCCTCACTTCGACTTCAACCTCATCGAAATAAGCTGCATTGTCACTTACACCACAAAAAAAAACCTTTAAACAAACCCTGATTTCAAAGAAAAGATCTCGTTATATTTTTTCACTATCGTAACTCAGTGTAACCAAATTGTTTCAGCAATAGGACGAAATAATAAGTAGATCAGATAGAGTGCTTTAGCATATTACAAAACATAATTTCGATCCTAGGTCAAAAGTGTGATTACGAGTCCACTCATAATCACACACGTTTTTCACACAAGCACGCAACCAGGAAATCTGTCACCAAAGCTATTTAACGTAAGTACATACGCAACGTGTCGGTCGGCCAACTGTCGAATAAGTTTTTAAACAAAGTGTTGCCGGCGACTGGCGATCGCCAGCAGGTTTACGTTACATTCCGATTACTTTGATCACTTCGCACGTTCTTTTGTTAACATCGAGCTGTTCTCGACGCTCGCCTGATATTGAACGTTTGTGTCGTGGAAATTATAATGAATTCACAAAAATGTTCTATAACGATTTACATGTTATTTATTGTACCTGATGCTGTAGACATCGCTAAAGACATCTATTGTTCAGTTGCATAAAAGTAGAAATGTGACGATTACGAGCAACAAAGATGTAGGAAAAGTGCAGTTACGCTTTCCCCAAAATACCGCTGCATTGCACCATATGATTGGACATTGACAATATTGATGAAACTCCTTACGATACATTCGTGTCTCGACAATAAATCTTTACCTCAACATGAACACAAATTAGACAACGTGACAAATAGATGTGATGGAAATAGAAACGCTGACAGTGGAACACACGTCGATCTGTTCGCGTGCTAATGCCGGCTTCACATTCCATTTTTCATGTTAAATTTAAAATAGTGGGAACTATGTTTTTGTCCGTGTGTAATAATAGGTTACATTATGTTGAAATGTAACAGGAAGAGACAGTTCATTTCGTAATAAATCTAAATATTAGGTTAAGTTCCGTCCTACGTCACATTCAGTAGATACAGGTAGATGCATATTCAATCTGGCCTAGGTACTCGTTAGCCGTCGTTATGTACCTTATGTACTACGTTAAGATGGTCCATGGCATGGTCGCCCGGCCGCTATGGTCATCGTCCTATCAGTTGAATTTTAAACGACCAAATATTTATCGAGTTCCGAAAATGTTTGCCTGGTAACCTATCCGATGCACCACGAACAAATATGCAGAGATGTTCTTCTAGAAAAAATAAAAAGCAGGGAGTCGGCACCAATAAATCGATTTGGAAATTGTTTGCTGAAGGGTGGGCCTGAGGTATTTAAAGAACAATTAGTCGGCTGCTTCTCAGCCCTCAGGGCAAATATTTGCCTATTCCCGCCAACCCTCGTTTGGGCCAATGCCGCCTCGAGCGTCGTTGGAAACGGTTTATAGCTAAATGTTTGTCCGCTCTCCCCTATGTACTTAGCTATAGGTAAACTTCCCCTCCTCGCAGCCCCGGTGATTATAATTTACATCCCGCCCGCTCGCCCTCGTGGAAACTCTGATCAATACAATTTGGATGCTTTTTGTTATGTAAAATGTACTAATATAATACCTACTCCAGTAAGGCTTCACTTTCGACAAACTTTCTTGTTTATGTTGTGGAAAGTTGCGTTGGTTTTTGATGTAAAAGGAGATTTAATACAATTTAGGATTCTAATAAACGAAAGTTACAGGTTAATGATATGATGAGCTTTAAAACAGGTAAGTAGATCAGCAGATGATGATGATGGTGATGATGTCATGCTGCTGATTTCGAGCACAGCAAGCAGTGGCTTCTCATTTTGGCTGTAAGCTACTCTGCGAAACTGCCCCCAAGTGAATTGCCTATTATCTACTATCCATCTGACCCAAAAACTCCAAGTACAGAGCAGACATGTCAAAACACCATTAACGATATGAGAAATTAAAAAAAAAAGTTAAAGATAAAAATGAAAATGAAAAGGATTTATCGTTTAGATGTAGCATTTATTGTAATGAATTCTTTTAAGTATAATTAATAATTATTGTTACTAGATACTGACTGCGGCTTCGTCCACGTGAAAGTAAGTAGATTTCTCTATATCAAACCTCCTCTTTTCAGTGCTCACCTAAATCATAAAAGGAAACCTTGCGCAAACTGTTACGCTCCTAGACCCAGTAGTTTGGGCTGTGCGTTGATATGTCAGTCAGTTTCCTTTTTTATATGCACCGTGTGTCAAACATCGAAGCTATAACGAAAATCATGGATGGAATCATCCTGTATCTACATGATTCTGGACTACCAAGTGATAGAATTTTTCTTCCAGAATCATGTACTGGATCCAGGGTATATATAGGGGAATATTTGTGCTTCGATGTGTATAATTATAGATAAAAAATCGCTTGCGCTTTAAGGCAAGGGGCCTTAGTTCTAATCTGATACGAATAATATCCATTATTTTCAAATTCGAATTAATTGATGAACAATTATTGCAATTATTAGATACTACAATTTATGGACATTACAAATATGTATATAAATACACTAAATAAAAAGCCCTTAAGAACTAATTAAAAGTAAACTAAAGAATGGCGTCGAAAAACTCCTCTGCAATTCGAATTGGTTTTGACTTCTTTTATTTAAAATGTGCATTGAGTTCTAAATCATATGAAAAGATATTAGGATCATTTTTTCCTTTTTGTGACAGTCTACAATCTACAACTCTTCCGTCTCTACTTCCGTGGATCATAGCGTACCTAATCTATATACTCGTATCATCATCATCTGCTTAGTCTTTTCCCAACTATATTGGGGCTGCTTCCAGTCAAGCCGGATTTAGCTGAATACCAGTATTTTACGAGGAGCGGCTGCCTACCAGACCTCCACAACCCATTAACTGGGGTAACACGGTACTTCATGGCAAGAATCTATACATCTATATTATACTCGTATATAAAAATCAATTGCTGTTCACGCTAAAACTCGAGAACGGCTGAACGGATTTACCTTATCTTGGTCTTGAAATGTTCATGGGGGTCTAAGGAAGGATTAGAAGGTAAGAAAAATTCGAAAAAAAAATCGGCATTACGAAGTCGGCTAGTAGGTAATAAATTCTTCATAAAACTGACTAACACAACTTTCGCTTCAGTGTATTAGTATAGATAAGCCTGCTCTTATAAAATACTTAAAAGATTACTTCAATAAAGGATTAGAAAAACAGAAATACTTGAAAAATTACTTACAATTGTTATTATCTAATTAAAATTATTATTATCCCTCTTATGTTTGTTTTTTTTTAAACGCTCTGACTCTTAGACTAGGTGTAGTATATCTGTCGCAGTAAGATATGTAGATAGAGCCGTAATATAGTTATATCCCTAGGAATATAATTATATACCGTAACATAGTTATACGAAAGCGATTCATTACTATCTCACTAGGAATATAGTTATAAAACGGCCCAAGTTTAGTGATATACTTATATTACTAGATTAAGTTTAGTGAAATAGCTTTCGGAGTATGCGGCGGTTGTGTTTACGCGCTCCCAAATGCAACACAGCTTTCAAACATTACTTTGAATGATCCTATACCAAATGAAAACTTGTCACTGAGAGAAATATGCTAAAAATGGTTGCGCTTTGGTGGCCAAGGTTATTTAAAATGTTCCTGTAAAAAATCGAATATACAGTATTCTACTAAAATATGTGCCTGTAAGAAGCATTCAGTTCAGCATTCAGAAATATAAATCTACCATATATAATTAAATAAAACAAAATTTTATTGGTTTTATCTTTATTCATTCATCATTCTAAAGCTATTCCTCTAAAAACATATTTTAGTCATAGATTCTTTATTTTCCTTGGTCCACATCTTTACAATAAACTTCACCAAATTCTTTCCTTGAACTCTTTGAATAAACATAATTTTAAAAGTTCTAAAACACCATCTTTTCTGTCACACATTTATGCACACCATAACACTATCATTCACACACACACACACACAATGTCACAAACATACACACACGCGCACACAAGTCTTATTAAAACCTCCCCATACATACACACAACATACATACTTTTATAATTGTAATTTTATTTTATTATTTTCCTATTGTCTCTTGTCATTTACTCCTGTGATCATTAAACTCACTAAATATTTGTGTTTTGTCTAACTTGCTGTACTAATAATTATGTAAGCTACTTAATATGTAACATGGAACAGGTGGGGACCTGGTGACGTGTATTACAGGTGTTTACTACCTACCAAAGGCACCAGCGATCCACAACCAAAAAAATTGTTAGCTATGGTTAATAATGTAAGATTGTCTGTATTTTTTTGGCTTGTGGTGTGAAATAAACTTATTATTATTATTTATCAACTTTATGTATCCTGCTGCTAGTTATAACATTAACACATATTAAAGTAATTATAATTAAAACGATTATATTTTTTGGAATTTAAACATCTATAAGTATATATAAAAATGAAACCCGTTTTCCGTTGTCACGACATAACATGAAAACGGCTTGACCGATTTGGCTGATTTTTTTTTTTAAATGTTCCTTGAAGTTCAGTGATGGTTCTTACGGAGAGAAAAATTCTAAAAAAAAAAAGTTAGGTAAAGTAGGGTAGGTAGGGTAGTGTAGGGTAGTGTAGGGTAGTGTAGAGTAGTGTAGGGTAGTGTAGGGTTGTGTAGGGTAGTGTAGGGTAGTGTAGTGTAGGGTAGGTAGGGAAGGTAGGGTAGGGTAGCGTAGGATATGTAGGGTAGTCATTTGACGGGAGCGAAGCCGCGGGTAAAAGCTAGTTAACAATACATTTAAAACTAATCAAACATTAAAAATCTTTTAAAGCCAAACAGTTTTGAGATATCTTATCAACAAGTTGAGTTCTCGGTTTCTTTAAAAGTATTCTTTAATTTTTGTTCAGACAAGAAAAGGAATCATGACATCTAGAATTACATAGCACTGAATGCTTCTTACAGGCACATATTTTAGTAGAAAACTGTATATTCGATTTTTTACAGGAACATTTTAAATAACCTTGGCCACCAAACCGCGACAATTTTTAGCATATTTCTCCCAGTGACAAGTTTTCATTTGGTATAGGATCATTCAAAGTAATGTTTGAAAGCTGTGTTGCATTTGGGAGCGCGTAAACACAACCGCCGCATACTCCGAAAGCTATTTCACTAAACTTAATCTAGTAATATAAGTATATCACTAAACTTGGGCCGTTTTATAACTATATTCCTAGTGAGATAGTAATGAATCGCTTTCGTATAACTATGTTACGGTATATAATTATATCCCTAGGGATATAACTATATTACGGCTCTATCTATCTTACTGCGACATATCCATGTGGCCCAGTAGTTAGGAGTCAATGAATACTAGAACCTCGCCATCTTAGCTTTTTTTTAAATCTTACTGTTTTGCCCACAACGGCGCTAATTATACCTCTAAAAAAAGTGTTTCAGTTCTAATATCTCGATATTAGACATAGTCAATTACGAGTAAGTATTATTAAAATAATTAGCCTAGGAGATGGAATCGGCCGCGCACCCAGTGTGGGTTGGTGACTGTCACAATATGTCTCCAAATTCCTGCTTCCACGACAGGACTAGTTTCCTCACCATATTTTTCTTCCCCGTTATGAGTACTATTAATTATCAGGTATCAAAAATGTACAAAGCATAAAACTATTCGGTAGCTGTTAAAATGTTAAACACAAGGAAAACAACGCTAAATCGTAATTCAGCTATCTCTACACGATATTGTGACATAGAGATTAGTCGGATCCACGGCGGCGGCCCGTTGTATTTTAATGCTGTTTTACAACAGATTAAATGCCGACAGTGTTTTGATTTCTTTCTAAATAACATCTTGTAAGATTTGACCGCGAGATTTCTACAAATTTAATTTATGCGTGAACGAAAATCTCACTGAAATTCAGGTAGTATTTTTAATAAAATAGGTATCGTCTGTTCTTTAAACCCTGAGACTAAAATGACATTTCAACACAAAAGAACTGGCGTCATTCTTATAGTAAATTTGACATTAGGTACTTGTGTCAATTTAGTCTCAGCGTATAAAAAAACAGACAATAGGTAACTTGCGTAAAGTTAAAGATTGAGAAATTATTGATGAAAGAGTGGCAAACAACTAAAAAAGCTAGTTGATAGATTTAAAACGTGTGTAAGGTAGCCGGCGGTCGTAGAGTAGAGACTGACAGCGCGAGGTGACCACCAAGGCGCGTCTCCGGGCGCGCGCGCGGGCGGTCCGCCCGTACTTACAAAAATACCAGAATGTAATTAAATGTGGATAACTTGCGCTTTATAGACGGCTGCGCGCGCCTGTGTTTGTTTAGTTTCTTATAGATGTGTTTTTACGCAATCTGGAAGTCGTAAATCGTGAACACCAAATTATGTCGTTCACTAGAGTGAGGTTACCTTCCCACATTTTCACGTTTGTTTTTTACCTTTATAGGCTTATACGTAAATGCAATAGAAACTTTACAAACCACTATCACAAGAATGGTGGTAGACAGATAGGTAGTAAAGTAAGTAAGTACTTTGTTTAAATGGGTACCGAATTTAAAGATTCTTCAGATCTTGTCAGAGAGACTAAAATTTAGTATTATGTAATCTTAATACTAAAAGTCATAACACTCATAACGTTGGGAACCTAGGTAACATGAATGATATAATATTAACTTTACACCAGTTTATATAAAGGGAAAGAGATAACAAAACACAAGTAACAAACAATGAACGGAGACACAATTAACATGCTCCCTGTACACGCACACAAAACTAATATCTAAATGCGCAACAGTTTCCAGACCGTGCCCGCATCGGGAACGGAATCCGCACCCGCGGGTAATGCGGCGAATAATCCACCTCGCGCGCCACTGTGCCTCAGGCCCACACAATGCTCGGATAGCTATAATCCGCAAAAACTAACAGTAGACGGATAACCAAATAAACTTCGAATTTAAAAACAGATATAACGTCAACTTTCAACCTTGTGGCGTCACAGAAAGGGTCTAGTACCCCAAACTTGTCAGCACAACATTTCTGTAAGGACCTTTTTCGATAACATTTTTAACGAAACTTTTTATTTACAATATCGACACGCTAAATGCTTCGCAGTCGATTTAATTCAATTTGTTAACAATAATAGTACAATTTTTACTGCATTATATTCACTGTCATCAATTGTCTTCTTGCCTAAAGAAGGTCAGAGCTTTCGGCTCCTTGCGCGTTTTATTTATTTTTTGCTAATTTTATTTTGGGAATTGTATTGTATTTTTTGTTAGTGTAGGTATATTTGGCTCTATCCAAATGATAACTGTGGGTGGCTCCTACAGTTCGTTTTGAGATCATCAGAGTTAAATTGTGAAACACGCGCAAAGAAAATGAAATTAATAAGTATACCATTACGTGAATCCTGTACCTATAACTAGGAGCTCCAGAGATTTAGACTTTTTGATAGTGATATAAAAGAGGCTTTTCATTTAGGTACACAGATACCAAAAACGCATGTTGTTTTAACAACTTCTAGTAGGTAGTTATGACAACATAGTTTAGGCCATTATTGTAAATTTTGGTGATGGTTATTTATATTTCCCACGACAATCTAGTAATTTTCAACGTTTAGACAAGTTGATGGGCAAATCACTGACAAGCGGATAAACGTTTAGCCACCGGCTCTATCATAAACTGCAAAAAAATCCAAACTGGCTTGTCATTTTGACACCATTCATCCATTCCGTCCGGACCCTGTTTTTTATACACTAAAACATGAACAATACGTCCTGATCTTTATTTTAACGCATTAAGCTTCAAATTGGTGTGGCAGCCAGTCGCCTAAGTCGCCTTGCGACGTAAGTTGTTTTTGCGCACCAATGTGTCTTAATGAATTCCGTAAGCGTCCATTCATATGTCATTTGCTGAATAAACACAGACCTTTATCAAAAGTAATTTAATTTTCAGCGATAGTTTGGAAAGGAAATAAAAGATTCTATAACCGACCTTCTCGTTTCATCACTTTCTTCTTGGTGACAAAATGTATTTTTAAATTAAATACTTACTTAGTTGTTTTTTTTTTTTCAGAAATGATTACAAATTATGATTCATGGCATCCTGAGTGAAGTTCATTAAAGAGAGTAATACCTACTAATAAGATTTAAAGAGAGCTACTTATATAAAAAAAAAACTGAAAAAAGGAATACTGGCAGGTAGTACCTAATTATCAAATATTAACAAAAAAAAAATGTCATGTGAGCAAGTGGTAGCGGTAGGTGGATGATGACGTGTCGTGGGCGGGCTGCGGGCCGAACAATGGCGGGATTAGTGCGCGCTGTTCATTTTGTGCGCATTGTGCGCGGCACGGCGATGCACAGCGCATGCAACGCGGCTCAGCCGCGCACCACGCGGCACGCATGGCCGGCGCCGCGTTATCACGCCGCCACACGTCCGCCACCCCTTTCAACTCTATTTGAAATGCGGTTTCAATTTGAAACTGTTTGCGGATCAACATATTTTACTCGCGGCGTTTTTGTAATGGAGTTCCATTCAATCTGCTATCTATTAATGAGATGGGGATGAGCGCTTTGTTAACTTACAAAAATAATATAGTACTTACTATACGTACTTAAAATAATAAGTACGTTTTATCCGTTCCACTGCTTCAACTGGTTTGTTGTGATAAATATCAGCCGTTTTTTGAATTACAATTACAAAGAATTTCTTAGCGTATACCTACCGACACCACGAGAAGTCATTAATTCAAAATGGTTTTTATTTTCAGTTGATCCGGATGCTAGCGATATCGGCGTCTGCCAAACTTAACGCATAAATAATCTCGAACGGAAACGGAGGATCGATTTCTGGACGGGGGCCGCTCATCAATCTATCAGCCGGCGGGCTGATCAAACGGTTGTCGCGAATCGCGGCGTCACAGGGCCCGATGACATCTGACACAATATCGAGAAGATGCTTCAAAGAGTTTTAATGCGAATTACCTGCACCTGAACGGATATGATGAGATATTTCAATTTTCAGACTATCTCGGTTGTTTGTAGTACTTTGTAGGTAAATTAGAAACGCATTCAGGAACGTAACGTAACGTTGACATACGGACTTCCTTCTGGATTTATTATATTGACATCAAAGGCGTCGCGCGAGTGAGCAATCATCGAGGGGGAAAAACGCGTCAAAGCGCCCTCTTCACGCCTCATGACGTCACCACGGCCAATTTGTAACGACACGTGCGTTTTTCTTTTGTTTTGCGAGCGTGTAAAGCGTGCGTGCTAACTTGTAGCGTGTAGCGTGTACGGCTGAGACACAATCATCGTCCTCTGTAAATAACCATGAGTTATTAAGATTGAACACTGTTTTCCTTGTGTGAACTTAAGAGCACGGATTAAGTTGACATTTTAAATTAAATAAGTAATCAATAAATATATTGTGTACCTATTTGTTATAATAAGATTTAAGTAAACAATAAAGCTGGATCAATGACATTTTTAGGCAAATCTCCTAAAAATATCATTGATTTTGTTTCAATTTCAGCAGTAGATATTTTATTGTTATTACAGAGACTAAACATCCTATTTCCCCATAGTTTGTTATTTAAGATTTATTTAATTTTCGATATGCTCTTCAATGTGGACATACACAAATACCTGTACAAGTGATAGGAATCACAATAAAATATCGCCAACTTATCGATCGAGTGAGTAACAACCGCAAACGGCTCAAAAGCAAACAGCTGCAATTTGGATTTAGCCTCCACGCCTAATTTCGGTTCGTAGACTTATTTTAACATTAAATACACACACAAATATCCCTTGTATAAACACATCGCCCCTAATATTTGCATCGCGGGTAGGAAACAGCTTAACTTCAATTAACGTTGCTTTACCATTCTCGCCTTTATTTCAACCACAAAAGGCAGGTACGGTTGCCACAGTTAAAGTATTTGTATTATTTAGCTTACACGCAAATTGTTTTAGAATTTCTTATTGTATTTATGCTAAGATAGTATTTATTCATTTTAGTATATATCTATAAGGATATATTTATGTACCTACGTTTTAACATTTATCTATTTGGTGAGTCACCGTGGATCTCTTAATGAATTACGCGTACGATCTGTAGAAATAAAAAAAAACTGGGCAAGTGCGAGTCGGGCTAGGAGTAAAAATGTTCAGTAGGTACCTGTTCTTAGTCAATGGCAAATAGCCTCTATGTTATGCAAGTGCTGAAAATTGTAACAATGCGTATATTTACCCCTGGCGCAAGTCTGACTTAAACTTGACCAGTTTTAATTAATTTGTAAATTCATTCTATTTTTATTATTTTTTGCTGTAGCGTCAATAGAACACGTTTACCTTTTATGGTTCATGAGATAAAACCTGCTGAAAGACAGATATACTTAGCTGAAATTTACAGATACGGATCTCGTTGGTTAGGTACCCTTCGGATACGGAACCCTAAAGTCATTAGGACAAATAACAACGGAAATTTAGGGATAACTGGAACTGAAAATCAATAAAACTATATTTCAAGTAACGGAACATGAAGTTCCGCTACTTGAAATATATAATAGGTATCACAGAAAGACTCCAAGGTATTACAGAAAAACTCTAGGGAAAGATTTGGATTTTTGTTTGTAACTTTGTAACTCCAAAACGGGTGTGTAATGTTTGGTATAATAACAAATGCTCTAATTTCACTTGAACTAACGTTCATAATATGACATAATTTTCATATGACATAATATCAAATGACATAAATTCGTATGACCTGATGTTTCATATCATATAATATTCATTTAACATAATAACATTTAGTATAACGTTCATTTGACCTAATATTCTTTTGACCTAAAAATGTTTAATGGGCACAGTTCTAGCCTAACTCAAATGGCACTTAACCAAACCTTAAAATATTCTATGCATGGTCGAGGGTAGGCTTGATCGACGGAGCCCCGCTTCGCAGGGCTCCTACTTCTGGGTGGTTTATAAAAAATTAACCAGGAAGGGGATGGCGGGGTTTATTTGCTCGCTTCGCTCGCTCACATCGCCCCGCCATCCCCTTCTAACCTAACCTATCCGAGTCGGGGTACCCTAAAGTCCAGATTGCATCCAGTTTCTCATGGTAACAATAGTTGAGGGTAGCAGGTGTGATTTTCTAAATTATATTAAAAGTTACTTAGAGACTTCGATCAACAATGTACGAAGCTTAGAGATTATGAATATGATATTAAATGAATAATATGCTAAATTAATATTATGTGAAATGTGCATTATAGGAAATGTTCATTATGTCATATGAAATTAGGTAAAATGAAATTATATCAACAATTCATTATGTCAACTGATCGTTATCTTAAACAAAATTATGTTAACTGAAATTATGTCAAGTGAACGTTAGATATTTTGTTATTATGTCAATCGTTACACACCCCTCCAAAACAACGTCACTGATTTTTAAAATTCTTTCGCCATTAGTATGCTACATCTTTACCAATTAATAGGTTATATTACAATTCCAAAAAATTTGAGATCCACCAAATTGGAGCAATTTAACCCAAGATTACAAAATGTAACCATGGGCGTGCGCTGTGAAAACTAATGATGACAGAATAGTTATGTCACAATAACTGTTTTCATATATTTTAAAAACTCAACTTACGATTTTAAATATGTACTACTTATTAGAAAATGATTAAAAATGTTAGATGATCCAAACATAAATATCCTTATTAAAATAAGCACTACTTTTATATAATTACAAAATATTTGTTTTAATGGTGTAAGAGATAATTCGAGAGTCGCCAGCGCACGCGCAGGAATTTAGCGCCGAACGCACAGGTCGCCTACGGAGCCGAACGAAATGCGAGATCATCCCAGCTGTACCAACTGATTTAATATTTTCTTATTTCATCCAAGTTCTTAATCGTAAATCTGAACTAATTTAAACAAAAATAAAAACCGATCCCTTAAACGTGGAAACTTTAATAATAACAAGACAATTATTTGAGACAAAATTCATGTATTGTTGTCACCAAAACCTTTTAAAACTAAAGACAATCACAAAGCGGCACCACACGGTAGCGCCAGTTTACCCAATTAGTTCTCTTTTTATGCTATGGTTCCAAAATCTGTACTTAAATGGCGTTTCGAGTAGGTAAGGTTACTAAAAATAATTTGCATTAGCATTATCGGCCTTGTAATGTTTCACTGTTGGAACTCAGGCCTCCTCCCTATGAGAGGGAATGGGCCGTAATCCAACACGCGGGCCTAGTGCGGATTGGTGGATGTCACATGTCTTCGAATTTTTGGTTCTAGGACATGTCGGTTTCCTCTCGATGTTTTCCTCAAAAAATAATTCTTCCACTTAATCACTAAAATAAAATTTCATGTTACTAAAAGAGTTCTGAATTTACAAGTAGATGGATGGAGAGGGAGAGGGAGCAGGCCAAAGAAAAGATGGATGGATTGTGTGAGGAGCGATATGAAGGAAAAGGGAGTTGATGATAGCATGACGGATGACAGGACAGAATGGAAGAAGAAAACGTGTTGCGCCGAGCCCAAATAATATGGGATAAGGGCAGGAAGAAGAAGAATCACTAAAATAAAAAGCTTTTCGCTGGTGTTGACCGGTAATACAGTAACTGACAAACAATAATGACAGGACGAACGAGTTAAAACAGTTTCCATTGCCAGTAGCGGTACCGATACCAACTTAGATATTATATGAGTGTACATTATACCTATTCATAGGTCAATAAAAAATAATTGCCGAATGTGTACGTAAGCGCATCACTTCCAAACGGCTGCATCTATTCGGCTAATTATTTTTTTATTGTGTTCGTAACTGTCAGGAGGCCCTCTCCTATTATGTACAGTACTGTATACTGTTTTATTAGTACTTAATAAAACTGCAAAATACCTACCGAAAACCAAAATTGCACCCAGTCGAAGCTGGGATGGGCAGCTAGTATAATATTCTACAAGCGACTCGCACAAGCTCCACACAGGTGTTACAAATCTATTAACATTCTCGTTTTTTCTTTACTTTATTATGCCTGTATTATACGTTTTAATTGATTAAAACTTTATGCACAAGTACGAAACACTGTACGAGGACAGACCTTTCTCATGGAGCACTCTGGCTATTGGTAAAAGTGAAAACCACATGAAAAGTCGTTCAGTACTTTTTGATTTATCGCAAACAGATATAGACAAATAGACATACTCGTAATGCAGCAGTAGGGGACTATGGTACTTACTAATCTGTCAAACTGTCTGTTACACTTCAAAATCAAAAGTTCAAATTTTCATGAATTTAGGGTACGGAGTAGGTAATACGATACAGGTAAGTTGAAACGCCAAGTAAGGACATAGGATACTTTACTTACTTTTATTTGGTTACGTCTTCAGATTTAAACATCCCCAATAATCCGAGTGATAACTTATGGATCCGAAACGTGGTCGATCACAATGGGTCTCATCAGAAGGCTTAAGGTCACCCAAAGGGCAATGAAAAGGGCTATGCTCAGAGTTTCCTTGCGTGCTCACATCAGAAATCAAGATATCCGCAAGAGAACCAATGTTACCGAAGAATCGCCAAACTTAAGTAGCAGTGGGCAGGGCACATTGCTCGTAGAAAGGATGGTCGATGGAGACGAAAGGTTCTGGAGTGACGGCCACTTACTGGAAGATGCAGCGTTGGAAGGCCTCCCACAAGGAGGATCGTCGACCTGAGGAGGGACTCGGGAATCCGATGGATGCGAGTCGCACAGGACCGGTCGTTGTGGCGACGCTTGGGGGCCTTGTCCAGCAGTGAACGTCTTTCGACAGAGATGATGGTGATGATGAATAATCCGACAGCAGCTATACCTACCTAGTAAGTGAGAAAAATAAGGATATAACGAAGGCGGGTCGGTCTGAAATATCTGTATGTGTAGATTTGCGTGCCATTATATTACAACCATTGTTCTTGTGAGCATAAGCTATCTTCTCGTAAAAGTCTTTTTTTTAAACCCAGGTCTGCCTAGTTTTAAAAAAAAAACCGGCCAAGAGCGTGTCGGGTCACGCTCAGTGTAGGATAAAAAATACTTGCAATCGATTCAGAAGCTCATTCTGAATAAGTGTATGCAAAAGTATACTATTATATACATACATGAATCAATTTCATGTAAAGTTATAATTATATTGTATATTCAGAACCCATCACACTGTTCACTGTTCTTAGTTTCAGTACAAAAAGAACAAAGCTTGATAAAGTTATTCCGTGCTTTGTGCCCAATCCTTTCCCGTGAGGCCGGTCTTAATAAACAAATGACGGACAGTATTTAGTATTACCTTTCAATACGTTGCCGTTAACGCGGCCGGCGTGCAATGTGGCGAACACATGGGCGGGATCCGAGGTGTCCATGATGACTCAGTACGTGGGACACCGACAGTGAGTCTTACCCTTACATTCTAAAGCGAGTGATTGACGTACGAGCCCACAGAAATCTTAATAAAGTATCTGATATCTATGTACGAGCCTATACCGCGGTTTCAATAACGGACGTCGGTTTTACTCGCTGCTTGTTTTTCTTTAATTGGTATAAATAAGTGCCTGACCGCGATCCCATCTGATGGAGAGCAGTGATGCAATCGTTGTTGGCGCACTAGTTTATTAAGAGGCTATCCACTCTGACCTTGAAGACACCTAAATAATAAACGGACAGGAAAAGCGTAGCAGGCAAATTGTTCCAGTCCTTCGATGTAGGTACGCGATATAAACGACAAGACAAATTAGTGAGTAAACCAAACGTATCGTAGCGAGTAAAAAAAATGAAGGAAACATGACAAGCCGCGAGCCAAGCTCCCTAACTTACAAAACCGCAGTACTGCAATGTTACACCGAAGAGCTTTACCGACGAGCCATAAGACCGTGGTTTTACTTGTCCCTTGTCGACCAAAACCTTAAGTCCTATTTTCACTCGACTCAGTATAATTCAATCAAATTGACAGTTAAAGTCAGTTGTATACTAACATTAATCCAAGGGTTTTTTCGTTGTATGAATGAGTTTTGACTTTGAATGTAGGCGTAAAAGAAATGCCTAGGCTTACCTAAAGTTTTTTGTTATGCGAGTTTCAAATTGTGTATTAAAACTTAAGAAAACTAAAGTTTCATACGGAATCTTTTCAAATTTAAATACAGTCTCAAGTTTATAGTGTACTCTACAACTGTAATCGCAATGCAGATATTTCTTTACCTCTGGACTTCCATTACAAAGTAATCTATTTCAGGGTTGCAAATCGAACACCTAATAATGAAGATATTAGTACAACGCTGTCACACTGTATTTCTTCCATTCCTATGTGACAAATAGAGACTAGTTAAACAAGTACAGATCGTCCGTTTTCCGTTGTCCAAAAAATAAATGCAATTTGCAGTTGTTATTGCTGTTAAAAACAGTTATTGGCATTTATTTTTTTTAAACTTTTATTTTTGTACGATATTTCAGCGCCAAAATTCGCAGAGCCTAACTTCACACTCGCCAACTTATAACGGACGATCTGTAACATTTTTTAAGCGAAAATGGTTGTTAGAATCGACTAAATGTTCGGGGTGGCTAAATCCTATCGAATTGTCACATGGTAAATCTTTTTCATTTTGTCTTTATCGCTGATGTAAAAGCACTTGATGTGCCCCTCAGGACTTGTCCCACGCACGCGGCGCGTGTGGTGGGCGCGCACTTCAGCGGAGCCACGCCGCCACGCCGCGCCCGCTCGGCTGCACGCCGCGTCATAACTCTTCACCAGATATTAACGAGCTTATTAACTTTACCCCTAATGTCTTTGTTGTGGGATAAACAATTTCCAAAACTAAGCCGCTTTAAGACAAACAAAAATTTTTTTTTCTTATTTTTGCTGTCACCGTCACCACTCTTTGGTTTGTACTTCACTAAATAGTATCTATAGATAGAAAATAAATGATAATTTCGGTCACAAAATAATTTCGTTTCAATAAAAAATTGCACACAGAAGAAATTGCAGTTTTAATATTATAATTTTTAAAGCTTACGAATCTTACTGTCGACTTAAAATAATAATGTTAGCTTTAAATATTTTTTAATGTGTAGTAATAAAACATGGGTTGTTGTGGCGGCGGTATGGTTAAAATACAAGATAAACAGAACGGTGTCAGTACACTCTCGGGGCTCGAATCGTATTTATTTGTCTAACTTTTTAGATAAATAACATTTTGTTTATTTAATAACTTCTGCCGGTTGCCGATATCGATTTCAGTATCTGTTACTCAGGAATTATGAAGTGCTTCGCTGAAAATGATATCTTTAATTAAGGCAGATAAATTAATGTAAGTATTTCACAAAATATTTTTTATAGAACTCGAAGATATGTCACAGGCTATTTAAATGTATGTAGGCCTACCAGTACGTACGCGGTACGCGTGACGGGATCGAACCCCGAAACCTCGGAAAAAAGTAAACGCTGTTCCATTCAAAAGTACCTAAGTACCTACTATGTATTTGGTAGGTATACTTAGAATAACAAAACGATATTATTTAAGTAGGTATACTTAGAATAACAAAACGATGGGATAATTAAACAAAATAATTATGAGTAAGTAGATAAGTATTCTATAACAATAACGCAACGGGTTCGTAGAAGAATCTTAGTACCCACAGCAGCTGAATTTTCAGAAAAATAATACATTATTGAAAGTCCTTGCTATCACGACCAAATTGCATAAACAGCTGTGTCGTATATACGTAGGTACCTACAGGATAAAAGGCTATTTATAAAAGCGAGTTTTAATAAAATTAGTTAGTGGAAAGTTTAAGTGGCGGCGGGACTAAGCCGCGGTTAAACTTAGTGCCGTTTGTTTGGATAAGCCGAACGCGTGTGACGCTCAGGGCGGCCGCTGCGGCGCGCGGCGCTAGGCCGCGGACACATTGCGGCTAGCAGCGGCTTTAAACTAACACCCTAAAATACCCTATATTTTTAGAAGAGTGTCAGACTTTTACTGACTAAAACCCACACATTTTCTTTTATTAGGGGTGTTTAAGTAAAGAGGATATAGGTTACTTCTAGGCAAGAGTACGTCCTCCATCGTCGGCCACATCGTCGCTTACCATCAGGTGAGATAGTGGTCAAACCCAAGCCTTTGCATATTAAAAAGAACAAAGCTTCCCTTTACGTTCCAATACGACCGCTTTACTCTTTCGAACAATCCCACATATTCTGTGGTCAGTGATCAGTGTGATCACTTAAAGAATGATTTGGGCCTATAGGGCCGATTTTATAATTGTCAGTTATATGGTAATTTTTCTTACTCCTTTGCTGTTCTCTTCTGATTTATTTCGTTGCTGGTTCCATTTCTTCAGGACTTTTCGGGAATCGTGGTCACCGTTTCACCAGTCATTAAAAAAAAATGGATAAAAAGGCTGCACTGCTTGAGTAAAGTGTAACAACATGACACAAAAAAAAACAGATAAACAAACCCATCGCATTTTTTGACAGATAGCTGTTATAATTTATTAGACGAATAAGTAAACTTTCTTCACTCTAAAAAATAATTTAACGTGCTTTGACAGTCAGATTACATGTTATTCGAGCGATAATTTCCTTTTACTACTGAAATATAGGCTTTACCAAGTTCTCTTATTTTCGATTCGATTCATTTGTTAATTACTCAGATACCCGCGAAACGAGACACAATAGTAAAACAATAACAGCGCGGTCTCATAGGACCGGTTGGGGATTCAAACGTTAATTTATAAATATATTGCCAAATTAAATGTAATATGAGTATCTACTAAGTTTTTTTTTAAATAAATTAGATTGATTTTGGCTGAAAAAACCATGATCAATTTAAAATGGTCAAATGCTAAACGTGAATTTTCAACTACCTTGTAGAGTTTTAATAAACCTTAACTGAAAAAATCTGGAATTGCAATCTTCATCTTATTTCACTTAGCTGGATTTAATCGTTGGAAATAAATTTTCATACAAAGCTAAAGAATATTAAATTAAAAGAGATCTGCCTAAAACATAATAAAGTGAATAAAGTGCTTTAGTGTCGTCCATATTGTAACACTTCATATATCGATAAAGACAAGTAGTCTTATCATCCTATATAATTATAATAAGAGGCTAACGTGCTACGCGAGGAAACCGGCATGTCCTAGAACCAAAAAATTTATATAAAAATTTATATATGTGACATCCACTAACTCGCACTGGGCTCATCGCGGCAGTCCCCTCCAAACGTGGTGGCCTGAGCCCCAGTGGGAACATTACGAGTATAAGGCTGATTATGCTTATTTTTATATGTTACGATTACACTGTTCTGGAAGAGCAGAAAAGACATCTTCATCGCGCTGATGAAAATCAAAATATGTAAGCAGAAGCTCGTTTATGTAATGCGACTGAAGTACGCCGTAATCACGATAAAAGAAACACCGACTTCCGAAATTAAACTTATATTTTATACTTTTTAGTGTTTTTTTTTAATATATTTTGTTTTTAAGAGATTTTTTTTGAGCTGTAAACATGTTTTACCAGAAAATGTAACGCGCGCGGCGCCGCTCTGTGCCCTCTCCTTTACAACATGCGCACTTTATTCTGTCACTCAGTGAAAACTGTTACTTTTTACTGTTTAATCAAATTAAATAACACCCCGCTGCTGTCATCGGAAATGTGTTTTCAGCGAATTAGAGACCGGATCCGTTAAGTAAGTAAGTCAAATTGACTAAAATAGTTACCAGTACGATTAAGGTTCCGATTAAGGTTCCAATTAAGCCTGGCAAATCATCATCATCATCGTCATTTCTGCCGAAACACGTCCACTGATGAACATAGGCCTCCCCCAAACGTCGCCACAACGACTGGTGGTTCTACGCGCCATTTGCAAGGCGCGTAGGACCATTGAGGAGCGTTCTCATGAAATTGTAGGTTTTTATTTTTACCTCTTTCGATCATTTGATTTCAACAGCATCCCTATTTCGAAGCAGTACCACAAGTTTGGAAAAAATGTGTAAGTACCTACTTAGGTTTTCGGAGAGCTCTTCGTATAATATTATGTTGAGACGTTAACAGTAGCGAAAGCAGACGACGTCATATCTAGTTGCCTAGTATTTATTATTATACCTTTACGAGTACACAGTGTGAACAGGGTAGGTGGAGTACTTCTCTAATTTTATGGAGGTGGTTACACGGTTCGCTACGTCCACATGATTCGCTAGTTCACCAGTATAATTAAAATTGTCGCACACACTTTTGTGCACCCACTTTGCTCTATAATTAAAAACGTGACTTGACAAATAATTGTCATTCTCCAAAAAAAAATTCATTAAATAATGCGTTCAAATTTATAATTTTTCATGAATGGCGGCCGTGCTTAATTTTGAGACTGTCCGATTATCCGGCAGAACAATCCGATGTGTAAACACGGCGCATTCCCGTCCACGACACCGCTCCACGTCACACGTAGGTGTTACTATGGCCCACACAAATTTCAATGGAGACGTAACAAAGGCCGTCACTTGTCGCCTACCAAATCTGGTCAGTTTTGACATGTTGTCATGTTTTTATACACGCCCGCTGTCAATGCGTCCACGACAATTTTACGGTCGAAGGGCTGCCCAATTTGCCACAATGGCCTACACTTCTAATTCCTATTGTGAAGATTACGAATCTACGTCTCTATGTTATTGCGACGCGCCTCACAATGCGGATTAAGCTTTATTTGTTCAAATGACTTTAGTCTTTGGTCCTAGTTGTGACGGGAAGAGATTATATTTGCTCATCCTGTTTCGTGTGACTTTTCAATATTGTATAATTGGCTTACCTGCCTTTCATTCATACAATTAAGTGCTTAAAAAATATAATTGCAATACAATTATATATATTTTTTAATGAAGATCATGTATCCCTCTGGTGGGAGATGTAGTCAAACGCCAGGCCATCAATAATAAAAAACCTGAGTTGGTACTTATCTACATAGTTATTTTACAACAGCAAAATACTAAAACAAATGAAATCAGAGAAAAAATAAGTACTATATAAACCATACCACCCAAACCATATTAATTTTAATTTCTTTTTTCTAATAATGCCCTAGTACGTATATACCTACCATAGGTTTCAGAATAGGTATCGTTATGTTTACCTGATTTCAAACAATGACGTATGAAGTGTCATACGATAATTTTTAAATCTAGGTATAATGAATAGTGACTGGCAACACTTTTCATGATTTAGGTATTTCTTCCATACAGATTTAATAAAAAAAAAAAGACCATTCGTTAAGTAAGTTTGTTTCAATCTGTTCAAAATTTCGTTGAATTATTTAGATGGTGGCCCAGCGCGGAGTTTTTCCGACGGCATGCTCAAACTCGAGATTTTTAATTTTGAAATGTTTACTCAGCCGATAGGGCGAATAGGGCGATGACTAAACGCTTTGTGACAGTTACTGATCTACAAAGAGGCCAATAAAACCCTCTATTGTTGTTCCTTATAAAAATAAAAAAATAATATGTTGAAGCACTTCTATCCTGAACAATTTATTTCACAATATCCGTATTATAATTCGTATTGCACAGCAATATGATTTAAATTGGTTCGACCCTGCTCCACAATTGGAAGGGACGTCATCCCTTTGTATGAATTGATTTTGTGTGAAAATGGGGTGTTACTATAACAACTCTGTCTGTGGTCAGACCCCCCAGCCAGGCGGCGCGATATTGATAAAATATTGAGATCTCAAGTATATATTACGAATAGGTACTATAGTACGAAATTATTTTTTATAATTTTCTGATGAGTTCAATCAGAAATATTTTATTTTCATTATCTTGCGTGTATGTTTTTTTTTCATTTTGAATTATTTATGAGATTCTTGTTAGCTATTTCAGTATCTAAAACATACATTTAAAATGACACGAAACGCTTAAAATATACCTTAATACTTTTGGGCCCTACACTATCACTTACTTTTTTGTGCTTAGTGAGTACCTACAGCATTTTTGCTATAATTTTTTATCCACGTAAGGAGAAGATTTCCTGTACAACATTGTTCAGACAGAATAATAATGGCTGAATAATAATGGGTCAAGGACTTGATTCAGAAAACAATACTTCTAGACAGGGCTTGTATTGTTAGGAGGTTCTCTCTGGAACCCGGACCGGCGCAGACTCTGGAACTCTGTTCCCGATACCGGGCGGCTACAATAAAAAATGTAAATAATGTATGCTTATATTGATAACTATATTTTGGTATGCAATGATTGAACTCAAAAATTACTGAAAAAAATACTGTCACCAGTAGGTAGAATACAACTTTATAACTGAGGGAGAGGGATACAGGCATATTTACGTATACATTTTACAGAAGATAGTATGTAACCAAGAAGGTACCATAACAATACGAGTATGTTAGAATAAACGAAATAATAAGAGGAGGTACTTCAGTAGCGGTTACCTATGTGCGGAAAAAAGACTTTGTTTTCTTCATGTATAACTTGAAAAGTTGAAGATCAATGCGAAAAAGCTGCAATGATGCCAAGTACTTATATAAATTTATACTTAAATCTTAAAAAATCCGTAATATGGATCCCTATAATATATAGTTTTCCCCATTTAGTTAGGTACCCAACTTCTGGAACATAAAAAAAATACAGTTTGCCTTTTAAGAGATCAAAGAGGCTCGTGGAAGTCCATGAAGCGTGTGTACGGTAACAATGCAGAAGCGTCCGCAATGCTCCATGTCTGTACCGAAGGGAGCGTTACAGTGTATGTATGTAGGGTTGCCAGATCTTCACACCGAAAAGCCGGACAAACCAGCCAGTTTAGTCGGAGATTTGAGCAAAAAGGCCAATAATTTTTTTTTAATGTCCAGCGCGGAATTTATACTTTTTACATTAAAAAAAATATAATAACATTAATAAAATAACAAGTAATTGCTGGTCTACAAACGCCTGTATTTGCAAGAACACATGAAAAATCGAGATAATAGTAAAATTCAAAAAGCCTGACAAAAGTCGGACAGGGTGGACTTCGGCTAATTTGGCCGGACACACAACCAAAAAGCGTGAGCGTGTCCGGCTTTATCCGGACGGCTGGCAACGCTATATGTATGTAGTAGGTACCTAAGGGAGTGGTACGGCGGCTCCAGGTCGGGGCAGGGCTCCACGCATGCGTCCTCCGCCTTCAGTTATCGAGCGGCTCTGCCCCACCTTATATCTTGGATGGCATTTAATGTCTATGCTAAGGCATCTATTATATTCAGGTATTTGCGCCCAGTTTCGTTCCGCTATGGAAAACACCCACGTTTTGAGGCAGTGTTTTATTTTTGTTACATACAATTTTTGAGGACTCTCTCTTGGTTTATATTTTAAGTAAAAGGACCCTTGAAACTGATTTCAATAATAATGATGATATTTATTTTGCAAATAGGTTTTCACAAACACTTTTACACGTCAATTTTTTTTTGTCATTTTACTACCCTGAGAAGAAACACCGAAACAAAAAAAGTTAAAGAAAAAAAAAAAAAGTTTAAAATTAAATCTTGGAGTTATAGGTATTTTAACCTTTAATACAAAACTGTTTGATAAGCATTAAGTTCGTCTTTGTACTCTTGTACTGCAGTATGATTAAATGTGTAAATATATTGGTGGCTAGCTTCTGCCAGCGGCTTCGCCCGCGTCCATATGTCACTCAGTGACAAAGCAGCATTCTATTGGTGAAAGAATTTTTAAAATCAATCTAGTACTTTTTGAGTATTTTCATTACCAATTCGAATATACCACAAATCTTTCCTGTTTATAATATTATGTACCTAACTAATACTGCGGATTTCTAACCTTTTCAATGAAATTATATTCCATACAAAATGACATCGAATGCACATTCAAATAGAAATACAAGAGTGACAAGTTCGAGGGCTCTTTCCTGACATGGCCTGATAGAAGACCAGACACAAAGAGTTCTGGAAAGATACAGGAGGCTTTTGCCCAGCAGTGGGACAGCGTAGAAAAAAAAAATCTGCAGTTCTCTGTAACGTGTTGATATTTCTGGTCTGCAACAAACAACTGAAATTTTAAATAGTAGGTGCGACACCCAGACCTAATGAGTAAAACTTGGAAAAGAACAGACTGTTTATACATTGAAAATCAGATGCACCACTGAATATGTTACAAAGTCTTTTAAATGCGTAGAAGAACATAATGCAAGGGTTAGAATGAAGGAGTAGAAACGACGGTAGTAGGTACGTCAACGTATGAAGTTATGACTATGCACTATTGCCATATTATATGAAAGGGCCAGCACATGACACCTCCGGTTAGTTTTATAAAATAACACTGCCTACTGACGAACGTGCATTGTCATCGACAGAATTCGAGCGAGCACTCGGCGCGTCATTATGGACCGACAATTAAAGAGTAAATGTTAAGTAAATACTCAACATTTATTGTCGATTTGATCCGTGACATTCGTGTTGGAGTGGCTTTAGGGATCCGACTACTTCGTCCCAATCGAATATCAACCGTACACCTTCATCTCAAAGCCCCTTTTCGCTCCTCCACAATGTAGCTTTGTCACTGGAATACAGCCCACACTGCCTTTACATTTTTGTAGTGTCTGAATATATTTCATGGAATTTATTTTCACTTGAATCTGAATGGGAAGGTTTTGATTGATAAAACTGCTAGTTTATATGTGGTGGAGTTACGTTTTGTTGTGCTCAACTTATTGTGGGTGGTTCTTTTTGAGGTGAGGAATCGTCAAAAAATTCTCTCGCCTTGGGTGAAGTAAGATAGGATGTCAGACTTTTACAACACGATGCTTGTGTGCTCAGTTGCCCTTTGCGTTCCTGGGCAGCAGTGATTCTTTCGAACAAACCTGAACCTTAGCAATTATAGGCTAGGGTAAATGATCAATCGATTTAGATTACTTGGTGCCGTCAAACCTGTACTCTAACATATTATTGTTAGACTACAGAATTATGGGTACATAGGTACGGCAAATGACAAACCGAAGCTACACAATAGTTTGCGCGAACAAGACAGCAGCACAAGAAGAGTGAGGGCACGATATCAAAGTTCTCGATATAATTAGTTATCGATTGATAAGTAGGAAAGTGGATTGGAGAGTTGCAGCTAAGCCGAGATGACCCCGGGCTGCGTGCCGACTTGCCTCTCAATATTAATAATTCGCTATTCATCGCCGGCCGCATAACTTGATGGTATTACACAGCTCGGTAAGGATTATACCTACTTTGCTTTCACTGAAAGAAGATTATGATCTGGATATTCTAAAATAAGATAAAATCCGATGGTATCAATAATAACGGTGGTTTAATGGTTATTTGGTCTTGTGACTGTTTTATATTTTTGTATAAGCAACTTGTTTTCAGAAAAAAAATACATTCAATGTTTAGAATATATTCACGAGTAAATAATTTAATTAAAGGCATGCACACTATTCGCAGATTGAGTAATCTACTACTTACCTGCAACTGCACAATATAACAAAATCGCAGCCAAAACCATAATAATATTATCTATCTAATAGTGAAATTAAACAAAATACTCAAAACCATTTCATTTTAAATTTTTAGTACTTATTTGTACTTATGTGAATTGTATTAATAAAAAATAAAGTGATATTTTTTCATTTTCCATTACAGCAATGAAAATAAATAAAAATGTTAAAAAACACATAAAAAACGATTAAAGCATTTAGTCACAATCATATATGTAGCAAAAATAAATTATAATCAGGTACGTATATCTCAAATGCAATTTGTAGTAGACGGGATGATTTTTAAAAACGGTAATTTCTGTAACCCTCTATGGTATTGCCGTAAGTATCTCACCTATTTATCTATTGACAGACTTGTTCGTAAAACCTGGTGGATTCACATATAAGTAATTCACTCTTATTTCATGAATCCCCGACCGGTCCTATGAGACCGCGCTGTTATTGTTTTACTATTGCGTCTCGTTTTGTGGGTATGTGATAGGTTATTCATCACTGCGCATGACAAAAAGCGCTTCGACATTATGACATAACACACCAATGTGAACCCTGCTTTAGTGGGTGGTACGAGTATCCAAAATCGGTGGTCAAAATAGCAAAGTAACCTTTTAACAATAATAGTAAGTTAGAAAATGTTTACAACTGGACATAGATAATTTAAATCCAGTACAAACTACTACTTTACTATTACAAACTGGGATCTTGACTCACACCCGTGAGATTCTTGAGAAAAATCAACTTAAAAATCAATAATGTAGCCTTTTATTTAAGTACACAATATATATCACAATTACATGAAAAAGTAATAATATTTACACAGATAACTTAAATTTGAATCTAATCCATGTCTTTTAGGTATTTGAATTTTGCGTACCTATTTCCTGTAGATCCCTTTGCCAGTCGGCAAAAGAATCATCACTATCCTCGGATCTCTTCCACTCATGTCTATCTTGGGCACTGAGTTTCATATGACGCCTGCCACTTGTCTTAATATGTCTATCTCTTTGCTTTTACCATCTCTAGGATATCATCGTGTCACAATTTTGCTCTATTTACATGTATTTTCCTCTTATCAAATGCTTCGCCAAACTTAAGTGGCAGTGGGCAGCGCACATTGCTCGTAGAACGGATGGTCGATGTGGACAGAAGGTTCTGGAGTGGCGGCCACGTACCGGAAGACGCAGCGTTGGAAGGCCTCCCACAAGGTGGACCGACGACCTGGCGAGAGTCGCGGGAATCCGACGGATGCGAGACGCACAGGACCGGTCGCTGTGGCGACGCTTGGGGGAGGCCTATGTCCAGCAGTGGACGACTTTCGGCTGAGATGATGATGATGAAATGCTTTGCCTATATAGGTAGGTACTGATAACGTGCTAAATTAGGCTTAACTTTGAAGGATAACTTTGTCTTTGTTTGGTTGTTTTTGACAGTCAGTCTGACTTCTTCATATACCTACTTATCGTGCTTCCTTTCATTGTTTGCTAGTTATATTTTGCGATAAATTCGATTGTTCCAGCTACCGTACATGAGCACTGGGTCTCAAGTCTGTTATTAGAATAGAATCAAAATTGCCGATCATTGGCTCATAATTGTTGATTTTGACAAGTTTGGTATTGTACTAAATGTTAGTACACTACCATACTTATGAGTACCTACATTATCAGTCGAAAGCGATGTAGAAGAGTTTTTTGACGACATATTTTAGTTCGTTAAGTTAGTTGTAATTAGTTTAGAGTTATTATTATTATTATTTTATTATACAGTAAATATTGTTTGCATTTTACTTTCATATAAAGGATTATATCGTTCAACTCCTATGTGCAACTAAACTGTCCAAATTGGTTATAGGTACAGATAAATATATTCAACTGTATAGCCAATTTGGTTGTTTGATAAATATATATTGATTTACTCTCCGTTTATCATTACTTTTGTTTTCTTCAGGTTCAGTTTTAACTTTACCTTCTCGCTTTCCGATGCCAGGTCTTCCGGGGATTTAGCAAATAACATAATGTCATCTGCGAATCTCAAATGCGTTAGTGAGGCACCGTCTATATTGATACCGAGATATTCCCCATTAAAACCTCTGAATATTGATTCTTGTACCATTGAGAATACTTTTTGTGACATTTCCTCATCATCCTTCATCTTCTTTTCGTGCTCCTTTGCCTATTCTGACAGCCTTCACCTTTTCTGAAACCTTTCTTATCTAATTGGATTATAACTAAATGAATAAAAAATCGAATTCTTGACTATAATAATCAATGAATGCAATGTAATGTGGTATCCGTCTAATAAATAGTTATTTTATAGGGCAATCTCTTTTCGTATAGCAACTAAATAGTCGCCAGAAAAACTTAAACCCAAATTAAGTATACCTACTGGTCTTTCCAATATTAGTAGGCTCTCGGAGACCGGTGCAACTCAACATGCGACAACGATGCAACAAACCGACAACTAGTTTTGAATATTTTTTTAGGCGCGTACGTACATTATTTTGTTGATGTTGAATGAGAGCCATCATGCTCGATTATTTAACGCTCGTTTGGGTAAGGACCTTACTATGACGTGTTTAAAAAATGACAGTCGTGCGAGCGAGAATAAGGGATGGAGCTATACACCCTTTATCGGTTCAGTCTAGATCGTAAAATGAATTGCGTTTATAGCTCATGGTAGCACTGGCTCCAGACAAATGGAGCAAGATAGATACAGTCAATACGTCAATCACTGCTATCTCGCACGTTGTAAGTGCACGTTGTATTTGTATAATTAGTAACATGATGTTTTACTTATGTCACCGCTTTTTGTATATTTTTTTATATTCCGAAACTCTGACTATCTACATACGACTTACGAGTCCATTAACTGCAGCTCTCAATATTTTCGGCAAAATTAAAATGACTTGTGCGACATGAGGTCCGGTTCAAATGTGACAAAGGCTAGTTCCAATAGGGTCGCCACAGATGTACTGCATAAGCAAGCATGTGTCCCATTGTTTAACGATGGCCTCAGATTCGTCGTAACAGAAAAAACCCGACGCCCTGCGCCCATATGGCTTACAATAACAAATTCTTAACCAAAAGTAAACTGATGTATCCTCGCGTTCCGTTTTTAGTTGGTTCGCTGCATGCAAGCGAAAATGGCATAAAGCCGTTTAAGTGCTTTTGTTTCCTTCAGCCTCGATGTGCTCGAATTGAGTTCTGTCTAAACATCGCATTCTTTTAGTAAACATCATCGTTGGGTAACTAGTTTTCATGAAATAGGGTAACTAGTTTGATAATAAAATTCGAACAGGTAAGTTTGAATCGAAGAAAGGATGATTGATATCCAGAATGCACGCTCTATCTTTAAGACTAGAGTGAATAGGCTCCTAATAAACTAGTGCACCTCCCCATCAACTATTGCATCACTGCTTACCATCAGGTGGGATTGCAGTCAAGCACTAGTTTATGTTATATAAATATATATATATATATCTAGCGTCATTTCCCTACTTCAAGATTTACTGCATATGGGGGATGAATAGTAAAATAAGTAAATCAGCCCGCTACCATTTTGTTTTCGAGGTGAGTAATCATCAAATTAGTTCTCCTGCTCTGGATGGAGTGACAGACAGGGAGTGTCAGACCATTACTGACTAAAACCACCTGTGTTTCATCGGTCGCCTTTTACGTTTCAGGGTTACGGTAACTCGTTCGAACAATTCTGAGGCCCACGTGGGCAAGCAAATAAGGGTAGGTACCTTTTCTTATGATTCATGGTGTGCCAAATAAACGTGTTTGCTTTTTATATCTGTAAATTATATCTTCTTGCATTTGCAAATTATATCTCCAGGCCCTCAGTAGGTAACTCTTTGAACAATCTCGTAGTATTAAATAACCTAAGAAAAGAAACGATAGATATTGTTTATGAAAAATAGAGGCTAATTTAGGAATCAACCGGGCGAAGAAACAGATCCATACGGTTGAACACATTCACTATGCGTAGATAGAGGTAAAGAGTGGAATTCCCTGTCGGAGAGAGTCGGAGGAGAGAGAGACTTTTCTGATAGCTACAACCTAGGAATCTATAAGTCAAGAGTGAATAGGTTACGAGTACTTCTAAGCAAGTGTGCTCTATCATCGACCATATTGTCATATTCATATTCCATGAGGTGAGATTTTTTATTTATTTAGAGCAACAAACTTATACACAATTTAATCACTGTGATCGGTGGTGGCGGGACTGTTCGAAGAAGTTACCGAACCACAAAGGACAACTGAAGGAACACCGGTGGGATTTAGCCAGTATTAAAAGTCTGACATTCGCACCCAGAATGAGAGGAGTTATTTGATGATTTCCCATGTAAACAGTAAGGGCCTGTTTCACAATGTCCGAGTAGGCACTACTCGCTGAATAAATTCAAAAATGGAACCGAATTTGTATGAAATTATCTGCCAAGTAAGATACTCGAAACTTAATCAAAGGTGGTGAAACAGGCTCTTAAAAACTGTGTTTCATCTTGCTGTGAAGTAAAATAACGATAATAATTAATTATATAGGCATAAGGCTGATTCATGTATTCACTATGATATCAAGTAACAACACCAAATAAAACGATATAACGGCATGAGGATGATGAAGGAAACGAAGGAACTTTAGGTACTTTAATCATTAGCAAAATAACAAAAATCTTTTGTTTAATAGCACACTAACTAAATAAACTAATATTTCACTCCCCCTCTATGGTTTCTGTAAGATCTCTCAATGTATTCACCTTATTTAGAAGTCAATTGGTAGGTGCTGTATAATGCCATTCGCCATTTTTTCTTTTAACACTTTCAGTCTGGTTATTATCTTGAGGAGGAGGTGTAGTGGTTTCTGGTGCATCATTATCGAAACTGTCTAACAAATCCAGCCATGCTGGAACCATAGTATCACTTCGACGGAAAAATAAGTCATATCCTGGCTTGGTCTTGTCCAAATGTATATTAGCATGGTGTATTTGTATCATCGTTACGAAATTGGAAATCTCATGAGCCAAAGTATCCACTTCTGCTATTGCATTTATATACTGAAAAAAATAATTAGTAAAAAAATATAACTCTCCTATGTGAACTTTTGACTGACTGATCTATTGACTGGACCTATTTGGCGCAGATGCGACCAACACTGTGCTAGTTTTCTTATCTCTCTTTTTTATATATTTATTATTTCTACATTGTGTGTGTTTATGTGTGTTATTTCTTTCTTTCTGTCTTTGATCAAGGTGGAAATACCCATCAGAAAATGAAAAAGGGCATAGGTTTAATTGCGCCCTTCTCGATCCGTCTGTCGTCAACGTGAACATGGTTTAGAAGCTTTCAACCAACAAGGTTTCATCCAACGCAATCAAACGCATCATCGTCATCTGCAGACCTCCACAACCCATTAACTGGGGTAACACGGTACTTCATGGCAAGACTGGAGTCAGATTTACTGGCTTCTGTCTATCCGTTACCACTGCCAAAGATCTAGAAATGACAGCCGGAACCTACGGCTTAACGTGCTTTCTGAGGCACGGAGGAAACTCGGTATGTTAAGATGGTCACCCATCCACAGACCAACCTAGGCAAGCTTTGCTTATCCTTGATCGACCCGTGCAGCTGTTATTATCTAGCCACGAGCTCCAACGCAATCAAACGCAATGTTTGATATTTGGTTAATTTGGTAATGCAAAAGAAGAGAGATGACGCCTGAACGGTCCATTTAGTCCAATGCCTGGGGGATTTTACGTAAAACTTTAAAAAATTGTAATCTTGATTTTGAAAATAAAAATGAGCATTACAATTCTGAACTCGTCAATTAGAAAAATTCTGTCAATGTTGGATATAGACCATTTATCGAGGAAGCTGGCTATAACTATAAGTAAGCTATGTAATATTACGCTACGACTAGAAGGAGTGAATTAGGTAATAACCAAGGATGCGGTTGAAACCGGGGATACAGCGAGTAGTCATAGAAAATTATAGAATGGAGTGCTCATTCGACCAGTGAATCCCGTTCAGTGATTTGAGCTAGTCAATGACAGTTGCATTTTATGATATATAAGAAAGCTTAGGTTTTGGGACCCTGGAACGAAGGCAAAGAAGAAACAGAGTGAGTTGTCAGTAAAAATCTGATACGCCCTCCCGCTCCTGCCAAGAGCGGGAAAAAGTAATTCTGATGATTTCTATAGATCCCGCTTTAAAAAAAGTATTTTTCGACACACTTGCTCATAAAGTGGCTGTTATTGCACTGCACTTAGGTATATAAAGGGGCTCGTTACCAAACTGTGACATTTTGATTACTATTATGCACATGTGCGGTAATGTAGATAAAACCTTTTTGTCAAAAAGAGTTTTAAGACAAAAAAGAATAAAATTTGTTATTGCGTTCAATAGCATAAATTATTGTTTTACTTACTTATTTCATGCAATTTCGTGTTTAAATAAACTATTTAAAATTTTACATATTTAATTAATTAAATCTTTTATCAAATTTGTATTTTCTGTTTATATGCAACCTCATTCTTATTTTTTTTAAACCAACAGCTAGAGTAGCTATAGTCTATGGCCGCCATATTTCGCGCATGCGCGCGTTTAAGAAAAGTCAATTTTTTAGCCGCCATATTTAAAAATAAAATACAGATTTTATAAAATATGTCTACAACAACTATTTATGAGGAAAATGATTTGTGTTGTACGCAAGAAAATCCATGTCGTAGGACCACTATACAGTCAAAATAGTTAATTATTACTTTACTGACTGCACATTATTTACGAACTGTTTCTTTAGATAAACTTTTCATATACCTACTAAATAAAGTTGATTTTTAATTTATTTTCTTCACAAGTGTGTCGAAAAACGTCGTATGGTACACGTTCTTGGTTCTCTTAAGACCCTCGCCATGGCTCGGGTCTTAATACCACCGCGACGATAATGACCCACATTACACACTTGTATCATAATGTACTATTTCGACACACTTGCTCATAAAGTGGCTGTTATTGCACTGTACTTAGGTATGTAAAGGGGCTCGTTACCAAACTGTGACATTTTGATTACTATTATGCACATGTGCGGTAATGTAGTTAGAACCTTTTTGGTTAACCTCTTTTTTGTCAAGAAGAGATTTACACACTTGTATCATAATGTACTAATAAAATTGTTACCTACCAGTTGGTCGTCTCCCGTTCCCTCGTCCATGGCACGTAAGACTTGAGTATAAATATTGAACATTTTTTTGTGTCTGAAACTCATTTCATAAAGTATATTTCCGTATTGAAATGGTATGTCTTTGTGGAGTTCAGACCTTAAATGCTGTATGCTGGCAATCTTGGAATAGGCATCTAACGTCAACTCGGTGGCTAATTTTTTAAGTTTACCTCCCATTCTCAAATTTGTCTCTCCTTCGTAGTAAGCAGAGCAAGGTCTCCATATGACTGCAATGAGTTGAATATTTAATTAGATACCTCTTACTATCGGCCCACCGCACGTGTTACATATTATCGCCTACCCCGTCTGGAACAATTTACTTTTCAAAAATGGTAATGGTATGTTTAGCCGACGTGTAATATCCAGTACAGAGCAGTGGTCCAACTGCTCCATTCAACTAGTTGGACCATGGGTCATTGGAGGCAGTTGTCCACCTTTAAAAATAGTTGAACCACACATCTTTTATCAAACAACGTTTTGTAACATATTCACTCCAAAATATAAATCAAAAATTTAGTAATGGCTATGAATTTGAACGGGCAGCCGTCAGTGGTGGCTGGACACCAAGAGCTCCAAGTTCCCTGCAAACAAGCAGGACAAAAATGTGCTGAACATTTTTGTTTGCTGTTTGCTACATTGAATTTGACCACCATGTATAAGTACAGGATAGCAGTTCGCGATGGCAAGAGGTTTCTTTTGATTGAATTGATCGACTTTGAATCGAGTCCGACTCAATCCGTCATTGCGAGTCACACCCCGGTGACCAATCAAGACTAGGTGAGTGAGAGTCACTGATTCGAACAATCAAAAACTTGCGGTCGATTTCGTTGATTCAAAATAATGGAAAAACATCTTCGATTATTTTATACAACGGTGAGTCGATGGTTTATTTTAACGACTCCTATTCTTTAGATTGTTGTCATCTCGGACATTGGCATTGGCATACGTAATATATGTTGTTAGAAAATAGCCATGTTGTGTTTGATGTAGGTATGTATCTAAGAAATAAAAATTTATTTGGAGACAGTCTTATGGGATAACACGCACAATTACATAACAGGGCCCAAATTTTAATAATCTATCGATTAACAAGTTCTGTTTCTTTTTCTTCATCTTAGAACAACAATCAACGGTTTATAGAGGGTAGAACGCATGTGTGCAAAGTAAGAATTCACGTGGGACCTCCTGACCCACGAGAGTATTTTATGAATACTCTCGGATATGCACAAAGGTATTCCAGAGATATATGAACATTTTCACTTGACAATAATAGTGCATTAACAGTGTCACAGTACTAAAAACTTATCATACTTATCACGTCTATCTTCTGTTCAATGAGATTATAAAGGTTTCCGTTAAACGAAAAACTAACTTTTTTGGTTTGTTATTCACAACAACGCTATGTAGCATCGTAATACCATGTGGCTGCTTGTTTGCCACCGACTTTGAGATATTGACACTACGAACTCTTACACCTAATGATGCTAACTTCAATTTGTAATATATAGTTTCATTTATTTATTTTATTTAAGGACAACCAACAAAGCATACACCATGATAGGTACATGCTAAGGATACAAGATAACACATCATTCATCGTGAAAATCATCATAATAACACAGATAAATTACATTCCAAAAAAGTAAAAATCAATTAATCGCCGTAAGAAGTGTGTAAATACTTACTTAAATTGTAAAAAATAATCAAGCGCAGCCACAGAAACATTTCATGCCCAGTAGTTAAATAAAATTATACACTCTACAGCTCATTAAATAGTGTGGGGTGAGTTCTCGGCATTCGGCAGTCTGCAGCATAAAGATTTTTTCAGTACACTTGAACTTGGATTTTCCAGTAAGTGTCTGGAAAGAATCGGAGTCGTTAAAATAAATCATCACCGCCATTCTACAAAATAATCGAGATGTTTTTTTAATGCTCAACTGAATCAACTGCTAGTTTTTGACTATTCGAATCGGTCACTCACTCGAAACACTAAACTATCGAGAAAACTCACACCATACGTCAGTCGCAATAACAGATCGAGTCAGACTCGAATCAAAGTCGAAACAATCGAGAACTATCGAAATATTCAAACATTCTAATAAAACTTCTCACCACTGCGCATCGCTAAAATTCCACTCCTATCCCTACCGTATTAGGCACACAATTAACTGTTTCCTATTAGAACCTATCAGCCTCCAGTCCAGTTCCTGATAGGGTACCTACTGGAGAAGGTCCAGCTTAGTAGAACTCTTAGTGAAAACAATACCGTTGATCAGTTCGGCTTTAGGGAGAAGCGCGGAACCATTGAGTAAGTCTGCCGTATATTTATAAATAAGGAGTGCCTTTTCTCGTTAACATTGACATTGGACAGACGTTTGATCAAGTGTAACTTGGTGGACTGCTCTACAGTATCAAACAGTTGCTTCTTCATTCTTTCTTCCAAAATATTGAAATCGTAACTAAGCGACCGCTTTTACGAGGTCAATTACAACAATATAACCTCTATGAACTCCTAATCCTCTGTGAATTACTTTCCGGAGTGCCACAAGGAAGCATCCTGGGTCCAGTATTAAACTTACTTTTCACTGCTAGCCTTCTAACCTTCCTGCACACCTCAATAATACAATCGCTACATGCATAGACGATACAGCTCTCTTACACATGAAGAGCCTCAATTGCCATCTTAGAACCTACAAACCAACTAATTAGAAATTGAAATGCTTAACGGATGCGAAACCAAAGCAAGTCAGTACGTTTCACCTTTATTAGGGATGGCTTTAAGAAGAAAGACATGTAGAGTTTACTCTACAATAAAGATCCCGCAAAAAGGAGACGCTAAGTACAGTAAAATGGGGTGAACAGGGACTTAAGGGTGAATAGGGATAAAACATTGAAGTGCATTTTCTGGTTATTTAACAGGTTTTCCAAGCATTTAAGCACTTTTATTCGTTTATTAATTGTAATAAAAGTCGATGCTTAAATATAAATCAATATAAAATATTTAACTGAAGTAAAAATCCTAATCAAAGTTTTGTGAGCTATTATGAGCTAGATCCATGATAGGTATTCGTTTGTGCATCGATATCTGACACGCAGTACATAATATGACTGCCAGCAGCTTCACCCGTGTGAAAGTAATTTTCTCCATACTAATTGTGGACCCCTGTTTCATCCTCTTAGAAGGTGAATTTTGGAAAATCGACGTAGACGTTAGAGGGAAACGTTTACGTCATGCAAGGAAGTTTTGCGGAAATTTTCACCCTCGTAGTTTCGTTCGGCTGTGCATTTATATGTCAGTTAGTCAGTTTCTCCTATATTGATTTAAAAGAGAGATCTTGGAGTTTCTTGATTCTTATTTTATTTTTCTCTATTAATAGAGATATACGCACATGATCTATTGCGTATTCCGAATGTGCAATAATTTTTCTTACTGAATGACCTCTTGACAGTTCTATAATGGATATACCTAAATTGTTTATTTTTATTATTTTCAAATACAAGCCTATATTTGACTACTATTTCACCTGATGGAAAGTGATTTGAATGTGATCGACAAAAATCTTGCTTTGACCTAAAAAATAACTTCTTTTTTGTACATACATAAACACAATGGTTTTGTTTTGTTTATGTACGAGTATGTACGAAAAAGAAGTAGGTAGGTAATCCTGTAGGAGGGTTTCGCTGTTCGCTTACAAATCCTTCTCCACCCATAACGTAATCCACGCACATCACCTAAGGATTCGTGAAAATATAATTCAAAAATGCAGGCGTATATTTCCCATTTTGGCATTAAAATTTTACGTTAAGTATAACCGGCGGCACGTAACTTGGCAATGCGCAGAAATCGATTTTTAGGTCTATTTGGTGGTCAAGCGGGACGCGAGGTATGAGGTAGCGCCGATCCGTCGCGCGATTGGTGCAGTATTATAATAGTAGTTTATGATTGGTGCGTTAGACGACTTTTGCCTCCGCACTGCGTTACGTCCCGTTCGTTCATTCGCTTTTTTGTGCACCATGCACGAAACTTGCCAACATATTTGCCGGGTATATTACCTTCCTACTTAGTAACAAGATATACTTACCTAAGTCTTTTTAATTCCACCATCAGCTGCCTGAACAGGTCATATTATATACTTAGGTATAAGAGTATTTCATGCAAACCTGCAAAGCCAAAGGTACAACGAGCGATATTGTTGTAGATCAAATACTGTACTAAATGACTGAATTTTGATTCTAAATTATTTCATAATGTAGCATTTTTATAGTTGTTCGTCCTTCAATTTCGTGTTTATAATTTTTTTTCAAAAAGAAGATGTAACATACTCCTTCTTTAACTTAATCATGTAATAAGGCGAAAACTTGTCATTCTAGAGTTTTTCTTTTCTAGTTAAAGTAGTCTTTCTAGATCATTATGCCACACATACCTAGGAACGTATATCAAAATGCTGAGACCGCTATAAATTTTTTATTTAATTTAAATTGCATAATATAACAGTCCAATCCATATACTCGATTAAGTATCTTAAGAAAACTCAAACGTTTGTAACGTAAGTACCTACTTTACGGTTTTCAGACTTTTTCCACTACTACCCAATAGGTTTGGATTTCTTTACTGGCGTCAAAATATGCGCTATATTATTACACAGAGCATAAACGGCCTTATCTTTAGATGGTGTTAGAAGCTTTTAGTTGGCTGCTTGGGGTTTTTTTTTGGAAGGGGATACATCAGAATGACTTCTCCCGCTCTTGGGCCGAGTGGGAGGGTGTGTCAGACTCTTACTGACTAAACCACCTCACCCTGTTCCTTCGTTGCCTTCTCTCTGGGGGACATGGACACGGTGAGCACCTTTCGGATTTTCCGTGTTCCCCAGAGGCTTCGGCCCTACCTACCCCTTTAGTTTGCTGACATCTCATTGAGACGCGCGTGGAACAGAACGCGCCGTTGACGACTAGGCCACAGATTACTAAATAGTTACTACGTAACTAGGCTCGGTACAGGTTATTAATTGTCTTAATTAAGATTTCTGTGTTATTACCAGACTGCAGTTCGGCGAGCTACCCAGTGCTCGCCGTCCGCGAGACTGCTGCTCGGGGTAACAGACTTGAGTATTTAGGTAGTATTGATTTCAGCTTCATAACCATTCCTGAGAAAAAATATTGTGATAGATGGACAACAAAGTGTTTTACATACAAGGGTTCTGTTTTTGCCAACTTAGGTAGTGGACCCTAAAAAGTGTCAATGTACGAGTATGCAAGGAACTGAAAAATATTTTGGGAACGAATTGTTAAATTCGTCTTCTTTATAATAATTTTCGTCGCTCTTCCGTTAGAAGGTACTTGCCTAGTAATAGAGAAATATGGCGCTGTTAACAGTTATCAAATAATTACTTCGTGTTATTTGTGATTGTAACACGAAGTGTTTCTTGTGATTGTATACACGTTTTTTCTGAATATGTAACTACTTCTTCTTCTTCTTAATTGTGCACTCTTGGTAAAGTGGTCGTGGTCATGTCTCCGTCGAGTCCTGCGCCACTGCTTTTCTCGCGATATGTTTGGTGACTTAGGAGCAGAGCTGGATTAACCCTTAATCAGATTAAGCAATTGCCTAGGGCATCACGTCTGGGGGGGGCACCAGAAGAAGCACAAAAAAAAACCGTCCTTAGGGCATCATCATTCGGCAATCCACAGCCGTGG
This sequence comes from Mythimna separata, assembly GCA_030763345.1. NCBI lineage: Eukaryota > Metazoa > Arthropoda > Insecta > Lepidoptera > Noctuidae > Mythimna > Mythimna separata. Next base: position 19,221,377 of record CM061167.1, on the reverse strand, counting down.
ATTGCTTAGGGCATCAAGTACCAAGGGCGTCGCCAGCTTATGACAAAGGGGGGGGGCAATGGGGCAATATTATGGATGATAAAAAATATGAACGCCGAGAGCACTTTGGAAGTCTTTGCCTCGATGACGTTTTTTTTTTTCAAGTGGAGAATCATCAGAATTACTTCTCCCGCTTTTGGGCGGAGCGGGAGGGCGTGTCAGCTCTTACTGACTAAACCCCACCCCGTTCCTTCGTTGCCTTCGATCTGGGAGGACACGGGCTCACCTTTCGGAATTTCCGTGTTCCCCAGAGGCTTTGGCTCTACCTGGCCCCTACAGTTTGCTGACATTTCCCTGAGGCGCGCGTAGAACAAAACTTGTCTTTGACGACTGGTCTTGGTCCGGATTATTACTGGACTGCCGGATGGCGAGCTACCCAGTGCACGCCGTCCGCAAGTCCGCGTCTACGGTGGTCGGAAACTGGGATCGGGATCTCGGCGGCGGCGGCGTGAGGGCCGTTCCCTCGCGCTCGGCAGCCTCCTTCGCTAGCATTACTGCTTCGCAGAAGAAGGCGACCGCCCACCACCCCTTCTCGCTCCGGACCATGGCCTGTACCAGGGCCCGGCGCGAGAAGTCGCCACCGCTGATAGCCTCCACACGGGACACGGCGGTGCTCCGCCCAAGTGGGGCACACCTCCACCGTGTCCTCCGGGTGGTCCACACAGTGGCGACACCCGGGCGTACTTTTCTCCTTAATCCGATGCAGGAACCACCCGAACTTACCGTGTCCGGTGAGGATCTGCGTCATACGGAACGAGAGGACGCCATAACCACTTTCCAACCACTCCTCAAAGAGGTCCCTTCTTTACCTTTCTTCGTTCTTCTTACCACCGCAATGACGGCGTGTCCAGCACTGGGTTGCAACAGTGGCAGTCGCCATGCCACGCTGAGATCCCGCCGGAACTCTGTCCGCTATACCGCGACTTATCGTGCAGCGGAGTTTCGGCCCGGCGTTGCATCTCCACGCGCAAATCGTGTATGCGTGCAAGGACTGTTGCCTTCAGATCCCAAGAGGAGGGAGGGAGATCGTGCGGTATCCCTGCACGATCCGGATGGCCATGACCCTATGGCAAGGGTTCAGTTTGGCCGCCGGTCGCTTACCCAGCGACGGCGCCCAAACCGGCGCTCCGTAAAGGGCCACGGACCGAACGATCCCCGCGTAGACCCCCCAGGTTAGGCAGGAGCCGCTTCAGAGCAGCCTCAGTCCTGTCCAGTTTGGGAGCTAGACGTCGAAAATGCTCCTCGAAAGTCCACTGGCTGTGGAGAACGAGTCCCAGGTACTTCATCGTACGACGCCGATGTAGACGCCCCCCTACCGATCTTTGGGAACCCGTAGTGGCGCGGTCCGAGGGCCATAAAAGCACATGGCCTCGGACTTGTGCAATGCAGGTGGCATTGCACAAGTCCGAGGCCATGTGCTTGTATGGTTAGTCCCAATTGCTGGATCCTGTCTACGACTGTTGCAAGGGGACTACGACTGTTGCAAGGGAGTTGATGATAGCATGACGGGTGATAGGACAGAATGGAAGAAAAAAACATGTTGCGCCGACCCCAAATAATGTGGGATAAGGGCAGGAAGAAGAAGAAGAAGGAGTCTACGACTGTTGCAACTCCGCGTGTTGCTGTTTCTTTCGCTGATTTTTTCCGCAACAGCAGTAGCTTCCTTAAATTAATAATTTTAATTTGGCTTTGGTCGCTTTGTGGCAAGCTACATTTGATCTCTAGGGGGGGGGGCAGCTGCCCCCCCTGCCCCCCCTTGGCGACGCCCTTGTCAAGTACTGTTAATCTGTGACTGCTTAGGAGTTGTTGTTAATGCTGCAGTGTGTAACTGATTTTATGAAGTCCGTCCACAATTTTGGAGAGCGCCCACGTGATCTTTTGCCCTTAACTTTCCCTTCTATGTAATTTCCAACATTTATTTTAAAATAACATCAGCAACGGTTCTTAAGGCAATAAAACAGGGATGACGGAAAGTTTGAAAGTTACCGTTGTTCTGGAATGTCTTTTCGTTCCAGACTCTTTGGCAACTGAAGGAACATAGGTGGGTTATAAGCAATGTCATCAAGCACAGTCGCTCCAGTCAGAGCCTAAGAAGTTTATTTATTATTTATTTATTTATTTGTTTATAGTTAATTAAAACGGCACAAGTCCAATTATATTAATTAACATAGAATTAAGAATAATAAAATTAAATAAGCATTGAAATAACATAAGTACAATACAAAAAGAAATACAAACAAAATAAATTAAATTAAATTCACAGATAAATAGACAATTCGTAGATAACATTATTAATAATTATTTAGGTAGGTAAATTGTAAAATAAATTAGACACATCACAAACAAACAAACTAAAATGTAACAGTGGACAACCTCGCATACTGTCTCTCGCAGAACACTAGACAAGCACACATTACTTTCTTCCATTCATCCGCAAACACATCACATTCAGGGTCGGCAGTCAGGAGGGCGTTTAGCATCCTAAGGGTACGACATATTGGGGATTGGGCTCTAGCCACAGATCTAGACTGCGGTAGCGCGAACAAATTATGACGGCGGCTTTGACGGTGCCCAAGGTATTTGTCCGGCACAAATAGGCGACAGAAAATTCCGTGGAGCTCAGGGCAGTCAATACGACCGCTAAGGGTTTTACAAGCAATCATGAGCTGATCAAAGCCCCTTCTCACTTCCAACGAATTAAAGCCTAACACCCCTAGGAGATAATTCGTTGGGTACATGTATGGAAAGACATGATATAACCTCTGATACAAAAATCTCAGGAAGGTTTTCTGAACTTTTTCGAGCATCAGTGTCTGAGACGCAGTATGTGGATGCCAGACACAGGCGCTGGACTCGAGTTTGCTCCGAACCAAAGAGGTGTACAGGAGTTTAATAACACCAGGATTGCGAAAGTCGCGAGCGTTCCTCAAGACAAATCCCAGACGTCTGAAGGATTCCTTTGCAAGGGCAAACACGTGGTCTCTAAAGGTCAGACTGCGGTCAAAAGTCACTCCCAAGTCCTTAACGCTGGTGACACGAGTGATCACTGTACCCCCCCCCTTTGTACTCGTGTTTTATTGGTCTCAACCCTCGACCATAAGTCATCACACTGCATTTATTAATGTTGAACAACAACTTGTTCGCAATGCTCCACTCATAGACGGTATCGATATCCTTTTGTAGGAGTTCGCAATCCTCCTCTGTTCTGATCTGTGCAGCTAGTTTTAGATCGTCGGCATATAAAAGGCATTTAGCGAATTGAATCTCACAAATTAGGTCATCGATCATGATCAGAAACAGCGGCGCCCCTAATACGGAACCCTGACTCACGCCCGAGCGAGTGTAGTAAGACTTCGACTCAAAGCAGCCATGCCGGACCAACTGTTTGCGATCCCGTAGGTAGTCGGCGAAGAAGTTAAGAAGGCCGGATGAGAAGCCCGCAGCCCCCAACTTTGCCAGAAGCACATCGTTGTCCACTTTGTCGAACGCCTTCCGGAAATCAAAATAGAGAGTGTCGACCTGCCTACCGGATTCCAGGCTACTGGATATGAAGTCAACATGAACAAGCAGATTTGAGTTCACGGAGCGACCAGGTCGAAAACCATGTTGAGCATCAGAAAGATACATATTGGTTTGCTTAAAGATAGCAGTGTGAAGTATATGTTCGAAGACCTTTGCAACGGTGGATAAAATAGCGATGGGTCTGTGTTCCTCGACAGATGTCTTGTCACTGGTTTTAGGGATGGGAGTAACACGTGAGGTCTTCCAAAGCTCCGGATACACGCCTGTCTGAAGAGCTAAATTAAAAATGTGACATAAAGGGGCCGCTAATATACTGTTGCATCCCTTCATGATATAGGCAGGGATATTATCTGGGCCGACCGAACTGCAGGGTTTGAGTTTGGAAATACCCCCCACCACGTCCTGAGGGACTAAAACGGGCAGGGGAAAATTACCTCCCTCACTGTTCACCGTGTTTGAATTCGGGTCCAATTCTGGTGTGTCAGGCAGAAATACGCTGGAAAAATACTCAGCAAACGCCTCAGCGGCTTTGACACCTGAATAGACCTTGCCGTCAAGCACAACGTCCGGCTCAAACCCACCCTTCGATCGCAGGCTTGATATGTGCTGCCAGAACAGTTTTGGGTTTTTGCCTAGGCTGTTTTCTACATTAGAACAATGCAGTCTATACGCCTTCTCGGTTCTCACTTTCAATTCTGACCGCAGTGCGCTAAACTGAGCGTATGTAGCATCACATCGGGATTGTTTCCATTTATTATGGAGTTTTGATTTCCGTCGAGTGTCGCTTACGATATCTCTAGTAAACCAGACTGGGTACCGTCTATTACTAGAAGTACCTCTCTTCTTCTTTGGAATAGAGGAATCAAAGATATTGTACATGATATTATAGAATTTACTAGCAGCGGTGGACGCGTCATTGCAGCGAAAAATGTCCTGCCATGGAGCAGAGCGAACAAGCTCGAACAATAACGGATAGTCACCCTTACAAAAGTTCCAATCCCTACTACGATCAATATTGCTAGGGTCGAGTTTTCCATGTATCTTATGCCTTGGGATGGAAACTGCTATATCTAACGGAGGGTGATACAGATCAATTGGAACCAGCTCCGTACCCTCGACATACTCACAGTTTACAGCGGCGCCTTCCCGAGCCAACACTACATCTAACTTACTGCCACGCATATTCATCACCTCATTCATCTCAACCAGACTACAAAAACTTAGAAAATAACAGTAGTAATTATTAACATTTACTGACCAAGTTATTTGATGTAACCTAAAAAAATCTTAAAACGAAACTTTACTTAACCCTACCCACACGACTTAACCTAACCAAAGACTATGAGATGGCTAATCAAGCTGATATGCATATCTACCTAAATGAAAATACAAACCACTTTTAAATTTCAACCCGGCGGGGGATGAATTGTAAATGAAGTGTATTAAGTCGATTATTATTAACGGCTCATATATCTCATAACTATTACGTAGATGAAAGGTAAAATAAAGCCTATAAAAATTTCAGTATGTTTTCAATTCCTATCATTTCTTTGATTTGTAAGTGAACAAGAATTCAATAGATATTTTCACTATCTTCAACCCAGTAGTATCTATTAGTAGGTGCCTGACCTATATACCCAGTTGTTTTTCTAAACCCAACAATCCCTAAAATGGTAAGTAAGTATCAAGGTAAATTGTGATTCAGGACATTTGTATTTTTATTAGTTTGAGCTTCGTTTTGTATTCTCCTTACATACTCTCCTTAAAAGTAAAATCGAAGGACTTTTACCGTTTTGATCACAGTTGTTTGCGCTAAATTTTTAGTTCCTTTTACGCATTTTTATTAATGGTGTACTTTCAATAAAGAATATACCTAATTAATTAATTAATTAAAAATTTTGGTTAGGTATACAGAGTGATTCCTGAGGAATATTCAAAGATATAGGAAATCGTCGTCAAGTCAATGGCCTTACTGTCAAGGATGTAGAAGAGGGAAAGTGGAGCAAGCTAAGCCGGGACTAACGCCTAGTGGAAGAAGAGATTCAAAGGTATAGGAAATAAAAGCATGTTATAGAAGAGAAAAGCCAAGAATTTAAAATATTTATGATAACCGAGCAAATTCGGGGCAGGTCACTAGTTTGTAATAAAATTATAATTATATATATATAAGCTGCTCGCCACGATTTCGCACGGGAGCAATTTTTGTTTTAAATTTCTTCTTCATGTGTTATTCTGATGTATAAGCTATATAATTGTACAGTTTCATTAAAATCCATTCGGTAGCTTTTGCGAGAAAAAGTAAGATACTACATCCACACATTCCTACCTACAAACTTTTAAGTTATTAATATTAGTAAGATGTAGATCATCTGTCATTTGTGGATCTTTGGCAGTCGTTACGGATGGTCAGAAGCTAGTAAAATCTTGACTCCAGTCTTGCCATGAAATACCGTGGTACCCCAGTTAATGGGTTGTTGAGGTCTGGCAGGCAGCCGCTCCTCGTAAAATACTGGTATTCAGCTAAATCCGGCTTGACTAGGAGCCGACCCCAACATAGTTGGGAAAAGGCTAGGCAGATGATGAATATTAGTAAGAAGCGGGTAGACAACTATTTACCTAGCACGGTAACACGTAACTAAGCATCCCAAAGCTCTCGTTTTTATAGACTATGTTTATCTATTTAAAGGAGAAACTGACTAAACGACATATCAACACGACCGAAACTACTAGGATTAGCAATGTTGTTTCCTTTCGTGACATAAGCGGACACTAATCGAAGATTTTTCAAATCTAAAGGGATAAAATGAGGTTCCAAAATTTTAATTGGAGAAGCCTACTTTCATACGAATGAGGCATATATGGCCGACATATTATGAGCATCGCACAGCCGAAAATACTAAGAATAGGAACGTGGAATTTTGCACAATGGTTCCTTTTTATGATGTAGGCGAGCAGGTATAGAAAGGATTTTTGGAAATTAGCTTTAAAGAACCACAGATCTGAGAATATAGTTTTAATTTCAACTTGATATCCCCACGCATTCCCGAGATAGATTATCTTGAGGTCGACTGGTAGAACTTGCCTAAGGCATTAAGTCCGCCTTTGTACACTGTAATTTACTTGTGGCTAAAGTTTTAATAAATAAATAAACAGACAAACGAACAACAAAGTGATTCAATAAGGGTTCTGTTATTTCTTTCGAGGTACGGAACCCTAAAAACTAAAAGTATTAAGTTTACGATGCCTCATGTTAGGCTGAGAAGTGGAAACTGGGGTAGGTACTAATATAAGCTAAAGAGTTGAGTTTTGGGCATAGGTAAATATAGATGCTAAACTTCAGTAGGGCATTTATCTATATATTATCGAAAAAACCTTTCCTTTCGTTTTGCAGCATGTGCTGTTAGACAAATTCAAATTTAATCAGTTTCGAAACAGCCTTTTCATAGCAGTATTTTCATAGCGTTAACATACCTACGATTATATTATATTATGGGGAAATGCCACCGATATCCAGATTATTCTTTTGCAGAAAAGGCGTAGGTACTCGTTCTATTAGGTCCCTTAGATTAACTCGAGAGATAAATATTGACTGCGGTGAATTATTATAAAAGTATGACGTAGGTAAGTGAACACTAAGTTTTTTTTTTAGGTTTTCCAAAATTCACCTCCTAAGAGGATGAAACGCGGGTACAAAGATGCAAACCTACGAAGAAAACTGCTTTCACTCGGGCGAAGCCGCTGGCAGAAGCTAGTACGCACACTTATAAAATATTTATAGGTTTAATTAAGTACTTGAATATGTAGATATCTTGTCTTAAAATGAGTTTTTGTGGTTTGAGGCTATAGGGGTTGATACGAGTGCTTGCGGTGCCGAGGGGCGGGGCGGCCGCGCCCCTTTCAACTCTATCATACACGCTGTCCCACTCTCGCAAACATTATCGATTTGGGCCCCACTTCCGGCATCCAGCACAATTTATGGCCAAAGAGATTACAAAAAAAATCATCGTGTCATTCTTGTGGCTCTATGTAACAATTACACACATCAAAAGTGTCTAGGGATCAACATATATTTTTGCAATAACTTTTCTCTTGATTGATATTAATTAAAATTTTCTTTAAGGATTCATCAAATAAAGTGTTTTCGTTTGTCACAGTAACGATAAACCAAGTCACCTTTGCATTAAAAAAGAAATTTGCCATTTTCCTAATAAAGGGATTTTTGACATTTGAACCACTAATATTAAAGTTCGAAAAAAAGACTGAAATAACAGTTTTCTTTAAAATTTTATTGGGTAACTTAAACAATTAATAATCCGTGTTTCTACCGCGAACACTAACAACACAAGTTTGGCATACTCAAAATGAGTTCATCCAAATCACGCTGTGGAATGGCCGCCCATGTTCGTTGCAACAACAAAAAAAGGTCTTCTTGCGACTGGATACCCTCCATATTCGGCAGAGCTCTTCTCTGTAGCATATCCCATGCATGCTCAATCGGGTTCAAGTCTGGCGACTGAGCAGGCCAGGGCAGGACATTGATGTTAGCTGCGGCGAGAGTCTGTCTTACAACTCTTGCGGTGTGCGGTCGTGCATTATCATGCATAACTGAAATAAGGGACCGATTTGCACTTGTAGAGGAACGATAACGTCTGATACAATCGTCTCAGCATAAATTTGAGCGTTGAGGTTGCCTCTGATCCAAATCAACTCAGTTCTTCCGCCGATCCAAATACCCGCCCATACCATGATGGTTCCACCACTATAAGGATGGACTTCCTGGCAGGATTTTAATCGCTGTTGGCGTCCAGGGGTTCTCCAGTGTCGTATACGTCTTGTATCCGGTCTCATACCAAAACGAGACTCATCAGAAAAGCACACGAAACGCCATTGTTCTTCTGCCCAATTTCTGTGTTCAAGAGCCCATTGATATCGAATCCTACGATTGTGCATTGCTATAGGTGGTACCCGTAGCGGTCTTCGGGAATTAAGGTTCACTTCATGCAAGCGGTTTCTGACTGTTTGGTCGCTAATTAAGTTCCCTGAAGAGTGATGAAGCCTCACGGCTAACATCATGGGGGTTATTGTTGGAGCTCTTCGAGTTAAGATTTGAATGTATCGGTCTTGTCTCCGTGTGGTGCAGCGATACCGTCCTCCATGGCGCTCAGCCACGGTACCAGTGCTTCGGTAACGTGTCCAAAGTCGACTAATAACACTCTGACTTGTATTCAGAGCTAAAGCCACAGTACGTTGCCGGGAACCAGCTTCTATCATTCCCACGGCTCTGAGCATTTCTTCCCTGCTTAAATGACGTCGCCGCTCCATAATAACGTTGGTTTTAATCAGTAGTAGGGAAACAGTAGCACTAATAATGTCTTCAATGCGTTGTATGTTTTTATAGGGAAAATATTGACAGCTGATTTTCATCTTTTACTCGAATTTGATTCACAGTTCCTGATTCAAATTATGAAATGCACCAAAAAGGATCCATATAAATTTATAAAATCATAAATTTATTACAAAGCCACATCTCAATCTCAAGAAATCCGCATAAAAATGCTTGATCCCTAGACACTTTTGATGTGTGTACTTTCGAAATATAGACCAAGTGGGTAGACCGCACAAGTATCTTCAGAGCTAAGCTTCGAAAACCATTTTTTCTAATTGCTTAATATTCATAGGTCCATCAACAACTAAATAATAATCATGAAAAAATATGGTACCGAATTCCCATGATAAATATAGTAGTAGGTACCTATTTGCCTAGATAGTACGCGACTTAGTATCATATAAAAGTTCTAACCAAAAACAGGTGTAAACCAGGACTCATTTTGAAAGGCATCATGAAAAACTTATTGATAACTTAGACGCACATGGGCTGGTTTGTGTTCAAATGTTCCATCCAAGTACCTATTTTACATACATAAATATTATAACTTATACCTGAATTATGTCAGAGACTTCAGATCTATTTGAAGAATTAGGTTCTGTTTTCAAAGCTGAAAATTTGATTATCTAATCGACTTTACATTCAGTTAGTCAATACCTACCTATTGATCCAGGGCACTAAACTCCAGTACTAAAATGGCAATTATTTTATCCCTAGCCATAAGTAACTTATGAATAGTGATATTTTTCTTTTCCAAAGTGTACCTTTGTGCTTCTAATTAAGGACCTGAAAACAATTTTGTGCAGTTGTGTTACCTATGTGCTTCAAAAATATATATAAACTAGCTTTCTCCCGCGGTTTCACTTGCATTTTTGGTTAGTGCTCCGCTCCTACTATACTCCGTTTGTTTAGGTAGTTAACTAAAGGTAAACAGTCTTGGTATGTCTTTTTATATTAAAGAGGTCGTATATAATATACACAAAGATAATTATTTAAATTTAGTTTATTAGCTAACATCGATTTAGGTAAATACCTATTTGCAAAGATTTTTGCATACAATTTATAGACAACTTTTAGATAAAAAGACATGCCAAGATTGTTTACCTTTAGTTAACTACCTAAACCGACGGAGTATAGAAGCAGCGTGATGTTATAGCCCGTTATTCCTCGATAAAAAAGGCTAAATATCTAACACTTAAAGAGTTATTCAATTCAAAGTAGATACTTAACGTAGTTAAGCGCATTTAATCAAACTTTTCAGCTTTATAATTTTATATACATATATAATATATAGATACTGGCTATAGGTGGTCTGATAGGCAGCCGCTTCTCGTAAAATACTGGTATTCAGCTAAATCCGGCTTGACTGGGAGCCGACCCCAATAATGTTGGGAAAAGGTTAGGCAGATGATGACTAGATATAGATAGGTACGTAGATTTATTAGTATACTTATATGTATCTATAAATTGTTATTAAAGAAAAATATAGTGGCGTGGGGGTAGTAAAAAAAGCCTCCGACCCATTCTCAGACCTAACAAATTATACAAACAAAAATAATAAAAATCGGACAAGCCATTTCAGAAGAAATCAATAACAAACACGAGATTTTTATACCTATAGCCATATGAGATTTCTCTATACATATTAGATTTCTCTCCTCACATATGAAAATCAAACCGAAAAGGCACGTGCCTATACCTACTCGTACATAGATACAAAATACAAAATTTAAAACGTAATTATGAAGTTTGAATGTGGTGGTAGGTAGAACAGCTATACAGGGTGACAGTCACTGTGGCGGCGGCCTGGCGTGTTACGATAAGGCGCGTGTTCCCACTCCCAGGTAGGGTGGCCAGATCTTCAAACCGAAAAGCCGGACAAACCAGCCAGTTTAGCCGGACATTTGATTAAAAAGTACGACAATTTTTTTTTGATGCCATTCACGGAAGTTTTGCTTTTTACATTCTAATGAAATATCAAGTCATTGCTGATCTGCAAACGCTTGCAATTGCAAAACCACATAAAAATCTAAAAAAACCGGGCAAGTGCGAGTCGGTCTCGCGCATTGAGGGTTCCGTACCAACAACCCCCGCTGCGCGGGGCTCCGTCGACTACGCCTTTTAACGTTTGAATCCCTAACCGGTCCTATGAGACCGCGCTGTTATTGTTTTACTATTGTGTCTCGTTTCGCGGGTATCTGAGTAATTAATAAATTTTTCGAATCGTAAATATTCTAGGAAACCAAAGTCTACGTGGTTTTACATAAAAGCATAAATACGACTGTTCTAACTTTTTAACGCCTGAAATAGGTACTAAAATCATATTTTTACAACTTACAAATACAAATACAAATACAAAAGTTTATTGCAACAACAAGTATTTACATTTCATGTGCGAGCCCTGTTTCCCAAACTAGCGTGAGCTGTATGTTGGGAATCAGTTCCTTCCAGATAATATGCCAAAGCTAAAGTGTTACAATCATAACCTATAATAATTTATCTATTAATTAAGTTTATATTTAATAACCATGAGTTTACAATCTGCATACTAAAACTTGTGTGTGTGTGTGTGTGTGAGCGTATTTGTGGGTGTGGGTGTAAATGAGCGTTTGTGTGTGTGTGACAATGTGAGAGTTGGTTTTGTGTTTTACTGCTTTTAATTTTTATCTTAAAATTAGGAATAGATTTTCTATTTCGTCGTAACTTAACGGTTTCAGCCATAATTTTATTTTATTTTTAAACTGATAGTTGGATAGTTGTTTGGTTTTATGAGCTAAATTAAGTTTATTATATAATCTAGGTGCTACATTGTTATAGTGATGTTGGGCAAATTTACTTTTTACTCTAGGGATTGGGCATTCGTCTCTTCTTTTGCCAGATGGTAATAGATAGGGTACTGTGTTTTTATGATATTTACGTAAACATTGATACACAAACAACTTTCTGACAGACAGAACATCGGCCTTATCATAGACAGAATCTGTAGGATATTGAAACGGTAGCGAGAGGAGTACTTGCATGAACTGTTTTAATTTCTATTGTTGGTTATCAAATTTATTTTTTAACTCTCAATAATAATGAAAATACCTTAACTGTTCGGCCCGTGAGATCGGGCTTAGACATTTTTTACTACCTTTTAAAACTACATTTTCATAATAAACTGAGTTTTGTAACACAGACCCCGCCACCTCCTTAGAGGTTTTTTTTTTTTAAACCATCCAGAAGTACCTCACGACTTGGGGGTAACCCGACTCGGACAGGTTAGGTTAGAAGGAGGTGGCGGGGTTGTAGTGAGTGAGTGAAGCGAGCGAACACAGACCCCGCCACCTCCTTCGAGGTAATTTTTTTTAAACCACCCAGAAGTAGGAGCCCCGCGCAGCGGGGCTCCGTCAACTACGCCTTTTAATAAATTTTTCGAATCGTAAATATTCTAGGAAACCAAAGACTATGTGGTTTTACATAAAAGCATAAATACGACTGTTCTAACTTTTTAACGCCTGAAATAGGTACTACTTACCGATACCCAAGCATACCCGTAGTAAGTAAAATTCATGATATACGATGCAAGCAAAAGTTATTGTACAAGTACATTTTATATTTTTTATAACTTTCTGTATAACCACTCAGAATAATATTTTTAGTATAGTGTTACAGTTAAAATAGCACCACAGACTATGAAATTTAAAAGGTAATTTATGAATTAATAGTTGGCAAATATAGATAAAAATTACAAAGCATAGTTTTCGGTAGAACGTAATTTATGCCGGTAGAAAAGTAATAAAGCAATAAACAGTCAAGTTTATTTATCGAAGATTTCAGTATCTCATTCGGTCGTTTCGTCATTTTTATTCGGACAAAAGTAGTCGGAAAGTTAGTATTTTAGGCAGTAGATTTAATATTTTGAGTAAGGGTAATTCTTCTTTTTTTGTCGGAGCTTTTATTACTACCCTCTTTTTTTCCCTTCAACTTACAAGTTAGAATAGCAAAATAGTCAACTTTAAATACTTAACAAATGCCAGACAAGCCGGACTTCGCCTAATTTGGCCGGACACACAACCAACAAAAAGCGTGACTATGTCCGGCTTTACCCGAACGCCTGGCCACGCTACTCCCAGGCCACCGCGCCCACCGCCACACCACCCGAGCCGACGACACCCATTTACATTTTAATTGAACCTCGAGGGTAACTGCACCGGATAAATTCCAAATGGATTAATTGTGTTTCTCGCCGGTTTCACGTTCCACACCCACCCAGGGACGCTACTCCTAAAACTTGTAATACCGTAAAGAATTAAGCTTTTTTTTTAAATATAATATCTTTTTTTGGCGGGATGACTTGGATGTCTTCCTTGAGAATTGGCAAGAGGTGGCTCAAAGCCGAGAGCGATGGAAGGAATGGAGGGAGGCCTTTGCCCAGCAGTGGGACAGCATAGACTAAGTATAATAGGTAATAATATAATAATATCTTTTTTGCCTGTGATCTACCCTCAAACTGCAAACTCAATGACTGAAAACCTATTATTTTCATAACTTAAAATCGTTTAAATTATGAAAATAATAGGATTTCAGTGTGCGAATAATTAAGCAGCTATTTATAATAATATCGAATTATGTTAATGCTAAGGTATTTAATAGAATCCACCAAACTAGCAAAGATAAACTTGCTGATTGAGTTCATTGAAGAATACTTTTTTTTAAGATAGACAATCATCAAACAATTTCTCACGATCTGGGTCAAGCGAGATGGTGTGTCAGGCTTCTAGGTTTGTACTGAATAAAACCCACCTGCGTTTGTTTAGCTTTTTTTGCCCTTTGCGATCCAAGGGCATTGAAGCTTTTCTAACAATCCCGTGCCGCAGACCTAGGATAAATTACTAGATTCTCTAAACTACGCGAAACAACATACTCTTCCTTATTTAGACACTAGCCCGCCTCGGGTTTGCACGGGTGCAAAATTATCAGTATCCCCTAAATATTACGCATATAACCTTCCTCTGAGCCGCTCTATCTAATAAAAAAAACAGCAGTAAAATCCGTCGCATAGTTTTAAAGATCTAAGCTTAAATAGAGTATAGACAGAGGGAAGCGACTTAGTTTTATACTATGTAGTGATGCTACAAAAAACGCTAAGTATTTTTTCCTGGATCAACATGATCCTGACTGGGCGAAATATTTCAGCAGGGGGCCGGTCATATTGACCCTAGAAAAAATACTTTAAGTGTCTAAAGCTAATGGTCTGCATACATCCGGTGCCGTGTAGGCGACAGGCTGTCTGCCAAGCTGATGTGGAAAAAAACTCCATCGTACTCAAAACTCATCCAAATAACTAATCATCCACCCACTAGCAATTTGATACAGCAAAAGATACTTTAAGCACACGACTTATGGATGTTTTAAATGCAGGAAAAGTTTGGCTCAAGTATAATTTATGGAGAAATGTGTTAGAAGGACAGACGGTAGCGTTTCTTGTCACACGTAATTAATTACCAGACCTTCAACAGTTTTTTTTTAACTGTGTTCTATATTGACATTCTGCTAGTTTTTTTTCCTTTAATCTCGGAAGCGTTCCTAATATACGACAACGAAAAACAACTACTACATATAAAAAAGAGCATGTTGAATGCTATGTTTATAATAAAATTAAAATAACCGTTATTTGTACTATTAATTCTATAAACATGTTTTCTTTCTTTCTTTATTATTTATTCTGTACCTTTATTTCAGTCAAATTACATCCACAGTGGGTAAGTAAACAAGAATCTTATTACTATGTTAGGAACTACCTATGTACATACAGTACATATCTACGAATTTATAGTAATATAATTACTATAAATTCTTAGCAAAAAGATTATTCGAGATTTATTGAACCAGAACGATAAAATGCCAGTTACACTGATTACATACCTACTTCAGATACAAATTATATGAAGCACATTAAAGAAAAAGTTTACATCTAATATAACGCTATGCACTATCGGATAATCGTATTTCACAGTTATGATCTTCAGGATGGGGGTGGAGCTGGCCTGCACTCTGCAGAGCATTGAGGTAAATTTCTATCTGGACTGAGCGAAAGTAGCAAATGCACTGTAGAACTGATGTAACCCCCAACAGCTTCTAGAAACCGTTATTATATTGGTGTCGTATGAATACTTGACAGTAGGCTTTAAACTGAATTACTTTAACTTGTTGTCTACGCCTTGCAAATCTGCTTGCCATCAACTACTTACATCAGACTTCCAGCGCCTTATGCCCCAGCTAATATGATGGTGGATATTAGCAATACATATCCTAATATCCACCAACATCCATCCATCATCATCAAGGTAACAAGTCTGAACTTATTGATACACCTCTTTGAGCTCATATCCGGTCGGAGTTATTGTGGGCACCGATTCTGGGTATTTGCCACCTTCAGCCGTTAGACCAGGTATTCTGTTTTTGCAACAATACGCCATACGCCTTAGCATAAGAATTTTCGCAATGTTTCTTCTGCTTTTTGGCCAAGAACTCGACTTCCGTGCAGCACGTAGCTAATGCCAGAAAGGTTTTTCGAAAGTTTTGCTAGTAAAAATATTAGCTCTGAGTGAAGAACATGACTACGTGAGAAATAGCGCTCGTTCTCTATCTCTCACACATACATACGGTTATGACTTTGCAGAAGAGTTGGAGCACTGGTTACTTAGCTCATAGCTGTTGCAACTCGAATTTGCCCAGGGTTGGGTTTACCTATAGTATAGGGTGTGCGGTGTGAGCGGGTGCCGGGTCGTAAGGGGCGCCTACTCCAGACGTCATTGCAAAATTGACCGAAATAAGTCTGTTTCCAGTCTGATGCAGTTGTTGGAGTTTATTTTAATTCAATCATAGGTCTATCCCCTGCATCGTGTTATATTTCGTAGGACTTTTATGTATTTAATCTTCATGTAAACAAAGGTATAAAGGTGGCTTAATGTCTTAGGCATTCTCTACCATAGTCAACATGGGTTGTTGGAGACTATATGGCAGTACTTTAGTAGTTTCTTGCGATAGGGTTTTTGACACATTTTTTTTATATCCTACATTTTAGTGAGTACCTACCTAATACTTTTGTAAAAGATAACCCTCTTTCTGGCACAGTCGGGTAAATAAACTTTAAGTACTTATTCCATTCTGCCCGCAAGCCTACTAGAGGATGCCGAGGTATTAAAGGGCGCTTCAAAAGCTAAAGCCGCCTCTGAATTCGCCTCCCAACTGTTTTTATACTTTTTCAGAAGAGTTAGGTACATCACATTTCTGAAGGCCCGTGGTCCAACAGTCAGCGTAACTCAGAACGGCTCCCACCACTGATTACACGCTAAGACGACAGTGAGCGTGAGAGCGATAAAATGTAAAAAATGAGGACAAGGACATGAGGGAAAATCAGTCGTTACGGATAGTCAGAAGCCAGTAAATTTGATTCCAGTCTTGCCATGAAGTACCGTGTTACCCCAGTTAATGGATTGTGGAGGTCTGGTAGGCAGCCGTTCCTCGTAAAATACTGGTATTCAGCTAAATCCGGCTTGACTGGAAGCCGACCCCAATATAGTTGGGAAAAGGCTAGGCAGATGATGAAGGACATGATGGAAAATGGCATTTTCGTTGACGAAACTCGGATACATAAGTACACTACCAGATAGTCGATCTTTTCGTGGATATCCGTAGAAAGCTTAGAGATTCTGAAAAACAGAATTATCACTAATACTTTCAGGATGGCGGCGAATTACCTCCGTTCATCAATAGTGCAATTTCAGACGATTGATTGGCTTTTCCGCTCGCCGGACTTAAACATAAACCCGAGCGAGCATGAGGAGCTCTTATATGAGCAGTTCTGCAAACACCACAGATCGTCTTCATGCGTCAATTGACTATTTTTCTGATTTCAAGACAAATTAATAGTTAAAAGTTTTTTTTTGCTGTCGCTAAGGTACGATGGTCAGCGGTGCTTTAAATATTAATGAATTTTTCCACCAAACTTGTGCGTAGAGCTTCCGCAAAACGAGGATGCGTAGTGGGCTATAACCCCAAAAATCTTAACTAATATCTATGGCTATAACACTTCCTCGCTTGTCTCTCGTACATATTCCTCGTTCGCAACCCCTGCTCGCCATTTTACGCTTTTTAGGGTTCCGGCAAAAACGGAATCATTATAGGATCAATTTGTTGTCTGTCAAAGACTTTTCTCAGGAAAACATTTAGATATGAAGCTGAAATTAACCTATCACATACTCGCAAAACGAGACACAATAGTAAAACAATAACAGCGCGGTGTCATAGGACCGGTCGGGGATTCATGAATTCAAATAGGTACTCATGTCTGCTACCCCCAGACGCAGTGAAAATATCAAACTTCTAAGTTAACCGAATCTAAAGATAAGGATGTTTAGGCTTCGTTTAGGTGCTTATTTTGAAAATCGCTGGAAAATAAAAAAAGCGTGTACCTATACAGGTACATCCAGTTGACTTCCAATGCTGATATTTGGCATGAAGGAAGGTCTGATAGGAGTAGCACAAGTAAAGGAATAAGTCGGAAAACTGTTATTGTTTTGCTAGTTTCGTCACCAGAAAATTACCTAAGTACTTGTTTTGCGTTTCGGAAAAATATTCGAGACTCAATTCGGGAACTGAACTGGTTACTTAGGTAATAAGTTTGTCCGGAATGCTTGGTGCAGAGCTCAAGTCCGATTTGCGCTTGATCGATTCTGTCTATCAAACTTCTTTAGCTCAACAGATTAAGTCTCGTACATCTGTGTGAATGTTGAAAAGGAAGGAGATTGCCCGTTTTGGTAAGGGAAGTTGGGTCCCAGTGGAAAATGATTGTGCCCTGAAGATTTTTATTTTACATAATAGTAAAAACATAGCATTTTCATAATCGGAAACCTTTTTTCATTGTGTCACCCTGGTTTAGGATACCTATATCATTATTTTTCCGTTTTAAAAATCTAGGTAATAATTACAAATTGACCGACTAAACATCACCATGAGAGAGTAATGAAATAAATGACGTCCTCATAATTATGGTTTTAACGCCGCAGCTTCCCGATAGGGTTCATCTGTTTATGGTTTTTGTCATGGCAACTACCTATACGAGTAGCAGGTGTCCCTATTTGAATACCAATTTGCCTACTGCGGTTTTCACGTCCAATTATAATTTAAGTGTCTTCAATGCTAGAGTGAATAGTGAATAGTACACTATCAACGATTGCATCACTGCTTACCATCAGATGGGATCGCAGTCAAGTACTAGTTTATAACAATTAAAAGAAAAATAAAGAAAATCTTAAGGGCCCTGGCAACATAAGTAGATACCCTACGTACACCTACTTAGTAACTACTTGTAATGTATTACATAATATTATGTAGGTATTATTGTAGGTATAGCATATGGCGTATAGCGTCTCTCGGTCTACTAACGCCCTCGAGCGTTACTGTTTAGGTAACTAGGTGCTGTTGATTAGGTACTTTACTAGGTAGTTTATGCCAAATATTTCTGTTACCACGGTTGCCTGAGTAGGTACTACCTACCGTCTGTTTTTTATACCCTGAGACTAAATTGACACAGGTAATGTCAAACTTTCTATAGAAATTATGTCAGTTCTTTTGTGTTGTAATGTCGTTTTAGTCTCAGGGTATAAAAAACAGGTGGTACTCGTACTTATTAAAAAAATCCAACCACTTTTAAAGTTTAAGGACTACCTACCTAAACACAAATGTTTTTCATTTTTATTGTCTTTATTTATTTTTCCAATTTAAAACTATCTTTACACTTTCAGAGTAAGTAGTAGAGTAGGTATTTTTTTCTATTTTTTGTTTGTCTACTTATTCATCTTAATTAACTATAAGTAATTAGTAGTGATTAAACTTATTTAAATTAGTTTATGACTTATATTAAATAAGGCATTTATTGTGAATCTATTTACATAACTTCCATTTTGATCATTATGAAATTATACTGTAAAACAGAATAAAATAAAATCAAAAGTTAATGAAATAAAGTTAATAACGTAATGAGAATACTGTACCTAACAATTTTATAAAATTAATATTTTATAGTTACCGAGTAGTCTATCTACATAAAACTGCATAGCAAATGCCGTCTATACGAGTATGGTTCGCCCTACGTTAATGTTCGTATCGAGCGCCATCTAGGAACATTGTCGCGAAACCGGGCTTTGAAGAATTTATAACAATTGCCATACCCTTAGTGCGTGAGTCTGACTCGCACTTGGCCGATTTTTTTACTTCAACTAAGATTCAGTTAAATAAAAAAGCTATTGATAGGTAAATAAGGTTTCTTTGCAAACTGTACTTTTCAATCAATTTGATAGATCGTCGTTCGAGGCAAGGATCTTGTATACTCTTGATGTTATTAACTTTCCAACTATTATTTGGAAAGCATTGTAAAGTGCGTTACTCTTAGCCTGCAGTAAAGTGACGTAATTTTTCCCAACAATTCGGTATACATTTTTAAACGACGAACACTCCCTAGTGTTGCCATATCAATTTCATAGTTCCCACAAAAATTTGGGAAAACATTAAATTATTGCCTACTATTAGAGTAAATCTTTAATAGATTGCCTTAGTAGCTTTGTTTGTTTGATTGTTCGGAGTTCTTCTGTAACTCATCATCATCTGCCTAGCCTTTTCCCAACTATGTTGGGGTCGGCTTCCAGTCAAGCCGGATTTAGCTGAATACCAGTATTTTTACGAGGAGCGGCTGCCTACCAGACCTCCACAACCCATTAACTGGGGTACGTACACGGTACTTCATGGCAAGACTGGAGTCAGATTTACTGGCTTCTGACTATCCGTAACGACTGCCGAAGATCTACAAATAACAGCCGGGACACACGGCTTGACGTGCTTTCCGAGGCACGGAGGAAACTCGTTAAGATGGTCACCCATCCACAGACCAACCTAGGCAAGCGTTGCTTAACCTTGAAGATCGACCTGTGCGGCTGTTATTATCTAGCCACGAGCTACGCAAAAAGAAAATTCACAAAAGCAATGCCTTTAATTCTGACCATAACAGAATTAATTGTTGGAGTTCTTCTGTAACTGTCTCACCGTAAAAACTGAGAAGTGAGCTTCAGACAGTGAAAATCTTTGTTTCATACGCAATCAACCTACATTTACGCTCATTCAATCTTCTGTATGAGCCGTATTAATGATAATTTATGGGAGCTTCGAGCTCGGGCTACAACGTGCGGAAGCATATCGTATCGTAAAATGTTGTCAAAATCCTCAAATTAATAAGAATCTCATAGAATTGCCTCACTCACTTTGCTAGTTCATACCTTTCCCCTGTTAGAAATAGTCATACCTTGGAATAAATACAGGTAAGTGGTAACCTAAAAAAATCCAGTTAATCATCTCATTTTCAACGAAGACTCCCCTATTAAAATTAATTTTGTTCAATGCAAACATAGACTAATTCGATTCTAACGCTATCCCAAAAACATATTGAATTTTTTGTTAAAATAGTACCTGTTAGATCGATAGATGGCGTTAGGATCGAATTAGATCTCGCTATGGTTTCGTTACATGGCAGAGTACATAAGGATTGGGTTTGACACATTAAAATTGTCTCGCTCTGAAGTACTGAGTTTCATTTCCTCCAAGGCAATTTGATCCGAAATTGTTCATGGTCCGTACGAGCCGAAGGGTGATTTTGGAAGAACACAAGTAGCAAGGATTAGTAACGCTACATGATACGAGATGGCACTAGTAGTCGGTGAACAAACCCAGAGTTGTGAATCGTAAGTAGTGAAGTGTGTAATAAGTGGACAGTGGACAAAAAACCGTGAGTACATTTAAGTCTTAGTAAAAATAGTGTGGCCAGGGACTTAGAATAGTTTCGATAAAAACGATCAGACGTCGAATCTATGCCCGATTTCGCAGCGATTTTACAAGTGTTCAAAACACTTATAAAAATTTACGCTTGCTGGGACTTAGAAAAATTACTCATCACTGGACTTAGAAAAATCCTACTTATTGACACTTAGAAAAAATACTGTTGACATAAAACATGGAAAAGGAATTGAGAAAGTTGAAAGATGTCAAAGGACAGATTGAGAAGGGCTTCATAAACTTTAAAAAGTCTCCGAAAGATCGGATAAATTACAATTATGTGGACACACGTCTAGAGATGTTGGAGGACCAATTCCGGAATTTCACTGCAAAATACGAAGGCATAGTAGGCGAGTGTGAAGGTGAAGAATTGTATGATTACTTAAAGGAAGATATTTATGAAAAGGTTTATGAAACATATTTAATGTATAAGGTCGAATTAAAAAATGCTCTGTCTCAGTTAAAAGTTAATAGTTCTAATACCAAAGTTTGTGATGGTTCATCTGACAGCGTGGTAAGATTACCAAAAATAGTTTTACCTACTTTTAGTGGAAAATATACGGAGTGGTCGTCGTTTCGAGATTTGTTCATATCATTAGTCCACAATAACAAAAAACTTGATGATGTACAACGTCTCCACTATTTAAAAACTCAGCTGTCAGGTGAAGCAGCGCAACTTATAAGACATGTTCCAATAACTGATGTTAATTATAAAAAATGTTGGGATATGTTACAGCATCGGTTCAATAATAAGAAATTTATGTCAACATGTATATTAAACCGACTATTTGGCCAACGTAATATTGGAATCGAATCATCGAAGGCACTTAAAGATTTGCTTGATGTTACAAATGATTGTTTGCACGAACTTACCAATATTGGGATTGATGTTGGTTCGTGGGACGTCATTGTAGTTTATGTTGTAAGCTTGAAGTTGGACGCAGAATCTAGGAGGCAGTGGGAACTGCATGTTAGTGAATCATCCGACGATCTACCTTCCGTTAAACAGCTTTTTAAGTTTTTAGAGACGCGTTTTAGAGCCCTAGAATGCGTTGAACCTAAACATAAATCAAAAGCCGATAGTAATTCTACATCTTACGCTAAAGTAATGCATGGTGCTATTAATGATTCATGTCCACATTGTTCTGAAAGTCACAAGCTCTTCAATTGTAAGAAATTTTGTCAACTAGATATTGACGAGCGTCGTGACATTTCAAAGTCTTTGGGAGTATGTTTTAATTGTTTGGGCAGTAACCACACTTCCAAGTTTTGCCGTGTTCTTTCAAAATGCCGTATATGTCAGCGGAAGCATCATTCGTTATTGCATCCTAAGAGTATTGGTGGAGCCAGTGGGGAAACTATGCCAGCGGCGCGTGCAACCCCACATGAAGGTACTTCAGAGCCCGTACCAGATGTCAGTGCAAATATAGCAACTCATTTTGTGAATGGACAAGCACAGGGTCAAGTCTTGTTAGCCACGGCTCTCGTAAAGGCCGAATCACAAAATGGGTCCTCTCAAATTTTGAGAGCTTTGTTGGATCAAGGATCACAAGCATCCTTCATAACTGAGGCAGCAGCGCAATTGCTTCGTTTAAAGAAAGTAGTCTCGAAGACCACTATTGCAGGTATAGGAGGTGGTCATGGCAATATCGTCTCTAGACATGTGGTTATTTTTAATATACAATCATTGCATGATCCCTCTTTTACACTAAAAGTAACTGCGCATGTATTAAGTTCACTGACTTCAGTTATGCCAAATACAAACTTTAAATTAGAGAATTGGCCAGAAATTCACAGTATACTTTTAGCCGACCCAAAGTTCAACTGCCCTAATAAAATCGACATTTTGTTAGGAGCTGAAACATACTGCCGTATTTTAAAGGAAGGTCTAATCAAGAGCCCCGCGGGCTCTCCGGTGGCACAAGACACGCATTTAGGTTGGATTGTGTCAGGCCATGTTAGTAAAGCGGAAAGGTCTCTAGATTCACATAATACCGTGATCGCGATGCACACTCAAATAGAAGAGAACGAAATGTTAAAACGTTTATGGGAACTAGATTCTGAGCCTGCTTTAACGAAAAAACTTCTCACGCCTGAAGAACAAGCTTGCGAGGAGTTTTACGCAAACACGACAAAAAGAGAGAAAGATGGGCGTTACGTCGTGAAATTACCTTTTCGTTCAGAAGATCCACCTTGTAAATACGGTCATTCTAAAAATATAGCTGTAAAAAGATTGCTAGGTTTAGAAAGGAAGTTGGCTAGGGATAATGAATTAAAATTACAGTATACTGATGTGATAAATGAGTATTTATTGCTAGGCCATTTGGAGAAAATCACCGATGAGTCTGAAATAAATAAAAGTGATGCAGTTTATTTGCCCCATCACGCAGTGGTTAGACAAGATAAGCTGACCACCAAGGTAAGAGTGGTTTATGACGCGTCATGTAAGGGAACAAACGGGGTTTCCTTGAATGACACCTTAATGGTAGGACCCACTCTTCAAGCAGATTTGAGACATATAGTCATGAGATGGCGACAGCATCCGATTTGTCTGGTAGCAGATATAGTGAAAATGTATCGCCAAATCAAAGTAGCGCAGTCAGATACGGATTTCCAAAGAATTGTTTGGAGAGAGGATCCTAACAAAGAGGTAGAAGACTTCCGACTTCTGACCGTCACCTTTGGTACGGCATGCGCCCCTTACTTGGCTGTCAAGTCATTACATCAAATTGCATGTGATGAAGGTGATATGTATCCATTGGCTGCTGAAAGGGTGAAATCAGACTTCTATATGGATGATCTGATGACTGGCTGCCAATCTGAAATAGAAGTAGAAAGAATTTTTAGTGAAATGAACAGTTTACTGGAGAAAGGAGGATTTCAATTGCAAAAATGGACAAGCAATAGGATGAGTTTATTGGAAACCTTAAAAGAAAAATCTGGTAGAGATTTGGAAATTAAAACTGATGGAGTAACTAAGATTTTGGGACTTACCTGGAACCAAAACACTGATGAATTTGATTATTCTGTAAAAATGTCACCTCCTGCTGCATCTGAAACAAAAAGATCGGTCATATCAGAAATATCACGGCTCTATGATCCGTTGGGGTGGATAGCGCCATGCATTATAACCTCGAAGGTCTTTATAAAAAAGCTATGGATTAGTGGTATAGGCTGGGATGATGAACTGCCACCACATCTCTCACAAGAGTGGAGATATTACAGATCAAAATTGGAGAAATTGGTGGGCTTTCACATTCCCAGATGGATAGGCAGAAGCGATGAGGCCACTACGATAGAGCTACATGGGTTTAGCGATGCCTCGAATATAGCTTATGCGGCTGTAGTGTATTGTCGCATTATCGATGCTACTGGGCAAATACACTCACACCTCATAAAGGCAAAAACAAAGGTAGCTCCTATTAAGCAGATATCAATTCCACGGCTGGAATTGTGTGGTTCTGTTTTAGTAGCAAAACTATTGATCGAAGTAGCTGAAGTAATGAACATTTCAAGGGCTAATATCCACGCTTGGACAGATTCATCTGTTGTTTTGGCCTGGTTAAGCGATCATCCAAGTCGTTGGAAAACTTACGTGGCCAACCGCACTTCAGAGATCCTTAGTTTGCTAGACAATACACAATGGGCTTATGTCAAAACCACAGATAATCCAGCGGATATCGCTTCTCGTGGAGTTTCTTCAGCTGTTCAACTTGATGATGATCTATGGAAACGAGGACCAGGTTGGTTAAGAAATGATCATATAGAATATACTAAACCTAGCGCAATACGCACTAATGAGGAGAAGAAACCTGTTAAGGTTTACACAGCTAACCTAGTGTCTGAATTTGAAACTATTTGGGGATCTAGGTATTCATCACTAACACGTTTAGTGAGGGTTGTTGCGTACTGTAAAAGGTTTTTGCAGTCAATAAGAATTCGCAAAGCAAACATTAAGTTTACATCATACCTGTCAGCTTCAGAAATTCGTGAAGCCTTTGATGTGTGTATCAGGCAAAGCCAACAGCAGTGGTTTCATGCAGAATTTCTAGCCCTGAAAAATAAGGTTCCATTAGATAAAACGAGTCCATTATATAAACTAAATGTGTTTGTTGATAAATGTGAGATATTGCGCGTTGGGGGTAGACTGCGCTATTCTCAACTACTTGATGACACAAAGCACCCCATTGTTATTCCTCATGATTCGAGTTTAGCCAAGTTAATTGTAGCAGACGCTCATGAAAAGACCTTTCATGGAGGACAGCAACTGGTACTCAATTTTATACGCACCAAGTACTGGATTGGTCGGGTAAAAAATATTGTACGAGCTCATATACGTCATTGTGTTCCCTGTATTCGATATGCTGCGACCACAAAACAACAGTTCATGGGAGACCTTCCAGCTTGCAGAGTAATCCCAAGCAAGCCGTTTTTTAACTCCGGGGTCGATTATGCGGGCCCCATTAATATGCGAGTCTCTAAGGGTCGTGGGCAACGGTCGTATAAGGGATACATCTGCTTATTTGTGTGTATGGCCACGCGCGCAGTACACATTGAGGCTGTTTCAGACTTAACAACTGAGGGTTTCCTGGCAGCCTTCAAACGTTTTGTTTCCAGGCGTGGTCACTGTCGTCATATCTGGAGCGATAATGGCACCAATTTTGTGGGCGCTGCCAAGGAGTTACAAATTCTTTTCAACCAAGAAAGTTCAATGATTAAAGACATTGCAGCTGCTCTTGCAAACTCTCAAACCGAATGGCATTTTATTCCTCCCCACGCTCCAAATTTCGGTGGATTGTGGGAAGCAGGAGTGAAAAGCGTGAAACATCACCTGAAGCGCGTCGTGGGCGACTCCACTTTGACGTTTGAAGAGCTGTCCACAGTTCTTTATCAAATTGAGGCATGCCTAAACTCTCCCTTATCTCAAGGCAGTAGCGATCCAGAGGATCCTGTGCCTTTAACTCCAGGCCATTTTTTGGTCGGTCATCCATTGATTGTTGCGCCCGACTACAACTACGAAAATGCTACAGTTAGTACTTTGCGCCGATGGCAATTAGTGCAACGTATGGTGCAGCACTTCTGGCGTAGGTGGAAACAGGAGTACTTAACAAATTACTTCCAAAGACATAAATGGAATGATCGCAACTCTAACTACAAAATAGGCGATGTAGTGATAATAAAAGAAGACAACTTACCTCCGGCAAAATGGTTGTATGGCAGAATTACACAGCTCCATCCCGGTAACGATGGCTTGACGCGTGTTGTCACTATACGTAGTAAGGGCACTACGATTAAGCGTCCAACTTCAAAATTGTGTTTCCTTCCTGTTACTAATTAAGTTATATTTTGTTGAAATATTATGCTTGGATTTGTTTGTTTTAGTATGGTTCCCTTATGTTGCACTATTGTTTTTAAATACGGTGTTATATTTTGTGTAATATGAAACTTATTTACTTTGTGTTTTGATGAAGCTTGTTATGAGAATGTTTTACTTGTATGTTGTTATTTATAGTAGATAAAACTTGCTATATTTGTCATGTTTAGGTCGGAACCAGTCAATAATATGTAAACATACGTACTGAGGCCATCCACCATTTAGTTTTTTG
The DNA here is from genome assembly GCA_030763345.1 of Mythimna separata. NCBI lineage: Eukaryota > Metazoa > Arthropoda > Insecta > Lepidoptera > Noctuidae > Mythimna > Mythimna separata. The sequence goes on along the minus strand of CM061167.1, from coordinate 19,194,956 downwards.
TAAGTGTTATACAGTCCATTGTTCTTATAGTTGTTGAGTTTGTGCATGGTGGGTGGTTGTAAAAGGAAAATATTCCTTTTGGTGGGCGGAATGTTCAATGCAAACATAGACTAATTCGATTCTAACGCTATCCCAAAAACATATTGAATTTTTTGTTAAAATAGTACCTGTTAGATCGATAGATGGCGTTAGGATCGAATTAGATCTCGCTATGGTTTCGTTACATGGCAGAGTACATAAGGATTGGGTTTGACACATTAAAATTGTCTCGCTCTGAAGTACTGAGTTTCATTTCCTCCAAGGCAATTTGATCCGAAATTGTTCAAATTTTGTTATAGACAAAATTAAATGCTTTGTTTTTTTGAATTTGCTTAACTTTCCAATTCTTATCTGGAAAGCATTGCAAAGCGTGTAGGTAACTCCTGCCTGAAGTAAAGTAACGTAATTTTTCCCAACAATTCGGAATAAATTTTTAAACGATGAACACTCCCTAGTGTTGTCATATCAATTTGATAACTCCCACAAAAATTTGGAAAATCATAAAATTATTGCCCAATATTAGGGTAAATCTTTGATTCCATTGTCGTCGTCGCTTTGTTTATTTGATTGCTCGGAGTGTTCTTCTGTAACTACCCCAGCGTATTAACGGTGAAGTGAATTGCCATTGCTGCAGACAGTGAAAATGTTTATTTCCTACGCAATCAACGTAACTTTACCATCATACTGCTGTTGTTGTCCAGGGTCGTAGCTACTTCTGTATCATCCATATCAATGACATGGGAGCTTCGGGCTTCATGAGACAGTAGACTTGAGTAGGTATACGGTTTTATTTTAATTTTAACGCGATACGTTCACGCGTTCCCGAGATAAAGGTTTTTGAAATTCTTGATAAACAGATAGAAAGACAGTGAAACAGACAAGCAGACGGACGTAATTTTTACCAACAATTCGGGATAAATTTTTAGACAGTGAACACTCCCTAGTGTTACCATATCAATTGCATAACTCCCACAAAAATTTGGGAAAACATTAAATTATTGCCTAATATTAGGGTAAATCTTTGACTCAATTGTCGTCGTCGCTCTGTTTGGTCTTTATCAGCCTATCAATGATATGGGAACTTTGGGCTCGGTTTTCAGGCCCCTGTAGCTCGAGCTCGACGTGTGGAAGCATACCTAATATCGTAAAATGTTGTCAAAATCCTCAAATTATATAATCTTGCTCAAATTATATAATGTTGTCAAAATCCTCAAATTATATACAACTTTCCACTGTTAAAAACACCGTTTTATCATGGGTAACCTAAAAAAGTCCAGTTCACGATCTCATTTTCAACGAAGACTGTCCTATTAACAATTAATTTTGTTATGGTCAAAATTAAATGCACAAATTCTTACGTAATTGTGACGCAGATATTATGATTATGTGCGTAAAAAGATCGGCCTGACGTTATTATAGACGTAATTTTAACCAATCATTGGGGATCAATTTTTAGACGGCGAACACTCCCTAGTGTTGCCATATGAATTGCATAATTCCCTCAAAAATTGAGAAAACATTAAATTATTATCTAATATTAGGGTAAATGTTTGACTCAATTGTTGAAACGAAGACTACCCTATCGCAGTACTTATAGGTAATGCGTGGTTTAATTTTTCGTGTTGTGTCATAGCTTTCAAATCGAAGAAGTTGAGTAGGGTCAGCAAAACAAGTTTTTTTTTTAATAACTATTAAGTACTAGCTTTTACCCGCGGCTTCGCTCCCGTCAAATGACTACCCTACATATCCTACGCTACCCTACCCTACCTTCTCTACCTACCCTACACTACACTACCCTATACTACCCTACACTACCCTACACAACCCTACACTACCCTACACTACCCTACACTACCCCACACTACCCTACACTACCCTACACTACCCTACACTACCCTACACTACCCTACACTACCCTACACTACCCTACACTACCCTACACTACCCTACACTACCCTACACTACCCTACACAACCCTACACTACCCTACACTACCCTACACTACCCTACACTACCCTACACTACCCTACACTACCCTACACTACCCTACACTACCCTACACTACCCTACACTACCCTACACTACCCTACACTACCCTACACTACCCTACCTACCCTACTTTACCTAACTTTTTTTTTTTAGAATTTTTCTCTCCGTAAGAACCATCATTGAACTTCAAGGAACATTTTAAAAAAAGAATCAGCCAAATCGGTCAAGCCGTTTTCATGTGATGTCGTGACAACGAAAACCGGGTTTCATTTTTATATATATAGATTTACGAATCATAAACGAAGAATTCTGTAACACAATTTTGGTATTCAGTTCCGCTCATATTTATTATATCACTGTGTGAGTAATCATTGTACTTGCGCTTTCCCTTATAATATAAAACATAGATTGTTGTTTTAAATGAAATAGGTAGGTATATTTATTAGCAATTATGATAAAAAACCTAAATATGGTTCTTCAAGACCGCTCACCCGGGCACCTCATAGATGCTTCATTCTGCTCGTCTTTACTTTTTGGTGAGTTGTAGCCAACAATGATTATAAGAAAGCTTCCCTAAATTTGTTAAAAAAGTATCGACATGAAATTAAAACCATATACTCAAGTCTGCGGTGCCTTGAAGCTGTGCAAAGATCAAACTTGTAAATTACGAAAAAAAAGAATGAAAACTTAGGTAGGTACATTTCGACAATCAATGGAATCAAATTCATAGGGTACCTACTACTTTCCGATGATCTAGAATAGGTACTGAATTTTGGAAAGCAAGGTCTCATGGTACAAATATAGGAAAACAGTTTGAAAACTGATAATTTGTAGATACACCACATGAAAATTAATTGCGATTCGGAAAAATCTTCAAGATTCGATTGGGGAATTGAACTGTTTTCACAGTTGGTACGGAACCCTCTGTGCACGAGTCCGACTCGCACTTGGCAGGTTTTTTATGATTTTGTTTAAAAAAATATAATTTATAAGTGTAAAATGCAAGTACCTATAAAAATAATTTTGTTTAGGTCAAATTTATTATTAAACCTATTAATATATCTTCCATTTTTATAATTATGACATAATACAACACAATAAAATAGACTGAGATAAAAATCAAAATGGAACCTAATCAAATACATTATACCCAAAATTTAATGCGAATATACTGTAATCATTATAACTACATGACATTAGAATTTGAAGAAATAATTTTTTTATAAAATTAATATTGTATCTACAGTCTATTGTATATACTTAAAACTGCATAGCAAACGCCATCTATATTGTTCGGCAAAGTCGACCTACGTTAATGTATCAAGCGCCATCTAGGTCCATTGTGGCGAAGCCAGTCTTTGCAGAATTTTTAAAATGCGCCATCTACATTGTTAAGTCAGAACTGGCATTACTTCACGATTTGCTGCACACTGTTACAACTACCCAGAAAAAGGTATAATACCCTATAAAAATACTAGAGACCACTCTCAACATTACTTTGAGATGAACTAACGATAATTATGGGAACAATACATGCAAAAACAGAAGATATTCGATATTTGAAAGTACACACAAATTAAAACTACATAAATAGAACCTATAAATAGATTACACACGTACTATCGGCCAAAGATCCTCACCTTAAGGACGATAATTGCAAAGCAAGGCTCGCGGCTCGATCACTAGATTTATGTTTTGTCACTAGCTGCGCCTGCGCAGGAATATAGTCTTAACTGAGCATACACGGTAATTTTTGTCGCCTGTACATACGTAAAATTATTGAAAAACATCGAGTTTTGCAAGAAAATGTCTAGGAGGCACTTTCACAAGAAAATACAATAGCATTGTATAGATTTAATTTATTGTAAGTATTGAAACAAAATAATAATATATTAGGTACCGAAGTAGATTTAATATTTAGGTACAATACATATTCTATTATTTTACAGTATTCGGTAAATATTTAAGTATATCACGGATTATAATTTGCAAATGAATAAGACATTATGTAAGTACATAACACTATAAGATCAGTCATGCTTATTAAGCTAAATTAAACAATTTTCAAAGAACGCAATCCTTAAATGCTAGTAAAAAAATTAAAAGCTTTTAAAGGAACTTCCATGTATACTACAATTCCATGGGTATATCTATCACTTAAATCGCACCATAACCGGGGTTAGACGTTAACTTAAAATACTCTGTTTATGATAATATAATTTGATCTTTAGGGTGAAAATGACGGGACCGAGAGGCCATGATCTCTCCAGATCCGCGTTAACTATAGGTAGTGCTTAAGTATAATAACTATACTACATAAACCGTCAGACTTATAGGCAAAAATTTGACAAAGTTTAATAAAATGGAATGTCAGATATTAACAAATAGCATTTCCTTGACTTAATAATTCTCCCATAAACTAAAAACAATATAAAATGAAAATCTTAATTTCAGTGCCATCTAGCGAGAACACGGTCACACTCGGGCCGTCATTTTCGAGAACAAAATTAAAATGCAATTGCGGGAATGCTCTAGCGCTAGTTTACATGTTTACCAAAGATTGCTTTTTATAACATCTTTTTTTTGCGTTTGAACTGACATGAATTTAACCACACGCAAGATTGTATATATTAATTAAATATCAATGTAATACAATCGAATACAATTTAAAAACTATAAGAATTATAAACTGTATACAGTCCAGACTCCAGGTACTTTTTCAAAGTACTAACGAGTAACCATGTATTTAAATTATTAGTCCAGTCAAAATAGACATTCCAGTTTGCATTAATTCCCAACAAGCTGGATTTTTGTGCAGGCCTTGAATACGTCATTACGAATGTTATGTCAAAAGTCCCCATCGATCCCGCTTGTGCGTTTTGTTTTATTCGAGGTCAAAGGTCACAAATTAGCGTTTTTTGCGTATATCTCTGAAACTACGAGAGCTATCAAAAAATGATTCAGGCAAAGTTTGAAGATCGTAAAATTGTCTACAAAAAAGATCTAACACTTTTTCTTCTACGGTGCACTGTTCTCGAATTATGGCTATTTTAAACATAGAAAATACGAATATGCACTCATGCTAAGGGATGATGGGTTCGATGAATATTTGAAGGACAAACCATCTGTAACGATACATAAGCAGTGTCGTAAAGCATACACCCGGAAGAGCAGCATCGCTGCAGCTAAAAGACAGCGTGAGGTGGAGATAGCTACCACATCTGGGATTAGTCCTCCTCGTACTAGCACGAGGTAATGAATCGTCTTTTTGACGAAATACTGTTTGTTCTGTGGCAATGAAGCAGATAAAACGGCTGAAATAAAAAAAAAGCGCAGCATCTTCGACCAAGAGTGTCCTCAACTTTCAACCCTTGACTTCAAGAAAACCATCTTTAAGGAAGCTCAGACTCGTTCTCATGAGCTAGCAAGTAGTGTCATTGCCCGAATTCAGTATGAATATGACTTAGTTGCTGCCGAGGCTAAGAACTACAGTGATTGTTACACTTAAAATACGACTTTCCTGCGGTCTAAAGTCACGATATCTCGAAAGCGATGCTTTATAGAAGAAAGGACTCTTGGTCGAAGATGCTGCGCTTTTTTTTATTTCAGCCGTTTTATCTGCTTCATTGCCACAGAACAAACAGTATTTCGTCAAAAAGACGATTCATTACCGCGTGCTAGTACGAGGAGGACTAATCCCAGATGTGGTAGCTATCTCCACCTCACGCTGTCTTTTAGCTGCAGCGATGCTGCTCTTCCGGGTGTATGCTTTACGACACTGCTTATGTATCGTTACAGATGGTTTGTCCTTCAAATATTCATCGAACCCATCATCCCTTAGCATGAGTGCATATTCGTATTTTCTATGTTTAAAATAGCCATAATTCGAGAACAGTGCACCGTAGAAGAAAAAGTATCAGATCTTTTTTGTAGACAATTTTACGATCTACAAACTTTGCCTAAACCATTTTTCGATAGCTCTCGTTGTTTCAGAGATATTCGCAAAAAACGCTAATTTGTGACCTTTGACCTCGAATAAAACAAAACGCACAAGCGGGATCGATGGGGACTTTTAACATATCATTCGTAATGACGTATTTAAGGCCTGCACAAAAATCCAGCTTGTTGGGAATTAATGCAAACTTGAATAATAATTTAGTCTATTTTGACTGGACTATATATAGCCAAAACACTTATGCAAAATAATATAGAATATCGTCACCTCTTTGGAAATGATATTATATCAATTAATTCTACTTATATCTAATTGTTGGAAGATTTTTAGTTAACCTATATAAATGTAAGTCACATTAATCTCGTCTAGGCAAAGTAATAGTTAGTTTAAATAAATATGTAGCTATTATTTATTAAAATAAAACCCATTAGAAAACCAAAACCAAACTTTTGCTGGAGTAATCAAGTAACTTTACTGCAGCAGCAACCATTTTTATCAAAAACTTATCTGCACAATATTTTTTTAAATCATCGTTGTAGATAGGTACTTAGTATTACTTTTGGTTTCAATTTTGGTTTTAATTTTGGTTTTAATTTTTGGTTTCAATTATTATTTTAGGTTTTAATTTTTATATTAGACTTTTTTATTATTGTCGGTTTTTTTATTTTGGCTTTAAAAATTCAACAAAAATTTCATAAAAATCAGTCAAGCCGTTTTGGAGGCGTTTTATAATTATTTTTTTCTTTTTCCACTTTTTCGATTTTAAAATTTATTCTTATTTATTTATTGTACACAAAACTTAACATTAATACAATGATTTGACAATTCAATGAGTTTTTTCCCAGCAAACCTTTCAGTGATTTTTATATCCTATATTTTTAATACAATTTTGTTGACAAAATTGTGTTACAGCATAAGTAATATTTTTATTGTCTACTATAATTCACTTTATAACTAGTTGAGGAGCCATTTATTTTTATTTCTATTTTATTATTTTATTATATTTACTTTAATCTCACATAATAGTAAAAACAAGAAATATTCAACCAAAATACTTGTAATACAAAGGGAATTTTATTTATGTATCTATGTAAGAAACTTAATATGTCAATAAATAATTTTATTATTATTAATATATTAAAAAGGCGAAGCAAGAAATAATCATCTCTTTCATACCGATATTCGACATTATTTTGCTGGAGTTACGTACATAGAGCATACTGCTTTTATACTGCTACAGTAAAAATACAATAGACTAGCTTCAGCTAGCGGCTTCGCCCGCCTGAAAATGGAAAATTATCCCAATGGATATTATGTACTCTTGGAATAATATAAAATATGTCCTATATGCTATTCGACGATATGGCCTACACATGTGGCTAATTTCGTCGAAATCAATTAGGCCGCTTCAGCGCGGAGGAGTAATTTAACAAACAAACTTTCACCGTTATAATATGTGTGATTAATTACGCACTCTGCAAGAAAGTAATAATACCTACCAAGGTAAGTTAGTTTAATTAAAGAATTCTTTGTAAAAAGCTGATTAAGAATGCCTAACACTGCACCGCATTTTTGTAATGAACCACTAACTTGTTCTACCATAACATTATATATTATTTACATTATAAGGTAAATAACTAAATAATAAACGTAAATATTCCTATACTTACATATAGGCAATTTTAAGACTGTTCCAACAATGTACATTTACATGATCTGAATAAGTCTTAACGGAAAAATCACTTTAATATTTAACATCCATATTAGTTTGGTTTACCCCGTTTAGCCCGCAGACTTCATTTTTTCTAATTCCATGATCGCCTTGTTGTAATCTTCTCTAACTTTCTTGCATTCAATCTGTAGATCTTCGAACTGGCTCTGGAAAAAGTAAATAAACATTGTAAGTTAATCATATTACGATGGCTTAGAGTGAAAACCTCGTATCTGAAATTTTAGGTAAATTTATTGTATCACATTTTTGGAAAGAAAACCTCGAAACAGACCATCCTGTATCACGATTTTTTTTACTGGTTATTTGAAACGCCGTCTACGGTGTTAAATGCATATCCTTCTCGAGTCAGTTTAGTATGATAACATTGCGATGGCGCGTCAAAAGTTATTAGAAAAATTGAAATACAAGAGTAATAGGTGTTCGAACTACATCAATATTTGAATAAAACACGCAACTATTTGAATTAAACCTATTCAAATTAATTGATAATAAAGCTAATTTGATTTTTTGGACCTCCTGGAAAGTTACGTGTTTTGCACTTACGAGGTTTTCACTCTAAGACAGCGATTAGTATAATTATCATTCTTTCGAAACCCTACTACCAGAACTATATTTAATAGTAAAAAAAATTGTTGATTACTAAGTGTCGTGGCACACTTCTTTATAAATCAGCAATTGTTTTTATTTATTTTGGGTGTAGGTACTATGCCAAATCAAATTATAAATAATCGAATACCAATTATGGCTACTATTAATCAAAAGCGTAAATAATACTCGAATGTTCATAAATCTATACTTAAAATATATCTGTTGAAGTGAAAATTCTGTACATTGAAAATATAAAAAAAAATAAAGGCAGAGGGTGTTACTAGACCGACACTGAACCCATAAAAGTGAATAAAAAAAGTTTTGTCTGTCTGTTTGTTTGTTCAGGCATCACGCAAAAACTACCGGTTCGATTACGATGAAACTTGGTATAATTATTCTTTAATATCCTGGGCGCCACAATGGGTACTTTTGCAGACCTAAGTATTTCATACATCCAATCTTGACAGACAACAGAGTGATCCTATAAGAGTTCCGTTTTTGCCGACTTAAGTGCGGAACCCCGAAAATAGGTTCATGATAATAAATTGATAAGTAATTGAATTTATGTATCTAATTCGGGGGCGTATGTTCATTGCACCTTCAATACGCCCCCAAGCAATAAAATATTGGTGGTGATTACGCACTAGCTTTTTTTTAGATTTTATCTGACAATATACTAAGGAGAACGGTTGCAGGATCGTATTTTATAACGATATACACTTTTATTGAAGGAAAATATAAACACAAAATAATTATGTCAGTGACAGTATTTAGGTACATCATCTTCCTGCCCTTGTCCCGTTTTATTTGGGATCGGCGCAATATGTTTTTTTCTTCTTTAAGGTCATTATAAGCTATCATTACTAGCTTTTCATTTTTTTCTAGGTGGGTGATAGGACAGAATGGAAGAAAAAAAACGTGTTGCGCCGATCCGAAGTAAAATGGAATAAGGGTAGGAAGAAGAAGAAGATTACTAGTTTTTCATTACTAGTTTTCATTAAAAGCCGGTAGCAATTTTAAAACATATTTCATTACTTGTTAGTACTACAGTAGTATTGCTGGTTACTAGTCAGGAATGACATAAATACATTTAAAAACTTCCTTATTATTATATAATATTTTGATCATGTTTATTGCAATTTTACCCGTATCTTGTTGTCATAACTCGGGTAAATAAACCAAACATTTTAATCTTGTATATTATTAATTCCAGTATTTTTATTCTTAATATCTTTGATTGTAACATTACATTAGTTTATTTTAAAAACACTCCAAGATAGATCTCATTAATTGTATGTATTTTTATGTTTAAGCTTTGTACTGCTATACAGGAAAAGTTTTTAACCACTGCGTAAATTTTTTTGGTGGCTCAGTGTAAGTAATAGAACACAAGTCGACTTCAAGGTGAAGCAATGCTTGCCAAGGTTGGTCTGTGGATTGGTGGCCATCTTAACATAACGAGTTTCCTCCGTGCCTCGGAAAGCACGCTAAGCCGTAGGTCCCGGCTGTCATTTACAGTCGTTACGGATAGTCAGAAGTCAGTAAATCTGACTCCAGTCTTGCCATGAAGTATCCTGTTACCCCAGTTATTGAGTTGTGGAGGTCTGGTAGGCAGCCTATGCTTTCCGAGGCACGGAGGAAACTCGTTATGTTAAGATGGTCACCCATCCACAGACCAACCTTTGCAAGCGTTGCTTAACTTTGAAGATCGATCTGTGTTCCATTACTTACACTGAGCCACCAAAAAAAATTTACGCAGTGGTTGAAAACTTTTCCTGTATAATAGGTTACAAGTTCACCATAATAAAGAGAATTAGAGACCATATTAGAGATATAAGTAATTTTATGTAATATATAATTAGTGAATAAGTCATTGTTGGATAAATAAATAAAAATAGACACTGACCACAACTTCATCTGAGTGAAATGTTGATAAAAAGTATTTTAAAACCTACTCCAGGTCCAAAGCTATGTCTATGTTAAAGAAAACTTTTAGGGCCTGTTTCACAATGTCCGAGTAGGCACTACTCACTGAATAAATTCAAAAATGTGACAGAATTCGTATGAAATTATCTGTCAAGTAAGATACTCGAAACTTAATCATAGGTGGTGAAACAGGCCCTAAGACTTTAAGTCTGCTTCTGTACTTCTGTGTGTATAAAGTATTTCATCTATACAATCTGTAACGAAAAGGGTGTATACAAACGAAGTCCATGCCGTCTTTGAGTGATAACAAACGATATTGCAAGGGTTTTTTAATCCTATCTCTACATGTTCATAAATTATGAGAATTTTTAACAAATAGATACCAGAAACCGAATTTTTAAAATTGAAATAAATACATCACTAGCAATAAGTCAGCTGATCGGTGTCAACGAACTATTTGCGAGTAAAAATAAACCTCTTACTCCTGGTATTTCTGAATAAAGGGTTCCGTATGTTTATTTTTTGTTTACAAAATAATACTGACTTTTCCTAAACTAAGATTATGTTTGTGAACAAATCACAAACAATACGTACAATTACCTACCTTGTCTAGGTATCAAAATTTAACGAAATAATATTTAGGTAGGTACCTGCTTGAATTACACTTTTTCCATTGTAAAAGATTACTTTGTAGATAATATTATGGATATTACCTATCTACATAGTAATTAATATTCCACCTTACCATCGTACCAACTACACAGTAAATACCTACCTAATTTAATAACAGTATTCCTGTAAATTTCCGAACGTTATCCTGTTTTGGTGGTCATAAGGATAAACGTGCAGCATGGAATTATACTCTTGAATCGATCTTCTCAAAATTGATAAAAAAATCTTAATAAAAAAAATTAAACGACTCATAACAAACCCTTATTTTGTGATATTTTCAATTGTCGGGTAGGTTTAAACTTAAAAAAAAATTATTATCCTTTCCGGCGTTATTCAATGATTTTCATTCAAATGGTACCTACAGATTTAGTCGGTTAAAATAACGATGACATTAAGGGCCTGTTTCACCACCTATGATTAAGTTTCGAGTATCTTACTTGACAGATAATTTCATACGAATTCCGTCATATTTTTGAATTTATTCAGTGAGTAGTGCCTACTCGGACATTGTGAAACAGGCCCTAAAACGAATTAAGTCATTCGAAAAATCGTCAGCTCGAGTACTATCTACTACTCGAATTGATAATAAAATGAAATCGTTACGTGCATTCTACCAGGAATTGCTTAAATAAACATTATTATTTTCCATTAGACTAAGAATAGAAAAAGGATTTAGAAACATAATTTATCTCCAATTGAACCCAAATTAACATCTTTAGGCAACTTATGCATCTCCTAGTATAAATAAAATCACAATGGGTTCCGTTCATAATTTTTAAAATAAGGTCGTAATATTATTTTCTTATTCGTAATGATGCAAAAAAGTTTACTTTTTTAATTAAAAAATAATACACGCACACATAATTACTATCTGTCTGTAGGACTAACCGAAAGAATTATCGGAAGTTTACCCTTTGGTCGCTCTGGCGGTGGTGGTTATTTAATTGGTTTGAGCCTTTGAGCACGTTTATTCAGTCTCTTTTCAAAGAGTTGCAAAATAATGTCGTAAAAATGTATCGAACTGTTAAAGAAATTAAATAAAAGTACCAGGACCGCATGAGTAACAGGAATTAATATTGCCGAGTTGAAAATCATTTGATCACAGAACCCCGATTACACACACATTATAATTTCGTCATAGTGTGTTATAACTGTGATGTAGGTTTAGGGCGCGCGTACCAGTTGTTGTCCTGTAGCTTAGATTACTCCTAGTAAATACAACTTCAAATCTTAGATTTTAATATAACAATGTCTTTTGATTAAAGATTAATTTATGTTATTTTAAAATAAAAGCTCTCGGGTTCCGATTCTAACGTATTAATAAACGTACAACATAATAATATGATCAAATGTACCACATAAATGATCTTTAATGATTTTTGAATTAAGTACGTAATTAACTCTTGTTTTATACTCTGGTGTGTGATTTACTTAAAAGATCATCGGAGTTTAGTTGAATAATATTATTAAGATGTAAAATAATATTGAACAATATTTTTTAATGTCAGTGGACACAAATTGGGACAGCCACCCTATTACCAGGATAGTAGGGAATAACTTTATTTTGCAATTATTGTTACCTTGTCAGTCGTCATCTGTTCCGCGTGTAGTGCAGACTGCAGAATCGTTTCTATCCGTGTGATACGCGCATATTGTTTCGTGCGTGTTTTGCAAAATGTATCTGTCGTGGCGAATATTACGAAATGATGTTGTGTGTCGGAGCAGAATATCCGAGTTGCCCGAGAACTGTACCGTCATCGTTTTATCGAAGGTAGACCAGATGCTGAACGTCGCCCGTTCCCTTCGTTGGCGTGTTTTAGTCGGATGGTACATAGTCTGCGTCCCCAGACTTAACCCCGTTGGACTCTTATTGTGGGGGTACATGAAAAACATAGTGTACGCAGTGTAGTGTGATACAGTGGACCAAATAAAAGTGCGGTTTGATGCCGCTTTCAGGACAATAACACCAGACACGCTACGCTCGTTTGTCCAGGTGTCCCTGAACAACCGAGCGGCCTTGTGCATACAATACCAAGGTCACCACATTGAACCCCATCTTTAAAATGTAAGTCAATTTACTAGAGTAAACAAAGCTTTAAGATTTTACTGTTTAAGTATTAATAAGGGATGAAACTAGTTATCCCAAGCTAAGTTTTGATTTTTTACGTAAGTTTTGTTACATAACTCAGTATTTACGTGAAATTTCTGTCTTGAAATTTTAAATCAATAATAACTGGAAATATGTAAATCAATAATTACCTACGTAATAAGTATTAATTCTTATTACAATTATTTTTACATCACGGTAAAGTAAGTAGGTGTGTATGGCGCGCACGCACACACACTCGCTTAGCGGCGCGCGCCGGCGGCGCCTTTGTCAAACAACAAAGAACGCCGCCATGCGCCAGTGCGGTAGGCAGGAGGCTAGTACTAGGAGCGCAGAATTACGGAAGAGATTTATCGTGATATTATGCGTTGTACTTGTAACATGGAAAGTTATTGACCCGCGTAGTGCGGTGACACGTTTGTTATGATTTGAATTTAGGGAACATATGAAACCGGAAATTTGGTATCAATTCTTAGAGTATTTTATTTTGAGCTGAAACCCTCGCAATATCGTTTCTTATCAGACAAAGAAGCCACGCTGTTCGGGTGGATATACCCAATCCGTTACACGTTGTATACATCCTACTACTATTATAAAGGCGAAAGTTTGTAAGTATGGATGTATGTATGGATGTTTGTTACTCTTTCACGCAAAAACGGCTGGGCCGATTTGGTTGAAATTTGGTATGTAGATAGGTTATACCCTGGATTAACATATAGGCTACTTTTTATCCCGGTCAACAGGAAAAAAAAAGAAACTTAATCTTATTTATTCTTGGATTTTGTTATTTTTACTATAGGCTGCTTTTTATCAACACACCACGCGGGCGACGCCGCGGGCGGAAGCTAGTATATTATATAAAAATCAATTGCTGTTCGTTAGTCTCGCTACAACTCGAGAATGGCTTAACTGATTTATCTTATCATGATCTTGAAATGTTTGTGGAGGTCTAGGGAAGGTTTAAAATGTGAGAAATATTCGAAAAAAAAATCGGCAATACGAAGTCTGCCGGGTCAGCTAGTAAATAAATAAATAAAGAAGTATATAAGCTATAGACCAGCATAGAAGCTAAGGCATACTTTCAAAACAAAGTAACAGATTAACTTTCACGCAGCAGTATATAGAGTAGTAGTTAGTAGTCTATACTGCCCTCGTAACAGCAAATGCAGTACTTGCAAAATGGCGGTTTCGAGAAAAACGCGTTTAAGTGTTTTAATCAAATCTCTACTTTCCCTGATATAAATCTCATATGTTTTGTTCCGGAAAAGGTATATAAAAATACAAAGTATTATTCAGTTTAGTTTTGAAGTTAATTTTTCTTATCTAGGTCTTTAGAAAGTTGAATACTGCCCTTTAACCTTGTATTTCTAATAGTAATAAATCCAAGAAGTAAAGTGAAATGCAGTACGTGTGTTTGTTACTGCATTTGTACCAAGGAAATGTATTGACTGCATTATGCACTAGCAAAGTTAATTATTATTTATTATTGAATATATGTAGAATAAAAGGCATAATGCAGTGTAGTTGTTTAGTTTGATTATATTAACTGTAATTTTACACTAAGTAAGCAACATTTTTTTTTAATAGAAGTTATTTCAAAAAACCTCGCAGTGGGGTATGTTGTAACAACTTTACGGAGTAAGTTATTAATAGTTGTTCTTCTACCTCTTCTAGACTACGCTAATGTCTACTTCCTTGATGGGACTGAGGAACTTCTTGACAAGCTGGAGCGTCTGCAGGATCAGTGAATCCGCTTCATTTTTGGCCTTCGACACTACGACCATGTGTCGGAATTTCGACGACCATTGAAGCTAACTATTCGCTAACGTCGGAATTGCCAGTCTTTCTTCTCTGCCCTTCATAATCCCAACTCCCTCTTGTATCTTCGGGAACGCTTCGAGTATCTTGTTCCGAGAGGAAAGGTTTGTCGCTCATCATCCTCCTTTCTCCTTTGTTTTCCTTCCCATTCCTCCAGTCATTGCACTGGAACTTTCACTGTTCGCGCTATGCGCCTGTGGAATTCTATTCCATACACATTATGGGCTAGCCCCTCGTTGGGTGTTTCCAAAAAGAATTAGGGAAAATTTCAACCTGTTTTAGCGTTTGTAAAGTTTCTTATGCTGAATGTGCCAAATAAATCTTCACTAAATAGTATAAAACAAAGTCGCTTTCTCTGTCCCGATATCCCTATATGTATGCTTAAATCGTTGAAAATATGCAACGGATTTTTATGCAGTTTTTTTAAATAGATAGAGTGATTCAAGAGGAACATTTATATGTATAATATAGTAGGGAAACACTGATAATTTTACACCCGTGCAAAGCCGGGGCAGGTCGCTAGTTATACAATAAAAAAAATATTTTCAATTCCTAACATTACAATTAGCCCGAACCCGGTTACAACTAGCCGTAGGATGTACCACCCAACAGTTTTTTTTTTAGAGACGTTTTTAAAAAAACATCGTTACAGTTTTGATCTAAAATTTATTTGAAATAAATAATTGAATAGTTGTTAATTAGAATGGTACTGCTGGATTTCATAAATACTTTACAAATAAACTTTCATAGCCAAGAAATGAAAATTTGTTAAAATATGCCCCCCGCTCAGGAGAGCGGTGTTCCGTTTATATAATTTTAGTTAAGCTAGTAGGAAGCTTAACTAAAATTATATAAACGGAACACAGCTTTCATAGGAAACTGAAAAATATTTATATAAATGGAACACTGCTTCCCTAGGAAACTATTTATTTTTAATTAGTAAACGCACGGTAACAGTATTTTAGTAATACTTAATTTAACTTAAATCTCACAGCCTTTGTTTCATGTTTCATCACAGTCTTCTACTTCTAAACTATTCACAAGATCAGTCGAAGAATCATTGATGTGGAGGTTTTTCCAAAACAGTAATCTGTTTTGGGGTATTATTTTGGACAATGTAGAAAGAATAGCAGATTTTCTTGCTTCTGTTATACTTACCTCTTAAATGAATATGTGTGATGGGATTAGGAATTGATGACTTTAAGTATTTAACTTTTAGGAACTCAATTTCATGAATCATTCTATCATACTGTGTCTCCACATATAAGTTACCTACTTTTATTTCTGTGTACCTCAACAGTCATAAATAATATCTTTTAAATATACTCTGTTTATGCTCTTTGTAGTCTATGTTGAGATAAATGATCATAAATATACATTTGCAGAAGTCAGAAACTTTCATAGCTTTTAGCTTCGACTGAAGCACTACCTACTTAATGTTAAACGCAGCATGCGCTATAATAAGACATCATATTTCACATTTTTTATTCCATGATACTAGGGTCAATCGCAGTGTAAACCATTACTGCATTTCACCTTAAACAACATAGTAATAAATTAATATACGAATGTACAAGATTAAAACGCAGCCAAAATGCGAGTACTGCGTTTCTTACTAGTATTTAGATGTGATTACTGCACTTTAATCTAGTATATGTTCATTACTGTATTTATGCTAACAACATTAGATAATTTCTCACGAAATGCTGCATTTTTTCTTATTGTTTTACCATGTTCCAGCCATAGAAAAAATAAATAAAAAAAACTACATATAGCTTGAACTCTCCTTATGTCATTTATGATAAAAACGGAAAATCGTAAAAATGACGATTACTGCATTTGTTGTTACGAGGGCAGTATAGTACATAGTGTGTTTTTCAATGACTAATCAAATGAAATTAAATTATCGAAAATTTAGAGCTGCCGGTTTGAGCCTCTGAGGACAGTATTGTACCACAATTAGTTTAGCTTGATGATAAAAGTTATAGTTTGACAATTATTATTACAGTTGGTAGAAATTTAATAATCATGGCCAACTTGTTAGTTTACTCATTAAAATGCAAAACTTATCTAAATGGAATGTGTTAGTACTGATTGTGTTACTGTAATATTTTTACAACTAACTAAACATAAATGATCCCTTATCATTATCCAGTGTTTTGATAGGATTGTTCAAAAGACTACAGGGAGAGGGAGGCCGAAGAAAAGATGGATGGATTGTGTGAGGAATAATATGAAAGAAAAAGGAGTTAATGATAGTGTGTCGGATGACAGGACAGAATGGAAGAAGAAAACATGTCGTGCCAACCCCAAGTAATATGGGATAAGGGCAGGAAGAAAAGACTTCATTATGACCCTGGAATGCCAAGGTGTGATGATGATGATGAAAAAGGATTGTTTGATGAATGCTCACCACAAAAGAGGACTTATTTTTTGCATACAAATCAAAAGCAAAAAATTGAACCTTATAAGTTTATACTTCTTCGCATTCAGCAAATACAGAGTATTGTTGCCCATCAACTAAGTTTTGCAAGTATTTGGATGATTTTGTGATTACTCTTTTTTTAACAACAAACAACAATTCAGCTGCTTAGCCCGCGTAAAAGTAGGTTCACACAAACTTTTGACTCCCTTTGCATTCCTTTAGGGGTTGATTCTGGGAAAATCCTTTCATATGTCATAAGATGAAATCTCATGCAAAATTTCATGTTCCTAGTTCTAATAGTTTTGGCAGTCTGTGTGATAATTCATGAATCCCCAACCGGTCCTATGAGACCGCACTGTTATTGTTTTACTATTGTGTCTCATTTTGTGGATATGTGACTGACTGACATATTAACATATGTCAGTCAGTCAGTTTCTCCCTTTATATTAGATTGTAAAATATAATGTAACCTATTCTTCTGTTCTACAAATGATTCAAGATGTCCATGATTCTTCATGATTTCTTCATGATGACTTCAAGATGTGATTGTGGGAATAATGACTGCCAGTCAAATGAGGTTATTAATTCATGAATCCCCGACCGGTCCTATGAGACCGCGGTGTTATTGTTTTACTATTGTGTCTCGTTTTGTGGGTATGTGATAGGTTAAAGCCTATTAACAGCTGAACCCAATAACCTATCTATCACATATCGGAGATAGAAAAACCAATGTAACAACAGAAAACATGTATAATTTTTGAATTGAATCATTTTTTTTTTACTATCTCCAGTATGCCAAAACTGGAGATAGATAGGTTATTGGGTTCGGCCGATAGAGATACATTACCTGACATATTGCAGTCTGTTGTTTCATCGCTACACAGCTGTCCATAACATCTTTACATCTTTCCTTCTCAGTTTCGTGAGCTTTCTGTGTCTCTGTCAATAGCTTGTCGATGCGGTTTTTATATTCCGTGACAACTACAATTTTAAAAGATAAATTATGAGTTTCTTATGACTGTTCAGAAGTTGACAATAGATATCATTGACTATACATTA
Source organism: Mythimna separata (assembly GCA_030763345.1). Taxonomy (NCBI): domain Eukaryota; kingdom Metazoa; phylum Arthropoda; class Insecta; order Lepidoptera; family Noctuidae; genus Mythimna; species Mythimna separata. The sequence goes on along the minus strand of CM061167.1, from coordinate 19,176,646 downwards.
TTTACCTACCGTTTAATTGATATTTAATAGATGTCAGCTCAGATAAACAGCGTTCTCCAGACCATTGAGCACTGTTGTAGCTTTGTTGCAAGTGATTTAAATAAAAATATACGCTCGCTAACAGAACTAATATTACAAAAAAGATAGTAACTTTCTCTTTAAGCTTAAATAATGGAAAATATAAAACCATTTTTGTTTTAACAATAAAAAACCAGTCGGTATTCTTTACTTAATTAATTATGTACACTAGATACTAATTTATGTTTGCATATCTCTATCGTAAGACCACTTCGAACTATACGAAAGAAAACAAAACCTAAATAAATAATAGAAATATTGGAGGAGGGAGAGGACCGGACTGTCACTACTGTCAGTGTCAACTGTCAAAATGACAAATGTAATGTTGCTAGTGCACTTGGGCAAAAGACCCGATAACGTGACCAACATTTATTCCTCTTCTCCCGTAAATCAAAACTTCAATTTATTTACATGGTGACAAAGAATCTGGCTAAAATTCATAGTTACTTAAAAAAAGAAAAACTTGAGGATGGTGACAATAATCAAAATCCTAATGAACTACATAGGTACTTATTTTTTAAAAGTTTCGGTTACTGTAATGTCTTTTTTTAATATTATAATCCAGTGAAAGATTAAGATACGGAAAAAGCCGATGAAAAATAATACCACTGGGGTGTCCAGAATTATTACTGGATCCATTCGTTTGAGCGTCGATGTCGGACACCCAGTGTGTATAAGATAGCTTGTGTTTCGAAAGTTACGATATTGTTTATTTTATTATTAGGTACTTTTTATGTTAAGTATATCAAATTTTCAGTATATAAGCAATTAAGAATTTGGAGGCACGTTATTTATTTATTTAATACTTTTTGCACAAAGTTGACAGATATAATCCTACATAAAGCAATCTCTGCTGAAACTGTAAAACTTTCCCAAGTTCAGCCTAGAATATATACACAGTGTAGTATGTAGTACAGTGTCATCTGCGTAGGCTAGAATATGGTAATTAGGTGATTTTAGTTATTCGTGTATACTGTGAATAAAGTGGACCCCGAAATACTCCCCAAAGATACGCCGAAATCTAATGAAGCTTCTGCACTGATGTAGTCCCCAAGCTTAACAGACTGTGTCCTGTGAGTCAGGTAATCTCTAAATAATTTTAGGGCCACATCTCTTAAACTTACATGATGAAGATGGGTATGGAGACTGTGTCGAATGCTTTAACCTGTCGAGCACCGGGGGGGGCCGCCATTATTTATTTTTATTTTAATATAATTAATATTAATAAATTAATATAAATAATTTCAATAATATAAACTGTTATTGCTCTGTTTCTGTTGCTTCTGTAATTATACTACTAGAGTACAATTTTAAATCGGTCGGGGTTTGGTGGCACAATTTTTTTCCAGCGGTTCTCAAAGTTAAAAGATAATGCATTTTTAGTGCATTTTTAGTGGCACGTTTTCGTGCCACCGAGGACCTACAGGTTAAAGAAATCTAGAAAAATACCTTGACTTTTTCCATAAGCTACTGCTTTGTTCATAAATTATAGAACTGCATCTTCTGTTGAAGTATTCCAAAGCCTAACTCAAAAGTTCTCCATCAGATATTGAGCAAATATATTTGGAACCACATGGGTACAAAAGTTTCCCAATCCAAAACTAATTATCAAAATAGGTTACCATTTGATGAAAATACAAAAAAACATTCAGACGATGGGAGACCTTTTTTTATTTAAAAAAAAAGAATATAAAAGAAAAAGTGTATGATTGTTTGTGTGTGTATGCGTTAGGTACTTCTTTGCGCTCAAACGGATGAACCGGTTTGGATCAAACTTGACACACGTGTAGACCATGACCTGGAATAGCACATAGCATACTTCAAACGTAGAGCTCTTTTCCAGAGTAACCAATACAAAAAAGGGCCTCATTATTTGATACTGAAACCACTAAAAAAAGTTTAATTTCAAGAAGTTTAAGGGGCTTATTCTCTTTTACGATTTAATTTTTTCCATACTGGCCCGGTTACCCGTTTTCAAGGCACATGAAGAAGTGCAGGCAACCCATAAATAGTAGGAATTGACATAAATCATTATTTGCGCATATTTATATCACTTGTGGAATTTGGAGCGGTAGACTACAAAAGTGCAAACGTACTTAATTTCTTCCTGTTCTTCTTTCTAATATAATAATTAGTATAGTAAAGAGTTTGTTCGTTGATTATTCAGATTTTGATTGACAGTATATTTTTTTCGTTAGGTAACATTGATATAATGCATTTTTTGTTATGAAAACCCTTGAACACTATAGTGTTGCACGTAAAGATTAATATCGATATCGATAATTGATTTCATTAGGAACTAAAGACTAAAAATCCCTATTTGTAAAATAAATACAATTGAGACTATACTAAATTTGTTATAAGATGTTTTCGGAGACAGCTGTCAGATTCATACATCATCATCATCATCCATTCATCTATCCTTTTATCTCATCTTAGTTCATGAATCCCCGACCGGTCCTATGAGACCGCGGATGCATATTTTCATCCTGCTGTCACCCAACCCTTGCTATGTAAAAAAGACTAAGCATAATAAAAACAAGACTCTGTTTAAAATACAAATGTAAGTGGGATATCGAACGTGTAGGAATCCCATTATTATGGAAAACATGTCACCACGGTATCAAATTTACCTGTAATAGTTATATTTAGTGAGCAAGTCACATAGTATTTTTCAAGATATCAAAATAGTTTTAACTTAGTGCTTGGTAACTAGTCCACTTAAATCTCTCAGAGCCATAGCCCTATATCTTTATTTTCCACAAGTCACAATATATTCCACTAACTGGGGCTTGTCTTTAGTCGGTTGGTCCAAAAATACATAAAAGTACATGTAAGAAGCCTCTGCAAGTTGGCTTAGGTCACTTAAACGCTTTTCAAAAGTACATGAAAATAATAATAATTAGTTTTAAATACACATAGTAAAAAAACACACACAGAAAATAATATTATATAATTGTTTTGAATGTCAATTTTGTTTCATTATTATTTGTACATAAATGGTTAAATAAATATAAATTAATAATAAGATAATTTGGTCACATAGAATACTCATACCATACCTCCGTACCCATCTGACCTGTGATCATTCTCTTTGCTATGATAGGCTTTAGTGTGGATGCAATTTAGATTCGCATTTTTTGACTGACTGACAATTCAAAAATTCTATTTGAAATAAACGTGTTTCTGTTTCTGACCATAAGGTTTTAGATTCTTCCACCAAAGATCATAACTCTCCGAGTCGGTATTACAATCAGATAAACCTTTAGCAAGGTCTTGAGCGCTGAGGTATAATATTATTAATCAATGCAAGGGCTTCGATTTAAGGAAATCAGTCGGAATCTATAACATACTAGGATAAACTCTACTACGTAGTCAGGTTTATCCATCAGCAACTTACTCTGAAATCTTATGGCATCGGAAGTGCCATACTACATGTACAAGCTCGACCAAGTTCTTGATAATGGTCATTTTGTACTGGGATCGGTCCATCATCACTGACAGGATTATTGTTGCCAATAAGCCTGATATAGTGGTTGTAGACCGAAGTGTGAGGTGTACAGTGATTGTTGACATTTCCGTTTCACATGACGAGAACCTCCTGAAAGCTGATTATTGATTTAGCTCTGCTCGGCTGGATCAAGGGGTTGATTCAGAAAGCTGAACATGGCTCGTATTTTTAGGTTCTCTAAATCACTAGCCGCTTGTTAGATTGGACCCCGTTCCTGATAGGTAACGGTGGATACAGTGTATGTGATAGTTTATATTTCTAATATATTTTTTATTTTGAATTGAAATAATTTTTTTTACTATATTTTATAACTAATTTTTTGAAATAAACAAAATAATATTTTTTTATTGAACAATTGTTACGAATATTACCTTAAATAAGATAATCTTAACATCAATTTTTTATGAACTTCAATTGTGTAAATTAAATATGCTGGTAGTTTAATCTCTGTCTCATTCACATTTTTTAAAAACTTTCTGCTTTCAAATTCTTGAACTGCCCAGTTATTTAATTTGCCAGCTCTTATAATAATTATTTTAATTGAACCTCGTCATTTTAAATGAATAATTTTAATAATTATTTCTATCGATACTGCCGCATTTGCCATCCCTTTAACCCGTATTTTGGTACGTGTCGCACTTGCTTGCTTTGCTTGTGTCTTGCAGTTCTATGCTTACTCTTTGGTTATAGGGCACGTATTGTTTGAATGTGTAGTTTCTATTATTTATTTCGGATGTAAATATTTAATTCATTACTTTTAGGGATATTGTTTAAATATAGCGTATTAAATTATTTTTATAAACATATAAAATCAGCAAAATGCTAACTGGTGATGTGTAAATAAAGTAACTAGCAAGGTACGGTTATTTTACTGTACCACTGTCTGCGTACTACATATTGGTGCTCATAAAATTGTTCATAAATTCAAGGTAAGAGGAAAGTGTCAAATATTTTTATTTCGTAATTAAAAATAACTTCACATATGTTCATCCTTTAGATTAGTGCGTAATTTCATTAAAGATTTTAGAAAAAATTGGTCGCTTACGTAGTACCTACATTCAATGTTTTATACTTAGAACGTGGTCAGCATGTGACTTGACCTTATAATTCCGAGTTAATAATTAGTTACGAGCAAATTAATGAAACTACTTTGTTAACATATGGCGTTAATAATAAAAACACATGAAGGTTTATTCATTTTGCGATTGTAGCGAATTTACGTAAAACCGTCGCGTTCCTCAAATTAGACTTTGACACCTGCTAAGCGTGTGTGCGTGTAGCGAAGCGAACGCGTATTTATATCCTATGCGCTGCGAATGTGTGCGGAGATTTCTCTTATACAGTAGGTACGTAGCACCATGTATTCATTCTGTTTATTATTTTCCGACATCGAATATACAAGTATTATTACTGCAATATTTACTAAAATAAAGTTTAGTGACAGAGTCATGGATCAGCTGGTATGAACTTAATTGTAGGTACCCTTGATGTCTATAAAATAATATTGAAGGTGAACTAGATAAAACTTTCTCATGCTAAGCATCTAAGACAGTTATTTAAAATATTTTAAATATACCTTTCGTTAAAAAAAACTAAATTATAGCAAAACTGCATAAAAAACTATTGTTTAGTTTAAGTATTAAAATGAAATGTTCACACAGACACAATAATAGTGACTATACTTTTATACCTACTATATGATAGATACATAATTATTTATAAAACAATGCATTGTTGCCTATAACTTTTTCATAACTACAAATTATGTTGAACTAAAACTTGGCATGTCTTGAACGTGAAACATAGAAGTTATTTTAGAATTCTCCAATCATTTTCAGGCATTTTCACAACCAGGAACTTACCTAACTAGCTTTGAATTGAAATGCCAATCCTGGTTTTTTGGATGCATTAGATGACGCAGAATGTAGCTGTGGCCCGTAAAATATGCCACAAAGTGACTCGTAAAACTGCACAATGTCAAGTTTTTCAGAGTACCCACTTTATGCCTGAGTTACTCCTTATAACATCAGCTGTGCTGTCCCATTAAATTCGGTCTAGCTATTTTAGACATTAACGTTTGAATCCCCAACCGGTCCTATGAGACCGCGCTGTTATTGTTTTACTATTGTGTCTCGTTTCGCGGGTATCTGAGTAATTAACAAGAACAAACAGACAGAATTCTTTTTTTTTAATTTTTAACCTGTGTTGTAGTGTATGACATTACTTTCATAATTATGTATTTTGTAAAAAAATGCTTTGACATTACAAACAGACACTTGCAATTTTATTTATCTGTATATTAATTGAATTAATGGGGCTTGTACGTTGTACCCACAGAAATATGTTGTACCCTTTCTTTTTTACATGAGTACATTATGGAAATACACTTTTTGATAAAACTTGGCAAATGGATAGACAATGACGTAAATCCTACATCTTAGGATGGGACTTTAAATAATAAAACACTAAATATGGACAATAAGGCAACCAGAAGCTAGTCACCAATGTGACAAATCTTTGTATCATTAAAATATGCTTGAACCGAAAGAACACTTGCTGTGCATCCTTGTTAAGTTTTACAGGATCCAATTAATATCTGCTCTGAATGTTTGTATGTCATTGCTACTGCCGCACACACGCCCTTGCTAATGTTTCATCTAATTTAGTGCCTATGCTTTAGTAAATAGTTGGCAATTTTTAAGTATAAAAAAAATCAACCTACCCTAGGAATTACTCCTGTATCGTGGGTGCGTTCTCAAACATGTAAACTCAAATAGATAAGACCGGGAATCGAACCCTCAACCCGCAGCGCAAGTGTTATGGGGCGGAGAGTACCGACCACTGTTCACCACTTCATTGAAATGGTTATTTTTAGTTAACTTAGAATAAAATCTAGCGCAAAGTCCAGAAGTCCTATATCAGCAGCATTTTTACCTTGCTTGATGTGGATAAAATGTACAGTCAGTAACAAAAGTGTCAATCGAAATTCAAGAGAGTTTTGTACTTACGAGTATAATCTCAATATAGCTTTATGTAACAAAAATAAGCTAGGAAATTCTAGACATACGAGTACCTATGCTCGCGATGTTTATTAAACTAGGTACTACTACTACTACTAAACGTTTTATTTACGATTTCCATCCAATGGCTTTGAGGTTTTGGGATTTTTCTCTAAAATCTAAAGATGTGACTTTATAACATGTTCACAATAAATTGATTGTTTTTTCTCAGGTAAAGCAAGATGGCAGAAGCGCACTCGGCAGTAGCGTTCTCATTCGCGATCACCCACGACGGATGGGACGTGAACTTTGACCGCGAGGTACTCTACCTGGTCTGGGAGTCGGGCATACGCTCGTGGAAGAAACGCCTCGCACGTTTTAGAGTAAGTACCCGTAATAATACGACATAGTAACGATATTACCTAGGTCCAGCAAAGGTCAACTAATCTATCCAATAGTAACACACTGTTGGATACACTACAAAGAATGATCCACTATTAACATCAAAACAGATTGATATGTTCGTATTTTAAAAGTTTTTAAACATGCCTTTACGAGTATATCATTATTAGTTTCTTGTTTGCTGTTTACGTACACAAACATACCTATAATTCCACTTGATATAAATGTAGTATACTACATACACTTTATGTAAATTTGCTTTGTAATTGCGTCCGCATTATCGTTTTCCTCAATACTAAACGGTAGCAACTAAATCTAATCATTATTAAGCATTCACTGAAACGTTAATGTTTTAAAGGGCCATTGTTTAAGTTCAGTTTCAGTGATAATAAACGAACATTATGTGATTATAAAGTAGTAAAGTAGTGTTGAATACCGATAGTTAAGATTTTACTAACTAATTAGTGTGTTGTATTTATTTAAATGAGTTTATTGCAATGATTGCTTTTGATTTAATTAGGTTATTTTTTTGGAAATACAGATTTGATGAAACCATTGCAACTTGCAAGGCTGTTCTTGCAATGATGAAATAGTTTATTTACGTATACTTAACAAATACTATAGTCATGATAGAATAGGTATTAGTCCTGGTACCTATCAGGCTATCAATTGTATCACTACTACGAGCAATCTAGCTGAAGCTACTACAGTAACGTCAGCTTTTTGACTGAAATTAGATTTTACATGAATTTGGTGTTGGTGGGTAGTTCACTATAGGGAGATTTCCGTTGTGCCTGAGCACCGCAGCTGTGTCCAGGGAGCGATTCCCGTGTGATACAAATCCGGTTGCTATTTTTGCTAACTCGGGAGCCACGACGACGGTAAATGTGTTTTTACACGACTCTCCAAAGAAAGGAATGTGTGTAGGGAACTTTTTATTTAAGAAAGTCTTCTACAAATTGGTCTCCAGACTGTGACGAAATTTTTTCATGTTTAGTCAGTGCATGAATGAGTGACTACTTTCATTTTTATTATTTACGTATACAGTTTAACTAACATCTGGTTTTTTGCTTTTTAGTTCTTTTGTTTTTCATACAGCGGTCGTGTTTTTTATTTTTCTTTACGTAAGGAGTTAACCCGTGCGTGTTGGTCCACAGAACAGCGTGCACAATGGCGTGTACCCGGGTCACATGCAGTCTCTCTACGTGCTTTGGACGCTACTCGTGGCCGCCCATTTCGCCGGATTTAGCGTACCATTCGGATTAGTACAAAAAGCATTATCTGTTCTACCAAGGTGAGTAGGTACTACTTCTACCGACGTTATTAATTACTACTACATTTTACGATTTCATTTTTAATGGTTTCTCAAATCATTTCCTTTTGAATGACCATTTAGGATTTACGATGATGTAAAGTTGATTATTTTTAGCTACCCTCACTTGTTCTTCATCCTCTCTGGTATCAAAATACAGAGTTTTGAAAAGACAAAAAGTATACATCAATAAAATGGATGAAATAAAACTAACTCCTGTTCTCATTCAGCGTTTTAATTACGTCTAAAAAAAACTAGTGCGTTATATCTGTCGTGACTGATTCAGAGCTTAGTTATCAATTTAATCCACAATATTTTCAACGGCCGTCTAGTGATAATGATCCAGCGACATAATCGCATCCGTGATCATCAATCTTATATGTAAAATACTTTAATAAAGGTAAATATAGCTGGTGACTGATAAAACACGCCTTTTATCTCGAAGGCGTAGACGAAGGAGTAGCAAACACACCCTCAGTTATCAGCTGATGATAGCTATTTTAATATGATAGTGACTTTTTTATTTTTATCGATTAGGATACACATTGTAGGCCTTTACTCTTTAGGGCTCCTGACGTGGAACTGGAAAGTATTTATAATATGGGTCGGATGTTTTAAATGTCTGCCTGGCCGCAAATCTATACTTAATTATTTAAACGCGCTAATCTCAGGGGCTACTGTTTTTCTTAGTGTTAGGTAACCCATTTATAGAAGCAATCTATACACTATGTACAGGGTGGCCCAGAGAGAAATGCACTTTTGATTTCGCGCGCATTTCTAAACGACAAAATGGAGAAGTACGGGGATAGCGGCAATGCGTAGCGCAGTTTTTGTAATTTAAGTGACCATAAGTCATTACACGGGAGAGCAGCGCGCTTTTTGTATCCGCGCGTTCTAAGAGAATGCTCGATTTTATGAGACTTTTCGACGGCTTTACTGTATTGAATACGAGTTGCGGCGCATCAGGGACTGTCCAAGCAGTTATTTAATAAGGAAATGGATTAAAAGATTCGAAAGGACAGGATCGACGCAAAAAATGCTGCTTCGGGATCATCAAAGAGTATGACGGACCGATGAAAGCATTCAGCATTTTCGAAAATCTGTACGCGCGAAACCACGAGTCTCGGAGCGCAAAGTTCATCGGTTTTGGAAATCTCTAGATCGACCTTGCAGCAAATTTTGCGGCTCTATTTGAAATTATATCCTTATAAGATGCAGCTAGTGCAGAAACTAAAGGCAGCAAACTTCGAATCGGGATTGAGATTTGCAAATGAAATGCACAATGAATTTCAATTTCAATAACGTCCTTATTCAGATAAAACCCAGTTTTACCTTAACGGATTTGTAAATAAGCAGAACTGTAGATATGGGGCAGCAGAAAATCCTCGATTGAAACATCAGAAGTCGCTACACTCACCGAAATTTACAGTTTTGGCCGCAGTTGCAAGATGGGGAACGTCGGGACGCTTTTTTTTCGAAAACCATCATGGCCAAGCTGTGACCGTCAATTCAGAGCGCTATATGACCATGCTGAGAAGTTTATTGATTTCAAAGCTGCAAGAATCTCGAGGCTATAACAGGAACACTTGGTTCCAGCAGGATGGGGCCACATGTCACTCTTCAAACCAGAGCATCGCCGTGATGAGAGACATGACATCTACGAAAATTAATTTCAGGCAGGGCTGACATCGCCTGACCACCAAGAAGCCCGATCTCACTCCAGCAGACTTCTTTTTGTGGAGTTACGTAGAGAGCAAAGTGTACTCTAATAATCAACATTCATTTACGACTCTGCAACCACTAAAGCTGAATATTTGGCAAGAAATGAAATCCATTTCAAGGAAAATCACGACACATTTTTTTTTCAAAATTTTGGTGCCAGATTAGAAGAATGCTGTAGCCATCAAGGACTCCATTTAGACCAAATTTTTTTTTTAAAAACAAATTTCATTTAATAATCTTTAAAACTATAATAAATACAAGTTCTAAAAAATTATACAGTTTTTTTAATTGAATTTTCAAAAGTGCATTTCTCTCTGGGCCACCCTGTATATTAACATCACGGTTCGCCCAATATGGTTTTCCCCTGGGACTACTTTAGATGATTTATTGTTAGCTGGGACCAGAATATACATCATTTCGTAATTATATGCGTCTGTCTATTCATCCAATATCTGTTCCAGACAGATCTAATCGCTAACCGCCGATCGCTGATCTCATTTTGTCATAGAACCGTCAATACAATACAAGCAATGTCAAGGACATTGTCAACGTACGAGCACGAGTAGTAAAGATGGCACCCGCTTTAGCATTTTAATTTGTAGTAACATTAGGCCTCTTGTACACGGCGCGTTTTTACTCCGTACGTAGCCACAGCAAATAATACGTACCGTCTACAAGCTTCCCTACAATTCGTCCGTTATAAGTTGGCGAGTGTGAAGTTAGGTTCTGCGAATTTTGGCGCTTGAAATCATCATCTGCCTAGGCAGATGATGATTTCCTTTTTCCCAACTATATTGGGGTCGGCTTCCAGTCAAGCCATAACTGTTTTTAACAGCAATAACAACTGCAAATTGCATTTATTTTTTAAAACCTTTATTTTTGTACGATATTTCAAGCGCCAAAATTCGCAGAGCCTAACTTCACACTCGCCAAGTTATAACGGACGAACTGTAGACTGCGATACAACACTGATGAAACACGGCGGCGGCGCCGTTCCGTAGCATACGGCCGGAGAAATTTCCGTGGCTACGTACGGAGTAAAACCGTGCCGTGTACAAGACGCCTTAAGCTTACATTCTGTAGTAACATTAAACTTATGTTTTGTAGTAACATTAAGCTTATGTTTTGTAGTAAAATTAAACTTATATTTTGTAGTAACATGAAACTTATGTTTTGTTCAGCAACTCGACGATGTGGCAGATCATCGCTTGTTTACTGGCAGCTCTCACCATGTGGCTTACTGTGATATTTCTCATGAGATACCTTCTCAAACTGCTATTAATGTACAAGGTAAATGTCTCTTTATAAATCCGAATTTTCAATAAAAGATGCTTACATTGGGTTGTACCAAGAGTTAAGTTGCAGTTTCTATCAAAGTTAATTTGGACAGTATCATTAACAGTGAACATTGATTTTTACCATCTGCCGTTCGCTGCACCATCTTGTTACACGTTATAGTAGACAAATCGTCTTTTATTTTTCATTAGACCGTCCGAATTTAAACGGCTAATGTTATCGTTATTTGCCACGTCATTTTGATTTTTACTTAATTGGTGCAACCTGCATTTTGCTTAGCCACACACTTTCTGGTGGTGCTAAAGCGTGCTTGTTAACAAAACTCTTAATTGTTTTTAGGGATGGATGTACGAATCTCGTGCTCCCGGGTCGAAGATATCGGCAAAGACGATGCTCTGGATCAGTATAGTTAAAGTATTATCTGGGTGGAACAAACCCCGGTTGTACAGCTTCCAAGGATCGTTGCCAAGACTACCGCTACCTGCTGTTAAAGATACTATGAAACGGGTAAGTTAAAAAACATCTTGTTTGATAAAATCAAAAATCCTATTTATACACACAAACATCAAATCAGATCTTATCACTAAATAATCTATGCCAAATGATAAAACAATGTGTGTAATCTTGCATTGAATATACACAAGTACGTTTCTACAATGCTGAAGGCTTTTCGATTTCAAAATGATCAATTACAATGAGTAATGGAAGCCAAGTTTTTGCATTTTTTATTGTACCAATTAAGACATTTAATTTTAGTTTGGTCTTCGTACAAATGGATATATGTATGGATGATATTATAGAGTAAAAACAAACTATTAGATTGGTACTCTTATTAGGATAGTGAAAATCTTATAAATATTTATGTAATCGTTTGTTTTGTTTCAGTACCTGACTAGTGTTCGCCCACTATTGGACGACGACAATTACAAAAGAGTAGAACTATTAGCTAAAGAATTTGAAGAAACTATTGCTGTGAAGCTACAGAGATACCTTGTACTCAAGTCATGGTAATTATTATATTTTTTTTATTTAAACTTCATTTACAGCCTAGTAGTGGTACATAGGCTGGCTTAATGCAACTAACCATTCTCTACCAGTCAACCTCATTATAGACCGTCTTATTTAACAAATATAATCAAATGTCGGTTGGAATCCCCTTATCTTTGTTTAAGCTGATGTTGTTAAAACCACTGGCTTTGGAATCGATTAAGTGTGCCGTCTAGCGTCTGTCTGTTAGTTGCACAACACAACACAATAGCAAGTTGCGAAACGCTGTTGCAGCTAAATATTTTTGTGTTTCAGCAACTTTAAAAACGTTTTACACAACTTTCGTTAATTTATTTATCATGAATCATCATTCATTTATTTAATGCTTTATGCACACAAAAGTACAGACGCAGACTTAATGCTACCAGCCAACCTTTATTTATCTAATTACTGGCTGCTGTTACCAACTTCAACCGCGTGATAGTAAAACTTTATTCCAAGGGATCATATATTCCCCGTATAAAAAGCATCCTATAATTATGTTATTCCAAGATGCGGTCTACCCGTGTACCAAGTTTCATAGGAATCCATTCAGTAGTTTTGGCGTAACATTATTAACGTTTGGATTTTGTCTACCCATGTACCAAGTTTCATCGAATAGCATGCGTGAAAGAGTAACAAATGTTACTCTTTATTAGTCTCATGCAAAAACTACTGAATAAATTATGATGAAACTCCATAAGTACATCCATTCATCCACACATACCTAAATTCTTTCGCGTTTATAATATTACGTAGTAGTATTATGTTCCAACGGCAATAAATCCATGTGTTTCCCATAGGTGGTCCAGTAACTACGTGTCGGACTGGTGGGAGGAGTACGTGTACCTGCGCGGGCGCTCGCCGCTCATGGTCAACTCGAACTTCTACGGCACCGACGCCATCTTGCTGAGACCCACGCACATCCAGGCCGCCCGCGCCGGCGTCATCATCCACCTGTGCCTCAAGTTCAGGAGACTCATTGACAGACAGGAACTTGAACCGGTAACTAACTACTAGATTGCGTCTAATGAAAGCGCGACCTGGAGTTCTTCTTTTAAATTTAATTGGCAACATTATTCAGCCGCAATTGCAGGAAATTAAAAACAAATGTGAAGTCTCAAGACATGATTCTTCTGCTAGTTAGTAATACCAAATACATTTTTTTTTGGATTTTACCTCTTTCTCAGGTCGCGTTTTCATTAGATGGACTATAGTCGTCATCATCTTCCTGCCCCTGTCCCGTTTTATTTGGGGTTGACGCAACACGTTTTTTCCCTCTGTTCTGTCCTTCACTACGCCATCACTAACCTCCTTTTCTTATTGTATTCTAGTAGTTTCTAACTAACTACTAGAATACAATAGAATCTACTTTATTGTACAAAAAAAGTATCAGTTCATACTTTTATACAAAAAGTTAAATCACGGTCTTATCGGTGACGGCGATATAGACTATCAGACAACCTTAGGTTGGATCCTAAGAACTTAAAAAAATACAGGGGGTAGTCTGCGGTGTACTGCTAACAAATGAACGCTATAGATAGGTCATCATCATCTACCTAGCCTTTTCCCAACTATATTGGGGTCGGCTTCCAATCAAGTCGGATTTAGCTGAATACAAGTATTTTACGAGTAGCTGCTGCCTACCATGGCAGACCTCCACAACCCCTTAACTGGGGTAACACGGTACTTCATAGCAAGACTGGAGGTCAGATTTACAGTCGTTACGGATAGTCAGAAGCCAATCAGCAGCTTTGGCAGTCGCCAAAGATCTACAAATGACAGCCGGGACCTACGGCTAGATAAGTAAATATATAAAATAATTGTAAATCGTATACATATATAAATACGTATCACTACTACTACAGCTACTACTGTCTAGTATATTTATTAATAGTAATGTGGAAACGATACTGCTTGTATGCCCATATTTGCACACCATACCTTTCCAAACAACGTGGAACATAATGCATAAATGGTAATCAGTATTTTATTTCCTAGTGACTGTTTTGCAAGTTCAACAGTGCCTGGTTGGTAACTGTCTATGATGTATCTGTTGTTTACTCCAGTGCATTATATGTACTAACATCATGTAACATTCCCATGTGCTGTCAGTTTATCAATAACTAGATGCACGGGATCGGTGCGCAAGTCGCTGGGTGAAACATGTTTACTTGGCCTATCAGGACTCACTCAGGAATAATGTAATTTTCTCCTAGTATACCTCTCCTAGAGAGGGGGCCTGAGTCCCAGCAGTGTGAACATTATAATGCTGATGCTAAACTGTGCTACCCTTAGATGACGAATTTGAAAAAATGCTTTCTCTGCAAGCCAAATTTTAGCACAATGCGATAGTCTGTTGGTAGTAGTCTGAGCTGTCTGTTGACAGGTCAGCCAGTCAGTAACTAGTGCCGTTTACATATTATATCGATTGGTGTACGTAATACAAAACCATTAGACCATAAAGATAAGCCACTGTATGATCTTGGCATTGTATGTTTATAAAAAGGATTACTCTTAATTTTATTTGTGTGAAGCCACTGCACAAAGGTCTTCCTTTACTTATTTAGAACTTCTATTATCGTCAGTCGTTCTTTTTTTAAGGGGGAATATAATCGATATGACTTCTCCCGGTTCTGGACGGAGCGGGAGGGCGTGCCAGACTTCTACTAACTAAAACCCACTCCTATTCCTTTCTTGCATACATTCCAGGGCCTATTCGATATAGAGGCTGAACAACTTACTTATTTTTTTCTTTTCCATAGATAATGCTCCAAAACATGGTGCCTCTCTGCTCGTGGCAGTACGAGCGGCTGTTCAACACGGTGCGCGTGCCCGGCATCGAGCGCGACAAGATCGTGCACTACCAGGACTCCACGCACATCACCGTCTACCACAAGGGACGCTACTACAAGGTGCTCGTCTACACGAGAGGACGCCTGCTGAAGCCTGCTGAGATACAAGTGTGAGTACACATGAACAGGACTCCACGCACATCACCGTCTACCACAAGGGACGCTACTACAAGGTGCTCGTCTACACGAGAGGACGCCTGCTGAAGCCTGCTGAGATACAAGTGTGAGTACACATGAACAGGACTCCACGCACATCACCGTCTACCACAAGGGACGCTACTACAAGGTGCTCGTCTACACGAGAGGACGCCTGCTGAAGCCTGCTGAGATACAAGTGTGAGTACACATGAACAGGACTCCACGCACATCACCGTCTACCACAAGGGACGCTACTACAAGGTGCTCGTCTACACGAGAGGACGCCTGCTGAAGCCTGCTGAGATACAAGTGTGAGTACACATGAACAGGACTCCACGCACATCACCGTCTACCACAAGGGACGCTACTACAAGGTGCTCGTCTACACGAGAGGACGCCTGCTGAAGCCTGCTGAGATACAAGTGTGAGTACACATGAACAGGACTCCACGCACATCACCGTCTACCACAAGGGACGCTACTACAAGGTGCTCGTCTACACGAGAGGACGCCTGCTGAAGCCTGCTGAGATACAAGTGTGAGTACACATGAACAGGACTCCACGCACATCACCGTCTACCACAAGGGACGCTACTACAAGGTGCTCGTCTACACGAGAGGACGCCTGCTGAAGCCTGCTGAGATACAAGTGTGAGTACACATGAACAGGACTCCACGCACATCACCGTCTACCACAAGGGACGCTACTACAAGGTGCTCGTCTACACGAGAGGACGCCTGCTGAAGCCTGCTGAGATACAAGTGTGAGTACACATGAACAGGACTCCACGCACATCACCGTCTACCACAAGGGACGCTACTACAAGGTGCTCGTCTACACGAGAGGACGCCTGCTGAAGCCTGCTGAGATACAAGTGTGAGTACACATGAACAGGACTCCACGCACATCACCGTCTACCACAAGGGACGCTACTACAAGGTGCTCGTCTACACGAGAGGACGCCTGCTGAAGCCTGCTGAGATACAAGTGTGAGTACACATGAACAGGACTCCACGCACATCACCGTCTACCACAAGGGACGCTACTACAAGGTGCTCGTCTACACGAGAGGACGCCTGCTGAAGCCTGCTGAGATACAAGTGTGAGTACACATGAACAGGACTCCACGCACATCACCGTCTACCACAAGGGACGCTACTACAAGGTGCTCGTCTACACGAGAGGACGCCTGCTGAAGCCTGCTGAGATACAAGTGTGAGTACACATGAACAGGACTCCACGCACATCACCGTCTACCACAAGGGACGCTACTACAAGGTGCTCGTCTACACGAGAGGACGCCTGCTGAAGCCTGCTGAGATACAAGTGTGAGTACACATGAACAGGACTCCACGCACATCACCGTCTACCACAAGGGAGGCTACTACAAGGTGCTCGTCTACACGAGAGGACGCCTGCTGAAGCCTGCTGAGATACAAGTGTGAGTACACATGAACAGGACTCCACGCACATCACCGTCTACCACAAGGGACGCTACTACACGATATATTTGTACATGTTAAACTAATGTGTATATCGATAGTTCTAGCCTCAAATGGCTAACAGAATACCAGCGCTGCGTTATTTATTCCATCACTACCCTCAAAACGAAAAAATGTTTAGGAAACCAGCATAATAATAAAACCAAACATTTGAAAACGTGAGACATTAGCATTATCGGCCTTATAATGTTCCCACTGCTGGGAATCAGGCCTCCTCCCTAGGAGAGGGACATTGAGACATTAACCAAGCCGTAATTGTGAGCCCGCGTTTTGGATTAGGTTTTAGATTGTAGACCACTCCTCCTTACAAAAGGCGCCTGTGTTGTGTGTGTGAGGTAACCTGGACTGAACGTAAGTTATGTTACATTCATTCCTTATCTATGGAAATCCATTATTCTTTCAACAAGTGAACTCTGCCTTTAGCCAACTTTTATACACATAGTCTCATTATAATGAAACCGCAAGAATAGTGTTGTCTGAAGCAATGCGCGCATTATGCAATTATAATCCAGTGCGTCAGTGGAATACGCTTAATGAGTAGTGTCAGGCATCCAACTGCTTACCAATCAAGCTAATTGAGGTCGCTGTTCAATGCTGCCGCTCCCAATCTATCTGCATATTGTATGTAAAGTTATTGGGGCTACGCACTACACGGTCATGGGAGGAAACAAACGCGTATTCGTCTGTTTTCGGGGCTGCGTTTGTCGTTGCTCCAGTAAATACATACGAGTATACCTATATGCATGCCATTTTCTTACTATAATGAAGGCTAAACATAGTTCTAACCATAGAGAGTAGAATACTAGGTATATACTCGTAGGTTTGACCGCATGTGGCTGGCTACACCTAGTTGTAGCCGCCCTTCAGTTATTAACCGTCACCCGAAGTTCTCCACCGCATCTGTCTATCTTTTCGCGATAAACTTAAAAACTACTGAAACCACATGCATATCCGGCATGCGATTTCACCAATAGGCAGAGTGGTTCATGAGGATGCATATTACAGTAGAAAAAAGCTGAGAATTTCAAAGATTGGCGATGGCCAATGGGTCACTAGCATTTCAATAATTGGCATGCTTGAATTAAAATTCTGATAACAGTTGGAGTGTAAGTTTTAATATATTTTTTTGGTTCTGTAGACAAATCCAACAAATCCTGGACGACAAGTCGGAGCCGATGGTGGGCGAGGAGCGCGTGGCGGCGCTGACGGCGGGCGAGCGCTCGCACTGGGCGCACATCCGCACCACCATGTTCAACCGCGGCCACAACCGCACCTCGCTGCACTGCATCGAGCGCGCCGCCTTCAACGTCTGCCTCGGTAAGATACTCACACCATACTACACGCAGCGTTGCACCCTCACACAAGGTGCACTGAAAACCCGGCGAGAATCGCGGAAGACCACACAGACCGATCGTTGTGGCGACGATTGAAGGAGGCCTATGTCCAGCTGTGGATGTCTTTCAGCTGACATGACGATGATGATGATGGTGGCTACGAGTTCAAGCTCCTTCGGTAACGCCCATCAGCTCCTGTAACATGTAGACAACAAGGCATGCAGGACACACACGATAACAAAGGGAAAATCCGGGACCCTGGAGTGAAAGGCAAAGAAGGAGGGGTTTTAGTTAGTAAAAGTATGACACTCCCGCTCCGCCCAAGCGCGGGGGAAGTCCTTCTATGATTTCCTACTTAAAACAAACAGTGTCCCATCTTTTGTGAAACCACAATCTTCACATAAACAGATTCGTTAGATAACCTGAGTCCTATAAATATTTATATACTTCTCGAAAACTCACGTACAAAAACTAAAATCGATCTGTATTCACTTCTGACAACACGAGAAAGAGTGATAACTCTTCAAAAACAACATTTAACATACTTAAATAACTATTCAGAAGTGTAAAATTGGTCTTATCTAATTGAGGGACAGGATGTGGGCAAACCTACCTGGCTCCCGGTCCGTATCACTCACAAAGTAAGAGAGATATCTAGATGACATAATATGGGTACTACGCCGCGCGAGTCTTCAATTAGTGCGTCCTACCTAGTTGAAGTTACCGGACCGAGACCTACTTAAATGCTCACGTTACGATGATGCATCAGTTCAAGGTCAGCTTACCATGAAAGGTCGTTGTGGCGACGCTTGGGGGAGGCCTATGTCCACAAGTGGACGTCTTTCGGCTGAGATGATGATGATGATATACATGGAAATGGTGAAACCTTCGACCTGACTTTATGGGAGTCTTTTCAAGGGTCTAGTCTATTAATCGCGACCCTTCAATAGCTACACAAATACACATAGTTATCGAGACCAAATATATCTTGTAGTTGTTATATTTACGCACAAAACTGTAGATGCGGAACCGTAAATCAGTTCCGTCATACAATACCTACTACGATAAGAGTTCGACCTTCGTCGGAGATTGTGGGTCTCATTGACCTCTTTTTTTGTTTATCATATCGTACGCATTGTAGTAAAATTAGTATTCAATAGAGTTCACTGGCTTTTGTGGTTTTTGTATGAAGAGTACCGGATTTATTCGTATCGTAGTTGTGAGTGTAGAGTACGCACTGTGTCATCTGTAGACTATTCTTCAAATCGAACTTATACGCAGCGTAAACGCGACGTTAACGCTGCTGATATCGCTTGTATACGACGTTCAATTTATACTCACGTGACGCATGACGCTAGTGTGGCTTAGATAATTGTATTATCCATTTTAAATTTCCGATTATAATAAAAAATTGTTTTGAATATCTCTGAATGAGAAGCGAATTGCTCCTCTGTACTTACTTATATGGCCTTACCCATAGTATCTGTAAATATGTATTATTAGCTTTGTTTAAATACAATGTTTTATATTTCATGGCCTTAACACTGTCCAAAATCTTGTCAGTCGATTTGTTAACCAATTCGTGAACTATATAAGTACGTCGATTGCATAGTTTTGTAACCTACATTTTAGTAGTCGTCCCCATTGCAAGATCCGTATTAGTTTACAATGTCCCACATACGGTAGCGTAGTTCTACTCGCAAGCGGCTCATCGCGATCGCCGCGTTATCGTTGGTACAGATAACCGCCATATATAACCGCACTTTCATTGTATAAAAATTTGACTTTATAATATCACTTATTCTTATGTATATCGTAGGATTAATTGTAGTTTTTGGTAGTTCTTACATACAGGATGGCTGTCTAGGATTCCTATTCTAGACAGTCATATATATGTCTTTAGGATATTTAACAGGATTGTTAACATTATAGACACTGCAATGTTAATAGATCTATAAAATATTTAAACAGTTCGTTATAAAACACCTTATGAATTTTAATTGAATTTCATGGAACCAAAATGTACTTAATAAAAAATGAGAGAATGAAAAAAAATTTAAATTACAATACAGACTTCATGGTGTAAACAGATGAAAAGTAAAGTGTTGAGCCAGATACAAAAGAGAACACTCCATATAAAATTCTTGTCACACACATTTCGGTTTATCTACGCAACAAATGGAAGTTGTACCGAACCGTGACGTTTTCGTCTAGACAAGGAACCGGATAAATTGGCTAGCCGTAATGAATAACGTCATATCATTATCTACGCGATTGTTTTGTCTTCGAGTAACACGCACCGAGACTTAACACACTCCATAAATATTTTAGTAGGTAGATAAGTCTTTCAGTATTTGAATTATTTCCAATGCTTTATTTTTTTTTTGCACGGAATCTGTATGTAGGTTTATGCATTTATTTAGATATGTTAAACTAGCACTTGCTATATTATACCTAGCTTATTCTGTCCCACTGCTGGGCAAAGGCTTCCCTCCATTGTTTCCATCGTTCCCGACTTTGTGCCACTTCTTGCCAATTCTCAAGGAAGACATCCAATTCGTCCCGCGACCTCCTTTTTGGTCTGCCGCGATCCTATTGTGCGATTTCAGGGCACCAACTAGCACTATAAATATAAAAAAAAAATCTTGACTATCAATATCTACATATAGGGCTGGCTTTTATCTTGGACAAAGGATAAGCATTGCTATACAACGTGCTAATACAACCAGTCTTCTAGGTACATTAACAGTCGACAGCGATGCGAGGGAGTTTTTCGACGCCATACTTTAAATTACCCTTTAAAGTCTGTTTTTTAATTCCTGACACTAAATTGACACAGGCAAATGTCAAACTTACAATAGGAATGATGCCAATTCTTTTGTGTTGTCACAAGTGTGACAACCCACGTAATGTCATTTTAGTCTCAGAGATTAAAAACAGACTTTAAATCTTTAGAGCTTTTGATTTTACTCAGTATATAAAATGAATGTTTCATTTAATTTCCAGATGACTTTGAGTACGGCTACGATGAGAATGACCCTTCGAAACTGGACGAGTTCGGGCGAGTCCTGCTGCACGGCAAAGGCCACGACCGGTGGTTCGACAAGTCATTCAACCTCTGCTTCAGCAAAAACGGTTTCGTAAGTACGAGTATGATTTTCCTGTTAACACCGAATGTTAGGTTCATTCATTAAGATTAAGTATAAGGAAATATGCTTTCCTTATACCTATTCTTGTTCTTTGTGAAATATAATAACAATGGTATTGTGTTGTATAACACTTATTTATGTCGCACAGCATTGCTATGTCTCAGTCAGGTCGCAACTGGTTTTTTTTTAAACGTGTGAAATCATTAAATGACTCCCGTTCCATCAAGGACGAACTCTTTCGAATAGTCTGCAGTCCTGGCAGGCGTCGACCCTAACTAGCCTCGTCAATTTTGCTTACAACTCTTTGAGGCTGCCGAGGCCGAGGGCATGCCCAATTTATCTATACCGGGGCGCTTCTAACTCATGGTAGCAGGCGGAATACATAATTTAAGTATTTGGTAGGAAACTGACGTAGGACACACCCCTCATCTCTCCCCAAACGGAGGATAGCCACAGTATCACATCGTATGGCAGTAACCTGAATCAGATGGCAACACACAGGTTTGTCTAGGCAGTAGTGACTTACCTACCAAGACCAAATATTTTGTCCATTTAATGGCTAGTTTATTAAATTGTGATTATTAGTATACGTGTGAGTCTCAATTATGTTATGTTAACACAAACGTATTAGATACTTCACGAAATGAAAGTAGGCTAGGCAATCTTCACACTTAGTGATATAGGTGCATACGTAAAAATAATACTTACTTTTTACGATTTCAAGCTTCGTTGAACACCAATTAAGATGACTTTTTATTTTTGCAGGTTGGGTTTAACTCCGAACACACATGGTAAAGAAACAGTCTTATACATGCTATTATTTTTAATTTTGTATATTTTATGTCATTACAATCTTCTAATACAATAATTCCATATTTCAGGGCAGACGCACCTGTTATGGGCCACTTATGGGAATACGTGATTTGGTGTGAATTGGAAGTTGGGTGAGTAATTTTGATTATATTCATAACACCTCTTTTGATTTTATTATGACTTTGTTTATCATTCTCAAAGTGATACATTTAGGGGCAGCGCAGACAACAGACTATCCGTGACGCATTTTTTAGTCTGTGAAAATAGAACCTAAGCTATAAATGCATATTATTGCTTAGAATCTATTTTCACAGACATAGTAACTTATTTACAAGTACAGAGACAGTAAATTATTCTGTATAAGCATGCCATGTAAACATTTTGTGAGCCACAGACTCGATTGCACAAAAAGTTGCGCTGCACTTTATGAGAGGAAAACAATTTTTCCTTTTGGCTTGACTCCCAACAGTGGGAACATTACAAGGCCGTTAATGCTAATGCTACAAATACAGAAATATTAACAGAAGTGTCTTCCCAGATACGACAAGGACGGCAACACAATCGGCACGGTGGACGCGCCCCCTCCCGCGCCCGCGCGTCTGCAGTGGGACCTCGGCCACGAAGAGCTGCTCAAGAACATCGACGTGTCGTACAACGTCGCGCAGAAGCTACTCAACGACGTCGACCTCAGGATACTCATGTACACCAACTATGGAAAGGGTATGTAGGCTCTGTCGGATTTCTGTTTAGACCATTATCAAGGTACGTTGGGTATAATACCCGGCAAATAAGTTGGCAAGAAATGACATAGTGGGGGTAATTTGGCGCATGCTGCGCAAAAAAGCAAATGAACGAACGGGACGTAACGAAGTGCGGAGGCAAAAGTCGACTAACGCACCAATCATAGACTACTATTATAATACTGCACCAATTGCGCGCCGGATCGGCGTTACCTCATACCCCGCGTCCCGCTTGACCACCAAATAGATCTAAAAAACGATATCTGCGCAACTAACGACTCTTGCCAAGTTACGTGCTGCCGGTTATAGCGTACCTCATCACCATGTATGTATGATGCACCTGCCATGTTATGTTTCTGCACCACCCTATGATCGACTGGTAGAAAATACGAAAGGTACACAGTACAAAGATCCGCTTTTGTATAATGATTTTTTCCGAGTGCATAAATAAAGTACCTGACTCGGCAAACGTTGGTCTGCTATATCGGAGGGTAGGAGGATAAAAAATAGTAAAGTAACTAATCTAAGTACTGACATTTGTAACACCAAAGTTCATACTTAGTTCATTTTCAATACAGATTGACATGTAAGTGTTATTTTTAGCAATTTACAACTCGTATGACATAACAGCAATATTCACTCTGGTTAGGCAGAGAACAGAGATACACCTGGTTCCAATTAGTTGGTTTCTATAGAGGAAAATCGGCAAGAAACTCCGATTTTACAATATTTCCATATAATATTAATAGTTAGATAATGTGAGGACGAGAGTAGTAGTGGCTCAGTGGCAACTGCTCCGACTTACTTTAAACCCTGCCAGGCGCATTACTTTGTGTAATTTATTTAATCACCGGTGTTCTCAAAATGGTGAAGGAAAATATCGTGAGGCAACCATTTTCCAGACAAAAAAAATCGAAACCATGTGACGTCCACCAATCCGCACTGGACCCGCATAGTGGATTACGGCCCATTCCCTAGAGAGGAGGTCTGAGTCCCAACAATGTGAGCATTGAGCATGGTCGATACAAAAATCTTTATTTATGAACCAGATAGTTACAGATTACTAGGTGATTGGAGTCTGCTTTTAAGCAAGCAATGTCTGTGTCTGGAGACTCCGCTCGTCCTCAGCAAAATACAATTAACTAATACATAACTTAGATAAAAAGCGTTCCGCAAGTGAGGACTAGTACTTTATCTATCACATACCCGCATTGTAAAACAATAACAGCGCGGTCTCATAGGACCGGTCGGGGATTCATGAATTAAATCCCTTGTCAATTGTTTTGTTGCAGGTTTCATGAAGAGTTGCCGCATCTCGCCGGACGCGTTCATCCAGCTGATCCTGCAGCTGTCCTACTACCGGGACGCCGGCCGCTTCTGCCTCACGTACGAGGCGTCCATGACGCGCCTGTTCCGCGAGGGCCGCACCGAGACCGTGCGCTCCTGCACCATCGAGAGCTCCGAATGGGTGAAAGCCATGAACAACCCTAATGCTACGGTACGTCGTACTTACTCTTTTTTATTATGCATATTCGCTCTGAGGTTACATGTTGATGGATGGAGAGGGAGAGGGAGGCCAAAGAAATGATGGATTTATTGTGTGAGGAGTTTTTTTTATGGCAAGACTCTCAGACTCTTGCTGACTAAACCCCACCCCATTCCTTCGTTGCCTTCGATCTGGGGGACATGGACTTACCTTTCGGAATTTCATTGTTCCCCAGATTGAAAGAAAAGGTTGTTAATGATAGTGTGACGGACGACAGGACAGAATGGAAGAAAAAAACTTTACGCCGATCCGATACTAAGCGACCCGAAATAATAAAGGAAAACGGCACGAAAAAGAAGATAGGCTCGCGTTTGACCACTGTCTCACTGATAGTAAACGATGATGTGGCCGACGCAGTACGCTTGCCCACAAGTAACCTATACACTTTTGACTTAAAAACCTCTCAGTATTTTTTCTCCTTCTCTGTCAATTTCATCCAAAGGTTGTCTGTAAAACATAGCTGTTAGCGATAAGACCGCCCATTGTAACGCCGTACTAATTTTAAGTAAAATTATTATTGTGTACAATAAAGTATATATCAATCAATCGATCAGTTGTAGCTATTAGGAAACACAGACTCCGGCAGAGAATGTCATTCCTTAGCTGTACGCGTAATAATGAGTTCTCAAAACGCTTTGTACGTATGGCTGGGTTGTTCAGCATGTATCGACCATGTACCGGTGACGCGACGTCGTACGTTCATTCGGTCCATTCACCTTTCACCTAAGATCTTTGCAGACCAATTAATTATTTCGTGCACTTTTGGGCCTTCCGAGTTATTTAGATTTTGTGTTTCAAATATGTAAGAACTAGCTTCTGATAGCGGCTTTTCCCGCTTGAAAGTAGGTTTCTGCGTATAAACTTTGGACCCCTGTTTTATTACATTAGGGAGTGAATTTTGAAAAAGTGGCTGTGACATACTGACGGACAGACAGACATGACGGATCTATAAGGGTTTATTTTTTCCCTTTTGGCTACGGAACCCTAAAAAATATTTCTTACTGCTCGTTTTCATCATAAAAGGAAACGTTATATCAAACCGCTATAATCTTATCTTAATATATATAAATCTCGTGTCCCAATGTTTGTCCTCAATGGACTCCTTAACCACTTAACCGATTATAATAAAATTCGCACACCATGTGCAGTTCGATCCAACTTGAGAGATAGTATAGTTTAAATCTAAAAAAAAAAAAGTTAGGTAAAGTAGGGTAGTGTAGGGTAGTGTAGTGTAGCGTAGTATAGTGTAGGATAGTGTAGGGTAGGTAGGGTAGTGTAGTGTAGGGTACTGTAGGGTAGTGTAGGGTAGGTAGGGTAGTGTAGGGAAGGTAGGGTAGGGTAGCGTAGGATATGTAGGGTAGTCATTTGACGGGAGCGAAGCCGCGGGTAAAAGCTAGTTATTCTATAGGTAACAGTTATGTGAAAAATTAGGCTTTAAACTTTTTTATTTAGCCCTTACTTTCCCACCGCTGGGCAAAGGTCTCCGCAACTTCGTCCAGGTTCTTTTCTTGAACCACTTCAAACCAGCCCTTGCTGTAGGCGTCTAGGCCATAAATTTACAGCATTTAATTTTGCTTGTCTTACAATCTTAATGAATAACACGAATCACAACATATTATAATTATTTAACAAAATTGGAAAGTGAAAATAAATCAATAAGGTTGACGGGCGGCTCAAGGCTTGGAACATAACGATCCAATATCAATCGACCGATGCCTCGACACTGACGCAATTAAACTGGTCACTGCCAAGGACGCGGCCTCGCTATACAAGTCACCATAACTATACCTTTCAGAAGCGTAATCAATGAAAAATAAATGAATGTGCGAAACTTGTTATAAGGTGGCGTGTTGTGGATGGAGGGTGAGGGAGAGGGATGCCAAAAATAAGTAGATTGTGTGAGGCGAGCTATGAACGAAAATGGAGTTAGTGATCTTCTTCTTCTCGTATCGATTCAACTCAAATTTTATCCGACCAATATTTAACCTGGACAGCTCTATCGTGGACCTCGCATGGGTCGTTAAAGGTGCAGGTAGTTGGGCTTGCTGGGCAGGAAAGGAGATGAAGCATATCCTGTGAAGGAGCTCCACACTGGCACAGTAGTTTTGATGGGTCGAGGAAACCCCATTTGGCCAGATTATCTTTGCAGCGGCCAACTTGAGCCCGTAGTTGGTGCAAAGATTTACAGGTTGGCTACTGCAGTTCGTGTCCCGGTGGCAGGTGTTCTGCCTGAGAGATGAAGTTAGGAGGAGTGGGGTGTCTTTCCCTCCACAGTTCACGTCTTTGGAGTTAGTGATACCATGAGCAGTAACAGGACAGAATGGAAGAAAAAAATCGTTGCCCAATTTCTGTTCTATTTCATGTGATGTCTTGTAATGATAGGTGTATGTATAATAGATTATATAAATAATAATCCGCAGTATATACAATATTGAAATCGGTTTTATAATACAAAATTAGACACTGAGGAAGTTTACTAAGAGAACAGTGCAGTATTTAGGTAGGCATGCTGGTGGTGATGACCACGATGTGGCTGCTGCACAAAAGCTGCGCTGACGTTCTTTGCCAAGGGTCAGTTTAGAGGTGATGGAACAGACAGTAAAGTTCCACATACCTCCGTTGAAAAGGGAGGATCCTCCGACCGGACGAGCGTTATGTCTGGTGGGCTACTGCCCGATAGATGATTTCGGGCTTTTGTAGCTATTCAAATCGCGCGGAGAACTTTGCTTACGCGATGCAGGATTCTATGACGTTACATGTAGTAGATCGTAGTCGCTACATCTTGTACAGCACGATTCTCAACGAATTTCCTTGATTCAGGTGCAAGAGCGAATGGATCTGTTCGTGAAGGCGAGCCACCGCCACCAGCTGGGCTACCAGGACGCCATGGCCGGGCGCGGCATCGACCGCCACCTCTTCTGTCTGTACGTGGTCTCCAAGTACCTCGAGCTGGAGTCGCCCTTCCTGCAGGAGGTGTTCAACGAACCGTGGCGGCTCTCCACTAGCCAGACTCCGCACGGTCAGTATTAAAGTCTACTCGTTATTTTGGTACGCAAGAGGCTCACAGAGTAATCTTGCGAGAAAGCCCGAAAGGAATTTAATAATAATAATTGTTTATTTCTCATCAATATAAAGGAACTTAATTTAAGAGTACTCGATATGACTCGATACAAAGTAGAAATTTTATTTTGTACTGCAGTATATAATGTGGTGGCTGTGAGAAGGCATCTCACACAGTTTTGACCCTATCCCCTGAACTAGGTGGTAACCTGTATCTTAGGGGGTAGTTTTCAGCCATTAGTTTGTACGATATTTACGACGAGTACCACTATAGATACATATAGATGAGTGTACACATAGATTGTATACATATAGATAAGTGTGATTAAGAGTGACAGTAACACGAGAGTGAGAGTAACATGCCCTCAGAAAGTAAAGCGATCTAAGTACTACACCACATTACCTATTATGAGTTTGCGTTTATTTCATCAACTACTGAGTACTGACTAAAACCCACTTCTATGTTCCTTCTTTGCCTTGTAATCCAGTCTCTGCGACCCTGACTCCCTTAATTATATTGTATTGCACAAACAGCAGAGATATAAACAACGTGCTCTGTGTTGTCAGGTCAAACGTCGATGTTGGATCTAAAGAAGTACCCGAAGTGCGTGAGCGCCGGCGGCGGCTTCGGGCCCGTGGCGGACGACGGCTACGGCGTCTCCTACATCATCGTCGGAGAGGATCTGCTGTTCTTCCACGTCTCCAGCAAGAAGAGCTGCCCCATCACGGTGAGACAATCAACCATTCACTATATCTTCTTCTCTTCGTGTCGATCATCATCTACCTAGCCTTTTCCCAACTATATTAGGGTCAGCTTCCAGTAAAGCCGGATTTAGCTGCATACCAGTCTTTTACGAGGAGTGGCTGCCTACCAGACCTCCACAACCCATTAACTGGGGTAACACGGTACTTCATGGCAAGACTGGAGTCAGATTTACTGGCTACTGTCTATCCGTAACGACTGCCAAAAATCTACAAATGACAGCCGGGACCTACGGCTTAACGTGCTTTCCGAGGCACGGAGGAAACTTGTTATGTTAAGATGGTCACCCAGCCACAGACCAATTTTGGCAAGCGCTGCTTAACCTTGAAGATCGACCTGTGCGGCTGTTATTATCTAGCCACGAGCTCTTCTGCTCTTCGTGTCGATGCTCTTACTAAACTTTTTCTGCCCAGTATTTGGCAACCTGTGGCTTTGGTATTGGCCTCATTTAGATCCTGCAAAGTGCAGGTGGTTGTGCAGGATGGACTGCATAGCAAGTGCCACATGTCCTGGGTAGCTGCTCCACACTGGCACTGTGTTAAGGATGGATTCACAATATAAACAGTATTTTAGGCACATTCTTAGGATTCCATACCCAAAGTTTTACCCTTAAGGCACGGAGTAGGGACTCTTATTACTAGACTGTAGTGTCCGTCCGTCTGTCACCAGGCTGTCTAAACGTGTTTTTTAGGGTTCCGTACCTCAAGAGGAAAAAACGGAACCCTTATAGGATCACTTTGTTGTCCGTCTGTCTGTCAAGACCATTTACATGATTTTTATTTAGTCCTTTCACAATCGACAAAATTCAACTTTATCTTTTTATTCATAAAATTCTATTTCTTTTACAGAGCTCATCAAACTTCGTGAAACAAATCGAGAGATCGTTGAAAGACGTGCAAGATCTTTTTAATGAATACAAGAAGCTCAAAAACGGAGTGAAGAGCAACAAGTAACCGCTGTGTGCGAGCTTTTGTATTGTTTTAGTTTTTTGTTGTTGTTGTAATGTGTAGTTTATATTTCTATTTTTAGACTAAGTGAACACTCAAATCAAACTGAAGTATTCTTCATAATAATTCATTGTGTACAATATTATATTTGTAATGTTCTTATTCCTAATGTAAATTCAAATAATCTGTCTTTTTATACAAACTATATTTAAATAAACCGCGCTATGAGAAATAATAATTCAGTTACTCTTATTGTTTATTTTAATTGTTGAATATAATAATGGAATTTATATTGTGTCAATTGTCTGGTGCTGCACACATTTATTTTTAAACGTTTTGCTTCTGCTACAAATAGTTCAAGAATAGAGTGAATATTATTATTATTTTAAATTAATTGATAACAATAAATCTGCTTTTGAATAGTTTTTTTTAATAAGCTTAGGTATATTTTTTGTAAAAGCGTGATTTTGTTCGCATACAATTTGATAGTAGGTCGGAATATGTATAATACGGAATAATAATATAATCTATAAAAATGACTAAGACCTCTCCGCGGAGTTTCATAGTTAAATACGAAAGTAGCTAAATAATTCTATGTTTTTGAAGAATGTTTACATTTTTATCTGTCAAAAATACCTCTGACTCAACATATTATCTCACATTGTTCATCGCTGAGATTGTGACTAGTAGTTTTAATTACTGGAATGAGTTATCGCTGTGTGCATAACTGAAAACCAATCTCCTAAGTTAGAAAAATATTTTAAATTAATTGAATTGTCATAATTTCGGCTTCAGTCACCTATTATTACCCGTGTTTGTGAACCTTTCCCGTACACTATAGTCAAGAAACTTCATTATTGACTATGCTGAATTAAATGCATACCGACGAAACAACACAGTCTGGATACAGTTAACCCGCGGTAATCCGACAAACGTTTTGCAAGGCGGGGTCAGATTATCGGATTTACGTAGTCCGCCAATGTACTGCCACCAGCCCTTTGTAGTCTGGAACTTTGATTCAAAAGAAGTACATTGTAACCCGACTAATTAGAAAAAAAGAAAGAATATTTGGCACACATAGACACGCACAATGTAGAAACAATAACCTCAAACAAAAAACACTGCGTGCCAAATAGGTATATGCCAGTATAGTTCAGGAAAAATGCCAGACAACTATGTGGTAGTTGCCTGATGCTGATTTTAATTACATACATACTCACAAAAATGGTCATATCAAATCCATATATTCGCCCTATCCTACATAATATACGATAGGTTTAACATATTTGTAGAAATATAACTATGTAATCGTATGGATGTCAATCAATAGGTGTATCGGATTATGAGGCGCCAGATTACCGAGGGTTAAGTGTATTCACTGTTATGTTATAATATTATTATTCTTATGTCTAAACTATGTATGACGTTAAACTAAGTGCTCACTTTTGCAAGCACTATAGAACTATAATCATGATGTGACTATGAGACAATATGCTACTTCATTTTTAAAGAACTTTTCTCGTCCGTCACACTGTTTACTCTGTATTAAGTTAAATTATGTCAAGATGAAATCATACATAAACATTATTTATTATGTCATACATGCGACTACATCACGATTGCTTTTAAATGCATTTTGTTATAAAAATAGATTTAATGTAAGTGAGTGACAGTGATGATCAATGTTAAACTTGATTTAAATATTGAATAACAATAACTACACTCAAATATGCAATCGAAATATGTTTCTCATTTCTGTCAATATGTTCTGCTAACAAATACATTCTGTCCAATTATTAAATAATTTAGCTGTAACAGAAATATTTGAGTAAAGTTTTTATGTGTTTTAAGGAGCATGTCGCATTGTTTATATATACGAAAGAATTATATCTCTTTTTTAATTATACTCTGGATCTTTGACGTGCCTTTGATATTTACAACGAACGTAAGGGGATCGCTATATCATGTATATTTTAGATAGGTCCGTCTACAATGCAAAGTTGGTCCTCTTTAGTTTACATTAATCTAACAATAAAATTAACCACGTTTTTATTAAGCTACTTACAAGTTTTATCAATTAAATGTAAATAAATATATTTAATACTGAGATGTTTCTTTACTTTCTAACGGTTTCTTTTTTTACGATTCTCTGAGGGAAATCCTAAGTTTACCAAGTGACAACTTGGTAAAGCACAAAATAAGCGAATACAGATTTATGTTTAGGCATCTTGGCTGTCTTGGACATTATCATATAAAACTCAAATAGATAAATTTTAAAAAATCTCAAGCTACACTTTTGTAAAGTAGGTACTTTTATACCCTTTCATTCGATTTCTTGTAAATGGTTGAACCGATTTGGATCAATCGTCGTCATCAAGAATGATCGCTAGAAAGTCAACTTTCATATAAAAAACTCGTATCCGATTTGGTTCTTCCGTTTAAGAGCTACAATACCACAGACGGGCAGATACATAACGGCCAAAATTAGAACACCTCTCATTACAACAGTACATTACTCATTAAAGACTGACTGGAATTAAACCTTAGTTTTATTGGGCACGTGGCGTTGTTAGGCCCAAGGGGGCCCTGCGTAAAAGAAAGTAGACCCCTCTTTAACCGACTGCAGCAAAACTTAATAGGTGAGTTATGTTTTAACAAAATAATTATAGCGTAGTCTGAAATGAGCTATAGTCGGTCCCGAGTGCTATAATCTTATTCGTGATTTGTGTTCACCCGCGGAATCGGAGATCAAGCAGTTCTATGAATTGGTTACGCTCAGAAATCATTTGGACCGAAGAGATCCGAAATAGCGGAGCGACATATATTTCGGCAGCGGACGTAACAGCAGGAAAAAAATAGTCGTGTGTGCCTCCATGGTTTAAAATATTTGGCTAAATCGTGCAATTTCGGTAGTTTGTTGTTGGAAGAAAATCTTCACGATCAATTCGTGTCGGATTTATTCAGCGAAGACAGGTCGTCAAGATTGTTTGCTGAAAAGAATGTTAACTATAAAAGGGCTGTGGAGTTACCGCGGCGCGCCCCGACCCTTGCTCAAACCAGCCCGCGCAGCTAAGCCAGTAGTCTAAAATCCCCTATAATAATGATTTATCCTTGCTCGATTCAGCCCGTCCCTTGCTGCCTTCCCCCAGCGACGCCCTAGTCGTAGGTCTGTACCCCACAGAGGGTGCCCTTAGCGTAGTCCGATAAATTTAGTAAAGTAAGCCCTGGCTGGAGGCTTTGATTTTTCATTGTGGCCGCCATAGGCAAGTCTGGTAAAAAAGAAAGCCATGGCGTTCAGCGGGCAGCTGAGCGGCATGCGAGGACGGCGTGTGCATCGGCCGGCGCGAGCGCTGGCGGGGGCGACGGTCAGCGCGGTCGGGTTGCATCGTTTCAGCGGCGGAGACGCGAGCGCGCCTAATACGTCACAACAGCGCGATCTTCGACTTTGTGGACGTTGCGGTAAGACGCCGGCAATTGTCGTTTTATACGTGTGACGCGTGCGGAACAGAAACTAATGTGCTAATGAGAGAGAAGACAGAAGGGACATTTAAAACTGATGTGCCAAGGTAAAGGTGAATCTAAGAATAAGCACTCTTAGGAGGGCAAAGGTCAGTACTTTGTAAATTATTTGGACTCTATAATCTAGACTCATTTCTATTCAAAATTCGTTAAATCCCAATGGAATGATGAGTGTGAGAGTGCTTTCATCGGTTTAAGAAAGTGTTGAGTAGCGCACCCGTGTTAGCCCACTATGACCCCGCGTTGCCGTTGGTTTTGTCAGTGGACAGCAGTGCATAGACGGACTAGGTGCTGTGAGTGAGTGGCCCGTGTCCTGCGCTGCAGTAGATGCCGAACACTAAGTCGATGGAGTTTATTTCGATCGTTTTGTTAAAATATACCCCAGGGCCCTGGAACGAAGGCAAAGAAGAAAAAAAGGAGTAGGTTTTAGTCAGTGAAATTATGATACGCCCTCCCACTCTACCCAAGAGCAAGAAAAGTCATTCTGATAATTTCACGTCTAAAAAAATAGACATATTATTTTGATCATAAATAAGTACAATATCGTTGGCGCAAATTAGGTTACATTGATATTCAATCATATGTGGTACCTATAGTGAGTAATAGATAAAATACATACTTACACCTTTTTTGTAGATAAAATCATAAGGTTTTAAAGTTAATCTTAAAAAAAATAGTTTAGTATAAATGGCAACATTATGGTTCAGTTTTCGTTTCGCATCGTTTTGTAAAAAAAGTAACATCTGTCAACAAATTACAAAAGCAATACATTTACAGCTAATAAAAAGAAATCAAATTCTAAATCAAACGATCCAATAATTTTTATCTAATATGTAATACGTCCACGATATTATTCTTGTTATCAATTTAACATAGCAGTAAATATCTTGGCTATGGAACTGTTTAGCAATTTTTCCTCATTTCAAAGGTGTCCCTGTAGTTAGTTGTTTTAAAAATTAAAACATGTATCATATACTTAGGATCATCTTGTACAGGCTGTGGGTTGTGTCTACGTTAACCTTATTCTCTGGTGTTATTGTATTTTGGTTTTACGGACTTATAACAGCATTTATTGTATTCACTTTGGGAATATCAGGTAAGATAATAATTATATTTTATTCAGTCGGTAGGTAGCTTAATAACGAACTAACTCTAATTATCAAACAATTAAAATACTAGATGATGCCTCTTGTACTGAACATTTCACTGTACCTAGATTGTCTGTTATTAACCTACTTAAAAAATATATAAATTTATTACAAACGATTCACTACTTATACTTCTTCTAAGGAGGCCATCAATAGCCAAAGTGAATATGGTTTCAGAAGTTTTGGCATGTTTCAGTTGAAAATTATTATGATACAATACAGTTATTTTAATATCAATTAATCATTGACATTTAGGCAAGGAAAACCCCATCCAGTGCCGTAACTAGGGCGGTGCGAGCAGTGCCCAGGCACAGGGCGCAGACACTGGAGGGGCGCAGAAATGACCAGACTAAGCCTGGTTAGAGCATTTTTCAGGGGCGCAGTTTTGAAAGCTCGCACCGGGTGCATAAAAGGCTAGTTACGGCACTGACCCCATCCTTCAATGGTAGCTTGTGTTTTGGGCTAAAAGCATAGATATTTATATAAGTAATACATTACAATATTGCTATGTTTTTAAACATCATCTTTAGATTAAATGGATATGATAGATTGGATAAGATAGTACAAAGTCAATTTAAAAGAACCAATTTTAACAAAAAAAATCATACCTCACATATTGGTGACATAGATAAATGTAACAATGATCATAATCTTTGTATTGTGAACTACAATTACATTTATCTACAAATTTTTATCCATGCAAGCATCCTCACATTTAAAGGTGCAAACTGGTTTTGATTATGTCAGTGAAAACAAATAATACCTAAATCAACAAGTTCTGTTGCAAAAATATTGATCAAAACCTTTGACACATAATTTGTTATAGTTTTTATAACGTAAACAAATGTACAGGTCATTCAAATACATAGCCAAACTAGTATTCAGCTGTTAGCAGTAGTGAGAGTGGAAGTAGACACCAAAACAAACCATGTTGCAAAAATGTCTATTCGAAGACATCTAAACCCTAACCATTATTGATCCTCAGCCAAATGGCACCTATTAAAAAAAATCACAAAAACACTTCTAGTTTTTTTAGGCAATCAATTCCCTTGTTCCCAATTGGCTTGTTCCCTATTTGGGGTCAGCCCTCCTAATACAATTATGCCATTCTAGGGGATTTTGTGTTAATTCCGGTGATAGTCCCATTCTCGGTGGTCAACCTCTTCCTCTTTTGCCCCTTACAATGTTTAGAACACGTAGGGACATGTGGTCCTTGTTTCCGCAAATTAAATTCCTATACCTTCGCAAGTGGCTTTCCTTCTTCTTTTCATGTTGATGCACTCATATTAAACCTTTTCTGACCAGTATTTGGTAATCTGCATGGCTCTGTCATTGGCCTCGCATAGATCCTGAAAATTTCACATGGTAGAGCAGGGTGGACAGTTAAGCAGGTGAAGCATGTCCTGTGAAGTGGCTCTACACTTGTACTGTGTTAAAGATTGTTCTTCTCTCTCTTAAGGGAGATGGCCAGATTACTCTTGGCAGCGACCAACCTGGGTCTGCAGTCTGTTCGGGGATGATGAAGTGTGGAGAAGTTGGGTGTCTCTGCTCCCACAGCGCACAACTATCGTCTTTTGCACTGTCTTTCGAAGGCGAAGTAAATTGAATAAAGCTGTTGTGTGTGTGGTGTGAGTTGCTTTCTTGCATCTTATGCTGTATTTCAACTACTTTAAAGTTTTGATGAATCAGCTTATTACTTTATCCAGTCTCATGACACCACCTGCCCACCGCAGCATTTTAATTTCTGTGACATATTTTTTGCTCTTCATATTTTCTGATTCCCCAGCACTCGGAACTATACAGGGGGTCTAACAGCTCTTTTATTTATGGTGCCTTTAATTCTGATAGAGATTATTGTGTCACAAAAGACACCAGTTAAGTAAGCAACCTTCACTTGAGCTAGCTCATCCTGATACTACTATCCAGGTCTCTTTGTGTCACATGGATAATACTTTTGTAGTTACTCAGATACCCGCGAAACGAGACACAATAGTAAAACAATAACAGCGCGGTCTCATAGGACCGGTTGGGGATTCAAACGTTAATATGTAATTAAAATTATGTAGGTATGGTAAAAAACTTGATATAATCTGATATGACATAATATATCTCTACTAGCACTTTGCCAGCAACTTTGTTCATGAGAATATTTTTATAAAACTTAATATTTTGAATGTAATTTTGAAAGGCCCATAATTAGTAAAGCAACCTTTAACATCTAGAGGAGTTGTTAAAAGTTTTATGAATAATTTTAGTTGAATAAAATGAATAATGAAAACCTTTTTATCTTCTTGGGTTACTAGTTATGGTCAGTTTAAAGTATGTGGGCCCAAGGAATAAAATTTTGCATACAAGAAAATTTCTCTAAATAGCCGAATTTCGATTTTATTTGTTACTTGGGACTGGAACTGTTTGTCTAAAAAAAATCTGGTAGCATAGCTATGTTTTTTTAAGCAAAAGTGACGTGCATAATCATTGAAAACACAACATTTCTTTTAAACCTAATGAGCACTACTATGTCGGATTATAACAATGAAACTGCCTAGCTTCTTCCTATATACTAACTGTATTGGGATTGGTTTCGAGTAGAGTGGTGCTAGTAGTAGACTGGAAGCCAATGAGTTGCAACTATTTTACATGGAGCGACTACTTCTCTATGAGATGGAGGCAAATGGGTTTTCTGTGCAAATAATAACAACTCCTGTTGTATTTGACTACAAACAGTCACCTTACGGATACTCCGTAATATCAATCAATGTATCTTAGCCGTGTTTGGGCTTGTTAGAATTGTTATGAGATTGACTTTGGCTATAAAGTGCTTTGATCTGATCTGATGATGCAGTCGGAAAGTGGAAGGCAGGGTCGGGAACTCAGTAATAAAACAATGTATCCTAGTCGTGTTTAGGCTTATTAGAATTGTTATGTTCCGGTGCCTTCCTTCCAACTCATCATCAGATCATTTCTATTTACCCCTCCCTTTCTTCCTTTAGATAGTCATCAACTGCCTGTGTCAACAAAGCAATTTGAAGTGTTATGACTTACCTATGAGTTTATGAGAGTTCTGTTATGATTCTATGAATAGTTCCATCCCATATATCCAAAGTTCATAATCAGATGATGTTAATTTTTTGATGATCTCCCACGACCGGGATCTCCCACTCTTTCAAATACACACATCAAAAGTGTCTAGGGATCAACATATATTTTTGCAATAACTTTTCTCCTGATTGATATTAATTAAAATTTTCTTTAAGGATTCATCAAATAAAGTGTTTTCGTTTGTCACAGTAACGATAAACCAAGTCACCTTTGCATTAATAAAGAAATTTGCCATTTTCCTAATAAAGGGATTTTTGACATTTGAACCACTAACATTAAAGTTCGAAAAAAAGAATGAAATAACAGTTTTCTTTAAAATTTTATTGGATAACTTAAACAATTAATAATCCGTGTTTCTACCGCGAACACTAACAACACAAGAACATCGGTTTGACATACTCAAAATGAGTTCATCCAAATCACGCTGTGGAATGACCGCCCATGTTCGTTGCAACAACAAAAAAAGGTCTTCTTGCGACTGGATACCCTCCATATTCGGCAGAGCTCTTCTCTGTAGCATATCCCATGCATGCTCAATCGGGTTCAAGTCTGGCGACTGAGCAGGCCAGGGCAGGACATTGATGTTAGCTGCGGCGAGAGTCTGTCTTACAACTCTTGCGGTGTGCGGTCGTGCATTATCATGCATTAACTGAAATAAGGGACCGATTTGCACTTGTAGAGGAACGATGACGTCTGATACAATCGTCTCAGCATAAATTTGAGCGTTGAGGTTGCCTCTGATCCAAATCAACTCAGTTCTTCCGCCGATCCAAATACCCGCCCATACCATGATGGTTCCACCACTATAAGGATGGACTTCCTGGCAGGATTTTAATCGCTGTTGGCGTCCAGGGGTTCTCCAGTGTCGTATACGTCTTGTATCCGGTCTCATACCAAAACGAGACTCATCAGAAAAGCACACGAAACGCCATTGTTCTTCTGCCCAATTTCTGTGTTCAAGAGGCCATTGATATCGAATCCTACGATTGTGCATTGCTATAGGTGGTACCCGTAGCGGTCTTCGGGAATGAAGGTTCACTTCATGCAAGCGGTTTCTGACTGTTTGGTCGCTAATTAAGTTCCCTGAAGAGTGATGAAGCCTCACGGCTAACATCATGGCGGTTATTGTTGGAGCTCTTCGAGTTAAGATTTGAATGTATCGGTCTTGTCTCCGTGTGGTGCAGCGATACCGTCCTCCATGGCGCTCAGCCACGGTACCAGTGCTTCGGTAACGTGTCCAAAGTCGACTGATAACACTCTGACTTGTATTCAGAGCAAAAGCCACAGTACGTTGCCGGGAACCAGCTTCTATCATTCCCACGGCTCTGAGCATTTCTTCCCTGCTTAAATGACGTCGCCGCTCCATAATAACGTTGGTTTTAATCAGTAGTAGGGAAACAGTAGCACTAATAATGTCTTCAATGTGTTGTATGTTTTTATAGGGAAAATATTGACAGCTGATTTTCATCTTTTACTCGAATTTGATTCACAGTTCCTGATTCAAATTATGAAATGCACCAAAAAGGATCCATATAAATTTATAAAATTATAAATTTATTACAAAGCCACATCTCAATCTCAAGAAATCCGCATAAAAATGCTTGATCCCTAGGCACTTTTGATGTGTGTAAAAATGAATAATTTAAATCTGTCAAAAATTGGCCTGGAAATCGGTTTTTTCCTATGAAACCTAGTTAGGTTCATATTTAGATTTGAAGGTTGTGCCAATAGTAACAATCTATGTAAGAACCGAATCCTTTACAATGGCATATGCCATATCTCTGTTGGACAATGACCCCAATTTGTCCCATGGTCCTTTGCAAAGAGAAATAATTTTTTATGTCTCAATAATAAGTGAGTTAGAATACTTTTCCAATCTGGTGGAAGGTGAATCCGCTAATGACAGAAAAAAGAAATGTGACATCACTACCATTAACTTTATACATATTACAAAAGAGATAGCAAGATGTCTCAACCACACCCCGACTCTTCCTCAAACCAATATTCACTTGAGTGTGCAGAGACTCGAGTTTCTGCTGTTAATATACCTGTTGTAGTGTCTGTGATACAACATCACTGCGGGCTGAATATTTAACATTTTAATTTCTGCATCATTGTTGACTAGATAACATTTTGATGAAGTTTTCAGATTTTTATTGTCATTTGTTGTTTGATATAAAATTTTGTACAACAATAAATACACAGAAGTACCAAATTCATCAGCGTAGAGACTTCTATTTCTAACTATCTCTTATTTTTTTGTTCACAGGCATTCTGTACAGTGCTCAAGATCTATTACTATACTATCCCAATGACCCGCCCGACTCCAGGGTGTTTGTGCTTCAGCCCAGCAACTACAAACTTCCATATGAAAGTATCAAGATCACTAACAAAGATGGCTTTAAAATTCACTTGTTCCTTATAAAACAAACTGTGAATAGCAATCATAAACCAACAATGATATTTTTCCACGGCAATGCTGGGAATATGGGACAGAGGTGAGCTTACTTTTGACTTATGTTTTGGATATAACAACTATTTATTATTGTTTTGTCTACATTTCCTTAAGTTACTTTGATTGATTCATATTTTGTTTATTAGTTTCACTACAAGAATACCTAATCTACTGTCCAGCCCCTAAAGCGCAGTAAAAAGGCGTAAATCCCATTTTTAACTGCGCTTTAAGGGCTGGACGGTTGTAATATAGTAACATAGAAAGCATGGTGCATTACACATACATTGTTTTGTTCTATTTTTTGAGAATACTACATATCATTATCATGTACTTATACTTTCAGACTATCAAATGTGTCCGGCTTTTACCACAAGTTGAATATTAACATACTCATGGTGGAATATAGAGGCTATGGCTTGTCAGAAGGATCGCCATCAGAAAAAGGCCTATATGTTGATGCCCAGTCTGCGCTTGATTATCTCATGCAGAGAACTGACATAGACCCGAGTAAAATCATATTGTTTGGACGATCATTAGGTAAAGTACTGCTAGTAACATAAAATATTTTTGTTTATATCCTAGTCATCATCCTCCTTATCCAACAAACCTGGAGACTCCTTGCAGTGTCTGAAATGTGGATGAATATCAATACCATTGGTATTCATACAACCATTACCATTGATATTGCTTCAGTTCCATGGAACTGGAGCAATGTGTGGAATGCTGCCACATCTCTGTTAAGGGGCCTTCCTTAAATTCCGTCACATGTTTTTCTAACCCCCTCCCCCTCTTGTCCTTATCATACTACAATACATAACGGGTTATTTTTTAAGAGGAATAGGATTTGATTTAAAAAAAAAACAAAAAAATTGATAATATTGATGAAATCTTTTTGGAATCGATAGAACGATCAATATAATTTAATGTTTGAAGAAAATTTCATGCAAATGCTGGCCGCGGCTCCGGTTTAGATGGCCCATTCGCAAGACCCAATTTCGGCACTCTCTCCAACATATCACGAATAAATGCTTCAATATTGGCTCCCAGTGCGTCAATCGTTCCCTGTAGACATGAGCCTTAACATGGCCCCACAAGAAATAGTCCAAAGGCGTTAGATCACACGATCTAGGCGGCCAATTGACGAGCCCAAAACGTGAGATAAACTGTTCACCGAAGGCGGCTCTCAATTGGGCCATTGTTTCGCATGCTGTGTGGCATGTGGCACCGTCTTGTTGAAACCACATGTCAGGCATGTCCAATTCTTCCATTTTGGGCAAAAAAAAAATCACCAATATCACACGGTAGCGCTCGCCATTCACAGTAACGTTTCGGCCATTGTCGTCTTATCTTTAATAAACCGGAGCCGCGGCCAGCATTTGCATGAAATCACCTTCAAACATTAAATTATATTGATCGTTCTATCAATTCCAATAAAGATTTCATCAAATTTTTCTGTTTTTTTGTGTTTTTTTTGAAAATCAAATCCATACCTCTTAAAAAATCACCCGTTATTTTGCAATTTTACATTTAGAGGAAATAAAAAAAAATAATATGATTTTATATAATCAACATCAACTCAAATGTTTGAAAGAATTGACAAACAAGAATATGTCTCATGCTCATCATAATGATTATTAACATAAGGCTTGGGTCCTGTAGCTTTCATCCAGTTTAATAAGCAATGCATGCATTTCAGGTGGAGCTGTAGCGATTGACTTAGCCTCAAGGCTGGAGTATAGGAACAAAATATGGGCGTTGGTGGTGGAGAATACCTTCACCAGCATACCAGACATGGCTAAAGTTATACTGAAATGGAGGTGCTTGAACTGGCTCCCTCAATTCTGCCACAAGAACCAGGTTCGTGTTTACTGCTCAATGTTATGACTACCTACTGCCTTCTGTGCTACCTGCATCTTACTTCTTAACTGCCTCGTTGTTCTCGTAACTACAAGTGGAACTGTTGACCCTGGGGTCCTAAGCTCATTTCTGGGATTGGACAAAGTTTTATTTAGTTTACTTCCTTATAAAAATTAGTAGCCCAGTCTTTGGAATTTGTCGGTACGGCCGTGCCTCGGAAAGCACTTAAAGCCATTGGTTCTCTAATATTGTTTAATTCTTTTTTAGTATATGTCTTTGATGAAAATGAGGCACGTGATGACTCCTACACTGGTGATATGCGGCTCCAACGACGCGCTGGTCCCGCCGGCCATGGCTCAGGAGCTGGTGATGCGCTGCGGAGCGGTGTGCAAGAAGCTGGTGGTGATGCCGGGCGGCGGCCACGACGACACCTGGACCTGCCGGGACTACTACACGTCCATACAACAGTTCTTGATCAACGTACCGCCGCTCCCCGACGAAATAGGACCATTTTTCGATGATGATACAAATTCCTCTAGGCATACTATAGTGCATACAGTATAAATATACTGCTATTTTTATAGTTATAATTAGATAAAATATTATAGTATTTCATTATAATTTTACAAATTTTATATAGATACGATATTTTAATAGGTTTTTAAATTCCTATAGCTTGTAGATAATATTTTCAAGTTTCCCAACATATTTGGTACAAAATGGCGATGCAACTGAGTGATTGTGATTATAAAAGGACCTAAATCCGTTAAATTACTTAAATAAAATCGCAACATTATTTAAATACAAAACATATTCTAAATATTTTTCTAAGTGTGCACAAATTGTATAATAAATTAATATTACTAAGGCAAGAAACTGCAAAAAAATAATTCAGCACCATCGGGTTTAACGTTTATTTATTGATTACTAGCTATCCCTCGCGGTTTCACCCGCTTCATCGGTTACTGATCCAATTTCGTGGGTCGCAGCATGATATTATATAGCCCATGCTATTTGTCATGAATCTGGCTATCCTTAGCCAAAATTTGTATTCCAAGTCGACCGGAAGTTCTAGAGATTAGCGCTTTAAAACAAACCAGAATATTATTCTGGTTCATTATGTTAGTATAGATCGTAAAACTTCAAAATATGTAGCAATTTACATTCAGAAAACAAATTCTGAAGTAAAACTAAATGAACAGCCGCTATGATTGATCTGAAACAGATGTTTTTTTTATAGAGTATCTAGGTATTTAGATCTCATGGTTAAAGTTGAATATGAAATTCTAGAGGGGGGGTATTTCAGGGAGTGTAAGAACCCCCAGAAATATTGGCAATAATGTATAAGTTATCCTGTAAAAAATAAACGACGGTCATCAATTTAACTGCATTAAAAAAAAAAACAAGCGACTTTCCACTATGATTACATGTGGTTTTTGTTCACCCAGTATTATGAGCAACGCTCTGGTGTGACCATTTTCGAATATACCTTGAATTTGACTGATTTGACTATCCCAGATTGCCTCGCATATTTTTTGAGTATGGGCTGTACAGAATCATGACATGTGACAGTGGTGCACAACAGTTACCACAAGAGATCGCCAGTTTTAACTACTGAAATGATGAAGCAGGGTAATTTCTCCATACCTTTATCTTTAAACAATCTCTATACTCGGTGGTGCAAAAACAAAAAAAAAAATATCTACCTACTTATAATTTGATTGTGTAAACTATGTCGTAAAGCATGTTTACACACCCATTACTGACATGTGTTCTTCGACTGATTTTGTTATGTCATCAGTATTTTTAAGCAATGTTTTAACTAAGAACTGCCTTAGTGTTTGAGGAGCTTTAGTTAAATCAATTCGTTATAGAATTAACATATTTTTATAGTCAAAGCAATTACTTTGTTGATATCAATATGATACAAAGCTTTAGTGTAAACTTATCAGAGTATTGGTGTACCTACTATCATAATTATATTTAAAGTTAAGTATGTGACACCGTGCGGGCTATTATGACGTCATTTGGGTAGTCTGCAAAGAGTATTGGGGGTGGGGTGGGGGGGCGGGACCGTTTGTTTTCTTAGTGCAGCAGCCTTGGGTTTTGTAGCTGTCTCTGGATAATTGCATACACCGAATTTAATGAAAACGATATCTCGATATTATTCTCAATGATCGATTCAGAATAATATCGAGATACCTTTTTCAAGTACAATAAATTCCATCCAATTCTAATAATCATACTAATATTCTAAAATCAAAAGTTCACATTAACGTTCGTGTGTGTGTTTGCGCTTATTTTAAATTATAGGTATCAGAGTCTGATTGAAAATAAAAAGTTGACATATTACAATTATTCGGTGACACACTTTGCACTCATCCGTCCTTCATACATACTAAATCTCT
Organism: Mythimna separata; assembly: GCA_030763345.1. Lineage (NCBI taxonomy): Eukaryota > Metazoa > Arthropoda > Insecta > Lepidoptera > Noctuidae > Mythimna > Mythimna separata. The sequence continues at coordinate 19,132,967 of CM061167.1, read as the reverse complement.
CCAAAATACTGCTGACTGATGGCAAGACTAATGTATATTGTTATTTATAAACATTATTTTTTATGGTGACATAAAAATAATTTGACTGTCAATGGAAAAAAATTACAGTCGGCAAGTTTCTCATTTAATTTATTCTGAAAATAAGGTGTTGTCAATTAGATCATTAAAAATATCATTAGGTGCCTAAATATCTCGTTGTCTGTAATTTTTTTTCAAAACTCTTTCAATTAGTCAATTTACCTACCTTCTTATGAGTCATTGAATCGATCTAAAGTAAGTAAATAAGGTGAAAACTGCGGTCCCGAACGTGGCCGTGTTCTTGCTAGATGGCGCAACACTTTCCGTTTATTTAGTTTTTACTAGGAGTATTATTAATAATAAATTTATTCCAAATAATAACGTTTACAAATAAACATAAGTCAATAATAAAAAGATTTTTCATACAATTGTAAGAAGCGAACTGGCTTACACCCTCAAAAATCCAGCCAGTCATAAGTCCTTTTTCGTGTCGATTTGACTCAGAATTTTGCCCAACTCTGCCGTTAACTCCGTTGACGTGGTCGAAGGTACGGGTGATTGTATACCTATGCTGGGCGAGAAACGAGGTGTTGTATAACACCACTCATTTTAACTCGGATGTCGTAATTTAGTAGTGTAGTTCGGGTTTTCGTTCTTGTAACTGGGTGTGAATCTGTCATATCCGGAAAGTGCGAATGCGGTATCCGTCTACAAGTCCGCTTTACAACTAGTGTATGGTATATTTCGTGTAACGTGAGAGGCACTTATATCTGTGTCCAATACAGCTTCCCTCAAACCATTGATCATTGTCTAAATATGCCCTCTCAACTGTCGCTACGAGGATTGCAGTCGGACAATATTTTTACCTAAACACTTATCTATGTAATCCGTTTTACCTTGTCATACAGGATGAGGGTTAGTTAATATGCTGTAAACTAGGTTAATATAACTGTATAACTAGGTACATATCTCTTTGGTTGACACGCATTAGATCAGATAGATACAGAGGAAATATACAGGTTGTGGTCATGGAAAAATATGGTAATTTGGTGTTGTTGTTACCGACGTAAACTAATTAGGAATCACTGTAATGTTCAACCATGTATTGCGGCTACGACCGAAGCTCTTAGCTACTCTAATTTTAATAGCTAATAATTATTCTAAGGGCCTGTTTCACAATGTCCGAGTAGGCACTACTCACTGAATAAATTCAAAAATGTGACAGAATTCGTATGAAATTATCTGTCAAGTAAGATACTCGAAACTTAATCATAGGTGGTGAAACAGGCCCTAAGGGTATCACAACTATGTACCTAGTTAATTCCATTTAATCGTAATTTGAATGCCAATTAAGCAATAAGCAATTAACACAAATAAAGAAGTTATTATTATACTCTAATATTGCCGAAGCCTTTTACTGAAAATAAAAAAAAGAACGCACGGTGACAAACAATAACACAAAGTACATTAATTACTTGTATGATGAAAGGAAATAATTATTGTAACTCTATACTTCATATAAGTACATGACATTTGTGGTATTCGCTGTTAAATGTTTAACTGCTTAAAATTTTTGGCTGTTATGGTGCCAAAATCTTATTTGATAAAATAGTTAGCATTTTTTTCCATAAATGTTTATGTAATGCAATTTTTTTATTTAGCTGAGTGGCATAGACTTGCGGTTCAAGGCCTACGCAAATGAGGGACAATTCCCGGCGTACGTTTTCCCTGTAACAATATATTCCTTACAAATGTATTGAATAACGCACACAATGAATTAAAAGTCACGATTTAGGGATTTTGGTCGCCTGAAGAAAAATGTCCCTCGTCTGCGCAGGCCTGTGGTCCCATCTCGGCAACTGTGAATTTACTGCCTACGAAAAACTGACATCTTAGCATTCTGTAATTCATAGATTAACTCAACTCAACTCTTATTTTTATTAAATTATATGTTATTTTTTCTAATAACTTCTAGTTTTATTTTTACTTGCTGCCTTAGTTTATTGGTAGTATATCCGACCGAAACTAGTTTTCACGTTGGCGTTTTACTTGTCTTCATGAAGGGGAAAAATATCTAGTCAAAGAAGAAGGGGGCTCCTTGCAACTCCTTCTCGCTCCAGACCATGGTCTGTACCAGGGTCCGCTGCGAGAGTTTGCTGCCGCCTATCGTCTCCACGAGGACACAGCGATGCTCCAACCAAGCGAGTCTACCTCTACCGTATCCACCGGGTGATCCACACATTGGCGACACCCGGGCGTTTCTTCCTCCTGAATCCGATGCAGGAAGCTCTCGAACTTACCATGTCCGGTGAGGACCTACGTCATACGGAAGGTGAAGACGCCGTGACGTCTTTCCAACTACTCGTCAAAGAGAGGACCTAGCGCCGTAATTATGGCGTGCCTAATACCGGGTTGCGACACTCGCAGTCGCCATTCCACCATGACATCTCGCTAGAACTATGTGCGCCATGCCCCAATTCGTTGTAGCAGCGGATTTTCGCCTCAGGATTGCATCTTACCAATCCGCACTGGGCTCGCGTGGTGGATAACTGCCCCTCCCTAGAGAGGAGGCCTGTGTCCCAGCTGTGGGCACATTACAAGGCCGATTATGCTAATTGCATCTCCACGCGCAAGTCGTGCATATGCGTGCAAGAACTGTTGCCTCCAGATCCCATGGTAGCAGGCCAGTAAGGCGCCACTTGGTGGGACTTCTACATACGGTATCCCCGCACCATGCGGATGACCATTTTATGGGTAGGTACGTTTTTGTGGTTGACGTAATCAATCCAGTCAATCCAGATAGTCTAAAAATTCATGCTATCTCCTATCTATCAAATGCAATACCTACAATTTATTTAATTACTCATATACCCGCGAAACGAGACACAATAGTAAAACAATAACAGCGCGGTCTCATAGGACCGGTTGGGGATTCAAACGTTAAAGATGGTTCTGCCCAGACAGGTTGCGTCCTTAAACCTCTCGGTATTAAAACAGCGAAGTCCGCGTTTCAAAGACTCACTCGAGGTATTCGGAACAGTGTAAAGTCCCGCCAACCTCTGTTGACAAGGGAGAAACCTCCGACCAGATGGGTGTTTTGTCCGGTTTGGGCAATTACCAGAGAGATGATTTCAGGCTGGTCTAAGTACCTAGGTGTTATGTTAATATGGGGCCACATAAATGTCGCTAGACGTTTATTGAGTTACCGTTATATAACACCTGTACCATGCAGAGCTGTGGATCTTCACTGACAGATCCAACATAGGTAGGTAGGTAATGGTGTATCTTCTCAGAGGATCTCAACATTCACATAGCCACGCTATTGGGGGTTTATAACACAGTGTTCGAGGCTGAGTGCTTGAACATTTCCTTGGCAGTCTTAGCCACCACAACCAGAAAGTTAAGGACCACTCAATACGCTTATTCTTGAACAGTATGGCTGTCCTGAAAGAGCTGATCAGTTAACTCTGGGCTGAAATATGAGTGTCACCAACGCTTAACCAGGCCCATTTGGAGACTGCACGGCTACTTGGTTGTAACCCATCACAACCAAGTAACCATTCAATGGATCAAAGGACTGTCTCCCGATGCAGCGGAAAATCTCCAGATTAGGTTCGAGTATAGCAGCGATGGAGCCTGAACCTATTATGCTGCTCCCCTTCGAATACCTACGCAGTCTGCTAAGGGAACGCACCAAAGATCTAGGTACACCACAAACTGTGGGTAGACCATAAGGGCCTATGCACATCACGTTTTGTAAACTAAACTAACTAACTTTGGGAACGCGCGTCGCCGGCGCGTTTTTATCCTGCAGAGCAGTTTGTTGTCGTTTGTATCGAAACATACGCGCGGCACCAGCGCGTCTAGCGCACACGCCTTCCCTTCAATCTTCTCTCGCTTGTAAATGGGTGTACCTACCCAAAAACGTCGGTAATTTTTCTTCTTTTTTAAAAAGCGCATGTAATCAATGCTGTCTCGACCGACGCCATCTTGCTACTGTTGACGAGGTTCTGTTTAAAAATGCAAAATGCCAACGCGTCTGTATCGCTACACACGCGCGTTTGCTTCGCGTCTGTTTCGCTACACACGCGCGTTTGCATCGCGTCTGTATCGCTACACACGCGCGTTTGCTTCGCGTCTGTATCGCTACACACGCGCGTTTGCTTCGCGTCTGTATCGCTACACACGCGCGTTTGTATTTATACAGGTGTGCAAAGGTTTACAGGCTGCGTCTGACTTGCGTGCGTACCGCGTCTGTATCGCTACAAACGCGCGTCGACGGACGGCGCGTTTAAATAACGTGGTGTGCATAGGCCCTAATGAGTGCGGGCAGGCCAACTTCCATCCATTCACCGTTTCATCAAACTGGCCACAGAACCATTAATTAGCAACTCTCTGTCTTAGGAGTTACCGCCAGCCAAACTTTGCAGGACCTTCATGAAGTAGTAGGCAACAGTTCATCTGCTTCTAAGCTGCCCAGTGATCCGTATTATTATACGGACCACTAAAGTAAAAATCCTAATCAAAGTTTTGTTCCTATTCACCCCGTTTTATCGTTACTTATAGTGTGGTGGGTACGTTAAATAAAAACAACAATAAATTCCTAAAATATTTTATTTAATATACGAAGTTAACATTCCACGTACTGTTATGAATATTTCCTACCTTGTAACGTCAAGAAGGTAGATTTACACAATATGAAATATATACGAAGCTAAAAGTTCATAGAAATAGAACACTCGTTCAATTGTCCATTATTAACTCAATAAAAATACAAAAGAAACAACTCATTTACGAACATGCATAATCATTAAACTAGCTACATTTGGAAGAATATAACTATACATCACATAGCTATAGGTACATCATTCAGTTAAGTATAAATATGGTAAATTGTAAAATAGAAAAATGTAAAGAAGGATAATGGAAAGTCACGATAGATAGCGCAGCTCTAGATTAAAATTCACACCATCGTCATATGTAGAATAAATAACGAAAGTAACAACGAAATATAATGTTAATTTTATTTTCAGATACTTATACAAAACTAAAAAAAATGTAAATAAATCAACAATTTGCGTTTTAAAGTTGGTCATAAAAATGACAATTTAATATTATTTGTCACATTATTAGTTAATCACGTAATTGCATTGTTTACAATTCATGTCTGTATACTAATAATAATAATGTCGCTTAGAACCTGATAGTTATTATTTTAATAATAGTATATTTTGTAGATACAAAAGAGGCATATAATGCCACGAGTATCATGTTACGAAGTGTTCATTTGAATTATGTCCGATTCACACGCACATTGCACCGGCACACACACGCTTATTTAAAAGTCAATATTTTATTTGATTATGTCATAATGATTATTCCCACGATTTCTAAACAGTATTGAATTTTAAAATGGTTATTTTCTAAGCAAATAAGTACACAAGAAATACGACAAACAGATAGTCCATATTAGAAATCGGTTAAATGTTTTTATAATCGTTTACAGAAAGGGGTATACGATACTGTATATGACATTTTGGATGTGTACGGCAGTGCATGTGCCGCAGTTGCGCACGTGCGTGGGCGACTCGGTGGCGTCCCGCTAGCGGCGCGCGCCGAACTCCACGGCGTCGTCGTCGGTGATGTCTCCGTGCCGCCACAGGTTGAGGCGCGAGCTCTTGGCGTGCTCCTGCGCCTGCCGGTACTCCGCCACCAGCGCCGCCAGCCGATGGTCGCGCAGCGACTCCATCAGCACCAAGCCCTCTTTGATCAAGTTCTAAACGCAAATTGTAATCATTAACATTTATTTTATTTAAACAGAACAGCCGATGCCCCAGGCACTGGACTACAAGGAGGACTCTAGCGCTCGTCTATATTTAATATAGGAAAGGATTTTATTGTCAACCAAACAAAACAATTTTGTAAAAATTGCATTAAAATTATTTTTGAAGAGACGACCGTGGTTCAAATGAACTGAGATGTGATAATGAACACCCTGTAATGCATACTAGATTTAATATTATAAATGTTAAAATAAAGCTGTTTCTATGTCACGCATCATTCAATCATGGGTAAACTACTGAATCGATTTTAAAGAAATTTTATACACACTCTGTACCAAATTAGTCTGTATACCACCTGTAGCTCCATGGTACCTACAGGTGGTATACAGGAAAAGTTTTTAACCACTGCGTAATTTTTTTTTGGTGGCTCAGTGTAATAGAACACAGGTCGATCTTCAAAGTTAAGCAAACCTTGCCAAGGTTGGTCTGTAGATGGGTGACCATCTTAACATAACAAGTTTCCTCCGTGCCTCGGAAAGCACGTTAAGCCGTAGGTCCCGGCTGTCATTTGTAGATCTTTGGCAGTCGTTACGGATAGTCAGAAGCCAGTAAATCTGACTCCAGTCTTGCCATGAAGTACCGTGTTACCCCAGTTAATGGGTTGTGGAGGTCTGGTAGGCAGCTGCTCCTCGTAAAATACTGGTATTCAGCTAAATCCGGTTTGACTGGAAGCCGACCCCAATATAGTTGGGAAAAGGCTAGGCAGATGATGACTCTGTACCAAATTAGTTTAGAACCCTAAGGACACGAAGTCGAAGCTAGATAAGCCTTTATTGCGTCCGTTATAATCGGGCTATAAGGTAGTTTAATATAGTATGTTATCTAAAAAACCTCTGCACTCCATAAACCAAGGCCAGTGTTACTAATAACGTAACAATATGCAGTACTTCAGTATTACTTAGGAAAAAGTTAAATTGTATACCTTGCCAACATCGACATTGTTGTTAGGCTCGACGAGGGTGACGGCGGGCGGGGCACCGCGGGTCTCAATGTTGAGCAGCAGCTTCCTGTTGAGCGCGTCGGCGGAGAAGGCGGCCACGGCCTCGGACCGGTCGTCCGGGTCGGACGGGAACTTCACGCAGCACAGCGTGAACTCGCTGGCGTACGCAGGCTCCGTCTCCGTGCCGGCCGGCAGACCCGCCAGGCGCGTCACGCTCACCACCTACGTCACATTGTACATATTAATCTTCAAGCAATGCATTATTGCCACATGAATGATGTGCATGGTATTTTGAACATTTTATTTTACTCACTGTTCTTCGAATGATCCATCAAGATCAAAAGATGGCGTAGCTAAGATGATAATAGATGTATGGAAGAAAAAGTATTACTAAGAGTTCATTTGAAATTTAAATTAGTGAATAAAGGCAGACAAGTAATGATTTTAATTTAATGATAGTATTCATAGACCCCACCTCACGCTACTCACCTCACGGTTTCCGTAATCGATGTACAAAATATGAGCCTTTTTATCTTCGGAAATTTTCTCCACCTTGGCTCTGTACCATTGGTCATCCATCGTGAAGCGAGCTGCACAGATTTGTCCTCTTCTGGGTATGTAAGATCCAGGAAGGGGAGCATTGTTCTTGAATTCCTGATGGATTCTCTCCATCAAATTTTCGAGCTTAGTGCCCAGATCAATATTCTGAGCATAAAACGTGCCTTCAGATGTAATTTCGGTGATCAGAACTTTCTCGTACTTCACAGTACGATCTTGAATAGGGGCATTCCTTTCTTTTTCTGTTTCCTTCTCAACTTCAACATAATCCTTCCATAAGCCAATGCGCTTCTTCATGGCATTTTCTTCGGCGGTCTTAATCTGCCGAGCAAACTCCGATGTTTCGGCAGTGTGGTGCATGGTGGCGAGTCCATGATCAATTAAGGCCACTGACAAGTTCTCGTTTTCGATCCACAACCACCCAATGAAATTGCCAGCCTTGTCCATCTCTTCGATGGTGACGACCACGTCCCGTTGTAAGCACTTCTCCTTAGTGAACTGCAGCGCTTCTTCGCCGAAGGGGTCTGCGCTCTGCATGCCGCCGCCGCCTCCAATAGCTGGGCGCGATCCTCTTGGACAGTTGATGCCGGCGAGCAGGAATGTTACCAACACGGATTCCTTTGGAATATATATCCTCATGCGAGATCCACTGGCGACAAACTCCACGGTCGCTTCAGTCTTTTGCGCTCTCTTCAGGAATGGGAAGAATTTCTTAGCTTTCGCAGAGTCTCCACTAGTATCCTGGATGCGATGAGTGGGAATGTCTTTCTTAGCGTGAACACCGATGCCAGCTTTCTGGGCCTTAAGTTCGGCTTCCAAAAGTTTATCATAGTGGGAACTTCTCTGATCATTATCATTTCTGTACCGAACAACGGTGGCGTAGCCCTTGGACACTAAAGCCTCAGCCAGATTTCTGTATAGTAAATAAAAGGTCGTTATGACTTGACTAGAAGATAATAAATGCTATAATCATAAAGATCAGCTGAATGATTACTTACACTCCTCCTGAAACGACAGTGCAGCAGCTTTTTTCGGGGAAGTTGTCCTTAGCAGGCTGAATGTAATCGACGGTTACGTTTACTTTCTTGCCAACAACTTTTTTCCGTAGGAATTCACGGGCTTCGTACATCCATGGGATATCATATAAGGGTTTAAAACCCTTTGGCCGCGGCGATGTTTTACCTTCCTCATCTGGGCTGTTCCTGTGCAAGAAAATGGTATAAGTAAAGAAAAAATTTAAATACCTATATTTTATTTAGGAATAGTGCGAAACATACTTCTCACGCGGTGGCCTGATACTAGCCAGGAATATTTTCTTCTGGGTGTTGTTAGGCATCTTGACGACGAGCGCGTCGCCGTTGACCACCTCCATAACTGTGGCGGTGAACTCCTTGTCTTTGGCCGCGATGATGGGAGCATTGCTTACGTAGTTAGTCCAGATACGAAGTCTAGCTTCTTTTGCGGCTTTTTCAGCAGCTCTTAACGGGGCCGCACCTTAAAATTGGAAGAATTTTATCATACAAACTTGTAACACATCACTAGAAATAAAGAGATACCATATTTTACTGTTAAATAGTTTATTAATTATCAAGTAATTAATTATTTAATTGATCTGTAATAGGGTGGCAATAAGTAACCCGTTTCAATAACTAGTTTTGTTATGATACTCAGCACTTGGCAATCACATTTGATTCAAGTGCCAAATATTCCAAGGGTGGTGTCCAAGCTATCGGAAAAGTTATTCATACTTTTTTTTATATCTTTTACGTGTTACTAATTCAATATATTTAATTTTACAACATTTCATCTTTTTGGTAGCATTGAACATTTACTAACCAGCTTTCATGACTGCCAGGGACCAGTCTACACATCTGGCAAAGCCCTGTCTCAGCAGAGCTTCAGCAATGTTTCCTTGTGGGTGCAAGATAGTTCCCACATAGTTGTTATTGTTGACGGACTCTAGGATCACTTCCACATCTCTTTGCAGCAGTTTGGATTCCAGGAAGAAGCGAGCTTCTTCGGCGTACGGTTCTGATTCACCATCTTGTCTTACTGCAGGGCACTAAAACGCAAAAGAGGACAATTATAAGTTGGGGAAATGCTAATAAGCTTTTCTTAGCAGAATAAGATTTTATATGTATACATCATACTTACTCGAATACCAGACAGCATAAGCGTGATCTGGTAAAAGTCAGGCAGCAAACAAAGTCTGACTGTGGATCCGTCTCGTACATACTCAATGATGGCTTTGATCGGCTGGTATCCAAACTTAGTAACAAATGCTTTTGGGTTGTCTCCGGGAGTCTTGATGTCACGGACATGGTCCTGTTTGATGCCAATTGAAAAGTTAGAATTTTAAAGAGAAATAAGTACTTAAAATAAATGGATTTAACTTCAAAAGAAACTTAAAAATTTTAGGAAAAAATCATTGATATGTCGAAATTAGATTTATTTTCATATGATTGTTTAAATCAAACACTAGAACATAAAACAAATTAGACCTAATGTCTACCTACTGACAAATAAGATCCAAGCGCCTTATTGATATTTACTGGACTTTGACACAGTGAATTAATTAACATTTTTTTTCGGCTGCCTAACTATGTTTGGTGTTTCTTACATACTAATTTTATACTAAATCCTTTTACATACATAATGATACATCTACATAACAATTGACAATAAATTTTCTCCACGAATAACCAGTGTTTAGATGATCCACAAGATTCAGTAAACCAATTATTACTAAATAGCTTACTTGAAGGTCTGTTCCCCAGATGCCTTTGTTTTGTGACTTGGCCACATCTTCAATCTCTACCAGCCGTTTCAATTGCGGTATGTTTCTGCCACCGTCTCTGACCTTTGCCAAGCCTTCGGCAAGCAGAATCTCAGTCAGGTTATCATCTTTTGTTGGGTCTTTGCCGGCCCATACGCTGCCATACTCTCTGGTTGCTGAATTTGGTGGTTTTTCAGCAGTAAAAATCACTTCTCGACCAACTAGTTTCCTGAGAAACTCACGAGCTTCCCACGCATAAGGCTCATCCTTGGATTCCGTATCACTGTTAAGATGAAAATAAATTCATTGTTTGTTCACAATAATATTCAGTATAGAGATGAATAAATAGCATAGCAATTATTTTTGTTCCTTGTTGTACTGTAGTACATGTGTATTTTGATATAAAATTTAAGGCTGCATTGGCCTCTGATAGCTGATTATTGATTGTTAGAGCATTGAAGGTTCTACAAAAATGTTTCGCATTGCTTTTTATATAAATTATAAAATACACCAGCATACAATAACAACAAGCAACAATAGCAAATGCAGATATACCTACTTGATTTTCTTTTTTGCCCTATCATATGCATGAAATATAAAATGATGGAAATGATTAATATAGTTATGAAAAAGCAGTTTAAAATAATAGTAAAATGTCAAGAACCAGCAGTTTAGGTGAGGCATCATCATCCATAAAAAGAAACTCATAATAATTGTCTCATGAGACAGAATTTCAGTGTGAAAGTCAAAAATTATATTTCCGTCTATCAAAATCTTGTTTTTTTGACCCACCAGCTTCTAAGTATGAAAAGGATCATTCCTTGTAATTTCTTACAAGTTATTTTCTAATAAGATTCTAAATTTACTCTATTGTTGTTTTAAAATAAACAATATTGCAGATTACTTATTGGATTGGATGATTGATGACTCTACATGCAAACTTTGCTATAAGTAAGGCCTGGATAAATTTATATTAACATAATAATGTAAGATGAGAATGTTATTATAGAATTCAAGTTTTACAAGCAAAGCTAAATATCAGTGATTATTTTTTGTACATGTGAATTTACAAGTTTGATCAGTTAATCCGTAAAGACATGTAATGTGAAAATTAATGCAAAAAATTCATAGTTTTAATTCATGAATCCCCGACCGGTCACATGTGACCGGGCCTGTCATTGTCTTACTATTGTGTCTCGTTTTGCAGGTATCTGATAGGTAAATATTATGTAACTTTTAATCACTGTTGTTGAAAGTTCAATCAATATCTCAAGAGTAAATGAGATCTATTTAAACAATTGCTTGACAGGCTTAGTTTTCTCTAAGTCTTATATTGTAATCCAGGCCCTAATTATAAAACTGTCTAATTTGCTTCTATAATAAGCAGTTGAAAGGTACATATAATGTTATGTGAAGCCTTTTTTAAGCTTGTATCTCACTATTTTGCTTGTCGTATGTGGTAATTCACATTTCTACAATATTTTTTATTTTGTAAGTCAGTGCATTCACTATTTTCGTTTTTGTAATGTGTACTGCACAGGGCTACAATATGAAATCAATAAAATCTAAGTAATAGTTTCATGTGAGGTACGTTATACTTAGATTCATGTCCCACTTCCAATAAAGACATACTGATGATGTGGATTTTCCACATAACCAATAGTTCAGATCTATATTGTCACCTCTTTAGAAGTAATATCTCGATTACCTTATACTCAAACAACAAATTCCTTTATGTTATGGCTTTTTAGTGCTAATTCTGATCTTTGCTCAGAAGATGAATAAGTTTTAAATTTATTTTAAGAGCCTCAGAACTCTTACTTTACCACACTAAAAATAATGACTAGACCCCCTCAGTTCCTATCACCATATGTTACCTTACCATATGGAACAGGCAGTACCAAGCAAGCAACAGGGTAAATGTGAGTATAACTAGCTTATATACAGCAGCAAACAGTATAGGCAGAATGATAGCTTTTCGTTTTTACAAATATTGTCACTACAGGTGGTTGAAAGTAGCTACTATGACGATGTAATGTTGAAACGAGCTAAGATTTTTTACTTTCATTTTATGACCAGAAAGATCTATAACCACTCACAAGTTCCATTTTTCATGATAATCATGTAGTATATGAAACTAGTGAACTTATATATAGGCATGAGCACATAACAATATAATAGCAGATATTCGCATTGCTTTCATTTATTCTATATTAATACATACAAACAATTTCAGCCTTTGTGTGATAAAAACTTTCATTTTAAAGCTAACAGGTGTCTTTTTTAATACTGATAAGTACAATGCTCATTTTGCCATCAAATTTGCCTGCACCAACACTATAATTGTTCCTATTTTAATAGACTAAATACCATGATAATAGAATTGATAAAAACACAATAAAGCTTTTAAAGACTACCCCTAATTGTTTTGCTTAATTCTGTTTACTACAACATTGTCAAATGGGTTAGGGACTTGTTAAGGATCCAAAATATTGAACAATAGATTACATATGATTTATCATGTTATGATTGATGTTCCAGACATATAAAATTGATTTAATGACATAAAGCTGCAATATTTTTATGTACTGAATCAACAATTGTGTTTACTTGACGTGTAAATACTGACTTGTTGGCGGTTTTCTGGCGCGCTAGCTTGGGCGCGGTGATGCCAGACAGCGCGATCACTTTCTCTGGAGGAGGCCCGCCTTGAGGCTGTCGCCTTATCACAATCGTGTCACCGGATAGTACCTGAGTAGCACAGACAGATATTTCTAATAAGAATAACGTTTTTACATATATAACTCTCTATCGTTGAAATCTCACGACTCTTTTATCTCGACCTGCCAGCTGGCACAAAATGGACAAGCAGCCACTATCACTACATTATTACAGAATTATAAGACAAGCAGTAGAAATTAAGCATTTACAGGGGATTATGGAATTGGTATACTCTTCAAATCATGTGCGCGATGTGGTGCCAACGGGGCAGATTTATCGAGATCGGCACGAGGCATCTTGGCTCACTGTTTATGAGAATTTTAAAAAACATGTTATTGTTGAATTACCTGCTTCACGATTCCGATTTTGTAAGCAGGCGTCGGTGCTGGAGCACTCATTTTGTGAGTATTTTCTTATGAAAATCCGGCAAATGAATATGATGTTATAAAAATGACTGAACGAAGAGCGAACAACTAACAAGATTGGCGAAACGTGGCCGCGTTAGTGTTTCCACATTTGAGAACTTTAAATTATATTGATAATAATGTTGATACTTTCTCCGCAGTACGTTTGACTGGTATTCTCGGCAACACTGAATAGTTTTTAGTGATTTCAATAGTAAGAACAATTCCGAATGTTAGACTAGTGACAATCGACTAAACAACATCTAGTTAATCTGGTTATTGAAAATATAGTTTTTGTTATTTGTTATTTTAATCTATAAACATAATTCATTATTATTTTAAATTTTAGGATTTCCTACAATCTCCAATTATTAACCTATGGGTAAATATAAGTTTTTATGGATAAGTATTGCCATTTAACGAGTCAATACCTGCAGTTTTCTGGACAAATTAATAGTCGACAGCGATGCGAAGAAGTTTTTCAAAACCTTATTTCAGATAGTTCTAGTTTGTAAAGATGTTTTATTTAATCGTTACATAATCGATAAATACAAACTCGACTAAACTAGATTTGGAACATCTGACGCCACACGATACAAAAATGCACACGTGATACAACGTGGAACGCGTAATCTCATTTGGGTAGATACACACCTACCATAAACTATACAGTTAGTTTTAATCGTAATACCTTAGCACTTTTAATAAAATTAAATGCTTTATAATTTTATAGAGCCTACCAAAAAATACTGAAACTCTACAGTATAGGCTACTTTTTTACGAGTTTTATTAAGTAATTTACTAATTCTGCGAGAACATTTGTTTTTTTACGACCACTGTACATGAAATTTCAATAAATAATAAATAGATATATTTCTAGGACCACCTAACACTAAACCGCCATTTATAAAAATTGGGCGTAAGGTGACACGCGGTTCTGTAGGCGCCGTCGTCGCCGGCTAAGCAGAACGCGTCCCAGAGGGTCACGGATGGCCATCCGGATGGTGCGGGGATATCACATGATTTGCCCAGAAGCGGCGAGCCTCTTTTCCTCATGTATTTCCAGTCTGAAAACGAGCACTGTGATCTTGTCAATGCGACAAGATCACAGCGGTAAATCGGAAGCAGACTCACTGCAGACTCTGAACATTTGATTCAATCAGTACCGATGTGTATCTTGAGTGGCCCATCTCACTAACCTTTAAGCAGAGATAAGAGATTAAGTTATTTTATGGTAGGCACAGATCCGGTGTTAGCGAAGTAGGTCCCTACCTACATTGCTACAATTACCATTGTCTAAAGTCTGTTTTTTATTCCTGAGACTCAATTGACATAGGTAAATGTCAAACTTCCAATAATTATTATTGTCATGATGCCAGTTCTTTTGTGTTATAACAAACCACGTAATGTCATTTTAGTCTCGGAGATTAAAAAAACAGACTTTAGTTTTTTAGCCAGTTGAGCCTTTCTAACTAAACTTAGACCTAAATTGAGAATGGATGTCTACGTACGGCGTACGTTTATTATCATCACTAGCAGCCCGTCCCGGCTTCGCACGGGGTAGACAATTATTTATTTTTGGAATTTTTCCCGTCAAATGACTACCCTACATATCCTACGCTACCCTACCCTACCTTCCCTACACTACCCTACCTACCCTACACTACCCTACACTACCCTACAGTACCCTACACTACCCTACACTACACTACACTACACTACCCTACACTACCCTACACTACCCTACACTACACTACCCTACTTTACCTAATTTTTTTTTTTTTTTAGATTTAACCTATCACATACACGCAAAACGAGACACAATAGTAAAACAATAACAGCGCGGTCTCATAGGACCGGTCGGGGATTCATGAATTAAACTATCCTATCTCTCAAGTTGGATCGAACTGCACATGGTGTGCGAATTTTATTACAATCGGTTAAGTGGTTTAGGAGTCCATTGAGGACAAACATTGGGACACGAGATTTATATATATTAAGATGGGTCGCTTTGCGCTTTTCTAATCTATTTACCTACTGGAAAAAAGACTCGTCACAACCCTGCTAAGCCCTGCGTAATGCCGCGGCCAGACTATGCTCCTCGCGCTGCTCATCGCTCTGCTCCTCGCGCTGCCGTGATTTGCCGCGATGTTGCTCTCTCTCTCTCGCGCGCAAAGACCGACAAGATAGGGAGCAGTGGGCAGGACGAGGAGCATGACGAGTGGCATGACGAGTAACGTGGCCACACTATGTCTCTGCCTCCTTTCCTCGTTACTTCCCATGCTACTCGTCGAGTGTGTGGCCGCGGCATAAGATAGCGTTACTTACGCGATTAGAAAGACTGAAAGTTTAAAGTCTTGGTCTCCTTCAGACCAAGTCATAGCCAAAGTATAGGATACATTTAGTTACTTGTACGTGTACCTATCCTTACATACTTTATATAGGTACCTATGCTTGATTTTAATTCAACCATGGCAAGTGCCTTATCTTGGCCGTATCTTGTATTAAGGCGTTCATGTTTATTGGTTCACATGCATTCTGACTACTGGACTTCTCGCTGTCTCTATATAATTTCTTATAACCCGCGCGCATTAACTTGAGACTCCGCTGGAATGCGACCCCCTTCCCTCTTCCGTGCTCGCCCTGCGCGCTCAGTAAGTACCGATTCAATTCAATAATATTAGGTAAATATAATCCGAAAAGCCATCATAAATTATTTTTGAAAGATTTTTATGCACACTGTACACTGATAATTACGTCATCGGCCCAGGTCTCAAGTTAAATCGATGGTCCCTAAGTAAACAATCGAATAAAAAAAATAGCAATTTTTTATTATTACTGTTTTGAGCTCTTTTTAAAGGATGGTTTTTTAATACAACTTCGTTTATCAACTATGTTTATCCTAATTTTTATAAAGATTTAATCACCCGTAACAAAATTATGCAAAAAATAAACTTTAAATCGCTCTCCTGCAAAGTAGCAATTTTCACTTTCGATACTTTACCTAGGGACCATCGAAATATGCGCGAGTTATAGGTTTGTATTATCTACATAGGTAATTTGGTGCTGGGGTTAGTCCGTCTCTGGTTAACTTTAGGTACAGTCGAAGTACTGCTTTTTTTATAGGTTTTTTCCATAAAGTTTTTATGGAATGCGGCCAGCAAAGATTTTAAATATTGAGTCGTCGCCATAGAGAAGCAAATAAAAATTTGAATTGAGAAATAAATAAATGACAAATGACTTCTTCCATTTCTTTCCTACCGTGTAGTATGATTTATATTATGTAGCATTTTCCAGTGTCGATAGTCACTGTTGTTCATGTATTTTTTAAAATAGTGTATAAACCTTAACAGTTATAAGTTGAAGAAGTATTAAAATGGCAAATGCAGATTTTAGAAAGGATGTGACTATGCCTGTCCGACCTAGAAGTGTCTATACAGCGCACTCCTACAATCAGGTGATGTGTCCCCTATATTCGTTCACTAAAAAACTATTTACAAAGTAAAAATGTTTATTTGCCCAATAAAAAAAAATAGTTCTCACGTAGGTAAGTACTGCACTAGTAGATACATAAAAATCACTCTACTTAAGACAAGTGGGGATTGCTCCAAACTGACAGCATATATATTTATTTTAAACAGATAAGGTACAGAAAAATAGGCTCATAGAGGTACCAGCTGTCAGATCTTGATGCAGTACCTACTTGCCTCCTAGTCCTAGTGCGAGTCCATTATTGAGAAAAGCTTTTGAACCAATTGAAGGTAAACGGTGCAAGGTTATACTGTCTCAAACGAAATGGTGAGGCTTGGACGGTACCACGGACCTACCGTGTTATTACTTATTGTCGGATTTTCCCGCGGTTTTGCTTCCGTGGCTTGTCGGCTTATGTCACAGAATAAAAAAAAAGGTTCTGATCGACACTCGGGCGATTACTTTCTATCGTTTCCAATGTACCTACCTATATTAATCGATACTGCAAACTTTTGCATTCTAGGTTAAAACTGCAGCGGTGCAACCGTTTTTTTTTCTGTTCCTTATCAGTCTGTAATCGGCCCATACCTTGACAGCGAGCCCCAGGATATCGTCTGGAGCGTGTATTATCAACGACACCACTGGGCCACACTACTGGGCTGTCATTCTCAATTTATTTTTGTAACCCTCTACTGTTGACTAGCACCTATAACGTGTAGGTATTTAATAATACTTTAACACAACATAACATACTCACTTTGTGACTAGTTACAAACTTTATATTTTAATTGTGACTGCTGTGTCCTGTGGTGTTGTTGACTATACACACACCAGCGATTTTAAGGACCTTCCGTATTTTCGTTGAGACGAGCACTACTACCTAACGTTTGTATTTTGTAGCCAGCTAACCCGAAACTCTACTTAAAAAAAAAAACTGACCTAACGTCTATCGACCTACAGTCGGTCCAAAGTAGATTGGCAACATACCTAGAGACATTGTAAAATGAAAATAATTAATTTAATTGAATTTTAATGACAAACAGGTTACATAATTGCATGTGAACAACGGAATATTTGACTTACCAAATAAAGCTTAATAATACCAACTAAACAATCTTTATCTGTGCGAAAATGCAAGCTAAGCGACCACAACAAACTGTTGGAAAAGTGCTTATTATACTTACGCAAATTCAACTCCTCTCTCACCGTGTGCGAAATTATCTTCTATAGGTACTTTAAGCTATCACATACCCACAAAACGAGACACAATAGTAAAACAATAACAGCGCGGTCTCATAGGACCGGTCGGGGATTCATGAATTAATATGTATATAAAATGCAAATTAATGACTCACTGACTCTCAAAGTGGTCTATTATGCAGTCGTGACGCTGGTCCTAGCGCAGGCAGAGTCGTACCAGGCGGCGGCCGAACTAGCGGCACGGAGGGTTGCGACAGTCGTGGAGAGGAATTAGAAATTGGGACTCGTGGTGCTACACAAGTCTGAGACCATGTTTTCATGGCCCTCGGAACGCGCGCTGCCACCGGGTTCCCAATAACGCTAAGAGGGGTTCACGTAGGCGTCGGGTCGACGATGAAGTAAGTACTCTCGTCCTCGAAAGCCAGTGGAATTTAAAGGAGTACCTACTTCCGACGCCCCCCCCCCCCAACTTAAATTGACTGTGGCTGCCATAGAGAATCTCTTGTTCTACCTCGGGAGTCCAGACTCCTCCTGCCGGAGTCTCTGCACTGGTATCGTTCGGTCCATAAGCCTTTACGGAGCGCCATAGCAGGCGCTGCCGTTGCGAAGTGGTCATGTCATGACTATCCAGATAATACGGGGATATCGTATGGTCTCCCGCGAAGCGGCGAGCCTCCTTCTTGGCTAACCACTATGAGATCTGAAGGAAAGTCCTTGCATGCACGTGGAGCCATTTGTGCGCGTGGAGATGGTTGCATCTCCACCGGGTTGAAACTCCGCTCGCGGGATCTCGTATAAAGGGCGACAACGACGGTCGCAACTTAGTGCTTAGCACGCCATAATTATGGTGGCAAAAACCTTTTTGAGGAGTGGCTGGTAATACTTCACGGCATTCCGGATGACGCAGGTCCTCACTGGTCATGGTAAGTTCGGGAGGTTCCTGCACCGGATTCGTGTAGAAGACCCGGGTGTCATCACTGTCATAACGACCCGGAGGACACGGTGGAGCATATACGTCTATGGTTCATTATTGATTTATTATTGTGTGCACTATTTTTAAATATTTGTCTTATCAGTCTAATCAATCTTTTAATTATTTTTACCTTATTTTGATAACTACTATAGCTAGTGTAACCTTTGTGAAGTGTTCGTGACATCACAGCATTCCCTAGCAGGATACCAGCGCAGCGCTGCGTTATTTATTATTTTAAATATCGCAGCAGATGTTGAGTTAGGAACCATTTTGGCCTCGCACAGATTTAGTTATATTCTATTGTGCACGATTGTGTGAGGTTACGAATAAAACTATTATTTCTTTCATACGGTAGAGGTGTATGTACCCCTCAAGGGCGGAGTACCGCGCAGTGTCCTTGTGGGGATGATCGGCGGCAGCGACTACTCACGCTGGGCCCTAGTATACAGGTCATGGTCCGGAGCGAGGAGGAGTGGCAGGGGTTCGCGTCTTTCTGCGAAGCAGTAATGCTAGCGAAGGAGGCGGCAGAAAGCGCGAGGGCTTGACACTTGCGCCCCACCCCAGCCGCCTGGATCCCAACCCCGATTTCCAGCCACCGTGGGTTGCGGGCTTGCGGGTGGCAAGCAATGGGTAGCTCGCCGTCCGGACGTCCGGTAGCAGTCCGGACCAAGCCCATGTCGTGACGGCGCGTATTGTTCCACGCGCGCCTCAGAGATGTCAGCAAACTGTAGGGGGCCGGCAGGATCGAAGCCTACTTATGGCCCCGGGTTGAACGAAAGTGAACCACGGGACCCTGGAATCAAGGCAAAGAAGGAACAGAACTCTGTTTTAATCAGTAGACCGGGAGAAGTCATATCGATGATTTACCTTCAACTACTGCTTGATCGACAATCCTACCTGATGGCAAGCAGTGATGCAAGGCATGGCAAGCAGTGATGAAGGTGAGGCGCACTAGTTCGGGAAGACCGCAGCAGACAAATTTACTTCCTCGATAACTACGGAAAAGGCCTTGGCAGGGCGTAGTTACCATGATACTTTCTAGAAAGTTATATAATCGCTACCTATGAAGTAACTATATTGCTGTGTTGTTTTATTATAAAATAGTAGATAGTCTTACTTATTCGCAATTAATGATCCCGGTAGGTAATAATTTGGTTGACTTGTTTAAAAATTTACTGTTCCGCATTCGAGCACAAAATTCGGTTTGCCATTCTCATTAACGTTTTAGGTTCTTAGCCAAACATTTTTCGCTTAGTGGGTCACCTAGTGTAACTAGAATTCTGGTTAAGAGTGAGCGTTTACAACTAAGTACTTAGGTATACGTTATGGACTAAGCTGCAGCGGGTTTTTATTGTAATTTTGATTTTGAACTTATTAATGAAACGGAAAATCTTGATAGAATTTTATTTAATTTTTTAGGAACTTACATCCAAAATTATTACTAAATAATGAACCAACTCTATGAACTCAACAATCCTATTATTTATTACAATAATCTCTTGGTACCAGTTTCCTATTTCATACTTTTTTTACTTAAAAAAGTGTTTTTGACCGTATATACACATTTTGATTCTAATGAGATCGTTTCATTTAAGAAAATCAACGACACCAAAATTCAAATTAACTGAAAAATCGTACTTACGAGCCTGCTACGCTCTTCACCAGCTATCTGCACTCTTCGTCACTACAATATTTATTTAATTTATTGGATCACCTTGCTATCGCATCGTGTCGGAAGTCGAGAAAAGTCTATTCGCTAAAATCACAAGCACGGAACCGCTTCCTCGGTGATCCTAGCGGACACACCAATCGGATTGGCTTTTTAAAATGAAAATACTAGCTTGGTTAATTTTAACTACTATTTTAACTAACGTGTTTGGATGTTAAATTACGGTGTATTAGCCTTCGCATTCACTTACTAACTAGTTACTAAAGCTTAAGACTAAACAACAGATAGCATTGTTTTCGACTTATACAAACAAAGCGACCACACAGACTCCGCTGGACAAAAGTGCTTACACGAAAGATCTGTAAGGGCTATAGTTCTCATAACTAGAATATTTTGATGTCGCTATACTCGCAACAGCATTCTAATGGATTACTTTTCTGAATAAAATGATAATGTCAACCCCGATGGTTGAAAAAAGTTTCGAGCTCGCTTCGTTCGCTGTTATATTTTTTTGTTAATAATCACGGTCTCGTCATTACTATAGTAACTGTATCATTAGTAAATTTTTGGCGAAGATTTTTCCTTATTTTTATCGTGTATTGTCATTGACACCACTATACCACACCACTTCACAACACGTTCTATTGGTAACCATATGCCTACGGGCCATATCTGTAAATACACTGCTCGCTCTAGGTACCCCACTCATACAGAGTCTGATTACTGGTTCTATTAACGGGTTGATTTGTGTAGGAACCAATAGGTTTTCGGTTCGGTTTTATATACTTATAAAATCTGAATGAAAAATGTAAGTAATAGCATACGTACCCTCGCCTCATTAGTACAACACAATTAAACTTAATTAAAACTTGTGGTTTTGTAATAATATAAAAGGAGAGACTCACAGCCAAAACTACTGGAACTACCTAGGCGAGTGAATTTTTGCAAGGTTTCCTTTTATAAAGTAGGCGAGCACTGAGAGGATTTTCCGAAATTTTACCCTCTGTTGGGAGGAAACAGGGCTTCAGTTTTTATGGAGAAACTTAATTAAATGCGGGCGCAGCCGCTGGCAGAAGTTGGTAATATAATAATAAAATTAATCAATGTAGTTATTGAAATTGACACAGCGCGGTACCTTTAGTTCATGGGCAACTTAGTATAAAGGGGGAGACGTGATGTAATTAGGTACGATAGTACACAAAGTTTAGTCTACGAAAAAGTATATGACCTGAACTAGGGTATTGAATTGTAGATAGATGTAAGGAGCTGGCTAGAGAAATCTAAGATTGAGTTGTTTGGTAATTTCAAGTTATATATGTCAAAAACATGTACAAATTTTGTGTAATAGGTCACTAATTAGCATAAAATAAGAAATTCTATATGTCACAAAAAAATAATTTTGTAGATTAATGCTTACCATCGGGTGGGATCGCAATCACCCGACGGTAAGCAGTGATGCAATCGTAATTTTTATGAGAAATAAATTCTATAAAATTCTTTGCATGTCGGTAATGGCGGTAACGCCGGGCCCGGTAACATATTAATATACAGGCGGCAAATTGGTAAAACAGTCACAGGCTACACGATTTTAGTATTAAGTATGATTGTGTTTTCATGGCTCGTCCAGGAGGAGTCGAACTTGTCTGCGTTCCAAGACTACAGCAAGTTCCTCGAGGGTGGCTTGGGGCAGGCCGAGCTGGTGGGCGCGGCGGGATGGCAGCCGCCGTGGCGCGCGCCGCTGCAGCGCAAGGCGCCCTTCTACCCCGGAGACGACATCTACCACGCTGACACCTGGCGCGAGCTTGAGGCAAGTCATCTATCACCTTATATTAATGTATTTTTTTTTATTTCTGAGTATTTACTTCCCCTTGGAAGTAGAAACTCAGAAACGCTCCGCCCGTTCGTAGGTAATTAAATCAAGTCACATGCGAAAAGAATGGAATTTAGTAATGGATACTTCCATTGAACCCTAATGAACATAATGTAGATATCGCTCGATTGTCTGCTGCCCGGCCCAGCCGGGCTACAGACAGACCAATGCCGAGCGCTTTGTCGATTTGCTACTGGTCGGATTTGCGTTCCGCAAATACTGTCTAGTCGAATTCTACCCAAATGAACTAGGTACCGACCCGTTCGGCACAAGCCGATTGAAATCTACCAAGTGCAGTACTTAATTGCTTCGGGGGACTGCTTTATTGTTCGTCAAATACTGGCGAACCGACAATGCCCGGCCCGCTTTTGTCTGTTGCAACCCTCTAACCACAATCTGTCTCCATGGTGGCCTGGCCCTATGTTGTTTTGGGGAGGGATAAGCTCCAATGGTCGGATTGAGTTGGTTATCATCAATAACCACCGGATCATAATCAAATTAAAAAAAACAATTTGAGTCCAGTGCCTGGGGCTTTGAAATCTCGTATTAGACTTACTCTGAATGAAATTAAAAATAACAATTAGATGTGTAGCTAATTATTTATTGTATATAAAAAAGTTTTCATGTTAAAAAATTATATCCTTTTCATACTGAAAAAAAATCGATTACAATAATTCAAACTAGTAGCTCACAGAAACGCTACCTACTAGTTCGCATTAAAAAAATATTTGTTTTTGATAGTCCACCTATCCGGTTAGACTGGAAGCCGACCCCAATATAGTTGAAAAAAGGCTAGGTAGATGATGATGATGATGATAGTCCAGTTATCGAGGAAGGCTATAACTTCACGCTACCAGCAAAAGGAGTGCAGCGTGGATTAGTAACCAAAGACGCGTGTGAAACCGCGACAAAACCCCCAGGCACTGCACTAATTTACGTGTGAATTGAATTGTTTACTAAGCAATTAAGCTTCATAATACATTTGTATTCAATTAAACACCTAAACGCAAAATTGTTATGATAACAAGGAAAGAAAGGAAAAGGTTTTGTGAGGGAAAATAAAAAACCCCGCATGTCTTAGGACTGAAAAATCAATGACATATGTCACCTTGATGATGTGACGATGATGTGTCCTGAAATTGCCAGCGTAGTGACGACACAGCCCTACCTTCTTCCTCCTTCTGTTGTAGTGATACAACCCTTTCACTCATATTGAGAAGGATCTGTGCCCCAGCAGATGGGTTGTTACAGGCTGATTTGGTTGTGAATTGGTTTCTAGATGACGGACGTAGTGGGTGGCGCTGGATACAATGCCTCCGTGACACCTCACGGCACCGTCTGCCTCCGCCTGAGGGACAGGGTCAAGTAAGTATACACAAATGTTATAGATTGTAGCATCGCCAGAGTCAAACTTTATAGTTAGCGGCTATTTATTTATTCGTTTGTTTATTCTCACAACGGAACGCCTTGCATTTACACCATTTGGGGCACAAATTGGTTTAGAATCTGCTACATTTTATCTTCGTATGAGCGGTGGTGGGTCACACACGTACGGTCGCTTACACAGCAGCCAGCGCTCCTCCAAGATTCCACATCTTATTCCAAATTGCACAGATTATTCTATTACAAAATTTTGTGTTGGTTTGAAGTAAGCTAGCAAGTCAGTCTACTCGCGCATTTGAGCAGCGCCTGTTTTTGACCACTATTCATTTTGAATCGTACCTACTTGTTATCCATTCTTTGGCAATTGTTAGCTACTAGTAATTATGGTGATTATGAAAGTAAAGGCATGACAAATAACTATTGTGAAGGACGGTGCGGTTGAAATCTGTCGGGCCTCGGGCATGTCACCGTGCGAGATGAATCAATCTGGTTGTTCTCGTCCAGCTAATCTAGCTAGCTAACCTTGTATCCAGTAATTAAGGATTATTCATCAACAATTTGCTCTGAAATTTTCTTGTGGAATCGGAAGTACCACACTACAGGTGTACCCGACCCATTGTCGCCACAACGATCGTTACTGCGAGTCTCACATCCATAGAATTCCCGTGACCCTCACCAGGTCTTAGGTCCACCTGGATGGGAGGCCTTCCAACGCATGGAAGGAAGAATGAATGCGAATACTTAATTTTAGATTTTCCAATCATTCTCAGGGACCTTGTATGTGTGTCACAAAGCGTTCTGTAAGAACTTAATTAAGTAGTTTTTTTTTAAACCATGGAACTTATAAAGAAACATTATTTTAGGGTGGACATGACAATCGACGGCGCAGTGCGTGTGACGAACGCTAAGAACAACATAATCCTGGCGCTGTCGCGGTCGGGCGCCGCCGCCGCACTCATCCACCCCAACGGGCGCGTCTACCACTACGGCTCGCGAGTCGAGATCCAGGCGCGGCACCAGCAGGGCAATAACAAGTGAGTCGCTATCAGATGTGTGTGAGCAACGCTAAGAACAACATAATCCTGGCGCTGTCGCGGTCGCCGCACTCATCCACCCCAACGGGCGCGTCTACCACTACGGCTCGCGAGTCGAGATCCAGGCGCGGCACCAGCAGGGCAATAACAAGTGAGTCGCTATCAGAATGTCCGTTGTAACATACTCGTATAATAGAATCTATTGTGTACATTGTGTACACACCATGTTCTTATGTATAAGGCTAAGTTCACATGGCCGCGCGGTATCGCGCGGAAATCCGAACCGCGCGGTACAAGAACTAAGTAAACCAGATTATCGTTTACATTACCGCGCGCAAATTTTAACACTGGCGCTCGTCATGTGAACACTCACACCGCGCGGCAGCGCGCGGTGTCGCGCGCTCATGTGAACCCAGCCTAAGTCGACCAATAGGTCGCCGACTGGCCGTTTGGTAATCATTCTGACCGAGCCCAAGTCGTCAACGGCGCTTAGTGTTCCACGCGCGCCTCAGAGATGTCGGCAAAACTTACGGTCCCAATAGAGTCAAAACCTACTGGGACCTCTGGGTTGTACGAAAGAAGGAACATGGGTGGGTTTTTAGTCAGTAAAAATACACACCATCTCCCTAGAGCGGAAAAAGAAATATTTGATGATTCCCCACCTAAAAAGCCTTTATCATACGAAGTATCATTTTCGATACGTACCACCCAAGTGTTGGTCTGTGTTACTGAGCACCAATTTCTGATTTTATTTGAAGTTGAATATTTCTCGAACTGACCGAAATCCACAAAAAACACTGTCGTCCTATAAAAACCACCCTTGTCTTCATTTTATACTTTTTAGCATCTGAATTAACCGACACTTTAATTAAAAAACTTAAAATTAAATCCCAATACTGTGTATCGATTTGACATAGAAATATCTAGGTAGGTACTAGCTACTTGGACTATGTGATTGTTGCTAGCTAATAAAGAGACTTCGCGGCAAGTTATTTGTTAATTTTGTAGTATTCGGTAGCGGTAGCCCCCTTAACTACAAAGTTGTATTCTGATAATAAAACATTCTTTAATTTATCTTTCACTTGAACTTGATCTCGGTAGGTAGGTAGATCTTTCTAAGAAAACACAAATAGATTCACATCGGATCCGGTTCGTATTTTTAGCTAAAAAATACTAAATCTAAAGATAAATCTGTCTCTTGAGATGGAATGGAACTGTTGTTTACAGTAGTACTGTTACTTCCATAAAAAAAAAACGAAATACAGAACTGTTTTTTTATAAATGTGCCACCTACTTTAACTTTATATAGAACTTATTAAGTCTTGTGAAAATAAATGTATTCATTAGGTAATCCGGTGTTGCTCATTGGTGTGTCTCGGTGTAGTGGTAGCAACGGCAACTGTTGCGCACGAGCTTCTGCTACGATTCCTCTTTTGGGGCAAAAGACAGGGGTTTGGTTTAATCACACGATTAAAAGTAAACGCTTCCGTTTAAATACATAAACCATGACACTTAAAAATCTACAGGATTCTGTCGTCGCGGCCTTACGGTTGTAGTGGTAGCGGGGCGGGCAGCGGGAGCGTTGGCGAGTCGAGCGGAATACGCACATTTCCATGGTGGATGTATAAAGTAGCAATGGGGCTATTGAATGGTCCAGACATACCTCCTAAATACTGAAGTATCTTCCAAATCGAGTGGGAAACGCAAACTGACTTGCTTTTTCACCCGCCCCGCTCGCAACACCCGCTTGTACCGTTGATAGTCCTGCTAACCCGCCCAGCCCAACACTTGGTGCGCCTTAGTCAAAAACTATGTGTTTGCGTTACCCGCCAGCGCATCTCGCTGCCCGCTCCGCTGTGCCACTGTATTGCACCTTAGGATTAAACAACGTCATTAGGTGATCTTTAATAA
This sequence comes from Mythimna separata, assembly GCA_030763345.1. Lineage (NCBI taxonomy): Eukaryota > Metazoa > Arthropoda > Insecta > Lepidoptera > Noctuidae > Mythimna > Mythimna separata. Next base: position 19,106,196 of record CM061167.1, on the reverse strand, counting down.
TGGATTCGGGTTATCAGAAGCTCGATATTGTCAGATTATCGAGCTTAGCGATAACACGAATGAATGAACATGACACAAGTGCTCGTCTGAGCTTAGAGCATGCAGAGAAAAAAATTGTACGTGAACCTACACACACATTTACACTCATTGTTGACAATGAACAATTATACCAGTAGGTATTTTACCTTCACCCTGTTTGCTTATCTTATCTGTTTATTAGATTATCGACCTTTCGACAATTTGAAATGAATGTCAAAGACACTCTTTCGAGAAATGGAATTCCTACTACAAAATACTCTTCTGCTTCCGGTAAGACTGGAATCCAACTCCAATAATATAATGGATTCGAGCAGCTTGATTGATGTCTATTCTTTCTACCTATTATCTTCCTGCCCTTGTCCCGTTTTATTTGGGGTTGGAGCAACAACTTTTCTTCCATTCTGTCCTGTCACAATTATGGTGATCAAAGAGCTCGTTCAGCTTCCATTCGTAATGTGGCCACACATTACGAATGGAAGCTGAACCAGAGTTGAAAGTCGTTTTTTTTTTTGAGTTGGGAAAGCATCAAAATGACTTCTCCAGCTTCGGGCAGAGCGTGTCAGACTTTTATTGACTAAAACCCACTCCTGTTCCTTCTTCGCCTTCGATCCAGGGCTTCGGGGTGCTCTTTCGTACCACCCAGGGTCTCAATAGGCTTCGACCTTGTTAGCCCCTACGTTAGTTGATAGTGCTGGTTCAGTAGATTAACTTATTGACCAAAAATTAATCGTGTGAATGTTTATTTTGTTTGGTTGGCTTACAATACTAGAAATAGCAATGTATATAACCAGAGCGAGCCATTTACAAGCCTCCATACATGTAACTGAGAAATATTGTAATTGTGGCAGGTACGCGAAGATGTGGTACAAGGGCGTGTCGTTCACGGCGGAGCAGTGCGCGCTGGTGTACCTGGTGGACGCGGCCGGCACGCGCACCACCACCGACACCTTTCTCGACATGAGCCAGGACTTCACCCTCAATGTCTTCTACAAGTAAGAACCTCTCTTTACACGTACATGTGGCACAAACACTCATTATCCTGTAAACGAAAAGTTTATTTTTTTAATTTGGATATAAGTAAACTTTACCGTCAAAAATTTTATTTGGACTGTAGTTTGCGCAAAATACTGTCGTGTAATCTTGATTAATCTTGGAACGAATTAGTGATTTTTTTTTGGGTTCTATTTCTCTAATCATCATCATTTCAGCCGAAAGAAGTCCACTGCTGGACATCAACAACATCCACAACCTTAAGTCCTGTGCGTCTCGCATCCATCGGGTTCTTGCGACCTTCACGAGGTTATCGGTCTACCTTGTGGGAGGCCTTTAGACGCTGCGTCTTCCAGAACGTGGTCGCCATTTCAGAACTTTTCGTCCCCATTGACCATCAATGTTTTTAATAAGCAATGTTCATTGAGCTCTGCCCTCAACTATTTTGAAATAAGATGTGTCCACTACTAAATGTGTCGACTTTAGCCTGGTTTAATAAAGATTGTGTCGTGCAGTGAATCTCGGCACGGGCCCTCGTACGTGAACGAGGCACTGTCGCTGCTGCAGGCGGCGCAGTACTGGCTGACGGACGACGGCATCGACAACTGGATCATCAACAACGTGCGCGTCAGCCAGACCGCGGACGGACTCGTCAGGTAACAGTGAATCTCGGCACGGGCCCTCGTACGTGAACGAGGCACTGTCGCTGCTGCAGGCGGCGCAGTACTGGCTGACGGACGACGGCATCGACAACTGGATCATCAACAACGTGCGCGTCAGCCAGACCGCGGACGGACTCGTCAGGTAACAGTGAATCTCGGCACGGGCCCTCGTACGTGAACGAGGCACTGTCGCTGCTGCAGGCGGCGCAGTACTGGCTGACGGACGACGGCATCGACAACTGGATCATCAACAACGTGCGCGTCAGCCAGACCGCGGACGGACTCGTCAGGTAACAGTGAATCTCGGCACGGGCCCTCGTACGTGAACGAGGCATTGTCGCTGCTGCAGGCGGCGCAGTACTGGCTGACGGACGACGGCATCGACAACTGGATCATCAACAACGTGCGCGTCAGCCAGACCGCGGACGGACTCGTCAGGTAAATTGCACTTTTTACGAAAAGAATTTGCTCTATCCTCCCGTGCAGTGTTGGCCTACTAGTAAAGGTCACGACGACGGCTGGTTTTCAGAACTGAGTAAAGTTTAGAACGTCTTAACCCCTAAATAAGACAAATATTGACAGGTTTTCAGGCTGTATAAAAGTTTGGGATATAAATACTCACTAGATAGGATAGGCTACTTTTTGTCAGGCCTTAGACTTCGCATCCGCAATAACCGACATTGACGCGAACGAAGCCGGTTGGCAGAGGCTACGCGCCTCAGAGATGTCAGTAAACTGTAGAGGCCCAGCAGGGTGAAGCCTTCTGGAGCCCTGGATTGAACGAGAGAGACCCTCAGGATCCTGGAACGAAGGCAAAGAAGGAACAGCGGTGGGCTTTAGTCGGTATAAATCAGACATGCCCTCCCTCTCGCTCCGCCTAGAATGGGAGAAATCAAATTGATATTTCCCACCTAAAAAAAAAGGCCAGCTTACATAATTTATTACTTCCTTTTCCGGCATTACATTTGTTAGAATATGTCTCCATAATTTCAAAGTGAATACTGAGCATGCAATTAGAGAGGCCATACAAATACATGATGGCATACGTCGTTACTCGTGAGAGGCGCGTTAGCCTGCTCGCAGTGCTCACTTCTACTTAATTAATCCGCCCTAATGCCGACTTAGCTTACTCCTTTACTTGTCAGGTTCAACCAAGGACTTAACTACACTAGTCGAGAATGTTAGATTAACTGGGTAAACGGAATGATGTTATATCCGTGTCAATTTTTATTTAGTTTGGTTACATAGAAACTTAGTACCTATGTAGAATGCCACCTGTATATTTATATATTAATTTGGTAACTAATAAAATCGGATACGTGCGAGTTAGTTCACACTATATACCAATATAAACCGAAAAAAGACAAACATGGTCTATCCTAGAGGTATACAGGGTGTCCCAAAACTCAACGATAATCTGAGACCGGATGAAAGGCAAACCTGCACTAGTTCTGGGAAAAATACAAGTTGAAATTCGACACCCTTGGTCGCATTTTCAAGGTTTGTGATTACCAATGTCACAATTTCGCTGCGATTTTTTTAATTTCGTGATCTTTATTAACGATGCTTTTAATCGCAAATAAAATGTTCAATCTGGGCAGCACTTTGTGAAACTTCATTAAAACGATTTCTAACTTAGGTTAGGTTAGGTTGGAAAAAGTCTTTTTTTCTCTTGACTCCTGGAGCAGATTTTGAAGCGCTTTGGTTTGCTGATTAGTATTGGTCTGAGGTATGAAATACACTAGATGTTCGTTCTGGGCAGCACTTGGTCAAACTTCCTTAAAACGATTTCTAACTTAAGTTAGGTTAGGTTGGAAAATCTCTTTTTTTTCTCTTGATTCCTGGAGCAGATTTTGAAGAGCTTCGGTTTACTGATTAGTATTAGGCTGAGGAACAAAATGCACTTGGTCCACACCCTGTCAATCTCCTTTTAGTAACAAAAAATCCTAATGTTGAGTTGTTCAAAATGAGCTCAAGTTGAAAAAAATAAGAAATATTTTTTTTTAATGGTAAGAAAAGTGGCAAGTGTTGCACCATTTTGAAATCTTAATTAAATGCGCCATCTTTTGAAATGACTTGCCAAGGGTAGTGTAGTACAATTTTTGTTCAAAATCAAGTGTCAAAGTTAACGAACAATATTTTTGTGAACCATGACTCATTAAAACTTAACTTATTTTATTAAATTAACAATGTTTTTTGCAATAATTTGTAGTTGCGATTAAAAGCATCGTTAATGAAGATCACGAAATTAAAAAAATCACAGCGAGCTTGTGACATTGGTAATCACAAACCTTGAAAATGCGACCAAGGGTGTCGAATTTCAACTTTTTAAAAAAAAATTCTATTATCGCTGAACTGAGTGATACGGATTTTATTTTTTATTTTTCCCAGAACTGGTATAGCTTGGCCTTTCTTCCGGTCCCTGATTATCGTTGAGTTTTGGGACACCCTGTATACCTATATAATAATTATATAGGTATAATCAATACCTATATAAATATTTGTTTTAAGATAAGAAAGAGTTCAGCTTTTTTAAAAGCGGCCAAAACCGTAAACTTCGATAAAACCGAACGTATGTGATTATGATACATTTTTCTCAAGTTATTTTGGATAATCATTTATCTAGGTTTGAATTGAAATCAAAACAATGTTTATTTGTGTTAAACTAATACAATAAAGTCGTTTAAAAAGCTTTCTTTCATAATGTATCTCGTAAATCGTAAAAAACTTTGCATTTTTGAGATTCTGAATAAAGTTCCCGGAACAGGTAAATTGTGAAATATTCGAACAAATGACAATTACAGAAAGCCAACAAAGTTTTTAGGGTTCCCTTTCTTTCGCATTGCCTTTTCATCAAAAACATTGCTTTGTATGAAGTAAAAAAGCTTTTCAACCTTGCTCACATTGACGGCGAACGAGAGGGGAAGGACCCTCTTAATTTTATTATTTGTGGTTGTAGGTAGCAGTAATAGGAAGTTGACAAAACAATTGTGTACCTATTCGTTTATGAGATACATACAGTTCACTAACCGAAAGGCAGAAATAAGGATGGAAAATTATACATAGTCTATTTTTTAAACCCTGAGACAATGACATTACAACACAAAAAAACGGTCAACATTCCTATAGTAATTTAGACATTACCTGTGTCAATTTAGTCTCAGGGTATAAAAAACAGACGATAGTTGTATAATATCATTGTTTCATATTCAAATTATATTTACAGTACCCACAAATTGGCCATGGACAATACATACATGGTTGAAATGAGTAAACCGCAAAGCAGCAGTTTGCAAATAAATTTTCTCAAGTCTTAACCAAAGACTCGGACTACCATAAAATTAAAATAGTTGTCACCGAGGCGTAACTAAGACGTAAACAAAATGGGGCATTATACGCTACATGTAAATAAACTTGCAGTTAACGATAGACAGGCGCTAGGCTAGCGCGAAGAACGGGAAGTCAAGCCTATTTCTGTCTTTTATTGAACCAAAACATTGCCGATGAGTAGTCAACTTTTTTGGTTTCAAGTAATTTTACTACGGGCTACGTTATTTCGAATAAGAATATTTGTGTCAAAACGTGTACTTTTTTTGAACTGGTCTCCGATGACTTCTCCCGCTCTAGGGTTAAGCACGCGTGTCACTTTTATTGACTAAAATCCGCACGTTGCCTTAGCTTTCTAGGACCATGAATACGTGATTCCATTGCCATAGCAGGTATCGATCCTAATGGGCCCCTACGATATGCTGCTATCTCTTTGAGGAGCGCGTGGAACATTATGCGCCATCGAGGAGTCAGGCTCGGTACTTTAGGACAAGCAGACTGCGACCTTGCCTCTTCGTCCACTAGCCGGCACCTATGGTGGGTGAAGATCGCATTGCGATTCCCGACGGGCCGACGACGGACCTCAGAAATATTCGAAAATTTAAATCTTTTAATTTTCTTTATAGATGTATTAGATTACAGTCCTAATTTAGTAGATCTCTCATGTGCATTATTTCATAACGGGGAATATAATAAACGTCAATGCCTGAGAAATGTGCAATAAAAGTAACGTTACACTGGAGTGCAACTGCTCTAAATAAAACGATATCTAAAGCTCTCTGCGGAATGACTATTTGCGGTTGGTATTACTAACTCGGCCGAGTCCTGGGAGGTTTCAATACTGAAACCAATCATTCTGAGAGACTGTGATGGCCATATATGAATAAACATTTCTGCTCTTATTATTGGAAGTGCGGTTTTGTTATCATAATTCTTGGCTTTGTAACGACCTATTGTTTAAGCTTTACAATACCAAGAGTTAATAAAACGATGTGAGATATTTCAAACACGATAGAATGGATGTTATTTGCATAAATTCCAACATTTTAAAAGAATGATGATGATCCGTGTCGCCCAGAGATGCGCTTTACCCCCGAGTCTCAAGTGGTCCTCGCAGTGTTTCAAGCTCGCGAGTGCTTTTCATAACTACACTGTTACTATGAGGGTTGCGGTCTTCCACTATTATTTTTATGCAATTGGACACGTTTGTGTGGCATGACCAAATGTCTGATATGATGTTGAGGTATAATTAATAAGACTAGTTAATAAACTAACCATGTTTGATATGTAGGTTTTGAGTGGTTTTTGAGTCTTTTTTCTTTTCGGCGGGAAATCGTAAAGTAACTCTCGCACTGCGCGGAGCGAGAGGACGTGTCACGACCTTTACTAAAACACCCTACCCGTGCTACTTCAGTTGCCTTTAAGATTCCAGGGCCGCCATGATTCTTTCGATCAATCTTGCAGCCTAACGAGCCCCGTCACTCATGCAGACATATTTTGAAGCCAGGTTTGGAAAGCAACATACCGACGCATGGCAAGCAATTGCTCCTAACCTACTGCTCGGAGATCCCCCTTGTCCGGAGGTTGCTTCCTGGTCATACTTTGACAACTCTTTAACATTGTAAACTAAACAATATAGGGGTAAGGACCCAATTATTTATCAGCACTTTAAGAGTTAGTCTTAACTTAATCCCGTTTATCTTATTTATAAATACTCGTTCACCCGTTATGACGAGTTTGCTAGTTTTAATATTTAATCAGAAAGATGACATTTGAAAAAAAGAAAGGTTTATGTTTATCCAATTTCTTTTTAGATGGGTAAGAGTAAAAAATGACTATTGCACCATTTACTAGCACCATCACCACCAATTACAAGCATACAGAGAACCAATTAACAGCACTGTGATAGTGGTATTGAAATTATATGAAATAAAAACGATATTTATCAATAATTATAATCTTTTTTATAAATTTTCGTTTGTGTACTTTTTTTCTTTCATTTGGTGTATTTACTTCCTTTGGTTTCATGGTAAGGTGGGTCTGAAAAAAGGAAAAATGATGAAATGCTACGTGAACCAAATTATCAGCATGCTTTTGATCCATTATCAGCACTTTGCTGCCAAATTGCAAATGCGGTTTCAGCAGCATACTAAGATTTGTATTCCGAAGACATATAAACTACCTTTACCAAAAAAATAGTGAATTCTATCTACCTAAGTATAAAATAACAGTTTTTAATCAAAAAAATATATGGAACTAGTGTTTACGTAATATTTATCATTTATCAGTTCCAGTGCTGATAATTTAGAATTTGTAAAATATTAGATCCATATATCAGCACCACATTTTTTACCAATATATTACCATAACATCAAACTATTAATTTCAAATTATCCTCATAAACTATCTAAGAAATCAGAGAAATCAAAAGTTTCAGTATAAAGCCCTTAAAAGAACTAAAATATTATAAAATATAAACACGTGAATTTACCTTCGATCACAAGGAACATGCAAAAATAAGAGCAACTGCTGAACACGAACGTTTCTTCACTAAATTACCGCCAGTTTGAAGTTGGAAAGTATTATTATTTCTAGAAGTAGGATTCTAAAAACATCTACTTATTTATCTATTAAAGTGATAACCCAAATTATTTGATGAAAACCTTACAATTGTTCTATTTATGCGGAGTGCTGATTATTTGGTGCAGTGCTAGCGTTTGGGTTATTTACCCTACATCAATCAGTACTTGAGTTTCTGATCAATAGATTTCGCCACAGTTTTTTTTTTCAAAAGCCAGTATTAAAAAATTAGTAGCCACTCTTTCTGTCTCACTAGTAGGATACGAAAAATATTAAAAAGTAACCAAACATAAATACAATCCGTCTTGGAGGACGTGTGACTTCTCATCTAAAATAAACTCGATTACAAAAAAATCATCACCTACCTAGCCTTTTTCCCAACTACATATTATATTGGGGTCGGCTTCCAGTCAAGCTGGATTTAGCTGAAAAAATATCAAACAGAATTGACCTAAGCCTTATTCCTCACTAACAAAATAAAAAGGTTACGAAAAGTATTAAAACATGTCCGAACATAAATGCAACGCCTTTGAAAAAAATATCAAACAGCAAAAATTGGCCTAAGCCTTCCCCCACAAACAAAATAAAAGGTGGTTGTGGGGAGTTTTAAAAAGATGGACACATCGAGAATACATCTTTCTGTCTGTGGCGTGTGTTATTAGCATTTTTTTTGTTTATCCTGTGAGGTTTTGCATTTTTTTATTCAGTGACTTATTTCTAAATGTTTTAATCAAATCGGTGCATGTGAAAATTATCTGATATCCGAATTAATTATATTTAATGATGGATGTATGTCAAACTGTGCTTTGTCAAACTATGCTTTATGCAGAAAACTTGACAAACTTTGGCTTTATTGTATATTTTTGACAATGAATAAACTTCAAATTCACAATTTGGAAACCGACCTGATTTCTTTGTTCGTGTGTGATGGAAATATTATTTTTTCTTTTCCTGACCCATCTTTATTAAAGAGATTTGACTACGATTGTTTCAGGATTCACCGTTGCAGCCACAAGTACCAGCTCCGCACCAGCCCGAGCAATGGGTCGGCGTCCATCACGAGCCCGTTCCTTCATTGCACCGCCTCGTTGGGCCAGACTCAGCATCTGTTTGTAAGGTAAGCACCTCGGCTTTCAGATGGCGCCCAAACTTGACTCTGCATCACTCAAAGGTTGACTGGTAGAAAATGCAATAAAGTCCGACCCTGTACAGTTTTGTGTGCATAAATAATTAATAAGACAGGATAACACCCCTGGTATAGGTTGTTCTATGGCATGCTCGCCACTCAGTCTGCCGTAATACACAGCTAGACATAGGCCTCTCCAAAGTTGTACCCCAATACAGACCTTACCACCACCTCAGCACCTTACCCTTGGAAATGTTCCTTATTATCTTAAACGATAGAACCTCTTTCTTTGTTATCGAGGCAAAGGAACCTAGGATTTTAGGGAAAGGACTAAGGGGTTTAACGTCACTAAAACCCAACACATAGAACTTTTTGTTGATCACTTAGTTTTAGTCACATGATCAGAAGGATGGACAAAGGTGTGGTAGTGACCTTTTGTATTGTCACAATATGCGTTAGAGCTGAGGACTATCTTAGTATCATCCGACACTGCATGCCGCAGTATTGTGCATTCCGATCAAGAGACCATCTAAAAAGTACCGTTTGGCAAGAAAAAAGCTAGTATTACCGTAAAATCCCAGGAATTATGGAGCTATTTTTATCTTATCACAGTTTAAACAGTTTTTAATCAACAAATTGAAATTTAAATCTTCCGAACAATAGGAAATAGCCACTATGTACAATAGATAGCTTTTTTCTAGACTTCGTTTTAAAGTCACGTAGTAAGGTTGTTTACCATAGTGTTGCTTGAAATTCAGTGTAAGAACAATCGTTAAAAACGTCCGAGTAACCGAGGTTATTAATACAGTGCCGGTTTCAATCCAAGCGTTTTTTGGTATTGAATATTATGTACTTAAATTTTTAACTGACATGTCACCGATAACGCGTAATGAAAATTAAGCATTGTGTTATGTTATTGTAACGGTAAAGGAAAACATCACGGAGTTAACAAAAAAAAACTTCGAAGATATCCAGCAATTCACACTGGGCCCGCGTGGTGGATTACGGCCCATTTCCTTTCCTAGAGAGGAGGCCCGAGTACCAACAGTGGGAACATTACAAGGCCGATATTTCTAGTGTAAAAATGTGGTTAATTTTAAATAAATCTTCGTATAGGTCTTTGTATGGGTATTAAAGTGAAAGGAAGATACAAATTCTGGGCCCAGCTTCCAAAAGCTGTATGTTACATTGTTAGATAGGTATTTTTGCGACAGCACGTAAAACCGCGGTCTTATGGCTCGTCGGTGTAGCTCGCCGGTGCATCATTACAATGCGGCTCTTCATGTTCGCTTTATTTTTTACTTGCTACGATACGATAAGACTGCTTTACTCGCTAGTCAATCAGCACCAACGTACGTCAAACCGACGTTCTTTAAAACCGCGGTATCACCATCACCCCACTTAGTTACTGTAGCACCAAGTTCCTTTAAATCTTAGTCCTTCCAAGTTATTTTTTGTTTAATCAGAATTACTTAGTTTTGCCAATAATCAAGTAATGTTATTTATATGTAATATATTGCATTTCGAGGTTTTATACACGTAGTGCGTAGAAAAATCGCGTCGTTGAATCAATTATTTTTTCACTTAGCAGCTCAAGCATGATGAAAGATGGGTCCAGATTTGGTTAGAAAGAAACCCTGGCATTTTTTACGTTTACAACATCAGCTTAAGATCAAAATACGTTGTCGGTTATTGTACGTACTTTTTCAGTCCAATTTTAAAATTCAAGCATTTACCTAGAAACTCTGCAATAATGTTAGATTTACTAGTAAATTCTAAGATATACTAATAACGGGCTTTTATAGAAACAAAAATCTGCAAAACAGTAATCGATTATTAACTAATAAAATAAAATGAGAATCGGAAATCATAGTAGGTAATCGATTTCTTTGACTATACCCCTATTCTTTAATCTGTCAGAACTGTCAAACGGTACTTCTTAAGATTTGACGGGCTGTAACTACAAACAAAACTACCCAGAGGGATAGTTGAAAGTTCCATTCTCAACAATCGTATCGACTGTCAACAACTGTTTAGATACTGAATAGTTCGTAGGAAGTTGTCTAATGCTGCGGTTCCACTAGTTTCTAGTGCAAGATAGCGAATCAGCGAAGCTACAAAATCAATATAAGCAGAGTTTTAAATAAAGCTAAGCTGTGTAGCTGTGTAAGTAAGATAGCAGATCTTACTCACGAATATACTATCATGTGGGACGATAATTACGCGCCGTGCTTTGCTTAGATGAAGGAGGATAGGGTAAGAAGAATGCAAGGGCAAGCTAGCTAATCGTGAGTTCTTAACTCGAATTCTTAGATCAAATCCTTGGCTCACATCCTTGACTGACATCCTTCTTCACATCATCCTTCTTCACTCGCATTCTTCTTCACTCGCATTCTTCTTCACTCGCATTCTTCTTCACTCGCATCCTTCTTCACATTCTTCACATTTTTCATCGCTCTCATCTTCTCATATATTTAGCTCACATCCGTCGCTTTAATTAGAATACAAAATCTGGTTTAGTAGAGCTAAAGTTTAGCTTTGAAAATCGGGAATTCCTATTGGTGGTAATTAACACATATGTTTACACAAGCTGTGTAGTTATGTGTGCGCATCTCTAGTGGACTCCCAATCCACAGCATTGACTTGAATTTCAACTTTCTCCTTCAATTTTTTTTTAATGTTCAATATTTATCTCTTCCCTTATACCAACTAAGGGCTGAGTTTTCAATGTTCTGAAATTTTGAAGAATCAGTATGAGGCAGTTTGAAAAATATTATTCGATACCTTTTTTGCCATGGATCTTTATATATTATTAAATTATTAAAAATTAACAATATATCAGACAGCGTAGTTAGCAGGGGGTTTTGTTAGCAGTGTGTTGTAGGCAGTGTATTTGACTTGCATAATTATGTAAAATTAGGACAGGAAGCGCGACTAAGACCAGCTCGCTCGGCTATCTTTAAGAGTGTGTGAGATATAAAAAAGGACGTGTTTTTTTGTGAATGGCCTATATCAATTGCAAAATATTTGTAAGTGTATCTTTTACTATTTAAATGGATAGTTTAGTAAAGTAGTGTAACGTTGCAGGCGCGGCGAGAGGCGCATGCACTTCGACGGCAACTCGTTCATAGTGCGCAACGCGGGCCACTCGGCCGGCTTCGACGACAAGAATCAACTCAAAGTGTACTGAAGCTATCTTCGCATCCTTCACAATCTTACTCCTCTCCAGCTTTTTCTTCGAAGTGGTACTGATCACCGTCCAATGTTGTATAGAACACTATCTATAGACCACTCTGTATTTTCTTCGTATGTAGGGCCATTTTATAAACACTGCCTAATGTTACCTCTTTAATCTCGTTTCTCTCTAGATTTGTACGAAACACGCGGACAAGTCGTGCACAAAGTTGACGGTGTTACTCGATTTTCTTTTTTTTATCAATGCCAGTGTGTAAAGCTTGTGAAAGTTTTTGAGATTTTTAATTTCTATCACCCCCATGTTATAACTGCCAAACTGCCGTTTTGTTATTGTTAAAGTTCGACTAGCGCCCGTCATAGCGGTGTCATAGTGATTAAGATTACAGTTTCATGATGTAAGTGTTAGATCGTCAAAGTGCCATATTGTTATACCGTAACACATTGAGCATTTTGTAATTCATTTTTATAGTTGTTACAGCTTTACAATAGTTAAACGACCAAAGCAGTGTTAATATTCAACTGTTTATATATTTCATATACATCTGTTAAGATGCAATATTTTTTTGTAAAACATATTTTATCGTATTTAAGAACTTATGCGTTGTTTGAGAAACAAAAACAATCAGATTTATATTAAACATGAAATAGGAAATAAATCAGATTGTTGAACTAGATCACATTATTTTCAACGCAATGGTTACTTGTTATTTATCAGCAGTTGCGACAGCGTGCAGCGGTGGACATCAACACAACGAGCGGAGTTTCCGCGACTACAGTAGGTTTTGTTATTTATTATCGCTTTTTGAAGATATTAATAGTTTAATAAATGACTAGTCGAGTTTTGAGCTTGGCAGTTTTCACAAAAAAAAAAATGATATTTTGGAAATTACGACTTGTCCCCATTTGTTTCTTTGTGTATAAAAGTTCAAGTAATACTTTATTATGAAGTAATAAAGCAATGAATGCTTCAAACTTGTCTTTGATTTTTATTTAATACTAGCTTTACCCCCGCGGGTTCGCTCCCGTCAAATTACTAGCCTACACTACCCTACAACTACCCTACAACTACCCTACAACTACCCTACAACTACCCTACAACTACCCTACAACTACCTTACAACTACCCTACAACTACCCTACAACTACCCTACAACTACCCTACAACTACCCTACGACTACCCTACAACTACCCTACAACTACCCTACAACTACCCTACAACTACCCTACAACTACCCTACAACTACCCTACAACTACCCTACAACTACCCTACAACTACCCTACAACTACCCTACAACTACCCTACAACTACCCTACAACTACCCTACAACTGCCCTACAACTACCCTACAACTACCCTACAACTACCCTACAACTACCCTACAACTACCCTACAACTACCCTACAACTACCCTACAACTACCCTACACTGCCCTACACTGCCCTACACTGCCCTACACTGCCCTACACTGCCCTACACTGCCCTACACTGCCCTACACTGCCCTGAGTTATGCGCTTACCAACTCATTTTGCGATTAATTTTTATATTATAGATGTAACTCATTACAAAATCAATTCAATAACAATACAATTCCTACAAATATATAGGTACAGTAACTGCTGGTTGGAAATTCGTAAAGGTGGTGTTCGTTTGTGCGCCTTCAAAGCCACCACTGAATACTACGCAACACCATCACTGTTTTACAAGAGTTTTCCCACACGTTAGTCAGTGGTATGAGTGGTATAACAATAGCGAATATAACAAAAGAAAAGTGGTTTTCTTGACCCCGACGTACTCGTGCTTTACATCCTCCGTTGTCCCGTTATCTGGGGACAAGGGCAGGAAGTGAGGTAGGTACAAATGCTAAATTTTCAAGGCCGGCGTCCACTGCAGGCATGCCATGGCATGGCACAGCAGATTGTGCTGCGGTATCCCGCGGCATGCAGTGGCATGGCAGATTGTGCTTTGCCATGCCACAGCATCCCGCAGCACGTCGCAGCATCGTAGTATCGAAATAAGGGCCAGCGCCCAGTGCCGTCATGGCACGTCATAGCATGGCAAAGCATTTAATTACTAATAAAGTTATTTTTAATCTTATTCCAATGAGTTTAGAATTCATGTTATGTACTTTATTTCGTACCATGATGCTGCGACATGCCGCGGGATGCTGTGGTATAACGCGGCGCGCCGCGGGATGCGTGGAATGAAACTACACGTATAAGATTAAAATAACTTGATTAGTAATAAAATCCTTTGCCATGACACGCCGTGCCATGCCGGCACTGGGCGCCGGCCCTTAGACGTTGCGTACAACTCTACGCTATGGTGCTACGCAGTCATTGCGTAGCACGCTACAATGACCTGGCGTAGCGCGCTACACAGACAGTGCGTAGCACGCTACGCTGTCCTTGCGTAGCACGTTACGTCGACCGTGCGGCTACGCTGCCTATGCGTAGCAAGCTACGCTGACCTTGTGTAGCACGCTTCGCTGACCTTGCGTAGCATGCTACGTTTACATTGCGTAGCGCGCTACGCTTACATTGCGTAGCGCGCTACGCTATTGTGTTACGCCAAGCCTACGCAGACCTAGCGTAGAACGCCACGAACGATCTACGTAGGCACGCTTCACTACAGCGCTATTCAAAGTGTGTACATTTCCCTGAACACAGCAGGCAGGAACTGCTGAAGTTAAAAGCTTAGCACGCGCAACACCACCGTTGTGTCAGATATGCGCAGGCGCGTCATTATGCGAGGAATATGATCGTGACCGGTGAATGCGTCCGCAGTTTTCATGCGAAAACCAAACTGTTTGGAAGATCACGTTGATATATTGTGAATATTAAACAAAATAATATTGTACTCTATTTATTTGAAGCGTGATGGTATGATATGTGGCTGGCTATGATGCGGTCAACGGGTTTAAAATTGCATAATCCACATTACCAGCATCTCGTAAAAAGTCTTGCGGCGTCTAACCTAGGCCTAAAACTTCAGACCACAGATCTATAACATTTTACGATCTGAACAATATTGCTGTAGCACACTGACCCTGAGCCGTAGCGCACCGCAGTGTCAATCTAGAATTTAAATAGTATAAGGGCCGAGACACACCGGAATGGCTAGTCTCCTCTTGACTAGAGTGCGTCTAATGAAAGCGTGACCTGGAGTTGTATTTTTAATTTAATTGGTAATATTATTCTACCGCAATTGTACTAAATAAAAAAAAATGACTAGTATCAGGACATGATTCTCCACTATGTTAGTAACCACATTCCAAATTTTTGGATTTAACTTCTTTTTCTCAGGTCGCGCTCTCATAAGACGGACTATAGTTTAGTTTCTACATTCGGCAAGGAACTCTTTTGTCTCTAAGGAACTTGTGAACGCTAGAAGAGTCAGAAACGTTCCTTTTTTTTTACGCATAGTTTATTCAGTACGTGTATAAATTTATTTAAAAACACAAAAATCAGTTGATCAGGAGAATCTTGGAAATCTCTGGAAAGTAAGGAGGTCAGGCAATATTGGCACGCTACGGGGTTGAGGAGCTCGCGGCCACCCAGGGTGCTGCCAGCAGCCTTGCGTAGCCGTTGGCAGCCGCGGGCAGAACCACCGGCAAAACGTGAGCTTTTCAAGCGATACTATTCTTTTAAACTATGTAGATAAAGCTTAAAATTATTTCACCAGTAAGTGCTCACCGCGTTGCAGCCGGCCGCTGCTACTCCGGTGTGACTCGGCCCTAAATTTTGACCTCTATTACCTCACCGCATTGCATACATTATTATCGAGTTAGAAAAAAGATGAGCGCATTCTGCCGGATGCGTGCGTTTACGAGTACTCAACCCCGATTTGTGCGAGAGCATTCGCACGAATTTAAACACATTTACGCGAATTAACAAAACTGCAAGTCGGTTAATACTACTAATAATATAATTACTAACGCGTGCTTCGACTCGAGTCTGCGTTATTTAGTGTGCTTTGAATCATGTGCTAAACCAAGGGAAGTCCATGTCCAATTTTACAATTTATTATGTACATTAATTATTATTATATGAAAATTACTTCTAAAATAAATAAAAATATATTGCATCAATTACATTTCTCTAGACGAAGCGAAAAAAAAAACTCAAAAAATATGTGCGTTAATTGTTTTTGTGTTGTTTATGTCGTCGAATAAGTTTTCTTCTCTGGGTGACTGGACAAAATTTCCAAAATGGAAGCTATTAAACCAAGAACACACAACGTAGGTCCACGTCATTGATATTGGTGGTCCACCGAAATCTAAATAATAAGTCATTTCTGTGTTGCTT
This sequence comes from Mythimna separata, assembly GCA_030763345.1. Lineage (NCBI taxonomy): Eukaryota > Metazoa > Arthropoda > Insecta > Lepidoptera > Noctuidae > Mythimna > Mythimna separata. Next base: position 19,089,970 of record CM061167.1, on the reverse strand, counting down.
GTCCTATGAAATTATGAAAGGCATAGTTTCTACGTTGGAACTACTATTTTGAAAAAAAAAAACATTTTATATTACATTTCATGGTTATAAATATATAGATATTAAAGAAAATACAAAATCCAATAAAACTAATAAATAATTATTAGTAAAAATTGAATAACGTACCTTTTATTAAAAGTTTATTTGAACTTACTAACCTACAATTCCAAGTCAATCCAAAGAATAGATATCACAAAAAAGCAACTTCTTGTTGACACTTCGCGTGACCCAAGGGCTGACTTTTACTTTGGACAGAAAATAAGCATTGCCATTCAGCGTGGCAATGCTGCCAGTCTTTTGGGCACATTACCAGTCGACAGCGATGTGGAGGAGTTTTTTGACGCCATATTTTAGTTCGTTTTAAGTTAGTTTTAATAATACTGTAGTTACCAAGTTAAAAAATAAACATTATGTATCTATTAAAAAAAAACTTCATAGGTAAACATCTATTACATAATATAGATAAATTACATCCAGACACAGAACAAATGGTCGTGCTGATCACACATACATTTCGCGGACGGGAATCGAACCCCAATAATCTAACCACTAAACTAACAGGCCAGTTATTTTTGTTTTTGATAAAAAAAATATATTTGTAATAAATTGGTAGTTGGTAGCTGTTTGAGGAGGAATTTATTCGGTTTCTAATAATTATTAGAAAACTATCAGTTTATTATCTAGAGTGGAGAAGAGTTCTCACAATAATAAAAATTTTTTGAAGAGGTGATTAAGGGGTTTTAAAGTTCAATATAGCTCGAAAACGATACAATTTAAACCCGGACTTTGGATTTATTCCTTACTAACATCTAATGCTACTAGAATTTGTTTGAACTTATATTTAAAATCATGTTTTAAATATTTTAGTCAGTAAAAATGCTTTGTGTGTTTAAGTTTAATTGCAAAAAACAATAGTTGAATATTAAAAAAAACCGGGCAAGTGCGAGTCGGACTCGCGCACTGAGGGTTTCGTACCAACCTACCTATAAAAACAGTTTAATTCTCGAATCGAGTCTTGAAGACTTTTCAATTTTTTTTTCTTGTGACATAACTAAAAATTTTCAGTTTTCAGACTTTTCCCGATATTAGTGCTATAATACCTTGCTTCGTGCCAAATTTCAAGATTCTAGGTCAACGGGAAGCACCCTATGAGTTTTGATTCCTTTGACAGTGTCGAAATGTACGTTTTTTGCAACATAAACGGGCGTATCTTTTTTTCCCGTCAACTTACAAGTTTGATTTTTGCACAACTTCAAGGGACCGTGGATTTCAATATATGGTTTTAATTTCAACTTGATACCTTCACGCGTTCCTGAGAAAAAGGGTCTTGACAGACGGACGGACAGACGGACAACAAAGTGATCCTATAAGGGTTCCGTTTTTTCCTTTTGAGGTACGGAACCCTAAAAATATATATTTAATTACTATAATATTAGGTATGATCACATTGATCACGTTACAATATGAGAAAACAAAATTTTGATTAGGTTTGACTGAACTGACGCGTGACGGTGGCAAATTCAAGTCGTTGGTATTCGTTCGGAATGGAAAATAAATATGATTTTAAATAAATATATCACATATTATATTTGAAATAAAATTCAAATAATTGATATTACATAGTTTTTGGCATTGTAACGAAATAAGAGTCTTGGAATTGGAGTCGGAACCTCCAACACAAAGAATTATTTATAAACTGTTTTTTATACATAAATTGGGTTATAATTTTAATTATGGGTTTTAATTATGTCCGTCTCCACTCCAAATTTTATTTTATTGTAATTTAAAAATAACCTAGCTGTAACCTTCTCCCTATTCCCGATTTCGGTAGGATTTGTACCTTTTAGATACCTACTCGTATTAGACAAGTAATCTTGCACTAGGCAAGGTTGTTCGAGAAACGTAGGTGGCTTATTTCAGACATACATATGTAGACAAACGTTTCTACGTTGCATTGCAATTTGTAGTGCATCGGTCGGAGCGGCGCGCGGCGTGGTCGCGGGCGGCGGGCGGCAGGCGGGCGGCGGCGGGCGCGCTCGGCGAGGGGGCGCGTGCGGTGCGCGGCGGCGCTCTGCGCAGCGTGGCGCGCGGCGCGCACTGCCGTATTGATCCGCTCGCGCCGGTGGCGCCGCGGCGCGGCCCCCGCCGGCGTCGCGCGTACCTCGTGCGGCAGCTGTCAAAGCGAGTGACGTAACGCTAGGGCGGCGCGCACACGGCCGCCGCTAGCCGCCCGCTCAGTACGTCCGAGTGATCGCTCCCGCCGTGTTGCACTCGACGCGTTGCGTCTGCGGTCCAGTGCACTGTGTTATCTACTCCGCTGAGTCCGCGAGGCAGGTGAGGTTGGGGCCAGCGTGGCCCCGGCCGGTTGAGTGTGCCCGTCTCGGTATTGATTGCATCTCGTCTGACTATTTCAATGTTTATAAACAGCCGGCCGCATCCATTTGCTCCCTCTTGTTTTTGATACGTCCGCCTGACAGCGCGCGATCCGGACGGCTGATCCTGAATGCACCGGCACCGGCGGCTACCACGCACCGCTCGGATTCAGTGCACGTATGTACGCTTGCACTTGTTTATCCCGAATTCATTTGCTATCATTCACTGACGACAACGCGTTTACGTAGGCATGTCAGACTATTAATAATACCCAAGTGTTCCCAATACATATGCATGTAAACAGAAACACCGTTTCGGATATAGAGATCTTTTAAAGGCCTTCCAGACCTTCAAGTGGTATGATTCAGTAATACCTGAATACATAGGTATAATCGACTGCTGGATACATCATCTCGGAATATATCCCATACGGTCTGACGAAGGTGGGGGATGATGCCGGTATCTCAATAGCATTACTCCAATGAATACTGATTCTCATAGGTAATTGAGGACTGTTTAGTATAATATAACTGAGCAAGTTAGATGACTGCCGCTATAGAAAAAGGTGGTATAAATAAAAATAAGTAGAGTAAATTACCTATAACATTATTATTTTAATAATTATGTTCTTAAAATATGTATGTGCGGTACTTGAGGTATTAAGATCTCGTCCTGGACAGGATCTTACTTCCCTATTACGTCCGGTAAAGCGTGGATGTTATTGAGAAATTGAGGATGTTAGAGTTGGTTAAAGGCAAATCAAAGTTTATTTACATGCTCACACCAGTAGGTAATCGCAATAATGGTGGTTTCTTAACGCGTTAACCTACTTGGCATAGCTTTTTCATAGACGTTGACCTCAAATCAAAACTACATCGATAAAGGAATTGCTTAACGGACTAATAAATGTTTAGTTGAAACTTTGTTTCAATAGAGGAACGTAGAGCTTTCCTCAAATTTGAGGGTGCAATCAATAAACAAAACTTGTAAGCGTGTGGATATTATTCGCTCGTCCATATCTTTGTTTACTAAACTACCGAATAAAGGTCAGACGCTGCTTTACATAAAGAGTTCACGACACTATTTACGAATGGACTTGATATTTCAGTCAAAACCTTCACATTTATTGAACTAATAATGTCTCCTTGCGTCCCAATTTTTCACATTACATAATAAATTAGTACGACCTAGTTTTGGCAGATGATTAAGTGAGGTCACGACTCAAATTCTAGGTCTGTATGATAGCAGGAAATGTACATTTTCTTATGTTCGCGACTTCGGTCTCCTAAACGTAGGACATCCTGTAGTTGTTGAATTTGCGAGTCATCATGACGGAAACGATGAAAGTGGACCAGGAATGTCGTTAGAACTTAAATCTTGGCGGCGGTGGCACATACTGAAACTATAGACTGAAGCTACAGACCGCATTGAACTGCAGCAACAGTGCAGGCTTCTTCAGCCGGGTCATTCTGTTTTATCTGCCTGTCTTTATTAACCAAGATGCACAAAACATTGGAAAATATGTAGAACATTTTTGTTATATATCTCAATGTTCCTTGTTTGATCAAATATGGTTTATTCAAGTCTTGAATCAACCTCTTTGATTTTCCACTGGTTTGTCTTAAGATTGTTCGTCCTTTCATGAAATTGCACTGACTACGCTTTGAACTGTAATTAATATCTTCACATGGACTTGTAATTATAAGTTCAAATAAACTATATATTGAGAGCTTGTTTTTCCCGTTTAATGAGTTATTTCTTTGGGATGGGCTTTTTGTGTGTTATTGCTATATTTATTCCTATGTTTATATGTATTCTAAGAAACATCGTGTTTATTTGTAATTGCGTGGACACTATAGGCTCGTCTCAAGCGATACGCATTATTAATGACGTATAACGAATGTACTATGTATTTTTCTTTTAGTTAGGTACTATTTTTCGTTCGGGAAATTTCCTATCTCCTCCGGGCGGTAACAGGATAAAATTTCCAAAACAAAAGCTATTAAGTCGATAATGTGTTCGTTAGTCGGTACCTGTAGGCATACGCCAGTCATGTTGCGTACCTTTTGAAACATAATCTCCATGTTAGAACTCGTAATACGAAAACACATTTTTTTTAATTGGTATAGTAATTTGGGAAATAAATCGCAAATAATTATTTCTTTGGGGTTTGTATGTTATGCGATAAGCGTATTCTTTTTCATGAATAAAGCGTGCTCAAAAACTTTGATTATCAGATCCGTTTTAATCCATTAATTTTTTATTGTACAAACTTGTTACAGAAATTTAATTAAATTAATAACACGTTTAGGTATAAACTAAATTCACATTGGTAAACAGTTATTTTTAAATTTTACTTTCAGGGTAACTTTTAAAGCTTGAGAACACTTTAAATATTTACAGAATTTATTAACAAAAAATACAAGTCAATAACTAAGACAGTTAACAAAATGGTTAGAAAAAAAATATTCATTGATTTAGAGTAAGAGCTAAGAAAATTAAAATCAAAACAATGTCAAATTATTATTAATTATGGGTAAATAAAATGGTAATTTGCACTGATATAACTTCCTTTGATCATGTCATAATAGCTTATATTCTAATAGAAGGACATTTCTTTTAAAAGTTACTAATAAAAATTTAAACTAAAATAGCTTTATTAATTTTTAATACAGTGCACAAGCGTGCTACTAATTTAAATAAAATCCGGTCTATCTATTTATAAAAGAATATTTTTTAATGTTATTAGTAAATAACATGTTTGTACAATAAATAATGAAAGGATGTAAACGGGTTTGATAATCATAGTTTTTGAGCCAAATAGCGCGTAAGGGTAATGAACGCTCTTAACTAATTTTAAAACGGGAATAACATGCCTTAACAATAAAGTTTATTTGAACTTATAATTCCAAGGCAATCTGAAGATATCACAGTTCAAAATACGCAGTTTCATAAATCGACCATTTCATACGTAAAAAGTCAGGTGCATTACGGTAAGGTCTTACCAGCATCTTACTTTAGGAAACCTCTAACAGGAGTAAAAAATTTAGAATGTAGCGTGTCGATATTGCCCAATAAAGTACATAGTTGAATGAGTGCGAATTGAGACCATTAAATTAATTTAAACTTGGTCAACAGTTAACAGAAAAAAACAAAATAGAGTTTTGTTTCAATAAAAACAGTGGCCGATTGGCTACTGTCCATCCTCAATGGGATGTGACTGAATACAATCAGTAAGATGGTTCGATGCTATTTTTAGGAATCTATGAAACTGTTATGGCATAAGGAGACCACGTCGAAATAGCAGAGTTGAGAGCGATTCCTGAGAAGAAATTAGTCACAGCTTTAAGTAATAATAGCAGTATCCTAGATACTATGGTATTCCAAATAAACGTCGTCGTTTATGGTATGGTCCATTGAAGACTAATGAAGTATGTACCATTAGTTCAGATTTGTAGGATTTTGATTACATAAATAGTTAAATTTCAAGTCGTCTTGTAGTTATTGGTCGATTGAGTATCTCTATCAAAGGTAATTAATTTGTCAAGGGCTGTAATTAGTGGATCAATGTAAAGTATCGGTCTGATATTTAGTCGCTACGTTTAACTGTAGCTAGGTAAAGAGGTCATCTATCATCTTACTGCTTGACCGTCACTAACTCGTAACATCTAGGCTATGGGGTTGGTGTCAGGTTATATATTATCTATTGCTTTCGTCAGAAAATCTCGTTTATTATTATCATCGTGCTTTTACTATCATACCAATTAATTAAGGGTCGGTTCGGCACAACGTTCCTGTTTTTTTTTTCAAACTTCTCTATAACAAGAACTGTAGTCATCGATCGTTTCTAGTTCATGATCTTTTTCACAGTTTACATCAATATTTTGCCGTTCTCTCGATGATTAAAAAAAAAACCACAATATTTCAGTATTTACTCGTAACTATTCAGGGGCATATAGATAGAATCGATAGTTCGGTATCAATCTATTTACTCATTCTTACTGACCAAGCATTATCTTCATTATCTTCATCTTACAGTATTTCATTTCCTATCTTGCTCGTTCCAACCTTGACCTTGGCAGCAGTATCATCAACACGACGCCGACGGTCATAAAGACTGGAACTCTAGTCATGCCTGTTACATTTTGGCCAGAGTTGATAAACAGCTTTATTTACAAACCTCGCTTGGTCATCGTTGGTTATTATTAGATGCTACTTAGGTAAATGCATCGCTCCATGTCCCCCGGTGATGTCATACGAACAAACAAACATTGAATGTCGTACAATAGTGTCCCTCTCGCTGCCCACGTCACCTGGGTGCGCCAAATCTACGTCCACTGTCCACCTATATTATGCTACCGGCTCTACTGTTATGTGATGACCTGGGACGGTCTCTGCTGCGATTATCAATATTCTACTTGTCACTTTATCAGGTGTTATGAATCTTTTAGCTAGATTAAAAAGACTTGATATAATTTCGCGGTCCTTCCTTATATTTACCCAAGGTTAAAAAGGCAATTCTGCGCGTCACTAAAGTATAAATATAGATTTATTTCATCACAAACTTTGAAAGGCTTCCGTAAAATTTTGTGTTATATAAAATGGCGAAATTTTGTGCTTTGCTGACAAGTTGGGCATCAAACCCACAAGCTCCCCTCGGCACATTCTTGCTCGAGTTCCGTGTTCATTCATAATTAATTGTTTATTTTTAATTTCGGTTGTATAACTTCAGCCCTATTTTCTTTTGACATTTACTGACATTTCACGTTACGCAATTGAAATTAGAAATAGACTTATAGAAAGCAGTGTTTTTTGTGTAACATTGGTGGTACCTTAATTATAGATATCTGAATTTGCTTTTGTTTATGATGTCTGAAAATCATGAAATAACTCGTCCCACTCTCGAATGTAGCGAGAGAGATTCAGAGTCTTATTGACTGGCACTGCCTGTGTCAGTTCAGTTGCTCATTGCATTCCAGGGCCCCAATAACTCTTTCGAACAATCCCGCAGCCATATCTGTATTTACCAATGTTTTTTTTCGCTGGTAAATCAATAAAGTTGTTACTTGACTTAACCTGGCGCCTTTTAAGTGTTTCAACAACTTTCTAAGCGATATATTATACCTAATTATAACACCTATATGTCCACATGGCATAAATGCCAGGATAACGTATTGCGAAAAAATATATTTCACAGAGTTTACCGACTTGGCTTTATTGAGTTACGAAATCTCTTGGTCGGCACATTGCGATACAAACCAGCTTTTGCTTATGTCATGAAATAAAATAGCAAAACAGTCGCAAAATGTATGAAGTGCACGTACTTAATGTGTATTGGGAATTGTATAAAGAATGTGGCAATACGTACCTAATGATTTCATTGAATCAAAGTTGATTTTTTCCATATCGTCTAGCTGGTGTGCACATATGCAACATGTTGTAGTAATCACGGAAGCTGAACAACAACAAACATATTCGATCCCACCGGAAATAAATTGTAATGAATCCGCCGTCCACTTTATATTTATACGATTTCATTAGCAGCTCCTGTAGGAAGGCACACATTGTTCATCAAATGTTAAGTTTCAAGATGGAGATTTTTTTACGACACGTCTGGCCTTGGCATAATTTGAGTCCTGCTAATGCCTATTATAATTTTATTGGTGTGGTTTGTGTGCCACTGTAACGTACAGGCTTAACAGGATAGAATATCTTTAAATTTTGAGTAGTACAAAGTTAGAATAAATTACTTATGTATTGTTCATCCGTAAAATTAAAACAAATCAGAGTCTAGTTCTCTAACATTTCACTGAACAGGATCTATATGTCCCAGAGCTGAACTTATTTTTTTATGTGGCTCTTACATAAGAAAACGTATTTGTTTTGCTTTTGTATTCTGAGTCATTATTACTATAACAAATAAACAAAGGTAACTTATACAATTCATATCTGTTCTATAATTTAGAAAGTAGTTTCCTCATGGTTATTGGTTTAAAAAAATATAAGAATCTTGATCAGAATCGGCCATCCGTCCTAGTGTAGGATGTCTAATAAAACGGCGCTGACTTCCTGGCTAGCTCGCATCTTCCCGTGTACTAGGTAGACCTATAGCATGACAGCATTACGCATGAATACCCGTAGGTACATACCTCAGCTGGACATGGTCTACTTAGCAAACCTCTTTCTCCCAGGTGTTGCTAACACTTCCTGCTACACTCGCTCTCATAAAACTACGGACATATAATCTTTTTGTTCTAGACTTAATACAATGATTGCACGCAGATGGCATTGAAGTTTACACATGTTAAAACCTGATTCAGTTGTTGCAAAACTTAATATAATTTAGCTTACGTAAGGTGCACGCAATCGTCGCGTCACCGCAATTTTCGTATATGAACACCTACAGAACTGGATCGCACGCAAATTTAAACCAATTTTAATCCGAGTGAAGTTTAAACTTTTAGAAATGTGTTCAACTGCCGTGAAACAGTGTTAAAAGTTTAAATTCGGTTTGACAGAGCAATACAACTCAGAACTCGGATAGCTTTGCCTGCAAAGCGAAATGCATACAAATAAAATGTTTTGTTTGTATGTTATAGAAGATATCAAAATGGTATTTTTTTTAAACATTATTACCTGTTTAGAACAAATGTGTGAATATGAAAGTATTTCGATACCTATAAAGAAAATACGATTTTTGAAATGGTTGTCTATCTATCTGATGGTTCCAGCTAATCTCCGAAACGGTTGGCTTTCCTTGGTAGATAGGTAGCTGATGTTATAAGGAGTAACGCTTCATTTACTTTAAGAAAAGAAACAGGGTTCCCAAAAAAAACTTCTTGAAGTGGCGACCGCAACCAAATGGCATTGTACTGATTTATGAGTTTGGTGCAGACGAAGTCGTGGACACCAACTAGTTGTAAATAAATTTCTTATATGAAGAATAACCGGTAGAGCGCTCTACCAACCAGAAAACAAATATAGATATCCCACCCTATCAATAGAACTAACTTAATAATTATGCAAATATATTATTTCTTAATTTGGTAATAGGTATATCATTTTAGAAACAAAAAACATGAGTAGGTAGGTTTCTGAATGTTCATCGAATATTAAAAGGCTAACAGTTGCACCTTCTCCTTATATTAATAATATCATCTACGAATCATGCGCAGAGGTCGGACTGACCGTGTCATTGAATAAAATGTATGTAGATTGTGGCCGAGGCTCACTGGTGCGCCTAGACTTACATTTTCGTCTCTCCCATGAATATTGATGTTCCGAATTCTGAAGACTGCAGAACGGTCACGTCCAAAATGTATTCGAGCAACCTATGCAATTCTGCTCCAAATAGAGAACAAAAACCGATGCGAACCCATTCTAAAATGCTAAGTGATAAAGGTGCATCATCAGTTTTGCGTTTATTGCAATTTGTTCCTTCTACCAACACAAAATGTACTAATCAACTAATTTTACACAATCTAACATGTTTATAAGCATGCATGGATAGAAAGAGGTTATCCAAGATTGCTTTTAAAACTACCCATTCTAACTGAAATTGTTATCATGGCATGTGAACAGTAAAACTTATCACGCCATAAATGTTGTACTTACCAGTTCAAGCATTTTATACTGTAGCTTTCAAATACTTAGTACAACGGCAACGCTTGATACTAACAATCGACGAGGAAGACGGTTTTTTGAAAAAAACGTTGACGCTAGCTTTTAATGACAGTCATTTTGTAACGATTGTAGGACTATATTATAAAGATCTTTAAACATCTAATATAGAGTTGTTTGTGCTTACCCAAGATAAAGAAACCATTTCAAATATCAGAAAATAAAAATATAGATACAATAATAGGCTTTAAGGAGTTATCGACAAAGAGGTAGATTAAAGAAAATCGGTCCCAGATGAGAACCTTTAGGTAACCCAGAATCGGAAAATTAAAAGAGCGGTTGGGTATATTTGCAGCAACCCGCAACGGTACAGACGGTTAGCAAACAGTTGGTGTTTAAACGACAGCGCAAGATAGGTGGTAGTTTATGGATGAACCTGCGTCTGGCTACGACTGCAGATGTGTGTTAGCAACATATTCTTGTTATGTTTGCCAGGATATACCATAGTTAAACTACATTGCAGTTTACGAGGAGTTCACTAGAATAGGGATGTTGAATAAAATCAGCTTTATAGCACATGTGAGAAATGTTATGGCGAACGTTCTAATTAGCTCCGCAATGATTGCGATCATGTGTACTGTGTACGCCACTACCAAGCAACAGTGACGACGACCGGGTTCAGCAGAGGGGACTGACCTTTCCCTCACCGTGGAATATTATTTCACTTACATTCCCACACATTTTATCTTGATATCATCAAAAACAGTAAGTGCTCGACGAATGATGCGCTCCACACAAGGATTTCAAAATGCCTTTTTAGAACATCTACTAAGTCCGGTTTATTTCGCTCACAAATGTTGCTTCACATTTGTATAAGAGGATTTGGAAGACTTTTCTAACGAGCTCCAAGATGAAGTCAAATTATTATGAAGATGAGCTTACTTCCTAAATCAGATGAAAATAGTATGCGTTTAATAACCAGTATTTTAAAAGACATTCGTTTCTCAAAGACTAGACTACATTACTTTTTTCAAAAACTATTAATGTATGGTTTTGTCTGTGCAAAATTATACCCAACAACTGGCAATCCGGTGAATTTCAGTGCATTTCTCGTAATGCAGTTTGGTAACTGCTTATACCGTACAATAATTATGTAAACATAAACTTAAAAATAACAGATCCTGAGGATTTGATCGACCATGACCAGTCACAGTAAGGCAAACAGCTAATACATATCGGAAAATTTAAGAAAATCCACAACAAGCAGGGCATGCATCGTCGGCACAATTAACTGACGGTTTTGTTCCTAACACCTGCTAAATGTTCTATGTATCTAAACATTATTATACCTTTTTAAAAAGCTTATATAACAAGAGAGGCTCTCCTGAAATTAAATCAAGTGCATCCATTTTAAAGAAATTTTCGTTTGTATTTTTTTTAAACGTTTATTCTAATCGAGAAGAACGAGTAAGTTTATTGTCATGAGTTTGAAATCTAAAAAAAATCGATGAATCTAACGCAACAAAACCCAATTTAGACTCCCAAGATAACGGGATTAAAATAGATACCTGCAAAAAAAATTGCTCCACTACCTACCAGTTCTCAAGGAATATAATTCCTATAAATAGGAATAGATATTATTATGAAAAGGTGTGGCTGTGTTGAAGCATCTTGCCCTTATCCAGTATTATATCTCATACACTTTGCAGCTATTAGGTACATTGGTTTACTGACGGTGTCGCCCCTACCTCGTAATAAACAAATTATATAACATTCATTACGTCTAGCGCGCCGACGACTAGAGCGCCCCCATAAGCTTCTATTCGTATAGCAAAAAGGAAATAAACTTCCTTCCCGTTACCTTGGTTACGCCCGTGTATTTACGTTCATAAAGGAGGTTTTCAGAACCATTAATTGCCTCCGGAAATCACACTCTAGAATCAATTTTCTATAGCACAAATTCTCGTTACCGAACTTTGTATCTCACACTCAAACAATTTTTTTCTGCGAAGTATTACCTTCTCCTGGTAGTAGTTAGTGCTTCGCAGAAAAAATCTAGTGGTTATGTCATCTTAAGACTAAGATGTGTTACGTCTAGGAACATGAAGAGCTTTCCTTCAAACTCTATGACGGCATGTCTAGCCTCTTACCTTAGGCCAGCGCGTTCATTAAAGGAGGGCTATTCTCAAACGTGACACGACGACAAAACCACATAACAAGAGGTAGTGAAGTTTGATTGAAACGGCCACGGTGTCTCTAGTTAACGCCAAGTTATTTTTATCGTTATACGAGTGCTGTAAAAAGACAATGCCGAATTCGTCGAATTGACGACAACATCACCGAACACCGAACAGTAATCCTATCCTTAACTTTCTCACAAGCTGTACATCGATTACACTACAGTTTTCAATTAGTTAGGAGTATTGTATGTAATTGTGTGCTATATTTTATAGCAATTTTTTGTTTCCTTTACGTATTTTTAATCTAGCGTTTAATTAGTTTGTAAAGGAAATGTAAAGCACTTAGTTCTTTCTCTGGCAAATAAATCCTACTATTATTATTATTAGCCCGTGTACTTATTTCTTCTTTCTTGTCGACTTGCAGTTTTATTTAAGTTTTTCTACCATCCACTTTTAAACTATTCCTACTGACTAGGACATAGATTAGGTCAGACTTTAGCCTGAATATAATTAATTATCTAGATCGAGTAAGGGTGCTTAGCAGATAAAGCTTCAGTGAACCTAAGTAGGATACTACAAAGGATGGGGATCGCATCATTATAGGGTATTATGCAGCCTTAACAGTACCTACATACATACTGAATAGGCTAATAGGAGGTAGCTAACAGATGTAGCAAACACATAAAACAAAACATAATTCCTAAGTTCTCAAAATTAATGAATGTTAAAAAGTATTCAGTTTTAAAACGAATTAGTCATCTCTATTTATGCCCAGAAGATTAACTTGTTTATATACCTCGCTATTCTCATAAACATTGAGAATTCTGATAAAGATTCATCTAAGTGGGTACGTACATAAATATAATATTTAATTGAGGAAAACAACTGACTGCAAAGTCTTACCTAAACTTGTAAAAAGTTATAAGTATGTAATTGTATGTATATTAAAAACGAATTTACGAAGGAGATTCACTTCAAGGATTGTACCTGTCTTGAGTGCTGCTGACAGGCTTCAAATAAAAGAGATCGTATGCTTATACTAGCTGCTACCAGCGACTTCGCCCGCGCTACAGTACAAAATGATCCCAATTTTGATGAATTTTGGCATGAAAGGGTAACAAACATACAAATTTTAACGATAAGTAGGATGAAAGCAGATAGGTGGGTTTCTACACTTCCTACCTACGTATTTTCTTATCATTTCGCATCTTCCATATGATCATATCCCACTACCATAACTCTCCTGACGGGTTGGTTCTAAAAAAATAAAACATATTACTTTTGCAAACTTGATTTGGATATCACCTTTAAGCCAAAAGATGCCTGTACTCGGCTCTTCCACTTAACAAATTATGTATATAATTTATGCAATCGAAATCTAATAGATATTAGATGACAATATAACAAAAATCTAAAAGAAAAAACCGGCCAAGAGCGTGTCGAGCCACGCTCAGTGTGTGTAGGGTTCCGTAGTTTCCCGTCCGTCACAATAAGTGTCCCCAACTTTTCAAAAACTGTTTGTCCCATCAAGTTCAAAATAATTTTCCTAGAAAGTCTTTATAAAGCTCTACTTTCCAGATTTTTTTCATATTTTCTAAACTTATGGTTCAAAAGTTAGAGGGGGCACATTGTTTTTAACTTTTGAGACGATTATTTCCGAAAATATTGATATTATCAAAAAATGATTTTAGTAAACCCCTTTTCATTTTTGAATACCTATCCAACAATATGTCACACATTAGGGCTGAAATTAAAAAAGAAACGCTTTTTACTTTACATGTAGGGGGGCTACCCTAATAAAACATATTTTTTCCAGATTTTATTTTTACACTTTGTCGGCGTGATTGACATACATATTGGTACCAAATTTCAGCTTTGTAGAGCTAACGGTCACAGAGATTAAGCGAGGACGGACGGACAGACATGGCGAAACTATAAGGGTTCCGTTTTTGCCAATTGGCTACGGAACCCTAAAAAACATAAAGGAGCGCACTTGTGGGAATGTACGTGAGTGTGTGAATGTTAGTGTGTGTATGTAGTTTATCGTGATAATGATTATATCGTATTGGTATATCTAAGATTAAGGTTTTGTTTTAGTTTCCGGTTAGCCCTGTAACATTCTATTATTATGATCATCATACAACGATAGAGTAAGAGGTTTGTTACAGTCAAACTCTGTCAATTTGTTTAGCTAAGCAAAAAAATCCTTATCAATATAATCATTATAATCCTATCAGAAACCGACTTATACATATAAATAAAAAGTTACCAACCTAAAAAAACATTTCAAAAATTAACTTGACAACTTTGTTACAGCGTTCAAAATCACAAAAAGGAAATTAGCGAAGCCTGTTCGTGTGATAAAATTCTAGAAGAGAAAATAAATTAGGTAAGCATTTTTCCTTCACCTTTAATAGTGATCGACATTATTCTCGCTAGCCAATAGGGCCTGACTAACATCTCACTCATTGAGTATTTAAGTGGGCATCAAGCCAAACCTTGAGCAGAAAGAAAATATTGGACCCATATATAAATATTAAATAAACATCAATTGACAGATGCCTTAAACCACCAATCGTTTGACTTGATGCTCATTGCTCAATACTTTCAATAGACCTTGTCTCTTCTACAAATGACATTAAATGAACAGTTGAATTTCAATAGACTTGATCATTCAAGAACAAGGAAGAGCTATGCTTCTTTCTTCATTGACTTCTCAAATCTATGGACGTAAGTGTTGAATGGCTAAGTAATCGCACGCGAGGGTTACTGGAAGTCCTTCCTACTTAACTTTTTGTAGGCAGACTGAAAAAATCTGGCAACTGTGATCATTAACCACATCCAATGACTTCAGTTAGTTCAATAAGTAACGATGCCGTGCTAGGACGGTTCGCTTCTAAAGCAGTACTTATCTTATTCTATCTACTAGTAGTCTCGTGATATAAATTGTATTTTAATCTTATCGGGAATTATTACACGAGGTGCCAAACGAATAAAGAGTTATCGATAAATCCCGCGATACTATCTGAACACACCGGTGTAGTCGACGTTGAACAGTAACCAAGTTCGAAAGAAAATACACATTCGTGTACTCGAAATCATGAATAGTAAATCATAGCACAGGCGCCAACGAGATGATGAACACACTATATTTAGATAATTATATAAAATCATGCGTGCGTAATTATTGTTTGACCTTGGCAAAGGCAAGATGTGGAACAATAGTGAAGCGAGCTCATTGGTGCATGTCCACTGCATGTCGTAATGTCTAAATTGAAACATCAACTTCTTATTTGTGAGTGGACACAACAAGCGAATTTATAGCCAAAGTCCAATTCACGTTTAACTTTAAAAGCCAGAGGCGAAAAATAAAAATAAAGTTGTTACTCATCCGCAGCCTGCTGAAGTTCTAATCAATAAACTAGTGAGATACCTAATCTGGGATAAAGTTTTTCCGAAAGCAACGCCTCCTAAGATTCCTAAAAACGGTTTGACTATAAGATTCGATGTATTTATCTGCAGTTACAAAAATAGCTTGGAACTAGGCAGAGCTTACGTAGGCACCTCCGACGCCGACGCCGACGCAGCACGCGAATCTCCGCTCATTCAAGATCAAGGTTGAAATCTGTGAAACGCACGGAATAGTTTAACGATCAATTAAAGTACCCAAAGCGCGACGCAATTGACAGCCACTGAGCATTAGCTACATTTAAAATCAATAGTCACAACAGACGAGAGTGAAATAAAATTGTGAGAATTGAACACAAGTTTTTTATAGGTAATGTATTGTAATAAACACATTTTAGAGGAAATAAAAAAATAGTGTCAACAACATAACAAATAGGTGAATCAACAAAGTTATTGTTGAATGTGTATTATAATAATGATCTAATCAGTCCCTAATGATTAATTACACAAATACTTAAAAAACAGGTATAGGTATACTGGCATATATGCAAACCAGCAAAACTGTCACTTAGTAAGCTAATTAGTACTTATAAAAACTGCATCACTTCTGGCCATAGAATTTAGCCTGAAGGTAGGAAGTATTTCAGGTAAAGACAAACGTGTCAATATACCTAGACTACGATTTTCCACTGATCGACTATTACTAGATATGTTTGCAAAAAAAAATGCCATCAAGGTCAAAGTAATTTAATGTGTAGCAAATGTGGCTGTGCACGTCATGAGTTTCAACCTAGCCAATCCATAAATCATAAATATGGATAGAGTTGTAGCATCGTGTTCGTAAGAATTCCACTACGTCGGTAATTCCATTTTATGTAACCTACTTAAAGAACTTACGAGTACTTAAAGAAAGAGTTTCAGACCTACTTCAGTTCAGACCCACAAACCCCCGGTCCCTCGATGTCGGTACATAACATATATAAACTAAAACTTCATTGGCCCTGTGTTTAACCTTCCCACAAAATTCAGCGTCCACTGTTTAGGTAAATACATTCATTCAACGTAGTTAAATCTTCGGGGTTCCCCAAGGTAAAATTGTAGGCCCGCATTGTACAATAATAAATATTGAACGGCTGCGGCTGCCAGTCTACCTGAGAATCACAAAAGATAGCTCGTCCTAGGCCGCAAGCCTCTGGGGAAAACTCAATCCCGGAACTTCAGAATGAAGACGAATAATTTTATTCTAATCGCGTTTACAGAGTGACCGCTATCACAAGTCTCGAATTTTATTACCAGTTAGAATACATTATTAAATTCAACTTGAAAAACAAACATAAAACAAAGCCTTATGTATTCAAGTAGTAGATACAGATAGGTACCTATGTGGATGTTACCACTAATGTGTGTAAATCAGTTAGAGTGTAGATTAACTTGTTAATCTGCAGATTATCTGATTGAGTCCGTTAAACTGGAAAAAAATGTTTAAGTTCTTATATTAACTAGATAATCTGTAGATTTCCTAGGTAATCTGCAAAGGAACGGCCAAGCGTACGGTTAATTATAAAACTGGTTCTTTGCTTGAATAAAACAATCCAATTCATTGTAATTATTTAATTTCTAATAATAATCTAAAGTGTGATAATATTATTGCATAAAAAATTAATATATTTTAGGGCACCCCCACATGGAGAGGTTAGGTTAGAAGGCTAAAACCGGAGTGAAATAGAGCTCTTGCCTTAGGAGCCTGCCGAAGAGGTCTCCGTCGAACTAAAAGGGGGCAAAAGTATTTCGCTCACTGTCTTCCGCGATTTAACGATGTAACATCCGTTAATATTCAGATTACCTAGGTAAACTGAACATATCTGCCACTTAAAGCAAAATTTCACGCTTTAACGGATTGTACCCGGTAATTTGCAGATTACCTAATTAATGCGCATATTAACATATGCCGTACTGTAACGGTATGACAAATGGCATGACCAAAAGCAAGGTGTTCTCTCAAATTGATTGTCAATGCATGTACCTACCTATTCACTTTAAAACAATAATGATTTCCAAACTACCTCATTATTATCATAACAATCATCTTTCAGATCTCTACAGAGTGTCGAGCAAGGCATAAACATCGTTGTGATTGACATAAGAATAGACTTGGAAGTTAATTTTGTGAACATGAACAGTGTGACTGTATAAGTTTGAAAGTGAGGCGTGACCAGAAGCTGCGGGGTTTCATGTGGTTGAGGAGTAGAGCGTAGGCAGCGATGCTGTCGTACATGGTGCCCGTGGAGGAGAAGCCGCCGCCGGCGCCGGGCAAGGGGCGCCTGGCGCTGGAGCTGCTGGGCGGCGTGGCCAGCCCCGGCAGCCCCGAGCCCGCCTCGCGCCGCGCGCGCTCCGCCATCACCAACATCTCCAAGGAGTCTTCGACCAGCTCCTTTGCAAGCGATCTCACCATATCCTCGTCGACGCCAACTGGCGCGCACGATAAACCAAAGCATAAACTTCTTGGAAATGGAACCAAACACACCACATTGAAGAGGTAATTTTTTTTTAATTATTATTATTCATAGTGTATTTAAACATTTATAGTCGAAATTGAGTTTACAGGAAAATTAAAACAGTGGTCATAAAAATAATGATATGTAAATGCAGGTGCCAATACTTCTATAGGTAAATAATCGATCTTTCTGTAAAATTATAATCTACATTTCTTCCGACGGTTTTTTCGGCAACGTCAAAAGTCGTTAAACACAGAAACAAAACAGAAATTAAATAAATTATCGTTACAAAAATAAATAAATAAACTTTAATTTAAACAACCTTTAATAAAATTACGACGCATAGGCAAAACTTTCAAGAGGAGCGTGAGGGCGTGGGAGATTTTTTCTGACTAAAAACCACTCAATATAGGAGTGGTTTTTCCTTCTTTGGCTTCGTTTTAGGGCCCCGGGGTCCTCTTCCGAACAACCCATGACCCCAGCAAACTTCGGCCCTACTGTTTTTTTGACATTTCCGTGAGGAGCGTGTGGGACACTACACCTGTCTACCTGTCGAAAAACCGGGCCCGATCTGGACGGTTACAGGAAGTCAGGACAGTGAACTAACCATTGCTTGCCGTTCAAAAGCCTACGTCTATGGTGGCTGGAAATAGGGGTCGGAATCCCGGCGATTGGGGCCATCTTCTTCGCTACCATTACTGCTTCACGAAAAGAGGCGACTGCCTGCCATTCCTCCTAGCTCCGGACCGCCTGTACCAGGTATATACCGGCCGAGCGTGAAACATAACCTAACCAGCAGATCATGCGAGGATCTGCGAAATGTGAAAGGTGAGGACACCGAGACGTCTTTCGAACCACGAGTTGAAATGTGATTACTGGCCTTCAGGACCTTTCAGACAATAGTGAGAATAAACGAAGCTTGTACGAGTACCGACGTACCTACTTTAAAAATCCTTTAAGTTTCAATTTAATTTCATCTTGTGCCCGATACTATATTACTCATAGAGTTTATGTAGCCTGTTTATTGTTTGGCTATGGATCTAACAGCGAATATAATGGATTACAATATAAAAAGAACGGTAATCTGGAATCGTTGCGTATAATTAGAGCGTGGATGGAGTGAAATTGCTGGATTGTCATGGGAAGGTGAATTTCTGGTGCGTAATCAAAATTAAATAGCCTTTTACATCTGTTGTCTTGTTCCCTCACTTAGAGGAGCTCGTGGCTAAAGTAATACTAGACACACACAGGTCTATCTTTAAGGTAAGCAACGCTTATCGAGGTTAATCTGTGTGGATGGGTGATTACTTTTACATAGGTACCGAGATTCCTCCTTCCCTTAGGAATCACGTTTAGCCGTTGATACCTTCTGTATTTTATTAATCCATTTATAGTCCTTACGGGTAGCCAGGACCAGGGAATCGTATCGTGTTACCAAAAGGCAATTTCGCCATGTAAAATACTAGTATTCAGCTGCATCTGGTTAGACTGGAAGCCGACTAACATAGTCGGGTCAAGGCTAGACAGATTGATTGATTTTATTAGTACCTACTTGTGTTCTAAATTGGTTCTAAAGGTCATGTTAACTGGCCCTTGTTCTTATTATATACATAGACGAAACGAAATTATATCTACTTAACCATCTAATGCTGGCACACAGTGGCCACTCACAATCATGCCACTTGGTCCAGCGGCTATTCATGATCAGGCCAAAATAACCGGTTTTGGGGAGATATTTTGGCATATATTTAAGGTAGCTAAGCTTATCTTGAAGAGAAATCCTGGTCACGAACAAGCCACGACTCGATTTTACGTCCATATTGTGACCTTGGCTATATCAACTTCTTGACGGATCACCGTAACAAAACTCTGCCCGTTATTTTATTTATGTTTCTCAATCTTTTTTTCCTATCTTATTGTAAGTGATGTTTATATCTTTATTGTTTGCGTTTGATCAAGATCAATGCACCTTTCAAAGGAATTTATTCTTGGCCTTCATTTCAAATGATATAGCTACATGTGAAAATCACGTACCTAAGTGATTTCAATCTGAATATAAATGTACCTACAATCATAAAATCGTCTCAAAATATTAGCATTTAAAGTTTTACTGCGGGAACTCGTTTATAAAACAGTGGCAAATGAAAACCACTAGGGTAAGCGCTAATCACATAAATGTTGTGATTTTTAATTGCTTCGCCAATTATCAACCGCAGTTAATTACTTACGTAGTGTGAACGGTTACAAAATGGTTTATACATTCCCATTGAGGCACGAACGCATTCTTTTAACAATTGAATTAAAGCAACATGAAGTTATTAAAGCTTTATTAAAATGTATTTCGATAAAAAGTTGCATTTTAATTGCAATAAAATATGATTAATCAAACTTTAAAACAAAGTCTAAGTTCCCCATACAAATAGATGGGGAACCTAGGCGGGGGTCGTGTGACCCATGAATTCCGGGTCGTCCCAGACATCGGGTAGGCGTATCGGGGGTTTATAAATCCAGGATTGGTAGATTTCTAGATTGCAATCAGGTCTGTGAAAAAAAAAGGATTTTCCATTAAAAAGGTATCATTCATCGTATTAAATCCTTTTCATAAGCGACTGCACGTATCCTTTCATGAGAGGAATAGGTAGTTCTGTGAGCCGGCAGCCGGTTATATTTACAGCAGCCTTTCATGCAGATTGCGAGCGTGCTTTCGCGCAGCTCTCACACTGACACTCGCTGGCTCACTGAAAGGCGTTTATTTCCGTCCCATCCTTTACACATGGGGTCTTAAAAAGGTCTAAACCACATTCTGGAATGCACTAAAATAGGTCATCTAGTAAAATTTCTAGTGAATTGGGAGATCTGGTGCTGTAGAGACTTATAGATACCCTTCCAGAATATACATTCAATTCATTCATTAATTCAGGAGCCTCTATGAAATCGTGATTGTAGTTTTTTCGCTAATAATATGAGCCTTCGAGTCAGAAGACGCAGCGCTGGAGGGCCTCCCACAAGGCCACAATTCCACTTCATTCAAGGCGAGGACTTGGTGAGGGTCACGGAAATCCGATGGATGCGAAACGCACAAGACTGGTCATTTTAAGACGCTTGGGGTAGATCTTTGTCCAGCTATGGACGACATTCGATTAAAATGATGATGATGTTGATGAACCTTTTAGCGAGCCATCCTATAACTCCAGTGGACGTGAGAGGGACCGGTTTCAAAGACTTCTGGTCATCCGGTTTGTGGCTGACTTGAGTACGAGTAACCGCTGCTGCCTCTTGACGAATCTTCGCCGCTTGAGCCAAAGCTATCCTAAGAACAGAAACATTCTTGATGTAAGTCGGTGCTTTTTTATAATAGCATCAACAAATAACTTCTCTGTCTCTGGGTGGTTCGAGCGGCGTCAGATTTTTAGACTAAAACCCACGTATGTCCCCTTACGTTTGAGGACTGCGGTAGCTCTTTGTAAGATGGTCCGAAGTGAGGTTAGAATAGGCGGTGGTAACCTACTGCGTAGCCACAGGCGTGCTAGAACGGACATCCCCAGCCACCGGAACTCCGATCTCGACTATCAGCCACGGCAGGCGTGGATTGCTGAGGACAAGCAATTGGTGTTCCAAGTGAACAAGTGTTCCAGGCGCGCCTCAAAGAGATGTCAGTAAAAACGTAAGAACCCGGCAAGGCCGAAGCCGACAGAGGCCAATGGAACGTAACTTAAAGGGCAACGAAGAAACATAGGTGTGTGTTTTAGTCAGTAAAAGTCTGACACGCCCTGTACTTCCACCCATGAGAGGGGGATATCAATATTTGATTTCCCACCATCAAAAACACCAGAAAAACAAAAGGTCAAAACTATCGATACAATATACTCGTATTACACTGTACAGTAACATTAATTACACGTCCAGTCTCATCAACGTTGAAGGTGGTTTTTCCGGTTGAGTACATATAATAATTACACTTCCTATAAGGGTATGTAAGAACAATAAAACGGTACCTATACATACACAGTTAAGGCCCTGCCTGATAGCACTTTAGAAAGAGCTACGACAATGCAACTAGTTTTTTAGAGTTAACTTGCCGTCCACTGTTTTCTTTCCAAGGTTAGGTAACAAAAGCGGTCGATAACTAGCTGCTAGTGTGAACCTCAAAATGATTATCTACCAAGTTTGTACAGTCAGCATCAAAAGTCGATGAACAGAATCAACATAACAAAACATTTTATTGTGAACAGATGAAACACATTTTATTCCGAACAGGTGTTTTGTTATGTTGATTCTGTTCATCGACTTTTGATGCTGACTGTACCACGTCCAACACGACCTAGTAATAAATATGTAGTTAGGTATTATATTGATTACGTAATCTGTTATTATATTAGATCTATCACATACATAGGTTGGAACCTATGACATTTCGATACAATATTGCTTCCATATTACGGTGATCTAACTTCGAAAATTTTAGATACCTACTTTTTCACATAGAAAAATTAAATCAACGATTGCTTGCCAAATAAAGCAGGCTGAATTATAGACTAGATCTAAACAAAGTTTACTTTTAAACAATATTCAAGAAAGGTCAACAATTTCTAAAGTATCCAAACAGTTTTTATAGCAATAACGTCGGTAGCACCGTTCGTGAACTAGGAACGGTCGTGTTCAACATTGGTTTCGCATGAGACGCAGCGCTCACGATAAATTTGATCTCCGTGGCAAATTCTGTCGCTTTGATGCAGTGCTGACGTCAGCACTGTTACTGCACTTACAGTTGACACTGTTTATACTGCGGTACAGTTAAAATGAGTAAACAATATCGAACATGGCTACTGTTATATCTTAAAATATACGAGAATTCACATAAAATATTAGTGGTGACCATGCTGGTCTTTAGGTACATGTGAAACTGTCTTTTGCAATGTCAACGTTTCTGCCACATTGCGAGTTTTCTAGTAGTCAAAAGTCAATATGAATTTGAACGTCGCCGTCGTCGCGGATACATAATTTCATTTGTAGTTTCCTAAAAGTTAATGAAAGTCTATTCCACTGTTTAATTAATTTGTAATTATATACAACGTGTAACGTTAAATGCGCAGAACCTGAAATTAGTTTGTTCAGAATAACGAGTAGAAGCAATAAAACCACTTTTTAATATAGGTCACATTTTTCAAAAAAAAAAAAAAATTTTGCTTGGTCTATTTATTAACAAATT
Organism: Mythimna separata; assembly: GCA_030763345.1. Lineage (NCBI taxonomy): Eukaryota > Metazoa > Arthropoda > Insecta > Lepidoptera > Noctuidae > Mythimna > Mythimna separata. Next base: position 19,066,646 of record CM061167.1, on the reverse strand, counting down.
AAGTCATCACGTGCATAAACCTGCGTAAATAGGTAAACAAACACAAATGGTGGTCGTCCAATTTAGATTTTCTCATAAACGGGATAATAATCATACTCATTTCGATGTAAATACGAATCTTAAACAAACTAAAACAGCACATAAACCCTTAAATTTTTTTAAAATATTTTTTTCTCTCTCAGAATTAGGTCAATTGAATTAAAAATCGTTTGGGGTGTCTGAGGTTTTGCGCATTTTAAGTTACACATTGTATATCTCTATATGTATAAGATATTGCCAACCGATTTTCAGACTATTATTTACCGTTAGCTAGGTGCATCCCTTAACAACAGCGTATTAATTTGTGTCCTAATTTATACGGGCCATGCTAACATACTCCCAGTCAATTATGTATCTTCCACCGAACCGTGAATGGGCTTTAAATTGCGTAGCCACATTGCCTATGTTTAGGAAGCCGCTCTTTAGCCACGGTGGATGCACCCTGGTTGACCGTGATGTGAATATCGCATATATTTCGCATCAAGCTCAACATAATGATAAGTTCAGCCAGAAAATTTGATTTTAGTAAATTACTTATAACATGAGAAACATAATTAAAATAAGATCCTTGAAATGTTCCCTGAAAGGTTACACAAAACAACAGTAACAATTAACAGGAACGAGCCTTTTAAATGTTGTCGTCAATCGGTTAAAAAACCAGGCATCAGCCAGCTCCTAAAAACTCCAATTGGAACAACACTAATACTTTGACGTTTTTTTTTTTTTTTTTCTGGTAGGGGAATCATCAGAATGACTTCCCCCGCTCTTGGGCGGAGCGGGAGGGCGTGTCAGACTCTTACTGACTAAACCCCTACCCCGTTCCTTCGTTGCCTTCGTTCTGGGGGGGACTCGGTATCAACCGTTAGGAATACCACATGTTAATACTTTGACGTTGCCCTACCCGGAAATCTCACCTAGCATTTCGAAGTTTGCGACCACCGAGGCAGCCCATTCACTTCTAAAAGCACAATGCGATTTTGACTAATTTGCATTTTATGATTAATATTGAAACTTTACGCTTAAAGCTCAGTACCTAAGTACGGTATTGTCTCTTGATTACAAGTGCAGAATCTGTGTGGTCAAGCCTTTTTTATTTCATTTTCGGTGGTGTATCAATATTCCTGGCCTGTAATAACAAAGTTAGTTTTAATTTGTTTGTGCTCGTTTATTGATTGATTGAGTCAGGACCGCAGCGTTCTCCTTGTGCAATATGGTGCACAAAGTCAATCTGAATATAGGTCAAAACTGTAGCGTGATGCATATCGTTGGTAGAGAGCTTAACTGCTTAACTCTAAGCCAAATTAAATCCTGTAGTGGAAAGAGCTCGCTCCAAATAACCTCTATTGTCTAAATTGAAGCATATAATTTAGTAAGCATACTACTAGGTGCATCTCTTATACTAATATTATAACGAGGTAGGTAAGATTAGAATAAACCCAAAAACTATTGGACTGATTTATTAAATTCTTTCACCAGTAAATTGCTACTTTATCATCAAGAGTGACATTTTTAGGGTTCCGTAGGCAAAACTACACTGAGAGTGGCCCGACATGCTCTTTGCCGGTGTTTTTTTTATTTTCACTCGAAAATAAAGCGAACAAAGCCACCTGCAGAAACTAGTAATGGATAATTTGATAAGTTAATTCAAGTATTCATTTAAAACGTAAAACATTTGAAACCAAAAAAGGTTCCAGGTTGCCTAGAAGAAATCGCCAAGTGCGAAAAGGCCGCCATTGTATGTTTTAATTTTATTAAAAGGTTTCGTATTGTAGAATATAATCTTGGTATACAGTCAAATAGGTACCTATATATAAATAAATAATTAAGGGAGTAGAGCAGATTGATTGATATTTTTTCTAGAGACCATCTCGTAGAACCTCAACCAATCTGCCTCGCCTTTTCCCAACTATACGAGTATTTTAGGCTCGGCTTCCAACCTACGTGGATGCGGCTAAGTATGTAGGTGAATAACATGAAACTTTGGCAAAACTGCTGTCGATTTCCTGGCTTTTGACAACATTTCTGAGGCACGGAGGAATATTGGCATCCACCCATCCCGAGGCAGTCCTCAGCAACCAATACGGATGTTATTACTAGACAAAGAACTTTATACTTTAGAAAATAATTAACTAGATGAAATATTTCCCTTCATAAAACTGCATTAGAGCCGATGCCTGCAATACTCTTCACCGCCCTGAAATGCAAAAGTCAACTGGAGAAAAATGGGTCGGTTTTAATCAGTAAAAGTCTGACACGCCCTCTCGCTCCGTAGGAGAACTTGTTAGATGATTTTCCAGCTCAAAAAATGAAGACAAAATGCTCTAGAACAGTGTTTTTCAAACTGAGTCGCGACCCCCAGGTGGGTCACAAAGCCTTGTTTAGGGGGTCGCAGTGGCGAGTCAGGTAAAAGTGTAAACGTTAAAAGAGTGTTAGGTAGATACTAATCCTACGCTACAAAAAGTAATAAAGCAATTCCGTTAAATAAAGCTGTGCCTGTTTACGCATCAATACTTTTTCTGATCTTTGTTCTATTTTAATAACAAAAATGTATATTTAAAACATATTCGACTTAAGTTCTAAAAGCGGACTCAAAAGCCCAGTGCGCCTGTCCGCTAACTGCAATGGTATGGTCCTAGGGGGTCACCACTCTTTTTCTATTCAAAAAAGAGGTCACATATACAAAAAGTTTGAAAAACATAACCCTTCTTCTAACGCAGTAGGGTAAAAAGAAAACCTGCTTTAAGAGGGCACTCTCTTGCTCCTCTATCGTCAACGTGAGCATGGTTTAAAAGCTTATTACTTCATCCAACGCAAGCATTGAATTACATGAATGTTCGATGAAGAGGCAACTCGAAAAACGAGCGAAAACGCCTGAAAGCTCTGTTGGCATTCGGTGATTCCGTCAATTACTCGAATATTTCACAAAATTTGTTGCAGGAAATTCGTGTTTTTATTGAAAACTTTAAAGGTAATTGGAAAAATATTTCGTAATTTTGATCTCGGTGTACGTGCATACACTAGTAGCAACACTAATTTCCGCACGCGTCTTCAGTCGCGTAAAAGTAGGTTTCTCCCTTCAAACTATGGACGCTTATTTGATCCCTTTAGGGGGTGAATTTTGGAAAGTCCCCTCTAAGTTTTTGCTTACGTCATATAATAAACTTTGTGCAAAATGTCACGTTCCTAGTCCCAGAAATTTGGGCAGTCCGTTGATATCAGTCCGTTTCTCCTTTTAAATATATGTATAGATTTTGAAGAGTCAAAATTCCCGCAACATAACAGATTTTCAGACGTCTTCACTGGATTATTAGAAACCTAAATAAATTTCAGAATTTAAATGTACCTCGGGTTGGCCGCTCTTAAAAAGCTTCAATTGCTTGCACTCTTACATTCTGTGATCATCTCGCGAGCAAAAGTAATTTGGTCGGAAGCAAGCAAGCTACCACGCTTTAACTGCATTAAAGCACTTAGGAAGTAGTGACGCTATGACCACGTAATTGCCTGACTTCTAGGTACCAGTAGAAGAATTCAGACTTCACAACCAAAAGCTCATCATAATTTACACAAAATTTTGAATTTTATTATTAACTAGCTTCCGCCCGCGACTTCGTCTGCGTGATCAAGAATCGGAATAAAAGGTAGCCTATGTTCTTTTCCATGCCAAAGGCCATATACATGCCAAATGTCATCCAAATCCGTTCAGCCGTTTTTGCGTGATTAAGTAACAAACATCCACACTTTCACATTTATAATATTAAGTTAGGATTATTTCGTCAACGTCCATCTCATCATCATCTGCCTAGCCTTTTCCCAACTATATTATCGTCAACGTCCATATTTATTTTATCTGGTTTTAGCAGATATACTCGTACATATAGTTTGCTGGCAAGAATACCTATATACTGGAGGTATAAGTAAATACTAAAAAACTATGAATTAAAAATGTACTTTAGGAAAAGCGGTTAAAATTTTCATAAGACAATTTATTATTATTGGTGTGTATTAGGCTATCTGAAATATAACTGTTCTAAAAAAAAACTAAATTTTCTCTCTCGATTGTTGTATGGTTTGCCCAATTTGGATGAAATTTCGTGTTTATATTTGAGTGAGTCCTTGGATAGTTTAAAAATGAGACCCAATAGGCACTACAATCTGGTTCACAACATTGTTTCCTGTCGTAAATTCAAGTTTCGGGCACCAATTCTATAGCTCTATTTACGTTTTTTTTGTTGAACTGCACCATTAAAGGCAGTTAGTGCCAACCTTTGACATAATACCGAAAATGTATATATACGTGAGGACTTGTACTTTTTAATGATTATGGTTCCGTATTTTGTGTTTTTAATAGCTGTAAGTCCTCCGTGTATTAAATAAATAATACTGGATTCTTCCGAGCAAGCGATATTGTATGTAAAGGCAAGGTAGAATATCGGATAAGTACTCGTAAATTAACCAATTCTTTTAAAAGCTACCTTTAAAACCAGAGATAGATAGATTTTGAAGGTACACTGCGGCTTCCACGTTCATATAGAGCACCAGAAATTTTTCCTGAAGCACACATAGATAGCTTTGCAGATATGTAGCGCAAAAAGACCGCATCACTCATCAGTCGACTACGTGGACGTCGCCACAGCTTCCTGAGTGTCATAGCCAATGGATACGATTGGCCTTTCATGAGGACATTAGTACAGCGGACAAAGTCCCTGCTTATTGTATTTATATTTGTATGGATCTCAATCATCAGAGTAAACAAATTATATTATTATTATTAAACTCATCATCATCATCTGCCTAGCCTTTTCCCAACTATATTGGGGTCGGCTTCCAGTCAAGCCGGATTTAGCTGAATACCAGTATTTTACGAGGAGCGGCTGCCTACCAGACCTCCACAATCCATTAACTGGGGTAACACGGTACTTCATGGCAAGACTGGAGTCAGATTTACTGGCTTCTGACTATCCGTAACGACTGCCAAAGATCTACAAATGACAGCCGGGACCAACGGCTTAACGTGCTTGCAACTCGTTATGTTAAGATGGTCACCCATCCACAGACCAACCTAGGCAAGCGTTGCTTAACCTTGAAGATCGACCCGTGCGGCTGTTATTATCTAGCCACGAGCTCCTCCCTTATTATTATTAAACTCCGAGCTACTAACTCTCGTTCATCGAGGAGCCAGCTCCACCTCTCGAACCACTGCTGTCGACAGTTGTCCTGCTTCTTCCACTGCGCTCGCATTTGAAACGCTTCCGTGTTTGGGTCGAACTTGACCGCCTTGCCTGCTTTTCCTCCGTCTCCCATGGTTTACCTGCAAAGCGATGTTCTATATTTAAATTTAAAAAAATATTGTTGAAAATAATTGCTATCGAGCTAGTGTTGAGCTGTATTAGCGTTAGAGCGTTTTCACATTATCCGATATTGGTGTCGGACGCCGATCCGATATCAAGGTAAGTTAAATGTATGAAATATGTCCTTTCATATTGTCTGGCCCTATATCGGACGGCGTCCGATACCGATATCGGATCGGATAATGTGAAAACGCTCTCATTTATACATATTATTTAAACAGTCGAAGACATGTGACATCCGCCAACTCACACTGGGCCCGCGTGGTGTATTACGGCCCATGCCGTCTCCTAGAGAGGAGGCCTAAGTCCCAGCAGTAGGAACATTATAAGGCTGTTACTATGCTACTCGTATGTTATACATAATATTATGGATCCAAGATTACAGCAACAAACGCTCACAAACATGTACAAAACCACGCGACATTCGTTATAAAAATCTATAAAATCTTAAACATCATCCACCTAGCCTTTTCCCAACTATATTGGGATCGGCTTCCAGTCAAGCCGGATTTAGTTGAATACCAGTATTTTACGAGAAAAAATAAATAAAATAAAAAATATCTTAAACATAGTGTTTTCAACCAATTAGGTAAAATTATAATGAGTTGTAATGAGTACATTATAATTATGTAATCCTCACAATGCGCAGCTGGCTCCCTAATCAGATTAGGGAGCCCCAGCTGCGCATTTTACCGCACTAGTAGGGACATAGAAAAAAGCACTGCACCGACTGCTCGTGTTCCTATTACACTGCATTTTATTGTGAAAACAAAAAGGTTAGGACTTGATAGGACCTAGTTCTCCAGTGAAAAGGAAGATATTATATGTAGGTGTTATTTGTTGATAGGAACAAAACAAGGCAGTAATCGGACCGAGCTGGGCGTGGTGCCAACACCGCGTCTTTGTTCACGAGATGACGTTTGATTTGTAAAATAAAGTCGTGAGAGGAAACTACGGGACCACGTAGCACTCAAGCGATTAGGGATCCTTTTTAAGGTTTTATGAGCTCTTTTAAACATTCGATAAGCTGCATTCCGAAAGGTAAGCTCGTGACCCCAGAACGAAGGCAAAGAAGGAACGAAGTGGGGTTTAGTCGGTAAAAGTCTGACACGTCCTCCCGCTCCGTCCAAGAGCGGGAAAAGTCATTCTGATGATCCCCACTTGAAATAAAAACAGTTGATAAACTCATATCTTAGAATTCTTCATGTATTCTAATATGTGTAGTTGCAACACAAAATATACAGTATAGGTACGAAATCCTTTATGTGCAAATTGGGATAAATTTTCAATTTGTTCGTAGATAAGTTCATAAAAGAAACCATTAGAAATATGATAAGATTAATTGTCTAGCAGATAAATTTTATCTATTTGTGGTGCTCGTGGATCGAGCAATTAGTAAATGGCGTTTCATTTCACCATTAACGTAATGATAAAGCTGCCTTTACTCCACTCAATGTCAAACTGACAACACGGGCCTTTTTTGGTGGGAAATATTCAAATAACTTCACCCGCTCTGAGTGGAGCGAGAGGGATTGTCAGACTTTTGCTGACTATAATCCACACGAGTTCCCTCAGTGTCCGTTTGTAATTCGGAACTTCGGTAACTATCAAATAATCCTGGATTCCTTCTTCGAGCCGAAAACGGGTGTAATATACATATACCTACGCAAAAGTACATAACGGAAATTGGTGCAAGTATGGAAAAAAAAAGTGAAAAATGTAAATTTGACAAAAGTAATACATTTTTTGTGATTTGGATAATTCTTCGAGATTCGATTTGGGAATTGAACTTACATAGGTCAGTTTGTACGCGAGTCAGACTCGTATTTTTGCCCGGTTTTTTAGTAATGTCAATGGATAAACATTGTTTTCCTAAAGGAAAACCAGAAAGAGATATTCATAGCAATGATCTTACCAATGACATCGATAAATGCATAGGTTTTGTATTGGAACTCCATTACGCTGGTGTAGTTACCAAAAAAAGATATTGGTAGTGTGGGTGGTACCTACTTATAATTGCAACTAAATTAGCATTAGCATTATCAGCCTTGTAATATTCTTACTGTTGGGACTCAGGCCTCCTCTATAAGAGGGCAACTTAATTGCCCCATTTTATTTTAAACTTACTGAAAATACCAGAATATATTTAAATTTCAAATAGATTTATAAATATTACTTCGACACGTTAATCATTGCTTGCGTGCATGAACGTTGATCTTATTTGTACAACACGAGGATTAACTGTTCAGCCTATGAGGATAACAATAATCTATATAATTGTATAAAAGGAGAAACTGACATATCGACGCTAAGCCGAAACTGATAGGACTACTATAGGAGTGTGAAACTTGTGCAATCTTAACTAAAACATGTGGTTGTAATAATATAAAAGGATAGACTGAGTTACTGACATATCAACGCACAGCCAAAACTACTGGGACTAGGAGAGTCATTTGCAAGGTTTCCTTTAAAGACATAGGCAAGCACGAGAGGAATTTAAAAATTTCACCCCCTAAGCGGATGAAATGGGAGTCCAAAATTCGTGTGGAGAAACCTACTTTCAAGCGGGCGAAGCCAGTGGCAGAAGCAAGCCATTAATATGCGCAGAACTGAATGGAGAAATTCGAATTAGACCTCCACTTACATAATCATATGCAGCCTACCAAAGTAGTGGAATGTTAAGGCTGGTGTCAGTTATATAGCAGTTATACTTAGTCAATTATAGTCAAAGTGGGGCAAACTTCACTGGGAATGTTAAGTAGCAGCATAAGCCGAGGATCCGGAACTCCGTTGGACGTAAAAATTACGTGACTATGAGTCGCCTCCTTGTCTAGCTTCGATAGAAAGTTTATTATTTTTGGCAGTGCAGTCATTTTTACAATTTGTTTTTACACTTACCTACGTATTACAATGTTTGTTTACGTCTAATGTCTACGTAGGATAGAATATTTATGTAAAATATCAAATATCAAAAGCTCGTGTAATTCGTTCCACATATTTTGATTGGAGATTTATTTTCAGAATTAAAATGACTAGATCTTTTTTTGTACAAATAAACACATTTAAGGTTAACTATATTTTAATTTACCTAATAAAGAAATCATTAATTTTAGTACATAAGATAACCTAATCTTTGACGCGATCGCAGTCGGGGGCACAGCTAGTACCTACCTAATAACGCACCAACTTGAAAAATGTATAGGTACGTTTTCTAGAACTTACCTTTGTGTTTTGGTGGAAATACCTTTTCTAACAGATGTTAGGTCCCAAACAAAACTCCCTGTGTAGTAGCAGCAATTGCGCAATTGCGATTTGTAATTGACGATCGACTTGATGGGCAGATAATTACTGCAATTTCTTAATAAGTACGAAAAAGTTGTAAGCTAGAGTTAGGCACAAAAAATGCGTATCGTCAAAATGAAAAAATATAATGTTTATGAAATTGTCACACTACTTTGAAATTGTCAAGATTTTTTTTTAAATAGGTACAAGGTTGGCCTTATTAATTTATTGCCTGTCAGAAAACATGTGTGATAATACAGGCTTGCCCAAAAGAGGTTTTATTGCGCTTAAATACTTACGGCGTGTCAAAGACACCATATAGCGCTTACCAGTTTTCATGCTACTGCATATTTCAAGTACCTACATAACTGTAGAGTAGATTAAATTTTAGAGTTCAGTTACATACCGCCAGCTCGCAATTTCGCACGGTGTCGTATAAGAGGAACGACCTCCATTAACATTTTTTCCCTCGCCAAAATATACAAAACAAAGTCACTGTCAAGGAAATGTCAGTTAGTGCCAGTCGAATAGGCAAAGCGGGCTTTGTGGTTGATGAAATATCTTAAAATATCGGATTTTATCTGCTGTCTAACGATATCGGAGGCCATGAAGAAAGCAATACTATTTCCCGTGAGTTCGATACATCACATTGATAGTAAATTTGATTTGACTTTCACTGTACAAAGTAAGGCGTCTATAAAGATAGAAAAGTCCATCACTTGCGACGCAAATGGTTATTACAAACATTGCTTTGTAAGGTGATTGTAACGATTTACTTTGAGCGACTAGCAATAAATCGGAAACGGAGCCATTAGCAACCTCACAACCTGTAAAAGTCAACGCGATAACAAATGGGAAGTTTAATAACGTATTCGTCACACGTGGCAGTAAAGTAATTGGTAAAGTAACAGAACTGCAGCAAAATACAGTAACAAACTAAAGATCATATTAAAAGTTTGGCTCCATAGCCGAATACAATCGATAGATACACCTGAATACAATACCTTCGAAATACAGATCGAAAAGTTTTAATTCAAAAATCACAGCGGTGGGTAGCAAGAGTAGAAACTAACAAAACAGCCAGACTTAGATACACCCTGAGGGTTCTTTTCGGAAATAGAATTGTAATGTTTATTTTAAAACAACTTAGAATTTAAATCGCAAAACCCAAAGATTTAGCACTAATTTTTTATTGCGGCAGGAATTCTATAATTTTGTTTGTAGTAAAACTAAAAATGATACTAGAAACGTAAGTAATTTATATGATATACCAGAAGGTGATGATGTGAATCTCTGTCTAATCTAATATTATTTTACATTGTAAACTTTCGATATAAAGGATAGGACCTATATTTACAAACGACCATTCCTTGATCTTATTTACTGCCAGTTTTTATTATAGCAATAAATATGAGGTACTTAGTTAATATGCAAAAGAAGTTCTCTCGAAAATGTCGTAGTTAATTCCCTTGCGGCTTCAGTTGCAATAAGACTACTTAACTGTACTTTTATAATTAGAACTTACTTTTTAAGTAGTTCCTGCAATAAGCAGCTATTAATTTCTAAATAAAAGAGTTTTGTTTTTAACTCTAAAAATACAAATTTCGCAATTCGTATTTTTGTATTTAACTCTAAAAATACCAATTTCGCATTTCGTATTTTTGTATGGAACTCTAAAAATACCAATTTCGCAATTCGTTTCTGAGCCTGACTTTGTACTGCACTTTATTTCCAAAAATTGTATTATTAACGTTGTTTCGTTTTTGTAGGGTGTCGTTCGGCAGTTCAAAGGGGTCGATGGTGGAGACCCTAATCTACGAGAGTCCCCTACAAGAGGAGCCGGAGAGCAGCCCGCCGCCGAAGCCGCACGAGACGGCCTTCCCCTACACGCCCATAGAAGACGAGTACGTTTTGTTCATTTGAGTATGTTAATTATTCATTTTTGTTCCGAATTCACGCGAACGCTTTTTTGCGATTTTTTTTTTTTTTTTTGTAACGGTAACATTTTTTACTTATAAGCCTTTATGAACTGTTCTACACCTACCTAGATAACTTATTTTAGGTATCATTTACAAGATTTTTCAATCATCATTCTTACTTTGACTTCTATTTTACATTCTTCACAATGCAATTTATTTCTGTAGCTATTTATTTATAGGTAGGTAATAGGATTTACTGCAAGCATGTAGATGTAGGTATGTACACAGTTGCAGTAAATACGTATGTAGTAACTAGGTAGCAGAATCGTGATTGGCGAAGTAATAAAATAGCCATGTACACGGTCGTAGGTAGCTACGTAACATAGGTCACAAGCGCTTGATTCTCGGGCGCACTGGCTTGACAAATTCAAATGGGCAATTGGGCGGGCATGCACTAATTAAGGACACCAATTGACCGAAATGCATGAACTTTATTGGAATTTCGCACCTTTTACCTATAGGTAATTAAAATGCCTTTGTATTTACCGGAACTGACGTGATGTAGGTATTGCTCTTTCAATAGTAATAAAATTTGTCTAATTTTATAAATAACTAGCTTCTGCCAGCGGCTTCGCCCGCATAAAGAGTTAGTTTAGTCTTAGCGTGATGATATATAGCCTATAGCCCTTCTCGATAAATGGGCTATATAACACTGAAAGAATTTTTCAAAACAGACCAGTAGTTGCTGAGATTAGCGCATTCAAACAAGCTCTTCAGCTTTATAATATTAATATAGATATACTTAAGGCATTTTACATGTGAAAAAATACCAAAGACACATAGGTTTTAAATTGCGAGAAACCAATTAGGAATGCAGGTACATAATATGTAAGTGTCTCAACTACACTACTCTCCCACTCAATATAATAGGTACCTACATAGTGCATAGAATAGCATAGATGAGCTCCCCCTGTCTTCCGCAATCAATAAAGAGCATCAGAACATCGCCCCTTTTTATTTTTTCTTTACGTAACTAACAGCTAGCAGGCTATCTACGTGTGAACGATCTCTTCACCAGACATTATCAATGTAGGGGATCTATTTTTTAGTTAACTTGGACAGTTTCAATAACCGTCATTGTAATTTATTTCTTTTTGGACTTAGGTTCTGGTAGCGCTGCAAGAATAATCTTTACCAAGGCGGCATTTGAGCGCGTTCGTTTCCTACCTAGTTGGTAATGCTTAGATTGTTCGAAATCGTGTAAACATTAGGGTGGCCCCAATGAACAACCGTTTTAACCCTTTTTAGCGGTCCCTAATTTCGTATACTTAATTATTTTTATTATTTGTGTTTCGGTATCATACCTACATCAAGACTGAATATCGCGCCTGTCCCTAACTCTCTTGAGATAATGAACACGAAAAATATTTATTTTTTGTTTTTAAGTAGGTAGGTACCTACCTACTTCAAGTATTTTTTAATTTAGTAAGTTGGTGCTCTTGTTTACCTGCTGATCAACAAACATAAACATTCATACGAAGGGGAACGATTTTGGCGTTTTATAGATAAGTAGTCACTATAAATAGGTAGGTACAAGTACAATGTATCATACAGTTCCTTGTTTCAAATCAATCAAACACCCTCTTTTAATTAACGCGCTGTTGCCAAATGTATATAGGCAAAAACAAAACAATCAAACTAATCAAAGGTGAATCTAACAGCTGTATAATCTATTAGTAGGTAGCTATAGATATGCAGGTAGGTATTTTTATAGTGCACATTGCAAGGGGTCTATGGTTATAAAATAGCAATCAAGTGAAACGGTGGATGTAATTCATTGATGTTGCCAATCCTATGATGTAGGTACCGTACCTCAGGGTTAGAGGGGAAAATAAAATAATGGAATCCGTATCAGTGTATTTGTAGCGCCATCTATTGCGCTACAAAGTGAAACAATTCGTATCACTGTGTAGCTAACAGTTAGTCATAATACGCACATTATAATTCAATCAATAATGATTCCCGTATAATTTGTATTTTAAAAATAATTTTATAAATTCAGTTTACGAAAAGTGACAGCTATAATGTTGTCCCGTTAAAATGTTATCGCGAACGCTAACATTACGTCACTGGGCTCGCTCGCTGGCTGCGTGCTCCGCTCGCTTCGTTCCGTTCCATTCCATTCGCCACGGAGCCGCGCGCGACTTCCGAGATCGATGTAGTGGGAAACATTTTTGTGAAGCGTCGAATGGACCAAACCCTACACCGTCAACTGCGCCGATGTTTTTATTAATTTGTTTTAAGACAGTTACTTAATAAATTCAGTGATTAAATAATAAGTAAAGCGTGAATAGTGTTAACGTTGTGAGTGGATACTTTCAAGGTATGTTATTTACATTAATCACGTCATATTTGTTGTGCTGCAAACTGGGTGTTCACTTGCCGATGGTTTCCTGAATTTAGATTTCGCACAGATTAAAGTATGAAATATAATGTGATCACGCTTTTGGTGAATGTTAACGTCGCGAAAATGTGTGAACTTGAGTTGATTTGTCTTTTCATATCTCGAGTTTTGTGCGGATAATTCGGTCACAATGACGTCACGAGTACTGATTTATAAACATAAAACGACTTTCGGTTCCATCCAGCAGTCGGGAACACAAGGTCATTACTCAGCACGTACCTACAAGTAGTAAACATGCATTGGCAATCGTTTTAAAAGCTCTATTTTTAATGACACCATCAGTGGCCGACTCCATTCATCGAGGGCCCGCCCTGTGCCGCTCCGAGGCCATAGCAGGCTGTTCGTCTCGTTTGCCAATTATAAACATCCATATCAACACCTTGCATGAAAATCATTTAGTCTTGCTGACTATACTTTTGTAAAATCAGTACAATTTCTCTTTGTATTTTTGAGACTAAATTGTAAACAGTGACTAATGTTAACCCTGACTGAAAACTTGTAATCGATTTGCAGTGAAAGAGTTTTAGAATCATCTTAGGGGTAGGTTTGCAGTTGTAAAACAGGGTAAGGAAACCTATAAAATCAAGAAGTGATTATCCAGGCTTTGAACTGGATAAATCAATCCTATTTATAAGTTGCTCCTGAAAGTTGTATGTATGTGTAGTGAAATGTAGAGCTGCATAGTTGTGACCTACATCAGGCATCACATACAAGTGTGCAATTAAGTGACACTATGCCTGCCGATGTGAATAGAAACCTGTTAGTGCGACTGTAATGACATTTGGCATTCAATGTGTGTCTGCCACCATTGTATTCATTTGTTCCTATCAAACAAATAATTAAACAAACAAAAGATAGCTTAACTAGAAAGACCTCAGTTTCCACATTATATAATATGAAAGGGTAGAGTTGGTTTAACACTTAGCTTTTTAGCCTAAAATATTATTTAAAAAAAAATTGTGACTGAGTTATGTATGTGATAATTTAGTAAACAATAAAGTAATAACATGTGATAGTATTTATGTGCATAGACAAAATAAATTGGTCTATAGTTTTATTTGTCTAACTTTTATGTTTAATGTGACCAGTATGACTCTTGTGTAAGCGGAGTTAACATTGTATGTGACCTTGGGACTATGTCAATTAAGCAGAGCGATGATATTTCTCTATTTTTACCATCTGTTGATTCATGTGTTGTTAAGGAATTTGATGATGTCAGATTTTTGTATCATTCTTACAATGATCTACTAACATGTGGGTGGGTGTTCCAGCTAATGTGCATCCATCTACTAGATTATCTTAATGCCTCAAGAAATAAGAATAACCTACTAGCTAAAACAACTGGTTTAATGCCTTTATTTAAACCTTATCAGAAATTGAAAGTAAATGATGTCATATCATTGTGGTGGGAGATAGTTTATTTTGGGTGTGACTGTGGTTTTTTATTATGATGTAACCAACCTTGTAATACAAGTATTTTATTTTTTACGATATTATTAAATAAGTTTGGAGACAGAAAACATTTAGAGACTACCGCATACCCAATTATTCAAATGAGATGTTATTTAATATAGCTGAACAAATACTTCTATTAAACAAGTCAAAATGTTAAGTATGAGCTCAAGATTGGAGCTAAATACTGTGTGGGCGATGAATATAGTCATCTACTAATAAAAGAGGTTCCATAATTGAGTCACCTTCAATGTTAATAAGCGCGGCGCTAGCGTCCCAGCCATGCGAATATTTTCATGACGACTTGCAAGGCGAGTAATGCTTAGCATTATATAAAAAAATAGAAAAAAAAAATTGTGCAATAGTTTAATAGTACGGGAGAATAAGGGCTTCTTTCATGACCCCTGGATAAAGTTCTATTAAGTGAACTAGCCAGCAGTTTTGAATAAATTCAGTTACTATTTTGTTTTATTTATTAAATGTCATGATGACCATGAAACATGCCCTAAGTTATGACAGGTAGGTCATAGTTGATAGGTATGATTTTACCAACTGGCTTTGCGGAAAGTGATTGTGATTCTGCTGCATATTTAGATATTTTGTGCCTAATTTGTGGATAATCATTTGAATGTCTTAAATAAGTATTTAATAAAAGTGATATTTAAATTATAAACACTGAAATATATAAATACTGAGAGCTTCTTTCTAGAGTTGAAATCTTCAAGCAACTCGTCCTAATAAAATTGAATGAAATCAAATTCTTACTTCATAGTTATTGTTAGTACAAAAATAAAGGGCACTAAAAAATTTATCATGATTTCTTTCTAGTTGTATTGATTGAGCAAGAAAACTTAAAATACAGTTTTGGTTTTCTTCAAATTAAAAGCTTTTTGATTACTTTTTCCTATATTTGTATATTTTTTATCATCCTGAAGTTACATCTCAAAGAATTAGGTTTCTGAAAGGTTTGTTTTTTTTTACAAAACAAATGTTAAGTAAATAAACCTGATAATTGGAAGAAATAGGGCCAGCAGACGTTTAATTAGGCCGATTATTATTTATCACTTGCCTTGCGATTTGATAAGTTGTACATATATTTTTATCTGTCTTCATGCCATTTTTGCTAAAAAAAATACAGAAAAATAAGTTTCTTATTAGATTTTTGTATAATAGTTATCATATTTTTCATGTTTTAGTAATAAAGTTTACTAATAGCTATTTGAACACCTAAACTAATATTGAGTGTTGCTTGCGATCAAATTGTTTTATTTTTAGTATTTTTGATGAAATTACAAAATATTGAGATACTATGTACTACTATTTTTGAAGTATTCAACTACAATAGTTCAATATTTCAAAAATAGTAGCAGTATAGAGTTTAATAATAATAAAACCAGAGTTTAATAGCAAATAATAATTCTTAAATTAAAGCATATAAGAATCTCTATCAATACTTAATATATTATTATATGCATACAAGTGTATAATTTTTTCTTCATGAATAATTGAGTATCTAGTATGTTAAGAAAAAATAACATTATTATAACTCTGTTTACACAGAATTCATTGGTAACACATAAATTTATATTCATTGTTTGATTTATATGTAGCTTGCGCCTTTTTTATATTACCACAAATGACTTAATGGAAAATATTATACATGATTTATAAAGATTAACTTTTAATGCTATGAAGTATCATCAAACCTTTTTAAGAAGAACATCGCAGAGAGGCTTTGGGCTATTCGCCCAAAGGTGTTTTTCCTTTTGCATTTAAAAAGTCTTTATGATATAATACTAACTGGTGGTGTCAGACCACCAGTTTTATATAATATAGGTTTTCTCCATACAAATTCTGAAACACTGTTTCATCCCCTTAGGAAGTGACTTTTGGAAAATCCTCTCTTAATGCTTCCTTACATCATAAAAGAAAAGCTTGTATACAATTTCACGGTTCTAATCCCAGCAGTTTTGGCATTGGTTTTGTGTATTGATATGTCAGTCAGTTTCTCCTTTTATAGATTAGAGATAATAATAACTACTACTCTATATAGCAAAACATATAATTTAAAAAAAGGTATTATTGTATATTATGTCTTGTACGATGTTCTTCTCAAAAAGGGTTGATGTTATTTTATCTATTAGTTTTCCTCAAACTATTTTCTAGGAAAATGATAATAAGGATAAGTTTACATAGCTAGGTATTCAACTATGTTATTTTATTAGTCATTATATTGCGCTATGTCAAGTGCTCTTGCTTCTTTTAACATTTATACAATTTAATATTTCTCAAAAATTATATTTGTACATTAGGAGCTTCTTCTTTTATAAATAAGATATTTGGAAATAAAATTTTGAAAAGAAACAATGAGCATTGCTTCAATATCAACCGTTTTTATAATAAATAGTAAATAACGACAGTTAGTCATGAAGACTTGTGAAAGGTATCTAGGTGGGTTAGCATTTCCAAGCTGAATGCCATAAGAAATCGATTTTAATTTATTTTTCATGATTTCAGTTTAACTTGTTCGATGCTTGCGTTTCCGACCGCTATTGCAATTTTCATAATATAAATTTGAAGGAATGTTTGATGTTTTCAGTTCGGAGCGCTCGAAGGTTCGCGTGTCGTTCTACCAAGGGGCGCGGCCGCAGTGCTTGTCCCCCCCACCCCCCGCGCCGGCGACAGACTCGCACGTCCTCTACGCGGCCCTGCTCTCGGCTGCCGCTAACGCAGACATGGTGGACCACACTATGTACAACAGACAGATCAGGTAAATATCTACTTTTCTCTTACTATCAGTAAAACTTTTCATCCATTTTCTGGTTAAATCTTTCAGGTACTTATTTGAAAAGTTGCTAAACTTGAAATTTAATTCATATAATAAAGTTGCTATAAATGAAAGCGTCTAGTATGAAAACCAATTTACAGCATAAGCCTGCACAAGACTATAAACACCAGATATTTGTATTCTGAATATTTGTATAATCGAAGTTGATATATGTGAAATTGAAATGCTAAAATCATGTATACATACAGGTTTCTGCATTTATAACCTGCCCCTCATGCATTATTAAAGTACAGAAAAGGGGGTAACCGATATGTTCGTCCTTCGTCCGTACTTCACGCGCATCACTTGTCTACCTGATCATTGATACTGATATTTACATCTATTTTAAGAATATCTTTAAGAATCCATATCAGCTTTTATCAGATATTAGATGATATTGCGCCGTTAAGTAAGAAATGAGTACTTGATACATAGCATAGATATAACAAGTCCAGCTACGAAGTAATTTATTCGAACTATCGTGATTGTCTTTATAAATATACGGCAATCTGTATAATCCTGCATTCTATAGAATGCTTGAAAAGTTTAGGCAAAGTTTAAAATATAATTTGTTTTAAACTTTGCCTTGGCGTTTTATACAATAACGAATATTCGGCCAACCAAGTGCTCACGGCGGTCGTAAGCTAAACTGCAGGATTTAAAGGAATCTAACATGAACGGGATTACCCTGATTACACATCATCATGCCCTTCGTGCTCGATCTTGCTCACGTTAGTTTGAGTCACTCCTAAATTTTAACAAAAGATGACTTATTTGTCCTTTATTTTATTTTGCCTTACGGCCTGTGCATTGATTGTTTATATTGACTAGGCAGAGTATAAAATGATAATAGATACAATATGCTATACATTGCCCGGACGAGCTCGGTACTGCATTATTTATGTTACTAGGCATTCTACACACTGCTTGAATTCTATACTTTGCCGGCAACATTGCACAAAAGAATCAATACACAGCGGTGATGTCACCCTGCATCACACATGCTCATGTGAATTCAACATAATTGTGCTCATGCTTAGAACCATCATAATAGCGCTCTAATGTATTTTCAACCTATTATTCTTTAGAATGTTAGTACATTCCTTCATTTTGTAACTAAATGCCAACAAAGGAAGCGGGGATAGGTATGTAGTCCTCTACCTGCATCCTTTGTCGACATTTAATTTGATAAAAATAATCCAAATTAATTTGCCATTGCCCATACTGCATCGGGAAGTTTGATTATGGAAATAAAACTACAAAACAACTTTTTAATCAAGCAGAACAATTTTTTTATTTTCACGGTCGAGCGGTAACCATAACACGGAGCATCGATTGAAGTATTCATGTGCAATTTGTCTAGTTGATCTGAATTAGAATGAATCGATCGCATCTGCAGTCGACGTCGTATTGTTCGAACGTAATCATGCGGCCATTGTTGCATGTTTACTGTATAGAGATCGTCGATGAATACTATATGTTTGTGTGTTGCAGTACGGAGAGCGGGTGGGACAACCCGTTCCGTCCGGACGGAGATCTCAGTCGCGAGGCCGACGAGATAGTATCCCTGATCAAGGGCGGCAAACCGATCACGCCGACGCCGCCGCCGGTCGCCGCGCCGCAGCTAGCCGCCTGCGACGAGAAGGAGGAGAAAGTGCAAGCGAATAATGTTAACGTAATATATTTTGCTATCATGGTATAATGTTTAACACGCAACCTTCGCGTTTGCTAGCTAATAGAGGAAAGTTCACCGAGTAACCGCTATATGTAGTGCCGTAATGTAGTGCATTTAGGATCGTTCAACAAAAACGGTTGCAGAAAATGATTCTCCACACGTCCTTCTTCTTGTTACTGCGTTTTCGCTGTACCAGTCATTATATTATATACACCTTTATTATTAACCTATCAATACCCGCGAAACGAGACACAATAGTAAAACAATAACAGCGCGGTCCAATGAGACCGGTCGGGGATTCATGAATTAATCTATCCAAATAATAATAAAGAGGTAGAATTATTGTTATTGTTAACGGTAATCTCTTTGAGATCCGAATAAAACAAAAATGTCATCATGAGTTATATAAGAGACGTAGACGAATGTCATGGCATGCCTATAATTTATGGTCTCTCTGGCATGGTCGCGGGCAAAAACTTGCCCCGACATATAACACCAGTTTATACAAAACTAGCGACCCGCCCCGGCTTCGCACGGGTGCAAAATAATTAGTGTTTCTCTACTATAATTATGATGCATATTGCTCTTCCTCTTGAATCACTCTTTCTATTAAAAAACAAACCGCATCAAAATCCGTTGCGTAGTTTTAAAGATTTAAGCATACACAAAGATATAGGGACAGAGAAAGCGACTTTGTTTTATACTATGTAGTGATCTAGTTATTCAATTGGGAGATCGTTATCATGTTGAATGTGTAATTGCAGGCTAACGCTCCGCCGTCGCCGCAGACGAAGGTGGCGAGCCCTGAGCAGCAGAGCACTCCGAAGGTGATGAACGGCACCAAGAACGGCGCGGCCGTGGGCGAGGTGCGCGCCGGGCAGGTGGAGGTGCAGCGCGCGCCGCCGCAGGAGCCGCAGCAGCCCGAGCACGTGACCATCCGCAAGAAGCCCAAGTGCAAGTGCTGCGCCATCCAGTAACCGCCCGGCCACTTCGCTTCACACCGGTAACACGCTCTGCTTCACGACGGCGGCCGCCGACCACGGTGTTTACTCGGTGCTAAGTATTTCATTTTAAACAATCTGTTCATCACTGAAATATTTCTACAACTATAGGTACTATTTACAAAAATAAAGGTTGATCGTACCTACTATTTACAAAATTCATCGCGAGTATGGCAGCTATTTTTGTGTAACCTATACATTACTGTCGTGTTAGTTTCAGTGCTTGGTTCGATACCTTCGTAGGTAGCAGTTTTATTGTATCTGTTATCTTAATTAATGTTTTTGATATAATTTTATGTAGTAAGTTTTTATTAAACTTTTTTAGGGTACAAACATGAAAGTATTTATTTCGTTTAGCTAGTCTGAAGAAAATTTTAGTTTGAGATGTTGATTAGTTTTCAGGCTAATTAAATTATTGTTTCTCATTCAAAGACAATGTGTGTGCACTTCGTGCGCGGATCATGGAAATATTTTCTTTATTAATATCATTTTAGAGAATCTCACAAAATTTTCAAGGAGCTTAAGATAAGAGATAATTTTGAAGCTCTGTTATATCAAACTAAAACTGCTGAAATGTTATTTTCACTTTTGCTCATTTGAATCAATTGACATAATATACATATAGAGAAATATAATCATAACTTTGAAAATAATCATTTATTTAAAAACTGTTATTTTAAGAGTTGACTCTGTGTTGAATAATATTAAAATACATAATTTAAATGTATATTTTTATATCTTTATTTATAAAAAGTATTATAAACCATACAAAATGGGGTAACCAAGTATCGACGATATCATTGAAGATTATAGATATTTCGACGGATGTATTTTGCCATGTTTCAACGCTAGCCACGAATACTGTTGGTGATGAGATCAGATCAGCCCGATCAAAGGGCTCACTGTCTGTTACATCGGACTGTTATTGCCGAAAAGTGGATATTATCATGCATCTGCCTATACCTTCGACGCAAACTGCGTGATTTTTGGTTTATAGTTCAGTATAGAACTAGTCTGGCGGTAATTCGTCAAAAGCATTCGTGTGTAGCCCTACCTAAATACCTATAGAATATTTGTAGGTAAATGTTATTACTGTTATATTATTAAAGTAGCCTCCTTCATGATTCCACGCTTGCATCCAGTAGTGTCGACACGAAACGATTGAGTTTTGACGATATTGTGCTTACTGAGCAGTTGATGAGATAATTTTAATGAGCCTACTTAAATTACATAATATTTCTTCGACAGAAACAACAAAGACTGTATTTATTTGCTTATTTATACTTGGCAGCATATTGGATAACTGGTTAGTGAAAATGATAACTAGCCAATACTATACAAAATTATATAGGCTTAAAATAGCTTGATGCAGTTTTTTTATAGTATTTGCTAGCGGAAGTGCGACGGAGTCATTTTAGTGTACATGACGAATTTGATTATATAAGGTAGTTTCTGCTGGGAAATAGTTTTATTAAAATTATTTAAAATACGGATGGGCTATTTTCCTTACATCAAAAAATAAATATATAACGAAATTCAATTGACTTGTAATATAAAATACGAATAAACAAAACGGCTGGACAACTGTTGCAAAATGGTTATAGTTAGTAATGTGTATAAAATCGATAGGTTCCAAAAGGATAGAGTTTTTAAGGTAGCTAGAAGTAATTAGGAAGGAAATAGCGTTATAAACTTCGTTATTAAACAGATAAATTATTTTTGACTTTGTTTAGTTTTCGTATTTTGTAGGTGAAGCTTAGGGGTGCGGTTGTAGAACATCAGCGAGTGATTTAGTAGTGACGCCGACGTAGCGGCGCGGGGCGCAGTGTGGCGGCGCGCGCGGCACTGACACATATCAGCCGCGTCACAGCACGGCACGCGCGCGCCACACTGGACGCGTTCCTGCGGAGCTATGTTGGCTTGCATTGCAAACAAGATTGTCGATTTAATGTACCACCATCTCCATGTCCACCTATAGCATGGCTTGGCATACATCACTTTTAACTTAGTATCGCAAAATAGCTTCGTGGTTTCATCGCAAGTACGTATCGGTGTTAATTGTTAACCTCTAGTTAAATGTTTCCATAGTAAATTAACGGACTGTATGTACATGTATGTGCACTAGGATGTTAGGTGTCTTACTATTTCCTATATCGCCAAGCTGCAGGTGGTTCATCTCATTCTAGAATTTATTGACGAGATTTCCATAACAGTTGTTATTTAAAATGAGGAGGCTTTCCTATTCAGCCCCAAATTTTTAAATCTCATATACTTCTGTAAGTGCTTGTTAACATCTTGTTATTATTTTTTTTATTACGTCATACTTTTAAGTGCGTTTATTCGGGCACAAAATTATGTTTATAATAATTCCTGTATTTTAACAAGTAAGGGAGTGATAACATTGTAGAAATTGTGGAATGCTGATTTTGCTTTTGTTTTGTAAGTTTGTTTGTCAAGTACAATTTTATGCTCGCGACGTAATCAGCAGCTAGTTAGAAGGTTGTTAATGAGCTGACGCGCACATTCGTTTGGGTTGGATATCTTCAAATTTCACATTAAGCCCTTTCAGTCTCCGGTAACAATACAAAGTTTTGGCTTTCATAAACGTGTTGTCATCTATTGATATGCATATTCTAAGTTATCGGAGAAAACACTGCCAATTAAAGTTTAAATAGCACTTAAATTAATATCAATAAAATAATTGTGACCAAATAATCTGTAATGAAGTTGAATGTAGTCCGTGACGACTGTCGCGTCAGCTCGTGACTATCTCTAACGCATCGGTAGTCGGACAGAAAGCAGTATTATATATTATGTAATATCTATTAATGTTATAACTCTCGTACAACTTCGTGTAATTGTGTAATTATATGTATGTATTAGTAATTAAATAAAAAATGTACCTATTTCATCACCCTTTAAGATTCCAATTGATGAAAGTATGTTCCTTAATAAAGTTTTTTATTTCTAAGTAAAATACTGGCATTAAGGTTCCATATATCAGGTTCCACGGCGACCAACAAAATTGAAATAAAATATAACGAATATCTCCTTTATGCGATTAATATTACACGATTCTATAATAAATTTGGAGTATGTTCTTATTTTCCAATGTTTGACTATGTAACCTAGCCGTTATTTATAATACAGACCTAAAATGACATTATATTTGTATAAAAATCTTTACTTTCTATTATTATTGTCAATGGATATGTACAAATTGATTACATTGTAATTATTTATATTAAATCTTTAAAGGCGAATTGGTGTTTTTTTTTCTATTTTTAGGGTTTCTTACCCAAAGGGTAATACGGAACCTTATTACTAAGACTCCGCTGTCTGGCGGTTCGTCTGTCACCATGCTATATATCACGAACCGTGTTAGCTAGACAGTTGAAATTTTCACAGATGATGCATTTCTGTTGCCGCTATAACAACAAATACTAAAAACAATATAATATACAAGTTAGGCTCCCATAGCAAAAAATATGGTTGTTTTGAACGGAACGCCTACGCCACGCTCTCAAGGATTCCGTACCATTTTTTTTGGTTTGTGAAGCGGGAGGCCGTGTCAAACTTTTACTGTTTAAAACTGTTCCTTCTTTGCCTTCGTTTCAGGGTCCTGGGGTCCTCATTCGTACAACCCAGGGCACCAGTAGGCTTCGGCCCTGCTAGGCCCCTACGTTTTAGCTGACATTTCTTGAGGCGCTCGTGGAACACTATGCGCCGTCGATAACTTGGGCTCGGTCCGGCTACCCGTTGCTTGCCGTCCGCAAGCTCACACCTACGGTGGTTGGAAATCAGGGTTGGGATCCCGGCGGCTGGGGTGCGAAGGTTGCCTCCTTCTCTAGCATTACAGCTTTGCAGAAAAGGCGTCCGCCTGCCACTCCTCCTCGCTCCAGACCATAGCCTGTACCAGGGCCTTGCGCGAGAGGTTGCTGCCACCGATCGCCCCTACGAGGACACTGCGTGCTCCGCCCAAGCGGAGCTCACCTCCACCGTGTCCTCCAGGCCGTCATCTCAATGGTGACACCCGGGCGTTTCTTCTGCATGAATCTAGTGCAGGAATCTATCGTACTTACCATGACTGGTGAGGACCTACGTCATACGGAAGGTGACAACTTTCCAGCCACTCCTCAAAAAGTGGATTTACCGCCATAATGATGCCAGCACGGGGTTGCGACATTCGGAGTCGCTATTCCACCATAACGTCCCACCGGAACTCTGTCCGCCATGTCGCGGCAGCGAAGTTTCGTCCCGGCGTTGCATCTCCACGCACAAATAGGTAATGCAAGGACTGTTGCCTCCAGTTCCATCAGGCTAGTAAGGACGCTCGACATTTCGCGGGAGACAGTGCCGTATCCCCGCACTATCAGGGGGTTTGCAGTCAAGCACTAGTTAAACGCGTAGAACCTTTCGGCAGGAGGCGTGTGGCTGGATCCCCTAGGATAGGAGCCGATGTAAAGCAGTCCCAGTCCGTTCCAGCTTGGGGGCCAGACGTCGATATTTAATGCCCCCCTATTGTTATTTAGAAACATGGTAGTGACGCCGTCTGAGGGCCATGAAAATAGATGGCCTCAGACTTTTGTAGTAGCACCTAGAGCCCCAACTACTGGATCCTCTCCACGTCTGCCGCTACTCCCGCCGCCGCCAGGAATGACCCTGATTGCGCCAGGACCAGCGTGCCACGCTGCCCCGCCAGGGAGGTCACCGCGCAGCACGTAACCCTACCCGATGTTCCACAACGGCGGTCCTAGTACCGATCCCTGCGGAGCACTGCACATCTTTCGCAGTTTCCACTCTCCCTTGTGACCAGGGTAGATACGTATGTATTTCATCAGGTACCTAGGTCTCGATATCACGACGAAAGTAGGCGAGCTCCTGGTGATACCGTAATGCCCCCCCAAATCTACTCCAAGGACAAGAGTAGAAGGCTTTGGCGATGTCTAGAGACACCCTACCCCGGGACGCTGCATCTCCGTCGTGCACGACTCGTGAGGGCTCGCCCCCACCCGTGCTTTTTATCATAGTGTATGAAGTTGGTAGAATAAATTAAATTTCGTTTGAATTTCATTTATGTATTTAATGTTCCAAAAAACAATACACAGTATATAATAAGCATTCATAATGATGCACATATAGCGGCCCCCGGGGAACAAAATGATAATTGACATTACCATAGTTTTAGTGTTATATTTGAAGTCTACGGTACCTAATACATCTACACATTTTTTTTCGTGAATTTCCAGCCAATATTCATAAAGTTATAATAATACAATATTATTCAAGCACAATTGCTTTTTTGATAAAGAATATAATATGATGTTAATGAGAGGTAGTTTCAATATATTTAGATGACACAAACTTTACAGCTTTTAAATTCTAAATAATACAATTTCGATAACTTTAGTGTAACTAGTGTCACCAGGCGTCCGGATAAAGCCGGACACGGTCAGGCTTTTTGGTTGTGTGTCCGGCCAAACTAGGTGGAGTACAGCCTGTACGGCTTTTGTTAGGCTTTTTAAATATGACCATTTTTATTGATTTGTCATGTGTTCTTGCAATTGCAAGCGTTTGCAGACTAGTGATGACTTGTATTTCATTTGGATGTAAGAAATAAAATTTCCAAGGGCCAAAAAAACATATTTAACAATATTATAAAGGTTTAAAAATTCGCTTTCATTAAGCGTTTTTTTATCTGTCTCCCTATGTCTTGTAGTTAGCAAATTGTATTACAAAATCAGTTACATTTTGTTCCCCGGGGGCCGCGATATTACAACACAGAGAATCCAGACAGTTCAATATGATACGGTACTTCATTAATACACATCAATATCTTGAAAGTTGTACGACTATTATATGGTTTTATATATTCATTATCGCCTATGGAATATGTGTTGTTTTAATACCAATTTATAAACTATCGATTTTACAGAATTATTAGATTACTGGAATTACTGTTATCAGGGACTTGTGCAATCATTGCTGGTTCGAAAAAATACTCCAATACACGATTACAATCGCGATTGAAACTGTATCGGATGAAATTGCTGGTGTCCTTATGACCGTTTTTACGTGTCTTCGGAAAGAAGAAAATGATCCTACGGGACACCAAAAATACTTGGGTTATATGGCAACAATCGATAAGCATAATGTAAGCATACAGACTATAGTAGATAAAACAAAATCATTGGGTATTAAAATAAATTTCTTGGTAGCGACACCTATTGTTGAAATCATGACTCTTTTCAAGGGAATGTTTGATGAAGTACGCACAGGAGTCACGAGATTTAAGGTCAGGAAAACAGTCTACAAAAGAGGTTTAAAGAGAGATGCTTCAGGTAAGCAACTGGGTAGAGAACTCGGAGAGAAAGAGACCACACAAAATATAACGCAATATGGTCTGGTAAACCATCACATACCTCTCCTCCAGGGTATAACGTTGCCTCCTGAAAGAAGAACAGGCGTCTTAAGAAGTTTGGGTCCATTAGCTCAAGCCATTCTTTTGGTTATGGAAGATAAATATTTCACAAAATTGAATAGCGCGCTTAGTACTAGCCTCCAAATGTTACCCATGGCGGCTGAAATCATTTCATGCTTGAAGGAGGCAAACAGCCCAGGAAGTGTCTCGGGAGTGTTGAAAGAGCTGGGTGATATTCTATTGATTACTACTGCAAGAGCTACACAAAAGATATATTTTCCACTAATCCTTTGTGTATATATGTGGAAAAAGAAACCTGCTGACTTCCAATGGAGTTTCTCTGGTGCCCCGATGATTAAGCTTTATAATTCCGTAGCAAAAACTTTTAAGTTCAAGATTCGTTCTGGAGCATCACCTCTATTAACTTCAGAAGCAGTTTTTCATGCAATGTTTGGAACGTATTTGGAAGATTTGAGCGTTCTCCAACAAATTACTACACACCCTAAATTCCATCAACGGAAGGATATGAATAGTGTATTCTTAAAGAGGGGAGAGAAACCTGCTATACATGTTACTCCAATACAATTCAAATATGTGTCAAAAATGGCTCAAGCGCTTTTAACAAAAAGTCTAGGGAACATAGACCCTGTATCGACAAGTCGTCCTTCATTCTCAGGGTTTCGGAGAAGGACATTCACCCAAGAATTTTTGTCATATCTATCGACTGGGAAGAGTGCTATAAATTACAGCTCTGACCCAATGCAGCTACAATATGCTCTTAAAAAGATTAAAGATTCATTGATAGAGGAAAAAGATTCAGAGAAGGTTTATGTGTAAAGCGCTTATTTGTGACGTAAACGAATGCAACAGGAAACATCACAAACTGTTGCACAAAGAGCGTACAGTTGAGGCATCGCATAAAGTAGCGACGTCGGCGTCGACGCCTGTTATCATACACGAAACCGTTACGTCGGCGCGGGAAAATGTAACAACAACTTCGCCTCAGAATCGCCGCGCGTATTTGAAGATTGTACCTGTCACATTGAGCGGACCACATACAAGTGTAGATACATATGCCTTGTTAGACGACGGGAGTACAGTCACCTTGTTAGACGCGTCAGTAGCTGATATCTTAGGTGCAGACGGGCCAGCGAGTCCTATGTGGATACAAGGCATAGGCACGGAAGTTAAACATGAGCAAAGCCGAACAGTGAGCCTCCACATACAAGGTAAGCACCATAGCGACCCGCAGAAGATAGAGGCTGCGCGCACCGTAACCAGGCTTGAAATTATGGCGCAAACTGTACAGACCCAGGACATAAAAAATTGTAGGCATTTAGACGACATAAGTAGCACTCTTGTTTATGAACACGCGCGACCTATGATTTTAATAGGCCAAGATAACTGGCATTTATTAGTAGCCGCGGAAACACGGACAGGTGCGCGTGATCAGCCGGTAGCATCATACACAAAACTCGGCTGGGTACTACATGTGTGTCAGCACTCTGTAAATAAAATCATAGCTACATTTTGCGGCCACATTAAAATCCAAGAAAATCCGGAACCAATAGAAGAAACCATGAAAAACTTTTTCAAACTAGAATCACTAGGTATAGAACCTAGGTTACCTAGAGACGACCCGCAACAGCGAGCCTTAGACATCTTAGAACAGAAGAGTCGACGATTACCCGATGGCAGCTTCGAGACCGGACTATTGTGGAAACAAGAGGAACCTAAAATACCAAACAACTACCTAGGTGCCCTAAAACGCCTAGAAAATCTAGAACGGCGCCTAGATAAAGACGAAAACCTCAAGACCCAGTATTTGCAACGCCTCGACAATTTATTTAACTCAGGCTATGCAGAAAAGGCACCCGACACATGTACGCCGAATAAAACCTGGTACCTACCTCATTTCCCAGTAGTCAACCCAGCCAAGCCACATAAGCCGCCACGACTCGTACACGATGCAGCAGCTAAGACAGCGGGTCTGTGCCTAAACGACCTACTCTTATCGGGACCCGACTTATTAAAATCGTTGCCCGGTGTTTTAATGCGTTTCCGGCAAAATAAAATAGCTGTGTCAGCCGACATTAAAGAAATGTTCATGAGAATAAAGATAAGGGAGGAAGATCGCGATGCATTGAGATTTTTATGGCGAGGCGATCAACGAAGTGGACCGCCCGGTGAATATCGCATGACGTCTGTAATATTTGGCGCGACGTCGTCCCCATGTACGGCGCTATACATAAAAGATCGCAACGCTAGAGACTTTGTTGATAAATACCCTGCCGCCGCGTCAGCAATAATAAATAATCATTATATGGACGATTACCTTCAGAGTTTTTCCAGCGAAGAGGAAGCCAAGAAAATAACATCACAAGTAGATTACATTCATAAAAAAGGCAACTTTGTTTTATGCGGTTGGATATCAAACAATAGAAATGTGTTGAACTATGACCTCGCGCCTTCACAAGACACAAAAGTATTAGGCGGCGACGACACCGAGAAAGCACTAGGAGTACGATGGGATACCAAAAAGGATTGCTTTATATTTCAAATCAATAAAAACAAAACACCTATTGCATTATTAAACAACACACGCCCACCCACTAAACGGGAGGCGCTCAGCATAATTATGTCTATATTTGACCCACTAGGGATTATATCACCTATCACTATACCAGCTAAAAGGATACTTCAAAACACATGGAAGTACAAAACGGAGTGGGACAAGTCGCTACCCGAAGAGCTACTACCAAAATGGAAAGAGTGGATGAAGTCACTGAGTACTATAGAAACTTTACTGATCCCACGCTGCTACGATTACGGTGACGTCACTACAAGAGAAGTACATACTTTCGTAGACGCAAGCGAGGAGGCATACGCCGCAGCGGTATACTGGCGAATGGAAAGGTCAGACGGCAGCGTACAAGTGACCCTGGCGGCAGCCAAGAGCAGGGTAGCCCCACTTAAACCCGTTTCTATACCTAGGCTGGAGCTACAAGCCGCGCTGTTGGGAGCGCGCCTAGCCCGGACGGTCGTACAAGAACACGACTACGAGGTCAACGACCTAACATATTGGAGCGACTCAACCACCGCTCTAGCCTGGATTCAAGCTGAACCACGCACATTTAAAACTTTCGTGGCGCATCGTGTAGCTGAAATTGAGGAACTCACCAAGAAAAATGAATGGAGGTGGTTACCCTCGAAGGATAATGTGGCTGATGACGCGACGCGTAGCACACCGGAACATTTCAACTCGGAACACAGATGGTTTTGCGGCCCCGACTTCCTTAGAAAAGGTAGAGACGAGTGGCCACAAAATAAAAAGGTCATTGCCCCCATGGACACGGGCGAAGAGCGCGTCAAATGTCATGTAATCAACAACACGACAATAAACGATCATCTCCCAAATATTACTCGATTTTCCAAATGGACACGACTTATAAGGACAACAGCAAGAGTACTTCAGTTCATTGACCTGTGTAGACCAAGTAAACATACTGTCGAATATAAGTGTACTAAGAAAAGGGAATCAAAAGATCCAACTTGGAAAAGAACACACAAAAATAAAATCATTAAAAAAGTTACGCAAAATATAAAAAATAATAAAACCACAAACTACATACCTATACCTGCTACTTATATACAACACGCCGAAGAACAATGGATCAAGGGCGCGCAAGCCGAAAGCTTTTCAAAAGAAATTGCCGCCATAAAGGATAACAAAGCGGCGCCCAGCGACAGTCCGTTATCAGTATTAAGTACATACCTAGACAACGCAGGTGTTCTACGTTTGCGCGGGAGAATCACAGCGGTACAAGACGTGAATGAAGAAATTAAAAACCCTATTATACTCGAGGGTAAGCACAGGTATACGAAGCTATACATAGCGTACATACATGAAAGTTTACATCATGGTGGAACAGAGATAACAGTAAATGAGATAAGACAGCGTCTTTGGATTACAAAACTACGTCCATCTGTAAAAAATGTTATAAAGTGCTGTTTATATTGCAAAATAAAAAAGGCGAAGCCTGCTAACCCGTCTACAGGTAACCCACCGTACCCTCGTCTAGCTCATCATGCACGTCCTTTCACTTTTACTGGACTAGATTATTTTGGCCCCATATCTGTTTCTGTAGGTAGGCACAAAGAAAAAAGATACGGTGCCTTATTTACCTGCTTAACGTGTAGAGCCATACACATAGAAATAGCTAGCTCGCTTACTGCTGACTCAGCTATCGCAGCTCTTAGGCGATTTATAGCTATACTCCGTCGGTTTAGGTAGTTAACTAAATGTAAACAATCTTGGCATGTCTTTTTATCTAAAAGTTGTCTATAAATTGTATGTAAAAATCTTTGCAAATAGGTATTTACCTAAATCGATGTTAGCTAATAAACTAAATTTAAATAATCTTTGTGTATATTATATACGACCTCTTTAATATAAAAAGACATGCCAAGATTGTTTACCTTTAGTTAACTACCTAAACCGACGGAGTATAGGAGAGGTTGTCCCAAAGAGATATGGAGCGACAACGCTACCTGTTTTAAAGCGGCGGATAGGGAACTAGGTGAAAGCGCCTTAAGCGCTTTAGGTTGTGAGTCCAATGCGCGGTCCATAAGCTGGAAGTACATACCTCCCGCGTCGCCTTTTATGGGAGGAGCGTGGGAAAGAATGGTGAGGGCCGTCAAGGAAGCACTATACGTCACATTGAAGGAAGTCCATCCATCCGACGAGACCCTGGCCACGCTACTCGTGGAAGTGGAAAATACGGTGAACTCCAGGCCACTCACGCATGTCAACGTGTCACCAGATGAGCCCGAAGCCCTCACGCCTAACCATATTTTGATCGGCCCTAACCCACATGTACCCTCACCGGGTAATTTCACCGCAGCGGACGTCACAGCACGGCACCAATGGCGGCGCGCCCAGGCACTCGCTGACGTCTTTTGGCGAAGATGGGTACGTGAATACCTGCCGCTCCTTCAAAACCGGCGGGAGCCCTACGGCAGCGGTACCCCACCCAAAGTTGGAGACGTTGTCGCGATCTGCGACCCTAACCTCCCACGCAACACCTGGCCTAAGGGAAGGGTGACGCAGGTGTTGCCAGGCAAAGATGGAGAGATACGAGTTGTAGACGTCATGACCAGAGGACTCGTACTCCGAAGACCAACGAAGCGCATCGTCGTGCTCCCCACGGAGTCGCCTGATGGCGACGGCGGGAGAAGTGTGCACGACGACGGTATCAAAACATAGCGGCGGCGCCGTCGTTACTTACCTATCTTTGCGTATTATAAAACCTGTATAAACCTGTTAGTAGGACGACGGTGCCGCGGGGCCGACACGAACGAACCTGTTTTCGTGGTTCGGTCGCTTCGCGCATCGCCATTGGTCAACAAAAACAAATATGGCCACTCCACGCCCCCCGCGTGTCAGCGTGTATAAAAGGGCCGACCCTGCCGCTTTTGCTACCGGTAGACTACACTCCCTACTCAACCCACGCAGCAAGTTGTCCTTTAAGGGCAAATTGCGAATCTACACAGCGTGCATACGCCCCATAATGACTTACGCCTGTGCAGTGTTCGCACACGTAAAGCCTTACCGACTCCATAGGATGCAGACACTTCAAAACCGTTTCTTGCGACGTGCTAAGGATGCCCCTTATTACGTCCGCAACGAGAGACTGCATCTCGATCTCAAGATCCCCACAGTTCAGCAATTCATGAAACGCATTACTGTGCGCTTCTTCGCCTCCGCAGAAAAACACTCCAATCCCCTCATAGTATCTGCCGCCCGATACACCGCTTCTCGTATCAGCAAGATACGACGTCCTCGACTCACCCTCACTACCCCCGACGACCCCATAACTGTCCTCCAAGAGAGTAGTAGGGAAACAAGTACTATTAGAAAATACAAAATCAGACGGCCGTCCTTCCGCCCTCGCCGCCGAGGGCCCCGGAATCGCGGTAATTCACCCACCCCGACCCTTGCTCGACAAAGCCAGCCCGCGTGCTGAGCTAGTAGCTTTAAAATAGTCCCCAAAATATGATCCAGCTGTCCCTTGCTGTCTCAGCGACGCCCTAAGCCGAGGTTCGTACCCCACAGGGGGTGCCCTTAGCGTGTTCGCTTAATTTTATTTGCCCTGGCTGGAGGCTTAGAGTCACGCTCTCGGCAGCCACAGGATTGTCCGGTTAAGCAGTAAACAGCCGTAGCGAGCTGAACTGCGAGATGCCCTAGTCAAAAAAAAAAAAAAAAAAAGATGCGCGGGGCAGTCGTCAGTCAAAAAGTTATGAGTCAAAGTGTCACTACGTATGTAAAAGTTTTTGAATAATACACCATTTAAGTTACGACGTACGAGTTTTTATTAATATACAGTCCATTCGCTACAGAAACTTTCAAATTTGGAGTTTGATCATCAAAATAATTATGTTGATTTCTGGCAAGTCGAGATTTTTGTTACTCGTTTTTTCGCAAGTCAAGATTTTTGTTACTAGTAACTTTGCAAGATAAGTTTGTAACCTGTTATAGGTTACAAACTTTGAATGTAAATAGTAGTAGGTCTGAATAAAATGTCCATTTTTAGATAAGTTTAACAGAAATAAGAATTCTCATTTCCTCCGAATGATTCAATTGCCTTCAGACCCGGACATTTATGCTTACAATCCTAAAATAGTTTGGAAGATATATTAAAAGTTATTATGAAACCAACAATATATTCCAGTCAAATGAAAAAGGTCTGATATACTTAGGTAGAAATGATATCCTTAGGACCTATTTGTTTGTAATTAAAATAAGATTCAATTAAGATTACAAAATTTACACCTAGACATTACTGTGAAGATTACATTCTACATATAGGTTTACAGTATAAAATGGTATTTGCAATACGCAAGCGTACCATTTAGACGGACCAATAGTTAAAAAACATCGAGAGAGTACTACAGTTAGGTCCAGAAAACATCAGATTACAGACATCAATTGTCAGAGACGATATATGATTCGCTACTGCTTGTAGTAAGAAATCTTTGTGATTTATTAGAAGATGTATATATCTAAATAATATTCATTTGTCTACTCGATGAAGTATATATGTAGTGAATATGAAAAGAATCATCGAGTTACACTTAATTTAACATTTAAATCAAATTCATATTTGTATTATTTATCCTAATAACAAAATAATTTGGTAGGTTAGGTACATGCGTATGGCGTACTTGTGTTACCAGTGACAATAAATAAGAATATTATAAGACGCATTCCATTTATGAAAAGGTCACGTTTGTATAGCTTCCCCTCACGGTATATTTCATTAGTTTTAATACATCAGGGAGAGGGAAAAACTATGTTGCACTTTCAGTGAAATTTAGTGGCAAAAAATCATATCACACTACGGAACTACGTTATACCACGTATTCATATATATAAATGGACAGCAGCTAGGCCTGTCTATGTGTATACATATATAGTAATGGTCTGGCAACTCGAATTTAATAATGCTTTAAAGTTAGAAAGTACATTTAAAATAAATCTTGTATATGTACTTTGGTGTGGTCAGCAAACAACTATTACAGCGTTGTATTTAAACATTGAACATAGGTTTCATTACGATTTCATAAATCCCCTAAGAAATTCTGTATGTTGCTGGAATGTTTTAATTCTTAAATCTAAATAAAAATACTAACACATCTTTACTAGCATTAAAAATGTTAACCTAGATACCTTCTCTGATACACAATACAAATAGCTAGTTGCAAAAATATTTTTTTAGTCCATTATGGATACGATAAAAAGTCATTTGTTTCGAGAGCTCTCAACTTGTAGCACTGTTCCCCGCGACGCGCCGGCTGTGCGTCGCGCCGGTTCTCGTGCAGCCTACCAGGCAGGGTCTCGTCGGGTCGAGGGTACAAACAGTAAAATTTACACTAAAAAATTATCACTTATCCTATTAATAGATTTATCATTACGTGGGAGTATATGGTTTACAACATTAGGCCTTACATTACGACAATTCTACATAATCATTAAAAAATATTCGATACGAAATGTTTTTAAAGAAAAACTTATAAATGCGTAATAAAAGTATATTCTAATTTTAAAAGGTTTTGTATTAATCGAAATTTACCGGTTCTGTTTTTTTGAGATATCTAGGGCTTTGTTGAGAATCAATGATACATCCATTGGCGGGAAGTTTTGAAGCAGTTTCACGTTTGACGCAAAGTCTCCGTGCAGGATCTCGTGTCGTATCAAGCTGTTTAAGGAAAAAGTGTAAATTAGCCAGAGTGAGGTCAGCATTCGTTTTAGTTTTAATTATATAAATATAGACGACGTGATTTGAGTTGTTCACGAATATAATTATAAAGTAATAAAGGAGCATTTTCAAATTAAGTATAAATATGTGTAATACTTACTACATCATGGCACAGCAGATGCATATCAGAAAGTCAAATCGTTTGGCATCAGCAAACAGGGTGTCCCAGATCCTTTCGAGGTCTGGCAGTGAGAACTCTTGAGAGAGCAGCAGCGTCAACCATCTGCAAAATATTATTCATTTACTTTTTTACTTTGATAAAGTAAAAATTATTTAATTTTAACTATTTTCAGGGTTTGCACATTTAACGTTACGCGTTGTATATATAAAATGATTAAATGACTAAGGGCCTATTTCACCACCTATGATTAAGTTTCGAGTATCTTACTTGGCAGAAAATTTCATACAAATTCTGTTCCATTTTTGAATTTATTCAGTGAGTAGTGCCTACTCTGGGTGGAGCGAGAAGGAGTGTCCAACTTTACTGACTAAAACCCATATTGTTTTTTCAATTGCCCTTTGCCAGAACCACAGTAATTATTTATTCATTTTAATCGGTCCGTAGCTCTGGCAGGCAGCAGCCCTAACTGATACCTCTTGATGAGAATTCGTTGTCACTGTCGGCGAGCTACCCATTGGTCGTCGCTCTGCGTCTCCCGTCGAGTCTCTGTACCCTGTTGCCGTCGCCGATCGTCTCCACGACTATATGGCGGTGGCCCGCCCAAGCGGGGTAGACCTCCACCGTGTCCTTGGGAATATTTGTAGAATGGTGAAACCCGGGCGTCTCTTTCTGCCGAATCCGACAAAGCAATCACCCGAAACATCCCTTTTCAGTGAGAGAACCTTGGCAGGTGGCAAGTGCGTCTCTGAAGCCACAACTCAAAGAGGGGCCACGCACTCGCTGTCTCCTTGCGGCCACGAGCTCCCGCCGACACACTGTCCGCTGTCTATCGCACCAGTACAACGCTTACCTGAAGCTATAGTATTGGGGCCTCAATTCCTGCACTTCCAGCAAGTTCCAGATCATAGGATCATTTTTCTTGAGACATTCGCTCAGCTTGACCATGACATTGTTGATGCCGCTGCTAGATTCGTCCAGTGTGCGTATGTAGAAGTCACGAATCTCTGCCATAAGATTGGTAAAGCAGAAGAAGCAGTCAGCTTCGGCATATCCTGCTCAAAAACAAATCTCTTAATAAGGCAAACACTTAAGTGGCTAAAAATACTAAAGAGATATAATTATACAAATTACATCATAAAATATTATTGCTACAAAAGCTGTTTTTAACACTTTCGTTCATCTGGTATAGGTACAGATATTTGAATTAGCTATATATAAATAAGATAAACTGGCGGTGGACGTTTAGATTCACTTAAGCTTGTGTACCTGAACTATTTTGGTCAGTTCAGTCACTTGTAACTGTAACACACGCAAAGAGAGAGAGAGAGAGAGAGAAGATCAATAATTAATGAATTTATTTACGAGTGAAAAAATATAAGTTAAAGCGAACAGAGCAAGTATACTACTTACTGCGGTACTCGATGTTGGGGTCGCAGGCGAACGTGTGGTAGATGGGGCCGATGATCTCGTTCATGCCCTGCACGTAGCCCTGGCCCGGGTTGAGCTTGGCGTAGAGGAACAGCATGCGCTCCACCACCTCCCAGTGCGCCTCGCGGCCCTCCCGCAGCGGCGCGTAGTCGCCCGCGTGCGTGTCCTTGCGCCGGATCTCATTGCTCAACTAAACAATAAAACCAACTGTCAGCAAACCCGGTACATACATTCTACTTCATTCAGTTTGCAGTTAAGGTGAATGCTTCAGGTAGCCCGCGAAATTCAAATTTTCTTACGTTTTTTGCAATATGCAAGCCAGTGATAGGTTCTATGAAGTTAAAAATACTTTAGCGACTGTAAAACGTAACTAGTTACATAATTACAACCATAAAAATCATCAATACAAGCCTCCAAGCTCACTTAGTTGCAGGAACGTTTTTGACCTCGAAAACATCGTTCCTACACTTTCGCGGGCTAACCTGAAGCTTCCCCCTTTATTCACACAAATATAGACAAAACAATGACAGCACGCTTGATGAGGGATTGCGGTTGAGCGATTAGCGCCCTGCACACGTACAGTTCGAACCGCGCATCTTGGACTGCGTTCCAAACCGCGGTTAGATCTGTACGGTTTGGACTGCGGATCAAACTGTTTTAATGATTACGGTTAAAAATGCATTCACGGTTTGGACTGCGGACGAAACTTACATATCTAGACAAACGTTCCGAACTGTGCGTGTAAATTGATTTTCAAGAGTTTGGACTGCAGTTTGGAATGGCGCGTGGAACGTTATAACTTTTAAAAGTTTTTGTTCCGTGTCTCCGTTACTTTCTTCAATTCTTTGCGAAATGCACCTCTTTTTTATTGTACGGGAATCATAAGAGGTTTAAAAATTTTATGATCTAAAAATGTGAGTTTTTAGTTCATTTGAAGCTGTTGAAAGATGGTTTTGCTTTATCAAATTATTTCTCCCACTGTGAGTGGAACGAAATTGTCACTCTTTTAAGAAACTCTAATGTGTGTTCTAACCTTTAGTTCCCTTTAACGTACCAGAACTGTAGTTTTTTTTCGGGTAGGGGAATCAGAGCTCTTATTGTCGACTTAACACATACAAACCCACACACACACTTACACACGCTCTCTCACACACACACACACTCACTCAAACAACCACTCACGCACACACACCCCCACTCACACACACTCCACACTTTACATCTATTCTTTTTATCACTTTTTGTTTTATCTTTGTTTCATTGTTTTGTTAAATGATTTATTTGTCTGTCCATCTACCTGCTGCAAAAATGAAAATAAGTTCTCGTAAATTACACAAACTTTATTCACAAGGCACCCGTGAAAGGGTTGGGCCTAGCAGCTTTAATACAAGTTGTCTAGTCAACTTAGCAAGGGTGCTAGAGTCTCCAAACTTTTATTGTATAACGTCTCCATCTGTTTGTTTTTAACCTGATGTTGTTAATATGTACACCTTTTTACTACTGCAAATAAATTATTATTATTATTATTATTATCTGAATGACTTCTCCCACTCTTGGGCGGAGCGGGAGGGTGTGTCAGGCTCTTACTGACTAAACCCCTACCCAGTGCTCGCTGTCCGCGTCACGTTACTATACTCCTTACTTTTTATCTTCCAGAGACACGGATGTTCACGGAACAAACGAATGAACTCTGTGATAGCTTGGACGCTCCAAACCGCCATTTTTTGTAATTTACGTTTATACGTGATGCGCGCGTAAAACTGTGAGACATGCGTTCGCATCGATGTGCCAGATCGGACTGTTAGACCCGTACATCTACACGTACAGTTCGGAGCGCGGGATGGAACGGCGCGTGGCGTTTCCCGCAGTCCGAACTGTACGTGTGCAGGGCGCTATTGGCTGCTGCATATCGCGGGTTCGATTCGCGCACAGAACAAATATTTGTATGGCTTACAGATAAGTGTTCTGGGTGCCTTGCGTATGTGAGTTAACATGTTCATGAATATACAGGAGTTATGCCTAGTAGTGAGGCAACGTTATTACAAAAAAGTAAAAATTTCTCAATGATTACGCCACATAAAGGTCAGCTAAATTGTTGTTGAAATATGGCATGTTAGACGTACTTTAGCGACACCAAGTCCTCTACGTTCCAAGGTCGAGAACCTCAGAACTGACTGCTGAACTCTCCTGTGCAGCCTCTTCACGCCATTGCTGTAAGCTATCTAAAAATAATAAAATCAATGTTACTTTGTGTCATACTATTAAAAAAAAAGTAGCAAACGATCCTCTTGCTATGTGTGTGTACAAAACGTGAAAATGAAAAGATAGAAATTGAATAAAAATACCTAAGGCATTAAGTCCGCCTCTGTACTTCTATGTGCATAAAGAATTTAATAAATAAATAAACGTGGAATACTCACCTCCGGACACGGAAATTCTGTGGCAAGTTGAAAGAAGGATATGTCAGGGCAGAGCCTGCGGACATCCTTGTCGATCTGCAGCAGCACTTCGTTGTCCTTGAAGTACGCGCTCCAAGAGCTGTCGGGACTCACGTTCAGCGGGTGGTCGCTAGGCCCACCTGGAGACACTATTATTTCCTCTGGAAATAAAAAAAAAATAAAAAAAGTGTAGCTACTTGTTTAGTTCAAATTCAAAACCCTTCAATTGAATGCAAAGGGAATAAAGTGAAGATAAGTTCTCACACTCTACTATAATCTGATAATTTAGCTTTGAAGTAGGGATTCGAGACATAGGTACTTAAAT
This sequence comes from Mythimna separata, assembly GCA_030763345.1. NCBI lineage: Eukaryota > Metazoa > Arthropoda > Insecta > Lepidoptera > Noctuidae > Mythimna > Mythimna separata. The sequence goes on along the minus strand of CM061167.1, from coordinate 19,027,588 downwards.
CAAAATACTCAATTTAGAAACCTGGCCTTTGTTAATGAGTTTCTTACTAGTTCTAAGATGGAGGATGACTTTTATCAAAAACCTATGGCCCTCATAGCCTGCATGGTCCATACATGGTCGTTCTGACCATGGTAATGACTGGGCTTTAAAAGAGACTGTAATCTTACTACACACATCAAAAGTGTCTAGGGATCAAGCATTTTTATGCGGATTTCTTGAGATTGAGATGTGGCTTTGTAATAAATTTATGATTTTATATATTTATATGGATCCTTTTTGGTGCATTTCATAATTTGAATCAGGAACTGTGAATCAAATTCGAGTAAAAGATGAAAATCAGCTGTCAATATTTTCCCTATAAAAACATACAACGCATTGAAGACATTATTAGTGCTACTGTTTCCCTACTACTGATTAAAACCAACGTTATTATGGAGCGGCGACGTCATTTAAGCAGGGAAGAAATGCTCAGAGCCGTGGGAATGATAGAAGCTGGTTCCCGGCAACGTACTGTGGCTTTAGCTCTAAATACAAGTCAGAGTGTTATCAGTCGACTTTGGACACGTTACCGAAGCACTGGTACCGTGGCTGAGCGCCATGGAGGACGGTATCGCTGCACCACACGGAGACAAGACCGATACATTCAAATCTTAACTCGAAGAGCTCCAACAATAACCGCCATGATGTTAGCCGTGAGGCTTCATCACTCTTCAGGGAACTTAATTAGCGACCAAACAGTCAGAAACCGCTTGCATGAAGTGAACCTTCATTCCCGAAGACCGCTACGGGTACCACCTATAGCAATGCACAATCGTAGGATTCGATATCAATGGGCTCTTGAACACAGAAATTGGGCAGAAGAACAATGGCGTTTCGTGTGCTTTTCTGATGAGTCTCGTTTTGGTATGAGACCGGATACAAGACGTATACGACACTGGAGAACCCCTGGATGCCAACAGCGATTAAAATCCTGCCAGGAAGTCCATCCTTATAGTGGTGGAACCATCATGGTATGGGCGGGTATTTGGAGCGGCGGAAGAACTGAGTTGATTTGGATTAGAGGCAACCTCAACGCTCAAATTTATGCTGAGACGATTGTATCAGACGTCATCGTTCCTCTACAAGTGCAAATCGGTCCCTTATTTCAGTTAATGCATGATAATGCACGACCGCACACCGCAAGAGTTGTAAGACAGACTCTCGCCGCAGCTAACATCAATGTCCTGCCCTGGCCTGCTCAGTCGCCAGACTTGAACCCGATTGAGCATGCATGGGATATGCTACAGAGAAGAGCTCTGCCGAATATGGAGGGTATCCAGTCGCAAGAAGACCTTTTTTTGTTGTTGCAACGAACATGGGCGGCCATTCCACAGCGTGATTTGGATGAACTCATTTTGAGTATGCCAAACCGATGTTCTTGTGTTGTTAGTGTTCGCGGTAGAAACATGGATTATTAATTGTTTAAGTTACCCAAAAACATTTTAAAGAAAACTGTTATTTCAGTCTTTTTTTCGAACTTTAATGTTAGTGGTTCAAATGTCAAAAATCCCTTTATTAGGAAAATGGCAAATTTCTTTATTAATGCAAAGGTGACTTGGTTTATCGTTACTGTGACAAACGAAAACACTTTATTTGATGAATCCTTAAAGAAAATTTTAATTAATATCAATCAGGAGAAAAGTTATTGCAAAAATATATGTTGATCCCTAGACACTTTTGATGTGTGTATTTGTTTCTTTTCAAAGCAGTTGGGAGCATACTTCATCAGTCATTTACATAGTGGATAGGAAGCATACCTCATCAGTGATCTACATAGTTTTGAATGATGTGAAAGTGCTTTACAAAAATAGAATTTATTTAAAGAAAAGTATTTTATCATTTTGCAGCATTAGTATAAATGTATAATACCTATGTAATTCCTGTAATGTTGCCTTTTCTGCTGAAGCGTCGACTTCCATAAATTCTTTTCTAGAGGAAGATAAAGTAGTAGTATTCTCCACACTAGGGGCCTCAAGCCGTTCGCGTCCGGTATACCTTAATATAATAACAAGAAAGTTAGTTAACAATGTAATAACGTTAGATATGGATGTATCTTAGTATGTAATAATTGTTTGTATAGATTAAGCGATTTTTAAGGTAAAGGTGCAGCGGACTCTCCAGAGGGGTTTAGATAGGCATCACAATGGGTTCAGGCCCCATCGCTACACTACTCGAACTCTGATATGTCTATCTGTTAAACCATTCAAAGATCCACACCACCAACTATGGGTAGACCATAGTGAACCCAGACAAGACAAGGAGGCTATGGAAGGCCGCTTCACGAAATAGGCCCTTACTGACCACAGTGTAAGGGCCTATTTATAAGGGTCTATTTATTTACTGTTGTGTAAAGTCACAGCAGTTACAGTGGACGTATCACAAATCATTGTGTACTAGATTATATATTAGGTTTTTTTCTACAATAACGTATTTAGAATTAGTAAGATATATTTACCTTGGAATGCCAGTTCTCTTAAATATTCTAAATCAATCACATCTTTTCCCAGAGCTTCGTCAAAAACCTGAATTCTGTAAGAAAACAAAGATTTAATTTTTTAAAGCAATCTTTTTTAGTATATGTTGTGGGGAAAATACATTCCCAATCAAAATAACTCAAAATGAATTATTTATTTCTGGATAATGTTGTTTCATTAACCGATTATATTATTATACACAAATATAAATTTCAGCAATGAACTGCAATTATAACAGCAAATTGAATAATATGATCAATTCAATGAAAATTTTACAACTGAGTATCGCAATCCCCGGACCCTACCTAGCGACTTTCGCAATTGCAATGCTCACTTAATCACTACATAGTATAAAACAAAGTCGCTTTCTCTGTCCCTATATCCCTATGTATGCTTAAATCTATAAAACTACACAACGGATTTTGATGCGGTTTTTAGTAGATAGAGTGATTCAAGTGTAAGGTTTATATATGAATAATACATGCATAATATAGTAGAGTAACACTGATAAATTTGCACCCGTGCGAAGCTGGTCGCTAGTATAAAGTCGTATTGTCATACCCACATTGTATTTTGACTCAATTGAGTGCATTGAACGACGTTATTCAACACACATACTAGAAAAAATAAATTAAAACCAAAATATTCGTGAAAAGTGGCTTATAGCTTGCAGACATTTTTTTAGTGTCCCGTTTTCGTTTGTTGAAGAAGGAGTCTATTATTAAAAATAGAAAAACTAAATGTTTTTGTATTTAGAACACAAATAAATATTTATTAGATATTAGTGAAATGCAATATTTTCAATACACTTGGAATCAACAACAAGTTTAGAATTCTGTTTATTTTGCAAATGTGGTCCAGTACCTGTAAGAAGTGAGCTTTTTTTTAATCACAGCAGAGAAGCGCTACCCATAAGAGGCCTTTAATATTTTGTACATTTTAATTTGCAAGTTTTGTCAGTTTACTTCTCCTTCAAAAAACGAACACACTACACGAAAAAAAATCTGGGCTATATAAAACCATTATGTCATATCGAAATATTTGTGAGTATATTTCGATACAAAACTGATTATAAAATTTTCTTGTTTTTTTCGAGTAAGTGTGTTGAAAAACGTCGTTTTGTGCATGAGGGTATTTGTCAACTTGCACAATATGTAGCATTATTATGTTCAATACATTTGTTTTATTCTCAAAACTTTAAGGCCACAAATGGGTTGCGTCTCTTTGCTGAGATTAAAATAAATAGCGCTCACCTCTCATGAAAAGACTCGGACCACATTCGTACTGCCCTGCTCATTGTGTACACCGTATCCTCCATTTTTGTATTTTTCACTTTTTGGCGGATAGAATATTTACCTAGGAGCAAAACAATATGAAAAAAATTGTTACAATGATTAAAAGTCATTAACGGATATTGATAATGAATTAAATGAACTATGATTTTATAAAGAAATTTCCGAAATGAAGAACAAACAATATATTTTAATGAAATTAAAATGTCACATAACATAGTATAATGTATAACCTCTAGGTTATATATATAAAAAAATACAAGGCAATATCAACGCAGAGCAGTCGCTTGTAGTTGTACACAATGGGTGTGTTTTCAGCAAAGAATTTTAAGGGCGCTATTACAATTTTTCTTAAATTTGAGCGTTTTGACAGAAATGCCATTACAACACAAAAGAACTGGCATCATCTTATAGTAATTTTGACATTTCCTGTGTCAATATTAGGGCTTTCAATACCGGTATTACGGGATCCCGTAATACCGTGATCACGGATAAATTTTGGTCTTTTTTCAATACCGGTATTGACTTGCCAATACCGTGATTACGGTATTACAATCTATACTAATATTATCAAGAGGAAAGATTTGTACCTATTTTTGTATGTTTGTAATGAATAGGCTCAAAAATTACTGGGTCGATTTAAAGAATTCTTTCACCAATAGAATGCTACATTCTTCCAATTTGACATAGGCTACATTTCATTTTGAAAAAAAATAGGGATCCTTGGTAAAATTTGAACAATGTAACCGAAGGTGTAGAAAAATGAGTCTTAAGTCACTAAAAAAGTGTTTTATATCCAAATTTCCAAAAATAAATAATTGTCTACCCCGTGCGAAGCCGGGACGGGCTGCTAGTCTTTAATATACAAGGTGTTTGGGTGTGCATCAGAATGGCTGGTTGTATGTGGCGTTGGTCTATGAGAGTTGATTCGCAAATTGCTACATATATATAACTAGCGTTTGCCTGCGGCTTCGCCCGCGTGAAAGTCGGATAACCAAGTAAATTCAGAAAAAATAATAATATCGTAACTGGGTCGCATAAAATATAGCCTATAGCTTTCAGGAAGAAAGCAGCTTTCTATCAATACCTACGACCAGTATCTTCAGAGATTACCTCCTACAAACAAAAAAACAAACTTTACCTCTTTATTATATTAAGTATAGATAAATAATTGCTCTAAATAACATCCTTTATTTAACATATGTTTGAAGTTACAACTAAATTAGACTAATGAAGTAAATATGTAGCAATTATTATTATTATATTCATCATCATCATCTGCCTAGCCTTTTCCCAACTATATCGGAGTCGGCTTCCCGTCAAGCCGGACTTAGCTGAATGCCAGTATTTTACGAGGAGCGGCTGCCTACCAGACCTCCACAACCCATTAACTGGGGTAACACGGTACTTCATGGCAAGACTGGAGTCAGATTTACTGGCTTCTGACTATCCGTAACGACTGCCAAAGATGTACAAATGACAGCCGGGACCTACGGCTTAACGAGCTTTCCGAGGCACGGAGGAAACTCGTTATGTTAAGATGGTCACCCATCCACAGACCAACCTAGGCAAGCAATACATTTCGGGAAACTTTGTATGTTTGACTTAAAACAAGGAGGTGACCAGTCAACCAAACGTCAGGATTGCAACATATCAGCAAGTTAAAATGGTTAACTGGAAGGGTCATCTACTATCCTTTCAGGCCCCCTAAACACTACCCATGCCTTGTGGACTTTTTTTAATCGACATTTGAATGATTTTTGAAAAATGGACCAACATTTTACATTTAAATTCAAATATTAGAAAATGTATAAGGCGTAGACGTTAATTTTAATTTTATTTAAACGTATATTGTATAAGAGTACTTTTAAATCCAAAATTAGTAACATTAGTCATCTAGATTTTTAAAATTTACTCGCAAAGTTTCGGACTGAAATTAAAGCTGTTCATGTTACAGCTATTTACATGGCAACAAAAAAAGAACCAAAAGTGACTGGAATCTTCAAACTCTCTCAAAAATTCTCTACTTTATCCTCTTGGTAGTGATGTGCCAAATGCTACAAAAATCTTTTTACAACTTTGTGGATTCGCTAGTTTTGTGAATCGAGTTACATAAATTTGATATTGAAAAATCATGACTAGAAAAAAATGTTTGCTTAAAATGGTACCTGAAACACCTATTTAATCTGTTATATCACTCTTATAAGGTAAAATCTGTCTCGTATCTCTCTTTTCGTGGGTTTTATTGGAAACAAAAAAATTAAATTGTGTTTTTAACCAATAATTTCATTATTTATTTAAATATTATTATGATTCGAAGAAGAAGAAGCACTAGTTTAAAAATAAAAAAAAATATACAAAATACTTGAATTCAATACCGTGATCACGTGATCACGGTATTGAGCTATTCCAATACCGGTATTGATACCGGTATTGAAAAAATCCGGTATTTGAAAGCCCTAGTCAATATAGTCTCAGGGTATAAAAAACAGACGATAGGTAAATTAAACGACGGGCGGCAGCAATCGCGCTCGATTTTTGCATTGCAGACAAAAATTATTTAAAAATATTATTTAACTTTTAAATAGCCCAATTTATTTTTTTCAAGATATATAGAAATACCACCTTAGTTGGTTAATTTTTTTTATTTGAGTTTGGATTATAATTTCGTAGATAAAAATTATAGTTTCGTAGGTACGGAAAACTGTCAGTAGATCTTGGTTTTACAGAATTATTTTTGGTGTATTACTGTATGAATAGTAATAAAGTGGTTTCAGCACTCCAATGTAGATGATACAGTTGTATCATAGACATTTTTATAAATGACTAGCAGCCCGTCCCGGCTTTGCACGGGGTAGACAATTATTTATTTTTGGAATTTTTCCCGTCAAATGACTACCCTACATATCCTACGCTACCCTACCCTACCTTCCCTACACTACCCTACCTACCCTACACTACCCTACACTACCCTACACTACCCTACACTACCCTACACTACCCTACACTACCCTACACTACACTACGCTACACTACACTACCCTACACTTCCCTACACTACCCTACACTACCCTACACTACCCTACACTACCCTACACTACCCTACTTTACCCAACTTTTTTTTTTTTTTAGATTTAAACTATCCTATCTCTCAAGTTGGATCGAACTGCACATGGTGTGCGAATTTTATTATAATCGGATAAGTGGTTTAGGAGTCCATTGAGGACAAACATTGGGACACGAGATTTATATATATTAAGATTAAACTTTAATATCTTCGGTGTACCAAGGCGTCAAAAGATACCCAAAAGCAACATTTTATAAAACATCCTTTGCGGAGACAAGGATTTTACTGATGTAGGTAAACAAATTCAAATATTTATTTAAAGCACTCCCAAGACAAGTTATCAAACTTTCTTATCCATATTTTTGTTTTTTTTTTATGGCTATATCGAAAGCATCGTCACACGTCAAAAATCGGATAAAACGCTGAAATTCATCAAAAATTGCGACAGCCCTCTTAAGGAGTTTTTAGTCCACTGCAGATTGATCGCCAGGATCAAGGAATGTTACTCTATAAGAGTGGCTATGTTTTGATTGATTTTGTTTATCTATTGTAGCGCTTTGAATGTGTATCATTTGAGCTAGATTCACTTTATTATAGTCCTGTAGTATAATCTATCTATTTATGTTGCATAGGACACTATAATTTTTCATCATGTACTATTGTAGTAGTTTTTGATGAATAAAGATATAGTATGCTGAACATAATTAAGATTTAAGCTAGTTAGTCGAGACATCGGTATATTAGTAGAATGCAAGTCAAATATAGCTTTAACATATATCACATCCACGTTGGAGGCAAACTTGCCTCCTGAGTAGTAACCATAACAAATAAATAAATTATACTGTGTTGTTGGCACTAAACGAGTATTATAACTAAAAGAGTATTGAGTGCATGTTTTGTTCGAGGATTTTCCTTTATACTCAATATTTTAATTGGAGCACATAATAAATTTATAGTCTTAATTCAGACGACATACATTTTTATAAATCATCTAACCACATTAACCTATACAACCCTTTTCCCCTAAATAAAAATGTCAAACCTCAACTAATTGGCTTAACATAAATGAACTAAACACTTATAATTTCAGTTAACTCTTCAGATGGATGCGATGATCACTGAACCATTGTCATTGTGTGTTACTTGTATCCTGGCTTCAAGCTGTGTATGTGTGTCAGGTGTAGAGGGGGTAGTATGCACAAGAGGAGGAGCGGCAGATAGGCTGCTTCTATTTAATTGCCAAGTGCTAAATCCAAAAATTACGGTTTCTATTGCTGCATTAATGATAGGGAACTATAAATATGCTCTTGCTAACATCTTTTGCTTGCACAATACCGTGTCTATAATACTTCCGTTTGAAGAACACTAGGATTAATTACTCTGTTTGCAGCAAACTATATTATACATTCCTTGTTAAGAGAAAGACTCTCTCCTACTTGGCTTTCTTGGAATTTCATCTTTGTCAGTTTCTTTGCTAATTTATTTCGATGTGAGACTCGGTGATCCAACAAGAAAATATCACCCGCTCCTTTTTAGAGGTTCTCTATCTCCAACTCCGTAGCGGGTGTGGTCCGTCTGCTCAAGCTAACAGTATATTTCCAATGTCTTTCCCTGCTCTATACTGGATGCTATAATCAAATGTATAGAATCAAAACATATCTCAGTTTTCTTGCTGAGATAAGTTCAGTTTTTTAAGTCCAAATATACCTAACAAGGGTTTATAATATGATCATAAATTTATGACCCACCACACATTGTTTGTACTTTTTCAACCCAAACATAATAGCTAGAGCCACCTTATTGATTTGGACATAATGCTGTTCATGTTGCAAGATTCTTGGGCGTGGCATTATAATTGTGCTAGTAGTGCACCAATGAAAAATCTGACATCAGTAATCTCTTTTCCTGGTCAAATGCATCATGTTCAACTTGTGACCACTGCCATTTAATCTTCTCATTAAGCAGTCTATACAAGGGCGGTAGTATTAATGATTTTTCTTTAATAAACCGTTCTTAAAAATTGAAGAAAATACTTGACTCCTCTTGTTAGTGGGCATTGGCTTTTCTGCAATCTTTGTTACTTTGTCTTTTCGTAGCTTAAAAGCCACTTTGGACAGCAAAAACGCTTTTATTTTCATTGAGTTTTAAACCTCTTATCTGAGAAATCTGCTGTAACACCAGTTGTAATCTTTCATTATGTTCTTCTATACTCGATCCGATAACCACCAAACGAAGCAGGCAAGAAACTCCATCAATGCCAGCTTACACTGTTGACATGAGCTTTTGAAATATACCTAGTGCGACATGAACACCTAATGCAAATCTATTTACTGCCATAAGTGATATATGCAGCTGTCTCATTATCAACCTTCAATGGATTAGAAGCATGTGTCGAGTTTACTTTTGTAAAATATTAACCTATCACATACCCGCAAAACGAGACACAATAGTAAGACAATGACAGCGCGGTCTCATGAGACCGGTCGGGGATTCAAACGTTAATTGCCAGAAAGCTGGAGAAATGCCTCATTTGCTGTTGGAAAAGGAATAGTGTCTAATTCACATGACTCATTCACTGTTTTCCTGTAATCACTCACGATTTTCCTCTAATCACTCACTGTAATCTCCACAAATTCTGATTTATCAATCCGACTTTAGTACTTATCACATTGGAGTGGCCCACTTAGCGCATTTCACTGACGTGATAATACTGTCCCCATCATCCTATCCAATTCCTGATTCACTTTTTCTGGTAGTGGAAATGACATAGGTTGACTTCACACAGAAAACAGGCTTGGCTTCTTTTTTTACTCAACAACTTACTCGTTAAAATATACACAATAGAAAAACATATACACTCAGTACCTTTAGTGAACCCAGTCTATACAATCAGTATAGTCAATTCGTCACTTATAGAGGTGCACAGAATTGAATATACAGTAATGGTCTGTATTAATTCATATTTTATTATTGTATTAATTCATATTTCCATAAAACAGCTTTTGGGAAATTCTAAATAGTTTCAGCCTATGATAGTGCATTTACGCGCAGTTAAATTGCCTAATCGATCTAACCATTTCATGCCCAATAGTGCTACTCCATTGCCAGAGGTCAGCAGATCAGCTTTCGCTTTGAACTTTTAATTTATTGCTATATATAATATTATATAGCTTGTAGTTCAGGAAATGCACTCCTAATTTGCTTGTAAAGACTGCGGCAAGATGATCGCGCCGGCCCTGAATCTACATAATGGTAATCGGCACACCGTTAATTAATAACTCCACCACAAACGGCTTCACACGATTGGTGCAAGTGGCATCTGATACGAAGTTATTTTCCACTATAGAGCCAGATTCCAATTGGATTTGCACTTCTGCGTGTATTCAGCGCTCGTTTACACACAATACACGCCCCTTTTGTTTGTATGACCTCGCCTTTCTGACATTTGTGGCAGGTTGCGTTCCGAAACATGCATTTGCCATTTGGATGCGTGTCGTTTTGCACAATATGCATAGTTTAGATTTAGTACTGACCACCTTTACGTCCATCGGCTCAACATTACACGTAATTTTACAATATTATACGTAACCGTCACGAAATCGCTCACGACAAGCAGACGGGACCCCACCTATTAGTATGTCTTGCATACGTGGGGTGCATGCTGCATCTCGACTCGATGATAAGAGATGAGATGATCTAAATTATGCGCTCGGTTTAACACACGATTGTAAGACACATCAGACATTTTTATTTTCAGTACTTATACGTCTGTCGCGTATCCCGAAAATATATAGGTAGTTCCACGATACGCCGTTGAAGCGTCTTTAAAACGCACATTTTTACACAAAGCCGCCACATATCACGTTATGGTCTCATGAAGCTCCTGTTTTCTTTAGTAAGTACCTAGTACTTACTAAGTACCTTCGTATTTGTAGATTAGACATATATTTTTTTGTATCAATGCACGCGGCATTGACACAAAATAAAATATGTTCTCAAATGACACTTTACTAGGATTTTTCATGCCAACAAAAATCAAAATCAAAAATATTTTATTTCACATAGGCCTACATGGGCACTTATAATTTTATAAAACATCAGAAGATAGTGCATGGTTCCAAAAGGATCTCTTTAAAAACATTTTTTTTACAATATTTCTATATTAGATAGATATGTGTGGACAGTGTAGACCAGTTAATGTTGTACCCAAACGCACAACAAAAATAATCAGAATCAAAAAGTGGGTTGAAATAGAAAGTAACCCAAGAATCCACAGAGTCTACAATGTTGTTAACAGTGACACAATTAATGAAAATGCTTCTTTACAGAAACAAAGGCATGCGTTTTCTATAGGTCCAGCAGCTTCCAATGCAAAAAATAGTTTTTCCCTGTAGTTGTCCCATTTATCAGTTTGTGGGTCACACTTCTTTTTTTATTGTTGATAGGTTCGCACTTGACTGCTTTCACCTGATGGAAAGCATTGATGCAGTCAACGATGGAGAGTGTTTACATAGTAGCAACCTATTCACTCTGTACTTAAAGATCCAATCTCACTTTCCAGGTAACACAATATATGATATGTTTGTAACTCCTATTTTCCAATTATATCATCGTCAATATTATGTTTTGGTCAGAGAGCTTGTATTTTTTGTTTTAATAATAATTATATTGTGATCTGAGCACAATATCATTATTATTGATTTATTAATCATTTTCCTGTATGAAAAATACACACTTTAGTTGTGGAGTTGCAGATACCAGCCTATATACTATACTATACATACTAAATCATCTAACCACCATACCACCTACACAACAGAGTGTATTCATTAACACACAGTCAGATTCCTCACAATAGAAATGTATCATGGTGGAATATGTTGTATTCAGTAAAACCATATAATGTCACACAAGCCTAGCCACTAAATATGTACCACAAGGCCGCAGAAGCCCAATATATTAGACCTTGTTGATCAGAACAACTGATTTAATAAATAGGCGATTTCTTCACTGGGTGGCTCATTCTTCCACACAAGTGGTTATAAGACATCAAAAAATATATACTTTAAAATCTCACCTAAGCAGGAATTGCAAATTATTTATTGGAATTTGGAAGAACCTGCTGTCTTGTATAGATCAAAATGTAAGGCCATAAGTAAACAGGTATGTAAAAAAAGTATGTAGCAGAGTAAATGCTATGATGTATGTGAAGTGTTATGTGAATAATACACCTGTACACACACATAGTGTGTGTTATAGTATAGTGTTATGTGAATTCAATGAATCAATCTCACAGACCAATATGAACCTTTTGTATTGTGAGTGATTGTGTGAGGTACGAATAAACATTTTTTTTTTCTTTCACCATAACAAGTGGATAAATGCAAAATAAGTTCTTTAGTCGTGGAGTTGTGAATACCAGCCCATTTTACCATTACCATAACTTCTTGGTCCACTTAGACCAAGAAGTGATGGATGGATTGAGCGATACTTGATGTGGCTATAAGAAACCAGCTGGTGACTTCTGAGATGAAAACAAATAATCAAGAACTATTAAATTCATGAAAATGATCTGCCGACACCTTCTTGCCTCTTCACATACATTGCCACATTTCGTCTTTTAGGATTGAGATTAAACTAAACTAAAGAATGTTGACTTATTTATAATTTTTATAACTATAAGGATTTGTATAAAAAAAAAAAGTAATTAGTAGTCAAATGTTTTATGCATTCCATTACTGATAAGTTGCTATTTCTGTTTGAGAAGACAACGAAAAGACAACACTCATATAAATCTAATATATTATTTTGGTTCTAGGCACACCCTTTATTTTTATACCTATTTATAGAAAATCGATACTCTGAACAATCTTGGTATTCATAAAATAGAGTCAATCGAATACATGAGTTCACGAATTTATATTCCAATTAGGCTTAAACCTTGATTGAAATAATTTTGCTGATGAATACGCCTTTTTTATTGTCAGTAAAAGGAGTAAGTATTAGCAATGAAATCCGACGTATCTGTCGATCTCCATAATTATCTTAACTATATCTACATTTAATGCCTTACCTTGCTTTCTGGAGACTCATTTCAATACGAACATTAGAAAATTCACAAAAATCCAAAACTCACAACTAAACCAGTTGTTTGATATCAAATCACAAATGGGAAATGCCAATACTGTCACCCCGCACCCGCCCTCACCTCTCCGCTCCACGCCTGCGCAGTAGTGCGTAGTGATGCCAGACTAGAGCGAGTAAATTATCGTATTTTTTTTCTGTATCCGAAATAATCGTAATTTGTACCTGATAAAAAATTATCTTATAACTGCCAATACCTTGCGAAAGGCCCTGTTTCTAGAAACTAGGAATAAGATAATTTTTTTAGGAAGGAAACAAAAAACAATACTTATAAGAGAGAGTGGGATCATCGGATTCAAAATCACTGTTTATAAGAAGTTGTTTGTTTTTCTAGAAGTGAAGTGATTTTTTTATTTTCTGACTCTGCAGCAGAGCCAGACGTTTTTAGATAGAGGAAGAGGACTGCTGAAGTGATTTTAATAAATTCAATAAATTTGATTTTTATGTTTAGATTAGGTACAGTTCGTCCACTATAAGTTGGCGAGTGTGAAGTTAGGCTCTGCGAACTTCGGCGCTTGAAATATCGTACAAAAATAAAGGTTTTAAAAAAATAAATGCAATTTGCAGTTCATAATGCTGTTAAAAACAGTAATTGGCATTAAATTTTTTTTAAACCTTTATTTTTGTACGATATTTCAAGCGCCAAAATTCGCAGAGCCTAACTTCACACTCGCCAAATTATAGTGGACGAATTGTACCTATTTATTCTAAGGTACTGGATACTAGTCTTTTTTATCAGAATTTGAGGGAGGGTTGTAAATTATTGTAGTTTCACGCAAGATAGTACATATTGTGTCGTACATTAATTTGTCGAAATTATCGTACATATACGATTTATTATCGTACGTACGTCTGGCACCCCTGCACCTGTATGCGCTTATCTTTTTTTTTTGTAAATTTTTTGGTTTGGATACTAAGTCTTTTAAGCAATGCTAATGATTCATTTGTTGACCATTAGAATTTGAACGCAAACATTCTAGGTTTTTGTAGTATTTAGCAGCCAAGGTCAACCATCTCTGCAAGCTACGGAGGGGTAGTAAAAGCTACAATAGAATTCTCAGCTCACATTGCAATGATTCCACTTATTGACTTGATTGCGCTTATTTCAATGAATCCATCTTGTTGTACAGACATTTGTGAAACACAATACTACATGCGTCTGCGTCTGAGCGTCTTTAAAAAATGAGAGCACCACTCCAGCAACTTCCAAAGTGGGGCAAACAATCATAGAAATGACTAAGATAATTATTAGGGTGCAATTAAATCTGTTGTAAGCAGCACTGGCTAATCGGGAATGATAGAAATTAGAGATATAATAGTGATTATTGGTATAAAATAAAAAAAAACAGTTCACGTCACTTTTACCGTAAAAAAAGGGCGACCGTCCACCAATTGAACTGAACGGGGAATTGGCAACTTCCACATGACGTTAATCCTAATCCTAACTAATATTATGAATGTGAAAGTGTGGATGTTTGTTACTTAATCACGGCAAAACGGCTGAACGGATTTGGATTTTTAGCATGCATATGGCCTTTGACATGGAAAAGAACATAGGCTACCTATTATCCCGTTTCTTGAATACGGGGACGAAGTCGCGGGCGGAAGTTAGTGCAAAATATTTCTATTATTAAAGCATGCATAAGAAGACGCTACCTTGGCAGAAATATTTCCGGACCAAAAAGTGTTGTTTCCGCATATATTATCTCGTCGCCGTTCATAATTGATCCATCTCTTCTTTTTTGTCAAAAATAATATGAACTAAGGTTTAGGATCGTCGTAATACGGGGATGAAATTCTTATGCATATGTAGGAGGATAGATCATGACGCTGACAAAAGGATCTATTAGATTTTTATTGACTAAAACCACTTGTTGTTCTGCGGCTACCTTTGGTCGGGGCGTTGGAGTGCCTGCGCGCTATGCCACATTGTCCGTACTAGGGAATGCAATCCGGACTATCCGTAATCCGAAAAATTCGGATATCCGCACATTTTTACTCGACTTGTAAATCCGGATTTGAAAATCAAATCCGCGGATTTTCTGAATAATAAGAAATTTTAATTCGCGATGATATTATCTACTTTTATTATTAGTTTAGCACTAACTTTTGCCCGTGGCTTCACCCGCGTGGAAGACGGATAACAAAGTAATTCAGAAAAAAATTATCGTAACGTGGGTTCAATATAAGAGCGTTTCCACATTATCCGATCCGATATCGATGTCGGAGGCCGATACGATATCGGAGTAAGTAAAATGTATGAAATGCCGTGCTCCGATATCCGATATCGGGCTGGACAATATGAAAGACAGGTACATATTTCATACATTTTACTTACCCCGATATCGTATCGGTGTCCGATACCGATATCGGATCGGATAATGTGAAAACGGTCTAATTCGTGGTCTACCCGAATGACAAGTTGCAATGCAGGCGTGCCCAAAAAAGACTGAATGTCTTTCAAGGCGCCAAGCGTCATCATGCTGACAGAAAAAAGTATGAACTAATTACCAACACTACTACATTCTTTTGGCACGCCATAATTATGGCTATAAGTCCCCTCTTTGAGAAGTGGTTGGAAAGACGTCTCTGCGTCCTCACCTTCCACATGACACAGGTCCTCACCGGACGTGGTAAGTTTGAGAGGTTTATGCGCCGGATTTGTGTGAAAGAAACGCCCAGGTGTCATTATTGTGCGAGCGCTTTAGTCCATACAGGTGATTAGAAAATTAAGTTACTGCAGCTTGTTTGGAAATACGAATCATTCCTCTGTGCTGGTGGGTAACATAACAGCTACCAATAATTACATAGAAATCTTGAATAGGTTTCAAGTAAGAACTATTAGGTATAAAATGCAACATTCCAAAATGCTTCGTAACAAATATATTCTGGACGCAAGAAATCGTTTCCCATAGATTGTTTGTAGATAATTGAGACAGCACAGTTTTATTACGTCAGCCTTGTTCAACTATTTGGAATCAGTTTCCAGTATGAATAATGGTGACGCTGGGGTGTCGCCACTGTGTGGATCGCCCAGAGGACACGGTGGAGCACATGGTAGAGGTGTGCCCCACTACACGCACAACATTACACGCAGCCATAAAGCCTGACCGTGTCCAGCTTTATCTGGACGCCTGGCAACGCTACCAGCGATTTCAGCAAACTGTAGGCCGCCCCTACAGTTTGCTGACATCTCCTTGAGGCGCGCGTAGAACAGAACGGGTCTTTGACGACTGGGCTTGGTCCGGGTTATTACCGGACTGCCGGATGGCGAACTACCCAGTGTTCGCCGTCCGCAAGCCCGCGCCTACGGTGGTCGGAAACTGGGATCGAGATCTCGGCAGTGGGGCACACCTCTACCCAGTGCTCCACTGTGTGGACCGCCCTTAGGACTCTCCGCGCGGTCCACACAGTGGAGCACGGTGCCGACACCCGGACGTCCTTTCCTCCTTGATCCGATACAGGAACTCCCGAACTTACCGTGTCCGGTCCGGACCTGTGTCATACGGATCGAGAGGACGCCGTGACCTCTTTCCAACCACTCCTCAAAGAGGGGACTTACCGCCGCAATGACGGCGTGCCCAGCACTGGGTTGCAACAGTCGCAGTCGCGATGCCACCCTGAGATCCCGCCGGAACTCTGTCCGCCATACCGCGACTTGTCGCGGCAGCGGAGTTTCACCCCGGTGTTGCATTTCCACGCGCAAATCGTGTTGACTGACAGGACTGTTGCCTCCAGATCCCACGGTCGCAGGCCAGCAAGGAGGCTCGCAGCCCCAGTCCTGTCTAGTTTGGGAGCCAGACGCCGAAAATGCTCCTCGAAAGCCCACCGGCTATCGAAGACGAGTCCCAGGTACATCATCATCGACCCGGGAACCCAGTGGTGGCGCGGTCCGAGGGCCATGAAAGCACATGGCCTCGGACTTGTGCAATGCCATGAGTCCCAATTGCTGGATCCTGTCTACGACTGTCGCACCCCGCGTATAGCTGTCGCGTTTCGGCCACCACCTGATACGACTCTCCCCGCGCTATGACCAGCGTGTCGTCTGCGTAGCAGACCACGCTGACCCCGTCGGGGAAGTCGCCGCGCAGCACGTAGTCGCATCCGATGTTCCACAGGAGCGGTCCTAGGACCGATCCCTGCGGAACACCACACGACATCTCTCCCTGTCTTCACTTTCTCTGGTGACCGGGGTAGATGATGAACCTATCCGACAGGTACGTCTCGATCACGTGACGTAGGTAGGCGGGCACCACATTGTGCCGAAGTGCCGCCTCGATGCTATTAATTCATGAATCCCCGACCGGTCTCACGCGACCACGATGTTATTGTCTTACTATTGTGTCTCGTTTCGCGGGTATTGATAGATTAAATGGACTTCAAGGGAGATGATAATTGAATCTAAGTATAGTATTACTAAAGATCTCTTCCAGTATTCTGAAGGGCTTTCTGCTGAATGATTGTAATACGCGGCCACGGGGTCTCATTCGTAACAAAGAAAGTTTGGTTCAAATAAATGTCACTAGATGGCGCGACATGTATTGATCTGTGGTTGAAGTGTGTATAATTTTTAAGTTTTTATTTTTTCTGTCTTTATTAAGGTTTATTCATACATGATCAACTCTTACACACACAAAATTATGGAACAATGGGCTCTTATTTCAAATTTTCATAGATGATTGGAATGAACAATTAATATTTATACCAGTAGATGGCGCTGTATTAAATTTCAAAGGTTAACAACTAGATTTTTAAATTTTGTTTTGTTTAATAATATCACAGATAATATGAGTACGTAGCAGCAGTACAAAAGTACAGTGTACAGTGCCATTTTAATGTCATCTATTACGAATAAAAGTATAATATACCTAACCCTTCTTGCAAAGTCGCTGCTAACACCATCTATTGGGAACGAACGCGATTGATGTACTAACAAAAATAGCCAGCATAGGCAGATGAAATACGCTAGTTACGACGGGACAATTTCTTTGTATGGGATGAGGCATCTGTATGCCAATATTATATTATCTGTGACGCGGCATTGATGTAATGTCCAACTCCAGTCTGACTTTCTCCGCAACGGCAGTAGCTTCCTTTATAATTTCTAGCAGTTTATAAATAGCAGCATATTATAATTATGTATAATTTCTGCATTTATTAATAGTTAAGTCAATTGCTGGCACTTTGGTCGCTTTGCGGCTAGTTATATTTGATCTGGGGGGAGGGGGGGTGCAACTGCACCCCTCCTGCCCCCTTGGCGACGCCCTTGCAACGATCTGCTGTTGCCCGGTGTCTATGGATATGCAGATGATAGCACAGTTGTAGAGAGATATTTGCCAAGTGCTCGTGCTAGTAAGGAGCTAATCCAGTCCGAAAGAGAGGCTATGGTCTTCTTCTTCTTCTTCTTCTTCTTCTTCTTCTTAGAGCTATGGTAGAGCTTACGAATGACTCACTTCAGGCAGTCTCCAAGGGGGCGAAGCCAATCTGGTGGGATTCAACGCCGTCAAATCTTGGCTCCTGCTTTCCGGAATGCATCCCTGGAATGCACCGACCGCCTTCAGCTCCTGGGAGTTGAAATTTCTTCTGATCTCAACTTTGGGCGGTTCATTGAGTCCAAGACAAAGATAGCTGCTAGGACACTCGGTTTTCTGGCAAAGTTCCGGCGGAACTTCACACCGGGACAGCTTCTAATGTTATACAAAGTACAGGTCCGATCGTGTGTGGAGTACTGCAGCCACATATGGGCTGGTGCTGCAAAATGCCACCTGGCAGCTTTGGACTCAGGTGAAAGGCGTGTGCTAATTGGGGATCCAGATTTGGTTAAGTCCAATCTACAAAGTCTTAATCAGCCAGTGATAGAAATAGGTAGTGCCTATTTGCCTAAACTTCGAAGAACAGTGACAAGAAACGGAGACTTCCTTAGGACTAAATTTTTTTCCGAGACATCTGTCCCGAAATTTCGAGACAACACTTAAATACATTTAAAAAAATTGTTATTTGGAATAAGTAATACCTATTACGATCAACAAGTCATTTACAAATTGTTTTCCAAAAAAAAAATTCTGACCATTTTATGGTCGTAACGACTGAGTATGTTATTAATTATAATAGTCGCAAACTTTTGGTTAATATTGACCGAATTACTTATTCCACATAACAATTTTTTAAAATGTTTTTTAAGTGTTATCTCGAAATTTCGGGAGTCTCGGAAAAATTTAGTCCTACGGAGGTCTCCGTTTCTTGTCTCTGTTCTTCGAAGTTTAGGCAAATAGGCACTACCTATTCCTATCACTGTTAATCACAGGCGCAGGGTAGCCAGCCTTTCGGTTTTTTACAGGATGCATTTCGGAGAGTATGCGCGGGAATTGTATGAACTGATTCCACCATCCCCGTTCTACCATCGGCATCGGACAAACCGTCGTATGGCGAGTATCCATCCTTACGTTGTTCGAACCTCTACGGTCCGGACTAAGCGTTACGCTTCGTCGTTTATACCGCGTACTTCGAAGGACTCGAAAAATTTGCCTGCTGCGGTTTTCCCGTTCGATTATAATTTGGGTGTCTTCAAGGCTAGAGTGGATAGGCTCTTAATAAACTAGTGCGTCTCATCATCGACAATTGCATCACTGCTTACCATCAGGTGGGATCGCAGTCAAGCACTACTTTATAACAATTTAAAAAAAAGGACAAACGAAGAAAAGTAACATGGGATGAGGGCAGGAAGATGATGATTATTGTAGATTTCAGAATTTTGATAAGTTAATGAGTTACTTAGAACCTACTAAGAAAAACAAGTCTCCTTAAATTTATTTGATTTATCTATTGATTTAGAATTACTTACCTACTGAAGACATATAATACAAAAAAATCACACATGCTAATACAAATACTTGTAATAGACACAAAAGCCTTACTCATAGTTTGACTGACTGGTGACGCACCTGAATAATATTCATAAAAAGCTAAAACAGCAGCCACTAAATTGAATAAACAAGCCAAAATGATGAAATTGCTTTCTATAAACATTTCCGTGTGTATGTCCAGGCCTGCTTCTATGGTGAGGCCTAACGAAACCACCATGAAGCTGCCATATATGCCGGTCATTATGAAATTGTGTAATGAAGATAAGTCGGGACTTTCAGAGCTGTAAAAAAACCCCAGAGTCATCAGAAATAGCACTATTCCACGTAAAAACATCTGTACTATTTTGTACATGGTGTGTGTCTTATCAATGACCTGAACTGGCTGTTTGATTACAGAACACTTCTAGTTCACATCAAATTCAACTCTTGAATATCCGCGAGGTTTTATGGAAGAGTAGTTAAACGTAGCTATTGTCACGTACTACCATATGCCATGGCAGTCATAGGTTAGCATTAATGTTTCCGCCAGCCCATCACACGAAGGGCGTTTTAGTGGTTCAATTTAATGTTCACAGAAAGTTTGTTATGAGACTGTATTTGAAATCATAGGTCGAAGTTGATATCGTCTGAAACGTGTCAGAAATTGGTGACACAATGATCGTTTAGTCTATGATTTAATTACAGATGAAACTTTATCATAGCCTATCACAATCATGACTACGATATTAGAAAGAGGAGTAATCTCTATCGCCTTTGCACAAGGATTTATACCTAAATAACTGGATCAATTACGAAGAAATTGCAAATTTTTAAGTGTACTTTATTACAATAGACACAGAGTTCATATTTATTATTCACAAGTAAAATAAAAATATGGTAAGTTGTCCCACATTGAACCAGGTAAATTTCAAAGTCTCATAGTGGGCTGGATCTTCAATCAATGCCTTTAATTTTTTGTGTATAGTTAGCATATTTATTTAGCTTCAATTTTGTAAAACATTAATTTCTCATATTCCTTTTAGTTTCGGTGTAAAACAGGTTTTTATGAAAAATGATTTTTGGTTCAATGTGTACCACAGGTGGTACACATTTAACCAGGGTATCGTCCACATTGAGACACCTTATTAACGATGTCATCTAGTTCAATTTATAAGGCAAATACTTTGTAATAATAATAAAAATAAACAGTAATAATAAAAATCAGCCTTATATTTATAAAAATCACTTTAAATCATATGCAATTAAACCGAGAGTCTTAGTTTTATACATCACAAAACCTTTTCAGTCAAATTCTTATCATATTTTAATAATAAAAACAAAAGTAACAGTTTTTAATTATAAAAACAAAAGTACCTTCCATAATATAAAAAAATAAATTAAAATAATTGTAAAAAACACTCCTTTAACGACTGGGGTGTACACAGTAAACCGTGGTTCAATGTGTAACACCCTCAGGTGGTTCAATGTGAGACACACCACGTTTTATTACTAAACTCAAAATTTTACCGACAAATCAATCTCTTAAAATCACGAATTATAGCGCTTTTAATTGCTAAATAACCGTAGAAAACAGTGTATATATAAATAAATTGATATTATTTAAACGAAAAAAGCTAAAAAAGAATGAAATTGGCAAAAAATATTTACTTTTTGAGTTAGTTTGCTTTCGAATACTCCTCACACAACCACTTTGCACGCGATCGCCACGCAAACTAGTGGGCAGGAACGGAACGTAAATACCTCTCTTTCACTCATATTAGTGCGGTTTGGCAATGTCGCATTTTTGCTGCTGCCTGGTTCAATGTGAGACACCCGACCCTATACCTACAGAGTACAGAGTGGAGTGTGTCCCTTTCTTGCCTGTATCTGCAACTACACTAACCACTTTACGATTTTTAACCAAATTAATTATGTGGAGCATAATTACGGTGAAGATGTGCCCCGCTTGGGCGGAGTACCGCAGAGTTCTCGTGAGAGTGATCGATAACAATGACCTCTCGCACCCCGCTCTGGTACAGGCCATGGTCCGGAGCAAGATGGAGTGGTAGGCGGCCGCCACCTTCTGCGCAGCAGTAATGTTAGCGAAGGGAGCGGCTGCACGAGTGAGGGAACGGACTTCCTCATTTTCCAGTCGCCGGGATTACGTGGGCTTTCGGACGGCGAGCAATGGGTGGTTCGCCGACTGGGTTTAGCACATGCTTATCGATTTTCTCATGATGTTTTCCTTCACCGGTACGTGTTTGGCATTTAAATGTTCGTCTAAAATAATATTATTCTTCTAATTATTAAGTGAATTTCATGACCATATTAATAACTAGGCGCATATGGTATAGTCATTGCAGCATTTCATATAAGTTGATGCTATAATACCAAAGTACCGTTTATGATTTTCTAACCATCACTAAGAAAACTCCCACTGCTTTAGTCTTTAACAAGCAAATTGGGAGCAGTCGATACATATTAATAATATATACCTAATAAATAGCTTTTGCATGCCAAATTTCAGCTCGATCCCTCCAGTGGTTTGGGGCTGGGCTGTGCGCTGATAGATCACTATGTCAGTCAGCCGCCTTTGAGTTTTATGTATTTAGATGATAAAGTCCCATCTTTGAGGAGTGGTTGGTTTAAAGGATGAAAAGAAGGAAAACCATATATATGCACTAGAATACTTGAAAGGATGATGGGCAGATTTGTATGGAGTTTGTCCCAACCGTTGTAGCAATATATGATATGTAGTCAAATGTTGTACGTGTTCCCCTTATTACATATATTCACTCCTTTTTACTCTAAGTGATGTCCAAGTAAGGAAAAAATATTTTTGAAAACAAGCTAAAAAAAACATCCGCTTTTAGTAGAATGTTTGTCCTACATCTTTATTGCTATGCTAGTGTTTAATATGTATTACGGTAAAGGATAAAAAATGAGAAAACCATTTTTATTAACCATTATTTTAGTATCTGTCATAATTACACACACTTTTCACAATTTACATTAACCTACAAAATGGATTATCTTATTTATTCGTTACGATCAATCGGAATTACATCATCCAAAAATCTTGCGGGGCATTGAAAATCATCAGCCTGGTGCCTCACAAATCCCAGGAACCAAATAATACTCATAATGTATGTACAAGTTAAGATGGTGCGATTACCTGTCAAACGTGAACAGTAAAGCTGTGGCAAAGCGTTTCTACCCGTCAAGGTTGGGTTTTACTAATATATCTTTTGCCACCTGGCCTTAAGTCTGCCTTTTGGCTGACTTTCCTCCACTTTGCCCGATCTTCGACATCCTTTTCAGTCAGACCATTGGCTCTCATGTCGGACTTGACGACGTCCAGCCAGCGCTTGCGAGGGCGACCACGGAACCTAGCCCCAAGAACAGCCATATTCATGTGTCTCAGACCAACGTACTCCATAGGACGGCGCATGATGTGGCCATACCAACGCAAACGACACTCTTGCTGTTTTTTAGCCACGTCACGGACACCAACACTACCCGGATGAATGAGGTGCGTATGTGATCGGATCGGGTTACGCCGCTCATCCACCTCAGCATCTTCATCTCCATGACACAAAGCTCCTGAGTGTGTCTGCTTAATGCTGGTCAACAATCGCCACCGTACAGGAGGACAGGCCGTATGATGCATTCATATATCTGCCCTTTGAGCTTCGGAGGCATTTTGCGGTCACGTAGAACGCCCGATACCTCGCGCCATTTTGCCCAAGCCGCGCCTATACGTGCTTGGACATTGTCATTCACGTTGCCAAACTTGTGCAGCACGGATCCAAGGTACCGTAACGTATAGGACTTTGTGATCAAATCCGAACCTGTTCGGATAATGTTTGCATCCGTGCTATCATCATGTACTCGTTTTTCGCCACATTTAGTCCCTGACCGCCGTTTTCCAACGTGTCTTTCCAAATGTTGACTGCGCTCAAGATGGGCTTTGTTCTGATTAACGAGGGCGATGTCATCGGCATACATCATTAGCCATGGAGGCTGATTTTGGATGTTAGTCGTAACTACAGCGAGCACAACGTTAAACAAGAAAGGGCTAAGAACTGAACCTTGGTGAACGCCAACAGATATTGGGAAAACATTGGATTCACCAACAGCGGTCTGGATAGAGGACACGGGATCGCGGTACATATATCTGATATTGTCAATATAGGCCACGGGAAAGCCCTTGAAGCAGAGTGTCCTCCAGATGGACTGCCAAGGTATACAGTAGAAGGCCTTCTGCAGGTCTAAAAAGGCCATAAGCAGAGCTCTTCTTCTATATCTCTAATGAAATACCATAAATAACGCTAACTTTTTTTTTTTTTTAAAGAAACGTTAAACACCTGTAAGTTTTTTCTGACGCGGAATCCAGCTTCGTGGTCATACAATAATTTGTTCCTCTAAACGATATCTACAAATTGATATATCACACAAAGTGCTACAACACTTGGGACAATTTGCCCATTATCCTTTGGGATAAATAGTAACCAAATATTTATAATTAAAAAGGTGACTATTCTAACTAACATATTCTGTAATGAGTCTCTGAAAACGTTCGCCAATAGGTACCTACATAGTGATTTCGCACGTCACGGCAAAGGGGCATGATATGGCCTAAGTTGCTACAGGACTCGAGAAGAAAGATTTCATTAGCATAAAATTGGAATATCACCTATATACAATATACCTCCAATACGTTTGCTCATGAGAATATCCACTCAAGATATAAAGAGGTGGTATCTCTTTTTCTCGTCTTTCATTCCAGCCCGTAACTGCGGCCGATCAGGTGACCACAGAGTATTCTGTAATATGCAGGTGATATGACAATATATCAGTCATTTTGATGTTGTGCGTTTTTCTTCTTGTTGTTTAGTGTCTGGCACAAAGATTTTTATTTAAACATGAGTATTATTTACTTATTTTGTAGTAGTTTTATTTTAACACATGTGTTCTGCCTTAACAAGACCGATGTGAAATTCGATTATTGCCTTCACCCTGATTGTTCATTAGAAAACCAGCATACATTGTGCATAGCCAAGGATAAGCAAAGCCCGAGGCTGTTCGCATCAGGTATGACAAGTTGGATGAGGTACCAGATTCTGTTATTGCACAACAGGCACAGAGACAACATCGCCATGGGCTTAGAGCCGGGTCAGCCTCCCGCTACCAACATGCGCAAGATGTACTGGGATTACGAGCTCGAGCATATGGCAGAAGTATGGGCTCGCCAGTGCCAGAAAAGACATGACGAATGCAGGAATACAGTAAGATTTAACGTTCTGCAAAATATGGACGTGCGGGCCGTGGTCAGCAGGGTCACAGAAGCGCAGTTATTGGCAGACGCCGTGGGTGCGTGGTTTTCTGGGTCCAGAGTACTTCCACCTGACCACGTGTGGTCTTTCAGACTTAGTAACTGTAGTGCGCCCGGCGGCTGTAACGCTCATTGGTATTCCGCAGCAGCTTGGGCATCCACATGGCGCCTTGGGTGCTCACAAGCTCTATGTACCGCTAAAAAACCTTCATGTGTTCAATTTCGCCAACGTAGAACAATAAGTAAAGTGAAACCGCCATCTACTTCAATTCCAACTGCGACTAGAACTTCAAACATTCTCCGACGCACGAAATACATGACTTCTGCGAAATCTTCTTGGTTTCAAGATTATGTTACCACTGATAGTAGCAACAGAAGAAAAGAGTCACCTTTGCACCGCGGAATAGTGCCGCAAACGGAAAATAAAGTAAAGCAACATTCGGAAACAAAGATATTGGCGTACACTTTTTGTAATTATGGACCTGCAGGTAACATCGATGGTTTCCCGATATATGAAGCAGGCCACACTTGCGCGAACTGTCCTCAGGGCTCGTTGTGTGGAGACCGCACTCACCGAGCTTTGTGTTCCGTGTTGGGTGATCCAGATTTTGTGACAGAAACTTAGTTTTAATTTATACAGATATTTATTATTTATCTACTAATTTATTCTTGTTTTAAATATAATATGCTTTAAATCAACTTGCTTGTTTTTATACTTTTAGTTGACTGTAGTACCTACGTACTTCTAGTACATACTTAAGTAGGTATGTTCGGTTCTCTTTCACGTTCGAACCTCAAAGGATTTAGAATTTTAGATCAAACTAAAAACGAAACTGTCATCACATCAGCTTTTATAACTTTTTTTTTTTTTTTTATCTTTATTGGAAAAAAAAGGGATTTGATCATGCATGATCATGCCATCCCCATAGTTACAAACGTTACAGGTACACAGTTACATCTTATCTACGCTTCAAAGCACAATCAACCATATTATATATAAATCTCGCTTCCTCTGATAAGGGGGATGCAAGAATGTTGTTACAAATACCAATGTCGTGTAAGCTAATGCCGTAAGCAAGCCCAAATGATAACCTCTCAGCTTCGTTCCGAACACATTCCACTAAAATATGAAAAACATCTTCAATAAAATCACACTCAGTGCAATTCTTGGAAGTAACTTTGCCCATCAAGTATGCAAAACTATTCAGTGGAATATGTCCTGAACGTAGCCTCAAAGCAGTTACTATGGTATGTCTAGACAATTCGGAATTAATAAACCAACGGGCACGGGACAAATTATTTTTCGACACACTTGCTCATAAAGTGGCTGTTATTGCACTGTACTTAGGTATATAAAGGGGCTCGTTACCAAACTGTGACATTTTGATTACTATTATGCACATGTGCGGTAATGTAGTTAGAACCTTTTTGTTTAACCTCATTTTTGTCAAAAAGAGTTTTAAGACAAAAAAGAATAAAATTTGTTATTGCGTTTAATAGCATAAATTAGTTTTACTTACTTATTTCATGCAATTTCGTGTTTAAATAAACTATTTAAAATTTTACATATTTAATTAATTAAATCTTTTATCAAACTTGTATTTTCTGTTTAAATGCAACCTCATTCTTATTTTTTCTAAACCAACAGCTAGAGTAGCTAGTCTATGGCCGCCATTTTTCGCGCATGCGCGCGTTTAAGAAAAGTCAATTTTTTTGCCGCCATATTTAAAAATAAAATACAGATTTTATAAATATGTCTACAACAACTATTTATGAGGAAAATGATTTGTGCTGTACGCAAGAAAATCTATGTCATGGGACCACTATACAGTCAAAATAGTTAATTATAACTTTACTGACTGCACATTTACGAACTGTTTCTTTAGATAAACTTTTCATATACCTACTAAATAAAGTTGATTTTTTTTTATTTTCTTCACAAGTGTGTCGAAAAACGTCGTATGATACACGTGAGTAATTGGTCATTATCGTTCTTGGTTCTCTTAAGACCCTCGCCATGGCTCGGGTCTTAATACCACCGCGACGATAATGACGCACATTACACACTTGTATCATAATGTACTATTGTATTGTTTTATACCATATGCCTTTTACCAGAGAGCGCTCATCAAAATACTCGCTCCACATGTTTCTACATTTAATTTTAATCTTATAAAAAACGTCGGTATAATACGGATAATAAACCGTTGGGATACCATCAGACAAGGCTTGTCTCGCGAGATAGTCTGCCTCTTCATTCCCTGCTAAGCCTACATGTGAAGGTATCCATTGCAATACAATAGCATAATTTTTAGCGGTTAATGTGGAAAGTGACTCCAAGATCCTGTATGCTATCGGTGTGCCTCGACTATTCGAGGTGCATCGAGCTATATGTTGAAGTGCACTCTTGGAGTCTGTTAAAACTACGTATTTGCCTGGCTGGAAAGATTGAATATATGAAATTGCTTCCGATATTGCTATCAATTCTAACAACATTATCGATATGTTTGAATCAATACGTAGTTTCACCGAACTATTAACTTGCGGGTCATAAATGGCTAATCCGCCACAATTACTTTCCTTCGAACCGTCCGTATAAATTCTATAATAATTTGGATATGTGTTTCTAATAAAACTACTACACAATTGTTGTAAGGCCATAGGATTATAACTTCTTTTAGCGTTACTTACGGCATCTATGTTAAACTTAATTATATTTGAAATATTCACATTGCTGACCCAGGTTTTTAGTGTAAACATATCTAATTGTGTACTTACATGTACAACAGTATCTTTAAGGTAACTATGAACTAGAATTAAAATAGGTTTTTCTTTACACCTCCAGTAAGAATTTTGACACAAAAGACTTAAATCATCCAAAATTTTTATAATCTTATGGTTAGAAAAGGATTTCGCTTTTAACCAATACTTTCCGGCAAGGTAATGTCTACGTACACTTAAAGGCGGTAGATGTAGTTCACATTCCATGACGTGTATTGGAGTCGTTTTAATAAACCCGCCTATTACCCGCATACACTGATTTTGTATTTTATCTAATTTGTTAGTGTCTGACTTACAACTATTACCATAAAGGAAACTAGCATAATCTAGTCTGCTACGGATACATGAAATGTATAAAAGCCTTAAATTTGTAGGGTGAATACCCCACCCTGTCCCCGCTAAAACTTTAAAAACATTAAGCACTTTTAAGGATCTTTCCCTTAATTCATTAATTTGTTTAGACCATCGTAACTTCCTGTCTAACCAAATACCTAAATACTTTACACAATCAACTACTTCTAAAGAAATTCCACCTACAACTATAGACACAGGGTCCCTTACAAATTTATTTTGGAAGATACAAATTTTACTTTTGATTCCTGAAATTTCTAAACCAGCAAGAGAAAGTATATTAACTAATCGATTTACAGCTAATTGTAATTGGTGGCTTCCTTCTTCTATATTACTACAGGTTACATAAAGCACGAAGTCATCTGCGTACTGTGATATAAAGACGTTATCTATTGACTTGCAAATCTCCATTGTTAGGATATTGAATAACAGCGGGTAAAAGGGATCGCCTTGAGCCAAACCGAAACAACTGCTCCTACTTATGACTGAGTTATTATCTGTCTCTATACTTAAATTCCTCTCTTTTAAGAAACACCGGAGGTATTTACATATTTTAGTACCGATCCCTATTCTATCTAAAATATATAATAAATATTCTAAGTTAACATTGTTGTATGCATTATTAATGTCGACAAAACAAGCGATCGTTGATTCTTTTCTCGAGAAACCTAGTTGGATTCTCGACACTAAGGTAGACAAATTATCTAAAATGGAACGACCTTTGCGAAAACCGGTACTATCGGCCGATAACATGTTATTATGTTCAATAAACCATTCTACTCTTTTAATTAATATATTGTGTAGTATTTTACACACACAGGAAATCATAGAAATAGGTCGCCACGATGAGACAGACTGAGGATCCCGGCCGGGATTAGGTATAGGTATAAATAACAGTTATATCACGCCACTGCTGGGGAACAAAACCACTGAATATTTGTCAAACAACTCCGGCGATATCACGAAGCGAACTTTTTTTGGTGACAGTTTTTAGGCTTCCCGCCGACTCGCGGATACTTTTTCATTCATCTCAGGTCATTGAATGCTGTGCGTCGTAGTAAATAAGTAGTTGGTAATAATAAGGTTTAGATTAGACGTAATCACATCACAATGATATATAGGGGAAAGTTTGCATGTATGTACAGACACATACATAGAAACTTTTTAATGTTACTTCTTCGGGCTGTACGGATTTTGATGAAACCTTGTAAATTTCCTGGAATAGTAGGTACATTAAACTTTTTATTCAGGAAGTATAAAATAGAATATTTTTTGATATTCACATAGAAGAAGCTCGTGGCAGAAGCCAGTCTACTGAATAAATTCTGAAGTTAATAGATTAAATGAAATGACATTTTTCGCAGAAACCCCCGCTGATCTTTATATCACGCCACTGCTGGGGAACAAAACCCGTAGTAAAAAATATATTATATAGACTGACTAAAATCAACTTTGCATTATTTGGTAAATTATTAAGCATTGAATAGGATATGTTATCGCTGCCGGGGGAAGTGTCTTTAGTGCGTAAACATTTGTCGAATTCGTGTCGGGAAATTTGTGTCTCAAGCTTTGGGTTATTTGAATGAAATATTGGGTCATCAGTACAAACGAAGTCCGGTGTCAGGTTTTGTAATAATGCAACCGCCATCTCTGTACTAATACCAGATCGGGATACATAGCTTCCCTTAAACCATTTCATTTTCTTCCATAAAACAGTATGTGATGTTGTTCCGTCTATTGAGGTACAAAAGTCTTGAAAACCCTTACTTTTTGCTATACGAAGACACCTCTGACATTCCGTAATTTTTTTCCGCAACCTGTCTAAATTAAAAGGCGTAGGGTTACGTCGAAATGTTGATAAAGCCAACCGTCTTTCAGCCACTAATTTTGATAAGGAACTGTCCCAGTAAGGTTTTGGAGAGAAATTTTTCTCGGGGTCAGAATTAATTTGAATGTATGGAATATGGATATCTGCGGCTAAATTAATAAACTCAATAAATGTATCATACGATTTTTGTAAGTTTTCTGTGATAGTAAAACCTTGCATTAGCGTTTCTATTAAGTTGCGGTATTGAGTCCAATCAGCTTTTTTATAATTTCTGCGTCGAGGTGGTATAGTCAGAGTATCACTATGCATAGAAATTTTAATCAAAAGATGGTCGCTGCCAAATGTTTCATTAATTATGCCCCAATTAAATCTGTACGCTATATCCGAGGAAGCTAATGATATATCTGGAGTAGATTGTTGAAATGCATTATTTACTAGTTTAATACGAGTAGGGTTACCATCATTCAATGTTACGAGTTCCGTATCTAAAAGTGCGTCATAAATTTGGGTACCTCTCTGATTTATTTTATGAGACCAATTAATATGGTGACCATTAAAATCACCAAGAATCACTACCTTACTTTGAAAACGAGAAAAAATTTGCTCCCAATCACTTTGCCTCGTGTTGACTGCTGGGGCACAATATAAGGATAATATATACTGAACATGCTCACAGTTGCAAATCTTGACACAAACTACCTCAATGCCCGGGTTAAGGCTTTCGAAAGACACATAACTTGATTTGAGTGACCTGTGGACTAAGACCGCCACCCCACCATAACCGTCGTCCCTATCCTTGCGTTATATCGTATAACCATTTACCTTTAGCCGACTATCCCGTTCTAACCACGTTTCGCTGAGTGCCGCAATGTGAATTTTCAATTGATTGAGAGAATGCTCCAAGGATAATAATTTTGGTCGAATACTTTGACAATTCCATTGCACAATATTCATTCTAAAAGGTTTCTGACTATGAGCCATTGGAGAAAAAATAATCAACAATAAACTTACATAAAGGCCACTTCGATACAAATTGCACACTTAATAATATTAACCACTCTAAACAACATTTTATAACCCCATGCACTTTGTTTTCCATCGACGTTTCCCTTAAAAATAAAATTTCTTTAAGTCTCTTTAATAGCTCGTCCAAATTAACACTGTCATTCTCTTTCTTTTCACCAGAAGGGACTGCTGACTCATTACCTGCTACCTCATCCTTTGTTGTTGAGTTTATCGGGAGCTGCCAATACTGCTACGAGATTTCGACGCACTCGTAGCAGGGACAAAACTTCTGGTAACTTACCAGAAGTTTTGTCCCTGCTACGAGTGCGTCGAAATGTCGTAGCAGTATTGGCAGAAGTATTCTTAACATCGTCCTGTCTATGCACTATGACGTCCTCTTTAACTATATCTGCAAATGTGGGGATATCACGTTGTTGAAACATAAAATCCGGTTGTGACCTTATGCTGGAAGGCGGGTCGCCAGAATGTTCTCGCGAACTACTTTTTCCGGAAACAGCATTCGAGGGTGGTACATATATTGTTAGTGCTTTCCTATAAGTGCAGTTAAATTCTACCATAATCTCTCTCAACCTCTTCTCCTTTAAGAAGGCCGGACAAGAAGCTTTATGCAAGGCCAAATGATTTCCACCACAGTTTACACATTTAAAGTTCTGAGTTTCACAGTTCTCGTGACTATCACCGCATTTCGGACAGACTATTTTACTGGAAGGGCATTTCTTTGTAGGATGGCCATATTTCCAGCATTTCGAGCATTGCGATACGGGAAATACGTAAGGAGTAACTTTTATACGTAATCCATGAACGTATATGTACTGTGGAATAAACGAACCTTTAAAACATACCTGTACTGCTTCACTTGGCTGCCAACCTTCTCCCTCTCTGACTCGACGTTTAAGCCGAAATACCGATATTATTTCGGCCGGCTTATCACACATTATATTTTCCAATATATCCTCGTCGGATAACTCTAAATCAACATCTTTTATGACGCCATAAGAAGAAGTTCTTTCCAGGGCCCTGTAGATCTTCCAACCTTTTTCTATAAATTCTGGATATTTTTCCATTTTTTTTGCACTCAATTCACTGCCAACTTCGACACGAATCTTAAAAGGGTTAATGTATTTAACTTTGGTAATATCAATTATCCCACAAGCCTTCAGCATCTTAGCTAATGCAAATTGTTTAGGCAACTTCTCATTGCTAGATATATATATCTCAATATCCTCCTTCCGTTGTGATTTTAATCTTTTCCCTTGACTTTGGACTACATTCCACCCCTCATTATTATCATCAACTCCGACGAAATCCTCCTCCCTATCCCTTTTCTCCCCCCTTGATTGTTGATCTTCTTCCATTCCATATTGTACTAAGTTCTCTTCTCGATTAAGCTGGTCCTCCGCATATGATAAACAGTAATTATGTTCACTCAAAGAAATGTCGCTCGCCATTATTATTGTATTCGCATTATCTAACTGCGATTTGTTTACATTCATTCGTATTGTATTTGACTACTGAGTGTCTTCGTTATTTGAGTGCCCGTACGTCGGTAACATAACGGTAGGTACTCCGGTGCGCCGGCGGTGAGAAATGGCCGCGCACACAACTTTAATAATAATTGATAACGTGAGGATAGTACTTAGTTGCGAAACTCGCGCTTCCTCGCACGATTACCGCGATCGTTCTCAATTTTTAATTAATTAAAAAACGACTACGAGAAAAATCACACCCGTCAACTTCGACGTTTCCCGCGCTTTTTTGAGCTT
This sequence comes from Mythimna separata, assembly GCA_030763345.1. Taxonomy (NCBI): domain Eukaryota; kingdom Metazoa; phylum Arthropoda; class Insecta; order Lepidoptera; family Noctuidae; genus Mythimna; species Mythimna separata. Next base: position 18,994,646 of record CM061167.1, on the reverse strand, counting down.
TTATAACTTACACAAGGAAGCTGACAAGCGGAAGGTGTACCGTTTGTATATAGATTGTTTTTGTTTTTCATTCACGTGCCACCTTCTCTCCATCCTCACTGTAGGGCGTTAGTAATGCGGCTGATGTGTGTTTACGAAACGCGCGTCAGGCGCGCTGCAAAAAGTTGTCGTGGGCGAAGGCCCTTAATGACTACATCTCCTAAATACTCCTTATTCAAGATTTTTTAGTTCATATAAGTCGAGGAACGATTTTTTCAAGGTCAAAAACGTTCCTAGACTTAAGTCAGCTTGGAGGCTTGTATTGATAATTTTTATGGTTATAATTATGTAAGTAACTAGTTACGATTAAGGGCCTCTTTCACCACCCTCAAGTAAAGTGCTGAGTAGGCTAATCGTCAGATAAAGTCACCCGTAACTTCATTTCGCGTTTCACCATGTGCGAGTAGCACTAATCATAAGATTAACTGACCCGTAACTTACTTGCTACGTGGTCTGACAATTAGGGTGTTTTCTTGACAATTCATTTGAATAATTCGATGGTTTAGAGTGAAAACGGCGTATCTGCAATTTTGGGTAATTGTATTTTATTAAATTTTTGGAAAGAAAAATTTTGATTGGTTGTTTATAACGCCGTCTACGGTGTTAAATGCATATCCTTCTCAAGTCAGTTTAGTGTGATAACATCGCCATAGCGCGTGAAAACATAAATATTTTAAAACATTTGGATCCTACACGTAGATGTATATTAGAATTCATAGATAATAAAGATTGAATTTAGTTTTTTGGGCCTCCTGACAGACCTCCTCCTCCTGGTTTTCACTCTAAGCCATCGACGTAATTGACGTGAACGAATGGGACGAATGTTTTTTTACGTTATTCGCTTAACCAGTGAGTAGTTACTCGAAGCTTTGTTTTCGCTTATGAAATTGATAGAGGATACTCATAACCTTTACTTGCCAGATAACTTTATTGGGTAACTAATAACTAATCAACACTTTACTCGGAAATGGTGAACGAGGCCCTAACAGTCGCAAAATATATTTTAACTTCATAGAACCTACCTACCACTGGCCTGCAATTTGCAAAAAACTTAAGAAAATTCGAATTTCGCGGGCTACCCTGAAGCTTCCCCAAAACATGAAACTTATGGTGTAGCCACATGAGAAAAACATATTTCTCACTAAATAATATACATTTCATTGAATTTGCCGTTATCATAATATTAAAATAATACCGCAATACTTTTGCGTGCTTTTTCTTACTATTTAAATAAACAAACAATTATATTTTGGTTCGCAATCAAACACAAAATAATTATGTCATAATTATTTTTTTACTAAAATTGGGCTGTATGGTGGTTGATTGCCCACTATAAAAACAAACCTGTCAAAATAACAGGAACCTGTCAATGGCGCCAACCTTGATTTTCATTTTCAAGACTCAGTGCAAATTAAATTATTTCAGGCACAAATTCAACGCTAAAACATATAAGCACACTTTGACGGTAAGCATGTATTATATTTTAAAAATAAATGATTATGAATAAAATGTTAAGGATATATTTAAAGTGAAGCTTACGATGAAGTAGCAGTTTGAATTTCTCTCCTAAAAGTTTTATTTTGATTCTTCAGGAATTATGACTTTACGCAAACGTGTTTCTATGCGGCTACTGGAACTGCTGGTAGAATATTTCGAGGCAACAGGGACCTTGCCCATGGCAGACAAAGAAAGGAGTGCTCTCACATCAAGCATCAGATCAGAATGCGCCAATTTATTAAACGTCGAGACAAACAAGGACCAAAGAACTTCCATCGAATGGAGCAAGGTCTGTTAGGTTCTATCGATATTGAACCTATGTGTACCATACATTATACTTGGGTAAATAAATAGATTTATAATATTTTTAGTGGTATATCAACTAAAAGTGCTGCTTGCTCAACCATTTCAAGCAAATTTGGAATTATCACAGGGGCACGAGGTGGTGGGCTAGGCGTACCCACTTCTTTATCCCCTGTGGATGAAAGATTTGCTGTTCTGCTTGATGCAGGTACTGAAGCTGTAGGGAGGAGTGGCACCCCTCAAAATGAGGTCCAAATAAATCCCTTGTCGGTAAGATATGGTACACTTTTATCTTTATTGTATTTATGCTCCTGCCTGCACCCCACACAGTTTCTGTGTTTCCTGCACTTTTCAATACTCCATCAAATGAAGATAATATTAATACTTATGGTACACCCGCAACAACACAATTCATCACTTATTTGACTGAAAAGTATAATTTAGTATTCAGTCAAATGTGTGATGAATGTATTATTCTTTTTTTGTATTATGTATTGTTGTATTATCTTCATTTGATGGAGTATTGGAAAGTGCAGGAAACATAGAAACTGTGTGGGGTGCAGGTTAAAATCACTTACTATAAGTACTTACTTATAAAAAGGTTGTCATATTTAGGAAATAAATAACAGTCTGTATCATAATATTTTTATATGGTTTTATTAATCAAGAAGATACTCCTGCAAGACAGTGTTGATCAACACTCCATGTTACCATCATAGACTATGTACATAATACAACTTTATTACTATAATATTGTAATGGACGCCGAGCCTGCGGACCTAAAAAGTGTGAAAGTAACTAAAGACTGACAGGACAGTGAGTGATAATGTATATAATTAGTGTTTTCTAAGTGGACCTAATTAGATTTTAGCAAGAAACTTGTAAGATAAGCCTTTTCTGTGATGTGATAACGTGTGATTAGATTACGTAGAGATAAGGACTTACGTTTTCTGATAGTGACTTTTCATGTTTTTTATATTTTTATGGGATAGATTAGTGAATTCCAAGTAGAATGATATATGGTTTCATGTGTGAAATATGGATATTTCTATGTAAAAAGCATGTTTAAAGTGTAAAGGCTCTCGTTAAGGTAAAGTTTCGCGATACTAAAGGTTAGTGCATGTAATTTCGAGATTATTCCGTGCTTGATTCTGATTAGTTGAAATATTCGCGAGCATTCCGGAATGTTCCTTAATGGCCAGAATGCTCCACCCACTGACCGTTCGACCAATCAGCGATCAGCTGCGTAATAAATAAATTGAGAGCGGATTTGTTCCGCGACACAGTCGTCTTCCGAAGATTCTAAAGAAGAATACCTGAGAAGAAATAAACCTGGGAAGAAAGAAGCTTTGTTTTATTTCAAGAAGAACACCAACGAGAAAAAATACAGTCCACTACAGCCTGGTCCTTCGTTCGCCGGATTTGCAACGGAAGAATCTGCGACGACGTACCTACGGAAACGACGTGTGAACAACGAGTCTACGAAACGAAGATAGAACCAACAGCTCAAGATCACGCCAAGTGAGTGAAGAAAAATCGGGATCTGCTAGTCTCGCTTAGAAGAGGGCTCCGTTGAAGTGGAGACGAAGAATTCACCGGTTCCTAACGTGTTGAAGGGGCCCCGTTGAGGTGATATTCGTGAACCACTGGTCCTAGAAGAAGAGGGACATTTGATTAGGGGTGGATCCAGATTATTCAGGGGCGGATCTAGAAGAGGATCGTTGGGCTCGGGACTCGTCAGGGGCGGATCAAGTGAACCGCTACTAGTGAACATTTGGGAACGACTCCACATATATTCCACATTGAAGATGGTGATCACCCGAAGCCAGGGGGACGCAGTGGAAGTGGAGGAACAGCGACGCGCCCAGCTACAGGAAGCAGCGCGTATCGAGAAGGAGCGACTACGAAGACTGTCAATGGAGCCGCCGGCGTCACCTTTTTCAAAGGGAGCAGACACCAGCACGGCAGGACCTTCTGGAGTCGCCACAAGAACGGAAAATCAACAGAGACCAAGGTCGCCAACAAGATCAATAAGGTCGGTACGTTCAAACACCAGCGCCACGACGCGACTACGAGTGGCAGAACTGGAGGCAGCAGAAAAGTTGGCCGCCATACGAAGAAGGGAACTAGAGTTGGAAGCAGACTTGATCAAGAAGAGGTTAGCAGTGGAAGTGTCGGTCATCAACGACGAGGAGAGCGTGCATGAAGAGCAGCTAGCAGAAGCCCTCCCGCGGGAAGAACCTCTACGTAAAGTGGACGACTGGCTGATGAAGAACCCGGTCACTCCACGGGGGGAGGAAGGTCCCAGAAGAGAGGAAGCGAAGCAGCTCCGGTTTGACACAGCACGAGGAAGATCACCGACACCTACCAGGACCAGAAACAGCATCGAACACCTGGCAGCTACCCTAGAGAAGATGGCAAGACCAAGACTGCGACATACGGACCTTCCAAGTTTCGCCGGCGCGACCAACGAGTGGCTGCCATTCAAAGCATCATACAGGGACTCGACACAGATGTACCAGATCTCGGCAGCAGAGAACATCCAGAGGCTGAGGAGCTGCCTGAAGGGAGAAGCTAGAGACGCAGTGGCTGCCCTACTCCATACGGCTACGGACCCGAATGTTATAATGAAAACATTGGAGCAGTGTTTCGGAAGACCGGAAGTCATCATCGACAAGGCAATGGAAGACCTGAAGAAACTTCCGAGACTAGGGGCCTCAGCGACAGAGTTGAATAGCTTCGCCATCAAGCTACAAAACATCATCTGCGTCCTCAAGACAATCGACCAGAGAGGGTACCTGTACAACCCGATGCTGAGCAGAGAGGTGTTAGAGAAGATGAGCCCGCACCTGAAGGCGAGATGGTGTGACTACGCGTATGACCACGAAGGCACGGCAGACCCAGAGATCGTCGTCATGTCTCAGTTTTTGATGCGAGAAGCGGACAGGGCGTTACGATATACATACGCCCCTGCATCATGCGCCTCCAGTGTGAAGAAAGAGGCGAGACCTGCTGTGACACTCAAGAAGAAAGCAACTGTGTACGCTACGGTAGAAGACACCGAAGAGAGAAAGGACTTGTGCCCAAAGTGTGACCAAGATCATTTGCTGACAGCGTGTCCCAAGTATAAGGCGCTTTCGGTTGACCAAAGATGGCGTCTGATTCGCGAAAAGGGAGTTTGCTTCAAGTGCGCCCAGAGAAGACATCGACGCATAGTGTGCAAGGCGAAGCCGTGCGGCATAAACGACTGCCGCCGCCCACATCACTCTTCCCTGCACAATGAGGAGAAGACAGAAGCCAGAAAACCCGAAGACGCGAAGACCGACGAGTCACCAAAGCAAGAAGCAGTACTATCGGTAGCAACGAGATCCGCTCCCGGACCCAAGACAGTGCTGCTGAAGATGTGCCCTGTCATCGTGTCGGGACCACGGGGGGAGGCGAAGACCTACGCGCTACTGGATGAGGGAGCGACGATTACTCTCATCGATAAGGAGCTAGCGGCCAGCATAGGGGCAGAAGGACCGTCACGACCGCTTCACCTGAACGGAGTGAACATGTCGCAGCAGGAAATGGAAAGTCAGCTCGTATCCATCGAGGTTAAGGGGATTAAAGAAACGGATGGACGCCAGATCAAAGCAAGAACGATGAAGGATCTGAAGCTGCACCAGCAGGCCATTCCGGAAGCCTTACTGGACTACGAGCACCTAAGGGACTTAGACCGAGACGAGGTGTGCTATGGAACGGCGCGCCCTGGACTTCTGGTAGGAACCGATCATTGGGAGTGTATCGTTTCAAGAGAGTTGCGAGTCGGCAGCCCGAACCAGCCAGCTGCTTCAAGGACTCAACTCGGATGGGTGGTGCATGGGACCGCGCCACGCGGCACCATCTATCAAGAGGGAAACGTGCTGCACTTATACGAGCCTGCCAGACCTACCAGTGTGGGTGACCAGGAGCTCCACAACTTGGTGGAAACCCACTTCAAGATCGAGTCTCTTGGCATACAGAAGAAGCCGAGAGTCAGCGAGGCAGACAAGCGAGCCATCTCCATCGTCGAGCGAACGACAAAGAAGATTGACGGAGGCTACGAAGTAGGATTGCCGTGGCGTCGGGACGATATCGCCATGCCCTCGAGCTACAATCAAGCGTTTCGCCGGTTGAAGAAGATCGAAGAGAAGATGGACTCGGACCCTGCCTTCGAGAAAAACTACTCCAGCCAGATCGAGAACTTGTTGGAGAAGGGATATGCAGCTCCGTGCGACGGTTCTGAGGACGCAAGTGCCATCAGCTGGTACCTGCCACACTTCGCGGTACAGAACCCCAATAAACCAGGAAAATGCCGTCTGGTGTTCGATGCGGCTGCTAGAAGCAACGGAGTGTGCCTCAACGACGAGTTGCTGGAGGGACCAGATCTGCTGTTGTCGTTGCAAGGGATCGTCTTCCGGTTCAGAGAAAAGGCCGTCGCGATCACAGCAGATATTCAAGAGATGTTCCTGCGGGTGAAAATAAGACCTCAAGATCAACCGGCTCAGCAATTCTTGTGGAGAGGAAAGGAGCGAGAGAAGCCTCCACAGAAGTACAAGATGACCAGTATGATCTTCGGCGCCGCTAGCTCCCCGTATATGGCCCACCACATTCGCAACCATAACGCGGAAGTGTACGGGCAGGAGTTCCCGCGCGCACTGGAGGCAATCAGGAACAGTCATTACATGGATGATTGGGTGGCGAGCTACGAAGATGTAGAGGAGGCACGCAAGGCGGTTGAAGAGACACGGACCGTACACGCACACGCCGGGTTCACCCTACGAGGATGGAATGCAAGCGACAAGGCGGTGCTGAGCGACGTGCCCACGGAGCTATACGCCACTACTCCTACGCAACTGGGGGGAGAACAGCCAGAAAGCAAGATCCTGGGGCTGTTCTGGAACGCCGAAAAGGATGAGCTCGGGTTCAACACATCGATGAACCGGGTCCCGGAAGAAGTAAGATCAAGAATACGTGCGCCGACCAAGCGGGAAGCACTCAGCGCCGTAATGTCGATCTACGACCCGCTGGGACTATTGAGCCACTACACGATCCGTTCCAAGATTATCCTGCAGAACTTGTGGCGCCTACAGATAGCCTGGGACGACCAGATTCCGGAAGAGGAGAATGAGCTTTTCGCGTCCTGGCTTGCGCGCCTCCCGGAGATAGCCATGCTGAGACTGCCGCGCTGCTACATCCAGGAAAAGTACGAGCGCATCGATCTCCACGTGTTGTGTGACGCCAGTGAACAGGCCTATGCGACCACGGCCTACTGGCGCATCAAGAGGAGCGACGGGAGCATCACAGTCGTACTAGTGGCAGCAAAGGCGAAGGTGGCGCCGAGGAAGACACAAACCATACCTCGGTTGGAGCTCCAAGCGGCGGTCATCGGGGCGAGACTCGCCGATACGATCAAGAGAGAACATCGGGTGGAAATCGGCCAGACAACATACTGGACCGACTCCTCGACGGTCGTGCACTGGATACGACACGACATGCGACGCTACACACCGTTTGTAGCACATCGACTTGGGGAGATCGCCGAGCTAACGCACAGAGAAGAATGGCGGTGGCTCCCTACTGATCTGAACGTGGCTGACGATGCCACACGTCTGAATGACGCGCCGATCAGCTCAACGGATCGGTGGTTCCAGGGGCCGAGTTTCCTGTACCTACCAGAAGACCAGTGGCCTGGGACGTCGACAGGTGAAGAGACCGAGGAAGAAGTCCTGCACGTGAGCGAGTCATCGGGGCGAGAAAGCTGGCTACCAGAACCAGAACGCTTCTCTAAGTTCGAGACCCTGGTGAGAAGTGCAGCAAGAGTGTTGGCCTTCATCGACATCTGCCGACGACGAGCGACGCAACTGGAGCACCGACACGTTGAACGCGCTGAAACTGAGCTGATCCGACGGGCGCAAGAAGATAGTTTCCACGATGAGATCGCGCGGATGCAGTCTGCTCGCCCCCTTCCAAGAGCGAGCCGACTCTACCGGCTGGATCCGGTAATGGAAGATGGACTCCTACGAGTGAGAGGCCGGATCGGGGCCTCCTCCGCGCCGATGGAGACGAAGCGGCCAGTCATCCTGGACGGCCGTCACCGCATCACAAAACTTCTTGTCATGCGGGAGCACTGTGCAGCAGGCCACGCCAACCGAGAGCGCGTGACCAACGACCTGCGCCAGCGGTACTGGATAATCCATCTGCGACCTACAGTACGCGCTGTGGAGAAGGATTGCGCCCTCTGCCGGAGGCGACGAGCAATGCCACAGACGCCAGCCACAGGAGACCTGCCACACGCTCGCCTTGACCCTTTCCACCGCCCGTTTTCTAACAGCGGGGTGGATTACTTTGGGCCGATGATGGTCAAGGTGGGGCGCCGCCGTGAGAAGAGGTGGGGTGCGTTATTTACGTGCCTCACATCCCGCGCCGTGCACATCGAGCTCGTCGCGTCGCTCTCAACGGATTCGGCAATCATGGCACTCAGAAGAATGGCGGCACGCAGAGGGTGGCCACGGGTTATGTACTCGGATAACGGGACGAACTTCCGCGGGGCAGATCAAGAGCTTCGTACTGCCTATGAAGAGTGGATCCCCGCACTGAGAGACGAAGGGCTACTTCATCGGATGGAGTGGCGGTTCATACCACCCGGTGCGCCCAATCAAGGTGGCGCATGGGAGAGGATGGTACGCTCCGTGAAGGCGGCCCTCAGCGCGACCCTGAAGGAGAAGGCGCCAGCTGAAGAAGTCTTGCGAACGCTCTTGACCGAGGCGGAGTTCTCCATCAACGCACGCCCACTGACCCACGTGAGCGTGAACCCAGCGGATCCTGAGGCCCTCACACCCAACCATTTCCTGTTGGGGTCCTCCATCGGCCTACCATCGACAGGACCTTGCGACGAAGCTGATCGACGGATGTGGCGAGCAAGCATGGCGCTCGCAGACCACTTTTGGAGGCGCTGGCTCCGAGAGTACCTCCCTACCTTGGTACCCCGAGGCGAGCCACAGAACGACGTGCGTCCTCTACAAACTGGTGACGTGGTCCTCGTGGTCGACAGCACATTACCCAGGAATACTTGGCCGATGGGACAAGTCGAGCGCACGCATCCAGGACCGGACGGCGGCGTCAGGATCGTCGAGGTGAGGACCAGGACCGGCGTCTTCCGGCGGCCAGTTAGCAAGCTCGTCGTCGTGATGAGGAAGGAAGCTACGCAAGCTGCGCTGGGGGGAGAGATGTAATGGACGCCGAGCCTGCGGACCTAAAAAGTGTGAAAGTAACTAAAGACTGACAGGACAGTGAGTGATAATGTATATAATTAGTGTTTTCTAAGTGGACCTAATTAGATTTTAGCAAGAAACTTGTAAGATAAGCCTTTTCTGTGATGTGATAACGTGTGATTAGATTACGTAGAGATAAGGACTTACGTTTTCTGATAGTGACTTTTCATGTTTTTTATATTTTTATGGGATAGATTAGTGAATTCCAAGTAGAATGATATATGGTTTCATGTGTGAAATATGGATATTTCTATGTAAAAAGCATGTTTAAAGTGTAAAGGCTCTCGTTAAGGTAAAGTTTCGCGATACTAAAGGTTAGTGCATGTAATTTCGAGATTATTCCGTGCTTGATTCTGATTAGTTGAAATATTCGCGAGCATTCCGGAATGTTCCTTAATGGCCAGAATGCTCCACCCACTGACCGTTCGACCAATCAGCGATCAGCTGCGTAATAAATAAATTGAGAGCGGATTTGTTCCGCGACACAGTCGTCTTCCGAAGATTCTAAAGAAGAATACCTGAGAAGAAATAAACCTGGGAAGAAAGAAGCTTTGTTTTATTTCAAGAAGAACACCAACGAGAAAAAATACAGTCCACTACAAATATACTCGTATAATCCACTATAATTTAATTCATGAATCCCCGACCGGTCTCATGCGACCGCGCTGTTATTGTTTTACTATTGTGTCTGGTTTCGCGGGTATGTGATTGTGGGAAAATTAAAATTGAATCTGTAGGTAATTGTTTTAAAGGTACATTTTTAATTTCTTATTCTTTGCAGTGTCACCTCCATCCTCAGAACTGAATCAGGCTCAGAATACGCTAGCCAATATAGAAAAGTCCAGATTAGAAGTGGAAAGGCTTGTGATTACGTTACGTTGAAGAAATTTTATGTTAGGCTGAAGCAGCTAATAAATTAGAAGATGCACAATGCCACTTCGATGGTAATAACATTTTTACTTTTTTACACACACATTGACTTGACTTAACACTGATAATGTTATTCTATACTAATATATAAAGAGGTAAAATTTGTAAGTTTGTATGTAGGGGGTAATCTCTGGAACTACTGGTCCGATTTGAAAAATTCTTTTAGTGTTAGATAGCCCATTTATCGAGGAATGCTATAGGCGTATTTTATGTTAGGCATATACCATCACGGTATGACCCACGGGAGCGGAGCAGTAACGAAAAATGCGGGTGAAACCGCAGGGGACAGCTAGTATGTTTATAATCTTAGTAGAAACTATATTGCAGTAATTTTCTTTTCAGGCAACATGGTGGATGGATTCTTTAGATAATGACTTAAATGCTCCCTGTTCCAACCAACCGCTGGCCTGGTATGGATCAAGAACCATCAAGGACCATCAATTTTCGATCTCTGGAGGGAACTGAACCGGAGATTTAAGGACAGGCTAAAACTTGTGATAAAACTGAATGTCTGACTTACAATTTGGAGAAAACATTACCATTACCTAGAATACCAACATTACCAACCAAACCAAAGGCAGTTATGAGTGTACAACTGCAATATACACTTGGCTTCCACTTCCAACAATGTTGAGAAATGTTATGTTTGGGCATTCATACTACCATCAGTGGAATAAAAAATGGAGTGCAAAAATGTTATTTTCGTAACTGTTATGTTTGGGCTGAAGGCGAGGCAGGTAGAGAGGCTCTTATTTGAGAAAATATATTATATGCGTGCAGGCTGCCCCCTACAGTTCGGAAGAAACTGCAACATGGTTAAAAATTTGATTGTTGAGTCCACCGGAACATCCGACCTTCCCATAGAAACATGAGCCTGACAGCTTTGTATGAGCGAAAACACAATGGAACTAGTTGAAGAGAGGCGCAAGTTGAAAGCATCGGGAGCAAAAATCTAAGATCAGAACAGGTTGTCAGCTTGGATCCAGACTGGTTGCAGATGAGATCACAGTACTTGTCCCATTAACGTTTGAATCCCCAACCGGTCCTATGAGATCGCGCTGTTATTGTTTTACTATTGTGTCTCGTTTCACGGGTATCTGAGTAATTAAGATAATATGTGAGGAACTAAAGTCTCCGTCACGAGAAGCTATAAATTTTGTAAACAAGTGTTCAGGAGTTCACAACATTTGGACCAACAAAAAAAATGAATTTGTTTAAGATTTAATAAATTATTAAGTAACAATATTAATTAACATATGTATATTATTTAAGAATAATTATTCGTCAGATTCAGTTGTTTCCATTTCTGTGTCAGAATCAGTGACATGTATCACGAAGCTGTCTACAGTTTTATCAATCATCTCATCGATTTATAACAATAACAATCAGATCCGCGATATATGCAAAGCAATGAAACAAACTCGTACGCATTCGAAACTCGAATGACGCGTTTATTTCAAAATGGTGTCCCGATAGTTTACAATCCCTGCGACGGACCAAGAAACAAAAAACGATAGCACTTTGCGTCGTTAAAATATGATCGGACTAAATTAAAGAGGTTGTTACTTTCATATAACCCGTCACTATTTCATGTCGATTGAAAATGTTTACTTAGTAAAAGATGTTTGTTTACATAATTTATAGCTTCTCGTGACGGATACTTTAGAAATCCACTCACACAGACGCTAACTTCCAACACCTGGACCATTGAAGATAGCGAAGGCAAAGTACATTGTGAGGTGGAAAGCATATGGTTATTATAAGTGCTTGGAAAATTTACTGTTAGTCCCTGAACCTTGATCCCCAGTCTGAACATTTTATTAACTCAGAACTTACAAGTGAATCTGAATTAGAGCCACACATTCTCCTATCTGGGGTCAAGGTGGCCATCAATCATCTAAAAAATGGCACTGAAAAATATGAAATCCCGATAGAAAACGGGTATATGGCCGTAAGACTCCACTTCATAAAAAAGGCTCAACATAAATATGCAACAACTACCGCCTTAATGCACTAATTTCCTATGCCAGTAAGATAATGCTACACATTCTGAATGAACGGCTGAAAAGCTTCCTACCTAAGGAAATAGCACCAGAACAAGCAGGATTTATTGAAGGGAAAGGAACTCGGGAGCAAATACTAATAGTCCGCCAAATCATTATAAAGTCTCGGGAATTCAACAAGCCTGCTCTCATTTTTTCGAAAGCATTTGATTCAGTGAAATGGCCTAAACTTTGGTACACCGAAACACCTAGTGCAAATTTTGAGACGCTAGTATGAAGATGGCACTACATCAGTGAGTACAGATGGAGTATACTCAGATAGTTTTCATCCCAGCGCTGGAGTTCGACAAGGGTGCATAATATCCCCACTTTTGTTCAACTTATACACAGAGCTGATTATGCGCATTACCCTTAAAGACTGGACAGACGGTGTTACAATCAGTGGACAAAAAAAAATCCAATATACGCTACGCAGATGACACCACCTTATTCGCCACTAGCTCAGCTGCTATCGAAAATGTTTTCCATTTTTCGTAGCAAGACCAAGATGATGATTGTCGACAGAGCTAACAACAATTTACCGCACATAACGCAAATAGCTAACTGCGACGTCGTCGATCTCAAATCAGGGAAAATTCATTGAAGACATCAAGCGACGAATGACTGTCCGGGCAGCAATGGATAAGCTCAAGAAAATATGGGTGAACAGGAAAGAAACAAAGCCAGTCCAGGCTCGTTAAAACATTAGTGTTTCCCATATCTTTATACGCTGCTGAGACACGGACCTTGCGACAGTAGGAGACTAAAAAGATTGACGCTCTGGAAATGAGGCGTTGGAGGAAAATGCTCGGAGTTACCTGGAAAGAAATTTCGAACAAACGCTTCCATACTCAAGGAATTTGGCGTCAAGGAGCGCTTGTCTACACTGGTGCGCAGTCGTATTTTAAGTACTTTAGTCATATATGTCGACGCGGAAGTGACTCCATCGAACGCCTTGTTATACAAGGAAAGGTGAACAAGACGAGGCCGCGTGTCAGATCACCGATACGATGGACAGACCACTGAGAAGAGAGAGATAAGTAGACACTCCACTCTAGAGACTTTCAGCTTCCATCGCCTAGAATCAGGACACACTTTCCTGCTCGATGACAACGATTTTGCTGAAATTGAGGATATACTCCGTGGAAGATTATGTTGCCATTATGAAATAACGTAAAAACGTTGTGATTTTGTTGGATCTCAAATTCTAAAAAAGAAAATAGTTAATAGAAAAATATTAAGGCTGGTTAAGGGACAGATATATAAATGCATCATACGTCCTGTCCTCCTGTACGGCGGCGAGTGTTGGCCAGCACTAAGCAGACACACCCAGGAGCTTCGCGTCACGGAGATGAAGATGCTGAGGTGGATGAGCGGCGTAACGCGATCCGATCGCATACGCAACTCGTTCATCCGAGGTAGTCTTGGTGTCCGTGACGTGGGGGAAAAACTGCAGGAGTGTCGTCTGCGATGGTATGGCCACATCATGCGTCGCCCTATGGAGTACGTTGGCCGGAGATGCATGAATATGGCTGTCCTTGGCGGTAGGTCTCGTGGTCGCCCTCGCAAGCGCTGGCTGGACGTCGTCAAGTCCGACATGAGAGCCAATGGCCTTACTGTCAGGGATGTAGAAGACCGGGCAAAGTGGAGCAAGCTAAGCCGGAAGGCGGACCCTGGCAAAAGCCGGGACTAACGCCTAGTAGAAGAAGATTAAGGCTGGTTTTCCTGGCACGCTGACCGCACGCAGATGGTCAGCGCTGATGGGTCAATATGTGCTAGGTAGCGTTTCGGAGTAATGCTGACGGCCGAAAGAAAGAAGCTACGCGCACATCGTCAGCGTCGGCGGTAAGCGTGACAGGAAAACTTAACCTAATAGAGCGAAGTAAACTGGCTCAAAACAAAATAAATATTAATCACAAAAAAGTCTCCACATTCTTTGTTCATCAGAACAACAAACAGAACGTCAAAAAGAAAAAAGGTGTTGATTTGGTGTGTCGTAGATTTAAAAAAAAATATGGATTGCAGGAAAACGGATTAACTAAATCGTTATTTCATCTTATAACAAATGTTTGCATTGACTACTATAAAATTTTGCAGGGAGACGATGCAATAATAAGTAGATGATATAGATGATTATTGTGATGACTTTGATTTGGATGAGGAGTAGGGTCACTATGGTATTTTTTTAAAACGAGTAAATTAACATTTTTGAGTTTTTATTTTTGTCATTTTTGAAACATGTTTGTTGCAAGTTTTTTGAATATTTACCAAGCTATTATAATTTATTCACTAAATACATGCAAGTAAAATAGTTAAGTACCTACCCTAGGGCCTCTTTTACCTTCAAGTAAAGTGCTGAGTAGGCTAATCGTCAGGTAACTTCATTTTGAGTTTCACCATGTTCGAGTAGCACTAATCATAAGATTAACTGACCCGTAACTTACTTGCTACGTGGTCTGCCAATTAGGGTGTTTACTTGACAGTTGATCGATGGTTTTAGAGGGAAAAGTTCGTATCTGCAATTTTGGGTAATTTTATTTTATTACATTTTTGTAAAGAAAAGCTCGGAACACACCCACTTTAGTTTTTTGGGACTCCTGAAAAGTTACATATTTTGCAGTTACGAGGTTTTCACTCTTAAGCCATTATATTATTATTGGCAAGAAATGACGTATTATTAAGAGCGCACCGAGTTTCTAGCGCTAATCGACTTTAGGTTTTCTTTGCGCTCTGTGTATGTGTGCGTAAGGCACACCGGCAAGCGAGCGAGCGAGCCGCGCGCGCGTCACTGCGCTGTGCCGCCGTACAATATTATTTAATAATCAAACGAACTTACCTGAAGTGAAGTTCGATTTTAATTATCCTGTCTTCGTCGAAGAGATTTAAATATTCACCTGTAGTAGCCCCGCTACACTTCGACTCACTCGCACATAGTTTAGCGCCATAGGAAAGAAAGAGATGGCAATATCTCCACAGGCGCCCGATCACCCCATTACAACATACGTCATTCACTTCAGAGTACCGGTCTACTGGACGAACTATAACATTATTTAGGGAAATGGAAGGTCCACCTGAATGTCAGGGTCGGGAGGGACCTTAAATCTCTTCGACGAAGACAGGATAATTAAAATCGAACTTCACTTCAGGTAAGTTCGTTTGATTATTAAATTATCCTGTCTTCGTCTTTCGAGATTTAAATATTCACCTGTAGATGTTTAGAGATAGACGTTTGCAATGTTATAGGTAGGACTAAATTGAAAGATGTATTTCTTAAGTAAATAATACATGTATTCTTATTTCAATCAATAAACACATAATAAAAATGTAACTTAAATGATTACAACCAAAGAAATAAACAAAAAAACTTCCTTACTGATTGCTAAGAACAGCGTTGGCAAATTCACAATTTGTTTGAGCGATTGGCCGATTATAAAAATTAGCAAAAGTAGCAGATTGATCTGACCACCCAGCAGTTGTCCTAATGACATCGACACTGATTCCTGCTAGATGTGCAGCAGACGTTGATGCATGCCGAGTGCTATGGGCACTGAATATTTCAGTGTTGATCCCACTAGAAGCCAAACCCTGCTTTATCCATCGTCCTATAGTTTGTGAAGAGGCGGCATGATGAGGTTTTTTAAAAGTTAGAATCAATTTATTATCTACAGTACTTCTCTTGGTTGATGTAACATTCATGTAAGCTATTAAAGTCTCTGCAGGACAGATTGCAGGACGCTGTCGGAAAAAAGGAAGGTCAAGAATTGGTTGGGATTTACCTATGCCAGATGTCTTAATCAAATCAGTAATAGTGATTAAAATATTATCTTGATTGATCATAATATTGGGCAACCTAATCAATGAGAGCGTCTGACATCTTTGGCCTGTTGACAAAGCCAATAATACAACCAATTTCTTGCTCAACTGCTCCAAACTTATGTTATCGGTGGGATATAAATCACCAAAATAATTAAGGACGATATTGGGGTTCCATGTAAAATTATATTTAGGAAAGGAAGGCTTCAACTTAAATACTCCCCTAAAGAATCTTTTGACACGTTCGTCTTGTCCCACATTATTTCCGGAAATAAGTGATAAAGCCGAACGGTGATTGTTTAATGTTCCATACGTGGAACCATTTGTGAAACATTGAGACAAAAAGTCTAGCAAATCGTGTACCCCGATCTGGAATGGATCTCCCTTATCATGACAGTATAACCACCACAGTTTAAAGCTAGAAGTATATTGCGATTTAGTGCTTCCAGAAATAGATGACTTCATTACAGTCAGTGCTGATTGAGGGACTTGCAATCGCGCGAAGGCTTCCCGGATAATATAGTCGCCGCCAGGGAAAGGTGACGATGCAGAGGATGAGTTGCCCTGAAATTAGATGATAACAGAAATTTATCCGGACTAAATATCAATATTTCACTTACAGCAAGCGATCTGAATACTGGGAACCATGCTTGAGATGGCCAATGAGGCACTACAATTATCCCGGTCGCCTCATCAGTAACAATCTTTTGCAGAACTTTTAAAATGAGTGAAAATGGTGGAAACGCATAAAAGAACATATCCCATTTAATAGTAAAAGCGTCCACGTTGTAAGCATAGGGATCGCGCTTCCATGATATATAATTTTTACATTTAGCATTCGTTCTCGATGCAAAAATGTCCATCTCAGGTTCACCAAATTTTGAAACGATAGTATCAAATGCTGTAGAGTGCAATTCCCACTCAATATCAATGTTTCTTGACTCTGTGTCTGCTTCAATATTCTGGGATGAAGCTATGTAAGAAGCAAAAAGGAATATCTGCCTTTCTTCACACCACGCCCATATTTTACGGGTAATTTCATTGAGATGTGGATATTGCACTCCACCCATTCTATTAATGTAAGCGATCGCCGTAGTATTGTCAATGCGTAGGAGTATGTGACAATTAGTAACCGTTTTTGCAAAAGATTTAAGTCCAAAATAGGCTGCAAGGAGTTCCAAATAGTTTATATGACGAGAACGCTCGTCTTCCGTCCACGAACCGCCTATACTTTCCCCCCCAGAGGCTGCACCCCAGCCGATACTAGATGCGTCACTAAAGATCTCTAATGCAAACGACATTGGTCTAATGGGGTTACTTGTGTTTAAAATTGAAGATTGCCACCAAGTCAAATCAACGTGTAAACTATTCGAAACAGTCATCATCTTGTCATAATCGTCATTATCCAATAAGGCTAGATATTTGGCTCGCTCTAAAGATTTTGTGTACAACCACCCATATGCGACGGCCGGGCAAGCAGCTGTCAGGGTACCTAGGTAGCGAGCAAAAGCACGAATAGTGATTCTCGTCGTTACCAGCATAGTTTCGGTACGCGACAAGATGTCGCGTCTTTTCTTTAGAGGGAGTTCTAAGGTCATGTCTATAGAGTTTAAAATAAAACCTAAAAACTGACAACATTGGCTTGGTACCAGTGAACTCTTCTCATAGTTTATTACAAATCCTAAGTTCACTAGGCACTTAATGCTCTCATTAATGTTATATAAGCATTCTTCATAACTGTTTCCGAAATAACAACTGTCATCTAAGTAGAATACTGATTTAAAACCGCGAGATCGTAAAAAAGTGGAAACTGGTTTCATAAGTTTAGTAAATGCATGAGGAGCTGAGCTCAAACCAAAAGGTAAAACTAAAAATTCGTACAGAATATTATCAAAATAAAATCTCAAAAACTTTACATGATCATTATGGATAGGTATCAAAAAGTATGCTTCTTTTAAGTCCAAGTTAACCATATAGCAGTTAACTGTCATTAATTTAACAGCTGTTCTAACATCTTCCATCTTAAAATGGTTAACATCAACAAATGTATTTAATTTCTTTAAATTTAGAATTAAACGTTTTTCACCATTACCTTTAGGAATGATAAAAATACTAGATACAAAATGATCGCGGGTAGGATTACATTTACGTATGACATTTGCTTGCAACAAACGATTCAATTCTTGTTTAATATAAAACTTGTCGTCTTTCGAGAAAGATGATTTTGGAATCATACCCGGATGTTGTACAGGATGCTTAAGGAAAGGAATTCTATAACCAGAAATGGTCTCAAGGATCGTTTTGTCATCAGTAATCTCTTTCCAAGCTTCAATATAATACCTTAAACGACCAGCATGAGAGTATACCTGAGAAGTTACTGCTTCGCGCTCGTTGTGGGGGCCGCTCCTGCTGGCTTGTGGCGTGATGCAGGGTGCTGGTGAGGGGATGACGCCCGTGGAGCACGGGTCATTGTCCCGCGGCGGCGGTAGTTCGATCCTGGTCTGGTCCCGCCGCCGCGTCTCTGCTGCCCACGAACGAAGCGGTGATAAGGCTGGCGTGACGGCGGGACTTTGTAGTTTAAAGTGCTTGTTTGAGCTGCAGGCTGGATCAGCTTGCCTGTCTTCTGTATTCCACGCGAAGATTTAATAAATTCTCCTAATTTCTCACCAAAAAGATGACTGTCTCTCTTTCTATCCTTAAAAGGCTCTAAAAAGGTCTTGTCAACCATTGGAGTGACAAGAGATCTTCTAGTCTCCGTCCCCAAGTAATGAGAATCCGACAACAGCTTTGTCGCGTCTGCAAGAAAACGAAGGATGTCGGCAGTGTCACTGGATTTGGTCAATATACCTGACATCGTCCTTCCTAAGATCGCCAGGACGCATCCCATAAGCGATTGCTTCTTCTGAATCCTTGCGTCACGATTTTTTGCGGACTCGTTTAGCATTGCAGCTATTTCAGGATTAAGGACTGGAGCTTTAATTAAGGGACAGTTTTTTGGAAGTAGGTATTTTTTCATTAGTTCCTCTCGCGTTTCTTTTTTAAGGCCATCTTTAAGGATAGGAGCCCATCGCTTCGATAGATCAGCTACAATATCTGGACCCCAATCGGCGGTTTCAGCTTCGAAATCCCCTAGAGCCCTTAAAAGCTCGGGATCTGCGATAGGAGGAACATTATCACCATCCGTATTAGCGTCCTCGGCCGGGGCTGTCACACCCTGGGGATCAGCTGGCTGTGATACACTTCCTCCCATTGTAGAAAGCTCGGGTGGCACGGGTGACGCAAAGCGTGCAGAGGTGCCTAGCTCATCCACTGGCCTCGCTGAGTCAGCGGGTATGCCATCCGCCACCGCAGCCGTCGGCGTAGGCGAGCGGTCAGGAGACGAAGGCATGGAGGCACCGCTGTCCGGTTCCAGATATTCTGGAACGATATTTTTTGGTTAATATCTCGTATTAACTCTCGTGAAATAAAATAGGTCAATATCTCGTATTGACTCTAAAAAAAAGAAAACAATAGGTCAATATCTCGCATTGACTCGAAAGTTTGTTGTACTGTCTAACATCTCGTGTTAGATCTAAGGTACCATTGTACAAAAAAATATAAATTTAAGCCTAATATTTTGTACCATAACAATGATCACTAAAATGATGTAGGTAGTAGGTACATACCTTCAATTGATACACGCCTATGACGACGTCTTTTCCTAGACAATTTTTGTTCATATTTCTTTAATTTCCTTCGCCATTTATCTTCTTCAGTTTCTTCATGCTTCCTTTTTGGCATTTCTTATGATTTAAATTGCCTAATACCAATAAAATCCGAAAAAAAAACGAAAATATTTTTTCACTATGTGCGGTAGCCGCGCGCGCACGGAAACGAATGACGTATGTTGTAATGGGGTGATCGGGCGCCTGTGGAGATATTGCCATCTCTTTCTTTCCTATGGCGCTAAACTATGTGCGAGTGAGTCGAAGTGTAGCGGGGCTACTACAGGTGAATATTTAAATCTCGAAAGACGAAGACAGGATAATTACGTGTATTACTATTTTGTAACTTTTTTCCGCTTCGCTTCTGGAATAATACTCGCGGAAGGCATAGCTTTTTTTCGTTTTGCTGACTCTTTCTTATCTATTGCGTCTAAAATATATTGTTGCTCACGAATTTCCATTTTTCTGTCCAGCCTTGAATCAATTATTTCTGGTAGAAGACAATCAAAGTAAAAACTTTTTAACTTTGTTTCCATAATGTTCTTCCAGAATTATATTATTATCTTTTTTTATTGCTTCTATTTTTTTACTGAGTAATTACCGAGAATTCAGTATGAATTTAGCTGCATAAAATATTTTCATCACATACTTAGTAGGTACCACCGTAGGCGCATGCTTGCGGGCGACGAGCAATGGGTAGCTCGCCGTCCGGACGTCTGGTAACAATCCGGACCAAGCCCATGTCGTCGACGGCGCGTATTGCTCCACGCGCGCCTCAAAGAGATGTCAGCAAACTGTAGGGGACCGACAGGGCCAAAGCCTTCTGGGGCCTGGGTTGACGAAAGAGATCCCCGGGACCACGGAATTAGGGCAAAGAAGGAACAGGAGTGGGTTTTAGTCAGTAAAAGTCTGACACGCCCTCCCGCTCCGCCCAGAGCAGAAGTCATTTTGATGATTCCCCAACTAAAAAAATATTTCGTAGGTTGGCAAAGGAGGAACAGGAGTGGGTTTTAGTCAGTAAAAGTCTGACACGCCCTCCCGCTCCGCCCAGAGCGGGAGAACTCATTTTGATGATTCCCCAACTAAAAAAAAATATTTCGTAGGTGGGCAAAGGAGGAACAGGAGTGGGTTTTAGTCAGTAAAAGTCTGACACGCCCTCCCGCTTCGCCCAGAGCGGGAGAACTCATTTTGATGATTCCCCAACTAAAAAAAAATATTTCGTAGGTGGGCAAAGGAGGAACAGGAGTGGGTTTTAGTCAGTAAAAGTCTGACACGCCCTCCCGCTCCGCCCAGAGCAGGAGAAGTCATTTTGATGATTCCCCAACAAAAAAAAAAATATTTCGTAGGTTGGCAAAGGAGGAACAGGAGTGGGTTTTAGTCAGTAAAAGTCTGACACGCCCTCCCGCTCCGCCCAGAGCGGGAGAACTCATTTTGATGATCGCCCAACTAAAAAAAAATATTTCGTAGGTGGGCAAAGGAGGAACAGGAGTGGGTTTTAGTCAGTAAAAGTCTGACACGCCCTCCCGCTCCGCCCAGAGCGGGAGAACTCAGTTTGATGATTCCCCAACTAAAAACAAAATATTTCGTAGGTGGGCAAAGGAGGAACAGGAGTGGGTTTTAGTCAGTAAAAGTCTGACACGCCCTCCCGCTCCGCCCAGAGCAGGAGAAGTCATTTTGATGATTCCCCAACAAAAAAAAAAAATATTTCGTAGGTTGGCAAAGGAGGAACAGGAGTGGGTTTTAGTCAGTAAAAGTCTGACACGCCCTCCCGCTCCGCCCAGAGCGGGAGAACTCATTTTGATGATTCCCCAACTAAAAAAAAATATTTCGTAGGTGGGCAAAGGAGGAACAGGAGTGGGTTTTAGTCAGTAAAAGTCTGACACGCCCTCCCGCTTCGCCCAGAGTGGGAGAACTCATTTTGATGATTCCCCAACTAAAAAAAAATATTTCGTAGGTGGGCAACGGAGGAACAGGAGTGGGTTTTAGTCAGTAAAAGTCTGACACGCCCTCCCGCTCCGCCCAGAGCAGGAGAAGTCATTTTGATGATTCCCCAACAAAAAAAAAAATATTTCGTAGGTTGGCAAAGGAGGAACAGGAGTGGGTTTTAGTCAGTAAAAGTCTGACACGCCCTCCCGCTCCGCCCAGAGCGGGAGAACTCATTTTGATGATTCCCCAACTAAAAAAAAATATTTCGTAGGTGGGCAAAGGAGGAACAGGAGTGGGTTTTAGTCAGTAAAAGTCTGACACGCCCTCCCGCTCCGCCCAGAGCAGGAGAAGTCATTTTGATGATTCCCCAACAAAAAAAAAATATTTCGTAGGTTGGCAAAGGAGGAACAGGAGTGGGTTTTAGTCAGTAAAAGTCTGACACGCCCTCCCGCTCCGCCCAGAGCGGGAGAACTCATTTTGATGATTCCCCAACTAAAAAAAAATATTTCGTAGGTGGGCAAAGGAGGAACAGGAGTGGGTTTTAGTCAGTAAAAGTCTGACACGCCCTCCCGCTTCGCCCAGAGCGGGAGAACTCATTTTGATGATTCCCCAACTAAAAAAAAATATTTCGTAGGTGGGCAAAGGAGGAACAGGAGTGGGTTTTAGTCAGTAAAAGTCTGACACGCCCTCCCGCTCCGCCCAGAGCAGGAGAAGTCGTTTTGATGATTCCCCAACAAAAAAAAAAATATTTCGTAGGTGGGCAAAGAAGGAACAGGAGTGGGTTTTAGTCAGTAAAAGTCTGACACGCCCTCCCGCTCCAACCAGAGCGGGAGAAGTCATTTTGATGATTCCCCAACTAAAAAAAAAAATATTTCGAAGATATTTTTTTTTCACTCTCAAATATATTTTTTTCAGTATTCTCTTTATTTTCAAAATTCGCGGTCTGTAATATCTTGATCTAGAAAGATAAAATAATTGTTTTTTAAAATATCCCATTTGAAAAAAAAATATACCCAAGTCAGATAATTGGTAAATAAGTATGTAGGTAGGTACATATACGTATACGAATATTAATTCATTTTTTCATGCAACCGTTTAGCATTGATTTTTCGCCAACCACTTCTCTCCCTTGTTTTGTTTACTTTATTCCTCATTTTAAATAGGTACGAGTACCTACAGTGAATTTTAACACAATTTTACTCGTAACTTTTTTAAACCCGTGCGTAATCGCAAGCGACACAGGTTCCCCATTCGACGGCCGAAGCATGACTAAAGCGGATAAGAGGGAGGCGAGGCGGCTCTAGTTATGATGGGCTGGTTGCGCGCCAGTTTAGGTATTTCCTTCGTATTGTTAAACAAATAAACATTTTGAAAATATAAAGTGTATACCGTATACAAAACATGTAGTTTTGTTAATATTAAAAATCTGAGAACCTTCCGTCAAGAATTCACGTCGTACTAAGCGTTTATTGTGGTTTTTAGAGGTATCTTTGTGAATTTATTCTATCGAGCAAACTTTATCAAATCGTGTTTCCATCGTATATACGGCCTAGTATATATCCTCAATAATACCAACATATTTTCTTAGATTTTAATTTAATTACTTACTACTTCAAACAAGGGTTATAAAAACGTGTTTTTGTGTATAAAAAGCTCGGTGCCTTCTTAAACGAAACGAAAGAGGTGAAACGATGTTCGCCCGCCAGGCCCGCCCTCCCGCCAGCTGTCGGTGTGGCCTGCGCTACACCGACAGCTGCGGTGCTGCTGTGTGGTGTGGATACTCGTAGCCTTTACTTGCCAGATAACTTTATTGGGGAAGTAACTAATCAACACTTTACTCGTAGGTGGTGCACGAGGCCCTTAGAATATTACATAAAATTAAACAACTAAATAACAAAATCTAACAAAATGACTAACTGAACTACTAGCTACCCCAGAGACCAGAATCCACAAACTGATGATTCGTTCCTACGAGATGGATTTGGTTAGTTGTTTGAAAGTATAATATGTTTGGATACATTGTGTCGAAGTTACATTATATCCAACCTTGTTTACACGTGTCTGTAGTATTGAGGGAAAGTTTTGAATTATAACTAACTACACTGGGCAGCAATAATAACGGTTCACTTACAATGTGTATATTCTCTTACACACTTACTCGTATGTAAGTACAGGTAGGTAAATGTATCATATGATAAAATAGTTAATTACCCACAGTAGAGTTATAAGCAATGCTTAAATCTTTGGCTGTTTATGTTGGACATTTTGATGTTCACTTCATCTATACTCCGTTGGTTTAGGTAGTTAACTAAAGGTAAACAGTCTTGGTATGTCTTTTTATATTAAAGAGGTCGTATATAATATACACAAAGATTATTTAAATTTAGTTTATTAGCTAACATCGATTTAGGTAAATACCTATGTGCAAAGATTTTTACATACAATTTTTAGACAACTTTTACATAAAAAGACATACCAAGATTGTTTACCTTTAGTTAACTACCTAAACCGACGGAGTATAATCATAATATACCTACAGGACATCCTGATGTTCGACGGGCTTGCACCCTTACGTTGTTGAAACCTCTACGGTCTGGACTACTCTCTACTCTACTGGACGGTCTGGGCGTTTCACCTATGTAGTCTTTTATACCGCGTACATCGAAATACTGGAACTATTTGCTTGCTGCGGTCTTCCCGTCTGATTATAATTTAGGTGTCTTTAGGGCTAGAGTGAATAGCCTCTTAATAAACTAGTACGCCTCATCATTAATGACTGCATCACGACTTACCATCAGGTGGAATCGCAGTTAAGCACTCATTTATGTTAGGACATAATAAATTTTTCCTATAGATATTTTGTCTGGTTTCGTATAAGTTTGTTTAGGTGCCTTTCATATAAAGCAGTTCAAGGTAGAAATCAGGGCATCTATCTCGGGGTGGTGTTACTTGACCGATGTAAAATACTTCTTGTTTTGTTTTAAAATTAGTTTTTGTTTAATTTATTCATATTTCGCTTTTTAACTTATATTCTCTTACAACATTTACCCTGAAACTTACTTATCTGACCGCAGTTGAACAGAGACGGTAGATTTAGATTCTTTTCATTAATGTAGTGGTCTTTCATAGATTAATTAGCTAAAGGAACTCTGAGCTCATTAAAGTACCTACTTCTTATTGCTCGGGATTGCTTTTACATTAATAGGGTTTCTTTTCGGTACCTATTAGGTACCTACTTAAAATACAGCTTCAGCAAGCTTTTATTCTTTCTTTCATACGAACTCATCCACATGGTAGTTTGAACCTATGTCAATCGGCCTCGTGGATAAGTTCGCATGAATAAAGCTGGATGTAGGAGACAGTTTCCATGACCAAACACGTCAATACGTAGTAGTTAGTCAAGTCAAAGCAAGTTTGAGTTAAGATAGTTGGGGCAGAAAGCGTCGACAGTCGGGGGGACTAGAATTGCTGTCGAGTCAACAATGAAATACCTACCTCGGATTGGTGCTCGACAGCCGTTGGGACTTTAGTCCCCACTTCCAGAGACTGGTACCAAAGTTGATGTGTGCGGCGGGAGCTTTATCAACGCTGCTTCCCAATTTAGGGGGCCCGAGCACCACCTGTAGGCGGTTATATGTAGGGATCGTGCGATCAATGGCCATGTACGGAGTCCCGGTATGGGCCACTGACCTGACAGCCCGTCACATCGCGACACTGCGTAAACCGCAGAGAGCGATGGCCATCAGAGTCATCAGGGGGTATCGCACGATCTCCTGTGAGGCGGCTTGCGTGCTGGCCGGATCCCCTCCCTGGGACTTGGAAGCGAAGATACTCGCAACACTTCACCGGTGGCGCGTGGAAGCGAAAGCACGAGGCGAGAGACTTGTGCAGCGACAGGTCACTCTGTACCGGTCAGAGCTTCATCAGGTCTTAGTGGCGGAATGGCAGAGGAGGCTCCTGCTTTCTACTTCCGGTCTTTTCACAATCGAGGCGGTCCGGCCGGTACTCAACCAATGGCTTGGGAGGAAACACGGGTCTTTGACGTTTCGGGCTACGCAGGTGCTTTCGGGGCATGGCTGCTTCGGGAAGTACCTGTGTCGTATAAACAGGGAGCCGGATGCTCGGTGCCATCACTGTGTCCACTGCCCAGAGGACACGGCGTGGCATACGCTGGCTGAGTGTATCGCATGGGAGGAGCTGCGCCGTGCCCTTGTTTCTATAGTCGGAAGCGACCTGTCGCTGTCAGCCGTGGTTCAGTCCATGGTCGGCAGCGCAAAGTCTTGGGATGCAGTGATCTCTTTCTGCGAGAATGTAATCTTGCAGAAGGAGGCTGCGGAAAGGGAAAGAGAGATGAGCTCTCTCCCAACCCGAACCAGGCGCTCCGGGCATCGAAGACGGGCAGACAACGCCCTCTTCCAACCCCCCTAAAGAAAAAGGTCCAGGGTCGAAGGATTAGGGGACATCCATCGGCCCATCAATCTGGACCCGAGATGTTGTCGCGTAGTGTTCCACGCGCGCTTCTCGTAGATTGATAAGAGAGCTGCTACTCTCCAATACGAGACGGGACCCACAAGGATCGGGTCACCACTAGTTCGGGGTAGCGGAAGTCAAACTGCACCCGCAGCCCCGACGCAAGGGTACGAGGGAACACCGGGGTGTTTTTAGTCAGTAAGAGTCTGACAGACCCCTCCACCCACCCCAGGGCGGAGGACATCCATGAGGATTTCCATCCCGAAAAAAAAAAAAAAAAAAAGAAAGCGTCGACAGTAGTTACCCATTGCGACCGGTCTTGAGCTTTACGCTTCACCTCGCTTCACGTCAATCCGATGGCTGTCGTTTCTGCCAACACGATGCGTCGCGTCGCCAGGTCTGCAGAGGACGGCCACGCTTATTTTTTCTACCTTATTTAGTTATAATCTGGATTTTTTTTCTAGTACTCTTTTGTACGAGTAGTTGGATGTCTAACATTAGGCGTAAAAAAAAATAAGTTGCAAAAAAAAAAAACTATAGTTTATTAATCAATTAATAGAGGTAAGAAAGAGACACACTACCTCTTTCTCGTTGTCTGGTTCGGTATTTTTATTTCCCTTTTGCTTGTCAATAACAAATATGAACTTAAATTCAATGAAAATAAAGTACACGTTAGAATGTGTAATATTGCTTCGTAATCAATCCAGTTTATAGTAAACAAGATCCTTGCTACCTAATCAGTCCGACCTCATTTTTAATCGGACGTAACAAAACGTCAAAAAAATTAAAAAGAAAAAACAAAACAAACAAATATTTCATGCGAAATCGTTGTGATGTTCTTCAGATCTTGATAATTTATATAATTATTTATTTGTATAGCAAGTTTACTGTGAACCAAGATGTTGTCGGCGGCTAAAGTGCGCCAGCATGGCATGCAAGACGATAATTGGGTTATCAAGGACAAAATCAATCAGTATCGCGGACTAATCAAATTGTATGGTTAGTGTTGTTGCTTTATTACTGAAGGTAGCATTCGGTTTTTACGACCGCGAACCGCGAGCAGGTCGCGCGATTCACTGCGTGTATGGATTTGTATGGCACCTTCGCGCGTCGCGGTTGCCTCGTTTGTTTAGTAATCTATACAAATCTATACTAAGCAGTGGTTACCCGGTCGCGGTCGTTAAGAACCGTATACTTCCTTTGTAGGTACTATATAGTGCCTCTTTGTAGACCATGACCAACATGTTAAACTTAAATTTCAATATTCGCCATCACACAAGAAAACTCTCTCAGACGTATTGTAATAAAGAATTCTTGCCAAAGGCTTGGCTAGCCTTTGTACCTAGAATGCAGAAATTTTGCATAGAGGTTCTTTGTATGATTTATAGTAGTTAGATTTGCAATATCCTTTGATATTGCAAAACTCACCTACTAAGGGGATAGATCGGAGGTTCAAATTCTTTCTCACGGATTGTATATAGCTCTAGAGTAGCCAGCAGTTAGATGTTGCCCGTCCATTTCTTTCTTCACTCAGCCATCTACTAATTAGGTAAACGTATAAACATTTTAAATTTTACTTGTTACGATAGTTGTTGCTATGATCCTCTGAGGAGTTCCGTTATACATCTTCTCAGATCATAATAATATTTCAATGGGACCACTTTAGAAATACTTCATTATTTTTTTACAAAATTTGTTTATAGTGACCGAGAAATTGGTAATAAAAAACATCAGCCAAAAAATATAACCTCCTTCTTTCATCCATATGCTTTATCAGAACTAAGTAGTATTTTAGTATGGGAAATAAGGGGCATGGGCGTTATTGCAATACTGCAACGCAATTAAGGTCAACCGGGGCAATTGCGTCATAAAAATACCTTAGTGTCTTTTAAAAATTTATATAAAAACTAGCTTTTACCCGCGGCTTCGCTCCCGTCAAATGACTACCCTACCTATCCTACTCTACCCTACCCTACCTTCCCTACCTACCCTACCTTCCCTACACTACCCTACACTACACTGCACTACCCTACACTGCCCTATACTTCCCTACACTACACTACACTACTTTACACTACCCTACACTACCCTACACAACCCTACACTACCCGACACTACCCTACACTACCCTACACTACCCTACCCTACACTACCCTACCTACTCTACACTACCCTACCTACTCTACACTACCCTACCTACCCTACTTTACCTAACTTTTTTTTTTTTTAATTTTTCTCGCCGTAAGAACCATCTCTGAACTTCAAGGAACATTTTTTTAAAAAAATCAGCCAAATCGGTCAAGCCGTTTTCATGTGATGTCGTGACAACGAAAAACGGGTTTCATTTTTATATATATAGATAGATTACTTTAAGTTTTATGGAAAAATCCTTAACGCAAAAGTATAAAGAAATTATCTGTGTGCATCCTTAATGAATTGTTTTTTTCATTAGGTACAATAAATACGAGAAAATAGACTTTTTTTAAAAACGTGTAATTTTAGACGCATTTACCCCTATTGGGGCAAACGCGTCTTCATTAGATAAGTTTTAAACCTGTGATGTTGGAAGGCTGCAATTGACATGTTTTACTTCAACTAAAGTTTTATACACAAATCTTTCAGTAAATTAAGAATATATTATATAACTATTACATCAGAAGCGATGTTACAAAAATTGGGAAAATGCGACTATTTTTTCTTAGACGCATTTACCCGCTGTCAAATCCAGACGTTCAGAACATTTTTTTAAGGTAAACCTAGAATAAATTCTCTTATAAAAATACTACTATACTTAATACTGGTTGCTAAATAAAAGCAACATTTAGATTTTAGAAGTTTAATCATAATCAAGTTAGATGAGATTTAAAATTTTTAATAAGAATTTTTAAATTCGAACTCGAAGGTTCTACCTGAGATACTAATTGAACTGGATTTCTTCAGTTCAAGTTCCTTTTAAATAGGTAAACTTTTTTAAGCTTGTTAGTCACGAAATAAAATTGACTACAAAAAAAAAGGTTTAAGATCTCTGGTTTTGGGGCAAATGCGTCATATAGACGCAATTACCCCGAAACTGTAGACGCATTTACCCCAAAAAACCAGACCTAACGTAAAATAATTAAATCTTCATTTCTCCACAAATAAAACGATTTAAAAAAAATAACTATCGGTATAAATAGGCCATAATATGTTGTGTATGAACATTTCATTCTAAAAACTCAGAAAACTCAGAAAAAACATGGATTCTGAACGATTTTAATCACCCCTCACGCGCGGCACCACTTGACGAAAAACGCTTAATTTTGAATATGGCTGATATTTTAAAATTGTGCGGAACTACGCCATCTATTGAAAGTATAAGTTGTGGTTTTATTCAAAATAAACAAAACTAGATGGCAGGAGAGGTTGGTTTTCAAACAGATTTTAAGTTATTTAGATTAGACGCAATAGCCCCAAAGACGCAAATGCCCCGGTTGACCTTAAGTACAATTCAAACTGAATGGCGGCTGAACACAGGTTGCACTGACCAGCGAGTACTCTTCATAGCCGCCATAAAGTTTGACGCTTACTGTACCTACTCGTACATACAACCGTGGTGAATGGAAAGGAAGGAGTTTGAGTTCGTTTCGGTGTTTATACTCAGGGTAGCTAGGAAACACCGGCTTCATCTACTTAGTTTAAATTGACGTGTAAAAGTGTTTATTTAGCTCTTGCACATCTCTAGGAGCTATTGCATCTACTTAAGTACCTATCTACGTGTAATTTAGGTATCCCCGATTTCAGATTTAACTTTAAGCGTTTTTCAAACGTAGATACAAACAATCGGCGTTCTGAGTGAAATCCTGTAAAAATTTGGCTTTCAAGGCTGTTATTTATTTATTGAGCATTCCTACCACAGTGTTGTTTTTTTTAAGGTTGACTTGTAGACAAAGCCTTGATGTTTTAAGTCCGTCCGCCTATGTACCACCGCTGTGCAAGAAGTTTAAATAAATAAATGAAATGCTCAGTTCAGTAACCCGCCCATAGCTACTATAGCTAGCTATGTATGTACGTTCAGGTCCAGCTATGTATGTCTTCTCAAAGGAATGGTTCCGAGTGCTACGGACTAGCAACAGACCTTTTTCGTTTTCCTTGCAAACGTTGCTTGTGATGTAGACTTTGTCTTTATTATCCTCATTTTCCTTTTTCCTTTACATTACTGTAAAACAAAAAACGAGTAGGGAAGGGTACCCGTGTAAGCGTCACTTCCAGCCGCATAAAGATTATTAGGCTTGTATCTCTTTTTATTTTAGGCTAGCTGACTCTGCGAATGTTATTCTTCCATATAAACTATCAAAGTAAAAATACTCAGTGAAGATGTGGCTTTCATTGTCGAAAGAATTTTTAAAATCGCTTATGTAGTTTTAAAGTTAAAAATTGTAATATTGTTTCATCATTTTTGTTTCATCTTGGGAAGGCTTATGTCCAGCAGTGCGTGTCTTTTGGCTGAAATGAATAAATTGTAGTATACAAACAAACAAAAGAAAAATAAAATCTTCCCCTTTATAGTAATAGTTTAGATGATTATTTTCCGAATAAACGTTTGCTACATAATCGTGGCATTTCTCTGTACGGCAAACACATATGTGTTAACCGTTTCATCAGTTTGTTATGACAAAAAATTTATATAGATGACGCCATGGGCTGGTTATATATACCTTTTTTTATTTTATTTGCGCTTGACCGCTATCTAACCTGATGGTAAGCGACGATATGGTCGATGATGGAACACGCTTACCTATACTCCGTCGGTTTAGGTAGTTAACTAAAGGTAAACAATCTTGGCATGTCTTTTTATCTAAAAGTTGTCTATAAATTGTATGTAAAAATCTTTGCAAATAGGTATTTACCTAAATCGATGATAGCTAATAAACTAAATTTAAATAATCTTTGTGTATATTATATACGACCTCTTTAATATAAAAAGACATACCAAGACTGTTTACCTTTAGTTAACTACCTAAACAAACGGAGTATAGAAGTAACTTATTCACACTTCCCGGGTTTAGCTTTCGGGAAAAACAGACCCCGGCTAGGAATTCCACTTCTTAGCTTCCCAATACACCTTGAACTATTTTTTCATGTGTTTAGAAAGAGACCGCAAGATCCATGAAGGCGACTTGGCGAAGCAGAAGAAGCGATACTCGCGCGACATTCGCCAGCTCCGCAAGGAGATCACAGCCAAGCGCGAGGAGCTCGGAGTGGCCGTGTATGGCGACAAACAGTTCCTCAGGAATGCCTTCCAGGACCATCGGAGACTGCAGCTCACCTACATGAACAGTAAAGCTGATGTTAGTTCATTTTAATTTTCTTAACTAGCTGGCCTGACAGATGTTCTGATCTAATTTTGAGTACTTACGTATAAAAATCACACAAAATTAAGCGTTGCGTTTTCGTTTAAAAACTATCCGAGAAGAGTAGAGAAGACTACTACATATTAATTTCCTACTAGTTGATCCGGCAAACGTTGTTCTGCCATATACCTAAATTTTTAAAATAGGTCTTTTTTATCATGGATAAGTTTACGCTTGACCGCTATCTCACCAGATAGAAAACGACAATACGGGCGATGATAGGATTTCATAGGATAGGTACTACTAATATGAGGTTAAAAAATAGCCCACAACCTATTTTCAGACCTATTTCAAATATGCACGAATGTCATAAAAAAAGGTCAAATTTTTTTTTAGGATTTAGTTCATTAGTAACGAGATGTATTACTGCAGTTTAAATCTTTCCTTACAAGTTGCAGTGCAAATATAAACTAACGAAAACCGCCTGCAATCACGATTGATGTTCAATAGAGCCGATAGATGGCGCTAGTAGTGTTGTAGTTTCATGATAGCCCAAGGGCTACACACGCATACAGTAGTACATACAGCATAGAGTCAGTGCGTCTAATGAAAGCGCGATACGGAGTTTTTTTTAAATCAAATTGTTAATATTATTCAGCCGCAATTGTAGTAAATAAAAAAAATTGTCCTCCTACTATGTTAGTAATAGATAGGTACTTACCATTTTTGGATTTAACCTCTTTTTCTCAGGTCGCGGTTTCATTAGACGGACTATAGCTGTAGGGTCGGGTGTCTCACATTGAACCAGGCAGCTACATTGAACCACCGCCGAATCTCGAAAATGCGACATTGCCAAACCGCACTAATATGAGTGAAAGAGAGGTATTTACGTTCCTTTCCTGCCCACTAGTTTGCGTGGCGATCGCGTGCAAAGTGGTTGTGTGAGGAGCATTCAAAAGAAAACTGCCTTAAAAAGTAAAATTTTTTTGCCAATTTCATTCTTTTTTAGCTTTTTTCGTTTAAATAATATCAATTTATTTATATATACACTGTTTTCTACGGTTATTTAGCAATTAAAAGCGCTATAATTCGTGATTTTAAGAGATTGATTTGCCGGTAAAATATTGAATTTAGTGATAAAACGTGGTGTGTCTCACATTTAACCACCTGAGGGTGGTACACATTTAACCACGGTTTACTGTGTACACCCCAGTCGTTAAAGGAGTATTTTTTACAATTATTTTAATTTAATTTTCATTTGTTATATTATGGAAGGTACTTTTGTTTTTATAATTAAAAACTGTTACTTTTGTTTTTATTATTAAAATATGATAAGAATTTGATTGAAAAGGTTTTGTGATGTATAAAACTAAGACTCTCGGTTTAATTGCATATGATTTAAAGTGATTTTTATAAATATAAGGCTGATTTGTATTATTACTGTTTATTATTATTATTATTACAAAGTATTTGCCTTATAAATTCAACTAGAAGACATCGTTAATAAGGTTTCTCAATGTGGACGATACCCTGGTTAAATGTGTACCACCGGTGGTACACATTGAACCAAAAATCATTTTTCATAAAAACCTGTTTTACACCGAAACTAAAAGGAATATGAGAAATTAATGTTTTACAAAATTGAAGCTAAATAAATATGCTAACTATACACAAAAAATGAAAGGCATTGATTGAACATCCAGCCCACTATGAGACTTTGAAATTTACCTGGTTCAATGTGGGACAACTTACCATATATATTGCAGTACATACCTAACATTTTAAATGTTTGATTAAAATAAGTTTTAGCTACTTATACATAACGAAAATGTTAATAGGATTTTAGGTAGGGATCTGTACAGGTACTATTAGGCAGCCTTAAAATTAATGTTAGATGACACGAAATTAAATATACGAGTATCTGCAGAAATATTAGTAACTAGCTTTAGTCGGCAGCTTTCCCCGTGTTAAAAAAAAATTAGTCTATGTTACTGAGTGAAGCTATAACTTTCTAATAGTGAAATATAGAGAAGTAGATTTGAGTTTTAAAACTCGTAACATGCAAACAAAAAAAAACTTTATTTATTTATCTTAATATATATAAATCTCGTGTCCCAATGTTTGTCCTCAATGGACTCCTAAACCACTTAACCGATTATAATAAAATTCGCACACCATGTGCAGTTCGATCCAACTTGAGAGATAGGATAGTTTAAATCTAAAAAAAAAAAAAAAGTTGGGTAAAGTAGGGTAGTGTAAGGTAGTGTAGGGTAGTGTAGGGTAGTGTAGGGTAGTGTAGGGTAGTGTAGGGTAGTGTAGGGTAGTGTAGGGTAGTGTAGGGTAGTGTAGGGTAGTGTAGGGTAGTGTAGGGTAGTGTAGGGTAGTGTAGGGTAGTGTAGGGTAGTGTAGGGTAGTGTAGGGTAGTGTAGGGTAGTGTAGGGTAGTGTAGGGTAGTGTAGGGTAGTGTAGGGTAGTGTAGGGTAGTGTAGGGTAGTGTAGGGTAGTGTAGGGTAGTGTAGGGTAGTGTAGGGTAGTGTAGGGTAGTGTAGGGTAGTGTAGGGTAGTGTAGGGTAGTGTAGGGTAGTGTAGGGTAGTGTAGGGTAGTGTAGGGTAGTGTAGGGTAGTGTAGGGTAGTGTAGGGTAGTGTAGGGTAGTGTAGGATATGTAGGGTAGTCATTTGACGGGAAGAATTCCAAAAATAAATAATTGCCTACCCCGTGCGAAGCCGGGACGGGCTGCTAGTTTATTTATATACTCTTTATTGTACACCGTAAAAATACATTTTTCACAAGGAGCTTTCTTCTTTATAATATTAGTATAGATAGAGCAAATTGACTGGCCTGTTGGTCTAGTGGTTAGTGACCCTGTCTGCTATGCCGGAGGTCGTGGGTTCGATTCCCACCCAGGACAAATGTTTGTGTGATGAGCACGATCATTTGTTCTGTGTCTGGGTGTAATTTATCTATAATATGTATGTATTTAGAAATATATAAGTATGTTTATCAGTTGGGAGTACCAATAACACAAGCTCTGCTTAGCTTGGGACTAGATGGTGTTGTGTGAAAGTTGTGGAATATTATATTATTATTATCTATACTAATGAGGAAAGATTTGTACCTATTTTTGTATGTTTGTAATGAATAGGCTCAAAACGTGCTGAGCCGATTTAAAAAATTCTTTCACCAATAGAATGCTACATTCTTCCAATTTGACATAGGTTACATTTCATTTTGAAAAAAATTAGGGATCCTTGAAAATGTGAATAATGTAATAATGTAATGTAATGTGTAGAAAAATGAGTCACTAAAAAAAGTGTTTTATATCCAAATTTCCAAAAATAAATAATTGTCTACCCCGTGCGAAGCTGGACGGGCTGCTAGTATATTATAAATCGGTTTTCGGAGGGCATGCTTGAGAGTAGAGGTGGGCCAGTGGTAACTGCCCCGACTTACAAGTTGTAGGTCGCGGGTTTGAATCCAGCTAGGTGCATTCGTTTGTAATTTATTTCATCACTAGAGAGGAAGACTGAGTCCCAACAGTGGGAACATTACAAGGCCGCTAATGCTTTATTGCGCTATACAGAAATACTTAACAGAATGTTCGAAAGACGTGAGTGTTTTAGCGCTAATTTCCTCAACCGCACTGCATGCGTCCCTTTGTTTTTACACGGAATCTTAAAAAAACGAAGATATCATCACAATAAAATTGATTTAAACTGTCAATTGAATCAGTGCTGTCGTCATACAAATTTCGTTCATTTGCAGTGTGAAGATTTACCACGTTAAAAAAGCCAAATTTTCATGTACCTGTCGTATAAAAATAACACTGAATGGATAATTGGATATCTTCGAGAATACGCTTTATTCTTTATCTCTCAAACGCAAGCTCCTTCAAAACAAACGTTGTCAATAAAATTGATCGATCTGAGTCTTAAATTAATAAAGATTTTATTTTTAGTAAAATTGGTTAGTCGTACATTCGGAGCATTCCTGTTTCGGCACATAGATTTTCGTCCCCAAAATTTTCGGCACCCAAGCTATTCTCGTTTCGGAACCAATAGGTATTTTGGATTGGGATTTTGTATGGGTTACTACCGTTACGTGCGTACCGGAAGACGCAGCGTTGGAAGGCTTCCCACAAGGTGGACCGACGACCTGGTGAGGGTCGAAGTATTCCTGTTTCGGAACCCAGATTTTTGGCACCCACGCTATTCCCGTTTCGGCACCTATAGGTATTTTGGATGGTAGTAACCCATCATCATCATCATCATCATCTGAGCCGAAAGACGTCCTCTGCTGGACATAGGCCTACCCCAAGCGTTGCCACAGCGATCGGTCTTGTGCGTCTCGCATCCTTCGGATTCTCGCGACCCTCGCCAGGTCATCGGTACAACGCTGGAGGATGGCGGAGGGAGGCCTTCCAACGCTGCGTCTTCCGGTACGTGATCACCACTCCAGAACCTTCCGTCCCCTTCGACCATCTGTTCTTGTTTGAACAATAATGTAAAATTAATTCGGCCTTATATTTCCTATGTCGGTGTTAAAATTAATATTGGTTTCGAAATTCGTAATAGCAATTATAAATACTAGAACATCCGATGTGTTCATTATTTTAATGAATAAATGGGTACAATTTGGACATTCAGCTTTCAATTAGGTACATTAAAAACGGTTCCGTTTACTGTTTGTCATGTAATGTCGTAATAGTCTAAGAGCCAGCGGCCCGCAGACCTTCGGTAAAGTATAAAGGCTGTAAGTTTCTCAATGTATGTCCCCAACACAGGTAAGAACGAATCCCGTCTATGTAACTTGGGTCGCGGTGGCTTTCGCAGGTATCAGGTAATAAAGGTGTGTAAAATTATGTGTTAGATTTGGTAAAATATAAAACTCAGTTTTTACATATTTTACTTATAATAATCCCAAAAGTCATCTTGCCGAAAGCCAGACACTTCGTACGGTTCCAACCCTCTGCCAGACACCCTTAAAGTATATTTAATTGTTACTATACTTACGGTATAGTATAAAAGCTGCAATTTATATATGTTATTTGGATAACTATAAAATAATGTTTTTTCAATAGCCAGACAGTTTCTGTGGTTCCTCTATGTTGCCAGGCACATAAAAAGTCTAATGTAGGTGCGAGCG
This sequence comes from Mythimna separata, assembly GCA_030763345.1. Classification (NCBI taxonomy): domain Eukaryota; kingdom Metazoa; phylum Arthropoda; class Insecta; order Lepidoptera; family Noctuidae; genus Mythimna; species Mythimna separata. The sequence goes on along the minus strand of CM061167.1, from coordinate 18,958,153 downwards.
CGAGGGATATATTAGTCAGCGGGTGCGACTGAAATAGCGCGTTCGGTCCATTGCGACGTTTTACTGCGCATCAGCTGTCATTTATTGTGTATAATGAGAACTATTTTCTAGATTTACTATGAAAATTCATTAATAAAATACATTAGTAAGGGTATAATAACTTAGAATCAACGAATAAATGTTTAGAAAATTCTTTTATAAAATTTTCGTGTTTAGGAATCATAAAATTAATAATCCAATAATATATTTAAATAATTATTTTAATAATAGTTAGTTAGTTAATTATTTTAATAATTATTTGAATAATACAATTAATCTCACACAATAATTAATTCAAAAATATTTCAAAGATATTTTATTAATAAAAAAAGAGTATATTGTTTGATTCTTAACATTTTTTTTTATTTTTGAAATTATCGGTTCTAAAGAATAATATTGGCTATGCAGTCCTGTGAATATTTTATAACATTCGCGGTGATAACTACCGTCTGTATATTCATTTGGTAAAATAACGCTGTTATATTTGAGGTTGTGTATTTTCCTCGCCTTTAAAATAGTTTGACATTTTTTTAATGTTCCTTCAGAAAACAATATTATTTTTCCATCACTTTTCTTACACAGAAAACAAATTAATTGTCCTTCCATGATCACACTGATTTTCCCTTATTATTATTTTATAAACTGAACAAAACAATAATAAAACGCTTCTTGTACGTATGATTATTCACCACATAATACACAATAAATGACAGCTGATGCGCAGTAAAACGTCGCAATGGACCGAACGCGCTATTTCAGTCGCACCCGCTGACTAATATATCATTACATTAGACTTTTTATGTGCCTGGCAACATAGAGGAACCACAGAAACTGTCTGGCTATTGAAAAAACATTTTATAATTATCCAAATAACATATATAAATTGCAGCTTTTATACTGTTACGAACGTGAGTAATTACATGCCGGTTTACTAGCAGATAACTTTATTGACCACAAACAATGACAAATTAGTCCAATCAACAAATAACCAATCACTATAAACACTCAGAGTTCCGTTTAGTATCGCTTAGGTCGCTAGGTATCACTTCAAGCACTTAGGTAGTTCGCTCTGTATCGCTGACGAAATCAAACTGAACTGCTTCTAGCCGGGGACCCGTATTTATATGCGAAGTCATCGAAATTTCTCGATACCGACGTTTCAAGGACATTCTAGCACAAAATAGTCGCATCGGGAGGCCATAAATCATTATTATTACTCTCGTAAGTAGGTACTTATCTACCACCTTACATGCGAATTTCGACTCTATTGCTAATACCGGAAGGTACAAATTCCCTTATCCACCCACATAACTACCTACTGAATCTTATGTAATAATAATAGTGTATGTCGGACTTTTCTGGAATTTGCCAGGCCTGAGTATGTACTCCTATTCTCGAAGCTTCGCACAGCAATGCGTTTTAATTATTTGATGCTACCCTTGGTTCCGTCGAAGATATAGCGTACTCAAGTTTCACGGCGTGACAGTGCCCCCCTCTTAGTCATGCTCGTCCCGAGCATTATTAGATCCGTGATATGGCGCCAATCTATCCACGTGGACTACCTTAGGTTTCCCTCGTAACCCTTTCTTGATGCGGTAGGTAACGTCGTTGATCCTTTTTATCACGGTGTAGGGTCCCTCCCATCGAGCTTGAAGTTTTGGCGACTTCCCTTTTCGTCGAAGTGGGTTGTGGAGCCAAACCAGTGCATCTTCCTCAAATCCCTTGGCGTTGGCATTGCGGTCGTATCTAGTTTTCATTTTAACGCTGGTGTGCAGGCTATTCTCACGCACTCGTTTATGCACTTCATCCAATTGATCTTGGAGGTCACTTACGAAGTCCGTAACTGGCTTAGTCTTGTCAGGTGGCACGCCGGTTATGGTATCGACTGGAAGTCTCATCTCCCTGCCGAAATTCACTCTTGCTGGGGTATGGCCCGTGCTATCATGCACTGCTGATCGATAAGACATCAGAAATAGTGGAATATACCGGTCCCAATCTTTCTGATGGTCATCGACAACCTTAGCCAGGTGATTCTCCAGGGTCTGGTTAAACCTCTCCACCATTCCGTCCGACTGTGGGTGCGCAGGTGTTGTGCGTGTCTTGTAAATCCCCAGAAGAGTGCACATTTCCTGGAACAGCGCAGATTCGAAGTTGCGGCCTTGATCGGAATGGATCTCCAAAGGTGCGCCATACCGACATACTACTTCTTCGACCACCTTTTTCGCCACTGTCGTCGCTTCCTGATTGGGTATGGCGAAAACTTCAGGCCACTTTGTGAAATAGTCCTGTATCACCACTATGTATTTGTTTCCGTCATCTGTCACTGGGAAAGGTCCAGCAACGTCGATGGCAATGCGTTCCCATGGGGCTCCTACATTGTACAACTGAAGCTTGCCCCTGCTCCTAGTCTGTGGTCCTTTCACGGATGCGCACGCTGTACATTTCCGACACCATTGCTCTATGTCTTCTCTACAATTGAGCCAGTAATACCGCTGTCTCACTTTCAGTAGAGTTTTCTTGATTCCCAGGTGTCCACCAGAAGCGCCATCGTGTATCTCCTGAAGCAGGGGGACCACTTCACGTCGTGGTACTATCACTTGTGTGGTCACCTCCTTGCCATCGTTCGATTCCCATTTCCTACAAAGCACGTCATTTTCTAGGACTAAACTGTCCCACTGTGCCCAGTAGCTCTTTGTGACAGGACTATGTGACGATACTTCATTCCACTGAGGCCTAGTTCCACTACGCTTCCAGTCCAGTATAGGTCGAATATCGTCATCTTCTTCCTGGGACTTCTTAAAGTTGCCTTCAGCCCTAATTAAGTTGACGTGTTCCCGGGCTTCATTTTGCTGGCAATGTCTACAGTCCTCATTACATGGACGTCGCGACAGGGCGTCAGCATTGTTATGCCCTTTTCCACTACGATGTTCCGTCACAAAGTTGAACTCCTGCAGCTGCTCTAGCCATCTTGCAATTTGACCCTCAGGGTTTTTGAATTGTAGAAGCCATTTCAATGCAGCGTGGTCCGTCCTCAACGTAAACTGTCTCCCTATGAGGTACTTGTGGAAATGTTGCAAAGTTTTTACAACAGCCAGTAGTTCTCGTCGAGTCACGCAGTAGTTCCTTTCTGGTTTTGAAAGTGCCTTACTGAAGTAAGCGATCACGACTTGCCTATCTTCTTGCACCTGCGACAGCACTCCACCAATTCCTGTGTTGCTGGCGTCGGTATCGACGACAAATCTTCCATCTCTGCTCGGATACCCCAGTATAGGCGCTTCACATAGCCGTTGCTTTAGTTCGTTGAATGCTGACTCACAGTTCTTGTCCCAGATAAAATCTCGTTTATCCTCAGTCAGCTGATGTAAAGGTTTTGCAATGTCCGAAAAACTCATAACAAACCGTCTGTAGTAGGTGCACAACCCTAGAAATGCACGTACTTCTGTTTTGTTCTTTGGAGCCGGCCACTGTTGGACAGCCTTTATCTTCTCAGGATCAGTTCTCACTCCATCGGCGCAGATGACATGTCCTAGGTAGCTGACCTCCTTCTTGAACAGGGCACACTTCTTTGGGCTTAGTTTTAGGTTAGCCCCCCGTATCCTGGTGAATACTTTCTCCATATTTCTCAGGTGTTCCTTAAAAGTGCGGCCCATTATAATGACGTCATCCAAATATACCAGACAGACGTCACCAAGAAGGCCCACCATGACTCTATCCATGAGGCGTTCAAACGTCGCTGGAGCGTTGCACAATCCAAAAGGCATGACGTTAAATTGCCACAGGCCGTTGCCAATTCCTGTACTGAACGCTGTCTTTTCCTTATCTTTCTCGCTAATTTCCACTTGCCAGTAGCCACTTTTCAAGTCAATGGTTGAAAACCACTTCATACCACTGAGCATATCCAGTGTGTCGTCTATCCTAGGCAAGGGATAACTGTCCTTCTTCGTTACATCATTCAGCCTTCTGTAGTCTACACAGAATCTGGTACTGCCGTCCTTCTTCTTCACCAGAACGACAGGAGAAGACCATGGGCTCGTAGAAGGTTCAATTATTCCGCAATCAGCCATATCCTTTACCATTTCTGCTACCTCAGTTTCTTTAGCCCAGGGTATGCGGCGCGGTCTCTGTTTAATTGGTCTAGCATCACCTGTATCTATCTCATGCTTGACGAGACCTGTTCTTCCGCAATCTTTTCCCGTTGCAAAGATATCCCGGAACCGTAGCAGAAATTCCTTGGCTTGCTGTAGTTCCGAAACTGATAAATTGCTCTTAGAATTTTCCAGAAGTTGCTGGATGTGATCAGGTTCACCTTTTATTGCGTCTTGTTTTACTGAAGATGTGTTGATTTGGCGGAGATACTTCACTTCTTCACATCTTCCGACAACACTGTTTTTCTTCAGCTAGATCTCCTTTTTCCCAAGATTTACAATCCTGACCTTGGATCTTCCTTTCGTCATAACTAATGTCCTCGCGGTGATAAGTTCCGGGTGCCGGCCAACGTCTTCAACCATAACACATCTGCGTTGCCTAATTTTCTTAGGAAATTTAACTTCGACTAAGGTTTCCGTTCTTGGAGCCAATGTGGTATCCTTTAAGCAATAGAGGTTGCATGTGTTAATTCCTTGCAGGAAGACTTCTTGGTCTGGGAATTTCAATACTCCTTTATCGATATCTAAAACACATCGGTAATTCCGCAGGAAGTCGAGACCCAGTATGCAATCGTCGGTAATATTCGCAATTAACGCTGAATGGGTGTACACTTGATCACCGATTTTAAACTCGATTTCTGTATCACCGAGGACGGAGACTGGCTGGCCGGTGGCTGTCTGAAGTCGGTAGGCTGGGGTTTGTGTTTGCCACAAGATGGTGCGTTTCAGCAGCTCAGGTCTTATAATAGTCCGTGACGCCCCGGTGTCAACGGTGAAATTGCAAGCACGTTGATTCAGCGTTCCCTCGATGATCAAACTATTTCCGTTGTGGACTTGATTGATGGTGATAGTTGGGGCCTTCAGTTGACCAGCCAGGACCCGCCACGCGGCCCTGGCGACATTTAGTTTAACGACTCCTCGTTAACTTGAGTTCCGGAGTCCACACTTCCCCTCTTCCTCTTGGGGCAATCGGTACGAATGTGCCCTTTTTCTCCACATCCATAACACGTCGGAATATAGCGGGACTTTGCCGACGAAGCCACTTCTCGGTGACGTGGTTGCACTGAAGGTGAGACCACCACTTCCCGAACTCTGTGCGTACGTGAGTCTTGTCGTACGGCTTCCACTTCCAAAGCGTGGGCCATCGCACTCTTCAGAGTTTGGTGGTGTCCGAGTCGCACCGTAGCCCTGACTTCAGTATCCCGTAGACCGTCGATGAATGCTTGCACCAGATTTACTTCCACCATCTCCGGTGTCATCGACATGTATGCCCGCCGGACCAGCCGTTCAACCTCTACTCCCCACTGCTGAAGGCTCTCGTTCGACCTCTGCGTTCTCTCGCGAAGTTGCGCGCGGAAAACATGTTCGAGGTGCGTTTCACCATAGCGAGTGTCTAGTCCCTCCATTAGACGCTCCAACGTCCTGCCGTCTGAAGGAAGGTTCTCTAGGACCAGCAGAGCGTCCCCTCGTAGGGCCAAAGTTAACGCCGCGAAAGACTGGTCATCATCCCAGCGGTTCGTCTTGACCAGTGTTTGGAATTGGTACTTAAAAGCCGTCCAGGACGACGTGCCATCAAAACGCGGCATATCAAATTTTGCGGCTGATGCACAGTGGGTGTGCGATGGTGCGCTAACAGCAACGGGTTCGCGTGCTTCGAGCTTGACAATTTTTTTGTTGATGTCCAGCAGGCGATCTTCGTGGCCATCAATTCTGGTTTCGAGGCTATCAGCTCGGGCGGAAACCTCCTTGACCTCTAAGGTGAGATTTTTCACTTTCTCGCCCAACGTGACGAGGCCGTGATCGATTTTTTCGAGGATCAGGTTCTGCTTAGCCTCTTGATCCCGGCGGGCAGCTTCCTGTTCGCGGCGGGCTTCTTCCTGGTTAGCCGCGATTAGATCCTGGAGCTTACGTTGGTTAGCCTCTTGTTCGCGGCGGGCAGCTTCCATACTAGCTTGCATGGCGGCCAACACTGCGGCGAGGTTCATTTCCGAGGATGGCCCTGTTGGCGCCTCAGCAGCTGCCGTTGCTCCCATACCAGCCCGATCTTCCGCTTCCAGACGTTGACGTGCAGCATCCATCTCCACTTGCCTCCTTGTTCGTGGTCCCTGTTCGTCGTCCCTCTGTAGTAATGGCATCCCACTTCTGACACCAGTTGTTACGAACGTGAGTAATTAAATGCCGGTTTACTAGCAGATAACTTTATTGACCACAAACAATGACAAATTAGTCCAATCAACAAATAACCAATCACTATAAACACTCAGAGTTCCGTTTAGTATCGCTTAGGTCGCTAGGTATCACTTCAAGCACTTAGGTAGTTCGCTCTGTATCGCTGACGAAATCAAACTGAACTGCTTCTAGCCGGGGACCCGTATTTATATGCGAAGTCATCGAAATTTCTCGATACCGACGTTTCAAGGACATTCTAGCACAAAATAGTCGCATCGGGAGGCCATAAATCATTATTATTACTCTCGTAAGTAGGTACTTATCTACCACCTTACATGCGAATTTCGACTCTATTGCTAATACCGGAAGGTACAAATTCCCTTATCCACCCACATAACTACCTACTGAATCTTATGTAATAATAATAGTTTTAGGGATCAGAAGTGAAACAGATAAAAAATGAATAAACAATCTTTAATCACACTTTCACAAAATTATAAGATTATGAAGTAGGTACTAGTGAAATAAAATCACACGATAACGGTCAAGTAGCAAGTCCGTCCTCAACGCCGACCAAACGAAAAAAGGGGGGTTGCCGCACCGCGCGCCTCTTTTATAGACTACCGTCGGCCGCCGCCTGATGGTGTGACGTCACGACGACGCCTCGCCTCCAGTTGCCAACACGGCCTCTCCTTCAGTTGCTAAAACGGCCTCTCCTGACGCTCTGACGTCCTCGTCAGCTCTAAAAGATGGTCCTGCCTGATCTGTAGTAGTGTTTTCCAAGTCTTCATTGTCTCCTGTAATCAGACATCATCTGCCTAGCCTTTTCCCAACTATATTGGGGTCGGTTTCCAGTCAAGCCGGATTAAGCTGAACACCAGTATTTTACGAGGAGCGGCTGCCTACCAGACCTCCACAACGAATTAACTGGGGTAACACGGTACTTCATGGCAAGACTGGAGTCAGATTTACTGGCTTCTGACTATCCGTAACGACTGCCAAAGATCTCCAAATGACAGCCGGGACCAACGGCTTAACGTGCTTTCCGAGGCACGGAGGAAACTCGTTATGTTAAAATGGTCACCCATCCACGGACCAACCTAGGCAAGCGTTGCTTAACCTTGAAGATCGATCTGTGCGGCTGTTATTATTTAGCCACGAGCTCCTCAAATCAGACATTACGCAAAAATACAATTAAATTTAAAATTTAAAAAAAAACCCCCGACTACTCTTCACCTCTCAGGTCATGATGACCTTGAAAACCTGCACCGATTTCCATCAAAAATAGCTAAGAACACTCTCGACTGATATACCTTTCAAATAAAAACCTCATTAAAATCGGATCATCCGTTTGGGAGCTACGATGCCACAGACAGACACATATACATTTACACACACAGACACGTCATGCTACGTTCACACGCACGCCGACACTTGTCCGATTCGCGGCATTCACGTTCACAGGCACGTTCACGGGCTCGGGCGTACCGTTTACACGCTCGTGAATGTGAATGTGCACGTTGAATGTTGAGTTGAACGCGCGCGTATGAACGTACCATCAAACTTATAACACCCCATCGTTTTTGCGTCGGGGTTTAAAAAGATAATGCGCATTACACATAAAATGTGACACATAGAAATCTTTGCTAAGACACACCGAGTATATACGAGTAACTTGGTCGCGTTGCAGACATAGGCACCCAGTTAGCGTGTCTCACAACGGCTGTAGGCATAGGCACAAAGTGAGCATACCGCCCAGACTTCTACCAACACTGTAGGCATAGGCTCCAAGTTTGCATATGTCGGCGCTTGATCGCCATCGAGGTTGACGTCACACAAAATACACAGGCACAGTAATATAGAACGACAGGAAAAGTGAGTGATAATAAAGAAATACCTTACTTCAGTTCTGGAAAATCAAATGAAAGTACAAACCGTAGAGTGACTAATAATAAATTTGTTCCATTACATGCGAGACTCACAAAATCTACATACGATTCAGTAAATGCATTCCACGGGCGGCGAAAGAGTGTTTTTATATTTCAATTACATCGGTTTTTATACCCAGCAAATAAGAGAATTTAGGCGGGAAAAACATTACACTTAATAAAATTCACTATGAGGGTAGAAAAATACTTAAAATAAATAAATGAGAACGGAAGTTGTCACAGTAGAATTTATTGTGACTGTAGCGACTACGATCATCAACATCTACACATGACGTCACAGAATCCTGCATCGCGCAAGCAAAGTTCTCCGCGCGATTTGAATAGATACAACAGCCCGAAATCATCTATCGGGCAGTTGCCCACCGGACATAACACCTCGTCCGGTCGGAGGATCCTCCCTTTTCAATGGAGGTATGTGGGACTTTACTCTCTGTCCACCTACCTCCGGTGACCCTCGAGCATGAACGTCAGCGCAGCCTTCGTGCAGCAACCACGTCGTGACGTCATCATCACTTCCTCAAGCTTTCAGCTTCCTTCAGCCAGCACGGCACTGAGGGTATCATGACCACCAGCATGCCTAACTGGACATACCTGGTCATCACCTTCAACCTCATCATCGACCTTGGCACACCGCACCTTCAGCCAGTCATATGAAGAGCTACGAAGAACCTCTCCTGGTCGACGCCAGCAGTCAAGCCCTACGTCGCACAGTCCGGCTCCGACTCACTGGAGCCAGCTGTATAACTCCGACCCACTGGAGCCTGCAGCATCATCCCGACTCACTGGGACATCATCATCCCGACCCACTGGGACATCATCACCCCGACTTACTGGGACATCATCACCCCGACTCACTGGGGCATCATCATCCCGACTCACTGGGACATTGTCACCCTGACTCACTGGGGCATCACCGCAGACAGTTCCGACTCACCGAGAACTATGCGGATACCAGTTCCGACTCACTGGAACCAGCAGCATTACTCCGACTCACTGGAGCCTTGCAGCATCGTTCCGAATTCTATTAATTACTCAGATACCCGCGAAACGAGACACAATAGTAAAACAATAACAGCGCGGTCTCATAGGACCGGTTGGGGATTCAAACGTAGAGAGTGATTCTATTGGTAAATACTATTTCAATATGAGCAGAATTAATCATTTAAAAGGAAGTTGTTTCATATTAATTTCAACAATATTTCGCAATATTCGAAAGGAAGTTGTCAAATTAAATCCTCATATTAATTCAAGAGGGTATTTGCAATATTTACAAAAGAAATTGGAAGGCAGTTTGGTTTTGCGCCCACACATACCTCCCCGTGGCTGTCGGCATAGGCACAAAGTTAGCATACCGCCCAGACTTCAACACTGTAGGCATAGGCTCCAAGTTTGCATACCTCCCAGTGGCTGTCGGCATAGGCACAAAGTTAGCATACCGCCCAGACTTCCACCAACACTGTAGGCATAGGCTCCAAGTTTGCATACCTCCCAGTAGCTGTCGGCATAGGCACAAAGTTAGCATACCGCCCAGACTTCAACACTGTAGGCATAGGCTCCAAGTTTGCATACCTCCCAGCGGCTGTCGGCATAGGCACAAAGTTAGCATACCGCCCAGACTTCCACCAACACTGTAGGCATAGGCTCCAAGTTTGCATACCTCCCAGCGGCTGTCGGCATAGGCACAAAGTTAGCATACCGCACAGACTTCAAGAAAATACTTGTCTTCAAAAATGCGACGCACGTCTCGGGAGTCCATTCATCCCTCCAGGGCAGCAACCAGGCAGAAGTTGCAGCTCACAGCGCCCGCAGTCCAGGACTCCAACTACACGGCGAGCACCGCGCGTACCAGGATCAAGTTTCTCCGTAGACTGCGACGTAGGCATATGGACGCTGTCGGTCTTCATTGACACGCTCGTCGTGATAGGCTTGGTTTTTACACCACCGTTCGGCCGTCCTTTGTCTTCTCATTTCCCGTAGCGGTTCACGGTTCTGACCTGTAAACATGCTTCCAAAACTTTCAACTGCGAGACAATCGTCTCAAATGATCACCAGTATAGCGGTGACGCAGGGCTGCGCGTCCTCACGCGGCTTCGGAATCGCAATCCCGAGACTTGCTACGTGACCTTCTACTTACAATATGGCGGCTACGATATCGGTTAGGACGCGGGGCACAAGTTGGTGAACCCGAACGACTCGATCTAACCATCCCAACTAGTAGTTGGCAACTACCCGCTTTTAAGTAGAAAAAAGAGAACTTTAAAGATCGAAACTAGTAATTTGTAGGCGAAACGAATCTTTATCCCACTTCTGATTTTAGGGATCAGAAGTGAAACAGATAAAAAATGAATAAACAATCTTTAATCACACTTTCACAAAATTATAAGATTATGAAGTAGGTACTAATGAAATAAAATCACACGATAACGGTCAAGTAGCAAGTCCGTCCTCAACGCCGACCAAACGAAAAAAGGGGGGTTGCCGCACCGCGCGCCTCTTTTATAGACTACCGTCGGCCGCCGCCTGATGGTGTGACGTCACGACGACGCCTCGCCTCCAGTTGCCAACACGGCCTCTCCTTCAGTTGCTAACAATAGTGTATGTCGGACTTTTCTGGAATTTGCCAGGCCTGAGTATGTACTCCTATTCTCGAAGCTTCGCACAGCAATGCGTTTTAATTATTTGATGCTACCCTTGGTTCCGTCGAAGATATAGCGTACTCAAGTTTCACGGCGTGACAATACTATACCGTAAGTATAGTAACAATTAAATATACTTTAAGGGTGTCTGGCAGAGGGTTGGAACCGTACGAAGTGTCTGGCTTTCGGCAAGATGACTTTCGGGATTATTATAAGTAAAATATGTAAAAACTGAGTTTTATATTTTACCAAATCTAACACACAATTTTACACACCTTTATTACCTGATACCTGCGAAAGCCACCGCGACCCAAGTTACATAGACGGGATTCGTTCTTACCTGTGTTGGGGACATACATTGAGAAACTTACAGCTTTTATACTTTACCGAAGGTCTGCGGGCCGCTGGCTCTTGCTCTATAATTTAATGCAGTGTAATGAGCAATTGAGCTTGTCATTTTTAATTGACATTTGATACAAATAATGTTAATTTTATATCATTACTATACGCAAAATACGCGCTTTAGTCGCGGAGTTGTGGATACCAGCCCGTTATGCTGCACTTCTATACTAAGTCATTATTCATTACTAGCGTCTGCCAGCGACTTCTAAAGTCTCTATCTATACATACTTTGGACCCCTACTTCATCCCTTTACCCCTTAGGAGGTGAATTTTGGAAAATCCTTGCTTAGTGGTTTTACGCTTCTAGTCCCACTAGTTTCGGCTGTGCGTTGATATGTCAGTCAGTTTCTTTCTTATTTATATAGATTTCTCATTTAAATTTGATTTTATCGTGTGAGCTCAGTGCGCTGTCAAACTGGGGAGGAAAACAAAACTTTGAGAGGTATTTTCAAGTTATTTAATTAATATGGTTCGGCTTTAAAAGTCACCCAAACATTAACTTTGTAGGAATTTATACATATAATAAACTAGACACAGGTATTTATTCCCATCACTGTACAATTTTTTTTAAGGAAAAACGAAACCCTTATATTTGTTGTCAATCTGTCTGTCAAGACCTTTTACTCAAATCTGCGGTACCTTGAAACTGTAAATAAATCAAACTTCTAAGTAAACTTAGCCGTTTGGTCGCAAAAAAACTTATATTTTGACACTATTAAGGGAATCAAAAGTCATAGGATACTCCCCGTTGACTTAGAACTGTGAAATTTGGCATGCAGCAAGGTCTAGCACAATGTATAAGAAAAAGTCTGAAAACTGTAAAGGAACTACGTCATAAAAAACTATTTTTCACTTCAGCACCTCAAACAAGTATGTTTTGCAGTTTAAAGACAGTGAGCAAAATTCGATTTTGCTGCGAGCGTGAGACAAAGTAACTTTTTAATTATTTTTTTTAAATGCCGAGTCAGTGCTGGGTCTACTCACAACATTCGAAAGATTTGAATTTCACTTTGTTCTGTCACTTTCACTACGATACGAAAAGAGCGAGAGATAGAAACAAGTCGATTCAAAGTTCGATTTTCAAATTCCATAATATATAATAGGCTCAAAAAAGAAACCAACAATAAAACGTTCGGAAACACGTCACCTATAAAATTTCAAATCAAGGTTTAAATGTAATTATTATAATTTTCTCTTAATAATCGAATTATATTTTTTATGATCAAATAAAGAGATGTTGAATTAAAAAATACGAAGTTTATCATGTATCTAAGTACATAATTATTTAAAGTTTTAACAATCTTTATTGTGACAGAATAATTTAGTAATAGTGCAATTTCCGAACGCATCTTTAAAAAATAGCGGGCTTTAATTTTTTATTGTTTTCTTCTTCAACACAACAATATCGGTTCCAAATAAAACTGTTACTTTTAATTTGCAAAACTGCAATAATTTAACTTTTAACTTTTAATTTTTACGAATATACATGTGGTTTAAATATTACCAAGTTGTATTTTTTATTACCTTTACATTATTTGTTCTCGCTGCTGAAGTGAAAAGTTGTATGGGCTACACGAGACCAAAGTTATTTGCATCTCGTGTCTTAGAATCCCTCGCTGCACTCAGGCTTCTAACCTAGAATCACTCGCTACGCTCGTGATTCAAATATAGAATCCTTCGCTTACTCGGGATTCAAAATCAACATTCGCGGCAAAAACCAACTTTGCTCTCTTGTTGCACAAATAACTATTGCTATTTCGAAAAATCTTCGACTATTTCGAGAATGGAACTACAGGGTGGCCCAGAGAGAAATGCACTTTTGAAAATTCAATAAAAAAAACTGTATGATTTTTTAGAACTTGTATTTATTACAATTTTAAAGATTATTAAATGAAATTTGTTAAAAAAAAAAATATGTCGTCTAAATGGAATCCTTGACGGCTACAGCATTTTTCTAATCAGGCACAAAAATTTTGAAAAAAAATTGTTAGGATTTTCCTTGAAATGGATTTAATTTCTTGCCGAATATTCAGCTTTAGTTATTGCAGAGTTGTAAATGAATGTGGATTATTAGAGTACACTTGGCTCTACTTAACCCCATAAAAAGAAGTCTGCTGGAGTGAGATCGGGGCTTCTTAGTGGTCAGGAGATGTCACCCCTGCGTGATTTTAACTTTCGTGGGGTCATGTCCCTCACCACGGTGATGCCCTGGTTTGAAGAGTGACATGTAGCCCCATCCTGCTGGAACCAAGTGTTCCTGTTATAGCCTCGATATAATTGTAGCTTTGAAATCAAAAAACTTCTCAGCATGGCCGTATAGCGCTCTGAATTGACGGTCACAGTTTGGCCACGATGGTTTCTGAAAAAAAAGCAGTCCGACGTTCCCCATCTTGCAATTGCGGCCGAAACTGTAAATTTCGGTGAGTATAGCGACTTCTGATGTTTCAATCGAAGATTTTCTGCTGCCCAATATCTACAGTTCTGCTTATTTACAAATCCGTTAAGGTAAAACTGCGTTCGTTCGAAAAAGGATGTTATTGAAATTATTGATTCATTGCGCATTTCATTTGCAAATCTCAATCTCGATTCAAAGTTTAATGACTTTAGTTTCTGCACTAGCAGCATCTTATAAAAATGTAATTTCAAATGGAGCCACAAAATTTGCTGCAAAGTCGATCTAGAGATTCCCAAAACCGATGAACGTTTGCGGTCCAACATTCCTGGATTCGCGCGTACAGATTCTCGAACATGCTGAATGTTTTCATCGGTCCGTCATACTCTGAGATGATCCCGAGGCAGCATTTTTTGCGTCGATCCTGTCCTTTCGAAACTTTTAATCCATTTCCTTATTAAATTAGTGCTTGGACACTCCCTGATGCGCCGCAACTCGTATTCAACACGTTAAAGCCGTCGAAAAGTCTCATAAAATCGAGCATTCTCTTAAAATGTGCGGATACAAAACGCGCGCTGCTCTTCCGTGTAATGACTCATGGTGACTTAAATTACAAAAACTGCGCTACGCACTGCCGCTATCCCCACGCTTCTCCATTTTATCGTTTAGAAATGCGCGCGAAATCAAAAGTGCATTTCTCTCTGGGCCACCCTGTATTTACAGTAAGTTGGTATGGAACCCTCGCTGTGCGTGTCCGACTTGTCCTTGCCCGGTTTTTAGGTAGTTGCATTTGCATTACGTGAACTTTTTGTTTGCTGTGTTAAAAACATACAGTTTATACCACTGAAAACTATGAACTGTCGGACTAACAGATAAAAGCGGGTGCTTCAAGCTGTAGTCTGTACCCCTATGAAGGTATTTGCCAACTCATTAGGGGACCTACCCAGGAGGGTCCTAAGCAATCACCTCATGACAAGGTTGTAGCTGTATCAGACTTTGTTCTTTGTTTAATGGGACTTTTCAAAACAGTATGCAGCAGTCTTTTCACTGATAATGTAATCATAAAGTTATTAGGAAATAGTATATGGGAAACTTTTTCATTGCGACCGAGGCGAAATTCGCCCGAACCACAGGCAAGGGGGTGTTATGAAACTGAGAACTAAAAAATAAATTCTAATTACCTAAGTGATAAAAGATGAGCCCTTTTCGCCGCCCGAGGAAATGTCTGCTTCTGAAACTCGGTCACCTCCAGTGGCTCCCCCCATCATCGCCACATTTGAGACATAGTTGTTTCCTTGTTTTCTTTAAATTATATCTTTTTTTTATGCATCTGCCCTGGTTCCTATTCACCACCATTATTGGTTGACTGGAAAATGTCTAAAGTATAAGTCCGCCTATGTACATTTTTGTTGGATGAAGTGTTAATAAATAAATAAATAGTTTACCTCTAATCCGCAATGGGGTTCATGGGTTTATGGTAAACGTAAAAGTTTTTCTCGTTTTTCCCTGACTTGTGGCAGTAAATGTTTTGATCTCAGCTGTGAACGCATTGGAGATTCTTATTATAAATAATGGATAAAGTAACTCAGCAACCTTACTGATTTATTTGAATAAAATGAATAAGGATGGGGTAGCTTCATTTCCTCAGCATCTAAGACAGGGCTCTTTATCTTTGTATTTTGTGGTTATTTCATTGAATTTAGCTCGCTTCACGTATGGTTTTAAGAAGGTTTTTTTTAAATAATAGAAATTAATGCTTCGGTGCGATCACATCTGATGGTAAGTAGTGATGCAATCCTTGACAGTGAGGCGCACTAGTTTACATAACAACGTGTGTAGGACACGTTGCTATGTCCTAAGATTTACTCATAAAATCTAAGATAGCGGCCTTTAATAGTAAGACATAAATCTGTATAACTATTACCGATTACTAAATACAAAGAAATTAAATCGGTATTTCTTTCCATTATAGACCAGGGTAGATAATTTTTGAAACCAAAAAAAATTACAGTAGGATGAAACCCATTAGAAAAGGAGGGAAACATGATCAAATTGAAAGGAAAAATAAATTACGGTCGATCCGAGTTCGGGAAGTGGGAGGGGGTGAGGTTTTAAGGGTAAAAAATGGTTTATCTTGATTTCCGGCAAAACTACAAGTCCTATGGAAAAAAGTTAAATGGCAAAGTTGTAGGCAATAAGAAGATCTACAACTTTTGTATTTGCAGATTTTTCACATAACCTCAAAATTTAGGTGAAAAATTCAAAAAACCAAGTTTTTGGTTTTTTATTTATATCTTTTTGAAAAACATTTTTTTTTCTACGAAATTTGGTGAAAACTTACCTTATTATGTCCCAAATACACTGTAATTTATTTGATTAAAAATATTTATATTTTCGCTTCATTTTAATTTAATATCAAAAAAGCACCCTAATTTTCAATCAAAAATTCTGACGTCAAAATATCAGCTTTTTTCAAAAAGTTTGGGGGCTTTTTGTTCGTTGAAATATCTACTTTCTGATGGTGTAAAGAAAAATATACATTACTATAGGAAATATTCTTAGAAAATGCAAAAAATTGAAAAAATCTCAAATTCGAAAAATTTTTTTTAATCATTATGTACAATTTCATCAAAAAAATGTGATTGCTGCAATTTTTTTTAGTTAAAAGGTTTTTTATTTTACTCGAATTACATTCATGTCATAGAAAATCTCATACAAAATAACAAACAGTGTGATAATGAGCTTCTATTGCGACTAAATCAGGCACATTTCTTAAACGAGCTAAAATGTTTTTATCGAAATCATTAATTGTGTTTTGTTTTTTAATATGCTGTAATATATTTTCTCTTGTATCGTTATTTTGAACTGATGAAATTTTATCTTTAGAAATATTACCGAAAAACCCACCGCAGAGAAAGCAATGAGATTGAAAATTAAATATAAGAGCGTCCTTATTTATTTGTTTTCCTTCCTGTGATTTCTTACGTCTTGAGCTACAGAATGTAGCTATTGCAGTCTCATCATTATAATGACTTTGACAAGTTCGATGAATAAGAGCTGATGTTAAAGTTTCAAATTTTTGTATCTATTGTCGATTCTCTTCTTGCTAGACGCCACTAAACGATTCAAAGTTGTTTTTTTTATTTCATACACTTGCTTGTCGTCTGACTTATTGCAGATTATACAAACAGATTCTTCCATACTGGTAATCTGAAAAGACAAAATCAAATTAATAATGCCTTCAAAGTTTTATCATGAGTACTAGCTGTCTCCTGCGGTTTCACCCACATTTTTCGTTACTGTTCCGCTCCCGTGGTCAGGTCGTAGCGTAATGTTATATAGCCTATAGCATACCTGGATAATTGGGCTATCTAACATTGAAAGAATTTTTCAAATCGGACCAGTAGTTCCAGAGATTACCCCCTACATACAAACTTACAAACTTACAAATTTTACCTCTTTATAATATTAAGTATAGAAGTATAGATAACTAAATCTGTTTGTATAAAATAAACGAAGTTACTATTTTTTTATTCTTGTACTGAAATATCATTCAATTTCATTTTTTTAGGTTATGTTACGTTAAACATACTATTTATAAAAGAAAATATTACTATTTTTATTTTGAAGCTGATTAATATAGATTAAAATACAGATAGTATTTACCTTGCTATGCAGATTCCAAACGTAAAGTAAATTTCTCACAAATCACTTGAGTAACTCAGCCTGCACGTGTATTTTTAAAAACGATGTTGTACACTACTCTGTATCTCAAATACTGACTAACGGTCTTTACAGCTGCTATGAAATAGCAGGTATGTAGTAAGGCCCAGACTCTCCTAGGTCCGTCCCCACTTCTCAATGAAATAACTTACAATGGGCTTAAATTCACCGAAGGTCACTCAGGTATATAAATTATTTTTAAAACAGCAATAAATAGGCATCTACAAATATTATTTAAAGTAGATTCTACAACTTTTTCAAAATATTGTAGATGTCTAATTAAATATTAACTTTATTAACTTATTTGTTTGTTAATTATAGAAGTATATTTTAATTTGTAATTTTTTCGTTTATCAATAAAACATGAAATCTTAGGTTTTTTGAGTAATTAAAGTGTAAATTTGAATAAATACCTCAAAATTGTACATAATGACTAAAAATTTTTTTTCGAATTTGATGTTTTTTCAATTTTTTGCATTTTCTAAGAATATTTCCTTAGTAATGTATATTTTTCTTTACACCATCAGAAAGTAGATATTTCAACGAACAAAAAGCCCCCAAACTTTTTGAAAAAAGCTGATATTTTGACGTCAGAATTTTTGATTGAAAATTAGGGTGCTTTTTTGATATTAAATTAAAATGAAGGGAAAAAATAAATATTTTTAATCAAATAAATTACAGTGTATTTGGGACATAATAAGGTAAGTTTTCACCAAATTTCGTAGAAAAAAAAATGTTTTTGAAAAAGATATAAATAAAAAACCAAAAACTTGTTTTTTTGAATTTTTCACCTAAATTTTGAGGTTATGTGAAAAATCTGCAAATACAAAAGTTGTAGATCTTTTTATTGCCTACAACTTTGCCATTTAACTTTTTTCCATAGGACTTGTAGTTTTGCCGGAAATCAAGATAAACCATTTTTTACCCTTAAAACCTCACCCCCTCCCACTTCCCGAACTCGGATCGACCGTAATTTATTTTTCCTTTCAATTTGATCATGTTTCCCTCCTTTTCTAATGGGTTTCATCCTACTGTAATTTGTTTTCATTTTTTACCATTTTTGTAGGCTTTGACCCTGGTCTATTAATATTAAGGTATGAGTACTAAAAACGACAGAAATCGCCGAAGACTTTTCCCATAAACTTTCTACGGAAAAAAGAAAATCAACTGACTCTGCAGACTATATTAGGTGGTTGATAGAATTATTTGTATGTTATGGAAATCACACGCATCTTTAACCTACATAGTTATCTATTAGCAGACATACAATTATTAACAATACATTTTTAATTCTTGTAACTATATACCAGTACCTACATAACGTACCTAGTAAACAAATGCTTTCGGTTTCGCTTCCTTCATTCGGTTAAACCCAATGAATTAATGTGACTGTCACAAGGTCCAAAGGCCCTCATTTATTTTAATTCTTTGTTTGTCCCCAATAGGTATCTACCTATTTGGTTATTTGTATCAAGGCATCTGTCTTGGTTATTAGGTAGGTACGAATGCCTTCCCGTTTCTAAAAGAACAATAAAATTTCTAATGTATAAAAATCTCGTGTCATGGAACTCCTCCGAAACGGTTTGACCTATTTTTTTTGTGTATATTTGGTAAGTCTGAGAAAGGTCAAACAGGTCGTTGGCTATTTTTTACTTCCCATCCTTTTTTCTTTAATAATTATTTAAATGGCAAAACAACGTAGGTTACACCATAGAATTAAAATTGTTTTTATAATGATTTTACTATGCATATATATACTTAGTCTATGCTGTCCCACTGCTGGGCAAATGCCTCCCTCCATTCCTTCCATCGCTCCCGGCTCAAAGCCACCAAATCATTGGCAAGAGCCAATGATTTTACTAATCTATGATTTTTATTTTATTTATTCCTTTCCCAGATTACTATTTGCAGTAATATTTGCAGTTCATTTACAAATTATTTTTTGTTCCAAATGGGAATCGAATTTGCGAGTTGCAGCATGATAGCCGGTTGCTCAAACTTTGTGCCATCCGTATTATCCACCATTCGGTTTCTGTACGCGTGGATATCGATTATATTACGAGTACGGACGCCAAGTCTAAGCCGAAGCCGGATAAGAAGTAGCCTATGTTCTTCTTGGGGTTCAAGTTTACTCTAAGTATACCAAATTTCATGAAAATCGGTTCAGTATTTCAACTGTGAAACCGTAGCAGGCTGACACATTTTATAATATTAGTGACGAAGTAAGGATAGTCATTTTTTTAATATTTTTACAGAAAGTGTTGGAGAGTATCCATCAAGAGAACTTCAACAAGAGGAAACAGCTCGATAGAATCAGATATACGAAGAAGAAGAAGATGGAGAAATTTCGCTTGGCGCAGGTAAATTAATTCGTCTCTAGTTGAATTAAAATATCGACAAAGCAGGGTATTTGCTGAAACATTAAAAACTGTTGATAATATTTTAAATTAGAGGATACCCAGCGTGTGCTACTACGCCAAAAAAATAAATAAGTACAAATTGGTTTCATTTTCATATAAGTAATTTTTAATAGTTTAAATCAAGATGGTTTAAACTAAGGCTACCTTGCTAATGAAACCGATTTGGCAAACATTGGTTTCATAGTTATACAAGCTAAAGCAGACATTAAGTACTTAGAAACATTTGTTGACATATTATTATTTTACATTCGCCTATTTCTAAGCCCTCGCGGTCCTTCTGTTTGATCGCGAGTTTTACCTTATGGACCGAAATAAGTAGTCAGTTCAAATTGCAGTGTTTTTCTTTTTTTAATTTACTGATAAACTCGCGCTTTACTACTATCTCAGCTGATAGTAAGGGATGGTGTGGTTGGTTATGGAGCACGCTTGCCTAGAAGCAACCAATTTACTCTTGACTTGAAAATTGCCTTTCGATTGCTGCTGCAAAGACAGTAAAAATAACTATAGTATGAATAATTTGGTATGTTCGTCCAGTTGGCAGTCGGCGGGCTACATACCTACAGACGGAATAATTGTAAACTCGTTGCATTTTCATTCGCCGGCGCCAAGTGTGGCGAATCGAGAATGTGACGAGTATACAATAACCCTTCGGACTTTACAAACATCGAGGGAAAAAGAAACCAATCGCAGACTAGACCAAATGTTTTATTATTAACTAGCTTTAGCCCGCAGCTTCGCCCGCGTACATATAATATAGGCTTTGTCACTCAGGAATACAGCAGCTTTCTATTGGTGACAAAATTTTTGCAATCGGACCAGTACTTCCACAGATTACCTCATACAAACAAAAAAACAATCTTTACCTCTTTATTATATTAGTATAGATTATTTATTGATAGAATGAATGCGGCCGGCGCCGGCAGTGCATCGCAACTGTTTATTTTGGGAACTGTTCAATGAATAAATGATTAGTTTGGGTCGTTCCAGCCGAGCGTAGGCCGCGTGAGATAACTTGAACGCTTCATAAATTTACCTCAGCTACGCGTATCTTTTTACTAGCTGTATTTTTAGCTTTGCTCATATGTCGGTCTTAAGCCACATAGCCCGTTATCTGTTACTAGATTCTGCCAGTGGCTTCACTCGCGTTAAAGTAGGTTTCATCATCCATACTAATTTTCGACCCCCGTTTCATACCCTTGATGGGTAAGTTTTGGAAAATCTTAGTGCTCGCCTAGGTCATAAAAGGAAACCTTGTGCAAAATTTCACACTCCTAGGCCCTGTAGTTTCGGCTGTAGGTACGTTGTATATGTCACTCAGCCAATTTCTCCTTTTAAAAAGTCTTCTATACCAACCTATCGTCTGTTTTTTTGAAATAAGACTAACGCCCATTTTCAATAAGCTACCTATCTAAAGTTGCAGCTACTAAAGATAAACATATCTATCCTTTTGCCCTTACTTGCTCTCCTATAACCTACCGATGGTTAGCATTTCCTACCAAAAGTTGTGACATTGACAACTAGAATCTACTTTTTATCGGAGATAACTATCTATTTATGAACTGCGGTAGGTTATTGAAAACGGGCGTTAATTGACACAGGTAATGTCAAACTTACTATAGGAATGATGCCAGTTCTTTTGTGTTGTAATATCAGTTTAGTCTCAGGGTATAAAAAACAAACGATAACGCTACGAAATTAAAGAAGGACAGAGGAGGATACAAATCCTGGGCCCACCTTCCAATACCAATGTACATAGTTGGATAGGTATTTTTGAACTCTGAACGGACTAAGATTTGAAACTTAGTGCCATAGTAACTATAAGTTTGCCATTGGGCGCAGTAAAGAAAATCTCCACAGATGGGGGTTCTCACGCGGAACCGATTTGCAGTGTTTATGCGGCGTCTCCTCGCAAACCATGTCCCATCTTCCATCTTGAATCACGTGCCCTGTTAAGTACTTGAACACATAGGGACTTAATGACATCATCAATCAACGGCATTGCCGTAGCCGAATACTGGGCCAGGCAAGGAATTTAATAGGTTTTGCCATCGACACGGTAAGAAGAAAGATAGTAAGTTTTATTCAGCTTACAATTACCTATCCAACGACACAACACATGTAGCCATTTAAAGGTGGGTCCAGATTTCAAAGACTGACATTATTCCCTGACATTATTCTTTATAGGTAAGGCACTACGCAAAATATCATGGATACCTTAATGTCTATTTTCCCGTGAACGTTTGAGTTCAAGTGTTCGGAAAATACTCAACGCGTTATTTCGCGCTTTACACGATTTTTTCCTGTATTATCCATGCAATTTTGCATCTGACTGTACATCAGGTTACCCTAAGTCAGTGTCTCGAAGAGATTTGCAAGTACGATTAAAATTAAATTCTCGGATTTTCTGACAGAAATCTTGCAGAGTAGTGGGCTATAAATAGGTCGCAAGGTTCGAGAGCCGCTTGGGAATTAAGTTCTTGCAGCTCGACTTTGAGGAAGGCTCAATGAAAGATCGTTAAGATAATTTATTGTTAGGCATTGTTTGTTTTATTGTAAACTAGCTGCCACACACGACTTCTCCCTCTCAAATTAAAACAACAAAAAAAGCAAAAGATTTTAAGTGTAATTTGGCAGTCGTTATGGATAGTCAGAAGCCAGTAAATCTGACTTCCAGTCTTGTCATGAAGTGCCGTGTTACCCCAGTTAATGGGTGTGGAGGTCTGGTAGGCAGCCGCTCCTCGTAAAATACTGGTATTCAGCTAAATCAGACTTGACTGGAAGCCGACCCCAATATAGTTGGGAAAAAGGCCTAGGTAGAGATGAGATTTTAAATGTAACGTATTAAAAAGTAAATTCGTTACGTACGTACGTTTTGTAAGGTTCGTAAACCACGATCAAGACCTTTTAATCTTGTTTGATTAATTTCAATCAGTGTTGCCTACATTAAATCATCATCTGCCTAGCCTTTTTCCAACAATATTGGGGTCGGCTTCCAGTCAAGCCGGATTCAGCTGAATACCAGTATTTTACGAGGAACGGCTGCCTCCCAGACCTCCACAAACCATTAACTGGGGTAACACGGTACTTCATGGCAACACTGGAGTCAGATTTACTGGCTTCTGACTATCCGTAACGACTGCCAAAGATCTACAAATGACAGCCGGGACCAACGGCTTAACGTGCTTTCCGATGCACGGAGGAAACTCGCTATGTTAAGATGGTCACCCATCCACAGACCAACCTGGGCAAGCGTTGCTTAACCTAGAAGATCGATCCATGCGGCTGTTATTATCTAGCCACGAGCTCCTCCCGTAACTCCTCCCCCCTACATTAAATATACCCTAATAATTACCGAACAGACTATAATTTATTATGCATTTAGAAAAAATGTATTTTATTTTGATATATTGTTTTAACAAACCGATACTTTTTTAAATGTGTAGATATAATTACTTACGTAGACAGTTAGTTGAAAGAGGGATCAATATAAAAGAAGACATACAAAAGCCTAATTGAAATATTTCAGGCAATAGAGATGAACCACGGTAATTGTAGGTAGATTACAGTATCTACAGGATGCCTCAGAAAAAGGTCACTTTTGTAGACGCTTATTAAATTAACAAATATGATTTACTAGTACTTCGTTCCCGCGACTTCGTTCTCGAGATTGTTTTCATAAAAACGAACACCGATTAAACCGTATTTAGAGGGCAGTTTTTAAATAATAATAATCTTTTTGTTTTAATTATAATTTGTGCCCAGTTTCAATTGGATTAATCTAAAGAATAAGATTTCGCCGTATTTAACCTTTAACAACCCCTATATCTTTTTGAAGGGGTAGTTTTAAAAAACGAATAATGTTAACCTCTTTTATTTACTTAGTTTATTACTTAAGCTTAGTTTCAAGTAGATTGGTCCAAGGAATCACGTTGTCCTATACAAACTTAAAAAGGGGGCACTTTTTTCACCCCCTTAGGTGCAGATTTAAAAAAAAAATATCGGACGCCAACGTCATACAAAGAGCATCTTTTTACAATTTACGATCAGTGGTTTAGGCTGTGCGTTGATCTATCCGTCAGTCATTCAGAGCAAGGCATTTTATAATTATAGATATTTTAAAAATTGATAAGGAAATTATGCTTATAATTAATATCTTTTTCGTGACGTTTCTATACGAAACCTTAAAACCGGTGCTCCAGGGCCGCCCGTGGTAAGCCGGGCACGTGTAATCTAGCTTTGCTTTGTGTTGTAATGTAGGAGACACCGTCCGCCACGAGTAACGGAACGGACAAACAAAAGAATTGCGCGCGATGTGGTCAACCTTTTCGTGCATACTGTGTACTTTTTTTTTAAGGTCGTCGTCGGATAGGCTTCTCCCGCTCTTGAGGGGAGTGGAAGGGCGGGTCAGACTTTTACTGACAAAACCCCAACCCGTTCCTTTTTGCCTTCGTTCCAGGATCCTATATACTTGGACAGTTGTCTTTCAATATTTTAAATAAATTTATTGGATTTTTATAGTTGGAGGCGGCAGAGATGCGCGACCGAGTCATATACGAGGTGGGGGGCAAGCTGCCCCCCGAGAAGAAAGAGCAGGCTGTGGCCAACTGGGTGCAGCGCGCGAATATTAAGAAGAATGCGGCCCTTGCCATCAAAGTCATGTATAAGAAAATATTAGACATCCTAAAGAAGGTACGTATTACTTATCTTTCATTTAACATAATTATTATAGTCTGGCCTTCGGATACAATGGTTTATATTAAAAATAATAAGATATCTATGAGGCATTGAATTCGTTTTTTGTCAGATTCAATGAATAGTAAGTAATAAGCATAATATTCCTATAATAATACCAATTATTTTCGATAAAAAGATATAAAGAGACGAGACATAGGTAATGACAGTGAATTACCCATAGTCAATAGATACCAAGGCAAACGATTAGTTTCTAAATTTCTTGTAGAAGCTTGGTATTTACCTAAATAAGTATTTTTTTTCAATAGAAACGCTCTTGTATCTAAGGGGGAAAGAAAAAAATTTGAATGCAACCAAAAATGTCCTATGGTCTATCGGTTTAGGTAGTTAACTAAAGCTATGCTAGTATATTATATTATCTGTGCTAAAGCTAAACAATCTTGGTATAATACCCGGCAAATAAGTTGGCAAGTTCCGCGCATGGTGCACAAAACAGCCAATGAGCGAACGCGACGTAACGCAGTGCGGAGGTAAAAGTCGTCTAACGCACCAATCATAAACTACTATTATAATACTGCACCAATCGCGCGCCGGATCGGCGCTACCTCATACCCCGCGTCCCGCTTGACCACCAAATAGATCTAAAAATCGATTTCTGCGCATTGCCAAGTTATATGCCGCCGGTTATATGTCTTTTTATATTAAAGAGGTCGTATATAATATACATAGATTATTTAAATTTAGTATATTAGCTAACATCGATTTAGGTAAATACCTAGTGTCAAAGATGCATACAGTTTTTAGACAACTTTTAGATAAAACGACATGCCAAGATTGTTTACAGTTAGTTAATTACCTAAACCGATAGACCATAGCATGATCCGTTTATAAGCCAGCAATGGTTCCAGTGTAGTTTTGTAGATAGGTATCATGTATCTTCAATTTTCGCTGTGAAACAATGGAACTTCAAGTCAACGTTGCCTGCCTACTATCACGTTGAAGAAAAGATTCATTTTTTAAATCGATGTCGCGGCGATGACTACATTAAAATGACCTGAAATGGAATTCAACGCTTCGTAATATGATAGGTTCTCGGAGTTCCCTCCGTCATTACATCGGCCTTAGTAGGAATACCTAGGTACTAACCTAAGTTAGTACTTAGGTACTTTACCTAAGTAAAGTACTGACTTTTACATGTATTTTCGATTAATTTTAATAGTAACTGCATATCAAATTCATATAAACTACGAATGCCAGCTGTTGGGATGAAACGGAAACGCTGTTATTGGTTGAAAGGTTTCATACAGCCGAGCCATAAAATGTACGAAATATTTACTTGTCCACGAATATTAAAAGGATAAAAGAAAAATTGTGTAATAACCGCGGCCCACCTGGTGCCGTACTCTTATTTATTTCCTTAATTAGATAGGTACTTCTCGCTAATTAACTATGTACATATTTCCAACACGACTTTACCGTAGGCTTTTTCGACAATGTTTCATTTCTTTGAATTTATTACTAAACGCAAGTTCTTGATGTAGGTATAGCGGACTTGTCGTTTCATCCTTATTAAAATGGGTAGTTATAACACCGACTTCCGATTTTTTAAATTAAAAAATTGCGAAAATACTAAAAAGAAAATCTAGGCAGGATTTTAAAAATTTTTGAGCTTATATCGCAGTTTCTAGCATCTGAGTTTTTATATAAATACAAGAAAATTAATCACACATTTCGTCGAGTTATCCTTATATGACGCTATTTCAGGGTTGGTCCCACTGTTTATATTATTTAAGATAATTAAAGACCACGTGTTTTTATTTATTATCAAGGCATATCCTTCACTAGGTATCTGTCTATTCACGCTCTAATGGCTGAATGGGTTTGTTTGCATCTTTGGCACCTAAATAGCTTATGACCTGGTTTAAAACGTTGGCTATGATTTATGGGCCCCAAAGCAGCTAGTAATATTATAAAGGCTGAAAAAAGTTTGTAGGTGAGTGTGTAGGTATATTTGTCACACAATCACACTCAAACTGCTAATCGGATTTGGACGAAAATGTAATATAGTTTAACCATCAAATTATATATAGGTATCATTTATAATGAGGGAAACATCAATTTCTTTTCTTTTTACTTCTTTTAATACCTAATAAAATTTACCTTTTTACAATATTTTATATTTGTATATTTTACAGGATTCATCTTACTTCACGGTGGTATTGGAGGCATTGAAACTGGACTGCCGGGCGCAGGGCAAGTGCCTAATGGGGGCCACGGAGATGGGGCAGCTCGCCATGGAATACCTGGACGACAGGAAGTTTGAATACAATAAACTAGAGAGAGAAATCAAAGCGAACATGAAAGAGAGGGAGAGAACACTGAAGTTAGCACGCCGGGAAGTGGCGTATTTAACTGATTCATTCCCCAACCTAATCCGGAAAGAGGTAAATAGGACAAATGCTATTCACGTCAGTTACTCGGTTCTCGATCTGCATTTATCGATGTTCACCCGATTGAAGTTACCCTGGTTTGGTTTAAATTCAGATTTTGGCTGATTGGTTTTATTCCACACTCGTAGTTCGATTTCGTTAATTGGACTAATTATACCAATAACTTTTAATGGTTAGGAGTTTGTTTTCACATCACTTTTTTTGTTAAATTATTTTCATTTTGTTCCTTTTTAAGTTTAGCTCAACTAAAATGGACTCGTATGTAAATTTGTTTAGTTACTATGAGTATAGTAGGTATTGGTTATTCGTTTGAGACTCAAAGCTAATAAAATGAATTCGTCTATGAAGTCATTTAGCCGTTTGCTGAAATTATATCAATATGTCACAAATTTGCTATTTATTTGTACAACTGTGTAATCTGATACATATTGGCATTCGTGTTTACTATTGACATTGTATAGGCCTTCCTTTGAAGTCTGGATATTGAGATTAGTTGCTAGCATATTAAATTGCCCGTAGGTATATCATTACTTCCTAGAATTTGACCTTTAATACCGGCTACATTGACTCGTGTAACAATACCTACTACAGTGTGTGTTGCTTTTCTACAAAATTAACCGTCTTGATTCCTGGTTAGGAATACTGATTTACGAAAAATAATCGTATTTCATCAAAATTGTTCCCGAGACACCATTGAATATTTTTCGTTATTTTTGTTTGGGTCTTGTATGACTGCTCGCATCTTTCTTCCATTAAAATGAGTGATTTACGAACATCAGTCATTCGATTATCTGTGATTGTCCATAAGTAATCTATACCTATACCGTGCTCTACAAAAAAGCGGGGCGCGCTGATGTATAAATAAATAAGTTTATCATTGAAATTCAATTTGCCTATAGGAAGCTACAAACCTCGACGATTTATATGAAGAGGACGACGAAGGCATGAGCCATCATTCTTTACACGGCGAAC
Organism: Mythimna separata; assembly: GCA_030763345.1. Lineage (NCBI taxonomy): Eukaryota > Metazoa > Arthropoda > Insecta > Lepidoptera > Noctuidae > Mythimna > Mythimna separata. The sequence goes on along the minus strand of CM061167.1, from coordinate 18,930,164 downwards.
TAGAGGATGTAATGGCAATTTGCAAAAAGTTGCAGAAGTCCTGCCTGGTGTCGACCTTCGATCAGATTCTCTTGAGGTGAGTGTACCTGTCAACACGAATTTTGCTACTAGCCATATGGAAATATAAAAAAAAAGGAATATAAAAATCAGTCTTGTCCATATGGAATGGGTTGATCTCTTCATTGGAGTGCACAACGCTGTGGTATGCGGTGTGCAAAATGGGAGTCTTTTTGGCTTCGTCAAGGCTGGTTTTTCTTTTTAATGTTCTTATTTTATTTTTGAACTAGCAGCCCGTCCCGGCTTCGCACGGGGTAGACAATTATTTATTTTTGGAAATTTGGATATAAAACACTTTTTTTAGTGCCCCCTCCACCCCGCCAGCCGCGATGCCCGGCGCGCTTTTCAGACTGCATCGCAAACAACGGCCACGGCGCTATGGCGGTTTTGTTTACTGTCTGAATTTTTTTAATTCGTAATATCTTTTGAATGGACAGTCCAATTTAAATAATTTATAAACTATTTTATAGATAGTTAAATGGTCTTGACCATAAAAAAAATTATTTGGATAAGGATTAATATAAACACACTAGCTTTTACCCGCGGCTTCGCTCCCGTCAAATGACTACCCTACATATCCTACGCTACCCTACCCTACCTACCCTACACTACACAACCCTACACTACCCTACACGACCCTATACTACCCTACACTACTCTACACTACCCTACACTACCCTACACTACCCTACACTACCCTACACTACCCTACACTACCCTACAATACCCTACACTACCCCACACTACCCTACACTACCCTACACTACCCTAAACTACCCTACCTACCCTACTTTACCTAACTTTTTTTTTTTTTTGAATTTTTCTCTCCGTAAGAACTATCACTGAACTTCAAGGAACATTTAAAAAAAAAAACAGCCAAATCGGTCAAGCCCTTTTCATGTGATGTCGTGACAACGAAAAACGGGTTTCATATTTATATATATAAATAACATGGTTTGAATTTGGTTAGCATTTTCATTAATGTTTAAAATAAAAAAAGTTGTTGTAGTGACATAACTACAATAGTTGGACATATGCTACCGCGGAGTTTTTTGTAGACATTATGATGTTCTTCAATATTGTTGTACATTATTTTGTTCTATCGCTAATAGTTTCGGCAGCGCATTCGACGAAAGACATTTTAAGACTCATTTTTCTACACCTTCATTGGTTACATTGTTCAAATTTTACCAAGGATCCCTAATTTTTTTCAAAATGAAATGTAGCCTATGTCAAATTGGAAGAATGTATATGTATGTATTTTCTATTGGTGAAAGAATTTTTAAATCGGCCCAGTACTTTTTGAGCCTATTCATTACATTTACAAACATACAAAAATAGGTACAAATCTTTCCTCTTTATAATATTAGTATAGATTATTCGATAGAGATTTGTTTGGGTTTCAAAATATGTTTTTGTTTGTCACTTTCACACATAACCTTCAACTCTGGTGACGCGTACTGTGCACATACAGTTACATAAGTGTCCAGTACAGCGAACCGAAGCGTTGTGCGTTTCGATCTGGAGTGCTATTCTCTAACAAAACAGCCTTAAGAGCCTTAAACAGTAGCGACGAAATCGAAATCGGTACTCGCTAAACTGTGAGAAGCTATTCTTTAAGGAAACTGCCTTGCCGGTAGCGCTGTGCGCAAGGCGGTTTTCTTACGCCCCATTTCAATAACCTACCGCAGTTTATAGATAGATAGCTATCCCTGATAAACAGTATGATTCTATCTATCAAACCACAACTTTTGGCAGGAAATGCTATCCGTCGGTAGGTTGTAGGAAAGCAAGTAAGGGCAAAAGGATAGATTTGTTTATCTTTAGTAGCTGCAACTTTAAATAGATAGCTTATTGAAAACGGGCGTAAGAAAACAGCCTTGCCGGTAGCGCTGTGCGCAAGTAGGGATTGCAATCCAGCGGCGTTTTCAATCCAGCTGGATTCTTGCTGGATTGACCTGAATCCTGCTGGATCCAGCGCGGATCCAGCAAAATGTGGAACGTATATAAAAAGACGATATTTTAAGACTTTTTTTACTAAGCAATTTGTATAATAACTTCTTACGATAATTTATGAAACCTTTCACTAATTTGCTTTGGTTTCGTAACCATTTGAGATCAAAAGAAACAACTTAAAATTCAATAACATATACCCTTATTAGCGACATCTGACGTCACAGAATCCTGCATCGCGCAAGCAAAGTTCTTCGCGCGATTTGAATAGATACAACAGCCCGAAATCATTTATCGGGCAGTTGCCATTACACAGTTGTCATCACATACGAGTATATGACCATTACAGACGCAATTCGAAACTAAACAATAGAAATTGATACGTTTGCGGATCCAGCTGGATTGCTGTATGCTGGATCCCGCAATTGCAATCCCTATGCGCAACGCTGTTTTCTTAGAGAATATTATCACTTCAAGATACCAAAAGCGATATCACAACTCTCAGCAGTGAGCAAACGGTGCAAGGAGGAAGGACTACCTACATTTTATTACTAGCTACATAAAAATCAAATATAAAGATGGCGAAGGCGGTGTAAGAGCACTGTTTTGTAATTGCGTTTCATTATAAGCCCAGCCAAGCGATTCTGCTTCAAACGATTTTTAATTAAAATTTTATATTGCTGGTAAGTATATTGTATATCAGGGTGATGAAGAAATAAAATCTAGACTTGACTTGTGGCATTGTAAAGGAACCAGAAAATAAAAATCTTCGCAATATTGCTAGTCGAGGTCACTCATCGAATCACCGCGATATTACGATTATAGATAATAATACTCGCTGGTAACCACGACTTCTCCCGCATCCGATCGAAAATTAGCCCAACGCGGTTTGGTTAAAATTTGTAGATACCAATTCTTTTGGACGGACGGACAGACAAAAATGTTGGAAATTGCATTTTTTATGAGTATCGAATATACTTCCATACGCATTTAATAAAAAAAAAAATATTTTGATGTATTATCTACAGTCACACTTCCAATTTACATGTATGTGTGTATGAAAAAATGTCACACTCGCTCGTCACTTCGTCTCTGATCCCCTATTACTTGGGGTCGGCGCAGCACGATTTTTTTCTTCCATTCTGTCTGATCATCCGTTACACTATCATTCCCTTTTCTTTCGTATAATTTCTCGCACAATCCAACGCGAACCCTCATCATCATCTCAGCCGGAAGACGTCCACTGCTGTACATAGGCCTCCCCCAAGCGTCACCACAGCGACTGGTCCTTTGCGTCTCGCATTCATCGGATTCTCACGACCCTCGCCAGGTCGTCGGTCCACCTTGTGAGAGGCCTTCCAACGCTGCGTCTTCCGGTACGTGGCCGCCACTCCAGAACCTTCCTTCTTCATCGACCATCTGTTCTACGAGCAATGTGCCCTGCCCACTGCCACTTAAGTTTCGCGAACCTAACTATCAATAATTAAAAAAGACTTGTGGTTTTGATGTGAAGGTTGAAGGAGCAGCGTTACCAGTCGGGGCGGCTGATGATGGCGCTGAACCTCAACATCGAGAAGCGGGACGCGCTGGTGGAGGACAAGAAGCACGCGGCGCTCATGCTGGACACCTTGAAGAATGTCGGCCAGGAGAGGAGTTGTCAGTGAGTATGCCACTAGCCACACATTTGAACTTTATTTTTTTGCTATGGTATGTAACGGTATATAACGGGCTGGTATCCGCAACTCCACGGCTAAAGCGCGTATTTTGCGTACTTAAATTTTATTATTTATTTAATACTTTGTGTACACAAAAGTTCAGAGGCGGACTTAATGCCTTGAGTCAAGCTTAAAACGTGTTGATTCTCTGTTCTGTGATGCGGTGATAGGTCATCGTTATATCATAGGGTCTTCCATCTATCAGAAAGGGTTACAGAACAATGATATGCTGCTTGTATACTTTTGTAGAACTTATAGGCAAGCGTCTCTCTGCCTTTCTCCCAATTTCTGAAAGAATAACTTGAAGTTGGGTGTTTCTCTAATTTTACTTTCGTTTGAAAACCTTACAAACATTAAAGTAAGGTTTGATATGTTATTAAACACATACTAGAAACTCGGCTTTCAGCTACTTTCTGTTTCTGAGTTAAACATTTGGACCTGAGAAATTCAGATATTAGAGTAAACGTTTCTAACTTAAAATACTCAATTCAGATACCCGCCCTCACCAAACATTTCTGTATTTAGCATTGAAGTTGAGTCTGTCAAACTCTAATTTCGCCTGAAAATCTGGCAAAATTTGTTATCAAAATAAGGTTTGACTGGTGTTTAACTCAAAATACTCAATTCTCTGGCTGACATACGAGTATGGTCAACTTCAAATAAATTCTCAATTGAGAAACTAGCTTTTATTTATTAACATAAGAACGTTATGATATCACAACTTTTCCCTATAGTATATTTTGGGACAAGAAAGAGCTTTTTAGATAATTAAATAATTGGAAAAACAAACATTTCGCCGCACCGCTATTGCTCGACATAGGATTTAAAACTAAAGTTCAACCCCACGGATACAGTGACACTACGAACTGGTCAGTTGTAATTATGTGTTAGACAAACGAAGTCAATCGTTTTTATGTACCTATTACTATAGCTACAATCAGCCTGTCTCTGTTCGAATACAACGTGATATTCATTTTAAACTTTCCATTTTATTTCTAAAGTAATCAGAATTTGTGCACACGGTCTGATCGATTTGAATATAATATTATTTTCATTCTTCTGTAACAAAAAACCTACTCATTTCCTGTGGAGAGAAGCGTCGCATGTCCGAGGTACAATAAAATAGATAATGAAAATAAAGTTGTCAGACAAAAACATAATACATACGGAACCTTTTTTAGAATGGGTCGCAAATAAAAAGGTTTGTCATACGTTTTAATTTCTGGTTTGTTGCTCATGAATGAGCAGAAATGATACGGATTCGAAATGGGAAAAATATATGCTGTTTTTGCGGATTTTGTACTTGAATTATTGAGCAGCGTTAGCAGCTAGAATCGCCTTGACTAGGATCTACCTGACGCTAGACTAAAAGCCTTTTTGAAGCTTAAGAGTTTGCTAAGTGCTACGCCAGCATAAAAGTAAGCGTTTGTCGAGTGTTTATGTTGACAGTGTAGGCGGCCGTAGGCCCAGCGTAGCACACATTTAGCCGGCGTAGCATCCGCGTCGTAGCGCATAGATGTGGCGAAGACCCCGTATCTATAAACTTCTACATGCTCTTATTATTCATCCTAAAATACACACAATAGTGATGAGATGAAAATCTGTCTGCCTAACCTTTTCCTAAAAAGGTTGGGGTAGTTTTCCAGTTAAATAGTATGCAGCTGGTTATCACAATTTTATATAATTAAGCTCTACATTTCAGTAATTGTGTTACACGATACCTCTAGGCAAGACTGGCGTTACATTACCTGACTTTTTCTTACTCTCCGTAAGGACTGTCAAAGATCTGCAAATGACAGCTGGGACAAAGTCTTCGCGTCAAATGCAGAACACTATTCTGTATTTATTGTGTACTTTGTTGTACGCAATAGCGAAAGTTTATAATGAGCATCGCGACGCAATATTTACAGGTAGCTGTTTGCACTTTATCAAGGTTAGATGTACAAAGTTGTAACTGCGCTCTGCTAACTGCTCCGTGACTAGGGCTTTCAATACCGGTATTACGGGATCCCGTAATACCGTGATCACGGATATATTTTGGTCTTTTTTCAATACCGGTATTGACTAGCCAATACCGTGATTACGGTATTACAATCTTTAATATATGTACAGGATGTTTGGGTGTGCGTCAGAATGGCTGGTTGTATGTGGCGTTGGTCTATGGGAGTTGATTCGAAAATCGCTACATTATAATAAATAATTGCTACATATGATATGTATTTAGAAACACCAGCCATTCTGACTCACGCATGTTTGGTGCATCGTGTACCAAATTAAAATGGTTGACTGGAAGGGTCATCTCCTATCCTTTCAGGCCGCCTAAACACTACACATGCCTTGTGGATTTTTTTTCATCGACATTTTAGTGTTTTTTTGAAAAATAGACGAAATTTTACATTTAAATTCAAATATTAGAAAACGTATAAGGCGTAGACTCTGAATTTTAATTTTATTTAGGCGTGTATTGTATAAGAGTACTTTTAAATCCAAAACTAGTAACATCTAGATTTTTTTAAATTTACTCGCAAAGTTTCGTACTTAAATTCAAGCTGTTCATGTTACAGCTATTTACATGGTTACAAAAAAAGAACCAAAAGCGACTGGAATCTTCAAACTGACTTACGCCCGTTTTCAATAAGCTATCTATCATATATCGGAGATAGAAAAACAAATGAAACAACAGAAACATGTCAAATTTTTGTACTGTATCTTTTGTTTTACTGTCTCCAGTATGCCAAAACCGGAGGTAGATAGCTTATTGAAAACGGGCGTTAATCATTCTCTAGTCTATCCTCCTGCTAGTGATGTGCCACATGCTACAAAAATATATTTACAACTTTGTGGATTTGCTAGTTTTGTGAATCGAGTTAAGTACATAAATTTTATATTCAAAATTATGACTTGAAAAAATATTTTTGCTTTAATGGTACCTGAAACACTTATTTAATGTTTGAATCCCCGACCGATCCTATGAGACCGCGCTGTTGTTGTTTTATTATTGTGTTTCGTTTCGCGCGTATGTGATAGATTAATCTGTATCACTCTTATAAGGTAAAATCTGTCTCGTATCTCTCTTTTAGTGGGTTCTATTGGAAACAAAAAAATATTAATATAATGTTTTTAACCAATACTTTCATTATTTATTTAAATATTATCTTGATTCGAAGAAGAAGAAGCTCTAGTTTAAAAATTAAAAAAAAAATACAAAAATCTTGAATTCAATACCGTGATCACGTGATCACGGTATTGAACTATTCCAATACCGGTATTGATACCGGTATTCAAAAAATCCGGTATTTGAAAGCCCTATCCGTGACCCATTTTTTCAAGTTAAATTATTACTCTTTGATGTAACGCGAAGTTTGTAGGATTGCGTGAAAAACTGAATAGCCTTTTTTCTTTGAACTTCTCAGTGATAATCATAAAATAGACATTTTTGGTCCTTTTAAATTGTAATTTTTGAAGATGGTTCTATCATTTACTTGTTAATACACGTAATGACTTGCCAAGTGATTGATATTTAAGAAAAGTGTTATTGATAACTAATACAATTATTTTTTTTCGGCAATTTGCGTCGATTTTAGCCAGGGGACATTTCAATTTGTTCAGTTTAGGTGCCATGACAGCCATTAAAAATGATTCGTATTTTAACCAATCTGTTTAATGTAACGAGTCGGCAAATCGCTGATCCGTTGTTTTTGTATTTGATACGTCGTGTATAAGGTCAATAATAAAAATAAAGTAGCGGAAGTACAAATAATCTGTAACATAAAGGTAGCATTCAGTTTTTAGCGACCGCGGTTCGCGGCCGCGACCGGGTTCGCTACCCATTGCTTAGTGCTTAGTATGAATTTGTATGGAGAAGTAAACAAACGAGGCGACCGCGTCGCGCGATCGGTGACTTACTAAACAGTGGGTAGCGATCGCGCGTCGCGATGGCTGTCTGCTGGATGGTGACGACTGTCAAAGATCTGTAAATGATAGTCGGCTTGACATAGAGAGGAACCTGGGCATGTATTGGACAAACATTCACAGGCCCACCTGTGAATGTTTGTCTACCAGAGTTGCTTAACCTTGGAAACCAACCCTTATAGCTTTTGCTGCTTAGCCAAGAACTTCTCGCATCTTTTGACTTGTGATTAATATGATGGGCAGATTATTTCGTTTCAGCAACCGGGTGTTAATATTTTCGAGTTCCGATGTAGGTACCTACTTCGCTTCGAAAAGCAAGTTTCTTATTGCATTTTAAATAACCCGCGATAATCTGTTCGGCAAGTATCCTATGGGAATCATATTATTATGTCGGTAGAAAAACTCTTAACGTTCATACCTACCTACACTCGTTTTCAATAAGCTATCTATCTAAAGTTGCAGCTACTAAAGATAAACAAATCTGTCCTTTTGCCCTTACTTGCTTTTCTTTAACCTACCGACGCGCGACAGTTAGCATTTCCTACCAAAAGTTGTGGATTGATAGATATAACCTTACTGTTTATCGGGGATAGCTATCTATCTATGAACTGCGGTAGGTTATTGAAAACGGGCGTTAGATAATAGGTACGATCGTAACCTCATATGTTTTTCCCATGGGGGCTTTTCAAAATCTACAGAACACTGCCAACAACGAATTACGATCCTTTTAATTTTTTCAATCCTGCAAATAAATTTGATCTAGAACTTATTTACCTAAAACTGATTTGTTGCCAATATAGAAAGCCAATCGTAAACATTGATATCCGTTCGATAAGCGCCAAGCGCGGTTGTTCCACGTGCGCTTCAAAGAGCTGTCAGCTACACTGAATGACGGGGCTCGCGGCTGCCAGAGCCGGTACCAGTTAGGATTGCGTGATTGTTCGTGGAACTGAAGCCCTGATACACTAAAAGCAGCTGTAGGAATATAGGTGGGTTTTAAGCGGTGAAATTTTGATACTACCTCGTGTTCCATGCAGGGCGGGAGGAGTCAATTGACGTTGTCTCGTTTGAAAAAAGGTGCGTGTTTTTGCACGCCGTTTGTGAGCGCAGAGCCCATGGCCTTTGTGGAGATCTTAACCAATAACTTTTGTGATATATATACCCTTTTAGCTAGCATATACTCGCAACTTTTGTTTCCTGCGTGCCTCGGAAAGCACGTTAAGCCGTAGGTCCCGGCTGTCATTTGTAGATGTTTGGCAGTCGTTACGGATAGTCAGAAGCCAGTAAATCTGACTCCAGTCTTGCCACGAAGTAACGTGTTATCCCAGTTAATGGGTTGTGGAGGTCTGGTAGGCAGCCGCTCCACTTAAAATACTGGTATTCAGCTAAATCCGGCTTGACTGGAAGCCGACCCCAATATAGTTGGGAAAAGACAAGGCAAATGATGATCCTCGCAACTGTTGTTAGTCGCTTTCTTTACATTTATCCTCATTCCGGGCTTGCGGACGACGAGAAATGGTTAGCTCGCCGTTCGGCAATCGCTGGACCGAGCCACAGTCGTCAACAGTCCGTTCCACGCGCACCTCACCGTACGAGCCGCGAGGATTTTTTGAAAAGGAAACGTGTTCTTAGAACGTAAAGAGCAACTGAAGGATATGTGTGTGGCTTTAGTCAGTATTAGTTTGATACGCTTCACCTTAGAGCGGGAGTATTAGTCCTTGAATGATTTTTCTTCGTAAAAAGGTCCCCGTTTTCATCCTTGTCATGGTCGTCGTCATAAGTATATAAGCTAGAGTTAACCTTGACACATTATATCTACAAATGACATTGAAAGAAACATTATCGACAGGTATAAATTAAACTGAGCTTTATTAAACCGTTGTTTATTGCTAAACTGTGAAATGTAATCAAGCCGCGCTTAAGCGAGCGTGGCGCGCCGGCTCGGCTGTACGGACGATATTGTTGCTCTGTGGTTCCTATATAAACCTAGTAGCACCACTAAATTCACGAACGCTAGCGAATTCGCTCCTAGGTTTGCATTTACTAGATTTTATGCTTAGACAACAATATTGTAGTCTTAATTCTTTCATCATCTGCCTTATATTCTTTTCCTAATTATATATTGGGTTCGGCTTCCATTCAAGCCGGATTTAGCTGAATATCAGTATTTTTTGAGGAGCGGCTGCCTTCCAGACCTCCACAACCCATTAACTGGGGTAACACGGTACTTCCTGGCAAGACTGGAGTCAGATTTACTGGCTGCTGACTATCCATAACGACTGCCAAAGATCTACAAATGGCAGCAGGTAGTGTGTGTGTGAGTGTTTTTATTCTTTACTAGCTATCGCCCGCGGCTTCACCCGCGTGGTGTGTTGATAAAAAGCAGCCTATAACAAAATTGAAGAATAAATAAGATTAAGTTTTTTTTTCCTTTTGACCTGGATAAAAAGTATCCTATATGTTAATCCAGGGTATAACCTATCTATGTACCAAATTTCAATCAAATCGGTCCAGCCGTTTTCGCGTGAAAGAGTAACAAACATACATCCATCCTCACAAACTTTCGCATTTATAATATTAGTAGGATTGTACACAAAAAATATTACGAACGACATGGTGATATAGATTGTTCATGTACAAAGGTTAAGATAAGATGATGTGATGTGTAAGATTCTTTCATTTTGAGGGACAAGATTACTCTACCTTTTTTAATTTGTTTGAATAATGTATGCTCGAAGGATATGCTCGTTTACGAATGATTACTATGAATCAACCCATGCGGTGAAAACGCAACAAAATTACAAGCTTTCAATATGTGCAAAGATAAAACCGACTTGGACGGTTTTATCTTTCACGAGTCGTAATCCTTTGGGTACCTTTTGGAAACCCTAAGAAACAGTCAAGTTCGAGCCGAACTTAGTGACTTAGCCCGAAAATCTCCAAATTTATGTGGCACATACAAGTGGGCACATAGCTCAAAGAACTGATGGAAATTCTTGGAATGCAACACACGTACAGTACACGACAGTGTAACAAAAGACGCTTCGTGCGAAGTCCACACACAAAGTGGACTGATGATATGGTGACGGTGGTGGAAAACTGAGAGACGCACAGGACCCGTCATTGTGGCTACACTTGGGGTAAGTAACCTATGTCCAGCTGTGGACGTCTTTCGGCTGAAACGATGAATGTTGATGATGAACCATAAAATTGTAACCGTTTCAAAATAACTTCGCTGGTTCTATGGTTTTATTTTTTACAATCAGCGTTGCGAATTTCAAGCTTCAAGTATCTGTGTAATTGTGGTTACACAGATACTTGAAGCTTTAAAAATTAGGTACTTAAAAACTTCCATTGCATTCTACTTGTATTTTCATGTTTTTTTGGCAATTTTCACACTCGGAGGAGCTTGTGGCTAACCACAAGACTTGTTTAAGAGTGGCCAACCCGAGGTACAGTTTTATACAACCGCTTTTATTACGAGTACGTGATTATGTCGAGATATTTTGGAAACGCGTCTTGTAGATAATATCTGTTGAAATCAAGAGATTTCAATTTAGTGATTTTAAAGTAATTCAGTACCTCTGAAAATCTGCTGGTATTTTGTTCTTCATTATGTAATAATTTTTATTTAAATCTGTAAAATCTTCGAGATTCAGAATGACAATTTTTTTCCTAAAAACTCTTTTAAACAAGTTTTTGAAATATTCAAGTAAATGACTGGATTATCGAATGCCAACCGAGTGTTCAGGCGTTTTGCTTTTCTTTCTGTTTTTGCGTTGTCTTCTTATCAACCATTGCGTTGAATGTTGACAGGTTTGTCCCTCTAAGTTTGTCTGACACCTGATTACCGCAAGGACTGTCTACAAATGACAGCCGGGATCAACGGCTTAGCGAGCTTTTTGACGAACGGAGGATGCTCAGTATCGACCCATCCAAAGATAGACCGCAGCAAGCGTTGCTTAACTTTGTAGATAGACCTTCGCTGGCTTCGCTAGGCGAAGGTGAAGAGACGAGCTGGATTGCTACTGCAGGGACTGGCACGCAATGGCTCAGCCATTTACAGACTGACGTTTTCTTATCATTTCACTTTTTTATGTCAAAATAAATTTGCATTACTTACTTGTACTCGTCCACATTAATGGTGTGCCAAATAAACGAGTTTTCTTTCTTTCTTTACGTGAGTGTAAAAGGGAGAGGGAGGCCTTCGCCCAGCAGTGGGAAATAATAGGCCAACTAACTAACCCTCGCATCTGTTACTATTCAGTTTAATTTACTTACGCCCGTTTTCAATAAGCTATCTAACTTCAGTTGGAGCTACTAAAGATAAACAAATCTGTCATTTTGCCCTTACTTGCTTTCCTATAACCTACCGACCGATAGCAGTTCCTATCAAAGTTGTCAATCTATTTTCGGGAGGTCGGATAGTCTACTAGAGTTAGGACCGCTCATACAATTCTCCCTTACTTGCATTTCAATATAAGTTTGAAGTTACTCTCCGGTAGGCGGAGCTAACTCTAGTAATGCCATATGCGTATCTGTCATTATCGGTCAGTAACGGGAATTGACGTTTGAAAAATATTTGTTGCGTTGTAGAATTTCTTGTAATAATGGAATATTATAGCAGTGATGATAGTGATATGGAATTATTTCAAATGATAATAGATTGCGATGAAGACAGTGATACCGATAACATACCGTTGCAGAAGGAATATAAGCCACGTGTGAATTATTTATCTAAACTAAATACGGTGCTGGAGAAAGATGCTCTGTATCCCCTGGACAGCATTTCGGACCAACGTATCCATCTTGCAAGAGCTTCAAATCTCCTCACGGCTGTCGTCCGAGTTTCTTCGCAGGATTCTGCAATACTTCGGTCACATTGCAAGGAAATAAGGTGACAACCTCGAAAGGCTCATTGTGACCGGTAAAATAGATGGAAAAAGTCCTCGCGAGCGCAGCCCAATACGTTGGTCCGACTAGATCCGCGCCGCTCTTAACGTTTGAATCCCCAACCGGTCCTATGAGACCGCGCTGTTATTGTTTTACTATTGTGTCTCGTTTCGCGGGTATCTGAGTAATTAATTCTACGATTTACGATGCCCTTCACAACGCCAAAGATAGGAACAGATGGAGAAACATCGTAAGGGCTAAGGTGATGAAGCAGTGAGGTCACGACCCTAAGCATTGAGGAATACGACGCAGGGAGGAGGAAATGATTACGAATTTGCCTACAGATTTAGACTAAATAAAGTGACTGTGTGTCAGTTAATTAATTTAATACACCCTTATTGTGCTACATCTAAAAGGTACGTAAAATTAAGTATTAATTTGGATGGGTTCACAAATGTTCTTTTAGTGTCTGTTCTTAGAGCAATAGCGCACTAGCGGCCAGGTCGCGGGCCGCGGCGGCCATCGAGATACAAACCTACATTAGTATGAAATCGCCATATAGCGCGCGCACCTGGGCGCACGCGGCCAGCGCAGCGGCCACAGGTGCGCGCGCTAGTGCACTATTGCTCTTACCTAATATCAAGCTTAATCAAGTTTTATTTTTTACAGGAATCATGGGATATCCCCACTTCATCAAATACTTCTGGCTCTACGATTTTATGCATTGGGTACTATGCTAGTGCGTACTATGATAGCGCGTCAGTCGACCGACGAGCGCTGACGAGCGCGACCGACATCAGCGACAGAGGAATTCGGGCCTAAGAACAGCTAGAATTTGTTTTTCATTAGTTTGTGAAGTGGATTCATCTGCATCTCTCTTTATTATTCCTCTACTAGTACCTAGTCATAGCATGATGTTAAAAACCCTTCCTCGATGAAAGGTCTATCTAACACATTATCTATCTATACTTCTATACTAATATTATAAAGAGGTAAAATTACTACTGATCCGATTTGAAAAATTCTTTCAGTGTTAGATAGCCCATTTATTGAGGAATGCTATAGGCTATATATATATATATATTATCACGCTACGACCCACGGGAGCGGAGCAGTAACGGAAAATGCGGGTGAAACCGCAGGGGACAGCTAGTACTTAATATAATAAAGAGGTAAAGTTTGGTTTTTTTGTTTGTATGAGGTAATCTATTGAGGTACTGGTCCGATTGCTAATATTTTTACACCAATAGAAAGCTGCTGTATTCCTGAGTGATATAAGCTATATTTTATGTATGCGGGCGAAGCTACAGGCTAAAGCTAGTATAAGATAAAATTATTAATTATACTTATTTTATTTTAGATGCATTGGATTTTGGAAGAGACAATTCCCTGTATTATCCTTAAAAAGTGGGCTAAAAGTATAAAATATGCAAGCAGTTATTATAGAGACTGCAGTACTGCATAATATTGGCAGAAATCTGAACCTGGAAGAAATAGAGCCAGAAGTATCAATTCCAGACACTTCTCACGACAATTATGTAACTGTTCATGAAAATTCTTCTTCAGAATTGACATCGGAACGGTTACTACTGATAAACAATTACTTTAATATATAAATTACATACAATAATAATATTATAACTGCATTTTTATTTCATATCACTTAAACTACTCTTACACTTAATATAACATGCAAACATTGCTTTTCTTCTTGAGGATAGTCTCTAATTGAACACAAAAAAATTGAGATCTTATATTTTTATTAATTAAAAATATTAAAAACAGTAATTACATGCAGAATTCTGATTAAGGTTCTTTGTTAACATCTGGTACACTCTCTCTCTGCAAATCAACTCTCTTTCGGAACACATATATACTACCAGCACTGCATCTCACTATTATGGACCTATTCCAAACTGTCAAACGATGTTGAGGAACTTTCTTCTACATTTGCCTCACGAATGACACAGTATGAGGAAGACATGAAGAATGCCAGTAGTGAAGCTTCCCACAAAACCATTGCCAGCCTTTCCAAGGATTTCATTGATATCAAGAGTCTGGTTTGGTAAACACTGAGTTCGAGTCTACCTCCGAGTATCGAGAACTTGTTGCCCAGTTCCCCGTTGCTGAGTCCTCCGCCGGCGAAATGAGTGTGCAACATCATGATACTTCCATTGGTTTGTTTAGTCCATAGGTATTTATATAATTTTTCTTTGTATGTAGGTCATCGTTTTTTTTTATATTACGTATTACGTCTAACATTTTTGGTTTGTTGTTTCAATCTGAAATTTGTACAGTTTGAGTTTTGACGTATTGAACACATTTATCACTTGTCACAAATGTCACTTTACGTTTCGTTCTGTAAAAAAATATCAATAAAGTGTTTTGATTCTTTATTTATTTAAATGAAATTTATGCTGTTAACAAATTAAAATCATTTATTAATTATATTAATTAATTAATAAATGTATTTAATTTAAAATTTAATTATTTTATAAGTAAATAACATTTGTTGTGAGCATGTAATGTTTTAGTGATTAGCATAGAACTAAACGTTTCGAGAAGCTTAGATAGATGAGAGGGAAAAAGCTGTCTGTCATTGAATAAAGATAGCTGTCTCTTATCTTTTATTGTGAAACGCAGAATATTGATTGACAGAATCTTACTGTTTATCGGGGATAGCAATCTATGTATGAACTGCGGTAGGTTATTGAAAACGGGCGTTAACCTATCACATACCCGCGAAACGAGACACAATAGTAAGACAATAACAGCGCGGTCACATGCGACCGGTCGGGGATTCATGAATTGTAACATCACGTTTTATTGTTCAGGGAAACAACAGATCGTTACGTTTCGTACTAGTAGGTAGGTATTCAAATGTCAGAGACAGGTAAGTAAGCTAAGTCGTGTTATCAAACCGCCGGCTCGGAGCAGTTGTAATTTAATGTAGTTTCCCGGTGCAGCGCGCCGACCGGGTCGTGGCCTCCCTCTCCCTCTCCCCAGATGCGAGGCTCTATCTAAACAGCTTTACCGCTGTACTAATGCTGAATAAACCATAGAGAATATTGTAATACTAGCTGTCGCTTGCGATTTCGTATGCGTAGAAGTTGAGAACGTTTCCACGGGGTTTTTTGATTATAATTTTGTTTTATTATAATGAATAAGTCTTGTCCGCGACTTTCGTTGGAAATATTTGTAGTCTAAATACATTAAGAAGCTGTTTTGATATATCATCCAATTATAAGCAAGAATGGAACTATAGGACGTAAAAAGAAATTACTGGGTCTTATAATATTAGTTCTTTACCTATGATTTTGAAAATTTTTCGTGGATACACCACTTCTGTTAGTCATAGCGTATAGCGTGATAAATAGTTTAAACCGAAATAATTTTTCAAATCAAACCAGTAGTTCCTCAGTTCGAGCAAACAAAGAAACGCAATATCATCTTTATAATATTTATTAATAATACCCATGTTTTAATATTTATATATCTAATTACGATATTATACAATAATAATATTTAAGGATTCGAGAGTTATAGAATAAAAGTCGAGATCGTTCCACGGTAGAGCTATAAAATTCGACGGATTGCATAATTGCGTGACAACTTACATCTACTGCCATAGTTACTAAGTAATTAATATAAATCTATCTCCGTCACAAATATTATTAATATTTGGGGGTGCTGAATATTCTATACTAATAGCGATCCCGGACGATATTTATTTTCACTGGACTGTTTAGGTAACGTACGTGAGTTCGACGTAAAATTTAATTATCATAAAAATTTTTTTTAGAAACTTTATATTTCATTTCTACAGCGGTTAGTCAGTTCTTAAATCATTACCTGTATGTACCTGAGAATTTGACAAATAACTACATGTATAAAACAAAGTCGCTTTCTCTGTCCTTATATCCCTATGTATTCTTAAATCTTTAAAACTACGCAACAGATTTTGATTCGGTTTTTTAAATAGATAGAGTGATTCATGCTGCATGAAATGATTAAATCATGCATAATATAGTAGAGTAACATTGATAAAGTGGCATCCGTGCGAAGCCTGGGCGGGTCACTAGTAGTATATACTATATTTTGCAATATGAGAAACCTATTCAGGTATATCAAATTGTAAACTCCAAAGGAAATAAATATACCTGCAGCAAGTTATAGTATCTATTTTAAGCAATATGAGAAACCTATTCGGGCATATCAAAATTTAAACTCCAAAGGAAATATATCTGCACCAAGTTATAGTAAATATATTAAGCAATATAAGAAACCTATTCGTGTGTATCAAATTTTAAACTCCAAAGGAAATAAATATACCTGCAGCAAGTGTTAGTAACTTTGCATTTAACCTATCACATACCCACAAAACGAGACACAATAGTAAAACAATAACACCGCGGTCTCATAGGACCGGTCGGGGATTCATGAATTAAAACCATTTGCCAAAGAAAATGTAACCAGCAATTGCCGTTGTGATCCTGTAGTCAAATGATAGCGACAAAATCCAATTAGCAGTGTTTGCACTGAGTGCAATTCAATAGCTAGGTGCTTGTATTGAATTGCATTGAGTTGTTTGTGTATTGCAAAAACTTGATATCGAGTAGTTCAATTTGTTTACAAAGTCCTTTGTAATAAAAAATAGTCTCAACAGACGTAAAGTGCCAAAGGAAATGTATTGAAAACCACTGTTTGATTTTTTACCATTTGCTTTTTAAGCTTTTGTGATGCAGTTTTTCTGTTTTTATTTCCATTTCATTTCTCTTTGATTTGACGGTTACGTTACACGGGTTGGACGATTTTCAAGGGTAGACAACGATTGCCAAGGTCGATGGTGAATGAACATTCGTTGCGTTCCGAGAATCTTCCTGCCTCCGAAAGTATGTATTGTCGTTGGTCCTGGCTGGTATTTATAGATCCTTGGTAGTCGTTACGGGAGGAGCTCAAGGCTAGATAATAATACCCGCACGGGTCGATCTTAAAGGTTAAGCAACGCTTGCCAAGGTTGGTCTGTGGATGGGTAACCATCTTAACATACCGAGATTTTTCCGTGTCTCGGAAAGCACGTTAAGCCGTAGGTACCGGCTGTCCTTTGTAGGATTTTGGCAGTCGTTACGGATAGTCAGAAGCAAGTAAATCTGACTGCAGTCTTGCCATGAAGTACCGTGTTACCCCAGTTAATGGGTTGTGGAGGTCTGGTAGGCAGCCGCTCCTCGTAAAATACTGGAATTCAGCTAAATCCGGCTTAACTGGGAGCCGACCCCAATATAGTTGGGAAAAGGCTAGGTAGATGATGGTAGTCGTTATGTAAGTTAAACGCCAGAAAATTTGATACCAATCTTTTCTTTAATGTCAGATAGGTAGTCGTTCTGAGTAAATTACCGGTACTCGGCTGCATTCAGTAATCCCATTAGAGTTTTAGATTTCTTCTTTATTTCCAATTTGAAGTAATATATGTAAGTATGGAAACGTATTATTAAAAAAATATGTATACCTATCTACATAATATGTAGGATAGGATATTATGTGTTAGTAATCGAAATCATCCGAAACGGCCATACCGATTTTCATGATATTTTTGTGCTATTGGCATTGGACTTGCAATTATTATTATTTTTAATTACTTATTTTATTATTATTTTTTATTTTTTGCGTTTTTGAATTTGGGGTTGTGCTCTCCCTAGCCCTTATATAATTACATTTTTTTTTCTAAAGTGTGCATAAAAAAGGGAAGTATAAATTAGTTAATAGATATTAACCACCTTACCAGTTGAAAACTAAGTAACGATTAGTCCAAACCATTCTGTAAGAGGTCTGCAGGTAGGTATGTAGTAGCGATTACCACAAATTGGTAGGTACAAACTTGTAATTCATAAAATTATAATTACTGTAAATTAGCGAATTCCTAAGCAGCCATTGTTTTCCACGAGTACGCATATAATTATTTTGTGCTTGTTTTCATTGGTCTTGACCTACTTGCTGAGTGTTGTATTGATTTTAATCATTAACTTTAAATATGAACACGCCGTGGGTGCCTGTCGTCAGCAGCCAGGCTTCACTCTCGAGATAAGATGACAATTCTTACGACACTTTCTCTCACGTGGATCAAGTTTATTTACTTGACATTTATTTGTACCTGAGTTATTATATAAAACTTTTATCCCTCGTCTGTTCAGGCTGCAAGTCGTAACCGTAGCCATTAGTCAAGTGAAGCATATTACACTTTATCTGAATGTGGTTAGGAATTGTTATTTCAGATTTCATAGGTAATCTAAAAAGTATATTATTACTTTTGTATAACTTGAAAAAAAATCTTACAAAATAGTTCGTAAAAACAACACTGAACACCCGTTGAAATGAGTTTCAAAATTTACTTCATATCAAATATATTATCCGAATCCTTACATATTATAAAACAAAGTCCTCCGGCGAATGTAGTTATCTGTCTATCTGTAAGTTCGCGATAAACTCAAAAAAATATCTCTATCAAACTACTTCTAACGCAGTTATCACCAATAAACAGAGCGATTCATGAGGAAGGTTTAGGTGTATACGTATATATATAGTAGAGAAAAGCCGAATAGTTCTAACGCCCGTGTGAACCTAGGGTTCAACCTGGGAAACCAGGATGCTAGTTACACTAATATTATAAAGGCGAAAGTTTGTGAGTGTTTTTTTTTTTTTTTTTTTTTTTTTTATTATCTCCCTTTCACTATCATTACAGGTTGGAACCTAATGCGACAGTGCGGTCTTAGCATACCTACATTAGCTTAATATAAAATAACAAAAAAAAGAAAACTTAAAAGAAGAATCTAATCCTTAGGGGACTAGATTCGATAGACATACAAAAAAAAAACACACACACACACACACACCCACATAATATAAAAAATATATAATAATAATATTTTGTATGTTTGTTACTTCTTCACGCTCGAGTGGCTGCAAAAAATTACAACATTCAACAGCTACTTACTAAATCTTTCGTAAAATCACATATTATTTGAAATGCTAGACTAAGGGCCTGTTTCACCACCTATGATTAAGTTGCCAATATCTTACTTGGCAGATAATTTCATACAAATTCTGTTCCATTTTTGAATTTACTCAGAAAGTAGTGCCTACTCAGACATTGTGAAACAGGCCCTAATTAAAATAAAAAGTTTTAGATGTATGTAGACGTTATTTAGTTTGTTTTTTTTTTAATTTAAGTAAACGCATTTTAAGTTAAATATTAGCAGTAAAGTTAAATTAGAGTTATATAAGTATGTTGGATTGATGAATGTTGGATTAAGTCCGTTAAGGTAACTAAATTAGTTGGTGGCCAGAAATCCCAATATCCGACCACCATATGCGCGGGCTTGCGGACGGCGAGAACTGGGTAGCTTGTTGTCCGACAGTCCGGTAATAATCCGGACCAAGCCTAGTCGTCAACGGTGCGTTCACCGTACCGTCGTAAACTGTAGGGAAACCTAAAAAAAAAGTTGGGAAAATTGAACAAAGAAATTGGAGACACTGAAGAAAATGGGAACGAACTAAAAAAAAAGAATGCAGAAAATGAATTGAATGAATGAATTTAGTTACTTAGATGACATTTTTGATGTCATGTTTCGCTTCCTTTGTAATTCCGGCACAATTTTATAAAGCACATAGACACACATAATACATCATTTTATTGGCGTAATCTGTTTATTACTTCGTGCGCGTAATAAGTAGTGACACGAAAGGTGACACACTCGACATTGATTGGTGGATAAGACTCTACAGACTAAAGGTTAGTCTGTTGTTTTGGCGACGTTTTCAGGCATTTGACACTCTATCTAGACATTATAATAAGAGTATAATCAAAGGGTAAACAGTGATGAAATTGTTGATGGTAAAGCGCAATAGTTTATCACGAACCTTGCGTTCCACTCTAACATGAAGACGCTTAAAATATAATCGGACAGAAAGACCGCTGCAGGCAAATTGGTCACGTCCTTCCATGTATGCGGTATTAACGACGTGTGGAAACGCTTAGTCCCGGCCGTAGAAATATCAACAACATAAGGGTCGACGCTTGCCGTACGACGATAGAAACGTGTTGGCGGAATCACGTCATGTAATTCCTGCGCACACTCTCCGAAATGGATGCTGTAAAATACCGAAAGACTAGCTGCACTACACCTGTGCTTTAATAGAGGCTTTGTAAACCATTTGCTACAAAATCCGGACCACCAACTGCGTAAGAACACATTAATATGTATAAAAATTTACGTTTTGTGTATACTGAAACATTTTTCAGCTTTTTACAAAAAAAGAGACCTGAGAAACTCATATTTTCAATTCAACTCATTTATTTAAATCAGACTACAGTTGTCCATATAATGTTAGTAAAGTACATATTAAAAACTTACAAACTATGTTAGTAAATATATTTATATAACTATGAACTATATGGTGTGCACTTTTATCCATGGCTTCCATAGAGGACTTTCAATTTTTTCAGCAATTACCTTCAGGCAACTGTTGGGACTGTCCCTCACGCTACGCATCAGCGACGCTGCTCGCTTTCGGATGATGGCATGGAACCCATCCACTTGTGCGTCTGCAAACATCGTTGAAGCGCTTCAAAAGCGAGGCAGTCCTATCAACAACCTGAAGGCATTGTTAATATTGCACCCGCAGGGGTATTGACCCCTTGATACCCTGCGGGTGCAATATAACAATGCCTTGTGGCTGACTGTGTGTAGTTGTCCCACAGGCTACAGGTATAGTAAGACTGGCAGTATGCCTTAAACAATGTCTTCTTTACCTCTTTACTACACCTTGATATTTAATCATGATCGAGTAGCGTAATTAGTATTAGCATTATCGGCCTTATAATGTTCCCACTGCTGGGACTCAGGCCTCCTCTCTAGGAGAGGAAAAAAAATAAACTTTATTGCTTTATGGGAGTAGCGTAATAAATAAGCTTTATTGTAAGGTAGGTTATATTACTGAGGAGATCAATTTTTTTTCAGAACAATGTCCCACTTTAGATCTTACCTTTATATTTCGATTTTAATAGAAACCTAGCTAATATCTACAAGATGTCTGTATTTTTTTTTAAATATCGCGGCAGCGGCAGGACGAAAAATAGTGAAAATGTATTTCAGGTTACACGCTCCTGTCTTACAAATATAGATTGGCAATAAGGATACAGCAGTTTTTTCTTAAGGTTGGACATAATTTAATGACTTTTCCCGCATTAGTTCAGAGCGGAGGCGTGAAACATAAATATTGTTTTAATTTTTTTCCAGTAAGTTAAATGACATTTCCTTGATTTTATCATTTTATAAGTTGAAAAGTGACGAGTGTACAACATAATAAAGTATATTTAGCTTAACATAATAAATTGATGAAAATTTCTAGGCACGTTTTTGATTACGGAATAGATGGTGCCAGTAGCTTCGCGCGCGTGAATGTAAGTTTTTCTATACAAACTATGGACTCCCGTTTCTTCCGTTTAGGGGGAGAATTTTGGAAAATCTTCTCTTAGTGCTCGCCTACGTCATAAAAGGAAACTTCTTGCAAAGTTTCTCACTCCTAGTCCCTGTAGTTTCGGCTATACGTTGATATGTCAGTCAGTCAGTTTCTCCTTTTATATACTCGTAATAGATATATAAATACGAGTATAACTTCAATTGTTTAGGTCAAATGAAATAACATAACATTAACAACTAATGAAATTGCAATTTTAAAATAATTGTGAAAACAGCATAGAGATGGTATTTTTTTATTTATTGTAGCTTTCTAACTAATTGCAATCGAAGAGATATATTCAGTAGAATCAGGTTTCGATGTTTTATCGTTGCTTTGTTTTCTGCTCTTTGCTAACTGCAATCATTTTAATTAGAATAATTGCGTATATATTCTGCTATACGAAGACGGGTTGTTCTTGGAATCGTGAGTGGATCAATTGTGCATTTATCATGGCTTGTTTTTATTTTTTCTGTAATGCTAAACTTTCCAAGCTTAAAAAAACGTAGTCTTAATAAGATACACCAGTGAGCATGGTCTCTTATTCCTATATGACATAATGACAATACATATTTTGACGATTGAACGACATTAAAAAGGGTCAATATACTTATACAACCGCTCTTACGTGATTATTACACATCTTTCACTAGTCCTACTAGACTAGATAAAAATAAATATCTTGTGGATATTATCTAGGTTTGTATTTAAATCAAAAGTTAGTGTAAAACTTATCTAAGTATCGACCTCTGAAAATCTGCTAAGTATTTGTGTGATATTTGAATCCACAGATTTTTAACAAAACATGTGTTGAGAAAACTTCGAGTACCTAAATGACAGAATTACCAAATGCCAAACGGAGCATTCAGGAGTTATTTCATTTTTTCGCACTGTCTCTTTATCGAACATTGCGCGGGGTTGCGTTGGGCAAAACAAGAAGTTTTTAAACCATTATTACGTTGACGATAGACGAGTGGGGAAGGGCGATTGCAATAATTGAATTAAAAATCCAATTTAATCATTTTGGGGTGCGGGATTGTTCAAGAGAATTACCGCGGCCCTGGAACATAAAGAGCAAATGAAGAAGCAAGGAAAAAGAATGCAATTGTAGGAACACACGTGAGTTTTTATAAGTAAAAATTTTGACAAACCCTTAACCCACTCATTCCACTTAGACTAGGAAGAAACATTTCATGATTTCCAACCAAAAAGGCGATTTAGTTAGAAAAATTCTAACAGTCGCTCTCGCTCCACCTCATTTGATGAAATTCCACCAGAATAAAAATATTGTAGGAAGTCCGTCTTACGAAATCAGAGTGCAGATTTATTGACGACTAGCTTCTGGTAGCGGCTTCACCCGCGTAAAAGTAGAAAATATTAATTAGCCTTTAATGCTACTCAGTGAAGCTTTCTAATGCTGAAAGAATTTTTAATATCGGTCCAGTAGTTTTTTTTTACGAAAATCATATCTTTCCTCTTTATAATATTAGGTCAGGTTCACAGAGCCAACCACTATAATAGTGAATGTGAGTGTTACCTTATTTTTTAACATTATCGGCCTTTTAATTTTCCCACTGCTGGGACTCAGGTCTCCTCTCTAACGGCTAGTTTTTTCATCAAACACTAAAACTATCAGTAAAACCATTAACATTTACTTGACCATAGCTGTCATAATGGCAAATGTGTTTCTTCATCCAAATAACAGCTAAACTAAAAGTCAAAAGAGTTGCCGCTACGCAAACGTCGTAATTACCCCAAAAACACGTGGGGAGCTTTTTTTACTCATGACAACATCGCAACATCACTGTCCAGTAGTGCCATAAGTCAAATGTCATTTGTTGTTTAGGGTGAAGGCGGGATATATATTGCTAGCTAGTTTAATCCTTTAAATATTTTTGGACCTATTTTTAAAATTCTAAAAGCATTTGTGGTTTTAGAATTTTAACCCCCCATGGTATTTCTGTACATTTCCTCGAAAGTTGACTGTAATTGCTCTGTATTCCATACTCTAACTCGAACATACTCTCATCCACCAGTCCACCCCGGGCCCACGTGGTGGATCATTCCTCTCCTAGAGAGCAGACTTGAGTCCCAGCAGTGGGATTATTATAAGGCTGATAATGCTAATGCAAAATGCTACTCGAACTCGCACTCCTTCCTTTCTTTTATATATTCATGGCATGGTTCTGCTACATTCGTACATATTACAAATAAAAAAGGGGGCAAGTGTGAGTCGGACTCGCGCACTGAGGGTTCCGTTTCCGTTTGTCATTTTTTGATAACAAGGCATCTATGCCACCGGGGCATTTATTCCCGCCTTTACCCTATTTCTTAAAAAAAAAAACTTTAAAATAAAATGTGTTTGAACGCATCCATAATGAACGCAGTGAAGTCAATACAATTTTGTCAAAATGACAGTGACTATAGCTTTAACAGCCCCTCAATGAGCAGTAACAGTCAAACCAACGGTTGAAATTGTGAAGAAACGAATTTAATCGTTATTATTACTTTATGTCGTTACTTTGGCTGTTGCCTTTGATGAAAAAACTGGCCGTAAGAGAGGGAATGGGCCATAATCCACCGCGCGGGCCCAATGCGGATTGGAGGATGTCACATGTCTTCGAAGTTTTGGTTCTAGGACATGCCGGTTTCCTCACGTTGTTTTCCTTCACCGTTTTGAGAGCAGTGGTGATGAAATAAATTACACAATAATGCGCCTGGCTGGATTTGAACCCGCGACCTAGAACTTGAAAGTCGGGGCAGTTACCACTGGGCCACCACTGCTCTCGAGTGTTACCTAAGAGAAGATAAAGGGCCTATATGCCTCAACGGGAAATCGAACGGTGACTAATAGCCCTTTCGGGTGCAGTTAATCAATTGTGCATGAAACATCGACCGCTCTCATGTTCATAGAGTTTCAGGTTTATATTCAGACTCAGTCGGTAACATAGGACGTTCAGTCAATCTGTGCGTAGAATGTTGTAAGTACATGATATAAACTATAAGCTATAAACAATAAGACTAGATGAGCGCCTTCCTTGGAGGACTGTATGAAGTCCCTTTTAATAATGTTTTGTTTTATGATGACGCGAATTAAATTTAAACGATGTCTAAGGAAATTAGTAATTAAATATACCTATCGGTAATTAAAAACATGCAAGTATGAAGTAAACAAAGACTAAAATAAGTGTAACATTTAAGCGAAGCGAACTTATTGGGTGGCTACATAGGGTAAATAACCCAAACGCTAGCACTGCACCAAATTATCAGCACTCCGAATAAATAGTTCAATTGTAAGGTTTTCATCAAATAATTTGGGTTATCACTTTAATATATAAATAAGTAGATGTTTTTAGAATCCTACTTCTAGAAATAATAATACTTTCCAACTTCAAACTGGCGGTAATTTAGTGAAGAAACGTTCGTGTTCAGCAGTTGCTCTTATTTTTGCCTGTTCCTTGTGATCGAAGGTAAATTCACGTGTTTATATTTTATAATATTTTAGTTCTTTTAAGGGCTTTATACTGAAACTTTTGATTTCTCTGATTTCTTAGATAGTTTTTGAGGATAATTTGAAATTAATAGTTTGATGTTATGGTAATATATTGGTAAAAAATGTGGTGCTGATATATGGATCTAATATTTTCTTCTTCTTCTTCTACTAGGCGTTAGTCCCGGCTTTTGCCAGGGTCCGCCTTCCGGCTTAGCTTGCTCCACTTTGCCCGATCTTCTACATCCTTGACAGTAAGGCCATTGGCTCTCATGCCGGACTTGACGACGTCCAGCCAGCGCTTGCGAGGGCGACCACGCGACCTACCGCCAAGGACAGCCATATTCATGCATCTCCGGCCAACGTACTCCATAGGGCGGCGCATGATGTGGCCATACCATCGCAGACGACACTCTTGCAGTTTTTCCCCCACGTCACAGACACCAAGACTACCTCTAATGAATGAGTTGCGTATGCGATCGGATCGCGTTACGCCGCTCATCCACCTCAGCATCTTCATCTCCGTGACGCGAAGCTCCTGGGTGTGTCTGCCTAGTGCTGGCCAACATTCGCCGCCGTACAGGAGGACAGGACGTATGATGCATTTATATATCTGTCCCTTAAGCTTCGGAGGCATTTTGCGGTCGCATACAACGCCAGTTACCTCTCGCCATTTCGACCAAGCCACGCCTATACGTGCTTGGACATCGTCGTCCACGTTGCCAGACTCGTGCAGCACGGATCCAAGGTACCTGAACTTATCGGAGCTTGTGATCCGGTCCGAACCTATTCGGATGGTATTTGAATCCGTGCTGCCACAGGACATGTACTCAGTCTTCGCCACAGCTTTAGTCTCAGACCGCCGTTTTCCAGCGTGTCCTTCCAAATGTTGACCCTCCGCTCAAGTTGGGCTTTGTTCTGGCTAACGAGGGCGATGTCATCGGCATACATCATTAGCCATGGAGGCTGATCTTGGATGTATGCCGTAACTACATCCAGCACAACGTTAAACAAGAACCGATCCTTGGTGAACGCCAACAGATATTGGAAAGACTTTGGATTCGCCAACAGCGGTCTGGACAGAGGACACGGAATCGCGATACATGTCTCTGATAATGTCAATATAGGCCTCGGGCACACCCTTGAAGCGAAGTGCTCACCAGATGGACTGCCGAGGAACACAGTCGAAGGCCTTCTGCAGGTCTAAAAAGGCCATATGCAGAGCTCTCCTTCTCTCCCTGTAAGCCTCAGTCAGAGTCCGCAAGGTGAACACTGCGTCCATGGTGCTGTTGCCCGCCCGAAATCCATATTGACACTCAGAGACAGTGCACTCGCTACGGAGCCTTGTGTCAATTATGCGCTCGAAGAGCTTCATGGTGTGGCACATGATCTTAATACCGCGGTAGTTACTACAATCCTGTACGCTACCTTTGCCTTTATAAATAGGAATAATAAGGCTTGATCGCCACTGGTTCGGCATTTCCTTGGTGGTCAGGATGCGGTTAAATAGATCCGTCAGAAGGTCCACACCATGTGAGCCCATGGCCTTCCACACTTCGATTGGCACGTTGTCAGGCCCGACCGATTTCCGGTTGTTCATGTGGCGAAGAGCAATGCGAGTTTCGTCGGGGGAAATAGGGGAAATAAGACCAAGGTTAGGAGGCGGTTCGGGAGGAAGGTTATGGGGATGCTGTTTGTTAGACAGCTCCTCGAAGTATGTGCACCATCTCTCCTTAACAGAGGGGGCATCATAGAGCAGCTTACCCTGGGCGTCCCTTACACAGAGGCATTTGCTAATGTCCCGTGTAGCTTTTTCCCGGGCACGCGCCAGCTTAAAAATAAGCGTTTGCCCCTCCGCAGTTTCCAGCTTGTCGTACAAGGGCGCCAAACTTTTGCTGCGGGCTCTGGCTACTGCTTTTTTGCAAGCGCGCTTAGCCGCTCCATATGCCTCCCTGTCCTCCGGAGAGTTGTACCCCTGCCACTTCTTAAATAATACCTTCTTCTTCCGGGTCGCCTCCTGCACCCCGTCATCCCACCACCACGTCTCCCTGTCCATGGTGCGACCACCACGAGAAGTGCCAAGGACGCGCTTACCCGCGGCGGTGATTGCTGAATGAATCCTACTCCATATCTCTTGAGCGGACTCATGCGGAGAACTGATCTCGAGGTGCTCGACCTCCGCGATGAATTCCGACAGTTTAGGACCATTAAGCAACCACCACTTGGTGCGGGGATTGCGTTTCTGGGTCACTTTTTTCCTTGATACGATCGCCAGGTCCATGACAAGGAGGCGGTGTTGAGCCGTTAAGCTTTCGCCTGGGATAACCTTATAGTTGGTAACCTTGCCAATGTTGCACCGTCGCACCAGCAGGTAATCAATTTGGGTTGAGTATGAGCCACCACGGTACGTAATAAGATGCTGGGGCTTCTTCTGAAAGAACGTATTCGCGATGGCTAGGTCCGACACAGCGCAGGTCCTGAGTATGCTGACTCCCTCTGCATTTAGTTGGCCATAGCCAAAACCACCGTGAACACGTCCGTACTCTCCAGCACGCTGACCTACGTGACCGTTGAGATCCCCCCCAACCAAAATATCTTCAGAATTCGGAATAGCGCGCAATACGTCCTCGAACTCATCCCAGAAGGCCTCCTTTTCAGACTCACAGCAGCCAGTTTGAGGAGCATAGGCGCTGACTAAGTTCGTTACCGACCCTTCGATCAGCACCTTAACTCGCATCAACCGGTCGCTGTATCGGTCTACTTCAAGAAGTCCATCCTGAAGGTCCTTAGACAGTACTACGGCTACTCCGTTCCTGCCCGATGGTGATCCGGTGTACATTAGCCGGTATCCCTGCCCGATGTCACGGGACTTATTCCCCTTCCAGCGCGTCTCCTGAAGGAAGGCGCACTGGACCCGACGTTTCGCAAGTACGTCCGCGAGTTCTCTGCAACGTCCAGTTAGAGAGCCAATGTTCCAGGTGGCAAAGCGGAGCTTCTTTTTGGGTACTAACTTCTTTAGCCGTGCCCGTACTTGACACGGTAGCCCTAGCCCACTTATCGCAGGTTTAGGGCGATGTGCCTGCGCGTCGTTGTTCGGCGACGCCCTAGCCCAAGTACCCACATTATTCTTTGCCTTATCCATGTATATGTGACTGAAGTTGGTTTTACGTGGGGCGACCAGCCGTCTGACCCCCACAACCCTACGAGAGGGAAACCAGGATCGCCAGAGCCTCGTCCGTTGACCAGCAGGGTGCACCGCCAGCAGGTGAGGTTGGCTTGGGTCCTTAAGATGTAAACGGACCCCAATCACCCCACACATGGATCTAATATTTTACAAATTCTAAATTATCAGCACTGGAGCTGATAAATGATAAATATTACATAAACACTAGTTCCATAATTATATTTTTTTGATTAAAAACTGTGTTATTTTATACTTAGATAGAATTCACTATTTTTTTGGTAAAGGTAGTTTATAATAATATGTCTTCGGAATACAAATCTTAGCATGCTGCTGAAACCGCATTTGCAATTTGGTAGCAAAGTGCTGATAATGGATCAAAACCATGCTGATAATTTGGTTCACGTAGCATTTCATCATTTTTCCTTTTTTCAGACCCACCTACCGTGAAACCAAAGGAAGTAAATACACCAAATGAAAGAAAAAACCGGCCAAGTGCGAGTCGGGCTCGCGCACAAAGGGTTCCGTAGCAGCAAATATAATAACTTAACCAAAATTACAGTTAAATCAACCTATCTCAAAAACTATAAGAGATACTTTGATCAAACCAAAAATCGTTGAAAGAGTTAATTAGCATGCATCACCTCTATTTTTTTTAGAATTTTATACCCCGTAGTTATAAAAATAGAGGGGGGGGGACATACTTTTTACGACTTTGAGAGCTGATATCTCAAAAACCGTTCACTTTAAGAAAAATGTTTTTTAGAAAACTTTATATCATTTTAAAAGACCTTTCCATTGATACCCCACACGGGTATGTACATCGAAAAAAAAATTTTCATCCCTCAGTTACATGTATGGGGGGCCCCACCCCCAATTCTTTTTTTTACTATTTAGTGTCATAATTTTGTAGCGGTTCATACAACACATATTCCCATCAAATTTCATCACTGTAGTACTTATAGTTTCCGAGTAAATCGGCTGTGACAGACGGACAGACGGACAGACGGACAGACGGACATGACGAAACTATAAGGGTTCCGTTTTTGCCATTTTGGCTACGGAACCCTAAAAAAGTACACAAACGAAAATTTATAAAAAATATTATAATTATTGATAAATATCGTTTTTATTTCATATAATTTCAATACCACTATCACAGTGCTGTTAATTGGTTCTCTGTATGCTTGTAATTGGTGGTGATAGTGCTAGTAAATGGTGCAATAGTCATTTTTTACTCTTACCCATCTAAAAAGAAATTGGATAAAGATAAACCTTTCTTTTTTTCAAATATCATCTTTCTGATTAAATATTAAAACTAGCAAACTCGTCATAACGGGTGAACAAGTATTTATAAATGAGATAAACGGGATTAAGTTAGGACTAACTCTTAAAGTGCTGATAATTGGGTCCTTACCCCTACATACTGGTCAAATCTACATTTGAATAAAACGACACACAACGACTCTCTATGTATTTATTTAACCATCCGGACGTTAGATTTAGTGGTTTCACTATAAATGTAATATACTTAAATAGGACACCCTACTATATCTCGGTGTAGTTAACTGCTAAAGTTTCGTCATTAAAACATAGCAGGGCCAAATTGTTCAGGGTGAGTATTAAAAGCAAAAAGTCTGTTAATGAATTGAAACTAATAACCACACAGGTATTTTACGGGAGTTTCTAGCAAGTTCTTCTTCAGATCTACGCTTTGAAACGCGCAAAATTATTTTACTTTTTTTTAACGATCGAATGGATTTTTTAGTGCTCTGCTTTGGCAGCCAGTCGATGTCGTCGATCATTTAGATTTATTTACTCTTTTGTCTAGTTGTGTTCTCAAGTATTTTTGTTCAAAACATATACTCGTATAATTTTTTTTTAAATATTCTGTATTCTATCCTCTATAGCTTAATAAGCTTTTGGGATCACAGCTTCACAAGTTGTAGCATTCATATGACTACTTCAAAAGCGAAAACTAAACAAATTAATAACGAAACTCATCCAAACTCTTTTGTTTAGATGTTTATAGTTCTGATGTGAGTTACTCAACGACCCATGAACCCAAAGGGATGGTGTAGTCTAAACTTCTAAATTAATATTTAAAGAGAAAAGATTTTATTTTTGTTTGTTTGTGTGTTACAATATGATAGCATAGCATCAGCCTTAAAATGTTCCCACTGTTGGTACTCGGGCCGCCTCCCTAAGAGGTGGAATGGGTCCTAATGCACCACGCGGACTCAGTGCGGGTTGGTGGATGTCACATGTCTTCGAATTTTTGGTTCTAGGACATTTCTTCATGATGTTTTCCTTTACCGTTTTGAGAGCAGTGGTGATGAAATAACTTACGATAGGTAGTTATAATTATGGAACTAGTTACGTTTTACAGTCGCAAAAGATATTTTTAACTTCATACAACCTACCACTGGCCTGCAAGTTGTAAAAAACATAAGAAAATTTGAATTTCGCGGGCTACCCTGACGCTTTCACCTTAACAAAAAATCCCTGCATATACGAATGCTTCTAACTACAAGACATGGGTCGCAAGAATACGCCGAGCGTTCAAAAACTTTTCGTGTTATGCCTCTCGTAAATGTGCGGCACGTTTTTCACCGTACGTAGGTACGGCAAATGTACTCTTTTACACGGTTAAGTTTTGACGGCGAATTAAGTACCTAATTGTGGTTACGTACGGCCTAAAACGTGCCATGTACACGCGGCCTTAGCGTGCATTTGTTGTCACATGTTTGTGTACAATAGTAAAACGAGTGACAACATTTCAATGTTACAGTTTTCGACGTCATGTAACACAGTCTAAGGGTCAGTTCACAGCGAGACGCTATGCGACACGGCGATGCAGGAAGAGTCCAGTGATTTCGCGCTACGCCGACAGCCGCCGCGAGACGCATCGCAACGTTGCGAGGCGCATAGTAAAATCATTGACAACACGACCGAGACGGTCGCGAATGTAAAAACGTTCCCCTGCGCAGCGCGACACCGTGCGGGCGGCGTGACGAGGCGCTGCGCTGCATGAAGAAACGTATTCTAAATTCTCATAATGAGATGTGTATTTTTTTATGTAGTAAATAAAGTTCTATTTTGAGTCACTCTATTAAAATGTGCATGCAGCGTCGCGTCGTGTCTCGGTGTGAGCTGATCCTAAACAAACAATGAAGTTCAGTCATATGCAGTTTAAACAGGAATTTTGTCAACCGATTTTGTAGAATATATTTAACAATGACTTTATTTACCTATGCACGGTACACACTGGCAAACATGGATTCAAAGTGAATTTATTTAAATTAGCCAACTGAAAACCTTTGTCGAGCAAATCACTGTCCACTAACGGCCTCCCTTTAAAATACGCTTACAAATGTACTGGACTACTGTTTTACAGCCTAACGCTGCCCGTCCACGTCCGATAATTATAATCGGCGACCGATTTTTTTTGTAGGAGATATCGAAATCAGTCACCGATTATCGAACTTGGGTGGGCACCGTAAAGGGGGTTCTCTACTTGTCTTCGAAACTTGATGGTTCGATTTTTATTATATCGAACACGGTATGTCGATAATTCAGTTGTACGATGTTTTACTGCATCGATGATTTATTGGTGCGATGTAACGTTTGTGCGAAAAATCCTGTTGCGAAAAACCTTACACCGATTGTTCATTAGTTCGGTAATTTTTATTGTACCTATGTCGGTTCGAAACGCCTACTGTTCCTTGACATTTAATATTAGATCTTTCTCAGGGTGGCATGGCGACTGCGACTGTCGCAACCCAGTGCTGGGCACGCCGTCATTGAGGCGGTTAGGCCCCTCTTTGAGGAGTGGTTGGAAAGAGGTCACGGCGTCCTCTCTTTCCGCAGGTCCTCACCGGTCACGGTAAGTTCGGGAAGTTCCTGCATCGAATCAAGCAGGAGAGGACGCCCGGGTGTCGCCACTGTGTGGACCGCCCGGAGGACACGGTGGAGCACACGGTAGAAGTGTGCCCCGCTTGGGCGGAGCACCACCGTGTTCTTGTGGAGGCTATCGGGAGCGGCGACCTCTCGCGCCGGGCCCTGGTTCAGGCCATGGTCCGGAACGAGGAGGGATGGCATGCGGTCGCCTCCTTCTGCGAAGCAGTAATGCTCGTGAAGGAGGCTGCTGACCGCGAGCGCGTGAGGGAACGGTCCTCACGCCGCCGCCGCCGAGATCCCGATCCCGATTTCCGACCACCGTAGGCGCGGGTTCGCGCGCCTCAAGGAGATGTCAGCAAACTGTAGGGGCCCGGCAGGGCCGAAGCCTCTGGGGGGAACACGTGGTATTCCTATAGGTTGACACCGAGTCCCCCCCAGAACGAAGGCAACGAAGGAACGGGGTAGGGGTTTTGTCAGTAAGAGTCTGACACGCCCTCCCGCTCCGCCCAAGAGCGGGAGAAGTCATTCTGATGATTCCAGAAAAAAAAATATTAGATCTTATTTAAGAACTTATTTTCTGAATTTTTGATGCCAGCCAATTACCGGATACCCTCAAAAGTCCAAAATTTTCATACCTCAATCGTTTACTTTTTTAGTTGCTTTATTTTCCTATTTTTTTTTAAATAAAAGATATCTATTTCCTTATCGTCTTTCTAAAGTTCTTATCTAATATTAAATGTCAAGGAACAGTAGGCGTTTCGAACCGACATAGGTACAATAAAAAATTACCGAACTAATGAACAATCGGTGTAAGGTTTTTCGCAACAGGATTTTTCGCACAAACGTTACATCGCACCAATAAATCATCGATGCAGTAAAACATCGTACAACTGAATTATCGACATACCGTGTTCGATATAATAAAAATCGAACCATCAAGTTTCGAAGACAAGTAGGGAACCCCCGTAAAGGTACTCATAGGCAAACGTCGACTCGAGTAGCGATATTATCTAAATTATGAAATTGATGCCCTAAGTCAAGCAAATTACTGGCCCGCAGACTACGCAGCCCTAGTTTGAACGAAAGAAAGAAAAACAGTTTATTTGCGCGAAAATGACGCAGCAATTTTAAAAACTATATATAATAATAAAAAAAAGTTTTAGTCTAAAAGTCTGACATGCCCTTAATCTCCGTGTTCTCTATTTTGTCATGATTCCAGAATCTGTTCTTACTGATGAGCCTCAAGTAACGTTACTAAAAGTAATGCTACTTCTTGATCACTAAAATAAAACGGTTATCATTGCTTCGGATGTAACCGATATACGGGTATTCTCTGAAGACGTACATAATGACATAATGTAGGTAGGTAGTTAAATGAAAATTAGTTGCCGAATGTAGGTATGTGTGCATTACTTCAGAACAGCTGCATCTATTTGGCTGATTATTTTTCGTTGTATTCGTAGTTGTCTAGACAAACTGTTGAAAAGAATTATGCAAGATACCGAAAAGAAAATTGAACCCGGGCGCAGCCTGGGCGGCCAGCTAGTTAAATATAAATGCACTGTTAACATTTGCTTTGGAACGACTGTCTTTGAATACTTTATTCAGTAATGACCATTTAATAGCATGAAATAATCAATACTAATAAAAAGTAGTCATTCTCAGAACTACTTCGAACTAGGGTTGTTATAAAGCTCCGTATCGTTAAATGAAATTATTTTCTTTACATTAGCATTATCGGCCTTATAATGTTCTCACTGCTGGGACTCAGGCCTCCTCTCTAGGAGAGGGAATGGGCCGTAATCCACTACGTGGGCCCCGTTGCGGGTTGGTGGATGGCACTTTTCTTCGAATTTTTGGTTCTAGGAAATGCCGGTTTCCTCACGATGTTTTCCTTCAGCGTTTTTGAGAGTAGTGGTGATGAAATAAATTACACAAAGTAATGCGCCTGACTGGGTTTGAACCCGCGACCTACAAATTGCACGTCAGGGCAGTTACCACTGGACCACCACTGCTCAGAATGAAAGGATATCGGAAATAAAAAAATATCAGTAACCAAAACCGACATAAAAATTTCGTTTTTGGAAAAAGCCGATGATCTCAATGATCAGTTCACGCAACAGGTTTTTGTTTGTTTGGCCCTGCCAAACAAATGCTAATCTAGACTAGAAATAACTTCCCGTGGCAACTCCCAAGGGTAACGTCCAGGGGCGCCTTAAAAGTTAAATCCCGCTATTTGTACTTTACTTTTACAAGTTAAAAATTCTAAGATATATAACTGAAACTATCCGACAGGGTCGAAGCCTTCTGGGGTCAGGGCTGACGAAAGAGAAGAGAGAAGTAATTTTGATGATTCTCCACCAAAAAAAAAGCTATCCGGAACTATCTATAATTAGCGGTTAATCCGGAATAAGAGAATTTCGTATTCGTAGCCGTATCTGAAACCGGTTTAATATAATTCCTATACGCGTATCAATATCCAGATCTGAAGTTTTATATCGATAAAACCTCTGCTTTACTTCTAGTCACGAAAGTCTTGGGGTTCTTGCGAATCTGGTTCCAAAGAATCTGGTTACGTGCATACTAGGTAAAGCACTACCCGTTCGCATTCACATGGCACCTGGTTCGAATAAATGACGTTTAAAGAACTTATGTACATTTATTTTGTGCTAGTTGAGAAACTTTTCAACATATTACTTACTTTACAATGCTTTAAAATAAAATAAAATAAAAAATGTTTTTATTTTACATAGGCCTACATGGGCACTTATAAAAAGTCGAAGCTAGTGCACGGTTCCAAATTGGTCGTTTCCTATGGAGAAGAACCGGCAAGAAACTCCATGGTTACTCTTTTCAAAAAAATGATTGGGTTTACAATACTTTCATATTACAAAACAGACACATATGCGAGGACAGTGTAGACCAATCAAAAATGTAACCCAAATAAAAATAGATTCAATCAAAAACTGGGTTGAATTAAGTAGTAATTAAAATTCGTAGTCTACAGTGTTCTCTCATTTACACTTTAAGAGAGAGGCTATATAAATAAGAGAGAAAAAAAAATCAAAGCTATCAACAAATTAGTTTTTATCAAAATGAAACCACGACTTAGTGAAATTAAGGTGATATCCAAATAACATAAAAATATTGCAAAAGAAACGTTTTGAATGAAAAATAAATTTATGAGTAATAATATTTTTTATGAAATGAAACAAACATGGAGCAGTTAATAGATAAATTTACACAATAATGTTACCAGGGGGCCACATGTGCAGAAGCAGTTATTTCCAAACAAGCGCGTCTTCGATATAGTCTCTAACCTTGTAATATGCTTTTTTGGTTAGGACACGCTTAATATGGGTTTTGAACTTTCCCTCGCTAAGTTCAATAACCGACTTGGGCAACTTATTATAAAAGCGTATACTATTGACAAGGAATGACTTGCTGGTCTTAGCTAGTCTCCATTTAGGTAATACGATGTGGTGTTTGCTACGCGTATTTTTGTCATGTAAATCGCTTCTAATTTTAAAAAGTCCTAGGTTTTTGAAAACTTATTTAAACGCGACTATACAAACTACACACATCAAAAGTGTCTAGGGATCAACATATATTTTTGCAATAACTTTTCTCCTGATTGATATTAATTAAAATTTTCTTTAAGGATTCATCAAATAAAGTGTTTTCGTTTGTCACAGTAACGATAAACCAAGTCACCTTTGCATTAATAAAGAAATTTGCCATTTTCCTAATAAAGGGATTTTTGACATTTGAACCACTAACATTAAAGTTCGAAAA
The DNA here is from genome assembly GCA_030763345.1 of Mythimna separata. Classification (NCBI taxonomy): domain Eukaryota; kingdom Metazoa; phylum Arthropoda; class Insecta; order Lepidoptera; family Noctuidae; genus Mythimna; species Mythimna separata. The sequence continues at coordinate 18,893,755 of CM061167.1, read as the reverse complement.
AAAGACTGAAATAACAGTTTTCTTTAAAATTTTATTGGGTAACTTAAACAATTAATAATCCGTGTTTCTACCGCGAACACTAACAACACAAGAACATCGGTTTGGCATACTCAAAATGAGTTCATCCAAATCACGCTGTGGAGTGGCCGCCCATGTTCGTTGCAACTACAAAAAAAGGTCTTCTTGCGACTGGATACCCTCCATATTCGGCAGAGCTCTTCTCTGTAGCATATCCCATGCATGCTCAATCGGGTTCAAGTCTGGCGACTGAGCAGGCCAGGGCAGGACATTGATGTTAGCTGCGGCGAGAGTCTGTCTTACAACTCTTGCGGTGTGCGGTTGTGCATTATCATGCATTAACTGAAATAAGGGACCGATTTGCACTTGTAGAGGAACGATGACGTCTGATACAATCGTCTCAGCATAAATTTGAGCGTTGAGGTTGCCTCTGATCCAAATCAACTCAGTTCTTCCGCCGATCCAAATACCCGCCCATACCATGATGGTTCCACCCACAGAACATATAAAGGAAGTTAGAAAGGCCTTGTGGGCGTGGCACGCGCGCCGCGATTATGAGCGAATGCTCATAATCAACCGAAATTTACTTTACCGGTCAGCAATCGCGCTTTTGTTTTGACAGCGTACGTAGCTCCGCAAAAATATTAAATTATGCCGTCTTGCGCTATTGTAACGTGTCGGAAAAGAAGCCAGGTGTGTAGTGTAGCACGAGATGTGATTTGTTTCCACCGGTAAGTCCAAAAACATTAAAATACTTGTGATATTTGTTATTATAACATTAGCATTATGAAGTTTGTAGACAAAAACGATATAATCGCAATCAGACCAATAGTAATTATATTGCTTGCAATAGATTAGCACGTCGTGCAAAATGCTACCCCATTTTGCACGACGTGAGCGATCGCGCAATGTATTACGTTCACTGCGAGAGAACCAAAAGTACAATTCCACGAAATTTTGACATATCGATAGTGCTGTGCCAATTTGTAAACAATGTCGATAATTACTATGATACAAATGATTATTATCAATAGTACACTTTATAACTAAAATAAAATTATTTATTACGATTAATAGATTTTGAGTAAGGTTTTTATGGGTACATTACCAGTCGACAGCGATGTGGAGGAGTTTTTCGACGCCATTTTTTAGTTTACTTTTAGTTAGTTCTTTAGGGTTTTTTTTTTTGTGTAAATATTTATTTGTAATGTTATTAGTTATAGTATATTTTTATCCAATTAAATAAAACTGTCTTCTGTAAAAAAAAGGGACTGGGAGAATTGATTGGATCCCTACTAAATGTAGCACAATTAGTTCGCAACATTTCGATGATGATAATTACATAACAATAAAGTCAGGGAAAAAAAACTTAAAATCAAATGCTTATCCGCACAGATATATCGTTAAACACATAACGAGTTCAGTAAGTAATTAAAGCTAAAAAAAAATATAGTAGCAAAAGATAAAGGTGGTCTTTTGTACCCTTCGAAAGAATGGCTACTAATCTGCAAAACGTCTGAAGCAATTATAAAAAAGTACACCGAAAACCTTCGGAATATTAAATTAAAAAAGAGCAAGCGTATGCTACTTACTAAATACGTATTTATTTATTTATTTATTGCATTCATGACGTAGACAAGGTCTTGCCTCAAAATTATAAGTTTCGTACATGAACCCTGCTAGGGCACCGCAACATTTTTGTTGATTAATATTATAAATTAAATTAAAATATAACTGCATACATTATTAAGTAAATAAAGTTATTCAAGATTTATTATTACGTTATTATTGTCATCATTTAATTATTAATTTATTAATTATTGGATGTCTTTATTACAATTATGCGCGTCAATCTTCAAATAATCTTGATAATATTAATATTACAGAATGTCAATTTGTTAAGAACTCATTTAAGCTATAGTAACACTTCTGTATTAGGTACAATTTAAGTGCGTTTACAAATTTATTATCAAATTCTATGTCCTTAATCTCATTCGGTAATTTATTGTAAATTTATATGCACATTACAAGAGGTCCTGATTGAAACATAGCTAATTTTGAACTTGGCAATGCTAATTCATTTTTTACTCTTAATGAGCGTTGCAGCGGTCTTTGATTCTTAGCCACAGGGAATAACAACGCATGTTTTCTAACAAACTTGCGTACCTCCATAATATAGATGCTTGTTATGGTGAGCATTTTATATTTAATGAAATAAGGTTTACAACTCTGCATTTGGTCTATATTCGCAAGAATTCTCCCACATCTTTTTTGTAAAATGAACCGTTTTTCTACTTCGACGCAATTTCCCCATACAATAATGCCATATGTTAACCACGAGGCGTACGCGTAGTACGCTGTCTTCGCTGTTTTGAAGTCGGTTGATCTTTTCGACTCATTTAAAGCATACGCAAAACTTGCAAGTTTGTTTGATACAAAATTAATATGTGCCTTCCAATTTATATTAGTGTCAACTGTCAGTCCCAAGAGTCTAAATTCATCGACACACTGGAGCGGTATGTCATTGAATGAGTAGTTAATACTCAATGAACGTTTTTGATAAGGACTGTATTGCATAATTTTAGTTTTTGAGAAATTTATTTTCAAATTGTGGTCCTTTAGCCAATTTACTATTTTTGTTAGTATTAAATATAGTGCGACCAGTATTCAATTTAAGTTGCCACCGTCGTCACATGGAAACACTATTGAGATGTCGTCAGCAAAAAGGACACTCTGGACATTTATTTCTCTCGGCAAATCGTTAATATAGATTAGGAATAAAATGCACCCGTATTATTTCAGGGACAATATTTTTTTCCTTTTGAACTGGTGATAAGCACCGGAAATGTAAGGTTGAGAGACAACCGACTTTCTCTAATAATCAAATAATAAACACGGTAAATATTCCATGTTAAATCCTAATTTTAATAATAAAATTGTTTTTAATAATTCAGTTATGTATTTTTTTATTTGTTGAATGATATATGAATACTCGTACGTGTTCACAACATGTATTACAGAAGTCCACATAGTCCACAATACTTGCAAAGTAGGAAGCAAGATTACATTAATTTTATCGATATCAATAATCGACCTTTTGGTCGCCCTAGCATACATGAGATTTTTACGCGTGTATGAGTGTACGTCAAACGCAGTAATTGCGTTAGTGTGACAACCAATAACAAACTCACGATCGAAGTGTATGTTGTTTATTTGTGTGCGTAATCCGCGTAGGCATTGGTTTTCTGCTTGTAGTGAAATAAAAGAGTGGGAGACAAACGGCGACACGCGTTCCGATACAAATCAGGAACTATTTCCTTTCTAACTTCCTTTATATGTTCTGTGGTTCCACCACTATAAGGATGGACTTCCTGGCAGGATTTTAATCGCTGTTGGCGTCCAGGGGTTCTCCAGTGTCGTATACGTCTTGTATCCGGTCTCATACCAAAACGAGACTCATCAGAAAAGCACACGAAAGGCCATTGTTCTTCTGCCCAATTTCTGTGTTCAAGAGCCCATTGATATCGAATCCTACGATTGTGCATTGCTATAGGTGGTACCCGTAGCGGTCTTCGGGAATGAAGGTTCACTTCATGCAAGCGGTTTCTGACTGTTTGGTCGCTAATTAAGTTCCCTGAAGAGTGATGAAGCCTCACGGCTAACATCATGGCGGTTATTGTTGGAGCTCTTCGAGTTAAGATTTGAATGTATCGGTCTTGTCTCCGTGTGGTGCAGCGATACCGTCCTCCATGGCGCTCAGCCACGGTACCAGTGCTTCGGTAACGTGTCCAAAGTCGACTGATAACACTCTGACTTGTATTCAGAGCTAAAGCCACAGTACGTTGCCGGGAAGGAACCAGCTTCTATCATTCCCACGGCTCTGAGCATTTCTTCCCTGCTTAAATGACGTCGCCGCTCCATAATAACGTTGGTTTTAATCAGTAGTAGGGAAACAGTAGCACTAATAATGTCTTCAATGCGTTGTATGTTTTTATAGGGAAAATATTGACAGCTGATTTTCATCTTTTACTCGAATTTGATTCACAGTTCCTGATTCAAATTATGAAATGCACCAAAAAGGATCCATATAAATTTATAAAATCATAAATTTATTACAAAGCCACATCTCAATCTCAAGAAATCCGCATAAAAATGCTTGATCCCTAGACACTTTTGATGTGTGTATTTTCGAGTATTCAAGGTATCGTGTGTTTTTTATACCCTGAGACTAAATTGACACAGGTAATGTCAAACTTACTATAGGAATGATGCCAGTTCTTTTGTGTTGTAATGTCATTTTAGTATCAGGGTATAAAAACAGACGGTAGCAACTGTTTTTGAGCTAGTTTAGGCTATCCGGCAGCCGTAGTGGCTAAAAATAGTTAATCCTGGCACACCGTACTACTACTACGTGTGAAACCTTTTATCTTGCCTGGCGCCCGGCTACCGGGGCGTGGAAAGCGCCTTAGTGATAAATATTTAGGGCATTTATAAGCTGCCTCCAAACTAAGGCCGCTCTGCATATAGGTCAACCCAATAAGAGCAACGTGAGAAATGTAATCGCAATCATTACATTCCTTCTCTATATAGTTTGTAATGGCTTGACGGGATCACAATATATTTGTATATGACTGGCCTGTTGGTCTAGTGGTTAGTGGCCCTGACTGCTATGCCGTAGGTCGTGGGTTCGATTCCCACCCAGGACAAATGTTTGTCTGATGAGCACGTTCATTTGTTCTGTGTCTGGGTGTAATTTATCCATAATATTATATTTAGAAATATATAAGTATGTTTATCAGTTGTCTAGTACCCATAACACAAGCTCTGCTTAGCTTGGGACTAGATTGCGTTGTGTGGAAAGTTGTGGAACATATTATTATTATTATTTGTGGAACATATTATTATTTGTATGGTCTGTTTTTTAACCCTGAGACTAAAATGACATTACAACACAAAGGAATTGGCATCATTCCTAAAGTAAATTTGGTATTACTTGAGTCAATTCAGTCTCCGGATTTAAAAAACAGACCATAACTAGTTTTATTTATAATTTTAGTTCTAGTTTGTATCAGTTTTATTTCCATACAACATGAATCTATTCACAAATACCTATACAACTATACATAAAGCAATAACATGGTTTAAGCCTCCCTAATATTTCTTCGTAGTACGGTCAATGACGATAATAACTCAAGTAAAATTGCTCGAAATAGTTACTGTAGTCCTGTAACGCAAACGGTAACTGAAGGAACACTAATGGGTTATCGTTAAGTATCGGTAGGTAGTCCTTCTCGCTCCATTCGGAATGGGAAGAGACATTTGATGACGTAAAAAGTAGAGTATCCCACATTGGGATAAAGCTGTCTTGGTTTTGGGCAGCTTGAATTCCTCATTTTAATCAGGTTTCTATATTAACTCCCTCGCTCTGGTTCTTAGTTAATTATAACTTGCCCTCACTAGCGTTCGGAAGTAAAACTTGGCAACATTTGTTTGATTCGGAATGAAACATGCTGCCTTGTCACATAAACATTATAATTAATATTGTATCTACCATTGTTGCACGACCAATTATAATCCATCAATTTATATGCATTTTATATACTGAAACATCATAAATGATTGACGAGTATCTACTACTTCACTATCGTGGCTTTATAATTATTTTAAAAATCGTGGGAAATGCACAGGAGGTAAACTTAGAAAATGTATAGACTGCCTACATAAAACATTTAAAAGAAGTTATTGATTAATAAATAGGTCTATTTAACGTTAATTCGTTAAGTAGAGCACTTTATTATTCAATTTTTTTCATGTCATTTAATCATTGGCTGCATTTAAGCATTGCGTTCTCATTTTCTACCTATCGCAGGTGCTTTTCGGACGTGAGTGTTTCAGGAGTTACCTGCTTTAGCTCGGTGGGATGAGATGCGCAGGTATCACCATTGTGTGCACCGCACACAGGACACGGTCGAGCATACGGTGGGAGTCTTCTGCATGCGGAGCTCCGCCATGTTTTTGTGGAGCGATTAGTGGCAGTGAGCTCTCGCGATCAGGTCTTGTTAAGGCGTGAGAGAACGAGCTTTTGCGAAGCAGCTGGTGGACAAAGAAGGTGGCTGAAACCGCGAGGGAGAGAACATCTTCATGCCCTAGTGACTGCCGCAAGAGACGCCGGGAATGGCAGGTCGATTCAGGCCACCATAGATGCGGGCTTGCGGACTGCGAGCAATGGGTGATCGCTATCTGACTCTCCAGTACAATCAAGCCAGTGTCAACGTTGCGTTGTGTTCCCCCTCACACCTCAAAGAGATGTCAGCAGAACTAAAGGGACCCAGTAAGGCCGATGCTTGCTAAGGCTGCGGAATTATTCGAAAGAGTTACCTTGACCTTGGAACGCTAAAGGCAACTGAAGAAATACAAGTAGGTTTTATAAAATTAAACTGTGACACTTTTTTTTCATTCCACACAGAGCGAGTAAATACAAAAGGTATTCAAATATCAAAAGTTTTTTCCTACAGTGTCAGTAATACCACATTAAATATTTTCTGAACTGACCTCTTTTTCTCAGGTCGCGCTTTCGTTAGACAAACTTTTACAATTGCACTGACATTAAAAATTAAAGTAACTTGAAGGCGTGAGTTCATCAGGTCATAGTTAAGACACTTTTTAGTTTACATGATCTTATGACGTAATATTTTGGTACTGTTTCACTTATTAAAAAACCGACTAAGGAAGTAAAAACTTTGAATGGAATTTTAAAACGAATTTTGTTGAACAGTAAACATGAACTTTATCCTTTTATATATTTTTCTCAAACACAATAATAAAAACCGTATTGCAGGCAATGCTTTTCTGTTGTTGTCGTAATGGAGAAATTGAACGCCAATAACAATACTCGGTTTAATTGAATTGCAAGGACTTCTTCAATAACAAGCAAAGCGTTCGACTTTTTCACTTCGATAATATTTATGTTTTAAATAATATTTACTTAACACAACATAAACAAAGACTATAAAAACAAAACAAACACAATAGCATCTACATTAGAACTTGGGATAAAACCTACATGTTGGCGTACATCACCATTCCATTCGGTTTTAGAGCGACATCACAAAAAAATAATACATGAAGTGTTCTCTGTGAGTTCAGACTTCAGCTCCTTGCACGCCTAGTCCTGGACACTAGGGCCCTAATGGTCAGCTCACACCGAGAAGCGACGCGACGCTGCATGCACATTTTAATAGAGTGACTCAAAATAGAACTTTATTTACTACACGAAAAGATACACATTTCATTGTGAGAATTTAGAATACGTTGCTTCATGCAGCGCTGCGCCTCATAACGCTGCGATGCGTCTCGCGGCGGCGCGCGGTGCAGCGCGATGCAGCGCGGAATCACTGACCTCTTCCTGCATCGTCGCGTCGCGTTGCGTGTCGGTGTGAACTGACGCTAAGATAAAAAAAAGTAAATTATAAACATAAAATTCAATGGCCCGAATACAATAATGAAAACAAATATTCAAAAAAATTGTATGGACCCATCGCACCGGTGCGGTACCGGAACAGGGACCAAGCTACTCGGAAACGATTAAGCAGCGTTTCCATTTGTAGTGGCGATAGAAAATCGTGTAGTTTTAGGTGTCGTGGTTTATATATTTAAATATAGGTATTCACATATAGGACGACACGTTTAATAACCGTGGATACGATAAAAAATTGACGACAATCAGTCGGAAGATAGACGTCCGACCCTAAATTATCCGTTACAAAATAGTGGGAACGTGGCTTTAGGGCTTAAGAAAAAGTTTGAGTAAACAACTTCCTTAAAAATTTATAAAAGAATAAAGTGTAGGAACACAATACAATACCTAAGTAGTTCCCTAACTACTTAAGTATTGTGTTGTTGTTGATGCTGAGCTAGTCAACAGAACACTTGATAATTTCGATCATTTTATTATTTGTAAATTGGTGTTAAGTGGTTTGACATTTAATAAATATGACTTAAGTTCTGATTGGTCAACAGTCAAATAAAGACAGCAGATAAGACGAAGTATGGCAAGATGATGAAATGATGAATTTTGTCAGTGTACAATTTTTTTCAAAGTGGAAAAAACCCAATGACATCTACCACTCTGGGCGGCGCGGGAGGGAGTATCAGACATTTACTTACTAAAACCACACCTGTGTCCTTCAGTTACCTTTTGCATTCTAGAACTACGGTTTCCTTATCAGAAAAATTCTGCATTCCTAGGTTGTGGGCATCAGCTCTTTGGGCCCCTACAGTTTGCTGAAATCTCTTTGCGGACCGCGTGGATCACCACACTGACAACTTGGGCTCGGTCCAGTCGTTTACCGGATGCTCGGACGGCGAGCTTCCCATTGCTCGACGTCCGCCGCAAGCTCGTGTCTACCGTTGCTGGTAGGCAGGATCGGAATCTCGGTAGATGGGGCGTGAGGACGTTCGTTCCCTCACGTGTGCAGCTTTCTTTGCTAACATTACTATTTTGCAAAAAGGAGGTGACCGCTAGCCATTCCTCGTCGCTCCGAACCATAGCCCGGACCAGGGCTCGGTGATGTCAGAATACATGTACAGTTGTACACTTAGGGGCCTCGCCCACGTTGACTTTTTGAAGCGATGCAGTCGCTAGCGGCTTACCTCCGCCCACGCCATGCCACGATTCTCAGTCGCGATGCAAACGCGCGTCAGCCGCGCTACTGCATCGCCACCGTGTACCGTTTGTGTGTAGATTGTTTTAGTTTTTCATTCAAGTGCCACCTTCCCTTCGTCCTCGCCCCACTATCGTCAGACACGATCACGCGGCGGCCGCGCTACCGTCGCGATGCAGTAGCGCTTTAGGGCGATGTTCACCGACACCAAATCGACTGTTTTAATATTAAAACGGCTGTTTTAATATTAAAACGGCTGTTTTAGCAATATTTCCTGTTCACCACCGTCGGTTATTGACGTTAATCAGATGGTTATCTTAATCGAGCTACAAGACGTTGTTTAGACGTCGGTTACTGTCATTTGACAGAACTTTTGTAGGTTATTTTGTTTGATTTACAAACGAAGTACTTATTTAGGTTTGAGAAATAATAGCTTTTAATTTTATAATGTATGTTAGATTAGAGTAGAAACGATGACGAGAAGACCTAGTATCTTTCAACATCCTTTTACTTGTTGAAATAAGCAATCGAACACTATCTTATTATGCACACAGAACTTCAAAACCTCATATGCTACACATACACGCACATTTACTCTAAATTGTTAATTTTTCATATACGATTCTTACAACAAAAATAGCACGAAACTTTATTAGAGAATTTAAAAAAATGACAGCCACAGATAAGAAAGAGCGCGTTGATAAACCCTCCAACATAAAATGTGTTTCCCATAAAGCCTAAGAAACAATGAACAGCAACTTTCACATTTTATGGCATAAACTATTATCTGGCCATGTTAAAAAGTTGTAATCGTGAACGAAATTTTAATATGTAGTCTTACATTTTATTTAGTAGTATTGCAATTGCTCACTCATTCGTTCAAAAACGCTCAGTTATGTTTCGATTAGGAAACCGAATGCCGAAAGATGATGGTGAACACAAAAAAACCGCTCTTTGTTTAAACATTGATTAAATTGTAATGGGTCGATTGCAAAATCAATGTTTAAACTTATGTCGGTGCACATGGCCCTTAGTGTCGCAGCTGACGCGCGTTTTAAATGCGACTGTAGCTCGTTAGTAGCGCGGCTGACGCGCGTTTACGAAACGTGCGTCAGCCGCGCTGCAAAAAGTCGCCGTGGGCGAGGGCCCTTAAGATTCACTTCACCTTGACGGAAATAAAAGAATTATGTTCCAAGTTCAAAATACAATATTCGTGGTATAACAGAATGAGAGGGTATTTATAATAATTCAGTATTATACCAGAAACAGCTTCACCTTGACTTGAATAGTTTCGCGGACTGAAGGTGGAACGCTCACAACAACTTCCATCTTGGAAAACTTAAGCGCACTCGGTAAGAATTTAATTTTTAAATGAAAAGGAAAATTGTTGGCTTCCATTGTTTTCAGGCCTTGACCTTGACGCTTACAATAAAGAAACTCGGCATCATTATGCATTACTGGAACTGCATAATTTAAATTGAGAATATCATTATCCTATTAAGCCGTATTATGTGCGGCTAATTGCCCTTTCAGCGATAATACGGTTACGTGCTGAGATAATTAATTAGTAGTGACGCCACAAAACACGAGTTGCAGCTGAAACCGAAACCGAATGTTTGGTTCCTTCCAGTTTTGGCCGTAAGTAAAGCCGAAACTGGTCGAAGACGCTAATTTCCTGCTGCCGAAACCAGTATTTTTTTTACTGAAAGTGGCCGAAACCGAACCATCGATCGGTCGGTGTCAATTAAGCGCAAAAACGTAATAATGACAAAAATCTTGTTTGTTAAATCATATAAGAGTCAGAGTTTTTTTAATGAATTTTTAAAATAATTTGGGTTAAAAATTAAAGCAACAACTGAATCAGCATTCCGTACGACAAAAAGAATTAGAATTAAATCGTTCAGAATGATATCGCCTCAAAACATGAATCATCAATGCACCTCTCTGTATCGATCGAGTTCGATTCACTTGGCTAATGGCTCGAATGAATGACGCAGGTATAAAGAAATGATTGGAATATTTATTTTTTATATATTTAAATTTTTTGAATATCAACTTTTATTTTGCGCAGTTGTTTCTCATAACGTACCATTTTACAATCGATGCTTTAATGTTTGAATCCCCGACCGGTCCTATGAGACCGCACTGTTATTGTTTTACTATTGTGTCTCGTTTCGCGAGTATGTGATAGATTAAACGTGATAGTACCAACTATTTTCGAGTAGGTATTCTGTGTGATAATTTATTCGAGCCAGGTTGCCATGTTTACTCGCACGGTTTGTACAGGTACACTGACTTTCAGTTCAAATGTAATCTATTGGTCTAAAACCTTCGTTTTGGAATCATACAATCAAATCAGTCTGCCTAGCTTTGTCCCAATTTTATTTTGAGTTGCCATGTCTAATGACTTCTCGCTTAGATTCTATATATACCTACCAACCATATGACCCCGGGAAGCATTTCTAAACCTTGGGGATCAACGTCAGCCCGTGCAACTGTCATTACTCGCGGCTTCACTCAAGTACAATAAATCATACATCATACAAAAATATCATACAAGTATAGTAGAAAAAAAGGAAGAATAGGCTGGGTATAACTTGTGTTATACCAGGAAATGTTAACCCGTGCGTCAGGTTTCATCAATATACGTTCAACAGCTCGACTATGAAGAAATAACAATTTTATGTACAAACATATAGACTTACAAACTTTCACCTTTATAAAATTGAAATCGCACAGATGTAAAATATTGCTTGTCATGAAAATCGTCAAGCCAACTCAATTTCCTGCATATTGACGGGGAGTGAGAGAAAACTCGACGCTCACCCCGGCGCACAAATCGCATTATTGTAGACCAAGAGTCTCCGCTGGAATCCTACTCGAATATTATTAAATCAATTTTTCAAATACTATTTTATAGAACTTAAACTAGAACTCAATAGTTCTAGTTTAAGTTTAGACTGAAAGGTTGTCATTGATATTTTATCCGAAAGACGCTAAGTTTTCAGAATTTCAATGGCCCCTGAGCCAGCGCGGTGGGCCCCCTGATCCGAGAGGCTAATAAAAATAACCTAACATTATCAAAAATAAGTATAAGTTATTATTAGATGTAACTAAGTACAAAGTTAGACATTATGATTCAATAAACGCATTCATTCGTAAGAAAATAATCAATTTCCCGTTGCATTTTGCCAGCCTTGCCACTCTACAGTTACGCCACCGGGAAGCACTATACAGAAAAGTCAACTTACTGATTTATTAATAGATAATATAAAGAATTATTTTATGTCTGTACTTCAATAATTTATCAAAACTAATTACAACGTGACGATTTTTCCGGGGCCCCATCCAATGATTTTTCCACGGGCCTCTAATATACTACTATAGTTACGCCACTGGAAGGACGTCTACTTGATCGTAGGCCTCCCGGACTAGCACCGCGAAAGGGCCTGTGCATCTCGCATTCATCGTATTCCCGCGACCTTCACCTTCAAACGGTATCCAGTACTATCGATCTTCGTCGGTTATGATGTCGTTCGTTTTAATATGTACGTAGAAGGGGTGGTTGGCTTTCGATTAATATATACTAGTGTAGTGAGTTTACAGTGCACTAAAAAGTATATTAGTTCATGAATCCCCGACCGGTCGCATGAGACCGCGCTGTTATTGTCTTACTATTGTGTCTCGTTTCGCGGTATGTGATAGGTTTGTTCGACAGTCAATAGTTGAGATTACTTCAAGAACAATAAATAGACTTGCTGATTGATGGCCTGCCAAATGTCACGGTCACATATTCTTTTAATACTGATATAAAAATCTTGTGACACACTGTTTGTTATCGAACTGTTCCGAAATGGCTTGGCTGATTTTTATGAAATAGTGATATTTTGTTGATATGGGAGTAGGTCGTAAGGTATTTTTTACCTTGCTATTTCGTGAAAAAAAAATTGTCGTAGTAAAACTATTTTTTTAATCTATTTGCAAAAGAAATAGCATTTTTCCATTTAGATATCAATTTTTGCTGACACGCCTAGTTTTATAATAAAATCACACATTCAATGTTGGAACTTGCAGTTTTCCTGGAAAAGCTCGCAAAAATGCAACTCCATTACGTACCCAAAAAGGATTCTTGGTAAAAATGTGTCGGCAAACGAATAATAAATTTATCAGGAAAATTGAAATGAATTTTGTTCGCAGTTCTATTTCCAGTAACATGTTCTTGTGTTTGGGAGAAATTGAGAATTACACTGGAAGAACTTATAAACAATCACTCGAGGATATTACGTTACAGGAAATTTCGTAATAATCAGAAATTTAAACAATTCAAAAGCGTTTAAATTAAAGTACATATTTAAGTAATTTAAACCATTTATTTTGTCGGTGGCACGGTATAATTATGAACATTCTCGCCATCTGGACGTCTTTCGAGACCAGAAATCTTACCATGACGGGTTAAAATTACAGGCGTGCGAGCGAGAAAGAGATGGAGCTATGTACACTACGTACCTCCATCTTATTAACATTTCAGTTTGGGTCGTCAAAAACATCGCGTTAAAAGCTCGTTGCGTTTTATTGGTCTGTATGTTCGCTCTCCATAAAGACCAATAAAACCATTATAATTAACTATGACTACCGAGATTAAAACAAAGCCAACTAAATAAATCTGTTCAAAAAGCGCATGAATAGGTTGGCAAATAGGATTAGCCTGTTACAATATGTGTGTTACTAGATACTGAAAGTTAGATTTTCATTTCAACTCTAACTTTTAAACATCCTAAAAAGGAAGCACGCGTGGATGTGGTTAAAGTTTAACCTTGAATGACTTTCGCGAATATTCGCTGGATGCAATGGCACGTGTAGTTTAAGGCTGCCCGTGCACGTCAGACTTTTTGTAGGATAGATAATCGTAATAAATTATAAGTAATCATTCATCATCACAACGGTTATCGGACGTAGGCGGGTAGCCTAAGGCCTCTTGTACACTACACGACTTCACTCCGCACGTATATCCGGTAAATTCTCCGTCCGTAAGAACGGCGCGCAGTGTTGTATGGATCACTGAGAGAGCTTGTAGACACAATCGGAGATGTTATGGACCGGCGACGCCGCCGTGTCACGGTTCGTTTTTTAGGCCGTACGGTGCAAAAATCCGTCTCGTGTACAAGATGGCTAAGACTGCCCACCCACGTCCGATACGGTGACCGATTAATTGTAGGAGAAAAATAGAATACACTGATAACAATAGTGCAACGCACACGTCCTACAAAAATCGGTCAGAATATACTCGTAATACTTACCTATGTAATTATAATTTATGCGATTATAAGTCCTTCAAAAAGTCTGACGTGGGCGCGCGCAACCTTAGTCCGATAATCGGTGACCGATTTTTATAGGAGAAAAATAGAACACAACTGGCAACACACACTGGCAGCAATCGTGCAACGCACACGTTGACACGTCCTACAAAAAGTTGGTCAGAATATAATAATGATTGTAATTTATTACGATTAATAATTTATTACAAAATGTCTGACGTGGGCGGGCAGCCTCAATAGCGAGCGCCGTCCCTTGGGCTGCACTGTAATAACCAGCGACGCGTGTATGCTTCCTGTAACGACGGATCGCCACGCCGCGCCGCCCGTCGAAAGGTCACCGTATGCCACCTACAGCCTGCTTATTTTTAATTTTTGTATTTCGTTTTGCATCTGGTTTATCTTTATTTTCGTTGAAATTTTTTATTTAAAATCAGTCAAGTTTACTAGCGTTTTGTTGACACTTCGCGTGACCCAAGGGCTTGCTTCTACCTCGGTCAGAGATTAAGCATTGCCATACAACGTGGCAATGCCGCTAGTCTTTTGGGCACACTTCCGGTCGGCAGCGATGTGGAAGAATTTTTGACGCTATATTTTAGATTAGGATAAGTGTTAGTGTAGGGTATAGGTAGTTTTAATTAGTTAAGTATTTTATTTTTCATGTCAAATCGGAATAATTAACAAAAAAAACCGGGCAAGTGCGAGTCGGACTCGCGCACTGAGGGTTCCGTAGTAACTTACCTATAAAAACAGTTCAATCGAACAATTCGACAGTCTCGAAATGTACGTTTTTTGCAGTATAAACGGACGAATCTTTTTTTCCCGTCACTTTACCAATTGAATTGAAAATTGATTTTTGCACAGCTTCAAGGGACCACGAGTCCAATTATATGGTGTTAATTTCAACTCAATACCTCTAACTTACCTATGAATAAAGTTCTATTCTCGAATCGAGCGTTGAAGATTTTTCAAAAAAATAATTCTTGTGACGTAACAACAAATTTTCAGTTTTCAGACTTTTCCCTATATGAGTGCTATAAAACGTTGCTTCATGCCAAATTTCAAGATTCTAGGTCGACTGGAAGTACCCTTTAGGTTTTGATTCCCTTGCGAGTACTTGCAAGTTTCAAAATATGCAGCTTAAATTGCTGTTTCTTTTGATTGCGTTGACATAGAAGTTTGATTTTGTTACAGCTTAAAGGTATTATAGACCTGAGTATTTGGTATGAATTTCAATTTAATACCTCTACGCGTTTATGAGGAAATGGGTAGTAAGTTTAAAATTATTAAAAAAAAATATATTATGTGATGTAACTAAAAATTTATGGTTTTCGTAATTTTTCCTTTATCTATGCTATAAGACGTTGCTTCGTACCAAATCAAGATTCTGAGTTCACGGGAAGTACCCTGTAGGTTTTGATTCCCTTGCAAGTGTCGAAAATTTGCGGCATAAACGGCTGTATCTTTTGATTGCGTTGGCTTAGAAGTTTGATTTTTTCACAGCTTCAAGGGACTGTAGACCTGAGTAATTGATATAATTTTCAGCTTCATACCTCCACGCGTTCCTGAGAAAAAGGGTCTTGACAGACGGACGGACAGACGGACAACAAAGTGATCCTATAAGGGTTCCGTTTTTTCCTTTTGAGGTACGGAACCCTAAAAATAAACTTTTAAATACCAACCCACACTGGGTCCGCGGCCCTATCACAAAGAAGAGGTATGTAACTTTGTAGTGGGTACAATAATGTAGGCTGATCAGATTATGTTTGAGAATATTTCGTAGTAGACTCGCCAGATACCCCCTGGCGAGTCTACTGTCGTTACCGAATTACTATTTTAGGGGAAATATCAA
This sequence comes from Mythimna separata, assembly GCA_030763345.1. Taxonomy (NCBI): domain Eukaryota; kingdom Metazoa; phylum Arthropoda; class Insecta; order Lepidoptera; family Noctuidae; genus Mythimna; species Mythimna separata. The sequence continues at coordinate 18,877,910 of CM061167.1, read as the reverse complement.
ATGAATCCCGCTTTGGGTAGAGCGAGAAGGAGCGTTAGAATTTTACTGACCTGACTGTGCTGTGTATCTTTAGTGGCTCTTTGCATTTCAGGACTACGATACCTCTTTCGAAAATTCCTCAATCCTCATTATGGATACCTACGCTCATCATAATAGCTCTAAGGCTGATCTCACATTAGGCTTGCGCATTCCTCGGGCGTGTGAGTGGCGAGGGCGCCGCGTGTGCGCTGCGTGCGCGCTGCGTGGGCTTTGCATTTTTGGCGTGTGTGGAGAGTGCACGCGGCGCGTACGAGTTTGTCCGGAAGGGGCGAATTCGTCGCGATTCTCTAGTGCGTATCACACGCGACCGTTGCGCCTAGAAAGAGCATATCAACGCGCAAAACGTTTCGCAGCGAATTCGCCCTTTCTGGATCAGATCTAAGCGGCGTTCACGTCGCGTTCTTACCCCTTCAGCCGCTATCGCCTCTGAAGGGGTTTAAACGCCAAGGTGAAGTGGACGCGGCGCTCTCGTCGCTCACACGCCCAAGGAACGCGCACACCTAATGTGGGGGACGCCTAAGCTCGGTCAGTTTCAATAGCTGCGATCCGTTAATTATATACAATATACTCTAGCGGGTTTATTATGTTTAATTAATTATTTGCTTCAATAACTTGAATGAATTGTTCAACAGCCAACTGCCACTTGACTTGACGTTAATTTGTGATGTGTCAGGACCTCATCCAATGTCCTTTCTTTGGTATTATTCGTCGAGTCGTTGAGCTTGAGGTTAAGCGCGTATTATGAAATTGATTCGTAATAAAACATTATTCGCAATACTAAGCTACACGAAGGCTGACAAATGCTTCTTCTCACTGGACAGGTCCTATCGAATATTTGTCAGTGTAGTTCTTTTTTTAAAATACTCGTACATTACTAGAACTATACTCGTATAAAGGGTGTAAGGGACGTACTCCCTCAAAATTTTTTTTTGGCTTTCGTTCCAGGGCTCCAGGGTTCTCTTCCGCGCAACGCATGGCCCTGAAATGACAAATAAATTGATGTGTTAAAATCTTATTTATAACTATTGTGAAATAAATATTATTTAATCTATTAGTACTGTATAGGCCAGCCTACCGTATATGTGAATAATTTAGATTTGCGAAGTATGCCAGCTGTAGCCTCCAATATGTGAGACACTGCCAAAGTGTGTCATTTCATACACATTGAAGAGTGGCAAATCTACACAATTTGGCGTATTGCGCTTCAAGTCAAAATAATTATTGTTAAACATTTAAAAAATATTGCGAGTCGCAAGGATTTGCCTATTTTATAACGTAAGTGAGTGCAATTAGACCAGGGTCAAAGCCTACAAAAATGGTAAAAAATGAAAACAAATTACAGTAGGATGAAACCCATTAGAAAAGCAAGGGAATATGGTCAAAATGAAAGGAAAAATAAATTAGGGTCGATCCGAGTTCGGGAAGTGGGGGGGGTGAGTTTTTAAGGGTAAAAAATGGTTTATCTTGATTTCCGGCAAAACTACAAGTCCTATGGAAAAAAGTTAAATGGCAAAGTTGTAGGCAATAAAAAGATCTACAACTTTTGTATTTGCAGATTTTTCACATAACCTCAAAATTTAGGTGAAAAATTCAAAAAACCAAGTTTTTGGTTTTTTATTTATATCTTTTTCAAATAAAATATTTTTTTCTACGAAATTTGGTGAAAACTTACCTTATTATGTCCCAAATATACTGTAATTTATTTGATTAAAAATATTTATTTTTTCGCTTCATTTTAATTTAATATCAAAAAAGCACCCTAATTTTCAATCAAAAATTCTGACGTCAAAATATCAGCTTTTTTCAAAAAGTTTTGGGGCTTTTTGTTCGTTGAAATATCTACTTTCTGATGGTGTAAAGAAAGATATACATTACTATAGGAAATATTCTTAGAAAATGCAAAAAATTGAAAAAACCTCAAATTCGAAAAAAAAATTTTAGTCATTATGTACAATTTTGAGGTATTTATTAAAATTTACACTTTAATTACTCAAAAAACGTAAGATTTCATGTTTTATTGATAAACGAAAAAATTACAAATTAAAATATACTTCTATAATTAACAAACAAATAAGTTAATAAAGTTAATATTTAATAAGACATCTACAATATTTTGAAAAAGTTGTAGAATCTTCTTTAAATAATATTTGTAGATGCCTGTTTATTGCTGTTTTAAAAATAATTTATATACCTGAGTGACCTTCGGTGAATTTAAGCCCATTGTAAGTTATTTCATTGAGAATTGGGGACGGACCTAGGAGAGTCTGGGCCTTACTACATACCTGCTATTTCATAGCAGCTGTAAAGACCGTTAGTCAGTATTTGAGATACAGAGTAGTGTACAACATCGTTTTTAAAAATACACGTGCAGGCTGAGTTACTCTAAGTGATTTGTGAGAAATTTACTTTACATACTTTACGTTTGGAATCTGCATAGCAAGGTAAATACTATCTGTATTTTAATCTATATTAATCAGCTTCAAAATAAAAATAGTAATATTTTCTTTTATAAATAGTATGTTTAACCGTTTAACGTAACATAACCTAAAAAATTGAAATTGAATGATATTTCAGTACAAGAATAAAAAAATAGTAACTTCGTTTATTTTATACAAACAGATTTAGTTATACTCATGATAAAACTTTGAAGGCATTATTAATTTGATTTTGTCTTTTCAGATTACCAGTATGGAAGAATCTGTTTGTATAATCTGCAATAAGTCAGACGACAAGCAAGTGTATGAAATAAAAAAAACAGCTTTGAATCGTTTAGTGGCGTCTAGCAAGAAGAGAATCGACAATAGATACAAAAAATTTGAAACTTTAACATCAGCTCTTATTCATCGAACTTGTCAAAGTCATTATAATGATGAGACTGCAATAGCTACATTCTGTAGCTCAAGACGTAAGAAATCACAGGAAGGAAAACAAATAAATAAGGACGCTCTTATATTTAATTTTCAATCTCATTGCTTTCTCTGCGGTGGGTTTTTCGGTAATATTTCCAAAGATAAAATTTCATCAGTTCAAAATAACGATACAAGAGAAAATAATATATTATATTACAGCATATTAAAAAACAAAACACAATTAATGATTTCGATAAAAACCATTTTAGCTCGTTTAAGAAATGTGCCTGATTTAGTCGCAATAGAAGCTCATTATCACACTGTTTGTTATTTTGTATGAGATTTTCTATGACATGAATGTAATTCGAGTAAAATAAGTAAACTTTTTAACTAAAAAAAATTGCAGCAATCACATTTTTTTGATGAAATTGTACATAATGATTAAAAAAATTTTTTCGAATTTGAGATTTTTTCAATTTTTTGCATTTTCTAAGAATATTTCCTATAGTAATGTATATTTTTCTTTACACCATCAGAAAGTAGATATTTCAACGAACAAAAAGCCCCAAAACTTTTTGAAAAAAGCTGATATTTTGACGTCAGAATTTTTGATTGAAAATTAGGGTGCTTTTTTGATATTAAATTAAAATGAAGCGAAAAAATAAATATTTTTAATCAAATAAATTACAGTGTATTTGGGACATAATAAGGTAAGTTTTCACCAAATTTCGTAGAAAAAAAGTTTTTGAAAAAGATATAAATAAAAAACCAAAAACTTGGTTTTTTGAATTTTTCACCTAAATTTTGAGGTTATGTGAAAAATCTGCAAATACAAAAGTTGTAGATCTTTTTATTGCCTACAACTTTGCCATTTAACTTTTTTCCATAGGACTTGTAGTTTTGCCGGAAATCGAGATAAACCATTTTTTACCCTTAAAAACTCACCCCCCCACTTCCCGAACTCGGATCGACCGTAATTTATTTTTCCTTTCAATTTGATCATATTCCCCTCCTTTTCTAATGGGTTTCATCCTACTGTAATTTTTTTTGGTTTCAAAAATTATCTACCCTGGTCTAAATGTGTAACGCAAACTTATACAAATCTACTTTAATTTACATTATTATATTATTATCAACGACTGATTTTGCCTTTATTCAACATTTCGACACCTCGCACGCATAAGATCGTTAGATAAAATGTGCTTTTTTTCAGGAGAAGCGTTTTGTAATTGTTAAAATAATATATGTAAGTAATTAATGAAAATCTTTTTGATCTTTGTGATTGGTGAGTGCGCCGCAATTAGGTATCTTTGCAGCGCACTTTTTGAATTTGGAACATCTTAGTGTTTAGCGCCAAAGAAATCGAACGCAAATATTGTTTGAGTAAAGACTGGCTGGTACGCCCTTAGTCGCGCCGCCGGGCCGGCTGGATAAAAAAAATCACATTAAAAACGCGAAATCTACAGCCCGTTTTAGATAATTGGAAATCCACGGTTTTTTTGAAAAATGAGTTTTTCAACAGTGAATAAAATATGATTCGTTTTTTAGTTTTCTCCTAGTGGGTGATGAAAAGTAGAGTGTATTAGTGGGGCGCAAACTATATTTTTGGCTCGGGTGACGTACTCTAAGTCCCTCGCTACGTTCAGGATTATACTAATCTAATTCTACTCTACATTCCCTCAGTAACGCTCTGGAGTCAAAAAAGCGCCCTCGCGGTAAAAATATTATTTTGCTCCTTTATGATACAATCTACTATTCTTTTATAATAATAGGTACAAGTTTATTCAAAAACTATGTTATGACTTAATGTATTATTGGAGGTATCGAGTTATTTATTCTGTCAACGAGTTATTTATTGTGTTCAACTGTTTTCGTTTGATTGCGGCACTTGCGATAGATAGTTAACTTCTAGTTAACATATAAATTAGTCAAAGGGTGCAAGAGGCATATCTATCTGTATTTATGTGCCTGAATTATTCGCAAATATTATTGCTACATTCCCGCTTCCGACGCAACGCTATTTGATTTCATGGTCGAACAGCAGTGCAAATTACATGGCTTGAGATATTGTGGCTGATTTCTAGCACTACATCTCTATAGCAGTATCGGATTCTGATTACGTGATCCCAGTTTAGATCAAGAGCGTGGGTAGATTACAGTTGTGGTAGGCTATCTTGTAGTAAATGCAGCGGGGGCGTCAAACAAACATAGTGTCGATTCATAACACAATTATTTCAGAAATTGCATCTATATTTAGAACACTATCTAAATTTAGACCGCAAACTATAATCGCCAAGTTCTTCGGATGATCACCTTAAAGGACAATTTTGTGTGCAGCATGCTATATTTGTGAGTGAAGGCTTTGGTGGAGCGTACGTTAGAGGTGTGCCCGCTTGGGCGGAGCACTGCCGTGTTCTCGTGGAGGCGATAGGCGGCAGCGTCCTCTAGCGCCGGGCCCTGGTACAGGCCATGGTTCGGAGCGAGAAGTAGTGGCAGGCCGTCGCCTATTTTTGCGAAGCAGTACTGCTAGCAAAGGAGGCGGCCGAGAGGGCATGGCCCTCGCGCGTGAGTCACCGGAAGCCCGATTGCGATCCCATTCCGGCATGCCGACGGCGAGCAATGGGCAGCTACCAAACCCATGTCGCCGACGGCGCTTATTGACACATGCGCGCCTCAAAGAGGTGTCAACAGATTATCGGAGCCCAGCAGGGTCGAAGCCTACTAGGACCCTAGGTTGAACGAAAGACATCCCCGGAACTCTGAAATTATGGCAAAGAAGGAACAGGAGTGGATTTTAGTTAGTAGAAGTCTTACACGCCTTCGCGCTCCACCCAGAGCGAGAGAAGTCATATTGATGATTTAAATTCTACAACAACTTACACTACGTTTCCCCCATAGCGAGTTTTATAATTTGCGCGAACGTCGCGTCATGTTACTTACTCGTATGTCGAACACATGATAATAGCTGACTTGGAGGGTAGATGTTAATACTTCTTTAGCAGATAAAGGTATGCCACACACACATTAATACGACCTTTTTCTGAAATTTAAAGATTTTTGCACAATATTTAACCAGATATCGTATAGGTACCAGTGGCACAGTTTTTCGCACTAGTGCGAGTACGTTAAGTAAAACCTAAATGCAGTAAAAAAAGTACCCACGTTCGACCAAAAGTGTGTTGAAAAATAAGAACAATAATTAGCTGAAAATAAGTCGGTAATTGCTAAAAATACAGCTTTAGTTTAATCTTTTATTTTGCATAAACGACACAACATCAATAAAACCTTGAGTCGTGAGAAAATTTAAATGAAATGTCAGCTGCAATCAATTGTGTAGTTTATGAGAAACGAAGCATATGGCCTAACTAATGACCTACAATGAGTCAATAAGCTGCACAACATGGGCTAACATTCTTCGCGACAGCAATAAAGAATGAAATAATAGTAGATTATGATACTAGTGTGTAATGTGTGGGTGATTACCGGTCGCGGCGGTATTAAGACCCGAGCCGTGGCGACGGTCTTAAGAGAGCCAAGAACAGTAATCGTTAATTACTCACGTGTATCATACGACGTTTTTCAATACACTTGTGAAGAAAAATAATATAACATCACCACAATAGTACCTAAAACTAGAAAAAAAATGTGTCCTGGCGGTAAAAAATTAAAACAGTTTAAAAAAAGTCTAGTGCGCCTCACCATCTACGATTGCATATCACTGCTTAGCTTACCATCAGGTGGGATCGCAGTCAAGCACTAATTTATATAACTTTAAAAAAAAATTATGAATGAATGAAATTTTATGCCTTATAGGGGAAGGCTAACGCATTTTCAGTCTCAACTTTTCATATTTACAACAGAAATACCCTGAAAGAAGCCTTAAAGGTTCTAGCGGACGTTTTTAGCATCGTTCGTAACAAATATTTGTATGTAATCGCTATTGATATTTCGCAGTTCAAAATAACTTGGCTATAGCGAATGGAAATAAAAATAAAACCTTTATCGCATCAAACGTGAATTCTTGGTTTATTATATAAACGAATGTAAATATTATTAGTAGAGAGAGGCCGATTGTGGACAATGGAGTTTGTCAAATAGTCGACCAGGGCCTCAAGTCTGTTATGACAATAAAATTGTAAAAAATAATTATAATGTAGTATTATAGTGATTATATCTGCACTGGGCCCGCTTGGTGGATACAGCCCATTTCCTCTCCTAGATAGGAGGCCTGAGTCCCAACAGTGGGAACATTACAACAACATACAACAACATACAACAAGACAACACAAGAGCTGAGAGAGTTATTATTACAAGGCTGATAATGCTAATGCTAAATAGTACTTATTATAAAAAAGTCAGATAGTAAAAAAAAATAACAAAAGAATAAACGACAACAGTATGGTGAGTAATCTGAATTGATCGTCAATTCTGATACAATTCTAATAGCAGACTAGAGGTCCAGGTAACTAGTTGGCGCTCAAATGACCGACTAGTTAGGCCGCAGTGGAGGTTAGACAGTCCTATGTTTTAGTACTGTGTATTTTACTAACTAGCTTCTACCAGCAGCTTCACCCGCGTGTAAGTAGGTTTCTCCAAACAAACTTTACATCACTGTTTCATCCCCTCGGGAGTCAATTTTGAAAAACCTTCTAATCGCCTTCTCTCTTAAACAGTGCTCGCCTACGTCATAAAAGAAAACCATGCATTTACACGTTTTTATTGTAAGTTGATATGTCAATCATAAAGTTTTACTTATAATTTATTCCCATACAATTTGACGTTCACTGTTCAAAGTGTGCAGTTTCATAAAACGACAAACTAAGCAGAGCTTGCTATGAGCGAGTATTAAACAGCTGGTAAACATACTTATATATTTCTAACTACATTAATATATTCTTCTGCCTGGCGTTAGTCCCGGCGGTTGCCAGGGTCCTACAGGGAACTACATTAATATATTACTATAGATAAATTACACCCAGACTGTGACTGAGTTGTTCTGTACAAATGATTGCGCTCATCACACAAACGTTTGTTGTACGTGGGAATCCAAAAATGAAAAATTTGTTGGGAACTTATTTTTCATTTCTCATTAATCTATAAATTTGGCCGGAAACTTGTTATTCTGGATTGGTTTATGGCTATGTACTTATTTATGAAATCAAAAATGCCTCACTTTGTTCTCTCCTGCCCTTAATATCTAATCCGATACAAGTTATAATTTGAAAATCTAGCTCACATTTTGATGCCAGGAAATCTACCGACGCTGAAAACAAAAATTGTATCGAAATGAAGGAACAGGCAATGTAGACTACGTTAGGAAAATAAAAGGCAGTCAATGTTCAATAGATCAATTAAGTACAACAATAAAAATGCCTATCATCAACAGCGATGGAAGTGCTATGAAGATATTATAGTTAGCTCTGACAGACAGAAGCTATCGTTCACGTATATCCACGTGTGTCAATAAAGGCTTGTTCTGATGGGTGTAAAGTGAAAATAGTTATTAGATATTCTATGTTTTTTTTTTATGATTACAATGACTTAATGATCTATGTCCTTAAGATGGACCGGAGGGCGACCACAGTAGCGTGAATAGTCTGGAGCTTTGCGCTGTACCTCGCTTCACGTCATACTGTTGATCGTCGCTTCGACAACACGTTGCGACGCTAGGTGTGACGAGGATGACCACGCATACGGGATTGCCCCGCACAAGTAACCCTCGGAAGGCAATCCCGCATGCGAGATGAAATCGGCATGATATTAAAACAACCTTAGTACGATAAAAAAGTGTTAAGAGATGTTATGAGACATTTTTTTTGATGTTATGAATACAAAATAAAAGTTTTAGTAAGAACTAGTATGAATATAAAAACTAAATATATAAACGAAAAAAACTAGTTTTTAAGTAAGATACGTGTAAGTTTGCAATTCATCAGAATATTACAGATAACTTCTTTACTTTGTATACCCATCGATACGTTTCGAACTAAGTTATTCCTAAAATTGACATGAAACTTCTGATGTGGAAGGATTTAATTTTGTGTGTCTGACACCCACGTTGAAGCAATATTATAAATGAGAAATTGTATGTCTCTCGGTTACGTTTGGGTTTACCCTGTTTAAATCGCTGATCGGATTTGAAAAAACTTGGCACATGGGCAGACAATTTTTTTCTAATTTAGGTGGGGCGAAATGGAGTATCAGATTTACGGAATAAATCTCACCTGTATTCCTTCACTAGCTTTTCTTTTCATGGTCTAGATCATTTTTTTGAATGAAAAATAAGTCTGTATACTTTGCTGGCATCTGCTCTGGCACCGTCGTTTTGGCTGTCAGATCTTTAAAACACAACGCGTCGTCATCTCGGGCATGTTGCATCGGCATCAGACCCATTGCTGACCGTCCGGTGCGGTGCGGACCTGCGGTGGCCGGGAATCGCCACACGACCCTCGACTCGATAGCTCTCCTTTTCTCACTAACTTTGCTCGCTTGCGTTGTCGCTCCGTACCCACCATGGCCTGAACCGGGGTCGGCCGTAAGTGGTCGTTACCGTCGGTCGCCTCCAGCAAGAGACGGCAAAGCTTGGTCCAAGCGGAGCAGACTTTTACTGAATTCTCTACCGTGTCTTCAGGTCGATCTGCATAATGGTAACGCCCGGGACATCTGGATTATATATATATGACATATTTCACTCCGGTAGTTGGTTCTCCACGGTTAATAAAACACCGAAGCCAGGGGGAGGTGCTAGTCAAAAATGAAATAACTCACGTGGGATAGTATTAAATATTCAGAAGATAGGTACAGCAAAAACATTTTATTAATAGCAACTGAATAAAATTCGTAAAATATAACTAATTGTTTCCTTGAAGCTTTCCGTACCATTGAATCATAAAGTAAAATTTTGTTACGTGAAGCACCGATACGTAAATTTTCACGTGTTTTCGAAATCATTGTGTTCGCGTTCGTGTTGTTTTTCACGTTGTTTTGTCATAAATGGTTACGAGGGCTGTCTATTGTCCGTCTATCAAGCTTTCATCAAAAGCTTTCTGTTTTAATACCCTGTATTTTCTTTATTTTTAGATTTTGTTTGGCCACTGTTACACTGATACCTATCATACCGATGGTAGGTAAGGGAAGACGTCATCGATGTTCAAGGACACTTGCCTTACATTGACCGCTCTTGGTCAGAACCCTTGTCTTACGTTCGGAGTGCTTCGTATCAAAAATCCTTCGTAAAAAATTATCCTAGGGGGATATTTTTATTGCAAGAGTTTTATCCTTTGGGAGCAACTCAATGCCTGCAATAGTGCATGGCCGTTATTTTAGGACATGCTCTATCCGTGTGTTAAATTTCACCCAAATCCTCTTTAACTATGAAGTGAAGCGTAAAGGAGTGGGTAATAAACATACTCGTACATACAGACTTCCACATTTATAATACTAGTGTGAATTTGTGGCTTAATAATACACAAACACTTGCCAAATCGCGGTAAATTCCTACGTCTAGACTCGTTCACGTATGAAGTTGAGCTTTGTATACTTTAAACGATGTGACAAGGGCACAACATGTTTACATGTGCGTCACTAATACCCTTTCATAGCGAACAGATGACTCCAGGACTTGTTAACAAAGTGTTGAATTTTAACTTATTTATGTAGGTACCTACGTTGCCATCACCGACGTTGTCGCCTCACAGTTCATTTATCCTATGAGTATAACATCGCAAATATTCCGTCAAGCCACAAGGTATTGATCTTACACGTTAAGCGTGGCTTTATTAACGTTGTGGTTAACATTACGTATATAAACAATACATTTTCCACGGTAACTGGTGGTTTATGTTCATTGTTTTACCTCCAAAAATAGCATTAAAATGAAATAAAATATATCAACAGTAATATTAGCGCCGTTGTGTGGGTGTCAACCCCCACGTTTTCACCGTCGTAGGTGACGCCGCGGGTATCGATAATTCTTAGAGGCATTTTTTAACTATAGCAGGCGTGGGCTCGCGGACGGCGAGCAATGGCAAACTTGCCGTCCGATGAAGACTCGGCCCGACTGACGTTGCATTGTGTTCCACGCGCGCCTCAAATATTGTTAGTGAAGGGGACGTGGTCTGCTAGGGCCGGTGCTTACCAAGATGCGAAGTTGTCTAAAAGATGTACCTCAGCCCAAGAACGTAAATGATGGGTTTTATTTAAAATTTAAAAATTAACAACATACCCACACACACTATACGCGCCGTCGACAACAATCGGTTCGGATGAATACCGGACTGCCGGACGGCAAGCTGCGGGTAGCAGCTTAAGGTGGTTAGAAATCGGGATCGGTATCCCGGCGGTGGGGGTGCCAGGGTCATGCACTCACGAGAGCAGCGGCCTTCGGAGATGGAGGCGATTGCCTACCGCTCCTCCTCGCTGCGGACCATAGCCTGTACAAGGGCCGGGAGCAAGTGGTCGCTGCTGCCGATGACCTCCTTGAGGACACGGCGGTGCTCCGCCTAAGCGGAGCTGACCTCTACCGGAGGACACGGTGGATCCACCGTGTCCTCCGGGCGGTCCACACAGTGGCGACACCCGGGCGTTATTTCCGCCTGATTCCGATGCAGGAACCTTCCGAACTAACATGTCCTGGGAAGACCTGCGTCATACCGAAAGTGAGGATGCCGTGACGTCTTCACAACCTCTCCTCAAGGAGACACACCGCCATAATTATGGCATGCTAATTTAATGATGGAATATTTGCGCTAACTAGGTATAAAGTAGCATGCATTTTTTAAAGGTCAATATGGGCCTGATATTTTTTGTCAACTTTAGTGACATTATATTCAAAGGAGTGTTATTTGATTTATTTAATTTATATCGTTACAGATATTTGGTGGAGAAGAGGCAACTGCAATCACAAATGGACGCCGAGAGCCGGGCGGAGAAAGAACTATCAACAAGTCTAGATGAGAAGGGCAAGCTTATTATAGAAATGAGGACGTCTTTGCAGCAAATCAACGAATTGTTGTCCTGTGTTGGTTAGTCAACTAGTATTTTTATTCAGCCTATACTGTCCCACTACTGGGCAAACGCCCCCCCAACTACTTCCAGGTAACATGTTAGCTCAAGTAATCCCCAGTGCAGCATCATCATCATCATCTACCTAGCCTTTTTGCCAACTATATTGGGGTTGGCCAGTCAAGCTGGATTTAGAAGAATACCAGTATTTTACGAGGAGCGGCTACCTACCAGACCTCCACAACCGATTGCCTGGGGTAACACGGTACTTCATGGCAAGACTGATTGACTTGAGTCAGATTTACTGACTTTAATCTTTAATCCCCAGCGCAGCATAAGGTTCGCATAAGTATAAGTGCACCATAATGAGCATTTATAATTCAGAAAAATAAATTCGCGGAAGAATATTTAATAAACATGCAGTAATGAAATTAATCCGTACACAACCCACGTAATATTATATCGAATCCATACAAAGCTCGAAATAAATAAATATTTGCGGGCGGGGTTAACAAAAGGAAAGCTGTTTACAGAAATGTAGGATAAATGCCAATTGGCATTTGGCATTGGCATTCAACCTTTACCTATAATAATTGTAAATAATAAATCTATTTATTACAAATCTGCTATTAGTATAAAAGCGAAAACGGAAAAAAGTAGTTTTACGAGTACATAAAAGAATCGATACACGAATACCGATTAATTTCCGAAAGTCACCGACCCGTGCCACGGTTGCTTCTCAAAAATTGCGTTTGTCGTGACATGTGTCATATCAATCATCATAAATTGAGCGCGGTATAGTTGGTAGTGGTGGTAAGACTCGTAACGTCTATCTATGCGACATTGAACCCGCAGGCTCTTCAAGTTCAATGCCGGCTTGGATGGGGGGGTCGCCACTGGGTCACGCTCGGCCCCGGCGGCGTGGCGGCGGCCTCTCGAATTTTTTTCTTTGTTTATTTGGGTTTTTGTCTAACAAGATATGCCAACCAGATCGTAACTTTTAACAGGCTTCTCGGATGAAACTTTCGTATTGTTTTAACAATCGATAGCGAATATTGATGTTTAATTTAATTTCTTTTGTATACTTACATGTGAATGGATGGAGAGAGAGAGAGAGGAGAGCCAAAGATGGATAGGTTGTGTGAGGAATGATAATTATGGAAGAAAAGGGAGTTAGTGATAAACTTAGGGCTCATTTTCCTAGATCGTTCTAGAGCTCACATTCGGGATGCGGAAGATTTTAGAGAATCGTTTTATAAAGTCGACACCAAAATTGAAAAAAAATTGACATAAGGCCATTTAGCGCGGTCAATACATCGGTCGGCGTAAAGCTTGCAGCACGCCACAGTTTTCTCCAAATGAGGGTTTATGGCATGCGTTACGAAAAACTTCAGTAGGTACCCTTCTTGCAGTCCTAGCAACTAGACGTGTCGGCGATTAGTCGGAATAACAAATATTCGGGCGAACGTTCTTTGTTCAAGTGAAATCCAAACATACGCATTCAGTGTACATATCAACTGTATATCGACTCAATTATCAACCAATAAAAATGAGCCTTTACCGACAATTGGCTCAAATTCGTTTACGAAAACTTGTGTCGCTCGAACAAAAATTAGCTCAAAATAAGCCGAAAGTGCGTTTAATATGTCCTCATAATCTTTGAGTTTGTAAAGTAGCTAGTTAGCTTCTACGTAGCAGGCTCGACAAACCAGTAATATTACGACGATAAAGGATTAGCAATGGAAATTAGAAAATCTCTTTTTAATTATCTCATAAAGCTTTCGCTCCCACAAAGTTGCTAAAGCCGAAGCATGATTAAGGTCGTTTTTTTATCGAATCCCGCTTCCAAGCAGAATATCGTATTATCAAAAAACTTTTATAGTGAAATCACAAGCTTACAATAATATTTTGAGCTTTACCTAATCAATTTGAAATGGCGGAGAGGTCGAGTAGATATAGATGTTGGGTAAAGATTTTTTTTTTCTTTGGGGAATCATCCAATAACTTCTGCTCTAGGGTGGTGCGGGACGGTGTGTCAAACTTTTACTGACTAAAACCCAGTCCTATGTTCCTTCGTTGTCTTGCGTTCCATGGGGTTATCTTTTCTGGAGCGAACTTATGGCCCCGGTAGGCTTAGACTGGGCTGGGACCCTACGGTTCCTTGAGAAGCGTATGGAACATTACATGCCCACGCATGCCCACGCCTACGATGGCTGGAAAACAGTTTACACATTTAAAACAAAACTAGATACTCACGTGAAGCAGTAAACATATTATCTAACGCCCGTTTTCAATAAGCTATCTAACTGAAGTTGCAGCTACTAAAGATAAACAAATCAACGAACAAATCTATCCTTTTGCCCTTACTTGCTTTCCTATAACCTACCGACGGATAGAATTCATTTGCATTTCTTACCAAAAGTTGTGGATTCATAGATAGAATCTTGCTGTTTATCGGGGATAGCTATCTATCTATGAACTGCGGTACGTTATAGAAAACAGGCGTTAGACCAATCCGCTTCAGTGAGATAGAACGATCTACCCGATTATATAGGTATTTGTAACACGAACGTTTTGTATAAAAAGACTTCTCGCACTCACGTATCGTCTGTTTTTTATACCCTGAGACTAAATTGACACAGGTAATGTCGAACTTACTATAGGAATGATGCCAGTTCTTTTGTGTTGTAATGTTATTTTAGTCTCAGGGTATAAAAAAACAAACGGTAGTCGATATTTTTTAATGTTATTTTAATAAAATAGCTTTGTATTTGGTATTTCACTTTGGCGTTACTGTATCTTATCAAAGAATCAAGACAAATATAACTGCAGCCCACAACACACACAATGGCAATATGAGACTGAATGTAAGAGGTGTGTGTGTATGTGATGTCACATACAAAATATAAGTCTAGCATCCACTTCAGCGCTTGGTTTCCATCTCTCGTGCAACAGTCTCGTGCAGTCAACATCTTTGGGTAGGTATAACAAGATAAGATTTCTGCTTGTTCAGAACAGAGAAAGTTACATTAATGTCTTTTATACTCATCATCATGCATAGCCAGACTTTCGCCCTTTGAAAAAACATTAAAAAAAATGCAAACTGCAATTAGTACACATTGACAAAACAAGAACTTAAATAGAAAAAAATGTTTGTCTCACGACTACTCCAAATAGGTCCAGTTTTGGGTCCGTTTCTGAAGGAAAAACTCGGGATCCTGGACTGGAACACAAGGCAAAGAAGGAACATAGGAATAGGTTTTAGACAGTAAAAGTCTGACATGCCCCCCGATCCGCTCTAGAGCGGGAGAGGAGAAGTCATTGGTAGTTTTCTTGTGTTCTTTTAAAATATGTAATTTTATAAGAATCAAAATCTATTCGACCTGACTATCGGAGGTACATTATTTATCCACGGCGACCACCATAAGTACACATGGAACTCACCCGATGGCGTCACCAAGAACCAGATTGACCACCTTGCCATTAGTTCCAAATGGCGTTCTTCATTGCTCGATGTCCGTAACCGCAGGGGCGCCGATATTGATAGTGACCATCATCTGGTGGTTGCTGAAGTCCGGCTTAAAATTTCAGTAGCCCGTAAAGCTGGAGGACCGGGCAAAATAGGGAGAAGGTTCGACGTGAGCAAACTGCATGACTCCGACACGCGTAAAGCATTTCGGCTTGAGTTACGCAATCGCTTTTCGGCACTCGAAGCTACTACGGACTCACTGGACGAGGAGTGGAACCGCATCAAGGTGGCCTATACAGAGACCAGCTCCGTTGTTCTGGGACATAAATCGACCAAATCTCGCGAGGATTGGATGTCACAGCGTACGTGGAGTCTGATTGAGGACAGACGAGACCTCCATCTAAGACTGCTTGAAACTCAGGATAGCACCGTAAGAGCCGTCCTTAACATGCAATACCGTCTAAAACGCAGGGAAATTTATCGCAGCACCCGGAAAGATAGGAGACAGTGGGCTGATGGTATTGCAGATCGTGCTCAACGAGCTGCGAACTCCGGAAACCTAAAGGAGTTATATAACACCACGAAAACCCTGGCTGGAAACCGAAAATTCAAGAAGAAGCCGCTGAAGTCTAAAGATGGTCAGCTCATTGTGACGGCAGAAGAGCAGCTGCTCCGCTGGCGTCAGCACTTTGAGGAAATTTTCCGTACGTCCGCAGCACTGACTCCTGATGCGTTGCAGATTCAACCTACACCAGCTCGGCTACTCGATATCGATACAGAACCACCATCAGCCTTTGAAATTGCTAAAGCGGTCCGCTCTTTGAAGACAGGTAAGGCGCCAGGACTCGACCTGATTACGGCGGAAATGCTACAAGCTGACTTATCCTCTGCCGTCGATGTTCTAACGCCCCTTATTGAAAGGATCTGGACCGCCGAGGAGCTCCCGGATGAATGGAACAAAGGTATCTTAATCAATGTACCGAAGAAAGGTGATCTCAGTCAGTGCAATAACTGGAGAGGTATTACGCTGCTCTCAATTCCCTCAAAGGTGTTTTGCAAGATCATCCTGGATAGGTTGTCAAAGGCCGTGGATCCTCTCCTACGCGAGGAACAAGCTGGTTTCCGCCCTGGCTGTTCATGCACCGACCAGATCAACACTCTCCGTATCATACTCGAGCAGGCATCAGAATGGCAGAGGGAGATTTATCTAACTTTTGTTGACTTCGAAAAAGCCTTTGATACGCTGAAGTGGTCCAGCATCTGGTCTCGCTTGTTGAGCATTGGAGTACCACCCAAAATTGTTCGTCTTCTGGAGGCTATCTACAAGAAGTATTCTTGTAAGGTAACGCACGACGGCCTCATCTCTGATGACATCACGGTGCACGCTGGTGTCCGCCAGGGCTGCCTACTTTCGCCGCTTCTTTTTCTTGTGGTTCTTGACGGAATAATGCTCCGTATCTCCGACAACAAGCGCCGCGGAATAGAGTGGGGATTGTCCAACGTCTTGGAGGACCTAGATTACGCCGATGACCTTTGCCTCTTGAGCCATACCCACTCCGACATGCAGGCTAAGTTGGACGATTTAAGTCAGGAGGCTGCAAGATCTGGCCTTAAAATTAACATCCGGAAGACGCAAGAGATGCGAACTGGTGTGAAGAATCCCTCACCGTTGATGCTGAACTCAGAGGTAGTGGAACGCGTACACAATTTTACCTACCTAGGAAGCGTCGTTACAGAAACCGGAGGTAGTGAAGAGGACATCACTTCACGGATCGCCAAAGCCCGAGCAACCTTCGCGCAGCTAAGACCTGTTTGGCAGTCACGTAAATTGACCCGAAGGATAAAACTCAAGATCTTCGGGTCCAATGTTAAACCTGTACTGCTCTACGGGTGCGAAACATGGAAGGTTACGAAAGATATCTCACGCCAGATCCAAGTTTTCGTCAACCGCTGTCTCCGTCGCATTCTCGGAATTTACTGGCCCGAGACTATATCTAACATAGAGCTGTTAGAAAAATGCCACGAGAGCCCGATCGACCTCCAGATCAAGCGTCGCAAGTGGAGATGGATTGGCCACACGCTCCGAAGGGATTCCGATCACATACCCAAACAAGCGTTGGATTGGAACCCCCAAGGAAAAAGAAAGCGTGGCCGTCCCCGCCAAACTTGGCGTCGCACCGTACTGGCAGAAGCGGCAAGCAACGGAATGACGTGGAGCGAGGTGAAGCGGGAAGCTCAAGACCGTTCGCGATGGAGGATTACTGTGGACGCCCTCTGCCCCATCTAGGGGACATAGGACATTAAGTCAAGTCAAGTAAGTCAAAATCTATTCGCATTATTAAAATAAAACGAAATAGAAATATGCGTATCTACTTGGTTTAGATAGAAATAAAAAGAGTTTTTTGCGCCAGGTAGAAGATTACACCTACCATGTACATATGTCGCAGGTTTTTCATAAAATTTGGCTTTTGATCAAAAACCTAGGTTTTTGATGAAAAACCGGAAGATGACACATATTAAACTCAATTTCAGCATAATCCTGTATCAATCCAGATTTTTGATCAAAAACCTGAACTAGTTTGGGTTTATGATAAAGTTTTTGGCAAAAGGCTGAGAATCGTGGCGTGGGCACGCCACGATTCTCAGTCGCGAAGGAAACGCACGCGCGTCAGCAGCGCTACTAACGCGCTACAGTAGCATAAAAATTAAGATTTTGTATGTAGATTGTTTTTGGTTTTCATTCACGCGCCCCCCTCCCTCCGTCTTCTTCCCGCTGTCGTCTGACACGGTCGCGCGTTAGCAGCGCTACAGTCGCGATGCAGTAGCGCGTTAGCGCTGCTGACGCGCGTTGCAAATGCGACTGTAGCGCGCTAATGCTCTGAATCAATATCTGTGGAAATAAAGAGGCTACATTACCTATATTAATATTACACAATATACAAAATTATATGAAGCAGTAGATACAAGACTAAACAAAATTATAATGAGTAAATCAGAATAAAAATGTTTAAAATTGTAAAACTAGCCTGTCGATGCGAAACTATAGCATAATTTCTAATTTAGTCGTGAAACTGTAAAATTAAACGTATTCGGTGCTAGAACATGTCAGTGCAGTTTCATTACAGAGAGGAAATATGAATCCATTGAACACAGGAATCGATGTTCGACGGCATGCCTCGAATTTCATTAATACTCGTAAGGCCGGGAGTCCACCAAAGCGGAGAGGAGACGAGCGGAGAGGAGAAGTTTTTTTAAACAACCAATAGAATTGTGTTATTGACACACCTCCTCTCCGCTCAGCTTCAGTGGAAATCGCTGTGCAGAGATGTGTAATATTTGTATGGCTTGATGGAAGCGGAGATGTGAGCTATGCGCGGACGACGCACAGTGGAGACGAGGGTTTGGGACACATCACACATCTCCGCTTTGGTGGAGTCCCTCGAGCTGAAAAACATTTCCTCTCGGACAGCACACAGCACACCGCACACATCTCTGCTTTGGTGAAGTCCCGGCCTTACATCGAGCTTCACCGAGCCTACGTGTTCGACCAGAATATTACACAAACCGAATTAAACAAAAGACCCGAATAATATTTAATATATCGTCATTTCAGTACGTTGAAAATATTCCAAACAATGTCGTGGAAAATCTTTGAAAATTTTCCATATATAAATTTGTACACAATTAAATGTTTACCAAAACTTACTCGTGTACATGTAACTAAATGAAAAGATTAATCTCGTCTCTGTTTCGTCAGCAATTGAACAATAAGTTATTTTCAATTTTCCTGAGCCTTCAGGAATTGTTGTTGTGTAACAAGTACACACACATTGTGTCACATCTATAGAAGGTTTGATGCTAATATTAGTATCAAGCCTTTCATAGATGTGATACAATAAAATAATGCTTTGATAAATCTGTACATATAAATAAAATTGAAGTGTCTGGTACAACTAGACATTTTGTTTTTTCACCAAGTGCATCATTGTTATCTTCCGCCCATGTTGTTCGGAGTCGGAGCAACACGTTTTTTTCTTCCATTCTGTCTTGTTACCCAATTACCACCCACCACAGGCTTAGGCTTACGGACGATGAGCAATGGCTAACTCACTGTCCAGCTGTCCGGTACCCCTCCAGACCAAGCCTGCGTAGTCGACGGCGGCGCGTATACGCCTCGCACACCTCAAAGAGTTTTCAGCAAAACCGTAAGGGCCCAGCATCAGAAGCGTACTGAGGCCATGGATTGGCTTTTAAAACGGAGACTCAAGGTAAAGAAGGAAAATAGGACTACTTCTATGTTCATTCTTTGCCTGTGGAAAAAATCATTGGATTATTTCCCATCTAAAAAACTGCCATACTAATATTAATTTCGTGGGCGAATCAAACCTGCGTAACGCCAATGGATCAGCCAATCGGTTACCCACTGCGCCGACCGTACCATCATCATCATCTACCTAGCCTTTTCCCAACTATATAGGGGTCGGCTTCCGGTCATGTCGGATTTAGCTGAATACCAGTATTTTACGAGGAGCGGCTACCTACCAGACCTCCACAACCCATTAACTGGGGTAACACGGTACTTCATGGCAAGACTGGAGTCAGTTTTACTGGCTTCTGACTATCCGTAACGACTGCTAAAGATCTACAAATGCCAAGCGGTTACCTACTGCGCCAGCCGTACCGTAAAATTAATTTCGCTAATTGCATAATACTGATTGTTTTGAAGTGAAGTTTATCGTAGTTGGTAACTTGCAGGTGCGCCTAATGTACCGCGACCGTTCACCGACGTGCCCCCCGGCGTGCAGTACGCGTTGGACGACATCTTGCAGGAAGTGCCCCAGCCAGACGCCGACTGTAAGGCTTTGCTTTCGTTTATTTGTTATATTGCTTTCGTTTATTTGTTATTTATTTATCAGACTTCCAACAACGAAGTATTCCTGTTTCGGCACCAAAGGATTCGGCACCCAAGCTACTCCCGTTTCGGAACCAATAGGTATTTTGGATTGGTATTTTGTATTGGTGCACCATTTTGTATTGGTACCAATAAAAAAGTATCGAAGAACTTGGTGCTGAAACAGGAATACTTTCCATCAAGGACTTATTCACTAGAACATTTTTATATATTATTGTGACATACATTCATACTTACAATCTAAAGTGACCTTGTCATTAACAGGTGAGCATTGCATTAATTTATACAGGCCTAAGGGCCTGTTATACCACCTATGATTAAGTTTCGAGTATCTTACTTGGCAGATAATTTCATACAAATTCTATTCTAATTTTGAATTTATTCAGTGCCTACTCGGACATTGTGAAACAGGCCCTTACAGTAATATAATTATAGATATACCTAGACTTAAAATAAAAAAAAACTAAACTACATGAACACGAAAAGAGTAATTAAATTTAATTTTGACCTCTGTTTCTCTCTTGAATTAAAGAAATCTAGAAGAATCCTTGGATTAAATATTTCTTTTTTTTTAATTGATATAAACTAGTGCTTGACCGAGATCCCACCTGATGGTAAGCAGTGAGGCAATCATTCGCCAAAAAGATTATAAACACGAAACATAACCAAAAATGTCTTTCCAAATAAATGAGATTGTAAGAAAAAAGAAAGAGATTCATAATGAAACGTACTTCTAGTTTTTTTACAATTTACAACGGCAATGTAAAACATGTACCTAATATAAATTTATTAAATTAGAATATGATTAATAAAACCATCAAATAACAAAAACATACAATTTGACAGACCCTAATCACAAGGACTTATACTATGCAGTAGAGGGTTAATTTAATTATAAGATAAGCTACTTCATCACTGGGCTTAGAACGAAGCGCTTCATTTTATTTTAAGCTCGCCCTTATCGCGTCCGCCTGCCGTTGATAGTTAAGACACGTCGCCAACAACGACTGCATAAAATTTCCTGCCCGCAATTTGTCAGAACGACACCAATATTTGACATCAAAGTCAAAGTCAAAATATTTTTATTTCACATAAGCCTAAGTACATGGGCACTTATAAAACATCAAAAACTAGTGCACGTTCCAAATTGGTCGTTTCCTATGGAGAAGAACCGGCAAGAAACTTCATGGTTACTCTTTTCAAAAAACTATTGGGTCTACAATATTTCCATATTACAACACAGACACTTATGCGAGGACAGTGTAGACCAGTCAATATTGCACCCAAAAGCACAATAAAGATAAAATTAGTCAAATTCATCATCATCATATTCATCATTAATCAATTGTCATCTTGCTTTGAGCCTTTTTTTCAAGAGGGAAGCGTCAGGGTAGCCCCCTAGCTAGTTACATTATTATAACCATATTTATTTAAATTTGCACATTTTCACAGCGAAAATGTCATGTTTTTATTTGGTTTTTTCTATATTATAAACAACAATATTTCAAAATAGGTATCTCTCCTTAGGAACACAGATATTATTATCAAGTTATAAATACTCGAAACAATATTGGAAATACATTAATTTTTCATTCATAATTTTTGGTATTACGGAACATCTCCCAAATTTCCAATAGTTTGTATTGCTATCACAGCAAGCAACTGTCAGTGTGCGGATGATGATTTTATTCCAGTCAGTGTGTCCAAGAATTGTTTATACTATCTGGATTGCTTCCATCAACCTCAAAAACGTATTTTATTTTGTCTCAACTCAAGATAGCACGCGGTGTACGCAGGCCACTAGGAACGTTTTTGACCTTGAAAAAATCGTTCCTCGACTTACTCGTATATGAACTAAGAGAAGTATTGGTGATTTTTATGGTTATAATTATGTAACTAGTTACGTTTTACAGTCGCCAAAGATATTTTTAACTTCATACAACCTACCACTGGCCTGCAAATTGCAAAAAACGTAAGAAAATTTGAATTTCGCGGGCTACCCTTACGCTTTCACTGTAAGGAAGGAGATCATCGATACGACTTCTCCCGCTCTGGTCGAAGCGGCAGGGCGTGACTTCTACTGAATAAAACTCACTCCTGTTCCTTCTTTGCCCTAATTCCAAGGTTTTGCTTTTAGTCTACAATCGCAATTATGATTTTTAAATCACATACACCACACGTGCACATACATGTATACATAATTTATATATATATACATACATACATACTAGCGAAACAGAAAAAAAGGGTTGTAAAATTATATTTATTAAATGCTTTAATTATTATTTTGGAAATGTTTAAAATTAAATTTAAGTCACATAAGTAAATAATAATCATAATATTCCATAACTTTCACACAACGCCATCTACCTAAGTCCAAAACTAAGCAGTTTATGGTATGAATACTAGACGACTGATAAACATAATTATATATTTCTAAATAAATGCATATTATGTAAATATGTATAGATAAAATAACACCCAGACAGAACAAATGATAGTACTCATTACACAAACATTTGTCTTGCGTGGGAATCAAACCTACGGCCTCTGGCGCACCGCTAGACCAAGACAGGTCAGTTTTATAATAGGATTTATTCTATCAGATTATATATTATTATTTTTTTACCTTCATTAATTTTAACGAGTATGGCTATTTTAGTATTTTCTGCGACCTACCCCAATGTCCTTTCCTTGGTATTGTTCGTCAAGTCGTTGAGCTCCTTAGTAGTCCTGAGTTGAACTTCACGAATAATGATAAATGCTTGCACTGATTGCACAGGTCCACTCAAATCTGCATGGTTCTTTCCCCAAAAGGCCATCTCAGACACTTATCTACATGATTGTCATGTAATTTGATTTTATTTTGTATGGACTTTAAAAGAGACTGTGACCGCTAAGTATGTTTCGTTGTTTCTTCTCAGGGTAGTCAGCTAGGAAACACTGGCCTCATTTAGGATAAGTGAATTGACGAAAGGAAAGAAGGATTATGTGGTTTTTATGAAACCATCCTAAAAGTGAAACTGTTTTTCACATGACATTTACCATAAAAATTTCGGAATAATATTCCATTAAAAGTAACTATATATATTATACACTGACAAAAACAACCAAAATAGCGTGGAGCACTGGCACAAATTACACGTGGTATTGGCGCCACCATATTGGCCTCGGCTGCTCTGACGTCACCGTAACGCGACATGCAACACGCAGACGAACAAATTTGATACGATGTAATAATATTTTCATTTCAAAAATTGACGTTTATAAAAACCTACTTACAAAATAAATATTATTTATACTAAGGGCCTGTTTCACAATGTCCGAGTAGCCACTACTTCCTGAATAGGTAGTGAAACAGGCCCTAAGTGCCTGTTTCACCACCTATTATTAAGTAGATATCGCTGTCAGCGATAAGACCGCCATTGTACCCATAGATTTAAATCATTGTATAAGCAATACCTTTACTTTTTGGTGTACAATAAAGTTTATTCTATTCTATTCTATTCTATCTTACTTGGTAGATAATTTCATACAAATTCTGTTCCATTTTTGATTTTATTCAGGAAGTAGTGGCTACTCGGACATTTTGAAACAGTCCTTAAGTATTTGTATCATCCACAGTTGACAAGCTAATATCGAATGCTAGGCAGAAGTTGAATGTGCTGATCCAAGCTGTGTCCAGGATAGAAGTCACTCCTCAGATCAGGGCAGAAGCTAACCAGTTCTACCATCAAATCCTGGCGAGAACCATGAGGGAGAACTTCCAAGATGACGTGATTCAAGAAGGAGGTATGTTGAAGTAGTTAGAATATAAGTAAAGAATAATTATAAGTTAAAGTTCTTTTTTTTTTAAATATTATATTATTGATAGATTCGCGCTTCCCACTATGTCACCTGATGGTAAGCCATGCCATGGTGCGTGCTTGCCTAAAAGTAAGCTATTCAGTCGTATTACTTATGACCAAGTTAGTTGTATGTGTATGTCAGGAAGTAGATTCCATTTGGGAAATTCCACAATCAAATTATTGACTCCATCTGGGGTTTCCAGAATAAAATTGTGTTAACTCTGTCAGGGAATTACAATTTGCATTTTTTTAAAATCTAAAATACAGATTTATGCTTGTTTGTGTTAACTGTTTTCAAAATTCAGTTCTGACGATAGGATCCACGAGGAATCGAGGGATCTCTTCAAATATTATAGGCATCTATATGCTTAATGATTTTGGTATGTTCACTGAGAACTCAAGCATTTACAGTATAAAAATAACGTTTGATGAAGTGAAACTGATCAAGAAGACCAGAAATGGCGGTGGAACTTCACATTCACATCAGATATAATAATGGAGATAGTTTAGCAACTATGTCAATACAAATAAATAAATGGTTCTGAATAGTAATATTGAAAATGTTATCATCGAATTGATCTGACAATGATGATGGACCCGAAAGGTAGGTACCGAAACTCCTAAAATAACCAATGTGTCCTAGCTGTACTTTTTTTTTCTGGTAGGGGAATCATCAGAATGACTTCTCCCGCTCTTGGGCGGAGCGGGAGGGCATGTCAGACTCTTACTGACTAAACCCCTACCCCGTTCCTTCGTTGCCTTCGTTCTGGGGGGGACTCGGTGTCAACCTTTAGGAATACCACGTGTTCCCCCCAGAGGCTTCGACCCGTCCTAGCTGTATTTGGAATTACTTGTTAAAAATGTCATAAGTAAGATGCACTCGGGCCAAAAAGTATCATCTAACTGATCTCATAATGGAGGCGAAAGATGGAAAATGTTTAAGTTTGGCTGAGGGGCACCACAATTACTTTTCTTCTTCCTGCCCTTCTTCCATGTTACTTGGGGTTGGCGCAACAAAAATGCATTAACCTATCACATACCCGCAAAACGAGACACAATAGTAAAACAATAATAGCGCGGTCTCATAGGACCGGTCGGGGATTCATGAATTAAATTAAAAACTGTTTTTGTGTATGTACCTATAATGATTAAATAAATCAATAAACTTTTAACAAAAAATAAATAATCGTCTTTACTACAAAAAACAATGAAACGATTGAAATAAATTTACTTTCGGAAGTCGGTGTTAAAAAACAGACACAATACTTACCAGAAACAACGACTTCCGAAATTAAAGTTATTTTGTTCGTCTTTGTTTTTTTTTGTAATGATTTTCGTTAGACAAACTATAATATCGAATTTTATGTTTATACTAGCAGCCCGTCCCGACTTCGCACGGGGTAGACAATTATTTATTTTTGGAAATTTGGATATAAAACACTTTTTTTTGTGATCCATTTTTCCAAGGATCCCTAATTTTTTTCAAAATGAAATATAGCCTATGTCAAATTGGAAGAATGTAGAATTCTATTGGTGAAAGAATTTTTTAAATCGGCCCAGTACTTTTTGAGCCTATTCATTACAAACATACAAAAATAGGTACAAATCTTTCCTCTTTATAATATTCGTATAGATATAGATAAGGACCATTTCTCGTAGATTTAATTGTATTTCGTAGTCACTCACGAGAACTTTGCCTTGACACATTCAAAGAAACATCTGAAACGCTTGGGAAGAAAGCCTTTAATATTTCGAAATGTCTTGGAAATTTTTCAATATTTCTCATACTCAATCATATTTATCTTATTTGATACAGAAACAAATGCTAGACCTAAAAAATAAACGCATCGTTATGGCCTTTAAATTTGTTATAAGTACCTATAGTCATTACATATCCTGAAAAATAGAACCGGCAAACAAACAGAAATATAAAACTCAAATATTACAAAATTATTCAGATCGTATTTATTAAAGCATAAAAGTAAAGCTAAGGAGTAGAACTGTGAATCTAACTGTACTACCACGAATATGAGAACATCGATCGTATAATTTAACCACCTGTATAGTCGACTGCACGTCAATGCTAACAATTTGATTGAAGCTGGACTCGCGTAGTACACACTTCCAATAGATAAATAAGTCAGCTTATATTGGTTATACCGTAACCAACACGCGACTTTACTACATACATTTTATCCGTCTTTTTCATTTTAATAGATTCTGCCATAATTTTAACGATAAAACGGTAATGAACACGATGATAACCCTATTGTACCCCTTTGACAAATTTTAATTTCATTTCAGTAATATTCCGTTTCATCGAGGCTTTCCTGATTTCATCAGGGTCT
The DNA here is from genome assembly GCA_030763345.1 of Mythimna separata. NCBI lineage: Eukaryota > Metazoa > Arthropoda > Insecta > Lepidoptera > Noctuidae > Mythimna > Mythimna separata. The sequence continues at coordinate 18,851,442 of CM061167.1, read as the reverse complement.
GATTTATTAAAAGAGATTCCTGGGGGCGATATTAGTTTCGCAGCCAATAATTTTAATAGAAAATATAAAAGCCGGGTGGACGGTAACGTCGTGACTTTTCACTACATAGTATAAAACAAAGTCGCTTTCTCTGGCCCTATATCCCTATGTATGCTTATATGTTTAAAACTACGCAACGGATTTTGATGCGGTTTTTTTTAATAGATATTAAAGTAATTCAAGAGGAAGGTTTATATGTATAAAACATGCATAATATAGTAGAGTAACACTGATAATTTTGTACCCGTGCGAAGCCGGGGCGGGTCGCTAGTAAGTAAATATAGTTGAACTGGCGTTGATGCGAAGGTACCGAGTACGTTTGCTTACATCCCGGTCAGAGCGTGCAGTCAGGCGTGTGACGTCAGCTTAATCTGCCTTTTGGGAATGGCTTTGAGTCAAGCAAACGCTGATTGCTGTGCACTCCATGGGTGAAATCGATTTCCGTTGATTTCTACAATCGCGGACTTCATATCAAGTGACACATTGACATGTCCGTTCATTACTGCAAACCATAATATCGCGCTTATAATACTCGTGTCTATAACTTGAGCTTTGTTATCTTTCACAAAGTGAAACGAATAACAAAGTTATTTGAAAGTATCTTTTACAACGCAAAACAAATTTAATTACGCGACCATTATTTGCTTTGTTACGACTCAATGGTTGCAGTAGTCTTGTATTTCATTAGCTTTCACTCATCAGTATCATTACGAAGACCTGTTCTAAATCTTTGACAAAATAGTAAATTTTTATTATTCCGTGTCTAAGGCCCAGATAAACTTTATAACAAGAGTATCAACCCTTGAGAAACAAAAATACAAAACTATCATTTTAAGGTCTAATCTAATCGTCAAAATGAGTTCTCCCGCTCTGAGCGGAGCGGGAGGGTGTATGAGACATCTACTGACTAAAACCTAATACTCCTATTCCAGGGTCCCAGGGTTCTCTTTCGTTCAACCCAAGACCCCAGTAGGCTTCGTCCATACAGAGTCCCTTTTTTTTTTTTTTTTTGTCGGGGGAAACCTTCAAAAGGCGCCTGGTCTTTTGGGGAAAAAGACCAGGGAGTGTGGGATTCTCACCTCACTAAAACCACCCCGGTGATCACCATCTGCACATAGAAAGGGCCCCGTGTCCTCTTAAAAGACCACCCCGGCACCCCCTCTGTACAACGCCTGTAAGGGCACATCCCTGAGAAGACCTTGAAGGGTCTCCCCTGTTCCTTGTTGTGCACGGCAGCACGTGATCACTGTGCCACCGTCCTTCCCGAAGTCACTCACTGGGCGGACAGACCTCGGTGTCCCGCCTACCTTAAGTATTGTAAGCGGGGTTTCGGCGTTTTAGGCGTCAGGGCGATTGGCTCTCTGACGCCGAGTGGGATCAGCCCTCTCGCGATCCCGCTCGGCGGCCTCCTTTTGTACCATCACGGCCTAACAGAAGGACGCCACTTCCCTCCAGTTTTCTGTCTTCGCCAGCATAGCCGCCATCTCGCCCGATTTTAGCTACTAAAACATGCCGCTCAGAGGCCCACGCAGGGCACTCTTCGAGCGTGTGCTGTGCAGAGTCAAGCTCACCTCCGCAATGGTGGCAATTCGCCGTAGCCTCCCGCCCAATCCTATTCAGGTACTCACCGAAGCAACCGTGCCCGGTCAGTACCTGAGTTAGTCTATAGGAGATGCGCTCTCCTCTTTTCAGCCAGGCTCCCTACAGTCTGCTGACATTTCCTTGAGTCGCGCATGAAACTATAGAACCATCATGAGTTTCTACAAACGTGATTTACGTAAAGGAAGACTATTTTGCCGCTGGAAGATTATTTTCGCCCCTGTTCAAAAATAGCGTCCTATTTTTGAACTCAGGTAAAAATAATCTGTTTCTCAATTCTGTTTTTGTTCTGTTTCTTTTCTCAGAACTCCTTTGTTTATGGACCGATTTGTATGGTTTTATTATATAAAAGACATACGCCTTGGTACTATTGTTTTCACAATCGAGTTCTGACGATTGAGGAATCTGGGGAATGCTCAAATATTATAGGCAATAGTGATTTTGGTATTTTCATCGAAAACCTAAGCATTTACAGTCAAAATGTAACATTTGACGAAGAAGACCAGAAATGGCCAACGGAACTACACATACTCGTACACACGCTTACATAGATTAATAATTGATTGTGATTTTTAACTAAGGAAGTGCTTACCGCACTAAAAGTTTGTAATTAAACAATGTACTATATGTTTAGGTTCAATAGAATAGTCATGAGATGGATGCACTTTGGATATAAGGTATTATGGAACTGATCTGATGATGGAGCCGTAAGGCTTTTTTAAGATACCCTAAATGCAAGAAAATTGGCCTCAAAGGAAATCAAAAGTTTAAAGTCAATGACCATCTGTCATCGCAGTATAAGGATTTCTACGTCTGGGTCAAACATTCCAAAACACATGCAAGGATGGCTCCCGTCTTCAACAATAGTGTTAAAATTCAAAAAATCAAACTTTTCAAAAACAATTCAAAGTTATCATCATCATTATCATCTCAGCCGAAAGACGTCCACTGCTGGACATAGGCCTCCCCTTAATAGTCACCACAACGACCGGTCCTGTGCGTCTCGCATCCACCGGAAGTTTAATAAATTATGTTAAATCAAAAAGTGACCATCAGACTGTGAATCATGTACTGTGTGTGCTGTTACCATAACTCTGACCGCCCACGACCGCTAATCGGTGAACGATTTTTGTAAGTGAAAAATAGAACAAACTGATAGCAATAGTTCATCGCAGACGCATACAATAAGTCGGTCAGAATATACTATAGGATTATAATATGTGACGATTATCGGACCTACAAAAGTCTGTCGTGGGCGGGCAGCGCAATCAATAACTGCGTCACTCATTAGAGTTGTGAGAATTCGTTTTTTAATTAATTATATCAGTGCTACGATGGTTCATTAGTACGTTAATCATACGATGTACTTGTGTACGTGTCGGAGAGAGGAGGAGGTACTCGTGTATCGCCACATTTCTACGAATTCATACTCGTACAACTTAATTACATTTCCATGGCTTTGAAAACTTTGTATATGCAATTTTATGTCATTTTTATTTTATTACATTTCTAGAAAGAAGAGCTCGCATTGCACCATCTTGTGAAACTAGAGTTTCTGCCTTTTATATATAATATCGATTTTTCCTTTCAATAAAAATAATAAATTAGAGCTTTATGAAAAGTAAGTGAGTGTGTCGTATATATGTCACACTCACTTTGATTGAAATAATAAATTGCATTTTGTTGATTGGTTATTATTTTATGATGGCTGCTTTGAAAACAATAATATTTAAATGTATGGTAAATAATTTAAGATATAATGATCATTACGTTAAAAGCCGTGTAGGGGTGCATGTTATCAAAATATGATAACAATTTCATACACATGTGGTATCTGTGTAAGTAGAAACTTAAATAGACACAATGTGTATGAAGAGACTGTGAGGTAGCTATTATAGTAGGGGAGCCCCAGAAGGGATTTCGGGATTTACTAAAGCGCGGCAGATTAATATACAGGGGGATACCTTGCACCCAGTTAAGTACCTCCACCAAATATGAGGCCCATATATAAAGCCGCCCGTGAAGGATACAGGATCAGATTAGTAAAAAAAAAATGACCCTCAGACATTCTCGAGCGCGTCAGATTAAGGTAGGGTGAGTTAATTACATCTTAAAAAGTGTATATTCCACTAATCTGACAATTTGAGAGAGACGAAAAGAAAGGGGAGGGCAGCAAAGTTGTAAAAAAAAAACGTCATCTCGACATTCTCGAGCGTAGCTAATTTTTTTTTTATTTTGAAGGAAATAATTCAAGAATAATGAAAAATATATAATCTGACGATTTCCGCAAGCCGAAATAACAAAAAATCGTCGATAAAGTTAAATGCGTGCAGTTGTGTGATGGCTACATTTCCTTCTCCGGTTTTCTAAAGAGTTCCCTCAAAATTAGATTTCGTGGGAATTTGAACTGATTCGGACCGTTAGATTTTGAGAAATTTTGAAAAATCTTAAAAAAATAAGTTTTATATTTTGAAAGTCGTTTTTTTTTAATAACTTTTAAACGGCTTTATCGACAACTTCAAAAACTAATCCGCCTTTGAGCTTGAAAAAACACGTCGATCGCTACTAAGCTGGTCAAAATCGGTTGATGCGTTCGAGAGATATCGTGAACGAAAGAAACCCGAAAAAGTGATTTTTCGGGATTACTCCGAAATTTTTGGTTCGATAAATTAAAACTAGAAAATAACTTATGAGGATGATAAAATTGCGTTGAATGCCGCAAACCGCGTGAAAATTACTTGATCCGTTTAAAAGTTATTGCGGTTTGAAGATTCCAAAAATAGTGATCTATGAAACTTTTATCAGACTTTCGAGAGAGCTCAAATATTATCTTTTTGAACTCAGCGAGCTCAAAATATCACATAAAATATATTTTGAGCTCAAAAATGATACAAGTACAATTTTAAGCGCCCAGGAATGGAATTAGCTGAAAGTTGCAGGGGTTTTTTTGTCAGATCAGGCGAATCCCTCTAGATAATCGTCAGATTATGAGACAGTACGTTTAGAACATAAAGATGAACCATATATATCTTAATCTGACGCGCTTGAGTATTTCAAAATGGCGATTTTTTTTTGCACTTTATGAAAGTGGCCACGAGTACGCGTCCCATCGAAATGGTCAGATTAGTGAATGAGATCTTTTTTTTTTGTGCACTTAACACTCCCTTAGAAAATCTGACGCGCTCGATTAAATTATTTTTTTTTCCATTTTCAACCCTTCCATACAACCACCCCCATCATGCAAACGATCAGATTAACATACGTACATTATTAAAAATACGTAGGGCATTGATGCTATCAATATCTAACGCGCTCGAGGATGTCCATGCAACAGTTTTTTTTTACATATTTAAAAATCTATAGCCGCTTCCCCCACCGATGAAAAGGTATAATCATAGAACATTTTTTTCTTCTTATCATCTAAGCTTTGCAACCCAATAGGTCTCTACGACGCTCGAGTAAATCCCCATTTAGCATCGTGGCCTCCCCTACTATTACATACTAAGCCGTAGCTATTACATATTACGTAAAATTTTGACGCTACGTCGTGTTAAAAATAAGCAAAAAAATCTGTACGACATGCTACAAAATTTCTATGGAGATCCTAGGATTTACTACGTAGTCATTATTAACTCTATGGGAACGTACCAAACAAAACTAAGAACTCACTACAAAACGGAGACTCTACGACATGCTACGTCACGCTACGTAGTCTAAACGAGATCTCTACGGAGATGCTACGACACGCTACGGAGGCGCTACGAATTTTCTAAATAGGGACGACAATGGTGTCAACAGCACGTTTTAGAAATGTGCATCGACGCGCGACGGCGCGCTTTTTATCCTACAGAGCAGTTTGTTGTCGCTTGTATCGAAATACACACGTGTTTCATCGCATCTGTATCGCTACACGCGAGCGCCTGTATCGAAACAAATACGTGTTTGAATTTAGACAGGTGCCCAAAGGTTACAGGCTGCGTCTGACTCGCGTGTCTATCGGTACAAACACGCATAAACGCCGCATTTAAAAAACGTAGTGTGCACACACCTTAAGGACTAGCTATGGATTCGCTACGAAATCTCTTCGGACTCTCTACGAACCCTCTCTACGACAGTACATACATTACATACTCTCTACCTAGACGCTACAATAGGCTATGGTCTCAATTACAATAAACTACTGAACTTACTCGACACGAGACGCTACGAAGATTTTGCGACATGCTACAGAGACGCTACGACGCGCTACGGAGGCGCTACGAACTCAGTCCGACACGTTACGAAATTCTCTTACTGTATGATCTCTTGCTAGAACACTGCTTTATGATGATGTGGGCGGAATGGAATAAAAAAATATTTATTTATTTTATTTTAACGAAGGTTTACTAATAGATATATACGACTATACATTACATAAAGAGTAATACAATCCAATCGCTAATTACAAGCCTCCACAAATAGAAAATTAAAGATAGTAAATTTATTGAAACTGCCGTAATGTTCCAAAATTTCAGGTGAAATGAGTTAATGAACTGATGTAGTGTGTAAAATGCGTGACGTGGACCTTGTTGGCCGTAATGAGATCGCCCGGCTTGATGGTTCGACGCAAACTGATGATTATTATAACGTAAAATGAGTGTGAATGCTGACTTGCAGTATTTGCGGTTGCATCGTGCACTTATTACAGTCATCATCATCATCTTAGCCGAAAGACGTCCACTGCTAGACATAGGCCTTCCTCAAGCGTTGTCACAACGACCGCTCCTGTGCGTCTCGCATCCATCGGATTCCCGCGACTCTCGCCAGGCCATCGGTGTACCTCGTGGGAGGACTCCCAACACACGTCTCCCGGTACGTGGTCGCCACTCAGAACCTTCCATCCCCATCGACTATCCGTTCTGCGAGCAATGTACCCTGCCCACTGCCACTTAAATTTGGCGATTCTTCGCCAAACTTCTTCTTCTTCTTCGTACTTACTACGGTACGAGACAGTTATTGGTCCGTTAAACAAAACCGCTGGCTTCTACTAGGAAGATCAGTGGTTGTATAAACTTTACAGGCAATATTATTTAGTAAGAAAGATTCCAATCTATCTTTAAATAGACTGTCCTTTCCAGTCTCGCTGTGCATCCTGACCGTGACCTTTATAAAATATTATTCCGTCCTTAGGATTAAATATTTTCCTATGTTAAACTGATTAATCTGGAAGCATTTTAGACCAACTCGTTAAGCGTAGGATGTAAAATAAACTAGTTAGCTGAAAATCAGGTTTGTCCGGTAGATAGCATTATAAATATAAGTTTCGCCTGCAGTCGGGTGCACTCGTTAGCTCAATATTAAATTAGCTAGTCAAATACTCTAATATGAAATACTATTTGCAGTTTCAGTTTAAAATTACATTTAATTAGCTTTAACTCTGCTACTTTGTCCGCGTGAAGTCCATAAAAGTGCACAAATATAGATAATTAGCTTACGCCCGCGGATTTGCCCGCGTGGTGTGTTGATAAAAAGCAGCCTATAGCAAAAATAACAAAATCGAAAAAAAAGATAAAAGTAGCCTATATGTTAATCCAGGGTATAACCTATCTACATACCAAATTTCAACCAAATCGGTCTTGCCGTTTTTGCGTGAAAGAGTAACAAACATCCACACATCCATTCTCACAAACTTTCACATTTATAATATTAGTAGGACTAATAATTCTGTGTTTTCTATTAATTGCTTAAGGATTTACTGTATTTTATTTTTACATGAAACCGCTAATATTTTCAGCGATGTCCAACACCCTTAAACCCTCCTCCCGGGAATTAAGCCCCGTTCCCATGAGAGAATAAAAAGTAGCTTAAATTACTCGTTATAATCATATTAGCTATTTCCTAGATAAGGTTCTATCAAAATCGCGTCAGCAGTTTCGGAGATGTTCTCCCGCGGGAACTAGAGCTAGCCTCCTCGGAAATATAAAAAAGTAACCTTAGTTACAAGTGCGTTACATAATTTATTTATTAAACACTATGCACATAGAAGTATAGAGGCAAACTTAATGCCTTAGGCATAATTCTATTTACAGTAATTAAAACATACTTGCATAATTTTATTCTTTAGAAATCGTCAAGAATCCGATATCTATCGGATATCGGATTCTTGTATCACTAATTGAAATAAAAATTCTAGGAAGGCATTGCATAAGGCAGTCTAAAAATAAAAAATAGATGTAGCCTTTAATGATAATCTTAAAAGCAAGTTTCCATTGAAAAACATATTTTCATAACAAGCTTTCATCGTCCGGTCACTCTTCGAGGCTATTCAAAAGAGTTCAAACTAGATGGGGGTTTTTTTTTTTTTTTTTCTGGTAGGGGAATCATCAGAATGACTTCCCCCGCTCTTGGGCGGAGCGGGAGGGCGTGTCAGACTCTTACTGACTAAACCCCTACCCCGTTCCTTCGTTGCCTTCGTTCTGGGGGGGACTCGGTATCAACCGTTAGGAATACCACATGTTCCCCCCAGAGGCTTCGGCCCTACCGGGCCCCTACAGTTTGCTGACATCTCCTTGAGGCGCGCGTGGAACAGAACGCGCCGTTGACGACTGGGCTCGGTCCAGATTATTTCCAGACTGCCGGACAGCGAGCTACCCAGTGCTCGCCGTCCGCGAACCCGCGCCTATGGTGGTCGGAAATCGGGATCTCGGCGGCGGCGGCGTGAGGACCGTTCCCTCACGCGCTCGCGGTCAGCAGCCTCCTTCACCAGCATTACTGCTTCGCAGAAGGAGGCGACCGCATGCCAACCCTCCTCGCTCCGGACCATGGCCTGAACCAGGGCCCGGCGCGAGAGGTCGCCGCTCCCGATAGTCTCCACAAGGACACGGCGGTGCTCCGCCCAAGCGGGGCACACTTCTACCGTGTGCTCCACCGTGTCCTCCGGGCGGTCCACACAGTGGCGACACCCGGGCGTCCTCTCCTGCTTGATTCGATGCAGGAACCTCCCGAACTTACCGTGTCCGGTGAGGACCTGCGTCACACGGAAAGAGAGGACGCCGTGACCTCTTTCCAACCACTCCTCAAAGAGGGGCCTAACCGCCTCAATGACGGCGTGCCCAGCACTGGGTTGCGACAGTCGCAGTCGCCATGCCACCCTGAGATCCCGCCGCGGAGTTTCGCCCCGGCGTTGCATCTCCACGCGCAAATCGTGCATGCGTGCAAGGACTGTTGCCTCCAGATCCCACGGTGGCAGGCCAGCGAGGAGGCTCGCCGCTTCGCGGGAGATCGTGCGGTATCCCCGCACCATCCGGATGGCCATGACCCTCTGGCAAGCGTTCAGCTTGGCCGCCGGTCGCTTACCTAGCGACGGCGCCCAAACCGGCGCCCCGTAAAGGGCCATGGACCGAACGATCCCCGAAACTAGATGGGGTTGTTTTGTTGCACTCTCCTTCGGCTTCTATCCGACTTTAATATCAGACAAGCTCAATAGTAATTATACTAATGTATTGTAATACAAATCGCATAGATATTTCAAATATCAGCTCGATCGGTTCGGGGGCTTATACCGCAATTTTAAAGAACGTGTGTTTTACTCGCTGCCCGTTGGTGCTGATTGACTAGCGAGTAAAACAGTTGTATCGTAGAAAATGAAGCAAACCTGACGAGCCGTGAGCCAGGCTCGTGGCATGTATTGCTATGGTACCGATGAGCTTTACCGACAAGCCATAAGATCGCGATTTTACTCGCTCGTCGATCAGCTCGTTAAAATAATACAACAACATTAATTTACCACAAAATATACTTGAACAATATTATCAGTATTCTGATTCAGTAATACAATAATGAACTGGCAGCTGACATAACTGGCTGTCTATACGTATGGACGTTACCAGGCTAGCAGGCTACCGTGGAAGTGGGCCGGCTCAACTGACGCCCGCCTAATGAGCTTTCTATTGACGTCAATTTTGATTCACGATCCTTTTTATTTGCAAATTTCCAAGGTATTTTTCAAACTAATTTGGTTTCAAATTGTAACGGTGTGTTTTGATAAAATTTGCTACCCACTTAATCAGACAATTACTTACTTCAAAAAATACCAGTTTCTTTTTTAAGTTGGGGAATCATCAGAATGACTTCTCTTGCTCTTGGGCGGGAGAAGAACCCACTCCGTTCCCTCTTTACCTTCGTTCCAGACTCCGGGGTTTTCCTTTCAGAAGCCAATCCTTGGTCCCTTCGAGCCTGCTGGGTTCCTACGGTTTGCCCGAACAGAAATCGGAAATCCGTGTACAGACACGTCAATATGGTTATGATTCGTTTTGTACATTTTTATGATGCAAAATTATTATTTGCAAACTAAATGTCGCGAGTAAGGCCACATGCATGTCAGGATAGCCCTAATTAATTTTCCGATATGTTTTTGAAACTTCGGAAGTTATATTTATTTTTTTAATGTGACGTTGTATGTCTGTGGCACCATAACTCTTAAACGGGAGAGCCAATTTAAATGCAGTTATTGATTTCATAGGAGGTTTTATAGAGATAGTTCTTTAACATGTTTTTCAATAATGCTATTGAAATGCATACTGTATTTGGACAAGGAACAACGCAGAGTCAAGTTACTTGGCTGTTAACTAACGCTATATAGAGATACAAAAACTTTTTACTAAAAAATACAACCGACTACAATGTAAAACAAGATCAAAACGTGAAAAATTATTTTAAATTCGGAAGTCGTAGTTAAATAACAAAGAGACAAAACTGTTATTACATATTATTTATACGAATACAAATTTTGTAAAAAGTTTCGTACTAAGATTTTCGAATCTATACAAGAGCAGAGCACAAAATTTGAATATACAAATACATTGCAATCGCAGATTTAAAATAAAAATAGCAAAACAAGGTATACACGCGCAGTTTTCTACGGCTTCGATCTGGCCTTGTATAAAATGGAAATACGCCGCGTTTTACGAGTCTGTATGAACTCAACTTATTGTTTTTCAATTCGAGGGACCTCATTTCTAATTTTGTGAAAATGTTAAGGATAACCTAGTAATAATCAATAATAAATTTGACCACACCAGCAACTAACAGAATAAAGCAACACAAGCGTTCAGTAATATGTCTTCTAGGAATTATTAGTTACGCTAGTTTGTTTATTAGTTTTCAGAGAAAAAAAGTAGTCTACATTCACTCAAAGAATATGCGGTAACATGATTACACATATTGATAGCATAGTTGGTATCTAAAGTTATGTCATAAAGAGGAAAGATTTGATTTTTTATTTGTATAATATGATTTAACTCAAAAATCTTGATGAGATGTCGGTGCGTGAGCGTGATGATGAATACTTCTAAGTGACTGAATTCTCCTCGCACATCGAGATTTATAGTCATTATTAAATATTTGTTAAAAAAATTGATAACGCTATTTTAATTCAATTTTGTTTTTAACACTCCGTCAAGCCGTGAACTACTTGACATTTATTTATTTAACACTTTATGCACATAAAACTGCAGAGTAACTATAGCCTATCTCTTAAACTCCCTATCTGTTATGCTTGCACGACTCAACCACGGTACCGACTTTGATAAAATTTGGTGCGGTGCAAACTTATACCCTAAGAAAGTACTTAAGCTATTTGTTATCTGACTTCGGCTTCACGCGATTGAAGTCTGTCAGCAAATCCGTAGGCCTATGCAGGACCAAAACCTCTGGGGCCATGAGTTGAGTTTTGAAAGGAAAATCCGGGACCCTGGAACGCAGACAAAGAAGAAACAAAGAAATGGGTTTCATTCAGTTGAGGTCTGACGTCCTCCCGCTCCGCCCAAGAACGGGAGAAGTCATTCTGATGATTTGACAACTTAAAAAAAACGTGAATGAAGTCGTGGACAAAAGCTAGTTTAGAGTAAATAATGCAAAAATAGATTTTCAGCAAACACGAGGTTGTCAACTAGAAAACTTCAAACAATACGATCGCCATAGAGTCAACCGCCATATTGATAACCCTCCAACTTTTCGTTTGACTATAAATGTTAATTATTTGGTCATTGGTCAAGTTATTTGTCAAAAACTCGAAATTGCGCAATGTTACCTATCGTTAGATACATAATATAAGCATTTTTTGTCGATAAAAAGGAAATACAGCTAAGTGACAGTAGTTTCACTTTGCCTTTCAATAGCATAAACTAGCTTCTGCCAGCGCCTTCGCCGGCCTGAGTATAAGTTTCTCCATACAAACTTCAAATGTTGTTCATCCGGTTAGAGGCTGAATTTTTAAAAATCCCCTTTTAGTACTCGGCTACGTCATAAAAGGAAGCCGTGTGCTAAATTTCGCGGTCCCAGTCTCAGTAGTTTTGGCTGTGCGTTCATATGTCAGTTTCTCCTTTTATATAAATATACTCGTAGATTACGTTATATAAAAAATGTTTAGGAACTAAATTTTTCGTCTGATGAGTCTGAAGTATACTGGTAACTATAATACAGGTGTGGCAATAAATTTTACGAATAAATTCTGGGTTGTACCCAAGAGCAGATTTTTTATAATTTTTACAACTATCGTTACAGGCTTTAACCTAATGCGACACTGCAGCTATCAACTAGTATACTTAAGCTAATATAAAATATATAAATACATTTATCCTAAACAATATTTGTAATCTTAATAATAAAACAAATAATATTTCCCTCTCGTTCATAGTCTTACATCTTCATCAGCTAACTAACCAATTATATTTAATGAAACTCTCGCGAATTCACTCAGAGTGCACGAGAAAATATTCATTTTGATATTTACTTTCCTTTGGCGCTAGAATTCATTACAATAATTGCTTGTGACAACTAACTGCTTACCTGTTACTCTGAAATATATCCTTTATTCTTTGTGTTGTTTGTGTGAGCTTGTATCTACAATTTTTTTAGTATTTATTATACCTTTTCAGTGTGCTATGTTACAGCCACACAAAGCTTAATTATTAATCTTGTCAGATGACCTTTAAGAAACAAAGGCATTATTTTGCCCCGGTCTGTGCCTTTGTTGTCCCTCGATGCACACGTCGCTCGTCGCGCCGGCTCCTACAAATTGAATGTGCTATCAGGTTACCCTTAAGTAAATCTGCTCAGAGCATGACCTTCAGGACACCATTGAAGGTGCGATAGCTATTCACCTGTACATCATAGTCCCTTCTTGAAGACTAAGAGCCTTTGTTTGTGAGTTTACAGCTCGGCTTTTATTACTATTATGGACGTGTTATTGTCTAAGTATCTTCGACGTGACAGCTAAGTAATACACCACATTGTCTTCACATGCTGTCGTCTGGCTTTACGTCATTGTTCTTTGAAAACATCTATTTTTGTGATAATGCATGGGTGTTAAAGCAAAATCTTTCACCTATTTGTCTAACTTAACTTTCATATAACCTACACCTATTCATGGATACTGTATCCTTTAATTACTACTAATTAACTGAACTTTACATTCTAAGTAATGACCTTTACATTAGTGCCCGTGAAAGCGAATATGGAATTGAAATCGTAACTTTTGAACTTGAACCGAGAGAAGTTATGACGTTTCAGCGTCGGATAGAGCTACTGTATAATTTATTAATGAGCGCAGCCGAGTTTACATTGAACTGCTGCAAATTCAAAGAGTAGCTTCATATGAATATGATAAATATTTCCGACTATTCGTACGTTTGAGCTTTATTTGCTTAGACTAAAACGAGTGGAACATTTCAGTACTAATTAATTTAATCTCTCTATGAGTTTAAGACCTCAATATTTCAGTGTTTATTCCGTGTGGACTGAGTTGTTGCATGTACTCTAATTTTTTGGCTTGTCATGGCACATTAATCTTGTTAATTTAGCGAATATGCCGCGTCACGCCGCTGTCATGTGCCGATATAAGTCCGCGGGCCGCGCTGCCGCGCCGCCGCCGCCCGCCGAAGTCTTCCTCGGCCACTTATCGCTAATGTTCTCAATTTATCTCGTCGACATTTTCACGCCGCTTTATTACAATCTATCTCAAACATGACTCTTAAATGTTTGACAAATTGAATCGTTCGAAAGGGATCTTGTTTTAACATTTTCATTGCTCTATTGGAAGAGTTTGGTTGGCTTTTCCTAACTTTTGAATTTCGTGATTCAATTAACAGCAATTCCGATATCAATGCCGGACCTATTACACAGAAATCAATGGCCGACTTGCAATGAAATGACAAGGTCCGTTTTCGTTTAGCTTGTGAAAACATTGGCTCTTTGATAACGTTCGGTTCGGTTTGTAAAAATAATATTTGATTTGAATGTGAATCATCTTCATTGTGGTAAATCACAATATGGCCTTCACGTTTGTTGCTAGTGTTTGATTTCCCACCGGTAATAGCTACACCGACCAAATCATGCTGGACGCCGTCCTGCATTTTATTATCCGATATTTTTGGTAATATCGACTTGGCCTTTTTCACCATTGTTTCTGACGAACCGACTTATTTTTAAAGCAAGAGTTTACCTTGCTTTAAAAATAAGTTGTGTAAATGCAAATAATTAAAAAAATACATGTCTTGCTTTGCAAGCTTGTTTCGCGCAGCTAGACTATTCTATAGCGTTCAAACGATGGGGTTATTATGTTATGCTCAGCAATAAAACATAAAATAATTGGTTAATTAAATGACCAGTTAAATATTACGTCGTTACAGACAGGTTCCATCAAACTCGAGCCTATCTATAGTAAAAAAAGCCACAAATTCGATCATTTAAGGCACAGAGCGATCACTGTGCCTTGATATTTGTTGCTCTGATATGTAAATCTTTCCTGGTTAGTTCAGAACTATTAGCATTCTGCAGATCAATAAACTAGTACAGTTTTGCCTGCTGATGACTTTTATCATTACCGGCTTGTTTAGGCCCGCTACTGTACTCTTTCTGTACTTGCCACTTGGTTATAGGTACTAAAATAAATAATAATTATCCCGACCGAATTTCGATCACGGTGGCGATTCTCGATACAGATCAGCTAAGTATGCAGGACATATTATAAATGAGATACAAGTGTGTGCGCAAATTCAGGTGCACTCTCGGTTCCTTTACTCCCATAGTCTGATAACACGACCAGAGAGAGATCAGGTGCAGGACCAACGGCTTTACGTGCTTTCTGAGGCACGGGGGTATCACACCATCAACTTCCAAGCTATGGGGTACTTCCTAATAGAAAAACCCAGTAGCGCTTTTTGCATTTGGGTACATACCGTTATTAAAACCATTCTAATGACGAATTTATCCTTACAGGACTGATCGAGTTCGAGATGGAAGATCCGAACGTTCCGAGTCGTGCCATAATAAAGCTCCGCAGTAAGCAGCTAGTGGACGCCCAAGTTAGCGAGTTTGACGTCGTAGAAAAAAAGTGAACACCACTGTCGACAATGTTTGCGTTGCTCTACAAACATCCTCAAATTTATTAGTGAATATATGTTTATATGGAAAGACGGGTTTTTTTTATTACTAGACAGAGGCTCGCGTTTGACCACTATCTCACCTGATGGTAAGCGATGATGTGGTCAACGATGAAGGCCGCTTGCCCGGAAGTATGATATTCGCTCTTGATTTAAATACCCTTAGGCTTTATAATAAAGAAGGGGACAAGATGAGCGGAGAGCACGAGGCGAGGGGTAGCTCGAGTTCACTCCGCCCCGCTCCTCTTCAGTGGACACACTTGCCACTTTTAACTCTTCTTCTCCGCTCCATTCTACCTAGCTCCGGTTCGCGGGAAACGCACCCTGGTCCGCACCCATTGGACTGAAGCTTTAGACATTAAATACAACGCTAAAGTTCATGTTATCGGCTGCACATAAGTTCTTCACTAGGCTTTTACCTAAAAACATAGAAACCAACACTTTAATAATAACTGATTTTATCAAATATGATAGCAGTTAATACCCAGAATTGTAAGTTGCAGGTTTAAACCCAGTCAGGCGAATTACTTTGTGTAATTTATTTCAACACAAAAAGGTGAAGTAAAACATCGTGAGGAAACCGGCATGTCCTAGAAACAAAAAATCGAAGACATGCGATATTCACTAACCCAACCCATCCTGGGCCTGCGTGGTGATTTACAGCCCATTCCCTCTCCTAGAGAAGAGGCCCGATTTCCCAGCAGTAGCATTATAAGGCTGATGCTATATGATATGCTATTATGAAATGTAAGATAAGTAATCAAAGAAAATCCGAAACAGAATAGCAGAATGCATCAGCTCTGTAATTTCTGAATTCGAAAAAACGCTATGAAAAATAAACAAGAAATCGTGTAATATAAAGTTCAACGAAGTTACTAGGGAACACGTGTAAAATTCTCGATAAACACGGAGACTATTATATTACTTGTAGTCCAGTGCTTGTGGGATTTTTCCTTCAACTTTTTTACTCTGGAAAAATTGAAAAAGAAAATATGATATATGAAGCTAAAATGCGTATAAAAAAGTTTACCTGTAAAAAGTGATCTTGACTTAAAAAAAAATGTGATTACACGAGTATCTCAAGACCTACGTTTGATATGAATTGAAAAATTCTTATAGTGATGAATAGTCCATTTATTGGGAAACTCGTATAAACTATGACTAATAGGAGTAGAGTAAATAAGGATACGGGTGAAACCGCTGGGGATAGCGAGTAATGTATATATTAGGCTGTAGAATGTTTTTTTATATAAAAATTACATCACCGTTTATTTTATATAATCGTATTAGCCAAAATTTTTGTTTATTTCAAAATTTTCAGTTTTGTCATGTCAAATACTTATTTTGACTCTAGATATTTTTTTAACAGTGAAAAATTATCCCAAGGAAACATACTCCTGAGATAAAAAGTAATCATAAATATGCTTTTCCAGTATATGGTCTGTGTATTGGCAAAAACTAATTTTATAGTTTTACGACTTGCCATAGCCTTTCACGAAAGACAAATGGATGTGGATCTCCACATTCTGGTTATTACTGGCCATAATCATTACGTAGATATGAAATGTAATAGTTTTTTATTATCATTTTCAAAATAACTTTCTTTATGTAACTGTATCTAACGTCATCTCAAGCATAGCTTCAAAAATTATAAACAATAAAATGTTAGTTTCCTACTGATATTTTTCATACATTATATAGTTTTCAGGCAACTTTGCTATTAGCAAGGTATTGGTATACCCTTCGAGCTAACTAAAATGATTACAAAAACTCTACACAGCAATACTACAAATTGTAAAGTGTTATTACCAATAACGCGCAATAGGGAAAAATTGCTCGCACAAGATAAGTTGAAAAGTGGAGTTTGTCCCTTTCTTACCTCTATCTATCGGGGTAATCAACTATTATAATTATAGTGTATCGATTCCAGTCGTTTACTGCGCTGTTTGATTGGATGATTGCTGTCTGTCTGTTAGTTGAATGTTATGTTGACGGCGACGTTTAGTGAAACGGAGTGGTTAACGGAATGGCTAATAAGTTAGTTGGCTGTAACATCTAACTATATAATTAAAGTGTTTTGAAACAGAACACGTGTCGTTCATAAGGACGTGCAAAATATTACGTAGTTTCATATGTGTATTTCAGTTATTAACTAGGGTTGTTCCTACTTGTAGTTCCTAGCAATATAATAATGATGTAATAAAAATATTTTACGGAGGTTAGCGAAAGTGAAGGTGACGATGGTTTTTATTTAAAGTTAAATTTTTTTTCCAGAAATTTTCGACCTATGTATAATTAAGGAAATGCGAGTAAACTTGTACAGAAGTTAGGAGTATTAGCTGGTGGCAGCGGCTTTGCCCGCTTGATTATACGTAATTGTTGTAGTAAACATATACCCGGGATAAAAAGCAATCCATGTGTATTCAAATTTATTTAACCGTGAAGAAGTAAAAATCTTGACACACACACACACACAAACTTTCGCCTTTATATTGTCAGGTGTTGTGTTCGTGACTTTCAAGACGAGATGTTCATGGTAGGAGCAAAGAAATTGAAAGTCTTTCAATATCAGATATGAAGTCGGTTCGAAGTTTTAACGAAGTGAATTCCGTTTAATGTGCTGGACCTTCATTTATTGCGCGTTCGTTACAGTTTTGCACACAATTTCTTGTTGGTAGTTGGTAGTAGTTCCTCATGTAAGGTTTTTTTTTCTGGTAGGGGAATCAGAATCATCATCAGAATGACTTCTCCCGCTCTTGGGCGGATCGGGAGGGCGTGTCAGACTCTTACTGACTAAACCCCTACCCCGTTCCTTTGTTGCCTTCGATCTGGGGGGGACTCGGTGTCCACCTTTAGGAATACCACGTGTTCCCCCCAGAGGCTTCGGCCCTGCCGGGCCACTACAGTTTGCTGACATCTCCTTGAGGCGCGCGTGGAACAGAACGCGCCGTTGACGACTGGGCTCGGTCCAGATTATTTCCAAACTGCCGGACAGTTAGCTACCCAGTGCTCGCCGTCCGCGAACCCGCGCCTACGGTGGTCAGAAATTGGGATCGGGATCTCGGCGGCGGCGGCGTGAGGACCGTTCCCTCACGCGCTCGCGGTCAGCAGCCTCCTTCACGAGCATTACTGCTTCGCAAAAGAAGGCGACCGCATGCCATCCCTCCTCGCTCCGGACCATGACCTGAACCAGGGCCCGGCGCGAGAGGTCGCCGCCCTCCTCAATTAAGGTGTTTTTACTAAATCGTATGGTTTTGAGCACGCATGCGGAATTGCCCGCATGTGTAACCCCTGCAAATATCTTTTTTGTACAAGTGTTTACCGTAGTGTTTGGAATAAGTAGGTACGCATGCAGGACACAGAGCGTGATCCCGGGCAGCAGCCCCACGTAGGACCTCTGCATGTTAGTCGTCTTTTGTATACTACCGCAATGCACAGCAGACCGCAGAAGACTAGATCGTAAGCTAGTGTGTCTCACGCTGCGTGACATTCACGCGGGATCAGCCGGGAAGTTTCGGTACAACCCTACGACCGGAACGTCCGGGTCTGATGTAACCGAAAGCTTGTAGTCCAGTCAAAATAGACATTCTAGTTTGCATTAATTCCCAACAAGCTGGATTTTTGTGCAGGCCTTAAATATGTCATTACAAATGTTATGTCAAAAGTCCCCATCGATCCCGCTTGTGCGTTGTTTTTTATTCGAGGTCAAAGGTCACAAATTAGCGTTTTTTGCGTATATCTCTGAAACAACGAGAGCTATCGAAAAATGGTACAGGCAAAGTTTGTAGATCGTAAAATTGTCTACAAAAAGATGCAACACTTTTTCTTCTACGATGCACTGTTCTCGAATTATGGCTATTTTAAACATAGAAAATACGAATATGCACTCATGCTAAGGGATGATGAGTTCGATGAATATTTGAAGAACAAACCATCTGTAACGATACATAAGCAGTGTCGTAAAGCATACACCTGGAAGAGCAGCATCGCTGCAGCTAAAAGACAGTGTGAGGCGGAGATAGCTACCACATCTGGGATTAGTCCTCCTCGTACTAGCACGAGGTAATGAATCGTCTTTTTGACGAAATACTGTTTGTTCTGTGGCAATGAAGCAGATAAAACGGTTGAAATAAAAAAAAATTCTGCTGAGGCTAAGTACTACAGTGATATGTTACACTTAAAATACGACTTTCCTGCGGTCTAAAGTCACAATATCTCGAAAGCGATGCTTTATAGAAGAAAAGTGTCCACATCTTTTTTGTAGACAATTTTACGATCTAGCAATGACACTACTTGCTAGCTCATGATAACGAGTCTGAGCTTCCTTAAAGATGGTTTTCTTGAAGTCAAGGGTTGAAAGTTTAGGACACTCTAGGTCGAAGATGCTGCGCTTTTTTTTATTTCAGCCGTTTTATTTGCTTCATTGCTACTGAACAAACAGTATTTCGTCAAAAAGACGATTCATTTCCTCGTGCTAGTACGAGGAGGACTAATCCCAGATGTGGTAGCTATCTCCGCCTCACGCTGTCTTTTAGCTGCAGCGATGCTGCTCTTCCGGGTGTATGCTTTACAACACTGCTTATGTGTCGTTACAGATGGTTTGTTCTTCAAATATTCATCGAACCCATCATCCCTTAGCATGAGTGCATATTCGTATTTTCTATGTTTAAAATAGCCATAATTCGAGAACAGTGCATCGTAGAAGAAAAAATGTTGCATCTTTTTGTAGACAGTTTTACGATCTACAAACTTTGCCTGAACCATTTTTCGATAGGTCTCGTTGTTTCAGAGATATACGCAAAAAACGCTAATTTGTGACCTTTGACCTCGAATAAAAAACAACGCACAAGCGGGATCGATGGGGACTTTTGACATATCATTCGTAATGACGTATTCAAGGCCTGCACAAAAATCCAGCTTGTTGGGAATTAATGCAAACTTGAATAATAATTTAGTCTATTTTGACTGGACTATTGATAGACATATATTTGCCCGGCTGCCTACTCCGTACCTATTCAAGTTAAGGTTTGATTTTTTTTTTCATATGAACAGTTTTATTCAGCTAGTGTGCTTGAGTGTATTTGCCGCTCAACTCTTTCTTATTACATTGAATTCCGCGTTATTTGAAGTTACATATTGGTAAAAATAAGAGGTCGCGTTGCTAAGTAATAAAGCTCGAACTCCAAGGTTACGCAACACTTCCCGAGGTCGGTGTGTGGATGGGTGGTCACTATTACTGACGTTATGGATAGGGTCTTCACATTCCGAAATTCCTACATGCCTCGGAGAGTACGTTTTGCCATTTGCCCCCTGTGCGTTTCTATTGAGGGAACGCATTAGAATTTTTGTGCTTTTGATGCATCAACCCTTAGTAAAAGTTTTCGAACGATTGTAAATTCAGCCTTTAGTTTGTAGAAATAGTCACGAAAATTTACATATGCTCAGAGGCGTTCCCTCAGTCGTAGTCGTAGTTTTTGTCGTCGTGTATTTTATTTATTTTATTTTATTTTATTTTATTTGTGTAGTGACTGATTGGCATCTACATTTCATAATCTTCATAATTTACATTGCTATAAATGTCTTATCAAAAAAGTCGTAATACTAAAATATACGAGTACCTACTATGAATAAGTAACCGACATAGCCCGAAGAATCATCAAACTTAATTCATGAATCCCCGACCGGTCTCATAGGACCGCGCTGTTATTGTTTTACTATTGTGTCTCGTTTCGCGGGTATTGATAGGTTAAGTGGCAGTGAATAGGGCACATTGCTCGTTGAACAACGTTGGGACGATGGGGACGGAAGGTTCTGGAGAGGCTACGTAACGGAAGACGCAGCGTTGGAAGGCCTCCCACAAGGTGGACCTGATGAGGGTCGTCAGAACCCGATGGATGCGACACGCACAGGATCGGTCGTTGTGGCGAAGCTTGGGGGAGGCCAGCAGTGGACGTGTTTCGGCTGAGATGATGATGATCATGATGAAATTGAAATTAGACACCCACATAAGCAATACCTGTAAGGAATGATGTTCTATAATTATAGTTATTAATAGATGGGTGTATGTGACGCGTAGATGTTCTATTAATAACTATAATTATAGAACATTATTCCATAAAAGTACTATTAATAAACAGGAACACATCCGCAGGTAAAAGGCTACTTATTCATTTCCATTTATTCCCGTATCTAAAGGTATGTATGGTAACAATTTACAAAATGTGCAGTCATTACAGTAATGTCTCGATGCTAGCCTCGTGCTCGGAATCATTCGGTTTACATTGCACAGCAATCATGTGTGGTTTACAGTCAATGTAATGTGATTGTCTAATGGCTTCCACTATATTCCTTAGCATTTTCCTTGTAAACAGTACGGCGAGTATCCACCCTTACGTAGTTGAAACCTCTACGTTTCGCCTCGTCGATTATACCGCGTACATCCGTGGACTGGAACAATTTACCTGCTGCGATCTTCCCGTCCAATTATAATTTAGGTGTCTTCAATGCTTGAGTGAATAGGCTCTCATTAAACTAGTGCGCCTCACCATGAATGATTGCATCACTACTTACCATCACGTGGGATCGCGGTCAAGCACTAGTCTATAAATATCAAATAAAAAATATCTGCCTTTTCTTCAATAAAATTATAAAAATTTGCAAAAAGACTCTACATTGGTGAAGTGCCAATTTTATACCTCCTGCCGTGCGGTTTTACAAGAAATACGATTTTATCGGTGGGCATTTTTTTGTGCTATCTATAAAGTGCATTTTTACTTCC
Organism: Mythimna separata; assembly: GCA_030763345.1. Classification (NCBI taxonomy): domain Eukaryota; kingdom Metazoa; phylum Arthropoda; class Insecta; order Lepidoptera; family Noctuidae; genus Mythimna; species Mythimna separata. The sequence goes on along the minus strand of CM061167.1, from coordinate 18,829,605 downwards.
AAGCTACGGTATTTAATTAAAAAGCGGGAACACATTCTAACTAAACCGACAGGCGACATGTCTATTTTATCACCGTATATTTTTAATTTTATGGGACACAAGATACTTCTAGCGACTTCAATTACCGCGTGAATGTAGCTTTCTTCATACAAACTTAGAACTCCTGTTTTATTTCCATGGGGGGGTGAATTATGAAAAATCCTTTCTTATCTATATCTATACTAATATTATAAAGAGGAAAGATTTGTACCTATTTTTGTATATTTGTAATGAATAGGCTCAAAAAGTACTGGGCCGATTTAAAAAATTCTATCACCAATAGAATGCTACATTCTTCCAATTTGACATAGGCTACATTTCATTTTGAAAAAAATTAGGGATCCTTGGTAAAATTTGAACAATGTAACCGAAGGTATAGAAAAATGAGTCTTAAGTCACTAAAAAAAGTGTTTTATATCCAAATTTCCAAAAATAAATAAATGTCTACCCCGTGCGAAGCCGGGACGGGCTGCTAGTAAAGTTATAAAGAGATTTTTTGTTTTTTTTAGCATAATATTTTTGTTTGTAAGGAAACAAGTCAAACACGGCTGGAGCAATTTTCAAATTTACGAGTAAATCACCAATACAAAGCTACTTTATCATTAAGTGACATAGGTTGAATATTATCTACTTTCACGCGGGCAAAGCCACTGGCAGAAGCTATAGTTCTGAATAAATTAATTGCTTTTATAATAGGGAATATGCAGGCAATTTTTTTATTTTTTTTATTCAATATTCACTTCATTTTGATGTAGAAAAAAAAATAAACCATAGCTGTAAGAGTAGTAATTACTTTTTTATAAAATCTTAAAAATATTGCTTTAATTTGACGAGTTCAAACGCTCCTATTTCTCGCGCGCTTGAGGCGTGACGTCATCGGATACGTCCTGTCAGTTTATTGTTTGCATTGAGAATTAGTTTGATAGATAACAAGGTGTTTTAGTCGTGTAATAATCATGGAAGAAGAAAAAATGCCATTTTATAGATATTGCATGATACCAATGTGTACTAACACTATAAAAAGTACACCAGATATTCACCATTCCTGTCAGTTTTGTGCCCTATGACGTCAACGTCGTCGCCGTCGTCGTCTCACCATTGGTCGTTTTCATTCGACCAATGGTGAGGCGTTTTACAAATTTGAATTTCGCTCGTAAAATTTTCACTTTTTGATTTATGTTTTAAATAACTAAATGCATATTAAATTAGAAAATAACGAATTGAGTGTAATACTACGACCTTAAAAGTATAGGGAAAAAAAACTCAGGCCATTTTATTTTTTATGCATATTCCCTATTGTTAACTTTAAAAGAAAATTAAACGTTTGTTTGTAAGCTTTAATAGATTCTTGGCTCAAAGCTAAATCAGTTAGGAGTTATTAGCACATCATCATCATCAGTGATCACGTTGTCTGATATCCGGGTTTTTTTTTAAGTTATGTAATCTAGTGCTTGACTGCGATCCCACCTGGTTTTGAATCAGACCATGGTCCGTAGTGTGTTGGAATGGAAAGCGGTCACCTCCTTCTGCAAAGTAGTGTAGCGACACCTATGGCATCACGTAGAAATTACGAAATTCTACATCGCGTAATTAAAGTTCACGCGTGATCTGAACAGACGACAATCTGAAATCATCTATCGGGCAATTGCCCACCAGACAAAACACCCGTCTGGTCAAAGGATCCTTCGTTTTAACGAAGATTTTCCTTTTTTTTTATTATGTATGTGCTCGCGTTTGACCACCATCTCACCTGATGGTAAGACAGATTTGCGGGACTTTACACTTTGTTCCGCATACCTCCAAAATAGTAATGCGAGCGAAAAAGATAGCCGAAGCCGTGAGTGAGAGCACACTCACGCAACAGTTGCTGCCGCTGGAGACGCCCCAGTCTTCAGGAGTCGCAGAAAGTTTTCCGGCCACCGTAGGCGCAGGCTTACCGACGCGCGACGGCAAGTGATGGGTAGCTCGCTACCCGACCGTCCGGTAAAGACGGACGACGGTGCGTTGTGTTTCAAGCACGCCTCAAAGTGCTGTCAACAAATGAACAGGGTCGGAATGCCACTAGGGCTCCCGGAATGTTCCAAAGATTTACCCGTGGCCCTAGAATGCTAAAAGTAACTAAAGGAACACAGTTAGTCCGAAATGCCCTCGTGCTTCACCCAGAGCAGGAAAAGATATTTGATGATTTCCTTCACAGAAAAAAGGTGTCATTGGCAACGAAGTACCAATAACTCCTTTTACCTTTCCTCTCCTCGTCGACTAGCAGCTATTAGTTAATGCTAGTGTTACAAAAAATAGCTTGGACATATTAAGTCTATTCAACCAGTGAAAGACACAAAGATATTAAAGACAAGATTTTGGTTATTTGTATGTACTCGTATGTATATAAGTACGAGGATACTCGTATATTTATTAGAGTGTTAGTTTTCTATTTATTTGTATATCTTTAAGTTGCATCTACTATGTTGTTTCTGCACCACCCTAAGGTCGACTGGTAGAAAATACCTAAGGCATTAAGTCCGCCTTTGTACGTTTAGATGTGCATAAAGTTTTTATGATAAAATAAATAAACGTAGTGAGAAAAAAATACCACTATCCGGAGCTCCAAAACTGGGACTGGAAACATAACCTTCAACGTAGTAAGCCAACAATAGTTCCGCGTTTGGTTAACAAACATAATACCTAATACTTCTATCGAATTCGTCACAATATCAGTATGGAACCAGGAGTTTTACCTATCTTCAATAACAGCTGTAAAATAGGCAGGTAATAAAATGATAAGATAAATCTAGTTAAAATATTTTTTTTTGTGTTTTCCTTATTACCTCTAGGTTTTAACAGGTTAGGTACAAATAACTAAGAAATTCACCCGTCGATCATTCATCTCGCGGTGCGCGGGCGCACTGCCAGATAAGCTGATAACGAATACTCTTGCGATCTCACTTAGGAAAGTCATAAAACAGATAAGAACACAAGGTAGAATTTGAAGTAACTGAAGAGTTCTATGGGGGTCATTGTCCCATCTTCATGAAAAAACCGGGCAAGTGCGAGTTGGACTCGCGCACTGAGGGTTCCGAACCAACTTAGTATTTGCTGTTTACGATTAATAACGTTTAAAAAAATTACTAACTGGATCTCGTTCAGACCTATTTTCGGTGGAAGTTTGCATCGTAATGTACCTCATATATTTTTTTCAGTTTTGTCCTTCTCTTATTTTAGAAGTTACAGGGGGGGGGGACACATTTTACCTCTTAGGAAGTGTCTATCGCGCAGTTTTGAAAAAAACATAGGTATTAGAAACCTCATTATCATTTTTGAAGACCTATCCATAGAGAGCCCACACGGTTTTTTATGAAAAAAAAAAAGTTTCAGTACTTAGAATGGGGGACCCCCATTTGTTCCCTTTCTTCTATTTTTCTGTTAAAATCTTAACCTGTAGAGCCCTGGGGGGCCGCCATTATGCGGTTTACAAAATACAACTACTGACCAAGTTTCAACTGTATCGTTCTTACAGTTTCGGAAAAAAGTGGCTGTGACAGACAAAAGAATATATAAGTGTTCTGTTATTGTGTTGCCTTTTGGCTACGGAACCTTAAAAAATCTACTTCATAGAAACATATGAAGCCATAGATTTTTCTGTTATTAAACGAGAAAATAAAAAAAAGTGACAATCCTTGTTTCATTTTACAATACCAAGTGGAACATTTTGTTTGAATAATGGTCAACATAGCCATGTCTCGAAGCCTACGGGGACCAGTGGGTTCTTTTCTGAAAGGAAAATCTGGGGTCCTAGAACGCAACGCAAAGTAGGCACATAGGAGTGGATTTTAGTCAGTAAAAACCTGAAAAGAAGGGCGTGTCCGCCCTAGAGCGGAAGAAGTCATTGAATAATTTCCCACTTAAAAAAAGCCTTGTTACATCTCGCTTCTCTACGGAAGCCCTTACTCTATAAAATTTAGGGAACAGCTGATTTTTTCGCGCTCTTATAAATAGTTCGGGGTCGTAATAAAAAGTTTGTTGGTTGTTCAATTCCTACGAACAGTCCTGAATCTTCAAACACTAGGTTTAACTTCAGACTAGGTACAACCATCTAGTACTTATCATTTGATATTTTTTCCTAATAGCGTTCTTTTACGTCGTCTCCATACGTCGTTTATATAAATCCCCCAAATGAAAACATTTTTGTAAAAAACAATCGTTTTGTGTAGACCTTCGGACAAAAAGGATGATATATAGAGAAAAATGGGTCGATTGCACACGGTGTACAGTGGTGTACGTTTTCAAGGTCATTCAAGTTGTACAGACGGCACATGTAAAAGTAACAAAAATATACATGTGAGTACGTATGAACCAAATTGCACCATACTGCATAATTGAAATGACCTCCGTGGAATAAATACAAAAAATATTCAAAAACCTAAACACACGGTAGGTAGGTACGTGAAAGTGTGAGTTTATTTGAACATGTGTAAGACAGTCAAACTCTATTTACGTAGCAATTACACACACCTTGATAGGTCTGTCTTTATTTACTAAAAGTAGGTACTGAATATCTGCCATCATTGCCCACTCGATTAGTCAACAAACATTCAAATTCTTGCAACATCTCCAACTTGCAACGTAAACTATGATAAGATAAGCTAATCATAGGAAATGATCTTATCAATCGCTATCGTACTTTACAAATTAATAGGTATTGCTTCGAGTTGTTTAAGGACCGAATACTTCGCATTATTATCGCTACACATAAAATAAATATTTGCCAGTTCTATATTGATAAGACGGCGAGCGGTATAGTGGAAAATAAGTGTAATATTTTTTGTTAACTACGCGCCGTCCGTCTCGGTGCAGGAGCGACGCCGCTCTATTCAATATACAAGCTCAGTGGTTACTAGAGATAAAACAAAAATGGTATAGATTAAGCGATACATTATCAAAGATTATCACAAGCCACGAGATATCCTTAGAGTTGAAGACATACGTGTAACTAATCAGACCAGAGGCCGGACGAAACGTGTTTACTTTTATTAAATTTTAATGACGTAGCTCTTTTCGTAGTGACTCAGTTTCGGACTTTGCAGATACAAACCATGTAAGAGTGTCAAGTTAATGTAATCAATACGTGAACTATCGTGTAGTGCGTGCGACAAGTGTTGAGGGTCGGCCCTGGGAGCACAGTTGTTGGAGCGCGCCTCCGCCGAGCGGCTCCGCTGACATATTGTTATCGTTACCGCCATCACCATGATTAAACGGTTTGTACAGGTGTAGCGCTGTGCGCCAGTTACGTGCTGATAAATGTTTCTCTCAATAAAATGCTGTGACACTGATTTTGTTATCCGTGAAGTGTTTCTATGATTCTTGTGTGTGCAGTGCAGTGCTTCGAAATGGATAAATTAAGGCAAAAGTCTAAAAAGGAAAAACCGATGAAGTATGTTGACAAAGATCAATCTTCCTTGTTTATAACTGACGTAAAGGCGATAAAAGAAAATCTTAAAATAAAGGAGATCTTGAGAACTGTGAAAATGAATAGTAGCATGCGAATAAAAGCCCCAAAGGGCAGTAAAGTGATGCAAAATAAAGATTTTAACGATAACGAAGACATGTTTGGGGGCGACCAAAATGCTGATGACCAAAATAGTGAAAACCAAAGTAATGAAAACCAAAATAGTGAGAACCAAAATATTGAGGACCAAAATAGTGAAGAACAAAATACTTTGGAACCACATAGTGCAACAAATCCCGACGTAGTGGTCAACAATAATACTAGTGAAGAGACAAATGAAAATAAACCAGAAGAACCTGAAGATAAAGTTGAAGATAATAATGAGTCGGAAGGAGAACTGGTCGCCGTTAGTGATGAAAACAACAGTTCAATCGACACGAAGATACATGAATCTCTCAGTGTACCGGAGGGATTATCAGATTTCGTGTTAATTAGTGAGGAAAACAAACAAAACATTCCAGTTGTTCCTGACGTCAAAATCGATTTCCCAGCCCCGAGCCACTGTGCGGCGGTGAAGGCTCGCGAGCGGAAGCTGTCTCTGGACCACACTATGTTATCTCGCCGCGGGGGCCTGTCACAGTCTGAATTGGATCTGAATTCAATTGGGAAATCCCCGCTAGAGCGGAAATCCTCATTTTTTAGGAAGAAAATGGATAGTTTTTTGAAGAATACAACAGAAATTTTCAAGCGTCAGTCAATCAGTAGAGGTCAATCAATTCAGAGACGAGGCTCCATGTCAGTGTCGCTGCAGTCGTTGAACGAGGGCGGCGCGTGTAACGGCGACTACGGGGAGCCGCTGCACAACCACCCTGTGAGTACCTGTTCTGGTTTTTAATAGTTTCATCAGATGATGGAGGATTGCCACTCACTGGTCGCCGGAGGGTGGTCGACGCCGACAGGGTCGACCGCGGCGAAGGTGGTGCGACGATCTGAACATGTTCGCGGGGTAAACTTTTGCAGGGATCGTCCTAGAGTAAGAAGTTTGGATGGAGAAAGGGGAGGGGTTGAGGGGGGTGGGGCAGGAGGACAGGCCTTTGCCCAGTAATGGAACACAAATTGGACTTATAAAAAAAGTTTCATCAGAAGGAAATTATGCATTTGGCGAGATTTATTTTAGTTCAGGCTCAAAAACTCTGTTTGTTCAGCTTTTTTACCTACTCGTAGACGTTCAACCGTGGAAGGTCTTTTGTTAAAATATGTCAAGGAAAATCGTGAAAATGTGTTTATTTATTTATTTAAACTTCATGTACAGTAGTGGTACATAGGCATGTATACATAATATATAAATATAATAGATACTAGCTTCTGCCAATGGCTTCGCCCTCATGAAAGTAGAGTGAATAGACTCTTAATAAACTAGTGCACCTCACCACCAACGATTGCATCACTGGTGGCATTGCAGTCAAACACTAGTTTATGTTTATGTAACAAAAAAAGTACTTAGTTTTCGATATACAGGGTGTTTGGTGCATCGTGTGCCAAATTGAAATGGTCGGCTGGAGAGGTCATCTGCTATCCTTTCAGACCCCTAAACACTACATGCCCTGTGGATTTTTTTTCATCGAGTTTTTAGTGTTTTTTAAAAATAGACCCAAATTTTACATTGAGCCTGAAGTTTAGGTACTTTTAAATACAAAATTAGAGATATTAGTCATTTAGATTTTTTTTAATTTATTCGCAAAGAGTCGGACTTAAAGCTGTTCACGTTACAGCTATTTACATGGCTGCAAAAAAAGAACCAAAAAAGACTGGGAACTTCAAACTCTCTTAATAATTCTCTAGTCTATCCTCTTGTTAGTGACGTGCCACGTGTCATGAAAATCTTTTTACATTTATGTGAAATCGATAGTTTTGTCAATCGAGTCGCAAAAATTAACATTGAAAATTATGGTTTTAAAATTATTTTTGCTAAAATGATATCTGGTACTTTTCGTTGATTTTACTTGAAACAAAAAAATAAAAATTACATATTTGTATTTTATAGATGTCGAGCCTGCATTTGCAACAGATTAGTAAAAAATATGAAATCATTGAAAATATGTAATTTTATTTTTAGTGATTATTAAAAAAATACCGCCTTCATCATCTAAGAAAACCGTGTGCAGAATTTCACACTTCTAGTCCAAGTAGTTTCGGCTGTTCGTTGATATATCAGTAAGTTTTTTCTTATATTTATATAGATAATTCTATATTCCACAACTTTCATACAACGCCATCTAATGCCAAACTAAATAACTGAACTTGTGGTGAAGTACTAGAAAACTGAAAAACATACGAACAATTTCTAAATTCATACACATTGGTAACTTACACCCAGTCATAAAACAAATGAACGAGCTCATCATCACAACCATTGGCTTTGGGAATCGATCCCACGACCTCCACCATAGCAGTCAGGTCCACTAACCACTACACCAACAAGCCAGTCGACATATTATGTAGGTGTTTCTACACGGGTGTGGGTGTACCAATAATAAGTCTTCTGACTTTTTGTAGGTGGGAAAACCATCATTATTTTGTAAAAGCAGCATAAGAAGCGTACCCAAAGTAAATTTGCTATTGAAGTTGAGAGAACTTTGACGTCTCCATGTTCAACTTTGTGAATATTATGATTTCTTAAGAATCGTATCTTCTCATAGGCGTAGGGACAGGTACAGTGGTGCGACTATTGTGTCTAACTTCAAGGAATCTCTATAAATATGTCGAGTCGTCTTTGTATAAAATACTTGGTGTTACCTGCGACTTCGTCCGCGGTCATAATAATTCTGTGCTTGTGGTAGAGTCCGTAAGAATCTAATTCATTTATTTTACTTATACGGGTTTCTCCCCGGGAATGGAGTCCCGTCAGCAACAGAAATTTCAAAAGTAGCTTACGTTATTTTAACATTAGCAACGCTTGCCTAGATTGGTCTGTGGATGGGTAACCATCTTAACATAACGAGTTTCCTCCGTGCCTCGGAAAGCACGTTAAGCCGTTGGTCCCGGCTGTCATTTGGAGATCTTTGGCAGTCGTTACGGATAGTCAGAAGCCAGTAAATCTGACTCCAGTCTTGCCATGAAGTACCGTGTTACCCCATTTAATGGGTTGTGGAGGTCTGGTAGGCAGCCGCTCCTCGTAAAATACTGGTATTCAGCTAAATCCGGCTTGACTGGAAGCCGACCCCAATATAGTTGGGAAAAGGCTAGGCAGATGATAGCCGTCTCGAGCGTCCTCAAAACAACTTACGAAGGTTTCATCACGATCTGATCAATTGTTAGTCACGCATTGATTACAAACATTGATTTTTTTGGGTTCCATACCCAAAGGGCAAAAAGGGTACCCATTTCTATGACTCCGCTGCCCGTCTGTCTGAGACGGTTGTATCTCATGAATCGTAACTAGCTATTACGATTTTCAGTTTCAGACAGTTAAAATTCTCACAGTGTTGTATTCCTGTTGCCGCTATAATCACAAATATTAAAAAAAGGAATAAAATAATTATTTCCCATACAACGAATATGGTTTTCTTTAAGATTTAGGCTTCTAAGAGCAATAGCGCACTAGCGGCGGCCATCGAGATACATACATTAATAGTATGAAATCGCCATAGAGCGCGCGCACCTGTGGCCGCTGGCCGCGTGCGGACAGGTCATATTCTACACTTAAATAAATAACAATAACCCTATGCTTTCTGCAGTACCATAACAGTGCTGCAAAGATTATTGGCAGAAATAATTTTGAGAAGATTAAAAAACAAAACTACGTGTATATGCCTGGCTACCATGACAAGGCCGGTCGACAGCGCGTTGTGTACGCGTAGTACACTCGTACTACACGCCACACGCGCCTCAAAGAGCTGTCGGCACAGTTTGACGGGTAAGCCCCGCGGGGCCGATGCCTGCCAGGGCTGCGGGCTTTTTCAAAACTGTTACCGTACCTATCTCTGAAGCCGGTGTCCCCAGATAGAAGGCAACGAAGGAACGGGGTGGGGTTTAGTCGGTAAAGGTCTGACAAGTCCTCCCGCTCCGCCCAAGAGCGGGAAAAGTCATTCTGATGATTCCCCACTAGAAAAAAAAACCTACCTCTGAAACGCAAAGCGCAACTGAACGCAAGTTCGTCACATCTTCTCGGTCCACCTAGAAAGGAGTCATTTTATGTTTTAAGGGGTTTTTACGTCAAAAAAGGGGTTCAAATACTTACAAATATAAACTATTTCATTCATTTATTTACTTAATCTACATAACAACTAAAGACACAAAGGCGGACTTAATGATACCTTAGTTATTCTTTATCAATCTACCTAGTGTGGTGGAGAGACAACTATAGCAGGTACATAATAGTAGATTATTGCATCGAGCACAAAGTAATTTATTATTGCACCGAGTGCAATAATAAAAAATATTGTCAAAACAAAATTAACAAAGTTCGCGCCAAATCTGCACTTTTTTAAATTTCTTTCATTTTTAAATCAGAGTTAGCAGCAATCATTTTTTAAATTTGGAACAAGTAGGATAGAAACAAATAATACGTACGTAAAAAAAATATTGATATCGGCTGGCTGAATAGAGCTAACCCATTGAGATTGGCGCCTTATGGTGCGATTAAAAAAAAACTGTGCAATAATGAAATTTCATACATTTTTATTGCTCTAGAGCAATAAAGACTCGCTTTGTACTGAGTTTTTAGTGTGATTATGATGAAATTAAAGCATAGTTGGAAGAAAATAACTTTTTATTTCAATAATTATAATATTTATTTGCAAAAAGTACACAAAGATGACGCTTAATTTTAGGGTACATTTGGCAAGATACAAGAGACGTGATCAATGACCCTTATGCAAGGAAAACCTGTGTAACAGGGGTGATTATTAGTTTATTTATATTGTATTTTACTATAGTGCAAACCCTAAATTCGCGAAAAAACATCGACTCACAGAACATTGTTTTGATATGTGCAAAAATATCAAAAAACTGTTCAGTTTATATCTGGACAGGTTTTTGTTTCATATATTCCATCCGTTATTCATAGTAAAAATTGTTAAGGTATTTATTTTAAAATTTCACTTTTATATTCAAAAATATTTCCAATTAATTTTTAATGTCACCCTGCAGTGTAAAGCATTATAACTTCTTGACAAATTATTTCAAAAATTCTATGTTATGCCTATAGATACCCAAATAAAAATGTATGTCAATAAAGATAGAAGAATAATAACTCTCTGAAAGAAACGTCTTCAATAGGAAAGTTTCAGTAACTGTCTCGCAACACAAAAAACAGTAAGTTTACCCTTCTTGACTTACATTATTGTGTGCTCGTGTTGAAGTTGGCATCGCGCTCGTGACCCTCACCAGCGAGGACTGGGAGGATTCCGACAAAATAACGTCCTCATTATACCGTCCTTATCTTTCTTTACATTTCTTATATTATGTCAGTATACCTCATATTTAGGTGATGTCATTGTGTGCTTATAACAATAAACAAAACTGCATTCTTCAATAGGAGGAGCTCGTGGCTAGATAATAACAGCCGCACAGATCGATCTTCAAGGTTAAGCAGCGCTTGCCTAGGTTGGTCTGTGGATAGGTGACCATCTTAACATAACGAGTTTCCTCCGTGCCTCGGAAAGCACGTTAACGTTTGAATCCCCAACCGGTCCTATGAGACCGCGCTGTTATTGTTTTACTATTGTGTCTCGTTTCGCGGGTATCTGAGTAATTAAGCCGTTGGTCCCGGCTGTCATTTGGAGATCTTTGGCAGTCGTTACGGATAGTCAGAAACCAGTAAATCTGACTCCAGTCCTGCCATGAAGTACCGTGTTACCCCAGTTAATGGGTTGTGGAGGTCTAGTAGGCAACCGCTCCTCGTAAAATACTAGTATTCAGCTAAATCCGGCTTGACTGGAAGCCGACCCCAATATAGTTGGGAAAAGGCTAGGCAGATGATGTCATTGTATGATTATAACATACAAGAATAAACAAAACTGCATTCTTCAATAGATAATGCAATACAAATATCATTAAATGGCAGACTCACAAATATTTGTACAGTGTATATAATATCTTAGGTTTAGGTTGTGTCTGCTGAATATAATAGATTCGCAAATAGTCACACAACTTGAAATACTTTGATCAGCTTTACTCGGAACGATATAACAACTTAGGTGGAAATGTCGACTTCTTCACGCGTATTGTCACAATAAAAACATACTAGTTTTTTGTTCCTTTTGTAGGCGACAGAAGTGGGTATGACCAATTGTATTGTAAATGAAAATAGATCACAAACAGGCATTAATGAGCAACTACCTAAATTATATCTTTTATTGATGTTCTGTAAAGTATAAACTACTGAGACTGGGAGCTTGAAATTTTACACGACATCTTTTTATGACGTAGGCGAGCACTAGAAAAGATGTTCCAAAATTCACCCTCTAAGGGGAGGAAACGGCGGTCCAAAGTTTGTATGGAGAATCCAACTTTCACGCGGGTAAAACCGCTGGCAGAAGCTAGTAACTAATATCATAAAGTCAGCATCCTGCCGAAATCAAACTAGTTAATATTATCTATGTTTGTTACTTATTCAAGATCGAACGCTGAACGGATTTGGGTGTAGCACACGGGAATAACAAGTCACATAAAGACCATGTGCTATTCTATAGTATGAAATATACATGGAAGAGGTATTCCCCTTGTACTAAATTTAATAATACGAATAGAATAATTTTTATCCAGGAGCATGTTCTCTTGAGAGAATTTTCAAAATTCACACGATTGAAGATTTTAAAAATTATATGGCTATATTTGAAAAATAATATCTTACAAAGCAACTAAAATTCCTTTTCGATACTTGTAAATACTCGTAGTCTCGAGTGGATGATACTTTTCGAATATTTCTTATACTTATTACATTTTCATAAACAGGGCTTCGAAAGGGTCGTTTGATTCGTCAGCAGATGGGCCTTCGCCATTCAAGTCATTTTTTCGCTGCGCTTTGATTTATTTTCAAAAAGAAATACGCTACGTAAAATGAGGAAATATCTTATAGAAACTTTTGTACTCAATAATAGTAGATTATGTGACTAGGTAATAAAACAGTGTCTTTAAGTAGCGGGTGGCATATTGCATTCCGAACGAAACGAAGGTTGCTAAGTTTTAATCCCGAACGTCAGTGAAGTATTTACATATATGGAAACCTGATTGAAGTGAGGAATTCAAGCCGCCCAAGACAAAGACAGCTTTATCCCCGTGTTGGATACTTTACTTTTTACATCATCTGTGCGATTATTAAAATTCAATTTACTAGAACAATTTATGTATTAGAAAAAAAAGTATTACTTACAAGATAAGTCACTCGACATGTTTTGAGGTTTGAATTTTCCCTAAGAACTTCTTTTTTAAAGCCCTCGTGACGCTAGTAAACACAATATATTCCTTTTTTTTTATTAGGGGCTAGTTTGATCTTTGAATAAACTGGTTTATTCAAAGATTTTTTATATAAATATTATTATTTGTATTAATTAACACGATAAAGTCATCAGATTTAGATATGGGTTTAACGCCTGATTTCATGAGAGAAAAGGCTAAATCAGTAGTGGAAAACCCTTTACAACCTAAATCAGAAAGATACCTAAATCACAAGACGAATCAGATTTTTTATTTTTTTTTATTTTTACTTTCCTTGTAGGTATTTGTAATGAAAAACACAGGTCTTATTTAGGTGCTCAGTGACCTCGCTGCGCTCATACGCCAAACCCCTTCTCGGGACTAAGTTACTATCATCCCTAGGGTAACAATGTGCTATTACTTGCAAGCACAATTAGTTTTTTATTTTTCAATATGTTTTTTTTTTTCAGGAGGAACTGCAAAGGAGTATGTCAAGCCTGCAGTCGTCTCCGACGCCCATCCGGAGCGAGTCCAGCCTGTCCATGTGCCGCAGCGAGCAGACCCTGCCGGACCAGCAGAGCGAGGGTGACAGCCTGGCCGGCAGCCGCCCAGCGCTCATCAGCAGCCAACTCCTCGGGGACACTTCACCCAGCATACATAGTGAGCTATATATCATAACATATAATAATATAATAGTATGTTCCACTTAACGTGCCTCGGAAAGCACGTTAAGCTGTTGGTCCCGGCTGTCATTTGTAGATCTTTGGCAGTCGTTACGGATAGTCAGAAGCCAGTAAATCTGACTCCAGTCTTGCCATGAAGTAACGTGTTACCCCAGTTAATGTGTTGTGGAGGTCTGGTAGACAGCCGCTCCTCGTAAAATACTGGTATTCAGCTAAATCCGGCTTGACTGGAAGCCGACCCCAATATAGTTGGGAAAAGGCTAGGCAGATGATGATGATGAATAGTATGTTCCACAACTTTCACATAACGCCATCTAGTCCCAAGCCAAGCAGAGCTTGTGTTATGGGTGCTAGACAACTGATAAACTTACTTATATATTTCTAAATACATACATATTATAGATAAATTACACCCAGACACAGAAAAACTGATCGTGCTCATCACACAAACATTTGTCTTGGGTGGGAATCGAACCCACGACATCCAGCGTAGCAGTCAGGGCCACTGACTACTAGACCAACAGGCCAGTCATATAGATAGAGCTTGCGTCCTGTATGGCGACACAATCACGTACACGGTCGAATTCAATTAGCCACCATACCACCACCTACGCGCTGTTAAACAATAGTAAATTGTGTGAATAGGGGATAAAGCAGTGTCTCCAAGTCGAGGGTGGCGTGTTGAATTCCGAACGAAGGATACTATGTTTTGTTTCCGAACGCCAGTGAGGGTACAATATAATTAACTCCCGAGCAGTGCGAGGGATTTAATTAGAGGAGGCATAAGTGGTTTAGGTATATTTTTTTTTTGGAAGGGGTATCATCAGAATGACTTCTCCCGCTCTAGGGTGGAGCGTGAGGGCGTGTCAGACTCTTACTGACTAAACCCCACCCCGATCCTTCGTTGCCTTCGATCTGGGGGGCATTACCTTTCGGAATTTCAGTGTTCCCCAGAGGCCTCCCAAGAACGACCATCCGCCACCCCTCCTCAAAAAGTGGTTTTGGTATATAGCCTTTAAGGGTTCATACGCACTATGCGGGTAGCCGCATTGCGGCTAGCCGTCCGGCTGACCGCAAGTACAATTATGTACGTAATATTCATTTCTATGCGGCTACCCGCAGACCGCTCCGGTCGCTCGGAGGGCTGCGGCCCGAGTGACGGCCAGCCGGACGGTTGCTATACGCACTGTGCGGTTCAGTCTGCGGCTGCCCGCCATTGAGTGAGTGTGTGCATTTTTGCAATTTTTCTAAAATGTTCAATAATTCTTCAAACGTTTTTATGCTCATTCTAATAAATCCGAAAAACTTATCTTCATATTTTTTTAGTTCTTCGAAAAATATTGCAAAATGCTTGCTCTCATCTCGTGTTTGCAAATTAGGATGCACCCAGTACTTCTTTCTTTGTTTTTTCTTCTTTACGTAACGTGTGTAAATGTAAGTAGTAAATAGCTGCAACTTCTTCCACGTCCATCTTTAAAATGGATCGACATGACCGCAAATCGCAACGGTTCTTCAACCGCACGTTGCGGTTGCGAATGCGGCTGCCCGCGATCCGGCTGGTCGCATTCGCAACCGCATCCTGCGATCAGCCGGACGGCTAGCCGCAATGCGGCTACCCGCATAGTGCGTATGAACCCTAAGTTTTTAGTTTCAAAAATCAATTGACAGCGTTTTAGGTTCTTCATTTTATATACTCGA
This sequence comes from Mythimna separata, assembly GCA_030763345.1. Lineage (NCBI taxonomy): Eukaryota > Metazoa > Arthropoda > Insecta > Lepidoptera > Noctuidae > Mythimna > Mythimna separata. The sequence continues at coordinate 18,814,323 of CM061167.1, read as the reverse complement.
ATAGAGCGTGGATTATTTCTAAGTAGGTAGGTATATTAGCAAATAAATCGCCATGTTAAAATGCGAACGTCAGTGAGGTATGTATGACAAGTAGGAGAGCGCAACATTGATAGAGCGGCATTCGTGTATCCCTCGCCGATCGCCGCCTAGCTCATCACATTACGCCCACACGGCATGCTCACTGCACAGCTCCCTTACTCCGTTACCAACATAACTTCATGTTCGACGATTTTCGATTCACATCTGAAATAGTCCGCAATCTCATCTCGAAATGTTACTGCATTTTCAGTGCAACTGCACAGACAAAGCTTTACCTTTAGAATTTGAAGATGAAAGCATTTCAAGGTTCAGTTTTCAATGGCAGCTTCCCTATTCAAGCTCATCTTTTAGTCGCGGATTTAATTTAAATGCTAAAAGTCAAAGTTAAGATGATAACTCCTTTGGATACACGTGTAGAGTTGAACTGGTATATTTGAGATTCTTCTTCTTCTTTTCAATTAGAAAGTAAACCCGTACAACTATTTGAGATTAGGTTGTTGTAAACTCATTACGTTATATTTTAAAATTGGTCTACAATTGACCGAGAATACTGTCAATATACAGACAGCTGAACATAATATCTCCTCCTTGTTAAAGTTTTATTGTACCTATATACATCTTAACTAATAAAAATGTAGCTTAATAGGTAATGACATATTATGAAGCTACATTTTTTAATTATATGTATATAAACTAAAAATAACAATATGTAAAAACAGAAAAAAACCCACGGTCCTTGAACGCAAAGGGTAATTGAAGGACATAGGTTTGGTTTTAGTCAGTACAAGTCAGACACGCCATCCTGCTCTACAGTAGAGCGGAAAAGTCTAAGATGATTTCCCATCACAAAAAAGGGAAAAGAAGCTGTCCTATTTTTGTTATCTGTTAAAGTTGCATCTAATAAAATTGTATATAAGAGCACATAGTTTATTTTATTGTGTGACAGAGTACAATTTCACACACATAAAATAAAATGTACTTTACTGAACTTTCTTTTGAATACAAATACCCAAAGTTTTTGTTTTTTAATTGTTAATATTCCTCAGTAATTGATTTGCATCATCTTATCTGTACTTCTATAACTAGACAAATAAATAAAATGAAAGTATCTGTTTCTAATGTCAACATACACACATCAAAAGTGTCTAGGGATCAAGCATTTTTATGCGGATTTCTTGAGATTGAGATGTGGCTTTGTAATAAATTTATGATTTTATAAATTTATACGGATCCTTTTTGGTGCATTTCATAATTTGAATCAGGAACTATGAATCAAATTCGAGTAAAAGATGAAAATCAGCTGTCAATATTTTCCCTATAAAAACAAACAACGCATTGAAGACATTATTAGTGCTACTGTTTCCCTACTACTGATTAAAAACAACGTTATTATGGAGCGGCGACGTCATTTAAGCAGGGAAGAAATGCTCAGAGCCGTGGGAATGATTGAAGCTGGTTCCCGGCAACGTACTGTGGCTTTAGCTCTGAATACAAGTCAGAGTGTTATCAGTCGACTTTGGACACGTTACCGAAGCACTGGTACCGTGGCTGAGCGCCATGGAGGACGGTATCGCTGCACCACACGGAGACAAGACCGATACATTCAAATCTTAACTCGAAGAGCTCCAACAATAACCGCCATGATGTTAGCCGTGAGGCTTCATCACTCTTCAGGGAACTTAATTAGCGACCAAACAGTCAGAAACCGCTTGCATGAAGTGAACCTTCATTCCCGAAGACCGCTACGGGTACCACCTATAGCAATGCACAATCGTAGGATTCGATATCAATGGGCTCTTGAACACAGAAATTGGGCAGAAGAACAATGGCGTTTCGTGTGCTTTTCTGATGAGTCTCGTTTTGGTATGAGACCGGATACAAGACGTATACGACACTGGAGAACCCCTGGACGCCAACAGCGATTAAAATCCTGCCAGGAAGTCCATCCTTATAGTGGTGGAACCATCATGGTATGGGCGGGTATTTGGATCGGCGGAAGAACTGAGTTGATTTGGATCAGAGGCAACCTCAACGCTCAAATTTATGCTGAGACGATTGTATCAGACGTCATCGTTCCTCTACAAGTGCAAATCGGTCCCTTATTTCAGTTAATGCATGATAATGCACGACCGCACACCGCAAGAGTTGTAAGACAGACTCTCGCCGCAGCTAACATCAATGTCCTGCCCTGGCCTGCTCAGTCGCCAGACTTGAACCCGATTGAGCATGCATGGGATATGCTACAGAGAAGAGCTCTGCCGAATATGGAGGGTATCCAGTCGCAAGAAGACCTTTTTTTGTTGTTGCAACGAACATGGGCGGCCATTCCACAGCGTGATTTGGATGAACTCATTTTGAGTATGCCAAACCGATGTTCTTGTGTTGTTAGTGTTCGCGGTAGAAACACGGATTATTAATTGTTTAAGTTACCCAATAAAATTTTAAAGAAAACTGTTATTTCAGTCTTTTTTTCGAACTTTAATGTTAGTGGTTCAAATGTCAAAAATCCCTTTATTAGGAAAATGGCAAATTTCTTTATTAATGCAAAGGTGACTTGGTTTATCGTTACTGTGAAAAACGAAAACACTTTATTTGATGAATCCTTAAAGAAAATTTTGATTAATATCAATCAGGAGAAAAGTTATTGCAAAAATATATGTTGATCCCTAGACACTTTTGATGTGTGTAATATATATTTTTTTACTAAATGTGATTTGTGCATAGCACCCTTGTAATGTCCCACCGCTGGGACTCACAAGGCACAGGGCCTCCTCTCTAAAAGAGGGAACGGGATTTCAAACTACGGAATACGTCTTCCAAAACAGTTGAACAGAATTTTACGAATCTTTTACTGGGAAAGCTGTTATAATTAATTCTAATGTAAAAAGAAAAATGTAAACTAACTTACTTTCCATTTTCCCACGGCATCGACATTTATTTTGTCTGGTATAGTGCCAATTTTGTTTTAGGGTTTTTTTTTCAAGTTTTATTCATCTATATGACTTCTCCCGCTCTGATCGGAACGCCGCTCACTCGCGTGTTAAACTTTTACTGACTAAAACCCACTTCTGTTCCTTCTTTGTCTTCGTTCCTGGGCCCCGGGGTTCTTTTAGTGTGCGATTTCTTATTAGAAATGACCAATGAGGCTGTCATCATAGCATGACCAACACCTCTGAGAATACTTCGCAATTTGTGTACAACAATGTCGATCACGGAATTGCTTTATTTTCCATACACACCTGCACCGATTGTATAATGAATAGCATAGCATAGCATTAGCCTTACTTCTATACCTACACAAATAAATAAAAGGGACGTACCTGTTTGTAATGTCAAAATATTTTTGTTACTAAATGTATTAGCATAGGCATCACCCTAATAATGTTCCCACAGCTTAGACTCAGGCCTATTCTCTAGATAAGGGCCATAATCCACCACCGAGGTTGGTGGATGTCACATGTCTTTGAATTTTGGTTTCTAGGACAAAATGAATGCATTGATATAAATTCTCAAATATTGATTGAAAACTCACCTTTGTACATGAACAATCTAATCACCATGTTTGTAATGTTTATTTTTGTGTACAATGAAGAATTAAGAATACTCAGCGAAAAAGCTTTTTTAATAAAGACAAACGAAAATATTTTTATTACCAGAGTCAAAATGAAACAGAATCTTCCACACAATATCGACCATCGCTACACCAAAAATATGTACCTATAAAAATGTACAGTATAGTTACAATAAAGTTTTCAAAAGAACTATTTCCGAGAGTAAGCAAAGCTTCGCGCGACAAAGCAGAGGGAAGGGGGTACTGTTGTCATAAACAGACTTGGGCGAGTTTCTTCGGATGAGCCGTGTAACTGAAGGCGCAGCGTGATGAACGAGGCCGCCCTTGGCACTCCATTCTTACAGGGACACTCACTGACATTAAAGAAAAGAAATGTAGGAAAACCGAAGCTTAACACTATACTGATGTATTTAGATTTTTTTTTTATACAACATGTGACATAATTAACGCACATCCTCTTGGGGGGTCATTGTACTCATCATTATGAACAACTTTTAGTATGGGGCCAAACCTGAAATCGAGAAAAAATTATCAACTATTCCCTACATTTATGTTCGCATATTTCGTCAAAGGGGAGGGAAGGGGGTACTGTTGTCATAAACAGACTTGGGCGACTTTCTCCGGATGAGCCGTGTGACTGAAGGCGCGGCGTGATGAACGACGCCGCCCTTGGCACACCATTCTTACAGGGACACTCACTGACATTAAAAAAAGAAATGTAGGAAAACCGAAGCTTAACACTATACTGCTGTATTTAGAATCTTTTTTTTGTATACAACATGTAACATAATTAACGCACATCCTCTTGGGGGGTCATTGTACTCATCATTATGAACAACTTTTACTATGGGACCAAACCTGAAATCGAGAAAAAATAATCAACTATTCCCTACATTTATGTTCGCATATTTCGTCAAAGGTGAGGGAAGGGGTTACTGTTGTCATGAACAGACTTGGGCGAGTTTCTTCGGATGAGCCGTGTAACTGAAGGCGCAGCGTGATGAACGAGGCCGCCCTTGGCACTCCATTCTTACAGGGACACTCACTGACATTAAAGAAAAGAAATGTAGGAAAACCGAAGCTTAACACTATACTGATGTATTTAGATTTTTTTTTTATACAACATGTGACATAATTAACGCACATCCTCTTGGGGGGTCATTGTACTCATCATTATGAACAACTTTTAGTATGGGGCCAAACCTGAAATCGAGAAAAAATTATCAACTATTCCCTACATTTATGTTCGCATATTTCGTCAAAGGGGAGGGAAGGGGGTACTGTTGTCATAAACAGACTTGGGCGACTTTCTCCGGATGAGCCGTGTGACTGAAGGCGCGGCGTGATGAACGACGCCGCCCTTGGCACACCATTCTTACAGGGACACTCACTGACATTAAAAAAAGAAATGTAGGAAAACCGAAGCTTAACACTATACTGCTGTATTTAGAATCTTTTTTTTGTATACAACATGTAACATAATTAACGCACATCCTCTTGGGGGGTCATTGTACTCATCATTATGAACAACTTTTACTATGGGACCAAACCTGAAATCGAGAAAAAATAATCAACTATTCCCTACATTTATGTTCGCATATTTCGTCAAAGGTGAGGGAAGGGGTTACTGTTGTCATGAACAGACTTGGGCGAGTTTCTTCGGATGAGCCGTGTAACTGAAGGCGCAGCGTGATGAACGAGGCCGCCCTTGGCACTCCATTCTTCCAGGGACATTCAATGACATTAAAAAAGAGAAATGTAGGGAAACCGAAACTTTACTGATGTATTTACAATCATTGTAATTTTTTGTATATTATAATTACCCCCGGTTTCAATTATGTCTAAATAGATAGCACTTCCTGAATAAATTCAAAAATGCAACAGATTTTTTTTATACTTGCAAAATAAATTAACGCTAAATTTTACAAATGATCGACTTTAATCATTATTTTGCTACATAAATATGATCATATTGATGCATGGGTTTTAGTCAGTAAAAGTCTGACACGCCCTCCGCTCCGCCCTAGGGCGATAAATATCAAAAGAATATACTATATAAAAAATTTACTGCCCCGTACATTTATTGTCTATGTCTCGGTCATGTTGGATTTCCAATTCAAAGACTCGTCTTTACATGAGAATAGAGTAACAGAGAGTGCATTTGATAGTGTCTACTGCGTAGACTTACTTTGCTTTGGATAATGTCACATTAATATTTTTTTAACAAAATTATCCATCTATTTGCACGATTTCCGGATTACATTGACTAACATAAAAAAAAAACAATTTGTCAGGTGCTCACATTTTTTATGAATACTCTCAATACCCTCCCAGATTCACTGAGTTAGGAGCCTTTTTGGCCTCTAACAGATCATAATTTTCTTTTTTACATGATGTATTTTTAGTTTTTATACGATTGTGGAAGGCTCGAATAAAATTATATTCTTTCTCTCCTTTTTGTACTTAGCCAGTGGTGTTAAATTATAATATGTATCTACTTAAGTGGAAATTACATCGTCATCTTCTCTCAGGTTAAAGAAGTATTACCTCCTTGAAAGCAATTTTACTCTCATAACGGTTATAGACACCTCAAATCAAATCTCTAATCTCAAATCTTTATTTCAATCCATAATGTCTATCAGGTGGTAAATAATGAAAAAAAAAATACTCAGAAACAATTATAGACCTGGAGAGTAGTCATATTTAAAGTCTACAATATGAAAACCTATGATCCACAATAAAGACATTGAAGTTAAAATTGAATTGTTTGAAGTTGAATTGATTGTTTTTTTTTTTAAATGCCTAAGGCATTAAGTCCACCTTTGTACTTCTATGTGCATAAAGCATTAAATAAATAAAGAAGTACATATAAAGGTAGCATAGTTCTAAGCGACTGCGACGCGCGACCGCGACGCTCGTTCGCGACCGGGTCGCGCGACGCACAGCTCAGCATGGACTTGTATCTATAGCACCAGAGGCGTGACCCAGCCGTCTGGTTTGTTTAGTACTCCATACAAATCCATACTAAACCGAATGCTACCTTCAAAGGTATAAGATACAGACCGGGAAAATTTAATTGATATTTTCTCACCCAAAATAAAGAAATAAATTTTAGATATAATGTAGTCTTGTTACATATCTTATACGTCAATAACTGCTTGTTCCTAATATCTTTTGATCACCACTGTGCTAACCCTGCACATTTCTAACTCTATGAGGTGATCACAGACAGAGACAGTTTTCAGGACACTGTAAATGAAAGAAACAGTTCGTATTCAATCTTTATATAAATAAGCTAAGAACGTTCTTGAGACGAGCTCTTTAAGGTGCTTAGATAGATATTACATATCGCATACTTGATCAAAAAGGGACGTACGAACAACTAAAAAAAAATGTATTTGAAAATAGAACCTTATTTTTAAAACATAATATTTCAGTTTCGAATACCATCTCTTTAAAGTGAATATTTTATTACATCGTCTTAAACTATTTCGTCGGTGTGTTGCATGTCGCGTGACGGTGACGTCAGAGCAGCCGAGGCCAATATGGCGGCGCCAATACGGTCAGTTTTTGCGAACTATAGTTCGCATCAGCTGACCGTTTAGTATATAGATACATTATTACTCGTTTTGTTTGTTTTTGTCATTGTTTAATATAACTTTAATGGAATAAAATTCCGAAAATTTTTAGTTAAAATATTTATAAGTAATGTGAAAAAACAGTTTCACTTTTACCGTCGTCACATAAAAACCACACAATCCTTTTTCAATCTCTTTATGCATAAGTATGCGATAAGGTTCTATGCTCGTTCACCATGGACGAATGTTTCCTCACTCGACCACGGAGAGCGAGTGGCGAGGTGCAGCGCTGCATCCCTCAACTTATACATAGAAGTAGGTAATGGTTCACCGCGACTGCGCACTGCGCGCTACTCCCACAAATCATAGATATATTTAGTTTATTTATGCCATACATATACGAGTACAGATATTCTGTTAAGTTATTGATGTAATAGCTCCTTTCTTTTCGGTATAAACCGAGACCTTAACTATTAATTCATGAATCACCGACCGGTCCTATGAGACCGCGCTGTTATTGTTTTGCTATCGTGTCTCGTTTCGCGGGTATGTGATAGGTTAATTAAATTAAAGGGTCACTACTAATTTAGGGTTAATTTATCAATTAAAGCGGTTATTTGTCTTTCAATTTGCAAAGTAATTTGTTTGGGTTTCCGTCTTACATTTTCCGGTTATTGGTGATTTCCTCATAATGCCTGTGATTCGATAAAACATTATTTAATCCAAAAATCATTTTGGCGGCTTAAATCATTCTTAAAATTTTAGATAACACTTTTTTTAAAACGGTATAAACTAGTGCTTAGCTGCGATTCCACCTGATGGTAAACAACCATAGAGGCCCTTCAAGGTCGAAGCCTACGTTGTTAGTTAAGGCCTGCGTTGACGAAAGAAAACCCCGGGACCCTGGAATTAGGGCAAAGAAAGAACAGGTTGGTTTTAGTCAGTAGAAGTCTGACACGCCCTCCCACTTCGCCCAGAGCGGGAGAAGTAATTTTGATGATCTCCCAACCTAAAAAAAAATCTGATGGTAAAGTCATTGATGGTGAAGCCATTTCATGAAAGTTGAATCTGAAATTAGCATTTTGTGATAACGCCTACAAAAAAGCCTGCTGCTCAGTTCAATTCTCCCAACTTTGATCAAAATAAGAAACCCGTCCAGTTATTGTTCATAAATTACAAATCTTCCTCGAGAGGATTATCTTTGTTCTATCTCGAGATACATTGCTATCTAATCAATTACTTATTTGGTGTCTGATGTGCACCCGAGTGACGCCTGGCGTGTTGCTATTCAAGTCTATACGCGAAGTGAAAACTGATGTCCATGTAATAAACTTATGCGCATAACTTATTGAAAATAACTAGAAGTCGATATTAGTTCGTAATAACATTTTATGCATGCAAAGTTTCAGCTCGATCGGTAACTGGAAAGTGGATCAGATTTAATTTGCAAGATTTGACGCATGTACAACCACTATTAGGTGTTTCATATAAATAGGGAAATATGTTTCAGTGTTCATATACCTAAAAAAAGAGCGTAAAATAAAGAGAATCATGATGAAACCATGATAAATCACTAACGAATAACCATGGAAAAAAAAACCATGATAAATCATGGTTTCATCAGTCCCAAGCTCTTTATTTTTTATAATTGCTATAAACTATTTGAGTATTGCTAAACAATAGCTATATACATCGGATTCCCGCGACCCTCGCCAGGTCATAGTTTCACGTTTTAGGAGGCCTTTCAACGCTGCGTCTTCCGGTACGTGGCCGTTACTCCAGAATCTTCCGTCCCCGATCATTCGACGGTTGCGAGACAAACAGGGCCGATCATTGCGGCGACGCATTTGGGAGGCTTATGTCCAGCTGTGGATGTCTTTCGGCTGAGACGATGATGACGAATAGCTATATTTTATGCGTGCGTATTACATGAGCACTTTTTTATTACATTAACTTTTACCGTTACAAAAATATACTTATTACGTAACATTAATAGTTTATACGATTATGAATCGCTACCGCATGTCTGAGCTCGTTCCTTCAGTGACTACACTACGCTTAAGTTAGATTCATCTCGGGAAGCAGATTTAGCGATCAGCTCAGGCTGTCAGGTGCATCCCTCGCAGCCGAAATAGGTAATTACGTGAGGACATATTTGGATCATTGGTGTGCTCAGTTAGAACCGTCTGTTCCCATTCGATAAAGGCATTCAGCCGTATACGATAGCACGGAAAATAAAATATTTAGTTTAGGTTAGGTTAGGATACTAAAGACTGTGATTATTGATTTTATCACTGCCGCTCAAACATTTGTTTTTAATCCTAACCTTATGTTGGCCACGGAAACTTTTGAAATAGATACTGTACCACTGGAACGCAAAGGGCAACTGAATGAAACAGGTAGCTTTTATTTATTAAAAATCGGACTCTCTCTTTCACTCCATCTTAGAGTAAGACAAGTCATTGAATGATTTTCCATCTTAAAAAACAAACTATGGTTGTGATTTTCGCAGAAAATGTCCTGCAGATGTTTTTTCAACGTGTTACTTCAGCGTAATTTTCTGGCTAAATTAATCGTCAAGATATTGTGATTAGAACGTTTTTAAAAGTTGAATGGAGTTAGTAAAGCTAAGCTATCCACGCCACGCGTCCAGCACGCCACGCTCCACGCCTCACGCCACACGCACGCACCACGCTACACGTGCCCGCGTTTTACTCCGAGTAACAGAAATTGTTTGATATTTATGGTCTCTCGCAAACCTATTAATAGAAAGCGAATAGTAGCCCTCAGGTAATCGGTTTACAGAAACGGTTGCCTCCGTAATTATACCTACATATTGGATAGGAATTTATTGGAAATCGAATTAACTGTATTTGATAATTGTCTAATACGAGAAACATGTAATTTGCTGAAGTATTTTTCGTCCTGAACAAATTTTACTCTTAGCCGGAATGTGCTTCATTATTTAAGTTATCTATTTATTTATTTATGCTGTTTAGATGTGTTTATATTTACTGGAGGAGCTCGTGGCTAGATAATAACAGCCGCACGGGTCGATATTCAAGGTTAAGTAACGCTTGCCAACGTTGTTCTGTGGATGTGATCTTAACATACCGAGTTTCCTCCGTGCCTCGGAAAGTACGTTAAGCCGTTGGTCCTGGCTGTCATTTGTAGATCTTTGGCAGTCGTTACGGATAGTCAGAAGCCAGTAAATCTGACTCCAGTCTTGCCATGAAGTACCGTGTTACCCCAGTTAATGGGGTGTGGAGGTCTGGTAGGCAGCCGCTCCTCGTAAAATACTAGTATTCAGCTAAATCCGGCTTGACTGGAAGCCGACCCCAATATAGTTGGGAAAAGGCTAGGCAGATGATGAGATGGTGTTTATATTTATAGTTTTTACTCAAACATTCTCGCGAATGGAATCACGGGCAAAGTGCTAGTAGGGTTTAATTTTGAGAGGCTAAAATGGGCTTGTTACCGATAACATTGTAGAGATGATATGGACCCTTCCTGAACAATTAATAAAATGGTTTTCAATTACATCGATAAAAAGACATACCCTTATCTTTTTATCGATGTAGTGAAGTATAATAATACTTCACTACATAGTATAAAACAAAGTCACTTTCTCTGTCCCTATATCCCTATGTATACTTAAATTTTTAATACTACGCAACGGATTTTGGTGCGGTTTTTAAAAGATAGAGTGATTCAAGAGAAAGGTTTATATGTATAATACATGCATAATATAGTAGAGTAACACTGACAAATTTGCGACCGTGCGGAGCCGGGGCGGGTTGCTAGTACTCAACAAATGGGTATCCAAAAACGTTCGCCAGCTCGAAGTGACTTAGCAACAAGGGGGCAACTTACACAGATTTACTTGCGGATTAGAGAGATGTATTACAGCTATCAGGACAATCCCGAAAGTACAAACGAGATCATTTCCAGTATCTTACTGGGTTATAGATCCAAGTTGTATTTGCTATTGAATAGTTTTCATGAAAAGGTTATTCAATAGATAGAGTTATTTTTGTAATGTAAAATGAGAGGTTTTTTTGAAGGTCATTAAAACGTCTTCTCCGATTCTGGGCGGAGTAGAAGGGCTTGTCAGACTTTTATTAACTAAATCCCACTCCTGTCCCTTCTTTGCCCTAATTCCGTCAGTCCCGGGTCTCGGGGTTCTCTTTCGTCAACCCAAGCCCCAGTAGGCTTAGGTCCTGTCGGGCCTCTACAGTTTGCTGACATCTAATTGCGCGTGGAACAATACATACCGTCGACGACATGGGATAGGTCCGGACTGTTACCGGACGTCCGGTCGGCGAGCTACCATTACTCGCCGTCCGCAAGCTTACGCCCACGGTGTGGCTGGAAATCGGGATAGGGGGAGGCGTGTGGGCCATGCCCTCTCGGTATTAATGGTTTTAATGCTTATGAAAAATTAATACCTCTATACATTTAAACTAATTTTATAAAGAGGAAAGGTTTGATTGTTTGTTAATTTGTTTGTAGGTTACGATTTAACTCTAACACTACCGGACCGATTTTAAAAATTATGCCCCTAATGGAATAATTAATTTAGGAATTACATAAGCTGAAATTTTTGCGAGAACAGGATAGTTAAGTAGTACACACATAAACTTAAACTTATTTGTTTTATTTCGTCTTCTTTTTGATAGCCAGAAAATTCTTCCAGTAGAGTGTACCTACTTGCGGGTTAGAGACATGTATGTGTTTTGAGTGTATTGTGACAGACGGACAGACAGACAGACGTGGTTAGGGGCTTTGTTTCATAATACGTAACAATATATATAAGTATATATGTGCTGGTACTAGTCCCTATAAGGATTTACTGAAAAAATAAGCTCTACAACGCTAAGAGCGTAAATAAAACATTGCCTATATTATGGTTGGACAAACTCACTATAAGAATTAATCAAGAAATAATAATAACCAATATTGAAACATCAGTTTTTAAGTATTAGTTACCTTTTACGCAAATTGGTTAAACCGAAGAACGCCATCTTTTAAAATCCAAAAGTATCATTTTTCTAATCGCCAGAATACGCTTAATAATCATTTAACTGACACCTTTTGGTTTCATAAAAATGTTCTCACTAAATGATGCATTCTAGGCTTATTCTAGGTCTCATTTAACTGTTCATGTATTTTGTTTGCCAGGTCTGAACGAAGCCTATATTCAAGAAGCTATGCTGAACCGAGCAATTTCCATGAGTTCCGGTTTGGATTCGGCAGCGGGGCAGAACCGCCGGAAATCCAGATCTAACAGGTAACTACATAAGATACCATACTGGGATTGATACCTTTGTTGTTGTCTGTTATTACTCTTTAATAGACCAGTCAAAAAAGGACAAATTTATAGTAGGATGAAACCCATTGTAAATGAGAGTGAATATAGCAAAAATATTAAGTTCCTTTAGGAAATTTCCTCCGCGTTAATCAACTCTCACTCAGTTGCCATGACTACAAAAAAAACTTCCAATAACGTCACTAAGAACAAGCTATTTTCATTGAGTCGAGTAATGACTTAAACATACATAAAAGGCAAAATATATTTATTTGTCCACAAAATGCAATATTTATTGTTTAGCGACATCTCAACGAATACTACTGACAATAATATTGACAAATAAGTCAAATTCAAAAACAGAAAGTGCCGCCGGGGATCGAAGAGACCCTTAAGTTTAAAATTGTGAGGGTGAAACATTTCTTTCTCGAAGTTCATGGCTGAAAGGGACCCGAGTGCTATCGATGTCGCTGCTAGCCTTCCATCAAAATCATCTGTCCTAAAGGATTAAGGAAAGGAAAGTATAACCGTTTCGGCACCCAGATACACGGCACCAAAATTTTCAGCACCTAAGCTAATCCCGATTCGGCACCGATAGGTATTTTGGATTGGGATTTTGTATTGGTTACTACCATCCAAAATACCTATTGGTGCCGAATCGGGAATGGACTGGGAGCCGAAAATTTTGGTGCCGAAAATCTGGGTGCCGAAACGGTAATACTTCAGGAAAGGGTTATCGGTCGTTCGACTTCACAGCACCTGATTGACTTCCCTTACGCGAAGGAATCCCTTAAAAAAGATACTTGCAAAAACTTTAGGTATTACACATTTCTGACATTTTTTTTTCTTCTTCAAAATTATAATGACGGCCAAAGGAATATTGCAATGAAAGAGGCAAGTGAAAGCGGTTCAACCACAGGCAATGCAACGATCAATTAAACTTTTCATAAAATGCATCAAAGAATTTCGCTTTCAAAGGAAAACGAAATTATAATGCACAACGTTCAAGGCTGTTTACTATGGCCTGTATAGCGCATTTCATTTATTATATGTAAATACTATACCTGTGTTAGTGGTATCCATGAATTCAATAGTTGATGAATGATGCAATTTGAGTAATGGAGGAATTACAGGGTATTACGGTACTAAACTGTATAAAGCCAGTGGTGGGAGTAAAGATTAAATACGAAATCAATATTCAGAGCAGAAGTCCCACAACTTAAATATCAGAACTATTAATAGCCGTGGCTTTTGGTATCAGTGTCACATCAACCATTTTTCATGGAGCCGTAAATGTGAGGCTATTTGACCGGTGCGAGATAATCCGTTTAGCGCAGACGTAGTGGAAGCTGTGGAGGCACAATCGGAGCGAATAATTGCATCAACGCCTTTCAGCCTGCAGCTGTCGCGGCCGAGCTGCCGTCCATTTCCACGATTCCTAAAATTCTGTGAACCAAATGTGTTTACCCGTACCTACCCGTATGTACATTTGTTCCTCGTACCCCTCGTGAAATGAGTAGATGTTCCGATGTAATGTTGCTTCCGAAAACTTTATTATTAGGTTAGGTATTCAAATTTAGAAATTAGAATTGGAGTAAGTACCTAACTAATAAAATTTGATTATTACAATTAAAAATACTTAACTAATTAAAACTATCTCTTACTCTAAACTAAAATATGGCGTCAAAAAATTCCTTCGCATCGCTGTCGACCGGAAGTGTGCCCAAAAGACTGGCGGCATTGCCACGTTGTATGGCAATGCTTAATCTCTGACCGAGGTAAAAGCCAGCCCTTGGGTCACGCGAAGTGTCAACAAGACGCTTCGAAAGATCTTTAAAAAGCGAATGAGCACTCGGGCCCCACGGTCCAAGAGTTTCAACCCCAAACGGCTCAAAAATATAACTGCCGACGAGGTTGTTATATTTTCGCCGCTTGAGGTTCTCCGCAGCCGCAGCGGCAGCACCAGCAGAGCACGACGAGCTAGGAAGATGGGATGGCGCAAGAGTGTCGACGCAGGTAGCGTCCCACACTAAAGGCCTACCCATCTTCCAAGGAAATAGAGACATACCGTCCGGTCTCTTACCATCGTCGCGTGCCAGGCCATGAGGTTCTAAAACAGCCGGAACGCCGACGGTGACAAGTGCACGTCGGATGATGTCGTTAATATTCGCGTGCCGTGGGATTCGTCCCGCGCTTCGACTGCATGACAGGCCGTGGTGACCGAGGCTGTTGACAACTTCGCCACAGTGGCAGCGATGAGGAGAACAGCAAGGAGCGGTTAGGTTAGACGATCATAGTCACACGTTGAAATTTTACATTTTCATAATAATATCTTCTTTTTGAGTCCACCGGCAAGTGAAGGCAGGGCATATTAAATTTGAAATCGTTACATATTCATAAAGAACATGGTCGCCGTCCACTTGAGAACCTTCTCAGATTTGTAGTCAATATAAGTATACACAATGTAAGAATGCCAAAACGATCTACATATTATTTGGAAATTGGAAAACCGGAACGTCGGAATAACGAATAATGTAGGGTCGCATAATTTATTCGAGTCGTGATACAATAAGTTAATATAAACATTCCGAGTGACTGGGTACTATATAAGTTGATTAAAAACAATATACGATGTTTTTCCCAATGAATAGGTTTTATATAACGGGCTAAACCTAATTTGAAGCATGTTCGTCTGGTTGGCATCCGCCGCTTACTTCGTTAAGGAATAACTTTGTAAGAGCGTTGCATTGTTGCGACGGTCATTCTCTGGAAATAACGGTTGCCTAGCACACTTTTAATTACCCTGACAAGCTTTAAAATTCCGAGCACAAGCGGCCGTCAACCAATCAGCATCTGCAAATGGTTTTTACATGGCATGCGATATAAAATGTAAACAATTAATACGTATACGGTACCAGTAGTACTGGCAGGATTATGTGGTAATGAAATTTTAATAAGTCCGGGAATTTCGTAAGAAGCTCAAGAAAGTTTTCTGTAAAAGCACTAAGACTTCAAAGAAAAGCTCTTAAGACGGCTTGTGCAATTTTATGTTTGAAAATGTTACGCTGTGTTGTACGAAATAACGATATACGAATACCAAGGTATAGATACAACCCGTGCACATTAATATGGCACTTGGCTCGGATGAATGACGTATAAAGAAATGTTTGTAATTTTTTAAATATCTTTAAAGGGTTATTGTAAACTTGTTTCATTTTCTTTTGCCGGCTCAAAGTGTGGCGAATCCTTCTTTAACCATTGTTTAAATATTTTTTGTATTCTAACATTCATTTTGCGCTAGCAGATTTTTTTTAATGTAACATAAACTTTTGCTTGACTGTAATCCCGCCTGATGGTAAGCAGTGATGCAATCGTGAAAAACGTGCGAGGCGCACTAGTTTATTAAGAGCAGATTCACTCTAGTCTTGAAGACACCCAAATTATAATCGGACGGCAAGAACGTAGCTTTTTCATAACTTACAATTTCACGATGCCTTAAACATGATAGTGCCAACTATTTTCGAGTATATTCGCAGTAGTTGTATTAGTAATCGAAAACAGTTGCTACACGGAGCAACTGTTTTCGTGCCAGGTGCCATGTTTACTCGCACGGGTTGTAAGTACATACGAGAGGTAGGGTTTCATTTCACAGTAGTCATCGACTGTACATGATTAGTACGGCAGATGGCTTGCGGGCTGCACGTTACGGAATGGGTAGCATAATTAGACTGTTCGAACCCAAAATTCGGGATCACATTTCTAATATCCATCACGTAGATATCACTACTACTACTTTCTCACGTAGATATCCCAGTAATATCTGCGTGATAGATATTATTATGTTATCACGCTCATCTACCATAAATGAGAACGTTTGTCATGCACTCTTTTCTACATCATGGATTGATAGAAAAGGGGTAAACCGCTATTACTCGTAGGATAGTAAATAAGAAGTACCCTAATGCCAAAAAAACATAGATATATTTCTTTATTATTTAATTAAAATCATCAAAACTTCTCCCGCTCCGGGTAAAACAAAACGGTTTCAAAAACTTTAGCGGACTTAAATCCATATGTGTACCTTTAGTAACACATTTAGTCTTTCCAACATTCCCATAGTCCACAGGAGGCACATAACACTCTTCTAGGGTGCAAATAATAATAACAACAACAACATGACATTTATCAAGTTCAGATGATATGAAACATAATTCCGTTCCAACTTCTTTTAAAGTAGTCGAGCTACCATTGTAAGTATCAAAAGATACAACAAGTAAGTATTTTTCTTTACAATGTTTGCAAGCATCTTAGTGAAATACAATAGAATTTGTGCGCAAAACCGTGAGTTACACAAAGGAAATGTTAGCCTACTTGAATTGTTGAAATGTTACAGCGAAACATGGAAACCGTTCGTAGTAAAGTTTGTATTATACAAAATATAATTGAACCCTAATTGCTTCGCTACAGAGCGATCTGTACGATGTTTTCTTGCCCAAGTTCTGTCAAGAGTAACCGCCACAAGATAATAGAAGTCAAGTGGTCTCGAGGAAAAATGTAAAAATGTACGTACGTAGATAATAATTGTTTACATTAGGAAAACGAACCGAACTTATTTTTTCGCTCAAACTGTGTTGATCAGTCAGATCAGTTTTTATAACATTTATATTATCTAAAATCGTTTAAAATATCGTTAATAAAACATTTAGAGGAAACTACTCACACGACAAAAGTAATATTATATTGTATGTGCACGTAACTTTATTAAGTACCGAATCATCTAAGGTTTATATTAAACTATACCTAGGTAACTTATTATGAGATCGCAGTTTACTGCCATCATCATAAAAAAGTAAAGTAAATATGCCATATTTATTTTAACCCTAATGTAGATGGAATGTCAAATTCCATAGACATTATAATTATTATCGTATCTTATAAACTTCTACTAACTAAACGGTAAATTAAACTTATATTTTATAATTTTAAAATATAATATGTTATTATTTTATCTTAATATGAAATATAGTATCTTCTCCCTGTTTGACGGCCTACTCCACATAAGTGAGCTTTTTGCGGTAATTCTTAGTATTTCCTTTACGAGCAATTTATTATTAAACTGATGGGTAATCCTTCAGGGACTATAAACTTAATATCTTTCTATACAGCAGTAGTAAACCTGCTTCATTCGAGCTATGAAAAGGATCTAATGTTTGTTTTAGGAAATATCACCTCGTTCAAACAACCGCAGAAAACGAGGAGATGAGTTTATGATATCTGTGTTGTACTCGGGGTTTGGTGATCTCACATGTCATAAAAAATGTGTCCACTACGTGTCTGTAGACGTTAATATTATAAAGTTACAAAGACATACCGCACACACTGCGTAATGAATAAAACTAATAGTACTAGGTATTAATTTGTTTATTGGTAAGGATGTGTCCCGCACTTCAAAGAGATGTCAGAAAAATGGACGAAACCCGTTACAGTTAATGCCTGCTAGGGCTGCGTAAATGTTTAAAAGAGTTATCCTGGAACGCATAGGGGAATTGATGGAATATACATGCGAGTACAAGTCTGAAACTCTTTAAAACAAAAAAAAAGCAAAAGTGACAGGGTCCACCAGAGATAATGCCTGCTAAGGCTTCGGGATTGTTTGAAAGAGTTACCACCGCACTGAACCACAAAGAGCAACTGAAAGAACACAGGTCGGTCCTAGTCATTAAAAGTCTGACTCTCCCTCTCGCTCCACTCAGAGTGGTAGCTGGAGATTGATGAGTTCCCATCAAAAGAAAAAAATGTTACCGAATATGAATGTTTCATATCGTGTATACTCGTATGGAAGGATTAAAGAGCAGTTTGTTTGCGTTCGACAGCGCTCAACTACGATATTAGTTTACCATTGAACCATCAGGCAATTGAATCGGCAGATTTGGCAGTTCCGCCGGGAGATAGCGTATTGTTTCTAGGTCTGTTGGATTAGGGGCTAAACCGGATTCCGTCAACATTGACCAATAATCTACGATCAAGGTAAACTGGCCCTGTGACAACGTGGAGACACTCTCGGAGGGGATGTAGAATAGAATCTGATAGCTACGAACGCATAATAACTACACGCTGGCTTCGTAATCTATACTAATATTATAAAGAAGTAAAGTTTGTAAGTTTGTATGTAGGGGGTAATCTCTGGAACTACTGGTCCGATTTGAAAAATTCTTTCATTGTTAGATAGCCCATTTATCGAGGAATGCTATAGGCTATATACCATCACGCTACGACCCACGGGAGCGGAGCAGTAACGAAAAATGCGGGTGAAACCGCAGGGGACAGCTAGTTAAAAATAAAAAGGAAATCACTCTAGTCCATTATCTTTATAATTTCACCCATTAGAAGTCCACTTCTGGGCATGAACCTCTGGCGAGGGTCGTCACCAGTTAATAAATCTTCCTGACCTTGATCCCACGTTACTTGGGGTCGGCGCAACATGTTTCCTCTTCCATTTCGACTCGATCACTAACTTCCTTTTATTTCATAATTATCATTTCATCGGTCGGGGTCGTTATCAATTATAACTCCATAAACCTAATGAAGGGCTGTGAAAAAGAAGAAGTGACGAAAATAGTTAAAGTGAGAAATGAGTATACGTATATTACGAAGTTTGAAAGTGGCGCCAGTGATTGAAAAATCTTGGTATAGTCATGTGAAGAGGAAGGATGAACCGCATGTTACTAAAAAAGTTATGAGTTTACATGTGAATGGATGGAGAGGAAGAGGAAAGATAAAGAAAAGTTGAATGGATTGTGTGAGAATTGATGTGAAAGAAAAGGGAGTTAGTAATAGCGGGACGAGTGACAGGATGGAAGAAAAAAACATGTTGCGCCGATCCTAAATACACCAGGACAAGGGTAGGAAGATGATGAAACATGTTCATTGTCCAATGCCATCATTAAAACATTTAAAGTTAATCCGGAAGAGGGTAGCGTTATATTAATACCTCGGCTCGTATTTTGAATATGACATTCAAACGGAAACGAATCGGGAGTCAAGGTCACTGGGCCCAGTTCGTCTCAGTAAGGCCGGGACTCCACCAATGCGGAGACGAGACGAGCGGAGAGGAGATGTTTTTTAAACAACCAATAGAATTGTATTATTGACATATCTCCTCTCCGCTCTGCTTCAGTGGAGATCGCTGTGCGGAGATGTGTAATTCACGTATGGCGCGATAGAAGCGGCGATGTGAGCTTTGCGCGCACGAAGCGCAGTGTAGACGAAAGATGTAACAATATTGCACAAATATCCATCTCTTCTTTGGTGGAGTCCCCCGAGCTGAAAAACATCTATTCTCGAACAGCACACAGCACTCCGCACACATCTCTGCTTTACTGGAGTCCCAGCCTTATTGCACGAGAATAACTTATTGCAATCCAGACTTATGACTTCTGCGATCACGGTCTGGCTATTTGTGAGATGCAAAATATAGCGGTAGCTTTCCGCGGCTGTTATTGGAAAATTTATTTTGAACGAAGCCTTATAAATACTTATAAAGGTCATCATGGACGGACCTATGGTTAAGGTACCCGCCTCTCATGCATGGAGTTGCGGGTTCGAACTAGTAAATAGGACTTTCATACCTACGAATATTATGTATAATACATCAATACGTTTGGTATTAAACTAATGCTTGACCGCGGTCCGACCTAATGTTAAGCAGTGATGCAATCGTTGATCGTGAGGCGCACTAGAAGAGAAAAAGAAAGAAAGTTTGTAGCTAAGTGGGTAATAGAAAGAATTTTCCAGTAGTTAGAATAGGCGACTTAAATCTATTACATTTCTAAACTCAGGCTGCTTTACAGATGAATTCTTAATAGGATTTTAACGAAGAAGGCAATACTTTAACAGGTTGAACCTACCTACCTAGCCTTTTCCCAACTATATTGGGGTCGACTTCCAGTCAAGCCGGATTTAGCTGAATACCAGTATTTTACGAGTAGCGGCTGCCTACCAGACCTCCACAACCCATTAACTGGGGAAACACGGTACTTCATGGCAAGACTGGAGTCAGATTTACCGGCTTCTGACTATCCGTAACGACTGTCAAAGATCTACAAGTGACAGCCGGGACCGACGGCTTAAGAGGCCTGCGGAGACCGCGCGCTATCTCGAGTTGAGACGAAATAAAATACGTTTTTGAGGTTGATGGAAGCAATCCAGATAGTATAAACAATTCTTGGACACACTGACTGGAGTGCAGTCATCATCCGCACACTGACAGTTGCTTGCTGTGATAGCAATACAAACTATTGGAAATTTGGGAGAGGTTCCGTAATACCAAAAATGATGAATGAAAAGTTAATGTATTTCCAATATTGTTTCGAGTATTTATAACTTGATAATAATATCTGTGTTCCTACGTAAAGACATTTTGAAATATTGTTGTTTATAATATAGAAAAAACAAAATAAAAACATGACATTTTCGCTGTGAAAATGTGCAAATTTAAATTCGCTTAAATTTCGTTTGGGGCAAGTTTTTCAACAAAAAGACGATGTAGGAACCTAGATAATTATTGTCTGAATCCGAATAACACCATATTATGGTGTAAATATGCATAAATTGCAAATGATTTTGGTATTACGTTTGTATGGATAATTCTAACGTCGCGCCCACCTTAACATGCTTTCCGAGGCACGGAGGAAACTAGGTATGTTAAGATGGTCACCCATCCACAGACGAACCTTGGCAAGCGTTGCTTAACCTTGAAGATCGACCCATGCGGATGTTATTATCTAGCCACAAGCCAGGTTGAACATTATCAGGAATATATTAAATTCAATAAACAATAATCATTGTCAAAGTGTTATACATATATCTCCGAATAATTTCATATACCGATAGCTTGTAATAAATCACGTTAAATTGTAAAATCTATTCAATAAGACTCGGATAGATACATTTGAAATTCGAGGACCACACATTGATAATACAAACTACTACAATGTATCATGTACGGATTCAAATATCTATTGAATTTGATTAACAATGATTATATTTGAAATGATCTATTCCTAATAATTATCTACTTTTACAAAATTTATTACAAATTAACTCGCGGTGTTTACCAGTTTATCCAGTATCATAAAAAAAATACTCTTTTTGAATCTGTTTTACCCGAAACATACATGAATTAATTGTCACCGCACGTCACTAATCCCTTCAAACTTAGTTACATGTTGCAAGCGAGTTCCACTAATTTACATAACACGTTAAGTAAATAACCAAATCTTCCGGGAACACTCCTCCATGCATGCATCTCAGTAAAAGTAAAACAGAACAAAGGCAACGAAGGAACGGGGCGGGGGAAAGTCTGACACTCCCTCCCGCTCCACCCAAGAGTGGGGTAAGTCATTCTGATAACTCCCCACCTGAAAAAAAAATGCATGCATGCTGTGATGCATCTTAGTAATGGTGAAGCTTTATTGTATTTACTAGCTTTTTCCCGCGACGTCATCTGAGTGAATGTCCGTTATTACGGACAAGATAGAGCCAAATAAAAAGTAGCTTACAATTATCCTTCCTTAGGCTTCAAGCTTAGACCGATCCAATTTTCATCAATATCGACTCCACGGACGTCGATTGTACATGCGATTTCAATGACCTTGAAAACTGCTTAAACAAAACTTGATTCGGCTGAAAATTTTGATCTCTATATCGTTGTTTTTCCTAAAATTTTGTAATTTAGGGGATTTATTTAAAAACGCGCAATGATGTATTAATAATACGCGTAAGTATATACGCAAAGGGTTAACCATATAAGCGTAGCGGACAGACAGAGTTACTGTAACATTAGGTAGGAGTGTAAAATGTCGCCTACGACTCGTTTTCAGACAAACCAAATATACACAAAATGAAACACCGCAGTTTGCCTGCAAATAAACGAGTTAAACATTACGCCTACGTGAAAACACTATTGATATAAAGTTGAAAATACGGATGCATAAAAACCGGTCCAACCTTTTTGGAAAGTGTATTCAATTCATTTATTCAAAAACAATTTTCATTGTGTGCGAATATAACTAGCAACTAGGTACACATTAGGCTGGGTCGATTTTTTTTTTCAAATCCGTTTATAATAGAAATATTATGTTGTCTTATGTCTAAACAAATAATAATTTGGAATTAACAGTTCAATTAAGTCAGATCTTTAGCCCGCGCAATTGACGTGAAGGTTTGGGAATTTAAAAAAAAAATACGTTTATACAGATTTTATTACAGACATCATACGTTACTAAAATTAGAATATTATTACAAGAAAAGCAAAAGACATTAACATAGTGCATAGTGTAACTATTTTAATTCGGCTGCAAAATCTTGTTTACTCTCAAATCGGGTCATCAGTTTATTTGATGAATTTAGGCTTTAATTTCTGCCTTGATTTCCTTCAATTCATTTTTGTCGGATTTTGACATACTATACTGCTGCTGCTGTAGTGATTTAAGCTAAATAAGTCAAGAAGTATTTCATTTAGAGTTACTTGAAGACGACACTACGAGTAAGACCTGTTGTTCATTACCAAACATAGTATTTTGGTGTTCTGAATTTTATTTGACCCACCCTAGGACACATGCAGTAAAAAAAACTAATAATGAAAGTGGTTATACTGGGACTGATCACTATAAAAAAAATAATAGAAAATGATAATAATGTCAAAACGTGCTTCGGATAGCACGTTAAGCCGTAGGTCCCGGCTGTCATTTGTAAATCTTTGGCATTCGTTACGGTTAGTCAGAAGCCAGTAAATCTGACTCCAGTCTTGCCATGAAGTAAGTACTGTGTTACCCCAGTTAATGGGTGGTGGAGGTCTGGTAGGCAGCCGCTCCTCGTAAAATATTGGTATTCAGCTAAATCCGGCTTGACTGGAAGCCGACCCCAATATAGTTGGGAAAAGACTAGGCAGTTGATGATGATAATAATGTCAAAAAAATTATAATTAACACTATACAATCGTAGTAAAGTAGTATGAATTAACACTGGCAACGTTAATCTTTAATCACAGAAGAAAACTTTGCAAAACAAAAAAAAAATGTATTTGGCTTTAGTAAACACTTTCTTTAGGCATAGCCAACATGTATTTACTTTGTATGGATTGACTCTGTTTCTTAAGATATTCAACATAACAGAAAACATTTCAAAAAAATACTTATTTGATTATACTCGTATCCCAACCCAACCAAAAATCATTTGGATACTTATATGAAATATTCCAAATTAAAGGTCTTATTTCTCATAAAAAATATGTTTGTTTCAAAAATCTTGTGTTAACGATCCGAACAGCTTTTGTTCTACATGTGGCTTTTGTCAGCAAAAACAAAGAAAAAAGGTCACTACTCAAAAATGTCCAGCTCTGGGTAAAAATTAAAAGCAGGCATACTTGACGGGCCGCTTTGCTCCCTTATAAATGACAGAGTTTACAAGTCATAGGACACAAAGAGAATCAGAAGCATGCCTACGCTTTGTATGAGCAGACTAATATTTTTAGGGTTTCACAAAGCACCAGAATATCCAAAACTAGTCGCTAAAATGCTTCAGAATTTTCACTGCTTAAAAGTAAATATATTTATGAGAATAACATTATATGTAAATTAACTAATTACTCGTGAATTTTCGAAATACGACCTTCTTTCAGTAAAATATTTATAAAATCTTTTCTCAAAGTCAATTAAAATAATCTGATATTTTTCTCGTAATCAGCATACTGAACTTACAGAATATTGATTTCAACCACGCTGCAAAATTATTGTTCTCCAGAATTAAAAAAAAACATCGGTACAAATGCAATGAAAATATTAAGTTTACAGCATAATATCTGGTTACAAATAATTAATTACGCTCGGCTTTTTTTCGAATGAAGCTCTGTGGCTGTTTTAAT
Source organism: Mythimna separata (assembly GCA_030763345.1). Classification (NCBI taxonomy): domain Eukaryota; kingdom Metazoa; phylum Arthropoda; class Insecta; order Lepidoptera; family Noctuidae; genus Mythimna; species Mythimna separata. The sequence goes on along the minus strand of CM061167.1, from coordinate 18,789,904 downwards.
TATTCGCAATCAATTTGCAAGCAAATATTATGTAGTTTTGTATTTCAAAGGTCTGCACAACTGAACAATACTTACGTGGTTTTGGTAAAATGCAGCTAATAATTTTATTTGGCATTTATTTAAACCTGTGTATTCCCTATTTTCAAACAAAATACTCCTATTTCAAAGTTAAACCAAAAATACTGGCTTGCCCACAAATTATTCACACTAAATAAATCAAATTAAATATTCTGTTTAATGGTATTTGCAGAACTGTTTTAATGAACGAATAACTATTAAAATAGTATATCTAACAGTTCCTTACCTTTTCAAAAAACTATTTAAAACGTTTTTTAAGTAAAACCATTACCTAATTTACTTTTAGGAACATAGTCGCTTATTCTAAAAAAATTAAGAAGAAGAGGCTTACGAGTTATAAGTCGCGGGTTCAAGCCTGATCAGGTCCATTACTTTTTGTTATTTAATTCATCATCATGGTTCTGAAAATGGTAAAGGAAAACATAGTTAGGAAACCCGCATATCCTAAATCCAAAAAAAAAAATACGGTTCGCGGTGCCACCGTGGTGGGTACATTATGAGGTTGATTATGCTATATTATGCTTGTTTCAGAGTGACATGGCTGGCTAGCGAGGGACTAGCGAACTACTTGCGTCACGTCATACAGGATGAGAAGCCTCGGGAACTCGGCAAAGGCCACTCATATCAGGACTTCTCCTCCATTCCTGAGAACATGTCGGCGGAGAAGAAGACTGACTCCAAAGGCAGGCGGCTGTCGTACCAGCGCGCCGTGTCGGGAGAGGACCCTCGCTTCCACGAGCACAACATCAGGAGAAAGCAGCTCATACCTGAGAACTCTGAGGTAAGTTAATAATAATATATTCCACAACTATCACACAACGCCATCTTATCATCATCATCGTCATCTCAGCCTCAAGACGTTCACTGCTGCACATAGACCTCCCCCAAGCGTCGCCACAGCGATCGGTCCTGTGGGAGGCCTTCCAACGCTGCGTCTTCCGGTACATACAACGCCATCTAGTCCCAAGCTAAGCAAAGCTTTTGTTGTGGGTACTAGACAACTGATAAACATACTTATATATTTTTAAATACATACATATTATAGATAAATTACACCCAGCCACAGAATAAATGATCGTGTAAATCACACAAAAATTTGTCCTGGGTGGGAATCGAACCCACGATCTCCGGTATAGCAGTCAGGGCCACTAACCACTAGACCAACAGGCCAAGCGAATTGCATCCCATTTACTTGCAACTAAGTAGGTATCACGTGTGGTGTGATAAGCTCCGTGTACCGGCTTAGAACTAACGAGAACTAAATAGCGATGCGAAACACAACTCGTGAGTCGAGTGCCGTGATGACCCAGTGGTTGAGGCCTCTCATAAATGAGGTTGCGGGATCGAAACCGGGTAAGTACCATTGTGAATTTTTCGATGCGTGTTTACTTTTCTAAGTTTATCTAGAATAGATATTAGTGACAACCCGTGCCTCGGAAAATACGTAAAGTCGTTAATCCCAGTTGTCATTTGTAGATCTTTGACAGTCGTTACAAGTAGTCAGACGCTAGAAAGCCTGACCAAGTCTATCCAAGAAGTATCTTCTTGCTCAGTAATTGGGTTGTGGAAGTCTGATATAATAACATATTTTATTTGCATAAACGTGAAAATTTGTGTGAATGGAGTAATGGATAATGGTACTCTTTCGCGCAAAAAATACAATGGATTTCGATGAAACTTGGTAAACGGATAGGCTAAGTCCTGAAACGACATATGGAATATTTTTTCGAAGGAATATGTTAAGATAGTTTTCTACTATTACGCCGGTGAAGCAACAGCTTCTTTATTATATACTGTACACATAGCCAAATTAGTAACATTTATTATATATCTAGGTAGCTCTTCCAGCACAAGTAACAGACCGTCGCTCTATGTAAAACACGTGTATTCAACCGCATCCGGTTAGACTGGGTCCCGAAACCAAATTAGTTGGGAAACGGCCACGGAGATTATGAAATTGTACACTGAAACCACGTATTTACAACAGAAATGAAAATGAAAATTGTACATTAACAATCCTACAGAATCCTACTACCCTATTTATATTATAAAGCCGAAAATTTATATATAGGAATGTATGGATGTTTGTTACTTACTCCTTCTCGACAAAACACAAGGATACTTTTTATCCCGGGAGCAGGTTCCCTTGGGATAATTTTCTAGTATTACGCGGGCAAAGCTGTTGCCAGCGGCTACAATATTTACAACAGCTGTTTACAACATTTAGAGCCTTGCACATAAACATAATTATATGTATTTTTATTATTAACAATCTTCTACCAGCGGCTTACTGCGCGTAAGTGTTAGTTAAAGCAGGCGCGAAGTCGGACACAGGTGAAAGTAGCCTATGTCCGTTCTTGGGGCTTAAGCTAGCATCGTACCAAATTTTCTCAAAAAGTTCAGTAGTTTAACCGTAAAAGTGTAACAGACAAACAGTCAGAGTTAGTTTCACATTGATAAAATTAAGTATTCATTTTTCATTTTGAATGTTAGCACAGTATTAATAGGACACGAAGTTAAGTTATTTTGTTTTGATGACCAGTGTGACGACTGTCTTACGATTATAATTACTCAGCACATTTTGCATACTGGGCAATTAGTCCTACAGCGATCTTGCAGTTTTTATACTTTTTTACCAACCATACCGACGCTTGCTTATTAATATAAAATCAGCACCTATACGAGAGAACAATAATGCTAAATCAGGTGTTGGTGACGTTCTCTTTCTTTAAATGTATTCCACATTTAACAATAAAAGAGTTTCAAAACTGCTCGCAATCATTTCAATATTTTAACAAAAGGTTTCTAAAACTGTTGATTATGCCTAAAATAAATCTGGCTCTTTATTCAATCTTTAAATGGTTCGATTGATATTGCTAAGTAAGTTCTATTGACTTGTAAGCTTTCTGGTGTAGAAATTCATTGGCAATATCTTTCACCGGTCTATTTATAAGTATTGTTGAAATAGTTCGGCCCCATGTTTTGACGTCAAATCGAAGTTTGTTTATGTTGTTATCGCGTGAAACACGAACCCGACTAGATTCAGTGTTTCATTACAACTGCTCTATCTTAGCCACAAAGAGCACGAACAAGAACAGATTAGATCGATAGAAAACACTGCATAAATTATTCACGTAGTCGATATGTGAACAACTCCATAATATTACTCGGCCAAACAGTATCCTTTAAAAGCAAGCAATGTGAATTACGCTTGGTCGTAGCAGCTCGTAGCGGGTCGTAGCAGTTCGTAGCAGGTCTACGCCAGCTGCCGTCACCTACCCACCGCACTCCTCGGCCGTATCAGACAGACACGTATATTCATCATAAATCTGCATCTTAAGCTCTTACGGTACTTCGAAAGATTAAGAAATTAATTATAAGTTACAATAAGTTTTATTAACTTCGGAAACCAAAGATAAAGTTAAGACAAATTAATATACTCTGGCTCCGATTCACATTATGCTAAACGATTCAAATGAGTAAGTTAAGCTTTGGCAAGCTTAATAAATATTTTCAAGTATAGGTAAGTAAATAATATGCGGGGCCGCTTTGTGAAAAGAAATGATGTTTCAATGCAAATGGCGCGTAGGAAGGTGGGCAAAGGTGAAGGGAGTAGTGCGCAGGTGTGGATCCACTGAAGCCGCCGAGCGAGCTTCCATCGTCAAAGCCTCCGAACTGAGCTTCAGTGTCCGTCGGCGAGCGCTCGGAGGCGCCCGCCTCCCAAGCTACCCTCTCTGAAACGCGGACGAATATTTTCTAACTTCATGAAATTTTCACAAGTTACTTAAATATTTTTTATTTCTTTTTTATTTTCTAATTAATTACATGGTAGTCTTTTCTTGTCGAAAATGACTTAACTCCTTAAATTCGAGAACTTTCCCCAACTTTTGGCCGTTCCGTAATTCCCGCAGTTTCGCGGGTAGTTTAGTTTTTTTTGGTGCCAATGGGCTGATCTTCGCGCGGCACTGGTAAGTATTTCTTTTTAATAAGATAAACTTATTCAATATAAATTACATATTTTATTTAAATCGCTGTATCTTTCTATCAAAACTTTAGCAAAAGTTTACAATAAGTTGAATAAGTTTACTTACAAGTTGTGTATAGTAGAATATGTATTCAATTCCAGGCTCTTATCGTTATACTCATTCCGTAGCGGCGGGTTCGACCAAGGGTCATGAAAAGTTTTGTGGTGAGCGATAAAATCGGGGTTTATATTGATTCGGGCGAAGGTGTTTCATTAACAAGACCTCCAATTTTACGCACGACTCCAGACACGCGATTTCTTCAGATATACCTCATTTACATGTCTGCATCGACTGAGGTTTATTTTAATGCAGTTTGTTTCTGTTATTAGAGGAAGTTAATTGACGTTTTATTACGAAAATATATTGCTTATCACAATAAACGTACAAACAGTGCCATATATTTGTTATATTGCACTCAGGTTTTTGTATCGGGGAATAACATAATTATATAAACGTCTTTCGTCTTTCGGGTCTTTAATTTAGTTCGTAAAGTATCGTTTAATTATGTTACGGAGCTACAACATGATGCGGAAATGTTTAGGAGAGAGAAGAACAAAACTCACAAAAACGTAAAAGTTACACCGTTAAATACAATTTAAAAAATCGAAATGTCTGCGGATATTTTATATCTTTTAGGGCCTATTTCACCACCTATGATTAAGTTTCGAGTATCTTACTTGGCAGATAATTTCATACAAATTCTGTCAAATTTTTGAATTTATTCAGTGGGTAGTGCCTACTCAGACATTGTGAAACAGGCCCTTAAAGTAGTAATTTTGTTACAACTTGCTACACTAATTTGCACATTTTGTGCTTAAAAGGATCAAAAAGATTAAAACCCGCGCAAAAACGTTGTAAGAACGGAATTCTTTCTTTCTTGCAAGAAAAACTACAAATATATTATATTTTGTTCGCGCTGAAACCTTGCTTTGATAGAAGTCACTGAGCTTCGAGATGAAAATAATATTACGGCAGGGGCCGGCGCAAACGAGCGCCCCTCAGACCATAAATTCGTAATTTCGATGTAATAACACCTTTTATTGGCATTAAATAATTTCTATATTAGCTTCACTGATACATTTTTTCAAATCTAATTCGGACTGAGAGAATTCTTAGCGCAATTTTGATTTAGAAATAGAATAAGGGCCTATTTCACCACCTATGATTACGTTTCGAGTATCTTACTTGGCAGGTAATTTCATACAAATTCTGTTGCATTTTTGAATTTATTCAGTGAGTAGTGCCTACTCGAACATTGTGAAACAAGCCCTAAGCATACAATCAGACTTTCAGTGTACCTACATAAAAATGTACCTGAAAGTCTTATAAAAGCAAAATAGCCATTTCTATCGGCAAACAGCGGAGCTTGATTCCGGTTAGAAAAGTATGGGTGTTCGGTGTAATTATCTACAAGCACGTGAGATGTTAACTGCGACTCTGGGTTCCAAGTTGCGCTGAGTGAACGAACTCGCAATGCTTCGGTTCGGTTGGAAAATGCAAATGTCCCATTAGCAGAAGTAGAAACAACGATTTTATGTTCTAACGCTAACTTGGCTTATTAGAAAGCCCAAAATAAATAAAAAAAACGAGGAATAGAATAGAGTTTGAACTTAAAGAACAGTCAAACTTTTTTTCTCTCATTTTTACCTTCTTTGGTCTTCTCTGGGACTGACCGCGCTGTAATACTTCTTGCTTGTACCTCAAAAGAGTCAGTTGTTAGTTGTAGTCAGTTAATCAGTTGAAATTAATGCGTCGAGATCATCATCGGATGGGCCGCCGCCGACGGCTCGTTGGCACTTCATGTAATAATGAAGTTGTCCGTCCCGACTTCGCTCGGATGTAATTCTTTGGTTGAATTCTTGATATATTTTTTAAACAAACCTTATTTTCATACATAAAATATATAATTGCTAAATAAGCGCAGTCAGCCTGAACTGATGCGTTTACGTACAGTTATTATATCAGGCAATACTTTTTTAGTTATAATATAGAAGAAAACGGTCATAGAAAGGCTTGTTCCTAAACAAATATCGCTAACGCTAGTTGCAGCGACATTGTGTCTTAACTATATTAGTTACACTATATAGTACGTATTTTTTTTTTGTAGATAATTATGAGTTCTACAAAGTCGAAGTACATTTTTTGCTTTTGCATCAATAGTTTTTGCAACGCACGCGGTGTAAAGAGGTAATTTATTTACGCTTTGAGTTACCTTATTGCAGTATTAGCAGGGAACTCTTCTGGTTTTTCATTTAAATTATCATCTATGTTACTTAATGATTAAGTAGCAATCTGCTGATGAAAGAATTTTTTAAATCAGACCATTAATTTTTTGTGTTTATTCATTACAAAAAAAAACACAAAAATAAACATTTTTCCTCTTTACAATATTAGTAAAATGAAAAATGATTTCAATCAAAATACACGGCACTTAAGCTTTAATTGTGTACATTTAACACTGTGGTATTTCCTTGTAGTCTTTTAATGGACAGCTTAACAGATTCCAGCTGACGTTTATACTTTTCTTTAACAACACCTAAGTGATTCCAACACTTTTATATACCATTTTTCCTTTGGATAAATGTCACCTGTTCGAATTTACTAACACGGATAACAGATCCCGTGTTTCTCCGAAGCTTTTAATAAATATAGAAAAACTTCTAGGAATGAAAAATAATACTTATCTTCTATCTTATCTAATTCTTATATATATATATATAACTCGAGAATGGCAAAATGGATTTATCTTATCTTGGTCTTGAAATGTCCGTAGAGGTCTAGGGAAGGTTTAAAAAGAGAGAAAAATTTGAAAAATTAAATCGGCAGTAAGAAGTCTACCGGGCGGGCCCGCGAAAGATGGAAAGAGTGGAGGGAGGCCTTTGCCCAGGAGTGGGACAGAATAGGCTAGTAAAAAAAAAAAGAATTCTACCGGGTCAGCTAGTATTTTATAAAATCTGTTTAAAAAACAATAGATTTGCATCACGAATGGAAGTGAGTCAAGCTTAGATATCATTAAAGGGTATCGGGTCGGCATCTCATTGAGACGAGGTTGATAATATCATTTATCAGTAGCCGTCAATCTTTTAGAAGCTGCCAAGATTTTTTCTCTTCGTCTTTAAAACCGTGCAGTGTCTATATTAAAATTTCATCGTATCATCTTCGTTGATGAAGAGCAGCCGATAGACGACACTTTGTGTCGCACTTTCGTAACGACGTTTTGTATTCATTAATCTCGTTATGCTCATAGCATTAATAGATAACGTACCGCGTACGTGTCAAACATATTATCGTTTATTTATTGTATCTTGTAGCTTGTAAATAAATATTTTACTTTCTCAATAAATATAATAAAGATGAAAAATGTTGAAAATGCAATTGAACATGTAGATCGAGGTAGCAAATTTTTGAAACGAAATAAAAATTATAGTAAAATGAAACCCATTACATAAAGAAGAGAATAAAACAAAAATGATAGGAAAAATAAATGACGGGTGAACTGAGGTTGGGAAGTGGATGGGAGTGCGCTTTTAATAAGCCTAATGGGAAGAACGAGAAACGGAAGAAAGTTAGAACTTAAATAACAGTTAGATTCTTTTTTAAATCGAACATTTTTCTTTAATATTCGTACGTTCGTACTAATAGAATAGAATCGAATCATCAGTATGCAATTGATTGGGACTACAGTAAGATCATGAATGCTCTGACCATTTATGCATTGCTAATTTTAGCCTACCGACGGATGTCTAGATTCAGTTGGAAATAACTTAAAAACGTTTGCGATGTAAATTTTATTACGTTAGCTGATATTGAATTTTCCCTCGAGCGCCTATAAATATTTAATCGTGTTAGGAGCTGCCCGAACACCGCGAGGGTAGTTTCCTATCCTGTTAATTTGTTGTCGTTTTTATCGAAACAAAGGTTAAGCTGCGGGCCGTTTTTCCGTGGACCCACTTGCTTATCCGATACATCGTGAGATATTCACCGTCCGATTATAATTTGGGTGTCTTCAAGGCTAAAGTGAATCTTCTTCTTCCTGCCCTTATCCCATATTTCGTGGGGTCGGCGCAACATGTTTTTTTCTTCCACTCTGTCCTGTCACCCGTCATAACATCAATGACTCCCTTGTCTTTCATATCAGTCTTCACACAGTCCATCCATCGTTTCTTTGGCCTCCCTCTTCCTCTCCATCCGTGCACATGTAAATTCATAACTTTTTTAGAAATATGCCTTTCATCCCTCCTCTTCACATGACCATACCAAGACAAGGCTCAAGGCTAGAGTGAATAGGCTCTTAATAAATTAGTGCGCCTCACCATCAACGATTGCATCACTGCTTACCATCAAGTGGGATCGCAGTCAAGCACTAGTTTGAAACAATAAAAAAAAACCGCGTTTCATCGATTAGTTTACATTGACTAGGAATGTAAGTAGAGTTTAAAAAAATAGTTTTATACTTTACGTCGTCCATTTGAGTGGGTCGCGACAAAACAATCGGCCAACTGTAATTTATGGCTGACTGACTGCTTTATACTAAATGTTACGGATACGGATATTGAAGAAACTGAAGCGCATTGGTTTGAGGAATATGAAATGATCATCCTCATTTATTCCGATTCTGATAGGCATTATCGCATTTACGAAATTATAAAATGAAAATGAATAATCTATCGAACGCTTAAAAATGAAGAGACCTAATTAGAAAAAATTGATATGAATTAGGTTTTTAAAATTAAATCTTAACGTTTTCTTTGCTAATGAGATAAATATTTATTATTTGATTTATAAATTGAAACACTTACATCGCGGTGCCCGTGTGCTCACAAATTAAATAAAAACTCATGGAAAAATTAGACCAAACGCTTTGTTGTAGGAAACGACCGATTGCAACCACTAAGTTCTGGCGTTTTATAAGTGCGCATGTAAGCATATGTAAAATAAAATATATTGAATTGAATTAAGTTGAATTGTTAAAATATCTTTGGTGGGTTACTAAAGCCGATGCAGAGTATTTTAAACATAACAACTGGTACAGAGAATGTTCTTTACACTGACGGTTGCTATTGTCCTCCCGAATAATAATGCAATGCAAATATCAACATATTTACGCTTAAAATTTAATTTTCAGTATTTCCATATATTTGAAATAAAATACCTACATTCAATTTGAGGGCTACTATAGTAATATATTTACCGTCTTTTTTTTATTTACGTGATAGGCCCCGTTCTCACTATGTCGCGCCGCAAAAATATCGTAGACGACAGTTAGTCGTGTCGTCTGTGAACACTTACATTTAAATATATAAGTCACGACTATTAAAACTATACGATTATCTGAGGTCACTATAAAGTAGGAACACGGCCATAAAGTGGACAAAATACATCCTTGCACTTTTATGTAGCCCCATAAGCGTATTTTAAACTCGGCCTACCCACAGTACTGTTAACGCGTCCTGACTTGGTAATTGAAGTTAGTTTTCACACCGTTACGAGTATAAGCAAACATCTGCTTCAAGTGAATTAAATGTTTAAACGTATATGAAAGTAGCTACCCCCATTGTTACCTTTGTCTGCCGACGGGGCTTAAATACACAATTAGTCAAGCAACTGAGCGTCGAAGTTACAGAGAGGTGAAAACATACCGAGAGCATTTATAAACGAGTTCATTTGCAAGTTTTTGTTAACGAGCATTCGTTTCCATTTTTTTTCTCACGTAGTCCACTCTCATTTTTAGGCGCACTGCACTTTATTTTATGGTTATCGAATGAGACACAGTCATCACACTCGGCCACAACTCGGCTATACAACGCTCGTTCGGGCTATGTCGGCTGGAGTCGACCGAACTTATCCAAACAAATATGATTTTATATGACTCGTACAAAACCCGCCTTAATGAAATTTTTCCTTTTGGCGTGTAGTCTTAAACACAAACTGTTTCTTTGTATTCTCGAAACATTTTTCTAGTTTTAAAGTAATATTTTAGTAATTTAAAGACTGAAAGGAAATTGGTTTCGAGGATTGAATGCGGCACTAACGGCAATGCTTTTTTATTGAAGAAGAAAATAAACTGCAACCTCTTGAAGGAATTCCGTTCACTTCCTAATCATTTCTTCAAATTAATTGGATTTTAATTGAAAATGAAGTCGTTAGTTATCGTACGCTACACTGGGTTCTTGCGTTGTTGATCTCGTGGTCTCAACCGCAATTCTGAGCATAAGGTTCTAGATTCGATCAAAGGTCGGAAGTGCTGTAGCAATACTGGAGATACAGTAAAACAACTGTTGGGCTATATCTATGGCTACAACATCGCATTAGTAAGCTACAGGGCCGCGGTTTCTGTTCTATAGTTTTGCGATACTTCAGTTACTATGAAGCGACGCGACGGCTGGGCTACAAGTTTGTGATACTGAAGCTACTGTGATGTGACAGCTGCACTACAACAGTGTGATACTGAAGCTACTGTGATGTGACAGCTGCGCTACAACTGTGTGATACTGAAGCTACTGTGATGTGACAGCTGCGCTACAACTGTGTGATACTGTAGCTACTGTGATGTGACAGCTGGACTACAACTGTACCTACTATTTCGCAATAGTGATGGTACAGTGACGCAAAGTCTGGGCTATAATGTAAATTACAATTGTACTTACTATTTACTTGAATAAATTATTAGTATAATTATTATTCAATGAATTGTTAATAGTATTATTATTCAATGAATTATTAAGTAATATTATTATTATTCAATAATATTCGAATAATTTTCGTTTAACAACGTCGGCAGAAGTGAATGAAAAACCCAATAACACTTTGCTTGATCTGGGAATCAAACTTGGAATCCCACGCACTTGCAACCACGAGATCAACGGTCACGCTATTTATTGAAAGGCCATTTTGTAATGTAATAATAAAAATAAAAAGGTTTCGGTAATTTATTTCAAAACATAATATGAATGAATCGACAAATTAGTAAAAATTCATGAAGTCAGATTCTTTGTGCTCGACGACATTAATGAAAAATTGCGAACACATGTGCTGCCTGAAAAATCGATTTCCAATTTTGAGAGAGGGAAACATCTGGTAAAAAGGCGGCCATTCCTCGGGCATTATATGGGAAGGAATATTCAAAAGCAAAAAGGTCCTCAACGGTGGAATCGGAGGAAGTCTAGAAATTACTTTTTTTTACGAAGCGTAGGTTCGCGTTTGACCACTATCATCGTGATCGATCGTGATGAAGTCTTAGCCTTAATTTAAGTCTTTAAAAAAAAAACGAATCCTAAAAACTAAAAACGGTCGCTGTTTCCATCACATGATAATCACACATCAACGCAAAGCAAACATTCTAAAAAATGCGTTGTAGGTAACTCTATACGAAATTAAACGCGAGTGTGAAAGCGTAGTGCACTACAGCATAAACGCGGTCGCTAAACTATGTGTACGAAACGTAATACCACAGTATTTACGAGTATGTCAAAATACAAGCCGAGCTTTGAATACAGTGACAGTTATTCACAAAATAAGTCTTTCATTTTCAATGAAAATGATTTTTATTTATAAAAGTCCTTTACCTTGCGATATAGTACTGATCAAAACCATTCCATATTCATCAAACTTGATGGTTTTATTGACATTTTACCTATAATTAATGTGCAGTGAAATAACAAAAGTAATAAATGCATACAGAGGTCACAATATAAACTAATACCATGTATAGCTAGTATCGTCGGTATCCGAATGCCAATCGATCTAATTAGAATGCTATATGGACTGGCGGAAGCTTATTGACAACTGATATCATATGCTGTTTGATGATGAAATGATAAGTAGATCACGTAAACAGAACGGCCGCGCTATTTACACATAAAATATGCGACGTGGCTCGCTTTAGTTACCCAGTGAACCGATGCGAAGATTGCTGCAAATTATGCAAAAGAAACTTCGACGAACAGTTTTATATTTGTAGATATAAGTATTTCTTTATCATAGTTTTTGTTCAAATATTAATCCTTATTTTACCTTAAAATACAGTCTACAGAAGTCAGGATATTGTTTTTTTTATATTATTAGACATATCTAATAATATAAAAAAACAATATCCTGACTTCTGTCAAACAGAACAGGCTACACACTACGCGCCCGTCGCGTCGCTATGGAATCTTAGTTTGCTCAGACGTCAAATGTGAAATCCACCGCCAAATTAGATCTAGAAGAGTTTTGTATAGTAAGAGTAATGAACAAAATAACTGTACATAATTCTATTTGCAACACATTCATATAAATCTGGCAGGCTGTAGGTGACTGCTAAAGTGAGATGAATTCCCGGGACGTTGACAAATGACGCGTCCGCCGCTCCAGGCTATTGTTTGCAAACAGAAGGGCAAATATAAATTCCGATGATTCAATTTTAGTGTGAATTTCTGAATTTAATTAGGACTAGAATGTTAATGCAAACATTATTATTTCAAGGTACCAAACAGATCGATTCCACAAGCTATAGAAATCCAGTTAATTAATACATAGTTTATTTACTCGTACCTACATTAGAATAGAATAATGCAATCATAAATTCTATTCTATACATAGCTTATATTTACCTACATTGTTTTTTTTACGTGGGAAATCAACCAATAATTTCTACCGCTCTATAGTGAAGCGGAAGGGTCTAGAGCCTCGGGGTTCTCTTTAGCACAGCTCATGGGCTTCGATTCTGCGGGGCTCCTACAATTTTGCTGACATCTCCTTGAGGCACGCGTGGAACACTACGCACCGTCGACGTGGGTTAGGGCTGGATGGTTACCAGACGACCGGACGTCGAGCTACTCATTGTTCGCTGTCCGGAAGCTCACGCCTACGTTGGCTGGAAATGTGGATTGGAATCCCGGAAGGTAGGGCGTAAGGAGTTCGTTGTAGTTCGCTGGACCCTTGAGCTTCTTCCGCGTCCAGGGATGCCCTGATCTTTCGGTCAGGGTATTTGCGGCATGGCCACTGGCTGGAATCCCGGGCTCTGATAACTACAAACTATATAAAATAATCGTAAAAAGTAGTTAAACAGTTTTAATTATTGACTACAAATTGGAGTTGTAATCATGATTATGTGATTATTTTTTATAACTACTCATTGTAAGGTTTATTTTTTTATTACTTGTCATCAGTGCAATACTCGTAATGATATACAGGGTGTTTGGTTCATCGTGTGCCAAATTGATATGGTCGACTGAAGGGGTCATCTGCTATCCTTTCAGACCCCCAAACACTACCCATGTCCAGTGGAATTTTTTTCATCGACTTCTTAAAGTTTTTTGAAAAAAAGACCCGATTTTTACATTCAAATATAAATATAACAAAATGTATAAGACGTAGAGTCTCAATTTTAATTTTATTTAGACGTATATTGTATAAAGGTACTTCTAAATACAAAATTAGTGATATTAGACATCTAGATGTTTTTTAATTTACCCGCAAAGTGTCGGACTTAAATTAAAGCTGTTCATGTTACAGCTATTTACATGGCTGCAAATAAAGAACCAAAAGAGACTAGGATCTTCAAACTCTCTCAATAATTCTCTAGTCTATCCTCTTGCTAGTGATGTGCCACATGACATAAAAATCTTATTACAACTATGTCAAATCGCCAGTTTTGTGAATCGAGTCGGATAAAATTAACATTCAAAATTGTGAATTGTAAAATTATTTTTGCTAAAATGGTATCTGAAACACCTACTTAATCTGTTATATCACTCTTAGAAGGTGAAATCTGTCTCGTATATCACTTTTCGTTGGTTTTACTTGAAACAAAAAAATAAAATTCCATATTTACAACAATTTCATAATTTTTACAAATACTGCTCAAATTTTGGCATCTGTTGCAAGTGCAGACCCGACATCTGTTTTGTATTTCGTCACTTAGTTGTTGTACGAAGTCATTTTCCCTCTTTAATTGTATTCAAAGCCGTTCCAATGCTTTAAACTAGTACTTCCCTAGTTGGAACCTCCGTCGCGTATACCAGCTCTTTGGCAGGTTCCCCAGACCCTTCGTACAAGTGTAGACCTAGAAAAACTGAGTGTCAAAATACGGAACAGGTGTTGGGTCTGCATTTGCAGCAGAGGCCAAAATTTGAGAAGGATTTGTAAACATTATGAAATTATTGTAAAAGATGCTTTTTTTTCTTTTATTTCGAGTAAAACCTACAAAAAGAGGGTGTTACGAAGCAGGTTTTACTTTATATGAGTGATTAAACAGATTAAATAGGTGCTTCAGGTACCATTTAAGCAAAAATAATTTTTCAAATCATAATTTTGAATGTTAATTTTATGTGACTCGACTCACAAAACTATCGATTTCACATAGTTATAGTAAGATTTTTATGACATGTGGCACATCACTAGCAAGAGGATAGATGAGAGAATTATTGAAAGAGTTTGAAGATCCCAGTCTCTTTTAGTTCTTTTTTTGCAGCCATGTAAATAGCTGTAACACGAATAGCGTTAATTTAAGTCCGAAACTTAGCGAATAAATTTTAAAAAATCTAGAGGGTTGATATCACTTATTTTGTATTTAAAAGTACCTCTGTACAATATACGTCTTAATAAAATTAAAATTGAGGCTCTACGTCTTATACATTTTGTTATATTTATATTTGAATGTAAAAATCGGGTCTTTTTTTCAAAAAACATTAAAAAGTCGATGAAAAAAATTCCACTGGACATGGGTAGTGTTTGGGGGTCTGAAAGGATAGCAGATGACCCCTCCAGTCGACCATATCAATTTGGCACACGATGAACCAAACACCCTGTATAATAAAATAAGTACTTACACATTCATCTAAAACTTCAAGCCAGTAACTAGTAGCCAATTATTCATGATTTTTTTATTCAGTCTGATTCCGTTTGATTTTTAACTAAATTTTAGAACCAGAATCAGTTTTGTAAAATCATTAATTCCAACACATTACCTGTTTATTTAATTGCAAAATTTAAGTTCTTAGTACTCAAATAAAATCAGTCGTACTACTAGATTACATCAATCAAATTAACAACTACTTCATGTAGTTATGTAAACATAACTTCATTTAATCTGCATGTAGTTAACTACTTTTAATCGTAATTTGTAAACTGTTATTACATTTTTACATTTAGTAAAGTACAAAATAGTAGTTAACTACGCCAATCAGTGGTGGGGAGTCATTGGTCGCCTCTCATGGCGTATGCACACATGCCGCCGGGTTTGCCGCCTTGCAAAGGTGGGACAAAATGAAGATGCATGGCCGGCGGCATGGCCAGAGGCCTGGCCGCCGGGCATTTGTGGATACGCCAACAAGGTACAACGTTCTGGGGCCTGGCCTTCACTCCGGACGTATCCATAAGGGAACTATAACCCGAGGGCATACATGGAGCCTTGCTGTCGTAACACCCCTTACTTACATTGTTTCAGAAGCCAAAATGTGTTTGGTGACATTGTGAAACAATGAAAACAAAAAATGTAACCTACCTATAGGTTATGTACTCGTAAATATCGATGTATTTGTTACATGTTCCCCTTATTGTGTACGACTGAAAACCAAGTTATTACGAATTCGCAACTTTTCTTTTGTACGACGTGTAGGTAAATAAACCTTTTTAGAAAAATAAATATTTGAAGGTCGGCTTCATTGAAGAGACGCGAAGTTGGAGTACATGTTTGTTTTTAGGACTCGTTATTTTACATATTATACTTGTGAGTCTGAAAGCTTGGATACGTCTGGATGTACGAGTATGTAAGTCGAATAACGATGCAAGTTTTGATGCGTACTGTCTTGTACGATTACAGTTTAAAAAATTAAATAAAGAAGTAATAATAATAATATAATAAAATTTATTTAAATTACAATGTTTACAAAAATGAACATAAACCATCAGTGAAACAATTATCTATAAGATTATTGTGCATAAGAATAAAGTAAACCTAATATAATATTAAAGGTGCAATTAATGCGGTTCGAAATTGAAGGTATATTTAAGGAGCGCTAGCCTCGAGTACATCAAGTTAAAGTCAAACAGTAACGTGTACCAGTAAAACTTATTCTGAATACAAAAGCAGAAGGTGATAAAATTCAATGGTTATCCATTGAATTTTATTACCTGCTGTTGCAGCATTATTTAAAAAGTAAAAGTTTTCTCAAAAAACTCCCTTCTTTGTCATCAGCTTTACTCGTAGCTACAGCCCTTAACTGCCCGAATTTGAGCTTATACAAATTTTGCTTAATCTAAGATTTGGCGACTGATGAGGTTTCGGTTATAGTTAAACTTAATGAATGTTACTCAATCCTAGAAATTATTTAAAAATAAATGGTTTTAATGGGGCTCAAATAAGTGACATTTAATCAGCGAATTTAGTCTCTAGAGTTAAAAACGTGACTTTAGTAAGATAATAATATGTTTTGACATGTCAACAACGTTTTTCTCTATATATATATATCTGGGACTTCTGGCAGAGTGCAAGCATAACAAAGGTATCCATGACAAAAGTACTGGGCCTCGCATGTCGCGTACGTCAATCAAAATAAAAGGTGGCTTCCATATCAGATGGTTAACGCGGGCATCAATCCATTAGGTTAATTACCAAAATCCAGTCGTTCAATTCAAGCTCAAAGGTTCGAAATTCATTACGAGTGAAGTGACGAAGGGTTGATGGAATTGACGCCTAACCCCAATTAATAAGGTATAGGTGAAACATGAACAATCACTAAATTTTACGACACCTTTTTCCACGAATGCGACATTTACTTAGCAAATCTCCCTTTTATAGGGAAGAGACGGCAAACTTACGTACTACGTAGCTATAGAATCGTTATGGGAAACGGAATATTTTTTTCACCCGACTTTCCTGAAAGGAAGGTAAAGTTTTACGGGATAATAATACCCTCTGACACGCCCTGATGCATTTTAACAAATAAGATAAGACTGTTTTTGACACCCGAAACGGCACAAGTTATATGTATTATGAAAAAAAAAAACAAGTTTGCGACCGCATTTAGATATATGTAGGACTGTAGGTGTGTCTTTTGTGACATGTTTATACAGTCTATCAAAACAAAGAGCTCGAGGAAATAATTCCTAAAATATATTTCCCTAAATTATAGGAAACAAGATATACTTACTGAAGTTTTTTAGGTACATATTACAAGCACACGAGGCAAACAAGTTTGGTAGATATCGGTGTCTTGAAGCCAAATAATAAGCAATAATCTGTTTTAAATACACCTACTTACTACATGTTCAGATACGAAAGGTGACTTTTACCATGTTATATTAGGTTGCGCGCCTACGTCAGGCTTTTTGTAGGACAGATAATCGTAATAAATTATAATCACATATTATATTCTGACCAACTTTTAATGGGACGTGTGCGTTGCACTATTGCTATCAGTGTATTCTATTTAACTCCTACAAAAAATCGGTCTCTAATTATCGGACTTGATCAGGCACCGTTATTTATTTATTTATTGAAACTTTACCTATGCACAAAAACATTGTACAAAGGCCAACTTAATGCAACATTTTCTGCCAATCGACCTTGCAGAAACATTATTCGTTAATAATAACTTTTACAAGAAGTTACCAGCTACACTATTGTGTTAAAATCTCACTATGGAAACTGCATTCATCCTGAAACAAACTGTCAAAACTTGTTTTGAAAATCGAATATGATAGAATAATGACAGTGTAAGCTCAAGTTACCATTTTTTACCGCAGTTTTGTCGTGAAATCTGCTTGATCGAGTTCCCATCTCAAGTCCCAAGGGGATGGCGGCTCTCAAACCAGTTTGGGTTGAACATCTAGGTTGTCGCCTCATTTACGTATAAATAAATTGTATCTCTTGAAACTGGTTACAAACTATATTAATTTAAAAAAATGTTTATAACAATTGTGACTTCGAATCTAAATAAATCAAAATTAATGACCACATAAATGTGTTCCTAAACACAAAGTCGAGAATAACTGTGTGCCCAGCTCTGGCTTGCGCCATGATATCCCACCGGATTCTATCCGCCATGCAGAGTTTTGACTGAGATTGGTCCAATAATTTTAAACAGTCAATCCTAATGCAATTCTAAGGGCCTGTTTCACAATGTCCGAGTAGGCACTACTCACTGAATAAATTCAAAAATGGAAAAGATTTTGTATGAAATTATCTGCCAAGTAAGATACTCGAAACTTAATCATAGGTGGTGAAATAGGCCCTAAATGGTAAGGTGTTAAACTATTGGGTTAAGGAATGTAACATTTTGCACAAAGCTTCCTTTTGTGTTATAGGCGAGCGCTAAGAAATATTTTTAGAATAATTATTCAACTTTTAAGTGGGGTAATTCGTTTGTATACAAAATAATTCCGTGTGCCCGTATACTTGAACGTAGTCTAGATACAGACTCAAGTAAATAAAAACAGCTTTTCATTATTCTTTTCTCAAAACTACTCTTAAAATACGGTTTAAGAGGTCTTAAAGTTTTTATGAAAACAGCGTCGCAAACGAAGTCGCTAGTAAAGTGCTAGTTTATATAAAAGAAGAAACTGACTAATAATTTAATAGCGCATAACTGAAACTACAGGGCCCAGGAGCATGATATTTTGCACAAGGCTTCATTTTATGACGTAGGCAAGCAATAAGACAATTTTTTTTATTAATCACGCCTTAAAGGGGTGTCCGTCGTTCGGTGTCCTTTGTGAGAGCTGGTGGAGTTTACACTAGGTTCATGAGATGTGATACAGAACTCCAGAATCACATTTTCGGAATTGCAGTTATGTGTGCACTTAAGTACAACAGACATTAAAGTAGAATGATACTCGTAGATTATATATTAAGTAGACCTGTAACAGTCGTTGCGAAGTCAGAAGCCAGGAAATCTGACAACAGTCTTGCTGACAAGGGGTGTGTTACCCAACGACTATATTTTGGCCATCAGATAAGCAGTCGTTCCATAAAAAACACTAGTATTCAGCTGCAACTAGTTTGAGGGGAAGCCGACCCCACGAAAGTTGTGTAAAGGCAAGGCAGATTGATTGATACATATTATAGGCAATACTGAAATATCCATTTACTTTTTTGTTCCAAATTACAGAACAAGACATTAACGAGGAAATAAAACAAACAGTATTCGTAATAATGAGTTTTGCCAATACGATGAGCAATTAACCGCGCGGCCTCGTAAATTTCACAGAGACTATTGTATACCTACCTACTAGAGATGGACCGGCCACGGACTTGACCAACTAGACGACTAGGCGACTAGTCTGCACTCGGATGGCAGAAAAGTCATCGACTACAAACGTAATATAAGGCAACAATCTCGATTGAAACAGGGATAGAAACTTTACTCCCGCTCTGGGGAAAGCGAGAAGCTTTCTTCTCGCTTTCCCCAGAGCGGGAGAAAACCCGCCTGTGTTCCTTCAGCCCTTAATTTTCAGAGCCGCAGTAACTCTTTCGAACACTCCCCTCAGTGATAATATCTACCTACGCACGCACTGATTTAATTCCTAAAGGTATAAAATAAAAAAGGTATAAATATAGAATATAAAGGTATAAAGTAGGAAATGGCGATTTATTACTTATTTACTAGTCAGATACCCGCAAAACGAGACACAATAGTAAGACATTAACAGCGCGGTCACCGGTTACCGCTCGGGGATTCATGAATTAAGTGTCGACTAGTCCATCTTTTGCCGAATGACCGTCGACTATTTACAGTTTATAACTATAAATAGTCGGCGGTCATTCGACTAGTCGGATAAGCGGAATTATCCGACTAGTCAGTGATCAGCCGGTCCATCTCTAATGCGGACTCACCATTAAGATGATACCTATAACACTAATTTCGTTATTGCGTTCCGTGCTCGTCGCGTTACAGATATATATACTAAGCCTGACCTTTACTCGCCACGCTGCTGTGAACTTTCCAGTGGTAGGCGTAAAATCACATTACTACCGATATCAAATATCTACATAATTTTGTTAAATTCTACGACTGTACGTACGTATGTCTAATTCTTTTTCGATAAGCAATATATTTTCAATAAAACCGTTTTTCCATTTGCACCTAAAATATGAACGTTCAAGATGACTAGGTAACTTTCATGAATCGGAACTTTGAGTTACGCGTATTTAAGAGCCCGAAAATATTCGTAATATTGCGATTACAAACAAAATGACCACAGTCCTAAAACGCTTTTCTATTGTGCTCAGGTACAACCGAAGAGAAACAACCGTTAAAAAAACCTTCAGTTGGTATTTATTTAGGGAGAGAAGGACAAACCACACCGCCGCTTCTGAGGGCACAACCAGGGCAGAATGTCGGGCGCCCACTCCCCTGTGGGGGGGGCGCGCCCGGGCCCATCAGGTTCAGGGGGCGGCCATGGCGGCCCCCCGGGCGCAGCAGGGTCTGGAGCCCTGGGCGCAACCGTAAGTCCTAGTGAACTACGCACGTACCGTAGCATGGCTTGTAGTTGACCTATAGCTGTCAGCATGTTTGATTGTGTTGTCGCTATGGAGCAGCACCGACGCTGCGAGACTGCATGAGACACGACCGACGCCGCACTTCGCGACACCTCGCTGCTTCGCGCAGCGTCTGAATAGTTAACTGTATTGTTTATTGCAGTTCATCTAGAAAATTTTTGTTCACATTATTCTAGTAGTAAGTTGTTGCACAATTTATTTATGCGATTTAAGGCGGATACAAACAATGCGAGCCATGTGTAATGCACGGCGCTCATTACATATTTCGCTATGGGTGGACGTCAATATTCAGCGTGAGATACATTTATGCGAGCCCCACTATGTCTGTATCCGCTTTTGTTTTATCAGAATGCATGTCTGTGTATACATAATTATATTAAGTATGCTCGTATATCATAAAATATGAAATAAATTCTAGTTCTACTCACACTATAAGGTAAGTTTGTAACCGATAAACGGTCGCGGCAATGGAATCGCGAAAATAGAAATCGTAGTAGAACTAATAGTTACCGTGACAGGTGGTCCGTCTTTAAAAGCGTCTATTAATGCCGCGGGCGTTGCCAACTTAGCCGGCTGTTACGTGCCCAACAGCTGGCAGCGTGCCACCTCGCAGCCTACTCCACACCTACAGGGAAGGCTTGCTTTCGGAGCAAGCCACCACTGTGCCAGTTTGCTTCATTTTGTAAAAGCTGTCTCAAGACGAATACGTTTTGTTATTAAGTACATCAAATTTTACACTCGTTTGATACTTACCTCAACACCATAGATTGTCAGAAATAATATTTCAGTACTCAACACCAAGTTGTTGATAAAACTCTCGGTATTTCGTAAACGTAAAGATATATTCCAAGCAGGTACTAAAACAACTTACAGATAGCGCTCAAGCCCTGCATGTTCCCGAGGTCAAAGAGTGCTTCAATCTGCTTATCCAATGTTTGTAAGCAGCGCACAATATTATTCATGAATAAAATATTTTATCCAGTCCACAGCGCTGATATATAAAACAAATATCGGAAGTGATATTTGTTATTGTGTTTATCGGAAATACGAAATGTTCATGCGTTCGTAATAAAATGTTTATAATAAAGTATTTCACAATATTGATAAACTCGATACTTTGTAAAAGCAAGGCTCCTGAACTTTATTATTTGATGCTAATGTTAATGAGTATTTAACCAATTAAAATAATAGCATTAATTAATGGGTGAAAATGTTTTTTGCTGCATTACATTTAAACCGCTTACTACGCTTATAAAATATTACAATTATTGTTTTACTTCGGTCTTTATGTGATCTATCTTACTCAAGTAAACATTTATTATAGTTATTAATTTGATGATCGTTAAGAAGCAAGATTTTTGATCAATCTGCATAATTTTTTACAAAAGATCAAGACCATTTATGCAATTTAGAGACTTTCACATAAAGGCATATATTTGTGATATTTATTCCCAGTGTATTAGGACAGTAAATCAGTTACCTGTGTATTAAATATAGCCGCGACCTGCGCGTGCTAGTTATTTGGTAAATAGGCAAATAACAAGCAATGGCGGGCGGCGGGTCGCTGTTTGATGTTTGTTATGGGGGCTCCGACGGAAAAGGTTGCCTTGGGACTCTTTTACTCCATAAAAGACGGGAGAATAGGTGCAATCGGTATTTACGAACATCGCCCAAATCTGAACAATGCGCTCCAAAACAATACTGCCTTGTAAATAGGCGTTTAATTTAATTATTCCTGCAAAACAAAGGGCTCGGAAGCCGATCGTGTAGAAATTCAATTTGGGCAATAATGGCTTAAAAGCTAACATTTTAAGCAGCTTAGTTCTGATAGCCGGCGAATAACGATCAGACACAATGCTACAATAGCGCTATTAGTCGTCATCAAGGCCTTCGAGCCGGATTCTAGCGCTTGTGTTTGTTTACACAGTGTTACCCTTTCTAATAGCTACTCGTATAATTACTAACTGCCCTCGGGATTTCAAGCGCGTCTTTGTCTACTGTTCCGCTCTTCCTATAGGTGGCTGGGTGATATAATATATATATATACGAGTAATAATCATGTAGCCTATAGCTTTCCTCCTGTCTATGTAAATAATGGCCTATCCATCTAAGACAAAAAACATTTTTTATTCGATTCTGTAGTTCCTGTGATTAGCTTGTTTAACCAAACTCTTTAGCTTTATAATAGTGTACAAATTTATTATATAGGTACATACGTTGTCCCGTCCGGAAACTGACTTTTGTGCGAAAAAAATAACATATTTATTTGCATTTTCAAACTATTTAAGAAGCCACTCAAATATCCGCCGTTCAGGAGGAGTTAGATGACAAACACGCGTACAGAAGAATTATTATATGAATAAAGATTATTTATAGACGTTAAAAGCGTTAAGGCATCATATATGATGATATGATGCCTTAACGTAAGGTAGAATTAAGAATAACAATCATTATTTTGAATTTAAAGTCTTCAAGTTACTAAAAAAAAGCGTTATAATACTGAAACAAAAAACGCGCCGTTGAGTATCTTAAAAAAATAGTTGCGCTAACATTCGCAAGGGAAACTAGCAGTTCCTTCATCCATTTCACGGAGTCTGACATCCGCCTTCCTCGGGGAATACAGACAGCCGCAGATTGGCTCCATACACCATTCCCTTCTGTATTTAATAGAATATTTACTAACTGCTGCCAACAGCTTCGCCCGCATGCTAGTACATAATTATCGCAAAGGAACATACTCCCGGGATTAAAATGTCATATTTGCTACGACACGGTTTACCTTTGTACCAAGTTCCATCGAAATCCGATCACTGGAAGAATTACTGACCATCGTTACTGGTGAAAACAAACACAGAATGTCTAGACTTTTCTTGACTTTTGTGCTTTATTGGTACTGGTACCATGATCACTGGTATACCACTAACATCTTATACTAAAACTGTAATATGGAATCACTATAGAATCTTTTTTTTTCTTTAAAATAATAACTGTTGTGTTTTGTCGATTCTTCTTTTTAAGAAACCATGCGCTATAGCTTTTGAGGTTTAAAGGTAGATTTACAACGATAGAAAACGAGCTTGTCAGACACTTATCGTGCCAGACATCACTTATATATATTCACATCTAACGTGTTGGAAGCGTGCCGTGTCCGACATCAACAATTATTCGCTATAGGCTAATTAACGGTTTTGTCGAAAACTGATGGACACTAGAGCGCGCAACAATATCGTAAAGATAATCAAGAACTATCTGAGCGACAAGACACCATGAGGTAGCTTCATAACCACTTCGGGTGCGAAACAGCGTGTGCCACACGGGGTGCCGCAGGGTTCAATACTCGGTCCGACATTCTTCGACCTCTATGTGACTGACCTGCCAAATGAAAGAATAGCGAACCATGCTACGCGCCAAGCAGAGTGGGCCGCCATCGGCATAATCGACCCTTACAAAAAATGGAGCCTGAAATGAAACTTCGATAAGACAGAATACGTAATGTTCTCGCACAAGAGACCAAGAATCAATCATCCAAACACAAGGTATCGCAATTATGTCAAAATACGTGATGAATGCATCGCATTTACACCAGAGATAAAATACCTCGTAGTCTGGCTGGAAAAAAGAGTTTCGATGAATAGACCAAGGAAAATACTGAAAAGGCCAAGAGAGTCAGAAGACCGTACATTTAATCATCAGCTGCTGCTCCAAGCTAAGCGTCGACGTCAAACTACTCGTCATTCAGGTCAGCACAGCACAAATCTGTTCAAGCTTGAGAGGCAAAATAAAATGGCATTAAAGAGACCCTAGAGTTATTAGTGGTTAATACGAGTAAGTACACAAGCCCGTGGTACATGATCGCATGATCACTACGGCGACGTGATAGAACGTCTCAAGTCTCTGTCGATCGAAAGACTACAAAAATTTAAGAGAGCCTAGAGTTAATAGTTGTTAATGCGTGTAGGTACCTGTCTAAACGCACTCACAATTATCTACTTTGGGGAATCTTACAACAAGGCCCGTGGTACATAATCGCATGATCTCTACGGCGACATGAAGGAACGTCACAAACCTCTGTCCATCGAAGAACAAGGTCTGATATGCACGCGCTATGGACAACACAATCTCTTTCTTTTTACAACTAGAGTATGTGACCTCCAGTGAATTAATAAAAAAAATAGGAACAATCCGCTCTTGAAACTCCTGACCCCTTCCGACAGCGTAAGCTCTGACTGCAGAGCCACTCAATAAAGTAATAAGCGGCTCGCGCTGGCGCTAATCCCCGCTGCTTGATCGTTATCCTCACGTAAAATTGTATAAGCACTAGTAATAGAGGAAACGACTAGGATAGGTTTCAAAAGCTCCTCTCCACGTGTAAAATGAGATATTTTAAGTGATATGTACTATAATATAACTAAAGAAATAAATTCTGATGTATGCATCGTCAGACTGCGGAAAGATAGAATCATCATCATCTGCCTAGCCTTTTCCCAACTATATTGGGGTCGGCTTCTTGTCAAGCCGGATTTAGCTGAATACCAGTATTTTTACGTGGAGCGGCTGCCTACCAGACCTCCACAACCCATTAACTGGAGTAACACGGTACTTAACGCGGAAAGATAGAATAGTTTCTGTCAAAAATGTTTAGACACTTATTTATGGGAGATAATAAGAAATACATCAGCACGGTTCTAATACTCAATCCACACTGCTCGGTGGATACGTACAGACACGTATGACATGAACCACGCAGACAAAATATTCTTTCCGAGATTGCTGGCCGGGCACGATCTGTTTCTGTAGCTGCGTTATGCTTACTATAGATAATACTTTCAGCATACTGTATAGAATAATATTATTTGTCTGACACGGCACTTGTCTGACACGCTCGTTGTCCGTAGATGTAAATCTACCTTTATAATTACCAATATAGCGCAAGTGAAATAATATTTACAAAATTTTGAAAACCTTGTTGTTGATTGTGGTGAGCGAGTCTGTTCATTTATTCTTTATAATGAAACAAAGTGGTTATTTGCGATGCAGAGAATTAAAAACACAAAAGATATGGAAATAAAATGTGATAATCCGTTACATTTTCACTTTGTGTAAATGATTTTCACTTATAGAAAATATATAAGCCTTTATTATGTCAGAATCTTTATTAACTATAAATCTTTTATCAGTAGTTTTTAATGGACTGTTTTTTTTATACAATCACGGACGGTTGAAAAAAGCTGTCCATCTGCCATTTTATACCTACCTGATACTTTCTTACTTTAAAAAGTCAGTGTTTGTTTAGGAAATATTAACCCACCGTAGTTGTTGCTATACTATTAACATTCTAAAGCATTTACATTTAATGTTCATGAGCAGACATTATTCTTAATGTCAATAGACGCACGAGCGCTGGAAACACGTTTTTATTTGAGGAATTGCGCGCTTATCGCGCTTCCGAATAACAGTAACTACGCAAAGGGAAAAGGTTTGCTTAAAAATGAATCTTACATTTTGTAAACGACGAAAGTATCTCTGAGCTTCAGCAAATATTTATATTTTTTTGAGACTTTTCCTCATAAAAATAAATGTTAACGCTTTTAAATTCAAATGCTTCTACAGTAAATCTGACAATTACAGCAAGTTAATTTTGATAAAAAACGATTGAATGCTGCTTCTTCTTTGACTAAACAAAACGCTAATGACGATAGATGAGTCTAACGATAAAATACGTACTCAATTAGGTTAGGAATGTAATTAATTACAATTAATTAGACACAAACACAATTGTGTTCGCGCGTAAACGCATCTTTCAGTTTTTAGATAACTTGTTAACAATAATGAAATGATTTTTTGTTGGACAATACTGAATGGATTCTCTAAAAAAATTACCACTGACTTCAACATAAATATCCAAAAGAGTGAAAACTTACTTTACTTTTACTTTAATTTCGAAAGTCGGTTTTGTTTGATCGCTATTTTTTTAAGGTGAACATTTTTATGATGTCATCTAATGACTTCTTTCGCGCTAGGGCGGAACGGGAGAGCGTGTCAGACTTTTACAGACTAAAACCACACTATGTTCCTTCTTAGCCTTACGTTCCAGGACCCTGGGTTTCCCTTTCTGAAATTAATTGAAGGCCCTAGGTCTCGGTACTGCTCGGTAATGCTCAGTTTTGCTGACATCTCTTTGAGGCGGTTGCCCTTGTGAAAAAATAATCACTACTTGCCTCTCGACTTGGTCCGTAATGTCTTACTGCAGAGGCCTCTCTCCATTCTTTCCATTTTACTCTCTTTCGGGCAATCGAAGCCAACACGATTAGGATATATTTAATTAAGAAAGGGGTAATCTCCTTAGAATATCTTTCCATAAACTACAACGGTTAAGGCGCTGGATAGCATAACGAGCAAATCCCTTACGTTCCGGGTGAACATTCGGGGCTGCCGGCTCGTAAAAATGGCATTACAACTACTTTTCCAGCCATGGAATTCATTCCATCGAAGTGGACTTGCACACTGATGCCTAATTCCAAGATAAAACCAAGCCTTAAAATTGGATCGCAATCAGTACCATAAAAATATACACATACAGTACTGTATATTATATATTGTGTAAAAAGTGCACCACACAGCACACAATACATTAATGAAAGCGTTTCTTAACTTTTGTACTGAAACGGTTGGGAAGAAAACCATCGTCTTAGTTTTAATAGTTAAAACCCACCTGTGTTCCTTTAGCTAACCTTTACGTTCCAGGGATAAGGTAACTGTATTGAAAAACCTCACGGCACTTCGGGTATAAGCCCTGATCTTTAGTAGGGCCCTCTGACTTCGGTTCCCCGGAATCTCCGCCCCTCTAGCTATGCTGGCTCATCTCTATAATAGGGCCCTCAGATTTCTGTTCCCCGGAATCTCCGCCCTCGTAGCTATGCTTGTAGGAGTGCGTTTCCAAGCCAAATGCCATGCATAAAGGCCATCGTCGGAAGGTCGAACTTTGTGCCGTGAGTTCATTATAGTCACAAAAGTCGCACAGAATACTAAATAGACGGACTTCATCAATCAAATGAAAACGCGTGTTTATTTTCTACGTTTTGCTTCGGTTTGAGTTCTAGTAAACCTTTAAGTTCGGTTTTTAAGTGGATTTAACCTATGAGTTTGTTTCGGTGTTTCTTAGGGTAGTCAACTAGGAAACACACGTCTCATCTAGCTTAAATTGACAAAAAAAATTGACGTGTAAAAGTTTTTTTGACAAACCAGTTTGCAAAATAAATATCATTTATCATTTTCGAATTAAATCTAAGCATTGTTTTTTTAGCTAGCTATATTTAATAGTTCTATATAGTCAAAATATATGTTTCTTTATTTTTATCCATGTGACAACAAATAGTGTGAAAAATGAAACAAAACGATAGTTATAAAAATGTTTCTTGTGTACAATGTTCGCTCACTTCCTTCTGGCCTCAAAAGGAAGTGCGCTATGCAATTATTTACTGTCAATTTGGCTGTTTGTGGAACTAATGTACCTATGTACCAAGATTTCTTTTCCTCTTCATTTACCTCTGTATTAGTATTTTAATCTAAGTAGGTAAATCTGATTCCAGTCTTGCCATGAAGTACCGTCTAAAATGATAATAATGTCAAAACGTGCTTCGGATAGCACGTTAAGCCGTAGGTCCCGGCTGTCATTTGTAAATCTTTGGCATTCGTTACGGTTATTCAGAAGCCAGTAAATCTGACTACAATCTTGCCATGAAGTACCGTGTTACCCCAGTTAATGGGTTGTGGAGGTCTAGTAGGCAGCCGCTCTTCGTAAAATACTGGTATTCAGCTAAATCCGGCTTGACTGGAAGCCGACCCCAATATAGTCGGGAAAAGGCTAGGGAGATAATGATGATTAGTATTTTAATCTATAAATAAACAATCTAAATTGTCAGGATTTGTATGCCATAAAGGTTTAGTACGCTACATATACAAAAAAAAGTTGACCACGTTTTTAATATCTAAAAGTATGTTAAAGCTATATAAATCTTGGCAGTATATAAAAGAACAAGCCAGTTATAAGTAGCTTAGAGTTTTTCTGTAAAGACTATCATAATAAATAAATTATAATTTGTTCATTGAATTTCACCACGAAATTTTAATATAATTATCTATTTGTACATATAATCTCGGGAAATTGCTTGGAAATCAATCTGAAAAAATTGCCACTTCCTTAACTTTTGAGCAAATAAATATTAAAATAGCTGTCGCCAAAAACAACGGAAGCCTGTTCTTGCAGCCGCAGCGAATCCGATCCGGAAGGATTGTGCTAGCGTCACCGCTTTTTCGTTATTTCAGGCCTGGTCCAATACTAAAAGTTATTCATAATTATCAGTATTTCTAGTGCTATAATTTTTTTTGTCGTCTTATCATCTACACATTATACATATAGGTATTATTAAAATGTGGTGTTAAAAATTGGCTTTCCTTTTCTTTAATAGTATCAAAAATGCCACACAGAAAGTAAATTACAATGAACTTAAAATAAAATAGTACTCTAGAACTTATAAATATCGTTAAATTGATTTTTATTTCAAACTTTTCGATTCAGTTCTGTACTGCAAGATAGAAACCGGAAAATAACGAGGAAACAAACATAAGGCATTAAATGATCATCAGCTACGCCGTAGCCGCGTAGCTCGTAGGCGGTGCTACGTCACCCGCGCGGCCAAGAGATACCTTCCACTTGATTTATATACACGAATTAATGTACCGTCAAATATCTCAACGAGCAGTCTTTATAAAAAAAATACTGCTATTTTTAGTAAAAATAGCATTTTTTGTTTACATACTCAAAATGAAAGTGATTTTATCGTTTGACAAACAATTCCTCAGGAGGTTTATGATTTAATCCACCAAGAGCGTAGCGTAATTTTATTAAGTCTACAAAGGTCCCGAATAAGGCAATCAATCTCTGATATTAATCCATAATTTTTTCCACACGCCACGAAAGAATTTGGTTTTAAGCAATCTTTACTGACGTCGTTGGTTGGGTACCGGTATCGTCCTAATAAATATTATAATATTAATTTATTTTGCTTGCTTTCTTCAATGATGAACCCGTCTTTGCATGTATTTACATGCAAAGACGGGTTCATATAATGTAAGTAAAACTTAGAATTAAATTCAACCGTGTTAAATAAAAATGTATTCATTGTCACCATAAAATTACCGTACGCAAAATACGCGCTGTAGTCGTGTAGTTGCGGATACCAGCTCGATATACCATAAAATTAACGGCCAGTCGGCCACAACAACAGAGGCGATCAAACATGATCTCAGCGCGGTTCATTTGTCACGTCGCACAATGCTCGCCGACGTCCTCCGGCCTCATCCTCTATCTTCATTCATCATTGAAACTCGACACTACCTGTAAACACAGCACCCGCAAACGCAAACTGACGCGCAAATAATATTTCACACTTCGACGTTAACCGATTTCCGAGCAATCATCAGTGCTGTCAGATGTGCCGGCCACTACATTGCACTGCGGAAATCCAAGGAAGTGCATGTTTATTGGTTCTCCCGAGCGACGCCGCCGACCAAGCTTACATCCTGTTTGAGTTTGTTAGCTCTCGTAGAAGCGAAGTTCCTCATGGCCACAGTGTTGTGCGTCAGTTCAAGCTTCAGCCACATGCCTCGCAACGAATTATAAAATACGTAAGAAGGGAACCTCAGCGACGTGCGTGCTTATACATAGTTGTGCGATTACCGCGACAAAGCGTTATCGATTTAGGGCTAAACAGTCTAATAAAACAAAAACCTGTCGTTTGAATATACCTACATTTTGATATAGTAACGAAAGTGGTTCATGGGTGTAGTAATACAAATGAAACTTAGCCTTCAACAGTTGGAGGGAAGGCGAGCTTATTTGGCGGCGGCTCTCGATATTAAATAAGTTGGGAGGATCGTCCGCCGCGCCCTTGAGCAGCCGCTGAGTGCTCGGACAAAGCTAAGTGTCACGCGGAAAGGATTTTTAAGTTATCGTATAGAATAGACGCCGTTTTATCCCAGCCCTTCAAAAGGCACATCCTTTACACTTTTTAACCGCATTGTTCGAGAGAAGATATAAAAACTGCTATACCTAAGTACCTATTTACAGTAGGTACTGTAAAGCAGTAGAATATTTTCAAGAAAACCTTGAATAAAACCTATTTTAGGTTTAGTTTAAAAAACACGGTAATTAAAACAGATATTTTGATTGTTGCATGTCGTAGATGTGATTAGATATCAATGTTGTTTGTGTGTAGTTAAATACTAGTAGTAGAAGTAGAACAGTGCCTGTTGTTTACTGTATTTTGTATTTATTGTTTGCTTTAGAGTCTTGTAATTAGCAATAGCTTTAAAATAATGTTCGCAAGCATCAAATTGATCAGTCCCCTAATCTTAACGTGCCGAAATGTAATTTATAAGATTATTAGGATGTTCAAATCCCACTGTTGACACACTTACATCAAGCCGCCAAGTTTTGCAATCATCTTAGATCAGGAAATGGAAATCTGGATAATAGTTGAGTTAAGTTGCCATGAAACCTGAGTAACTTCCAAGATAAATAACAACGCAATTGATCTCGAATCTAGCCTTGGAGGCAAGGAAAGATAAAGTGCTTTACAGACGGGCAGAGATTACAAGCGAGAAAGGCAGTTGGAGCTAATAATATAATCGCTCATATATAAGTTCTTGATCTATGTTCTTATATATCGCTGCCGGCATAGATGCTTAACAGAATTACATGGATATTGCATTACTTTCGTGCATGCCGTGAAAAATGACTGATGTTTTCCGTAATTTGACGTTAGCATTAGCGGGCCAGCACTCCAGCACTAGCTCACTACGTGACCCCGATACTGTTCAGCTACAGAAACTAATGGCGCCACAACTATACCTTCGAACATACTATCGAACTTGAATGTAATATAGCACCTGCGTAGGCCATGCTAAGATACGTGTCTTATGTATACGTACGTATATACTCGTATGTATCTTGGCCCTCTAAATTATCGACAAAGCAGTATTATTTTCTAAACATATTCTTGTTTTCTAGGGCAATCTGGAGATGTCAGATCTCTTGGCAGAATACACGAGGTCTGGCGTCCCAGACCTTCGTGGGTTCTGCATCGCCAACATCCCCGAAGAAGCCTTCGAGCTCCTGCACTGGGCTGAATCAGCCAACAACGTAGAAGAGTTCATGGATTGGAAAAGTAAGTACCCCTAGCACTTATTATAGAAAGCTAGAAAGGATTAGTAGCAAAGCGTGTAAGCCCGATTAAGAGTACTTTTCATTCCGGTGAAGTACGTACATTCGACGAGGGAAGTTTTCAAAGTGAAACTAAATTGCTGTATAAGTGGAAGTGTACTACAGCACACTTCCACTTTTATTATACAGCGTGGATCGGGCGTCAGTTCGCCAAGTGTGCAGTGATCTGGAGTTTGACGACGCAATCACTGGCTCAGGTACTATCGTTGGCAATATTCTCTAACTTTCTTACTCACTCTTTAACATTTAACTATTTTATATACCTATCAGGCAACAGCATTCATACGACGCCAGCATTATTTTCATAAAATATTCGTAATACTACGGCGTATTCAAAACGCCATAAAAATACAACAGATTTTATCCATTAATGCATCAAGTTCGGCGTTATAAAAACTTTGGCATAATTCTGAAGATCGAAGTTAGATTCGAAGTAATCTGATTGAGCACGAGTTGGCTTCGGTTTAACAAACTTGCTGCGGATATTGTGTATGTTGGTAAATGAGTACTGCTCTGTCATTTTATGATTGAAAATATTTCAACACGGTACGTTTATGTTTGGTACTGTTTATTAACTTTGCGAGTTAAGATGATGAATAGTTTGAAACGTACATATTATCTATGCTATTTTATTTTTTTTAAGATGTGAGATATACAGGGATGGTCGTTGTGGCGATGCTGGGATGCCTATGTTCAACAATGGACGTCTTTTGGCCGAAATGATGATGACTTTTTCGAAATCAAGGTGTTTTGTCTGACACGGAAAACATAAAAACTGTCTGAACTATGGACAAAGAAGTTTTTTCAGTCCCGGGCATAGGCCTTCATCCACACCTTTCTTTTTAGGGTTCCGTAGTTACTCAGATACCCGCGAAACGAGACACAATAGTAAAACAATAACAGCGCGGTCTCATAGGACCGGTTGGGGATTCAAACGTTAACCCAAAGGGTAAAACGGAACGCTATTACGAAGACTACCGTTCGGTCGTCTTCATCAAGCTGTATCTCATAAACTGTAATAGCTAGACAGTTGAAATTTTCACAAATTTTAATTTGTGAAAATTAAAATTTAAATTAAAATTTTAATTTTTATATACATAACTTAGTGCTTGACTGCAATCCCGCCTGACGGTGAGCAGTGATGCAATCATTGATAGTGAGGTGCACTAGTTTATTAAGAGCCTATGTTCACTCTAGCCTTGAAGATACCCAAATTATAATAGCCGGTTCTTTTTTACAATTCTTTCGAATCCAATGTCGGTTCACAATTAGAAATTCAACTTTTCTTTAAAGTGAGAAATTATCAGAATGACTTCTCCCGCTCTTGAGAGAAGCGTGTCAAACTTTTACTGACTAAAACCCACTCCGTTCCTTTTTTGTCTTTATGAGAAAATTGAACTGCGAATAACTTCATGATTGAGATAGCTACACCTACGTACATATCACAAAAAAAAACATCTAATAAATAGATATGTGAATATTGAGTAACAAACGGGCAAGAATACGGTGTAATTGACTATAACTCTGAAGAAGCATCGATAGATCTCGGAGCGGCGCGGGCACTGCCGGTATAGCGGGGGGAGCGGGGGGGGCAGGCGGCGCGATTAATGGTAACGCTCCGTGACCCACTAGCCTAGCATATGCAATCAGGTTCATTCTACTCCTAATATTTCTGCAGCTGTACAGTCAAACGGGGTGACTGGGAACACAGAAGTGAATAGGACTGGGGACATAGATCGATATTCCGAAAGGTAAGCTTGGTGTCCCCAGATTGAAGGCAACGAAGGAACGAGGGTGGGGTTTAGTTAGTAAAAGTCTGATACGCCGTCACGACTCGCAATCATTCTGATGATTCCCCACCTAAAAAAAGGGGTGAATAGGAACGAAACATTTGAAGGGGTTTTTATCGTTATTTAACCGGTTTTCCTAGTATTTAACTACTTTTATTTATTCATCAATTTGAATAAAAGTCGATGCTAAGATAGAAATCCGCATAAAATATTTAATCAAAGTAAAAATCCTAATCAAAGTTTTGTTCTTATTCAACCCTGCATTCCTATTCACCCGTTTTAGGCACCAGCTAGTTAATTACTCCTACTTCTAAAGAAATCTTACATACCTTATTTATTAAATACTTCATGCACATAAGAGTACAGAGGCGGACTTAATGCTTTAGGCATTTTCTACCAGTCAATATAGTCAACATTTCAGTCTTCTCATTTTGAAGTTGAACACTTGTCAAACTTAACTTTAGCATTATTGCCAAATTTGACGTTACAGTAGACTTTAGCTTAACCATCAATGTAAATAAAACCAATAGTTACGAGTCTGCTCATATTAATATACTCACGACTGTTGGCACAAAACTACTCATTAAAACTTATTAGCCTTAGCTGAGGAATATAATTTCATAAAAAAACCGGTCAAGTGTGCGTCGGGTTTGCGCATGAAAGATTCCATCCATGATAAACAACAGCCATAAAATCTCGTTTGTCGTACGGGAACTCCACTATTTGTTATAGCAGCAAGATAAATACATTATCTGTGTAAAATTTCCTGTCTGACCATCACAGTTCATGGGATACAGCCACCAGGCTGTAGACAGACGGACAGTGGAATCTCAGTAATAGGGTATCGTTTTTACTCTTTGGATGCGGAACCCTAAAATTATCATAAAATACTCCCGTCTGAGTCCACATTCCAAGCATAAAAATCGTCTAAAATTAAAAATCGTTGTATTGAGATTTTTTCGATCCGTGGTTTTTTATTTGAATACCCACAGCATTTGCATAGCAACTCCCACCGCGGCCGCTGTAGCGAAGATTGAATAAAAATTTTAGGAAAATTATCAGTATTTACCTGGTATTATAAAATGTCATCTTAGATTTACTTCAGTTATATTATAAACTGTTTTTATTCATTTATTGCACGTCTCTGAATTTTGATTGAAAACTAAATGTTTTTAGTCTTACCGTAAGTACTTAAATATATACTTATCAAACTTTATTCAGCAACTATGTACTTCTGAATACCTATTCGAAGTAAGAAATTGCATACTATATACCTACTCTGTGCCTACGTAATTCCTTACTTTTCACAACATGTAGGCCAGGTTTTAAACACAACATCTTGGTATACTTGGTATATAAATGGGGTCATTTAATTTTACCAATAATACTCGTATACCTACACAATACTCATGATTTACAATACAATATCTTTAAGCCCTAATTCAGGAATATCCTTGTTTCGTATACTGCGCGCCGTTCCCTAAAAAGCGCTTTCTGGAGCCTTCCCAAAAAGTGTAATTTTTTATTCACCGCAAAATCTCCACTCTCCGGTTATGTAGGTACCAACCTAAGAACCTTAGTAATCTTAAAACTAATAAAATGTTTTCTGAATTAATCTTTTGAGGCACATTCAACATTTTGTGCCAGAAAGGCGAGGCTAAGGTTATTAGAGCGGTATGTAATATTCATGAATGTCAGCTCGTTTCCTGTGTGCGTCTTCGGATCTGATGTGGGTTTAAGGTGATTTGACACTACGAGAAAATTTGACTGCGAATAACTTCGTAATTGAGATACCCGCACATATTATTGGGTTCTTCTGTTCAGGGATCCGCACTGATAAAAGTAACCCCGTCCCCGTCGCCTCGTGTTTACTTTTACATCCAGTACCTATATGACCATCTACGAATTAGTAATGTTAGTAGCTAGCGGCTTGTTGTTTGTATGTCTTAATTACCTTAGGGCCGGAGGTGTATCTACTTGCTTATTATTGTAAAATTAATAAGTAATTTCTTCTTGTATTGGACGTAACATGCGTAAACTGCTATCGTGGGAATACGTTACTGGACACCAAGTCTATTTTTCCTGTATAGGTATTGGTAAAAGTAGAACTGTATATTAGTTATGTAAGCAAATATATACTATTTAGGTAGGTATTAGAATACGAGCTTATCAATATCCGAACGCAAATTCAGTCCCCTCGCTGGCTACTAGCCACCGATACTAATTACAATAACTGCCTCTTGAATATCAAATTCTGATCCCTAATAAACAATTTGATGTCGACTTCTCCTCATATTAATTGAAGCAGAATTCGTAAAACGATAAAAACACGTACCTACCTATAAACAGCGAACAACAAGACAGAGTAATTTCAGGGAAACACATAGATAGTGTAGCCATAGCACTCCCAGGGCGCGCCTCGGATCTTCGGCGGATAGTTTATTGTTCAAGATAACTGATAGGCACCATAACCGCACATTAAGCCCCTCATTAGAATAGGGTGGCTTCAGGCGCGTAAAGACTTCACATAAAAAGGCGGAAGACAAATTATATGGATCAGGACTACTTTTGACACATAAAAAGAAATATACCTTTAGCTTTCTGAGGTTTGTGACACGACTTAATTAAATTGTATTTGTATTTGGGCGGCTCGCTTTGTTGCGGTAATGTGCAAAGGGTCGGCTTAGCCCCGCTGGCCCGGCATGGCGGCCTGGCCTGTGAGGCCCGCGCGGCCCGCGTGACGCGCCGCTCAGCCAACCGAGAACACCGCCCGTCACAGTAGTGCCGACGAATTATGACATTTCAGTTAATGTAGTAAATGTTCAGCAGGAATAACTCGCTGGTTAAAAGCTATTCGTTTGCTTATTCTATGGCGCCCGTCTTTCTGTTTGTTCTGAAGAATGAATTGGATTTTCACTTAGAGTTTATTTTACGAAACGACGAGTACGACAGTTAGGACTGATAGATGCAACCAAAACAGAAAACTCAGAACTTTGGATAGCCAAAATTACAAACAATTCTGATAAATAGACTGAAGGATCGAAACAGACAGTACCTATATCCAGATACAACAGTAGACTTGAACAAGCATGCAGTATTTCAGAGCCGTTGCGTGACTACAGCTCATAAGTACCGATGTGATTTTTGCAATGAATCCTTCACGCTACTTGTTTCTTAATCAT
Source organism: Mythimna separata (assembly GCA_030763345.1). Lineage (NCBI taxonomy): Eukaryota > Metazoa > Arthropoda > Insecta > Lepidoptera > Noctuidae > Mythimna > Mythimna separata. The sequence goes on along the minus strand of CM061167.1, from coordinate 18,753,062 downwards.
TGTTTTACACGTGGGATAACTGAACCTTAAAAAATAAGGTGAACCATAATTTTCACAGTGTATTGATCTATCAGTAGCATATTACACAGTCGACATCAAATAGGTCCTGGTAAAGGGCGGGGAACTCAAAAAACATGTTGAATTCTGTGCTGAATAACCACTGGTTTCAAAGTCATCTTTAAAATACTTACCAAAACTTTGTAATGTTATTAAAAGAATGACGAAGATAGTGTGTTGCTCTGGCCCTATTCAACATTTATACGAATTAGAACGCTTGTGCAAACAAAACACCTTTTATATGAAACTTACTTTATCCTCTTTAACACTTATACAACGTGTAACTTTAAATGCGCAAAACCTCAGACACCCCAAACGATTTTTAATCCAATTGACATAATACTGAGAGAAAAAAAAATATTTAAAAAAAATTGAAGGTTTTATGTGTTGTTTTAGTTTGTTTAAAATTCGTATTTACATCGAAAGGAGTATGATTATTATCCCGTTTATGAGAAAATCTAAATTGGATGACAACCATTTGTGTTTGTTTACCTATTTACGCAGGTTTATGCAAGCGATGACTTGATTTGTTAATAAATAGACAAAGCAAAATTTTTAATTAATTTTTTTTGAAAAATGTGACCTATATTAAAAAGTGGTTTTATTGCTTCTGCTCGTTATTCTGCACAAACTAATTTCAGGTTTTGCGCATTTAACGTTACACGTTGTATATAACAGCTTCCGTCCGATTATTTTTGGCGTTGACGACGCTAAAAGTGATAATCATTTTTAGCGTCGTCAACGCCAAAAATAATCGGACGGAAGCTGTTCTCTAAATATACTTGGAAAATTATATAGAAAAAATACCTTAATAGCCAATTCCATCCAGTCCTATTTTTACCACGTTTGTTACCATCAGACATATAGGGCTTTCAGTATCTCTTGGCAAGACGTTGACGAAGAGCATAGCCTAAAAGCTTTCCTCTTAGGATGTTGTGTACTCAGTCAGATAAAGGTGCAGCAGACGTTCGCCTTGAAACAGCCAGTCGCATAGAAAAGAGGAAGCAGGTACGAGACAGCTGTCGCTATACGAGCACCAACTTCAACCTGCGCGGTTAAACAGTCGTAAAAGTTTCCTAAGATTTACGACCTCCTCTTTGCTGCACTTAGCTGCGCGGTATTTTCTCCTTCGATGTAATACGGAGTCTCAAGATGAAAGTCTATGACCAGAACGTGTTGTCAGTGATACTAACTAAAGAATCACCAAAAATTGCCAGTGGCACATTGCTCGCAGAATGTCGATGGAGTAGAAAGCTTCTTGAGTGGCAACTGCGCACCAGAAAACACAGCGCTAGGTGGCCCACTGATAAGCCCACGACCTGGTGACTGTTTCGGGAATCCGATGGGGATCCGATGCAAGACGTCTGCAGCCTATGTTCAGTCGTGGACATCTTTTGGCTGAAACGATGATGATGACGACCTCTTCAAACTACAGATGCGACTATGGAAGAACACACATCCTACTATATTCCACATTTCATCTTTCCGGGAGAATATCTGCCACCTGGATACAAACTGCAGTAGAAGGAAATCTCTAAGTTCACAAAAGAGATGGCTAAATGGCTGCCCCCAGCATGTATAGAAATCTCACATTAACTGGGAATATTTAAAAAATCATTCATAAATTATTTAATGTTTGGTAATTTCTTACAACTTTCGTGAACTAATAAACATAAAAAAGTATTTTTATTGTTTCTAAGCTTTGTTTTGATTCGTTAGACATGACAAGATCAATGACACATCAAGGTGTACTTCGAATTAGGGAGGAGACATATTGCATTTCCTGAATGTTAAATTGAAGTTGAATTTATATCGATTTTTAATAACAGTTATCAAAACAATTTAATTTCTGAAACTAGACAATTGTAACTGGATAAACATTATACTAACACTTTGGGCACACAATCTTAATATATATTTAGTGTCTGTCGAGGTCGACAACAACAATAATACACATACAATATACTCTTTTAATCCTTTCGATTATTATATCGATTTTGTTACACTTGAAGTCCAATCCCATCTCTACTCTATGAAAAAAAACAAACGTCTTACGTCAACGTCAAACAGACGTCTTTATTTCATCTCTTTTGGAAAAGCAGTTAAGATTTTACGACAGAAGACTAAGCGATTTTTGCGGGGAGATACATCGAAAGTCCGTTGTATTAAGTTTTTTTGATGCAATTACCATTTTGTAGATATTTACTGCAGTACCTTCGTGCGAAATCGCTAGTCCGACATACAATTATCAATAAAAATCGTCGTAGACACATTGTAACGCCTAGACAAAAGTTTATAGCAATGTCATTTATTTGAAGGTTTGTGTACCTTTATCGTAGGAGTTACACGATTTTATTTTCAGGATTGTGCAGTTATAAAAAGTTCCTTAAACTGTTTTAATACGAAATACTAATATTCAGCTATTCAGCTTTATATATTGCTAGGTGCCATGTTTATACATGCGTTTTCATTTCGGGATCAGTCGTCCATACTTCAATTTAGCCATGTCCTTTAACTTCGTGATTTTTAATGTTTTATTCATTGATGATGTTCTAATCGATCCAAGTTCAAAGTAGATCGGTTCAATTTACTGTTGCTGGTTTAGTGGAGCCAGCTTGTAAGTTACAAACGGTGGTAGTTTTTTCAGAATTCAGGTTATAAGTTGTACCTTTACTTTTGAAAAACATACTGAAGCTACACATTCTTTAATCCACTCCACGCAAACTATTGTAATTTGACCAATAGGGGGTATCCTTGACCCATCGGACATACTGCCAGGGAGGAACCTTTTCACACCTTCCCACTTAAACAAAGTCAACGACAAAGCTATCCATATAGGTCAGACAAAATTGCAATCGATACCATACAGAATTTTTAGATTTTTTTTGTCGGTATGGAAAATGCATGAATATGCAAAAAATCTGATAAATAATGTATATTATGTAGGTGTATAATATACATATATTGTACACCCAGATCAATATAATTATTACTTTGCTTACCTTACTGCTTAACTTACATTTTGGACGTAAGATTTTTCTTTTTTTAACATTTTAATAAATACTCAGACATTACAAATAATCCTAATATTAGTGTACTCTAAAGATAAATGTTAATTAATAATAATAAGGTTGTCATCAGTTGTCATCATTTGTTTTTGAAAACAATACCCAATAGAACAATTTAAGGGGTTCACAAAGTTTAGGGAGAATCCTTATTTTTTAAATTAATTTCAAACATGGCATAAATTCAAATGAAGATCAATAATAGAGCATAGTTTAAAAAAAAAAAAACTAAAAATTACAGTCTTTGTCATTATTGGTTTTTTCAAAACTTCGCTCAGAATACGGTAAAGTTTTTATAAAAATACTCTCGCGAACGAAGGTGCGAGCTAATTGCTAATATTGCATGTTCATTAGGTCTTCATTGAACAAAAAAACCAGGAACTAGAATTAATTGTAAAAATACAGTTCCTCTGGAAGCACTCCGCTCGCGCCATGCGGCCCTCCTCTCGACATTAGTATTTACCTCCATCAAATGACAACTTTGCCTCGTTCCTTTTAACTTAACACTTTTCTTTGCCGGACTTTACTCAGAAAGTACCCCCTCCCGCTCTAAGTTCAGCAGTAAATAAAACCAAGAATATGAAAAGCAATGTTTTAGTAAATAATTGTAATGAATGCTTTCCGTTAAGGATTTGCATGGCAACGCTATCGTTCTATTGTTGAAACGTTTTAAAAGCCACTCGTGAATCTTGTAAATATTGGGCTCCTGACAATTTAAGGAAAATGAAAGATAAATAACGACATTTCTATTTTGTTAATAGAGCTGATGGCCTGGCAATCACTGACGGTCTTGCATTCATTCCTTAGTAATTAATTCGATTTATTTATAGATATTTGAATAGTAGTAAAACGGTCGTTAAAAGTCATCGATACACATTGTTTTCGTCTTTTCACAAATCTGTAGTTGCTTCAGAGCCCCTGGGCCACCACTACCGTAAAGTATCATTAATATACTGAGATAAGCTGTTCTAATAATTTGTACTCGTATAATGTTTTAGTCAGTTGTTATATCTCAGAGAAAACGTAAATTATTCGAAAGAATCTCGTGTATAGACTTTGCATCCGCGAAAACTAATTAGTAATAGGTAGCAACATAGTGTTGTTTACTTAGCAACGCGTTAATTATTGTAACTCAAAACAACAACAATAGAACGACCTCGACGGTTAAATGAAAGGACTTATTTTCTTTTACCTTGTTAGACGAGAACAAATGAATATTGCGGTAAAACAAGAAACAGTACGAAACCTTAAAATGTAATGGGCGATTTCATGTTTATTGAAAAGGGCAATATTTGTGCGTTCGCATCGATCACGTTGATTACTGGCACGCGAGGCGTCGGGCACGCAACGCCGCGCCGACGCCGCGCCGACACCTCGCGCACCTCTTTAAGCAGCCTGTCCGCTACACCTTATCATACTATGACCGTGATAGGAACGTATCAAGCCCGGAAAGGAACACGATATGGACTATAATGCCCGCTAGAAAATATTTACTCGGCAATAAGGTCTCGTTGATAATTGTTGACACTCTATGCAAGGCACGCAACGGTGTTGATCGGTGATGGAATAGTCTATACTCCGTCGGTTTAGGTAGTTAACTAAATGTAAACAGTCTTGGTATGTCTTTTTATATTAAAGAGGTCGTATATAATATACACAAAGATTATTTAAATTTAGTTTATTAGCTAACATCGATTTAGGTAAATACCTATTTGAAAAGATTTTTACATACAATTTATAGACAACTTTTAGATAAAAAGACATGCCAATATTGTTTACCTTTAGTTAACTACCTAAACCGACGGAGTATAGTAGTAATAGTTTTCTCCTATTCAATAGAGAGCAAGGTTTAGGATAGCGAGTAGACTCTTTTATTAGTTTATCGTCTGCTTGCTCTCTGTGTATGGCTATCTAAAACAGTAGGTAGACAGTAATAATAAAACGCGCAAGTCACGGGGACGCGAGCCGCAGCTGCGCCGGCCGCCGCCTCCAATGGCCCATTCTCATCAATCATCACATTCGGTACACTGCGGAAACAGATATTGTACATTTATTTTTCCTATTTTACGTACCTCGCTCAGCTCAGGTAAGTTATTGCCTGCACTCATTATTTCAAGTCTCGTCTGGCGTACCGCTTTACCGTACCGTACTGTTTTTTGAAGAACTAATACTCTTGGGTTATTAGAATTCGGTGTAATTGATGCCTTCCCTTATTTAAGGCTTTCTTTAAGGAATCTGAATTCTGAATAAAACAAATGGTAATAGATTTCAGTACAAACCTAGACAATTTCTACTAGAAAGATGTGTAATAGCTTCATAATCACGTAAGAGGTTGTATGGAAATGTATCTCGTGTTGAGGCTCTTAAGTGATATTGCCTTAATTTGTTTTTATTTTCTTTTCTAATATGACTTTGATGACATTTTGTGAGGAATATAATTTCGGCCAAAAAACTGGTGCAGATCCGCTGTAACCGCGTATGTGTAGGTAATTGTATATCCTCGTAGAACAGACGGACATCAACAGATTTTAGTCAGTTTCACTTCAATAGATCATTGTAAAATAAATAAAAAATATTTCTTTAAATTTTAAGCAGTACATTAAGATTCTATCGTCATTTTACAATCACTTGAGATAGATTACCTATAATTTAATGGTATTAACAATTACACTGCGGAAAAAAGTAATTGAAAGTGTTGTGATGGCCCAGTAGTTAAGACACTCGCTTCTTATGCATGAGATTGCGAGTTCGAATCCACATAGGTAGCAATGTGCGTGCGTTAGTGTGTGTGTGAGTGTGTGTGTGCGCGGTTGTCATTCGTATATCTTGAAGACCGAATGGCTATTATCTAAATTCACTTTATTAAAAATATCGAATGTAATATTGCTCAAAAATTTTCTGGCAATGGAAAAAGTGCGGTGCTGATACAAAATATAAGATTTATTTTTTTAATTGTTATAAAACTAGTGCTTGACTGCGATCTCACCTGATGGTAAGCAGTGACGCAATCGTTGAGGGTGAGGCGCACTAGAAAAAATTGTGATTCGAAAAAAATCTTCAAGACTCGATTCGATAATTGAACTGTTTTAATAGGTTAATTGGTACGGAACACTCAGTGCGCGAGTCCGACTCGCATTTGGCCAATATTTTTTTTTACAAATAAACCTTGAAGTTTAAAGCTTTTGCAAGTAAAACCTCATCGTGTGGACTTGCATAATATCCTTGTAATCTATACCTGGTCGTGATTATGCCCCCCCCCCCCTCGGATCTCATCTCGACGCGAGGGAGAGAAGCGTAATAGAGAGGAAAAGTTTTTATGTCAGTGAAGACATACTTATCTGTTAGAAGCTTTAGCTGAACATCGAACTCTTTTAATATCTCATATATTATGAAGGTCTGACTCATCAATGCCTAAACTCGACTTAGACCTAGTACGCTGAGTTTTTCAGATTATGTTGTTTTTAAGAGGTAAACGAGTAATAAAAACGATTATTGTCAGTCAAGCCCCTAAAGATTTTGTCAATCAGTCATAAGTCAGCCATCAGTTAACTAAGGAGGTCTGAAAATGTTGATTGTTTGTATGCAAGTGAAGATGCTGGTAAAAAGCTTGTTTGTAATTACTCATCTGCCTAGCCTTTTTCCCAACTATATTGGGGTCGGCTTCCAGTCAAGCCAGATTTAGCTGAATACCAGTATTTTACGAGGAGCGGCTGCCTACCAGACCTCCACAACCCATTAACTGGGGTAACACGGTACTTCATGGCAAGACTGGAGTCAGATTTACTGGCTTCTGACTATCCGTAACGACTGCCAAAGATCTACAAATGACAGCCGGGACCAACGGCTTAACGTGCTTTCCGAGGCACGGAGGAAACTCGTTATGTTAAGATGGTCACCCATCCACAGACCAACCTAGGCAAGCGTTGCTTAACCTTGAAGATCGACCTTGTTTGTAATTACTATTGCCTACAATTAACCCTGTCAAAACCATTTCCAAATGGTTTATTTATTTTATTTTATGTATTTTAGGAAAACTTACAGCTAACATATTAGAGTAAAACATTACCTATAACTAAAAGAGAGCCAATTACTAGTTTCCACTTATATAAACTTTTTAAATAAAATTGGCAGATTGGTATTAACAGTGAATGTAAACAGGTTAATTAGAAAAAGAAAACATGATACATTGCGAAACAAAATCAAGCTCCAAAGAAAGAGTTACTTATGAGTTTTGGTTGCTTATCAACAAAGAAAAATCATTTCTTTTTTGAATCAATAATTTATTTATTAAGCATGTACGAATTAAAATGATTTATAGTTAAAAACGCGTAATTGCACGCCATTCTACGAATGGCAACCAGAAGCAAGAACTTTTACATGCTTCCCGAGACACCGACTCTCAGAATGTCCTAGACAAACTTAGAAAAGTACATATTAATTGAAAAACACGAGATATTTACTTTTTAATTTATTTGCTTACGCGTAGGGTTCAAGACACTAGTTTCCAAGACATTATGAAATGAGATAAAAATAAACATTGTAAAACTGTTTTTATAAGACCTTCATCTAACTTTTTTTCGTGGGAAATCATTAAATAACTTCTCCTACTCCACTAAAAGCGGGCGGAGTTAGCGCTGCTTATGAACCCACACGCCTAGCTACGGTATCTAACCGCTTCGTACCCATGAAAGAACACAACACAACATAATATTTCATCACTTTCGTTTTTGTAGAAAGCAATGATAACCTTACACCAACAGAAACAAGCTGAGATCATTATTATATTCTAAAACCAGGTGAATATTGTTGTAAAGGCGTAAATTGACGCTATCGTTTACTCTCAACCTAGAAATGTTCGTAAGTCAAAGCCTGCGTGTTACCATAATTATAGCCATAAGGCGACTTCCAATAATTACAGTTTTAACACTGATTGCTTGCCATCACGCCACCTAACGGCATTTTGCGTAGCTCCACCAAGTCGATGGCTTTCAGTCTGTCCCTACTTCGCCGTGTGCGTGAGGTCAATTCATTTTCCGATCCCAAGAAGCCTGGCTACCATTCCGTACGTACGGCCGCCACACTAAAATATATAAGTACGAGTATCTTTTCATTCAATTTCACAAATAGCTACTTAAGATTCGGTTCGCTATCCCGTCTGCCGAGTATCTAACAATTTATTGCGCATGATTAAAAACGTCCATTCAATAACTTCATGCTACCATATACTTATTATGTATATTTCTGGCAAAAACGTATGGACCGACGAGATTAGTTTTTGTAGAGCAGTCCTAACATTTGGCCCGGTGGCTCTGTCCCCGACAAACACAAACGTCTATAAATACCGACGTAGGTAGCGGAAATCCGCTCTTCGGGCGGAACAGCTGCCATATTATTTTTCATAAGTACGCGGTATACTTTTACCTGAAATTGGAATAACGGAACACTTGCCGCGAACTGAGGACTCTACTCAACTTTGCAAACATTGTGTGTGTACGTATTTAGACATGTATAATATGTATATTTTAGAATACTTACGTCAACCTTTCATTAGGTATATTGTATTGGTAGTTGAGTTATTCTTTTCAAAACAGATTCAAAGGCAAGTTTGAATTCCGCAAACAATGTAACAATCAATACGCTACTTTCTTTATTTACTCAAACAATTGCTATTTCTTTGTAATATTTTGTAGATTTAGTGAAGTCCAGTATGATATATTCCAAGGCGGAATACATAACCAATATCGAAGATTTCCAACTCAAAGAATTTCTTGATTTTTAATTTTATATGCTAACTGAATATCGTTTTTTTATCGCTTGCGTAATATTGCAGTATTCGCAAAAAGCACCTGTATTTAGGTACGCCGATCGATAAAGTGCCTACAATAAGTATTTTAAATCTTTTTAGAGAGTTTATTGTTTAGTAGATTAGTCCCTAACCGATTACAAGTCGCATTCTCCGTACGATCTCTCTAAAGGACGCTTTCCATTACACTGTATCATACGATGATCTTCTTAGGAACACATCAGCATGGAAAGAAATTCAACACGGTCAACTATACCCACTAGAATATATCAACAACGTATCATAAGTGAGCTTTAGACGGCGTGTCTTATTTTTTTTCATGTTCTCGTTGATACCGGTGTTTTCGACTACAGCAGATGCATTAGGAAGAGCTACTGAATAAAATCATATAGCTTTACTAAAAATATTACGGGTTTAGAATACGGTCATGATACGCGATTATAATCCATAGGGTCACCAGTCTTACAACGTATCGGCATCGGAAAGATACGGGAAGAACAATAACGGAAGGGTTTAAACACAGTCTCATACACTGCAATGTAACGAACATTTGAGCATGATACGTTCCTAGCACGGTCACGGTACGGTAGTGTAGTCGACGGTCTCTACCTACCACCTAGCCTTTTTTCCCAACTATATTGGGGTCAGCTTCCAGTCAAGCCGGATTTAGCTGAATACCAGTATTTTACGAGGAGCGGCTGCCTACCAGACCTCCACAACCCATTAACTGGGGTAACACGATACTTCATTGTAGTCGTCGGACTCTATTCCGTAAGAATTCCTTTCCATTTAGAACAACTGGACTTAGTTGCGGATCGCTGCGTATCTTTATGGAGATGAAACGTTCGTAATGAGATCCACAGTGGAGGAGCACTGCCGACCGCTTTGCATAATATAGATTCCTCAGAAAATACGGACCTCGAGGACCCCTTGTTTACGGAGTCGGCCTCTCGAATGTCGCTCAAAACAAATGTTAATAATATGTTTAAATTATAATAAGTAGATACGTTTATTATTCAGGACTCGTTCGCAATTTTAAATCTCACTTGACCAGCCGCCTTGTTAATATTAACGCTAACGTGATCCATAATTAACTGACTTCCGCTGGGAACATTCTGTAAGTATGAAAAAGGTAAAAGCGGATGAAAATTGTATGGATGAGTTATAAACAAAAGTAGATGATTATTGTGCAGTAAATAGTAATTGGTCTTTATCTTTTAAAACATATCTACAGTAACTATGTTTTTTTTTAAATTTATTGTTATCAAATATCATAAAGCAAGAGGTGGCTCTGATTTTTTTTTTGGTGGTATCTAATGACTTTTTCCGCTCTAGAGCGGAGCTGGAGGGCGTATCAGACTCTTACAGACTAAAATAATCCCCCTCTATTTCTTCTTTGCTTTACGTTCCAGAACCCCAGGTTTTCCTTTCAGAATTCATGACGTGTTGACATCATAGAGTTAAGCCCAGATAGGTGCTTTGAAAGTAAACAAAAGTCCGAAGACTTCTTGCCCATACTCGTTCTTCTGAAGGCCTGAGTCCCAGCCGTGGAAACATTATTAGGTTGATTATGCTACGAGTATGATTTTGCTTAAAAAAAACTCTACCTTATAGAAACAAAATAGTAACTATTCAATAATCCCAGTTTTAGGAAAACATATAGCTAAATGCAGGTTATTAATAATATGAAAGGTCGAATCGAATATGTCTATTTCAGAAATACTGTTCGGTATATTTAGTTTGATAAACACGTTTAAGCTTTCACGGTCACTGCTACCGACAAAACATTCTAATATTATCTCTAAGTAAAGATCATTTTAGAATGTTTGAATGAAAGTAGTATTATCACAAATTAGTGGCACGCGTCTGCTTGACTCCAGGATTTTCATGTTTCCGTATTTTTTCTACTCACAGTCGTTTGGTAAAAAGCCTTTAGAGCATTTGAGGACTGTGTTTCCTGATAGCTACAACTTAAGAGCCTTCAAGTCAAGAGTGAATAGGGTACTTCTAGGTAAGCGTGCTCCATCGTCGGCCACATCATCGATTACCATCAGGTGAGATAGTGGTCAAACACGAGCCTGTGCATAAAAAAAAAAAATCGTCCTCGCGTCTTTATCTTAAGGTCAGAGGTATCACCAAAATGACTTTTCCCGATCTGGGTGGAGTAGAAGGGCGTCCCAGACTACTACTAACTAAAACCCACTCGTGTTCCTTCTTTGTCCTAATTCGAGGGTTCTCTTACGTCAGCCCAAGACCCCACGTCCTCGTCCTCACGTCTGAGTCCTCATTACTAAGGGTGTCTCGCCATCTGTGTCGGTCTTTGGTGTCATATAATGCGACGTGCAGTGTTCAGTCTGGAGCGGACTTGATCTGCCCATCTTTTTGGGCAGCGGCCTTTTGGTCATTTGCTATCGAACATAGCAGTTACAATGGGCTGTTCAAGGTTGTACGCATTTCTTCTAGCAGTGGCCAAAAATTCTAGTACTCTGCGCATTCAGGTAGTTGCATATACTAGCAGCAGAGCATTTAATAACTAATAGAAAAGATAATGATGGAGGATGAAGATGACCCTCTGTGTGTAGTAGTCAGTGAGGCTCCACCGGTTCTCACCAGAAACGGGGGTGGTCGTGACAGTGACTTCTCGCGTCTGACCCTGGTGCAGGCCATGATACGGAGACCACAAGAGGGCATAGGAATCAATCACCTCCGTCTACGAAGCGTGAGCGAAAGGCAATCTCACCCCAACCAGAGCAAGAAACGTTTATAATGATTTCCTAACTCTACAAAAAAAGACTCATTTGCGTAACACGTTTAAACAAAAGAATAAGAAGATCAAAATAACAATGGTGGCAAAATACTTATTTCGAAATGGGCGGAATCTTTATAAAAAAGTCCCTTCCAAACTTAACAATTTTGCGTTGTTGAGAAAGTGTTATTATGTGGCCGGTTATAAATAGGTTATCATGCACTAGAAGCGTTTATTTCGACCGACTTTCATTACTTGTTAACCACTGAGGATTTTACGACGTCATCGATATTAATATAGCACCAATAAAATTAACAGAATCTTCAGAGTCGTCTGAGGCAGCATGGCACGCCGCGCCGGCTGCGACGCGTGACGTCATTTGTGACTAGCTTCTGCTAGCAGTTTCGTCTGCGTTAAAGTGTGATTCTCCATAAAAACTTTGGCCCCACGTTTCATCCTCTTATGGGGTGGATTTTGAAAAAAAATCTCATAGACGCCCTCGGCGACTTTTTGTAGTGATGCAGTGATGTTGTCGCGCGTTTGCATCGATACAGTCGTGAAGCGGTCGTTTTGCATCATCGATCAGTTAGCGATCGCATCGCATCGCATTGTGGACTAAAGGCCCACACTACGATTCTCAGTGGCGAAGCAAATCCGATATTGTTGCGCTTCTGCCGCGATTCATTAACGGCACAAAAATTAAGTTATTGTAGAATTTTTCATTCACGCATCACCCTCTCACCTCCCTCCGTTTTCTCTCCGATGTCGTCCGACACGGTCGCGCGTTGGCATCAACGCATTCGCGATGCTGTAGAACGTTAGTAGCGCGTTAGCATCGCATTCGTAGCGCGCGCGATACAAATGCGGCTAAAGCGCGTCGTTTGCGAGGGCCTTAGTGCTCGCCTACTTCATAAAAGAAAACCTTGTATAAATTTCACGCTCCTAGTCTTCGGTTGTGCGTTGATATGTCAGTCAGTCAGTTTCTCCTTTTCTATATATTGCGGTCGTGTTATTCCTCTGTTAATTTTATACCACATTTTATACTCAACCACAAATTATTCATTCGTAACAATAAACTACATTTCCGAAAACAGTATCAGAATTGGTTATTAATTGGTGCAGCAATTAGCATTTAAAATATACATAGGAATATCACATTATCTCTTTTGTACACGCGTAACCTAATGGCGGTATTACATTTCGGTATATACATTCGTATTCTCTTACTTGATGGTTTCTCCTTCCTCTAGACTTGAAAAGTTTTCTAACATAGTAATGTGAACAGATTTGTTTTTTTTTTCAATCTGCGATTTTGGGTGCTCTTTGCTAGAAGTAATAAAACCAATTGCCTAACTGCATCGTGCTCAAGTTACGATTTTCATACGAAGGTCCTTAACTCAAAGTTGTCACCAGCAGTCAATTGCCACGAGTGAGCACACACTGATATAATTGGTTTATATGGAGTTTTGACTGCAGAGCTCGTGGCTTGTGGCTACAGCCACATGTGGATGGATGACTATCTTAACATACCGAGTTTCCTCCGTGCATCGGATAGCACGTTAAGCCGTAGGTCCCGGCTGCCATTTCTCGATCTTTGGTAGTCGTTACGGATAGTCAGAAGCCAGTAAATCTGACTCCAGTCTTGCCATGAAGTACCGTGTTACCCCAGTTAATGGGTTGTGGAGGTCTGGTAGGCAGCCGCTCCTCGTAAAATACTGGTATTCAGCTAAATCCGGCTTGACTGGAAGCCGACCCCAATATAGTTGGAAAAAGGCTAGGTAGATGGAGTTTTGACTACGCTGCCTGTAAACTTTGCCACAAAGCCGTCTTCTTCCTTTGTGGATTAGGGTATTTAATTCATAGGACACAATAACAAAATAATACATGTAAATGACTATACTATATCTGCCGACCGTGACTCTGCCCCCGTGTTTGTACTGTCCGTCTTTAAAAGGCGCTTCCCATATAGAATTACCAATTTCTCAACTGTTTTATTTTAGGTTTTCATTTGAAAATAATCAAAAAGATAACAAATCGGTCAAACTATTTTTGAGTTTGGCGAGACTGACTACCAGAGGTTGATTGACATAAATATAGATTAGAGTAAATAATAACTAATGTAGGATTTTATGAGACAATGGGAGGAGGCTGAAAATAAATAACCTTTTGTAGGGCAGACTAACCTTCGGATTGAAAGCGAACCCTAATCTCTAATGGCGAAGAACACCTGTCAAAGAATCACATCACATCGGTATGTCGAGTATTATATACTTGGTTTATTCGAGAGAACGTTTTTATGTATAACACATCTATTTTCATAATAGGTATTGTATTTTCTTGATAAATAAGAAAATTTTGGAAATTTATTTCAATAAAAATCTTTACCATTTTATGAAATAGTATTTAATTTTATTTAGATCATGATTGCATATACCTAAGTATATTGTTTATAGTCATTTTTTTTGCTACAAAGAGGTGGGCTTATTCAGTTTGTGATTAAACACACTATAAAAGAAAAAAATATATAACAAATTGTGAGTTTTCTTAATAAAGAGAATTTCGAAAACGTGAGTGTTATTTAAAATCTGCGGTTGTAAACAAATTATATAATACATGACCTGAAACTCTAGATCCATTTAGCACTGGAGCTCTATCCGCCTATCCGCCTATCCGCCTATCGGAGAAACATTAACAAAATTACATTGAATCGAATTCAAGGCCGCTAACTGGTCTGTCGGTATTTTTAATTAATTAGCTATTTCTAATGAGCGTGTAATTAGTTTATTTTACAAAGGCATACCTACGACTTACTGGAATTTACAAATCAATGCTACATAACTACATTTACGAGAGGATATTTGTATTAACAAATCATGTACATACATGCACATGATTCACAGAGTTGATGTACCTATCATCATCTACCGAGCCTTTTCTCAACTATATTGGGGTCGGCTTCCAGTCAAGCCGGATTTAGCTGCTGTTTATTTTACGAGGAGCGGCTGCCTACCAGACCTTCACGACCCATTAACTGGGGTAACACGGTACTTCATGGCAAGACTGGAGTCAGATTTACTGGCTTCTGGCTATCCGTAACGACTGCCAAAGATCTACAAATGACAGCCGGTGTACCTAATACAACTATAAATAAAAACACTAACAATACTCATCATTATGATTAACTTTTAATATGAGGCCAACCCTGAAATCACATCCAACACACTTCCACCTTCTGGCAGCGCAGCGTGTTGAAAGATGTGTCGTTTCATCTGAACCTCTTTTTTAGTAAAATAAGTTGTATCTTTAGCAGTTTGTCTAAAGAATTGTCTAACTTGAGTTCCTGTCCACAGAGTTGGAACCATGCGAGGAAGCGAGGCAGGCCGTGATCCGAGAGCTCATCTGCACAGAGGCCGATTACATCCGCCACCTGCTCTCCATCGTGCAGGTAAGTCACCTGAAGATATTTCCAGCCAGTTAGTATAAGCACGGCAATGATATGGAGTTTCATTGCCATACAGGTTGCCAAATACTGGGCAGAAAAAGTTTAATGAGAGCATCGTTACGAAAAAAAGAAGAAGAATGATATGGAAGCGCGGATTCTCCTTATACAGGCACTGTTTTGCTTAAAAGGAGTCTCAAAAAACTTGTCAATAATATGATGACGCCAAATGCGTCAATAAACTATTTTGTATTTTTTTTAATCAGAAAAAGGCATCGTATTCGAAATGTGACTAAACGGTTTTGGGAATATTTTCATTGTGCGTACAGCTAAGTTTGGAATTCTCTTCCGGGGTCTTCAGGACATCTCCTTGAGGCGCGCGTGGAATAGAACCCGCCGTTGACGACTTGGGCTCGGTCCGGGTTACTACCGGACTGCCGGACGGCAAGCTACCCAGTGCTCGTGTTTCATGTTTTCTACAACTTGAGGATATAGGTACACGTCGATAGTAAATAGGTTCCTTCTAAACAAGCATGCATCATCTTCGAGACCTATAAGCTTGGCCTGCCGCGCTACGGAAATATTCGCTTCGAAGACAACCTATTTATAATAAAAAAGTCACTTAAAGGTGTGGTAAGGATTTTAAACAACCGACACTATCTTTGTCTAAAATATATGTAAAACACTCGGTTACATACTCATATTATGTAAAACGAGTATCCCTTAAAATGTTAACAGCCGCAACATATTTTAAAACAAAGTCCCCGACCACATCTTCGTTTTACGTTCGGCTGTGGAGACCATGCCTGCTAATAAAGTTTTCAAGCTTTCTCTACAAATTTAGAACGTATTACCAGTACCACGTAGACTTTCCAAACTATCTTCTAATAATGTAATTCAAAAGTGTTGGTTACGTTTTTACGTCGACACTCTTGATCGGATTTCGATCAAACTTGTTAGGACAAGATTATCATATCTGTAGAAAGTTTCCTTGGGATATTAAAACTCTTTGCACGTGGATGAAGCCGCGGGCGCAAGCTAGTTATAACTTATTATTGAACATACTACAGCACGTGAAAGTAGGAAATAATTGCAATTATTTCGACAAAAGTCGGATTAAAGACAGCGACCCGAGGGCTTTCGTCAAATCATTCGTTGGGTTTTTTCAGCGGCAAATTACCATATGTTTTCAGTAGATTGGACAAATAACGAATTCAGACAAAATTTCATAGAATTTAACCAATTTAAATGTGATTTTAATTACGAAGCAGCTACTGTTCCGAGTACGTGAACTTAATGTGTGAAACGATGATAACACTTCCCCGAAAATTACGTACAGCGAGAATATAATTGTTCCTCGAAAATAAATTGAACACTAATCGAATCGCGGAACAATTCATCATTTTGTGGAAATGTGTGCATTCGCAAAATCTGCCTCTCGTGTTGAAATTAAGGCTCGTCACAACGAATCACTAAACAGAAGAGACAAGCAGGAATAAGAAAACATATCTGCAAGCATATATTGTCATACGTATACTTATGTGTTTTGTTTAATATAAAAATAATGTTAAATAAGTTCCACATAGTAGAGCTTGTTGACATAGCGGTCCCTCATGACGAGAACCGCGACAAAGTTCAAATAAATGAAATAATGATTTATTTATTTTGGTTTAGTGTATTTTTGTTTATGGCGTCAAGGTTAAGTCATTATTTCGATGAATTAAGTAGTTTTGGAATCAAAATTTCTTGCGCCGGGTTTACAAGATCTGTGTTCGTAACTGCATAGTACTTAGTGTTAGTGTACAATTGAAGTTTTTTTTAATATTCTATAAAATACACCAAAAGTTGTACAAGTAATTGGAGGTCATCCTATTACTTCTCCCGCTCTAAGGCAGACCGGAACGGCGTGTCAAACTTTTACTGACAATACCTGCAAACCTGTCCTGCACTCCAGGCCCCCGGGTTTCCCTTTCTGAAGTGAACCCATAGCCGGAGTAGGCTTTGGTTGCTGGGCTCCAACGGCTTTGCCGACATTTCTTTGAGCGCGCGTGGAATCCTATGCGCTATCGATGACTTGGGCTCGGACCGACAGGTTACCAGACGGCCGGACGGCGAGCTACCTATTGCTCGCCTTTCACAAGAGCACGCCTTTGGTGGCTGAAAACCGGCAGCTGGGATATGAGAAAGTCCGTTCCCTCACGCTTGCGGCCGTCTCCTTCGCTAGCGTGCGGCCAAAGGTTCGCCAGATTCTACATATGTCGAAACCGAAACTAATGCCGAAAGTAGAATTTTTTGCCGAAACCCAAACCTAATTTCGGTCGGTCACTAAATAATAAGTCAAACTTTTCCGAAATGCGCCTCCTCCTGTAGTAGGTAGGTTGTAATAAAGGCCACCTCAACGACAGAGAAAGTTAAAAAAGTTGTATGATTGACATTCTTTAGCATTCCGTTTACAGCTCCGAGCGTGTGTTTACGGACAAATACAAGCGGAGTACCTATTCCTGTTTCGGCACCCAAGCTGTTCCCGTTTCGGCACCAATAGGTATTTTGGATGGGAGTCATCATCTGCCTAGCCTCTTTCCCAACTATATTGGGGTCGGCTTCCAGTCAAGCCGGATTTAGCTGAATACCAGCATTTTACGAGGAGCGGCTGCCTACCAGACCTCCACAACCCATTGACTTGGGGTAACACGGTATTGGATAGGAGTAACCTATACAAAATCCCAATCCAAAATACATATTAGTGCCGAAACGAGAATAGCTTGGGTGCCAAAAAAATTTGGTGCCGAAAATCTGGGTGCTGGGAATACTCCATACATGCGGCTGGCGTTACGCAATGCCGTCGGTATAGGTTGACACAGAGATGCTACCTCACAAGTGTTATAAAATTACTCAGTTTGTTTTACGCACGAAAACGTAATTAAAACCCCCAAATGATTAGCAGCGAATGTTCCCTAACCAAACATAAAAAATAAACATTTACGCGGTAAAGAAGATTGAATTTCAAACAAATTTCTCAATTACTTAAGTATCTATATGTTGTATCTATTGTGATAAGATAACATTTGGAAAATATTACTATATAGGAAAACTGTACTTTTTCCTTATTATTTTTTTCTAACGTTTATTAACACAAGAACATTATTACAATAAATTACAAGATGTAACACAAACCGTCACGAGTTGAATAGTATGTCAGAAGTGTTAACTCGGCACCAAAACGTACTTTTAGATAAACAGTAGATATACTGGTACATACATAGCTCACAGAGGAGCTCGTGGCTAGATAATAACAGCCGCACAGGTCGATCTTCAAGGTTAAGCAACGCTGGCCATGGTTGGTCTGTGGATGGGTGACCCCATGATCTTAACATAACGAGTTTCCTCCGTGCCTCGGAAAGCACCTTAAGCCGTAGGTCCCGGCTGTCATTTGTAGATCTTTGGCAGTCGTTACGGATAGTCAGAAGCCAGTAAATCTGACTCGTCTTGCCATGAAGTACCGTGTGACCCCAGTTAATGGGTTGTGGAGGTCTGGTAGGCAGCCACTCCTCGTAAAATACTGGTAATTCAGCTAAATCCGGCTTGACTGGAAGCCGACCCCAATGTAGTTGGGAAAAGGCTAGGCAGATGATGATGATGACATAGCTCACAGATATATTCATAAAATATTGGCGGTGCATTTAGGTTAGAGAAAGAACCTATATAATAAAGAACACCTGATAATTTAAATCTACCTAAAGTATAAAGCTTACCATATTTTTTCCTAATTAACAAAGTTCGGCGCTTATCCTCTACGACCGTCATAGGTTCCCAAACTTTAATGAACCCTGCTCCCCACTTTTAAAATGCCCCCTTAAAATATTGTTGTAATTATAAAAGTACTAGCTTTTGTAAGCGGCTTCGCTCGCGAGACAGTTGAATATTATCACAAATCCCGGAATAACAAGTGCTCTTATGTGCTGATACACGACATTGTCTAAGGATATGCAAATTTCATTCAAATCTGTTCAGTCGTTTGAGCGTAAAGGAGTAACAAATATATAGACATACTTACACATACATAAAAACATTCGCTTTCACCTTTATAATATTAATGTGATTACGTACAAAAACAGTACAAGAGCACCAAAGGTAACTCAATCTGTAGATAATCCAGAATGGTTTATTTCGGTCTGTTTCTTTTGTTAACAATATGAAAAAACAGTGTTTTGTATATGCTCATGACATGTTGACAAACATACAATAATAGAAAGAATTTGATACCCACATACTTAGATGCCAAATATATTTTCTACCTTCAATACGCAATCAAATTACATAACTAAACGATCGTTCGGATTCCCCGATGCCTGTCTCTGGGGAGCTAGCGCAACCTTTGGGAAGCCCTGTCCCACCACAACCGAGGCTATAAAAATATAATTTAGGGAGAATCGACAAACGCGAAAATATTTAACACGGCGAGATTTTCATAAAATAATCCATTTCACTTACAAAAACAGATTTATGAAATGGTGAATCTGAAAATGAGTGAATTTGTCTTTGGAATTAGATTGTGTCATGAGCGCTGATTTCAATTTCTTGTTGTGGGCATCCAATCAACGCGCCCGACAAATGTTTACATTAACGAGCAGCGGATCTTCAGTGCGGCGCCGAGATAAGGCATATAAAAAGTAATTCGCTTTGAGAACATCCTGCCCCATTCCGTCCGTGACTGCACACATGATTATTTCAGGGATAAGCTCTAAATCCACCTCGATGCTAATGAAAACTCACAAAAGACGATGTTAATCATGACCATCGCATCGGTTAATTAAAACCCAGCCAATTGCGGTCTGTATCGAGTCGTACGTCCGAAAGACGACCGAGGTTCCGCAGCCCGCAGCCAGCAAATGTATTCCGCCGTACTAGTATCTCAGCGAAATATTAGTTAAGTTAGTGTGTGAAGTCACTGTGTTAACTAGGTATTTAGTGTGTGCTGGTATTTACCGTGAAGCTCTTTAAGAATCGATCCCGTCGGGCACTGGGCACTTCCCTCGCTGCCGTACCTCGCCAGCAGCGATAAAGGACACGAGCCCGTCCCCACAATGACATAATGACGTATTCCATTTTACGTTTTCGGGGGTTACTTATCTACTCTTATTTACTTTACCGTTCTGCTACAGTACACAATAATACGTAAGTGCGTCACGAGGGTCTACCGACTTTTGTCAAAGCGACATCATAATAATTACCCTCGTTCCTCGAAAAAGCTTAGAGCTATAATTAAGTCATTTAAATTTGGATGAGAAACCATTTGTTTACAAAATCGTAATCACTTAAAGGCGGGGATAATGCTTAGGTACTCGGTAACCCAAACACATTATGGGAGTCATATTTTATCTTGGAACACGAGGATCGTTTGGACAAAAAATAATAGGATTTTCAATCCAAATTTGAAGTTTTACGGATGGAATCGTCGATCCCTATCGCGGGGATTAGTCCGCTCCGGTAATAGACTGCGTGCTTGCGGAAGGCATTATGAGATATTGGACGATCCTAAAACGTAATGTATTACGCAGGTAGGATTAGGAATTCAGTATTGTTGCTCGCCTCAATAACATTCGGCTTTTAACGAAGAAATCCGATTCGACGTTGTGTATCATCCGTGTAATAGGGATCCGTACCCTCGCCGCCGCGCCGCCTACCGTACTATACGTAGGCGGAATCTTTCCATGTGCCCTTTTTCTTTACAGACGGTTTTAATTTCTGCTTATGTTCGAAATTTGAGCTCGTTTAGTTAAGTAGGTAGGTACATACCTTCTTTACTACCATGTTTAAATTTTTCTTTTAAAACTGTACTGATTTGTATTGTATTTAGAAAATATCAAGTTAAAAAGTACTCGTATTTCGTTTAATACGGCTATTTTTAGTTAGGAAATCAGCAATTGCCTCCTTTTTCGTTCGTTCCAGGACTGACGGTCCTTTTTTCCATTAGAATACAGATATTATTATGTAACATATCCTAATGTTTTTGCAGTATTTGGTAGCAAATGTATCAAGTCAGCCTTCTCGGCAAGATTTGCTGACGTCTACCTATAATTATCATCTCTATTTCACCGAGATCGCATCTGTTTCATTCCTGATATTCTAGTTATAAAGACACTTGATATACAAAACTATACCAGTTTTACATCATGATAGCCACTGGGAATCAGAACCTAGAGCAGTTAATTAACTTCATAAAAAAACATATTCAGTTTCTTATAAAGTACTACCGTTCTCAGAACTAAACTGGACTGCAATAATAACGGTACACACATAGATTTGTCGTATAAATAATAATTATCTTGTGTTGCAGATTAGTAGTATGTTTATTTTAAATGTTAAATTACAAGGGCTTCACTTCAAGAGACAGCTTACAAAACAAACTTTCGGAATTTTGAGATATAACAAAATGCAAAATTAGGAAAAGATCTTTTTTCACTTTCGTTTCAAACCGAGCGGTCGTTATTAACTTGTAAATGTGTAAACGTCCCATTATATTTGCGGCCCAGTGCAGTAGTACAGTGCAGTATAGTTCCATTAATTCATGAATCCCCGACCGGTCTCATAGGGCCGCGCTGTTATTGTCTTACTATTGTGTCTCGTTTTGCGGGTATTGATAGGTTAAAGAAAAAAGCATCTACTTTAGGTAAATACCTTGGTAGTGGAACCTAAAAGAGAATAATATAATGCGAATGCGATAACCTTAACTTTATGTTAAACACTTTTAATCGGCGTTCACTAGGAACTAATCGAGGTCAGTTAAATGTAAGCTAGCGACTTGGTATCGTGAGAATTGAATAAATTCGATGCCTACTTCGCAGAGCTCATTTGGGCAATATGGTAATATAGTTTTTTGTCCCATTTTTTTTGCTACAAGGCAAACGTCAGTAATCATTTCTGAAAAAAAAAAGTATTCCAAATTGTAATACGGTTTGATTGACATCTCGTTGCATTTTTTGAAAGGCGTTTGAATTGACCTTAGTGACGTAGAGCCTGAAAAGCCGGCCTCTTTCTTCTTTAAAACAATATTACGAGAAATGGAGGTGATCATCTTAACATAACAAGTTTCCTCCGTGCCTCGGATAGCACGTTAAGCCGTAGGTCCCGGCTGTCATTTGTAGATCTTTGGCAGTCGTTACGGATAGTCAGAAGCCAGTAAATCTGACTTCAGTCTTGCCATGAAGTACCGTGTTACCCCAGTTAATGGGTTGCGGAGGTCTGTTAGGCAGCCGCTCCTCGTAAAATACTGGTATTCAGTTAAAATCTGGCTTGACTGGAAGCCGACCCCAATATAGTTGGGAAAAGACTATATAGGCAGAGACGATTACGAGAAATGGAGGTGGCCAGAACCGTGAGGAAGAAATAAACCTCATGCTCCGGCCTCCACCGGAGACGCCCCGGGCAGTCGCTGGACGAGTCCCAGCCACTGTAGATGCGGGCTTGCGGATGGCGTGCAATGGCAGCTTGCCATCCTATAAGAACCAAGCCCAGGTCGACGGCGCGTTGGTTTTCACGCGGAGCCCTTTGGGGCTGGTACCCGCCAGAGTTGCTGTTTAAATGAATTACCGTGACTCTCGCACAGAGTAAATAATGGAACACTGGATAGGTCTGATACTTCTAATAGCAGATTTTTTCCAGAGCGAAATAAAAAACATTCGATGACTACGCATTTAAAAAGTTACATAACCGTAAAAAAATCGCGCTCCTAGGCCCAGTTTCGGCTGTGCGTTGATATGTATGTCAGTCAGTCAGTTTCTCCTTTTATATATAGAAGATATTGAAGGTTTCTGGTTGTTCCTAGGTGTTCATAGCCGCTGCACATGCGCTGCAAGACTCCGGCAAACTGCTGGACATCGACACAGAGAAGCTCTTCACCAACATCCCCGATGTCCTCAACGCCAGCCTGTACTTCTGGGAAACTACCATCTACCCCATGATTGCTGATGCCCATGAGAAACAGGGACCGTACGTTCATTGCAATAGTTTAAGGACCTATTTCACCACCTATGATTAAGATATCTTACTTGGCAGATAATTAATTTCATAGCAATTCTGTCCCATTTTTGAATTTATTTAGAAAGTAGTGGCTACCCGGACATTGTGAAACAGGCCCTTAATGTTATAATAAAAAATAATACCATAAACTCTTTTGAAACAGTTCAGTAAACAAGAACGATTCTTGAATTAAAGATGTGTATAAACGTAAGCTTATGTTTCAGGTTCAACACAGAAATAATGGCGCCAGGATTCATGCACTTTCGGGATATGTTTCAACCTTACGAAAAATATGTTAATGAACAAACTAAAGCGTTAGATTATTTACGTTCCTTATCAAATAACACAGAGTTTAAGTTATATCTGAATTGGTGTTATGGGCAGAAGGCTTGTAACAGGTCAGTCCTACTGGTTAAAACAGAATTGTTTGAATTAATGTATTTTCCAAAAGAACTTGTGAAATAGCCGGTGGTACTGTTCTAGGCTTCAGCTGGCAGACATCATGGTGAAACCGATGCAGCGGCTGACCAAATACAGTCTGCTGCTGCGGCGGCTCATCAACCGCACAGACACCGAGCCGGAACGCACCTCTTTACAGGCCATGGTAAGAGTTATACCTTTATTGTTTAACTTTCAGCCTGTGTGTGTTTACTACCGTCACTAGGTATATTTAGTTTCTTTCCCAGGTAGAAATTGTGCAGTATCTACTAACCTACTTGTACCTAACTTTGAATATAAGTATTCTGCATTAAAAAGTTAAAAAAATATACGTTAGCTGTCAGCCCCAATAACGTACTTGATATGCATTTCGTTAGCTAACCTTGATACCTCTTTAGTCCAGAAGTGGCAGGTGATACTGGGAGTTTGTTATGTACTTTTTCATCTGAAACTTCTCAGTAGCAGCCTATACATTTTTTCCCGGATGATGGATTTATTTACGTAAGACTTGAGAGAGATTTAAGTATATCGACACAGTCAAAACTCCTAACCGAAAGTATGTATTATACTTGCATTTGAAAGAAGAACAGTTGCACAGGTTGGTTAAAAGCCTTCCTGTTCTGTTGTTCAAAACCGTTGCCCGTACTAGGGATTACTTCTGTAACGTATAGATACTTGCACAAACATGTAAACTTATATATACAAGACACCCAGACCTGGAGCTATCTATAGGCAATACACATATTTGTTCCGTGCTAGAATAAACCATACGACTCGCAGTGGTTAAACTTTATTAAAATTACTAATATTTATTTAAAAATGTATCAGGTTAGCAGGTTCTGATCACTTTAAAAATACAACTTCTGTAGTCATTCTATTTACTTAGACAACTAAAACATTTTATTTATTTTTTTATGTAACAAACATCTTTTCACTTTTTAAGAGTTTTGACTGAAATCAATCAAAACTAATCTTGACCAGCTTCTTTGGGCAATAGTACCTACTTTGACTGTTACTTCAGTCAAAATTACTGTACAGTAGTGTCAAAAGCCTGCAATTTTGCCCGTTAAAAGTACTTTTGACTGTAACATGTACGTAATCCTCTGCCAAACACTTCGGGGCTGACTAGCGTAAATTTACTTATTTTGTCTACTATCTAAATGAGTTCCTAATATGTAATATTTGGAGTACGGTGACTGGCCACCGTGCTTAGACTCAGTTTTATTTCCATCCTGAGGATTTAATTATCACAATGGACCGTCATTTTCTTAATTATAATTCCAAAAGTTAAATTAGAATGTGGATTGAATTGACGGTGGTATTTGCATTTGTTAAACAGGAGACATGTGCCAAAAATTACGTCCAGGACTTAAACCGATCGATACGGCAACGAGAAGAATTGGAAAAAATGGAAAGATTAGCCAACTCAATAGAAGCCTACGAGATCGTAAGTTTTTCGTTTTTTTTTTTTCGAGTTATATTGTCTTATATTACTACGCTTAACATTGATCAAAAAAGTAGATTCTCCCTGAATATAATATAGGTACTAGTCATGCAGATAAACAGTAATTTCCCGTAGCTTGAGGTCCTACAAATAGGATGGTTTAGGATGTCACCAAACCAACCGATTTATTGACGATCGATGCCATCGATTGATAGTGAAGTGTATTAATCGACAGTTCCATACCAAAAGCTACTATGTCAATCGACTGATATCTCTATTTGTCGATGAATGTCATCAACAGACAGTCGATCGCTTGGCGTGGTGAAATCCTTATTTTCCCATCAGAGTACTGTTCTGTATGTTTTCCGCGGAAGCCAAATACAAACGTAAAACAACGCACTTTTCAATTATTATTCTTGTTATCTCATGTGATTGCGAATATCGGAAGGATTATTTGAAAAAACAATAAGTTATTTGTTTACTAGCGCATCGCTTGCCAACCCATACCCCGATATTTTCAATGCAAACTTAATTACTTTTTTGATCAATGTAAAATATTAAAACTATATTATACTACTGTTTTTCCCATACAATAAATTACTTTATTCTCCAATTGTTTGTGTTTACGCTTAGGTTTATTTAACCAAAATTTCTCAATCCTTTTATTTTAAACTAAGTTTTCCCTACACCTGATGTAAAGCGTATGACATGTGGTAGGTAATATACCTAAACTAAATTATAAATGGTGGAGCACAGGAATTAAATATTTAATAATTATTTCTACATTATTTTTAATTTAAAATAAAGTTAGAACAATTTCGATAAATTTTGGTTTTGTTTTCTTTGTGGAATTGGACTTACATAATTATTTAGGTATATGAAATGAAAAATGATGAGGTACTTTTGGCTAATGATATAGATTGTATATTAGAGACGTCTATATTTAACTACAGCGTTAAGGCTTGAGGTTGAACGAAAATCGGATAGTTCATTTAACGTATAATATGTACGTACTATCAAGCGTCGACACATGATACACCTATCTATTGCCGCCAAACTCGCTAGAGTCTTGCATCGTGTCATTATTACACAGCTTTCAAATAATATTTTTCTACCGTACGGTACTTTCCTCTATTCCTACAACAAAATCATCTAAAACCTCATTTCATTAAAAATTTACATCTAAACTTTTTTTACCCATGGGTGGCGCAATTTCCAAAATTCATACGTTAGTAGATACTTTCAAAATTCTTTATAAAAAAAGATAATTTATCCTCATTCATTCTTTTTTATTTTTCATTTACATTACTTACATATTTTTTGTTTTAAGTCAAAGTTGCACCTACCATGTTTATAATTCTGCACTACTGTAATGTCGACTGGTAAAAAGTGCCTAAATCATTAAGTCCACCTTTGTACAGTACTTCTTACTATACTCCGTCGGTTTAGGTAGTTAACTAAATGTAAACAATCTTGGCATGTCTTTTTATCTAAAAGTTGTCTATAAATTGTATGTAAAAATCTTTGCAAATAGGTATTTACCTAAATCGATGCTAATAAACAAAATTTAAATAATCTTTGTGTATATTATATGCCTGCCTAGCCTTTTTCCCAACTATATTGGGGTCGGCTTCCAGTCAAGCCGGATTTAGCTGAATACCAGTATTTTACGAGGAGCGGCTGCCTACCAGACCTCCACAACCCATTAACTGGGGTAACACGGTACTTCATGGCAAGACTGGAGTCAGATTTACTGGCTTCTGACTATCTTTGTGTATATTATATACGACCTCTTTAATATAAAAAGACATACCAAGATTGTTTACCTTTAGTTAACTACCTAAACCGACGAACTATAGTGCATAAAGTTTAAAAAAATATATTAAAGAGTGCACTTTCCTTACAATGACAGCTCTAGCGTAACTACTTTCTTTCATTGTATATTGACTTGCGAAAATGTGTATAATAAATAAACAAAAACATTTGGGTAAACATTTGGATTGGGATAATAAATTAATAACAGATCCTTTAACACAATTGTTATTCTTTATACACATTTTAGCTTGACAGTTACAAAATCATTTTAGATAATAAAGGTCCTCTCAAAATACCTACTCATATATTAATTGCAGATCAATCTTAGTTGCTACTTTTTGAACAGAACTTTTGGATATGCGAATTAAAGCTTACAATTTTAAACACAATAATTGGCTTAGACGATGATATATGTGTATGAAAATTCAGGAATTAGAGACCCGACTAGTCGGCCACTCGTCGGAAATTAAAAGGGTCGAACTGATTAATCGGCGAATAGTCGCCTAGTCCGCTGACAGAAGTCGACTGTCGGCCCATCTCTACTGGGAATCTTGAGAGGGCCTACTCATTATTGTCATTGCTTGTTTATCCGTACCCGAAATAATAAATATTATTTAATTAAGGTTTTCCATGAATATGTAAGCCACGAAAACGTAAAATCAAAAACTGTCACTACAATTATTGGATTAATATTTTATCCAAAGAGGCAAAACTATAGTATGGGTCGTACGTTTATATACGACGTGTACGACACAGGTATGAAGTTGTTCAATTTTGTAATGAACTGTTCAATGTCCCTTACACTCCTCCTCGTAATGTTACCCTAGCTCCCTCAGTAGTCGTGGCATTGTATGGCATTTTCTTTAACCAGCACCATTGTTAAATTGACGTTCTATTTGCTTTTAAAGTATGTCTTGTATTTCTTACGGGCTGTGTGTACTGTCGCAAGGCTAAGAGCATCTCTTATCTGCATCTCATTTATATTTCAAACAAATCTCTCAATGTTACTGAAGTACGAAATGATTAGTAGTTTATGATACTGCCACATATCATTGGTAGTTTATCTGACTAGGGGATAAAGCAGTGTCTTTAAGTCACGGGCGGCATGTTGAATTCCAAACGAAATGAAATTTACTAAGTTTTAAAACCAACCGCTGTGAGGGATTTATATAATAAACTCCCGAGCACTACGAGGGAATTTAAGCGGCCCAAGACAAAGACAGCTTTATCCCCGCGTTGGATACTCTACTTTTTACACAATCTGTGAGATAATTCAAAGACATTGGGAAAAAATTAATGACTGGCCTGTTGGTCTAGTGGTTAGTGGTCCACTCGTATGCCGGAGGTCATGGGTTCGATTCTCACACAAGACCATGTCTATGTGATGAGCACGATCATTTGTTCTATGTCTGGGAGTAATTTATCTGTAATATGTATATATATATATATATAAATACATAATATAAGTATGTTTATCGATTGATTAGTTATCATTTCGCAAGCTCTGCAGTTCATTCATTAACATTTCCATCTCAATCATATTTTGAAATACATATTACAATCTCCAGTAAAGTTTGGAATATACATTAGACAAATACGAGTATAAGTATTCTCGACATGTTTTGAGATTTGAAACAAACAAAATTCATAGAATAGAATAAAAATACTTTTATTCGGACAAACACACAAGGGTTACAACCTCAAAGTAAAATAGAAAAAAAAAAAAAAAAAGGTACAGAATGCGCCGAGTGTTCGTGAACCGTTTTGTTTTGTTTGTCACTGACCACTCTGATTATTGAATAAACTTCTTTATACATACATTTTTTTTCAAAATAATGGTTTTTAGGCGTTCCAAATTAAAATCTTAGTATTCTCTAGGAAACTATCATACTACATTAAATTCTTAGGAACCAAACCGAATGACTAGCTTTATGTGATAGTTGAACAAATATATAAAACGGCATTATCAAGCAGGTGGTGTAAAAAGGGCATTAAAATATAAGTGTGAGTTTATAAACTCAGCCACGAGTAAGGTTAATAATATTATTAACACATCAAATTATATTTCACGCGAATATTTTAAAACCTAATTATGTGCAGTTCATACTACTTTATCTAATCTCGGCAAAACACAGTTCAAAATTTGATAAAGATGGTGCCCAAATATATTATTTCTCTGTGGGATTAAGGGTAGGGGCACACAGGTGCTAACTCGACAATTTGACACATAGTACCGAAATCTGGATTTAAAACCTAATAGATACCTAATAACAATATTCTCTCATGTTAAAGTGTAATTTATAATCAATTAACTCAACAACTTCATTAGTAATTTATAATTTAATTTCGAGTGCGTTTTCATAGAAACTTGTCACACTTTCGCACCTGTCTGCTCCTGCCTTTATAAAAAATTGGCGCTACCATAGATTATGTGGAAACGGAGCTAGTCCGAAACTGTTGTTCCTTATTTTTGGATTTGAGCATATGCCGAAAAAAAAACATGTTTTATCCATTAATATTCAATAAACATTATGGTAATCAATTTAAAGAACGCTGTGAAGTTGCGTTATTTATTTTTTTCGTCAATGTCAAGCCTCTCTATGATTTGGAAACACTGCAATCAAGCTATACTTTAATAGAATTAAAGTTATTTTATGGCAGAGTATCGTGCTATAAAATAAATTTTGATTTTATTAGAGTTGCCTTTTGAATCTTTAAAGTAGATAAAATACTTATTTAAAAAACTAATCATGTCACTTTCTTTCAGTTTACAACCGCAGAACGAAAACTCAAAGTAGAATTTACAGATCTATGAGTCCTAGTCCACCCCATACCCCTAATCATAAAAGATACAACGAAACTAGTTCATTTTAATACGTACTAGAATTATTAGGTTTTATGAATATATATAATAACCAAAATAGTTTTAGGAACCAAATTATTCGTTTAAGCTAGTTTTAAGGACTGAGAAATTGTACAAAGTTCTCATCTACGGCTTAGCCTATCAGGCTTTGAATATTAAGACACAATTATATATGTGTTGTTGAGGACTAAATACCTACCACATAAATAACTAGGTAATATACCCACTGTACGTACGTAATCCTGTATCGCCGTATCTGCGATTACCGAAAAGTTTTTTTTTTCAGGACTTTAAGGATGACGAGATAGACAAGTGTTTTCACCTGTATGCGCAGTTAAATCTTAGGGCGCCCATGCTAAACTGCTCCCCCCACCACAGTCGGACGCTCATATATCAAGGGGACTTGCGCTATAAGGACAACATTAAGGAGGCAAGATATGAAATCCATGATAATTTTATCAGTAATCTCTACCACTTCAATATATACTTACAATTTGAAAATTGTAACATTCATAACTGTGTTATCGAAAGCCAAGGGATCACTGGTAAAATTAATCTTTCTCTCCGTGCTATGCGTCTTCATTCTCGGATGCATCCGTTACATTAAATCAATAGCTTCATTCAAGATATTATAAAGCGCATTGTTTGGCAGCAATTACATGAAAATTGCTTTAAACTGCAAACAGCCGCTTCAAGAATGTCGTTCATGATAACTAAGTACCTATTTAACTAATTATGCTTTACGCTCTTCATATTGCACGGATGCGAATTATGCATATTCTTACATGCGAATACTATTTTTATTCAATTCTTTTGTTAAACTAATATGATATGTGGTATTTTTTCTCTTAAAAATGAGAATGATCACAAAAACATTGAACTGGAGCCTCATCTTTATTAGATGATGTTTCCCAATCAGCTTGTTTAATGTTCACATTGCATGACACCAAAGATCGCTGATGCGGAATGTATGTGTAAAGAAGACTTACACATACATACTTGAATGAGATTCAATAATGGACCTATATCGTACGACTGTGATACATTGGTATCGCTGAAGAGAAACAATACCACGACTTTCTCCTAAACAAACAGATTTTCCACAGATGGAAGCACGAGTATTTCTCCTCACGGACATGCTTCTCATTTGCAAGAAACTGTCAAAGGGAAGCCTGCATCCGTACAAACTTATAAGGTAAATATCAAACTTCAAGCGAATTATATATCTGTAGCGTATACTGTTGTTTGCCCCTGCGAATTACCCACAACTTGTTTCCTTTACAGGCCAAAGTTCTTCATAGAACGCCTTGTTAGCTACCCAAAGATAAGCCAACGCAACCCTAAGGAATACAGCTCCTTAGTGTTCGTGGCTCTTGACGACGTCGGTTCATCATACATCGCGTTTAGTTTATCCGAATCATCAAAAGATCCCAACGCCCAAGGCACACTGAAGGTAGGATATTTATAATTCATTTATTTGAGTATTAATAACAGTTGCAAAAATGAATAATAAATTTTCAGACTTGGGAACATAAACTACGCGAAGCTAGACTGACATACGAGCTCGCGGTGTGGTTCACAAGAAACCCATCGCGAGACTTGACGGAGATAGACGTAGACTCGTCCTCCGACTACGGACTTTCCATTCCGAGCGCGTCCAAACCGGTAAGTACTTCCACTACCTTAGACTTGATCCCACGGAAAGCAAATACCCCTAAAGTAAGTCTCGAAATGGATCTCATTCCTCTTCTTTCATGATGACGCGATGGCACGTAACAGATTCTGTCAGCTTGGTATCCCTCTACACTGACATCACCTGATGGAAGATCAGGCTATTATTTTTTTCTTGGAAACATATGTTTGAAATAGCAGAGCAAAATATGAGATGTGGTCTTATAGCTCGGGCTCGATACATTCACATTCTTAATCAGGACTATCTGTAACCTATAAGTTGCTTTGTCAGCTTCGGTCTGTTGTACACACAAGTTTTTACGCCAACTAAAACGCCGATAGAGTAACTCTCACACTGTATGCACCGATAAGCTTTCATTGTGGTCAGTCAGTCTTGTATAGAAACCTGATGATCGTGTTTACTCTTGGCCCTGGCTCAAGCCACTGGTTAAAACATGTATGTATAGTCAGATGTAGAGGAAAAAATTCGTGTGAAGCGAGAAATGACGCGATGAGTATTTTTCGAACACTTGAACTCAAACGTTCACGGGAAAATAGACATTAAGGTATCCATGCATCGTACCTTACAAACGTCCTGGTTAGGAGCATTTGTAAAAGTGGTGTATGTTTCAGGGCGCAAAACAAAGCTCGGACGAACTAAACATTGACAGAGAAGCAAGAGAACGTGTAGCAGCGATGCTACACCGCAGCCTGGGAGTATCCACGGAGTGTGATAATTTTTCTCAGGCTTCGATGAACACTGATTCCTTCGAAGGTTAGTACCTACCCTTAAACATAGTACTATAAACTAAAAAAATAAAAATGTCGTAAGGATTGATTAGAAAAACGATTTTATTTACCCCGACAACTTTTAAATTATTATTTTTTTATTTAAAAGTTTTTTTCTCCATAATTGTCATCGGAGTTGATTAGAATAATGATTTTTTACAGTTTAATTTTTTTTAATCCCAAATCATACACTATATCCATGGTATTACTTTGTGCGTCGATGTCACACACACCTGATAATTTTTTTATTGAACTGTCCTTGACGCACAAAACAAGACCTTAGTCATGACTAACGAATTTCCATTTTGTTCTGTAGCCGAGAACTTATCCACTAGTCATGGAGGTCGTCCGTTCGGTCACGGACTGCGACATCCAATGAAACGGAACTCCACAGGCGGCAGCTCACGAAACTCGAGACTATCGAGCTTCCACCAATCTACAAGGTAAGTCACTAATAGCCCAGCAAATTACCATGAATATACAAACAAAAACAAAAAAAAATATATAAAAATATACAATGGTGTACAATGAAGAATATAATAAATAAATAATCAATATGGAATAGAATATTGTACACCAAAAATTAACGTAGCGTATGAAGGAGTGTATCCAGATTTGTTGTTGGGGTCTTGGACGAAACTTAAGAGCGCACCGAGTTTCTAGCGCTAATCGACTTTAGGTTTTCTTTGCGCTCTATGTATGTGTGCGTGAGGCACACCGGCAAGCGAGCGAGCGAGCCGCGCGCGCGTCACCGCGCTGTGCCGCCGTACAATATTACATATTACGTGTATTACTATTTTGTAACTTTTTTCCGCTTCGCTTCTGGAATAATACTCGCGGAAGGCATAGCTTTTTTTCGTTTTGCTGACTCTTTCTTATCTATTGCGTCTAAAATATATTGTTGCTCACGAATTTCCATTTTTCTGTCCAGCCTTGAATCAATTATTTCTGGTAGAAGACAATCAAAGTAAAAACTTTTTAACTTTGTTTCCATAATGTTCTTCCAGAATTATATTATTATCTCTTTTTATTGCTTCTATTTTTTTACTGAGTAATTACCGAGAATTCAGTATGAATTTAGCTGCATAAAATATTTTTATCACATACTTAGTAGGTACCACCGTAGGCGCATGCTTGCGGGCGACGAGCAATGGGTAGCTCGCCGTCCGGACGTCTGGTAACAATCCGGACCAAGCCCATGTCGTCGACGGCGCGTATTGCTCCACGCGCGCCTCAAAGAGATGTCAGCAAACTGTAGGGGACCGACAGGGCCAAAGCCTTCTGGGGCCTGGGTTGACGAAAGAGATCCCCGGGACCACGGAATTAGGGCAAAGAAGGAACAGGAGTGGGTTTTAGTCAGTAAAAGTCTGACACGCCCTCCCGCTCCGCCCAGAGCAGAAGTCATTTTGATGATTCCCCAACTAAAAAAAAATATTTCGTAGGTTGGCAAAGGAGGAACAGGAGTGGGTTTTAGTCAGTAAAAGTCTGACACGCCCTCCCGCTCCGCCCAGAGCGGGAGAACTCATTTTGATGATTCCCCAACTAAAAAAAAATATTTCGTAGGTGGGCAAAGGAGGAACAGGAGTGGGTTTTAGTCAGTAAAAGTCTGACACGCCCTCCCGCTTCGCCCAGAGCGGGAGAACTCATTTTGATGATTCCCCAACTAAAAAAAAATATTTCGTAGGTGGGCAAAGGAGGAACAGGAGTGGGTTTTAGTCAGTAAAAGTCTGACACGCCCTCCCGCTCCGCCCAGAGCAGGAGAAGTCATTTTGATGATTCCCCAACAAAAAAAAAAATATTTCGTAGGTGGGCAAAGAAGGAACAGGAGTGGGTTTTAGTCAGTAAAAGTCTGACACGCCCTCCCGCTCCAACCAGAGCGGGAGAAGTCATTTTGATGATTCCCCAACAAAAAAAAAATATTTCGTAGGTTGGCAAAGGAGGAACAGGAGTGGGTTTTAGTCAGTAAAAGTCTGACACGCCCTCCCGCTCCGCCCAGAGCGGGAGCACTCATTTTGATGATTCCCCAACTAAAAAAAAATATTTCGTAGGTGGGCAAAGGAGGAACAGGAGTGGGTTTTAGTCAGTAAAAGTCTGACACGCCCTCCCGCTTCGCCCAGAGCGGGAGAACTCATTTTGATGATTCCCCAACTAAAAAAAAATATTTCGTAGGTGGGCAAAGGAGGAACAGGAGTGGGTTTTAGTCAGTAAAAGTCTGACACGCCCTCCCGCTCCGCCCAGAGCAGGAGAAGTCATTTTGATGATTCCCCAAGAAAAAAAAAATATTTTGTAGGTGGGCAAAGAAGGAACAGGAGTGGGTTTTAGTCAGTAAAAGTCTGACACGCCCTCCCGCTCCAACCAGAGCGGGAGAAGTCATTTTGATAATTCCCCAACTAAAAAAAAAAATATTTCGAAGATATTTTTTTTTCACTCTCAAATATATTTTTTTCAGTATTCTCTTTATTTTCAAAATTCGCGGTCTGTAATATCTTGATCTAGAAAGATAAAATAATTGTTTTTTAAAATATCCCATTTGAAAAAAAAATATACCCAAGTCAGATAATTGGTAAATAAGTATGTAGGTAGGTACATATACGTATACGAATATTAATTCATTTTTTCATGCAACCGTTTAGCATTGATTTTTCGCCAACCACTTCTCTCCCTTGTTTTGTTTACTTTATTCCTCATTTTAAATAGGTACGAGTACCTACAGTGAATTTTAACACAATTTTACTCGTAACTTTTTTAAACCCGTGCGTAATCGCAAGCGACACAGGTTCCCCGTTCGACGGCCGAAGCATGACTAAAGCGGATAAGAGGGAGGCGAGGCGGCTCTAGTTATGATGGGCTGGTTGCGCGCCAGTTTAGGTATTTCCTTCGTATTGTTAAACAAATAAACATTTTGAAAATATAAAGTGTATACCGTATACAAAACATGTAGTTTTGTTAATATTAAAAATCTGAGAACCTTCCGTCAAGAATTCACGTCGTACTAAGCGTTTATTGTGGTTTTTAGAGGTATCTTTGTGAATTTATTCTATCGAGCAAACTTTATCGAATCGTGTTTCCATCGTATATACGGCCTAGTATATATCCTCAATAATACCAACATATTTTCTTAGATTTTAATTTAATTACTTACTACTTCAAACAAGGGTTATAAAAACGTGTTTTTGTGTATAAAAAGCTCGGTGCCTTCTTAAGAGGACAATTAGTAAGTTTATTGTACATTCGCAGCGCTGCGTCTCACGACGAGCCGCAGCCGGGGCCCAGCAGATACAACTACAAAGCGGGCACGTCCGTGGAACACGTCATTCCACCACAGAACCCCGACGATGGTAAGTCATTTTCAAAAGTACTATATCTACTAAAATTCATCTGGTTGGTGAATCCTCCCTGTTTAATGGAGGTTTGTGGGACTTTACACCGGGTTTCCATACCGTCTAAAAATTAAATTATGTGTCATTCATCATCTGCCTAGCCTTTTCCCAACTATATTGGGGTCGGCTTCCAGTCAAGCCGGATTTAGCTGAATACTAGTATTTTACGAGGAGCGGCTGCCTACCAGACCTCCACAACCCATTAACTGGGGTAACACGGTACTTCATGGCAAGATGTGTCATTCATGTGACATAATTAAATTTTTAGGTGTTCATAAAAACTTCAACTATCTGATCACCCTGGTTGCTTAACTCCTACAAATAATGTTGTTTTAACCCAAATTGTTAAGTTGCACGTCGTGAGGTCCTAGAACCAAAAAATTTGAAGACTTGTGACATCCACCAATCCGCACTGAACCCCACGTGGTGGATTAGGGCCCATTTCCTCTCCTTGGGAGGACGCCTAAGTCCCAGCAGTGGGAACATTAAAAGGCTGATGATGATGACTATCAGAACTTTAACCGTTTTGATAGCAGTGGTGATGAAATTACAAAAAGTGAAGAGCTTGCCTGGGCTTGACGTAAAAACTCAGAAGCCGGTACCATAAGACCACCACTATTCTTGATAACCGTAGGGGCCCGACAGGGTTGAAGCCTATTGGGGCCTGGGTTGACGAAAGAGAACCCCAGGACCCTGGATGCCCTAAGCAAAGAAGGAACAGGACTGGGTTTTAGTCAGTAGAAGTCTGACACGAAGCGGGAGAAGTCATTTTGATGATTTCCCACTTTGAAAAAAAACTACTATTCTTGATATGTATAGAAATGCCTAAGATTATTGAAGGTTTTGGCTATTTTTGGCAAGTTTTTGTTTCACAATAGATACATTATACATTGTGGACTACACAATGGACGGCTAGATATTATGAAGTAAAGGTCAGTCAGCAAAGTCGATTGATACGACATTCCCCGCCCTTTACGCGGTCTCTGTTGCTTGGGAACTTGGGCACGGTATGTAAGAAAGTTGATAGGTCTTTCTTTACATACTAACCTACATTATCCATAACATAAGTTTAATCTTAGCTTGGGTGTCAGAGATGTAAAATCTGTGATAATATACAATTTTTCATTTTACTTCTTGGAAAATTGTAAACCTGGAAATAAAGATTTTTATTATTATTATATACGAACATTGTATAAAACAAAATTCTCCACCGAATCTGTCTGACGTTCGAGATAAACTCAAAAACTACTGAACAGATAGATTTTTATGCGTTATTAACTAGTAGGCAGAGTGATTCATAAAGTACGTTTAAATGCATATTAGGTACAGGACAGAATACACAGCTTCCAAAGACAGGAATTTAAATAATTGCCAAGTATAGTAACAGAACTATCCACAGATGTCCCAGTGTGGGAACGCTAAATTAATATAATCTGATAGAGTAGAGGCTAATGCTCAAGCTATAGGACCCTGCCACATATTTGTTCAGTTAAACTACGTAGCACCACATTCTTAAAAAAAAAATTTCGCCATTCATAAAAGTATACTTAAATGTGTTTGCGATATCTTATTTTGAATCCTATTCGGGATGTAATAAGGGGACCGTCGATTTATTATCCTTTGAACGCATTCTTTAAAAAGGAAATAAGGAATAAAAAACAAGGTAAAAGGACTCGTCCATTAATTACGTAAGTTGTTTTTAGGGGGGAGGGAAGGGTCGCGCCGAATCAGATTCTATCTTTCGTAGGGGAGAGGGGGTCTCGGCAAGTATCAGGTATTTGCCACAATAATTAGTATAAAATCTAAGAATACTCAGTTAATGATAAATATGAGTTAGGCGAGGAAGGGTGTCGAGCTAAATCTCAAGATAACTCACTTAGGCGCTCCACACACTGCACCGCGTCCCGCCGCGGAGACTGGTGGACTGGACTCTCAAGGAAATTTCGTCCGCTCGACCGCGCGGTCGGGCGGTATACGTGTGTAGGCATCGACGGATTTCTTAGAGGCCAATGCGACATGAGATCCGCTTCACCGCGCACCGCGGCGGGACGCGGTGTAGTGTGTGGAGCGCCTTAGGAGGACGGGGCTTAAACAATCGCCAAAATTACCTTACGTAGGTAATTAATGGATTTCCCCTCAAAGTAACATAATATATGCCATAATTAGTCTTATTATGAATGACTGATATGGATGTTAAAGATCGGGCAAAATGGAAGAAGCTTAGCCGGAAGGCGGACCCTGGCATTAGCCAGGATTAACGCCAGGTAGAAGAAGAAGAAGAATCGCCTTATTATGTTCCCACGTCTGCTGGGAGGCAGGTCCTCTCTAGGAAAAGAAATGGGCCGTAATACACTACGCGGGCCCTGTATAAGTTGATCATGAGGTGATGAGGTCACAAGTCTTCGAATTTTTTATTCTAGAACATGCCGGTTTCCTCACGATGTTTCCCTTCACCGTTTTGAGAGCAGTGGTGATGAAATAAATTACATAAAGTAATGTGATTAACAGGGTTTTGAATCCGCGACCTAATCCGACTACTCGTAAGTCGGGGCCCCTTACCACTAGGCCATCACTGCCCTCAAAGTAACGGAGTTGTAATATATTTTCATATATTTTCTTTCATTTTTTCATCTGTTTTGTGGTAATATTGTTAGATAATAGCGATTGTTTGTGCAGGCGTGACGTCGATAACAGTGAACGTCGTCAGCGAGAGCGAGTCGGAGACCGTGGTCCACACGCAGCAACCACCGCCGGTAAGTTTTAGCTCCAATAACTTTAACCAGACACCCAGATCATCATCTGCCTAGCCTATTCCCAACTATATTGGGGTCGGCTTCCAGTCAAGCCAGATTTAGCTGAATACCAGTATTTTACGAGGAGCGGCTGCCTACCAGACCTCCACAACCCATTAACTGGGGTAACACGGTACTTCATGGTAACACCCTACTACACTGACACCTGGATAACTGCGACAGTGAGGGCTAACTTGACTCACTTCCACTTACCCAGTGTCTAAGACATCCCGGTAAAATAAATATTATCTTAATTATATATAAATAAATAAATATCTGGCTCGTGGAGGAGCTCGTGGCTAGATAATAACAGCCGCACAGGTCGATCTTCAAGGTTAAGCAACGCTTGCCTAGGTTGGTCTGTGGATGGGTGACCATCTTAACATAACGAGTTTTCTCCGTGCCTCGGAAAGCACGTTAAGCCGTTGGTCCCGGCTGTCATTTGGAGATCTTTGGCAGTCGTTACGGATAGTCAGAAGCCAGTAAATCTGACTCCAGTCTTGCCATGAAGTACCGTGTTACCCCAGTTAATGGGTTGTGGAGGTCGGGTAGGCAGCCGCTCCTCGTAAAATACTGGTATTCAGCTAAATCCGGCTTGACTGGAAGCCGACCCCAATGTAGTTGGGAAAAGGCTAGGCAGATGATGATGATGATGATATAAATAAATAAATATCTGTGTTATTTATAAAGTATGTTTTTTAGTCTCTGAGACTAAAATGACATTACGTGGGTTGTCATACTTGTCACAACACAAAAGGATCATCATTACTATTGTAAGTTAGATATTTGCCTGTGTCAATATAGTCTCAGGGTATAAAAAACCGACTTTAGGGACCTGCAAAATTCTCACTTAATCTATCACATAACCGCGAAACGAGACAATAGTAAGACGGTCGCATGAGGTCAAAATAACAAAATGTGTTCGATGTGGGATGTAGTACGTGTGGAATTCTGGATGCGTTCTTCAGATGTCAGCGCCACGCCGCCGCCGATGACTACCACTCCACCGCGCCCATGATGTAAAAGCAGCAGATTCTGAACTATTATAAATGTGCTCCATTAGTGTAATTGCTGTTATGGCGTTCTAATGTGAGGATAAACAACAATAAACAATGAGACCGGTCGGTTGGATTCATGAATTAAAGAGATATTCCACTTACCCAGTGTCTCAGATATCCAAGTGGGTTTACCATGACTTTTAAAGTAAAACTGTTTTATAATTTTTAGACATTGATTACCTGACGGTGTCATAGAGGTTAAAATGTAAAAGTAATGACAAAAGTGAACGACAATAAAAAAAACTAGCTTTCACTAAATGTCGAGCAACGTTGACTGATTTGTCCCACCATTATTAATTTAGCAACACCCAAATACCTACGCATTTGAATGTAACAACTTTTTAGGGTTCCGCACCCAAAGGGTCCCGACGGGGCGCTAATGCTCTCCGTTCGTCCGCCTCTGTCACAAGGGTCTAAATGTGGGTTGACATGATGTGTGCACGAAAACCGTAAAAAGAAATCGTAAATCTATACAAGGCTTAATAAGTAAATGAAAACCTAAAAAGATTTCGTAGTACTCGTTACTTTGATCACTTTTTACCCTTGTGTGTGTGACCTTTTCTAATTTGTTACGTACCGTTCTTCATTTAATTCTTTTTCGTATTTTTTTTATATTTCCTTTGTATTGTTTTTTTTAAGATTTGATCATTGTTTTGTGTTGCAGCAAATAAATGTTTTATCTATCTTTATTTTTAAATGAGAAATTATCCAATAACTACTCTCGCCCTTGACCGGAACGGTAGTGTGTGGTAGACTTTTACTAACTAAAACCCACTCCTCTGTTCCTTCTTCCTTGGGTTTTCTTTCGTACAACCTATGGTTGCGACCCTGCTAGCCCCCTATGGTTTTACTGACATCTCCTTGAGGCGCGCGTGAAACGCTACGGGCCGTCGATGACACGGGCCCGGTTCGGACGGTTACCGAATGACCGGACTACGAGTTACCCATTGATTGCCGTCTGCAAGCCCAAGCCTACGGTAGCTGGAAATTGGTGTCGGAATCCCGGCAACCAGCGATACAGTTGCTTAGCGTACGTTGCTTTGGCAGGGTCATCTATTTTGATGGTGTACCTACATAATTCATTCATAATGTTCAATCGAATCCTATTGTTACATTATCACATTAGGACACATTCTCAAAAAGGCTGGTTTAAATATACTTCTTCTTACAAAACTTGGTTGCTTTAGATTTTTAATATCTCAATTTATTTTTGGGTATATCGATTTTTTTATTGTTAAAGACAGTACAGTTCGAGTGAGAGTGTGCTTCAGGAAAGTCCCGGCGTTAAAGGTCCCCGTGGCCACTCTACAGTCGCTAATGAAACTTCACTCAGCGATCAAGGTCAACATCTAATTACATTAATGAGACGGACAATGCAGCCATAATGACATTATTATTATTATTGAATTTGAATCTTAATACATAGGTAGGCACATCTCTTTGTATGCAAATAGGTATTAGCCACCTAACTAGCGTCTGACTTGTCAATGGAAAGAGAAACCCAGGAACGAAGGTAAAGAAGGAATAGGAGTGAGTTTTAGTTAGTAAAAGTCTGACACCGCTCCGCCCAGAGCAGATAAGTCATTTTGATGATTTCCTACCAAAAAAAAAAGGTGGAAACATATGCAAGAGAGTAGGTAGGTAGGCAAGGAGAATAAGATGCAGGGCATAAAATTCGTATGGAAGGATTAGAAGTCGCTAGCAGAAGGTGTGCATTAGAAACACAAGATTATAAAATCTTTAATTTCTCTGGTGACAACACTGGCTTCACCAGATTCTGCAATTTCAGCAAAGGTCACGGAGAGGTCACCTATGCAAATAGGCTATTGAAGCGGCTACATGCAATATTCTCCTCAAATATTTTCTATGGGCCGATTTATCATTTTTAAGACTAAAGTGATTTTGGAAACAAAACGAACTAAGTTAGTATTAATTCTGTGAATATAAAAGCAAAGTCATGACTTACTTATTGACTCAAGAACACCTAGTTTAAAGCTTTGCACCTACAATGCTGAGGTTCCTTTTATAATGTTGACACAGAGAAATGATTTTCCAAAATTTACACCCTAAAGGTACAAAGAAGAAAAAAGATAGAAAGAAAACACTTTTATTCCGCCCTAAATGGACGCACAATAAACTAAACATACTTTAATAATATCATACAATTGTAAAATAACGCACAATAAACACATCTTAACTGTAGTGCATGTGTGGACCCGGCATAAACTATATAGCATCATAGACACTAGACAGAACACAGTTATTTGTGATGTTTAAGTATTTTCTGTTGTAAGTTATGTTCTGTGGTCACAAAAAAACGGAAGTCCAAAATCTGTATGGAGAAACCGACTTCAACGCGGGTAAAACTGCTGGCAGAAGCTAGTCATCTACAAGTACGTAAGAAAAGGTATAACCAACAGCAAATCCTACCATTATAATTTACATTGTTTCGTTCTAAAAATACACACAAGTGGAAATGTTTCAACTTTTCGGGTCCGTTTAAAACTTTCAGGACCAAATTCATTTTGATGGTAACAGCTATAATTCTATGAGTAGAGAAACAACTCGAAAACCACTAGAACGATGTTAAAGCAAAAGTAAGTTATTAATTGTTATTACACGAGTAAACATGGGAGACTTTACAACTTAGCCGCGTTTAGCGCGTGTGATTTATATACAATCATAATGTACCACAGGTGGTGCCGGGAACTTACCCCACATGTTGTACCTATGCAATAAATACGTACATACTTATGAACAACTTAAGGCTTCAATTTATTGTTTGTCATTGGGCTTAATATCCGTATAATAATTTCAGATCGGAAAATATTGGCTATCGATGAGGCAGACGTACCTTTTTCATTCGATTTGATTTGATTGAATCTTTTAAGCAAATACAGAGAGCATTCGGAGGAGCCTTGCAAACAAAGCCTTTCACGGAGACCTAATATGTTAGCAAAAATCCACAAAAGCATTTCTGAAATTTTTCTTTTGTTAGGTAACTTTTGTGTTCTAAATTCCAGACGTTTTTACTGTTCTGTTTTTGATTATGTAGTAAAATGGTGGAAAATTAAAAGTTAATGTTTAAGCATTGGAAAAGAAAAGTACTTAACATTTAATCAATATTACTACTTAGATTAATTATCGGAAAGCACGTTAAGTTACGTCCCGGCTGTCATTTGTAGATCTTTGGCAGTCGTTACGGATAGTCAGAAGCCAGTAAATCAGACTCCAGTCTTGCCATGAAGTACCGTGTTACCCCAGTTAATGGGTTGTGGAGGTCTGGTA
This sequence comes from Mythimna separata, assembly GCA_030763345.1. Taxonomy (NCBI): domain Eukaryota; kingdom Metazoa; phylum Arthropoda; class Insecta; order Lepidoptera; family Noctuidae; genus Mythimna; species Mythimna separata. The sequence continues at coordinate 18,710,395 of CM061167.1, read as the reverse complement.
GGCAGCTGCTCCTCGTAAAATACTGGTATTCAGCTAAATCCGGCTTGACTGGAAGCCGACCCCAATATAGTTGGGAAAAGGCTAGGCAGATGATGACTTAGATTAATTATTTCTAGAACTTATTCACAAGCAGATTTAACGAGATATTCGTTGACTTAGGGGATTATGCCGTAAATTTTATAGATTTCTGTGGTAATTAATGACAGTCCCAAAAAATTGTCAAATGGAACGTTATATTGATTCTGTTTTATCTTGTAATGCGCAAGTATTTTACAGAGTTTAAATAACTGTTCATAGCAGGCGAGTGCCAGACGAAAACATTCAACTCGATGAATGTTTTGTCTGTGTCAGTATCTTTGTGCAAGTATCATTTATCTAGTGAATATTTAAAGAAGCCACAGTAGGTTCGCACTGAATATGAACAAAATGAAATCTCTAAAAAACGTGTGAGTCGAAATGACTCGTGTACTGTAGTAAACCCGCCATTTTGAAATCAAGATGGCGGGTATATCCTATAATATTTTATTATTTAACCATTAATCATTAAATATGTATGTATCTACTCGTACACCGACAAATTGTACCTAATAATTACCTTTTAGAAAACCACTCACTTGATTAGTTGGTAATTTCTGAGAAATAAAAAAACCTAGTCGTTATTATTACGTCGTGATGTTTATAATTAGGATGAATAAAATTGCAATGCTTCCTTAAAAGGCTGCTAAGTCATAGACTTTATTAATATTGTAATTCTGAAATAATTTCGTTATGAAGGAGGTACAGATCTTTAAGAACTATGTACTAAATAGTACCTATTTATTAGGTAATTGTTGTAATTCAATTCGGTGCGGTAAATCCGTCATTTTGACTCTCACAAAAAAAGAACAGATTTGATTGGATTCAAAACTGAAGAACCTAAAAGTTGTTGAATTTATAGCTTGTATTGAATGTCCGTTTGTGTCCTGGCAGCCTCTGGTGGTGCTGCAGCACTCGTCGCCACACAAGACGCCGCCGCCGGTGCCGTCCCGCAGCGCCAGCGCCAGCCGCAACACGCTGCGAGTCCAACCTCAGAACGTGGTGATGGCGCTGGTGCACAGCCTACCAGACTTGACCTTCGACACCTCGCCGCCGCGCCCGCAGCAAAGGTAATCACGCACTTTCTAACTGGCCTTTCCAACTTGTGTTGGTTACTTTCGGCTTCAAGTCTAAGGGCCTGTTTCACAATGTCTGAGTAGCCACTACTTTCTGAATAAATTCAAAAATGGAACAGAATTTCTATAAAATTATCTGCCAAGTAAGATATCGGAAACTTTATCATAGGTGGTGAAACAGGCCCTAACCGTATGCGACTGAATAGCTAAATTTCACGTGAAGCAGCTACCTTCTTCTCCTGGCGTTAATCCCTGCTTTTGCCATAGTCCGCCTTCCGACTGAGCTTTCTCCAGTGCCCGATCTTCTACATCCTTTCCAGAAAGGCCATGAGACTTAAAGCCCCAGGAAGTAGCTATGTTACCTACAAATTGCAGGCTGTCAAGAACAGTTCAATACAGATCTACAAATAATAGCTGGGAAGTACAGCGTCAGGAACTTTCCGACTTGCTCAGTTGTCTCCACCAGTCACATGATTCCAGGGTTGTATAGCCAGCAATGCGTTGGTACAGGCTCATTATTGGTTTTAATCGTGCACGTGATATACCCATCGGAAAGCTGAGTGTAATATCTTGGAAGCTTAATCAAAACAAAAATTGGCGTTGAAATCATGTTTTTTAATGTTCCGTACCTTCATAGGAAAAACGGAACTACTATAGGATCACTTTGTTGTCAGTCTGTCTGTCTGTCTATCAATAACCTTTATCTGGAGAACGCGTGGAGGTATCGAGTTGAAATTTAAACCATATACTCAGGTATGCGGTCCCTAAAAGCTGTGCAAAAAGGAAACTTGTAAGTTAACGAAAAATAAAAGATATGGCCGTTTATGTTGCAAAAACGTCCGTTTCGAAGAAATTCAAAGGTTCCCGTTGATCTAGAATCCAGAAATTTGGCATAAAGTAAGGTCTCGTGGCACAAATATGAAAAAAAAATAAGAAAATGTCGCCAAAGTATTAGCTACGTCTTAGCGTTGTCTTAGTTTGATGAGTGTCTATAGTATACATGCATATGCATTTTTTTCACATTCATTTTTTCACACATTCATTGTGCGTACAGCTAAGGAGTGGAATTCCCTGCCGGAGTCAGTGTTTCCTTATGACTACAACCTGGGTACTTATCTAAAATCAAGACTGCAGAGGTTACTTCTAGGCAAACGCGGTTTCCGTGAGATGGCGGTCAAGCGCAGACCTATAAGAGAAAAAGAATAGATGAGAACACTGTGCATGGTTAAAAATACTCCTGACAACAAGAAAACCACGTTAGCCCAATTTAAACTTAAAGTATCCCAAAGTGACAATTCTACGCGGACGAAGTCACGGGCAGAAGCTAGTTATATAATAAAGTCAAAATCCTAATCAAAGTTATAACTAATCACCTCTTTTGACTGTAGCGCAAGCTTATGTAAATAAGATCTCTCTTTAATATATTTCTTCGTGGGCCCTCAGCCCTAGCCCTCAGTCAGCGTCCGAGAAGCTGTACCAATCGCACCAGGAGTTGCTGCAGAGGAACCGGCTGTCTGCGCAGCAGCACCAGCACTACTTGACGCCGGACCACCGCGGCACCAGTTACCCACCGCCCAGCCCCACCAGGTACCAACTCAGTCACGATATTTGTTACTTAATATTAACTTAGCGTTACAAAGAACAGGCTATAGACGGGAAGACGAGTGACCGAAAACTAAGCATTTTCTAAAGGATAATTTAATGGCATTACATCTCATTTGTGATATAGAGAAATAGTCTGTGATCCGGATTGCTTAGTACGTGGCGTTGGGCCCAATTTTAACCTTTAACTGACAAAAATATGGCCGACTATATTTTTGTAATTATAATACTATTTTTTCCATAAATTACACTCTAGAAATTGTTTACAGTTTTTTATCGCTCGGCTCTCGGATTATTAAGAAATAAGCCTAAAATATAATTAGTTTATAAGTTAGAGTTTAAGTCATATATATCATCACTAATGGGCTAGGTCTGTGACTACGAATTGTCGTTTTATGAAACTGCACTGTCTAAACTTATAACTCCAAGACCATCCGGAGTTACCACAGCTCAAAGTGACCCGTTTTTTAAAGTGTCAATTTCATAGTTAAGACCTAGCCGGCTCATACTTATTATTACAATTTTTTTCAGGTACGTTTTAAATGTGATAATATTCGTAATATAGCTATTTTACATTTTTCCAGGATCTATTTAAATGAGATAATACTTGTAATATAGCTATCATTACATTTTTTTTTCAGGACCTTTTTAAATATGTGAATGCTCGTAATATAGCTATTATTACAATTTTTCAGGTAGGTTTCAAATGAGGTAAAAGTTGTAATATAGCTATTATTACATTTTTCAGGATCTGTTTAAATGAGATAATACTCTTAATATGCCTATTGCATATTACATATTTTTTCCGGATCGTTTTAAATGAGATATATTCTATTTGTCTAGTTAGGCTGACTAACGCACAACGACATGCCAACGTTATAGAGGTAAACTCCGTGCCACGAACATGCCCAGTTAGCATTACTCCAGTTCCCAGATCTACTTACTAAGTTAAATTCAACAGTGGACTGGTCTGTAACAGTATCCAATCTAGCCGTATGCGGCTAATACCGCAGTAAATACCCAGTCGATATCGTACTAGGTTGTGAAGATCAGCCAACACTTGGCAAGAATGGTCGTCAGGCGTCGCGGTCGGAGCTTTTAATAGTACATTACGATATTAGTGCGTAATGATGGTTATAACATGCGAGGTGGAATTTCAGCCCGAGCCGAAGGCGAGGGCGTAACTGAGCCGAGCATGTTATAACCAATACGCACGTATATCGTACGACGTTTTTTAACACATTTGCGAGGAAACAGAAACAAATCATTAAACATCTTAGTGGTTGGCGCCAAAGAAATCGAACGCAAATATTGTTTGGTAAAATGACAAAATGACAAAAATTACAAAAAATGACGAAAATGACTGAAATGACAAAGAGTGACAAAAAATGACAAAAAGTGACAAAAAAATGACAGAAAATCACAAATTATGACAAAAAGTGACAAAAATGACACAAAGTATCAAAAAATGACAAAAAGTGACAAAAAATGACTGAAAAGACAATAAATCACAAAAAGTGACAAAACATGACAAAAAATGACAAAACATGACAAAAAGTGACAAAAAGTAACAAAAAATGACAAAAAGTGACAAAAAATGACTGAATTGACAATAAATCACAAAAAATCACAAAAGTTGACAAAAAATCACAAAAAGTGACTGAAATGACAATAAATCACAAAAAGTGACAAAAATGACAAAAAAAGACAAAAAGTGACAAAAAGTGACAAAAAGTGACAAAAATGACAAAAAATAACAAAAAGTTACAAGAAATTCCAAAAAAAGACAAAAAGTGACAAAATATGACAAAAAATGACAAGAAATGTCAAAAAGTGACAAAAAATTACAAGGAAAGACAAAAAGTGACAAAAAATTACAAGAAATGACAAAAAATGATAAAATATGACAAATGATAAAATGATGAGGCTATCCAAATTTCGAACTAATCGCCGCGCACGAAATGGCAAATAATGCTGTTATGGAATTTGTATGGACTATAACTTAACTATTTGCTTTGGTATAACACACGCGTTTTTTATGACCCGCTTTACATATCTAAAACCGGTGGAATTACATCAGGTTTACGAGCAACTGTGTTAAAAAATATATTTAACAGTCCCAAAGCCTGATACCTAACCAACAAAATAATTCATTTTACCAAGCAATTCCATTCGCAAGTCGACGTCCGTAATATATACTGAAGATCTGTCTAAATGTTTCCAGGCACCTGGACTTGCAAATAGACCGCCAAACCAATTTTTTAATAGATTGATCTGGTTATCTATTTGAAATAAAAATACTGTTACTGTATACACTATTCCAGTTGGGCCTAACACTAAATTGGATCGCTGGACAGAAATTGTCCTGGAACAATGTAAACTGGAAAGCATGTGGTTATACGGTAAGGTTAGGGAAACTAGCCTCCGGCGTAGTACAGTCAAGTACACTGAAACCTAATACCGTACTGTCGAGATGGTGAATAAAAGGCGACTGACAAAAGGTAGAAAGGTAAATTACCGCGTGCGAGTGTACACGCGCCGCGAGGACACGTTGGAAGGACATAACGTAATTAGACATTATAGGTAGTACGTGTTTTAATTGTAATCGAAGCAAAGAGATTGTATAATAATCGAAGCCGATGGTCATCTGTAATTTCTTAGTTCACATCTTTTACCCTTGGCTAAAAGATGGGAGCTAATATGTATAATATTATCTACTGTTCTTATTTATGTCGAAAAAGTAAGTCGAAAATTATTTGTACATACTTCTTAGGACTTAGTAATAGTCCACTCTCACATGACCTGTGCGCTATGGAGTCTTGAGGGTGGTGTGCAAGTGCGGTGTACCTCAGCTGAGGGTGAGGTAAATCCGCACTCCGAGCTTACGGACGAACGTCATTAAGTGTGTAACTTAACCATTTTCTACGGTGACAACCACAACTTATGTTTAGTTTTCTGGGAAATAATGGGATATGATGAAGTCTTTTATCTATTATTTCGCTCTCCAAATTTCTAGAAAAATATTTTAGGCATGTTTTTTGTATACCAAGTAACGAAAAATACACTAGAGATTCAGTAAAAATAAATGAGGCAAGTATTTTACACTCTATGTATGTCATATTACGAGTATGTTAACAAGTTTATGAGAAACCTTCGTCTCTTCCCAACACGACACCGTTAATCATGAATTTAGTACTTGATTTTAAATGGTCATATTGGGATAAAATTATGTTAAAAATACAATTATTTAAATACGGGCTAGAATCATAAATAATAATAAAATTAAAAACCTTTGTTTCAGACCGTATAGATCCATAAAAGCACAATAAAAAGATCAAGTTAAAAACCAAGAAAAGTTAAAACAAAAAATTCAGTTAGAAAAGCAATATTTTTCTTGAAATAGAAAATGAAGTTTTTCTGTCCATTATTTTCCAGAAGAAATGACGTATCTTATAAACACAGAGATAAAACTGCACAGACGAATCTAAACCACTCCACTGTATTACCCGGATGTATGCATGGTCTATTGACTAAACACTATTATGAATCATACATAAATATTGATCCTAAAACTGTACAGGATTTGCGATTTGTAGCACAACTTAATACTAACGCTTATGACAAAACAACTGGAACCATAGAACAGTTGGATAAGCCACCATAATATTACTGCATGATACAAAATACTTCGGACATTATGTGCTACAAAACTAAGAATACGCTTGGCTATTTTCGTTCATCATTTAATAATAAGAAAAATTTATAAAATATAATTAATTTGATTCATATTTGCGGCATTTAGTAAAACAGTCTTGAATTTATTTGCAGTATAATTCGATGTGAACCAAATAAAAATCATGTCTTTGAGGTTCGGGTTTCAGTTTTGTCAATAGTTTCGTATACATTCTGGAATGTACAAGTGGTTGTGCAGCCTGTGTTTTTAAGGTTGGCATTAATTAGAAGTGAAGTCACTTTTTTTTATAAGATTGTCGTGTTATGTTTGAGGACTACAAATAAGGTCCTATAGTCAGATAAGATAAAGTTATAAACTGCACCAAGGCGTTTCTGATTTCGTTATTTGAATAATAATTTCTTATTTCTCGTCAACACACGTAAATATGCAATGTGCTTCCTTACTTCGTCGTCTTTCTTGTCTGCCTGTTCCTTAAAGTGTCTTGAAGTCTATCCATTGACCACGTAGAAATACTAGGTCGAACGATCGTGCAAACAGTCAGACAAAAGAATCGAACGTGTTTCGAGTGTTGAACACTAAACTGTCGCTATTTTTTCGTCTTGACTTCCTAAAAATACAATCCATTTTTTAAATCTTAAAAGCAATAAAAATAATGAACAACATTCATCTAGCGAGCATTTGAACTAAGTAACATTGTATAGCACCCAGGGGACGGTTTTTCAACTCTTAAAGAGCGAAGATCGAAGAGCCCTCGGTAGATTTGTTATTTTACCAAAAAAAGGTAGTCTGACTTCCCAAATTTTTTTGGGAGTTCTCAATTAAAAGTCAATTTAATTTTTTTTTATTTCACATTGGCCTATATGGGCACTCATGCACTTATAAAACGTCAGAAGCTAGCGCATGGTTCCAATTGGTCGTTTCCTTAGTAAAACCGGCAAGCGACTGCCGTCACTTCCGTACTTCTGAAGTACTAGTCACTGTTAGGCTAATTCAGGTGCATAGGAAAAATGAACATTGCTGTGCGATAAATGATTTATTAGTTTCGTAATACCTACATAGCTATTGCACGATGTGCGAATACCATAAACTTTGCCTAGTATCCTTTTAAAAATTTTCAATATCTTATTATTTCATTATGTCGTGCTTTATTTTTACATGAAAATAACATTCAAATATTACTGAAATGAATTATAGGTTGCCAATTCTAATTTTTAAAAATAAGTTAAGTTACGTGTTTTTAATGTTTAACGTTAATTTTAAGCAAAATATTTACGAATTTATGTACTGGTAAGTAGGAATAGTAAGGATTATTCTTAATAATTTTAGTCAGTCGTTGTATTGTATACGTTCAGGTATATAACGGAACTTTGTAAAATGTGAGAATCATGTTGATGAATGCGTTCGTTCTATTCGGTGATAGTTAGAATCTGTCACGCGTACGGTCCACATTTGTAAACTCTTTTCATCTCTAAAAAGCGTATCGTGTAAGCATTGTTTTATTTAATAACTTCTACAACTCAGGGTGAAGCGAGAATTCTCATACTTTTACCAACTAAAAGCCACCTGTTTTTTCAATAGCCTTTTTCAATCCAGGACCACTCTTTAGAACAATCTCGCAGACACTATGCATCTAAGTCTGACAAAAGTATAATTTATATTACATACTACTGCTGCTATATGAAACGTGATACACGAGAAAGAGAAAGGTACTTAGATTATGTGACTAACAGATAAAGCAATGCCTTTAAGTTGTTGGCGACTTTTGAATTCCGAACGAAACGGAAGTTGCTAAGTTTGAATCCCGAACGTTAGTGAGGGATTCATATAATTAACTCCAGAGCATACCGAGGGAGTTAATACAGAAACCTGACTGAAGTGAGGAACTCAAGCCGCTCAAGACAAAGACAGCTTTATCCCCGTGTTGGATACTCTACTTTTTACACCAATTTTACACCCTCGCCTTAAAGACACTGCCCTAGTCACATAATCTACAACTGTTTTCAAAATATTGATTTCTGACGTTACAAAAACAAATGTCATTATACCCTAGGGCTCGCTAATACTATATTATGTGATGGTTATATGACATATAAGGGCATTATCGTGCAGGTGGGATAAAACATAAAATAAGCATTAGTTTCATATTAACATGGTTGTACTTCTGACTATATTCAGACTTATGATATTCCGGTTTTTAATTTCCGGAATATTATAAGCTGACGCTTATAATAGTTTTCAAGTGGTAGGACTAGTTGTGCCCCTTGATGTCACTCATCTGCAGGTCCACAATACAACTTTGGACCGTATTGTTGAAGGCACTTGAAAGTAGTGCTGCCTGAACTGGAAGTTTGTATTGGAGTTGGAAAGAGACTACCCCGTGCTATCAAACAATAACTTTGACTAGGGTCTTTTGAAACTTTTTATAGGTATAGGTATACCAACACTATACTCTATTTACTATAAGAAAAGAAAACAAAAAAAACTTATGTTACTGTCCGTTCACCCGATTTTGACTTCCATTCCGTAGACATAAGGATGACATTAAAAGCAAAAAAAGTGGTTACAATACCAACTTTTTCGGCAGCCGTCATTTGTCATGTCACCAACGCAACAAAAGTCAAAATCGGTTGAATGGACGGTAAAACAAGTTTCTTTAAATTTCTTTTCTTATAGTAAATAGAGTATAGTAATCTCAATATGCCAAAATTATACAAATGTGGACCCATTGTTGCTGCAGTAGTGACGTGTGTCAGGTCGTAGAGTTCACATCATTACATCTAAGCAAAACGATGCTGATGACACGTCATTCTCGTGAACGAAATCAAATTTTTCTTGTAAATTCGTTTATATTGAACTGCATAATTCTCACATTACCGTAATACTACTGTTTAATTTTAATTGTTAAGTATACAATATTATTTTTTGTATATATGTGAAACCTCAAACACGTGTCTAGTATTCTTATGTAAAGAATAACTATATGCACAAAATTGCAAAACCGTATTATAAAAAATCGTTAAGTTATAAGCTTGTAATACACTAGTTCGCGCGGAACGCATGCGCACGTACGTGCGAATCGTCTGGCGGCATTTTGTCGACTGAGGGTAGAAAAGATGCTTAGACGCGCGCTCGTAGTGCATGCTGCGGTAGGTGGGTATAATGCCGCTCGGTGACCTACATGTAAATATTTTAAAATATTTTCGGGAAAAAATATAACATGGTATAAAAATGATTGGAATCGATTTAGTCAAAAATGCTGAACAAACTATATCCAAGTTTCGCATACTTATACTAAAAATAATATTGTATATCAAGTGTTGGTGGAAAATCGTCCTGCGGTGTGTGGAGCTGTAGGAGGAGACAAAACCTGTTCCTTCAGTTTCGTTTTGCGTTACAGGGCCACGAAAAAATGTTAATTTATATAAAAGTAACGGTTCTGGCAGATTTTGTCCTGCCTGAAAGCTAGATTTTCGTCTGAAAAAACGTTGATTCCGACTGCAGCGCCACCTACCGGGTTCAATTGTGTCCACCCGCTTAAATATGCACACGAAGTTTTATCCAAATCGGTCAAGTCGCTTAGAAGAATTAAATATAAATAAATAGATTGGACAACGCACATTTTTAATTGGTGGGTGTCGGGTTTTCTCGGCATACTGCGACTTATTTAGTCAATGGAAAAAGCCAATTGGAAGAGATTTTCCCTGGGTTGAAAAGTATCACTTTTTACCCACTCCTCTGGCAATTTCAGACCTACTTGCAGAGTATAAGCAATAGAAAATGATAAATAAGTAAAGATTCTTATTACACATCCACTTTGGACATTTCCTTTCAAATCTTATTTATAAATAATGAAGTCACAGTGTTTATGGATGCACTTCTCCAAAACGGCTTGACCGATTTTTTTTGTATTTTTATAGGTATGAGAACAGGTCGTCAAGTCTTTTTCACCCTCCTTCCCCTATTTTTTTATCACAATGTTAGTATTTTTGTTTTGATTTATACTTACGTTCGATTTCTTTGATTTTAGTAGTAAAAAGTTAGCCGGGTCATCTAGTAATTCGATTATCTTAAATTAAACCGAAAGTATTCCTTTTAGATAAACTTCCAAGACTACAAGTAACTGAATAATCGGTTAATGTAGAGCGTGTCCCAAGCCCAAATAAAACTTGAATGCAGTAGACACTTATTTATTAGAAAAAAGGGATTCATAAAAATTCTACTCTACTTGTTACCACGGGATGTGCTAGCTATGGCCACTTATAACTTTTATTTTAAATATCTATTATAAGCACCTTGACAATTAAAACAAACAAAATTCACTAATAAATTGAACCACTGTTTTACTTTTCTATAAGGCACACAACACATTTTTTTTTATTCAATACACTTTCTTGAAAATTGGCTCTTATCACGCTATAAAAGATTCAAATTGCAATGTAGATATATCACATCGTGTTTTTTTAAATTTATCATGTTAAATTTCGAACGATAACGCTAATTTTAATCACGAATGCAGTGATGAAGTTAATATAGAACCCGAGTGAAGTGAAGAATTCCAAGCCATCCAAGATGAAAACTGTATCCGCGTGTTGGATACTCTATTTTTTACACCTTCTGTGTAATAATTAAAAAATGATATAATGAAACCAATTATTTTTTTAGAAAAACATATTGTATTTTGTACAAATAACGTAAACTAACACTTGACTTTTGAGATTTGAAACAAACAAAATTCACTACCTACTACCTACCAAACTGAACTAAAGTTTTAATTTTCTATAGCCTTTTGTTTTTTTTTTAGTGACAGAACAGTAACGACATTTCGTTCATTTTTTTATTACTGGCCAGTTTGATTATTGAATTAACTCGTTTAGTGCAAGTACATTTTATAGTACTTTTTTTTTTCAAATGACAGTATTCCCTACATTATATTCCTAGAGATAGATTGACTTTCTATAATGAATATAGAGATTTGGTATGGTGAGAGTTGTGTGACATATAAAAGGACATTATGGTGGAGTGAAAATTATGTTTATAAACAGAATACCATAAATAAACATGATTATTTGTACAGTAATTTGCTTTTACCAACGAACTTTTACCTTCCCTTTCGATCTGCGAAGGTTAGGCGCAGGAAAAAAGCAAATGAAATCGTATTAACGTGTGCAAAATATTTTTCCTGCTATTAGGTACTTATTTCTTCATAAGTACATTGAAAATCGTGGTTTGATACACGTGGAAATTTGTCACTGCAGCATTCGACTCCATAACAACCTCACCTCTGACAGAGAGCTCAGACAAAGTTTCGCCACTTACAAGAAACAAAATTTGTTTTGATGTTATTCTCTTGGGAACGCCTATACTACATTGTGCTAGTGGCACAATGATTTGCTTTAGGTGAGGGTTGTACCTACGACATAATATAAGGCATTCTCGAACAGGTGGTATAAAAATCCAATTTTAAGTCATTACTTAGGTACATATTTCGTTTTTTGTTTGGGTAGGTCGGTACTTCTTTAATATTTAGGGCTATAGCAAGATCTATGGTCGTGGGCTTCCACTCTTTATTGTAGTGTTTATTTTCTGTTTGTAGGTCTTTTTTTTAATTTCACATTTTTAAAGCCAAGGTTGTTCCGAGCTGAAAAAATGTGAAGCAGTAAACCGTTAGCCACAATTATTTTTAGAGCTTCACTGAAACGAGGACTGGCGTTCTCGTACTCGTTCAAGAACCCACCGCTTTCGAAAATGGGGCATGTGAACTCTCAGCAAGCTGAAGCTGGACCTTCTACCAGTCAAGGAACAAAGGTGATTAGCATCTCTATCATTTAAGTAGGATTAGCTTTACCAACGCTTATACATAAATAACATGACTTTTATGCTCTGCAATCAATTATCTGTAGTGTACAAATACAATTTTAAGCTAATAGGTCTATTAGGTATATATGTCGGAGGAAGTTATTGGATTTGTGTTTCCTACTGGTTTTAAAAAGCTAGATATAGTTTTTTTTTTCTAAAAACTATATTCTGCTTTTATATAATTTGTTAAAGTTACTACAATTCAACAACTTTAAATATAAATATTAGTAACTATCTATATTTAAAGTTGCTGAATTGTAGTAACTTTATAACTAACTAGATTTAAAACCCAGCTCCGCTCCGGTAGTTATGGCTGCACCTGGGGGAGACCTATGTCCGACAGTGGACGTGTTTTGGCTGTAATTATGATGATGATGAAGTGAAACATTTCTTGATGTAATGATGGGCATTCAGTAAGCTCAAAGCAGCTTCACGCGAGGTCGATGTGCCTGCGCGGTGGCTGCGGAGTGAGCGGCCATCTTTGACGCTTGTCGACACTATGCTTGAACGAGTTGATGATGAAAATTTTGGTAGCGCAGTTAGTTTGGAGCCGCAAACCTGTTGAACAATTTATTACTTTACTATCATTTTATTAGTAGTTACGTGAATTAAATGTGATGTAGTTACTATTCTTAAGTACTTAAGTAAAATTGTACGAAACAGTAAATACTTTGTTTTGTACTCTGATTACGCCCACGAATATAATGAACACCGAAGATATCGAGGAGAACAGTCCCTTCCCCGACATATATAATTAGATTTACGTGATAGACGTAAGCATTTTATTTTATATTTGTCACCGGGTGATGGCTAACTGGCAGATTGTAATAAATCTTGTAAAGTATGGCAATAACAATATTTGTAAAAAGAAAATACTTTATAATCTATTATTGCCGAGTAAAAATACTTTATACTTTTACGAGATTTATTGTAAACCGGATTCTGCATTACCTGTGACGTTTCCATCTTACGCTATTTCTAGTTTTAACATAGATATTCTTGTAACATTATTAGATGCGGATAACCTAATCTAAATCCTTGGGCTTTCCCAGAAACATCAATCGATCCTCGATCGAAAACATTGATAGACGTCGGTCGAAAGGTGAGGTAGAGGATAGTGTAGCGGACACTGACGACCGGTGTCGATTGACCCAACCACCCATCATCCCATCAGCGATGGCGTCGATCGAGGATCGACGATTTGATGTTGCCCTGATCCCGGTATTTCACCTGTCACTGAATATAAAAGGAAGAAAAAAATCTGCAGTTTGAAAGTTGAAAGCAGTGTAAATAGCACATTTCAGAGAAGACATTTGCTGACTGAGTACGTCTGCCGCATCTCATTCGATACTAACTTACGATGTCACTAACCCGCCCATAAAATATCCGCATGTAATAACGTTACCTTCATGATTTTCTGTATAATAACGCCATATATTTTTCTGCACAGGGAGACAAGTCCCCTGTCCCTGGCCCGAGTTCGGAGAAAACTGACAAGAAGTCCAAAAACATAGGCAGGTAAGAATCAACTCATTTATGTATTACTAATTAACATATACATTTTTTTAATAATTCCGTTACCTATTATCACTACGTACAGTGAGTACACAATAAAAAAATCTGAAATGGTGATTGGAATTATTTTTTGAAGTGAAAACTTTTTTAGGAGCACTGAGGAGCACTGAGTAGTATTGTGTGGGTATTGAACGAGAGTGAGCCGTCACGCTCGGCTCTGTAACGCTCGTTCGGATGAGGTCGACTAAAGGAGCGAGAAAGATATAATCAACGCGTGCACGCTCGTTGTAAATGTTATTACTTTATGAAAAAAAAGTAATATTTTATATTATTAACCTTGCCTTGATGGAGTTTTCACTTCTCTCGTGTGGTCTTGAGCACACAGTTTTTTTTTATTTATGAATACATGAATATAGTATGAGTAATCCCAGTGGATCGGCGTGGCTATCATCTGTGTATCTAGTGTTGCAGAGGTGTTTCATCGTTGTACTCAAACATAGCCTAGCTTATCTTCTGTCAGTTCATTCTTCAGTTCGAGCGGCTGGCTCTCCAAAAGCGAAGGATGACATATAAGGTGCTGGCGGATGATGACGTTTACAAGGCAAGATATTTATAAGTAGTAGGTGTAGCTGTGAAAACGTTGCCTGACACTAGACCAAGCTTGCACCCGCACAAAGCTTTGTAAATGGCATTATACCGTGCCTGCCTCTATAGATTTGGAGTACTGATCTATAAGGTCCATTCCAACATAGTGTTCGCAGATTTTACAAAGCTGCAACTTTTTGGAAAGTAAAACGTTAACGAAAAGTTCCTTTATTTTAGATGAGCTTTTTAGGCATTTATTACCTACTAGCATTTGATTAATATTTTAGTTAAAATAACAAGGCTATCAGTACCTCAGTAGGTATACCTAGGTATATTTTATCGGGGTGTCGTCGATAGCTGGACTGTGCGGCGATATTCTGTATTCTTGACCTACATTGATTACACCACGTAATTTATTGGTTCATTGTGCGTGCTCTCTGCGTGACCGAAATACTCACTGTTCAACATTAAATGGTAAGTTCACGCACGGAGTCACGGGCCATCCAGGCCACAAGCATGCAGAAAATCCTATTAAATATTTAGTTCGCCCAAAATAGGCTTTTTTTTAACTTTTTTATAAACTTTTATAGTTTTAACAATTTGCTTCTAATGTTGGAATCAACAAGGCTGTCCCTACAGGCTATTTGCTATTTATACGCAGGCATCTACATATTTTCGGATAGCATTTAAAGATTGCACCAACAATATTTTTTATTTCATCTAAAATGTAAAATATTTGAGAGATTATGAATTCTCGATTAATTGTCAACCTTTCAAGATATTTTATAATGTTACGGAATTTACAATAACCAGGTAACATATATATACACAGCAGGGGTACTATATTTAGTTATACAAGTATAATGGGTGCTCCTATAAGAAAAACCATATCTTGCAGAAAATTCTTAAGACAAGAAAGCTGCGAAAACTCGTCATAAGTATCTAAACATTAATATTTTTAGAGTTTCAAATTTTTATCACGCTATGCATTTTGTAGGTAGCAATAAACACACGTAAAACATACTGGAACATGGAATTAATGATGACTATTGAGTGATGAATAGTTGTGTTCTCGACGCAGCAGCACAGGCTTGTGGCGAGTTGCCAGGGCGGCCACGTCCGCGGACAAGGCACAGGTTTGTTAGCAACATTGTCGAATGATCTTCTTGTGTGCGCAGGAACAAGGGATCGCCGAGTCCTGGACCACGCAAAGACGAGAAGCCCGAATGACATCAGCGATGGCGCAGAATGCGTGAATGAGTGCGGCCAAGAAAACTACACTTCCAATGGCTGTATAATTGGTGTGCGTAGTTTTCTTGAAAAGCACCATATTTTATTAACATTTCCAGTGATAAAATCCGCCTCACTGCGCAATCCGATAAACAGTAAATACATTACGGTTGAGTGACTATTCGACAAAAGTGCAACAAGAATAAAGTTTAAATGACAATTGTGTTTAAAGGACGGCACGCCTCAATCTATCGGCTTCATCTAGGAAAATGACCATAAATCATTTAATTAATAATCATAATTATTTGAGTTACACAGTTCTCAAGTAAATTATACAAAACTGAAAAATATGTATTAGTATCTATTTACATATTAATAATTGTGGTTTATTAATTAATTGGTTTATTGGTCACATCCCTAGATGTAATTTTAAGTATTATTACGATACCTACGTGGCCGTGGGTGGACTATTTCGATTTTACAAAGAATTTGGATCCTTTACCGGTTACACACTCTTGTGTGTAGCCGTATTAGTGTGTATTTAAAATTAATAAATAAATTCTGACAAATAATAAAGTATAGATGTTGACTATTATATCTTCTATATTTACAACTGTCAAAATTTCAGAGAACTTTCTAGAGTTTCGCTCACCTTGTTGAAATTGTTATAAATTATATGTATTCTGATTTATTATAAACATAAGTGTATATAAAAAATAGTCTAACACATAACAATGAATGTACAGAAATAAATATATTTACATATGTATATATGAGTAGGTAAGTATACAAGTCTTAGACTTATAAGAAAATACACACGAAGTGTAATTAATGCAAATATTGTAAATTTTACAGAGATTTAATTAATTAGGTAAAATTAGATGAATGTTAGAAATAAAATAATATTCCGAAAGATGGCTCTTTTTACACTGAATTTTGGTTCACAATGCAGTGGGTGATATTTAGTTTGAATTTCTACACTCGTGCGGGAATGTAGGTACGTTACACTACTATTGTATACGAGCACGAGATCCCCATTTTTCTTTTTAGTAAAGATTACTCATGTTTTTTTTATACTAAAACAGAAGAAAATATTAGATAGGAAATAAAAACATTTCGTCGAAATTTTTTACAAAAAAAGTTATTTTACAAGAAACTACCCACGAAGTGTAAATAATGTAAATTTTACAGAGATTTTACTATGTAATTAGGTAAAATGAGATGTTATCGTTAGAAATAAAATAATATTTTCGAACCGTGGCTCTTTTTAATAAAAATAAAATAAAATAATCTTTAATTCGGATAAGTGACATTCATATGTGTTAGTAAACAATATAGAAAAAAAAAGCTATGTTAGTAAACTTACCACCTATTTATTTATTTTAACACAAGGTGGTTGTTCATGATACATCTATGAACAACATCACCTAACAGAGAATTATCGTACCTTTAACACTGTTTTTTTTTCAGTAAAGATACTCTGATTTTAGTTTGAATTTCTGCACTTGTGCGGGAATGTAGGTACGTTGCTACTATTGTATACGAACCCGAGATCCCCATTTTTCTTTTCAGTAAAGATACTCATGTTTTTTGATATTTAAACAGAAGAATTATACTATGAAATAAAATCATTTTATCGTAATTTTTTAACACAAAAAATTGACATTAATATTGTGTTGTTATATTATTACTGCAGATTACCCTATATAACATAGGGTAATCTGCAGTAATACTAGCAGTAATAATAGTGTGTTACTATAAATTTATTATGTTACTGTACTGTAAAATATATGCATTTTACTCATAGCTAGACTCAATAAACGAGTACCTAAGTAAGAGTTATGTATACCTGTGTGGCATAAAAAAACTTGTTTCGGGCGTCAGTGTCGCCCGCACTCTCTATACTTTCGGATTAAATCTTAAAAAAAAACATTTTAACTATGATTATTTTCAAAAATAAGCGGAATTTAAATATTTCCTTCTTAGAAATACAGGTATATTATATACCTAAAAATGGCCTTCAATCTATTTATAAATACTTATTTTAAACCCTTGACTATAAAAATACCTACTAGGTTCTGGTTTGTGTTATTTTAGATATTATATTATATTGTATAAAAAATAGTACTTAAAATACTTCTATTAAATAATGTACTGAATTGAACAGAAGACTGTCTGCGTACAGTATCTGTACTTTTTATATAGAACTAAATTCAAATTAGGACTTTTTATAAAGGAAAAGTTATCTCGTGTTTATTATAGAAAAAATGTACCTAGGTCAAATTTAGGGAAATTATATTTCTTTATTGATTCGTTCATTTCAATAATATATTGAAAAAATGTATAATGATTGCATTTAACACAACTCACATAAATAGTATCTTCTTAAAATTTTTATAGAACCTACCTTGCTAAATTGACAAAAAACGTTATCTTAAATAAAATGTATATAAATAAAGTGTACCGGAATAGATACTTTATAAAACACAATGACAAGACATTTTTGTGTACAAAAATGTTTAAGAAATAGAGCACTGGGGGGCCACATTGGACAAACTTTGTATACAGAGGAGCCGCAAGTATTACGGAAACAGAATTTAAGCAAATTTAACCATAATTTGTTTCTGTTACTATCCTGTGCTTTACGTAAGCATTGGTAATATTATACGCACAAAACAACCCCTACTTCGCTTATTTCTTGATTAACTGTGAAACACCGCGTGAGATCAATAAACTATAAGATTTCATAATTATGACAAAACAAAATCTATCTTTGGGACAGCCAGAGCTAATCGCATTTTAATAAAACAAAAATACTTTCCGTGCAAATAATTATGGTTATGACAGCCGAAACATAATTGTGCCCAGCTCACATTGCGCGGGAAATAATTTTATTATAGATCTAATAGCGTCTCCAGACGATTCTGTGCTCTGTGCAACTATTGTTCTACACATCGTCGCCTTATAGTGAAAATCTCAAAAATCCGAAAGAGGTTACTTCACAGGAAAGGGAAGATATTGTAATTTGCATACGTTTTCAGACGCAGTTTCAGTTACTTGTTTCAAAATATTATCGTAAAACGTCTAGGGCTTATAGGAATATGATCTTTTCATAAAGGCGCTTCATAACTTTATGAGTTGGCCATCATTAATTGTGTACTGAACAGGTTACAGAACTTTTTGTGACAAATTAGAACATGCGTCCCGTGATTTTCTTTCTAAAAATTTAATAAAATAAAAATATCAGCTTTTCAGCAGTAGCTTTTCATAATAAGGCGACGACATGTAGGTAACTGATGACCAAAAAGCCAACGAGCATTGTCGTACAAAATGATATCACTTGGAAATATCAATCATGCCTTAACTGTTATTGTCCTGAATATTATATTTAGGTACGAGTATATTAGGACCTCTGTCAGCCCAAAATATATCAAACTATGAACAATAGCAAGCAAAATGGTGGCTAATTATAGTTTTGAATGATTAATTATTTTGAAGAACGCACGTATCGTCCCTATAGGTAGAAGGGTACGCACATATCAGTACTTTGCGTTCAACATAGATGTGTATATTATCAGGCTGGTATTTTTTGTTGAATACCTTATTTTTTCTATACTTTATTGTGTTATGTTGTTATTGATAAAAATATTTATTAATTCTATTTAATAGTTTCATTTAGACAACAATGTGTTCTGAAATTGTTACCGTGTATATTGTGTCATTCATTTCGTCTCATGAATTTTATTACAATTTAATCATTTTTAAAACAATTTAATTATAGGTACCAAGATATTAGAATTATATAAATAACGAATTTAAAAAGGAAGATATTCTTCCTTACTGGATAGGTACCTATTGTTAAAATTTATTTACTTTTAAATCATTATACATTTGAAGGAATGTTTAACCAATAATAATATTTAAATGAATCATTACAAGCCTACAAAGTAACTTAGAAAGAAAGCTTAGTTAAGAAGACAGATTTTTCGAAAGGTGCTATGAATTAGTGATAGATGCATTATGTAGGTAGATAATTATTCATATAAATACTTATGACGGTTGAGTCGCAGCACTGTAACTGATGTGTAATAAGAATAAGAATGCACTGAGCGGAGTTGCCTTGCAGCGCGCACACTCGCGGACACACGAATGAGGGGAGGACTCACACGCGGAAGTGAGCAGACGTCCCGTTGTCCTGCATATACCAAGGTTGGATAACTCCGCAGCAGCATTACTACAGCGCAGCTCCGATCAGTGCAGTCTTATCTTTATGAGTAGTCTGAAAATAAAAAAATATAAATATTTCGATTGTTTATTTTCCTCGTTTGCTGGAGTTACCCAATTCCCCAAGTTCGATTCAGCTGCACGCCTGGCGATTGAAATGACGCCTTCGTTGTCACAACTAACATGCTGAAAACAATATAAGATTGTATACACCACCAGAAAATCATTCATTTTCAACATAAACGTCAAGTCATACTTCTAATTTGACTAGCAAGCCAGCAGGCTATCAGAAGTATAGCCCAGAGTGCCTGAGTTGCGTCTGATCATTACACTTGTCAACTATACTTTATAATAAGGTATCCTGCTATATTTTACATGAATACACTTTACGCTTTAATAAAATACTCTATTTGCAATCTTTACCGTGATGCATAAAATAAAACACATGATTCAGTAAGTTCAGTATCCACCCATTTCATACACAGAAGTATCGATAATAAGAAAAAAAATAAGGGCCGATTTATCAATATTCGGATAACTTTTATCAGAAGAATAAATTTGGCTGTTTGACATATTTTAAATAAAAACCAGCCCGGTGGAACTGTTGCAAATATCCGGCGACCCCAAAACCTCCATAAAGGAAGTGAACAAATTTTTCACTAATGAGGTCTGGTAGGCAGCCGCTCCTCGTAAGATACTGGTATACAACTAAATACGGCTTGCCTGGAAGCCGACCCCAATATAGTTGGGAAAAGGCTAGGCTGATGATGATGTGGGGTAAAGTATGGCAACTAACATTACACCCCAGTGTCCTCCAATGGGCTTGGTCTGCACTCTGCAGTCCCAAAATACCAGTGACATTTTATTCATCCGCTAACTCGCTTGTGCGGCTGGATGTTGACGAAACGGGAGTTTTTTTTTTTATGGTAGGGGAATCATCAGAATGACTTCCCCCGCTCTTGGGCGGAGCGGGAGGGCGTGTCAGACTTTTACTGACTAAACCCCTACCCCGTTCCTTCGTTGCCTTCGTTCTGGGGGGGACTCGGTGTCAACCTTTAGGAATACCACGTGTTCCCCCCAGAGGCTTCGGCCCTGCCGGGCCCCTACAGTTTGCTGACATCTCCTTGAGGCGCGCGTGGAACAGAACGCGCCGTTGACGACTGGGCTCGGTCCAGATTATTTCCAGACTGCCGGACGGCGAGCTACCCAGTGCTCGCCGTCCGCGAACCCGCGCCTACGGTGGTCGGAAATCGGGATCGGGATCTCGGCGGCGGCGGCGTGAGGACCGTTCCCTCACGCGCTCGCGGTCAGCAGCCTCCTTCACGAGCATTACTGCTTCGCAGAAGGAGGCGATCGCGTGCCAACCCTCCTCGCTCCGGACCATGGCCTGAACCAGGGCCCGGCGCGAGAGGTCGCCGCTCCCGATAGTCTCCACGAGGACACGGCGGGCGGTCCACACAGTGGGACGAAACGATTGCGCAATAGGTTGGGATGGTATCGCCTCTGCTGTTAAAAATGTGTCGTCCAACACTAATACCGCCATTACCTAACATATATTTTCAATCTCTGCCTTAAAAAGGTGTTTTTCCTGATGCGCTAAAAATGCTATTCTACAGCCAATCCACAAGGCAGGGAACCGAAACTGTGTTAACAACTGTAGTATGAAGGTTTGGTAAGCAGCCGCTCGTCGTGAGACACTCGTATTCAGCGAAATCCGGCTTGACTGGAAGCCGACCCCGACATAGTTGGGAAAAGGCTAGGTAGATAATGATTAAATTGGGAATATTAAGACAGCTTCCAAAAATTTAAAGCTGGCAAAAAATTCTTTGTGTATAATGTTTCCAAGGAAGTGCTTCTGTGATACGTGATTTATAGGCACCAGCTCAAGGCAATCTCTTAAAAAGTGAAGTAACCAAAAATCTACAAACGGACTGTCATTGGATTTTATACACAGGTAGGTACGAATACCATCTGTAATGCAACCGTCTAAGGCTCTAAGCTGTCATCAATCACAGTACTTGTAAAGGTAAGAACGTAAATGTTCTATAAAAGCCAACAAAGATAAATACAAAAATTTACCTGTTAGGATACTAAATTGACTAAGCCTTCAGGAGTCCTTAGGGGCCATCCATAAATCACCTCTCACGTTAAGGGAGAAAGAGCTCAACGAGTTGTGACAAGGGGTGGCGGGAGCAATAAGTTCCGACTCGTCGCATTACAAAATCTACCAAGTATTAAAACGCTACATTTTTAACTAACTGTTAACGAAATACTTATTTATTTCATTTATTTATTTAAACTTCATGTACAGTGGTGGTACATAGGCAGAGTTAATGCATCACGGCATTCTCTACCAGTCAACCTTATTATACCTACTTATATTTTTAATGTTATAAACTAGTGCTTGACTGCGATCCCACCTGATGCTAAGTAGTAACGCAATCGTTAATGGTGAATCGTACTCCTTACCCTCTTTTAACTTTGAAGAGCCCTAAATTATAATCGGACAAATTGTTCTAATCCTTTGATGTACTTACGCGGTATCTTCCTAGAGATATCTTCCCAGCTCTTCTGCAGCAAGGGAAGACTATACTCATCCCTGTTTTAATCAAAATCTTCAGAGCGAGCTTTGCCTGGGGATATATACCAGAGAAATGGACTATGGTTAAAGTCTGTTTCATCCCAAAGGCTGGTAAGAAGGACTACTCTCAACCAAAGTCCTTCAGACCAATAAGCCTTACCTCCTTCCGACTCAAGAGTATGGAAAAGGTAGCTAATTGAAGAATCAGGGATGGACTATTAAGGGACAACCCTCTGCATCCGAAGCAACATGCTTACCAAAAAGGAAAATCCACAGAAACTGCTCTGCTAGAACTAACAGACAGGATCGTGAGGGCTTTGGAAGATAAACAGATAGCCCTATGTGCTTCCCTTGATATTGAAGGAGCTTACGACAACGTTCCCTTTCCAAGGGAATGAAGGCGAAAGGTATTGACGAAACAACAACTCGTTGGATCGAATTCATGCTCCTCAACAGAACTATCAGTGTAACCTTACACGGAACTACAAAGAGCTTCAAAAGAACTAAAGGGTGCCCACAAGGAGGCGTTTTATCGCCACTTCTAAGGCATTGCAGCATTGTGCCAGCATTGTGGACTAATTGCTGGTTGAAGCCTCTAAAAGTGACTTAGATGTTGGTACATAGTTATGCTGACAATGTGGTGGCTTGTGTTGTCGTTCCCTGTCACAGCTACTACTATACTACAAAGATCTCTGAACACTATTAACAAATGGTGCACAGAAAATAATTTATCGGTTAACTATCGACCAGAGACTGACCTGGAACACTCACATTAACAATGTGATCCAAAAGGCCGAAATAGCCTTGGGAATATGTTGTCGCTTAGCAGGGACGAAATGGGGCTTAAACCCTAAAATCGCCCTGTGGTTGTACACCGCCATAGTCAGGCCGATAATAACGTAGTACGGTGGAGGAAAACAACTCATTCATTAACAAACTTAATGGTTTGCAAAGACTTGAATGCCTCATATCAACAGGAGCCATGTCCACAACCCCAGGAGCTGCTCTAAATGCCCTGCTTAACCTACCGCCGCTTCATCTATTCATTGCGAAGGAAGCGAAAGCGAACATTTACAGAACAAACAGCACTGGCAAAGCAAATTGGCGCTCTCAAGCACTGAGATCGCTACACGAATTGGTACTTGAACACGATCAACTAGCTATGACAACAGACGTAGGTACACAGTGGAACTGCCGAGCAGAGGATTGGACAAACAACCTGATCACTTGCAAGGCTAGAAAACTGGTCTGGTTTACAGACGGGTCCAAAATGGGTAAGAATGTAGGATGTGGAATATTTGGTATTAGCCCGAAATTCAGCAAAAGCTTGAATCTGGGTAAACATGCCACCATATTCCAAGCGGAGGTTTACGCCATTACAGAAAGTGCGGAGGCCAACCGTCAACGTAACTATATTAACCAATTCATTCTGATTTACTCAGATATCCAGGCAGCTCTTAACGCCATAAGAGCAACCTATTTGGCGACTCAAAAAGCAATGATTGGTGCAACTAGGACTCTTACACGCCAAATCTCTTATAGAAGGCTACTCACAAAAACGAACAGCTGAGCTTCTTGAGCTTAGCAGGACGAACATTTGTGCGATAGCCCGCGCCTTAACAGGCCACTGCAAACTAAACAGGCACCAATTTCGCATTAAACTGAGTGACACTGATGTTTGCCGTTACTGTAATCTGGAGAGGGAGACGCCCAACCACCTTTTGTGTGAATGCGGGCCCCTTATCCACACACGCAGAGTCCATCTGGCCCGACACATAATTCGCCCGGAGGAGATTAAAACTCTAAAAGCTAGAGTCACATTAGATCAGTTTGGTCGCAGTGACTACATTCCCAACTCTACGGGTGATGCATAGCCCCTTATCTTCAAAATAATAATAAATGTACCTACGCGGTAAATACGGCAAGGCAAGATCCTAGAGCCCAGAGCGCAGAGGTCATGTAATTCCTGCGCACACTCTCCAAAATGAATCCTGTATAATACCGAAAAGCTAGCTATGCTATACGCCTAAGCTTTACTAGGGTTTGTAGATTGGTGTTTACCAAATCTACATCACCATTTAGCCTCTTCGTACGCCTTTCCACTGAGTCAAAATATACTAGAAGGCTTTCTGCAGCAAGCACGAAGCTCATATGAGGCTGCAGTACTCCACACGCTACCGGACCTGTACTTTGTTGAAAATTAGAAGCTGTCCTGATGTGAAGTACCACCGAACCTTTGGAAGAATGCCGAATTTCCAGCAGCTACCTTGGTTTTGTACTTAATGAACCGCACAAAGGTAAAGAGGAGGCGGTCGGTGCACACCAAGGATACATTTTGAAAAGTAGGGGGCCAGGTGGACGGGCTCTTTTTGGCGGTGAACTCACACACTTGTGTTTGGCAGCGTTGAATACCAGCAGATTGGCTTCGCCGCACTTGGAGCCTCTATTAACTCGTTAGTACTTAGCACTCGGAAGGTCCTCCTCCTCGAGTCATATTGCCGAGGGTCGTGAAGATCCCGCTGGATTAGCTTCTTCCTGATGGTGTCTCGCCATCTGTCGGAAGGTATCTCTCTACAACTGTGCTGTCATCTGCATACCGGGCATCAGGAAATAGTTTACATGCAGCAGGAACAGGGTTGCAGAGAGAACAGATCCCTGAGGAACTCCAGCAATAGTTGTCATGGGTATTGATGAGCATCCATCGACAACTATGGGAGACCGTTCACACAGGAATTCTTTTTCTAAGGTAATCAGACCAGGGGTAGGTAAGTACTGCCATACGCTAGAAGCTTACTCATAAGACTAGCGTGCCAATCGCGGGTATGTACCTAGGCTCCTGATAATTTAACCAAGTTGTTTTCAAAATACATACGTCTCACACATATAATACCTTCCAGTGTGCGTGTGGTGTGAGGGCCCGTTTTTCAAAACTCTTTAAAACTATGCTAAAGATTTAGTGTACACTCCAAAACAAATGTGCGAGTTGGAATCAGAATTTGTGACGGTCAAATAAGCGAGTTATAGACTGTTTAGTTGGGCCCTCAATCCACACATAGAGGATTGAGAGCCCAGCTGTACCGGCTAAACTATGAACACTAGAGAAAAACTTTTTATGCCAAAATCTAAGGTAACGCCAAACAAAATTTGTGAAAACAAGATATTATCGCAAAACCTTCTCCTACTTGAGATATCCTTGTTCAAAATGGGCCCTCACATATCATTGACGTAAATGTTTACTAGGCAAATAAAATGCAAGTCATCAACTTACAGCTGCTATTTGAAATCCTATATGCTTCTAGATAATTTGTGAGATTTTGTGAAAGCAAGAACAGGTCATATTTTCTTGTTGTTTAAAAGTTATGACCTAAACAAAATTCGGGCCCTCAATCCTCCACTTTTTCATGTTTTTGTTATATTACGCTTCACATATGAGAGATAAGACAAACACAAAAAGCTCACTTTTTGTGTAAAAAATTGTGCAACAAACTGGGCACCAGAACGAAATGAAAAGACCCTTAATTATACAAAAAAAACAACTTTCAATAATATTCCTCAAAATTCGGGAATAGGGTGACCACAATTTCTGTTACATGTAAGTATACAAGATGGCGCCGACAATACGACAATAACATAAACTGCGTATTCCTCATAATGTTCCTAGTCTGCATACCAAATATTATTCGAAAATATCCAGTTTATTTTATTCAAACAATTTATTTCTTTATTCAAAAAATATTTGCGTTCGATTTCTTTGGCGCTGAACACTAAAATTTTCCAAATTCAAAAAGTGCGCGGTAAAGCTGATTGCAGGGCCATTTTTATAGATAAAAAAGTGCGCTGTAATCATCTTTTCTTCCAACTATGCTTTAATTTCATCATAATCACACTAAAAACTCAGTACAAAGCGAGTCTTTATTGCTCTAGAGCAAAAAAAATGTATGAAATTTCATTATTGCACAATTTTTTTTTAATCGCACCATAAGGCGCCAATCTCAATGGGTTAGCTCTATTCAGCTAGCCGATATCAATATTTTTTTTTACGTACGTATTATTTGTTTCTATCCTACTTGTTCCAAATTTAAAAAATGATTGCTGCTAACTCTGATTTAAAAATGAAAGAAATTTAAAAAAGTGATTTGGCGGGAACTTACTACTACGCTACTATTATCATATTTATTTTGTTTGCTTAAGGTGTTTTTTTTAAATTGAAGTCGGATTGTATTTTTTTTTGCAAAAAGTTTTTTATTTTATACTTTTTAGTCTTTTTTAGTTTAGTTCTGTTTAAAATTAGCCCAAACACAACTACGTTGCTGTCATTTCAAGGTTTGTACTTTTTCTGATGCTCCTGGCTTCAGCATCAGGTCTCATTATCAGTACGTTTATCCACACATCGAACCCTTTTCAATGAGCCGAAACATTCATCATGATATATCTGCTGTTAGTTGTCGAGGAGCTAGGTACTCTGCAGACTATCCTGACTGCAGCATCAGGTCATGACTTGATGATCATGAGACCAAATGTGGCAAATGCCCTATCGAACAACAAAACAATTGACAAAATAAACAGTTAAGGAGTCGTACCTTCCATCATCAGCCCAGCTACCTGAGATGGTGACAAGCATACGCAAACACACAAGATACTTCATAAAATATACGAAAAGCAATAAGTGAGCCTATAAAATTTGAGGGTTGCTCTCGATTTCTCTAAGATTCCATCATAAGATCCAAACTTGGTGACAGAACCACCTCAGAACTATCTACTTTTGAACAAAAAAAGAATTTTGAAAATCTGTCGACAATTAGCGATGAACAAAAAAAACATACAATCATCCAAACATAGCACCTCCTTTTTTTTGTGAAATCGGTAAAAAAAGGACTATTGAATAAAGCCCTATCGTTTGAATTTCACGTCCTAAAGAACTTAAAACCTATACCTAATGCAAGTTAGAAGTATATTTAATATCTGGGATATAAAATTAAAATACCTTTTATTGTAAACAGGATTATTGATTGTCTACTTAATTAGTGCCTACAGGAAAATGTGTAGGTACGTTTTTGAAGAAGTGTATTGCATGGGTATGTCAGTGTGCTTGATTTCAGTACTCGTGGTACCTACTACACTATCGTGTTATTATAAGTTCTGCTAGTCATTATCAAAGAAGAAAGCATACCAAACTGAAAGTGTTCAAATGTCTCAAAAATATATCTGATTTCAAATTAAATTCTCTATGCGCTTTTTTCTTTAATTTCCTAAGGAAATGCCTGCCTTATATTGTCTAGTCTTACGTCCATGTTTTTCTAATTTATTAGTTTTTATCGATAATGTCTTTCGAAATGACATTAGAATACGAATGTAACACATTCTAATGTTTTTGTAGTATTTGGCAGACTTTGCTAACGTAGTAAACACTACAACCAAATTCTTAGCTCCATTTTCCTTTTCTGATGTAGATCAATAACCAAAAACTCAATAATTAGATAATAAAATATATTATACATTATTCGATAAAACATTTTATCTTTACAAAATATTAGTACTGGCTGGAAAATATATTTGTTGTCTCTGGTTACGTACTGCGCGGGCTTTCGGGTTGTATGACAGCGCAGTCGGCGTCATCTTTTGTACTTAGGTACATGTAAAATGACACCATGTCAAAGAAATTGTGGTCACCCTATTCCCAAATTTTGAAGAATATTATGAAAGTTGTTTTTTTTTTGTATAATAAAGGGTCATTTCATTTCGTTCTGGTACCCAGTTTGTTGCACAAATTTTTACACAAAAAGTGACCTTTTTGTGTTTGTCTTATCTCTCATATGTGAAGCGTAATATAACAAAAACATGAAGAAGTGGAGGATTGAGGGCCCGAATTTTGTTTAGGTCATAACTTTTAAACAACAAGAAAATATGACCTGTTCTTGCTTTCACAAAATCTCACAAATTATCTAGAAGCATATAGGATTTCAAATAGCAGCTGTAAGTTGATGACTTGCATTTTATTTGCCTAGTAAACATTTACGTCAATGATATGTGAGGGCCCATTTTGAACAAGGATATCTCAAGTAGGAGAAGGTTTTGCGATAATATCTTGTTTTCACAAATTTTGTTTGGCGTTACCTTAGATTTTGGCATAAAAAGTTTTTCTCTAGTGTTCATAGTTTAGCCGGTACAGCTGGGCTCTCAATCCTCTATGTGTGGATTGAGGGCCCAACTAAACAGTCTATAACTCGCTTATTTGACCGTCACAAATTCTGATTCCAACTCGCACATTTGTTTTGGAGTGTACACTAAATCTTTAGCATAGTTTTAAAGAGTTTTGAAAAACGGGCCCTCACACCACACGCACACTACCTTCCAAGGTCGAGAGAGGGTCTAAAAATCATATTTATGTGAACATTATGGATGATTATTGTAAAACATCTCTACTAAGTACTAGTACTTACAGAAAATCTTAGGTTATTCGATGTAACTACAAGTTCGTCCGAATTGATAAATTAAGAGTAAAACAACTACTAGAGAGCTCAAATATTTATTACACAAACGGATTTTTTTGTAACAAATTTTATTGTTAACTGTTAAGTGAAATTATTTGTTTTGGCAATGGGTCTCGCAACATTGTCCAGTGGGTGTGATTTGAAAGATTCGATTCTTTCGGTCCCTAGCATACACTGGCCCTGGCTTGGTCCATGCTCCTTGTTTAATGCACGGCAACCAGAGAACCAACAATAATGCAGCTAATACCGTGCCGTATACCATGATTCACACATACATTTGTTGTTTAAACTGTAAAAAGAAAACACACAGCTTGAAACCGTAGCTTTACAAGTTTTACAACGTTCTGTTAGCGGGTACCTAAAATGAGGGAGTATTGATTCAAAACCAAAGTGATTAATCATAATGTAACATTAAGGCAGATCAAAAAATCTCCCATAACACTTTCATAATGATGTGTATTTTTATACTTACAAGGTTTTTTTTTTATGGTAGGGGAATCATCAGAATGACTTCCCCCGCTCTTGGGCGGAGCGGGAGGGCGTGTCAAACTTTTACTGACTAAACCCCTACCCCGTTCCTTCGTTGCCTTCGTACTTACAAGGTATCGCACACTACAAACAACACCGCTGTGAAGGGGCTACACCCGCTGCACCTTCCTCCTGCCTACACCGTAATACCTACATGGTCGCCACTTCAGAACTTTGCAGTCCTATTTCCATTGACTATCCCATCCTTTAGTCATCTTTTAACCCACACAGATAAAAATCAATTGATTGGATTTTAGCTTGCAAAAACCAGTAAATACTTATACCTTCCTACAGCGCCTGGCTTTTTCATTCAAATTACGCGACCACGCGACGTCATACCTCTTATTTACCCACTCATCTTCGATTATCATGAAATTAAAATGACGATATAAACCAATCTCTGAACTACATGCTTTATAACCTTACAAAACTTTTGACAGCAATTGCCAAACATGAAATAAAACCATAGTCAAACGTTGAAGCTGTGCACCGAATAGAAAAGAGTTCGTTTCCGAGCGTTCGATCTCCTTGACGAATGTTCATTTGTCTCACATAAACAGGAAGAAAACTGTATCAGTAGATCCTTGGACCCCAATGAGAAAACCGAGGACAATAATAGAACATGATGCTTCTTTAATAGGAGCTTTAAATGTATCTACATGTTTCGCATCTTGTGAATGTGAAATTAAAGTCACCCAAATGGCAATAGAAAGGGCTATGTTCGGAGTATCCTTGCATGAACACACCAGAAATGAAGTTATCCGCAAGAGAAACAAGGTTACCGACCTAGCCGGAGTGGGTTCATAGTTAAAAGTTTTTTAACTGTATAGTTAAAAATATAAACAATAATAAACATCAGCACATGTGGCCAGAGGGTGTGTGTTCGCGCAGCGGAATGTTGTTGAATTTAAAGATTTTAATTATGCAGATATTTAGTGTATGACGTCGTGTAATTGTGTATGGTAAAAAAAAATTTGTGCACGCAGCCATTGTGAAGAAATTCACCAAAAACTGATTCCGCTGGGCGAACGTTGTCCTGGCGGAACTTTTTTTAATCCATAGACTTTAGAAGAAAAGAGATGTGTCCAAAAATTAGTGTGTATTTGTGTGTAATTGTGTATGTATGAATAAAACTAGTGCATGCATAAACTTCGGAGAAATTCAAGTTTCCGCTACGCGAACGTTTGGCCATTAGCTAGTTTTCATATAAAGCGCTTACATAGAGAGCTGTAAATTTTTACATACGTTGTTTTGAATTTGTTTATATTTGTTTAAAAAACAGATTTAGAAAAAATCGTAGGGCTTAAAAGATAAAAATATAAACGTAAAATACGCTTATTTGGCCTTAGTTCTTAAAGTATGCACTTTGGGGTCTAGATTTTCACGTTTATGCAAACCTTGTAAGTGTCTGCAACATGTTGCAAAGTATCAATGATGTTCCGTTAGTAATTAAAGAGTTATAGGACAAATTTACCATGAATAGATCACTGTTTACAAAGCAGTCAAATATCACGACGTTCTAAACGAATTGCATGGTAATATGTATGCCAATAATTAGTGTATTCATTCAACTATTCTTATGCAAAATTTCATGTCATTAAATTCAGTAATTAAAGAAAAACAATTATAATACTGACGAAGCATCGAAAACCTACATAACCCGACCAAGTTCGGATGGCTACAAAAAAGCGGCCGTGCCATATATTTAGGTAACATCCCAAAATTTACAGTATAATACCGGTTTTGAATTGGTATAGGTGATAACACAATTGTTGTTTCGATATAATTTATAGGTCATTTATTTTTATATTAGGCAGACTCTCAAACCTAAACAACTAAATAGTTTATTATTGAAACTAGAAAATATGAACTACTCATTTAAGAATATTTTCTTGAAAATACTTATACCAATGTTTTAGTTTATAAGCCCTTTTTTAATGTTATGTGTTTTGAATAGTTATGTGATGTGATTTTAATTTTTATTGAAGCTCGAAATATTATACTTACCATAAGTTTCGTCATCCACGCGAACGAAGTCGCGGGCAAAAGCTAGTTCATAATCTATTTTAGTTAAAACACATTTAAGTCTATTGCTGTCATTGCAAGCGTTTGTTAACGTTATTATAATTAAGTATAATATGTACCTACTTAATTAAAAACATTTATTTTGTATTTTTTTTTATTTTTGTACGCGGATATTTAAATAGAGAAGTACTTGTTAATTGAAGATTTGTTTTTATCGTAGAAAGTGGCGTTATTATTAAAAAATATTTTTCATTCAAGAAATGCTTGTTTAATTTTTTCCTATCGCTTGTGTACGCAACTGTACCATATTAATAAATACTATATTGGAAGGTTAAGAACGTTTCTTAGATATATGGCACGGCCGCTTTTTTGTAGCCATCCGAACTTGGTCGGATTATGTAGGTTTTCGATGCTTCGTCAGTATTATAATTGTTTTTCTTTAATTACTGAATTTAATGACATGAAATTTTGCATAAGAATAGTTGAATGAATTCACACACTAATTATTGGCATACATATTACCATGCAATTCGTTTAGAACGTCGTGATATTTGACTGCTTTGTAAACAGTGATCTATTCATGGTAAATTTGTCCTATAACTCTTTAATTACTAACGGAACATCATTGATACTTGGCAACATGTTGCAGACACTTACAAGGTTTGCATAAACGTGAAAATCTAGACCCCAAAGTGCATACTTTAAGAACTAAGACCAAATAAGCGTATTTTACGTTTATATTTTTATCTTTTAAGCCCTACGATTTTTTCTAAATCTGTTTTTTAAACAAATATAAACAAATTCAAAACAACGTATGTAAAAATTTACAGCTCAACTAGCTAATGGCCAAACGTTCGCGTAGCGGAAACTTGAATTTCTCCGAAGTTTATGCATGCACTAGTTTTATTCATACATACACAATTACACACAAATACACACTAATTTTTGGACACATCTCTTTTCTTCTAAAGTCTATGGATTAAAAAAAGTTCCGCCAGGACAACGTTCGCCCAGCGGAATCAGTTTTTGGTGAATTTCTTCACAATGGCTGCGTGCACAAATTTTTTTTTACCATACACAATTACACAACGTCATACACTAAATATCTGCATAATTAAATTCTTTAAATTCAACAACATTCCGCTGCGCGAACACACACGGCCAGAGGTACCTCCAAACTGTTTACCGATATTACCCGGCTTGACTACACTACAATAACTAAATGAATTATTAATTTTTATACCTCGTGAAACAAATTTGTATTGCAAGTAAAATGCAAAACCGGCTTGACTGGAAAGCCGACCCCAATATAGTTGGGAAAAGGCTAGGCAGATAATGATGAAGTAAAATGCAAAACCGGGTTCATAGGATATTTTCACATTAAAACTCAACATACATAAAAATAAAGTATATTTAAAACTGTCCAAAAATAGTTTGCACCCATAAAAGCAATATCCATAGATTCAAATGAAAAGACAATACAGTAAACATCTTAAAAAGTTTTAACAGAACATCCATTTAGCCATATAGTAAATATTATTACTTATCTTAAAATATACATATAGATCACATTTTAAAGTGTTTAAAATACATTTTTATGTATTTTCATTATAACAACCGCCAAAAACATAACGAGATATAAACACTGAGTGTTAACTTATTTCATCGCAACTACTCCAAAACAGGTAAATAGGAATGTCAGAACAGTCGAACTCTAAATTTAAATAAAAATGTATGTCACTTTGACATTTAAAGAATGCTTCATGGCTCTGCAGATCCCAGCCACCTATGCGACATGATAATAAATAAGCGTTCGCAATATAAAAAAAATATTATAACAAACTTAACATGATTAAAATGCACCAAAATTATAAATGTAATAGTCGACAAGTGAAATGTTTATTTAGTTTGGTCCCTTTGTCGCTGGCAATGAAGTGGTTTAGTTGTTGTAAGTGGAGGCGGACACGTTGCCGCCGTGGCCGGTCCAGTTGGTGTGCACGAACGTGCCCGGCTTGTTGATCAGCTCGTACGTGTGCGCGCCGAAGTAGTCTCGCTGAGCCTGCAACAACACATCATCCACATTACATCTTCGCTAATATTGGCGTATGTTACCGCCTAGTTTTTGAAGAGAAAATCGTAGGAGAAAACTTTCGAAATGTCAGCCAAACACGTTGTTGGGCTGCCTAATGCTAACCAGCAGTAGGTTTATTAGTAGGAGATAAACGCTTGACTTAGCTTCCAATTAAAAAACAAAAGAGCTTTTTTATTTGCTTTACGTACTCTCGAACCGATGCTCTCGAACAAGACTCATGTACACAAGGTACACAAGGGACGCTTGGCTACATATATTGGTGTTAGCAGTACACTCGCAGTTCTGACATCAGGATAGTAGGTGTACCTAATTTTTCAAATATCATTGTACAGGTGCGGGTGTAGGTACACACAGATTTTCAAGATAGGTACGTAAAGGTACACAGAAAGTACCAAATAACTGTAATAAATTTATTCAATTCTGGAAATTACAGAGGCCATTCTGATGCACACAAAGAATCAGCTGCTTACTGCTCACTCTCCTTTTGATATAGAAACTTTAGTAAGCCACCTAAACATAATTTGCCTAGCACTTCTCCAAATCAAAGCGAATGTAGTTGAATCATAGTAATTTACACGGAGAGGCTACCAAGGTAACATCCACTAGTGATTTACTAAGTCTGAACTGGAGACATCATATGCCTTTTCTTAAAAGAGTTAAGATTACGACAAGACAAAGCAGCGAATATAGCACGAGACTAGGGAGGCAGCAGCGCGGGTTTTGTTTCAATAACTAAAAAGTTATGTAGCTATTATATTAGCGCCAGAGCTTGCATGGAGGAGGAGAACGAGGCTGTTGTCTCGCTGCTACTGCTACGTGCACGTCTGCTACTTAAGCTGCCTAGTAGTCGCAGGTTATAGGGCAAAGTACTTGGGAGGCCCAGGTACCCTCCGTGACATGGTCAGTGACAACAAGGCGCTGCTGGCCTTTCTTGAGGAGCTGGGGTGGATCGAATGACACTTGATCGTCTCACCAGTACGCAAAATACGCGCTTTAGTCGTGGAGTTGCGGATACCAGTCTGTTTTACAATACTTTACTATATGTTAGCGCCTGTTTGGACACCTCCATACAAAGTAACAAAGGCGTCAGCGGTAGCAAATTCCATGCAAAATTCACTTCAGTTGGGTGAGTAATTTTTTTTTCCCAACTTTCATACAACGCCATCTAGTCCCATGCTAAGCAGAGCTTGTGTTATGGGTACTAGACAACTGATAAACATAGACTAGACAACAGATAATTTATTACACCAAGACACAGAACAAATGATCGTGCTCATCACACAAACATTTGTCCTGGGTGGGAATCAAACCCACGACCTCCGGCTCAGCAGTTAGGGTCACTAACCACTAGACAAACAGGGCAGGCCAGTAATGAAAGAGCAGAAGATGTAAGTACCTGCAGCATGTTGGCGGGCAGCACGGCGGACCTGTAGCCGTCGTAGAAGGCGAGCGCGGCAGAGAAGGCGGGCGCCGGCACGCCCACCAGCGCCGTCTGCGCCACCACCTGCCGCAGCGACTGCTGCGAGCTGCTGATGCGCTCGCAGAAGAACGGGTCCAGCAGCAGGTTCGTCAGCTGAGGGTTGTTCGTGAAAGCGTCCTGCAAAATAAACAATTATGTTATTGTTATGTTCGTGACCCCAGAACGAAGGCAACGAAGGAACGGGGTGGGGTTTAGTCAGTAAAAGTTGTGAGTAAAAGTCTGACATGTGACATGATGATTCACCAAAAAAAACGTCATTATTATGTAGTGTATTATTACAGCTATATGGTAAAAAACATCAAATATCAGTGCTTTATCTAAGTTAAATATCCATTTTACTGTTTTAATTAATACTGTTAATTAAGTTTTGACAGCCTTTTATCAAAACCGTTATAGTCCAGTGCCTGGGGCATTATAATCATCGAAACCCAGAACTTTTGTTACCGTGGATGGATTTTAAAAAGAAAATATTATTTGAGTAGCTAATAACATGTAGAAAAAAGTTTACCTATTTAACAATAATTGTGATCATAATTACCTACTAGTTTGAATTTAAAAATTCTTTCAAGTTTATGCTTGTTATTAGATATATACACATCTCAGTTTTTCTTTTTAAAATCCATCCACAGTTAAAAAAGTTCTGAGTGAAAACCCCCAGGCACTGGACTATAAGTCAAAACGCATTTGTTTATACCTATATTGTTTAAAAATTACGAAACGTTTTAGCTAGTGGCGATGTAGGGATACTTGGGGCACTCTAATAAGTGGGCCATAGTCTATTCAGGAGCACCGCACTCGCACTGTTATTGCATGTCAGTCTAACTTTCAGTCCTTCATTTGTTTGCTTGAGCTACAAGTCTTTCATATTATATAAATGAATGACAAATATTATCATTCATTTATATGTTCATAGAATCATAGTATAGATTGCATGTTGTTGTTGGCATACAAAAATGGGAAATAATAATGGTTCAGAAAAACAAATTAATCTCCAGCGTTCTGTGGTCGACTATTATTGTAATTAACCAGCGTTAAAATAATTTATTTTCCGACAAAAACACTCAAAAGCATCTCAAGTTGAAACCAAGAATAAGGCCTGAAACTGCGTTAAGCGGGCGCCCGCGACGGGCAACCGTCGCGTGTCTACGCGCGTGGACACGCGGGTGGGCTCCGTGGCTACGCGACGGTCCCCGTCGCGGGGACCGTCGCGGAGACCGATTTACGCAGTGTCGCTAGTTCAACTTACTAATAATATTGCCAGTTCTTGTAGGTAGTGTTGCACCTATGGTACCGGTTTGTAGAATCGTAACTTTTTATATTTATTAATCGATTAGAAAAAAATTCAGAAGCTATCAATTTTGTTCCCGTACACGATAAAACCTATTCGGGTTATAAATATTCGTTTTATCGTTTACTACTTTCCTTACACAGCGGCAGAACTTTAAAAAAATAAGGCAATTATTGGAACTTGTCACCATACAAACATAAAATTATAAAAATAATTATTACTTATTATTATTGGTTAAAAAATATTC
Organism: Mythimna separata; assembly: GCA_030763345.1. Taxonomy (NCBI): domain Eukaryota; kingdom Metazoa; phylum Arthropoda; class Insecta; order Lepidoptera; family Noctuidae; genus Mythimna; species Mythimna separata. The sequence goes on along the minus strand of CM061167.1, from coordinate 18,673,806 downwards.
TTCCAAAATTAAAACCGATTGCAGTATACAGTATCAGTATAACTGCATTCTGTTTCAATTTTGGGAGAATATTTTTTAACCAGTCTTCATATCGATTAGAATTCTGAGTTTGTTTCGGTGTTTCTTCTCAGGGTAGTCAGTAAACACCGGCCTCATCTAGTAAAAAAAAGTCCAACAAAAAAATTGATGTGTAAAAGTGTTTGTGAAAACCTATTTGCAAAATAAATATCATTTATTAAATATTTTTTTAAATACATTAAATATTTTTTAAATGTTTAACATAAAAATATACGTTATTACTTCTGTATGTTTTCATTTTAAATAGCTATCTACTATTCAGGAAAAATTATTATAAAAAACGATACTACTTGATTTTATTAACAGCAATTTACGGTTGAGGTACATCACTATTTAAGAATTGCAAAAAAGTGGCAACATTCGTTATGTCATTTTTGTCAAATGATGAAATGACAGCCCTGAACAAGCCCGTGCGTGTTCCCTGGCGGGGACCGCGCGTGCCCCCGCGACGGGTTCCGTCGCACGGAGGCGGGCCCCGTTGCGTGGGTGCGGGGCGCGCCTCCCCGTGACGGACACCCGCGCTGGTCCCCGCGACGGAGCACTTTTGTATGAAACCGCGCGGGTGCCCGCTTAACGCAGTTTCAGGCCTAAGTATTCCAATATTGATACAATGTAAGACATACGAGTAAATGGCCTATCATAACAAGTTTTTATATATAGACTGTACTTGAAAACAATTATGTAACAATTCGCATGACATTGTGAGACTGAATGTCGAAGTGGTCAGGCTATCGATGAGGTCATTGATTACATTGTACACCTTCGTCACTGCGTCGCCGAGTGCAATGCCATGCAAACATTTTTATCATACTAGGCGACAATCACGATATTACAATAAATAATATTTATACTTATCATCATAACTTTTATTACTTAATCACTGACAATAACATGAAATGAATAATCTTTTCATTTTATTATCTATACTAATATAATTAAGAGGTAAAGTTTGTTTTTTTGTTTGTATGAGGTAATCTGTCGAAGTTTACTGGTCCGATTGCTAAAATTGTTTCACCAATAGATAGCTGCTGTATTCCTGAGTGGCATAGGCTATATTTTATGTACGCGGGCGAAGCTGCGGGCTAAAGATAGTTATTTATACACCATGTGTCAGACATCAACGCACAAACGAATATTATGAATCCAGTACCTGATTCTGGACCCCCAGTGATGGAATTTTTTGTCGGCTTCTTTTTAATAAAAATATATAGGGCAAGTGCGAGTCGGACTCGCGCGCTGACGGTTCCGTACCAACTTACCTATGAAAACAAGTCAATTCTCGAGTCGAGTCTTGAAGATCTTTCAAAAAACAAACTTATGACTTAACTACTTTCCAGTTTTCAGACTTTTCCCTATATTTGTGCTCCTAGCTTTATGCCAAATTTCAGGATTCTAGGTCAACGGGAAGTACCCTATGAATTTCGATTCCTTAGATAGTGTCGAAATGTACGTTTTTTGCCTTATAAACATCCGTATTTTTTTTTCGTTAATTTACAAGTTTGATTTTCACACAGTTTCAAGGGACCGCGGACTTAAGTATATGGTTTTAATTTCAACTCGACACCTCCACGCGTTCCCGAGATAAATGGTCTTGACAAACAAACGGACAACAAAATAATCTTATAAGGGTTCCGTTTTTTCCTTTTGAGGTATAGAAGAACCCTTAAATATTTGCTTATTTAAATTTAAACTGTGAAAAATCGCTTGGGACGGTCCAGAATAATGTACTGGATCCATGATATCCGTTTGTGCGTCGATGTCTAGCACAGCCTGTACATACGTGTTCAAATCTTAAGTATATATCTAATTAGTATATACAAAGCCAAAGTCCTGACTCTCATCGACTCATCAAAGCCCAACCCAAACCCTAAGACCGTTTTCACATCTTCCGATCCGATATCGGTACCGGACTCCGATACAATATCGGGGTAAGTAAAATGTATGAAAAGCTGTGCTCCGATATCCGATATCGGGTCGGACAATATGAAAGATAGGTACATATCTCATACATTTACCTTACCCCGATATCGTATCGGCGTCCGATACCGATATCGGATCGGAAGATGTGAAAACGGTCTTAGACTTAGAATGCTAAAATTTTGCACAGAGATACCCTACTACATATGATGTATAAGTATGTTACCGGTAATTCGTACAATTGTGATACTCTTTTGTATCTCTATTGTATTCTGTACAATTCCTAGGCAATGTACAGAATACCTGGGGCGTCTAGGCAATATATGAAGAATAAATATTATTGGCCATTACTTAAATATTGTATACAATTCGTAGGTAAAGTATAGACTTATAGAGTACCTGTTGATCTATCGGCAATGTGTAAAATAAATAGATTTTAGTATTTTATTAATGTTAAACACCAATAAAATTACGGGTAAATGAAATATGCTCTATTACTTGAGAACAATGGGTCGAAGGAATTGACTCGAAGGGCGTTCCGACACGGATAGATTAGGCAGGAGGCAGGAGCAGAGGTCTTCAGTTAGCATTCGTGGTTATTAAAGAAAAAAAAATCGGGTCAGACATCATAATCCGGTGCGAGGAGGCATGGCAGGCGGTCGTCTCCTTGTGCAAAGCAGTAATCCTAACGAAAGAAGCGGCCGCGCATATGGGAACGGACTTCCTCACGCCCCAGCCATCAGGATCCTGACCCCGATTTCCAGCCACCGTAGGGCACGGGCTTCAGTCGGCGAGCAATAGGTAGCTCACCGTCCGGCCGACCAGTAACTGTCCGAACTGAGCCCAAGTCTTCGACGACGCATAGTGATCCACGCGCGCCTCGAGGAGATATTAGCAAAACCGTAGGAGCCCAGCAGAGTCGAAGCCTAATAGGACTATGGGTTGTGCAAGATAACCTCGGGGCCTTGGAACGGCGGCAAAGAAGGAACAAAACAAACAGTGGGTTGTAGTCATTAAAAGTCTGACACACCCTCTTGCTTCTTCCAAGAGCGGGAGCAGTCATTGAATGATTTTCCACCTATAAAAAAACCTATGACTTCACAACATCGCACTGAGTCGTTGCTATTCCTAATCGCATAGTACTTGGTGTTTGGTTAAAACTTTCAATTATATTAACACCCGGAATGAGATTTTACATACAAACACAGAAAGTGTTTTTTTTCTAAAACCCTCGTCTTTGCGCTCGCCTACGTCATACAAGCCATGTGCAAAATTTTACGTTCTTAGTCCCAGTACTTTCGGTAGTGCGTTGGTATATGAGTCAATCAGTAAAACATGCGAACGTATGTTCTTAAAAAAAGTTACTTTTCTGCCTATTTGACAAAGGGAATAAATTAAGATGTAACATTAAAGATATCATTGTACCATTGTCAGAAAGACTTAGAACTATTCGTCCTGTGTGTAAATATGAGTTCCATCTAACACAAGGCAGCTAACTCTTACCTTGATGTTACCGAGGAACGCGCTCCTGATGATGCAGCCGCCGCGCCACATCAGAGCGATGCTGCCGTAGTTCAGGTTCCACTGGTTCATCTGGAGTCAACAAAACACCAATAATCTTTGTGCTAAATCTATAATCAAGTAAAGTCTGTTTTTTAATCCCTGAGACTAAAATGACATTACGTGGGTTGTCACACTTGTTACGACACAAGAACTGGCACCATTATTATTGTAAGTTTGACATTTGCTTGTGTCAATTTAGTCTCAGGAATTAAAAACAGACTTTAAAGTCAGATAGTCAAGACTGTCAAATTATTTTAATAAATAATTCTCTACGCCCATTATTAATATGCTTAACAATATCTTACTAATCTTGCAAACTACCAGTAAGTCTGTATTTTACTTTTATTATTATACATACATAATTATGAGTATTCTATTAATTACAGCTAACTATTATGTTATAGAGAAATTGTACCAAATACGATTAACTTGTAGCCATCAAAATCATTTCTTTTCCATATTTATTTCCTGCAAACGAAGATATTTGTATGATCAAGATCTATACAGTTATTAAAAATGTGAATGTCAGAATGACTAAATAACGAAGGCGCGGCAATCTATTCTTCTTTCGAAAAAAAGCAATTTTGTAGATCATTAAAAATCTACTATACCTTGTCGACGATTTTAATCCAGTTTTGAACACAATTCATAATAATTAATAAAAATTTAGGCAGCCGTCAAAGCCTGCTGTTAAAACAATGATTAAAATCAACAAAATACTACTCCCATCAGGAGAGACATTATATTATTTATGTCCGAACTATTCCATAATGGGCAATGGCCTTCCTAAATTAATTCCATTGATCACGATTCTACGCTACGTCTAAGACCGTTTTCACATATTCCGATCCGATATCGGTGTCGGACGCCGATACGATATCGGGATAAGTAAAATGTATGAAATTCTGTGCTCCGATATCCGATATCGGGCCGGACAATATGAAAGACAGGTACATATTTCATACATTTTACTTACCCCGATATCGTATCGGCGTCCGATACCGATATCGGATCGGATAATGCGGAAACGCTCACGGCATACAGTAACAATTAAGACTTCAGAAATATGTACTGTACGAGAATGTTGTCTTAACTGTGCTGTTTGGCTTATAGCCCAAACCAATAACCTATCTATCACATATCGGAGATAGAAAAACAAATTAAACAACAGAAAACATAATAATTTTTATATTGTATCTTTTGTTTTACAATCTCCAGTATGCCAAAACTGGAGATCAATAGGTTATTGGTTTCGGCCGTTAACTGTGCTGTTTGGTTTAGGGCCTATTTCACCACCTATGATGAAGTTTCGAGTATTTTACTTGTCAAATGATTTCATACAAATTCTTTTCCATTTTTGAATTTATTGATTGAGTAGTGCCTACTCGGACATTGTGAAACAGGCCCTTAGTCTGTGGTCTGTCACTATACTTAAGAGCTTATTACACTACTCGATAAGTCGACTCGATACGTCAAGCCTAGCCCCGGTGATGACCGTCTTATCCTTATCACACTATGCGACGTAAACTAAGACCATTCGTAAAAATGAGTGGTGTAATAGGCCTTTTATTAAAATAAATTAATAAATACCTTGGCTGCCTCACGCAGAAGCATGAACCCTTGCGCGTAAGATATCAGCTTGCTCGCATACAGCGCCTTGCGCAGGTGTTCCAAGAACTCCTTCTTATTGCCGGAGAACTTAGTGGAGGAGCCTGGCAACACCTTGCTCGCCTTCACACGCTCATCTGCACACAGAAATCACGTAAAGAAAGAAAGAAATATAAGTATACTATCAAATATCGCCGACCAATAAATCTACAAAACTCATCTATACTAATATAATAAAGAGGTAAAGTTTGTTTTTTTGTTTGTATGAAGTAATCAGTGGAACTGGTCTGATCCGATTGCTAAAAATTTTGCTGTATTCCTGAGTGACATAGGCTATATTTTATGCGCGGGCGTACGCGGGCGAAGCTACAGGCTATAGCTAGTAAGTCATAAAGATATAATACTCCCCCGACCGAATTTCGATCTCGGTGGCCAATCTCAACGGAGATCAGTCAAGTACGCAGGACATATTATAGTGCACGAGTGTGTGCGCAAACATAGGTGCACTCTCTGTTCTTTTACTCTCATAGTCCGATGGGGCGGCAATCCGAAACGACCGGAGAATGATCAGGCGCAGGACCAACTTTACGTGCTTTCCGAGGCACAGTGGTATCACACCACCAACTTCCAAACTCCGGGCAGCTACAGAGTAATTCCTGATGGAAAAACCCAATAGCACTTTTTGCCCGACCCGGGACCTTGCGACCACTAGAGCAACGAGGCAGTTAAAAAGCATAATGATTATCGATATGACAAAGAAAAAAAGTGGTATCTATACTAGTAGTATAAAGAGAAAAGATTTGATTATTTGTTTGTTTGTATGCTACGATTTAAATCAAGAACTACTAGACATTGACACGAAGTCACACATAAACATAAAAAATATTTACTCAGTGAAAATGAGTAACAAAGGCTATATATTTATTATCTCTACCGGAACAATGTAAATCAAAATATTAAAATGTTACATGCCTTTGATCATTTATATGGCAGAGCAACCGTTGCCGAATCAGCTAGTGTTTTAATATTTGTAAAAGGTAACCCGAAATTACTACCTTTTTGAACCCAGTTTTTGACTAATTTTATCTTTATTGTGCTTTTGGGTGCAATATTGACTGGTCTACACTGTCCTCGCATAAGTGTCTGTGTTGTAATATGGAAATATTGTAGACCCAATAGTTTTTTGAAAAGAGTATTCATGGAGTTTCTTGCCGGTTCTTCTCCATAGGAAACGACCAATTTGGAACCGTGCACTAGTGTTTGACGTTTTATAAGTGCCCATGTAGGCCTATGTAAAATAAAATCACTTTGACTTTGACTTTCTGATCGGATTATGAAATCTTTTAACTGACAGAAGAAAAGAAAATAGGAAAATGTAGTTTTTTTTTAAATTACCACTTTTCACCCAAATCTGATAGACCATCAATACAATTACCTATTGAGCTAAGAGGAACTTTAGGCAATAATTTGACTAAATTCAATTGCCTGGTTTTAGCAAATACCATTTCCTTGACTTAACAATGTTGTCATACGCCGAAAACCAAATTTTTAAAAATGACCGCACGGTTGGGTTTTTTTTTTTTTTTTTTTCTGGTAGGGGAATCATCAGAATGACTTCCCCCGCTCTTGGGCGGAGCGGGAGGGCGTGTCAGACTCTTACTGACTAAACCCCTACCCCGTTCCTTCGTTGCCTTCGTTCTGGGGGGACTCGGTATCAACCGTTAGGAATACCACATGTTCCCCCCAGAGGCTTCGGCCCTACCGGGCCCCTACAGTTTGCTGACATCTCCTTGAGGCGCGCGTGGAACAGAACGCGCCGTTGACGACTGGGCTCGGTCCAGATTATTTCCAGACTGCCGGACGGCGGGCTACCCAGTGCTCGCCGTCCGCGAACCCGCGCCTACGGTGGTCGGAAATCGGGATCGGGATCTCGGCGGCGGCGGCGTGAGGACCGTTCCCTCACGCGCTCGCGGTCAGCAGCCTCCTTCACGAGCATCACTGCTTCGCAGAAGGAGGCGACCGCATGCCAACCCTCCTCGCTCCGGACCATGGCCTGAACCAGGGCCCGGCGCGAGAGGTCGCCGCTCCCGATAGTCTCCACGAGGACACGGCGGTGCTCCGCCCAAGCGGGGCACACTTCTACCGTGTGCTCCACCGTGTCCTCCGGGCGGTCCACACAGTGGCGACACCCGGGCGTCCTCTCCTGCTTGATTCGATGCAGGAACCTCCCGAACTTACCGTGTCCGGTGAGGACCTGCGTCACACGGAAAGAGAGGACGCCGTGACCTCTTTCCAACCACTCCTCAAAGAGGGGCCTAACCGCCTCAATGACGGCGTGCCCAGCACTGGGTTGCGACAGTCGCAGTCGCCATGCCACCCTAAGATCCCGCCGGAACTCTGTCCGCCATGCCGCGACTTGACCGCACGGTTGGGTGCGGTCGCGTTGGGTGCGCAGTGGTTGAGTGATTGGCTGCTGCGCCATGTGTCGTGGATTCGATCCCCGCACGGAACTTGTATGACCTACTCGCTCGTATATGTAGAAGTGACTGGGTGTCTTGTGTATGTGAGTCCACATGTTTGTGAACGTAACGCCGACGACACAGCACAGCAGTAATTCCTGGTGTGGGGCAATATTTCTTTTTGGACAAAAAATGAAAAAACAAAAATGTTGCCCTTCTCGTTATCATCGACGTGAACATGGTTTAAAAGCTTACTGTTTCATCCTACGCACTATTTCATAAAAGGCAATGCGAAAATAGAGCGCTTGTATGGAAATGAATCTAAGGCTGGCTGTTCTTAAGCTCTACTACTAAATGCTGACACAGAATAAGGCGAAGGGGGGCCTTACAGACACTTTCTGAGTATTTTGTATGGAGTTAGTAATCGCGTCTCATACACAAAGCGGACCATACCGTGAGCATTAGTATTAGCGGCCTTGTAATATTCCCACTGTTGAGACTCAGGCCTCCTCTCTAGGAGAGGGAGTGGGCAGTAAACCACCACGCGGGCCCAGTGTGGACTGGTGAATGTCACATGTCTTCGAATTTTTGGTCCTAGGACATGCGGGTTTCCTCACGATGTTTTCCTTCACCGTCTTGAGCCATACCGTGCTTATATTTTATTAAAATGAATTGTGCTATGCACAACATGAAGATGACCAGTAATTCAACAAGCCTCTTTTAATTAAATCAGACACAATATTGTAAACGTGACTATTAAATAGAATTTCTATCAGTAAATTTTGAGGAGCTCGTGGCTAGATAATAACAGCCGCACGGGTCGATCTTCAAGGTTAAGCAACGCTTGCCAAGGTTGGTCTGTGGATGGGTGACCATCTTAACATAACGAGTTTTCTTCGTGCCTCGGATAGCACGTTAAGCTGTAGGTCCCGGCTGTCATTTGTAGATCTTTGGCAGTCGTAACGGATAGTCAGAAGCCAGTAAATCTGACTCCAGTCTTGTCATGAAGTACCGTGTTACCCCAGTCAATGGGTTGTGGAGTGTGGTAGGCAGCCGCTCCTTGTAAAATACTGGTATTCAGCTAAATCCGGCTTGACTGGAAGCCGACCCCAGTATAGTTGGGAAAAGGTTAGGTGAATGATCTAACAGTAAATGTTCAGATCATGATATCAGCGTGGTGGCTCAATTCGGTTGTGCCAGGTTATACATAACAGGTTAAAATCGTTGGTACCTTTGAGAGCGGAGAGACAACGGGCGAACACGGCCTCGCCGATGAGCGTGACGGGCACTCCGTACTCCAGCGCGGCGATGCCGGTCCACTTGCCCGTGCCCTTCTGGCCCGCAGTGTCGCGGATCTTCGGCAGGAGGTATTTACCTGCAAATATATTACATACATTTAGCGCGGTTAATGATGAATGATAACAGACTATTGTTACATTTTTTCTATATCATACAAGACGTTGGGTTTAAAAGCCTATTCCACCACTCGTTTTTACGAACGGTCTTAGTCTACGTCGCGTAGTATAATAAGGGTAAGACGGTCTCACTCAACAACAGTCTACGTAGACCGGTCGTAAATATGGGGTGGTGTAATAGACCTTTTAACAATACTTTTAACTACCTATTGAGTAGTTTTGTTTAATTCATTTCATTTTCGGATTATGTTACTTGATTTACGGCCGAAATTAATAATCAATCCATCACATATCGGAGATTGAAAAACAAATGATACCATACAAAAATTTACATGTTTTCTGTTGTTTCATTTGTTTTTCAATCTCCGATATGTGGTGGATCGATTATTAATTTCGGCCGTTAAAGTACTCTAAGCTACCAGGAAAACATTAAATTAAAAACGCACAAAGCACAGATAGCAAGTAGCTCTACTCAAAGTTAAATAAATTCGCACAATTCACAGAATATGAAATCTATATACATATCGCCATAGTTTTTTTTACTGTCAATTTCTTTATACAATAGTGTAGTACTTTTTTTGTAGTATTTGGTTCTATTTTCCTGTCTAGTGTGTAGTAACATTTATTTATACTACTAGATACAAAAATTATGGTAAGACCTACTTCAAAAAATGTAAATTTCTTATATTTTTATGAGTATACAAGGATTTATACTAACCATCAGAGTCCTTGTACTTCAGAATATCTCTTGATATTTCAATGAGGAATGAGTCCAGTTCGCCTTTGTTCCATTGTTCAAACACCTCAGCCATTTCACCTTGCTCCATGCCTTCAAATATTATTTATAACAATTACTTATTATTTATAACAATTGGTAGAAAAGTTGAAAGGAAATCGTTTGTCTTGGTATGGTCATGTGAAGAGGAAGGATAAAATGCATGTTACTAAAAGAGTTCTGAATTTACATGTCGATGGATGGAGAGGGAGAGGGAGGCCAAAGAAAAGATGTATGGATTGTGTAAGGACTGATATGAAAGAAAGGGGAGTTAGTGATAGTGTGACAGACGACAGGACAGAGGGGAAGAGGAAAACGTGTTACGCCGACCCCAAGTAATATGGGATAAGGGCAGGACGAAGAAGAAGTTACATCACAAATTACTATGTTCACTAATGTTATCTGAGGCTGGTGTTTACTTGACTAGTCAAAATTCAGCTGTGGACATACCTAGGACGTCTTTCATCAGGTTGTAAGCTTCACAGATGAGCTGCATGTCTCCGTATTCAATGCCGTTGTGCACCATTTTGACGAAGTGCCCGGCGCCGTCTTCTCCCACCCAGTCGCAACACGGCTCGTTGTTCGCCTTCGCGCATATCGCCTGTTATAATAAAATAAAAATTTAAAAATACCCCCGACTGCTCTCCACCTCTCAGGTCATGATGACCTTGAAGACCTTAACCGATTTCCACCAAACATAGCTAAGAACACTTTCGACTGATATAAATTAAAAAAAAAAAAATCTCATTAAAATCGGATCATCCGTTTGAGAGCTACGATACCACAGACGTCTGTCTGTGACATCGTAGCTCTCAAACATACATATACATTTACACACACAGACACGTTAAACTTACAACACCCCGTCGTTTTTGCGTCGGAGGTTAATAAAACTAATTATTACCAAATCTAGGTTATTAACTAAAGTACTAAAAGGTTTTCCTTTAACTACTTTCTAATACTGTTCATAGAAAGTTATCAATGGTTTGCTGGAAGAAACCAAAATAGTTGAACAGGTACCTGACAAGCTATTGGTTGATTAATGAAATACAAACCCTTAACGTTTTTGTCTATTTTATTTCTAATTTTCAAAATATTTAATTTTATTTAATTTAAAGGCTATTCCATTTGCTAGCACTAGCAGGACACTGCAGATTTCCACCTTTTTAATTATATGTTTTTACAATCCTCCCAAAGATTTTCTGGTAAGTATCATTCAACAGCCAGCGATAAGACCCGCAATGTACCCCTCGATTTTGTTTTGTTACAATTTTGGTGTAAAATAAATTATTGTGTTTTACTCTAGCCGTGTCTAAAATGTTATTATAACAAGAGAATTTGTTTGCTTGTGAGTTGGGAATTTCGAAAAAACTAAGGGAGCGCTGATCCAATTAAGTGTTGAAGCACTACAATATTTTTCAGAGCCATGAACTATCTTTCATCCTGTTAAAATGCATGGTTCCATACCCACAAATGACGTACATACCTGGAAAATAGGTTTGACATGAGGCCATGCTGCAGGGTGTCCACCAGGCATCAGTGAAGGTCCATAACGAGCACCATCTTCACCGCCGCTCACCTGTACATTAAAATAATTCATTTATTGCCTTTACAGCCTCTACCTTACCCCTATAAAAGTATTATTATAACACTAGAGGTCACTGAATCACTAGTAGTTGACCTTTCATGCTGTGTGGTTTTATAACAAAACTAGATCAAAGATATTGGACAGTAACCTACATCAGAATAACAGCCTTGTCCTCAAAATTAAAACATGCTTTGCATAAGAAAACAGCAAACAGAACTACTATAATGTAATATATATACTTACACCCATTCCTACGTAGAGTATTCCAGACGATGCCAGCTGTTTGCACCAACGCTGAGTGTCTATGTACTGCGAGTTCCCACCATCAATGATGATGTCGCCTTTCTCGAGAATGGGTACAAGCTTCTGCACAAACTCATCAACCGCAGATCCAGCTACAAACACACACAGCAGGTTATTTTTAACACCTACATTTGCATTTTATTTCATCCTCATTTTACCATATAATTTTAACAATTTAAAATGATTGGATGACTGTGTGCACAGACTAAAGAGACAGAAAATCATAGAACTTGGCAGTACACAAGCAATAATTATATTAGTAGGCAGGTATGGATGGAAAATATCACTCCACCAGAATTCTCTGTTAAATGCATGTACTCCTATGAGTATATGTGAGTATATGTGACTATTCACAGGACAGATTACATGATACAACATAAGAAAAAATAATTTATTGTATTACCTTTTACAAGTAACATAACTTTCCTTGGCTTCTTTAGTTTTGCTACCATGTCTTCTAACGATGTTGCTCCAATGATCTTTGTTCCTTTTGCCTCATTTTTGAGGAATTGGTCAACCTATAATGTTACAACACAAAAGATTATATGAAAGGTCAGGAATCTATTAACGTACTAGGAAGAAATGTGCACTAGAATATAAAATGCTTGGATAAATTAATTATGTACTCTACCTTGGCAACAGTTCTATTAAAAGCGCATACAATAAATCCTTTACTATCCATGTTAAGAATTAAATTCTGCCCCATAACAGCCAACCCGATGAGGGCAATATCAGCCTTAGGCCTGCAAATAATTAAATAATTATATTATATGCAATACAAAGTTTTAGTGACTAGGTTATTAAAATCACCAAAACCAAGAACTTTTTTACTGTGGCTGAAATTAAAGAAAATATGATGAATGTATAAAAGTATACCTATAAAAAATTGTGATCTTAATTGTGAAAATATAAATTGAGGATTACAATAGTTCAATTATTATCCAAGGACCTGGTTCAAATTGAAAAATCTTTCAATGTTGTAACCCATTTATCAAGTAAGCTATACAACATTATGTGACAAACTTTAAATAGGAGCAGAGAGTATGCGGACATAGGACAAGGACACGGGTGAAACCATAAAGACAGTGAGTACTGAATTTAAGCTGCAGAATATCAGGATAATATTTATACATACAACCTTTTTAGTCATTCTTAGCAAATCTAATCAAATACCTTGCCTTGCCCAGTATTTGTCCACGGTCAATGCCGTGCATTTCTGTCAATGTGATTTTTTATAGTAGAAAATTACCCCAACAGCACATGCTCCCATAATAAATATCTTATGTGCTAGTCCAGGATTTGGTCTACCTATATACCAAGGTTGTGAGTTTGTATGTGCATATTATGTGTTTATGAAGAAGTTCACATTCAACCAGATTTCAATGAAAATTGGTACACAAGTAAACCATGTCCTGGAAAAGCACATAGGATACTTTTTACCCCGGTGGGATGTTTCCTTGGTACAACGATTTACTATCAAAACAAGAAACTGAAGAAGAAATTGACATGGACAAAAATACAAAAGTTTAAATTACCAAAATTTTGTAAGCTTTGTAACACAAAAACATTGTACAGCCTAAAATACATTTCTTACTGTCTTCGTGGTCAACCGCAACCTTTGTTACTTCACTACTCCTATTAGTCATAGTGTAAAGTTATATCGCTTACAGCCTTCCTCGATAAATGGGATATCCAACATTGAAAGAATTTGAAAAATCTTTCAATGTTGGGTTTCAATTAGAACAAATAAGTCTTTAGATACTAATGGAACTATTGTAATTCGCTTTTTGTTTTCAAAATCATGAATGCAATTTTTATATAGGTAAACGTTTTTCTACATATTATTAGCTCTACATATCATTTTTATTTATTTAATTTACAATAAAAAAGTTCTAGGTAAAAAGTCCCAGACGCTGGACTAGTTATGATTTAATTAACTTTTTAATTAAAGTGAACATAATTTCATAAAATAATTTAACCTATCAGATATCTGTAAAATGAGAAACAATAGTAAGATAATGACAGAGCGGTCACTGGCTACCGCTCAGGGATCCATGAATTAAATGATAATTAGCTAATACTAATAACTGAAATACTACCCACAGTAAAAATAAGTCATTGTGAAAAAATATCTCTATTTTGACTTAAATACATTTATTGGCAATAGTTGGTGCATACATAAATAAAGTAAATTATTATCATTGAAGTACTTGACACAAAACTTTATGAAAGGCATTCTGTAAGTCTGTTCACCTTCAAATAACCTTGTGGCCTACTTCGCATCAAGCACTTAGGTACATACCAATACATTTCAGTCAAGTGTGCTATCCTTTAAACATGCTTTACACAAATACTGTTGGCTAACTATTGATAGATAATAGTACAACAACAAAAAAATGAATAGAATTGAAAAGAAATGTCTAGAATCAAGTTCCAATAAGCATGACAAACCAATAAAATTTAACCAGACTAAGGTTACGGCGTGAACGGGATGTTAAAGCCTTCAATAGGATATCGCTAATATAAAATATGAAACATTACATTAAGTTAACAAAACTTAACCTCAACCTACCAAAATTGAATTTCCTCAAGGTACATTTTTTAAAGTTTAGTAAATTGATCTTGTCTAGATCAATTAAAGCCTTCGTAGTGATGAGAATCAGCAAAATTGTTTTTAAAGTTCAAAATATTGTATATTTTCCCACACAGAGTTTTGAATTTTGTATTATGGTTAAAATTCAAAGTCATGCTCAACAACAAATTAGTAAAGAAAATACTTACGCTGCCATTTTTTAGAACGATTTCCTCTGTTATTGTAAAAGAATTTAAAAAGCTTGAGTTGATATTATGATTTTTGTTAGGATACGGTCAGAGATATTTTTTGAAATAAAAAATATCTCATCAAACAAAGTTTTTCCATAAACTTTACTACTTGTCTCGCTGACAGAACAGTTAACTGCACTGATTGGATCACAGACACAGAATGACAGAAATAGATTATACTATATAGCGATTGGTAGCGATGTGCAGTGTGTCGAGTACGCTTTGACTCGATTTTAATTCAACTGATTTGATAGATTAATTAATTGATTGATATATTGTAGCATTCGATTCATATTATGTTGACAACTAAATAACTATTTGCATAGGAAATTAACAGAAACGTCAACTAATACAAGTTTGGACTGTAGATTCCCTTTACTTCAAAGCGAAAAGCATGTCTCGATTCTATTACAGTACGGTCGTTATAAGTTGGCGAGTCTGAAGTTAGACTCTGCGGATTTTGGCGCTTGAAATATCGTACAAAAATAAAGGCTTTAAAAAAATAAATACCAATAACAGTTTTTGACAGCAATAACAACTGCAAATTGCATTGTGCTATTTTACCAGTCAGACATGGATAAAGTCGCGAGCACCAGTTAAACACTGTTTCAATGACAGGTAAGTAATAAATTTTCATTTATATCCTGACTGTAGGAACTTATTAACCAAACTCGACGTAACGGTAATAGAAAGCGTTTAATAACAATATTCTGCGTGAACCGACTCCAGACTCGATTCAAATTGAATCAATCTTATGACCCTGCAACTTTTTGTTTTGATTTCTTTGTATTTGTCAGTTAGCTGTACTGTAAGATGTTAGTAGTGAAATGGCTTTCTTCCAATATTGATTTTGTTACAAAATTTTGTCGAAAGACCTATCTCAGTAGTATAAATTAAGTACAAAAACTATGATTCCGTATGAAAAAACTTTCAATCAAAATACAACTTATTTTTTAAAGCTACTTTAAATCGTTCATTCTATTGTTTACTCTACTCACATTTATTAAGAGAAGTATCTGATTCAGGCTAAGGTTCAGGAGACGCTTTTTGTATGCACTCAACGAACACAAGAATTTGAATCTATCACAGTCAATCGCAGACTGTGAAACTCCACCATCACGAAAATGGCTACTTCAGATGACCTTTCCTTCTGAGCGCAGAAGATGAAATCTGAAACTATGGAAATAGCTTTAATGAGAATGATATACATTGATTTTCAACAACTTTAAGTTGTGGAAAAAACAGGTTTTCAAGTGTAAGCCTTGCACATTTGAAAAACTGTATTTTTATCTTAATTACGAGCTACTTTTGTAGAAAATTCTTTCAGAAAAATTGATTCCGGAGCAATATTTTATAGCAAAAACTAATATACTTGAGACACTTTTGACTTCAATGAAGACAAAAATTTTAATCTTTATCGTTGCCTACCAAAGAAGTTACAGATCGGCATCCTATGGAATTCCTAAATTCGGATTCTGGAAATTAATCATCAAATTATAGTTCTAGCCCCAATTTCTAGACTTGAGTCTTGGACTCAAATCAACATTCGAATGCCATAGAACTCGAGTACTGGATTCGCATCGCGAAATCGAATCATAGTTTAAAAACCGAGTAATAAATCGACTCGAGACTCGTTCCACCAAAACAATGAGTTGCTACATCACTAACAGAATGTACTCAACCTCCGACTATGAAACTAAATGACATTGACAATGACTGCTAGGGCTGCCAGTAAAATTATACAAAATTAAATCTGGCTGGCCTCATTATCCGAAGTGGCTCTCTGGATT
The DNA here is from genome assembly GCA_030763345.1 of Mythimna separata. NCBI lineage: Eukaryota > Metazoa > Arthropoda > Insecta > Lepidoptera > Noctuidae > Mythimna > Mythimna separata. The sequence continues at coordinate 18,657,487 of CM061167.1, read as the reverse complement.
CATGATCTAAATTTTTCCTTCCTACCTTACCTTTCTTGATCAGTTGTCTGATGATTTCACCGCAGCAAGTCGTGGCATGGTGGACAGAGTTCCGGCGGGATCTCATGGTGGAATGGCAACAGCGACTGTCACAACTCAGTGCTGGGTATACTACAATAATGGCGGTAAGTCCCTTCTTTGAAGAGTAATAAGAAAAAGGTCACGGTGTCCTCACATTTTGCATGACGCAGGTCCTCACAGAACACAGTAAATACGAAAAATTCTTACATCTGATTCGTGCGTAAGAAACGCCCGTGTGTTACCATTGCGTAGAGGTATGCGTGGCACGCGGGGGCAGTGTCTTCATAAGGGTGATAACACCTTGTTGGCAACGACCTCTCGCGGCGAGCCGCGCCCTGGGACAGGCTATGGTCCGGAGCGAGCAGGAATGGCAGGCGGACGCCTCCTGCGAAGTAGTAATGCTAGCGAAGGAGACACGCGACAGGGCATGGCCCTCACGCCCCAGACCTTGGCACTTGGAATTCCAATCCAGATTTCCAACCACCGTAGGTGTGAGCTTGCGGACGGAGAGCTATGAGTATAATATTGTTAGTAGAGCTACTGTTAGTAGGACAGCTTTGATCCCACTAACGTGCCAGTAGAATGAATGGGAAATAGTTTACTGGTAGCTGAGTAAAATTCACCAGAATCTCTTACGGTTTATTTTAGACAGACACAATGACAGGTATATAAAATAGACAAGTAGAAAAATAAACTTACATAGAACAAAAAGATCGGTATCAAAAGTAAACTCTCTTTTTATTCTAACACTCCTCCTTAAGTTCATTTCTCTACTTTTATCCATCACACAATCACACTACACCCATATTCAGCGCACACCACTTAAACTTCCCTTTCAACAAAGGTTTCGTCAAAACATCTGCAACCATATGAGCAGTCTCTACATACTCAAGAATAATATGGCCATGCTCGACAGCCTCCCTTATAAAATGATGTCGCACGTCTATGTGCTTTGTGCGTTGATGGTGTACAGGGTTTTGCGCAATAGCGACAGCAGATTGGCTGTCACTGAGTATTTTCATTGGCGCCTCCGCTTGGCCAGTGACATCTGAATACAACCTCTTCAGAAATATTGCCTCTCTAGCAGCTTCAGACATTGCAACGTATTCAGCTTCCGCTGTGGATAGAGCAACCGTCCTTTGCTTTCTGCTTTCCCAAGAAATTGCAGCTCCCATATTCAGAAACACCATACCCGAATATGACCTCCTGTCATAACAGCTGGCATGACTTGCATCTGCGTAACCCTGCACTTTACTCATTCCTGTCCTCTTGTACTGTAGTCCAAGACTTTTTGTACCCTTCAAATATCTAAGCACTCGTTTAGCTGCTATCCAATGTTCCTCAGCATAACAGGTGTTGAATTGGCTAAGATAATTGACTGAATGAGCAATATCTGGCCTCGTGCAAACAGATAAGTACATCAGTGAACCAATTAAATTCTGATATGGAATCGTCGGATCAGGTTTCTGTTCCGGTCCAGGTTTCTCTAGCTTTTGACCAGGAACTGATGGTGTTGATGCAACTTTGCAGTCAGCCATCCCAAAAACCTTCAAAATCTTGTTGACATACTTCTCTTGGTCAACTTTGACTCCAATATTGTTCTGCGTTATGTGCATTCCCAGAATATCCTCTGCCTTCCCAAGATCTTTCATCTCAAATTTTGTCATGAGGTCCCTTTTGACTTTGCGCAGCTCTTCTACGTCATTCCAAAATATCAGCATGTCATCCACGTATACTGCTAAGATGATGATTTTGTTACTCTGGGATCTCGTGTATATGCATGGCTCATATTTACATCGTTTAAACGACAACTGTAACAACTCATCGTTCAGTTTATTGTTCCATGCTCTAGGGGCTTGCTTTAACCCGTAAAGCGACCGTTTAAGTAAACAAACGTAATCTTCTTTCCCCTTTTCAAGAAAACCTTCTGGTTGCTTCATATAGACTTTTTCCTTTAAATATCCATTCAAGAACGCTGTTTTCACGTCCATTTGGTCTATTTTTAAGTCCATTTGTGCTGCTATAGCCAGAAGAACTCTTAATGAGCTGTGTCTCACCACCGCCACCGGAGAGAATGTCTCGTCATAATCAATACCACATCTCTGGCTAAAACCTCTGGCAACAAGTCGAGCTTTGTATCTTCGTCTATTTCCCGGGTCTTCTTTGATTCGAAATAACCATTTTGAATCTACGACGTTGCTCGCTTGTTCAGGTTTCACCAAAATCCATGTGTTGTTCTTCTTTAAAGCATCAATCTCCTCCTGAATGGCTACTCTCCATTCTCTACTATCAGACCTTGATAGTGCATCTTGAATTGTAGTGGGGTCCAGTTCTGATTCTGCAGCTTTATACAGCACATAATCCGGAAACTCTTTATTTTTCCTAGCTCTAAGTGGATACCTCCGTTCCACCTCTTGAGGTTGATCATCGACAGTTGTGTCCGACTCACAGTCTAGAAACTCTGTGTCTTCTTGAGTTTGATCCTCGTTAGTTGACTCTGGTTCAGGGACTGGAGGAGTACTCGTCGTTTCATGAGTATCTATTTGTTCCAAGTCTTGAGGCTGATCATCCACAGTCATATCAGGCTCGAGAACTTGAGGAACACAAACTTCTTCAGGAGTGTAAGTTTGTTCCACCTGTGGAATCAATACTTCCTGTTCAGACTGTTTCTCCATCCCTTTATCTCTCTCTTTTTCTTGAGCTTCAATAAATACGACATCTCTAGCCTTATAAATCCGATGCGTTTTTGAATCCACTAGTCGATAGCCTTTTGAATTCTCGCAATATCCTACTAGCGTTAACTCTATGCTCTTTGCATCCAACTTCTTCCTCTTTTGGCTTGGAATGTGCATATATGCCTTGCTCCCAAAAACGCTTACAAAACTGAGATCAACTTTCTTGCCTGACCACGCCTCCTCTGGCGTTTTTTCTCTAACGGCAATGGTCGGTGATCTATTTTTCAAGAAAACAGATGTATGCACTGCTTCCGCCCAATAAGCCTTCGATAAATTTCCTTCTTCGAGCATGCTTCTTGCCTTCTCGACAATAGTCCTATTTGCTCTCTCGGCCACTCCATTTTGCTCCGGTGTATAGTCTATCGTGACTTGATGTTGGATTCCATTCTTTCTCATAAAATTATCCATCTGTTTATTGACGAACTCGGTTCCGTTGTCAGTGCGCAGGATCTTAATTTTCTTGCCGCATTGATTCTCAGCAAACACCTTAAAATTTGTAAATTTTTCGAAAACTTCACTCTTTTGTTTCAAAAAATAAACAAACGTTTTTCGTGTAAAATCGTCAATAAATGTCAAAAAATATCTATACCCGCTAATGGAAGGAATATGCATAGGTCCGCATAAATCAGAATGCACTAAACCCAATGCTTCCTTAGCTCTCGTCGCAACTCCCTTGCGAAACGGTTGTTTGGTTTGTTTCCCCATAATACAAGATACACACTCCAGTTTAGAAGAAGTATTAGGAAAACTCAACCCAATCGCCATCTTATCTCTAAGAAGTTTGAGGTTGTGTATACCAAGATGTCCCATCCTCCGATGCCACAGCCTCTGCTGGTCGCAATCCGCTGTTGCCAGTGCAGACCCCTGTGAACAGCACTTAATCTTATAAATGCCTCGTTCTTCCACACCTTTCACAACAACCTTACCACGCACCTTGCACTCATTCTTCTTGTAGATGTCGCATCCTTTTTCTGTAAATACTATCACGTGACCCTTTCTCGCAATCGCATTCACACTTAATAAATTAGTAGCTAACTTAGGTACATACGTCACATTGTTGATTGTTAATCCTGCTGACTCACATTCAACCGTACCTTCACCTTCACCATACACTTCATTACCATCTGCACAGATCACTCTCAAAGCCTTAGAGGTATCCTTCAAGCTTCCTTTAAACCAAGCCTTGCGATTCGTCATGTGCGTCGACGCGCCAGAATCGATGATCCAGTCTCCTACTTGCGGTGTCGGCGTACCAAAAGCGTAAGCTTGTAAAGCTTCTTTCTTCCGTCTAGGATTATCTGGACACTCATTCGCCTTATGTGGTCCATCACAAATAAAGCATTTGATCTTTCCTTTGACCTTAGGTTTGCTCTTGCTCTTATGCTTATTTGACCGTAATGCTGATATTGGTTGGCTTGCACTCGAGCTTGCCGTATAGTTATCTTCCATTTGAAAGAGCTTCATCTTTACATAATCCGTAGTTAGTACCGCATTGCTGTTTTCTAGTGACAATCTCATCGGTTGAAACTCTGCCGTAAGCCCTTGAAGTAGTAAAGCAGCCAACAGTTCATCATCAACTTCTTTTCCTAGGTCTTGTAGTTCCTGGGATACCATCATTACAGTTGTCACATATTCTCTAACCGTTGGGAATTGTTCCAGCTTCATGCTTACTAATTTAGATAGTAAACGACAACGGTTATTCAAACCTTTATCCTCAAACGCATCTCTTAATGCTTCCCAAGCATCTTTCGCGGTCTTAGATTTGCGTACATGCACCAAGCATTGGGGTTTGACCATCAAACAAATTCTTGCTCTAGCTTTCTGGTCTTTTCTCGTACCTTGTGTGTCGGTTGCTTCAGGCGTAACGCTTGTATACTCCCACAAGTCATCATGTATTAGATGCAGCTCCATGAGAAATTTCCAAGTGGTATAGTTGCTACTACCATCTAATTTCTCCATAGATAAGCCACTACTGCCTGAACTACCTTCCATTTGTGCCATCGTTGTCTTCTGGTCTCGTTGTGAACTCCCGTTACCAGACGACATTTTCCCAAAGTGCGAATCCCATAACCTGTTAGTAGAGCTACTGTTAGTAGGACAGCTTTGATCCCACTAACGTGCCAGTAGAATGAATGGGAAATAGTTTACTGGTAGCTGAGTAAAATTCACCAGAATCTCTTACGGTTTATTTTAGACAGACACAATGACAGGTATATAAAATAGACAAGTAGAAAAATAAACTTACATAGAACAAAAAGATCGGTATCAAAAGTAAACTCTCTTTTTATTCTAACAGGCCCACTGTCTGGCGGTCCGGTAACCATCTGGAGTGAGCCTAAGTCGTCGATGGCACGCAATATTTCACGCGCGCCTCGAGGAGATGTCAAGAAAACCGTAGAGGCCCAGTAGGGGCGAGGCCAGGCCTACTTGGGAAAACCTGAGGCCCTGGAACGCAAAAATAGAATATAGGAGTGGGTTTTAGTCGAAAAGGCTTATGATTCGCGGCACGTGCTAAGGTCTTTATGAAAGAGGAATTACTACTTATCACATCACATTGCTTTTGGCAGTATTAACTGAAATAATTCATAATTTGAATTCCAGTGTATGTGTGCGCTCTATTTGTTAAAATGTTTGGGACTGCGCGCGTTGTAAAATCATAATTTTAATATTCTGATCCAGAACATTCGTCAGTATCATTCTGTCTAACATAACAAACCGATCTGAGAAATACATAATCAGAAAAAAATAGTACCTATGTGGAACGTACTGATATTGTATATTATTCCGGTCTTTCTGAATTAATAATAGGTATGGATTCAGATTATAAATCCAGAGAGCTAAACCGGATGTACGAGGCCGGCCTATAACAACCTATTATTTATTAAGCATAACATTAGAAAATTTAATCAGAGGACAACTGTGGACTTTCTCATATCATTAGAATCACCAATCTTATTGCTATTTGCGCTTATGGATTTTGATATTTTTGATATAAAAAGTAGAAATAATAGACTGGTTGTGTATGAACTTACTTATTGTATTTCTTTATCCAGAAAACAATATCCTTGACAAATAATTGTTTAAGTAGTTTTCAATATTACTGACTGCAAGCCCGCCAGAATCGAATGGTACGACGCCCTAAAAGCCCGCGCTTTTCCTTTTTCGGTCAATATTCAAAATCCGGCGCTCTGATTGGCTATCGTACCATTCGCGACCATAGATGGTACAAAAGACAACACAATGTTTTTAATATAAGGTGATAATGACTTATTGGTTATCATTCCACATTACCACGTCCTCGTGGAGAAACCAGGAGTAAAACCAAAGAACAACTCAGTAGCCCAAATGTTATCAACAATTTAACAGTTTTATACAATCTTACACAAAATAGCACCAATGTGCAACGTTATAACCATTATAAGGTAAATAAATTGATGTTGAACAATCATCTGTTTATGCACATATGAGTTGATAAATATCAAACTGCCATAAGTCCACCTACAACAAAATTTGACTTTTTGATTTAGTTGTAGAGTCCGCGCCACCACTCATGGCCGATAGCCGCGGCGCCTCAGACGTGTAATAAAATGTTGCCAGTAGGAAGAAATTTTCTCCCACATCCCATTACTCCAAAACTATTGTTATTCTTGGAACTTCATATTTTTTGTTGCCCAAGTAATAAAACAAAGAATTTTTATCATTAAAACAATATTATAAAGTTTAATACAATTTAATGCAATAGTTGTGGTCATTATGATATAATTCTTTTATACGAGATATATCGCAATCCCTGTTATTCAATTCTTCGTCGGTGGATCAGATTCAGTGTCACTATCACTCTGTTGATATTATGAATCTCTCCATTCCCACATCAATTAGTCCGTCATTTTTAAAATACTCATCTTCAAGATGTTCCACGTGGTTTCACTGAACGATCCAGTCTTCTGGCGTCAATAATTTTTGATGGATCTTGAGCCACATTTTTTTCAGCAACGCGTCTTTTTACCAAACTCCATTTTTTTTTCAATGGGATTTAAGTCACAGTGGTAAGGACGTAATTTTACCACTTCGTGATTATACTGTTTCAGTAGTTCATCAACTGCAAATAGAGGTAGTTGTTTGTTTATTTTAATAATGTCGTATAACACTGGTTTAGTTCATCTTTCTTCAAAGTAAATTTGTTTGTTTGTTTCTCCATAAAATTAGGTACACATCAATGAGTTTGCAACCCTAAAATTTACCTGTCATAGCAGCGACTCTTATTTGAACATTTTGTAAATGGATCAAAACTTAGTTATTTTTCTTCTCCAGTTCACAAAACTCTTTCACCTTAAGAATTATTTCTCTGGCTGCACTTCTTATCACTTTGCACTCCATAGTCAATCTTCTTCCAATATAAAAACAACACAAATTTATCAACAACACTCGTAACGTTCATAACTGACAAACGACAAGATGACGGAGCTGACACATTTAGTTCGACTTTTCGCCGTCGGACTTGAGTCGTGGCGCGGACTCTATTCACCTTTTAAATTCATGTTTGACAGCTCACTTCAAAAGCTCTTAAGTCACAGGCATAGCCTTGAATAAAACGGTTAAATTTGTCAGTTTTTTTCAAATTCTAGTAAGTCCACAAAGACATTATTTCAAATTCTCACATGTCCATTGCGACCAATCACAATACGTCAAACTTGTCAATATGGCGTCAGTCTTGCCGAAAGTTTTGTGATTATGGTTTATAAGTCCATATTAATCATATCAATATTTATCAATATATCATAAGTCCAGTATGGGCATATCAATCGGCAATAAGTCCAAACTATTTTTATCTTTTTCATAGTATCTATGAATGTTATTGTTAAATTTTGTTTATTAAAATACTTAGACACAGTCGATAATCAACATTTTATAACACTGTTAGTACAATTCCATAACACTACTGTGAAACTAAAAACGTTAATTTCCCAAATTTTGCATGAAGTGGACTTATGGCAGTTTGAAATTTATCAACTCATATATTATATAGAATAGTTAAACTGAATCAAACAATTCAACACTGACTACAAAGCATTCCTGAAGTGGTAGAATTGGCATGTGTTTTTATTTAGAAATTCGCCTTTTGAGTAAAAACTAAGGAGCTCGTGGCTAGATAATAACAGCCACACAGGTCGATCTTCAAGGTTAAGCAACGCTTGCCTAGGTTGGTCTGTGGATGGGTGACCATCTTAACATAACGAGTTTCCTCCGTGCCTCGGAAAGCACGTTAAGCCGTTGGTCCCGGCTGTCATTTGGAGATCTTTGGCAGTCGTTATGGATAGTCAGAAGCCAGTAAATCTGACTCCAGTCTTGCCATGAAGTACCGTGTTACCCCAGTTAATGGGTTGTGGAGGTCTGGTAGGCAGCCGCTCCTCGTAAAATACTGGTATTCAGCTAAATCTGACTTGACTAGATTTGACTGGAAGCCGACCCTAATTTAGTTGGGAAAAGGCTAGGCAGATGAGATGATGAGTTAAACTAAATCATAAATATAATATAACATTTGAACATAGTTTTATGACCCACTATAATTAATGACGCATTATTTCATGGGTCGATGTTGCATTATGGTACGACGCCCTAAAAGCCCGCGCTTTTCCTCTTTCTGTCAATATTCAAAATCCGGCGCTCTGACTGGCTATCGTACCATTCTCAACCACAGATGGTACAATAGACAACACAATGTTTTTAATATACAGCTTGGCTATAAAGAGTAGAAAAAATATGAGGTCGCCACTATCGTTTAGACTTTAGATGGTATCATTTAAAATACTACATAAACGATCTTGATACTTTAAGTATCTTTTTAGAATTCCGTAGGGATATGGCAAAAAACGAAACCCTTAAAGATTCGTCATGTCTGTCTGTGTGTCTGTCTGTCCATCTATCCGTCCATATGTCACAGCCACTTTTGTTCCGAGACTATAAGTGCTATACTGTTGAAACTATGTATTCTGTGAACCACATTCAGATTTTCACGAAAAAAGATTATAAATTTTGGGGTTCCTAAAGGCTCCTACTGTGAAACTGTTTTTAACAGCAGTAACAACTGCAAATCGCATTAATTTTTTTAAAACCTTTATTTTAGTACCATATTTCACGCGCCAAAATTCGCAGAGCCTAATTTCACACACGCCAACTTATAACGGACGAATTGTACGTACTTATTAATTCCATAGAATTAATTAATAGAATGTTATTGGAACTATAGCAACACCGCTAGCGTCACGTCAACTGGTCTTGTTGCTATATTCTGTAATAAAGAGACAAAAGTGACGAGTGCAACAAACTGAAGGGATGGAAATGATGAATGTCCGAGAGAGATGCAAATCTCTGAAAAAAAAATATGCTGTTTCTGCTATATGTGTAGCACTAACGTAGGTGTATAAATAGATAAAGGTAGTGGCGCGCGCATTGATTATTGATCTAGTATTCCCATTCCCTCCTCTTTGTGGAGGATAGGATATCTTAATAAGTTCATTTTAATCAAGGTGCTAGTGATTCATTAGTGTTCCTGCCCGTCTGTGATTCTACAGGTAGGTGAATAATATAGATATTTGATTGTCGAACATGTTGAATGTTTTGGACGCGTCAACTCCAATGACATTAGATGCCGGCGTTTTAGCAAGTATTTTTTCACTACAATGGCTGTTTTTCAAACTTTGCATATATTTGTTACCTATAATTTTTTTTTACGACCAACAAATGTTTAATTTTTGATAAAATATATCAAAAATTTTTATTAATGAGAAACTTTAAAATTAATTAATTAAAAGGCTTCTAGTGTGGGACGCAACCTGTGTGGACACCCTAGCGCCATCTTATGTGCCAAGTTCGATGGCTGTACAGGCGCGGCTGCTAAGCCCCTCAAACGCAAATCATCATCATCGACGTCCACTGCTGGACATAGGCCTTCACCAAGCGTCGCCACATTTAACCGGTGTATCTCGCATCCATCGGATTCCCGCAACTCTCGCCAGGTCATTGATCCACCTTGTGGGAGGCAGATGCAGTGTTAGGAACACTGCATCTCGCGGTATGTGGCTGCCACTCCAGAACCTTCCGTCCACATCAACCATCCGTTCTGCGAGCAATGTGCCCTGCCCATTATCACATAAGTTTGGCGATTATTCGGGTTATGTCATCCTTGGTTCTCTTGCAGATATCTTAATTTCTGATATGAACATGCAAGGAGACTCTGAGCATAGCCCTTTCTATTGCCCTTTGGTTGATTTCAACCCCTTGTCTCCAAGCCTATATCTATACAGCAATTGGCTGGTTTTGGTCATCATCTCATCGTCATCTACCTAGCCTTTTCCTAACTTTATTGGGGTTGGCTTCCAGTCAAGCCGAATTTAACTGAATGCCAGTATTTTACAAAGAGCGGTCCATAACCCAATGTTGCGATGATGTTCAGTGCGGTCACATGAGACTGCATGGAAAGGAGTAGCTTAAGCTTTCTGATGAGGCCCATTGTGAGCGACCACGTTTCAGTTCCATATATGTCTTCACTGGCAACACACATGGTCATAGACTTTTGTCTTGAGACACTATGATATTTTAGTCGAGAAAATACTGTGCAGCTATGCAAATACTGTAACTATATTGCTAGTAAATAGCAATTTTGAACTGTTTGGGTTCAAAACACTTTGTTTAACAGGGTCAAATTGGGCATCTCCTTTTTAAGGAAATATCATACCAACTGGCCAACACTTTGCTTGACCAGAGATCTCCAAGACTTTACATGCACTCAGGAAGTACCCTATTCATAACATAGCATTAAAGATGTTGGACATGAAGACAATAGCTTTTGTCAGTAGTTCCAGCAATACTTCCTACCATTTGATTGTTTTTATGACTTCTATGGGTGACTCAAGTCTGGGGGAAAGTCAAGAAGGTCTTGTTCAAGAATGAGACCAACATATTTTTCTCTTGAGCTATCAAATGATACATTCCCGTATAATTTGATCAATATTGTGTTTTAATTGATAACAAGTAACACAAATTTCAGTTCTATAACTGAATCACTATTTTTGAACAGTTGTGACTATTAAAACAGTAAGTACTCAAGACATGCTATATTATAGTACAATCGTGCCACTTGGGCTGGTAGAAACACTGTTCCAAACACTAAGAGAATCAGTAAGAAAAAGAAATCAGAAAGAAGAAGAATCTATTTAACAAAAATGTTACGCCCAAATAGAATTTGGTTATTGGTGAAATGTGGGTGTGAACTCTACATATCTGCAGTACTGTTGTGGTGTTATGTTATAAAATTATGGTAACAGACATGCAATTGTAGCAATTTGTGAAGATTTGCTCTCTTTTATTAAGGGTTTCATTGTTTATATACAAAGTTCTTCATCAGAAAGAAAAAGGTATGACTGAGTTATTAAAATTTGAGTGTGTGCTTTTCCATATTTTGAACAATATATCAAATAGAAAAAATAATCATATTAATTATATGCTTAATAAACATAATGTACATAAGTTTGCTATTACAATAGTGTCAGAATCGTGGAAATCTCATACATAATGATGACAAATGAATGTTTTATATATCCAGTAAGTTAAAATTTTTACAGCTTCATTCAGTCATTAAGCATTAATCAAAATTAATGATTAATGACTTACTATTAGAACATCATTGATTGGAATTCGACAGCTTCTCAAAAAGTGTTGGTTATCTATTGTTTTCGTGGTATATTGAATGGAGAAAATGTATTTACTACTGGTTGTTTTACAAATTTTATTTAGTTGTAAAACCGTTCAACGAGAGGATGGGTGTGTCAGACCTTTACTGACTAAACCTATGTTCATTTTATGCCTTCGTTCCAGAGCCCCGGGAGGGTTCTTTCGCATAATCCTTGACCTTAGTAGAATTCGCTGACATTTTGAGGCGCGTATGGTACACTACTCGCCGTCGACGACTTAGGCTCGCCCGGATGGTTATCAGACGGCCAGGCAGCGAACTATCTATTGCTCTTCTTCCGCAAGCCTACGGTGGCTGGAAATCAGGGTCGAGATCCCGGCGGCTATGAAGTCCGTTACCTTACGCGTGTGGCAGCCTCGTGCGTAAAGGAGGCTATTGCTCCTCGCTCTGGAAGATGATATGGTCGCGAGAGGTCGTTTTTTTTGTTGCCGCTGATCAGGCGATCCACGATATTACGAATAGAAGGTGATGCTCCACCCACCACAACCGTGTCCTCAGGGTCACACAATGGTCGGAGTATCCGGACGTTTCTTCCTCTCGAATCTGGCGCTGAAAGAACTTACCATATCCGGTGAGGACCTGCATCATGCGGAAGGTGAAGACTTCCTTTCCTGCCACTCCTCATAGAGGGAATTTAACCGTCATAATTATGGCTTCTTTAGTAAAGATAATTTCATTATACAATCAAAAATATAATTAATACACTGTGATGATAATATAAATAAAAGAGCCTGTTTATTCATTAATTACAATTATTAAGTGTTTACTTAACATCTAATACTTCATTTATTTATAAATAAGGACCCCCCTTTGGGTAAAGGCTGCTGCAGGCAGCCTGCGCCAAGTTTCTCGGTCCTTTGCCACTGAGAGCCATCTCTGAACGGCCACTTTATCAACTGAATTTTCTTCAGGTTTTCCCTGTCTGCGTTTGCCTTTTAATCCTGTCCACTTTGTTTCTTGTTTGGACCTTTTTTGGTGTGTGATCTGCCTACATGGCCTGCCCATTTCTATTTTAATCTTTGTGAGTGTTTGTTTTGTTTCATTTTTCTTATTTTTGCCCTTTTTTGATTATCCCTTGATATTCAAAATGCTACTTTTCATGTCATTTTGGCATACTTATTTCAGCTTCTTATCTCGTTATTGTAGATCCATGTTTGGCAGCCCTATGTAAGGCACTGAAGTAGTAGCATAGAAGATAGTAAGTAAGAGTCCATTACTATCTTTTTAGCTTTAGGGTGAGCTTGCTTCTGATTATATACTTAAATGTCAATGCGTCTATTTATTTAAATAAATTCTTGGATGGTTTGAAGGGGATTTGTTTTTCCAGGTAAATGTATTTATCTATATACTTTTAACTGCAATTGGATTATCAGTGTTATTGGTGACTACTTTAGTTTTAGAAACGTCAAGCTATTGCTACTTAGCTTTATTTAACTCGTTTACTTAGTTTCAAGCTCTTGAAAACTCTGAGAACAGAATTATATCATCCGCAAACTGTACCTAGATTGCTCAGGTATTTTCCTGTGATACATATTCCTTTTCTATTTCATTCCAAGTTTTCTGTGATGTATTGAAGCATGGCTATAATATAAAAGCTTTAGGTACATGAAAAAGGATCTCCCTGGTTTACAAATAATAGCAAATACATAAAAAAATACCGGACTATAGGAATAAAAACTGGTAAACGTCGGTAGCACAGACCACATAGAGGCATTTGACTTTAGCATTTGACTTTGACAGCTAAACAGGAGAAAATGTCTTGATACTTGAGTATTTTTTTGTACTTATGACTATAATACACAGCATCTTCAGAAATTTTAAATATACTACCAGTACCTATGCAGTAATATACATAGCTACAATCAAGTTGGGAGAGATAAGCGATGACCATTGTCATACCCTATGCCCCCAAAGTTGTTCACCAGTACGCTGGATGATGTCTTTGAGACATGAGTTCTAGTCAAATGGCATTGTTATCAGTGAAGCGAAGTAGGTAACTAATGTATGTTTTGCTGGTGGTTCTTTTCTCTCCTACAACCACAGGACAAGAGCAAATGCCAGCCTTGAGGTTGAACTAAAGATGAAAATGTCGAAGAATAAAATCATAACCAACAGCTGGAAAAGGAACATACACATAGCAGATATAAAATATGTCCATAAATATATTTACTTGGACAAATTGTTTTTTTTTCGGGCAAAGCAAAATAAAGAAATCTTTACAGAATAGTAAATGGATGAAAAAGTTACTGGGCCACAAAGGAACTATTTAAGGGTGGGTACACTGGGTACTTTGCTCATATAACTGAAGCATGAACTGATGGACAAATATATTCTTCTCATTCATTGTCATGACTATGGTCTATCGGTTTAGGTAGTTAACTAAAGGTAAACAATCTTGGTATGTCTTTTTATATTAAAGAGGTCGTATATAATATACACAAAGATTTTTTAAATTTAGTTTATTAGCTAACATCGATTTAGGTGAATACCTAGTCGCAAAGATTTTTATATACAATTTATAGACAACTTTTAGATAAAAAGACATGCCAAGATTGTTTACATTTAGTTAACTACCTAAACCGACGGAGTATAGTGATCGGCGTAGGTAGTGCCATTCGCGGGATTTTGTGACAGTTTTCTTAACATGGATATGCCGTCGAGTTCCGGGAAATATTTTATTTATTTATTTTATTAGGTATATTTATAGGTCCATATAAACGGTTCTCTCATTTTTTATTAATGGTTCATACCCTGTATTAGAACTAATATTACTCGATTGTTCAACAGCATGTAATAAGTACATGGAAAACATTCTTCAGAATCCCGGGAATCCCGGGGCATATCCATGTTAACATTATCACTCAAGTTCATTGACCCCAAACGGCACTACCTATGCCGATCACTAGTCATGACTAATGGTGCACACACGGTCTTTGACTCACATCTAAAAGTCCAAACTCAAGGTTTATCGATGTGCAATGGAGCGCAAAATCTGGAATGAAAGCAAGGAATTGTGATCTTTGGAAGGAGTGGAGGGAGACCTTTGCCTAGCACTGAGACAATGAGGGGGCTACCTAAAATAACCAAATACAATACAAAAACGAGTAAAGATTTATTTATAGGTATATTACATTATACTATTCAGTCATGAAAGTACCAATACACAAAATGTTATTCTTCCAAAATTTATTTTATTGCTTTCAAAGCATGTTTCCTCAGAAATGATACACTTAGATCAATGAATAATCCAATCATTGAAACATTTTTTAATGAATGTTGGGTCGCAACTGACTCACCCTCAGCGGCTCTAATGCACTGAGATTTTATAAAAAAAAACAGGTAGTTTAAGGTGGTGACATATTTTATAGGCAATTGATTCTTTCAAATGGTATGGATCGACTAATGAATAGTTGATGGTCTGCCAGACCGAGGCAAAGCTTTCATCACATCAGCTCGACCACTTTTGGACGTATTGTACCTACCACTCTTAAGCACGGTAGTGAAGAGATATCCTCTCAAAACTTATTAAGTGTAAAGATTTTATCTCCAACCTAGCTTCTGCCAGTGACTTCGCCAGCGTGTAGAGTTAGTTTAGTCTTGGCGTGATGATATATATCTAACACTGATAGAATTTTTCAAATCAGACTATACTCCGTCGGTTTAGGTAGTTAACTAAAGGTAAACAATCTTGGCATGTCTTTTTATCTAAAAGTTGTCTATAAATTGTTTGTAAAAATCTTTGCAAATAGGTATTTACCTAAATCGATGTTAGCTAATAAACTAAATTATAATCTTTGTGTATATTATATACGACCTCTTTAATATAAAAAAACATACCAAGACTGTTTACCTTTAGTTAACTACCTAAACAAACGGAGTATAGTAGTTCCTGAGATTAGCGCCTTCAAACAAACTCTTCAGGTTTTAAGAATAGAAAAGAATTATATCACAATGTTACAAATTAGAAAATTTAAATTTAAAATATATTTATTTATTTCATTAAATAGGTTATTTGAGCTTTCTTAAAATATAAGTAATGCTTTTATGAAAACATTTTAAATACATAAAATATTTTAAGGAAAATTAAATTTAAGAATGCAGCGCCATCCTTAAAGAAATTAGAGTACTAATGATGATTTGCGTTGCGGTATACAAGTACTAGATGGAGCTACCATCTTTTAGAATAGTACATTATGATACAAGTGTGTAATGTGGTTCATTATCGTCGCGGTGGTATTAAGACCCGAGCCATGGCGAGGGTCTTAAGAGAACCAAGAACGATAATGACTAATTACTCACGTGTGTCATACGACGTTTTTCGACACACTTGCGAAGAAAAAAAAATGAAAAATCAACTTTATTTAGTAGGTATATGAAAAGTTTATTTAGAGAAACAGTTCGTAAATGTGCAGTCAGTAAAGTTATGGTTAACTATTTTTGACGGTATAGCGGTCCCATGACATAGATTTTGTAATTGAAGGCGTACAGCAAAAATCATTTTCCTCATAAATAGTTGATTTTGTAAAAGTATTTTATTTTTAAATATGGCGGCTAAAAAATTGACTCAAAAATTGATGCACGCATGCGCGAAAAATGGCGGCCATAGACTAGCTACTCTAGCTCTTGGTTTAGAAAAAATAAGAATGAGGTTGCTTATAAACAGAAAATACAAATTTGATGAAAGATGTAATTAATTAAATATGTTAAATTTTAAACAGTTTATTTAAACACGAAATTGCATGAAATAAGTAAGAAAAACACTAATTTATGCTATAGAACGCAATAACAAATGTTTTTTTTTTGTCTTAAAACTCTTTTTGCCAAAAAAGAGGTTAAACAAAAAGGTTCTAACTACATTACAGCACAAGTGCATAATAGTAACCAAAATGTCACAGTTTGGTAATGAGCCCCTTTATATACCTAAGTGCAGTGCAATAATAGCCACTTTATGAGCAAGTGTGTCGAAACTGTCATTTATTTTATTAGTCACTGTGTCCCCCCTGCTTTGACGGCTGAATAATGTTACAGTTTGCGCTTTCATTACGTATCATATGACGTTTTTCAATACACTTGTGAAGTAATAGTAGATTATTGCATCGAGCACAAAGTAGTTTATTATTGCACCGAGTGCCTGATTTAGAGCCCGAGTGTTAGCGAGGGCTATAATCTAATAGGCACGAGGGCAATATTAAATTACTTAAGGCGAGGTGCATAATCTGCTTTTCTTTCAACTATTACCTATAGGAATAGTAGATAAAAGAAACTCATATCAAACAGTTAAAATAGAAGTTTCTATAATGTTTTCCGGAGTTAATGTGTCGCTAGATGATTCCATTTTAATTCGAAGCCGAAGCACTCAAAATCAGATAGTATCACACTTTAAAAAATATTCGTTCCAAAAATATTGTCAAAACAAAATTAACAAAGTTCCCGCCAAATCAGCAGCATTTAAATATAAGATAATGTTGCCAAAGTGGCAATCCTGAAATCGTTGTAGTATAGGAGCTAAGAGCAAAATAAAATAAGTAAAAAATCTATTTTTTAATGTTTTTTTATTTTTATTTGGCCCATAGATACTACAATCGTTATAGTACTGTGTGTATTATTGGTAGTTCTTTAGCTAAGGATTGTAAATAAAAAAATACACAGTTGCTACGTATATGACAAGAACATACTATTGTTATATAGCATATAATAGTCACGCTGTCACTGAGCACTATTGTAGTTGTATACATGGGCGTCGCACTTTAGGTAGTGCCCATATTATAAGTATCATATACATATTATCTTGCATAGGCGAGGAACGAAGGTGATTTGATTCAACCTGCGGGATTTTTAGACTTAGTATGTTTGGACATAGAAAATAATTAATAAATAAAAGAGATTACTGTTACAATTACAACAAAATTGCGTAAGTACATGTTTTTAGTTTGTGTATAGTTCCAAACTGATGTTCTTTGATTATTTGGGCAATAAAGTTTTTATGATAATAATTGTTGTTTTTTTTTTATCCCAAGCACCAATAACACACAATACGTTGATTGTAGTATCTATGAGCGAACAAAACTAAGTATAAAAGTTAGAGTATTTCTTGCTTGTGTGCTTGTACAATGTACATTCATGTGTAACACAAGTTATTGTGGATTAGTATGTCGTTGTTGTTATAGGAAATATCATTAGAACTTATCACAATAAGACTTACATTATGAAAATAAATGATTAACAACGATATTCTCACCCACAACATGGCTCTTAGCTCCTATACTATAACAATTATTTTTATATTAGCAATCTTTAGCCACAGAATTACCAATAATACGCACAGTACTGTAAAGATTGTAGTATCTATGGGCCAAAAGAAAAAAAAAAATAAAAAAACAGAGTGTTTGTTATGTTATGATTTAATATGATGTTGTTATTATGGTGCTGTTGCTTGTAAAATGTGTTGATGATAATTATCACAAGTGATACTTCTATTTCTATGATTAAAACAACGTCATATTAAGCCACAACATGACGTAAACTTATTTTATTATTGTTTTAAACGATTTTTTTTTCTTATTTTATTTTGTTCCTAGCTCCTATACTATAACGATTTCAGGGTTGCCCCCTTGGTAACATTATATTATATTTCAATGTTAATCCACTGGTATACATTTAATTCCTGTCGATTCTGGGTTTTTGGTCCATACATTTTTGGACATGTCCTTTCTTTCATTTTTAAATCAGAGTTAGCAGCAATCATTTTTTAAATTTGGAACAAGTAGGATAGAAACAAATAATACGTACGTAAAAAAAATTATTGATATCGGCTGGCTGAATAGAGCTAACCCATTGATATTGGCGCCTTATGGTGCGATTAAAAAAAAAACTGTGCAAAAATGAAATTTCATACATTTTTATTGCTCTAGAGCAATAAAGACTCGCTTTGTACTGAGTTTTTAGTGTGATTATGATGAAATTAAAGCATAGTTGGAAGAAAAACAATTTAATTATCACCAAAACAGTAGGTACCGTAAAATGGGGTGAATAGAAACGCAGGGGTGAATAGGAACGAAAATGGTTACTGGATTTTAACGTTATTTAACAGGTTTTTCCAGCATTTAATTACTCCTATTTGTCCATTAATTGTAATAAAAGGCGATGCTTATACAGAAATGAAGATAAAATATTTAACCAAAGTAAAAATTAAAATCAAACTTTCGTTCCTATTCACCCCTGCGTTCCTATTCACCCCGTTTTACCCGGTACCTAAAACTAGAAAAAATATGTGACATGGCGCTAAAAATTATATGTGTTTTCTCATGTCTTATAAGGGAAGCCAAGGTCTTTTGATCATATTGCCTAGTCTTTCATGTTTATATTTTATTGCGTGAAAAGTTTTTAAGATAATGCCTTTCGTACTGACAATAAAATGCGGATGTAACATTTTTTAATAGTCTGTACTTAGTATTTAAACAGCCCCTCAATTACACTTAAAAAAATTACATATAAAACCGCGCGCATCTTAAAATGGCGGCCATAGATAACAAAGAAAATACAAATTTTGGTTGAAATTTGGTTTATTTATTAAATAATATTTATGAATAAATCTTTAAAATGGACAATAATTGCATGAAATAAGAAAGTAAGACACTTTTTTTGTTAAACTTTTTGGGACCAAAGTGGTTTAACAATAGTATACAGGGTGTAAGGAGAACGCTTCCGAAGCCAGAACGTAGATTATATACAACCTAAATGCAAACGAATACCAATAACCTTTCGCTTTAAATTGATTATTTTCAAAACTTCATATTTCATAAACACGCAATGGAAACGAAAGTACAAATGTGAGGTCACTGACACGCAAGGCAACGTCGCGCCACTGCGCGCCCGCGCTTATCAGTCGCCGAGCGGCCGCCGAGCGCTCCGCCCGAGTCGCGGGATTTAATACGGAATTTACAAACATCACTTTCAAAATGCCTAGGCCGCCGCCCCCTACAACCCTTCATAAAATTATGAATTTTAATCGCAATTGTAGTCCATTGTAAAAAGCTGACAGAGGCATTTTACGTACCTGTCTAAATCCTTTGCGACCTTATGAGGTTTGGCTCGAACTGGGCTCCATCCATTTCAATACAAAGGCGGGCCCGTCGCTGTGTCGACTCGTGAACACGAGGCATTAGTGTTGGATCCTCAACACATTCTTCACGTAACTTATTAAAAACGCTCACTATTCTGCCCCGCATTTCATCAGCACTGTCACATTCCCGATCAAACACTCTTTCTTTCACATACCCCCACAAAAAGAAGTCCAATGGCGTTAAGTCGGGTGAACGAGCCGGCCAGGCGTGCGGCCCCAGCCTTCCGATCCAGCGGTCATTAAAAAGTTCAGTGAGACGCTCGCGGACGGGACGCGTAACATGCGGAGGAGCGCCATCGTGCTGGAACCATGCTCGACGATATTCAGCCAGCGACACATTGTCTAGCATATCATCTAAACGTCCATTTATAAAATTAAGATATGCTGATCCATTGAGGCGCTGCGGTAGAAACACTGGTCCTAAAATTTTCCCATTAAAAACACCAGCCCATACGTTGACGGACCATCTGGTCTGATGGCCGGTTTCTTGAGTGGCGTACGGGTTAACGTCTGACCATACATGGGCATTCCTCCTGTTCCACATCCCGTTCCTCGTGAATGTGGACTCGTCCGTCCAGATAACGTGCTCAATGAAGCCAGGCGCACGCTGTTGTTGATCTAGCAGCCAACGACAGTACGCACGACGACGAACGCGATCATTGGGCAGCAAAGCTTGTACTTTGTGTATTTTGTAGGGCCGCATTCTGTTCCGGCGCAAGACTTTATGAACTGTCCAGTGAGAAACTGTCGGTAAACCCCGTCGCCGCAATAATTTCGCCGCACTTCGTGTGCCTAGGCGTGGATTTTGGCGAATCACATTTAAAATACGCTCCTCAGTCTGAACATTCACTTGTTGTCCACCACCTGCCGCCATCGGAGCAATCGGTCGATTTTCTAAGACTCGCTGAAAAGCTGCCGTTATCATGCGAGAATCAGACGGATGCCGGACATTCGGAAATCTGTTCCGGTAAATTCTCAACGCTAGAGATGCATTCCCAAGGGCTTCTCCTAAACACATCAACATGTTGCCGTATTCACGAGCACTGTACACGTATGCCTGAGGCATTATTTAAAACAACAAAAAATAATAACTAAAAAAGAATAAAACAGCACTAAAAACGTAACAATAATAACTAAACACAAATTTAAAACTAACAAAACAATAATTAATTACGATGCAATATCGATCGGATAAACGTAACGTACGTTAGCTCACGAACCGAGTCGGAAAGGAACTGACTAGATTACTATTATTTAGATTTACTAAAGAAGTACTATGAAGATCAAACGACGCGCCGCACTTGCAGGTGGACAAACGTTACCGCCGCCGCACGTGCCGCGTTGCGATGTGCAAAGACCAACAATTTACAGAGGCGAAAATGTTAAAAGAATAATTTTAAATGTTAGGAAATTGTACTTATGCTATTACAAACTGTTTTCATTTTCTAACTTTTAAATAAGATTGAATCGGTTTCTTGGATTCAATTAATTTAATTATTCACTTTAAATTGGTTTACTTACTAAATGAAGGATCCAGTTCTT
This sequence comes from Mythimna separata, assembly GCA_030763345.1. Classification (NCBI taxonomy): domain Eukaryota; kingdom Metazoa; phylum Arthropoda; class Insecta; order Lepidoptera; family Noctuidae; genus Mythimna; species Mythimna separata. Next base: position 18,636,279 of record CM061167.1, on the reverse strand, counting down.
GCAATAAACAAGCGCGCATCGTGTGACTTTAATTACATTGACATAAAGTTCAAATTCAATTGATTCACGCGCTCTGGTTGCTTTAAACTGTACATGCGATGAAAATTTTTTAATCAATCACAGCTGATGTCGACGATCTTTTAATTTATTTCATTTACTATCGATTATCGACATAATACAAAACTGTTAATAAATGCACGACATAGTGCATCAATTTAAAACTGTTGACGCCTCTGTAATGTTTCTTTTTATTTATTTTGGCGGCGCTTTACAAAGGATACTTTGACCACGCCGCACCGGCGCGCCGGCGCGCCGCGCAGCAGTACAGTTCGTCCGCTATAAGTTGGCGAGTGTGAAGTTAGGCTCTGCGAATTTTGGCCCTTGAAAATATCGTACAAAAATAAAGGTTTTAAAAAAATAAATGCAATTTGCAGTTCTTATTGCTGTTAAAAACAGTTATTGGCATTATTTTTTTTTAAACCTTTATTTTTGTACGATATTTCAAGCGCCAAAATTCGCAGACCCTAACTTCACACTCGCCAACTTATAACGGACGAACTGTAGGTAAGTACGTAGTAACGCGACTCGTTATTTTTACCGAATTCACAAAAACGTGGAGGTACTTTTTTTGTATTTTTGTTCATCGATTACTCAGCCGATTGTCGACGGATTTTCAAAATTTTTTTTTTGTTAGAAAGTAGATAGTTCTGAGGTAGTCCCACTGTCACCAAGTTAGGATCTGATGATGGAATCTTAAAGAAATCTAGGGGAAACCCTCAAATTTTATAACCTCACTTATTGTTTTTCGCATATTTTATGAAGTATCTCGTGTATTTGCGTATGGATGTCACCATCTCAGGTGGCGTGGCTGATGATGGAAGGTAGGTACAACTCCTTGATAGTAAGAAGTTACTCGAATAGGCAAGGACTGTTTATTTAGTAAATTGTTTTGATGTTCGATAGGGTATTTACCATTTGGTCTCATGATCATCAAGTCATAACCTGATGCTGCAGTCAGGATAGTCTGCAGAGTACCTAACTCCTCGACAACTAACAGCAGAAATATCGTGTTTAGGCTCATTGAAAAGGGTTCGATGTGTGGATAAACGTGCTGTGTAAACACCGAAGTACATAGCGACCTGATGCTGAAGCCAGGCGCTTCAGAAAAAGTACAAACCTCGAAATTACAGCACCGTAGTCGTGTTTGGGCTCATTTTAAACAGGACTAAACTAAAAGAAAAAAAAACGTTTAAAAAAACACAACCGACTTCAATTAAAAAAAACACCGACACAAAAAAAGTACAAAACAACTAGTTTTGTCTCTTCATTATTTAACACCGACTTCCGAAATTAAAGTTATTTTGTACTTTTTAAGGTGTTTTTTTTTTTAATTGAAGTCGGTTGTATTTTTTTGCAAAAAGTTTTTGTTTCGATATTTATTGTTAAGTTTGCCGATATGAAGTCATCGACGCCAGGTCTAGAGATAATGTCGGGATGTAGGTTGGTAAACATTTTAGTTTTGTTGCTATGCAAAATTTTAGTGACGGAATGACAAGTTTCTTGTAAACTCAATGTCTTTGTACATAATCAACTTTTTAAACGTTTCTTTCCCAATCACAGTAGTGAGTAGGTAGCTAAGTATCTTCGTTATGGGCCTCAAGGTTAAGCAAAGTAAACTGGATTTTTCTGACTTGTAAGTTTAGGATCAAAAAATTGTAACCCTGTTCAAGGTTAACATTACGATCCTTGCACGAATGGAACCCGAAAGCAGATATGCCACTACTAGGTAGAAGTGAACTGAAAACACATTTGCTTCCAGCGATCGAGTAAAGGTTAGTAGTTTAGGAGCGCACTACATAGTCAGCCGTTGCGTCGTACGTTGGGTCGCGTCGGCTGCGCGGCTAGCGGCTGTCGGCGACCGCGCGCGGTCTTTGAACCCGAGGTCACGCGCGAGCGTCAGATGATTTATTTATTTACGAATACATTGCTTGTTAGAGTTTTAAAGAAAAAAAAATTGTTTAATCGCAAATAATGGTTTCATTTAACTGTTCCCACAGCATAGTGTATGAAAAATGATAAAAAAAAATAGGTAAAATTGTAAAAAAAAAAACTGTTTTTTTGATGGTATCGTATCGAGAATCACTAGCCTTATCACCTGTCTTCGTTTTCGGAAGCGTTTCCCTTACACCCCGTATTTCATTACGAGTGCGGAAAGCCTGTCATTGCAAAGAGTTCCGACAAATATCTACCCGAGCGGAGGCGCAGCCGAAGGTGAGGGTTGACAGTCGGAACAAGTTGCAATGACGGTTCCCTGCGTGTACTGAACAACTATTTTTAAACAGTTGCGAAAAAATGAAGCAATTTAATGAAATAATAAAAACACTAACACAATAAACTAACTAATCAAAATGGCGCCAACCGTAAAATAATATAAGCAGAGATTTTTTTGTTTTCTTTACCCATTCTGGGTAGGCAAAGGGGACTATGCCCATAGAGCCAAGTTTCAGTAGAATTTTTTTATTGATATGAAATGAAAATGAAACTTAATAAAATGAAATGAAACCTAACCTAACTCATTGAATCAAATCATTAAATCTGATATTGAAAAAACAAATTAGTTGCTTCTTTTTAGAAATATTGGCATGAATTATAAAAACTTCTATGAGGAAAGTGAACATACGAGTTCGGGAAAGGTAAAGAAAAAGTTCGAGTATGTAATAGCCCACATACCGAACGCTATCATCTGCCTAGCCTTTTCCAAACTATATTGGGTTCGGCTTCTAGTCAAGCCGGATTTAGCTGAATACCGGTATTTTACGAGGAGCGGCTGCGTACCAGACCTCCACAACCCATTAACTGGGGTAACACGGTACTTCACGGCAAGACTGGAGTCAGATTTTACTGGCTTCTGACTATCCGTAACGACTGCCAAAGATCTACAAATGACAGGTCCCGCCTACGGTTTAACGTGCTTTCCGAGGCACGGAGGAAACTCGGTATGTTAAGATGGTCACCCATCCACAGACCAACCTTGGCAAGCGTCGCTTAACCTTTAAGATCGACCCGTGCGGCTGCTATTATTCAGCCACGAGCTCCTCGAGGAACAATTTTTTCAAGGTCAAAAACGTTGCTAGTGAGCTTCGAGGCTTGTATTGATGATTTTTATGGTTATAATTATGTAACTAGTTACGTTTATAGTCGCAATTTTTTTTTTAACTTCATGCAACCTACCACTGGCCTGCAAATTGCAAAAAAAGTAAGAAAATTTGAAATGGCATGAAATATTGCTTATTTATGCTATTGAACGCAATAACCAAATGTTATTCTTATCATCCTAAAATTCTTTTTGAGAACAAAGAGGTTTAACAAAATGGTTTTAACAACATTACCGCACTACTTAGTGCACAATAGTAATCAAAATGCCACAGTTTGGTAACGAGCCCCTTTATATACCTAAGTGCAGTGCAATAACTGCCATTTTCTGATCAAGTGTGTCGAAAATAATATTTTCTTCCAACTATGCTTTAATTTCATCATAATCACACTAAAAACTCAGTACAAAGCGAGTCTTTATTGCTCTAGAGCAATAAAAATGTATGAAATTTCATTATTGCATAGTTTTTTTTTTTATCGCACCATAAGGCGCCGATCTCAATGGGTTAGCTCTATTCAGCCAGCCGATATCAATAATTTTTTTTACGTACATATTATTTGTTTCTATACTACTTGTTCCAAATTTAAAAAAATGATTGCTGCTAACTCTGATTTAAAAATGATAGAAATTTAAAAAAGTGATTTGGCGGGAACTTTGTTAATTTTGTTTTGACAATATTTTTGGAAACGATAAGTGTGATACTATCTGATTTTGAGTGCTTCGGCTTCGAATTAAAATGGAATCATCTAGCGACACATTAACTCCGGAAAACATTCTAAATGGAGCCGACAGTGTTATAGAAACTTCTATTTTAACTGTTTGATATGAGTTTCTTTTATCTACTATTCCTATAGGTAATAGTTGAAAGAAAAGCAGATTATCAGATATCTAAATCAGGCACTCGGTGCAATAATAAATTACTTTGTGCTCGATGCAATAATCTACTATTTATACTGTACCTGCACGTTTTAGGAATCTTATGCAATATGTATTGCCTAGGTATTATAAATGAACCGATTGGCTGCGGCACTTCATTACGTTTAAAGAGCCGTAAATGTTTAATACGATGAAGCAGGAGACAGAACAAAATTAGGCAAAAGGGCATCAAGGGATAACTACAACTGGGCTTATGTTGGCATGTAAGTTTTTGAAATCAAATATGGCGTCCAAGCAGTGGTAATGGCCCCAAGTGCCTATGCACTTTACTTTGTGTAGTTTAATATTCTCACCACTACTCTCAAAACTGCCAAGGAAAACATCGTGAAGAAACCGGCATGACCTAGAATTTATTTTTAAGACGTGTGACATCCACCCTTAGGATTACGGCCCATATCCTCTCCAAGAAAAAGTTTTACCAACATGTAAAGAAAAATAATGTAGGGATTCGTGCAAAAGAAACGCCCAGGTATCTCCATTGTGTGCATCGCCCGGAGAACACGGTGAAGCTTACGGTAAAGATGTGCCTAGTTTGGGCGGAAAACTGCCGTTTCCTCGTGAAGCCATTCACCGGCAACGACCTCTCGTGCCGGGCCCTGGTAAAGGCCATGGTCCAGAATGAAAGGGAAAAAGAAGAAAAGGGAGTCGCCTCCTTCTACGAAGCAGTAATGCTAGCGAAGGAAAGACCCTCCGCACGGGCGAGGGTCACTCATGCGATTTCCAACCATCATAGACTTGCGGACGGCGAGCATGGTTAGCTCACAGTCGGACCATCCGGTAACCGACCGACCGAGCCCAAGTCATCGACGGTGCTTAGTGTTCCATACGCCCCTTAAGGAGATGTTAGCATATCGTACGGGCCTAGCAGGATCGAAGCCTACTGAGGCCATGGGTTATGTGAAAGTTGACCCCGAGACCCTGGAACACACAAGACAAAGAAAGAACAGGAGTGGATTTTTAGTCAGTAAAAGTCTGACACGTCTTCCTGCTTCACCCAGAGCAGAAGAAGTCTTTGGATGATTTCTCACCTAAAAAAACAACTACATACTTTCTCTTTCATCATCAACATCTCAGCCAAAAGATGTAAACTGCTGGACATAGGCCTCCCCCAAGCGTCGCCACAACGACCGGTCCTTTGCGTCTCGCATCTATCGAATTCCCGCGACCTTCCCAAGGTCGTCGGTCCACCTTGTGCGAGGCCTTCCAGCACTGAGTCTTCCGGTACGTGGCCACCACTCTAGAACCTTCCATTCTCATCGATCATATCCGTTCTACGAGCTATGAGCCCTGCCCACTGCCACTTAAGTTTGGTGACTCTTCGGGCTACGTCGGTAACCTTGGTTCTCCTGCAGATATCTTCATTTCTGATGTGATTACACAAGGAAACCCCAAGCATAGCCCTTTCCATTGCCCTTGAGGTGACTTCAAGCCTGCTGAGGCCTATTGTGAGTTACCACGTTTCTGATCCATATGTCGTCACCGACAATCAACAATACACACTGGTCATAAACTTTTGTCTTGAGATGCTGTGGTATGTTGGACGAGAGAATACAGTGCAGCTTCCCGAACGCTGCCCAACCGAGTTGGATTCCACGATTACCTCTTTCTCGAAGTTAGACTTATCAACTGGACTGTCTGTCCCAGGTAGACGTATTCGTCTACAACTTCGATTGTAGACTTCCCTATCTTGATAGGAGTGGGCACACATTTACCATAAGTTCCACGCGTGTCCTCCGCGAGATCCACACAATGGGCGTATCTCCCGCACAAATCCGGTGCGGGAACCTACCGTACTCGGTGAGGAACTGCGTGCGGTGCGGAAAGTGAAGACGCCGTGAGCCCGTGATCAGTATTCTGACGCTTGGCTCGGAACTTACTGGGTTATCAAAATTCCACGCGGGCGAAGCCGCGGGCAAAAGTTAGTGTTTGAAAATATATTTGTGTCGAGGAAACGGATGGATTTTTTTACTCCATTTGTCACTGTTTTTTGTAGTAGCTTCATGCTCTTCCTCAGATACTACCGCCCCTCGGTGGCAATGATCTACTCGCCTCGGTTCATCACGAGGCAATTAAACTAGCAAAAGTTGAAATCCCAGAAAATTTGTTCGCAGATGGACAAACATAATCCAACATCTCCGCGGTCTCCGCAGTTGCCGCAGCAGTTGCAGTCTCCGCCGCTGCCGCAGCAGCTGCAGTCTCCGCCGTTGCCGCAACCGCCGTGGTCTCCGCTGTTGCCGCAGCAGCCGTGGTCTCCGCCGTTGCCACAGCAGCTGCAGTCTCCGCCGTTGCCACAGCAGCTGCAGTCTGCGCCGTTGCCGCAGCCGCTGGGGTTTCCGCTGTTGCCGCAGCAGGCGCGGTCTCTGCCATTTCCGCCGCAGCCGCAGTCTCCTCCCTTGCCGCCGCAGCCGAGGTCTCCGCCGTTGCCGCCGCAGCCGTGGTCTTCGCCATCTACAACACCACCTTGGCCTCCGCCGCTTTCAACGCCACTATGGCCTCCGCTGTCGTTGCAACTTCCGCCGGTTCCGCCGTTAATGCCTAAACCGCATCCTCCAACATCTACAACATCGCCGCTTCTTGTACCGTCTACTCTACAGTCGCGGTCTCCCACTCTGTCATCGATACCGTCGCCGCTACAGCCGCGGCCTCTGGGGTCAACGACACAACCGCCGCTTTCGCCGGCTACTGCGTCATCGATGTCTTCGGCGTCAACGACGCAACCGCCGCTTCCGCCGACTACAGCGTCATCGATGTCTTCGGCGTCAACGGTGCAACCGCCGCTTCCGCCGACCACAGCGCAACCGCGCGTTTCGCTGACTATGGTGTCAGCATGGTCTCCATCGACTACGGCATCAACGCAACTTCCGCCGACTACAGCGTCATCGATGTCTTCGGCGTCAACGGTGCAACCGCCGCTTCCGCCGACCATATCGCAACCGCGCGTTTCGCTGACTATGGTGCCGGCACGATCTTCGTCGACTACCGCGTCATCGTGGCCTCCAATGGCTCCGACGACAACGCCGCAACCGAGACCTCCACCATCTACACCGTTACCGCCGCCTCCACCGCCATCGGAGCAACAGTGTTCACTACCGTGGCCGAGGCCTCTGCCCTCATCGACGCAACCTCGGCCCCCACCGACTACGGTGTCACCGTGGCTTCCGCCGAATAGGGAGCCACCGTTGCCACCGTCTTCTATGGCGGCTCCGTGGCCTATGCCGTCTAACGCATCACCGCCACCTCCACCGACTCCGTGCTCTGCGGCAGCGCTGTGGCAGACGATGGTGCCACCACCACCTCCGCCGCCGCCTACCGAGCCGGAACCGACTACACCGCATCTGACTCCGGCTCAGCAAACTTATTGGAGCCCCATAGTAAGGAAGCTTCTTACGTTTTTATTTCACAAGTAGGTCTCAGGTCCTTCTAACCTAACATGTCCGTGTCAGGGTAAGGTCACAAGAATAGTTTTTTTGAAAAATCTTCAAGATTCGATTCGAGAATTGAAATAGTTTCATAGATAAATTAGAGGTATCGAGTTGAAATTAAAACCATATAATAAGGTCTGCAGTTCCTTGAAACTGTGCATAAATCAAACTTGTAAGTAGACGGAAAAAAAGATACGCTCGTTTATGTTGCAAAAAATATAGTATATTTCGATACTGTCAAAGGAATCAAAATTCATAGGGTTCTTCCCGTTGACTTAGAATCTTGAAATTTGACACGAAGCAAGGTATTATAGCACAAATATAGGGAAAAGTCTGAAAACTGAAAATTTGTAGTAGGTAACTTGCGTAATTTGTTTTTATGTTTTTTGAAAATCTTCAAGACTCGATTTGAGAATTGAACTGTTTTCATAGGTAAGTTGGTACGGAACCCTCAGTGCGCGAGTCCGACTCGCACTTGTCCGGTTGTTCCGTATCTTAGCAAACAATCACGGAGCCCGATTTCATGTAGACTGCTACGTTTATATCTCAAAAATTCGATTCCGTTTTTAGGATTGGCTGATGGCTATTCCGCCGCCGCCGCCACCGCTGCCATCACCGGAGCCGCCGCTGCCACCGCCGCAGCCGCAAGAGCAGGGCCGTCGCGTTCAACTGCTACCAGCACCGCCACCGCCGCCATCAGCACCGCAGCTCGACCCAATGCAAGCCCGCGACGCAACACCGCCACCACGCAGAGCACGTCCCCAGTTCGATCCAATGCAGGCCCGCGACGCAACACCGCCACCACGCAGGGCACGTCCCCAGTTCGATCCAATGCAGGCCCGCGACGCAACACCGCCACCACCCAACCCGCGTCCCCAGCGCCGTCGCCGGCGAGCATCAGGATCGCCGCCGCCGCTTCGCTGGTTGTCGTTGCGGTTAAAGTTTCGCCGGGTGGCGACACGCTCGCGTTGTGGCCATCAATGCCACCAATCATCAGAGCCAGCTCCAAGTACGTCATCGTCCTGTTCGGGACATTCCCAACGACCGTCACGGTCTACGGTTCGTCAGTTAAAATCATTGTTGCGGCGTCGTCACACTCCTCCATCCGAGCTGCTTCGCCAGTTAGAACCACTGTTACGGCGTTACCAGCACGAATTGTCACAATCGTTCTTGACACTCCGCTCGCGAGCGGCACTGCGATTACCAGCTCGTCGACGCCCCGAACCAGCGGTGCCTCTATCGATACCGCTGCCGGCGACACCGCCTCCGCAGCCGGCGTCACCGCCTCCGCTGCCGGCGGCACCGCCTCCTATGCCAGCGAGATTGCTGCCGCTGCCGGATACACCGCCACCGCAACCGGCGTCACCGCCTCCGCTTCCGGCGACACCGCCTCCGCAGCCGGCGTCACCGCCTCCGCTGCCGGTGACACCGCCTCCTATGCCAGCGAGACTTCTGCCGCTGCCGGATACACCACCTCCGCAACCGGCGTCACCGCCTTCGCTGCCGGCGACTCCGCCTCCGCAACCGGTGTCACCGCCTCCGCTGCCGGATACTCCGCCTCCGCAACCGGCGTCACCGGCTCCGCAACCGGCGTCACCGCCTCCGCTGCCGGATACTCCGCCTTCGCAACCGGCGTCACCGGCTCCGCAACCGGCGTCACCGCCTCCGCTGCCGGATACTCCGCCTCCGCAACCGGCGTCACCGCCTCCTATGCCAGCGAGACTGCTGCCGCTGCCGGATACACCGCCTCCGCCGCCGCTGCCACTGATCCCCCTACCGCTGGCACCGATACCCCGCCGGCGGCCACCGACATTCCCGCCGCTACCACCGACAGCCCCTCCGCTGCCACCGGCATTCCTACCGTTACCGCCGACACCTCCGGCGCCGCCAGCTCTACGACGGGCTCGGAATGTAGACCCCGAAGTAAGAGGTACGTTCATTCAAGTACGATATATTATAACTTACGAATACACATAAGTCTACTCGTAAGTTATAATATTAAATATATATATATAAGTTAAATCATTTAAAAAAGGAGATGGAGTTAAGATGGCGTATGTAGTGCCCTGTTAGACCCGGCGTTCCAGTTGACCGCCCCGGTCCCGCCCTCCCTCCTATAGCCGTTATTCAGTCGTGTAGTCATGCAGTGATACAAAATTACTCCAAATTCTACATCACAATATCCACTGAGAATTAATATAAATATATAAATATCCAAAAAGAAGCTCCGCTTTGCCACCTGGAACATTGGCTCTCTAACTGGATGTTGCAGAGAACTCGCGGACGTAGGTACTTGCAAAGTGTCGGGTCCAGAGTGCCTTCCTTCAGGAGACGCGCTGGAGGTACCAGCTAGTGTACACCGGATCACCGTCGGGCAGGAACGGAGTAGCCGTAGTGCTGTCTAAGGACCTTCAGGATGGACTCCTTGAAGTAGACCGATACAGCGACCGTTTGATGCGAGTTAGGGTGCTGATTGAAGGATCGGTTACGAACCTAATCAGCGCCTATGCTCCCCAAACTGGTTGCAGCGAGTCTGAAAAGGAGGCCTTCTGGGAATAGTTTGAGGACGTAATGCGCACTATTCCAAATTCCAAAGGTGTTTTGGTTGGGGGGGATCTCAACGGTCACGTAGGTCGGACTGCTGGAAAGTACGGACGTGTCCACGGTGGTTTTGGTTATAGCCAACTAAATGCAGAGGGAGTCAGTATACTCAGGACCTGCGCGGTGTCTGACCTAGCCATCGTGAACATATTCTTTCAGAAGAAGCCCCAGCATCTTATTACGTACCACGGTGGTGCATACTCAACCCAAATAGATTACCTGCTGGTGCGACGGTGCCACATTGGCAAGGTTACCAACTGCAAAGTCATCCCAGGCGAAGGCTTAACGGCTCAACACCGCCTCCTGGTCCTGAACTTGGCAGTCAGGCCAAAGAAGAAAATGACCGAGAAACGCAACCCTCGCACTAAGTGGTGGTTGCTTAATGGGCCTAAGCAGTCAGACTTCATTGCGGAGGTCGAGCATCTTAAAATCAGTGCTCCGCATGAGTCTGCTCAAGAGATCTGAAGTAGGATCTATTCAGCAATCACCGCTGCGGGTAAGCGCGTCCTTGGCACTTCTCGTGGTGGCCGCACCATAGACAAGGAGACGTGGTGGTGGGATGACGGGGTGCAGGAGGTGACTCGGAAGAAGAAGGTTTTATTTAAACAGTGGCAAGGGTCCAACTCTCTGGAGGACAGGGAGGCATACGGAGCGGCTAAGCGCGCTTGCAAAAAAGCAGTAGCCAGAGCCCGCAGCAAAAGTTCGCCCTTGTACGACAAGCTGGAAACTGCGGAGGGGCAGAAGCTTATTTTTAAGCTGGCGCGTGCCCGGAAAAAAGGTACACGGGACATTAGTAAATTTCTCTGTGTAAGGGACGCCCAAGGTAAGCTGCTCTACGATGCCCCCTCTGTTAAGGAGAGATGGTGTACGTACTTCGCGAAGCTGTCCAACAAACAGCATCCCTATAACCTTCCTCCCGAACCGCCTCCTAACCTTGGACTTATTTCCCCTATTTCGCCCGACGAAACTCGCATTGCTCTTCGCCACATGAAAAACCGGAAAGCGGTCGGGCCTGACAATGTGCCAATAGAGGCGTGGAAAGCTATGGGCCCACATGGTGTGTACCTTCTGACAGATCTTTTCAACCGCATCTTGATCACCAAGGAAATGCCAAATCAGTGGCGATCTAGCCTGATTATTCCAATCTACAAGGGCAAAGGTAGCGTTCAGGATTGTAGTAACTACCGCGGTATCAAGATCATGTGCCACACATGTGAAGCTTTTTCGAGCGCATCGTTGACACAAGGCTCCGTAGCCAATGCACTGTCTCTGGGTGTTAATATGGCTTCCGGGCGGGTAACAGCACCATGGACGCAGTGTTCGCCTTACGGACTCTGTCTGAGGCTTACAGAGAGAGAGAAGGAGAACTCTGCATATGGCCTTTTTAGACCTGCAGCAGGCCTTCGACTGTATACCTCGGCGGGCCATCTGGTGGGCACTCCACTTCAAGGGTGTTCCCGAGGCCTATATTGACATTATCAGAGATATGTACCGCGATTCCGTGTCCTCTGTCCGGACCGCTGTTGGCGAATCCAGTGTCTTTCCAATATCTGTTGGCGTTCACCAAGGTTCGGCTCTTAGTCCGTTCTTGTTTAACGTTGTGCTGGATGTAGTTACGGCAAACATTCAAGATGGCTAATGATGTATGCCGATGACAGCGCCCTCGTTAACCAGAACAAAGCCAATCTGAAGCGCAAGGTCAACATTTGGAAGGACACGCTGGAAAACGGCGGTCTAAGGCTAAATGTGACGAAGACCGAGTACATGTCCTGTGGCAGCACGGATTCAAACACTATCCGAATAGGTTCGGATTTGGTTACAAAGACCGATAAGTTCCGGTACCTTGGATCCGTGCTGCATGAGTCTGGCAACGTAGATGACGATGTCCAAGCACGTATAGGCGCGGCTTGGGCAAAATGGCGCGAGGTAACGGGCGTTTTATGTGACCGTAAAATGCCCCCGAGGCTCAAAGGGCCGATATATAAATGCATCATACGGCCGGTCCTCTTGTATGGTGGCGAGTGTTTACCGGCATTAAGCGGACACACCCAGGAGCTTCGCGTCACGAAGATGAAGATGCTGAGGTGGATGAGCGCCGTAACGCGATCCGATCGAATACGCAGCTCATTCATCCGAGGTAGTCTTGGTGTCCGTGACGTGGGGGAAAAACTGCAAGAGTGTCGTCTGCGATGGTATGGCCACATAATGCGCCGCCCAGGGGAGTACGTCGGCCGGAGATGCATGGATATGGCTGTCCTTGGGGCTAGGCCCCGTGGTCGTCCTCGCAAGCGCTGGCTGGACGTCGTCAAGTCCGACATGAGAGGCAATGGACTTACTGGGAAGCTTAGGATATTGAAGATCGGGCAAAGTGGAGTTAGCTTAGCAGGAAAGCGGGCCCTGGCAACCACTGAGAATTAATTTGTGAATAATTAAAACAGCTAGTGAACTCGAAGAATGAGGATCCTCATTGTTATCGTCGCCTTCGGCTCGGGTGTAAATACCGCGAGAGTGATAATCACCAACATTACACACTTGTATCATAATGTAGGTCTGTAATTTTATAAGTTTGCGAAGATCAGTCGTTCATTTTATTACAAACTTAAGCTAAGAAGACACTCATGCGCAGCTAAGTCACTGCTTGCAGTGGAACGTAAACTTTAAGGGCCTAAACCACTTTAATTGCTTTATTAATAATGTCTGCCTACTTTGTAACTTAAATTGTTGCAAGAAAAAAATTGACCTTTTTTAAAGGTAGGAGAAGCATAGCTACCGTCGATATGGGGCCGCCGAGTTATAGGGCCCAGACTTGTGCAAAAATTCATAACACGACCCGTTCTGGCATTATTTATATATAAGTACACTAAAACTTAACCTATCCTAGTCCAGAATGCTCGAATAAACCCTTGATTCCCATGAGCCCCCTTTGCGCTTGCTACCGGGGTGGTGGTTGGCAATAATAGGTGGCGTTTACCACCCCAATGTTCAGGCAGTTTCATCTGCCTTCTTCGTAGTTTGTGTGCGTGTGGTGTGAGGGCCCGTTTTTCAAAACTCTTTAAAACTATGCTAAAGATTTAGTGCGTGTTTCAAAAGAAATGTGCGAGTTGGAATCAGAATTTGTGACGGTCAAATAAGCGAGTTATGGACTGTTTAGTTGGGCCCTCAATCCACACATAGAGGATTGAGGGTCCAGCTGTACCGGCTAAACTATGAACACTAGAGAAAAACTTTTTACGCCAAAATCTAAGGTAACGCCAAACAAAATTTGTGAAAACAAGATATTATCGCAAAACCTTCTCCTACTTGAGATATCCTTGTTCAAAATGGGCCCTCAAATGTCATTGACGTAAATGTTTACTACGCAAATAAAATGCAAGTCATCAACTTACAGCTGCTATTTGAAATCCTATACGCTTCTAGATAATTTGTGAGAATTCGTGAAAGCAAGAACAGGTCATATTTTCTTGTTGTTTAAAAGTTATGACCTAAACAAAATTCGGGCCCTCAATCCTCCACTTTTTCATGTTTTTGTTATATTACGCGTCACATATGAGAGATAAGACAAACACAAAAAGCTCACTTTTTGTGTAAAAATTTGTGCAACAAACTGGGCACCAGAACGAAATGAAAAGACCCTTAATTATACAAAAAAAAACAACTTTCAATAATATTCCTCAAAATTCGGGAATAGGGTGACCACAATTTCTGTTACATGTAAGTATACAAGATGGCGCCGACAATACGACAATAATATAAACTGCGTATTCCTCATAATGTTCCTAGTCTGCATACCAAATATTATTCGAAAATATCCAGTTTATTTTATTCAAACAATTTATTTCTTTATTCAAACAATATTTGCGTTCGATTTCTTTGGCGCTGAACACTAACATTTTCCAAATTCAAAAAGTGCGCGGTAAAGCTGATTGCAGGGCCATTTTTATAGATAAAAAAAGTGCGCTGTAATCATCTTTATCATATTTATTTTGTACTTCTTAAGGTGTTTTTTTTTTAATTGAAGTCGGGTTGTATTTTTTTGGCATAAAGTTTTTTTTTATACTTTTTAGGGCCTGTTTCACAATGTCCGAGTAGGCACTACTCACTGAATAAATTCAAAAATGTGACAGAATTTGTATGAAATTATCTGCCAAGTAAGATACTCGAAACTTAATCATAGGTGGTGAAATAGGCCTCTAGTCTTTTTTAGTTTAGTTCTGTTTAAAATGAGCCCAAACACAATTACGTTGGTGTAATTTCAAGGTTTGTACTTTTTCTGATGCTCCTGGCTTCAGCATCAGGTCTCATTAACAGTACGTTTATCCACACATCGAACCCTTTTCAATGAGCCTAAACATGATATATCTGCTGTTAGTTGTCGAGGAGCTAGGTACTCTGCCGACTATCCTGACTGCAGCATCAGGTCATGACTTGATGATCATGAGACCAAATGTGGCAAATGCCCTATCGAACAACAAAACAATTAACAAAATAAACAGTTAAGGAGTCGTACCTTCCATCATCAGCCCAGCTACCTGAGATGGTGACAAGCATACGCAAACACACAAGATACTTCATAAAATATACGAAAAGCAATAAGTGAGCCTATAAAATTTGAGTTTTGCTCTCGATTTCTCTAAGATTCCATCATCAGATCCAAACTTGGTGACAGTAGAACCACCTCAGAACTATCTACTTTTGAACAAAAAAAGAATTTTGAAAATCCGTCGACAATTAGCGATGAACAAACATACAAAAAAAAACATACAATCATCCAAACATAGGACCTCCTTTTTTTTGTGAAGGCGGTAAAAAAGGATTAATGAATAAAGCCCTATCGTTTGAATTTCACGACCTACAGAACTTAAAACCTATACGTAATGCAAGTTAGAAGTTTATTTAATATCTAGGATATAAAATTAAAATACCTTTTATTGTAAACAGGATTAATGATTGTCTACTTAATTAGTGCCTATCTACATAAATTACTGCCTACAGGAAAATGTATAGGTACGTTTTTGAAAAAGTGTATTGCATGGGTGCATGTCAGTGTGCTTGATTTCAGTACTCGTGGTACCTACTACACTATCGTGTTATTATAAGTTCTGCTAGTCATTATCAAAGAAGAAAGCATACCAAACTGAAAGTGTTCAAATGTCTCAAAAATTTATCTGATTTCAAATTAAATTCTCTATGCGCACTTTATTTTATTTCCTAAGGAAATGCCTTCCTTATATTGTCCAGTCTTACGTCCATGTTTTTCTAATTTATGAGTTTTTATCGATAATGTCTTTCGAAATGACATTAGAATACGAATGTAACACATTCTAATGTTTTTGTAGTATTTGGCAGACTTCGCTAACGTAGTAAACACTACAACCAAATTATTAGCTCCATTTTCCTTTTCTGATGTAGATCAATAACCAAAAACTCAGTAATTAGATAATAAAATATATTATACATTATTCGATAAAACATTTTATCTTTACAAAATATTAGTACTGGCTGGAAAATATATTTGTTGTCTCTGCTTACCTACAGCGCGGGCTTTCGGGTTGTATGACAGCGCAGTCGGCGTCATCTTTTGTACTTAGGTACATGTAAAATGACACCATGTCAAAGAAATTGTGGTCACCCTATTCCCGAATTTTGAGGAATATTATTGAAAGTTGTTTTTTTATATAATCAAGGGTCATTTCATTTCGTTCTGGTGCCCAGTTTGTTGCACAAATTTTTACACAAAAAGTGACCTTTTTGTGTTTGTTTTATCTCTCATATGTGAAGCGTAATATAACAAAAAACATGAAAAAGTGGAGGATTGAGGGCCCGAATTTTGTTTAGGTCATAACTTTTAAACAACAAGAAAATATGACCTGTTCTTGCTTTCACGAAATCTCACAAATTATCTAGAAGCATAAAGGATTTCAAATAGCAGCTGTAAGTTGATGACTTGCATTTTATTTGCCTAGTAAACATTTACGTCGATGATATGTGAGGGCCCATTTTGAACAAGGATATCTCAAGTAGGAGAAGGTTTTGCGATAATATCTTGTTTTCACAAATTTTGTTCGGCGTTACCTTAGATTTTGGCGTAAAAAGTTTTTCTCTAGTGTTCATAGTTTAGCCGGTACAGCTGGACCCTCAATCCTCTATGTGTGGATTGAGGGCCCAACTAAACAGTCCATAACTCGCTTATTTGACCGTCACAAATTCTGATTCCAACTCGCACATTTCTTTTGAAACACGCACTAAATCTTTAGCATAGTTTTAAAGAGTTTTGAAAAACGGGCCCTCACACCACACGCACACTCGTAGTTTTAGTACAGGGGTTTATTCGCATTTCATATTGGATCTTATCGTTGGTCAATGTATACTTCGGTACCATTGAGCAACTTCATCATTATTAAATGTCTACTTAGCTCCCGGAATGCCTTAGCTTAGCTAGCGTGAGCATAAAAACGGATATTATACCATGGCTGCGGATTCAAAATTTAATCTTTACTGTCTCTCTTTATCCGTTAACTCCTCCTAAAACAAGCAACGAATTTTGATGCTGTTTTCACTAATAGAAAGAGAAATAATTAAGGTTTATGTAATTAGCAAAAGCTGAAGCGGGTTAATAACGCGCTAGATTACTATAATGCATATTAGTAAGATTGTTATAATACGTAGGTAGGGAGATCGAACTTAATATTGGCTACCTTGTTGTTAGGGTACTTCTACGTTAACCGAGAGCTAGCTCCTGAGGAGCTCATGCCGCCGCCGCCCCCTCCGCCACGACCGTAAGATAATCCTTTAATCTAGCATGAATGTTCCACAGATACAGTCTTTGGCCTTTTTTTTAATACAGCTGTGACAGACAGACATACAGTAACAGCTATAGGTTTGTTTTAACAAGCTTTTGTTTTTATTGTTTGTAGATAGGTATGCATGTTTGTGTCATTGTTTAGGTCAATTTTTGCAAATTACTTTCAAAACAGATTCTGATTGACCTGAAATTTTGAAGTCATGTTCAGTTCGCCTGACAACGCATGCTTAAATAAGTGACGTTATTCTTATTGTAATAATATGGCGGTCAAATTATTTTTCGCTTGGTTTTTACATTAGATATTCTGTTGAGGTCCTGTCAAAGTGTAGCGTAGCCAGTAGGGCATTTTGATTGGAACAAAACCCGAACGAGTAGTCTGCGCTGAACATATTTGTGTATGTGGTGACCAAAATGAACATAATAAACATTTACAGGTATGCATCTAGGATACGTATAGCAAGAGCTGTTCGTGCAGAGAGACGCTCGGCGGATTCTACAACGAACGGTGCGTTATTCCCTAGTAATAATCTACCAATAAAATAGACTATTAATTGGGCACGCCATCATTATGGCGGTAAGTGCCCTCTTTGAGAAAAAGAAGAAACATCGGATTGGTTTTAGTCAGTAAAACTTTGAATGTCCGTAAGGATTGAGGAGCCACATCAGATTTTTTAAATCTGATCTCACCATTATTTAGCAGCAGTGTAGAACTACATATACCAGTACATACATTGCTGAATTGTACTGGTATATTTAGCAGAAATTTCTGCTAAATGTTAGTATAATGATGTAATGTTAGTATATCTGGCTTTAGATTACCTTGAGATTTCAGGTGGCTACAGTCAAACATATATAATTAGAACGTCAGGATTGAGGAGCCATATTAAAAGTATTGTATTTTCTTTCATTTTAGTGCTACAGAAGCGAAATTTTTAGACGGTTATGTGCTAAATAGCTGCATGCTGCAAAATTTTCATAAATGTGCATCCATTACTTAACGAGTTTTCAGGTGGCTCCTCAATCCAGACGTTTAGATTGAGGAGCCATATTAAAAGTATTGTATTTTCTTTCATTTTAGTGCTACAGAAGCGAAATTTTTAGACGGTTATGTGCTAAATAGCTGCTAAATGCTGCAAAATTTTCATAAATGTGCATCCATTACTTAACGAGTTTTCAGGTGGCTCCTCAATCCAGACGTTTAGATTGAGGAGCCACCTTTGCATTAAAATAACTAGTGATATATTTTGCTGCTAAATCTAGAATTCGTGCTGCAAAATAATCTACACTGCTGCTAAATAATGGTGAGATCAGATTTAAAAAATCTGATGTGGCTCCTCAATCCTTACGGACATAAACTTTGATACGTCTTGCTGCTCCGCCCTAGAGCGGGAACTTCCCACTTAAAAAATTTATAATTATTACTTTGACTGATCATTGTTAAATTTGTATGTACATGAATTTTATTATTAAGGTAAAACCGAAATATAAATTTTCATTTGCTGGATTGAAACCTTAAAAATCATCCATACAACCCTTTAGTTCCTCTCACCCTATTGAATGGATTTTTTTATGAATAAGTAATTTAATGAGGTTAGCTGAACTGTGAGGAATGTCGGTTTTCCTTAATTGTATAAAGCTAAATATGAACATTGTGTGATGTCCGGTCGTCTGACAATAATTGTATTTTGTTTGCAGAAGACACGTGCAAGTATGAGCGCGAAGGCGGCGACTGCGACCCCCACGCGCCGCGCTGTTCACCGGAATGTGTGCCATGCATGCGCCGCGTGCTTGGGTAAATATTATATTTTTAATTTTTTACTACATATTATATTTACACTTCTATCAGTAAAGTAGCTTCAGGAAATAACCATAACTTTTTTTGGGAACAAAACTGAAAGTGTTTGAGATGTAACTGTCTTGTAACTGTCTTGATGTAACTGTCTCTTGTCTGAGTGCGGCCGCACTCAGGGACATTCTTTAACGTTAATCATCACTTAACTTCTAAACGATCTATTAAGACAAATTAACAAACATGAATTGTCACATTGACAGTTTTGCACAGTTTTTCAGTGAAGGTTTGACCATACTTAACTTTAATGGACATTAGGGACGCTAATAGCTATGTCCACACTTTTTGTTGTGTGTGTGTGCCCTCTTTTGTTCAACAGGGGCATGCGTCATAGCGCAAGTCGGGCATGCCTCTGACGCATGTGCAATGACAGTTGAAAGTGTTGCGCGCGCAGTGATACATGTCATTCCACGTCAGATGGATAATGCGTTCCATAACGCATTCAATTGTTGAAAGCAACCAACGAAACTATAATAGAAAGATGAAGACGAAAGTTGAAGATGAAAGGGCACAGTGTGGACATAGCTATTAGCTATGTCCACACTGTGCCCTTTTTTGTTCAACAAGGGCATGCGTCATAGCGCAGTCGACAGCGCAAGTCGGGCATGCCTTTGACGCATGTGCAATGACAGTGTTAAAAGTGTTGCGCGCGCAGTGATACATGTCATTCCACGTCAGATGGATAATGCGTTCCATAACGCATTCAATTGTTGAAAGCAACTAACGAGACTTTAATAGAAAGATGAAGACGAAAGTTGAAGATGAAAGGGCACAGTGTGGACATAGCTATTGAACCATTAGCTGGACTCTGAGTATGACCGTAATTAATTAGTTAATTCAGTCACAATTAAAAAAGGTTTCCGATTATGAAAATGCTATGTTTTTACTATTAGGTAAAATAAAAATCTTCAGGGTTGTCTTAAATCTTCAGCATTTTCCACTGGGACCCAACTTCCCTTACAAAACGGGCATCTCCTTTCAAATAAAGATAAATTATTTCACGAACGATTCATTCGTTCGCAGCCGAAGGTGAGGGTTGACAGTCGCAACAAGTTGCAATGACGGTTCCGCACGTGTACTGAACAACTATTTTTAATATTATATAGTTGCGAAAAAATGAAACAATTTAATAAAAACACATTAAACTCAACTAACTAGGTAATCAAAATGGTGCCAACCGTAAAAGAATATAAGCAGTTTTTTTTTGTTGTTTTCTTCACCTATTATGGGTAGGCAAAGGGAACTAAGCCTATACAGCCAAATCTTCAGTATATTTTTTTTATTGATATGAAATGAAAATGAAATTTAATGACATGAAATGAAATGAAACCTAACCTAACTCATTGAATCAAATCATTTAGGGCCTGTTTCACCACCTATGATTAAGTTTTGGGCATCTTACTTGGCAGATAATTTCATACAAATTCTGTTCCATTTTTGAATTTATTCAGTGAGTAGTGCCTACTCGGACATTGTGAAACAGGCCCTATATCTAATATTGAAACCAATCAGTAGCTTCTGTAGCGTAAATAAAGGAAAGAGAGATTTTTTCACACCACAATATACGTTTAATTTTGTATACATAAAAAAAATCCAAACATTTGTAAATATATAACAAAAATATAAAAAGATATAAAAAAAGGAATTGACGACGAACTTCGACGATTATGACACGATTACCTGAGATTGAATATAAAAAAAAGAACAATTAACTACAACGCTATAGCTACGAATAATATGCGTGGTTCTGGACAGAACTCAGGGTTGATTTGACATGGACCGACGTCACGACGTGCCTCATGGACTCCGCCTGCAAACTACGGAGCCACCCGCTAGGTCCCGCCTCTCGAACTCGGTCGGAAACGAGTCGCGGCACCGAGACAGTTTGGAACGTCAATCCACAGCTATGGGGTATTCCTTGAACCGATTCTGAGCGAATCTGTGGTGAGAAAAAATAAAAAGAAATGAACACCATAACACTCAAAATAGAGCCTTCCAAGTAGTTAAAATTTAAAATGTTTTAAATACATACCGGTTCTTTGTGAGTAGTACGATTAGCGACGGGCGAGGGTAACACGTCAGACTTTTATCGAAATCTTCAAGAAACACAAAAGATCTTTACACATTCATATCGCCATTACTTTCGGCGTGAAAAACTTATTAAAATGGGGATGCCATGTTTCACACTTTTAACGCAACTAAATACTCGGGTAGTAAACCAAATCACTGTTTCTGCTCTCAAATGGGATTGAATATTGGAAGGTTGCGCCGATAAAATTACTAAAGAAATTTCTATGTTATTACGTCGAAGTTCAATCGCTCAATGACAATGAAAATTTTCTCCAAACTTTCGAAGAATTTTCACAGTTCAAATTTTAAAACCGAAATTTAGAAAAAAAAGATTAGAATAGGTTGATTAAGAGGAACGAAAAAGTTTTTAATCAGCCAAATTAATTAGGCAGCTTGATAATGCTGCACTTCTTTTTAGAAATATTTGCACTAAAAACTTTTTTTTTAGTAAAAACTTCGTAGTTGGTCTTTTCTTTTTAATAGACATTATTTTGAAAGTATTTTTTTAATACAGTTGCTCAAAAAGTGGCGTATTGCAGGGACGTATAGTGTTCGGGAAGTGGGCTATTACACACTCGTGTTTTTTCTTTACCATTTCCGAACTCGTGCGTTTTCTTTCCCAACTGTCAAAATAATGTCTATTAAAAAGAAAAATACCAACCACGAAGTTTTTACTAAAAAAGTTTTTGTGCAAATATTTTTAAAATAAAGCTTCTAATTTGTTTCAATATCAGATTTAATGATTTCATTCAATGAATTAGGTTAGGTTTCATTTAATCTCATCTCTTTAAATTTCATTTTCATTTCATATCAATAAAAAAATTCTACTGAAGACTTGGCTCTATGGGCTTATTTCCCTTTGCCTACCCAGAATGGGTGAAGAAAACAAAAAAAATCTCTGCTTATATTCTTTTACGGTTGGCGCCATTTTGATTAGTTAGTTGAGTTTATTATGTTTTTATTATTGTACTAGCTGTCCCCTGCGGCTACACCCGCATTTTTCCTTACTGCTCCGCTCCCGTGGGTCGTAGCGTGATGGTATATGCCTATAGCATTCCTCGATAAATGGGCTATCTAACACTGAAATAATTTTTCAAATCGGACCAGTAGTTCCAGAGATTACCCCCTACATACAAACTTACAAATTTTACCTCTTTATAATATTAGTATAGATTAAATTGCTTCATTTTTTCGCAAACGGTATTAAAAACAGTTGTTCAGTACACGTGCGGAACCGTCATTGCAACTTGTTCCGACTGTCAACCCTCACCTTCGGCTGCGCCTCGGCTTGGGCAAACATTTGTCGGAACTCTTTGCAATGACAGGCTTTCCGCACTTGTAATGAAATATACTATTAATGCAGTTGCTCAAAAAGTGACGTATTGCAGGGACGTATAGCGTTCGGGATGTGGGCTATTACACACTCGAGCTTTTTCTTTACCTTTCCCGAACTCGTGATATACGCGCGGCTTCACTCGCGTGCATACACGCGGGTGAAGCCGCTAGCAGACGCTATTTCTACATAACTATTTTTGGTTTTAGGACACAAGGAACAAGGCTTACCTAATGCCGCGTTCCCGACGCCAGCAGCTTCAGTGGGAGTCTGAATGGCGGCGGGTCCGTATCAGCAACTGGTTCGCGGGGAATCAGGCCGGTTATGGCGTCTGGCCTGGAGGGAGTCAGGCCGGTTCTGGTGTTTGGCCTGCAGGGAATCAGGCCGGTTATGGCGTCTGATTTACAGGGCGTCAGGCCAGTTATAGCAGGCCTGCAGGTAGGAATGCCTATAGCGCCTGGCCCGCCGCAAGCGAGGCCGGTTTTGGCTACTGGCCTAGCGAGGGCAAGGACTGGCCCAGAGGCAAGAATGGCAGTGCGGGCGCCTGACCCAGAGGTGACAAGGACGATGCGCGCTGACTCAAAGGCGACAAGGTCTATGCGCGCTGATCCAGAGGCATCAAATGTAGTGCGGGCGCCTGACCAGGAGGCAACAAGGGTTGTGCGGGCGCCTGACCCGGAGGCAACAAGGACTATGCGCGCTGACCCAGAGGCATCAAGGACGATGCGTGCTGACCCAGAGGCGACAAGCTCTATGCGCACTGACCTGGAGGCGACAAGGTCTATGCGCGCTGACCCAGAGCCATCAAGGACGATGCGCGCTGACCCAGAGTCGACAAGCGCGGTGCGCACTGACTCAGAGGCATCAAGGACGATGCGCGCTGACCCAGAGGCGACAAGCGCGGTGCGCGCTGACCCAGAGGCATCAAGGACGATGGGCGCTGACCCAGAGTCGACAAGCGCGGTGCGCACTGACCCAGAGTCGACAATCGCGGTGCGCACTGACCCAGAATCGACAAGCGTGGTGCGCGCTGACCCAGAGGCATCAAGGACGATGCGCGCTGACCCAGAGTCGACAAGCGCGGTGCGCACTGACCCAGAGTCTACAATCGCGGTGCGCACTGACCCAGAGTCGACAAGCGCGGTGCGCGCTGACCCAGAGGCATCAAGGACCATGCGCGCTGACCCAGAGTCGACAAGCGCGGTGCGCGCTGACGCAGAGGCGACAAGGTCTGTGCGCACTGACCCTGGGGTGACAAGCGCGGTGCGCGCTGACCCAGAGGCGACAAGCTCTATGCGCGCTGACCGAGAGGCATCAAGAACGATGCGCGCTGACCCAGAGTCGACAAGCGCGGTGCGCACTGACCCAGAGGCATCAAGGACGATGCGCGCTGACCCAGAGTCGACAAGCGCGGTGCGCACTGACCCAGACTCGACAATGGCGGTGCGCACTGACCCAGAGTCGACAAGCGCGGTGCGCGCTGACCCAGAGGCATCAAGGACGATGCGCGCTGACCCAGAGGCATCAAGGACCATGGGCGCTGACCCAGAGTCGACAAGCGCGGTGCGCACTGACCCAGAGTCGACAATCGCGGTGCGCACTGACCCAGAATCGACAAGCGTGGTGCGCGCTGACCCAGAGTCATCAAGGACGATGCGCGCTGACCCAGAGTCGACAAGCGCGGTGCGCACTGACCCAGAGTCGACAATCGCGGTGCGCACTGACCCAGAGTCGACAAGCGCGGTGCGCGCTGACCCAGAGGCATCAAGGACCATGCGCGCTGAACCAGAGTCGACAAGCGCGGTGCGCGCTGACGCAGAGGCGACAAGGTCTGTGCGCACTGACCCTGGGGTGACAAGCGCGGTGCGCGCTGACCCAGAGGCGACAAGCTCTATGCGCGCTGACCGAGAGGCATCAAGAACGATGCGCGCTGACCCAGAGTCGACAAGCGCGGTGCGCACTGACCCAGAGGCATCAAGGACGATGCGCGCTGACCCAGAGTCGACAAGCGCGGTGCGCACTGACCCAGACTCGACAATCGCGGTGCGCACTGACCCAGAGTCGACAAGCGCGGTGCGCGCTGACCCAGATGCATCAAGGACGATGCGCGCTGACCCAGAGGCATCAAGGACGACACGCGCTGACCCAGAGGCGACAGGGTCTATGTGCGCTGACCCAGAGGTGAATAGGACGGGGCGTGCTGACCCAGAGGCGACAAGAGCGGTGCGCGCTGACCCAGAGGCGACAAGGTCTGTGCGCACTGACCCAGAGTCGACAAGCGCGGTGCGCGCTGTCCCAGAGGCGACAAGGTCTGTGCGCACTGACCCTGGGGCGACAAGCGCGGTGCGCGCTGACCCAGAGGCGTCAAGCTCTATGCGTGCTGACCCAGAGGCATCAAGAACGATGCGCGCTGACCCAGAGGCGACTGACCAGGAGGAACCAAGATCCATGCGAGCAGCAGACTCGGACGCAGCACCAACTAATCGGGCGGCTAACAACGAAGCACAAGCAGATCCGTAAGCAAATATCAATTATTATAGTTTTTACGACAAATTTGTATCCCCTTATATAAAAAAAATATTTTACTCGTTGTCCGCTGCGGTTTCAAGCGGAGTGTTAGGTTACTGCTTCGCTGATATTTGTCGCATCGCGATATTATAAAATCTATAATCTTTCTCGATAATGCAGTATCCAACACTAAAAGATTTCCTAATTTCAATCCATTAATTACTAAAACTAGTGCGTTCAAACTAACTCCTCAGTTTTATAATATTAGCCGTACATTACGGATATGTCTACATTTACTCGATGGTGTAGTTTTGTAGTTAGTCACACGACAGTGGTAACACTTACTTGAGTTTTAAAAATAGTCTGGTTTTGTAATTTATTTATTTTTATAAATAACAAAACCAGGCTATTTATAAATAAGAAATGATATAATAATTTATTTATGTTTTCTAGGGTACCCGAGAGCGTGCGAGCTCGAGGCATGGCCAACAGACCAAGAGTAGAACACGAGACTGTGGATGAAAATGGTGACTTGACGCTATGGGTGATCGAAAAAGTTGATCCTGACGAGGAAATGGATCAAACAGATTGAATTTCGAATTGCTATGTGTTAATCTTAATCTTAAGGGTCGTCTCATTACAGTCATTACCTATTGCAGTTTTGATTGTATATTTACTTGTATGTATATTAATTTTATAATATTATAATATCGACTACAAAAGCATTATCTGACTGCGGGATTGTTTGAAGAACTACCGCGGCTCTGGAACGCAAAGAGAAATCAAAAGGAACACATGTTTGCGTCAGTATATTTATATCTGATATCACCATGTTGCCTGGGGGTTATCACCTAGAACTTTTCTTACTGTGTGTTTTCTGTGAGTGTGTGTTAAAAGAAAAAATATTATGTGTAGCTAAAAACTAGCACATAGGATACTTTTTATACCGGGATTATCCCCAAGAATTTAAATTGGGGATAATTTTTACTAAAAATCGAATATGTTTTCGAAGAACATGACTGTCGCGTGGATAAAAAGTAAAAGTTAAATCCAAAAACATGTTTATCAGTGGTCTAGTACGCATAACACAAGCTCTGCTTAGCTTGGGACTAGATGCCATTCACACAATGAAAATGTGAGTACTTAATATAATAATATTATATTTTCTTGTTAAAGTTCATCCACAGTAAAAAGTTCTAGGTTTTGATGATTTTAACGCCCCAGGTATCAGACTTGTATGTATGGTTATTTCCCAAATAAGAAATAATAATATTGCGGGAAATGGAACTGTTATGATTTTATCATTCAATGTATGTTTTGTATTACATGTAGTATCACCATGGCAAGTGAATTGGGTACTTGGCAGTTTTTTATTATTATAATAATAACTATATTATTTATTATTATTTAAATAATAACTTAATCATGTTAGAGTTATGCGAAACAGTAAAGTCCCGCAAACCTGCGTTGGATCCTCCGACCAGATGGGTATTATGTCTGGTGGGCAAATACTCAATACAATTGTACCATAGGTGGCCAAATTATTAGGGACAGTACCTAGATTATTTTATTGTTATCAACATTCATTGCATTTTGCAGGCAAATGGTTGGTTGTAGGTTCGGCTAAAAATATTTATTTAGAGACTTTTATTGATTGAAATAATAAAAACATCAAATTTGAAGTCAAAATCATTTAATATACCTATTTTTGAAAAAAATAATTTTACGTAATAAGATGGATGAATATTATTAAGTACTAGTATTTTGTGATAGCTTCCATTCGTAGTTAATAATTATAATATAAAATCTAGATACTGTCCGTAATAATTTGGCCACCAACTGTAAGTAGTTGATGTCGGGATCTATTCAAATCGCGCGAAGATTGCGCGATGCAGGATTTGTAGTTCTTATATGATGTCATAGATTTCGCTACATCACCGGTCACTCTGTTCTTGATTCTTGCCAGTGGTAGGTTGGTTCCAGTAAGTCGGAACCGGAAACCGACCAGTTCTCGGTAAGTCAGAACTCTGTGGTGATATCCCAGTCAATCGGGATGATGCTAGCGGAATGAGGCCGGCTTTGGCTACTCCGAACTGCTGCCGAAGTAATCAAAATATGTTTATAAAATATTGAATTTCGATGTTTATTTTTAAGATCTTGATGTGTAGTTTTGATCGATGTACTTTTCTCCAATATTCAACAATAGTAAGTAATATCTGTGTTAATTCATAGGAAAAACAATAAAACTGACGAAGTCCGGTAGGGTCGAAGCCTTCTGGGGCCCTGATTTAAACAAAAGACCTTAGATCTCTGGAATGAAGGATCAGGATTGGGACACGTCTTCTCGCTCCGCCCAGAGTTGTAGAAGTCATATCGATGATTTCGCACCTTAAAAGGAGTAGGTACCTAACTACTAGTGTTATATGCAGAGATCGGAATTAGATAGAGTTATTTATGTACTTGCATCGAAATGTTGATATTAGTTCATGAATCCCCGACCGGTCCTATGAGACCGCGCTGTTATTGTTTTACCATTGTGTCTCGTTTTGCGGGTATGTGATAGGTTAATATAAATGTTCCTGGGATTTCTAATCTCGTGTGGCCAACAATATAACAAATAAATAATAATAAAGTTTTCTCTTGTTCACGCAAGCTATGTTGTGCGAACTACAAATATGGCAACATTACGCATGTGCGCATTAGGATTTTGGATATCTTTTTTATTTAATAAATATCTGTACTTTTTCTGCCCTTTAAAATTAATCGCGAGATTTTGAAGCATATCCACTTTATTTTTTGCTGTATGAAATCAGTGTAAGTGTAAGTAAGTACATAAATAAGTCTACTTAATTCTGATCTCTGGTTTACAATGTGCTGTTTTGAAACTGCAAAAGATTTCGGGAGGTTGTAATAAAAGTCACATAAAGAATCATATAAAAAAATGTATTATTGACCAAGTAGGTATCGTATATATATATACTTGGTCAATAATCAATAATATAATACCCGGCAAATACGTTGGCAAGTTTCGCGCATGGTGCACAAAACAGCCAATGAGCGAACAGGACGTAACGCAGTGCGGAGGCAAAAGTCGTCTAACGCACCAATCATAAACTACTATTATAATGCTGCACCAATCGCGCGCCGGATCGGCGCTACCTCGTACCCCGCGTCCCGCTTGACCACCATATAGACCTAAATAACGATTTCTGTGCATTGCCAAGTTATGTGCCGCCGGTTATACATTTTATGTATTTTTTTTTAATCTATCTGTTTTTCAAAATAACTCTCTAAACAAAAGTACGGGAAGGGCTTAGATCAATGAAATGTGTTTATGTGTTTGAAACCGCGGTTATAAGGCGAGTATCATCATATGACTGGCCGCGTTTTAAAAAGGTAGTTCACACGTACCTACCGATTTCCATAAATAAGAAAAAAATAAAAATTACCTACCTACTCATTTTATTGTTGATTCGGGTCGAGGACCACTGACATGATTACCTCCCGAAATGTTTTGCAGCTTCAAAACTACACATTGTACGTAACTCAAGGGTAAACACATGTACAAAAAATAATATCTACCCTCCGGACTGCTGCCGTGTTGGATTTCGATATTTATTTTTAAGATGTAGATAATTATGTCTCATGTAGTCCGTCTAATAAAAGCGCGACCTGAGAAAAAGTGGTTAAATCCAAAAATCTTGAATGTGGTATTACTTACTTAGTAGGAGTAAAATGTCTTGATACTTGAGTATTTTTTGTGTTTATAACGATCGTATAACAGTTTTTTATGAACTTTATTCCTAATTTAAGGACTTTTGACAAACACCCGAAAGTCCAAACTCAAGGTGCCAACGTGCCATGGAACTCGAAATGTGGAATGAAAGCAAGAAATTGTGGTCTTTTGAAGGAGGGAGACCTTTGCCTACCAGTGGGACAATACGGGTTAGCTATACAATTATACAATACAAAAACAAAGATTTATTTATTGGTATATATTACATTACTATTCAGTTAAGAAAGCACCGGAAAAAGGTCATTCGATATACACAAAATACTAGTTATTCTTCCAAATTTATTTTATTGCCTTCAACGCATGCTCTTTCAGAAATGATACACTTTAAAAAAAAATGCAGTTTTTTTAAATCTAAATGTCCAAAATTATCTAGAAACATAAGAAAAAGTGCAATCATATCGTGAAATATATTTAAACAGTCAGTCAACATTGATCAAGATTATGATGTGATATTAATTTAAAAATCCGAGATCGTAGGTATTTTCCTAGGACACAACTCCTTTCTCTTGTTTTTGTTTAAAGTTATTGATCATGGTATGTAGCAGCTTCAGTATATAACTTTATATTGATATACCCATGATAAAGTAATTATTGATCTCTGTTACAATTGCAATGACAGACTTTGACGTGCTTTTGACAGCTGTATAATGTTACCAATTGAATTTAAAAAAAAAACTCCAGGTCGCGCTTTCATTAGACGCACTCTAGCTTATAAGTTATAAATAACGACAGTTTTGATCGATGTACCCTTCTCCAATAGTCTACAATAGTAAGTAAATATCTGTGTTGCTGACGTAAACGAGTACATAAACGACTTTAATATTAACTAAGAGTATTTATCCAAATCACTAATAGAAACTTTCACCGCCTGGGTTCCCCAATTTCGATTACTTACCAGCATTGATCGGACTTGCTTTTCACTAAAATGTACAAATAATCTTCGTTCCTCCAACCTGTAGCACAGAATAAGAGAAACAGCCACAGTTTTTTAAAAGCAGACGAAACAAGAACATACTTTTCTCAATCCTAAACTTGTATTTGTCGACCGGCCATGGCAGCAAGCCACGGTATCTATTCGTCTGGGTGACCTTGGTTTCCACCAAATTTCAAGTATAAGTTTACCTGGCTTAGAAGAGAACTACTTTCGTCGGTTCACAGTAGGCGACATTTTCCAGGAATATTTTTCTTCCTATTCCTATTTTGGTGTAACTTGGGGAACACCATTTAATTTTGAATTATTCCCAATAAAAAATTGTTCTGGGGAGAAAGGTATCGTTGCAAATGTCACGCCCCCTCTCCCCCAGTGACAACTGAGAAACAGACTTCCCATTTTTCCCCTCTAGTCAGTTTTCAAAGGGAACAGTCGGAACACATTGTCTACCTAGTGACAACTGGGAAGGCAATTCCCATCTGTCACCCCGGAGGATAGGGCTATCGTCTGTCCAATAAACCCGGAGACTAAATTGACATAAGTAATGTCAAAATTACTATAGGAATGACGCCAGTTCTTTTGTGTTGAAATGTCATTTTAGTCTCCGGGTTTATTGAACAGACTTTAGACGACTATTGTTTTGTTAGTTTTCTGTTATACTTACCTTGAACTGACTGTCTACGTCTGCTGGTTGTTGGAGAACGGAATCATGTTTGTGACTTCAAGCACTCGTCATCCACTACCAGTTCTCGCCACTGGTCTTAGCGCACCCAAAGTGCACCTAGCACTACCTAACCTAACAATAACCTTGCGATGCTCCACATCAGTACCATAATGACCAATCTTGCTGCTAGAGCGCAGGTTCCTGTACAACAACCCAGACAGCGACGTTCCTATAGGAAGGGTGGTGGTGCCGTGCATTTAGGTTATAAAAACTCTTAGTAGTGGTGGATTAGCCAGCAAGAGTAGCAAATGCTACGGGCCCTGCATAGACCGGGGCCTCGCGCGTTTGGGGACCTCGCACTTGATCCTAAATATATATTTTTTACTTTTGGAGCGATTATTTCCGATAATACAAACATTATCAAAAAATTATTTCAGTAAACCCCTATTCATTTTTAAATACCTACCCATTCAACAATATATCACACATTAGGGTGGGTTGAAATGAAAAAAAAAACACTCCCCACTTAACGTGGCATCAAAATGTTTTATTAGGGTACTATCCCAACCTAATAAAACATTTTGCACTTTTTATTTTACTACTTTGTCGGTATGATTGATAAACATACTGGTATCAGCTTTCTAGTGCTTACGATCGCTGAGATTATCCGCGGACGGACAGACAGACAGACATGGTGAAACAATATAAGGGTTCCTAGTTGACTACGGAACCCTAAAAAAGATCTACTCAAGGCCTCCCTTATCGAATTTGCTACAGGCTCTCGCTAGCTTAATCCGCCACTGACTCTTAGTCAATATTTGAGTCATTTATGTAAATATACCTTATAAACTATACCTACTCACTGTATAATTATAATAAGAGACGACCCATTGTATTCTTAAATTTTGAATATACTAATAGACCAGGGCAGATATTTTTTGAAATCGAACAAATTTATAGCATTTAGGTATAGTTTATTTTTATACCTTTTAGACGTGAGATTTATTGTTTGAATCATAACGATATTTTTTCAACATTAACTAAGTCAAAATAAAGGCAAACAAATAAATATTTTAAATAAGATAAATACGTTATATGTTTGGGACATAAAGGTAAGTTTTCACGAAATATCATGATAAAGAAATAATTTTTGTAAAAGATAAAAATAAAAACAAAATCCATGGTAAAACAAAAAACTTGAATTTTACACATAGTGCAGTGCCTGGGGGTTTTTACAATAAATCGAACAAAATTAATCCTTATTTTTATTTTTCATAGGTAAGATCACAATTTTTTAATAGGTTAACTTTTTTATGCTTGTTATTAGCTTCACATTCAGTTTTTCTTTTTAAAATCAACCCACAGTCAACAAAGTTCTAGGCTTTGATGGTTTTTACGCCCCAGGCACCGGACTAACATACATTTTGAGGTTTTGTAAAAAAATTGTAAATACAAAAATTATAGGTCTTGTACTTTTGTCGGGAATATAGTTAAACCGCTTTTCCTTCCTCCTTAAAAGCGCATTTTCACTTCCCTACCATATTATTGCTATATTCTCTTCCATTTAAATGGGTTTCATCCTACTTACTATAAATTTGTTCTACTCTTGAACGTTAATGGAGGCTTCTGCACTGGTCCATTAGGTAATAATAAATGTACTCTTAAACTAATTAAAATTGTTTTATTTTTAGCCTATTATCCAACCAGTTTGTGTACTTACCTACAAAAAAGAATTGTTTGGTTCCGATGTAGCAACTAAGGCTTTCAGTCTCGATACATTTTCGAATCCTGGGACTAAAAAAATCGAAATTCGGACCAGTCCCGGGATTCCCGAGAAATACAAGACTTTCGAGACTAGTTAAAAATAATAGTAGATTAGACTAGGGAATAAAGCCACTGCTGTATGCGGCAGCTCACTGCTGCCTTAAAGACACATCTTTAAAGAGCTTGGGATACTGTGATGGGAGTTCAGGTGGGAAATCAAACGAAGTAACATCATTCGAGTTTTCTTATATTTTTACACAAATTCACGCTATCTCAAATTCCAGCTACTTTACAAGCGTCGCTCAAAACAATCTAACCAAACTCTCGGAAGTCAAAATACCAACCCTTTTCTAATGTCACACGAATTATTTCAATAAGTCATAAATTGACAACATTATAAAACAAATTAAGGTAAAAAACAGGTGTTGGTGTACCAACCTAAAATATTATAATCAGACGTGATTAACAGTAATATTTCCAAGGTAATTAATTAATGTCAAGAGAATTAAGTATTTAAAAAAACTATTATGAATATACAATTATCTGAACAGTGTCTCAATGAATTGATAGATGGCGCTCTATTGAAGTTTATAAAGATTGTCTATATGGATTGGGCTTCTAGTACACCAGGTGTCTTTATTAGCCGGTAGATGGCGGGTAATTGTAACACTCGGCCATCCTGTTCACATCGTGGTCCTCCACGAAGTTAAGCTCCCGCTCCCTCAGCAGTGGTAGAGATATCAGAATATCTTTTGTGATATCTGGAAAAGAAGAACAAGCCCACAGTATACTGATATAAATAACAACCTAACTAAGTATTTTTTTAAATTTTGCTCTTATTATAATAACTGCAAGATAGATTTTGATCATTATACACACATTCACATACAAGTAACAGCTTAAACAGGTTTTTTTTTGTATTTATCACATAAATCTTCTATCACTACAGCTACATAATAAATTCTTTATCCTATAGGTACCATTCATGTAGGTACAAGTCTCAGCTTGTGAGTTTTTTATTTTTATTTATTATTATATTCATAAATCACATTTGACCTTTTCTATTACTACTGTAGCATTTCTTTATACCATACCATTCATATCTATTTATTTAGTAGCTATAATTCTGATGACAACAAGGTATATTTTAATTTTCCTAATGAGATTAGTGAGACATCTCACATCAATGGATGTGTTCAGCCTGAGGATTAATAAAGTCTAGTTAGAAAGATATTCACTCAGACTCAGATGCAGCATAGCAGATCAGTAGTAGTATTCACATAGATCTAAATGGCACAGTATAGCAGAATAGTTTTTCTTATGGAGTAGCAGGATAGTCACACAGATCTATCTGCCTTATCACACAGTAGAGCAGTATAGATATTAATCACACAGATCTATCTGCTAATCACACAGTAGAGCAGTATAGATATTAATCGCACAGATCTATCTGCTAATCACACAGTAGAGCAGTATAGATATTAATCACACAGATGTATCTGCTGAACACACAGTAGAGCAGTATAGATATTCATCACACAGATGTATCTGCTGAACACACAGTAGAGCAGTATAGATAGTCATCACACAGATGTATCTGCTGAACACACAGTAGAGCAGTATAGATAGTCATCACACAGATGTATCTGCTGAACACACAGTAGAGCAGTATAGATATTCATCACACAGATGTATCTGCTGAACACACAGTAGAGCAGTATAGATATTCATCACACAGATGTATCTGCTGAACACACAGTAGAGCAGTATAGATAGTCATCACACAGATGTATCTGCTGAACACACAGTAGAGCAGTATAGATATTCATCACACAGATGTATCTGCTGAACACACAGTAGAGCAGTATAGATATTAATCACACAGATCTATCTGCTAGTCACACAGTAGAGCAGTATAGATATTAATCACACGTCCTCGTGTGTATCGCTCTCATCTGTAAGCCGAAGACATAGTCCATTACAGTAGACTCCGTTCGGTCTCCCTGACCCCTCAAATTGACTCCCAATCAGGCAACGCCACACAGGCAAGTCAGTGCCATACAGGCAAGTCAGTGCCACACAGGCTAGTCAGTGCCACACAGGCTAGTCATCGCCACACAGGCTAGTCGTTGCCACACAGGCTATTCATTGCCACACAGGCTACTCATTGCCACACAGGCTAGTGAATGCCACACAGGCTAGTCATTGCCACACAGGCTCGCCATTGCCACACAGGCTAGTCATCGCCACACAGGCTAGTCAATGCCACACAGGCTAGTCATTGCCACACAGGCTCGCCATTGCCACACAGGCTAGTCATCGCCACACAGGCTAGTCGTTGCCACACAGGCTATTCATTGCCACACAGGCTACTCATTGCCACACAGGCTAGTCAATGCCACACAGGCTAGTCATTGCCACACAGGCTCGCCATTGCCACACAGGCTAGTCATCGCCGCACAGGCTAGTCGTTGCTACACAGGCTAGTCATCGCCACACAGGCTAGTCGTTGCCACACAGGCTAATCATTGCCACACAGGCCATTCATTGCCACACAGGCTACTAAGTACAATTGAAAGGAAACGTAATTACTTACCATCGCCGTCATTGGCACATTCTGTATCAAATTGGTTGGTTTGGATTTCTAATCCGCCACTTAACTCTAATGGAACATAAAACACAGTAAACCTTCTACCCTGAAATAGTGACGAAAATGCTTGACAGCGTTCACCACTGCAGGCGTGGCGCACTTGAAGTTCGGCGGCTGTAATATTCAACTACATGCAGTTTGCCATCGACTCACTGCATTAGTATTGAACCATAACCCTCAGCGCCAGCGCATCCGTATACAGCTCTTAAGGTCCAACAACTTCATTATCATCCGAAAGCCTTCCACAGACGGGACGTCTCGTCCGTCTCTGTATTCATCTTCATAGTCACCATCTCAGCTGGAAGACCGCTGATGAGACTTCCAAAGAAGACGTCATTCCCTGTGTGTTACTGTTTTATAACTCGTCATAATTAACATCAGTAAAACTATGCTGAACTTTTTATATCTCTCAAGACCCCATGAAACTATCCATTGCATGTACCTACACCAATTAACTGGGGCGATTCAAACCGCATTATGTTACGATAAACTCTTCCTTCCAATAAACCAATTCTTCCATGTATCTTTTTTCATATCTACTTATTGTAATCGCCATATCTAGGAGTGACTTTGCATTGCACATTTAAGTAGTGTACATTTAAGTAACTGCTATTGTGGGTTGATAATGTTGATATTCATGCAGGAAAACATGATTGTTATTTACATCCTAGACCACATCTGAAAATTTCTCAACCTATGTGCATTCACATTCAATGGTATTATTGAGGCCATTTACAATAATTCTGTATTCCATAATCAAATGATAATTTAAATGAGGACAGGCAAATGTATATAATTGGAAATATCTGAAAACTGACTTGTGAGTGTTCTCTTCTATACAATATTCTGCGGAGATTGCCAAATGTACATAGTAAAATTATGTTGCACCTGCACTACTTATGTCATATGTCATTATTATATATATATGTCATTATACTCCTAAAATTGTTACCAATAATTAAACTTGTAGAGCTATTTTCAACCATTCACTCAAAATAAGGTTCCGTTGATAATAGAATAAAATTCCAGTAAAATAAGGTTTAAGACCAGCATCCGGCAACTGCCATGTATTGTTTGGCTTTGTTTTGCTGAACTGGACCTATTTAGCGCAGCCATGTTAGTTCTTACCTTTTTTTTTATAAATTATTTGTTGTTTCTACATTGTGTGTCTGTGTGTCGACAAATATTTTCCTTTCCTTCTTTTTCTTTATTACTTTTTGTTTAAATCCCTTAAAAAGAATATCTTTAACAGCCCAGACAAACAATTCTGTAAAGGACTCAATAATTACAGTTATTATCACTAGGTATGTAGAAGACAACAGAATTTTGATACAGTCGCTGGGTCACTAGATGATCTTGATATCAAAATCCTGGATTGTGAACCTCAATCGGACTAGGCAAGGGCTCCCTTTTTTTTCATGGTTCCTTGTAACATACATTAGGTGTTTATCATAACTGAGAAACCCTTCTTTTGTTTTTTACTAATTTTAGAATGGAGTTTCACTATGCGAGTCATACATTGCCAGAACAGGGCGTCAGCCAATGTGTATTTTAGAAAGCTGGAAGAATATTCTTGTTCTGAATTCTGTAAATATCTTGGGTATGGTTCTTTACTTTTCTAGTGACTTAAGAATACGACATTGAATTGATTGATCAACACGTTTCATGCACCTACCACCTGCATGTACTTCCCTAGAATTAATAACACTAATTATAGTGGATTAACTGTTCGTACAGAGCCCATCAGTGACCTTATGACCTAATTAGCATGAGAAAGAAGTTATATTAAACCAATAATAAAAGGAGGAAAGATTTGACTATTTTTTTGTATGTATGTTAGGATTTAACTCAAAAACTACTAAACTGAATTTTTAAATTCTTTCACTAAGCATAAGCTATAATTTTCCATGAGCACAGGATTCGAAATCGCGTGGAACATCTACTAGTCTTTATATAACTTTATACCTTCTTGTATAATAAGTAGTATATGTACTTATTAGATAGGTACCGTCACTTTACGTGAATTACCTCAGGATCTAAAGCTTTTCGATTAAGCCTTTTTTTTTTAAATATAATAATAATTTTGTAAATATTGTTTAATTCCTCGCACCTTTTAGGTAGGTCGCCTCGGTCAAAGGTCATTCACCCTTTCCTGTTCAATTTCACAGGGTCCTGCTGTACGCCTTACAAAACAATAGCAACTTCTGATTAGGTTGCAATATGCATTTCAATATTCATTGCTACTTTTTAACTAGCATTCTAACTATAGGTACTTCTTTAGTAAGTCTAATTATAATTTAGAAAATTTTCATCTACATCACTAACAATTGGTAAATAACTAGATCAGACCATAAAATGTCTTGTTCGGACGGATGTACTTATGCAACTGTTTATTGTTATTGTACCTACCTACTATTTTGTATAGATAATGATCTCCAAATTAATTTTGGTCTACTTTCTAAGATAATTTTTGGAAGGAACCTATATTGTTGAATTCATCGAACAGAATAATCTTGAGTTGGTAACGAGTAGATATGTCAGTTGACGTTACCTAAATAAATGACGTGTAGACGCGTACCTAAACCTATGTATGTACAGGTGCTCGAAAGCGGAGGGTCCTCTAGCAAAACTAACGTTGACATTAGATCAAACGAATAATTATGAATGGAAATTTTTGGTCCCGTCTGATTGATAGTCATATTTAACGAGTAATTAAATGTCGCACTCATTCATCGTTTAATTATTTTATATTCATTCCACGGATTTAGAGGTTTAATAAGATTTACGTCCCAGTTATGAATCTACTCTACTCGAAGATTAAATTGATATCATACAGATTAACGTTTGTTAAGGTTATCAATCTCAGTCCTGTTTGTATTTACATGCCCTTCCATCATCAGTGGTTTGTTTTAAAACATTTCCAAGCATACTGCCAAAGCCTCTTTACTGGTAAAATATTTAATCGTGACCTTCGATTGCTCCTTACGTACCTAGTTGGTAAAAGTCGGAAATCACTTCTGTAATAAAGTGATAAAATAATGTACTCTACCTGATGATATCTTTGGAGTGGCGGTGGCGCATCCCGCTAGCTACTCCCGGCTGCATACCAGTAGGTGTTGGCGGCGTGTTCCAGGTGCTGGTAGACCTGGCAGCGTACAGTCACTGTAGCTCCGCAATTCTCACGCCTCACGACCCCGTCGTCGCCAGTCGCACACACTTTCGGAGCCAGGTTCCCTGCAGAGCCTCGTTGACAAGTCCACCTGTTCGGCTTCTGGTTGGAGCGGCGTCTTCACTTTACAGTCGTCGGTTTCACTTCATTGTACGTTTTTTTCATTCGTAGCTCTCTCGGGTGTTCACCATCTTGACGTGCTAACATGACCAACGATCGACGAAATTGGTGGTACGCGGAAATAACATCGTCAGCCACTGTTCCCACCCAAGTATTCCCTCGTGACGTTGTAATCCTTCAGGTCGTCATAGGTACCAGATGAGCACCGCGCCGCGTAGGCGAGTCTGCGTAGCAAAAATCAGTCACTTGTTCCTTATTAAAGATTTTATCCAAGTTGGTCGTTTCTGTGGAGCCACCTTTGCAAGTCAATAATTTTATTCAAGGGTTCGAATTTAGGAATGGTTTCTGTATCCAAGTAAGTTTTCTCTGGTATTTTGTTGGTAGGTTAGACTGGAGTAAGAACCGAGAAGAGAAAAAAAAAAAATGGAACTTTTTCTCGCGCGGCGTCCACCATTTTCTTCCGACTTCACACTCGGTGATTTTCTCAAGCCGCGATGATATGGGCAGTGGAATTCTTCAATCCCACTTCTGAACTGTGATGGGAGTTCAGGTGGGAAATCAAACGAAGTAATAGTGCTAATCACACAGTAGAGCAGTATAGATATTAATCGCACAGATCTATCTGCTAATCACACAGTAGAGCAGTATAGATATTAATCACACAGATGTATCTGCTGAACACACAGTAGAGCAGTATAGATATTCATCACACAGATGTATCTGCTGAACACACAGTAGAGCAGTATAGATAGTCATCACACAGATGTATCTGCTGAACACACAGTAGAGCAGTATAGATAGTCAT
The DNA here is from genome assembly GCA_030763345.1 of Mythimna separata. NCBI lineage: Eukaryota > Metazoa > Arthropoda > Insecta > Lepidoptera > Noctuidae > Mythimna > Mythimna separata. Next base: position 18,597,705 of record CM061167.1, on the reverse strand, counting down.
CACACAGATGTATCTGCTGAACACACAGTAGAGCAGTATAGATATTCATCACACAGATGTATCTGCTGAACACACAGTAGAGCAGTATAGATATTCATCACACAGATGTATCTGCTGAACACACAGTAGAGCAGTATAGATAGTCATCACACAGATGTATCTGCTGAACACACAGTAGAGCAGTATAGATATTCATCACACAGATGTATCTGCTGAACACACAGTAGAGCAGTATAGATATTAATCACACAGATCTATCTGCTAGTCACACAGTAGAGCAGTATAGATATTAATCACACGTCCTCGTGTGTATCGCTCTCATCTGTAAGCCGAAGACATAGTCCATTACAGTAGACTCCGTTCGGTCTCCCTGACCCCTCAAATTGACTCCCAATCAGGCAACGCCACACAGGCAAGTCAGTGCCATACAGGCAAGTCAGTGCCACACAGGCTAGTCAGTGCCACACAGGCTAGTCATCGCCACACAGGCTAGTCGTTGCCACACAGGCTATTCATTGCCACACAGGCTACTCATTGCCACACAGGCTAGTGAATGCCACACAGGCTAGTCATTGCCACACAGGCTCGCCATTGCCACACAGGCTAGTCATCGCCACACAGGCTAGTCAATGCCACACAGGCTAGTCAATGCCACACAGGCTAGTCATTGCCACACAGGCTCGCCATTGCCACACAGGCTAGTCATCGCCACACAGGCTAGTCGTTGCCACACAGGCTATTCATTGCCACACAGGCTACTCATTGCCACACAGGCTAGTCAATGCCACACAGGCTAGTCATTGCCACACAGGCTCGCCATTGCCACACAGGCTAGTCATCGCCGCACAGGCTAGTCGTTGCTACACAGGCTAGTCATCGCCACACAGGCTAGTCGTTGCCACACAGGCTAATCATTGCCACACAGGCCATTCATTGCCACACAGGCTACTAAGTACAATTGAAAGGAAACGTAATTACTTACCATCGCCGTCATTGGCACATTCTGTATCAAATTGGTTGGTTTGGATTTCTAATCCGCCACTTAACTCTAATGGAACATAAAACACAGTAAACCTTCTACCCTGAAATAGTGACGAAAATGCTTGACAGCGTTCACCACTGCAGGCGTGGCGCACTTGAAGTTCGGCGGCTGTAATATTCAACTACATGCAGTTTGCCATCGACTCACTGCATTAGTATTGAACCATAACCCTCAGCGCCAGCGCATCCGTATACAGCTCTTAAGGTCCAACAACTTCATTATCATCCGAAAGCCTTCCACAGACGGGACGTCTCGTCCGTCTCTGTATTCATCTTCATAGTCACCATCTCAGCTGGAAGACCGCTGATGAGACTTCCAAAGAAGACGTCATTCCCTGTGTGTTACTGTTTTATAACTCGTCATAATTAACATCAGTAAAACTATGCTGAACTTTTTATATCTCTCAAGACCCCATGAAACTATCCATTGCATGTACCTACACCAATTAACTGGGGCGATTCAAACCGCATTATGTTACGATAAACTCTTCCTTCCAATAAACCAATTCTTCCATGTATCTTTTTTCATATCTACTTATTGTAATCGCCATATCTAGGAGTGACTTTGCATTGCACATTTAAGTAGTGTACATTTAAGTAACTGCTATTGTGGGTTGATAATGTTGATATTCATGCAGGAAAACATGATTGTTATTTACATCCTAGACCACATCTGAAAATTTCTCAACCTATGTGCATTCACATTCAATGGTATTATTGAGGCCATTTACAATAATTCTGTATTCCATAATCAAATGATAATTTAAATGAGGACAGGCAAATGTATATAATTGGAAATATCTGAAAACTGACTTGTGAGTGTTCTCTTCTATACAATATTCTGCGGAGATTGCCAAATGTACATAGTAAAATTATGTTGCACCTGCACTACTTATGTCATATGTCATTATTATATATATATGTCATTATACTCCTAAAATTGTTACCAATAATTAAACTTGTAGAGCTATTTTCAACCATTCACTCAAAATAAGGTTCCGTTGATAATAGAATAAAATTCCAGTAAAATAAGGTTTAAGACCAGCATCCGGCAACTGCCATGTATTGTTTGGCTTTGTTTTGCTGAACTGGACCTATTTAGCGCAGCCATGTTAGTTCTTACCTTTTTTTTTATAAATTATTTGTTGTTTCTACATTGTGTGTCTGTGTGTCGACAAATATTTTCCTTTCCTTCTTTTTCTTTATTACTTTTTGTTTAAATCCCTTAAAAAGAATATCTTTAACAGCCCAGACAAACAATTCTGTAAAGGACTCAATAATTACAGTTATTATCACTAGGTATGTAGAAGACAACAGAATTTTGATACAGTCGCTGGGTCACTAGATGATCTTGATATCAAAATCCTGGATTGTGAACCTCAATCGGACTAGGCAAGGGCTCCCTTTTTTTTCATGGTTCCTTGTAACATACATTAGGTGTTTATCATAACTGAGAAACCCTTCTTTTGTTTTTTACTAATTTTAGAATGGAGTTTCACTATGCGAGTCATACATTGCCAGAACAGGGCGTCAGCCAATGTGTATTTTAGAAAGCTGGAAGAATATTCTTGTTCTGAATTCTGTAAATATCTTGGGTATGGTTCTTTACTTTTCTAGTGACTTAAGAATACGACATTGAATTGATTGATCAACACGTTTCATGCACCTACCACCTGCATGTACTTCCCTAGAATTAATAACACTAATTATAGTGGATTAACTGTTCGTACAGAGCCCATCAGTGACCTTATGACCTAATTAGCATGAGAAAGAAGTTATATTAAACCAATAATAAAAGGAGGAAAGATTTGACTATTTTTTTGTATGTATGTTAGGATTTAACTCAAAAACTACTAAACTGAATTTTTAAATTCTTTCACTAAGCATAAGCTATAATTTTCCATGAGCACAGGATTCGAAATCGCGTGGAACATCTACTAGTCTTTATATAACTTTATACCTTCTTGTATAATAAGTAGTATATGTACTTATTAGATAGGTACCGTCACTTTACGTGAATTACCTCAGGATCTAAAGCTTTTCGATTAAGCCTTTTTTTTTTAAATATAATAATAATTTTGTAAATATTGTTTAATTCCTCGCACCTTTTAGGTAGGTCGCCTCGGTCAAAGGTCATTCACCCTTTCCTGTTCAATTTCACAGGGTCCTGCTGTACGCCTTACAAAACAATAGCAACTTCTGATTAGGTTGCAATATGCATTTCAATATTCATTGCTACTTTTTAACTAGCATTCTAACTATAGGTACTTCTTTAGTAAGTCTAATTATAATTTAGAAAATTTTCATCTACATCACTAACAATTGGTAAATAACTAGATCAGACCATAAAATGTCTTGTTCGGACGGATGTACTTATGCAACTGTTTATTGTTATTGTACCTACCTACTATTTTGTATAGATAATGATCTCCAAATTAATTTTGGTCTACTTTCTAAGATAATTTTTGGAAGGAACCTATATTGTTGAATTCATCGAACAGAATAATCTTGAGTTGGTAACGAGTAGATATGTCAGTTGACGTTACCTAAATAAATGACGTGTAGACGCGTACCTAAACCTATGTATGTACAGGTGCTCGAAAGCGGAGGGTCCTCTAGCAAAACTAACGTTGACATTAGATCAAACGAATAATTATGAATGGAAATTTTTGGTCCCGTCTGATTGATAGTCATATTTAACGAGTAATTAAATGTCGCACTCATTCATCGTTTAATTATTTTATATTCATTCCACGGATTTAGAGGTTTAATAAGATTTACGTCCCAGTTATGAATCTACTCTACTCGAAGATTAAATTGATATCATACAGATTAACGTTTGTTAAGGTTATCAATCTCAGTCCTGTTTGTATTTACATGCCCTTCCATCATCAGTGGTTTGTTTTAAAACATTTCCAAGCATACTGCCAAAGCCTCTTTACTGGTAAAATATTTAATCGTGACCTTCGATTGCTCCTTACGTACCTAGTTGGTAAAAGTCGGAAATCACTTCTGTAATAAAGTGATAAAATAATGTACTCTACCTGATGATATCTTTGGAGTGGCGGTGGCGCATCCCGCTAGCTACTCCCGGCTGCATACCAGTAGGTGTTGGCGGCGTGTTCCAGGTGCTGGTAGACCTGGCAGCGTACAGTCACTGTAGCTCCGCAATTCTCACGCCTCACGACCCCGTCGTCGCCAGTCGCACACACTTTCGGAGCCAGGTTCCCTGCAGAGCCTCGTTGACAAGTCCACCTGTTCGGCTTCTGGTTGGAGCGGCGTCTTCACTTTACAGTCGTCGGTTTCACTTCATTGTACGTTTTTTTCATTCGTAGCTCTCTCGGGTGTTCACCATCTTGACGTGCTAACATGACCAACGATCGACGAAATTGGTGGTACGCGGAAATAACATCGTCAGCCACTGTTCCCACCCAAGTATTCCCTCGTGACGTTGTAATCCTTCAGGTCGTCATAGGTACCAGATGAGCACCGCGCCGCGTAGGCGAGTCTGCGTAGCAAAAATCAGTCACTTGTTCCTTATTAAAGATTTTATCCAAGTTGGTCGTTTCTGTGGAGCCACCTTTGCAAGTCAATAATTTTATTCAAGGGTTCGAATTTAGGAATGGTTTCTGTATCCAAGTAAGTTTTCTCTGGTATTTTGTTGGTAGGTTAGACTGGAGTAAGAACCGAGAAGAGAAAAAAAAAAAATGGAACTTTTTCTCGCGCGGCGTCCACCATTTTCTTCCGACTTCACACTCGGTGATTTTCTCAAGCCGCGATGATATGGGCAGTGGAATTCTTCAATCCCACTTCTGAACTGTGATGGGAGTTCAGGTGGGAAATCAAACGAAGTAACATCATTCGAGTTTTCTTATATTTTTACACAAATTCACGCTATCTCAAATTCCAGCTACTTTACAAGCGTCGCTCAAAACAATCTAACCAAACTCTCGGAAGTCAAAATACCAACCCTTTTCTAATGTCACACGAATTATTTCAATAAGTCATAAATTGACAACATTATAAAACAAATTAAGGTAAAAAACAGGTGTTGGTGTACCAACCTAAAATATTATAATCAGACGTGATTAACAGTAATATTTCCAAGGTAATTAATTAATGTCAAGAGAATTAAGTATTTAAAAAAACTATTATGAATATACAATTATCTGAACAGTGTCTCAATGAATTGATAGATGGCGCTCTATTGAAGTTTATAAAGATTGTCTATATGGATTGGGCTTCTAGTACACCAGGTGTCTTTATTAGCCGGTAGATGGCGGGTAATTGTAACAATACATCAAGGTGGGTACCGTAAAATGGGGTGAATAGGGACAAAATCGAACTTGTCACTGAAATTAATCGATGTTGTAGGACGAATGCAATATTGATAACTCTTTCCAAGGGTTTCCGGCAGTTAATACTTTTCATAAATGTTAAAAATATCCCCAGAATTAGTCAAAATTTAGATATTTTAACAAAAATATAGGCTGTCCCTATTCATACTTGAAGTGGGGTGACCTGGGACGAGACAGGGGTAACTTGGGATAAACTAGTAGGGTTGTCTCACGATAATTACGGAGTAATAGCGCCACATACAAAACAAACAAAAAACTTTTTTAAATCATACAAGTTCGTACCTATGTATCTCTTATTAGTTCGCCTTGTGCGTATGCTTGTATATAAGTTTAAAATAAATAAAATGAAAAGCCTTATTTTAATAAAAAGTGAAATCCTGCAAAACAATGCGATAAAATGTTCAATTCATGTTGTAGCAGCCCTGACCCTATTCAAACTTTACCGTTCCTAATCGACTTTCATTCGTCCCTATTTACCAAGTATAGGCGATTCTATTTGTACTTTAGCCGTCCCTTGTCACCCCGTTACCGTATTTATTCACCTCGAAAAAAATAAACAATCCTAGAGGTTCTAAAGAAAACGATTTAAACAAAAACTATGTAAAATCTAGAATTACCTCTTTTTGTGTAGCTTCGTAGAGATATTATATCGTCGTTGGCTAACTCCACACGTTGTCAAAAAAACTAGAATTTCCAAAAACTGTCAACTTAAGGGACAATACCGCAACCTCACATCTACAGTCTTATTTGAAAGAAGATTTTTGACACCTTTTACTAACTTCACAACGCTTCGGTGCTGTCAGTTAGAAGATAATATATTCTACTTTTAGAAGAAAAAAAAGGTAGCAATTGGAAGTTCTTGCTTTTTTATTTTGTGGCTTCGAAACTAGATTCCTCGATTTGACCCTTTTCACCCCTGAGTCCTTATTCACCCCGTTTTACGGTACCTTGTCTCGTTCCGCACTCCAACCTGTACACGTCAGAGAGGCTACCTGCCCATCTAACATTATTTTCATCCCACCATCTCGGAAAGAGTATTTTTTTTCTTCAATATCTGAGTGGAAAAGCCATTTTTATACTCTAGAGGATAAAGTAAATTGAATTTAGAACATCGTGTGCACTAAGTTTGTGAATTTAAAAAAACATTAAACCTATTTACTGCTACCTCTATGGTGCCGAATATATCATACAACTTTTTTTTTATTTGTTAAAAACTCAAACACGGAACCTTCTTGGTGTTCTTTTTTCAATTTGCTTTGTACCCCGGTTCTTTACGCGGCATTTATTCACGTCATTCTTAAACCATATTTAAAAACAAGAAACTTGAAAACCAGTGAAAAAACCAAAATGAGTGATTCTAGCGACGAGGAAGTTTGTTTGACGCCAACAGAATTGACTGAAACTGTTAATAATGCGCAAATGAGCTTTCTCCCTCAACAATCACGCGAGAAGTATTTAAAACAGTACGATATGTTCAACACGTGGCGACTACCAAAAGGAGCCAGAACCTTCTCAGAAAACGTTTTTTTTTGCATTTAGTCATTTCCTCGCTGAGGTGGAATGAAAAGTTACGTGTTGCACTCGAGTGCAAAGATTTTTCCTTCGCTTGCTCGGTCATCAAAATTAAACACGCGGTTAAAAAGCAACTTTGCACTCTTGTATAACAAAAACTATTGTCTGATTAACATACCAATAGTGAGAGACGTTGCACCTGCGTATGCACTTCCGTTTTCTAAAGCTTCTCCCACAGCAGGTCATAAGACACTAGGTTAAATGCTTTTGACAGGTCGAGGAAACATGCATATACAGGTGTACCCCTCTGTGTGTAGTACTGGACAGTGTGCTTAAGACTCAGGATGGCGCTTTCAGTAGAAAGTCCAGGCCGAAACCCGAACTGAGCATCATGTATATGGAGATGTTTTTCCAGCTCTGAATCAAGCACAGTATCCAGCACCTTGGCCACTACTGTTGCCAACGATATAGGTCTATAATTGCCCTGGTCTGATAAGTCACCAGTTTTATTTTTTACAATTGGTACCACAATAGTTCGCATGAGGTCAACGGGTACCTAAGTATGAATGACTTAGACATAATGTGTAAAACATTGCCAAAACGCGTGGTAAATGGACTCCAGCATACTTTAGATATTCGATGCTGAGCCCATCATGACCAGGTGACTTACCCCGGGTCATAGTTTTTATTATTCCTGACACCTGTTTAACAGACACGTTAAACAAGTCACCAGTCACAATAGGATCAGCATCTGGCATCATCTTTCGGACCAAGTAGTGATCTCACCCCAAAGTGTTGCCTGCCACCGTGGGATCTGGAGGCAACAGTCCTTGCACGCATGCACGATTTGCGCGTGGAATGCAACGCCGGGGCGAAACTCCGCTCCAGCGGGATCTCAGGGTGGCATGGCGACTGCGACTGTCGCAACCCAGTGCTGGGCACGCCGTCATTGAGGCGGTTAGGCCCCTCTTTGAGGAGTGGTTGGAAAGAGGTCACGGCGTCCTCTCTTTCCGTATGACGCAGGTCCTCACCGGACACGGTAAGTTCGGGAGGTTCCTGCATCGAATCAAGCAGGAGAGGACGCCCGGGTGTCGCCACTGTGTGGACCGCCCGGAGGACACGCTGGAGCACACGGTAGAAGTGTGCCCCGCTTGGGCGGAGCACCGCCGTGTCCTCGTGGAGGCTATCGGGAGCGGCGACCTCTCGCGCCGGGCCCTGGTTCAGGCCATGGTCCGGAGCGAGGAGGGTTGGCATGCGGTCGCCTCCTTCTGCGAAGCAGTAATGCTCGTGAAGGAGGCTGCTGACCGCGAGCGCGTGAGGGAACGGTCCTCACGCCGCCGCGCGCCGCCGAGATCCCGATCCCGATTTCCGACCACCGTAGGCGCGGGTTGGCGGACGGCGAGCACTGGGTAGCTCGCCGTCCGGCAGTCTGGAAATAATCTGGACCGAGCCCAGTCGTCAACGGCGCGTTCTGTTCCACGCGCGCCTCAAGGAAATGTCAAACTGTAGGGGCCCGGCAGGGCCGAAGCCTCTGGGGGGAACACGTGGTATTACTAAAGGTTGACACCGAGACCCCTCCAGAACGAAGGCAACGAAGGAACGGGGTAGGGGTTTAGTCAGTAAGAGTCTGACACGCCCTCCCGCTCCGCCCAAGAGCGGGAGAAGTCATTCTGATGATTAGGTAGGTACCTATATCTCCACCAAGCTGAGTTTACACCTCGCTGGAATGCGGCATGTACCCGTGTACCTACGTATAATATAATGTTAAAAACAACAAATGCAAAGTAAAATCTAACAAACATTTGTTTACTTTTTTAAAGTCATAGCGAATCCTTTTTTACAGCCCGTACCTAAGCCTCAGTGTGACGTAAACGACGCGAGGTGCAAACTTAGCTTGGTGAGATGTAGTTGTTAGTTAACCACACTCGCAAATGCAAATGTCGTTATTAAAACGAAATATCGACATCGCAAATTTAAGTATTGCACATCCCTCTTTCTTTTAGGTATTTAATTTTCGATTCACTGTGCCGGGCGCTAGGGACACGCCAACTGTTCTGAAGTCGGGCGGTTAAAAGGTTTATAAGACAAAATCCTCCGATTTTGAAACAATCTTCATTGATGCTCCGCTCCTATTGGTCTTAGCGTGATGATATATAGCCTATATACTTATCCTCGATAAATGGGCTATCTAACACTGAATATTTCAAATCGGACCAGTAATTCCTGAGATAAGCGCGATAAACAAACGAACTATAAATAGTAATAATCTGCGTGTACGTAATATGAATAAAAAATATAATAACTCCTTTTTTTCTAAGTTATATAAACTAGTGCTTGACTGCGATCCCACCTGATAGCAGTGATGCGATCATACTCGTAGATGGTGAGGCGCCCTAGTTTATTAAGAGCCTATTCATTCTAGCCCTGAAGACACCCAAATTATAATCGGACGGGAAGACCGCAGCAGGCAAATTATTCGTCCTTCGATGTACGCGGTATAAACGACGAAGTGAAGCGCTTAGTCTGGACCGTAGAGGTTTGAACAATGTAAGGATGGATACTCGCCGCATGACGGTTTGTCCGATGGTATAAAGGGGATGGCGAAATCAATTCGTGTAATTCCCGCGCAAACTCTCCGAAATGCATCCTGTAGAAAACCGAAAGGCTGGCTACCCTACGCCTGTGCTCAAGGATTTGTAAATTGGTCTTAACCAAATCTGGATCTCCAATTAGCCTCTTCGCACGCCTTTCCACTGAGTTCAAAGTGGCCAGGTGGCATTTTGCAGGTTTAGCCCATATGTGGCTGCAGTACTCCACACACGATCGGACCTGTGTTTTGTATAACATAAGAAGCTGTCCCGGTGTGAAGTACTGCCGGACCTTTACAAGAACGCCGAGTTTCCTAGCAGCTACTTTGGCTTTGAGAGTCAATGAACCTCCCAAAGTTAAGGTCGGCGGAAATTTCAACTCCCAAGGGCTGAAGGAGGTCGGTGCGATCCAGGGATACATCCCGGAAAGCAGGAGCGAAGGTGAACGGGCTCCTTTTAGCGGAGAACAGACACGCTAGTTTTTTGGCGGCGTTGAATGCCACCAGGTTGGCTTCGCCCCACCTGGAGACTGCCCGGAGTGAGTCATTCGCACGCTCTACCATAGCCTTTCTTTCGGACTGGATTAGCTCCTTACTAGCCCGAGTACTTGGCAGGTATCTCTCTACAACAGTTCTATCATCTGCATAGCCATAGATACAGGGCATCAGCAGATCGTTGATGTGGAGTAGGTAGAGAGTTGCAGAGAGTACAGACCCCTGAGGAACTTCGGCATTAATCACCATAGGCTCAGTTGAGCATCCGTCGACAACTCGGAGAGACCGTTCACTCAGGAAGTCTTTTATCCAGTTAAACAGGCCTGGGGAGATGCCGTACGCTGGAAGCTTACTCAAAAGGCTAGCGGAGATCGTTACCTTCCAGGTAAGCCATGAGTGACTCCTTAAACTAGGTAATCGGTACCTAAGTGTTCAAAAGGAATGCCTTCGGAGAATGAATTTCGAACCCAGTTCCAGTCCAGTTCTAGGTTGATCTACATTTTTCTTCAGTCTGTCTATTAACTTAAAACCTAATAAAATAATCTAAGTTTTCCGAGGTTCATCAACCAATCACCACGGAACACGTACACCGATGTGCCACGCCGCTCCCTTTACGGAGCACTGTGAATAACTTTGTCAGGTGATCGTTGCTAGACAATGTAAAATGAGCAGGAAAATTTGGGAATCCGTACCGTAAGGAATCGCCCAAACCTGACCTTGGCAATTTGTTTCATTAAAACTTTTTAGCTTTGGGAGACGGCGAAAAGCTCCTTATTCCTCCAGTGTTATTTACACGGACAAAACCTTAGGCAAACACATGCTATTTTTGCCGATGGATCATACAATTTCATAAACGCACGTCAGCAGCGCTACGGTCTTATTTGAAATGCGCTACTGCATCGCGACCTGTGATCGCGACTATAGCGCTGCTAACGCGCGACCATGTCAGACGATATCGGGGAGAGGAAGGTGGGAGGGTGACGCGTGAATGAAAAACAAAAACAATCTACATACAAAATCTTAATTTTGCTACTGGATCGCGTATGCATCGCAAATTCGCAACTGAGAATAGTGGCGTGGGCAGATGCAAGCTGCTAGCAACTGTATCGATGCCAACGCGTGACAGCCGCGCTACTGCATCGCTTCAAAAAACCGCCGTGGGCGAGGCCCCTAACCAAACGGATTACACTGAGTTGTTCAGTAAATAAATGTTATTATTTTTAATTTATAAGATTTATTCAGCATAATACAATATACAAAAAAGTCGTCGGGTCTTTGGTTTTCGGCACAGTCACAGTGCCGACAATGGCGACGTTGCAGTTGTTCGAGAATATTATTATGAACAATCAAATAAAACGTGATAAAAGTCGGTTGGTTTGGAAAAAACTTGCTAACAAGCCACAAAAACTGTTTTATTATGGTATTTGACTTCAAAGTCTTGATTAACAAATAAGAAGATATGTACATTTAATCCAATTCAGAAATTACAATTATATTATAAAATCATTCATACAAGTCATCAAAATATAAATAAAATGTTATAGGTACAATAATGAAAACACAGTCAGGAACGCAATACATGTATCATATTGATGTATTTGCTCTCATACAGATAATACGTTTAACATTATCTTAATTATAAGTTTTTGTACACAACCCGTTAGGGCACTGTAAAATATATGGGTGGTTTTCCGTTGAGTCTGCAGAAATACATTTACTATAAATTGTAATTTACATTTATATAATGTCATGATTAGTAAAAACAAGAATACAATTTATTATTAAAACATTACGAAAGTACAGAAGACCATCTTTGACCAGTGTTCTATGAAAGCATCGTCAGCGTTTATTTACCCGCAATGTGTCACAATTAGTGCAATATAGATTCATGAATATAATTATCGTAAGACACAACCTAGACAATGAACAATTACAACAGTTCTCATTGTATTCGTGATTATTTGAAGGAAAATTCGAATACGAGTAACGGCACAGCACATAGCGTTTCACCATTTATCTGTCGACTTTGGACGTGATATGGAACTTATATAGTTATAACTATTCAAAAGTGCAACTCCACTGCTGTGTTAGGCCACGGTAACGGCCCAGTCTTCCTCGTTGGAAGCTTCGCGCAAGCCACACAAGGTAAGGCTTGTGGGATTTGCGCGAGCTACCGTCTTACCATCCAAACAAGTATTTTTTGGCAAGAGAGAGGAACGTGTATCTATTTGGGACTTTGTAATGTGTATAAAGTTAGCTGGGTACATTAGTTTGCTAGCTACACATTTGTGCGCAGCGAGCCCTTGGTTGGTAATGTTTCATATCTTGCCACAATTTTATATATAGTGGAGCTAAGTCCACACAGTATGTAAGCTTAGCCGTTGGCAGAATTGGAACCACGCTTTTCATCGAAGGTCACGCTTAGACTAATAGCGCACTAGCGGCCAGCGGCCGGCGGCCTGGCCGCTAGTGCGCGCCTGGCCTTAAACATCGTTTTGGTTATAGGCCTCATGGTAAAGATTTTCCGGTTTATGTTTAGAATATCCAATTCTTAAATGTTTGTCACCAGTTCATGTTATAAAGTTTTCTTAAATGTTCACTATGGGCACTGGTAGGTTAGGATACGGTAGCAACTTACTTGACGGGAGTGAAGCCGTGGGTAAAAGTTAGTATTATATATAAAAGGAGAAACTGAGCTACTGACTTATCAACACACTACCGAAACATATGGGATTCTAGACCGGTTACGGTAGTGCAGCGTGAAATTTTTCACAAGGTTTCCTTTTATGGCGTAATCAAACCCTAAGACAACATTTTCCAAAACTAACATTCTAAGGGGATGAAACGGGGGTCGAAGTTTGTATGGGGAAGCCGACTTTCACATGAATACATATGTGAGTGGTTGACCAAAAAGGGACCTGGAGGGATTGGAAACCGTTAATTTTTTTTTTTGAATTTTTTAATCTGTGGTCTTTTAGCTTTGTTTTGGTCAACGATTTACTCGAAATCAATTATTTTCCCTTGAGGTCCCTTTTTGGTCAACCACTCACATATAGCTCCTGGCAGAAGTTAGTACATGAGCACTTACAGTACTTACTTACCTACAGGAAACATTTGCAAATTAAGTCGAAAAGTGTCCTATTCTTAATATCTAATATGTGTAATCTTATAATTTGGATTGGTTTTCTCTGAGAGAAGAAAAGACAAAATGCTATTATGCGCAACCGAACATTGGAAAAGTTTAGTGAAGTGACTTTAAGTTTTTTTTAATAATAAGTACCAAGTTTTTACTAAATGAGAAATAATGCTTCAGTGATACTTATACCTAACAAAAACCCTTCCCGCAAGGGTACGCATTTGACGGATTCTCATACTCAGGATCTCGTATGTGACTCTGCTAAGCTTATGGGTATTTTACACTGTGCAGTATACGAGTAGAATACCGAATACCTAACCTGTCCGTGTCGATATGTTCTAGTATACCGAGCTCGCTGCGCTCGCTTTTGGATACATTTGAATACATGGAAAACTGAAAAACGGTGAGTGAGTCCTTTACATATTTCATACCTAGTTAAAATATCCAATGCAATTAATTTTAGTTTAATTAAAATTAAGTACCAAAGTAAAGCAGCCGACCCACATGCGTTAAGAACATAATTATGTGAATCAACCATAGTTATCTTGAAAATAGTAAGGGCCATGTGCACCGACATAAGTTTAAGATAACCATCTGATTAACGTCAATAGCCGACGATAAGGAACAGGAAATATTGCTAAAACAGCCGTTTTAATATTAAAACAGTCGATTTGGTGTCGGTGAACATCGCCCTAAAAATATGTTTAGATATTACGATAAGTAACAACGCTTCTACACGTTCCACAGCGCAATAGCGTATCATCGAAGTTTCGATCATCGTAGCTTCGTACCTATGGAATCATAGGTATGAAGGTCATCGAAGGTCACGAAGTTTTTAATGAGTGTGAATACACTCATTAAAAACTTACATATGATCTTGGATCTGGATTTATAACAAAGCAATATTATTCGGTCAAAACATCATGAGGAAACCGGCATGTCCTAGAACCAAAAATTCGAAGACATGTGACATCCGCCAATCTGCACTGGGCTCGCGCGGTGGATTATGGCCTATTCCCTCTCCTAGAGAGGAGACCTGAGTCCTAGTAGTGGGAACATTATAAGGGCGATAATGCTAATGCTAATATTATTCGGTTGGATTTTCCGGAACCTTTTCATACAAACTTGTTCACGCTAAAGCTCCGATCCCCTAAAGATTCGGATTTAGGGTTGTTGGAAGTTTTATATTTTCTTTTCCATCCGGATATTACAAAATATTACCGACATATACATTTTTAGAATTGGACATTCCGCACCCGAATAAATATTTCTCTCTCTCGTCTATTAGCCTTATCGTACACGAGCCACCTGCCACAACGAAAAACGCTGCCACTAGCATATTTCCTGCAGTTTACAAGCATTTTATGTGGATTCATCGCACTAGATTGATGCTTGTGGCCGCAACGCGCTACATCATGGCTGCTCGCTACTTGTGGCAGTCAGAGTTTATGATGAGCTTTGTGGCCGCTTTTAGCTTCTCGTGGCAGAGTTTGTGGCTGTCGCGTGTGGGCCGTGCGTAGTATTATGACCGTTATTGAAAATTCTAGCGTCGCTTAACCACGTAACATGTTTAATATAACAATGTTTTTAATTTTGACAAAAAACAACATTCATCCACCAGCCCGCACTGGAGCCGCGTGGTGGATTACGGCCCATTCTCTCTCCTAAAGAGGGTTTTGAGTCCCAGCAGTGGGAATTGTAAGGCTGATTATGCTAATTCTAAAAAATATTCATTACGTTTACATTTTCAGCAGGCGAATTTTTCAGACGTGACACATGAGATTTTGATCAGAATTAGTATTGAACTTTGATAAATGTGTTACGCATTTGAAATGCAGTTAAACATGAGTTTAGTTTTATCACTTATGATCCTGTGGCAAGTATCTATTGAAGAAAATGTGTAATGGACTTTGTGCAATTAAAGTACCTACGACAAGACTACACTTCCGACAAATTATAAAGCTACATAATGTACAGACATTGATAGAATATTCTTATCTTATGTATAATAATAAAATGTAATTGATAGGCTTTGACTTATGATTTAAGCTATCTTTATTTACGTAAATAAATTGTTACATTATAACAACCTGTTTAGAAATGGACCAGTTTCACGACACATACGAATTCTTATATTGGAACTGTGACGCAGCCGAGCTGTCTCAAAACCCCCATTGATTAAAAATATAATGAAGGTATAGCTAGGTGGCGACAGAAGCACAGACGAATAAAAATGGAGCGTGGAGCGGGATATGTAAAAGATTATTAAAATAAAAATTGTTTCTAAGAAACTATAAGTACCTACTCAATAAGAATATATAATATAAACATTATAATACACGATAGTTTTTGATGGAGTATTCCCGATTCGGCACCAACGCTATTCTCGTTTCGGCACCAATATGAATTTTGGGTTGGGATTTTGTACAGGTTACTCCCATCTGAAATACCTATTGGTGTGCCGAAACGGGAATAGTTTGGGTGCCGAAACAGGAATCCTCTTTTTTGATACCTTCAATATTTATAGATGACTAGCTGACCCGGTAGACTTCGTACTGCCGATTTTTTTTTCGATTTTTTCTCACCTTTAAACCTTCCCTAGACCCCCACCAACATTTTATGAAGGGTTAAAAGGCCTATTACACCACTCGTTTTTACGAACGGTCTTAGTCTACGTCGCGTAATGTAATAAGGGTAAGACTTCCTTTATATGTTCTGTGGGTAAGACGGTCTTACTAGTAATTCCGAACGCAAAACCGGGCTAGACGTATCGAGTAGTGTAATAAGAGTACCGACCGGTTCGGACCGAGAGTACGGACCGTTTAGTCTGCGCTAGTGTTAGGTAACTAGCTTAATAAAAATGAGGATGAGGGAGGCTCTCATTTTACCTCACAAGGTACCCCTCATTTGAGGTGAGGTAATATTTAGTTATTGTAAGGAGTTAAGGTTCATAATCAACAAACGCTATAAATAATGTTAGTACAATCAAAATCCAAAGAAATTTCGAGTTACTTGTATTTTTACTTACCTATTTTTTTAGTTGCTCTGTGAAACTGTGCATTATTAACATTATTACGGTTTTAAATTTCCTTAGCATATATTATGTAATACTTATCGTAATTTTTAAAAAATCGATGGCTCGATAAGGCTCTATCGTTAAACCTCCCTCATCCTCATTTTTATTAAACGAGTTACCCATCACTAGAGCAAGCACGCACCCGTTATTCCGTGTGGTGTAATAAGCGAGCGGTCTGCGTAGACTCAACCACAAGCTACGTAGACCGTTCGTAAAAACGGGTGGTGTAATAGGCCTTTAAGTGAAGATGTTAACTATCTAATAGAGTTTCCTAAACACTCGACCACTCGTCGTATTTTCCAACGCTCATTAGATAGGTATTCCCTAGGTAGGTAGCGTTTAAAAATAATGATTATATACTTCATTGACAATGAACATCTTTGCTAGTGCCTTCGATTTATCAACAGTTAAAAACTAGATAAATAGGTATTATGTCCAGACGAAAACAAAGTTTTTTATTTTGTCAGATAAAATTGTCCCCTTAGCCTTTCAATTATTAGTTCCTAGTCTTATTTTTCATGTTGTTATATTATTTTTAGTAATTTTTTAATATAAATATTATTTTTATTCATAAGGCGATTGTGTAACAGTTACTGTAACAAGGTAATTTACTTGTCGAGTATTCTCTGTAACCATGTGTAAATTGTGTATTTATATATAATTACAAATAAATATACAATGTCATGTTCCTTTGCCCTGCTATCTCACAAATAGTGTTTATATTGACTTCCAGTCAAACTGGATGCAATTGAATAATATACATGAGAATATAGAACAAACTCTGTAACTAGCAAAAAAAATATTAAATGAGCTAGTCAGTGCAGTGCAGCATTCACAAATCAGTAGGTAAATTATCTCTTTAAAATAAATATTTAGAATATAAAAGACAAACAGTGTCCAAGTGCATATTCTCCGATTTATTTAGTATTAGCTTATTTTAGTTAATAAGAGTTATTATTATTTAGTTAAGCACTGTTGTAAGTTTTTGTTCTTCTGTGACGTTTGAGAGAACTAAATATCTAATTAGTATGGTACGTATCTATTCAGTTAGCAGTATTTCAACCTACACCTATATAACCTACGTGTCATAATTTTGTAGATAAAAACCGAGCAAGTGCGAGTCGGACTCGCGCACTGAGGGTTCCGTACCAACATACCTATGAAAACAGTTCCAATTCTGGAATCGAGTCTTGAAGATTTTTTCCATTTTTTTTTTCTTATGATATAGTTACAAATTTTCGAATTTTTCCCTATAATACCTTGCATCGTGCCAAATTTCAAGATCAACGGGAAGTACCCTATGAATTTTGATTCCTTTGTCACTGTCGAAATGTACGTTTTTTGCTACATAAACGGGCGTATCTTTTTTCCCGTCAACAAGTTTGATTTTTGCACAGTTTCAAGGGACCGCGGAATTCCGCGTAACTGTATACTAATTAGTATACAGTTTTAATTTCAACTTGATACCTTCACGCATTCCCGAGATAAAGGGTTTTGACAGACAGACGCACAACAAAGTGGTTCTATTAGACATCCGTTTTTTTCTTTTTGAGGTACGGAACCCTAAAAACGGACAAGTGCGAGTCTGACTCGCGCACCGAGGGGGACGTACCAACTTACTTAAGAAAACAGTTCAATTCATGAATCGAGTCTTGAAAACTTTTTACAAGTTTTCACTTCTGTCTTTTTAGGGTTCCGTAGCCAAATGGCAAAAAACGGAACCCTTATAGATTCGTCATGTCTGTCCGTATGTCACAGCCACTTTTTTTCCGAAAATATGTAAGTTTGTATGTATGGGGTAATCTCTGGAACTAGTGGTCCGATTTGAAAAATTCTTTAATTCAGTGTTAGATAGCCCATTTATCGAGGAATGCTATACCACCACGCTAGGCCCCAGGGGAACGAAGCTGTAACGAAAAATACGGGTGAAGCCGCAGGGGACAGCTAGTTCCAACGAAAATAGACTCGATTCGGGAATTGAACTGTTTTCATAGGTAAGTTGGTACGGAACCCTCAGTGCGCGAGTCCGCGAGTGAGTGTATTGTTTTAATTTCAATTCTACATATATTATAATATAGATAAAGGGTCTTTACAGACAGACAAACGGATTATAAAGTGATTTTAAAAGAGTTCCGTCTTTGTCTTTTGAAGTACAGAACCTTAAAAACCTCAAAATTTATAAAAAATAACACATAAGTATGCTTATTATATTTAAGAATCTCTTAACTTCAAAAACAATTCAACTAAGACTAAAAACCCCATGACCGCGCCGTTGAAAAGGTGAGAACAATTAGGTATTACCGCGATATTGATACAGAAGTCTGAAGATTTTTGTAAGATCCAGATTTGAATTTGTTAAAATACAACAAGCCTAGATTTATATTTTTGAAGCGCAATTATCCATCGAAGAAACTGATTGATTGATTTTGTCTTTTTGTAGCGAAAATAAAAATAAATACTTACTTAGTTCTTTTTACCACTTGAAACTTTTAATTTGCACGTTCGTTTAAAAAGAAACACAAAAATTACTATTCTTTGAGAATGTGAATTTGGTTGTTAGTTTCAAAACAAATATTAAAGGTGATAAACGACATGAAAGACAATCCTACTATATATATATATCCTACTAATATTATAAATGCGAAAGTTTGTGAGGATGGATGTATGTTTGTTACTCTTTCACGAAAAAACGGCTGGACCGATCTGGTTGAAATTTGGTATTTAGATAGTTTATACCTTGGATTAACAAATAGGCTACTTTTAATCATACTTTTTTTTATTTAATTTTTCGATTTTGTTATTTTTGCTATAGGCTGCTTTTTATCAACACACCACGCGGGCGAAGCCGCGGGCGGAAACTAGTATTGTAATAAAATTAGAAATTCAATCTGTTATTTACCTAAATTCCAGGTCTCAGCAATGGTTAATTTTGCAATATTTGCATGCCCGGCAAGAAAACTAACACATAATCAAAGCATTGTTCAAAATTACCGTATTACAAATAAATACAATCGGCTTTGCTTACTATTTTATTTATTCGCTAGTTATTAATAAGTACTCGAAACTGGCATAACCTCGCAATCAACTAAAGCAAATAGTACATACATAACAAAATTCATTAGGTAGATTAAAATTGTAAAAAGAGAAAGTAAATAGAATCTTTAAAATGTAACAATATTAGATAAAATAATAAAATCAAATAATTTATCAATAACGTTATGTCGCTTAGAAATAAAAATCGGTCACGGCGCGTATAATTCCATGACTTTACGGTATTCGCTATGTGTCGTGCAACCGTTCCTTTCATACATAGACTGTACAAGAATATTATAGGGGGCATGTAATTTACATTACAGATTCCTTACAGCTAGCTGTGCCGTTGAGCGTAAATTTCAAAAATGCCTCATTTATATATATGGAAGCGGTGCCGTTATACCGTATATCATTTTCAGATCACATCTATATACATGGTAGACGGTGCAGACGTGATAGGTTCTGGTACCGTTATGATATTTTATCAATTAAGTAGATACTTAATAAGCTGTCAAATGAGAGCCCAAATGGCCATCAATTTTCATACAGGAACATAACTACACACACATCAATCACATTCCTGGTCAGTAAAGTAAAAAAATATAGTTTAGTAGAATCCGTAGAACATC
Source organism: Mythimna separata (assembly GCA_030763345.1). Classification (NCBI taxonomy): domain Eukaryota; kingdom Metazoa; phylum Arthropoda; class Insecta; order Lepidoptera; family Noctuidae; genus Mythimna; species Mythimna separata. The sequence continues at coordinate 18,577,838 of CM061167.1, read as the reverse complement.
GGATCCAGGGGCGGCCTTAACTGTTACGAGGCCCAGAGCGGCAGATCTTTGCGAGGCCCTTCTTTTTTTGCAAAATATGTATGTAAATCAAAACTGAATATTTCTTACGATGGGTGCAAAATTTATAAAAGACTAGTTGACCCGGCAGACTTTCTACTGCCGATTTTTTTTTTCAAATTTTCTCTAGACCTCCATGAACATTTTAAGACCCAGATAAGATAAATCCGTTCAGCCGTTCTCGAGTTTTAGCGAGACTAACGAACAGCTATTGATTTTTATATATATAGATAGATAATACAAGAATTTCGAGATTAAAATATTATTTTCGATACACTTGCTCATAAAGTGGCTGTTATTGCACTGCACTTAGGCATATAAAGGGGTTCGTTACCAAACTGTGACATTTTGATTACTATTATGCACATGTGCGGTAATGTAGTTAGAACCTTTTTGTTCAAAACCTCGTTTTTGTCAAAAAAAGTTTTAAGACAAAAAAGAATAAAATTTGTTATTGCATTCAATAGCATAAATCAGTGTTTTACTTACTTATTTCATGCAATTTCGTGTTTAAATTGTTTAAAATTTTACATATTTAATTAATTAATTCTTTCATCAAATTTGTATTTTCTGTTTATATGCAACCTCATTCTTATTTTTTCTAAACCAAGAGCTAGAGTAGCTAGTCTATGGCCGCCATTTTTCGCGCATGCGCGCGTTTAAGAAAAGTCAATTTTTTAGCCGCCATATTTAAAAATAAAATACAGATTTTACAAAAATGTCTACAACAACTATTTATGAGGAAAATAATTTGTGCTGACGCTTTCAAGTAGAAAATCTATATCATGGGACCACTATACAGTCAAAATAGTTGATTATAACTTTACTGACTGCACATTTACGAACTGTTTCTCAAGATAAACTTTTCATATACCTACTAAATAAAGTTGATTTTTAATTTATTTTCTTCACAAGTGTGTCGAAAAACGTCGTATGATACACGAGAGTAATTAGTCTATCGTTCTTGGCTCTCTTAAGACCCTCGCCATAGCTCGGGTCTTAATACCACCGCGACGATAATGACCCACATTACACACTATCATAATGTACTATTAAGGAATTTATAAAATTGAACAATTATTAATATGACATCGATGATAAACCTAGGTATTAAATGCCTTAAAACATATTCATACGGATTTGAAAATATTTTTTACTGCTTTTGAATAATTTAGTAAATGAGCTACGTGGTTTTCTTTTGAAGAGTAGCAAGAGCTAAAATCAGTGTCAAAATATTTGAGAAATTTAAGAGGTAAACTTCATTATGTAAGTTAAAGGTAAAATTGGGAGGAGCAGGAGGCACCGGGCGGTCACCTTGCTCGCCACTGATCGAGTAGATAGGTACGTCATTTACGTTACGACTGGCAAGTCTGCCACTCCGGGCACATACAATCTGTGGCTATTCGGTAACGTGACTGATGTATCAGTAGTTTAAGTCAAAAGCCGGTAAAAATATAACTTAAACCTATCTTTCGACTACACACAAGTTTCAGAATACGACGGCATCGTTTCCATACTATATCTAAGCTTAAGCCCAAGTTCGACGTTCACTTATGAACGTTCTGTTTTTTTAGCAAAGAGATTAAATTATAACGTAAATTCAAACTTATTTTAGATTTTCGGACCGTTAATATTACAAATGTGCACAAGGCCAAATGTTTCAGTTCATAAATTCATTATTAACAACTTAGAGATCATTGTAGTGTAGGCAATTGATTTCCAATATTAATATAGCTGCATTGAATTATTTTCGAACAACGCTTTGTTAGATCTCGCAGAATCGCTTACACATATAAAAAAGTCCGCCCAGATAATTAGTAACAATAAAATGACAGTCGAGAAATATTAGACATACATGAACAAATTGTGATTGCAATCGAGGCGCAATTGCAGCGCAAGAGCAGGTATGATCGATCATACTCAAGTCGAGTGTATTTTATCTCACCAACGCGGGTTGGTCTTGAATAAGTAGGTATGTAAGTCATGTAGATACATACTTTTTGTGTTTAGTAGGTAAGTGCGGAGCGCTCGGTGCAATGTTAACAAAGCGCACTTAAATAAATGCACACGATACAAGACCAAACTGCCATCATAAAATAGAACATCTATGCGAGTATTGAAATAACTTAGTCTAAATTGAAAGCAAATGTTTGGTTTGACGCTATTGAGATGAGCCTTTATACAATATATACACATGTCAAAATGTAGGGAACCGGTCAATCTCGCCTCGGCTGCAATAACAAAGTTCGCATTAAAATTTAAATATGCTTTTACTAAGTGTAAAATTACTGAATCACTTAACAGAGGGCAAATTTCATGTACTTTTTACGCTCCATCAGGTCTGCATCATACTAAACGGCTGGCATAGCTCTAGTTCAAAATTCACCCTGCTTAAATACAAGACAATTAACCACTAATTATTCCTTTTCTCTAAGTCTATAGATTCTTAGAATACACTAATTAGGTAGCTATACATAACAGTGTCCGTATCACTTCACTAATTGCAGTGTCTTTAATCCTTATGCGGCAGAGCGGAAAATCTGGCAAAAAAAGATAAAATTAAAGATGTACACGTACTGTGATATATAAATCGCACCTTTAATCTAATACCGTCACTAACCGAAATTTTAAAAACATCCGGCCAAGAGTGCGTCGGGCCACGCTCAGTTTAGGGTTCCGTAGTTTCCCGTCCGTCACAATAAGTGTCCCCACTTAAGAGTAAAAACTAGACTGGGTCATGTATTGGGTTATCGGTGGTAATTTTGGAATGCATGAACCGATATTTGAATTTACTTTATTGAAAATACGTTCATGAGAATAAAATATGATATAACAAAGTTAAAAAAATGCTTGCATATATGGTTAAATTACAAACTTAATTCAGAAATTATTTTGTACAATTTTTCAAAAACTTTTCAACCCATCAAGTTCAAAATAATTTTCCTAAAAAGTCTTTACAAAGATCATTCTGCTTTTGAAATTTATTCTTATTTTCTAAACTTATGGTTCAAAAGTTAGGGGCACATTTTTTTACTTTTGGAGCGATAATTTCCGAAAATATAACATTATCAAAAAATGATTTAATTTTTAAATACCTATCCAACAATATAACTTTAGGGTTAAAATGAAACAAAAAATATCACTGCCCTAATATTTTTTTTTCCACTTTTTATTTTACCACATTGTCGGCGTCATTGATATACGTACTAGTACCAAATTTCAGCTTTCTAGTGCTAACTGTCCTATAAGGCTAAGAACTCACGGAGCGATTTTCGCCCGCGACCGCCGCGGCCGTGGAACTGCGGTTTTATTTCAAAACTCACGAGAACGCTTATTTGCGTGGTTACCGCAGCCGCCGCGGTTGCGATCATCGCCCGCAGACGTGGCGGGCGATGACCGCAAGATGGGCGGTTGCAAAATAGTGTTGGATTTGCCGCCCGCCGGCCCCCGCGGTCGCCCGCTAACCGACCGCAGAGCGCGCGGGCGCCACCCGCCGAGGCTGCGGGTGACCGCGACCCGCGCGATTCTACTAGTTGCCCGCCGGCACAGCGGGAACCGCAAACAACCGCGTACACCGCGGGCGTAAAACGCGTCGTGAGTTGTGCTTTAATTTTTTACATATGTATCTGCATTCTATAGAAGCTGCGGGCCCGCAACCGCGGCGGCCGCGGGCGAAAATCGCTCCGTGAGTTCTTAGCCTGAGGGTTCCTAGTTGACTATGGAACCCTAAAACGGTTTTTAACGCCATCTGTTTGCGAAGCTCTAACTTCAGAAGCAATCTGTAAAGTCAGCGCTCCGTGATTCAGATATTTTAATGACATAAAAAGCAATTATTCCTGAGAAGTTAATATATAGCTTTATTCAAATATTCATATCACTTAATGTTTCCCATAATTCTTAAAAAAATCTCCAGTATAATTTGCTTATTTATGAGTGACGGTATTGGATTAAAGGTGCGATATATAATAAAAACATTAAATCACTAGACATGCAGTAGCTAAACTTAGCAAGCATTTTCTAAGAAGGAAGGTCAAGTGACACACTCCGTTTGTTCTAAAAATTAAGATAACATTTTTAAATAACAGAATAGGTTACCTTCGCTTGTCTTGAACTGCAGTCGCAGGAAGTTCTAAGTCGCTGTGCAACGCAAAGCTTACAAGTGTGATGAACTCAATTTTTTTTAGGCTATGCTGTGCTCGACAGGATCCATAAAAAAACCTTTTATATACCACCTTTGTAACATTATGGAATGCAATAAAGTATTGAGTAGGTATTGAAGTACAAGCAATATCCGTCAAAAAATAAAACGCAGTATAGCTTTGTAAGGAATTGTATTTTCTATATTAAGGTCACATTTATAAAAATATAGCAAATCATTTCCAAAATTGAACATTTACATACACAATCATGTACGAAATGTATAATAACCCTTCGTTCTAACAAGAGCAAGTTACGAGACAACAGTCCATTAGTTATAAGTACGAAATCCAGTAGGAGAAGTACATCCCCTTATCTGTTATTTGATGATAATTAAGACTATATGCTAGATAATGAATTTATTTATGCATTGCGAATAGGTTGCCGAGCTAAATTTGGTGCAAAGATGTTAAACAATATTTAATGTTCGCCATTTTATTAAATACCTAATGAGAATTTCAAAATGTAACTTTTAATTAGATAACTAAGTAAATCGTTGAGTAATTACTTAGGATCTAGACAGATAACGATAATCTTATTGGAAAAGATATGGCAAGCTTTGTGTTCAAAGTATGGTCGAATTTTTACTCATTGAGGTTTTAGAAACTTTTGTGATATTAAAATGAATGTTAAATATTACTATATGTGAAAGCATGTATTAATCTATCAATACCCGCGAAACGAGACAATAGTAAAACAATAACAGCGCAGTCCAATGAGACCGGTCGGGGATTCATGAATTAAAAGGAAAAATTTTATATATATTTATATTGTCATGGTTACGTAAAGATTTGAATAAATAAAGGCGTCAGAAAAGAATCGGCAGAGATAAAAGTAAACGTAAAAAGGGTCTTAGAATACACGGTAACTTAGCAGACTGTTAAAAAGGAGCCAATAAATTTAGGCAACTATGGATTCGCACTATTTTTGGTAAGGCAAGTTTTTACTAGATTAGGAATAAAATAACCTTTCATTTGGTTTATAATTCAATAACAGACGGATGTTGATGTCCAAAATGTAATTGCAAATTTGACTATTTAACATCATTGGCACCAATTTTAGCTAGGCAACCTATTCGCAATGCATCAATAAATACATTAACAAACATATACCTAATAAAATCAAAAAACAAATAAGGGAATGCACTTCTTATACCGGATCTTAGTGTTTATACGGTTATACCATTAACAAAGCATGAGCTTGTGTGACGTTAAGATGAAACTAACGCTGACGACCGTCTCGCAATTTTACTTGCTTCCCATAAAACCCTTCTCTTCCCTGTCATACCTTTCAACATTTTGTATGAAGTTACAAAAAATTTAAAAATGTGTGATTTTTGCACAAATAGTCTAATCGTTTTTGAACTTTTAATTTATTAACAAAGATCTACTATGGCATCAATTATGATATGTTCCCAAAACGTTTTATGGTTGGGCTAGTTTCTTCTATTCTGTTATAGGTAGATCCTTTGAAGTTAATACATGATTCGAGAGGAACATTGGCACAAGTTATGATCAGTATCGTTTATCTTATTTTGAGCGGAATAGAACCTCTGTTCCGCTGGAAGGATGAGGCGATTAATAGGATACTCTACCTAAACAGTTCAGGGTACACGGCACGTACGCAGGCACAAAGTCATCACTAGGGGAGCTTGTTGACATACACGTACGTTTACGTTAGGTACGTTATATTAACCGTGCGTGGACACGGCCAAAAACGTGCCGTGTATAAGAAAGACGTCTTAGTAGTTTGGTGGGACCTGCTACCATTATTGTCAAGGTGGGGCAGGTTATCCGTAAGGTTTGTGGGATAGGCTAACTTTAGTGGTTTTGAGGGACAGACTACCCTTAACGGGTTGGTGGGACAGGCTCCCATCAGCAGCAAATGACTTTCTTTTACGCCTAAAATAAAGTAGTTTTGCTGCGGTTTTGTTTCTGTTTAGTTAATCCTACACCACGAAACTAATTTCGATACGGTTTTGGCCAATGAACCTACCTTGAAAAAGTCAAAACTATAAATGTTATGACCTACAATATAGATTGGAATTAAATTTTATAACACCATTATTTGTGAGATCATATTTATTTTTATACTCCAAGTAAAAACAAAACAGACTCAAATGACATGGCCGGATCCTGCCCAATTTTAGAATTTATAATGTACATTAATTATTATTATGTGAAAATTACTTCTAAAATAAATAAAAATTTATTGCACCAATTACATTTCTCTAGAGGAAGCGAGAAAAAATCTCAAAAAAATATGTGCGTTAATTGATTTTGGGTCGTTTTCTGTCATGCAATCATGCTAAATCAATAGATTTGATTTGTAATCAAATCTACGTTTGGATACACGCATAAGACAAATACTGTGCTTATCTGTACTACGCCTAAAAATAAGACAAAAATATAAAACACTCCTGAATCATCATCATCATTTCAGCCGAAAGACGTCCACTGCTGGACATAGGCCTCTCCCAAGCGTCGCCATAACGACCGGTCCTGTGCGTCTTGCATCCATCGGATTCCCGCAACCCACGTCAGGTCGTCGGTCCACCTTGTGGGAGGCTTTCCATCGCTACGTCTTCCGGTACGGTTGGGTCTAAGTTTTTCAAGACCCACCGTACAAATAGGAACAAGAAGCTGTCTAATCAAACTCTCGACCGTCGAAAATAGACCGATTTCGAAGTCCTTAAAACGCGATCTTCGCCACTTTAATTCCGAAAGGGTTAAGGACGCGATAGAGCTCCAAAGTCTTTGTGAGAGATCTGTCTATTGGGCAGAGCCAGCTCACGAAACTGAAGACCGTCGATTGCAGAGTCAAATCCGAGCTCCTTGGAGAGATAGAGGCTTTCTATGGACAGTTATACATGTCTATCTCTAAACCCACGGTAAATCTAGCGAACGACCCAAGAGCTAGATTAACTATATTAGCTAGATTGACCCGATACTATACCGAAGATATTCCGGACGTCAGCCTGTACGAGATTAGGACGGCTCTGAAGTAGCTCAAAAACAACAAGGCGCCGGGTGAGGACGGAATTACGTCCGAACTTCTGAAGGTGGGTGGAAAACCGATCCTTAAGGCCCTTCAGAAGCTATTTGATTACGTTATACGCTAGGGAAAAACGCCACAGGCATGGAGCAGAGGTGTCGTGGTACTATTCTGTAAGGGCGACAATGCCTTGCTTAAGCCATCTCACTTCTGAGCCATATCTACAAGTTGTTTTCCAGAGTCATCACGAATCGTCTCGCGCGCAGGTTCGACGACTTCCAGCCTCCCGAACAAGCCTGTTTCCGAAAAGGCTTCAGCACCGTGGACCACGAACATACGCTGCGGCAGGTTATACAGAAGACAGAGGAGTATAACCTGCCTCTCTGCTTAGCGTTTGTGGACTACGAGAAAGCCTTTGATTCGATCGAGACTTGGGCTGTACTGCAGTCTCTACAACAGTGCCAGATTGACTATCGGTATATCGAAGTGCTGATATCTTTGTACCAAAACGCCACTATGTCTGTCCGACTTCAGGACCAGACCTTGAAACCTATCCTCTTGCAGCGGGGTGTAAGGCAGGGAGCGTCTCCCTGCCCTGCAATCTGGCACTGTTGTAGAGACTGCAGTACAGCCCAAGTCTCGATCGAATCAAAGGCTTTCTCGTAGTCCACAAACGCTAAGCAGAGAGGCAGGTTATACTCCTCTGTCTTCTGTATAACCTGCCGCAGCGTATGTTCGTGGTCCACGGTGCTGAAGCCTTTTCGGAAACAGGCTTGTTCGGGAGGCTGGAAGTCGTCGAACCTGCGCGCGAGACGATTCGTGATGACTCTGGAAAACAACTTGTAAATATGGCTCAGAAGTGAGATGGCTTAAGCAAGGCATTGTCGCCCTTACAGAATAGTACCACGACACCTCTGCTCCATGCCTGTGGCGTTTTTCCCTAGCGTATAACGTAATCAAATAGCTTCTGAAGGGCCTTAAGGATCGGTTTTCCACCCACCTTCAGAAGTTCGGACGTAATTCCGTCCTCACCCGGCGCCTTGTTGTTTTTGAGCTACTTCAGAGCCGTCCTAATCTCGTACAGGCTGACGTCCGGAATATCTTCGGTATAGTATCGGGTCAATCTAGCTAATATAGTTAATCTAGCTCTTGGGTCGTTCGCTAGATTTACCGTGGGTTTAGAGATAGACATGTATAACTGTCCATAGAAAGCCTCTATCTCTCCAAGGAGCTCGGATTTGACTCTGCAATCGACGGTCTTCAGTTTCGTGAGCTGGCTCTGCCCAATAGACAGATCTCTCACAAAGACTTTGGAGCTCTATCGCGTCCTTAACCCTTTCGGAATTAAAGTGGCGAAGATCGCGTTTTAAGGACTTCGAAATCGGTCTATTTTCGACGGTCGAGAGTATGATTAGACAGCTTCTTGTTCCTATTTGTACGGTGGGTCTTGAAAAACTTAGACCCAACCGTACCGGAAGACGTAGCGATGGAAAGCCTCCCACAAGGTGGACCGACGACCTGACGTGGGTTGCGGGAATCCGATGGATGCAAGACGCACAGGACCGGTCGTTATGGCGACGCTTGGGAGAGGCCTATGTCCAGCAGTGGACGTCTTTCGGCTGAAATGATGATGATGATTCAGGAGTGTTTTATATTTTTGTCTTATTTTTAGGCGTAGTACAGATAAGCACAGTATTTGTCTTATGCGTGTATCCAAACGTAGATTTGATTACAAATCAAATCTATTGATTTAGCATGATTGCATGACAGAAAACGACCCAAAATCAATTAACGCACATATTTTTTTGAGATTTTTTCTCGCTTCCTCTAGAGAAATGTAATTGGTGCAATAAATTTTTATTTATTTTAGAAGTAATTTTCACATAATAATAATTAATGTACATTATAAATTCTAAAATTGGGCAGGATCCGGCCATGTCATTTGAGTCTGTTTTGTTTTTACTTGGAGTATAAAAATAAATATGATCTCACAAATAATGGTGTTATAAAATTTAATTCCAATCTATATTGTAGGTCATAACATTTATAGTTTTGACTTTTTCAAGGTAGGTTCATTGGCCAAAACCGTATCGAAATTAGTTTCGTGGTGTAGGATTAACTAAACAGAAACACAACCGCAGCAAAACTACTTTATTTTAGGCGTAAAAGAAAGTCATTTGCTGCTGATGGGAGCCTGTCCCACCAACCCGTTAAGGGTAGTCTGTCCCTCAAAACCACTAAAGTTAGCCTATCCCACAAACCTTACGGATAACCTGCCCCACCTTGACAATAATGGTAGCAGGTCCCACCAAACTACTAAGACGTCTTTCTTATACACGGCACGTTTTTGGCCGTGTCCACGCACGGTTAATATAACGTACCTAACGTAAACGTACGTGTATGTCAACAAGCTCCCCTAGTGATGACTTTGTGCCTGCGTACGTGCCGTGTACCCTGAACTGTTTAGGTAGAGTATCCTATTAATCGCCTCATCCTTCCAGCGGAACAGAGGTTCTATTCCGCTCAAAATAAGATAAACGATACTGATCATAACTTGTGCCAATGTTCCTCTCGAATCATGTATTAACTTCAAAGGATCTACCTATAACAGAATAGAAGAAACTAGCCCAACCATAAAACGTTTTGGGAACATATCATAATTGATGCCATACACACTTTTAATTTATTAACAAAGATCTACATCTTTGTTAATAAATTAAAAGTTCAAAAACGATTAGACTAAAACTTTGTGCAAAAATCACACATTTTTAAATTTTTTGTAACTTCATACAAAATGTTGAAAGGTATGACAGGGAAGAGAAGGGTTTTATGGGAAGCAAGTAAAATTGCGAGACGGTCGTCAGCGTTAGTTTCATCTTAACGTCACACAAGCTCATGCTTTGTTAATGGTATGATTCTAGAAAAAGGTGTTTTTAAAACTTTAGGTATTACCTAAAATTTTAGTTCTGTAGTTTTTGTATATGTTGAATTTAACAATTTTTAGCTTAAGTAAAAAACATGAGTTTTCAAAATATCTTGGTCAAAAAGGAAGTTATACAGCTGATAATGAGAAAGGTTAGACATGGACTTTCACTAATATTGAGATAACTAAATTTTCTAACATGTAATTTAACTGAAATTTAAAACAAGCAAACAGTTAAATTACATGTTTGAAAATTTACGATAGCCCGTGTCCGTGGCAAGTCTTAGTAAATATAAATCGCAAATGTTACATCAGTGAAATCGCATCGGCAGGCAGTGCGTTTTATTAAAAACATCTTAAATAGTAATACAAAAAATAAAAACACTGTTCAAAAACCAATCCTCAGAATTATATGTAGTCTCGCCCCCTACGTCCAAATGTATAGAAGAGGAAGGGAGGGCCCATTTCGATGGTCCCTACGTAAAGTATCGAATCAACAAAATAGCAATTTTTTATTATTGCTGTTTTGAGCTCTTTTTAAAGGATGTTTTTTAATACAACTTCGTTTCCCGATAGTTAGAGACCTAAATTTTATAAAGATTTAATCACCCGTGACAAAATTATGCAAAAAATAAACTTTAAATCGCTCTCTTGCAAAGTAGCGATTTTCACTTTCGATACTTTACCTAGGGACCATCGATTTAAATTAAGTCGGTTTCTAATCAGAAAGAGACCAAACGCAATGATTGCATCTTGGCCTAGTCAACAACTTCCCGTATTAGAAACGTTTGCAATCATTTTTGATCAGTGTTCTTTGTAATGTACTAAACTTGCAGCACATTACATACTTAATTAAGTTTACAAAAATATAGGTCATATTATCTAGTCAGTCAATTATATTATATATTAATCTCAAAAGAGATCAAAATATCACAGTTTTCTATTTTTATAACTAGTTTATGGCACTGGCTATGCGCACATGAAATACAAACATTATTCGAATGGAACATACTCCTAGGATAAACAGTATTATAAATCATGTCCTATTCCTGGACATAGTCAATGCGCGTGCCAAATTTAATTCGAATAAATCAGTCTTTCGGAGTTACATTCACATTTATAATATTAGTGTAATTTTAAAACGGAATAGAATATCATGGTTTTATCTTAAATACAATATTTCATTAAACCATTCAAAAAGTAGTCAAGTATGAGCTGGACTGCACTGGCACTATATTACCTACAATAATAACAAAATAAGTCTCGAAAAAATAGTTAAGTATGCATATTTTTTTACAGCTCTCTTTGACACTTTTTTGGTCATTTATTTTCCGTCAATAGACGTAGCACCATATTTTTATCTATATAATACAAATTAATCAGATTCTTACATAATTGGTCACTAATCTTATATCTACATTGGTGGAGTGCCTGAGGCTTTTTTGCCTTGGGTGTCACTGTGTATGAAATTTAAACAAGCAAATATGATATAATTATTAGACTAATGTGTAGTTTACCTATTGAAAAATGTTAATAAAAAAAAACGATTACAATATTTCAATTAGTATGACAGGAACTACTTGTTTTCTGATATTCTTAAATTAACAATATCGAATCGATGTCAACATTCGCTTCTGGTGCTGAGGCTCTAAGCTAATATCAGAACGTCAAACAAACATTCATATATCCTTACCCAATCACAGTGCACTATTTCCTATTGCACGCGTGCGGTAGGAAATAGTATAGGAAAGGAAATATTAGTAGAACACATATCGTAGATCATACGTGTGTGCGTGAGATCCTATCCTTCCCCACGAGACACATACCGAACCAAGCCTTCTTCAAAAAATTAATTAGCTACAATTCAGGACTTTTATCCTTCACCAAACTCATTAATAACAACTATACTTATTTGTGTGCAAACCAAATGAAGTGGTGACTTGAGTTCCAGCGAAAACTTTTCATGCTTCACATACTCATTAAGGCTCCCCCACACAGGCGCGTTATTATCGGTCGATAATATCGCATGCGTTACTGCGATATCTGTTTTCAGTACATTTTGTATTAGGACGGTCATGTAGTTACACACTGCTGCGATAATAACGCTGCAATGGAAGTGGGACGTTGCGTTTCTCCGTCCTGCGATATTCCGATATAAGTTCTAGAATGTTTTGTATCAGGACGCAAACGACCGTACAAACATCTGCGATAATAACGGCGCTCTCTCGTAAGAAATATCGGACGATAAAAACGCAGTTGTGTGCAAGGAATCAGGACGCATTAACGCAATACCGCATGCGATATTATCGACCGATAATAACGCGTCTGTGTGGGGGAGCCTTTATATATACTTGCGTTACAAATTTCATCCACCGTTATAGTAATAAGAGGTTTTGATTATTTAAACGCCTCAGGCACTACTGTTACAGTAATTACTATTGACTAGTTTTAGGAACTCAAGGTATTTTTCAAATACTGGCATTATTATTGTACTACTAATACAATTTTCAGTCTTTGAACCTCTGTCTACTTACAACTAGGTACTAATAAGAGTACACGTAAATGTCATACCGACTTATGGCCGCCAGAAATGTAGAAGGCTTGTCTACAAACATTACCATTTTATAGTTTACTAAATAACTTTGTAGTTTGTAGAGAAGAGGCGATTAATATTGCAACAAATAAAAAACGTCTGCTAAGCTAAATGAAGTTTTCTGCAACCTTACTTTTTTATTACTGGCCAGCTAACCCATTATTTTTATACATACAACCATAAATCGGCATAAACTCAGTCTTTTTTCTATAATTATAATCAGTCTTCAACAATTCAAATGAGCACATTAGAGGAGGTGTCCTCAACCAGTCACGAGTTTTCAAGTACGACCTCCTCTTGAGGTAGGTGCGATATATCTTAGACATCGTGTTAGTACAAACTCGCAAAAGCTTAAATTTAAAAATAATCTTATTTGAGTATTAACCTTAATAAAGTCGGTTAAAAAAACAACAAAAACTTTTAAAAACAACAAAAAGCTATTGCTTTTAAGGTGAATGCTTCAGGTAGCCCGCGAAATTCAAATTTTCTTACGTTTTTTGCAATTTGCAAGCCAGTGGTAGGTTGTATGAAGTTAAAAATACTTACGCGGCTGTAAAACGTAACCAGTTACATAATTATAAACATAATAATCATCAATACAAGCCTCCAAGCTCACTTAGTTGCACGAACGTTTTTGACCTCGAAAAAATTGTGCCTACACTTAGGTGAGCTTGGAGGCTTGTATTGATGATTTTTATGTTTATAATTATGTAACTAGTTACGTTTTACAGCCGCTTAAGTATTTTTAACTTCATACAACTTACCACTGGCTTTTAAATTCCAAAAAACGTAAGAAAATTTGAATTTCGCGGGCTAACCTGGAACATCCCCCTTAAGGATCAACATTTTAAAGAAAATACTCGAATAAGATAGTCATATCAATGCGGACTTAAAATGTAACAAAATTCGCATAATAAATAGCGTCGTCATAGAATCACATGAGGTGTACATACCTCTTCAGGCTTATTGGAAAGGATGAGGCTGGGAGGGATATCTGCCCGCAAAATACGGATTGTACATCTGAGCGTTTTGCACAGGCGGAGCCGTCGTCGACGTGGAGGGCCGCGCCGGCACTTGAGGCGTCACTGCCCCTCGTGGAGAGTTAGGGTACGCTTGGTGAATATTAGGTACATCTGAAAGACATTTCCAAATATAACAGAGTGCTATGCCTAGCGTTGCCAGGCGGCCGGATAAAGCCGGACACGGTCAGGCTTTTTGGTTGTGTGTCCGGCTAAATTATGCGAAGTAGGGCCTGTCCGACTTTTGTTAGGGTTTTTCAATTTGGGCATTTTTTTTATAGATTGTATGTGTGTATTATAAACAGTAATCTAGATTTTTTAAGAATTGTGGTAAATAGCATATTGCTACTCAGATTGCCTATAAAAAAAAATAATGGTACTACCTAAACGATTGTGGTCATGGATATATGAATAGTGAAAAATATTATAAAAAGTTTCAATTTTCGAAGAATTTCTTAATCTTTTTATGACCCAAAAATAATTGTGATATAATTTTTTTTATTTCTCCCAGATTAGTCATGGACAAATTTATTCTCCGGTTCAAGCTTATCGTTGAATTTTGGGATATGTTGTATATAATATATTAAATATTGTATAGGATTGATATTTAAATTTTTATTTGAGTTGATTTGTGTATCCATTTTTTTTTTCGCTGACTTAACTTTGTCCCGTTAATGATATAGGAACTACCTACTTCTCTTTAAGATATTGCTGTGTCCAAAAGGGTCATGTGCATTTTTAAACTATTATATTTTTAAGATCTTGTAAAACATGTCACCATCTGCCTAGCCTTTTCCCAACTATATTGGGGTCAGATTCCAGTCAAGCCGGATTTAGCTGAATACTAGTATTTTACGAGGAGCGGCTGCCTACCAGACCTCCTCAACCCATAAACTGGGGTAACACGGCACTTCATGGCAAGACTGGAGTCAGATTTACTGGCTTCTGACTATCCGTAACGACTGCCAAAGAACTACAAATGACAGCCGGGACCCACGGTTTAACGTGCTTTCCGAGACACGGAGGAAACTCGTTATGTTAAGATGGTCACCCATCCACAGACCAACCTTGGCAAGCGTTGCTTAACCTTGAAGATCGACCTATGCGGCTTCTATTATCTAGCAACAAGCTCCTCATCTTGTAAAACATGTGTTAATGCAATATAATATGTGAATTTAAACAAATTTTGATTTTTGAGGCTTTTCCAAAACTTACGGTTGGATGTCGATGGATATGGCTGCGGATAGTAGCCTCGAGTGGGTGGCGGCGGGAAGGCCGGTTGGTACGGCAGGTACGCTGCAGGCGCGGCGGCGGCCGCCCTCACCGTGTGAAGATGAGGCGCACTGGGGGGATGCGGCACACTGAGAGAATGGGCTACGCTCGGAGGCCGCGGGATGCCGGGGGGGTGGGATGCGCTGACAGGGTGCGCCGCCGCTGGTAAGTGCACTGCGCTTTGCGTGAGCGAGGCTGTGCTGTTGCTCGTTCCACTGGAGTACGTTCGCACCGCGACATTCGTGGTGGTTGGATATCTACTGCTGCTTGCAACCGCTGCAGGAGGACTACTATCTACTTTATGTCCATTAACAAAGTGGCTGAAGCCGTTGACAGCACTGCTGCTTATGTTTGAAGTACTTGGTCTACTTCGCTCTGTACTAATAGCTTCCTTTGCGCGAGATTCATTTCCTTGATTTCTGTCTGAATTTAATGTTGACGCTGAAAAATAAAAAACAAATTTTAAATAAGCATAAATAAGAAAAAATCAAATATTGGTGAAGAGGTTCACCAAATTTTGACGCCCCCTCACTCCGCAAAAGCCACGTTTTCTTAGGGAAATGTAATTACAACATCTCCTCTTTATACTTACCCCGTGGGCGTAGCAGTCAGGGCCACTAACCGCTAGACCAACAGGCCAGTCAAACTATGAATTTTAGTTGTCTATTTATGACCACTGTAGACCAAAGTTTGTATGAATGATGGGACTTTAAGCTATATAAAATTGTTATTCTGATGAACGGTCTATATACGGCCAAATATATCTCAAAATTTATATTATATGTATGTCTATCTCCTAAATCCAATATAAGCCCTGTTTTTGAGGTAGGAAATTATCAAAAAAAAAACTTCTTTCACTTAGGGTGGAAATGGTCATAAAACTTTACATCCATGTTTTTTTTGCTAATTACGCGATAAACATCCGCCAGTCGGATATTTGTTACGATAGCCGATAATGTCGGATTCAATTGCGTGTAGCGTGTCAAAGTGCGTAAATTCGTGGATGGTACATGCAAATGCAACCAAAACATTCATTGGACCATTATCAAATCACAGTGGCTTAAGATATTAATGCATGACTTACAATTACGAATGACTTCCAACATTGCCTGGATCACATCAGTAGATGTGTGACTGATTGGGTTTGCCCTCCTGGTAAGAGCAGTCAGTGAGTGCAAAAATGACGCTTCGTCCACTCCAACAGACGGTACAGACTGAAAAACACATAATAAAATTTTTAAGATAAAATAGTGTGCGATGTAACGTTTCATAATTAAATAGTGTCTCAATACAAAATCTTTACTTAATTTTATACTTACAGGTTCAACCAGAGGTCGTTGTTTTAAAACGCACCCCATTAGCTGAAGTAGGAACTGTCTGGGCACCGTAGCCGATGTTTCCTGGAAAATGTAGAGTAATTAAATATATATATGTATGTGTATGTATATATAGTAGAAAATTATGAACTTTTTCCAAAATCTATTTGAAAACTTCAATCATGAAATAGCAAAAATAGTAGATTATATGTCTAGGGGATAAAAAATAATAAAGTAGTGTCTTTAAGTCGAGAGAGGCATGTTGAATTCCAAGCCAAAAGAAGGTTGCTAAGTTTTAATCCTGAACATTACAGAGGGATTAAAAGTTGGCGTTGCATAATCTACTTTTATCTGTGAGATATTTTTTCCATCTGTGAGATAATTATATAATATTATTATATCATATATTCATTAAAAGTAAATTTACAAAAACAAATTATAAATTGAAAATAATTAAGAGTAGTATTTACAAGTTAATCTCAACAATCACTCGAGTTGTTTATAAATTTGAAACAAACAACATTCACTACTCCAAAATTTATTACTTTTTTAGTGGCCAGTTTGATTTTTTAATAAACTAGTTTGAAGCCTGAAGCATTAGTCCAGTCAAAATAGACATTCAAGTTTGCATTAATTCCCAACAAGCTGGATTTTTGTGCAGGCCTTGAGTACGTCAATACAAATGATATGTCAAAAGTCCCCATCGATCCCGCTTGTGCGTTGTTTTTTATTCGAGGTCAAAGGTCACAAATTTGCGTTTTTTGTGTATATCTCTGAAAATACGAGAGATAACGAAAAATGGTTTAGATAAAGTTTGTAGATAGGAAAATTGTCTACAAAAAAGATCTGAACACTTTTCCTCTACAAAGCATCGTTTTCGAGATATCGTGACTTTAGACCGCAGGAAAGTCGTATTTTAAGTGTAACAATCACTGTAGTACTTAGCCTCAGCAGCAACGAAGTCATATTCATATTGAATGCGGGCAATGACGCTACTTGCTAGCTCATTAAAACCAGTCTGAGCTTCCTTCAAGATGGTTTTCTTGAAATCAAAGGTTGAAACTTGAGAGACTCTTCGTCGAAGATGCTGCGCTTTTTTTTTAATTTCAGTCGTTTTATCTGCTTCATTGCCACAGATGTTTGTTCTGTGGCAATGAAGCAGATAAAACTAAATATTTCTTTAAACAAAAACACGATTCACTGCCTCAAAATCTAGGAGGACTAATCCCAGATGTGGTAGCTATCTCCGCCTCACGCTGTCTTTTAGCTACAGTGATGCTGCTATTCCGGGTGTATGCTTTACAACACTGCTTATGTGTCGTTACAGATGATTTGTCCTTCAAATATTCATCGAACCCATCACCCCTTAATTCATATTAAGGGGTGATGGGTTCGAAAATACGAATATGCACTCATGTGCATATTCGTATTTTCTATGTTTAAAATAGCCATAATTCGAGAACAGTGCACCGTAGAAGAAAAAGTGTTAGATCTTTTTTGTAGACAATTTTACCATCTACAAATTTTGTCTGAACCATTTTTCGGTAGCTCTCATTGTTTCAGTGATATACGCAAAAAACGCACATTTGTGACCTTTGACCTCGAATAAAAAACAACGCACAAGCGGGATCGATGGGGACTTTTGACATGTCATTTGTAATGACGCATCCAAGACCTGCACAAAAATCCAGCTTGTTGGGAATTAATGCAAACTCGAATCATAATTTAGTCTATTTTGACTGGACTACATATACATTTTAATTTACCTAAAGTGTTTCTTTTTTTAAATACTGATTTTCGACTTTCTAAATTCAAAATCAAATCTCATTATTCCCTAGAGATCGCCCATAGTGCATTATCTCCCCAAGGAAATAATGACTTGTTTTAACCCATTTGAGGCCAAATGAAAATGAACAATGTTACTAAAGAAAAATCCATATTTACATAACATTTGGAATACAAACAAACATAAAACAAGGAAAAAAAAATTTTAATGATTTTTTTCAGGAATTACAGGTGTGTTCCCAAATTGGCACAGTGGCCAATTATGATAGAAATTTGGTAAAGTAAGAGTTTTCAAAGCAGAATGTTTTCTTGCACTTTTTACAACCCCAGTGGCTTCTATTATGGTAGATAACACAGCACACCCGTTTAGGAAGTAGTTCACTTACGCCACAGACACAAACAGAACATTCAATGTCGATAGATTTTGTACATCACTTGATTTATTGGACGCCGTGTATTATTTGTTCGGGTTCGTGTTTGTTTTGCAGCCAATGGTTCATTATCGCTATTGTCCACGGAGGACGAGGTGGACTATACGGGAGCTCCGTTGTGCCCTCGTGGACGCATTCAGCGGCAGCGACCTCTCGCGCCGAGCCCTAGTTTAGATTATGGTCCAGAGTGAGTCGGAATGGCAGGCCATCGCCTTCTGCGAAGCAGTAATGCTTGCGAAGGAGGCAGCAAGTGTAAGCGAACATTACAAACATTCTCACGCACTAGCCGCCGAGATTGCGATCCCGACTACCAGCGACGGAAGATGCGGACTTGCGAATGCCAAGCAATGGGTAGCTTGCTGTCCGGTCATCCGGTAAATCTACCAGACCGAGCCTAATTTGTCGACAGCGTCAAGTGTTCCACACGCTTCTCAAAGAGATGCCAGCAAACCGTAGGGACCCAGCAGGGCCGATGTCCGATAGCAAGGACCGCGGGGAATTTCTGAAAAGGAAACCCGTAGTCCTAAAACGAAAAGAAAAACTGAAAGATTGTGAGGTTTTAGTCAGTAAAAGTCTGACATGCCCTCCCGCTCCACCCAGAGTGGGAGAAGTCATTGAATGATCTACATCGTAAAAAAATAGTTCTCAGAATCCGAAAGAGTGCCCTCTAATATCATTTGGCAAGTGAGTTGCAATAATATCGTCATCAAAACCCTACTTTTCATGTGTTCCAACACTTGTTTTTGTTTGAATTATAGCCAAGTCTTACTCCCCGAACCATAGTCACTATCTTCGAATACAGTATTTAGGCCTTCCTCTATACCACGGTACTGCATACTGGCCGTATAACGTCATTTGTTGTTCATTTTGATAATCTGCTAATAGTAATACTTGTGGCCATTGTACCCAAATTGGTACACCAATATTTTACATGTAATAATGACTTATGTATATATTTTTAGGAACCGGAAATCTATTTATTCACTTGGTCATTTATTGTTTATAAAGATAAATAACCATTTATATGGAAATCTGTATTGCATATAATAATAAAAATTACAAACAGATATTTACCTCCACATGTCCTTTGATAATGAGTTTTGAATTAATTTTATCCAACAACGGTGAACTTATATGAAATAGATCAATATCATATTTATTCAGGATACTTTTAACTATTCTTTACGTAAAAAATATACTGACCAACTTCAATATTTTGTTTAACTACCCACATTAACTAACTGTACCCAAATTGGCACAGTGGTCAAGAATGGGTTAAGTTAAGGTTATATGACACATCTGCTCGACAATGCCCAATTAGGGCATTGTCGAGCAGATGGTGTAAAAAGCATATAAAGTTGAAAAAGTGACCTTGTAAATGTGCTTAGACAACTTAAATATTAATAAATTATTATTTATACAGAACCTAACTAGAATAATTATATACAATAACAAAATACACACAAGCACAGAAGTATTTCTCTATATCGCTGTCATTAGAAAACTGGCCCAGAGGCTAGTGAGTCGTTTTTAAATTAACGCAATCGAAACGTTTACTTTGGTTAAGCGCTTCGAGTGGGTCAACCGGAGCGCTAATCGTCATGAGTGTATCGTAAAACAAACTCCCACTGGCACTCAGCAGGCTGACAACATCGACACGTCGAATGGCAATGTTAAGGGCCTGTTTCACAATGTCCGAGTAGGCACTACTCACTGAATAAATTCAAAAATGGAACAGGATTTGTATGAAATTATCTGCCAAGTAAGATACTCGAAACTTAATCATAGATGGTGATGGTCAAAATGGCGGGTATAACCCGACCGATGACAAAACGTCACATTTTAATGTAAAATGTTCGCAGTATCTATGGTCTACAATTTAGTAGTATTAAAATGTCTTTTTAGGTTCTTTTACATGTAAACTATTTAATGCATAGTTAATAAACATTAAGAAAATAATTAAGGGCATTTATAATGTTTGATTTCAAATAAATCTGAAAAGATAACATAAGTTCCACAGACATCATTCTAAAATATAATTTCTAATGTTGTCAGTGTATTAATACCGTAGTTATTTTTATAAAATATGTTCACTACATCAAATGTGACATATAAAGAACCCTTTTTATGGTTTGTTTACCTTTTGGCTCATGCTCTGGTGAATAGACTATAGGTAAAAACCCCCAGGGACTGGACTAAATGTAATTAAATAATTTAAGTAAGAACTTAATATCGCAAAGGACTCCTTGATTCCTGCAAGCTAATGATGGCATAATGAAGTCATATAAATTAGCGGCTTCAATGAAGTTCATGAAGAAAAAAGATTTTTGAGCAGCCGAAAATTAAATAAAAATGAATTATCAAAATTAAAATACAAAAAGTACATTTAATGTGAAAGTGCAAAGGACATCAGCCACGATTCGTACATTTTTGGACCTTTGAAAGTTGCCGGCCAAAGAAAAAAATACCATATTCTGTTTGGGCTTGATTTCTTTATAAGAATGTATTATGGCAATAATGCTGTAGGACTATTATAGTCCAGTCAAAATAGACATTCAAGTTTGCATTAATTCCCAACAAGCTGGATTTTTGTGCAGGCCTTGAGTACGTCAATACAAATGATATGTCAAAAGTCCCCATCGATCCCGCTTGTGCGGTGAAACAGGCCCTAAGTGTTCTAAATCTAATTTAGTTAGACCTCACTATTGTTGGTTGTTAATTGTAAATAATAACCGAGGGTAATTAGTCCAGTCAAAATAGACTAAATTATTATTCAAGTTTGCATTAATTCCCAACAAGCTGGATTTTTGTGCAGGCCTTGAATACGTCATTACGAATGATATGTCAAAAGTCCCCATCGATCCCGCTTGTGCGTTGTTTTTTATTCGAGGTCAAAGGTCACAAATTAGCGTTTTTTGCGTATATCTCTGAAACAACGAGAGCTATCGAAAAATGGTTCAGGCAAAGTTTGTAGATCGTAAAATTGTCTACAAAAAAGATTTACACTTTTTCTTCTACGGTGCACTGTTCTCGAATTATGGCTATTTTAAACATAGAAAATACGAATATGCACTCATACTAAGGGATGATGGGTTCGATGAATATTTGAAGGACAAACCATCTGTAACGATACATAAGTAGTCTCGTAAAGCATACACCCGGAAGAGCAGCATCGCTGCAGCTAAAAGACAGCGTGAGGCGGAGATAGCTAACCACATCTGGGATTAGTCCTCCTCGTACTAGCACGAGGTAATGAATCGTCTTTTTGACGAAATACTGTTTGTTCTGTGGCAATGAAGCAGATAAAACGGTTGAAATAAAAAAAAAGCTCATCATCTTTGACCAAGAGTGTCCTCAACTTTCAACCCTTTGACTTTAAGAAAACCATCTTGAAGGAAGCTCAGACTCGTTTTGATGAGCTAGCAAGTAGTGTCATTGCCCGCATTCAGTATGAATATGACTTAGTTGCTGCTGAGGCTAACCGTACCACAGTGATTGTTACAATAAAATACGACTTTCCTGCGGTCTAAAGTCACGATATCTCGAAAACGATGCTTTGTAGAAGAAAAGTGTTGAGATCTTTTTTGTAGACAATTTTACGATCTACAAACTTTGTCTGAACTATTTTTCGATAGCTCTCGTTTTTTCAGAGATATACGCAAAAAACGCAAATTTGTGACCTTTGATCTCGAATAAAAAACAACGCACAAGCGGGATCGATGGGGACTTTTGACATATCATTTGTATTGACGTACTCAAGGCCTGCACAAAAATCCAGCTTGTTGGGAATTAATGCAAACTTGAATGTCTATTTTGACTGGACTATAATAGTCCTACAGCATTATTGCCATAATACATTCTTATAAAGAAATCAAGCCCAAACAGAATATGGTATTTTTTTCTTTGGCCGGCAACTTTCAAAGGTCCAAAAATGTACGAATCGTGGCTGATGTCCTTTGCACTTTTACATTAAATGTACTTTTTGTATTTTAATTTTGATAATTCATTTTTATTTAATTTTCGACTGCTCAAAAATCTTTTTTCTTCATGAACTTCATTGAAGCCGCTAATTTATATGACTTCATTATGCCATCATTAGCTTGCAGGAATCAAGGAGTCCTTTGCGATATTAAGTTCTTACTTAAATTATTTAATTACATTTAGTCCAGTCCCTGGGGGTTTTTACCTATAGTCTATTCACCGGAGCATGAGCCAAAAGGTAAACAAACCATAAAAAGGGTTCTTTATATGTCACATTTGATGTAGTGAACATATTTTATAAAAATAACTACGGTATTAATACACTGACAACATTAGAAATTATATTTTAGAATGATGTCTGTGGAACTTATGTTATCTTTTCAGATTTATTTGAAATCAAACATTATAAATGCCCTTAATGTTTATTAACTATGCATTAAATAGTTTACATGTAAAAGAACCTAAAAAGACATTTTAATACTACTAAATTGTAGACCATAGATACTGCGAACATTTTACATTAAAATGTGACGTTTTGTCATCGGTCGGGTTATACCCGCCATTTTGAAAAAATGATTTCTTTGTTTACATTTTGGCTCATGCTCCGGTGAATAGACCATAGAACTTTATTGACTGTGGAAGGATTTTAAAAAAAATCTGAGATGTGTACCTAATAACAAGCATAAAAAAGTTTACTTAAAAATTGTGATATTGATCCTGAAAAAAAAACTAAGGATTACTTCAGTTCGATTAGTATCTCAGGACCTACGAGTTCGAATTTAAAAATTCTTTCAATGTTAGATAGCCCATTTATCGAGGAAAGCTATAGACCATTACGCTACAACTAATAGTAGTGGAGTAGTAACCAAGGACGTGGATGAAACCGCACGGACAGCGAGTAATATATTTTAGGCTGTAGAATGTTTTTGTGTATCAAAACTAATTTAACGTATATATTTATATACAGATAATCTTTTTGGTTCCTCGAAAATTTTCATTTTTGACCACGTCACATTTTTTTTTTATTTCGGATTTATTTTTTAATTGTAAAAAATTACACCAAGGGAACTAACTCCCGGGATAAAACTATTCAAAGTGCTATTACTGGATAAGGTTAACTCGTATACCAAGTTTCATTGAAATTCGTTCAACCGTTTGAGCGTGAAGAAGTAACAAACATACAAATAATTACTGACAAACTTTCGTTACGCGAGATTGTAATTATGAAGTGAATTGGTTATTATTTAACGGATTTCAATTAAACTTAGCACACGAGTAAATTATGGACTGGAATAACACATAGGATACTTTTTATCAAAAATAATATCTGACTTCGAAGAAAATGTGTGACGTGAGAAAAAATGTAAAAGTTCAAATAATCAAAAATGTTGCCCATGTATAAATATATAAGTTCAGTTAATATTGATAAACTAAAACATCCTACAGCCTTAAATAAATAACTCGATGTCCCCGCGATTTCACCCAAATCTTTAGTTACTACTCCACTCTTATCAGTCGTAGCGTGATGTTATATAGCTTATAGCCTTCCTCGATAAATGGGCTATCTATCCAACATTGAAAGAATTTTTCAATTCGAACCAGTAAGTCCTGAGATACTAATTGAACTATTGGAATCCTAATTTATTTTTTCAAAATGAAGATCACAATTTTTTTATACTCAAATAATATTTTCTTTTTAAAATCCATCCACAGTCACAAAAATTCTGGGTTTTAATGATTGTAACGCCCCAGGCACTGGACTAATTAGCATAGGGCGGGTTCCTGAATTGAGTATTTTCAGTTAAGAAGGTCTCAAACCGTATGTAAATGCCAATTTTTGTCAGGTTTTCAGGGCAAACTAGATTAGTTGTACTTTGAGTAATACTCAACCTCAAATACTCAAATCAAAAATACTTGCCGCTTTGTAAAATAAAATATTTGGTGATTCTAACTTACGGAAACAAACGACGAAGGTTGATTGAACTGCGCCAGCAGATCTTGAACTTGTACTTGCTGTGACGAACCCTATATAAACACATTGTTTAATTATCACAAAAGTCGTGTGAAATATTCGAGTGGCAATTAATTTGGCAATAAATGTACAGTACCTCTATATGTGCATCCAGTATGCGGAACAGCTCCGGACTTACTGCTGACTTCAACAACAGCCGACCATTTGCATCTTCAGCAGCCTTTTTTTCGTAGATGTAGGTTTGGTATTCGCCCTCACACTCCAGTTTTTGCAAATTTTGACGGTACAGCTCAATCCTAAAGATATATCGCAAAGTTCAGTCATGTAATGCTTTTTTACCTAGCAGTAAATGGGTGTGTGTTAGCATGTAGCAGCTATGTTTCTAATATCAAATAAGCGATCTCCAATTAACCGTACAGTCGAGATGATTACCGGATAGTTTGGTGGACAGTTCGGGCGCGATAACGCTCAACTCTAGACCATGAAATTAAGAGCCACTGTATCACTAGTTTTAGAGTTTTAGATAATTGTCATCGCTGTGCAGGCTCAACCCATATTTGTATTGCTTGCAATGTGAATATTTTTCAATTACATTGATTGATAGGTGATATAGCTATTGCAGCATAGTGCTTGCAAGTTAAAATACTGGTCCAAATTATTTTTGTCTCATTATGTTATTTTGATTGACATTTGGCTATACTTGTTATATCGCACAGCATTATATTTCCAGTTCAAACCCGCGGATAATCAAACCTTACAATTCTTTACCGTTATCGTGTTAGTTTTTATTAAGTATAAACCGAACAATTTAACTTGACGAGGTAGTCTGCGTATTTATAAAATTTTGCATTATGCAAGCAAATATATAAACATTATTACATACTGAACGCTAAAAATTCGCTTCTCAAAATATTATTAATATAATTGGAATCAGAACGCGCTTCGCTTATAGACACTCGCCGATTCATGACCACTCTCATACTTCATCATATCAAACACAAATTCCCGGTCAAATAACACAGCGTCAATTACTTAAATATATCTCAAATTATATCATGCGTACAAATTAATATGGAGAAGAATCTTATCATTTCAAACCTGAATTCCCGCTGGATACAATTTTCGCAGACAGTTTCAACTACTTTGGAGCACTCTGCTTTCCTCGCTTTGCTTGGCCCGGCTGGGAACAAAATAAATACGCGCCAAGCAAATAACATTAGCTATCCTAAGTTTATCTTATAACTATAAAGTATGAGCAAACTGCATTGAATGTATTAATTGTAAAGCGGTTAAAGAACTTGAACTTCAACAAACAATATTATGTTCAAAACCAAGGATCACTGAATAATTGTGACATATCCTCTTAAAATTATTTAAATCACTTCGTTACTGGAAATCATTTTAAATAATAAACTTCTAAATCAATTAAACAATCTATTTCTGTAGTCCTCCTTGGTTTCTATAATTTCTAATGCATATCTGATTTTGAATTGTATAAACTTAAAGAGCCTGTTTTTAAGTTTTGTAATACTTTTTATGGTTATCTTTATTTTTGGGAGTGTAATTGGATCTGAGTGTAGTATTTTACTTGGCCACAACAATCGGGAAGACTTACTGGGCTTATAACTTCCCTTAACGACTGCTTAGGTGATATCCTTAAACAGTTTTAGCGCAAAGGAACCTGTATCTCTGTAGCGGCGGTATTACATTGAATTAAACACGAATCTAATTGTTTCTCGTTAGGGTTTCATGCCCGACGGGTAACAAACGAGATCCCATTACTCAGCCTCCGCTGTCTGTTTGTCATTATATACTTATAAAAATATACTTTAACAAGAAAGGTAATTCTTACGGTGTTTTTATTTTAGCTTAATTATAAAAACTCAATCAAAGCGAGCAAGATTCCTAATACATAATACTGAACCCGTCGTATGTAAATCAGAAACCAATTTGATCAATTTTTTTTTGTTTTAATTGACCCTCCCAAGCTTAAGAAGCGGTGTAAAGACTAACGTACTTTCTTGAAATCCAAAATCAGATACGAACAATTAATTTCAAGTTTGTTCGAGTTCAAATATGCACTTCCTATGAATTAAAACTAAGTACCTATTGTGACTTTGTTAGTGTTAAATTTAATGTGAAATTACGCAATTGCAAATTAAAATGTATTTATGTTTAATGTGTTCAACAAATCTATTGCTTACAGAAATATGGCACATCAAAATAGCATCTGAATAACATATTTTATGTGAACAAGATGGGGTAGTTGGCTATTATAAAAATACGCAATAGTATAGAAGTTCTATTAATGAAAAGTTAAAGGGATGCAATGATTAGGTAAATGCTCTATTATATCTATATCTTATCCTTCATATTATTATATTAAATAATTTTATGAAAATAGCAGTCTGTCACTTAGAAGTCAACAATAGTGAGAGGTCAATAAGAATATACTGTTCAAACGTCGTCTTAGTCAGAGTAATTGACTAAATGTATGGCTTCAATATTATCAGGTATTACGAGACCACACTGGCATTATTTGCAATAGGCCAGAACTATTGGAGCAGTTTAAAAGAAATATGACACAGTTAATAACATTATGGCATGAGAAGTAGAAACTCGCTCCAAAGATCAGATTGCTCAAGGATATTCAGCTACGACAATTCACGCATAGCACTTCGGCTATTAATTTGTGTGTACGACAATTATTATTATATTCATATGATGTATGATCGAATCAACATGGCAGTGAAGCATAATCCTGCAGAATAAAATCTCATTCTTTTATATGACTACGATTTTCTTTCCTGCACTAACCAAAAAAAGCTGAACAGGTTGATATGAAACATAGTTATGTACCATCCCTATTAATTCAGCTTTCTGATAAAATACCGTATTGAAATGACTATGCGTTCGGGAGCTAAGATGCCAAAGTCTGGCACCAAATGACAAAAGCTTCAAATTATTAGGACAGAAGGAATCGTTTTCTCCCAGTAATAAATAACAAAATTATTTTTACGCCTGACTATAATGCCCGGTTTACATTATTCCAGTCCAGTGATCTAGCGAGATTTCCAGTACAGTGCTGGACTGGATCTGTACGTCTACACTATTCCAGTTATTTAGAAGCCGTTGAAGTGTGAACACTATAGTGACAATGATTTCAATAAGAGATCAGTTCCGAAAATGTTTCAAACGTGCCCAATCACTCTTGCTACAAGAAGTTATTAATGAGGTTGATAAGGAACTAAAAAAAAAGGAACGGATTTGGGTGAGAAATTGGATCAGCGAAAGAGATCAAAAAGGAGGGTCAGTATTACTTTTGCAACAACTGAAGGTGGAAGATCCCAATGAATATAGACTGGCACTGAGAATGACAGCAGAAAACTTTGAAGAACTGTTATCATTAGTTTCGATTAATATCCAGCGTAAGAATACGTTGTTCAGAGATGCTATATCCGCAAAATTAAAATTAGAAGTCACTCAGTTTCGTCTTCAGATAACTTCTTCACCATTGTTAAATCCTTTTTCTTTGCAAAAAAAGTCCGCAAAAACAACCAACACATGTGTACCTCGTCAGCACTGGAATAGCACTGGATTGGCCGTCTACATTATTCCAGTTGCACTGGATTGGTCGCACTGGATTCAAAAGTAGACCGCAAATCCAGTTACTGGACTGGAATGCTTACTGGATTCAGTTCATTCCAGTGCCGGTTTACATTTTTCCAGTAAGCAATCCAGTACTGGATTGGATCGCTGGACTGGAATAATGTAAACCGGGCATTATAGCAGTCGGTAGAAAAAGGCTACAATACTATTTAGTGTGTCAGCGTCAGTGTCAATATTACTGCTGTTAGTAATATTGCTGAGTATCGCCAGTAGACTCGATACAATCATGAGCATTGCCAGGTCATACTTATAATATTACTTGTTTACTATGGCACATTTACCTTTATCAAAATGTACTTGCACGCAAAACTTCTAATATAGCGATTAAGTAGGTTATGTTCCAATGACTAATATATAAATGATTGATTTCTCAAGTGCTAATTGTAATAGCCTGTTATAACCTGCAGATATAACATCGAATGCCTTGAAAATTTCGTCTGCTAATTAAAATTTGACCATATGCTAGACCAGACCTAAAAAATATTATTATTCTATTGTACTTAGTGACAGTACTGCTATTTAGAACCAATTCAAGCAAAATGTGTAAATTCAAAGGAAATATATGTATGTTTTACGTTTCTGTAATTTCATACATTTCAGCAATCTCTTTGCGTCTTTTTATTGATGAAATAGTTGTTTCAGTGTACAGATGAAGTGCTTTTGAAAAAACGATAATTCAGTTTTATTTCTCATAAATCGAGTTAGTAAGGCTCTTTTACCACTTTGCTCTAACATTCATAAAAAATATCCTTATTCAATGATCAACATTTGAAAGAATCTTGTTTTTCTGGCATTTTATAAAAGATGACATAATTGTGAAAACTGATATCTAGCCAAATGTGACAATAAAAATTTAAAAAATAATAAGCAAGTTAGTAGATAAAGTTGTTACACTTGTCATAAACAGAAACCTCTGTTTTACGCAAAAAGCCTATACTGATTTCAGGAATAAAATAGTAAAAGATATATTGAATGTCACAGTAAATCCATAATTATATTTTTAGGTATGCCATAGTATTCTGTGCTAGTATTCGCGCATGCTAGAATATTTACGTTCAAATAACTTTAACGTTTCTTGTACTTAATATTGGAATTATTTTATTTTTCTGCTTTTCGCTGAGCAATTATTAACTCCTTTGAATTTAAATGAGTTAATTTGCCCCATCCTTCAATAGCAATAAGATTTACACCAATGGAACTCTGTGTAGTTTATTCATTTTCAGAGTAAAACATTACAACTATTTTAAATAATATGATATTTTTGCCGTTTGTCACAATTCTTTACTGAGTTACGGCATACATAACTTAAAATAGTGATCATGTTATAATATTAAAGCTATTATATGAAATAAAATAATATCACATTGGTTATATCTTATAGCTATAGCTAGGTGGAGTAAATTCCCAATCTTCAGTACCCATTTTCCTTAAATATTGGCTTGGTAAAATTATGCAAACAAACAGTTTTAGTATGGTAAGATATTTACCCTCAGAGGGCCCCGCAGCTCGTTTGATAGCACCATTTTTAGTAGGAGTTGCATTTGTTGGCAATGGAGGAGGAGGCCTACTTGCATCAAACCTGTAATGTTAAAACGGAAAATGTAAAATTCATCTTATATTTAATTAAATCATTGAATAATAATCTAAACTGCATCTTTATAATTATCATCCCGTAATGGTGTTAAGAGTTAGAGATCAGAGCTTGATTAGAATACTTTCTTTCATTCCTAATAGTATCAAGTATTAATAAATATATAATAAATAAATATGTACTTACATGGGCGGTAGCGGCGGGGGTGGCTGATTTACAGAAAACATTGTTGGAGTGTTGAAGGGAGGCGGAGCTGTAAAAGAAAATATATATTGAAAACAATTACACAGCACAAAACATAACTTTCACCAATGTGAAAAACCATGATTTTTAATTTAACATAATTATAATATGTTACTAGCAATCTGTATAATTCAGGTATTCTATACAATACCTCGACAATGTATAGAATACCTGGGCCGTTTTGGCAATGTATGAAATATTATGAATATTATTGTCCATTACACACTTTGCCTAGGTCATGTATAAAGTGCCTGCGGATCCAACAGCAATGTGTAAAATAAATTGAGTTTTGGTCTATATACATATATCAATGCTGACCGACCTACCTATAAAATGAAGGGCAAACGTCCTACAATGTAACGTCCAATGTTTAGCTGTTTTGTCAGTGCAGGTGAAATATTTAGAGCTACCTTTTTCTAGCTATGGGGAAAGTTACCTAACAAGAAGGGAATAATCTTAAACATTGGCTCACATGATACACTTTGTGCAACAAGCCACAAAACAATTATGTTTGACTAGAATGCATTTATAATAGTGTAATGTGTGTAGTAATAATAAGATACCCAAATCTGTAAGAAATAATTTAATCACCTACAAGAATAAATTAAGAATATATCTCATAAATAAAGCATATTATTCAATTAAACATTATCTAAATGAAAAATGTAATTAATGTAATGCAATAACAGTATAATAAGATTTTTGTTTTTCTGTAGAATTTCCCTATTGCAATCAATATTTAAAAAAATTGCAATAAGGAAATGCATGCATAATTATTTATTTATAAAATGTTAGAATTTAATCCTTCCAGTACCGTAATCAGAGACATAATACAAAGACAATAGGTATGCGGATGCCGAATGCCTCTCGGGGCTCAACAGATTAAGGTTGTAATATTTGTACATCACTAATGGTAGGGTATGTTCAAAAGAACAACTATTTTATTTTACCATCTCATGTTTTACCTATATATAGTCAAATAAAAAATTTGAATTTGAAAAAACAAACTTTTATTTTGGAGTGAGTGGGTAGTTTACTTTACGATTGTTTAATTACTCAGATACCCGCAATACGAGACACAATAGTAAAACAATAACAGCGCGGTCTCATAGGACTGGACGGGGATTCATGAATTAACGTTTGAATCCGTTTAATAGGTTAAAAATATACATAACTTGTTAAAAATTGTCTCAACAAACAAACCCAAAACGCTTTGTTTCCTAACATTTAAACTTTGCATAATTACTTTCTAGACAAACTTTTGTAACAAAAAATTATGAGTTTGAAACTCACTGTTCTATATAGTATAGTTTAGCCATATACAGTGCCTTAAAATAATCTATACATAAGTCAAATTAAAAATCAAGCAAAAGCAAAAATACAAGTGAACAGTGATTCTGTATCCAATGATCCCACTCTTTTAATTCATGAATCCCCAACCGGTCACATGAGACCACTCTGTTATTGTCTTACAATTGTGTCTCATTTCGCGGGTATGTGATAGGTTAAAGTATAAATTACTAATAAAAATAAGGTTAATTTTATTTCTGTTCAACCTAACACAAACCCACGAAACGAGACAAGACAATAACAGCATGGTCGCATGAGACCGGTCAGAGATTTCTGAATTAATTTCATAACTTCCTAAAATTCCGATCCTACTTCTAGTTTCGTAAAATAGCGCCTTTCGGAAGGTATTGGCAACTGTATGACAATGTTTAACCTATCACATACCCACAAAACGAGACACAATAATAAAACAATAACAGCGCGGTCTCATAGGACCGGTCGGGATTCATGAATTAATCTAGTATGATAATTTCCGAATTTAAATACAATAATTTACTATTGGAGATAGACCTCTCCCAAGTGTCATCGCAACAACCAGTCCTGTGCGTCTCGCATCCATAGGCATACTTTATTCCAGCTGAATTGAAATCTGGATGAAAGTGAGGTAGCCGCAATGCATTATGTACATCATTTCTTTTTTTGTAAATTCGATGCTCCAACATATAATACAGGAGGGTATATGAACTAATATCTTATGAACTTATCCTAAAAACTGCGCTCGCTTTTCGCCTCCTGCACTTAGAAGACGAATGTATCATCAAAACGCGAGCACGAATGTACGATATTAAAGCATGCAGATTCGCGCGTTACGATACACGAAAATTTAGGACATTACTTTTTTTATATACCGAATATATATATAAACATGTGGTACTTATTAACCAGTGCAAGAGCATGTGCTCTTGACCCAATGGCTATTCATTAGAAAGTAGTTTTTCTAGGTGTGATATTTATTTTGATAACTAGGACAATACCTGTAAATATGGGTGGTGTCATCCTAACTGGCGCAGCTGTGGTAGTCGGTGGCGGCGGTGGCGGCGGCGGAGGCGGCGGCGGCGCTAGCAGCGGAGGCAGGGGGGCTGGAAGTGGTGGTGGCGGCGCGGCCGAGCTCGGCAGCGGTGGAGGCGGTGGCGGAGGCGGCGGTGGGGCCTGTACTATGTACTCGTTCATATAAATGTTCATAGGTGCAGTAGACATTGCTGCATACCTTTCGGCCAAAGCTCTAGGTATCTGACCAGTAGTCAAAAATAGGTTTTGCTCCTCTCTTGTCGTATGTAAATATGTGCAATCTGGTCTTGTACAACCTGTTCTGTTCTGAAAGTCGTGGCAAAACTTTAAAATGTCTTTCATAGATTCTACATCTAATTCGTGACGAAACCTGCATTGAGCTCCTTTGGTACATATACCCCACAGAAAATCACGACATTTTTTATTATGTTGCTCAGACGTTGTCACAGTAGTATTTCTAATACGCGGGTCCGTTGGTGCCGTAGATGCCGTCGTTGATGGCGCTGTCTGTTGCGGTAAAGGCGGCTGGCGGCCATTTTGTTCATTATTGTTACTCATGAACTGCAAAACAAACTTGTCGTTTAATAACCTATAGAGAAAAACAATTAATCTAAACGTAAACATGGTTTAAAATACGAACCGTAGTTGTATACAATCGCTGCTTTCCAGTTAATTTATACAAATAAAGTTATCGAAATAAATACCACCACTTCCAGCACTACAGTCTCATCGACTTTTTGCACTCATCTTCGTATCTATACTAAACTTGGTAAACATTTTAGTGCCTCTGCTAAGTTATACTAATTAATTACTCATAATTCTACGAGAAATAGCTGAATCTGATTTATTTCAGGTTTCAGTGCTTCTTCTGCTTGAATACATTACATACATAAATCATGGTGTCAGTGTTGCCAGATCCATATTTACTTAATTTGTCCATAGCATCGGTCTTGTACCATTCGCAATACAATGGTGTAGACCCAGGTCTAATACGTATATTTTTTTTAGTAAATAAGCCCCTTGGCTTGGCCAGAAAGAGTAGAAAAAAATTGAGATCGCCACTATTGTTTAGATGCTTTTAGATGGTATCATTTATTCTACTTCATAAATGATCTTGATACTAGGCAAAATCATTTATATACTTACACAAAATAAAAAACCCTAAAGAACTAACTAAAACTACTTAAAGGCCGAACTGACGTTAACTGTAACTTGGATCATGATCTATGTATATTATATAAAATTAGAGTAAATAAATACCTGGCATATCAGCAACTCGTTTGTAAAGATCGTCCAACTCGATTAGAAGTTTTCCGGCATGAAACTCCGCCAAACAGCGTTTAAAAACATTGTAAATTATAATATAATAATTATAAATAAATTACTTCTCTGGCACCACCTTTTATCGTCTTGCCCATTTTTAACAACAATTCACTGACTAAAACGTATAATATCTACCATAATAGCAATAATTCACAAACCACTTTGTTTTTGTATTTTTAACTGTTATTTGACATCGTGAAAATTTTAGTTCATATTTATTTTTTATTTTTTATTATTGATAGGCGCTTGACCACATTTCACCTGATGGTAAGCGATCATGTGGTCGACGATGGAGCACGCTTGCCTAGAAGCAACCTATTCACTCTTGACTTACATTTATTTAATATCTACTCTTTCTGGCCAAGGTGTATTTACGAATTCCAGGAAATTCGACCTGAAAAATGAACCTCGCGGTCGTCCTTAGACTTTGGTCGACAATGACGAATTAAAGGCGATTGTGGAAGCTGATGATACACAATCTACGGATGAATTAGCAGCAGCTTTCGACGTTAGCGTCAAAACAATATTGGTCCATTTGCGTCAAATTAAACAACAACAAAGCTTGTCAAATGGGTGCCCCACGAACTCAATGATCGCCCGATCGACGTGCCTTGCACTGGTCAACAGACACACAAATGAAAGAATTTTTAACTCCATTGTTTCCTGCGATGAAAAATGGATTCTGTTTGATAACCACAAGCGCTCAGCAAGTTGGTTGGATCCTGGTTCAGCACCTAAACAATGCCCTAAACGAAAACTTACCCCTAGAAAAGTGATGGTCACTGTTTGGTGGTCTAGCGCCGGTGTGATTCATCACAGCTTTTTACCAAACGGGGTGAGCATTACTGCAAATGTGTACTGTGAAGAACTGAACACAATGAGGGAGAAGCTAGCACATCTCCAACCAGCATTGGTCAATCGCTCGTCTCCGCTGCTCGTGCACGACAACGCGCGACCTCATACTGCACAGCAGGCGGTCTCCAAGTTGCAAGAACTGGGGTTGGAAGCTCTCCATCATCCGCCCTGCTCACCAGACCTTGCGCCTACAGGCTACTACTTTTTCCAGAATTTGGATAACTTCTTGGCGGGAAAAAAATTCAATACCCGAGAGGCAGTACAAAATGCCTTTGAAGAATTTGTTGATTTCTTTAAGAAGGGCATCAATAAATTGCCACTGCGTTGGCAAAGATGCATTGATTGCATGGGTGATTACTTCGATTAATACAAATAAAAATACATGAAAAAAATTCGTTTAAATGTTTTCATACAAAACGGCAATTTCATAGGTTTTTAGCATTTTTTTTTCGACCACCAAACGACTTAGAGCATTTAACCTATGGAGACGGCAAAGCAGGGCTTACCCCTCTGCCAAAGTTCATTGGCCACATGGCCATACACGTTATATCCGCCCCTAAGGTTACCCACTGACCAAAACTAGTTCAATGCGCGATCGCCGCCATTGTGTATCGCATTGTGTCGCAAAAAAGTTCTCTCCAAAAGTGGTTAATTGTGCAGTTACGAGCTGTAAAAAACGATCTGTTACTACTAATCTGCGAAACCATGTTGTTTCTTATCACATATGTATAAGTATGCGTGACGCGTTAATAGGTAAACTTTTTAATCCTTGTTTATTAGCTTCACATGTCAGTTTTTCTTTTTAAAATCAACCCACAGTCAACCAAGTTCCAGGTTTGGATGATTTTAACGCCCCAGGCACCGGACTATATAACCAATCGAAGTTTCTTAATTCATGAATCCCCGACCGGTCTCATAGGACCGCGCTGTTATTGTCATTCTATTGTGTCTCGTTTCGCGGGTAATGATGGTTAATTTTGTCATTCACTGACTGACCGATCATTCTAAGGCTTTTTTGAGGATTACAAAGTTACATTTTCAAGACTTAACTTGGTCATCGCACAACGATTTAATTACTTGTGAGATACGTTCATACGTTGTGTTTTCATGCGATTATAAATATTGTACCAAGTCAAATCCATTTATTTAAATCATACAAGATATTTGGACATGGATCTCACATCTTTTTACGATAGAAGAGCTGTATTGCGAGACTTGGGTTTTTTACAAGCTGCATTTTTGATGGGATTATTTTCTCAAGTAAGCTTCGTTTCCAAACTATTCCATATGCTGTGAAGCCGCTTCATACAAATAAAAGTCGGATCCACAGAACATAATTATATTTCCTAAAGTCTAATCTTATTCTGACTAAAGGACTATGTATCCGTGATCAAGAAATAAATTAAAAGAAAAGTGGTTGTTTGCTTCATGCACAGAGTATACATTCATAGAGTATATTATACAATGTACTCTGTGGAGTATAGTAATGGTTCATGCTTCAGGTCAGAAATAGTTTTGGCTTGGCGGGAAATTCAATCAAGGCGCACTTTTTGAATTCTGTTCAAGTTTTTTTTTATTGAATTTAAATAGTTTATAGTATATAAACTTATTGTGAATAGTTTGTTCTTGTCCTGAAAATGGACGGGAATGAGGGGAGCGAGGCTGAACCCTCGAATCCCAAGATTCGGAAGCGGACACTTGGCGCTGATGCTGAGGACCATGGCGGCGTTGAGGAAAGTGACTCTAATAATTACGCGCCCTACTTTAAACCCAATTATAAAAGACTATATCCAGAGCATTCGGGTAACACGGAGTTTAAAGTTTTTGTGGAAAGTTTAGACAATGAACGATTGGGTAATAAAAGCCCCATATATTTGAATCACATTTTCGCGACGGACGTTAAAGGTGTGGTGGCGATACGCCGTGTTAATGCGAACAAAATTGTAGCCGTGTTCAAGCAATACAACACGGCCAATAATTTTATCAACAACGTGAGCTTCTTAAACAAACATAGGATGAGGGCATATATCCCCGCAGCTCAGATAGAACGAGTTGGCATAATCAGGTTCGTGCCAACAAACATATCAAACAAAGAACTGTATACAAAGCTTTCTTCTGTCTACGAAATTGTGGCAGTGAGAAGGTTCACAAAAAAAGTTGGACAGAGCAGGGTACCACTTCAGACAGTCAGCATTACTTTTTTATCAAATTCATTACCGGATTCAATACAATATGACCTATTCTCGTATAGGGTTTTTGACTATATTCAACCCCTGTTGCAGTGCTATCGCTGCTTCAAATTCAACCATTCTGCCAACACCTGTAATGGTAAACAGCGCTGCAGCTGCTGTGCTGGAGAACACTCCTATAAAGAATGTGACAAGCCCAATGAGCTCTGCTGCATTAACTGCAGTGGACCTCATTTAGCTATATCAAGGATCTGTCCGGTTAAGATGAGGAAAATGGTGGAAAAAAAAAGAAAAAATAAGTTATGCTAGCATTGCCAATACAAAGAAGGAAACTGACTTCCCTCCTTTGCCGGACCGCTCCAAGGCTGCTGTAAATAAAAAAGACAATGTGAATAATTTAAATAAAGCACCTGTAGTAAATAAGAACAAAATGAAACTTTTTAATGTGGATAATGTAAATAAAACACCTGTAAATTCAGAAACCATGCTTGAAACGAAAACTGCACAAAAACCAAACATCAAAGCCCAAATCATTGCCAATAATGATGTATTAATGGCTTTAGTCCATACATTAGTACAATTAAGCAATAAATCGGATGATGTGCCCATTACCACATCATCTATCAAAGACATGCTCATTAAAAATCTGTCAACATAATGGATTTGAGCTCCAACATTGTATCATCCTTATGTATTGCACAGTATAATGCCCAAAGCCTAAATAATAAAAAGCCTTTATTAATTAATTTTTTACAAAATCAAAATATAGATATTTGTCTACTAAATGAAACTTGGCTAAAAGACCAACAGAGTTTTAAAATATCTGGCTATAATTTCCACCATAAAAATTCAGCTAACAGTCATAATGGAGTAGCTATCTTAGTAAAGCCTTATTTAAAGTATAGGATTTTAGACACCCATTTCTATGAAGATATTCAGACTATTGCTATTTCTGTATCTACAGAAATAGGCGACATATCAGTTTTATGTGTATATTGCCCACCTAGATCTAGGCATATAAAAATAAATAGATTGCAAAATATTATAAGGGGCCTCCCTAAACCTATATTTGTAAGTGGTGATATGAATGCCCATCATATTGCTTTTGGCTGCGTGTCCACAAAAGGCAGGGGGCAAGATTTATATAATTTAATTGATAATAATGATTTATGTATTATTAATAAGGGTGATTTTACTACAGTCAATCGCCCTCATTGCAATCCATCGGCAATTGATGTCACTTTCGTTAGTCCAAATCTTGCGCCACTTTGTGAGTGGTCTGTATACGATGATACAATGGGAAGTTATCATTATCCTACTATTACAAAACTTGCAATTCGTGCTGACAAATATCAAAAAAATCCACCAGTTGACAGATTTTTGTATAATCAAACTGATTGGAGTAAGTTTTTTGAACAATCCAAAAATGTTTTCCATGACATGATGATTGATGAAGAGGATCCAATGTCCACTTATCTTGAATTTTGTACTTGCCTTGATGCCTTGAAGGAAATGGTGATACCAAAGTTGGTTAAATCTAGTGATTTTAGATGCAGAATTCCAGCTCCTTGGTGGAATAGTATTTGTGAGCAAAGTGTAATTGAATCTTATAATGCTCTGAAACTGTACAGAAGTGACCCAACTATAGATAATTACATTAATTATAAGAAATTAGATGCGCTAAAAAAACGTACAATTTCAGAACAGAAGAAGATTGGTTGGAACAACTTTTGTAATACTTTTAATAGAACTACTCCACTAAGTAAAATTTGGAACCTTATTAGGAGGTTTAAAGGCATCAGATCTGGTAACAAATCATACAGGGATGAATTTATTCAACCATTTTTGACAAAAATATCTGATAATAGTAATCTTATAGATAGTAGTGAATATAACCATTATTTTGATCTCAACAATGACAATCCTAACTCCAAATTTTTATTGGATCCTTTTACATGGACTGAATTCTTAATGAGTTTGCAATCTAGAAAAAATACAACCCCAGGTTTAGATGACTTCCCTTACATATTGATTAAAAATCTTGATGATGATGTAAAACATTTATTCTTAAAAATTCTTAACAGTCTTTGGTGTAAGCAAATAATACCAGAATCATGGAAAACACAATGCGTGATTCCCATATTAAAACCTGACAAACCACCAGATTTATCTAGTAGCTATCGTCCAATCTCATTGTCCTCATGTCTTGGAAAAATCTTTGAGAATATGTTGAAGAATCGTTTGGACTGGTACTCTGAATCCAATAACATTATTCCACCAGTGCAATATGGATTCAGGCGCGGTCGTAGCTGTGCTGACAGTTTCATTTCCCTTATATCAGACCTGAAAAGGGCAGAAAATAGCAAATTACATACCGTTTGCGTATTTTTGGACGTGCAAGGTGCTTTTGACAGTGTTGACCCTGGCATACTTGTCAAAATACTGACTGGTAGTATAGGTTTACCTGGACTTGTATCCAAATGGATTTATAACTTCTTGAGTAACAGAAAACTTTTTGTCAAACATAATAACATCCTTTATGGACCAGAGTGGGCTAGTAAAGGTACAATGCAGGGTGCAACATTGTCACCCTTGATTTATAACTTGTACACTTGTGAAATATGTTGGTATAGAGAATGTAAAAATTTTGCAATTTGCTGATGATTTAGTTTTGTACTGTTCAAATTCTAATTTATCTGTAGCCATTGATACTGTAAATATAGCACTAGGAAAACTTTATGATTATTAGGGCCTCGTTCACCATCTCCGAGTAGGCACTACTCACTGAATAAATTCAAAAATGTGACAGAATTCGTATGAAATTATCTGTCAAGTAAGACACTCGAAACTTAATCATAGGTGGTGAAACAGGCCCTTATAGTAATAGGCTACATCTTAAAATTAATGCTTCAAAAAGCAGTGTTATGATTTTTGGAGATGACAACCCTACTACTAATGTTATTTATGCTACAGAGAGCATTCCAAGAGTTAACAAGCATAAGTTCTTAGGTATTGTCATTGACCAAAAACTCAAATTCGAAGAGCACATTAAATATATTTGTAAAAATTCTTACAAAGGGCTGAATGTCCTAAGATGCCTTGCTGGGACATCTTGGGGAGCTGATCCAAAAATATTGTCAATACTATATAAAGCAATTGTAAGAAGCCACTTTGATTATAGCACTTTAGCCTACATTAACTGTACATATGTACATAGATTGGATATAATTCAGAACAAGGCTCTGAGAATCATCTCTGGAGCAATGTGTTCAACTCCCATAAGAGCCATGGAAGTCGAAACCAAGATCATGCCCCTTATTTTGAGGAGAATATTGCTCTGTGAAAGATATTGCCTCAAAATTTTGTCATCAGCTAATAATGATGTTATCAACAGAATAGTTCCTCACCTGATAAATGTCTCTGGTCCATTGTCCTCAGCAGATGAACTGTTGAGATTGCTCCACAGTTATCCCGAATATACCTGGAAATATATAATAAATGCACAAGGATTAAAAAACAGTCACAGTGGCCATGCTATGCCCACAACTATGCTATTATAACTCATCCGATCCATGTTCTAGAACACAGAATTGTAAATAATAATGAGATGCTAGAATTTTTGTCAGAAAATAATAAGTATTATACTATATACACTGATGGCAGTAAGGGAGATGATCATGTGAGATCTGCTTTATATGATCCTCAAACAAGGTTTGCTCAAAGCTTTGTTCTGGACAATGAATGCTCAATATTTACTGCAGAAGCCTATGCAATCTTAGAAGCATTAAAGTTAATAAGCCATATTCACCAGTCTTATAAATTCTTCTTAATTTTAACTGATTCATTGAGTGTTTTAAAAGCTTTAGAAGGTTTGAAATTGCATTTTAAAACTAATTATATTTTGTACAGTATTAGAGATTTTGTATATAAGTTAAATTGTAAGGACATTGAGATATCCTTTATGTGGATCCCTTCGCATAAAGGTATATCAGGTAATGAAGTAGCAGATAGAACTGCAAATAAGGGGATAAATTCGTTGGATGTTCAATATGTAATGGATGTACCGCACACAGATTACTATAGCTCCATAAACGAAGAACTGGAAAATCTTTGGGTTGAAATGTGGAAGAAAGACCAAGAGCAGAAAGGAAAGTGGTACGGAAGTATCCAAACAGACTTACCAACAAAGCCCTGGTACAACGACCTGGAGTCAGCTAGCCGGCACTTTATCACCACGATTAACAGACTTCGCTTTGGCCATACCACCACACCTGCCCACTTATCCCGTTTGGGCATCATTTCAAGTGATTCTTGTAAATTCTGTAACACACCGCAAGCTGACCCTGAACACCTGATTATGAACTGTCAAAATTTTGCAATAGAAAGACTTATACTTGCCAGCGAATTGAGTGATATTTTACCAAATAATTCCTCCCGCCGCCTAAACGATATTCTAAAAACTAAAAAGTGTTTTGAACCGATTTTTAAATTTATCAAAAACAGCTGTGAAAGTGTGTAGTGAACAAATCAAGTGTGTTAACTCCTAAAACTACAAATAAAGACTTTTCAAATAAAGACTTGGCTTAAAGGTCTTGTAACCAAGCCAGTGGCATAGCCACAACCATTTAAAAAAAAAAAAAATTCATGCGTCATGTTTGTGTATAGTGTATTCAGGGCCTAAGAACAAAGAAAATAATACTGTGAAGAGAGCTGAGCTTAACATTATTTTTAATAAGAGTAGAATCTATGAAAGATATTTTAAAGTTTTGCCACTATTATCAGTACGGAATAGATTGTACGGACCCGCGTATTGGAAATGCCAATGTGCCAACGTTCAAGCAACAAAATGAAAAATGTCGAGATTTTCTGTGGGGTATTTGTACTAAAGGAGCTCAGTGCAGGTTTCGTCACGAATTAAATGTAGAATCTATGAAAGGTATTTTAAAGTTTTGCCATGACTATCAGAACAGAAGAGGTTGTAGTAGATCAGGCTGCACATATTTGCATTCGACAAGAGAGGAGGAAGAATTATTTTTGGCTACTGGTCAGATACCTAGGGCTTTAGCCGAAAGGCATGCAGCAATGTCTACTGTACATAGGTACAGGAACATGTATGTGAATGAGTACAATGAACGGGCCCGACCGATGCTTCGGCCACCGATGCCTCGGCCACCGATGCCTCGGCTACCGCCGCCACCACTTCCAGTTCCAGCCCCGATGCCTCGGCTACCG
Organism: Mythimna separata; assembly: GCA_030763345.1. Taxonomy (NCBI): domain Eukaryota; kingdom Metazoa; phylum Arthropoda; class Insecta; order Lepidoptera; family Noctuidae; genus Mythimna; species Mythimna separata. The sequence continues at coordinate 18,535,838 of CM061167.1, read as the reverse complement.
CCGCCACCACTTCCAGTTCCAGCCCCGATGCCTCGGCTACCGCCGCCACCACTTCCAGTTCCAGCCCCGATGCCTCGGCTACCGCCGCCACCACTTCCAGTTCCAGCTTCAATGCCTCGGCTACCGCCGCCACCACTTCCAGTTCCAGCCCCGATGCCTCGGTTACCGCCGCCACCGCTTCCAGTTCCAGCCCCGATGCCTCGGCTACCGCCGCCACCGCTTCCAGTTCCAGCCCCGCTGCTAGCGCCGCCGCCGCCTCCGCCGCCGCCACCGCCGCCACCGACTTCCGCAGCTGCGCCAGTTAGGATGACACCACCCATATTTTTAGGTATTGTCTTAGTGTTAGTCAAAATGAATGCCACATTTAGAAAAACTATTTTCTATTTTTTTTACCGTGGTGATGGAATTTTTTGCTGGAATTGTTATTCTAACACTTTAGAAGAAAAAATGAATGAATTACTTTTTAATTCATGAATCCCCGACCGGTCTCATAGGACCGTGCTGTTATTGTTTTACTATTATGTCTCGTTTTGTGGGTATTGATAGGTTAAGCTAAAAATTTCGTACAGATTGTTTAGAAGAACGATTATCTACCCACCGAGGTAGATAATCTTTCTTCTAAACAATTGTATAAAATAGTAATTCTAATCACCGGATTAGAATTACTATTTTATACAATTTTTATGATGAAAGAATTAGGAAAAACCTGATGAAAAATTCCACCACTAGGGAGTCCATTATTTTTAGAAAAAAGTCTAATTGCTAATTTCATCTAAAGAAGTTAAAAGTAAAAAATTATCTTCGCAAACTAAGGTTTGTTGTTCTGTAATTATTTAGAAGTTGTTTGTGATTATCATCAGCACAGATCATATAATATACTAGCATATAGATGCCTCATCCCATACAAAGAAACTGCCCACATAACTAGCGTTTTTCATCTGGCTATTCTGCTTATTTTTGTGAGAACATCAATCGGGTTTTATCCTGTTCCACGGTTGGATTTAACCTCTTTTTCTCAGGTCGCGCTTTCAGTAGACGGACTATATGTATTATTTTAAACAGTTTATTATGTAAACACGAAATTGCATGAAATAAGTAAGACAAGTAAAACACTAATTTATGCTATTGAAGGCAATAACAAATGTTATTTTTTTTTGTGTTAAAACTTTTTTGACAAAAAAGAGGTTAAACAAAAAGGTTATAACTACATTACCGCACTAGTGCATAATGTATGCTTTGTGCTCGAAGTTTTTCGGCCAAAGTTTGATATGCAAGTCACATGAGGGCACATAACAGAGCAGCTAATCATAGCTCTCAACCACCATGAGGAGCCAAGGAATGCGGTTGCTGTGGCCGAAATCGGCTAGAAGGCATCGTCATCGTCATCATCAGTGCATGATAGTAATCAAAATGTCACAGCTTATTATGTTAACCAAATGAATTATTTTTTCTTCCTATAGTCTAAAAGATTTTGAATTTGTTTAATTTACTTGTGGTGCGATGCAACGACTTGCTACATTTCTTTTTTCTACATAACATTTTCTACCTTAGATTAGTTGTTATTTCAAATTAGATTTGAAAATCACACATACACACACATTAGTGAAAGCTGTTTTGTGCTATGTAATTGTTTTGTGTCATGTGCCATGTAATTTTCAAAATATATTTTCTTTTACAGCTCCACCTCCCTTCAAAACTCCCACAATCTTTCCTGTAAATCGGCCACCCCCGCCCATGTAAGTCCATACTTACTTATACATACTTTTTTATTGTGGTTGTTATTATTTTTATTTTTTGTATGTTATGTGCCATGCCGGACGCAAAGAAATACTTTTCTTTCTTTTTCTTTACTTATTTGTCGCACGGGTCAATCTTCAAGGTTAAGCAACGCTTGCCAATGTTGGTCTGTGGATGGGTGACCATCTTAAGATACCGAGGTTCCTTCGTGCATCGGAAAGCACGTTGAGCCGTAGGTCTCGGCTGTTAGTTGTAGATCTTTGGCAGTCGTTATATATAATGTGACTCCAGTCTTGCCATGAAGGGTACTTCATGGCAAGACTGGAGTCACAACCCATTAACCTCCACAACCCATTAACTGGGGTAACACGGTAGTGTTACCCCAGTTAATGGGTTGTGGAGGTCTGCCGCTCCTCGTAAAATACTGGTATTCAGCTAAATCCAGCATGACTGGAAGCCAACCCCAATATATTTGGGAAAAGGCTAGGTAGATGATGAACTTGATACTATTAGGAATGAAAGAAAGTATTCTAATCAAGCTCTGATCTCTAACTCTTAACACCATTACAGGATGATACTTATAAAGATGCAGTTTAGGTTATTATTCAATGATTGAATGAATTTATTAAATACTAGCTGTCCCCTGCGGTTTCACCCGCATTTTTTGTTACTGCTCCGCTCCCGTGGGTCGTAGCGTGATTGTATATAGCCTATAGCATTCCTCGATAAATGGGCTATCTAACACTGAAAGATTTTTTCAAATCGGACCAGTCGTTCCAGAGATTACCCCCTACATACAAACTTACAAACATACATATAAATAGATAAATAAATTTTACCTCTTTATAATATTAGTATAGATAAGATGAATTTTTTAATTTTCCGTGTTAATATTACAGATTTGATGCAAGTAGGCCTCCTCCTCCATTGCCAACAAATGCAACTTTTACTAAAGATGGTGCTATCAAACGTGCTGCGGGCCCCTTAAAGGGTAATTATTTTATTGTATTAAACTGATTGTTTGCATAATTTTACCAAGCCTAAGCCTCTAAGGAAAATGGGTACTGAAAATTGGGAATTTACTCCACCTAGCTATAGCTATAACCAATGTGATATTATTTTATTTCATACAATAGCTTTAATATTATAACATCATCACTATTTTAAGTTATATATGCCGTAACTCAGTAAAGAATTGTGACAATTGGCAAAAATATCATATTATTGAAAATAGTTGTAATGTTTAACTCTGAAAATGAATAAACTACACAGAGTTCCATTGGTGTAAATCTTATTGCTTTTGAAGGATGGGGCAAATTAACTCATTTAAATTTAAAGGAGTTAATAATTGCTCAGCGAAAAGCAGAAAAATAAAATAATTTCAATATTAAGTTCAAGAAACGTTAAAAGAGTATTTCTCAAAATAAATGTACGTAACGAAATAGTAGTTACGAAATATTGTTACGTAATAGTCCTTAAGTGTAACTAAACAGTAAATGTAAGGCTTGTTATACAATGGCCAAAAATTATTATAAAGTTATCTAATATTCTTGATTTTTTCTCATTTAATCTATGTTTTTAATTATTACTTGTATTTTTACATACTTTTATGTTATTATGTCAACTGTAAGAGGTTAAAGAAAACAAAACAGGAAATATTTATTTACTCGTATTTAATAAAAAACTAAAAATATTCTAAATTAAAAATAATTGAAACAGATCAACAGAAAACAATTCTAAAATGAAATAAAATTTTAACTTAAGCAGTAAATCACTATCCATTAGTGCTTCATTACCTACAGGTTTTTCATAGGTTGTTACTGTATGCATTTAGCTTTACACTATACTTTTTCGTAACGTTACTAAATTCATAAAAAACGTTACGAAATTCTAAAGAGAATTACACAAAACAGGTTTCTAAAAACTCAACAATTTGCTATAAACTGAAACTGCAGTTATATATATGAATTAACTGTACGTACTACACGTAAAATTATAAGATAAACAAATCAAGACTCACTTTATTGTGCAAAACTCGTAAAATAATTTTTGTCACGAAAAAGTAACTCCACTTCTATGACACGTTGCAACTGATTTTCTCATTGAAAGTTATGGCGGAGACGTCAGATCATCAACCAATCAGATTAAAGGGATTGATGCCTGTGTAGAAATTTAACTAATGCGTTCAGAAATCACGTTGAAGTACAGTAAAACCCAACTAAATAGTATGTAACTAAATAGTAAATGGGTACGACACATCTTGTTTTTTCTCATTTAATTAATTGATTTATTAAGGAACCTCATATAAAATCACTTTTATAAAGAAACTACATTTAATTCGAATTCAAATATCCAAAAATGCATAATATTGACGTAGTAGAACGTATTTTATGAAGTATAACACGTACGAAACTGGTAGGGTCACAATTTCATTTTGTATGAAAGGAAAAAATCATTGCTTTTTAAAAATGTAGTAAAATTAATTAAATGATAAGTTTATAATAATTATTAATCGTAATTTTAATGGGTTATAGTTTTACTTTACGATTATGTTATTTGTTATTTTGAATAATTCAATAACAACGTGTAAATTTCTTAATACTTCGAGACACACTTTTTTTTGTACAGATGTACATTTATTTTGAGAAATACTCAAAATTATTTGAAACATATACTTAATATAAATATTCTAGTACCCATGCGCGAATACTCGCACAGAATACTATGGCATAGCTAAAATATAACTATGGATTTATTGTGACATTCAATATGCTTTTTTTGTGCTTTGTGCATAAAACAGAGGTTTCTGACAAGTATGACAAAATTATCTACTTCCTTAGTTTTTGATAATTTGTATTGTCAAAGGAGATCGGCGAGTCATGGCTTCGATAGACAAAGTATTAGACCATTCGAAAAATATTTAAATATTTATCAGCCCTACTTTATTTTAGCATTTCCCGAAAAAAACTAGGAATAAGGAATAAAGGCAGTTGATGTATTCCTCGCGTTGCAGTCAATAACAACCGATGTTGCCATATTAAGCCATTTTTTTTATAAAAAATATTTTTTCCAGTAAAAGATTTGTATTAAGTATAATGTTCGATTTATATTTCTTTTCACTCTAAAAACTATTTTTACAAGTTTATAGCGAAACAATTATTACCAAAGATAAAGTATTTTTTGTTGTTGTTAACTTATTCTAATGATTGTTTAGAAAAATCGATTTGTATTTTTGCAAACTGCAACACTCAATACGGCTGTCACTTGTGAAAATGTAAACCAATCTGTTGTTAACAAATTGCTGGGTAGCGTCTACCTAAAGGTTAGTATAGACTACAACATTTACTTGTAACAGAACAACGAGCCGCTCTATGATATGTTCGAATTATTCCCAGTTGTCCCCTCTAGCCCTGTCCTCCGGGGTGACAGCTGGGAATTTTCTTCCCAGTTATCACCAGGGTGACAATTTGTGCCATCTGTCCCCTTTGAAAACTGACTAGAGGGGACAAATGGGAAGTTTTTTTCTCAGTTGTCACCGGGGGGGGGGGGGGGTGACATTTGCTACGATCACTTCCTTCCCACAAAAAAAATGTAATTGCCATAGATTTTACCTTTTTTATTTCTTAAGCTACATACAATCATTATCACAATTATATTAGAAAAATATTAACTATTAATTAAGAAAATAAAAATATTAAAAAAAATATAGAATCAAATGAAAAAACATCAACATTACGTATCCTTCAATAGTTACAATCACAGATTATAAACTTTTATTAATACTAATCGTATAATCACAGATAATCACTAAGGGTAAAGTTACACGTCCCCCCCGGTGACAACTGAGAAAAAAACTTCCCATTTGTCCCCTCTAGTCAGTTTTCAAAGGGGACAGATGGCACAAATTGTCATCCCAGTGGGAAGAAAATTCCCAGCTGTCACCCCGGAGGACAGGGCTAGAGGGGACAACTGGGAATAATTCATATGTTCTAGTGTATCATCCTTTTACGAACTAAACGTCGAGCACGCTCGCCTCTTTGTTACAAACCAACGAGCATATTAGTGTAACATTTCGTCGAGCGTATTGGTGTAACGTTGCGTCAAACGAAAGGATGAAAAAGAGTGAACGCAAGGTACAACGAAATGTTGATAAATGCACACTCGCTGTGAGCCCGTAACATAACGACGACCATTCGCAGGAACGTTACATTACATGGAAATGCTTTGGAAACTGAGCTTTTGCCTGTATTGTACCATTCGTAAGAACGTTACATTACACAGAAATGCTCCAGAAAATGTTGAATCACCTTTAGAGCATTTAACCTCTCTACCGTTTCTCGCTCGTGTTGCTAACTTACATTATTTGTTTACTTTGTGTGCTATCTTTAATTACCGACCCTTGCTGTGTCGTTTTGGACAATTGATAAGGCCTTTGTGACCGACCCTATTTCGTTCTTGGACTCCGTTCTTCCAGAAATACCGATTGACCTTTGCACGCATTTTGGACTCCGATTTTGGCTTTTGACATTGTTACTTGTTTACGATGGATAATCTCCGCTGCATCAATTGTGGCATACCTATCCGCTGCATCAATTGTGGCATATCCACTGCTCGCATGAGAAGGAACCCGCTGAACTCAGTCGACGTACTATCGGTGATTAGAGAATGGATATCTCCACATCAAGTAAGTGTTATTTTAATTACTTATTAGACTTAAACACTCATTGTTGGATAAAATGATAAACTGGTTTGTTTAATTGTATATGAAGCTTGCATTAACGAACTTAAGTAAGAAAACACCACCTTACTTTCTTTGTGTTGATTGTTAAACAGCAAACAACAAATAATGCACCTGCATAAGCAGATGCTTATCACTTTGGTACCAAAGATATGTAACAGTTTTTATAGTTAATCTATATTTCAGGTCACTGCATCGGACCATGTGTGCGACTCTTGCTGGATGGTAGCTACACAGTCATTGCCAGGATCCAGTGCCGATTCGAATATTGGATCTAACTTGAATGTTGGCCATTGTTATTTTTGCATTAGTTGTGGAAGATCTCTATTACGCATGAGATCCCATACACTGACACAACATTCAACACAGTGTGAAAGCCATATTAACAAGTTCATTATTTTTTTTTTACTAAATTTGCTGAATCTACTATTTTTCTGAGTTTGTGTATTATTAAAAAAAATATTTTTGATAAAATATAAATAAAACATGTTTTTTTTATAGGTAACTGCTACAAGCTCTATTTGTCATCCATGCTGGCAGCGTGCTGACCGAGCTCCACATATAGCCAGAACATCAAGAGAATCTAGCGATAATCCGATTCCTGAACCTTCTATTGAGGTAGGTTCACCAAATGTTTGACATCATATTATGATGCCTTTATATGCAAGAGCTGCAGAGTCACAAAATCGTTGCTTTGTCTCTGGCTGCCATCGCACCGAGTGTCTTACCATACCATTGTTGCTGAGGCAATTTCTTTTAAAAAAATAATTTTTTTATGTTCCTATGAATAACTGTATATTATGTTCTAGACATGTAAGTCATGTTTCATGGTATTTTTTGAATAATCCCCCACACAATAACAACCATTATGTTTACTGCTTTACAAATAACTTGATAACATTACATGCAAGTCCTTTAAGTATAGATTTTAATAATATTGAGAATATGCCAGACCATTTAGTTCACTATATATTGGTTTGGTCGAATTAAACAGCAATTTGCTGGGTTAAACAGCAATTTACTGAAATACTTAATGAAGTACCTCGGCTCTCACAAATGTGTAATGGATCACTTGCCCTAGCAGCATATTTAATCAAATTAAGAACAGGGACTCATTTGAAAGAATCGCTTCTTTAATTCAGGTACCAACAAGGACAACATCCTCTTTAATATCACAGGCTAGAGATTTCTTAGTACAAGACTATGTTCCATTGCACTTAGGTGTAAATCACTTAAACAGAGAACAAATTGCCCACAGAAACCTCATGGTTCCCAATGGGATTTATAGAGACAATAACAGAACCAGTGAAATTGTGATAGTCGATGGTACCTATGTTTATGTACAAGAGTTCCAATTATTTGTACCAAAAAAGTACTTATTCTTTACACAAGTATCGAAACCTTGTAAAAATGTTTATAATTGTCAGCACAGACGGATATATTATTGAAGTGCTTTGCCCCTATCCAGCAACAACATCAGATGCTGAAATAGTGTTAAAAGAATTCCGTGAGGAAAATCAACCATTAAGAATATTTTTGCTCTAAATGATGTTTTTATACTGGATAGGGGCTTTAGAGACTCTCTGTCATTACTATACAATTGTGGATACCGTGCTTATACGCCAGCCACATTACAAGAGGGTGAAACACATTTATCTACACTAGAGGCTAATCGTTCCAGGCCAGTGACAATATGTCGTTGGGTCATAGAGGTGATTAATGGTATAAGATTTTTCGCCAAGAGTATTTTAATGCCGCATTTCGCAGTTTGATGAAAGATTTTTCTGTAGCTGCTGCCCTGATTAATGCCTTTCACCATCTAATCGAAGACAGGAATGATGCTGGGGAAATCCTCACTCTAATAAATCAAAAAATGTACTCAAGAAATAGTTTAAGTACTGTAGTTATTAATAATAACTTAAATAGAAGGAGGACTAACTTTCAACAAATAAATGTTGATGATAATAATGTTAGTGATTTTCCCCGGCTGCACTACAATGAGCTGATATTGGTGAGTTTAGGAACGTACCAAATAAAACAGGCACGTTCCTATTACAGCGAGCACATAAGAGCCAATGGATCTTTTACAATTGAGGTATGCAGAGAGGTTGACAGCAGTCTACTGAGAGAGCTGTCTACTGAAAATAGTGTTTGGCTGCTAAAAGGCAAAATACAATCGCGCCACGTAGGTCGTAAAATATATTTTGTTTTGTTTATATTTTGGTCGACGGCTCTCTTAACGGTAGGGACGCAATACTACAACACTATTGCAATTGTTATGTAGGCAAGAGAACAGTAGGCTGCTGTGCACATATTTTATGTATAATATGGTACTTAGGGTGGGCTAGGTACCAAGACAATGTGGTACCTCCCGCCCAGCATCTCGATAATATATTAATCACCGATGATGTGGAAAACAATTAATAAAATACCTTCAATCAACTTGAATTTGTTTTTTTTTTCTTTAAAATCCTTAACCATATGTACAGCTAAGGCCTGAAACTGCGTTAAGCGGGCGCCCGCGACGGGCAACCGTCGCGTGTCTACGCGCGTGGACACGCGCGTGGGCTCCGTGGCTACGCGACGGTCCCCGTCGCGGGGACCCGTCGCGGAGACCGATTTACGCAGTGTCGCTAGTTCAATTTTAACGGTGTGCTTGTATAGTCGTGTCGATGGAGAACTTAATATATTATTACATAGCAAAACGACGACTAGCAAAAAAAAAACTGTTTCAAAAAGCGAAGACAGTTTCGTGGATGGCGGTGCACTAGTTTTCGATGCAAAAAAGGGGCTAGATGACCATCACAAGGAAATGAATTCTAATCGATATGAAGATTGGTTAAAAAATATTCTTCCAAAATTAAAACCGATTGCAGTATACAGTATCAGTATAACTGCATTCTGTTTCAATTTTGGGAGAATATTTTTTAACCAGTCTTCATATCGATTAGAATTCTGAGTTTGTTTCGGTGTTTCTTCTCAGGGTAGTCAGTTAGTAAACACCGGCCTCATCTAGTAAAAAAAAGTCCAACAAAAAAATTGACGTGTAAAAGTGTTTGTGAAAACCTATTTGCAAAATAAATATCATTTATCATTCATTAAATATTTTTTAAATGTTTAACATAAAAATATACGTTATTACTTCTGTATTTTTTCATTTTAAATAGCTATCTACTATTCAGGAAAAATTATTATAAAAAACGATACTACTTGATTTTATTAACGGCAATTTACGGTTGAGGTACATCACTATTTAAGAATTGCAAAAAAGTGGCAACATTCGTTATGTCATTTTTGTCAAATGATGAAATGACAACCCTGAACAAGCCCGTGCGTGTTCCCTGGCGGGGACCGCGCGTGCCCCCGCGACGGGTTCCGTCGCACGGAGGCGGGCCCCGTCGCGTGGGTGCGGGGTGCGCCTCCCCGTGACGGACACCCGCGCTGGTCCCCGCGACGGAGCACTTTTGTATGAAACCGCGCGGGTGCCCGCTTAACGCAGTTTCAGGCCTAAGGCATTTAAATTCAACATTTTGCAAGTTTCGCCTCATATTAAAATCATCAAAACTCATAACCTAATAAAAGAGTGGAAATAAATATGTTAATGGAATTTATTGACTACTGTCTGAAATAAAGTATTTATTTTTTAATTTTTCATATCCCATGTTATATCAAAAACTAATTACACAGGATTATAGACTAATATTACTCCTTAAAAACCTAAATTATTTCACTTTTGTTTATTGAGGCCTAATTTATTAGGACTTTTTGCGGATCTCCTTTGGCTACATATCTGCTTTCACAATTATGTGTGTCATGTCACACATAATTGTGACACTGGTCATGTCTATGACCAGTGTGTGCCAGTGATTACATATGGATCTGAAACGTGGTCGCTCACAAATGGCCTCATCAGAAGTTTTAGTCACCCAAAAAGCAATAGAAAGAGCTATGCTCGGAGTTTCCTTACGTAAATATCTGCAAGAGAACCAAGGTTATCGACATAGCCCGAAGAATCGCCAAACGTAAGTGGCACTGGGCAGACCACATTGCTCGTAGAACGGATGGTTGATGAGGACGGAAAGTTCTAGCTAAATCCTTGAGCAATCTGATCTTTGGAGCAAGTTTCTACTTCTCATGCCTTAATGTTATCAACTGCGTTCATATTTCTTTTAAACTGCTCCAATCGTTCTGGCCTATTGCAAATAATGCCAGTGTGGTCTCGTCATAAGACTGCTATTTTGATAAAATTATTTAATATGTGAAGGATAAGATATGAATATACATATTATACCAGAACATTTACCTAATCATTGCATCCCTTTAAATTTCATTGAACACATTAAACATAGATACATTTTAATTTGCAATTGCGTAATTTAACATTAAATTTAACACTAACAAAGTCACAATAGGTACTTAGTTTTAATTCATAGAAAGTGCATATTTGAACTCAAACAAACTTGAAATGAATTGTTGTTAATTGATTTAGAAGTTTATTATGTATAATGATTTCCAGTAACGATATGATTTAAATAATTTTAAGAGGATAAGTCACAATTATTCAGTGATCCTTGGTTTTGAACATAATATTGTTTGTTAAAGTTCAAGTTCTTTAACCGCTTTACAATTAATAAGTTCAATGCAGTTTGCTCATACTTTATAGTTATAAGATAAACTTAGGATAGCTAATGTTATTTGCTTGGCGCGAATTTATTTTGTTCCCAGCTGGGCTAAGCAAAGCGAGGAAAGCAGAGTGCTCCGAATCAAAAGTATTTAAATCCAGGTTTGAAATGATAAGATTCTTCTCCGTATTAATTTGTACGCATGATATAATTTGAAATACAATGTGTTTTTTTGAAACTGTATGGCATTTCCGGAGGTTGTAAAAAAAGTCACAAATAATCATATAAAAATTTGGTCAAAATAAATTTTATTTTACTGTTTATTAATTTTAGTTGGTTATCAGAATAACTCTCTAAACAAACGTGCGGGAAGTGCTAGTGTGCTTTGGATCAATGAAATAGTGTTTGTGTGTGTGAAAGCGTAGTTAGAGGGCGAGTATCAAGACTGGCCGCGTTTTAATAAAGGTAGTTCACACGTACCGATTTTCATAATGAAAAAATAAATGAAAAAAATACCTACTCATTTTATTATTGATTCGGGTCGAGTATCAGTAACATAATTACCTCCCGAAATGCCATACACTTTCAAAACAACACATTGTATTTAAGTCATAATTGACGCTGTGTTATTTCACCTGGAATTTGTGTTTGATATGATGTGGCGACTGTCTATTAGCAAAGCGCGATCTGATGCCAAGTATAATAATAATAAGTATAATATTTTGAGAAGCGAATTTTTAGCGTTCAGTATGTTATAATGTTTATATAGAACTTTTAGAATTATACAGACCTAATCCAAAAAAAAATAGATTTTGTGAAACAGCTAAAAAAGGATTCAGCGGTCACGTTATTTTAAAGAAAAAATTTTATAATTTACTATTGCATATACAAAATACTTTTTGACAGTTGCATAAATTATACTTTAGTTATTTATCTACACATTAAAACAGTAAAATTTAGAAAAAATGTTTATCATATAATTTATTTCATTTTTTTTTAATTGTAACAGTTTTGGTCTTTGTTTGATTAAATTCATATTATATAGGTATTTTTAAAAAAACTTTCTGTCAATAGGTATGTTCGTTAAGTCATTCTATGACTAAAAGTCAAAATCTCAAAATTTTGGATTAGGTCTTTATTATTCTAAAGGTGCGATTATATTTGCTTGCATAATGCATTAAATACGCAGACTACAGAACTGGAAATATAATGCTGTGCGATATAAAAAGTATAGCCAAATGTCAATCAAAATAACATAATAAGACAAAAATAATTTGGACCAGTATTTTAACTTGCAAGCACTATGCTGCAATAGCTATATCACCTCAATCAATGTAATTGAAAAATATTCACATTGCAAGCAATACAAATATGGGTTGAGCCAGCACAGCGATGACAATTATCTAAAACTCTAAAAAAGTATATGCTTAGTGAGATTTATGTATATTAGAAACATAGCTACTACATGCTAACACACACCCATTTACTCCAATGAAAAAGGCATAACATGACTGAACTTTGCAATATATCTTTAGGTTTGAGCAGTACCGTCGACGAATGCATAATCTGCAGTGTCACAAGGAATACCAAACCAAAATCTATGAACGACTCGCTGCTGAAGAAAGAAATCAACGGCTGTATTTAAAGTCAAGAGTAACTCGGGAGCTGTTCCGCACAGTGGATGCACGTATAGAGGTACTCTACATTTATTGCCAAATCCTCGACTCGAATATTTCCCACGACTTTTGTGATAATTAAACAATGTGTTCTTATAGGGCTGGTGGATACAGGAAAGGCAAGCTCAAGATCAGCGTTCAAGATCAACAAATTCCGTAAGTTAGAATCATCAAACATTCTGGTTTTATAAAGCGGCAAGTACTTCGGATTTAAGTGTTTGAGGTTGAGAATTACTCAAACTACTACAAATCTGGTTTACCCTGAAAGCCTGTAAAAGTCATGATTTGTTTAAGATGTTTCAATGAAAAGGAGATCATCCATTTTGATTGAAATTACAAAAGTAGCCGGCCAAGAAAAAAACCGATCAAGTGCGAGTCTGACTCGCGCACTGAGGGTTCCGTACCAACTTACGTATGAGAACAGTTCAAGTCCCGAATCGAGTCTTGTAGATTTTTCCTAATCGCAAAAAAGATCTTGTTACGTGACCACAAATTTTCAGTTTTTAGACATTTTCCCTATATTTCAGCCATAAGACCTTGCTTTATGCCGAATTCCAAGATTCTAGGTCAACGGGACGTACCATATAAATTTTGAATCCTTTGAAAGTAATGTACGTTTTTTGCGACAAAAACTCGAGATACAGAAATAAAGGGTCTTGACAGACCGACTGCGACAGGCAGACGCACAAAAACTGAAGAACTTGCCCTTGGAGTTATTTAAGTTTAAAAAAAAAACCATCTCGCGTACAGTTTCGGTAACATGAATTGTAAAATCAAATTGTTTGAACTTGATCCTACAGCTTTGTTGCAATAGTAAAAATGTTTGTGAAAGCAAGATCTTACAGAATATGGTACTTATTTTCTATGGCGGGCTACTTTCAAATTTGGACCGAAAGTGTATAAATAGCGGGTGATGTCCTTTGTTGATTAAAAAATTATATATCATATAATTATAATTATGTCATAAAATAAAGATTCATAATTTCATGGTTTAACGCAAAAATAATTGGAATTGTGTGTATGTATTTTTTTAAGCTTTTATAAAGATTTCTGCTTTAAAAGTGTGAATTGTCGAATTGTCAAACCGTACTTCTTAGCTTTGTTAGCCTTTGATATGTAGGAAATTGTAATGTATTTTACAGAGTGTAAGGGTAAACTTTATTTATCCCCACTAAAAAAAACTATGCGATAAAAACATAATGTAAGTGACTAAGTATTAGAATTTATCAATAAGTATCGTTCAAATTCTATATTTATAGTATTTTACACTTTATTATTTTTGTTAATTAAGTATATGATATAAAATAAATAGTTCTTACCTACTGTCTTAATAAATGAATCGATTGTTGTATCACAGATAAGATTACAGCAACTTCTAGAAAGAGTTTCGGCTCATGCGAGTAATATTTTTAGACAATTAACACAACGATAGCTTCTGCTGGTCGAAACATGATGTATAGAGTGGAAGTCCATCCGTCGGGTCCTGCGAGTTATTAAGAGAATTGGAACCCGCACATAGTATATTTACTATCAGATTGGGCTCATCAGAGAAAGCGGCTACATTGCCCATTATGAAAGCGTAAGGGCGCTTGTGCACTACACTGAATTTTACTGTCCGGCAGTCCGATTTCTTATAATTGTCAATGAATTTCAATGAATTCTCAATGAAAGTTGATGTAATCTGACTGCCGGACAGTAAAATTCCGTGTAGTGCGCAAGCGCCCTAACGGTATAATAATCACAAATTGTAATATCGTGTGCAAATCCAAACAGAACTGAGAAATGACAAAAAGCAAATACGTCAAATGTTCCACCAGTGGTCGCCTATCGTTGACGTTCGACATCTAATGTTTCCAGTTTAGAAACGCTGTTTTGAATTGAATTTATAAACTTTTAAGCCCTTATTGGAATAACTATTCTATTCGGGGATCAAGTATTACTAAGGATCTTGTATTTCTTAAGAACAAAGTGGATTGATTACGGAGCAATATTACTATTTTGTACTTTACTTTCACTGTCATTAAGTTCATAGCATCATCACATTCTTATTGACACATTAGTGTAAAGAGATAACATACCCTTTTGTATCGTACTCTTCGGTACGCTTTTGCTTTTCCGTAATCAATCCAGATTGTATAAAAAAATCTTGGAAAGCTATACCAAAGAAAGACTGTGATGATATATCAATGATTTCCACAGATAAGTAACAAAAAGTGTATTTATTTCTCTTCCGTTTCTTTAAATAGTTATTGTCGTAGTAAATGATAAAAATAATCATTTATAAAAACTAATATAGTTCCAGTGAGTCAGGTATTGCTGCGCACAGACTGTACTTATTATTGGATACTATTTATACTCATAGTACCTTAAGCCATATGTATGTTTTAAGAAATAGTTTTAAGATTTTTAGTATTAATAACAGTCTTGTCAACTGCAGGGCTATACCCTTACCATATTGTGGCATACCTTTTTATGTAGTAACGTATTAAATGATGTCTGAAGTAAACATGACACATTATATCTTATTCTCATGTATACTGAATTATTTTGACGTAGACTAATAAGTGCTCCTCTGATTTTAGTCTACATTTCAAACACTGTTAAAGCAGCAAAATACTCATACTGCGGGTCACGAAGATGTGCGTCGTCAATATCTATCATTACCACTTTGCCAGCGACTTCGTTCGTGAGTACCTATGTATTCATAAAGACTAACACCTCTTATACTGTATTTTGGGTGCAGTTTCGAAAAACTAATCATGACAGTATTACTTACACATTTTTATTAGAATTAGTGAGAAGTTTCCGTTTATTTAGGTACTAAGGTTATTATTAATACAAACTTTCACACTTGGCGCACGGAATGGGATTTTGCATACAAACTAAATTCCCACTTTTCATCCCTTGTATCCGCTTCCGTCGCAAAGGAAAGTTTTGTGCAAAATTTCATGTTCCCAGGTCCAGTAGTTTCGGTTATGCGGTGAGTCAGTTTCTCCTTTGCCACGGCTGCAATGGGAGACAGAATTAAGTTTATAGATTACAATAGTGAAGAACTTTCGTAGCCCGGAACAGTTAATTCAATTTCAGAAAATAGCGTAGTTAAATTAACATTGACTCTAGTCTGCATAACGTGGTTTACAAATTACGCGCGATGTGTCGCTTCGTCAATGAAAACTACTGCTATCTCCTTCCATCTGTTCTGTGATTGAAAAGTGATATCAGCTGACTAGTTCGACTCTACCTGATCTACTATACTCCGTCGGTTTAGGTAGTTAACTAAAGGTAAACAATCTTGGTATGTCTTTTTATATTAAAGAAATCGTATAAAATATATACAAAGATTATTTAAATTTAGTTTATTAGCTAACATCGATTTAGGTAAATACCTATGTGCAAAGATTTTTCCATACAAATTTTAGACAATTTTTAGATAAAAAGACAAGCCAAGATTGTTTACCTTTAGTTAACTACCTAAACCAACGGAGTATAGGTACGCAATAAAACGCCAAGACTTTTAAAAGTGCAAAAAATTACTTATCAGCTACCGTATTCTTCCAAAAAGCTAAAGTAGGTATATAAGATAATAATCTCCCATTAAAGCCGTGGCACATATTTTTATAACACCTTATATATACTAACTGCTGCCAGCGTCTTCGCCCGCATGATATTAGATAAGTTTTGGAGTGAAATTGTACAAACTAACAAAAAAAATCGGACGTCGTTTTCAGCCACTTTACTGTACTTTTCTAAAGAGTACCTGCGTCCATATCTGTTACGTCGTAGGCAACTAAAGATTTCATCTAATGTTGTGAACTTTATTTTGTAATCACATAAAAATTTAGATGTCTTTTTCTTCATTCTTGATGTCTTGTTTACATTTCGAATAAAGTCTGGTTGAAACTGGTACGAAATAGTGGTTTTATTGTAGTTTGCTTATTACCTCAATTTACAATTTTAAACTATAGTACATTCGCGTTAAGAATGCAGTAAAGTCATCATTGTCCGTCGGCCTAGCCCCGCCCCCTAACCAATCAAAAGCTGTTTATGTAGTTTTATAAATTCATTAAACTAAGGGCCTATTTCACCACCTATGATTAAGTTTCGAGTATCTTACTTGGCAGATAATTTCATACAAATTCTGTCACATTTTTGAATTTATTCAGTGAGTAGTGCCTACTCGGACATTGTGAAACAGGCCCTAAATCTTTTAAAATATAAATTGTTTGGAATTAACACTACTGTAAATAGACCTTTATCTTGCACTGCATTGATAAATCACTGCATTCTTAACGCGAAAGAACTATAAATCGTAAATTTTTCTTGAATTTGAGTGTTTGATTTGAGTTTTGATGTCTGATTATGCTCTAGATATAGCACAAAAAAAAAATACGCCTAAGAAAGTTTGTTAGTTGATCTTGGGAGTGTTCTAAATAAATATTAATATCAATTTGTTCACGTTGGTAGATACATCAGTAAATACCTTGTCTCCGCAAAGGGTGTTTCATAAAATTACGCTTTTGGGAATCTTTAGATGCTTTGGTACACCGAAGATATAATAATTTAATCATTTATAAAAATGTATCTTATCTTGTACCTTATACTTTGAAATGCTGAAATCAATTTATTACGATTCATGCACTAATACACAAAAATAATTCTGTAAAACTGAGAATTATTGAAAATTTTCCGTACCTTCGAAGTTATATTTTTTATCTATGAAACTATAATCCAAATTCAAATAAAAAATATATAATAATTTAGGAGGTATCGTTAAAATGCATGAAAAAAATTGGTCTATTTAAAAATAAAATAATATTACAAAATAATTGTTGAACGCATTGCAAAAAATCGATCGCGACTGCTGCTGCCCGTCGCGTCGTTTAATTTACCTATCGTCTGTTTTTTATACCCTGAGACTAAATTGACACAGGTAATGTCAAAATTACTATAGGAATGATGCCAGTCCTTATTTCATTTTAGTCTCAGGGTATAAAAAACAGACTGTAAACCCGAGTCATTCGATTTTGTCAAAGCGCTCCTAAGAAAAAGCCGACGAAAAATTCCACCAATGGGGGTTCCAGAATCATGTACAGCTACGCTATTCACTATGCTCGGAATTTTAATTAGATTCCAGATTTGACATTAGCTGTTGTCATTTTGTGAAATAATGATACCACATATTATAATAGTGTAGTGATGAACTCAAAAATCGATAAACAATCAGTGTGTGTGCCATCAGTGTGCCAATTAAAGACTAAATTATTGGTTTTTGTTTTAAATAAATACATAATTATTTATTAATTAGTAATCGCTGCTTCTTCTTCTTCTACTTGGCGTTAGTCCCGGCTTTTGCCAGGGTCCGCCTTCTGGCTTAGCTTGCTCCACTTTGCCCGATCTTCTACATCCTTGACAGTAAGGCCATTGGCTCTCATGTTGGACTTGACGACGTCCAGCCAGCGCTTGCGAGGGCGACCACGAGACCTAGCGCCAAGGACAGCCATATTTATGCATCTCCGGCCAACGTACTCCATAGGGCGGCGCATGATGTGGCCATACCATCGCAGACGACACTCTTGCAGTTTTTCCCCCACGTCATGGACACCAAGACTCCCTCGGATGAATGAGTTGCGTATGCGATCGGATCGCGTTACGCCGCTCATCCACCTCAGCATCTTCATCTCCGTGACGCAAAGCTCCTGGGTGTGTCTGCTTAGTGCTGGCCAACATTCGCCGCCGTACAGGAGGACAGGACGTATGATGCATTTATATATCTGTCCCTTAAGCTTCGGAGGCATTTTGCGGTCGCATTAAAAACGCCTGTTACCTCTCGCCATTTAGCCCAAGCCGCGCCTATACGTGCTTGGACATCGTCGTCCACGTTGCCAGACTCGTGCAGCACGGATCCAAGGTACCTGAACGTATCGGAGCTTGTGATCCGGTCCGAACCTATTCGGATGGTATTTGAATCCGTGCTGCCACAGGACATGTACTCAGTCTTCGCCACATTTAGTCTCAGACCGCCGTTTTCCAGCGTGTCCTTCCAAGTGTTGACCTTCCGCTCAAGTTGGGCTTTGTTCTGGCTAACGAGGGCGATGTCGATATTTGAATCGCGATACATGTCTCTGATAATGTCAATATAGGCCTCGGGCACCCCTCGGGTACGATCGCCAGGTCCATGACAAGGAGGCGGTGTTGAGCCGTTTAGCTTTCGCCTGGGATAACCTTACAGTTGGTAACCTTGCCAATATTGCACCGTCGCACCAGCAGGTAATCAATTTGGGTTGAGTATGAACCACCACGGTACGTAATAAGATGCTGGGGCTTCTTCTGAAAGAACGTATTCGCGATGGCTAGGTCCGACACAGCGCAGGTCCTGAGTATGCTGACTCCCTCTGCATTTAGTTGGCCATAGCCAAAACCACCGTGAACACGTCCGTACTCTCCAGCACGCTGACCTACGTGACCGTTGATATCCCCCCCAACCAAAATACCTTCAGAATTCGGAATAGCGCGCAATACGTCCTCGAACTCATCCCAGAATGCCTCCTTTTCAGACTCACAGCAGCCAGTTTGAGGAGCATAGGCGCTGACTAGGTTCGTTACCGACCCTTCGATCAGCACCTTAACTCGCATCAACCGGTCGCTGTATCGGTCTACCAAAGTCTACGTGGTTTTACATTAAAGCATAAATACGACTGTTCTAACTTTTTAACGCCTGAAATAGGTACTACTTACCGATACCCAAGCATACCCGTAGTAAGTAAAATTCATTAGATACGATAATATAATAATAATATAATATTTAATTTCCTGATAAAATTAGTTTACGAGAGTAAAATTATAAACGAGAATAATCGATCCAGATATATTCCATTTCCATATCGAATAATTTCGCAACGTCACTATTTATTACTTGTCATAACGTTGCAATACTGAAATTGTCAAATCTGGAATCGAATTAAAATTCCGACCATAAAAGTCATTTTCATGGCTGTAGGCTGCGACGAGCTCGACGTCGAGACAGTCTTCAAACAGCAAAAGCAAATGTGTGAAGAACTGTCATTGTCAACTCACAGTAGTCACAGCTCACAGCCATGAGCGCTAGTGCTGTGGCTAGTGCAATTGATTCATGGTAGGTTTGTGCGTCGATGTCAGATACACCCCGTATATAAAAAAATATATATCGCGGGTCTCAAACCATAGGGGCGTATAAGCAAAAAAGCGATTTTTCGTTTTTAATGCCATTAGATTCTACTATAAGTAATACATTACCTCAATTTTTCTTATAATTTAATACTAATTACTTTTTGTGTAAATTGCAAAATATTATCAGCCGTAACCTAGACAGTCTACAATTATTCTCGTGCCATACAGCCGTATGATAGACGTAAGAGCAATATTATTGGTTATTAAGGCAGTTTCAACGTGCCATACAGACGTATGCACGTACGAATTTAAATTTTGTTATGATCCAAGGAAATAGTTTCAGACCATAGAGGCGTATGCACATACGACCATCAATATCAACACGATCCTGGGGATATTTTGTCATCACTGCAGACGTATGCACATACGTCTACATATTTTAGTATGGCTGTCTCAAGATTTCGTCAATACGCGGACGTATAGTCATAAAAAACACCCAACACAGTCATTCTGCAGCGAGCTGCCATAGCGAGTAGATATTACTTTAATGCGTGGAAAACTTTGGTGAATTTATTGTGAATAATTAAGCGTAGAGACAATATCATGTATTTAGGCTTAAACAATAATACTGTATTTATCAATGACTAGCTTTTGCCCGCGGCTTCGCCCGCATGAAAGTCGAATAACCAAGTAAATTCAGAAAAAATAATGATATCGTAATGTGGGTTCAATCTAAATCATGGCCGTAAGACATAAGTATCCCAGGTTTCATTCCGTCTTTTAAGGCACCAAGCAACGTAATGCTGACAGAAAAATGAACTAATCAGCCCTCTACTTTCCATTCTTTAGGCGCGCCATAATTATGGCGGTAGGTCCCTTTTTTGAGAAGTGGTTGGAAAGTCGTCACTGCCTCCTCACCTTCCCTATGACGCAGACCCTCACCGGGCATGTTAAGTCCTGAGGGTCCTGCGCCGGATTCATGCGGAAGAAACGCCCAGGTGACATCATTGTGTTGATCTTCCGGAGGACACGGTGGAGCTTACGTTAAAGGTGTGATGTTTGACTGCTCCGTTGGTCTAGTGTTCGCAAGGGCGACTGCTGCGCGTGGGCCCTGAGTTCGATTCCCGGGTCGAGTAAAAGTTGGTTTTCCATTAGGAATTACTCTATGGCTACCCGGAGTTTGGAAGTTAGTGATGCGATATCTCCGTGCCTCTGAAAACACGTAAAGCCGTTGGTCCTGCATCTGATCTCTCTCCGGTCGTATCGGATTACTGCCCCATCCGATCATGAAAGTTAAGGAACAGAGACTGCCCCTGCGTTTACGCGCACACTTGTGCACTTAATATCTTCTATGTGCTTGGCTGATTTCTATTAAGATTAGCCATCGTAATCGAAGTTCGGTCTGGAGGACTATTATTAAAGGTGTGCTCCGTTTGGGCAGCGACTACTACGCCGGGCCATGGTACAGCCAATGGACCATCGCAGAGTGAAACGAAATGACAACTGATCGCCGCCTGCGAAACAGTAATGCTGGGGAATGAGGCGGCCGTACGCATGAGGGAATTACCCTCACGCCGCAGCTGCCGGGATTCCGACCCCGATTTCCAGCCACCGTAGGTTTGCGGACAGCGAGCAATAGGTAGCTCGCCGCCCGGTAACCGTCCGGGCCGAGCCCAAGTCATCGACGGCGCGTAGTGTTCCACGCGCGCCTCAAGGAGATGTCATCAAATCGTAGGGGCGGGTTACGGAAAAGTGAACCTTGAGGCCCTAAAACGTGGACCAAGAAGGAACGGGAGTGGGTTTTAGTCATTAAACGTCTGACACTTCCTTCAGTTGTCGTTTGAATTCCAGGATCACGGTTTTCCATTCAGAAGTTAACACATAGTTCCAATAGGCTTCGCTGACATCTCTTCCAGGCGCGCGTAGAACACTTCGCGCCATCGACAATTCGAGCTCGGTTTGGATGGTTATCGGACGACTTGGCAGCGAACTACCCATTGCTCGTCACCATGTCTATGATGGCTTGAAGTTGGGGTTTGCTCTCTCACGTGTGCGGCCGCCTCCTTCGCCAACATTACAACGTCGCATAAAGAAGCGTCTGGTAACAATTCCCCCTCACTGTGGACCACGGCCTACACCAGGGCCCGGTGCGAGAGATCGCCAGTGCCGATCGCCCACACAAAGAAACGTCGGAGCTCTGCCCAAGCGGGGCACACCTCCATTGTATGTTCCACTATGTCCTCCAAGCGGTCCACACAATGGTAACCGTGCGCTTCTTCCATCCGAGTCAGGTGCCTATCCCTCCCGAACTTACCATGTCCATTGAGGACATGCATCATGCGGAAGGTGAGGACGCCGTGTCGTTTCTCCCGCCACTCTTCAAAGAGGGGCATTTATCTACCACCATGACGTGCCCCAGTAAGAAAGAAGTTAAAACATCATTAGTACGTAGTAAACAACGTAGTTTTAACATTCTATATACGTTTTTATTTAGAAAACTTTGTGTAAATACTACCATTTCCTTTTTTTCTAGATTGTACAACAATAGTAGATTATGTGACTAGGGAGTAAAGTAGTGTCTTTAAGGCGAGGGCGGCATGTTGAATTCCGAACAAAACGAAGGTTGCTAAGTTTTAATCCCGAACGTTAGTGAGGGATTTATACAATTAACTCCCGAGCATTGCGAGGGAGTTAATAGAGAAACCTGAGTGAAGTGAGGAATTAAAGCCGCCCAAGACAAAGACAGCTTTACTCCCGTGTTGGATACTCTACTTTTTACACCATGTGTGAGATAATTACAAGTCTACTACGATTAATTAACTAGGTACTATATATCGTATAAAACAAATTATAAATAAATTAAAAAATATACAACATTATTTACACGTTAATCTCAACTCCAAACTAGAAGCAATATTACTCTGTAACTTAACTCTTTTTTAGAACCTCCTTAACCTTTTCCTCAGTATGTAACCAGATTTATTATTCTTTTTTTTTGTTACTGGCCAGTTTCATTTTTGAATAAATTTGTTTGATGCACGTACATTTTAAATGACTGAAGGCGTATTTGATGTTCTAAATTAAAAAAAAAACCATTAAGTATGCCCTAGAGATCGGCCATACTGTATTATCTCCCTAGGTGATAACGAGTTGCTTTAAGTGCAGGTTACATGACACATAATAGGGTCATTATCGAGGAGGTGGTGTAAAAAACTGGTTTATACTTCTACTCTGAATTCAACCACCTCGTAATATTAATGGCATGCCATACAGGCGTAAGAAATTTAAAAAACACGTAAATAACGTTAATTTTGATAGGTTCTCATTCCTAATTTGGAATATGTAAGGTCATCAAGTAGGTAAAAATAAATACTGGTATAAATATTAATAATTTGATGGAATGGATTTTACGTCCATAAAAGCTATGTATTTTTGGGTGATTTTTAACGGAGTTTTACCGTATAGTCGTCATGCCAAATAGATGTATCAACCGAAAACAAGTGTTACAGAGGAAATAACTTAAAATCAAACACCCTATATTAACTACAGTGTAAATATATAGCTACATGCAAAAACTCAACAAGCTGGTTTAATCACGAAAAAAGGTATTACGTTTTTTGTCGCTCCTGAAAAGTAGGGGTTTTGTGGATACGCCCCTATGGTTTGAGACCCGCGATATTATTTATCTATCATTATGAGAATATTGTCTAAAAATTGTGTAGTTAATACGAAATAAAAAGACTGAAGATACACATGGCTTGATAGCTAAAAGCACGATTTGAATAAGTAAAACTTACAGGCTGAGACGCACACCACTGACGAATTACTGACAAAATCGCCTGATCGTCCAAGATTCATCTGTCAATAGAGATGCTTTTTTTTTTTTTTTTTTTTTTTTTTTTCCGGTAGGGGAATCATCAGAATGACTTCTCCCACTCTTGGGCGGAGCGGGAGGGCGTGTCAGACTCTTACTGACTAAACCCCTACCCCGTTCCTTCGTTACCATCGATCTGGGGGACACGGTGACAACCTTTCGGATACCGTGTTCCCTAGAGGCTTCGGCCCTACCGGGCCCCTACAGTTTGCTGACATCTCCTTGAGGCGCGCGTGGAACAGAACGCGCCGTCGACGACTAGGCTCGGTCCAGATTATTACCAGACTGCCGGACGGCGAGCTACCCAGCGCTCGCTATCCGCGAGCCCGCGCCTACGGTGGTCGGAAATCGGGATCGGGATCTCGGCGGGCGGCGGCGGCGTGAGTTCCGTTGCCTCACGCGGTCGGCAGCCTCCTTCGCTAACATTACTGTCAATAGAGATGCTGCGACCAGTCGCAATCGTAATTTACTCAGCAATCCATGTTGACAATATTTGATGAATATACGGCAAACAGTTTCAAAAATAGAGAACCAGGTAATTTAGAGTAGCCAGATTCATCAAATAGTTTTTTATGCGAAATCGTCGGACTCTAAACTAAAGAAAATTAAAAATACGAACGAGTAAATCTGTCAGTCGGTGTTTGATAGTAGGTGTGTGTAAACTCTTTAGGCCTCTTGTACACGGCATGTTTTTTTCACCGTATGATATGCCAGGTATTTATTCACTCTAATTTTATATAATACACATAGTTCATGATCCCAGTTACAGTTAACGTCAGTTTGGCCTTTAAAAAAATCCATATCATCGACGTTTTTTACGGATTTTACATAACATTAGAGGTTATGTTTACGTTTGAAAATTAGTTTCACAAGGACTTTGTATTATAGAATACAAAGCATTGCATTTTTTCTAAATCGTCATTCTAAATTAATGTTATATTTTGATTCCAGGAAAATCAGAAAGCGCTGTCAGACGCATAATAAACGAAAGCAATAAAAACAAAATATACAACACCAGCTGAGCAAAATGTCGAAAAAATTTTAGATTTTACGCCTTAAACCCCTGACTTGAGCCCTAACGATTTTTTTACATTCCCCAAAATCAAGAGGTTTTCGTGGTCAAAGTTTCAGCTCACCCGAAGAACCAGTTGAAAATTTGTATTCGTTAACAGCTTCTTCGGCCATTTTGACTACCCCCACTTCAGAGTGGAACAAATGTTTTAAAAACTGGCACGCAAAAGAGCCGCCTCCCGCTCCGCCCAAGAGTGGGAGAAGTCATTCTGATGATTCCCCGAAGAGCCTTAGTAATGAAGATGTTTGAACTTTCCCAAGCTTTTTTATTTTTATGATTTTCCCTATTCTCACATTAAAAAAAAGTACTTAAAAGTATCAAGATCGTTTATGAAGTAGAATAAATGATACCATCTAAAAGCATCTAAATGATAGTAGCGACCTCAATGATTTTTCTACTCTTTCTGGCCAAGCTATATGTACGTACGTAATAAAACCGTACCGTTTATAAGAGATACGTATCAGTATGATAGATACATATCAGTGTTCCGGATCATTTCAGTGATTCAGATATCGGATCGTCAGGATGGTTTCGAGCTACGATCCAGAACCAGGTGGGCCTACGTGGGTATCGTGCAATAAATAACAACGGTTAGGAATTGATCCCTTTTAATTCTTGATAATTATAATTTGATACGGTGCACTATCATTAGCTTGGTTAATACACAACAAAACCTAGGACAGTTCCAATACGTGTTGATGCTGCGACGGTCTGACTGAGAGTGTCGGCTATCCGACTAGCAGTATCTCTCCACGTACAGTACCCGGCACGTAACTTGGCAAGATTTTGACGACGTGGGGGTAAATTCGCGCATGGTGCACAAAAAAGCGAATGAGCGAACGGGACGTCGACTAACGCACCAATCATAGTCTACTATTATAATACTGCACCAATGGCGCGCTGGATCGGCGCTACCTCATACCCCGCGTCCCGCTTGGCCACCAAATAGATCTAAAAAACGCTTTCTGCGCTACTAACGACTCTTGCCAACTTACGTGCCAGGAACAGTAGCTGCCGCCAACGGCCACGCATGACTATCAAAAACACGTCACTTCTAGTTGCCACTAGATGGCGCGCTTTGTTTTGTTGTCAACAATTCAGCTGCCGGATACGATACAGATACAAAAGTTCCATTCGCAAAGATCACTTTCTCCATGCCTAGCATGAGTGCTTCTGTCAGTCGGTGACAGACTGGTACTGATGAGTGTTGCCGGAAGAAAAATTAAAGGAATTCTATTCACGCGGAAACGAATTAAAGGAATCCTATTCACTTGATAATAACTTAAGGCAGAAACACATTATTAACACGCGACGTGACCCGACGAAACGCGATGCGTGTTGAGTCGAATCAAATGTTCATCAAATGTGCATTTCGTACCTCAAACCAATACTAATCAACAAACCAAAGAGCTTCAAAATCTGCTCCAGCAGTCAAGAATAAAAAGACTTTTTCATCCCACCATCTCGGAAAGAGTATTTTTAATCTTCAATATCTTAGTGGAAAAGCCGTTTTTATTCTCTAGAGGATAAAGTAAATTGAATTTAGAACATCGTGTGCACTAAGTTTGTGAATTTAAAAAAACAATAAACCTATTTACTGCGACCTCTATGGTGCCGAATATATCATACAACTTTTTTTAATTTGTTAAGAACTCAGACTCGGAACCTTCTTGGTGTTCTTTTTTCAATTTGCTTTATACGCGGTTCTTTACGCAGCATTTTTTCACGTCATTGTTAAACCTTATATTAAAAACAAGAAACTTGAAAACAAGTGAAAAAACTAAAATGACTGATTCTAGCGACGAGGAAGTTTGTTTGACGCCAACAGAATTGACTGAAACTCTTAATAATGCGCAAATGAGCTTTCTCCCTCAACAATCACGCAAGAAGTATTTAATTACTCAGATACCCGCGAAACGAGACACAATAGTAAAACAATAACAGCGCGGTCTCATAGGACCGGTTGGGGATTAAAGGCTCCATGCGGTATTGCGTTAATGCGTCCTGATTCCTTGCACACAACTGCGTTTTTATCGTCCGATATTTCTTACGTGAGAGCGCCGTTATTATCGCAGATGTGTGTACGGTCGTTTGCGTCCTGATACAAAACATTCTAGAACTTATATCGGAATATCGCAGGACGGAGAAACGCAACGTCCCACTTCTATTGTAGCGTTATTATCGCAGCAGTGTGTAACTACATGACCGTCCTAATACAAAATGTACTGAAAACAGATATCGCAGTAACGCATGCGATATTATCGACCGATAATAACGCGCCTGTGTGGGGGAGCCTTCAAACGTTAAAACAGTACGATATTTTCAACACGTGGCGACTAGCAAAAGGAGCCAAAACTTTCTCAGAAAACGTTTTTTTTTGCATTTAGTCATTTCCTCGCTGAGGTGGAATGAAAAGTTGCGTGTTGCATTCGAGTGCAAAGATTTTTCACCTCGTGCTCTTTTGATTCCCTCTCTAACGCTCAGGATTCTAATTTTGAATCACTCGCTGCGCTCGTGATTCAATTTTAGAATCCTTCGCTTGCTCGGTCATCAAAATTGAACACGCGGTTAAAAAGCAACTTTGCATCTTATATAACAAATAACTATTTCCAACCTAACCTAGCCTAAGTTAGAAATCTTTTTAAGGAATTTTGACCAAGTGCTGCCCAGCCCAGAAGGAACACTTAGTGCATTTTGTTTTTCAGGCCAATACTAATCAGCAAACGGAAGCGCTTCAAAATCTGCTCCAGGAGTCAAGAGAAAAAAAGAGTTTTTGCAACCTAATCTAACCTAAGTTAGAAATTCGGAACTTTATTCCTCTCTCTTGTAACAGAACTTTATTCCTAACTATAGTTCTGCGTTGGTCTGAAATCCTTTGTATTGGCGTGTAAAAAGTTCTTGCAGTTGTTGTCTGTAGGTTGTCATGTAGATCTCTAATTTTGTGGTAAGTTGTCATGATATAGTTATTTGTGCAACAAGAGAGCAAAGTTAGTTTTTGCCGCGAGTATTGATTTTGAATCCCGAGTAAGCGAAGGATTCTATATTTGAATCACGAGCGTAGCGAGTGATTCTAGGTTAGAATCCTGAGTGCAGCGAGGGATTCAAAGACACGAGATGCAAATAACTTTGGTCTCGTGTAGCACATACAACGTTTCACTTCAGCAGCGAGAACAAATAACATTTTTACATACTGCTTCAATTCTTCCGGTGTTAAATCGCAGACATCATCACTGGATTCACTCATATTTATTTATAATTATTTTAATAATATCCAACGTGTATCGCACTTTGTAGCTAGCGAACAGAAGAAGAAAACAATAAAAAATTAAAGCCCGCTATTTTTTAAAGATGCGTTCGGAAATTGCACTATTACTAAATTATTCTGTCACAATAAAGATTGTTAAAACTTTAAATAATTATGTTGATACATGATAAACTTCGTATTTTTTAATTCAACATCTCTTTATTTGATCATAAAAAAATATAATTCGATTATTAAGAGAAAAGTATAATAATTACATTTAAAATTTTATAGGTGACGTGTTTCCGAACGTTTTATTGTTGGTTTCTTTTTGACCCTATCTATTATATATGGAATTTGAAAATCGAACTTTGAATCGACTTGTTTCTATCTCTCGCTCTTTTCGTATCGAAGTGAAAGTGACAGAACAAAGTGAAGTTCAAATCTTTCGAATGTTGTGAGTAGACCCAGCACTGACTCGGCATTTAAAAAAAATAATTAAAAAGTTACTTTGTCTCACGCTCGCAGCAAAATCGAATTTTGCTCACTGTCTTTAAACTGCAAAACATACTTGTTTGAGGTGCTGAGGTGAAAAATATGTTTTTTAATACAGTTGCTCAAAAAGTGGCGTATTGCAGGGACGTTTAGCGTTCGGAAAGTGGGCTATTACACACTTGTGCTTTTTCTTTACCATTCCCGAACTCGTGCTTTTTGTTTCCCAACTGTCAAAATAATGTCTATTAAAAAGAAAAAAATCAACCACGAAGTTTTTACTAAAAAAGTTTTTAGTGCAAATATTTCTAAAAAGAAGCTACTAATTTGTTTCAATATCAGATTTAACGATTTGATTCAATAAGTTAGGCTAGGTTTCATTTCATATCAAATTTCATTTCATATCAATAAAAAAATGTACTGACTTGGCTGTATGGGCCATAGTTCCCTTTGTCTACCCAGAACGGGTGAAGAAAACAAAAAAAAAAACTGCTTATATTTTTTACGGTTGGCGCCATTTTGATTAGTCAGTTGAGTGTATTGTGTTTTTATTATTTTATTAAACTGCTTCATTTTTTCACAACTATATTAAAAATAGTCGTTCAGTACACGTGCGAAACCGTCATTGCAACTTGTTCCGACTGTCAACCCTCACCTTCGGCTGCGCCTCGGCTCGGGTTAACATTTGTCGAAACTCTTTGCAATGACAGGCTTTCCGCACTTGTAATGAAATATACTATTGTTCTTTGCTCCATCTCGTGTGAACTTTGCCCGCCTTGGTGGACGCGGGTGAGAACTGAGGTGGCAGATACCTCCCGCGCAACATTAAAGGTCGGGGCAGGTCGGACTGTAGGTATTGAAATTAGTTCTATACTCCGTTTGTTTAGGTAGTTAACTAAAGGTAAACAGTCTTGGTATGTCTTTTTATATTAAAGAGGTCGTATATAATATACACAAAGATTTATTTAAATTTAGCTTATTGGCTAACATCAATTTAGGTAAATACCTATTTGCAAAGATTTTTACGTACAATTTATAGACAACTTTTAGATAAAAAGACATGCCAAGATTGTTTACCTTTAGTTAACTACCTAAACCGACGGAGTATAGATGGGATCGCCCCCGCGTAGTGGTCCTATGTGACCCGTTCGAAGATAAAACGTATTATTACAATACGTTTTTCCTTCGAACGGGTCTTCATTTTTAATGGGTTGCCAGAGTTACGTTAGCCACGCCAGTAATTTCACATTTGTGTCCGCCCCCCACGGGTTTAGATAGTCAATCAAAACGTGTGGTTGTTTAGGGGGCGTAATATTATTATTGTTAATAACAATGGTAGCCGATCACATCAAACTACTATGGGAATCCTGTCCCACGTTGACTGTCCCTACCTAGTGGTGGTTAAAAACGAACCCCTCAGGAACGTAGCACCAGGATAAAAATAATCCTAAATCATAATCATCATACAACTCACACTCATTGGTTAAGCATCATTACGTTAACTTAGATTTTATTAATGTGCGCTTAACGTTAACATTGAACACTAGGCCGGTTTTTGAATTGCCTATTGACCGAAAAACTCAGTGGCATTGCTTTGTAGGTACTTCAATGTACAGTCAGCATCAAAAGTCGATGAACAGAATCAACATTACAAAACACCTGTTCACAATAAAATGCCATAAGTTATAGTCGCAACTAGGAAACAAAATAGCCTGTATACCAGAAATTTACAAAAGTCGTTAAACACGAGTATTTCAAAAGTACATGTGCACTAGTATTCCTAAAGTCGCTGTACACCATCAATCCAAATGTCGCTGAACATCATGGTTTCAAAGTCACTAAACAGCTAATTTCACCTGACTAAACTAACTACTACTAAATATAGAAACTGCTGATATTGTTATTATAGAACAACATCATTGTATCAAAAGTCACTAAACAGCAGTAAAGACAAAATTAGGTTAACAAAGTATATTTTTAATGTTGCCTTGTGTTAATATACTTTTGACTACTTTTGGGACAGTGCTTGTTTGATCTTAATAATGTATGTTAACATGTTAGTATCTATTTCAATACTTATTTACAAAGCAATTATACACTCGAGAGCAATAAAATCGCACATTATGACTTGTTATGTAAAGGCAGATTTTGTCATGAATATGAAAAGATTTTGAAAGAAATGCATACACAAGTTTAAACACCATTTCATTATCTTTCTATGATATGAAATACAGTGAAAAAAAATACCCTTGAAAAGTTTTAGAGCACAATATCCAACATAAGGGTAAAATTACCAAATTTTGCTTAAGAGAGAATGAGAGTCAAACTTAAAATTCTTGGTTAGCCAGTTTATTAATAAAGTGTATTCCCTATCTTAGCCTTAATTACAGCTGTTAATCGATGTCTCATAGACCGTATTAATTTTACCATGAAGTTGTATGGTATCACCTTCCACACCTCGTCAATGATGAATTGACGCTCTTAGTAGTCGCGAAGAAACAAGTTTTTTGCTGTAATTCTTCTTTTAAGATCATTCCAGATGTGTTCAATTGGATTAAGATCAGAACTACGCACAGGCCTGACTATCGCGATGATTTCAAAGTTTTCCATGTAGTGAAAAACTGTTCTAGCGACATGCGATCTGGTATTGTCATGCGTTAAGATTTTTTTTTACCAATAAGCTGCACCAGCAGCTTCACAGATTCTCCGAGCATTTTTTTGACGTAACGTGAAGCCGTCAACCCTCTCGATATCGGGCAGGTATTAGCTACAGTGTATGAATACAAGTCAATTTTACTGTATAACATTATGCCACCCCTAAACGCCTCGAAAAGCAACATGATTTCTTATGTAGCATTGATAAAATTAGCCTGATGACTTTCTGTAAATCCTAAGAGGTCATGGGAGGTCATGGTCATGTAAGTCATTCTGAACTTATCAGAAAACACCATAGCCGGCCAATAGTCAAACACGTAATTTAAGTGATCCATGATAAATTGTCGCCGGGCTTGTAGGGGAGCTGTGGTCAGTTTGGTACCAATTGCTGGATGATATGCAGTCAATATTGCTTCATCCAGTCCTTTTCTAATTGTCCGCTGATTTATACTGACATTGCAAACTTCTAAAAGCTTTTGTCTCAGTTCAATCGCTTTCGATAGCCAATTTCTCAAAGTACTTGTTAAAACAAAGTGATCATCACGTCCTGAACCTATGCGCCATCGGCCAGGTCCTGGTCTTCGAATGTACCCACTGGTCTCTTGAAACCTTTGGTATACCCGAAGATCAGGGAAACGGCCCAATTTTGGCTGTTGAGCAACTTCATTTGTTTTATGGCCTGTTTTTGGCAAGGTAATAACTTGAACAGCTTCTGCAAGCGTGGTATCCATATTTTTCCAGTAAATTCGTTTGTTTCCAATTGAGACGTTATCGCGTTGACGGAAACAGAGTAAAAATTAAAAAAAAATACCCTTTTTGTAGCTTTGGGTAAAGGTGTAAGTTGAGAAATGCGAATGCGTGAATTTGGGGAATTGGATGTATGGTTGATTTTTGTGAATTACGTGAAGGTCAATGATCTTAATTTTGTGATTTTGTAAAGTTAACCTTGTATGCTTTAATTTTGCTTAATAATTTATACTCCATTTCTTTACATTTAAGGGGATATCAGCATTAAATTAAATTACAAGCCATGTGCGATTTTTTTGTTGTTTTTGTATTTTATTGTCAGTAATCATACCAATCTATAATTATTTTTTGTATTACTTTTTGTAAAAGATAAAAATAAAAAACCAAAAACTTGATTTTTTTAATTTTTTTCCTTTCATTTTTATAATATTCCCCTCCTTTTCTAATGGGTTTCATCCTACTATTATTTTTTTTTGGTTTTAAAAATTATCGACCCTGGTCTATAAAATTATCACAAGTTGTGTGAATAGAAATAATAAAGTAAAAATTAAAGGAAGGTTTTGTAAGATTTGCGCAAAGTAAATTACAAGTACCGTCACAATAAGATCATTAGAGTTATGTTTATGTTATTTCATATTATAGATTGGTATGATTACTGACAATAAAATATAATTGCTTTGTAAATAAGTATTGAAATAGATACTAACATGTTAACATATATTATTAAGATCAAGCAAGCACTGTCCCAAAAGTAGCTGAACAACATAAGAGTCAAAAGTATATTAACACACGGCAACATTAAAAATATACTTTGTTAACCTAATTTTGTCTTTACTGCTGTTAAGTGACTTTTGATACAATGATGTTGTTCTATAATAACAATATCAGCAGTTTCTATATTTAGTAGTAGTTAGTTTAGTCAGGTGAAATTAGCTGTTTAGTGACTTTGAAACCATGATGTTCAGCGACATTTGGATTGATGGTGTACAGCGACTTTAGGAATACTAGTGCACATGTACTTTTGAAATACTAGTGCACATGTATTTTTGAAATACTAGTGCACATGTACTTTTGAAATACTAGTGCACATGTACTTTTGAAATACTCGTGTTTAACGACTTTTGTAAATTTCTGGTGTACAGGCTATTTTGTTTCCTAGTTGCGACTATAACTTATGGCATTTTATTGTGAACAGGTGTTTTGTAATGTTGATTCTGTTCATCGACTTTTGATGCTGACTGTACCTTATGAAGTTACTGACAGGATCCAATGTAGATCAAGTATTTTGATTAATATTATAATCCTTTTGCAAACACTAGAAAACGGTTACCTATTAATAAAGACGAGTTGATCGTTAAAGTCATTCTAAAGTTTTGACCAAGGGTAATAGTTTAATTGTAACGACTCAGACAAGCAGATAAGATTTTAAATAAAAACTGAACAAAGATTTTTTTAGTATTTTTATTTTTTACAACATTGACATTTTACAACAGTTGGAACCGTAAACCTTTTTCAGACATTTAGTAAATCTACTAAAAAAAATAAAAACATCAATCTATTTAAAATATTTCTCGTAAACAAATCATTAAAAAAAATAGTAAATATATAAAAACAATATGTTCAAAAAAATTATGTATGTATTGTTTTAATAAATACTTACATAAATATTTTGAACAATAAATTTATAAATTACCTACTTAATTTTAATTGATTAAGTATGATTAAATTATTTTCAACACACTTGCTCAGAAAGTAAAGGGACTCTTATTACACTGTACTTAGGTATATAATGGCGCTTGTTACCAAACTGTGACCTTTCTTTTTTTACCATTACACACTAGTGCTATAATGTAGTTTTTAAAAACAGTAACACAAAAATATCATTAGGTTATTGCGTTTAATTATACTTACTATTGAACGCAATAACCTAATGATTATTTTTATTAGTGTCTTGCTACCTACTTGCTTATTTCACGCAATGCAATTGTCGTCCATTCTAACGATTTATTTAAATAATCAAAATTCATAGGGTACTTCCCGTTGACCTAGAATACTGAAATTTGGCACAAAGCAAGGTCTTATAGCACAAATGTAGAGAAAAGTTTGAATACTGATTTGTAGTTCCGACACTAGAAAAATACTGAAAAGTCTTCAAGACTCGAGTAAGTTGATACGGTACCTTCAGTTCGCGAGTCCGACTCGCACTTGCCCGGTGTTTTTTCTTTTGGACGCCATTTTAAGATATGCGCGGTTTTTGGCGTAGGTAATTTTTTCGAGTGAAGTTAAGTTAATGTAGTTAATAAAATGAAATAATACAAAAAAAATGTTATTTTCGCATTCTATTGTCACTACGAAAGTCATTATCGTAAAAAAAAAAATATGCCAGAAAACATAAGCGTAAGACTAGGTAATTATATGATCAAAGACTAGTCTTTCCCTTTAGGGCATAAGAAAATAAATTTAATTTTTTACCGTCATGACACTTTTCTGGTTTTAGGTACTGTGGTAATAGTTAAATTGATTGTCTTCACAAGTGTATTGAAAAACTCGTATGACACATGTGAGTAATTGGTGATTACCGTTCTTGGCTCTCTTAAGACCCGATGGTTTGGGTCTTAATAACGCCTCGACGTTAATCACTTACATTACTCACTAGTATCATAATCTACTAGTATATAAATTTAACAACATTTTATTTTTATACGATATATATTATTTATTATCTACCTACGTGTTTCTCATCTACTTTAAATTAGAGGACACAAATTTATCTAGGAAAAGCTCTTACAATGTAACAAATCTTATTAAATGCCTTTCTAGTAGAGAATCCTGTGTTTTATGGTATTTCAGAGATGGTAAGTATTTATAATTTATTTTATGTATGGTTAGGTATATGATATTACAGGCGAAAAATAAAATAAAATCAAAGTATAAGACTACAACAGTGTTACAACACATAATATTTTTAAGAATTATGTTTACTTCGATTAAGACGCAAGCGCATGCGGTGTCGGCAACATATTAGTGTGACTGAGCATGAACGCCTCGTGCCGTGTTCTAGCATCTTTGCTCTTTACTACATACATAGATTTAAATACCTTCTTTTAGGGTAAAATACTAGTAATCCTATGTCGACTGGTTCTTAGACAGTTAGGCCTACCAGGCCTAATACTTACTTGAGCTCTTGAGTTTCTCAGAGTATACTAGGTAGGTTACATAGGTAAATTAATCATTTTTGCTGTAGGTGGGCTTAGTATAAAGCTCACATCGATCGAGGTTTAACTTGTATTTCAATCATTATCTTCAACATGAAAGGAACATAATCAATGTTGACTACATAGGTTATTTTACTACATTTATCTTCTGTTATTTGAAATTTCGAATTATTTGGAGTCCATTCTTTGTAGGTCCATAGGATGACTCTTCCTGCCTGTGCAAAAAAACAATTTACTTGTATTATACTTGGGTAAAATTCAGGATTTAATCAATAGTAAAATTATGTGACTAGGGGATAAAGCAGTGTCTTTAACGCCCGTTTTCAATAAGCTATCTACCTCCGGTTTTGGCATACTGGAGACAGTAAAACAAAAGATACAGTACAAAAATTTGACATGTTTCTGTTGTTTCATTTGTTTTTCTATCTCCGATATATGATAGACAGCTTATTGAAAACGGGCGTAAGTCGCGGACGGCATGTTGAATTCCGAACGTAACGAAGATTTTTAAGTTTTAATCCCGAACGCCAATGAGGGACTTTTATAATTTACTCCCGAATATTAATGCATTTCAGCATTGCGAGGTATTTAATGTCGAAACCTAAGTGAAATGAAATCTACAGAATTTAAAATCTATGACGCCAATTTGAAGAATCGAAGACCAAGATTTATGGTGCGTCAATGAGACATTTTCAAAAGCCTCTATTCGAAATAAGCAATTGGAACCATGCATTAGGTACTGTGTCTGTGTTATAAAATATTTTGAAATTTTATTTGATTAAATTGTCGAGGGAAAATATATGTTATTAAATAAATTTACTTACAGAATTTACTGATTTTTGGGGTCTGGCACGACGTTGGACATTGGCACAGCCAGTGAGCAGTGTTCTATAATTTGGACAAATACAAAATATTAATTGAGAGACACCTGACACAATAGCAGTACCTACCACTTATAACAGTAATCGGACGTATGGAAACCTAAAGATAAATAGCGAAAAAATTACGAACATGATGTATATTGTTACCCTAGGAGTGAAAGTAACTTATAAATTTAGGCCCGAGTTTAGCGTCCGAGCATAGCGAGGTCGACAATATTTCGAGGGACTAAATATTATTAAGCTATAAAATAATAATTCATCACTCGCAATACACACTGGCCCAGAACTTTGTATTTCGACACTGTTGTATGTGAGATGAGAACATAGGATGTAGGTACTGCGTTAGTTCTCGAACGCTGCCCAGTCTGGTCCGTTTCGGACGATTGACCTCCTGGATCTTTTTGCTATTAATAATCAATCTTTCACATATCGGAGATTGAAAAACAAATGATACCATACAAACATGTTTTCTGTTTTTTCATTTGTTTTTCAATCTCCGATATGTGATAGATAGGTTATTGGTTTCGGGCGTTAATTAATTTGACATTGTTCGAGAGACCGATGTACATCCTGATCCCAGCATGCAGCTACGATCGGAACGAAGGCTTTTCGTAGTCCTCAGAAGCTAAAGATGTACTGTGTATCACCTGCTGCCGCGTGAGATCTACGGCTACAGTGCTTAAGCCTTTTCGGAATTCAGCTGGTTGGAGTTTTGTGCAGTTGCTTGAAACTGACGACCAACACAGCCGCTTAGGTATATACAGATAGAAATCGGCGTGCACAACGAACGTGTAGATGGCTTGTTTGCAGTCAGTGTGCAGTCGGAACTACATGCTTTTTAGGTACATTTGTCTATCGATTTAATAATTACCCGGACGACGAAGATACAGCAGAAACTGCGGAGCAGGAGGCCTTGCGGCTCGTGTGATACATGGCTGGTTGAGGAGAGACACAAGTTGAGGCATTCGGGAAGCATTCGAACTTGGAGCCGGTGCAAGCCTGTAATGCGAAAAATTTTGTTTTTATCTGAAGAGTAGAGAACAATGTTATATTGTGTTACGAACGTGAGTAATTAAATGCCTGTTTACTGGTACAAAAATGTATTCACCACTAACAAAGTTAAATCAACCATCATAATTAATGAGTTCTCCGTTGTTACCTATCATTGGAACACACACGTTAGTTAATAATAATGATCTCATACGAATTTCGACTCTATAGTTTAATTGGAAGGAGCAAATTCCCTTATCAATTATTTTTAGGTAATATTAAATGATTTTTCGAATTCGTTAAGCTCTGGCCACACAGAAAAGACGTAAGACGCAGACGGGGCGTGGGCATTTGTCTCTACCGCGTCTCTTTCATACGAAATGTATAGAAGCGTCGCGACTCAAAACATACAGAACAGACAGGGCGCGGGCGCAACGCTGGTACATTTGCGCTTGCCCGCGCCCCGTCTGCGTCTTACGTCTTTTCTGTGTGGCCAGCGCTTTAGACCTTGGTAGCCGTGTACTTCGACTCTGGAACTTTCGCTCAGCAATGCGTTTTATTTGTTTGACGTCACTGTGGGGTTAATGGCGAGTGTACTGATAAATAAAATACGTAGTTCCTGTAGGACCGTATATTCACGACTGAAGTCTTATTCGACGGGCGCATTTTTTCATGTACCTATATATAATATAACAATAATGTACGTTTGTGTGTGTGTTGCGTTTATAGTGTATTGTAAATTAGTGATTAGGCATTAGTGGGGAATATATTTTTTTTGTAAAGGGCGGAATACTGTAGGGACACATCGTATGATAGGTAGGAAATATGATCGCGTGACGTATGCAAAAGGTATGAGGTATGTATGTGTTTAGAGACGGCTGCGCCCGTCGAATAAGACTTCAGTCGTGAATATACGGTCCTACAGGAACTACGTATTTTATTTATCAGTACACTCGCCATTAACCCTACAGTCACTGTTGATTTCACCGCAAATGTGACGTGTTCAAGTGTAACAACTGGATATTAAATACTTTTATGAAAACTTTGGTTGAGCACTGGGGCTATCCTCATTTTGTCAATTATCTAAATGACCACGCCCTGTTATTTTATCTTGATCAACTTATAACCTACTTCACTAGTGATCGCACAGCAATATAGGTATTTCCATTTTGACACCACAGTTAAAAGGGTTTTTTCCCTCTTTAATTGGTAGGGTTCTATTTATATTGATAACATAATTATCTAACAATTAATAAATACCCTCACAAATTTTTGACATTTACTGGCTCGGTATTGAAAGGTTAAGCCATTGAGCAAGCATACAATTATGTCCATTTACACCGTGTGCTTGATTTAAGTTGATAAGTAGGTACCTAACTTCTTACTCGAAAGATATGTTAGGTATATCGACCAATTAGATGATCTCAAATATAATGAAATGATCTCGAATCATAAATTCAAATACCTAGTTAAGTGAGTATACCATGGGATTGATCAAGAGTTACACACACATACAAAAGCTTCGTTTATGTGCCGTTACTGAATCGCGTTTGCATCACGACAGAAGTGCGACAGGATCACGTTGGCATCGCGACAGGCGCGCCTCAGTATCGCGTTTGCGTCGCGACTGAGGCTGAGGCTATAGTTGCCAGCGACTTGCGATGCGTCTGGAAGAGCTAATCAAATATCACTAGTAAAATTTGGCGTACAGTGTAGCTGTAATCATGAATTTCCATTATTTGTTTTAATCGCTCATGAATCACCAATCGCGTCGCGGTCAAATGTAGCCTCAGCCTGAGAGTCGTGGTGTGGGCGAGAGCAAACAGCTAGCGACTGCATGCGACTGTATCGATGCGAACGCGCGACACCATCACTACTGCATCGCTACAAAAAGTCGCCGTGGGCTACATACTTATGCTGACTTAACTACACAACGCAAATAATTTAGTGGTGATAGATTGAACTCATCTCGAATTAAATTAGTTAACCTAATGTTCAAATTAAATTCATTAGCAAAACCCCGCAGACGTGATCGAATATCGACATGTGAAGACGATAAGGCAAGAAATAAATAAATGGCACCTGTGGCAATGGTCTGTCGGTTTATGGTATGTCTTTTTATATTAAAGAGGTCGTATATAATATACACAAAGATTATTGAAATTTAGTTTATTAGCTAACATTGATTTAGGTAAATACCTAGTTGCAAAGATTTTTACATACAATTTATAGACAACTTTTAGATAAAAAGACATGCCAAGATTGTTTACCTTTAGTTAACTTCCTAAACCAATAGACCATAGTAGGTAATAATATATTAAAATGTATTAAAATGTCGACACTTATGACGTCTGCTGAGTATCGCTGGTTAATTTAATTTGATCGTTTAAGTGTATTGCAAACCTGGGTCTTTTGGCCGCGAACTGTTCGCCGCTAGCACTGGGTCTCTTGCTCGCTTGGTTTGTGCCGGCTGAGAACAAGATAAAAAAGCGCCAAGCGAATAATGTAACTATCTAAATTAAATTGCATGGCTAATTACTAAACAGGGTACCTAAATAGTTCTAGAGGGCGTAAATGGTGAAATCCGAAACAATGAGGAATCACACAAAGTACTGTAAGAAGTCTCGGGCTAGAGTATGATGACAGCTAAAACTGAACGCTAAATAAATATTCACCTAGACACTAGACACTACAAATTAAAACCATACTTAGCACTATATTCTAATCCTATAACTACTTAGAGATATATGTATGTAGGTACTAGCGACTCTCCCCAGTTACATATGGGTTTTCTAAAAATATTTGCAATTCTCGGCTTTTCTCGACTAGAATATGCATGTAGCCTGTAGAAATTACACACCTTTTTCTCTAACTATTGGTGAAAGCCATTTTGACTTTACTGCGAACAAGCAAACAGGCAGATATTCCCTCCCAGCTGTGGGAACATTACAAGGGCGATTATGCTTATGCTTTAAGGATGATATTATAATTGTGAATGTAAGTTTGTTTGTTATCTACGCTTTCATGTCCGATACATGGAAATGACTGAAATTTTGCATAAAGGAAGATGGAATATGCCATAGGTACTCTATGCCATATTCCTATGAGTACCTTATGGTCATCGATCGATCTAAGCTAGTGCTTTTATTTGTAGATTGCCTTTTAAATTACTTTTGGATAGACAATGCAGCAGTTTTTTGATAGTATATTTTCGCTGTGCTGATTTAAATCATAAGAATAATTCTTGTGATTTAATTATGTAACTAACTATATGTAAACATTTTAAATGCAAATCTAAATTTCCACAAAAATGTGGCAAGATAAATTACCTTGATTGTGGCTGGCAGTTTGAGTCGTAGCTGTATTTAAGATTAGCTGAACATATCTTGTAGGAGTTGCATATGTGGCAGGAGTAGCATATCCGGCAAGAGTAGCATATCCGGCAGGAGTCACATTTCCGGCAGGAGTCACATTTCTAGTAAGAGTAGCGTATCCGGCAGGAGTCACATTTCTAGTAAGAGTAGCATATCCGGCAGGAGTCACATTTCTAGTAAGAGTAGCATATCCGGCAGGAGTCACATTTCTAGCAGGAGTCACATTTCTAGCTGGAGTCACATTTCTAGCTGGAGTCACATTTCTAGCTGGAGTCACACTTCTGACAGGAGTCGCATTTCTAGCTGGAGTCACATTTCTAGCTGGAGTCACATTTCTAGCTGGAGTCACATTTCTAGCTGGAGTCACATTTCTAGCTGGAGTCACACTTCTGACAGGAGTCGCATTTCTAGCTGGAGTCACATTTCTAGCAGGAGTCACATTTCTAGCTGGAGTCACATTTCTAGCTGGAGTCACACTTCTGACAGGAGTCGCATTTCTTATATTTGGCAAGATAAAAGTAGGAAGCCTATTCATCTGGCGTATAATAGGAGCCGTTGGTGTCGTAGGAAGCTGCCTTGCTGTAGTCAGACGGACATTTGTAATAGGAGTCGGTGCCGGAGTCGGTATAACAGGAGGCGTGTTTATTGTAGTCAGTCTTGGCAGCGCTGATGGGAAAGGGTACAACCTGTAATGCATTTAAAAATGTTATTTGTAGGTACACACATCTGAGAAGTAACAGATCAAAGTGTATTAACTCCGTCAATGTAACTTTTGAGATAAAGACTTTTCGTTTAAGAGGTATAGGATTTGATTTTCAAAAAAAAACACAAAGATATTGAAAAATTTGATGAAATCTTTATTGGAATCGATAGAACGATCAATATAATTTAATGTTTGAAGATGATTTCATGCAAATGCTGGCCGCGGCTCCGGTTTAGATGGCTCATTCGCAAGGCCCAATTTCGGCACACTCTCTCCAACATATCAGCCGGTATATCACGAATAAATGCTTCAATATTGGCTCCCAGTGCGTCAATCGTTGCTGGTTTATCCCTGTAGACATGAGCCTTAACATGGCCCCACAAGAAATAGGCCAAAGGCGTTAGATCACACGATCTAGGCGGCCAATTGACGGGCCCAAAACGTGAGATAAACTGTTCACCGAAGGCGGCTCTCAATTGGGCCATTGTTTCGCGTGCCGTATGGCATGTGGCACCGTCTTGTTGAAACCACATGTCAGGCATGTCCAATTCTTCCATTTTGGGCAAAAAAAAAATCGCCAATCATCACACGGTAGCGCTCGCCATTCACAGTAACGTTTCGGCCATTTTCGTCTTATCTTTAATAAACCGGAGCCGCGGCCAGCATTTGCATGAAATCATCTTCAAACATTAAATTATATTGATCGTTCTATCGATTCCAATAAGGATTTCATCAAATTTTTCAAATTTTCTGTATTCTTTTTGAAAATCAAATCCTATACCTCTTAAAAAATCACCCGTTACATTAAACACAAACAAGCAACCTCGATTTAGTATTGTTTGAAACGCTTTTGGTTCTTATTTTATAATAAAAAGTACGAGCAATACAGTTTGGTGCGTCATAATTTATTGACATTAGTAACAAGGTTTGAAATAGATAAAAAAATCTTTTGTACTATTCATATTACGGTGGGTAGAGTTAACACATTGATCTGTTACTCCTCATCTGTTAGAGCTTGAATGAGAATGTCAGAAGAGATGTTATGATGCTTAGTAACCCAAGTAGCACAGAAACACAGTAGCTGAATAACTGTCCACAATATAATCTTAAGTGGTATCTATAAGCCAGCTGAATGAGATTAACTCAGATTTGGACATCAAATTTAACAGCTGTTAGCTGATTAACTGTAGCTGGTTGCATTATATCAGCATTATTAAAGGCAACAGTCGCCACAAGAGCTGAATATTGACTAAATAGAGTATGTGTTACCTTTTATATAGTCTGTCTAAAAAGTCAACTGACTTAGATAATAATAATTACCTACCTACCGTCTGTTTTTTATACCTTGAAACTAAAATTACATTACAACACAAAAGAACTGGCATCATTCCTATAGTTGTTTTGATATTACCTGTGTCAATTTAGTCTCAGGGTATAACAGATGATTAGTCGGTTGACTTTTTACATAGGTACCCTGATAAGGATACTTACAATAAAATTTGATGCAGGCAACACTGGTTGAATGATCAAGGTTGATTGAAAGGTCTCGATCATTATTTACGAATTGTTAGAAAAGATTTCAGTGATGTTAAATCAAAAAGCGGAGCAGAATAGAAGAGCTGATGATGGGATCCATGAGGAATCGAGGGAACTCACAAAGTCAAACAGTAACAAACACGAACAGACAAAAAGTAACATTCGATGAAGTTAAACGGATAAAGAAAACCAAAAATGACCAACGGAAGGTCACACACACATAGCTACTACGAGTATATCACAATGAACGGCAACTATGGCAATACAATTAAATGAATGGTTCTGAAGGGTATCATCGAACTGATCTGATGAGATGATGATGATGGTGGAGCCGGAAAGTGGGCACCAGAACTCCCTAATTAATCAATGTATCCTAGCTATGTTTGGGATTTTTAGAATTGTCATGAGATACATTTGGCTAAGTACAAGGTATTAGGTACATCGAATTGATGTGATGATGGAGCCGGAAGGTGCAAGGTACGCACGGGAACGTCATAATAATTATGTTAAATACCTAATAAACAAACAATAGCAGAAATACCGACTTTCGAAATTTAAGTTATTTTGATCACTTTAGTGATATTTTTTTTGTATTAGGAATAGGCTCGCGTTTGAACACTATTTCACCTGTTGGTAACTAAGTGATGATGTGGCCAATAATGGTGTACGCTTGCCTTATGAACTAACCTTTTTATGATGAAGTCGGTTATTTTTCTTTTTTTTTAGATTTTTAATGTACTTAGCGT
This sequence comes from Mythimna separata, assembly GCA_030763345.1. Classification (NCBI taxonomy): domain Eukaryota; kingdom Metazoa; phylum Arthropoda; class Insecta; order Lepidoptera; family Noctuidae; genus Mythimna; species Mythimna separata. The sequence goes on along the minus strand of CM061167.1, from coordinate 18,492,393 downwards.
ATGGCGGGAACACACAGAAAATCTCAGAAGGGAGCCGTGAGTGGACGTCTGTAAAATTGAGTGAAAAACCGGATTAAATCGAGTCGGACTCGCACCTTGATAATTCCGTACCAACATACTTATAAAACAGTTGAATTCCCGAAACAAGTCTCGAAAATTTTCTCGAATCGCAAAAAAAATAATCTTGTAACGTAACTACAAAGTTTTATTTTTCAGACTTTTTCTTATATTCGTGCCATGAGACTTTGCTTTAGGCCAATTTTAAAGATTCTAGGTCCACGGGAAGTACCTACACTATGAATTTTGATTCCCTTGAGATTGTCGAAATGTAGGTTCGTTTTTAGCGTCATACCATACCCGGCCGTACTTTATTTTTTCGTTAAAAAACGGCCGTTCCGTTCGGGATTGTTCGAAAGAGTAACCGTGGAATGACAAGGGCGGAACACAGATGGATTCAGTCGTTAGGTTTTTTATTTCTTTCATGTAAAGTATGGGCGACACAACGAGTGGTTGATAGTACAAATTTTGTTTCACTTTGAATGTTTTAGGTGATAAAAACTGTTCAACTAGCTAAAAATAAACTATTCTGCACCTACAGGTATTGATGATTAACTGTGTTGTATTTATATAGCGCGTACCGAATGACGCGGCCTTCCGTCCACGAGCCGCCCGTAAGACGAATGTACACGTGTTCCTCGAGCGCTAGGGGGACCAATCGCGCGCCCTTCCGAAGCCGAATCCGAGTAAACGGACGATTGCTGAAATAATGAGCACTTACTTAATTATTACTTCCTTAGGTATTTCTTTATTTTATCTGGTGTATATTTGTGCTATGAGACCTTGCTTGATGACAAATTTTAGAATTCTAGGTCAACGGGAGGCATCCTATACATTTTGATTTCCTTGAGAGTGTTGAAATGTAACTTTTTTGCGACATAAACGACCGAATCTTTGTTTTTCGTTAACTCACAAGTTTGATTTTTGTACTGCTTCAAGGGATGACAAACCTGGGCATACAGTTTTAATTTGACCTCGATAGCTTCACGTGTTTCCAAGATAAAGGGTCTTGACAGACAGACAGGGTTCCGTTCTTCTTTTTAAGACACGGAACCCTAAAAACAACTCATAAAATCTTATACATATACAATTACACACTATATACTCTTAACTAAAATATAGCATCTGGCATCAAAAACTTCCTCCGCGTCGCTGTCGACTGGAAGTGCGCCCAAAAGGCGGCAATCTCTGACGCTGAGTGTAAACTAGTGTGGACAAGTTTAGTGTCAACCTCTATTACACAAATATTGGCTATTGCTCACGACTTCATCCGCAACACACTCGTAAAACTCCACAAAGGACTAGTTATTTAAAGGCATTTTTTGCGCGGAAATCAATTGCTTTTCCTAAAATACAAGACCAATGAAAACCCCGTCAAAATTGTTTCAGTTATTTTGGAGTTTAGCCGGAACCAGACAGACCATTTATTCCCAAAAAGATTGAAAAAATCGACCTGAATAACCTAACAAAAGTTTGCCTTGCTTGTGGAACTCAATTATATGGAAAGTAGACGCTTCAAGAAATATGTTTATATTTCTTAATAATATGTAGGATCTTACAGCACCCAGCCCCGGCACCATTTTTGTCTCCAAATGACTCGGTACCTAAGGTTACACTTTAGCATGGGGAACTATAATTGTGTTTATTAGGTCCATTCAACTAAATCAGTTTTACCAGTGCTGCAACTTTCAGTTCAAATTCATACCCGTTATATCCTGCTGGGTCATGTTATGTAAAAACATGCGCTTTGTAAAATGAATCATAATCATTATAATACCTAGTTTAGCCATAAGTTCTGTTACAAACGAAAATGTATACGTAGAAACCTTTGGATACACCTTTCGCAGATAAAGTGTTTTGACAGAAGAACGAAGGTCCATTTGTTTCCCTTTTGTTTTAAATTAAGCATTGCTAATGTAAAATGTCATAGGATCTTACCAAGCCTGCACTTGTGGCTGCTGTGGCTCAGCGGTTGAGTTCCTGAAAAGATGAAGATGATGAGTAGGTAGCTAGATAGATACCTGGGCTGGGACGTCCTCCTAGATAAATATGATATGATATAAAAACAGTTAAAATAAATAATAAATGCAAATTTAATGAATGGGCAACTGCTGATATTATGAAAAATCGTTGTCGTCTGATCGTAACTTGCATAACCACGTTAGACTTTATTCAAAGATATTCAAAAGAGTCTGCGCCCGAGCTAAATCTGAGTCAATAAGTAAGACAATAGGAAATTCTAATAATAAAATTAAAATTGTCTAGAAGGTAATAACCAAGGAAACTGGAAAGACAAATCAACGTGATCGGAATGATTTGTCGCTAAAAATTGATAATAAGATCATCTCAGATAAGTCAGAAGTGGCAGAGACATAAGAAAACTTTTTCACGAACATCCCAATAGAAGTAACGAAATCTCTCCCTTCATCATCTTTGCTAGCTGAATCTTTTTTAAAAGAAAATTTCACTAAGGATATACCAACCTTTGAATTCAAGCGTATAAGTATCTATTGATACAATCAAAAAACCATTCCAAAGTCTTAACGTAAAAAACACTGAGGACTTTGGGGTATATCCGTTAAGGTTCTTGGAGATATTATTGACACAATTGCTCCTATCCTAACAGGAATATTTAACCAATGTTTAGACAGTGGTACATTCCCTGATTTAATGAAATATAGCAAAGTAGTACCAATTTTCATATCAGGAAGTAAGAGTGATCCTTCTAATTATAGACCCATATCTGGGCTTCACGAAAGGAAGGTCAACGACAGATGTAGGAGTGAAGCTCATCAGTCACATTTTGGAATCCTGGGAGAAGTCCCAGGATGCTATTGGCATATTCTATGACCTCTCCAAAGCATTTGACTGCGTTGACCATAATACTCTGATCTGTAAATTACAAAATTACGGAATTCGTGGACGAGCTGCTGATCTTGTTTTTTCCTATTTATCTTACAGGCAGCAAAAAGTAACCATTAATGGGGCGACGTTCTCGGGGTCTTTAGTAAAGATGGGCGTGCCCCAGGGTTCAATTCTTGGCCCTTTCCTTTTCCTGGTTTATATTAATGACCTTCCTTACACGATGGCTACTTTATCTGATATAATTTTATTTGCTGATGACACTTCTCTAATTTTTAAAGTAGACAGAAATGATGCATTAACGAAAGTCTGGCTGTTCTTTCGAAATGGTTCGGAGCTAATAACCTCTTACTAAATGCGAAATGCGTCTTAGAATCTTACCAAGCCTGCACTTGTGGCTGCTGGGGCTCGGCGGTTGAGTTCCTGAAAAGATGAAGATGATGAGTAGGTAGCTAGACAGATACCTGGGCTGGGACGTTCTCCGAATGGAAATAGTGCATTTTAGTTATATGTTTCAAGTTTTCAACTTTTTCGTTTTAAATTAAGCATTGCTAATGTAAAATGTCATAGTATCTTACCAAGCCTGCACTTGTGGCTGCTGGGGCTCAGCGTTTATGTTCCTGAAAAGATGAAGATGATGAGTAGGTAAATAGATACCTGGGCTGGTGTAAATCAATTATATAAAAGTAGACGCTTCAAGAAATATTTTTATATTTCTTAATAATAATTAATATGTAGGATCTTACAGCACCCAGCCCCGGCACCATTTTTGTCTCCAAATGACTCGGTACCTAAGGCTACACTTTAGCATATAATATAAATAAACATAAAGAACTATAATTATGTTTATTAGGTCCATTCAACTAAACCAGTTTTACCAGTACTGCAACTTTCAGTTCAAATTCAAACCCGTTATAGTTATCCTGCTGGGTTATGTTATGTAAAAATATGCGCGTAAGGTTTTGTAAAATGAACTATAATCATTATAATACCTAGTTTAGCCATAAGTTCTGTTATAAATGAAAATGTGCATTCAGTCAAAAAAGTATCGGGAATGGATGATTTGTTTATGGTTCCAAATTAAAATTTTTGTTTTTTTGTAGTTGTTAGATTGGCACAACTGTTTTCCATTTTGGCGCGGAGTTTGAGTTGCATCTGTTATTTATCTATATCTATACTAATATTATAAAAAGGAAAGATTTGTACCAGTTTTTGTATGTTTGTAATGAATAGGCTCAAAAAGTACTGGGCCGATTTAATAAATTCTTTCACCAATAGAATGCTACGTTCTTCCAATTTGACATAGGCTACATTTCATTTTGAAAAAAATTAGGGATCCTTGGTAAATTTGAACAATGTAACCGAAGGTGTAGAAAAATGAGTCTTTCGTCGAATGCGCTGCCGAAACTATTAGCGATAGAACAAAATAATGTACAACAATATTGAAGAACATCATAATGTCTACAAAAAACTCCGCCGTAGCATATGTCCAACTATTGTAGTTATGTCACTACAACAACTTTTTCATTTTAAACATTAATGAAAATGCTAACCAAATTCAAACCATGCTATTTATGTGTTTATATTAATCCTTATCCAAATAAATTATTTTATGGTCAAGACCATTTAACTACCTATAAAATAGTTTTTAAATGATTTAAATTGGACTGTCCATTCAAGATGTTACGAATTAAAAAATTCAAACAGTAAACAAAACCGCCATAGCGCCGTGGCCGTTGTTTGCGATGCAGTCTGAAAAGCGCGCCGGGCATCGCGGCGGGCGGCGTGGAGGGGCCACTAAAAAAAGTGTTTTATATCCAAATTTAAAAATAAATAATTGTCTACCCCGTGCGAAGCCGGGACGGGCTGCTAGTATTAAATACAGTGCTGGTTTTAGTAATATCATATATAGTGTGTATTGCGAATTTCATAATGGAAAAAAATATTGAACAAAGAGTTTGTCTTAAATTTTGCATCGCCAATGGAATTTCGTGTTCGGAGTCACTGAAAATGTTACAGAAGGCTTACGGTGAATCGACTTTATCAAAAACTCGTGCTTATGAGTGGTTGAAAGCGGTCAAAAGCGGTCGAGATTTGATGGAAGATTTGCCTCGCTTTGGTAGGCCGTCAACGTCTGCAACTGAAGTTAACATCGCAAAAGTGAAGAAAATAGTGACTGAAAATCCCCATTCAACTCTGAGAGAGATAGCCGCCAAACTTTCTGTATCTCACGAGTCGATCCGTACCATTTTAACTAATCATTTGGGTATGATACATGTTGCTGCTCGGCTAGTCCCAAAAGATCTGAATTTTCTCTAAAAACTCAATCGCATGAAAGTCGCTGAGGACATGCTAGAACGAGTCAGTTCGGACCCAACATTCATGAAACGCATTGTTACTGGTGACGAGACGTGGGTTTACGAGTTAGACATGCAAACTAGTCAACAAGCTTCGGAGTGGCGTCTTCCAACTGAACCAAAACCGAAAAAACCACGCCTAAGTCGATCAAAAGTCAAAGTCATATTGACTGTTTTCTTTGACTATCGCGGTGTTGTGCTCTGAATTCTTACCGGAAGGTCTAATGGTAAATAAAGAATATTATTTGAGCGTAATGCGGCGTTTAAGAGAGCAAATTCGACGAAAAAGGCCAGATTTGTGGAAAGAAAATTATTGGATTTTGCACCACGACAATGCGGCTTCGCATAAGGCTATCATTGTGAACGAATTTTTGACCAAACACTCAACAAATACCATCCAGCAACCACCATATTCACCAGATATGACTCCTGCTGACTTTTTTCTTTTTCCTAAACTCAAATTACCACTTCGTGGCATCCGTTTTCAATCGATAGAAGACATAAAGGAGAATTCGCGGCGAGAACTGAACTCAATTCCAGAAGCAGCGTTTAAAAAATGTTTTGATGAATGGATTATTCGTTGGCGTAAGTGTATCGTTTCTAAAGGAGCATACTTTGAAGGTGGTAAAATAAATTTGGATGAATAACAGACATTTTGTGTATTATTGATCTTTTCCCGGTACTTTCTTGATAGAGTAGTATACGTAGAAACCTTTGGAAACACCTTCCGCAGAAAAAGTGTTTTAATAGAAGAACGAAGGTCCATTTGTTTCCCTTTTGTTTTAAATTAAGCATTGCTAATGTAAAATGTCATAGGATCTTACCAAGCCTGCACTTGTGGCTGCTGTGGCTCAGCGGTTGAGTTCCTGAAAAGATGAAGATGTTGTGTAGGTAGCTAGATAGATACCTGGGCTGGGACGTTCTCCTAGATAAATATGATATGGATATTTTATGTGTTTGTGAAACCTGGTTAAAACCAGATAGAATGTTGTTTAATGTTCATAATTTTTCAGTTGCCAGTGCGTACAACAGATCATCAATAGGGGGTGGTACTTTGATTTTACGTAGTAATTCTTTCAGATATAAGGAAATGAAAGATATCACTGCTTGCTCTGTTGATCGCCTATGTGAGGTAGCATGTGCAGAGGTGGAAGGCCAAACTTTCTTAGGTGTTTACAGACCACCTGCTTCAAACTTGACATCCTTTTTAATCATTATGGAAGAAATACTAAATAAACTTATTAGATATAACAAGTTAGTTTACGTTTGTGGGGATTTAAATATTGATCGATTAGTAAATTCACTTGAAAAATGTAAACTTCTCTCGTTATTTAGTTCTTTTAATCTAAAATGTATATTTAATGAAGCTACAAGAATTGCTTCTACTTCAGCTTCTTACATAGATAACATATTTACGAATTGTAATATATAAGACTCATCCCTAATTAGTGGCGTGAGGTCTGACCATACTGGTCAGCTCGTTTCTTTTGAGTTAGTCAAGAAGTTTCAATTAGATTCAACTGCAGACCGCTTACTAAAAATAAATTAAACAGTTCTTGGTAGTCAATGTTCTTGGTAGTCTCTCAACAGCCAATTTTGATTTGCAAGACCCCAATGTAAATTGTGCTGCATTATTTTCTACAGTATGCCAAGAATTCAATAAGGCGTGTCTAGATAAAGACAGTTAAAATAAATAATAAATGCAAATTTAATGAATGGGCAACTGCTGGTATTATGAAAAATCGTTGTCGTCTGATCGTAACTTGCATAACCACGTTAGACTTTATTCAAAGATAGTCAAAAGAGTCTGCGCCCGAGCTAGATCTGTGTCAATAAGTAAGACAATAGGAAATTCTAATAATAAAATTAAAATTGTCTGGAAGGTAATAATCAAGGAAACTGGAAAGACAAATCAACGAGATCGGAATGATTTGTCGCTAAAAATTTATAATAAGATCATCTCAGATAAGTCAGAAGTGGCAGAGACATTAGAAATTTTTTTCACTTACATCCCAATAGAAGTAACGAAATCTCTCCCTTCATCATCTTTGCTAGCTGAATCTTTTTTAAAAGAAAATTTCACTAAGGATATACCAACCTTTGAATTCAAGCGTATATCTATAGATACAATAAAAAAAAACATTCCAAAGTCTTAACGAAAAAAACACTGAGGACTTATGGGGTATATCCGTTAAGTTTCTTGGAGATATTATTGACACAATTGCTCCCATATGTGTGCTTCCAGCATTGAGTAAAATCTATGAAAAAATCATGCTTGACCAGATGTTGTGTCACTTTAATTCTTATGGGAACTTGCATAGTCATCAGTTTGGCTTCACGAAAGGAAGGTCAACGATAGATGCAGGAGTGAAGCTCATCAGTCATATTTTGGAATCCTGGGAGAAGTCCCAGGATGCTATTGGCATATTCTGTGACCTCTCCAAAGCATTTGACTGCGTTGACCATAATACTCTGATCTGTAAATTATATCATTACGGAATTCGTGGTCGAGCTGCTGATCTTGTTTTTTCCTATTTATATAACAGGCAGCAAAAAGTAACCATTAATGGGGCGACGTCCTCGGGGTCTTTAGTAAAGATGGGCGTGCCCCAGGGTTCAATTCTTGGCCCTTTCCTTTTCCTGGTTTATATTAATGACCTTCTTTACACGATGGCTACTTTATCTATACTTCTATACTAATATTATAAAGAGGAAAGATTTGTACCTATTTTTGTATGTTTGTAATGAATAGGCTCAAAAAGTACTGGGCCGATTTAAAAAATTCTTTCACCAATAGAATGCTACATTCTTTCAATTTGACATAGGCTACATTTCATTTTGAAAAAAATTAGGGATTCTTGGTAAAATTTGAACAATGTAACCGAAGGTGTAGAAAAATTTCCAAAAATTCTGGCTGTTCTTTCGAAATGGTTCGGATCTAATAACCTCTTACTAAAAGCGAAATGCGTCATAGAATCTTACCAAGCCTGCACTTGTGGCTGCTGGAGCTCAGCGGTTGAGTTCCTGAAAAGATGAAGATGATGAGTAGGTAGGTAGATAGATACCTGGGCTGGGACGTCCTCCGAATGGAAATAGTGCATTTAAGTTTTAATGTTTCAAGTTTTCAACTCTTTTGTTTTAAATGTAGGTTTTTTTATACATATAACTAGCTTTTACCCGCGGCTTCGCTGCCGTCAAATGATTACCCTACACTACCCTGCACTACCCTTATTTTTATATAGTAGATATAACCTAGTGCTTGACTGCAATCCCGCCTGAATGAAAGCTGTGATGCAATCGTTAATGGTGATGCGCACTAGTTTATTAAGAGCCCATTCAGTCTAGCCTTGAAGACACCCAAATTAATAATCGGACGGGATGACCGCAGCACGCAAATTGTTTTAGTCCTTCGATGTACGCGGTATAAACGACAAGGCAAAGCATTTAGTCCGGACCATTAGATGTCTGTCAGATGCGGCGTACCTCAACTACCCGGGATACTCATGAAGCATCACTTCCTGCAGCGTGCCGGGGTCTGTGTGTACGTGCGCAATGACATCTGCTGCCAGGGTCTCTGTCACCTTGAAGACTCTAGTTTCTCCACCTTCTGGCTATTGGTGGACACTGGTATGGAAAAAATTGTCTCTGCCTGTGTCTACCGATCGCACAGCGGTGATCAGGAGACAACTCGGCTGTTTGACAACCTTAGTGAGGCCGCCGATACGGCTCTGCGTCGGCACCCTGACGCGCAGCTCGTCGCTCTGGGGGACTTTAACGCTTGCCATCAAGACTGGCTTTTACCTCACCAGATGACCGACCACGCTGGGAGACAAGCGCGAAACTTTGCAGTTTCGATGGACTTCGATAGGATATGGCAGGCTAGCCTACTGAGTAAGCTTCCAGCGTACGGCATCTCCCCTGGCCTGATTAAGTGGATAAAAGACTTCCTGAGCAAGCGGTCCCACCGAGTTGTTGTCGACGGATGCTCATCGGAGCCCATGACGACTAATGCCGGAGTTCCTCAGGGTTCTGCACTCTCTGCAACTCTCTTCCTGCTCCACATCAACGATCTGCTGATGCCCGGTATCTATGGGTGTGCAGATGATAGCACAGATGTAGAGAGGTACTTGCCACTCACTCGGGCTAGTAAGGAGTTAATCCAGTCCAAAAGAGATGCTATGGTAGAGCGAATGACACTTCAGGCAGTCTCCAAGTGGGGCGAAGCCAATTTGGTGGGATTAAACGCCGCCAAAACACAAGCGTGTCTATTCACAGCTAAAAGGAGCCCGTTCACCTTGGCTCCTGCTTTCCGGAATGTATCCCTGGAATGCACCGACCGCCTTCAGTTCTTAGGAGTTGAAATTTCCTCCGTCCTCAACTTTAGGCGGTTCATTGAGTCCAAGGCCAAGATAGCTGCTAGGAAACTCGGCGTTCTGGCAAAGACCCGGCGGTACTTCACAGCAGGACAGCTTCTAATGTTGTACAAAGCACAGGTCCGATCGTGTGTGGGTCACATATTGGGTGGAGCTGTAAAATGGCACCTTTGGACTCAGTGGAAAAGCGTGCGAAGAGGCTAATTGGAGATCCAGATTTGGTTAAGACCAATTTACAAATCCAGCACAGGCGTAGGGTAGCCAGCCTTTCGGTTTTCTACAGGATGCATTTCGGAGAGTGTGTGCGGGAATTATATGAATTGATTTCGCCATCCCTGTTCTACCATCGGACTAGCCGACGTTGACGTTGTCGAAACCTCTACGGTTCAGACTAAGCGTTTTGCTTCGTCGTTTATACCGCGTACATCGAGGGACTGGAACAATTTGGTTGCTGCAGTTTTCCCGTCCATATCCATAATTTAGGTGTATTCAGGCTAGAGTGAATAGGCTCTTAATAAGTTAGTGCGCCTCACCATCAACGATTGCACCACTGCTTACCATCAGGTGGGATCGCAGTCACGCACTAGTTTATAACAATAAAAAAAAACAAATCTGCATCTCCAATTAGCCTCTTCGCACGCCATTCCACGGAGTTTAAAATTGCTAGATGGTATTCTGCAGCAACAGTCCATATGCGGCTGTAATACTCTACATACGAGGTATAATTAATTCCGGACTTTCATAGCATTTTAGGGGATTTTCAATTTTTTTTGCATTGTAAACTATCGTGGCATATTATAATTAAAATTTATGAGACGCAATGTATTTCTGTCATAGTTTTCTAACTGCTCATTTGTCGATAGAAAAGAAGACTGCTCCATCTTTGTTAATTTTATACAGAGTGGAACGTTGATGCAGGTTTACTTTATAAATTATAGGCCAAAGAAATACACGATACAACAAATTGATGTTATTCTAAAGTAAATCTGCAATTTTTTATTCCAGAAGTCGCTTGAATACGAACCAAGTTAAATGCTAAGTATAAACGAAAATATACTCACACACTGCTTTGACAAACCGGCGTTGGAACTACAAAGAACGCGGTGCCGGGGAGCACCTTCACATAACGGATGTCACGGCCACTTGAAGAAGGTTCAGCAATGCCACTGGAATGCATCACAGAAATGCATCACTGGAATAGAACAGGTATCTACCGGCATCAGCTTGGAGTTATGACATTTCAGTCTCCTTCTTACATATAGACATGATATAGGCTGTCATGGACTCTGTAGACGTAGAATTTGTAAGGGAAAAACAAATGCTCTCAATCTCAACTCATCAGCAGTGTTAGATGCAATTTTTGGAATTTTCGTAACTAAGCCTATAGTGATGGAGCGAAGGTGTCCCCTAATCCGTTGAAGTTCCACGACCCTTGCCTGATTTATTGTGCAAAAATATTATTGATTGATAATTACTACTAACCTTTGCGTTTCTTGCGGCTGCGATCCAGCATTTGGTGTGATTTTGAAGTTGCGAAAATCCGATGCTGCGCCATTAGCTGTGAACAATGAAATTGAAATCAAAATACTCTTATGTGTTTAAAGGTTGTCCTGGAACCTGATTTATCGATAATATCGAGCAAATAAGTGAGGAGCTCGTGGCTATCACTCTTCTTTCTATTCCACTGATGCCCGTTTTCACCAACAGCCCCTAAAATTTAAGTGTCTCTTAAGCCAATTTAATCACGGTTTTTGCATATTATTCGGTTATTATTCTGAATTAAAGTATGAAATCGAACACGTAAGTTTAAAGTTTTCATATTTTAATTCAGAATAATAACTTAAAAATATGTAAAAACTGTGATTAAATTGGCTTTAGAGACACTTAAATTTTAGGGGCTGTTGGTGAAAACGGGCATGAGAAGAACAAGTTTGGGAGCCAATTCACCTGTTGCCAGAATGTGTAAAGCAGTGAATGGCTGCAGTGATGTGATTGATCTCTACTTTGACTTTGACTCACTTGCTATACAGAAAGCCATTATTAATCGCTTACCCATCGTTTTCATATAATTGTGTAAGTTTATCACACTAAGGGCCTATTTCACCACCTATGATTAAGTTTCGAGTATCTTACTTGACAGATAATTTCATACAAATACTGATTTATTAATATCATTAATTTTAACATTTTTACCAATTTTATTCAATGAAAATTTGTATGTTTTTTTTTAATGAATTTTATAAATCGTGTGAATGTTTATGATTTGTTATGTCTTTTTATGAATTTACGTGATTTTTGTCATCTTTTATGGTTTTATAGGAATGTTAATGAATTTAAATGAAATAATTATTTTTGTTTGTTTTTTGAAGGAAATTTTATGTAAGTATGTTTTATTTTGCTGTATTCAGTGTGAACTATCGTTGGTGAACCTAATTTAATAAATAAAAATAAAATAAGTTACCTGTGGCGGTGCGTGGTGCTCTGCTGGGCGCCGCAGTGCTCGCAGTCACTGGAAGTGCGCTCGTGCTTGCGGGAGTGCCAGCTACACTACTTCGAGGAATCGTACTGCAATCATGAACATAATGAGTACGTATAAAAATTTAGCAAGGTAGCATTCGATTTTAAAAAGTGTAACCAAGCAAGGTCCGCTAAGTGGTATGTGTGTTTCATTTTTGCATGCAGCGCAAAGTGACATTGGTATATATGGGTAGAACAAGCAACATCGCCAAGATATCTGAAGGCAAACAACGATAAATAAGAACTTTTTATCCAAATATCTTAGTCACGTAACGTTTTAGAGGTACCATAAAACGCCTTGTAGGCCACGATCTCTACATTTTACTATTTATTTTCATTACTCTAAGGGCCTATTTCACCACCTATGATTAAGTTACCAATAACTTACTTGGCAGATAATTTCATACAAATTCTGTTCCATTTTGAATTTATTCAGTGAGTAGTGCCTATTCGGACATTGTGAAACAGGCCCTTAGGGCAAAGGGAAATTATCTGCCAAGTAAGATACTCGAAACTTAATCATAGAGGTGGTGAAATGGGCCCTTACTCTGAAAGTAGGTCAATAAGTAATTATAAAACTATGCGAAGAAATCACTACTGATATCCTGGCAATTGCTTTTAGAAAAAAAAGGTTCCACTTTTTTTTAAATAAAAAATGTGGACTTTATATTAGCTTACTAGCTTCTAAGTAATCTTACATTTCAATGTTATTCAAAATATTCCTGGAGGGAGGTACGTGCGAATCGCTCAATGGTATCGTTGCTACTATGTTCGTCCATGGGTAAATGTGATTTCCGCTCAACCCGCCCAAACTCCCGCTGCGCAACCCGCCAACGCCCACGCTGCCCGACCCGCTGCTACTGTAATTGCACACATAAAAAAATAAAGATTTAAAGTATTATTAAAATTTAATGAATATTTTTATGAAATGAATTAGGTATTTTTTTATTTTGTTATATATACCTACTTTATTTTAAAACCATTTTTTCAATAACTAAAATAAAAAATAAAGTATGAATGGCTGACGGGCCACAGAAAAAAAAACAAAATAGGTGGGAAAGAAACAATCTGGCAATCCAATCTTCATTTGTTTTTTCAAGTTGTAGAGTTTGCTTTACGTTTCCAAACAGCAGATATTTGTATTAATACGATAAGTTCATTAGATTCGCCGGTCGCTTACCCAGCAATGGCGCCCAAACCGGCGCCCCGTAAAGGGCCATGGACCGAATGATCCCCACGTAGAGCCTCCAGCAGTCCCCTCTTTGAGGAGTGGTTGAAAGAGGTCACGGCGTCCTCTCGTTCCATATGACGCAGGTCCTCACCGGACACGGTAAGTTCGGGAGGTTCCTGCATCGGAAGATCAAGCAGGAGGGGACGCCCACTGTGTGTCGCCACTGTGTGGACCGCCCGGAGGACACGGTGGAGCACACGGTAGAGGTGTGCCCCGCTTGGGCGGAGCACAACCGTGTCCTTGTGGCTATCGGCGGCGGCGACCTCTCGCGCCGGGCCCTGATTCAGGCCATGGTCCGGACGGAGCGAGGAGGGGTGGCAGGCGGTCGCCTCCTTCTGCGAAGTAGTAATGCTAGTGAAGGAGGCTGCTGACCGCGAGCGCATCAGGGAGCGGTCTTCACGCCGCTGCCGCCGAGATCCCGATCCTGATTTCCGACCACCGTAGGCGCGGGTTCGCGGACGGCGAGCACTGGGTAGCTCGCCGTCCGGCAGTCTGGAAATAATCTGGACCGAGCCCAGTCGTCAACGGCGCGTTCTGTTCTACGCGCGCCTCAAGGAGATGTCAGCAAACTGTAGGGTCCCGGCAGGGCCGAAGCCTCTGGGGACATTTGTAATCCGAAAGGTTGTCACCGTGTCCCCCCAGATCAAACAACAACGGCAACGACGGAACGGGGTAGGGGTTTAGTCAATAAGAGTCTGACACACCCTTCCGCTCACGTCCAAGAGTGGGAGAAGTCATTCTGATGATTCCCCTACCATAAAAAAAACAGTTCATTAGATTCAGATATGGATTTAACGCCTGATTTCTGAAGAGAAGACGCTAAATCAGTGGCGCAATAAATAATAATGCAAGTGCAGTAAGTAGTGGAAAACCTCTTCTTCTTCTTCTTCTGCCTGGCGTTAATCCCGGCCATTGCCAGGGTCCGCCTTCCGACTATGCTTTCTCCACTTTGCCCGATCTTTAACATCCTTCTCAGTGAGGCCATTGGCTCTCATGTCGGACTTGACGACGTCCAGCCAGCGCTTGCGAGGGCGACCACGGGACCTAGCCCCAAGGACAGCCATATCCATGCATCTCCGACCAACGTACTCCCTAGGGCGGCGCATGATGTGGCCATACCATCGCAGACGACACTCTTGCAGTTTTTCCCCCACGTCACGGACACCAAGACTACCTCGGATGAATGAGTTGCGTATGCGATCGGATCGCGTTACGCCGCTCATCCACCTCAGCATCTTCATCTCCGTGACGCGAAGCTCCTGGGTGTGTCTGCTTAGTGCTGGCCAACATTCGCCACCGTACAGGAGGACAGGCCGTATGATGCATTTATATATCTGCCCTTTGAGCCTCGGAGGCATTTTACGGTCACATAAAACGCCCGTTACCTCGCGCCATTTTGCCCATGCCGCGCCTATACGTGCTTGGACATCGTCATCCACGCTGCCAGACTCGTGCAGCACGGATCCAAGGTACCGGAACTTATCAGACTTAGCGATCAAATCCGACCCTATCCGGATAGTACTTGAATCCGTGCCACCACAGGACATGTACTCAGTCTTCGCCACATTTAGTCTCAGACCGCCGTTTTCCAGCGTGTCTTTCCAAATGTTGACCCTGCGCTCAAGATGGGCTTTATTCTGGTTAACGAGGGCGATGTCATCGGCATACATCATTAGCCATGGAGGCTGATCCTGGATGTTTGCCGTAACTACATCAAGCACAACGTTAAACAAGAACGGGCTTAGAGCCGAACCTTGGTGAACGCCAACAGATATTGGAAAGACATTGGATTCGCCAACAGCGGTCCGGACAAAGGACACGGAATCGCGGTACATATCTCTGATAATGTCAATATAGGCCTCGGGAACACCCTTGAAGCGGAGCGCCCACCAGATAGCCTGCCGAGGTATACAGTCGAAGGCCTTCTGCAGGTCTAAAAAGGCCATATGCAGAGCTCTCCTTCTCTCTCTGTAAGCCTCAGACAGAGTCCGTAAGGCGAACACTGCATCCATGGTGCTGTTACCCGCCCGGAAGCCATATTGACACTCAGAGATAGTGCACTCGCTACGGAGCCTTGTGTCAATGATGCGCTCGAAGAGCTTCATGGTGTGGCACATGATCTTGATACCGCGGTAGTTACTGCAATCCTGTACGCTACCTTTGCCTTTGTGGACCGGGATAATCAGGCTTAGTCGCCACTGGTTTGGCATTTCCTTGGTGGTCAGGATGCGGTTATAAAGATCAGTCAGAAGGTCCACACCATGTGAGCCCATCGCCTTCCACACCTCAATTGGCACATTGTCAGGCCCAATCGATTTCCGGTTCTTCATGTGGCGAAGAGCAATGCGGGTTTCGTCGGGGGAAATAGGGGAAATAAGTCCGAGGTTAGGAGGCGGTTCGGGAGGGAGGTTGTGGGGATGCTGTTTATTAGACAGCTCCGAGAAGTATGTACACCATCTCTCCTTAACAGAAGGAGCATCATAGAGCAGCTTACCCTGGGCGTCCCTTACACAAAGACATTTGCTAATGTCCCGTGTAGCTTTTTCCCGGGCACGCGCCAGCTTAAAAATAAGCTTCTGCCCCTCCGCAGTTTCCAGCTTGTCGTACAAGGGCGACAGACTTTTGCTGCGGGCTCTGGCTACAGCTTTTTTACAAGCGCGCTTAGCCGCTCCATATGCCTCCCTGTCTTCCGGAGAGTTGGTCCCTTGCCACTGTTTAAATAAACCCCTCTTCTTCCGAGTCGCCTCCTGAACCCCGTCATCCCACCACCACGTCTCCTTGTCCATGACGCGGCCACCACGAGAAGTGCCAAGGACGCGCTTACCCGCAGTGGTGATTGCTGAATGGATCCTACTCCAGATCTCTTGAACGGACTCATGCGGAGCACTCACCTCAAGATGCTCGACCTCCGCAATAAAGTCCGACTGTTTAGAGCCATTAAGCAACCACCACTTAGTGCGGGGTTCGCGTTTCTCAACAACTTTCTTCCTTGGCACGACCGCAAAGTCCAGGACAAGGAGGCGGTGTTGAGCCGTTAGGCTTTCGCCAGGGATGACTTTGCAGTTGGTAACCTTGCCAATGTGGCACCGTCGCACCAACAGGTAATCTATCTGGGTTGAGTAGGCACCACTACGGTACGTAATAAGATGGTGGGGCTTCTTCTGAAAGAACGTATTCGCGATGGCAAGGTCCGATACGGCGCAGGTCCTGAGTATACTGACTCCCTCTGCATTTAGTTGGCCGTATCCAAAACCACCGTGAACACGTCCGTGCTCTCCAGCAAACTGACCTACGTGACCGTTGAGGTCCCCCCCAACCAAAACATCTTCGGAATTCGGAATAGCGCGTAATACGTCTTCGAACTCATTCCAGAAGGCCTCCTTTTCAGACTCACAGCAACCAGTTTGAGGAGCGTAGGCACTGATTAGGTTCGTAACTGATCCTTCGATCAGCACCCTAACTCGCATCAACCGGTCGCTGTATCGGTCTACTTCAAGAAGGCCATCCTGAAGGTCCTTAGACAGCACTACGGCCACTCCGTTCCGTCCCGATGGTGATCCGGCGTACACTAGCCGGTACCCCTGCCCGATGTCACGGGACTTATTCCCCTTCCAGCGCGTCTCCTGAAGGAAGGCGCACTGGACCCGACGCTTCGCAAGTACGTCCGCGAGTTCCCTGCAACGTCCGGTTAGAGAGCCAATGTTCCAGGTGGCAAAGCGGAACTTCCTTTTGGGTACTAACCTCTTTAACCGTGCCCGTACTTGACACGGTAGCCCTAACCCACTTGTCACAGGTTTAGGGCGATGTGCCTGCGCGTCGTTATGCGGCGACGCCCTAGCACGAGTACCCAAATATGTATTCCTATCCATAAATATTTGACTGAGGTTGGTTTTACGTGAGGCGACCAGCCGTCTGACCCCCACAACCCTACGAGAGGGAAACCAGGTTTGCCAGAGCCTTGTCCGTTGAACAGCAGGGTGCACCGCTAGCAGGTAAGGTTGGCTTGGGTCCTTCAGATGTTAATGGACCCCATACACCCCAAGTAGTGGAAAACCTATACCACCTAAATCATAAAGAAAGATATCATTCTAAAGTCATACGATGATTCAGGTTTGAAAAGCTTTTTATTTTCTTTTCCTCGTATTAGTAATAAAAAGCAGTGTTTACCTCGAGCTATTCGCTCGAGTTGTATAGAGCTCGAGTTATTAAATCTTGAGAAAGAGTTTGAGGGGCGAGCATAGCGAGGTCGCCAATAGTTTGAGTTTGTTACTTTCCCCAGGGTAACAATGTACTATTAATTATCACTGTCCTAACAATACAATTAGTTCCGTCATGCGCCATAAGTTCAAAATTACTTAATGAAAATCCTGAATTCATGGAACAAAGCTTATGGCTTTTGCTGCTGAGTTAGGTATATACCAAGTCCTAAGTCAATCAAAATTTAAGCATTGATATACTTGGGTATTTTTGCAGGTCATGTAGTAAAAGCATCGATGCACTACAGCTCAGAAAAAAAGAGTAGAAAATAATGGAGGCGCCACTGTGCCGTATGGTAATCCGCTGCAACCGAACAGCGCACCAACCTAATCTTGACACTTAGCAGATTTTTTTCATCAAACATTTTACGCCCACTTTATTAGTTTTTCAAGTAGTATTACTTTTGTAAAAGTAGTTAAGTTTGTTTAATTCAACAAGATGTCTTCTCGATATACAACTGATTATTTATCACCTTAAAATAAATGTGTAAGGGAAAACTAACCCCCCCTATATGCACCTGCCACCTTCTCTCTTCACCACCCTAGGTTGACTGGTAGAGAATGCCTACGGTATTAAGTCCGCCTGTGTACCCTAAATGTTGCATGAAGTTCAAATAAATAAATAAAACTCCTGAGCTCATTACATATTTTAGGAATTATAAAAAACAAAATAACATGATTACGTCAGCTCACTCAGTTGCAGGAACGTTTTCGACCTCGAAAAAATCGTTCCTACACTAAGGTGAGCTTGGAGGCTTGTACTGATGATTTTTATGGTTATAATTATGTAACTAATTACGTTTTACAGTCGCTTAAGTATTTTTAACTTCATACAACTTACCACTGGCTTGCAAATTGCAAAAAACCTAAGAAAATTTGAATTTCGCGGGCTAACCTGAAGCACCCCCCTTAAGTAACATTGCCGTAGAATGTGATTGATTGATAATAACCACTAACCTCTGTGTTTCTTGTGGCTGGATTTCAAATTTGCTGCCTGTCGATACCCCATAATCTGTGAACAATGAAATTGAAATGAAAATAATAATATTGTAACATTTCAACGATTGCGAAAATATTGCTAAAGTATCTATTAGATATAGGTATTTAGTCTTGATTTTTTGCAATTCATCGAATAACAGTTAGTCGATAAGTTACCTGTGGTGGTGCGTGGTGCTCTGCTTGGCACCACTGCCAAAGCGGTGCTCGCAGTCACTGCAAGTGCGCTCGTGCTTGCGGGAGTGCCAGCTACGCTACTTCGAGGAATCGTACTGCAATCATGAAAATAATAACAACGTATAAAAATTTTGCAAGGTAGCATTCGATTTTAAAAAGTGTAACTAGGCAAAGTCTGCCTTAGCAGACTTTGCTTAGTTACAAAAATAATTTTCAAATATTTTTTTTAACAAAAGTTAATTTTCCCCATACCACTTATGGTATGGGGAAAATTAGCAGGTAGGTATAGTTTCATTTTTGCATGCAGCGCAAAAAAACTTTGGCAACATCGCCAAGATATTTATGGTGAACATTCCACCCATACGTACAAAGCGGTTTGGAAACACATTTATTATGCGTACAGCTAAGGAGTGGAATTCCCTGCCGGGGTTTGTGTTTCCTGATAGCTACGACTTAGAAGTCTTCAAGTCAAGAGTGAATAGGTTACTTCTAGGCAAGCGTGCTCCATCGTCGGCCACATCATCGCTTACCATCAGGTGAGATAGTGGTCAAACGCGAGACTATGTATAATAAAAAAAAAATAAGAACTTTTTATTCAAATATCTTAGTCAAGTAACGTTTTAGTGTAGCTAGGAACCCTAAAACGCCTAGTAGGCTTCGATCTATTCATTTTATTATTTATTTTTATTACTCTTAGGGCCTGTTTCACCACCTATGTTTAAGTTGCCAATATCTTACTTGGCAGTTAATTTCATACAAATTCTATTCCCTTTTTGAATTTACTCAGGAAGTAGTGGCTACTCGGCGGTGGTGAAACAGGCCCTAAGGGCCTATGGTTAAATTTCGAGTATCTTGCTTGGCAGATAATTTCATACAAATACTGTCATCCATTTTCTGACTTCATTTTGAAAAGAAATTATACTACACTACCCTTGGCAAGTCATTTCAAAAGATGGCGCATTTAATCAAGATTTCAAAATGGTGCAACACTTGCCACTTTTCTTGCCATAAAAAAAATGATTTGCTATTTTTTAGGGTTCCGTACCTCAAAAGGAAAAAACGGAACCCTTATAGGATCACTTTGTTGTCCGTCTGTCCGTCCGTCTGTCAAGACCCTTTTTCTCAGGAACGCGTGGAGGTATGAAGCTGAAATTTATATCAATTACTCAGGTCTACTGTCCCTTGAAGCTGTGAAATAATCAAACTTCTAAGCCAACGCAATCAAAAGATACAGCCGTTTATGCCGCAAATTTTCGACACTTGCAAGGGAATCAAAACCTACAGGGTGCTTCCCGTGAACTCAGAATCTTTAAATTTGGTACGAAGCAACATCTTATAGCATAGATAAAGGAAAAATTACGAAAACCATAAATTTTTAGTTACATCACATAATATATTTTTTTTTAATAATTTTAAACTTACTACCCATTTCCTCATAAACGCGTAGAGGTATTAAATTGAAATTCATACCAAATACTCAGGTCTATAATACCTTTAAGCTGTAACAAAATCAAACTTCTATGTCATCGCAATCAAAAGAAACAGCAATTTAAGCTGCATATTTTGAAACTCGCAAGTACTCGCAAGGGAATCAAAACCTAAAGGGTACTTCCAGTCGACCTAGAATCTTGAAATTTGGCATGAAGCAACGTTTTATAGCACACATAAAGGAAAAATTCCGAAAACCTTAAATTTTTAGTTACATTACAAGATTTTCTTTTTTGTAAAATCTTTAAGACTCGATTCGAGAATTGAACTGTTTTCATCTTGATAAATTGGTACGGAACCCTCAGTGTGCGAGTCCGACTCGCACTTGCCCGGTTTTTCAAATTGAGCTCATTTTGAACAACTCAACATTAGGAATTTTTGTTACTAAAAGGAGATTGACAGGGTGTACAACTGTAGACCCAGTGTATTTTGTTCCTCAGCCCAATACTAATCAGTAAACCGAAGCTCTTCAAAATCTGCTACAGGAGTCAAAAGAAAAAAAGAGTTTTTCCAACCTAACCTAACCTAAGTTAGAAATCGTTTTAAGGAAGTTTGACCACGTGCTGCCCAGAATGAACATCTAGTGCATTTTGTTCCTTAGGCCAATATTAATAAGCAACCTGAAGCGCTTCAAAATCTGCTCAAGGAGTCAAGAGAAAAAAAGAGTTTTTGCAACCTAACCTAACCTAGACCAATACTAATCAGTAAAATACTAATTAGTATTGGCCTGAGGAACAAAATGCATTAGGTGTTTGTTCATTCTGGGAAGCACTTGGTCAAACTTCCTAAAAAGATTTCTAACTTAGGTTAGGGTAGGTTGCAAAAACTCTTTTTTTCTCTTGACTCCTGGAGCAGACTTTGAAGCCCTTCGGTTTGCCTGAGGTACAAAATGCTTTAGGTGTTCATTCTGGGCAGCACTTGGTCAAACTTCTAACTTAGGTTAGGTTAGGTTGGAAAAACTCTTTTTTTTCTCTTGACTCCTGGAGCAGATTTTGAAACGCTTTGGTTTGCTGATTAGTATTGGTCTGAGGTATGAAATGCACTAGATGTTCATTTTAGGCAGCACTTGGTCAAAATTCCTTGAAACGATTTCTAACTTAGGTTAGGTTAGGTTGGAAAAACTTTTTTTTTTCTCTTGACTCCTGGAGCAGATTTTGAAGCGCTTTGGTTTGCTGATTAGTATTGGTCTGAGGTATGAAATGCACTAGATCTTCATTTAGGCAGCACTTGGTCAAAATTCCTTAAAACGATTTCTAACTTAGGTTACGTTAGGTTGAAAAAACTCTTTTTTTCTCTTGACTCCTGGAGCAGATTTTGAAGAGCTTCGGTTTACTGATTGGTATTGGGCTGAGGAACAAAATACACTTGGTCTACACCCTGTCAATCTCCTTTTAGTAACAAAAATTCCTAATGTTTGAGATGTTCAAAATGAGCTCAATTTGAAAACAATAACAAATAATTGTTTTAATGGCAAGAAATTTGGCAAGTGTTGCACTATTTTGAAATCTTGATTAAATGCGCCATCTTTTGAAATGACTTGCCAAGGGAAGTGTAGTACAATTTTTTTTTCAAAATGAAGTCTCAAACTATATTTTTGTGAACCATGACTCACTAAAACTTAATTTATTTTATTATATTAACAATGTTTTTTGCAATAATTTGTAGTTGTGATTACTAGCATCATTAATGAAGATCACGAAATTAAAAAAAACTACAGCGAAATAGTGACATTGGTGATCACAAACCTTAAAAATGCGACCAAGGGTGCCGAATTTCAACATTGAAAAAAAATGTCTATTATCGCTGAACTGAGTGATATGGATTTTATTTTTTATTTTTCGCAGAACGAGTGTAGCTAGGCCTTTCATCCGGTCCCAGATTATCGTTGAGTTTTGGGACAGCCTGTATTAGCAGTAGCTTTTAAATAATCTTACATTTGAATTGTATGAGTATTTTTAATATACGAAGATGAAGGCACGTCCATGCACGGTAATATGCGTTTCTTGTTCTACCTGCCGGCGCACCTCTTGCGCGATCCGCCAACGCTCGCGCTGCGCGGCTCGCCATCGCTTGCGCTGCGCGACCCATCAGCGCCCCGCGACCCGCCGGCGCTCCTGTCGCGCGACCCGCCAGCGCTCCTGTCGCGCGACCCGCCAGCGCTCCTGTCGCGCGACCCGCCAGCGCTCCTGTCGCGCGACCCGCCAGCGCTCCTGTCGCGCGACCCGCCAGCGCTCCTGTCGCGCGACCCGCCAACGCGTCCGCTGCGCGACGCGCTAACGCTCGCACTGCGCGATTTCTCAACGCTTGCGTGTGACCCGCCAATACTCCGGCTGACCACCCTGCTGCTACTGTAATTGCACATTTTAAGATGACTATTTTTTAAAGAATATTACTACTACACACATCAAAAGTGTCTAGGGATCAAGCATTTTTATGCGGATTTCTTGAGATTGAGATGTGGCTTTGTAATAAATTTATGATTTTATAAATTTATATGGATCCTTTTTGGTGCATTTCATAATTTGAATCAGGAACTGTGAATCAAATTCGAGTAAAAGATGAAAATCAGCTGTCAATATTTTCCCTATAAAAACATACAACGCATTGAAGACATTATTAGTGCTACTGTTTCCCTACTACTGATTAAAACCAACGTTATTATGGAGCGGCGACGTCATTTAAGCAGGGAAGAAATGCTCAGAGCCGTGGGAATGATAGAAGCTGGTTCCCGGCAACGTACTGTGGCTTTAGCTCTGAATACAAGTCAGAGTGTTATCAGTCGACTTTGGACACGTTACCGAAGCACTGGTACCGTGGCTGAGCGCCATGGAGGACGGTATCGCTGCACCACACGGAGACAAGACCGATACATACAACAATAACCGCCATGATGTTAGCCGTGAGGCTTCATCACTCTTCAGGGAACTTAATTAGCGACCAAACAGTCAGAAACCGCTTGCATGAAGTGAACCTTCATTCCCGAAGACCGCTACGGGTACCACCTATAGCAATGCACAATCGTAGGATTCGATATCAATGGGCTCTTGAACACAGAAATTGGGCTCTTGAACAATGGCGTTTCGTGTGCTTTTCTGATGAGTCTCGTTTTGGTATGAGATCGGATACAAGACGTATACGACACTGGAGAACCCCTGGACGCCAACAGCGATTAAAATCCTGCCAGGAAGTCCAACCTTATAGTGGTGGAACCATCATGGTATGGGCGGGTATTTGGATCGGCGGAAGAACTGAGTTGATTTGGATCAGAGGCAACCTCAACGCTCAAATTTATGCTGAGACGATTGTATCAGACGTCATCGTTCCTCTACAAGTGCAAATCGGTCCCTTATTTCAGTTAATGCATGATAATGCACGACCGCACACCGCAAGAGTTGTAAGACAGACTCTCGCCGCAGCTAACATCAATGTCCTGCCCTGGCCTGCTCAGTCGCCAGACTTGAACCCGATTGAGCATGCATGGGATATGCTACAGAGAAGAGCTCTGCCGAATATGGAGGGTATCCAGTCGCAAGAAGACCTTTTTTTGTTGTTGCAACGAACATGGGCGGCCATTCCACAGCGTGATTTGGATGAACTCATTTTGAGTATACCAAACCGATGTTCTTGTGTTGTTAGTGTTCGCGGTAGAAACACGGATTATTAATTGTTTAAGTTACCCAATAAAATTTTAAAGAAAACTGTTATTTCAGTCTTTTTTTCGAACTTTAATGTTAGTGGTTCAAATGTCAAAAATCCCTTTATTAGGAAAATGGCAAATTTTTTTATTAATGCAAAGGTGACTTGGTTTATCGTTACTGTGTACAAACGAAAACACTTTATTTGATGAATCCTTAAAGAAAATTTTAATTAATATCAATCAGAAGAAAAGTTATTGCAAAAATATATGTTGATCCCTAGACACTTTTGATGTGTGTATTTATACTATTTATTCAGATTTATAATTTGGTGAAATCTATATATATTATATCTATATAAAGATATATATATATTATATATTAATATCTATCTTCTATATGTATAAAAATGGAACCCGTTTTCCGTTGTCACGACATAACATGAAAACGGCTGAACCGATTTAGCTGAAAATTGTGAGGGAGGTAGTTTAGAGCCAGGAGAAGGACATAGGATACTTTTTATCCCGAATAATTGAAAAAAAAAAATTATACAAAACTTTTGGTCTTCTATTTCTCGATTAGTGTACGGTGGGTAGGGTAATGTAGGGTAGGTAGGGTAGTGTAGGGTGTGTAGGGTAGGTAGGGTAGTGTAGGGTAATGTAGGGTAGTGCAGGGTAGTGTAGGGTAGTACAGGGTAAGGTAGTACAGGGTAGTGTAGGGTAGGTAGGGTAGTGCGGGGTAGTGCAGGGTAGTGTAGGGTAGTGTAGGGTAGTGTAGGGTAGTGTAGGGTAGTGTAGGGTAGTGTAGGGTAGTGTAGTGTAGTGTAGAGTAGGGTAGTGTAGTGTAGGGTAGGTAGGGTAGTGTAGGGTAGGTAGGGAAGGTAGGGTAGGGTAGCGTAGGATATGTAGGGTAGTCATTTGACGGGAGCGAAGCCGCGGGTAAAAGCTAGTAGTTACATAAAATCTTAAAAGTAATTACAAAGGTACGACTAGATGGACAACTGTTCCTATCAAGGACTCGCATTTTCTTTGTCAGCTATTGAACCCCAAAAGATCGGTGCTTATCAAGTATTGCTTATTTAAGGGCGCCTTCACATTACGTCGCAAGCAGTGCGGCAGCAGCGCGGTAGCCGCGCGATAGCAGCGGATGCCTTCTCATTACAAATACAGCCGCGCGACTAAGGCATCGTAATAATATATACGTACGGTAGAACGTATGATTGCAACACTGGCTCGAAGTCACCTGACAGCATGCCTGGCTGCCGCGCTGCCATCCAGTATGGACAATCACGTGTCGCGCGGCTGTCGTGCTGCTCTTTTTAGTATAGAATTAGCCGCCTGTGAATAGCGCGTCTGTCGCGCTGCTATAGGCGCGCTGCTGCCGCATTACTTGCGACGTAATGTGAAGGCGCTCTTAGTAGCATCACAACTGACCTTGGCGGTACCGGTAGCAGCTGGATTGGTCTCCTACGACTACTTTGTCCTGCGCCTCGGCCTGCTGGGATCCTGAAATGATGACCAACATGGTTTTTATACTCGATGGAAAGTTGCTGCTACCATATTTATATAAAGAGGGTACTACTCTGTCAAGAAAGTACCGGGAAAAGATCAATAATACACAAAATGTCTGTTATTCATCCAAATTTATTTTATCACCTTCAAAGTATACTCCTTTAGAAACGATACACTTGCGCCAACGAATAATCCATTCATCAAAACATTTTTTAAACGCTGCTTCCGGAATTGAGTTCAGTTCTCGCCGCGAATTCTCCTTTATGTCTTCTATCGATTGAAAACGGGTGCCACGAAGTGGTAATTTGAGTTTAGGAAAAAGAAAAAAGGCAGCAGGAGTCATATCTGGTGAATATGGTGGTTGCTGGATGGTATTTGTTGAGTGTTTGGTCAAAAATTCGTTCAAAATGATAGCCTTGTGCGAAGGCGCAATGTCGTGGTGCAAAATCCAAGAATTTTCTTTCCATAAATCTGGCCTTTTTCGTCGAATTTGCTCTTTTAAACGCCGCATAACGCTCAAATAATATTCTTTATTTACCGTTAGACCTTCCGGTAAGAATTCAGAGTGCACAACACCGCGATAGTCAAAGAAAACAGTCAACACTTCAGTCAGAGTTTGACTTTTGATCGACTTTGGCGTGTTTTTTTCGGTTTCGGTTCAGTTGGAAGGCGCCACTCCGAAGCTTGTTGACTACTTTGCACATCAAACTCGTAAACCCACGTCTCGTCACCAGTAAAAATGCGTTTCATGAATGTTGGGTCCGAACTGACTCGTTCTAGCATGTCCTCAGCGACTTTCATGCGATTGAGTTTTGGGAGAAAATTCAGATGTTTTGGGACTAGCCGAGCAGCAACATGTTTCATACCCAAATGATTAGTTAAAATGGTACGGATCGACTCGTGAGATACAGAAAGTTCGGCGGTTATCTCTCTCAGAGTTGAATGGGGATTTTCAGTCACTATTTTCTTCACTTTTGCGATGTTAACTTCAGTTGCAAACGTTGACGGCCTACCAGAGCGAGGCAAATGTTCCATCACATCTCGACCGCTTTTGAACGCTTTGAACCACTCATAAGCACGAGTTTTTGATAAAGTCGATTCACCGTAAGCCTTTTGTAACATTTTCAGTGACTCCGAACACGAAATTCCATTGGCGATGCAAAATTTAAGACAAACTATTTGTTCGATATTCTGTGTGTCTGTTATTCATCCAAATTTATTTTATCACCTTCAAAGTATGCTCCTTTAGAAACGATACACTTGCGCCAACGAATAATCCATTCATCAAAACATTTTTTAAACGCTGCTTCCGGAATTGAGTTCAGTTCTCGCCGCGAATTCTCCTTTATGTCTTCTATCGATTGAAAACGGGTGCCACGAAGTGGTAATTTGAGTTTAGGAAAAAGAAAAAAGGCAGCAGGAGTCATATCTGGTGAATATGGTGGTTGCTGGATGGTATTTGTTGAGTGTTTGGTCAAAAATTCGTTCAAAATGATAGCCTTGTGCGAAGGCGCATTGTCGTGATGCAAAATCCAAGAATTTTCTTTCCACAAATCTGGCCTTTTTCGTCGAATTTGCTCTTTTAAACGCCGCATAACGCTCAAATAATATTCTTTATTTACCGTTAGACCTTCCGGTAAGAATTCAGAGTGCACAACACCGCGATAGTCAAAGAAAACAGTCAACATTTCAGTCAGAGTTTGACTTTTGATCGACTTTGGCGTGGTTTTTTCGGTTTCGGTTCAGTTGGAAGGCGCCACTCCGAAGCTTGTTGACTACTTTGCACGTCAAACTCGTAAACCCACGTCTCGTCACCAGTAAAAATGCGTTTCATGAATGTTGGGTCCGAACTGACTCGTTCTAGCATGTCCTCAGCGACTTTCATGCGATTGAGTTTTGGGAGAAAATTCAGATGTTTTGGGACTAGCCGAGCAGCAACATGTTTCATACCCAAATGATTAGTTAAAATGGTACGGATCGACTCGTGAGATACAGAAAGTTCGGCGGCTATCTCTCTCAGAGTTGAATGGGGATTTTCAGTCACTATTTTCTTCACTTTTGCGATGTTAACTTCAGTTGCAAACGTTGACGGCCTACCAGAGCGAGGCAAATGTTCCATCACATCTCGACCGCTTTTGAACGCTTTGAACCACTCATAAGCACGAGTTTTTGATAAAGTCGATTCACCGTAAGCCTTTTGTAACATTTTCAGTGACTCCGAACACGAAATTCCATTGGCGATGCAAAATTTAAGACAAACTATTTGTTCGATATTTTTGTCCATTATGAAATTCGCAATACACACTTTAAATGACATTACTAAAACCAGCACTGTATTTAATATACATAACAGATGCAACTCAAACTTCGCGCCAAAATGGAAAACAGTTATGCCAATCTAACAACTACAAAAAAAACAAAAATTTGAATTTGGAACCATAAACAAATCATCCATTCCCGATACTTTTTGGACTGAATGTATGTGTTATAAGGGCCTCAGGCCTTCAGGTCAACGGGAAGTGCACTATGAATTTTGATTCCTTAGACGAATGTCAAAATGTGCGTTCTTTTTTTTCATTAACTTACATGTTTGATTTTTGCACAATTTCTAGGAACCGCGGACCTAAGTATATGGTTTTAATTTCAACACGATTAAGAGCAAAGTAATTTTCCTAGAAAGTCATTATAAAGTTCTATATTATTTGAGATTTTTTTCATATTTTCTAAGTTATAGTTAAAAATTTTGAGAATATATTTTTTTTATTTTGATCCGATTATTTCCGAAAAAGCGTTATCAGAAATTATTTCAGTAAACCCCTATTCATTTTTAAATACCTATTCAACAATAAATATATCATACGTTAGGGTAGAAATGAAAAACAAATCTCTGCCTACTTTATGTTTAGGGGGGAGGGAGTTTGGAAAAGTTCTGGTATTTATCGATAGATGGCTGTGCCGGTCGGAGTGAAGGGTGTTAGGTTTTTTTCGTTACGGAATTTCTGGGTTCGGTCCCCACGCTCAAGACCCGCGATCGAAGCTATGCAATAGCTTAAAAAAGTTCGACACTATCAATGGAAACAAAATTTATATGGTGCCACGAAGTGGTAATTTGAGTTTAGGAAAATGAAAAAAGTCAGCAGGAGTCATATCTGGTGAATATGGTGGTTGCTGGATGGTATTTGTTGAGTGTTTGGTCAAAATTCGTTCAAAATGATAGCCTTGTGCGAAGGCGCATTGCCGTGGTGCAAAATCCAAGAATTTTCTTTCCACAAATCTGGCCTTTTTCGTCGAATTTGCTCTCTTAAACGCCGCATAACGCTCAAATAATATTCTTTAGTTACCGTCTAACGGTAACTCCTCGTCACCATCACCACGATCACCACCATCGGTGCTTATCTAGGTATTGCTTATTTAAGTAGCATCACAACTTACCTTGGCGGTACCGGTAGCAGCTGGATTGGTGTCCTGCGATTATTTTGTCCTGCACCTCGGCCTGCTGGGATCCTGAAATGATGACCAACATGGTTTTTACAAACGATGGAAAGTTGCTGCTACCATATCTAAATAAAGAAGGTAGTATGAACCCTAAACATAAAGTAGGCAGAGATTTGTTTTTCATTTCTACCCTAACGTATGATATATTTATTGTTGAATAGGTATTTAAAAATGAATAGGGGTTTACTGAAATAATTTTTGATAATGTTAATATTTTCGGAAATAATCGTTCCAAAATAAAAAAAAATGTCCCCAAAATTTTGAACCATAACTTTAGAAAATATGAAAAAAAATCTCAAATATAGAACTTTATAATGACTTTCTAGGAAAATTACTTTGCTCTTAATCGAGTTGAAATTAAAACCATATACTTAGGTCCGCGGTTCCTTGAAATTGTGCAAAAATCAAACATGTAAGTTAATGAAAAAAAAAGAACGCACATTTTGACACTCGTCTAAGGAATCAAAATTCATAGTGCACTTCCCGTTGACCTAGAATCCTGAAGGCCTGAGGTCTTATAACATAAATAGAGCACAAATATATGGAAAAGTCTGAAAACTGATTTGTAGTTACGTCATAACTTTTTATTTTAATACCTTCAAGACTTGGTTCGAGAATTAAACTGTTTTTAAAGGTAAGTTGATACAGTTTATTTTAAATAATGAAAATGAGAAATAACGTTTAAATGGATAGCGGGCCACAGAAAAATAGCATAACTGTTATTATAGTTTTTAAAAACTTATTAGGTAGACATACTTATTAAAATATGTGGCATAATTAACGATATCTTGTTGTCTTTTTTAACCCGAAGGTCGACTGGTAGAGAATGCCTTGATGCATTAAGTCCACCTAAGTACCACCACTGCATTTCGAGATAGCCCTGCATAAAGACTCTTTCGTCAAATGTCAAATCTAATATCGACTATAACTAAAAATCTAAATCTCTTTTTGAGTACAACTGTGTTGACAGATAATAATAATATGTATTCAGAGTTAAAATTTGGTAAAATAGTTACATAAAATCTTAAAAGTAATTACAAAGGTATGACTGGATGGACAACTGTTCCTATCAAGGACTCGCATTTTCTTTGTCAGCTGTTGAACCCCAAAAGATCGGTGCTTATCTAGGTATTGCTTATTTAAGTAGCATCACAACTTACCTTGGCGGTACCGGTAGCAGCTGGAGTGGTGTCCTGCGATTATTTTGTCCTGCACCTCGGCCTGCTGGGATCCTGAAATGATGACCAACATGGTTTTTATACATGATGGAAAGTAGCTGCTACCATATTTATATAAAGAAGGTAGTGTGAACTTTATAAAAAAAAAATCTTGGCAAGTGTGAAGTACCCTATGAATTTCGTGTTCATTGAGAGTGTCGAAATGTATTTTTTTTTTAGATCAGCAGCCGTATCTTTTTTTCGTTAACTTACAAGTATAATTGGAGGGATCGCAGACCTGACTACCTTTTGAATTATTTTGTTGTCCGTCTGTCTGTCTGTCAAAACCCTTTATCTTGAGAACGCGTGGAGGTATTGAGTTGAAATTAAAACCATATACTTAGATCCGCGGTTTCTTGGAATTGTGCAAACATCAAAATTGTAAGTGAATGAAAAAAAAGAACGCACATTTTGACACTCGTCTAAGGAATCAAAATTCATAGTGCACTTCCCGTTGACCTAGAATCCTGAAGGCCTGAGGTCTTATAACATAAATAGAGCACAAATATATGGAAAAGTCTGAAAACTGATTTGTAGTTACGTCATAACTTTTTATTTTAATACCTTCAAGACTTGGTTCGAGAATTAAACTGTTTTTAAAGGTAAGTTGATACAGTTTATTTTAAATAATGAAAATGAGAAATAACGTTTAAATGGATAGCGGGCCACAGAAAAATAGCATAACTGTTATTATAGTTTTTAAAAACTCATTAGGTAGACATAGTCATTAAAATATGTGGCATAATTAACGATATCTCGTTGTCTTTTTTAACCCGAAGGTCGACTAGTAGAGAATGCTTTGATGCATTAAGTCCACCTAAGTACCACCACTGCATTTCGAGATAGCCCTGCATAAAGACTCTTTCGTCAAATGTCAAATCTAATATCGACTATATACTTAACTTAAAATCTAAATCTCTTTTTGAGTACAACAGTGTAGCCAGATAATTATAATAATAATATTAATTCAGAGTAAAAATTTGGTAAAATAGTTTCATAAAATCTTAAAATAACAAAGGTACGACTAGATGGACAACTGTTCCTATCAAGCACTCGCATTTTTTTTGTCAGCTATTGAACCCCAAAAGATCGGTGCTTATCTAGGTATTGCTTATTTAAGTAGCATCACAACTTACCTTGCCGGTACCGGTAGCAGCTGGATTGGTGTCCTGCGATTATTTTGTCCTGCACCTCGGCCTGCTGGGATCCTGAAATGATGACCAACATGGTTTTTATACTCGATGGAAAGTAGCTGCTATATAATAGGGGTTTACTGAAATAATTTTTGATAACGTTAATATTTTTGGAAAACATAGGCATAAAATAAAAAAAATGTCCTCAAAATTTTGAACCATAACTTTAGAAAATATGAAAAAAATCTCAAATATAGAACTTTATAATGACTTTCCAGGAAATTAAAACCTTATTACTTAGGTCCGCGGTTCCTTGAAATTGTGCAAAAATCAAACATGTAAGTTAATGAAAAAAAAGAACGCACATTTTGACACTCGTCTAAGGAATCAAAACTCATAGTGCACTTCCCCTTGACCAAGAATCCTGAAGGCCTGAGGTCTTATAACACAAATAGAGCACAAATATATGGAGAAGTCTGAAAACTGATTTGTAGTTACGTCATAATTTTTTTTTAAAACCTTCAAGACTTGGTTCAAGAATTTAACTGTTTTTTAAAGGTAAGTTGATACGGTTTATTTTCAATAATGAAAATGAGAAATAACGTTTAAATGGATAGCGGGCCACAGAAAAATAGCATAACTGTAATTATAGTTTTAAAAACTCATTAGGTAGACATACTCATTAAAATATGTGGCATAATTAACGATATCTCGTTGTCTTTTTTAACCCGAAGGTCGACTGGTAGAGAATGCCTTGATGCATTAAGTCCACCTAAATACCACCACTGCATTTCGAGATAGCCCTGCATAAAGACTCTTTCGTCAAATGTCAAATCTAACACCGACTATATAACTTAAAATCTAAATCTCGTTTTAAGTACAAAGGTGTAGACAGATAATAATAATAATAATATTTATTCAGAGTTAAAATTTGGTAAAATAGTTACATAAAATCTTAACTCTTCTCCTACCCGCGAAACGAGACACAATAGTAAGACAATGACAGCGCGGTCTCATGAGACCGGTCGGGGATTCAAACGTTAAAAGTTATCACAAAGGTATGACTGGATTCACAACTGTTCCTATCAAGGACTCGCATTTTCTTTGTCAGCTATTGAACCCCAAAAGATCGGTGCTTATCTAGGTATTGCTGATTTAAGTAGCATCACAACTTACCTTGCCGGTACCGGTAGCAGCTGGATTGGTGTCCTGCGATTATTTTGTCCTGCACCTCGGCCTGCTGGGATCCTGAAATGATGACCAATATGGTTTTTATACACTTCCCAAATCGAGTCTTAAAGATTTTTCCGATTCGCATTTCTTTTTGCTTGTCTGGTAACCATAAATTTTCATTTTTGAGAGTGTTTGATTCTAGCTCAACGGGAAGTACCTTACAAATTTTGTTTCCATTGATAGTGTCGAACTTTTTTAAGCTATTGCATTGCTTCTATCGTGGGCCTTGAGCGTGGAGACCGAATCCAGAAATTCCGTAACGAAAAAAACCTAACACCCTTCACTCCGACCGGCACAGTCATCTATCGATAAATACCAGAACTTTTCCACAAAGTAGGCAGAGATTTGTTTTTCATTTCTACCCTAACGTATGATATATTTATTGTTGAATAGGTTTTTTAAAAATGTATAGGGGTTTACTGAAATAATTTTTGATAACGTTAATATTTTCGGAAATAATCGGCCCAAAATAAAAAAAATGTCCTCAAAATTTTGAACCATAACTTTAGAAAATATGAAAAAAAATCTCAAATATAGAACTTTTTAATGACTTTCTAGGAAAATTACTTTGCTCTTAATCGAGTTGAAATTAAAACCATATACTTAGGTCCGCGCTTCCTTGAAACTGTGCAAAAATCAAACATGTAAGTTAATGAAAAAAAAGAACGCACGTTTTGACACTCGTCTTAGGAATCAAAATTCATAGTGCACTTCCCGTTGACCTAGAATCCTGAAGGCCTGAGGTCTTATAACACAAATAGAGCACAAATATATGGAAAAGTCTGAAAACTGATTTGTAGTTACGTCATAATTTTTTTTTAAACCTTCAAGACTTGGTTCGAGAATTTAACTGTTTTTAAAGGTAAGTTGATACGGTTTATTTTCAATAATGAAAATGAGATATAACTTTTAAATGGATAGCGGGCCACAGAAAAATAGCATAACTGTAATTATAGTTTTTAAAAACTCATTAGGTAGACATACTCATTAAAATATGTGGCATAATTAACGATATCTCGTAGTCTCTTTTAACCCGAAGGTCGACTGGTAGAGAATGCCTTGATGCATTAAGTGCACCTAAGTACCACCACTGCATTTAGAGATAGCCCTGCATAAAGACTCTTTCGTCAAATGTCAAATCTAATATCGACTATATAACTTAAAATCTAAATCTTTTTGAGTACAACGGTGTAGACAGATAATAATAATAATAATATATATTCAGAGTTAAAATTTGGTAAAATAGTTACATAAAATCTTAAAAGTTATCACAAAGGTATGACTGGATGGACAACTGTTCCTATCAAGGACTCGCATTTTCTTTGTCAGCTATTGAACCCCAAAAGATCGGTGCTTATCTAGGTATTGCTTATTTAAGTAGCATCACAACTTACCTTGCCGGTACCGGTAGCAGCTGGATTGGTGTCCTGCGACTATTTTGTCCTGCACCTCGGCCTGCTGGGATCCTGAAATGATGACCAACATGGTTTTTATATACGATGGAAAGTTGCTGCTACCATATTTATATAAAGAAGGTAGTGTGAACTATATATAAAAAAACGTGTGTGAGTCGGACTCACGCACTGAGTGTTCCGTTCCAACTTACCTATGAAAACAGTTCACTTTCCGTATCGAGTCTTAAAGATTTTTCCGATTCGCAATTATAGTTTTTGCTTGTCAGGTAACCATAAATTTTCATTTTTGAGAGTGTTTGATTCTAGGTCAACGGGAAGTACCTTATAAATTTTGTTTGCATTGAGAATTTCGAATTTTTTTCAAGCCATTGCATAGCTTCTATCGCGGGCCTTGAGCGTGGGGACCGAAATCAGAAATTCCGTAACGAAAAAAACCTAACACCCTTCACTCCGATCAGCACAGCCATCTATCGATAAATACCAGAACTTTTAATGACTTTTTGAAATATCACGCTTGTCTCTTTAGTTCAGCAACCCGCCTTTAGGTGGCATTGGTTGTATTGGAAAACTACCGTAATCAGCTGTTTGTGAGAAAGTATATAGGTCTATAGGTAAAATAAATAAATAATTATAATTGCATAAGTCTCCGAGTGCCACACGTCTTTTTTTCGTCAAATGTCAAATCTAATATCGACTATATAACTTAAAATCTAAATCTCTTTTTGAGTACAACAGTGTAGCCAGATCATTATAATAATAATAATATTTATTCAGAGCAAAAATTTGGTAAAATAGTTCCATAAAATCTTAAAAGTAATTACAAAGGTACGACTAGATGGACAACTGTTCCTATCAAGGACTCGCATTTTATTTGTCATATTGAACCCCAAAAGATCGGTGCTTATCAAGTATTGCTTATTTAAGTAGCATCACAACTTACCTTGCCGGTACCGGAAACAGCTGGATTGGTGTCCTGCGATTATTTTGTCCTGCACCTCGGCCTGCTGGGATCCTGAAATGATGACCAACATTTAACTGTTTTTAAAGGTAAGTTGATACGGTTTATTTTCAATAATTAAAATAAGAAATAACGTTTAAATGGATAGCGGGCCACAGAAAAATAGCATGACTGTAATTATAGTTTTTAGAAACTCATTAGGTAGACATACTCATTAAAATATGTGGCATAATTAACGATATCTCGTTGTCTTTTTTAACCCGAAGGTCGACTGGTAGAGAATGCCAGTTGCAAATGATGCATTAAGTCCACCTAAGTACCACCACTGCATTTCAAGATAGCCCTGCATAAAGACTATTTCGTCAAATGTCAAATCTAAAACCGACTATATAACTTAAAGTCTAAATCTCTTTTTGAGTACAACGAAGTAGACAGATCATAATAATAATAATATTTATTCAGAGTTAAAATTTGGTAAAATAGTTACATACAATCTTAAAAGTAATTACAAAGGTATGACTGGATGGACAACTGTTCCTATCAAGGACTCGCATTAACTTTGTCAGCTATTGAACCCCAAAAGATCGGTGCTTATCTAGGTATTGCTTATTTAAGTAGCATCACAACTTACCTTGCCGGTACCGGTAGCAGCTGGAGTGGTGTCCTGCGACTATTTTGTCCTGCACCTCGGCCTGCTGGGATCCTGAAATGATGACCAACATGGTTATTATACACGATGGAAAGTAGCTGCTACCATATTTATATAAAGAAGGTAGCGTGAACTATACAGGAAAAGTTTTTAACCACTGCGTATTTTTTTTTTGGCAGCTCAGTGTAAGTAATAGAACACAGATCGATCTTCAAAGTTAAGCAACGCTTGCCAAGGTTGGTCTGTGGATGGGTGACCATTTTAACATAACGAGTTTCCTCCGTGCCTCGGAAAACACGCTAAGCCGTAGGTCCCAGCTGTCGTTTACAGTCGTTACGGATAGTCAGAAGCCAGTAAATCTGACTCCAGTCTTGGCATGAAGTACCCTGTTACTCCAGTTACTGGATTGTGTCTGGTCTGGTAGGCAGCCTATGCTTTCCGAGGTACGGAGGAAACTCGTTATGTTAAGATGGTCACCCATCCACAAACCAACTTTGGCAAGCGTTGCTTAACTTTGAAGATCGATCTGTGTTCTATTACTTACACTGAACCACCAAAAGAAATGTACGCATTGGTTAAAAACTTTTCCTGTATAACTTAAAATGTAAACCTCTTTTTGAGTACAACGGTGTATATAGATCATAATAATAATAATATTTATTCAGAGTTAAAATTTGGTGAAATAGTTACATACAATCTTAAAAGTAATTACAAAGGTATGACTGGATGGACAACTGTTCCTATCAAGGACTCGCATTTTCTTTGTCAGCTATTGAACCCCAAAAGATCGGTGCTTATCTAGGTATTGCTTATTTAAGTAGCATCACAACTTACCTTGGCGGTACCGGTAGCAGCTGGAGTGGTGTCCTGCGACTATTTTGTCCTGCACCTCGGCCTGCTGGGATCCTGAAATGATGACCAACATGGTTTTTATACACGATGGAAAGTAGCTGCTACCATATTTATATAAAGAAGGTAGTGTGAACTTTATAAAAAAAACTTGAAATTTTTTTTCTTGCCATGTAACCATAAATTTTCATTTTTGAGAGTGTTTGATTCTAGCTCAACGGGAGTCGAACTTTTTTAAGCTCTTGCATAGCTTCTATCGCGGGCCTTGAGCGTGGGGACCGAATCCAGAAATTCCGTAACGAAAAAAAACCTAACACCCTTCACACCGACCGGCACAGCCATCTATCGATAAATACCAGAACTTTTAATGACTTTTTGAAATATCACGCTTGTCTCTTTAGTTCAGCAACTCACCCTTAGGTGGCATTGGTTGTATTGGAAAACTACCGTAATCAGCTGTTTGTGAGAAAGTATATAGGTAGGTCTATAGGTAAAATAAATAAATAATTATAATTGCATAAGTTTTCGAGTGCCACACGTCTTTTTTTCGTCAAATATCAAATCTAATATCGACTACATAACTTAAAATCTAAATCTCTTTTTGAGTACAACAGTGTAGCCAGATCATTATAATAATAATATTTATTCTGAGTTAAAATTTGGTAAAATAGTTACATACAATCTTAAAAGTAATTACAAAGGCTGTACGACTAGATGGACAACTGTTCCTATCAAGAACTCGCATTTTCTTTGTCAGCTATTGAACCCCAAAAGATCGGTGCTTATCAAGTATTGCTTATTTAAGTAGCATCACAACTTACCTTGCCGGTACCGGAAGCAGCTGGATTGGTGTCCTGCGATTATTTTGTCCTGCACCTCGGCCTGCTGGGATCCTGAAATGATGACCAACATGGTTTTTATACACGATGGAAAGTTGCTGCTACCATATTTATATAAAGGTAGTGTGAACTATACAGGAAAAGTTTTTAACCACTGCGTAAATTTTTTTTGGTGGCTCAGTGTAAGTAATAGAAAACAGATCGATCTTCAAAGTTAAATAACGCTTGCCAAGGTTGGTCTGTGGATGGGTGACCATCTTAACATAACGAGTTTCCTTCGTGCCTCGGAAAGCATAGGCTGCCTACCAGACCTCCACAACCCAATAACTGGGGTAACAGGGTACTTCATGGCAAGACTGGAGTCAGATTTACAGTTTACCTTTTTTGGTGGCTCAGTGTAAAAAATACGCAGTGGTTAGGTAGTGTAGGTAGGGTAGTGTAGAGTAGGTAGGGTAGTGTAGGGTAGTGTGGGGTAGGGTAGTGTAGAGTAGGCAGGGTAGTGTAGGGTACGGTAGTGTAGGGTAGTGTAAGGTAGTGTAGGGTAGTGTAGGGTAGTGTAGGGTAGTGTAGGGTAGTGTAGGGTAGTGTAGGGTAGTGTAGGGTAGTGTAGGGTAGTGTAGGGTAGTGTAGGGTAGTGTAGGGTAGTGTAGGGTAGTGTAGGGTAGTGTAGGGTAGTGTAGGGTAGTGTAGGGTAGTGTAGGGTAGTGTAGGGTAGTGTAGGGTAGTGTAGGGTAGTGTAGGGTAGTGTAGGGAAGGTAGGGTAGGGTAGTGTAGGGAAGGTAGGGTAGGGTAGTGTAGGATAGGTAGGGAAGTCATTTGACGAGAGCGAAGCCGCGGGTAAAAGCTAGTTATTATTAATTATTTTTCTGTTTTTACGTCGTTTGGTGGTCAAAAGAAAAATTTGGTCTTTGTTTACTACGAAACGTCATTATTCGGGGAATGTTGCCAAAAGACAAATAGTTCCGTTTCGAGAATTTTTGCCAAACTGTTCATTCGTGCACATTGGCTATACTCCGTCGGTTTAGGTAGTTAACTAAAGGTAAACAATCTTGGTATGTCTTTTTATATTAAAGATGTCGTATATAATATACACAAATATTATTTAAATTTAGTTTATTAGTTAACATCGATTTAGGTAAATACCTATTTGCAAAGATTTTTACATACAATTTATAGACAACTTTTAGATAAAAAGACATGCCAAGATTGTTTACCTTTAGTTAATTACCTAAACCGACGGAGTATAGGTACTTTTCATTTTCACACCATACAGTTTGAGTATTTAAGGATAAAAAATGTCCGTAATAATATTTTTATCCTGATTCGAATTATGAATATGATTCGAATCAGGATAAAACGAATTATGAATATGATATTATGGTTTCTGGAGATTAGAACGTACCTATTGAAAATAATTATGATGTTTTGTGAATGTAATATTATGTCTTGCTATTATAATACTTTGCGAATATCATATACGGCAACAGCACATTTAATTTTTTACCGACATTACACAAAAAAATTACCTACAGTCACTAGTTTTGCTGTTGAATAAATAGTTAAACTATGTTTTATCACAAGTATGATGAGAAACGTCGTCGTGAATGTGAACGATTACCGTCTTCGGCTCTCTTAGACCGTCTTCGATTCGGATCTAAATAACGCCTCAGTGGGAATCATCAACATTACACATTTGTACCATAATGTACTATAAACTCGTGTAACAGTGTTGGGAATGGCTAAATAAAAATAGTGAAAAAGAAAAGAATAACGTATTTTACGGAATATTTCTTTATGGTTTTGGCATTTCCATAACAAAGCCTAATATTGATGGAGCGAAGGTGTCCCCTATTCCGTTGAACCTAAATCATTTTGGAGACTGAAAGAGGGTAAATTATACCCTTACCTAATTTATTGTGCCTAATTAAGTAACACTGCCGTAAAATGTTATTGATTGATAATAACTACTAACCTCTGTGTTTCTTGCGGCTGGATTTTGAATTTGCTGCCTGCCGATACCCCATAATCTGTAAACAATGAAATTGAAATGAAAATAATAATATTGTAACATTTCAACGATTGCGAAAATATCTCTAAAGTATCTATTAGATATAGGTATTTAGTCTTGATTTTTTGCAATTCATCGAATAACAGTTAGTCGATAAGTTACCTGTGGTGGTGCGTGGTGCTCTGCTTGGCACTACTGCCAAAGCGGTGCTCGCAGTCACTGGAAGTGCGCTCGTGCTTGCGGGAGTGCCAGCTATGCTACTTCGAGGAATCGTACTGCAATCATGAAAATAATAACAACGTATAAAAATTTTGTAAGGTAGCATTCGAATTTAAAAAGTGTAACCAAGCAAGGTCCGCTAAGTAGTATGTGTGTTTCATTTTTGCATGCAGCGCAAAGTACAAGCAACATCGCCAAGATATCAGAAGGCAAACATCGATAAATAAGAACTTTTTATCCAAATATCTTAGTCAAGTAACGTTTTAGCTCTTACCCTGAAAGTAGGGCAATAAGTAATTATAAAACTATGCGAAGAAATGACTAAGTACTGATATCGTGGCGATTGGTTTTAGAAAAAAGGTTTCACTTTATATATAAGCTTTTAAATAATCTTACATTTGAATTGTACGAGTATTTTTGCGTTTTGTGCTCTTCCTGCCGGCGCGGCTCTTGCGCGACCCTCTAGTTTTTCCGTTGCGCGACTCGCCAACGCTTGCGCTGCCCGACCCGCCAGCGCTCCTGTCGCGCGACCCGCCAATGCGTCCGTTGTGCGACCTGTCAACGCGTCCGTTGCGCGACCTGTCAACGCGTCCGTTGCGCGACCTGTCAACGCGTCCGTTGCGCGACCTTTCAACGCGTCCGTTGCGCGACCTGTCAACGCGTCCGCTGCGCGACCCACTAACGCTCGCGCTGCGCGATTCCTCAATGCTTCCGAAGTGTGACTCGCCAATACTCCGGCTGACCACCCTGCTGCTACTGTAATTGCACATTTTAAGAAAATAATTATTTAAGGAATATATTTTTGAAATGACCTATTTTTGTAATTTATTATTTATACCTACTTTAGCCCGTAGCTTCGCCCGCGTACATAAAATATAGCCTATGTCAGAAACTGAGAGCCCACTGCCCACTTGCCCACTCAGAAATACAGCAGCTTTCTATTGGTGAAAAAATTTTAGCAATCGGACCAGACAGATTACCTCATACAAACAAAAAAACAAACTTTATCTCTTTATTATATTAGTATAGATACCTACTTGTTTTTTGTTATTTTTAGGAAAACATTTACCATTTTTAGGGTTCCGCAGTCAACTGGGAACCGTTATAGTTACGGGTCCTTTTAAATAATTATAGTCTATCCGTCCGTGGACAATCTCATTAAAAAACTGAAAGGTACCAAGAGTTATATATTAATCAAAGATTAATTAATTAATGAAGCCGAAACTGTGGTAAAACAAAAAGTAAAAAAAAAATGTTTTAATAGGTTACCCCTCCCCTAGACATAAAGTAGGTAGTGTTTTTTTTTCATTTTAACCCTAACTTATGATTATATTG
The DNA here is from genome assembly GCA_030763345.1 of Mythimna separata. Taxonomy (NCBI): domain Eukaryota; kingdom Metazoa; phylum Arthropoda; class Insecta; order Lepidoptera; family Noctuidae; genus Mythimna; species Mythimna separata. The sequence goes on along the minus strand of CM061167.1, from coordinate 18,451,583 downwards.
TTAAATAGGTATTTAAAAATGAATAGGGGTTTACTGAAATAATTTTGGCCCGACACGCTCTTGGCCGGTTTTTCCAATAATGAAAATGAAAAATAACGTTTTAGAAAACAGCATAACTAAATATGATTTTTAAAAACTCATTAGATAGTCTACGCATTAAAATATGTGGCATAATTAGTTTATAGTTTATTCCTATCAAGGACTCGGATTTTCCTTGTCAGCTATTGAACCCCAAAAGATCAGTGCTTAGTTATGTATTGGTTATTTATTGTCTATACTAATATTATAAAGAGGTAAAATAATTAGTTTGTAAGTTTGTATGTAGGGGGTAATCTCTGAACCTACTGGTCCGATTTGAAAAATTCTTTCAGTGTTAGATATCCCATTTATCGAGGAATGCTATAGGCATCACGCTACAGGAGCGGAGCAGTAACGAAAAATGCGGGTGAAACCGCAGGGGACAGCTAGTACCTATGTTATATAAGTTTCATCACAACTTACCTTGACGTTAACGGCTGCCAGATTGCGAGACTGAACTCGTCTGCATCTTGGTCTCCTGGGACCCTGAAATGATGACCAACATTATTTTTATACACCGTGGAAAGTTGCTGCTTCCATATTTATGTAAAAAAGGTACCTAGTGTTAAGTGCGAGTCGGACTCGCACACCGAGGGTTCCGTACCAACTTACCTATGAAAACAGACAGACTGACAGACGGACAACAAAGTGATCCTATTAGGGTTCCGATTTTTCCTTTTGAGGAACGGAACCCTAAAAACGGGTAAATCCGAGTCAGACTCGCACACTGAAGGTGCCGTGCCAAGTTATCTATGAAAACAGTTCACTTCCCTAATCGAAGTCTTAAAGATTTTTCCGATATGCAATTTTTATTCTCTTGTGACATAACTATTTACATAACTATGTTCAGTGACATAACTACCTAGCCTTTTCCTAACTATATTGGGGTCGGCTTCCAGTCAAGCCGAATTTAGCTTGGGAAGCGTTGCTTAACCTTGAAGATCGACCCGTGTGGCTGTTATTATCTAGCCACGAGCTCATCATCATCAAATAGCTTGCTTCACAAAATCAAAAATGTATCTACTCACCTAATTAACCGCCACCCCGATTCGACGACTAGACTGGAATCATGATACAAGTACGAGCCGCCAAAGCTCCCGTTGAGGGCACGGCCAATGCTCCCGCTGTACGACTCGCCAGAACTCAGGCTGCTCTCCTCGCTGCTGCTGTAATTGCACATTTAAAGATCAGTACCTATTATTATTTAAAGATTTTTTTTGTAATGACTTAGTCCAGCCATACACGGACCGCTCTTGCTGTCGTAGTCAACAGCTTCAAGCTGCCGTTGATAACTTTATCTTACCTGCTCGAGCAGTTAAATGTTTATTACATCACCCGTTATTCAACACAGGCTACTTAGACTGTCTTAGGGTCTACGTAGAGAGCTCGCTATTACACCAGACTGAATAACTGGTGCTTCCTCATTCGCAAGCCAGACGACGACGTGGGCGGTAGTCATTGCACCTGCACTTTTGTAACAAATTTCTTTTTAAACGAGGTTAAAGTCGCTTTTTCATCAAAGATTTTGTTTGCTTATGCGTATGCTGCGGACGTAACTCTTTACTTCTACCTACTCCCCCAGACATAATTATAATTTCTACAGAATCTAGTCTCATCATCTGCCTAGCCTTTTCCCAACTATATTGGGGTCGGCTTCCAGTCAAGCCAGATATAGCTGAATACCAGTATTTTACGAGAAGCGGTTGCCTACCAGACCTCCACAACCCATTAACTGGGGTAAAACGGTACTTCATGGCAAGACTGGAGTCAGATTTACTGGCTTCTGAGCATCCGTAACGACTGCCAAAGATCTATCTAATGACAGCCGGGACCTACGGCTTAACGTGCTTTCCGAGGCACGGAGGAAACTCGTTATGTTAAGATAGTCACCCATCCACAGACCAACCTAGGCAAGCGTTGCTTAACCTTGAAGATCGACCTGTGCGGCTGTTATTATCTAGCCACGAGCCCCTTCTACAGAATCTAGTCTAATAACGTTTAAATGCCCTCCATCTAGTGGATAATATTGCCAAACCGAGTATGGCGAATCAGATGGGTTTTGGCTGGTCACTTACTTGTAGAGGGTGCAGATTAATAGCCCTTGCTGTACCTTGAATAGTTGTAATTAAGTCCACGCTCCTCACTAGCTGAAGGTGCAAAAATCCCCTACTTTCACCATAATAGCTTGCTTTGATTTTTTTTTTTGATTTTTAATATTGATTGTAAGCAAGTAATTGTAAGGATAATTTGGCATCATCTTCTATTGCAAGATTTGAACTGGATTTTTCATCAATGCGTCTAGATAGTTTTTCAATTAGGTCTTCCTCAGTTTTATTAATTTTTCTTTTTAAAGCAATACCTGCTTTGTTTTGCAGATTTGTTATTATGATTGCTCTCATCAGACGTTTCTTTCAAACAGTCTGATTGGTCTGGTCCAGCCTCAATGAGCTTTAAAAGTGGTAACTGCACATAATATGGGTAGGGTCGTATCTTGATGCACCTGGTGGCTGCTGAACCACTCTTTGGTTTATTTATTTTTTCACATACGTGGTATACCCATCTCATAATACTTTCCATTTTTTTTGTAATGACGTAGCTGTAACATACATTAATAAAAAAATATTAATTCTATTTTTCTTTTCAGGTACTTAGCCACTGGACAAATATTTATGGATTTGCAATACAGTTTTCAAATTGCAGCTACTATGATTGGTGCTATAGTGAGGGATGTATCTAAAAAATAGAATGTAGATACCTATGTGCAAGATATGTGCACAGCACCATTAACTGAAGATAAATGGAAAGAAATAATAAATATAAATAGGTTTATGAAAACTGCCAAATTTCCGAACAGCCTTGGTGCAGTAGACGGTTAACATATTATAAGAATAATAAAACCCGCACAAAATGGATCGGCAGGCATTTATTACAAAAAATATTTTTCTATAATATTTCTAGCTGTGTGTGACACTATACTTTCGTGGATGAGGATTAGGTTTCATGGTTAAGGCGGTGTTGGTGGTGGATAAGTGAATAAAGAAGGTGCATCCGGAAGGCATGCAGATTCGACTATTTTCGGAGAAAGTACTTTTTACATAAGGTTACTGGTAAAGAAGTTGAATATACCTGGATCATCTTCAATATCGCGAAATGGAGCTGTTTTACCGAATGTATTTGTAAAAAATTTGTTGCATCCTTACCAAGGAAACAATTTGCCAGAGCAAAATAGAGTCTTCAACTTCAACTATCGATTGTCACGTGCACTGTTTATTGAATGCACATTTGGTATAGGTATTTGCTAACAAATGGCGCATATTCCATCGACTACTTCATGTAGATGTCGAATTTGCAGTAGATATAATAAAAGCAGCATGTGTTTTGCATTACTACGTAAAGCAACGACGAGAGACGGACATAAATTCGAAGACAGATTTGAGGGTCTTTCAAACTCTAAAAGAAACACATCAACACGGTCTAGGGATATTTCATACTCAAATAACTCGAAAAGTACTGGCCGCATTGGAATCTTTTATACACCGATTTGTTTGTAATTTATCTCAGACTAATTCCAAATTCAAATTTTTGAAAATTCTTTTGTTTCTGTGGCATAAAAATGTCTTGATGTGTAGGAGAGGGAATTTTCATTTGTGCTAAATTCAGAAAACAATACGAATTACGTTTAGTTACAGTTTTTTGTCATTTTTAAACGAAAGATAAAGTTAAAATTGAGGTATTGTAGCCATGCAACGCCAACATTTGACGAGGGTGGAGATGTTACGAGCTGTGGGAATGCTGGAAGCTGGGTCTGTTCAGCGTAATGTTGCTGAGGCCATACGCACCCAAAAATGTAATTTCAAGATTGTAGACACGCTATCGTGCCACAGGTGAAGTAGCGGAGAGGCACCGGGGGCCAAGTCGCATCACTACCCCCAGACAAGACCGATTTTTGCAAATTACTGCGCGAGCTCAACCAAATGCAACGGCGACTCAATTGGTCCAAAGGCTGCGAGTGGAACACCAAGTGCTTGTGAGTGACCAAACTGTAAGAAGGCGACTGCATGAAAGCAATCTACGCTCTCGTAGACCACTCCGGGTCCCACCTTTACGGAGAGGCAATCGTGGACGACGATTAGAATGGGTTCGGAACCACGTGGACTGGGGCCGTGAGCAATGGTCCAATGTGCTGTTCACGAATGAATCCAGGTTCGGCTTCCATCCAGATTCACGAAGGACGCGTGTTTGGCGAGTTCCTGGACGATGGAGCCGTCTTCAGAACCCTCAGGAAGTTCACCCATACCAAGGAGGAACAATTATGGTTTGGGTAGGAATTCGTCTTGGAGGACGGACGGATCTCGTTTGGGTGCGGGGCAATATGACGGCAGAACGATACGTCCAACAGGTGCTGGGGCCCGTAATCTTGCCCCGCAGAACACAAATGGGGCAAGATTTCCTGCTCATGTACGACAATGCCCGGGCACACACGGCGAGAACGGTAGCTCGGTAACTTGGTTACATACACACAATGTTAGGGCCTTAGACTGGTCTGCTCAATCGCCAGATCTAAATCCCATTGAGCATGCGTGGGATGTGCTGCAAAGAAGAGCTCTGAAGGAAGTTCCTGAAAATCTGGCTACAGAAGATCAACTTTTTGCGCACCTCAGAAGGACATGGGACAATATTCCACAGCAAGACATTGACAACCTTGTTCAGAGCATGCCGAATCATTGCCGATGTGTTATGAACATCATGGGCGCTTTCTCAGACTACTAACTTCAAGTTTATAAACACAAATTAAAAGATTTTTCTATTTTTTTCAGTTTTTACTCATCAATTAAAAGTTAATTCATATACTGTTTCCGTCTATGCTTCATTTTTTTCCATAAAATCCTGAAATTTTAATCGAAGTACCTTAACCATTATCAAAATATGGTGGAATATTAAATAACGTATCTTTTAAATATATACGAGTACATGTCATATAAATAATTAACACATTGATAGTAATTCGCTTTTTTTAAAATATCCCTAGACCGTGTTGATGTGTGTACAATTAATTCAGAATGTTCGTCGAAGGGGATCTACGTTAACAATCATCAGAGAAGAATTTGCAAATTACTTTGTGGGTGAAGAAGGAAAACTAGGTTGGCAATGGAATATGATATACTCGTAAACTAGCTGTATATGTTTTGAGTCAATAAAATAAAAATAAATTCATGTTGATAACTAACCGATTTTATTTTTATCCGCGTATGCGTACATCACAGAACAGTTGAGCGTACATCTCATTACAATTCAAATTATCTCAAACACAACTAGGCTATATTGATTTACTGCAGAATTCCGGTGCTTCTCCCTTCAGTCAGTCATCGACTACATGTATAAACAAAGCTATTTTACTTGTTATGAGAGTTCTGCTATGATCCTGTGAAGAGTTTCGTTCCATATCTTAAAAAGTGCAGCAATTTTTTTTTAGGAAACATATTTACTTACCTAACATTTTTTCAATAACGAAAATGAAAAATAACGTTTGAATAGCTGACGGGCCACAGAAAGAAACAAAATTGGTAGGAAAGTGGCAATCCGGCAATCCAATCTTCATTCAAGGTTCAGTTCACACCGGACGCATGCAGCGTCGCGTCTCGGTGTGAGCTGACCCTTACGCTTCCAAACAGCAGAGATTTGTATTAACACGATACGTTCATCAGATTCAGATATGGATTCAACGTCTGATTTCTGAAGAGAAGAAGCTAAATCAGTGGCGCAATAAATAATAATGCAAGTGCAGCAAAGTTTTAGTTTTAGTGTACCTAAGTGGAAAACTTATTACCACCTAAATCATAAACAAAGATACCTAAAGTCGTAAGATGATTCAGGTTTAACAAACTTTTTATTTTAGTTTTACTTTCTTTGTATTCGTAATGAAAAGCAGTGTTTACCTCGAGATAAAGATTTATTGAGTAACGAGAAAGAGTTTGACGGGCGAGCGAGGTCGCCAATAGTTTGAGTTTGTTACTTTCCCTCCCAGGATAACAATGTACTATTAATTATCACTGTCCTAACAATACAAGTCCCGTCATGCGCCATAAGTTCAAAATTCATCATCATCTGCCTAGCCTTTTCCCAACTATATTGGGGCCATATTGGGGGCTATATTGCCATAAGTTTAAAATTACTTAATTAAAATCCTGAATTCATGGAACCAAGTTCATGGCTTTTGCTGCTGAATTAGGTATACCAAGTCCTAAGGCAAAAGGCTACATCTTGTTTATCTAGCATAACTGTAATATAATTATTAATTCATGAATCCCCGACAGGTCTCATTGGACCGCGCTGTTATTGTCTTACTATTGTGTCTCGTTTCGCGGGTATTGACAGGTTAAAAACTCAATCGGTAGATTACTCATTAAAATATGTAAAATTGTATATACTACTCTGTCAAGAAAGTACCGGGAAAAGATCAATAATAAGATCTTACTCAAAATGTCTGTTATTCATCCAAAATTTTATCACCTTCAAAGTATGCTCCTTTAGAAACGATACACTTGCGCCAATGAATAATCCATTCATCAAAACATTTTTTCGGTTTCGGTTCAGTTGGAAGGCGCCACTCCGAAGCTTGTTGACTAGTTTGCATGTCAAACTCGTAAACCCACGTTTCGTCACCAGTAACAATGCGTTTCATGAATGTTGGGTCCGAACTGACTCGTTCTAGCATGTCCTCAGCGACTTTCATGCGATTGAGTTTTTGGAGAAAATTCAGATCTTTTGAGACTAGCCGAGCAGCAACATGTTTCATACCCAAATGATTATTTAAAATACTACGGATCGACTCGTGAGATACAAAAAGTTCGGCGGCTATCTCTCTCAGAGTTGAATGGGGATTTTCAGTCACTATTTTCTTCTTTCGTTGACGGCCTACCAGAGCGAGGCAAATCTTCCATCACATCTCGACCGCTTTTGAACGCTTTGAACCACTCATAAGCACGAGTTTTTGATAAAGTCGATTCACCGTAAGCCTTCTGTAACATTTTCAGTGACTCCGAACACGAAATTCCATTGGCGATGCAAAATTTAAGACAAACTCTTTGTTCGATATTTTTGTCCATTATGAAATTCGCAATACACACTTTATATGATATTACTAAAACCAGCACTGTATTTAATATAAATAATAGATGCAACTCAAACTCCGCGCCAAAATGGAAAACAGTTGTGCCGATCGAACAACTACAAAAAAACAAAAATTTGAATTTGGAACCATAAACAAATCATCCATTCCCGATACTTTTTTGACTGAATGTAGGTATCTCATATTTTAACTTGACGATATCTCGAGGTAGCGCTGCATAAAGATGAAATATGACAAATTGTAAGTACCTATATCTCTTAACTTGACGATATCTCGAGGTAGCGCTGCATAAAGATGCTTTTGTCAAATCTAATAATACATGAGATTTATATCAACTAAATCTTAATTCATGAATCCCCGACCGGTCTCATAGGACCGCGCTGTTATTGTCTGAAGCGCAGGCCACACCGCCAGCTGGCGGGCGGGCGGGCCTGACGGGCGAACGACAGGCCTGACGAGTGACGGGCTCTTTGCACACTTCGGTTCACACCGCGAGCTACCGACTAACCTGACGAGCTAAGCTAACGAAATATCTGACGATTCCAGCGAATATACTCGTTCACCTCGTTGGCGCGCCCGCGCTTCGCTAGCTTAGCTCGCCCGCCACGCCAGCCCGCTCGCCCGGTTCGTTAGCCCGTCCTCCCCGTTTCGAGTAGACTAGTCGATGTTCCTCTTTCGAATAGCAGTGCGCCTCCCGCTTCGCCCGCTCCGCCCGTCGCTTGTCTGTCCGTAGTTTTCGGTGTGAACCCAACATAGTTCAGCTCGCCAATATTTCACGTAGTTTGTTTAGTTTCCTTCGTTCGCTTCGCCCGCTTCGCCCGCCAGCTGGCGGTGTGGCCTGCGCTTTACTATTGTGTCTCGTTTCGCGGGTATTGATAGGTTAATCCCTTTTCATCAAGGACTCGCATTTTCCTTGTCAGCAAAAGATAATTGTGTATTTAGGTATTTATGCTATATAAGTTTCATCACAACTTACCTTGACGGTTGCCAGATTGCGAGACTGTACTCGTCTGCATCTTGGTCTGCTGGGACCCTGAAATGATGACCAACATTATTTTTATACACCGTGGAAAGTTGCTGCTACCAATTTTATGTAAAAAAGGTACCGGTATAAGGTAAAGGTAAAGGTATAGGTTAACTTTATGATTTTTCCGAATCGCAAATTTATTTTTCTTGTGACGTACCTACTTATAAATTTTCAGTTTTCAGAGTGATGTAACTACAATTCAGGATTCTAGGTCAACAGGAAGTATATGAATTTTGACTTCCGTGAGAGTGTCTAAATGTACGTTTTTTTACGACATTAAGGCCGTATCCTTTTTTCCGTTAACTGACAAGCTTGATTCAAGGGACCGCAAACCTGAGTATACGGTTTTAATTTCAACTCGATTCCTCCACGGAGATAAATGCTCTTAAAAGACAGACGGACAACAAAGTGATCCTAACTATAAGGGTTCAGTTTTTCCTAATGATGTATGGAAGCCTAAAAATAAGAAAACATATTCAGAGCAAAACTAAATCAATATTATATTGTTTGGAAATAAAACCTGAACCTCAATCAGGAAACGTCAACTCTAATGAGAAAATAGAGTATCTTGTAGGAAATATTGACTGTTTATATTAATTGTTCAAATTTGTTGTTTTCTCGATCTTTTTGTTAAGAAAAAAAAATGTTACTATAGGATCCTGAACAACTTTCTTATAAATAGGTAAACGGTAAATTGTGCCCTTGAATATATCTACCTATAATTTAAGTGTACCCTGAAAACATGACCACCCGTCCATTGCAGCCACGCCACGCCTGATCTACGCCACCTAGGACATTTTAAATGCATTTCAAATTATTATGCCTAACTACTTACATCTCCGTGTTTTGTGACGTCTGTGTCTCTGGCCGCCGCCAGACACATATTGCCCATTCATCTGTAAACAATGAAATTACCATTATACTATTTCAACTATTGCGAAAAAGTGAAAAAAATAGAATTGCGAAGCGCGGCAGTAACCTTTTTTATAACCGTCCCGCATGACGAGAGCCTAGTGAAAGCCGAGAAAGATAAACAAATCTAGAAGGGGTGTGGGAAGTGGACTCAGCGTTTCAGCAATCATTGTGCCGATAGTCGTGTCCGTTGATGCCTAGATCAAAATCTTAGAAGACTCTCGTTAGGCGACTGGATCAAGGACATGATTCAGAAAGTGGTACTCTAGGACACGGTTCGCATTGTCAGGTGGTTCCTTTCCCTGAAGCCCTGACCGGCGTAGCTTGGACCCTGTTCCCGATACCGGTGTGCTACTATTACATTTATACTGGCCAGTTGAATTGTGGGATTATTTTGTAATTCAATAACATATTTAGAAATGGGGACAATATTTCTTGTCACCAAAATTTATATTTGTCATCAAGTTATATCACCTAATAAATGGATTAATCGCCGCGAAATATTTTGGATCTCAGATAAAGAAAAAGTGTTTCCAGGTATGAATTATCAAATTAAATGTGTATTATAGGTGTAAAATAAGAGATGGATTACCATTAAAACTGTAATGTATTAAATATATATAAACTTCGTAATAATAGTTTTATTATTTAAACAATTTGCTTAGAATGGTAGATCTGTCACCAAATAAATCGATGATCAATCTCTGATTGCGACTCCTTTTTATTTATTATTTTGTCACCAATACTGTAATTACATTTAATTTCATTCAGTTATTAAAATAACAGTATTCGTTACCAATTTAATACATGAATTTATAATTCTAATGAAAATATGTTCAAAAAGGCGAAGACAAATTGGTGCGCTTTCCGGACTCAACGATGGGCCGTGGGTAACTAGGTACGATCATAGGATGCGCGGCGCGGGCAGTGAGATGCAAGTTTACTTACTTCATGCGCATCGATTCGACTAAATATTGTTGTGGGTACAAAAATGTGCCCTGTCTACGCTGGCCATGGCTGAGACTACGGAGAAGCTCAGTACAATGCTCGGTGATCTCAGTAGGGCTTCCGAAAGAGTGGGACTCAAAATGAACATGAACAAAACCAAAGTCATGGTAAACATCCATGTAGCACCCACTCCTATCAAGATCGGAGACTCTACACTCGTAGTTGTGGACGACTACGTCTACCTGCTCCTGTTGGGTAGATCTAACTTCGAGAAAGAGATCAATGTCGAATCCGACTCGGCTGGGCAGCGTTCAGGAAGCTGCACTGTATCGTCCAACATACCGCACTGTCTCAAGACAAAAGTCTATGACCAGTGTGTGTTACCAGTGATGACATATGGCTCGGAAACGTGGTCGCTCACAATGGGTCTCATCAGAAGGCTTAAAGTCACCCAAAAAGCCCGGTGTCTCATCAGACGGCTTAAAGTCACCCAAAGGTGGAATGACGACCTGGCGAGGGTCGCGGGACTCCGATGGATGCGAGACGCACAGGACCGGTCGCTGTGGCGACGCTTGGGGGAGGCCTATGTCCAGCAATGGACGTGGACGTCTTTTGGCTGAGATTATGATGAATAGAACACTTACGATCACTAATAAGCAAGAACGTATTAAACATCACTGAAGTACAATCAGCACTACGCACTCTTGAAAAAATCCGCATTCAGCTGGGTGCGTACAGAGTAAGTTTTATAAATGGGTCAAAAGAGAAGTCCTTACAAAGAACATTATTAAAGTCCTTACTCGTTTGCATCTTGTACGAGTTTTGCCTGTAGTTAGAATAGAGATAGGCGGATTAAATCTAACATTTACTACACATTAATCTATCACATACCCGCGAAACGAGACACAATAGTAGGTAAAACAATAACAGCGCGGTCTCATAGGACCGGTTGGGGATTCAAACATAAAGCGCAGTTTATGTAAAGGTCACTTCACTAAATAATTTTTAGTAAATAAGTCAATCTGCTAATCGACGACGATTTATAAGTCGTTGTAAATGACTTACAAAGATTTAAGAAGCTATCAGAATAGTATGGAATACGCAGCCGAAACCAAAGAAAACGAATAAATCTTTTTTGTACAATTTCAATACGATCAATGTAGGTACTTATTTGCCATAACAAGGGTTCTTGAGACGCATATTCAAGATGGCTTCTAACAAAAGAAGAGTAGATAATCTTAAGACTTTTAGCATTCTTGAAACATCCTGTGACAGTCTCATAACAAAACCCACCGATTTTGAAGCTTTAGCTAATATTTGCTCAATGTGCACATTAAATAAAAGTTTAGAGTCATGAACCACGCCCAGTTCACGTACACCGTCGCATCTCGGCAATAGCTACCCTTTAAGTTTAAAAGTTGTAGGGCGAGGGATTCGTTTTCTGCTGAAAGAGACTACTGAGCATTTAACTGATTAACATCTAATTTGTTAATCAGCCAATAATCATCTAATTGTGACAGGTCACTTTGGAGAGCATCCATGTTATCCTTTGACGATATTGCAGAGAATATCTTCATGTCGTCAGCAAAACAAAGTAGATTTGAATGGTGGAAACTCAAATCGATGTCGCTGATATATGTAAATTTTCGCTTTTCCGTACGAATCTTATGACTCGTAACCTCGAGGCCATTACATGACACGAAACATATTGGTTATTATTATAATAATTGTATTATTTTCTTTTATTTTCTTTCCACTGTGTAAAATTTATTTTTCACCTCAGCACCTCAAACAAGTATGTTTTGCAGTTTAAAGACAGTGAGCAAAATTCGATTTTGCTGCGAGCGTGAGACAAAGTAACTTTTTAATTATTTTTTTTTAAATGCCGAGTCAGTGCTGGGTCTACTCACAACATTCGAAAGATTTGAACTTCACTTTGTTCTGTCACTTTCACTTCGATACGAAAAGAGCGAGAGATAGAAACAAGTCGATTCAAAGTTCGATTTTCAAATTCTATATATAATAGGCTCAAAAAAGAAACCAAAAATAAAACGTTCGGAAACACGTCACCTATAAAATTTCAAATAAAGGTTTAAATGTAATTATTATACTTTTCTCTTAATAATCGAATTATATTTTTTTATGATCAAATAAAGAAATGTTGAATGAAAAAATACGAAGTTTATCATGTATCTACATAATTATTTAAAGTTTTAACAATCTTTATTGTGACAGAATAATTTAGTAATAGTGCAATTTCCGAACGCATCTTTAAAAAATAGCGGGCTTTAATTTTTTATTGTTTTCTTCTTCTGTTCGCTAGCTACAAAGTGCGATACACGTTGGATATTATTAAAATAATAATAAATAAATATGAGTGAAGTGAATCCAGTGATGATGTCTGCGATTTAACACCGGAAGAATTGAAGCAGTATGTAAAATTTTTATTTGTTCTCGCTGCTGAAGTGAAAAGTTGTATGTGCTACACGAGACCAAAGTTAATTGCATCTCGTGTCTTTGAATCCCTCGCTGCACTCAGGATTCTAACCTAGAATCACTCGCTACGCTCGTGATTCAAATATAGAATCCTTCGCTTACTCGGGATTCAAAATCAACACTCGCGGCAAAAACCAACTTTGCTCTCTTGTTGCACAAATAACTATTTCACCTCAGCACCTCAAACAAGTATGTTTTGCAGTGAGCAGACAGTGAGCAAAATTCGATTTTGCTGCGAGCGTGAGACAAAGTAACTTTTTAATTATTTTTTTTAAATGCTGAGTCAGTGCTGGGTCTACTCACAACATTCGAAAGATTTGAACTTCACTTTGTTCTGTCACTTTCACTTCGATACGAAAAGAGCGAGAGATAGAAACAAGTCGATTCAAAGTTCGATTTTCAAATTCCATAAATAATAGGCTCAAAAAAGAAACCAACAATAAAACGTTCGGAAACACGTCATCTATAAAATTTCAAATCAAGGTTTAAATGTAATTATTATACTTTTCTCTTAATAATCGAATTATATTTTTTTATGATCAAATAAAGAGATGTTGAATTAAAAAATACGAAGTTTATCATGTATCTACATAATTATTTAAAGTTTTAACAATCTTTATTGTGACAGAATAATTTAGTAATAGTGCAATTTCCGAACGCATCTTTACAAAATAGCGGGCTTTATTTTTTTATTGTTTTCTTCTTCTGTTCGCTAGCTACAAAGTGCGATACACGTTGGATATTATTATTTTATATCGGTTCCAAATAAAACTGTTACTTTTAATTTGCAAAACTGCAATAATTTTACTTTTAACTTTTAATTTTTACAAATATACATGTGGTTTAAATATTACCAAGTTGTATTTTTTATTACCTTTACATTATTTGTTCTCGCTGCTGAAGTGAAAAGTTGTATGTGCTACACGAGACCAAAGTTATTTGCATCTCGTGTCTTTGAATCCCTCGCTGCACTCAGGATTCTAACCTAGAATCACTCGCTACGCTCGTGATTCAAATATAGAATCCTTCGCTTACTCGGGATTCAAAATCAACACTCGCGGCAAAAACCAACTTTGCTCTCTTGTTGCACAAATAACTATTTTCTATGATTGTATTTGCAATATACCTAATAGCTCTTCTGTGACTTGTATTTAATTTTCTAAGCTTACGTCTTCTGTATAAGTAAATTGTTTTTTTTTTTGTGTCAGTGCAGTGCACCTCTGTAAGTTTTTGTATATGTTTAACGCCCATTTTCAATAAGCTATCTAGGTATCTAAAGTTGCAGCTACTAAATATAAACAATCTATCCTTTTGCCCTTACTTGCTTTCCTAACTTGCAAGGCTTTATAACCTACCGATGGATAGCATTTTCTACCAAAAGTTGTGGATTGATAGATAGAATCTTACTGTTTATCGGGGATAGCTTTCTATATATGAACTGCGGTAGGTTATTGAAAACGGGCGTAAGTGAGTTAGGCTAAGATCATAACCACTAACCGCGCGGTACAAGATCATGGTAAACAGTGATCATCGTTTACATTACCGTGCGGCACCGCGCGGCAACGCGCGGCGGGCCCCACCCGCGCGCAAGTACATTTATCCGTCATGTGAACGCCCCAACCGCGCGGCGACGCGAGGTACCGCGCGGTCTTGTGAACTTAGCCTTAGTCGTTGAGGTGCCTAATCAATAAATAAATAAATGATAAAAAGCAGAAGAGCCATCGAGGAACCTTGGTGCACACCACTAGGAGCTAGGGATTGCAATCCAGCAGCGTTTTCAATCCAGCTGGATTTTTGCTGGATTGACCTGAATCCAGCTGGATCCAGCCTGGATCCAGCAAAATGTGGAACGCAAATAAAAAGGCGACATTTATATTTTTTAATTAAGTAATTTGTATAATAACTTATAACGATAATCTATGAAACCTTTCACTAATTTGCTTTCGTTTCTTAACCATTTGAGATCAAAAGAAACAACTTAAAATTAAATAACATATACCCTTGTAGTGACATCTGACGTCACAGAATCCTGCATCGCGCAAGCTAAGTTCTCCGCGCGATTTAAATAGATACAATAGCCCGAAATCATCTATCAGGCAGTTGCCATTACACAGTTGTCACGAGTCATCACATATAACAATTACGGATGCAATTCGAAACTAAACAATAGAAATTGATACGTTTGCACTGTATGCTGGATCCAGCATATTTAAAAAGGCGCTGGATCCAGCTGGATTGCTGTATGCTGGATCCAGCAAATGCAATCCCTATTAGGAGCTGAAACCCATCTCAACATGTACTTATACAATTATTAAAAAGCTTTCTTTTCAGAATATGATGGTCGATTCTGTCAAAAGCTTTACTGTAATCTGTGTAAACGACATCCATTTGTGCCCTACTATCCATTTTGACACTAAGAAAGTCTTTGTCTAAAGCCCGATTAGATATTGTTGAACGGCCTCTAAGAAATCCGTGCTGAGAAGGGCTGAAAGGCAGACTCAGCGCTGCATAAACTTGGTACTAGACCATATATCTCAATGGTTTAGGTGATTTATTGTGGAACTGATTTTAAATTGTTTGGTGGCTACATTTAGGTGACAAATCTACTGTTTTGCGGGTAAACCCTATTGTTTAAGAAACAAAACTAATTAAATTGGCGATAGCTTAAATGATACCCATTTAAAACGAATAAAAGTAGTTTACACGATTTTTTGCCTATATGTAGATGAAAACAATGAAAATCGGTAGAGAATTACTCTACCGTTACCGGACCCTCATTTAGATATTAAACCGAAAAAAAATTAGGACGTCAAATTTAAAATATATTAATATTTTTTGATTTCGATCTTCTTACACAGCCGCTACTTAGAAAGTAATTACTGGAACAACTTTTAACTGATTAGGAAGTGTTTCACAATGGCCGAGTAGCCACTACTTCCTGAATGAATTCAAAAATGGAACAGAAGTTGTATGAAATTATCTGCCAAGTAAGATATTGGAAACTTAATCATAAGTGGTGAAACAGGCCCTTAGTGTCAGTTTCTTTTTCGGTACCTACTCTAGTAGTAATCGTCTAACATATTTTTATCCCAGAAATCTTGATATCTCTCTCCGTAGGACTTTTAATTCTAATGAAAATGTCCGCTATGTTCATCACTCACGCTTCCCAGGTTTTCAGGAAAAATACTCAAGTGTGAATGTAAAAAATAAATTTTCAGTAACATGTGTAGTATGTGTACTTCCATTTTGAGATATAAATCAATAAATTAGATACAATTTATACGTATTCCTCAGTTTATTGTTGCCCAAGGAAGCAAAGCTACTGGTATACCAAGCATATTTTTCAACACTGGATAAGTGGCAATCTAAATTGTTATCCTTCAATATTTTTTTAAGTTTGGGGCTTACAAAGATTCCTTCTTTAATTACTCAGATACCCGCGAAACGAGACACAATAGTAAAACAATAACAGCGCGGTCTCATAGGACCGGTTGGGGATTCAAACGTTAAAATTAGCATCAGACAGTTTGAAAAAAAAAAACGGTTTTTAAATATGCAAAGTCCATGTGAGTGCGCTTTGGCTTATTTTCTGTACTTAAACTGTAAGCAATGACGGGCCAAGAAAACAAATTTATTTTTACACCACCTGCTCGATAATGACCCTATTATGTGTCATGTAACCTGCACTTAAAGCAACTCGTTATCACCTAGGGAGATAATACAGTATGGCCGATCCCTAGGGAATAATGTTTTTTTTTTTAATTTAGAACATCAAATACGCCTTCAGTCATTTAAAATGTACGTGCATCAATAGTAGATTGTATCATAAGGGAGCAAAGTAATATTTTTACGGCGAGGGCGTTTTTTGAATCGAGAGCGAAGTGAAGGATTCTTGTGTAGAATCCCGAGCGTAGCGAGGGGTTCTTTAGTAGAATCCTGAACGTAGCGAGGGATTCAAAGTACGTCGCCCGAGCCAAAAATATATTTGCGCCCGAGTCATACACTCTACTTTTCATCACCCTCTATGAGGAAATAAAAGGCGCCTCATCATTTTATCATTTGTCAATATTTGTAATTTTTAGTCATTTTAATCTATTTTTAGTCATTTTTGTAATTCTAAGTAATTTTTTGTAATTTTAGTCATTTTTTGTAAATTTAGTCATTTTTTGTAATTTTAGTCATTTTTTTGTAATTTTAGTGTTTTTTTGTAAATTTAGTCATTTTTTGTAATTTTAGTCATTTTTTTGTAATTTTAGTCATTTTTTGTAATTTCTAGACATTTTAATCTATTTTAGTCTATTTTTAGTCATATTGTCATTCTTAGTCATTTTAGTCATTTTTTGACATTTTTAGACATTTTTGGTCATTTTAATCTATTTTTAGTCATTTTGTCATTCTTAGTCATTTTAGTCATTTTTTGACATTTTTAGACATTTTTGGTCATTTTAGTCCATTTTTAGTCATTTTTGTAATACTTAGTCATTTTTTGATCTTTTTAGTCATTTTATTCTATTTTAGTCTATTTTTAGTTGTTTTTATAATTTTTAGTCATTTATGTCATTTTTAGTCATTTTTGTCATATTTGTCGTATTTGCCATTTACTTAATATATGCGTTCAATTTCTTTGGCGCTAAACACTAAGATGTTCCAAATTCATTGCTGCGCACTTATTTCAGATAACGGGGAATAAAAATATTTTTTAACACCGTTGCTCGTAAAGCTGATGTAATTCCACCGGTTTTAAATATGTAAAGCGGGTCATTAAAAACGCGTGTGTTACAAAGCAAATAGTTAAGTTATAGTCCATACAAATTCCATAACAGCATTATTTGCCATTTCGCGCGCGGCGATTAGTTCGAAATTTGAATAGCAAATTCAAATTTCGAACTAATCGCCGCGCGGCGCCAGTCAGTAGGCACTGTAGGCAGCGCTAGCGCGCTGTTAAAATGACGGGAAGGAACAGTGTGCATTCACAGATTCAGTTTATTTATATGTTTTTTTTTCTGTTTCCTCGCAAATGTGTTAAAAAACGTCGTACGATATACGTGCGTATTGGTTATAACATGCTCGGCTCAGTTACGCCCTCGCCTTCGGCTCGGGCTGAAATTCCGCCTCGCATGTTATAACCATCATTACGCACTAATATCGTAATGTACTATAACGGGGAATAAAACATCTAACGGGAAATAAAAATACTTTTATTTCCCGTTAAAAGTTTGATACAGAAAACACTACCTTTGGGCGCACTTAAAGGGGAACAAAGTCGTCCTTTTCGAATAGATGGGATGAAAACAAATTTATTCAAAAATGAAACCATGGCCACTAACAAAAAAAAAAGAAAAATAAATGTGGTTGCATACTAAGGAAAAGGTTAAGGAGGTTCTAAAAAAGAGTAAAGTTATAGAGTAATATTGAAGTATCAAATTTTGTTTGCTTCTAATTTGGAGTTGAGATTAACGTGTAAATAATGTTGCATATTTTTTAATTTATTTATAATTTGTTCTATACGATATATAATACCTAGTTAATTATTCGTAGTAGACTTGTAATTATCTCACACGTGGTATAAAAAGTAGAGTATCCAACACGGGAATAAAGCTGTCTTTGTCTTGGGCGGCTTTAATTCCTCACTTCACTCAGGTTTCTCTATTAACTCCCTCGCAATGCTCGGGAGTTAATTATATAAATCCCTCACTGACGTTCGGGATTAAAACTGAGCAACCTTCGTTTTGTTCGGAATTCAACATGCCGCCCTCGCCTTAAAGACACTGCTTTACTCCCTAGTCACATAATCTACTATTTTTCACACCACCTTGCACCTGCTCGGTAATGCCTAATGCAGTATGGGCGATCCCTAGGGCATAATGAGATGTTTTGAATTTAGAACGTCATTATTTAAAAAAAACCCCTTCCGTGAATTAAAATGATGTGCATATCTATTCAAAAATGAAACTGGCCACTAACAAAAAAAATAATAATAAGTGTGGTTACATACTGAGGAAAAGGTCAAGGAGGTTCTAAAAAAGAGTAACGAATATTGAAGTGGGTAGGTAGTAATATTTTGTTGGTTTCTAAGTTCGAACACATGAACAGATTAATTTGTAAATAATGCTAAGTACCTATATATTTTTTAATTTATTTATACTTTGTTTTAAGTATACGATTCAAAGTAGTTAATTAATCGTAGTAGACTTTTAATTATCTCACAGATGGTGTAAAAAGTAGAGTATCCAACACGGGGATAAAGCTGTCTTTGTCTTGGGCGACTTGAATTCCTCACTTCACTCAGGTTTCTCTATTAACTCCCTCGCAATGCTCGGGAGTTAATTATATAATTCCCTCACTCAATTTCGGGACTAAAACTTAGCAATCTTCGTTTTGTTCGGAATTCAACATGCCGCCCTCGCCTTAAAGACACTGCTTTATTCCCTATCCCTAGTCACATAATCTACTATTATTCCCTGCGGCCCAGTTAGTTAATAATTATGCTTCTATAATTTTCAAATATTAAATTGATATGTGAAAATTGTAGAAGATTGTTGTTGATTCTCTTTTGAGGATATTTTAACAATTCTTTTTTAACTAGCTTTACTAATTAAACATAACGTTACTCTGAAAAACTCGAATTGATAAAAAAAGTTCCGTATTTTGGGAATGGGTACCTAAACGAAAAACAAAAGTTTGTAAACTAGTGTAGTGGTAGCTACTAAGACTTTATAGTTACCTGCGGTTGTAGGAGGTGCGCTGCTCGCTGGTGGAGCACCCGTTGTAGTTAATGGAGTCGATACCGTTGCGACGATCGCTGCTGCACTCTGCTGCTGTGTGCACACTTGCCCTGAGGCGCTGGATGCAGTAGCCTCAGTTTCTATTATAGCTGGTGGCAGAGACGGTTGCATGGCCGGCATGGCTATCTCAGGAGGCGGCATCTCAGTCGAGGTTGGCTTCGGAGCCACCGGAAATCGGGCAGGTGGAAGTCTTGGCGCAGAATGAAAGGTTCTCATAGCCCGCAATGGTGCCGTTCGTTTTGGTGGACGTTGTGGTATTATAACTGGCGCCGCTATAGGGGCTTGGGCCGTGGACACATTGTTTGAACAAGACGGCAGAGTTGTTGTTGTTGTTGTTCCTGGTGGGGAATCCGGCTCCGTTTTTGGTGGCACTAGATATGGCGAGGGCCAAGTTAATATCGGCGTTGGTGGCTGAAGCGACTGTGTAGAGGCTGTCTGAAGAGTCATCTCCGGTAAGGTCGTCTGAGCCAGCGGTGCGTTCAGCATGGCTGACTGAGTTGGCGGGTTCTCCGGCAAGGTCGTCTGAGCCAGCGGCGCGTTCGGCATGGCAGACTGAGTTGGCGGGATTCCCGGTAAGGTCGACTCAGCCAGCGGCGCATTCTGCATGGCTGGCTGAGTAGGCGGGATCTCCGGTAAGGTCGACTCAGCCAGCGGCACTGTCGGCATGGCTGGTTGATCGGGTACCGGGAATAGAGTAGGTGAACTCGACGAAATAGTGGAGTTTTGTAATACTTGTCGACTCGGCTGCGTTCCTAATAAGGAGGCCACGACAGCTTTACTATTGGTGATGATGACTGAACTGGTGACGACTCTGGCATGCTCCGGTTCTCACTCAAGAGCTCTTGTTACCAGTTCCACGGCAACATCAATGCTAGTTCGGAGGCGATGTTGGAGGCGAGTCAACGGCGCACTTCGCAAGACCAGCTCTCCTGGTGGTGTCGGTGGCTGTGGTGGTGGCGGGCACAGGGCGCCTCGTGGTAAAGCATTAATTGCAATCTAATTCAACATAATTATGAAATGCTAAAAATAATAAGCTACCTACATGATAATTGTAATTTGACTTTGTAACTTCTTACATCCTAACTAGGTAGTTGTAAATTATGTGCACTTTCTATAAGCGGCAGTAAAGAAAGGCATTTTTTTTAATGTATAGTGCTACTCCAACCTTCGAAGCTCGTCGTTTTCGGTACCGTTCTTCTAGACATTGTTAACTCTACACTCTCCACACACAATGCACAAAAAGTTTACGTGCAACACACAACGCACTTTAATGTTGTTAGTGATTTGAGTGTCGATCACTGCTTTAGGCAAGTCTTAAAGCGTAGTTGAAGTACGAGTATATATGATAACCCATTGGGACCTTCACAGTCTATGCGACTAGATAGAACCCTTTGTCTGCTAGGGCGGGCGGCGCGACCACTACCGACTATCGATCGGCGCAGGTGAAGTTGCAGTGTTACCAACTATGTGCCAATGAATTCCAAATATATTTTAATTTTATAGTTCGAAGAGTTCAAAAGTTAAAGGTTATCTATACTTCTATACTAATAATAGAAAGTATTTGAGCTTGTAATAAGTAAATTCAAAAACTAGTGGACCAATTTAAAAAGTTCTTTCACCAGTAGAATGCAACTTTTCCACTGAGATAAGTAATGTACTTTCTTTCACGCCCGGTAAACAATGGGAGAATTTTACTAATTCTCTATTTAAATTCTGCCAGTGGCTTCGCTGGTAAGAATAAAAATATAGATAGTATAGAAATAGATAGCAGGTACTTAGTAAAAAAGCAACAAGTTTGAGTTTTCCGGACGGATAGAACCGTCGCTTTCGTAAATAAGTCCCTATAGTAGGTAAAAAAAAAACACTTTTTTATAAAAAAAAATATAAAAGTTTGTGTTGATAACTACAAAAAAAAAATTCTAGACAGATACAGCAATCTACATTTTCCGTAATATTTGCTTATATATCTACATTCAACAAGTAGATTTGTCTTTACTATCTATTCTTTCTATATTATATGAAATATTATAAAGGGAAAAGATTTGTATTTTTTTATTGTATTTAGTTTATAAAGGAAGGTATTTGTCAAGTAAAATCTGTAAAGAATGAAGCCGGAATAGTTCTGTCGGATGATGAAAAAATCTAAGAGAGGTGGAAGGACTAAGTATTTTGAAAGACTGATGAATGAGGAAAATGATTGGAGTGGGATTTTAATCAGCAAACCAGTGAATTACTGGAAACGGTCACTGAAAATGGTTATTATGGACGAAGTCTCAATGAATGAAGTAAGTAAGTAGATAGAAGAATGGTAAAGCCATTTGTCCCGGTGGAATATCAGTGTGGAAGTTATTCTTATATTATATTCTTCAATAAGTTGATGCGGGAAGAAGCCATAACTTATGATTGGTGTAATTTCCTTGGTAACCCATCTATAAAAACAAAGGAGATGTTCTTGAGTGCAACAAGTGGCAACAAGTAGGTATAGAGGAATAAAGCTATGGCCACATACTATGAAAGTTTAGAAAAAAGTTATTGAGAGGCGGTTGAAAGAAGAGGGTTAAATTTCAAAGAACCAATTTTATGCCTGGT
This sequence comes from Mythimna separata, assembly GCA_030763345.1. NCBI lineage: Eukaryota > Metazoa > Arthropoda > Insecta > Lepidoptera > Noctuidae > Mythimna > Mythimna separata. The sequence continues at coordinate 18,429,619 of CM061167.1, read as the reverse complement.
CGAGGTACCTACAACGGATGAAATTTTTGCAGCTGTGCGAGAAATACAGAGGTGCACATAAAAACTTGAACGCGGTATTCGTTGACCTCGAAAAAGCTTCCGGAGACCTTCGACATGGAATAAAAATAAATGGGGGTCAAAGGTCACAAAAATGTGTTTTTTTCATGATTTTCAAAAAGTTTTATCATTAACCTATCACATACCCACAAAACGAGACACAATAGTAAAACAATAACAGCGCGGTCTCATAGGACTGGTCGGGGATTCATGAATTAAATTAGCTTTGACAAAAATTGTAGATCAGATAATTTTTTTTTTTTTTTTTTTGTTAGCCTGTTCTGTCCCACTCCTGGGCAAAGGCCTCCCTCCACTCCTTCCATCTCTCGCGAGCCCGCGCTTCCTCTTGCCAGTTCTGGTGGAATCTATCCAATTCGTCCCGCCATCTCCTTCGTGGTCTGCCACGACCCCGTCGTACTGTTTCAGGGTACCAACTTTGTGCTAGTTTGGCCCACAGTTTGTCGGGCATGCGGCAGACATGTCCTGCCCAGTCCCATTTCAATTGGGCAGCCTTTTGGGCCACATCAATTATTTTGGTTTTGGAGCGCAGTATAGTGTTTCGAACTCGATCCGTTAATTTAACACCTAGTATACTGCGCTCCATTGCTCGTTGGCAAACCTTGAGTTTGGACTTCTGGATGTTAGTCAAAGACCAAGTCTGCGCACCATACGTCAACACTGGGAGAATACACATGTCCATGAGTTTCTGTTTTTGTGCCATGGGCAACTCACCTTTAAATAGGTTTTTCATGGACCAGTAGGTCTTCAGATAATTACCTATCTAAAAAACATATCTAATTTCTTTTTTTCCTAAGTAGCCAAATTGCAAAAAATGGAACCCTCATAGATTCGTCATGTCTGTCTATCTGTCTGTCCGTCCGTATGTCGCGGCCACTTTTTTCCGAAACTATATATTGTTGAAACTTGGTAAATAGATGTATTCTGTGAACCACATTAAGATTAAAAAAAATATTAAACAAAATTGGGTTTCCCCATAGGTCCTTAGAACTGTAACTATTTTTTTTTTCATCTAACCCGTACGTGTGTGGTATCTATGTATATATATATATCTTCAAAAATGATATTTTTTAAGAGGTTTCTAATATTTTTTCTAAACTGAACAGTTTGCGTGAGAGACACTTCCAAAGTTGAAAAATGTCCCCCTCCCCTGTGACTTCTAAAATAAGAGAATGATAAAACTAAAAAAATGTATGGTATGCAATTACCATGCAAACTTCCACCGGAAATTGGTTTGAACGAGATTTAGTAAGTAGTTTTTTGTTAATACGTCATAAATCGTAAACCTCTATTACCTAAGTTGGTACGGAAACATCAGTGCGGGGAGTCCGATTCGCATTTGCCCGGTTTTTGGGAGAAGGGGCTTGTGCGAAAGTACTAGGGGTAATCGAAAAGTAATGAATAATCAATATGAAATAAAGATACTTTTACTATAAAAAATATATATTTCTCTACATAGTTTCTTAGCAAGTCAATACATTTAATCCATTCTTTTTTTAAATCCATAATTCCTTTTGAAAAAAAATCTTTGTCTTGATCATCCAAAAACGCCTCTACAGTAGTCATCTCCTCGTTATTATTGTCAATTTTTTTGCCTCAGAGGTGTTTCTTGAGCCGAGAAAAGAGGTAAAAGTCCCTGGGAGCCAGGTCTGGCGGATAGGGTGGGTTTTCAAGCAATTCGAATCCCGTTTCTTGAACGCAACGGCGGCGGCTTTGTTAGCCGGTGCGTTGTCTTGGTGAAACAACACTTTTTTGAGTTTGCGTCGTTTTTTTCTTTGACGACCTGCCGCAATCTTCTTATTTGTTCTGCGTAGTAAGAGTCCATAATAGTGGCTCCTTTTTAAAAGTATTCCACTATTATAATTCCTTCAGCATCCCATAAAACGGACGCCATAACCTTTCCTGCCGAACTTGACACATTGAATTTCTTCAGCGACGGGGAAGAGCCTCGTTTCCAAGTCTTAGGCTCTTGTTTGGTTTCTGGATCAATGTGGTGGATCCAGGTCTTGTCCACAGTCACGAAACGAGACAAAAAAATCCTGATCCGTCTGAAACTTTTCGAGATTCGCCCTCGAAATGTCGACACGTTTTGATTTGTGCTCGTCGGTTAACATTTTCGGTACCCAACGTGCAGATCTTTTTCATAAATGTAACAGTTTGTTTGCAATGATTCTTTGAACACTTGTCATATGACATCCCTATGACCTCAGCTACATGCTTTGTGGTCAATCTTTGATCTGCCAATACGACATCTTCGACTTTTTTTACTTTTTCTGCAGTGTGGGACGTGGGTGGGCGTCCCTCGCCATGTTCTTCTGTGGATGTTCTACCCAGCTTGGACTCCTTTGACCAGCGCGCAACTGTGGAATATGAAGGAGCAGAGTCCCTTTATATTTCCACTATGTCTTTTTGTATGTCTTTGGTAGATTTTTTTTCAAACAGAGGTACTTAATGATAGCTCTGATTTAATTTTTCTCCATTTTGATGTTTTCTGACAGTTCGTATTCAAATGAATGTAGGTACCCAACTAGCACACTAGTGAAAATAGCAGCCTATTTTGCAACTTTTAGCTGTACAGTAGCGCTTTAGGGGTTCAGAAAGTAGTTTTAAGTTCTACTATTGCTTCCGTAACTGTTCTTAGCTGTAAATATCACTAGGGGTAGCAGAAACTGAACCAAATGCCACTCTAGGTTTTATAAGAGTTCATTTTACAACTCATTTGCCGTCTATAGCTTTAAAAGAGAGTTAAAACATGTATGTTAAAGCTTAAAGCAGCTAAAAAGCTTCTATTGTCGTTACTGTACGCTTCAGAACTGCATAAACACTTTAATTGCAAACTTTTTAACGGAACTGTATAAAAGATATATTTATTACTGTTCTGCCACTGAAAGTTTCATTGCAGAAGTAATTTGTTCTTTTGCGCAGACTTAAGTAGGAATTTGATCGACTGTATTACTAATAGCGACATTAAGGGTTCACAATAGAACTAGGAGAGTAATGGACATTGCCTACTCATAAAAAACTGGCCAAGTGCGAGTCGGAGTCGCGCACCGAGGGTTCCGTACAAACTTAATTACGGTTTACGAATTATGACGTATTAAAAAAAAAACTAGATCTCCTTCAAACCAATTTTCAGTGGAAGTTTGTATAGTAATGTACATCATATATTTTTTTTAGTTTTTTCATTCCCGTTGTTTAGAAGTTACAGGGGGGTTACATTTCACCACTTTGGAAGTGTCTCTCGCGCAAACTATTCAGTTTAGAAAAAAAATATATTAGGAACCTTAATATCATTTTTGAAGGCCTATCCGTAGACACTCCACAAGTATGGGTTTGATGAAAAAAAAATTGAGTTTCAGTTCAGAGTATGGGGAACCTTAAAATTTAATGTATTTTTTTCTATTTTTATGTGAAAATCTTAATGCGGTTCACAGAATAAATCTATTTGCCAAGTTACAACAGTATATAGCTCTTATAGTTTCGTAAAAAAATGACTGTGACATATGGACAGACTGTGTCTGTGGGTTCCGTTTTTTGCCATTTCGCTACGGAACCCTAATAAGGCAACTGTGTGTGAGGATTCTGTAATTGAAAAATTAAATAACACGATACAATATTAATTTTATTTTAATCAAGTTTGGCTGCGGAGTTGAATCTTCTATTTTACATATTTTTTTACTTTCTTAGTTCGGCCAGTGTAACACTTCATGATTTTCCCACTTAGGTGGACAGATGCAAAGTTCTTGTTTATTTTGTTGTTCATTATACCTAAGTTTGAATTATTTTGAAAGACATTCTGAAAACATGCAAGACATGGTAAGTGTTAACAATTGAAAGAGCGAAAAATATAGAAACAGCTACATGATCATCGCGTTTTAGGGTTTTTAACGAGTACTACGGATCTCTAAACAAATAGCCATAGGTGTGGTTCGATATCTGCAGTAAGTACGAAATAAAAGTGATTGTAAAGACTTGAACTGCATTAGTGGTACAGGTATTACTTGGATCTTCAGAACAGTGAAACTTAGCGCTTTGACGCGCAGAGAGGAAGTATTAAGGTTGAAGTTGCAACTTAAAGCTGCTTCTCATAGACGACATGTTTACAAGACAATTATTTATCATTATTTGAGAAATTTATAGGTTTTATAGCAATTTGTAGTAAAATATAACTAGTATAGAAACGAGCAACTTACTAAATACAAATGTAATCAAGTATGTAATTTCAATATCGTGAATGTATGTGATGTACCTAATAATATTTTACATATTTTACGATATTCTGAGGTAATTATGGAGGCGCGTTAAAAATACTCCAACAATATCAACTATATGCACGATAAACTGATCTGCGTTGGTAGCCACTTGCATATAATACAAAATATAGCTCAAAAACACTTATTACCTTCACTGCACTTATTATTTATTTGTATTCAGTAATGTCTGACACAGGAACAACAGATGTATTTAATAAACGAGAGACAAAGTGAATGATTACTGGTCCTTTATTCGTTCAGTTAAACCTGTCATTCATTCAATAAGGGCCACAAGAGCTTTAGTGTGGTGATAATTATTAGTTGCAGCTCTTGTAGCGCTTATATGCCACTATTATGAAGTTCTAATGAAACTATAGACTGCGAAAAGTTGTGCCCCTTTGGCTCCAAAGTGGCTCCATAAGGTCTGTAGTGCACGCTCTGGCGCTTGAGCTTGGCGCCTTTGGAAATAATCGGATAGGCTCCAAAGCTCTTAAGCAACCTGTTTGTGCTAGTTGGGATAACTCGCTGTAAAGTGTTTTTTTTTTAATTCAACCCTTACGTGTAATATATTGTTGAATAGGCATTCAAAAATGAATAGGGGTTTACTAACATAATTGTTTGATAATACTTATCAATAATTTCGGAAATAATCGCTCCAAAAGTAAAAAACAATGTGCATGGGGGCCCTCTAACTTTTGAACCATAAGTTTAGAAAATATGAAAAAAATATCAAAAATGAATAGGGGTTTACTAAAAACATTTTTTGTTAATATCAATTATTTCGGAAATAATCGCTCCAAAAGTAAAAAACAACGTGTCCCCCCCCCCCTCTAACTTTTGAACCATAAGTTTAGAAAATATGAAAAAAATCTGGAAAGTAGAGCTTTATACAGACTTTCTAGGAAAATGGTTTTGAACTTGATGGGACGAACAGTTTTTGATAAGTTGGGGACATTTATTGTGACAGACAGGAAACTACGGAATCCTACACTGAGCGTGGCCCAAAACGCTCTTGGCCGGTTTTATTTTTGGTAGGGGAATCATCAGAACGACTTCTCCCGCTCTTGATCGGAGCGGGAGGGCGTGTCAGACTCTTACCGACTAAACCCAACCCCGTTCCTTCGTTGCCTTCGATCTTGGGGACATGGACTTACCTTTCGGAATTTAATTGTTCCCCAGAGGCTTCGGTCCTGTCGGGCCCCTACAGTTTGCTGACATCTCTTTGAGGCGCGCGTGGTACAGACCGCGCCGTTGACCACTAGGCTCGGTCCAGTTTATAACCAGACTACGTCGACGCACTACCGGACGGCGAGCTACCCAGTGCTCGCCGTCTGCAAGCCTGCGCCTACGGTGGTCGGAAACCGGGATCGGGATCTCGGCGGCGGCGGCGTGAAGGCCGTTCCCGCACGCGCTCGGGGTCGGCAGCCTCCTTCGCTAACATTACTGCTTCGAAGAAGGAGGCGACCGCCCGCCACCCCTCCTCGCTCCGGACCATGGCTTGTACCAGGGCCCGGCGCGAGAGGTCGCCGCCACCGATAGCCTCCACAAGGACACGACGGTGCTCCGCCCAAGCGGGGCACACCTCTACCGTGTGCTCTACCGTGACCTCCGGGCGGTCCACACAGTGGCGATACCCGGACGTCCTTTCCTCCTTGATCTGATGCAGGAACCTCCCGAACTTACCGTGTCCGATGAGGACCTGCGTCATACGGAACGAGAGGACGCTGTGACCTCTTTCCAACCACTCATCAAAGAGGGGACTTACTGCCACAAACTCAGTCTGTCGGTCTGTTTGTTACGCTTTCACGCTTACACCGCTAAACCGATTTCGATGAAATTTGGAGCTCCTCGTCTACAGCAGTGTATTTCCGAAAAGTGCCAGTTTTAGATAGGTTGGTGGTTAAGAAAGCGGAGTTGCTATTGTCTCCGCGCCTCAGCAGCGTAAGGTCGTCTGTCCATCGCCGCCGTCACCGGGACGTCACCGAGAACGAGATTTTTTCGGGACGAGTTTAAGATGACGTGACGGCGATCGTGTGTCCACCGCGCCGATATAGGTATCAGTGGCTCAGTTCTATGATAATAGACAAAACAAATGGTGAATTCAAAATTCATTCGAAGTTCTAGCGGTAACGTAGTTTATTATTTTTTGCACTAGGCAATGTTTAGTTTGAAGTACTAGTACTTAATAGCAAAAGTTACAAAAAAAAACAGGGCAAGTGCGAGTCGGACTCGCGCACTGAGGGTTCCGTACCAACTGACCTATGAAAACAGTTCATTCTCGAATCGAGTCTTGAAGACTTTTCCTTTTTTTTTCTGGTGACGTGACTAAAAATTTTCAGTTTTCAGACTTTTCCCTATGTTAGTGCTATAATACCTAGCTTCGTGCCAAATTTCAAGATTCTAGGTCGACTGGAAGTACCCTTTAGGTTTTGATTCCCTCGCGAGTACTTGCGAGTTTCAAAATATGCAGCTAAAATTGCTGTTTCTTTTGATTGCGTTGACATAGAAGTTTGATTTTGTTACAGCTTAAAGGTATTATAAACCTGAGTATTTGGTATGAATTTCAATTTAATACCTCTACGCGTTTATGAGGAAATGGGTAGTAAGTTTAAAATTATTAAAAAAATATATATTATGTGATGTAACTAAAAATTTATGGTTTTCGTAATTTTTCCTTTATCTATGCTATAAGACGTTGCTTCGTACCAAATTTCAAGATTCTGAGTTCACGGGAAGCACCCTGTAGGTTTTGATTCCCTTGCAAGTGTCGAAAATTTGCGGCATAAACGGCTGTATCTTTTGATTGCGTTGGCTTAAAAGTTTGATTTTTTCACAGCTTTAAGGGACAATAGACCTGAGTAATTGATATAAATTTCAGCTTCATACCTCTACGCGTTCCTGAGAAAAAGGGTCTTGACAGACGGACGGACAGACGGACAACAAAGTGATCCTATAAGGGTTCCGTTTTTTCCTTTTGAGGTACGGAACCCTAATTAATGTTTAAATAGTGATCATTGCCAAAATTTTAGTCGTTTTTGAATTTTTAATTATCTATTAACAAAGATCGGCCATGGTAGGTATTAGTTATGAGTATTAAATTTGGAATTTTGCATAAAAAAAATATTAATTTCAAAAACTACCTACTAAATTTTGGTAGAACATTTTTGGTGGCTTAATTTATTGCATTTTAACCCTACTATGACGTCCTGCAAAGAATACGTCGAGTTACGAGTAACCCTTTATAGCTATAAGTAGGTACTAGCTGTTAGCCACGACATCGTCTGCGTTAAGTTCGTAAAACTGTACAATAATTCTGTGCTTACAATTACAATTCATTCCGTATTTTACTTTCACATAAAACGGTTAAAGTTATAAATGTAAATTACCTTCAGGAAAATTGGTATGTAGGTACTCATACATATGTGTACAATTCTGTCCAGATGTAGGTATCTCAATGAACAAAACGAGTATGTAATGGTCGTAGATGTTCGCGTTTCTGCCTACCCTAAGGTAAAAACTATTAGTTTATGTATTATTCTGGTTTGTTTTGGCAAAACAACGCTGGATGATTTTAAAATTATGTTTGCCAAAAAAAAATTTGTGTGTTAATTATTATAGGTATATTTCTAGCAACACTAAATAAATGCTTGTAAATGTTGGCTGTGCAAAAATTGTAAACAGTGGAAACGATCGGAACCCACCACCGTTAGGGTTTGCAGTTAGCTGCACCTTTTCTTAAGATCGGTAAATCATCATATGCCTTCTCCCATTCTGGGCGGAGCGAGAGAAAGTTTCAGACTTCTGCTGTCCAAAACTCATCTGTGTTCCTTCAGTTGCCCTTTGCGTTTTATGCTGCGGCCAGACTATGCTCCTCGCGCTGCTCATCGCTCTGCTCCTCGCGCTGCCGTGATTTGCCGCGATGTTGCTCTCTCTCTCTCGCGCGCAAAGACCGACAAGATAGGGAGCAGTGGGCAGGACGAGGAGCATGACGAGTGGCATGACGAGTAACGTGGCCACACTATGTCTCTGCCTCCTTTCCTCGTTACTTCCCATGCTACTCGTCGAGTGTGTGGCCGCGGCATTAGAAAAACAGCAAGCACGCCACAATAGCAATATAATAGGTACATATAATTTGGGTAATCAAAAGCTGTCTGTTTTGGATTCGGCGGGAAATACTCTGATAGTGATATCACCATTGTGCGGATTGCTTGGAAGATATGATGCAACATACGGTGAAAGTCTGCTTCGCTTGGGCGGAGCGCCGCCGTGCACTCGTGAAGGCAATTGGCACAGAACATATCAACCAGTCACCTCCTTCAATAAATCACTAATGCGATCGAAGGAACTGGCTGAAAATATGGTGGATATCATTAATTCCGCCTATAAGAGGAGCTCGTGGCTAGATAATAACAGCCGCACCGGTCGATCTTCAAGGTTAAGCAACGCTTACCTAGGTTGGTCTATGGATGGGTGACCATCTTAACATAACGAGTTTCCTCCGTGCCTCGGAAAGCAAGTTAAGCCGTGGGTCCCGGTTGTCATTTGTAGATCTTTGGCAGTCGTTACGGATAGTCAGAAACCAGTAAATCTGACTCCAGTCTTGCCAAGAAGTACCGTATTAGTATTACCCCAGTTAATGGGTTGCGGAGGTCTGGTAGGCAGCCGCTCCTCGTAAAATACTGGTATTCAGCTAAATCCGGCTTGACTGGAAGCCGACCCCAATATAGTTGGGAAAAAAAGGCTAGGCAGATGATGATCATTAATTCCGCCTATGTACCACCACTGTACATGAAGTTTAAATAAATAAATCTTTCTCAAAAACAGTACTTATAAGAATTTGCGAATACTCTCGCAAATTTTTATAAGTGCTTGCATTGATAAATTGATTGTTGCTGTTTAATCATTTTGGGCTTTTGAATTACTTTTTCATGTATCCAGTGTATCCCCTGAAACTTTTTCGTGATTTCAGTGTTGGTCGCATAGGTAGTAAAAGGCGTTCATATTGATGAGTACAAAAACACTTTTTAAGGAAAGCCCCTTCTTCTTCGTATCAATGTTGTATAATTATGTATCTCTTCGTTGATTGACTCTCAAAATTGGCGTTCTTATACAGACTTCATAATTTTTGATTACGTTATTCAATAAAAATAACGATGCTACGTCGAAAAATTTTAAAAAGGAGTTTTAGGATTAACACCACGCTAATCCAAATCGAGGCGTTTTTAGAACTCTCATCCGTTGACGTCGCTATCCGCTGATCCTGCTGAAGTGCTGACCCTACACCTCTGACGCCGGAACACTTCCTTGTGGGTCGACCACTCACGTCATTACCACAACGTGACTACATGGAACACTCCGTTCATCACTTGGCTCGACTCCAACGGATCGAGCAACTCCGCCAACATTTCGGGACTCGGTGGAGTAAGGAGTTCGTTTCCGGAATGCAATAGAGAACGAAATGGCGTTCCTGCAAAGATGCACTGAAGCTGGATTTACTGGTGGTAATAAAGGAGGACAACTTACCCCCTCTCAAACTCAAATGGAAGCTGGGAAGAATTGTCACCGTGCACCTAGGATCAGACGGTATTGTCCGAGTGGCAGACATCCGGACTTCTGCTGGAGTTATAGGTACGGCGCGCCTTCAATTCTTCTTCTTCTTATCGTGTCGATATCTCTAACTAATTTTTTTCCGACCAGTATTTAGCAAACTGTACGGCTCTATCATTGGCCTCGCATAGATCCCAAATAGTACCTACAGGTGGTTGTGCAGGATGGGCAGCTCAGCAAGTGTCGCATGTCTTGCATAGCGACTCCACCCTGGCACTATGTTAAGGACGGATCGAGGAAGACCCAATAGGATTTGCCCACTACCCGTCTCAGCTGATTCTTGTTGAAAGAGAATCTTTCAATGTCCGGGGGTATTTTGAAAATATGAAGACCCTTCAATTCAAGAGCATGGCATTTTATTTAGGCCTAAAACATACACAAGCGACGTAAGGCAGCAGGCGTGGAACAGGCGTGCCGCAGGCGTGCGCTACTTCAAAACGATTTCATAGAAAATGTATGGCGACGTTTTTGAATTATACTGAAGCGACGCGGCGCAGACACGCCGTTTCGTTGCCTGCGCCGCGTCGCTAGCAGTCGGTTCTCGCGCATCTTCGTCTTCTGAAGACGACGACATCTTATCGCACCAAAGTCAGCCTATAAAATGCCGCATCTGAACGTTTCTTGCCTGTTCCACGCCTCTTCTGATATAATTCAAATCGCGTCTGCGCCGTATCTGTCCCACGCCTGCGCTGCGCCTGCCTCGTGCCTTCGCCTTACGTCGCTTGTGTGTGTTTTAGCCCTTATAGCAACGAGCGACAACGCATCAAGTTTTGCTTAGTTTTTAAGTAGGTTATAAAATTGTGCTGTCATTCTTGTTAGCACCATTGACCAGATCACGCGATTATACTCAGTGCGTACTAATCTTATTGTTCCTGTTTTATTTTACACAAATCCCGGTCATTCGCGCACAATTGGATTATTGGATTACCACTTTCCCGCCAATTTTTTTTTCTGTGGCCGTTCAGCTATTCAGGCGTTAATTTTCTTTTAAAATAAATGTAAGTAGTGAATATTATTTCATATGTCATTTCAAAAATATATTCTTTAAATAATACTTATCTTTAAGTTATTTAAATTTTCCATCAAGCTGTAATTAAATTAAATAACATCACAGCAAAATAATGATCGAGTAGTGCGCGCACAATGTGTGAAGTCTAATTTAACGTTAGCGTTAGCCCAAAGTAATAATTCGACGCGGACGAAGTTGCGGGCGGAAGCTAGTAAAAGTAATATAACTATGTATTATGTACCTACCATGTATCTACTCAAATGAAAAAATTAATGAATACACGAATACCTATAGGTACCTACTAACTATCATACAAACTAATTAGCGCTGCTGTCACGATATTAGTGTCAACTTCTAATTAATTTGTAATCGCGATTTTTAACTTTGAATCGGTTAATTGCCAACTTGATTTCCTAGGGAAATGTATTCCATACATTTATGCGAGCGAAATCACTGGCAGAAGCTGTTTCCACATAGATTCAGGAGCGGCCTCAACTACTTTTAGGCTTTGGGCTGTTTGGGAGGTCTTGAGCTACGATCTCGCAAGATCAAAATACGAGTATCCAGCCCCGCGAACCACTATATTATTATCTTAGATATGCGATCTCGAGTTGAAATTCTCCCGCAATTGTCGTACAGTTTATGTATGTAAGTATAAAGACGCACAACAACTTTTTGACTTGTTAGTCTTAGGCAGCACTTGGAAGGCCATTCTTCAACGGGAATTTGCTGGTCACAGCGATTGAGTGATTAAGGGGGAAGCTTCAGGTTGGCCCGCGAAATTCAAATTTTCTTACGTTTTTTGCAATTTGCAAACCAGTGGTAGGTTGTAAGAAGCTAAAAATACTTAAGCGACTGTAAAACGTAACTAGTTACGTTTTACAGTCGCTTAAGTATTTTAAAGCATCAATACAAGCCTCCAAGCTCACCTAAGTATAGGAACGACTTTTTCGAGGTCAAAAATTTTCCTGCAACTAAGTGAGCTTAGAGGCTTGTATTGATGATTTTTATGGTTATAATTATGTAACTAGTTACGTTTTACAGTCGCTAAAGTATTTTTAACTTCATACAACCTACCACTGGCATGCAAATCGCAAAAAACGTAAGAAAATTTGAATTTCGCGGGCTACCTGAAGCATTCACCTTAATGTTAAAAGTTAGTATGTAATTACCAACTATATCTAAGGACCCTCACCCACGGCGTCTTTACTAACGCGCTGCAGTCGCATTTGCAAAGCCCTACAGAAGCGATGCTTACGCGCTACTGCATCGCAAATGTAGCGCTGCAAACACGCGACCGTGTCAGACGACATAGGGGAGAGGACGGAAGAAGGGTAGCTCGTGAATGAAAAACAAAAACAATCTACATACAAAATCTTAATTTTTGTGCTACTGTATCGCGACTGAGAATCGTGGCGTGTGGGCGAGGCCGCGAGGACAAGCAGCTAGCGACTGCATCGCAAACGTATCGATGCGAACGCGCTGCAGCAGCGCTACTGCATCGCTTCAAATAGTCGCCGTGGGTGAGAGGGAGCTCACTAAAATCATGAAAGTTTTCATTAGTGCCTTTTTGCTATTTAGGTAGGTACTTAATTGACGCCGTTAACTTTTAGATTAATTTCTTGTTGAACTGTTGCATTTACAGCATAACGTTTGAAAAAGTAGGTCGTTGTATGAAGTGATAATTAACATAGGTACCTATAGCATATTCTTATTTATTTAAAGTACTGCCACATTACTTACCTACTTTTAAGGGTCAATTCACACGTACCACAACCACACCACAGCCACAACGACGCCATGTGGTCGGGCGTATATTTTGTATTGAAAATGAATATTATAATTTACACGTACCACATTTTGCCGTTGTTATCGACCACCTGTGTAATAAGACCACATCGCGACGGCAACGCCACCACCGGCGGCGGCACCGCGGATTTTGTATTTTATATTTTGCATTTTGTACATTTTGTCGGTACCACAACGCAACTGCAAAAAGCCGCTGCGACACTATTCACACGTAACCACAGCTAAGCCACATTTTGTCGCTGCGACGTGGTGTAGTTGTGGTACGTGTGAATTGACCCTAACGTTAGCCATAGAAAATCAATTGCATTAAGTACTTCATCTGATGTACGTAACAAATTGCATTAAGTCATTCATCTGATGTACGTAACAAATTGACAGTATCTAAAGGTTACAAGTGACTTATTAGATCCACCCGACACTAGTCCAGCACCACCGCCTCGCTCGGTGTCGACTCGTCGTCGACAGGTGGCCTACGGCTGGATGCCCCAAATCAACCAGAAAATGTCAAGTGATCCACAGGTTGACGCCGTGTTGTTATTAACCAATAAACGTTACGTAGTCAACCATTGGGCATTGCATTGTCCGTGAATAGATAAGTAATTTATCAAAGAATGACGAGAACAGATGCAGACAGCACACTATCGATGTGGTACCAGCGCGTGGGCAACGCAACGCAAGCGTGGGTAAATATGTGAGGTCACAACATATTTTAGGAATTATAAAAAAGAATAATATTATTCAATACAATATTGGATAATATTATTCTTTATATTCCAATAGATCTTCCTCTAAAATATTCCACCTCCACTACATCAATGTCTTGGCTGGCAGCAAACTCATCTGAGTCGTGTTAAGATTCAGAGGTGTTGCTGCTATCATCTACAAGGTTAGTTAGGTGACCCTAACTAACACTAAATTCACACCGAGACGCGACGATGCAGGAAGAGGCCAGTGATTTAGCGCTGCGCCGCGAGACGCATCGCAACGTTACGAGGCGCATAGTAAAATCGTTGGCAACACGACGTCGCGAATATAAAAACGTTCCGCTGCACCGCGAGACGCCGCGCGGGCGTCATGAGGCGCAGCGCTGCATGAAGCAACGTATTCTAAATTCTCACACTGAAATGTGTATCTTTTCGTGTAGTAAAAAAAGTTATATTTTGAGTCACTCTATTAAAATGTGCATGCAGCGTCGCGTCTCGGTGTGAGCTGACCCTATATGACTAATCGGTCAATTTCCTCGAACATAGGTAGTTCTCTTTCACAATGGTCCCTTTCTATTTTTATTACGTTCGTGAGTGAGATCTTCTAATCCCCCTTTGTAATAGGTTGGAATCCACGTACAGCTGCTTTCTGTAATGAGTATGACGAAATACTTCATTGACCTCTATCATTATTAAAAATAAAACATTTTTTATCACATTTACGGCCGCACTCAGGGACATTCATTAACGTTAATCATCACTTAACTTCTAAACGATCTATTAAGAAATTGTCACATTGACAGTTTTACACAGTTTTTCAGTGAAGGTTTGACAATACTTAACTTTAATGGACATTAGGGACGCTAATGAACCATTAGCTGGACTGAGTACGACCGACTGTTTTCTTTTTTTCATGTGGGGAATCATCAGAATGACTTCTCCCACTCTTGGGCGGAGCGGGAGGGTGTGTCAGACTATTACTGATTAAACCCCACCCCGTTTCTTCTATGCCTTCGTTCCAGAGTCTCGGGTTTTCCTTTCAGAAACGAATCCATGGCCCCAGAGGCTTTTTCACTTTTTAAGTCATTGGGTGACCAAAATATAAATTCGAACTTTATTTCTTATGTAACGTTATTATTTTGGAAATGTTGCTAACAGAGAAAAACTTAGTTTTTTGCCAAGCTGTACGTCCTCCTTCTTTGCCTTGCATTCCAGGACCCCTCAGAAGATTCCCTTTCCGAAATCAATGGCCCCGGAAAGCTCGGAAAGCATGGCTGACGCGCAGTTGACGACTGACCTAGTAGTCGGTTTCGGAATCTCTGCGGCTGCACTTGTTAGCTTTGATAATAATATTCCTACTGATTTCTATTTGCCCTCCATAACTTACAAAAAGTCTAAGAACTACGTGAGATTTGAACTCGCGGCTCACTGTTTCACGCATCTATCTGCACGTGCTAAACCGCTAGACCATCGTGACTAATATTTATTATAAAGTTGAAATTGTGAAATACTACTACTAGTTGTACTACTATCAGTTGTTGACGACCACGATGACGCACGTGTCTATTTTTTGTGAAACTAAACTAAAGTTTGGGTTTTTTTTTTAGGAGGGGGAATCATCGAGCGTGTCAGACTCTTACTGACTAAACCCTACCCCGTCCATCGATTTTGGGACACGGGCTTACCTTTCGGAATATCCGTGACCCCAAAGGCTTCGGCCCTGCTGGGCCCCTACAGTTTGCTGATATCTCCTTGAGGCGCGTGTGAAACAAAACGCGTCGTTAACGACTAAGCTCGGTCCGTGTTGTTACCAGACTGCCGGACGGCGAGCTACCCAGTGCTCGCCAACATGAGGGTCGTTCCTTCACGCACTCACGGTCGGCACCCATCTTTGCTAGCATTACTGCTTCGCAGAAAGAGGCGACCACCCGCCACCCCTTATCGCTCCGGATCATGGCCTGTATCAGGGCCCGACACGAGAGGTCGCCGCCGCCGATAGCCGCCACAAGGACACGGCGGCGCTCTGCCCAAGCGGGGCACACCTCTACCGTGTGCTCCACCGTGTCCTCCGGGCGGTCCACACAGTGGCGACACCCGGGTGTCGTTTCCTCTTTGATCCAATGCAGGAACCTCCCGAACTTACCGTGTCCGGTTAGGACCTGCGTCATACGGAACGAGAGGACGCCGTGACCTCTTTCCAACAACTCCTCAAAGAGGGGACTTACCGCCACAATGACGTCGTGCCCAACACTGGGTTGCGACAGTCGCAGTCGCCAAGCCACCCTGAGGCTAAGGCTACATTAGACCGCGACACGACTTGCGATTCATGAGCGATTAAAACAAATAATTAAAAAAAAAAGCCTCAGCCTGATATCCCGCCGAAACTCTGCCCGCCATACCGCGAATTGTCGCGGCAGTGCAGTTTCACCCCGGCGTTGCATCTCTACGCGCAAATCGTGCATGCGTGCAAGGACTGTTGCTTCCAGATCCCACAGTGGCAGGCCAGCAAGGAGGCTCGCCGCTTCGCGGGAGATCGTGTGGTGTCCCCGCATCATTCGGGTGGCCATGACCCTCTGACAAGCTTTCAGTTTGGCTGCCGGTCACTTAAACAGCGACGGCTCCCAATCCGGCGCTCCGTAAAGGGCCATGGACCGAACGAGCCTCCGGCAGGAGGCGTCTGGACCCCCTAGGTTAAGCAGGAGTCGCTTCAGAGCAGCGTCAGTCCTATTCGGTTTGGGAGCCAGACGTCGGAATGTCTCACGAAAGTCCACCGGCTGTCGGACGCTGTGGAGACGACTCCCAGGAACTTCATCGTCGACCCGATGCCGATGTAGACCATCCCTACCGTTATTTGGGAACACGGTGGTGGCGCGGTCCGAGGGCCATGAACGCACATGGCGTCGGACTTGTGCAAGGCCACCTCGAGTCCTAATTGGTTCCTGTCTACGGCTATCGCAACCCCAAACGCAAGTTTAGGTGTGCTTTGTGAGATTGCATTAGATCGCTACTTAGCTGTGAAGAAACGAACGTCATCAGTTTAATGTTCGCAAACTTGAACTCTAACGTTCAAGGGAAAATAATTGAAACTAAGGTATCACGGCAGTCTTGTTGGCGATAGTACGTATTGCAGCCATGACTACTCGGCGTCAACAGAAAGGAGGGGTTATTAAAACAACAACGTGATTTATTCTAAAAAATTGTCTGAGAATTATTGTATTATAAAAAACAAAATAAATTATTTAATTTCTGCATGTAATATAAAATAGTCTTTAGTAACAGTTTTTAAAAAACTATGTAGAAGCTTCTTATTAATAACAGGTTCTTTAAAGGACATGAACTACTTAGAGCATTCAGAAGGTCCTATGAGTTTGCACAGTGTGATTATTATTGATTACTATAGACACGATTGGCTGAGTTCATAACTCAGTCAATCGTGTCTATCAGGCGATCAGGCTGGCCGCACATTGGCTGTTACCGCGTAAAAGACAACTATTCTGCGTTGTCCCAAAAAAAAAATGATGAAACATTTTCGATGCTGTTCTATGAAAGGAAGACACAATTTACTGCTTGGGGTCATTTGCTAACATTCAATTGATTTTAACTTTTATTTTTGTAATGATATAGATGTTGTGACTGTATATGTATATATTTACATTATTTTATGACTTTGGGAGCACTAAGTACAGTTGGCGAACGTGTGAATATTGGCAAGGATTTGGCGTATTATTTTTATGATTTCAGTTTTCAGTGGTTATTGCCATAATTCATTTTTAAACAAATGTCAGTTTTGAAGATAGTTTAAAAAAAATTAAATATATCAGACGTTATAAATAAAATATAAAAAGGTTGGGAATGAAAACATTGTATAGTAAACTTCAGAACTATTTTGGTTATTGTTGGATTTTATAGTTGGAATACTAAAGGAAACGTCTTTTTAAGAATTTCAATTATAACAATTTAACCGATTTCAAAAAGAAGTAGGCTGTATATATTATATTTTTTAATGTACAGATTTCTCGTACTATTAAGGACCGATTATGACTTGTTTTATTAACTGAATGATTCAAAAATATTTAGAAAGTTGCGGTGTGCGTTTTTATTGCTCTCAAGTGTTTCAAGTTAGGTACCTATGTGGTAACGCTGTCGCCATTTTTTAAATTGAGTCACTTCTGATTGTCTTAGAATTGGAAATTTGTTTTTTTTTAACCTTATTCAAAATCGCAAATAGACAGAATTTTAACTTTTAGTGTTTTTTTGTACATAGCTGCTATTTAACTGATGGCTATTACCCAATCGATAAAAATCAACGTGCGGCCAACCATGTGGGGATCTTCCGTTGTTGCGCAAGATATACAGGGTTATTTGTATAATACTAACAACCTTGCAGGAATGTACATCATAAACAACAACTATTGTTCTATGAATTTTTACAAAACATAATACAACTACCAGAAACAAAACTTCAGGATTTCGTTGTACGAGTATTATCTAACACATTTCAATTCTGTTTTTTGCTGAAGCTACCTACGCCTCTCACGCACTCCCCCTGCTATTGTCCTATCGCTTGCTTCGCGTAGACTTTGTAACATTTAGAACTTTAGATTTTTTTAAATATGATAAATTTATGAGAGTCATAGAACAAAAGTTATAGTTTATGATGATAGTAACATAGTCCTGAGAGGTTGCCTGTGTTTTACAGATAACCCTGTATATGCACGAAGAGGCCGCATAGGAGCAGCGTGCGAACTTGTCTCCAGATACAAGTTTCCCTCTCCACTACAGTACAAGTGTTAACTACCGAACAACCGATGAAAAATAGAAATGTGTATTATATTTATAATATTATTTGTTGGGAGGTGAATGTGTACCTTCGGGTACATCGCTCTACCTCGCCAATGGCTTGCTGCTGATCTATGTGCATTACACAAGTATTTCGACGTATGTGAAGTTAGTATTTAGTCATTTTAAACCTGGAAATCTTACTAAACAATTAATTTTTAATGACTTGCATTTCTACATCTCTGTATGATACAAATTGTGCATTTAATAAAATATTACGTTCCCATTACGTTAAGGCCTGAGATACATAAGGGGACAAAATCTCCCAAAACATGTCGCGCTATCCCTTTAAATTGTCCAAGAATATGTCTCGCATCATGTGCAAGCGTTGAAAAACTGTTGCGAGACCCTAAAAGCCATCAAATTTAAGAAGTACCGTTTGACGTTTTACACTGTTCAAGCCCAAATAACCTTGTATAGGCTTAACTCACACTATTTCTTTTACTTTTTCATAAAACCGTGAATTCTGAAGATATTTTAATTTTATCACATGAGATAAAAACGATATCAAAAAATTAAATCTTTTAAACAAAGCTAAAAAACCCATATATACAATAGATAGCTTTTATCAAGACTTAGTTTCAAAATTACGTAGTAAGATCCTTTACCGTAGTGTTGCAACTCTTCAAATTCAGTTGTATACGAATAATCATTAAAAATGTCCGAATAATGGAACTTGGTAATAATGAGCCGTTTTCAATCCAAGCCTTTTTTAGTATTCAATATAATTTAATTTTCAGCGGATATCCAACTGTCAACGGAAATGTATGATTCATCATCTGCTTAGCCTTTTCCCAACTATATTGGGGTCGGCTTTCCAGTAAACCAACCCATTAACTGGGGTAACACGGTTCAGGGCAAGACTGGACTCAGATATACTGGCTTCTGACTACCCATAACGACTGCCAAAGATCTACAAATGACAGCCGGGTTCTACGGCTTAACGTGCTTTCCGAGGCACGGAGGAAATTCGTTATGTTAAGATGGTCACCCATCCACAGACCAACCTTGGCAAGCACTTCTTAACCTTGAAGATGGACCTGTGCGGCTGTAATTATCTAGCCACGAGCTCTTCTACGGAAATGTATAATTAATAAAATTAAATATTATATTAATATGTAAGCATTGTTATTTTAAATCTTTCTGGGTAACATAGCTGGCATGTTACTTCTGTTTAAACTACGAAACGAAAGATTAATCATTTACAATGTCGGTTAGTTTAGGCAGGAGCTGAAAAGCCCGAAATATTCTCGTTTTTATAAAATCCGACATTTACCTACACACGTTGCTACGCCCTAAGATTTACTAGCAAAATCTAAGATATAGCAATAAACGGGTTTCACAGTAAAATATAAATCTGTAAAATTGTAATCGATTACTACATACAGAGAAATGAAATCGATACCTCTTAAGAATTGGAAATTATAGTAATCGATTTCTTAAACCCAATCCCTTTTTTCAATCGGTCAGATCTGTCACATGGTACTTCTTAGATTTACAGCCGAAACCAATAACCTATCTATCACATATCGGAGATTGAAAAACAAATGAAACAACAGAAAACATGTATAATTTTTGTATTGTATCATTTGTTTTACTATCTCCGATATGTGATAGATAGGTTATTGGGATCGGCCGTTAATGGGCTTTTTGCAACGTTGCAGTGTCAAGTAGATTGAGCGTTGCCCGAGCGTCATGATGGGAAACATTTTGTCCTTTAATGTATCTACGGCTTGTTGGGTACGTTTCTATACGTTAAACAATGCTTATGGGTAAACTCATACTGAGACCTGACGGGACGCTGTGCGCACGGATTGTGTACCTTTTTGTGTAACAAGTTAAACATTGTATTGCTATTTAGTGTGTATGTGTCGTATCCCGCCGTGTCTCGGTGTCAGCAGACCCTTACACGTCAGAAACATTTTTTCTACACGCTAGTCTTGAAATCAAGGAACACTCAATGACGTCATACGTCTTTCTATCCATATGCATTGTGTTCGTGAGGTGAAGCAGTCCTACAAGTTCAGTCACAGAAATGGCTATAAATCACAGTAAATTGTCGTATTTTGTCAAATTATCGAGACTTATAGCCAAAGATAGTATAGTTATTTGATTTTACGAACTAACAGTTGACTGCCAATTTGCACAAAAATCACATTTCTCTACTTTTTATATTTTACAATATGTATTATGTGCTGGTCTGTTAATAATTTGTTGTAGGTACGTGTCGTATTTGTGTGACATGAATCATCCTGAAACATAATGCAAACTTCTTTGTAATGAGAATCGCATCTGTTGCTTCTTCTCATTGGAGGCTCTACGTTACTCAGAAATAAATGTAGCAATAACATCATAAACTGCAAACATCACTTGGAATAAATATTAGTTATCCTTATTTCACACATATTTCTTGCGTATTTTACCAAGAATAGAACATAAATAGTAAATACTACTTTTTGTACCGTCAACTATGTACATATTATTTAAACTTTTGAAGTAAGCACATGATAAACTGTGTTACGGAGTTTATTAAGACACTGTCAAGTCTATCGTTTCTGTATACCATTAGAGTATGTACACGGGTTTCGGTAAGTCTTAAAATATTAGACTATTTTGTCCGAAGATAATTTTTAAACCGGTAATAGCTACCGGTGGCGTCGCTATTCGTTTTTCATATCACATAATCTGGAGACGAGCGGGAAGCGAACGATGCGCAGTTGGTTCGCGTAATCGCACACTATCGCGTCTTTTAACGGCAATATTTGCCGCACGAAGATACAGCCGTCGCTTTGACCTGGAAAAAATACTGAGGGTTAAGAAATCAAGTTTGATAAAGTATGATGAGGATGAGGAAACCATTAGCCATTTATGTTTTACTATTTGTGAGTTATCAGCCGATTAAAATGAATACCGAATTACCGACGCGGGTTTAAAATAAGGACATGTGGGAAGAAAGGTTATGGAATGTTGTCAAATAAAAATAGACTGTCGTATGTGGCTTTCTTCGGAATGGCGGGTAAGGAAAGAAGGTAATATGATCGTAACCATAGATGTTGGCACGGTATTGTTACGGTGATAAGTAAATAAAAATGTTACACAAAAAAAAGATTTATTAAGACCATAGTCTGTCCGAATGGGGAAGATGAAGAAAAAAAGCAATCTGTAAGATGTGCTCACAAATCTGTGTGTTGTATAGCTTTATATTGGAATACAAACGACAAAGCGTCTGCCCTGAAACGGTAAAATGTCGTCGCGATTCAATGGGGACAGATAGATAGGGTAGGTGCTAAACAAAAAGTAAATGGACGACAAATAGTCGTTAGGATGAGAGGTGATAGTCGTTTGACGATAAATAAACCGTTACGACACAGTTGACGCGGTCTTAAAGTAGGCTTAGAAAATCTAAACGCCAAAGAATGTGGAGACTTAGGAACTTAGCATGGTGGCTTATTGGAAAAGTTCTATAACCATATTAATACATACGAATTTCCGACATAGATGATAGACTGAGTTTTCCTTATTTAGTTAGGAAGAAAAAAAGACTACTAAGAGAAAAAAAGACAGCAAGAGAGATAAAAAGCTGTCAGAAATATATCTTATTCTGGAATTAAGACAGAGAGTTACTGGACGTAGTTACTTTGTCCCTTTAAGGGCCTGTTTCACCACCTATGATTAAGTTTCGAGTATCTTACTTGGCAGATAATTTCATACAAATTCTGTTCCATTTTTGAATTAATTCAGTGAGTAGTGCCTACTCGGACATTGTGAAACAGGCCCTAAGAATGGTAAATGTAGTGAGGGTGTTGAGTTTACCTAATAAGACTCGGCGTATGACGTCGCCGCTGCTGAGGTCGTAGGCGGTGAGGCCGCTGCGGTCGCCCATCACCAGCATGGTGTGCGTCAGCGGCAGCATGCGGCTCATGTAGTTGAGACCCTGGAGGAAAGGACACGTGCACACAGTGCTCAATACTGGTTCAACATAACTACACGCCTGCAACAAAATTGAATTAGGATGCAGACACTAAAGGTTTACAAAATCAGAATGATTTAGGGTCGGCTCACACCGAGACGCAACGCGACGCGACGTTGCATGCACATTTAATAGAGTAACTCAAAATGGAACTTTATTTACTAAACGAAAAGATATACATTTCATTGTGAGAATTTAGAATACTTTGCTTCATGCAGCGCTGCGCCTCGTGACGCCGCGCGGAGTCTCGCTGCGCAGCGGAACGTTTTTACATTCGCGACATCGTGTTATCAGCGATTTTACTAAGCGCCTCGCAACGTTGCGATGCGTATCGCGGCGCAGCGCGGCGCTGCGCGAATTCACTGGCCTCTTCCTGTATCGTCGCGTCGCGTCTCGGTGTGAATTGACCCTTATAGCATCATTCTGCATGTCTTTTTGGTTAAATATTATCGCCATGGTATGCCAAAATATAGGACAAGTCCTTTACACACTCCTAAGTTTAAGGCATCTTGCACACGGCCCGTTTTTCGCCGTGCGTAGGCAAGGTTGCCAGTGTGTATGGGGCACTGAGGGATTGTTTACATACACGTCGGTGCTACGATACGACGCCACCACCGTATATCATCAGTGTTATATCGCAGTCTACGACCTCTAGTACACGGTAAGTTTTATTAACCGTGCCTACACATGGCGAAAAACGTGGCGTGTGTCTTGTACTCGCCACGTTTTCGCCTTGTAGTTCGTCGCATTATTTTAGTGAAATAAAAAAAGTAGTAAATAATAATATAATATAATATTCCACAACTTTCACACAACATCATCTAGTCCCAAGCTAAGCAGAGCTTGTATTATGGGTACTAGACAACTGATAAACATACTTATATATTTCTAAATACAAATAGAAGAGCGATAGTTACTATGTGGATGGAGTTGAGCATATGTCCCTGGAAGCGGTCCCAGATGCACAGGCGCTCGTCGGCGCCCGCCGACACCACGTAGGACGCGGTGTACGCGAGCGACGTCACCGCGCCGTCGTGCGCCTGCATGCTGTACAGGCACGCTCCTGCCGAACATAACACAATACACTTATACAGGGACGCACTATGAAGCTGGAAAATTATGTCTGCTGCGGTCTTCGCCTCCGATTATAATTTAGGTGTCTTCAAGGAGAGTACAGTGAATTGGCTCTTAAGGCGACCGCGATTTGTGAATTATCCATACAAACGTAATACCAAAATCATTTGCAGTTTAAGCATATATACACAATAATATGATGTTATTCGGATTCAGACAATAATTATCTAGGTTCCTACGTCTTCTTTTTTTTTGAAAAACTTACCACAAACGAAATTAAAGCGAATTTCATTTTGCACATTTTCACAGCTAAAATTTCATGTTTTCATTTTGTTATTTCTATATTATAAACAACAATATTTCAAAATACCTCTCCGTAGGAACATAGATAATATTATCAAGTTATAAATACTCGAAGAAAAATTGGAAACACATTAATTTTTCATTCATCATTTTTGGTATTACGGAACATATCCAAATTTCTTTAAAATTTCCAATAGTTTGTATTGCTATCACAGCAAGCAACTGTTAGTGTGTGGATGATGACTTTACTCCTTTCTGTGTGTCCAAGAATTGTTTATACTATCTAGATTGATTCCATCAACCTCAAAAACGTATTTTATATTCGTCTCAACTCGAGATAGCGCGCGGTGTTCGCCGGCCTCTTAATAAACTAGTGCACCTTACTATCCAACGATTACGTCACTGCTTGCTAGGTGGGATCGCAGTCTTGAGCCGGGACGGTACCGTTTATCGGAGGGAGATAACGTGTGGGGTTCCCTCTTGTGGGACCTTGCATACGATGTGGTCCTGCGTGTTGAGCTCCCCATAGGCGTAAATATCGTTTGCTATGCAGACGATACCCTGGTATTAGCCGGTGGGGAAACATTCGACGAGACCATCCAGCTTTCTGAGCTTGGTGTGGCAAAAGTCGTGGTTAAGATTCGCGGGCTGGGTTTGGAGATAGCGCCTCATAAAACTGAGGCACTTTGGTTTCACAAACTGCCGAGAACCAGAGAGCCACCCAGCTCATCAGTGACAGTTGGAGATGCGTAAGTTTAGGTGGGTCGATACATAAAGTATCTTGGCCTAACTTTGGACGGTCGGTGGGGCTTCGAAGAGCACTTCGAGCGCCTGGTTCCCCGCGTTGGTAAAGCAGTTGGTGCTTTACAAAGGCTACTGCCCAACCTCGGGGGCCCTCGTGAAGAAGTTCGCCGCCTCTACGCGGGTGTTGTGCGATCAATGGTCCTATATGGGGCATCAGTGTGGTCAAACAGACTCTCAGGTGTCCGCCGCTGCAGGGCGAAAATTAATAGTCTGCAGCGGAAAATGGCCATTCGAATCGCACGTGGATACCGAACTGTATCCTTCGAGGCGGCAACTCTCCTGGCACGCTTTCCGCCACTGGACATCCTGGCGGATATGGACGCACGGGTTTATAACCGGATTCGCGACATACGCCAAAGTGGCAATAGCGTGCCGGGTATAGTTATAGTAAGGCTGAGGCGGCAGGAACGGCGACATGCGCTCGAGAGGTGGCGCGAGCGGCTACAGCAGCCGCAATTCTCGTGCAAGCGCGTTGTCGAAGCCGTCCTGCCGCACTTCGAAGCTTGGCTGACAAGAAAGGAGCGCATCTCCTACAGACTTATAAAAATAAATAAATAAATAAAAAATGTTTTTATTTTACATAGGCCTACATGGGCACTTATAAAAAGTCGAAGCTAGTGCACGGTTCCAAATTGGTCGTTTCCTATGGAGAAGAACCGGCAAGAAACTCCATGGTTACTCTTTTCAAAAAAAATGATTGGGTTTACAATACTTTCATATTACAAAACAGACACATATGCGAGGACAGTGTAGACCAATCAAAAATGTAACCCAAATAAAAATAGATTCAATCAAAAACTGGGTTGAATTAAGTAGTAATTAGAATTCGTAGTCTACAGTGTTCTCTCATTCACACTTTAAGAGAGAGGCTATATAAACATGAGAGAGAAAAAAAAAAAAATCAAAGCTATCAACAAATTAGTTTTTATCAAAATGAAACCACGACTTAAAGAAATTAAGGTGATATCCAAATAATATAAAAATATTGCAAAAGCAACGTTTTGAATGAAAAATAAATTTATGAGTAATAATATTTTTTATGTAATGAAACAAACATGGAGCAGTTAATAGATAAATTTACACAATAATGT
Source organism: Mythimna separata (assembly GCA_030763345.1). Lineage (NCBI taxonomy): Eukaryota > Metazoa > Arthropoda > Insecta > Lepidoptera > Noctuidae > Mythimna > Mythimna separata. The sequence continues at coordinate 18,404,081 of CM061167.1, read as the reverse complement.
TACCAGGGGGCCACATGTGCAGAAGCAGTTATTTCCAAACAAGCGCGTCTTCGATATAGTCTCTAACCTTGTAATATGCTTTTTTGGTCAGGACACGCTTAATATGGGTTTTGAACTTTCCCTCGCTAAGTTCAATAACCGACTTGGGCAACTTATTATAAAAGCGTATACTATTGACAAGGAATGACTTGCTGGTCTTAGCTAGTCTCCATTTAGGTAATACGATTTGGTGTTTGCTACGCGTATTTTTGTCATGTAAATCGCTTCTAATTTTAAAAAGTCCTAGGTTTTTGCGTACATACAATATACTTTGCAGAATATAAAGCGAGGGCAGAGTTATTATATCAATTTCTCCGAATGTATTTCTAAGGGACTCACGGGGACCCATTTTATAAATAGCCCGGATTGCTCTCTTTTGCAGTATGAAGACTGATTCCACATCAGCGGCAGACCCCCACAATAAGACGCCGTACGACATAATACTGTGGAAATAGGCATAGTACACCAATCTAGCTGTAGCTACATCTGTCAATTGCCTTATTTTTCTTACTGCATACGCAGCTGAGCTTAATCTACCTGAAAGAGTTCTAATATGAGTGCCCCACTGAAGTTTAGAATCAATAGTTAAACCTAAGAACACAGTGTCCGTAATAGTATCAAGTTTTTTGCCGTCAAGCATTAAATTAAGGCCCACTTGAGGAACATTTGGTAGCGAAAACTTTATACATTTAGTTTTGTTCGTATTTAGTAAGAGGTTATTAGCTGCGAACCATTTCGAAAGAACAGCCAGACTTTCGTTTACATGCAAGACATCCGCATCTTTTCTGTCTACTTTAAAAATAAGAGAAGTGTCATCAGCAAATAAAATTATATCAGATAAACTAGCCATCATGTAAGGAAGGTCATTAATATAAACCAGGAAAAGGAAAGGGCCAAGAATTGAACCCTGGGGCACGCCCATCTTTACTAAAGACCCCGACTCACTCAGATACTGACCGGGCACGGGTGCTTTGGTCAGTACCTAAATAAGATTGGGCGAGAAGCCACGACAAATTGCCACCATTGTGGAGGAGCCATGGATTCTGCACAGCACACGCTGGAAGAGTGCCCAGCGTGGGCCACTGAACGCGGAGTTTTGGTCGCTAGGATCGGGCAAGATCTGTCTCTGCCAGCAGTAGTGAGGGCTATGCTGGCGGAGCCAGAAAACTGGAAGGAAGTTGCCTCCTTCTGTGAGACCGTGATGGTCCAGAAGGAGGCAGACGAGCGGGATCGCGAAAGGGCCGATCCCACTCGGAGAAGAAGGCGTCGGGGAGGCAACCGCCTCGATGCCTAACACGCCGAAACCCCGCTTGCATAATCTAAAGGTGGGACTTTGGAATCATGGGCGCTCAGAGTGGGGACTCTGTTCGCCTAGCGAGTGATTCCAGGGAAGACGGCGGCACAGTGATCACGTGCCGCCGTGCACAATGAGGCTAAGGGGAGACCACTGTACAGTCTCCCTAGGGATGTGCCATAACAGGCGTTGCACCGAGGGGGTTTCCGGAATTGGTCTTTTAAGAGGGAACGGTGCCCCCTCCATGTGCTGATGGTGGTCACCGGGGTGGTTTTAGTGAGGTAAAAATCCCACACTCCCCGGACTTATCCCCAAAGTCCGGGCGCCTTTTGAAGGTTTCCCCTCGATAACAAAAAAAAAAAAAAGGTGGGATCGCAGTCTAGCACTGGTTTTTTTTTTTAAATTAAAAACGTCTTAAAGCTATTATGGTTCTAGTGTGGAATAGAGTCGTAAGGATAGTAATCTTTTTTCATAAAGTAAGGGGATCAAGGTACAAAATCCAGCCATTTCGACTAAAAAGGGGGATTCTTCGACAAGCAGTGCTACCACGAGTTCTTAACGCGATATATTTTACGACCTAAACTGAACTGGTAAATTCAGCAAGTGGCAAGCAGTGCGGCAGCAGCGCGGCAGCCGCGTGGTGTCAGGCGACTTCGAGCCAGTGTTGCAATTAGGGATTGCAATCCAGCAGCGTTTTCAATCCAGCTGGATTCTTGCTGGATTGACCTGAATCCAGCTGGATCCAGCGCGGATCCAGCAAAATGTGGAACGCAATTAGAGAGAGATTTTTTTATTAAGTAATTTGTACAATAACATCTTACGATAATCTATGAAACCTTTCACTAATTTGCTTTATTTTCTTAACCATTTGAGATCAAAAGAAACAACTTTAAATTAAATAATATATACCCTTGTAGCGACATCTGACGTCACAGAATCCTGCATCGCGTAAGCAAAGTTCTCCGCGCGATTTGAACAGCCCGAAATCATCAATCGGGCAGTTGCCATTACACAGTTGTCATCACATATAACAATTACGGATGCAATTCGAAACTAAACAATAGAAATTGATACGTTTGCGGATCCGCATCGCTGGATCCAGCACTATATGCTGGATCCAACATATTTAAAAAGGCGCTGGATCCAGCTGGATTGCTGTATGCTGGATCCAGCAATTGCAATCCCTAGTTGCAATCATACGTACGGTAGAACATTATTACGATGCCTTAGTCACGCGGCTGCCGCGCTGCTGGCGCACTGCTTGCGACGTAATGTCAAGGCGCCCTAAGTAGCGACCCGCCCCGGCTTTGCACGGGTGCAAATTTATTAGTGTTACTCTACTATATTATGTATGTATTATACCTACATATAAACCTTCCTCTTGAATCACTCTATCTATTACAAAAAACCGCATCAAAATCCGTTGCGTAGTTTAAAAGATTTAAGCATACATAAGGGATATAGGGGCAGAGAAAGCGAATTTGTTTTATACTCTGTAGTGATTATTTAAACGTTCATCTTCTGTACAAGTAAATGGTAATGTTTTGTTTTTGTGTATGTTTAACGCCCGATTTCAATAAGCTATCTATCTACAGCTGCAGCTACTAAAGATAAACAAATCTATTCTTTTGTCCTTACTGCTTTCCTATAACCTACCGACGGCTAGCATTTCCTACCAAAGTTGTGGATGGATAGATAGAATTTTACTGTTTATCGGGGATAGCTATCTATCTATGAACTGCGGTAGGTTATTGAAAACGGGCGTAAGTAAGTTGTTGAGGTGTCTACTCAATAAATAAATGAGCGTATATACCCGGCAAATAAGTTGGCAAGTTTCGTGCATGGTGCACAAAAAAGCGAATGAGCGAACAGGACGTAACGCAGTGCGGAGGCAAAAGTCGTCTAACGCACCAATCATAAACTACTATTATAATACTGCACCAATCACGCGCCGGATCGGCACTACCTCATACCCCGCGTCCCGCTTGACCACCAAATAGATCTAAAAAACGATTTCTGCGCATTGCCAAGTTACGTGCCGCCGGTTATACCTGTATGTAAATCCCAGACGCATAGCAGTCCATCCTGGGAGCCGCTGCCCGCGATGGTGGGGGTGGCGTGGTCGATGAAGCAGCTGGTGATGGGGCCGCAGTGGCCGTGCAGCGTGAACAGCGGCGTTAGGTCGGCGCTCGAGAACACCTGCCACACACACCACCACATTACCCTTAAGGCTCTAAACATTCACAGTCAAACGGGGTCAATATGAACGCAGGGGTGAATCGGAACAAAAATTTTAAGGGAATCTTCATGTTATTTAACAATTTTTCCCAGCTTTTCAGTACTCTTATTTATCGTTAATTGAAATAAAAAACGATACTTTGTTTGATATCACACACATTATTAGATAGATATCAATAGTATAAATATGTATAATACCAAGGTAAAAATATTAATCAAACTTTTGAGTCTTTTCACCCCTGCGTTCCTGTTCACGCCGTTTGACGGTACTTGGTTTGTTTAAAGTCTAATGGTCATACTCTAACTCTGTGTATACAGGGTTATTTGTGAATCACTAACAACCTTGCAGGTTGTTTTACTGACATCATAAACGACAACTATTGTTCTATGACCTTTTTAAAAAACATTATACATTTACCAAAACAAACCTTCAAGATTTCGTTGTTCTAACACATTTCAACTCTGTATTTTACTGTCCTACCTACATCTTCCGTGCACTGTTCTCGCCCCCCACGCGCCCCGCTATTGTACTTTCGCTTGCTTCGCATAGACTTTGTAAAATTTAGTACGTTCAATTTATATATTTTTATTTTTCTATGAAAATATGATATTTTCTTTGGCAGTCGTTACGGATAGTTAGAAGCCAATAAATCTGACTCAAGTCTTGCCATGAAGTACCGTGTTACCCCAGTTAATGGGTTGTGGAGGTCTGCTAGGCAGCCGCTCCTCGTAAAATACTGGTATTCAGCTAAATCCGGCTTGACTGGAAGTCGACCCCAATATAGTTAGGAAAAGGCTAGGCAGATGATGATGATGATATGATATTTTCTTAAAACGGTCAAATAGTAACATAGTCCTGAGAGGTTGCCAGTGTTTTACAAATACTCCTGTATGCAATGAAATCCTCCGTGGTGTTTAGCAAGCAATGAGAAGTACCTTGAGCACGTGGTCTTGTCCGCCGGTGACGATGCGGCCGCCTTCGGAATGCATCTCAGTGATCGGCTGCTGGTGCGGCCGGCACTGCGCTATCCTCACGCACACCACCTCTATAAACATCACTTTTGTTAGCTGGCACTTATATTATTTATTTATTTTATCTTAGAGAACGCTTACAGACTAATAGAGATAAAATGGTATACAGATAATAATACAATTCAATAGCTAATTACAAGCCTCCACAAATAGATTAGGAAAATAAAAATCGATTAAAAAGAAAGTATACAGTCTTATATATCTAGTGAGCAACATTCTCTTAACGGTTGAAAAAATTATTTGCCATTTGGCGTCGTAAAGTCGTCACACTGGTACAGAACAAGTCGATATCAATGTCCCTAGAAATTCTATTAAACTCCTGTGCATTCCTTATATTGTAAATAGTTATGCTGCCAAAATCAAAAATGTTTTTATTTTACATAGGCCTACATGGACTGCATGCACTTATAGAACGTCAGAAGCTAGTGCACGGTTCCAATTGGTCGTTTCCTATGGAGAAGAACCTAAGAAACTCCATGGTTCCTCTTTACTCCGACGATAAGCACTGCTCCTTTGTTCTGTCATTGGACAACTGTCAGGGGAGAACTAGGAAGGCACTACTGCTGCTACGAGTAGGAAAGAAAGAAAACTCGTTTATTTGGCACACCATCAATGCATGTTAGTTTGGATGTGTGCAGTTGCGTAAATTCTAACTGGACGTAAACTGCTAAGTCTAACGGGCCTCATCATTTAGTGCGGCCGATTTCACAAAGCCTCGTCTTATGGTGGGTAGTATAATTTAGTATGCTTGTTATGTAATGAAAATTAAAGCTCCTTCTTGTTTAATGCATGCCGTGGCAGCCTTCAATTAAGGGTACAGTACTCGGCACGTAACTTGGCAAGATTTTGACGTAGTGGGGGTAATTTCGCGCATGGTGCACTAAAAAGCGAATGAAAAAACGGGCCGTAACGCAGTTCGGGGGCAAAAGTCGACTAAGCACCAATCATAGACTACTATTATAATACTGCACCAATCGCGCGCCGCATCGGCGCTACTACATACCCTGCGTCCCGCTTGAACAACGATTTCTGCGCAACTCTTGCCAAGTTACGTGCCGACAACGAACATCATCTTATATCCTTAGCATGCATCATACTGTATGCTTTGTTGCTTGTCCTTAAATAAAATAAATAAATCATTTCTGGGATCACAAATGGGAGTCGAAATAGAGGACTACACAGTCTTTAAGGAGAAAGCTATGGTCCCGATCGTGGCCATGTTCTCCTTAGAAGGCGCTTAATTACACATTTAATTTTATTTTCTTTTTAGTGTATGGGAGTATTGCGAAGTCAAGGAACTATAGCAAAGTATAGTACTACAATTAAGCACTCTAAATATACTACATAAACAGTTAGAATTAGGTAGTTTTTGAGGCATTAATTTGACTAAGTTCAACGAAGAGTTTGACCGATTTTAGCAATTAGCATTTTCTTAAATTAATAATGCTTCCGTATACTAAAAACAAAATAAACTAAAAATGTTGAGTTCAGCGCCACCTAGTAAGTATAAGGCTACGATTGAGACATTAACTTTCAGTTTAACTGATTACGACATGTCTGAGTATTAATTATGGCGCCTTTAAAATGCCCGAAAACTATGTAATGTTTGTATGAACTTCCATGATCTGTGCATCACTGCGGGGTGCCAGCTGAACACCAGGTGTCTGAAACCCAGGAATTGCTGAGCTGGCGACCCTTTCAGTTCGGATACGCACAGCGCAACTGTATTATATTCTGGACTATTTTTGTTATTATGTTTTGTTGTCTATTGTAATGCCTGCGTCGAATAAATGATATTCTACTAGCGACCCGCCCCGGCTTCGCACGGGTGCAAAATTATCAGTGTCACTCTACTATATTAGGCATTTTCTTCTTTTTAGCGTATCGATGGCAAAACTATTCAAATACCTTGACTGGTCCAGTATTCGGCCACTTAAATGGTAAACTTAAATTATGCATGTTTTACACATATAAACCGTCCCCTCAAATCACTCTATCTATTAAAAAAAAAACCGCATCAAAAACCGTTGCGTGGTTTTAAAGATTTAGGCATACATAGGGACAGAGAAAGCGACTTTGTTTTATACTATGTAGTGATTGTGCAACTTACCTTCGCCGTCGCTGAGATCAGTGTCGTAAGAGAAGCTCATGCGGGCGCGCGTGGCCTCCCCGTCTGGCGCGTGCGTGGCGCGCAGCGAGCCCGCCGACCCCGTGCGTTTGTGCGCTGCACACAGTAATACACTCCAACTTAGTGCACGCTATTTATATTGGTTTTTTTTATTTAATCGGGACCGAAACTATGAAGAGCATTTTTTGCTAGTCCTTATAATTTAACATTTGACTATACGCGACTAGTTAAAAAATTCATCCTGTAAATGAGGGCTCTTAATAATGCCTACCGTCGCGCGTCGTAGCCGGATTTGTCCTGAACACCGCGTGTTCATTCTGGACAACACCCTTAGAGAGGAATTTATCTATACTAATATTATAAAGAGGTAAATCTATACTAATATTATAAAGAAGTAAAATTTGGTAAAATTTGTAAGTTTGTAGGTTTGTAAGTTTGTATGTAGCGGGTAATCTCTGGAACTACTGGTCCGATTTGAAAAATTATTTCTGTGTTAGATAGCCCATTTATCGAGGAATGCTATAGGCTATATACCATCACGCTACGACCCACGGGAGCGGAGCAGTAACGAAAATTGCGGGTGAAACCGCAGGGGATAGCTAGTACATAATAAAAAGAGAAACTGACTGACATATCAACGCACAGCCGAAACTACTGGGTCTAGAAGCGTGAAATATTGTACAAGATTTCCTTTTACGACGTAGGTAAGTAATAAGTATTTTCTGTATTTTAAATTCTCTTCCTAAAGGGATCAATCGGGATCCAAATTTTGTATGGGGAAATCTACTATCAGTTAGGCGAAGCCGCTGGCATAAGCTAGTGTGAAAGTATACTGACTGCGTCGATGCGCCGTGCTGAATTGCCAGTCGACGTGCGCGCCCGAGGCGGCGTTGTAGGCGTCGAGGCGCAGCAGCGTGAGGTGGCCGGCCAGCGAGGCCGCGCACACGCGCCGCGCGCCCGCCAGCGCGCGCACGTGCGTCGCGCCGCGCCCGCCCAGCGCCTCCACGCTCCACCACACGCACTGCACACATTATAACATCAGTTATCATCATCATCATCTCAGCCTAAACTTTTACTAACCCTATAACTATATTTCTAACTGCATGTACTAACCCCCTTAGCGATTATATTTTTACAAATTATGTCTATCTGTGGGCAACGTTGTGGGTTGCATTATTGACAAAATGTATGTTTAATTAGTTGTAAGATATTATAATGTAACTGTTTGTTGCTCCTTATTTAATAATAATAAAAAATAAAGACCTCTACGGCTGGATATAGGCCTCCCCCAAGCGTCGCCACAACTACCGGTCCTGTGCGTCTCGCATCCATCGGATTCCCGCGACCCTCGCCAGGTCGTCGGTCCAACTTGTGGGAGGCCTTCCAACGCTGCATCGGCCACTCCAGAATCTTTTGTCCCCATCGACCATTCGTTTTACGAGCAATGTGCCCTGCCCATTGCGACTTATGTCTGGCGATTCTTCGAACTATGTCGGCTTAAACCTCGGTAGGTACACCTTACAAACAGTAGGCACTAACACGCGGAGCACTACAATCAGTGGACAGCGCGTACGGCGATACCGCGGATATTGACCATGCTCTATTGTTATAGGTACAGTTAATGACATGTTCAATTTAAAAGCACATTGTGTACAGATGGATTATGATATCCATAATACCTAATATTTAAATACGTGATATCATTAAAATATCACGACATGTCAAAGTCTATGGCCTACAGCAGAGATACTTAAACTTATTGCGTCGACGTTCAAACTTAAAATAGAAATTCTTTTGAAACTCGTTGTTTGAACATCCCAAGTCTACAGGGTATTTTTTTAGCCCACTTCAAAAAGGAAGAGGATATAATATATGTTCAATTGCATCTGTTTTTATTCATTAATTATCATTGATTTCTCAGCCAATCAGTAGATCCTATATTAGCTAAATACAATTTCATGATCGGACTTGCTCAATGGTGAGACCATATATTAAATTAGTAATGTGGAATAACTGTTACAAAATCCATTTGCAAGATTTTCCCTAAACAACATACAGACATTACAAGTTAATTAAAAGCGTGTAAAAGGTAATACTATACCATGAGTTTCCCGGAGCTGGCTTCCCAGAACTCGAGGCGGCCGTCAGCACAGCCCAGTATGATAAGATCGTTACAGAAGTCCATACACCACACAGGAGATTCTTTGATCGCCTTCCCTCGCCAGTCGAAATTACTCACTAAGTCTTGTCTACTATCGTCTTCTATTGTGTGCCCATTGTCACTTATCGTCAAATTATCATTACACTTAACACGTACACTATTTACAGAATTTTCACTTGAATTAAATACGAATATGTCTTCATCACAATTATCACTATTCTTAACACTTATATTATTTAAATCTTGATTACTTATATTTAAATTACTAGTATCCACATTTTCTTTAGCCTCGTAACAGTTATATATATCGTCTTGTTGATCGCCGCAGTAGAGGTTTCTGAAATATAATACATTACTGTTATTGTGGAAATGTTAAGAATTAGCTGTTCCGTAAATTACGATTGCACTTTCTGTTTATTTAATCAACTTGAACATTGATACAAAAAATATTGGTTATTTAAAAACGCCATTAATTGTACAGTATCTTCTTTTGACGTATTATTGAATAAAATATCAGAATAACGCTTCTGGTTTAATTAAAAGTACTTGACGTAATGACACTACAATGCCAGTGGGAAGCACATTTGAAAAATATGGTCCGACTACCTGTACTTTCTGGTATTTAAACATGGCATATGACAAAAAGGTTCAAGTAGACACATCCTTACTTGTAGAAAAACATTTGTAAAGTTAAATAGTCAATGTACATGAAAACAAAAATGTTATATCACCTGTAATTCTTTGCGAAATCGTATTTGGTGGTTTCGGCGGTGGAGAGGTGGTGCGGCGAGTCGCGCGGCCCCACCGCCCGGAACCGCAAACCGCTTAAGTAACTGCTCAGCCCTTTGCGCAGTCTGTGCACGTTCTGGACAGCAAAACCTTTAGTAAGTATACGGTACACCAAGTATCGACGCACAAACGCGTACCATGGACTCTGGACCCGGCTCGGAGTGGATAGCATATTTTTTATCACGTTGAAAACAGAGTTTGTCATAAAAAATGCTTGAACGCGGGGTGCACATGCAAAAATAAACCTTACTATAATCACTTAAAACTCTGTTTTCAACGTGATAAAAAATAAGCTCTCCTCTCCGAGCCGGTCTGTGTGAACGAACCCTGATTTTACATCTTGGCATCTAAGGTCAGCTGGGCAGATTACACCGACCAAAAATTCCACCACTGGGTGGTTTAGAATCCTGTATTGGGTCGACCTCTGACACACCGTGTATATGTCGTATATCGTATAGCAGTAACTGGCCAGATCGTTTAAATGATGACGTCTGATGATATGCCTATCTACGCTTGGCCATGTCATTGTTATTCTTGAGGAGCTCGTGGCTAGATAATAACAGCCGCACAGGTCGATCTTCAAGGTTAAGCAACGCTTGCCAAGGTTGGTCTGTGGATGGGTGATCATCTTAACATAACGAGTTTCCGCCGTGCCTCGGAAAGCACGTTTAAGCCGTAGGTCCCGGTTGTCATTTGTAGATGTTTGGCAGTCGTTACGGATAGTCAGAAGCCAGTAAATCTGACTCCAGTCTTGCCATGAAGTACCGTGTTATCCCATTTAATGGGTTGCGGAGGTCTGGTAGGCAGCCGCTCCTCGTAAAATACTGGTATTCAGCTAAATCCGGCTTGACTGGAAGCCGACCCCAATTTAGTTGGGAAAAGGCTAGGCAGATGAGAAATGTTATTCTTCACTTTAAATACTTATTATACACCAAATATTATCGGACTTACTAAGGGACTTGGGCACTCTGACTCGGACCAGTTCTTAATTTTTACTAAAAATCGAAGTGTGACAGAAGCGCATTTCGTTCGCACTGACGCGCAAATAACAAAATTATTTAATATTATGAACCAATTTAAAAACCTTGAATAATAAAACAGTATGCGTTCAACCTTTGATTATAATGTTTAGATGGAGTGTCAAATGGCTGAATATGTCGCTAAAATGCAGAACCTACCTTCAGTTCTCAGAGTGGGTATTTCCCAGTCCCACCAATCGATCAGTCCGATTGTATCGCCCTGCGTGTCGTTGCATATTACACGCACTTATAAACAGATTGCACCAATAAAACGACGTGTATATATGGGCATCTATATATAAAACTGTGCCAGAAATACAAAGGACGGGGAAAATATCGCCATGACGATGGCTGCCCAGTAGTCTTGTACCCTGCGCTTTAATTTATTAGCCCCACGTCACGTTAACCAGCGTCTAAACTCGTCTGAGTCAAATATATAATTACATTATTAGGTACTTCAGGAGACAAAGGATTCACAGTAAAAAGAACTCAAATAGAAACCAGCTCATCATCTTTCATGGCGGTCGCAGTGTTGTTAAGTTCCAAGGAAGCTCTTAGCTTTTTGCATTTAGCAGGTCAGTCTCAAGTTGTACGTTAATTCAAATATCATTGGTCAAAAAAACAAATAAGAAACTTTGAAGGAGAGGAGGAGTATTTACTTTAAGAACAAAGTACAGAGAATGCTGCATCCATTCTCTGGTGAGTATCAACACATCTTTAGATAGCTATCATTTAGCATTGCATTACACAACTGTGTTAAGGTGGGCATCCAGTGTAACTAGATGCAGATAATAACACCTATTAGCAAGACTTCTGACTATTGTAACGACTACTAAAAACCTTCACATGCCAGCTAGAAGCAATAGCTTTAAGTGATATCCGAAACCTATAGGAGAATCCTTATGCAACGGATGGTTAGCTATCCACGGCAAGCTTTGCCTAACCCCGAAGAAATTAAAATACCTAACTTCTAAGAAAATTGAAAGTACTTACCTCATTTGTTCTCGGGGACGTCTCGGGACTGTGCTTAACTAAAACCATATAAAAAATCATCAGTAAAATACTCCTAAGTCAATTTATTCAGAACTAGGGACAAAAAAATGAACATATTACCTTCGCGTGCTTCATATGTTAAACTATTTTTCTTTGAAACCTTTTCATACAGGTCTTTTTGCAGTTTGAAGAAGCTGAAAGAAATAGTGACGTATGTTAAGGGAAGATTGTTTTGACAGATAAGAACGATTAGTAAAAGCGTACTTGCTATTGATACTACTCTTAAATTATTAGTCTAATATCTAAAATGTAGATATGCATGAAAGGATATGAAATTTCGGATCTGGAAACGATGAGATAGAAGATATGATGAGGTGCCGCGGTAAATATGTGAGATAGGATATTACACGGCTTCCTGAATGCCACTGATCTAAGACAGCTTTGATAGTTAACCTCTGTTTCAAAGTTGAACCGTTTGTCACAACTTCGGGAGTTGTTTTCTTTGGTAGGGGAATCATCAGAATGTTTTCTCCCACTCTTGGGCAGAGCGCGATGGCGTGTCAGTTTCTTACTGTCTAAACCCCACCCCGTTCATTCGTAGCCTTCGATCTGGGGACATGGGCTTTCCTTTCGGAATATCCATATTCCATGTCCCCAGAGGCTTCGGCCCAGCCAGGCCCCCCTAAAGTTTGCTGACATCTCCTTGTTCCCCTAGCTTAGGGAACCAATTGGTCACCACACCCTCCACAAACTGGGGCCGGAGAATCTGAGTCGGCTGGGGAGGAGCCCATGGGCGGAACTTGTACCGCATCACCTGATAGGGGCGTCCCCATGGGTCCCTGTTCAAAGTCCCCAGCAACACATTGCGGGCCTGCAACTAGGCTCCCTTTATCTCTGCTCGGAGGGTGCGCCTTGCCACTCTGTACCCCTCGTACAGCTCCGCTTTTCGGGCCTCCGCATCCGGCGGGTGGATGCAGCTCTTGCGGTGCCTGCTGGTGTTGCGCAGTGCCGCAATCTCCGGCGACCACCAGTTTACCTGGCACCGAGCGCGTACTCGACGGACTTGTGTCATCGCCTCGTCGCAAATTTACGACATGGCCTCTTGGACGTTCCACTCTGCCTCGACGTCGATGTCGACAAGCCTGTCCGGTGCTTGTACCCAGACCTGTACCCTCGCGGCTTCCAGGAGAGCGTCCCGGTTCATCTGCCTCAGCACCCACCGCGGACCACACGGGGTCTGCACCGTGATTGGCGCTGTCGAGGTCCGGGCAGAGACGTCAATCCGGGTGTACAGGTGGTCGGAATACGTCTCCACTCCCTGGACCGCGGCGACAGAGCGGGGCTGGCGAACAAGATGTCCACCACCGACACACCCTGCTTCCGTACACACGTGGGGAAGCACGGTTTAGGACGACCAGTCCTCCATCATCCGACCCAACCGGTTCACGAGCCGGGAACCTCAAGCCAGATTCCAGGCATTGAAGTTCCCTTAAAGGACCACGGGGAGGGCAGCGACGACGGCATTCATCTCCATGATGTGGAGATCGGCGAAAGTTCGGTTCGGGGACAGGTGTCCTACTAGTGCAATGTCCCCGACCAATGCCACGCAACCCCGCCTTCTCGTGACGGCCTCGAGAGGCGGGGTACCGGCGGCGCCGACGAAATTAAGGTCACCAAGTCGCTCAGGTCCTGAACCCAGTCTTCCCTTATTGATCGACCACTGCGACATGCTCTGCAGCAACAGATCCTGAGCCGGGCCCAGTGATGTTCGCCTGGAGGAGACGTAACGGGGCCGTTATTGGCAGTGCATTACAGTCTCCTCCCGAGCTCCCCTAGAGGGTTCTGCCGCAGCGGTTGCACCGGCGATAGCGACAGAGGCAGCGATGACTGATGGCTGCGGCGGTGAGGACATCAGGGTGAGGGCCCCTCCGGACCTTACTCTTGACCTTGGCGGTTGGCGGGGGGGTCGCAGGACCTGCTCCCAGCCTGGTGGTCGGCGCATTGGTGGTCCGAGACGCACGACATTCGACGGCCCTGTGACAGGGCAGACCACATTGGAAACAGCGGTCACTGCGATACACCTCCATTGCGCAAAAGGCTCCCACGTGGTGTCCCACATGGCAGAGGAAGCACCGCAGAGGTCTGGGTTCCAGCATCTTGAATTGGGCTGACACCCGTCCACCAAGAGTCGGTCTTCCGCCGTGATGGTCTCCGTGAAGATGGATTAGGTGGTTGCCGCCGACATGGGGCAGCTCACCGTGACGGTTCGCATACCCGTGCTGTCAGGACGAATGGTGCCCGCCTGCATTTGGTTGGTCGTGCACGGGAGGGTGCCCTGACGACGTCAGCCCACCTCGTCCACCTTCACGGAGTCGTCCAGGCCCATGAAGCGCATATCGATGCACTTCGTAGGCCTGAGCAATCGGGCGTCCTCCACATCCAGAGTCGCTCTGATCCTTTCGGCCAGGGCGTCTGCAGCAGGGCCGCTGGCCGCACCGGAGACCTCCAGCATACGGGCCCCGGTCACGGTATGCCGCATACGGAAGCCTTTCGACACACCGAGCTCGTCAAGCTTTATCATCGTACGTCACGCCCCTCTTCTCCGCAGCTTGCCAGTGTAATCACTACAGCTGTCAAGTCCGGGGCGCAAAGCCTAGCCGTCATGGCTCTCTTCTTGCGCTGCTGCCGCTTCGCGCGTTTTCTGTCGACCCTAGCCGCCTTACCCACCTTCTTCTTGGCGCTGACGACCGTCCATTTTGTACCGGCCGAAGAATCTGTAGGTGGGGACGGCTGAGGGGGGACTCTCGCTTTAGGCTTAGCAGTGGGCGCCACTTTGCCGTTCGCAGGAGGGGCAGGAAGGGACTGACTTCCCCTGCCGCTGTTTCATTGCCGGGGCCGGCCTCGCAGTCGCCGCCGCCACGGCCCCACGCCTGGCCTGCCCTGATAGGGCAGCCTTGGGCGCGGCAGCAGCCGTAGCTGCTAGGCTGCGGCGGCATACGATGCCGCCGGTCTCTGTTAAGAGCCCGCGAGTGGGGGACGCAGCACTAAGTATGCCCTGCAGCAGGAACAGCTGCTGCTCCTGCTGCTGCTGCAGCTGCTGCCGGAAGGCAGCCAGCTCCTGCCGTACCAGCGTCAGCAGCTGCTTCTCCGGCTCGGGCTGGGGTTTGGGCTGTTTTGGCCCACCTTTGGAGATTGCTAGGACCTGGCTGCCTTGGGTGTGGGGGCTCTCAAGAGCCTTCTCCGGATCCTATCCGCCCTCCTTATCGTTCATAGCCTTCAGGAGAGGGGCAAAGATTCAAAGACGTCTCTCTTCTTGAAGCCCGTCGCCCTCTTCCGCGACACGGAATGCAGGGCTTCAGTGATCATGTCACCGAGCTCCCTGCGGACCTCGTCAGCGGAGTCCTCCCCGTGTATTCCAACACGCCGCAAGACGGCCCCGAGGGACGGCGACCCTCTGCGGCAAACCTCTCGGCTCGCTCTGCAGCCTCCTTGGAAATAAGCAGCCCTCTCCCTCTTCCACGGGTTTGGCGATCTCTCGAGCCGAGCACTTATTACTGTCGGACTCGTCGTCAGTTATCCTCAGATAGCGCTTCCGGGAGAAGCTTGCGCTTCTTCCAGAGTTGCTCTCCGTCTCTTAGACCTCCAAGCCCTCCGAGCTCCTTCTGGATGCCGCGTCGGACTCTGACCGCGCATCACTCTTCTCTACATTTGGGGTTTTGGTGAAAAATTTTGGCATGTTTGTCCCCATGAGTATGAACTTCATGTACCGGCTCAAAGTAAGTGGTTCGCACTAGAGACTAATTTTGGCTTCCCATTAGTCAAGCTAACAACCTCCCTCACGATGCGCCGCCGCTGGGATGTTTGGGGTAATTTTTTATAAAGGCTGTCTTCCTCGCGACCCGGGCGGTTAAGCCCAGAACCTCGCCTCCCATCAAAAGTCAGAAAAATGACCTTAGAAAATCAATGGGGCTACGAGACTAACGGTGGCAGGAGGAGGAGCTAGTCTTTCTCCTGCCTGAACGGTGGCAGGGTAAGTGCACACCGAGCCCGCTCTTGCTTCGCCACTGTGAACTGTGGACATGCGTTGAAGCGCTCCTTCAGACAGAACATTCGCAAACGGCCATCGAGACCCCTTAGGCAGAAGTACCCGAGGGGAGTCGTTGGCCGCCTCCCAGGGTGCACCGCCCGCGGACTGGCTTTCGCTCCGGACGCATCCGTTAGGGAACTACAGCCCGCGGGCACACGTGGAGGTTTTCTGACGTAGCACCACACTTCCAGAGTACAGCAGGTCTACACTCTTTCTCCAAAATACGAAGTATCGACCGAAATTTGAGATGTAGGAAACCACGTTCCATTTGTTTCCAAAATTTCCAATGAACGAAAATGGTTCAAAGTTTTAAATCTCTAAACCTACTCTAATTTGTAATGTTCTGAAAAAAATATGGTCTTGACAGATACGATTATTCGATTTTAACACGTCAAGCACACGAAACACGCGAAATTTCAGTCAAAACTTCGTATATCGGAGAAAAAGAGTAGACGTCCAGTCTCCGATAAAAGTTACACGACACAGGGTTTTAACATGGCCGTTGTTCGTTGCATATTCATTGAAATACCTTTAACGTGCATAATACTGTGGTCCTCCACAAAACTCTGTTAAATTACGACCGCAGTATGTTACTTTAGTGAGACCCGTGAAAATACTAAAGCAATGCAAAGCATCGTAAACACTCACGCGCCGCGGTCGATGTTCGTGATGATCTCCCCGTTCTGAGAGTCCCAGACTTTGATGTTGCCTTGCAGACAGGAGCTGACCACCTTCTCACCGTCGGTGACCAAGCACTCCACCTCCTGACTATGACCCGCCACCACTAGTGGCACTGCTTCCATCACCAACTGGAATAAAAATTATTACAAATAGGGCAGATTCCTAAAGAACTTAGTCCTTCACATACACACGATTATTAAAGAAAAAGGTCATATTTTTATTCATTTGGCTCATACATTAAAACGATACAGTGTCAGTGATAGAATATAATAAAATAAACTTTATTGTACACCAAAGAAATAATAAATTATACAGAAACTTAAATCTATGGGTACAATGGCGTTCTTATCGCTGACAGCGATATCTACCAGACAACCTTAAGATGGATCGTAATAAAAATAATACAGGGTGTAGTCTGAGGCGTACAACGTTCTAACGAAGCAAATATTTTTGCTTAGTGATCTAAAATTTCGCGTGAAGTTAGTGAGTTATCCAGCAGTGACACTACAAGACCTTACTCCTTTGATACAATTCATCTTTGTGAATTATTATCTCAAAATACACCTTCTTTTGATTGATTGATCATGTAGCTCTAGCTATAAAGCTTATGAATGTTCAGAATAAAAGGATTTTAGGCAATGATTTAACCAAGTTCTACAAATATACAATAATAACAATTATTCCACAAAGCCATCTAGTCAAAAACTAAGCAGAGCTGGTTGCATGAGTACTAGACAACTGATAAACGTAAGTACAAATTTTTAAATACGTATGTACATTTTATGAATAAATTACACCCAGGCACAGAACAAATGATCGTGCTCATAACACAGTAATTTGTCTTGGATGGGAATCGAACCCACAACTTCCGGCATAGCAGTCAAGACCACTAACTACTAGTCCAACAGGCCAGTGTATATGTTTACAAAACCCATATTCATATTTTCGCTTTGTAACACTACGTAATTAACAAGAATCTATGCTAAGGTTTCCTATGCTCCATTTAGTTACCCTGCTAGTGATAATACAAAATACAATTACAAGCATAGAAAAACATTTGCAATGGGCTTTGCGTCCGCTGCGATTCGTACAAAACATTGTTCATTTCGCTCGTTTGTAGCACTTTTACGCATTTATTATATTGTTCTATTTGACCACGCACAGCTCAAAATTGTTAGCAAAAATTAGCACAATATACTTAGTTTAAAGTCGACATGTATTGCAGTCGCTAAAAGTAACGAACATTGCTACTAAAACTACAGTTTATATAAGTATTTACTAGAATTCAAAATTATGTAAACTGTAGTGAACCAAAGTATATTTTATTGAACAGGCACACCAATAATAGGTTCGTGATGTTATAGTACCTACAGTTTTGCTTGTTCCGTGCAGGACAGAATTTTCATTAACTATACACTAATAAAACTGGACTGCGCGTTTGCTGTTTAGCTGTCCCGTAAAATCGGTTAAAAATGTGTAGAGGGAAACAGCGATCGTGCGGTCTGTTGTTGTCTTTCTCTGGAATTCTGATTGGTCTGCGTCACCGGTTACTGGTCACTTTTGACTCTACGGGCCACTGGCACTACGACTGGTGGACTTTGCTACTCCCTCAGATAAGTTAATTTTCCGAAGGTCCAGATCTTGGCGGTTTAGTTATGTCTTTCTAGCTGGGACATAACTGATCCCCATGGTCATCAATAGTTTTCGCAGCGTACGCAATCAATAATGGGTTCTTATATTTATTTAGATACATTGATTCAATATAGATAAGAATATCTAATAAATAATTCGGTTGAGTAGTTTTTGAGTTAAGTCGTAACAAACAAACAAACAAAAAATCAAACCTTTCCTCTTTATTATATTATAAGTTTAGATAATTGTTCATGTTACCGACTCAATATCATTACTGTCGTCAGTCGTCTGCAGTTGCTAATAATAATATAAATCTATATAAAATACAATATATAAAAGGAGAAAATGACTGACTGACATCAACGCACAGCCAAAACTATTGGGACTAGGAGAGTGAACTTTTACATAAGATTTTATTTTAAAACGTAGGTGAGCATTAACTATCGTTTTTTTTAAGTACTTTACGTTACTGATTGTAGAAAGACATTCGACATGTAACGGTCGCAAGTTAAAAGAAAGAAAGAAAACGCGTTTATTCCGCCCTAAATGGACGCACAATAAAATAAACATACATTAAAAATACCATACAGTTGTAAAATAACGTTCAATAAAAACATCTAAACTGTCGAGCATGTGTGGACCTGTGGATAAAGTATAAAGTTGGCTGGGCTTTTGATGAACGTATAGCGAGTACTGTACCTGTACTGCCGGCTGCTTCGCGACGATCTTCCTGTACTCATCGTCGTCGCTCCACGACGCTCGCCACTCTGCATAGTGCCGCGAACACACGCATCTGTGTACAGTAGTAATTGGACTTCAGATATATGTAATGTATGTTGTTTTAAATGTTCTGATTGTCTTAGAGTCTGTCACTGTACTTATTAAAATAAAATAAAATAAATAAATCTGAAACACATTGCATTGCTTCTATTTATTAGAAAACTAGCGACCCACCCTCCCCAGCTTCGCACAGATGCAAATTTATCAGTGTTTCTCTGCTCTATGAGGCATGTACACACATCAAAAGTGTCTAGAGATCAACATATATTTTTGCAATAACTTTTCTCCTGATTGATATTAATTAAAATTTTCTTTAAGGATTCATCAAATAAAGTGTTTTCGTTTGTCACAGTAACGATAAACCAAGTCACCTTTGCATTAATAAAGAAATTTGCCATTTTCCTAATAAAGGGATTTTTGACATTTGAACCACTAACATTAAAGTTCGAAAAAAAGACTGAAATAACAGTTTTCTTTAAAATTTTATTGGGTAACTTAAACAATTAATAATCCGTGTTTCTACCGCGAACACTAACAACACAAGAACATCGGTTTGGCATACTCAAAATGAGTTCATCCAAATCACGCTGTGGAATGGCCGCTCATGTTCGTTGCAACAACAAAAAAAGGTTTTCTTGCGACTGGATACCCTCCATATTCGGCAGAGCTCTTCTCTGTAGCATATCCCATGCATGCTCAATCGGGTTCAAGTCTGGCGACTGAGCAGGCCAGGGCAGGACATTGATGTTAGCTGCGGCGAGAATCTGTCTTACAACTCTTGCGGTGTGCGGTCGTGCATTATCATGCATTAACTGAAATAAGGGACCGATTTGCACTTGTAGAGGAACGATGACGTCTGATACAATCGTCTCAGCATAAATTTGAGCGTTGAGGTTGCCTCTGATCCAAATCAACTCAGTTCTTCCGCCGATCCAAATACCCGCCCATACCATGATGGTTCCACCACTATAAGGATGGACTTCCTGGCAGGATTTTAATCGCTGTTGGCGTCCAGGGGTTCTCCAGTGTCGTATACGTCTTGTATCCGGTCTCATACCAAAACGAGACTCATCAGAAAAGCACACGAAACGCCATTGTTCTTCTGCCCAATTTCTGTGTTCAAGAGCCCATTGATATCGAATCCTACGATTGTGCATTGCTATAGGTGGTACCCGTAGCGGTCTACAGGAATGAAGGTTCACTTCATGCAAGCGGTTTCTGACTGTTTGGTCGCTAATTAAGTTCCCTGAAGAGTGATGAAGCCTCACGGCTAACATCATCGCGGTTATTGTTGGAGCTCTTCGAGTTAAGATTTGAATGTATCGGTCTTGTCTCCGTGTGGTGCAGCGATACCGTCCTCCATGGCGCTCAGCCACGGTACCAGTGCTTCGGTAACGTGTCCAAAGTCGACTGATAACACTCTGACTTGTATTCAGAGCTAAAGCCACAGTATGTTGCCGGGAACCAGCTTCTATCATTCCCACGGCTCTGAGCATTTCTTCCCTGCTTAAATGACGTCGCCGCTCCATAATAACGTTGGTTTTAATCAGTAGTAGGGAAACAGTAGCACTAATAATGTCTTCAATGCTTTGTATGTTTTTATAGGGAAAATATTGACAGCTGATTTTCATCTTTTACTCGAATTTGATTCACAGTTCCTGATTCAAATTATGAAATGCACCAAAAAGGATCCATATAAATTTATAAAATCATAAATTTATTACAAAGCCACATCTCAATCTCAAGAAATCCGCATAAAAATGCTTGATCCCTAGACACTTTTGATGTGTGTATTATACATATAAACCTTCCTCTTGAATCACTCTATTTATTAAAAGAAACCGCATCAAAATCCGTTGCGTAGTTTTCAAGATTTAAGCATACATAGGGATCTATAGAAAGCGACTTTGTTTTATAATATGTAGTGACATATCACTCTTCATCACTACATATAGTGATGAAGAATTATGCCAAGGTTTCTATAAAATTTGGGCCCACTTTCCTATGTGTGCTACATCGTTGGATGGTTATTTTTAAGCCGAATAAAAAATGATATGCCGTCGATTTTCAAATCTTAGCTATTGGAAGTTGGGCCCAGGATTTGGAACCTCCTTTGCAAAAGGATATTTATGCAACTTGTTTTTGCGTCACGAGTATCTTATTAAATAGCCACACTAAATTTTTTAGGACAATTTTGATAATTAAATAATAATAACGTTAACGTTAATTTTTATTTGTTTTTTTTTAATAATGAGCGACTGTTGCTCAACTTTAGATTTTCAAGGTTTTCTGGGTTGGAGAAGTTGCTGAAACAATGTTGCACCACTGCTGAACGCGATTGTGGTGGAATTACACCGAAAAGTTTAAACAGTAAAGTGATTGCAATCCGACAGCCATTAAAAACCGTCGGGCAATTACAACAACCATAGGCTGACTAGTGACTATATCTAATCGGATGAGATTGAAATGAAGTTACTACAGTTTGAGCAGCAGATTTCAATAATTTTGAGAAAAATATGTCAAGCATGTTAGATAATTTTAATGTGGTTATAACTAGACCTCTCTAGATCTCACACAGTCCCAACACACATGTTGTTTATAAAAATATGTTGGCTTACCGATAAAGCACCACCATCATGTACGCGATGACTGCGACGCTGATGGTGCACAGGATGGCTAGCAGCAGGATCTCCATCGGCGTGGTCGGATATATGGGCAGGTCGGAGCCCTTACCCCACTGATGTGGCGCGCCTTTGCCCTCAGCTGTTTCAAAATCTGTTCACATACATAAAATAATAGGATTGTTGACAATTTTTTAAAGTAAATCTGTAAGTAAGACCGATAATGCAAAAAATATTAATAACTAGCTGACTCGGCAAACGTTGTTCTGCCATATAAATTATATGTAACATGATTTTTTACACCTTGTCTCCGAAAAACCCAAATATCTTACGGAACCCTATTTTTTTCCAAAATAAAGTTTATGTATATATATAGCCTATGTTACTCGTGGATAATGTAGCTTTCGAATGGTGAAAGAATTTTTAAAAACGGTGCAGTAGTTTTAAAGCCTATTATTACAACCAAACAAAGTTTCCTCTTTATAAAATTAATATATTAATAATAAGTATGGATAAAGTGAATGAAAGAAGAAGTGGCTCAAAGCCGGGAACGATGGAAGGAATGGAGGGAGGTTTTGGCCAGCTGCGGCACAGTATAGGTTAGGTAATGGAGTGCGTACCAGGTTATTTTTAAGCTGGCGCGTGCCCGGGAAAAAGCTACATGGGACATTAGTAAATGTCTTTGTGTAAGGGACGCCCAGGGTAAGCTGCTCTATAATGCTCCTTCTGTTAAGGAGAGGTGGTGTACATACTTCTCGGAGCTGTCAAATAAACAGCATCCACAACCTTCCTCCCGAACCGCCTCCTAACCTTGGACTTATTTCCCCTATTTCCCCCGACGAAACCCGCATTGCTCTTCGCCACATGAAGAACCGAAAATCGATTGGGCCTGACAATGTGCCAATTGAGGTGTGGAAGGCGATGGGCTCACATGGTGTGGGCCTTCTGACGGATCTTTTTAACCGCATCCTGACCACCAAGGAAATGCCAAACCAGCGGCGACTAAGCCTGATTATCCCGGTTTACAAAGGCAAAGGTAGCGTACAGGATTGCAGTAACTACCGCGGTATCAAGATCATGTGCCACACCATGAAGCTCTTCGAGCGCATCATTGACACAAGGCTCCGTAGCGAGTGCTCTGTCTCTGAGTGTCAATATGGCTTCCGGGCGGGTAACAGAACCATGGACGCAGTGTTCGCCTTACGGACTCTGTCTGAGGCTTACAGAGAGAGAAGGAGAGCAGCTCTGCATATGGCCTTTTTAGACCTGCAGAAGGCCTTCGACTGTATACCTCGGCAGGCTATCTGGTGGGCACTCCGCTTCAAGGGTGTTCCCGAGGCCTATATTGACATTATCAGAGATATGTACCGCGATTCCGTGTCCTCTGTCCAAACCGCTGTTGGCGAATCCAATGTCTTTCCAATATCTGTTGGCGTTCACCAAGGTTCGGCTCTAAGCCTGTTCTTGTTTAACGTTGTGCTTGATGTAGTTACGGCAAACATCCAGGATCTGCGTCCATTGCTAATGATGTATGCCGATGACATCGCCCTCGTTAACCAGAACAAAGCCCATTTTGAGCGCAGGGTCAACATTTGGAAAGACACGCCGGAAAACGGCGGTCTGAGACTAAATGTGGCGAAGACGAGTACATGTCCTGTGGCGACACGGATTCAAGCACTATCCGGATAGGGTCGGATTTGATCACTAAGTCCGATAAGTTCCGGTACCTTGGATCCGTGCTGCACGAGTCTGGCAGCGTGGATGACGATGTCCAAGCACGTATAGGCGCGGCTTGGGCAAAATGGCGCGAGGTAACGGGCGTTTTATGTGACCGTAAAATGCCTCTGAAGCTCAAAGGGCAGATATATAAATGCATCATACGGCCTGTCCTCCTGTACGGTGGCGAGTGTTGGCCGGCATTAAGCAGACACACCCAGGAGCTTCGCGTCACGGAGATGAAGATGCTGAGGTGGATGAGCACTCATTCATTCGAGGTAGTCTTGGTGTCCGTGACGTGGGGGAAAAACTGCAAGAGTGTCGTCTGCGATGGTATGGCCACATCATGCGCCGCCCTAGGGAGTAGGTACGTTGGTCGGAGATGCATGGATATGGCTGTCCTTGGGGTTAGGTACCGTGGTCGCCCTCGCAAGCGCTGGCTGGACGTCATCAAGTCCGACATGAGAGCCAATGGCCTTACTGAGAAGGATGTTAAAGATCGGGCAAAGTGGAGAAAACTTAGTCGGAAAGCGGACCCTGGCAATGGCCGGGATTAACGCCAGGTAGAAAAAGAATGTCGTGCGTACCAGGCAGCACGTCGATGGGGTCGAGCGCGGCGGCGAGCGCCTGCCAGCGCAGCGGCGGCGGGTCGCGCTCGTCGGGGTTGCGCACGCCGGCCGCCAGCTCGGGCGCCACGCGCTGGCTCAGCAGCAGCGGCGGCAGCACGGCCACGTGCCGCCCCGCCACCGACTCGTTGTAGTGCGACAGCACCGCGCCCCAGTGGTGCGACGACAGTCTGCAACACAACACAAAACCATACAACCAACGAACTTTACCAACACAAGTCTTTTTATATATTATTTTTCTCTAGGTACAGTCAGCACCAACAGTCGATAAACAGAATCAACATAACAAAACATTTTATTGTGAACAGGTGTTTTGTTATGTTGATTCTGTTCATCGACTTTTGGTGCTGACTGTAAATGTTCAGAACTTCTTTTGAACTGCTGGACTGGTTTTCATTTTGACACCGTGGTTTCTTAACCACGAAAATTCTATCGTCAGATAATAATTAAATTCTGTTTTATGGTCTTCCATAAAACAGAATTTAATTATTATCTGACGATAGAATTTTGTCGAGCGCATGTTCCGTCGAAATATAGATCCATCGAACAAGTGCGTGTCGAAGAAGGGATCTGTCGAAGTAGTGGGTTTCGAAGTTGTGTGTTGTCGAATAAATGTTCTGTCTAAGCAGTGAGTAGTCGAAGTACTGCTTTCCGAAATTCAGACTGTGCCGAAATAATTAACTGTCGAAGTTTAGTAGTTCAAATATTAAGTAGCACGACTCAAGTCGTTAAGATCCTTCAATGCAAGTTGAGCATAACAAGATTCCACTGCAATTTTAAGTGAACAGTAAAAATAGCAGTATGTTGAACTTAATAACTTGACACAGACGGTGTTGAAACGTCAAGACAGCGAATGTTTAGTGTGTTGATGTAATAAATATGTATTAATTTGATCTCACCTCGACCAGGGCCGCGAGTGTGGTGAATGTTTTAGCATAATGGTGTCATTTGCATCCACGACGGTTTTTTCGGCGTCAATATCTAATAGCGGCGGGAACACCAGCGGGTTTCTATCGCTATTGTTGTAAAACACGAACGTCGATTGTTTTTGTTCTTGCTTCTCATAATTCTTTCTGTTAACTTCGGCTTCAGTTTTTTCAATGTTGCTTATAAAATAATCCACCACACCGGAGTTGTAAACTATCATAGATATCCACACGAGCATCCAGACCATGAAGGCTCGCTGGAAGAAGCGCGTGCGCGCCCACATGTTCACCAGGCGGATGCGCTTCGGTACTCGGTGGTCTTGGTGGCCCGGACTAGAGTTCCTCTTCGCCACGACGTCGGTCGGACTGTTGTGTGCCAAGCCGTTTAACCTCGGATGAGACTTTGACTTGGTCATTCTTTGAGGCGAAAAGCTGTTTTCTTCCACATAGTTCTTACTAAACCTCCAGTTAAGAGCGTTATTGGCATTGAAGTATTCTTTCAGGTGTAACTTATTATTTTGATCTTTAAAATATTCCAAGCGGCGGACATCAACTCCGAGTATTGTTGCAAAAAATGCCATTTGAATAAAATAGTCTGATATTAGACTGACTATCATGAATATTGAGAACTCTTGGATGAATGGTACGAAAGTGAAGAAACTGACAGTAAGTATCGTTATTTCTGTGAGTAAGTTCTTGGTAATGGACCAGCCTTCTTTGCTGAGGCCCTGAGCGAGTCGGATCTTCACATCGAGCCGGGAGTCAGTGGATGTGACGCTCTTGGTCAGGACTAGAACATTTTCCAGTCCAACGATGATCACCAGGTAGGGAAATATTTCTTTGCCTTGTAAACTCAAGGAAAATCCGAAATAAAGACAAATGCCCATTGACATGGCTAGACTTCCTCCGATAGTAAGAACGGCGCATGCAGCTAGTCCTAGTTTGGATCTAATAAATTCTATTTTTCTCACAGAAAAATATACGTACAGAAATAGTCCCGCAAATGTTATGGTTAGGGGGACAAGTTCTCGATAGTTAAACTGCCCTGGATAGTAAACTAGCGTAAATTCATTTACGTGTGTGTATGGCATTTCTTGATATAGTGGGTACATTTCCTTTAGCTTCTTCGTTAGAGATTGTATAAATCTGAAAAGAGAAACATGGTGTTATTTAATAATCAATAAAATATTCAGTTTTTATTAGAGACTACATCTGGAGTAAGTCTAATTAGCATAGTATGAGTTTACCTTTGGTCTGGCTGTTGGTAGAATATCGTAACAGCATACTGCAGCACTCGAGGCCTGGCTCTGAGGGGATATCTTTTGATGCCAGTTTCTCGGAGCTGCATACCAAAAGCCATTTCAGCTATTGATGCTTTTGCTTTCTGAAGATTCTGAAAAAAACACCAGCAAGTTATGTAGCGAGGACTGTGTTGTGTGAACTACGTAACAATGCAGTTTTCGTTGATATTTTAAAGTAAGTATTCTCTTAGACGGGTTATTTTAAAATACTGAACTGTGCCAACTAAATTCTGGAAACTACAAAAACCTATCATCACAACAATGGTTGTAATAAATGACTGCCATTTCCGACCTTAAGGCTTACAGCAATCAACATTGGAATCAGCCATGAGGCTGCCGTTGTGTGAACGCATAGCTACAACGAAGGTCAAGCCGATTCTCATGATCTATTAAGATAATAAGACAATAAAAAATGTCTGTATGTATAAATAAGAAAAAAAAAAACACTTATCTAATTAAAACTATATAGTTACTATGTAGTATATATTATAGTTTTAATTAGATACTCCTAGCTAAAATATGGCGATATAAAACTCCAAGGCATCGCCATTGACTGGAAGTATGCCCAAAAGACTGCCGGCATTGTCATGTTGTATAAGTAAAAAAATAAAATAAAAAATCACGGATTTAAAAAATAACTGTGTTGTAGCTAAGCGAGCAGTTACCCTGATTATATTAAAAACGATTTTGTTGAAATCTTTTAAGTCAAAAACACATTAAGTATTTTTTATTACAAGTAATTTTAACTAAGAAGGCCACGAAAAACAAAGAAATCCAGTGTCAGCTAAAGGACCTTTTTTTTTAGGTGGGGTAACATCAAAATGACTTCTCCCGCTCTGGGCGGAGTGGGAGGGCGTGTCAGACTTTTCCTGACTAAAACCTACTCCTGTTCCTTCTTTGCCCTAATTTCGGGGTCCCGGGGATCTCTATAGTCAACCCAGACCTAAAGGACCTCAAAATGACAGTGGTAAAAGAACGGAATCTAATGTCATAATAACGTACACGTGTCTAATGTCCTAACGTTTTAATAATAAGGATATGCAATCGGCTACAGGCAGTTTTGATGTGCCAGCAAGAGGAGGTAACAATTAGTATTGAGTGTAGCAAATGTTAGGAAAGCCATTGTACTGGTTTGAACGACGTACCTTTATAATAAGACAAAAGTGTGATTTTTTGTAAAATTGCGGAAAAATATGTTTGTTTCCAATTTGTTTTTCAAAAAGTGTTCTTCAATAATGATAGTTTTATTGATTAACTAGCTTTTACCCGCGGCTTCGCTCCCATCAAATGACTACCCTACATATCCTACGCTACCCTACCCTACCTTCCCAACCTACCCTACACTACCCTACCTACCCTACACTACACTACCCTACATTACACTACACTACCTTACACTACCCTATACTACCCTACACTACCCTACACTGCCCTACACTATCCTACACTACCCTACACTACCCTACACTATCCTACACTACCCTACACTACCCTACACTACCCTACACTACCCTACACTACCCTACACTACCCTACCTACCCTACCTTGAGTAACTTTTTTTTTTTTGAATTTTTCTCTCCGTAAGAACCATCATTGAACTTCAAGGAACATTTAAAAAAAAGAATCAGCCAAATCGGTCAAGCCGTTTTCATGTGATGTCGTGACAACGAAAAACAGGTTTCATTTTTATATATATAGATTTGAATAAATAATAATAATAACAGTTTTTTTATATTAGTTTAAAATGATAAACTAGTGGTTTACTGCGATCCCGGCTGATGGTAAGAAGTAATGCAATCGTTGTTGGTGAGGCGCACTACTTTATTAAGCGCCCTTTTGTTGTCCCTTTTTTTGCTTTTTATGAGCGTAAAGTGAATGATGATGAGAGTTTTCTTACAGAATACACTCATGGATATCAATGAGTGTATTTTGTAAGAAAACTTTTTTGTCGTCAACACGCAGCATACTTTTCACTTATTAAAAAAAATCTTGTCACCGGTTTCGATGTCTACTGCTCTAAGATCGGCACCTTGAATTTTAGAATCAGTACATTTTCGTAGTACGTATAAAATATTCTGTTCAGTAGATACAATCTGTATCGAGTCGCCAAGAATAATGAATGTCGTCTACAACGTAGTGAGTGTAGACACTTGATACAGAACAGTCTCCCGCCACGGCGTTGTTTCCGCTCGCGCCAATTTGTCTACAATCATCGCCTAGCTGACGATGACCTTCACAAGATTGCTAGTAATCGTAGTGAATACAATAAGATAAAATCTTTTACGAGACAACCCCTTGGGACATACCTACTAGTGACGTAACGAATGTTAGATTTCTCACATTCGCATATACGAATATTGACTTTCAGAAGTGCGCGTAAAATGTCATATAGTTTTGACATTTCGCGTCAGCCGAACCGAACAGCAGAGCCGTTATAGACCAATTGAACGAAGCTTATCACATTAAGGGGGAAGCGTCAGGGTAGCCCACGAAATTCAAATTTTCTTACGATTTTTTTGCAATTTGCAGGCCAGTGGTAGGTTGTATGAAGTTAAAAATTTCTTTTGCGACTGTAAAACGTAACTAGTTACATAATTATAATCATAAATAATCCTGTCTTATGGGATAGTTTTGAAAAAAAAAATGATAACAAAATGACTAATGCCATTATTAATTTAGATTACTATTCATGCCAAATTTTAAGCATAGGTATTGACCCACAGAATCTTATTTTGTTTGTTGCATGCAAACATCCCTTTAAACCCCCACCCGTCCTAACACCCCATCTTAGTGCTTGCCTAGTCACTATAGGTACTACGTCATTCCTAGTCCCAATAGTTCTGGCTGAGCGTTGATATGTCAGTCAGTTTCTCTTTTTATATAATTATATATATGTGAATTTGTTTTGAAATATGGATGTATATCTGAATAAATAAATAAAGATTGTGGAGCTCGTGGCTAGACAATAATAGCCGCACGGGTCGATCTTCAAGGTTAAGCAACGCTTGCCAAGGCTGGTCTGTGGATGGGTGACCATCTTAACATAACGAGTTTCCTCCGTGCCTCGGAAAGCACGTTAAGCTGTAGGTCTCGGCTGACATTTATAGATCTTTGGCAGTCGTTACGGATAGTCAGAAGACAGTAAATCTGACTCTAGTCTTGCCATGAAGTACCGTGTTACCCCAGTTAATGGGTTGTGGAGGTCTGGTAGGAAGCCGCTCCTCGTAAAATGCTGGTACCTATTTAGCTAAATCCGGCTTAACTGGAAGCCGACCTCAATATAGTTGGGAAAAGGCTAGGCAGATAAGGATATCTAAAATAAATAATTATATTCCATTATTTATTAGCTAACTATACCTGATAATTGTAAACTGTGTTGATGATGTTGGCATCGAGTGAGAAAGACTGTAGGTTCTGCTGCCACAGGTTGGCAGGCGACAGCAGCAGGCAGCTGTACTCCGGCAGCACCCGCTCCGTGCTGGCCTTGCTGTCTCTGCGCTTGATGCCTCCGATTTGGTAGCAATGCTGGAGTAATGTACTTTTTCTAAAACAAACGATAAATTTTATATATGCATACTTACCGCCTGGTTGTTTTATCATCTTTCAAGTTTATTACAGACACAACTTATGTACAGGTATTGAAAAAAATTGGCCCAATAAAAAGTATCCAAGCAGCCTACTTGCTATTCCAAGACTACTTGATAAGACGCCCCCTTTTCTCCACATGAGTTGGCGTGTGATTCGGCTTGACTACCCTACTAATTAGTGCACGCCAAAACTGAAGTTCCTGTATTTGTATGAGAAAGTATGAAAATCTTTTACATGAGAGATGTGATCGATGAGTCGATTGACGCAAATAGTCTCTGTACATATTTAAACGTACCAGTTATTAAATAGTTGGTTATAAAAAGAAAACTGAATGTTTTGCACCACAGTACGAGGATGGGATTAACTCATATAATTAATTATAATTATCTTTAATACGGCAGCTTTGTAATAAATTCATGGCTCTTAACAGAAAACTGAAGGTTTTTAGAGCACAAGCACAATAGCGGTCAGGTCGCGGCGGCCATCGAGATGCATACATTAGTATGAAATCGCCATAGACCGCTTAGATATACATATATAGAGCTGCCTGGGGCCTGGCCGCTAGTGCGCTATTGCTCTCAGGGTTCCTAAAAAAAAAGCTTTATAGGAAGCGGTTTGGAAAAGAGGGAGGCCTTCGCCCAGCAGTGGGATACAAGAGCTAACTAACTTATAGGATAACTCGCGTGTATGTCTGCTACTCTTTCTGATAGAAGATGGTTCAAATTCAGACTAAATTGGCTATTAGGGCGCTTCTGCACTACGCCCCTTAAATATTCTATCACAGTCCGAACCTTCAAGACTGATTCAATAGATAGGTACTTGGCATTGGCACACGTGGTGTGAACTTATGCAAACAACATACATACATATACAAAACTTCGCTTTAATAATTGAGTGTTATTAGCTATTTAATTTAGCGTGTTAGTGCTTAGCTTATTTTAATTTCGCCAGCTTTTCTAATACATACGGCTTTTAGAAGAAAGCTGAGAGTTCTTTATGAGAATAAAAGATGAAATTGACTCAAACAATTTAATTATATTATAAATAGCAGTCTATAATGGATGGAATTATGGCCCATTCCCTCTCCAAGAGAGGAGGCCTGAGTCCCAGCAGTGGGAACATTATAAGGCCGCTAATGCTAATAATTAGCAGCTTTGCAGGCCTGTTAATAGTAGGAGTGTAGTTGTTTGGTGGCGCGATTGGCTGCCGTACTGGTGTTGCGGGTTCGGTTCCCGCACGAAACAATGATTCATTCGGTCTACTCTTACTTTTCTCGGTCTGGATGTCTTGTGTAAGTTGACATGATTGTGAACGCAAGCTTGTTACAAGAGTAATTTTGAATGTGGGACAATTAATACTTATAAAAGTTGTTTTAACACGCCAGCTATGTAATAAATATTTGACTATTAATATAAAACTGAAGGTACTGTATAAACATAGGAAGGAAAGGTTGATTTATAAAATCTGCCACGATATACGCCAGCTTAGTACTATATCCAGGTAGTATAGTTGTTATGAACAGGAAATTGAAAAGTTTTTAATTTGTATGAGTGTGTGAAGATGAAAAGCACTAATGCAATTTACATATTTATGTAACCGATTTTGATGAAATTTTGTACAGAGCTAGCTTGAACCCCAAGGATGGACATAGGTTACTTTTTATCTGTCTTCAACTTCGCGTCTGCTGTAACCAACAATCATGTGCGGACGAAGTCGCGGGCAAAAGCAAATTAGTAATAAAAATATTTACAGCGTGTGTCCGACTTCAAAACAGACGAATACCATGGATCCAGTACATGATTGGAACCCCTAGGGTTTTCTTTTTACTTTTTTTACAAAACTAAAAAAATCTTTCCTTTCTTATTCTATACTGTGTAAAATTTATATGCTAGCTATGCAATTAATAGTTTATGAATTCGTGTCAATAAACGTTAGCTTTGTATGAAGATGAGGATGACTAATCCGCCTATTTGGTCTAAACACGCAAGCGACGCAATAGCTGATGGAGATCAGTCGCAGATACAATAGAAATAAATGATTAATATTCAACATTTACAAGAGACAGTTGCACGTGAACAAGTACAATAAGTAATAATAAATATATCGAATTCTATATCAAACGAACAGTTTTTTGTATACTTATTTATTTATCTAACAAAATTTTATAACATTCACCTGGTAAAAAGCTACATTTTTAACAGATTTCTACAATAACAGATATGATTAATTATGCTGGTGAGTCACAGACGTTGCATGTATAATAAGGAGCATGACGTGTGTTATAATAGATTCATAAGAGAGAAGTTCAGTATTGAATATACATTAGATTCGATTGGATTTGGTAGATAAATAAATAATTATGAATTCACATGATAAATAAGCATCGCTGAGTCAAAACAGCGGTGTTAAGTAACAGCAGAATGATCTTTCATTATTGTTAGTCATCAGGACACTGAATATCATTAACATCTAACCTTTATTTATCAGTAAAACCGAAAACTATATCTTTATCTAAGATCACAGGTAACCTGCAGATTATCTAGTCTTGTTGCATAATAGTTGGTTCCATAATTTAACAATCATAACATACACATTTTCTAAAGTTATACTAGCAGTCAATGAAGAATTATTTATGTATGTGCTTGTCTCACTTATTTGCATATGGTGATTTACATCCCACACTTCATCTATCTAATGTCACCGAAATCAAAATATAGGGTTCGGTATTCAAATTTTTACTTATTGTGTATTAATTTAATTTGATTCAATTACAGTCATATTTTACAATAATTTAACCCAAATAAAAAGGTGGTTGGCATAATGGGACATAAGTAAGAAAGAGAAAATAAGCGATCAAATTTTTACTGAAGAAAGAAGTAAATGCTACCATGTATATAAATTATATATAGTAATATAATCTTTTTTAAATGATTTTAACTTACGTTTCTGGATCTTCATGATTTCGTATAGTTTCCAGCAATCGAAACACTTCTTGCAACGGAGCCCTGAATGCATCCCACATCTTTAGATTGTTATTCCATGGAGAGACACCTATAGAAAATAAGTTTAGGTCATTACAAAAAGAAGTTTAAATGAATGCTTGAAAGGTAGAAATATCTAAGTGACTTCTAAACAACGCAGAAACAAATGACGATTCTATTGGTACATATAACTTATTTTCGATCTTTATGTTGCATATCTTTATATTGCAAGTTGCTTTGATATTATTGCCTTTCAAGCAGTAAAATGATTTAACCTATCAATACCCGCGAAACGAGACACAATAGTAAAACAATAACAGCGCGGTCCAATGAGACCGGTCGGGGATTCATGAATTAATTTAAACCAGAATATTTTCTAATGTTATTAGTGAATCACATATTTGTACAATAACTCATTAATGGATATAGTTGGACCAATTATTTAGAAAACTAAATCATTGAATTTGTTTAAGATAATTATTTATTTGTTGTTATCATATTAACTATTAACAATTACCTATTTTCATAATGATTTGCTGCACATATAAAAGAGGTTTGTCCTTTGCCCAAATATAAGGAAGTTTCTGTGTTTCATTGTACAGGATATCTAAATGTGAGGGTCTATCTGTAAATGTATGAATATTTAACATTAATACATTAATAATATTTACAGTCAAATTAGAATATAATTCATATATTATATCATCAAGTAGTTACCATGTAAACATTTTTGTTTGCTGCAATCTGGACTTGTGAAATCATAGATATCAACACCATGCAGCGGTAGTGTTACTACAGTTGGTATGTTTCCAGGGAGAGGCACATTTAGAAGCGGATAGCTGAAAATAATTACAATTGAGCAAGTCATCTTTTATGGACAATTTAATAATAGTTAACAAGAAAATAACCACTTACCAACATAGTAACAATACAGATAATGCTAATGTGATGGCTGTGATAGGATAAGACGAACAAAACAGCCCGTAAGTGTAATAAATCTGAGCCACCCTCTCGGGCAGAGTGGATCCTGCCATTGTTGACAGTCAATAACTCGTTTGATGTGAGGGAAATTCCGTTTACTAATCTCAAGACACCATCGCACGAGTATTCACGTCACTCGTAAATTTCAAAACGTTGTTTATACTCGGTTATGTTACCAGAGGTGCATTTATTGCGGTCGATCGCGTGTGCCGTAGTGATAGTCACGAATGCTGTGGTATTTTGCATCATGCACGAGCATGCCGCTATGTACACTGTACACTCTTTACCAATTATTAGGTACCGATTACATCAACCAAAGCAACCACGCAAGTTTGACATGTTGACAGCTCACTAGCCATTTTGACACATTTGACAGTGACTCATAATACCACAGATAAGAAAAACCGTTTGGATATTTCAAGTAGTTAGTTATCTTGCTAGTTGCGTTTAGTTTATTTTTTCCCAACAACGGCAAATATAAAATAAAGTTATTTATAATTTTATATATTTATTAAAACTTTATGCACAAGTAAAAAATGCTGTACAAATATAGACTTTAATACCTAAGGCATTTTTTACCAGTCGACCTATGTTGGTGCAGAATTATTATATGGCGGATGCAACATTATAGACATAAATAAGTAAGTAAAATAATAAATTCACACTATAAATACATACATATAAATAAACAATGTTAATGTGAAAAAAATACCCCTAAGTGCTGTGGTGATTCTTCGAACTTTTTTGCAAATCTGCTCACATGAGGAAAACTAGCTGGTCGAAATATTGATATTCAAATATTCAGAGGAAGTGCATTCCAAACTAGACTTCTCGTGCACGGCCCTGGTTCAGGCTATGGTCTGGAGCGAGACGGAAAGCCAGGCGGTCGCCTCCTTCTGCAGTAGGAATGATAGCGTAGGAGGAGGCAGTACGCGTGAGAAAAATGGCTGACCCCAGGTCAAACGCCGCAACAGGCACACTTTAGGACACTCCTAAAACAAAGCTTACCATGAGGTATTTTATTATTAAAAAATACCTCATGGTAACTGTTTGGTAGTGTCAACATGGTTATTATTCACTATAGCTTTCTTTGATCTGGTTCTACAATAAGGCCAGATGTTTATTGTGCCGAACTCTGAATATTAATGAGCAAAACTAACAGCGAAACAGCCCTGATACATGAATCGATCATCACCATTATTGCTCCATGATAATGGGAGACCTCTTTACCTTCCTCTTACCTCTTATCTTCTTACAGCACGAGAAACCGTTTTAACTCTACAGGAACTGCAATTAGAAACCATTTTCACCCTCCGTAATCGCCAGACCTTGCTCCAACGGACTACCATTTTTTTCGTTATTTGGTCTATTTTTTTCGTTTTTATACTGCCTCCTAAGGAGAAAACTTTTTAACCTATTACATACCCACAAAACGAGACACAATAGTAAAACAATAACAGTGCGGTCTCACTGTTATTGTTACTCACACTCACTTTTTTTTGTTGTCTTTTGTCCTGCGATCTGTCTCTTCGTCATTTAGCTGGATGTTATATGTTTGGAACGAAGGGCGTGAATGGCACAATATCTGGTGATTTGTCCATGTGGTGCTAGCTTCTCATGCAATCAGGTCTTGAGAAGCACGTCTTTTCAGACTTTTCAAGATACAGACCCAAGGTATAGACCTAAGTATCGTACGTCATCAGCTTGTGGTATTTTAATTTCATTGAGCTCAACTTCAGAACATGTATCGTGCGTGCCTCAAACTAAATGTAACATGCACTGATTTAGTTTCATTGACTTTTTTAGCCAGCGAGATAGCTCGTTTAGGTTTCTGGTAACGTGTTCTGAATTCTCTGACTGATTAACAAAAAAAAAACCATTAGAGGCTGTACTTTGCATATGATTGTAGGTACTTTGAATGTGATATCACAAGAATATTGTGTTTTGCGAATATGGTCTTATAAGATCATGATATTTTGAGATTATGATGTTATGAGAATATGAGCGGTAGGGACTTGCTGAAAGACAGACAGCTGAAAGCGAGTTTTTGTATACTATGTAGTGATAGTGAAGTGATAGTGACAGTGATGACACTGATGTAGTGATGTAATAAAAGTCGAGGCATTAATAGAAATTAGTAGCCTGAACATTTATCAAAGTGAACATCCTAATCAACCTTTTGTCTTTATTCACCCGCTTTTTTAGGTAGGAAATCATCATAATGTCCTACCGCTCTAGACGGAGCGGGAGGGCGTGTCGGACTTTTACTGAGCAAAACCCACTCCTGTTCCTTCTTTGCCCTCGGCCCAGGGCCCCGAGGTTCTCTTTCGTACAACCCATGACTCTTTAGACGTAGACCATGCTAGGGTTCTGCAGTTTGCTGACATCTCTTTGAGGTGCGCATGGAACACGCGCATCTTCGACGACTTGGGCTCAGTCCGGACGGTTAGCGGACGGCCAGACGGCGAGTTACCCGTTGCTCGCCGTCGATTAACTTGTAAGTAATACTTATATTTTTCTAATATTTAATTATTATTTGTTTGAGTAAATTGATTAACACGGGGATAAAGCTCTGTCTTGGGTGGCTTGAATTCCTCACTTCACTCCTGTTTCTATATTATTAACTGCCTCACAATGTTTGGGAGTGTAATGAGTGTATTATAT
Source organism: Mythimna separata (assembly GCA_030763345.1). Lineage (NCBI taxonomy): Eukaryota > Metazoa > Arthropoda > Insecta > Lepidoptera > Noctuidae > Mythimna > Mythimna separata. The sequence goes on along the minus strand of CM061167.1, from coordinate 18,367,803 downwards.
ATGTCGTAGGATAATTTGATACTTCGAATATTCGCGAAAATCCTAGGGGTTTTGCGAAAACGCGGATAATTAGACATAGGCGAAAAATTATCAAATCTTACTGGACAAAGTCAGGATTTTTGCGAAAATACTCGTTACTATAGTAAGATTTGATGTGCTCAACACTGATTGGCTACAATTTTGCTGGCTGACTTCTAATTGGTTCCTAGTTTGCCGATGATTAACTTCAAGTATTGTATCATAGAGATGACAAACAAAACACCGCTAAACCAATCTTGAAAGCATTGTTGTTGTTGAGTGGTTGACTAAGACTTTTATGATATATGACACTATGTACATCCGTGTAGCACTTTTATTTACCACTTTATTTAAGTCCAAGTATGTACACTATTTACGATAAAAAACAAAACACTTCTGCAATTAAACTCAGACACAAACGTTAACAAATAACGTGCGGCAACAAATGATTGACATTTAAGACGTCAACCAATCAGAGACGATCTCTTATTGAACGCGCTGACCGACCAATCAGCGTTCTTATTTCATAACAGCCAGCGTTTCGTTTCGCAATATTGCTATAATAACGAGTATTTTCGCAAAAATCCTGACTTTGTCCAGTAAGATTTGATAATTTTTCGCCTATGTCTAATTATCCGTGTTTTCGCAAAACCCCTAGGATTTTCGCGAAGATTCGAAGTATCAAATTATCCTACGACATATACAACATTTGTCGTCAATGCCAAAATCATAAGCCGAAAAATACCGGATTACCTTTTCAAACAACTAAAACTCATAATACGCATCTATCTCTTTCTTTCCTATAAACTAACGCCTATTACTCCAACTCTTTCCGTTTCGTTTTCGCACGTAGAAAATTGTACTCAATATAACTCGGTCCGGACCGAGTTATGAGGAGCAAGAGAATGATGAACAGTGCGCAGGTGCAAGCGAGAAAGAAAAATTCATTCATTGTGCAATTATAATGATTCCAAAATAAGAATGAATTTCACAGCATAATAACTGTTATTGGCGAGTAATAGTTACATCTTATTTGGTAGGGTTTTCTATACAACCGAATCGTCATGGCGATTATTTCGTGCGTGAGGCGCGATTCTTTCATTTTCTGTTTTGTTGTCGTATTTTTTTTTGTTTTTAACGTTACTGTACATTATATTGTGTGCTATTTAGTAATGGCAATAATTCATGGTAGAGATATATTGTTAATAGATTCTTTGTATTGCAAAGAAATCCTGTTACCAAAAATAATAAAAACGCCGGTTTGGATTTATTGCATCATTGAGCGAGCGGCATTTGGTGAGTGAACTTTATTAATATATTTTACATACTTATTTTTAAAATTGTGTTTACACAAATATTGGTTCACTGCGTCATCTTTTGAAGAAATTGTGAATTTGTGAAAAAGGTTGGGAATGTGGTCACTAGATGGCATTGTTAGTTGAGCGACGGTTTCTGAATCTCGCAGTTAAGATTCTCCGTCGCTTAATTAGGTCAGGATTATAATATTTTTTGGTACAAACAGCAGATATACTTGCACGTATGTTTACCCCTCGCCACTTGTACTTAGGGTTTTCAAGAGATAAAACGAGAAATGCTCGCTGTGGAAGCAGAAAAACTCAACATTTCATCGCCTCATCAGAACATCCCCCTGGACGCTAATTACAGTGGCAAATCTCTTAACCGACTGCTTGTCGGCTAAATGTAGCTTCTTCGACCCATCCTTAACACAGTGCCAGTGTGTAGCAGCTACCCAGGACATGCGGCACTCAGGATCTAAACGAGGTCAATGTCAGAGCCATACAGGTTGCCAAATACCGGGCAGAAAAAGTTTAGTGAGAGCATCGACACGAAAAGAAGAAAAAGACTTGGTATGGCCGCTACCCCGAATCCATCAGACCAGTTTTTAATGACTTGTTGATCCCGGTTAAGCTTGTCGATTGCATCCAATAAGTTATCCACACTTGGCTGGCAGTACAGCTGCAGATCATCAGCGTAAAGATGGTACGCACACTGAGGTTTAGTAGTATAAAGTTTATAAAAATCGAGAACAAAAGAGGAGATAAAATACCGCCTTGAGAGACGCCAGTTACAAAGTCCCACCACAGACCATAAGATAGCAAAGAATAGTCAAAAGGACTTTGTGACTGACGGTATTAAAATCGTTGGAGAAGTCAATAACAATAGTGACTTTAGTGTCTTTCATTCTCCGCCTTTATCGTGAGTCACTTTAATTCATGAATCCCCGACCGGTCCTAAGAGACCGCGGTGTTATTGTTTTACTATTGTGTCTCGTTTTGTGGGTATGTGATAGGTTAAGGAAAGCTAAAGCACACAAAAAGAAGCTGACATAGTACTGAGCCTGCATCTAAAACTGGATTAAATAGGCCTGATGAGATGATAAATGAAATTGGAGAGTTGTTTGTGAACACAGGCCTCGAGCACCTTGGACAGGAACGGTAGTATGGAAATAGGACGAACGTGACTGGAAAGGGTGGGATTGGGAAGTTTAGGTAGAGGCCGAACATAAACTTTACGCTACAAGGAACTTATTATTGTATTGTTTTTTTTTTTGTTGTGAATACACTCAAAAACTAAAGAACCGACTTTAAAAATTAATAATCCCAATACTTATCATGGAATTTGTACATAATTGGTGAAATAAGGGTAGTTGTAAATGCCAGTGTGAACTTTATACATCTGCGGTACCCTTTCAGAATTTATTGGTGTGATGTTATGTAGGTACCAATGAATTATGGTTCACAATAAACAAAATGGCAATAATTATCTTGCAGGATTGCTGCAAACTGTAAAATTCTGGTGAAATATTTATCGCTGAACAAGATACGAGTGCAAAAATAAATTAGACGACTTGAGAACTTTTTTATTTGGAAGTCGGTTAAAAATCAGGATATACAAATAACTTTAATTTAAATCGAATTAATATTTTTGTTGCTTTAGCAACACTCAAATCTATTTGTATACTTGTAACTGAAAATACTCGGTATTTACACGGTTATGCGGTAGATACTAATAAAATTCATCATTACGAGTAAAATACACTGTAGTGTTTATATGAAATCACTTGTATTTTATAAATGTTATTCCATGAATACTAGGAAATTGAAACTTATGTTTGCGGTCGTTTAAATTAATAATTTGCATGAGTAAATTTTATATAAATCGTCACTCTTGATATCATCATTTTCTAAAGTTATTTACATATTCATATAAAAACCAATATTTACAAAGCACTAAACTGTAATGGGAATGTCTGTGGTGAATTGGTGATGGGCTTGTGATTCGGGGTGATGCAGCATGAGTGAGTCAGGATGATGCCCCGCAGCGAGTCAAGTCGTCAGTAGAGTTAGGATTGGGAAGATGCCCCAGTGAGTCGCGGTGATGATGCCCCAGTGAGTCGGGACTCGGGATGGTACTTCTGGCTCCAGTGAGTCGGGATGGTGCTTCTGGCTCCAGTGGGTTCCAGCAGTGCTGTGCGACGTAGTTGCTAGACTGCTGGCGTCGCCCAGGAGAGGTTCTTCATGGCTTTTCATGACTGGACAAAGGTCGCTGATGAGACTAAATGTGATGATTACGTTTCGACCAGATAGACATGATAGCTGCACGAAGGATGCGCTGATGTCCATTGACAAGGGTCACCATTTTAGAGGTACGTACGCGGAACAGAGTGTAAAGTCCCAACCACATACTTGCTTTGAATATGAAGGATCCTCCGATCACAAGGATATTGTGTCCGATCGGGGTAACTGCCTGATACGAGTAGTTAATTGCGAGCTGTTGTATAATGTGTTCTAATCGCACGGAGAAATCGAATACTTCGATGCATGAGTAGTTTCATAAAGTTCCTATGAGGCCTCCTAGATGTCGCATATCACGTCAAGTTTAGGGATACATATGCGAAACAGACTTTTACAGTCTAAAATCCACCCCTGTCCGTCAGTTCCTCTTTCCGTTCTAAGGCCACACGTTTCCTTTTCAGAAATACTCCGTGACGCTAGCAGGCATTGGTCCGGGCAGACAGGTTCGGTTTTTCTAACGTCTCTTTGAGGCACGGCGCGTGAAACACAATGCGAGATCGAAAATTACTTGCGATAGCCTGCTGCCATCTAAATCATAACTAAAATGTTTGGCAACTTTGGATAAAAAAAAAATGAGTCTCGTACAAAATGAACAAAAGTACGTTCTTCGTAGCTATATTGAAAAATGTCGTTTGATACACGTGGAGATTTGTCACTGTAGTGCTCGGCACCATCCTGTGCGAATTCACTCGGTTGAATTTCACCTCGGTTGACAAACTTTCTCCTCTAGTATCAAAATGTATACCTATTCTGTTTTAATATTTCTCATATTGCTACTTGATTTATTTATAAGCACGTATATTTTGAATGTAAAGAGTAACGACTGTAAATAATTCAATAAATCTTAATATATATAAATCTCGTGTCCCAATGTTTGTCCTCAATGGACTCCTAAACCACTTAACCGATTATAATAAAATTCGCACACCATGTGCAGTTCGATCCAACTTGAGAGATAGGATAGTTTAAAACTAAAAAAAAAAAATTAGGTAAAGTAGGGTAGTGTAGGGTAGTGTAGGGTAGTGTAGGGTAGTGTAGGGTAGTGTAGGGTAGTGTAGGGTAGTGTAGGGTAGTGTAGGGTAGTGTAGGGTAGTGTAGGGTAGGGTAGGGTAATGTAGGGTAGTGTAGGGTAGTGTAGTGTAGTGTAGGGTACTGTAGAGTAGTGTAGGGTAGTGTAGGGAAGGTAGGGTAGGGTAGCGTAGGATATGTAGGGTAGTCATTTGACGGGAAAAATTCCAAAAATAAATAATTGTCTACCCAAGGTCTACCCCGTGCGAAGCCGGGACGGGCTGCTAGTAAACATATAAATTTTCCTGCATTACTCGACTAGTGGAATTCAATAAAATTCAATAAATAAATGGTCGTCTTCTTTGTAAATGAATTTCACTATATCAGCACAAAAATTGCCAATAATTAATATGTTATGAACCGGAATTCGATGAAAGCTGTTTTTATTTTCGGTTTTTACTACAAGTCAAATAAAAAGATTTCAGTTTACGGATTATTCATTGGGAAATCATTTGTTTTATTTGTCTAGACTAGAAACTTAGTACCGTGTACTAGGAAGGTTCCTGCACCGGATTCGTGCGGAAGAAACGCCCGGGTGTCACCATTGTGATGACCTCCCGGAGTACATAAAAGCAAGAAGCGGGGCACCGTCGCACGTCGTGTCCTCGTGGGGGCGATCGGCGGCAGCGACCTCTCACGCCAGGCCCTGGTACAGGTCATGATCCGGAGCGAGGAGGAGTGGCAGTGGCTCCTTCAGCAAAGCAGTAATTTTAGCGAAGGAAGCGACCGCACGCGAGAAGGTATGGCCATCATGCCTATCACGATTTCCAGCCACCGTAAGAGCAGGTTTGCGGATGGCTAGCAATGGGTAGCTCGCCGTCCGGACGTCTAGTAACAGTCCGGATTAAGCCCATGTCGTCGAAGGCGTGTGTTGTTCCAAACGTGCCTCAAAAAGATGTCAGCAAACTGTAGGAGTCCGGCAGGGTCGAAGCCAACCTGGGGCCCTGGGTTGAACAAAAGAGAACAGGAGCGGGTTTTAATCATTAGAAGGCTGACACGCACTCCCGCTCCGCCCAGAGCGGGAGAAGTCGTATTGATGATTTCCCACCTTAAAGAAGTACCGTTTACTTAGAAAATAATGATCGGCACTGAAAGTGTAGGGAAGGCAATGTGCGTGCATGTTGTAGGTACATAGTAATCATGAAAATGATAAAATTATAAGAATAAAAATCCTATATTTCGAAATTGAGATAGTCATCCGGTCTGGTAGGCAGCCACTCCTCGTAAAATACTGGTATTCAGCTAAATCCGGCTTGACTGGAAGCCGACCCCAATATAGTTAGGAAAAGGTTACGTAGATGATGATCCGGTCTAAAATCACGGAACAGTCAGCGTTTCGAACCGACATACTAACGAATTAATGAATTACTGAACTAATGAGTAATGGTCTAAGATCCGAAGAAGAATTTTATACCTGATTTGTTATTTGATTATAATTAAGATTATATGCTAGATAATGCTTAAATTAATACATTGCGTAATAGGTTGCCGAGCTAAATTTGGTGCGAATGGTGTTAAACAATAAACTATGTAATCAAAAATTTTTCATCAACTTACCTCATTTGTTATTTATAAAAGTCGAGCATTAGCTGCAAGAATGTGTCCCAAGGAACTAAAAAAATAGAAGTTGCCGTTTTGTTTTTGGTGCAAACTATGGAGTTGCCTTGCATAAAGAGCTAAGTAAAAGTTGACAACATACCCTCATCTGTTATTTAATCGTGTCATATATCAAATTAAAGGCAATTTTATTAATAATCCAACCGTATGCAGTTGCCTTACCAAAAGTGGTGCGTATCCAGAGTTGCCTATATTTAAGATGTTAAATTTTCTAAGTCTGATAGAAAAGCATTGCAGCAATTTTCACACTCAAATGTATTTATATAATTGTGAATTAATAAAATGTTCCTTTCAAAATGTACCTCGAGATTTTTTCTATCACGCAAACGCAAATTAAATACTGACAAAAGGAAAAAGAAAGATTATGATAAACTTTAGGGTTAGCTAAGGTTGTTTCGTATCTACTTACAAAAATACTATAAGTAGTACATACTTACGACAGACGATTTTTTTTTTTACCGAAGATATTGTGTTTTTATTATTATTGGCCCCTCTGCCATACATGAAATAACTTGTAGAGAAATATTTGATGTTGTGAAGATTAAAAAAGACAAATATTATAATAAGAAATCCGAAATACCGAGACTTACTTCATTTGTATAGTGCGGATGAAATTAAGGAAATAAAACGTAAAAGAGAATGCCTAAACCCCATATTCATTCACTCAGCATTAAAAAATATCATAATAGTAGATAATGATACAATTGTGTAATGTGGGAGATTGATGTCGAAGTGGTATTAAGACCCGAGCCTTGGCGAGGGTCTTAATGATGATGATACTAACAGTGTCTGTAATTATAAGAATTGACATAAGTTGCATTCTGTTTTACAACAATCTGATAATGGTTTGGGGACGCATAGAGGACAAACATCTAAACATTGACAGATACAGATACGTAATATTGTACACACATCAAAAGTGTCTAGGGATCAACATATATTTTTGCAATAACTTTTCTCCTGATTGATATTAATTAAAATTTTCTTTAAGGATTCATCAAATAAAGTGTTTTCGTTTGTCACAGTAACGATAAACCAAGTCACCTTTGCATTAATAAAGAAATTTGCCATTTTCCTAATAAAGGGATTTTTGACATTTGAACCACTAACATTAAAGTTCGAAAAAAAGACTGAAATAACAGTTTTCTTTAAAATTTTATTGGGTAACTTAAACAATTAATAATCCGTGTTTCTACCGCGAACACTAACAACACAAGAACATCGGTTTGGCATACTCAAAATGAGTTCATCCAAATCACGCTGTGGAATGGCCGCCCATGTTCGTTGCAACAACAAAAAAAGGTCTTCTTGCGACTGGATACCCTCCATATTCGGCAGAGCTCTTCTCTGTAGCATATCCCATGCATGCTCAATCGGGTTCAAGTCTGGCGACTGAGCAGGCCAGGGCAGGACATTGATGTTAGCTGCGACGAGAGTCTGTCTTACAACTCTTGCGGTGTGCGGTCGTGCATTATCATGCATTAACTGAAATAAGGGACCGATTTGCACTTGTAGAGGAACGATGACGTCTGATACAATCGTCTCAGCATAAATTTGAGCGTTGAGGTTGCCTCTGATCCAAATCAACTCAGTTCTTCCGCCGATCCAAATACCCGCCCATACCATGATGGTTCCACCACTATAAGGATGGACTTCCTGGCAGGATTTTAATCGCTGTTGGCGTCCAGGGGTTCTCCAGTGTCGTATACGTCTTGTATCCGGTCTCATACCAAAATGAGACTCATCAGAAAAGCACACGAAACGCCATTGTTCTTCTGCCCAATTTCTGTGTTCAAGAGCCCATTGATATCGAATCCTACGATTGTGCATTGCTATAGGTGGTACCCGTAGCGGTCTTCGGGAATGAAGGTTCACTTCATACAAGCGGTTTCTGACTGTTTGGTCGCTAATTAAGTTCCCTGAAGAGTGATAAAGCCTCACGGCTAACATCATGGCGGTTATTGTTGGAGCTCCTCGAGTTAAGATTTGAATGTATCGGTCTTGTCTCCGTGTGGTGCAGCGATACCGTCCTCCATGGCGCTCAGCCACGGTACCAGTGCTTCGGTAACGTGTCCAAAGTCGACTGATAACACTCTGACTTGTATTCAGAGCTAAAGCCACAGTACGTTGCCGGGAACCAGCTTCTATCATTCCCACGGCTCTGAGCATTTCTTCCCTGCTTAAATGACGTCGCCGCTCCATAATAACGTTGGTTTTAATCAGTAGTAGGGAAACAGTAGCACTAATAATGTCTTCAATGCGTTGTATGTTTTTATAGGGAAAATATTGACAGCTGATTTTCATCTTTTACTCGAATTTGATTCACAGTTCCTGATTCAAATTATGAAATGCACCAAAAAGGATCCATATAAATTTATAAAATCATAAATTTATTACAAAGCCACATCTCAATCTCAAGAAATCCGCATAAAAATGCTTGATCCCTAGACACTTTTGATGTGTGTATTTAATAAAAAAAGTTTATCATAATCCTTCTTTTTAGGGTTCCGTAGCCAAATGGCAAAAACGGAACCCTTATAGTTTCGCCATGTCTGTCCGTCCGTCCTCACTTAATCTCTGTGACCGGTATTCAAAAATGAAAAGGAATACTACAATCATTTTTTGATAATATCAATAATTTCGGAAATAATCGCTCCGAAAGTAAAACACTATATGTGAGTCCCCACCTCTAACATTTGAACCATAGGTTTAGAAAATATGAAAAAAATCTGGAAAGTAGAACTTTATAAAGTCTTTCTAGGAAAATTATTTTGAACTTAATGGGACGAACAGTTTTTGAAAAATTGAGGACACTTATTGTAATGGACGGGAAACTACGGAACCCTACAATGAGCGTGGCCCGACACGCTCTTGGCCAGTTTTTCTTTCATTTAATATAATTTTTATGATATTTTTTAATGCTGAGTGAATGAATATGGGGTTTGGGCATTCTCTTTTACGTTTTATTTCCTTAATTTCATCCGCACTATACAAATGAAGTAAGTTTCGGTATTTCTGATTTCTTATTATAATATTTGTCTTTTTTAATCTTCACAACATCAAATATTTCTCTACAAGTTATTTTATGTATGGCAGAGGGGCCAATAATAATAAAAACACATCTTCGGTAAAAAAAAGAAATTCGTCTATCGTAAGTATATACTACTTATAGTATTTTTGTAAGTAGATACGAAACAACCTTAGCTAACCCTAAAGTTTATCATAATCTCTCTTTTTTCTTTTGTCAGTATTTAATTTGCGTTTGCGTGATAGAAAAAATCTCGAGGTACATTTTGAACGAGTTTGTTTCGGTGTTTCTTCTCAGGGTAGTCAGTTAGGAAACACCGGCCTCATCTAGTAACAAAAATAAAAGGCCAAAAAAAAAATGACGTGTAAAAGAGTTTGAAAAAACCTATTTGCAAAATAAATATCATTTATCATTTAACGGAACATTTTATTAATTCACAATTATATAAATACATTTGAGTGTGAAAATTGCTGCAATGCTTTTCTATCAGACTTAGAAAATTTAACATCTTAAATATAGGCAACTCTGGATACGCACCACTTTTGGTAAGGCAACTGCATACGGTTGGATTATTAATAAAATTGCCTTTAATTTGATATATGACACGATTAAATAACAGATGAGGGTATGTTGTCAACTTTTACTTAGCTCTTTATGCAAGGCAACTCCATAGTTTGCACCAAAAACAAAACGGCAACTTCTATTTTTTTAGTTCCTTGGGACACATTCTTGCAGCTAATGCTCGACTTTTATAAATAACAAATGAGGTAAGTTGATGAAAAATTTTTGATTATATAGTTTATTGTTTAACACTATTCGCACCAAATTTAGCTCGGCAACCTATTCGCAATGTATCAATTTAAGCATTATCTAGCATATAATCTTAATTATAATCAAATAACAGATCAGGTATATTTTCTCATACATTTCGTCTATCGGATCTCGTACTATAATGGCTGTAGGGTTTTTCACAACTGGATGTTTTGCACAAACGTTTACATCGCACCAATAAAGAATTCAAGAAATTGATGAAATAAAACATTCTTCTTCTTGCCCTTATCCCGTGTTACTTGAGGTCAGCGCAACATGTTTTTTTTTTCCATTCTGTCCTGTCACCCGTCATAACCTCACTAAATCCACAGAACTGTTGAAAACTAACTCCCTTTTCTTTCATATCCGAGCTCACACAGTCCATCCATCGTTTCTTTGGAGTGAAACATTGTACACCTGAATTATTGACACACCGTGTATGGTTTCCAAAATAGCAGTAACCTAACGTAGTCCTACTATACATGTTTCTCTAGATATTAGGACGCTACCTGGTAGGTAGTGTCCTGGTAGCGTCGAACGCATCGAACGGAACGGAGTATTTCTGTTTCCTGTTAGTAAGCTATTCCCGATCCAGCACCAATAGGTATTTTGGAGACAGTGGTGGCCCAGTGGTAACTGCCCCGACTTGCAAGTTGTACGTCGCGGGTTCAAACCCGGTTAGGCGCATTACTTTGTGTAATTTATTTCATCACCACTGCTCTCAAAACGGTGAAAGAAAACATCGTGAGGAAGCCAGCATATCCTAGAACCAAAAATTCGAAGACATGTGACATCCACCAATCAGCTTTGGGCCCGCGCGGTGGATTATGGCCCATTCCCTCTCCGAGAGAGGAGGCCTGAAGGCCGATAATGCTAATGCTAAAAGGTAAGTATTTTGGATTGGGATTTTGTATGGGTTACTACCATCCAAAATACCTATTGATGCCGAATCGAGAAAAGCTTGGGTGCCGAAACTTTTGGTGCCGAAAATCTGGGTGCTGACACGAGAATACTCCCTAGGAACGTCCTAATCACGTAAGAGCAGTAGTATAAACACTGGTGGTATCTCGGGATGAACGCTCTTAGCGTTGTTTTAGTGAAATGTAATTTATGGTTTTTGTTTTTTGATATGTAAGTACGTAATGGTCTTAGGTTATAATATATTATTGTTTCCTTAAAAATGCAAAACGAAATCTTTAGTTTGTTTTCCTCTGTTTATACATTACATTGTGCTTTGGTTTTTCGTTTGTAATGTTGTATTTTTTATAAGTAGGGTAAATAAATAAAACTGCATCCTTAGATAGAATTTTGAAATGTAACTGACGAAACCAGTGTACGAAACCTATGACTCCTCCCACCCCTTGTCACATAATGGCATAGTTTGTGGACTCCTCCCCACCCCTAGCCGTGTGACCTAATTTATGGATAGCCCGTAACTGGTTTAGCTAATAATGACTGGGTCATATGAGCCTGATAATACACGAGCACGACAATATAGTTTTGGAATTTGTGTTAAATTTCAATGTTATTCACCCATGAAATGAGATTAGCCTTAATAGAGAAATTATATAATATAGACTAGCGCCAGAGGAGAAGTTTGCGTGCACTGACTACTCTTTTCTCTCTGCTCAACTCTCCCAGCCCTCCTTCTTATCTTATATCACATTTTCTTCGTTCGTCTTCGTTCTTCTAACAATCTTCTTCAGCTTTGTCCTTCTCATACTTCTGATTTTGTTCATTCTTCCTTTCACATACAGTCCATACTTCTGTGGAATGCGCTTCTTCTGGATATCAGGACGGCCACCAGTCACTATGCATTTAAGCGGAAGTTAAGGAATTATTTTCTACACAAGTAGCGGAGTTGTCTCAATATCCTCTTTCCTTCATTTTTTTTATATAGATATATGTATGTAGGTATATGCTATATTGGATATATAAGTATGTGTATTTTATATAATTATGTAAGTACACTCGTTTTCTAATTATTCTTTTTTTTTTCTTATGCACCTGCCACCTTCTCTCTTCACCACCCTAGGTTGACTGGTAGAGAATGCCTACGGCATTAAGTCCGCCTGTGTACCTTTAATGTGCATGAAGTTAAATAAATAAACTGTCAAACGCTGAAAGGTTGAAAGTCTTAATTTTCTGTAATGTTCTGCACAATTTTCTTAACCTATCGGATACCCGCAGAACGAGACACAATAATAATAATAATACTCCCCCGACCGAATTTCGATCACGGTGGCCAATCTCAACAGTGATCAGCCAAGTACGCAGTGTGTGCGCAAACACAGGTGCACTCTCTGTTCCTTTACCCTCATAGTCCGATGAGACGGCAATCCGACACGACCGGAGAGAGATCAGGCGCAGGACCAACGGCTTTACGTGCTTTCCTAGGCACGGGGGTATCACACCACCAACTTCCAAACTCCGGGCAGCTACCGATTAATTCCTAATGGTTTTTCCATTCCCAATAGCACTTGTTGCCCGACCCGGGAATCGAACCCAGGACCCCTTGCTCAGCAATCTCTCTTGCGACCACTAGACCAACGAGGCAATTGCTATTATAATATATACTGTTTTAAATGAATTAATTATATTGTTTTAAATTTTAGAAATAATTAATTACGGGTTGAAAATAAAGTTTTTTTTATTTATCTTTAGGTTTTAAAATTGTGAAATTCAGGCTGCATATTCTAAGAATAAGGAGATGTCAGCAAACTGTAGGCAGGGTCGAAGCCTCTGGGGCCATGGATCGGATTTCATAAGGAAACTCGTGACCCCAGAACAAAGGAAACGAAGGAATGATGTGGAGTTTTAGTCAGTAAAAGTTTAACGGGCGACTTCTCCCGCTCCGCTCAAGAGCGGGAGAAGTCATTCTGATGATTCCCAATTTGAAAAAGAAAATATATATATTCTAAGAATAATTTTGTACCTACGTCTGACTGAAAATGTAAACCAGAAATGAATATAAATGTCCACCCTTAGCGTCAATAACACGCGTCTATTGGTTTACGCACTTGTCCATTGGAAAGTTGTCCACTGCACATAAAGAATTTTTTCTAGGATTTCAAATTATCGTGTCGGACCACAATTCATCGGCTAGCCCCGACCTCCTGGTAGAGGCTACCGAAATGTCCATCATCAGCCGCTAAAGTAGCTAGTGCAGCTAAACTTGGATAGTGCGTCTCTCACGGCCGGGTAAGTACATGACTGAGTCTTGCACAAATCCCTGGTAAATAGGAACTCAAAAAGCGTACTTTTACGTCGTCTGTACCTTGATAAACTTTAGCTGAAGTTTCACCTTTATTTCACAATAATGGACTTGGTCAGTCTCTGTGTGGTCACTCTGTTATAGGACATCCCGATTCTGGCGACCAGTTGAGAGGCTACTGGAACTGCGAGCGTACACCCGATCACCTGTCGAAATGTTCCTCAGTACTTCCTGTGTTGTCTATTAACGTAATTCACAAACGTTTGGCTGTGATGATGAAGATATGAAGAGAGTGGAACACCACTCTCTTTGATTTTTAATCTACTCGTTTTAAGTGTTCCCCGTATAACGCGAATAAGCACCAGTTTCACCAAGTTCCAGGCTTGTTTTGATGATACGCGGCAGCGTTTTAGCGGGTATTTTCGAGTTAAGATTTTTTGATAACACAAGGGATTTCGGCGAATTTTGTTTTGTTTTTGGTGAAACCGGTTCGCATTCACACCATACCCAAAGAGTAAAAACGGGACCCTATTACCACAGCTATTACTAAGACTTCACTGTCCGTCTGTCTGACACCAGGCTATAGCTCATGAACCTTGATAGGTTCCTACACAGTTGAAATTTTCACATAATGAATAATAATGATGTATTTCTGTTGCCGTTTTTTCTGAAAACAGAATTTAAAAAACACTAGTGTCATAGAATGTGTTCGGAAATAGCTGCGTTAATAACTTTGTCATTCATAAAAATAATAATAATGATGGTTGCTGGTTTTATAATAGGTATTCGTCAGATTATCTACCTCCACACCAATTTTTCTTTTCTAAAGTCACCTAGAAAAAGTTTTCACACATTTTAATGAGTGAGTCAATGGTAAAAATAGCGATTTTCGGAGGACATTATCACTAAGGAATGGTAACAAGTTGATTTAATTGAAAATTGGAGTATAACCATAGGTTTAACCAATAGAAAGAGATCTTACTGGTGAAGTAAAACTGCAAATGTGCGATTTTAAGTCGAAAGTGGCAAATAATTATGTTTCGTGTGTCGCCCGTTTGCTTTGCGAACTTGGCTGACACAGACACACATTATACCTACTTATTATAAATATAGGGGAGACCGGGGCTAGAAGTTACCGGGGTAAGTTGTTCCGATTAAAATAACTCCGCGAAGAAAAGAGATAAAAATATCAACTAAACGCATCATGAAATGCAATACCACAGCGCACCAACGGCGGCCATCTTAATCGGGCCAGTGGCACCGGGAATATTGGATCGGCAGCACGTGGGTCGCTGATACACGTAAGTAAATATTTTCGTATTTAGCATTTTTGGTCTGCTTCATGAATCTTAACGATTATCGTTTAGTATTTTATTGTTTCAATGTGAGGTTTTATCTATTGTTGTGATACACTACGCGTAAATGACGTATGATTTGTAACCTAATCTATATTTTGACTTTTTTTGAACTCGTGTGTTTGGGGCTAGATGTTCCTTTTTTCTGGGGCAGGTTGTGACCTCGGAACATCAGCCTATAGCAGTCCACTGTTGGACCTAAGCATCCCCCAATAAGCGCATAATGTAGTAAATAGATATTATATTGTTATTTTCTTTTACAGTATGCAGACTTGCAAAAGAAAATCTGCCCAAGGTTTAATATCAAAGGAGTTCCTACAAACAGCAGCGAATACAGTTATAAATGATGGCAGAAAAAATAAAAACTGTGGCCAGAGAGCTTGGCATTTTCCACCTGACTGGCGGCCAAGCTGAACGCCTACCAAAGGGTCATGGCCATGGTCTCCCGCAAAACGGCGAGCCTCTTTGCTGATCTGCCACCATGGGATCTGGAGGTAACAGTCCTTGCACGCATGCACGATTTGAGCGTGGAGATGCAGCGCGGGGGCGAAACTCCGCTGCCACGACAAATCGTGACTTGGCGGACAGAGTTTCGTGGGCATCTCATGGTGGAATGGTGACTACGACTGTCGCAACACAGTGCTGGGCACGCCATCATTATGGCGGTAAGTCCTCTCTATGTGGAGTGGCTGGAACGGCAACACGGCGTTCTCACCTTCCACATGACGCACGTCCTCACCAGTCATGGGAAGTTCGGGAGGTTCTTGTGCCGGATTCGTGCGGAAGAAACGCTCGGGTGTCACTATTGTGATCACCGCGCTGAGGGCACGGTGGATCATAAGGGGTGCCCCGCTTGGGCGGAGCACCGCCCGTGTCCTCGTGGGGCCAATCGGTGACATGGTCCGAAGCTAGGAAGAAGTTATTTGATAAGCACTTAATGACTAAATGTTCAATAATTATTTTTCTACAAATTATAGTTATTTGTTAAAACAATTTACCTGAAAATACGTAGGATATTGTTGATTATTTACTACTGAATAAACAGACTTGGTTTAATCATTTATTGTTTTTTATTTCACAAATAATAGCTTTAACAGATACGGTAACAACTTACCCCGTCTTGTTAACAACTTGCCCCGAGTCGGGGTAAGTTGTTACTTTCCGACTTTTGTCATAAAAAAAATAATAACAAATAAATCTCACAGTAAATGATCCAGATAACTATCTTAATAGCAAAGTGAAACATGTAGGTTAATTTTAATCGCAACATACGAATATTAAAATCAAATATTCTTAACAAATTTTAAGGTTAACTGAAAATCGGAACTTGTAGCCCCGGTCTCCCCTACTTAATTTATAACCATCTATTATTTATACTATTTTTCAATTCTACCGAAGTAGTAAGAAGTAGGGTACTTGAATGTTGCTAGCCCAGTATTTTTTTTTTTTTTTTTTTTTTTTTTTTTTTTTTTTATGGCAATTGAGCCCAGTATTTATTTTAGTTAGAAACAAACTAAAAACCCATAGCGAATGGGGATTGATTCGAAATGTAGGTATGTCAGATACGATTAAAGATGAAGCCGAAAACCCGTCGGCTTTTTCATATTTTGCATCACAGTTAACCCTCCTACATTGTTCTGTGAAACGTAAAAAATATCAGTCAAAGAGCTTTTGAAAACATGAAGTAGCTTTCAAAAAAAGAACACATGGACTGCAAATAAAACAAAACCAATGTCAATATAACAACGGTTTTTGGGTTTTGATATCTGTTGACATTCAAAGGCGGCTGAAAAAAGATTGCATTGGATTGCGTGTAGTCGAGATCAAAATGTCGAGAAGGATATGTGTAGTGACCGTTATGGATAACGAGAGAAATGACTATTTTAGAGGCAGTTTGAAAGTGGTATCAGTGGAGATTCATTTATCGGGCTATGGTAGTGTGAACAGAAGGAAACGCTTAGTAAAAGAGTTATGTTTTGATGAAGAAGGAAAAAAAAGATCGTTGGATTGTATAAGGAAATATGAAAGAAAAGGGAGTTAGAGATAGCGTGATTAGCGATAGGACAGGATAGGAAAACCAAGTATTGCACGAACCCAAATATAGTAAGTACTTTGGGCCAAAACAGAAAGATGATGATGATATGTAAGTATACTTAATAATTCGTAGATCGCTGTAATTTATATAAGTTACCGCCAATCTGTATAATCCGAAGTTTTATACAATACCCTGGTAATTTATAGGTAATGTATGAAATGTTATTTATTTTATACTTTATCGAGATATTTTATACAATACTTGCCGAATGCACAGTCGGTAATGTGTGTAAAAGACGAGAGCAGGAAAGGTGACGTAATTTTAGGGTTTCCAGCACGGACAGGTTAGGAATTTTTATACTTAGTTAAGAATTTTTATTTAAGAATTTTTTTTTTAAGAATTTTAAGAATTTTTATAGATGTCTATAATATGAAAAAAAAGGTATTTTTGCGTCATAAAATGACTATATTTGTGACTAAAGTCGGATAAAATATATGCTTTATCTTTTGCGCTGACTAAACGATTTGAAATACGATATTATTATTTTTTCTGAATCTACTTGGTTATCCAACTTCCACGCGGGCGAAGTCGCGGGCAAAAGCTAGTAATTGATAAATATAGACCAAAATCTATTTAGTTTATACATCACCGGCGAAATACCAGATAAGTACTCTATACTCGTACAATTCCTAAGAATTGTTTACTTACATTAAAGTATAATGGATCATATTCATAATAATATTTCATACATTGCCTGGACGCATAACGAGTTTCCTCCGTGCCTCGGAAAGCACGTTAAGCTGTAGGTCCCGGCTGTCATTTGTAGATCTTTGGCAGTCGTTACGGATAGTCAGAAGCCAGTAAATCTGACTCCAGTCTTGCCATGAAGTACCGTGTTACCCCTGTTAATGGGTTGTGGAGGTCTGGTAGGCAGCCGCCACTCGTAAAATACTGGTATTCAGCTAAATCCGGTTTGACTGGAAGCCGACCCCAATATAGTTGGGAAAAGGCTAGGCAGATGATGATGACATTGCCTGGACGCACAAGGTATTCTATACAAGTCAAGTCAAGTCAAAAGTCAAAATATTTTTACTTACCTATAAAACGTCGAAAACTAGTGCACGGTTCCAAATTGGTCGTTTCCTATGGAGAAGAACCGGCAAGAAACTCCATGGTTACTCTTTTCAAAAAGCTATTGGGTTTACTACATTTCCATATTACAACACAGACACTTATGCGAGGATAGTGCAGACCAGTCAATATTGCACCCAAAATCACAATAAAGATAAAATTAGTCAAAAACTGGGTTCAAAAAGGTAGTAATTAAAATCTGTAGTCTACAGTGCCCACTCATTCACATTATACGAAATGCGAATGCAGTATGCTGGAAGAGATTTCTTTAGAAATAAGCATTACCCTTGTACCTATTTTCTGTCTCCTTTTTCTTTTCTTATTCTTTTGTGTGTGTACATAAACTGTTAAATAAATAAATAAATAAATATAAGAAATTTTCATTACCTATATATTCTATAGAATACCTGATATCACCGATCCGTCAGTAAATTTTGATCGCTGTCAACCGCGTTACTCTTAAATAATTCCAAATATCTACTTGGTCCAAAGTTTGAACCAAATGAAAATAATATAAATCTTTTATGAACGAGATTTGCAAAATAACAGATCAGAAAGTGAGATGTGTAATACCGTCGGGCGTCGCTACTCGCTACAATACATCCCTAGTAGGTACGAGAGGTACGAAATAGTCTAAATACCTGCAACGCACTCACTTGGCAACTTTCAGGAATTTTAACATTCATTTTAATATTGGCAATATCTATTCCTACCTAAATCCTAACCGTTTAAACTACTTTTTAGGGTTCCGTACCTCAAAACGAAAAAGTGGAACCCTTATAGGATCACTTTGCTGTCAAGACCCTTTATCTCGGGAACGCGTGAAGGTATCAATTTGAAATTTAAACTAATACTTCCCGCGTCCGCGGTCCCTTCAAACTGTGCAAAAATCAATTTTTTAAGTTGACGGGAAACAAAGATACGCACGTCTGTGGTGCAAAAAATGTTCATTTCGACACCATCAAAGGAATCAAATTTCAAAGTTAAGTTGGAGGTATCAAGTTGAAATTAAAACCATGTAATAAGGTCTGCAGTTACTTTAAACTGTGAAAAAATCAAACTTGTAAATTAACGGGAAAAAAAGATACGCCCGTTTATGTTGAAAAAAAAACCGTATATTTCGACACTGTCAAAGGAATCAAAATTCATAGGGTACTTCCCGTTGACCTAGAATCTTGAAATTTGGCGCGAAGCACTAATATAGGAAAAAGTCAGAAAACTGAAAATTTTTAGTTAAGTCACAAGAATTTTTTTTTTTTTGAAAAGTCTTCACGTCTCGGTTAGGAAATTGAACTGTTTTCATTGGTAAGTTGGTACGGAACTCTCAGTGCGCGAGTCCGACTCGCACTTGCCCGGTTTTTTTAATAAGATGTGTGCTTGTATTTTACATGATTACCATATTTGTCTACGTAAAAAAAAACAAAATTAACTTATTTTGCTGACTGTACCTACTTATTACTTTTAACAGTCAACAACTAACTTGCTGTACTACTTAAATATTTTCTAGAAAATTAAAAACAGTGAGTAAAAAATAAAAGAAAATATAAGTTACGTCAAAGCTTGAGAGTTAATTTAGTGAATTAGTATGGTACACACATGAAGTGGCCGAGATGCGCGGCACCTATGGCGGCGTCCCGAGCGCATCGCGGCTCGCGTCCCGCGGCGCGTGCTGAGCGCGCTCGCCAGTCAGTCGCCGGCAGCCGCACCGCCAGTCGACCTGCACGGTGCATTCGCTCCCCACGCTCGCGACTCCGCCGTACCGAACCCGACCACTACTTCAATACTTTCTCAACTTTTATTTAATTTTCAAAAATGAGACCCATTATTTTTTTTAAGTTCCTTCTACTCTTCAACTTTATCAACTTAACTTTATCTAAATACTGTCCTCCCAAATGTCAATGCTTCCGGAGCAAAGTTGCGTGCTTACACCAAGACCTGTTGACCGTCCCGAAGCCGCCGGCCGACACTCACAGTTTGTAAGTATTGCATTATTCTTAAGTTTACCAAGTTTTGTTGGCTGCTCGTTTATAAATAGCGTGTTGTACCATGGCTTTATAAATAAGTGTGAGATTCATAGCCGCGGCCGCGGGCGGGCGATCGCGAAATGTTATTGTGGCGAAAGCATCTGTTTCAGCCGAGGTTTATTTAAAAGCACTAAAATGAAACTAAATTCCAAGCAAAAGCATAGCGATTACTTTAAGATTAGCGCAGTTTTAAAACAAGGGTTGCATGAGAAAGATGTTGTCCAGAAACTTTAATCGTCATCGAAACTTTCAGAAACAAGCGCAAAGTGACTGTTGTCGCTTAGTCCTATAGCTACTTACTTACCTATTTATAATACTAACGTCATTGTTAGTCATATAGCCTATGGCTTGGAGATTACCAGCTGGATAGAGCTTTATAGCAGCTCTAAAATATCAGGAATGTATATCGCATTTGCCTCGCTCGGCTGTTTTATCTTTGTTAGCATCATCACACAGATTTAACCATCAAACGTTGTTTGTGTTTGAGACTTTACTCAAAAATAAAATAGTTTAGAAACTGCCACTTAAACTGAATGGCTTCGTGCCAGTGTTAAGAAATAAATTACGTAGTTAGTCTGTTTGCAAAGTTCTACTAAACGGAAAAATTGGACTAACAAACGACCATGGTTGTTGGGACAGACGAATGAGCTTGTCCAGACTCCGGAGAAGGTTTTATCGAGTGTATATATCGGTAACACAAGCTTAGAAAGTTACAAGATGGGTGGTTATGAGGCGGCTACCTAGGTGACGGCGAGGGGGTTAGTAAGCGTACCTACTCGAAGGTAGTAACCAACACTAAAGCGCCAATATCTGTAATGTTATACATGAAAGGAATAAAGCTGCCTTGTGTTGAAATTAATACCTTTGTTAAGTTTCCCCATACAAGGGGCTGAGATTGCTGACATCGAGAAACCGGCTGAGTTGAAGCTAATCACTCCTCAGTGTAGAATGAAGCTAATCATTCGTCAAAACTCGAACTGCTAGAGACATAGTGTGAGTGAGAAAAAAAAAATAGGTAATTTACTACCTATGTCAAAGTTATCAATAATTCTTGGACGAAACGAAAAAAAAATCTACACTTTAAATAGGTATTTAAAGTGTAGATTTTAATTTTATCAGGTGATAAAATTAAAAGCTTTCCAATGTTTAAGCTAATTCCTCCAAATCTTTCCCGTTTTCTAATTCGCTGGATAGCTAAACCTGTGTTGAAACTGAGGAATGTTTCAGCGAAATTACTATTGTTTTCGACGGATAATTAAATAGCTTTAATAGTTGTGTTGTGGCCACAGCTTGCGGGTAAAGCTTAAAAATTCAAATTTAAATCTATCAGATGCATTAGTACGTAAATTACCTAAATAACGATTAAATAGGACAACTGAAAGACAATGGTTAGTTAGTAATAGCCAGTTAATGTCAGCCACGCCCTTTTCGCTCTACCCTAGAGCGAATCATTGGATGAATTCTTCCTAAAAATACCTATAAAATTACAATTAGGTGAATTTTATTAATGTTATGCTTTTATTTAATAATCGCAAAAAGAGATTATTTTGTGATGCAACTAGGCATAATATATTATCAAAATTTACGGTTTTCGGATTCCTTTATGTACTTGTGTCAAATAGCATCATTTCTTGCCAGATTTCATACTTCTATGTCAAAGTAGTGTTCCACACTCAACTCAAAGAGATGTACTAAAACCGAAGGGGTCCAGCAGGGCCGAAGCCTACTGGGGTCATGGGTTGACAACCGAATGGGAAACCCCGGGGATCTAGCACGGAAAGCAAGAAAGAAATATAGCATTGGGTCAGGAAAAATCCGCCACGCCCTCCTGCTCCGCCCCAGAGCGGGAAAAATCATTGGGTAACTTACAAAAAATCTGTAGTTGACGTTAACATAGAAGTTTGATTAAATTCACTGCACAAAGGTTAGTTAGTAGACCTGAGTGTTTGATTTAAATTCTGGCTTAGAAAAAAGGTATTGAGAAACGGGCACATGAACAGGTAGACAGACGGACATCGAAGCGACTATATAGAGTAAATAGGCTCTTAATAAGCTTGTGCGCCTCACCATCAACGATTGCATCACTGCTTACCATCAGGTGGGACCGCAGTCAAGCACTAGTTTATAACCATTAAAAATATATATATATAAGTTCCGTTTTTGCCAACTGTACTACAGAACCCTAAAAATACTTACGTAATTTAAAGTTAACACACATTAGGTCAGAGTTACCAAACAATTTTATTTTAGTTATGGTTTATCAGGCGTCCATGATGAGAAAGTGATGTCATTGTAGTCAACCCGATTATCTACGTATAAATTTGAATACTTATCTATACTAATCTATATCTATACTAATATTATAAAGAGGAAAGATTTGTACCTATTTTTGTATGTTTGTAATGAATAGGCTCAAAAAGTACTGGGCCGATTTAAAAAATTCTTTCACCAATAGAATGTTACATTCTTCCAATTTGACATAGGCTACATTTCATTTTGAAAAAAATTAGGGATCCTTGGTAAAATCACTAAATCTCACAAAAAAAAAGTGATTTATATCTAAATTTCCAAAAATAAATAATTGTCTACCCCGTGCGAAGCCGGGACAAGCTGCTATACTCCGTCGGTTTAGGTAGTTAACTAAAGGTAAACAATCTTGGTATGTCTTTTTATATTAAAGATGTAATATATAATATACACAAAGATTATTTAAATTTAGTTTATTAGCTAACATCGATTTAGGTAAATACCTATGTGCAAAGATTTTTACATACAATTTTTAGACAACTTTTAGATAAAAAGACATACCAAGACTGTTTACCTTTAGTTAACTACCTAAACAAACGGAGTATAGTACATTATACAGTAGCTACTGGAAGGATTATAAGGTAACTTTTTCAACATCCATACTTCCATACTAATATTATAAATGTGAAAGTAACTCTGTTTGTTTGTTAAGCTCATTTTAGACTATGCTGAAATTCACAACAATATCGCTCGCCATACATTTATTTAGAACACGTTCACATTTCGCTATACCTACTATATGCTTTCACGGAACTTTTACTACGCTTTTACTGAACGGATGTAGATGAAATTTAGTACGGAGCTAGCTTGCACCCCAAGAAAATCCTTCCTTAGGCCACTTTTTATCTGTCTTCTAACTAACAAGAACGAGGACGAAGCCCCTGGCAGAAGCTAGTAAAATACCTACATACAAAAAAAAAACCCTAAAATGGATAGCCTAAAAGTGCCTTCGCAGATTTCGTACTACATAGTCTACATAGCATAGCAGCCACACAGAAAATACAATATCACTGGGCGGTGGTGACGACTAAATCCTACACAGTTTCGTGTATGTCCGATGTCCCCATTATCGGTGTCCCCATCACTATCACGTGTCGTTGTCCACTTTAAAATTGTGTTTGTTTTTTAAACATGGGTTATTTAGTGCGGTTAGGTTAAAATTTACACTCTTGGTACGTCACTATTTACCATTGTCAAGTTGAAATGACTTCTTACGCTCAAGGGCGGAGCGGAAGGATGTGTCAGATTTTGCTGACTAAAACCCGCTCCCATATTCCTTCTTTGCCTTGCGTTTCAGGTTCACGGGTTTCTTTTTTTATAAGCGGTCTTCAAATAGGCTTCGGCTCTATCGTGCCACCCTAGAACGGATGGCTTTCCACAGTAAAAAAAACCCGAAGTGGGAGATGACATTTGATAGAATCCGAATCCCATTAAATAAAACGCAGCAACACAACTACCTAGGTTGTACATGATGCAGGCCGTGTCCAGGCAAAGGGTGCACTTATATCTACCTACTCGTAGTCTTTTTTGTACTTTTTTCTGGGGTTGCGGCTTCGGTTGAATTTATAGAAACTCGCACCGGGCGTACAAAAGGATATTTACGCTACTGATCATGAATGAAATCAACATTTAATTATTCTGCTAACACAACTAGCTTACTGAACTCCTGATGTTACCCCGAATTACTATTCCATTACCGACTCTATTAATTAACTGTCAATAGCTACGTATAGAGCGCAATATCAGTGTAAATTATAATAATAGACTGGAGAATAAACTGAATATAGGTGGTAGATTAACTAAACTAAATACGTGTAGCATGATACCTTAATTAATTAGTCCTGGTATAAAAGGAGCCAGGAGTGCTCAATAGCGATCATGATTGATGTAGCAGACAATAGCCAGACACGCTAGTGCACCACAAACGCGCCATGCGAACCAAGCGCTTGCACAATGGCTTTTCAATTTAGATACGACATATTGTGTCGTATATAATACATATTATATAGGTATGTATATTATTAGTAGGCTAGCTATTTAAAATTATTGAATAACTATCTAACATTTTAGCATTATTTATGGTTATTTATTATTATTGGCCTTATAATATTCCCGCTGCTGGGACTCAAGCCTCCTCTCTAGGAGAGAGGATTGGAATGTCACATGTCTTCGAATTTTTGGTTCTAGGACATGCCGGTTTCCTCACGATGTTTTCCTTCACCGTTTTGAGAGCACTGGTGATGAAATAATAATAATAATTTTATTTATTTATAATTTATTTATTTCCATAATAATTGTACAAATTTGAGCAAAGAATTTAAGGTGACATTATACAAATGCATAACAAATAAAAATGTGCAACTGGTCCTGAGCTAGGCAGAGCCTGTATTTCAGGACGCAAATAAATTACACAAAGTAATGCGCCTGGTTGGGTTCGAACCAGCGAACTACAACTTGTAAATCGGGGCAGTTACCACTGGGTCAACACTGCTCTATCTAACATTACCTAGTGATAATTAAAATTTTGTCTCATCTTTCAATCAAACAAAGAAGACGTGCACTTTTTTGTTAAGTTGCAATTTCTGAGATCCATGTCCAAATACGGTACGGTACGGTAGTCGTACGGTAGACTAGATTCTTTGATGTTAAGTTCAATTCAGAAACTTATATTGAAAGGTTCCAATGGAAAGAAATGTGTTTTCTACTAATGCAGGTATACAAAAATATAAAGGTTATTTTAAAAAGAGTTAAGTTTTTCATTAAAATAACATATTTTAATAGATCAAAGTAGTTATATTACTTTAATCTTTGTCAATCGAAACGAAATTCGCTCGAACCAAAGGTGTAGGCGAGTAGGCGAGGGTGTTATAGGTACAGTGCGAGTAGTTTTTGGAAAACTACTTTTTTATTCACAATCTGGATTAAACGCGCAAGGTTTCTATAGTTAGGTTTTTTTTTATTTTTTTAGTTTATGGGTATATTATGAAAGGCCAAAGTTCACGCAAATTTACAGAATTCCATAGGTCTTTTCAGGATTAGTTTTATACAAATTTATGTTTTGTTTTCAATAGAAACCTAGCTATAATCTGTGTTTCCAAATCATCTGGATCTCATTTCAATTACCCCAAAATGCTGTCATTTAATGCCAGATATAGATATTATATATTTAACCTATCAATACCCGCGAAACGAGACACAATAGTTAAACAATAACAGCGGCAATGAGACCGGTCAGGGATTCATGAATTAACTAAAGACTAGACCCTCGCATAACATAAAACAGATTATTTTATTTTCAATATATTTTTTTTGGTTTGTGGAAAGCCTAAAAAGTTTATTAAAGAAGATATTTGTTTGATTTCATATATTATAAAAAAAATATGTTAGCCCGCCTTAGGAATTAGGTACTCCGATCACAAAGATAAGTAGGTATAGTGATATTTAAAAACATAAACCAAGACACTTAGACCCGGAACCTATCTATGGCCATACACAAATAAATATTTGTGCCGTGCTTGAATCGAACTCGCGAGCGCAACAGGACCCAGAACCAATCACTGAACTGCGCCAACCGTACCGTCAGTAAATCAAAAGACGTACCATTTTTCAGTTAATTATTACATATGTTTGGCTGCACGAGCCATTTCAGTTTTCTTTTTATTTGTATGGGGAAAAACTTGCTGTAGCTACATTGAGTTTTCCGAAAGCCTTTTGCAACGTCCATGTGGATGTACAATCAAGCGTCGTCTAAAAATACTTCGTCAGTGCCTTTTGAAACCATCGTTGGAAAACATCATTTTTCGTCGGCGCAAAACTAAACAAAATCAACTGGATTGGCAGACTAGTCTTGTTTCTTGTTTCTTATGGATATTTTGTTGAAACTAGGATTTAGTAAACAGTCTGGTTTGCTTCAAGCTAGCTTTATTTTAACTTTGGAAATAGCTACTTACTCGTATCTACATACTAGGTGCTGCAGTGTGCGTGCTTGACAACAAGGCTGGCTCAGGCTTTGTTTATTGCTAGTATCGACTTCTTAGAAAGCTAGTCAAGACTGTTTTGTGCAGCAACGATACATTTATTTTTGATACACCATCGCTTGTCATGTTCCGCCAATTGAGTATAGACATAAACCAAATTTTAATGAACACCTACTGTGTTTGTTTGAAGACCTCATAGTGTAATAGAATTCTCGAAGAAGAACAAGGTGTTTCCTTCATTCATCTTTCCTATTTATAAAAGTTTAATAAATATTTTCTGTGAGCTTTTCCTCGCATTACTCTCAAGTTGAATTGAGAGTGAAGCCCTTGGCCTCTTGAAGTATAGCTAGCTCCAGTGCGCTACTTGCTTACTTGCACTTTAGGAGAGTTTTAAATTATTAGCTAGGTAGTGAAAGATCAATACACTTACTTACCCACTTCTTCTGTAACGTACTTATAAGACTGCCGAGATTTATTTCGAGTGAGTACCTTTTAGTTTTTCCAACTTGATAAACATTAAAAATGTAGAAATAAACTTTTCCTCTACGCTCTTACAGCGAAGCAGTATTCTGCAGTATGTAGGTTAAGTAATTATATATATTTTTAATTAAATTAGTTGGTTTTCCGGAAAACTTCGAATTAAAACTTAAAAAATACGGCCAATATGATATTAGTTTATAGCAGTTTATAGTATAACGCTGAAGAGTTTGTCTGTTTGGTTGAACATACTTAACTCAGGACTTACTAGTCCGATTTGGAAAATTGTTTCAGTGTTAGATAGCCCATTTATCAAAGGAAAGGCATTAACTATTTTAGTTTATTTTATTGCATACAATAAGAGCCGAGTATCGACAAAAACTGTTGCACAAATGAACGAAAACTATTCGTTGTGAGAGCTACCGTTGCGTGCGCTGCGTAAACAGTTAAAATTACGCGAAAATTATATACTACAATTTTTTTCCGTTTAAAATTTAAAACATAGTCCGTCACAGTATACGAGTATAATTATGTCTATCTTTTAAGGTAGGCTTACTACAACCTTTTTACGGTGATCTTTGGCCTGAAATACTCGTAATGTATTATTTGCGAAGGATATTTTATCCAAATAAATATACGGTATTAATTTTGACCACAATTGCTCTTTACATTATTTGATTTCGATAAATAAATATCTTATAAGAAATAATATTTTTAAAAACGCTGTAGAAAAATAATTGTCAAGTACTACTCGTACTCGCGCGGCCGCGATTGTTAACATTGCTAGTGATAGTTAGGAGAACAAGAGCTAACACCGTGAAGTCTTGCTTAAAAGCTTCCCCACTGAGGAAGTTTGTCCACCCCTTTAAACTGTCCACTACGAGGAATATGAGTGCACATTTCAGTGAAAGTAGTACAAATTTTCCTATAAAGTTAGACAAAATGATTTAGTATTTGATCGTGATTTAGGTGAAAACGTTACCAACCAAATCTCGAGTCTATCAAGATTAGGCCTACCCAGATGTAGTTCAAATAGACAACATCATCATCATCTGCCTAGCCTTTTCCCAACTACATTCGGGTCGGCTTCCAGTCAAGCCGGGTTTAACTGGGGTTTACCATTTAACTGGGGTAACACGGTACTTCATGGCAAGACTGGAGTTTGGAGATTTACTGGCTTCAAATAGACAACAAAGACTACAAATATTAGAGTTTGCGAAATCAATAAACACTGGGTAATCTTCCAGGCGATAGTAGTTTATCAACTACATTTCCATTGAGAATGTAATGTATCAAGAGGATGCGGTATATTACCCTCAAGAAATCCTGAATTCACAAAATCCGAGTAGTCCCCAAATTCGCTTAAATTAAAAACTGGTAGGTAGGTACACTATTTATTTTACTAAAAAATCTTAAACCACCACAACGGGACTAGAATAGTATCAAAATAAAGTAGACTAATTACTAACATTTAGTAGACTACCAAAACTAAACTTGTCAATATCAATAATTATGAAGCCAATGATTGACATCATCATCTGCCTAGCCTTTTCCCAACTAAATTGGGGTCGGCTTCCAGTCAAGCCGGGTTTAGCTGAATACCAGTATTTTACGAGGAGCGGCTGCCTACCAGACCTCCACAACCCATTAACTGGGGTAACACGGTACTTCATGGAAAGACTGGAGTCAGATTTACTGGCTTCTGACTATCCGTAACGCGTATTGCCAAACTGTATGCTGACCCAGACCGGGGTTGCTCTGAGTTCGGTCGCAGTTTGCCTTTGTAGTTGAAGAGCAAACTGTATACCTATTCAGAGAGTGTCTGAATCAAAATACATTTTGCTTTAAAATACTAGAGCAAAATACATACGAATCCAGACGTCCAGCGTCTGGTGTAGTATGTAATATGCCATATTAAATATGGCATTGATAATTTAGAGCAAAATGCAGCGTGTGGACTTGCCAAATCTAAGTTTGCGACCTCAAAAGTTGGTGCGGGCGGGGATTATTTTTAGGGTTATATCTCAAAAACTACCCCGTAATTTGTTTTTTTTGCATAGCCCTATAAAATAAAAAAAAACCCCAAGGTCGCACGATACCGAACGATCCTAGAAAAAAACATTTTTTGGAAGAGATTATTGTAAACTAACAAGTGCTCGCAGTTTATCTATCTACTGGGCTATAAATACACTTTATTAAATACATTTTATTTGCTAATTACACGGAGAGAATGGGTCCTCATTTAATAGAGTTACTTTAAAAAAAAACCGTTTTCAAAACTGTTTTTTATAGATCGATGTAAGCCTTATTTATTTCTCCGTTTTTATATTTGTGCTAGGTATTTATAATATTCGATTGGGAAATAAAGCACCCCTAGCACATCTCTTGCTATTTGAGTTTTTGTTTTTGGCATTCAATGCAAAACGCCATTTTCTGATCTTCTTTTATTAATTTACTTTGTTACCAATCGCTTATCATATCGACTCAATTGGGTTATTACCTTACCGAAATTACAAACAGGTACAATTTATTGTGTCAATAGGTACATCTTTCTTATGAAAAATTAATAAATACTGGAATTGGAAACACTTATAGTTTTTTTAACAACCTGTATAGTTGTTACAGTTCAAATTATTTTTAGTCATACTAACAAGGTCATACTAACAATTTTTTAAGTAAAACCTTAAATATAATTCACAAAAGGTATGTTCATTATGAAAAGTTGTTCAGTTTCACGGATAGTTATAACAACCGCAACAGTACTTATAACAAAAATTACAGGAAATTATGAAACACGTTGTAGGTAGGTATAGTCAGTTACAGATATTCGCGTGTCACAGTTTGCTTTACATACAAGCGAGCAAAGTGCATACAATCTCAGAATGCTCCGAGCTCGTATGTACTTTGCTCCAATTTGTTTGTGATTTCAATGAGCACGACGTAGTTCAGTACAGACTATGGGTGTCTGGGTCAGCATACAGTTTGGCAATACGCATCCGTAACGACTGAAGCCAATGATTGACAATTCTGATAATATTCTAGTAGCAAACTTGAGGCCTAGGTTACATTTCTTCTTTATAATGTGATCGGACCTCAGAAACCTTCCTGAAAAGAAAGGTTTCCAAAAGACCACTGAGTCTGAGTTATTGTATAAACTGTACCGTTACTTTTTGGTGTACAATAAAGTTTATTCTATTCTATTCTGAAAATCTCTGGGTTGACGAGAGAGATCCCCGGGACCCCGGAATTGGGGCAAGGAAGGAACAGGAGTGGGTTTTAGTCAGTAAAAGTCTGACACGCCCTCCCGCTCCGCCCAGGGCGGAGTCATTTTGATGATTCACTACCTAAAAAAAATGGATTGCACAATTTTGACTGTTCTAACAGTAGCGCGAACGGTGCTGATAGCTCGCACCCCTATATTAGCAATGGATTTGCCTTTTTAATTGAAAATAACTCAATTTTCGGTTAAAGTACGAGTATCTATTCTGGTAATGGTAAATAAAGCCTCGGGGCAAATATTTGAGCACGTAGTAATCGATTTAACCTCACTTCACACTACGCTATAGCATTATGTAGCATAATTATAGTTCATAGCACAACAATATCGCTCGCCATACATTTATTTAGAACACGTTCACACTTTGCTATACTATATATTATTATAAATGTATGGCGAGCTATATTTTTGTGCTATGAATTTGTATTATGCGATATTCTATATATTATAGCGTAGTGTAAAATAAGGCTTACGCCAAGAGTGTTCTACCAGGAGAAAGCAAAACTAATAATATAGTATGCGCAAATGTACTTTAAAGTGTTGACTACTAGTTATTATAGTTAGGTGCCTACAGAATAACATTATAAAACCCTGTACTATCACACAACTTTATACCCAAAGTAACCTCTTGTCTTTTGGCTTGTAATAACTTCTAAGTTGAAAAGTTTTATAAAGTCTTGATATAAACTTTCTCAAACAATATCAACTTCTATAATATAAAAAAAAAACAAATTAAATCACAAATCCCAATAGAAACTTTTTCTACTTTTAAGTGGACGCATTCGCAGGTAATATAGCTAATAGTTAGTGAATACCATCGTGGTCGCTTGTTACCAATTTATTTCTTAAAGAAATCTTGTAAATATAATATAAACTGACCTTGGTAATATCTCAGATTTCATCATCAATTATCATCTCAGCCGAAAGACGTCCACTGCTGGACATAGGCCTCCCCCAAGCATCGCCACAGCGACCGATACACAAATCAGACAGACAAAACAGACTCAAAATCAGACTCAGATTTACTATTAGTGAAATTGGAAATTTTGATTAAAAAATGGAAAACTCTTGTAAAACGGCAATCAAATATTTTTGAAACGTAGCATTACTGTATCATGTATTGAACGAACTCAAATACAAAACAAGATACGTGTGAAAAACAGGGAACATCTGTACTAGTAAAGGAAAAAGCTAGCTAGGATGATTGATGATCCTATGATAGATAGGATTGTACTACCTTTGGGTAGCCTAACCTAAATGCACATCATAGGGTGATGTCTCTAAGTCTAAGTTTCTTTTTTTATTTATCAAGTTACAAAATATATAATAATAATTAATTTAAATAGATAAGTAAACCTTAGAGGTCTGTAATTAATGCTACTGTTAGCCAACATCGTTCAATAAGTACGAGTAGGTAGGTATTTGTGGAGTTTGGTAAGTACAAATCATTCATTTAATAGGATTCCATATGTTGCAAGAAGGGGGACTTGAGTTTACGTTTTAAATTGCTAGGCAATACACAAATCGAAGGGTAAACTGATAATGAATCGTAACCTGGAAATGATTGACCTCTTATTAGCGTTAGCTGTACCTAATTGGTTGGCTCCACATTGTTATCAGCTGGCTCTATGGACCATAACCGAGGAGCGGCGCCGCGCCCAGCCTCGCATCTACCACAATCAACTCAAAAATAGCGCCATTGACATGAATAATTTATGGTTGAATTTAATCCGTTTATTACATCATACCTTGGTGTGGCTAACTAACGTATCTGATCTATATAGGGTACCTCGGTAGTTAGATTGCACGATGCTTTGAGTACCAATACTTAACTATATAAGTTGTAGATGACCTAAGAGGAAATATTCGTGTTTCGGCACCAAAGGTTTCGGCATCCAAGCTATTCTTGTTTTGGCACCAATAAGCATTTTGGATGGTACTTAGTAACTTATACAAAATCTCGATCCATTATACCTATTGGTGCCGGAACAGGGATAGCTTGGGTGCCGAAACCTTTGGTGCCGAAACCTTTGGTACCGAAACAGGAATACTTTCCTACGAGTATCATACCATCAATCCGATGGAAGACTGGAGGTGCTGTCTAATCCCTCTTCGTTAAGTTCCGCCACGTCGTTATACCACATGGACGGTGTCCCTCTCAAACAAGAAAAAGAGGACTAGTATCGAATGTGTGCTTATATTTAGATGGACGTCGAAGTTACATAGGTTCAGTTTTCGAATGGTTGCCTGAACCAGTAAGTCGTTTCCAACAGAGATATCTTGTGGCTGTTATCTGTGTTTCTAATAAAATTAAATCATTTTGTGTAAGGTTAAACAAGGAAAGTCCTCTGCAAATCTGCTATTTTTGTTAGTTTGGGTATTTTTATCCATATCGTTAATCTCATTGTAACTACCTTAAAAAAGAATACATTTATATGAACTACTCGTAAATATAACCCTAGGGATCCGAGATTACTGGCAGACTACAAAGCAGTTTTGCTATTATAGATTAGACTTAGGGTACTATAATGTCGTCTGAATTAAACCAATGTCTACCGTATTCAAACGATATTCTCTTTCCAATTTTTCTCTTTCGGTCTTATTCATAACATATCTACTTCATCAATAAATGTTATACGAGATTACGAGTGTACATCCTCGACTTTATTACTCGTAGTGCAATTCGATGAATCAACTTTTTTCATGCGTGAGCTTTGGCCCTACATGAACGAAATTATTTTCCAAAAATCGATAAGGAAAGAATGTTTTTGTTTTAAAAAGCAATAACATTTTTTTCGTGGAACAAGTTTTATGAAATATTCGAATGAGTAACAGGATTACTGAATGCCATCAGAGCGTCTAGGTAGGCGTTGTCTGTTTTTTTTCGCGCTGCCTCTTTATCAAACATTTCGTTGGATGAAACAACCAAGCTTTAGGATGACCGAAAAGGCCCTCTTAACCTATCACATACCCACAAACCGAGACACAATAGTAAAACAATAACACCGCGGTCTCATAGGACCGGTCGGGGATTCATGAATTAAGGTGAATGCTTCAGGGAAAAACGCCCACGAAATTCAAATTTACGTTTTTTTCGAGATCCAAAACTTTCCTACAACTATGTGAGCTTGGAGGCTTGTATTGATGATTTTTATGGTTATAATTATGTAACTAGTTACGTTTTACAGTCGCTAAAGTATTTTTAACTTCATACAACCTACCACTGGCCTGCAAATTGTAATAAACGTAAGAAAATTTGAATTTCGCGAGCTACCCTGAAATTTCCCCCTTAAGCAAAAATACGGTCTGAATTATTCAGCCTGATTCTTGTTAAAATGACGTCACAAATAAATAGTTATTGGTTAATTATAGAATTGTAACCAACAGAATTCAAGCAGTTATACTTAGTAACGGTTAAAAAAAGACGGCAAGCAATGACGCAAGTCTTTGTCTAACATCTGCTTTGTAACAATAACTTACGAACCACCTGTAGATACGTCTCATTTTCTGGCGCACCCTTATGCTTACAATAATAAAGAAAATGTTTCTTTAAATTATTATCTCAGTACCCTAATATTTATAAAGATCCAAAAATACCACATTTAATTTAAAATAAGTGTTTCATGGACAAAAGTTTTGATGTTATTTGCAGTTCTTTTAATTTTCTAGGTTTATATGATTCTAAGGTACCTACTCGTAATATGCCGTTCGTGGTACTTGTCCAGTGGCACCGAAATTTCTTTTTAATGCTTTTTCTAATTGTTTTGTACTGGTCTATTACAATTTGTAATAATTGCTTTTTCGTATTTCTCCCAAACTCTGTATATTTCTACTAAAAATTTGTAGATTCAAAATATTTTCACTGCAAAGTGATTTTTAAACATTCAGTCTATCAAAAATTAATATTTGAATTTGGCACCTTTCTCACATCGATCTGTAAGAATGATAGGAACTGACGAGCGTTCTGAATTCCGCATCGGAATATTAAGATTGATTTCATAACTCGCGTATTCCCATACATTTTGATAGAGCAGCAGACACGGGCTGAATTCAGATTATAAATAATTTCAGTTGACACTTTCAAAAGATCAGTTTTAATTCTTTTTTCATAAAGATGTTTTTATGTGCCGGGAATCATAAGTCTATTGATCATTCAGATCACAGAAACTGTTTTTTTTTTTAATATTTACACTATAGATTATGAATCCAAAAAGCCATTCCGGGTGTATGGGAGCTGGCTAGCCTCAAGCAGTAAAATGATAGGTACCCAAAGTGTTGCCATTACCAAAAATTACCCACGTCTATTTTGGGAAAATAGTAAGTACTTAGTCTTTTTACTTGCACCCTGTAGTTGGGAAAAGGCTAGGTAGATGATGATGAGATGATGGTTAGGTACCCGTGACAAAAACCAGCCAATTGCCGTATAGAAATAGGCTTGGAGATAAGGGGTTAACATGTAATTAAAAACACAATGATTTTGAGGATTTCTTCGAGTGAAATTAAGTGGTTGTTTAAATTATTCTTGAATTGATTCCTTGGTGTAGTTTTGTATCTCAAGCGTCTACAGCACTAGGCGATTCCTTATATTGCATTCCATTTATTGAAACAGGCACGATCTCGGTAAAATGGAGTTGAGAGTTTTATTCTAGAGTTGACTGCCTTAGCGAAGTTTACCGAGCAGATTGCTTTGATACATTTTCTGTAAACTTCTACTTACAAAAACATTACAATGTGTAAGTACGTACTTGTACACACCTTTCTTTTATTCAAATGGGGAATCATCAGAATTATTTCTCCCGCTCCAGGATGGAGCGGGAGGGCGTGTCAGACTTTTACTGAATAAACCCCAGCCCATTCCTTCGTTGCCTTCGATCTGGGGTCACGAGGCCCTGGAGGCTTCGACCCCGCTGGGTCTCTACATATGTACAATTGTACATCTACGACGATAACAAATTACCTATTTAGAAACTTCAAAATCAATAATGTTTTTATTTTACATAGGCCTACATGGACACTTGTAAAACGTCAGAAGCTAGTGCGGTTCCAATTGATCGTTTCCTATGGCGAAGAACCGGAAAGGAACTCCATGGTTACTCTTTTCAAAAAATTATTGGATTTACAATATTTCCATATTACAATACAGACAGACATATAATTAAGCAAGGACAGTGTAGACCAGTCAATATTGTACCCAAAAGTACAATAAAAAAATATTAATCAGAAACTTGTAGATGAACCTTTATTATCCTACTGATGGACTTTGTATCCATGGTCAAGAAATAAATAATAAAAAATAACATGTCATATAGGTAGGTGCTTCGGTGCACACCGCGACAGCTTCTAATCTATACTAATATTATAAAGAGGTAAAATTTGTAAGTTTGTAGGTTTGTAAGTTTGTATGTAGGGGGTAATCTCTGGAACTACTGGTCCGATTTAAAAAATTCTTTCAGTGTTAGATAGCCCATTTATCGAGGAATGCTATAGGCTATATGCCATCACGCTACGTCTATACTAATATTATAAAAAGGTTAAATTTGTAAGTTTGTAGGTTTGTATGTAGGGGGTAATCTCTGGAACTACTGGTCCGATTTAAAAAATTCTTTCAGTGTTAGATAGCCCATTTATCGAGGAATGCTATATACCATCACGCTACGACTCACGGGATCGGAGCAGTATCGAAAAATGCGGGTGAAACCGCAGGGGACAGCTAGTGTTATACAAAGCACAAGTCCGATCGTGTGTGGAGTACTACTACAACCAATATGGACTGATGCGGCAAAACGCCATCTAGCAGCTTTGGGCTAAGTGGAAATGCGTGCGAGCCGAAGAGGTGAATTGGCGATCCAGATTTGGTTAAGTCCAATCTGCAAAGCCTGCTCTAGGGTAGCCAAAAAACTTCACATTAAGAGTCCTTAATGCTCGGTTGGCATTCGGTAATTCCGTCATTTAGTCAATCGAATGTTTTATAAACCTTGATTCAGAAAATAAGTACTATATTAAAAGCTTTATTTTTGGATTTTTTCATCATTCTGAATCTCGATTAAATGTTTAGATTCACATTTCATACAAAATAGCTGATTTTTAGTGGTCTTTACTAGACTAGTTATACAAAAAGTATTTCAACAATAATAGAAACGTACAAAATATCTACAAGATATCTGTGCTAGTTTTATTAGCGTTATTTTTTATATAGATATTTTTGTTTCCAAAATATTTAGAGAAAGTTGTGTAATAACGTCATTATCACGTAGGTAAGAGGTAAAGAGGGGTTGTGGGGTAGTTGTTGGGTGGTTTTTTTTTCTAATAATAAGGGCCAATTTTTCACACAGAGTATTAGAGTATTAGAAACCGCAAAAGCAAAGCGTGCGTGCTTCTTTGATCACGTTATCACACGTTTAAAGGGGCCCAGCGGTTCAGGAGTTCAAACGACAAAAATAAATAATAATGACTATGGTTGTGTCGAATAATATTTTACAGATAACGAGCATCATTTCTGTCAAAGGGCACGTGGCGACTGTATCGATTCCTATATTACATGTCCTTCATTTGTAATCTAAGTAACATTATTTTGTAATAATTACCTACATACAAAGATGTTGGGAGAGGTCAAGAACAGTAAAGTTTTAAATAATATCCTTGTAATTTCTTGCATACTCATCTCCATAGACGTCTACGCTTTAGAGCATGCATAAATCATCATCTGCCTAGCCTTTTCCCAACTATATTGGGGTCGGCTTCCAGTCAAGCCGAATTTAGCTGAATACCAGTATTTTACGAGGAGCGGCTGCCTACCAGACCTCCACAACCCATTAACTGGGGTAACACGGTACTTCATGGCAAGACTGGAGTTTTACTGGCTTCTGACTATCCGTAACGACTGCCAAAGATCTCCAAATGACAGCCGGGACCAACGGCTTAACGTGCTTTCCGAGGCACGGAGGAAACTCGTTATGTTAAGATGGTCACCCATCCACAGACCAACCTAGGCAAGCGTTGCTTAACCTTGAAGATCGATATGTGCGGCTGTTATTATCTAGCCACGAGGTCCTCTAGAGCATGCATAAATATACCTAGTAAATTAAAACAGAGATTTTAAGTCGGAAGCGGCATGTTGAGTTCCAAACGAAAAGAAATGTTGCTAAGTTTTAATCCCGAACGCCAGTGAGGTATTAATATAATTAACACCTGAGTATTGCGAGAGCGTTAATATCGAAACCGGAGTGAAGCCAGGAATTTAAACCGCCCAAAGAGTACACATACAAACACACAAAGACAGCTTTATACCCGTATTGGGTACTCTACTATTTACATCATCTTTGAGATAGTTATTTATTTTTTTTTAAATATATCAGGTGTGTCGGACATCGACGCACACAAAAAAATACCATTTTATACAGTTAAAATTTATTTAAACACAGATTTCTTTTGAAAAAATTCGTAAGAATTGGACTTTTTTTTAATTTTGAGGACTGGGGGTCCAGTATCATGTACATGGTATTCGTTTGTGGGTCGATGTCTGACACATCCTGTGTATATTTAGAGAAATATAAGTATTCGACCCCATCATCGCTTACCATCAGGTGAGATAGTGGTCAAGCGCGAGCCTATCAATAATAAAAAAAAACCGGCCAACTGCGAGTCGGACTCGCGCACTGAGGGTTCCGTACTAACTTGCCTATGAAAGCAGTTGCTTCATGTCAAATTTCAAGATTCTAGGTCTACTCCCGTAGACCTAGAATCGAAATCCCGTAACCTATGAATTTTGATTCCTTCGACAGTGTCGAAATGTAGGTTTTTGCAACAAAAACAGGCGTATCTTGTTTTCCTGTCAACTTACAAGTTTAATTTTTGCACACTTTCAAGGGACTGCGGATTTGAGTATAAGATTTTAATTTCAATTTGATACCTTCACGCGTTCCCAAGATAAAGGGTCTTGACAGACAGGCAGACAGACGGACAACAAAGTGATCCTATAAGGGTTCCGTTTTTTCCTTTTGAGGTACGGAACCCTAAAAACTTTAAAAGTGTTAACTATCACTCGACATGTTTTAATCTTTGATTGACACAAAATTCACTACGCTATAGTTTCAATGTTCAATAACGTGAGCCCTTTCATTACTTTATTAGAGACTCGTCAGTAACCACAATTATAAGCTATTGTTTTGATAGCGGCCAGTTTGAATGTTGTTAACACTGTTTGATGTTGGCGCACGTACATTTTAATTCACTTAATGTGTGTGTTTATTTAGAGTTCCGTACCTATATGGAAAAAACGGAACTCTTATAGGATCACTTTGTTGTCCGTCTGTCTGTCAAGACCCTTTATCTAAGGAACGCGTGGAGGCATCGAGTTGAAATTAAAACCATTCACTAAGATCCGCCATTCCTTGAAGCTGTGCAAAAATCAAACTTGTAAGTTAACGAAAAAAAATGATGCGGCCGTTTATATTCCAAAAAACGTACATTTCGATAGGTACTCTCAAAGGAATCAAAATTCATAGGGTAGGTACTTCCCGTTGACTTATGCCCGTTTTCACCAACAGCCCCTAAAATTTAAGTGTCTCTTAAGTCAATTTAATCAAAGTTTTTGCATATTATTAGGTTATTATTCTGAATTAAAGTATGAAATCGAACACGTAAGTTTCAAGTTTTCATATTTTAATTCAGAATAATAACTTAAAAATATGTAAAAACTGTGATTAAATTGGCTTAAGAGACACTTAAATTTTAGGGGCTGTTGGTGAAAACGGGCATTAGAATCCTGAAATTTGGCATAAAGCAAGGTCTTATAGCACAAACATAAAATTTGTCGTTAATGTTACAAGAATAATTTATTTTCTTGAAAAATCTTCAAAATTCGATTCGAGAATTAAACTGCTTTCATAGGTATTAAGTTGGTACGAAACCCTCAGTGCACGATAAAAATAATAGTAATGATTTTGGATTCCGAAATTCAGATCTCGTTATTCCCTTGGGATCGCTCATACTACTTTATCTCTCTATGTTTGGTTTTTTATACCCTGAGACTAAATTGACACATTTAATGTCAAACTTACTATAGGAATGATGCCAGTTCTTTTGTATTGTAATGTCATTTTAGTCTCAGGGAATAAGAAACAGACGATAGGTGCAGATACGTGCTTAAGTAATGGTTGTTTGATATATAAAATGGTATTATCGAGCATGTGGTCTAAAAAAAACAAAACGATAATCTCGACACACGAGCGTCGCAAATTCAATCGCCAAAAAATGTTTATCAAAAATTGATAAAAAAAAAATATTTAAAGAAATAATATGAAATAATGACACCAAATAAGTAAAATCATCAAAATAGGCTACGTAGAGACGGTTACATTATTAATACATATATTTATGTATATTATTAATAATAGAACAAGAATCAGAAACAGAACATAATAATTTAATTAGAATACTACCAATAGTTGTTCTGCGAAGCATACGAGTCAAAGTGCATGCCAACAAGATGGCTGCAAATATTTAGCAATTAACAAAGACGAGGTACAACGGAGTTCGCACCCAGTATCGTTCTGCGAAGTGGAGGGTGTAAAGGAGTAATAGGGGCATGAGGGAGTCCACCAGGAGCCTGAAACTGGGAAAGGAGCAGGGGGCATCTTGCATCGGAATAACTTATAGTTAGACGATTCAAGTAGTGTCTTCAAGGCTAGAGTGAATAGGCTTTTAATAAACTAGTGCGCCTCACCATCAAAGACTGCATCACTGCTTACTATCAGGTGGGATCACGGTTTATACCAATTAAAAACGAAAAAGAATTGCAATAAAAAATTACCTATTCTGCGTATCTCCAGGGATACCATCTTAAATAAGATTGTCGAATATTATTAGTATACATATGTTAACATAAATATGTTTAAAGGCAGATTTCTCTTTATAAACTTACCATGCTTTTGTAGAATCAATGGTCACGTCCTTGATCAACTGATCTTAGGTAACTGTATATGTCTCTCTGTAATGTACCATACATTCAATACAAATGAAGCCTACCGGAGCCTGGGTTGATTTGGAGTTAGGGCAAAGAAGGAACAATAGTGGGTTTTTAGACAGTAGAAGTTTGACACGTCCTCACACTAGCTCAGAGCGGGAGAAGTCATTTTGATAACCTTAAAAAAAAAACATTCAAAACAAAAATTCGAATTTCGAACTCCGACAAATGCAATATAGGTACGTGCATGCAATAGTCGTATTACGTACGGCTGGCTGAAATCGTGCCGATATTAAAGAGTACATTCATCGCGCCTCTATTCAATGCACTCCTCGTCAATCGTACTTTCATCAAACCACTTGGCTGCTTCCTCATAAACTGCATAAATATATAATGAAGCTTCAATCTCGTCTTTTCAATCGACCTATCAAATCTGCTTTTCAAAGGATTGTATGATAGTCGGATGCTGTATTAATGTGATCATTGAGTTTGTGTTTACTTCTCTTGATTTTGAGCTTACTGGGTGAAACGAAAATTTCGGTTTTTAATTTATACTTTTAATACAGAATACAAGATTTCCTTTCTTTTTTTATCTAATAGCACCCTCTCCTATGGTGGCAGAATTGGTTTTCAAATTAAAATTGCAAAATGTTATCATCAGAAATATCTTTAATTTTCGACACGAAAATTATGCCTACTAAAGTATGTCTACGACAAGTTTTCCGCGAATACGAAAAAACTAAGCAAAAATATTTTTAAATTAAACGATTTTATTTTAAAGAAGCAGGGAACGGTACTGAAATTCTTATGGAGCATCTCGTTATAAACAGGACAAGAAAATGGGCCAACAATTTCAAGCATGTGTGCGTTAGGCCAGTCTTTTACACAGTGCATCTATGTATCTGTGTGCGTAAATAATGATACCAGCTACTACGAATTGTTAAATACTTACTAATTTTTATTTGAGTTATGAATGAATAATAATTAGAATGCACCTATTCTGCAATTTCCCTGTCACTACCGAAATCTGTTTATGCAAGGGTCCAGCCAGGCCCAGCGCCGTAACTAGGCTTTTATGCACCCGGTGCGAGCTTTCAAAACTGCGCCCTTGAAAAATGCTCTAACCAGGCTTAGTCTGGTCATTTCTGCGCCCCTCCAGGGTCTGCGCCCTGTGCTTGGGCACTGCTCGCACCGCCCTAGTTACGGCACTGCTTGGGCCTATAAAAATCTGTATCTACTAAATATTTGAGTTCTTCTTAAAGTTAAGGCACACATTGCTGATATACTTAAAACAAATTCGTACGGTATACTTACTACGCACTGCCACAGTTAGTATTGGGTTACTGTATTACAGTTTGGGGTGGAGCACACGGGACCTTCATGATTATCATGTGCGCGGGAATTGCATGATTTGATTCCGCCATCTCATTTCTACCGGACAAATTGTCATACGGCGGGTATCCACCCTTACATTGTTAAAATCTCTACGGTCTGCACATTCATCTCGTCATTTATATCGCGTACATCGAAGGACTGGCAGAATTTGCCTGCTGTGGTCTTCCCGTCCGATTATAATGTAGTTATCTTCAAGACTGAAGCGAATAGGGTCTTAATAAAGTGCGCCTCACCATCAACGATTACATTACTGCTTACCATCAGGTGGGATCGCGGTCAGGCACTGGTTATTTACCAAAAAAAAATTATGAACTATACCAAATCCGTCAAATTCTAACAGTGAGACAATTATACCTACTAAACATACTCATAGAACAATATCTTACGGTCCCTATAGAACAATATCGTACTAGTACAATGACCATACAGACGCACAGTTCGCAATGTTTGTCCATATTTAATGCAACACTGCAACAGTAAGGCGGCAGCACATATATTTAGCAACGAAACTCTACAACAAAACCAATACATTCCTAACAATAAATCAACTTAAACAAAACAACTTATTTTTAAGTTGTTAGGCGCCAATCACTAAACTAATCGCAGACTGAACCTACAGTAATAACATCGAGTTCACACTCAAACGCCAACTTACACACTTGTTTATTTTGATTTTAGAACATTTTTTTCGAATTGTTATTAATAGAATACAATATAGAAAGAGGAAAAAAAAATAAACTTACTAAAAATAGTTTAGTAAGCATGTTTTTCTTGTTTTCCTCGTTTTTCGTTCATAAATTATATTTTTACACCACCTGCTCGATAATGACCCTATTATGTGTCATGTAACATGCACTTAAAGCAACTCGTTATCACCTAGGGAGATAATACAGTATGGCCGATCCCTAGGGCATAATGGTTTTTTTTTAATTTAGAACATCAAATACGCCTTCAGTAATTTAAAATGTACGTGCATCAAACAAATTTATTCAAAAATGAAACTGGCGACTAACAAAAAAAAAACGTTAACGTTACATACTGAGGAAAAGGTTAAGGAGGTTCAAAAAAAGAGTATAGTTATAGAGTAGGTACCTAATATTGAAGTATTGAATTTTGTTTGCTTCTAATTTGGAGTTGAGATTAACGTGTAAATAATGTTGCATATTTTTTAATTTATTTATAATTTGTTTTATACGATATATAGAACCTAGTTAATTAATCGTAGTAGACTTGTAATTATCTCACACATGGTGTAAAAAGTAGAGTATCCAACACGGGAATAAAGCTGTCTTTGACTTGGGCGGCTTTAATTCCTCACTTCACTCAGGTTTCTCTATTAACTCCCTCGCAATGCTCGGGAGTTAATTATATAATTCCCTCACTAACGTTCGGGATTAAAACTTAGCAACCTTCGTTTTGTTCGGAATTCAACATGCCGCCCTCGCCTTAAAGACACTGCTTTACTCCCTAGTCACATAATCTACTATTAAGGACTCATTTTGACTTAGATATTTAAGCGAAACTAACGGGAGAATTTCTACCTAGCTCAGGGCTGCAAATTTTACAGTGTCATATAATAGTCCGGTCAATTTAGACATCCAAGGTTACAATAATTCGCACTTGGCTGAAAATTGGTAGGATTGTTCAATACACTATTATAAAGGAAATGTGAAAAGTCCTCATCGATCCGGCACGTGCAAAAAAAAATACACGTGGTCAAAGGTCACAAAAATGGGTTTTTCGCGATTTTCAGCAAAATGGTAAGTTTTATCATAAAATTAGCTCAGACAAAAATTGTAGATCGGACAATTATCTATAAAAATGTCTAACTACTTTTTTTCCTAAGAGCCACCGTTTTTGAGATATAACGATTCAAAAAGTTGAAACAGTAGCAAGCGCAACCTGAGAAAAAGAGGTTGAATCCAAAAATTTTGTATGTGGTATTACTAACTAGTAGTTGTGAAGTGTCAAGACATGATTCTTCATGTCTTGACACTTCACAATTTTTTTTATTTCGGACAATTGTGGCTGAATAATGTGGCCCATTAAATCAAAAACTCCAGGTCGTTCTATCATTA
Source organism: Mythimna separata (assembly GCA_030763345.1). NCBI lineage: Eukaryota > Metazoa > Arthropoda > Insecta > Lepidoptera > Noctuidae > Mythimna > Mythimna separata. The sequence goes on along the minus strand of CM061167.1, from coordinate 18,324,432 downwards.
GACGCACTCTAATAGCATTGAAAGTATTCGGCATAGTAAAATAAAGCAGGTATACGACCCTAGCCACGCAGACAATTGAATGGGAGGCAGATGTTGCTAAAGGTTACACTGGCGTAGAAGTTATGGGAATGGGTTTTTTTTTACCCCAAATTTTCATATTTTATATGTGTTAGTCACACTGACCGATAGAACGATATTTTTGCTTGTATTACGGCTTCAGTGATGTACGAGTATATACGTGGTGTACTTATTCATATTTTGACGATTACAACCCTTTCAATATTTTGAATCGTTATATCTCAAAAACGGTGGCTCTTAGGAAAAAAGTATTTAGACATATTTATAGATAATTGTCTGATCTATAATTTTTGTCTGAGTTAATTTTATGATAAAACTTACCATTTTGCTTAATAACGCGAAAAACCCATTTTTGTGACCTTTGACCGCGTGTATATTTTTTTGCACGTGCCGGATCGATGAGGACTTTTCACATTTCCTTTATAATAGTGTATTGAACAAACCTACCAATTTTCAGCCAAGTGCGAATTATTGTAACCTCACCCCAATTAATTAGTCTATTTTGACCGGACTATAACTGTCTGAGTCAATAAACTATTTGATTGATTTCGGATTTATGAGTTATAAAGAACGGAGCAAAATTTCAATTGCACGATTTGACCCACACAAGAAAGCAGTTTAAAATCAATGTAGTAGGTAAGTTCTGCAGGATACAGTATTACCGCTTATTAGAGTCTTACTATATTAAATTCCTATGATATTGGAATAATGATTTTCCACTGAGCTTCTACTTGGAGCTTTGTTAACACTGGCGCACTGGCACTAATATCATTTATCGGACATCTAATCAGAAGCAGGCAAATTAAATTGCATTTTCTTTGATCTAGATTGCTATGAGCCGCTGTGGATAGTCCACAAAGGCGTAATAGTAAGATGAAAGTAGATAAAGAACAAATAGATTCAAGAAATGAGCGCATTCGTATTATGTCAAAACCAGGTGGAGAAGAGAAGTAGGTATTCACTCGAGATAACTTCAAAACAAATCTGACTCCAGTCTTGCCATGAAGTACCGTGTTGTCCCAGTTAATGGGTTGTGGAGGTCTGGTAGGCAGCCGCTCCTCGTAGAATACTGGTATTCAACTAAATGCGGCTTGACTGGAAGCCGACCCCAATATAGTTGGGAAAAGGCTAGGCAGATGATGATGATAACTTCAAAACAAAACAAACCGTCCTTTCCCCATGTTGCAACGACGGCAAGTTGTCAAGGCGTCATGTAATTAGCCTTTTTTACTATTCTGGAGTTATAAATAGACCGGAACAGTAAAAAGAAAATATTTTTTTCCTTGGAGTAGACAGTAGTTTGGGTGAAATGTAAACTTTTAATTATGATTCCAAAATATATATATCTGAGCTTAATTTTGTCGGGGATAGTTAGCATGTAGCTACTCGATCCTTAAGTCTTGCAAACGTGATAGTGTCATAAAGACAAACATGTCGTGACTGATGGTGAGCGACGTGACAGTCTTGAGCTTTTTTAGGGCTCCGTAGCCAAATGGCAAAAACGGAACCCCAGTGTTTATTTTTTAATTTCAACCCTAACGTGTGATATATTGTTCGATAGGTATTTGAAAATGAATAGGGGTTTACTAAAATCAGTTTTTGATAATATCAATAATTTGGGAAATAATCGCTCCAAAAGTAAAAACAATGTCCCCCCCCTCTAACTTTTGAACTATACGTTTAGAAAATATGACAATAATCTTGAAAGTAGAGCTTTATAAAGACTTTTTAGGAAAATTATTTTTAACTTGATGAGACGTATAGTTTTTGAAAAATTGGTGACACTTATTGTGATGGACGGGAAACCACGGAACCGTACACAGAGCGTAGCCCGTCACGCTCTTGGCCGGTTTTTATTTTATTCAGATGTCGTTTGAGATCAAAGTCACTTCTGTAACTAGCTTCAGATTCTACTAGAGTTTACTTATCTAGTATTTGTTCGTTGTTCGTCCGTCTCTTTTTAACGAGCTTAACTTTAAACAAGTGTTTGATGCAGACTGAAGTCTGAAGGCACAAAGGTTATGTTATCATTAGGTTAGGCTATCTTACACGGTTACGGTTTGAATTCATTTATTTCTAGAGGCTACAAATCACTTGTACAGAAATAAATACATAATAACTAATAAGGTACATTTTTGTTATCTTCATCTAACTCATCGAACTCCAAGCTAGTTTTTGGCTCAGTTTTTTTATATTAAAAGTACCCCAAAACATACGTTAACTTAAATGGATGTAAATTGTCCAGAATTGGGTTCCAAGGCAATTTTAACTAGATAACTTCCTCTTAGTCCATCAAGTTGAAAGTTTGTGTATCCGTTTCGTAGTTATGATTATGACTTTAGGTGTATTTATTTGGTAGAGGTATCAGGATGCAGCTTACAGTTTGCATTGCAATATCTAGTTTAAAACTGTTTGCGTTATTAAATTAAATTATGGCGTTACTCATAAATAGTACAATTTCGGGGTTATAAAAGGATTGCTTTTATATTTTTTTTTTCAGTTTTCCAAGCTTACCTCATCCAATTATCTAGATTTAACTTATCAATATAAACGAAACGAGACACAATAGTAAGACAATAGCAGCGCGGTCCTATGAGACCGGTCGGGGATTCATGAATTAATAGATTTAGTTTAAACATTGATCAACAGGTTTCATAAATTATATCAGGTAGATAAATATGTGCCATTTATTTATTTTCTGTGCTTTCTATGTATCAACACATTTTTCGCCAAAACAAACTTCTCTTGCACAATGGTTTGTGGCAGTTGAAGCTGACAGTTTAGCAGTTTTTACCACTATTTCGATTTGTGTTACAAAAATATCGCATTCTATTTTTTTTTACATCGAACCAATAACTGAAAATGTGGTTTTTATAAATACTGTTGCATTTATTAATTACGAACGTGTTTCAATATTGCAAATAAACTAATAAGTTTTGATGGCCACAAGTGCTTTACTCAAGCGGCGGATTTTTTATTTTAATTTTTTCATTTCTTTTTCGGCCCAGCAGAGTCCAAACTGGGGCCCTGGGTTGTACGAAGTACCCGGGGTCCAAGAACGAAGGCAAAGAAGGAATAGGGTGGGTTTTAGTCAGTAAAAGCCTGAAACACCCACCCACTCCGCCGGAACGGGAGTAGATATTTTTGTGATTTTCCACCTATAAAAACAACATAACTACCTACCACATATTTCGTTTTGAGTTTCAAAAATATCACATTACAAATTTCCACATCGAATCACTGAAAATGCACAAATGTTTTTATTCTGTCGGAGTTATTAATTTACGAAAACAAAATCCAATACGAACGTGTTTCAGTTTTGCGCATAAACTAATAAGTTTTGATAGGTACAAGTTTCATTAGTGCAGCAGCGGATTTGTTTCAGTAGTCGCCTGAAATTTCAGTGAACTTGCACGCAAACTCGCGAGATGTTATCGACACTGCTGACGTACCAAGTTAGCGGATTAGCGAGCCAAAGGCACTTCTTGAATAGCTATTAGCTAACTATCTGTAATTGATGATACACCGAAAGGTGTTGGAAAACAACGTCCCGAGCTACTCGTATTTATTTATTTGTAATGTTCCGTACTTCAAAAGGAAAAAAAACGAAGCCCTTATAGGATCACTTTGTTGTCCGTCTGGCTGTCTGCCTTTCAAAACCCTTTATCTCGGAAACTCGAAGAGGTATCGAGTTTAAATTAAAACATATACTAAGGCCTGCGGTCCGTTGAAGCGGTGCAAAAATCAAACTTGTAATAGGGTACTACTTCCCGTTCTAGAATCCTGAAATTTGGCATAAAGCAAGGCCTCATGGCACAAATATAGGAAAAAGTCTGAAAACTAAAAACTTTTAGTTAAGTCAATTAAAAAAAATGTGTTTTGAAAAAACCCGCAACGAACAAGCGACAGGCATCGCAGCAGCCATTCGCTCAATCACTGCGCCAACCATTTCGTTCACTGGTTCATAATCGAAAAATAAAATCACTTTTGAAAACCTTCAATTGCATCAGAGAAAATTTAAAGACTATTTCCGAAAAATATGTATTAAAACGTTTGAGAGCTAGTAGCTACCTTGGTGCAGTTCCTTTGAACATCAGTGCAGATATTAGGTAATACGAATTCCTAAATTCTTTTCTGAGAATTACACTCAACTAAAGTTATGAAGTTTAAGACTATTTTATGCTCGTGATATGATCAAAGCTTTGCGAGCGACAGAAAGAAGTATTTCCGTTTCGGCACCCAGATTTTAGGCACCAAAAGTTTCGGCACCCCGATTTTTGGCACCAAAAGTTCGGCACTCAGATTTCCGGCACCAAAAGTTGCGGCACCCAAGCTATTCCCGATTCGGCACCAATAGGTATTTTGAATGATAGTAAACCATACAAAATCCCAATCCAAAATACCTGTTGGTGCCAAATCGGAGATAGCTTGGTTGCCGAAAATTTGGTTGCCGAATATCTGGGTGCCAAAACGGGAATACTCCGACAGAAAAGGTCTGAGTGCCGTCCCAGTGCCGCGCTCGAACTTGACTAGTTGTCAACGCGACTACTTTAGCTTGAGGGTAGATCGCTGGAGTGAATCATGTGCATATTGAAACCGCAGTTAACCTACAAATGGAATATCTACAAACGACAAGTAGCGAGTGTTTGAGACTAGCGACAGAGAAGCAATTAGAATTAAATGGCGTACTGTTTTACAGCTTATTGTAGAAGCTTCTTCTTCATGTTGATATTGTCTTGTCTGTCTTTAAAGCGACCGACCGATAAAACAGACTTTGGTTATTATTAGGATACAATAATCTACACTAATATAATAAAGAAGTAAAGTTTGTTTTTTTGTTTGTATGCGGTAATCTGTGGAAGTACTGGGCCGATTGCTAAATTTTTTTCATCAGTAGAAAGCTGCTGTATTCCTGAGTGACATAGGCTATATTTTATGTACGCGGGCGAAGCTGCGGGCTAAAGCTAGTATCAGACATAGGCAACACTCATGGTTGAATGATCAAGATTGATTAAAAAGTATTGATCATTGTTTACTAATTGAAAGCAAAAGATTTTCAGTGATGATGAATCAATGAGTGGAACAGAATATTTAGAATCAGATTTCTCTAACGATTTTTGATTAATGTTTTTAATAAACAATATCATGATGATTATTATATATTTAATATTTGATGATGATGATCATTAAAGAGAACGAAATGTTAACTTATAAAAATTCTAAATGAAAATCTTTTGCTTTTTTATTGTTTTAAAGATCCCATAGAATATTAAATCATTTAAAAATACATTCGATACGTTTTTATAAGGTTTTATAAGTAAACAATGATCAAGACCACCAAAATCTTGCTTGACTATTCAATTAGTGTTGCTTACATCAGATTTCAAATTACCCTTGTAATCACCCATGTCGGTTGCCTTATTAGACAGACAATACATACCCTACCTATTTAAGTATCGTCTTCTAAATACATCCACCAACCTGCAGTGTAACATTCCCTCTCCTAGAGAGTAGGCTTGAGGCCCAGCAGTGGGAACATTATAAGGCTGATGCTGCTGCTGCTGCTTCTAAATACATATTTTCGTTCAAATCGCAAACTGTGGATGACCACAGCGCAGCGGTCCGTATGGCGATGCAGCGTTAAGATCGTCGAATCCTTTCGGGAATATAGAACGGATCGGTGCGCTGTCTCTTCACCACCCTAGGTTGATTGGTAGAAAATGCCTAGGTCTATGGTCTTAACCGCATTTATACTTTGTGTTGCATGAAGATTAAGTAAATTGTGTACCATAATGAAGTCTGCTCGATCTATGTATGTAACTAAGGGCCTATGTCTACATAGTACCTAAACAATATACTATCCTGTGGAAGATTATTTGAAAGCCTTCTAAGCAAAAAGCTTCTAAACTTCCTTTATAAAAGAAAACTCACCAGTTTACCCTGATAAAAAGTGCTAGTGTTTTGAATAGAGCGACACCTAATCTGACCTCTACAACCCAGTTATACGATACCTACTCCTCGATAAGACTCGAAGGTTTAGAAGAAAACTATTTTAGCTAGAACATCGACAACGCCACTCAAAATTAATAACCTCGCGTTCGTTCAAATGGCACGGTCTTGATACTTGTTTAAGTTTTAATACCATTCTTGAGAAATTAACTGAATGATGCTGAAAACCGCAAGCAAAACCAACAAGATTGCTCTTAGTGAATGCACGGAATAGCGATGTTGTTCAGCTCCCTTAAGATTTTGCTTTCAGCTCCTTCAATATTTTCATATTGATTTCATGCTTTACACTGAAGCAAGAGATTTTCCGTGCTGATCTCAATATTAGCTGTTTTCATTTTGACCGATTTTTAGTCCCTTGCACCCCAGTTTCAGCTAACGAATCTTTATTATTATTTTCAACGGTCTTTTTGAACTTTTGAAACCTCCTCCCTTTTTTTGAAAACCAGTTTAAAAAGTTAGTTTAGTTGTCTTCAACTGCAGAATATGATTGTAGGCATTTTAATTCATGAATCCCCGACCGGGCAATGAGACCGCGCTATTATTGTTTTACTATTGTGTCTCGTTTTGCGGGTATGTGATAGGTATGGAACAATAACTGCAGAATATGGTTGTAGGCAAAAATTAAAGAATTTGTGGGTATAGTATAGCTAATTTACTCTTTCTCTACATCTATGCACAAAAAAAAAACTAAAAAAAAACGCAAAAGTAACGCATTAGATCAATCAATAAGGTTGTCGAACAGCATCAAAAGTAGTTCTGAATCTTCGTAAAATGTTCACTGCAAAGCACAACTTCCAATGTACCGCGATGTTCGCACTCAAGAAGCTTATGTGAAACTTGGCAGCGAGTGCAATGAGTTGTGTGATATGAACCAACAACTTGAAAACATTTCTCTTGTCGGATTTAAATTCAAGCAATTCACGTATAATTGTCTGTACGAGGTGCGCAGTGATTGGGCAGTTGGCTGTTTTGTCGTGGGTTCGATTACCGCACAATACGAAAATTTTTATGGTCTAGAGATACTTATTCTGAGTCTGAGTGCTTTGTGTATGTGATTTTACTAGCTTGTGAGCTCACCCACGATTACCGGAGTAATTCCTAATGTATACCTAATCATCATCTCAGCCGAAAGACGTCCACTGCTAGTCAAAAGCCTCCCCTTATTGTCGCTACAACGGCCGGTCCTATTTAAATATAAAAAAATAGAATGCCAAAATTATGATTAAGGTTTATACAAAGAGGTTTTAACAGATTGTCAACCTCCACACGACCTTGTCTAGCCAAAACGTCGCCAAAACCCACATACCTACCATATTCGATAACATTCGCGAGGCAACTGTACGAGTATGTAACCAACGGCAACGCGACGCGTGCGGTGAGCCAGGACTCCGATCACGAACTCAAAATAAAAACGACGCTTTAAACCTCGAAACAGAACAGGTTTCCTGTTAGGACCAGACATGCCAATTTTGCTCGTTTTTTACAAATGTTTTGTGGGACGTTTTTTTCGTCATATTTTGTGTATCTACATACATATATGTGACATATGTCATCATAGTATACGGCGTACCTATTTAGGTGGCGACTGGGTCACCTCTGCCTTAAAAATAGGTCTCTCAAATATATATATACCTAGGTAAATATCATTACTACTGAGTAACAGCCCCGTCTTACAAGTTGTAGTTCGCGCCTTCAAATCTAGCCGGGTGCATTACTATGTGTAATTTATTTCATCACCGATGCTCTCAAAATGGTGAAGAAAAACATCGTGAGGAAATCAGCATGTCCTAGAACCAGAAATTCAAAAACATGTGACAACCACTTCGGACAACCACCAATCCGCACTGGGCCTGCGTGGTGGATTACGGATCATTCCCTCTCCTAGAAAGTAGGCCTGAGTCCCAGCAGTGGCAGTGGGAACATCACAAGGCCGATAGTGTAGTGTAGTGTACCTATTTTAATATCCATCTTGTGGCGATCGATATGATTCTGTAATGTTTACGGTGTTATGAAGACATCTTGCGAGACACACCTGTGCCCGGCCCATCATTAACCACACTAAACGGCCTCGATCACTTTTGAAATAGTTTACCTCTATGAGCTTAAAGTATCACCCTGTGAAGTTATTATATCATATCTGTCTATCTATTGTTTATAGGTAGGTAGAAATAGGCGTGTGGCTTAAAACAAAATTCTTGTATGACTGAATGTTTGGAAGTCTTAATTATGTTCTTATTTTGTTTCTGTTTCTTTTCCTTTTTTTCTTATTTTTTATTGCACACAGTGCACACATATTGAAATTTCTGACAACTCTTAACTGAATAGGTACATGATCTTGTTAGGACGCAACAAATTATTATTTAAAAAATATAGCACATATACAGTAACTTCATCAGCACACTTGCTCAGAAAGAGACTTTAATTGCAATGCACTTACCTAACAACATTGTCGCACTAGTGCGTAATGGTAACCAAAATGTCATACTCGTAGTTTGCATATAAGTGCCATTATATACCTAAGTGCAGTCCAATTAGAGTCACTTTCTGAGCAAGTGTGCTGAATATAAACCTATAAGTCTATTACAAAATTATCGTAACGTCTAAAAGATAATAATTGGCCAAATGCAAGGATAAAACCCGCAAAATCATATTTTCTTTCTTTCTACTACTTTCAAATTGTAGCTAGTTAAAGTTAGGAGGGCTACCTGTTAATCCTTACTAAATATAAGCCCCGCCATGTACTAACTTTAGCCCTGTAACCGACAACTTTTGACAGAACACCGTCTACCAGATAAACTTCAGCAGGAAAGTTCATAAAAACAGAATAAACTAAAATTGGAATCTGTTCTAACCAAAAACAAATTCTCGCATACTTCGAACTGAGCATCTGCTGACTGCTAGACAAGTTGAATTTCCAACCGTCTCTCTAAATTGTGAAATTCAAAGTCAAATGCTTCAGTATTCCGCGGCTTCACTATCTTTGTAATGTGATACACGTTCATCCTGCATAGCATCCACATGCCGGTGACACAGCGAATACCTGACCTTTAATGAGACAAAGTGAAGGAATGTATGTTTATTTATTTAAACTGCACGATATTAGCTTGATTTTGCCGTGTAAGCTATACACTATCTTCATTAATGCATTCACTGGGCTCACATGAGTTTTACGCCTTCATGTTTGTATTCTAGGAATTCTAGGACAGAAGGGGCGAATACCTCTGTTAGTCTTTGTCTGGTGTCGTTTCTACCTGGTACTCTCCAATACATTATATTATTTATTTTTCTAACATATTAATTTAATTACATATCACAAAGCTAAATATTCATGCAGTTTCTGCGTTTCTAAACCATTTTCCGATGCGATGAACATAGAGCAATGGCGACAGTTATTTCGTGTACCAACTTGTGTGCTTGTGCTGTTTAATTGTTCTATATACCTCTTAATGACTTTCTTTACGTTTGTGCAGGGACCTGCGGTTCAACAAGATCGCCGAGATCCAGCCGGGCACGCTTTCGCACCTGCATTCCTTGCGCTCCCTGCTCCTCAACGACAACCGTCTGCGTGAGCTCCGCTCCGGCACCTTCCATGGCCTGCGCAGACTCAAGTACCTGTACCTCTACCGCAACCGAATCCAGCACATCGACCAGGACACCTTCCAAGGACTTGTGCATCTTGAACAATTGTAAGTACCGTTTTTTTCTTATTGCATTAGTTAACTTTGGAAAACATATTAAGGAGAGTGCGAATATATCCTCACTTCGATCCTGGCTGGTTGTTTGCTTCATGGATCATGGTGATCACCATCAGCATATGGAAGGGCACCTCTTTAAAGACAACTCTGGAATTCCCTCTATACAATGGTTGTTGGGGATGGGACGACTTTTACAGAGTGTTTCTCAAACCTCATCGTTTACGGCAGCAAGTGATCTGACTGGACTGATCGCACTCTAGAGGGGTATGCCATTCTTCTTTCAATCTCTATCCGTCCAAAATAACTCAAATCATCATCAATTCCTCCATTCGACTGTCTTCCTAATTAAGTTGACGATTATAGCTTGGTGTTTAGAAAGTTCTCGATTCGAAAGCTACATAATAATATATCCATTGTCACAGTGACTTGGTTGAGTAACCCGGAAAAGTTTCCTTCAAAACGAAACCAGGAACAAGAATTGAAATAATTTATACATAAGTATAGGTTCGTCAAGTTCTTGACCATGATTGTCGCAGATAGTAAAATTTTTACTAAATTTCGAGTGTTTTTAATTACGCCAATTGGCCTTCTGAACTGTTATCGCTGCAGATATATTTATAGGTACTTTCGCGGAGTCAAAGAACTTTACATAGTACATAGACCTTAGCGAGGTATGACTAATAATAAGAAATATGATATAGATTGGCTCGGCTAATTAGATGCACGTGTAGATGACTCAAATGTGATAAGGTACAAAGGTAATTTGAGAGCGATACTGCACATAGGATAGGAGAAGACCTACTTTCCATTCGTTACATAGGTACTACTTTGGTCTAAGTATGATGTTCATTGTTGAACTGGGGCCACGTGCACATTAAAAGTTATAATATACTAGCGCATCGTTCAGACGCTGTCGATAGCCATCTTTTTCCAAGTTTCGTGAGTCGCTGTCGACAACTTTGCGGGCCCGGTTATGAGATATTCAGCATAAGGTACGTCTTGAATAAACGATCAAGTTGTACTCCAATGTAATATCATTTCATTTTCTTTTAAATTAAATTATATTATCAACTAATGAATTATTAATAAACAAGATAAACCCCGCTGACGATGACCTCCTCACCGTCCAGCGCTGCTAATACTCAAGGTAGTTACTCAGATACCCGCGAAACGAGACACAATAGTAAAACAATAACAGCGCGGTCTCATAGGACCGGTTGGGGATTCAAACGTTAATCGCAGTTCTCTATCTATATGACACCTACATACCTATTCCAACTTCCACAAGATATCTACGAAATTGTGTATTTTGAAGCTCTTTTCTTTATCGTGTTTTGCCATTAAAATGAATATTTTTGATTCCAAGTATCCGGTAGGTCCGTAGGTACACACAAGATAACTTGAGTCCCGGCCCCTCCATAGAGATAAGATAAAAGGGAATGGTACGAGCATGTGTGCTCGATCTGTAGTCTGTCTTTTTTTGACCTAAATTAAAATCAACAATATTTTGAGCAACTCTTCTTGAAACTATCTTGTAGTTACTCAGATACCCGCGAAACGAGACACAATAGTAAAACAATAACAGCGCGGTCTCATAGGACCGGTTGGGGATTCAAACGTTAAATTTATTGAACTATAGTTTTCTTTTGCCTTCTACCTCAAAATTGTGGCTCAGCTGGTATGGTAGTCAGTTTTGATTTTGAAACGTTTTTATTGTAACAAACCTTTTAAAGAGATTTTTTTAAACATGTAAAAGAACCAAAATTCCAAAAAAACAATTACCAAAATTACGCGTCCTTACATACCCTTAATAAAAAAATAATAGTAACAGCTGTAGAGAAATGGCAGAGATAATAAATGTATGCACTTATGTATGCTGTATTAAAATATTTCCGACCGCGGAAGCTTTGCAGATTTAGCTGATGTCTGCCTTCACTTAGCTGGAATGTCTTCTATTTTAGGAGCAATTCGTTTTTAATTACATTCCGGTTTTAAAAGTGGAATAGTATTATTATTTATGTTCAAAGCTAGTGGGTACATGCCGAGGTCAGGGTGTGGCAACGTTTACAGATTTTTTTGCCAAGAAGAGATTTTGAAAGTTTATAAAAGAAAAGAAAAAAGAAGGATTCTTTCGTTTAGGGACAAGGCCTTCCCCAAATATCGCTACAACAACCGCTCCTGTATCCTCGCATCCATTAGATTTCCACGAGCCACCAGTCTAGCTTGTAGGAAGTCAGCCAACGCAATGCTACGTCTTCCAGAGTTCCAGTACGCTGCCACCACTCCAGATTACGGTCCCATTTCGGCCACATCAACCATCTGTTCCGCTATCAAATGTGCCCTTCCCACTGTCACTTTAAGGAGTTTCTTCGGGTAGACAGTCATAGGTACTCGTGTGAGGAGCTCGTGGCTAAATAATAACAGCCGCACAGGTCGATCTTCAAGGTTAAGCAACGCTTGCCTAGGTTGGTCTGTGGATGGGTGACCATCTTAACATAACGAGTTTCCTCCGTGCCTCGGAAAGCACGTTAAGCCGTTGGTCCCGGCTGTCATTTGGAGATCTTTGGCAGTCGTTACGGATAGTCAGAAGCCAGTAAATCTGACTCCAGTCTTTCCATGAAGTACCGTGTTACCCCAGTTAATGGGTTGTGGAGGTCTGGTAGGCAGCCGCTCCTCGTAAAATACTGGTATTCAGCTAAATCCGGCTTGACTGGAAGCCGACCCCAATATAGTTGGGAAAAGGCTAGGCAGATGAGACATAGGTACTCGTATAAAAAGTATTTTACCTGCTCAGCTGCAACCAACATGTTTGGGAACGGCTAGGCAGACTGATCATGTTAGAATTGAATTAATAACCAGTGAAGATTAGTTTGTTTGTGACATTGTAGTATGAAGTCTGTAAACTTCTAGTAGCAATCGTTATCATTTTAATGAACGTGTACAAGTGTATCGATGTCGCATAACTTATTATTACATAAATATTACTATAGATATGGATCGTGTAATTGATTGACATTATTTCTAACACTGTTATTATTTAATGAATATAAAAAAAACAGGGCCTCAAGTTTGCTATTAGAATTGTATCTCAATTGTGACAAGTTAACCATACTAAACTTGCAATATAAAACAATTATGAAGCATATGATCGAGTTAACAATATCAAACTTGTCAAAATCAACAGTTATGAAGCCAATGATCGACAATTCAGATACAATTCTAATAGCAGATTTGAGGCCCAGGATGGCTTTTCATTTATTGAAAATCTATCTGCCAGTACCACAAAATAAGTAATACGGTACAAGTATGTGAATAGCTGGTACCTACAATTAACCATAAGTATAGCTACTCATGAATATGAACAACTTTTACGTTGGGAGCAACTCGAAAGTACCCGGCTGTAACAACAACTAAAAAAAATCCGTGGCTCTTACATTTTGTCGAGTTATATAAAAATGAACACGTCATGTAGTTACAAAGATGAACAGCTGTTTATTTATACATATATAAATAGCCGCTCGTGTGTAATTATTACTTCTAACCTTTATAATTATAGTAGGTTAGCTAGAACTTCGCCCGCGATTTCAATTCGTTCTCAAGAATGTTCTCATAAAAACTTTTAACACATCGTCATTTGAGGGTAGTTTTCCAAAATTAATAATGACACTTTCTGTCTTTAATTTTAATTAGTATATCTGCCAAGTTTCAAGTTTATTAATCCAAGGAATATTAGAGATAGTATACAGTATGTTAGTTTTTTAAACGAGGGACATATTCAAACCCACAATAGTGTAGGTACTAATAAAAATATGAACAGAAAAGCACTGATAAATGACAGACAGAAAGAATCACAGACAGAATCATACCAAAATTTTCGCAAACGTCTCGCAACGTGTATCGCCTTTGCGAGAAAACATATGCGCGGGTCAATGACCATTATTTTGAATCCATTTTCCTTTCATACTTCAAACCTGCCTGGTACTTACACTATTAATTTACTTCTTCTTACTCTATTAAATTTAGTTCACATATTAAGGTTATAAGTTTTATACATATTTGGGATGAGAATCGAATACTGAAAACCCTCCTTCAATAAGTCCATCGTTTAACCTAACATACTGTATAGATTCTCCTTTACAAACTTTAACACCTATATAATTTTGTAGCTATATAGTGTTAAAAATAAATAATGCAAACCTTTTTTATTTACTTATTTTGCGTTTTATGCTAAGTTTGAAGTATATGGGCCTAAGGAATAAGATTTTAGTTACAAACGAAATTCGCCCTTTTCAGTGCCTTACCTAAGGGCTCAATTTTCAAAAATCCTTTCTTATCGGATCATTACGTCATACAGAGAACAAACCACCAGGTTTCAAGTCCGTACGATCAACGGTGTAGGCTGTGCCGTCAGTCAGTAATTTAGGATATAGCATTTATAAATATATATGACATATATATATATATAAATATAGATAGACATGTGTTAGGTTCTTCAGGTCATACTCGTAAATTGTCGGGGTACTTTTTTGCCTTTATTTGTGTGACTTCATGCACACGGTGTGACCCGAGTTACGTGTTGTAGGTCGCGGGTTCAGACCGAACTAGGCGCATTACTTTGTGTTCTTATTTCATCGCCATTGCTCTCAAAACGGCGAAAGAAAAGATACCTACATTTTCTCCTGTTTATCATATTTTCAGACCATTGAATGAATTTTAATTTACCCTGTAGAATGGTAGGCGATATGATTCGTTGGAATGAAATTAATTTTACCTACACAGAAAATTGGAGAGTCTGGTACACTGCAACATTCAGTTAGGTTATTTGAAAGCGGCGATACCGCGACACATCAAAGGGGCACATTCCAATTAGGAGTTCCCACATTGCTGTCTAGTAAGTTATGAATCTAACAGTTTCCAGGAATGGCCCGACCATAGCTAAATCTTTAGCGTTAACATGGAAAAACTCAGAGATATTCGTTTAAGGTAGACGTGCTAACCAATATTCGCTTCACAAATACAATATAAGTAATATCTAGTAATTGCTTGCGAGACAAACATGGAGTGGTAATGTACGAAGTCGAGTTCATTCTTACAACATAATACTTTGTGTTTGAGTGACCCTGCAAGATTGTTTACCCAGAAAATGATGTCATTGTTTTATATTTAGCATATATATTCTGTTCAATAATTCCGGAGACTAAAATGACATTTCAACACCAAAGAACTGGCGTCATTCCTATAGAAATTTTGACATTACTTATGTCAATTTAGTCTCCGGGTTTATTGAACAGAATATAGGTAGACAATCCTCTAAAGAAAAAAAAGGATAAATACTTGCTGAAACGTTACAAAGGCACTCCTGTTATTGTAATAAAGATTAATTAACAACATAATAATATCAGAATTGTATATTTCGATACAAGTAGAAAATATTTTCATTGCAACCGAGGCAAAATTCGCACCGAGCCGTAGGCGAGGTTTATACATATGAATCCGAGTGTTGCATTGACAAATTAATACATACGAGTATCTGCTTATTAAAAAAAGTTTTTCAATACACTTACGAAGTACCTATTTAGTATTTATCATACTTTCACTGAAAATGTCAACGCATTTTTATTCATTTTCGAGTGAAGAAAATTTTCCAATTTGTTTTTTTTTTCACCAATAACACAAATGAATAAGATTTTGTTACCTTTTTTCTTGAGTTTATCCTTTATTTATGAAACCGAATATAACAAAAATATACAAGAATAACATTTTTGAATTTAGAACACAGATAAATATTATTATGTGGGTTATAATAGCTAAATATTTGTATAGGTACCTTACTTAAATAATAGGCATTAAAATAGTCATTGAAAAAATGTGCTGACAAAATGTATTCAGTTTTGCACAAGCCGACAGCAGAGCTTCAAGCCTGCTATTAGATTTGTATCACAACAATTCTGAATTAACAATTATAACCGATTCTGATACAATTCTAATAGCAGACTGGAGGCCTAAAAAAATAAATTCAAAAAATTAAATCAAAATTATTTTATTTTACATAGGCCTACATGGGCACTTATAAAACGTCAAAAACTAGTGCATGATTCCAAATGAGGTATTCCTCGAAGCGCACCAGTTTTGAAGCACACCATTTTTATTCTTCGAAAAGCACCATTTTTATTCTTCGAAGCGCACCATTTTTATTCTTCGAAGCGCACCATTTTGGTGCGCTCCCGATAGCAATTGAAAATATTAACTTTTATTTCCTCGAAGCGCACCTATGAGTAACTTTCGAATAGACATAGCGAGCCATTACCGCCGACTTAGCGTAACCGACAAAAACTAAATTTTGCAGGAGAAGGTTATTTTTAAATATTACTGGTGATAATTGCAAAAATTAAAGTGAAACTAAACATATAATAATTATTTATGAATCTTAGATAATTATTATATGTTAAGTTTCACTTTAATTTTGCAATTATTAGCAGTAATATTTAATTTAAAAAAACTTTCTCCTGTAAAATTTAGTTTTTGTCGGTTACGCTAAGTCGGCGGTAATGGCTCGATAGGGGTACTTTTGGTTAAGCAACTTCCCTATTTTTAAACGTGGGTGCGCTTCGAGGAATAAAATTTCAATATTTTGAATTGCTATCCTAAGCGCACCATTTTGGTTCGCTTCGGATAGCAATTAGGATTGATTAGGATAGCAATTAAGATTTATGAGGAATACCTCTTCCAAATTGGTCGTATCCTATGGTGAAGAACCAGCAAGAAACTCCATGGTTACTCTTTTCAAAAAACGATTGTGTTTACAATACTTCGATATTACAACACAGGCACATAATTATGCTAGGTAAGGTAGCCTCCATAGAGGTGAACAAATTGCGTTGAGGATGCGACCGCTTGATTCAGCATTAGTGTGCTAGTCAGATAAAGACCTCAAAACTAGTCATCATCATCATCATCTGCCTAGCCTTTTCCCAAATATATTGGGGTCGGCTTCCAGTCAAGCCGGATTTAGCTGAATACCAGTATTTTACGGGGAGCGGCAACACGGTACTTCATGGCAAGACTGGAGTCCTCAAAACTAGTATTAAACTAAAATTAATCTATTAAACCCCGAGCGAACGCTCGCTCTCTCTTCGTCTATCTATTGTGTCTCTAATTACGGTATTCGAAAGGTTAAATAAATATCTGTACAAGGAAACTGGAAATAGAGAAGAAAAGGACGAGTAGTTTTTATTGAAAAATACAGTGGGATCGGTTATTCTAGTCAGTTTGAAAGATATCTAACATGATATTGAGTGTCATCTAGATGTCTGTCGCAAGCGGAAATAGAGCGACGCCATCTGATGCCTTCAACTAAACATAAAATATGGCCACTATTTCACAACTGAAGGCTTATTTCTTGGTTTGACTTGACATGGTCTCACTTTAGTTTTCTGAGAAAAAAAGAAAAGGTAGGTGTCCTTTTTTTAACGTGAGGAATCAGCTAACGGCCGAAACCAATAACCTATCGATCTCCAGTTTTGGCATACTGGAGATAGTAAAACAAATGATACAATATGAAAATTATCATATTTTCTGTTGTTTCATTTGTTTTTCTATCTGCGATATGTGACAGATAGGTTATTGGTTTCGGCTGTTAATAGCTTCCCCCGCTCTGGGCGGAGCGGGAGAGCGTGTCAGACTTCTACTGACTAAAATCCGCTCCTGTTGCTTCTTCGCCCTAATTCCGGGTACCGGTACTTACTGTTAAAGTATAACTAGCCGCATGAGAAAGACCTATAGCTATACCTACGTAGGTACAAAGAAAACCAAGTAAGTTGGTACTTTAGTTTCCTTTAGCGGTATGTGGAGCAAGTTCTGAAAGTTTACATTAAAAAGCAACACAAAATAACTACCTACCCTATAATAATGCGATAGAATTTCCTATGTAGTGTGTAGCTGTCAATTAGGTACTCGAAACGAAACGGAAACAATATTGCATGGCTTTTCCATTGCTTTTCCAAAAACAGGAATAGATATGGTTACGGACATCTATCTGCATGCAGACTGTTTATAAAGTGGCAGCGTTAATCAAATCACTACATTAGTAGGTACTAGATTGTTAAACGATTTTACGGATAAATGCAGTATCGGTCTCTGTGTGTATATGTCACGTTGATTTTCTTTCACACTTTTCACACTCGGTGGAAAACTGAAATGTGGTGTAGCGTAGGAGGGAACAACACAGAATAGAGACGCGTAATTGTTACAGAAAACTTCTCAAATATTAGCTTTTGGAAGCGAATATTTAATCTCCGGAAATAACTGGAATTACACGCATTCTGTTGCGTGCAGTTAATAAACTACATAGTTACCTACTACCTGTGTTATTTGCGGAACAGAACCTAAATTGCCCGAAAATATTTTTACATAAAAATACAATGCAATACTTTAATTTCGAAACTCGATGTTTCAAGTTTCAAATTTTGCGTTACGTTACACCGACCATCGAAGTTCCAGTTACACGAGGATTTAGGATTTTTTATATTTAAAATCTGTTGTATTTTCTGTAAAAAGTTTGTTTTAAATTATACGTTTTGCTTTGGTAAACCAGTGCGCAAGTTCTGTAGTAAGGTACCTATAGTATGAAAACCACTTATAGCCAGAGTGCATCTCATGACAACTTCAATATGGAAGAGCGGGACATGAGTACGATATACTACCTATATGTATGTTATTTCCTTACCATATGAGTTCCCATTCCTTCGGCCTTTACTTTGAGATCAGTTCAGAAATACCAAACAACCGGAGTGCAGGGCAAGACAATTCTAATGAGCTGAAACACATAAAAAAAATTGAGACTGCCTTCTTATTAAATCGGTTAATTAATTACTCAGATACCCGCGAAACGAGACACAATAGTAAAACAATAACAGCGCGGTCTCATAGGACCGGTTGGGGATTCAAACGTTAAAACTATTCTAAGACAGTCTTAACTTGCACTGTCTTGATCATATAGTTAAATATAACATATTGAATATGTTTAGATACTTGTAGTTTTGCACTCCCAGGAACCCTAACCGTGCTCTCTTCTAGCTGGTTCAATATTTTACAAGAAAGTGTTGAAATTAAAAGATGTAAGTATGATTACTACCAGACACAGAAGATTGGTTATGTCATTGTTTTGAATCCTGTGCCGCTGTTATATAATAGGCACCTTGACCTGACTTCTGTGCAGACAGTTAGGCCTGGTTCGGGCTCAGTCCGTTGGAGCAAAGTTGTCCCACTGTCGGCCGAATTATTACGATGTAGTAACAGCAGCGGCCAGTTTATCGCAAACAACTGTAACAATGACCCGTTTTCCTCATTTTGTTCTCATAACTGCCGCGATAACTTATTGTTTTTCTTGGAAACAAATTCATTTCGGAATAATTGGGCTACTTTTGGCCTGCTGCAGGATACACGGGTACACAAATTAATAAGATGAGTTTTGCAGCTTGTATTTTCTTTGTTAGAATGAAAATTTAAGATTCGTATTCTTTTTTGGGCTATTGCAGTCTGGAGTTGGGTCCAATTCTAGATAAGTAAGGTTTATGTTTTTACCTAGTAGGTTCATTAGTTAACTATTATAGCTACCATTTACTCAATACTGCTATAACGAGATAGTTTAATTGAGGTAAAATCGCCAGAGCCGGTAAATTTAATGATCATAACAAATATGTTTTTAATGAGCTATTATCATTAAATTTATCATGCAATCCTCTTAGTTCAGCTATTGAATTACTTCATAATGAAAATAAATATGATCGGTCGCAAATCGGCTTCCCCACAATAATCCCTGGCTCTCACACGCCGGCCGGTATATAATTATCTACCTATAATACCTATATGTGTACCAATTACGATAAATTAAAGTATGTATGTCCGGCATGCAATATGATAAAGCCCGTTGATATTTTCAATTTCAAAATTACGCGAAACTTCCCGTGACGATCCTTGTTGTGGTAATATGGATCATCATCATCATCTTCCTGCACTTGTCCCGTAATAAAGATATTGATACAAAAAAAAGACTAGTTATCAGTAGCACTGGGGCAGCATTGTATCGTCAAAAGGAAGGTATGCGTCATATCCTAGAGATCTTTAAATATTATTTTAACTTAATTAGAGAGACAGAAAGAGCTTTACGTAATTAGCAAAACTCGCTATAACAAAGGCATTAACGCACTGACTAGCCACTGCTTCATCCCCTAGATACATAAACTATAATATTTCCATTTTCTTAAAATTATCCATCTTTTGATACTTAACAATTTTATTCTTATTTGTATAGATTCAATGTATTTCCTTTTCCTTTTATCAGAGATAGTAAGTAACAAGGGCATTGAATAACAAAGAAAATATTACAATTGGAGGTGGTACAGTAGACAAAAGCAAACTGTAATTCCTCTTCTAACAACTTATTACTGCAGCAGTAAGAAAGGAAATCAAATTAACTGTATTACCAACTACTGGTAGTACTCGCAGCTTTGGCAGGAGCACGGACATGAAAAGGAATTTCGCAGGCTACCCTGGCGCTTTCATCTCAAATTCTCGGAACTAAAAGGAAGGTGCAAACCACATTCTTACAAATGAATTATAGGTACATACGTGAGCAACTTGGTCAAAGAATAAGCATTGCCGTATAGCGTGGCAAAGCTGCCAGCCTTTTGGGTTTTTGGACATTACCATTCGACAGCGTTGCGGAGGAGTTTTTCGACGACATTTTTTAGATTACTTTTAGTTAGTTAGGTATTAAGTTTTTTTTTATTTAGTGTGTATATATTTGTAATGTAAAGTACGATGCAAAATAACATGCAAACTTAATGTGTTTGAGTTGAAGTGTTCGAAAAATACTCATCGCGTCATTTCTTCCTACACAGGATTTTTTTTGTACTATCCATGCAATGTTGCATCTGACTGTACATAAATAGTGAGCGACTTATAACAAACTCCTGGTATCTCGATTAGTTGTTTGTTTTATCTGTGGAGGAACATGTAAATGTTTGTGTTGGCCGCGCAAAGATTTGCGTATCGAAGTGATCGCTACCCGATCCACGAAGTCCGATGGTTGCTAGGCGCGGCCGCTGCACGACGGCGACGGTCGACGTCCATCCGAGAGGCATCGTCCACACAATTGATTAAGCACAGATTGCTGGGCACAATGCCAATACCGAGTATTACAGAGATTTTATGTCCTGACAGTGGGTAATTCTGGTAACGTCTTGCAATACCGTAATATATTGCCGCTTCACTGATTATAACGTCGTTAAAGTATTTATGAATCTGTTAATGTTAACGAGGCATGTGGATATTAATTGTTTTTTTATGATTGAGCACATATTGATAGAGTACCTACTAAAATAAGTGCAAAAACAGGCCATACGAAGTGATGAAACTGACAAATGCAATAAGTTTATATGCATTTTGAACCTAGTACCAGTTTACTCTGTTGATATAAATAGCTTACAGGAGCAAACTGCTCTGCAGGTTATACGAAGGTTATCGCGACCTTGGAACACACTACCACTCACTTCCCACAGAGCGGGAGAAATTAGTGGATGATCTCCCACCTCAAAAAAAGAGGCTAATCACTTGCTCGTCTGTGTTTTAACATGGGTAATATATTATGCTCGCATGCGTAACATCTGTGCTATGCATCTAATAAATTGTATTCAGTGTTACGGGATTGCTGCAAAAGTTTACAGTTTATGACTGTGATCAATTAACTTGTGAGTTAAAACTCTATTCATCTCAGTTATTGTTGGAAGCTGGAGCTACTAACACACAACGTAGGTACTTACCTACATAGTACATACCTCCACTTAGTTACACACCAGTAGCGTTGCTCTATAATCTGTAATTAGTAACGCATGACTTGGTATTGCCTTTGCTACAAAACTGTTCCGCAAACTTTTTGTGTTCACGGTATACCTATATACAGTACATCTATTTACACCTACATCTAGGACATTCGAAAATTTTGAAGGGACACCATGAATAAAAAATCCTTTATTACATAATAATATTAATCAAATCAAACTTAAAAGAATATATTTCAAATATACCAATTCAGGCACTCTTGATGCTAATTGCACATTCCAAAGCGTAGATCTCTATGGAGAAGAGTGCAAGGAACTCCATGGAAAACACTAACGTAACCTATCTTTTCAACTTTTATTATTAATTAAGAAAATAATATTTATTAATAAATCAAAAAGTTATAGTGCAGTTACTGAAAAGGCATGGGTTTGACGGCTGCCGTCTACCCGTGTCAACGGCTGCAGTTATCTTTTTGCCAACATGTCGCTCGTGTGATTGAGCTCTATACTCGCTAATTTGTCCATGAATTGCAGAATTACAGCATACTTTATTACATTTTTGTGTATATGCTTATAAATAATTAAGATGGAACACAGCCCCACCGCTACGAAAAACAACGATTTTCGTTAGTCTAGAAACTAATAATGAGATATGGCCTTGTTGCACATTCTGATCTTAGCCAAAACCTAAACAAACTAAACGGCTTTGCCATAACTCAAGAGTCTGGTTTGAAAACTTTGTGAAAATCAACACAACAGCCAGACGAATTGACTGTTGTTTATAGTGCTATTAGCTTTAGCCTAGCAACCCGTCTGGTCAGATGTTAATGTAGTTGGCTGTGATAAAATATAATTATAGACATTACGTGTACTTACGTTCACGGGTCATGTGCATATAGGTCGTAAAGTTCAGTGTCGTCAAGTGCAGAGAAATATAAGGACCATGACATGGGAGGTAGACTTCTTAAAAGAGTACGTAAGTCACGGCGAGGTATGTAGTAGGTTCATTCCTGTGGTACAAGTCTCGACTACAACGCGGACAAAAGCTAGTGCGAAATAGAATTAGAATTGTATAACGACAATACTACGAGATAATTTGTAGGCAGGCCAGGCAGTAAATTTACAGTAAGCAAATTATTTGGAATTAGTCCAATCGTATTACTGATTTAGAGGTTTTGAAATAAGTACCTATAGGCACGTAATTTCAAAGGCAAGTAGTATAGTAATTTAATAAATTCCAGCGAGCCAATTTGGCATTATTATAGCTAAACGGTCATAAATTGAGTTCGACACTAAATCGGGTTAATTCGATAGCCACGAGTCCTGTATTGACCAATTAATCCTATTGAAACTGACGTTCCGAGGTTTGGTTTACTGTACTGAAATTGTCTGTCACAATAGGTAGGTAACTTTACCTACTGTCTGCGTGCTGCCCGGAGAAGCACGTACAACTAATTTGCTCAATATTGAGACTTTAGATATTGAAATTGATACTGAGAATCCTACAAAGGCACAGACACAATTCTGCTGTATACCTATTCGTCAAATTGTACAAAGGTAGGTGGTAGATAGGGGGGGGGGAGGTTATTTGAAAATTGATTAAGGGTGTAAAGCTCTCTGTCATGGTTGTCTCTGGAAAAGGAATCTGGTCTCTTCACGGGATTGTTCGGTATCTCTTTCAAACTTCTTTATCCGTGTCCCTCGCAAAGGTTAACTGATGGGATTTCAGTAAAACTGGGTGACACTCCCTCCCGCTCCGTTCAGAACATGAGCCGTTTCATGATAGTGAAGGTACTGACCTTTCATCTCACATTCATGCAGACTTACGGCCGAAATTAATAATCAATCCATCACATATCGGAGATTGAAAAACAAATGAAACAACAGAAAACATGTAAATTTTTGTATGGTATCATTTGTTTTTCAATCTCCGATATGTGATGGATTGATTATTAATTTCGGCCGTTAGGTACCTACATCAGTACCTATCTAAATCTACACTTCTACACTAATATAATAAAGAGGTAAAGTTTTTTTTTGTTTGTAGAGGTAATCTGTGGAAGTACTGGTCCGATTGCTAAAATTTTTTCACCAATAAGCTGCTGTATTCCTGAGTGACATAGGCTATATCTTATGTACGCGGACGAAGCTGCGGGCTAAAGCTAGTATTTGATATTGTCGTTTCCATTAAGCTAGTATCACTGCAACAAAATAAAAGAACACTTAAGAATCAGAAACGTCTCACAAAAGTTTGATCTACGAAGAATAAGATTTTAAATTAAGTTCATTGCCCAATTGTTCTCAATTGGAATCACTCAATAGACAATGATTTATGCAATTTAAAAACTACTATTATAACTTTGATTTACGTCGGTCTATGGTTAGTCGTTTGGTTATCAATTTTGAAATTGTGAGTACTTAACCAAAGTTAAGTACTTACTCACAATTTCAAAATTGATGGTCATGAAATAAAACTAGATAATAGCTACTTAGTTTTAATAATAGTAGTAAAAGGATAACTAATTTGTCCACGACTTTGTTTGCATGCATTTTGCCGGTAGTGGCAAGGCGTTATACCAATAGAAATATTTTCGACTTCTACGTAAACGAATTTCCGATAAGCTAGTAGACTATACTAGTTTTAATTTCCAAGTTTTCACACTTCAAAGGTTGGATTTCCAAAAACTCTTTTGCTCGCTTCCATCTAAGAGGAAGCCTTGTACAAAAGTTCACGTTCCTTTTCCCAGAAGTCTCGGGGCGTTGATATGTCAGTCACTTTCTCCATTTATATGTGTACTTCACGTACCTAGTCGTAGATTGCATTAAGCTTTCTGTGACGGCCGTTATAAAAGAGTCTACCTAGCCTTTTCCCAACTATATTGGGATCGGCTTCCAGTCAAGCCGGATTTAGCTGAATACCAGTATTTTACGAGGAGCGGCTGCCTACCAGACCTCCACAACCCATTAACTGGGGTAACACGGTACTTCATGGCAAGACTGGAGTCAGATTTACTGGCTTCTGACTAACCGTAACGACTGCCAAAGATTTACAAATGACAGCCAGAACCTACGGCTTAACGTGCTATCCGAGGCACGGAGGAAACTCGTTACGTTAAGATGGTCACCCATCCACAGACCAACCTTGGCAAGCGTTGCTTAACCTTGAAGATCGACCTGTGCGTCTGTTATTATCTAGTCACGAGCTCTTCGGCCGTTATAAAAGAGTATAGGTATAATATGCTAAACTTAATATTGTGTCATAATTATACCTAATCTAGTAATTTGTCTAGTTTAAATGTTAAGAAGTTTCGAGGTCAGGATTTTGCCTTAAGACCTTTTAGTTGAAGATCGATCGCGAAATTTTTAGCCACGCATGGCCTGGACAATAATGTGACATGGCTCCGTACCTTACATCCGCCGACGCAGTAACATGCTGTAGACATTATGCATATTGAATATAGTTGCTCAAAGGCAGTCAAACGCCGTTCGCAAATAAACTACGGTGTCCAAGCAACTCCTTGGTATTGACATCAAAGCTTGCATCAAGTCAAACTGACTTAGGTACACTTCACTTCTTGTTGTTTATCATCAGGACATCTTAACTACAAACCTACTTATTATTTACTTTAGCCTATCAATTACCCGCGAAACGAGACACAATAATAAGACAATAACAGCGCGGTCTCATGCGACTGGTCGGGGATTCATAAATTAAAAAGCGAAAAGCGAAGCGGATTATAAAGCGTATAATAAATAAATAAATAAAAAGGTCCTGAGAAAAATCAACTTGTTTTGAATAATGATTTCAGATTTTGTGTTCAAGGCAATTTCTTAATAGACTGATCGTTTGAGTAATCGCCGAGATAAGTCTAGGATCAAAAGGTGTTGACACGTTTATTAATTAGTTACAACTTACAAGCTGATAAGGTGATCTGCGGGATTATCTAAAGAGCTAGCCGCAGTCAAAAGGCTTAGACCGTGACCCCTCATGTATGTGTGCCTAGTAGATATCTAATATTATCTAAGTAGATACACGTCTCCTATGACGTCATTTTGGCTCAATGATCATTTCATGGAGGTCGGATGACAGTTGTTCACTAGTGATATTCTGATTAGTTTTTACATTGACCTACGACATTTTCAATAAAAAATTGTTTTACCTCTACCTTCTTTTTAGAGCAGTGATGGCCCATTGGTAACAGCCCCGACTTACGAGTTGTAGGTTGCGAGTCCAGATCCAACGACGCACATTAATTTTATCACGACTGCTCTACAAACTGTGAAGGAAAACAGGCGTGAGGAAACCAGCATGTCCTATAACCAAAAATTCGAAGACATCTCACATCCATCAATTCTTACTGGGCCTGCGTGGTTGATTATGGCCCAAACACGCTTTCTTAGTGAGAAGAAACATTATAAGGCTGATTGTACTATTAAGCTGTGCTATTTCTTTTTCAGCAGTAGAATTAAAAGTAAATTAAAGTCCATATTATTGTTATCTAGGCGGACATTACTGTCGTTGTATAATACTTCCGTTCTTGTAGGAGCGTTTTCAATAATTTCAATTAACCCTTTCCCCACGTAGCTAGTACTATCAAAAGGCTAGTTAGTGGCAACCGACAGAGAGCCACTGGAGCATAAAGCCCTTCAGGCGGCTGGCAGTAATATGGCCATTGGCGTTAATAGGATTAAAACAACGTGTTCAATTGATTACTATAATTGCCTTCACAGATCGCTCTTTCGATTAAACCGAACCACAATAGATCGCTCTTTCGATTAAACCGAACCACAATTAGATACTTCGGTCTGAGCTTGATAATCTAGAGTTAATTATTAGTTGAGTCGTTCATTAGGATTATGAAAAGTCAATAGAAATGTTCTCTTATAGCTGTTTATTGTTTTAGTTATCTAAGTTAATCAGGATAGGTGGTGTTTTTATTTTATCTTGTCTAATAGGGAAGTATTCCTGTTTCGGCTCCAAGTTTTTCGGCACCAAAGGACGGTAGTAACCTATACATAATTAATCCAAAATACCTATTGGTATAGAAACGGGAATAGCTTGGGTGCCGAAACCTTTGGTGCCGAAAAACTTAGTGTCGAAACTGGAATGCTTCATAGGATCATTTTGACATGATCTCTTTGAAAATAGTTTTCCTAGTGTAACTTCGTGAGATTTAATATTTCTGATCTGACAATTATTTGTTTTGACGACATCTGTGAACATGTATGTATACTGTACTGTGTCTACTTATAATTTATTTAGATACTATTACGCAGACCGTAAGACCAATGGTTATGAGGTATTACCAATGACTTATGAGGTGTCTCCCACGGTTTCACACGCGTCTTGGTTACTGCTCCACTCCTATTGGTTGTAACGTGATGTTTAATAGTCTTCTTTGATAAATGGCTTAGGTATATTCTAAAACCAAGTACTTTTTAATTTGAATGAGTAGTTCCTGGGATTAGCGTGTTTGCTTGCACACGCTAATCCCAGGAAACAAACTCTTCAGTATTATGAATTAGCATAATGCTGAAGAGTTTGTTTATAAAAGGAGACTTCTAAAGGGGGCCCCTTATTAAAGGAGGTATACCTATAGATTAGTATGAGTGTATATCTGTTGTGGCCAGCTCTCAGAATCGAACACTTTATGTTGTGGCTGGCCGGCCTTTTTATGAAATGGTTCTATTTCAGCTAAATATTGCATAGGTATAATTATGGTCAAACATGGCTGATCAAATCGTAAAATAGTTACGTTTGCCCACCGGTAGAGTCCACTGTTCCACATCAGTATACATTTCTGTTTTCTAAAACAAAATATGCTTTTGTTCCATCAAAAATACTAATTTTGCACTAATGCACTATACTATAAGTATCATTCAGGGTGATTTAAAAAAAAACCGCGAAGATGGCAGGGCTTGTGTTCGCTCGCTCACTAGACCCCGCCATCCCCTTCTTACTAAATCTGACCGAGTCAATGTTTCCACAGTCCCTTAATAATCAATCAATTCTAAGATATGTCCATAACATATACCATATGTAACATATATTAATACAGGTACGTACTATTCGAAGAACCGAGTCTGAGAGGAATCCCTCAGTAACTAGGTACTTAGAGATACAAATACCAGTGAAAGGTAGATAAACCTAGAGCTAATATCATAAGCTTCTGCTTATTAGATGTAGTTCTCGTTTGATACTTGTTTATGTTAGTACACATGTAGTTAGGCACTTTATTTACTTAAATAGTAAGGTACTGTGGGAGGCGCAGGACTTAAACAAGCTTCTCCATGATGACACTTCTGTCTAGATTTGAAAACCGAATGCTTAAATAGTTGAATACTTATACGTTTAAATCCAGCCAGCAGTTCATCTCAAATAAGGTTTTAGCAATAAATCCTTATCGTCTGTTTTTTATACCCTGAGACTAAAGTGACATTACAACACAAAAGAACTGGCATCATTCCTATAGTAAGTTTGACATTACATGTGTCAATTTGGTGTCTGGGTATAAAAAACAGACGATACAATAAGTACCATACATAACATTATGTATTTCAACCCTCTGTTTGAGTATTGAATAAACTTTAGTAAACGTACCGCAAACGCAACTCTCTTTGAAATAAAATTAGAGCGAGGAGCGAGGCCACTTTAATCCCAGGCTAGCTTGAACAGCTTCGCATCATAGGCTCATATTTCAACTTCTTTCAAGGGAATTTTATCTCTGCAACTACATATTTGTGGCCTCAGTTCTATCTGCTTAGAATATTGTAAAACGTTACGGAATTATCAGTGATCGTCTTTGTACAGTCAGCATCAAAAGTCGATGAACAGAATCAAAATAACAAAACACCTGTTCGCAATAAAATGTTTCATCTGTTCACAATAAAATGCTTTGTTATGTTGATTCTGTTCATCGACTTTTGATGCTGACTGTACCTAATTCACTTCTTTGTCACCTATCAACTCACCAGGGCTTCAAGTGGCTTACAGCCGAAACCAATAACCTATCTATCACATATCGGAGATAGAAAAACAAATGAAACAACAGAAAACATGATAATTTTTGTATTGTATCATTTGTTTTACAATCTCCAGTATGCGAAAACTGGAGATCGATAGGTTATTGGTTTCGGCCGTTATTCGTCAACTCGCGATTATGAGACTCGCTGCTGCTCGGCCGTACTGTAAAATTGTAGGGCTCGCGAGTTTTGCAGTCGCGAGTTGACGAATAAGCCCTTCAAGTCTGCTATTAAAATTGTATCTGAATTGTCGATAATTGGCTTGATTTTGATAAGTTAATTATACCAAACTTGTCAAAATCAAGCCAATGATCGACAATTCTTACACAATTTTAGCAGACTCGAGGCTCAGCGCCTATCTCGATCATTGGCTTTATAATTGATTTTGACATGTTAGGTATTGTTAGCAGCAGTTGAGCAGTGGTGGCCCAGTGGTAACTGCCCCGACTTGCAAGTTGTAGGTCGCGGGTTCAAACTCAGTCAGGCGCATTACTTTGTGTAGGTAATTTATTTCATCACCACTGCTCTCAAAGCGGTGAAGGAAAACATCGTGACGAAACCGGCATGTCCTAAAACCAAATGGACTATGGCCCATTCCCTCTCCGAAGGAGAAGGCCTGTGTCCCAACAGTGGGAACATTACAAGGCTGATAATGCTAATGCTAAGGAAGTGTTAACTTGTCAAAATCAACAATTATGAAGCCAATGATCGATAATTCTGATACAGTTCTAATAGCAGACTTGAGGCCCTGTCCATTGTTTGTAGGTACTAGGTATATATTATAGTCTGTGCCTATACTCTATAGTAAATCATTCCTTCCGAGAAATGCCTGAATTTCTGAATAGTTGTTAATTGCTTTGTGAACACGCTGTTGTATGTTGCTATTTATGCGAGTAGCGATAACAAGTATGGTCCAGATACTTATAATAATATAATTAAATAAACATTCCTATTGATTTTTATCGTTACAGTGTAAAAATTCGGAGAATACTCGTATTTATTTCGCATACGTAGAGCAATGAACGAACTAACTGTTGCTAAGGACTTATATGAAATATACAGGTGAATTTTGAATATATTGGTAGTATTTCAGTTGTACAATAAATTACTTAGGTAGGTACCTACCCAAAGAAATGAACTACTTTCACTGGAGCATAGCATAGCATAATCAGTTTGTTAATGTAATCCACGCGGGCCCACTAGTGCGGGTTGGTAGATGTCACATATCTTCGAATTTTAAGTTCTGGAATATGTCGGTTTCCTCATGACGTTTTCCTTCGCCGTTTTGAGAACAGTGGTGATGAAATAAATTACACAAAGTAATGTGCCTGGCTGGTTTTGAACCCACGATGTTAAACGCAGCAAGTCGGGGCGATTACCATTAGGCAACCACTACTCTACACTACTTCACTGGAGGACCAACCAATTAATTAGCAAAACAAAACAGCTGTTTACATATTCTGATAAGTTCCTTCTCCTCGCTTCGTATTCCTCGTTACCTACGTACCTACGACCCTCAGTCGTGACTCTCCAGATGATATGAAATTACTTTATTACTATTCTTGGCGATCTGAAGCGTTTTGTCGAATATGTTTTCATATTTCAATATTGTTCCAATATAAAAGATATTTGCGAGTAGGTATTTTAATCCCTCAAAAGATAGTCTATGAATCAAGTCAAAAATATATTCTATAGGCTATAGAATATATTTTTAGAAATAGCGTTGGAGTTTTAGAAGTCGTAGAGCTTTGAAACGGGCACGGCCGGCGCCGCGCTTTGTGCTTTTGTGACGAGTCTGTCATCCCACTGATGTATCGATTTTATTGTCTAGTTTGGCTATTTATATACGCCAGACAAATAATCTTCTTTTTAGGATTTCGTACCTCATACAAAAAAACCCTTAGGCCTGAAACTGCGTTAAGCGGGCGCCCGCGACGGGCAACCGTCGCGTGTCTACGCGCGTGGACACGCGCGTGGGCTCCGTGGCTACGCGACGGTCCCCGTCGCGGGGACCCGTCGCGGAGACCGATTTACGCAGTGTCGCTAGTTCAATTTTAACGGTGTGCTTGTATAGTCGTGTCGATGGAGAACTTAATATATTATTACATAGCAAAACGACGACTAGCAAAAAAAAAACTGTCCCACTTTGGAAGCGAAGACAGTTTCGTGGATGGCGGTGCACTAGTTTTCGATGCAAAAAAGGGGCTAGATGACCATCACAAGGAAATGAATTCTAATCGATATGAAGATTGGTTAAAAAATATTCTTCCAATATTAAAACCGATTGCAGTATACAGTATCAGTATAACTGCATTCTGTTTCAATTTTGGGAGAATATTTTTTAACCAGTCTTCATATCGATTAGAATTCTGAGTTTGTTTCGGTGTTTCTTCTCAGGGTAGTCAGTTAGTAAACACCGGCCTCATCTAGTAAACAAAAGTCCAACAAAAAAATTGACGTGTAAAAGTGTTTGTGAAAACCTATTTGCAAAATAAATATCATTTATCATTCATTAAATATTTTTTAAATGTTTAACATAAAAATATACGTTATTACTTCTGTATTTTTTCATTTTAAATAGCATCTACTATTCAGGAATAATTATTATAAAAAACGATACTACTTGATTTTATTAACGGCAATTTACGGTTGAGGTACATCACTATTTAAGAATTGCAAAAAAGTGGCAACATTCGTTATGTCATTTTTGTCAAATGATGAAATGACAACCCTGAACAAGCCCGTGCGTGTTCCCTGGCGGGGACCGCGCGTGCCCCCGCGACGGGTTCCGTCGCACGGAGGCGGGCCCCGTCGCGTGGGTGCGGGGTGCGCCTCCCCGTGACGGACACCCGCGCTGGTCCCCGCGACGGAGCACTTTTGTATGAAACCGCGCGGGTGCCCGCTTAACGCAGTTTCAGGCCTTATAGGATCACTTTGTTGTCCGTCTGTCTGTCAAGACCATTTATCTTGGGAACGCGTGGAGGCATCGAGTTCAAATTACAACCATGTACTTAGGTCTGTGGTCCCTTGAAGGTGTGCAAAAATCAAACTTGTAAGTTAACGGAAAAAAATACAGCCGTTTAAGTATATCATCAAAAACGAACATTTTGACACTCAAAGGAATCAAAATTCATAGGGTAGGTACTTACTTCCCGTAAATCAAGAATCCTAAAATTTGGCGTAAAGCAAGGTCTTATAGCACAAATATGGAAAAGTCTAAAAACTGAAAATTTGTAGTTAAAAATAAGAAAAAAAATGAAAAATCTTTAAGACTCGTTTCGAGAATTGAACTATTTTCATAGGTAAGTTGGTACGGAACCCTCAGTCCGCGAGTCTGAGCACTTACCCAGTTTTTTGGAAATATAATCATCATCATCATCATCTGCCTAGCCTTTTCCCAACTATATTGGGGTCGGCTTCCAGTCAAGCTGGATTTAACTGAATACCAGTATTTTACGAGGAGCGGCTGCCTACCAGACCTCCACAACCCATTAACTGGGATAACACGGTACTTCATGGCAAGACTGGAGTCAGATTTACTGGCTTCTGACTATCCGTAACGACTGCCAATGATCTACAAATGACAGCCGGGACCTACGGCTTAACGTGCTATCCGAGGCACGGTGGAAACTCGTTATGTTAAGATGGTCACCCATCCACAGACCAACCTCGGCAAGCGTGGCTTAACCTTGCAGATTGACCCGTGCGGCTGTTATTCGGCAGCCACGAGCTCCTCTAGCTTTTTTGGAAATATAATGATACAGTACAAAGGACAGGTCGATCTTCAAGGTTAAGCAACGCTTGCCTAGGTTGGTCTGTGGATGGGTGACCATCTTAACATAACGAGTTTCCTCCGTACCTCGGAAAGCACGTTAAGCCGTTGGTCCCGGTTGTCATTTGGAGATCTTTGGCAGTCGTTACGGATAGTCAGAAGCTAGTAAATCTGACTCCAGTCTTGACATGAAGTACCGTGTTACCCCAGTTAATGGGTTGTGGAGGTCTGGTAGGCAGCCGCTCCTCGTAAAATACTGGTATTCAGCTAAATCCGGCTTGACTGGAAGCCGACCCCAATATAGTTGGGAAAAGGCTAGGCAGATGAGATGAATGATACAGTACAAACAACTGATTAGCGCTACATTTGCAATTAGCTGAATGTTTCAGGTTAACTCGTTTTACAATTTAAATTAATATAAATTCTCTTTTCCAGGTACATGCACATTAACGAAATTCATCAAATCGACCCGCAAACGTTTTCGAACCTGCCGCGTTTGGAACGGCTGTAAGTATTGTGTGCAGTGATACGTATAATTAGATAGATATATTAAATACCTGTGAATTAGTATGAGATCCGACAGAAAAAATATATGAGGATAGGTATACCTCATCTGTTATTTGATAATGCAGAAACAATAAAATTTGTGATTACAAATTTTACTGCGTAACACCATCAGCACCAAATTTAGCTCGGCAACCTATTCGCAATTTATCAGTTTAAGTATTATCTAGCATGTAATCTTAATCATCATCAAATAACAGTTCAGGTACTTATATAATTCTTCTTCGGATTTAAAATTAGATCATTAATAGGTAACTTCCATTTTTACCAAAACTGCAGACATTTTTTTATACTCACGAGGGAATTAACTTTCAGATACTTGCACAACAACCACATCAAGAGAATTCCATCAGGATCGTTCTCCGACATGCCCAAACTGCGCAAGTTGCGTTTAGACAGCAATGCCCTGATCTGCGATTGTTCCATGCTGTGGCTCGTCCAGATGATGGCCCAGCATAACGAAATGTACATCGATGCCACATGCTACGAGCCCACCAAAGTCACCGGGATGCCTCTCTCCATCATGGAAGCACGGGACTTCGATTGTAGTGAGTATCCTTAGCGTCCTTAATTATATATAAAACTGTTTGTTATTTTTTAAATATCAAGTTCTAAACATTACCCAATTTATTTTAGAAATCCCTGAAATCCAAAAGGATCCCGAAGACATCAGTGTGAACTTCGGAGAAGCTGCTATGTTCACGTGCGTAGTATCTGGCGACCCGACCCCGGACATCGTTTGGCTGCGAGATTCAAACGAGATCCCTATCGACGGCACGCACTACGAGATCATGGAGAACGGCACCCTCATGCTGCATGACATCAACGACGCGGACACTGGATTCTTTGAATGCATGGCTAAAAATCCAGTTGGTCAAGTGCACTCCAAGCCTGCCAGAATGACAGTTCAGAACAAGCCCGTCGAAAATGGTAACTTTTAAAATTTTTAAATGCTTACATTTTTTTTATTACCTTAAATATTTTCAATGTTCAATTATTTTACTCTGTTTTAGGTCCTCCCGTATTGTCTATACTGCCACAAAAACAATTTGCCAAGCTTAACCAGCCGTCTATCAACTTTGATTGTGTCGCTAATGGCCACCCGAAACCACATATCGCTTGGCTGTTTAATGGGGAAAGGATTTTATTGACCGAACATATATCAATAAGCCATAACGGATCTATTTTTATCGCTGATATCCAAGCATCTCATGCTGGACAATACACTTGTGTAGCTGAAAATATCAATGGAAAAGTAAACGCTTCTGCAGACCTTGAAGTTTTGGGTAAGTCATTTTAAATCTGATTTGGTATGTGTTTAATATCGTCATATTATTTAGGATTGTGATGGAAAAAAACATTACTTCCTTAACCGTGTAGTTTGTGAAGACAAACTACTATTTTTATTGTTAGTTCTGTTCTATAAAGCGACGAAACACAATAACTTATCAAGTATTTAATTAGTATTTCAGCAACTATTATTGTTTTTTTTTTCCTAAGTCATGAATTTTTATTTATTTTGTTTTAGTATCACCTTCATTTGTCATCGAGCCACAAAACCAAACAGTAAGAGTTGGAGATGACGTCGAATTCATATGTACTGCTAAAGGAACACCAAAGCCACTCCTCAACTGGTTTAGAAACACACTCGTGTTACCTTTATCTGAAAATATCATTTTAAGCAATGACAATCAAAATTTAACTATTCTGTCAGTCACAGCAGATGACGAGGGCATTTATCACTGTAAAGCTGAAAATGCAGAAGGTTCTGTAGAAGGATCAGCTTTCCTAACGGTTAAAAATTTCGAAGCAGTTCGGCCGCGCATCATTTTGAAACCAGAAGACACTGACGCTTTCAGAGAATCTTCCGTTCAGTTGCCGTGCGAAGTCGAAAGTGAGTCTCCAGTTACAGTAGAGTGGAGAAAAGATGGTTCCTATCTGGATGCTAACCAAAAATATTCAATCACAGTAATTGGAAGTTTGATTATCCGCAATCTAACAGTAAGAGATACTGGACGGTATGAATGTTCAGTTTTTAATGAATTCGGACGAGACACTGCTTCAGCCTACTTGACGGTAAAAGATCGTGTTATTCCCGGTGATGAATACGTTAATATTGCTTTGACTGAGGCGACCAGAGACGTTGATTTAGCTATCGAAAGGACCATGGACGAATTGTTCAATAACAACAATACTAAAACCGACATCCATCAGCTGTTTCGAATAACTAGTTTCCCCAATGCACCAGCTAGAGAAGTCGCCCGAGCTGCCGAAATTTATGAAAGGACTTTAGACAAAGTCAGAGGCTTCATACAAACTGGACATAAAGTAACATCAACGGAACCATTCTTTTACCAAAATGTATTGTCAAATCAACATCTTGACGTTATAGCTCGTTTATCAGGTTGTGTCGCACATAGAGAAAAGAACGACTGTTCTGATATGTGTTATCATAGCAAGTATCGTAGTTATGATGGTAGTTGTAATAATTTTGCAAACCCTACGTGGGGATCATCACTAAGCGGATTCAGAAGAATTCTTTTCCCTATTTATGAAAATGGTTTCAGTCAACCGGTAGGGTGGAACAGAGATATAAAATACAATGGATTTACGTTACCAAGTGCCCGCCTGGTTTCAACTTCAATCATAACGACAACAGATATATCTGAAGACTTGAAGCTAACTCACATGGTCATGCAATGGGGTCAGTGGCTCGATCATGATTTGGACCACGCTCTACCATCAGTGAGCTCACAGACTTGGGACGGTATAGATTGCAAAAAAACATGTGATTATGCAGCGCCTTGCTTCCCAATAGATGTTCCCTCCAATGACCCTCGTATTACAAACCGGCGCTGTATCGACTTTGTTAGAACCAGTGCAGTATGTGGATCTGGAATGACCTCCGTTCTTTTTGGAACACTACAGCCTAGGGAACAAATAAATCAATTGACTTCTTTCATCGATGCGTCCCAAGTTTATGGTTTCGAAAAAGCTGTTGCTGAGGATTTACGCGATTTAACCAATGAAAATGGATTGTTGAGGGTCGGTGTGACTTTCCCAGGAAGGAAACCGCTGCTGCCAACTATCGGCATCAATGGAATGGATTGTAGACGCAATTTGGATGAAAGTAACCGCCTCTGCTTTGTGGCAGGTGACATCAGGGCTAACGAACAAATTGGTTTGGCAGCTATGCATACTATTTGGATGCGGGAACATAACAGAATTGCCATTCAGTTGAAAGTTTTAAATCCATTCTGGGACGGTGACCGAGTGTACCAAGAAACTAGAAAGATAGTAGGTGCACAAATTCAAATCATAACTTACGAACACTGGCTTCCAATTGTTTTAGGTAAAGAAGGATACGAACAAATAGGGAAATATAACGGATATGACCCCAACCTGAACCCATCAATTTCAAACGTGTTCGCTACGGCCGCCTTGAGATTTGGACATTCCATGATTAATCCACTTTTGCACCGTTACGATGAGAACTTCGAAACAATTCCGGAAGGGCATTTGCTGCTTCGCCATGCTTTCTTCTCACCGTGGAGACTAGTTGATGAAGGTGGAGTTGATCCTTTGCTAAGGGGAATGTTTACAACTCCAGCGAAATTGAAGACCCCCACGCAAAATCTGAATTCGGAACTTACTGAAAAGCTTTTCTACAGCGCACATGCTGTTGCTCTCGATTTGGCTGCTATCAACATCCAGAGAAGCCGTGACCATGGTATTCCACCCTACACTAAGTGGCGCCAGTTCTGTAATATGTCTGAGGTAAATGATTTTGATGACCTGGCTGGAGAAATAACTGATGAAACTGTACGCGACAAACTGAAGGAGCTTTATGGATCAGTGCACAACATCGACGTCTGGGTTGGAGGTATTCTTGAGAATCAGGTAGAAGGAGGAAAAGTCGGACCATTGTTTAGATGCTTGCTTGTGGAACAGTTCAAACGTCTGCGAGATGGCGACCGCTTCTGGTATGAAAACCCATCTATGTTCAAACCGGACCAACTGCGACAATTGAAAGAGACGAGCTTGGCACGAATCCTCTGCGACAACGGCGACAACATCGATACCATTGGAGAAAATGTGTTCCTGCTTCCTGAGGTTCAAGATGGTCTTATTTCTTGTGCGGACTTGCCTGCTATGGATTTACGTTACTGGGCTGACTGCGAGAGTTGCGGCGGTGATAGCGAAGGATTGGAGCGAGCCAAGCGCCGCGCTCGTCGCAGCACTGACGACTACGACGACAAGGTGGATGAGGAGCGTCTGAACAACCTGGAGGAGTCACACCACGACATTGAGAACACTATCGCGTCTTTGAAAAAACGAATTGAATTTCTGGAGGAAACCTGCAAAATGGAATAAACTCGGCGTGGCACATGGTTTTTTGGAAACATTTTAAATATTTTTGAAATCTATGTGTATTCTATACTCTATTATATACGTATAATGTTTCTACGTATCCTTTTACATTGTAAGCTTTAATCCTATCTATGTGGTCCAACTAATTAAGATTAATTTTAACTTTCGCATTTCTTTAATACCAACTCCACTGCCTATTTTCTTGTAATATTACTTTAAATAATTATAATATTACCCACTGATCAAGTTATACCATTAATTTACACCCTACAATGTTTATTTATACTACTCAGTAATTAATTTTACCAGTATCATAATACCTATATTTAAACTATATTCTAGATGTCTATTAATATATTGACGATTGAAGGAGATGCAAGTTTATTCACGATTAAATTAAAATAATTGTATTCCTTAGCAAGTGCAGTCACATTATGTTAGAACTAAGAAAAATGTTTAATTTGTTATACTTATTGTAAATGTTATTTTTATAAGTTGTTTATTAATTATCTATCAACTTCTTTTTTAAATTTTAAAAATAGATATTGATAAAATGTATTTACAGCCGAATCAGCCTGATTTAAGTGAGTACTTCAATATTCACTTAAGGAACGTAGGTGCAGCCAATAGCCTTAATAGGCTACGGACAGACTAAAAAAGTTAATTTATTCATACGTTCGTGAATTTTAAATTGAATTAAGCTGGGTTTTGTTAAAATATTGTATTCGATTCTAACTCCAATAATGAATGTAGCATTTTAAATATCCGTATATCAAAACATGTATCACGTTCTTTAGGAACATTACCTATATGTCTAGGGTTAATATTTATTTGAACTCATATAACCGATTATTGCAAACGTGCATGTAGTGGATAAGTTATTTGATAAGGATTAATAACTCGTGATAAGGATTCAGTCATTGATCACCCATGGCGTAATTTGCAAATAGGTACTGAATTATCAGGATGAATACTACTCTTGTCCTTTGTATCTGAAATCTAGAGGTTTTCTTCCAGTTTAGCCAGCTTAGGTATGAGTAACACCTGCATACATGCATCTTGAGAGCAGTGGTGACCCAGTGGTAACGTGCAAGTCACGGGTTCAAACCCAGTCAGGCACATTACTTTGTGTTATTGACTTCATCGCCGCTGCTCTCAACAACGGTGAAGGAAAACATCATGAGGAAACCGGCATGTCCCAGAATAAAAAAGAAATCGAGGGCATGTGACATCCACCAATTCGCTCTGGGCCCGCGTGGTTGATTACTGCCCATTCCCTCTCCTAGAGAGGAGGCGTGAGTCCTAACATTGGGAACATTACAAAACCGATAGTGCTAAAATGCACCTGCCATAAGCTATGTTAACACTTTTTCGGGGTGTCCCATTGCGCGGGATATATCAACAATCAGCAATACAAGGGCCTGTGCACACTACGTTTTTTAAACGCATCTTTGACGCGCGTTTCAAAACCTGCGACTACGGCGCGCTTTTATCCTACAGAAGGTCTACAGGCTGCGCTTGACTCGCGTGCGTATCGCGTCTGTATCGCTACAAACGCGTGTCAACGGCGCGTTTAAAAAACATGGTGCCCACAGGCCCTAAGAAGGGCCACGACACAATACAACAATGTGAACATAGCTTCATATACTTTCCTTCATTACGAGTTATTCATTCTTATACATGTCCTGTATGGGATTATTCTCAATAACCTGCAAGTCAAAATAAGGTTTAGCTGTGTACTAAGCTCATAGGTGCAACACGACTGCAACCGTAACTGTAACGCAATTGCGATCCGCCGGCGCATCTTCGGTATCTTATCAAGTTATCATAAACCATTGGTATCCAACTATGGTCAACGGCATCAGTGTGATGGAGGTACATAGTCTTAGTATTTTAATTAAGGGGTAAGGGGTAGAAGGTAAAGGAAGCTACGAAATTTAACATCTTGTGATATCGGATCAACTCTGTTGCCATTGCTGGGTTTGGCTCCGTAGCAAAAATCATCAATAAGTACCTTTAAGCTCAGTATCTTTTGCGTAATATTAACCTAGTCATCATACTAATTTTGCTAGACCACAGAGAACAGTGCTCTAATGGAAGCTGAACTAAACACCCACCTATATCACCGATTTTAGTTCGATCATTCAATGACTAGCATGAATAAGTTATGCCTTTGAATACCTACTATTTATCGGCCTATCGGAACTTACCGAAATATTTAATTACCTTTTGATCGCCAGTCATGGATATGTTACCGCTAATGTGTGTAAATCAGTTAAAGTGCAGATTAACTAGTTAATGTGCGGAAATCAGAGTACATATTACTCGATGCTACATCGTTAAATCGCGGAAAACAATGAACGGAACGGTTTGATCCCCTTCTAGCTCGACAGAGCCCCGCTGGGCGAGGTTCCTACTCCAGAAGTACCTAAGAGCCTGATTATAATAAGATTCTAGTTATTATCTACGCACATTAACTTGTTAATCTACACTGTAACTGATTTTCGCTCATTTGGGCCCTCGCCCACGGCAACTTTTTGTAGCAATGCATTAGCGATGTTGTCGCGCGTTCGCATCAATACAGTCGCGATGCGCTCGCTAGCTGTTAGTCCTTGCCTACTCCACGATTTCCAGTCGCGATGAAAACGCGATACTGTCGCGCTTCGGTCGAGCGTTTTCATCAATGCAGTCGCGATGCTGTAGCACGTTAGTAGCGCGTTGGCATCGGTCTAAAGCGCGTGGAAAATGCCACTAAAACGCGTGGCAAATGCAACTAAAGCGCGTAGCTATGCTGTCGTGCGTTTACGAAACGCGCGACCGCATCGCTACAAAAAGTCGCGGTTGCGCTTAGCGGTAACATTAAATGGCTAGGCTTCGTTTATTGAGAATAACCCTTACGGACATTAGCAAACGTAGTGTAGTGAGTAGTCACCGTTGTTGAAAACTAGTAGAAGCATTTATGAATTTTAAAACTAAGTAGATGTCAAAGTTAAAATTATGAAAATTAGTATTTAAGATGGATGGGAAGATTGGTTAAAGGTGCCGCGAGACTGATTAGTTCTGTGGTGTAAGTACATAATGTAAGCAGTGCCTTGCACGTTTTCTCTGATGTATGTAATGTAACTATAACAATAGGCGACAAACAACTGTGTGTGTATAGCTAGTCGAATATATGGGTCCACTATGTAGGTTGGACACACGGTTTGATGACATAAATAAGCTAGTTTGAAAAACTTTTAGAGGTGCAAGCTAGATCGAAGACTTATGGTAGGCGCCAGTTTTGGTTGGTTGCACAAAATTTTGAATTATTTTTCATTACAATAAGTACCTAAATGTAAACGATCATTGTAGAAGACAATTCAGAAGAGCTTTATGTTTTCATTTCCAATTTTGAAATTATTCATATGAATTTCAGTAGGTAGGTCAATGATGGTTATAGCAAACTTATCTGGCTCCTACTGTAGGTCAAAACTCGCTGTTTCAGATGACGATGTAGCATACCACGGTGGAAACGGTTCTTAAATGAGACGTTTTGATTTAATCCGTTATCACAGCGGATTTAACCACTGAGGTACCTACTTGTACCTACAAGTCGATGTTCACCTCATATAATTTGCTACCGTGCTAGGACGGGCCACTGGTTTTAAATAATTATACTTGTGTTACAGCTACTCATTTGAATCAGTAGACTTAGGTCTAATAATGAGGGAACTTTCCTTCTAGCGAGCAACTCAGTAAGCCTTTAAAACCAGCGATCGTCACAAAAACGTGCTTCGAACTTACATAGGTAGACTAGGGCACCTTTACGATGGAATACGTTTTTATTAGATCTACACCTGGTACTCCCGTAAAAAGGAGTTTGCATTCAAAGAGGAAGAAAAGAGAATAAATACGGTTATACATTTTAAACATATATTCCAAATTCAATTCTGTATTTTCAAAACTCTGGATGTGTAATAAAAATTAAAAATGTAAATGTAGTTTTATTTTATATCCTGACTGATTCTATACCTTATATAATTGTGGTGATTAAATTATTTTAATAAAAATAATAAAAGATGTAGACACTACTGCCATATATAGAGGAGTAGGCCTTAGGCCTCACTAGATAATATAAATTATTTTCATTTTAATATTTATTCTTTGTTTCTCAAAAAATAAAGAAAATATTCACTTAGTTATACTAAATTGTGATTAGATTCTTAAAACTACTAAATAAAATAAAATAATTGCTACTATGTTTTTATAATTGTAAATAAACATACAATGCAATAAAAATTAAATAAATAAAATATAAACTATAGATCACATGATTGTACTATTCAATATTTCACTGAGTGTCGTAAGCTTTGTTTTCTACAGACATGTTTTTATGAAATTGGTTAAATTCCGATATACTTGGTATGCCTGCCAGTTGCGAGTAACTGATTTTTATCCTTATTCTTAACTAGGACTTCCAGGAAGGCGATTTTCTTTCCCAGTTTTCTTGTGATGGCTTCAACTTCAATGTTGTCTCCTTCTCGGGCCGCACTCATATAACTGGAAACGGAATAAAGGAAATGATTAATTTTCTCAATAAAACTGTTAATGTCTATAGGTTAATTAATACTTTCAACTATATACACATAGCTATTATGGACTTGTGTTCGTACCTTGGCAACCAAATAGCGTAGTTAATTCTATGTATGCCTCGATTTTTTAAATTTTTCTATTATTTTACAGCCCAGCTCTCTTTGGCACTGTCAATGTCTTTGGCACTGAATGTGTTGCAAGATGTGGAATTTCAGAAGCTTAGCCATTGTTGGCTATGGTTACATCCTTTTGTCTATATTTATATTAAAGGAAACTGACTGACTGATATATTATGCATAGTTAAAACTACTGAGACTAAGAGCATGAAATTATAATTATTTCTTAACACATTGAACACTAAGGGACGATTTTCTAAAGTGGACCCTCTAATAAGATGAAGAGTCACATCCTGGGTGAAGCCATTGGTGCTACTTTATAATGACAGAAAAGATGAAGATGATTTTGTGGCTGAAAATTCAGGATCATGCACAATTAGTAAGTAACTGGGTTTCAAAACTCTGAAGAAACTGCCAGATTTCAATTGATTTGAGATGCATAGGACTGGTCAATGTGGCGAAGCTTATTATGGGAGGCCTATGTCCAGCAATGGATATGTTTCAGTTGAGATGATGATGACTTTCCAAAACTCACCTCACACTTATCTCGACAGACACTCCTCTAGTTTCAACATTGTCGTTGGTAGTGAGTGCGTACGTGGAGATAGCATCTACCAGGTGAGCGATGAAGCCGCCATGGAGTGTGCCTCGTTGGTTTAGGTGCTCGGGCCCCACTTTGAACTCCGTGGTCATCCGTCCATTTTCACAGCCTATGACTTTCAACTAGAATACAAAGAAAAGAAAACAATTACAAATATTAATTTTGAAATTATAATGACAAGCAGTGTTGTTTGATGTTATTTATATTATGCATTGGAAGTATAGGTATGATTGAAATAATGTTTGGCAAATATATATATTCTTAGGTCATTCCATTCACAATTACCTACTGTTTTATGAGCTGTCTTCAGCAATAACTGTCCTAAGAATGGAGACTAGCAATATGGTTGCTTTCTAGATCATTCACAACACATAACCCTATTCCTAATCAATTCTAATACAGAATCTACATAATTAACATCACAAAAGATTGAGCTTGGGCAACCAAATTGTCAAGAAAATTGTTACCAATGTTTTAGTATGTTATAGCATACA
Organism: Mythimna separata; assembly: GCA_030763345.1. Lineage (NCBI taxonomy): Eukaryota > Metazoa > Arthropoda > Insecta > Lepidoptera > Noctuidae > Mythimna > Mythimna separata. Next base: position 18,281,297 of record CM061167.1, on the reverse strand, counting down.
AGTTACGCAACTAAAATAAAAGTGTTGTGGGTTAAATAAACAACAGTAGCTTGTGCACACTGTCCCAATACACTGGGCTCATTCTTCTAATCAAGTTTATTCAAATGTTCTAAAAATAATATTACAACCTTTCTATTATGAAACAAAGTCTTTACCTTGCGAAGATTTTGATCAAAGCCCTTAGTTGTGGCAATGGCTTTAGTAAACAGCTCAGCAATTTGTGCTCCTTTGGAACACATCTTGCTGAAATTATCTAGGAGATTTCATCGATTTCACAGTTTGGTTTATTTACATTCACAGCTATTTGCTATCAGATAAGCGGATCAGCAGCTGACATTGATATTTTTGACATTGCCGCTTTGGACAGTGTTGCAAGTTTCTAAAACGTTCAGTAAATTACATAATTTTTTCACTATGGTTTTCTTGAAGGAGTTCATAAAGAAGCGGAGTTTCTGGACGGATTTCTTCGAGTAAAGTTCAGTGGCTGTTTTAAGTGAATATTAGGGACGTAAAATAATTGGTGTAAGTAGTTCTGTATCGCAAGCCTCCGTACAATGTGTGGAATCATTAAATTAGGCGCGATCTCGATAAAATGCAGCTGAGAATTTTATATTCAAAGAAGTTTACCGAGAAGGTTGACTTGATACTCTTCTTCCTAGTCGTGTAACTACTCTTGACAGAGTGTGAGAACGAAACGACACAAGAAACATAAACAGCAGCCAAGGAGCAGCAGAATAGGATAATTACTAGAATTTGTATTAAACATGGTAAGATCCTACAAACCTCGGCAAACTTGGTTTTATCAATCTCTAGTAAAAACTAAAATATTTGCGTAGCAGTCTTCCAAAACTTATATGGGTATACTATACTGAAATCCATACTAATATTAATTATAAATGTGTAAGTAACTCTGTCTGTATGTTACGCTTTCACAGTGAACCGATTTTGATGAAATTTTGTACAGAGCTAGCTTGAGCCTCAAATCCTTGAGGCTTGAGGCAGGACATTGGCTACTTTTTATCTGTCTTCGACTTCGCCTCCACTGTAACCAACATTCATGTGCGGACGAAGTCGCGGGCAAAAGCTAGTATTCAAATAAAACGAGGAGATTTTTTTGAGGTGAAAAATCATCTTAAACACTTCTTCCACCCTCGGGCGGAGAGTGGTGGAGAGACATGCTAGATTTTTACTGACTTAAACCACAGTTGTATCCCTCAGTTGCCCTTTTCGTTCTAAGACCATGGGTTTCCATTTCAAGATCTCCCTGTGGTCTTAGCGGATCAGTACGGTTTTGCAGACGTCTTTTTGAGACGCGTGGAACACTACGCGGCGTCTTTGATTCGGACTCAGTCCGGACGGTTACCGGTTGGCCGGATGGCGAATTTACCCATACATTGCTCGTTGTCTGTAAGCCTGCGCGTACGGTGGCCGGGGATCGTTCTGCAACTCCCAACGGCAACCGTACGGTCAACCGAATGCCCCGCTGCATTCTCTCGACGGGTCGCACATTGGTAACACCCTGAGAATCCGGAATAGGAACCTCCCGAATTTACCATGTTCGGTGAGGACCTGTATCAGGCGAAAAGTGAAAAAACCGTGACGCCTCTCAAGCCACTCCTCAAATAAGAGGAGCAAGAATAATAAAATAGTGGGACGATCTCCACAGTTTAGCAAAAGTACGTTAAGCCCCGCATGAGCCCCGGCGGGTCTTTGTATAACAATAGCCCCGGCAGACATTTATATACCTTTGACCGCCTTTATGTAGATAGTCAAACGGTAGACAATCTGACAACATCTTGACCAGTGTATCGTGTTTCCCGATACTAGTGTGGAAGTTAAGTAGACCGTCACTTCATGTCCAATACCTTGGTTCTTAGCCGCATCCGGTTACGTTGGAAGCGTATTGTGTTAGGAAAATTGATTGAGTGAATACTTAGTTAAAAGATGCTCATATAATATGTATAATATACCTATCTATTAATTTTGTACAATAAGCGAAGATAGGACAATATACATAAGTCTAAAGTAAGCATGCCAAAATCATAAGCGCCTGACAGAAAAATCGTTTCCTCTCACAGATCGGCGTGTGGCTATCACTACCTACTGTAAACTCTTGTCAGACATAAATTCTCGTACAAAACATAAATTTACTCGTGTATTCTCTGTATGGTTGGGTTCATATGATTTAATAATTCTTCCGACGCGTAGAATTGAACCCAGGATCGGCTAATGAAGCAGTCTATTTAAACCTTTAAAACAGCTGAAAACGTTAAGTTTTTGTTCAGTAAATCGTCTTTGAGTTAACTCATACCTACAACACACAAACAAAAATCATGTTTTGTCTTTTTATAATATTAGATAATAAGGCAAGTGTTTATTTATTTTAATTATTGTTTTAGGTACTTACCTAAACCAACTGTTAGACTATAGTGGTTGGTAATTATCCGCATGCACTATAGGTATTTCTATTTGTAAACCATTTTCTATCAAATCGAGTAGTTCGAGTTTGCTCATATAAATAAAAGTGAATACCAATCTGCCTTGTTTAAATAGTAGATACAACGATAACAATGTAAACCCTTTTAGCTATTGACTTTTGATTGGATATAGGGTAATAAAAAGCTTTAAATATTTTTATATAAAAAATAGCTACGTAGATAATGATACAATCTACCTTTCCACTGTTACTACAGTATGTGAACCATGTGATCCTAGCTTTTGAATACCTTTGACTTTTTTTGTAGACTCTACGGATTCATGTGTGTAGACTCTGCGAGTTCATATCATAGATACATTTTTTTGTGCTTTTGGGTATAAAGCTGACGGGTCTACATTGTCCTCTCATATCTATTAATATTGAAATGTGAAAATACTATAAAAGCGTTCAGTTTTGTGGTTCCGTACCTCAAAAGGAAAAACGGAACCCTTATAGGATTACTTCGTTGTCTGTCTGTCTGTCTGTCAAGACTCTTTATATCGGGAACGCGTGGGGGTATCGAGTTGAAATTAAAACCATATACTTAGGTCCGTAGATTGTTGAAGTAGCAAAAATAAACATATAAGTTAACGATAAAAAAAGATACGGTCGTTTATGTCACAAAAAACTTACATTACGACACTCTTACCTATAGGAATAAAAATTCATAGAGTAGGTAATACTTCTCGTTGACCTTGAATTTTGAAATTTGGCATATAGCAAGATCCTATTTTACAGATGTAGGGAAAAGTCTGAAAACTGAAAATGTATAGTTAAGAAAATAAGAAAAAAATATTGAAAAATCTTCCAAGACTCGATTCGAGAATTGAACTGTTTTCATAGGTAAGTTGGTACGGAACCCTCAGTGCGTGAGTCCGACTCGCACTTTTCCGGTTTTTTAAAAGAGTAACCATGGACTCTTGAGAGCTTCCTTCATATACAAAAATAAAAGGTTATAGGGCTATATTTTCAGGTGGATAAACGTACTTTGACTGGTCGAAGGTGCAGCGTGCTGAGCCAAGATTGCTGATGAGGCTGAGGATGATGGTAAGACCGGGTAGGCATGCTGGTAATCAGGGTAATCTTTAAAGCCGTGGGTGTACGTCTCGCTGCTCGACGCTTTTTTTTTTATTTTTTTCTGGTAGGGGAATCATCAGAATGACTTCTCCCGCTCTTGGGCGGAGCGGGAGGGCGTGTCAGACTCTTACTGACTAAACCCCTACCCCGTTCCTTCGTTGCCTATGATCAGGGGGGGGACTCGGTGTCAACCTTTCGGAATACCACGTGTACCCCAGAGTACCACGTGTTGAGGAAATGATGATGATGACGTCACGATGTAGTAGCTGCAAGAAGGATTCGCAGGCGTTCATTATCAAGGATCATCAGTTAGGTGGTATGTGGAACATCCCACATACCTCCGTTGAAAAGGGAGGATCATCTGACCAGGCGGAGTTTTTGTCAGTTCAGAATCTGGGCAACTGCTTGAGAGATGATTTTGGGCTTTATTATCTACGTGATGTGTTCAAATCGCGCGAAAACTTTAGTTGCACGATGCAGAATTTCGTAGTTTAGTTGATATGTAGCATCATAGATGTCGCTAGAGTCCGTCTAATGAAACCGTGACCTGAGAAAAAGAGGTTAAATCCAAAAATGTTGTGTGTGGTATTACTAACCAGTAGGAGAATCATGTCTTGACACTTCACAATTTTTTTTCCTACAATTGCGGCTGAATAATGTTGCCAATTAAATTTAAAAAAAAAACTCCAGGTCGCGCTTTCATTAGACGCACTCTACAAGTTGATTGGTTGAAAATCCACGAACTTAAGTAGAAACTTTTGTCCTCTGCTTGTTTTCTAAATCAAACAGTCATCGCGACCCTTGAACATAATGGGCAACTGAAGAAACACAGACAGATTTTTTTTAGTGTGGGAAGTATTATTTCATGATTTGAATTGCTGGCACGATTGGCGGAATGGTTGAGTTGAGTTGAGTACGGCATGCGGCACGGCGTGTCGAGGCTTCGATTCCCGCACGGAACAAATACCTACCTACTTGTATGGCCTACAGATAGTAAGTAATTTCGGGTCTGGGTAACGTTAAGTTTTACTTATACTATGAACATTTTAAGTTTTATTCTATATTTTACCCTTATTGGTGTTGGACCGTAGGGAGCAATGTTCTCTGATATTTTAATAGTAGGTAAACTTTACTGTTTAGGTACATAAGTTTATAGCACAGAACTATAATTAAAAAAATATTATTTAACTGAGCGAAATAGTAGTTCAAACTGTACTCAGTAGATACTTACTAATATGTACTTGGTCAAAGAAACTGTTATCGAATAAAATGTACCTAAGTATTTGAAGTTTATTTCACATTACCTGATGGCCTACTCATTCATCACATTAAACACATAAATAAAATGTCAAAACTGTTAACTTTTACAAAAATTTCGAAAACATCAGCGATGTACTGATACATCGGTGTTGTTATCTGATGCATTGATGTTTCGATACCTGGCTGTTTTTCATCACTATGTTTGCTTTCATAGTGGAAAGGTGCAATTCACTTAATTTATCTGAACGATCAACTTTTTGACGAATAAAAGTGCTTGTAAATGGTTTATTTGAAATAAATGCTTTGATTTTGATTAAGGGGGAAGCTTCAGGGTAGGCCGCGAAATTCAAAATTTGTAAAAACCTAAGTGTAGGAACGATTTTTTCGAGGTCAAAAACGTTCCTGCAACCAAGTGAACTTGGACGCTTGTATTGATGATTTTTATGGTTATAATTATGTAACTAGTTACGTTTTACAGTCTCTAAAGTACTTTTAACTTCATACAACCTACCACTGGCTTACAAATTGCAAAAAACGTAAGAAAATTTGAATTTCGCGGGCTACCTGAAGCATTCACCATAAGAGAGTTTTTTTTTTCCGATAAAGCAGCATGAAAGATGGATAACAGTCGCTTCAATCTAATGTTACTTACCTCTAATATTTTTGTAAGTAGGTACAATTCGTCCATTATAACTTGGCGAGTGTGAAGTTAGGCTCTGCGAATTTTGGCGCTTGAAATATCGTACAAAAATAAAGGTTTAAAAAAAATTAATGCCAATAACTGTTTTTTAACAGCAATAAGAACTGCAAATTGCATTTATTTTTTTAAAACCTTTATTTTTGTAAGATATTTCAAGCGCCGAAATTCGCAGAGCCTAACTTCACACTCGCCAACTTATAGTGGACGAACTGTACATCTGATTCTGTCGTTTTCTGAATCATAATACCTACCTACCTTGTTTTGACCAACGTTTACCAATTCCTTTTTTTTAATACATTTAATAAAAAAAATACTTACATTTTTCACTCGATAAGCAGCGATAGGCAAAAACATGGTTCGTGATTTTATCATCACCAACAAGTTTTTCCAATAATTCACTTTACAAGTAAATCACCATACCTGTTTTCTATAATAACGTGTTCTTAGACAAACTATTCATTTTATATCATAAAATAACGTCTGTAATATAAGAAAGAGGTTAATTTTCAGTAGGCTACCCGGAACTAATTACTTTGGCTCGTCCTTTGTATACGGATTTCGCAGAATTTCTTCATCACTTATTGGTGAAAAGTAAATCACGGGTAGCCATATTGTTTTTTTTGTGTCGTGTAATTCGATGTTTGTCAACCCTGCTGTATTATTCCTGGCCAATTCCTGACACTCATTTACCTACTTATTAAAAAGGCACAGAGCTCCTTGATTAACTTATCACATACCCACAAAACGAGACAAAATAGCCGCCGGTATGTTGTCGGGCCACCTGGCCGCGTATAGCACTGTGTGTTCCCGCCAAAATCCTAAGTTTTCCCGCGCATTTCCCGCGTTCACTAATACGACGATATCTCAGAAAATACGCGTCCTAGCTCAATAAAACAATAACAGCGCGGTCTCATAGGACCGGTCGGGGATTCATGAATTAAATAGCATTCTACTAGTGAATTTCTCATTAACTAGGACCACAGGGAATTTCTGCAAAGGTAACCCGTAGTCCTAGAACGCAAGGGGCAACTGAAGGAACATAGGTGTAGTTTTAGTCAGTACAAGTCTGGCACACCATCCCACTCCGCTCTAGAGCAGGAGAAGTAATTAGATGATCTCCACATAAAAAAAAACCTGTTGAATTTTCAAAAACTCTTTAAGTGTAGTTTGAGTTTATTTATTACACACAAAATGCTCACAAAACGACAAATCTTACTTCTTTATAATATAATTATGCACATCATACAGACGAACAACACTTTCGGACCAGCCCTAGTTTTGTTCTGATCTTGAACTACAATTTTTGTTATAAAACCATTTAAAACGAATGACGGCAGTGAAATGAAAAATTTGTTTCGCAGTTAGTCGCGTACGTTTGCTGCTTATTTTAGCAGTTTATTTACGTTAGAAAGTTGACTGTTCTAAACCTATTCCAGTTTGAAATTAGTTCAGTTCACGTTGTACAGTTTTTTCATGATATTTCGATACTTTGTTCTGTATGGAATCACTGTAATGTTTTACTTTTAGTAATGCAAAGCTTAATGTTTAACCGAGGTAAAAGCCAGCCCTTGGGTGACGCGAATTTTCAACTTGGCGTTTGGATAATTAGTACCAACTTAACTAATAAGCAATACTTATTAAGTCTGAGCTCAAGATTTCTCATTTTTGGCAGGTTATTCATCTCTAATAGTTACGATAAATAATAACACTCATTTTTTTATGCCTTGTTTTAAGTTACAGTAAGAGTTAGTGTTTATTGGTGTTTATCACAGAACTGGTGTTTATGTAGTTTTAATTAGGTAGGTAAGTATTTTTATTTTTCATGTTCTTTCTACGTTTAATAAGGCCCTAATGATAGGATTTTATAATACTCATTAAATACCCAACTACTGATAAATATAGTTATAAAAAGCATCTGCTTATCACAATAATATAAATCAGTAATTGTGTGAGCATTTGAGCACGAGCACCTGCACAATAGGCTCGTGCTTGACGTTACATAATATAATTACATTACTTACATAATTTTATATCATGCGTCTATCACTAAACTAATTAAAAACCAGAAGGGCCTCACTGTTCGTGGGTGAACTTGAAAGTAGTCAGAGTAGAACGGATTACACTCACTTAAGGCGAATGTGGTAGGTAAGGTACGTTGCAAATTGGTATGGATACCTTTAAGAGCCCCCGCAGACTGCAGACTTTCTATCAGCCGATAGTTTGGTCGGCTTCTTAATCAGTATGCGATAAAAAAGTTTGATGGGCTTCCCGATTCCCTTCAAACTAATCTGTCGGCCAACTATCGGCCGACTGCTAAATCAGTACGGCGCTCTTCCACGCGCGCACACGACGCCGATTGTTTGATCGGCCGACTCAGTTCACTCCGAGCTCGGTGCAAAGATTTTTATGTTCTCTATACTAGCAAACCGTGCGAGAGCAATCGTCTAAATGCTGGTTGGTGTGCGCGCCTACCACCAACTCGACGGTTTAGTTGGCCCCGTGTACGCGCTGCCGGCCCAACCCGATCAAACTATCGGCCGATCAAAGAGTCTGCATTCTGCGGGGGCTCTAATTCGTGAATCCCCGACCGGTCTCATGCGACCGCGCTGTTATTGTCTTACTATTGTGTCTCGTTTCGCAGATATTGATAGGCTTAAAGCCTATATTTTTCCCGTGAATGTTTGTGTTCAAGTGTTCGAAAAATACTCATCGCGTCATTACTCACTTCACACGATTTTTTTCCTGTACTATCCATGCAATTTTGCATTTGACTGTACCTTCAGAAAATACACAACACAGAAAATTTTTGTATTTATTTTTTTATGTACAGAAAATTGTGAAAATTGCATCACTTCAGTAGGATGTAGGTAGGATATTGCTGGGCTACGGAAATATTCGGAAATTTAACCGTGACCCGTTACCGTAACGAATTTAAATCAGGAAAAATCTGACACACCTCGCTCCAATTCACGCTCGCCCGAAAATATAATTTCCCAACACGAAAAAAAATAGTGTATTGCTATTCAAAATTATGATTTCCAGTTATAATTTGGATAATTTTTAATAGTTGGAATAAGGAACGTATTTGTGAAGGTATGTAAAAATATCAGATTTTCTCGTTTTCGTCAAAATTGTAAGAAAGTTTGAATTTAATTTCGTAGTATAATCTAGGAAAAAACTGACTGACTTCTATAACAACGCACAGCCGAAACTACTGCGACTAGGAGCATGAAATTTTGCTTTGAGTACTAAGAGAAGATTATCCAAAATTCACCCTCTACGCGAAAGGGGGGTCCAACGTTTGTACAGAAAAACCTACTTTATTATTATTTATTTAAACTTCATGTACAGTCGTGGTACATAGGCGGACTTACGGCTGAAACCAATAACCTATCTATTTTCAGTTTTGGCATACTTACTGGAGATAGTAAAACAAATGATACAATACAAAAATCATCATGTTTTCTGTTGTTTCATTTGTTTTTCTATCTCCGATATGTGATAGACAGGTTATTGGTCTCGGTTGTAAATGCATCAGGGCATTCTCTACCAGTCAAGAGGGTTAAAAATGTTTGCTCTGCTACTTTCACGCGGGCGAAGCCGCTAGCAGAAGCTAGTCTTACTATAGCTAAATGACATCACCTTAACGGTCATCATCATCATCATCTGCTTAGCCTTTTCCCAACTACATTGGGGTCGGCTTCCAGTCAAGCCAGATTTAGCTGAATACCAGTATTTTACGAGGAGCGGGTGCCTACCAGACCTCCACAACCCATTAACTGGGGTAACACGGTACTTCATGGCAAGACTGGAGTCAGATTTACTGGCTTCTGACTATCCGTAACGACTGCCAAAGATCTACAAATGACAGCCGGGACCTACGGCTTAACGTGCTTTCCGAGGCACGGAGGAAACTCGTTATGTTAAGATGGTCACCCATCCACAGCCCAACCTAGGCAAGCGTTGCTTAACCTTGAAGATCGACCTGTGCGGCTGTTATTATTTAGCCACGAGCTCCTCACCTCACCTTAACGGTAACCTCTTGTTGTTAGCGGGTATGACGGCTATTCTTAGTCGCCACCATTTTAATTATACATGTATTTAGTTGATGCGTTAAGAAATACAGATTTGAAATAAAACTAAAGTCACCTCTTATGTAAAGTTAGCGAGATAACTGTTAATTTGGCAACAAGGGAAAGATATAAAAGAATATCAAACAACTGTTTGATATTCTTCTATACTCAATTAATTTTGTGCTTGGGAATTTTATATATTTTTTTGTGACACGGTACGGCCAGATGTGGTCATAATTTATTTTTTTCTTTACTCTTGACATTTGATTATATTTTTTAATTGTAACGTTGTGTATAATATATTACCGAAAATCTTATAATTATGGTGTTATATACCTACATTATCGAGGCAATGTAGGTATAGAATACCTGAAGGGTTTAGACAACAGAAATCTTGGTCTAAACAATATCGTTACTTCTTTTGGTGTACATTAAAGTTTATTCTATTCTATTCTATTCTGTTCTATCGTAATATAAACATATTAAATCTGTATTCGTTCAGTTTGGACTAAGACCGTTCGTAAAAACGAGTGGTGTACAGTACGGCCGTTATAAGTTGGCGAGTCTAAAGTTAGGCTCTGCGAATTTTGGCGCTTGAAATATGGTACAAAAATAAAGGATTTAAAAATATTTATGCAATTTGCAGTTGTTATTGCTGTTAAAAACCGTTATTGGCATTTATTTTTGTCTCCGGAAAATGAGAGGAAAAGTGATCAGACTACTATTGAATATATTACAGTTATACTTATTAATGGACCCTGAAGTTTATTGACAGATCTTTGCCGTTCTTTGAATAAGTTTACACGTGTTAGAATATACCGTTTATTTATAGAAATAGCACTGCAGTTATAAAAATAGCATTTTCCTTACCTATTGTGTAAATAAAAATCTTTGCTAACGAGTCCTCTTTCGTCTTTAGGGTTAAATCAATATTGGGTTACTGTTCCACCCATTCCGGTAGAAAAACGATACTAAAATAAATTAAAAAAGCGTTTATATAATATCAACGAAATAAACGATTTTCTGATTATTATTCTGTGAATTTCAATCACCTACCTAGAGTCAACTTCACACTATTCCCAAAAACAATTGAAATACTCGAATTACTACGAAAATCACATAAATAAAAAAAACTTTTATTTCAATATCAACGAAATAAACTTTTTCTGAATTATTCTGTGAATTTCAATCCCCTACGTAGAGTCAACTTCACACTGTTCCCAAAAACAATTGAAATACTCGAATTACTACGAAAATCACGTTGTAGTATGCACTTACGAGTATGTACAGTCAGCACCAAAAGTCGATGAACAGAATCAACATAACAAAACACCTGTTCGCAATAAAATGTGTTTCATCTGTTCACAATAAAATGTTTTGTTATGTTGACTCTGTTCATCGACTTTTGGTGCTGACTGTACCTACTTATGTACTCGTAGATACCCAATTATAGTGAGTGAAGTACTCAGCGAGCGAAACAACAAATGCGTAGGTAGGTACTTCTCTGTAGGGTTCGATTCCGAAAATTTGATATTTCCGATTGATGTCGCACATTCGGCCGTTTCCTATTAATTTTATTCGAAACTTAAAAATATCAGAGGTAAAAACAAAATATTTTTTGTGCCGGAATCCTCCCGCCCGGCGTGTTTTCACTCGATTACTCTTTGACTTTTTTTTAATGTCAGTTGAACCCAAAGCAACTTTTTCATTAAGGGGAATTTTCCAGCTTAGCCCGCGAAATTCAAATTTTCTTACGTTTTTTGCAATTTGAAAGCCAGTGATAAGTTGTATAAAGTTAAAAATACTTAAGCGGCTGTAAAACGTAACTAGTTACATAATTATAAACATAAAAATCATCAATATAAGCCTCCAAGCTCACTTAGTTGCAAGAACGTTTTTGACCTCGAAAAAATCGTTCCTACACTTAGGTGAGCTTGGAGGCTATTTTTAACTTCATACAACCTACCACTGGCTTGCAAATTGCAAAAAACGTAAGAAAATTTGAATTTCGCGGGCTACCTGAAGCATTCACCTTAATAGAGATAGCTTAGATCCGTTTTCATCAAACAATAGAGTATTTATTCTGAACTCCTAACACATTCACTCATCTCCCCCCTCTTTTCTTCACTTATATTTAATTTATTTTCGACAAAATCTGACTTTATATCCTTATTAACCCCTGACAGTTGTAAAGGTGTTATAAGTTTTTCACTAAATATTTATAAATAGATTTATAAACTCCGCTTCCAAATTCAGATCCGATGTAATCGTTTACGATGACATCCCTACAATATTTAAATGGGATAACTAAATAGCATTTAGATTTAATTTGCGGTCATAGCAGAGCAACCACGGCCGTGCTGTTATGCTCATTACGTTTGTTTTCTGTGTAGTTTTGCTCTCGTTACCAATTAGTAGCAACCGGATAATTTATTTGCCCACCGGTTGCTAGCGGGAAATGCTTACATAATCATAACATACGAGTAAGTTAAGATTTAACCAGTTTACTACTTACGGTCGTACCTCAATTCACGTAATCAAAACCGTAATGATATCGTAGCGACTTACAGCCGAAACCAATAACCTATCTATCACATATCGGAGATAGAAAAACAAATGAAACAACAGAAAACATGATAATTTTTCTATTGTATCATTTGTATTACAATCTCCAGTATGCCAAAACTGGAGATCGATAGGTTATTGGTTTCGGCCGTTAGTCGTATATTTAGACTAGAGCTGGCAGAATCTGGTACAGGCCAGGGTCTGGGTCGAGGGGAAGTGGCAGGCGGTCATGTCATTCTGCGAAGCAGTACCAAATGCTAGCGAAGGAGGCAACCGCACGCGACTCCCACCGCCTGGATTTCCATCCCGATTTCCGACCACCATAGGCTTGGGCTCACGGAAGGCGAGCAATGGGTAGCTTGCCGTCCGACAGTCGGGTAATAATCCAGATCAAGCCCAAGTCGTCAACGATGCGTACTTACTGTTCCACGTGTCTCTAAGAGATGTCAGCAAACTGTAGGGGCTCAGCAGGGTCGAAGCCTCTGGGGCCATTGGTTGGCTTCTGAAAGGAAAACCCAGGACCCTGGAACAAAGGCAAAGAAGCAGCGGGGTGGGTTTTAGTCAGTAAAATTTTGACACGCCCTCCTACAGTGATACTTAGATCGTACTTTAGTTTCAAGCAATTGAATTGTCGTTCTATCGAATTCCGTTCAAGGAACATGTGAATACCGATTTTGGGTAGGATTTTGATCGAACGACTCAAATGTCGGTCAGTCGAATATAGTTTGATTTCACGTGAATCAGGCTTCTGATCATATCCGCTTTGTTTTGAGGTGTTACTACCGTAGTTACTACTTCCGTATTGGTTATATGTTTGGAAGGTACAGTCAGCATCAAAAGTCGATGAACAGAATCAACATAACAAAACATTTTATTGTGAACAGATGAAACACATTTTATTGCGAACAGGTGTTTTGTTATGTTGATTCTGTTCATCGACTTTTGGTGCTGACTGTATCATGTTATTGACTGCTAAACTATACTTCAGGATTCAGATGAACTCTTCGGATGTCTTAGGTTATGCTGTAGGAGAAGTATCCCATTAGGTATATGCGTTGCAGTTGCCAACCCAAAGACAAAGAAGTATAGCTATGTACTTACCTTTTGCTTATTTAATTTTAATTAGCATACCTATCGGCAATCTTGGATTTGCTTGGGTAAAACTTTTAATTTTACCGTAAAACTGTGTTTATTCGATTCGAGAAAACTCGTCAAATATTATCAACCATATACCTCAATCGAGAGAACTCAAGCAAAGAGTAACATTTGACGAAGTGGAACTGTTGAAGAAGACCAGAAAAGGCAAACGGAACTTACGGAACTTCATACTCGCAGAGATATCACAATAAAGATAGTTAAGCAACTATAAGCGATACAAATAAATAAATGGTTTCCTAAAAGGTATGTTGAAAAATGGTATCATCAAACTGATGATGCAGCCGAAATGTGGAAGGCAGGCATGGAAACTTCATAATAAAACAATTAAACAATGTATCCTAGCAGTTTTTGGGCTCATTGGAATTCTCATGAGATATATGTAGATAGGAACTCTGTCTGTAAGTAAGTGTATCACAAATTCACAACTAAGGAATCCAATCCTGCCAGTGTGAGCTTTTTTGCGAGATCACTCATGCCAGATCCCGCACGTCTATGGGAATGTGACAGATTACTATCTACTCTAAGACTAGGGATTCCCCCAAAGCACATCAATTTACCTTCCTAAAAGAAGAACCGTTACATAATTTATTAAAAGATTCCATAAAGTCAGCTGATTAATGAAATCTTTGAAAAATTCAACTAAGTATTAATAAATAATGACAATGAGTAATAACTAATAACTCTAGTTAATAATAATACAAAATATTTTAAAATTAATTTCTTTATTTTATGTTAGGGTTCTGAACCAGAGGAGCTCGTGGCTAGATAATAACAGCCGCACAGATCGATCTTCAAGGTTAAGCAACGCTTGCCTAGGTTGGTCTGTGGATGGGTGGGTGACCATCTTAACATAACGAGTTTCCTCCGTGCCTCGGAAAGCACGTTAAGCCGTTGGTCCCGGCTGTCATTTGGAGATCTTTGGCAGTCGTTACGGATAGTCAGAAGCCAGTAAATCTGACTCCAGTCTTGCCATGAAGTACCGTGTTACCCCAGTTAATGGGTTGTGGAGGTCTGGTAGGCAGCCGCTCCTCATAAAATACTGGTATTCAGCTAAATCCGGCTTGACTGGAAGCCGACCCCAATATAGTTGGGAAAAGGCTAGGCAGATGATGATGATGTTAGGGTTCTGAACCTCATTTGATAAAAATGGTAGCCTTGTTGCAAAGATTTAAGCAAGGATATTAAAAGCTATAATAGGGTATGCTGGTTGACCTAGTTAGTATCCTGTAACTTGGCTAGAAGTAAGGTCTCGTAGCATAAGTACAAAAAATAATTCTGAAAACCATAAAATTGTGATTCAAAAATATCTTCTAGACTCGATTTATGAAAGGTTGGTAAATTTATATGTAACCCTCGAGTCGGTGCGCGAGTCCGAGTCACACTAGACTGGTTTTTGCTTATTACTACTTAAAACAAAATGCCTACCTAGACTTTCATTGTTACTTAACAATAAAGCTTAATTTTCAATCGAGTCAATATCGAGTTAAAATAGTTTCGACTACTTCCGGAACATTCCTCCATCAATTTTATGTCTTCCTGTTAAGGTTTATCCAAACCACTATCATAAGTCCGTCAGTCGATTCATAACTGTTCAAAATAGATGAGATATTACCTAAGATAGTACCTACTCTGAGTAACTAAACCAGTTACTATTTCAAAGACCGACTGTTTTTAAACTCAAAGGATATTATTCAACAAACTGTTAAAATGCTAAAATATTGCCAAAACAGAGACCGACAATATGTGGCAATAGATATCAACAGAGGCTTAGTAACCCACATAAATACCTACTTACATCGTAATTTTTATATAATATCAATCGTGACGATCGATGACAATACATTTATCTCGGCACGTAAGAGGAAAACCAAATAATATGACACTTGACATATGTAGAAGTATCTATGCGTATGATCTGTGGGCTTACAAAGAAGGCCTGCCCTCAATTCCCATAGACAGGCTAGGGTCATGTCTCAATCGAAGAAAAGTGTGTCATTACAGGTGCACGTCGTGTGTGTCACGGTGGCACGCAGTGATTATATAAATCGTACATAATCGAGTGACGACGTACTCAATGCCACTTGTTCCATACATTGCGATAGATATAATAGCTGGCGACGACATGTCACTCGCAAAACGGGCCTCTGGACACGTGACAATTCATGAATGCACTCGACGTAATTATATCAAGCACAGCGACGCGTGACGCCGGGACGTGATCCGCGTAGCTGCCTACTCAGATAATAATGTAGCTACTAAGTGCTACCTACTAGCTAGGGATATACGCATAAATTACTCGAAGTATTCCCGTTTCGGTGCCAAAGTTTCGGCACCCAAGCTATTCCCGATTGGGCACCAATAGATAGGTATTCTGGATGGTAGTAACGAATACAAAATCCCAATCCAAAATACCTATTGGCGCCGGATCGGGAATAGCTTGGGTGCCGAAAATGAGGATGCCGAAATGGGAATACCTACTTTATTACGCGGCTCGTGACGGTGCAATCATCCAAATATTGAGTGAACCTGAGTTATTCGATTTCACTGACTGCGAATTCCATAAATGGCTGAAGTGCTAAAGTGTGACATAGCAGGTCGCCAATTAAACCTCACAGCAGCCGCAGAGGTCATTGAACTTGTTTATCTCTATCGAACCTGTTTGGAAATAAAACACCGAATACGGTTTTATTGTAACTACCACGAGAGCGATTTGTTGTAAGTAATCATGTAATAATACTTTCTTTTTATTTGTAAAACAATTAGCCCATTCATGTCCAACAGACGATGGAGAAACAATGAGATCATTCTTATTAGTCACAAATGAATAAGATTTGTTGATGTTGTAAGTGACCAAAAACACATGCTAAGTTATTGTAAGATTGTAAGCGTGTCGAAAGAGAAAACCTTTATATTGTTAGTTGACACTAACCGATATAAGTAGAAACCCGGTGTATACATTATTATAATAAACGGTTTCTCTGCAATATTTCTCGCAAGTTTTCGGTACGAATACTCCTGTGAGCTCGAACGCTTCTTAAAGGCTGTTTATATCATATTCCTCAGAAAAGTTTTAAAAAGGTAGCATTTCATACAGTTTTTCCAGAACTTACGTTGTTATTTCTTATAACTTCATGCGAAATTATATCTTTTAAAGAGTATGAAAAAAATCTCTTTTAGAGTAGGAACTTAAGCCAATTCAACTAAATGATTCCTTATGTAAATAACAAACCCGTTCTTAAAATTATGTAAAAAAAATAGGGGGCACTGCTTTTTTTTATAGTAAATACGTGATGTATTTACCATAGAGTTTCCAGTTCTTCTCCATAGGAAAAGACCACTTGGAACCGTGCACTAGCTTCTGACGTCTTATAAGTGCCCGTGTAGGCCTATGTGAAATAAAAGAAAATGATTTTGATGGTGACCTTTTAATTTAAAGTAAAAACTGAGTCAAAAAGGAGAACAATGAGGACACCAAACAGCGATCTAAATAATCTTACGTTTCACGAAACAAACGAATCCAAAAAACCGGTTATAAAAATACAACAGGCTCGGAACGCGCTACATATGCCCGCGTTATCCGGTATTGCGCAAGAGTGCGCTAAACTGCACTAAAGGCGAATATGGTGGGTGGCGGCGCGATAGGACGCGGTCTGAGAAAGTCATTCGACCCGTTTTGCTGAGGAACCTCTTCCGTGACTTCCTTGTTTATAAGGCTCATAGCACACACGCTGATTAGACACCTACGACTTTAGTTGTTAGTCAGATTTTTTCTTTTTCTTTTAAGTGGGGGATCATCAGACTGACTTCTCCCGCTCTTACGCGGGGCGGGACTTTTACTGACCAAACCCCTCACCATTCCTTCCTTGCCATCGATCTGGGGTCACCGAGCTTTCCTTTCGGAGTCCGATCCATGGCCCCAGAGGCTTCGACCCTGCTGGGCCTTTACAATTTGCTAACATCTTGAGGCGCGCGTAGAACAGTACGTGTCGTTGAGTCGTTAGTCGGCTAATCTTTAGAAGAATTTTGGATAGAACTATCAGCTACTAAGAGGGAATCTAACTCACAAAACGAGGTTCGAAATTTAAATCTCGGAATCCCATACGCCAAATAGTTGCGTACTAAGTCGCAGGTAGCAGTCGCTATACAACGCGTATATTCAAAAGGCCTAACATGGCTCGACCAGTGCGCGTAGATAGCTGGGCCTCAGTTCCTGTACCTCGCACTTCCTGCTGCGGCCTGCCTCGAAACTTGTCCCACTCGTGAGTGAGAAACAACACGACTACATTTCGTACCGATATCCAATGCGTGGATTGCTTCCTTGCATGGACTATTGGTTATATCTTACCCCAGATCATGGTTCTACCATCGAAGCATGATAAATCAATGAACAATGAACATTCAAACCTATAAAAATATAGCTTATCACGTTCATAATATAACAGCCTTTATATAGCTATTTATAAAGGCGTTTTATGAGGTGTGTTTAATCGTATGTTAGTTATTTCTTGACGCTCGAACGAGTTCAATAGTACCTACACAGTTTTCGATGAATCTTGGTACACGGGTAGACTATATCCTGGAATTGCACTTAGGGTGTCTAAAATATTAATTATCCCAAGAGTATGTTCCTATGGGATAATTTTGTACTATCACATGGGGGAAAGCCCATGGTAGCACCCAGAAGGTAATACGGTCCTGCATTGTATTATATTATTAGGCTCGCTTATACCTACAAAAAAAAAATATGTTACATACATAATCATAGGTAATTACGAGTAAATTAATGTATAATTGTTAGTTGCCAGTTTATTATCTAAATATCAGAGACTACACACAATATTTCTGGTTCTGTTCACATAATTACGGTCATGCACACCGGAGTACGCGAGAGATAAAGTGCTAACTCACTGGCTGCAAGACATGCACATATTATATAAATTATGGCGTTTAACAGTTTGCATTCATTTGCACCTAGACATGTAATATTATATACACGAGTACGTTGGTTTACAGCAGCCGGTGAAACTCCTGTTGCTTGCATTTTGCATAATCTCACAATTTGCTGGTTACACCACGTGGATAGCTGGCTCGTGATAATACACATGAAGTATTATTACTATTACATAACCCAAGCATATAACGGCTGCCGAATAACAATGAGAAACTGATTTACTTATAGTGGTAAATACGTGGACTCTTTCTAGACTGGTTTTTTGACTGACTATGTAGCAATCTGGGTCGTGATCATGGTTTGCAGAGATTGATCGAGTGGTGGGTTTAAAGATATTTTTTATATGAAAACTAGCTGTCTCAGCAAACCATGTACCTACCTGTTATAAAAATTATCTGCTTCTCTTCGTTTCTTTGACATGTAAATAAAGATAAAAGTAGGAAAGTTTAAAAATAGCCTACGCACTATTCTCAGTCCTATCAAATACATAAAAAAAATCTTTTAATCCGTTTCAGAGAGAGACAATGAACTATTGTCATCTACCTAGCCTTTTTACTACTATATGTATAGGGGGGTCGGCTTCCAGTCAAGCCGGATTTAGCTTTCCGTTTCAGATTAGTTTGTTAGATACCTAATAAACACTGACATGAGATTTTTATAATTATATAAAAAAAAAAAGTAGATTAGTACTGTGGTTCCTAACCTTTCCGATCTCTTCACCCCTAAGCTATGATATAGCTTGGGAAATGATTTACCTCCCCCTTTCTCTTTCTCATGCTACCAATGAATATAGTAGGTAGGCCATAAAAATTCAAATCGACTTAATTATACATAAGTACTCGTATAAAAATTGAGTAAGTCATTACAATCAGATTATCTTACCTCTTTGCAATTATAATTTTATAGGCTTTAATAAAAGTACCATTAAAACAGTTTGTGTGGGTTAGTAGGTTAGTTTAAAACGCGGCAGCTTGTCATTTGATAACACTGTTAGAGCATTCAGTTCACTGGTGAGCTAGGTTTAGTGGTATCATCATCATCATCTCCACCGACGTCCACGGCTGGACATATACTTCCCCCAAGCTTCGCCACAACGACCGGTTCTGTGATTTTAATGTGTTATAATTTACCTACCTCCGAAGAATACCAACTTTAGCGTGCTTGCGTACGACGAGCAATGAGTAGCTCGCCGTCCGGCCGTAAAGTAATCGACCAGACCGAGCCCAGTCGTCAACAGCACGCAGTGATCCACGCGCCCCTCAAAGATATGTTAGCAAACCGCAAGGGCCCAGTGGGGCCGATGCCCGCTAGAAACGTAGGGATTTCCTGATAAGGGAACGCGTAGTCCTAAACACTTTATAAAGGTTACAGAATTATAAGTGTTACATGTTGAATTGGTAACAGTTTGAGTCCCTGGTCCTAGAAGGTAAAAGACGACTAAAGGATATCGGTGTGATAAAAGTCCAACATTCCCGCTTCACGCAGAGCATGAGAAGTCATTGGACAATCGGCCACCTTATAAAACAATCCGCAGCAGTAATATCTAACTCATAGGTCAGGAACCGTGGGATTAGTAGATAAAGCACACTTTTTTAATTGCATCCTGTTCTAATCCGCTATTATTACAAAAAGAAAACTGGTTTCCGGCTACAGTAATGTATTCACTAGGTCAGTTCAATGAATATGTTAAATAATGCTCTTTAATGACTTTAAGATTAAGTAATATAACGCAAAGACTACGAGTACACACGTTTTCACTACTTCATATTGAGGTAGGCATGTGTACTGAGATATCTACAACGTGTAACTTTAAATGCGCAAAACCTCAGACACCCCAAACGATTTTTAATCCAATTGACCTAATTCTGAGAGAGAAAAAAATATTAAAAAAAAATTGAAGGTTTTATGTGCTGTTTTAGTTTGTTTAAAATTCGTATTTACATCGAAATGAGTATGATTACTATCCCGTTTATGAGAAAATCTAAATTGGACGACAACCGTTTGTGTTTGTTTACCTATTTATGCAGGTTTATGCACGTGATGGCTTGATTTGTTAATAAATAGACAAAGCTAAATTTTGAATTATTTTTTTTTGAAAAATGTGACCTATATTAAAAAGTGGTTTTATTGCTTCTGCTCGTTATTCTGAACAAACTAATTTCAGGTTTTGCGCATTTAACGTTACACGTTGTATGTACTACGTTGTTTAGAACTCTGTATGGGGTACGCAACTATTAGAAAGTGGGCATAGATTTTTACTAAATGTTTATTGGCACAAAATATAATCATTTACATACAAGGACGCAACCCGAATGAATCAACTACCTAACCTTTTCTCAACTATATTGGGGTCGGCTTCCAGTCAAGTCGGATTTAGCTGAATACCAGTATTTTATGAGGAGCGGCTGCCTACTAGACTAAGCTAAGCATTTTCAATGCCACGCGCCTCTCCAACGAAAGCCAAACTCTCAGAATATTCATTATAAATTAGTGCTTAACTGCAATCCCACCTGATGGTATCGCAGATGGTGCTATCGTAGATGGTGAGGCGCACTAATTTATTAAGAGCCTATTCACTCTGGCATTCGTACAATTATTCTTTTTAATAAGCCCGATCATTTCAAGGAGGTTGCATTTCGTATTGAATCCTTACAGTACCTATACAATGAGTAGGAAAGCCCGTTTCCCTCCAACCGAGATATAACATCAACAAGCTTTTACTTAGTAAAACTACTCATTATATTACCTACCTGTTTAGCGTATGAAGATGGCTCATTATGATGCAGCATTTCTGGTACGGATCCGAGTTTTGTCTCGAGATCTCCAAATCGAGACAAAACGCGTCTATTTCCAAGAATTTTCTCGCTTTATTAACAACTAGCTGTTCCACGCAGTTCCTGTGTTCGTAGGAAAATTATAGTTTATGTTACTCCTAAAATAATAGCTCTGCATTAATGAAAGAATTTTTTAAATCGGTCCAGTAGTTTTTAAGTTAAATCGTAACATGCAAACAAACAAAAAATTATACATTGCCTCTTTATAAGATTATTAGATATATTATAGTTTATATCATAGTTTCCCAACCTTTTCTGAACTACTGCTCCCTTTAGAAGAATTCAAAATTCCAACCCGATACTGTAATTATACCGATATAATTATGTCTGTCTAGTGTCTATATCTATTAATAATTCACAAATTAAAAATGAACTCTCTCTCCGTTATCGTGCTACTGAAGGCCGTGATTATTAATGATTTAAAAATACTAAAACAGGTTTACATAAAACCCCCATTTGCTTTAGGACCCGCTACCGCTCCCAAGAAAAGCTTCAGCGCCCACTAGGGGTGATACTGCCCCCGTTGGGAATCTATGATATGTGTAGATGCAACACCGTATACAGTGAAGATATCGATACCCAGTTTAGTAAACATTGATATGTTAGTTAGTTAATTAGCCCATTGTGTCCCACAGCTGGGCGAAGGCCTCCCTCTCCCTTTTCCACACACGTCTATCCTCAGCCATTACGGGCCAGTCCCTGTGGTAGTCGTCCAGCTCATCCCTCCCCCTTCGCCTTGGTCTGCCACGATGTCGCCTTTCATTCAATGGAATTCAAAAAGTGGATCTTTTTGCCCACCGCTCATCTGACATGCGGCTGATACCTACGTCCGGCCTAATCCCACTTCAGAGTGGCGGCTTTTTGGGTAACATCTTTTTTCTTCGTTTTGGCGCGCAGTATTGTGTTCCTTACGCGATTGATATAGTCCGTCTAACGAAAGCGCGACTTATCGCGAGTTAAATCCAAAAAAATTGTGTGCGATTTTACTAACTAGTAGGAGAATCATGTCTTGACACCTTAGAGCATAAATGCTCTAAGCTTGACACTTCACAATTTTTTTATTTCCTACAATTGCGGCTGAATAATGATGCCAATTAAATAAAAAAAAATCCAGGTCGCGCTTTCATTAGACGCACTCTAACTAGGGTTGTGGCATTGTTCGAATTACCGGCCCTGAAACAAAGGGCTACTGAAGGAACACAGGTAGTATGAATAGTAAAAGCCTGACATACTCGACTTTCGCGATTCTATACAAAGTAGAATAGTCATTCGATTATTTCTCACCGGCAATAAGTACACGAATAGACAAAACGTTTTTAGTTAGAACTGTACTGTTTCGTCTCAATACCAGGAAAATAGCTGAAGTATTTTTTTTATAAAAAGATTTTCACTTTAAACCTACTAAATTGATGGGAAAAAGGCCATCGGAATAAATTCGTAACAGAATTTGAAAGCTGCCTACCTTTTTCGCAAATTAAATACAGGTGTTATATTTTTTTGGTGTCAAACCTGTTTGGAGTTTAGTTTAAAATAAAAGAAGCATATTGTCATGTGTCACACGTCACGTGCCCTGCAGGATATTGCAAACTATAATTCTGATTGAGTTGTCATGGAACGTGTATTCTATTATTCGACAATTTGCTGGCGCCAGGTCCAAGCATTGTTTGTAGGTACCTACCTACACAGGGTTATTTGTAATACACTAACAACCTCGCAGGACTGCATTACTGACGTCATAAACAACAACTATTGTTCTATGATTTTTCACAAAACGTAATACATGCATGATTTACCAAAAGCGAAGCTTCACACATTTCAACTCCTATTTAGTTATACCTATCTATGTTTTTTTTTTAAACGGGGAATCATCAAAATGACTTCTCCCGCTCTGGGAGGAGCGGGAGGGCGTGTCAGACTTTTACTGACTAAAACCCACTCCTGTTCCTTCCTTGTCCCAATTCTGGGATCCCGGGGATCTCTTTCGCCAACCCAGGCCCCAGAAGGCTTCGACCCTGTCGGGCCCCTACAGTTTGTTGACATCTCTTTCCTATGTCGTCGAGGCGCGCGTGGAACAATACGCGCCGTCGACGACTTGGGCTTCGTCCGGACTGTTACTAGACGTTCGGACAGCGAGCTACCCATTGCTCGCTGAGGGCCATGCCCTCTCGCGTGCGGCCGCCTCCTTCGCTAGCATTACTGCTTCGCAAAAGATGCGACCACCTGCCACTCCTCCTCGCTCCTGACCAGGGCCCGGCGCCTCTCGCGCCACCGATCGCCACCACTAGGACACGGCGATGCTCGGCCCAAGCGGGGCATACCTCCACTGTATGCTCCACCGTGTCCTCCGGGCGGTCATCACAATGGTGACACCCGGGCATTTCTTCAGCACGATCCGGTGCAAGAATCTCCCGAACTTCCCATGACCGGTGAGGACCTGCGACATGTGGAAGGTGAGAACATCGTGTTGCCGTTCTAGCCACTCCTCAAAGGGCACGCCGTCATTGCGGCGTTAAGTCCCCGGGTCTAATGCCTCCAATGCACTGTTCTCTTCCCCCGCTCCCCCCGCTATTATACTATCGCTTGCTTCGTAACATTTAGTACGTATAATTTAAATATTTTTATTTTTGTATAAAAGTATGATGAACTTAAATAATAATATGATAAATTACTAAAAGATGTATAGTTAATTTATGATGATAGTCCTGAGAGGTGTCCAGTGTTTTACAAATAGCCCTGTATAAAGGCTAATAAAGTCCAATGTAAATCCGGAAATTATTAGAACAGTACTCGCTGAATGCACTAAACGTACACAATATTACCTTTGCCACTGGTGTTTGAAATATAGACATGCTGTTTCATAATATAGAAGGTACCTATAATATGTCCTGTTAAACTTAAATCACTTTGTCTGTGGGCGAAATTTGCTCGAAAATTACAGACAAGTAGACACAATGGGTGATTTTTAAATCTCTGTTGATTAAATCCCCGATAATTATTTTTATATAATGAGTTGGTAAAGGCCCAGCTTTGTGCCCAGGCTGACACCATTAGTGCCTGGGCTTTGTCTTACAACCCTGAATGCTGAACAGATTGAATTATCGCCAGTAATTAATAAAAAAATGGCGTCCCATTGAATGTTAAATTGCGAACCAAACGTTAATTGTGGTGTCAACTTTAATAAATCGCTACTGTATTTTCCGTGGGTGTATTGATAATATTCGGTAATTTAATTTTGTTAGTGATTCACATGAGTATTTTTGTTTAGTAATCTGACGCGGCTGAGCCTCTTAACCAGCTTGCATGCACTATTTTTCTCGCTCCACCTATGTGAGGCTTCCAGCGCGTCATATTTGCGATTCACTGATCTTATGTTTTTAGTTTTACTCTCTCATGAAGTTTTGTTAATATTGACATTAATATTTGAATCCCCGACCGGTCCTATGAGGCCGCGCTGTTATTGTTTCACTGTTGTGTCTCCTTTCGCGGGTATGTGATAGATGCAGGATGCTTTAAATTTATGCGATTTTGGACATCTTGCTTTTTTTTTAAGGTGTGAAATCATCAAAATGAGAGGAGTAGAGGGCGTGTCAGACTTCTAGTGACTAAAGCCCACTCCTGTTCCTTTTTTGCTTAATTTCAGGGTCCCGGGGTTCTCTTTCGTTCAATCCAGGGCCCCAGTAGTCTTCGACCCTTCCAGCCCTCTACAGTATGCTGACATCGCTTTGAGGCATGTGTGGAACAATATACGCCGTCGATGACATGGGCTTGGTCCAGACGGCGTGCTACCCGTTGCTCGCCGTCCACTAGCCTGCGCTTGCGGTGGCTGGAAATCGGGATCGAGATCCCGGCGGCAGTTGCGTGAGGGCCAAGCCCATGCGGCAACTCGACAATAGGACGGTGCAGCTTATAAAAAGAACGATCGTCCGTATGCAGCAGGCCATCCAAAGAGGGCCAATGCCCACTAGCTAGGACCGCGGGGAATTTCTGAAAAGGATACCCGTAGTCCTAGAACGGGGCAACTGAAGAACACAGGTGTAGTTTTAGTCAGTAGAAGTCTGACACGCCCTCCCGCTCCGCCAAGAGCAGAACATGTCATTTAATGATCTCTACCCACAAAAAAAGTAGGCCGTCCAAAAACGCAAAAATTTAAAGCGCCCTTAACATACCTATGTACCTATATAGGAACAATTACGATACTTAATTATTGTCAATAGCTTCGTACTGCAACAGCTACAATTTATCGTGTCTGTTACATTTATAAACACTATAAACAGATTTTTTCCAGAAGGTAGCGTGATATTTTCTTCTATTAAGGTGGCGCAAAATAAAACTGATACACAGAGTAGCCAAATCTATGAGTGAGGAATAGCGAAAAATAGTCAAAGGACGGCTTTGAGTATTCGGGTTCCATTTTTATGAAAAATAAAACTACACATTGGATTTTTGAAAACTTTATGTTACTAGCTAGGGATTGAATACACCTATTGTTGCTAAAAACAATTACACGCTGTATCAAAACAATTACACGCTGTATTATTACAATATTTGAGAGTGGATAAAGGTAATACTTACTACATTATGATATAAACTATGCGTAATGTTGGTTCAAAAATAATTCCCTAACCACAACTCCATCATCAGCCCAAAGTGCCGCTCTCCATAAAGTAACTTCATTAAGTGATGGTTGTATAACATATTAAAAGGCATTATAGAGTTGGTAGTGTAAAAATGAACTCTTTATTTTTAAATACATACCTACATGTTATCAGTATCACATACTATACATAAATGACACCTACACAGAGATACAAATGATCATCACACAAACATTTAATTTTGTCTTAATAGAACCTATGACGTCCGGCATAACAGTCAGGGACACTAACCACTAGACCAACAGGTCAGTCAATTGAAAAATGAGTAATACCGTCGTAATCACGTAAAAGCGGTTGCATGAAAAATAATGAAAATGTAACTCGCGTTGGACGGTTTTAACGAGACATGTTTCCAACTTTTTTGTAGTTTTTTACGGTTGGGTTTTTTGACTGTCAACTGTTTTTTACAAACGGATATTCGGGTGCGAATGCAATTTCGAATGATGTTATGAAGTAACCCTCTCCTAGAGAGGTTTTAGTCCTAGCTGTGGGAACATTACAACGCTGATAATGCTAAAAAATTAAGTAATGGTATTTTTAGGAAGATAGTGTTATAGAAATCAAAAAACACAAATTTTGTAGTTAAGTAAGTGTTGCGAGCGGTACTCTGCTCCCCCTAAGACCCTGCTAAGACCCTGCACCCTATGTATGGACTATATTCATCCCGGGAGTATGTTGCCTTAGTAAAATTTTGGCGATACTACTGGCAGCAACTACACACATCAAAAGCGTCTAGGGATCAAGCATTTTTATGCGGATTTCTTGAGATTGAGATGTGGCTTTGTAATAAATTTATGATTTTATAAATTTATATGGATCCTTTTTGGTGCATTTCATAATTTGAATCAGGAACTGTGAATCAAATTAGAGTAAAAGATGAAAATCAGCTGTCAATATTTTCCCTAAAAAAACATACAACGCATTGAAGACATTATTAGTGCTACTGTTTCCCTACTACTGATTAAAACCAACGTTATTATGGAGCGGCGACGTCATTTAAGCAGGGAAGAAATGCTCAGAGCCGTGGGAATGATAGAAGCTGGTTCCCGGCAACGTACTGTGGCTTTAGCTCTGAATATAAGTCAGAGTGTTATCAGTCGACTTTGGACACGTTACCGAAGCACTGGTACCGTGGCTGAGCGCCATGGAGGACGGTATCGCTGCACCACACGGAGACAAGACCGATACATTCAAATCTTAACTCGAAGAGCTCCAACAATAACCGCCATGATGTTAGCCGTGAGGCTTCATCACTCTTCAGGGAACTTAATTAGCGACCAAACAGTCAGAAACCGCTTGCATGAAGTGAACCTTCATTCCCGAAGACCGCTACGGGTACCACCTATAGCAATGCACAATCGTAGGATTCGATATCAATGGGCTCTTGAACACAGAAATTGGGCAGAAGAACAATGGCGTTTCGTGTGCTTTTTTGATGAGTCTCGTTTTGGTATGAGACCGGATACAAGACGTATACGACACTGGAGAACCCCTGGACGCCAACAGCGATTAAAATCCTGCCAGGAAGTCCATCCTTATAGTGGTGGAACCATCATGGTATGGGCGGGTATTTGGATCGGCGGAAGAACTGAGTTGATTTGGATCAGAGGCAACCTCAACGCTCAAATTTATGCTGAGACGATTGTATCAGACGTCATCGTTCCTCTACAAGTGCAAATCGGTCCCTTATTTCAGTTAATGCATGATAATGCACGACCGCACACCGCAAGAGTTGTAAGACAGACTCTCGCCGCAGCTAACATCAATGTCCTGCCCTGGCCTGCTCAGTCGCCAGACTTGAACCCGATTGAGCATGCATGGGATATGCTACAGAGAAGAGCTCTGCCGAATATGGAGGGTATCCAGTCGCAAGAAGACCTTTTTTTGTTGTTGCAACGAACATGGGCGGCCATTCCACAGCGTGATTTGGATGAACTCATTTTGAGTATGCCAAACCGATGTTCTTGTGTTGTTAGTGTTCGCGGTAGAAACACGGATTATTAATTGTTTAAGTTAACCAATAAAATTTTAAAGAAAACTGTTATTTCAGTCTTTTTTTCGAACTTTAATGTTAGTGGTTCAAATGTCAAAAATCCCTTTATTAGGAAAATGGCAAATTTCTTTATTAATGCAAAGGTGACTTGGTTTATCGTTACTGTGACAAACGAAAACACTTTATTTGATGAATCCTTAAAGAAAATTTTAATTAATATCAATCAGGAGAAAAGTTATTGCAAAAATATATGTTGATCCCTAGACACTTTTGATGTGTGTAGTTTAAGTTGGGGCCTGAAGATCTTTAAAGTCAGCACTGAAAGGTTACCTACTTCTAGGTGAACAAGCTCCATCGTCGACCACTTCATCGCTTACCATCAGTTTACAAGTAGAGTGAGAAGTTGGTTGGTCGGCCAAAAGTACTCATCATCATTATCATCAAGCATTTCTGCTGAAAGACGTGCCACAGCTGGACATAGGCCTCATCCAAGCGTCGCCACAACGACCGGTTAAAAAAGTACTTACAATCCGGTCACATTAACTTGACGCATCTTTGAAATGCGAGCATCCCACTGCTTCCCCAAGCATTCCCTTAGCTGGCCCGGCAAGTGTCAGGTATGGTCAGCATATTTGTTATCGATACACGCTTCGATAATTTGGCTAGTTCTCTGTTGTTGTTATATTGTTTTTGGACATTATTTCATCGACGCCAAGCGTCAAGTTAATGCGACCGAGTTGTACTTTTACGAAACTACTACTTCGAAGTGTTTGAATATACTATAACTGAATTTTCCTCTCTTAACCGAGAGGCTTTAATTGTATAATCAATCACTAGGTTAATATATCTGTTATAGACGTACACGTAATAATATTGATGTGATAGAAACTCTCTATGCGTATTGAATAATATGTTTTGGTGAAGTGAACGCGATTCGAATAATAACGTTCGCTCAAACCACGGAGTAAGTACAAAGGCTAAAACAGGCTCGAAAATTGTTACAGCCATCAGTGTTACCAGCCTGATGGTTATACCAATTTATTTGTGGCGCTAACAATGTTTAAGTACGTTTATGCATGACTTTTAGTGTCAGCTGGCAGTGTTTCAACTAGCTTTGGTTATTATATTGTAGTTATTGTGGTAGTTACGTTATGTATACCATACCTATTTATTTATTTCGATGAATGCGAGACGCACGGGACCGGTCGTTGTGGCGACTTTCGACTGAGATGATGATGATGGATTATACCATATTTATAAATAAAATTGGAGTGATGGTTAGTAATAAAAAATATTTTTTTTTACTAAATGCTTGATAAAGTAAGTTTAATACCTATAACTGAAATGAAATGTTTTAAAAGGTCTTTTTAATGTGTCCAAAAACACTGGCAGATAACTGATTACTTATAACTAGTTAAGTAGCATAGGCTACTTTTGCTTTTGAAAAATAATTAGATCTCTACGCAAATAAAAACCTCTTGAAATTGTGGTGATTGTTACGAGTTTGATGCGGACGAAGACGCGGGATACTAGTGTAAAAATAAAATTAGTGAAGTTTAATTATGATCTTCGTTATTTTAACACCGTTCGTTTTTATCTATAGGGGCTGTATTTGCTATTTTAGGTGGATTCATTAATTGATATCCTTTATTTACAGGATTATCTTTAAATCCTTATCTTTTAAAAATTCAATTTTTTATTATATTTATTGGGGTAAATTTAACTTTTTTCCCTCAACTTTTTTATTGGATTAGCAGGTATACCTCGACGATACTCAGATTATCCTGATTCTTATATTTCTTGAAATATTATCTCTTCTTTAGGATCATACTTTCTTTATTAGCTATTATATTAATTATTATTTGAGAATCTTTAATTAATCAACGTATTGCTTTATTTTCTTTAAAATCATCTTCAATTGAATGATATCAAAATTTACCCCCTGCTGAACATTCATATACTTCGAACGAATCACTTACCCATTTCAACATTTTTTTTCTAATATGGCAGATTATACTCGTATGTAATGGATTTAAACCCCATTTATATCCCAGGATTATCCTTTTTTTAGAGATTGCAACATGATCTAATCTTAATTTACAAAATAAAATGGCCGAGGCATTTATGTTGCCTTATCCTCAAACATTAATTGGCACGTCATAATTATGGCGGTAAGGGACTTACCATGTTCTTTGAAGAGTAGTTGGAAAGACGTCACGGCGTTCTCACATTCCGCATGACGCAGATCTTCAGCGGATGTGGTAAGCTCGGAAAAATCTTGGGCCGCCTGAAAGATACGGTGGAGCATACGGTGGAGGTGTGTCCCACTTGGGTAGAGCACTTCAGTGTTCTCGTTGGGGTGAACGACGGCAGCGACCTCTTGCGCCCGGCCCTGGTAACTATAGGGAGCGAGGAAGAGTGGTGGTCACTTTCTTCTGCGAAGCGGTAATGCTAACACAGGAGGCTGGTGGAACGTCCCTTACGGTCAAGCCACCGGGATCCTGACCCCGGTTTCCAAGCACTGTAGGCCTCGGCTTGCGGACGACAAGCAAAGGGTAGCTTGCCGTCCGGTCGTCCGGTAGGTAACTTTCCGGATCAAGCCCTAGTCAGCAAAAAAGTAGGGACCGAGCAGGGTCGAATACTACCGAACCGTAAGGGCATGGGTTGTGCGAAAGAGAACCCCAGAACAGTGGAACGAAGGCGAAAAAGGGATGCAAGTGGGTTTTAGTCAGTAAAAGTCTAACACAGGGTGTGTTCCGCCCATAAGCGGGGGAAGTCATTTGATGATTTTCGATTTTATAAATAATCCGCATATAATTTGTTATGAATTTATGATATAGACGAAAAAGACGTAGGTACATCTTCTAATAAGAAGAAAACCCTGTAGGTGGGTACTAATAAGTTTCATTTCCCGGACATGAAAGTAATAATAGAGAAAGTTCGATCTCTCTATTAGTTGCTATTTTAATAAATACTTAACGCAGAACCGTGTAGGATGCTTCCAGGATGCACACTGGAGTGGAGCGAGACGGCGTTCCAAACTTAGAGTATATTCCTAGTAAACACCCACTTTCAACGTCCTTCATTTACCCTTAGACCGTTTTCACATTATCCGATCCGATATCGGTGCCGGACGCCGATACAATATCGGGGTAAGTAAAATGTATGAAATACCGTGCTCCGATATCCGATATCGGGTCGGACAATATGAAAGACAGGTCCATATTTCATACATTTTACTTACCCCGATATCGGATCGGCGTCCGATACCGATATCGGATCGGATAATGTGAAAACGGTCTTAGCGTTGAAGGGCTTCGGTAAGTCTTTCAAGCATTCAGAAGCGTCCTACGTTATTCTTTGAAATAGATTAATTGAAAATTTCCTATAGAAAATGTTCATAACGCATAATTGGTTCCATCGGAGCACTTGTACGGGTGCATTTTATTAAGATAGCCTTCTAAGAGAATCATAAGTAGATATTGTCGGCAGTTATGAAGCAAAAGCTTTGAAATTAATATTGCATTTTATTTTTAAACTGTATATTCATTATTTGATTAAATATCGGGAGCTTGGGTCAGGGGGTCGCAGTGTGCGTCATCTTTTCAAGGACATTTCTCGCATACAACTTTATCATTGTCAACTTTATGTGACCAGAGCGCTGTCTTGTATTTGCTCATAGAAAGGCCATCCAACCTGGCAATGTTACCTTTCTTATGGGCACATTTCCGTAGGTGACCCCGGTAGGTACTTCGAAGCCTGAATACTCTTTCATTATAAAAGTATGCAGCTGTTCTTTTGCATTAGTATATGTATAACCAGTTTGATAACTATATTTTTTTAGAATGCAATTTTCATTAATATAGAATCTAGATACCTACTTAAATATAGATCTAGATAGTACTAATCAACTAAGGAAAATAAAACCTATTACTGCAAAAAACGCCAACTGTCGTTTACGATTTTCTTCCTAAAAAGACAACTTCCTAATCTATCTATGATCATCACATTTCTTCCCTTCACTCAGGGGATAGAACAGAATAGAAGCAAAATACATGTTGCACTGACCCTAAATAACCTGTGTTACCTGTATTTTGGCGAGTAATCTGCCCTGCCCAATTTCGTACGACTAGGCAGTACCTACACCACAGAATAAATAATAGTACCTTAAACCGAACATCGAGTTGACCATGAGCGCTACAAGAGTGAAGAGCGCTGCGATGCTACGAGCATTTTAATTTGCAAGGGATTGCCTACAAACCTACTTATTGTGAAACATAGTCATGTTTACGTCATACTACTTGAGTCACTTACCTGTATTCTAAACACTCGCAAAAAAAGAAGCAAAGTCAAAATATAGGTACCTAAGAGATTGTTCACATGATAATTTATTAAAGCATGTTAAACTCATAGCTGCCAAGATCTACAAATGACAGCCGGGACCTACTGGTCCCGGCTGTCATTTGTAGATCTTGGCAGTCGTAAAGGATAGTCAGAAGCCAGTAAATCTGACTAAAGTGTTGCCATGAAGTACCGTGTTACCCCAATTAATGGGTTGTGGAGGTCTGGTAGGCAGCCGCTCTTCGTAAAATACTGGTACTGGTATCCAGCTAAATCCGGTTTGACTGGAAGCCGACCCCAATATAGTTGGGTAAAGGCTAGGCAGATGATATTAACCTCATAGCTACGTTGTGCGGTGGGCACACAATAATGATGCTGGTAAAACCCGTCATTGAGGAGTGACTGGAGAAGCGTCACGGAGTCTTCACCTTCCGCGTGACGTAAGTCCTCACCGGATAAGGTAGGTAAGTTCGGCAAGCTCCCGCACTTGATGCGGCCAAGCAGAGACGAAGCCTACTAGGGGCATGCGTTGAGATCTGAAAAGGATACTTATGGTCCTAGAACGCAAAGGGCAACTGGAGAAACATAAGTGTGTTTTTATCCCGTAAAAGTCTGACGCCCGCTCCGTCTTAAAGCGGAAGAAGTCACATGATGATTCCCCAGTTAAAAAAAAAAAAACATTTTGTCAGTAATAATATACTCGTAAGATATGTTATTAATTTATTTTAGTTAGGTACCATTTGTGTATAATTTAGCCAGTGTCAAGTACCTATTTCTTTGTTGATACGGTAGACCGTATTAATAGTCACTTGGTTTTCCATTAGATGCATGCGGATGTAACACATTCTACTATGTTTGCGTTGTTCGGCCGAAAATCTATAGACTAAGCCTTCCTCTCAACAATTTTCGCTGAGGTAGTCTCCGATAACATTCTCAGCTCCATTCAGCCGAAAATTGCACCAAACCGGCAAGCCCTATTTCGGAAATAAATCCACATATTGACCAGCGGTGTAGACACTTGAGATACCAAACTACACCAATTTAATAACACAATATCCACTAGGATTCAATTTGTTTTGTATAATTAAAATTGCCACTGATATTCGCTCGATAAAATCGCAAAGAACTCTGACCTATAATTATGGTTGATTGAACCAATTAAACCGTTCGGTTGTAGAAAATGGCCGAACCACAGATACCCTGCCAGTATATTTTGATGAAATATCAACGTGACAATTCAGCGAGCGTAAAGTGAGTTCACTTCAAAAGTGAACGAGCATGGTCATTGGTAACAGCTTTGATTTACAAGTACCTCATCATCATCCATCTAGCCTCTTCCCAACTTCCAGTCAAGCCGGATTTAGCTGAATACCAGTATTTTACGAGGAGCGGCTGCCTACCAGACCTCCACAACCAATTAACTGGGGTAACACGGTACCTACTAGGTCGTTAATTCAAACCATGTATTTATTTTATCACCACTACTCTCAAAACGGTGATGGGAAACAACATAGGAAAACCGACATGCCCTTACCGTAAAATTCAAAGAAGTGGAAGTGATAAATTGATGTCAATCAATCAAACCCTGCTAGGTCCACGAGGTGGAATAAAGCTGTCCCTCTCTCGGGGAAGGAGGTCTGAGTCCACGCCGTGGGAACATTATAACGTTGATTATTTATGGTATGTTTTTTGTACCTACCTAACGTTTCCTGATAGCCAAAAGGTTTCACAAAATACCCCTAAGTCCTAGTACGTGCTCCATCGTCTCCAACATCATGTTTTACCGTTTATCGATAGCACTCAAAACCGAGTCTATCCATAATAATTATTAAAAAAATATGCAATGAAGTGAGATCATTCCAACTGGTGTGTTATTCATTAAATATTCCACCGTGAATACTGAGGTCAAGTGAACATAAGTAGGCTTTCAATTAATTTAATCAAAATGGAATGAAATGTGAGGTTTATTGAATGCACTGTTGGAGTGATTTATTAAAGTTTATTTTACCTAAAATACATTACCGTAGGGGCTCGACAGGGTCGAAGCCTATTGGGGTTCTACGTGGACTAAAGAGAACCCCAGGACCCCGGAATTAGGGCGAACGAGGAACAAGAGTGGCTTCTAGTCAGTTGAAGACTGACACGCTCTCCCGCTCCGCCCAGAGCGAAAGAAGTCAATGTGATGATTCCCCACCTAGAAAAAAAAGGAAAGGCACTATTTTTTCTTTTGGAGGCCACTCTTTCCGAGTCCAGTAATATTCTCTGTCTCTAATGATTCTTCGCTTCACTCAGAGCGGGAGAAGCTATTTTGATGATCACCCAGGATAAAAAAACGATGACATTTCAAAATAAGCCTGATTACTCTAATCCTATTGCTAATTTACTATAGATTGATACTTGTATAATCATATATTTGGCACGACCACTACGACCAGTTATTAATAAAGTCCTCTTAGCTAGATTATGTAAGCGTTCGAAAGCCTCTAACCCACAGAAGATTAGCAGTCTCTTGCCAATATGCAAACTTCGATTAGAACCTTTTGATATTAAAGTCACTTGTCTAATAAAAAAAAATGTTTTGTCACTTATATCTAGATATCTATACTAATACAATAAAGAGGTAAAGTTTGTTTTTTTGTTTGTATGAGGTAATCTGTGGAAGTACTGGTCCGATTGCCAAAATTTTTTCACCAATAGAAAGCTGTTGCATTCCTGAGTGACATAGGTTATACCGGCAATACTTTATGTAGGTACGCGGGCGAAGCTGCGGGCTTAAAGCTAGTTAGTTATAAAGGCAAAAGTTTGTATTGGATTTGGATGAATTTAGCACATGTGTGGACCATGTCCTAGAATAGCACATAAGTTTCATATGTAGATTTACCTGGTATGAAAATTATCCTGGTTGCGTCTTCAGAGTACTTTTACCACAAAAAAATAGGAACCAGTTACCTACGGAACTTGACAAACCAAAAAAATAATACCTATCTCAAAAACTAGCATCAGCAAAAAGTTAGATTAAAACTTTATATAATCCGCAGTGCTTTCGAAGCATATCAATATTGATATCATCTCCGCTTCAAAGAGCGCTGAGTCATTGACGGGCGCATGTCGCAGCCACTACAACCTCAAACACAGCTATTATCGAAGGTTCCGTACTCGTGACCGACGGAGCGCTATGTTTAATTGAGTCTCTGCTGTACATCTGAACTTATAGATTGTTTAAAGGATCAAAAAATGTTTTTAAAACAATAAGTCGGTCTGGTCACAAATAATAAAATATATCTACTAGAGCGCGTCTAATGAAAGCGCGACCTGAAGATTTAAAAAAAAATTAATTGGAAACATTATTCAACCGCAATTGTACGAAATCAAAAAGATTTTGAAGTGTCAAGACATGATTTTCCTACTAGTTAGTAATACAACATACAAAATTTTTGGATTTAAACCTCTTTTTCTCAGGTCGCGCTTTCATTAGACGGACTATATCATAGTCTGGTCTAAGCATGTCACCTCGTCGTTAATACCGCGTACTTCGAAGGACTGGAACAAATTTTTCAATGCGGTCTTCCCGACCGATTATAACTTATGTAGGTGTCTTCAAGGTTAGAGTGAATAGGCTCGTAATAAACTAGTACGCCTCACCATCAACGATTGCATCACTGCTTACCAAAAGGTCGGATCGCGGTCAAACACCAGTTTATATTTATAAAAAAACGCAATGAAATAAACAAGTATTGTTCGATGGTATGGAACCCTTCGTTTGCGAGTTTGGCTTGCACTTAGCCTTCTTTTTCTTCTACATTAGCTCAATTTGCGAAAACTAACTACATACTAGTTTTATCAATAGATAGGATACGTTTGCACAGAGAGTTTTCTGAATACGTAACAGGCAAAGGAAACGATCTTATTCCGTTCTTATTTTTCTGAGCTACTCGCGAGTAAGTTACAAACAGCTCGGATCTCCGTTCTGCATATAAGTACCTTCAGGTAGTAGCAAAATATCCTTGATCAGGAATATCAAACGGGAGCAAACATAAGATTTTCTTCCGTCTACTAAATCCACCAAACCTACCCACCTTTTTGTACAAACTTGTTTGCGATATTTCTTTTTTTTAAACTGTTTTATAATAAAAATAAAATCTTTACCATTTTACAAGAGCTAATAAAATACATGACATGTTTGACTATCGCCCTCCAGAAAACTGAGTTAGTAGGTAGCTCCCAAAGATTAATATACACCTATTTTCTGAGCTAATAGAAATTAGGTATCTATTCGATAAGGACGCTTATCGAGTTTCGACAAGAATAGATTTGAACGGAAATATGTAGAGAGAGAGTACACTATTAATAGCATAGCAACAGGTTTCAATAAGGCTTTGTTAGGATCAAGCCGTTCTCGATTATTTCTCTGAACGACATTTTAGACTGATGCTCTGTTAACTGGGATCAAACCAGGATCCGCTTTGTCAGAGCTGGCCGTGCCGAAGTTAAGCTCAGCACCATATTCTATAGGCATTGTCTAACCGAGGCAAGCCAGAACAGGCTAAATTGCGCCTGTTTGTCTATCGTTGATGAAGTTTGCGGGACAATTGCACGTCATTTGAGACACTTCAGGCTCAAACTCGCCAACTGCTGCCTCCCACGACGAGCCTTGAATAGAAAGTCACGCTCCTGATTCTGAGCAAGTTTCAGCAATATCTAACCGATCAGTATACCTACAGTTTTGAATAACAACAATAGAAAACTTTGCTTTCGAAAACAATATGATTTCTAATTGATTCAGCTTTAGTCGAACAAAACACAAAATTGCAGATTTTAGATAAATTTCTACGATGTAACGAGGTGTATGCCAAAGATAATATCAGTTCTATCTAGGAGCATTGCAACCGCAGTTAGTAAACTACTACAAGCTAAGTACTACGACCGCAGTTAGCAAACAACTTGTAGCATAAGCCAGTTAGACTAATAAACATTCGGTTGAAAATGTTTGTTATTAATTTGTATACCAATTATACGAGTATCCTCGGCAACGTCAAAGTAACCGCGATGCGCTGCAGCTTTCTCTGTATGGTATGTACACTAGGATTTTCCAGTGATAAACATTCATACAAAACTCGTCGCAACAATTACGAAAAATGACCACCTCATCAAAATTACCACATCGGTGGAGCCGTTCTCAAATGACACAAGTGTTAATATGATTCCAAGAATCGATATTCACACTTGATCATTCACTCCGATCTAGCTGTCGTTACCATACGGGCTGGCCTCGAAGTGTTCAGAAGCTAGTGCCCGGGGTATCGGGAAAATCGTCTGTTCAGTTTGTCCAATACCACGTTTAATCGAATTCGTGAAGACTGCCAGCGTTAATTAACGTGTCACGTGCCCGAATACGGGTTAAGGCAATGACATGGAACTCGAATGCGGTGATGTAAGGATACTAAACGCGTACACGTATCGTTAAACTGATTTGTGACTGTACAATACTTTTTAACAGTGTAAACAAATATGAGGAAAAAAATAACTTCATCAACAATAGAGTTTTTAAGCTTCAAAGCTGCTATTATGAAGGAGTCAAACGTCAGTCAGACATGGTCTATGACTTTTCCGGCCGTGGACCAGTACCAGTACCACAGAACATATATATGTTCTGTGACCAGTACGATCACCATAGGAAACGGCATCTTGGAGAGAAAGACGAGATATATTATTTTACTAGTTTCCGCCCGCGACTTCGTCTGCTTGGAATTGTTGGTGCTCCGCTCCTATTGGTCTATATATAGCCTTTCTCCAGCCTTCTTAGACCAGCAAGCAGTTCCTGAGATTAGCGCGTTCAAACAAACTTTTCTTTTCAGCTATTGATATTGTATTCATGAATTATTTAAATTTTTGTATATTTTTTGATAAAGTGGTTATATTATAACTATAACAAATATTATTTCAATGCATATTTCCCATTGCCATTAGAAAATCACCTCGAAGCTTATTAAATTAAAAAAATCAGTCCTCACCTTGTAAAAGCCCGGGGTACCGGAGCACAAATTGCTTTTTATTAAGAGCGCACCGAGTTTCTAGCGCTAATCGACTTTAGGTTTTCTTTGCGCTCTGTGTATGTGTGCGTGAGGCACACCGGCAAGCGAGCGAGCGAGCCGCGCGCGCGTCACCGCGCTGTGCCGCCGTACATTATTACGTGTATTACTATTTTGTAACTTTTTTCCGCTTTGCTTCTGGAATAATAGTCGCGGAAGGCATAGCTTTTTTTCGTTTTCTGACTCTTTCTTATCTATTGCGTCTAAAATATATTGTGGCTCACGAATTTCCATTTTTCTGTCCAGCCTTGAATCAATTATTTCTGGTAGAAGACAATCAAAGTAAAAACTTTTTAACTTTGTTTCCATAATGTTCTTCCAGAATTATCTCTTTTCATTGCTTCTATTTTTTTACTGAGTAATTACCGAGAATTCAGTATGAATTTAGCTGCATAAAATATTTTCATCACATACTTAGTAGGTACCACTGTAGGCGCATGCTTGCGGACGGCGAGCAATGGGTAGCTCGCTGTCCGGACGTCTGGTAACAGTCCGGACCAAGCCCATGTCGTCGACGGCGCGTATTGTTCCACGCGCGCCTCAAAGAGATGTCAGCAAACTGTAGGGGACCGACAGGGCCAAAGCTTTCTGGGGCCTGGGTTGACGAAAGAGATCCCCGGGACCACGGAATTAGGGCAAAGAAGGAACAGGAGTGGGATTTAGTCAGTAAAAGTCTGACAGTCAGTGAGCGGGAGGGCCCGCTCCGCCCAGAGCAGGAGAAGTCATTTTGATGATTCCCCAACTAAAAAAAATATATTTCGTAGGTGGGCAAAGAAGGAACAGGAGTGGGTTTTAGTCAGTAAAAGTCTGACACGCCCTTCCGCTCCGCCCAGAGCAGGAGAAGTGATTTTGATGATTCCCCAACTAAAAAAAAAATATTTCGTAAGGTGGCAAAGAAGGAACAAGAGTGGGTTTTAGTCAGTAAAAGTCTGACACGCCCTCCCGCTCCACCCAGAGCGGGAGAAGTAATTTTGATGATTCGCCAACTAAAAAAAAAATATTTCGTAGGTGGGCAAAGAAGGAACAGAAGTGGGTTTTAGTCAGTAAAAGTCTGACACGCCCTCCCGCTCCGCCCAGAGCAGGAGAAGTCATTTTGATGATTCCCCAACTAAAAAAAAATATTTCGTAGATATTTTTTTTTCACTCTCAAATATATTTTTTTCAGTATTCTCTTTATTTTCAAAATTCTCGGTCTGTAAGTATCTTGCTCTAGAAAGATAAAATAATTGTTTTTTAAAATATCCCATTTGAAAAAAAATATACCCAAGTAAGATAATTGGTAAATAAGTATGTAGGTAGGTAGTGTAGGTACATATACGTATACGAATATTAGTTCATTTTTCATGCAATCGTTTAGCATTGATTTTTCGCCAACCACTTCTCTCCCTTGTTTTGTTTACTTTATTCCTCATTTTAAATAGGTACCTACAGTGAATTTTAACACAATTTTATTCGTAACTTTTTTAAACCCGTGCGTAATCGCAAGCGACACAGTTTCCCCGTTCGACGGCCGAAGCAGGACTAAAAAAACCAAAGGTTCTAAAGAAAAAACACGTTGTGGATGATTTTGACCTTGGAGTTATCAGAAGAAAAATTCATCAGTTTTACGAAGTTGACAAAAAAATACCAAGTGTCCGTAAGTTACTATCAAGTTTGAGAAAGGATGGCATATTGACTTGTGGACGGGAATATTTAAGACAGCTTTTACACAAAATGGGCTACCGTTTCAAAAAATGCAAATCAAAGAGACTTCTTCTTATAGAGCAGCCTAATATTACAGTGTGGCGGAAAAAATATCTAACACAAATCAGAAATTACAGAACGCAAAACCGCAACATATATTTTCTTGATGAAACATACATCAACGCCGGTCACCATGCCAGCAAATGTTGGCAATCATCGTCAGAACCCGGAATTCATGCTGATATTGGGAAAGGACGGCGATTGGTAATTCTTCACGCTGGTTGTCGAAATGGCTTATTGGATGATGCATTGACTATATTCAAATCAGATGCTAGAACCGGTGACTATCATGGAGATATGAGCGGACCTACTTTTTATAAGTGGGTAGATGAAAAGTTAAAAGATAAGTTGCTGCCGAATTCTGTAGTTGTAATGGACAACGCGTCTTACCACAGCGTTCAGGTTGAGAAGAAACCAACTATATCAAGCCTCAAAAGTGAAATGCAGAACTGGTTGCTACGCCATAATGTAGAATTTTCAGGAACCATGACAAAGGCTCAACTGCTACTTCTTATCAAAAAATACACAAAAAGAACCCGTGTATAGAATTGACGAACTCCTGAAAGCCAGTGGGACACACTGTTCTGCGTTTACCTCCGTACCATCCGGATTTAAATCCAATTGAGTTGGTCTGGGCTGATATTAAAAGCAACATAGCCCAAAACTATATTAATTCTTCTCTAGACGAAAAAATTATCTTATTGGATAAATTGTTTTCGGAATTCAGGGCGGAAAAATGGCAGAGATGCGACGATCATGTCCAGAAAAATGAAAACGATTACTGGAGTCGCGATAGTAGGTTCGATAATGTTATCGATTCATTCATAATAAATTTGCAAGACTCTGATTCAAGTTCCGGTGGCGAAGTGGAAGATGAAGATGATGACGAAATCGAAGATGAAGTTGAAACGGAATCTATGTCAGAATAACTTTCGTTAGAATATATAATTGTTTGTTAATATAAAAAAGTCCTGCTTTGAATTATAAGTTTAGTTCTTATTTGTCACCTGCACATTTTTAATAAAATAGGAGTATATTTGGGTTATATTTTAATCAACTAAGTAAGTATAATATATTACAGATAGCCTCCGACCGTCGTCCCGCCCCAAGTCTTGCTTTAGAAATGCACACTGAAATCGTAAGATCTGTCCGACATGTATCGATCTCATGTGAACTCATGCACTTTTTTCTTCGCCTCCCACCTCGCCGCGCATACCTCAGGCAGTGCACAGCACTAATGGCCACACTATAGTTATGATGAGCTGAATGCGCGCCAGTTTAGGTATTTCCTTCGTATTGTTAAACAAATACACATTTTGAAAATATAAAGTGTATACGGTATACAAAACATGTAGTTTTGTTAATATTCAAAAACTGAGAACCTTCCGTCAAGAATTCACGTCGTACTAAGCGTTTATTGTGGGTTTTAGAGGTATCTTTGTGAATTTATTCTATCGAGCAAACTTTATCAAATCGTGTTTCCATCGTATATACGGCCTAGTATATATCCCCAATAATACCAACATATTTTCTTAGATTTTAATTTAATTACTTACTACTTCAAACAAGGGTTATAAAAACGTGTTTTTGTGTATAAAAAGCTCGGTGCCTTCTTAATCATAAAGAGAAGTATTTTAAAATAGAATTCAATCGTCTAGTATTCCTATTTGATACTTGCTTTCATACCTGTTAAGAGTTATTAGAGCAATTTTTATGGTTTCGATACTTGATTGAACAGAGTTTTATTCCATTTAAGAATGATGGCATTAATTTCCAACATCTCGAGGGCAGTTTTCCAATCACAAGTGGTCGGACATTCATTCCATCTCACAAGGATTTTCTAATAACTAAGGTAGTAATAAAGTCTTACTAAGGTAGTAACTAGTGACTTTATTACTACCTTAGTACTTAACTATTTTATAACGGACGGAATCCAATGTCGAGAAGCCCATCATAGGATAGTACTAATATATTTATTTTAAGAAAATTTATTGTAGCTTTTGTTTTTTTTTCTCTGTACAACACAGGACTTTTAATCTGCCTATACATCTAATTATTCCTGAGCCACCAAGATACAGTTGAGCCGAAGCTAGTTTGGCACAGTCACTTCAAATGTATTTTACAATTATCTTCTTTTTCTTATTTTTCTTTCAAACTAGTGTGTGTCACTGGTAGGTACAAAGTCCCTCTTTAACTTACTAAGAAAAATGTTATTTCATACCTATCTACCTCGAAATCTTC
Source organism: Mythimna separata (assembly GCA_030763345.1). NCBI lineage: Eukaryota > Metazoa > Arthropoda > Insecta > Lepidoptera > Noctuidae > Mythimna > Mythimna separata. The sequence continues at coordinate 18,239,141 of CM061167.1, read as the reverse complement.
TTTTGAAATATTAATATGAGTCATCTAAAGATATGGTTAAACTTCAAATCTGAAACTTTGTTTTTCTTGAATTCAGTTTCTATATACGAGTATACGAAGGTAATTACCTAATTAGACCAGGAACGTTGGCTAAGGAAACATTAGTTACCGAGTTACTAATTACTAAAGTTTTCCAATATCTTGAACACCTATGAAAGGATTTTTCAGAAAGTTTTTATTTTTACTTGAGGGTTTTTCTGTCATCTGCAAAGCACGTTGATATGTCATTTCTCTTTTGAAATCGGACGCAAACAATTTTATTTCGTTCTCGGAAAATCTCGTTTGCTTTTGATGAAATAATCAAATAAGTTGAAATGTTAAGCAAGCGGACGTGACAAGTGATGAATGACTACAGAAAATTTTTCAATCACTAAGAATTTTTTTTAAGTTTTAATTATTGTCAATATTTCTTCTCCTGCTATTTCGTGTATTCTTCTGACTAAAACCCACTTCTGTTCCATGTTTGCCTTCGTTCCAGGGTTCCGGGGTTCTCTTTTAACCCAGGCCCCCAGTAAACTTCGACCCTGCTGGGTCCCTACAGGGTGGAAAGTTGTCAAGTGCACGAATTATCCAATTGTTAAAATATTCGTCTGCAATGCAAGGCACTTTACCTACTTGTCTACCGTAATGTCTGATCCGCACCTACGAGTAAGTAGGCTGTTGTAAACCCTTATGAACCGTGGAGAGCCTTAAAAACATCCGTGACGCCGCTATAAACGTGATCAAATTCTTCTTCTTCTACCTGGCGTTAACCCCGGCTACTCCAGGCATTCCCAGGGTCCGCCTTCCGGTTAAGCTTCTTCCACTTTGCCCGATCTTTAACATCCATATCACTCATTTCATTGGCTCTCATGTCGGACTTTACGACGTCCAGCCAGCGCTTGCGAGGGCGACCACGGGACCTAGCCCCAAGGACAGCCATATCCATACATCCCCGACCAACATATTCTATAGGGCGGCGCATGATGTGGCCAAACCATCTTAGAAGACACTCTTGCAGTTTTGCTCCCACGTCACGGACTCCAAGACTACCTCGTATAAATGTGATCAACTGCTGGACCTAAATATGTAATTTGACGGAAAAGAAAATCATCGAATTGAAAAGAAGTAAAACAAACGCAAAACACAATAATTTCACGTTTATGTTATGCTAATTGGCAGTATTTCCCTAAACAAGTTCGTCCATAGCCTTTCTCCATTCTTAGCTAAGAAAATAGGATGAAAGCTAAAAAAAATCGCTTGCAGTAGTTGAATACTACGGAATCATTAGAAAATGTTAAACTTACTGACTGACATAATATCAACGCACAGCCGAAACTACTGGAGCAGGACGTGTGACATTGTGCCCCAGATTTTCTTTTATATAAAAGCAATAGGGAATTTACAAAAATCACCATAGTTTCTAGCGGGTGAACCCGCTGGCAAAAGCTAGTTTTATCTATACTAATATAATAAAAAGGTAAAGTTTGTTTTTTTGTTTGTATGGGATAACCTTTGAAGATCCAGGTTCGATTAAATAAATGTATATATTGATAGAAAGCTGCTTTCTTCCTGAGTGCTATAGGGTATATTTTATCTAAAAAATATGTTTACGTCATAAAATTACCATATTTGTAACGGGCGGGCGGGCGAAGCCGCGGGCAAAAGTTAGTATTTTGTAAATCGAAAATTATTGTCCATAATCATAATAACAATCTATATTGAAAGTGTATTATTTTTAAGAAAAATAGACGTCTAGACGAGACTTAAAGACTAAAATAGAAATGCTAAAAAATCCTTTCATAATTTTCTTTTGATTGAGAATAATCTACATATTTTTTCAATGCTTTGGCCACGTAATTAATTTGATAAAGTTATGATGATACAATAAGAACCTGTTCTAAAAATAACAGTTTTGTAGTAATTTTCCTGTCTGCTTCTTATGTTTTGTATGTACATAAACTGTTAAATAAATAACTAAATAAACATCAACTGTTTGATGATCATTAAAACAATTGACTACAGGAAAATAACTGCGTTAAAGAACAATTCTTTTTACAATAGAACGTATCAGTCACATTTTTTACTAAACTACAATTAAATGTAAGTACCTACTATTTTAAACCAAAATCCGTAGTTAAAGGAAGTAAAGCCCGTTTATTTATTTTTTTACGATTTAATATCACGACCGCATGGGCCGTGCATTGATTACGTTAAACTTAGAAAATTAAGTTTATAAGGCTAGATGACATCATCCTTCACCACCATTTTTATAATTTAACGTAATACCAACATTGCCTAGTTTGGGGTTCAAATGGTTTGAACTAAATAAACTTGCCTTGTGTGTTGTGTTGTGGATCGTTGCTTTTTTGAAACCCTAAGGTTGACTGGTAAAGAATGCCTTCTTGCATTAAGTCCGCCTATGTCCCACTACTAACTAACGTACCTACATGAAGTCTAAATAAATACTTAAATTAATCTATATATATAAAAATCAATTGCTGCTCGTTCAACGGCTGTACGGATTTATCTTCTCTTGGTCTTGAAATGTTCGTGAAGGTCTAGGTAAAGTTTAAAAGGTACGAAAAAATCGATAATAAAGATTGGTAGTACGAAGTCTGCCGGGTCACCTAGTATACGTATTAGGGCATCGAGAACCGGCCCTATTTTGGGAACCGGTTCTTTCGGTTCCAAACTCAAGCCAGAACCGGGTACCCGGTTTTTTCGGTTCTTTCGTTTTTTTTTTTCCCGTGAATTTTCACGCGTTGTAGTTGAGCTAGACTCGCGTGCGAGGTGTCAATAAACGCGTTTTCGCTAGCCCTAGCCAACCACGCTAAAACTGATTTTATAGCCATAGAAAATTTCGGTCTTTCTTCGGAAAACCAGATTTTTTGGTGAAAAATGCTATTTTGTGAATGTCTGAACCCAAATTGGGGATCGCGTAATGCTAGCCAGAATGTAGGTCCAGTGGGTTGGGAAGTTAGGCCGAAAAAAGAAATCGAAAAAGACTAAAGGTTTTAAAGATAAAATTTTTAAAAAAATATAATTAAGTTCTAAATTCAAAATGTACCGGGAGGGGAAAAATGCGCTACGAGAAATGGTTCTTCTCATCAAATATAATAGGAAGGCTATCTTAGGTCGTTAGCGCAAAAAACCGCACCAAAATAACCCTTCTAGAAAATAAGTTATCGCGATTGTACTAGAAACCCGTCGCCCTAAGGTGGATTTCTATACTATGTCAACCTCGACTGATGTCGTTTGGTGACAAAAGTCATGATAGATACTATTCAAAAATTGTATTCTTGAAAATGTGAAGATAAGAAATGTGTATGAATTGAATGTTTTCATTGAAATTCTGGAGCCGAATCCCTTAAAAAATCGTTAGCTTGCTAAAGATTCATCAATAATATTACAATTATAAGGTTGTTTATAGTGAAATAATAGTATTTATTCTGTTTGGATTATAAATTCGGATTATAACTTGATATTTAGCATAAAGAGGAGGTATTAAGTATAGAGATAATATAATTTTAAATTTATTTTAAGAGAGAACCGAAAGAACCGAAAGACCCGGTTCTCCGTTTTACAGAACCGGTTCTTTCAGGGTCCCTCAGAACCGGGAATTCCCGGTTCTTTTAGAACCGGGAAAAACCGGTTCCCATGCCCTAATACGTATAAGTAGACTAAAATAGTTACACAACAAGTACACAAGATTCTGATCATAAATATTTACTATGTATCCGTATTTAGCTCGAGATTGTTTAGCTCTTGTGTGTAATTTGAAGTTATTGGATCAAATCAAATATTAATATTATCTCAAAAATATATTATGTACCAATATATTATATATTATACAACCGTTTTAACGGTGAAGAAAAACATCGTGAGGAAACCGGCATGTCCTAGAACCAAAAATTGGAAGATATGTGTGAACTGGACAATCCGCCGTGGGCCCGCGTGGTGGGTTACGGACCATTCCCTATCCTAAAGATGATGCCTTAGTCCCAACAGTGGGAACATTACAAGGCCGATAATTAATACTAATGCATACGAGACTCACATTACAGAAATACTTAAAATTAATAATTTTAAGAAGATAGCTATAATAGGTTATAAGAAAAAAAATTAGGTAAGTATTTACTCATATTTTTGGAATGTACCTCGTCACAAGCCTGTGTAATTTTTATTTTTAGTAAAATCCTTTTTTTAGTTAAATATGATTTTAAACTGTTTTAAACCAAACAATACAAATTCAAATCAAATAAATTATTTAAAATTTTATAAAAATCTGTTGATGACAGCAAATTTTTATTCAATGCAGAATGTAGGGCATTTGTTTTTATTCATATATTGGCCCAACATTAATCAGTCCAGTGCCTGGGGCATTTTACCTCGGATTTTGTTACTATGGAAGAAATATAAAAAAGGTATTATGATATACGTAGCTTATAATATTTATAAAATATACATTACAAAATAGAGGTGATGTAGGTATTAGGTACCTACATATTATTAATGGTTGTTCAACACCCATGTCAAAGATTTTCTTATATTCTTTATTGTATATACAACAATTTTTACAGTACTTAAATAAATAGGATATGAGATATGTTTGGAGGTGATATATACAAGCAAGCTTGATAACTGTTAGGATTTCTTGCAGCAATCCTTATTTTCTTCGACTTCATTTTCATCGTTTTGACAGTAGAAGATTATCTCAAGGGAATATGTAAATTCCCGGGATAAACATGGTCTACCAGTGTCGCAAGTTTCATCAAATTCGTCAAAATGCCAGAAGCATTCATTGCACCAAATAATACCCCAAGGTAGAGCATTACATAATCTCATTGACGTTGTAGGCGAATGTGATAAAATAACAAAATATTTATATATGGCACACTCAGTGCAATCGGCTTAGCGAGACCATTGTATAGAGTCCTAGTGGGAGCGAGTTATTTGTGACTTTGCCAGGAACAACTATTTATAAAGTGTCAAAGGAAGTGATTTCCTTTGATTGCTCGTGTTCCGCGAGGATGCTAGAGCTGCCTACTGCCGCGGGTATTTTTATCGACACAATCCTAAGCGCCTAATTATTGAACATTTTACTAGGAAAAATATTTTCTTTCTATAAGCCCTTGCACGGGGTGCGTGGGCCCCAGGAGCGCGGCCCACGCACCCCGTGCGCCGGCGGGGCGCGGGCGGCGCGGCGCGGCAGCGCGGGGTGGTCGGTGAAAGCGCGCGGCGCCCCACCGCCGCCGATGGGGTGCACACCGCCATATATAAAGAGACCTCAAGGTGAACTAATAGAGTAATAACAGATCCGGCGTCTTAGCACGTGGAACAGCCGTTCCCCGCCTCATCATGAGAGGGACCTGGAGCCAAGTGGTCAGTGTTCAATCATTCAACATATCTCGGGAATTTTAATTTAAGTTTCAATTTTTTTGCTACGGTTTTTCAATTTTTAAAGTGATATTTTTTCGATCAAAAGTGTTAGTGGAAACGCGTTTAAAAACGACTAATTATTAAATGACGAGGAAAAGCTTTACAAAAAGTCTGTTTGAGAAAAAAAGAGAGTGTTAATATTTTCGCGTAAACTCGAAAACTTTTCGAAAGTTCTAGTTTATAAACTTAATTAATTACTCCAGTAAAGTTGCAGTGACACTAGTTCTTAAAGTTTATTTCAATTTGGCAACTCGTAAAGTCATAACTTACCTGGCTTGCTTTAAGTGTGCAAGTAAAACATAAAGTGTTACTTCCACTCAAAGCGACTACTAGATACTCGTGCGTACTACTCCAAAGTTTACTTCGCAAATATCTGTTTAACTTACCAGCGTGTGTAGGTAGCATAGACAAATATTGACGAGCGCAACCGTAACAAAATGATTTTTCAATTTATTGTTTAATTACACACCTAAGTGATAATTTGTCAAATATTACGTGAACTTGCTTGTTTTCTTACTCATCGTTTTTGTTTGTGTGTCAGAAGTTTTAGCGCGGAACAAAGCATACAACTAGATAATTGCTGGTTTAATTTGAGAGATAGTGAAGACGAACTGGTCTGTGTGAAACTATCATGCTGTCAGGTGTACCTACATCACAGCATCCGTCTCATGTCACTGCTCATGACAATAGCTTGCACTTTTTATTGACGCGTCGAGATTTTTCAATTCAGACTGCAACTTCTCGCTATTGTTGTTTTGGTACTATAATGAGCGGCAAATCTCTCTAGAACATTGAAGTAATGGCGATGAACTCGACCGGATTGCATAATGTGTTCTTCCGTTTTGTAGGCGTTAGTCGGGTCACGATTTGCGATCTCGTTTTGGTAATGATTATAAAGAGTACACTTTCTGGCGCCGGCCGCCGCGAGCCGGCTTAAAATAATTGCTGCATTCAGAATATGAAGTGTTACGCAATTTCCCGCACAAACACGGAAACAATGAAAATGTTAAAGCTTTATGCTTCACATTTCCGCCTTAACACCTCTTGTGAACTGTTCCAATCAGGTGCACTCGTTCGTGATTACTCGACATCACTGCAAGCTTTATTTGGTTAATTAAGTTAAAAGGTGTGAGCGTTCATTTGCCGGTGTCAATGGAAATTATCTGGGAAAATGATACGCTGCTGCAGAAACTTTTAATAACAAGATTGATAATATTATTGATTGATATAATCAATTGTAATTACAATTTACGTAACAGTATATTTAGGTAATTTCCAACGGAATGTGATAAATATTGTATCCGATTATAGAACGGTTACGACCTTTTATTACGCGTCGGGTATAAGCAGCATTAGTGGTCGTTGTGTCCGTCCACGCGGCGGCGATTGCCTCTCCACTCACGTGTGTAACTGTTGCATAATGTGGCCAAATGTTGTATTGTATTGTATTATTAAATTAGTTAGCCGTAAGTGTAAACTATGCTAATGCACCAGATGTACAGAAACTTTCTCCAACTTATTTTCGCTGTCCTTTACGTAAACTTATTCCAAACTCACTTACATTAATATGGCATTTGATGTGGGTGTAAAGTTGTAAACTGGCTCTCTAAAATACAGATTAAAGTTTTCTTAAAACCATATATGAATACTTATCCTTTTAAAAGGAAGTATTAAGTAATTTGATATAATTTATTATAATAATTAAATGTTACGTCAGTGAAGAGTTGCAGTCGGGGCTGACCTAGTAGGCGTAGTCCGTACATGGCACACTTTACTGTTCTCAAACCATCGATTTCTTACATAACCGATGAACTTGATGGATCCGGGTTGTTCTTAAACTGGTTTTACATACAACGGCCGCCCTAAATTGGAATTACATTGTTGATAATATATGTAACTTAATATGGTTCTTCTTATGGGAAGGAATGAGATAAGAGGTAGTGTTATTAACAGTTTCCTCAAAACGTGATTTCCCGGTAGCATTAACTGTTCTAGAAAGCATGGCTCCGAGATGCTCAGTGGCGGCTAGCTAGTTAAGTATTCGCTTCCTAGGTCCGCTCGACCTACGAATTAACCGAAGCGTGTTCTAATGGCCCCCACCTCACTTAGACAACTCACTTATGCTCACTTTCCTTTTGTGAATCACATTAATGAACTGACGTTATAATTTGCGCTCGACATTAATTTAAACATTAATATTTCTAAACACTTAATGCATCAATGCCAGTTGCTCTTCATTCAAAGTTATTTTTATGAATGATGACTTTTATGAAAGGACGCTCCTCTGTTTTAAAAAAGCTATGCGACACTATTTCAAACTGTTATCAAAATATGTACCTATTCAAACTCATGCTGTGCGCTTTTCAGGGAGCTTTGCGTTTATTTTTTATAATGATCTAATTTTAAACAGAGTTTTTCTTTGTTTCAGATTACCCTAGCGGTAATTTTACAAATCGCTCTAGTTTCGGGAAAGGCTATTATACCACAAGAGCAACAAGCACAACAACAGTTGGAACAGAAGCAGCACACAGCTCAGAAGAGAGTCGGCTACGACTACCCCGCGCCGCCCGAGGACTTCGTCACCCCCTACCAGGAGCATGGCGGGCACGACGAGCACCACGACCTGAGCGAGCACCACGACGAGCACGACTTCAGCGAGCACGAGCACGTGGAGCACGGCGTGCACGACGAGCACCACGTCGAGGAGCACCACGAGGAGCACCACGACCACCACGAGCACCACGACCCTGGCTACTGGAAGAAGAAGCTCATTTGGAAACCGGGCTGGAAGAAAATCTGGAAGCCAGCCAAGAAACAAATCTGGAACCCATCCTGGAAAAAGATTTGGAAGCCCGTGTGGAAACATACTAAGGTCGCCGTGTGGAAGGAAACTAAGGTACCTGACTGGAAAAAGATCTACAAACCTGAATGGAAACCAATCAAAGTTCCTGCTTGGAAAGAGGTAAAAGTTCCCGATTGGAAGAAAATTACCGTTCCCGTTTACAAGGACATCGTCGTGCCTGGCTGGAAGGAAATACAGGTCCCCGCATGGAAGAAGGTATGGATTCCCGAATGGGTTAAAGTTGGCATTCCCGGTGAAAAGTACTTAGGAAAAGATCATGACGGATGGGAATACACATCGCACGATCTGTGGAAGAAAAAACTAGTATGGAAACCCATTTGGAAGAAATATTGGAAGCCAGCTAAAAAGCAAATCTGGATTCCAGACAAGAAGTTGGTGTGGAAGGACGAGTGGAAGCAAATCTGGAAGACTGAGAAGAAACAAATATGGGTCGATGACAAGAAGTTGGTCTGGAAAGAGGCTTGGCAACAGATCTGGAAGCCCTCAAAGAAATTGATTTGGGTGCCCGACAAGAAACTGGAATGGAAGGAGGCTTGGAAGCAGATCTGGGTGCCTGGATGGAAGGAGATCTGGGTTCCAGGAGTAAAGAAAATATGGAGGCCCGTATGGATATCTGAATGGTTCCCGTCCCCCGACCACCACGAGCACCACCACGAGTCGCACGGCTGGGACCGCAGTGACGTGACCGACAACAACACCGCCGCCAGCCAGAAGGTGTCCGTCAAGGTAGCGCCGCAGGAGCAGCCGGCGCAGACACAGGCGACACAGACACAGACCACACAGAAAGAAGCACCAAAGCAATCACTGAAGTCATGGCTATTCCCCGAATAAATTATTATTATTATTACCTAGGAGTATGACGAGTACTTATCTAACCAAATTAAAAGCTTTTTATGTAGATGTTCATTATAGATATCCGGATATCGGATAAAAAGTGCTTGTCTAGAAAGCGTTATAATGCCATATGAAAGTGAAGACTGTAAGCGAAGCACAGGCGGCGCGAGGATACCAGAGCGGGCCAGGAACGATCGCATCATGGCTTCTCACTAGGTAATGACATTTGTTTAACATTTTGGATTGCCATGCGAACATCAGCCTGCGATGCGATTGTTTCCACGCCCATATAAAAATCTCATAAAGCTCACAGTAGCGTTCAAATGTTGTTAACGTTATTTATAGTGTCTAAGCTTTAAAGTGTTTTGGTTACACATTCGAGTTTGTACTGTTGTCGTAGGCCGTAGCGATGTCTACGGAGAGCGTGTGGTCTGTACCTACCCACTGATGCTATGTGTTTTGTTGTTCATTAGTTAATTATTGCTAAGGTTTATTTGTAGGTCTTTAGATTTTAGTTTGCGGAACCAATGAATAAAATGTTATGGAATATTAAATATGTTCTGGTTTTAATTACAAAACTGCTTACTACTACTAGTACTTGCGTAACTACAGTCATGTACCTGGGTATGATAATCTCGATTTGATTTAAGAGATGTGAGACAATGGGTAATTAAATAAATGTATCCATTGTTCACTTTGTAAGACATATCCCTACCCATAGATCTTTTTTGTTAAGATACATAAAATATAATACTTAAACTTTCAACGGAAAAGTGGGGTGTTACAAGTTTGACGTGTCTGTCTGTATCTCTGTCCGTAACAAAAACTTCATTCAATTCATCACTGCTGGCCTTATAACTCCTAAAGAAACGAATGAACTGATATCGGTGTGGTTTTCTATAGTTTAGAAGCTGACGTGATCGAGATAGCAGGATCATTTGTTAGCTGCGGTAGGGATTTTAAATACTTAATGGTTATTTACTTTACCTTTTCTAACAGCTTTGACAGATTGGCAGCAGGGTGAAGAGGTAACTTTGTCGTTTGTGGGTTATCGATAACTGTAGGACTTTCCATGGTTTGTGTATAAGTGCATATTATACTCTGAAGATTGCGTTGACTAAGATGGTTACTTATTATTTGAAGAACAGGTTTGGGAGAGGCCTATATCCAGCAGTGAACGTCTTTCGGCTGAGATGATGATGATGAACAGGTGATTGTTTGGTTGGTTTTCTTTCTTGTTTGGTCTAAGTAAAGTGTTTCTTTGACCTTGAGTTCCCGGATAGTTTTAAACTTCTAGGTAGTAGTATTGAAAGCAGTGACGTTTGATAGCGCTGGTGTGGTGTAAAGCTGTATGTACAATTTGGACTCGGAATCGTCAGTCGGTCGGTCTTACTCGGGGTGAATGTACTCAACAGGTGGTCTGTAAATACGAGATCGGCTTTCTTCTTAGCAGTTCGAGCCAAAGTAATGTCACTTTTCTTTCACATGTAAATAAAAGTATTGGAATGCCTGAACTGCCGAATGTTTTCTTGAATTCTGCAAGCTGTGGATTAAGTTTCAACAAAACACTGCTTCATCCCCTAGCCACATACTTAACACACTAGATTAAATAATGGTTTTAGTAAAAACTAAATAATGGTTTTTTGGCGTTCCTAATTCAAATCTCATTATTCCCTAGTTAACGCCCATACTACATTATATCCCTAGGGATAAAATAACTTGCTTTAGGTGATGGTTGTATGACATAATTATAAAAGGGCGATATCGAACAGGTGGTGTAAAAACAATTTCTTTTTTGTAATCTAGATATTAAGTACTCTAAGTACTCTTAAGACGTGGGAGCATTCACAAATATTTAAAGTCACATACACACGACACTTAGATCATTTGGATCTTCTTTTATCTATCGTTCATACTTGACAAATATTTGCTCCGTGCGGAAATCGTACCCGCGACACTATCGACACGTAGTGCAGTAGCTAATCACTAATCCACTGCGCCAGTCATGCCTCTTCATTCGCAGTGCTTAGAAATAAAATGAACGTTTAATAAGAAATCCTTCAGTAAGTATAACCTGTCGTATTCAAGTGGCCTTCTAACAGTTATGATGAGAGATCGGAATTAGCTTTAGCATTATCGGCCTTATAATGTTCCCACTGCTGGGACTCAGGCCTCCTCTCTAGGAGAGGGAATGGGCCGTAATTCACCGCGCGGGCCCACTGGGGATTGGTGGATGTCACATGTCTTCGAGTTTCTGGTTCTAGGACATGCCGGTTTCGACCGAGATCGGAATTATTTAGAGTTATTTCTGTACCTACTTGCATCGAAATGTTGGATATTAATATGGATCTTCCCGTCGTGCCTAATGGACAATCCCGTGTGGCCAACAATATTACAAATAAGTAATAAAGTTTACTCTTGTTCATGCAAGCTATGTTAGGCGAAATACAAATTAATATGACAACATCACGCGTGTGCGCATTAGACGCAAAATACACAGAAGCGATGAAAGATTCGGATGCGATGCCGATGTGGATCGGATTTTTGTTGCTTCAAATTTTATTCGTACAAAATATATGAAAGAGTAAGTCGTAAATTACACAGAAAGGATGCGGCGCGGATTTATCACGCATCCTTTCTGTGTAATTTCATTATATATTTCACATCCGCACCGCATCCGAATCTTTCATCGCTTCTGTGTATTTTGCGCCTTAGGATTTTGCAACTTCGGATTTCCGATGTCGTTGATGGAAGTTTGGCATTGTCACGCGTGCAGTGGTTTAAATTGTGTCAAATACCTTTTTTATTTAATAAACCTCGGGCTTTTTTCTGTTCTTTAAAACTAATCGCTGGATTTTAACCTATCAATACCAGCGAAACGAGACACAATAGTAAGTCAATAACAGCGCGGTCCTATGAGACCGGTCGGAGATTCATGAATTAAGGCATGTCCTCTTTATTCTATCGCTTTATGAAATCAGTATATAAATTACTCTACCTAAATCCGAACTCTGGTTATGACATGGGTTATATAAACTAAATAAAATACATGAATATTGCAGCAGTTTCAATCGATATCTGTCGGTCTAGCCTTCAGTCCGAGGGGTGGTTGTCAAGGCTGCACCTAGGTTGTCCAGCGGCTAGGTGACCTGCCATGGAGAAAGGTGAAGGTCTTTGGTACCTACCTCGTAAGTTTACAAGGGTTAGTTAGAATTAAAGTAGTGATTTCCAACACGGAAAATCCGAAAGGTTATCACCGTGTGCCCCAGATCGAAGGCAACGAAGGAACGGGGTAGGGGTTAGTCAGTAAGAGTCTGACCCGCCCTCCCGCTCCGCCCAAGAGTGGGAAAAGTCATTCTGATGATTCCCCTACCGAAAAAAAAAACCCATAACAAGTTTCTCTTTGTAGTTCGTTCAGTTAGAATAAAGTGCATGACATAATATGGAAAGTGGTGGGTTCTAAACCTAATAGCAAAAAACAAAAAAAAACCTTACAGCGGAAAGCTTTCACTATCCTAATAATTATGATGGAAATGTGGTCTTTCAGAAGAAACCTTCTTTCACGTGGCGCGTACCTGCTGGCAGAAGCTAGTATTATTATAAAGACGACCGTGTTTTTCTTTGTGTGGGAAATTATCGGTATGACTTCTCCCGCTCTGAGCGGAGCGGGAGGGGGTGACAGTCTTATACTGATTAAAACCTGTGACAGTCTTATACTGATTAAAACCAACTCCCGTTCCTTCTTTGCCTCCATTCCAGGGTTCCCTTTCGTTTAACCCAGGACCCTAATAGGCTTCGAACCTGCCGGGACTCTACATTTCGCAGACACTGTCTCTTTGGGGCGCGCGTGAAATTATTATTTCTAATTGGTATTGTAATATCTACGGAGATCTAGTCACCCTATAGTGTAGGATGTCAGCTCATGAGACGAGAAAGAGCAACCAAGAGGGTTACGAGGTTGAGCAGCAACCGGAGATGTCCCGCGGGGCCGAAAAGGCCTGCAATGGCACGGAGCAACAGAGAGGTCTTGCAACGACCTCCTGCAAAAGTTCTTAAAAAAAGAATTGCTTCGTCTAAGCTGCCTCCGCGCTCTAATGAGAAAAACAGTTCAGTTTAATATGAGTACTCGTAATGGATAGAATTTGATAAGAAAATAGTTGGATTGTTGAAGATCGGTTTCATACCATCGGTTCATAAAACCGTTATGGTTTACACCATTGACTTCAACAACGTCGAAGCTTGTCTTCTGAATACACACTACCGTCTGTTTTTATACCCTGAGACTGAAATGACATTGCAACACAAAAGAATTGGCATCATTCATATAGTAAGTTTGAGATTATCTGTGTCAATTTAGTCTCAGGATATAAAAAACAGACGATGGATCTCACTCAGTAGCCCTGGTAGACCTTGAGCTTTCGCTACAGTCCTCACAGTTAAACTTGAAAATGTTATACCCGGACTAAAAACGAAACCCCTAAATAAATCTCATACCAGACGCTTCCCGGAATGCCCTTTAAAATAGGACAATTCCGTGGAAACCTGCTTGTACGGCAACCCTACTTATACTATGCTTCGAAGAGTGACAAAACAGTTCCCGTCGACATCTACAGGGGCCATGGGTTAATTCCCGGAACGCAAGGCAAAGAAGGAACATAAGTGTAGGTTTTAAATTAGTAAAAGTCTGACACCGACAAAAGTCCGTTCGGTCCAAAAGCGGGAGATGTCATTGAATGATTTCACAACTAAAAAGAAATCCGTCACTACCACAGAAAATTTATCATCCCACAAACCTGCATGGTTTCTTTGGAAGCGATGCAAAAATACACATACGAGTAAAGCCGAAATCTACGAATTCTGGAAATAAAACTAATTAACAGTTTGTACAATGTTTGTACATGCTGGGAAAAACATTTATTTTTGATGTCAAAAGTATCGCACGTGAAACTTTGAGATATGCTTTTTTACGGAAATAACGTGAAAAAGCATATACGAGGAGCGAAACTGGCTGAGGTCCCTTTGACGGTTTTTATGAAGTGGGGCCCCGACTGACGATTACACGTTATTACCTATCCTAGGACATGCTTTATTAAGTACACCAGAGGGTAACCCACCGTTTGTATACATTATAGTAGTGCGACTATTATATAGATACAATTTTATATTGCCCTGCAGTCAAGTGACTAAAGCAGTTATAATGTCAAGCACAAATACTTATAAATTACATACTACAATAACGTACAATTTCCAACATTTGATAACTGACCCGTAATTAAACAGGACCTGAATTCCTTTCAACAGCTCGACAGAATCGCGGTTAATTAATAAATCGGCAATCAATTTATAGTTCAAATTAGAGTAGTATACTACATCTGACATTTACTCGTGTATTCCCTTGCCTGAACGGTAAAGAAAAAGGCTTTTGACGCCAGTAGCGTATTTAACAATTTTGCGGCTTGGACCGAATAATTATGTACCGACCTATGTATGTTATTCTAGAAACCGCGAGACCCGGTAAAGCGAGCTCAAAACTCATCCATCGCTTACTACTCATTAGATGAGTACCATTGCCATGAAGTACCGTGTTACCCCAGTTAATGGGTTGTGGAGGTCTGGTAGGTAGCCGCTCTTCATAAAATACTGGTATTCAGCTAAATCCGGCTTGACTGGAAGCCGAACCCAATATAGTTGGGAAAAGACTAGGCAGATCGACTACTTATTAGATGAGATCGTTGTTGTGCTTTTATCAAGAAAATACATCATGTATCTACTTAGCTAAGGGTGGCTTGCATTAGCGATGAGCGATTCCAAAATATTTTAACAACTGAGAGAATTGGAGTCGTTAAAATAAACCATCAAGTCAGCCATCGACTCGCCGTTCTATAAAATAATCGAGATTGATTTTCGATTGTTTCGAGTCAACAGAGTCGACCGCTAGTTTACGATTGATCGAGTCAGTCACTCTCACTCGAAACTTTAAACTCGCGAATGAACGCGTCATGCGCCAGTCACAATAATGGCGCATTTTCATTAGTCGTTAACTCGTTCGGTATACAGTATGCGGGGAGCCCCCGCATGCGGGATAACAACCAATGAAAGTAACATGTTCGTTATACCGTCTGCGGTTCCCCGAATGCGGGCCATGTGACACGCGTTCCAGTAATCTCTCGCACCCGGCCATGCGGGCCCTATCGACTAATAAAAACGGTTCCCCGAATGCGGGCGCTGTGGCATGCGTTCCAGAAATCTCCCGCACCCCGCATGCGGACCCTATCGACTAATGAAAATGCGCCATTAAGGACCAAGTTGGTCTTGAGTCAAAGTCGAAACAACAATCGAGAACTAGTTATCGAAGTGTTCGAATTTTTAGTTTGCATTAACCCTCACAGTCTACCGCCCTGGCCATGGCTCTCTTAGCCTAAGACATATACATTAGCTTAGGTAGGAAGAGACCTATGAACAGATAAGTACTAACTAGTATAATAGTATTCGCATGCAAAACCTATTGTTTCAAATTTTGCACCTTCATATGTAACCTTCGCACACTATTCATTCATAAAATTATTACATCTTATCTCACATAAAAAGGCCAGATGCTAATGGCTGAAAGATTATACAACAAAACGCGCTTGTGTCATTATATAAACAAAGCCACTATTGTTTTATTAAGTGTATTTGCGAGTTAATTACATTTATGTTCTGAAATAAGATTGTGCGAAACGGTAGATACTATGGTGATGTTAACAATGGCTGAGTATTTCGGTCGGTATGTTCACTATTTGGTGAGACGCATGTTCAAGTGATATAGCGTTGCGGCCAGTTGCGGGATTGTTCAAAAGAGTTAGTTACCCGTGGCTCTGGACTGCAAAGGGTTTATACCGACCGTAAAGGATACCTAGGTATCTAACTGAAGGAACCTGCTCGCTGCCTCTGTTGCATTCTCAAATTTACCGAGTCAATGTCCAATGTAAAACAGTTTGAAAAAAGCTAAGAGATCCCGCTAGACCAAGTCTCATAAGTACAGTACGGCCGTTATAACTTGGCGAGTCTGAAGTTAGGCTCTGCGAATTTTGGCGCTTGAAAACTCGTTCAAAAATAAAGTTTTTAAAAAAATTATGCCTATAACAGTTTTTAACAGCAATAACAACTGCAAATTACATTTATTTTTTTTTAATTTTTGTTTTTGTACGAGTTATCAAGCCCCAAAATTCACAGAGCCTAACTTCAGACTCGCCAATGTAGGTATAACGGCCATACTGTAGAGGTGGATTGGCCATTTTAACCCCTTCGGAGTGCTAAGGGATTAAAATCACTTGCCGAAACTCAAGACAAGACCGTTTCAGTTGTGATGGAGGATTTCTGTAGAAGCACTCTACTACATCTAAGTACATCTTCATGTACAGGGGCATAAGAGACTAGGTCTAGTAAGCCAAGACTTCCTCTCGGTCCTCCTAGAGCAGGAGGTTTCATTTGATGGTTTCCCTCGTATAAAACAAGTTAAATTAAACCAGTAATACATAATTCAACTAGGAATGAACGGCCGATTAAGACCGCTCACGCTAGGTACTAGTAGGGGAGAGGTGGCATGAAAGGGACGCGTATTGAAAGGGACAAGACGAATATCTTGTAAAATAAGAAACTTCTCGAAACGAGAATATTTTTGTTCTGTGGCAATCCCGAAGCGCAACCATTCCTACCTAACGTACCGCTTCTATCATTTCAAATATGGCGACGGCGAGCAAGTGTTCGTAATCGTAAACAAAAGTAAATTTTTCGTTATTCTTTGGAAGTGTTTTGTAAAATGTTGTAATTAGATAAGTATTGTTTTACCAGTGTTTTGATCGACTTAGTTATCGACAAATACGAGAACAAAAGGTCAGAAAACATTTATTAATTGGCAGTAAGTTTTAAAGTCATTTTTATTATTTTTGTGTCATATTTATGAAAGGGACACAAAAAATGGTTATGAATGGGACGTCCCTTTCATAACTGTAATATTCATAAACAGTACTTTAATTAGCTAATTAGTACACAATCTTTGTAACACCTAGAATCTGGCTAACGAATGACTAGTTTTAAGTTTTTCTTATCATCATGTTTTGCAATAAAAAGTATTCTATTTATTTGTCTATCTATTTTGTTGATTTTATAGTAATATTTTTGTTATTATTATTTTTGCAGTATAAATATACCCAGAACACTTGTAGAAGTACACAAAATAGAAGAAGTTGTGCATGAAACTGTATATAAGCATTATTATTGTCTTAGTCTCTCTTATATATCTTAGTTGATGATTAAATGTAACCAAGAAACCAAATAAGTTAAGACAATTGAGTAAAACTCATATAAAAAAATATAAACACTTAAGTTGTTTAAAAAAAAACCATTATAAAACGGTTAATTACTGTTTAATTTCAGTTTCAGTGTTATCTCTAAATATTTTTAGTGAAAATTATTGGTTATTATTTTTTTGCTAGTTGCATTACTAGTCATAATTTTACGTTTAGCACCTAAGTGGATTTATGTTAGGATAGCCAGTTAACCAAACTTTAAGATTGTTGTTTGTTTGTAACTTAAAAAACTAGATTTTAAAACATTACCAAACTAGTATTAATATATTGTAAAATGATTTTATATGGATATTATGTACTGTCCCTTTCATAAATGAATCCGTCCCTTTCAATACAGCACATTTATGAAAGGGACAAAATCCACATTTTTTTAAATCGTTAATATGAGTACCTAAGAATAAGGATATATTAATTATTTACTTTTATTTCATTAGAAGATGAATGTAGGTTTCTCATTCAGGTTCAACCTATTTAAAATATTATATAGAGCGTTCACTAGAGCCACTAGAACAAAAATGTCCCTTTCATGCCACCTCTCCCCTATTTATTTGTACTCGTTAATACTGTACGTACCTAGTTTTTTGTTCTGTCGCTTATTAATTTATTATTAAACTCAATGCAATAGAAAATACCACCATTTTTTTGGATATGTGGATATCATCTATTTATATAGCATTCATGATTTTTTTTAGTAAAAAATGGTTGTTATCTACCTACATCGCCCGGACAATTCTATTAACGTACCGATTTAAATCTCATTCGTCACTATCAGCTCAGCAGTCTATATATATGACAAGGTATGTAAACACAAAGATGCAAACTGGTGAAATTACGATACAAGATTCTTCCTTCTGGTTTTGCCGTAGTTGGATATAAGGTAGTAACCAGTTCACACAAGCCTACACATAGATACATACATAGCCAGTCGGTGAGAGTGAAAGGTCGATCTAGAAAAAAACGCGCTATGATGCTATCAACTCACATAAGGATTACTTAATCATCCAAACCGAACTGGTTTCTTTAATCGATTATTGATTACTGCAGGCTTAGCCAAGTTTAGAATCTACATTCATCAACGCTATTATTATTTACTAGTTTCCGCCCGCGACTTCGTCCGCGATGATATATAACCAATAGCCTTCCTCGATAAATGGGCTATCTAACACTGAAAGAATTTTTCAAATCGGTCCAGTAGTTCCAGGTTACCCCCTACATACAAACTTACAAATTATACCTCTTTATAATATTGGTATAGATAAAACTACACATTGGAATTTTGAAAACTCTATGTTACTAGCTAGGGATTGAATACACCTATTGTTGCTGAAAACAATTACACGCTGTATTATTACAATATTTGATAGTGGATAAAGGTAACACTTACTACTTACATTATGATATTTAAACTGTGTGTTGTTGTCAATGTTGGTTCAAAAATAATTCCTCCTTTTAGAGAGAGATTCCTGAGATTAGCGCGTTCAAACTAACTCTTCAGCGTTTAGATACCTATAGATTAGAACGTCTGTTCTCAAAGTTAAGTCATGTGGTCAGAAGAAAGTAGTAAGTAGTAAATAGCGTAGCTAAGTTCACATCGTTTATTGCTACATCTAATAGTTTTACGGTATAAATGGTAGCCAAGTTACAATTTTGACAAGAATTACAGTTCGTCCACTATAAGTTGGCGAGTGTGAAGTTAGGCTCTGCGAATTTCGGCGCTTGAAATATCGTACAAAAATAAAGGTTTTAAAAGAATAAATGCAATTTGCAGTTCTTATTGCTGTTAAAAACAGTTATTGGCATTAAATTTTTTTAAAACCTTTATTTTTGTACGATATTTCAAGCGCCAAAATTCGCAGAGCCTAACTTCACACTCGCCAACTTATAGTGGACGAATTGTAACAAAATTACCAACGGATCGTCTTTTCAAATCACTTACGCCAGGCGCTACATTGAGATTCGTTTATATCGAGAGAATATTATGTTGTTAAAGTACCTACAATTTAAGTTCTTATTTTTATGTTTTATTTTTTCTCTTTCAAGATCTATTACATAAGATTTATCTACATATAAAGAGCATGCTCTTTATATGTAGATATTTAAATGTGAAAACATTGTTTAATAGTTGCATAATTCGTTGTTTTGTTTGTTTGTTAATACCTACTGTTTGTTTTCCGTTTGAAATAAAATAAAATAAAAATTCAAAATTTGGCTCATGTTGATGCCTAATCGGTCTGGCATGGACACGTTCAGTTCCAAACATGAAACCGACCACGGATATCAAACCAACCGTTATTTTACCAATATATTGAGCAAAAAAGTAAAATTGACATCAAACCAACAAACAAACAGATTGAGTTACTTTTGCATTTGTAATATAAGTATGAATTGAAATATTTATTTATTACATAATAGTGTTACATACAGCTATCATTACAGAATAATCCAATGCGATAGTGTCGTCAAATAATTTTAATTATACCTACATAATTACATGTCAAATCAAATTCAATTATTCATAATTTGAACAAAAATTAAAAATAAATTAACCAACATTAAGCCAATGCGGATTATAGATCTATACAGTCCATTGAAATATGGATTGAATCCGCATTCGGAGGAAATAAAAATCAAATATAAATTCACACAGCTGGTGATTAAAACGTTTCGGGCATAGATACCAGTGATTTCGTGGAATGAGGATCATTCCGCTATGAATGGCCATAAGTACCTGGCTTACGTTATTCATTCAAAATCATTAATGACGTGTCACTTCTATAAAATTTGTGGAATTCAGCCGAATCATATTTCATCGTCATTAATATGTGACGGCCATTTATGCCGTTTAAGCCCGATAAATTCTATCAAAGGAAGGATTTCCGTGAACATTCCGCGTGCATTCAATTCATATGTCCGTACATTGTGATTCAGTAGGTAACTTAATGAAACTTTCATGATGTCACATTTCGTAATATAAAAACTTAGTCAATTTAACCTATCACATACCGCGAAATGAGACACAATAGTAAGACAATAACAGCGCGGTCTCATAGGACCGGTCGAGGATTCATGAATTAAATGCCCTTTTTAATTATGGCGGTAAGTACCTTCTTTAGGGAGTGGCAGTAAAGATGATACAGCGTCCTCCCCTTTCCATATGACGCAAGGTCCTCTTCGGGAGGTTCCTGCACCGGATTCGTGCGAAAGAAACGCCTGAGAGTTCACCATTGTTTGGACCGCCCGGAGGACACGGTAGAGTATTCGGAGGAGACGTGCCCCGCTTAGGCGGAGCTTCGTTGTGTCCTCCCGGGATCAACGGCGTGGTGGCGACTGGCAGCAACTACCTCTAGCGCCAGGCCTTGGTAAGTACAGGCCATGGCCCGAAGCGACGAGGAATGGCAAGCGGTCGTCTCCTTCGCTAGTATCGGCCTTTGGCCTTCTTCACGTCCCAGCCACTGGGATACCAACCCCAATTTCCAGCCACCAATGATGTGAGCTTACGGACGGCGAATAATGGGTAGCTCGCCATCCGGCCGGCCGATAATCGTCCGGACCAAGCTGGAGTCCTCGACGGCGCGTAGTGTGTCTGTGTTTTTTCTGTTGGAACTGTTTTTGCTGTTCCATGCTGGTAACAGTTGTCTGGACTTATTTAGCTCACAATTTTAAGAATAAATGTAAAGTACCTAATATACTTTGCGTTATCTGATCACTCTGCACAAATATTTGACATAAAAGTTAACAAAAACTATAGTCTGAACTTATGGCGTAAAGAGAAACCAGAAACTAGACAAAATTGAATAGCTACCGACAATGCCTTTTATTTACTGAAATGTAAGAGACGGAAAATGTTATTTAAGCATAGAGTAACATATTTATGCAGCACTTTTGTCTGTTTTATAAACTGTTTTCCTTTGAAGTTAAAAGTAAGAGGAGAAGGAGACAGACAAAAGCAAACATAATTTTTAAAATTACTCTCAATGAATTAATAAAGTCATAAAGATAACTCAAAAGGCCAAAACTAACAAACGAACGAATAACTATTTTAGACAGAATTTACAAATAAATTAAAAGCGTCCTGGCAGGTTATTAACAACTAGCAGCCCGTCCCGGCTTCGCACGGGGTAGACAATTATTTATTTTTGGAATTTTTTCTACACCTTCGGTTACATTATTCAAATTTTACCAAGGATCCCTAATTTTTTTCAAAATGAAATGTAGCCTATGTCAAATTGGAAGAACGTAGCATTCTATTGGTGAAAGAATTTTTTAAATCGGCTCAGTACTTTTTGAGCCTATTCATTACAAACATACAAAAATAGGTACAAATCTTTCCTCTTTATAATATTAGTATAGATAAAATTACTTATTAACATAAATCACCCATTTCTCATCACCACAATATACATAGCATCAAAACAAAGTCGCATTCCGCTGCCTGTCCACCTATGTATGCTTAGATCTTTCAAACTGCGCAAAGGATTTAAAAAGGCCCGCACGTATCGGCCTTGTATTCCAGCCAACGTAAGTGTAGGCTTGCGGACGGCGAGCAGCGGTTGTCTCGCTGTCCGGCCGTCCGGTGACGTTCGGACCAAGTTCGAGTCGTCGACGGCGGAGCATAATGTTGGTAGGGGACTGGGGAGGATCTCCCGACCAGACTGGTTTTGTGTCTGTTCTAAAGATTTGCTAGATAGTTGTTTTCCGAAGTTTTAGAGACCTTGTAGGTATCTCAAGACGAACTCAGGACACTAAAATCATTTAAAAAAAGTGTTCATTAATAAAAGTACACAAAACATAATCGTTCATATCAGCCACATTGCCCACATTGTTAACTTAGCTTGTACCTCTTTATTTCCTGACGCTTAGAAAACTGCTTCCCAAAAAGAATTGAAAGGAGGATAATAATTAGAGACAAATTGCTTTAATACCTGTGTTTTACAAAGTAATGGAAAAGATTATGTATGAATGAATTAATAACTTTTTTGCAGTTTTTTGTTACAATACAGGCCATATTCTTTGCAAATAAAAGATTTTACTAATGTCGTCGTGGCACCGCACCGTTACCAAGAAAAGGGTGCCTTATCACACGTGAATCTCTTAAAACGGACGTGGACCGAAAAAAATTAGGCACAAATTGTCTAAAACAAGTTGTGCATACACCTTATCTAACCTAACCTGCCCAAACTGAGCTACAGTAAACGGTGGAGGCAGACTCGTATATACGTGACTAACTTCTATTAAGTCCTAGCCCTCGAGACTCGATTTTGTAACCTAGTAGGTAACTCAAGTTGCATAATCAAAAACGACCACTTTTAAAAATAATGTCTATCAATTAGTCAATGTTTGTAAAACTATTTACATTGTCTCCCGACGACGTCCTTCTCAGTAGTTTAAAAAAAAAAACAAAATATAGGTAATTCAAACTATGACGTAGCTATTTGCCGATTTACGAAAAACACCGTTGAAATACCGATATCGGTTTTTGAAGCCCCTATAGCATAGTCAAATTTCATACTGGCCGTCTGATACTATAAATGCTACGCTGTATGGATATAGAGATTCTGACGTTAGGATGCCGATCACAATGGAAAGCCTTTCCCGACATCCTATCAAAAATTGGCGAAATAATTTGCTACAGCACATCCGCTTGCATTTAGAAACTAGCTTGTACAACACTACATCAATATCTACTGACGCGCGGACACAGCATGATTTTCGCGTACCGCTCTCCGCTCCGCTCTCGCACCGCTGCCTTCGTGGCCAGTTCCATGTAGATCTGTGCATTGAACGCTCCGCGCCAGCTCCGCCGCCGCCGCCCGCTCCGCTGCCCGCTCACTTCGTAGCCTCAAAGTGACATGTCACCTCGCTGGTTCATTTGCTCTCAAGCTTCTATGATGCGAGACGCACAGGACCGGTCGTTGTGGCCACGCTTGGGGGAGGCCTATGTCCAGCCGTAGACGTCTTTCGGCTGAGATGATGATGATGATGTGATGCAATGGATTTCGTTACATATTATTTTTGGTTTTTGCTATTTCTAACCCAACATAATCTGAAAATGGCACCGTCGAAAGAACCTTGTAGTACAATCTTATTGATTGTTTTATATAAAAAAAATATCGACGTCAAGGACATTATTCTTGTGACTTTATTATTTCTAGCGGTATTTAATAATAGTTTTTTGTATTCAGACATAGTTCATACCATTATCTAGTACTACCCTACCTAGTATTTACCCATTTATTATTTTTTTATTTGCCCATTTATTTTCTTGTCAAGGCTCAATTAGAAATACCTATTATAAAAAATAAAGTCTGTATTATACGTTTATTAATAACATGTTTTTAATACGAACACGAATATTTAAGGACACAGTATCGGGTTGTTCCCAAAGGTCAAAAGGTCCATAATTCTATTATTTTGGTTTTCCATCGGTCTTATAAAAAAAAAACTTCACGATCCTCGAGACTTCCCCAAAATACAGTCAGGAAAATCATGCTATCGTTAGCCCAATTGCCTTGGACGGCGGAAATTTTTGAAAGAGCTCATGACCCTGGAACGCAAAGAGCAACTGAAGGACACAGGTCACCGGTGGGCTTGTTGGACCAACACTCTCGCTCCACCCTTAAGAAAAAGTCATTTGATGATTTCCCACCTCAATAAAAGGCTATTATTGGCTTTTAAAGTTGGAATAATATTTACCCCATTCTAGTGGTGATTGTACACAGGAATTTAGCCAAATTAATATGATTAACAGAAAACAAAAAAAACAAATAGTTTACGCAATTAAATATTTTATCATTATATGCCAAGCTTAGATTATACCTACGAGTTTAATGACTAGATGGGGCATTTCCGTATAAGCATGAAAAAAACGAGCCAGCAATTTCTCTTTCTATGTATCTGTGTGTGTAGGTAAATATACTGATGTTAAAATATACATGTAGGTATATGCATCAAACCAGTTTATTCGAAAATCAAACTGGCCACTAACAAAAAAAATGTGTAACGAGTAACAAAAGTAACTAATAAAAAAGCGTTATATAAAATTAAAACTATCAAAGATATCATTTCTCAAAATATGACGAGTAGGTAATAGTTAAGATTAGCTTGTGAATAATATTTCGCTAATATTATAGTCCGGTCAAAATAGACTAATTAATTGGGGTGAGGTTACAATAATTCGCACTTGGCTGAAAATTGGTAGGTTTGTTCAATACACTATTATAAAGGAAATGTGAAAAGTCCTCATCGATCCGGCTAGTGCAAAAAAATATACACGCGGTCAAAAGTTACAAAAATGGGTTTTTCGCGTTATTAAGCAAAATGGTAAGTTTTATCATAAAATTAGCTCAGACAAAAATTATAGATCAGACAATTTTATCTATAAATATGTCTAAATACTTTTTTCCTAAGAGCCACCGTTTTTGAGATATAACGATTTAAAATATTGAAAGAGTTGTAATCGTCAAAATATGAATAAGTACACCACGTATATACTCGTACATCACTGAAGCCGTAATACAAGCAAAAATATCGTTCTATCGGTCAGTGTGACTAACACATATAAAATATGAAAATTTGGGGTAAAAAAAACCCATACCCTTATCTTCTACGCCAGTGTAACCTTCAGCAACATCTGCCTCCTATTCAATATTGTCTGCGTGGCTAGGGTCGTATACCTGCTTTATTTTACTATGCCGAATACATTCAATGCTATTAGAGTGCGTCTAATGATAGAACGACCTGGAGTTTTTGATTTAATGGGCCACATTATTCAGCCACAATTGTCCGAAATAAAAAAAGTTGTGAAGTGTCAAGACATGAAGAATCATGTCTTGACACTTCACAACTACTAGTTAGTAATACCACATACAAAATTTTTGGATTCAACCTCTTTTTCTCAGGTTGCGCTTGCTACTGTTTCAACTTTTTGAATCGTTATATCTCAAAAACGGTGGCTCTTAGGAAAAAAAGCAGTTAAACATTTTTATAGATAATTGTCCGATCTACAATTTTTGTCTGAGCTAATTTTATGATAAAACTTACCATTTTGCTGAAAATCGCGAAAAACCCATTTTTGTGACCTTTGACCACGTGTATTTTTTTTTGCACGTGCCGGATCGATGAGGACTTTTCGCATTTCCTTTATAATAGTGTATTGAACAATCCTACCAATTTTCAGTCAAGTGCGAATTATTGTAACCTTGGATGTCTAAATTGACCGGACTATTAGTAAATAACTTTTAATTATCTCACAAATAATGTAACAACTAGATTATGTAAAATGGCTAAATAAAATGTTTTATTTACGAGTATCGTCGTTGCTACAAGAGGAAACGGGTAGGAACCTACCTACAGAGCCAAAACTAAACTTGTAAAAAAACATATTTTCAGGAAAGAATACCTGTTCAAGAAAATACGATACAATACCCATTTGCTATAAAGGACCTACTAATTCATGATTCTCCGACCGGTCTCATACGACCGCGCTGTTATTGTTTTACTATTGTGTCTCGTTTCGCGCGCTTATGTGATAAGTTAATACCAGAAAAATATCGAGTACAAAAATACCGGTAACGAAAGGAACACACTCGATGCACTAAAAAGTATCAAAACAGTTTTCGTGTCCCTAAACACGCCTAGATTGGCACACAGGACAATTTTTATCGCGCTGTAGGTGCTTACATCATTTCAGCAGAATTTTCTCCGACGCTGGCAAAAGCTAACGATTTATTTCATATGTCCATCCCCTGTCCATTCTGTATCCACCTCCAAAATTCTCAAACATTCCATACACTATCCATGGTCTATACAATTCTGAATAAAGCAGTGCTGTACGTGTATAAGGGTGATTTTACAGCAGAAATGTGCGAGGTAGCGAGGCGGTGCGCGAGGAATAAATCCAGCAACGGGATCATTTTCTCCTTGCAGCTAGGATTTACTTAGCTAAGCTTTGGTGTTAAAGAAAGCTGTGTATTGTAGACAGATAAAGCGAAAGATCTGTATGAGGCATACGTATATATATAATAAAGGCGAAGGTTTTCGAACTAAAACTGTGTGCGACAGATGTATGCAAAACGGTGTAGAGGAGATAGAGGAGTAGCACAAAACTGAAAGATTCCACTACACTACTGAGCTGAGCTACATCTAAGTAGGTATGTTTTACAGCTTTAAGCATCCTTGCCCCACGGCAAGCTCCTTGCACTGTTTTTTTGCGGAAACGATAACACATTTTTCAACATACTTAGAAAGTGACTCAAATTGCACCTTAAGTATACAATGGCTATTGTAACCAAAACATAAAAGTAAGACTAAGCAATGGGTAAAAAAGTATAGCCTTCTCCTAGGAGTTGATAAATAAAAATAAAATTAGACACACGCGCTTAAGAAAACAGATTAAATTTTTATCATCATAAAACCACAAATATTAGTGGTATTTATTAATAATTGCTAAAATTGTTTTTCTTCACAATTAAATCGAAAAACTTCGTATAACACTGGTGAGTACTAATGATTACCGTTCTCAGGTGTATCTACCTACTATTACCAGCACCGGTACATCTCTTTACACCGCTAAACCACCTCGCTCAGCTCTGTCAGAAAGCCACCCTAGTACCTCCCCTACATTGCAGTAACTAAATACGAAGGCAGATGTGTCAGCGGAAAATTCATGTCTAAACGTGATATGCCTACAGGCGCTGAAAATCATGATTTCCTTTTGCAGGTACCGTGTTGTGTTGGAATTTGTTAGAACACTTAGCATAGCAGAAGCCTTATAATGCACTGCTGAGACTCAGACTTTCTTTCTAAGAGAAGGAATTGACCGTTATCCACCACGAGGGCCCTGTGCGGGTCGGTGGATGTTACATGTTTTCGAATTTTTGGTTCTATGACATGCCGGTTTCCTCACGACGCGAGGTTTTCCGTCACCGTTTTGAAAGCAGTGGTGATAAAATAAATTACACGAAGTACGGCACCTGACTGGGTTTGAACCCACGACAACTCGTAAGTTGGGGCCACCACTGCTTAGAGCAATGGTTAAATCACTTAACGTTTGAATCCCCAACCGGTCCTATGAGACCGCGCTGTTATTGTTTTACTATTGTGTCTCGTTTCGCGGGTATCTGAGTAATTAAAACAAGCTTTGAGTGGTGTATAAAAACAAACAGTCGTGGATGTACAGTGTGGATTGACACTAGCTTCTTATCTTTATAAGTTATAACACATCTATACCTACTGTGTACAGAACCTTAAAAAAAATAATTAAATTCGGACCACAATTAGGTAAGTATACTAAAAAAATACATACAGCCGACCTATTGAAGTCGATTAAAAATTAATGCACTTAGTGGCGGGTGGCGATCAGAAACTAGGTTATCATTAGATAGAGAGTTAACAAAGAGGTTTCTACTTTGTGCTATGTAGTGTCCAGAACGGTGATCAGTTGTCAATGTTGTCATGCATACGATGTAGTCAGGAATGCAGAGAGAGGGAGCGTCCCCCTTTGTTAGACACCAAAAAGTGCAGAACACCCGGCGAGTGGACACGTCTGGCACCTTGCGCCGAATCATAGTTACATCTATACTAATATTACAAAGAGGTAAAATTTGTAAGTTTGTATGTAGGGGGTAATCTCTGGAACTACTGGTACGATTTGAAAAATTCTTTCAGTGTTAGATAGTCTATTTATCGAGGAATGCTATAGGCTATATACCATCACGCTACGACCCACGGGAGCGGAGCAGTAACGAAAAATGCGGGTGAAACCGCAGGGGACAGCTAGTTAATAATAATTACATATAACACACTCGTTCTCGATTTAGTCATTTTTGCATAGACGCAATCTCAATTTAAAAAAAAAGTTATTTTTATCAGTTTATTACTCGTACATTACTTTCGTAAATGGCAAATGTGTGCCCAGCCGCTTAAGAGGCCTGCGTAGACCGCGCGCTATCTCGAGTTGAGACGCAAAAAAATACGTTTTTGAGGTTGATGGAAGCAATCCAGATAGTATAAACAATTCTTGGACACACCGACTGTAGTACAGTCATCATCCGCACACTGACAGTTGCTTGCTGTGATAGCAATACAAACTATTGGAAATTTGGGAGAGGTTCCGTAATACCAAAAATGATGAATGAAAAATTAATGTATTTCCAATATTGTTTCGAGTATTTATAACTTGATAATAATATCTGTGTTCCTGCGGAAAGATATTTTGAAATATTGTTGTTTATAATATAGAAAAAACAAAATAAAAACATGACATTTTCGCTGTGAAAATGTGCAAATTTAAATTCGCTTAAATTTCGTTTGGAGTAAGTTTTTCAACAAAAAGACGATGTAGGAACCTAGATAATTATTGTCTGAATCCGAATAACATCATATTATGGTGTAAATATGCTTAAATTTCAAATGCTTTTTGGTATTACGTTTGTATGGATAATTCTAACGTCGTGCCCACCTTAAATAAGTTTTTAAGCCCATTACGTTTTTCTTTGACAAGTGCTGGGAGAATCACAACAACATCTTGCATGCGGCTGCATGCAAGACTACTACTAGTATACATAGAAAATTGTTTAAATTTTTGATAACTTTATAAGCCAGTCATAATTAATTTATAATACGCACATGAATTCGAAAAGACATTGGTGCGTCCCGGGGTTCGAACCTACGACCTGTGACTTGGCAGCCCAACGGTCATATTCCTATTCTATTGTTGCTTCTAGAGATTACATAAGGTAAAAGCGTCAGGGTACCCCGTGAAATTCAAATTTTCTTACGTTTTTTGCAATTTGCAAGGCAGTCGTAGGCTGTAAGTATGAAGTTAAAAATACTTTAGCGACTGTAAAACGTACCTAACTAGTTGCATAATTATAACCATAAAAATCATCAATACAAGCCTCCAAGCTCACTTAGTTGTAGAAACGATTTTTCAATGTCAAAAACGAAAGAAAATTGCAAAAATTGTAAGAAAATTTGAATTTCGCGGGCTACTCTGAAGCTTCCCCCTTAAACGGTCACTGACGTTCCATTCTCTTGGGAAACAGTCCATGGGCCAAATGTTCTTTGGGTGAAAAGTTATTGGTCAAAACATTCTGTTGGTTAAGCATTCACACACGTAGAGTAATGCTGGCGAAACGTTCGTGGATGAAAAGTCCTTTGAACGAAAAGTTAATGGTTTAAAGATAATGTTGATCAACGGTTCATGGACCAATCGACTGTCGGTAAACTGGACTGGTCGTTGTGCCGACGCTCGGTGGAGGCCTATGTCCAGCAGTGGACGTCTTTCGGCTGAAATGATGATGATGATGAACCAAAACTAGGTACCTACTACTAACAACTTCTAAAATGTACAAAATAAGGTATGAAAATAAAATGGCTTTTTTATTATTAGGTACTTCGAAAACTAGACGAGACGAATGCGTGGGGCTTTTCTATGACCTTTGAGACTTTTCTATGTCTTCTATGGCCCATTCATATCACTTACTTATCAGTAAAAAAAAATGGGTAGCAAAAGAGCGCGTTTTATCTTTTAAAAAATGTCGACATCTTTAGTCAATAAAGCGGTATCTAATTATAAAACTTAAATTCAAAAGATTTTTTCTGTCGCTGTATTGAGATCATTGACTGGTACCTACAATACAAAAAAAGCAATTTTCTTTCGTAATTAAGGTGCTTCATGTCTATTTATATCATTTCCAAAGTAGCGACCGATTTCATTCACTGTGACCGACCCCTGGCCTATTGAAGGCTTCGTTAATTTCGACTCATATATTTTTTTAATTTTGTGAGCAGCTTGTAGCTAGATAATAACAGCCGCACGAGTCGATCTTCAAGGCTAAGCAACGCTTGCCAAGGTTGGTCTGTGGATGGGTGACCATCTTAACATACCGAGTTTCCTCCGTGCCTCGGAAAGCACGTTAAGCCGTAGGTCCCGACTGTCATTTGTAGATCATGAAGTACCGTGTTACCCCAGTTAATGGGTTGTGGAGGTACCAGACCCCCGATGTAGCCGCTCCTTGTAAAATACTGGTATTCAGATAAATCCGGCTTGACTGGAAGCCCCCATTAAGGTTGGGGAAAGGCTAGGTAGATGTTGATTCTTATCTACCTTAAAAAAATGCGCCTCGCTGAAGTGGAAAACAAAATCACACTCCGCATATGATAGGCGCAGAATAATAAATATGAAGAATCGAACACTTGTTTATTGTTATGACCATGACGAAATCAGAAAAAAACAAAGCCTTTGCTGTGATAAATGTAAAAAAAAAAATTGCGGGAAAAAACATACAGTGCATGTTTAACCTTATTGTAGTACAATGGGGAGTACCTATTCCCGTCTTGGCACTCAGATTTTCGGCACCCAAGCTATTCCCGATTCGGCACCAACAGGTATTTTGGACAGGACCATACAAAATACCAGTTTTGGTGCCGAAAATCTGGGTGCCGAAACGGGAATACTCCGTGCAATGAGAGCCAGTTTCCGAGGAAGTGTAGTGAAAAATTCTATTTTTGTTTGAAAGGACAGGTAAGTAGGTAGGTATATTTTCCAGGTAGTCACATGATCCTAAGGTCACGATTTGAGAATGGGATCCCGGAGAAATCAAAGGAATTCTTAATTTTTTTTTGGGGTAGGTACTTGTAATTTTATACTTACGTATTTTACTATAGAACCTATGTAGGTTTTGCTGAGGGGTACCGCAACTAAACGTGTAAAATCAAAACTTTTTGATAAATAACGAAGAAACAAAACCGAAAACACCGACTCCGAAAGGCACAGTTAATTATTTTAGTTAAATCAAGGTACAGTATTAATCGAAGCAGGCTGTATTTTTTTAAACGTTTTTTTTGCTTTGCCAGCTTTATAGAAGCCTTAATAAGAGATGCACGGGATGGCCTAGTTCCTTTGAAAATGTTTGTTGGACAACATATTGACAAATAACTCGAAAACAAACTATCTGCATATTTTTTCAACTAATAAGTCAAAGGATTCGGGCGACTGTGCCTCCTGTTACAGCTACAACTATTTGATAGGAGAAAAATTTGGAAAATATTCCGCTCTCAAACGAGAACGAATAAAAATGTTTAAAAAATACACATCATAAAGGCGAAATCTACGAATTCTGGAAATAAAACCAATTAACATTTTGTACAATGTTTGTCCATGCTGGGAAAAATCATTTATGTTTGATGTAATATAATATACAATCATCATTTTTTACGAAATAATTTTATCATCGTTTAATTCAGAAGCATAAAATAACGTTACCAACCGAACACAACTATACAAATACCTGCACGAACTATAAAAAAATAACTTGTTTTGTAACTGGAACGTCATGTTATCATTCTGAACTTGGAATAACGATTATGTATAACGCGCACATACGCTTTATGTAACAAAGAAAGTGACCTCTCGGAGCGGGGCACGTACACTTGCGCAGTTGCCTTTTTAGCAAGTGTACTACAGCCGATGTCATAACAACTTGTTGATCTTGTGTATTAAGCGTAGTTAGCGCCTTCCTTCACACAACACTTTCAGTGGTGCAGACTGATAACATTGCTTTCAGTAAAGGTAGCCATTCACGCTAGGGTATCAAAAAAAAAAAAAACCTGTATACCTACTCTAACCTGCCAGGTGTCAGGTTTACCCTAAACTATACAGGTGTTTTTTTTAGGAAGGGTAATCATCAGAAGGACGGGAGGGCGTGTTAGACTATTACTGACTAAACACCACCCCGTTCCGTGACAGACTCTTACTGACTAAACCCCACCCCGTTCCTTCGTTGCCTTCGATCTGAGGGACACGGGCTCACCTTTCGGAATATCCGTGATCCCCAGAGGCTAGTCACGCTAGGGTTACCCTGCGGTATACAGGTGTGGAAACCTCCAGTTGTGCGACATACGCGCTCCGGTATACCTGTTAAACTAAACTGTACAGGCAAACCTGTCGGGTATGCCCGTGTGTTTATTGTTACCTTAAGATTACCCTTACACCAATAGTGCTAGGTAGCTAAGCAGTCGAGTTAACAAAGAAATGAATAGGAATACCTAGTCACAAGGCATATCAAAAGCTTAAAGAGCCTATTATACTACACGATACGTCGAGCCCCGTCGAAGACCGTCTTACCCTTATTACAAAGACCGTTCGTAAAAACGAGTGGTATAATAGACCTTTGAACAATAATGCGGCTCCAGCGGCATGGTGGTTTAGTGATTAGCTGCTGTGCTGTGTGTCGCGAGTTTGATTCCCGTTCAAATATTGTCGTTCGTTGAGTATGTCCGAATCGGTTTCGAAGGTGTGCGGTGAAGAGTCTTCTTAGGAGCAGTATGGTACCTGCCTCCTCTGTCAACATCATAGAAGAACTGGGTTGCTTACCTAATAGTTTTTCACGCAAAATCACTCCAGCTTATTAAAAGCAAACAGGTAAGTAGTGTTGGCATTGATGATGTAGACAACACCAACGACCTAATGAACAGTCCATTTAGCCTGGAAATATTAAAAACCGTGTTGTTCCATGTAAAAGACTCCAACACAGAAATTCCGCACAGCACCTTTTAGTAGAGCTCCCGATAGCAATGTTAAGCTCTACTAAAAGGTGCGCTCCGAAGAATAAAAATGGTGCGCTTCATTGGTACGCTTCAAAACTGGTGCGCTTCGAGAAATACCTCAACGAAGGAACGGGGTGGGGGCGTGTACGACGCCCTCTCGCTCCGCACAAGAGCGAGAGAAGTAATTCTGATAATTCCACATGTGAAAAGAAAAAGCTTAGGCTAGGGGAGTGGATGGACTCACCTACTCACCAATATTACCTGGACTTGGCTAGTTTCTGTTTTACTTCCAACTATATCTCTGAATGGGACTGTAGCGCCATCTATGATATCACGGAAGAACTAATCCAGTAAAAATAAACTAATGTATCGCACAAGTTCTCCACGGGATATTAAAACCAGGCAAAGATCTTTATGATCGTAAATCATTTATAGGCCTATTGTTTTATTGTCAATACTGATTGGCAGACTTTTAGAACATTTGATTCAAAATTGTTTAGAGTAAAGTGCTCCCAACGACTCAGTTTGGCTTTAGAAAAGGCCTGAGGTTGGTAAGTAAAACTATTTTATAGTCTTACTTTTCAGAGTTTCCAGGTAATGGCAACAATGCTGTGGGACCATTATTACTCTCGGTTATTTTATTCATGTTACCATAATGTAGCTATTACCTATAGAAGGTTTCCTTAAAACTTTAATAACATCAAGGGCAATAGTCTCACAGTTAAATAATGCAATAATAAAAAATGTTTAAGGACTCAAGTTCTAACAAATTTTTTCTTTGGCGGTTATTTTTGGAATTTGATCCAGAATGGATCCTTTATAAAATTATATTTGATTGTAAATTAATTAATAATTATAGTAGTATATTTTGAGTTAAAATATTTGGTTTATCAATGTAACTTTTTTTTGAGGTGGGATATCATCAAAATGACTTCGCCCTCTCTAGGCGGAGCGGGAATGCCCCCTGGGCATGTCAGACTTCTACTGACTACAAAGCGCTCCAAAAAGTCGCCATGAGCGAGGGCCCTAACTTGTAAATAATACTCTATATATTTTTCATTTATAATTTGGTCTTAGTACCTAAATCGATTTTTAATTATCTCACAGATGGTGTAAAAAGTAGAGTATCCAAGACGGGTATAAAGCTATATTCTTTGTCTAAGGCGGCTTAAATACCTCACTTCACTCAGGTTTCTCTATTAACTCCCTCACTAACGTTCAGGATTAAAGCTTAGCAACCTTCGTGTCTATCGGAATTCAGAATACCTTAAATTCCCTTAACCCCTAGTTACATAATCTACTATTACAGGTTAACATTTCGATAAATTGGGTTACTTTTATGTTCTGTGGGTTACTTCACAGAACATAGTGGGTTACTTCGTTTCTTATTTTTTTTTAAATGTTTGTAGTCAATGTTACTCAGTGAAGATGCTTTCTAATGGTAAGTTTTTTTAAATCGGTAATGTTGTTTTTGCACTTAATCATAACATGCGAACCAACAAAAAAATAATAGTTTAGGTAAAAATTGTATATGAATGATTATTGTGTATTATAAAATAGGAAATTATGAAATAGGTAATCGTGTAAAGCCCTGCGGTCCATTACTCAAGTAATGTAGGTATGTTGGAGGAAAAAACGGAACAAACCCAGACTGCAGTGGAAGTGGGCTGGCCATATCATACGACTGCACCTAGAACTATGTGCAAAAAAAGTTTATCACTTAGGTACTATAGGGACAGTCTCAATCAAAAATTCAAAATCAACCGCAGCGAAGATGGTGTGGAAAATCCGCTTCTTCATGCAATATTCCCCTAAAATGAAAATAAAACTAACACTAAGGTTTTTTTATTCTACCAATATTCTAATTTGGATACTGGTCTAGAAGGATTGGACTAAATCGCTGATATTACCTAGTCACCATTTCACGCGGGCTCTAAACCAAATAAAACAAAGCAAATGTATACGAATTAACATCATACAGAAAATTATTAATATAAACTCGTTAATAAATTCAGAATTAAACAAATTGAATCAATATAAAACATTTTGCGTACATTTTGTACTAGTGATACAGTTCGGCCTGGCTCCGATAGATAGCGTTGTCCCATCAGACGCGCGTTTCCTGAATCGCGCTATGGTTTCGTTACCGCTGCACCCTCATAAGCGGAGCTTGATTTTATTGAAAGCTAGCATTTACCGTTGACCAAATGTATGGCTTTCGAAAAAGGAATGTGACCAGCTCTTAGCTGTTGCTTGCATCTCCTTTTCGAAAGGAATTTTTGAAGAAAGTGAGCCCCTTTGGGTAAGCTTTCGTATTATGAATAAACAGGGTTAATTCCCAAGTATGTAGTAAAAAGTTGCTTTATTGACGTCATTAAAAAGTTCAAGTGCCATTTGTCTAAATACGTCATTTATAACGCTCATGAACTGACCACTGTAGAATATAATAAAAGAATAAGTTACAATTTTGAAACTATAACTCTTTGGCGAAGCCGTGAGACCTATTGTTAATTTTATTTCTCACCGTTTTAATTTTTTTAATAAGTATTCATTTTAGTTTGCAAACATTAGGTTCATGAATCATGTTGTGCCAAATAAACGTATTTTCTTTCTTTCTTTCTTTGCTAATATTATTGAGTACTAACTTCATTCATTTGTTTTTGAAATTTGTGGTGACTTCCACTCCGACCAACTGAACGGACCAACTAGTTGGGCCGAATGGAACTCGGTGAAGGTGTTTATTCCAATCTAACCAACTTTGACACGGATCAACTGTTTTCTTTCCCAAAGGTACAACTTTTTAGTTGGTAAGACAGGAATATTTTACTTTAAGTATTTGAATTTGTTCAGTCTACACAATGTTGGTACTACCTAAACCTTTTTAATATTTATGTGCTCTAATGATATTTTTGAAAGGTGGAAAAATACTTTGTGAAATTTTTGAAAGCTTGAAAAACACTAGATATAAAAACACTTGGAAAATTTTTGATAGGTCGAAAAGTAGTAGAGATAAAAACACTTGTGAAATTATTAAAGGGCGGACAAACACTAGAGTTAAAACACTTACGCAATTTTTGAAGAGTGAGAAACTGGGAATACACTAGGGAGATCTATGGAAATAATGTCTCTAATAAATATTTTTTTATATTTATTAAAAGTATCGTTTTCCGGTTCATATAAGTTCTAAAAATATTTGACCGAATTTCACCTCACTTAAAACTTTCAACCATTATCGTTTCGTTTTTAGCGTTCTGCACCTATAGGACCCTTATAATATCACTTTGTTGTCCGTCTGTCTGTTTGTCAAGACCCTTTATTTCGGGAATGCGAAGAGATATGGATTTAAAATTAAAATCATATACTCAGGTCTGCGGTCCCTTGAAGCAAGCGAGTGCAAAAATCAAACTTTTAGGTTGACGAAAAAAAATTTGCAAAAATAAAATAAACAATTTTGCAGGAAACCATTAGGAGCAGCCAAATCACACCATTCGGGGGAACCTTCATTAGATCGATCAGACTATGAGCGACCTCGAAAATAAGATTTGGACTATTCAATTACTGGATCACAGATATTTAAGGAAGAAAAGATTCCTAAGAAGATGTCAAAGTCAACTGAGTTAAAAGTACTGCTGAAGTCCAGGAAAACTAACACCGCTAAACACTTATTTTCCATCGCCAGTCTTATATCATCAGTTATTTTGACAAGAGTGGTCACGGTGCTATGGCCAGGTCTGAAATCAGACTAGTAAGGGCTCAGCAGGCTATAAGAGGGCAAATAATGAGACAGGTGCTTTTGCACAACACTCTCGAGGACTTTGGAGGGGATTGGGAGGATAGATGTTGGGCGAAACTGGGACGGCTTTGGGAAGCGGTAGGACGTGAACCTTCTTCCAAGCAGAGTTATTGAAGCGAGAAAAATTTACTATGTGAGTAATGATCGGAAATTCGGACCTATGTACTTCACTCATACAACTATTTCAACATTAGATAATGAAATATAGAACTAATCTATACTAATATTATAAAGAGGAAAGATTTGTACCTATTTTTGTATGTTTGTAATGAATAGGCTCAAAAAGTACTGGGCCGATTTAAAAAAATCTTTCACCAATAGAATGCTACATTCTTCCAATTTGACATAGGCTACATTTCATTTTGAAAAAAATTAGGGATCCTTGCTAAAATTTGAACAATGTAACCGAAGGTGTAGAAAAAATTCCAAAAATAAATAATTATCTACCCCGTGCGAAGCCGGGACGAGCTGCTAGTCTTCTATAAAATTATAGTGTGTGGACCGACGTTTCACACTTTAAAAAATTCACAAGTGTTTCTATCTCTAGTGTTTTTCCACTCTTTAAAAATTTCACAAGTGTTTTTACCTCTAGTGTTTTTTCATTCTTAAAAAACTACGTTGGAATGGAAGTCACGTTTGTCTGTGTCACGCCAGTATAAATTAATGATGACTTTCGGTGTCATTTAAGCCAACGAGAATGTTATTACAGACTTCGATTGGCCTTTCACGATGAAGCCCCTTCTCGGGCCACTGTTTAGTTAGGTATAGGTAACTGTTTTGATGAGTTTAAACGTGGTGCCACCAATCTCAACGATGCTCTGCGTGATGGACGGCCTTCTAGCGCGACGACTGAAGATAACATCAGTTTTGTGCGGTGTATAACTGTTCCAAGAGTAACCTATCAGCAGATTCGGACAAGCATAGGCATCGGTATGAGTCAAGTCTACAAAATCCTCCACAAACATTTAGCCGTTAGGAAGCTTTGTGCCCAGTAGATACCTCATTATTTGACGGAGGCCCAAAAATTCCATCGTGTTGATTGGTGCCGTGAAATGAATGATACAAAGATTTAACGGAGGTAACTCAAAAGTCCTATTCGACATAACTACTTACTAATGGTCCAGAAACCAAAAGACAATCTGCTCAGTGGGTGTTTCCTTCCGAGGAATTGCCAACTTTGAAGAGAGGTCAAAGTGTAGGAAAAAAGATGGTGGCCTCATTCTTCGAAAGGACCGGTCATTATGCAACAATTGTTTCAGAAGATCAAAAGTCAGGTACTGCAGAGTTGTATACTAACTAGTGTTTGCCACTTGTCTTGGAAAAAGTTTGAGGAAAACAGTTTTATGGAGACCAAGGAAGCAGTGGCTGCGTTCCAGAAGGCCATCGAAGAGGACGAGTGGGCAAAGTGCTTGTCTCGGTGGTTCTATCGAATTTATAATGAAAAGATATAATAAAAATAATAACTTGCTAGTTTTTGATTTTCTAAGAACTTGCAGTGTCACTCTCGTACTAGGCATTAAGCACATTCGTCTTTTTTCGTATTGTACCCGAAAGAACGGGGGGTTTAGTCAGTAAGAGTCTGACACGCTCTCCCGCTCTACTCAAGAGTGGGAGAAGTCATTCTAATGATTTCTCGACCTGAAAAAAATAAAAAATAAAACTGGAAGTGTACGTAGAAATCCAGATTTGTGAGAAATTTGGGTATGTTTTATGCCAAATTATTAATGCGCCTCGTTAATTTAGTCTTTTTCTTTGATTTTATAAATTAATTTATTTTGCAAGTTCCTCTTAATTGTTACTATGAGAAATATTAGCAAATCAGATGTTTTGGTAAACCATTTAAAATGTTGTTCCTTTATTGTAGAAGGCTAGACCAAATATACTCAGCCATATTGAAAGATTTTAGGGTTCAATTTCTATAATATGTATCTAGATACTTAAAACTTAAATTAAATCTAATAGTTAGGAATAAATAAATTAGTATCAAATGTAATAGTACTGATAAGAGAAGAAGAGTAAAAAAAATTGGAGAGAGAATTACTTTTTGCAATGTACCCTTAAGAAAATGTATAATAATCAGATATGAAGCGCATGTACTCGGCGCTCTCTAATGCTTCTTCTTCTTCTTCTGCCTGGCGTTAATCCCGGCCATTGTCAGGGTCCGCCTTCCTACTAAGTTTACTCCACATAGCCCGATCTTCAATATCCTACCCAGTAAGACCATTGGCTCTCATGTCGGACTTGACGACGTCCAGCCAGCGCTTGCGAGGGCGACCACGGGACCTAGCCCCAAGAACAGCCATATCCATGCATCTCCGGCCAACGTACTCCCTAGGGCAGCGCATGATGTGGCCATACCATCGCAGACGACACTCTTGCAGTTTTTCCCCCACGTCACGGACACCAAGACTACCTCGGATGAATGAGCTTCGATCGGATCGCGTTCCGCCGCACATCCACCTCAGAATTTTCATTTCTGTGATGCGAAGCTCCTGGGTTTGTCTGCTTAATGCCGGCCAACACTCGCCACCGTACAGGAGGACAGGCCGTATGATGCATATATATATCTGCTCTTTCAGCTTTGGGAGCATTTTACGGTCACATAAAACTCCCGTCCCCTCGCGCCATTTTGCCCAAGGCGCGCGTATACGTGCGTCCATACGTGCTTGGACATCGTCATCCACGTTGCCAGACTCGTGCAGCACGGATCCAAGTTACCGGAACTTGTCGGTCTTTGTAACCAAATCCGAACCTATTCGGATAGTGTTTGAATCCGTGCTGCCACAGGACATGTACTCGGTCTTCGCCACATTTAGTCTCAGACCGCCGGAAGGAT
Source organism: Mythimna separata (assembly GCA_030763345.1). NCBI lineage: Eukaryota > Metazoa > Arthropoda > Insecta > Lepidoptera > Noctuidae > Mythimna > Mythimna separata. Next base: position 18,199,455 of record CM061167.1, on the reverse strand, counting down.
ACGCTGGAAAACAGCGTATCCTTCCAAATGTTGACTTTGCGCTCAAGATGGGCTTTGTTCTGGTTAACGAGAGCATTGTCATCGGCATACATCATTAGCCATGGAGGCTGGTCTTGGATGTTTGCGGTAACTACATCGAGCACTACGTTAAACAAGAACGGGCTAAGAGCCGAACCTTGGTGAACGCTAACAGATATTGGAAAGAAATTGGATTCGCCAACAGCGGTTCGGACAGAGGACACGGAATCGCGGTTCATATCTCTGATAATGTCAATATAGGCCTCGGGAACACCCTTGAAGCGGAGTGACCTCCAGATGGTCTGTCGAGGTATACAGTCGAAGGCCTTCTGCAGGTCTAAAAAGGCCATATGCAGAGCTCTCCTTCTCTCTCTATAAGCCTCAGGCAGAGTCCGTAAGACGAAGACTGCGTCCATGGTGCTGTTACCCTCCCGGAAGCCATATTGACACTCAGAGACAGTGCACTCGCTATTGAGCCTTGTGTCAATGATGCGCTCGAAAAGCTTCATGGTGTGGCATATGATCTTGATACCGCGGTAGTTACTTTACTACAATCTTGAACGCTACCTTTGCCCTTGAAAGAGCAAGTTGCTGATGGATAATCCTGGCTACAAGGTTGTGTCTATGCAAATACTCTCCGTTCGTCCGGACGACGAGAACAACCAGAGATTATGTGACGAATTGATTCTTCCAGACGGTGATATGCCCAACATATGTCTACCGGGCCGTGCGTCCTACACAATAAAATCTCCGGTAGTTATTCGTCATGATGACTTCGTCCATAATTGCACAGAAAAAACCTTCGGTTTCCCCAAAGAGGTCACCGGAACGTAGCCAGCCTACTAACGCCTGTTGGTCCACATCGGGCCCATGAAGGATTGGAGCCGGAAAAAGCATCCATGGAGCTCCTTGCTCTGCCACAGTTCCGCAGGGAAGTTCGTTAGCGTCAAGCACTACAGGTTTGCGCCAGGGAGAGCGGGGTGAGTCCTTTGTCACTACATCTCGATGCATACCCAATATTTTATTGTTATTATTTTTGATTCTAGACAAGTGTAAAAGTAAAATGGGTTTCATCCTACTATAAAGAAGTAAAATATAGGAGGATGAAACTCATTGTAAATGGAAGAGAATAATATAGGTAGCAAAAATAAAAGGGAAAATTAGTTATGGGTAATTTGAGGCAAGACAACTCTCCGCACCAATTCCAACTCTCCTAGTCTTCTCTTTACCTTATAAGGTATTCTCAAATCTCAATCTACCTACGTCTAGGAGTGTTGACTTGTTGAGTCTTATTGAGTATCAAAAGACAAGTGGTCAATGTAGATCTAAAAAAAGTAATTTGACATTTACGTGTACGTCACCATCGCCGACGTTTTTTTTTACCACGATACCACGGAGTCGGAGCCACAGACGGACGAATGAAATGATAAAACTAAAGTTGGCACGCTTCTACGATTTTGTTATTTTGTAAATGATAAAGCGAAAAGCTTTTTATTTAGAGAGTATAATTAGTTAGTAACAAGCAATATTCCATAACCTCGTTATTGAAATAACACAAGAATGGCTCCGGTAAGCAAATTATTTTATTTTTTCGGTCATGATCGAGCGAATTGTGTAATTTATCATATATTTATTCAATAAACCCTTAGCTGGCGATACCGTAATTTTAAGCCTTATCCAATCTATCATATACTTACGATCGAAAACAACTCAATCATTCAATGAAAATAGCACTGTCCACTTGTCCAGTTATAGTGATCACTAGGTATAAATGACTGAAAATAGTAACCTGGGTATTTAGAGTTTTAGTTTGATAGTAAATACATTGCAATATGTTTGATTCCCGTAAGAAATAAGCGTTTTTATTTTCTAACCCTCACTAGTTTAGGGTCATTCAACACCTTAGTAATTTCCTTACAACTATAAGGAAGAACTAGACAGAGAATGCCTACTAAAGTGATTTATTATAGACATTACAGGCTAAACTGTACACAGAACAGTGAATCTGAAGATTGTTTTTTTTTGTTGAAAAGGTTTATATAGTTTTATGTCTAAAAAGTTAATAACAATTAGGTAATTAGAATAATCAGTATAACCAGTCCAAGAGTAAGCAAAGTACGCTCAAAATTTAAGGGCACTCTGACATGGATAGGTTAGGTTAGAAGGGGATCACAGTCATAATTGTTTTTTTTTTCACCCTGTAATCTCCTTCATGTGAAATCCCGTACACACAAATAGGTCTCTGCAGTGACCCTCTATCGACCCTATATTACCAACATATTACTTTTTAACTTTAACTCCGAGACTGGAAAAGGTAACAGTGGGCTCAGGGTGTCATGGGAATCTTAGCCCAAGCAGTGTTCCTCATAAATATAGAGACATTATTCGGGCAGTCTTAAACTAGCCTTTGTGTAAAACAGTCATTGTAATTTGTATTAATATAGTCTTGTTCATGGCCCAAGTTGTTTCACTAATGTACTTAGTTAAAGAATAAAATCAGTTGCTTTGATTAACAGTTTTGTAAAATTTCCATTTCAGCCTCCGAAGGGTAAAGCCCCCACCAAAGGTGCTAAACAGATTTTGATGGAAAATGTGTCAACTATAAGCTTTTACCGCATCATGGCGCTCGGTGCAACCGCAGTTTATGGAGTTATCTCCATTGGCTTTTTTTGGGATAACTTGACCACAGGAATTATTGTAAGTTACATTCCTAATACATAATTTTGTTATAGTCTTACATTATTTGGCTGCTTCCAATAGCATTACTGGCTTTGTAATGTTCCCACTGCTGGGATTCAGGCCTCTAGAAGAAAGAATGGGCTGTAATCAGAATCCACCATGTGGGCCCAGTGCTGATTGATGGATGCCATATGTCTTTGAATTTTTGGTACTAAGACATTTCAGTTTCCTTATGATGTTTTCCTTCACCGTTTAGAGAGCAGCGGTGGCCTGGCTGGGTAAGTGGTACCTTCGACTTACAACTTGTAAGTCAATTCAGTTACCACTGGGTCACCACTGCTCTCATTATTAATTTGGCTGTAAATAATATTTATTCCATAAGTTCTTTACAAATAACACTACTGTTTTTCTTTTTCAGTTCTTAAACATTCTTGTTTTATCAATATACTTAGGGTGCTACCAGATGATGAGGTACATTAGTCGGCCTACCTATTCAGACAGTAACCAACTTATTGATCCGGGCCTTGATTTGAATATGGAAGGCGGCATGGGCGAGTAAGTACTTTAACACATATTTTGTAGCTATTATTCCTACCATTTTAAAGCAAATAACCATACAACAACTCAATGAGTCAACTTATCAATACCAGAAGTATCAATAACGTAAGGGACATTGTTAAGTTTTGAGTACCTATCACATACCCGCGAAACGAGACACAATAGTAAAATAATAACAGCGCGGTCTCATGGGACCGGTCGGGGATTCATGAATTAAAGGCCCATATGTATGTGTCAAGGGACACTTTTACATTTTTGGTTAATATCCCTTACGTTATTTCATTGTTAGGGACATTGTTAAGTTTTAAGTAAAAGGCCCATATGGGTAGTAATAAGGGACACTTTTATGTCCCTGACGGTATTTCATCCTTCTGGTATCTATAAGTTTCTTTATTACTTTAAAGTGTTTCAATGCAAGGGTGAGTATTATAATTAAATATAATGCCAATGCCACACTAATATTATAAAGGCGAAAGTTTATAAATGTAATTCTGTGTGTGAATGTTTGTTACTTCTTCTCACTTGTATGGTCCAACAAGTTTGGATGAAATTTTGCCCAGGGATAATGTCCTAGAATAGCAATTGAGATAGTTCTAGTATTGCAATACAAGAACTAAGCTCCAGCTTGTCTTGTGTGTGAGTATGTACTCAAGGGGTATAAGTTAATATTCATTTAAGGTAGTTTTCTACTATGACATTGTACAAGTTTGAGCTGAGTTCATATAAAGGTGGAAAAAGGTGAAAAAAAAAGGTGCCATAAAAAGAAACCTTGTGCAACCTTTTCCTTGTGTGTTTTGGCTGTGCGTTGATATGTCAGTCAATCACTCTCTTTTTATGTATAAGTATACATTATTTGACATTATATTGTATTTGAACCTTGTTAGTACTCTCTTATCTTTTAAGTATAAAAAAAAATCATTTTTATTAAAGATCCAGATCCATATTAAGAAACTAAATGCACCATGACATAAAATTTATATCATGGTGCATTTAGTTTCTTCTTAACTAATTTTAATTATTAGTGGAACCAAAATAATGTTATTGTGTATAATATATGTGACTTAACTATATACATAAAGTCTTTATTACTTAAAAAACAGACCTAATATATCTTCTTAAAATGCAAATGCAAAAAAAGAAAAATAACATAAAGGTTAAGGGTGGCCTTCCAAATGCTATTTAAATCCACATTGTATTTTAGTAATTGTTTCACACAACTCATTCTGGTACTATTGTGCTTACACATACCTACACATTTTCGCTGAGCGATGGCATGGACAGCTAAAAGTTGAGGTTTCTCTTTTGAAAATAGAAGCAATGTTCCTGTGGCAGCCCTGATATTACATGATGATGTCCATAAGCAGCTATTAAGTCTGCTCGTTTGCCACTCTATAGCATAAAAATAGAATTATAATATTAAAAAAAAACTCATACTACTAAAAAACCCTTACTCTTACTACAATTAATGAGTACAGCATATACCTAGCATACAAATATACATATTATTGTTTTAAAGTTCCCATCATGTTTGTCTGTTTGTGATGTACTCAACTACCATCTGTTTTTTAAAGTCAGAGACTAAAATTACATTACAACACAAAAGAACTGGTCGTCATTCCTATAGTAAACATTACTTGTGTCAATTTAGTCTCAGGGTATAAAAAACAGACGATACTGACTTTCATGCACTAATACTGACTTTCTGTTTTCATCTGTAGACAGAAGAAATTATTCATGAGAAAGGTCATAAATGTATAGTAATTTAATTTATATTAGAGAAAAGCCCAGTATTTGAAAGATTCATGTGAAGCTGGAGTGGTATTAACTAGTTCATACATAATAACAATATTGCTTAGCGAAGACCTTATATTTGAAAATTTATTTCACTGGATTACATACGAGTATTGTGGTTACGTACTTTATATTAAATGGGTAGTTGATTACACGTACAATGTTTATTTTTCAGGCATGTGAAAGACATAGTGATACTATCATCCATCACACATGTCCTGGCTGCAGTGTCCAACTACTTCTGGTTGTTGCTGCTGCTGCTACCAGCACGGGCCTTCTGGCTGCTGTGGACCAACGTCCTCGGCCCTTGGTTCTTCCAAGAGGCACCCCAAGACACGGAACAAGACGAAAAGAAAAAGAAAAAAATGGAAAGAAAAATGAAAAGATACCAACAGTAACATATAATCTATGCGTGTAAATGCTCAGTTCGTATTCAAATGACACAGTTAATTAGTAGAATAATTCATAGCTGAGAAACAATCGCTTGCTACAAGCTAAGGCTTCTTGTTACAATATTATGTTTTCAGTTAAATTTGATACTATTTAAATATTCATGTTTTTATATTTATATATTGTAGGTACAATTATAGTTATCAGATGCAATCCTCTATAGAATCACAGCTATATTATATTTTTATATCGTATGATCAGTCTGCATTGTTTTACTCATAGTTCTCGCAAGGATCTATGCTCAGAAGCGAGCACAGACAAAATGTCTGATCTTTAGAGACATGATTGCTTAGTGTATGTGTTCAAACCCACAATCAGTGCCTCTAGCCCTACCATAGCATAATTTCTAGGTTGACTCAAGTTTTTGTTTATTGTGAAAACACAAGAACTCTGTTGAAAATTTTTCAAGACAGGATTTTGTTTTCAATTAATTACAAGTAGTGGCTTTACATATTCAAATGTTTTAATTATAAATAGAACAAATATATATTTACTAGCTTGACCATGATAGTGCAATATTTAAAAGTTTGTATGCAAAACGCAGTATGCCAGTACTGTGTGCAGTTTAATCCGCCAACATATGTGTTACAATTATACATATCGTTGATATTATTATATTAACCACTCCAATACGTTACGATAGCGGCCATTATTTTAATAAAGCGTTTTTCTGTGTAGCAATCGCACATATTAAAATATATTCTATATATATAGAATCTAAGACTAATTTTACAAATTGTTGATTGATAAAGACAGAATTAGTGTAATTTTGTACTTTTGCAGATATTAAATATTATTCACGCACGCTGAATACATTATTTATATGTAAAATAATCATGTAAAATTATAAAATTCTATTAAAATCACGGTTTGTTTGTGATTGAACTTAATAGTATTTAATAGTTAAATTATACTTAGTAAATACTAGTATTTCTACAGCTGATTAGTTAATTAGCAGAGCAGAGCAGATTAGTAGTTAGGGTCTATTTACACGATGTTTTTATTATGCGCGTGTTCCACGAGACTCGCGGATTAATTGTGTGTGCACGCACAACGGTTCTGCGTTGCGAAACAAACAGCCGATTGGCAAACCTAAGGCCTCCCCTACATTGGGCTTGCGCGCTCTTCGACCCCGGGAGTAACGATCTCTCTTGTGGTGTAAGTGTGAAGGCGCACGCCTAATGTGTCCCAAAAATAAAATTAGTTTGTTATGTTTTTATTATTTCCTTCAATATGAGAAATCACTTGTTACGGCATAAGCTGTTTACTTGTTGAGTGTTTTTTTTGTTCTTATGATTTTTACAACTGTGTTTGTAACTGACATTCAGTTAAGGATGTCTTGTGCTTTAGGCTCTTAGGTAGTTGAGCTTTCCGCTTCGGATGGAATTGCTCAAAGAGTGCAAGTTCTAGATAAGTCCATTAGGTACCTACATTGTATTAGAAGAAGTAACAATTGGGCGCTACCGTGCCTTTGCAGACAGTTGCTATATCGCACTGACTTCGATTTTACCGGTTAATTTTATTTATTTATGTGCATGTGGGTACATTATAAACATAGAATCAATACTAGCGTCGACATTGCGAAATATTATACGCGTTTTGATAGCTACATGAACACATAAATATAATGTACCTGGATTGTCAACTATCGAGTAATACGAACGTAGAAAATTCAACAGTGCGCTATTACTTAGTACGAGCATTAGTATAAAGATCGAATTACACATGCCTATAACTGGCCTAAAAGTATGCAAGTAAAGCTACTTACTTGCATTTTTTGTATGCAAGTACATGTAAGCACATGCCTAGTGAGCCGTAACAAGTTCCGATTGCTGGATGTCACTATAGCATGCAAGCTACTTGCATATATACTTTTGTGTTGGCTACGGGCGTGTGTATTTCGGCCTTAGTTTTATATCAAAGAGTCACAGTATGTTGGTAGTTCCTAAAATAATGTAATATTAGCCCCGCACGACTTCAACTTCCAATTTTATGCAATATAAATTACACGTATATTTATTTTTTCATGAGTAGCGAGAAATAGATAATAGATAGATATATATCTAATAATTATATTCTATAGATTTTTATAGGACAATATAATGTACAAATTTCCAGTCTATCCGAGGAGTTATCGTGTTGCCCAGTAACCAGGTTGTGGAAGTTTGACAGGAAGTCCCTCCATACAAAATATAGGGACTGGAAGCCGATCCCAAGCTAAGGGTCAGCTCACACCGAGACGCGACGCGACGCTGCGTGCACAATTTCAGACTCAAAATAGAATTTTATTTACTATACGAAAAGATACACATTTCATTGTGAGAATTTAGAATACGTTGCGTCATGCAGCGCTGCGCCTCGTGACGTTGCGCGGCGTCTCGCTGCGCAGCGGAACGTTTTTACACTCGCGACGTCGTGTTGCCGACGATTTTACTATGCTGCCTCGCAACTCGCGTCTCGGTGTGTACTAACCTTAATTGGGAAGAGGTTATGGTTATTATGATTATTTATTATTTAAAGTGGAAGATCGGTTATTTTGAGCTTAGCCTAAGCTCGGAGAGATGTTTTATAGTTTAGCCTTTTCCACTTCCTTCACTACTGCTCGGTGCCTTAACGTGTGCTTTTTGCGAGTGCATTACCTTTATAAACTGTTATTGGCAACACGGTTTCTCACTTGTTGTAGTTTAGTGCATGAAATAAAAGTTGTAATCACGGTACCTACTTCTTAAATATTAGTACCTACCTAAATCTCTTCATACCTAAAAAAAAATTAACTAGAGGTTATAGCCTGCTGGTAATGGACACACAAATAAGTCAATACGTTTATATTGTTTGATAACTTTTCGATTGCAGGTTTTAGTTTTAACCCCAAATCTGTACTCGAAGTTATGAACACCTTTAATTGCGGGAAAGGTCCTAATATTACGGACCTGTTTTAATTTTCTGGTTACATAACGATACCAGAAATATTAATTAATGTAGAGGACATTTTTTTATGGGTAAATGGCCCATACGTCCATTGTCGAAGGGACTCTTACAGTTTTAGTAAATGTCCCTTACGTTAATTCATATTTCTGATATCGATTTTTCACACAAAATTGTCACAAATGGAGTGTAGTATGCAGCTGTTTTTGTATTTAAATATCAAAGTTGAGTCCACGTTGTTTTGTTGTCAACCTGTATAATGTTTTACCTACTATTCTTCTTACCCAATAACATTTTTAAGAAACTATCATAGGACAGAAAGCTAGCTGATCATAAAAGTTGCCTTAGCTACCTAGATTTTTTATTTTCAAATATATGCATATTTAAAGTATACATAAAGATAGGTAAGTAAATAATTGGTGAATATTTTGGTTAGGTATTTGTTATGACTAATAAACGACCTATGTCCGAAATAAATGGAGTTATTTATAACCCTTGTTGATTTATTTGTCTAAACTATAACGGTGTTCCTCTAAGCAAACTCTTCTCGACAGATAAACTGCACAATCTCGCAAGCAGGCGAAACATTGCAAAAACTGATTAGCGACAAAAGAGAGTAGAGTTCTCTAGTTGCTCTCTGAATAAACGGGACCCTTATGGGATCACTTTGCTGTCCGTCCGTCTGTCTGTCAAGACCCTTTATCTCAAGAGCACGTGAAGGTATCGAGTTAAAATTAAAACCATATAGGTACTCAAGCCTCTGGTCCCTTGAAGCTGTGTAAAAATCAAACTTGTAAATGTCGTTTCTGTCGCAAATCGTACATTTCGACACTCAAGGGAATCAAAATTCATTTACTACCCGTTGACCAAGAATCCTAAAATTTGGCATAAAGTAAGGTCACATAACGCAAATATTAGGTCTTTACCTATGAAATTGCCGTTCTGCTGTACTGGCCATTTCAAATCAAAATAATTTTTGTTTGGCTAAGAATTCTAATTTCAAATTAATTTTATTTTAAAAACATGATTATTTTTCCAAAAGTAGTCATTTGTTTATTGATTAGTGTTACATTTTCATCGCATTTCAATCTTTTTCGTCATCATGGATACGTTAAAAATTCGAGTAATTATGGAATATGAGTACCGTCGTGGCAGCAACGCGGCACAAGCGGCACGCAACATCAACCACGTTTACGGAGCTAACACTACAAACCAACGCACCACCTGTTATTGGTTTGCTCGCAGTAGCTTCCGTTCTGGAAATTTCGACCTGAAAAATGAACCTCGCGGTCATCCGAAGACTTTGGTCGACAATGACGAATTAAAGGCGATTGTGGAAGCTGATGATACACAATCTACGGCTGAATTAGCAGCAGCTTTCGATGTTAGCGTCAAAACAATATTGGTCTATTTGCGTCAAATTGGCAAGGTAAAAAAGCTTGACAAATGGGTGCCCCACGAACTCAATGATCGCTAGCGCGAAGTACGCGTCGAGACGTGCCTTGCACTGCTCAACAGACACAAATGAAGGAATTTTGAACCGCATTGTTACTTGCGATAGAAAATGGATTCTGTTTGATAACCGCAAGCGCTCAGCAAGTTGGTTGGATCCTGGTTCAGCACCTAAACAATGCCCTAAACGAAAACTTACCCCTAGAAAAGTGATGGTCACTGTTTGGTGGTCTAGCGCCGGTGTGATTCATCACAGCTTCTTACCAAACGGGGTGAGCATTACTGCAAATGTGTACTGTGAAGAACTGAACACAATGATGGAGAAGCTGGCACATCTCCAACCAGCATTGGTCAATCGCTCGTCTCCGCTGCCCCTGCACGACAACGCGCGACCTCATACTGCACAGTAGACGGTCTCCAAGTTGCAAGAACTGGGGTTGGAAGCTCTCCGTCATCCGCCCTACTCACCAGACCTTGCGCCTACAGACGACTACTTTTTCCAGAATTTGGATAACTTCTTGGCGGGAAAAAAAATCAATACCCGAGAGGCAGTACAAATTGCCTTTGAAGAATTTGTTGCCTCCCGTCCAGCTAATTTCTTTAAGGAAGGACTAACTAATTAAGGTTTAACTAGGATAAACTGGCACTGCGTTGACAAAGTTGCATAGATTGCAAGGGTGATTACTTCGATTAAGTAATAGAAATAAAAAATACATGAAAAATAAATCGTTTAAATTTTTTCATACAAAAAGGCAATTTCATAGGTAAAGACCTATTAAGTATAAGAGAATCTCCCTAAGATTCTCCTCAGGTCGGCCACACAGGAAATGTTTATAACTTTTGAACCATGTAACCGACAGTTGATTGACGACAGATTCTGACCAATTCGCAATAAACTTTGGAAGAAACTAGATCTTTACGAATCAACCCGGGTCTCCGACGCTAATCCCTAGACGTGGTCCTCAGGTGATGCTAATCAGGTGACACTAAGTGGCGACCAACCCCTGAACAAAGACGTAGGTACTGCCAAGCAGCCTGGCCATATATGATCCGGAATGAAGCTCAGTGTAGTCAGTCTAGAGGTGTTGGGTCGAAATAGCGGGATCCAAGGCAAGGTGTGCCGCTGGCTGATCGTAGTGAGTTGGAGGCCCAAGTAATTTGTCAGCCACACATGTCTGCCCTGCCAACTGACAAAAAATCCCGGAATGCACCATCGTGCTGGTTGACCACCAGACGAAAGGGCCTAATGGACATTCCCGGGGGGCATCGGGTGTCCTTTCAGGTATTCTTTCAGTGCGAAGTTAGCAGCGTGGAACCTCAATCACTTCATTCTCATCTCCTCCCTTTACTCTCAAATTATGAAAAGGAATAGATAGAATGATTAATGTCAAACAGCGGCTGCCCCTTATCCACAAAGAGCACCTCACTAACATACGAAGTCTGCACTCTAATCTTATCGCAGTCCACCACTATCTGAAGACTGAAATCCAGCTCTCTTATTCCTTTTTGAGACGTAGATCAGAGGTTCGTCAGACGTGTCTTTCCTTTCACCCCATGGTTTACCTACATTGGAGTCCAGCTTCAAACCACGTCCTCCGTCCGTCCGTTTCCATCTGACGATCCGTGTCTCCGTAACCTTAAAGACTCCAAGTATTCGACGCTTAGGACTTTGGTGGATACAGGTCTAGATATAATTATCAAGGCTTGTGTCTACCGCTCTACAGCAAAGATCTGGAGGAATCCGGGTTCACACAGCATCCGTTTGAGGCGGCGGATGCGGCTCAGCAGTGGCACCATTCCGCCCAATTAGTGTTACTGGGGGATATTAATGCCCACCACCAAAAGGTGGATTTCCCGTACCTACACAAAGCATGCTAGTCAAGAGAAGCGAAAACTAGCGCTAATATTAGATCTCACCAGCTGGTTTAGGGGGCAACGAGGGTGCCGGATGTTGACTAGCATACAGTCTATTGCTTGGACCTTCTGCTGACAACAGATCCAGATCACTACAATGTGCTAATATGTTCGAGTTTAGGGAGTTCCAACCACTGTCTGGTTAAGCCTGTGTCTGTCTATTGCCCTCCCCCCCCCCGATCCTAGCTGTAGAGGACCTGGTTTGGTGATACAGGTCAGCAGATCGGGATGGCATGCGGTCTTTCTTCGCATTCTATCCTTGGCAGCCCACTTGCTTTTCTCCTAATGATGCTTCGTCGTGAACAGGTGCTGTGTAATAGATTCCATCCGACGCATAAGTTATTAGGTCACAGATCCAGTCTTTCCGAGAGGCTATGGTTAAACGCTTGAACTCGACCTTGAAGGCGGTCTCCGACTGGGGCCAATCTGGTCAAGTTCAATCCTACTAAAACCCAGGCGTGACTTTATTCTGCCAAACGGCCATCAATTCTTCCCGGCTCCATCTTTCCAAGGTATAACCTTCAGCTTCTTGGAGTAACACTCATCTACCCTCAATTTTGGCTCATATGTACCGACATCGAGGTAAAAGCTCAGCTAGCTGAGCTAGCTACTAAAAAATTAGGTATCTTAGCAAATCTGAGACAGTACCTATTTCAAGCAGAAACAGCGACCTCCTAACCTCCACTCAGTGTCTCGATCATGACCTAGCGATATCTAGGATCGGTTTATTGCAGTCGGATAAAATCTACTTAGGTGCGTATGCGTGTACTATACGTACTAAACTGGTAGCCCTGACCGCACACATAGGCCGTAGATCATTATTTACCATCATTTTCTGATCATATCCACCACAGGTGAAGTAAAATTGCCAACAGTGTCAGATGGCTTATCCTTAATTTTTAGGGTTCAATGTTAAATTCTCATAATAATAGATACCTACTTAACTAATGAAGTAAAAAAAAGGAAAGGAAGTAGAAAGGAAAGGTTTGTGTGATGAGCACGATCATTATGCTCTGTGTCTGGGTGTAATTTATCTATAAGATGTGTATATTTAGAAATAAATAAGCAAGTTTATCAGTTGTCTAGTACCCATCCATAACACAAGCTCTGCTTAGCTTAGGACTAGACGGCGTGGTGTGAAAGTTGTGTATTGTATATCACTACATAGTATAAAACAAAGTCGCTTTCTCTATCCCTATATCCCAAAGAGAATTACATTGCTATATCCCTATGTAAGTATGCTTAAATCTTTAAAACTACGCAACGGATTTTGATGTGGTTTTTTTAATAAATAGAGTGATTTAAGAGGAAGGTTTATATGTATAATATATGCATAATAACTCTGATAAATTTGCAGCCGTGCGAAGCCGGGGCGGATCGATAACTAGACAGTTACATTATCTTTTCTGTAGGAATTTAAACATTTAAATGATCATACGTACGAGTATTAACTGTGATCTTTCGTTAAAATCATAGAAAATTAGGGAAGTTAAAGAACTTATTTGGAACACCCAAGTATACCTATATAACATATAAGGGATCCCCCTTAAGTTATAGGTATGTTATGCAGTATTTATCCGAATTAAAAAAAAACTGGGCAAGTGCGAGTCGGAATCGCGCCCTGAGGGTTCCGTACAAACTTATCTATGAACAGTTCAATTCTCGAATCGAGTCTTGAAGAATTTTCAAATAAAAAAATCTTGTGACGTACCTAACTACAAATTTTCAGTTCTCGAAAATTTTAAGATTGTGTTGTCAACAGGAAATACCCCATGAATTTTGATTCCTTTGATAGTGTCGAAATGTACGTTTTTTGCAACATAAACGGGCGTATCTTTTTTTGTCGTCAACTTACAAGTTTGATTTTTTGCACAGTTTCAAGGGACCGCGCATATGAGTTTACAGTTTTAATTTCAACTTGATATCTTCACGCATTCCCGAGATAAAGGGTCTTGACAGACAGACAGACAGACGGACAACAAAGTGATCCTATATGGGTTCCGTTTTTTCCTTTTGAGGTAAGGAACCCTAAAAACAGGAAATTTTCAATGTAAACAAATGTTTTATTTTAGTTCATAACTATCTTGTTATCAACTAGGTATTTTGTTGATTCTTGTTTATTTTCCGAAGGATTTCCCGTTTAAAAGTTTCCATCTGATGAAGTACTTTTGAGATAGAGAATGGAACTCTTCAATAAATGATGGCAAATCTTCCGGGATTGCTGCTATGTTATGTGTGTGTTGTTATTGTTGCTATGCTATGTTATGTCATAACATAACATACTTAACATTATATAGGTATGTATCTAAGTGGTAATCCCAGGCAATCCTTTTATTATTATTACCAGTAGGTATTCGATACCTATTAGTATCGAATACCTACCTATTCGAATTCTATTTTATAAGCTACCTATCTATACGCGTGCAATTTTTTTGTTTACGGATTGATCTAGAAGTCTAGATAGTTCTTCTCGATTAATAATAGCATCGTGTTCGTCTTATTACCATAATTATAAAATAATTATAAACATTCGACCTTGAACTTCGCAGATACATCAATATATAGCTCACATCTAACAAATTAATATACCTATAAAACGTTTAGTTATTGAGATAATTATTAGGTTTAACGCAAAGCAACGAAGGCGTCTAGATGTAAGAGAAGAAGAAGGACTGGACTTGAAGTCAAAGAACGGAACTCCTATACGATAACCAGTGAAAATTGCAATTGCCCGAAAGGATAATATCAATTGTAGATTACCTACCTACCGTCCGGCAGTTCGGTAGGTAATAATCCAGACCGAGCTGAAGTCGTCAACGGCGCCTCAGAGAGATGTCAGCAAACTGTAGGGCCCAGCAGGGTTGAAGCCTCTGGGGCCATGGGTTATTTTCTGAAAGGAAAACCCGAGACCCTGGATAGAAGGCAAAGAAGGAGCGGGGTAGGGCTTAGTTAGTAAAAGTCTGGCATGCTTTGCCCATGAGCTGGATAAGTCATTTTGATGATTCTGAGAAAAAAAGGGTAATCAATTAGTTCGCATTAGCTAAGAAAAAATAAAATGCTATATTATAAAGTACCTAGTTTTGTAAAAAAAGTTTCAAAATCGCTCAGCAACTTCTTGTTGTTGGTGTGACTCCTCTGTATCTCGAAGAGTACCTATGACCTTTGGTGAAGTAAAGCCGTTCAACTACGAGAGTAATGGAATGGAGAGTTAACCAATATTTACGTATGTACTTGTGTTCTATAATAATTAGGTATCTCCTTCATTCCATTTGAATACACCTGAACCGTTGAAATTTGCCACGAGACCTTACCACGACTAAGCAGATCATATTTTCATACTCACATACATTAACTAGTAAATCTAGTCTTGCCAAGAAGTACCGTGTTACCACAGTTAATGGGTTGTGGAGGTCTAGTAGGCAGCCGCTCCTCGTAAATTACTGGTATTCAGCTAAACTGGCTGGAAGTCGACCCTAATATAGTTGGGAAAAAGGCTAGGTACATGATGATGATTATGATACTTTAACTAGACATATATAAGACAGGGTTTAGACCTACGCATTTCCAACGCGACCCCATGTTATAATTTCATTTAGTACTCACACTTACGCACCTAAAAAGATTTTTTTCTCATAATTATTCTAGTATCCAGATGGCATATCTAGGCAATTACTTTGTACACAATGACAAACACATACTCGTACACACCTAAGAACCTACTTAACTTCAAAGTACTTTAGACAACTATTGAACGTCGATAATAGGTAGACTGACTGAAAAATTAACCTTCAATATTCAGCTGTAATAAATACAGGACGACACAACACTTCCGTTTTATGAAAGATGTGAAGGCTATACGAAACCTCTCGCGTTGTTCCCACGCGTTTTGGTGGACACATATTTCATCATCATCATCATTTCAGCCGAAATACTGCTGGAAATTATAGGCCTCCCCCAAACTGGACATAGGCCTTCCCCAACTGGTGAGAAAAACTGGCCAAGTGCGAGTCGGACTTGCACACGAACGATACCGTAGGTACCTGTTGTTTCAATGTGCGGATTATTTCTACTCCGACAATTTGCAGCTCTGTTGTCTGTCAGATGTTGGCAATAATATCGGATATGTTCGCGAAGCTTAACCAGGATTTAAGAACAATAAATAGACTGAAGTGGGTAAATAAATGTACATTGAGGAGCTCGTGGCTAGATAATAACAACCGCACGGGTCGATCTTCAAGGTTAAGGAACGCTTGCCAAGGTGTGTCTGTGGATGGGTGACCATCTTAACATAGCGACTTTCCTTCATGCCTTGGAAAGCACGTTAAGCCGTAGGTCGTTACTGATAGTCAGAAGCCAGTAAATCTGACTCTAGTCTTGCCAAGAAGTACCGTGTCACCCCAGTTAATGGGTTGTGGAGGTGTGCTAGGCCGCCGCTCCTCGTAAAATACTGGGGTTCAGCTAAACCGGCTTGACTGGAAGCCAACCCCAATATAGTTGGGAAAAGGCTAGGCTGATGATGATGAGTCAGCAACATTGTAACTCTTTAAGTAGTTGTAAATAAACGCTTGTCTGGACTAGACGTGTTTCCTTTCTGCTCCATACTTCAAGTCGGTCTGGCATTTACAATGTCATGCTATCGTAGTAGGAAACCGCATAATTTGAGAAAACTTGATAGCATAATGTATCCAACCACGGTGCCCAACCACATGCCCAACCGTATTATTTGTCAATTTTATTTCGTTTGGCTTCGAGGTTAGGATCTGAAACTACATATTGACTCCTGTCTCAACTAGTGGAAACAAGTTGGCAGTGTCGATTGGAATAAAAAGCCAAATAAGGGCATTGCTTTTAAAGTCTCTAATTTTACGCATAATAGCTTTGTTTGCGTGCGACAAGATCCTAATATAGATCTCCTCAAAAAACTTGATCACCTTCACAACTGCATTACATTTGTCATATATTTCCGTAAGTAGGTATGTAAATAATATTATCATGTCTCCGAGCAACAATTGCTTAAAATGGTTATTCATTCGTCAGCTTAGAGTGCTAAGGGTATTGACTTCACTGTTTTTGGATTTCACTAGGGGACTTCACAGTTTTTTTTTCTGGATAAGCTCTCCTCCTTATGCTATACTTCTCAAATTATTCCTTTGCTCTAGTCATAATCATAATAATACATCAATGCAACTGCCTCGTTAGTCTCGTGGTCGCAAGCGCGAATGCTGAGCAAGGGTTACTGGGTTCGTTTCCCGGGTTGGGCAGGAGTGCTATTGGGTTTTTCCTATAGGAATCTGTAGCTGCACCGTATCCCCGTGGCTCGAAAAGCATGTAAAGCCGTCGGTCCTGCACCTGATCTCTCTCCGGTCGTGTCGGATTGCCATCCCATCGGACTATAAGAGTAAAGAAATAGAGAGTGCCCCTGTGTTTGGCTGCGTATCTCTGCTTAAATTGGCCAAGGTGATCGAAATTCGGTCGGGAGGATTATTAGTATATAATAATCATCTCTACGATGTTCCTCGGGGTTTATCCAGTCCATCTTCTTTGTTCAGGCGATCTCTATTTATTAGAATGCGCTCATTCAGTATTCTCCCTTTAGAAAATTTAAATGGCACGTGAACACATTAAAAGAAGCAAGAAGTTGCTGGAATCATCTCAACGTTAATCCAAAACATTAAATTTTTTGGATTTTTTTGTCATAATAATACTTAGGTATTCATGATCAACCTTTCACATTTATATTTATTATGTTCGTAAGGATTGAGGAGCCACATCAGATTTAGACGGTAAATGACGTAAATGACCACAGAAATGACGCTAAATTTTGAGACGGTAATATGCAAAATTGCTACTAAATGATACAAAATTTTCATAAATATTCATCTATTACTTAACGAGTTCCAGGTGACTCCTCAATTCAGACGTTTAGATTGAGGAGCCACTTTTGCATTACAATAATTAGTGATATATTTTGCTGTAAAATCTAGAATTCGTGCTGCTAAATAATGCTGAGATCAGATTTTAAAAATCTGATGGGGCTCCTCAATCCTTACGGACATTATATATTTGGTAGGATATCATTACTTTTTGCTAAACACGGTTCTTTTTTAAAGTTTAATAGGCTTCAAGTCCAAAGTCGAGTAAACTCCGGTAGGATAACACGTTTACGAACCGGATCCCAGTTAAATAGAATAAAATCGTAATCCAATACAAAGATAAAATAGTGATTAATTCTAAACCGTATATTTCAAAATAGTAACTTTATCTTCTACGTCAACGCTTATGTGATGATCTTTAGGGTTCCGTGCCTTAAAAGCGAAAAGCGGAACCCATATAGGATCGCATTGTTGTCCATCTTTCTGTATGTCGGTCTATCCATTTATCTGTCTGTCAAACTCAAGAGGAGACTCAGGAGATAGGGTATCTCGGGACGCGTGGAGATATCGAGTTGAAATCATATATTCTGGTCTGCGGTCCCTCGAAGCTGTGAAAAATCAAACTTATAACGTACGAGTATAATTCTGCCCCCGATAGTTAAAAAGACGTATCTAACAAAAAGTAAAAACGGTGAAATTGTGAATGTTTTATTTAATTAATTAATGAATAAAGTATTGCCGAAGCATTCGAAAAAAGGATGCATTTAGCCATCCATTTACGTCTTTCCTGTTTCATTAATGTTTGAATCCCCAACCGGTCCTGCTATGAGACCGCGCTGTTATTGTTTTACTGTTGTGTCTCGTTTCGCGGGTATGTGATAGATTAATTAAAACATACACAATTTCACCGTTTTTACTTTTTGTTAGATACGTCTTTTTAACTATCGGGGGTAAAATTGGACACTTTCAAGGGAATCAAAGTTTACGTTGATCTAGAATCCTGAAATTTGGCATAAATCAAGGTCTTATAGTACAATAATTTTTTTACCCAGGGTTTGGGTAATAGCATTACCCAAACCCTGTAATAGCATTACAAATCTATGGAAAAGTGTCAAAACTGAAAACTTGTAGTTGCATCACTAGATTTTTTTTATATCTTGAAGACTCGATTCGAGAATTGATCTGCTTTCATAGGTAAGTTGGTACGGAACTACGGAACCCTCAGTGCGCGAGTCCGACTCGCACTTGCCCGGGTTATTTTTGCATTCGCTTAATTGCATTTTCAAATAAGGTCAAGAAAAAAAAACTAACCAAAAGTTTATCATGCTGAATACATTTTAGGAGACGTGTTTATCAAATTACGGAAGACTTGAACGGTCAAAATGTGATTCAGAACGCGGAGTTAAGTAAATAACAGGTTCTGCATCCACACATTGTAATGATACTAAAAGAAGATATTAAATAAGTACTTGATACTTGACATGATTAATTCTTCAATGTGATCGAAAGACCTTAGCCTGCCTCAGCTGCTTAGGTAACCTCAAAAACTAATTTACACAATAGCATTTTCCCTAGACTCTAAATGAAAAGATGATAAGTTATTTTGTTATATTATAAATACCAATTGTTTTTATTCAACACTACCTAGTTGTAGGTAGACGCGACCTGTAAAACAAATCAAGTGACAGGTCACATGGGTTGAGATGATTTTTAAGGTTTCGTGCCTCAAAAGCGAAAAGCGGAACCCATATAGGATCGCTTTGTTTTCCGTCTTTCTGTCGGTCTGTCCGTTTATCTGTCTGTCAAGATCCTTTATCTCGGAAATGTGTGGAGGTATCAAGTTGAAATCATATACCTATTGTGGTCTGCAGTCCCTCGACGCTGTGAATTTGTTTTTAAGTTAACGATATTGTTATGGTATTCAGCGACGAAGCGCTAACAAAAACTTTTATTACTTCTTACGTATCGCTAAAATGCATTTTCAATTAAGGTCAGGAAGAAAATAATGCTAATAAGTTTATCATGTTCTATAGGTTTTTGGAGACGGAACGTAATTCACAAATTACGAAAGACTTGTCAAGTGGCTAATGAACGCTCAATTTGGTTGAAAGACCTTAGTCTGCCCTTCATCATCATCATCATCTCAGCCGAAAGACGTCCAGTGCTGGACATAGGCCTCCCCCAAGCGTCGCCACAGCGACCGGTCCTGTGCGTCTCGCATCCATCGGATTCCCTCGACCCTCGCCAGGTCGTCGGTCCACCTTGTGGGAGACCTTCCGACGCTGCGTCTTCCGGTACGTGGCCGCCACTCTTGAACCTTCCGTCCCCATCGACCATCTGTCCCGCCCACTGCCACTTAAGTTTGGCAAAGAATTACACCATCCCATCTCTTCCCGTGGGTGTAGTAAGAGGCGATTAAGGGACACACCAGAGAATGGGCAGCAGCATTCTCTGTGCTTTTCTCGAACCACACTGCGATCGCCAATCCGCATGCCAAGCGTGGCGATTATGGCAAAACCCCCTCAGATGAACAGCTCAAAGAAAAAATGGCCCCTAGTACCCGGCAGCCCGCCTAACCTTGACTACGGTAGCGGTCAAGGCGACGGCGAGGCAAGGGATGCGAAGAATCTCCGCAGGAGGCTAGGCTACTCCTTCAAACGACTTGACCTGGCAACATACAACACGCGTACACTCCGGACCGACGAGAATATCACCGAACTTGAGGAAGAGTTGAGCGGGTTACGATGGAGTATTGTGGGATTATCCGAAGTCCGAAGACAGGGGGAGGACACGATAATTTTCAAATCCGGTAACCTGCTCTATTTCCAGGAGGGTGACCAGCAATACCAGGGTGGTGTCGGGTTTGTCGTCCACAGGTCCCTTGTGAACAATGTGGTGAAGATCGAGAGTGTGTCGACCTGGGTCAGTCAGGGGCAGTCTGCCCTTAGGGGAATATATTTGTCAGCTGCATAACCTCAAAAACTTATTTACACAATAGAATTTTTCCCTAGCCTTTAATTAAAAACATGAAAAGTTGTCATGATTCTTTGCCATGAACCATGGTCTTGTGGCATGTAAGTAGGTATAAGAAGAAATCTAAAAACTGTCTTGATTACGTCATTAATCAATTTACCTTTCAAACTATATTGTATAAACTGTACTGTTGCTCTCTTCTATCCTTTTTCTATTCGGAAAAATCTTCGAGACTCGATCCGGGAATTGAACTACAATATTTACATAAGCTAGTTTGTACAGAGCCCTCAGTAGGCGAGTCCGACTCGCACTTGACCAGTTTTTTTATACTAATGCATTAATTACTGTTTAAATTACAAATGTCGCACGGGTTGTTTAGAATAACGATTTTATACAGTTGAAATTCAAAACAAAAAACAAATTTTTGTTAAAAAAATTAGGAAAAAGCTGACGATTCAAACGAAACATGCAAACCCACTTGAATTTTTTCAGTTACCTTTCGCATCACAGAGCCACGAAATTTCGAACAACCCAATAATAATTCGAACAACCCAGTAGGCCTGGCATGTAGCTACTCTTACAGTATCATCATAACAATGCCTATAGGTATAAGTAGGTAGGCTAGACAATGCTAATGCATTATCGGCCTTATAATGTTCCCATTGCTGGGACTCAGGCCTCCTCTCTTGGAGAGGGAATGGGCCATAATCCACCGCGCGGGTCCATTGCGGATTGGTGGATGTCAGATGTTTTCAAAGTTTTGGTTCTAGGACATGCCGGTTTCCTCACGATGTTTTTCTTCACCGTTTTGAGAGCAGTGGTGATGAAATAAATTACACAAAGTAATGCGCCTGACCGGGTTTGAACCCGGGACCTACAACTTGCAAGTCGGGGCAGTTACCACTGAGCTACCACTGCTCTGTATAGGTAGATACTATCAATGAATGCTGATTGTCAGCTGTTTGCGACTCGGAACAATGCACGCCTCATGTGAGATCGGACACGGTGCGCGGCTACAAGAGAAAACTAGTTTAATCTTTATCTTAATACAATAGGTACAGAAAAACAAAGTCTCGCTTCACAAAACATTCACATGATACGTACTTACGTGTAGCGTTGCCAGGCGTCCGGATAAAGCCGGACACGGTCAGGCTTTTTGGTTTTGTGTCCGGCCAAATTAGGCGAAGTACGGCCGGGTTCCCACTACGCCGGACCGGCAGATCTGCCGAAAACCGGACACCGGACAGAGTGTTCACATAACATCGGATCCCGGAAGAAATTCAGACAGTCAAGTACTTACCTCAGTTGGACCTGCGCGCACAATGGACGACGAAATTGTTGTGTTGTGGTGGGATCTTAATAGAAGGCTAAATAAAAGAAAACATTGGGTACACCCTATTTTACGGGAAAGATTTTCACTTGGAACATTTGAAACATTAATGGGTGAACTTAGAAGAGACGAATCAAAGTTCTCAGAACAGGTCTCTCTTGGACAAGCGTAATTAAAGTTTCTGCTTGAATATCCATGCTAAACGTCTACTTTTACCAAAAAATGCGAGCCGAATGACGTGAGTGGAACACGGGCGGGGCGAGCGGGGGACAGATACCGGCACAAACTCGTTCACATTACTCCGGGCCCGGTCGTTCTACCGGCAATTCGCAGTGACAAAACGCTCGGTAAAAAGGCCGGACTCGGCAAAAATGCCGGATCCGGGATAACGTGAATAGCTTCATATAAATTGTACAGTCTAGTCCCTTCCGGCAGATTTACCGGCGCAGCAGATCTGCCGGTCTGGCGTAGTGGGAACCCGGCCTACGGCTTGTCCGGCTTTTTAAATTTGACCATTTTTATAGATTTGACAGTTTTCTGTGTGTGTTCTTGCAATCCCAAGTATTTGCAGCCCAGCAATGACTTAGGTATAAAAAAAAGCAGAAAAAAGCAGAATTTTCCGGAAAGGCCTAAAAAAATATCGGCCTTTTTACTCAAATGTCCGGCTAAACTGTTGGGTTTGTCCGGTTTTTCGTTTTGAAGATCTGGCTACCCTACGTACGTGCACAACGCACAACAGAGCATCGCAATACGGCCCAACGTAATCCTTAAATTATTGTTGTTACCGCATTCGAAAACTAGGTTGCTAATGCAATTTTCGAAGCGTCATTTTCCACTGCTGACCTAAAGTCGTGTTACAGTCCCTTTATGGCTACGTTTCTCGTAGGAAATTGCTTTTCTGATAGTTCCATCATCATCATCATAATTGCAGACCAAAGATGTCGACTGTTGGACATAGGTACTCGTAGGTCTCCCTTTTAAGCGTCGCCACAACAACCGGTCCTGTGTTTCTCGCATCCATTGGTTATGGTAGTTTGCAGGTAGGTAACTTATTAGGTATATCTATGGTATAAATACTAGTGTTATTCAATTAGCTAAGGATTCGTGTCAACAAGTTTCTTTAGACCAAGGAAAAGGTTTGTTATACACTCTTTAACATACCTATCATTAAAATAGGTTCGGTTTATAGGGGCCTGAAAAGAAGGCATAGAAGGAAAAGGAGTGAGTTTTCGTCAGTAAAAGTCAGACAAGCCCTCCCGCTTCGCCGAGAACGGAAACAGTTATTAGATGATTTCCCACCTAAATAAAAAAAAAACCCTATTTAAAAAAAACGAATAACAACAACGTTTAGTCATCTGTCGTGGCAAGTTTCAAGGAAAAAACAAAGGAAAAACCCACAAAACAATTGGAAAATTTACATGGGAAATGGGATTTTCAATAACGTTTTAAAAAAGAAGTTATTTTGTAGGTAGTTGTTGCCATCTTTTCTTCACCTACATAAGAAACATAATATTAAAAATGGAGTACGGTAATTGAACATTGATAAGTTTGTATAGGAATTACCTCTTAAAAGTGGACTTGCTAATTAAGCTGAGCCGGAGCCGCAAGCGGCATTTATTAGGCCATAGGTAAATATAAAAATAAAGTAACCCGTTTAGACATACACAGACAGCCTCTAGTCTAGCAAGTTTTTGCATCTAGTTGAAATGCAAGTTCTTTTTTTAGGTGGAAAATCATCAAAATGACTTCACCCGGTCTTTTCATTTCAGACTTTTACTGCCAAAAACCAGCTTCCTTGTCCCTTCTTTGCCTTCGTTCCAGGTCCCTGGTTTTCATTTCAGAAGCGAACCCATGGTCCCAGAGGCTTCGACTCTGCTGGTCCCCTACGGTTTTGCAGACATCTCTTTAAGAGTTGGATTGCGGATTTGAGTTAAGAGACTCCTACGCCAGTTGTTGCTGCAAACATAGGTTTAATTTGGCAAAATGTAGGTCTATATAATCATCAAATATAGGTACCATACCAGTGTTCCTAGAAACTTTGTTCCATCTGCTGTACTGTCCCAAATGCTGTCACCTGCACCGACGAGTATCTGAACATAGCCACCAACAGGACCATCAGTATAACTATGTAAGTGTACCGTCGCGTCGATACGTAAAGAAGAAGGCTCTCGCTGTCTTCTTTTCTTTTGTCTTTCTAAAGTCTATACTACTACTAGTACTACACAATGTAACTCTACATCATTACTAGAGCCTTCGGGTCGAAGTCTACTGATGTCCAGATTTGAACGAAAGAGAGCCCTGGAACCCTGGAATGAAGACAAAGAAAAACAGGAGTGGATTTAGACAGTAGAAGTCTGATACGTCCTCCCGCTCCGCCCAAAGCGGGAGAAGTCATATCGATGATTCTCCATCTTAACAATAAAATTTTAAAAAAAACATTGGCTACTAGAGGCATGCAATCTTAAAAAAATGCTCAGACGTCTCATTCAGGGTACTTTGTTTTACATTGCAAAATCAGTTACAAAGTCACACTAAAAACAAGTAAAGTACCTATTAACGAAGAACCTTTTCAGGTTATTATAATATTAGATTAACGTACTTAATAGTTATTTACTTGGAATCGCATAAAAACTGTCGCGGGATTGTTTGAAAAAGGTACCACGAGGACCGTGGACCGCAAAGGAAACACAGGTTGGTTATAGTCAAAAAAGTCTGATAAATACACCCTCTCGCCCCATGTAGAGCATAGCAGGTTGAGTCCTTGATTTCCAACGTAAACACAAAAAAAATAAAAAGTTGTTTTACTCAATAAACCATAATGACAGGGTTAAGTTAGCAATTTAGTATCTCAAGTGATGTTAAAACACACTATGCTCTAATTCTAGTAAGTAATCAGATTCGTTCAAGGTGTATATTAATGAAGTGGTTATATAACCGAGAATCTTCACCTAAAACACGCAAACTCATTATAATTGCTCATTGTTTAATTAAGATTTCGTGTATTACTATAAAAATAGGTAGGCCGTGCGGCCGTGCCAATTTGGAATTAAAACTTGGTCAGTAGAGATAAGTTTTGAGAATGTCCGATTTAGTGGTGTGTCTGTAACACTATTGCACAGTATCTGTAATGATAGTAGAAGACGCAGGGGCCGACAGAAGGCAGAACATTACGCGTTTGTGCGTCGACGAGCACGCTGCAGCGCCTCTGGCGGATTACTTGTGCGCACACACGCCTTCACGTAAGTTTTTTTTACTATTTATTTATTTTTTACTAAAGTTTTTTATTAGGGTTTTAGAAATTGGAATGAAATTTTTTTAAATTAAAATTAAGTGAAATTAAATACTGTAAGTATTTTTTTGTGTATTAGGTAAATGTATTTTATGTGGATTAGAACAATAGAAGGTAAGTTATGTTATAAGATTATCAGTGATAAAAGGATAAAATATAATAAACCTACCTAAATCTTATTTATAAACTTTAAATTTTCTTACAAACTGCTCTTTGCGTCCTTAGTTTTACTCCTAACGCAACTGTGAGATAATTATTGATTCAATTAAAATAATCACTGCACGTGTCTTTATTTATATCCAACAATTATCTGAACAATTATTAGAAATATGACTTCTAAACGTTATGTTTTTTTCCACCATTATAATTAAAACTACTCAAACATGCGTAACTTATTTATACCTATAGATCGCTCGAGATATCCAATGCAAAATGTAGAAAACTTATTACTTATAGTTATATTCAAACAAATCACCAAGATCAAAGTCAATATTTTCGAAACCTCTGTTTGAGTTTAGTAATTAATATTGCCAACATATTATTTGCGTATCCTTCTGAATTAAAAATTCTAATGCAATTGCATATAAAACAGTGAAAGTCAAAAATTCGAACAATCAACTTTAACATTTAATAAGACCTGACATCAAAAGTACAAGGACTAATATTTTGCTTAAAAAAACACTTAAACTTATGCAATGAACATATGTTTTACTCGGCGTCGGTCGTTTAATTATGTAAATAAATTGTGTGAAGTAAAGCGGGTCAAATGCGTGAATGAAACTTTTTTTTTTGATATCGTTATTAAAATATGCGGCAGCATAGGCCTTATCTGTAACACACACATTTCCTAACTTTTAAGTCTTAAAAGAGCTGCGTCTTTTATTATTTTTCGTAATTTTATTTGCAAAATCATCATCTACCTAGCCTTTTCCCAACTATATTGGGGTCGGCTTGTATTTGTAAAATGCATCATTCCAATTTGAAATCGTGTGGTGGTTGCCCTTAGCAGACCACGCGGAATATATAATTTCACACTGGATAGCTGACCCAACAGACGACTCAGCTATGAACTATCAAACACGCGAAGATTTCCAAATATGTTTTTCCGTAAGAACGCTTTACAAAATATTTTGAAATATAACAAAAAAGAAGAATGCAATCTGTGAAGTTGTTCTTACTCGTTCGATATGGCGTGCGTGACCAAGTTGTTTTTATATATTTCATCTATATGAGTAGATACCTAAATAGGATAATAAACGCATATTTCCAAAGATAATTTCTTTTGTTCTATTTTAATAAAAATAACTCTCTTCAGAACGAGATTCAACCATGACCCTTTTAAGATGAGATAGGCTTGACGATGGTAAACATATGCTTGAATATTGGTAAATAATGAGAATTGCTAGCTTGTAAGGTACCTCTGTGTCCACAAGGAAAGGCAAATAAAGTAAAATCAACAGATTATGCAAATAACGATTTTATAGAAGCATATCATCCGAAGCAACCAGGCAACCTTGGCTTCAATGAAAAGTCAAAATTTGAATTACCAGATAGCAAAGAGCATTTCGCATCGAAGTTGAATAATTATTGTAATAAATTAATTAAAATATTTTAGGAAACAGTAATGTATTCATAAGGCTTCGTTTCAATATTTATATATTAAATATTATACAATTGAATCCACAGTCACTGATCTAAATAAAAACAGAAAACCCAGTACAACAAGTCAGTGTTCAAAAGGTTGAAGTCACTTTTAAAAAGTGAAATATCTTGAACATGTCAGCAATATCCAAATTAGGTACCTACTTTGATATATCGTTTATGTAGATTAGTTAGACAGTGGAGGTAGTACGATAGCTATTAATCAAAATTTTATAGTTCACCATGGCTTATAAAATGATTTTTTAACAATGACCCAAATATTTCTCTCAATGCCAACGATAACCATACGTATTATTAGACCTCTTGGTTTTAAAACGAAATCGAAACCGCCTTTGAATCATAAATTTTGGATAGCCTTGTTCATCGCAGTAATCATTATATTAATTATACATATCCACCTTGGTGAAGTAAAAGAGCGGCAAAAAGTTTTCGATCATCATTTTTTCGCAAACAGACAAACAAAGACCGCATCAGTTTGTTTAATAAAACATTAAGTAGTCGCTAATTTCCTAAGTTGACAGCAAACAAATAAAAAAGTTGTTAATTTCTAATGTTTGCAGACTAACAGTCTTGAAATTTAAAATGCTCTGCGGTAATTATTTAAGTGCCTATGATTTGTTTGTTACCGACAAAGGCAGTGTCCTAAATGTTGCATTTTGGGCACATATACATTACGAAAATACGTTTATGTGTGTTACATAACCCAAAACGAGGTCTACTAGCGTGACTCCGTAACATGCATGAATCAACATCGCCGGGCACCGGTTTGTTCACATGCGCAAGCAGACGAGATGAGAGAGACAGCCCGCGAGCCGCGAGCCCGCCCGGTCATGTTTACATATCGGTTAATATCACGGTCAACGTTTCCAATATAACTCTTTAATAACAATACCCATTCATCTGGTTTGGACTTCTGTACACTTTGTACAGTGCCTCCGTTATATACTCGTACTTACCAAAAATAAAAGTTTCTTCTTACAAAAATATTGTTCCTGTTTCTAGTAAATCTGGAAGTTCTCGAAGTGGCTCTCATTAAGGATATCATTCATTATTTTCTTGTCTTTATCTTAATAATACTTTTGTCCGTTTTCTTGAAGTAATAGCCAAATAAAAAAATTAAATAAGACTCTCTCTCAATTTTGTAAGCACTGTCAGATGATATTGTAAACCTACCATGTAAGATGTGATTAATCATGGCACCTTAAAATGGCGACAACAGATTGTCGCGGTTCACAAGTATTATTATAATAACTATTTATAATTGTCTACTATTTATTACAAGCTGCCATGCGAAGTTATTAGCAGGTCATTCTTATGTTCTTTACTTCAGATTTAACTTCCTAGAATAGATTCCAAGGTAATCTATTCCATGAAGATCTATCTAAAATAATTGAGGCGACACTTTTAAGGCACCTATAAAGAATAGGAAACATACTCGTATTTTGCCTTAATTTGATTCAGGAAATCATTTGCTTCAAAAAAAAAACAAATGTGTTTCGTTTCCTACTTCACATATATTAGGTGCAGGTGCAAGGTTAAATTCTCGTAAATTAACATGGAGTAGCTCTGTGAAATGGTAAATAATTTCATAGTAACATCTATTTTATTTCATGGTTCCACATAATTTGTTATACTTTCGAGTAGCATTTTCAAAAACATATTTTGCAAGATGACATACAAGGCAACCCACTTTTGAAATGCTTAGCGACTGTTTTTAAATGGATTCCGTTGTGAATTTCCTACTACTAAATTTATAAAATATAGAACAATATTCCTAGACATTGCCAGTCTTACAGCGTCCATATCATATTTCTAGTGTATCTACTTTCTTCTGCTTTGTTGGGTATGACAAAATCTTCAGAGTAATAAAGAGATCTTCTATTACGTGAAGTAACTCAATAACTATATTCAGTGGCGCGTGATGCTCGCTCGCTTTACCTAGTTAGTAGTTTATATTGAATATTTCCTATAAACGTTGAGCTTGATACCTGTTTGAAGCAGACATGCGTAGGTACAAGGTTAGAACTAGAAACTTGTTCCATTAAGTATTTACGCCTTTACTAGTGTAGTTACTACTAAAAGCGTAAACTTGTAGTTTAGTTTAAAAGACCTACTTTTTACATCCGTTTAATTTGTAACTATGGAATCTGTAACGATTCCATTTGAGAATGATTCTAACATGCACTATGGTCAGATATTTTTTTAAAATAGCTGCCACTTCGTCTTATGCTGCTATCTAACTCATCACGTCTGAATTCTAAGGAATCTGTACTTAAAAGAAATCACTAAGGTTTTACAGTCAGTCTTACATTTCGGCAGACCCAGAATACGAGAAGTATACAATGTACTAATTTAGCAATCCTAGATTGCTAAATGCCGTAATTAGAAAAATAAGGCATTTTGTTTCTATTTTTATTTGTGTTTTTGTTTTTAATTCCGTGCAAATTTTAGTAATTTATTTGTCTTTTGATCATAGAACTTTGCATATTGCATATTATATTGAGAATACTGGCATTCAGCTAAATCCGGCTTGACTGGAAGCCGACCCCAATATAGCTGGGAAAAAGGCTAGGTAGATGATGATAGTATATCTATACTAATATTATAAAGAGGTAAAATTTGTAAGTTTGTATGTTTGTAAGTTTGTATGTAGGGGGTTATCTCTGGAACTACTGGTCCGATTTGAAAAATTCTTTCAGTGTTAGATAGCCCATTTATCGAGGAATGCTATAAGCTATATACCATCACGCTACGACCCACGGGAGCGGAGCAGTAACGAAAAATGCGGGTGAAACCGCGGGGGACAGCTAGTTAAGAATATAAAAAAAAATATGGTTGTATTGTGTGAAGAGTGATATAAAAGAAAAGGGAGTTAGTGATAGCGTGAGAGGTGACAGGACAGAATGGAGAAAAAGATGTGTTGCACCGAACCCAAGTAATATGGGACAACAACAGAAAGAGAATTTAAAAGAATGTTTTATGAATCCAATAAAACGTATTTTACTTATTACTATATTATTTAATGGTTCTATGATTATAATTTCAATGAACTATAGATATTTTTACTTATATTTTTTATCTGGGAATTGATTATGACTTCTTTAAAGAAAGTGGTTAACTTCCTCGGATACAGGCAGGTAAAAAAAAATAACCACTTACTTCCATTTGATAGATACATACACTCTCTATACTACGATTATTTTGAAGACTAAAACGCAGCCATTACACACGTAGTTAGTAGATATTAGTCAGTTTCCTGTAAAATGAAACTTAAGTACTTAATTATTAACTAGAAGGTCCTTTAACGAGTTAATGGTACCGCTCATTGGAAGGTAAAGCGGTAGAGAAGTAAAAACAGTAACTAAGTTAATTTTATTTAATCGAGAAAATACCGAGAACACGGCGTCGTGGAACACGATACCTGTAACAACTGTCAAAGGTGACAATGACTTTGGCTTTGGCTCCAAATCACCTTCGGAAAGTAAATACATAATTGTTTACATAGCAAAGTCAATGTAAATAATAATGATAGTTTACGAAAGATGCTTCGTCATTCCGATACTATAATAGCACTCGCAAACATGACTTAGAACACGGTTCTTTTTAATGTGAAGACAGAATGACTTCTGCCGCTCTAAGGTGGAGTAGGAGGGCGTGTTAGACTTTTACTGACTGAAACCTACTTACTTACTTTGAGAATAACCTTTAGAACACGATTATTCTCACTATTTTCTTGAGTCATCATCATCATCTCAGCCAAAAGGTGTCCAAGTGTGTCTTCTGCCCAAGCGTCGCCACAACGATCGTTTCTTGTGTATCTAGATAACATTAACTTTACCGACTGTCCTGATTGTTGTTAAGATTATGCCTGTAATAAAAAATGACGTAAGTAGGACGAATTTCCGATCCGGATTTGGGCAATATCCATTTTCGAAGCGACTAGAAGCCTGAAAACCAGGTCAGTTAGATTTCTAGATGAAACTGACGTTTTTTTTAAGTTAATCGTAAAATTTTGGAAAGTTTAGCATTTTTTATTACTCTGTTATGACATATGTGCATAGTTTTTTTTTAAGATTTTTGGTAGTTAGGTGACTAGTATTTCCTCTTGCTTCCTTCCATCAAGTAACTACATTATGGGAATCTGTTGTTAATCTAATGTCAACAAAAGAGGCAGATAAACGTAGACTGACCATAATGAGTCATTGTAAAGAGTGATAGATATTGTGTCTAGGTACTCGGCGGCTAAATAGCTAGATAGGACCCTGCATTTAATGATCATTCAAATAAGCCGAAACACTCCTAGAATACGTAGCTACATTACGAAGTCCCGGTAGTATAGTATAGTATAGTAAAACTGGTTGGTATCCGCAAATCCACGACTAAACCGCGTATTTTGCGTACACGAAGTCCCGGTATCTACATTTCGATGAGATGATGAAGTGATGATGTGATGTATGAAGTTATCATCAGATCAGATCAGTTTGATGGTACCATGTTTTTCTGAACTATTTATTTAAAGTTTTGTCACAGTTGCTTAGCTATCTAACGCCCATTTTCAATAACCTACCGTAGTTCGTAGATCTATTTATCAATCCACAACTTTTGGTAGAAAATGCTAACCGTCGCTAGGTTATAGGAAAGCAAATAAGGGCAAAAGGATAGATTTGTTTATCTTTAGTAGCTGCAACTTTAGATAGATACTGAGCCATCTGTGGTCTTCCAATTCATCAATAGATATAATAATATATACATATATGACGTATTATTCTCCTAATCCTTTTCTAGATTATTCTCTACTATAATAATAAATTTAATGTAAGTAGGTATTATTCTTCAAAACTTCCACATGACTCACTGTGTTTATTGATGAAAACCGTTCGGTAGTATTTTTAATTAAGAATAATATCTATTTGAGCAGGTTTTGTTAAACTGGTTTTGTTTAATTATATTCAAAATTTCCAAAAAAAAAACGGATTTTCCAAATATAAGTTCCTAGTAAATTATGAAGTTCTGGGGAAACCCACATAAAAATGGAACCGAATTGAGGACCTCCTCCATTTTGAAGGCATAGTAAGGTAGATTAGTCACTACGTAGTCACTCATACGTACATGTGAAAAAAAACTTAGTAGTTCACTGTTGTTTTGTTGACAAATCTAAGAAAAATAAAAGGAGATTATACTTATATTTATTGTATTTCTTCCGGGAGAGGGTACTGGCTTCTGTAACACAGGTTAATAACCTAGCACAGAAGTCAAGAAATTCAATAAAAATTGTACCAATGCCCTATGCTAAATAGGATAAACTGACTGATTGACATATCATAAACATAGCCGAAACTACAGAGCATGAAATTTTGCACAAGGGTTCCTTGTGTGACGTACTCATACGCGAACAATAAAAGAGGATGTTCCAAATTCCACCTCCTGAATGAAACAGGGATCCAAAGTATGTGTGGAGAAAGCTATGTCACGCAAACGATGCCGCTAACAGAAGCTAATTTTTCAAATAAAATATTACATGATTGGAGATGGTTTTCAGGTACCTTCTAACCTAGCTATTATGTATTATGAAGTAGGTGATAATTCTGATATGACCTGAGTTCGTGAACAGTTTGTTGTTGTTGTGACATTAGTTGTACCCGATTGCTTTGGGTTACATCGTTGTGTGTATTCTTTTTAACTTTATACGGCTTATGCACTTACCCCAGTCAATGGGTTGTGGAGGTCTGGTAGGCAGCCGCTTCTCGTAAAATACTGGTATTCAGCTAAATCCGGCTTGACTGGAAGCCGATCCCAATATAGTTGGGATCGGCTATCATCTGATAATGACGGCTTATGCACTTGCTGAATGCCAGTGTCAAACTTAGAAATTGTATTTCGTTTTTTATACAGAACTATCACTTTGTCTCTTTTCTAGTGAGAATAATTTAAAAATAATTTTCACATCATTATAACTAATAATGACAGTAGATATTCGTTTTGGTTAGAAACAATAATTCCCCCTTTTCATCTGAAATGTTCTAATTGCCAAAAACGTCTTCTTAGTGCTCGCCTACGTCGTAAAAGAAAGTCCTGTGCAAAATTTCACGGTTCTAATCTCAATAGTTTAGACTGTGCGTTGAAATGTCAGTCAGTTTCTCCAATTGTATATAATACTAGCAGCTCGTCCCGGCTTCGCACGGGGTAGACAATTATTTATTTTTGGAAATTTGGATATAAATTTTGTGACTTAAGACTCATTTTTCTACACCTTTGGTTACATTGTTCAAATTTTACCAAGGATCCCTAATGTTTTTCAAAATGAAATGTAGCCTATGTCAAATTGGAAGAATGTAGCATTCTATTGGTGAAATAATTTTTTAAATCGGCCCAGGACTTTTTGAGCCTATTCATTACAAACATACAAAAATAGGTACAAATCTTTCCTCTTTATAATATTAGTATAGACTAGCTGTCCCCTGCAGTTTCACCCGCATTTTTCGTTACTGCTCCGCTCCCATAGCGTGATAGTATATAGCCTATAGCATTCCTCTATAAATGGGCTATCTAACACTGAAAGAATTTTTCAAATCGGACCAGTAGTTCCAGAGATTACCCCCTACATACAAACTTACAAATTTTACCTCTTTGTAATATTAGTATAGATATAGATACAGTCACTTTGTTTTTCATTACAATACGGATGTAACATATTCTAATGTTTTTGTAATATTTGGCAGCGAGCCAACCTGCTCTGCATTATAATCATCATCATCTGCCTAGCCTTTTCCCAACTATGTTGCGGTCGGCTTCCAGTCAAGCCGGATTTAGCTGAATACCAGTATTTTACGAGGAGCGGCTGCCTACTAGACCTCCACAACCCATTAACTGGGGTAACACGGTACTTCATGGCAAGATTGGAGTCAGATTTACTGGCTTCTGACTATTATAATACCTGTTTATAAGTAAAAATATTACCTACTTACGAGTATAATAAAATTATCAGCCTTATTTTTCCGAGAGCACGCCTGTCTCTTTGTTCTGCATTGTCTAGTTTTGGAGATACTAACTTCAGATATAAAACTACATCAATGTTACATCATAATAAAATCCACGAGAAATTATTAGAGAATACTTAACTAAAATAACCACTGTATTTCACTTGAAAAAAATCTAGCCAAATCCGGAGGGGATTTCTCCTTCTTCTTATTTATGATCAGGTTTCTGCCCCTGCAGAGTGTCTAAATTGACCATAACTTAAGTTTTTTGCCAATATTTCGGTAAGGTTTTAATTAAGCATAAAGTTATTAAGCGTTTATTATTAAGATTAAACTTTTTATTTATATCATACCTAAGTAATATTGTATAAGCTATCTAACCAAATCTAATAAAAAAATCCACCAATCAAACCAAATCTAATAATCTAATATTGTATAGGCATGCACACCAGTGCCTGCATTTTAATATATTTTTTAAATAACCCTGTAAGTATGTAATGCTGTTGGTGAGCCAAATAAATATATAAATAAGACTAGCTTCAGCCAGCGGTTTCGCGTGCATGAAAATAGATAATAAATAGCTTTTGTTACTCAGTGAAGATATAGCTTTCTAATGGTGAAAGAATTTTTGAAATCGATCAGGTAGTTTTTGAGTTAAACCGTAATAAACAAATAAAAAATCAAATTTTTCCTCTTTATAATGTTACTTTAGTTGAAGAGTGCCTCAAATTCATAATTGATTGAACTTTATGATCATACTTACATGTTGCAACCGTGTGGGACTTATCTCGATTTCATAGTGAATTACATTTTGAATGATGGTTGCAATTTGCAAACTTTGATAGGAATACTGATAACGTAGCTGTTTTATTAGGGTTCCGTACCCAAAGGGTAAAACGGGACCCTATAACTAAGGTTCCGCTGTCCGTCCGTCTGTCTGTCTGTCCATCTGTCACCAGGCCGTATGTTATTAATCGTGCTAGCTAGACAGTTGAATTTATCAAGGATGTAATTATTGCTGCTATAACAATTACTAAAAACTGAATAAAATAAATATTGAAGTGGAGATACCTTAAAAAAAACGCGAGTCCGACTCACACTTGGCCGGTATTTTCGAGCGCGAATCCGACTCGCGACCATCCAAGTCATGGTTGTTTTTTTTACTTTTGTGTTGTAAGGAAATCTTTAAGTCCCCAACCCACACTGTATATTAATTATGCAATAATAATATACCAATTAAAAAAACCCAGCAAAAAATAATCTTGTTTAACTAAACTTGTTTTTCAATGTTAAATATTTATAGACATCCTATCTTGAGATATAGGTGCAATTTAAAAATATCTTTAGGTATAGACTTGTTTCCACATTTATCTGCCTAAATCGTAAACATAAATAACAATGAAGAAGATAAAAGTACGTGTACAAAATACAATTAACGTTTGAATCCCCAACCGGTCCTATGAGACCGCGCTGTTATTGTTTTACTATTGTGTCTCGTTTCGCGGGTATCTGAGTAATTAAAAAAGCATTGGGTGGCTGTGGGATATATTTTTGCTTAGCAATGAGACAGAGCAAGGCTCATAACCTCAGCCAGAAGATGGATTGTTTTAAAGAGAAATATGGGGTCTATTTTTTAGGTGAGAAATAATCATAATGCCTTCTTCCGTTTTGGGCGGACAAAGAGTAAAAGTCTGACACGCCTGTCAAACTTTTACTGACTTAAAAACCCTCGCCTGTTCATTCTTTGCCTTCGTTCCAGGCCCCTGGGGTTCTCTTTCGTATAGCAGCCCAGGCTTCGACCCTGCTGGGCCCCTACGGTTTCCTTATATCTCGTTATTTTAAGAGCCTGTATACAGGAAAAGTTTATAACCACTGCGTCAAAAACTTTTCCTGTATATTATGTACCATTGTACACAGTGCAGTGTACCATGAGGCCAAAATTTATATTGCTATCCGTAGAATTTCTTACAAATCCGAATCGCCTACATCTCAATAGGCGAACGCAAATTAAACAAATCATCCAAAACGAGAATATTGTTGTAAACTTGTCGAAATTAATTTCAACACAATTTTCTACATCGATATGACTCTATGTTGTTTGTTAACAAACAAAGCGTTAAGAAACTTTTATGCTAAATGGCATTGCTCAAGTAGCCCACCAAAAACGTTTGATATTTTCAAAATCAAACACATCATTAGAATTATAACTAAAGTCTGTTTTTTAAACTTTGAGACTAAAATGACATTACGTGGGTTGTCACACTTGACACAAGATAAAAGAACTGGCATCATTTGTAAGTTTGATATTTGCCTGTGTCAATTAAGTCTCAGGGTTTAAAAAACAGACTTTATACCATGTTTTTGTGTCCGGAACAAAAACTTCTTACATAAAACAATAATTGGAGAATGTGTGTAAGTAGTTTCAGGCATTTGTAGTTCGTTAATTAGTCCTAATTAGGTACTGGTTGTCAGATATTTTTTTGTGCCTAGTGTTAGATACTTTTTCGTGCGTTGATTGTGCGTTGTGCAAACGGAAGTCACCTTTTGTTCGGCACTTAATCTAGGTCATACTGTTAAATAAGATATACTCAGCAGATGGTTTCCTAGAAATTACTTACCAATCAGTCTGTACACACATATCTAATTTCGACCGTTGATTCTACGAACCCATTCAGGCTTCCTCCTGTTCATCAATAATTGAAAGCCTACTAAAACCAGCCCTCGTTGTGTACGTCTGACCTTAATAAGAATAGTAGAAATAAAAGGTGTTTGCAAGAATCCGGCGGCAGTGACCGCAAATCCAGGATCCTTGCATTCGGGCCTGATACTGGCCATGGTACGGGACAAGAGAGACTGGGAAGTAGCCACCTTCGTTTGCGAAGTGAGGCTGAAACCGTGAGGGAGAGGAGGTCGTTATACCCCAGCCACCGGTGTAATAGCATCATAAGTTGAAGGGCGATTCCCGGTCACCGTAGGAGTAGTCGACGAGCAGTGGGTAACCCGCCGTTCGGTCGTCTAATTAAAGAGTCCATATCGAGACTGCGAGTTATCGCTTACCTCCTAGAGATTTCAGCAAATAAACGGGATGCAAATGTATGTTAAGGCTATGGGAAAAACCATAACAACTGAAAGAAAATGGGTGGGTTTTAGTACGTAAAAAATATCTATTATTATAAAGAAGTTCCGTTGACCATATCTGGTCTTCATCAATTCAACGTCATCAAATGATATTTTGACTGTTATCCTATAAAAGCGATTAGTATATTTTGTAGCCTAATCAATATTCACACAAAGTTTTATTTTTGAAATCGTATCTTTGAAAACATGTTTTGTACCATATTATTCGGCGCGACCTATGGTAACGTAATTTAAATTTTAACATTATAATTTTTTAAACTGAACTCGTATATTTAGCATAGCAAACATTTAATGTCGTGTGCGTGTGAGAACAAGATAAACCAGTTATAATATCTAGAAAATACTTCGACAAAAAGTTTAACCGCGTTCGGTCAATGATTGAGGCCCTTATTTTTATACGTTAGTTAGGTGTTTAACATAACAAACATTTGGCGAAAATTATATGCGTGTCTGAAGAAATAAAAAATAACATCTAAATGACGTCAATAAAATGTTCTGTCACGTTCGAATATAGTCTTCAAACAGGAAAAAACAAAACATTTATTATTATCTTCTAGTCACAACAAAATAGAGTCCGCTAACCAGGTCGAACCTTGTTACAATTTAATAGCACTGTGGCTACTTGGAGCTACTAAACTATTCAAGTCTAGAATACCCCTGACATATACAACTACAAGTTAATTAAGCCGTGAAAGAGCAAGCCGTTATATAACTGAAGGTCGACTCAGTGGTAGGGACTAGGCAGTAATTGAAACATTAATAGATAATGATGCAGGCTAAGCCTGAAGAAAGTAAAGCCAACCATTCCAGTAGCACGTGCTTCTTCGCGCTGAAAGCTATAATTGATAATATTGACGAACATGAACAAGAAAATGCAAGTTATAATCTACTATTTCATGTTTAATATCGCAATAGTACGCAGTCTTACATGTGACGAATATCTGGAGCTCCCGCCAGAAAATAAAGTATCTAAAGCGGATTTGGAATCAATGACACCGAAAGACGTAACGCAATGTCTGCTCCAACTGGGCAGGGATCGTCTGCCGCT
Organism: Mythimna separata; assembly: GCA_030763345.1. NCBI lineage: Eukaryota > Metazoa > Arthropoda > Insecta > Lepidoptera > Noctuidae > Mythimna > Mythimna separata. The sequence continues at coordinate 18,161,378 of CM061167.1, read as the reverse complement.
GCCTGAAGCGGAGTTCGTCTGGAAGTCAATTATAAAACACCATGAAGGCATCGCCAATATACCGGACGAAATACTCGGAATTCTCCATTGGATTACTATCGCCATAACCCCAGAAGACTACGCAAATATGACGCTAGGCAACATCGACGTCGTTCAAAATTTTGGACTGAACTATCAATTAAGTGAGGAGCAACTCTCAGCTCTAGCCGTACGGGTACTTGAGGATTTTGCTTCAAAAGAACCAGAGGATTACACTTTCTATGATCTGACCGCTATCCGGCAAATACTTTGTGCATTTAACAGAACCACCATTGCGAGAATCCATGCGTCATCCTACAGAGAAGCTTCCTTACTGATTGGTAAGCTGGAGAACTGTAGTCCCGAAGCGCTGTCCGGATTCGCAGCATTGGCAGTACAAGACCTGGCCTTTGGACCACTCGATGGCTGGACTGAGGACACAGTCAATATAGTTGGAAAAGTCGCTGACTATTTGCCCAAGGAATTTATAGCAAAGTTCAGTGCCCGCACAACACCTGCTTCAAAAAAACATTAATACTTAGAGTAACTACAGTTACACTACTCATATGCTGGATAGTGGAATTAGTTTTGCCTAATTATCTCGTGTTCACTTTATAAAATTCTCAACAGAGTACATCAAATTGATTTGGATAAGGTCATCAGCCACTGACTTTTATTAGTTTTGAAATTTAGCAATTTTAGATCTTACGTTTACTTTTTAAGGTTACGATTTGAAGGTTCGCTGATAACATGGCCAGTAAGAGCACGCAGTTGACTTGATATCCTTGGACTAGAACGGATAGGACGAAAAGGCGATTGAACGGAGAAGAACTTACGCAATCAAGTTGTTGCCGAAATTTTTTGATCTCTAGATCGTCTTCATTGTTTCATAAACTGTGATTAGAAGATCAACAGCTATTATGACGATTATGTTCGCGCATGACTCTATCAGAGCTGCAGTTAAAACGAAGGTTCGTGTGTAGCCACGTGATTGATTCGCGTCAATGCAATGAAACAATGTCTTAGCGTTCGATACGTTAACAAATCGCTGGCATTTAGTAATAAACTTTTGTAAACCGGATATTTAGTCAACTGCGAAACCTTCAGTTTTTTTATTTAGTGCCCTATGTTCATGTAACATCGCACATGTTAGTATTTTATAACGTAGATAGAGTTTGCACTGTATTGCTGTAGTAGATATTATAGCCTATAGTAATCATACTAATCATTCTGTGTGACATTTATGTTGAGCCGTTTGTTTTGCTGACTAATATGGTAATACCTTATAATATATTCACAAATTATGTATTTACCCAAGATTAATTTACTCAATAAAATGTATTTACGCAATAAAGTCCATACGTACAGAATCGTGGAGTATAATATTATATCATCTATACTTAACCTACCAATTTCGTGTGTCTTGCGTAGTTTGTTGAAACCGCAGAAACCACGCTGACTCATAACTTCCATATAAGTGAAAACTCACATCCGTCGTAATTTCATTAAGGTAGGGTATATACCTAGTATACACAGTGCGGAAAATGATAGCAAAAGGAAAGTTAAACTCATTTCACTCTACGCTATAATATATGGCATATGGTTCATAGCACAACAATATCGCTCGCCATTCATTTATTTAGAACACGTTTACACTTTGCTATACTATATATTAATTACTACTATATATTATGATAAATGTATGGCGAGCTATATTTTGTAAATACGGAAATCAGAAATATTTTATTTGTGATGCATAGGTGCGGCTTTATTTACTGGTAAAAAATACTGGTATTCAGCAAAATCCGGCTTGACTGGAAGCCGACCCCAATATAGTTGGGAAAAAGGCTAGCCTTTTTTTTTATCTACCTAGGTAGATGTGAGATGCGGCTATGAATTGTATGCAATATGCCACATATTATAACGTAGTGTGAAATGAGTTTCAAACAAAAAAAAACAGTACAAAAACAATAAGATTATTAATAAATAGTAATCGTATTTGCGATCAATGGGAGCATTGTTGAGTGTGATGTAACAGTGGATAAGGCACGTCATTGCGCCACGCTTGGGCGGTGGACCAGTTACTACAGTCTTGACATTCACCCACGAGGTGCACACGCCCATCAACTATATCTACTATATCTAAGTAGCCTACTTATTCTAACTGCCAGTGGCTATTGTATTAGGTGTTTGTAGCACATAAAGCTTTATGTGCAATTGTTATTATGTAATTAGGTTTTTTGTAGCTTCGCTCGTTTTAAAAAACTAGTGCGCCTCACCATCGACGATTGCGTCACTGCTTACCATCAGGTGGGATCGCTGTTAAGCTCTAGTTTATCTATATCTATACTAATATTATAACGAGGTAAAATTTGTAAGTTTGTATGTAGGGGGTAATCTCTGGAATTACATGGTCCGATTTGAAAAATTCTTTCAGTGTTAGATAGCCCATATCGAGGAATGCTATAGGCTATATACCATCACGTTACAGCCCACCGGAGCGGAGCAGTAACGAAAAATGCGGGTGAAACCGCAGGGACAGCTAGTAATACCTAATTTAAAAAAAAAAGGAACTAGGTACTAGCTTCTACCAGCGGTTTAACCAGAGCGTACCTAGTGTCTTTATTTTCTATAAGAAAAGGAGTTCTTTATCTTAATCCTGATTCAGGGATTTCTCCATCCACCAAGTTTGTTCATTCAAAAAAATTAATTAATTAGTAGGATCACAGAAATATTAATAGTAGGATAAATATTTGTCAACAAATTTTATAAAGCTTCTTTTTTGTTTATCAAGTAGCATATTTTTGTATTTATTTATTATTAAAATTTTCATTTACAGTAAAATATTGAATAGAAATACAAGTAGGTATATCTCCCACCTCGTAAGATGACGATGAATAAATGAGTAAGGTATTTAATAGTTAATGGTACCTACCTATCATCGATATAATACTATATACTACCTACGCGAAGTGTTGGTCAGTAGGTACCTATTTATAGGTCAACAACACGTGAGGATGTAGGTATAGCAAAACCAAAAAATAAAATCATTGATGACTTAAGTACAGCATCTTGATTAAAACATTTTTAAGAAAAAAACTACTACAAGTAAGTATTTAATTTCACGGTGCAATAACATATTTTTTTTTTTATTTAGCGAAGAAGGTCAGTTAAGATATTAGTTATATTATACGAGATATTTTAATATGACGGATGGAGATTGGCGGCAGTTTTTATTTAATGTTATGCGGTTACGATACTATTCCAAAATTTATGACAGCAGTCAATTTAAGTCTCTTGTACACGGTACGTTTTTTTTCACGGTACGGCGAACGCACCGTACGGTTAAAAAAACGTATCGTAGACTGCGATACAACACTGATGAAATACGGCGGGTGGCGGTGCCGTGCTGTAGCGCCGCCGTGTATCTATGTCAACAAGTTCCCCCAGTGATCCATACAACACTGACAAGACAACCGTGCCTATGCATGGCGAATTAACCGTGCCTACGCACGGCGTAAAAACGTGCCGAGTACAAGAGGCCTAACCTAAGTGTTTAGAGAAAACCTCTTGATAATACTCGTATCTATCGAGAAAAAACTTGAGGAGCTTTTGAATTGAATGACTGTGAGAAAACCAAACAGAAGGAAGTTATGAAAGATGACACATATTGATATCAAAAATAAGTACTTAGAAGACATGAATTAGTACAATGATACCTACTAAAGAAACTCCGAGTAAAAATTACCGGAGCTACTCAAAAAGGAAAAAAAGGTTCGCTACATTTATAAATACATTATAAAAAAAAAACTAACTAAGTTGTTGTTATTCTAGCATATATGAATATTTAAACGATAAAACATAACAGCACGCAGAATACCTAATCTAACACAATGATATCTAAAATAAAGAATAATTTAATGAAACTGTAACATAATCTATACTAATATAATAAAGAGGTAAAGTTTGTTTTTTTGTTTTGTTTGTTTGAGGTAATCTGTGGAAGTACTGGTCCGATTGCTAAAATTTTTTCACCAATTGAAAGCTGCTGTATTCCTGAGTGACATAGGCTATATTTTATGTACGCTTGCGAAGCTGCGGGCTAAAGCTAGTATTATATAAGAAAGTTCTCCCCGCGTCTGTCTGTATGAACCCGTTTAAAAAATACCGACACATTTCCATGCAGTTTTCAATAAGACTAAATGATTTTTGAGGAAGGTTAAAGTGTAACACATGCATAATATTATAACTACTTAGTAGAGAAAAGTCGAGAATTTCAAAGATTAGTCCTAATTGTAATTAGAATAAGTTAGCTTGTAAGTCCGTTTTCAATCTTTCTAGGTTCCTTGTATAGCAACAAACAAATAGGTTCCATGATTGTTCTAAGATATGTTTTCCTTACCATTTAAGCATATACATTGTGGAATGCAATATGTACTTAATCGAATACTGAGAGTTTACCTTTTTAATTCTGGTTTTTAATTTTAGGAACCCTGGGTTAACACCTTAACTTGGTATACGTAAGTGTTATTTCATTTCGTTTCTATTCATAGTATGCAATCTAGCTGTTCAATCTTATAATGTTCCCACTGCTGGAACTTAGGCCTCCTCTCTAGGAGAGGGAATAGGCTGTAATTCACCACGCAGGCCCAGTGCAGGTCGATGGATGTCTAAGAATTTTTGGGTCTAAGGCACACCGGTTTCCTCACGAAGTTTTCCTTCACCGTTTTTGTAAATTCAATGCAAATGATTGATTGGGGTCCCTAAAGCTTACCTAAATAATGACAAGGTACCTAAACATCTTTAGCAATTATTAAGGCTTATATAACACTAACAGCATACAGTTGACTTAACTAGTGACTTAATGCCTATTGCAAATTACGAACAAACAGATTATTGTTAAAGGACAAGAGTTATTGAATAATTTAATAAATGGTTGGTTAGATGCATGGTTTTCTTTCCCCACAAAGTATTTAAAGCACATTTACTCAATTCAATTAGAACAGGGTATAGCCCAGTAGTCTGGCCCAGTGGCAACGGAGTCGGGTAGTGTAGGTCGCGACTTCGCGAGTCAAAGGTTCTAACCCAACTTTGAGTAATTTATTTCATCACCATTGCTCTCAAAACGGTGAAGGTAAACATCGTGAGGAAACAGACATGCCTTGAAAACAAAAAAAAATCGAAGATATGTGACCAATACGCACTACATAACACCAATTTTGATATCGTTTTTCCAGGAACTGCGAAAAAATATCAAAATTAGTAGAATAGCAAACAAGATGATAACAATTTTAAACAAATGTATGCATAATATGGAATATGCATGAAAAACAGCATTTGTTATCTAACATTTGCTGGTTAAATAACAAATCCTGTTTTTCATGCATATTCTATATATTATAATTATGTTAATATTCAAAAATAGAATAGTAACTGCGAAAAACTTATTAAAATGTAAAAGATGCCAGTTTTTTTTGTGTTAAGACAAGTATGACAACTCACGTAACGTCATTTTAGTCTCAGAGATTAAAAAAACAGGCTTTAGCAATTTTAAACAAATAATAATATCTGTCTGCCGAGACACCGTTTTCCAAGGCGGTTCCTAACTACGAACGTGTGCATTGTGAACTATGACGTCAATACCCATGTTAGACTTCTTTTTTTTTGTAACAGCTAATCTTTATAGCTTTGTTGTTGATGAAGATATTTTAAGAGATTATTCTTATTCGTATTAGTTGACTAAAGCTAAAAACTGTTAATACCTATAACAAATTTGATGAAAATATTGAATGCATGTTCCCTGTTACCCAGTTTCCTAAACTTAATAAAACTTATATGATAGCAAACTATCTACACAAGTTTCTGTTTAGTCGTAAAAAAGTTTTAATATAATCAATTTTGCAAACCTTTTATCGTGCGGTATAGGTAGTTGTAGCAGTGCCGTAACTAGCCTTTTATGCACCCGGTGCGAGCTTTCAAAACTGCGCCCCTAAAAAATGCTCTAACCAGGCTTAATCTGGTCATTTCTGCGCCCCTCCAGGGTCCGCGCCCTGTGCCTGGGCACTGCTCGCACCGCCCTAGTTACGGCACTGAGTTGTAGTACCTAGTCATCAGGAATTCAGGACCATACCACTCCATTCCAAGGAGCTCAAACACGATGGGTTCTCTTCATGAGCTCAGCAGTGCCTATGGCCACTACCGGACCCCATTATCAAAGCAGGGTTTACGTTCTGAGGCCATGGGTTAGGTTAGGTTAGTCTGAAAGGAAAACCCGGGGCTCTGGATCGGAGGCAAAGAAGGAATTGGGTGGGGTTTAGTCAGTAAAAGTCTGACACGGCCTTCTGCTCTGCCCAGGAGTGGCAGAAGTCATTCTGATGATTTCCCACCTTAACAAAAGGATTTATATTGTCATCTAAGTACCGTTGGTTCCAAAATTTATTTGTAAGTTAAACATACATACCTACTTAAATAAACTGCTAATAAAAAAATAACAGCAGTTAGTAAATAATGTAGTTATTTAAATACTCAATTTTCCTCGAAAGTACCTACTTAAGACGCCTTTCGAAGGTTTCCCTTAACACTGAAAAAACGGTTACGGTATAACCGTACCTATAAGAATGAATAGTTATAAATCTTACGTTATTAACTGTTTTTTAAAAGGATGTCTTCTAACAAGTTAAATAAGATGGAAGTTAAAAACTCTACACATAATAAATGGCCTCGCTATCATTACTCAAAAGCTTAAAGCATCGACTATAGACGACAAAGAGCATACAAGTTCAATGACCTGCCCGTGATATAATCAATCCAACAGATTGGGAAAAATTAATTTGTTTGTTAGGGCATAAAAACTTTACAATAATAACTTTTAAAATAAAACACAAATTAAATAACTTGATGGAATGGATGGAACATCAATCATATTTCGTTACAGTATTCCTAAATTAATAATGCGCATGCAGATCTTCGCTATTTGTCGAATTCCTGGAAACACCCGGCACAAAACATATATAATTCTACTAAATTATGCATGAAAACATATACCGGACTAAACATATGCACTCTATAATGCAAATCGTCTTCCGACGCTCGAGGAATACGACCGTTGCCGAACAGTGACGAAGATTTCTATGCGCATTATCACTGGAAGAACTGTACGTTATTCTCCCATCATCATCATCATCATCTCAGCCGAAAGACGTCTACTGCTGAAGATAGGCCTCCCCCAAGCGTCGCCACAGCGACCGGTCCTGTGCGTGTTATTCTCCCATTTTGCTAAAAATCTTTTCATTAACCAGCCATTATCTTTTGTCCTGCAGTGCTAACCACAGCAAGATGACCACCGCTAGTATGTTGTTGACGGTGGCGACCACGTGGAACGTCTCCACAGACAAGATAGACAAGGAAGGTTGCCTGGGCCTGGCTATAAAGCACGTCACTGCTGAAGCCGCCAAGGAAGTCCGGGAGAGCCCCTCGACTAAGGAACAGGCGCTCGCCATCATGAGGGAGTGGATACAACAGAACATTGACATCAAAAATGTCCGGCAAGGTAAGAAAATCTTCTTCTTTCTGCCCCAATGATTGTATGGTCGTTGTTCTGCCCTTATCCAATATTCCTTCATCCATCACACTATCAATAACTCCCTTTTCTTTCATATCGCTCCTCACAAAATTCATCAACCTATAAAAGATGATAAGAATTATAAAATAAAAATGCCTTGTTTCTTACAACCGACAACACGACATAAACAAGATTGTTTTACCCCAGAACTCTATCATTTATGAACCTTAATGCTTTCAGATTGCCCCATTATTATCCAAAGCCATTTTTAATGATGCGACGCATGAAACATTGCAAGCAGGGAACACTTCAATTTACTCCCATATTTTAATATTACTCCTATAATACATTCCTTCGATCTCGAAGTTTTTATTTTTTACCGGACTTAGTCTGATCATTGGATTTGCCAAACGTTCAAGTATATCGCAAAATTTTCCCATTTCACATTCCCCTATTCATAATCATTATATCTCATGCTACAATAAAACAAAGCATATAATTTAGTTGATTAATTGACCTTTACCTCGTTAAGATGTGAATGATCTACCCATTAGAAACCCTGAACATCCGAATAGAAAGGATCAGTTGCATATCACACACACGTTGCAAATTAAATCCATCCGAACATTATGATAACGACTTCTAGTCTGCAACAGTAGGCATTGAACCATCAATAACACTGTTTCGACTATTTCGTGAATGTTATTGGTCTTTTTGACTTTTTACAATAAATATCAATAACATCTCAAGGGCAACTGAGTAAAAACATCAAAAATTCTATCAAAAGTTTTAATTAATTCTTCACATAAGATTAAAATATTGCTTTTTAAAATGTTAATAAGATTTGGAATATGAGAAAACGGATTCTTTTTAATTTCGGTCATGACCTACCTACTTAAGCTGCATGATCGTGATATAGCTGAGATAATAGTGTGCAAGTTTTTTATGTGTTAAAAATGTGCGAAGAAAGTTCAAAAGATCGCATTATTGTCTTCTTGCCCTTCTGCCAATGTATTTGGGGTTCGTGTAGTCTACATTGTACTCTCGTTTCTATTACTTTTCTTCACGCTGCTTTGCTTTGGTCATTGATATTTTTTCTCAATCAATGCTTTTTTCTTCACACGATGGCATCATGACCTTGTTGCTCAGTTAACATTCCTAATTGATTTATTATGCTACTACAATCGTATACGAAGTATTGCTGATCGAAGAAAACATTCTGTAGAATTTGTTACTATTGGTTTGATCTTTTCTGGTCTGCAAAATTGGCTGTTAAAATTGAACTACCAACTATTGTATAGCCCTTTATCGTATCTTGTAGGATCTGCTACACCGATGCCTACGTCTAAGGCATGGTCTTCCTGTATCCTACTAAGCTATATAATAACGTTAACATAACACAACTTGCAAGGTAAGGTAGGAAATATAGACAGGAAGCTCCTACAGGCATTATGGGCAGTAGGCACAACACTTACGTAAAACTCTTGGGATTCACATAACAATTGCAATAGACACAATACATTATCTTCGTCTCACTAGCCAAGGCCTGACAGATTAATTGAACATGCTATCTATAGAGCCAGTTTTGTAATGTAACTACCACCATAATATAAAAAAAACCAGTTCAACTATTCAGTACGCACATTAATTATTGCCAAATTTAATGTAGTAGGTCAATAGAGCGGAAAAATGTAACAATGAATGTCATATGTAGAATGACTTGCGCTGCCAAAATTTTGAAATGTATAATGTACAATAGGAAAAGAGGTTTTTTGCACAGATTTTGCACTGTGGGCCTTACAAAGCCTATAGAGCTTACAATAGGGACGTAACTAATGGTTGTGTTGTATAAGATATTGTGATATATTCACCTGTTACAGATGAATCGTTCCTACTTCGGTTTTTACGTCACAAGAAGTACAGTATACCGATGGCTCAACAAACACTGCTGAAATACTTGAGCTTGAGAAGATATTATCCGGAACTCTTTAAGAACCTAGACTGCGACGACCCCAAACTAAAGGAAATTCTCAGCAACGGGTAAATATCATGTTGTTTGTTTGTGTACAAACACCAGTACTCTACTACTCCACACTACTCCCTCTACTACACCAGTATACTCAACTGCTTCATATCAACTATGCAGATAATTACTCTTAACAATTGCTTTTATTATTTTGTAATGTGTAATGGGCCTGTAATTATTATTTGAGGTATGTGTTTATAAGTAGTTTACAAAACAATGGTACACACGATAATATTGTACAGACAAGCCTAATCAAAATAGTGAAATAAAGTTACCTACTCTAGATTTTAACAAAGCTAACCCACTAACATGATTTCTTAAGATAATGGTGGGATTGTGTAACTTAACTTCATTTTATTACATCCACATTTTTTTGGCTCCATCAGATGTGCAAGTAGAAAGTACCCACGAACTAGAGAGCCTTGAACTTTGTCTGCTAAGGTTCCCGCATTGCGAATACACCTCTTATGTAATTCTCGCTGATATAATTCCATCTTGGAATTTCATAACCATTTCCTAATTTCAAGGTACATAGTGGTTTCACCGGTCCGCGACAGCAAGGGTCGCCGGGTCATCGTTTACAATATGAGTAAGGAGATTTTTGTTAAGTATGTCGTAATAATAATATGCAAGCGATGCAACTGCGAATATAATTTGCTTATTATTTAATATGATTATGCGAATTATCTGGTTTGCGAAATTGACATTGATCTTTAATTGATTCATGTTTTGATTATAAAATGGAATGTATTGATGTTAATGTCAGCTGCAGTGAACTTAAACTTTAGAGTGTTCGCTAGGTAAGTTCAACGCTTACAAGTACAACTGCTGGGACATGTGCCGCGCGCACATGCTGGTGTACGAGAGCCTGCTGGAGGACTCGCTGGACCAGATGTGCGGCTACGTGCACGTGGGCGACGGCAGCGGCGTCACCGGCGCGCACATCACCACCTGGAACCCCACAGACTTCGCCCGCCTCATGAAATGGGGAGAGGTAAAGTTCGCGACATAATAGTTTTAAACCTTAAAGGAGATCTAAATTGATAGTTCCAGCAGTAGAAAGACTATATGATGCTCCTCAGGCTTCTTCTTTGTTATGGGGTCAAGAGACTCTTCAGATTAATAGAGGATAGGTAGGTCGATGTCTGTAGCATTCGTTTGTTTTCGAACCTTGTTATTGACACATGAAGATATTACGAAGGTAGGCATTGCGGTTAGATAACCCGGCTTACCTAACCTAAGAATTTCCGTGAAACAATTTTCAGTTGTACCTAGGCACTCGATGTTGAAATTGACCCACAAAACAAGGTAGTATCTGTGTACTCGTCCTACTATTACATAAGGTACCTATGTTGTTGAACAAGGGGAGCAAGGTCGTTTTCTCTGATGATGCAAAGTGGATAGAAACTTTCGTAAAAATGACATGTTGAGCTTAAGTAAATTATGTAGGGGTCTCGCAATATGACGGGTACCTGGCTTGAGTATTAATGTCAAGCGTGTTCATAAGCGGCCTAGCCTATTCCATTTCCGCTTGTTTACATCATAATGCAGTTCAGTTAGTAACAGCAGGAGAGCGTAAGGGTTCTTAGGTCATAACTTTAGTAAGCAAGCAGATTGGTACTTAATCTCAAAAATATAATGTAACTAGGTTATAGTTAGTTGCATGTTCAGTCGAGTCACGTATGCGGGGCAAACAAACATGAACCGTGTGATCTTTGATACCCACTTATATTAATTATGATGCATTATGTGTTGCAGCAATCGGTGCCCATGCGTCACAAGGAGTTCCACTGTGTCAACGTACCGAGTGCTCTCAAATATATCGTCGATTTCGCGGTGAGCAAAGTTACACCGAAAATGGCTGAGAGACTCCACGTAAGTATTTTTTTTTTGTTTTAGGGATTGGTACTTTGGCTTTCAGGTATAAAACCGAGAAGTTTAGTATACTTCCCGCACTTTACACATCCCTGTAGGTAACAGCACTTAAAGCCAGAAGAAACAAGGATGAGCCTGCTATTATTGACCACTTCGGGTTCTCTAAAAGATTCACTCTAGAACCTCTTCATTTGTTTTGGGACTTTCAAAAGTTTTTCAGGTATAAAACCGAGAAGTTTAGTATTCTTGTCTCACTTTATACATCTCAGTGGGTAATAGCACAAAGCCAGACGCCACCTGGATGGGCCTCCTATTATTGACCACTTTGGGTTCTCTGAAAGATTCACTCCAGAATCTAGAACCCCTTCTGTAAATTGTCGGTTATGGCTAGTAGTAGTTATAGCTAGGACAATGGTTCCCAAACTTTTTTGGGTTCCGTTCTTTAGGTTACAAAATAGGAATCCTTATCACTTTGATTTTTCTTCTCAAGAATGCGTGACAAGCTTAAATTAATATTACGAGTATACTTGTATATGTCGCAGGTTTTTCATCAAATTAGGTCTTTGATCAAAAACCTAGGTTTTTGATGAAAAACCGGAAGATGACAAATTTTAAACTCAATTTCATCATAAACCTGTATCAATCTAGATTTTTGATCAAAAACCTGAACTAGTTTGGGTTTATGATCAATCTAATAAACATTTCCGTTGACAGCTCCTTTAACGAACCTGTATTGACAAATGAACTGAGTTTGCGTGAAATTGTTTCAAAGATGTCTTAATTTGGAGGCCAAAGTTTTAAGAAATGCTCGTGCGAAAAATCTCGCTGCAAGACAAATCGATATGCATCTAAAAAAATATGTTTTATGCAACTCTAGATGTCAACAAACTGTCCTAATAAATAAAGCATACCTGCAGATTTATAAAAAGCAAGCACGTGCAAGGTCTTACAGTACAAATATAGGGAAATCTCTGAAAACTAAAAAAAAATAGTTACATCGCTAGAAAAAAAGATTGAAAAATCTCCAAGACTCGCTTCGAGAATTCAACTGTTTTTATGTGTAAGTTGGTACGGAACCCACAGTGCGCGAGTCCGACTCGCACTTGCCTGGTTTTTTCATTTTGTTTCAGTTTAGTCGTCTAAAATGGTTACGAAATAGCATTTTTTGGATTTCTCTTTTGGATGCTATAATACTTACGTAAAATTGAAACATTTCATTTTATAATTGGATTGAAGGAAGAGAATATTGATTTAACCTATCAATACCCGCGAAACGAGACACAATAGTAAGACAATAACAGCGCGGCCCAATGAGACCGGTCGGGGATACATGAATTAATCATGGATATAAAATTTTGATAAATAAATAATTGTTTTCTTAAACACTGTTTTAGGCTATCACGGTTTGTTCACAATTTAAATTGTCACTTACGGGATATCTTCCGTGATTTTTTCCGGATGACTGACATCCCGCGATCATGGCGCTTGCAACAGCGTCGAAATATCGGGAACTCAAAATAATTAAAAATCACGGAAGATATCCCGTAAGTGACAATTTAAATTGTTTTCTTTCTAGTAAGTTGCAAATGATGATGGATTGTTTTATTTATTTCATTTAAATTGATTTATTTGTCATAAAGCAAAGCTAACCCGTGGTTTTGACAACAACTTTATCATAAACCCAAACTAGTTCAGGTTTTTGATCAAAAATCTAGATTGATACAGGTTTATGATGAAATTGAGTTTAAAATTTGTCATCTTCCGGTTTTTCATCAAAAACCTAGGTTTTTGATCAAAAACCTAATTTGATGAAAAACCTGCGACATATATATCCTTTGTATTTGATATTTTCTGCAACTATCAAGTCAACACTAACAAAAGACAAGGCAGTTTGCGCTCCATTTATGATGCATATTTTTACGCTCACAAGGAAATCAAAGCGGAAGGCTTTGATTCCCTGTTTTGTTGGCGTAGAATTATGAAAAAAAATCTCTCTCAAAACTATATTGCAATCCATATGTATACAAAGATGGTGTGGGAAATTGTCCTAGATCAATATGGACCCTGTCGTGAACAGCTAAATTAGGAGAGAGGAAAAGGGCTAAGTAGCAATTCACAGACGTCAATATTATTGTAGATCAGCACAATTATCTAAAGGAAAAACAATGAGACATAGATATAGTTCGGTACGATTTGAGAGCTCTCGACTCGATTCGGGAGTCAAACTAATTACATGGGTGGTGTTTGCTCGGGACCCTGGAATAAAATATTGACTGGTCAGACTGCTTTGAAACGTTCAGTCGTGAACGATAGGCTCACCCCGACGACAAAGTTAAGACCATGTATGAGAATATATCCAGGGCCATACATGATTTTAAGACTTACTTCACGAGGAGACTTACTTACGATGACGAGGTGCGAGTAAAACAATTTGAATTTGAACTTCCCACTTTTAACCACCGGGGACACCTACTGATCAGTTACATGGAGAAAATTACTTGGACAGTTCCATGGCCTCTACATGATGAACTTCTTCTTTATAAAGCGTGAACATAGGAAGTGGACTCAGGTCCACTTCCTATGTTCACGCTTTATAAAGAAGAGAGCCCTGATGGTAGGTACAACTAGAGATTTACTTCATCATATCGACGAAGAAGCAAATATTCAAGAATTTATGTAGCTGTAATCCGCGCGGTGAAAAGTGAAAGTAATCACCGCCTGTTAAGAGGCACATTGAATAACGATGTTAAGCTGAACTTGACCTATGAAGTCTATACTCCGTCCAGTATAGATGCAGATCCAAAAGTCAAGCGTAAACTTTACAACCGTTTCAAGTGCCTAGGAAGTTGCGTGGACAAAAAAAAACGATGGGTTCGTGGAAACGTTGTCCATACGCTTCTTCAAGATTCGTATAAAAACGAAATAAGGACACAAGACTGACCTACTCTTACGCAAAGAGAGCCGTGTAATGATTCTGCAGTCTTGATGACGATGATAGATGATGCGTGCCAATACTGACAGCTCTGTTAACAGATTTCGAAATCCTTAAAAAGCTGTTAAAGAGGCGATGGAACGGAACCAAACAATCTTTTCAAATTAATACAGGCTATAACTACTGTTAGCAACAATGTTACTAATTTAGTAGAGATATTGAAATTTTCGACGTTTCGCCTGTCATATTTTAGCAATAGCGGATCACCGTCCGTTGACCTCAGGGGCCTTACCATGACGAATTAAAACTTCAGGCGCGAGATATGGAGGTATATCTACGCACTACATATATGTATTGCTTCATCTCTTTAATAATTCAATTTAGGACGTAAAATGGATCGTATTAAGTGTTCTTGGAGGGCCTCAGTCAGGTTGGGAACTATTGCCTAAAGAAGACTAAAAAGTGCCTACATTAGAATAAAAGTCGCGAACACATCTAACATCATTGTTCCTTTCAGATCCACACGAGCCTAAAGCAACTCCATCAGCACATAAACGTCGAATGTCTCCCCACAAGATACGGAGGTCCGTTGAAAATCGAAGA
Organism: Mythimna separata; assembly: GCA_030763345.1. NCBI lineage: Eukaryota > Metazoa > Arthropoda > Insecta > Lepidoptera > Noctuidae > Mythimna > Mythimna separata. The sequence continues at coordinate 18,146,363 of CM061167.1, read as the reverse complement.
TATGGCCAAATTCACATCGCAGCTGGTCAACGATCAGAAGAAGAAAGTCCTCGGACTCGATACTATGGAGATCATCAGCACACGAGGGATTATCTCTTCAAGGAAACCCGCCACCATTGTCGTCAACGGCGACGTCGCGGTACAAGGGAGCTTCAGAAAACTAGAGATAGATTAGGTTAATCCATTATTAGTTAACTTTTTTTAAGGTACCCCTATTTAGTTTTTAGGTTGTCGCCTTCGAGTGTTATCGACTACTTATACAAAATATTTTAAGCACTGAAAACAGTAATGCTCTTACTAAAATTTATTAGGTTATCTGTTAGTTATTAGGCTAAATATTTTTAATGAAACTCTTACTTTGTATGTGTAAAAAACTATAGGGTGGATGGAAAATAAGAAAAAGTAAATAGGACATATTGCTCATCAGTTTCATATTTAAACTGTGAAAGTAAATTGAAAAGGAAATAAACATACCAACGAAAATACACTTGAAGAACGGTACCCTCTTTCAGGGGATGTCGGGTAAAATAAAATGCATAGATGTTGCTGAACTGCACATGGATTTGATTTTGATATCCGAATTATTAGTTTAATATAAGTCTGTGATGAGTGAACACTTCTATAGGTACATTTTTTAATTACAAAACTATGAACCCCACTCGCCTATAATAAGAAATGTTTTCTTGACGTAGGTATTTTTCATCTGTGTTGCTTTATATTCATGAAGTTGTAAAATTAAGGTCCATGACAAATTAAATTGTATGACTTGTACTATACGGTAAGGTATAGAAAAAAGAACATTAAAGGATTATTATATTTCTGTGTTTTAGTTTACCTTATATTGTACCTGAATATCTGATTATCCTATCCCACCTATAAAAAAATGCTTATTTTACACGATAACCGTTAAAAACTCACAACACTCAAGCAATTCGAAATCTTTGATTTCTTCTAGGCCTACGTGGGCACCTATAAAACGTCAAAAGCATACTCGTAGTTCCAATTGGGCGTCTCCTATGGAGAAAATCTGCAAGAAACTCCAGCAGTTGATAGATCTTGCACTATGTTACTACGTGACACAATTTTGCTACCCGCTTGAATGATAGATGAATGAGTAGTGAATGAGTCACAGAAACAGTCTCAAACATTTGCTTGTATTCAGCACGTCTAGTTTTCAAGGTAATCTGAGGTCAAAAGTGCAGTTGCACTCAATAAATACCTAATGCTAGCGTCTTAGATATAATATTTCGTATTAGAAGAGGCTCAACAGTTCATGACTGTAGCACAGAATATATTAGTTGTAGATCATTGAACTTTGATCTAATATAAATAAATATTAAACACTTTAGCATTGATAGAATACAACTGCACTTGCACTTGGATCCCTGACTGTCAGCTACCATCGTTGTTATTGTCTTCTGAGGACCATCATTGGGCTGTAATGATGGTAACATATTTTTTTTAAATTCAGGAATAAATAAATTAGTTCTAGCAAGCATGCTTCATCGTCAGCCACATCATCATTTGGGGATATAGTAGTCGAGTGGACGAACCTATCAATGAAAAAAAAAATCTAATCACGAATATCGAATCTAGGCACAGTATCACAGTAAGATGTTTAATATTCTGCGAAGTTTCGTCAGCTCAGCTATGGGCATATCTACATAATATCAATATTTAAATATTTATTATTAATTGGAAACTCGATGTCACCTTGAACTAGTATCTTTTTAGAGAAAGTCTAAAAAATATTACGAAATTTTTTGAGCCCAGGTTGCGTGCGACTTTGCGAGTTCTTTGGTAAGAAAATCAGGAAGGAAGGATATCAGGGAATAGACAACAATGAAAGCTAGGTCGGGACATTAGCAATTATATTTAGTCGTAGATACTATACTAATACATCTCTGTCTACCTCTTTAGTGGCGGATTAGCCACGTAGCTAGAGTAGCAAATGCTACGGGCCCCGTTCATTCAGGACTTCAGGAGGCCTCCACTTCAATGCATAAAAACAAATCAAAATCTAACCAATTACGGTTTTTCCGTTAAGACAATATAGGGTACTGCCTTGGGCACGCAATGATTATATGGCGGTAAGCGGGCTCCATAAGGAATGATTGGAGAGTAATGGAGAGACGTCAAGACGAAATAATAATTTTAGCATTATTGGCCTTGTAATATTCCCACTGTTAGGACTCAAGCCTCCTCTCTAGGAGAGGGCATGGGCCGTTATCCACGGCGCGGGCCCAGTGCTATTTGGTGGATGTCACATGCGTTGGGTCTTTTGTATTCCGGTTTCCTCACGATGTTTTTCTTCACTGTTTTGTGAGCAGCTTTGATGAAATAAATTACACAAAGTAATGCACCTGGCTTGGTTTGAACCTGCGACCTATAAACCTCTTAAATAATAATTGCACTATAAATAATAATAAAATGTTTTTATTATAAACTTAACATTGAAGGAGTCTGCTAGTTCAGAAAATATTGTCGTCCTTGTTTGTGCTGGTACGTGTGTACGTTTGTCATAAAAGCCTATACGTTTTTATTAATTAGTCTATCTCCTGGAACTTAGGTATGTATGAAACCATTCAGTGAGCTTTCCTTTAAATTCCCTTTTCGTGTTGGGATAGATATTATACAACTTATTAGTTAAGTTGTACAGCCATTGTCCTTGAAAGAAGGAGAAATTACCGCTGAAGGCTATTCTGGATGAAGCAGCCTGACATACTTAAAAGTTGCGGCGTCGGGTCAACACAGGTTTATTATAATTTGGATCCGAGAAGGTGCCAGCCTTAAACGTATAGGAAAGCCACCCAATACGAGAGGAGACTCACGGGGATCGGGTCGTCACTAGTCCGGGGCAGCAGAAGTCAAACTGCAAGCGCAGCCACCGACACAAGTGTGCGAACGCAAGGGTGGTTTCAGTCAGTAAGAGTGACATACCTCTCCACCTGCCCTAGGGTTGAGGACTTCCACCCCGAAAAAAAGGTCTGTTATGATTGTGCTGTAATAGTTTGTGCTGTTTAAGGATAACAGAGAGAATGTAGTTTCCCAACTGACAAGACCTAGCTGCCACATGGTATAAGTTTTGAAGTTGATAATAGTTTCAGTATAAATAGACAAATTTTGAGTAGCAATCATTAAACCCACCCTAGACCAATAAATGACTCTAAGCAACCCCACCCTATAAAGAGGTCAGAAAGGATTGTCAAAGCATCAGATATAGACAGATCACACAGCCAAGGAGCCTTAAAAAATGAAAGTAACTCTTTAAAACGCGAGTTAACGCATTTTCTTAGCCACATTACTTAAGCAGTGAATTTAAAGTTTTCATGAATAGTCCTAGATATTTTATGTAATTTGATTTGCTTATAAGAAGATTGTTACAAGTTATAGTCGAAAATTGGCTATATGAGTGTGCTATTATTTTGTGTTGGGGAGAGCCAATATTATGATGAGAAAAATTTATGAAGTGAGTTTTAGTGTGATTCAAATTAAGTGAATCGCTAGCTAACCTATAACACACTCTATTAAAACCTTTTTGAGCATATTTAAATAAGTTGATCCATGAGGACCCCAAAAAAAGTCAGAGTTGTATCGTCTGCATATAAGATAATTTTACAATTTGGAAGGTTAAGTTGGCTATAAATAATTAATGTAGCATGTAATGAAGGGCTCAAAATACTTCCTTGTGGGACTCCAAACTTATCCGAACTCTCCTCACTCACTTTGTCACCTATCCTCACCTTCTGCGACCCGAAAGGTAGCTTTTAAATAAAAGCTGTTGAACACCTCTGATGCCCAGTTTTTCAAGTTTCATCAGTTAGTAGTTTAGGACAGCAGACTTTGTCAAAAGCTTTTGCAAAGTATAAGAATATTGTAAAAAAATACATTTCGTGAACAAATAGAAAAAAAAATATATATAAGGAGAAACTGACTAACAATTCAACGCACGGCCGAAACTAAAGGGCGCAAGCCTTATGCAAAATTTCATAGGGCTTGCTTTTATGACTTATGTAGGTGGGCACTAGAAGGGATTTTTGTTAATACAATTTTCAGAAAAAAGAGTGAAAAAGGGTGATTCGATGTAAAATATTATTTCTTTGTTAAAAAATAAGTAATTAGCTCCTGCGCTGTAGTTTTTATCAAAACTACTGTTTTAAAAAGGTTTATACGCTGCCGGTCGGTCAGAATATACTATAGTATTATAATTTGTGGCGATTAACGGACTTACAATAAGTTTGTCGTGGGCGGGCAGCGTTAATGTTTTTAAATCTCTTTTGTAATGTATGATATTAGGTGAGTAAGATCTAATAATGACATCTATACATATAATAAAATCGTAGGAAAGTCAAAACTGTACATTGAATATTTTTTTAAAAGAATACTTGGGGCGTGATCTACAATCGATACCGAAGCCAAAAATATAGTTTTTAGAATTCATGTCTGTTTGTCTGTTTGTCTGTTTATCTGTATGTCCGGGCTAAACTCAAAAAGTACTGCATGGATTTACTTCAAATTTTGCATGAATATTACTGAGAGGTCGGGAAAACAAATAGGCTACATATTATCACGCTATCACCTACGGGGGAGGAGCTGTGAATCTTTATTTTTCTTACGCATTATGTGGCAGCGTGTAATCTAACGACGCATATGTAAATGTTGTTTTTGAGTAAGCCATGCTATTATTTAGCTTCACAATATAAAAACTTAGCCACGAACTTGGGCAGAAAAACATAATTTAATGAATGTTAGTAGTATAAAGGAAATTTTAAAGCAGCGCCATCTATGACATTTCATAAAAATCAAATCAAGTTACATATTAACACTTTTTGGAAATTTATAATTAAAATTTTATCATGTTGGCGAGGTTAGTAGTTCGATATTCTTAAAATTCATAGATGGCATTTTGCATTTTCTTCATAACAGTTGTATCGTATAGTTCGTTTGACAAATTCAAGTTCCAACAAAACCCTCAAAATCTTGAGCAGAGTTGAGGAAAACAATTTAAAAAAAATTCGGTGTTAAGTATTACAAAAAAAGTGATGTTCATTGATGAAGAAGTGACATTGAAGCTCATTTATCGCAAGAACGTGACAGAATCCAAGAGAACAGCGTGCGGCACAAATAGAATAAGATCGCCTGTGTCGTGACATAAATCAACTTTCGACATCTGATGATGAATCCACGGTTTACGATATCGAAGAGCAAACGGCTAAATAAAGAAGGAAGTGGATTTATCTACAATATCGTGATTAATTACGCCGCCCATGGAGATATGGTTGCCTTAGAAGAAGTTTGTACCCACTGCCAAGTCCGCAAATGGAAAAGGGGACTAAATGGCGAGCATTCGAAGTCCAGCCATTTTTTGAAATACATTGGAGCTTATAACAGCGCCTTCCAGATGACTTCGTTTGGTGAACAACAAGTAAGTGTTGAAGTAGACACATCCTCAATTTGGTCTGATCTGTTTAAAGGATTGCAAAGTATGTTGCATAACGTTAATCCGTAAATTAGCAACTTCAAAGCAGCCCTCGCGTCGGTGCCTGAGAACGAGCGCAACCACTTTAAGTTTGTCATCAGAGCAGATAGAAGGCCGATCACAGCCCATCCAGGGTGGTATAATGCTCCAACGACGAATGAGGTAGCTGTTGTGTTAGTCGATCAGGAGTGTGATAAAAGAGACATCGTTTTACGCACGCATGATGACCGGCTTCGAAGGATCAGCGAGACTCACCGTGCGTACGATTCTCTTCAATATCCTCTCATTTCAGTTCTGTCGCGGAGAGGTTGGCTACCATTTTGCCCACTATAATGTAGACCCCCAGACAGGCACCCCAAATCATAAAAAAACCATCCGCCATGCATTTCTACAGCTTCTTGGTCCAGCTGAGGGTAAACAATGGTTCTTATCTCCGCCATTATCGTACGCTCTTTACTCAGTTTCTTAGGACATGTACGCCAAAATTGAGACAGAGCGTTTGGTATTTATAAGATCCAACCAAAGAAAGCTCAAAGCTGAGAACTACGTCTATCTCTATGCAGAATAATACAAATGCTCATTCATGGTCATTCTCCCCTCCACCTTCACAAAAGGTCTGTGGTACATGCACGAGAGGACCCAAGATGCATTTTGTTACGTGCGAAAGTTTGGTCGCCCGGACCTCTTCACCGCTACCAACCCAAAGTAGCCTGAAATAACAGCTCAACTCCTTGCAGGATAGGCTTCGTACGACAGGCACGACTTGATCTCTCGCGTATTCCTCCTGAAATTAAGTTCAATTAGAAATGCTAATTTTTAATGCTCAGCTTGGAGACAATGCACGTGTTCAGGAATTTTACGATGTCCTTCTAAGTCATGGCAAACGCACACAAGAAGAGAGAGGTGGACAGGTGGTGCTGCTAGAGTCTCTCGGTAGAGTGGTACACTCTCTTGGTAGAAGTACAGAAGCGGACTTAATGCCTTAGGCATTTTCTACCAGTCAACCTTTGGGTGATACAAAAAAATAGTATCTAGCTTAGAAGAACTCATTCGCTGTGTGTACGGGGATGTCAGTCGTATACTGCACCAGTAGAATTCTTGAGTGTGTGAGTAGGCCATTTAGATGCCCATAAATGATCAGGCTGCAGCAACTAACGAATGCATTCTCTGGGAAATTGAGGGGAATGATGTGGTCTACACCTCGATAAACACTGTTGTCGAGCAAGATAACGCTACACATTATCCCGTGGAATTTCTGAACACCCTGTCAGCAAGTGGACTTTCAGTGCATATCATCCAGCTAAAGGTCAGTGTCCCAATTGTGCTTCTTCGGAACCTATCTCCTCCAGAGCTGTGTAACGAGACTCGCCTTAAAGTCGTCTCACTCCACAGACACACCATTGGAGCAGAAATTCTTATGGTTGTGGCATCGGCGAGGCAGCATTTATTCCACGCATTTCCCCCCTACCTAACAACTTCCCGTTCCAGTTCAAGCGCGTACAGTTCTCATGACGAGTTGCTTCTCACAAAGGCAACTGTACGGTGCTTGCTCCCGCGTCACCAGTCCTGATTCTCTTTACTTTTTGGCACCTGGCAACGTAATTTATAGGGAAGTGTTGTAAGGTACGATATCTTTGTTCGTATTTTTACACTTTTGTGTCCTGGAATGAAATGCATTCCACACATACATCACCATCATCATCTGCCTAGCCTTTTCTCAACTATATTGGGGTCGGCTTCCAGTCAAGCCGGATTTAGCTGAATACCAGTATTTTACGAGGAGCGGCTGCCTACCAGACCTCCACAACCCATTAACTGGGATAACACGGTACTTCATGGCAAGACTGATATTCCACACATACATCATTTTCTCTATTTCCTTCAGTCACAACTTATGACTGAACTCAGCAGGATTCCCATATAATTCTCTAAACTTGCTTCGCTTGCAAAAAAAACATGTATTTTAATGCTATTTTAAAAGTTGTTTACTTATAATGCTATAGCCACATCTTAAGTATTTTTGGTGCTATAGAGCCTTCACGCAGACGACGTCGCGGGCAGCAGCTAGTATTTCTATAAAATTCTTCTCTTCTATGATCAATATTCCAATTTTGATTTAATCTTAAATAAGATTTCAAATCATGTAGTTTTCAGTGAATACATTATGGTGTCACCTTACAAATAAAACGAAGTTATTTTGTTATAATTTATAAATTTTATTACAATAATAATTATATAATAATATGAAGACACTAATCTACCGATATCACATCAATTATTAGGGTAATATTTAATAAAATCATCTATTAATATATATTAAAAGTCATTTTACTAATAAACTACTGACTACTCTAATAACTCTCAGTTTTTCGGAAGAAAAAGAATGTGACAAATTGTCAAACGTGTGTAAACTACTGTAATTGGTCGAAAGAATTGTCAACGGCTAATCACAACAGTTTATACTCGTACGTAACATAGGTATAATATGTACTGTCGAAGCCTACCCATAGAAGCAGTAATGACCACGCAGGCTTGCAAATTGCAACTAAATCCGAGAACTTAGTATAGAAACATACGGTAAAGTAAAAAATAATAATAACCATTGAAGTAATTACATGTTACACAGAGGACGTGGAATTATTATGTGGTGGGCTGATGTATTAAAATTGTGGACACTGTTCATTTTTTATTACAAATTTTGAAATTTAAAATTTTTATTCCATGACATCTTATCTACATAAATGAAGTGTTCATTGTCCAAAAAGGGGATCGAACATCTAGCATTACTGTAAGAGCGTTTCCGCATTATCCGATCCGATATCGGTATCGGACGCCGATACGATATCGGGGTAAGGTAAATGTATGAGATATGTACCTGTCTTTCATATTGTCCGACCCGATATCGGATATCGGAGCACAGAACTTCATACATTTTACTTACCCCGATATCGGATCGGCGTCCGATACCGATATCAGATCGGATAATGTGAAAACGGTCTCATAGATCCTGAGAAATTTGTAAAAAGACGGAACTTTTTTTAGTGACCTTCTCTTGTCCCCTCGAAATAATTAAATCAAAATATCATATTTACGCTGGAGATTTGATTTTTAATGCCACTGGAAATTTCCGAAAAAAATATTGAAAGCTTTACACATACTATTCAAGGTCTTTAAATTGGGTAATTTAGCTTTTTTTTTATAATTCGAAATTTGGAATGACAAATTGGACGAAATACAACTCGACCACTCTTTTCTGCACTGCATGGTTTAACCGACGTTATTATAAATCTATGGTTTTAAACAAATGACTTTGCTGTTAGCGTTCGATCGATATTTTGTAATTGCGATTAGCCGACACAGGGGCGGTAAACAGATGTAGTCATCGGAGATGACTATCGTGAGAGCGTGGTTTCACCATTTCTTTGGGCGAGCATAACCCATATTAACCATAGATATCTTATATTAACCATTTAACCAATTTTACAAACATTTTCGTTCGAGAAATTGGGCCTGAATGTTAGCACACATTAAAATCTTTCAGTCGGCCGATAAAAATGGTACATAATAATGTATAGAGTTAAAATTATTTTTGCATCGACTAATTTTAAAGCTGTATTCCAAATTGTGCGCTTTTTTAAAGCTTCATATGTTTGTACCTAAATTTTCTGCCGCCGAAGTTTGTAGTGTATGCTGACACCCTGTTTCTGATAAGAAGCCGTTGGTAATAAACCAACAGCTTCCTGTGCACAGACGCGTAGCTGCAGACATATATAAGTCATTATATGTTTGCTGTCAGTCTGCGTGAAGCTTACTGTATACAGAACTATGAAACTTTGTCGAAGAAGCGGTAACGCCGTGCCACCGTGTCATGACCGCTCCATCGATAGAGAAGCTTCGTATCCGTGGACAATAGCCCTTACATAAACCCACTGTAAATGATACCATTAACTGACGAACGTTCATTCAACTTAAAGACAGTGCACACGAGAAACTTTTGTCTCCGCAACTTATTTGTCCCTCACTCACATCAAGTTACTGGTTTGTATGAAAGTACGGCAGAGGCAGAAATAAGTTGCTAGGCACTAAGTTGCTCGTGGCAGCCCTCCCTCGCAAATAATATGCGTCAGATAGTTTGTCACATTCGTACTGCGACAATTTTCCTTCCAAAAACAAGGCCATGAGTCTAAATTCTAGAAGCCTTATCTACATAGACATGGCTTGGATAATAACTATATTTGGAATTATAAATTTAACTTAACAATAGCTTCTACAAGCATTTAGTAGAAATAAATAAATTCGGTAACAACACTAACTTGTAAAGTGGAGAGCAAAGCATATGTGTTAAAGTTTCCACTGCCTATAAATAGTTATGATAATCATTCGTAAAAACAATAATATTGCGGATTTGCTAAGAAATATTCATAACAGGTGTATACAAGATTAACTTATGTATTTTTTTATTTTTCCGCATCCTTATTGAGGATGCGAAAAAAGATATTATTAAATATGATATACATATGTATAATAAACTACATATGTTAATCTTGATTATATTTCCTACAACTTGGTTGTTTTTTAAACAGGTTTAATAACAAAGGAATGACCGTTTCGTCTAACTTTTACATTGGTAGACAAAAAATGAATGAATTTATCGATAAAATGCTTTATATCTTGCACTAACATGCAAGTAGTCTCGTCAGGTATCGATTTTAAAAACTTCCAATATATGAGTAAGAAAAAGTCGCAAAAAATTGTTTCTGCCATATGTTTTTGTTCAGAAACAAGCATGTAAACCATACTACTATTACATCTATATGCCACAATATTGCGATACATTTGTTTATCATGAATATGGGGATTTACTTGATAATAACATTACATTTACTTACGTATGAACTGTTTTTAATTGTGATTATTATGTGGACTATAATATCTAAGCTGATAGCACAGATAATTAATCTATTTTTTTATTATTATGTAAAGAATCTTTTGTATTGTTCTAAATTAATCTGAGCAGTGAGCACTCATCATGAAGATTTTTATTTGAAATAAAATTATTCTAAAGTTTTATATTATTATAAAGTTTCATAAAACACGTAATATCATATCTACAAAGTTATGATTTCCGATCAATAAATAAGAACCAGTTATATAAAAAAAAAACAGCTTAGAACTAATAGAACGTAACCGATGCAACGTTGAATGAATAGGTAACTGATTCATTCATAAAATAATAATAATTTTAAACTATAAATTGCGGTCAACACTTTTTGGCAATAAAACACGGTTCAACCAAATCGATTTACTTTTAAAAGGCGCCGAACCGATTTACATACTATCAATGACAGTTTAGCTCGCAAACAGCTAAGCTAAACTAACTTGTTACAATTGTACTCAACTAATAAGCAGACTATTGGAATTTTTTAACTTTTTTATTCGGAATAGTAATGAATATTCGAGCCAATCTATCAATCTGTTAAGGCATTTTCCCACTGTATTGGTTTCGGCTTCCTGTCACACTGGTTGCATCTGGATATTAGTATTCTGTATCATAGAACGACTGCCTATCTTACCACCAGAGCCGAGCAGCTGGAATCATATCGAGGTCCCCAGTTTAGAGGTAGGCGAAATAAGGTGTAGAAACTACCTGGCCTCACAGGTACCGCACTGTTGCGATGCAGGATTTTGAATTTTAGTTCTTACGTGGCGACATACATTTCGCTGTAAGAGGAAGCCCTTTGGCAACACCGGTGGCAGATTTCATGGCTTCTGGTTATCAGAAACGACCGTAAAACATTTGATAAGAATAACAAAAAAATTTGACACTCTTTCAAAGAACGGCACGGAATCTATAGAGTTATTATAGTATATCAAACCCGTGTTTTACGCTATTTTAACCATACCTGAGTCATACACTTCCTACCTTTGCTTTTCCTTCCTACAACTTTTACTTATAATGTTAAACTAAATCTTGCCTTGGCATTAATGGAACTTAACATTATTATTTAGCACGTTTATGTGCTAGTTTTCTAATAAGCAAATATTAATATTTATAGTTTAAATAACCTTTATATACACAAAACTTATTGAATATCAACTTAATAAATAATTAATTAATAGATTAAATTATAACTTATCAAATAATAATAACGATTGCACATTTTATATAATAAAAATAATTTGAATCGATTTGGTGAGATTACCGGTCAATAATAATAATTATTATGCATAATTTTGAGTAATATATAAAATAAAGTAAATTGTGATGAGTATGATGACAGTATAACATAACTATATCATTTTATATGTGTATCCTTGAAAACAGTGATGAAAATCGATGTTTGGCAGATCTTTTAGCATTTAGTAAGTTTACTTGCATAGAGAGGAGTATATAGCTTATGAATAACTATTACTTTAAATACTTCTAACAATAAATATCTATTGCACAACATCCAGTTCAGTTGATTTTCATAAGATTATATTGAAAATCAAGCCCAATATAAACGTTACAAAGCTTTATATGTTAACAAATTTATCGTACAAGTTGATATTTTGTTTTAATGTGGCAACACCGTCATTGTCTTATCTCTTAATTGAAGCTGAACAGTAAACAGTAAACTGTGAGTGTTTCATTTTATGTTACAAGTTTAGCGTTTGTTGATCGTAGTGACAACGTAGAAGTGTGTGGACCCATCGCGGCTTCGCTCAGTTCCACCTTTAGACAAGCGAGCTTCCACGTTTATCACTATTAGGGACAACGTTAGAAGTGTGTGGACCCATCGCGGCTTCGCTCAGTTCCACCTTTAGACAAGCGAGCTTCCACGTTTATCACTATTAGGGACAACGTTAGAAGTGTGTGGACCCATCGCGGCTTCGCTCAGTTCCACCTTTAGACAAGCGAGCTTCCACGTTTATCACTATTAGGGACAACGTTAGAAGTGTGTGGTGTGGACCCATCGCGGCTTCGCTCAGTTCCACCTTTAGACAAGCGAGCTTCCACATTTATCACTATTAGGGACAACGTTAGAAGTGTGTGGACCAGTCGCGGCTTCACTCAGTTCCACCTTTAGACAAGCGAGCTTCCACATTTATCACTATTAGGGACAACGTTAGAAGTGTGTGGTGTGGACCCATCGCGGCTTCGCTCAGTTCCACCTTTAGACAAGCGAGCTTCCACGTTTATCACTATTAGGGACAACGTTAGAAGTGTGTGAACCCATCGCGGCTTCGCTCAGTTCCACCTTTAGACAAGCGAGCTTCCACGTTTATCGCTCTTAGGGACAACGTAAAAGTGTGTGGACCCATCGCGGCTTCGCTCAGTTCCACCTTTAGACAAGCGAGCTTCCACATTTATCCCTGTTAGTGACAACGTTAGAAGTGTGTGGTGTGGACCCATCGCGGCTTCGTTCAGTTCCACCTTTAGACAAGCGAGCTTCCACGTTCATCGCTCTTAGGGACAACGTTAGAAGTGTGTGGACCAGTCGCGGCTTCGCTCAGTTCCACCTTTAGACAAGCGAGCTTCCACGTTTATCACTATTAGGGACAACGTTAGAAGTGTGTGGACCCATCGCGGCTTCGCTCAGTTCCACCTTTAGACAAGCGAGCTTCCACGTTTATCACTATTAGGGACAACGTTAGAAGTGTGTGGTGTGGACCCATCGCGGCTTCGCTCAGTTCCACCTTTAGACAAGCGAGCTTCCACATTTATCACTATTAGGGACAACGTTAGAAGTGTGTGGACCAGTCGCGGCTTCACTCAGTTCCACCTTTAGACAAGCGAGCTTCCACGTTTATCACTATTAGGGACAACGTTAGAAGTGTGTGGTGTGGACCCATCGCGGCTTCGCTCAGTTCCACCTTTAGACAAGCGAGCTTCCACGTTTATCACTATTAGGGACAACGTTAGAAGTGTGTGAACCCATCGCGGCTTCGCTCAGTTCCACCTTTAGACAAGCGAGCTTCCACGTTTATCGCTCTTAGGGACAACGTTAGAAGTGTGTGGACCCATCGCGGCTTCGCTCAGTTCCACCTTTAGACAAGCGAGCTTCCACATTTATCCCTGTTAGTGACAACGTTAGAAGTGTGTGGTGTGGACCCATCGCGGCTTCGCTCAGTTCCACCTTTAGACAAGCGAGCTTCCACATTTATCCCTGTTAGTGGCAACGTTAGAAGTGTGTGGTGTGGACCCATCGCGGCTTCGCTCAGTTCCACCTTTAGACAAGCGAGCTTCCACATTTATCCCTGTTAGTGGCAACGTTAGAAGTGTGTGGTGTGGACCCATCGCGGCTTCGCTCAGTTCCACCTTTAGACAAGCGAGCTTCCACATTTATCCCTGTTAGTGACAACGTTAGAAGTGTGTGGTGTGGACCCATCGCGGCTTCGCTCAGTCCCACCTTTAGACAAGCGAGCTTCCACGTTCATCGCTCTTAGGGACAACGTTAGAAGTGTGTGGACCAGTCGCGGCTTCGCTCAGTTCCACCTTTAGACAAGCGAGCTTCCACATTTATCACTATTAGGGACAACGTAGAAGTGTGTGGACCCATCGCGGTTTCGCTCAGTTCCACCTTTAGACAAGCGAGCTTCTACGTTTATCGCTGTTAGTGACAACTTTAGAAGTGTGTGGACCCATCGCGGCTTCGCTCAGTTCCACCTTTAGACAAGCGAGCTTCCACGTTTATCCTTGTTAGTGACAACGTTAGAAGTGTGTGGTGTGGACCCATCGCGGCTTCGCTCAGTTCCACCTTTAGACAAGCGAGCTTCCACATTTATCCCTGTTAGTGACAACGTTAGAAGTGTGTGGACCCATCGCGGCTTCGCTCAGTTCCACCTTTAGACAAGCGAGCTTCCACGTTCATCGCTCTTAGGGACAACGTTAGAAGTGTGTGGACCAGTCGCGGCTTCGCTCAGTTCCACCTTTAGACAAGCGAGCTTCCACATTTATCACTATTAGGGACAACGTAGAAGTGTGTGGACCCATCGCGGCTTCGCTCAGTTCCACCTTTAGACAAGCGAGCTTCTACGTTTATCGCTGTTAGTGACAACTTTAGAAGTGTGTGGACCCATCGCGGCTTCGCTCAGTTCCACCTTTAGACAAGCGAGCTTCCACGTTTATCCTTGTTAGTGACAACGTTAGAAGTGTGTTGTGTGGACCCATCGCGGCTTCGCTCAGTTCCACCTTTAGACAAGCGAGTCCCCCCCAGATCGAAGGCAACGAAGGAACGGGGTAGGGGTTTAGTCAGTAAGAGTCTCAGCCCTCCCGCTCCGCCCAAGACCGGGAGAAGTCATTATGATGATTCCCCTACCAGAAAAAAAAACCTTTAGACAAGCGAGCTTCCACGTTTATCGCTCTGAGGGACAACGTTAGAAGTGTGTGGACCAGTCGCGGCTTCGCTCAGTTCCACCTTTAGACAAGCGAGCTTCCACATTTAATCACTATTAGGGACAACGTAAAAGTGTGTGGACCCATCGCGGCTTCGCTCAGTTCCACCTTTAGACAAGCGAGCTTCCACATTTATCACTATTGGGGACAACGTTAGAAGTAGTGTGTGGTGTGGACCCATCGCGGCTTCGCTCAGTTCCACCTTTAGACAAGCGAGCTTCCACATTTATCACTATTAGGGACAACGTTAGAAGTGTGTGGTGTGGACCCATCGCGGCTTCGCTCAGTTCCACCTTTAGACAAGCGAGCTTCCACGTTTATCACTATTAGGGACAACGTTAGAAGTAGTGTGTGGTGTGGACCCATCGCGGCTTCGCTCAGTTCCACCTTTAGACAAGCGAGCTTCCACATTTATCACTATTAGGGACAACGTAGAAGTGTGTGGACCCATCGCGGCTTCGCTCAGTTCCACCTTTAGACAAGCGAGCTTCCACATTTATCACTATTAGGGACAACGTTAGAAGTGTGTGGTGTGGACCCATCGCGGCTTCGCTCAGTTCCACCTTTAGACAAGCGAGCTTCCACGTTTATCACTATTAGGGACAACGTTAGAAGTAGTGTGTGGTGTGGACCCATCGCGGCTTCGCTCAGTTCCACCTTTAGACAAGCGAGCTTCCACATTTATCACTATTAGGGACAACGTAGAAGTGTGTGGACCCATCGCGGCTTCGCTCAGTTCCACCTTTAGACAAGCGAGCTTCCACATTTATCCCTGTTAGTGACAACGTTAGAAGTGAGTGGACCCATCGCGGCTTCGCTCAGTTCCACCTTTAGACAAGCGAGCTTCCACGTTTATACTTGTTAGTGACAACGTTAGAAGTGTGTGGTGTGGACCCATCGCGGCTTCGCTCAGTTCCACCTTTAGACAAGCGAATCCCCCCCAGATCGAAGGCAACGAAGGAACGGGGTAGGGGTTTAGTCAGTAAGAGTCTCAGCCCTCCCGCTCCGCCCAAGAGCGGGAGAAGTCATTATGATGATTCCCCTACCAGAAAAAATAACCTTTAGCCAAGCGAGCTTCCACGTTTATCGCTCTGAGGGACAACGTTAGAAGTGTGTGGACCCATCGCGGCTTCGCTCAGTTCCACCTTTAGACAAGCGAGCTTCCACATTTATCACTATTAGGGACAACGTTAGAAGTGTGTGGACCAGTCGCGGCTTCGCTCAGTTCCACCTTTACGGCCAGTTTTTTCATCAAAGGTAACAGCCAAAGTAACGACATAAAGTAATAATACCGGCTAAATTCGTTTCTTCACAATTTTAACCGTTGGTTTGACTGTTTCTTTAGCCCTTAACCTTTACTCCTCATTGAGGGGCTGTTATAGCTATAGTCACTGTCATTTTGACAAAATTGTATTGTCTTCACTGCGTTCATTATGGATGCGTTCAAACTGATTTTATTTAAAAAATAATATATTTTTTTTAAGAAATAGGGTAAAGGCGGGAATAAATGCCCCGGTGGCAAAGATGCCTCGTTATCAAAAAATGACCAACGGAAACGGAACTCTCAGTGCGCGAGTCCGTCTCACACTTGCCCGGTTTTTTTTTATTTTTAATTTGTACGATTGTAGCAGAACCGTGCCACGAAAATATAAAAGGAAGGTGCGCGATTTCGTGTAGCATTAGCATTATCAGCCTTATAATAATCCTACTATTGGGACTCAAGTCTGCTCTCTAGGAGAGGGATGGGCCATAATCCACCAGGTGGACGTGGGCCCGGGGTGGACTGGTAGATGAGAGTATGTTCGAGTTAGAGTATGGAATACAAAGCAATTACAGTCAGCTTTTGAGGAAATGGACAGACATACCATGGGGGTTAAAATTCTAAAATCACAAATTATTTTAGAATTTTAACAATATGTCCAAAAATATTTAAAGGATTAAACTAGCTAGCAATATATATCCCGCCTTTACCCTAAACATCAAATGACATTTGACATATGGCATTACTGGACGGTGATGTTGCGATGTTGTCATGAGTAAAAAAAGCTCCCCACGTGTTTTTGGGGTAATTACGACGTTTGCGTAGTGGCAACTCTATTGACTTTTAGTTTAGCTGTTATATGGATGAAGAAACACATTTGCAATTATGACAGCTATGGTCAAGTAAATGTTAATGCTTTTACTGATAGTTTTAGTTATTGATGAAAAAACTAGCCGTTAGACAAGCGAGCTTCCACATTTAATCACTATTAGGGACAACGTAGAAGTGTGTGGACCCATCGCGGCTTCGCTCAGTTCCACCTTTAGACAAGCGAGCTTCCACATTTAATCACTATTAGGGACAACGTAGAAGTGTGTGGACCCATCGCGGCTTCGCTCAGTTCCACCTTTAGACAAGCGAGCTTCCACGTTTATCGCTCTTAGGGACAACGTTAGAAGTGTGTGGACCCATCGCGGCTTCGCTCAGTTCCACCTTTAGACAAGCGAGCTTCCACATTTAATCACTATTAGGGACAACGTAGAAGTGTGTGGACCCATCGCGGCTTCGCTCAGTTCCACCTTTAGACAAGCGAGCTTCCACGTTTATCGCTCTTAGGGACAACGTAGAAGTGTGTGGACCCATCGCGGCTTCGCTCAGTTCCACCTTTAGACAAGCGAGCTTCCAAATTTATCACTATTAGGGAAAACGTTAGAAGTGTGTGGACCAGTCGCGGCTTCGCTCAGTTCCACCTTTAGACAAGCGAGCTTCCACGTTTATCGCTCTTAGGGACAACGTAGAAGTGTGTGGACCCATCGCGGCTTCGTTCAGTTCCACCTTTAGACAAGCGAGCTTCCACGTTTATCGCTATTAGGGACAACGTTAGAAGTGTGTGGACCAGTCGCGGCTTCGCTCAGTTCCACCTTTAGACAAGCGAGCTTCCACGTTTATCGCTATTAGGGACAACGTTAGAAGAGTGTGGACCAGTCGCGGCTTCGCTCAGTTCCACCTTTAGACAAGCGAGCTTCCACGTTTATCGCTATTAGGGACAACGTTAGAAGTGTGTGGACCAGTCGCGGCTTCGCTCAGTGCCACCTTTAGACAAGCGAGCTTCCACATTTATCACTATTAGGGAAAACGTTAAAAGTGTGTGGACCAGTCGCGGCTTCGCTCAGTTCCATCTTTAGACAAGCGAGCTTCCACGTTTATCCCTGTTAGTGACAACGTAGAAGTGTGTGGACCAGTCGCGGCTTCGCTCAGTTCCACCTTTAGACAAGCGAGCTTCCACGTTTATCGCTGTTAATGACAACGTAGAAGTGTGTGGACCCATCGCGGCTTCGCTCAGTTCCACCTTTAGACAAGCGAGCTTCCACGTTTATCCCTGTTAGTGACAACGTAGAAGTGTGTGGACCAGTCGCGGCTTCGCTCAGTTCCACCTTTAGACAAGCGAGCTTCCACGTTTATCCCTGTTAGTGACAACGTAGAAGTGTGTGGACCCATCGCGGCTTCGCTCAGTTCCACCTTTAGACAAGCGAGCTTCCACGTTTATCCCTGTTAGTGACAACGTAGAAGTGTGTGGACCAGTCGCGGCTTCGCTCAGTTCCACCTTTAGACAAGCGAGCTTCCACGTTTATCCCTGTTAGTGACAACGTAGAAGTGTGTGGACCAGTCGCGGCTTCGCTCAGTTCCACCTTTAGACAAGCGAGCTTCCACGTTTATCCCTGTTAGTGACAACGTAGAAGTGTGTGGACACATCGCGGCTTCGCTCAGTTCCACTTTTAGCCAAGAGCTTCCACGTTTATTGCTCTTAGTGACATTCATTACAGCCGTATTGCGTTTTAAGACATAACCGTAGAAGCAGAAAGATGTAGACAGTGACTTTGTTTCATAGATACTATTAGTTAGAGATTTTAATGACACTACTTTTTAGAGATTTCCGGTTTATTAGACCGAGAGATTTCCGGGCTAGATGGCGCTGATCTCAACGTCTTTAATACTCCAGCTATAGTGCCAAAGTATTGCTCTATATGGTAAAGCAATAGTGCGTGCAATTAACTATAGAGTTAGAGTCAATAACAGTCAGAATTAGGTGGATTTTGAATTTTCAAATTCTACGGATGTCATTTCCTTGACTTAAAAATGCTGTTAGCAATTAAAAACAAATTAGACTAAAAATATCAAAGTTAGCGCCATCCAGCAAGAAAATGGCCACGCTCGGGCTTTTACTTTAATACAAATGGTTACTTAAAAATCACTTTAAAGAATACAACGCTAAAGTCGATATTTGAAATGGCAGCGATGCAATGGACTAATCATAAATTCATATCTAAAATTCAAACAGTAACGTGGTTTCTAACATGTCTTAAATACTACAACCTATTTATTTTGAAATCTTTATGTGAATTCATACTAAGACTTGTTTATCTCTCTTTTGCCAGATACTACATCCATTTCCTACAATCCTATTCCACAATCACATTCAACTACTAACTAAATATAAATAATCCACGTAAAATGACTTGAATTCGAGCCCGTTTCAAATAGAGCTCCATTTCCACGCTATAACGAAAACCATAGACTAATATTTGGTTATACCACCTCATTTTTTATCTGAAAACTCATTGCTCCACTGTTGAAAATCCTTGAAGCTCTTGGCCAGGTTGGGCGGTGTGTCTTTCATGTTCTTAGCATAGATACGGTAGGACGGGTGCAAGTACTGCTGGCTTTCAGATGCAGCGAAGAAATTCTTAGCAGTCTGTATCTGTCGAGTCGTTGGTGAGGTTTCAGAGAAGTTTCCTGAAACATACGAAAGAGAAATCAATAGGTCATCATCACCATCTCAGCCGAAAGACGTCCACTGCTGGACGCCTCCCCCAAGCGTCGCCACAACGACTGGTCCTGTGCGTCTCGCATCCATCATTTCGTATTCATTATAGTCCGTCAGTTAATAGGTATTTAATTAAAAAATCTGATAAAGCAAAACCTGGGGAATGGAAAGAAGCAAGGGTTCGCTCTGCAGTGAGATAGAATAGGCTAAAATAATTAATTTTGTAAGTCTGTGAGTTTCTAGGATATCTCTGGAAGTGCTGGACTTCTTTCATCTCTTGAAGGCTCCATTTTTTCTGAGTGACATAGGCTATATTTAATTGTTATTAATAAATATATTTACACCAAAAATGTTTTAACGCCCATCGAAGTGAACACGAGTCGGCTAGTAAAAAAACGCTTTGTTTTACATTTAATAACAAAATTATCCAGTTACTTTTTTCAATAATAATAACTCCATGTTAGTATTGATTAGCAACTGACGCCTAACCAATTAATTGGATACAGGATAATATTGAGCTTATTATTTATTATATACGAGGAAAGTTAAGAGTAGGTAGTATTGTTTTCCTCAATGATTCTATTTCCAACATTACTCATCGAGTGGAAATGTGATCCAACTCCCAAATGTATAGAGTGACTGGTAATTAGTGACCGATACTAACACACGTGATTGTACTAATGATAACCGACTACTTTTACTATGGGACCAAACCAGAAATCGAGTACCAGTAAATCAGTAGTTCAATACATTTTGACTTATAATACATTTTGACTTGAGGAGCTCGTGGCTAGATAATAACAGCCGCACAGGTCGATCTTCAAGGTTAAGCAACGCTTGCCTAGGTTGGTCTGTGGATGGGTGACCATCTTAACATAACGAGTTTCCTCCGTGCCTCGGAAAGCACGTTAATCCGTTGGTCCCGGCTGTCATTTGAAGATCTTTGGCAGTCGTTACGGATAGTCAGAAGTCAGTAAATCTGACTCCAGTCTTGCCATGAAGTACCGTGTTATCCCAGTTAGTGGGTTGTAGAGGTCTGGTAGGCAGCCGCTCCTCGTAAAATACTGGTATTCAGCTAAAATCCGGCTTGACTGGAAGCCGACCCCAATATAGTTAGTTGGGAAAAGGCTAGGCAGATGATGGCAGATGATGAATACATTTTGACTTAGGGAACAAAATTGTACTGAACAGCATTTTTTTGTTATCATTAGGACAATCAGTCACATGTTTAAGTATCGGGGTACTAATTACCAGTCACCCTATATACTGTTTTAATGAGAATAGGTGCTAAGCATCTACCATAGACACTTTAAGTGAATTTACATTAGCATTATCGGCCTTATTGTTCCCACTGTTGGGACTCTGGCCTCATCTCTGGGAGAGGGAAAGGGTCCTAATCCACCACGCGGGCCCAGTGCGGATTGGATGTAACATTTCTTCGAATTTTTGGTACTAGGATATGCCCGCTTCCTCACGATGTTTTCTTTCACCGTTATGAAAGCAATGAAGTTTTTAAGTGAATCATTTCATTACCTATGAAAGCTAAGAGCAGGCCCGTCGGTGTGGTGGTTTTTGTGGACTGAGGTATACATTTCAGCCACCCGAGATCTTCGTACGTTTGCCCGTTCGACGATATTAAGAAATTATACCGCAACGTGCTATTTGCGGCGGTGGCGTTGCTCTGAAACAATAAAACGTAAGTGTTAGCATTTCCTTTCCCAAATTACTTTGTTTACACAAACACATGAAACTGGAAACTGTATGCATCTGCGCAAATGAAGTGTGTTTTTGTAGCTTTTCTTAATACTTACGTACATGGGCACTTACGAAGAACGCCAGAAGCTAGTGCACAGTTCTCATCGGACTCAATTTCTTCTACATAGGAAACAACTAATTAGAACCGTGCACTAGCTTTTGACGTTTTGTAAGTGCCCACGTAGGCCTATGTGAAAAAAACTTTGGCCTGCCTATTTTATTTATTTATTTATATACTCTTTATTGTACAATTTTCCTAAGATCTTAAGATTGGTACGGTGTTACAATGGGCGGTCTTAGCGGTCTTATCGCTAGCCTAGCCTATGTTGCCTAGAATCTAAAAAAAAAAGCGTTCATCACAGTTTTAGTGCTTCACACATCTTTAAATGTTATAGGCAGTCATAAATCTCAAGACCACATGGAAAATAAAATCCAATTAATACAATAAACGTTACAGTTATTATTTCGCATAAAACAACCGCATTATTAGCCGTTTCAACAGTTCGCATATTGATTTATTAATTAAATATTGCAAAAACAATAACAAAGTCGTTTACTCCATAACGGTGTATTCGATAAATAATTATTAGTAATAATAAAAATAATTCGATAAGACAACTGTTGTAATGGGACATTGACTTTAAAATAATAATAATCATTATATTTTTAGCACTAAACTGATATAGCGTGGAAGGATAATGGTGTTTTATCATTTATAAATGTTTTTGCTGCTCTTTTGGTTACTAACCGCCGAAAAATATGACATGATTACCATTGTGTTAACAACAACTACATATTAGTAACAAAAACTGGCTAAGTGCAAGTCGGAGTAGCGCACGAAGGATTACATAACAAAAAAATATTCTTCTCCATTGTATTATGTATTCTGTTTTTAGAATTTGTTGTTATAGCGGCATCAGAAATACATCATCTGTGAAAACTGCAACTGTATATGTATGATACAGCATGGTGAAAGACGGACAGACAAATAGACGCACAGCGGAGTCTTAGTCAGTAATAGGGTCCCGTTTTACCTTTGGGGTATGGAACCCTAAATATAATATGGTAAGAAGAAGCCGGAGAAACTCAAACTCCTGGATTATGAGCGAGGGAATTCGACACTAATTTTGACTTGATTGTACGATGGGAGGTGGCTATTGAGCGTCTTGTGGTCCAGGGAAAGGTTGAGGGTACTAAGCCACGAGGAAGATCAATTATGAGGTGGACTGCCCAGAAAAAAGCGGCAGTAAATGGCTCATCATCACTACATGAATGCACGACGAAGGCGGCCATCAAAGAGGAGTGGCGGCGTGTTGTGAAGCTTGCCACCAAAACCTGAAGTGATGATGACCACGACCACTCTGTCAAGAGTGATAACGACGAAGAAGTTCGACCCAAGGAAATGGAGCAGTTGGTAACCAAAGACGCGAGTGAAACCGCGGGGACAGCTAGTAGATAATAGAGCATTAAAATCTGCTCTGATGTATGACGACTGACTGATAACATTGGTCCAGATGTGTTTAGTTAGAAAAAGTATGGGTTTTTACATTGTGGTTTTTCCAGCACGCATTTTTTAATGCTCAGACACCTTTTAACTGTGGTTTTATCCTTAATAGTTATCTTGCAGTTATCTGACTGTTGAAACATTAACATAGAAAATAAGTACAACGGTCATATTTATTCTTCTGTTAACATAGAAAAATCTCGGTATATTAGTTATCGACTCAAGTGTCGATACTTAAGTGGCCACTTATAGTTACATCAATCTTTCACTTTTGCACTCCAAGTATGACTTCTGAAAGCTATTTGAAGATGCCTAGTTATGTAAGAGGGCATAAATATCGCTAATAAAACACTTCTAGCAGATGATAGCTCTCGTCACCATTACGAATGAAGAGGTCTACAAAGTATGTAGACCTCTTTATTCAATTGAAGACCTTTTCATTCGAACATTTGAAGAACTGCCTCAAGCCAATATTATACTTTAAAGGTAGCTCTTCAAATCATTCTTTTAAGGTAGCATTCGTTTCTTAGCGATCGCGATCGAGTCGAACCACTGGTTAGTATGGATTTTTATGACACTAGTCGCGCGACGCGGTCGCCTGACTTAGCAGTGGTCGCGCGCGGTCACGGTCGCTGGTCGCTGTCGCTAAGAACCGAATGCTACCTTCAGATGACAATAATAACAGTACTGGTCTGTTAACAGCCCACTACAGAGCAAAGGCCTTTTCATGCAGATAAGGCATGCATTCATCACAATCATCACTATAATTTCTCAAGGCCGCGTGACGATTATAGACTTATTATCGTAAGTACTTCAAAGGTCCAGGTATCCTCCCAATGTGTTCCTTCAAACGACGTCT
This sequence comes from Mythimna separata, assembly GCA_030763345.1. Taxonomy (NCBI): domain Eukaryota; kingdom Metazoa; phylum Arthropoda; class Insecta; order Lepidoptera; family Noctuidae; genus Mythimna; species Mythimna separata. Next base: position 18,122,582 of record CM061167.1, on the reverse strand, counting down.
GTCAAACGTGTCATTGGTATTACCTACTGCTGTGCTGTGGTCCAACTATTTTTAAAGTTGGACAACTGCCTCCAGTGAAGACCCGTGGTCCAACTAGTTGGACAGAACAGTTGGATCACTGCCCCGCACTGGACCGTATTTGTACCCACGAAGTTAACTGAAGTATGAGAGGCGAGGCCTTAACAATCACGATATAGAGCAAAACAAAATTATCTTTATATTATACGTATTTCATAAAAGCATAAACAGGACAGCCGTAATAACTAACTGATGTATCAACACACAGCTCAAACCACTGAACGGATTGCATTGAAAGGCAAGTAGAAAGTTATTATGACGTAGGCCATAAGGCTTTCACTCTCGATACATTTCCGAGACTGAGACTTTCGAGATGAAAGCCCTAGTAGACACTCGCTAAGAATTTTTTAAAGGGTTTTTCAAAAGTCACAGTCCTAAAAGGGAATGAAATGAGGACCCGAACTTTGTATAGAGAAACCGACTTCGAAGGCAAAGTCGCTGGCAGAAGCTAGTAAATGAGTGTGTATTAAATTTTGTTATTGTTTTTCAGCTTTGATTGGAAATCGACCACAATATGGATACAGAAAGGTTGGCACTTCTTGAAACAAGAACGAAAGCCGCGAACGCAAGATAAACACAGTTCACATAGGTACCTATGTGGAATGCGGGTAGTGAGTCATCAAGACCGATTTAAAATCTATTTGTGAAGTAAATTAGGTTATCATTCAGACCTATAAAACTAATAGAACATAACTTAGGTATATGGGTTACGGTTAGTTAGTGACCTACGCAGCAATCCGTAACAGAAATCCGAAACTACGCCTAATGAGCAGCTAGCACTTTGACCTTGTCCCTGCCTTCAGAAATCTGCAAGAAATTTTTTATCCTATCTACATCGAAAGGAATCATCATCAGAGTTCTTCGAGCATATCACCAGTAACGAGGACTCGATGGAACGATTGGTAGTGCACGGGACAGTTGAGGGCAACATCATCATCTACCTAGCCTTTTCCCAACTATATTGGGGTCGACTTCCAGTCAAGCCGGATTTAGCTGAGTACCAGTATTTTACGAGGAGCGGCTTCCTACCAGACCTCCACAACCCATTAACTGAGGTAACACGGTACTTCATGGCAGACAGTGACAGCCGGGACCTACGGCTTAAAGTTGACAAAACACTGCGGCATAAATTACTGCTCCCAAGTCGCCAAACACAGTATCGCGAGAGAGGCGGTGGCGCAGGACTCGACCGAAACATGACCACGACCACTCTGTCAAGAGTGCACGACTGCGAAGAGAGACATCAAAAGGGAAACTCAGTGTAAAATAACAGTTTTCTAGGTGCAAAGGTTTAGCAAACTAAAAATCCCCGATTTACTGACTCATCAACACCCACGACTGTGATGCGATGATTCAGTACGTAAGTCAGGGATTTTTTATGTTTGCTTTTTGTTTTTAATTGATATAGACTTTGCCTTGATTTTTATAGAATAGTGACCGGAGGAAAGCGGTGAGGTGCATCAGCAATTCCAGTTCTGATAAAAATCTTCCACAGGTGTTTATTATACAGTCTTATCTAAATCACAAATAATTATAAAAATATTTAAATAATATAATATATAAATAATAATAATTATAAAAATATATAAAAAATATTTTTTTGGGAAGGCATGATCAGAAGTCTGATCTCTTCGATTGCCAAAGTTCTTTGACTGATACGGAGCAACATTATCATTGAGTGTCAATGTTATTTTTTCCTGAAAAAATGCACTTATCTGAAAGTCCACTGGAGATATAGCGCGTCACAAAACAAATAATGTATAAATGATAAATGATATATTATTATTATTTATTTTTGCAAATACGTTAGTTAAAAACACTTGTACACGTCTACTTTTTTTTGGTAAATTTAAGCTAGATGAGAACGGATTAATATAGTTAAACTTACTAATCCAAACAAATTCTAAATCTAGCAATTGGGATCACGCGAATCGAGTTCCTCGCGGTGTAATATAATCGCACCAGCTTATAATATACTAATTTGTTAGTTAGCTGTTCTCTATATTTACATAAAAGATTGTGAACTAGTACGTTGGTACTTATTAGATTTTCCTACTAGGTATTTAAACCAAAACTGAATAGGGTTACTTCTGAGTAAGTCTTCTTCAACGTCCACATCATCGCATAGGTACCATAAGGTGAGATAGTGGTCAAACGTGAGCTTATCGATCATCATCAGCATCATTTCAGCCTAAAATCATCCACTGCTGGACATAAGCCTCCCCCAAACACCACGCCACAACGACATACCCTGTGTGGCTCGCATCTATCGTATTCCCGCGACCCTCACCAGGTCGACGATCCACCTTGTCCAGCTTATCAGTACCTAATAATTATAAAAAGGGTATGGATATGAGGGGGTTGCCCTGGCAGTGACTAGTGAGGCTCTAGCCAATTGATATACGCGGCAGAGAAAGCGCGTTTTTTTTGGGGTAGAAAATCTTCAAATGACTTCTCCCGTTCTAAGATGGAACTAGAACTCATACTTTTATTGCCCATCTATGTTCCATTGTTTGCCTTTTGCAGTCTAGGGCCTCGGTAACTCTTTCTAACGTTCCCGCAGGCCAGATGGCCCGCATGCTGCGCTGAGCATGAGTTTCGGTTATCGTAATCCCGTCGTAAGGCCGTCAGTTTGACTATTGTGTAGTGACGCTATTGACTCGCCTTGTTTATTTGGAACTAGCGACCCGCCTCCGCTTCGCACAGGTTTTAGAAAAATTTGGGATTTTACTGCTATAATTTGCATGTATTATATAACTAAAACTTCCTCAAAAATCAGTATATCTATTGGTAAAAACTGTTCAATAGTTTTTCAGACGAACAAACTTGATAGGGTCTTTGTTTAGTATCTTAAGCCAGAACACGCACAGCAGCGATTCTTCTCTGAGCACATCGTTACGATAGCATTATTTATTAACAGTATGACATTGTGTGTTTTGTATGACTACCTATAGCTACATAATAACATGAAGCGATAATAATAGGACAGAGGACCAATAATAGAGTCATTAAGGTGAACGCAGTAAAACACGCAATCGCCAATGATAAACCTACCATATTGAAACAATAAAAACAACATAGTCATCATGCTGATGATAGGTAGGTAGTTAATCAAATATGCTACACTCTACTAGAAGCCCTTCGCAGCGAAGTAATGAAACTTAACCTTGTACCGATACGTATGCCGTTTAAGTAACTTAAGTAGCGACATGACGTCTACCAGACCCAGCTTCCAGCTTGCTATCTGAAATTATAGTACCTAATTCATTGTATACCTATTTCTAAAAAAACTGCTGTGAACACGAAGTGTGAACAAACCTACCAGTTTGCTCAATTTGAAACCAATTCGAGTAAAACAATAATTGTAATCCTAGACAATCTGTGCTTGACCGAGTTATCGAAAGACTCAGAAAACGCCTACATTCTAGCATACGAAAATAAAACAATACGTAGTATATAGGTACATCGGAAAACAATGTTTTTCCTTAATCATATTATTATTATTACGATAAACGCGAAAGTTTGTGTATATGTAAAATGTATGGATCTTTGTTACTCTTTCACACAAAAACACCTGAATGGATTTCAATGAAACTTGGTATAAAGGTAGACCGTGCATTATAAGAATATGTTCCCTTGGGATAATTTTCTACTATCACGCAGGCGAAGACGCTGGCAGCTGTGAGTAAAATACATATAGATAAATACAGTCATATGATTTAACAATTCGATAATAACACAACATAAAATCGCGCTCAGTGAATACGACGCAAGTAAATGACACTTCCCTCTCTTAGAGAAGGGCTGCGGTGTATAACATACCTATATATTTATATATTGAAATCATTTTATCTGACACACTAGAATAACGAAGAGAATATAAAATAATCAACTGTTTTTAGAAATCTACAAGTCACGGCGGAGTCAAGATCAATTGAAAACGATTGACCTTATTAGTTTAATTTCTTCGATAGGTCTATTGATAGGTAATAAGTTTCTGATTAGATGCCATTTCGTGACCTCTCTTCGCCACAATTATTTCGGGTCAATAATGTCAGCGTTGGCCTCGCAGCTGCAAATTTATAGCCACACCTATGCCCAAAATTTAGACGTGTACTTTATTTTAGGCTGTCCATTTCATGCTCTGTTTTTTTGTGAAATTAAAACCACATACTAACTAAAAGGCCTATTACACCACCCGTTTTCACGACCGGTCTACGAAGACTGTCGTTGAGTCTACATACAAGTAAGACCTTCTTACCATTATGACACTACGCGACGCAGACTAAGACCGTTCGTAAAAACGAGTTGTGTAATAAATAGGCCTTTTACCGTAAAAAGTTGTATAAATAAAGTTACATAAATAGGGACGAGCGTCTCACAACCCACTCGCGTTCTTAAGTCTTATAACAATCAAAACATACCGAAAAGGCTCACGACAACTTTGCCACAAGAAACTGAGCTACTTATTTGAGGGATAAAGATAATCGTAGTGTGATACTACGCTAATTTTAACAACGAAACTATTCGAGCGCTCAAAGAATCTGTTAGGGTTGAATCGTGACCATGGTTTGACTGTCTTTTCGATTCCGCCACGTACTTTTACTCGCTCTAGTAAATGACAATTCTAAGTAACAAAAGGAATTGTAGGAGCCCAGCAGGGCCGAAGCCTCTGGGGCCATGGATCGGATTTCCGAAAAGGAAGGAACGGGGTGGGGTTTATTCAGTAAAAGTCTGACACGCCCTAGTCCGCCCAAGAGCGGCAGAAGTCATTCTGATGAGACCTCACTACAAAAAAAAGCAGTAGAAGCATAACATAGCCGATAGTACGATTCAGTGTAGACCACATGTAGGCAACGGATAACGCGCACAGGCGGAAAACGCGTATCGTTTTATCCTAGATGCAGCTCAAAACATTCGCTGTAATATTCTATTTTACAATCGCTACCGATGAGAGTCGCCAAAGCTCGAGAGTCGCTAAATTGCCAATCTTCAATTACCAATGCTACAAGTAGCATGACTAGTAAGGCCTTGTGTTTCACGTGTCGAAAAATATAACATAAGTACATTAAAGTTAAAACAATTTAAAGAAAATCCACATAGAAGGAAAACGCGTCAAAAATAAGGTACCGTAAAACGGGGTGAATAGGAACCAAACTTTGATTAGGATTTTTACTTTGGTAAAATATTTTGTACGGATTTCTATCACAGCATCAACTTTCATAACAATTAATGAATAAATAGGAGTACTTAAATGCTGGGCTAACCGGTAAAATAAGGAGAAAATCCCCTTCAAATTTTTGAACACACACACATGTAACACTTTCACCCCATTTGACAGTTAACTGTACATACCTGCATTTCCAGTAGGAGTTTGGTGCATGTTTCCGTACTGTTACATTGGTCCGTGCCAGTGTGGACTACTGTCACAGCTCTCAGTCGGTACGGGAATGATCTCAGGGCACTCTGGTCTTCATTACTAGGATCCCATTGGGACCTACTCACTAATTGCAAAGGGTTCTCAATTGGAGGCAGTACATTTTCTGAAATAGAAATTTTACGTGAATTTAATTTATTAAGTTTTAGTTTTTAAGCATATTTCAATAAAACAATCAGAGATTGGAATACACTGTGTATATTAACACAAATTTCGCGGAAGTAATACCAATGACACATCTAAAATCCCCGAATCATAAACATGTCAATCAAAATCCATAATTTATTACAAGAATTAAGTTCAAAATAGTCTAACCTATACCAATCTCTGGTTATAACACAACATTAAAACCTGAAATCATATAATTTTTATACCCATAAAAGTGTTATTGATAAATTTCAGCTATGAGACAGCTAAGTAATGTATTTTCTACATATTTTATCATCATCATCAAAATAAAATGATAAGATAATACATTTGCGTAAGCTTCGTTTTTCCACTATCTATTGTAGCATTAAATCCATTGTTATAAAACATTTTTGTGTTATAAATAAACTAAAAATATGTTATTAAACACTCACCCGAATCATTTTGTATAACGAGGAGATAAATGCCAATAATAACACCAGCAATCAATACTATCAGCAGTAAGCTAACGATAACCATAGTCAGCGTCCTCCTCTCGGACACCGCTTGGGGAAACCGGTGCAGCAGCGGCGTGTGCTCCTCCGGTCTCTCCACATTCTCTTCCTCAGCACGGTTAGTGTTGTGCCGAGTTTCATGCTCTGCAAAACACTTGTCTACGTTACCACTAGTTTCACTATCAAACTCTTTCAAATCCATATTAACGGACTGAATAACATTCACGGCTGACAATGAGATGAACCGAATGAAACACTAACTGATAAGCCAGACTTCCCATTGTTCAGGCTATCATCTACAAACACTAACAGGAAGCGTAAATTCTCCATTACACAGATAAACATAATATAAATCAATTACTGTTTAAGCAATAAAGTGGTATCTCCACCATGATAATTATTATCTTTTTTGATGAACTAGGTACTAGAATAGAATTAACTAGTTTTACTACTATTCACTATTGAGTAGTACTGCTCATTAATATACTACATCATAATGATCAACTTGAACAAAATCTTCTATAATATGTTCACACAGATAGATTAACAATGAAATGGATATGATGTCTGTTTGTCATACATTTAAGTATATCTATTGATATCAGGACTATATTGTGATATCATATCACGCTAGTGTCATATTCGTTATGCATATTACATTTAACGTTTATCTACCTATCTACGAGAAGATTGCATCCAAACACAAAATAATGATTCATCAAATTTTGGTTTAACTTTTTTTTGTTCTTGTTTTTTGCATTTATTACACCCCTTAGGATCCCAATAGGAACGTATACATTACGTCCCTCTTGGAATCCTACAAGGATTGTAATTTCCTGTTTAAATATTTGTAACTTGAAACAAAATATTGCAAGATACATGAAAATGGTACACAAAGAAATTAGTTGTTATATGTAATAATACACTTACCAACAGAATATAATGGCTGCATATTAGAAACTGGAGCTTATTACTAAATGACCATTACGACGTGACCAGCGATTTAAAATATCGATCACTAATGAGAAACATGAGGATAAGGAAAATATAAAAGGGATACAGGAAAACAAAAATATTTTTATTTTATTTTAGTTGTCAAAATGTGAATGTGAATGTCAATGTCAGTTGAATTTTGACATTTTAGGGTAGACGCAGCATGACACCTAATAGTCGATTAATTCAACAATACCATGGTTGGTGAAATGTCTATTTGTTCGAAAAATAACTAACGGCCAGTTTTTTCATCAAAGGTAACAGCCAAAGTAACGACATAAAATAATAATAATGGTTAAATTCGTTTCTTCACAATTTTAACCGTTGGTTTGACTGTTACTTTAGCCCTTAACCTTTACTGCTCATTGAGGGGCTGTTAAAGCTATAATCACTGTCATTTTGACAAAATTGTATTGACTTCACTGCGTTCATTATGGATGCGTTCAAACACATTTTATTTTAAAGAAATTAATTAAAAGATTTTTTTTAAGAAATAGGGTAAAGGCGGGAATAAATGCCCCGGTGGCATAGATGCCTCGTTATCAAAAAATGATAAACGGAAACGGAACCCTCAGTGCGCGAGTCCGACTCGCACTTGCCCGGTTTTTATTTTTAATATGTGCGATTGTAGCAGCACCATGCCACGAAAATATAAAAGAAAGGAAGGAGCGCGAGTTCGAGTAGAATTTTGCATTAGCAGCGTCATTATTATCCGGCCTCATCTAGATTACTAATTATGACAAAAAAAATTGACGTGTAAAAGTGTTTCATGAAACCTATTTGCAAAATAAATATCATTTATCATTTAGCCTTATAATAATCCCACTGTTGGGACTCAAGTCTGCTCTCTAGGAGAGGGATGGGCCATAATCCACCACGTGGGCCCGGGGTGGACTGTTGGATGAGAGTATGTTCGAGTTAGAGTACGGAATACAGCGCAATTACAGTCAGCTCTCGAGAAAATGGACAGAAATACCATGGAGGGTTAAAATTCTAAAACCACAAATGCTTTTAGAATTTTAACAATAGGTCCAAAAATATTTAAAGGATTAAACTAGCTAGCAATATATATCCCGCCTTTACCCTAAACAACAAATGACGTTTGACTTATGGCACTACTGGACAGTGATGTTGCGATGTTGTCATGAGTAAAAAAAGCTCCCCACGTGTTTTTGGGGTAATTACGTCGTTTGCGTAGTGGTAACTCTATTGACTTTTAGTTTAGCTGTTATTTGGATGAAGAAACACATTTGCCATTATGACAGCTATGGTCAAGTAAATGTTAATGCTTTTACTGATAGTTTTAGTCTTTGATGAAAAAACTAGCCGTAAATTGATAAAACAAAAAGTAACACGGCCACCTGAGGGAAGCTAGAGTAAGGTCTTGGTGGGACAACATTACCAATAAATAACCCTCTGCTTTACTCATGGCGGAGTACCGTATAAAGCAGAGCCCTAGCCAATCCAAGTCATCTACTTTCCGCCGTTCTCTCTGGGACCTGCTGCAACGGGGCTCCGCCATCCTCCACCCTGAGTTGCAGTAATGATTAATTACAACCTGCTAATTCTCGGTCTAAGCGAAGCGAAGTAAGGAAACGGGTTTGTAGAGATGAGAACGTCCAAGGACTTGACTTTTCTGTATTTGGGCAAAGAAAGTGAGGAGGCCTGGTGAGGAGGAGGGGGGAAGGTTGGGAAGATAAACACAAACCGCGATCGGTATATGGCTACGCATGGACTTGGAGTGAGCACCGAGAAACCATTTGTCGAGTTTTGTCAAAACCAGGCCACCTAACTATCAAAGGTACATTATTTATCCATGGAGCGCTCCATAAATACACGTGGAACTCACCCGATGGCATTTTTTATTGCTCGATGTCCGTAACTGCAGAAGCACCGATATTGATAGCGACCATCATCTGGTGGCCCGTAAAGCTGGAGGACCTGGCAAAATAGGAACAAGGTTCGACGTGAGCAAACTGCATGATTCAGATAAACGTAAAGCTTTTCTGCTTGGGTTCCATAATCGCTCTTGAGGATAGTAAAATTTAACTTGAAAGTAATTAAGAAAGTCAGCAGACTGGGATGAGATGCGGCACTTCTTTGCGTCTTATCCTTGGCAGCAGGTCTGCTTCTCTTCGGAAAATCCGTCGAGCTGTGCGGAGGCAATTTCCGATGTGGTGCGTCAAGCTATGGAGTATTACATCCCACATAGTGACGTACCCGTCGGTAGCTCAGCCCGCTCATGGTTCAACGCCGACTGTGCTGAAGCTGAAAAGCGAAAGCACTCGGCGTTTCTTTCCTGGGTGGATGCTCGTGACCGCAAAGCTCCGGACCTGAGTTCAAAGAAGAGAGCCTTCAACCATGCTGCCAAGTCCTACAAAAAGACACTAAGGAAGGCTCGCTTCGATCGCATTTCCCACATTGGCCAGAAGCTCTCTGCGCAACCGTCCGGTAGCAGAGCATTCTGGTCCCTTGCCAAGTCGGTCGAAGCGAACTTCTGTCGGCCCACATTGCCTCCGCTGGTTCGGCCAGATGGAACACTATCTCATACGGCGAGAGAGAAAGCAGGTCTCTTTGCATCTCTCTTCGCCCATAATTCTCGTCTTGACACTGGCAGTGCTACTCCACCGATTCTGCCACATTGCGGCGCCTCGATGCCCGAGGTCCGTATAAGGAACAAAGAGGTTCTGAGAGCACTGTGTCGTCTAGATGTGAATAAGGCTAGTGGACCAGATGGTATTCCAGCGATTGTTCTCAAGGCATGTGCGCCCGAGTTGTCTCCTGTATTGACGCGCTTGTATCGCCTCTCATATAGGACTGGTATAGTGCCCAAGTCCTGGAAGCTTGCCAACGTGCAACCTGTGCCCTAAAAGGGCAGTCGTGCCGACCCTGCCAACTATCGGCCGATTTCAATCACCTCCATACTCTGTAAGATTATGGAGCGTGTATTGAACTCGCGCCTCATGGCTTACCTGGAAGGTAACGATCTCCGCAGTGACCGACAATACGGGTTTCGCCGCAATCGGTCTACTGGGGACCTTCTGGTGTATGCCACTCACCTGTGGGGCGAGGCCCTCGAGAGGAATGGGGAAGGTCTTGCAGTTTCCTTGGACGTCTCGAAGGCCTTCGATAGGGTTTGGCACGCTAGCCTACTGAGTAAGCTTCCAGCGTACGGCATCTCCCCTGGCCTGATTAAGTGGATAAAAGACTTCCTGAGCGAACGGTCCCTCCGAGTTGTTGTCGACGGGTGCTCATCGGAGCCCATGTGGACTAATGCCGGAGTTCCTCAGGGATCTGTACTCTCTGCAACTCTCTTCCTGCTCCACATCGACGATCTGCTGATGCCCGGTATCTATGGGTATGCAGATGATAGCACAGTTGTAGAGAGATACTTGCCGCTTAATCGGGCTAGTAAGGAGCTAATCCAGTCCGAAAGAGAGGCCATGGTGGAGCGTACGAATGACTCACTTCAGCAGTCTCCAAGTGGGGCGAAGCCAATCTGGTGGGATTCAACGCCGCCAAAACACAAGCGTGTCTATTCACCGCTAAAAGGAGCCCGTTCACCTTGGCTCCTGCTTTTCGGAATGTATCCCTAGAATGCACCGACCGCCTTCAGCTCTTAGGAGTTGAAATTTCCTCCGACCTCAACTTTGGGCGGTTCATTGAGTCCAAGGCCAAGATAGCTGCTAGGAAACTCGGCGTTCTGGCAAAGGTCCGGCGGTACTTCACATCAGGACAGCTTCTAATGTTGTACAAAGCGCAGGTCCGATCGTGTGTGGAGTACTGCAGCCACATATGGGCTGGAGCTGCGAAATGCCACCTGGCAGCTTTGGACTCAGTGGAAAGGCGTGCGAAGAGGCTAATTGGAGATCCAGATCTGGTTAAGTCCAATTTACAAAGCCTTGAGCACAGGCGTAGGGTAGCCAGCCTTTCGGTTTTCTACAGGATGCATTTCGGAGAGTGTGCGCAGGAATTGCATGAACTGATTCCGCCATCCCGCTTTCACCATAGGACAAACCGTCGTACGGCGAGTATTCATTCTTACGTTGTCGAAACCTCTACGGTCCGGACTAAGCGTTTCGCTTCGTCGTTTATACCGCGGACATCGAGGGATTGGAACAATTTGCCTGCTGCGGTTTTCCCGTCCGATTATAATTTAGGTGTCTTCAAGGCTAGAGTGAATAGGCTTTTAATAAGCTAGTGCACCTCACCATCAACGATTGCATCACTGCTTACCATCAGGTGGGATCGCAGTCAAGCACTAGCTTATAACAATTAAAAAAAAAAAATTGCAGGTTTTATGATATCCTATCCAATTATTCAGGGCGTCTCTTAAGGTCCCACTTTGCGCGGGCTTGAACTCACTGGCGGGCGGGGCCATAAAGCACGCTGTCTCACTTGACATCGTGCCCGAAAGAGATAGTATCAGTGATGAGCGGTTAGACGCTAGTCCTCACGCACGACGCGACGTCTGCCTTGCACATAGCGCTCCGAACCGTTCCGAATAAAAACGAAATTACACGATACACACATGTCATACCGTTTCGGTTGTTGCGATGTGTGCCGCTCGAATTCGAAAAACAAAAGATTTAAAATAATACCTAAGAGCGTTTTCACATTATCCAATCCGATATCGGTGTCGGACGCCGATCCAATATCGGGGTAAGTAAAATGTATGAAATATGTACCTGTCTTTCATATTCTCCGGCCCGATATCGGATATCAGAGCACGGCATTTCATACATTTTACTTACCCCGATATCGGATCGGCGTCCGATTCCGATATCGGATCGGATAATGTGAAAATGCTCTTACGTACCTTTGTTCTTTTCTCGGCAATGAAAAAAAAGACAAATTTTCATTTGTTTTCTTATTTTGAGACCCTTCTACTGCACAATAATGATCAGACACAACGCCCGTCTGGTCGCGCGCCGCGTCGTGTACTTCACCTCACAGAGCGCTGTGGCGCCGCACTGAGTTCACCTTTCTATCGTCCGCGGACGCGGGCCACATGACCGGCGTGCTGTGCAGCAGCAGTTGCCCGGATCAGACACAACACCCGCCTCGCTCAAATGGGCAGTTGCCTGACCAGACAAAACATCTCTCTGGTCGGATGACGCACTCTAAAGACTAAACAAAAAAAACTAGGGCTGTTGCCCGGACCAGACACAACATCCATCTCGCTCAATTGGGCAGTTGCCTGAACCAGACACAGTACCCGTTTCGTTCAATTGGGCAGTTGCTCGGACCAGACACAAAACCTGTCTCGCTCAATTGGGCAGTTGCTCGGACCAGACACAACACCCGCCTCGCTCAATTGAGCAGTTGCCTGGACGAGACACAACACCCGTCTCGTTCAATTAGGCAGTTGCCCGACCAGACATAACAACTCTCTGGTCGGAAGATGCACTCTAAAGACTAAACAAAAAAAACTTGGGCTGTTGCCCGGACCAGACACAATATCCATCTCGCTCAATTGGGCAGTTGCCCGAACCAGACACAACACCCGTTTCGCTCAATTGTGCAGTTGCTCGGACCAGACACAAAACCTGTCTCGCTCAATTGGGCAGTTGCTCGGACCAGACACAACACCCGCCTCGCTCAATTGAGCAGTTGCCTGGACGAGACACAACACCCGTCTCGTTCAATTAGGCAGTTGCCCGACCAGACATAACAACTCTCTGGTCGGAAGATGCACTCTAAAGACTAAACAAAAAAAACTTGGGCTGTTGCCCGGACCAGACACAATATCCATCTCGCTCAATTGGGCAGTTGCCCGAACCAGACACAACACCCGTTTCGCTCAATTGTGCAGTTGCTCGGACCAGACACAAAACCCGTCTCATTCAATTGGGCAGTTGCCCGACCAGACATAACATAGCCGGTCGGAGTGGAGGGTGTTAGGTTTTTTCGTTACGGAATTTCTGGATTCGGTCCCCATGCTCAAGGCCCGCGATAGAAGCTATGCAATAGCTTAAAAAAATACAGTCGAATTGATAACCTCCTTCTTTTTTTGAAGTCGGTTAATTACTCAGATACCCGCGAAACGAGACACAATAGTAAAACAATAACAGCGCGGTCTCATAGGACCGGTTGGGGATTCAAACGTTAATAAAGCGTAGATATTATAGGTAGTCAACATACACGTCATACGAACGATATAGGCCGCAGTAGACTGAACCAAACTCAGACAACCGCGCGCGGCGCTGTGACACGTCGTCCCCCCGCACCGCAACCGGGGGTAATTTTATTCAGTGAGATGCACGATAGTTCTGAGTAAAAGGCGTGCGTGATAAAATACAAAAAGGCCTTTGGAAGAAGGGGTTTTACGAAAAAACCACTGCATCAATCAATTTCAAATAAAATTTATTAAATTCTTCGATAAATTTGTGGTGTCGGTACGGGCTTCGTTTTTTAAATTTGATGCGTCTTTTATTTCTAATTTACGCTCAAAGTTGTGTTAAAATTAGCCAAAAAAACGAAACTTTAGAAGCTCGTAACTTTTTATTGGCTTATTATTTTACAATTCTGCTTCCGTACAGACAAAATTAATAATGAGACAAAACGATATCATGTTTAACTTTGGATGTACATGGTCAAATAGTGGAGTAAAACCCCCCCGAAATTTGTATGGAAAAAATGTTGACTTGAGTCGCCTTAATAAATAAAATGTCTTTAATCAAATAGTTACTTATGCATTTTTCAAAGTTAAGTAAATTCAGTATAATGGTAAAGCTAAAGAAATGAAACAAATTTTTCGCCTTCTGATGAATAATAATTTTGTAATTATTATTCATATATTGGATTTTTCAAAACTACACATAAGTTTATCAAAAAAGAATCGGGATAAAAGGTAGCCTATGTTCTTTTCCCTGTCAAAGCCCACATGCATGCCAAATTTCATCTAAATCCATTCAGCCGTTTTGCGTGATTAAATAACATACATCCACACTTTCACATTTATAATGTTAGTAAGTTATGATTGATACTTACAACACTTTCGCTACGTGTATACAGATGTCAACCTCAGTTCGGCCCTGTTTAGTCGAATTTGTACGTAAGTGTTTGGCCTGCTACTCTTTTTATATCTGTGGCCAGCATTTATACTAAGTCCATGGTGGCCAGACCATAGTTTGATAGAGACTGCGTTAGTCGATTTTCTGTCCATAAATAATCTGTATTTTTTTGCCATATTTGACTTTTCAGTACTGGATTTATTATCTGTTGCTTACTACGGCGAAACAGTGACTTCGTTTCCTTTTATTGATTTTAATAGCCCAGAAAATAAAACTAGTGTGCATCCCTCATTTAATATTTATAAACCAAACTGTTTCAACTACTTGTTGACCTAAGTGCACCGAAGTATAGGAATTATGAGAATCCAAACAAAAATCAAGTTGTTACCCTGACCCTTCGTGAAGTTGGTCAGTTTCGCTCAAGTTTGACGAAAGCGTTTCGTTTCATTATTCTACTGCATTTGGTCTAAGTACATTAGAAAGCACGATTGATTATGACGATCGATTTCAGTGTTCTTCACGTGAACTTAGCTGAAAAACATAACTTTTAGCATTTACCCGCCTGAGACGATTACAAGGAATCGTCGGCTTTTGTATGGCTGTGTCTATTGTAGTCACACCTTTCAAATAACTACCTTCAGTGCAGTTTTTTTATTTAGTGGTTGTGAAGAAGACCTGCTCTTTGTTACGGTAAGTACGAAATGATACTGTTGATCATATTTAGAAAAACTATCAGCACAATGAGGGAAGGCAATGTGTGGCTGACTATGAGTTGTCTAGGCATCATAGCGAATGATTTAAGTGCACTGCTTCAAATATACAACAAAAATCTAATTTGTGCTTCTTTCGAAAAAAATGTTTTCTTTAAAAACAGCTTCCTTGTTAGATTTAATTGTCACATAAACTGTTTTTGGTTTAATCTTGAGTAAAGCATATTCTGATATTTGTATACCCACTATTTGTATAGGAAATCTGTTGCTGTGAATGGGTCAGTAATCCAATCAAAAAGTCTTCAAAACAGTTTATTCAATAGAAAAAGTTGATATGTTTTGGATCATAATCATTTCATATAAGAACCTTATAAGAAAATGTGCACACTATAGTTTGAATATGGAGGACCACAAAAATTAAGGTCCTAGCTCAAACCAGACTTGGTAGATATGACAGAACCCCGATCGGTCGCATGAGACCGCGCTGTTATTGTTTTACTATTATGTCTCATTTCACGGGTATTAAGATAGGTTAATCAGTCAATATGCAAACTTCTATCAGAAACAATTGTTGCATTCCATCTTTAAGGAAAAAGTCTTTCGTAAATATTGTAAAATGTTGTTTCAATATGTCAATTTCATTAAGCTTGTGTTTTGCTTTGCCACTGTTTCTTTTGTTATTGTTATATGATGCATTTTGCAATCTGCGAGGTTGATTAATTTATAAAGATTTTATTTTATCCTTTCTTATTTTAAGTTTTTCTCTATATCCATGGTTAATTTACCTTGTCCTTTACATGTTTTCATTTTACTCATAAACTAGCTACTAAATTTATTCAACATTTTTCATACTTAAAAATTTGGCTGGCGTTTGCACTGGCACTTTTCAGCGAAATTTTACAATTTCTGTTAAAATATTATGGCATTCCCTACAAAATATCAATTCTTTTCAGGATTGTAGAAGCATTCAATGATACGAGAATTCTATGACAGTTCCGATGAAGATGATATGGAAAATCAGTATCAAATAGATCCAGAATTCTTGGTGCTGACTGGGCCTGACAGCGACATGCATAACCGGTGCTGTGGTGGTAAAGCTTGGTGTATCCGGGTAAGCTACTTCTGTCATAATATTTTGAAAGAATTCTCTTTTAAAGAATCTCTCTCTTGGTATACTTACAAGAACTAATACCATTTTTAATTTTGTTGCAGGACATTTGTGGCATCATCTGTGCCGTGCTAACATGGCTACTGATACTGTACGCAGAGTTTGTCGTAATGATGGTGATGTTACTGCCCGGTCTGTCCACGTACCCAGTCTACAGCTACATCAACATATTCATCTTCCAAAGCTTAGCATTCCTGGCGTTTGCATCACACCTTAGGACTATGTTCACAGATCCCGTAAGTATCAAATGTGTTTAAGTATGTGTGTATATACATGAATATGTGAGTGTATTGTAAAATGCCTAAGGAAATTATGCTAAGGAATACAGTATGCTGTCTCATTATAAACTTTTCTCTCTGACAATTGATTTGTGCCAGATTACTATGTCATTGTTATATTTGTATACATGTTTTATAAACATTGATTGTTTGGACATTGTTTTCTTTGGCATTTGCAATATGTTTGATATAACTGAGATGAAATATTGTATGACTATTTTGATGTAAATTATGATTGATGTGTTTTATAGGGTGCGGTCCCTAAAGGAAATGCTACGAAGGAAATGATTAAGCAGATGAGCTTCCGTGAGGGTCAGGTGATATTCAAGTGCACTAAATGCTGCAGTATCAAGCCGGAACGGGCCCATCACTGCTCAGTGTGTCAGCGCTGCATCCGCAAGATGGATCACCATTGTCCTTGGGTTAACAACTGTGTTGGCGAGAATAATCAGAAATATTTTGTTTTGTTTACCGTGAGTAAATTTTGATTACATTTGACCCTGAAAACTTCTCCTTTAGGTGCTGAATGAGATGTTGAGAGAAGAAGTTAGATTTAAATTATAAAACGAATCAAAAAATTTACTGTTGGCTCTAATGGATTTGAGTCTGATCAATATTGTTGGCTCATTTAGCATTGACATAAATTCAAGTCTTCATAATAATATTCGTGACCCTTTCCAATTTCACCGCAATTTTGGTCGGCGCAACATGTCATTTTCTTCCATTTTATCCTGTCACCAGTCAGACATTCCTTCATATTATTCGTCACACTATGAGATGGGGAGACAGATTTCAAAGTAAAAATTAATGGATTCCATGTTTTATATTGGCCTCCGTCTCCCACTCCATTCGTTCACATCCAATACATTCTGGACTGAGCTGTTACCATTATAGTATGGTACATGAGCATAGGACCGGTAGTTGTGGCGACGCTTGGGGGAGGCCTATGTCCAGCATAGACGTTTTTCGGCTGAGATGATGGTGATGATGACATGAGCCGTTAGCCTCAGCTCCAGAACCACAGACCTTTGCTTAACATTTATCAGTGTTATCAACTAGTTATAATCCTTATTATCAAATACATAAATCTTGCTTCTGAAGTTATCTTCTTTCCTTATTAATGATAAGAGCATTCTTTTCTTATTAGTTTGTTTCTCTTTGGACATAGTTTAAAACTGTTGTTAAAAATGATGTTTTTCAATGAACTAGGTACAAAAAATTAACATCAAAATTGACTTAATGAATGATGAATGTAAAAAAGCTTAGAAAAACTGAACTGTCAATTTATATTCTACTTATGCTAGTAAATAGATTGTCGGCGACGTGTTCTTGTGGTTAAGGCTACTCCCCTACTTCAGATTTTTTGTAGGACAGATTATCGTAATGAATTATATAATCCTTTATTATATTCTGACGGACTTTTTGTAGGACGTGTGCGTTGCACTATTGTTATCAGAGTTCTATTTTTCTCCTACAAATCGGTCACTGATTATCGGACGTGGGCGGGCAGCCTAATGGATAATTTGTTTGTTGTGCAGTTCTACATAGCGGCGATCTCCATTCACGCGGTGGGGCTGGCGGTGTACCAGTTCGTGACGTGCATCCGGCACGAGTGGCGCGACTGCAGCGCCTACTCGCCGCCCGCCACCGTCGTGCTGCTCTTGTTCCTCATCGCGGAAGCGCTGCTATTCGCCATTTTCACCGCCGTCATGCTCGGCACTCAACTACACGCTATATGGAACGATGAAACCGTAAGTATTCAGTTAAATCGATATCGATTGATGCTATTAACGTAACTCGTTAAGTCGCACGCCATTTTATATTTATTATTTAAACGCTTGCCACAAATTGGTTAACGGTGAACGATATGCAATTAAGTTATATCGATTGGACTATTTTTGCAGGGCATCGAGCAACTTAAGAAGGAGCAGGCGCGATGGGTTCGCAAATCGCGATGGAAGAGCATACAGTCGGTGTTCGGCAGATTCTCCATACTGTGGTTCTCACCCTTCACCCAGCCTTCGCCCAAGACGAAATTGGAAAGCTACCTGTACAGTGTTTAGATATGGTATTGTAGGGTCACCATATTCATCTATAGTTTCTGTGCGACACGCATCCATTCACGTCTCGATGTTTATCATTGTAGCAGTCATTTTCAAGATGTATCTAAATGTTCTGACCAAGTGGCACCACTGGTGTTACCCCATATAACGTTTGTTGCTTTCAATACCGACGTTTCGAGTAACTCTTAATGTAATTGTTCACTCTTGTCTCACTATGATTGACTGACCGACTACGGAATTTGTAGAGTGTATAGATAGTTAGGAACCAAACGTCTGCATTTACTAATTTAATTGTTACAAATATTTATCACAAATGTCTGATTATGTGTGTGAAATTATTCAGAAATAGTTAAGTAAACGTAGCAACTGAGTAAATATTTAAAGAAAATGAGGGATATTTCCCGTAGTAGTTGAGACGTGTATTGTACCTAGGTGAATACGTGCCGATCATGAGTACGTGTCTCTCACAAACAATACGCTTGTCTGTCTCGTACGGAACCCTTCTACAATATACCATTTAAATATAGGCCTCGATGTTGTACTAAATTTTTGAATAAATAATAATATTGTTTATCAAGATCATCATAGATCTCTTAATTATAATAATGGTATTAAGTTCTTGTGCTATGATAAAAGTTCAAATCACAAATTATTATTAATTAAGTTAGCATACGTCGTTCTATGCAATTAAATTAATGCTTTATCTTTCATAGAAATTTGCTTTCAGAGTGTAAATCTTGTAACAAAGTTACTATGCGAATTAGGTCTAGTGTAGGACCAATGACGGGGTAGATCTCTCTAAACTCACTTGTGAGGACTCATCAAATGATGGTTTTGCGTGTATTCAGATATTTGCCTTAACTACACACTCTCACGATGTTGAGTAGCACTTACAGACTGGTACTGTTGATTCCATATAAAGTTTTCAAATAAACTATTGTTATTATCTAATCATGATTATTAGTAATTTAAAATTGAATTGATTGTGATTGTATTTATTTCGTTGTAATTATTGCGTTCATTATTTTGTTATGACATGTGAAGTTTATTTCTTAAGTATAGGTCAAAAATGGCCGCGGGAACAAACAACTCGATAGTTATACATATTTAAGTTCTTGATTTTAATGGGAAATTATATAAAAGTAAACAGTAGGTTGCAACACAGTTGTGATATCTTAAGTGTAATCTTACTATCATCCTGTCAGTTGTGATATATTAAGTGTAAATTTACTATCATCTTTAGGGGGGACGTGGGTTGCCCGTCAAATTAACATTTACTTACGTTTTTACTTGCATTTTGCAAAAAGCTGTATCAGATTCTATGTTCATGGAAATATGATTATCGCTAATCATATAATAAAAGAATAATCTATAATGAGTTATAATAATTAAAATCAACAATCGTCATTACAACCCTCTCAGCTAGTTCAACTCTATGGAATGGCTATTTCATGAAAAAGTCATTCAATAGCGGTCAGTGTATTGATGATTTTGATGATTATAATTCCTTAAACAAATACGTGTTACGGTCGCAATTCATATTTTAATAAACATAGAACCTGATAGTGACCTGTAAAATGCAAACAACGTAAGTAAAATTTAATTTTAAAGTATTTATGAAATATAATTACGTTTATCAGTTATCCAGTACTCATCGCACAAGCTCTGCTTAGTTTTGGACTAGGTGGCGTCGTGTGCTCGTTGGGGAGTGTTATGTTATATTTCGCGGGCTACCGTGGCGCTTCCTCTTTAAATAAAAAAAATATAAATGCGCTGGACTTGGAGGAATAGTGGGATTATATTATTATCGATCGTATAAGCTTAACTTATTATAACTATTGGTAGGTCAGTTCGGTATGTAAATTATTTCATGAATCGCTTGTCTTTTTGATACGTTGGTCGTTATTACATATTTTCTTATAGCAATACACAGACCATGATTTGATTCTGATGACTGCATAATAATTTAGATATAAGTGTCTATTCGCGGTTCGTATGTTAGAGAACGGTTTGCAATAATGAAGTGCTGTATATTTGTTGTTATTTACTATGTTTTAGCTAAGATATTCATTTTTGGGAAACAAATCTCTGATGGCTTTAAAATTTCGACGCTACGCTAGAGCGGACAATAAATGTCTGAATTAAATATTTGGTATAATCGCTTAAACATTGGTTTATCAGCGATAGATATTGTGATCATGGTCTTCAACCTTGGTCCAAGTCTCTGTTGTTGTTACCGCCCGAAATCCTTAGTGGAGAGGCTCGTCTATCTGAACCTTAAGTCTGCTATTAGGATTGTAGCAGAAATGTCGATCATTGTGGCTTCATAATTCGCTGGTTTGCGAGAATAGTGACGGAACTAAAAATAATGATTTTAGAGAATGGCATTTATTAATTTCTTTGTAAATGTTTTAGTGCATAATGCAAAATGTAAGAAAAATATATTTAAGAAGCGACTATTATTGAAGAGACTTTACCGATTAAGAGAGATTTTACCGATTAAAGTAAAATTTATCGTAGAATCAAAACATAAAAAAAAAATTTTAGGACAGACAAATCGACAGAATTTGGAATTACGTCGATATTCTCGCAAACTAGCGAATTGTTGATTTTGACAAGTTTAGTACTACTAAACTGTCAAATCAACAATTATGGAGCCAATGACCGACAATTCTGATACAATTATAATAGCAGACTTGAGGATCAAGCTGCTTCTTTGCCATCTGTCTGCTACTGACTTCGCTGTTCAACCTAACCTACAAATTGGAACGGTCTTGATATATCATTCGTATATATCACTATGTATGATATATTAATATACCATCAGCCGGAGCTTCACAAATTCGTTGATACTAACATATCAAACAACTAGCTGCGCCCCGCGGTTTCACCCGCGTAAGTTTCGATTCCGTGGAAATATCGGGATAAAAAGTAATAGCTGTTGACCGATTGTCATATACGTAACCCCTCCCGCACCTCGGCAACGCCCACGCGTGGAACGGTTCGCGTATTGCATTTTTATACTTGTTATAACTTCGAAATTAAATGTCCGATTCGAATGAATTAAAAAGTATTTTACTGCTACATAAATGCCCTTGATTATAAAACTATTTATTTGAATAAGAATTAATACTACGATACGAATGTAACCAACTTTTGTTTCTACCGGCGATTTAATTAAATTTTAGAACACAAAAGCTGCTATTGTGACTTAACTATGGTAGTTAGATATATTCCATCGCGGACTTTT
The DNA here is from genome assembly GCA_030763345.1 of Mythimna separata. Classification (NCBI taxonomy): domain Eukaryota; kingdom Metazoa; phylum Arthropoda; class Insecta; order Lepidoptera; family Noctuidae; genus Mythimna; species Mythimna separata. Next base: position 18,100,948 of record CM061167.1, on the reverse strand, counting down.
ATGTAGGTAATAATGAGTACTTTAATCATGTAGTACATAATTTTTATGTATCATCAATAGTTTTCTCAGCGCACGCCAAATAATGAATTTCATAGGCAAAATTTTACTACTCTGGGATTCATTATTGCAATTTTCTTATGGATCTCTAATTTTTTTTGACATAAATTATAGCCTATGTTACTTCCTGACAATTTAGCTTTCTATTGGTGAAAAAACGGTTGAAATCGGTCCAGTAGTTTCGGAGCCTATTCGGTACAAACAAACAAACAAACAAACAAAAAAATCTTTCCTCTTTATAATATTAGTATAGATTTATATCGGTGATAATCTATGTTAGATTAGGGGTCTTTGGAAGCAATAACGACGTCTGAAAAGCTGAAGTATATACTTCTATTGTATATTGTGTATGTATTGATGCTCCGGATGATCACTGAAATGCATTAGGCGTACCTAACTGTGTCTATTTATACCTAATAACTGGTAATAGCCTTTTTTTCCTTTACTGTTGTATCAGGATAAATTTCGTCTCTTCTCATGCACAAGATCGTTCCTCATACAATGCTGGCGATGTTTTTATTGTTATACTGTTGGAGCGCGCGCATCCCAAAATGTATTATCATAATATTTTAACAAAATATTAATGTTAATTACTATATTGCAAAGAGCTTTGCGATGGAACTCTGTCTGACTATTCCAGTGTCACTTTTTATTCTATCACTAATTAGCGACTGCAAGTTCTATTTATTATTTATAAATATAAGTATCATAGCGGTGAAGGAATCAGTCATTGTAAAACTTTTGCGGGTTTGTCACTATTACTTAAATGTACTTCTTAATTAAACATTCGGCTTACGTCATTGCGTTAGTAATGTACAAGACCTGTTATTTTAGCTACATATTTCGTATTCGAAAATATTTTTAAGAATGTAAGTTGTATTCTCTATATTTGATGAAAGCAAAATATTAATGAAAATCTATGAATAATCCAGTTTGGAGCAATAAGAATTAATCCAATATAATTATATTTTTTAAATAATTGGATATTTTAACCGTTTAAGAGTTAAATGTATGTAGGTATATACGTCACAATATAGTGAGATGTCACAAAGCGCTGCCGGTAAACATAACGTAGTATGTACAGTACGTTTGTTAGTGATGACCTATAGTGATGATTTAACTTAATAGGTAAGTTGTAGTTCCATTACGCCGCATAGACTACAATTTTCACAGTTCGATCGGTTCTGCCATTGTGTCTTATTTTTCTAAATATTAAAACGTTTAACACCAAATCGAGTCCGCTGTAGAATATTTTCGTTGAAAAGCTAGAGTAACATGTAATTTAATATTTATTGTATGATAACAAAGTGTGGTGTTACGCGCCAGACTCGCAAGTGCTGTAGTACGTCGTCGGCAGCTGTTAATAACACAGACGAACCGCAAACAGTTGTTTAGGGCATAAGTTAGCTAAGCACGTACCAATAGGCGTACATGAACATCAACAAATTGGTATAATGAAAAAATAGATGATTTATTTATAAATTTATTTGAAAAATATTGCCGAAAAGCTCGAAAGTTATAATAACATATTAAATATAAGTCCATATAGTTCGTACCTCGACAGGTTCAAATAATTAGCATAGCGTAACAATTATAACTATTTTCTTAATAATTTTCACAGTTGTATATATTTATAGTTGCGTTGTGTGATTAATTACTGAACAAATAGTTTAGCTTCTTAGTACTTGATGTCAGTCTTAATGATAAATACTTAATTCAACACATGAACTTTGAGTGTAACAGTTTAAACCCCAGTATCTTATGTTTGTTATGTCATAAGCAAGGTTTTGTGTACTCTTTAAATACTTAATTATTATGTGATCTTTAAAAACACCAATACTTAACATTAATTACGGCTGCGAATTTTATATAAGTGTAATAAAAAATCAAGATGTCTTTCATTACTACGATATTTAAGTGTACTATTGATAAAGTATTCTGGTTGTTAGTAAAGTTTAACTCAGATGTAACAAAATATACAAATTTTCAACGTTGTGCCTCTATGAAAGCGAACTCTCATAACAAAGTAAACTAGATGTACATTATTTTTATAGTAGGACCGTAAAGTTTGGTTACTTTTACCCTGAGGTATAACTTTGGCCCAAGCTTGTTAACCAATAGGAGCACAGTAAACACTGTCACACAGAAAATTATACCCTAGGGCGAAAAGTGATCCGATTTTAGGGTACTGTTCGTAGTTGATTCATTAGTATGTTAGATGGAAGCATCTGTGAAACTCAACACAGTTGTCTACCAACTATTTAATATGACATGTAATATACCATAATCAGTACATTGTAAAGGCCCTTGCACCACCTCATACATGTACCGCGTTGTTTTGATATATTTTGTGTTGCATGGGTTATGCTGGTAATATATAAGTAAATGTAACTAGAGCTAGTTATTATAACGATCATGTTGTGTTAACGCCGTCGACCACTTGTCCAGTATTATATTATTTATTGTTTCTAACTATAGTCAATAGTAAGCACGGTGCAAGATGGCCTAAATATTTATTTACGACTCGTTGCTTTATAACATACTCTTACATTAAGCATAAAATACATGATATATTTTTTCGATTGTATTATTGATATTTACGTAGGAAAGAGTAGGGTACTTTTTTGTTTGTACATCAGTGAGGTTTTAAATTGTAAGGACAGCTTGACGTGTATTGAGTGATGTGACAGCGCCCTGCCCTCGACCCAATGCGTGCTTTCAAAGTCACTGAGTTCTATCGGTTGTAATCACGCAGCTGCCTCTCTGCAGTAAGTTCTGATCTGCAACCCATAGTCCGGTAGAACATGTAGTGATCAAAGTTCTATGTTGTCCTTACCAAGTCGACTCTACGCTACCTTTTTCAATCTGAAATGTTTAGGGTACTTTAAACTTAGCCGAACAACTATTGTCTGTATAGTCCACGTTACTTGTTTTTTTTAAATTACCTGTCTGGTTCTGCTTTTTTATCTTACTGCATATAAAATTTAACAAATTCTCAATCCATTTGAACAATATTATGACACCAATCCTCAAATTCGAAATTAACAGGTCCAAAATACAAAATTTTAATAACTTAATGTCTTTGCGTTACCTAATTTGACCCTGACATGTGTTGCGTAACTCTAGACAGTCTTATTTAATTGTCAAGGTTTTACAATATCACAGATATAATTTAAACTGTGGTCCTTTGAATGTGCTCAATGATTTGAATATCTATAATACCGTACGAGTATCAGTTGAATCTCATTGTAGTACGCATGACATAATTGTTTGTTGATGGTTGCATTTGGGTCAACACTTAAACACGCATAACGAAAGACGTAGAGTAGAACCGACTAGTACCAATATGTACCTTAGTAGACACTGCCACTGCCTATAATAATCAAACGTGTATTTTGCAGTCATATTCAGTCATTATGAAGATAAACCTACCTATTTATAATATTTCGAAGTAACAATATTTTGCTAAAAGACAATGCATCATTATAGTATATTAGTAATTTAATTGCTAATCACAAACATTCTAAATATGTAGAACTAAATAATAAACCGTTTTGAAATATAGTGTCCTAAATGTCATCTTGTCTATAATTATAATAAGTTTTCGAGGGAATTTATTTTCATTAAAGATAGCATGTGGGATGAGACGTGATTTTTTTTCAAATCCCGAATTTTTATCCTTTTTCAGATGGACGAATACGATTTGTGAACGGTATGTACTTATTTATTTATGAAATGCTTTATGGACACGAAAGTACTTTTTTTGAGTTGGACGCCTTGTGAATTTTCTACCAGTTAACTTACTTTATGGAGAAGTCGTGAACGATACAGACGTGTTCTGTAGTACAGTTGCGTATGAAAGACGTTGAGTATATGAGGTGTGATGCAGCGTGCGGCGGAGCAGTGCGCGGCCGCGGTCGCCGGCGGTCGTGTGTAACCGCGCAAGGGAAAGTGTTGTGTTGCGGAACCGCGTCACGCCCCGCGGCCCCGCCTGCCTGTTGTCGGCGCTAGCATGCGCTGCTCGGCCCCAAGGTGATCGACTGTGCTGCCCGTTGTCGAAACCACACTGCTCTCATTCAATACGTTATTACTGTGACCTACCCGTCTGCCATTGCGCAATTAACACCGTCCGGTGATCCGTTCATATTTCATTGGCATCGATAGTTATTATAGTGCGTCAGGTTTTTTTTTTGCTGTTTTTTTTTAGTTTAACTGTTGTGTAGACACTGTGCGGTTGTTCCAGATGCGGGTAACGTTGTTTGCGATGTGTGTTTTGACGATGGTGGCGCTATCTGTGTGCCGGCCGTACGACCCGGAAGACGACGGCCTGAAGGATGTGCTGCCATCTAACGGGCAGTTCGAGGCGTTCTACCCGCGCGAGGCGCACGGCATCCCCAACGGGTCGTCGCGGCCGGCGCACGGCCACGGTAGTTTCTACAAGCACCGCAACCCGGCGCTAGTCGACGTGAAGAATGCAGCAGCCTACGGCTTTCGCTTCGACGGCATGAGGAGATTCAACTTCGATGATGAATGAGAATCAGCGTATGTTCCATCATATTTTGTTTTGTTAATACCTATTCGAAATCTATTATTTTACTGCCATAGAATATTGGGATGATAAAATTCATGTTTTTTTTTCTAAATAAATATTTTTTTATCTTTTTGTTAAATTGTTTCACTGCTCTTAATAAGATTAAATGGGGGTTTCTGTTGAGAATTTTAAGTTCAGAACGTCTCAAATCCTGCTTTCAAGGAGTTATTCTACCTCAAATGCCCAAATCAGAAATCCGAAAGTTAAGGGTAGTTTACGTACGCCCTCGCGCTCCGCCCAGAGCGGGAGAAGTCATTACATGTTCACCACACCTAAAAAAAGGTTAGCTTACACTTCCTTTAAGATTGGTCATATACCTACAGAGAATTGCAAAAAGCCCTAGAGATACTTATGTGATGATTTTAATTCAAGCAGTGATTATATGACAAACAATATTTGCTCGCTGCCATACATGAGGTGACATGTAACGTAACTTACCTACTACCTTTAGATGATAAAAAAAAAACCCGGCAAGTGCGAGCGGTTTCGCGCACTGAGGGTTCCGTACAAACTTACCTAAGTATGAAAAGAGTTCAACTCTCGAATCAAGTTACAAAGATTTTTCCGAATCGCAAAACCATTTTTTTTAGTGACGTAAATAAATACAAAGAATATAATTAAAAATTTCTATAAATACTCGTGCTACGAAACCTTGCTTCATGCCAATTTTAGGATTCTAGGTCAACGGAAAGTACCTTATGAATTTTGATTCCTTAGTATCAAAATGTACCTACGTTTTTTGCGATATAAATGTATATATTTTTATTTCGTTAACTTACAAATTTGATTTTCGCACAGTTTCAAGGGACTGTAGACCTAAGTATAGGGTTTAAATTTCAACTCGATACCTCTAACTTACATATGAAAACAGTCTAATTCTCGAATCGAGTCTTGAAGAGTTATCTTTTTTTTTTCTTGTGACGTAACAACAAGATTTTAGACTTTTCCCTATATTCTTGCTATAAGACCTTGCTTCATGCCAAATTCCATGATTCTAGGTCAACGGGAAGTACCCTATGAGTTTTGATTCCTTAGAGAAACTCAAAGTAGGTATACGTTTTTTGCGATGTAAATCTATACTAATATTATAAAGAGGTAACATTTGTAAGTTTGTATGTAGGGGGTAATCTCTGGAATTACTAGTCCGATTTGAAATATTCTTTCAGTGTTAGATAGCCCATTTATCGAGGAATGCTATAGGCTATACACTATCACGCTACGACCCACGGGAGCGGAGCAATAACGAAAAATGCGGGTGAAACCGCAGGGGACAGCTAGTGGCTATATATTTTTATTTCGTTAACTTACAAGTTTGATTTTTGCACAGTTTCAAGAGACCGCGGACTTAAGTATATGGTTTTAATTTCAACTTGATACCTTTACGCGTTCCCGAGATCCAGGGTCACTTTGTTGTCCCCGTCTTGACAGACGGACGGACAACAAAGTGACCCTATAAGGGTTCCGTTTTTCCTTTTGAGGTACGGAACCCTAAAAATACTTAGACAACGAAACTTTAAAATAGAATAAACTTTATTGTACATCTACACAAACAGAAGTAACAAATTATGCAGAAACTTAAATCTATGGGTACAATGGCGGTCTTATCGCTGACAGCGATCTACCAGACAACCTTAGGATGGATCGTAAAAAAATAATACAGGGAATATAGCAATATTTACCTAGGTAAATAATAAAAGGTCGAGAAGCAGAAAAATGGCCACGAAATGGAAAGAAGAACCAGAAATGCGTGGAAATTGGAGTCTAAGGGTCAGCTCAAACCGAGACACGATGCTGCATGCACATTTTAATAGAGTGACTCAAAATAAAACTTTATAAGAAAGACGAAAAGATTACTTACACATTTCATTGTGAGAATTTAGAATACGTTGCTTCATGCTGCGCTGCGCCTCCTGACGCCGCGCGGCGTCTCGCTGCGCCTCCTGACGCCGCGCGGCGTCTCGCTGCGCAGCGGAACGTTTTTACATTCGCGACGTCGTGTTGCCGACGATTTTTACTATGCACCTCGCAACAATCGCAACGTTGCGATGCGTCAGGCGGCAGCGGCGCGCGGCGCAGCGCGAAAACACTGGCCTCTTCCTGCATCGTCGCATCGCGTCGCGTCTCGGTGTGAACTGATGCTTAAAAGTAAAAAAAAATGATACGAAAATCATGGTTCCCTTTATTCGCTAACTTAGGCCAGTCCTCTTTCAGAAGAATCGGCTCAAGCCCCCTTACAAACTGGAAGGATAGGTACCTATCTACCTTTTTCGCAGTATCTACCGCAACACCCCAGGCATGTAGGACTCGAACCCACGCATTTGGAGTTGCACTTTGTCCACGGTCAGCAATTGACTAATACAGTGGAATCCGTTTATAATGACATCGAATGGATATAACAAGCACGTCATATTAAGTGGTTGTAATACAAAGCAGTTTTGTAGAAATTAAACAATCTCGTATTTTTGTATGTATTTATTTTAATAGAGAGAAACACAGCACATAAAATCAAAATAAATATTGTCCCTACGTAATAAGTGTACCTACATAACACGTATTGAACACCATTTTGTCAATTGTGATATTCGTCAAATCGGCAGTTCATCGAATTAGATATTGATGAAAGCTCGTCACATCGTCTATTTGTTTAATTATGAAATTGGCCAAATGCGCTTTTAGCCAAGTAATTTAAGTACAATCATCTGTAAAAATGAAAATGCCGTTGTAGTCTTTATTAGCTTATTTATTTTATTCATATTTATTTACATCGTAATAATCATCACCTTTTCTATATTTTTTTCAATTTTTGCATCTTTTATGATGTTGGATCTTTTGCTTCTCATCTTCTCTTTTAACTTTAGTTATGTAAAACTTTGCTTCTATTTTTAAAATACTTATGTACAGAAAAATATTGTTTTTCTTTTAGTTTTATCCTTAATTTCCGATGACAAGCCTCAATTGCGTTGGTAGTACGATGGCGTTAATTTGCACAACACCACATATCCTGGGAAGTCCTGGTTTGCCATTGCTCAGTAAAATATTTATGAAAGTTTTCCGCCTCACTATCATTTCCTGGCATCATCTCGAGTATTGCTAACCACCCTTCAGGAATATTCTGATGGGGCAGCAATGCTAGGCTAGTCTGACAGTTCTTTAGGTGGTATAGTCAGCCATCATTCCAAGTGCTTTAGCCTTTTTATAAATGGTTTGGTTAAAATGAAAAAACAGCCTTTAATAAGAACATCTGGGAATATGCTTTTTAAAGCGTTAATTGTAGCCATTTCGTAAACATACTTTAGAAAATTCACATTTATTTACATAGGTATTGACATTTACAAAAACCTAATGAAATGTCACATAATTGACGGGCAAACAACTGACGGCATAATATGCTATTCTATTTAACCAGTATTTTCCGTCTAGATCCTACCTTCTTACAAACACAACTTCTTTGTATTTGTGACAAAAAAGAAAACTAGCACAGTGTGTCGCGGCTGCACCAAATAAGTCCAGGTCGGCGAAAATGCCAGAGAACTACGTTTTACATTGTCTAACAATTAATCCCAGCATTTATATACTCAATCGATGATTTGATACAAATTGATAATATAAATAAATACAAAAGTGAACATCGTAATCAAAGGCTAGTTTCTATTCGCCCCTGCGTTCCTATGTACCGCGTTTGATGGTACAATTTAATTTTGTAAAATATAATAACCTACAGCAAGCGGCTTTTCCTTTTGTAAGTTCCCTTATGTAAGTTATGTGAATTCAAAACGCATGTTATCGTCGACTGTACATGGACTTGACCAAACATATTTGGTTTTTTGTATTTGGCAAATTTCATAATCACAAGTAAAGGGTTTCTTAAGTAATTCGTCGAAGCATGTAAGATTGTAGAAAGTTCTCGAATTGGACGAACAGACGATTTGACGAACCAGCTTTGACCAATGTCCAATTCGACGAATATTAAACTTGACCAATGTCTTTCAACCCCATTACACACCCAATTATATTTTTTTCATTTTTCACATATAAAAATGTTCGAAAATTACCCACTTACACTTCAGGTGGGTAATTTTCGATTAACACCTGTTAGGAATCATATCTGCCACTATAATTGGACACAATTTATTAAAATTGGATTACAATAAGCTACATGTCACTATAAGCGAAGTCATTATATCCGACTTGGTTAACTTGGCAGTTAGTATTAGACAATTTTTATTTCATTTTTATAAAAAAGGAACAACAAACAGCTACAAATTAAAATTTAGGAACTACAGGAATACAAAACATATCTATAAACAATATTGTAGCCCACAGCGCTGCTCACAGATTAACGGTGGAATACTTAAATAAAATCATTAGGATGACGAGAAGAGAGACAGACGAAAGCTCCTTAAGAATGAGGCTTTTGAACCTACAAGCTACACGATGAACATGCAAAAATCTCATTTTCAAAAGTCTCATTGTACCTAAGTATCAACCATTCTGCGAACAGGCGAGTGCAAACTAGAATTAGACTTGCAAGGGCTCACTGAAAATAATATACTAGCGCTTACGGATTGTCCTAGATAATAACAGCCGCACAGGTCGATCTTCAAGGCTGACCAACGCTTGCGTAGGTTGGTCTGTGGATGGGTGACCATCTTAACATAACGAGTTTCCTCCGTGCCTCGGAAAGCACGTTAAGCCGTAGGTCCCGGCTGTCATTTGTAGATCTTTGGCAGTCGTTACGGATAGTCAGAAGCCGGTAAATCTGACTCCAGTCTTGCCATGAAGTACCGTGTTACCCCAGTTAATGGGTTGTGGAGGTCTGGTAGGCAGCAGCTTCTCGTAAAATACTGGTATTCTGCTAAATCTGGCTTTACTGGAAGCCGACCCCAATATAGTTGGGAAAAGGCTAGGCAGATGATGATGCTTACGGATTGTCCTAGGAACTACATAACATGTTAGATAAATCTATGCAGCCAAATTTATTTATAACAATATTATACAAATTCTTAGCCTCTAAGTATAGTCCTCTATTTTCAAGAGTTGGCAGCTTGTCCTTGGCTTGCTTGCCATGTTTATACCTAAGGTAAATAATAACCATAATATCTATAATGCATACCACGCAAACATTTGCATTGAACGTGCTCAATATTTTCATTATACTACATGTAATATGGACTCCAAACAGCCACAAGCAGATATAAGAAGATGCACTTTTAAAATCTGTACCTAATAAATTGAAGTATAAAAGTAATTACCCATCATTTAGGTATTTACCCGGGTAAAAACCCTGTATTTGAGTAGATTAGGTTTATATTTTCATAGTAATTACCCGGTTTTCACCGGGTAGATGATACCCATCACTACAGTTTAAGGGCCCTCGCCCACGGCGACTTTTTGCAGCGCGGCTGACGCGCTACAGTCGCATTTGTAACGCGCGACAGACGCGCGTAAAACGCGCTACTGCATCGCGTCTGTAGCGCGGCTGCCGCGCGACCGTGTCAGACGACAGCGGGGAGTGGACGGAGGGAGGGTGGCACGTGAATGTAAAACAAAAGCAGTCTACAAACAAACGGTACACGGTCTCGCGTTAGCCGCGCTGCAGTAGTGCGTCTGACGCTCGTTTGCATCGCGACTGAGAATCGTGGCGTGGGCGGGGGTAAGTCGCTAGCGAGTGCATCGCGGCTGTAACGCTACTAACGCTCTTCAGCCGCGTGTCAGCCGCGCTTCAAAAAGTCACCGTAGGCGAGGCCCCTATCAGTTTTTCAAATTATGATGTATCTAATCCAATATGGCAACTGCTCCCAAAAGAAGATACTCTTGTTATGTGATTTTATTCTGAATGAGCTCGGCATTTAATCCAAATCTGTATTTTCAACTATTTATTTAAAATGAATTTCACTGACTGCAAAATATCTTCGAATTATCATAAAAATACCGGACAAGTGTGAGTCGCACTCGCGCACTGAGGGTTCCGTACTAACTTATAACAGGCGGCAGATAACTTGGCAATGCGCAGAAATCGTTTTTAGGTCTATTTGGTGGTCAAGCGGGACGCGGGGTACGAGGTAGCGCCGATCCGGCGCGCGATTGGTGCAGCATTATAATAGTAGTTTATGATTGGTGCGTTAGACAACTTTTGCCTCCGCACTGCGTTACGTCCTGTTCGCTCAAAGGCTGTTTTGTGCACCATGTGCGAAACTTGCCAACGTATTTGCCGGGTATTATACCTACCTACGAAAACAGTTCAATTCTCGAATCGAGCTTTGATGATTAAAAAAAAATCTTGGGACGCAACTACAAATTAGTATTCAGACTTTTTCCTATATTTGTGCTATAATACCTTGCTTCGTGCCAAACTTTAAGATTCTGGGTCAACGGGAAGTACCCTATGAATTTTGATTCCTTTGATAGTGTCGAAATGTACGCTTTTTGCAACATAAACGGGCGGATCTTTTATTCCCATCATTTTACAAGTTTGATTTTTGCACAGTTTTAAGGGACCGCGGACTTGAGTATATAGTTTTAATTTCAACTTGATACCATTGCGTGTTCCCGAGATAAAGGGTCTTGACAGACAGACAGACAGACGGACAACAAAGTGATCCTATAAGGGTTCCGTTGTTTCCTTTTGAGGTACGGAACCCTAAAAACATAAGAAATAACTATACAAGGACCATCTATTTATTAGACCGGATATTAGATATCCGGAGAAAAAGTGGGAAAGCAAGTTCTTATTATCTCTTAACAAGTTCTTAGAAATAGCAGCGCAGTACAATTATTTTGAAGAAGTAATATGGTTACTACAAATGCAATGATCAAAAGATGAAAAGAAAAAGGAAGAAATTATAAGCAATTCAATAAATTTAAATAAAATAAAATGCTAAATGTAATTTTAAACTTAATATTTAGGTTTAAAAGTTTTTAGCTAGGATTAACATGTATGATTATCAAGATCTGAATTGGTCTTGAAAATTAGATTTGAAACCTTCACGCGTTCTCTAGATCTTGGGTCTTGACAGACAGACAGACAGATGGACAACAAAGTTATCCTATAACTGTTTCGTATTTTCCTTTTGATGTACAGAACCCTAAAAATACCTTGACTAGTTTCTGTCAGCGGCTTGGTTGGCGTAAAAGGTGCATCCCTTTAGGGGATAAATTTTGGCAAATCCTTTCAAAATGGCTTGCTTACGTCGTAGAAGGAAACTTTGTGCAAAATTTCACGCTCTAGTCGTAATAATTTCGGCTGTGCGAAGATATGTCAGTCAGTTTCTCTTTTTATAAATCTTATATAGATTTATAAAAAGAGAAACTGACTAATATTATATAGAGGAAAGATTTGTACCTATTTTTGTATGTTTATAATGAATAGGCTCAAAAAGTACTGGGCCGATTTAAAAAATTCTTTCACCAATAGAATGCTACATTCTTCCAATTTGACAGGCTACATGTCATTTTGAAAAAAATTAGGGATCCTTGGTAAAATTTGAACAATGTAATCGAAGGTGTAGAAAAATGAGTCTTAGACCGTTTTCACATTTTCCGATCCGATATCGGTATCGGACGCCGATACGATATCGGGGTAAATAAAATGTATGAAATATGTACCTGTCTTTCACATTGTCCGACCCGATATCGGATATCGGAGCACGGCATTTCATACATTTTACTTACCCCGATATCGGATCGGCGTCCGATACCGATATCGGATCGGATAATGTGAAACTGTACTAAGTCACTAAAAAAAGTGTTTTATATCCAAATTTCCAAAAATAAATAATTGTCTACCCCGTGCGAAGCCGGGACGGGCTGCTAGTATATAGATATGGTCCGTCTAATGAAAGCGCGACCTGAGCTAAAAATGAGGTTGAATCCAAAAAAAAATCTATGTGGTATTACTAACTAGTAGGAGAATCATGTCTAGACATTTGCGGCTGAATAATGTTGCCAATTAAATAAAAAATAAAACTCCAGGTCGCGCTTTCAATAGACGCATTCTATGTGATTTCCCGCCTACGTCTGTAGAGAATGAAAGAATTTCATACTTTTTTAAAATACGTTTTTTATAAAAACCACAAAAATATATTAAAATAGAAAAACTAAAAAATATACAAAAAAGTTTGTAAGCAAGTCATCATAAAGTCTCTATTGCAATTCCGCCGGAACAAGTAGTGCGCTATGCACATGCGTGGGGTCGCTGAACCTCCGGCCGGACGAGCTCGTGTCATTTCATTGGCTGGCGAAATTAAATACAATCTCTGCTATTGATTTATGACCCAGGCTTCTGCTCTCGTTTATACCTTGATTCTTTGTGCACATTCGAACAAAGCAACGTGTTCTGCGATGTGACTATCTATGCATCTATAAATACTACCAATAATCTAATATCTAAGCTCTAATTAACTGAGTTGGCGCCTTTCAGCTAATTTTATCTATTTTTGGTAGGTTTTAAATTATATCGAGCCTTTTTAGGAAGAATTTTCGTATGCGACAGTTTGCGTTTTTCGCAAGAAGGGGATAGTTATTTCATACTTTATTAAGTGGCCTGCGTACACCGCGCGCTATCTCGAGTTGAGACGAAATAAAATACGTTTTTGAGGTTGATGGAATCAATCCAGATAGTATAAACAATTCTTGGACACACTGACTGGAGTAAAATCATCATCCGCACACTGATTGGAAATTTGGGAGATGTTCCGTAATACCAAAAATGATGAATAAAAAATTAATGTATTTCCAATATTGTTTCGAGTATTTATAACTTGATAATAATATCTGTGTTCCCACGTAGAGATCTTTTGAAATATTGTTGTTTATAATATAGAAAAAACAAAATAAAAACATGACATTTTCGCTGTGAAAATGTGCAAATTTAAATTTGCTTAAATTTCGTTTGGGGTAAGTTTTTCAACAAAAAAACGACATAGGAACCTAGATAATTATTGTCTGAATCCGAATAACATCATATTATGGTGTAAATATGCTTAAACTGCAAATTATTTTGGTATTACGTTTGTATGGATAATTCTAACATCGCGCCCGCCTTAAAAACTATTTATAATTTGGATAAAAAATATGACTTGTTATTAATTCTTTAGGCGAAAAGTGAGCTAACCAAAAAGTATCGATCATTCGGTGTGACATTTCTTTGAAGAGAAGACCCCATGACTCAAGCGTTTCGGCCTTAAGGATCCAGCGGAGATCGCTCGCTACTTCGAGTTGAGATGAAAATAAAATACGTTCGCGGTATATTGCTATCTTTGTTTGGCAAAAACAAATGCGAAATTGCATATGTGTGTCTACGTGTGAGTCGGACAATCTTCACAGCATAATATAGAACAGTTTTGAACTTGACAAAATAATTCCATCAAAAACACAGCTTGTAAAAAAAATCAAGTCTCGCAACACTACTCTTCTACCGTAAAAATATGTGAGATCCATGTTATTCCAAATCAAGATATCTTGTATGTTTTAAATAAATGAATTTAGCTTTGTAATCGCATGAAAACACAATGTATCTCAAAAGTAATTAAGTAAATCGTTTAGTGCGATTACCAAGTCAAATCTTAAAAATGTAACTTTGTAATCCTAAACATTTATATGGGATTACTAAGTTATATATGCAGTTGGTGTATCTAGAAAACTAGGTCGAAATTGCAAAATATTTTAGTTTTCCCTTGGTTTGTACACTAAACACTAATTGTAATCAAAATTTGAAAACTTCTGTCTCTATTGCTGCTAAAAGTGCCTTGGAATTTTTATGTTCGTTCAGTCAGTGAGTGACAAAATTTAGAAAATTTAATGAAATTTGAAATATATAGTCTTTTTATGAAGCCTGCTTGATCTAGTTTCGTCCACAACGGATTTATAAGAGGTTGAAAATGGCTCGAAATGTTTCGAGATAAGGATGGCACTTTTTTGCGCGACTTGGTGGGTGTGACACTACCGTGCCCTCAGATTACCTATGCTCCATTGAAGTAATAGGGGTGTCACTTTTAATGTTATCCTAAAAATAAATTTAATGCAAAAAAAGACAGTGTTCTGTAGTGATCAATCTATCGAATTGAAATCATATTTTTATTTTACGTGGGCCTACATGGACACTTATGAAACGTCAGAATTTAGTGCGTAGTTCCAATTCGTCGTTTCCTATGAAGAAGAACCGGCAAGAAACTTCATGGTTACTCTTTTCAAAAAAATATTGGGTTTACAATATTTCCATACTAGCTGTGTCCGCGACTTCGTTGCGTGTATGAAAAAACTTATCAATAAGTTTTTAGTGTAGTATCTACACATTCTACACTTATACAGGAAAAGTTTTAACCACTGCGTAAATTTTTTTTGGTGGCTCAGTGTAAGTAATAAAACACAGATCGATCTTCAAAGTTAAGCAACGGTTGCCAAGGTTGGTCTTTGGATGGGTTACCATCTTAACATAACGAGTTTCCTCCGTGCCTCGGAAAGCATAGGCTGACTACCAGACCTCCACAACCCAATAACTGGGGTAACAGGGTACTTCATGGCAAGACTGGAGTCAGATTTACTGGCTTCTGACTATCCGTAACGACTGCCAAAGATCTCCAAATGACAGCCGGAACCTACGGCTTAGCGTGCTTTCCGAGGCACGGAGGAAACTTGTTATGTTAAGATGGTCACCCATCCACAGACCAACCTATTGGCAAGGGTTGCTTAACCTTGAAGTCGACTTGTGTTCTATTACTTACACTGAGCCACCAAAAAAAATTTACGCAGTGGTTAAAAACTTTTCTTGTATGTATATCAATAAATAAGTAAAATCCCTAAAAACTAATATCTATACGAATTACTAATCTTACCTAAGAGTACTAAAAATACCCTACACACTATCAAATATACTACCTATACTTGAAATTAAAATCTACACGGTCTGCGCCCTATAAAAGTAAACCTAAGTACCTAACTAATTTTAAAAAAATGGGTTCGGTATCGGTTTCGTAACACCCCCTCTGCCATATTTTTTTTTGATATTTTCAATATACAGAATTTTTACTTCTACAAATGTATTATAAGTATATATTACAATATTATATTAACAGACAGATTATTAAGATTGTACCCAAAAGAATAATAAAAATATTTTTTATCAAAAAACTGTCGAAATACTAGTAATCAAAATCGTAGTCTACGGTGTTCCCACATTCACACCATAAGAGAAAATGTAAATATAAGAAAAAAAATCAAACCTATCAACATGAGATGTTAACAAAAATAAATCACGACTTAATGAATTTAAGGTGATTAAGATCTAAATAATATAAGAAACAAACGCTCGCAAACCGCTTGTACAATATGACCAATACGCTAGTGTGAAAGCCTGTAGGAGGGGAACCGATTTTCTTAGTGGCGTAACTACAAATTTTCAGTTTTCAGACTTTTCCCATATTTGCTATAAGACCTTTTTTACCCTATAAATTTTGATTACCTAGAGAGTATCAAACGTACGTTTTTTGCGATATAAACGGCTGTATCTTTTTTTTCGATAACTTATATATTTGATTTGTGCACAGCTTCAAGGGATCGCGGGCCTATTCTCGAACTCGATAACTCCACGCGTTTCCGATATAAAGGGTCTTGACAAACAGACCGACGGACAACAAAGCGATCCTATAAAGGTTTCGTTTTTCCCCTTTGCGGTACGGAATCCTTAAAACGAAACGATAATTGTTGAAAAGTTTTATAGGAAATGAAATTCGATCAAATATGAACCTACTAGCTGTGCCCGCGACTTCGTCCGCGTGGAATAGTTATTTTGGGCATCATTTATTTTGGCGAACAACCTCCTCAGCTTTATAAATTATATAGCTGTTACCCACGACTTTGTCCGCGTCATTTTCTGTTTTTATTTTAGACAATTTAGTTTTTAAAGATTTTAAAGTACTTCTGTGTAAATGATATTTTTAGTTTTATTTTCTTGTGGCAGAAGAACATATTGGTTTTCTCCACAACCTGATCTTGACAACGCGACATACAGTTGGCCATGTGAAAAGCAGTCTTGACGTAAATCAATTCCCACGTGTTTAAATGTTCGCCCCTGTGATTTATTAATTGTAACAGCGAAAGATAGCTTAAAGGGAAATTGAATTCTTTTAAAATTAAAAGGTAAACCATTTGGAATAATTGGGATGCGAGGTATAAGCACTGTTTGACCAACTGCTGGACCAGTCAAAACTATTGCAACGATCACGTTATTGCGAAGAAATTTGATTTGAAGTCGGGTCCCGTTACATTGGTGGCGCTACTGTAATATTTCGCTGATTTCAGGGTAAAAAGTTCGAGAACTCTGTGAGGCTAAACGTTGAGAACGTTTAGCGCTTGATTCCCGCATTCGGTTAATCAAAGTTCGAGAACTCTGTGAGGGTAAACGTTGAGAACGTTCAGTGCTTGATTCCCGCAGTCGGTTCACCAAAGTTCGAGAACTCTGTGAGGCTATACGTTGAGAACGTTCAGTGCTTGATTCCCGCAGTCGGTTCACCAAAGTTCGAGAACTCTGTGAGGCTATACGTTGAGAACGTTCAGTGCTTGATTCCCGCATTCGGTTAATCAAAGTTCGAGAACTCTGTGAGGCTAAACGTTGAGAACGTTCAGTGCTTGATTCCCGCAGTCGGTTCACCAAAGTTCGAGAACTCTGTGAGGCTATACGTTGAGAACGTTCAGCAGTTTGTTCCCGTTGTCGGTTTGCCGAAGTTCGGAAATTTTGTGAGGCTAGACGCTGCGAACGTTCAATCTTCGATTCATTAGCACGGTTTTTTTCGCTGATTGCTCGTTGAGTAGCCAACCTATGCATATGTTCATCCTCTGTTTCATTGCTGCGCAAAACTCGCAGCCGCTTTGCAGTAGCAGTCTGTCGAGAAAGCTAAGATCTTTTTCTAGTCATTATAGTGACGAAAAAAGAATGTAGGAAATGAAAACTTAACCGAAAGCGTAACTCGTAATCAAGAAAAAAACAAAAGTAAGGTTAATAATTAGGAACCTAATTATTTTTACCTGTATTTGGTGCTTACCTACGTAAATCAAATAAAATATATGTCAAAAGAATAACCGTAAAACGATAACTGTATGCTTTAACTAAAACCTAACCTAATAAGAATATTTATGTAGATAACACCTATTGTATTATATTATTTACATCAAAACTAAAAAAAAAGGGTTAATAATTGTGAAATTATTAGAACAAACAAAAACAAACAACAAAATATTGTTCTTAAAACAAAATGAAATAGTATTTAAAAAGTATTATTACACGACGATATTATATCGCAAAAACAAATAACGCTGCATACAACCGTTCCGAAAGGAACCAACCACGCGTCTGAGCCGCGCGGCATGGTACCTCGTAAGTCTTATAGCTACACCCCCCTCTCCGCGACGATCGCAAGCCACGCTCTCCTTGCAGCGTCATGCGGTGCGGGTGAATTTTATATCGGTGTTATTTTAAAATTGTAATAAGTATCTTCTAAGATGTTCATCGAAATTAAGTGATGTCAAAGACAATTTTGTTCACAATTAAATACTCTTAATCAACAATACATTTATTTGGATAAAAATTAATATTACGTTGATACAACTCTTAACAAATAATGCATTCATTTCGACCAAATTTGATTACCAAAACGGTTCTAGTGAGTTAATCTTAAAAGATAGGCATATACTGTCGCGGACATTTTTTTAGATAAATTCAAGAGGAATAATTCTTTCATACATATATTTTTGGTATCTCGAACCACGAACCACGCAACGGAAGCCCTTAAGGATGAATAATTTTCCCCGTTCTTTTTCACATTTTCCATGATTTCTTCGCTTCTAATAGTTGCAGCGTGATGTTATACCGTAAAACGGGGTGAATAAGGACTCAGGGGTGAAAAGGGTCAAATCGAGGAATCTAGTTTCGAAGCCACAAAATAAAAAAGCAAGAACTTCCAATTGCTACCTTTTTTTTCTTCTAAAAGTAGAATATATTATCTTCTAACTGACAGCACCGAAGCGTTGTGAAGTTAGTAAAAGGTGTCAAAAATCTTCTTTCAAATAAGACTGTAGATGTGAGGTTGCGGTATTGTCCCTTAAGTTGACAGTTTTTGGAAATTCTAGTTTTTTTGACAACGTGTGGAGTTAGCCAACGACGATATAATATCTCTACGAAGCTACACAAAAAGAGGTAAGTCTAGATTTTACATAGTTTTTGTTTAAATCGTTTTCTTTAGAACCTCTGGGATTGTTTATTTTTTTCGAGGTGAATAAATACGGTAACGGGGTGACAAGGGACGGCTAAAGTACAAATAGAGTCGCCTATACTTGGTAAATAGGGACGAATGAAAGTTGATTAGGAACGGTAAAGTTTGAATAGGGTCAGGGCTGCTACAACATGAATTGAACATTTTATCGCATTGTTTTGCAGGATTTCACTTTTTATTAAAATAAGGCTTTTCATTTTATTTATTTTAAACTTATATACAAGCATGCGCACAAGGCGAACTAATAAGAGATACATAGGTACGAACTTGTATGATTTAAAAAAGTTTTTTGTTTGTTTTGTATGTGGCGCTATTACTCCGTAATTATCGTGAGACAACCCTACTAGTTTATCCCAAGTTACCCCTGTCTCGTCCCAGGTCACCCCACTTCAAGTATGAATAGGGACAGCCTATATTTTTGTTAAAATATCTAAATTTTGACTAATTCTGGGGATATTTTTAACATTTACGAAAAGTATTAACTGCCGGAAACCCTTGGAAAGAGTTATCAATATTGCATTCGTCCTACAACATCGATTAATTTCAGTGACAAGTTCGATTTTGTCCCTATTCACCCCATTTTACGGTATAGCCTAAAGCCTTTCTCGATAAATGGTCTATTCAACACAAAAATAATTTTTCAATTCGAACCAGTACCGTAAAATGGGGTGAATAGGGACAAAATCGAACTTGTCACTGAAATTAATCGATGTTGTAGGACGAATGCAATATTGACAACTCTTTCCAAGGGTTTCCGGCAGTTAATACTTTTCGTAAATGTTAAAAATATCCCCAGAATTAGTCAAAATTTAGATATTTTAACAAAAATATAGGCTGTCCCTATTCATACTTGAAGTGGGGTGACCTGGGACGAGACAGGGGTAACTTGGGATAAACTAGTAGGGTTGTCTCACGATAATTACGGAGTAATAGCGCCACATACAAACCAAACAAAAAACTTTTTTAAATCATACAAGTTCGTACCTATGTATCTCTTATTAGTTCGCCTTGTGCGCATGCTTGTATATAAGTTTAAAATAAATAAAATGAAAAGCCTTATTTTAATAAAAAGTGAAATCCTGCAAAACAATGCGATAAAATGTTCAATTCATGTTGTAGCAGCCCTGACCCTATTCAAACTTTACCGTTCCTAATCAACTTTCATTCGTCCCTATTTACCAAGTATAGGCGACTCTATTTGTACTTTAGCCGTCCCTTGTCACCCCGTTACCGTATTTATTCACCTCGAAAAAAATAAACAATCCCAGAGGTTCTAAAGAAAACGATTTAAACAAAAACTATGTAAAATCTAGACTTACCTCTTTTTGTGTAGCTTCATAGAGATATTATATCGTCGTTGGCTAACTCCACACGTTGTCAAAAAAACTAGAATTTCCAAAAACTGTCAACTTAAGGGACAATACCGCAACCTCACATCTACAGTCTTATTTGAAAGAAGATTTTTGACACCTTTTACTAACTTCACAACGCTTCGGTGCTGTCAGTTAGAAGATAATATATTCTACTTTTAGAAGAAAAAAAAGGTAGCAATTGGAAGTTCTTGCTTTTTTATTTTCTGGCTTCGAAACTAGATTCCTCGATTTGACCCTTTTCACCCCTGAGTCCTTATTCACCCCGTTTTACGGTAGTTCCTGAGATTAGCGCGTTCAAACAAACTCTTCAGCTTTATAATATTAGTATAGATTCTGACCGATTTTTCGTAGGCCGTGTGCGTTGCACTATATCAGTGTGTTCTATGTTTTACCTATAAAAATCGTTCACCAATTGTCGGTTGTGGGTGGGCAGCGAAACATCGCGATTCAGAAAAATGACGTCACACGCCAACGCCATCTATCGAATATCTATGTTCAATAAGTTATTGCACGCAGTTGTTCTCTATGTTTGATAGATGGCGCTGATGATAACCTTCCTGAATAAATGGGCTATCTAACAGTAAAAGAATTTTTCAGATCGGACCAGTACCGTAAAATGGGGTGAATAGGGACAAAATTGAACTTGTCACTAAAATTAATCGATGTTGTAGGACGAATGCAACATTGATAACCCTTTCCAAAGGTTTCCGGCAGTTAATACTTTTCGTAAATGTTAAAAATATCCCCAGAATTAGTCAAAATTTAGATATTTTAACAAAAATATAGGCTGTCCCTATTCATACTTGAAGTGGGGTGACCTGGGACGAGACAGGGGTGACTTGGGATAAACTAGTAGGGTTGTCTCACGATAATTACGGAGTAATAGCGCCACATACAAACCAAACAAAAAACTTTTTTAAATCATACAAGTTCGTACCTATGTATCTCTTATTAGTTCGCCTTGTGCGCATGCTTGTATATAAGTTTAAAATAAATAAAATGAAAAGCCTTATCTTAATAAAAAGTGAAATCCTGCAAAACAATGCGATAAAATGTTCAATTCATGTTGTAGCAGCCCTGACCCTATTCAAACTTTACCGTTCCTAATCAACTTTCATTCGTCCCTATTTACCAAGTATAGGCGACTCTATTTGTACTTTAGCCGTCCCTTGTCACCCCGTTACCGTATTTATTCACCTCGAAAAAAATAAACAATCCCAGAGGTTCTAAAGAAAACGATTTAAACAAAAACTATGTAAAATCTAGACTTACCTCTTTTTGTGTAGCTTCTTAAAGATATTATATCGTCGTTGGCTAACTCCACACGTTTTCAAAAAAACTAGAATTTCCAAAAACTGTCAACTTAAGGGACAATACCGCAACCTCACATCTACAGTCTTATTTGAAAGAAGATTTTTGACACCTTTTACTAACTTCACAACGCCTCGGTGCTGTCAGTTAGAAGATAATATAATCTACTTTTAGAAGGAAAAGAAGGTAGCAATTGGAAGTTCTTGTTTTTTTATTTTGTGGCTTCGAAACTAGATTCCTCGATTTGACCCTTTTCACCCCTGAGTCCTTATTCACCCCGTTTTACGGTAGATCCTGAGATTAGCGCGTTCAAACAAACTCTTCCGCTTTATAATATTAGTACCTATAGATTCTGACCGATTTTTCGTAGGCCGTGTGCGTTGCACTATATCAGTGTGTTCTATGTTTTACCTATAAAAAATCGTTCACCCATTGTTGGTTGTGGGCGGGCAGCGAAACATCGCGATTCAGAAAAATGACGTCACACGCCAACGCCATCTATCGAATATCTATGTTCAATAATTTATTGCACGCAGTTGTTCTCTATGTTTGATAGATGGCGCTGTTTTAAAATTTTACTTCGAAAAGACTATTATAATTTTATAGCTGAACCCCGCGGTTTCACCCGCATTTTTGGTTACTGCTCCGCTCCTATTAGTCTTCGCGTGATGTTATATAGCCTATAACCTTCCTGAATAAATGGGCTATCTAACAGTAAAATAATTTTTCAGATCGGACCAGTAGATCCTGAGATTAGCGCGTTCAAACAAACAAACAAACAAACAAACAAACTCTTCCGCTTTATAATATTATAGTATATATAGTATAGATGATAGATAAGTAGGTAACCCTGTAGGAGCGACACACACGCAAGGACCTAGTGTACCCTGGAATGATTACGAAGTAATATCACACAATCTGAAGTGTACTTAAAATTCATTGCCATTAAGTTCATATTTTAAATTGACAAGCAAAAATGGAAAAAATGTACCCAGCAAGACGGAGCATACAAAGAGGTAGCGTGTCCCTTTCTTACTCGTCTATGGACACCGTGGTAGAAAGAGACAACATACCCTTTTGTGGGTACGTTTTTGAGGTTGACGTAATCAATCCAGATAGTATAAACAATTCTTGGACACACTGACTGGAGATGTCATCACCCACACACTGACATTTGCTTGCTGCGATAGCAATAAAAACTATTGAAAATTTGGGAGAAATTTGGATGTATTCCGTAATACCAAAAATGATGAATGAAAAATTAATGATTTTCCAATTTCTTTTCAATTCTTTATAACTTGATAATAATATCTGTGTTCCTGCGGGGAGATATCTTGAAATATTGATGTTTATAATATAGAAAAAACTATATAAAAACATGACATTTTCGCTGTGAAAATGTGCAAAATTAAATTCGCTTAAATTTCGTTTGGGGTAAGTTTTTCAACAAAAAGACGACGTAGGAACCTAGATAATTATTGTCTGAATCCGAATAACATCATATTATGGTGTAAATATGCTTAAACTGCAAATGATTTTGGTATTACGTTTGTATGGAAAATTGACACTTCGCGCCAGCCTTAAACGGCTTAAAATAGTAATTACTAGAATTTGTGCCGTTTGAGGGTCTCAGCAGCCGTGGTGGCACCGCCCACCGGACTAGAAACATGGGATAGCGCAAGGGTCGCGTCACATACCAGATGCCTGCCTACCTTCTAGATCATCTAGGTCATACCATCTAGTCTCTTCCCATACTCACGAACCGAGCCGCTGGGTTCTAATACGACAGGTAAGCCGCCGGTGAGAAGAGTTCGACGAATAATGTCGATGATGCTAGCATGTTGTACTCGTACTTTGCGGACTGCGCTCCTGCAGCAGAACAGGCCATGATGTCCGAGGCTGTCTCCAGCTTCATTACAGTGGCACCGATGTGGAGCAACACAAGGTGCGCATAACTCTGAACAGATTGCGACCTAAACGAGGCGTCACCATAGGCACTATCATGGATGACGGGAGTCCCTGAAGCCACAAACCCACAGCCAGTAGTAATTGACGGCGTATTTATTAGGTTGTTACGTATATTACTGCGGCACATCTCACAGTCTTGGCGAGAACAAGTTGTCGGCCAAATCCGTGTTGGGACAAGTGTTCAACACATCTGACAAACACGGTACTACACCAACAACCAGTAAATAAGATAAAAATATTCCTGGTTAAAGTTTCAGTACTCTGCACCGAGGAGAGGATAGCTGGTTAACGTATACTTGTAATTTTGCAGAAGTAGAGGCTTACCAGGCGGAAGACAAGCGTGGCTTGCTGTTGCTACCGTGCTCGGTTGTCCGAGGTCACAAATTTAGTCTCTAATAATTTCATCGACTTTTTCTTACACACATCAAAAGTGTCTAGGGATCAACATATATTTTTGCAATAACTTTTCTCCTGATTTATATTAATTAAAATTTTCTTTAAGGATTCATCAAATAAAGTGTTTTCGTTTGTCACAGTAACGATAAACCAAGTCACCTTTGCATTAATAAAGAAATTTGCAATTTTCCTAATAAAGGGATTTTTGACATTTGAACCACTAACATTAAAGTTCGAAAAAAAGACTGAAATAACAGTTTTCTTTAAAATTTTATTGGGTAACTTAAACAATTAATAATCCGTGTTTCTACCGCGAACACTAACAACACAAGAACATCGGTTTGGCATACTCAAAATGAGTTCATCCAAATCACGCTGTGGAATGGCCGCCCATGTTCGTTGCAACAACAAAAAAAGGTCTTCTTGCGACTGGATACCCTCCATATTCGGCAGAGCTCTTCTCTGTAGCATATCCCATGCATGCTCAATCGGGTTCAAGTCTGGCGACTGAGCAGGCCAGGGCAGGACATTGATGTTAGCTGCGGCGAGAGTCTGTCTTACAACTCTTGCGGTGTGCGGTCGTGCATTATCATGCATTAACTGAAATAAGGGACCGATTTGCACTTGTAGAGGAACGATGACGTCTGATACAATCGTCTCAGCATAAATTTGAGCGTTGAGGTTGCCTCTGATCCAAATCAACTCAGTTCTTCCGCCGATCCAAATACCCGCCCATACCATGATGGTTCCACCACTATAAGGATGGACTTCCTGGCAGGATTTTAATCGCTGTTGGCGTCCAGGGGTTCTCCAGTGTCGTATACGTCTTGTATCCGGTCTCATACCAAAACGAGACTCATCAGAAAAGCACACGAAACGCCATTGTTCTTCTGCCCAATTTCTGTGTTCAAGAGCCCATTGATATCGAATCCTACGATTGTGCATTGCTATAGGTGGTACCCGTAGCGGTCTTCGGGAATGAAGGTTCACTTCATGCAAGCGGTTTCTGACTGTTTGGTCGCTAATTAAGTTCCCTGAAGAGTGATGAAGCCTCACGGCTAACATCATGGCGGTTATTGTTGGAGCTCTTCGAGTTAAGATTTGAATGTATCGGTCTTGTCTCCGTGTGGTGCAGCGATACCGTCCTCCATGGCGCTCAGCCACGGTACCAGTGCTTCGGTAACGTGTCCAAAGTCGACTGATAACACTCTGACTTGTATTCAGAGCTAAAGCCACAGTACGTTGCCGGGAACCAGCTTCTATCATTCCCACGGCTCTGAGCATTTCTTCCCTGCTTAAATGACGTCGCCGCTCCATAATAACGTTGGTTTTAATCAGTAGTAGGGAAACAGTAGCACTAATAATGTCTTCAATGCGTTGTATGTTTTTATAGGGAAAATATTGACAGCTGATTTTCATCTTTTACTCGAATTTGATTCACAGTTCCTGATTCAAATTATGAAATGCACCAAAAAGGATCCATATAAATTTATAAAATCATAAATTTATTACAAAGCCACATCTCAATCTCAAGAAATCCGCATAAAAATGCTTGATCCCTAGACACTTTTGATGTGTGTACTTTGAGTGGTGGGTGTTCCCAAAGATGGGAGGAGCGAAGGCTATATGTAAATTTGGGTTCAAACAAGAGTATCGTATGAGTGTAAAAGCCAAATCTATAAGATCATCATTATTTCAGCCGAAAGACGTTCACTGCAGAACATAGGCCGCCCCTAATCGTCGCTACAATGACCGGTCCTGTGCCCCCCGCATCCATCGGATTCTCACTAGGTCATGGGCCCACCTTGCCGAATTCATGTTAATTTTGAAAAGTCTTTCTGAGACAGAGACATCATTAAAGTTTTGTATTTCCTGCTCAATTAATGCTGGACAGGATTCATCGAAAATTTGGGAGCCTTGCTGCCCAGGTGGAGAAGAGAATTTATATTGCTTGCTTGCTTTGCTATCGCCTTACAGCAATTACACCAATGGAGCACATTTAGTTTAGAATCTGCTGCTTTTCAACGTCATATGCGCGGTGGAGTGGTGGTCATCGGCGGCGACGCTTCGCTCGGTCACGTTCGCTTGCTTACGTAGCATCAGGCCGGCATTCCTCTAGGATTCCACATGTACCATATCCCACATCGAACACATTTTGGTTTTAAAGCCCTTTCGATGAGTTATTCGAAGGGAATTTATTTAATGAAAATAGAAATGCGGAAAAAATATATTATTTTTATATCAATGATGATTTGGATATTTGGTACGATTGTGTAAAATTTTGCTAAAGTCGTCTGTCTGTCAGTCGATTGCGGAAGGTAAACTTCGCATTTTGAAAGGTTAAGTTGTAGTCCAAATTATAGGGTATTTCTTTTTAAGTTTCTTTAAACAAGATATCCTGTTAACGGAATTTAATGCGTTCTTAATATCAAACTTAAGAATGACCTCATCTTCATTGCTGTTGAGGTAGGTAGAAGGTGCAAGTACCACAGCCTCACAGGCACTTTTGGATCGGAAGTCCAGCTCTAGGGTCTGGAATTTGGTCGGTATTTTGGTGGGTGAGGGCCTCTTCATTAGGAAAGGAAAAAACTCCTTTCTGCAAAAAGCGCAAACTGTAACTTACGATGATATTTCTGAAAAGGCTCAATATTTGTTGAGCTTTAGTATAACGAGGATCAACCAGACTATGCTTACAATAAACATGGTCCTTTTTTATTCATAGTTTCACCCGAATTCAATTGACTTCCTGTCTAAAATCGGTTCAATTTACCTTAACTAGAAGTTCGGGATCGTTAATTGTTTTTTTTGTCAATCACAGTGTCACTTTGTTGACTTCACCCATTTAAGATTTCACGCTCGGTGTAGCGACAAGGCTGGCCAGTGCAGCGGGCTAGGGGAGCAGGTTGACTTGATAATGAACACGTCCCGACGATTCGTCACGAATGTCAGCCGCATCCTTCCTTGCCATTACGTGGTCAGCAGACCGCGAGCGCCGCCCTCCTGCTCTAGTAGCTAGGACTCAGTGAGTCCGAACGACCGGCTCTTGACAAAATATGAATAGATAAGATCCTTGTATGTACAGCACAAGTAAACTTTAGCGGAACGAATGCCGTAAACATTTTTAAATTCCATGTCCGCAGAAAATTTCGCAAATATTTGCCAAAACTGCACTCTCAATGCACTTGAATCAAGCACTAAAGGATGACGTGAACGGTAAAGAATAAGTAAGGAGTTATATTATGATTGATTTTTTCTTTTTGTGTATGTGCCTATTACTTACCTATTTCGGCACCAGATATATCTGCATCTTTAATAAGACTCATTTTTAATCTTTTCAATTTTGCCTTGACATGTATAGTTAACAGCGATGTTTGATTTGCCGTCTCTTCACTGTTAACTGAGTTCAACGCAGGCATCGATATTGCCTGAGCAACACTCTCTCACCCAGAACGCCCGATCAATTTCCCCACGATAAGTTTATGTAATTAACAACAGTATGTCTATTATACGCTTAGTAAATCATTATAACCCAAGAAAGTATAGACGCAGCATTAGATACACCTCACTTTAAAAACTCTATGTCAAAACACTTAGCCGCCCTCAGAAAAAAGTGTGAAATTATCTTAAGTGGTCAGTATCTAAGAAAGCCCTTTTTAAAATCAGGCTAATATAAAGGTACGTTCTAAGTGAAGATAGAAGTGTAGATAAGTTAATAAGATTATTATTATACGTCATGTTGAGGTCGGGGACCGGCTTTTAAGGACGGAATGTTTCTGAAACCGTGTATAAAAAACGAGTGGTCCCCAGGGATCGGTCATTCCGCGGCCGGAGTGGCTCCACGCATCTACGTTCCCTAAATAACGATTTTTTTTTGTGGTTTGCCTCCTTAATTGTTCGTTCGACTTGAATCAGTAGTTTTGAGTCCATTGTCGGAGGGGGTGAACGTTGGGTTCTCTCGTCCAGTTGACGCGTCTCGACAGTGCCATGTATCCGGATACAGTCAGAGTGGTGAGTGTCTTCGTTCTTTTAATTCACTTGCGATTTTTTTTTACCATTGCAGTAGTTATTAATCTATAGTGCAATGTTAATGTAAAAGTGATTTTCAGTATTAGAGTCATAATATTTTATTAGCATAAGCATAATCGGCCTTCTGAGGTTTCCGCTACCGGGAATCATGGCTTCCTTTCCTTAGATCCAGTGCGGAATAGTGGATTTTGGTTTAAGGACATGTCGGTTTCCTCACGATGTTTTCCTTCACCATTTTTGAGCAGTGGTGATGAAATTAAATTTACAAAGTAATGCACCTGACTGGGTTTGAACTCACAACCTTTAACTTGTACATTGGGCCACCACTGCTCTGCTATTTATTATAAACATTAAATTATAAACATGTACGTTATATTAATTTTAATTTATGACATAAATGGGGCTGTTAACAAAAGCTTTCGTTAAAACAACATTAACTTTTTTAACGAGGTTTAAAAATAAATGAGTGTAGTACGCAGCCGACGCTCATTCAATAGGTTTATCACTTTTTCGTGTTTACATTATTCGTGCTTAATGACTCTCTATTGTTGAGTAAGATTTCAATTTATGTGGCGGCAATAACAAGGCTGAATGGATAGTTGATGAGGGCAGCGAGAGTGGTGAGCGTTGCAAGTCATCCTGGCTCACTGGCTCGCTGGCTAGCCGAGTCAGCTCGACTCACCCGAAGATAGCAGCCGTTTGTTAACTGACATCTCTGTTGTGACACCCGTCCATTTATTGATTTATTATATTGTAATTGAGATATCGATTTCTTAATCTCAAATTCCGTGTCGTTTTGTAACTTCTTTGATTTTGAGTTTGAAGATTGTTTTATTATTTGCTATTTAATTTTGTTACTTACTTGAAATATCATAGGCCAATATTGTATTGACAATGGCTATGTAGATAACCTGTATATTTCAATAATGAATCAAGTGATAGAATAAAGTACGGCCGCAGTAGATAAAGCTGAAGTTGATGAGCTAAACGCGTTCGTGGGAGTCGTAGGCGAAGCGTTGAACATAAATTAAACATTTATGAGTTTGGGACTCGCAGCCACCATTTAACGATTATCCACGGACCGGTACAAATCTCTTTATAATGTATGTGGCGAAACACGGGAATGCGGCGTGATGCCTACACACTCCATGAACGATTTTATCCTACCTATTAAACTTCGAAATGTTTAAGTAATTATCTCCCTACAGTTTAAAGTTATCTCTTTCCAAAATCTAATTCCAAATGGGAGGTTCGAAGTCAACAAACAACATGAGTGTTTATTTAAAAAAACTGTAATTAACGAATGTATAATTGAGTAGTTAAGATTTTATAACACACGATCATTAATCTTGGACGTTAGTAGATGTGGATGTTTCTAATTAGCTTCAAGTTGGGAGAAAACCTTTGTGTATTTGAATTTGATTGTTTTTGAACCCACTTTTTTAATTTTTTCGAAGCTGGCGTTTTGATTTTTATGTTTAAATGCTTTGCGAAATGTTGCTTTGCGCCCCGCCTGATTTTTTTTTCCACTTAATTATTATTTTACTCTGTACAGTAAACTAAGATCAATTGTGTTGTAAGTTGTAACAAGTACCTATCTTGAAGCAATCTAAGAATATTAAGGAAAGAGGCATTTTTTTAATTTTATCCTCCAAAGGGGAGTTAGGAAGAGATGAAAGCAAGATAGTTGGTTGTCGTTGATGTCAATCTCGCACATGGCCTGTTTATTCGTTAATAAAATTGCTTTTGTATAGATATTAAACATTCAGCTGCGGGACTTTAGGTTTAGGTTAGGTTTAGTCGGTAAAAGTTTGACAGTCACTTTCGCTCCACCCAAAGTGGGATAAGTTACCTAATTTATGATTTCCCACCTTAAAAAAAATCCAACAATTTGCCTGCTGCAATATTTCCGTTCCATTATAATTTGGGTGTCTTCAAGGCTAGAGTAGAAAAGCTCTTTATAAACTAGTGCGCCTCACCATCAACGATTCGAACGATCATCAGGTAGTATCGCAGTCAGGCACTAGTTAGTGTATATTATTAAAAAAAGAACTTTCCTTAATTACATACCTTCATAATTGAGGACTTGCATACCGCTCTACTTTCAGCAAATTAAAATCTGTAATTTTTCCACTGTCTGAAATGTATTACATCATTACCTTTTCGTGAGAAAGTGGACTATTGTTATGTATTGCCGACCGGTACACCTATCATTGTGAGTAACGAGCTAAAGGCCTAACACACCACTCGTTTTTACGAGCGGTCTTACAGCTGAACCCTATCTATCTATCACATACCGGAGATAGAAACACAAATGAAACAACAGAAAACATGAAAACATGTAGGTATTCAGGTCACAGATTCAGGTTGTATGTAGGCCGTTAGTTGAACCGAACCCAATAACCTATCTCCAGCTTTGGAATACTGGACATAGTAAAAACAAATGATACAATAAAATTATACAGTTTCCCTGTTGTTTCATTTGTTTTTCTATCTCCGGTATGTGATAGATATTGGGTTCGGCAGTTAGTCTACGTCGCGTAGTGTAATAAGGGTAAGACGCTCTTCGACGGGGCTCGACGTATCGAGTCGACGTAACGAGTCGACGTATCGAGTCGATATATCGAGTAGTGTAATAGATTCTTTATACTTTCAATTTCCCCTTATCTTATGTGGAGTGCGTCGGTTATTTTGTTGTTTTTACATTTTCGAACGTTACGTGAACACTTGATGTAACTGTATTTGTCATTTTGTTTTATTTTTGTAATGACTGTGTTGCTATTAAGAATTTCGTTGTTTTTTTTTGGTCTGTGGTCACTAAACTAAGTAATACAACTGATTTAGAATCCTGGTTTACGTTACGACCCATTCCTACCAGAGACGCAGGATTGTTCGAAAGAGTTACCATGGTCTTGGAACGCAAATAAAAACTGAAGGGAAAAAATGCGTTGATTTTAGTCAGTAAAAGTCTGACACTCTCTCTCGCTCTGTTTATTTGATAAGACAAAATTAATGGCTAAAGTTATATACATTCAGTTGGATATTCAGGTAGTTGTTAGTTGGTTGGGGTTGTTGGTTGGTTGGTTTTTCAGATGGTTTGGTGTTACTTGGATTTTTTTAGAAGCAGCTAACTTTATACCCGTATACGAGTTCTTGACACATTTTTATTGCAGTTCATACTATAACCAGCGAAATTTTAACACTTTACATATGCCAGACGTTATGTATAGTTAATTTAAATGTGAATAGGTGAAGTTTAACGTGTTTTTGTTTGTTCGTAGATGCAGTTTGTCCTGAGTTTGGCGCTGGTCGCGTCCTCGGAGGCGTTCTTCTTGAAATGGGGCTCAGATTCCGCGTAAGTAATGAACGATATATTCCTGTTTCGCACCATGGTTTTCGGCACCAAAGGTTTTGTGGTAGATGGTAGTAACCAATACTCCAGTCTTGCCATGAAGTACCGTGTTACCCCAGTTAATGGGTTGTGGAGGTCTGGTAGGCAGCCGCTTCTCGTAAAATACTGGTATTCAGCTAAATCCGGCATGACTGGAAGCCGACCTCAATATAGTTGGGAAAAGGCTAGACAGATGATGATGGTGGTAGTAACCAATACAAAATACTAATCTAAAATACTTATTGGTAACGAAACGGGTATGGTTTGGGTTCCGAATCCTTAAACCTGGTGCCGAAACAGGAATACTTCTAATGAACATTTTAAATAAAGTATTTAATTAATTTGAAAGCATAATAAGCGAACATATTATATGCGAATTTTCTTTAATTTGTAACTGGTTACCAAACCGTGTGTTATTTTTTTATATTTTATTGTTATTTAGCTTCCTCTATAATTCATGAATCCCCGACCGGTCTCATAGGACCGCGCTGTTATTGTCTTACTATTGTGTCTCGTTTCGCGCCTCGCGGGTATTGATAGGTTAAAATATCTCGGAAATGGCTGTCGCTTGGAATCCATTTTTTCATTATATTATCATCTTAAGCTCTTATTCTTATTTATATCTCTTATTGAGAATGACCTATAACAAAAAGCCTCTGTCCCTTGACACAGATTTTTCAAAATAAAAACACTATAGCATTTAAGTACTTATATATTTTTCATTACTCATACTCGGAAAGTGGGTCTGAAGTTACCTGAGGAGCAAAAGTAATACTTTTCAGCCCTGGGGAGAATCGTTTCCAACTAACAGTTGTTGAATTAAAAAAAAATAGTTCTATTTTCAAATTTCTTTTGAACCATGTCCCAATCTTTACACAGCTACTCACTTATATTTTTTTTACAGCTACGCACAGCTGTAAAATTTTAAATATAATTTTACAAATTGAAATAACATAAAGATAATTAGTTATAAGTAGATTAATCTCAGAATATTTTTTTATAAATGTCTTTATTTTAATTTAATTTCAACTATTTCATTTCGGGAAAAACCACTGATGAATATTAAATAATTGGTCGGCCGGCTACAGAAAAATAAAACAATATAGTTAGGCGGGAAAGTCGCAATCCGCTCATCATTTGTTTTTTCGAGTTGTAGAGTTTTGTTTATACTTTCTAATTTCTGCTATAAGATATTTGTATTAGCGCGATAAGCTCATCAGATACAGATATGGATTTAACGCCTTATTCATAAGAGAAGAGGCTAAAGCAGAAAGATATCTAAAATCTAACGACTCAGGTTTTTATTTTTACTTTATTTGTATTCGTAGTGAAAAGCACAGTGTTTCCCTCTGGACTTATTTAGTACTTACTTCGAATTATTGGCGACCCCGCTACGTTTGGACGCCATACTCCTTCACGGGTCACTTTCATCCCTAGGGGTGCATAACTGCATATACAAGTGGTATATAATACATTGTACAACAACAAAAACTAGGGTAACAATGTACTATATACTTCTTGTAACCATACTAACCATAATATTATGTAGCTATCAGCAGTTTAAATTAAGTAGAGAGTAAATAATCGAAAGATTTAACGTTCACCGGCTTCGTCTTTTACCCAAATAGTAACAATAATATTCCACAACTATCACACAACGCTATCTAGTCCCAAATTAAGTAGAACTTGTGCTATGAGTACTAGACAGCTGATAAACATACTTCTATGTTTCTAAATACATACATATTATAGACAAATTACACCTAGACACAGAATAAATGATCGTGCTCATTACACAAACTTTAGGTGGGAATCGAAACCACGACTTCCGGCATAGCAGTCAGGGCTACTAACCACTAGACCAACAGGCCAGTCAAAAATATAGCAACTTAAGGTGAATGTTCAAGGTAGCCCGCGAAATTCAAATATTCTTACGTTTTTTGCAATTTGCAAACCAGTGGTAGGTTGTATGAAGTTAAAAATACTTTAGCGACTGTAAAACGTAACTAGTTATATAATTATAACCATAGAAATTATCAATACAAGTTTCCAAGCTCACTTAGTTGCAGGAACGTTTTTGACCTCGAAAAAATCGTTTCTGCAGTTAGGTGAGCTTGGAGGCTTGTATTAATGATTTTTATGTTTATAATTATGTAACTAGTTACGTTTTACAGCCGCTTAAGTATTTTTAACTTTATACAACTTACCACTGGCTTTCAAATTGCAAAAAACGTAAGAAAATTTGAATTTCGCGGGCTAACCTGGAACATCCCCCTTAATCGTTGAACATAATATTCAACTTTAAATCTATACTAATATTATAAAGAGGAAAGATTTGTACCTATTTTTGGATGTTTGTAATGAATAGGCTCAAAAAGTACGGGGCCGATTTAAAAAATTCTTTCACCAGTAGAATGCTACATTCTTCCAATTTGACATAGGCTACATTTCATTTTGAAAAAAATTAGGGATCCTTGGTAAAATTTGAACAATGTAACCGAGGGTGTAGAAAAATTTCCAAAAATAAATAATTGTCTACCCCGTGCGAAGCCGGGACGGGCTGTTAGTACCTAATAAAGCTATTCTATAGTCGACGTGGAAACAATTCCGTGTGTCCGATAATTCTGGAAGTAGTTGATTCCATGTCTCCGCTGACTTGACAGTTACCAATCATTCGACACATTTACACACTGGTGCAGATAAAAAACACACGTTTCCTTGTTATTTATTTTATGTGCATTTTCATGCCCCCAGACGTACGTGAACTTTTTTGTCAGTTTTTCAGCTGTTATGATTTTCATTTCCTAATAATTTTACGTGTTTTGTGTGAAGTAGTCAAAAAAATCGGTCAAATGCGAGTCGGATTCGCGCACGAAGGATTTCGTACCGTGTATCCGTAGCAAAAACACAACAAAAATACATCTTTGTTATATGAGAATCGCCTTATATTGTATTATGTTTTTTAGTATTAATTGTTGTTGTAAAGGTAGTATAGATTAAACAAACAGTCGAACGGACAGCCGATTCTAAGTACCTAACAGGGTTTACTTTTACTTTTTGGTACGGAGACCTAAAAAAATATCTAATGTTTTAGTTTAGAGTCTTGATATGTGAGCATGCTAGGCCAATTTTTAGACATTTGCTTACAGAGGCTTCTAAGTCCATTTTCTAGATTTATTACCACAACTAATGAGGCAGACCTAAAACAAACATAACTTCATAATCAAAAGCAAGTGCTAAATGCTTTTGGGTGTCATTGCAAACTATCTGTTGTACATACTTGTATATAGAACTGGTCAAAAGTACTTAAATGTTCCTTTCTTGTTACAGAAGCCAGTCTTCTGCCCAGAAGACGTGGGTGCAGCCTCTCCCCCCGAACATGTCTCCTGGCTACCGCTACCAGTACACATACACGCCGTACGAGTCGCGCAAGGTGTACCAGATCCAATCCCCGCAGTACCAGCAGCCCGAGATGGTGCAGCAGAACTTACAGCCCATCCCGATCAGTGTCCCCGCGGGGTCCAGCCTGACCCCCGTGTCGCTCCAACACGTCCAACTCGTACCCTGCATGTGTCCTGTCGCCCCTGAAGAGGCCGAGAAACTCCAGGAACAAGTCGGCCCCGGGCCTTACATGGCCCAGACGTACAGCCAGCCCTCTTATACCGTCCCACAGCAAGTCTCGGGCGAAAACGTACAAAACACAAACAAACAGTAGAGTCACACTTAAGTTATCATCACTAACTCCCACAGTTTACGTATAATTTATTTCTAATTTATATAGATATCTGATATTTATATGTAGAGTTAATTTAGCTTCTTGTGCGAGGTTTTTCTTCAAAGGATCACGAAGACTGATAGACTAAGGACAATATGTGTTCATTC
The DNA here is from genome assembly GCA_030763345.1 of Mythimna separata. Lineage (NCBI taxonomy): Eukaryota > Metazoa > Arthropoda > Insecta > Lepidoptera > Noctuidae > Mythimna > Mythimna separata. Next base: position 18,065,689 of record CM061167.1, on the reverse strand, counting down.
ATTCTTAATAAATAATAAAACTATGCTCTTGTGTTTTTTTTACTCCTTTTTTGAAGTGGGAAATTATCAAGCAAGAGGGTTTTCACATTATCCGATCCGATATCGGTGTCGGAGGCCGATCCGATATCGGGGTAAGTAAAATGTATCCGGATCTATCTATCCCTATCCTGGTACTCGTAATACTTCCTCCTATGGTTATCCGTTTCTACTGTGAAAAATCTACAAATAAATTGCGGAGCCAACGACCGACGTATCATGTTTCCCCAGACACAAAGGAGTCTCAGAATTTTTTTTCAATTAGTTTATGGATGGGCATTCACAAGTTTTGTTTTTCCTCGAAGATCGACCGGTGCGTCTGTTGTCATTTCAGCGTAGGTAATTGTGACAAAAAATACCTTAAAACATAATCATATTTAAATTGAAATTACATCAAATACAGCTGGTCAACAAATCGACATCTGGACAGAATAGCACATACATACATAAAAAATATCGTGTAAATATCTTGAGTTTAGCTGGTTCATGGCCTCATTTTTAATTTTCGGGAAAGAGTTTTACACATTTCATGTAATATTTCTAAACTTTTTGTGCGCGCGCAGTCTTACTGAATTTTATGGTGGACTGTCAAAAGTGGTTGCGTCACGGTAATGTCTAATGTCATTAATTGATAAAATAGTAGTCTATAAAATGCTGTTAATATAAATGACTATGGTTCCGTGAAATATTGTCGTTGAAGTTTGTTCTGTGCATCCAAAAGCATATATATCTTGATTCCAAATTATAATTTTATATTATATTAAGAAGTGATATGTATTTCTTAATATGGGGTAGGCCTATCTCGAACAGTGGATGTCTTTCGACTGAAATTATGATGATAATATGCGAATATGTACATTTAGTGAAGTACAGGCATAAGGATTAATAATGTTTTCATTGTTCAGATCAAAAAAACGTGAATCGTTAACAAATGAGAATTATCAAGAGCTTATAAATCAGCTCACCGAAGCCTACATGCCGATCAGTTTGGATCCCAGCAACCACCAGGAAAAGGTGGAAGCATTAAAGCAACTACGTTATATCTTGAAAAATATCTCTAAAACTAGTCTTCAAGAACTAGATTTTAAGCCGCTACTCTTGTGTTCGTTAACGCTGGTCTACTACTTTGGAATGCGTATTAAAGTTAAGGCGTACAAATTTTTCTTTTTCGGTGTTTTATCAAAGCGACTTTTTCACAAGGCTGAAGACGCATTTAGAACAACTATGGACATGTTACTCCCTGAGTGTAGCGAATCCACTATTAAAATAACTCTGGACTTCTTCACTGAAGTATCCCTTTGGTCTTACCAAAGTTTCGTTGAACAGATCTTGGACGTTCTGCTCTTCTTCGATAGAGGGCAGACGACTTTGTTCAACATGATGCTGACTGACATCCACTTCGTTCTATTCACCGACGTGAAGGCGGAGACGCGCCATCGCATGAGAGTATTTTATAATTTACTCTTAAGTCCGCATTGGGTTATCGAGTACAGGACGCTTTTACCGTTCGTTACCCGTCTATTAGATTTTTTTGCTTACACAATATCCGAGGATGATGGAAGATCATCCACGTATAAATATTTAAAAAAAGGCTTTGAAGTGTGCCTTCGTCGGATCTTCCAGAGGGTAGGAAATGAGTATCGAATGTTGATCATAACTACTATGCTTAACTGGTTTTCAATGGTCAATTTGAATCAAGAGGATGTTTTAGAGTTCTCTACACTGTTAGAACATGCGGCAGATTTATATAAAGTGCATGCGTACTCAGCAAGCTTTGGAGAAGGATTGATCGAGCACGTGATAGTGACCCTAGTAGGATCCACTAAAGCTACAAATAGCCTCTTGGGTTGTCGGCTTTTGCTGAAATTTTTAGATCGACAAGATAATGCACAATATCTCTTAGTTCCTACGCTATTCTATGAATTTTCTCAGGTTTGTCTTCTTTAATCCAAATTAAAAACTGGCGTTTTAATATTTTTTCGTTATTTTACGTAACTTTAATATACTTGTTCAGATTCGACTAAAAATAGGAGAATACGATCCTAATGATAAAAGTTTTATTCGGCAACACCGAGAGAAGCTGAATTTAAACCTGTTGCAAGCCGTTAAGCTGCATGGTACGAACATAGTGAACCTGAAGACGGTGTACAGCATCGTGTGCTGCATGGTGCTGGAGGTGCCGTGCGGGCTGACGGCCGCGGCGGCCGCGTGCACGGCCATGGCGGTGCAGGACCTGGCGCTGCACGAGCAGGGCATCCCGGCGCCGTGCCGCTACTGGATGCACGCGCTCGTCGTGTCCGTCATGTCGCTCATCTGCTGGGTGCACAAGGCGCCCGTGCTCTACACCTACGTCAACCACATCGTGTCGCGCCGCGCGAAGGAGGCCCCTCATCTCAACCCACCCATGATGTACTTCTACAAGATCGGCAGGCACCACGTCACCTGGAATAAACCAACGCTTTTTTTCGAAGATTGGGAGTTGCGTTATGCTCTCTGGAAACATTTCCAGGGCGGTCAGGTTAGAGTCTCTTTTTTTATTAATTTGATATATTATATAGTTGTTTTCTTGGTAGGTTTTTTTTTAGCATTAGCATTTTATTTTATTTTTCCAGGCACAAAAACCATCTAAAGATAAAATAGGCACAAAAAAACCTACTCTGCATATAGGACACTAAACTTGGAAAGGTTTACATAAAGGTAAAAATAGTTTAATACAATTAGCACAATAGTACAGATAGTGAGTGTGCGATTAATGATGGTTACGTTTCTTATTTGATTACCAGAGTATCCGAGGAAGTAATTTGCGTGGCTCGATAGAAGGTAATATGTATGAATTCTGTAGTTGCTGTTAGATTACTGCTTTTTGCTATTTCCGTGTTATTGCCATTGAATCTGTTACGTACAGCTAGTACGCAGTCGATAGATACATTTACCCATTTTATATCAAGCAATTGCGTAGATTTCACTCGCTGTGTACTAACTACTCATTTAATGTAAACACGCAGTGTGTTTCCGTATGTTGTCTTTTTATAAAACTTATATTTTTATAGTGACTTATTAATTTACTTCCCACAATTATCGGGGACTTACAAACAAATTATATGTTTGCCTGTCTCTACAAATTGTCACCAAAGTTGGCTATCATCAAAATTTATCATATTTTCAATGAAAAAGACTTGTTTTCTGAAAAACGGATTTTGTTAGGTATTAGTACTTACAAACTTTAATTTTTATATTGTAGATGTTTTCATTAATACAGTCTACAAAATAGAAACGTAAACACCATACTTCTGGAGTACTTAACTACGCTCTGCTTATATTACAGAAGTCACTCACACTACTTAAGTAGGTTCGCTTTAGTTTGCAATATTTCCTGCAAAGTTGCCTGCACACCAAACCGTTTTGTCTGCTGTATCTTCGTAGACATTATTCACTTTCGACTTTATCGTCACATCTGCAGCCGGGCTTACGTTCCGAGTACTCATGACAATGTAAGACATAATTTGCTCTTCACATCAGTTTCACTAGACTTACTTAATGAGACGCAGCTGATATTCTAAATAATGCTTGTATTGTACTGTAATTGTTAGCCTGGACTCTTGTGTCGTCATCTTATCTTGATTTCACTCCACCATTTTTATTAATGGGAGAAAACAATAATGATGCAAAATGATCGTGTTTAGATTATAGTTACATTTATTCGTAGGGTCAGATAATGAGTCTCTAAGGCTGATGGGACTTTGATTAAATTTAAAAAATGTAACGTTGTCTAGAAAATGCTTCAATATAAAGATATCTTCGCATGCGAATCAAGCGTCTTGATATGGCTCGCGAGGTGGCCGATATGGACCCGCAATCTCGAGTCTCGACCAAAATCTTTCGCAAGGCGGCTAAATCAAGGGCTTGATATAGAAAACGCATAAACACGGCCCATATTATTAGATGGTTCCTTTCTTTGGATGTCTAACTGCCGGTAGTTTGGAAGATACCGATACCTGTGTGATTCAATTTTTTTAATAATTTGTAAATACGTATATTGGAATATATAAAGGAATAATATCTTAGGTTCGATCTTGCGGTAATTCTTAGAGAGTAACCCCGATGCATCCATCTTAACCACCGTGATGTTAGACAATAGTCCAAGATTCATAAAATCAATTTTATGGTTTTCGTCACCATAATTCGATAATTATTTAGAAGCACGGTTTCGACCTACGCAGCGTGAAACAGCTTTATGAAAGGGAATTGTCTAAGCCATGGATTTGTGCAACGGTCCAGTTTCTTGGTTATTATTAGTAAACAAATAGTCAGTTATGCGGTCAGCGTGGTTGGATCCAATTAATTTACAACTCTTTGTATTTCCGTGATTATTAAATTTGAAAATTTTATTATTACGTTTAGTTTGAAATTAGATCAAGATTCGGTAACGTATTAATCAGGCTTTTTGCTCGTAATGCGGTGTGAGTGCGCTTCGTGTAATCTAGTAATTAGTTCGTCAATGAAGTGGAACTGGTGTTGATGTAGTAGGACTTTACGCCTTGAGGGTCAGCCATTTTAATTTAAGTCACCTTTGCTCTGGGTACCTCTTGGTGATGCTATGTTTATGTCTGTATGTACGTATTTGGTTATTTATGGTGTAAAGTTGAAAGGTGGATCCCGTTCTAGGCCAATAAAAAGGCTTTTACTACGTAGAGGGTGTTATTATGAGCGTTCTATAGCAATTTCTAGGACGTAGAATTTTTTTTCTTTGGTTGACTCTTGACTGCAATTTTAGTCACGATAAATTCGTGATGATCTCTTCCGTGCCTTATTGCTTTCCACTTGACCCTACACTGGTGGTAATCTTTTAGGTCGTTGTCACCTCGAGACTAGGCCAAATTATTTCAGTGTGTTTCTGAGAGTCCTGTTTTTGGAGTCTGGAGGTGTTTGTGCGGAATTCTGTCCTTTAATTTCCAAAAACTCGTCTCCAGATGACCATTAACTTTTTCTTTTACCAATTCTTGTTATCTCCACGATTAATAGAAGTATAGGAATGAGCCTGATGTTTGTGGCTTATAAAGTGCGATTCCAGGATTTTTTTTTGCTCATCAAAGGCCAATTGACCTGAAGTGCAAAGGTTGTAAACAAAACCTTACTTACATCTTGATTCGATCGATCGGGGACGTTGGTAGTAAACCATTAGCTTATTGTTAACGTCTCTTTATTAAGGATTTTAGTAGTATCAACGCATTATTCATATGCTGTGCTATGCTGATATTTCTTAGAAAAACTCAGATAATCTCCTCGCAGTGTCTTCTGCAAAGCCTTAACAAGTTAAAAGTCTTCTTCGTCTACCAGGCGTTAATCCCGGCCATTGCCAGGGTCCGCAAAGCCTTAACAGTACTATTAAGATTAATGTAGATCAGCTTATTCTGTACCTAAATAAGCTAAGGTCAGCTGTTTTGTCTAATCAGGTACAATTTTACATTAGCAACAGCCTATTTGAACTCTATAACCTAGTCGATATATTACTCGTTACCCTTTGGTAATACGTCAAATTTTCAGCTTCTGCCCACCCGTAACGTAGTTGATAAATGACAGCTGAACCAACGCCTTTTAGACAAGTCTCTTGACTAAAGATGTGTAAAAACCTACTCAAAGCTGTGTCTGGAGGGGTCGGATTTTTCTAGACATTAGAGAGAGCTAGCTGCATGCGGTGCTGAGCTTCTGAAATGGGACGCCCGCAGTACCCGCACATAGTGTTAATGTATGCCATATATAAGTATTGATAGGCGCATCGGCTTCATTGCTAGTTTGTGGTTAGACTCGGGCGCATCGTAAAGCGGTGGGAAAGTGTAAATTTTCCGTAAACTAAGTGCGCACGCGCCATTCAGCGAATTGTTTCACACGCTCATCTCTCCGCGACGTTTTTCCGACGTTTCTTGCGCTGAGCGACACATGTTCGGCTGCTGTGCTTTTCACTACATTGTTATCCAACAATAGACACGATTATGGATTGTAGAAGTGCGGTAAGTTTTTCTTGCTGCGATGAAAACGCTCGTTAATTTGCATGTCACTCATTAACTTGTTTGGTTATATGTTAGCGACTCATTAGTCAGCAGACGATTTGTTTTGCGTTCACTCTCACGGTTTTTAACTAATTAGTTACTTATTGAATATGTTTAAAGTGTGATTAATTTGTAGCCATTGCCATGGTCTCATGCTTTACTTACCATGACCAAGACACGCACAGCTGAGTACGCCTTGATGTATTGATTGACTGCTTGCACTTGTCTTCATATTTTATGCTTTATTCCAGATTATTATTTATTTTATAAGTTGCATGTTGTGTTTTTATCATAAACTTAATAGTTATATATTTTATTGTAGCCACTTCACTCGTAATTGTCTCTAGAACATTGCGTGACGTGGTGACAGGCTAGAAGTAACTAGAACATACGCGAAATGTCGGAAATAAACGATTTCCACATTTTCTTTATCGTCGCTTATCATGATAGGACTTCCCTGCAATGTGTATAAAAAAATTGAAGACACTTTATAATGATAATGTTTGTAAACACTTCATATAGCTAATAATGAATAGTAAAAATGAATTACTTATGTTATATTTTGCAATATCGGTTAAGTATGAATTAATTGGCGAAGTTTTGTATCAGTGCTTTATTGGCTACCTTTCTGATGAACGATTAACACAATGTTAAATTATGGAAGACACCCATAGTGCACTCTTTAGGTAAATGATGCATCTTTTTGTGGGGAAATCAGCTTGGGTACTCTTTGTTTAGGGAAAGTGAAGAGTTATGTCGGACTCTAACATACTAAAACCCCACAGTTCTACCTTCTCAAATTCAAACGCTCACCCGACTAGTACTGACCCGAAATTGCTACCGGACCCCTTCATTTACGCCCGACACCAATAACCTATCTATCACATATTGGAGATTGAAAAACAAATGAAACAACAGAAAACATGTAAATTTTTGTATGGCATCATTCGTTTTTGAATCTCCGATATAAGATAGATAGGCTGTTCTGTTTCGGCTGTTAGTGAGATCGATCCACTATCTGTATATATTCTTACTTAACAACTGCGCCCAAATAGATGTTAGCAAACCATAGGGACCCGACAGTGTCGAAGTCTACTGGGGCTTGGGTTGACGAAAGAGAAACTCGAGATCCTAAAATTAGGGCAAAGAACGAACAACTCACTCCGAGTTTTAGTCAGTGAAGTCTGACACGCCCTCCTCCACTAAAAGTAATTTTGATAATCTCATATTAAAACAAAGAAAAAGAACTCTTTGATCTAATGTGCTATGAATCTCGAGATGAGATTTCAAGAGGGTATTTATTTATCTTAGTGTATTTCTTTTCCAGATCTTGCTTTGCCTTGCGGCGCTCTTGGCGATACTTGTTGCAAGTACCGAAGGGTAAGTTTAATAGATATACAACCTGTTTTCAAATTCAAATTCAGTTTTTATTTCACATAGGCCTACATGGACACTTAGACCCATAGCGCACTAGCGGCCAGCGGCCAGCGGCCAGGTCGCGGCGGACAACGAGATACATACATTAGCATGAAACCGCCATAGAGCGCGCGCACCTGTGGCCGCTGGCCGCGTGCGGACAGAAGCGCGCGTTCTATGGCGGTTTCATTTGTTTCACCTGTCCGCCTGCGGCCTGGCCGCTAGTGCGCGCCTGGCCTTATAAAACGTCAGAAGTCAGCGTACGGTTCCACTCGGTCCAATTATAATTATCAACCTGTTTTTTTTTCGGGGTGAAAATCCTCATTGATGTCCTTCGCCCTGGGGAAGGGGGAGGGGTTTGTCAGGCTCTTACTGACTCAATCTCGGTGTTCCCTTGTACACTTGTGTTGGGGCTGTGGGTGCAGTTTGACTTCGGCTGACTCGGATTAGTGGTGACTATCGAGTCACCACTAATCCGAGTCAGTCATGGGGATCGCCCCATGTGTAACCTCCTGTATTGGACTGTGGCTCTCTTATACACCTAAGAGAGACGCGCATGGAACAGTACATCACCTTCTCGGGTTTTGATTTTGATGATTTGATGGGCCGATGGTTGTCTAATCATATCATCCTTGCCCTAAGTTCAATAGGTACTCTTGAGGTCACCATTCTGTCAGTCATCACATTATCATTCACTCTCATTCATAACTCTTTGTATATTCCTTTTACTTTTTCTTGTGCTTCTATCCATAAGTAATATCGTCACTCTTTCATTCACACGGGTTTCATTCACTCATCAGTGGCTCATACAAACCCAAACAAGACAGAGTTCTAACTAATGCGGCTTAAGCTATAGTGTTTTAGCATTGTGAATAGGCTGGGTCCCGAGGGCCCAGTGGTTAAGGCACCCGCCTCTCATGCATGAGGTCACAGGTGTGAAACCGGGCAAGAGTCAATATGAATTATGCAATTCATATGTAGTTTTCTAAGTTTATCAAGGAATTTACTGACCCCCCCCCCGTATATTGAAAAGCAGGTAAAACCGATCGTCCCGGTTGTCATTTGCAGATTTTTATATTACAGGTTATCAGATGCCAGAAAGTTTGACCATTAGTCAGATCTGATAGGCAGCCACGCCATGTAAAATACAGGTGTAAAATTATATTCAGCCATATTCAGAAGCCCGGGCTCGCGGGTGGCGAGCAATGAGTAGCTTGCCGTCCAGCAGTCCGGTAATCATCCGGACCGAGCCCAAGTCGTCGACAGCGCTTACTGTTTCACACACGGCTCAAAGATGATGATGTCAGCGAAACCTAGAGGCCCAGGACGCTAGAAGCCTCTGGGACATGGCCACGTTGCTTTTGCAAAGGCGTGGGTTTTAGTCGGTAAAAGTCTGACACGCCCTCCCTTTCCATTCAAAAGCGGGTGAAGCCATTCTGATGATATCACACCTAAAACAAAGGCCGCGTCTGGTTAGACTAGATGCCGACCAATGGACGGGCTTACTGTCTAAGGCTAGGGAGATGATGAATTGACCATCTGTACCATTTTTCTAAATTCTATGATTCACCCACAAAATCAAGCAAATGTTCCTAAGATTCGAATAATAGAATGGATGCAGCGTCAAGAAAACTTTCTTATAGGTAGAATGTTTTCTTTGTCCTGCAACGATAAAGATGACTGACCTCCACGCGTACCTATATATGTCAGTTTCTGGGATAACTATTTGCAATGGCCAGCGGTACTGCGCAGCAGATTCCGTATACAATACGCTCTGTATTGATTTCAGCTTTACCATAATTTGATGATTCTCCGAACTAGCTCTGCCCGGGAGCTGCAGCCTCGCACAAAGAGCCGCATACATAGGAAGCCTAGTATGTACATTGACGCAATGCGGCAAGGGCTGTCGGAAAATGGAAAGCTTTATAAACACACAAGCAAACATACACTAACAGGACATGTGTTGGTGTGTGTGTTCAATCATTTTGTGGCCTGGAATATTCAGGTTAATAATATAGCCCATAATATAACACATAACAAGTATGTGCACTTGTTATATGTTATATTTACTGGCCATTTTGATGTGATACTCGTATTTGGGCGTAGTTTCAAATGCAACCGAGCATGTAGCAATTTGAGCTACTTTAAGCGTCAGAATAACTGAATGAAAGAAGAAAGAAAAATAATTTGTTTGCGTCAAACATGGCACATAACATAAAAATAACAATACACAAGGAAACATACATCACATCGGCGCATAAGAGCAAGCGCTCAGCAAAATCCTAGAGCAAGACAGAACCACAACGCTGATTTTCAGCGCCAACCGTCTTCGTCAGAAAGTCAAAGCGTTACTGTTACACCAGCCTTCGTCGTCAGTAAAACATAGCGTTAGCTTTACGTACATACGAGTATGTATGGAGTTTTCGTTCATAGAAAATTGTCCTTAACATCCTTAATCCACAGAACGACTTCTTTTTAGGGTTCCGTACCTCAAAAGGAAAAAACGGAACCCTTATAGGATCACTTTGTTGTCCGTCTGTCCGTCCGTCTGTCAAGACCCTTTTTCTCAGGAACGCGTGGAGGTATGAAGCTGAAATTTATATCAATTACTCAGGTCTACTGTCCCTTAAAGCTGTGAAAAAATCAAACTTCTAAGCTAACGCAATCAAAAGATACAGCCGTTTATGCCGCAAATTTTCGACACTTGCAAGGGAATCAAAACCTACAAGGTGCTTCCCGTGAACTCAGAATCTTGAAATTTGGTACGAAGCAACGTCTTATAGCATAGATAAAGGAAAAATTACGAAAACCATAAATTTTTAGTTACATCACATAATATTATTTTTTTTAATAATTTTAAACTTTCTATCCATTTCCTCATAAACGCGTAGAGGTATTAAATTGAAATTCATACCAAATACTCAGGTCTATAATACCTTTAAGCTGTAACAAAATCAAACTTCTATGTCAACGCAATCAAAAGAAACAGCAATTTAAGCTGCATATTTTGAAACTCGCAAGTACTCGCAAGGGAATCAAAACCTAAAGGGTACTTCCAGTCGACCTAGAATCTTGAAATTTGGCATGAAGCAACGTTTTATAGCACACATAAAGGAAAAATTCCGAAAACCTTAAATTTTTAGTTACATTACAAAATATATATTTATTTTTTAATAAATATAAACTTATTACTTTTTTCCTCATGAACGCGTAGAGCTATCAAGTTGAAATTCATATCAAATACTTAGATCTAATTGCCTTTAACCAGTGAAAAAAAAAATATTCTAAGTCAACGCAAAAACGCAAAACGCAAAAGTACAACCATTGATACCGCATATTTTGAAACTCGCAACTACACGCAAGGGAATTAAAACCTAAAGACCACTTAAAACACAAAAATACCATAGTTATGACTCGATTGTCGTAATGAACGAACTTTGTAAACCTTGCAGGTTTGTACGGAACCCTCGGTGCGCGAGTCCGACTCGCACTTGGCCGGTTTTTTTATTCTCACTCTCCTGTGCTTGGTTCTACCCGCGAGGGCGATAATGTAGTCTGTCAATCTCGTCGCCACGACAACGCCTTTTTGTTACCTCGGTTAGAAAGAAAGAAGAAAGAAAAATAATTTATTTGGTTACTACATCCTATCTTCTGTTAATATATAAATTTGGTGTCACAGTGCTTGCTGTAGAGCTCCTTCGAAACGGCTTGACTGATATTTGTCATTTTTGTCTATTATGGTAGGTCTAATGCTGCCGCTTGTGCCAAAGTTCGCTAGGGCCAAAATCATCCCAATTCACGGTACTTAACCTAAAACTGTCTAGTACATATATGTGGACGATTAAGGTGGATGTTACGGGTTTTTCGTGGCCATTTTCCCTCTAGATGGCGCTTAAGGTCAACATTTTCAATTTTGCTATAACACATTTATTTTTGGTTGTACTTGTCATTGGGAGTTTTGTCATAATCGCCACGGTTAGCAAGCCGGTCATACGTGGTCGACTAAAACCAAAACTGTGTACTTCAGTTGCCCTTTGCGTTCTAAGGCTAAGGCTTTCCTTAGCAGAAAACCTCCTCGGCCCTAGCGGGCATCGGCCCTGCTTGGCCCCTCCGTCCGGTACGATTATGATGATAAAAACACATTCCAAAAGGTTTTTCAAGACCCTATTCAGTAGATTTAGGTTCCGGAGTATAAAAGGTTTCCACTGCTTGAAATTGCAGATTAATATCTGAAGCTTTCTCTACAATCAATGGTACAGGAGATATAGAATAAATTACTATATTTTTATCAGTTTCAATGAAACTATGCGAGGTGGCATTTGTACATAACCTAGCAGCATTATAGTATACTCGTATTATACACATAAATATTTATAAATTGTTATTTAATTATTTTATGTTTGACATTCCTTCCTTATGTTTGTTGATGAACTAAGGAAAAGCGAAAATAATGAAAGGAAAGTTATGGAAATAAGGAAAAATTATAATACTTATTATCCATTCATTGTGCGTATAGCTAAGGAGTGGAATTCTGTGTCGGAGTTTGTTTTTCCTGATATCTACAACCTAAAGGTCTTTAACGCCCGTTTTCAATAACCTATCGCAGTTCATAGATAGATAGCTATCCCCGATAAACAGTAAGATTCTATCTATCAATTCGTAACTTTTGGTAGTCGGTAGGTTATAGGAAAGCAGGTAAGGGCAAAAGGATAGATTTGTTTATCTTTAGTAGCTGCAACTTTATATAGATAGCTTATTGAAAACGAGCGTAAGTGCAGGGACATGGCTATATATGTATATCGTCGTCGTATATTCATAATTTAGCATTTTTGCAGTAGTGAATTTTACGTTTATCTTCTATGGGTATCGAAGGGGTCTACAATCCCCGAATTTGCCAGGTTGTGTTTGCAACGATCCCATTTGGAGCCTCGACAAAGTTGTCTATTAAAAAAAATACGATAAAAATGTCTTGAGGCTCTTAATGTATTTTTGACGTGAGTTTGAAAAGGATGTAAAAGTGTGCATTAGTCGGTCCAATAAAATAAAATAAAGTGCATAAATGTGCTGTTTGTACTCTTGCGTTTCTATTGATATCAATCAAGCTAGTATTTATTAGCAGGTTGCTCTATCTTGAGATCAGTATTAATGATAGAGATAAAATGTTTCACATCTAAGTTACGTTAGTTTGTAATACGTCTTATAAAACTAAATTGTTTTTAAAACAAGCTTTTTAAAACTTTTGTGAAGCCATTATTTGCAAATTGATCTTTTTATTGAATACTTGACACGCAAAACCAGCTACCAGGGACTCTGGATGCATGCTTGCGGACGGTAGCTCGCCGTTCGGACGTCCGGTAACAGCCCGGACCGAGCCCATGTCATCGATGGCGCGTATTGTTCTATGGACGCCTCAAATAGATATCAGCAAACCGTAGGGGGTCGAATGGGTCGAAGCCTACTAAGGCCTGGGTCGATGAAATAGAACCCTGAAATTAGGGCAAAGAAGGAACAGGAGTGGGTTGTAGTTAGTAGAAGTTTGACACACCCTCCCGCTCCGCCCACAATGGGAAAAGTCATTATCACCTTAAAAAAAATCCAATCATCCTAATTACACACTTACGCACCAGCAAACAAAAAAATATTTACATGGAATATTCTGGCACACTTCGTGCCAATACGAGAAGAAGCGCAACTCAAAGAAATCCAATGAAATATGTAACAGGAAACGTTGGAATCAACTCACGCGCATCGAAGTTGAAAACTCCCGAAATTACTGGCCTATGACGGAACGGCGCGCTGTAAGCCATATGTAAACGGTACAAGTATCGCTGTTACCTCAATTGCATGATACTCGCTCTGCAGAACGGCTGACAAACGATGACAAATTGACGTGTTACCGTAACGACTAGAGGTGGACACTTGGTCAACTAGACGACTAGTTAGTGATCAAACGGCCGACTAGTGCACCGACTAGTTTCCGGATTGTCGGTTTTCTCGACTAGATGTTGAATCATTTGGCATCTCTATTGGTTTTAATGGTTATATAGATCAGTATGTTCTTGTTAGGCGGATTAAATTTATAGTAGGTAAGTAGGTACCAACTATTGGAAAAACACGAAGAATTTAATTTACCATTATACCTTGCGTTCGTAGATTACTCCAAAGCTTTCGATAGTTTATCACACAAAGCCATATTCAGTACATTAAACAAACAAGGATTAGAACCAACTTACATAAAATTATTAGAGAGAATCTACCTCAACAGTACAGCTTCTATAAGCTTGGAAACTACAGGCCAATCCTTTCCAATTCGAAAAGGAGTCAAACAAGGCGATCCGCTATCTCCAAAACTCTTCACAGCCACGCTTGAAGAAGTCTTTAAAACTCTAGACGAACACTGGAGAGAGAAGGGCATAGTCGTCGGCGACAGAAGATTAACTAATCTACGCTTTGCCGACGACATGGTCCTTTTCTCTTCTTCAGCGGCTGAGTTAAGCCTTATGCTCGAACAACTGAGCCATGCCAGCCTCGAGGTCGGACTCAAAATGAATATGACGAAGACGAAGTTAATGACGAACAGCACAAAACGTAAAGTGGCCATCGAGGGTGTTGAGGTTGAATATGTCCATGAGTACATATACCTCGGCCAAATGGTCTCTTTCCAGGCGCGGCAAGATAAAGAAGTCGCTAGACGCACCGAGAACGCCTGGAGGAACTATTGGTCGATGAAACACCTGATGAAAGGATCACTCCCACTTTCCCTTAAAAAGAAACTCATGGACATGTGCATCCTTCCCACTCTCACCTACGGAGCGCAAACGTGGTCATTAACTAAACGTCAAAGGTCCGCACTCGGGGTCTGCCAGCGAGCCATGGAACGAAGTATTCTGGGAGTCAAAAGAACAGACCGTATAAGAAACAGTATACTTCGTTCCAAAACAAAAATCGCAGACGTAGGTTACTCAGTCGGTAAACTAAAGTGGGACTGGGCAGGCCATATCTGCCGCATGTCGCCACAAAATTGGGCGAAGGCGACAACGGACTGGGTTCCGAACAGCAGGAACCGGCGACGCGGTAGGCCCAGAAGGAGATGGCGTGACGACTTGGACTCCTTCCTAAGGGATTGGCCGGGAGTGGCACAAGACAGGAAAATATGGAAAAATGGAAGGGAGGCCTTTGCCCTGCAGTGGGACACGACAGGCTCATAATAATAATAAGTAGGTACCTACTAGTACTATTGATGGTTATTTATATCTTTTATTTTCTAGATTTTTGTCATGGAAATTTTTTCAATAATTTTTCTACAGTAATCTTTTGCTTTTAATCGTCGACTAGGCGCTCTCTGTATATAAATGTTGTCGGTTAGTTACTTTTGCTAACTCGTTGGTACTTCTCTAGTAATAGCTTAATAACATGCGTGAAGCATGCGTGTGATTATTCAGATGTGGTATCACAACAAAGCATTCGTTTTCCATAACCGCAAATGTAATGAACAGAATATTTTACTGCCTTATTATTTAGATTCTAACAACCTTCCTTTACATCGTTTGTCACATCGGCATGATTAACAAAGATGTCACTTTCCAAAACGACACTTTCCGAACTCATTGTCATCAGAGAAATACGAGTAGGTATATCCGGGCTTATGGAATAACTTGCACTTTCCAAAACGGAACTCATTGTCATCAGAGAAATATAACCGGGTTTATGGAATGACTTGGTTTGTGGCAATGGAATTTCTTGGTTGATCTTCTCCATACAGATCTTTCAGATATCGTTTGAAACTACAAATAACGTAAGCGATCTGACCAACTAACTACTTGCGATTTAAAATGACCTGTATATTAACTAATCATCATCTGCCTAGCCTTTTCCCAACTATATTGGGGTCGGCTTCCAGTCAAGCCGGATTTAGCTGAATACCAGTGTTTTACGAGGAGCGGCTGCCTACCAGACCTCCACAACCCATTAACTGGGGTAACACGGCATTTTATTGCAAGACTGGAGTCAGATTTACTGGCTTCTGGCTACCCGTAACGACTGCCAAAGATCTACAAATGACAGCTGGGACCTGCGGCTTAACGTGCTTTCCGAGGCACGGAGGAAACTCGTTATGTTAAGATGGTCACCCATCCACAGACCAACCTAGGCAAGCGTTGCTTAGCCTTGAAGATCGACCTCCCAAGCAACACGTAAGCCAGATAATAGCGAAGTTAAGCACCAATTGGCAGTTTATAGTTTCATTACATCTTTAAAAAAGCTGACGTAATAATAATAATAATAATAATAATAATGATAATAATAATGTTTTATTGGCATAAATAGGTTGATACATCAATTGAAACCCTGGCTCCTGAGCTAGGTGGCACCTGTGTTACAGGAGTCAGTGTCTTCACTCGTTTGTGCAAACATTAACAATTTATGCAACGAAATTAAAACTAAAATGAATTTAAACAATTAGTGCAAACTTGCTCTCATGTGATAAGATTATGTGACCAAGTGTTGTGTATGTATGTGTAAGTGTGATGTTGTGTATGCGTGATGGCGTGTATGTGTGATGATGATATGATACGTGCGTGTGTTTCTCTGTGTGACTGTGCTTGGTGGTTGTGCTTTTAGATTTTTTAGGATATATTTATCTACCTTATAATTTATTTATTATGATTGTTGATTTTTGAGTATATTTTCTGTTTGTAAGTAATCAAGTGTTTTAAGCCAGGTGCTTAATTTCATCTTCGCTTTCTTTTTAGTTAGTGGGTTGAAGTCGAGAATTTTATTTAATTTATTATATATATAAATAGCTAAGAATAGGTGTTGCCGTCGAGCGGATGCGGTATTACATTTTACTGAGCGGCATATATTACCGATAGTTCTTTTTTGTTTGCTCGTATGATTTACCGGTGTAATTCCATGTTGTTTCAAAGTGAGATTCTGTAGAAACAATTGTCTTACTGTAAGTACTTGACAGCTTTCATATAGGCTTTTTGTAGGGTACCGGTAGGGTTTGAAAGTCATGACTTTTAATAGGGATCTTTGTGCTCTCTCGAGGTGTATCATGTATGTTTTACAGGCCCCACCCCAGGCCGTGATACAGTAGCCAACGATTGACTCTACTAGAGAAAGATACACGGTCCGGAGTAGCTCCATATCGCATACGTGACGAAGATTTTTAAAAGCCCATATAAGTTTCCTCACCCGGGAAGATGTTAGTTCAATATGAGGGCGCCAACTGAGTCCCTCATCTAGGATTACACCTAGGTATTTTATACTCTTTTGTTGCGTAATTTGAGCGCATGAGCACTGAAGACTGTTATTGAGGTCACAGGAGTGGGCCTTAAGACTTATTACCGTGGGTTTAGTTTTTGCGAAAGTAAACTGAAGAAATGCGGTTTTCGAAATATTGAGCGTTAGTAAATTTAGTTCCAACCAGTGAATTATTTTACGCAACCCCAACTCTGCAGCTTGGCGCGCCGCTTCCCAAGTCTCTCCATGAAATACTAGAACGGTGTCATCTGCGTAACTGAATATTTTTCCGTTAGTAAGAAACTGCTGGCATAGGTCATTTACATAAAGCAAAAAGAGGCTTGGGGATAGGCAGCTACCCTGGGGCACACCGTAGTCGATTCTTGCTTCACTACTTATTAGTTTGCCGATCTTAACTTTTTGTGTCCGGTCATTGAGAAAGTCTCTGAATATATTTAGAGCCTTTCCCCGGATCCCAGCATGCTCCAGCTTGCTCACAAGGGTAGGAATACTCACAGTATCGAACGCCTTGGCCAGGTCCAGGAAAACACCCAGACATTTTTGCTTTGTGTCTACTTTTTCAGTGACGTAATCTGCAAGTTGGTTAACCGCGTCTATGGTGCTTTTCCCAGACCTAAATCCAAATTGCGCATCCGATATTATCTTGTCGTGCTCCAGATACTTCATGAGTCTTCGATTTAACAATTTTTCTAATATTTTGGACAGTACTGGCAAAACTGAGATAGGTCTATAATTTTTAATATCCGTTTTGTTCCCACCCTTGTGAACAGGTGTGATCAAGGCTTTCTTAAAGACTTGGGGAAAAACTCCTTGCTCAAAACAAACTTCAATGAGTTTTGTAAGAGGTGAGACTAGTACTTTTTTACCCAATTTCAGGAGTTTAGCTGGTACGAAGTCCCATCCTGTGGCACTGTCGGTTTTTAAATTGTTAATAACAATCTCTACTTCAGCCTCGTCTGGGGTAAGTAGGACCATTGATTCCCGGGCAGGGGGTGTTTCCATTTTGTATGGGGCGGATGAAGAATTTTGGGATTTTATTTTGTCTGCTAATTGCTTTCCGATGTTAGAAAAGTAATAATTAATTTGCTCTATCGCATTTGGTACTTGTGCATCAACAGTGGTGGTTAGAAGTTTATCAGCTGATGTTTGATTGCTGGATTTGTTGGTAATGGATTTTATTATATTCCATGTTTCCCTACTGTCTCTGGAAGTTTTTAAAGCCGAACTTTGGTGGTTAATTTTTAATTTTCTTAGTAATAGATTACAATGATTCCTATACCTTTTGTACGACACCTCAATAATTTTGTTATTTGGGTCTGCCAGGTATTTACGATGAAGGCTATCCCTATGCCGAATACACCGCAAGAGGCCAGGCGTGATCCATGGTTTAACTACAACTTTACGGTTTGGAACGTACGATTCTTTTGAGTGCTGAGATATCGTGGACATAAGGCACTGGACAAACCGTGTAGCGGCCATATTTGCGTCGCAATCAGGTGTAATAAAAGTAAAATCGGTGGTTTTTAATTGTTCAAGAACGCCCTCGTAATCCACTTTAGTAATAGTTCTTTTCTTATTATAGTTGTTTTTAGAAGAAGTGTTACTTAGGCATAGCATTACAGAGGCGTGATCGCTGACGGTGGAATCCATAACTATAACTGTAGCACAAGTAGTGGTGCTTATCATTACGTGATCGAGGCAATTATGTAACCTAGTAGGATGGGTATGTCCCGGTAAAAGGCCCATTTCTGCTGTGAGATTTAGGTAGGAAGATCTATTTCTATCTGTACTATTAGGTTTTATGTCGATGTTAATATCTCCTAGCAGGATTACATTTTTCGCTTCCAAATTACTTAAGATACTTTCCAGGGAGCTAAGGAAGCTATCTATACAATATATAGATGGGGATCTATAGGAGGCCAGAATACAAGTGTCGGAAGCAATTTTTAAAAGCAGAAAATTAGCCCCTATAGGGTCGGGTTCTTCAACCGTACATTGAAGATTGTTTTTAACATATATTGTGATGCCGTCGTTTTGATTTAAACATTTTTTGCTGTAATATGTCACATAATTTTCCATAGCTGGTATTGGTTTATCTTCATTTAACCAACATTCTGTCAGGATTATGATGTCGACTTCACACGATAACCTAGCCAACTGAGCCTGGAAACCATCAAAGTTTTTGTAAATACTTCGGATGTTTTGAGTTATAATTTTTAGAGATGTTTTAGAAGTTTTTATGATGTTTTTACAAGCGTCGGCATCACAGTAATGGGAAGATGCCATTTGAAAGCTGTCTATCTGTGTTGAGATGTCGTTATCCGTATTAGCCATTGAAAAATCGTGTATATTTTTTTGAAGTATGTTAGTGTGCGTGTGTTAATGATGGTTTTGATGTAAGTAAGCTCTGCAAAATATAAGGTAGAAATGTTCACTTGAGAGTAAATTTTTATGTAAGGTTTTATGCACGTGAGAAGTGTTTTTGGATCAAAACTACCACTTGTGTGACGTGATAGCTTTATCTTGAATAATACAGTATTTAAACTTTAATTACACTGAAAGCTTGATAAGTTCTGCATAAAATTGGTATTCTTTTTTTAATCTTAATACTAATGATATTTGCTAGTGTTATGTTAAAGATATTCAAATAAAAGTGACTTAGACAGCTAGTAGCTACATAACAGCGGAAAATTCAGCTTTGTGCTGTACAACTTTGACAAATATTTCAATTATACAGCTTGATTCTGAATAGTTTATTGTTTGGTTTCTTTAAGCTGCACAACCCGTCAAGTCTTACTCATTTATTCAGAATATGGATATTGATTACTCTTTTAGCGTTTAAGAAGCTAACTACTGCATAAATGAAGATGACTACGATCTTATGACAATCTTATAGCGAGAGAAGCGCACTAATTCTTTTTTGTGTAGCTCAAAGTGGTAAATTATATGAAAAATAGATGTTAATGGATCTAATAACTGGTTATTAAAGAAATACAACGCTTTTATGCAAGAACGTCAAACTTATTTTATAATTAATGACAAGATGTCTAAGTGAAAAGTGTAAAAAACTGGCCAAGAGCGTGTCGGGCCACGCTCAGTGTAGGGTTCCGTAGTTTCCCGTCCGTCACAATAAGTGTCCCATACTTTTCAAAAACTTTTCGTCCCATTAAGTTCAAAATAATTTTCCTACAAAGTCTTTATAAAGCTATGGAAAAAATCTGGAAAGTAGTCCAGATTTTTTTCATATAACTTATGGTTCAAAAGTTAGAGGGGGAGGGGGACATTGTTTTTTACTTTTAGAGCGATTATTTCCGAAATTATTGATATTATCAAAAAAATATTTAGTAAACCCCTATTCATTTTTAAATTCCTATCCAACAATATATCACACGTTAGGGTTATAATAGGGAAATAAAAAAAAAACTTTCCACTTTAACATGTAAGTGAACCTCAGAGATTGGGCAGTGAATAAAAATACATCCCAAGCGGCTGTAAAAGATTTATTGGGTGTTATTAATTATAGATTTTCTGGATTTTGCGAAATTGATCTGATTACTTGCTGTCTTGATTCAACATCAGTATCTTCGGTATCTGTTCGATCTAACATTCTATTTAATTCAGCTTCGGCGTCTTCATATGAAAGAAAGCTTGATCGCTTCAAGATGCAGTCAGTTGGCCCCCTGTCTCGTTGGGGGACAACATTAGCATTTTTTGAAAGTACATCTCCATTCCTTTTGGGCCAGCACAACTTTCGCCTAGTTTCCCAGGAGGCAGGCACAGTCGACAGCTCAACCCGACCTCTGTGACGCGTAGCCACTATTTTGAACATTTTTCTAAAAACAAAGAAACACTGAATATATTTTTACTGAACAAAGGTAATTTTCGCTAAGAAAGAAATTAAAAACTAATTGCAATTTTAAGAAACTCAATGGATGAATAGATATGATTATAGAACCCTAATGATCTGAATATGAGTACTGAGACGGGCAGCTTTAGAACCGTTTATCAGAACTGCGACATAAAACGTACTGTTAACCAAAAAATATCTGGATAAGACAGTTACAAGTGACCTGTTACGTAGAAATGTATAACAAATCTTCTGCGTGAACAGCTTATATTCAAAATCAACATCGTCGCCATTATTTATCCCAACATAACCTCTCTTTTCTTTAACTAAGCGATGATAATACAAATAATAAATATATGTTTTTATTAAAAAAACATTTGGGTAGTATTGAAATACCTACCTGTCTGTTTTCTACCACTTTAATTGGTAGCAATTGAATAAAATATGTTATTCGTCGAAAAGGGTTAATATAAGTCAATTGTTTATATTTTAAAACTGGTTTTATCTTGTGGCGCTCGAAAATTTTACTATAAACTTATATATATTCTCACAGTAAAGTAGCATGCGTTTTAATAATTGCATTGTTAACAAAACATATTACCAAAAATTACTTACCAATATTTATAATTTCTTCCAGAGCGATGCCATCACTGTCACTTGGAAATTTGTCGCAAAATATATATGATCACAATGAATTATAAGAAACAAAATGCTGAATTTGTACATTTAATTACATAACTTCTTTATAAAATAACGAGAAAGATCTGAAATATGAATATTGTCTGAATATCAGAGATTGATATTTTCATCTGCTTAATAGAGTTTAAAATTCTGAACAAAGGGTCGATCAGCTTATATGCAGAAGTTAACCAACCTTTCTGTATAGATATCCAGCTGGTATGCAGCTATTAACAAAATGTTATTCAGATTAAAGCGATGTATTTTGTGCCCAAATTGCTTGAATATCGCCTGTATAAGCGCTTATACAAATCTTATCCCTACATCTTTTACAGCTTATAGTCATCAGAATTGCTATTATATAAAAGTTATTTAGCTAGTTGGTGTTGCTTGGGCTGTGCGGCTGTTATTATTTAGCCACGAGCTCCTCACCTGTATATTAACTAATATAGCTTTAAATATTATTCTCACTGCTAGGACACAGGCCTCCTCTCGAGGGTCCGGGCCGTAATTCACCTCGTGGATCTAGATTCACGAGGCTCGCTCTGGCATTAGTCCCAGAGCCTCGATGTCACATGCCTAAAAAAATCATCAAAAAACAGATCACAGACGTCTTAAATATTTTTTTTTCCACAGACGCAACAAAAAGGTGGTGATCCACGTGCCGTACAAGGTGAAGAAGATAAAGCACACGCACACGGTGTACAAGACGATCCACCACCACCATACACACCGGGAGCCGCACATGGAGCACAGCCTGGCGGCCACGGAGGAGCACGAGCACTTCCACCACATGCACATCCACGACGAGCCGCCGGTCGGACAGCACAGCCAGCCAGTCCCCGGCATTGGCATCCCGGAGTTCCTGCCAGATGTCCCGCTAGACGTCGGCCTCGGAATCCCCGATGTGCCCCCGCATGAGATCAAGGGTCTGCCTACTCGTCATATTGTGCCCCTCTATAGAAGGAATTAGGTGAGTAAAAGAGAATCAGTTGCTCTTGTGGTTGTGTTTGTAATTTCTTGTGGAAATGTGGCGGAAAAGTGCAAGCCAATCCACTGCCATTCTGCAAATGTGTTTTTTGTTGGTAGACTTGAGCTTGACAACGATCTCACCTGTACACTTATAGATCTCTACATAGCATGCATCAGGAAACACAGATTCTGGCAAGGAATTCCTCTCCTAAGCTGCGTACAGCTCCATGATATTATTATGTTACAGTTATTGTTATTATATTGAAGTTTATTGGCATATGTCTCACAGGCTGTGCCAAAATGCTCAGTGCCAAAGTTCATCTCGACACTAAATAAGCTACTCCCCTAGGGTAACAGTAAGGTACTATTGTACATTGGAACCCTAGTAGTGAAAGTCACTTGACTCGACTACAGCACAATGTAGAAACAGCTGATGACAATGTTTATGAATTGTATTGAATTAACTATTGTAGCTATTTACACTATTCGTATGTATCTACAAGATAACACACGTGTAATTGTTTTATATTTTGCAGGTAATCAAGAAAGTTTCACTGGATGCGACAAGCCATACAAAGACGAACGGGGAAAAAAAGCAATATGATGTCTTCTTTCGATAAATGAAATATAGGAATGTAAATAAATTGTTGTACAACTCGGTCACATTAACTTGACGCTTGGCGTCGATGAAATAATGTTTAAAAACAATATAACAACAACAGAGAACTAGCCAAATTATCGACGTGAGTATCGATAACAAAGATGCTAACCATACCTGACACTTGCCGGGTGAGCTAAGGGAATGCGGTGGGAAGCAGCGGGATTCTCGCATTTCAGAGATGCGTCAAGTTAATGTGACCGAATTGTATGTAGGTAAACTGATTGTAAACAAATGTTTGGTACGATTTTCAATGAGTCAAAGCAGTAATGCCTGGGAGTGTTGTGAACCATCTCTTTTAACAGAATAGCTACTCCTTGGACTTCCAGCGGAAATATCGAATATTCTATATCGATTTTTGCGCTTGGAATCTTTTTAGTTTATTTTTTACTACATTATGGTAACTGCAAGTACGTCATTGTGCAACAGTTTCTGATCAGTGTAAATATTCTAAATCTGTAAATTTTCAAAAGAGTTTTTCCCTCCAAAATAGTTAATAAGCGGGTATGAAAGTAGGGGAAACCTAAATATTGTACAAATAAATATTAACAATACATTGTAGATCCTTTCCGCTGTTTCTGTAATACTAAAGACTGAAGTAATTTCTAGAGCTTAACCGTCTTATTACAAAAGTTTGAGTTAGTACTGGTTTAAACCTGGACTAAATAGTCTAGGATTGTTACGGTATCAAAGCCAGTACCAGGCTTGAAATGTGTTCATATTACAAATCTAAGACCAACTGAAGACCAGTTAGTCCAAAGATCATCCATGGTTACAAAACAAAAATAAGTTAAGTTAGTTTTTTTTTTGTATTTGACATAAGTGGCAGCTAACGTAATTAGTTCGTATATTTTATGCGTTTTGTTTTGCATTATTGCGTTTTGTTTCCGTAACGGGGCTGCACCCTAAAATCATGGTTTTTTATTACTCCGATCAACTAATATTACATTTTAGCTTGGTAAATAAATACGGTTATATGACCCATAATTTGCATATAACTAGATTCAAATTCAATCAAAATTCAAATTCAAATGGATTTCCACGATGATGACGTATCACAAATCGACGAGAAGTCTCAAGCATCTCCATATCTTCTAAGTCCATCAAGTCAATCATATTAATATCCATTTTTCAACAAGAAATTAACGGTAACCTCAACTTTTTGTAGAAATTAACATTTGACAATTAGACCATGGATAAACTTGTAGTACAGTACCATAGATAGTACAAGGATTAGTGATAAACTTCATTTTATAATAAGGTTTTTTGTAGTCCATGTTTTAAATCTAGAACTAATCCCTGTACTATATTTAGTCGGCGTTTTGGAATAAGACGGAAAATGTTCTTTATAAAGATCTTTTCATTATTAAAACCTTAAAATCCATTTTAATTATTTTAGATTAGTTACAATAAAATTATTATCCGTCAGACTGGTTTGTAGTTATAAATTATTATTTTTAATTTAATTTAACGTCGTTTAGCGAGGTGAAACAAAAGTTGCGTGCACGTAAGATAAACGTAGGCATGCGTTGACGATTCGTAGCAATCGTAGCAGAATCTCAGCTAGCACGGCGTGTAGTCGTAGCCATTCCAACGTAGTAGAAACGTTAGATTAGCGCGTAGCAAAATTGTAGCGTGAAAAGGTGGCGTGCACGCAGCATAAACGTAGGCAGTCGTTGACGTTTTGTAGCAGAATCGTATCGACGCGTAGCCTACGCTACGCCCCGTTGCTACGACTATTCGTAGCGACGTAAGCAACGCTAATGTAGCGCATAAGCCGAGTGACCGCTATGCTCTAAAGTCTAAAGTATATACTTTATTTTACAAAGAAAAACCGATTTATTTATAAAACGATAAAACAAAAAAGGAGAAATCAATAGTTTGTCACTGTCACGACTATTCATTATTTAATTAAGTAAGAAACCAAAAGTATTATAACGAATATTATTGTATAACTATATATACAGATATAAGATTTTTCTATAGTAAAATAAAATTTATTTATTTCTCAAATATTCGATCTGAGGGTTATTCTAATGCATATTATTCAAATATTGTTTATTGTAGATTTAAGTTTAGATTAATTATTAATTTATTTGTATCAGCTTGTAAAATAATTACATACAAACATGTATAAATGCAATATTTTCTAGAAATATGCCTAAGTAGATATAAAATTATAACCTAGGGTAAAACGGTTGTTAATAAAATGATTAAACAAATTTATTATTCGGTTATTGTTTTATTTAAATGTACAGATTTGGTCTCTGACTGTAGATAACTGTCCTGCGGTAAACTTTCAGCTTTGTAATGATTAATGTGATATAGAACGTGACTATTAAAAAATATAGGACGTACGACAACACAGTGTATTGATATTTGGCATGACGTCACGCCGTCATACATTTATTTCTTACAAGTGATGTCACAAGATCTTTGATGCTTTTTCACGTTAAAGTCAGGATTTGTACTCAGTCAGTCGTGATAAGCTCGGCTTCTATAACCATAAATCAGCTTGCCCTCATTTTAGAACCGGCTTTCTGTATAACCAAAAGCGGCTGAAAACACTATATGAAGCTACTGCTTATCTCATTTTTGCGTACTGGTTGCCGCATTCATTCCATGATGAACCATTATGTGTAGGTCGTGACACCGTTATTCGTTTTGTCTGTAGAAACAGATTAGGCCTTCCAGTTTATAAAGGGTGTCTGTGTGAGAAGTTAGTGTTTTGGAGTTGCCTTGCATGATCGAATCAGGAATGAAGATATCCGCAAGAGAACCATTGTTCCCGATATAGCCCATAGTGAGCTGCAGAGGTGTGTAGCTTCGGAGGTACTGAGCCAAAGGATCTGATTCCTTTGCCGGAGACGATAAGCTTATTTATTCCTTCCAATGCTTATCGGCTCCGCGGATCCAATTATTCCTTTAGCTCATTTGGCTCTTTTGAAAGTGTTTTATTAATGAATGAACTTATGATGTCCATAACGAATAAATGTTTTCTATTCCACTTATTTATGGGGTTCCATAGTTAGATATCGTCAAATAGCGCGCCAAATTCAAATTTTCTTAGGATTTTTTCAAATTGCAGCCGCGTAAGTTATAAATTGATGAAGACTTTTTTGCGGCTCTATAATGTAAATACCTACCTATTAACTTAAAACTTATTAGCTTAATACTAAATATTTCGAAATAATAAAAAAATACTGAATGAAAAAATGCTCCAATTAAAAGGAGAAAACTATTGAATAAAATTAACTAAAACCACAGAACAGTTGAAAGAAGTTAGAATGGCCTTGTAGGCGGGGCAGGCGTGCCTCAATGTACGACAAATTGTCATAGTTCAATTTTGGTTCAACCGAAATTTGATTGACACCGGTCGTCAATCGCGATCTTACTGTTATTGTGTATGAAGCTCCGTGAAAAATATCAGTTATGCCGACTTGCGCTATCGCAACGTGTCGTAAAAAATACCAAGTGTGTAGTGTAGCCCAAGAAGGGATTTCTTTTCACCGATTAGTCTAAAAACCTTTAAATACAATTGATATTTATAATTATAATGATAATATCATGGAATTTGTACATTATAACGATAAAATCGCAATGACATGCAAAATTATACATTGTGTTCAATTCATTGGTACAATCTTGTACTGAGTAAACAAGCGCGCAATGTAATGTGTTCATTGCGATATCACGTGTGGAGAACTATGTTTTGAATTTGACAACTTCACTCCATGGACATAGTGTTGTACCAAGTTGTAACTGTAACCATTATCGATCTATTAAAATAACTTGGTTTCTTGTAGCAGTTATTATTTTTTAAATATTTTATTATTAGTGTATAATGTAGTGTAGTTAAAACGGTTTTGTTTCACCTATTCGTCCTCGAACAGAGTTTTAATACTAATCAATAGGTTAAGTATTTTTCATTCAATAGTATAAATTAGTGTCTTATTTGTAATTTTTCACGCAATTTCGTCCAGTTTAATACAAATAAAATTTGTTTTACTTTGTGGTCTATGGCCGCCATTTAAGAATGCCCGTAATTTTTGGCGTGATATATTTGAGCAAAGTTTGGCGGCTGTATTAATTAAATTGAATTATATACAATAAAAAACTAGTGCGCCTCACCATCGACGATTGCATCACTGCTTACCATCAGGTGGGATTGCAGTCAAGCACTAGTTTATGGTATGTAAAAAAAATACATAGAAAATGAATTTTATTCTATTGTCACTCTGAAAGTTCTTTTTACGCAAGTATAAACATAAGACTAGGTAATATAATCAAAAGACTATATCTTAATTTTGATGTACGCATAAGAAAACAAATTTCATTTTTTACCGCTATGTTACAATTCTTTATACTAGTTTTACTGTTGTGTAATGTAATAGTTAGCTAAATTGTTTTTTCTCACAAATGTGTTGAAAAACGTCGTATGATACATGTGAGTAATTGGTGATGGCCGTTCTTGGCTCTCTTGTGGTATTCAACAGTATTGTATTCAACACACTTGTATTTTAAGCAAAAAATATGTTTATCTGTTAATATACTACCTATAGGCTATAACTTGTTTGACATAAAAAAGGAATGGTAATTGAGAGTTTGTTATGCTTACTCAAATGTCTCGGAGAGTGACTGGATCATTCCATTGCTTTAAAAAGGTTGAACAGAGTGTGCCTGAGCATGCGTCTTTTACTTTTTTTAAATTATTTATTTACATAATAAAAACCATAAAAGAGAGTAACCGAGATTACGGAGATACGGAGTCTTGCACGTTCTTCTCCATAGAAATCTACGCTTTGGAATATGTAATTAGCATCACTTCTCTGACTGAACAATTTTTTGATAAATAATTCAAAAGTAGGCGTAAGAGGTTTTTCGGAACCAAATGTTTTAATTTTATAGTTTTGTTTTATTTTATTTTTTATTCTTAATATAACATTTATATTACTTTTTTATATAACCAGGTGTACCAATAAATCCATCGTATTGGTACACCACCTTAAATTATAACGATAACTAGTCGACAATATTATCCGTTATTTTTTAATTTCATCGATATGAATTATCGACCTTTTAGTCGCCCTAAATTGCTTTTTTGCATGTGTGATACAACCAATAGCAAAGTTGCGATCTAAGTGTGCGTTGTCTACTAGTGTGCGTAATGCGCGTCCGTATAGGTTTCTTGCCTGTAGTGGAGTTAAAGAGTGGGAGACAAACGGCGACACTCGTTCCGATACAAATCAGGAACTATTTCCTTTCTAACTTCCTTTATATGTTCTGTGACTAAAACAATCAAGCGATCGACCCACTGAGCGATGATCCAAAGGAATAAAACGAACCGAGGAGCCAAATGAATAAAGGGATCTAAAGGAATCAAAAGATTCAAAGGAATAAAGGAACCAAATGAGCCAAACGATCTAAAGGAATTAAAAGAATCAAATGAGCCAAATGATCCAAAGGAGCCAAAGGAATAACTAAGGTGATTCGGTTCCGGAGGCGGAGCTGGAATAAGTGAATCGGTTCACTTCGCGGAAGAAAAATTACCCATGCCTAGTGAGCTGGGCTTATTGCTCGCAGAACAAATAGCCCTTAGGACCTAGGTTCTGCAGTTGCGACTCCGTACCAGTACGCAGCGTTGGAACAATGTGGACTTACGATCTGGTTAGGATAGCAGAAATACGATGTATGCGAGACGCAGAGGTCTGTTCATTGTGATGACACTTGGAGAAGGCCTATGTCCAGCAGCGGACGTGTTTCGGATGACGATAAGTGTTCGCCATGATAAATGGCAGACATGTCGTGAGCCACTTTCATTTAAAATCTTGCTTACATGTATTAGTTTAATTCTGTATGCATACACATGTTTGAGCAAATAAAATTTCTTTTTTTCTTTCTTTCGCTTGAGTACTTATATTGGTAACGTCCGTGAACTCAAGGATCACGCGTGTTTTCTGTCTCCAAGCATGCTTTACACAGGAGCCACTGTGCAGTCGCAAAAGGCCTCTCGTTCGGTTCTTCAGCCTGTGACTGCCGATCTAAACTCCGTAAGATAGTCTCTAGGTGATATTCTGATCTGAAACTCCTGGTTTAAAAAAATGCTGGGTATATGAGGACTAGCACTTTTCCAGCGACTTCGTTCGCGAGAAAGTTTTTATAAAAAATCAACACCCCTTAAAACGTAATTTAAGGGTAGTTTTGAAGAATTAATCAGGGCAGTAGGTATTAATTATTCATTTTAATTTTATTACCCAAGAAATAAGAATAGTTCAGATCGAATCTTTAAAACAGGACGTTTTAAAGATTGTGTGAAGGGGTTCTATTGGGGCCAAAGAAATTTCTAAAATACAAATATTTACAACCTTTATTATGTTATGATTTGTGTTAACTTTCAAGTATATGAAAGCACACGAATGAGATTTTACATGGAAACGCCATTTCTCTTTGTCAGATCCTTACAGGTTGAATTTCCAAAAACTCGTTAATGAGACTGTCATTGTATGAGCACGTTACTAAAGGAAGTCTTGTGCAAAATTTCACGTTTCTGGTTCTAGTAGTTTGGGCCTTACATTGATATAGGTTGACAGATCTTCAAACCGAAAAGCCGGACAAACCAGCCAGTTTAGCCGGACATTTGATTAAAAAGACCGACAATTTTTTTTAAAGCCATTCGGATGTTTTATGTTTTACATTCTAATGAAATAAAATACTATTGCTGGTCTGCAAACGCTTGCAATTGCAAGAACACATGAAAATCTATAAAAAATGTCCAAATTTAAAAAGCCGGACAGGCCCTACTCCGCCTAATTTGGACTCCGGACACACAACCAAAAAGCCTGACCGTGTCCGACTTTATCCGGACGCCGAACCTAACCTAACTTATTCTTCTAATACACGCCTAATGATACAATTCAGTTAAAATAGGCTGTCTCTATCTGAAATATTATCTCATCAGTCAATGACACCTATTTTAATTCAACAATTGTATTTCCGGTGCCGGTTGAAAAAAATGAATCGTAGCTTTTAATTATTAGCGAGTTTATCAGCCTCCATTGAACTAAAACTTACATAATAGCAACAAGATTTATTATGTCATAGATTTTTTATATTACATTGAAAATAAGTGGGTTATACCGGCTGGCACATTTATTTTGAAATACGAGGAAAAAACTACTACCATTTTGATTCCATAGTAGGTACCTACTTCTAATCTTGCCTTTTGGGCCGAAAGGTTCTATAGTGGCTTCATACCGGAAGATGTAGCGTTGGAAGACTTTCGATAAGGTGGACCGATGGTCTAGTGAGGGTCGCAGGAGGCACTTTTGGACACATTTATATGAGGCCTATGTCCAACAGACGTCAGGCGTACTTATTTCGGCTAAAATGATGAAGATGATTTCGTATTTCATGTTTTACGCTCCTTATCAGATTCCCAAATTTTAATATTTTAGCAGTACATATAAAAACCAGCAAACGATGAATATCAAAGTCGTAGGGATTACCAGGGTCAACATTTAGAAGTTATAAAGTACCTCTACAAACAAATAAAAGCTTTTATAAAAATGAATGCAGTACAATTACAAATAATAATTAATAACAGTATTCGATGCTCACATGCATATTCCTGGAACACAAAGTAATCACCTACTCGCAGCTACAACACACAAAAAAGGTTTAGTCAATACCACAAAATCAATAAATTCAATCGTAACGAGTGATTAAATTTTAATAGGCGCACTCTCAGAGTTATTTATGAGCACGATCTGACCCTTACAACTGGTATATTTATTAGACGCCACCCCGCACTTATAGAAATAACTAATCGGTGTAATCGACCTTACTCACTAATTCTTCTATTTTTATTGAGTTCATTCAACGAAAGACTCCGACTTTAGTTGAATGGAGAATGAATCCGACGATATTACACAATAGCTGAGCGTGCACATTCCATTAAGTAGGTTATCCAGAAAACTTTGACTGAAAACTATCAGCTGAGCAGTAGTAAGAGTGTAAGCGTAACTGTGTTACAGCATCCAGCTTGCGGTCAGATAGAATGCGACGCTCGGAACGGTAGTGAAATAGTTATTACACATAGTGGTCACAAAAAACGCAGCGGCTGATTATTTCCGGGCAGCGAAAAGAACTCTGCTTGGCTGGCAACTAGAGCGACAATCGTCCCGCCGCGCACGCCCACTATGTCTTCGGGCATGCTTCGTCGACAAAGGCAATTGTGGTCTTTTTGTTGATATTACGGGTTTATTTAAGTGAAATTGGATAAATGGTCATCTCGCGATGTTGCGCGACTCAATCCGCTGCGGCGTGCGACAGTGCGGTGTTGGCTCGCGATGCTCGTCGCTCCACTGATCTAAAATAAAACTAAAAATCAGGAAGGAAAGAAAGTACTGGTTGTGATGTAAAGCAAGATGTGAACGTAGGTCCGTTCCGTAGTGGTATTAGTTCAGCTGCACTGGTCACCGCGTGTTGTGGACTGTTGTCGTGCCTGTCGTGCTTCTCGTGCTTTCGTGCTGGTTGCTCGTGCTGCTGCCATGGATGTGGCCAAGTACCTGGCGGTGCTGGCGGTGCTGTGCCTCGAGGGTGGCGAGACCGGCGGCGGCGGAGGAAAACACCAGTAAGGACGCACTTTTATTAAAGCTTCCACTGACCTATTTAAAATTCCGTTCAGTGTTTAAATCTTTAATTCTAGAAGCTAATTAACTATTCTATACCATATTTATTTGTGCTTGTAATAAATGAATTCGTTGAAAATTGTGAATAGGGAAAGGTTTGTAGTACTGACTACAGACCTTTTCTTGAAGCGAAATAACTTAACTTTAACTTAGCTATGCGATGGTCTGTAAACTTTGAATATACATAGGTTACTGTGATTTCATGCTCCAAGAGAATCAATCATGATAGATTTATTTAACTGTTTTGATTTGTTGCTTTGCTCCAGCGAATCCTATTAAGTTATAAAAAATAAGTGGTATTGTATTAGTTTACGATAGTGTTGTTTGTATAGATGTTGTTTACACTGTAAGTCATAATTAAAAACATTTATTTTCAGTGACCACGTGCGGATACACATTCCGGAGTTCATTCATCACGATCACCATAAGAAAGTGATAACTATTCACCATCATCATCACACGCCAAAGAAAGAGACTCATCACCATCACCATCACCACCATAAGCCTCACATTCCTTACGGGCATCACTACCATCGCACTCATAAGAAAGTTGCGACGAAGACTCATACAGAGACCAAGGGTGCGAAACATCATCATGCTAAGCATGGTCATCACGGGCATCAAGGTCACCACGGTCACCACGGTCACCACGGACACCACGGGCATGGTCATCACGGTCACCACCACGAGGCACCAGCCGTGCCCAGCTACAGTTACTCGCCACCCGCCATACCTTCCTACGAAGACGACTACTCCTCCTCATACACTCCATCTGTACCAGCATACGGCGGTGGATACGGCATCTCTGACTTTTCATCTCCCCAGTCACCGCGCGTTCATGGAGTCACGCACACTGTCAAACAAGTCAAGGTGTTCGACTCGTTGCCTGGAGCGTTGCCGAGCAAAGGAGTTGGCGGCGGCCATGGTTACGAGGTGAAGGAAGAGGGTGAGGAGGAAGACGATGTGTTCACGACTGTCAACCAGCTGCAGAACAGGTTCCCGGCTACCTTCGGTTATGTGCGCAGCGCCGCGCCGGAACCCACCAACGATCCTTACGCCGAGCTGACTTCTCAAGGCGCGCTCCCAACGCACTTCGCAGCTGCTCCCGTACCAACAACAGCCCTCTCCGGTGGCTTAGAAAGTTTCTCAACTGCTCAGAGTGATCCTTTCGCGTCGTCTGCCCCCACTCAGAGTATAAGCCTTCCCAGTGTTCAGCCATCAGGTGATTACCCAGTGACCTTCCAAAATGATGGCTTCGACGGTCAACTGAGCTCTTTCTCTGGTTCAGATGGGACAGAGGGATCGTTCATCTCGAATGAGGACAATACGTTGAATGACGAGACCCCGGTATCGTTTGCCAGAGAGGCTGGTATACAGCAGACCACCAATACCGGTAATGTGGAAACCATTGAGTATTAGACTTGTAAGTAATTTAAATAAAACTGTTAAATTATGAGGAGACCATAGTTCAGTATTGATTATGTTATGTTAAGTTATTTTCATGAAAGTGTTATGTTGTAAGTACAAACCATAGGCACATTTGCTATAGATATTTACACGATTTTTTTCTAAGAGTGGGTTGCACCAAGAGCTACATTATGTACAGTTTTCGTCAAAGTTAATTATAACAATAATAATTTGTATGTACATCGAGGCACTCACAAAACGCGAACTGCTGCTTCCTAAACTAGACCAGAGCCTGTGTTTTAGGATCTAATGTTCCTACAAGGGTCGAAATAGTTTAACAGAGACATTATTAATGGTAATTTTTCTTCTGCTGTTGCACACTGATGTAAATCGTTATAGTTTATAAAAAAAAACATCTGTTTTAGGCCTTAACTAACCGAATTCCAGCGGTGCAACCCATATTTCGCTTAACGAGAGTTATGACAGCTGTCGATAGCTGTCAACACACAGGTGTATCAATGTCAATTGCACTAGCGCTCATGGCTGTGACAACTGTGAGTTGACAATGACAGTTCTTCATACATTTGCGTTCGCTGTTTGAAGGCTGTCTCAACGTCAAGCTCGTTGCAGCCTACAGTCATGAAAATGACTTTTAGAGAAAAGCATAGCTGTATATCGTTAAAATAAGTTTGTGCAACCAACTCTAAGTTAAAACTATATTTACAATATCGTAGATTTTGTCGATGACTGTGTAATATTTCCGGCAATGAAAAAAATTCCAATTTTAATATTATATTTCTATTGTTCTGCGAAATGACCATGTTTTCTCTACATAGTTATTAGATAAGGCATTGTTATTACTAGCTTAGTTATTGAAAGCTCTTATGTCACCAAACTACTTACATTGTAATTGACTACAACCCAAATAGTGAACGACGCCAGTTGATTCGACGCGCCCCAGATCCGGAATTGCGCAAGCTGAAAAAAAACGTCAACGTAACTGTAACCGAATAATTTAATAAGAAAAAAAGTCTTTACTTAAGTGTTGTGTAACCATTGTGAAACCATTCCAAAATTGCGTCCGGGGAACATTGATTCAATTCCAGCTGTTCGTTTGTCCAAAGACGAAGGGATTTTCCTATAAGGAAAATTTACGAACCTATCAAAAATGTTTCTTCTTTACTTTGTTTGTTTCTATATTTTGTTTTCCATTGTTTGTTTTTCGTTGTTTACTTAGTGGCTGTCTGTTGTTTTTCTGTGAATATATTTTAGAAGTTTTATTTAGTAGATTTTCCTATTTTCATAAAGAATCTAGGTTAATCTGTCCGCCTATAGCCCCTACATATTTTGTAACCTCTCCTAATTAAACTACCAATGATACTTTTAAATAGATTTTAATACATATTTTTTGTTGTTGTTAAATTTATAATTGTTGTTGTTAATTTTATTTGTTGTTGTTATTTAAAATAAAGACCAATAAAGCCGTTTTGTTTTATTATTTTTCTACAAAGCACAACACAATCCTGGTGATTACAGTTCAATTAGCATGTCAGGACCGAATTGAAAAATTAATTCATTGTTGGATAGCACATTTATCCAGGAATGCTATTAACTAGTATAACGACTAACAAGAGTAGTAGTAATTAAGGACGCGGGGACAGCGAGTACTCTAATTGTTTATTAGGTTGTAGAATATTTTTGTGTACCAGAACTAACTTAACGTAGGTACATAGTCTCAGAGTAAAAAGTATCCTAAGTCCGTTCACTTAACTCACTCGCAATTTCAATTGAATGCGATCGATGCGAGACGCATAGGACCGGTTGCTGTGGTTACGCTTGGAGGCTATGCCCAGTAGGGGACGTCTTCTCTCTCTGCAGACTTTAGTATTTGATATTCATTTCAGTTTCATACCTCCATGCTCTGTTGAGAAAAAGTCTGAAAAAGACTAACAGGTGGATAGATGGACAATAATTTCGGTAAAATCGCCGACTTAGGTTTTTTTTTTTCTAGTAGTGGAATCATCAGAATGACTTCTCCCGCCCTTGGGCGGAGCGGGAGGGCGTGTCAGACTCTTACTGACTAAACCCCTACCCCGTTCCTTCGTTGCCTATGATCTGGGGGGGACTCGGTGTCAACCTTTCGGAATACCACGTGTTCCCCAGAGGCTTCGGTCCTGCCGGGCCCCTACAGTGTGCTGACATCACCTTGAGGCGCGCGTGGAACAGAACGCGCCGTTGACGACTGGGCTCGGTCTAGATTATTTCCAGACTGCCGGACGGCAAGCTACCCAGTGTTCGCCGTCCGCGAGCCCGCGCCTGGCGGTACGGTTGCCCTCCTACTCCCACTCCTTATTTATTTTCCTTTGATAATTTAGATGGCGAACTACGTTTTCCGAGTCAGGAAATTAACCTATCACATACCCACAAAACGAGACACAATAGTAAAACAATAACAGCGCGGTCTCATAGGACCGGTCGGGGATTCATGAATGAATGTAACTTCGTATACTTATCAACACACAATAATAAAGGAAGAAATTGATTTCTCTACAAGAAAAAGCAATCAAGTCAATATCTTTGTAATTCACTGTTTTTTCATTAACGATGGCTCGAGGCAAGGGACCCCACAAACAGCTAGCCAATTGCTCCAGCAAATGTATTTTTACTCACTCGTAAAAGCAAACAAGCCAGCTTGATTAAAAACTACTGCTTACTTTAGAATCTACTCAAAATGCTACTCAACAACTGGCTGGTTGCTCCATTTAAATATCTTAAGTTGCAACGTTCGACATAAGACAAAAATGCTCCAAATGTCTTAATTAATATCATCATGTCAGTCATGACTATGTTTCTCCGATATTCTGATTTTTCCCGTCGCATTGTGATTGAAAATAATTTACATTCCGAGATTTTACAGCATTTTTGTAAAAATAAATTTAATTAATAATGTACACATAATTTTATTCTTCTATATGTGTGTTGGTCACCTAACTCCTCCTAAACAGCTTGGCCGATTCGGATGACCTTTGTGTGAGTGAATCTATGAATGGTTCGTCAATGCTATTGAACCCAGTAAAATCATGGTGCTGCAATTGGGTTCTTAATTTTTTTTTTCTGATGACAATTTAAGTATTGGACAGGCAACGTCACTTGAAACCATTAGAATATACACAATACACGGTGTAATTCCAACTTTTGAGAAACGATTCCACAAAAATAAATTATCAATGATGAATTTTTTTAACGTCCTTTTGTCGTGAGTTTTCCCAATTTTTTCTCTTTATGAACCACTTCTGTATTATCTATACTAATATAATAAAGAGGTAAAGTTTGTTTTTTTGTTTGTATGAGGTAATCTGTGGAAGTACTGGTCCGATTGCTAAAATTTTTTCACCAATAGAAAGCTGCTGTATTCCTGAGTAGCATAGGCTATATTTTATGTACGCGGTCGAAGCTGCGGGCCAAAGCTAGAAATTGATATACTAAAAGGATTTGAAATACTGACTATATATGTGCAGTGTATTCTAACAACTAAACTGCTGAATATCCTCCAAACAAAGGTTTCTTAACTGAGAAAAATCGAGATAAACATTGCACATAAAATCTCGGTTCAACACTGTCAAGTGTCGCTGTCATCTGTTGCCAATATAAAAAAATCGAGGAAAATATTGCACATAAAAATCTAGATTCAATACTGATAAATGTTTATTTCAACGGTATCACCTGTTGCAGTACACGACAGACATAAGGGCCCTCGTCCACGGCGACTTTTTGCAGCGCGGCTGACGCGCGTTTCGTAAACGCGCGTCAGCAGCGCTACTAAAGTGCTAACGCGCTACAGTCGCATTTGAAACGCGTGTCAGCAGCGCTAATAACGTGCTACTGCATCGCGACTATAGCGCGGCTGCTGCGTTACCGTGTTTGACGACAGCGGGGAAAAAACGGAGGAAGGGTGGACGTGAATGAAAAACAAAAACAATCTACATTCAAACAGTACACGATCGCGCGTTAGCAGCGCTACACTCGCGATGCAGTAGCGCGTTAGTAGCGCGGCTGTCGCGCGTTTGCATCGCGACTGAGAATCGTGGCGTGGGCCGTAAGCCGCTAGCCACTGCATCGCGACTGTATCGCGTTAGTAGCGTGGCAGCCGCGCTACTGCATCGCTTCTAAAAGTCGCCGTGGGCAAGGCCCCCTAAACTCTCGTAGAATATCATACCTCGAGATATTTATTACATCTCTCGTATCGGAAAATTCCTCAGGTGGAAGACCTGCTACAACAGTTATTCGGTTCAGTTATTTATTAAATCCAGCTAGAATCTAGTTGGAAAATACCTTTTATTTCATCTCACATTTCACAATATTATTGCCTTCAATAATATTACTGATCTTTTATTTATTGAGGAACCTTTACTAACGTAGTGTTATGAAGCAACAGGCTACTATAAATTAAAGGGAAGACAAAAGTGTAGGTATTTATCGTTTTAATTTCTTAATTTAGCCAACCGCTGGCAGATGCAGGCTGGTCGTAGACGCTCTGAAACCGTGTTAGATTTCCTGATCAGGAATTCAAATTCGCAAACCTAAATGCTTCAGTCAGACTTCAGTCCATAAGTAGTTAAAAAAAAAATGAAACTGCCCGAACATAGTTTTAACGCCAATGTTTTGGTGTTAACTATGTTCGTGCAGTTTCATTAAACGAACTAAATTTCAATTGAACCTTAGCAAATAAAACTTTATTCAGTGGTTAGAAGAAGGTCAAAAAACGTTAATTATTTACATCCAAATCAGCACGTTAAGTCGTAGGTCCCGGCTGTCATGTGTTGATCTTTGGCAGTCGTTACGGATAGTCAGAAGCCAGTAAATCTGACTCCAGTCTTGCCATGAAGTACCGTGCTGCCCCAGTTAATGGATTGTGGAGGTCTGGTATGCAGCCGCTCCTCGTAAAATACTGGTATTCAGCTAAATCCGGCTTGACTGGAAGCCGACCCCAATGTAGTTGGGAAAAGGCTAGGCAGATGATTTATATCCAAATCGGGTATTTACCCGGTAAATGCCTGATGGATTTGTACACACCACCCACCTCTACTCGTGTATGCGAGATATGTGCGTGATATGTTCCTATGTACAATGGAAAAGACTTGTTAATAGAATAACAGTTTTTAGCTTTAGCGCCAGTAATTTACCTTTAAATCTTATAAGTAAACAATTAATTAGGTAATGAATTTTACGATTATTTGTGGATCATGAAATTCGCCTTCTGTAAATTTTGTGCCCTACTGTTTCCAATTAAATTGGGATAGGACATACCTACTCGTATGTATTTGAATTTATAAGAAAGGTTCCAGGATAAAATTTGACCGATCTGGTTAAATAAATTAGGTAGGTACACAGGTACCTACTGAGTTAGTATCATGTGACCCTTCCGAAGTTCATAAAAGCTTTTCAAATCTCATGGCATACGCTTGTACAAGAAGGATCTCAAATCAAACATTTGTTATAGCTTGTTTTTTACATAGCGAGTCTAGGGGCGAAATAATTATTCACCTTGCACATCTAAAGGGCTTCGTGTTGCTTCGGGAAGTTTCGAACAGCTTCGTACCTTCGCTGCGTGTTAGCTGCGACAAAATTCACACTGCACATGCGCGTAGACGTCTGTGGGGGCTTCGGGAAGGTTCGGAAAACTTCGGACGTGTGATATCGACTAGACAGATTTGAATGACGTAGTTATTTATAGGTATGCTATAGTTAGTATATTAAAGGTCGATTCACACATATCAGTGAGCCCACAGTTCCGGCACAGTACCGCATCAGTGATAATTATTCTTTCAAACATTCTCTATAGATGTATTCACACTTGTCAGTGTCAGTGTCGTCTCAGTACCGTCAGTGTCAGTGCCGGCACCGGCCATCACGGACGTGATCGGCGACGACGATATTTTATCACGGATCACTGACGCCGCTGCACCAATATTCAAAATACTTTCTTTCGTCTTTAATTAATTATTTGTATAATGTCACGAATTCTCCTTCTGATTCTCTTAACTTCCATGCTTCATGTACCCATTTTCTTTTTTTCCTCGATTCTCTTCTTCTTCGTCTAAAGCAATGGCTATCATAGTTAATTCTGTGTTATTGAAGAGTGCCACCAAAACAATCGACGTCAACGCTAGTCTGAAGGGAACGTCGTGCACGAAGACCCGCAGAGAACTGTACTGTGCCTGATATGTGTGAATTGAAGCACTGACGCACCACTGTAGCACGGATACGGAACTGTAACGGTACTGTGCCGGAACTGTGGGTTCACTGATATGTGTGAATCGGCCTTTAAGGTCGATTCACACATATCAGTGAGCCGTTCCGTATCCGTGCTACAGTGGTGCGTCAGTGCTTCAATTCACACATATCAGGCACAGTACAGTTCTCTGCGGGTCTTCGTGCACGACGTTCCCTTCAGACTAGCGTTGACGTCGATTGTTTTGATGGCACTCTTCAATAACACAGAATTATCTATGATAGCCATTTCTTTAGACGAAGAAGAAGAAGAGAATCGAGGAAAAAAAAGAAAAAGGGTACATGAAGCATGGAAGTTAAGAGAATCTGAAGGAGAATTCGTGACATTATACAAAGAATTAATTAAAGACAAACTAATTCAATCAACACCTCGTCCTCCATTTTGTTTTCGATGCAGCGGCGTCAGTGATCCGTGATAAAATATCGTCGTCGCCGATCACGTCCGTGATGGCCGGTGCCGGCACTGACACTGACGGTACTGAGACGACACTGACACTGACAAGTGTGAATACATCCATAGAGAATGTATGAAAGAATAATTATCACTGATGCGGTACTGTGCCGGAACTGTGGGCTCACTGATATGTGTGAATCGACCTTTAGAAGGTTGGACAGGAACAAAGGGATGAATTATTACGGGCATACACAAGTTTATATAGAAAAGGGTATCATTTAAGCTGTCGCCAATTTAATTCGTTTTGTGTTTCCTAAATAATAGCTTTGTCCTCAAAATAGTAGATTTGTCGCCAAAATGTAGTCACCAAACAACGTAAAATCAATTCTCCAATAAATCATCTAAAATCATGGAGATATAGGATCTAGTACCAAATAATTGTTTTTGTACATATTATAATAGGTTTGTCCTAATAAGCATTTAAGCAAACTAATTAAAAGAAATCACCAAGTGTGTTACTACAAAATTTCATAAAGTTACAAAAAAAATAATTGTTGTCGTCATCATCGTTTCAACCAAAAGAGTCTACTACTTAGTATAGTATATTATAACGGGCTGGTATCCGCAACTCCACGACTAAAGCGTGTATTTTGCGTATGGGTGGGACCATGGGACAAAAGTGTTATTCGATCCACCCCAGCTCCTCAAGAAAGACCAGCAGCGCCTTCCCGGGCGCCGGTCGTTATGGTTTTTTTTTCTTTCGTTAGGGGAATCATCAGAATGACTTCTCCCACTCTAGGGCGGAGCGGGAAGGCGTGTCAGACTCTTACTGACTAAACCCCTACCCTGTTCCTTCGTTGCCTTCGATCTGGGGGACACGGTTAATAAAACGCTATAGACGGTTTGTCATCAACAGAACTTTATTACAGATTATAATAAGGAGGTAAACATTTCAAGTAGGTCTACCTACATCATTAGTTCACAACTAAGACACCAGATGACGCTAGTGGTAGTAAAGACTATTTTGTTATATTTATTTAACACCCTGACCTAACAAAATAATCCAAATTCTCTATAAAACAATATTTTAAACTGTTTTAAAACACAATATTATTATATATTCTTACACTTTTGAAACACCCATTAGACTTAAGAATTTATAGTGTTTCTCTTTACATAAGCTTTTTGTAAGTATATCTGCTGGCATATCATTGGTCGAGACATATTCAATTTTTATTTTATTTTGTAACACACATTCTCGAACAAAATGATGCCGTATGTCAATATGTTTAGTACGCTTATTGTGAAATAAAGGATTAGAAGCTATTTTAATAGAGCTTTGGTTGTCACTATACAAACACAATGACATATTTTCACATAGCACAAGCTCATTTAACAAATTCTTTAAATAAATACCTTCCTTGCAGGACTCAGATAAGGCCATGTACTCGGCTTCGGTACTGGATAGTGCTACAGTCTTTTGTTTCTTCGATTCATACGATACTATAGACCCTGACATAATAAAACAATACCCAGTATATGACCTTCTATCTAAGGAACAAGAAGCCCAATCAGCATCAACATAGCCATGCAAAATATCTGCATTTTTCTTATATACAAGACCGTAGTCTATAGTCTTTTTCAAATACTTCAGTAAACGTTTCAAATGTTTCCAATGCGTTTCATTGAACCCATTATTATACTGACTTAGAAAACTTACACTAAATGTTATATCCGGCCTAGTCAATACTGATAAGTACATTAAACTGCCTATTAGCTGTTGATAAGGATAACCTTTTCCTTTTTCTGAATTATTGTCTACAATTTTCTTTAATTTTAAATTAATTTCCATAGGAGTATCACAACATGAACAATCTGACATATTAAATCTCTTTAAAATAGTCTCTATAAATTTCTTCTGGTCTACAGTAATACAGTTTTCATATACATTTATATTCATACCCAAACACTGTTTCATCTGACCTAAATCTTTTATTCTAAATTTTTCAACTAACTCTTTCATAAGTTGTTCATATGTACTCTGACAATTATAAAATACAAAGAAATCGTCCACAAACAATCCAATATAAACTTTAGTATTCTTGTCACTTTTTATGAAAAGACAAGGTTCATTATCTGACTTTTTATAGCCTAGTTTTAACAGACAATCCTCAACTCTAATGTGCCAAGCTCGAGCCGACTGCTTAAGACCATAAACTGCCTTTTTTAGCTTCAATACCTTGTTATTACAATTTTGAAATTCTGAACATTCTGGTATTTCCATAAACACAGTTTCATCTAGGAAACCGTTCAGAAAAGCTGTTGGTACATCCAGGTGATTCATTTTTAAATCAAGTTTGACACTTAAAGCTATCAACAATCTAAATGTAGAATATCTTAAAACTGGTGAAAAAGTCTCATTAAAGTCTATACCTTTTAACTGGGTAAATCCCTTAGCCACAAGTCTGGCTCTATAACGCACATCACCTTCACTGTTAAGTTTCTTTTTAAATACCCACTTGGATTTAACCACGGTTTTGTCTTTTGGCCTGTCCGTTAACTCCCAAGTGTCATTTTCTCTAAAAGATTTTAACTCTTCTTTCATTGCACACTGCCATTGTTCTTTTTCAGGACTGTTTAATATATCACTTACCGTAATTGG
Organism: Mythimna separata; assembly: GCA_030763345.1. Classification (NCBI taxonomy): domain Eukaryota; kingdom Metazoa; phylum Arthropoda; class Insecta; order Lepidoptera; family Noctuidae; genus Mythimna; species Mythimna separata. The sequence goes on along the minus strand of CM061167.1, from coordinate 18,023,327 downwards.
TTCACCTGTCATTTCCGCACACATGTTTGCATAACCGTAGTAGTCTGGTTTGCGTCTCACACGTTTCTCTGGCGTAGATGAATCACGCTGCATGGAGACAAGATCCATGTCCTCTGGTGATAAGGTATCTGAGTAGCTGGTATCAGTGTCGCTCGATGAATTACCTGGAATAAAAGTCTCATCCTTCTGGCTTACACTGGTATCTTGCTCTTCTTCCTCTTGTACACCTTCAGGTGGCCTCTCTTCATTGATAGTGATGGTTGTTGCTGAACTGTCATCTATGTTTTCCATGACAACAACATCTCTGGCTACAATGATATTTCGTGCTATTGGATCATACATACGATAGCCCTTGATATTTTCAGAATATCCAACTAGGAACATCTTCTTTGCTTTCTTATCCCATTTTCTTCGTTTTTCTTTTGGGACGTGGACCATGACTGGACTGCCAAATATTCGCAAATGATCCAACTTTGGCTTTCTGCCCGTCCATAATTCATAAGGAGTAGTATTCTCTTTAATACTTGCTGTTGGTGTACGGTTTTTAATGTACACAGCTGTGTTTACAGCCTCTGCCCATAGAAATTTCTCAAACTGAGCATCAAATAGGAAACAACGAGCTTTCTCAACTATTGATCTGTTGTATCTCTCACTTAGTCCATTTTGCTCTGGTGTGTAACTGTTGGTTTTTTGATGAACTATACCACATTGCCTCAAATAGTTTTCCATTTCAGAGGAACAAAACTCACCTCCATTATCAGACCTTAATATTTTTATTTTCTTTGACTGCTGGGTCTCAACAAGTTCTTTATATTGTTTAAAATATTTGAAGGTTTCATTCTTCTCTCGCAGAAAATAAACTGTGCACATCCTACTAAAGTCATCTATGAACAATAGGTAGTATCTGGCTTTACCTAATGACACATTCTCCATTGGTCCACATATATCGGTGTGAATCAGTTCTAGGACTTCATGACTTTTGCTTACACTTTGAGGGAATGGTAGCCTTGTTTGTTTTCCTTCACAACAAATCGTGCAACTGGCCTTGTTAGGGCCGCACTTCTCATCAAAACTAACACCTTCAACTGCTCCATTTTTCAATTTATTCAAATCAGTTGAATTGATATGGCCAAGACGTCTATGCCAAGTATTCACAACATTTAATCTGTATACACCATTCTTCAGTTTTGCCTCGCCAATACAATCATTCTGTGAGTTATAAATCAAACAACCATGTTGATTAAATTCCACTCTGTTTCCGTTAGAAATTATTCTACTCACTGACAGTAAATTAGTGGTGAGGTTTGGCACATACAAAACATTGTTTACATTTATGTCGAAACTGTTACCTCCGACATGTGTCGTAATCTGTAAGTCTCCTGAGCATTCAACAGGCATTATCGTTTTATTCGCTACGATAATCTCCTTAACCTTTGGTTGATAACAAACATTCGACAACAAATTCATGTTGGAAACCAAATGAGTACTTGCGCCGGAATCCAAGTGCCAGTCGGCTTGACTGAACTCACTTGTGAGAAAAACTGCACTGAATGCATTTGTCTTCGCCTTTTCTGTACGTGGGCATTGATTTTTATAGTGCCCATTCTGCTTGCACTTATAACAACGAGTTGTCTTTGTTGTTGTATCATTGCTACCGGCGCTACCAACACCACCACTGACAGTGCCCGTCACCGAATTCGTTCGGTTTGCGATTCCGCTGCTGCTGCCATACTGTGACTGATTTCTGTAGCCACCGCCATGAATGAATTTATGATGCCTTTTTCCAGCGATGAATGCACCTTCCGACTTAATCTCAAAACTCATATCCAACAATTTTGTTTTAATAGCGTCCGCGCTTATGTTGATGCCTGAGTGTTCGATTGCCATAATCATTGGTTCGAACTTCTCCGGTAATCCGGCTAACATGAGCGATCCTATCCACTGGTCATTTATTTCGAAACCAGTTCCTTTCAGTTTCTGTGCCGTTTCAATTAGCTGGCTAACATAGCTGGTCATCGAGTCGCAGTTTTCTAGACGAATATTGATGAGGTTTCTAAGCAAACTTATTTTACGTGAATATCCAGAATCGTCGAACATATTTTTCAAAGTTCTCCACAATTCATATGTTGTAGCACATTGCTTTATATGAACATATAATGACGCATCGATCGTAAGAATTAATTTTGCTTTCGCCTTCATATCTTCTGCTTTTTGAACCGATGTAGCCGTTTCTGCTAATGGCTGCTTGATAGCGTCCGCCATGCCTTCTAGTACTAAAACGTTTTCCGCCGCAAAACACCAGTCGTCATAATTCTCGCGACCTTTTAATTTTGGCACGTTTACTAAGTAATTAGTCGACATTTTAAACTTATTGCACTGAATAATAACTGAAAATATAATTTTATTTCGGGTCTGGGCCCATAACCTAATAAAACGCTATAGACGGTTTGTCATCAACAGAACTTTATTACAGATTATAATAAGGAGGTAAACATTTCAAGTAGGTCTACCTACATCATTAGTTCACAACTAAGACACCAGATGACGCTAGTGGTAGTAAAGACTATTTTGTTATATTTATTTAACAACGGTGACAACCTTTTGAATTTTCCGTGTTCCCCAGAGGCTTCGGTCCTACCACGCCCCTACAGTTTGCTGACATCTCGTGGCATCGTGTGATCATCGTAGGTAGTTACGAGTACCTATGACACATCGTTGAGGATGGAAAGCGCGCCAATTTGTCACCGCCTCTTTGAACATATTTTCAACAAAAATATAAATTGATGTATTAAATTGGTAAGGAATACTATTATTTTAATAACCGAACGAAATAAAATGTAACTACTTTATTGGTGACAAAATAACAAATAAAAAGGAGTTACAGACAGGAATTGATAATTAATCGATTTATTTGGCGACAGATCTACCATTTTGGCGACAGATCTACCATTCTGAGCACAAAGCTATTAATTTTGTAATAAAACTATTATTATAAGAACGAAGTTTTATTTTATTGGTGATCCATCTCTTATTTTTTGATAATTCATACCTGGATACACTTTTTATTTATCTGAGAATGAAAATATTTCGTGGCGATAGATCTATTAATTAGGTAATACAACTTGATGACAAATATAAAGTTTGGTGACAGAAAATATATTCCCTATAGAAAACCGAGTGAAGCGCGTAGGCACAATAGTCATAGTTAGTCTTAGGCACATTAGGTTAAGTTACAGTTAGGGCTGCCATCCGTCCGGGTTTCCCCGGATTTGTCCTAGTTTAGAGGGCGTCCGGGGAGCGTCCGGGCGGGGTTTCAAAAAGTGTCTTTTAGTGTCAGGGGCATTCGAATCGCTTATCTTTTAATTAATCGGGATCCCGATTAATTAAAAGATAAGCGATAACTAAACAAATCTTAGTTAAAAATTCATGGTAACCGCAACTAAGCTAACTCTGACGGCGACGGCGACGCTTCAAAATAGCCGATGACGGTCGATAAATAACTAGCAAACAAGCTGCTTAATTGAATACATTTTATTTTTATTGTAATTTTTTTTTTCTGGGTGTCCGGGGAAAAACTGAATTTCATCCAAATGTCCGGGGTTTTCGAAGTTTTTGACCGGCGCCGGCGATTTAGGTGATGGCAGCCCTAGTTACAGTTTAAGTCCACTGGAGTCAGACAGTCGTCCAATAAACCTCGAAACAAGAACGCGTGTGTCATTTTGCCGCCCGTTCTGCTAACAACCACACACTCACCTTATCGGCAAAAGAGGAATACTTATACAAATTAGGAGAAAACGAATAGATACATATTAGAAGTAGCCGTGGGCCGCAAACTAGACACAGCCTGTATATTGGTGGACTAGGATTAGTTAATAGAGTTGACATAGGTAGACTAGCATTCGGTCTTGCAGGCTAAGCCATGTTGATATCCAAACGTTAACGCTATTAGACCGTCAGTTTTCAAAGTTTAGTTTCGTAGTCAGAGCAAAGGAATAGCAAATTCGTAGCCAAGTTCACGACAAGCCATACTTTTATGGTAGTCAAGTTACAATTTCGACGAAGCTCTAACGAATTTACCAACTTATCGCCTTTTTAGGGTTCCGTAGCCAAATGGCAAAAAGGGAACCCTTATAGTTTCGCCATGTCTGTCCGTCCGTCCTCGCTTAATCTCTGTGACCGTTAGCACTAGAAAGCTGAAATTTGGTACCAATATGTATATCAATCACGCCAACAAAGTAGTAAATAAAAATTGGAACAAAATGTTTTATTAGGGTAGCCCCCCTACATGTAAAGTGGAAAGTTATTTTTTTTTTATTTCAACCCTAACGTGTGATATATTTTTGGTTAAGTATTCAAAAAAGAATAGGGGTTTACTGAAATAATTCTTTGATACTATCAATAATTTCGGAAATAATCGTTCCAAAAGTAAAAAACAATGTCCCCCCCCCATATAACTTTTGAACCATAAGTTTATAAAATATGAAAAAAATCTGGAAAGTAGAACTTTATAAAGACTTTTTCAAAGCCTACTAGGGAAACTTATGACAAACAAGTGTATTTTAGTCAGTAAAAGTCTGACCCTCATTCGCGCTCCATTCAGGGCGGGAGTACTTAGTTATTTGTCAATTTCCCTTAAGTAAATAGGTTTCTGTGTTGAATACTTAGTGCTAATTTAAGGAACTAGGTACTCAACTTCAAATTCGTAGTTCAGTTATCGAGTGCCAGTTGTATCCCTGCAAGGTTCACAAATGAAACGGACAGCTTTTCTGCCTTATATAATCTTACAGGATAAACGATAATAATCAAAACCCTTAGTTAGTATTGTTTCACATTATCCGATCCGATATCGGTGTCGGACGCCGATACGATATCGGAGTAAGTAAAATGTATGAAATGCCATGCTCCGATATCCGATATCGGATCGGATAATATGAAAGACAGGTACATATTTCATACATTTTACTTACCCCGATATCGTATCGGCGTCCGATACCGATATCGGATCGGATAATGTGAAAACGGTCTTAGACCGTTTTCACATCTTCCGATCCGATATCGGTATCGGACGCCGATACGATATCGGGGTAAGGTAAATGTATGAGATATGTACCTGTCTTTCACATTGTCCGACCCGATATCGGATATCGGAGCACAGCTTTTCATACATTTTACTTACCCCGATATCGTATCGGCGTCCGATACCGATATCGGATCGGAAGATGTGAAAACGGTCTTACTGTGACAGTTGGATCGAAACAGTGCTAGAAAAGAGTATCTACCTAATTACCTGAAAGGATTCGGAAAGGCTTTTATCTAGCAGTAAAACAGTCAGAAAAAAAACAGACCTCTATAAAAAAGAAAAACAAATGAAGTCAACAACATTATCTCAGTCACGTTTGATTTTAAACGTGAGTGATTGTGAGAAAAATTCTAAAGTCCTTGGCAGTGATTTGTACACATATTGTTAATCGAGTGTTTTAATCTTACCCCGTGTCTTATAACTTTACTTACGTGATAAGTACGAGCGTTTTTTGAAATACTTACACATACGAATGTACAAGTGTAACTACTTATGTTTATCTTTATTGCTAAAATATGGGTTGACTAAGATGTTCTGTACGTTTGTATGACAAAACTAAAAATATTCCATTTACAGTATAAACTTAAGCAGTTAAGGTGGAAAGTTTGAGAAGCTCTACTTAATTCTTCCCCCAGTTGGATAAAATTGAAATATAGAAAAAGGTTCAATCTTTGTCAATTAAAGGTATTTTTATATCAGTTGCTCGATAATGCCCTATTATGTGTCATGTAAGATGCACTTAAGCAACTCATTATCACCTAGGGAGATAATGCAGTATGGGTGATATCTACGGAATAATGAAATATTTTGAACTTAGAATGCCAAATACCATTATATTGAAAAAAAAAACGCCTTTATTCAATTAAAATATACGTGCACCAAAAAAATTTATTCAAAAATCAAACTAGCCACAAACAAAAAAAAAATGTGGTTACTGAGGAAAAGGTTAAATTTCTAAAAAAGAGTAACGAATATTGGAGCAACTATGATTATTTCTAATTTCGTAATTTCGAGTGATTGTTAAGATTAACTTGTAAATAATAATAATACTCTTTCTTCTTCTTCTTCTTCCTGCCTTTATCCCATATTATTTGGGGTCGGCGCAACACGTTTTCTTCTTCCATTCTGTCCTGTCATCCGTCAGAGTATCTCCAATAATAATACTCTATATTTTTTGTTTATTAATTTGTTTTAGTAAATTGACTTCTAATTATCTCACAGATGATGTAAAAAGTAGAGTACCCAACACGGGGATAAAGTTGTCTTTGTCTTGGGTGGCTTGAATTCCTCACTTCACTCAGGTTTCTATTATTAACTCTCACTACCGTTTGGGATTAAAACTTAGCAACTTTCGTTTCGTTCGGAATTCATTAATGTAATGATAAATGTAAATGATATTTGTTTTGAAAATAGGTCTTCACAAAAAAAAAATTGACTTTTTTTTTACTACATGAGGCAGCAGAAGATTTCAGTGGATCTGTCTATTCAGTGCAAGTATTTGTCATTATTCGTAAAGCTCAACTCAGGTCTACTAAGGAGCTCAACGACTTGACGAACAATACCAAGGAGAGGACATAATGGTTAGGCCGCAGAAAACACTGATGTAAATGGTAATGGTAACTGGGAATTCTGGCTAAGGTGAGACAGTACTTCACGCCGGAACAGTTGCTCAACCTCTATAAAGCACAAGTTCGATCCTGTAAGTAGTACTGCTCTCATCTTTGGGACGGATCTGCCAAGTACCAGCTTGAGGCGCTAGAGTCGATTGAGAAGCGAGCCTAGAAGATCATAGGTTATGATGCGCTCTTCGAGTCGAAGCTTCAAAGTCTGGAGCATCGACGACGAGTTGCTAGCCTGTCGGTTTTCTATCGTTTGCATTTCCGAGAGTCTGCACAGGAACTACACAACTTGATTCCTTCAAGCCCGTTTCGTCATCGGACCACTAAACGTAGGGCAATGCGCCACCGGTACATGGTGAACATCCCACCCATACGTACAAAGCGTTTTGGGAGTACATTTATTATGCGCACAGCAAAAGAGTGGAATTCCCTGCCTTTCACTATTTCCTGATAGCTACAACCTAGGGGTCTTTAAGTCAAGAGTGAATAGGATGCTTCTAGGCAAGCGTGCTCCATCGTCGACCACATGATCGCTTACCATCAGGTGAAATGTGGTCAAGCGCAAGCCTATCAATAATAATTATGTAGCGACTACGATCATCGACATCTACACATGACGTCACAGAATCCTGCATCGCGCAAGCAAAGTTCTCCGCGCGATTTGAATAGATACAACAGCCCGAAATCATCTATCGGGCAGTAGCCCACCGGACATAACACCCGTCCGGTCGGAGGATCCTCCCTTTTCAATGGAGGTATGTGGGACTTTACTCTCTGTCCACTACCTCCAAAATTAAAAAAAGTGGCCCTCACGCCCCTGCCACCGGGATTCCGATCCCGATTTCCTCCCATCGTAGGCGCGGGATTGCGGACGGTGAGCAATAGGTAGCCGTCCGGCAGTCTGGTAATAATCCGAACCAAGCCCAAGTCGTCAACGTCGTTTTACGCACGCCTCAAAGAGATGTCAGAAAACTGTAGGGTCCAGCAGGGTCGAAGCCTCTGGGGCCATGGCCATTATACTATTTATTAAGTTTCAAGAATTACCCGGGCCGACGGAATTGCATGCAAACAAATTTCTTCCTTTTCACCCCCCTAAAAATTTAATTATAATGAAATGGATCTGACTGACATATCAGTCAGACAGTTTTTCCTTTTATATTTTTAAAATGAGTGTTTTTAAACTTATAGATTGAAAGTTTGTAGGACCTACGTGCCCAACCGTACTTTACTTCTAAATTTTGACACGATTCCAAGCTTCAATAATCTATGACAAATATTGAACATTGAAGTTCAATATTTTTTGACAAAAATTATTTTATAAAACGGGGCCAGACCAATGCTTTTAAATACTTACGCAATTTAAATATTGAGGTTTATAATTTAATTATTAAATTAATGCTTTCAAATACTTACCTACGCGTTTAAATATCGTGGTTTGTTATTTAATTATATTGTTTTACGTTCACTGGTTTAAGCTCCCTCCCTTGTATGTCGTGTACTTAGTTGTCCCCCGAATGTTATTACATCTCCTCAAGTTCATTGCCAACCGTTCTTAGCCATGATTGATGAGACCACACCCTAACTACTACTTCCTTTGTTTTAAAAATGGTGAAAAAAACCCAGTACGTGCTACAATGAATGGGATTGATTAATACCACTGTGAACAGAATAGAACCATGGTTGTCGATGACTTTTCTCACGCTGCGAGGAAACGGTAAAACATTGGAGAAATTCTCGCAAAAACTGTTTGGACAATTTCCATTTTGATTGAGAGGTTCTTAGTTTGTAAAGTTGTATAAAGTAAGCAATTACTACTAAGTAATAATATTTTACTAAATAATAAAGAAATCCGCGTCGAAAGAGCTTTCTACGTGGAACACAAGCCATCCTTGACCGTCATACCAAAGAAAGATTAAGGCTTTGGGAAAAACATAGTCTACCACCACCCAACTCCTTGAAACCCCAGGAACGTCTCCCGCCTGGACATGATTTTCACTGTTCTTCAATAAATTACCACATAGCTAAGTTTGTTAAGATATACTAGATTTAACCGTAAACCTTTATAATTTACCAAAAAAACATGTGACTTTATTCATAGTATTTTATTATTGCAGACTTGACAATCACGTTCCACAAAGAAACAGAGCTTGTTGAATAGAGACGATATTACCTCGGTAAATACTGTGCGTATTCCACCTTTGACATTAATTACATATATAAAACTAGCTTCTACCCGCGACTTCATCTGCGAGGACTTCAGAAAAAAAAGAATCGGGTAGCCTATGTTCTTTTCCATGTCAAAGGCAAATTTCATCCAAATCCATTCAGCCGTTTTGCGTGATTAAGTAACAAACATCCACGCTTTCACATTTATAATAGTAGTTAGAATAAGTGTAGTTTAACATTTTATCGTATCAATTTTCCAATAGTGGCTAATGGGTTCGAGCAAAAGCCAGTCAAAACATTGTAGAACTATGTATTATACTCAGTCGGTTTAGGTAGTTAACTAAAGGTAAACAATCTTGGTACCTATGTCTTTTTATATTATAGAGGTCGTATATAACATACACAAAGATTATTTAAAGGAGAATGCCCGTTTTGTAAGGTAAGTTGGGTCCCAGTTTAAAAATGCTTGTGCCCTGAAGATTTTTATTTTACCTAATAGTAAAAACATAGCATTTTCATAATCGGAAACGTTTTTCATTTTGTCACCCTGGTTCAGGAGATATCATTATTTTTCTGTTTTAAAAATCTAGGTAATAATTGCAAATTGACAGACTAAACATCATCATGATTCATGAGCATGGAATTATGTCTCTATTACTTTAATTCCATTAGTTTATGAAATATTATATAAAAAATAATTTGCACACAAAAAAAAAATAATATTTTTAGATTTATTATTCCAAACAGGTACACGACAGCACAAAAGGGACCTGCCCCGTGGCAATCTCCTTTAGTTTATGAGCTAACATCGATTTAGGTAAATACCTATTTGCAAAGATTTTTACATACAAGGATAATGGGCAAATTGTCCCAAGTGTTGTAGCACTTTGTGTGATATATCAATTTGTAGATATCGTTTAGAGGAACAAATTATTGTATGACCACAAAGCTGGATTCCGCGTCAGAAAAAACTTACAGGTGTTTAACATTTCTTTAAAAAACAAATTAAAAGTTAGCGTTATTTATGGTATTTCATAAGAGATATAGAAGAAAAGCTCTGCATATGGCCTTTTTAGACCTGCAGAAGGCCTTCTACTGTACACCTTGGCAGTCCATCTGGTGGACACTCTGCTTCAAGGGCGTTCCCGTTTTCCTCTATCCAGACCGCTGTTGGTGAATCCAATGTTTTCCCAATATCTGTTGGCGTTCACCAAGGTTCAGTTCTTAGCCCTTTCTTGTTTAACGTTGTGCTCGCTGTAGTTACGACTAACATCCAAGATCAGCCTCCATGGCTAATGATCTATGCCGATGACATCGCCCTCGTTAATCAGAACAAAGCCCATCTTGAGCGCAAAGTCAACATTTGGAAAGACACGCTGGAAAACGACGGTCAGGGACTAAATGTGGCGAAAAACGAGTACATGTCCTGTGGTAGCACGGATGCAAACATTATCCGAATAGGTTCGGATTTGATCACAAAGTCCGATACGTTAAGGTACCTTGGATCCATGCTGCACAAGTCTGGCAACGTGGATGACAATGTCCAAGCACGTATAGGCGCGGCTTGGGCAAAATGGCGCGAGGTAACGGGCGTTCTACGTGACCGCAAAATGCCTCCGAAGCTCAAAGGGCAGATATAGAAATGCATCATACGGCCTGTCCTCCTGTACGGTGGCGATTGTTGACCAGCATTAAGCAGACACACTCTGGAGCTTTGTGTCATGGAAATGAAGATGCTGAGGTGGATGAGCGGCGTAACCCGATCCGATCGCATACGCACCTCATTCATCCGGGTAGTGTTGGTGTCCGTGACGTGGGTAAAAAACTGCAAGAGTGTCGTTTGCGTTGGTATGGCCACATCATGCGCCGTCCTATGGAGTACGTTGGTCGGAGACACATGAATATGGCTGTCCTTGGGGCTAGGTTCCGTGGTCGCCCTCGCAAGCGCTGGCTGGACGTCGTCAAGTCCGACATGAGAGCCAATGGCCTGACTAAAAAGGATGTCGAAGATCGGGCAAAGTGGAGGAAAGTCAGCCAGAAGGCGGACTTAAGGCCAGGTGGAAGAAGATATATTAGTAAAAACCAACTTGACCGGTAGAAACGCTTTGCCACAGCTTTACTGTTCATGTTTGACAGGTAATCGCACCATCTTAACTTCTGCATACATTATGAGTATTATTTGGTTCTTGGGATTTGTAAGGCACCAGGCTGATGATTTTCAATGCCCCGCAAGATTTTTGGATGATGTAATTCCGATTGATCGTAACGAATAAATAAGATAATCCATTTTGTAGGTTAATGTAAATTGTGAAAAGTGTGTGTAATTATGACAGATACTAAAACAATGGTTAATAAAAATGGTTTTCTCATTTTTTATCCTTTACCGTAATACATATGAAACACTAGCATAGCCATAAAGATGTAGGACAAACATCCTACTAAAAGCGGATGTTTTTTTTTAGCTTGTTTTCAAAAATATTTTTTCCTTACTTGGACATCACTTAGAGTAAAAAGGAGTGAATATATGTAATAAGGGGAACACGTACAACATTTGACTGCATATCATATATTGCTACAACGGTTGGGACAAACTCCATACAAATCTGCCCATCATCCTTTATAGACAACTTTTAGATAAAAAGACATGAATCCCCAACCGGTCTCATTGGACTGCGCTGTTATTGTTTTACTATTGTGTCTCGTTTCGCGGGTATTGATAGGTTAAACGAAGTTTAAAACTGGAAAATGTACAATTTCTCAGTTAAGCTGCTTGATTTCAATTTAGAGTCTGCACCAAGGCTGAAAGCTCACTTAAGTTACTAAAGCGGATAAGTATTCTAAGAACAAACTACGATAAAGTTTGTTTCTTATGGATGCCGCGAACCATCGTGTATCAATACATAGTATAAAACAAAGTCGCTTTCTCTGTCCCTATATCCCTATGTATGCTTAAATTTTTAAAACTACGCAACGGATTTTGATGCGGTATTTTTTTAAATATAGAGTGATTCAACAGGAAGGTTTATATGTATAATACATGCATAATCTAGTAGAGTACCACTAATAAATTTACACCCGTGCGAAGCCGGGTCGCTAGTAATGTATAAATGTTATGAATTAGGTACGGTTCTAATGGTGTAATTCTGCACTCATTAATTATTTATTTGGTAAGTTTTAAATTGGGTTACCCTGTTGGAACCTTCTCCATTACATTTTGTTATTTGTTTATAACTTACCTATCCTCGTAAAAGCTGTTTTAATTTAGTTAAATTTCCCTGTGCTTATAAATTATATAATTAAAGTGTGTTAATGTTTAATGCTATATGTTACATACCGAGTCATATCATAATTATAATCCTTTGATACACAAATTCATTGCGATGAAAGTAAACCAAACCTAATGCAACGCGTTGCGTAACGTAGAATGTATCTTAATAAGCCAATAAAATAAAAAAGAGCATGATGCCGAGTCATACATGCAAGTTCCGCGTCTTGCCCCACGCTGGAGAACGCAGGTTCCGGAACTAATCTAAGTAGGAAATAAAAAGATCAAGTTTTTTCTAGTTACGTTTGTGCATCCAGACACGGAAAGTCACAAAACGAACAAAGATGTGCTATGTTAGAAAGTCCGCAGTCGCTGTTTGTTTTTTGCCACAAATACCAACAGCGCCGCGGTTTATTTTGTTTTGTCTAATTTTATACTTCTGCTGTGCGTACTAAACTATTCTATGATTTATAACTGACAGACACGTAAACACGCAATTTCCAACTTTACAACAGAGGAAATAACTCCAGGATATACGAGGAACAAGGAGGAAATAATACACGATTAGAAACAGTAATATTTTTAAATTATCAACAGTTATAATATTAACAATAAATTCCCGCTTAAACCGGGATAAATTTCACAACAACGGTTCCTTACAACTAGACTTAGAGCTAACAGGCAAACATTCAGACAGACGGACTACAGGGCTACAGTCAAACTGTAAGGCTACATACAACACAATCGAGTCAAACCTTCACAACGTAGTAAATATAATGAGGCTACAAGTATTCACTGGACCCTTAAACATACATGGAGTACTTATACAGGCTGGACGCTCGACAATTACGAGTATTTGTTATAATTTGTACTAAAATGTCATTGCTGTTGTCGAATTGCAGATCACGAATCAAGTTGTCTCGTGTACACTTGTCAATGAATTGTTCTTCACTCCTGATACCTTGATACAACCTTAATGTTAACACTATATGTACAGAATCATTTGTGTGTTGGTGTCTAGTATCCTCCATGGCCGGCGTCTCCTCCGTAGGATTCTTCTCCTCCTGAGAGAGCGTATCCTGTGTGGTCACCTCCTTCGAAGCTGACGGGAGATTCTCCGTAGCCGCCATCACCGTGAGACTCTTCGGCAGCACCCCAACCGTGTCCTGGAACATAGTGTCATTTGTATCACTTAGGTGAAAGATACGCATCAACATGACGCCGAGTCATTAGAAAAACATTAGCGATTTAGATAGAGGTCTTATTGTTTGTAATGCCTTTGTTTGTCGTACGTTAATCGTGGGTGCTATCTCTGAGTATTACAAAGTGTTTTCTATTCTATCATATTTTATAATCTGACTTTTTTCTGTTTCATAACAAAACGTCTGTGTTAAGCTTCTCAGCTTCTTTAAGCTTAGAATGTTTTTTTGTAAGATCGAATCAAGACAATATCAATCAGTACAGTGTAACAATGATTTTTGACTTCGATTCGGATGAAATACCTACATTTCAAAATTGGTGGTTTTATATAAACTTTCATGGGCACATACCTATCTAATATCAAAAATTATTGCACGGTTCCAAATGATCATATTCTATAGAGAAGAACCGGCAAACCCTTGGTCACTGTTCTTAAAGATTAAAGGACCGTTTCTGGACGACAGTAACATTAGGGTTATAGTATATATCCGGCTCGAAGGACCATAAAAAGGAGCTTGATTGAACCCTACATGAGGTGATAGGATCTATGAAAGCCGGTATTAAATTATAATAGACTGTATTTCAAATATATCACCTATCTACGTCTACATTTAACAAAAGGATGCTCACCTCCTCCAAAATGCGGTGCCGGTTTCGGTTCTCCATAAGTGTATCCCAAGACCTCGTAGTGGTCATCACCACCACCGCCGCCGCTCTTGTGGTGGATGTGCTTGACGATGGTGTGCTTGTGGTGATGGTGCTTCACGAACAGAGGGACGTGGATGATGACCTTCTTGTGACCGCCGCCGCCGCCACCCGCCGCGATCAACGCCGTCAGCTCAGCCATGCAGACTAGCACCAACTGGAAAATGAGAGATGGTTCTTTAGTTTTTGGAGGAACAATTTGTTATGGCTCTCAAAATAGTTTAAAAAAAGACATTGTGAGTTAACCGGCATGCCCGAACTTGATACGAACTGGACCAGCTTGTTGGATTACGGACTACAGCGAGTTTCCTCTCTTAAAGCACCTATGGTTTTAGGAGTAGAAACTTTAAAAGCTGATAACGTGTATGTTTACTATCTTGAAGTCTTTGTGTGAAAATAATAACACGTGAAAGTCATTTTTAAATGACCGCAATAATATTTCTGATACCTAATGCCTTGTGCAAGTTGGTTTTACGTTAATGTGATGGACACGTTTATAGATTATGACGTTCGGCGCTCTGATTGGCCCGCTCCAAGCTCTTAACCAATTAGAGAACCAAACGCAGTAAACGTTTTGATCGTGTTAACGTAGAAACTATTCGCACGAAGCTCTCTGAATCCTTGTCTACTAATTGCTCACGAGAGTCTCTTTGGGATATTTCGCTAATCATTTCACAAAGTCTAAATCTGATCTGCTTTGGTAAAATGACAAAATGACACCGTTTTCGTCAAATCTTTACACATTTTTACTAAGTAAATGCCGGCCCTTATTAATAAATCTACATTTCCTTGACGACAAACCTACATACTACCCTGTACATTCATTTATGTATTGATCCTATAATTTGTATAAAAGCTATTTAATGTTTAAAAAAAAAAAACTAATTTGATTGAAAAGCAACCTTTCAAAGTGATACGAAAGCCCTTTGAAGTTCGTACCGCGTGGGAGTTTTATATAAAGAGTCTTGGAGCTAGGGGCGTAGCTACCGACCTGATACGGCGGTGTATCAATTTAGGGGCCCCAGTTGGAAACATAAAATTACTGCTCAAAAACTTAAGATGTGCGTGCGGGGCCCTCAGGCTATTAGCCTGTTGAATTGCGGAATTGTCATAGGTACTGCTATTTAGGTTTAATGCGTAAAAAACAACATAATAGGGCTGTACAGCAATCAGATAAAAGAGGGGCCCCTATTCTATTTTCATACGGGGCCCCTTAGAGACTAGCTACGCCACTACTTGGAGCGTTGGTGGCTAGGTCTAGACTCGCTTCTTATAACATGGCGCTTTGAAGCATTGAGTGAAGAAATAATGATGTTAGTGTATTGATTGAAAGAGTCAACGCACGCTCCTGGAACGCAAAGGGCAATTGTAGGAACTTGCGTGGGTTTTATTCAATAAAAGTCTAGACTAGTAGACTCTCGTAAGTCGGGATATACTTTTGAATATAAATACATAATTTTAAGTTATTTTTCTTAATTGAATAATAGTGCGGGGCCGCGGGGGTAGCAAGTCACATATAATCGAGAGTTTAGTGACGCTCAAATAAAAGACGGAGATACGAGATTTGAAAATCGCACAGATATTTATAGATCTACAGAGTGTAAATCAATAAATATTGTCAAAACCTATCTTTGTTAAATTTTCCTTGGAAATAAAAACAAACTCGGAAATGGAAACAATCGCAAAAGCAAACAGTTACAAAATAATTTCGCTAAGCATAAGGGCATTGCTTTTTAACAAAAAAAGTATCCAAAACGTGAAAAAGAAATTCATAACAAAGTACTGTGAATAATCGCTAAATAAATAATAAATAAAAATAAACCTCAGTTAGAACGTGACACTCTCGACTTTCTATCAGCTGACTGAGTATCGGTTGTGGTACCTAAAGAACCGGGCAACAATAAAGATATTTCCTTCTCCGTGTAAAATTGCCATTACTATTGACCACTCGTACTATTACTCAGCAAAAGTGGACACATTTACTGTTGAAAAGGTTATATTATCCGGAAAATTCAACACCAATCAACTACTCGAGCATTCTGAGGATGATCAAATATTAAACAGATATTTTTAACATGTGAATGTATTAAACGATACATTACGAACAGTTTACCGTTTTTCCGATGAATTTTCACATAAATTAGAAACTCATTTACTTATCAAACAAGCTTAAACAATAGATGTGAAAATACCGCGATGATGTAAAGAGAAATTGTGTCAAACTTCTTAATTAGTTAGATATCGGCAGTTTTCTGTATAGTCCAGCAATGAGGCAATGTTGATTGGATCGCAATCAGCCTTCATTAGCTAAATTATCTTTTTTTTGGTAGTTGTGCCATTCTAGTTATTGTAACCGTAAATTGGTATACAATAAACTAGCTCGTTCCATATTTCGTCAATGTAGTCATTGAGAGACCATATTGACAAATGTGTAGATACTCTAGCACGAGTTAAGTAAGAATGTTCACTGAAAACATTTCTAATATTATTACTAAATGTTTCCAGCGAAATACTAAATAAACTTTTTTCAGCCGCAGAACAGGTGGTTGTACTCACTGTTACATAACGGACGTCCGGAACAACAAACATGGTCCAGTTTCGCAAGTCACCGTCAATGATTAAAGCGTATGTGTAGTACATTAATTAAATATCTGAACTCACCAGAAGACGGGCAGACATGGTGAAAGAAGATGGAGCGGTGAGTGACCGAGCGCTGGTGCAGGCACAAGGTGTGTGATAAAGAAATTTAAACAAAACTTCCTTTTATATCGCAACGTGGTCGCGTTTCGCGACACTGCCTCTCGGCGGCGTCGATCTAACGCGCGCACCACCACAGCCACACCAATTTCAATCCTATCTCCTACAAACAGAACGCTATATACGTAGCTATCATTCACCTTATAAAAACTGCACTGTTGCAATCGATTTTAAGCTCGAAAACATTTACGTGCAAGGTTCATATTCCAACAGATGATTTGCTTCCCAGATATCTTCAAAACTCTATCATTATAGTGAATATACAGTTTACATTGTAGTGGTAGAGTGGTAATTCGTTTGTGGTTCCGAGATGACAGTGATGTTCGAGCTCTGTGGCTCAGTGTGGGCGCGGGGAGTGACGTGCTCCGAGGGCTAATTGGGGCAGGATTGATGTCATGTAAATCGAGAAGTAAAAAAACAACCAATATCGGAGTTTGTTTTATTGATAAGCCCGTTAATAAGGAATTATTTATAAAGGCGAGTGCGCCTGAGGTCCCGTTGCTCGGAAACAGAACTAGTTCAAATTATTGCTTTATCTGCCCTCGAGTAATGTTTTAATGATGGCGTCGGATACTGTTCCCTGAAGATTGTTATGGAGCGTCATGTTATTGGATGACAGACATAGGAACGGATAATTAGTATTATGATATCAACCTATTTCTTTTTTTTTCAAAATATACATACTTACACAAAATGTTTATAAAATAAATCTTCAGATTTCTGTAAGTTCTTAAATACTTACTGAAGTTCAAAATCATTTTTTTTTTGGAATTGTGCAAATAACATCACTATACAACATTCAAAGTTGCAAGTTTCATCGGCAATTTAGATTCATAGTTCTGTTAAGTTGTGAAAATCTGTATCCGTTAAAGGTCTACTATTTCTCAAAGTAACTGCAGTGGTTATTCAATCTGCGCATGCAAACAAAAAAAAAAGTGAAACAGGAAGAGATGTGCACATTCATACAACATACCTACATATTATTACATACATGTAAAGCGAAAACTTAGTTGCAGTAGGTATAGATGTGCGAGCCCCGACGCCGGCGAATGGAGGTGAGACACTTTTACTATCATTCAACGAGAGGGAATCTGATGAGATTATGAACAGCCATACTAAATTGCGAAACGGTTCTAGAAGGATCTGTAACATGCAGTTATTCCGTTGATAGAATTTGACGTAGAACTTTGGGGAAGGAATTATTAAGTAGGTTCACGGATATTAAATGTTGACTGATTGTGACGATAACTAATTCCGACCCATATTCGAATATACAAGCTATACTTGTATTATTTACTATCTTCGAGCAGATAAAAAATGACAGATAATATTGCTATAATGAATAATGGGGAATAATGCCCTCTATTGGCAACGGTACTGTTTTGGTCAATGCCACCAGAATAGAACCAGAAAATTACAGCCCTATTATTTCTTTATTATTATTTCTTTATTTATTCTTTATGCAAAAATTTACAAAGGCGAACTTAATGCCTTAGCCCTATCTATCAATTTATCTGGATAGGAAGTGCCTATACAAGTTGGCTTTAACAATGTTAACGTTACTTTAGTAAACCGTTAAACTTTATAGGAAAGAGAATTCGACGGGAGCGCACGTCCACGACCTTGGCTACATGGCTCAGTTTTCGAAACCTATAGGGAAGGTCAATGTCCAACAGTTGAGGTTTTACAACCAGTATTACTACGCTCATAGTGCTCGTAAAACCAGTGAAATAACCATTTTCTTTCACAGTAAATCGATGCAAATCGTGTCATTTCTCTTTCAATTGAATACGAAGTGTTCATTGATAATATTATCAATGAAAACTAAGCATATACTTAGTGCTTGACACTGATTTATTTATGGAAGCTAATTGCCAATTTCATACACTATTCACCTCACTAGTGTGTTAAATTAGGCATGAACTTTAAATTGGATCTGACGATAATATGTTCAGTATTAACAAGCAGAAAGCTGTAGTTGTGACGTCAATTGAAGTTACTTTTATTGATGAATCTTCTACAATTGTAAGTTAGATACTTCCTAAGATATACCGTATACTAGTAACTTGTCTTAGTATGAATGCGTCTGGCGACATCGAGCCTACCGTCCGCGCACTCGCCCGTAACGTCTGAAGCATTGGACTCGAAACAGAGTTTCCTATGACCACAGGAAGGTCAATTGAGGAAATACCCACGTTTCCTAACCTCACTAAAACAGTTTCACTACTCAGCGTTCAACCATCTAAGTATGTATTTGATACTCACGTAAGAAGGCGAGCACCAACGCGTTACAGTTTGATCATTTCGCTGCGATTAGATTGTTGTCGGAGTGCAGGCATTAATTTACATACATATTGTGTAATAGCTAGACGAGTAAATAATGTGTGTAAGGTAAGGAAGTTCCTTTATGAGTGGACATTTCCTCAACGTTTCGTTGATGATGAAGTGCTGTTTACTGTAAGGGTTGCGCGACGTGTTGCTACATTGTTACCGATCTTGGCCGGTTGCATTTCTGCTATGATTTGGTAAAATAGTGTGACGCATCCTGTGGAGTCAGCTTCTTGGTGCGCTACGCTACCGTTACGCTTCTTCACTTCGCTATATGTTTCTTATTTCTATATAGCGTGGCCTATGTCCAGCAGTCTTCTCCTTCTTCTTTTTCTCTTAGATATAAAATTAAATTACTCTTCGTTCGTCTCGCGTAAAACCGGTCGACTGATTTCGATCATGTTTATTTTGTTTTATTGGTTTTAATATGTTTAGTTGTGTGTGTAATGTATGGTTTAAAAAAAAAAAAGGTTAAATAACGGTGGAATTTAATTTTACGGGGGCAAAATCTGAAGCGTCACTGACGATGAACTGCCGAAATGAAATGAAATGCTATAGAAGAAGTAAGACGCGTCCATGTTTTTTTTAGGTGGGAAGATGAATTCCCCCGCTCTTGAGCGGAGCGGGAGGTCGTGTTAGACTTTTAGTGACTAAAACCTACTACTTTGTTCTTTGCCTTCGTTTCAGGTCCCCGGGTCTCATTTTACATGACCTAAATATTTGTTCTCTGAACTGTTAATAGAGAAACATTGTCTGTAGATTACATTTGCGGCTCTATTTGAAATGTAATCAAGTATTGATTTGCAGCCGCCGCCAATATCCCCGGCCTATTGTTACTCGGAAATGGGGATGGCACGACATTTCCGGCTCAAAATTATATGGTGATTGCATTTCTGTGGTGAATCCATCACGAGTATGTAACCACGCGTCGTGTTCTGTTATGTGCTTGTCACTACTGATAGCCATATTCTCACACAGCTGGGAAACCCTGATTTACAGGTATTAAGGTTATTTTTACAATCTTAATATCGATTTATTAGCCAAGGGTAATTCTTACAAAAAAATCCCTACAGAGAATTAATCTCGAAAGTTATATTCTTTGATCACCTGTACCTAAGTGATTAGCTAAATACCGATAACTTCTTTAGTACAAAGTAGGTAGGGGAATCTGGATCACCGTAAATAATTACTGGCGAATGCACTCCAGATTGCAATCGTCTAAAAGTAAGCAATGGTTTTACAATGCATTGAGTCTGTGCTAAAGGTCATTAAAATAAAAATTTCCATCAGACGAAGTTCTATCAACCCTCTTTAGCGAAGCGGAAGCGATTACTCGTATATACAGTATAACAGCAGACCACTCACCCACGTTTCTCCCGATCACACTACCCGAAAGTACAAATAATTAAGCCTACTGATACTTTGTTTTGTACTTACCATTTTGCATATTTTAGGTTCATTTACTGAAGCTACGACTACGCAATGACTTCCACTATGGCGTCAGCTTGGTGACAATACGCTGGTTCTAGGACAACCGCACCAAAAATCTCACCAGGCAGCGACTGAAATAACGATAAGCGGGGTTGCGATAGTCGTGGCGCCTCTACGTTCTGGAATCGTGTAGTTGATAATAATAATAATAATGTTTTATTGGCATAGATTGGTTGATTCATTAATTGAAACCTGGCCCCTAGCTGTGTAGTTCATGACCCTTTAGGAGGCGCCAGCAGGCGGCGTGGGCGCCGTTGCCAAGGAAGCATTGTTGTATGAAAAGACTCTAATGGAAGTGACCGGTGGCCTTTGTAATCCCGTCGCAGAGTGTCATCTTTCACCCTTCGACGTCGCAGTGATGGTAACAAAGAAGGCGCCTGCAATAGTGAGAGAATAGACGAACAACCTATTTACCGTATAATATCGTAGGGACGTAACAGGGCCGATGCCCGCTAGGGTCATGGAAAAACTTGTGAATGGTCCTAGTTTGTTTTTTTTTCAGATTTTTTTACTAGCTTCCGCCCGCAGCTTCGCCCGCGTGGTGTGTTGATAAAAAGCAGCCTATAGCAAAAATAACAAAATCAAAGAATAAATAAGATTACGTTTCAATTTTCTCCTGTTGACCGGGATAAAAAGTAGCCTATATGTTAATCTAAATTTCAACCAAATCGGTCCAGCCGTTTTTGCGTAAAAGAGTCAAGAGTCAAACATCCACACATCCATTCTCACAAACTTTCACATTTATAATATTAGTAAGATTAAACAATGATATAACATGAAAAATAAAAACACTTAACTACTTAATTAAAACTACATATAGACTAACCTAAAATATAGCGTCAAAAAAATCTACGGTAAAAGACTGGCGGCATTGCCACGTTGTATGACAATGCTAAATCTCTGACCGAGATAAAAGCCAGCCCTTGGGCCATGCGAAGTGTCAACAAGACGCCTAGTTTGGTTAATTCTGATTTGAGTCGTAAAAGACTGATACGCTCTTCCGCTCCACGCTAGAGTGCCAGAAATCATAAAAACGACGCCCATTTGCTGACGCGTCACTATTTGACAGTTTTTCGTTATTTCTTTAACCAAAAGTCAGTGCCAATCTAAACTAAACACCACTAGCTTCAAAGAGCTGCAATAAATGACTATTATCCATTTTTCAACATTTTCTTTTATAATCAATCATACATTCATACTGTATGTTGAAGTTATTTTACATAATTATTGCATACTTTATGGTCCGACATTTTATTATAATTCGTTTGTCGGTTCTTCCGATGTAAGTTCGGATTAAGGTGAATGCTTCAGGTCAGCCCGCGAAATTCAAATTGTCTTACGTTTTTTACATTTTGGTAGCCATTGGTAGATTGTATGAAGTTAAAAATACTTAAGCGACTGTAAGACGTAACTAGTTACATAATTATAGCCATAAAAATCATCAATACAAGTCTCCAAGCTCACCTAACTGTTGGAACGATTTTTTCGAGGTCAAAAACGTTCCTGCAACTAAGTGAGCTTGGAGACTTGTATTGATGTTTTTTATGGTTATAATTATATAACTAGTTACGTTTTACAGTCGCATAAGTATTTTTAACTTCATACAATCTACCACTGGCTTGTAAAATGCAAAAAACGTAAGAAAATTTGAATTTCGCGGGCTGACCTGGAACATCCCCCTTAAGTGGACGTCTTTCGACTGAAATGATGATGATAATGACACGCTCCAACTTTACACAGGCAGAATTCACGCTTAAAGTCTATAGGAAGGTTATTTAGATCCAAAACACAGTAATAACCGGTCGTAATTCTACGATAAATAAAAAGACAAAAAAGCTTTGCCTCTTATTAGATACAGACCTACTATACGAGTATCTATGTAGCAAAAAAAAGAAGAACATAATGATACCTATACGCAACTTGCGTTTCAGTTATATAACTGTGTAAACACTATAAAAGCTTTCATAATGGGGGTCCGTACTCAATAGGACACTACGACACACAGTGTCAAATAAAAAGTGCAATTAAAATTATAACTAAGTAGGTTACGAGAGGCGAGCGAACACAATCATCTCGTTTATATTATCTTTAATCAAAATGTTACGAAACAGATGTTCATGTATTATTTTCAGGTATTTTAATTCATAATTATGTAGCTCACATCTTATTAAGATCTAGAAGGTTGGATAATCTTTCACCTCTTTGTAAATGTAACAGATATGGACTTATAAATTAAGTAACCCAAGCAGTACATACGAGTTTTAGTTTTAATTTTGAGTTGAAAAAGTTTTGTTTATTTATTTAGGATCACCAACATTACAGTCACTGGGAACTCACAAGTACAGTCAAAACACAATTCAAGTGCTTCACAGCAAGAGCTTATTTATTTATAAAGAAAAACCTGTTTAAATGACGTTAACTTAAATAATAATACACCAGTGTATTAAGTAACTTTTACCTAAATAATAATAAACCAGTGCGGATAGCTTCCTTAACGGTCAAAAGTGGAACAAATTTATAGTAGGATGAAACCCATTGTATATGATAGTGAATATAGGAATTAGAGATTAACCGTTTTTTCCCCATAAAGCTCACTCCCATCCACTTCTCGACCTCAGATCGCACGTAATTTATTTTTACTTTATTTTTGCTTTATTTTTGCTATATTCACTATCATTTACAACATCAGGTTACATCCTAGTATGAATTTCTTCCCTTTCAAAAATTATCTGCACTGGTCTATAAATAGGACGATAGCGGTTTGACAAACTTTTATACAAAAGCTCACAATCTGCGGTTTTTATTTCTGAGTTGCAATTTTAAGTTATCTAACTATTACGAAATCGACCCTAAAAGCACCACATTTATCTACCAATACGGAAGGAAGCTGCAATAAAGGCAGTAAAATTTTCTAGTATTCTCGGCTTTCATCAGATTTTCCCAGAAATATTGTTGGTGCACGTAGATAAACATTGAAGCGAGCCGTGGTTGCGTCCCTATACATCTGTAGCTTTCAGCCAGAGTACCGCTCTGTCCTCGTGGGAGGGAACCACAGGGCGAGCGATAGCTGCGACCTCTCGCGTTGCAATCCTGGTACAGGCCACGGAGATCGATCGCTCCGCCGCCGCGCTAGCCGGGCGGTTTTCAGGACCGCTCCTGAAACGCGCAGGTGCGCAGCGGATCAGTTGCTTTCGACCTCCCTTGTAATTCGCACGTAAACATGCGTCAACTGACATAAAAGAAGAAAATTGTTGCATATTAGTTGCATATTAGTTGTGCCAACATCGTGACAACACAAAAGAACTGAACTAAGATTTTAAATTCAACTGGGCTTGCGGTACGCGAGCGTGGGGCGACGGACGTGTGGAGCGAAAATTCGCGTGGTTCGATCTGGCTAAGAATTTGAACGTTGTGGACTAGACAATAAAGTTTAAATTGCTGTAAAAAGAAGCACGCGGCCAATACGCAACCAGCGGGCGGCGGCCGCGTCGTAGTGTTCTCGTCAGCAACAGGTTTCGTGAAAGTGAACCCCGGGATCCTGCAACTGCAACGAAGGCAAGGAAGGAACAGCAGTGAGTTTTAGTCAGTAAAAGTCTGGCATGCTCTCTCACTTTGCCCATGAGCGGGAAAAGTCATTGGAAGATTTTCCACCTAAGAAAAATTGTCTTAAGAAAAATATCGATTTGAATGACTTCCCATACAGACGTAGGAAATCAATCACGGCGAGGATATCCACGATAAAACTATAAAAGTTTACAACGTAATGTTACGTTTAGAGAAACTGATGATAGTATCTATTGATGACGCGTCGCAGAACATTCACCTTGGTAGTACTTAAGTGTATCACGTACTAGCTTCCGCCCGCGACTTCGTCCACGTGGAATTGTTACTTTGGACTAAAGCTAACTTTAACCCGCGCCTTCGTTTATATAGGTGAGGTGCTCCGCTCCTATTTGTCTTGGCGTGATGATATATAGCCTATAGCCTTCCTCGATAAATGGGCTATATAACACTGAAATCATTTTTCAAATCGTTTCTGAGATTAGCGCGTTCAAGCAAACAAACTCTTCAGCTTTATAATATTAGTGAGTAAAAGAAGAGAGAAAGACAAGAGAAGTCTGACACGCCCTCCCGCTCCTCCCCGCCCAGAGCGGGAGAAGTCACATCGATGACTTCCCACTATAAAAAAGAGGCTCTATATAGACTGTATTTTATTTTTTGTTATGACTGCGTAATAGCATTAGGTAAGTTAAACCTACTGTGTAGGTTTAAAAAGTATTTAGTTTTTGATACAGAATAGTTACTTTGTTTTTCATTAGAATTCAGGTGTAACGGTAAAAGTAATAGAAAAGTATTGGAAAAGAAAACTGTTGGCAGTATTTGCGAATTACGGCAAAAGTATTTTATACGTTATTATTCATCACTATACATAATAATATATACGATCATCAGTTCCGTTTTACGTTTATAATTTGATGGTGGATTTCCTCGCCGTAACTGATTTTCTACATTTGTATGGGAAGTCATTCAAATGGACAGACATCTTTTTGTAATACTTTTTGTAATAGGCAAGCGTTTATATGGTTCGTTAATAGAAAGTGACAAATGTATTTTCATCCCACCATCTCGGAAAGAGTATTTTTAATCTTGAATATCTGAGTGGAAAAGCCGTTTTTATTCTCTAGAGGATAAAGTAAATTGAATTTAGAACATCGTGTGCACTAAGTTTGTGAATTAAAAAAATACATTAAACCTATTTACTGTTACCTCTATGGTGCCGAATATATCATACAACTTTTTTTTAATTTGTTAAAAACTCAGACTCGGAACCTTCTTGGTTGACCTTTTTCAATTTGCTTTGAACGCGGTTCTTTACGCGGCATTTTTTCACGTCATTGTTAAATCTTATATTTAAAACAAGAAACTTAAAAACAAGTGAAAAAACTAAAATGAGTGATTCTAGCGACGAGGAAGTTTGTTTGACGCCAACAGAATTGGTTGAAACTGTTAATAATGCGCAAATGAGCTTTCTCCCTCAACAATCGCGAGAAGCATTTAAAACAGTACGATATGTTCAACACATGGCGACTAGCAAAAGGAGCCAAAACTTTCTCAGGAAACGTTTTTTTTTTTTTTGCATTTAGTCATTTCCTCGCTGAGGTGGAATGAAAAGTTACGTGTTGTACTCGAGTGCAAAGATTTTTCACCTCGTGCTCTTTTGATTCCCTCGCTAACGCTCAGGATTCTAATTTTGAATCCTTCGCTTGCTCGGTCATCAAAATTGAACACGCGGTTAAAAAGCAACTTTGCACCCTTGTATAACAAATAACTATTATGAACTGCGGACCTTCTATGTTCATCATCTACCGAACCTTTTTCCAACTATATTGGGGTCAGCTTCCAGTCAAGCCGGATTTAGCTGCTTACCAGGCAAGCGTTGCTTAACCTTTAAGAACCACCCGTGCGGCTGTTATTATCTAGCCACGAGCTCCCCTTATTTTAAATATGAAAATCGTTTATGTGGTAAAGTCATGGCTCACTTTAATGTTTACCTGTTGCTAAATGCTGACACCATTTAACGGGAACCAACAATTTCCCAGGACGAATTGGTGAAAATTGTGAAAATCATTGCTCTTAATGCGGTTTGCTGAACTGGTACATAAATATGAATGTGTATGTAAAAAAAATATTTTTTCAGCTTTTATTTTATAGTAGGTCAAATCGCTATCACCCTATGTATTCTTTAGATTAAAGTAATTAAATAGGCTTTTCAAAGTCAGCTCTCGCTGTGAAAACTTTAAGTACTCTAAAAATATAACTGTGCCGACGAAATATAATTGTCGACGTATTCCTAAACTTGCTCAATACAGTGATATCTGTTAACTTTATCCAGATAATCCTAGATTCTTCTAGATAATCCTATATTCTTATAAGTTGTTAGGTTCATAATCATGAATTAAAATACCGGAAAATAGTAGATAAGTACTTATTTGAAGACACACCGGATCGGTCGTTGTGGCGACACGCCGACACTTAGCACGGCGTCCACTGCTGGACACGGCTTACGTGTCCAGCAGTGGACGTTTTTCAGCTGAAATTATTAGGTCAAAAACCTTTGCAATAGACAATGAAAAGTTCAAAGATGTAAGTCCTAATTAAGAAAGAAAAATTAAGCTGAATTGCCTAAGTAAAATAAAGCAGAAGTTTTGTAATAACGTTAAACAAATCATCAATAGGCTCTTAATAAACTAGTGCGCCTCACCATCGACGATTGCATCACTGCTTACCATCAGGTGGGATCGCAGTCAAGTGCTAGTTTATAACCATTACAAAAAAATTACAATCAAACAAACATAGCACTGCATAAACATTCTCCTAGATCTATTTTTAGCATTGCTGTATTGATCCCCTCTCACCTCTGACCCCGGGCGCAGCCTAGGGTCATAGGGTTCATCATCATTCGTATCTAGAGTAATCTGTGTAATCAGTGTAATTGGCAATTGGCCGTTCTGGTTAAATAAATTATAAATCACTAGCGACCCGCCCCAACTTCGCACGGGTGCAAAATAATTAGTGCTACTTTGATGCATGTATTATACATATAAACCTTCCTCTTGAATCACTCTATCTATAAAAAACCCACATCAAAATCCGTTGCGCAGTTTTAAAGATTTAAGCATATATCCCTATATCCTTACAGAGAAAGCGACTTTTTTTATACGAGTTAGTACTCGGTATATATCATCGCTACATAGTTGTAGTGATGATATATACCGAAACTGAAACACAATTTTGTATATCGTACAGATCTACAGCTACTTTATCCTTGTCTTCACTTTTGAGAACAATGGTAGTGGCCTATAGGTATACCTAGTAGTAATTGCCCCGCCTCAACAAGTTTAGGTCGGTTTAAACCCAGCCAGGCAAATTACTTAGTGTTTTCTGGCCGTCAGCCGTACAAAATAGCCCTATCTTTTTAATAGTTCAGTTAAGATCGTTAAATGGATCGCGTTTAAAGCTCGTGGTATGACCTCTTTTCTGTGGAAAGGGAATAGAGTGCGTCTAATGAAAGCGCGACCTGGAGTTTATTTTTTTAATTTAATTGACAACATTATTCAGCCGCAATCGTAGGAAATAAAAAAAATGTGAGTATCAAGACATGATTCTCTTACTAGTTAGTAATACCACATACAATTTTTTTGGATTTAACCTCTTTTTCTCAGGTCGCGCTTTCATTAGACGGACTATAGAACTATTTATTAAATACGAAGTTTTAAGATTATACGACTCTCATACAAGATTATCTGAGATGATAGGTTCTTAGGTTATATTAGTATATGAGGGTTTAGTGGTATAATAAAAGTAATGATTCATCCCGTTTTAAAAGGAATTGTCTCTTTACTCAGTCTCGTCCCCAATTTCCAAAATCGCTCGGACGAGACTCATTTCTCTAATTAAGAAATAATAATTATATACCTACGTATGAAAAATAAAATTTCAGGCTATGTTAATAACTAAGGTATTGACAATAGTTATTAACATCGTAAACATTGGTTTAAACAGACGGCAGCCTCGTTTCTGCGAAGCGGTAATGCTAGCGAAGAAAGATACCACCCGCGCGTGGGAATGGTCCTCAACTCCTCACGCCCCGGCCAGGATTCTGATGATTTCCAGCCACCGCAGGCGTGGGCTTGCGGACGGCGACCAATGGGTATTAGGACGACACCTGAACTCGCGATGCACTGCGAGGAATCGTACTAGTAAACAACACATTTTATGCAGTTGATTAAAAAATGTCTGTTGTTTGAAAAACTAAGCTCTATCTCGACCTGCATTGAAAATAAGATAGTTAAAAACTTTCCTAACAGAAGTGAAGTTGCGTGGTGCAGACAAATGCAGACAACATACTTAACTGTTTCAGAACGGTTTCTAATTTGTTCATTTACGTTGTTGAAATGTTTTCCCAACTGTTCGTTGTTACACAACATAGGAATTTTTCTAAAATGCAGAAATATTATACTGCAGTCGTTATTAAAAAGAGCACAAGTATTTTTTTTATGAAACTGTATTAAAATATTTAAATACGTAATTGGAATCAGAAACAAAAACACTGATTCCGAATATATTATGTAAGGCAGCGGGGGGCTAGTTGTAACAGGGGTAAGTTGTAACAAGCGTTTTTTTACCTACAAAATAGATGAATAATCGTTTGATTTTCAACCTTACTTATTATGTACTACCCATTCTGTTTTAGCGTTTGTAAACTTTCAAGTTAAAGGTTCAAGCTTGTTACAACTAGCCCCAATCACGGGGTAAGCTGTAACACCCGTCAGTATTTTTTCAAACACGTTTCTACAAAAATACATTACAGTTTTGATCAAAAAATTATTTGAAATCAATAATTGAATAGTTGTTAATTGGTATAGTACCTACTGCTAGATTTCATAAATACCAAATAAATAAGCTTTCATAGCCAAGAAACGAAAAACTGTTACAACTAGCCCCCCGCTCCCCTACTTATCTAAAAAAAAATCGAAGGAATTGTAAGTTGTGCCCTTTTTAATAACGACGGCAGTATAGTACCAGTTGACCTGGTGACCGGTCATTATGACGATACTTTTGGAGGATGTTTTTATCCAGCAGTGTCCATATTGATGATGATGATGATGAGCCGTTCAAGGATCTGAGAACGAGTTTTTTCAACTCAATCTACCTAGCCTTTTCCCAACCGCGATGGGGTTGGTCTCAAGTCAATGCCAAAGTATTAGTATTAAGTATTTTACATAAAGGGACCACCTATCTCCCTCCAGGATTCCTACAGATTGTGGCGAGCAAATAGACAGATAGCCGTATACTGATAATTGAATAACACGATACCCCTTAGCAAGATAGATGTTAGATCTCCCTGGCATAGTCTGACTGTCCGTAAAGCCTGTCGAAGCCTATTAATTAGTCGGGGCTAACGGTTAACGTGATTTTCGAGGCACGGAGAAACCATATGAGTGAGCGAGATCTCGCTCCTCTGCATCAGATGGAGATTGTTTTTTTTTTAATCGATAGGAACTAGTGCTTGACTACGATTCCATTTGATATTAATTACTCAGATACCCGCGATACGAGACACAATAGCAAAACAATAACAGCGCGGTCTCAAAGGACCGGTTGGGGATTCAAACGTTAAGCCGTGGTGCAATCGTTAATGGTGGAATACAGTAATTTAAGAGCCTATTAATTTTGGTCTTGAAGAAACAATTTGGTCAATAGTGAAGTATTATGATCTTAATTGTCTGTTAGAAGCAATGCAAGCAAACATGTCACTGAGACATACGGGTACCTATGTTTATAGGTAAACAGAAAATATGTTTTAATTGATATAAATATCAACTAGTATAAGTTTTGCCCTAACAGGGTCTACAATACTCTACAATGAATCATTTATGCGTTGCTCTCAGCCTGTTGCTTACTGTAGTATGTTATAAATGTTACCAACATTGTGGACGTAATTTAATGAACGTGATATTTAAAGTTGTTTTCAGCTTCAGCACTGTAGCACTTAAAACGCATTATTGACCGCGGTATACGTGGACGTGGCCCAGTAACCATCAGTTAATGACCTGACCGCCTCGCTTTTATCACTCGGCGCACATATTATAAAATCCATTAAAATACATATGACCAGATATACTACTCCTCTTTCTCTGGGCTCTATTGTTATATTATTTTACTACTAGTTGCAGTCAGAACGTACTCTCGAAGTTTCCTATGCCCTATTTCAGGATCTGGAGTAGTCCAGGATCTTCCCAACAATCTAGGCCTCCTGTGATATCACCTCCCTCTGATCTGATGGACGAACGGACATAATGTTAGATAATTCATATTAATTAATATAAATTATCTAACATTTTGGGGTGTCAGCACAAATCCATTTTAGCATAATAGCCTTGTGGGAGGGATTCCAAAGTTGCGTTAACCAATAGGTGATCGCCACTCCAGAACTTTTCGTCTTTATCGACCACCTGTTTTACGAGCAATGTGCCCTGCCCACTTATAGCGACGCTTAGGGGAGGCCTATGTGTCCAACATTGAATGTTTTTTGGCTGAAATGATGATCAATAATCATTAATGAATTATTATTTACTAGCTTTTGCCCGCGGCTTCGCCCGCGTGGAAGTCGGGTAACCAAGGAAATTCAGAAAAAATAATAATATCGTAAGTGGGTCGCATAAAATATAGCCTATAGCACTCAGGAAGAAAGCAGCTTTATATCAATACCTACATTTTTGTTGTCTGACCAGGATGTCCAGAGATTACCCCCTACAAACAAAAAAAAAAACTTTACCTCTTTATTATATTAGTATAGATATATTTGCCGAAAGTTATTTTAGGAGTGCCTTTAGCAACCTTGTCTAAACGCATATTTTGTCATCTTTTTAATTTGTCTTGTCTTATTTTGAATATGTGCACTAAAAACTGTGTGAACTAAAAAAAATTAACATCCACTTAATTTTATGGACACTTATAATAAGATATTCTAAGTTTTTAGTTTCGGAATGCCCTTTATGGAATCAATGCCAATTAATGTCAATCTGAGCATTTAATGTGCTTTACGGAGATTTTAAGATAGCCATAAATTTCGATGTGACATAAAGTACCAGAAATACACATAGTTAAGGCTCTGCTAGCGTGCAAGGTTGATTTTTATTTACATACTAGCTTCTGATAGCGGCTTCGCCCGCGTGTAGAGTTAGTTTAGTCTTAGCGTGATGATATAATATAGCCTATAGCCTTCCTCCATAAATGTGCTATCTAACATTGAAATAATTATTCATATTGGACCAGTAGTTCCTCTAATTAGCGCGTTCAAACAAACAAGCACTTCAGCTTATCTATATTAATACTATAGTATTAATATAGATTTGTTTGGTGTAGATCTGATGCAGTCCGAAAAAATTGGGTATAATATGTATGTTGTGTTTTTTTTGCTAGCGGGAGAGAGGAAGTTAGCACTGGCAAAGAAAGCCCTATGGCTTCGTTCTCGTAAAAATAGATTTATTCATACAAACTTTAGGGTAAAAAACAAAAGGGGTGAAACAATCACCCCTTCAGGGTGTGAATTTTGTAAGTACTCTTTGGTGCTCGCTTACGTCATAAAAGAAAACCTTGTGCAAGATTTCACAGTTCTAGTCCTAGTAGTTTCGGATACAGAACATGTTCCGGATGAGCTTTGAAATGTCCGTAAGTCTGTTTATCCTTTTTGTAAGAAAGCAATTCTCCAATAATTTTAGAGAATCCTGTAGGTACTTATTTGAAAAGAAATAATAATCCAAGAAGAGTAAACGATTTGTACCTACTGGGCTCAAATAATTTAACTAGTTTACCATCGATTCTAAAAGAAGAAGTTAGTCATTTTGCAGTCGTTGCCTGAACTGCAACTCTTCCTGGTTTTTTACTATTGTCTTATCGCTTGTGTTTTACCACTACGCAACGTTCAATATATTACACAGTACTTAAAAATCAGAACTGGTTATTCATTCTTATATCTATACTATAGTGTAGCCATTAGTGCTGTGCACTCCCTGAGGTATGTGCGCGGCGAGACGGGGGGGGGAGAATTGACTGCTGCGCTCTGTCAGTGCGCCGTCAACGCTCGTGGCGGCAGGTAGTGTTATCTGTATCGGACTGTCTATGTCAGACGCACATGGGATAAATATTCAAAGATGGGTCGTGCGTTATCTCGTGATATAAAGACTGCCATTTTTAAGGTGGCTGAATATTTTATGAAAAGAAAAGCAGACAAAGAAAGCTTTGAATTTAAAAATGATGTGAATATTGCCAAAATCGTTGCGGAGGCTACGGGGTACAGCAAAAGAACCGTGCATAATGTGATTTCTGCGGGTTATTTATCAATTGAAAATTCAAGCCAATTAAAATTTCAATTTCCAAAAAAACCAAAAGTTCTAAAGAAAAAACACGTTGTGGATGATTTTGACCTTGGAGTTATCAGAAGAAAAATTCATCAGTTTTACGAAGTTGACAAAAAAATACCAAGTGTCCGTAAGTTACTATCAAGTTTGAGAAAGGATGGCATATTGACTTGTGGACGGGAATATTTAAGACAGCTTTTACACAAAATGGGCTACCGTTTCAAAAAATGCAAATCAAAGAGACTTCTTCTTATAGAGCAGCCTAATATTACAGTGTGGCGGAAAAAATATCTAACACAAATCAGAAATTACAGAACGCAAAACCGCAACATATATTTTCTTGATGAAACATACATCAACGCCGGTCACCATGCCAGCAAATGTTGGCAATCATCGTCAGAACCCGGAATTCATGCTGATATTGGGAAAGGACGGCGATTGGTAATTCTTCACGCTGGTTGTCGAAATGGCTTATTGGATGATGCATTGACTATATTCAAATCAGATGCTAGAACCGGTGACTATCATGGAGATATGAGCGTACCTACTTTTTATAAGTGGGTAGATGAAAAGTTAAAAGATAAGTTGCTGCCGAATTCTGTAGTTGTAATGGACAACGCGTCTTACCACAGCGTTCAGGTTGAGAAGAAACCAACTATATCAAGCCTCAAAAGTAAAATGCAGAACTGGTTGCTACGCCATAATGTAGAATTTTCAGGAACCATGACAAAGGCTCAACTGCTACTTCTTATCAAAAATACACAAAAAGAACCCGTGTATAGAATTGACGAACTCCTGAAAGCCAGTGGACACACTGTTCTGCGTTTACCTCCGTACCATCCGGATTTAAAGCCAATTGAGTTGGTCTGGGCTGATATTAAAAACAACATAGCCCAAAACTATATTAATTCTTCTCTAGACGAAAAAATAATCTTATTGGATAAATTGTTTTCGGAATTCACGGCGGAAAAATGGCAG
Source organism: Mythimna separata (assembly GCA_030763345.1). Lineage (NCBI taxonomy): Eukaryota > Metazoa > Arthropoda > Insecta > Lepidoptera > Noctuidae > Mythimna > Mythimna separata. Next base: position 17,989,814 of record CM061167.1, on the reverse strand, counting down.
AGATGCGACGATCATGTCCAGAAAAATGAAAACGATTACTGGAGTCGCGATAGTAGGTTCGATAATGTTATCGATTCATTCATAATAAATTTGCAAGACTCTGATTCAAGTTCCGGTGGCGAAGTGGAAGATGAAGATGATGACGAAATCGAAGATGAAGTTGAAACGGAATCTATGTCAGAATAACTTTCGTTAGAATATATAATTGTTTGTTAATATAAAAAAGTCCTGCTTTGAATTATAAGTTTAGTTCTTATTTGTCACCTGCACATTTTTAATAAAATAGGAGTATATTTGGGTTATATTTTAATCAACTAAGTAAGTATAATATATTACAGATAGCCTCCGACCGTCGTCCCGCCCCAAGTCTTGCTTTAGAAATGCACACTGAAATCGTAAGATCTGTCCGACATGTATCGATCTCATGTGAACTCATGCACTTTTTTCTTCGCCTCCCACCTCGCCGCGCATACCTCAGGCAGTGCACAGCACTAATGGCCACACTATAATATTATAAAGAGGTAAGATTTGTACCTATTTTTGTATGTTTGTAATGAATAGGCTCAAAAAGTACTGGGCCGATTTAAAAAATTCTTTCACCAATAGAATGCTACATTCTTCCAATTTGACATAGGCTACATTTCATTTTGAAAAAAATTAGGGATCCTTGGTAAAATTTGAACAATGTAATCAAAGGTGTAGAAAAATGAGTCTTAAGTCACTAAAAAAAGTGTTTTATATCCAAATTTCCAAAAATAAATAATTGTCTACCACGTGCGAAGCCGGGACGAGCTGCTAGTACATAATATAAAACATATTAAAAGTCAATACTTAACATATGTAGAAACAATTTTGTTGCCGGATCAAAAATGTTTTTGTACCACCCTAACATAACGCACTAAAATCGTAATTTGGTGTGAGAGGAGTGATAATTCTGTCTCTCTCTCACATCGGATAATTTTAATATGTCATGGTAAGGCCAGTGAATTTTGAGCTTTTAGATGAATTAACACATTCATTCATTCATTATTCGGCTAGAAATTATGCTAAACAAATTAAATTTAAAAAACAACAAATTATATTTGAAAAAAATAATCATTTAAAAAATGAGCCAGGTGAATTAACCCGTATTTTCACTCAAAGAAGTTTCGTGACGTGTAATACCACTGCAGTTTATGATGTGCCAGGATTTTCGCATATTAACATGTCTGCTTTTTAGCATGTGATTTTACGATATTAATAAGAAAAATGTAACTTAAATAGAAACATATCAGCAAACCGTAGGGCAAATAGGGCAGGTACTCGCTAAGGCCGCGGTGATTTTCTGAAAAGGAAACCCGTGAAGTTAGAAAACAAAGGGCAATTGAAGGACGTAGGGGTGGTTTTAATTAATAAATCTACAGGCCTATAAAGTTACGACCGTTTCAAGCACAATCTTTTTTACAATCGGTAACGCCAAGGTTCAAGCGATTTAAAAAAACGAGAAATTGGTCATTTCGTTAGCGCTTGTCAAAATTGTAACTTGGCTACTATTTGGACAATAAAACTACAGGATATAGCGATGAACACTGTAGAAACGATATGGAGGAGCTCGTGGCTATATAATAACAGCCGCACAGGTCGATCTTCAAGGTTAAGCCACGCTTGCCTAGGTTGGTCTGTGGATGGGTGACCATCTTAACATAACGAGTTTCCTCCGTGCCTCGGAAAGCACGTTAAGCCGTTGGTCCCGGCTGTCATTTGTAGATCTTTGGCAGTCGTTACGGATAGTCAGAAGCCAGTAAATCTGACTCCAGTCTTGCCATGAAGTACCGTATTACCCCAGTTAATGGGTTGTGGAGGTCTGGTAGGCAGCCGCTCCTCGTAAAATACTGGTATTCAGCTAAATCCGGCTTGACTGGAAGCCGACCCCAATATAGTTGGGAAAAGGCTAGGCAGATGATGACTGTAGAAACGATTATTTATTATCATTCTGAACAAATTAACTTTGCAACTTGGCACTCGGCATCGTGAGGAAACCGGCATGTCCTAGAACCAAAAATTCGAAAACATGTGACATCCACCATGGGCCCGTGTGGTGGATTACGGCCCATTCCCTCTCCTAGAGAGGAGGCCTGAGTCCCAACAGTGGGAACATTACAAGGCCGATAAAACTTGGCTACGAATTTCGTATTCGTTTGTTCGGACCACGTGACTTAACTTTGAGAAGAAACGTTTGGATGCGCTTCATAATTTCTATTTCTTTTTTATTTCACCTTATGACGAAGGCTTTTCATCGTTTAATAATTATTCTATTTATTAACTAATCGTTGGTTTTGGTGATTTCCTATTTGACAGCTGCAACTGTCAAACGCGCTTGACGCGAGCGACACTGCTAGCAACAAAAAAGACTTGTACTAACTACGGAACTGTTGTGTTGTGTATTGTTGGCCAGCATAGTGTGCCTAGACGGTGAGCTGTTCATCCCAACACGCGGAAGAATCCTGTTTCCTGGGGATCGCTGGATCAGAGGTATGTGGCATGAATAATAAGTAGAACTTTATCCATTTGCATATTTTTCTCCTTAAAATTAGCACTGCTGAATCAGCAATAATTAAATCCTAAAAGAAATCTATTCTTTAGTAATTCAGGTTCACGCCCGTGTGATTTTCCTAGTAATGCATTCTACATTCTAGAAGTTATACGCACCAGCGTTCTAATAGCGTTAACGATTGTAGATTGCTGACATGCCCGCTGCTCCACCCAGAGCGGGCAAAGTAAATGGATGATTCCCCACCTTAATAAAAAATGTCAGAAAACTTATCGAAATTGCATACTAAAATGTGTATATAAATTGGTGTAATAAATTTTTACTATGGTCTGCCGGTTTAACTAAAGGTAAACAATCTTGGTATGTCTTTTTATATTAAAGAGTTCGTATAAAATATAGGTATAATATAGGTAAATTTAGTTTATTAGCTAACATCGATTTAGGTAAATACCTAGTTGCAAAGATTTTTACTTACAATTTTTAGACAACTTTTAGATTTTAAGACATGCCAAGATTGTTTACCTTTAGTTAACTATAGTGTAGCCATTAGTGCTGTGCACTCCCTGAGGTATGTGCGCGGCGAGACGGGGGGGAGAATTGACTGCTGCGCTCTGTCAGTGCGCCGTCAACGCTCGTGGCGGCAGGTAGTGTTATCTGTATCGGACTGTCTATGTCAGACGCACATGGGATAAATATTCAAAGATGGGTCGTGCGTTATCTCGTGATATAAAGACTGCCATTTTTAAGGTGGCTGAATATTTTATGAAAAGAAAAGCAGACAAAGAAAGCTTTGAATTTAAAAATGATGTGAATATTGCCAAAATCGTTGCGGAGGCTACGGGGTACAGCAAAAGATCCGTGCATAATGTGATTTCTGCGGGTTATTTATCAATTGAAAATTCAAGCCAATTAAAATTTCAATTTCCAAAAAAACCAAAAGTTCTAAAGAAAAAACACGTTGTGGATGATTTTGACCTTGGAGTTATCAGAAGAAAAATTCATCAGTTTTACGAAGTTGACAAAAAAATACCAAGTGTCCGTAAGTTACTATCAAGTTTGAGAAAGGATGGCATATTGACTTGTGGACGGGAATATTTAAGACAGCTTTTACACAAAATGGGCTACCGTTTCAAAAAATGCAAATCAAAGAGACTTCTTCTTATAGAGCAGCCTAATATTACAGTGTGGCGGAAAAAATATCTAACACAAATCAGAAATTACAGAACGCAAAACCGCAACATATATTTTCTTGATGAAACATACATCAACGCCGGTCACCATGCCAGCAAATGTTGGCAATCATCGTCAGAACCCGGAATTCATGCTGATATTGGGAAAGGACGGCGATTGGTAATTCTTCACGCTGGTTGTCGAAATGGCTTATTGGATGATGCATTGACTATATTCAAATCAGATGCTAGAACCGGTGACTATCATGGAGATATGAGCGGACCTACTTTTTATAAGTGGGTAGATGAAAAGTTAAAAGATAAGTTGCTGCCGAATTCTGTAGTTGTAATGGACAACGCGTCTTACCACAGCGTTCAGGTTGAGAAGAAACCAACTATATCAAGCCTCAAAAGTGAAATGCAGAACTGGTTGCTACGCCATAATGTAGAATTTTCAGGAACCATGACAAAGGCTCAACTGCTACTTCTTATCAAAAATACACAAAAAGAACCCGTGTATAGAATTGACGAACTCCTGAAAGCCAGTGGACACACTGTTCTGCGTTTACCTCCGTACCATCCGGATTTAAATCCAATTGAGTTGGTCTGGGCTGATATTAAAAACAACATAGCCCAAAACTATATTAATTCTTCTCTAGACGAAAAAATAATCTTATTGGATAAATTGTTTTCGGAATTCACGGCGGAAAAATGGCAGAGATGCGACGATCATGTCCAGAAAAATGAAAACGATTACTGGAGTCGCGATAGTAGGTTCGATAATGTTATCGATTCATTCATAATAAATTTGCAAGACTCTGATTCAAGTTCCGGTGGCGAAGTGGAAGATGAAGATGATGACGAAATCGAAGATGAAGTTGAAACGGAATCTATGTCAGAATAACTTTCGTTAGAATATATAATTGTTTGTTAATATAAAAAAGTCCTGCTTTGAATTATAAGTTTAGTTCTTATTTGTTACCTGCACATTTTTAATAAAATAGGAGTATATTTGGGTTATATTTTAATCAACTAAGTAAGTATAATATATTACAGATAGCCTCCGACCGTCGTCCCGCCCCAAGTCTTGCTTTAGAAATGCACTCTGAAATCGTAAGATCTGTCCGACATGTATCGATCTCATGTGAACTCATGCACTTTTTTCTTCGCCTCCCACCTCGCCGCGCATACCTCAGGCAGTGCACAGCACTAATGGCCACACTATACCTAATCCCGACAAACCAATGGCGTATTTTTTTGAAGATCCTGTGGAGTTAAGAGTACATTTATGAGGTTTTCTAAAGCAAACGCTGACGAGGTGCCTTAGGTATAGGCGGCGGATTACCATCGCGAATTGATATTGATACTCTTTTACATTGGCCTACGTGACCAACCGCACGTGGGTGCGGTACGGCCATAAGCGAAGCGAATAGTACGCAATCAGTTGGTTTATTTTTTAAGCGAACTCTTGTTGAAAGCAACATTATAATCATCATCATCGTTTACTTAGCCTTTTCCCAACTAAACTGGGGTTGGCTTCCAATCAAGTTGTTTTATAAAAATATTATTATATATTATTATAAATGGCGACTAAAGCGGCAACTTTACCGCACGAAGAACAGGGCAAAAACTATGGTAAATTGGTTGAACAGTCGGTAAAAAAAGCTTATTTAAATGTCTTACCTTATTGTGAGTGGAATATAAATAGCAGTTTTTTTTATTACCTACTCGTTTAGTATAATTGCTGAAAGGCATTTAATTGTGGACATCCTTCTACTAATGGTACATCTATGACAGTTTGTGCGTATAGATATTTAGATGAATAATTTTAATAATATTCTCGCTTAAACAGCAAAACTGATTTGGACGATGCGTTACTGACTTTAGTATATTGCCATGTGTTAATTACCTCTCCCAACCAATAAATATTTATTTATTTAAACTTCTATACAGAAGTGATACATAGGCGGACTTAATGCAACAAGGCATTCTCTACCAGTCAACCTTTGGGTTTAAAAAGACAACATGAAATTACATTCAAATAGTAATATTATAAAGGCGAATGATTGTGATGGTGTGTGGGAGGTATTTTTGGTGTGTGGGGTTTGTTGTCACTTTTTCACGCTCAAACAGCTGAATAGGTTTTGGGTGAAGTTTGCCAAATAGGTTTGAGTCAACCATCTCACGAAATAACACACAAAATACGTTAGCAGTAACTATAGTTGATAATAAAATGATAAATCATCGTGTAATATTTATCCTTACAAAAAACTGTATAAATATGATAAGCATTATGTATAGACGTTCATTACTGGCAACAAAAATTATCCTAATGAAAGAGAAAACAAATAAACAAAAACTCATTAAAGTCGTTTTTGTTTTCGTTCTGGGGTCGTGTCGCTTTCAGACGGATGCCCTTCAAATGCCCTCACCTGTATGGCTGGGGTTAAAAATAAGTATAACTACAAGAAGGCACCTTCAATAACAACTTGGGAGATTGAAGTAAATTATATGTCTGACTTAGAACATGTATGAATTGACCTTGTCACTTACATATATTCCCTGTCTATATCAACAAGTTCAAAAGTGATAGCAAAAATATATCCCAAGCGAACACACTTTCGGGATAAAAGTATACTATTTATTCCAGCCAACCCAACCTGAACCTGGCCTGAGCCTGGTATATTCAACCTGAGTACCAAGTTTCATCGAAATCCGTTCAGCCGTTCGAGCATGAAGAACTAACAAACATACTCACACTTTCGCCTTTATAATATTACCTTGATTAATTTACATTTTCACTAAATAAAATATAAAAATGAAAAAGAACCAAGTTAGTAAATCGACGCAATCCTTTATTCTTCATTATTATGATAAATAAGTGGCTCTTAAAACAGAATATTGCTTCCATATATTTAGTTTATGATTCTCATATGGGTCTTGGTGGGTGGTATATTGTTACTACGATTAGGGTTGCCAGATATTCAAACCGAAAAGCCGGACAAACCAAACAGTTTAGCCGGACATTTGAGTAAAAAGGCCGACATTTTTTTTTAATGCCATTCAGGTAATTTTTCTTTTTACATTCTAATGAAGTAACAAGTCATTGCTCATTGCAAACGCTTGCAATTGCAAGAACACATAAAAATCTAAAAAATGGTCAACTTTAAAAAGCCTAACAAAAGCTGGACAGGTCGTTCTCAACCCAATTTGGCCGGACACTCAACCAAAAAGCCTCACCGTGTCCGGCTTTATTCGGACGGTTGGCAACGCTAACTACGTTTATAGACCCCCGTGGGGTCGTGGACTCTCCTCAATGCTTCCCAGTGATTTCCAGACAGTTTACATAATATCATCCGATCTCTTTTAACTATTATAATTAATTAAGCCCCCAATCCTGACGGTAGTCATTTGTTGAATGGCAACGACGTTTTTACTGCTTCATAAGGAATGTCTCAAATAACGGTACCAGCGGGTTTAAGTATTCCTTCGGTAAGTCCTCTGTGATTTTAGATACAGTAATTTTTAACCTGTAAGTTTTAAGAGGCATTTTTGATAGTTTTGACAGTTCATATCTTGTGCTTATCTTGTTTTTTTATCTCAATCGTGATGGATATCTGATTTTTGGGTTGTTTTTTCGGTTTTATTATCTAGTTTTCTTAAGAGATTTATATAGTTGAACTGGTACAATAGAGTGAATATATTTCCTAAAAGATGCATACATATAGCGTACATTGGCTTTACTTGGTCTTCAAATACTGATAGTAATGTCCTGGTTTTACCCATCCGATAATAACAGAACATTTACGAGTTTACTTAAAGTCCATTCGGTTTTTGTAAGAAGCTAGTTGTGAAAACTGTTTGATAGTGCGATTTGTAATTTTCGGAGGCTTCTATGGTTTTACCCTTGTCATGATTATCCAAAATAAATTCAAGATCTTAAACTTTCTTACTTACTTTTAACTTACTTCTACATTTACTCTTCACTGGACCTCAGAAAATGCATAGAGTCATGTGGATTGCGCATAGTCTTTTCGCCGAAAATCCTAGTAACAGCACCACCTAGATCTAAACCGTGGTAACACATAACGGTGAATGGAGATTGCTATGAAACAGTTGACTATCGAATACTGTCAGTGACTGCTAGACATCGTCAGAGGTTTAGCAGCGCGGGCGCAGGCACTACTAGCGAAAGTTTCGCCAACGTTCACTTTGCAAAGATACGCCGTTCACTGCATAGATGGCGATATTGTTACAGTGCGACTGCGAAATATAGACAACAAGATAGTTAATCCAAATATTACTATCATTAACACTTAAACTCGTATCTTTTGCCGCAAACCTAAAATCTGAGTTGGCTTAGAAACTTGCTTATCGAACTGTAGGCTTTTTAATTTATTTCACAGTATCAGCATCGTCAACTTTACATCTCGTAGCTTACCCTGCAAACCGGATACTTGTCTCCGTTGAGTTACAAACTGGCTCATCAAACTGTACGGTATAACGTTAGAAACATTAACCAAAGTAACGTACGGTGTAGCTTCAAGTTGTCAACACGAGGCTCCAAGGTGCCGCCCGGCCGGCGCGGCCACTTGAGGAAACGACCCACAAGCCGCTTTACCGTAACACAAAAAATGTTCAGATAAGCCGACTTTCTAATAAACCCTCCTAGACAACCGAGCCCTCTTCCTTGTACATAATAAATCTTAAGGAGACCTCTCTCAAATGAAGCGGTTCCCAATGTTTGATAATTGTGTTGAGATAAAGTATTATAAATCGGATTCTCGGTTTCGTTATAATAAATAGGGATTGTGGCGCAGGAAACATCAAGACATTTATAACTGTACAGCTATTGGGAAAGGTCATCATTTATAAACTGATGTTTATAAATATTCGAGAAGTTTTTATAGGTAAGTTTTGTTGTAGTCGTTTAAAACAATTTTCTTTCTTGACCGTGGAATACTTTGATAGAACTAATGATTAGATGGCGATACTGTAACTATTTAATGGAATGCATGATAAAACAGAGGAATAGTTAAATAGGATACGGACAGTTCTACGAATAACAACACCGGCAAAAGGTGTTCTTTTTTTTAAATGAACGAAAAAAAAGACAATAGAGTACAAAACTTTTACACTCACTGGCCGATATTTTAATGTGGCCTAATAATCAGAAAAAAAAACTAGCTGGAGTGTGCCGGTGGGCTTTAGCATGGGCCCCAGATTGATGCCTCTGCGTAGGCTCGTATCGGACCTTTTTTACCTTTACTTTGAATATTGCCTCTCATAATAAGGGCTCTGGACCGTTAAAAGCCGGGGAATGCGCGACCCAGTGAATGAACTCAGATATCCACGTGTTTCGATTACGGATACGGTTTCTTTAACGACTATTTGTTTCTAATATGTGGTATGCGTCCGATGGTTCTGTCGTTATTTCGACTTGAACTGGTGATTTTATTCTTTGTCCTTTTATGATCGTAATAAATTAGTACTTTTAGTTTTTTTCTTTGCATTATCATGTCGCTATTTGATGTTTAAGACCTGAATGTTACCAATGTCTACAAATGATTAAATGAATATGAATAGAAAATACGGAAACCTAGTCAAATTCATCATGATTGCGAAGCGCTGTATATACTCATTATGTGTATTAGTGCCTAATCATTCACGATTTTATTGAGGAAATAATCAACACCTTTTGTACTGAAAACTTTATTATTTTATTAGGTGCAACCGTAAATGAAATAAAACTTTAATGAAGTTTGTTTGGTGATTGAACAGGATTATAAATTAGAATGTTATCTCCACTGCTTCCTAGACATAAAAGTGATAGCTAGGAAATAAGTCGGGGATGGCTTCGTTTCCTATTCCATAATATTCTACATAGATTCGCATCGGCCGCATGTCCAGTGCAAAGATTTATCACTACACCGGGAAGTCATTATCGGATTGTGGATATCGCGCGTTCTAGAGGAAACATTTACTATACTGCAATCTGCAGAAGTCTACAAGATTAGCAGATTTTCAATGTTTTTATTAATTCATTCAATAATTTAATAATTTGTACACTGGTCATTAAAAATTCAAAATATTAAAAATCTATCTATATAAATCAATTATGTACCATTCAACGAATTCGAACGAACGAGACGGATCTCGAAATACGAAGGTACTTGCCATAGCTATAATATGGAATAGCTCCAGTAGTCTTCCTTTGTTGAAGAACCTGCTCAAAGTCAGGGTACCTATACAATGAATTACAACACCTACCACCAAATACAAAAACTAACTATTGTGTGTACTAGGTATAGATGTGCTAAGACTACGACTCACCTTTAGACAAAACTCATTGTGACGACGATCGAAGGACAAATACTTTTTTCCGCGGTTTCATTCGCATTTATTGCGATTCAGCGAATAAATCACGTGCGATGCAACCATACCTAGCAATAATGTTGCCCAAAACCAGTCTTGCAAGCCTGCAAGACTCTTGCCTCTCTCGTCTGCGATTTGCGTGTAATTGAGTTTTCAGTTCCCCAGTATCGGTAACGTATAACACTAAAAGCAGATTTCAGTTAAACTTACTGCGAGACGCAAGAGTGTCAGAGGCTTGCAAGACAAATTTTTGGGCAACACTACGTTGCAATTACGGCTGAAATAAATGTTGCGCTATTTACTGAAAGAAAACAAAGAGAAAAAACCTCTGTTACCAAAAACTATTTTCAACACGAGAAACTATAGAATAGGAGAACGTTATACAAAGGGGGGTTCATCTTTGTATACCGTTATTTTTCAAAAATAGCACCAAATTTTTGAAAATAGGTTTGCTTTGTTACCTGGGTTAGAAGTTTATGGTCAAATACCACGGTGAATTCGACGTACCTAGGTACCTATCAACCAAACAGTTAAGTAAGGACGTTTCTATAATAGTTTCATTGACGTTCTTCTCTGTAGAGCTAAGCTTTGGAACATCAAATTTAGTTTCACTTTTTAGACTTATTAATATTTTGGTAACCCAAAAGTGTACAAGTTTTATACAAAGGTACCCATAGAGTTTACTAATTAAAACCACTTATAGCCAGAGTATCTAAATTGCATGAAAATTTCAATAAGCCACGGCTAGGATACATTGTTAATGTTTATTACACAGTTTCCATCATCAGATCAGCTCAAGTGAATAACCTAATCAAAATAATGATTTAATATAGAGTTACGGTGGCTCCCTTCCGGCTTCATTATCAGATCAGTTTGAGGTCTTTTCTCTCCTCATCCATCACTTAAAATCATCATCTGCCTAGCCTTTTCCCAACTATATTGGGGTCGGCTTCCAGTCAAGCCGGATTTAGCTGAATACCAGCATTTTACGAGGAGCGGCTGCCTACCAGACCTCCACAACCCATTAACTGGGATAACACGGTACTTCTTTCACTTAAAATACGTATAAATAAGCAATTGTACTTGTTACGACAGTTTTGCTATGGTCATTTGAGGTTTTGTTCCATATCTTCGAAGTTCATCATCAGATCATAACAATATTTCTATGGAACTAATTCGGGAATCTAATCTAATCAGTGCACAATTAGCCGAGAAAACGGTAACCATACATTAAAAACAAAACATCATCAGTTCACAATTGACCGAGAAATCGCTGAAAAAATACCGTCAAAGATATAACATCCTCTTTTTTGAAGTCGGTTAGTAGAAAAAAACTTGTTATGTACCTAAGCTACCGTAAAATGGGGTGAATAGAAACTCAAGGGTGAATAGAAACAATTTGAAGTGGATTTTCTCGTTATTTAACCGGTTTTCCCAGAATCTAAGTACTCTTATTTATTCATTAATTGTATAAAAAGTCAATGCTGAGATAGAAATCCGTATAAAATATGTAACCAAAGTAAAAATCCTAATCAAAGTTTTGTTCCTATTCACCCCTGCACTCCTATTCACCCCGTTTTACCCGGTACTTACTTCACAATATCGTATAGCCTACTGTTGTATATTCACACTTCGTGTAAACCTTCTTACAAAATAAAAAACAAAAACTTAATATTTTTGCTATACAACACCTACAATTCCTAATAATCAGTTCCATGAACGGTAGTAGATAAAGATGAATATCTAAGAGTTGTTTAGATGCGCATCCTAACATGGCATCAAAATAATAGTGATCAAATAGATTTAAAAATTCGCTCTAGGAAAGGGAAACATGCAAGCATGCACTTTTTATTAATTAATTTCATCATCTTGCTCGCAAAAGGGTATGAAAAGGGGGGAGGGGAGGATATGAAAGGGTATGGGAGGAAAAATCTCAGTGTGGGTTGTAAAAGCTACAAGAATGTGAACCCACCTTGGGGACATGTGACGTCTATCAACTGGATTGTGATCCACTTCTTTTCACACAAAGAGTGACCTATACCTTTGTCTCAGTAGAGGGTCCATTATAAGCTGATTATGTTTGTAAATATAATAGAAAAAAAACAGGCAAAGCAAAAAAAACACCGGGTAAAGGAGGGTCTTTTTTAGCAGGAAAATAATCAAAACAATTCTAGTTTGAACGGAACGTCAGAAAGAGTCAGAATTTTGCTGACTAACCCGTGTCATAACCAGGTACGGGCTTTAGTTCTAGAAAACGAATATTTATATACCTACTTATTATGCAACAACGTCCCAAATAAAAACTACTAAACGGATCTTCGTTATCATCAATATAGACAGAGTGCTTTATGAAGCTTCAACTTCAAATGTGTTACATTGCATAGTATAGTAGAGACAGAACTTGAATTTTCAGTAACGAATTACTCTATGGCACCCAGTAGTTTAGAAATCGGTGGTGTGACACTCCCGTGCCTCGGAAAGCACGTAAAAGCCGTTGGCCCTGCACCTGATCCGGTCAGATCACAGTCTAATCCTGTGTTTTTGCAAACGCAAATACTGTACACTGTAATATCTCCTGCGTACTTGATTTATCTCTGTTGAGAATGGCCACCGTGATCGAAAATCGAATTAAGGTAGAAAAAATCTTACCAAATTTAATGATTTCTGATACACGTGTAACGCCAATAAATGTTCAAAATATTTTTTGCCACATAAATAAAATGGAAATAACAAGCAAGAGAGAGAGCAGACGCGAGACGTACAAAATAAGATACGAGGACAGCAACACTATAAAATAATAAAGCCATCGGTACGCCTATAGGAAATCGGCATCCTGCTCAATGAACAGAAAGTCTTTCTGGAAGCATTGAATAGGAAAAAGCTTAGGAATATGACTGATTTACTTGGAATCTTCTTGCTAGCGAGAAGTCAATAAAAATAGTCCAACAAAAGGTGTTTACAGGAAAAATGTGTCTGGAAAAGCAATGGCGTCCTGAGCCAAGGAAGGACATAGTTACACGTGTCTACATAGACTTTATTGATGTTCGATACTTCCTGCTTCCCTCCCCCCTCACCTGAAGAGTGGGGGTTAGCTAAAAATAGTCCTTTTGATACTGTCTGTATTGAAACGCAAATTACCTTCTTCCTATATTATAAAAGAGCGAATTTTTTACCTAAGATCTAGTTTTGTTTGTTTCTCCTCGTAAAATACTGGTATTCAGATAAATCCAGCTTGACTGGAAGCCGACCCTAATATAGTTGGGAAAAGGCTAGGTGGATGATGATGATAATGATCTATATTTGTTTGGTACTACACGTTCCAAGACTAAACAGTAACAGGAAATCTAAAGTGATGCCTCAATTCTTATCGGTTATGCGTTTTTGATCCCTACACAATACAGTTATTTGTAAGGCATATAGGTTTTCCTTGTCCACGTTTCTTGTTTGTTTACATGTTTGTAAACAAACCTACAGTAAAATAGTTTAATAGCTGTAGTTATGTATTGTAGGTTTGTGAGGGAAACTTTTTAAACAATAAGTAGTTTGCCGAAGGCGAAGGCCTCCCTTTTCCTTTTCTAGTACGTCCAGTGGGACACAAAAGGCTAACTAAATAAGTAACTAACTTTATTACTAATTTTGAGTTAGGTTAGATCAGCGAAACCTTACCTTAGACATCTTATGAGAATCTTTGTTTATTTACATTCGTAATAGCGGTTCCGTAAGATATTGTTCTGCCCGAAAGCTGGCACGTTGTCAAAAAAAATACCTGATTGCAACACCACCTAACGGGCCCAATTGTATATTTTCAAACCATCCTTGAGACCAACTCAAATCTACAAAAGAATTACGTTCAAATCGTTCAAGCCATTTAGCTCCTAAACGGCTTGACCGATTTTTACGTAATTTAGGTGACAAACACACGTACATAAGACTTATGTAAGTATATAAGAATATTGTAATAAAAAAGTGATTGCACAAAGTAAGCACATAGTTTCAGTTTCGCGCGTAGCTGACCGTTCTGATCGTTGCGTGCCAGTCCGTCGTATTTCCTGCACTTACGCTGCGCCCGCGCCGGTGAAACTCATGAAAATGCGCCTCCAATCAGGGAAATGCGATCGCGAAAGTGATTTATTAATTCAACCAAAAATTGCTGTGTTAAACTAGATTGATAGAAGATTTTTAATACGTATTTGTTTACTTTTGTGGTTGATTTTATATATATTGGATTTTTTAACATGTATTAATGAATCCATCATTTTGGTGACTATTTTTTTTTCTTGACCATTTTCATGTGATACTATTGACCGGTTACCGGACCTTATAACTTTTCTATATAGGTATAAGAACTGAGTGATGCAATTATACAAACTTAAACTAGAGATTACTCGTAGGTACATTCCCTTCATTTACCTACAGTATTTTAGATTCCCGATCCACTTTATTTGTCCCTCAACAATCTAAGTGCATTAAGCCAGCGGCCCTTTTAACTAAAAAGTAAATCACTGAAGCGTGGCACCCACCTTAACTGCTCTAGATAACAATTTGATAGTTGCATGGGTAATAAAAACGTTCAAAAATTGGTCACAATTACCCTGCTTACCGCTTCGTAACATTTTAATAGCGAGTTCCCATTTAGTGTGGGAACAAACAGGTGAAACTGTTTGAGTGAGAAGACGGTTACTCACGATACTCAAGCGGTCCCGTTTATGTAAGCTATGCCCGATGGACGATGGATATCGGTTCCTCTGTGACCTCTTAACGTGGGGGCGATGAAACCTCTTTTTGTTTTAAATAAAATTACCTTTCGTTCAAACCTTTTTGTTTTGTTTTTGGTGATGTTACTTAAACAAAGAGTCAGAAGATGAATGTCGTAAGTTCGATAGATTTATCGTGGCTCTGGATCGCTAAGGATAATACACTGGAACACTGTTGAGTTTTAGTCAATGTCAAAAAGTCTGACACTTATTCTCGCTCCACCCTGAGCAGAAAGAGTTGTTTGATATCACCTAAAAAGCAACAATTTATTACCCATCAAAACAAGTCGACATTACATTCATAAACTTTAGTGCACGGTATAAAAACAATAAAAAAATAGTAATAAAAATAATAACTATTTTACTACCGCTACAGATTAATAATATTCCAACAACCACAAATTAATAACCCTGATTATGATATAACTAATTAATTTCGCTATCGAACATGATAGATACTCAGGGAAATAATAATGCATATATGTACATTGCTATTTAAGGAAGCAAGTTTTGTTTTATTAAGTTGCCGGCCTGATGTAGTTGATGGACAGTAAGCAAGCATCTAGCTAGAAAGTGGGAAGCCGACGTTTATACAACACTTGAACAAAAACAACTTATTTGTGCCGGCATGTTGGCTTGCCATATTGTTTATTGGGTATGTAGGTTACAGGAATTGTTTATCTAAACCTATTATTAGTGCCAGTAATTAGAAGCTATCCATCAAAGTAAGTGACGTCTCCGTGTCTTCGATGATTGGTTAATTCTAAGGTGGTTTTTAAATAACATAAACTAGTGCTCGACTGCAATTTCGCCTGATGGTAAGCAGTGGTGCAATCGTTGATGGTGAGACGCTATAGTTTATTGAGCCTATTCACTCTAGCCTTAAAGACACCCAAATAATAATCGGACGGTAAGACCGATATATTTTTTCTGTAGAATAATCGCAAAATTCTGCTCGGATTACTGTTACTGTTACTAGTCAGGAGTTCAGTACCCTCCGTAGTGCATCGATTACTTTTTAAACATATTGTGATGTATCTCTCGTTTTAATTCTGTATTTTTTTTTTTTATTAATTGTAGTATAATTCGATAGTGTTTTAAATCCATTTTGTGCATTTGGTGTAAGCCAATAATTAATTGTTAGATCTGCAAATGTTCTTCTAGTTATTAAATCAGATATTTCCATATATACATCAAATTGAACATAAAAACCGGACAAGTGCGAGTCGGACTCGCGCACTGAGGGTTTCGTACCAACCTACCTATAAAAACAGTTTAATTCTCGAATCGAGTCTTGAAGACTTTTCAATTTTTTTTTCTTGTGACGTAACTAAACATTTTCAGTTTTCAGACTTTTCCCGATATTAGTGCTATAATACCTTGCTTCGTGCCAAATTTCAAGATTCTAGGTCAACGGGAAGCACCCTATGAGTTTTGATTCCTTTGACAGTGTCGAAATGTACGTTTTTTGCAACATAAACGGGCGTATCTTTTTTTCCCGTCAACTTACAAGTTTGATTTTTGCACAACTTCAAGGGACCGCGGATTTCAATACATGGTTTTAATTTCAACTTGATACCTTCACGCGTTCCTGAGAAAAAGGGTCTTGACAGACGGACGGACAGACGGACAACAAAGTGATCCTATAAGGGTTTCGTTTTTTTCTTTTGAGGTACGGAACCCTAAAAATTGACACAAACACAAAAAAACAAAAACACACAAATATACTAAGTAATGGCATAAGAATATCTTTTAAACAATGTGATATATTTTTGTGTATATATAATATTTTATTTTAAAACCTGCCTTATTATTTTTTTAAAGCCAAAAGAGCTTTGGAGGCTTTCTCATACTGAAACACAGCATACAGTAGATACGAACAAACATTTAAAATCAAAAAACAACTCAAAACCATTTTTTAATGCCGCACCCTAAACTGTTAACAATTAAATAAAGACATCTATATCACAAATAAGAGCCCTTGGACGTCGTAACAACTAAATGACATGTTATCAAAGGCGGGCCGCCGCACCGTAATACCGTCTAACAGAGAGTTACATAAGACGCCGCCGTCGGCGTCGCATGTCTCACACGACTCGACCAGCCAAACGTTTTGTTACACCAGTGCTTAATGCAACTGATTATAGCCGACTATCTCCTGCTAGCGGCTTCGCTTGCGTGATTTATGAAAAATATCTCAACGAAGCAAAGTCCCGTGAAAAAGACGTTATAATACTTTACTGTACACAAACTTAAACTAAAAAAAAAGTATACAATAGGTATGCATGAAAAAATATTGTTATCTAACTACTTTATCATTAAATATCTAAAAATAGAATACTGTGAATATAAAAAAAAGTATGCGAGATATAACCATTTCAAACAAAATCTGTCACCCTCGCCAAAACGCTACTTTCGATGGCAGCCGTACGGGCGGAATGCAATATGACGTCAAATTACATTTCCTCTCTCTCTTCCTTATTAGCAAGCAGATTTGAAGCTTTATAACTTCGTTGTCGATAAAGATATTTAAAAAATTCTTTCATATTTATTTACTAGAGCTAAAAGTGTATTTATTTAGCAAATAAAAAATTGCAAGCATATTCCTTATTGGATAGACAGAGATTGCCTGGACAAAAAATGGGGTTGCACTTGTGGTAAAAATCTTGCATCTTATGTTCTATTTCAAGGTATGGTCTTCTCCTGCACTGAGTTTTATCCACTGGCCAAACAAACAAACTCACATTCGCATTAACACTCTTAGTTAAGAATTAGGATAGGATAATGGTGCATGCCGGACGTGAAAGCGATTTAGGCGCTATACCAAGAGCATAGCTTCTCGTTTGTGGAGCATAGCTTGAAGCTACAGCTGTCCTGTCCGGTTTGTCCACTTGTCAGGCCCTGATAGAACAAAGTACGATCAAGAATGTAAACGGCTGCGGAAATGGTTCACACTCGAGAAAGTGACTGGTTTAGGCTCGGGTTTCTTTATCTGATCTCTCTGCAGTTTGTGGGGTATAGTAATGTATTGATGTCCTTTTTCAAGTGATCCTATTTGTTGTTAGGTGTTTTTTTTTATTTGTATCTATACTAACATTATAAAGATGAAGGGTTTGTTTGTTTGAACGCGATAATCTCAGGAACTACTGGTCGGATTTGAAAACTTCTTTCAGTGTTAGATAGCCCATTTATCGACGAAGGCTATATGTCATCACGCTAAGACCAATAGAAGCGGAGCACTAATGAAGAGTGTTTCAATATCGGGATTCCACGCGGACGAAGTCACGGGCGGAAGCTAGTTATCATATAAATGAGGAATCTGATTGACTCACATATCAACGTACAGCCGAAAATACAAGGACTAGGAGCGTGAAGTTTTGTGCAAAGAAGTAGGCGAGCTCTAACACAGGATACACACACCTGAGGGTAAAGATGTTGAAACAGGGGGGAAAATAGTATAATTGTTGTAAACATAATACCTGGCTTTCAAAAAAAGAAAGGTAAAATATTTTTCAGTAAAAAGTACAATTTTATTATTCAGGAATTACTCTCACACCTAAAACTAGGCGAGGAACTAAGCACCCTATTTTTATAGATTTTTTTTGGGATTTCATAGTGCAGTTGAGCACAATATCGCACCGCAGTGCACAAGTGCACTAGCGTAGTGCAGCCAAGCATGACCGCGCAAGTGCAAGGCTTCACCCACGGACCACGGTCACGGATAGCCGCCGATAGCTGCTGCGTGCTCCACACCGCCACGTAATCGTTCCTTATATCTCCGTATTTATCGTAACCAAGGAATTTATACAAGACGTTGTTTTTTATACCTTTTTTCTATAGGAAACACCGCTGGGCTTATTATGTAAAGGCATGGTTTAAAGAGTTTTGTTGTGCAACGTGTTTGGTTTACTTCTTTTTTTTGTACGCTGATTAAAAATTACGATTTACTAGTGTATGCTCGCGGTTTTGCTTGCGTGATTGCGAGCTTTTTTTTTGGTGAGACTGTGAGTTAGACTTTTTCGTTTTATCCTACTTATAATATATATATAATATTATAAATGCGAAAGTTTGTGAGGATGGATGTATGTTTGTTACTCTTTCACAAAAAAACGGCTGGACCGATCTGGTTGAAATTTGGTATTTAGATAGTTTATACCTTGGATTAACATATAGACTACTTTTACTCATACTTTTTTTTATTATTTTTTTCGATTTTGTTATTTTTGCTATAGGCTGCTTTTTATCAACACACCACGCGGGCGAAGCCGCGGGCGGAAACTAGTATTTATATATATATGTATGTATACTGGCTAACTTGGTAAACGTGGTTCTGCCACTTAAATTATAGAAAATAAAAAGTAGACGGTGGGATAGGGTATGAGGGTAATAAACAATATCCTTTGACCTATTCTCAGACCTACCAAATATACTCAAAAAATTAATAAAAGACGTTTCGGAGGAGTTCTATAACAAATATGTACTGACACGAGATTTTTGTATATTAGATACTAGCTTTAGCCCGCGTACATAAAATATAGCCTATGCCACTCAGGAATACAGCAGCTTTCTATTGGTGAAAAAAAATTTTAGCAATCGGACCAGTACTTAAACAGATTACCTCATACAAACAAAAAAACAAACTTTACCTCTTTATTATATTAGTATAGATTAGAAACTAGCTTTTGTCAGCGGCTTCGCTCTCGTGAAAGAAGGTTTCTCCATACAAACTTTGGACCCCATTTCATTCCTTAGGGAGTGAATTTCTTTGCACAGCGCATGCCTACGTCATTTGGTTGATGGATCTGTCAGTCAGTTTGCTTTTGTCAGTCAAAGGTTACTTTTTATATAAATGCAGATTAAAAATGAGATGAGCTGATAGAACATCGATTGCTCTGACTTTATCCTGGGTAGGATTATAGTCTCTAGGCTTACTAGGCTGCCTAATACCACCCAAATCCGGTAGGCTTATAGGTAATTAAAAAAAAACAAACTCAAAATTGAAGAGAATAAATATATGGAGAGAGGAGAACGAAGGTGCTGCTTATTTCAACATAATTTTCTTTCAACAAATCTGCGACAAGAGAATTAGGTAAGAGATATCGAGGGGAACAAAACTTAAAATAGACTTAAGGTGGCCGCGACATTAGAATTATCCATACAAACGTAATACCAAAATCATTTGCAGTTTAAGCATATTTACACCATAATACTTATGATGTTAATAATATAGAAAAAAAAACAAAATAAAAACATGACATTTTCGCTGTGAAAATGTGCAAATTTAAATTCGCTTAAATTTCGTTTGGGGTTCAAAAAGACGACGTAGGAACCTAGACAATTATTGTCTGAATCCGAATCGGATTCAGACAATAATTGTCTTTTTTCTATATTATTAACAACAATATTTCTAAAAATATCTCTTCGTAGGAACACAGATATTATTATCAAGTTATAAATACTCGAAACGATATTGGAAATACATTAATTTTTCATTCATCATTTTTGGTATTACGGAACATCTCCCAAATTTCCAATAATTTGTATTGCTATCACAGCAAGCAACTATCAATGTGTGGATGATTACTTTACTCCAGTCAGTATGTCCAAGAATTGTTTATACTATCTGGATTGAATCCATCAACCTCAAAAACGTATTTTATTTCGTCTCAACTCGAGATAGCGCGCGATGTACGCAGGCCTCTTAAACACAATCATTAAAAAATCACCTATATAATCGACTGAATCATTTATCGTTGTAAGATTAGTCAATTTTAATAAAAATAAAACTAACAAAACACCATATTTACTTGTCAACATAAAAGTTACACAAAAATAGATGTAACAATATTTAACTAGCCACTTCCTTTAACCTCTCAGGGTAACTGAACCGCGAACAAAGTAGTTCAACGAGTACATTGTTCAGGTAACCGAGAGGTTACTTTAACCGAAGTTTATCGTAACTTAAGTACCGTATCCGAATCTAAAATGGGGCTCAACAAATTGGTGCTAATAAATCATCTTTTATCGCTTAAAATCTTTGACGTCAACAGTTAAAATACGCGAGTTGATGTTGCATCTAATGCGGGGTTTAAGTATAATCCAAAAGCTGTCTCAGGGTTTAAAAAATAGACTTTAATAGTCTGTTTTTAAAACCCCGAGACTAAAATGACATTTTAACACAAAAGAACTGGCGTCATTCCTATAGTAAATTTGACATTACTTATGTCAATTTAGTCTCAGGGTATAAAAAACAGACGATATGTAAATACATTGATAACACAGTTCAGATCGTTCTCAGTCACTTTGATTATGAGGAGCAGTATTTGGAGTAAGAGTTCACTGAGTTTGACAATCTGACATCCATATGCTCCACCATGTCCACCGACAATCCTCACAATGTTGACCCCGTGTGTATCTTCCAAACAGATTCGGTGCAGGAACTTTCCGAAGTCACCATGTCTGGCCCATTCTCTTCTCTTCCCAACCTGTCATAAAATAGAGGACTTACCAGTTACCACTATAATTGATGATACCCCACCTAAAATAATATAGCTAACGGAAAAGAAAAAAAAATGCCGATGCTGCAATGGCCAGTTTGCGGGGGGTTAAAAGTTATGACTATATCTGTGTAGAGATGTTTTGACCAATGAACGAACGTTAGCATTGCTGGGAATTTCAAAATAGTGGTTCCTACTTGGTAGAAATAGAGTAAAACGTTGAACATTACAGTCTATTATCGACATAGCAAAGTCGATTTCAAGGGCGACGGATTTTATCTGTTGCACTGCTACCCGTGGCTGCTACAGATGAAATCCGTATAAACGTAAGTAAATCCAGCGGCGAAGGCCACAGGTTGCTATTATAGAAACAGTAGAGACGAATTGGAACTGATACAAGTTTTTCAGTTACAGAGGAAATTCATTTCCATGAATTGAGCTAGAGAGAATGTTAGATCTGTTTTACCCACGAAAATAGCAGAGAAGAATACATTAAAGTCAAAAGTGTATTGAAAAAAGTATTGGCAGCGGTATCTTTTTGTATACTAGAGGTTTTGATATTAAGGTGAATGAAACTCAAAAATCATTAGCCAATAGTCCAATAGCTTTTACAAAGAAATCATAGAAATTCCACTTGAATAGGCTGGAGCAAAGTTCAGTATGCACATGCGCGGTCACCCTCCCACCATCCGCTGTAGCTTCATATTACTGATCGATAGGATAGGATATTACAGGATGTACCAATTGATATGTACTACATGCCTACATTCATACATTCGTTGAAGGTTGAATCCAACACAATCTCTGTAGCAGGAAATGTAATCAATTTTGAATTTGGATTTCAATTTTCGGATTGGATGCTGATGAACAAAGAGATGACAATGAAATTATTGTTTCGGGCTAGCTATTTAACTTTTTTATAGCTATGCCTATTATGAATTTACAAGTTTTATTATTACTTTATTCGTATTCGAGCCGAGAGCAAACCTGGAGTTCGCATACATTCTCAAATATGCATAACGTAGGAATATGTAGTCATGGATAAAACGGATTTTAAAGTTTTAATTTTCAAGAAACCAATTCAAACTGTCTTCAAACGATAATTTTTCTGATTCCAAAAGTAAGTTAAAGGGCTTACAAGTTACAATTCTTTGCACAAAAAGTTTTTTTTTAATGTAACATAAACTAGTGCTTGAGTGCAATCCCACCTGATAGTAAGCCGTTTAACAATAGCAAGAAGACTCAGAAAGTTACCTCTGGTGCGTCTGCTACACTTCTGCAGACCTACCACCATATTCGCTGAATCGCGTATTCGAACGGTTTTTGTACGTGGTGCATAAAGACAGCCTAACTAAGTATTGAGCAACGGCGTCCTGAAAATGATAGCCAATAAATCCTTCTGGTGTGGAACCTTACCGAAAGGTCTGAAGATCATACTGATCATTTTCTTGTGATGGACCCACAGGCCGCTTGTTGCTTCTATTCAGACGTATCATACCACATCAAAAACACGTAATAGGGAACTATTTGGTTGTAAAAAATAAATAATTTCATTCGCAATGAGCACATTTTGTCGTCCAACGCAACCGTGTGGTTGATGTCGACCACATCGCTACTAAAGCACAACCGCAACGGTGCGTCGACGGACACAGGGACAATATGTGCGGGTTACCTACAGCTTTCATTCATTCTGTGTTTTAGAGCCACGTAGTTGTACATTAACAAAATGTCTGATAGCGAGACTTTTAACACAGATTTATTTCAGTCCATGAATGCATTCAAACAAGATGTGTTTCCTGAATAAATACCAGAGTCGATCTGTCTATCTGCAAACACTGTCTACAATGTAACCACAACGCAACCACTTCGATATTTATAGTTGCTATAACGCTACTGCAAGAAGCTGCTGCGACATTATTGTCGATCACACCACGGATATCGATATCCATGATTCACACTAACGACTCTTTGTCGCTGCGATGTGGTTTGGTTGTGGCGCGTGTGTATAGAGCGTTAATAAATGAATTATTATTATGTGACTAAGCTTGAGCTTCTAATCTGTAACGTTAAAGCTTTGGCTTATTACTAGCACAAAAACTAAAATCATTTTTCAATTTCACATAGAATACGAAAGTTCAACTCTCATATTTTTTAATCATAACTGACTTAACAAAATGCTTAATCGCCATCCAAGCATATCCAAAACGTTCTTGAAGCATGAATTTCAACAACTTCTCACCAGAATATATTGATTTCGACAGTGATATAGCTGTTGGAAACAGCAAGTGTAATATTAATTAATCAAAATGTTATTAGGTGTAGAATTTCCTCGAAAAACAAACGATTTGTTAGTGTTACGTTACGTGTATGGTTTTAAAATGCGGATGCAGATTTGTTGCGTGCGCTACGCATGCGATCCGTTGCAAAGCCTCTCATATTAGATCATGTTCTTAACTCCTAATTCATTCATAATTAATTCATTACCTATACGCGGGTGTTGAATGAAAAACTAGAATTTATGAATAGCTGCGAAAACTGTTTGTTGAATGGTAATATCAATTATTAACAGTTTATGAGTACAACGTCTTGGGGAATATCCATGCGCACATTCCGATTTAACTCAACTCTTTTAACTGCTGATGGCAATGGTTTGTGAATTGAGAAGTTGGAATTGAGAAAATACCATACTTTCATACCAAAACATGAAGTTACAGTTTGTAGAACTTGACCAAGCTTGACAAAATGTCAACTTTAAAGTCTTAGTTCAGATCCGGGGTAAAAGTAGACCCACTCATATCAAGAGTCTCGGAGACTTGACACTCGAAGTTAAGAAGTGGTCGACTACGTCTAGCTGGGACAGTCGGCCAGTTGGGTAGTTCGACAAAGAGGGTAATCGTCGAATCCGATACGGTTGGACGGATGGACGTGAAAGGTTCTGAAATGACGACCACATGCACGCAGCCTTGGTAGACCTCCCACAAGGTGGACCGATAACCTGTTGAGGGTCGCGGGAACCCGATGGATTCGAGACACACATTGACTGGTCGACGTCTTTCGGCTGAAATTATGATGAATAGATACACGTAGAGTAGGATAGAGCAATAACAAAAGATAAATCAGATCTGATCGATCTGACTGTAACCATGCGAGAAATTTAATTTATAAAATGCAAGGATTTACAAACATCTCTCACTATCACTCGTTGATTTGCTATAGAAAAACCAACTTTGTGTTAAGCTCGCCATGTATATGAACTTTGTTATCCACATACTTATTATGTAGCAACTTATCATGTTGTACAATAAAAAAAAGCTTTAAGCTTCTAGTTCCTACTCTATTAGTGTATTTATAGACTACATTAAAATCCGGTTTCCGACAGTTAATTTTAATTAAACTTAATGAAATCTGGAAGTAAAAATATTAAACATATTTTATTTGAAGAAAAACAACGTGACATGATTTATTGTAACTTTTATTTTAATAACAGTCACCTGGTGTTTCCTGGCAGTTTAATAACTGTTTGATTTAGAGAAATAATAACACGTTGGTCGCTTGTACAATAATTCATTAGAACTCAATTGCATTTATAAACTGTTATGTGAAAAAAAAAAAAAATTTCATTGAAAGGAATGGTTGAACATTTAAACAGATTTAAACACATACACGACATCTATACAGACGAGATATTCAGATATTCTTTATTACCTACTATGAATACCTGATATTATCTGTTGGTATCTCCAAACTTAAGTGGTAGTGGGCAGCGCACATTGCTCGCAGAACAGATGGTCGATGGGGTCGAAAGGTTCTTTAGTAGAGACCATGTGCCAGATGTCGCAGCGTTTGAAAGCCTCCCACAAATTGAACTGACGACCTAGTGAGGGTCGTGGGCATACAGTGGATGCGAGACAAACAAAACCTTGCTATGGTAACTCTTGGGGGAAGCCTATGTTCAACATTAAGTAGCTTTCGGCTTTAATTCATGAATCCCCGACCGGTCCTATGAGACCGCGCTGTTATTGTTTTACTATTGTGTCTCGTTTTGTGGGTATGTGATAGGTTAATGATATTGATGATGATGTGGGATCGAAGGTACTAATAAGTTTATAATGAAAAATCTTTTTCCATAACAAGCTTTTGTCGCACAGTATAGGTAGCTACTGATCTGACCATTCCAGAGAGCTCAAAGAAGATGAGGTTAATTTTGCTGCGCATGGTAACTATTTTGATGGACCAAATTATCCGACAAACCCTTACGTCAATTTTAAACGTGGCCATGGACGACCGAGCTTGGAGTCAAGCTACCCTTCCAATCCGTATGGGAGGCCTCGGTATCCGCAAAATTTCTAGTATTAGTTTACCTGCTTTTATATCCTCGGTTCACGGAACTGAGAAATTGATCAGGAATATCCTATCTTCCTCACAGATCAATTTCAATGTGCCGTGCTTCACCGAAGCTATAGATACCTGGAGACTCACTTGCCCGAATTCAATTTTTTTTTTGTTACCATGTTTGTTGAATTATGATTCAACATTTATGATTGGTTGATTTTTTAAACTTTTTAGAGGTACATAAATACCTATTATTATGTACAGACGAACGATGCCTATTAGAAGTTGTAAAAAAAGAGCTTCATCAACCTCATCATCATTTTTTCTGAAAGACGTTCTGAAGACGTCGTGAAAGTCTGTTGGACTTAGGCCACCCTCAATGTTCGCCACCACAATCGGTCTTATGTGTATCGTATCTATTGGATTACAATGACCCCCACTAGTTATCGATCCACCTTGTGGGAGCCTGGGAGGCCTCCCAATGCTGCATCTGTCTGTACGCTGTCGCCACTCCAGAACCTTTCGGCTCTATCGACCATCTGTTCTGCGTGTAAAAAGCAAATGTGTTTATCAAAAAGATTTTAAATTATGGAGAAATCGAAAGTTGCTCGTAAAAGTTCATGTAATAAGTATACGCTGGGTGTCACCCTTTAGTTTTACAAACCTGGCTAACCCACTGCCGTTTATCTAGATGTGGAAATATTTATTTGCGGTTGTACTACTCGGTCACATTAACTTGACGCTTGGCGTCGATGAAATAATGTCCAAAAACAATATAACAACAACAGAGAACTTGGCAAATTATCAACGCCCGTATCGGTAAAAAAGATGTTGACCATATCTGACACTTGCAGGGCGAGCTAAGGGAATGCGGGGGGCAACGGGGTGATGCTTGCAGAGAGACGCTTCAAGTTAATGTGATCGGATTGTAAGTCATCAGCCATATCTCTTTCTACATTTTCCTTCACCATTTTCGCACATGTTCGTGCGTAACCTAAATAAAATATTATAATAAGCTAGTTGCTGACTTGCTTACGACTTGCTTTGCTTTACTGGCGGATAAATAGCGCGTTAACTCGAATGTATGTTACGCCTCATTTGTGGGCACTCGCACACTGGCATACCTTGCGTTACGCGCCCATCATTATTGCAAATTAACTTACTATTAATTGATAATTCCAGGCTTGTTTCTCTGTGATTTATTGATAGCTGTCGATATGGTATTTTTTTTATCTTTGCCCCACACGAGGAATTATTCCTGTATTGCGTTCACAGACATGTACATTCACACCCAGACATCTGTAGGCCATACAAATATTCTTTCTGTGCGGGAATCGATCCTGCGATCTGCAGTTTAGCAACCAATCGCTTGACCACTGCGCTGATCGTGCCGTCAGGTATTTGTTACAAGTGGAGACACTTTGTCAGTGTAACCGAGGCGATATTCACCCGATCCGCACAGGCGAAGCTGTTATAGAGACGAGTGCTGTAGTGAGAAAATGTTCACATGTATCAAACGATGTGTTTCATTACACTTACGTACGTGAATACTTTCTTTGAAAAGGACGATGCATTTTTGTTCATTTTCCACTGAAGGATATTTTTTCAAAGTGGTCACACAGTTTAGTTTTGATTTAGATAGCAACATGCTATCGCAAGCATTTACTGCCTCAATAATCATAATATATATTTCTGCCCTCGTAACAGCAAATGCAGTACTTGCAAAATGGCGGTTTCGAGAAAAACGCGTCTAAGTGTTTTAATTAAATCTCTACTTTCACTGATATAAATCTCATATGTTTTGTTCCCACCATAGAAAACAATAAAGAAAAAAAAATTACATATAGCTTGAACTCTCCATATGTAATTTATGATAAACGGAAAGCCGCCAAAATGTCGATTACTGCATTTGCTGTTACGAGGGCAGATTTGGCATCGTAGGATCTGAAGAATTCTCATCAAAACTTAAATCCGCCATTTTTTTTAAATTATATAAACTAGTGCTTGACTGCGATCCCACCTGATGGTAAGCAATTTTCCACAAATAATATCACAGACGCAGTTTGACTAAAAAAAATACTTTTTCCCGCGCTTTACCTTCGCAGGTTGAAAGAGAAGCGAAGGTATCAAATCATTATACATCACTTAGAACACAGATAAATAATTATGTTCATTAGTTGGTAATTTTTTTGAAATAAATTTGTATCTAAAATATACCGTTCATAACCCATTTAAATTTTCATTAAAACCTTTAAGATATGCACCTCTTCGTTTAAAAAAAAAGAAAATGAAAAAGTATGGTTGTGATTAAGGAAAAATAAAACACAAGGGTGATAAATGGCACAACGACCATACAACCTGTGTCGTTGACAAGACATATTGAACCATTATTGAACCTAATCGTAGTGCATTTTTTGGACCTTCTCACGAGACCTATTTACTCAATAATCGTAGTGCGGTAAAAGTCAGCTTTACAAGGAAGTGTATTGAAAATTTTTATCGATAGCTGTATGGTAATTTATCGATAATTGATCGTAACGACGCGACGTTGATGTCACCTCATTTCCGCCTTCAAATTAGTAATGTATATGTATAAATAACCTGGGACAAGTGCAGTCTGGCTGACTGTCTTGTCTATGTAGCATAATAGTGCCTAATTAATAATATTTTGACGATTAAGTACCAGGTATCTTAAAGAAAAAACATGTTTAGGTACGTTTGATAATATTAGTTTAAATTGCATCATAATCGAGCTAGGCAAGTTTAGCCAAAATAATGAAAATTGTTCCGATGTCATAATCTATTAGTTCCGTAGAGATTATCTCAGGTTACTTCTACCTTATGGCAGTCTCCTGTTTTAAAAATAAATAATTATACTCAGTAAGCCTTTTTATTAAAATATAGCATGAAAATTTATACCAAATATAGAACAAAACCGAGGTGCCAATACAGAGAGAGATAGCGAGATTACTTCAACTTGTATCAACAGGTCTCGTTCTAATTGGCTAACTTGGAGGCGTTTACCTGATAATATGATAATGCAGGACGCTTCGCAAAATTAATGGTTTTGGTTTCTTAAACGATGATAAACATTTTTTTTCAAGTGGGTTCTTTCTACATACCTGCTAAATAACATTGAAAAATCAAATTTCACATTTTATGACAACTGGAAACGCTATCTAAAGAGCTACAAACATTGCGATGTAGTAAACAAAACCATATATTTTTAGCACTTGTACTGATTTAAATTCGGCGAGCGAAGCTAACCGAAGAGGAAGGAACAAGAGGATCAATTTAGCATGTCAAGCGGTGTTAACATAACTAATTATGAACAAAAATTATGTGTGTAATAGTGGCAATGTATGGATTAGCAGCATGATCATATCACTGACCGTCAGCAACACTGCAGCGCGTTGCAGTGTGCTGTGCAAAGTGCAGCTAGTGTGTAACGCAGTACACACACATGCACACTCTGGACTCTTTCAGGCGTGAAAATGAATGTTATAAATAATCAGGCGCACCGCGAACAATTATCATATGAGCTTGAAGGCCAGTGCGGTTTCCACTTGTGCTAAAATTCTAAAAAAAAAAGAAAATTAAGAAAAACTTAATTCGAACTTGTGTCTCGTCCGTCAACAGAAGAAGCGGCAATGGATTGGTTGAAATTGGTCGGTATCTCGGGAACCTTGTCCATGATATGTGTGATAGTGTTAACATGATATTGTGGACTGTGATGAGCAGTTTTGTGATAGTGATCCTCGAATGTTTGCTCGGCGCGTGCTGTGAATGTGACTTAAAGGACTATGTTTTCTTATCGTATCATTAGTGATCTAATAATTCAACGTCTTAGAAAAAATAATTTAATAATCAGTGCAAGATCAGGATGAAAAATAAACAAATAATTTTAAAAACATTGTGAGAACTAGGAAAAAATTAAGTCTATCAAACAAAATCAAAAGTTTTCATTGCTTAGAATCTGATAACAGAAAAAAACTTTAGATAGCTTAAAGGTATCATACCCAGTGATTGAAGTAACGTGTTAAAAATTAAACTGATTTTTCAGAAATTATTCGGAAATAAATAAATAAAGAGTAAGCAGTAAATAATTAACTTAAATTACAAATACAGTAGAAGAAACTACAAATCTACTATAAAACAAGACACATAAAATAAATAAAAAAATGAACTGATAATGCAGTTTATTTATTTATGCAAGCACTTAAAAATCAAAGAAATAATTTTGCTTAATACAACGTACCATAATATAGAACTTAAAGACCCCGCGAAATGTAGATAAAAAAAATCATGTTTCTCGCAAAATCGGTAATCTTTTTTCCTGCTCTGGGCGGAGCAAGGAGTGTCAGTATTTACCGTCTAAAAGCTACCCTGTGTTCCTTCAGTAATCTCTTAAAACACACACCTACTGGATGTAATTGTAGGAACACGAGTGGGTTTGAATCAGTAATAGTCTGACACTCCTTGCTCAATCGAAAAAAAAGGCCAATTCAAATTCTAAAACAATCTAAAGAATTTGCAGAATTAATCGCCATGACTACGGAAAATACCCACTGCTAATATCATCAATAGGTAATCCTAACTTATATTATAAATGTGAAAGTGTGGATGTTTGTTACTTAATCACGCAAAAACGGCTGACCGGATTTGGATGAAATTTGGCGTGGAAAAGGACATAGGCTACCTTTTATCCCGATTCTTAAACACGCGGACAAAGTCGCGGGTGGAAGCTAATAATCAATAAATAACAAGCTAAGTGACGATTTTAATGATTCGAGATGAAGTAAAGTTTTTAGAATTAGGGAGTTAAATCCTGAAAACTTACACATAGACACGAATATTTTAGGGTAAAAAAAATGCGAGTATACGCATAAAGCGGGTTATTTTTTGCAAATAGATATACACCTACATCACAAATAGATCACTGTAATCAAATAATGATAAGAAAACATTGTCCTTTAACTATGCTTGTAAGACTAATAAACTAACGATCAAAATACATAATTATGTCACAAAAGTATGCCTCGAATATGTGAAATATGTGTAACAAATCCAATACACAAACACATATCGGCAACAAGTCAGCAATCGCAACGATCAGTTTTTAAAAGTCTGTTTTTTAAAGTCTGTGACTAAAATGACATTACGTGGGTTGTCACACTTGTCACATCACAAAAGAACTGGCATCATTACTATTGTAAGTTTGACATTTGCTTGTGTCAATTTAGTCACAGGAATTAAAAAAACAGACCTAGATTATTGACTTTATGCCATGCAAATTAAAAGCAATAAAATTAAATAACCTATCGTCTGTTTTTTAAACCATGAGACTAAATTGACACAGGTATGTAATGTCAAACTTACTATAGGAATAATGTCAGTTCTTTTGTGTTGTAATGTCATTTTAGTCTCAGGGTATAAAAAACAGACGATAATGTATGTCCCAGGGACAAAGACCAGTTGTGGCCTTAACCGATTTTTGAAGCTCCAGTTTGTCATAGATTGACCCATATGGCTTAGTTACTAGTACGGAAGGACTTGAGTGCATTAATAAGAGCGAGAGATAAAGGGCGAGTCCTCTTCCCTCGCTTACTAGCATGGCACCATCGATCCTTCCTGAAACAAAACAGAAAAAGAAAAGAGGGAACCTTGTTTTCCTAGGACGAACTAGTAAAACACAGGCTCTTTTCGAGAGTTAGTGCCATTTCCCAGTATTTGTAGTAGGTAAATGACTTTAGGTGGGATTAACATAGAGTTCAATGTACCGTCTGTCTATTACAGTTCGCTCTTCTGGTAGCTGTAGCATCAGTTCAGATCACGGCAGATGCGCCTAAGTGAGTAACTTCCTAAGTTCCTACATTCACGGTTCATTTATGTACTTCCTAGCACAGCTTCTTTATTCTACTGTCGAACAGGCACCATTACTGTCTCTCGCGTGACTTGCCGGTGACTGACCTTTAACTTAGCTGACATAACTCTATGTTTTCTAGGATATCCTACACAGTCTAACGTAAGCCATGACACAATGTTTTTTACTCGCACATCTTCACACTATTTATAGATTTAGTTTTGCTAGCGAGACGATTTTGCATTTCATCCTATTATAGACATGTATCTGTTCATTATGTAAGGACATAAACTTTACTGTTTTACTTAATGACTTTATGTGTAACTAATTAATCCGATGAAGGACACTTATCACTTATCAGCCCCATTGGCTAGCGAAAGTGTGCTGATTACACGCTGTGCGACTTCAACTGTAAGCATTGTCAATGTCAGTGTGCCGGCGATTGTGCTCAAATTGTTATGTTTCACCGCTTAGCGATAATTGCTTGAACGTTGAACCAACTCCAACCAGGCGCATAATAAGCGCCGCCTATTAGAAAGTGCAAGTCGATCCTCACCGGTGTCGTACGTTATACTACGTTACGAAAAAATAAATGACACAAGTCGAATTGTGAGTCGTATGTCGAGTGTGACGGAGTGCGGACAGTAGCGGCGCGCGGCGTCGGCGACGTCGCGCCGCAGCGAAAGCCGCGCGCTACCGAGTCACGCGTCATGCCATTGACACTGCACTAGACGGAACAACAAGCAGAAAAAACTCCGTCGCTCAACATGCATGCGATCGATTACCTCACAGAATACCGGCACTGTTATTTTTTATTGTTGCAGGAAAAAGATCCGCATACACCTACCACAAAAGGTGAAACACATCCACCACCATAAGAAGATCTACATTACGAATCACCCAGCATCATCCCAGTATGCACCGGCTTTCATGCCGAGCGCTGAAGGTGCGGTGGCAGTGCCGACCAACGTCGCGATGCCGGCGAGCGTGCTGCCGCTGAACTCCGTGGAGCTGTACGACGAGGCGCCGGCGCGCCTGCCCGGCGTGGCGCCCGCCGCCTCCAAGCTGCTGCCTCTGTACCGCGCGCGCGGCTACTACGGGCCCACCCCGCACGAGTGGGACGACCAGGAGTACGACCTCGCGCCCCCCGCAGACCCGACGGACGGCACTTACATACCCACTGCCTTCTCAGCTCCATCAGCGGCGCCAACTGCACAACCCAACTATCCCCCGAAGAGAGTTAAAATCGTAAAGGTCAATGAGTCCCCGCGAAAGAAACCCAGAAAGGTAAAACCGAAACGAGTATTAGTTCGAGGAAAACCAGGTCAAGCAGAGGAGGAACATCCGGTGTCAACGTTCCATGAACATTTTTATTCCGACTTGGACGGTTCGGGGACTATCAGAAAAATTAAAAAGCCGCAACGAGTAGAAAAAATAATCGACGGTGATACCGAACACATTCACACGTACAGTGAGGAGCACATTCACAAGCTCGTGTACGAGCCGGACGGCAGCATGTCTGCGCTCGCCGCCTCGCACCCTCTTATCCCTCTGAAGAATTCGCAAGCCCTATTAGCGATTCCATCAGACACACTGACTGGTTTCACAGCAGTCGGCTCTATGGGTACGCCAGGACATCTAGAGTACGCTGCTTACAATCCGCGAGAAGTCACTCATGACCACATCTTCCACGACCACGGAGAGATCCCTCCAGATGTGGATATTACGAAGGAACATATGGCTTACCCACCGAGAATGACTTACAACAGTCAAGGTTTGCGCATTGGACTGAATGGTAATAAGGGACTCAAAAGCAAGTACTCTCACAAATATTTAAAACCTCAGCCTAAACCGACTCATTTATCAGATTTTACATATTATGAAAATATATACACCCCATATCACAAGCTCCGTAATCAGAAGCCAACGATCCCATCGCCCTTTGAGCCTGCATCTGAGCAGACTTTAGAAGACTACAGGCCTATTCCCCACTTCAAACTGAAAGATAAAGGCAACATCAAGACTCGCAATGTAGTACCAGCACTATATTTTGGAAACGGAAAACAAGTGTCTGACTACCGACTCCAGCAGGCCAGTGGCTCGGCGCCCTACTCCGTATCTTCTACCGTCGTGCACGACTATAAGCCGAAACATTACCCGGGACACTCTGTCGATACGGTAGGCTTGTCTAAGTTCAATAAAAACATATACAACTATCCGAGTAACTATGAATTCGATTCGTATGCTTCGTCATCGTCTAGTTTATATGCCCCCGATAATACCGCTCTCAATTTTCAAGTTAAAAAAGGCAAAAAAAAATCAGTATCAACACAGAATATTCACTTTGGTGGGTTAGACCATCAGACAACGGTAGATCACTTAGAAGATTCCGGTGTTTCAGCGACGTCACTTGACGCGTCTAACGCGGTCCCTCCGTCGGCCATAGGCAACTACAACAGCTATGCTCAGCCCAAGCCTTTAGAGTCTGCACCGTCAACAGCTTTCACTATACGAGAAAGTTCTCCAGTGCATCCGTACTACTCTGCCATGGCAGTAAAGGCTTTACACGGGGACCAGCTCTCATATGCTGAGGCTTCTAATGACAATTACCAGTACGCTGAAGCGCCGCCGTCGCCATCAACACCCGCTTACGAGGCCACGGTCGCGACGACCACTGCTCCTCCACACGAATATTACAACATACAGAGTGGGGATGCTCTCACAACTGAAGCTACCACTTATGAGACGAGGCCTAGGAACACACCCATGGACAAAAATTCTGACATACTCAGTCCGCATAAAGAACACAAGCCCAGGTACAAAATATTAGCTTTGCAGCCGACCGAGTCACACGACTCTGAACATTATTACAAACACAGTGCAGACGCGCCGAGTACCACAGGAAAACTCAAATACGGTGACAAAATTTGAACAGTAACGAAGTAACTTAGTGCTATTTAGTTTTATAAGTACGTGATCTTAAGTCTGAGTGTTGCACTGAATGCCGTGAGTGAAGTGAGTTTCAGTCTTTTGCTATGTGAATATTTCTATTATTTATACTGTCTTTGTTGCTAGAATCTGACTTTGATTATAAGCTAATTATTATTAGAGCGCGAACGACGATGGTATTCATGCATTTTATACGAATCTATAGGCGAAGTTAAAATATAAAATCATGTTAAGAACAATGAATTTTATTTCTTAATGAAATCTATATAAATGATTCCAGATAGAGTAAAAACTATAAGCCAGTCAAGATGTCTGGTTATGTACAACACAAACGCCTAACCGATACCGCATTGAGTTGCGCAAGGTAGAGATAGATTGCTATTGACTATGTGCAGGCGTCGTACTATTTGTAAGGTAAGACATTTTAAATAAGCGTTTGTAAAGATAGTTAAGTTAAAAATATCTATACTTATAATAAGGTATAAATATCGAACATTTTAAGTATACTTGTACGTTGTCAATCAGGTTAACTGCTCACTTTTTACCTCTTTACGTCTTTGCTTTGGTATTCAAGTATTGAAAGACGAGCCGATTTATGTCGACTAAAGAGGCAGGCTAATAATAACCTCCGAGAAACACTCGTACCGGGTAAAATGGGGTGAATAGGAACGCAGGGGTGAATAGGAACGAAAGTTTGATTTTAATTTTTACTTTGGTTAAATATTTTATCTTCATTTCTGTATAAGCATCGCCTTTTATTACAATTAATGGATAAATAGGAGTAATTAAATGCTGGAAAAACCTGTTAAATAACGTTAAAATCCAGTAACCATTTTCGTTCCTATTCACCCCTGCGTTTCTATTCACCCCATTTTACGGTATCATAAATAATTTATTCCAATTTGGTTCTTAAATAAAACAACTTTTTCTGTTGGCTGTAATGCGTAACATCAATAACAGGTTACATTTTGTTATTACAAACTGGAACTTGACAATAATTTGCTTTCATTAACTTACAATTCATCACGGAAGTCGCATTAAAAAATAGTCTGTCAATCCGTTTTGTCATAACGCACGTAGGTATTCTACTACTATCTACTTTCTACGATGATTCATGAAATGAACGCGCATCGAGTCCGTCTGTTCCTAAGCGCAATACTTCACTTCCCTGATCGTAAATGTACGGTACTCGTAGTAAAAACTGTTAATGTAAATATAAACGTACTTACGCGTACTTGTGAGATCGTAAAAGCGGAGCTTTATGCGGAAGTCCGTGCCGGTGAAGGGCGACCCAACAGGGTTCGTTATGTAACGAAACAGACGAGATCAGTGAATTCCTGATTGCGAACAGATTCTATACGCCCGTTCAAAACTTATTTACGAGATATTGACGTCACCGTATGTCTTTCACTTAACTATTCGATCGTAAGTCAAATTCTGCTTGATGATCGAGCATCTTACACAATGATTTCTGAATATTTAAAACTTTTCATCTGATTAAAGATGTTCTTAAAAGCTCGAGACTAAAAAAACAAGATCTTAATTAATGAAATCTAGACTGTAATAAAACAGAAATGAATACGTAACTATAACTGATTGAGTAGCTATTAGCATTTCTACATATTTTGCATACGCGATGAATCGAGAATTTATAAAAAATTAAGCTCCTTTTAAAAGCATGTCAAATTAATCTCTAGATTGCAATATACATCTGAATGGCGCAGAAGGCGAGTAATAAGTCGTTTACGTAATTAATGTCTGTTCACACGAGAGTGAAACTGAGTTTGCGTGCACATTCTTCCTGTTGTCTCAACTGGCGCGAGTCAGTCTCATGCATCATTTCCTCTTTAATTCCAGCGATTGTGTGATGTAACCGCTCTGTTCCACGACCGTTAGTCAGCTGGATGTAAAGTTATCTGAGTATCTATCTATAGGTCAATTTTTACTAAGACAAAGCTCGGTTTTACAGTTGTAGCAATTTCATTGGCAGCCCATTACGTCACGCCTTCTGATTCAGACACGTTATTATAATATTATGTATGTTCTCTTTTTATGCCTTTTGTTAGATCATTTCGATGTCATTTTTTGTTGTGTTATTGATAGCTTGTGTCGAATTTGATTGTAGTGTTTATAGTTAAGCTCTGAATCATTATAGACTTTCTACAAGTTGAGCTCGTGCCTTGTTTTTGTTTCTTACTTCATTGTGAGTAGTGTAGGCATAGAGGGTTTTAGTATGATAGGTCAAGGTAAAGAAAAAAGCCAGTTAAAAAATTAAATAACTTTTAATTAAACAGACAACAATAACTTAATCTACAACCTATTTACAATAACAAAACTTGTACTATATAGCACTGGATACACGATCCAACGGCGTCTGAGGACTATGACTTAGTTGGTTTATTAATACTACGGAGGTGATTACTTCCGTTTATGGTAAGGGCCGCCGCCGTGGCCGGCTCCTATGGCGTTGGTATAGCTATCACCGCCGAAGCCGCCGCCGCCGCCTCCGTGACCCCCGCCGTGGCCCCCGATGAGGTCTCCTAGGCTGAAGCCGCCGTGTCCGCCGCCGCCCCCGTGACCTCCGCCGATGCTGTAGCTGTCACCGCCGCCGTGACCACCGCCGTGACCACCGCCGCCTCCGCCGAAGGAATCAAAGCCGCCGCCTCCGTGGCCGCCGATGCTGTAACTGTCATGACCACCGCCGCCTCCTCCACCTCCGCCGTGACCTCCGATGCTGTAGCTATCGTATCCACCGCCGCCTCCGCCACCGCCTCCGTGGCCACCGATACTGTAGCTATCGTGTCCGCCGCCACCTCCTCCGCCTCCGCCGTGTCCTCCGATACTGTAACTGTCATGGCCTCCACCGCCGCCGCCTCCTCCATGACCTCCAATGCTGTAGCTATCCAGACCTCCGCCGCCGTGACCACCGAATCCTCCGAAACTGGCACTGAAACCACCTCCGTGGCCGCCACCGCCGCCTCCTCCGTAGCCACCGCCGCCGCCTCCGTGTCCACCTCCGAAGCCTCCTCCTAATCCACCTCCGAAGCCACCGCCATGATCATGTTCGTCGTGGCCACCACCGCCTCCTCCGTGGCCTCCTCCAAATCCGCCTCCGAATCCACCTCCGAAGCCACCGCCGTGATCATGTTCATCATGTCCACCTCCGCCGCCGCCTCCTCCGTGTCCGCCGCCAAAGCCTCCTCCGAAACCGCCTCCGTAGCCGCCGCCGAGGTCATGTTCGTCGTGTCCACCGCCGCCGCCTCCTCCATGACCACCGCCAAATCCGCCTCCGAAGCCACCTCCGAAACCACCGCCGCCGCCGTGGTCATGTTCATCGTGTCCGCCGCCGCCGCCTCCGTGTCCACCTCCGAAACCACCTCCAAAGCCGCCTCCGAAGCCACCGCCGCCGCCGCCGTGGTCATGTTCGTCGTGTCCACCGCCGCCGCCGCCGCCTCCGTGACCGCCGCCGAAGCCGCCTCCGAATCCACCTCCGAAGCCGCCACCGTGATCATGTTCATCGTGGCCACCGCCGCCGCCTCCGCCGTGACCGCCGCCAAAACCACCTCCAAAGCCTCCTCCGAAGCCACCGCCGCCGCCGCCGTGGTCATGTTCGTCGTGTCCACCGCCGCCGCCTCCTCCGTGACCGCCGCCAAAGCCGCCTCCGAAGCCACCTCCAAAACCACCGCCGTGATCGTGTTCATCGCCTCCGCCGTGGCCGCCTCCGAATCCGCCGCCACCGCCGCCGCCATGACCACCTCCGAGGTCATATCCTCCGTGTCCTCCGAAATCACCACCTCCGTGGCCTCCTAAGTCACCACCTCCATGACCACCCAAATCGAATCCTCCGTGGCCACCGCCGTGTCCGCCTCCGTAGCCGCCGCCGCCTCCGCCGCCGCCACCATGTCCGTGGCCGCCGCCGCCGCCGCCTCCGTGGCCTTTCAAGTAATCGGCAAATCCTCCGTGTAAATGTTCTACGATGGAACCTCCGTGTCCCCCGCCGCCGCCGCCTCCGTGGCCGCCGCCGTGCCCGCCCCCGCCGCCGCCTCCGTACCCGCCGCCGCCGCCGCCGCCGTGACCATGGTCTTCATGGTGTTCATGTATCACCACCTCCTTAGACGTATGGTGCGGTTCAGGTATATGCACCCGAATATGAACGCTGCAACAAACAGAAACATTCATTGAAAACTTGTTCTTGACATACAACATGAAACAATTTGGTTTGAAACTGTATTCGCATCGATACACGCTAGAGCGCCGACACATAAACACAAGCACGTAAATGAGGAACAATAGATCGCATAGCAGCAGGTCAAACGAGATACAGTGAAAACCTAGTGCAAGGGTAGGTCTGTCATTAAAACACAATAGCTCGGTTTTCACCATTTACCGCAATGAAGAAGCGTGAGAATCGTTATAGAAATCTCAACCAAATTGCTCCTTCCACTATATTTTTTGCGGTTCCATCGTCTTATAGCGTAACTAATAGATTTATCACTGATAACATCATGTAAATTTAAGTAGGGTTGGAGAAATTGTTTGAGATAAGGGAACATATTAATACTAACTGTTCATGTCCACCAAAAGTCGCCAGGCAGACGCCAACGCTAGCCAGTAGAAAGCAGCTCAGCTGAAATTATAACAGTAAATATTCATTTAGTTTTGCATAAATCCCATATATTAGATGTTTATGAGTGTACCCTGATCCCTGATTACTACGCGGATATGTTAAGTATGAAAAGGAAAGTGGTCAGCGCGGTGTTTATGTGCAGATGTGGTCCGCTACAATAAACTCGTCAGATGTGGAGATAGTGCAGGTACCTATAACAATTGCGTTACGTAAAGCTGCACTCCGCAATCAAAACTCTCTAATGAGACCTTATGAATCCGTCCGCACGGATTAAACACATTACTGTCTAATTACTTTCCTTAAAAGAATGTTTATTTATAGATTACGTAAAGGAATATTTTGATAAATTTTTTCACTTGTTGTTTATAAAATTTAATTAGTAAACAACAGATTATGATAATTAGGAATCACTACTGAACCACGGAAGCACTAAGATTGAACTTGATTTGGTAACTTGTCACTTGATTGAACTGTTAGATACATGGGCGATAACGATAGGTCACAGTAATGGGTGCATATCGCATATATCCGAGTTTCACTATGTCCGGAAGTGTTGGCTATCTCGCACAAGTAGAGATGTTACTCACGGCTAATCGGGAAGCCATGGTGCGTGGAGTGAAGGTGCTCAGAGGTCGCCTTCTCCGCTTCTCCTGATGCCGACGGAACGAACGTAACTACTCTTATGAGTTGCCTCCATCGAGTAAGCCTTTTATATGACAGTGAATGTACACAACCCCTACTCCATGCGGTTTATTTTATATTGATAATATAACTTAGTAATTACAAATTTGACTATTTGACGGCATTCTGCCAAATAATGCTTTCTGAATATCATCGACACACGGTTGTGGTGTTACCCGGTGTAATTGTTTCTTGAACTAGGTGCTACTATCACGATTATCTTGACTATGTATTTTTATTTCTGTTTATGAATCGCAGTGTTTTAATTACTTCTAAGCACGCTACCGACATCTGCAATTTTGTTTTTAGGACTTAGTTCTGTAAAGCTTTATTCTGCTCTACTTTTGTGAGACTGAAATTTAGGGTACTCTATGATGTAAATTTTAGTGAACGATATCGACTGAGGCATGCGGACCCTTGCCATAGAAGGCAGGTAAAAACCGTATCAAGTCAGGAGGAATTCATGTGTAACCTGAAAAAGCAGGAGTAATCATTAATACGATCGAATCGCACATATAACCACGTAATTATTATGATATTAAGATAGTCCGGCAATGCGAGTCCAGTCCGTTGCGTAATCATACGTAACCATGAATGGAGTTCTCCCATAAACGCTTTGTATTATACATAACAGCTTGTTGTATGTACAAATATGTGTATGTATAATATAGCTTACCTTTTCATGTGGATTGAATGTCCGCTAGTCACGTTTTATGATGATGACTTCTGCGCTTGGTAAAAGTATGGTCCCAGGCAGTGCAAACTGGTCTGGATGAAAACTAGAAGCAATATGCTCCTAGCTAACTTTGATTTACTTGTCAAAAACTCCAGCAATAGATAGCATTCTGTGTTACGTATTTTAAGGTGACTTAGTTTAAGATTCCTTGAAAACAGTATTGGATTTAGATTCGTGTATATTTAAGTAATTAAATAGGTACTACTGGCCTCAATTGGTAATTTGATTAATTTTGAATTTGATTTGAACATTGAAGATACTTTCAGTACATTCTGACACCCACGTAAAGATGGGAATGTCCTAGTAAAGAACGCTAAAAAAGTTGTCTAAAAAAACTACTTCCGGTACATTACATAACGTTATATTTATCAAATATAATAAGCGATATTTTAAGCTTGTTTGTTTAATTCATAAGCAGCGAACCAACGAACGAAACACATACAATCTCTCTTCAAATTCGAGAACAATGTGAATACGGTATGTGACAAGCCATCGTGAGACTTGACAGGAGGTTTTTTGACAATACTCTGTACAATTATTATACGTTTCCAAGTATTCGCTTGGATGTATTTAGATCATATATAGCAGGTACATACTGAAGCACCACTTATATTATCATTGTTATCTCAGATGCAGTACCAAAAATTATGTCAGAGAAGTTCATCCAGTGAAGTACTATACCACCATAACTTTACCATACCAAGCGACTTCCTTGGGTCTTAGCTTTACCATGTACCACCTGTCATGTTTGGGAGCGAAAAAAAGGGATGGAGCTTTACACGCCTTGAGTGCTATTCCTTTAACAATTCAGTTTAGGTGCGTCAAATTGATCGCGTTTCGAGCTCGTGGTAGGGCCTCTGATTGCCAAACAGATACTTTAGAGTACAGATACTTTACTTTGTGCATTCTAGGGCTAAGGTAACTCCTCGAACATTCCTACAATACTAGTGAGTTGGTCCATTTTGCGGATAACTCTTTGAGGTGCGCGTGGAAGACAACGCTCCGTCGATTCTGGCTTGGTCCTTACCGGAGGGCTGGACAGTAAACCACCACCGTCCGCAAACCCACGCCGAAGCTGCTCGGGATTCCCTGCGACTTTCGACGCCCGGGGCGTCTTCTGCGCTAGGCTGTGAAGATGTCCTCACGGTTTCAGCCATCTCCCGAGGGTGTGATTGATCAGCTTCAGCTTTATACCTACTATATACTATTTAGAATGTTTCATCACCAGATTTTGTTCTAATAAGTATAAATAGGTCAAGGTAGACCGTTGACCTGGTGAGAGTCGCGGGTTTCCAATGGATGCGAGGCGCACAGAAGCGGTCGTTACCCAACAAACAAATTAAGCTTATAAAGTTAAGTCTATAAGGACTAATCTCTTATACTTATTATAAAAGAGCATTTATTATGTCAATGTTCCTTATAATGGCACGTTATTAGAAGATTTAGGTAATATTACCTTTATTCTTATAATTTGGCTGGATAAACGTTAATAAATCCAATTAATACGGCTACAATAAGGGTTTAAAATGTTGTCTTCTTATAGAGGCTAATTACACTGCTTTTTAGCCGTATAATATTCAAAGCCATATAAAGGCTATTAATATGGTCAATCATTCTTAGAAAAGTAATGCACAAGGTAACTATGATGCTTTTCAACTTATAGGAGCATTTGATATAACGTCTATAAAAAAACGAATTCTAGCTTTTTATACGATCTTGACAAGAATGAAAGCAATCCATATTCCCTTATACAGTAATAATAAATATATTTTTCTCTATATGGTTAATTTAAAATGCTTTACATTACTTCATTCGTCATTTTGAAAGTACAGCAGATTATGTGAATTTTACGGAGCGAATTTTACATTTAGAAAATGAATTCAAAACAATGGAAGAAGTTTAAAAGGAGTGGTGGTTACAGAAGAAAAGTAAAAAAGGTCTACGAAAACATGTTTGTCAGCATTACACCCACCACCTCTACTCCTATGATGCTACAAAATTACCAAGCCGATACCACGGAATCAGCCAGTGGTTCCGTAGAAGATTATTTTATAGAAAATGAGAATGAAAAGGAAACTAGTGAGAAAGAATATAATTGTAGCGATAGTGATAGTGATATAGACATATTTATAAATGAAGAGTTGAAAAATATTTATATTAGAGAATGGGCAGTAAAATTCAACATTTCCCATATCGCTTTAAGTGACTTATTAAAAATTTTACATCATGTAATGCCAAACAAAATAGTGCCATTGGATGCGCGTACATTGCTCAAAACAAATAAAGTGGAAATATGCATTACTGAAATTGGTACTGGACATTATTGGCATAATGGATTACTTACACAATTACGAAAAACCTTACAAAACTATAAAGTGAAAATATAATTCGGTGTTGTATTTTACACCATTAATCCATACTTTGTAAAATAAAACAACTACTTTGAAAGTCACGTATTTTTATTGGTCATAATTTTTTTATAGGTTATCATGCCGCCGTATTTCAAAATCCAGAGGAAGAGTGGCTCTCCAATCGGGAATAATCTAAAGGAAGGCTAATTGTGTATTTGTTGGTTTAAGGACTAGCCACAATGCTCTCTCAGTTAGCCCGCGAAACAGTTGGCGGGTTCACAAAAAAATCGATGTTTGAACATAACCTGCGGATGATGCCTGATTTGGGAGCTATCTCTTGGTCTTTTATTATCGAAATTCGTTTTTTGAGTCTTACTTCCATGGCCATCGCATATTATGAAAATTAAGATCTTTTCTTTGTAGAAATTTGTCAATATCTGCCAATATGTATACTACCATTGCAATACCTGCGGACAAACATATTATAGGTATATAATTCTATTCTTTATTGTGTACTTACAAATTATAAATATCTTTCAAATTTAAAATTAGTGCACAAAAGCGAGCTTATGTATTCCTATAAAGAGATCTCTTCCAGCACCAAATTCTTTTTTATACATACAAGACTAGCTCGGCACGGTTTTGTTCGTGGCGAAGGAAGGAACCCTAACGACATGTAAAATGGCGATAGTATAAGCAACAATTAATGCCATTATAAAGTCTTCACTTTCATAGACTACTTGTAGACGATGTGCAAAATGTTTTGCTCTTTTAATAGCACTGTTTATAACATGACTAAATAATTAATAACGTTTCTAGCCCAAAAACAGCTTAAATTTAAGGGCGGGTTGATTCTACAACACACGGCGTACCACATTTTATCATGCATTTGAATTTCCATACACTTTTCACTATAAACGAGCACATAAATCAGATAAATAAACTACATAAAATAATAACTTACCGTTCACTTTCCTTTTTCTTCGTCACACTGTTTCAAAAATGTAAATCACTAACAAAAAGACTTATTGTATAATCATAAACAAACGGCTACAAGGGCTACGGGTTTTTAAAAGCCTTTGATTTAACGCAATGAGTTTAACTCCCATGTATCGGACCATAATAAAACAAGTATAAGGGTTAACGCCCGTATTAAGGCTATTTACATGTTTCTTATAAGTTTAACTTCCTTGTTCCTTGTCATAATAATTATAACACGTATAAGGAAAAAAAGTGGACAATAAAGCAACTATAAGGGGTGTATAAGGTTATTGTCTTTATAAATTGTGCCCAAACGCACCCTTATTAGCGATAATGCGGCTCCTATAAGAATATTATTTTTGGCAATGTAAGCCACTACAAGAGCAATTTTTGTTTGTTGGGTATGACGACGTTGGGGGAGGATCAAGTCCAACTGGACGTCTTTTCAGTAGAAATTATGATGATGATGTTGATAAGTATTAATGATCAACGATATTCTCTGTAGTGCTTGTGTCTGGTTATATAGGGCAGAAATACGTTACCCTTCTTCTGGAGCAGTTAGGTTACAAGGTATATTCAGGGAAACCACCATCACTTGGTTGTGGGTTTAGGTATACATTAGCTTTATTCTGTCACATTCAATTTGATCAACTGGCTTTTATGGTGTTCGTAGAAGTCTAGGACAAAGTAACACTTACATGTGTAAGGCTGGACACACCATAGTCATGGTGGTAAGTCCCCTCTTTGAGGAGTGGCTGTAAAGATGACACGGTGTCCTAACCTTCCACATGACACAGATTCTCATCGGACATGATTAGTTCGGGAGATTCCTGCCTGTGCGGAAGAAACGCCCTGAAGTCACCATTACGGTGACCGCTCGGAAAACATTGAAGGTTAAAACTGATTGGTTAAGCATACGGTGGTGGTGTGCCCTGCCTGGGCGGAGTACCACCGTGTCCTTGTAGAGGCGATTGATGGCAGTGATCACTTCCACCGGGCCCTGGTAAACCGTAGGCCGTAGAAGCCTTCTGGAGCCATGGGTTGGCTTCCGAAAGTTAAACCCGGGGTCCTT
The DNA here is from genome assembly GCA_030763345.1 of Mythimna separata. Lineage (NCBI taxonomy): Eukaryota > Metazoa > Arthropoda > Insecta > Lepidoptera > Noctuidae > Mythimna > Mythimna separata. Next base: position 17,944,897 of record CM061167.1, on the reverse strand, counting down.
GAACGATAGGCAAAGAAGGAGCATAGGAGGTGTTTATCAGTAAAAGGCTGACGCTAGAGCGAGAGAAGAAATTGGATAATTTCCCAACTAAAGCATAATATTACATGCTGAGTAGTTTTGGTGCTAATATGATTTTATAAACCCTATTAACGTAACATATGCATATACGACCACTGCGGCTCACCTCTGTGTTAAACTCATTCTTCGTTAATGTACTCGTAGCTATAATTATAAGTAATACAATCAGATTTAAATCAGGCCTCCTTTCTATGAGAGCGAAAGGGCCGTAATCTACTAAGCGGACCCCGTGTGAGTTGGTGGATGTCAACATGTCAAATAATGGCTCTGGTCACGAATCACAACAGTAGAACAATTTATGCTTTTAGAAAAATCTGCTGAATGGTCCTTAATTATATTTTTACACCACCTATTTGATAATGCCCATTATATATCTTTAAACCAACACTTGACCATTATTCTGAAAAAATCACAATAACGTGCATCAAACGACAAAATGAAAATGCGGGAGCGTTATAGAAAATTTAAACTACATATTGATTTTGTTAAGTTTAACTTGTAAATAATATTTATATTTCTTTTGTATCATGTTTTTTAGTAGGTAAATTGTCTATTAATCATTTCACAGATGGTGTATAAGTAGAGTATCTAACACGGGGATAAAACTGTCTTTGTCTTGGGCGGCTTGAATTTTTCGCTTGACTCAAGTTTCTATATGCCCTTGCAATGCTCGGCTTATATGCCCTTGCAATATCGGCCAGGGCATATAGAAAATATTCTTTATTTTTCTCCTCCTTTAGTCGGTTAACAAACATAAGACGTCAAACAACAGAACTAACAACGTTGTAGCTGCATTATTTTGCAGTACAGAAAATATTTATAGCTAAATAACCCCACGGATTTTTTATAAAATTATTTTATTTCTTCATATTTGTTTACGTACAAGTCTATTCAAAGCGCTTTCATCTCTCCCGGTGAAAAAGCCCACGCTCCACAAATTTTTATGCATGGTTCTTTCAACTCTATAAACTACGGTATAACATTCTATTCTATTTGAGTACCGATTCACGTGGCGTCGGTGTACCCGCCACGTGACTGCCACATATCCATCGAGCAGTTTGTTGCCGCACTCATTCAATTTGATTCAATACGAGTATAATGTAGCTGACATCTCTCTAATTACATATTTTAAGCTTCTTATAATATCGATTGCTATTAATAAGGTTTCGATCCGCTTAAAAAAAACTCATCTTTCATCTTGTACACGTGTACCTCTGATGTTTTTTTAGAATCGTTATTTTCCTGTTCTGGAATATTCCGATAGGGAAAGTAGAAAATCAATTGATTGCCTCCCACCCGTCATTTGGATAGCAACATCATAATTGTACGCCCACGATAAGATATTATGAAATAATTCGTAACAAGTTGAAATGATACGTAAGTTATAGAAACCTACTGAAAATTCTTCCTAGCTTGTAACAATCCCAAACCATGCTGGTAGGTCGCGTTATGTTTAAAGATGTGTTATACTGGAATTGGAAGAAGACTTTCATCACCATTATTCACCATCATCATCTTCAATGTTGTGAGTGTGACCTAGCCTTTTCCCAACTATAGTGGGGTCGGCTTCCAGTAAAGCTGGATGTAGCTGAATACCAGTATTTTATGAGGAGCGGCTGCCTACCAATCCATTAACTGGGGTAACACGGTACTTGGCAATTGGAAGAGGACTTCAAATATACTAAAAAACTTAGCTGAAACACCTTTAGAGTGCGGTGCCAGACTAGGAGAGATACAACTCGCATAGCAGCTTGAGTTGCGAACTGTCGGGTCTTAGTCACCCCACTGACCCAAGCATCCGTTCCGCGAATACAGGCTCAGCAAGTTTAGCCAGGTTTATCAAAGGTTAATTTCGGTTTTTATATGTAAAGGAGTGGATTCTGAGATACCGTACCTACGTATAGAAACGTGTGTGTGTGTAGGGACAGAGCACATTAATTGAAGAACTGATGGCTAATGAGGCCAAAAGGTTCTAGAGAGGCGCCCTCGTACCGGTAGACGCAGCATTGCAAAAAGGTATTCCTAAAGGAGGACCGATGAGCTGGTGAGAGTCGACGGAATCTGATGGATGCGAGACGCGCAGGACCTTTCGTTGTGGCGAGGCGTGGAACAGCCCTATGAACACACACATCACAACTTACTTCACAACTTTCGGCTGAAATGATGAGTATTATGTGCCGAATTTATTTCTTGAAAATGACCATGTCATGTTGGACCGGAATTAGCCTGTGGCTAAGCCTGATATCCTGGAGATAGATAGATTAGCGTGCCGTGAGTTGATAATACTTAGATATTATTATCTATCGTGACGAGAACATCGTGAAAGCTTAGAAAGACAAGCCAAGCGAATATCTCGACTTAGCACACGAAGTTGTTGTCATAAGGAATAAAGACCGATGTCATTGTGCCGATTGTCTCAACTGCCAACAATCAGATAACCAATGCCTCTGTTTCGAGGTTCTTGTTGCCACGTTGGTTCAAGGGCCTGAATTAGGAAGCTAGTACCTACTTCTTCATCGTTGTGAGAAGGTTCTAATCAATAGAGCCTTTATTACCGGTATCTAACTGAAACCCATCGTAAAGACATCGGAAGATCTCAAGTTTTTTATTTGTAGGTTTAATTATTCATGGTCGGTTTAAATAAATAAATTACATAATGATAAATTGTTTTATTGTACTAAATGCTTTATTTTATCTTTATGGTGCCTTAATCAAATTCTAACTGAGTTTGTTATAGTTATTCAACTAAGTCACGGAAAGTTTTATTTCCGGGATGTTTAGGTTACGACCACGATCCGACTGTTACCAACTTTGCCAAGTTGTAACTCAGGTCCATTTAAGGTTATTTAATTGTTCCACGCGTCCGTTAAACGACTACCACTTTTTATATTATGCTTAAAACAAATTCTTCAATTATCCCGATAGACATATTGAAGTCCAAAACGTATATGTGCGATGATATCTGAGGATAAAATCACACGAATTGTGTTGTTATCGGCGTCGCCAGTCGCATTTTATGAAATACTAGCTTTATCCCGCAGCTTCGCCCGCGTACATAAAATATAGCCTATGTCATTCAGGAATACAGCAGCTTTCTATATGTAAAAAAATTTTAGCAATCGGACCAGTACTTCCACAGATTACTTCATACAAACAAAAAAGAACAAACTTTACCTCTTTATTATATTAGTGTAGATAAATAATAACGGGAGCGGCAATTGAAACTACAAGTCCGGTTGACAACAGGTTTATTTTCACCCACTCATATGTTACATTATTATAGGTACTATTAACCATATACACTTTACTATTGCTATTAAAAAATATATATTATTACATTAAATTATAATTAAAACGACTTAAACAGCGTTGCATTTCTTTACTAGCGGTCCAGGTAACATAAAAGATTATTTGTATCACTAACATTTGGTAGTAAGTAGTAACTACCCTAGATGGATAAAGTGGTCCTTTGTGCTCAATAATTTTTAGAAAGTATTTTCTAAAAATAATCTCAGAGTTCGAGATTTAAATAAGGGATGAAACATTATCTAGAATTCTAGACAATTTAACATTAAGTATATAGACAATCACTACGCGCTTACGAATAGGTGACGGCCAAACCAATTCAGATAAAACTTAGAGCTTAACTTAAGTATAAGGTGGAAGGTTCAGATACTTTTGCGCATATGGAAAAAACTTACGAATGAAACCATAAATCCAACCAAACCATAATTTCATCAACTTTATACTGAAATATCTTTAGTCGTAGATTCTACTAATATTAATATCTGGAACAATTTTTTTTAGAAATTTAGTCTATACTTATATCATCGTATATATTTTTCATCACTTGACGCCAGCAAAATATGGCAGCAAAATTTTGTTCAATTTCAAGTTTCAAAAATCTGGCATTTCTCTGCAATACTAAATACTATTTTGCATGAGAATGATGTCATAACCAAATTATCAAAAAAGAGATTCATAATAAATGTTAGAAAGTGAGATCCTGTTCGTTTTGAAACACCCACTTTGTAACAACTTAAGTACCCACAGTTTAAACTGACATTGTGGACAATTTTCAGTATAATCCTATTATCTACTTTGACAATGTACACTATGCTTATATTATAGGCTCTTAACAAAATGTCCATTTAATTAAGAATTTTAAAATTCACACGACCAAGGCCAATATAATTATTTATTTAAACACACTTCTATATCTCTCGTTATTATCTTGGCATAAGCTTCCTATAGAAATAACAATGCAAAAATATGTGCGTTTAAAATATTAAGATCAGTTTTTATATGAATTATTAAATATTAACTATTTGATTGTCAAGATAACCATTAACTTGCGTGCGTTTACGGATGGCGTTGTGTTTCATGCGCATTTTAAAGCCTTCAGATTCACTAGGGGAACGTCAGCACGTTAAGCCGTAGGTCATCATCATCATCATCTCAGCCGAAAGACGTCCACTGCTGGACATAGGCCTCCCCCAAGCGTCGCCACAGCGACCGGTCCTGTGCGTCTCGCAGCAGCTGTAGATCCCGGCTGTCATTTGTATATCTTTGGCAGTCGTTAAACATAGTCAGAAGCCAGTAAATCTGACCTGTATTGCTATTAAGTACCGTGTTACCCCAGTTAAGGGGTTGTGGAGGTCTGGTGGGCAGCCGCTCCTCGTAAAATACTGGTATTCAGCTAAATCCGGCTTGACTGGCAGCCGACCTCAATACAGTTGGGAAAAGGTTAGGTAGATGATGATGAGATTCACTAGGGGATAAAGTGTCCCCCAGTGTAAAAATGCGTCACGTAGAATGATTGAGCGTTACGGGTCGTCACTCCAGAACCTTTCGGAGCCATCGACCTTTTGTTCTGCGAGCTATGTGCCCTGTTCACTGCCACTAAAGTTTGGTGATTCTTCGATCAATGTCGATACTTAGTTAAATTCTCATTTAGGTACAATATTAGTAATCCATACTTCCACACTACTCTCTCTTTCTGTTACCTACGCTTTCAAGGTTAAACTACTGAACTGATTTTATTGTAGGTGGTGTCGTGTGGTGTCTTCGATGTGTCGTGTCGTGTTAGTCGTCGGTGTGGTGTGTAGGTGGTGTCTTCGTGACGGACGGCCTAAAATTTTCAAATTACTGATCTAATTGCAAACACCAGGATAATTAGGGACAATACCAGGAGTTTTCCTTTTACCCTGCGAAACCTGATATCAATTCCACTTATTGCCCTTTATAAATAAAAAAAAATATTTCAGGCATATTAGATTTTTCAGACATGTTAGGTCCATGCTATGATTTTTAGTTACATTTTAATTATTAATTTCATTTATTAATTTACTGTATATATGCGCTGAAGGTATAACTAGTAGAGTCAGATACTCGGTTTAGCCACAAATGCGATGCATGTATATATAATGCACCCTATAAAACATGCCAGAGTGCTCGAAAAAAACACCTGCACAACTTAAGACCTCCTTGAGGCCAACGCAAAATGTGTCGACGTGTATCGAATTATCGATCGACGCTGAATACTGATTAAAAACTTCGTCGCCACGTCGATGCGGAGAAGAAAAAGATCAATGGGATAAGTATGAGCTCATAATAACAAAACAATAACGACAATCACGTGAAGTCGTTTCCTTCCTCTCTCGTCGGTGTGACCTACGATAAGTAAGTTCATGTGCTCGCAACGCGTGGGACTTCGCTGAATAATCATTATAATGAGCCCGTCATAAAGAAAGCAACATTTAAAATAATTACACAAGCCAAGTAGGTTTTTAAGAAGGCTAGATGTTAATGCTATTCATTATTCTTTTCACTTAAGTGTTTAGACTACACTGACTGCGTGCGTTGGAGCAGGGTGTCTTGTTCTTCCTCAAAAGCAAATTATAATGCAAAGAATGCATTCGTGAGATCAAAAATGTTTATTGATAGGTAAATGTAATGTATCGATAGTGCACTATGGATCATTCATATCAACATCGTCATCATCTCAGCCGAAAGACGTCCGCTGCTGGACTTAGGCCAACCCAAGCGTCGCCACAACGATTGTTCTCGTGCAGATAGACAGATAGGTACATAACATAATATCTCGGCTATTTTGCACCATGATAAATACTATTCCTATTATTATGTGCATGAATTTAATACAAACCTCCATTTTATAATTACTGCGCCCGAAATTTTTAACATTCCTTCCGCTATCTCATATTTATAACACATTTCACAGCTCCAGGCGGTTTTAACACATTTATCATAATCTAAGGTTCATATATAGTTTATGTAACAAACAGACATAACCCGAAGACCGTCGAGTTTACCTATCACTCGACATTATCTTGAAGAGCTTATTGGTAAAGTGTTGCATCTCACATTCTTACATCACACTGTGCAATATGATATTTGAGCCCAACCATCGAAAAACTGCACAAAACACGACGACCGCGGCGTTGTTCATAACAAATTATGGTGCGTTATATATTTACATGACATAATAAAAAAAAAACTCGTTAAAACCACCAGTAATTTCAATCAAGATATGCAAAGTTAATTAGATAATTTGATAAGCAACAGAGTTAATAAATCAACACGAAGAGATTAAATTATAATAACAAATTATTAAGAAAAAGTGCATAAGATATAATGGTCTAGGTATATTTCGCAATGCGGAACAATTAGTTGCTATAGGAATAATCACGATAGCCGAGATTTTTGAGTGGATTAATAGCTGCAGATATTTAAATTGGCAAGAATGTAGAAGCCTGTATAATCTGCCTGCAGCCAATAGGTCATTAACCCACAGCGGTGCTCGTATGAAGCAACGGAACAATCGTTATTAATAAAATTGTTATGGAATGATTTCGACATGGTGAAAGAGTACTGGGTGCTGTGCCTCGATGGCCGCCGTGGTAATTGGTCGTTAGATGCCATGAAGGAGCGCATTAGAAATAAATGGGGTGCTAACTGTTTACACATCAAAGATACATTTAGTAACAGTCTGCATGCGCAATGAGACCGTTACCATCAGTGACATACTGCCCACCCAACAGACGACTACTACCACATGACCTAGTACCAGATCCCACATGTACAAGTAACACATAGGTATACAAATAGTAAATGTCCAAGTAATCAGGCTCTAACAGTAGGTGTATGGTCCAGTACCATGCGTATCCATAAAGCCGTGGTCCTAACCTACTATAAGAGTTCTTTACATCCTCCATTTTAATAAGACCAATACTAATTGATATTCACACTAAAATCATGATTGGGTACGCCATAATCACGGCGGTAAGTCCTCTCTTTGAGGAGTGGCATAAGACTTAAGTTTAATGACATATGTTATGTTGTGTTTTATGTTGTCTTTGTACTACATCCTTATCCGGACACTCCTTCCTCTTTGACTGAGTGAGAGTAGAACCTAATCTCAAAGAAACTTAAATAGTTACGTGATAAAATGGAATCCTATAATCCAGAATAATTATGACCTTGGTCACAAACTATCATTCAAATCCGTTTAGCCGCTTAGCCAGAAGGAGACAAACATACCTACAAAAGTAACTTCAATTTTATTCCGAGCAGTCCACAAAATGCCAACCGGGCGTTTCTTCCGCCTGAGTCCGATGCAGGAACCTCCCGAACTTACCATGTCTAGTGACGACCTGTGTCATGCTGAAGGTAAGGATGCCGTGTCTTCTGTCCAGCTACTCCTTAAAGAGCTTACCGCCATGATTTTAGCATACCCAATTAGATACTCTCACTGTGCTTTGACAAAGGTCAAACACTAGTAACATTACCACTGCTACAAATCGTTAGGTAATAAAGAATCCGGTATTGCACCGCAACTTTTTCTTTTCTTTAACATTTCATTAGTTGTCATGAATGGCGATGCTTGATCAATTCCTTTATCATACAAGGTTAACATAAATTAAATGTTCAATCACCTTAACAAAAGGGGAATAAAAAACTAGAACTTCATTTCAATCATAGAACTTAATAGAAAGAAAATATAAATCTAGAAATACATTTCAATCATGGAAGAAATTGATACCGATCGTTGCATTGAATATTGAATACGGGAATATTTTCAGATCTAGGGGAAGCCTTGTCCAATCTAGGTCCCATTGATCGACATCGGCCATATTGAGATACCGAGGTCAGGTAGATATATCTATGGCATCGGCAGCAACATCTTCAATTACGTGTAATAACGGGAAACTTTTCCTTTCGAACTAAAATTCAGTTTCTACAGCCATTACGGCACTTTATTCATTGGTGTCTATTATGTAAGGTGAGTCAAAGGTGATGTATATACAGTGCGGTCAACTCACACCACAGTTATCATAATCAAGTATTATGTATTTCGACGTGAACGTTGGAACTGTTATTAAGCACTTGATGTGCTTACTGCTCCGCCTACTTCGAAAGTTGAAGCATATTTCTCGGCCTTCTGGTTAATAGCCAAGAAAACCCCTTTTTCTTAACCTATCACATACCCACAAAACGAGACACAATAGTAAAACAATAACAGCGCGGTCTCATAGGACCGGTCGGGGATTCATGAATTAATGCCCTAAATATCTTATTTCATGCAGGTCTACTTAGGTATCTATAAAACTTCAGGAGCTATTGCACGGTTCCAATAGAGAACAGGCAAGAATTTGGAGAGAAATTATTGAGTTTTAAAATATTTCCTTTATTTAGAACAGTGTTCCCTATCTAGATTCTTGATCACTCCACAAATCTAGATTTTGGATCACAGTGAAAGAATTTAGGGTACCTATAGATTAATCTCTATTGTTGAATAACAAACGAGGTCAATAACTTTATTTATTACATACTTTATTGTAAATTGGTAATATTCATAATGTGGACAGTATAAACATTTACTAAAACTAAATGTGTGTCTTATCGGATAGGACTACCTTGATTGCACTATAAGTTCATATTTACCTACTTAGGATTTGTACCTGTAACAACAGAAGTGTTAGTGGTTGCAACCTCATTAGACTTCATACGATCAAGTCGAAATATCAGTTAAATATTTCAAAAGATTTCAAGATGACTTATATCGAAACCAAGATTAATTTAGAAATATAGATACAAAAGAATATACTTCAAATCGCGGTCAAGCGGTCACCATCTCACCACAAACGGTGGGTACTCGTGGGTCGGAGCGTACACCAGAGTAACATCCGTAACTGACTTGATGATATAACCTGTGGGTTTTATAATCGGTCGACGATTCAGTTCCCAGCTCGAGCTGTGGGACGAGTAATACAGATGATGGGTTTCCGTTACGGTTAATCCGAAGTATTGAAAAGGTCATCATGAGAAATTTTTAATGGGTATATTAAGATTTTGAACGTCAAATCTAACACAATGGAGAACATGGTGGGTGTTATGAGTTACTCGTAATTTCAGTGACAAGATTTCTAAATGTCAATCCTAGAATTATTTTGTTCAATACATCTTGACGGATCTTTAAAATAAGATTTGACTCTACATACCAACCCGCACTGGGCCCGCGTAGTGGTGGGATTACGGCTAATTCCCTCTCCTAGAGAGGGTGCCTAAGTCCCAGCTGAGGGCACATTATAAGGCTGATGCTATGCTATGCTAACCTCTACATCATTTTAATAGTGCTGTAAAGGCCTAAATCCTAAATCCTATTGCAGGAGCCTTCCTTCACTCCTGCCACTAACAACAAAGGAAATAAACCCTCGACTAATGTCAATAAGACGAAGCATAAAATGTAAATATAATTGAGTCCGATGAATGAATTACTAAGAATACAGAAGAAAGAGTAACAAAACCAGACAGGAAGTTCAAAGAGCCACATATTTGCATATATTTGCGACTGCAGTCAATAAAACCAATCTGTTATGGAGAATGTTTTTTTACAACTTACGTAAGACCGTTTTCACATCTTCCGATCCGATATCGGTATCGGACGCCGATACGATATCGGGGTAAGGTAAATGTATGAGATATGTACCTGTCTTTCATATTGTCCGACCCGATATCGGATATCGGAGCACAGCTTTTCATACATTTTACTTACCCCGATATCGTATCGGCGTCCGATACCGATATCGGATCGGAAGATGTGAAAACGGTCTTACACACAAGTTCCGACAATAACAGATAGTGCATATTAATTACATGCGTCAAAACAGATAAAATTGTATAATTTAGGACTACGGTTTTTTTATACCCTGAGACTAAATAGACACAAGTAATGTCAAACTTACTATAGGAATGATGCCAGTTCTGTTGTGTTGTAATATCATGTTAGTCTCAGGGTATAAAAACAGACTTTAAGCGCCTGTTTCACAATGTCCGAGTAGCCACTACTTCCCGAATAAATTCAAAAATGGAACAGAATTTGTATGAAATTATCTGCCAAGTAAGATATTGGCAACTTAATCATAGGTGGTGAAATAGGCCCTAAGTATTTATAGTCCGTCTAATGAAACCGCGACCTTAGAAAAAGAGGTTAAATCCAAAAATTTTGTATGTGGTTTTACTAATTAGTAGGAGAATCATGTCTTGTCATTTCATATTTTTTTATTTTCTACAATTACGGCTAAATCATGTTGCCAATTAAATTTAAAAAAAAATTCCGGTCGCGCTTTTAATAGACGCACTCTAGCAGACAAGATCGCAGGGATTTTCAGGAATGCGAGATTGTTTCAAAAAGTTTCCGCAGCATCTGAAATAACACGGGTGTTGAAAACTGACACCCTCCTGCGGGTGGAAATCCATAACAGGAAAACTTATTTGATGATATCCCATCCAGATAGTTGTGTAAGAAGTAAAAATATGATAGAACGCCTGTATTCTTGTGAAGAAGTGTAGTTTTAGGCAAAACTGGAACCATGGTACATACAGTACGGCCGTTATAAGTTGGCGACTTTGGCGAGTCTGAAGTTAGACTCTGCGAATTTTGGCGCTTGAAATATCGTACAAAAATAAAGGTTTTAAAAAAATGCAATTTGCAGTTGTTATTGCTGTTAAAAACGGTTATTGGCATTTATATTTTTAAACCTTTATTTTTGTACGAAATTTCAAGCGCCAAAATTCGCAGAGCCTAACTTCAGTCTCGCCAACTTATAACGGCCGTACTGTACACACATTTTTTTAGTTACGTTTAAAGTCCGTGCAATAAACAGCAAGCTTACTTTCATCAACCGGGAACTTATCTAGACTACAGGATTCTAGTAAGTAAGATAAAAAAGATAAAAGGGTAAGATGAAAAACTAAAACGGAAATCGAACCCTAGATCTTTTGCTAACCAATAGCATTTGCTACCGCTTAAATTTCTTGGCAGTATAGTTGTAATATAAAATATTCATAACGTATTGAAGATGAGGAAAATCAAAAGATAAGTATCATACGTTACTATGGTAACATAGACCTCTCAATTAAGAACGGTATATTATACAATTATTGTAGGGTACTATTGTCGATTTTCCCTATGCAGAATCCATTTAAGACAGAATTTTCTGTTTTGTCGTTTGTTCCTTTTTTACTCTCACTCATTTCATATCTGAAATCAAATGACTTAAATTATGTGCTAAAGCATAGTTTCATATTCAGGTAGCTGAACACGTTGTACAAAACTTGTTTCTTTTTGGCCATCACCCGTCTTCATTGCGGTTCATTGTCATTGAACTAACAGAAAATATGGCAAAAAAACCTCATTAAAACAAACAGCTTTACGAATCGTTGGAGATGACTGCGCGAAACTCACTCTTAACACCACTTTGTTATAACCGACTTTAACACGGTACATCTCGAATCATTTAATTCGACTTCGAGTTTGTGTTCATAACACAAATGATTATATCGCGGCTATTACGTGAGTTCAAGTCACGTTCACTTTTTTTAGAGAGGAAATATCAACTTGAGTATTGCATAAGTCGCCCTGCGTCCGAAGTAACACACGTGCTCGACCTTATCTTTATCTGGTTGACATGTTCACTCACTAGACCGCATGTGACCTATATTCCTTGATTTCCGGCTGGACGTTACGGCGTTTTACCGCAAGAGTTTCAAGTAAACATCATAGGTGAATCCTCAATCATATCTGTTTTGATAAATACACATTCTGAAAGACAAACGAGCCGAGGTAAACACTTCTTATAAACGCTGAAGCCAAGAAATCAGCTCTTTGTTGGTCAAACGATGACAATGAAGTTTCAAGAGTCGTCGATATTATTGCAAAAGTGCGCAGATTGTGGACTATGGACGAATGTTGTGGTGCGTAAAACTGGCCGTGTACACGGTGACAAAGTAGAAAGTGCCGGCCAGTGCACCGGTGTGCACTCCGGAAATAAGGAAACGTGCAGTGTAGGGGCTCAAACTGGTTCCTAAAACTACATCAGTACACGTTTTACTTCATATCTATGCCCTAATCATAACAGAGATACTCACCTCCTGCTTCGACACTGATAAAGCGTTACTTATTATAAATTCATTTTTTATTTTGACGTCACAGACGTATGCCACTACAAATTATATTTAACAGGTTTGCCTCTCATTCTTCAAAGTTAAAAAACAATTGCCGATACCGGTCTAAAAGAAAGGGAAAGATATGGGAAATCTTTCATTACAATCTGAGACTATCTCGGAAAATACAATTCCGACTGTAATTAATAGATCTTTAACAAGCTTTTCACTTTTAGACTTCAATGCATGCCTTGTTATACAAGAAAAGGCTGCGTGGCAGATCATCTATGCGATGGAGAGACCAAACCAAAGTGACCGCCCATTAATAAACGACCTGCTGACTGCCAGCAGGCAAAAGTAGTCGGAAGTCAAAAGTGGGCATTCCCTGAAAGCTTCCGGAGAGTTACCTTCATGTAATTCATAAATAGAGTAGTCGAACCAAGAGTAAACCGACTAAGAGAGAACATGTTATTAAATAGTCAGAAGTCTGAAAATCTGACGCCACTAGGTCGCCGCGTTACTAGATTATGGAAGTTAGATATTAAACATTCTATATAAAATACAGTTATTCTGCTATACGCGGCTAGACTGGAGGCCAACTCCAAAATATTTGGGAAGAGACTAAACGGTATGAGCCTGATGGAACACCATATTCTTTCAAAGAAACTTTAAAATTTTTTCGTATGGCAACTTAAAGAAAGCTTCTAAAAATTATATTTACTTTTAGACTCAGAAAAAACTATTTATAGAAGATGCTTATAAAAGCGGCTCCGCTCTTGACCTCGAACGCTTAGAAAGCAAAGGAGTGAGCGTACGAAAGAAACTCAATCGTCATAGAGTCAATCCTTGATCATCCATTGTACCTAACACTCCTTACCTTACATTAGATTATCATCACGTAACCACCACAAGATATTGATCCAATCATAATGGAATAAATAAATAGACTAAAATTTAAGTTAGACTAAACTTTTTAGTTTGTAAACGTCTCGTCTGTCAGTTTAGTAGAGTATGTAATTCCAGCATCTGTCATTGGTGGGGCATTTAATTTTACCAAATTGATTTTAACAAATTCAAGTGGAAGTAAATGGATCATTTATTAAGATATTGTATCAATGAGTGATGTGGCAGAGAGCACAATATGTTCTAAATAATTTATATTTGGAAATTTTGTTGCGTGTGATAATTTTGTTGGTAGTGTGTATATGTCAATTGAAGGCTCAGCCTTTTATACGGCACATTACTGAGGCTGATCTGCTGAGCGCCTACAAGCGTCCCCGACACGACTCCTACGTGCCACCATGGGCTTTGGTAGTGTTAATAGTCTTCGTGCCCCTCTGTTGTATCTGTATCTCTTTTCTATGGACAAGAAACTTCGTGGACACTGTGCAAGCGCTACTAGCATGGACACTCGCACTTACAATAAACGCAGTCATGACAGAATTTATTAAATTAATAGTAGGACGACCTCGGCCCGATTTTTTCTGGCGCTGCTTCCCGAACGGCCAGACGACGCCAGGGTTAAGCTGCACCGGTAATGCTTATGACGTCATAGAAGGTAGAAAATCCTTCCCGAGTGGACACAGCAGTTTCTCATTTTGCTCGTTGGGGTTCTTAAGTGTCTGGCTGTGTGGAAAGCTCGGCACACTGTCACGGAGTCGAGGCCGAGCTTGTGGAGTGATTGTTTGTGTCGCTCCGCTGGTGGCGGCAGGTGCAGTGGCCGTGAGCCGAATCTGCGACAACCATCATCATTGGGAAGATGTACTAGTAGGAGCTGTGCTGGGTTTCACCATCACATACTTTTGCTACCATCAATACTTTCATCCTTTATGCTCAGAGAGTTCAGGGGAGCCCTACGAGGTGATGTTTGATCACGAATTTTTTAACAACGACGATTTTTTTGATATATACCAAAGTGAGTGTTGTTCCGAACGAGAGCTGAATGTTTGTCTAATGCTCCACATATGTAATAAGAACACTTTAGAAGACAATAAAAAGATCAGCTGAATGAATTGTCGTTTTTGCACTGTACCTATTAGCATAATTTAAATAGACACTGTAGATATTATAATCGCTTATAAGAGTATAAAAATAGGCGCAGTATATAGTATTTGTTCATGAAGTATTGTACGAGTAATCGTACAATAAATACTTCATGAACAAATACTATAATTTCAACTGCAGGTTATCACGAACAAAGCACCGCTGCACCGGCGCAACGGCGTGTAATATTTTACAAACCATTTGGAGCCACTTTTGACCTTTTATAACTCAAAATCGAATATCAAAAGATTCATTTCAATATGTAACTTAATAGCCCGGTCAATTTAGACATTCGAGGTCTGATTTGACTGGGCTATAACGCAAACTTGTTAACTTATAAAGAGGAAAGATTAAATTATTTGTTTGTAACGATTTACTCTAAAACTACTCGACTGATTTAAAAAATTCTTTCACCATTAGCCATTGTATTTTGTCATTTCAACAACACATCTGTAGCCACTCCTCAAAGAGGGGTCTTATAGTGGCGGGCCTATGAAACGGCCTGTCTGTTTTAAATTTAAATTCAATAAAATATTTTGATATCAGATCACATCATACACGGTAAGTATCATAATAGGTATTCTCAAAAAAAACAACCGTGTTCTGAAAGTGATTTATTTCTCGTTTTTTAGTTGTGATACTCCTGTAGCCAGAGTACAGTCATGATAATTCCAATTAGCCCAAACACTACTGGGATAAATTGTTTTATTATGATGTTCCCGTTCCCGCCGTGCCCTCCGGCTTGCATTGTATGTTTGGCAACATTGAGTTTACCTGTTACACTTATTAGGTAACAATGCTAACACTTTTATATAGGTATGTTACAGATGGGTTACGGTTACACTTTTGTAAGTGTTTTGGGTAAACACATTTATAAGAGTTACATATTTGATTCTGTTACCAATTCAACATGTAACACGTACAATTCTGTAACTTTAAGAAGGTATATTTAAGTCCCTGGCTGCAATGCAATCATGTGCTTTTTATTTTTTGACGAAGCTTTAAGACAGTATAACGTATCTCAGGACCGCTGATATCTATAATGAAATAATTAAATTAAAACGAAGAAATAACAGTTAATGAGCTACCAGAGGAGACACGTTTGCAGAAGCAGTCATTGCCAGAAGCCAAACAAGTGTATCTACAACGTAGTCTTTAACATATGTTGTTAAAGACTACGCAAAAATCAAGCTTGTCAGTTAACGAAAAAAAGATACACCGTTTATACCGCAAAAAAGGTACATTTTGACATTCTGTAAGGAATCAAAATTCATAGGGGGAAGTACCCGTTGACCTAAAATCTTAAAATTTGGGTTTTGGATGGAAAATTTGTATTATAATGTCATGTTTACTACGCATGTATATTATGAAAATAGCTTCTAATTTGAAAAGTTAGTTTTTGCGTAGATACAAAATACTTTCTGACTTTCTAAGATACAAAGTTAAGGCTAGGTTATTACCATTTCATAACATAACATCACGCTGGTTCACTCTAAAGGGGTGCGCAGATGCGTTAAGGTCACACTAGAAAATCCTCATTTCGCGAATCATGTTCAAATTCTGTCATGGGAGTTATCAATTCGGGCATAACTGTTTTGTTCGAGTTTTTGGAGTATTTCGATGATTGTTTTAGGATCAGTTGTATTTTAATTATGAGGCATATAAATGTCAACAGGGTTTAACGTTTGAATCCCCAACCGGTCCTATGAGACCGCGCTGTTATTGTTTTACTATTGTGTCTCGTTTCGCGGGTATCTGAGTAATTAAATTGAAAATTATGGATATTTCGTCGTTCCTATTTAAGTATCTACCTTCGTTATCAGGGAACTTGCTCAGTATTAAGTTTTCAATGAACTTTAATTTTTGACTTTAAACAATAAAGTTATTTTGTATTTTTATGCTTTTCAGGAAGTCTGTTGAACTATTTTGTTAATATTTTTTTTCTCCGTATTATCCGTAGTATCAAAGGTCTATAATGATGACGGAAAGTGACCATGGAAACTTTGTTCTAAAACCGGGTTACTCTGACGCGTTTCGGTTCCTTTGTTTCGATATTCACGTGATCCGGGATGTTATTCAGAGTATTATGAAATATTATTGTAACAAAACCCTGCCCTGACGGAGTAGTGCGACTGGTATGTTCGTATAGAACTGAGTTACTGATTTTTAAAGGTTCTTGAAAAGACTCAAGGCATCTTTCCTGTCTCGACTGACCCCTTGTGATCAGAGAGTATCTGGCGTTAAATTAACTAATGTCTATGAAGGCAGACATTTTAATTTTATTGATATCTTTCAATCATTTTCATTTATTACATTAATGTAATGTAGTAATTTATTTTATATCTAATAATGTAACTATTTAATTCATGTATCCCCGACCGGTCTCATAGGACCGCGCTGTTATTGTCTTACTATTGTGTCTCGGTTCGCGGGTATTAATAGGTTAATATAGTTCAATAATGTTCAACGTTACAGTAAAATATCGCGAAGTCAAGGTGGCTCAAAGACAGTTTTAACTGAACTACTTAAAAATGACTTTCGGCATGGTTAGCGGTCGGTTTTTTAGATTACAAGAATTTTGCCGATTGCTACCGGTACCTAAGATAGGTTTTTCGATCAGCTACACACTTTATCACTTTGTTCGTCATATGCGCTCACATACCTATTGTGTGAATATGTTTAACCGCAACATAATTATATATGCTTACTGAACTTAAGACAACAGTTACTTAATTAAAACACATTGTCACTTATTCATAACTTATCCCACACTTATTACTAAACTTCGCTAAACTGTAAGAAGTGAGGTTTGTATACTTTTAATAGGCAAAAGGCATTGTTGCCTAGATTTTATTTTTGCCAATGTTGCCCAATTGTATCTCATCAATTTTAAAATTGGAATATAAGTAGGTAGGTATGCTTCAAGTTGCAGTCATCGTTTTAAAACTTAGTGTTAATTAAGCTATGTATGTTCGATTGCCAAATGTTCCATGAAAAAAAAAATTGTCATTGCAAAAGGCTTTTAGGATAAGGTGATAGTCTGGTTATGAGGCAGTACACCAAGAAGCAGCTGAGCAGTTCAAGGAGGGCATGTGGACCCGGCGCGGAATAGGTGTGGACCGGGTATAGGGATGGGTTTGTACCCGGGAATACCCGGCAAATACCCAATCTACCCAAAAATTGGATTTTTAACAAGGTTAATACCCAAACGATGGATATTTTTTTTTATACTTCATGAGCACTCTTAGGACAGAAATGTCACCATTAGCACGGGTTCATAGTAAGGCCCCAGGTCTTAAAGTATGAGTACATATGTTATGGTGCAGATAACAGCTAGACCACCTGCTCAAATTGACAAATTTCTCTTTACCTTTCACTAACATAACAACTATGATAAATGGGAAATAGTAAGTAATAAATGGTCAATGACAAGCGCCAAGTTCCAAGTGTCAAGCACCTTGTGCCAAGTGCCAAGGTTCGACTGCCAAATTACAAAGACCAAGTGCGAAGTATCAGGTACTAAGAGCCGTACCAACTGACAAGTTACAAGAGCCAAGTGCGAAATAGCAACTGCCAAGTTACAAGAGCCAAATGCCAAGTATCAAGTACTATGTGCCATGTACCCAATAGCCAAGTGCCAAGTTACAAGGGCCAAGTGGCAAGTGTCAAGTACTAAGAGAGAGAGAGTAATTATCAACAGCCAAGGGCAAATTCCAAGTGCTAGTATTAAGTGCCAGATGCAAAAATCCAAATGGTTTTAGAAGTATGTGGAACAGAGTATAGTCCCATCACAGACCTTCGTTGAAAATGGAGGATCCTCTGCCCAGATGAGTATTATGACTTCTTCCGCTCTTGGAGCGGGAGGGCGTGTCCGACTTTTATGACATTGCCTTTATTCCAGGGCCCGGGTTTTCGTTTTAGAAACCAACACATGGCCCCAGAAGCTTTGACCCCGCTGGGCCCCTACAGTTGCTGGATCCTGTCTACGACTGTAGCAAACACGCATGTCGCTAGTCCGGCCACCACCTGGTACTTCCCGCGCCAGGGCCAGCGTGTGGTTCACGCTGACCTGACGGGAAGGTCGCCACGCAACGCGTACCTAATCGTATCCGATTTTCCACAAGGCGGTCCCGGAACCGATCCCTGGGGAACGCTGCACGACATCTCTCACCGTTTCCCCACTCCCTGAAAATGATTTGAGGATGTTGTATATATTCAAATTGCGAGGAAAACTTTGATTTCGCAATGGAGGATTCGTAATTTTTATGTGGCGTCAAGATGTCGCTAAATGGTAAATGACAAGTGCCAAGTATTCATTGCCAGGTGCCACATACCCACTACTCAAAAGGCCTATAGCACAATACCTCAAAAATGCTAACCGCCTTTTGAGCCCAGTGGTATCTGGCAAATAAGGTTTACGTTCATTTTTTCATCAATTTTAACTTGGTGTTTACCATCAGGTTACCCTGAGAAGAAACACCGAAATAAACTCAAAGTCTTATTTACCAAACATGGAATGATCAAACCATATGAAAATCACACAAATTTGAGGGTGCCTGTTCAGTTAGTCCAAACATTTGTCAATATTCATATAACTACTAACTACCTTAACATACAGCTAAACTTCAGTTCATAAAGTATAATAATAAGGTGCTGAAAAGAAAAAAAATATGAAACTGACCGAACTTATAACATTAGTATTAAAACTATGTAAGCGAGCTAAAATTCAACTAAAATATAGTAAATGAAACATTATTGTGTTCTTAGAAGAAGGCCAAAAAGCGTTAATTGTTTATGCCTGTGCCCGGACCGCATTTGCCCGGTAAATACCCTATTTATACCCAAATCCAACCACAATGGTTTTTACCAAGCGCCCATCTCTAGGCTTAAGTATTGATTTTTCCTTTGCAGGCTTCCCGGCCGGGTCGCGCCTGCGCCCCGCGGGCTGTGCCACAAGCTCCAGTTTTCCCCAGTTGACGCGTACTTTGGCGCGAACGTACCCCCGCGCAAGTCCAGTCCTCGCGACACAGCCAAACAAAGCAACAATTTGCTGCCGGCTTTTTAATATTATCTGTGCAAGTTCGTGTTGTGACGGTTACTGAATACGATCTTCAAGTGAAGTATTTTTCATCCGGAAATCAGGTAAAGTTGCTTATATTATTTTTGATTTTTAGACTAAATTACAGTTTTTTTTTTTTACTATAGATTTTGTAGAATAAAAAAACCAAGAGAAGGTTCTTTTATTCTATTTAAAATTGCGTAGACTTAAGCATTAAGCTCATAACAAATAGAGCGAATATTATGTTATTTAGGTATATAATTACCTAGATAATTTGCTATAAAAAAAATCGGCATCTGCAAAAAAAATACAATGAATATGTACCTAGTTCGTAAAACTTAAATTTAGCTGGCGGCCTGGCAGGAATTTGCACTGCAGACCTATGCTGATACTATTCTCGGAAAAAAGTTAATATTAAGTTATATATATTTATTTAATTATTTAATCTACAAGTAAAAATAATACTAAAAGTCTTGGAACATATGGTCCCAAAATGTATAGATCCTGTTATGTATGTAACAGGATCTTAGGAGGTGACATTACGTAGCTTCTAGCTACCCTATGTCAAATAGCGTACTAGCGCACACACCAGTGTCGAGTACATGGGTTCGAAACAGGAACCAGATCCAAAACGAACGTCCAGAACAATTCCAATGTTACTTGCAAATCTTTTCTGTTCAAGGCTTAACTATCTGAATAAAAGCACAAACTCAAACAGTGCAATTTTATTCAGGTGAAATGTCACTTAAAGAATATAATTATAATCTCTCTGCCTAGCCTTTTCCCAACTATATTGGGGTCGGCTTCCAGTCAAGCCGGATTTAGCTGAGTACCAGTAATTTACGAGGAGCGGCTGCCTACCAGACCTCCACAACCCATTAACTGGGGTAACACGGTACTTCATGGCAAGACTGGAGTCAGAGTTACTGGCTTCTGACTATCCGTAACGACTGCCAAAGATCTACAAATGACAGCCGGGACCCACGGCTTAACGTGCTTTCCGAGGCACGGAGGAAAGCACGTTAAGAAAAATAATAAATAATAATAATGAAAAAGATTCTGGAACACTAAATGTAGGTAGTGCGTAGGGTTCCCGTTCATGTTCCGACGATAAAGCTTAGCGCCCAAAGTGCGGGAAGCGCTTTTGATCCGGGTTGGGATACTTTATGACTTTTGAGATGGTTTGCAATCTGCTACATAGAAAGTGGGTAGATCGCTATCGGATCGCTTTCGAGTGGCTTCCTCCTCTGTGGGCGCTAACCTTCAGCGAGATCTAGCTACTAGAAAGGAGTAGGCGAGCAACAAGATGCGAGAGTTCTGCCTTCCAAGCGAGGGTCGCTAAGCTAGTTTTTTCCTTGATAGCTTCTGTCTCGGCTACAATGTTGTGGAGAGCGAGGTCTCAGCGGCGACGGCAGCGACAGCAGTCAGCAACACCTATATATGTACTTCTCATAAGTATCTGTATCTCAAACTGACAAGAATCACGAAGGAGTCAACCCATAACATGATCGTAACCAAACCATCTGCTGTACTCGTGGCGGAGTACCGGATGACTCGTACTGGCTAGGGCTCTGCTGATTAAGCAGAGCCCTAGCCAGTCCGAGTCATCCACATCGCGCCGTCCTCCCTGGGACCTGCTGCACTCGCGCCGCCGCGCGTCCATGCACTACATCGTGGTGCAGCTGAGCTAACGGATGCAGGGCGAAGGGCGAGTATTCTGCGCCTTAAAACAGAATCGTATCACCCGAAAAAAACCGAGCACATCCGTAGCTGGCGGCAGCCCCGCTAGCGGATTAAGGCACAGTGGGCTAATCACTCGCTTGTCCGACAATTTATTATAGATTCAAGAAACCGAAACAGTAGAAAACCGGACCGATATTTACGGACAACTTTTGGCATGAAAATACGGACACGAATTGCATTTTGGAATGTACGTACGCTTAGTGATTAGTGACAGTCGACTAGCCCAGGCAGAAGCAGTCATGCTTGGTTACAACTTACAACCTGCAGATATTGGGTCTAAGCGAAGTGAGAAGACACGGCTTTGGTGAGCTGAGAACATCTAGGGGCTTGACTTTGCTGTTTTTAGGTAAAGAAAATAAGGAAGATGTGCGCGAGTACGGCGTGGGGCTTGGGGTCTCTAATGTAACGAAGAAAAGCCTTGTCGATTGGATACCGATCTCAGACCGGATCATGTACGCTCGCTTTAACTTTAGAATACGGAAAATCTCCATTGTACAGTGCTACGCCCAAACCAATGCATCATCTGAGGATACTAAAGATGATTTCTACAACGCCCTGAACGCCTCCTAAGGGTGGCACATAGGAGTATTAAGAAGCAAGACATTGTCATCATCATGGGAGATCTAAATGCTAAGGTTGGGGGGATTAATGCGGGTCGTGAGCGGCATATGAGGACTCAGGGTCTTGGAGTTTGTAACGATAATGGTTTTATCGATTTTTGTCAGAACCATGATCTTACCATCAGAGGAACATTGTTCAATCACGGCGATCACCACAAATACACCCGATGGAGTCACCAAGAACCAAATTGGTCATTTTGCCATTAGTTCTAAATAGCGTTCTTCACTGCTCGACGTTCGCAACCGTAGAGGCGCCGATATAGATAGCAACCATCATCTGGTGGCTGCTGAATTCGGCTTAAGGTTGCAGTAGCCCGTGCAAATGGAGGACACGGCAAGTGGAGAAGAAGGTTCGACGTTAACAAACTTTTTTACTTGGACACCCGCAAGGCTTTTCGGCTTGAGCTTGAGAGGCATTGCACTGCTGTCAATTCCTTCTAAAGTCTTCTGCAGGATAATCATGGATACGCTATCGAGGGTCCTGGAACCCTTACTACGCAAGGAGCAGGCTGGTTTCCGTTTGATTCGCTCTTGCACGGACCAAATTAACACTCTACGCATAATTCTTGAAGAGGCGTCAGAATGGCAAAGGAAGATATATCTCACTTTTGTGGACTTTGAAAAAGCCTTTGACACGTTGAAGTGGTCCAGCATTTGGTCTCGCCTGCTGGAAATTGGAGTGCCACCAAAATTGCTCCGCTTATTACAGAGCATTTTATCGAAAGTATTCCTGCAAAGTGGTTCACGACGGCCTCATCTCGGAGGACATCGCAGTGCACGCGGGTGTTCGCCAGGGTTGCCTCCTCTCGCATCTTCTCTTTAAAGTCGTTCTTGACAAAATTTGGCTTCGCATCTTCGATGAGAGGCGCTGCGGGATAGAGTGGGGATTGTCCAGCGTTTTAGAAGACTTGGACTACGCCGATGACCTATGCCTGCTGAGTCATACGCACGCCGACATGTAAGCAAAATTGAACGACCTTTGTCAGGAGGCTGCGAAAACTGGGCTTAAAATTAACTCGCAGAAGACCCAGGAAATGCGTACAGGGGTGATTAATGCTACACCGTTGCTAATCGACACTGAGGCGAACGCGTCCAGAAATTCACGTATCTCGTAAGTGTCGTGGCGGAAACTGGTGGAACTGAAGACGTCGTTTCTCGAATCGCCAAAGCCTGCGGTCGCACAGCTGAGATCAGTTTGGCAATCACGGAATTTGACCCGAAGAGTAAAACTAAAAATCTCAAAGGTCAAATGTCAAATCCGTGCTGCTTTACGGGTGCGAAACGTGGAAGGTGACAAAAGAGATCTCGCGCCAAATCCAGGTTTTCGTAAATCGATGTGTTCGTCGTATCCTCGGGATTTACTGGCCCGAGACCATCTCTAACGTAGACCTGTTGAAGAAATGCCGCGAAAGCCCGATCGACCACCAAATCAAGCGTCGCAAGTGTAGTTGAATTGGTCACAAGCTTAGGAGGGATACCGATCATACACCTAAACAGGCGCTGGACTGGAATCCCCAAGGGAAACGGAAGCGTGGCCGTCCCCGGCAGACCTGGCGACGCACCGTATTGGCAGAAGCGAAAGTTCGGATTCGGTTTAAAGAAACCTTTTTCCCAATAAATGTATTTTTATTTATGTTATTTTCAGATTCTTATAACCGCGAACATGGCTTCGGTCGCATATTCGTCCGTAGTCGCCCTTCACGGCTTTGTGGTCCGGATGCAAAGCCGGGCCGAATATGAACTACTGCCGATAGTAATTAAAGTTTTTTTTTTTACTATTTACAAAACCTCCATCAAAAAAATCTTATTTTTTTTTCTTTAATCAATATTTCCTATTATTTTTGACCTTGTATGCATCATTTTCTTCCTTTCTATTTAAAAAAATATTTTTTATCGATCAGTATAAGAACCTGTGACGGAGACGTATTTAGACGTAGGTTATATTCATTTTGCGCAAATTTAAATATAAAAGTATTATTGTCGAACTAAAGCTGTATCTAAAAACTTAAAATAAAAAGTAAAATTGCGTATATATAATTGCAAGCGTATATAGGATATTTCCCTATCTTTCGAGAGAACCGCCGACTTTCTTTAGAACAGAAAAACGTCCCAAATCAGATTCCTACCTAGGTAATTTACCTAGTAATTGAGAGAAGATAAAACTAAGTTAGGCGGATGTAACTTGTCTTAGTATATATGGTTTTTTTTTTATATCGCCTGTAAAAAGACCCTTAACGAAAACGAAAACTGCATATTCTACTCATCACTGGGATAGTTTTTTTCTTCTAGAACATATCTGAATTCACTGGTTCTAGAGATATTAAAGGTCGAAGTCAAAAATTTTTGTTCGTCCTAACATTCTTGTTCAAATACAAAATATTGGGTACTAAAAGTACTATTTGAAGTCAGTTAGTAAAACTTACCACAGAACTTCTTGGACGAAATTCTTTTTTTCGAACACCTATTCTAAATAGGTGATACGAAATCGGCAACTTTAGTTTAACCGTCAAAAATTTTATCACATCACATATAATTTACGTTTTCTTTCGACTTTCTTCAAAGCCTACACCAATTGGACTTTTGTAAGAAGTTTTACAAAAAAACAGTCTCTGAGAATAAAAAATTCTCGATTGAAGTGATATCAAAGATAGATAAATATTTTTGTACACAAACTGTAATTTTTTTTTTCAATACAAACCTCTACAAACTTTATTTTAATTTCTTCTTTTCCCACACTATGAATGCTCAATGTTTCATTGTCCACCTATCTCTGGGCTTTGACCGGGGCAGGACCACTTTATGTAAGTTTCGGTGACTCTATGTCACCACCGGACCAAATAAAGTAGTCTTCTCCAGGATGACTTAATCCATTAATCAATGTTTATGTGTGTAGTTCTCTTCTGCATTTAGGTTTTACGGCCTGTTTAACATCTAAAAAAAATCCTTCTGACACATATGTTTAATTATTAAAAAAATATCCGAATCAGTTAAACAGGCTTGTTATACTAATGCATTCGGTGTTTACATGTTTGTATGTATGTGGCTTGTTAGTTATTTGTGTTTATACAACATTCTAGGTATAATGCCGCATTGCTTTTGATATGAAGGACTTCGTTATTGTGGATAGTATATAAATGAGAGGGTACTTAATGCTCCTTCACTATTTTAATATTTGACGCCTTACTTTTATCAGTACCTAGTGCATTCCACTAACGAACTGCTGGAGTAATCAGCAAGTTACCAAAAAAAGAAGAGCATCGCATATTCTAGGTCCTTGAGAACATCGCAAAATCTGAAAATTTAGACTTTATTTTAGATTTTATCTATAGTTGGCGACTTGGCGTTCTTTTAGATAAGCAGAAGAATGAAAGAAAACATTATTAAGCAAAATGATAATCCAGTGAAGGCGAATACGAACCCTTTTAAGTATGAAAGTGGAGATTATATCATTTAAATAAGTTTTAACCGTGACGCAGAATATAGCGAAGCTAACCTTTTGCTGCAAGCTGCTGCGCACTAGATTCAGGTGTTCTGCTATTTAACATGCGAATCCGATATTTATGAAATCTCGCCGTGCAATTTTTAATGTTAGTTACGCTGAAGGTGCAGATAACTGGCAAATCTTGAACCTTGGCTCTTGTAGTTTGGTTTCGGTTGAGTAAGGGACTTGCAAGAAGATCTGAGGTCTCTTTCGGAGTTAAAGCACTTCTTCATTTGCTCTCACCGTTGTGATACTCCCACAGTGATATCTAAGCATGATTGGATAAAATAACTAGGCTTTTACTGATGCAACATTAATTATAATGTAATAAAAATATGCAGATAGATCAATATAGGTGTAGGACTTTCATCTAAAGTAAGTGCGCAATCACGCATAATAAAACTGAAAGATATTTGATGCAGTTGCTGATCTTTCTCTGCAATGCGTGAATTAAACAATAGGATCATGAGAAACTGAGTAAACTCAGTTTCTCATGATCCTATTGTTTAATAAGCTTCTGCCAAAGTTATATCCCAGGGCCAAAGTTACCCGTTTTACTCGGTATCTATTTCGTCTTAGGAAAAAGTATCGGTCCTAGTATACTGCCCAGTGGAACTCCGGAAGAGAACCTTTCGTGATTGCTTATGACTGTCTTTTTATATATTTTTACAATACGAGTAGTAGTTAGTGGCAGAATCTGTTTAGTTCTTAGTGATTGTTAAAAATCATATAAATTAGTTATCTTAACTTTTCTAAATGTTGTCGTTGCTGTGTGTATCTGCATATGCATGTGTGTGCCAAATAAAATATTTATCTTTCTTTTCTTAATGGACGTGTTTATTTACAGCATGAAAAGACGAAGAAGCCGTTTTTCCAGTTCAGGTGCGAAGCAATGGGAGAAGAGGTGTTCGGTTGCGGTCGCTCCAAAAGCGATGCCAAACAAGCGGTGGCGAGGACGATGCTGGAACACCTGTCTGTCCGCGGGTACAGGGTGCCGGAAGAGTTCCGCAGCCCAGATGCAGAACGTCTTCTAACGGTAAAACATTTTATTAAACAAAAAAAACTAGATACTACACTCTACTCTCTTTCTGGAATTTATACCTAAATACAGGATGTGACATCGACCCACAAACGAATGGAATCCAGTACATGATTCTGGAAACCGTGATAATTTTTCGCCGCTTTCTTCCTATTTTTTTATTCCGTACATCAAAAGGAAAAAAATGGAACCCTTATGGGATCACTTTGTTGTCCGCCTATCTGTCTGTCAAGAACCTTTATCTCGGGAACGCGTAACGTAGAAGTATTGAGTTGAAATTAAAACCATATACTCGGATCTGTAAATATTAACATTAAGAAAAATGATTTCAGTAAACCCCTATTGCAACCCCTAGAGCAGTGGTGGCCCAGTGGTAACTACCTCGACTTGCAAGTTGTAGGTCGCGGGTTCAAACCCAGTCAGGCGCATTACTTTGTCTAATTTATTTCATCACCACTGCTCTCAAAACGGTGAAGGAAAACATCATGAGGAAACCGGCATGTCCTAGAACCAAAAATTCGAAGACATGACATGTGACATCCGCCAATTCGCACTGGGCCCGCGCAGTGGATTATGGCCCATTCCTTCTCCTAGAGAGGAGGCCTGAGTCCCATCAGTGGGAACATTATAAGGCCGATAATGCTAAAAAAACTCGGATCTGCGGTCCCTTGAAGCAGTCCAAAATCAACTTGTAGGTATGTTAACAAAACGGTTTCATATTATTCGTTTATGCGTCGATGTCTGACGCATCATAATCAACTCACATTTTGTAGGCACAACAGCATAAATAACAATGAAACAGCTCTAGTTAATTTAATTGATCAAGATTAGTTATGTAAAATCCCTTCGAAATGAATCCAGTACCAAGATGATGACGGCCTTATCGCTCTACCACTCCTGGCTCCGTAAGTGACGGAGCCAGGGAGCCGCTATTCTTCTAGTTAACAAAATTCTCGTGTCGCAGTGTTTGTAACAAACCGCTTGACCGATTCTGAGAACAGGATGTAGAAGGAGTTTTGTAACAAAGACTTTGCCTCGAGAATTTTATATACAGGAAAAGTTGTTAACCACTGCGTAAATTTTTTTGGTGGCTCAGTGTAAGTAATAGAACACATTTCGATCTTCAAGGTTAAGCACGTTAAGCCGTAGGTCCCGGCTGTCATTTAGATCTTTGGCAGTCGTTCCGCATAGTCAGAAGCCAGTAAATCTGACTCCAGTCTTGCCATGGAGTACCCTGTTACCCCAGTTATTGGATTGTGGAGGTCTGGTAGGCAGCCTATGCTTTCCGAGGCACGGAGGAAACTCGTTATGTTAAGATGGTCACCCATCCACAGACCAACCTTGGCAAGCGTTGCTTAACTTTGAAAATCGATCTGTGTTCTATTACTTACACTGAGCCACCAAAAAAAAATTACGCAGAGGTTAAAAACTTTCCTGTATATAGATGATAATTAATAAAATTGTGTTTGTTCAGGGACACTACGGGTTGCCTACAAACAGTTTTGTTGCTCTGGTGAGCGAAATATGCGACGAGCATAATTACCATTATCCTCAGTACGAGGTCGAAGTGGATGTTAACAGGAAGCACACTTTTACGGTGACCGCTCGGATGGACACCTACCAGTGGATTGGATCCGGCTGTTCCCAAAAGATGGCGACACAGCTGGCCGCTGAGCAAATTTATCTTTATCTACGCACCAGGCTGGCTGGGTCAAAATATTTTAAGATTCATATGGTAAGATTCCTCATAGTCATATATCAATATACGGGTTATTTGTAAACACTAACAACCTTGCAGGATTGTGCTATTGTTCTTCGACTTTAAAAAAAAACAGTCATAATACATTTACCAAAAACTAAACTTCAAAAATTCCTTTTTCTGTCTAAAACATTTGATTGCTGTATCTTCCTAAGGTACGATTCCGAACCACGCTGCACGCAGCAGTGCTGCCGCGACACTACTGGTCCCCGTACAATTTCTATTGGTTTATATGAGATTACATTCCGAGCTAGGCAGCAATGTCGCGGCAGCAATGCCGCGTTAGCACTGCTGCGCCTCAGTGTCGCCCTACCGCCGCGACAGACCAGTAGTGACGCATCTGCCGCCGTAACAACAACTAGAAAAGGATGAATTTCTCAGATTCAGAAGGGAACAGAGCGACACTGCCGCCTTGCTCGGAATCAGCGCGGCAGGCAGCACTGCTGCGCAGCACCTTAGTGGCAGCACTGCGGCGGCAGCACTGCTGCTTGTTGCCGAGTTCGGAATCATACCTTTACGCCTCCCGCGCACTGTTCTCGCCCCCCCCCCCCCACTCCGCTCACTATTGTACTATCGCTTGCTTCGCATAGATTTCATAACAATTAGAACGTTAAATTTAAATATTTCGTCAGAAAATATAATGAACGATGAATTTTCAGAAGTCATAGAACAAAAGTTTTTGTTTATAATGATAGTAACGTAGTCCTGAGAGTTTGCCAGGGTTTTACAAATAACCCTGTATTTCAATCAATTATATATGCACTTTATCATTAAGGCTATATTTAATGAGTTGTTTTTACCAGTGCCGTAACTAGGGCGGTGCGAGCAGTGCCCAGGCACAGGGTGCAGACCCTGGAGGGGCGCAGAAATGACCAGACTAAGCCTGGTTAGAGCATTTTTCAGGGGCGCAGTTTTGAAAGCTCGCACCGGGTGCATAAAAGGCTAGTTACGGCACTGATTGTTACATACTTCACGCTTCAATTCAATTAAACTTGGCACACTGGTAAATCATGCCCTTGAATAGTAGGTACATAGGATTCTTTTCATCCCTATAAGAATTATGTTCCCTTTCGATAATTTTCTACAATCACGCAGACGAGGCCGCTGACAGCAGCCAGTATGTAATATTATTGAGTTTCTTTCGTTCTACAGGTCGATTTAGCGGCGAGCATTGCTTTTGAGAGGGCCATAGGGCCACCTCCTCTTGAAGAGGCTGGAGGACAAGGTCCAGCTGAAGAAGAAAGTAAGTTGTCCCAAATACGTACTCGGACTTTAAATAGTACGTATAGTCCGTCTAATGAAAGCGCGACCTGAGAAAAAGAGGTTGAATGCAAAAATTTTGTATGTGGTATTACTAACTAGTAGGAGAATCATGTCTTGACACTTCACAATTTTTTTTATTACCTTCAATTGCGGCTGAATAATGTTGCCAATTTAATTTTAAAAAAAACTCCACGCACTCTAGATACCTTGCCATGACGTGTTAAAATGTCAGTCGTGCGGGCGAGAAAGAAGGATGGCGCTTTACGTTATGGTTTCCTCCCTTACACAAATCAGTATTCAACTCGAGGAGTCGACACCTCTATCCGTAAGAAGACACGGAGTCCGAAACAGTAGGCAACTGTGTCCGGATCGGACACTGTTAGTCGCCCGCCAATAGTTGTGTTACCTACATACTTACATCGTTGGATAGGTATTTTTATACATAGATATACTCGTACAGTTCTTTTTTTTAATCTTTTTTTAATTCAAAAATATTTTCCAACGATGTAACATAACATAGCTATTGGAAGGTCGGCTTCAGATTTACATCCTCCTTTAAATCAAAGAAGAAACGCATTTTATTTATTTTGTCGTGTCTTGGTAGACCCCCTTTTTAATTTTATTATTATTATTACAACTCATAACAAAAAATTTGATATTAAAGCTTAAAAAAAATTATGAGCTGTCATAACTTCTAATAATCTCGTAAATAAAAGTGACCTGTTTTTTCAAAACGGCATGGACAGAATAGGCAGGAGACCCTAATAGTATGGTATCTAATGTTGGCTAAACTTGAGATTGTGGCGTGTTGCAGCGGAAGCAGGGCCTTCCGGCGCGGGGGCAGTTGCTGCAGCCGACGTGGTGCCTGCACCAGCAGCACCTGACGCACAAGCAGCTGCCGCAGAAGCCCCTGTGCGCCGCAATAATATCAGGAAGAAGAGGAAGCGAGTTATCGCAGTGGAAGCGGCATACGCAGCGGCAGCGGAGGCGGCCGCCGCAGCGGCTGCGGCAGCAGCTCCACCAGCCCTCCAACTGCTGCAGGGCCAGCCGCAGGAAGAACGCTACGACAGCCCCCCACCGGAACAACTAGCACAGGCGATGGAACGATTAGGAATGTAAAAAAGATAATCTTATCTTTTTTTAAGCCCTGTAGTGTAGGAGCAGACAAAAGTTTGTATGACTGAATAGTTCAAGGGCTTTTGAATATAATGAGGAACATGCACAAAAAATAACTTTGATGTTCAATCAGTCTGCCTAGCCTTCTCCCAATTATATTGGGGTCAGCTTCAATCTAACCGGATGCGACTGAATATACGTCAAAACTTTTGTTTAAAATTGCTAATAACAAGGCACAGCTTTGTTAATTTCTTTCGAAAATGGATCTGTAATTAAAATGTTTAGATATACCGTCTAAAGTCAATAAATTCACAACTAACTGTTGTAAGCCAGCATTTACAGTTGTTTTATCTAGCCACTTGTAATTTTGCTAAAGACAAATCGTTTATGAGTTACATTTTTATAAAAATAAGCCAAATTTTAATGAAACATTGTTTCTGAAGAAAACTGTGCGTGGTCCTCATTTAGTATAGGTACTCTATTCGTTATAGGATGAGTTGCATGACACAAGCTAATTGCAAAAGCTGGGGCAAGATAAATTAACTGTTATATTATTTAATACAAAAAAATTAAACCAAAGGAAATTTCAAGAAAAACATATTTATATGTATACTTTTAAAAGAATATTTGAAAAAAATATCAATACAATAACTTTTATTTGACTTTCAAACAACGTTATTAATTCCTAGTAAATAATAACAATCAAAATTCAAAAGTAACGTTAGACGTTATATCGTAGCTGTGTCGCGCAAGTTCAACTCGATGCAACTCATCCTCTCATGAACTGAGAAATAATGGCGACGGGGTATATAGAAAGGATTTTACTACAGGGATCGATGTAATCATTTCGAGTGTACCAACGTACGAAGTCGATGGCAATAAACGGTTTAGTGCCGTCGACTTCAAAACTACGATTGTCACTCACCTAAGTGTTAATGTAAGTGCTCACTGTATGAATGTTATTCGATGGTATTTGTAATTAATACGTAAATGAATCTTTAATACAGTTGCTCAAAAAGTGCCGTATTGTAGGAACGTATAGTGTTCGGGATGTGGGTAAAAAAACAAAAAAAAAATCTCTGCTTATATTCTTTTTCGGTTGGCGCCATTTTGATTAGTTAGTTGAGTTTATTGTGTATTTATTATTTTATTAGACTGCTTCATTTTTTCGCAACTGTATTAAAAATAGTTATTCAGTACACGTGCGGAACCGTCATTGCAACTTGTTCCGACTGTCAACCCTCACCTTCTGCTGCGCCTCGGGTAGACATTTGTCGAAACTCTTTGCAATGACAGGCTTTCCGCACTCGTAATGATGATATACTAATGGAACTCTCATATTTTCTGAATTACCTATAACCAATTTTTTGAATCTAAATGTGCAAATACATGTAAAACTTTAATAATAGTTGATTATATCACGGTTTATGTGTAACGAGGATTCCCACGTAGGCGAATCAACGTGACCGCGATCGCGAAGCGAAGCGGCGCCAATGGAACAAACAACTGATACTCTATTGCGGTAGGCCTACGTGACTGACCGCACGTGGGTGCGGGACGGTGAAGAACCAAGCAAAGTAGAATGAATGCGATCAATAATTGGTTTGATATTTTTACGCGTACTCTTCCGGTGCGGTGAAAAAGTGGCATCGCATGCACGTAGGACAATGTAGCCACGTCGCGTTGAACGCACGTGAAACGCAATGGATCGCTTCGCTATCGCATGCACGTTGAATCGCCCACATAAAGGACGCCGTTTACAATTAAGAACTAGTTTACGTTTGATCTCAAAAATACTTACATTGTCATAAAAATACATATTCTAG
Organism: Mythimna separata; assembly: GCA_030763345.1. Lineage (NCBI taxonomy): Eukaryota > Metazoa > Arthropoda > Insecta > Lepidoptera > Noctuidae > Mythimna > Mythimna separata. The sequence goes on along the minus strand of CM061167.1, from coordinate 17,912,405 downwards.
ATTTTAATTGCATGGCTACAGTATATTCGTAGCATTATCTGTAAGATTATATAATTGTATGTAATAAAGGAGAAGTTTAAAAGTACTCCCTTTTAAACCAGTTGTTTTATTTATTATCTCCCCAAGAAATCTTATATATATAAAAATGAAACCCGTTTTTCGTTGTCACGACATCACATGAAAACGGCTTGACCGATTTGGCTGATTCTTTTTTTAAAATGTTCCTTGAAGTTCAATGATGGTTCTTACGGAGAGAAAAATTCAAAAAAAAAAAAAGTTAGGTAAAGTAGGGTAGTGTAGGGTAGTGTAGGGTAGTGTAGGGTAGTGTATGGTAGTGTAGGGTAGTGTAGGGTAGTGTAGGGTAGTGTAGGGTAGTGTAGGGTAGTGTAGGGTAGTGTAGGGTAGTGTAAGGTAGTGTAGGGTAGTGTAGGGTAGTGTAGGGTAGTGTAGGGTAGTGTAGGGTAGTGTAGGGTAGAGTAGGGTAGTTTAGGGTAGTGTAGGGTAGTGTAGGGTAGGGTAGTGTAGGGTAGTGAAGGGTAGGTAGGGACGGTAGGGTAGGGTAGTGTAGGATATGTAGGGTAGTCATTTGACGGGAGCGAAGCCGCGGGTAAAAGCTAGTATCCTATAAAAATCGGACTCGCGCTCAGCTCTAATTGCGCAGGCATTTATTACACATATTTTTAAAAAACCGGCCAAGAGCGTTAAAGTTAAAAAAATGCTTGCAGCAATTACAAACTTAGTTCAGAAATATATTTTGTACAACTTTTGAAAAGCTGTTAAACACGTCAAGTTCAAAATATTTTTCTTAGAAAGTCTTTGTAAAGTTCTACTTTAAAGAGTTTTTCATATTTTCTAAACTTATGGTCAAAAGTTACATGGAAACGGACACATTTTTTTAACTTTTGGAGCGATTATTTCCGAAAATATTAACATTAACAAAAATGATTTCAGTAAACCCCTATTCGTTTTAAAATACCTATCCCACAATACACTTATCACACGTCAGGATTGAAATGAAAAAAAAACACTCCCCTCTCTACGTGTAGGGGGTACCCTAATGAAACAATTTTCCACTTTTTATTTTGCCACTTTGTGATTGATTTTACAGCTTTAAATATTTTTAAAAATAAAGTATTAAAAAATAGAAGAAAATCTAGCATAGTGTCGCGGCTGCGACAAGTGCTGTAGGTCCAGTTCAACAACAAAAATACCAAATAACTACATGGCAGTTGGCTGATGATCCAATGTAGACAACAACGACACATCAACAACGACGACAATGTGTACAAGTCCATTTGCCATATAAAATGTATGGAGACAAACGCGCCCAATTCGGCGTACGAGGAGCCCACATAGGGGCTCGATGTAGTTCTACCTTTAATGTTGGTTATGAAAATAGTGGTAAGTAGGTACAGATAACAGTGATATAGTCCGTCTAATGAAAGCGCGACCTGAAAAAAAGGGGTTATATCCAAAAATGTTGTATGTGGTATTGCTAACTAGTATCATGTCTTGACACTTCATTTTTTTTATTTATTTCCTACAATTGCGGCTGAATAATGTTGCCAAATAAATTTTAAAAAAAGTTCAGGTCGCGCTTTCATTAGACGCACTCTATAAGAGTACAGGTAATAGTTGCTTAGACCATGGACATGATTAGGTACACGTAGGTGTATAAAACTGAATCGAGTTGTGGTATTTAGTAGCAACACAGATGTATTCGTTAATTTAACCCAATAACGAGCAACAGAACAATAATAATATAACGACAGATATTGGAACCAGACCGTCTTCAACCTAGAGATGTTGGATAAATAGATTGTTAACCTTTTTTTTCGGGTTGGAAATCTTCGTGGATGTCCTCCGCCCTGTGGTGGGTCTATCAGACTCTTAGGACCGCGCCCACTGCCGGCAAGCCACGGTATGACATGCTTTGGCGTCTCGCGGCATCTCTCGGAATGCCATGGCATCCCGCGGTATTCCGCCTAACCGCTGCGCAAGTTTCAACCATATTTCAACTGACTATTACCAATCATAATTCCTCGACACAAAATGACCCATTCCGTCTCGCAAAATGAAACGGCGCGCCGCGGCATACCGTGAAATGAAACGGCATGACAGCGGCATCTTGGTATCGAAATAAAATAATATGAATTCTAAACTCAATTGAATAAGATTCAAAATAACTTGAATAGTACTAAAATCCTTTGCCACGACATGCCGTGCCATGAAGACACTGGGCGCCGGCCCTTACTGACTAAAAACTCCCCGGTGTTCCCTCGTACACTTGCATGGGGGGCCGCGAGTGCAGAACACATTATTAACCAAAGCTAACCCATCCAGACATTTGGTCAAGTGAACTAGTGCAATGCTTCATCTAGAGGGAAAAATCTGTTTCGCCCACGGCAACTTTTTGAAGCGATACAATAGCGCGGCTGCCTCATGCTTGTATCGATACTGTCGCGATGCAGTCGCTAGGGGCTTACCTCCGCCCACGCCACGATTCTCAGTCGCGATGCCAACGCGATACAGTAGCACAAAAAAAATTAAGATTTTGTATGCAGATTGTTTTTTTTGTCCTCCCACCTTCCTCTCCCCATGTCGTCTGACACGGTCGCGCGTTAGCAGCGCTACAGCCGCGATTCAGTAGCGCGTTTCCAATGCGACTGTAGCGCGTTAGTAGCGCAACAAATCGCCACAAAATGCTGCAAAAAGTCACCGTGGGCGAGGGCCCTTAGGTTCTGTATTTTCGTATTTACTGAAGATTGGAATACATATGCCCGTAAATCACTAAGGTAAGCCACCCACTTGCTAAGCAAGGTACAAGAAAAGCTGTCCTATTAAAGCCAGAATACACATACATATAACTTAACATGCACATAAGTATAGCCCGTCTAAAAAGTCAAACGACTTTGGTAATTATTAGGGTACAATGAAATCTGATGGCGCATTTACATTAGGTCGGTCACCGAAGGTGGCGGCCGCATTCGGTTTAACTGAAACGCTTACCTAAATTGAGTTGTTTACATTGGTTGGTTAACCGAATTCGGCGACTTGATTGATGCGGCGATTGTATATTGAACAGTCGGGTTGCGTTGCACCGACAACGGGGTCGACCGAATACGGCCAAACGAATACCTGTTTATATTAGTCGGTGACCGAATACGGCCTGCAGCCGAATATGGTCTAACCGACTAATGTAAATGCGCCATGATGTAGGCAACACTAGTTGAATAATCAAGCTTTTTTCATTGTTTTAATTACCCAAATCGTTTAACTTTCTAGACAGTCTACTTTTGTGCATATTATTTTATAGGTATGTGTATTCGCGAGAGTCGCGGGAATCGAATGGATGCGAGACGCACAGGATCGGTTGTCGTGGCGACGCTTAGGGGAGGCCTATGTCCAGCGGTGGACGTCTTTCGGCTGAGATGGTAATTATGTGTATTCTGGGTTTTATAGAACTGCCTTGACCTCATTTGACCGCACCCCAAGGAAACACCAAGCTGGGACCACATTGTGGTTAAATAAAACAAAATTATAGAAAATGATAGTTTTATTTCGCACGGGCATTCAAATGTAACGCGACACATTAATTAGGAATCAAGAAATTTGCATAACAGTTGTTATTCTCATTTTAAGCTCATATTAGTAAAAGACCCTTAAGAACGAACTGAACAACTTTTAACTACAACTAAGTATATTATTTGTTCTAAAAGCTGTATTCTTCAATCTTGTTAGTATTGTTATATTGTCGCGTCTGCAATTTCAAAATACGATTCACGTAAAAATGTACTCAACATATAATATTAATATACTTTATATATAAAAACAGCGGTCATTATCGCACTGTACGGCAAAGGAATCTTCTCCTGTAGAGAAGGCATGAGCTTGATCAAAGCAAGTTGGCGATTCCAGACAGATAATTTGAAAAGGCCAGGATTTCTCACGACTTTTTCCTTCACCGAAGTGGATGTCTAAGATAAACTTAAAAATATAAAATATTGATAAACTTACCAAAATATATTTATGTTTAAAAAATGAATATTGTCGGAGATATTGGAAGCCCAACTATTATTAATATGGTCTTACTACATGTAAAATAAATCTCGTAACTTTAGTTTAGAAATACATTACCTTACTCTGATTCTACACTAGTCGAAAAAATAGAAAACTAAAGCGCCTTGTTCACCAGAAACATGAAGTTACTGCTACTTAGAAATTAATTTAGAATTGAAACACTAACTACGTGGATTATTCCAGATAGAGTGATATTATAGCTTAGATCACAGTATACACTTGTTTAAGAGACCCGCTCAACTAAAATGATCGGTAAATCACGAACGAGGCGCTTTAAGTTTCCTGTACTAACATTTGAATGCGCGGCTACACGCGTAGGCACACATTGTGGTGATACGTATCAACTTAAACTATTACAGTATAACCGGCGGCACATAACTTGGCAATGCGCAGAAATCGTTTTTTAAATCTATTTGGTGGTCAAGCGGGACGCGGGGTACGAGGTAGCGCCGATCCGGCGCGCGATTGGTGCAGTATTATAATAGTAGTTTATGATTGGTGCGTTAGACGACTTTTGCCTCCGCACTGCGTTACGTCCCGTTCGCTCATTGGCTTTTTTGTGCACCATGCGCGAAACTTGCCAACTTATTTACCGGGTAATATAACTAGTGCTAAAATAACTCATTCAGAATGGAGCTCACCAAACATTATAGCCTTTGAAGCTGAAGACCGACATAATTCCCATTCTATCTCATTACTGTAAAACAATTAAAAATATGTAAGTACAAGGAATGTCGGGGCTCCTGCCCCTGCTATAAATAGTAATACAATAAAATACAATATTGTCGGGAGTTTAGACAGTAAATCGTAAAATGTAACATTTAATTAATTCTTGTTACAGTTAAAAATTGACGGGAAGCAACCTTACACTCATGAAGCTGCGTTTTTAAGTAAACAGAATAAACAACTTATAAATCCAACACTTTTGTATATAATTTGACGTAATGGGCCTACCACGCGCTAAAGTTTCACCACAGTGGTTCTTGCGGGCGCACGGAACATCTTGCATGTTGTTGCTAAAACTCATACAGAAAAATTGTGGTGAAGCTTACGCGTGAGGTAAACATATTAGTGATATTACACAAAAGTTGAATAACTGTCTGCAATAACAGATAAACCATGATTGTACGCTACAACCAAATTCTATGTTCGGCAATTAAAAAAGCACAAACGGATAAATATGAATAAAAATGTGTATATTTTTCTATAAAAAATAAATATTCTTGTAAATTAAACATAGATTTGTGATCCGAGTGAGTAAAAATACGCTTATTTAAGTCGACCTTTGACGAGAAGAATTTTAGTAATCGCTAACTAAATCACAATGCGCAAAATGGAAGATCTCGTAATAAGCATACAATAGTACAATATTATATAAACTGCTACGTACATCAACTTCATACTATACTTCATTTACTGAGTATTCCTTGTAAAATTGTCTTATTATTCTTTTATGAGATTATTATGCGTAATACGTTTGTATATTAAAATCTTTTCTACACAATATACATTTTGACTAACAGTCAACTAAGTTTCCCTTACGCGTAGAAAAATAACTCGTAAATTTTAACAATAATTGAATAATATATTTATTTTTGACTAATTTTACTATTTATTAGAATATGTTTCATTAGTCTTTTAAGTAATTCACACCTATTTAACATTAGCAACTAACTCAAGTCGAGACTATAACCTGCTCGAAACAACATAGCAAAAATATATATTCTTCTTAGAGAGTAAAACCAAGCAACTAGGTACATTTTCTGTGTATTGTCATTATTTCCAAAGTCTTAATGTTGAAACGATTGTATACTAGTTAGAATATGTTCAGCTACTGTATCTAAATAGTAAGGCCGGGATTGAAAGTAATTAATGAGCAAAATTAATTGTGATACTACAGTAAATTGATGTATCGCTTTTGCAAAAAAGACAATAACATATTAGGCTAAGTAAATGCAGGGATACAACGAACGCTTAGGACGACAAGTAAATCAACGGGTGATAAAATGTTTAGGATATTTACTAGAGATCACAATTCGTCTTTCACCTTGTGGCTTTTGCAGAATGCGAATATGTCGTCGGCGGTCCGGGGTCCGGTGTAGGTGGCGACCTCTGCGCCGCTAACGTACATTTTAAACGTGGGCAGGGTCTGTATGCTGGCGATGTCAGCGGCCTTGGAGTTCTCTGACGCGTCCACGGCATACAGCTTCACATCGGTGTCCTTCTCCGCCAACATGTCTGCAGCCCGACTGAACTCCGGCTTCGCCGCCACGCAGTGACCACACCCTGCAAAATGATTCAATTGATTACTTCTTAAACAAAAATTGAGTGTCTGCTGAATCCTAACAAACAAGCCTACCTAGTTCGGAAATCAGAGGCTTCATAAACTGTATAGACAAAACCAAACTTAGATAATAATTACTGCTTACTGATACGCTCTCACTTGACCATTATTTCACCTGACGGTAAGCGAAGATGTGGTCCACGATGGACCATATCATATCTGCAGATGTAGCATACTATGATCATAATTATCAATGTAAAGTGCAATTATGGCATTATTATCACTTTTATGACAGTTAGGAACGTAGGATATAACTAGTGATCATCATTTCAGGTGTCATCAAAATAGGCAATGCCCCCGCAGATACGAATCAGTATAAATAGCAGGTATACAGGGTTATTTGTAAAACACTGGCAACCTCTCAGGACTTAGCGGAAGAAGAAGGGGAGCGAGAACAGTACTCGGAAAGCATAGATAGGTACAGGAAAATACAGAGTCGAAATATGTTAGATAGAAAAATGAAATCTTGAAAGTTTATTTTTGGTAAATGTACGAGTATTGTTTTGTCATAGAACTAAAGTTGTTGTTATAGTTCCGTCTAATGAAAGCGCGACCTGAGAAAAAGAGGTTAATTCCAAAACATTTTGTAGGAGAATGATGTCATGACACTTCAAATATTTTTTATTCCCTACAATTGCCGCTGAATAATGTTACCAATTAAATGTAAAAAGAAAACTCCAGGTCGCGCTTTCATTAGACGCACTCTAATAATGTCAGTAATACAGTCCTGCAAGGTTGCATTTTATAAACAACGCTGTGTATAAAACTTACAGGACGCGTGGAACATGACGAAAGTCGGGGTCGGCGCGCTGATAACTTCCTGGAAGTCGGCGTCGCTGGTCAGGCGCACGTTGTACCCGAAGCCTTTTTGTGTCGACATCGAATGCTCAGAAGATAGTTGCACGTTCGCTAGACCTTGTATGAACGAGACGAAGTCTCCTTCCTGTAAAGCAAACCTTTAAACTTAACCCTTATGCTATCATAACCTTTGTAGAGAAGGCTGCTGCTAAAATTTTTATAAGATGCGATTAATATTGAGAACTTAAGAATCGAAACAATAAAGAGTTTAAGTAATGCGTCTCTGTCTAGTAGTCCTGATCCTGACCAAATCCGGACTAATATCATAAAAAGGAATTTTGTTTATTATGAATTTATAACACACATTTCTTTAAGGTAATATTCAACTGCAATCAGCCAACTTACAAAATACTGATTGTACTATAAAACGTATTACAAAAAAATAAACACGACTTTGTTAAACAAAAACACATTAAAAAGTAGAACAGAAGTCAGTGTTTCTTACGATTGACTCTTTATTAATTAAGCCCATCTTTTGTGTAGAGCATGATGATGAGAACTTATCTTCCGGGACTGCAGTACTCCGATATATAAATCTATCCGTAACTGAAACCGAATATTGTATCCATTAACTACCCTGATAATAATAAATAATAATTACCTTTCTGCCACCAGTGTATTCCTTCACGGCCTTATCGTAGTAGCTAAAGTACTTGATGGTGGGGTATCCTTTGACGTCGTAGTTGGCACACAGCTCCTGGTCGCTGGTGCAGTCCACGGCGCCGAAGGCCACCATCAGCTCGTCCGCAAACTTCTCCGCAGCCCTCACAAACTCCGGCTTAGTACTTTTGCAGTGGCCACACCCTGAAAATTACAATATTTAGAAACTACAGAACATCGTTATTTAAATGGGAATCACGCAGTTTGAGCACGAGGATTCGGAGGGGGCTCTTGGGAGCGTCCACCCAGGAGCCAGCCTGCTCCCAGCAGCCTCCAAAGGTGAGGAGCACGCAGGGGCAGGGGTCAGAGCAGCCCCCACCCCAGTCTGGGCCGGAGAACCAGCTGCTGACTAGTGCGGCAGGAGCTGCCTGCCTTCCGTTAGCAACTTCAGCAGCAGCAGGAGCAGTTCTGGCAGCGGATGTAGCAGCAGCTGTCTCTGGTGGAGGGCATAGTACTTCGTCCCCCACTCGCGGCCTCCGGTCAGAGGTCGGCGGCATCGTATGCCACCACAGCCGCGGCTACGGTTGCTGTCGCGCCCAAGGCTGGCCTGTCAAGGCAAGCCGAGCGTGGGGCCACGGCAGTGTGAACATCTGCCGTGGTGGCGACCAGGCGACGTCAGCCACCCCCACCTGCAGAATCTTAGGTCGGCGCCAAGAAGCGCCAAGGCAAGGGCCGCCAGTGTAGCCAGCGGACTTGCCGCGGACGCCCTGGCTGAAAAGATCACGGCGTCTCTGGATGCGGAGGACGCTCGTGTCCAGGCCCACGAAGTGCATTGATTGCGCATTATGGGTTTGGGCAACTCCCATCAAGGTAGACGAGGTGGTGGCTGCCATCGTCAGGACGGGAGGGTGCACAATCGACCAGGTTTGGGCGGGCACTATCCGTCCTGACAGCACGAGCATGCGAGCCTTCGATCAACAATGTACTAGATTACCGATCACTGCTTCAAAAACGGCCCGAAAAATACCATGCTAGCATGATATTTTTAACAATTGAAGTTCGAGTTGTCCAAGTGTAGCCAACAGCGAAAATGGCGTACTGCGCGTTCAAACATTGCTCAAATAACCAGCGCAAAACTCAAATTTCAGAAGGAATATCGTTTTTTCGTTAAGTTTATACATATATTTGCTTATTTTCATAATAAAAGTATAACATAAATTGTGAAATATCAATGATTTTATTTATTTTGGTTTGCTGAACCAATGTTTGACATAACGCGCCAACATTTTTGTCAAACGTTGGTCGCTTGAGAATACGGAATGAATGGAGTAAAATATTATTTTTGCTACTTATTTTTATTTTTCCTTGTAGATTTCCTACTGATCCATTTCGCTGTGCAGAATGGATATCCATTGTTGCACAGGAAAGAGGACAAGAATTTTACAAGCCTTGTAAAACTTCCGCTATATGTTCTATTCATTTTCACCACTTTGACATAAAAAAAAACTTGAAAAGGCGTAGATTACTACAAACAGCCGTTCCCAAGTTACAGGTAAATAACTATATTTACTTTCTTAGTAGAAATTTTGTTAAGGGATTTATAGGTACTTAGTTAACATTATTTCAAATGATTTTTTTTCTTTTTTCAAATCATGTACTATTTCTACATATTACTTTTCCTCCGTGCCTCGGAAAGCACGTTAAGCCGTAGGTCCCGGCTGTAATTTGTAGATCTTTGGCAGTCGTTACGGAGAGTCCGCAGCCAGTAAATCTGACTCCAGTCTTGCCATGAAGTACCGATTTACCCCAGATAATGGGCTGTGGAGGTCTGGTAGGCAGCCGCTCCTCGTAAAATACTGGTATTCAGCTAAATCCGGCTTGACTGGAAGCCGACCCCAATATAGTTGGGAAAAGGCTAGGCAGGTGATGAAACCAATTTCTTTGTTTATATTGTAATATGTAAATAGTAATATTTAAATAATGCGTTTACAAAACGCATTATTTAAAAAAAAAACCGTGGAGTTTTTTGCCGGTTCTTCTCCGCAGGAAACGACCAATTGGAATCGTCCACTAGCTTATGACGTTTTATAAGTGTCCATGTAGGCCTATGTGAAATAAACACCATTTAGATTTTTAATTTGATTAAAAAAAATATTAATATACTAAAACCACTTATTGTTTAAATCGGTCTTTGAAGTTTGCAACTTAAATAAAAAAAAGTACTTTCCATAAAAATATTATAATTTCGCAACTCCATGCTGACTTTGTTCAAGTTTTAAAATTTGATATCTGTCTAGTAAAGAAGTAGAATAAGCACCAGTGTTATCATTTTATTTTAAACCTTGTTGCTAACTAATTAGATTTAATTTTTGAATAAATGTATTTGACCTCATTTAAAAGTGAGTTTTGAATTTGGAATGTCCGTTTTTTCATTTATTGATTTTACCTACTATCTAAGACAGAAGGTATTAAATACAAATATAATTCAAACTACATTAAAGTTTATGATTGTAGTGTATTTTGATCTTAAGGTTTATAATTACTTGAAGTTATTAAATCTTTTAAACTTTTTTCTCAAATAAATATTTTACTTTACGTATAACGTTTTGTGCCACTTATGTGACATGATTTTGTTCTGAATCCTTCATCTAGTACATTGTTGATCGAAGATGCGAGCCGTCACGGTGAGCTGCCCCGTGTCGGCGGCCAATACCATCACGGCGGTGGGCCGAAGGCTCTTGGTGGGCAGCACGTAATCGTATGCAATGTTCCACAGGGGCGGTCCTAATACCGATCCCTGCGGAACACCGCACAACGTCTCTCGTCGTTTCCACTCTCCCTGGTGACCCGGGTAGATGATAAACCTGTCAGACAGGTAGGCCTCGATCACGCCACGCAGGTAGGCGGGCACCTGGTGGTACCGAAGTACCGTCCCAATGCTAATCCAGGGCAGGGAGTTAAAAGCGGCGGCCATGTCTAAGAACAGAATAGCAGATGAGCCGAAGATGATAACGAAGCTTTAAGAATACTTACAGGGGGCGTAGAACATAATGATGGCGTGTTTAACTTTGCGCAGTGTGTTTCTGAAAGTCGAGGAGTCGAGGTGGCGCACGGGCGACTCTTCTTCAGACCACGGCTTCTCGGGGGGCGGCGGTGGCGGTGGCTCCTGAGGGTCCTGAAACCACAATATCCATTCACGCCATGATCATGTAAGAAAACTAGCGAAAACTAAGAAAAATAGCTCTTTTCATTGCCCTTTGAGTGATTTTTAAACCTTATGATGATGCAGATTGAAAGCGACCACGTTTCGGAGAACTGGATTGTTGTCTTTAGATAACGACTTAAGAGCCAACACCAACATAGTGCAGATAGTAGAATATTTTAGTATATTTATTGATAACATAATTAGATAACACATATTTTTTTTCATGCATATTTAGATTAATTTAGCAACATCAACTAACCTTAATAAAACTAATAATTTGCTCCTCTTGCCTGGCATGGCCGGCGTCGAACTGGTACTCGCCTTTGCTGAAATACTTGAGGGTAGGGTAGCCTTTGACGCCGAACCGAGAAGCCAGCTCCGGCTGCTTAGTCGCATCCACTGCCGCCAATATTCCGTCGATCTGGGAAGTATTATTCATAAGTAAGTAGGCTCTTAATAAACTAATACGCCTCACCATCAACGACTCTCACTCAATTCATCACTGCTTACCAGGCGGGATTGCAGTCAAGCACTAGTTTAAAGTTATATTAAAAAAAACTTTTTGAAATAACACGTTAAGTTAAAGCATATTGGCTAAATAGGTTTCCCTTTAAAATAAAATAAATTGATTGTAAGAATTTATTTAAAGAAGCGTTTTAGTTCGTGTATATTTTGTATAATCAATTATTAGTTAGTTTTTCAGTGATTCTTGGAATCACAGAAAAAACGAATCGATATTGGTAATTTCACGAATCGTCCCATATTCAGTTCATTTCAATTCCGTTCAGTTCCGACTCATTGCCACCATCACTTTCAAGCATAATTTTGCCAGGCTCCGAATATTGGACGACAACGCGACAGACGCGTCATGGGCCTACATCGAGGCTGATCGATCGCCAATCTTTTGAAATATGTTTTTAAGGAAGTGCGATGTGACGCGCCGAGTGCGTCATAGGCCTCCCCTGATATTTGCTCATGTCATTGACCAAGAGTTACTTGCGCCAGAGGCCAGTTAATGGATTAGTTGGGGGTTAAGGACTGTGTGTGATTTGTTTTTATCTTTTTATCTAACACAAACGTTAAGTAAGTAAAATGGTATACAATTATTTGAAATTAGTAAATATAGAAAAACTCTTATCGTCAGTGGAATTAAGTGTTTTTGTTGCCTACATTACCCTATAGACGTCAAAATAAAAATTGACAGCGCGTCCACCCCCAGAACCCCACTTAAATATGTGTTTTATTCTGTTTCATGAGATACAGCCTGGTGACACACGGCAAGACAGAGACAAACGAACGGACAGCGGAGTCTTAGTAATAGGGTCCGGTTTCACTCTTTCGGTCCGGAACCCTAATAAAGCATCACTTTGCTTCATGCAATATATATAACACTAGCTTCTGCCAACGGCTTCGCCCGCGTGTAGAGTTAGTTTAATCTTAGGGCCTATTTCACCACCTATAATTAAGTTTTGAGTATCTTACTTGGCAGATAATTTCATACAAATTCTGTTCCATTTTTGAATTTATTCAGTGAGTAGTGCCTACTCGGACATTGTGAAACAGGCCCTAAGTGTGATGATATATAGCCTATAGCCTTCCTCAATAAATGGGCTATCTAACACTGAAAGAATCTTTCAAATCGGATCAGTAGTTTTTAAGCCAAAACAAACAAAGTTTTCCTCTTTATAATATTAGTGTAGATTTCAGACAAACCTTTTCAGCTTTTATCTTTTTGGCTGCCTTCTCGAACTCCGGTTTAATTCGTTTGCAATGTCCGCACCACGGAGCGTAGAACACTACGAGCGCATTTTTTGCATTCAACAGAGTTTCATCAAAATTGGCCGCTGAAAAAAAGAGAAAATATAAAGATCTGTTGCGAGAAAACATATAGTTTGAGAAGAGGTTAGAGGCTAGAATGACTCATGACCATTTTTAGCTGGGTTCCTAGTTGTTAAAAATACGTAATTTACGAGTATACGAGTATGCTTTTATAACCATAGCTTCAATCAAATAGACATCCATAAGTACATTGCACATTTTCCAATTGTTCTGGTTTTAATCGAATTATAGATTACTCATTAATTACCCGGTTACATTCAGAATCGTCGTGTTTGTATTTGCGGGAAGTCTTCAAAATTAACTGATCTTGCTCTGAGCGCAGCACGAGGGCGCGTCAGACTTTTACTGACTACAACTGTTCCTTCTTAAACCCCAGTTCTGTTCCGTCATTGCCTTAATTCCAAGCCATTTAAGATTCCGTTGCCGAAGAAACATGGATTACAGTTTACAGTTCATTTCAAAGGGCCATGAACAGGCGCATGATGGGATTGCCATGTCCCTTCCATCAGCTTAACACCTTGACGCGGCGCGGCGCCTACACGCTTAATGCAATAATAATAGCTGATTAAGATAGTGCCTGATGCTGTTAGCAGGTAATGCTGTTGCGTGCATCTTAACTCCTCAAATCCTCTCCGAACGCCGGCGTTCACGATTTCTTCGAAAATGCTCAGACCTCGTCACATCATGGACATTTATTTCCTCGTCCAACTAGAACTCGCTGACCTAGTAAACACAAAACTATTGAATCTATAGATATACAAACCGAGCAAATCCGTGTGCTATGAACACTCCTATAACTGGTTTATAGAAAACTTCGCCTTATTTTAACAAATGGACAGCGAAATACCGAAATTATTTCGGTCTATGTACCTTTCATTAATTGGGCAAACGACCATTTCTGCATAATTCGATTTGTGACACGCTTCAACATGAGCGGTTTATATCTAAAGTATTTACCAAATGAATTAATTTAATTTTAGTGAAAAAACATGTTTGGTTGAACAGACGTCAATTGAAAAAAGCAGAAAAAAGTGACATGAGACATTACATGACAGTGTACTGCCAGCGACATTATTCTTTTAAATGAAAACTGTTTTTAAGAAATTCCGACTTCAAGCTTATTTTTTGGGAGGTCAAAGAAACACCACGTCAAATAAATATGAATAGAATTAGCTTCTGCCAGTGGATTCAAACTTTGAACCCTAGTTTCATCCCTTTATCAGGTCATCATCATCTACCTAGCCTTTTCCCAACTATATTGGGGTCGGCCTCCAGTCAAGACGGATTTAGCTGAATACCAGTATTTAACGAGGAGCGGCTGCTTACCAGACCTCCACAACCCATTAACTGGGATAATACTGTACTTCATGGCAAGACTGGGGTCAGATTTACTGGTTTCTGACACCCGTAACGACTGCCAAAGATCTATAATGACAGCCAGGACCTACGGTTTAACGTGTTTTCCGAGGCACGGAGGAAACTCGGTATGTTAAGATGGTCACCCATCCACAGACCAACTTTGGCAAGCGTTGCTTAACCTTGAAGACCGACCCGTGCGGCTGTTATTATCTAGCCACCAGCTCCTCCCTTTATCAGGTGAATTTTGGAAAATCCACTCTTAGTGCTCGGTTAAGTAATAAAAGTAAACCTTGTGCAAAATTTTACGCTTCTAGTCGCAGTAGTTTCGGTTGTGCGTGTTTTTTTTCTGGTACGGGAATCATCAGAATGAGTTCTTGTGCGTTGATATGTTAGTCAGTCAGTTTCTATATATGAAAGTTCGCGCTTGTAGACAGACCCCGCGGGTACGGCGAGAGGCCGGCGACGCGACTGTTGGCAGTTTTTACGAAAAAAAAGCGTCGGTGTCGCTCCTGCATGCGTATCTTCCCAATCTCGGCGAGGAAACAGTAACAGAAACAAGTTGCAGGGGAACTCAATTGGTCGTCCCTAAAAAAATACAGCTAATTTACAGTAATAAAAATGGACCCAAATCTCAGGACCCAATCGAAAAGTATGTCTGTTTTTGTACAATCATCATAACCATTTCAGCCGAAAGACGAGCACAGCTAGACATAGTCCTCTCCCAAGTGACGCCACAACGACCGGTCTTATGCGTCTCACATCCATCGGGTTCCCGATGGATTCGGTTTTGTACAATAGTTTATACTAAACAACAAATGACACGAAAAACATTATTTTCATATCAAAATTGATAGTAGGGGAGCCCCAGAAGGGATTTCGGGATTTACTAAAGCGCGGCAGATTAATATACAGGGGGATACCTTGCACCCGGTTAAGTACCTCCACCAAATATGAGGCCCATATATAAAGCCGCCCGTGAAGGATACAGGATCAGATTAGTAAAAAAAAAATGACCATCAGACATTCTCGAGCGCGTCAGATTAAGGTAGGGTGAGTTAATTACATCTTAAAAAATGTATATTCTTCTAATCTGACAATTTGAGAGTGACGTAAAGAAAGGGGAGGGGAGCAAAGTTGTAAAAAAATAACGTCATCTCGACATTCTCGAGCGTAGCTAATTTTTTTTTTATTTTGAAGGAAATAATTCAAGAATAATGAAAAATATATAATCTGACGATTTCCGCAAGCCGAAATAACAAAAAATCGTCGATAAAGTTGAATGCGTGCAGTTGTGTGATGGCTACATTTCCTGCTCCGGTTTTCTAAAGAGTTTCCTCAAAATTAGATTTCCTGGGATTTTGAACTGATTCGGACCGTTAGATATTGAGAAATTTTGAAAAATCTCAAAAAAATAAGTTTTTTATTTTGAAAGTGGTTTTTTTTTAATAACTTTTAAACGGCTTTATCGATCAACTTCAAAAACTAATCCGCTTTTGAGCTTGAAAAACCACGTCGATCGCTACCAAGCTGGTCAAAATCGGTTGATTCTTTCGAGAGATATCGTGAATGAAAGAAACCTGAAAAAGTGTTTTTTCGGGATTACTCCAAAATTTTTGGTTCGATAAATTAAAACTAGAAAATACCTTACGAGGATGATAAAACTGCGTCGAATGCCGCCAACCGCGTGAAAATTGCTTGATCCATTCAAAAGTTATTGCGGTTTGAAAATTCCAAAAATAGTGTTCTATGAAACTTCTATCGGACTTTCGAACTGGGAGAGCTCAAATGCATAGAAATATTATTTCTTTGAACTCAGCCAGCTCAAAATATCACATAAATTATATTTTGGGTTCAATAATGATATAAGTACAATTTTAAGCGCCCAGGAATGGAATTAGCAGGAAGTTACAGGGGTGTTTTTTGTCAGATCAGGCGAATCCCTCTAGATAATTGTCAGATTATGAGACAGTACGTTTAGAACATAAAGATGAACCAAATATATCTTAATCTGACGCGCTTGAGTATTTCAAAATGGCGAATTTTTTTTGCACTTTATGAAGATGGCCGCAAGTTTGCGTACCATCGAAATCGTCAGATTAGTGAATGAGAGCTTTTTTTTGGTGCACTTAACACTCCCTTAGAAAATCTGACGCGCTCGATTAAATTATTTTTTTTCCCATTTTCAACCCTTCCATATATTAACCCCCATCATGCAAACGATCAGATTAACATACATACATTATTAAAAATACGTAGGGTATTGATGCTATCAATATCTGACGCGCTCGAGGATGTCCATGCAACAGTTTTTTTTTACATATTTAAAAATCTATAGCCGCTTCCCCCACCGATGAAAAGGTATAATCATATAACATTTTTTTCTTCTTATCATCTATGCTTTGCAACCCAATAGGTCTCTACGACGCTCGAGTAAATCCCCATTTAGCATCGTGGCCTCCCCTACTATGATATTTGGTATGAGAAAAAGTGGACGCGTGGTGAAAACTATCGCTAACGCACTAACGCCCATTTTCAATAAGCTACCTATCTAAAGTTGCAGCTACTAAAGATAAAAAAATCTATCCTTTTGCCCTTACTTGCTTTCCTATAACCTACCGACGGTTAGCATTTCCTACCAAAAGAATAGAATAGAATAGAATAAACTTTATTGTACACCAAAAGAAGTTATAAATTGTAAAGAAACTTAAAACTATGGGTACAATGGCGGTCTTATCGCTGACAGCGATATCTACCAGACAACCTTAGGATGGATCGTAAGAAAAATAATGCAGGGGTAGTCTGAGGCAAAAGTTCAAAAGTTGTGACATTGACAACTAGAATCTTACTGTTTATCGGAGATAGCTATCTATTTATGAACTGCGGTAGGTTATTGAAAACGGGCGATAACCAAATGGCGGATGACGTCACTTGTAGTTTTTGCATCCTTTTTCTGGTACTACATTTTCCCCTTCACCCAATTGAATAGCTGTCAACATTTGAGGTGTAAAATAGACGGATTATCCCTTCATGGTTCGAACTATTTTGTTTGATGAGGAAAACCCGAATTTTCAATATTTAATATTTCAATAATGAGTATATCATTAACCATTTATATCGGCAGAAGCATTGCAGTTCAATAACAAATGCCACAATCAACACTTATTAAAACAACAGTCATGTATCAGTTAATCGTCGCATTATCGTTTAATTACTTACCAATGATAGTGTTCATTTGTATTCTTTTATCATTTTTGTATAATGGAAAAAGTCCCTGTTATCGTTTGTGCACACCTTTATTCCAATGGTTGTCTTTAGCGATAAGACCGTTCACTGTACTATTAACTGTAGATTATATTTCCTGTATTTGCAATAAAAAAACTTGATCTATTTTACTCTACATTTTCCTTTGTTTGAAAAACATTTATAGTTTTTAGCTGTTTTTCAATTTACTGTATGTTTCTTATTCAAGTTTCTTGGTCGAATATTTTGAACCATTTATTTATTTAGGGGGACTTATGCCCGTTTTCACCAACAGCCCCTAAAATTTAAGTGTCTCTTACGCCAATATAATCACGGTTTTTGCATATTATAAAGTTATTATTCTGAATCAAAGTATGAAATCGAACACTTTTAAAGATGTCATACTTTAATTCAGAATAATAACTTATTAATAACTTGCGAAAACCGTGATTATATTGGCTTAAGAGACACTTAAATTTTAGGGGCTGTTGGTGAAAACGGGCATTAATGCCTAAGGCATTCTCTACCAGTCAACCTAGGTCTAAGATTCTGACAGTTTTAGAAACTTCTTACTTTGTTCCAAAGTAATAGCTATTGTAACGTTGACCGCAGTTGTATGGTCAACGTAACTTATTTATCTTTTGAAGTTAAAGTAGAACTTGTTTGATTACTAGACCAGTTTCACTTAAACTGCCGCATGTTGGAAGAGCAGTAACCGAAAACGGAGTCCCAAAAGAAAATGACGGGTTGTACTGGTTAACTCAAAAGACTGGCCAAGTTTGCTAAAAGACCGGAAAAATTGGAGGAAGAAAATAAAGGACATTGCTCCGCAGAGTGATGCTTTCTGGAACGCAAAGGGCAACTAGAGCAACGTAGGTGTACTTTTAGTCAGTAAAAATCTAACACGCTTCGCTCTAGAGTGTGAGAAGTTCGTCGATAATTTCCGACCTCAAAAAAAGATGTTCAAAGTCTGAACTCACCAGTAAGATGCACCACATCCGTGTCTTCAGGCCAGCTGTCGTCCACCACCTCTTTCTTCTTCTGCTGCATGGCAGTCGTAGGGTCTCTCATAAAGTCCACTATCGCTTGTCTTTTGTTCTCGCCGTTATACGGTAACTTGTATTGCCCTTTTCTGTAATAACATTTAAACTAGTAACTATGAAAGCAGATTTCATTGGGAAACTGAGTTTTAAGGGTCAGCACACACCGAGACGCGACGCGACACTGCATGCACATTTTAATAGAGTGACTCAAAATAGAACTTTAGTTACTACACGAAAAGATACACTTTTCATTCTCAGATTTTAGAATACGTTGCTTCATGCAGCGCTGCACCTCATGACGCCGCGCGGCGTCGCGCTGTGCCTCATGACACCACGCGGCGTCTCGCTGCGCAGCGGAACTTTTTTATATTCGCGACCTGCGTGTTGCCAACGATTTTACTATGCACTTCGCAACGTTGCGATGCGTCTCGCGGCGGCGCGGCGCAGCGCGAAGTCACTGGCCTCTTCCTGCATCGTCGCGTCGCGTCTCGTCTCGGTGTGAACTGACGCTAAGTGTAACTGTGATAATAAAATTGGTTTCTAAATCCTACATTTTGATACAAGTGGAGAAGCTTTGTCATTTCAACCGAGGTGAAATTAGCCCGAGCCGCGGGCGAGGGTGTTATGGAGCCGAGTCCTGCAGTGACACATTTCCACGAGTATCGAACGAAGTTTTTCAATAAACTTATGATGATGCAACTTTGTTTATTTCTCACTGAAGTAAATTTAATCTTATTGTTATTTGTGACGTTATCAGAAACATAAAACTATTGTTGTGATAAATGACAATAAAAAATCACGAGGGTGATATACATTGCATTCTGAACCTTATCATAGTGCGATAATCGACAGTTTTAGGATTTAACTGATGACATCCTAAAAGAATATTAATATAATCAATACTCACTCATAATACAGTAAGGTTGGGAATCCAGTAATGTTATACAGTTGTCTTATTTTAGAGTTTCCTGGTTTAGATACGTCAATGGCAGCCAACAGTGATTCACCCTGAAATCATACGCCAACACGTTTTGTCATCAAACAGATTAATTATAAGTCAAAATTAATTAGCAAGTAGGTATGTGTTATGATAATTTAATTTAAGACTTCCGCAAAAATATTTTTTTAAGAAAGAAACATCGAAAAGTAAAAAATAGTTTTAGTTTAGAGAGTTGAGTATAACTTTTGTTTTATTGTAGATAGGTTCACACTTGACCGCTATCTCACCTGATGGAAAGCGACGATGCGGTCGACGATGGAACGCGCTTACCTATAGAAGTAACCTATTCTCTCTTATCTTAAAGATTCCTAGAACTTTACGTTTGTTTAACTTTTTTTCAACGGCTAAAGAAAATGCGCCTTTATTGAAACCTACTAACCAAATAGCTTGTTCTAGCCTAGCCTTTAGGGCCTTGGCTTACACCGCATTGTGGTGCATCAGGTATGTTCACAGATGCACAGACCGACGACTACTTTATAAGGCGAAAGAAAGTTGTCTCGTTAATAAGTCAAGTAAGGAGGTGCACTAATAGCATTCTGAAGGTATTTGCAGAAAGGCTGGATAGGCCTTGACGGTTAATCAAGCTGCATGTCATGTACGAGTAATGCATGGCGCCTGATAAACCATTATCAGATAGTTTGTGTGCACTGGTATGGTTTTATAATGACCTACTGATAAATTATATGATAAATGTTTATTTTTAGTAACTTAACGTCAGTAAGAGTCTGACACGCCCTCCCGCTCCGCCCAAGAGCGGGGGAAGTCATTCTGATGATTCCCCTATCAGAAAAAAAAAAAAAAAAACCTGATGGAAAAGTTTTCATCAGCAACTAGATGAGGCCTACTAGCAAAGTTCTTTAAGTAAATTGTACTATCACACTATGGGCTTTGATACCTAAGAATAAAATATATAATTTATTATTGTATATATATATGGATTTTTATTGTATTAATCGACTTCTTTACCTTCAAATCAGCAGCAGCGTTAACATACTCCGGTTTCAAAGTCTTGCAGTAGCCACACCACGGAGCGTAGAACATTATCATGGACTTCTTGTAAGCACCTGCACCCTTCTTTAGGAACTTGTTGAGAGCCTGGAACAGAAAAACATGGGTAATGCCTGTTAAACTACTTAAGACGTCAATGGGTGCTTAATTTAGGTACGCTGTTGTAATATCGACTCTAGACCATCCATTGTAGATTTAAGTTAGTGTAAAAGTTTTGTTACTACACACATCAAAAGTGTCTAGGGATCAAGCATTTTTATGCGGATTTCTTGAGATTGAGATGTGGCTTTGTAATAAAATGATTTTATAAATTTATATGGATCCTTTTTGGTGCATTTCATAATTTGAATCAGGAACTGTGAATCAAATTCGAGTAAAAGATGAAAATCAGCTGTCAATATTTTCCCTATAAAAACATACAACGCATTGAAGACATTATTAGTGCTACTGTTTCCCTACTACTGATTAAAACCAACGTTATTATGGAGCGGCGACGTCATTTAAGCAGGGAAGAAATGCTCAGAGCCGTGGGAATGATAGAAGCTGGTTCCCGGCAACGTACTGTGGCTTTAGCTCTGAATACAAGTCAGAGTGTTATCAGTCGACTTTGGACATGTTACCGAAGCACTGGTACCGTGGCTGAGCGCCTTGGAGGACGGTATCGCTGCACCACACGGAGACAAGACCGATACATTCAAATCTTAACTCGAAGAGCTCCAACAATAACCGCCATGATGTTAGCCGTGAGGCTTCATCACTCTTCAGGGAACTTAATTAGCGACCAAACAGTCAGAAACCGCTTGCATGAAGTGAACCTTCATTCCCGAAGACCGCTACGGATACCACCTATAGCAATGCACAATCGTAGGATTCGATATCAATGGGCTCTTGAACACAGAAATTGGGCAGAAGAACAATGGCGTTTCGTGTGCTTTTCTGATGAGTCTCGTTTTGGTATGAGACCGGATACAAGACGTATACGACACTGGAGAACCCCTGGACGCCAACAGCGATTAAAATCCTGCCAGGAAGTCCATCCTTATAGTGGTGGAACCATCATGGTATGGGCGGGTATTTGGATCGGCGGAAGAACTGAGTTGATTTGGATCAGAGGCAACCTCAACGCTCAAATTTATGCTGAGACGATTGTATCAGACGTCATCGTTCCTCTACAAGTGCAAATCGGTCCCTTATTTCAGTTAATGCATGATAATGCACGACCGCACACCGCAAGAGTTGTAAGACAGACTCTCGCCGCAGCTAACATCAATGTCCTGCCCTGGCCTGCTCAGTCGCCAGACTTGAACCCGATTGAGCATGCATGGGATATGCTACAGAGAAGAGCTCTGCCGAATATGGAGGGTATCCAGTCGCAAGAAGACCTTTTTTTGTTGTTGCAACGAACATGGGCGGCCATTCCACAACGTGATTTGGATGAACTCATTTTGAGTATGCCAAACCGATGTTCTTGTGTTGTTAGTGTTCGCGGTAGAAACACGGATTATTAATTGTTTAAGTTACCCAATAAAATTTTAAAGAAAACTGTTATTTCAGTCTTTTTTTCGAACTTTAATGTTAGTGGTTTAAGGTCCCACTTTGCGCGGGCTTGAACTCACTGGCGGGCGAGGCCATAAAGCACGCTGTCTCACTTGACATCGTGCCCGAAAGAGATAGTATCAGTGATGAGCGGTTAGACGCTAGTCCTCACGCACGACGCGACGTCTGCTTTGCACATAGCGCTCGGAACCATTCCGAATAAAAACGAAATTACACGATGCACACATGTCATACCGTTTCGGTTGTTGCGGTGTGTGCCGCTCGAATTCGAAAAACAAAAGATTTAAAATAATACCTAAGAGCGTTTTCACATTATCCAATCCGATACCGGTGTGGTGTCGGACGCCGATCCGATATCGGGGTAAGTAAAATGTATGAAATATGTACCTGTCTTTCATATTGTCCGGCCCGATATCGGATATCGGAGCACGGCATTTCATACATTTTACTTACTCCGATATCGGATCGGCATCCGATACCGATATCGGATCGGATAATGTGAAAACGCTCTTACGTACCTTTGTTCGTTTCTCGGCAATGAAAAAAAAAGACAAATTTTCATTTGTTTTCTTATTTTGAGACCCTTCTACTGCACAATAATGATCAGACACAACGCCCGTCTGGTCGCGCGCCGCGTCGTGTACCTCACCTCACATAGCGCTGTGGCGCCGCACTGAGTTCACCTTCCTATTGACCGCGGACGCGGGCCACATGACCGGCGTGCTGTGCAGCAGCAGTTGCCCGGATCAGACACAACACCCGCCTCGCTCAATTGGGCAGTTGCCTGACCAGATAAAACATCTCTCTGGTCGGATGACGCACTCTAAAGACTAAACAAAAAAAAACTAGGGCTGTTGCCTGGACCAGATACAACATCCATCTCGCTCAATTGGACAGTTGCCTGAACCAGATACAACACCCGTTTCGTTCAATTGGGCAGTTGCTCGGACCAGACACAACAATCGCCTCGCTCAATTGGGCAGTTGCCTGGACGAGACACAACACCCGTCTTGTTCAATTGGGCAGTTGCCCGACCAGACATAACAACTCTCTGGTCGCAAGATGCACTCTAAAGACTAAACAAAAAAAACTTGGGCTGTTGCCCGGACCAGACACAACATCCATCTCGCTCAATTGGGCAGTTGCCTGAACCAGACACAACACCCGTTTCGTTCAATTGGGCAGTTGCTCGGACCAGAAACAAAACCTGTCTCGCTCAATTGGGCAGTTGCTCGGACCAGACACAACACCCGCCTCGCTCAATTGGGCAGTTGCCTGGACGAGACACAACACCCGTCTCGTTCAATTGGGCAGTTTCCCGACCAGACATAACAACTCTCTGGTCGCAAAATGCATTCTAAAGACTAAACAAAAAAAACTTGGGCTGTTGCCCGGACCAGACAAAACATCCATCTCGCTCAATTGGGCAGTTGCCCGAACCAGACACAACACCCGTTTCGCTCAATTGGGCAGTTGCTCGGACCAGACACAAAACCCGTCTCGTTCAATTGGGCGGTCGGAGTGGAGGGTGTTAGGTTTTTTCGTTACGGAATTTCTGGATTCGGTCCTCACGCTCAAGGCCCGCGATAGAAGCTATGCAATAGCTTAAAAAAATACAGTCGAATTGATAACCTCCTTCTTTTTTTGAAGTCGGTTAATAAAGCGTAGATATTATAGGTAGTCAACATACACGTCATACGAACGATATAGGCCGCAGTAGACTGAACCAAACTCAGACGGCCGCGCGCGGCGCTGTGACACGTCGTCCCCCCGCACCGCAACCGGGGGTAACTTTATTCAGTGAGATGCACGATAGTTCTGAGTAAAAGGCGTGCGTGATAAAATACAAAAAGGCCTTTGGAAGAAGGGGTTTTACGAAAAAACCACTGCATCAATCAATTTCAAATAAAATGTATTAAATTCTTCGATAAATTTGTGGTGTCGGTACAGGCTTTGTTTTTGAAATTTGATGCTTCTTTTATTTCTAATTTACGCTCAAAGTTGTGTTAAAATTAGCCAAAAAAACGAAACTTTAGAAGCTCGTAACTTTTTATTGGCTTATTATTTTACGATTCTGCTTCCGTACAGACAAAATTAATAATGAGACAAAACGATATCATGTTTAACTTTGGATGTACATGGTCAAATAGTGGAGTAAAACCCCCCCGAAATTTGTATGGAAAAAATGTTGACTTGAGTCGCCTTAAATGTCAAAAATCCCTTTATTAGGAAAATGGCAAATTTCTTTATTAATGCAAAGGTGACTTGGTTTATCGTTACTGTGACAAACGAAAACACTTTATTTGATGAATCCTTAAAGAAAATTTTAATTAATATCAATCAGGAGAAAAGTTATTGCAAAAATATATGTTGATCCCTAGACACTTTTGATGTGTGTATTTAGGTGTAGGTACAATAAAGTTTCTTCTATTCTATTCTAGACTTAACAATCAAGTCGCAGAGCGATTTTTGCCCACCGTATGTACCGGCTTACAGACAGCGTTCAATGGACAGATAGTCAGTCGCCGTCCAGCAATGTGATAAGGATTAAACCCGGATCGACAGCGCTTTATATTCAACGCGCGTCAAAGAGATGTCAGCAAGATTGACGGGGCCAGTTAGACCCGATAACTACCAGGGCTGCGGAGTGTTTGAAAAAGTTACTGTGACCCTCATGAAGGGCTACTGAAAGAAAACTGGGTTTTCTGTCATTAAAAGTCTGACACTCCCTTTGCTCCACCCAGAGCGGGAAAAGTTATTTCATTGTTTTATACACAATGTAATTTTTTGCTAGGAGACTGACACTGCCCCACAAAGATCTGCCACCTTATCAGTAGTTAAAAAACAAATCAAGTTATGATTACATGTTTTATGGCTAAACGCACATAAAACGACAAGTATGTCTCGGCATTTATGACGATATAAATATAAAAAAATATAAAGTTAAACATTTAACACTCGCCTTGGCTACTAGCTATATAATTAACTAGCTTTAGCCCGCAGCTTCGCCCACGTACATAAAATATACTCAGAAATACAGCAGCTTTCTATTGGTGAAAAAATTTTAGCTATCGGGCCAGTACTTCCACAGATTACCTCATACAAAAAAAAAAAACAAACTACCTCTTTATTATATTAGTGTAGATTTACTATATTCATATAAGTACTGCTATTTAAAAAGTAAGTACGAGTATAATCAATTCGCAACACAAATTAATCATCACATATTAAGTTCTTATCATTTTTTTTATTATTATCGCTAGCATGGAGAATGGTATAGAATAACGGGATATTTATTATCTACCATTCGTCTTATTTCATATTTTGAGCTTGCGTGAGTATACAGATTTAAGGAAAAGACCCACGTACGCCACGTACGTGGATCTTTTCTAGGTTCCACGGATATCTGGTTCGAACATATGTGGACTCAGTTTTGCTTTACATGCAATTCGAGTCACGAGGGTGTCACATCACCAACTTCGAACGTGATTTTTGCCAGGGAAATCAAAATTAACTCTCAAAAGTCGCGCTTCCGACCACAATACCAATAAGACCTGTCTGCTTCTTCGAGTGGATGGTTTTCCATCCGTCATAGTTTTTGGGCCCAATAGGTTGCCACGTTTATTGCGGTGGCAATAGCATTTAGGTCCTCCAAAGTGCAGATGTATGCAGTGATAATTTGGACAATCCAATAAGTCTAGTCAGAAGCACCGCACTCGCAATGGGTGTCAGAGCAAACTATAATCCCCCATTTTGCCAGGTTGTGTTTGCAACGTTCTACTTGGATGTGCATTCTTTTGCCTGGTAATAATTGACTATTCGTACCTACTAGATATGCAAGTTTGTATACCCGAAAGAATTAATACCATATCAGAGTCATAATGTTTTGTCTCTATCGATGATATTGTATTGTTGTATAAACAGGTATCGGTAACTAACGTGGGAACGTTAGTTTTAAAAACAAAGACAGCACATATAAACAAGAATCTGATTAACATTCTTTAGTTGAAGAAATGAATTGTTGTTTATTATAAACTGTGCTGGCTACCATAATATTTTGTAATACATTTGCCATGCTTTAAGATGTAAGGCTTGTTATGCACTTCGCAGTTGTCAAGACATGATACCTATAGGGCTGTATGTCAGCGTAAAATTGTAAATACCGTTTGATTGTAATCTACCTCGCGAGATTGTAAACATTCGACAGATTGTGAACTGTAATATGAAAGATTATAAACTACCGGAAAATAATGCGTTAAGTTGTAAGCAGTATGTTCACAATCTTTCAGACATTATAGTCCAACGGTATTTTTAAGATTTTATGGTGACAGATCGATCTCAGCTGACGGCACGGTTAGCATAGTGGTTGAGCGAATGGCTGCTCGCGGGTTCTATTCCCGCGAGGAAATATTTGTATGGCTACATAATTATGTGTTTCGGTTCTGGGTGTCTTGTGTATGTAAGTTTACATGTTTGCGAACGCACCAAAGATACAGCAATAATTCTCAGCGTGGAATAAAGGTTTCATAAAAAAAATGTGGTTATTTTTCATTTAGAAGTAACCAAGTGTAGACCAACAACTGATCTGTTCTAGCATAAATTGATAGATTGGTGTGGTAGCACCCTAACCAACCTATAGTGGGCTTTGCCCAACTACATTCAGATCCATTTCCTATTTTACCAGATACAGCAGAATATCAGTATTACATTGTGGTTTACCTTAAAAGCCATTTAAAAGTAATTCGCCGCATCATTTTTATTATTCAAACAATATTCGCAATGCTCATTATTCATAATCAGTGTATTCATGCCTATTATATGAAACTGATAACAATATGTTCATAGTGAGGTTTTTCAAGTTAAAAACGTTAATTCTAATTTGCTATTTTTATCATAATCTTGTACTATGTTTACATGATATTTAAAATTCTACCATCACAAGTAAAAAGGTTTGTACAATCCGGTCACATTAACTTGACGCATCTCTGAAATGCGAGCATTCCCCCGTTTCCTCCCGTATTCCCTTGGCTCGCCCGGCAAATCTCAGGTATGGTCAACATCTTTGTTATCAATACGCTCGTCGACAGTTTGACTAGTTCTCTGTTGTTGTTATATTATATTTGGACATTATTTCATCGACGCCAAGTGTCAAGTTAATGTGATCGAGTTGTATGACCGAAAAACAACTTAGATAAAAAGGGATCTGATGATACCACGCAAAATGGTCCAACGGGACTAAGTCCGGAAACCAGAACGCAAAGATAAGATAAGTAGGGATCTGATGTATTGATTTATTAACTAAATAAACTATTAAAAGGTTACAAACCTCGCCATCTTGCAGATGGAATATATCGGTGGCCGTAGGATCTTCATCCCACGGCAAATCTCCAGTCGGATCTCTCAGGAAGTTACACAGTGAGTTAACTGACTCGTTCCGGTCATAGTCCTTGTGGAATTCTCCATCTTTGTAGTGCTTCAGATGGTAGGCTTTGTCTGTAGATATCTTCAGTTTCTTACACAGCTTCTTACCATCACTAAAAAGTTAAAAAAGGAATAATATAATTAATTTTAAATTGCTTCACTTAACACAAAGGAAGATTATTTTTTTTGGGGTGGGTCATCACCAAAAATCTTTTCCAACTTTGTACAGGGTTAGGATTCAAAGTGTCAGGCATTTACTTAGCCTCACTTGTGTTCCTTCAGTTGCTCTTTGCATCCCAGGGCTACGGTGATTCAGCTGAACAATCCTGCAGCACTGGATATGTATCTTTAGAACAAGCAATGAAGTAGAAATAATGTACTAAAACGCGTGCCCCTGCCCACCCGCATTTGCGGATTTGGCGCCTGGCACCAGGCGACATGCTAGGTTTTCAGTGCTACATAGATTTATCTGTTGGTGTATGGTCTTAGTCTTAATGCATTCAATAAGATTACATAAAGATGATGACAAACTTTCATAAAATCATTTTTCAATTTGTTTCGGTGACCACAACCTGCCTCTCAAGTCAATATCAATGTAGCTATTGATGACATGTGCTTATGCCAAGTACCCCACTAGAGATGTGCACTTAGTATACATAGATTTTGCAATTATACTTAGTGTGAATGCTCTGTACCTAAAGCTTCTATTTTCATGGCACAAAAAGTGTTAAATATCTATATATCATACAAAACCTGTACGGCAAATACGCACTTCAGTCGTGGAATTGCCGAAATATAAATAAAATAATAAAAACGTCCTAGCGATAGTAACTTACCTATTATTACAGTCTATTATGGCAAGGGTTGCTTGCCCTTTCATAGAGTCGGCCGTGTCTTTGAATACATCCGTGATTGATAGGGAGTTCTTCGGCTCGTTCACAAACAATATTAAAACATTAGTCTTAGTTCTTAATAGTTTCTTAAACTCTTTTATATCACCTATATCAGTTACTACAGCAGTTTTTTGTTTCTTTGCTTGCACCGACTTCTGTAGTAAAACTAAACATAACAGCAACAATACCTGCAAGAAAAACATAATAAAGTGAATAAATTCGTTCTAAAACTTTGTAGTACTGAAAGTATCAGTTCAAGTAGGCCTAAGGTGTTATGTCTGACTTTGTATATATTTATTAAAGGTTAGTAATCATCAGAATGACTTTTCCCACTCTTGGGGGAACAGGAGGGTGTGTCAGAGTTTTACTGTCTAAAACCCACTCGGTTCCTTCTTTGTCTTTGTTCCAGAGTCCCGGACTTTCATATCAGAAGCCAACCCATGCCTTTGTACATTTGTGTTGCATTAAGTTTCAATAAATAAACAATAAAGTATGTATACATTTATGTAGTCTAGACTTCTTGGTTTCCAGAAACCATTTCAAATAATGAAATAGTGATGATAGGCAAGGTGACTGTAAGTTAATGTATTTTCTTCAATAATATTGTACTATGTAATATAAGATTTTACAACAAGTTTCCAGAAGCCAGAGCAGTGTTAAAATTACCCATGCTAAGCAAAATAATTAATACTTTCAGAAGTATCTAATTATAATAGTAGTGATGAAAATTAGCCCAAGGAAGTCTTACAGTAAATGCTTGCATTCTAACAGTGAAATTGTATAAAAAGCAGCAAATACTACTAGAACAACAACAGTACACAAGTATTGCGATTGCAGGTTTGTTTTAATCCTTGCATAACTTCTATATTTACACAGCCTACTAGGAATCAAGTTGGAGTAAGTTCACCAACGTAGTACCTACTGGAATCTTATAGGAAGGTACTTTAGAAACAAATGTGGAGATACCCTACATAGTATTTGCTAGGAAGCAAACTAACCATTGTGGTAACAATTTGCGATAGGATAATAGCAAGCCTGACCCTCGTTTAGATTGCCGACGTGGGCTGATTGAGACGCCGATATACTGTTATTTGCACTTCCAGTTCACCTTGGAGTTGGTTGTAGACAATACGTGTGGGTAACCATATAACTTAAAAAAATACAGAACAGGATACGCTCAATTTGACATCGTTCGCGCCGCATGGTGAACGCCGCTGATAATTCGCCGGCAGACTTTCCACAACGCCTCTGCATTTTAAATAGCTCCGCATATAACCTGTTTCTGTTGCAGAACCTAATTTTAGCATGCACTTTACACTGTTTTGTTATTTATCACACTATAAAAAGTTCCAACATCATTTACAGACAGAGATAAAAATACGTAAAAGTACAGTTATTATTTAAGATTTTTTAAACTCTCTAGAACAAATGGAAAGTTTGATTACTACTTACCCTACAAAATATTTTTCGGTCCATGACCGTAGATTACAGCACCTTTTATTGTAAAATTCTTCTTTTTATTTATAACAAAAAGTTATTCTATTCTATTGCAACTTTTGTAGTTTATCCATATCACTTCTATGATGTCAACTTACAGTGACATGACAATGACAACTGACTAGGCTTCATTCAATCGTAGATAGGCTTGGAATGATATCGATATCGATATCGATAAATTATTTTAAGAAAAATGACAATAACGGGCTTTGCACAATCAATATTTCGTGTATAATATGCGCTTGAGAATATTATAAAAGGAGACGGGAACCACCACGAGTCCAGTCAATTGTGTAGATTTCTATTCTGTAGACTAATTTGGAGGAAATTTGAAATAAAAGAACTCCCTCTCGGTTTCATGTACCTAGTACCTACTTGCACTAGAATACATTACGTTCAAGTGTAGGATATTCAAACGCGTGGGGCCTCCATTCGCCACTTTTTTCGGAGAGATATTCTCGTGCTTGCATCGGAGTATTAGTGGGCCTGCATTCGCCTCATGCTGTAATGGGAATTGAAGTGTCAACAGAACTCTTCTACATATCTAAGAGGGGTGCGTGTGAAACACTACGTCCTTTTCCCAACTTTTAAGCTAGTAACTCGGGTGCATGAAGTAGTTGGTTATACCGGACCTTCTGCTGACCACCGACCTGGATAAATATATTATTATTGTAATAGCCTCGTAGCCAATACTTCAGATTCAGATTACTGTCTGGTGAAGTCCGTATCGTTTTTCTGGCCAACTGACTGCGTGGTGAGCGGCAAATTTATCGATACAAATCAGCAGATTGGGTTGAGTTGAGACACGACACTTTTTTCTCTCTTTGGAAAATTCATCGAGCTGTGCAGACGCTATATCCGATGATGTGCGTCAATCTATGCAGTATTAAATTGTGCTACGCCAACGATTTTGCATTGCGACACTATGAGGTTCACATAAGGAATAAAGAGGTTGTGACTTTCTGAGAGCGCTGTGTCGTCTAAATGTGAATAAAGCTAGTGGACTAGATGGTATACAAGCGATTGTTCTCAAGGCTTTTGCACCCAAGTTGTCTCTTGTATTGACACACTTGTATCGCCTCTCGTTTAGGCCTGATACAGAGCCCATTTTCTGCAAGTTTACCAATGTGCGACCCATGCCCAAAAGGGAAGTCGTGTCGATCCTCCCAATTATCGGCCGATTTCAATAACCTTCGTACTCTGTAAGATTGAGGAGCATGCATTGAACTTGCGCCTTATGGTGTGAGTTACGGGTCTCGCCGCAACCGGTCTATTGGGGACCTAATACTGTATGACACTCACTTGTGGGGCGATGCCCTCAAGAAGAATGGGGAAGGACTTGCCGTTTCCTTAAACATGTCGAGGGCCTTCGACTGGGTATGACACGTTAGCCTTTTGAGTAAGCGTGTAGCATTTCTGCTGGTTTGATTGTCTGTTTAAAATACTTGCCGAACGATCTCTCCGAGATGTTGTTGATGCTCCGATGAGCATCAACAACATCTCGGAGAGAAAAACCAGTACCGGAAACCCAAGAAAACCAGTACCGGGGTTTCTTAGGGGTCTGTTCTCTCTGCAACTCTCTTCCTGCTCCATATGCGTGCTGTTACCCGGTGTCTATGGGTATGCAGATGACAGCACAGTTTTAAAGAGCTACCTAATAAGCCATCTAGCAAGTTTGGCCTCAGTGGATAGTGCGATAAGGCTAATTGATCCAGATTTAGTTAAGACAAATTTACAAAGCTTGCAGTATAGGCATAGTATAGGCCAGCCTATTGGTTTTTTTACAGGAATCATTTTGTGAAGTGTATTTGGAGGATCTTGAGTAGGCAGAAGGGAAGAAATAATATGCAGAGTTTTCTCCGGATAATAATTGATTTATTTCAAATTACCGCGTCTTTTATACTATTTACAATAAGCACAACTAGCCAATCCAAACACTTACATTAGAATTACAACACACTTTACAAAACTTTGAGCCAATAGCATTTCAACGGTTTTAGACCAATCACCGCACAGCACAGTTGCCGCGAGAATTCCGCACGGTGTCGCTAGCGCGCTCCTCGGCGCGCTCGGCGCGCACGTATAAGTATACTGGCGCTCGCGCATTCTCCCGCCCTGATAAGAGTGTCGCTTTTGACAACTCTGACAAGGCGGAATGCCTGGCCGACAGTCTCGAATCCCAATGCTCGCCCAGTACTCTCCTAGTAGACCAAACCCACATTGATATGGTGGATGCTGAAGTCGAACGGAGAACCTCCATTCCTCCGGTTGAAGACCCCGATAACCCTCTGCCCCCCGTCGCTCCCGACGAGGTCGAGGATATCATCAGGAAGCTACAACCCAGGAAAGCCCCCGGTGCTGACGGCATCACGAACAGAGTGTTTAAACTCTTCCCCCCCCAACTCATTGTCCTAATGACCGCCATCTTCAATGGGGCATTAAGCAACAATATGTTTCCCCAAGCATGGAAACAGGCCACTGTCATAGGCATCCCAAAACCAGGCCAGCCTAAAGCTAACCCGACGAGTTACCGTCCCATCAGTCTCCTCAATGTTCTCGGAAAGATCTACGAGAGGCTTATCTATAAGCGTCTCAAAGATTATGCCGAAACAAAGGGCCTAATCCCAAACGAGCAGTTCGGCTTTCGAACCGAGCACTCGTGTATCCATCAGGTACACCGCATCGTCGAACATCTCAGCGTTGGCTTCCAACGCGGCATGTTGACGGGTGTCTTGTACTTCGATATAGCGAAAGCTTTCGACAAAGTCTGGCACAATGGCTTAATATATAAGCTATACCAACTCGGCGTGCCTGACCGTCTCGTGCTCATCATGCGAGACTTCTTGTCGAATCGCTCCTTCCGCTATCGAATAGAGGGAGCCCTTTCCTCCCCCCACCCCATCAGAGCAGGTGTTCCCCAAGGCTCTGTTGTGTCCCCCCTCGCGTTCACGCTGTACACCAGCGATATCCCCAAAGATAGTAGGGCCCAGTTGGCACTATTCGCCGACGACACGGCCATCTACTACACCGGTCGAGACCCCAAGGCTATCGCTCGCAAACTCCAAACCTCCGCTAACACTCTGGGCGAGTGGTTTCGGAAATGGAGAATCGAGGTTAACCCGGACAAGAGCCAAGCTGTTCTCTACTCGAAACAGCGGAAATCCGTCACCCCTCCCCCCCCGATCACCATGTACGGCAAGCCCATCCCTTGGGAGAAGCAAGCCAAGTACCTCGGAGTGATCCTAGACCAACATCTGACCTTCTCTGAGCACATCAGGCAGGCTCGCTCGCGTGCCGCTTTCGCTCAGAGCAGGCTCCATTATCTATTGACTGCACGTAGCAAACTTTCACGAAAGTGCAAGTTGCGCCTCTACACGGCAGTCATCCGCCCGATAATGACATATGCATGCGCGATCTTCGCGCATGCCAAACCCCGTTTCCTGCACAAAATGCAGACCCTCCAGAACAGGACCCTCAGGAAGATCCTAGGTGCCCCCTACTACGTTAGAAATGAGAATCTACATTTAGATCTCAAAATTCCTACGATCCAGCAGTTCATGAAACGCCTATGCAAGCGTTTCTTCGATTCTGCTTTAAAACACAGAAATCCCCTCATCGTATCGGCAGCCCGTTACGAGCCCTCCAAAATCTCCAAGATTCGCCGTCCCAGGCACACCCTTACCGAACCCGACGACCCCATTACCCTGCTCCAAGAGAGCCGTAGGGAAACCAGTACAGTACACAAAACACGACCGCCTTCGTTCCGTCCTCGCCGCCGAGGCCCGTCGCGATTATCCCGTAATTATCCGCCCCGACCCTTGCTCGAGCCAGCCCGCGCAGCTGAGCCTGTAATCCAAATTCCCTTAAATAAGAAATTTTGTTCGAACCAGCCCGTCCCTTTGCTGCCCTCCCCCAGCGACGCCCTAAGCCGAGGCTCGTACCCCACAGGGGGTGCCCTTAGCGTAGTCGCTTAGTTTGTAAGTACTTAATAAGCCCTGGCTGGAGGCTTTGATTTTTATCATGGCCACCACAGGCAAGC
The DNA here is from genome assembly GCA_030763345.1 of Mythimna separata. Lineage (NCBI taxonomy): Eukaryota > Metazoa > Arthropoda > Insecta > Lepidoptera > Noctuidae > Mythimna > Mythimna separata. Next base: position 17,878,422 of record CM061167.1, on the reverse strand, counting down.
CCGGTTAAATAGTCGACAACCTCAGAGGTTGAACTATGAAAGGCCACACACAAAAAAAAAAAAAAAAACTCGCGCATTCTTTTTGGGGGCGGCCACCGTCGAGTGCAGATCGTCGAGTGCGGCGACATGACAGCATGGCGAATCTTGGTGTTGCCTTTGCCAGACTCGAGAGGATGCATGACGTATGTTGCCAGATCGTACCTACAGTATAGTTCGTCCGCTATAAGTTGGCGAGTGTGAAGTTAGGCTCTGCGAATTTTGGCGCTTGAAATATCGTACAAAAATAAAGGTTTTAAAAAAATAAATGCAATTTGCAGTTCTTATTGCTGTTAAAAACAGTTATTGGCATTCATTTTTTAAAACCTTTATTTTTGTACGATATTTCAAGCGCCAAAATTCGCAGAGCCTAACTTTAGACTCGCCAATTTATAACAGCCGTACAATTCGTCCGTTATAACTTGGCAAGTGTAAATAAATCCACATTTAGTACTAATGGTGGACCAGGATCTTTGAAGTATTCAGGAAACTCCTCCATTATTAAAATATAGTTATTTTAGTAATTTCATTGAGAAGTTAAGCGACTACATTTAATTAAAAACTGTCACTTATTAAACTGGAAGCAAGTAAAATACGGCAGATGTTGTAGATAGCCAACGGAACCTTCCATTTATATTTTAGATGGTTTTGACTTAGATTATGATTGCAACTAGGACTATACATATACGGTTATTTATAAAATCGGGGAAAAGATTTACAGATTTATTGCAAAATATAAAAACAGGACTTGCTATTGAGTTTTGTAAATAATTATTTGAAAGTTATCAAATGTGTCTTAAAAGGCTACGATGTAAAACTTCGGTTTCAATAGAAATTAAAAAAGCTATCTCAATGTCACAGAGGTCATGCCTTGTAGTTTGTTTTCTTTGCCGAGAAAAAGGAACTGTTCTTTTAGATGCATGTGATTGGTGGAATTAAATCAAACAATTTGTATACTGTGTAGGTCATTGGCTGAATAAATATTTTGAACCAATTACAGATTGATTCTAAGAGAATTATATTTTAGTGTAAAAGAGAATAGGTTTCGTACTATTACTGATTACAGCATTCCGGTTTCCCGCTAGCGGCGAAGTGAAGAAGTTAGTGAATTCCTAATTTTAATTTAAAATAATCAGGTGAGTATTTATTAGGCTATATTGCTAAAGGAAAATATATTGAAATAAATTTAATAACTGTTTTGCCCTTTTTTCCACACCGAAATTTATAAAACTCTAATTAGAAAGGAGGTAGTTGTGGCTCTACTGTATAAAATAGATAATTTTGGTAGATTATGTTGAATTACATTTTTTACACATATTTTACTCTTCTTTAATTTATGGGGTATTGATTAATTTACACCTATGATCTAGACGAATACGATCTCGAACTGAATGAGAAAAGTATTCTGATTTCATTGAAAAAAAAATGTAAATCGGGTTACCCCCGGTTACGATTAGTATTTATTTTTAAACTTGTTTCTGAAGTAGATATTGTTGTTTGTCATAACAAGTATACCGTGTATGCAATGTACCTAGTGTACGATAGGTTAAAGCGGTCAAATAGGTCATCACCGGGGCAGTAATATATCGAGAAAAGCGGGTCGCTTTTAACGATAGCACTTACTATCATAAGTATGTAAAAAAAACTACTGATTAAATCATTGATTATCAAATGACTGATTACACATCTACGTGCCTACATTCACGTCTCTTAATCTCTATAATATTTGGACATTTAAACTCACGACTTTTCCGCAAGGAGGTCATAGCTATTAAACCTTAAAAATTAGGTATCCACTTCAGAATCTCAACTTTTTTTTACTTTACATCTTTATTAAATCTTTAAAATCCGCGATATTCATGAAAAAATATGTTCTTTTTTCTAGACTTTTAATCTCAGCAATATGGGGCGCAAATTTGTTGTTGGTGGCAACTGGAAGATGAACGGAGACAAGAAACAGGTCACCGAGATTGTTGAGACACTGAAAAAGGGCCCATTGGACCCCAATGTTGAGGTAAAGTATAATTTTATCTTAGTATCTGATGTCTGTTAGATCAATAAACATTAAGGAATAGTTTTTTTTATACAAATTATTCATGTTACCGTAAAGTTGGGTTACTTTAGCCTGAGGTATAAGTTTAACCCAAGTTCGTTAATCAATAGAATCAAAGTAAACTCGGGATACCGTATTTCTATTGGTTAATAAGCTTAAGTCAAAGTTATGCCCCAGGGTCAAAGTAACCTGACGTTACTTTTAAAATCATGAATAATATAATTTATATCACTGTTTCCACGGTTAAGATCTTCATTATTGTTCTCAGGTTGTAGTGGGTGTACCAGCGATATATCTTGAATATGTTCAGTCAATAATTCCTGGAACAATCAGTGTTGCTGCACAAAACTGCTGGAAAGTTGCAAAGGGTGCTTTCACTGGTAAGAAACCATCTGTACACTCTCAAGCATAAAATCTTTTGTCAGTATGTTAGTATAGTATAATATAACAGGCTCCGCAACTAAAGTTATGTACTTTACTACTACTACTGGTGGGACAAATGTCCTCGATGCAGGTTGTCAGTGTGTAACAGCATTATTCTTTTGAATTCAGGTGAAATCTCTCCCGCTATGATTAAGGATATCGGAGCCAACTGGGTCATCCTTGGGCATTCGGAAAGGAGAACAATCTTCGGTGAGAAAGATGAACTTGTTGCAGAGAAAGTAAGTATTCCACGCATATATCATCAATTATACCGAAGTAGAAGGTATATTTATTTCCTAACAACACTATTCCACGCATAGATCGTTAATTATACTGAAGTAGAAATTTTACTTAATTTCGTTGTTTTTATCCAGGTTGCCCATGCTCTTGAGAACGGCCTGAAGGTCATTGCTTGCATTGGTGAGACTCTAGAAGAGAGGGAGGCTGGCAAGACCGAGGAAGTCGTCTTCAGGCAAACAAAAGCCCTTCTGCCCGCTATTGGCAACAATTGGGGCAATGTTGTACTTGCTTACGAGCCAGTGTGGGCCATTGGCACAGGCAAGACTGCCTCTCCTCAGCAGGTAAATAAGAGCTAATTTCTTCTCCTTAAAAGGACATAAAATATCACATTGTAATGGTTTACCAGCATTTCTTTGTTAGACCTAGACCTATTATTATTAATTAGCTGCTGGCTGCGACTTCATCGCATCAGACTCTTAAAACAGCAAAATGTCATTTGATCATAGTTTGAAGAAGTTTTTTTTTCATAGAGTCCTTATTCTTTTACTAAAATTAAAGTAGCTTAAGTTACTCCTCATAACATCAGCTATCTACTATTGAAAGTATTGTTAAAATCAGTTCTGTCAATTTGATGATTAACCAAAATAAAATTTTAGATAAGCAGATAAAATTTTAACAATTGCATTTTATTTATTGGTTTTGAATATACTTTCATATCCATTTGGTAAAAAACTGGTATTTGAGATATAACAGACACTTTAATTTCATTTTTAAGTATCTAATCTACATATAGAAGTAAATAATTTCGTCAGGATGTTGTATAACATAACTACAATTTTATTATTAATGAATGTGTGTCAATGTGACTGTCACTATCTAGACTTTATTGGCTTATTGCGGCCATATCAATCAATGTACACATTGATTTTTGCTTATCTACCGATAGCCTTACACTCCTTACAGTCCAATATTATATAACTAGTTACTGCCAGCTGCTTCGCCCGCGTGAAAGAGGAAAATTGTCCTATGAGAATATAATCCTGGGATAAAAAGTATCCTGGAAGTATCTCCTATTCCAAAACATGGTCGACTTGCAATTCGTTCAGTCATTCGAGTGAGAAACCTTCACCTTAGTGTGCCCTTCTTATAAACAAAAAATGTGAAATCTTTTGAGGTATTCTTACTACTAGCCCAGAAAACTTTGGGACTAGATTTTGTTGATAAATAGGATAAAAATGCATACAATCACAAGTAACATGGGCCTTTCACTAATATGGAGATTTTGGATATAATAAGCTAAATATATTCATATTTTTCCAGGCACAAGACGTCCACGCTTCGCTGCGCACCTGGCTGTCGGCGAACGCGTCAGCTGACGTCGCAGCGGCCGTGCGCATCCAATACGGCGGCTCCGTGACCGCTGCCAACGCCAAGGAGCTGGCCGCCTGCCCAGACATCGACGGCTTCCTCGTCGGAGGCGCCAGCCTCAAGCCAGAGTTCATTGACATCGTCAATGCCACACAGTAGACTTAGCAGTCGCTTGCGCAACGCGTTTAATATTATTATGTCGTTCTAAGCTTATTTATGATTAGGATGTTATCAAAATCATGGACTTTTAAAGATAACTTTTTACTTTATTTATTTGCTTTTAGGAAGCGTTTCTTTTTTTGCGACTGAACAAAACAGTAAAAATCAAAAGATACATTTAAGTGTCGCTAGGAAAGATGAACGTCCGTTATTATGCAAATGTTATTGAGATTGAAAAAACCTTTTACAAAACGTAATCTTATTTATTCTTATACTTATTGTTAAAGTTACTTTTTCCAGAAAAAAATCAAACTATTTTATTTTAAATATATTGTATTCCATTAATTAACTGTGTTTTAATTTCTTCCAAACTTAACTTTTCAAGAAACAAAGCGATTTACAAATATTTTCAGTTCTTTACAATACTGGAGACACATTATCATTGATTTGACTTGTTATTTTATTTCTTACAATTTGTAAGCAAGCGCAGTACAGCTGAGTTTCTAAAGCGAATGTGATATAATCTTAACATTTCAGTTTAATCTCTTGCCTGAACAGTTAAGGCTTAAATTAATTGATAAAGAAGATTATTTATGTCAGATAAGTTTACAGCTAGTATAAAAAAGGATATTATATTAAAAAATTGAGCAGTTTCTACTAACTTATGACGAACTTGCGCCCCGATTTTGAAAGGCATATACAACGCAAGAGTGTTATTCTATTATATTAATCATTAATGCCAAATAACCACCAGTCAGGCACAGAAATTACATGAAATGAACTGCAAAGTAATTATATTTATAGTGCTGTAGGCGATAAAGCTATTCCTTATCATGATGCCAGTGTGCTAAGTTACAATCACAATAATTCAATGTAGATCTTAAGAGCCTAATACACTACTCTATACGTCAAGCCCCGTCGAAGACCGTCTTACCCTAATTACAATTCGCGACGTAGAGTAAGACAGTTCGCAAAAACGAGTGGTGTAATAGGTCTTTTACAACTAAATATAAATTGCCACATTCCCTTATAACTAGTAGGTAGGTAATCTAAGCCTAATCTACAGTTATACACAGCAACGGCAAAAATTTTACTCCATCATATCTTCGGGCTAAGGACACGATATCGAATAGAAAATATCGATACTGGACTCATGAGTAGTTTCGAAAAAAATATTGTAACTGGCCTATCTGTAAAAATGATTGCCTCAAAATCCATCTATTTCTTGCTGTCAAAGAGGCATTAAGTATAGTTACAGACACTGAGTACTCGTACTTAGGATTATATTGGTTATAGACAAATTCGGGCCCAGACAAAGACATTTGGACCCGAATGACGCCATGCAGACGTGGAAAATTATCCTATAACAACGTTGTCTTTCAGATCTTAGGTGACTAGTTTATTATACCCTCATAAACCTAAAACTAAAAATTGGCATTAAGTCCCTTATATCCCAAATAAGGCAAGTTTTTTAAGCATTTATAAATGAAATAACATTTCAGATTTTCCTCAACTCCCAATGTAAGACATAAAATTAAAATTACACAAACTTTTGCAAGTTACAACTAAGGTAAGCACCAGATAAATTTGCCATAAAGTACATTGACCTTTTCCTATTTATATCTGTGTGTAGGTACTCGAAAAACAATGAACTGTTTTTCATTACTTACAAAAAAATGTATAGCATCGCGATGGATCAATTCAACACAGCTTTTGTCTTTTTTTCTTTCCGTGTTATGCCCCTTGCTTGTATCTTCCTCGAACGCCGGCGTTCGCGAATTATCAGAAAATGCGGGTGCGCAGAGAATGTTAATAAACGTTAAAGAGTCAATGACCGCTATGGCAATTTGATCTGTCTCCTACCATACCTGGTGTTTGGGCTAGTACAAAATATAAATTCAGTAGGTAGTTCCTTGCAAAAAAATCTACATTAGGTCCTTCACCAGAACTGCTAGAAGTAACTAGTAATGGATAATTAAGTTCATAGTTCTTCAATTTTGCTAACTACTGGGCCTAAGAAAGGTAGGTGCTTGACCACGGGTTCTCCAATAGCGAAGATTGACTTGACAGGCTGGAACCATGACGCCAAGCAGGACAACACGAAGAGCCAGAACATGATCTTCACGAACCAATCGAGTAAGTAGAGGCTGAAACAGAAGACGAAATGATGAGGTCAGAATATGATGTTAGTTATGTCCAGTGGCGGATTAGCCCACGTAGCAAGAGCAGCAAATGCTACGGGCCCCTTACATTGGAGGTCCGAATGGAGGTGAGAAAACAGATCCCTATACCATTAATTCTCACCACTTTTATAAAGATTTCCTATAAAGACAATGTAGAGACTTACTACCTATAGACGCATTGCTACCTAAGGGTCCCAAGCCTGTATAATAAAATGAAATCTAAAGGAGTTTTAGTTCGTTTTTATTTAAGTACATATAGGTAATAATTTAGAAGGGGGCCCCTTGGTTGAATTTGCTACAGGTCCCAGGCTGGCTTAATCCGGCACTGGTTATGTCATCCAGTTATTGTCAAAGTCGATTGGTAGGAACATCGCGCCATAAATAGCTTGTATTCTAGCGTTTATTGCGACGAGCGTGGGTGCAGTGCAAACTACGCAGTACTCTTGGGTGGAGTTAATAGGTACTTCATTTAGATGCTATTCTGTGTTCCGATCAATTGAGACTACGACTGAACTTCCACTTCGTATGAACAATGATCAGATTGAGTGGTACCTAACTATCTATAGACAGTACAAAATCTCTGAACACAGACACACATTTCTGTTTTTATAGATTTTATAAATTTCCAATGACTAATACAGTTTATAGATATTATAAAACCAAGTCCTCCACCGCGTCTTTGTCCGTTCACGATAAACTCAAAAATGACTGAGCGGCTTTTAATGTGGTTTTCACAATAAACAGAATTCTAATAGAGAAAAGACGAGAATTGCAAAGATTTAAGATTTCTAAATGGCTTTTCAGAATTATACTTGCCATGCATCACCACAAGATGGAACAAAAAGTTCACGTATTCATCATCATCATCTCAGCTGAAAGACGTCCACTACGACATAGGCCTCCCCCAAGCGTCGCTACAACGACCGGTCCTGTGCTTCTCGCATCCATCGGATTCCCGCGACCCTCGCCAGGTCGTCGATCCACCTTGTGGGAGGCCATCGAACACTGTACGTAACATTTACCTACTAAGAATTTAAGAGGTTTACTTACAAATTGTGATAAGTCCTATTCATAACGACTTTAGAAGGATCTTCTTTGAAGCAGTAGGTTCTGCCTCCTTCAACGCAGTTCGCCATATACTCTTCCCGGTTCTGGTCTGTTATGTCCGTGTTGAAAATGACTTGCTCTTCTGGAGTCAGTTTTAGTCTCACAGCGTCGTAGTTGGCACAGGGGAAGTTCCAGGGTCGCATAGTGAAGTATTGCAGCACTTCCAATCCTTGGGAGATTCTTTCTTGGATTCTTACCATACTGTGAAAGAAAAAGTTAAAAGAAATGTAAGATAGGTATATGGTAACGTAACCTGTAGGTATATCATGTATCGGACATCGACACACAAACTCCAGTACATGATTTTGGACCCCTCAATGGTAGGTAACTACGATACGGCGTCGCGTCGTAACGCTTCGCATTATTGCAGTAAGTATAGAATTATGTGGGAGCCTTAAAAGCCTGCCACCTCTCTTGCCATTTATCTTGGCGTTTGGCTGAGGCCAAACCCCTACAAAGTAGCTGTTGTTCTGGCTTTGATCTTTATCTGGGACTTATACAGCGTCACTTTCGATACGGATGTTAACTAGGTATTTAGGTATTATATATTATAGGTTCATATGCCATACAATCTGAATATTTCATTCGACATAAATTTACATGACAATAGGTACAAAGTATTTACAGTACTTAAAATAAAAACTAACTTAAAACAAACTAAAATATGGCGTCAAAAAACTCCTCCACATCGCTGTCGACCGGTAACGATAGGTACTTTGTACCTATTGTCATATAAAATAAATAAAATTTACATGTCCCAAGTTAGTTAGCAGTATTTTTCCTATAAAGAGAGCTGAAGTAAATGGTACTTACATTCTTTTCTGTCCTAGTAAGAACAGAAGGAAGTCGATGAGATACGCAGGCACTAGATGGTAGAAAATCCTGCGGTACTCGTGCAGGAACTGGTTGGTGGTGATGTCCCCGTTGGGGTACCACAGGGGCCAGGACAGAGGGTACTTGCGGCCGTACGCCTTGGCTATGTTGAGGACGTCGCCCCAAGTCGTTGGCTGGTGGTGACCGTTGTTCACGTTGTAGACTGGCAGGGATTCTGGCCTGGAAGTTAAGTTTGAAAAGAAATTAATAGAACTCGAAGTTTTCTATAGACTTAGGTAATCGATAAGAACGATATGTTCTATGTTCAATAGGCCTCTGAATTCCATTTGTTAATGCGAGTCCAAGGCCTCCTGTACACGGCACGTTTTTTGCCGTTTGTAGGTACGGGTAATTCGCCGTGCGTAAGCACGGTTTGTCAGTGTTGTATGGATCACAGAGGACGCTTGGGGGGGAGCTTGTTGACATACTTGGATCGCAGTCTGTGCAAATTATAATCCTATAGCAGTGGCGAGGGGTAGACTTGCGTGCGAGTTAATCCGCTACTTATTCCAAAAATATTATAAACCTGACCTAATTAAGCGACGGAAAATCTTAACTGTGAGATTCAGAAACCGTCGCTCAACTAACAACGCCATCTAGTGACCGCGTTCCCAACTTTTTTCACAAATTCACAATTTCCTCAAAAGATGACGCAGTGAACCAATATTTATGTAAACGCAATTTTAAAAATAGTACCGTAAAACGGGGTGAATAAGGACTCAGGGGTGAAAAGGGTCAAATCGAGGAATCTAGTTTCGAAGCCACAAAATAAAAAAGCAAGAACTTCCAATTGCTACCTTTTTTTTCTTCTAAAAGTAGAATATATTATCTTCTAACTGACAGCACCGAAGCGTTGTGAAGTTAGTAAAAGGTGTCAAAAATCTTCTTTCAAATAAGACTGTAGATGTGAGGTTGCGGTATTGTCCCTTAAGTTGACAGTTTTTGAAAATTCTACGTGAAAAAACGTTCGTTTTTTGACAACGTGTGGAGTTAGCCAACGACGATATAATATCTCTACGAAGCTACACAAAAAGAGGTAAGTCTAGATTTTACATAGTTTTTGTTTAAATCGTTTTCTTTAGAACCTCTGGGATTGTTTATTTTTTTCGAGGTGAATAAATACGGTAACGGGGTGACAAGGGACGGCTAAAGTACAAATAGAGTCGCCTATACTTGGTAAATAGGGACGAATGAAAGTTGATTAGGAACGGTAAAGTTTGAATAGGGTCAGGGCTGCTACAACATGAATTGAACATTTTATCGCATTGTTTTGCAGGATTTCACTTTTTATTAAAATAAGGCTTTTCATTTTATTTATTTTAAACTTATATACAAGCATGCGCACAAGGCGAACTAATAAGAGATACATAGGTACGAACTTGTATGATTTAAAAAAGTTTTTTGTTTGGTTTGTATGTGGCGCTATTACTCCGTAATTATCGTGAGACAACCCTACTAGTTTATCCCAAGTTACCCCTGTCTCGTCCCAGGTCACCCCACTTCAAGTATGAATAGGGACAGCCTATATTTTTGTTAAAATATCTAAATTTTGACTAATTCTGGGGATATTTTTAACATTTACGAAAAGTATTAACTGCCGGAAACCCTTGGAAAGAGTTATCAATATTGCATTCGTCCTACAACATCGATTAATTTCAGTGACAAGTTCGATTTTGTCCCTACTCACCCCATTTTACGGTATGTAAAATATATTATTAAAGTTCACTCACCAAATGCAGTTCGCTCAATGATGCAATAAATAAAAACCGGCGTTTTTATTAATTGTCGAAAGAATCTATTAACAATATTATATCTCTACCATGAATTAATGCCATTACTAAATAGCACGAAATATATGTACAGTAACGTTAAAAACAAAAAAAAACAACTACAAAACAGAAAATGAAAGATAACCGCCATGATAATTCGGTTGTATAAAAAACCCTACCAAATAAGATGTATTACTCGCCAATATCAGTTATTATGCAGTGAAATTCATTCTTATTTTGGAATCATTATAATTGCACAATGAATGAATTTTTCTTTCTCGCTTGCACCTATGCAATGTTTACTGTCTTCTTCCTCATAACTCGGTCCGGATCGAGTTATATTGAGTTCAATTTTCTACGTGCGAAAACGAGACGGCAAGAGTTCGAGTAATAGGCGTTAGTTTATAGGAAAGAAAGAGATAGATGCGTATTATGGGTTTTAATTGTTTGAAAAGGTAATCCGGTGTTTTTCGGCTTATGATTTTGGCATTGACGACAAATGTTGTATACATTTAAAAAAATCGAAGTAATTGAACAATAGAAGGGTTGTTGACCTATAGATTTCTGTTTCAAAGTGAACTCGTAAGGAATGGAGTTATATGAAGGCTTCGCGACTGTCCTATAGTATATTCTGACCGACTTTCTGTAGGCCGTGTGCGTTGCACTATTGCTATCAGTGTGTTCTATTTTTCACCTACAAAAAATCGGTCACTGACTATCGGACGTGGGCGGGCAGCGTAAGGCTGAATTCAGTAACGCCTACCATAGAGCGAGGCCATCATTTGAGTTATCGACTAATGAAACTGAGTCTCTTGGTTGTTTTAGAGACAACGAAATTAGTGCTGGTTTTGTATTTTAATTAAAAAAAAATATGAAGATTAACTAAATTCTACTTTTGCTGACTTATTTATTAAAACTTCATACAACCCAAAGGTACAAAGGCAGACTTTATGCTTTAGGCATTCTCTACCAGTCAACGGGTAGAGAAGAAAAAACATGGTAGGCTTGCAAACCACGACTTACTTGTCAGTCCTACTTCCTTCAATCATTCCTATGGCAATGATGGCATTGATGGCGATGTCAACGGGGGTGACTTGTGCCACGAGCGCGCCATTGCACAGCATGGTTCTGATGACGCCCTTCCCTGCGCCCAGCATCACGCCAACTGGCCCGTTCAGGTTGTCCACCCAACCAGGCATAGGTTCCTTTACTGATGGGCACACTGGAATAAAGAAAGAAAAAGGTTTTACTTTCGATTGATGATCTTTTAGCCAGGAATCACTGACTGCTGGATAATTAACGGCCTCTTTTCTTTTCTGCCCTCTTTCTGCCATATCTAAATCCCGGTTCTGTGCATCTCTCATGCAGGTATTCTTAGCTATTAAGTTATAGTCAAGAATAAAAAAAAACCTAGAGCAGGGGTGCTCTAGTAGCAGGTAACTGGCCCGAATTGTACATCGAGGATTCGAACCCATTCATTATTTTTGTGTAATTAATCAACTGCTTATAAAAGATTAAAGAAAACATTGTGTGGAAACTGGAATGACCTAGAACCAAAACATCAAAGACATGTGGCATCCATAAATCTGCACCGGGCTCGCTTGGCTTCCATTCCTTCTCGTAAAGAGGAGGCCTGATGCCTAGCAATGGGAACTTTATAAGGCTGATTGTGCTTTGTTATATAAAACATGTAGGATTAGAGAGTCAAGGTGTGTAGTTTTGAAGTCAGCAGGACTTCAAAACTACACACCTTGACTACATTGTCAGACAAGATTTTCTTCTTTCGATCTTTCTCTCTCTCTATCTGCCAGAAATTTTTCATACAGAGAAACCATCTCTAACCACCACCAGTCTATATCGAGACAGTAGTGCCATAGCAATTTCAGTTGTTTCTTGTGCAGTGCCCAATAGGTAGATTTGGAGGCGTGCTCCATCGTTGACCATCAGGTGAGATAGTAGTAAAACGCAAGCCTAGGTATGCATAATAATAAATTGTAAAACAAAAACTGATTAGTTTGTCTTTAGTTAGGGACTGTATACGAAATTTCTTTTACTTCTTTCTAACATGTTATAAAACTTTTTCTGCACCTCTTATTTCCGATGTTTCAACAACATCGTCCATGTAAGGGTACTTAACAAGCCTAGACAATATTATAATATAAGCCATAGTTTTCTCAAAGATCGATATCACAAGAATAAATAATTTAGCATCAGTTAGTTAATAAGTCAGTAAGGTATCGTCCGCGGCTCATGTAATGTCTTGTGTCCGATGCATATTGTGCTGTTCAAATTGAAAAATAATGTTATTATGTAATTGTAATATCTAATAGGACTTATTATTAAGTGAGTGTGAACATTCGAGTCGTGTAACAGTGTCTGTGGTAGACTTGGTAATTTGTTCATCACTCGCTGTGGCTTTAAGGTAGGTGCTGTATTGGCATACTTTTTTGGACAACAATTACATGTTATCTAGATTTCATTTTTGATGTAGGTAGGTACGTAATAAAGCAATCATATTTTTTCTTTTTAAGTACGTTGCCCAGGAATTCCTCTTATATCGTGGGTGCGTTTACAAACATAAAAACTCACTTACACAAGACGCCTAGACCTGGATCATACAAATATTTATTCCGTCCGAGAATCGAACCCGGGACATGCAGCGCAGCAATCAATCGCTTAACCACTGCGCTAACCGTGTCGTCATTATCCGTCATATAACGACTACATGAAACACTTTTGTGTAATAAAAGAGGGAGGTTGGGTGATGTAACGATTATTTATCGCTGGTTGGCCTGTGGCAGCGAGATAAGAGAGGAAGCGAGTATGAGCTAAACCATAAACCATACGTCCACTACCTAGAACGCTGATGATGATGAGCAACATCATCACTATCATATCAGCTGACAGAACTCCACTAATAGTCACAATGGTCCTTTTCGTTCCTGTGCTTTTCTCTTGAAGCGGATTCTCATGGCCCTCATCCTGTATGCACTCGTCACCTAAGAACCTTTTATCTGATCTTTTTCGGACCCATCGATGATGGTAAAAAGATGTTACTGTTTTTTTAATTGGTCAAAATCACTTAAACTGCAAGAATCTGTCACAAGTTCTTTGATCAGCTAGAACTACTAGCTGAGTAAATCTTAAAAACCTGTTTAGAAGCTGAATTGTTTTTGTGGCTATTTTAAAACCATTGTGTTTAGTGATTCTGGCTGCTTCATAATCGTATTTAAAAAAAATAAGAAATCAAGCGCGTTTTAACTAAACAAGATTTTTGACTGAAGCCAGTCCAAACTAGTTTTGACTAATTAACGGTAATAACTTTAACATAAATCAAACATTACCGATGCTAGGACGCGCGATGACCACGCGCATATCTTGATGAGCTTCCTCCACCAGGTTCTCGGCGAGTCGCTTGGAGAACGTGTAACAGTTGGGATGGGGTCCCAGCAGTGAAGGCGTCAGCAAAGCCAGCTGCCTGTCGTCCAGCCACTGGATAAGCTTCATCACTTTCTCTGGCTGCACTGGCGGGGCGTGGCACTGAAGACATGCATACATATTTTATTTAATTTTCCGTTTTCTCAAGCCAACAAATATTTTAGTTATTCCCTATACTACGTACTATGGAAACATGTATTACCTGTGTACTGTATCTAATTTATGGTCAATAAAACTTTATTATTATTATAGCTACATACGAGTAGCTATCTAGCTATAGATGACTAGGATGTGACCTTAATTTGCAACCCATTGTCTACTTTTCTTTTTAAAAACTGTTTGCACGACAGAAATCTAAATACCTACTTATTATTTAGATTTCTGTGGTTTGCACGATTGGAGCACTAGCAGTTGATATCTGCGTAGCACTGCGTAGTGGGATAGTAAAAACTGTTTTGTTAACCGACTTCAAAAAAAGGAGGAGGTTCTCAATTCGACTGTATTTTTTTTTTTTTTTTTTTTTATGTTTGTTACCTCATAACTTGCGACTGGGTGAACCGATTTTCATTATTTTTCTTTTATTTGAAAGCTGGTGCTTCCCGTGTGGTCCCATTGTCACCATTTCAATATCTGATGATGGGATCTTGAAGAAATCGAGGGAACTCTTCAATAAATAACAGCAGATTAACCGCGATTGTTGCTATATCTAAGCATTGTTTACGCCACCACACAACATAATATCACGTCTCGACAACAAAAAAAAAAACAAAAAAAAAAGGTTAAAAAAACTATTTCGAAAAAAATATGTTTAAGTGCCCCACAACGTTTTACAAAAAAAAACGCAATACTGAAACTAAAATAAACAAAATTAGATGTTTGTTCTGATGAGATATTCGGTTATGTGAACAAAACTCTTCAAATTTCATGCGTCCTAATTACGTTAGCTGGTCCGTGGTCGCGGTACTGTCCTTGGGTAACCGTGACCCTGGAACTTAAAGGGCTATTGAAGGAACACTGTGGATGAGTAGGTATGACAGTAGTATGACTGTCAGTAAAAGTCTGACAGTCCGTCCCGCTCCACTCCGGGTGGGAGGACTCATTGGATGATTTTGCCTCGTAAAAAAAGGTGTATTATGACTTAGGTACTTATGTGTGACCTTCATTATCGGAAGACAGATTTCGTAGTCTTGTCATATCCTGCAATGATCTATCGTCGTGTGGTTTATTTAACAATTTGTTGGCGTCCAAATCCGATAACACTATGCCTGCCAAACTTTTGACACGACTTAGTACGATATACTCCCTTGTTTTATTTAAACGGCGCTGTCTCTATGAGCAGCGCGTTTAGTAGGTCTACCCATACTCAAATAAGTAATTAGTGTCCATCAGATTCACTAAAAATCAAGAAATAAAAAACCATTTTAACAAAAAAAAACACCGACTTCAAAAAATAAATAAGTATTCCAAAACAAATTAATATGCACTAAAAAGTAAAAAATAATTGCGTATTTTTATAAGCTTACAATTATTTTTATTTTTGGAGTCGGTGTCAGCCAAGGAAACGCCAACAACCTAGCAATAATAATACCAACTTACTAACAATTAAGTACAACTACTTACAACTGGTGTAAAACTGTGATGTTTTGTAGTGATAATAAATAACAAACCTGTCTTAGTTGGCTGACACCGACTCCTAAAATAAAAATAATTGTAAGCTTATAAAAATACGCAATTATTTTTTACTTTTTAGTGCATATTAATTTGTTTTGGAATACTTATTTATTTTTTGAAGTCGGTGTTTTTTTTTTGTTAAAATGGTTTTTTATTACAAAACTGATAGTATCTTAGAATCATTCTGTGGGCAAATCGAAAAAACTATCGTGTGATCACAGACTCTACTTAAGTAGCTTTCTTATAAAAAAATAAAAGAAATCTTACCCTCTCGTTCAACACTTCGTAGTCAGGGTAACAGAAAGCAGTTGACAGGTGTACGAAGACCACAAGGTTCTTGAATCTCCTCGCCATGTCTAGCGCTCTCTGGGTCCCAATAGTGTTCATACTGACATTATCCTTCAGAGGAGCTTCCAGCCTCAAGGTAGCCGCGAAATGGAAGACGATGGATACTTCATTCGATAGCATTTCTATGTCCGAATCGGAGAGTCCCAGTTGGTCGAATAGGACATCTCCTTGCAAAGGCTTCATTTTCTTTAAAGCGCTGGGGTTTTCGGATTTTAAGCGATCGAAGAGCTGTAAGATAAAATGTAGACAGTTATTATTAAAAAACATACTATCTTCTAAGTACATACCTACTGTCTTCTTGACCGTCGCGTCGTAATAAGAGCGAATCTAATGCCGCGGCCACACACTCGACGAGTAGCATGGGAAGTAACGAGGAAAGGAGGCAGAGACATAGTGTGGCCACGTTACTCGTCATGCCACTCGTCATGCTCCTCGTCCTGCCCACTGCTCCCTATCTTGTCATTCTTTGCGCGCGAGAGAGAGAGAGCAACATCGCGGGGCAAATCACGGCAGCGCGAGGAGCAGAGCGATGAGCAGCGCGAGGAGCATAGTCTGGCCGCAGCATAAGATACAATTTCCATACAACTGCTCTTACGTGATTATGATGTTAATATGCACCTTTCTCTGAATATTTTTAAAACGCAAACATCTTGTGGATTTTATCTAGGTTTCTACTAACATGAAAAGATATATCATTCCAGTAAATACTTCTGGATAATCTATGATTTTGCGTGAACTTTGGCCATTTATAATGCACAAAACAATATTATGTAATTTAGGTATGTTCTACCTTGTACATTTTATCGAGATTCTGAGTGACATTTTTTTTTTCCAAAAACTTATAAGGTTTTTAAAAAAATATGGAAAATTACGGGATTACTGAAAGCCAACAGAGCGGAGCGTTTAGGCAATCAGGCGATATCTCTCTTTTCTTTATAAAGCATTGCGTTGGAATGCATTGGATTAACGGCAAGCTTTTATACCATGCTCATATTGCTCATGTTGATGTTAGATGGCTTGGCACTATCACTTGTGGGAAAGGTTACGATGCCTTTTTAGAATACTACTACTATAATAGTAGTACTTGAATTTACACCCACCCAAGCTTGAATAGCAGATTTTTATTGATTATGTCAAATCAAAAGTAGCTACACATGAACGCGCCACTCAAGTTGAACTAGGGAGAAATTACCTTCAGCCGTTGCATATCCTCGATTCTTTGCCCAACAGACTTCCCTCGTTTGGGCCTCATGAGTATGTAGATGTTTCCGACGTCGGGTATGGAGTAGAGCACTTTTTCTATGAGCACCTTGCCCATGAACCCGGTGCCTCCTGTGACCAGGATGTTTCGCCCCTTGTAGAACTCTCGGATCGTAGGCGAAGGCATTTCTGGAAAAAATATGGAAATCTCAGTTAGTCTACTGGAAGGAGGGCTTGGAGAGTTAATCTGTACCTTTGAAAGGGATGATCCTTAGGCATCTAAGGATCATTCCTTTCCACGAAGGTGGCAGTAGTGGGCATGGGTAACAACGTGTTTGTTACAGCATGACCTAGGCTTTTTTAAATTGGCAAACCATAAAATAACTTCGGGGTCAGACTTTTACTGACTAATCCAGCACCTGTGATAGATCAACAGCCGTCTGTGTTCTAGAGGCGTAACTCCTTCTAACAATTCCTCCACCCTGGCAAATATCGGCTGTCGTCGTGGTCAATTTAGCTGTAGCTTCTTTGAGGCGCGCTTGAAACACAACGCGTCATCGACTCAGGCTTGGTTCTAATTGGATAATGAGCTATCAATTATTGCTCGCCGTCCGCAAACTCGTGCGTAAGGTATCTGAGAATCGACCTGCGTCGCCCAGGGTGTTTCTTATCATCGCTGTGGCATGGTGTAAGGATGTTTCCTTTTCTCATACTTTCCGCCATCTCATTCACTCGCGTAGAAGGAGGTAACAAGCATGACCTAGTCCTAGTTATAAAATTAAAAACTTTGCAGCAACCTTACTTCGTAATGACATAATAAATATAATTAAATAAGTTAATTGAGTGGTTTATTGCATAGTAAGAGACGAATAGGAATGCTTAATTGCCAAGATATGATGACTAGATTTAAACGTAAGGATGCTAGCTTCGGCTATTTTTTTTATAATTGTTATAAACTAAGTAGTGCTTGACTGCGATCCCACCTGATGGTAAGCAGCGATGTAATCGTCAAGGGCGTCGCCAGCTTATGACCAAGGGGGGGGCAATGAGGCAATATTATGGATGATAAAAAATATGAATGCCGAGAGCATGAACAATTACACTTTGGAAGTCTTTGCCTCGATGACGATTTTTTTTTCAAGTGGGGAATCATCAGAATGACTTCTACCGCTCTTGGGCGGAGCGGGAGGGCATGTCACCCGGTTCCTTCGTTGCCTTCGATCTGGGACGACACGGGCTCACCTTTCGGAATTTCCGTGTGCCCCAGAGTCTTCGGCCCTACCGGTCCCCGACAGTTTGCTTGAGGCGCGCGTAGAACAGAACGCACCTTTGACGACTGGGCTTGGTCCGGGTTATTACCGGATTGCCGGATGGCGAGCTACCCAGTGTTCGCCGTCCGCAAGCCCGCGCATACGGAGGCCGGAAACAGAGATCGGGATCTCGGCGGCGGCGGCGTGAGGGCCGTTCCCTCGCGCGCTTGCGGTCGGCAGCCTCCTTCGCTAACATTACTATGCTTCGCAGAAGGAAGCGACCGCCCGCCACCCCTCCTCGCTCCGGACCATGGCCTGTACCAAGGCCCGGCGCGAGAAGTCGCCTCCGCCGATAGCCTCCACAGGACACGGCGGTACTCCGCCTAAGTGGGGCACATCTCTACCCTGTGCTCCACCGTGTGGTGGTCCGCACAGTGGCGACACCCGGGCATCCTTTCCTCCTTGATCCGATGCAGGAACCTCCCGAACTTACCGTGTCCGGTGAGGACCTGCGTCATAGGGAACGAGAGGACGCCGTGACCTCTTTAAAACCACTCCTCAAAGAGATGACTTACCGGCGCAACGACGGCGTGCCCAGCACTGGGTTGCGACAGTCGCAGTCGCCATGCCACCCTGAGATACCTCCGGAACTCTGCCATACCGCGACTTGTCGCGGCAGCGGAGCTTCTTTCCATGCGGAAATCGGGCCATGCGTGCAACTGTGCAAGGACTATTGTGGAGACAATAGTCCTACTATTACTACTACTATTGTGGAGACAATAGTCCTTGCCTAGATCCCACGGTGTCAGGCCAGCAAGGAGGCTCGCCGCTTTGCGGGAGAGCGTGCGGTATCCCCGCACCATCCGGATGGCCATAGCCCTCTGACAAGCGTTCAATTTGGCCGCCGTCGCTTACCCAGCGACGGCGCCCGAATCGGCGCTCCGTAAAGGGCCATGGACCAAACGATCCCCGCGTAGAGCCTCCGGCAGGGGGCGTCTGGACACTCTAAGTTAGGCAGGAGCCGCTTCTGAGCAGCCCCAGTCCTCTCCAATTTGAGAGCCAGACGTCGGAAATGCTCCTCGAAAGTCCACCGGCTATCGAGGTCGAGTCCCAGGTACTTTATCGTCGACCTGACGCCGATGTGGACCCAATATTTGGGAACCCGGTGGTGGCGCAGTTCCAGGGCCATGAAAGCACATGGCCTCGGACTTTTGCAATGCCTCATCTTGAGTCCCAATTGCTGGATCCTGTCTACGACTGTCGCAACCCCGCGTTCCGCCTCGATGCTACTCCAGAGACTTCAAGGGAGGTGATAATTGAATCTAAGTATGGTATTTCTAAAGATCTCTTCCAGTATTCTGAAGGGCTTTATGCTGAATGATTGTTTCTATGACGTTGTTTCCCCCGTAATACGCGGCATTGATGTAATGTCCAACTCCAGTCCGACTTTCTCCGCAACAGCAGTACAGTAGGTTCCTTTATAATTTCTTGCAGTTTATAATATACCAGCATAAGTATAATTTCTACATTTATTAATAATTTGATCTCTAGGGGGGGGCAGCTGCCCCCCCCTGCCCCCCCTTGGCGACGCCCTTGGTAATCGTAGATGGTGAGGTTACTAGTTTATCAAGAGCCTATTCACTCTAGCCTTGAAGAACCCAAATTATAATCGAACGGAAAGACCATAGTAGACAAAATTGTTCCAGTCCTTCGATGTACGCGGTATAAACGATAACGATCGGCATGATGATCAAAAAAGGACTTTATTCTCATTCTGGTGGCCTAGTGATAACAGTAGTTGTTGGAAGGTTCAAAAACTGCCTTTTTTATACGATTCTAATGTAAAAGAACCACCAAATATTCCTATTTGTTATAAGCTTATAAGCTGCAAGAAGTATTGATTGAAATGACGTGTAAGGCGTTCCGTTGTTTGAATACTGTCTTATAGGTAACCTACTATATTCATCCAAATCTGTACCTACCGTTTGAGCGTCAAGGAAAGCAGTACTTAACAAATATGCACGCACAAACACAAAATTTTGCGTTATAAGTGGGATTAATTGTCTAGTTTTCGTAACTAGCCCACAATTAAGCATGTCATTAAGTACAAAGGTTAAGTGTTTGGGGACAATATTTTGGGTAGTAGCCATGTAGTAGGTACTCGTACAAAACTCAATGGACAAAGTTTGTATGTATATATGTGCGTTTTAGAGTCAAGTATTAACGCATAAATTACTTAGATATCTTTACATCTCGTGGGATCGCCCGGTATTGCGTAAACACTGTTTTGTACAAGATTTAGTTGATAGTAAACCATGTAGAAATTCTTTTGTAACACCGCCTAAATACTATTTGTTTATGCAAACAAATTGTCAAACACCATGTTCGAGAGTGACAATGAACGGTATTTGTTTAGGTAAATAATTCGATGATTTTTACAACCTTCGGCGGATACGGTAGGTACTACCTTGGAGAGGTCACTGCACAGAAATCTTAATGATATGGCAATTATTATATTGGTTCTTATTGGATAATGATCTATCCGTTGCTCGCTGTTCGCAAACTCGATTTTAATGTAATATTTAATTGGTTTTTTGTATTTAAAGTACTCATTCTAATGCTTAAGTCTGTATATTTAAGTGAGAAAATAAATAAATATTACATTATATTATATTAAATAAGGTGCAAGGTGGTACATACGTACGTTCATAAACAATAAAACATGTAAGTTTTAATGTTTATGAACAAACAAATATTCCGATTTGTTAAAGCTGCAAGAAGTATTGATTGGAATGACGTGTAAGACCGGACGTTCTTGACTTATTATTAAGATTTCTGTAGGTCACTCATTGAAAATATAAGTATAGACATCGTAATCACGCTTTGCTCTTGGCAAAAGCTTGTCTAATGACTGTTTGAGCAGACCGTGAATTTGTTGATTTCCGGGATACACTACTTGAGGTCGACATATCTAGAGGAACAGCGAACCGTAAGGATCACAGAAATCTAAGTAAGGATCGTGCGGGGTATACCTATTCCAGGCTGATAGTTTTAGTCCAGATTTTACCTAGCCTTGTAGCTTCTAAGCACACTGCTAGCTAGATAATTCTGGCCTAGGCTATCGGTTAAAGAGAGGTGATCAGATTATATCTCACCACTTTAAACTTGAAACTTTTTTCACCGAATTAAGCAAACCAATTGCCATTTTGACCAAAAACTGTTTTTTTTCGCAAAGTGTGACTTAGCCATTGACCGAGTAAAGGAAAGATGTAGCCTTGTAAGACGAGACTTGAAAGTATTTAAATATACTTTGAACAGAGGCTAAACTTGAATATCACAAAGTTGAGTCTACCTGTAAACTATTGTAGTGACCCGCCAAATTGGCAACGATGACGAAGACTGCTTCCTATTATTAAACACCAGCAGTAACTACGCTCTTTATTATAAAAGTTTTGTCGAATTGAGCTAGCCCTATTTTCCATTATTTTCATTTAGGTCTGAGAGCCCGGTAGCTCCGCAGGGCTGCAGCTCATAACATCAGATTTATACTATGCAACTCAGGCTTCCTTTCTAGGAGAAAGAATGGGCCGTTATCCAACACACGGGCCCAGTGTGAATTGCTGAGGGCTGCAGCGAAATTAGGTATTAATTAGATCCGATCATGTATACCAGTATGCAGCTAACATAAGTAAATAATTTGTTGCCAATCAAGGTTACAACATATATCACTGGTAGTACTACAAACCATTAACACCTGACATTGCATGACTCACCATGTAGGTATTACATTATCTTTACCATGATACTTGATGATATTAACCGCAAGGAGGTATGATTATAGTGTGAGATGATTTTCGACACCAGCAAGACTTTTGGATAGCTAAACCAAATCAGGTTACGCGGGTAACTGAAACGCTAAAGCTAATCTCAATCTTTATAAAATGCTTTGTCCTTAATAACTGACATACAAATCAACGCACAGCCTAAACCGCTGATCGAAACTAGGGTACGTTCTTTATTTGACGAAGGTATCCGATAAGAAAGAATTTTTCGAAATTAAACCCCTAAAGGAGTGGAAAGGAGGCAAAGTTTGTATGAGACAGCATGATTCCTTCCTAGATCGAACTACTTCAAATTTTGAATGAACATTCTTTAACAGAATTGTTGACAGACGAGTTACGTATTTCATTGAAATTCATCCGCTAACAGGGTTAAAAAGTGAATAATTGCTTGTGCATAAGTTGCTGTCAATACTTGTTAGTGCTTTTGATTTTAAAAATTCCGCTAAGGGTAATTTATATGGAGAAATCTCCTTTCGCGCTGGCGAAGCCGCTAGCAGCGGCTAGTAGATAACAATATAATCTTCTATCTATCTATCATTGTGATCGCCGGCAACGTTGGAGTGCTAGGTAAAGTCACAGGATCAGCATGGCGGCGGATGGCGACGTTCAAGCGCTTGCACTGCAATATCCTGATCCCAGACGTAAACATCCGATAACCTCTAGGCTCAAGGGGTATGGGAATTTTAGCAAAGCAAGCTTTTCCTACAAATATATTTAGACATTATTACTGCAGATTAAACTAACCATTGTGTGAACAGTCGTATTAGTTTAATATTTTGATTTGAGTATACATGTGGATGGATAGGGAGGGAGGCTAACGAAAAGATGGATGGATTGTCCGAGAAGCAATATGCACAAATATGGAGTCAGTGATAGTGTGGCAAATGACAGAAACGAATGGAAGTAAAAAAACATGTTGCAGTGATCCCAAATAAAACGGGACAAGGGCAGGAAGACGATGATGATAGTATTTTGATTATGACCAATTTTTTTTTATCTTTGATAGGTTTGCGCTTGACCGCTATCTCACTGGATGGTCGACGATGGTTCGCGCTCACCTAGAAGTAACCCATTCACTCTTGACTTAAAGATGGTTGGAACCATCAGGAATTCAGGAGACACTGATTCCAGCGGGGAATTCGAAAAATAAATTTAATAATGTAGTTAAAAGAGTAGTTTACACAAGAAATTGTTAATTTTAATCATGACTACATCGTCTTGAGTGCTGAATGACACATGTACCGATGAGAAAACATCATTAATTGTAGCGGGGACAATAAGATCAATCGCTATTATTGGTTCAACAAGCTCCATACTTGTTTCATTCAAAGTAGCAGCGCCCGACTCTAACGCAAATATACATATTTATAAAAAATTACTTTCTAAAGCAAAACAGAGTCTATTTAAGATCCAAGTCATTAACCTCGACCGTTCACGGTATATCTGTAATCATAACGTAATCTAAAACACCGCGAAATTGGGGTTTCGACTATGAGGTTACTCAACTAAAATATTCCACATGCCCGAACTGGTTATTTTATTTATAACTCGAAAAATTTCGACATGATAAAAAATATAAAGTGTTTCTATTTATAGAGCTGTTGTAAAGGCGCTGACTTAAGGTCTTGTACGCATTGAACAAACCGCTCGCTGCGTGCTAACCTTGCATTAGCATTAGCATTGGCGGCCTTGTAATGTTCCCACTGTTGGGACTCAAGCCTCTCTAGGAGAGGCAATGGGCCATAATCCACCACGCGGGCCCAATGCGGATTGGTGGATGTCATATGTCTTCAAATTTTTAGTTCTAGGACATGCCGGTTTCCTTACCATGTTTTGAGTGCTAACCTTGAGTTACTGCAAATCATTCATTAACTAAACAAACCAGAATAATTAGTTCCTTTTTTTAAGTTGTAGGTGTTTCGACAGGTGATTTCGTCTTCGAGTCTAGGTCGGGTGGAATTCGAGGTCAGATGCCAACGTAATACTTGTATGAATACCTACTACTGTTTTACATAAAATGATTGCCTATACCTAGATATATGACCTCGACAACCCAGTAAGTAAGTAAAACGATACCCTTCTTGGTAAGACTAGTGACAGATTTCACGCGAATCCAAATAGTTTTGAGTACCTAATCATTTGTCGTAACAAACTTCTATGTTAAATGATGTTCTTTCATTGTCAGTTTCATTCGTAATACTTATTTCTTTTATAACAAAAAGTGTTTGTTAAGCACGAAGAAGTAGATAATCAAGAAATATTTTCTTTGAATAGGTACTAACAATGAACAATATGAATTTTGCGCAGTGTGCCTGCATCCTTAGGCTGTGTCTGACACCGGAGAGGCCCCGGAACACATCAGTGCAATAAAGTCTGAGTTCAGTGCTATACAGACTGACTAATGACCTCCTAACTACATAACAGTATAAATTTTGTAAACATGTCAATAAATTGGTAAAGAAGCGGTCATTAGTGCTTAGCTTACTTCATAATAGCCCAGGGCGTAGTTTTTTTTTAAATTGGGAAACTATCAAACGACTTGCAATACCTGGTTTAAGGTAGAGTGTGACATCGTTTCAGAGACTTTTATCAGAATCAAAATGTTTTTTTTTTCACATAAGCCTACTTGGCCACTTTATAAAACGTCAGAAGCTAGTGCACAGTTCTAATTGGTAATTTCGTAATCTCTAATGGAGAAGAACCGGCAAAAATTCCGTGGTTACTATTTCATAAAAAATATTTTTTTTTGATTTTACAAAAAAAATCCTAAAGGACCTGTACAGATTAAGTCAAAGAGGTTTGGTTTTTTTTTAAACTCTCTGGAAATCGAATTTAAAAAAAAATCTTTTCGTATAGAATGGCCAGGTTCATGACGAATAGTATAGGCCATCACGCTACAACCCACGGAAACGGAGTAGTAACCAAAGACTTGGGTGAAACCGCAAGGGACTATTTAGATATTACGAACCTCTCAACTTGTCAAGTAGGTATAATTGGTCACTGCCTTCTCTACCCAATTACCTTCTACCTTTTTAGATTTTGATAAACTGATCTAAATTGGTGCATCGTATACCAAATGTGGTTTAAACCGTTACTTTTGAATCATTAGTTCCGTTGAGTGGTCATGTTTCGGTTATCTGGTCTTCCGGCCCTACGGAAGTGATGGTGTGGTAACTCCATAAGAACGAAGGGAAAGGAAAAGTAACAATTCTTTTTCTTCAACGTAACGATATTGGCGTGAGAGAGCACTTTGAAAATTTCACTTTTTTTCTTTGTACAAATCAGATAGGGATTCACATCTCTCACTTGACGCTTGAGAGAGGTCGACGTTGTCGAGATCGACCGCAGCTAAAGTTTGGGTGACGGGCAAACTTGACCAGAGGTCACACAAGATGGAAGGAGAATGAGGAGGACTTTGCCTTTAGCTTTAGGATTCAATTTAAGCTCAGAAAACAAAACAAATAGGGAACATATTGTATGTATACCTACACATACTCGTAGGTAAGGGCTGGTTTAAGGCTATAGAAGCGACTTTTTAGTTACTACCTTGACGAGTTATTTAAAAAAATATTTTTATAACTCTATTTAGCGCATATTTAAACCAAAGCAAGCAGCGCAACGCAATGGTAATGACTAAATAAATACATAATGGAGAAATTCGTTTAGTGTTCGTCTCGTCTTTTTTCTAAATTCCTCAGTCAACACTAATATTTTTGCAAGCAAAAGTAAACGTTGCCCAATTACTGCCGTCATCTCTACTAACTCGGTTAATAAGCATAATTAATTCATACAGCGAGTTATAATTATATTTGTTAGGGTACCTACCGAAAATAGCATGTAATCTTAGTAAACCATTATAATTTTTAAATGCACTCCACGAGTATTTACACTAATTATAATACAAACTATGTAGCCAGCTTTAATATTAACTAAATTATAAATAGTTACGTTTAATACACAATAGGTACAAAACATAGTTCCATTTTCATAAGCACTTAATTTCAGTAGAAAAAAAATAAACCCTGATTTAAAAAAAAATCATAAACCACACCACGTGGAACTCAATTGCTTATTAAAGTCAACAACCATTAAAGATGGTTGAATGTTCAAGATCTATGGAATTGATGTTATGTGTACACACACGTACCTACATGGTCAATCTCAAGAATGTTTATGTTTTGAGTTGATCACTGATCGGTGTCACTTTTCTACAGCCTCAAGGTAAGGTTAACAACTGTCCTCTGCTCATCTGCAAATAATTTTAAAGGGTTTTGGCCACGGCTGACAAATTGAGATCGGACATTTTTGTACGGACTTTGGTCGCCGTTCTTCTTTATTATATAAATCTATACAGATGGTCAAAGATTAGGGGTAGATAAACCAAAGATATTGACGAGCCATGACAGGAAGCAAGTGAAAGCTTTCATGATCCATTATCAGGGTACACCCTAGAAAATAGAGACCCATTACATGGAATAGAGATAGCTATAGAGAGAGCGTAATATTAGATAGATTCACAATCTATCCAATATTACAGTCTCGCTACAAAGGAATTTACTATTAAGATGACAATACATTAGGATAGAGATGTAGGTAAATGAAAAGTCTCAAAGAGCTGTCAGCACATTTGATGGAGCCTTCTAGGGTCAATGCCAGTCAGAATTACAACAACTCTAGAACGCAAAGTACCTACAACAAAAAAAAAATAACTTGTTTGGCACCCAGAACGGAAGAAGTTAATTAATGATTTCTCACAAAAAATATTATCAGGTATAAAAAAGGTAGGTTTCTTTTTTTTAGGTGGGAGGCTTCTTTGTGATGGGTTTCACAAAGAAGCGCCTACCTTTTCTCATAATTAAATAAGGTAAGAAAGAAAAAATAGGAGCATCGTAAAATATAGACCGAGTTCAGTACAGAAGCAAAAACTCTGATCAAAAAATATAAAAAGGTAAACTATCAAATTGAAACAAGCGGCTATAGACGAAGTGTTGTGAGATAAAAGAGTGATTTCATAACGTTATTAATAATCTCAAGTACAAGAGGATAGTTCTTTTTAAATAATTTAAACTATTGCTTGACCGCGACCTGATGGATAGTAGTGGTGCAATCGTTGATGGTAAACCGCACTAGTTTATTAATTACTCAGATACCCGCGAAACGAGACACCATAGTAAAACAATAACAGCGCGGTCTCATAGGACCGGTTGGGGATTCAAACGGAGCTCTAGCATTGATGATACCTAAATTATAATCGTACGGGAAGACCGCACGGGAAGTTCGTCCGAACCTTAGAGGTGTTATAGTCCGTCTAATGAAAGCGCGACCTGAGAAAAAGAGGTTAAATCCAAAAATGTTGTATGTGGTATTACTAACTAGTAGGAGAATGATGTCTTCTCTCACTTCTTCTCTCACTTCACAATTTTTTTTATTTCCTACTATTGCGGCTGAATAATGTAGCCATTTAAATTTAAAAAAAAAACTCCAGGTCGTGCTTTCATTAGACGTACTCTCACAATGTAAGGGTAGATACTTGCCGTACGTATGGTGACATTCAGAAAGCAATTAGAAATCACAATCCTCTACAGTGATGGCAAGACAGACTAACCTGCAGAACCCATGACGAATAAATTAACTTAATGTAATGTTTTTTAAATTGTATTTAATTTAAATAATTCTCAACAAATGCATTTGCATTGCTTATGCAATTTATTTATTACTATGCATCATTTTAGCATTGTTTTGCAAAATTATTTTATTTTTGACTAATTTCTGTTTATTCACCGTGAAGTCTTTATCGTTTTCCTAGGCGGACACTCCTTGTTAGCTTTCAAATATTTTGCTTTCGAAAAAATTATGAATTTGGCGGATCCTGAAATTATTCTTACATTCTTATAACCACTATAACATCACGCCAGCAAAGCCCTACGGGTGCAAAAAAACAAAGCTGTAACTATAATCATCATCTATCTACCTAGCTTTAGTAGCTTTTTCCCAACTATATTGGGGTCGGCTTCCAGTCAAGCCGGATTTAGCTGAATACCAGTATTTTACGAGGAGCGGCTGCCTACCAGACCTCCACAACCACACACAACTTAGGTAACACGGTACTTCATGGCAAGAGTGGAGTCAGATTTACTGGCTGACTATTCGTAACGACTGCCAAAGATCTACAAATGACAGCCGGTGTAACTATTGTAAGTAAGTAAATCATATTATATCTTACCGGATATAATTTTATCTTTTAATGCCCGTTTTCACCAACAGCCCCTAAAATTTAAGTGTCTCTTAAGCCAATATAATCACGGTTTTTGCAAGTTATTAATAAGTTATTATTCTGAATTAAAGTATGACATCTTTAAAAGTGTTCGATTTCATACTTTGATTCAGAATAATAACTTTATAATATGCAAAAACCGTGATTATATTGGCGTAAGAGACACTTAAATTTTAGGGGCTGTTGGTGAAAACGGGCATAAGTCCTGTAGAAAAGGAGGCGAGGCTGTTGACATCAATTGGGCACAAATTCTGTACTCCAGATTACCTACTAACTACTTACTGACAAATTTCATATGGAGGAAACCCAATAACACTTTGCCTAACCCGATTATCGAACCTATCTCTATAGAATGCAGCAGTAGCGTTTAAGGCGACTAGACCATAATGATTATACTACCATGAACAGTTGCCGACTGGTGCAAAATTACTTTCAAATTTTCCGTATTTTATTTTCTTTTTGAATCACTGCTACACGCAATAAAATAAAAGATTTAAATCAGGCGAGCTCTTTTTTAGTTTTAGCAGCAATTGATAAGTGAAAAATAAAAAGATAATACTGAGTAACTAAAAAAAAATATTTAGGTTATAAAATAATCGGCTGAAACTGCGTAACATAACCACACATTTACGTCTGTCAAGTACCTAATGCCCGCTGGATCTAACTAGAGCGCCTAGCATATTGGTCTACCACAAGCTAATTACAAAATTATCTTGTGATACATGCTAAATAAAGGCAACTAAAACAAGCTTCTGTCTAAAAATAGTCTGCCTAAACTACGACATATTTGAAGGTACTGCTATGAGAAATTAGCTACTGATAGCGGTTTCGTTGGCGAGAATGTCGGGAATTAAAATATTCAGGGAAAAATCTTATGCCTGACTGAAATGCTCAGTTCTTCTTCTTTTCGTATCGATGCTCTCAAACTTTTTCTGCCCAGTATTTGGCAACCTGTATGGCTTTGGCATTGGCCTCGTTGAGATCCTGCAAAGTACAGGTGGTGGTGCAGGATGGACAGCATAATAAGTGCCGCATATCCTGGGTAGCTGCTCCACACTGGCACTGCGTTAAGGATGGGTCGAGGAAGCCCCATTTGGCCATATTGTTTTTACAGCGGCCAACCTGGGTCCGCAGTCGGTTAAGAGATTTCCAGATTGGCCACTGCAATTCGCTTCCAGGGGGGAGATGTTCTGATGGGGTGATGAAGTGTGGAGGAATTGGGTGTCTCTGCTTCCACAGCGTGCATCTCTCGACCTCTGCACTGTCTTTTGAAGAGGTCGTAAAGCGCATAAAGCTTTTACGGCTCTTTAGACGTGCAGGTATTAGATGGTGTTTATGCAAGGGGTGGCGGCCATCTCGTTCCTGTTTGCTCTTCTCAATGCGGCTGGCTATCTCGCGGCGAACTTCTGGAGGAGCTATACCTGCTAGAGGGTACAACATTGTAAGAGGGGTGGGTTTTAAGCATCCCGTTACGATGCGGCAGGTCTCATTCAGAGCTATATCCACTTCTCTGGCGTGGGCGGAACGATGCCACACTGGGCAGGCAAACTCTCCAGCCGAAAAAGAAAGACATAGGCCCGAAGTGCGAAGGACTTGTGGTGATGCTCCCCAGGTACTGGATGTAAGGCGGCGAAGGATATTATTTCTAGTCCCGACCTTTTGTTTAGTTTTTAGGCAGTGAGACTTAAATGTGAGGGACCTATCCAGAGTAATGCCCAAGTATCGTGGTTGAGAGCAGTGCTCTATGTTGACCCCTTGCCACTTTATGCTTAGAGTCCTGTTTGCATGACGGTTGCGAAGATGAAATACGCAGGACTGGGTCTTGGAAGGGTTTGGTCGTAGTGAATTTTCATCGTAGAATTTGCCAAGCCCTTCCAGAGCTTCCGTCAGTTTTTCTTCGGCTTCTTTGAAAGTACGTGTCTGAGCGGCTAAAGCAAGATCGTCTGCGTATAAAAATCGTTCCGTTTGCGGTGAGCTTGGCTGATCGTTTGTGTAAATGTTAAAGAGCGCCGGAGCTAATACGCTACCTTGGGGGAGGCCGTTTTTCAGATTACGCCACCTGCTTTTAGTGTGGCCAAGATAAACTTGAAAACGACGGTTATTTAAAATGCAGCTAAGTATATGGACGAAACCGATATCATTTGTCAGTTCACCGACCTTAAGTAGGAGACGTTTGATGTTGACTGTGTCATAGGCTGCTGAAAGGTCAACGAATACAACACCTGTGACATTGTTCGCCTCGAAACCATCCTCGATAAATTGTGTCAGTTTGAGGGTTTGATTGGTGCACGACTTTCCTGGCCTAAAGCCGGCTTGCTCAGGGATAAGATTTGGTTCCATTATTGACGTAAGACGATTTAGTAGGACTCTTTCAAATAGTTTGAAAGTGTGGCATAAGAGAGATATAGGTCGGTAACTTTTAGGGTCTTTTGGGCATTTTCCTGGTTTGAGTAGAGCAATTACCTTAGCACGTCTCCAAAGTTGAGGGATCGTATATGTTTCGAGGCATGCGTTGAAGAGGGAAAGTAACCAGGATACAGCTATTGGTCCGAGATGTTTTAACTGGTCGACAGTGATGTCGTCGAAGCCAGCAGCTTTGCCATTTTTTAGGTGTTTTATCCCGTAAATCACGTCTGACAGTGTAAAAGGCTTGCTAATATCTGTTATATTATTATTGTTGGCAATTTTTGATAGCTTTTTAGTTCTGGTTAAGCGATGTTGTGGTTTACCATTAAGAAGAAGCTGGTGTGCAACTTGGTTGACCGTCACCTGGCCTGGGTTCAGAGCTTGAGGAGGGTCGTCAGTCAGTTTGTGGATAGTGTTCCAGGCCTTTTTGCTGTTGTGCGTCATGTCGATTTCAGTCACAAGTGTCATCCATTTCTTTCTGCGGCTAGCACTTACCTCTCGCATTAGTTCCTCGCCGAGTTCTAAAGTTTGTTCAGAAAATGGGTCTCTGTTGTACGAGTTCTCATAAGCTGTTAAGAGTGAAGCGGATTCCTTGCTAAGCCCTGGGATATAAGCAGTTCGGCAACCTCGAGGGATGCACTGTCTTGATATGACCCACACAACTTTAACAAACTTCTCGTAATTGGTCGGCACGGGTTCAATGTCAATCAGCTTTGAGTCAATACCATCAGAAAACATTTGCCAGTTGGCCTTCGAAAAATTGAACCGTCGCCTAAATGGCACGATCTGAGGCTTCACGGCGGCATTAACGCGGCATCCAATGGGTTTATGTTGAGTTCTTGGTATAGGCTGGTGTACTGTCTTAGTGCAAAGAGGGCTTATGTTACCGCTGGCAAAGATTAGGTCGGGGTTATAGCCGCGGCGCCATCGGCCACTGTTGAAGGATGCAGGGAGTTTGGCATTGTGTATTAAGGTAAGGTTCTCTGCCTCTGCCCATTCTTCCACTGCGTCACCATCCGAATTATTAGTGGTATAGCCCCATGCGGTGCTGTGGCTATTGAAATCACCCAGTAAGATTTTGATGGACCTGTCGTGGAAATTGCTTGTGCAGTGAAAATGGAACGGTTGATTTGGAGGCTTATACATAGACGTTATTGTACAGCTGCCTGTATCGATAGTTATTATTTCGATGTTATCGTCAGATTTGCAAGCCGTGGACTGCACAGCAACGTTTGGTCTTACAAAAACAGCACTGCCGTATTTTGCATGTGGGATTTCGGCTGTAAGGATCATTCCAGGTATTTGCGGTCTGGGTAGTTCGTTGCCGCGGTGAGTTTCTTGAACGCACAGTATGTCGCAACGTGAGTCCTGGCACAGATTCGCGAGAAGCTGGGCCTTGTTGCTAGAAAAACCTTCTATGTTGATAGAGATCACGTTCAGAGCAGGTTTAGTGATTGAGAAACCAGAGCTGGCGGGTGAAGATGCCGTTAAGGTTGGCCTTGAGTACCTTTGAAGGGTTTGAGTTTGAGTCATCGTGGTGAAAGGATTAGTCAGCTAGACTCTGCGTTACCGAGTGCTAGCTGTCCAGGGTGCGCCGGGCGTTTAGAATCGCTGTACGATATTTTTAACGCCACACGGGGAGGCTCCTTTCATGCACCCCAATGCTCAGTTAAAATTTCAGCTGTCCCATACATTTTGTCAACTTAAGCAAACGTAAATGTATGGGACACCGGAATTTTTTTCGCGATTTCAGGGTTGTTCCCATACTGGTCATACTAAAAGTTATTCATAATGATGAGTATTGCCAGTGTTTTAATTTAATGTCGTAGCGTCATATATTTTCCACATTGTATAAGGTCCGATCAATTCCCGTACTTAATACTCATCTAAAATTGTTTTAATGGTTTAAAGAAATGAAGCAAACATAATAAGTAATTTCCGTATTTCTTATGTTAGAAAGGATGATAAGCTCTGCAGCAGTGGGAATATTAAGTATAAGGCTGATTATGCTAAGCGTACTTGGGAATCAAACCCGTGACACAGCGCAGCTGTCAATCGTTCAACTACTACACCGTGCCATTTCTAATCTAATAACAAGCTAGAGTTAGCTTTAGCTTTCTTCGACAGATATCCTTGTTCTACATAAGTTTTTTTATACAAAGTAGAACGAGGATATTGAATGGGAAAAGTGACAGCTGAATGCCTTCAGGTATTAATAAATTATTATTATTTATATACTAACACTGCTCGCTTTAACTTCGTTTGCGAGAATGTTTTCATAAAAACTTTAACACCCTCTAAACCATCTGTCTTATCAGAGTAGTTTTAAAAAGTAATAATGACAGTCTCAAATTATTCACTAGCTAAACGTAGGTTTCGCCTTAAAAACTTTGGAACTCCTTCTTTCCCCCTTGGAGGGTGAATTTTGGAACATTCTCTCTTAGTACTCGCCTACGTCGTAAAAGAAAACCGTCTAATCCTAGTAGTTTTGGTTGGGCGTTGATACTTCATATGCCAGTCACTTAGTTTTTCCTTTTATATTGCTAAGTATATAGATTGTAGGCACTAAACTAGTCTTGAATAATATATGAAGTAACTTAATTTGATAAGAAATAAACCAAGGTACAACTACCTATGCCTTAATCGCGTACGCGTTCGAGGCTGATTTGACGAGTTGAAAATCAGTTCTTCAATAAATAAAACCAATTATTGTGTCATAACTGTTTTATGACAGTTATAGTTGTATTGTCGCGAGATTTTTTGTAGATACAAACCTGTTGTATTATTATTTATTTTGTTCTATCAATTGTTTTCGCAGCGCACTCAAAATAATGGCTTTTATAGGCAACATTTTCATACCTTGAGTTATCATTTTTTTTTAAATATTATATAGCCTATTTTATTCGGTGAAAATGTAGCTTTCTAACGACGAAAGATTTACTAAAATTAATCAAATAGTTTTTTAGTTAAATCGCAACAAACAAAAAATTTAATCTGTCATCTTTATAATATTAGTTTAGTTATCTGTCTCCCATTCATAAATCCATATACGAGTGTTTACTTCCTTCACAAACAAGTACTGTCAAAATAGTTATTTTCCTAGTTAGGAAAATTACCTTTTCAGGAAATTCAAGGTTTTACATTTAAATCTTCTTTGTACAAAGGTAGATGTTTTATTTGCATGATCCACAACAAATACAGATAAAACTCTGAAGGCTGACGTATTTTTAGCTGTGAGAACAATAATAAAAAGCTTGTTGAAAGAGTTTCTGTTGCCATGATAATTATATATATACCTATAGCAAAAAATAATACTTACATACTGCTTAGCATTAGGTAACGAAAAAAAAGTTTTACATAAAAAAACTCGACTTGTCTACAAAAAAACACTAAAACTTAACTTTAATTTCGGAAGTAGGTGTTTTTGGCGTTGTCTGTTTTATATTTAACAACTTCTTTGTGAAGTCTTTAGTAAATAGGAAGTTCCATTGGCCCTTTTTGGTTAAGAAGACCTCAGTTTTATATCATCAAATGTTAGTTTTTGACTGTAAATGCTTGAGTTATCTTTCTTTATGTTTATCCTTTCTTATTCTAACATATTATGTATATTAGGTATTATGATTAGTGTCATGATAGCCCTGTTGTTAAAGCCCGCCTATAATGTATGAGGTTGCGGGTTTGAAACTGGGTACCAATGCTAATGTTTCGAGAAAGTCCATATTAAAATATGGACTTTTCGTAGTTTATCTAGGACAATACTGACACCCCGGAAAGCACATAAAATTGCTGGTCCCGTTTGTCATTTTTAGATTTTTGATACTCGTTATAGAATAGAATAGAACAGAATAAACTTTATTGTACACCAAAAGAAGTTAGTAGGATAGGTCTCTTATTTATGGGTCTTTGATAGTTCTTTTTATATTTTGATGCTTAATTAATTCAAATACAATGTCAATAATCTATTAATTGCATAAAATGCAAAAAATATATGATAAACAAATACCCTTAAATGCAAACTAGCTTCAACTTGTTATTAGAGTGCGAAAATTAACGAGATGAAGTAACAGAATTTATTAAACTTAAAAATCTGTGGAAAAAAACACGATTGATATTCAGAATTACAGACTGGAATTAGTGCTTTAATAGATATTTCTAGATATTAACTGAAATATTGTGAAATTGTTTTTCTGTCGCTCTGTATATTTTAATATTAAACTATGATTATGAAATCAGAATCTTATTTTCTCTATTTGTTTATTGATACAATGTTTTCTTGTCTTGCAATCAGTCATTCTAGACTATAAGCAGATGTGGTGGGAGCTTTTTGTCGTTCAGGGAGCAGCACCCATTAGAGCCAGTCCTTACTCTTCATTATTGGATTTCAGACCTTCTTTCTAATCGTCGAAGACATCACGCCGCTTTTTAAGCCGACGATTCAGGGATAGTGAGTTGCCCTGCTGGCTGATTAACGGCCGAACCCAATAACCTATCTAACTCGAGTTTTGGTATACTGGAGATATTAAAACAAATGATACAATACAAAAATTAAATAAGTTTTTAGTTGTTTCATTTGTTTTTATCTCCGATTTGTGATAGATAGGTTATTGGTTTTGGCCGTTAGGTGCGACAGCTTAAGCTTGTAGTGACAAAATGTAAAAAAAACAGCTTCCGTATCCGATTTAGTTTTGATATCCGTCATATTATTGATTTCTTTAAAATGTAACCTATTTAGAGCGGACTGTTACAAATCGATTGACAGGTCACCTCGTTCATTAATAATTATATCAGCTGTGCAGTGTGGCATTCATTACATTATCTTATTTTAATAATAGTATTTGGCGAAATGTGTCTTTGCACTAATAAATTATATGTTACCATGTCATGCACCGCATTTCATGCTTTGAATTTGATATAGTAGGCTAGGCTGCTGAAATAAAATCATAACTCTAGGTTTTGGCTGGAAAAAAACAAAATCATTCCAAAAATAACTTTTGTTTTTGAGTAGAACCTTTATGGCTTTTTAAATATTGTGTATTTGAGTTATCACGTTTCTGAGCGCATCCACAATATAAGAGTAAAACGGGAACTACATTAGCCTGACGCACAAGTTGGCCACGCCTGATTAGCACGTAGAACCACGTCATGTGGCGCGTTTTTTGCACAGCTTCAAGGGACTGCGGACCTGGGTATATTATGGTTTTAATTTCAACTCGATATCTCTTCACATTTCCGAAATAAGGGTTCTTGAATGACAAACCGACAGGCACACGGACAGACAAGAAAGTGATCCTATATTGGATCCGTTTTTTACTTTTGAGGTATGGAACCCTAAAACATATCAATTCTACTTGAATAGATTAATTCTAAGCAAACGTGCTTCACCGTCGGTTGTGGTAAGCCTATGCATAATAATACCTAATTAAAAAAAATAGATTTAAAAAAAAGGCAACGCCTTCCCGAGTACAACTTGCTTGACAGTTTCACCTTCAAGTGTCAACTGAAAAACTAACTTCAACTAAAATTAAATAGACCAGTTAACATGGAAACAGAAGGGGCAAGAACTGTTGGGGTTAATAGGTGGACGCCAAAGAGAAACATCGTTTTAACGTTTGAATCCCCAACCGGTCCTATGAGACCGCGCTGTTATTGTTTTACTATTGTGTCTCGTTTCGCGGGTAACTGAGTAACTACGGATATCTATAATGACTGGTGTGTTTCAGTAATATCACGTGAGACGTGTGTGCCCAAGCTAGGCTAGTAGAATAGTGACTGCAAGTCAGTAACCATACCAGAGATTTCAGTCAAGTGGTGACAAGGGTCTCAGACCAATAAATACAATATTTATTGGTTAGTCAAAGTCAAAGTCAAAATATTTTTATTTCACATAGGCCTACATGGGCACTTATAAAACGTCAAAAACTAGTGCACGGTTCCAAATTGGTCGTTTCCTATGGAGAAGAACCGGCAAGAAACTCCATGGTTACTCTTTTCAAAAAAACTAAAAATATATTTTATTTATTAGGTTAGAAAGAGAAGGACCTCAGTGTTGAAGTAAGATTGATTTGTTTTTGTTCTACTCGAATAAAAACACCTACCATATAACTTCCTACAGTTACGAGTAGTTAGTGTGACCTGTCAAAGACACGGCGAACTTCTCTCATCGGTGCGAATTTATGTAAAGCACAATGAGGTGTTGTAAAAACAAATCACATGTCAATAGCAACGATAATAATCACAATAATATTATAAAAGCGAAAGTTTGTATGTACGTTTGGTTGAGATTTGAAAGATAACTAGACAATGATCTGGAACAGGACACAGGGTACTTACTTATACTTATCCTGGTAGTATGTGTTAGGATTTAGGGGTAATGGGTGGACGCCAAAGAGAAACATCGTTTTAAGGATTTCAATAATAACTATTTAATTTTTTTTTATCCAGAAGGTTTGTTTCAGTAATATTACTTGAGACGTGTGCTCCTAAGCAGGGCTAAACGAAAACGGTGACTGTTATCATACTAGGGATTTCAGGCAATGGTTGACACGGGGCTCAGTATTATATTCCAACAATATGTTCTCTTGGCGTCATTTTCTATTTAAACGCAATCGAAACCGCTAGAAGCTAGTAGGTATTATCTATTCTTTTAAGATAAAATCGAAGAAAAACCAGATTTACGCTTCCAAATTCCATTAGAAAGTACAATTAGTGAAGCAAATATTACGAGAGGTGACAAAAGAAGTGTTTTATTTGAACAATTAACCAATACAATGAGTAGCTTACGTAAACCGATGGAGCGGAGCCGAAAATATTGCTCCACTTTCTAACCATCGCTATACCTGCCCACCTACTTACTATCAAATATCAAATAGCTTGGCAGTAAGGCCCCCGTCCTACTGAAGACGAAGAAGCGACTGTGTTTTAAAGTCAAAGTCAGAAGCATTTATTAAACTAGAATCAAATAGACCATATACGGGCATTTTTGAATATTCAAAATGTCAGTCAGTGAAAAATAAAGTGAGGCTTAATTGCACGTTCCAAAGCGTAGAACTCTACGAAGAAGAACTTGTAGGTATATAGCTATCGACAATATTTTTCTCGCTCAAGAAATGTAAACCTACTCGTACAAAAGATTTACACACGAGTAAATCGTATGTCTCTATCTGTATACAAAGTTGATCGTTGATGGTTAGCACTGGTAGGCGAGAACTCTCACTCCAGTATAAGAATACTCGTAGCTGGTTGCCAATTCATTTCTAATTCTCGCTTGTCGCTCACCGTCAGCGGTGGGACGGCGCCTTAGGCACTCAACTCTACGCGTTCACATAACTTAATATGTAGTTCAACTTGCACTGTCGAAATTCAAGGTGAAGTAGTGGTACTAGATAAAATAAAACTTTGTCAACATTATCAGCCTTGACCGTTTCTCGTATGAAGTTTTTGTAAATTTGTGGGTGCCTAAGCTGAGTAGGATAGGAATTCTTTTGACCGTGCGAAGATATTATATGAGAAAATTGGTCGTTTGACTAACAGTTATAGGTATTTTATCTATGAGAAATTGGTGATTTGACTATCAGTAGGTGCTTTTAAAAGTGGACGTACCTAATGCATGAGTGCAAAAAAAAGAAAAAGAAAAGAAAACATATGTACATTGAGTTTAATAAATAATATATGATGTCAATAAATGTGTACGTTACATAAATTAGAAGAAAAATAATATAAAGAAAGCTTTCGAGTACAGTATCGAAAAGAGTTACCATTCGGCGTGGGCACTAGAGGAATTTGATGAATGTGCTTAGCTTTTTCCTAACAGTAGTAACAGCGTATGTTCGGGTCGGTTTCTAGCCTAACGGGACGTAACCAAATACAAATATTTTACATGCAGCGACTTTCTGTCTCCACGGGGGGTAACACGGAACCTCTTGGCAAGACTGGACTGCCAGATCTTCTGTCTTCTGACTATCCCTAACGAGTGACAAAATTACAGTCAGGGTACGACGGCTTATAACTGGACTTAAAGGTAGACTACTAGTTATGTACTTGTAATAACGACCCTGAAGTTTGGAAGGAGTGTGTTTTTGTGAGGTTGTATTCGCTAATGCTGTGTGGCGTCATCTCGATTTCATGAACTTCGATCTTTATATTTTGAAGTGTAAAATATACATAACTATACTTATTCATTCATTATTATTAAGAGTTGTGTTCGTACTAAAAACTGCAGCAATCGGACCATGAAAAATACCCGTATTCTGACCGTATTCTGTTAGATCACTCGCAGTGAGGAATAGCCTAGGTAGACTATGTTAGGTTGTAAATACATGCTAAAAGCCTAGACTAATTATAAATACCAAGGGAATCTTAGAAGGAAGAGTGCATAGGTTACTTCTAGGCAATTACGCTACACATCATCGCTTTCCATCAAGTGAAATAGTAGTCAAGTGCGAGCCAATCAATAGTAAAAAAGGTAGATATAGTTAAAGCCGAAAATGGGAGTGGACGGTATGACTACCGACGCGACCTTAAATTTTTTGCGTGAAATCGTCTGAGCACACTTTTGCCGTTGCGATATTATAAATTAATAATTCTACGGTCGCATAAATAAAACTTTCGAAGTACTTATTGGAACTCCCTTCCTTCTCAATGACGTAAGAAACGCGATAGAGTCAGAACAGAAAATATTAGGCAAGGTTTATTGGACTATTTCGAGAATATATTATACCGAACTTAGCGATACGACTGTTGAATATCTTTTTTAAATGTGGGAAATCACCAAAATGACTTCTCCCGCTCTAGGCGGAGAGGAGTGTCGTGTCAAACTTTTACTGACTAAAACTCACTCCTGTTCCTTCTTTGCTTTCATTCCAGGGTTTCAAGGTTCTCTGGGCCCGCGTGGTGGATTACGGCCCATTCCCACTCCCAGACAGGAAGCCTGAGTCCCAGCAGTTGGAACATTATAAGACTGATATTATGCTATGCTATTATGAAGCATAGTAGCCTTGTAGGTCAATCACCTAAACGCAGCAGTGTCACAATAGGACGTGTTAGTCATTAGCTATGTCCACACTGTGCCCTTTCATCTTCAACTTTCGACTTCATCTTTCTATTAAACTTTCGTTAGTTGCTTTCAACAATTGAATGCGATATGGAACGCATTATCCATCTGACTTATCACTGCGCGCGCAACACTTTCAACTGTCATTGCACATGCGGCAAAGGAATGCCCGACTTGCGCTGTTGATTGCGCTATGACGCATGCTCTTGTTGAATAATAAAGGGCACAGTGTGGACATAGCTAATTGTTATCGCATAAGTGCTTTTGCACAATATTTGATGTTTTTTAGCGAATACTATATTCGTAAAGACAATACTGCAGTATTTAGAAACCAGTCACCGTAGCCGAAATCGGCAAGATAGTTGTAGAAGTACCTACAAAAGCACAACGACCAAAAGATCCTACATTTATATCAAAGTGACAGTTAACATTTTCCAAAAGGAAAATTATCTTTTTTGACAATTTGAAAATTATCTTTGAAGACTTTCTTTTCAAATAAAGAGAATTTTCCAAAATTATCTTTATTTGAAAAGAAAGTCTTCCACTTTCTTTTCAAATAAAGATAATTTTGACTGGTCTGCTGATCTAGTTGTTGGTGGCTGCTATGGCTGTAAGTATATCGAAGGTTGTGGGTTTGATTATCATCGACGTTTTGTGATGAGCTCGATTATTTGTTCCGTGTCTGTGAGTTTTTATCTACATATGTGTATTTAAAAATATAATTATAATGTATTGTATTTATCAGTTGCCTAGTACCTACAGTTATCACAACCTCTGCTTAGTTTCAGACTAGATGACGTTGTGTGAGAGTTGTGGAATATTATTATTATCACTTTTCGTACTGAAAAATTATAACAAAAAAAAGGGTTTTAGAGAAAAAATCGAATCATTCAATGAACTGTAATTGCTTCAAGGTATGCCAATTTGTGTTAAGGGCTATTTTTTCATTAATGTTTTTTTTAAATATACAGATTATGTACATTTTTGTTCTGTTAAAATCACGTTAGTTGTACTGTGATTATTTTTTCCCGATTATTATTGAAAAAATGTTTCTTATAAGCAGCTTAATGAGGAAGATCGTAATAATATTGACCTTCACAACTTAAATTACTTATAAGTTTTTGTGCAATATATTTGTTCCTGTTACTTTAATGTTATATACAATATATACATGAATACATGTGACTAGCATTTGCCGTAGGCTTCGCCCACAAGAAAACCGGAAAACATTCAACGAGAAAATACTACCAGAAAAAAGTATTCTACATAAGTAATTATACTTATATCTTTAATTAAAGGAAACGTTGCCTCATATTAGAAGTTATTCTTGTACCGTGGGAGTATTCACAAAATAAACTCATATATACATATAAATACATAAGTCAGCTAAATCCGGTTTGACTGGAAGCCGACCCCAATATAGTTGGGAAAAGTCTAGGCAGATGATGATGATGATACATATAAGTACTTATACACGTGTCAGCCAGACTCGGTACAACGATCTGCATGTCATACAAATATTTTTTTACGAGCGTGAATCGAACCAGCGACGCAGCGAAGCAAACAATCGCTCAACCACTGCCAACTCTGCCGTCATAGGTATATGGCTTAGGTACTTTAGACACACTAACACACAGATAAACAATCAGATTTCCTTTTGGAGTCAGCCGACAATTGCAATTTTGGCTACCAGTAAAGGCCACCTTCCATACTGGTAGCCAAAATTGCAGGAGGTTGAAAGTCTTACAGACTACCAATCTTCACATACCTACATCCTCTTGACCCATAACTGAAATGTGGGTTTTAGATACTTAATCCAAGTAAAATAGTTGTTGCGTGACTGATCGAAAGCAATCGAAGGAATACAAGTGGAAATAAATCTGCAAAAGTGCTCCACTATCTAGTGGTTTAATCATCAGAACCGCTTCTGTGGCCTGAACCAAAGCCGGGCGCGAAAGGTAGCCGCCACCCATCGCCTCCACGAGGATGGCGATGCTTCGCCCCAGAGCTCTGGGGATTTTTTTTTCACTTGATGACAAGCAGTGATACCATCGCGATGGCATCACTGCTTGCCATCAAGTGAAATCCCAGACAAATTAAAAAAACATGAGCGACTTTAATTCCGCTCGGTTTGAATAATGAGATGATGTAAATCAAGATACACTATACGCTCATAAGCCGAGGTATCCCTATGTAAGAGAGTACTTATAGATTTAGTACGCAATGGAAAAAAACAAAGTTTAAAAAAAAATACCCTATATACTTGTACAAGAGTATCGATTTAGTAAGCAATGGAAAAAAACACAAAGTATTTTTTTAATTTTATGACACAGATTGATTTACGCTGCAATCAAATGATACAGAGAGCCGTTATGTGCGAGTATGTCGATGGAAAACCAGTTTTCCGTCAAACTAAACTCTGCAACATTGTTTATAATAATATTCTTATTATTACATTGAAGATATCAAGTAGAATAATAGAACTATCTTTTACCAGTGGCTTCGTTCGCGTGCAAGTAGGTTTTTTCATACCAACTTTGAACCCCAATTTCATGGCTTTAGGGAGTGAAATTTGGAAAAGCCTCTGTTAGTTCGTGCATACAACATATAAATAATAAGGAAACCTTGTGCAAAATTTTACACTCCTAGTCTTAGTAGTTTCGACTGTGCGACTATACTGAAAGACAGAATCTTTCAGTTTTACCTTTTATATTTAGATTAACTGAAGATCAACAGGAAAATGATATATTTTGAGGATCCTTATAGATCTTCGATTATTTCTGTCCTCGTAGATCCTCGTTTACCTCTGCTGTACAGACTTTTTTGCGAACATTTCTAAGCAATCTTTAATAAACGATCATTATTAAACAGTACGAGTATAATTGCAGAGCAGTCGCCACAGTATTGTCTATGAACAATAACGTCATTTAGTTTAATTCTATTGCACTTGCAGTGAGATAAGTATTCTCTGCGATCATTGACCTTCCGCTCACCTCACGTAATTGACGTTTTTTCTAACGTTTTTGTGCAGCTATTGCATAATATAATAACGTAGCCAGACTTATTATGGATGATTCTGTAGTATAAGAAAATTAATCTCTCATCTATCTTCCGGCAGAAAAGTGAAAAAGCCTATCAAGGAACACAAATTCATCATAATCTTATAATATAGCAGAAGAGTCGTTTTTTTATCAGCCTCTGGATCGATCAGTCGATTGGAAAAAAAACCTGTGCGAGATAGCCAGGTTAATGATGAATCGATATATTTTGCTAGCATCACGAACAAAGATGCGGGTGACAGCGCAGGGGTATGAACAAAAAAGTTACTTTTTTATAAAATTGTGTGAAAAAAGGTAATTTCTCTTTCGGCATTATTGCTGTGTCACTTTGTAGCCTGAAACTATGGTTATTGTGGAATATGATCACATCTAGCAGGGTCTGATTCGCGTTCCAGAGAAACCAGTACAGTAAAATATGATGAATCTTATGGTATTACCATACCATACGAGTAAGAACGTTTTCACATTATCCGATCCGATATCGGCGTCCGACACCGATATCGGATCGGATAATGTGAAAACGCTCTAAGTATTTATGTAGATATTTAGACGGATATTGAAGACATATTCATGAAAGAAAATTGCAATGGCTTGAAACGGAGGTATAGAATGGCCTGAAGGATTCTTCGAAAGAGTGACCGTGGCCATGTAATGCATAAGGCAACTAAAAGAACTCAAATAGGTTTTACTCAGCAAATATCTGACGCTCCCTTTCGTTCTACCCAGAAGCTATTAGATGATTTCCCATCTAAAAAAGTGAATATAGTTCCGTCCTTTAACGCAAAACACAGTTGAAGAAATACAGTTGGATTTTAGTCAGTAAAAGTCTGATGGAAGCGTCAAACTGACGTTGCATCCAGATCGCCAAATATTATATGATTTCTCACCTAAAAAAAGATACCGTAAAGAATACCGTAGCTAGCTTTGTTGTTTTAAAGAATTAGATATAAACTGGCAGACAAAATGCTGTCATGCTGTCATAAAGATTATGATGACTGTTTCGGAGAGAGTCTGACCATTAGCGCATTCATTTGTCTGTTGTTAAACTATGAAATAACACTTTACGAAAATACTGAATGAATGGTCTTCTAATGTAACCGTGAGATTTCTAAATAGTTGCACAAAATTATTGTAACATAATGGAGAAGGTCTGTTTACAATGTTTTTTTTGGCGAGCGGACTCGTCCAGTGAGCGGAACTAACGGTTTACCCTTCTTGAATCAATAGTGTTTTTTTAACCCACGCTAGGAACTGCTCCTATACATTACGCATTTACGTGAACGCACCCACGATGGGTGCATCTTATCTGTGTCTTGAAATGTTCGTGGAGGTCTAGGGAAGGATTAAAAGGCGAGAAAAACTCAAAAACAAAATCCGCAGTACGAAGTCTGCCGGGTCAACTAGTACAAAATAAATGTTTATCTTTTAATTAACTAGCCATCTCTAAACATAGTAAAAACAGTCACTAGACAAGTTTTATGACATTGAACGTATAAAAATGATGTAAACTTGCTTTGAGAGAATGTGCATAAGCGTTAATTACTTATGAAATCAATAGACGTCTCTTGAATGGTTTCTGCTAGTGACATTTTTATTTGCGAAGGTGATTGTCAAAATTTTACATCTAGCCTTGTTTTAATCTATTACATACCCGCGAAACGAGACACAATAATAAAACAATAACAGCGCGGTCTCATAGGACCGGTTGGGGATTCAAACATTAATAGATTTTGTATAAGAAATACGGAAAAAATAAATGCATAGAAATATGAATCTTTAATTTATATTGTTTTGTACCCTTGTTTTCTTATATTAATATTTTCATTTTTTTATACCCGCGAAACGAGACACAATAATAAAACAATAACAGCGCGGTCTCATAGGACCGGTTGGGGATTCAAACATTAATAGATTTTGTATAAGAAATACGGAAAAAATAAATGCATAGGAATATGAATCTTTAATTTATATTGTTTTGTACCCTTGTTTTCTTATATTAATATTTTCATTTTTTTTATGCACACCTTCACCACCAATATTTGGCTGGAAGAGGTAATGTTTATGGCATTAAGTTCACTTCTGTATCTTTGTGTTTTGTTGCATGAAATTGTTAAATAAATAAAGTAAATATTATTTATTTTTCTGATCTGCTGTCGTCCGTCTCAGTTTTATTAGATAGGTAAATGTTATTTCTCTTGTAACTTAAAAT
Source organism: Mythimna separata (assembly GCA_030763345.1). NCBI lineage: Eukaryota > Metazoa > Arthropoda > Insecta > Lepidoptera > Noctuidae > Mythimna > Mythimna separata. The sequence continues at coordinate 17,833,465 of CM061167.1, read as the reverse complement.
TGACCACACTTCTTATCATTGGAGTAGCGATTTGAGATCGATTAATTGAAGAATCGATTTGATAGCACAAGAAAATCGATTTTAAACAGCAGATTGATTCTGAATGGATCTCAGAAACTGGAAATCAAGATTTTTTTCCCTGTGGAATGCAACAATACTATTATTTAAATACGTTCTAAGCACCTGTTTTCCTCAAGCTATTTTTTATGCATACATTTGATCATTCACCGGTCATGAAATACATAGCATTGTAGGAAGATCTGCATCATGCTATTCAAAACTTAGTATCTCTATGGTACCTACTTAATCAATATGGATCGATTTGTATGAAATCAATCAAAAATATAAAAATCTTTTAGAACTCGATTTATTACGGAATTGAGTCTTTGGACCTCGATTGGAATCGATTTGAAAACAAGGACAGATTTCATCTTTATAGGAACAATCATTGTCCCTACTTAGGATTTTGGATCGTTGTGGACAATTTCATAATATATTTTATTTATTTACTTATTTAAGCCCGTTCTGTCCCACTGCAGGGCAAAGGAAGTGCTACATATTTTACATTACAATTATTTGAAAACTTGAGAATTGATTTAATTTTTGAGTTTCAAAGGCTAAAAACGGGACCCTATTGCTAAGACTCCATTGTCCCTCTGTCTGTCATCGGGTTGTATCTCATGACGATGTATTTCTGTTGCCGTTATAACAACAAATATTAAAAACCGAATAAAATAAACATTTAATTTGGACTCCAATGCAACAAACGTGTTTTTTTTCTAGGGACGGTATGGAAAACTTCGTGCGCAAGCCCGACTTGCACTTGGCCGGTTTTTCATTAAATTTTTATTTATTTATGGTGGTTTAATAGCACAAAAAAACCATCTACTGTTAAAAAGCTGTTTGTAATCATTGATTGATATACTCTTTATTGTTGCATTAGGGCTACGAGAATGTTCGAAAGAGTTACCGTGGCCCTGAAACGTTAAGGGCAACAGAAAAGACACACTGCCGTCGCCGTTAACCCACATTTAGCGAGCTTTCGTATTTATATGTTAAAAATGAAATATCGATCAAATTAATTCATGAATCCCCGACCGGTCCTATGAGACCGCGCTGTTATTGTTTTACTATTGTGTCTCGTTTTGCGGGTATGTGATAGGTTAAGCAGTAAGTCATCATCATCCACCTAGCCTTTTCCCAACTATATTGGGGTCGGCTTCCAGTCAAGCCGGATTGAGCTGAATACCAGTATTTTACCAGGAGCGGCTGCCTACCAGACCTCCACAACCCATTAACTGGGGTAACACGGTACTTCATGGCAAGACTGGAGTCAGATTTACTGGCTTCTGACTATCCGTAACGACTGCCAAAGATCTACAAATGACAGCCGGGACCTACAGCTTAACGTGCTTTCCGAGGCACAGAGGAAAATCGTTATGTTAAGATGGTCACCCATCCACAGACCAACCTAGGCAAGCGTTGCTTAACCTTGAAGATCGACCTGTGCGGCTGTTATTATCTAGCCACGAGCTCCTCCTCTTTACGCTGTATTTTATGCGTAGGTTAAAAAAATATTTTGTCGGATAACGGCATTTTAGCATGGACGGCAGCACAATTTTGTATCCCTACAAATCTACAAAAGCGGTAGGCAGTGGCGTAAAATATATTATTATTATCATCTCGGGCCTGTGGCTAATTCATTAGATGAGGAAAATCGACACGTTATGATTTAATTTTAATAAATTTTACTTATACAAAATAGAGTTGGTTACTTCTTCTGAGTTCTCGGCCTCTCAGCCCATCCTTGCCACCCTATAGTTCTGCCATTGACGTTACGAGCGGGTTTTCGAGTATGATGTGATGTGATTTGACTCTTAAACAAAACTTAGAATTTTGAGATTTTGTCTTAGGTATATAGCAAGTGTTTAAAATCTCGAGTCGTGAGAAACAATGTGTATTATGTGCTGTTCACATATTTATTCAGTTTATTTAAGGACTTAGTATTAAGTTTTTGTTCTTTACTTATGTATACTATCTTATAAAAAATCTATCCTTCACCCAGAGATTTGCAGTAAGGAAACACAAATTCTAAATTAAGCTCGTTTCGCGTTAACTATCCTTTTGATTTCATTCATGAATCCGCGACCGGTCTCATTGGACCGCGCTGTTATTGTTTTACTATTGTGTCTCATTTCGCGGGTATTGATAGGTTAAGGGTTCCGTACCCAAAGGATAAATCGGGACCCTATTATTAAGACTCCGCTGTTCGTCCATCTGTCTGTCAGTTCATCTGTCTGTTCGCCTGACACCAGGCTTTATCTCATGTACCGTGTTAGCTAGACAGAAAAATCCTAAAAAAATTAATAAATATTTTTATGTGGGGTTTCTAAACAACAAACATGTTTTTTTGTCGTTTTTGCTACAGGTACGGAACCGGAACCCATCGTGCGCGAGTTCGGCTTGCACTTGGCTAGTTTTATATGTATAGGTTTATGTGTGCTATAAAAAAACATAAATGAGAATGTGTGCAAACGTGACGTCATGTTTCTTTTTATTATTCTTCAACATATTTGTATAAAATATTACGTCTAAGGATGGCTTAAGGAAATCTGTTTAATGTTTTTTTATGCTTATCTAGTGCTTGTGTGAACAAAAGCACACAAACACACGTTTTTATCATTACACTAAGCCCGCGTAATGTGTTTTGCATTTTGTCAGAGTCAAAGTCAAGTTGCATATTGGCTAATTCATGAAAAAGTCTTCCAATAGGGTAAGACGAACTGAGAGGGTTGTATTGATGACTTTAATTGTTATAATTCCATAAATAAATCTTCTTTTCAATAGCCACTAATCGATTGACCAGAGGGCTGACTCGTACTTCGCCCAAAGAATTATTAGCGTTGTCATTTAACGTGGCTACGCTGGCAGTGTTCTGGGCACATTTTCGGATGAAAGCGACGTGGATGAGTTTAGTATTTTTTTAGGTAATATTTAAGTTTCTTATTAACTATGCGTATTGAAGAAAATATATCATTCTATCTAACCACGAATAAAAAGTAAATAAATACATTAACCGCCAGCGAGTCATATTTTAATCAATGTACAACTTGACTCTGACTCGTAAAATGCAAAAATCTCTAGCGAGTATTTCTATAACATCTGTATAACTGTTCTTAAAATAAAAAAAATCAAAATGATGCACAATCGCAATCGTCAGTATTCGCAAAGCTTATATTTTTTTCCAAAATCCAGTCCATAGTAAAATAAAAATTTTGGTACGTAAGCAATTCGCTGTGCAAATGATACCTAATTCTAAAATAAATAAAAGAGAGATGTAAGTTGTGAAATTGTTAACGCAGAGCCGATAGTGCAGTGACGACAGCCTTTACGTTTACACTAACGAAGGAAAATTATTATAATTAAAATAAAATACTAAAAATTATAGTGTTGATGAAGATGAAAATTTTATTATTAATATTTTTGAGAAATATTTATGAAAAATGGAAAACGTATATTTTACTCGAGGGCCGAATTTTATGGTAAATCTTAAAAAATAGATAAAAGTTGAAGTCAAATCTGCACACTTTCTACAGAAGTGTAGTCTATATTAATTAGAGACGTACATACTCGTACTACATCATCTGCCTAGCCTTTTCCCAACTATATTGGGGTCGGCTTCCAGTCAAGCCGGATTTAGCTGAATACCAGTATTTTACGAGGAGCGGCTGCCTACCAGACCTCCACAACCCATTAACTGGGGTAACACGGTACTTCATGGCAAGACTGGAGTCAGATTTACTGGCTTCTGACTATCCGTAACGACTGCCAAAGATCTCCAAATGACAGCCGGGACCAACGGCTTAACGTGCTTTCCGAGGCACGGAGGAAACTCGTTATGTTAAGATGGTCACCCATCCACAGACCAACCTAGGCAAGCGTTGCTTAACCTTGAAGATCGACCTGTGCGGCTGTTATTATTTAGCCACGAGCTCCTCAACGTACATACTCGTACTACGACTGAAATAAATTACTGCATTGTGTGGTCTAAACATAATTCAGTAGTAAAAGCCCTTAAAATAAAAGCCAGACGGTGAGTCAGTTTTTATAATTTTTTTACATTTTTATTTATTGCTAACGTTGAATTGTCAAAACAAAAGCGGTTGTCATGAAACGGTTACGCAATCAAAATGCTGCACAAGTGCACACCATCATCTAGGTTATCGGAAAACCCATCGCGGCAGCCATAATAGCGCAATTAAAAAAGGTCCCATCTCACCTAATTGCTGAGACACTGTTGATAATAAGATTAGTTAATTATACCTTGAATGGATAAATGAGGAAAAGAGTTGTCAAGAAGGGGTATAATTATGTTTGAAGTACAAATAATGTCTTTGTCGGAATGTTTCAAACAATTACCGGTGGCCCTAGAACGGAAAAGGTAAATGAAAAAACTTATTTGGTTTTTAGTCAGTAAAAATCTGATATGCCCTTCACTCTAACCTACACCAGGTGACCAGGAAAAGTCGTCTGATGATTTTCCAAATTTTCACCTTCAAAAAGTACATAATGGTGTCTTTATATCGGCCTACTATGCAAATTCTTGTCGGGTTGGGAATACTAAGGCCTACTGTCTACGGACGCGTAGCTTCTTAGAAGCGAGTGGCTGGAAAGACGTCGACGGGTCATCACCTGTCAAATGACACAGGTCCTCATCGTAAATGGTAAGTTCGAAAGGTTCCTGCACCGGATTCGTGCGAAAGAAACGCCCGGGTGTCACCATTGTGTTGATCTCTGGGAGGCACAGAGGAACATACGGTGGAGGTTTGCCCCGCTTGGGTGGAGCACCGCAGTGTCATCGTGGGGACGATCAGTGACAACGATCTCTTGGTCCTGGGATAGACAATGCCGGCTCATTGCCTGTACCAGGGTTACAGGGATTAGCCCGGTAATGCTAGCAAAGGAGGCGGTCGAACGCGTGAGGAGACGGCCTTCCTCACGCCCCTAGCCATCAGTTGGTCCTTCGTTCCTTCACTTCTTGTCAATTCTTAAGGAAGACATCCAAGTCGTCACGCTATCTCCCTGTTATTCTGCCGCGACTCCGATTAATTAAGAAAAAGAGGAAATATTTGCCGAAAGCCAAGAAATTCAAAGATTTCTAACGTGAAACGAATATTGACTTTCATGCGGGAGATGCAACTGGAAAAAGCTAGTATAATATATGCATAGAATGTAATGTATATTATAGTGTTAAAAATTATATGTTAAGTTCTGTTCTAGTTTTTGATTTTCATTTAATCTGTACGTATAGAAGAGATACATAGGCGGACTTGATCTTAATGCAAAAAGGCATTCTCTAGTCAACTTTTTCTCAACAGTGTTCATAATTTTAGTTTTATATCTAAATAAATTGCATGACTGCTTTTGATGATACTAAATTGTATACTCTAGTAGATATATAATGCATCAACACCTACTGTATATCCTATCCATATTAACAAATTAAATTGTTTTCTTTGTTCCGTCAATAAAACAACTATAAAAATAAATAACCCGAAATGGAAAATACCGTTTTATAATTGCATTTACAATTATACAAACATAAAAACTTTTTATCATTTTATATTTTTATCTTAAATTTATTCATGAAAATAATTATCCTAATTTAACCACTTAGGATAATTATTTTTAAGAATAAATTTCAATAATTATAAGATTACAATATGCATGAATTAAAAATGCATTCTGTTTTGTCTACGTTTTCCAAAAATGCATAATAAATTAAAAATTAAAACGTAGGTGAAAACGGAACACTGGTATACAATATTTTATTGACTCTTAAATAAAAATATAATTTTGAATTATTCGTCAAGCGTTGCACAGCCTCCTATTTATCATCACCATGGGACATTTTTGAAAGGGTACCACTACCATGGTCCTAAAACGCAAAAGGCAACTGAAGTATCAGTAGTATACAGGTGTGGTTTTAGTCAGTAAAAGTGTGAGGCGCACTCCATGTCCCTAGAGCGACAAAAGTTATTGGTGGTTCACTAAAAAAAGCCTCCTATTTTTCGGAAATTAATGTTGAATTGTATCATTATCATCATGTGATAATAATTCATTCATTATATTAACATAATTATTATTTGCATTTCCAAATCCATCCAGTACAAACACGTTGCGAATTGCAAAACCGTACATACGTAGTTTTGAATTTCGCTCTTTTCTTTGGTTGAAGAATATTTTTGGGAAATCTTATATACCTGCTTTTATATTTGTACATTGTATATAGTGGGTATTATTTAAATAATATCAGGTTCTTCAACTCGAGTTTGGAAGTTCAATGTCTTGTGTTATTTCGTAAGTTAAGTAGATACGCAGTCAAGTTAACCATTAATGTAGTTTATGTAAATAACCTAACATAAACATACTTTTATGAATACTTTATAGAATTTCTCAAAAAAATGGCTAACAGTTATAGTAATTTTTTTTTTTTATTCATTATAAACTAGCGCTTGACTGCGATCCCACCTGATGGTAAGCAGTGATGCAATCGTCGATGGTGAGGCGCACTAGTTTATTAAGAGCCTAAATGGTACAGTCAGCATCAAAAGTCGATGAACAGAATCAACATAACAAAATACCTCGTTCGTTCATCTGTTCACAATAAAATGTTTTGTCATGTTGATTGTGTTCAGCGACTTTTGATGCTGACTGTACTTTGATTTTGACTTTGAAAATATTTTGTACTATTGGTTTGGTTTTCGCTGCCCACTCATCCTCCTCCTCCTAGTAGGTATAATAATATCATCATCATGATCATCATCAATTAACGAAAAGGGTTCTACCGTTCGTCAAGTTAAACCTTGTGTTTTGTTCTTAAATATTTACACATTCATGTATAATTATGTATCTGTCACAATTTGCATTAGAAAACTCGATATCCTTGCAAAATCATAAAATGAAATGTGAATTAATGCCAAGTTTTCTATACTTAACGCATTTGTTTGTAAGGAAAATAAGATTTTATATATTATTACAAGATATACCAAGGTCTCTTAAAGTTTTTAAAATTATAAGTCAAATTATACTATATCACTTAGAGGTAATCTAATCTAAACTTTATATGAATGTCAGTCCAATCAGTCATAAAAATAGTGATTTATAAGGTTATTACCTCATGAATGGTTAGAGCTTTTTTATTGATATTTTGCATTTGGTATTTATTTATTTAATACATGGAGGATTTATAGCTAGACGAACATTTTATACATATATTTCTGTCGAAGCCAAATAAAACGGGACAAAGGCAGGTGATGATGATGATGATAATGATTTAGGACAGGGTTTTTTATACATGCAAATTAACTATAATCAATTTACACACTACATACAGTTAAATGTATCGATTTAAAATTAATTGGGGCTCAAAATTGGGCCCCAAATAGTTATTGTAATATAAGCAACTTGGCGGACTCACTCTACCGTGCGTCTAGATGACATAATCTCAGTGACTACAGAGTATTTTTTTGTTCTACTTTTTGTTTCTTATTGGCTTCTCAATGTAACATGCTTTGAGGATCTTCAGATGAAATATTCCTGTTTCGGCACCAAGTTTTTCAGCATCGAAGGTTTTGGCACCCTTTGGATGGTAGTAACTTATACAAAATCTCAATCCAAAATACCTATTGGTACCGAAACGGGAATTGCTCGCATGCCGAAACCTTGGGTACCGAAAAACTTGGTGCCAAAACAGGAATATTTCCTTCAGATACATCCAAAGCTCATTCATAATAAGCAATTTGTGAAACTAGTAGTTTGGTGCTAATTAAATACCAAGTACCTGATTTTTTTCACCGTCCAATTTTTTTCTCGGCCGTCGTTAATAAGAAATTAATTAAGCGAAAACCTACACATCAAAATTTAAAAACGTTAAGTAGGTCCAGTAAATTTTTGACTGCATATTTAGAAGCTTTTTTAAAAAATCGCATTTCGTGTGCTCGGTACCTAATCAAAACAAACTATATTTATAGTTATAATATACATTGTATTAACCAAGAGTTTTAAGGTTATTTTAACGTGTCGTTTGTAAGCAATGTTGATTAAATTAACTGGCAGGTTCAAGAGTAAATGCCTTTGCACTCGTAATTCTATACACGTGTTTGCCATTACTGTGTATACCGTCTTAAAGCCTTATAAGAACATGATTTGATTTTAGTTATAAAAACTATTGATATCACCATACACTTTAATCGAGATTTAATAAAATCCTTAGTTACTTAAAGGTTACAAATATGTAGGTAACATAAAAACTCGCCGACCAAGTAAATCTCAAAGTCATTGATGATCGTCTCATTACAAGTTGTTATTGTTTACGCGGCAATGGCGGCAATCAATAAAACGCCACAGCAAATTAGTTTAACAGAGTACCTGTATTTATATAACGATATTTTATGTAACAAACATTAGTCAAATTTCGTCAATCTGTTTCGATTATTTACGTAACTTATAGAAACACACTTACTGTTTTTGTTTGTGTTGATCTGACGGTGACGTTGACTTGTAGAGCGGTAAGCACGGAGTGAGGGACAGCCTCTTGCGCGCACCTACTGCAGCGGACTGAGCACTCAGCTGCGCAGAGGCAGCCTTTGGGCAGATAAGCGAGTTAGAGATGGCAAGTGATGGTCACAAAACCTCCGGCGTGGAACCCGCACCACCCGTACCGACGCCACGCATACGACTAGGCCCGTCCAAACAGGAGCTTGAGCTAATATTGAACTTAGACGTGTTAATGGCTTGGACAACGTAAATAAAACTTAGATACCGTAACTTGGATGTCAACAAACCAAGTGGCATTGTTGTTCGGTTTAGTTTGTGACGTGAGCTATTTTTGGTTGGAGAAAGGTGTGTGACGTAGGATTAGGAAATGAGTATTATGAAATCATTGTGTTATGAATTATTTTATTTTAAGTAGCCTAAATGATGTCTAAGTCTCAAATCTGTTTGTTTATAAGTAAATAGGTGGTAGATAAATAAATGGACACAATTATAGATCCTATCGGACACAGCAGCATAAATAGAAGGGGAGAGGAAAATCGCTATAATAAAGTTAATTACCTTGCTAAGTACCTACTTATCTACTAAAACGAAGTTGGAAGTCGGCGTAATCATCACAGCGTTGTTTTGATGCTTTCGTCTTATAGTGACATTCTTAATTAGTATGTATATGTAAAATATGTACCTTTCTAAGTATATACCTACCTACCTATTTATTATTTTCATGTATTTAAATCGTTATCTGTATATTGCCTTTTTCGAACAAAATATTTCAAAGTTAAACTTATGCACATTAAATAAATCATATAAAATAGGCTGTTTAATGGTATTTGCAGAACTGTTTTACTGAATGAATAACTTTTATTAAAATAGCACATCTAATAATTCCTTAGTCGAATGTATTACAACCTTTTTAGAAAAAGCATCCCCTTATTTTAGAAACATCGTATATTCTGAAAAACATTGAGAAATGACGTTCGGTCACAGTTCTAAACTAACTCCTATCACATACCCACAAAACGAGAAACAATAGTAAAACAATAACAGAGCAGTATCATAGGACCGGTCGGGGATTCATGAATTAACCTATTTTACTCAGTTCAAAATGACGAATGTAATTGTATAATCTTAGGGGTACCAGTAAGAAAAAGTATGGACGTAGTGGGACACTACTTGTGTCCATACTTTTGTGCCATCTCATCTTCCTAGCTTGTCGTGCTGTGCTGGTGCTGCCGCAGCGGCTGCAGAGATTCTCAATTAATAATTATTATATTTATTTAAAAATCATTGTTTTTGTTTTATTGTCATTTGTTGATGTAATAATTTATGTTGTCCGGTGATGATACGTAGAATTCCGCACTGCTGGTCATAGGGCCGTCACCTTTCAAACATCTTTATCTTGGACGATCTTTATAATTATGTTGATCTTTATATGATTAGGTTCTCACAATAACCTCACGGCCTTTTGATGTTATGAATTGTAGATTAGAAATTTTTGAACGAGGAAAACACCATGATTTATTTGCTAAAGTCATTTATTAAAACTATTAGGCGTAGGAAATTATATAATTTTCAGTACAGTCAATTCGTGTCGACCTTAGAATTTAGGTCTACTTCCAGTGAATTTCTTAGTTCTTTTGGGAAATAGCATACCTATTGCCCATAAATATACAAAAAGCGTAGATATAGAACTGGCATAAAGTAAATAGTTCCGGGGACGTAAAGAAGACTGTACCAATATCATTGCACTGAAGCATTTTCTTTTTGAGGGTGGAAATCATCCAAGAACATCCCTCGCGCCCGCCCAGGAGCGGGAAGGCGTGACAGACTTTTACTGACTAAAACCACACCTGTGTCCTTTAGTTGCCCCTTGCTTCCTTAGACTACGAGTTTCATAGCATAAACGCTACAAGCGTTTGTGCTATGAAACTAAGTTGTTTAACTTAATCCAAGATAGTTAAAATTATTTAAGTTACGTAAGTTCCAAAGTATTTTTTATTCCCAAGTTTTTATTTAAGTTTGTAAGTAGGTAAGTGTATTTATAAATAAGTCGCCATTATGATGCTAATTAAAAAAAAGTTGCGTTAATTAAACTAAGTTGTTTGTTTTCAAGGACAGAATAATATTAACTTGTATCCATTTCCACGTGTTTCCATCTAGATGGTGATGCATTCCAAGGATTTTTTGTGAACCGATGTAATTAAAAGTACTAAATAAAGACGCGTGTTTCATACATATGACAAATACTTGTCAAGTAGCATGAGATTAATAATTAACAATCGCTTGATCTGAAAGTCATTTGTTCAATACCGGAACAACAAAACGTGCCGATGTTTTTCAGGAAAATTACGGTTAAATCAATCATCTTAGTTTACTAGCTTCTGCCAGTGGCTTTGCCCGTATGAATGTAGACAATAAACAGCCTAATTTACTCAGTAAAGATGTAGCTTTCAAATGGTAAAGGGATTTTGAGTTAAATCCTAACATACAAACAAACAAAAAATAAAATCTTTCGTCTTTATGATAGTCGTATTAGTTGAGATATCTTCTACTATGTAGTTACTCAGATACCCGCGAAACGAGACACAATAGTAAAACAATAACAGCGCGGTCTCATAGGACCGGTTGGGGATTCAAACGTTAAATTTATTTTTGATGTAGGTGCTACTTAGGAGCCCTTTGTGCCAAAACCATGTAAAGTTGAAGCACTTAAACCTTATTTTTGGCAAGATATTCTCCTAAATCAGAGATAAGTTTTCGAAATGATCTCATACTTTCATCAGATTTGCGGCAGCTGCTGCAGAATGTAAAGGATGCGACTGAACTGAAACGGTAGGTACTAAATATGACAGGAATCACATAAATATATAATTTAAAAAAAAATGTCTGCTTTTCTACGTCTAGGCGCTCCCTGTTGCTCTTCTCGTCGCTGCCACTGTGGGGTTAGTTGTCAACAGCCAAGTCGGACACCACGGTCTATCATGCAGCCGAAGTGCGGGTCGCATAGCGCGGTATGCGAATATCAGTAACATCATCCGATGCTCTTTTGTCACCATATAGGAACCACATAGCCTGATGAACCACGCGACGATGGCAGGAGACCGGATGGTGTGTCTTTATTTTAATTGAAGATGGGTGGCCCTTAGTGCGGGACGCTACTTGTGTCGATACTCTTGCGCCATCTTATATTCCAAGCTCGTCGTATTGTGCCGGAGCGGCAGCTCCGGCTACAATAGTAGATTATGTGACTAGGGAGTAAAGCAGTGTCTTTAAGGCGAGGGCGGCATGTTGAATTCCGAACAATACGAAGGTTGCTAAGTTTTAATCCCGAACGTTAGTGAGGGATTTATATAACTAACTCCCGAGCATTGCGAGGGAGTTAATAGAGAAACCTGAGTGAAGTGAGGAATTCAAGCCGCCCAAGACAGAGACAGCTTTACTCCCGTGTTGGATACTCTACTTTTTACACCATGTGTGAGATAATTACAAGTCTACTACGATTAATTAACTAGGTACTATAATATATATCGTATAAAACAAATTATAAATTAATTAAAAAATATGCAACATTATTTACACGTTAATCTCAACTCCAAATTAGAAGCAAACAAAATTCAATACTTCAATATTACTTACTCTATAACTTTACTCTTTTTTAGAACCTCCTTAACCTTTTCCTCAGTATGTAACCACATTTATTATTCTTTTTTTTTTGTTAGCGGCCAGTTTCATTTTTGAATAAATTTGTTTGATGCACATACATTTTAAATGACTGAAGGCGTATTTGATGTTCTAAATTAAAAAAAAAACATTATGCCCTAGGGATCGGCCATATTGTATTATCTCCCTAGGTGATAACGAGTTGCTTTAAGTGCAGGTTACATGACACATAATAGGGTCATTATCGAGCAGGTGGTGTAAAAAGAACCTTTAGCGGCGGAAATTTAATAGTATATAATGTAATAAAGTAGTATAGTATAATAGTAATAACGGCTCGAAAATATAACTACTTTATTAGTTACATTTTCGTTTGGGGTTTATATTCTGGGATTGAGTCCTCGGGCTCAATCCTCAAATCTCACAAATTATTTAAAGAAATTTCGAAACGTCTCGTTGACACTTCGCATGACCCAAGGGCTGGCTTTTATCTTGGTCAAAGGGCATTGCCATAGGTACATAAGTACGTGGCAATGCCGCCAGTCTTATGGCTAAGTTACCAGTCGACAGCGATGATTCACAGGATTGCGAGGAGTTTTCGACGCCATAATGTAAATTACTTTTTTAGTTTTTTTTTTTAATTTTAATTAAGTGTATATAATAATAGTTAAGTAAGTATTTTTAAATATGTAAAGTGCTAGTTTATTATATCTAAATAAAGAAAAATAATATTTTTGTTATCTTGCTTTTTCAAATCTTTGTTTGGATCTCCCGTACCCATATTACATAATATACAATGCAAACTATATACCTAATCACGAATTTAGTACGTACAGATTCACCACGGATAATAATAAAAATATAATTGGTTGTAATAAAAAAGAAACATTCAGATACTTATAAAGTTTTTAATGACGTACGTAGACCAATATACAAAGGTGTGACTAGCGTTAAAAATAATAAATATTTAAGTAATATTTATTTAAATGCACGTCTAGGTGTCTTTAACGTTAAGCAATATAATGTTGAAGCTCTCGTTTGCGCAACCTCCCAAAACTTCAAAGGACATTTACTCTGAACCAGTCTTAAGAATATAAATTAAATATTAAAATATTATCTTAGCTTGCTTGCTCTTAAATGTCTACTTCCACCCATACATTCCCGTCAAAGACTTACGTAAACTTGACTAAGCATCAAATCAACTCGTTGTTAGGTCTTGCATTCATGGAGACAATAGCAATTGGCTCCTATTAATGCAATATAATAGGTACTGATGACTGCCGATACAATATAATTCGGAAAGGCTACATGACTTGAATATTAAGAGCGTATGAATGAAAGAGAAGTAGAGATACACGTTTTCCTAAGTGCATATGTTACCGCTAATGTGCGAAAATCCGTTGACGTGCAGATTGACTAGTTTTTCGTCATATTAACAGATGTTACACGTTAAATCGCAGAAGATAATAAGCGGGACTCCATGGGGCTCCTACCTCTGGGTTATTATAAAAAATGACCATTAAGGCTAAGGCGAGAGTGAAGGAGAGCGAAGCTCTCGCCTTAGCTTTCTAACTTAATCTGTCTTTGACGGGGTGCTCAAAAATATTTGAATTCTTCATGCATAAAATTACGCCAAACTTTAGATTATTATTAGAAATTAAATAATTACAATGAATTCGATGGTTTTAATCAAGCAAAGAACCTGATTTAGGCACATTAGTAGTAACAAATACATTAAACACTGTTTAAGGCTATCACGGTTTGTTAATAATGAACGATCACGGAAGATATCCCGTAAGTGACAATTATTAACAAATACATTGATTTGGAAAACTACAGAGTAAGAGAATACTAACTGATATTCGACGGTTACCACCGCATGGCGGGTAGTAGCTGAATGCAAGTAGTGGAGGATAGTATCAAGTATAGTAAAATTAAAGACTTCTATAGAACAATCAGGTTGATGATGACGACAAAGATACAATAAAAAAAATGGTATGCAATGTTTTTTAGACAAGTATCGGCAATCTCAACTTACGTTAACTTGATGCAACGACTAAATTTGTACAGTTTTTTTTATAACTGCACGGCAACGGTATTCATTTGGCGCAGCCTTAGTGACTAAAGTCGATTCCTTTAAACCTATATTACAAAATAGGTTACAATAGGATGTACAGTTTAGATGTTGCTTTTTAGGATGGCTATAGCGGTCATTGCCCTAAAATGTCTTCACCGTCATAAATCTATACGAAATCTCGTCGTGGTGGTATATGTTAAGACTACGACAGATTTCAATAGGGAATATGCATGAAATCTAACCATTTTAACAATAAATATACAAAAATTGAATAGTAGCTGTGAGAACATAATCAAATTAGTGGAAAAGCAAACAAGATAAATAACCATTTCAATCAAATATATCTATCTGTGCCTCTCGCCAAAACGCCATTTTCTATGACAGTCGAATTGACATTTGCACTTCTCTTTCTTCTCAGCATTGAAGTTTTGTAACTTGGTTGTCGAAAAAAAAAATGTTTAGCTTATTTTATGTTTTGTTTATGTGTAGCTAAAAGTGAACTAATTTAGCAAATAAAAAAAATGCATGCATATTCCCTATTCAGGAAGGCTTTATGTCTTGAAATTTAGAATGCAAAAATAATATGGTAGCTGAAGTCAATGACCGTTAATGCCATTCTAAAACGAAAATGGTATAGGTAGTAGGGACACAGTAGCATAGTTTGAATAAGTAATATGAGAGTCATTTTCTGTTCTGGGACGGAAGATCTGGTCATCCACAGTCGGTTTACACTCGAAGGTTCATGTCTCCGAGGCGGTGGACCGGCCACATACACTCGCAGCCCGCTGGTATCACCATGGTGTTCGTTTCCCAACAGTCACTGGAAAAAAGATTCAGTTCATAATAAAAATTTAAATTGTAATTTGGGAAATTTATTGGCTTATCTGGAAACATCCTTAACACATTTTAAGCCTCTTGGGCCATAGACAGCTTCTGGGGACAGGTAGGACCCGGCCCGGCCTCTGAAAAGAAATCTTGGAGCCCTGGAGCGAAGGTTAAGAAGGAATCAGAAGTAGGTTTTAATCAGACACGCCCGCGTTTTCTCCCGCTCCGCCCAAGTGCGAAAGAAGTCATTCTGATGATTCCAACGATAAAAAAATAATCTTTAACACATTTAGTGACTAAATAAGTAATTAAAACATTAAACTTATTTTTCATTTAAGTAAGAAATCGGTAAAAATTTGCAGAATTTTTATTAAATTGTCTTTCAATGACACAAAATTAAACAAAACTCATGAAATTTTACTGAGAACAATGACCGCCGTGGCTTTTGTTCTTCCTTTTGGAGACAACTTTGTTTTCAGATAATATAATATTATGCGTCAATCAACGTGCGTCAAGGCGATCCTTCCCTCCGAAAATAATAAAAAACAAAAAGTTTCAAGAAGGACTGAAATAAAACCAAAAAATTCTAATTATAACTCAAAAAAATTACTCAAAATAATGTTGTGTATTTTTGTTCTTTATTTTTGAGGCGGATAAATTAAAAAACTTGGTTTCCGATTGACGTCATTCAAAATGAGTCTTCAGAAGACCTTTCGTCCGAAAAAGAATTGGTTTGATAAAGTTAAAATGATTGCAGAAACCCATATAAATGTTAATTCAATGTTTACCTAATTTTACGGATATGTGTACCAATGCACTTATCTAAATACCTAATCTATTCTAAATATCAGAAATCTTGCTAATTGTGATAATGTTTACACTACTAGAAATGGTAAATATGTACTTATAATTAGACTCATACTAAGAGCTCATACACACGAGCGGCATGTTGCCAACGGCAGAGGTAACTGTAGCTGACGGCACGGGGCGGCGGCAGCCGTCAACACTTCCACGGCAGCCGTCGACGCGTCAGCGGCAGCCATCGACGCGGTAGCAGCAGCCGTCGACGCGTTAGCAGCAGCCGTCGACGCGTCAGCGGCAACCGTCGACGCATCAACAGCAGCTGTCGACGCGTCTGCAGCAGCCGTCGACGCGTCAGCGGCAGCTGTCGACACTTGAAATACACGACTGCTGCCGCTGATCTTCGAAGTTGAAATGTCGACGGCTGCCGTCGACGCTTCTACGGAAGCCGTCAACGCGTGTCGACGGCTGCAGTTACCTCTGCCGTTGAGAACATGCTGCTCGTGTGTAAGCGCTCTAACACTTATCTACACTCATATTAGAGAACCATCTATACTCTAATTATTTACCATTTGTAGGTATAACCACCTCGATATGATAGTGGTTACATTCTGGTATTGCCATACCAGAATATGGGTTATGATCGCTATTTCCATTCTAAAGCGCTTCAGCTCTGTGGCAGATAAAAATAAAAATCCAAAAACGTGTTTATTTGAATTTTTCCCATACATTTTGACGTTTAGTGAAAAAAGTGTGAATTAAAAATTTGTTGAACATTTTACTATCTACAAATTTGCCATTTAACTTATTTCCATAGGACTTGTAGTTTGGTTGGAAATCGAGATAACCCGTCTTTTCCTCTTAAAAGCGCACTCCCATCAACTATGCTCAGATCGCCGGTAATTTATTTTTCCTATATTTTTTAAAATATTTTCTTTCATTTACAATGGGTTGTATTCTGCTACAATTATTTGTCACTTTTTACTATTAACGAAGGTTACTGCACTGGCCTATGTAGTAACCACATTACAATTTTTGCCCGTTTTGACATTTCATAAATGCTGTCTTTTAACATACTCTAAGCTGTCTCACACGCTGGTAGTCATCTATCTGGCTAGTAGTCGCTGATCGCAAAGACCTGACACTTGTATACCTACTTAACTAGAATAATACACCCAAAATACTGAAATTTTGAAGGCAGTGTTTTATTAAGAAATTAGCTTTCCTTATATGGGAATCTAGGCATAAACTGGTTGCGCATCGGTATCGGTCAATCAATTGGACATACAAACACTCGAACTCTAGTGATGATTGCATCACTAGACTTCGAGTTTTTCCATTCATTATTTTAATAGATTAAGTATATCTGTCGCAGGTTTTTCATAAAATTAGGTTTTTGATCAAAAACCTAGGTTTTTGATGAAAAACCGGAAGATGACACATATTAAATTCAATTTCATCATAAACCTGCATCAATCCAGATTTTTGATTAAAAACCTGAACTAGTTTGGGTTTATGATAAAGTTGTTGTCAAAACCACGGTTTAGCTTTGTTTTATGACAAATAAATCAATTTAAATGAAATAAATAAATCAATTCACCATCATTTGCAACTTACACGATTTAAATTGCCAAATTAACAATAATTCATTATGGTTAGTAACCGTCAGAAACTTATAAACTATGTTAGTAAGACTTATCCTATTTGCAACTTAGTGGAAAGAAAACAATTATTTATTTATCAAAAATGGTCCATGGGACGTTGTGATCACTGATCATTTCAGCCTCAGTAACAGTAGCACAAGTAGGAACAGTTTCTATACTAATATAATAAAGAGGCAAAGTTTGTTTTTTTGTTTGTATGAGATAATCTGTAGAAGTAGGTACTGGTCCGATTGCAAAATTTTTTACACCAATAGAAAGCTGCTGTATTCCTGAGTGACATAGGGTATATTTTATGTATGCGGGCGAAGCTGCGGGCTAAAGCTAGTGTTAATATATTTTCTTGTATAAGAACTGCTGCTGCTGTTTCTATTTTTTGCTGAGAGGTTGAAGTTCCTACTTTGTCTGTTTCAATTCTGATTAGGGGATTTAAATTTTTCAATTCTTTATTTGAGACCATTTCTAGAGAAGATTCGATTACTTCAGCATCATTCTTTGAGTTCAGAAACTTCTCTAAGTCCTCTTCCGTAATAAGTTTGTCTAACAAGTCTGTTGGAATGTGTGTTTTCAGTCCTATTTTAGGCTCTGTGCTAAACAAAGCCTTATATGGTGTCCTTTGAATGGTCCTATGAAAGGAAGTTTTATTTTGGAATTAGAAAAAGTAACATCCCATGGACCATTTTTGATAAATACTCGTAAATAATTGTTTTCTTTCTATGAAGTTGCAAATGATGATGAATTGTTTTATTTATTTCATTTAAATTGATTTATTTGTCATAAAAAAAGAGCTAAACCGTGGTTTTGACAACAACTTTATCATAAATCCAAACTAGTTCAGGTTTTTGATCAAAACTCTGGATTGATACAGGTTTATGATGAAATTGAGTTTAATATGTGTCATCTTCCGGTTTTTCATCAAAAACCTAGGTTTTTTATCAAAAACCTAATTTTATGAAAAACCTGCGACATATCAATAAAATATCTTACGAAATAAAGAATGTTTGGATAAAAAAGCTACCTGTTTTACAAACATCTAAAATTGATTCGATTTTACACCTATATGTTAATCTAGGAAATAGTCTACCTGTATGACAGACATAATATGTTTCTATCAAAACCTGTTCAGCCATTAAAGCGACATAGGGTGAAAAAAAAAAAGTTGTTTCCTTAATAAATCATTGTCACTTGTCAATAAACGTGACAATAATAAAAATCATTCAATTTCAATGCGCCAGCGCAGCTTTACAATGTAGATCACAACTAATGTACTCAATTCAGTATGAAAATATCACAGATCAAAGTTCACCGTTTTATTAAACATTAATTTCATACCTATAATAATAATTTATGTTAACTTATAGGAGCTTGTTTATAACAAACTTTGAACTTGTGAAAAGAAATCTTAGCCCCACACAATGATTTCTCGGGTCTTGTGTGTCTGAATGTCTATAGGTATCACAAATATATAAACTCGTAATATACAAGACTACAAATATAACAAATGTTCCGGGTGAGAATCGAACCCACGACAAACAGTGCAGCAGCCAATTGCTGAACCACTGCGCCAACCGTGCCGTGGAATAATTAGTAAATTGCTAAACCTAGAACGGACATGGTTTTTTATTAAAAAAGTATGCGAATTTAGCATTAAAGACGACATTTTACGATTTACTCTCCCATAAAGGTAGAATTATATTGCGAACACGTGGGCCACGTACGCCGATCTGGGCGCGTCGGTCTCCATATATTTTATATGGCAACTAGACTTATAGAGCTACATTAGATCCACGCCACGAGACGTCGTTCTACCTACAAATCAGATGTGGCCCACGTGTGCGTCGATCTAACTCTTTCATGTATTAGGCGCCCTGATCATCGATTATTGATATGACTAATATGGTGATAGCATCTTTAGTACTGGTAATATGTTATCTACAATGACCTTTATAAACAATATCCTAATTCCTTTGAGTACAATACAGCTTGAACTATTCTTTCATAGATCATTTATCAACCCTCAATAATCATCTCGTATGTATAAGTATGGCATGTAATCTTTGACGCAATCTATTCATTGTTTCTTTATTATTATAAAGATATTATACTCCACAAGTTCACACAATGCCATCTAGTCGCGAGTATCTATTAGACGACTGAAAATCATACTTAGAATGAACATTCTAAATACATATGTACATACATAACATAGATAAATTAGACCCAGACACTGGACAAATGAAACGATAATTTGTCCTAACTATGTCTGGGTCATCACATTGGGTAGGAATCAAACCCACGACCTTCGTCATAGCAGTCAAGGCCTCTAACCTCTAGACCAACAGGACAAATTTTGCGGTTGTGAAAAAAGGATATTTACCTGGAATATCGTCTTCTTGTCAAATGGATGGTTTTGTTCCATTGAACGCAGGAAAACCCGAGGCTCGAACAGATCTGAAACATCACCAATTCATCAACAATGTATGAGATTCATCGTTCAGTAATCATCGTTCCCATTCTAGGTATACCGACATTCATAGTGCAAAGTCCAGTACTTGATATAAATTTAATATCAGCTGTTTTGACTAAATAAATATGTGAAATTCGGGTCAATGTCCATGATCTTCATTAAAAATTCCAAGGCAAAAAGAAAATAGAATGCTTGTCCTCAATAATTTTAAAATTATTTGCTTTTGAATTATTTGCTGACATTTACATAAAGTATTAACAAATTTTTGAAGATAGTACATATGAATTTCAATGCATTCTTTGTTAGGTAAATGCAGCAACAATGCGCAATGCGCATTATGTTATTTGGTTGCGTTAACGTTAAATAACGTTTAAGTTCTGAGTGGAGTGAGGAGGTATTCCTCGAAGCGCACCAGTTTTGAAGCGCACCAATTAAGCGCACCATTTTTATTCTTCGGACCGCACCTTTTAGTAGAGCTCCCAATAACATTGCTATCAGGAGCTCTACTAAAAGGTGCGCTCTGAAGAATAAAAATGGTGCGCTTCAAAACTGGTGCGCTTCGAGGAATACTTCGGAGTGAGAGGCAGTCTTTTGAACAATCCCACAGCCCAAGAAAAGAGAATGATAGAGTGATAGCGTAACGAGTGATAGGACAGAATGGAAGAAATAAACGTGTTGCGCCGACCCCAAATAAAACGGGGCCAGGGCAGAATGATGATGATGATGATAAACCAATCGTATCACTTTAGTGTTACCATACAAGTACGTGACCTTTTGGCCAGGATCCAGGAATATTATACTACGTGTAACGTGAAATACTCAAAACCCTCAGACACCCCAAACAATTTTTAATTCAATTTACCCAATTAATGTATCACATACCCGCGAAACGAGACACAATAGTAAAACAATAACAGCGCGGTCTCATAGGACCGGTTGGGGATTCAACCATTAAAGAAAAAAAAAAACATAAAAAAATTTGAAGGTTTTATGTGCTGACTCGTACCTATCGCATGGAAATAATCACTATATTATCCCACGTATTTATGAGAAAATTTGAATTGGACGCTAAGCATTTATGTTTGTTAACCTACTCTGGCTTTGCACAGATCATGGTTTGCCATATTATTATGAGACAAGGCACTAAACTTTAAAAAGTGGTTCAATTGATTCTCCTCGTTGTTCGGATAAAACTATTTTCAGGTTTTGCACATTTATCGTTACAGGTTGTATAACAATGGCGTCTTCAGTTACTGCTAAAGTGACCATACGAGTTTCACACCGCAGAGTTTAGCTCGTGGAGGTTTATATTTCAGTAGGAGTAGCTAGGGATCTGTCGGCTTTGACGAAGCACCTATATAAACTGATACTTCCACCTACGTCATTAGAGTCCGCGTAGTCGTCGCCCAACGTCATGATACAGCGCACCTCCTCGTAGTACGCGGGCCGGTATTCTTCAATCCTACATGAACTCTATACTTGCACATACATCATTAGAGGCCGCGTAGTCGTCGCCCGACGTCATGATACAGCGCACCTCCTCGTAGTACGCTGGCCGGTATTCTACAATCCTACATGAACTCTATACTTGCACATACGTCATTAGAGTCCGCGTAGTCGTCGCCCGACGTCATGATACAGCGCACCTCCTCGTAGTACGCTGGCCGGTATTCTACAATCCTACATGAACTCTATACTTCCACCTACGTCATTAGAGTCCGCGTAGTCGTCGCCCGACGTCATGATACAGCGCACCTCCTCGTAGTACGCGGGCCGGTATTCTACAATTCTACATGAACTCTATACTTGCACATACGTCATTAGAGTCCGCGTAGTCGTCGCCCGACGTCATGATACAGCGCACCTCCTCGTAGTACGCTGGCCGGTATTCTACAATCCTACATGAACTCTATACTTCCACCTACGTCATTAGAGTCCGCGTAGTCGTCGCCCGACGTCATGATACAGCGCACCTCCTCGTAGTACGCGGGCCGGTATTCTACAATCCTACATGAACTCTATACTTGCACATAAGTCATTAGAGTCCGCGTAGTCGTCGCCCGACGTCATGATACAGCGCACCTCCTCGTAGTACGCGGGCCGGTATTCTACAATCCTACATGAAATCATACTTCGACCTACGTCATTAGAGTCCGCGTAGTCGTCGCCGGACGTCATGATACAGCGCACCTCCTCGTAGTACGCGGGCCGGTATTCTACAATCCTACATGAAATCATACTTCGACCTACGTCATTAGAGTCCGCGTAGTCGTCGCCCGACGTCATGATACAGCGCACCTCCTCGTAGAACGCTGGCCGGTATTCTACAATCCTACATGAACTCATACTTCGACCTACGTCATTAGAGTCCGCGTAGTCGTCGCCCGACGTCATGATACAGCGCACCTCCTCGTAGTACGCGGGCCGGTATTCTACAATCCTACATGAACTCTATACTTGCACATACGTCATTAGAGTCCGCGTAGTCGTCGCCCGACGTCATGATACAGCGCACCTCCTCGTAGAACGCTGGCCGGTATTCTACAATCCTACATGAACTCATACTTCGACCTACGTCATTAGAGTCCGCGTAGTCGTCGCCCGACGTCATGATACAGCGCACCTCCTCGTAGTACGCGGGCCGGTATTCTACAATCCTACATGAACTCTATACTTGCACATACGTCATTAGAGTCCGCGTAGTCGTCGCCCGACGTCATGATACAGCGCACCTCCTCGTAGAACGCTGGCCGGTATTCTACAATCCTACATGAACTCATACTTCGACCTACGTCATTAGAGTCCGCGTAGTCGTCGCCCGACGTCATGATACAGCGCACCTCCTCGTAGTACGCGGGCCGGTATTCTACAATCCTACATGAACTCTATACTTGCACATACGTCATTAGAGTCCGCGTAGTCGTCGCCCGATGTCATGATACAGCGCACCTCCTCGTAGTACGCGGGCCGGTATTCTACAATCCTACATGAACTCTATACTTGCACATACGTCATTAGAGTCCGCGTAGTCGTCGCCCGACGTCATGATACAGCGCACCTCCTCGTAGTACGCCGGCCGGTATTCTACTTTCCTACATGAACTCTATACTTGCACATACGTCATTAGAGTCCGCGTAGTCGTCGCCCGACGTCATGATACAGCGCACCTCCTCGTAGTACGCCGGCCGGTATTCTACTTTCCTACATGAACTCTATACTTGCACATACGTCATTAGAGTCTGCGTAGTCGTCGCCCGACGTCATGATACAGCGCACCTCCTCGTAGTACGCTGGCCGGTATTCGTACTCGTTGGTGTTCAGCTTCTTGATCTTCCTCTCCAGGTGGCAGATGGGGTAATGTTTCTGAAACAGAAGGTTACTGTCACCTCTTTGATATGGACTGAAGAGCGGCGCTCGGGATGGTCAGTTTCTAAACAGAATTTGAACGAGGCGTCAATATATGGAACGATTGCGTTTCAATCGCCAAAACAAATTACTGATGTAGCTGTAAAAAATAATATTAAACGGGCTGACTTTAAATCAGTTCAATTTCGATTTTGTGTAACGTTTGCCACGGAGCTATTAAAAAAAAATTGGTATAAACTAGTGCTTGACCGTGATTCCACCTGATGGTAAGCATTGATGCAATCGTTGATAGCGCGCACTAGTTTATTAAGAGCCTATTCATTCTAGCCTTGAAGACAACTAAATTATAAACGGACGGGATGACTGCTCAGGCAAATTGTTCCAGTCCTTCGATGTACAAAAGATGATTTTCCCCCATAATGTATCTATATGCCCAAGTGAAGATAAACTTTTAGCTTTAAGACCCCAGAAAACTGTAGTTTCTTTAGGACTCAGTACTATTTACATGAAAATATGGGTACTATTACTAAATCAAATGATAACAGATTCAAAAGCTATGACTATGCGTATCTCACTTAAAATCTTCCAAAATCTAAACGTGTTTTTCTGTTAACGAAACTTTGTTTAACTAATTAATGCTAGTTTTAGATATAAACTATTTTTAGATAACTAGTTCTTTTCTAGTTATAATAACTGGTTTATATTCTATTTTTATCAGCACTAAACTGAACTGACTGCAGATTGTCTGTTTGTTTTCTTTTTGTTTCTTTCAGGACTTTACATAGACGATCATTGTTGTATGCCTTTAGAAACCAAAATAAAACTCTACAAAAGTTTTAATTATAGTAATGTATTGTATACAACGATGTACGTATGTAAAATATATACGTAACAAACTGTAATTAAATTAGAATAAAAAAGATAACTCTGAACTAACTTATAACTAAAAACAAACTAAAATATCGCATCAAAAGAACTCTTCTACATCGCTGTCGACTGGTAATGTGCCCAAAAGACTAGCGGCATTGCAACATTTTATTGCTGTCCAAGGTAAAAGTCAGCCCTTACAAAATACGTTTTTCTAGAACTTTGATCTACTAAGCAAAGCAGGAGTCTAGCAGTTTATTTCTAAGTTTTTTAATTCAATATATTATGAAGATATTTTGTTTTGACTGTGAGGAAGCTCAAAAGAAAATAAATGGAACATTAGCCTGGTTTAAATGGTTATTTCAAGTTGCCATCAAAACACGATAGCTTACCAACCCAAACAGAAAGTCTTTGCATATTTTATATATTCTAAACTGAGGTCAACGCTTTCGTTTAGGTTTTGGTAAAATTCCATGTTATGGCGCACGGTTCTCGTCGGCCGACAACATAGTATCGGCCAATGGAACAATCGTTAGGTTACTCAATGATTGCACGCGAAGTGCCCACCGTGGGTGATTACGGGCGAGGTCTAAAAATAGACGAATTTGATTAGGAAACGATCTTTATTTTCTATTTTTGGACTTTGTTACAACAGACTGCGTGATTAATAAAAGTGATTCAATGTTTTTGAATCGAGTTTTGAAGGAGGTTCTCGATTAGTTTGGATGTTTTTGATTGGTTATGTTCATATTCCATGTTATTTAGATTGTGCTTTAGTAAATTTTGATGATTAATTTGATGTTAACGATCTTTCAGCTTTTATCTTTGAGCTTCGAAGATAACTACCAGTGCATTTCTCAAATTTAAAAAGGACCTGTACGAGTATTTAGCTACTGTTTAGTTCATGCCAATCTCAAAGCAAGGTATTTTTTTGAGTTTGGTAATCTCCCGCTCTATAGGTTAAGACGAGAGGGCGTGTTGATATGCGTACTTTTACTGACGTAAACCCACCCGTATCCTTTAGTTGCCCTTTGCGATCCTAGGCCAAATCTAAAACAATTCTTTAAAACGATCTCCTAGTTATCCAAATCATTCTGCAGCCCTATGGGTTCCCTACTGTCATCTCTTTGAAATGCGCGTTGTAAATTACGCACTTTCGACTCGTGGTAGATTTTTACCGGTTGCGTAGCGAGCTACACAGTGCTCATCGTCTGCGTCTCGACGGAATTCCACGTCTCCTGAGGCAGTATGGGCTGAATTCGGCTTAGGTTACGAAGGCACAGACCTGAATTCCTCAACGACAAACTGCATGAATATGTAGATTGAGGCATTATGGGCATTATGTCAAGAGCTTGTTCAATATTTAGTTTTAGTTGTGGGGTAACCACATCTGACAAATAAAATAATTAAGTACCTAGCCGTTTTCTTTGTCATATGAAAATATAAGGATGGCATTCGCTTCTTAGCGACAGCGACACGCCTCCTTCTGCGAAGCAATAATGCTAGCAAAGGAGGAGGCCACAAGCATGACAGAAATGTCAGCAAATCGTAGGGGCCCAGCAGGGTCGAAACCTACTGGGGCCGTGGGTTATGTGATGTGCTGGTGTATCCACACCAGCCACATCATCCGATGTGCACCGGATTCCCGCGACCCTCACCAGGTTGTAGGTCCACCTTGTGGGTGGCCTTTCAACGTCGTGTCTTTTGGTAAATACGGCACTGTAAGGTTGGCACTCCAGAACTTTTCGTCACCGTTGACCATCTATTCTACGAGAAATGTGTCCTGTCCACTGCCACTTATTTTTAAGTATATATTTTAATTAATCCTTTAAGCCAGAGACCGCAAGCGTCGCCACGCTGTGAACCCACGCTTTCGCCCTCAGAAGGAAATTGGCGGGATGATCTGGGGTTCTGAACGCGTACCATGAGGAATAGCTTGAGTCTGGAAGCCACTTTAGGGAGGCCTTTGCCCAGGTCTGGGACATTAAGGGCATAAATAAATATATAATAAATTCTTTAATACTTACCGTTTTTTAGCTTTTCTCCTTAATGTTCACGAAGGTAGTTACTTTGAAGTGTTTTATCAAAATGTTCTTCCCTGCTTGCAAGCACAAGATTCATTGTCTAATTAGCTTGATTGTCAATTAAGAGGTTGACTCCGAGCTAAAGACTGTAATTAACTGAGTTGATTGATTAATCCGACCTATATGATATCAAGATCAGACGTGAGTAGGTATCTACGTTTAGGGATTTACATGTTGAATCTTGCTAATTTAATTTTTAATAAAAAATTTAATAAAAATCCAATTGGGGGATCATCAGAATGACTTCTCCCACTCTTGGCTGGAGCGGGAGGGCGTATCAGACTTTTCAGCATTAGCATTAACATTATCGGCCTTATAATGTTCCCATTGCTGGGACTCTAGGCCTCCTCTCTAGAAAAGGGAATGGGCTGTAATCCAACACGCGGGCCCAGTGCGGATGGGTGGATGTCTTATGCCTTCAAATTTTTCGTTCTAGGACATGCCGGTTTCCTCACGATGTTTTCCTTCACCGTTTTGAGTGCAGTGGTGATGAAATGTATTACACCAAGTAATGCGCCTGGTTGGGTTCGAACCCGCGACCTTGTAAGTCGGGGCAGTTACCACTGGGCCACCACTGCTCCAAACTTCATCAGACTTTTACTGACGCGTCGACGTCAGCTATTAAATTTTCTGGACAACTACAGGAGGGACTGGCCTGCTTTGGCTGACGATACACGTGTGTGACAAAGGAAAAGGGAGGCCTGAGTCCCAGCTGTGGGAATAATAAGAGGCTGATTATGCTACGCTAAGAGTATCTCAAGAATCTCAACGTAAACCGATTAGCTGAGGCCGTGAGTCACGCCACACAGTGCAGTGTCAATTGGCTGACTAATTCTCATGTTGACCTAAAATTGAATCTAACCTGCATAAGTTAAATTAATGACATTTTGCAACTCGACCTCACTTCCTCACACAATATTCTACATGAAATTGACGACTAAAGGTTAGTTAAGTGAAATTATGTTAATTTCTAATTCATAGAATAAATATTTTTTCTTCTTTTCTACTATGCATAGGTTTGCGTTTGACCACCAAGTATTTCACCTGATGGTCAGCGATGATGGAACACGCTTGCCTAGAAGTAACCTATTCACCTTTGATTCATTACTATAATTTGGAATAATTATTATGTAATGGTCAAGCCACCAATCGATTGAACAATAAATTTATTCGATTTTTTTCAATTTGTTTTATAAAATACGTGATTTTTTATTCATCGAATTATATTATACTAGTACAACAAAGTCATCTGTAGAGAAGAAGAAATTTAAGGAGTAAGAAGGAGTAGACTTTATAATAATAAAATGATAGTCTGTATAAAGATTTAATTTCTAACGAACCGTGAAACCGTTCAGTCAGAAAGATGAAGCCCACTTTTCTACCTTAAAATAAAATCCATTCTTATAATAAAATTGATCATTAGTCTATCTCAAATAACCGTCTATTCAGTCATATCCGGTAACACCGTGGAAGTCGACCCCATGCTGCTTGGGAAAAGGCTAGGAAGTTAACTTAGAATAAAATTATAAGCGCGCTCTGTCTTTCTGTTTGTTATCTTTTGCTTGAAACGTGTATATTTAAGTATAGTATCGTATGCTCTAATGGACATAAAATCCTTAAGTATTCTTTTAGAGATATGTGGAACAGAGAGTCAAGTCCCACATACCTCCGTTGAAAAGGGAGCATCCTCCAACCAGACAGGTGTTATATGTGGTGGGCAACTGCCCGATATATGATTTCGGGTTGTATCTATTCCAATCGCACGGAGAGCTTTGATTGCGTGATGTAGGATTCGTAGTTCTTATGTGACGTCATATAAATATTGAATCCCTGAAGTATTTTCCGTTGTAATATTTCTCGACATTAACACGGGATAAGCTGCTGTTAGAAGGTAGTATACTTATAAAGGACGGTGGTACCTACCTGTGCTCCCAATTGTCTTAGCTCCCGAGATCCTTTCAGCGCGGCCGTGTATTCAGGTAACAGCTGAAACAATACGAATGTGTTAAAGAACCAGCTTATAGATTCTGACTCCGGTTCATCATCATCATTTCATTTCAGCCGAAAGACGTCCATTGCTGGACATAGGCATCCCTCAAGTGTTGCCATAATGACCGGTCCAGTGCGCCTCGCATCCAACGGATTCCTGCGACCCTCACCAAGGACACAAGAAGAAGATCTACAAAGTATTAACATTGGGCACGATGCCCTTCACAACGCCAAAGATAGAAACAGATGGAGGAACATCATAAGGGCTAAGGTGATGAAGCAGGGAGGTCACGACCCTCAGCATTGAGGAATACGACGCAAGGAGGGGGGAACATTGGGCACACGTGGGCCGCGAACGCCGATCTGGGCGAGTCGGCTTTCATCTCGTAGAGCCGCATAAGACCCACACCACGCCACGTGGTTCTACAAATCAGGCGTGGCCCACGTGTCCGTCGGTCCAATGTAGTTCCCACTCTACAGTATAGATTTTCTTCTGTCAGCTCGAAGTTTAGAACCTCGTTAAATGTCGAAACATTGGAAGCCAGAAATGTCACTGATATGAAAATTATCAAGGAAAAGATGTTGAAGCCATGGTGTGATGAGGAATGGGACCCCAGTGTTGTAAAAGGGAAGTAGTGGCAAGTGATATTTCAGTACGGCCTGAACTTAAACGAAGATGGAGGACTGGAATTATTTAAATACAGGGTGATATATTGAGCTATAGATATAATTATATATGCATTATATTACTAATTAGACAAAATTACTAAATTATAATCACTTCATTCCTCTCAAGATTATTTCCTAAAAGCAAACAAACCATTTCAACTCCTATTACCTCCATGGGGTCTTCACAGTCAGCATCCGAAGAAACCCGTTGCCTGATCATCTCCTGCTGCCGACTCTTCTCGAGTCTGCCGCGCGCTGAGTTCAGTACCTTGTCAGGGTTGGGGATCCGGAGGACGTGTTCTATGAACTCCCGCGCTGACTCCTCGTTGGATGATGGCGAGTTATAGGCCAGGCATAGAGTAACGCAGAGCGCCTGAGAACAAATGAACTGGTTAGTAGGTCCTTAACATGTTTAATGTTGAGTTCGTCCTTTCGTAGTCGATAAATATCCAAGTATGGTTTCTAGTACTTTCTATGTAAAATGCCGGTTACGTGTATATAAATTGGACCTCTATACGACAAGAAACGCTCGGGTGTCACCGCTATGTGGATCGACCGGAGGGAATTGTGAATTTCATGTCACCTGGTGATGAATTTATATTTTTTTCTGTCATGTCTGAAAATATTGAATAAAACATGGGATACGAGTACATGAAGAACATGACTTTGGACACACATTAAGATTTTTTTTTGTGAACTTCGCTATCCGATTTCCACGCGGACGAAGCCGCGGGCAGAAGTGTTCTATTAACTGGTTGGATTGTAATAATTTACAGGTTAACATTGAAAAATACAAAGATAGTAGTTTCAAACAAATAATTTCTTGATAAAACCTCTAAAAAAATACTGAAACCAGTACCATCAACATTATTCTTAGGAATCTTCATCCGTCGCTATTGATAGGCTTGCGTTTGACCACTATTTTACCAGATGGTAAGCGATGATGTGGTCGATGATGGAACACGCTTGCCTAGAAGTTACTTGACTTAAATACACTTGGTTGTAAGTAGATATCAGGAAACACAGACTCCGGCAGGGAAAGAGCACGTGAAGAGGATATGTACACGACTTTACAAATTTGAGTTTGCCCTTCGAAAACTGAGACGCATAGCCAATACAGCAACAGTGTCATCAGTCTCATCAGTGTTACGTTACGGATTAGTGATATGAGGTAACCCAGTAGATGTAAACAGAGCCTTCATTGCACAAAAAAATGTGTAAGAGCACCCATTGCTACTTTCAATTATTATTATTTTTAGGGTTCCGTACTTACGTCAAAATGAAAAAACGGAACCCTTATCAGACTCTTGGGTGGAAGAATGGAGTTGAAATTCAAACCACATACTCAGCCCTACCTTTTTTGAAACTACGCAAAAATGAAACTTGTAAGTTAACAAAAAACAAAGATACCTATGCCTATATGTGGTTATAGTTACGTATATTTCGACACTCTCAAAGGAATCAAAATTCATAGGGTACTTACTATAAAGCAAAGTCATATGGCACAAATGCAGGATAATGTCTGAAAACTGAAGACTATAGTTACGTCACAATTTTTTTTGTAATACGGAAAAATTTTGAAGTCTTGATTCGGGAATGGAACTTTTTTCATAGTAGATAAATAATTGGTACAGAAACCTCAGTCCGCGAGTCCGACTCGCACTTCTTTCATTTTGATTATGATTATTTGACATCACACATTGTGAATACATTTGCAAGCTGTGTTATGGCGGGATATGCTGAAACAAATTTATTGTAACACCTAATGTACCGCAAAGGAATTTGATTGATTAAATCAGACGTATCGGTGTACGTCTGATTAAAGGAAATGGGTAAAACAGTCATCATCTACTACACCGTCGGAATTCACTTTTGACGTCATACACCGATGCATTTCAATATTTGGATTATTATAATTGAATGTGGCCGTTATTAGCTCCAATACAGTTTAAAAAACCGAGGAGCTCGTGGCTAGATATTAACAGCCACACGGGTCGATCTTCAAGGTTAAGCAACGCTTGCCAAGGTTGATCTGGCGATGGATGAACATCTTAACATGCAGAGATTCCTTCGTGCCTCGGAAAGCACGTTAAGCAGTAGGTCCCGGCTGTCATTTGTAGAACATTGGCAATCGTTACGGATAGTCAGAACTTCAGACGGCAGTAAACCACCGATCTGACTCCAGTCTTGCCATGAAGTAACGTGTTACCCCAGTTAATGGGTTGTGGAGGTCTGGTAGGCAGCCGCTCGTCGTAAAATACTGGTATTCAGCTAAATCCGGTTTGACTGGAAGCCGACCCCAATATATGTAGTTGGTAAAAAGGTTAGGTACTTAGATGATGATGACAGTTTTAAAAACCGAAACAATAATGTTTTAACTTTATAATTGCATTAAAAGAAACTATATTTCGTTGTCTAATATCAGCCATTAGCGTTGATTACCTATATTCTCAATTCTATGCGTCATACCGTTGTTTTATCTCTATTCAACAAGCCCATTTGACGGACAATTGTAAAACCTACGCTTCAGGACATAAAAATATCCGTTCCTATTCAAATCTAGCCAATAATCATCGTCCAAGGACACTAGGTCATGGGAACACTATATGTAATGATATCCACTTAAATCGAGTCAGCGGCGGCAACGTTCAGTCTATAGTTATCTACTGAATCATGCCCGCATTAAAACTACATGTCTTATCATCTTTATTTCTGCCGAAAGTTGTCCACGGCTGGACATAGGCCTTCACCGTACAACATCTAGAACTTAAGAGTCTTGAAGTCAAGAGTGAATATGTTACTTCTAGGCAAGCGTGCTCCTTCGTCGGTTACCATCAGGTGAGATAGTGGTCAAACGTGAGCCTATGTATAGTTAAAAAAAAAGTGATATCACAACGACTGGTCCAGTGTGTCACGTATTAATTGGATTTCCGTGACACTTACTAGGAAATCAGTCCACCTTGTATGCCTTTCTTATTCGCTCAAATAATTTGAGACAGTGTCCAAGTGATTGTGGACATTCAAGTTATTAATTAAGCGTTGTTTCATCATCATCACCATCATTTCAGCTGAAAGACGTCCACTGCTGGATCCGTACAGGCTTACCCCAAGCATCGCCACAACCACCGGCCCTGTGTCTCTCTTCCACTGTATGAGAACCTTAATTTAGCATTAGCATTATTGGCCTTGTAACGTTCCCACTGTTGGTACTCAGGCCTCCTCTCTAGGAGAGGCAATGGGCTGTAGTCCACCACGCGGGCCCAGTGCGGATTGGTGGATGTCACATATTTTTGAATTTTTGGTTCTAGGACATGCCGGTTTCCTCACGATGTTTTTTCCTTTACCGTTTTGAGAGTACATTAATATTCTATTTACTAACATAAAGTTTAGTGCCTTATCATTTAATCCTTTCAGCGGATATGTAAAAAATGACAGTGTGGGCGAAATTTAGCAGCCCCAGACTAAACATAAAGAAAGGTGTGTCAGATTTGTCCTAACGTAGATGATCACGGAGGTGAGTAGCAGCGATGACGTGAGGCAGTCAGCACCAAGCCATAAATAAGAGCTATTCAGCTGATTAGTCGAGAGCACGGCTGGCGAGCGCTCTGATTGGCAGCCATTTGTGAGCATCTCGGCTGCTGCCGCACTATACAGAGTCCCAGAGATCGTGAACATTGTTGCACATTTGACCATGTAGCGGGATTTCGTTTTTAAAAGCTGGTTAGTACTTAGGTTTAGAAAGCTAAAAGCTGTTTGGACTAAACATGAATGTCCTATTTCTTTGCGCATTTTTGATAATATCACCTTCATAAAGTCTTGGCTTAGGATTGACGTTTGAATCCCCAACCGGTCCTATGAGACCGCGCTGTTACTGTTTTACTATTGTGTCTCGTTTCGCGGGTATCTGAGTAACTACTTGCCGGCTTATAGGTTTCAAAGCAATAATATCAAGACTGTTTGAGTTGAACCATAACCAAAATACATCCTTGATCCTTCGCAAGTTTCATTCATGATAGTCAACCAACAGACTGATTTCGATTTTTATTTAAAACCGAATTCAGTCTGTATTATGTTTCTAAATATTTTTTGCGACGACAGTCTGAAGATGAGTTCTAAAGTCCATAACTATAGTGATTAAGTATGATTAAGAACTATCAAAATGTAAGCAGACCAAATATTTATATTAATGAATGAAAGAGGCGATTGTCAAGCCCTGCGGCCACGGCTGCGACCGGCGCGGCGGCGGCGTACACTTCGCTCGTAGCGCGCACCATATAACATGTACCGTATGCGAAATGCCATCTTGCTTGTGTTTACGATATTTTTGACTACAAACTAAGTGATGTGAGTGACATTTAAGGATTTTGTGGTTCCGTGGTAAAATTTGTGGTGACTTTACTTTGAAGATTTTCGCGCTGTTTCACTGTAAATCCTCCCATGTCGGCGGATATCGTTAGTTTTTTAGCCCCGCCGCTTGAAGGGTGAGAATTTTGTTTTATAACATAACAAATACTTTTTTTTATATTTTGGAGTGTTATTAAGTATTAATACTTATAAAATCTTTATCTAAAATATGTTTAGTTACAATTTTGCTCTTGCTGCTGGCGCGTTAGTTTTGCTATGCAATTTTTTTTTGGACTGAATTATTTATCATTGTTTTTAATAGTACTTCTCTATAACGTGTCACTTCTTTAATATTCTATTATAGAATAGAATACAATAGTAGAACGTCACTTGACCTTTACTGCGGACATACAATACATTTTATTGTTGTACAAAAGAGCGCTATTTTATAATACAATGATTTGAATGGTGTTATGTCCTATGCTGGCCCAACGAGGAGGGATCTCGTATCCTGCGAAATATGATTAAACAAGGGGTACCCCTTACCGGCCGCACTAAATAAAATCTATATTTAGCAGCCGTGGTCCCGCCAAAATCGATGTGGGTTTGTAAATAGACTGATGCAGTTGAAAATGGTCTGTAGGCAAAGTGGAGGCTGTTTGTCTCGTATACATATATGGTGACTGGTAATTAGTGACCGATACTTAATGTATTAAACACGTGATTGTACTCATCATCATCATCTGCCTAGCCTTTTCCCCAACTATATTGGGGTCGGCTTCCAGCCATTGTACTCATGACAGCAAACCATTTTTATTATGGAGCGAAACCTGTAATCGCGAAAATCCATTTGCAGTTCAGGACATTTTGATTTTATTTTTTAGAAAGCGAACATAAATGTAGTGAATAGCATTTTTTTAGCGATTTCTATTAAAAATTGTTTGTGGAGGAGCTCGTGGCTAGATAATAACAGCCACACAGGTCGATCTTCAAGGTTAAGCAACGCTTGTCAAGGTTGGACTGTGGATGAGTGATCATCTTAACTTACCGAGTTTCCTCCGTGCCTCGGAAAGCACATTAAGCCGTAGGTCCCGGCTGTCATTTGTAGATCTTTGGCAGTCGTTACGGATAGTCAGAAGCCAGTAAATCTGACTTCAGTCCTGCCATGAATTACCGTGTTACCCCAGTTAATGGGTTGTTGAGGTCTGGTAGGCAGCCGCTCCTCGTAAAATAATAGCATTCAGCTAAATCTGGCTTGACTGGAAGCTGACCACAACATAGTTGGGAAAAAGGCTAGGTAGATGATGAATAAAAGTTGTTTGTTATCATGATTTTAATCACGTGTTTAAGTATCGGTCACTAATTACCTGTCACCCTATATAGACAAATCCTCTTAATATGCCTCATTAACACATAATTACTTCCTGTTGGCTAATATATTGTTTTCATATCCTAACTTATATTATAAAATGTGAAAGTGTGGATGTGTCACGCAGAATTGGATGAAATTTGGAAAACATATGGCATTTGACATAGAAAAGAAAATAGGCTACCTTTTATCCCGAATCTTTTTTTCTCTGAAGTTCTCGCAGATGAAGTCGCGGGGAAAAGCTAGTATACCTATAATTCTTTATAGCATTGTTCCGATTTATAGACTTTGCTTGTCTTATGTTATATGACTCTGGTATGATTAAAAATTGTTTCTTGTTCAATTTATCGAAGATAATTCCTAATACTTATGTAAGTACCACAGAAATCTTAATAAAGTAGTACAGAAATATAACCCATGCGTAAAAATTATAAATATATTTAAGTACATATCTACATAAAACATCAACTTTGGAAGTCTTAATTTGTATTTTTAATATGTAATGTTTTGGAGTCAGTTCTTATTTTTTTTAATTATTAATTGCATGCAAATAATGAGCTTTTTCTCAATTAAACTAGACATATATTATAGGAAGTTCAATTAATTTTAAAGAGGTACTTTAGAAGCCTTGTACGATGTCCATTTCTTATTAATTTTACTATCACCTTTTAAAATTAATTAATAATTTCTTTTCAACACACTTGTTTAAAAAGAGAATCTAATAGTAGGTAGTGTACTTAGCTCAAAAAGTGATTCTAATAGTACTGCACTTTGGTTTACAAGCGCTTGTAATTACCATAAAATGTCACAGTTTGGTAGATAATGTAGTTAAAACCTTTTTATTTAATCTTTTTGTTCTAAGAAAGAGTTTTAAAAAGAAACAAATTATTAGGTTATTCCGTTGAATAGAATAAATTAGTGTCTTACTGGTTTAACGTTTGAATCCCCAACCGGTCCTATGAGACCGCGCTGTTATTGTTTTACTATTGTGTCTCGTTTCGCGGGTATCTGAGTAACTACGTAGTGTTCTGTTTTAATAAAACAAAATTAAGTACCTCAAAGTAATGTAACATCCATATTCTATTGTTACTACGAAAGTAGTAAAGTAATCGTAAAAACTTTTCACACAAGAAAATATGGCAAGACTAGGCAATTTATTTATTTATTTAAAATATGATCAAAAGACTATAAATGCTTTCGCCTAGGGATAAAAAAAAAACCGACCAAGACCGTGTCGGACCACGCTCAGTGTAGGGTTCCGTAGTTTCCTGTCCGTCACAATAAGTGTCCCAACTTTTCAAAAACTGTTCGTCCCATCAAAATAATTTTCCTATAATCTGTACTCTCCAGATTTTTAGAGAGGGAGGGACATATTGTTTTTTACTTTTGGAGCGATTATTTCCGAAATTGTTAATATTATCAAAAAATGATTTTAGTAAACCCCTATTCATTTTTGAATACCTATCCAACAATATATTATTATCACAAATTAGGATTGAAATTAAAAAAAAACCCTTTCCACTTTACGGACGGACAGACATGGCGAAACTATAAGGGCTCCGTTTTTGCTATTTGTTTACGGAACCCTAAAAAAATGGATGCGCGCGCATAAGAATACAGGTTTAAGACTTTGCCGCCATGTGAGCCATGTCACAAAAATGTTTCCTAGTTTGACTGTTGGAGTCTTTTCCTACTTAGCGTGCCGATCATGAACTGTCGTAGTAATCGTTATTTAAATCGATAAATTCCGTTTTCGGCTTGCCAAGGCTTGTGTCTAAATACCGTCTCGGCGATAATCACCAACATTATACACTTATATCATAATGCAGTTTAATATCCTTTAACAGTAAGCTCCATCCGAGCCTTACTTTTAATAATAACAATAATTTCCAAATCTAACGAGATCTCCAGATTTACATTCTCACTACAGCGCAAATAGTAACACAGGTAGGTCACAAGCCCGCCACTAGCCCCAGTCTAGCAGTTGTAGCGATCCGGTCAGTGGCTCAGTTTGCTCCAGACATTAATTGCCGAGATGATTTTACGACAATCGATTGTCAATTTATCATGATCTGTGCATGATATATTAGAATCATATGAACTGTTTTTTAGTGTTGAACTTAGTAATTCAGCAAAGGTCTGTGTTGGTGTAACTATGTTAGCATCAGTGATGTTTAGGGCTATATGACGACCTATAGTCAGGAGTGAAAACTTTTAACGTTCGATTGTAAAAAATTTGGTGAGTAAACTACACGTAGTGACTATTAGAACATCGTGAAAAAGACCTGTAGAATCGTATGAACGTGTCTACGAGTTAATGAGCTGAGTGAATCTAGAAAATTAAAGGTCACCTAGGAATCAAGTGCCTCATGTGCATGTAGTAAATATCATGTAGATTTAAGTAGTATGATCTGCTTAAGTGATCTTAAACAATCTAAATATTTTTTTAATGAATATTTTACTGTCTATTTCATTAAAGTTACTAAAGTGTTACATATTAAAGAGAACTGTAATGATTGTAATGAAACGATAAAAATGACGGGTAGAAAAATAATTATGTCAAAACCATAGCGTACTACCCACATGACGTACATTTTCACCGATAAGAACTTCACGCTAAGATACGCTTATTTCATTTGGTATGTACCTATTGATTTTCTTAAGATTACATTGACGCTTAAAACTACGTAGTTTACGAGTTACACTTTGTGCGGTAATGTTCATAATTCTTATAAAGGCGAAACGTTTTGTTCAGTGATTTAGTTTCATGGTTTTTATAAGTGAGAGTGGTATTGTGGAGTTTTAATTCAATAAGTGGAAATTGAGAAGATTGATTACTAGAAATGGGACGATTGTTCAGACGGTAGATATTAAGTATTTGATTGATTTTCTTTCGTTATTAAGCGCGTTTTATAAGATACTGTATAGGATACTAGTGCGCCTAATCCATCCATGCTTACCATCTGTGATGTAGTAGTTGTAAGGTATATAACAAGGTATATTTATTTCAATATAGCCAGTGTATTCTCGAACTTCATTCGTTTCATCTGTCTCCTAAAACACCGACCTTACATGGCGACCCTGCCTGCCCGAGGCATCGCAGTCAAGCACTAGTTTATCATCATCTGCCTAGCCTTTTCCCAACTATATTGGGGTCGGCTTCCAGTCAAGCCGGATTTAGCTGAATACCAGTATTTTACGCGGAGCGGCTGCCTACCAGACCTCCACAACAAGCACTAGTTTATATTATTTCATAAATAGGACTATTATATACTGCTATATAATTTTGTTTGATCACCAATGAGTTGGAAGTCAAGCAAAGGATTATCGCGTTCCCTAGTGGTATCCAACCCGATAGTTCTGGAGATCAGCTAGGCCGTTGCTCCATGTGAAACACTAATAACAATAGTTTACAAATTTTTGTTTTATGGTTTACCCATTCCCAAATTTATACGGAAGTTAATTTCTCTATGGTTCTTATCACGAAATTGTATGTAAATATTTTTATCACGTTAAGTTTTTTAACTATAAGTACAAGAAGTTTTTAAAACAATAAAATTTTCGGCGTATCGAATGTATGAATCGTTTTATTGTGTTTAATTAGTAAAATTAGTTACAAAATAATCGTTAAAATGTCCTCAGGAAAGTGTTAATTAAATTTCAATAACTTTTGCTATGTTTGTGGTCAAGTTATTTTGATAAACACGATGACACCAGTGACAGAATCAGTAAAACAGGCGAATTTTCAAAACATTCACTTCCCGTAAAAAACATTGAAAAAATTTGTTTCTGAAGAAACATTGAAAAAACATTGAAAAAATCTGTTTCTGAATTTGTTTCTGAAATGTGAAATTATAGAAGCATAACTAACTGGGCTGCCGGGAATAAGTTGCAGTTTAAGTACAGAAAATAAGCCAAAGCACATGGACTTTTGCATATTTATTGTTTGAATCCCCAACCGGTCCTATGAGACCGCGCTGTTATTGTTTTACTATTGTGTCTCGTTTCGCGGGTATGTGATAGATTAAAAAACCGTTTTTCTCAAACTGTCTGATGCTAATTTTAAAGAAGGGATCTTTGTAAGCTCCCGAATTCAAAAAAATATTGAAGGATAACTTTTTTGATTGCCACATAATAACTTATGTTGAAAAAGATGCTTGGTTTACCAGTAGCTTTGCTTTCTTGGGCGACAATAAAACTGAAAAATATGAATAAATTGAGCCTAATTTGACTGATTTTATTGTCTCAAAATGGGAGTAGGTACACATGTTACTGAAAATTTATTTTTTACATTCACACTTGAGTATTTTTCTTAAAAACCTGGGAAGCGTGAGTGATGACAATAGTGAATATTTTCATCAGAATTAAAAGTCCTATGGAGAGAAGTATCAAGATTTTTGGGTTAAAAACATATATAAAATATACTACTAGAGTACCAAAAAGAAAATGACACTAAACAGTATATAAAAGTTCACTAAACAGTATCAGTTTTTTTAATTTTTTAGTAACGGCTATGTAAGTAATTCGAAATAAAAAAATACTAATTTTTTTTTTAAATTTGACGTACTCATTTTTTTGACTAAGGGTTAATACCTACCGAATTTCATTGTTTTCATTTATGGGTAAAAAATCGTGCAAACTAGTGAATCAGAGATGCATTCGTTTTGACTGGTAACAGAATTTTCTCATATTAATTTTGGCTATTTGTATGTGTTTATGTATATTACTATTTTATGTTTCTATACCACCCTAAAGTCGAGTGGTAAAAATACCTAAGTAAGGCATTAAGTGCACCTTTGTACAGTTTACTAGTGCATAAAGCCTAAAAAATAAATATAACTTGATAGATTTGGGAAAAGGCTAGGCAGGTATAGTAGTATAGTTGATTGATTTGCTTGCAACGATTGTCCTTCTCATAGTGCTGACAGTAACAGTGCTCTGCCTGGTCTCTAATACACCATGTACCTATTAATTTTATGACGATGAAAGATACAAAAGCAGAACATTAGTTCATGAATCCCCGACCGGTCGCATGAGACCGTGCTGTTATTGTTTTACTAATGTGTCTCGTTTCGCGGGTATGTGATAGGTACCTACAACTCCTACAAGTAAATCATCGGTATCTATGTATATGTTTGTTAGTTTCGTTAAAACTCAAAAACGGCCGCACTGATTTCGAAAAAAAAATGAAGCAGCATAAAAGCACTTAGAAAATTCATTAACCGATAATTTAGTATATGAATACAATAAAACAATAATTCCACGGTGGCAGAACCGCGGCCGGCAGCTAGTTTAGTATTAGAATCATATTACGATAATGTATTTTATAGGGTCATCGTAAAACGATCAGATCAACAGAGTAAGCAATACGTGTGTTTGATGCAAGTTTGTGTTGACAGCGGCCGCAAGAAGGAGATGCGCCGCAGACACCGCGGCACTTTCCGCATGGAGGCGGTGCCCGAAACCGGAGGCTTGTTCAAAATGGCACACATTGGAGACGGGTATGTTCATTCAAGTATTATCTATTAATTGAGGCGCTTGTGCACTACACGGAACTTTACTGTCCGGCAGTCAGATTTACATCAACTTTCATTGAGAATTCATTGACAATTGTAAGAAATCGGACTGCCGGACAGTAAGATTCCGTGTAGTGCACAGCTCCCTTCAAGTAGTAACTTCTGTACCTACTAAATGTATTGCAAACGTCAGAACTAGAAATGAAACGCTACTTTGAGAAATATATCAGTTTACAATTCACATGCGATAAATCTATGATCTCATTTCGGTGTCATTTCTGTTTTTTTTTTCATCTATGTAACTAAGGTCTGTTTTTTATACCCAGGAGACCAAATTGACACAAGTAATGTCAAATTTACTATAGGAATGACGGCAGTTCTTTTGTGTTGAAATGTCATTTTAGTCTCAGGGTTTAAAAAACAGACCATAGGTACCTAAGTACCAATTGAAATATTTGTCTTTTTTCTTAATGCAGCTAGTAAAGTCTGTTTTTTGATCCCTGAAACTAAATTGACACAGGCAAATGTCAAACTTACAATAATAATAATTATGACAGATCTTTTGTGTTGTGACAAGTGTGACAACCCACGTAATGTCATTTTAGTCTCAAAGATTAAAAGACAAACTTTAGCGTAAGCAACATTATCATAATTATATGCCATTTTCTCGCGCATTTCCACCATTCTCACAGACTATTACAGATCCAGACGCCTATCAGATCGTCCATTGATTTTAAGTTATTTTTAAATAGAATATTGGGGTTAGTGGGTGAATAGAATTAGGTTCTGGTGACGGTTCCGCTGCATCTGTTTGTATTGGCCTGCACACGTAAAATATGCAAGCTCAGGCATCTATTCCGAATTTAGTTACGTTAGCTTTTTAAATGCGAATTGGCAGTTTTAATCAGTGGTTTTAGTTTTAACGTTGGACTTATTCTAACTTTAATATGATTTTGTATAAAAAGGAAGAATCGAGTAAATCAAAATTGCGATTAGCTAATAAGGATAGCTTAGCCGTAGCTTAGAC
Source organism: Mythimna separata (assembly GCA_030763345.1). Classification (NCBI taxonomy): domain Eukaryota; kingdom Metazoa; phylum Arthropoda; class Insecta; order Lepidoptera; family Noctuidae; genus Mythimna; species Mythimna separata. The sequence continues at coordinate 17,792,190 of CM061167.1, read as the reverse complement.
CCTGTTTCTGATACCGGTGGACTACTATTTAGTGTGATTATAACGGATTTTGTACTATTTTTATGTAAAATGTAAAAAAAAATGAAAAAAACAGAAATAAAGGATAACTTTATTGTAACCATTATTTCTGTTACGAATATAGTCACAATAAAAAACGATATAAAGAAAACAATTCGCGATCTCTTCGCGTCTTCATTTAATTTGCGGTCATCAATCGTCTGACCTAGAATCTCGCACCCTTTAGACAGTTTTAACTCGGTGGATTTATAGATACTTGGCCTCTGTGCTTGGCCTGGTGTTCAGACCTCAAGCTGTCAGTCCTAATAAAGGGCAATTCGCTCGTTCCATCCTTTGTAGAAGTCATGTCATGGTCTTGGTAATGAGAAGTGCGAGGCTATTAGGCGCTCAGAAACAGCGGGATATTTTTTTGTTTTAATCTTTATTTAAGGGATTTATTTTATACTTTAGGTGTTAAAATGAACTTTATAAGTTGCTTCTGTATTATACAGTATGAGTCTTTATAATGTGCACATATCAAAATGAGCGAATCTATGCTTAATTTTATCGACGGCAAAAATATTAAAAAAATCTTTTTTGTAATTTTTAAACAAAACTGTGTAACTTTTAAACTAAATGATCTATCACGATGAAACAAACGCCATAATGATTGGAAGTAATTCGGCGTCGAAAATATTGAAAAAAAAAATAGCCGCAATTAAAAATAAACATTTTTTTGGCCTGGTGTTCAGACCTAAAGCTGTCAGTCCTAATAAAGGGCAATTCACTCGTTCCATCCTTTGTAGAAGTTAGGTCATGGTCTTGGTAATGAGAAGTATGAGGCTACTATTAGGCGCTTAGAAACAGCGGGATATTTTTTATTTGTTTCAATCTTTATAAAGATTTATTTTAATCTTTATGCAAGTGTTAAAATGTATTTAATTTTATGAGTTGCTTCCGTATTATAAATAGAATTTCGGAGCGGGTTATTTTGTTATTGAAATGTGTAAGACGGCTACAGAGTTAGATCTAAGTTAGGCTCGCTCGCAAACAATGAGGTGTATTAAAATTGATTGTTGATTAAGTGCCATCTGAGCTAAATTAGGTACATAAGTACAATTTTTACAATTCCATAAATAATATTTTTATTTAATTCGTTGTGCTATTTAAGTGTTGTACTTCACCTCAGCTAAGCAGGTTAAACTGAACTATTTTAGCTTGGCGCTTGGTTTGCAAGCGGGTAAAGCAAAGCATATACAATGATTAAGTGTACCTAAGACACCTTTATAGGAAACTAGACTAAACCTATTCAAAAATATTTATTGCAGTGTACAATTGCAATTGTTAGGAAGGGCACCAACTGTGGTACCAACACAGCGGAAACATATCAAACCTAGTTATAACTTTCTGAACGGACACAAAACTAAATAATACTCTCGCTGACCACTTTTGGTCTAAAACCGTACATAAAAAGTTAGGAAATAGGAAGGTATTTACTTACCTTAATGATGAAATGCCTGACAGCCATCTTGTGTTCTTCTTCCGGAGACTACGGATGGTAGTAACCGATCAAGTCCTGTCGGTTTAATGAATGATTTCCCCAGTCACAAACTCTTTTTATATCCCGAATTATCTTAATCCCGTCCAACTGTCAAAGTGTTTTAATTAAAACCTGGACGCTTTTACGCTTTGCGGTAAGAATAGTGTGGCATTATATTTATTTTTGGAAGTATGAAAGTTTAGAAAAGTGCTGAGACGTTCGCGCTTACCGAATCAGAGAAGTGGTTTATCAACGAGCAATGAGGCATTCTGGGTTTTAAAAGATTCGATAGAATAGGAAAATCATGCACACACACAGCCTATCAAAGCTGTTGCAAGGCTAATATAGGATAAGCTAATTAGTCTTGACTCACGTCAAGACAGCCGCAAGCGGAGGTGGCGAGATGATTCAGATGCCTATCGCAAGGGCTGACTCGAGAAAAGAATACCTGGAAAAATTAGAGTAGCAGTGGGATAACAAGCTAAATAAAAAAACGATACGAAAGTCTAGTAACCGGTCTATCCGTGGGGTATCGTATCAATTAAGCAGTCGTTTAGCTGCACTTAGCGAGACAGGCTACCGATTCCAACTTAACTGAAAAGCAATAGACACATAATGGAGATACAAATTGACCCTCTTTGCCATTTAATATTAAACTGCTATTGATAGCTCCTGATTGGTCTGGACATTTGAGTAATGTTAAAGTAATTTTCCCGTGTCTTCAGTATCTGATTTTATACGAGATAGTTTACTTGATACTTTTCGAATAGATGAAAATCCGGTCCCATCCACATTTTCCGAACGTCGACAAAAAATTTAATTTTCTTTATTAGTTGACAATTTTAACAACAGAGAGATTAGTACAAAGATAACACCAGGACACTCTCTGATTGTTGTCCCGACAAAGGCCAATCGGGACAATCATACTAAAATGCCAGCCTCTGATAACTCGGATCGTGTCATTAACTAAATCAAACAAAACAACTTTTATTTACACAGATAAGTAGTGGGACTTTTCAGGCAGTAAAAATGTCCTGTTTCTTAGAATTTTTCATTAAGTTAATGTAATAAGTTTCAATGGTGGGATGTTTTTGGACGGATTAATTTTAAATGCTTCTAATTGACCTATCAAGCTTTTTGTAGATTGCTTTAGGTACTTTTGTTTCATTGATAAATTAATCCGTGGATAGGCACGTCTTTCTGGTGACAGTGACGATTGAAGAAGTCTTTGAACTTTTACGTCAGTAATCAACTTAATTTCATAGATAGATACTGCGTAGGAGAAATCATTTGATTCATCTTTTATGACGGATCCGAAGGTTCCGGGCTTTACCTGTTGCTACATTTGGAATCGTCATGGATTATGTAGGTACCTATTTCTAGTGCCGTTATAACAATCCTAATACTACTAATATTATAAATGTGAAAGTTTGTGAGAATGGATGTGTGGATGTTTGTTACTCTTTCACGCAAAAACGGCTGGACCGATTTGGTTGAAATTTGGTATGTAGATAGGTTATACCCTGGATTAACATATAGGCTACTTTTTTTCGTGCGAAGCCGCGCGTAGAAACTAGTTAACTATAAGATTAATTTAAAGGGAGATCAAATTTTTTGCTCAGAGCGAAAGGGCGTGTATGTAAAGCTCAATTCACACTACGCTATAATAAATAATTATAATAGCATAGAGTTCATAGCACAACAAAATCGCTCGCAATACGTTTATTAACACTTTGCTATACTATAGATACCTATACTCTATTTACTATAAGATTAGAACTACTGTCCGTTCAACCGATTTTGACTTCCATGCTCGTAGACATAAGGATGACATTAGAAGCAAAAATAGTGGTTACAATACCAACTTTTTCTGCAGCCGTCACGTCATTTGTCATGTCATCAACGCAACGCAATAAAAGTCAAAATCGGTTAAACGGATGGTAAAATAAGTTTCTTTAAATTTCTAATCTTACAGTAAATAGAATATGTATATATTTTTACAAATGTATGACGAGCGATATTTTTGTGCTATGAATTTTAAGCGATATGCTATAAGTATTATATTATAGCGTAGTACGAAATAAGCTCTGAGGTGCGTTTGCACTTTGCACGCTTGCAAAGCGTCCACACAATACCGTACCTAAGTGTGCGTGGTGTTTTGCATGGCTTTGCATGGCTTGCGTGCGTTCGTCGCCGATCCGGGCTAGGGTCGTTAAGCGCTGGCCACACAGAAAAGACGTAAGACGCAGACGGGGCGCGGGCAGGCGCAAAAGTACAGCGTTGCGCCCGCGCCCTGTCTGTTCTGTATGTTTTGAGTCGCGACGCTTCTATACATTTTGTATGAAAGAGACGCGGTAGAGACAAATGCCCGCGCCCCGTCTGCGTCTTACGTCTTTTCTGTGTGGCCAGCGCTTTAGGTTTTTGGACACTTATCAAAGAAAGCGTTTGTGAATTGTTTACACGTTGGCTCAGTCGCACATTGCGATGACTCTCGATAAAGTGATACCTAACTCCTGTAGGTAATATCGTAATGCAATGATCGTTTATATTTGCTAAAGTTCACAAATTATAACATGTCAGCGAGTCATGTGATGTCACTAATTAATGACATGCGACTCGATGTGATATGAAAGAAAAGTAATTAGCGGTACAAAATCGATCTCTTATCGATGGGTACTTAAAACCCATCAAATCATTATTTCAAATTTTTTACATGGCTACGATACATTGTTTTAATACTGAGTTTCCGAGACTACTTTCTCTCATCAACTGCTATGTTCCTATGAGGAATGCCGTTCCATATCTTCGAAGTTTATTATCGCATCATGATACATTTTCTATAAGTTGGTTGTAAATTTTACCAATTTGGAAGAATGTCATAAAAAAACGATAAATTGGTGACCACTGTATTGATTTTTATGTAAGTAACCACCAATGATAATTGGTGGTTACTTACATAAAAATCAATACAGCGGAACATAATATTACAAACTTATTTTTTAAGTTTAAATAATATTATCAAGCCAAAAATAAAAGCCAACACAACATACAAGTTAACAAACTATATAATAATTATGTACATCTGATGAAAGTATTCTCATTTCGGCACCCAGAATTTCGGCTTCAAAATTTTCGGCATCCAAGCTATTCCCGATTCGGCACCAATCGGTATTTTGGATTGGGATTTTTTATTGGTTACTACTATATGTTCTGTGGTTACTACCATCCAAAATACCTATGTTGATTCAGGTGCTGAATCGGGAATAAAGCTATTTCCGGGGACCGAAAATTTTGGTGCCGAAAATCTAGGTGCCGAAACAAAAATACTTCATCTAATGTGCTTGCCTATCCATACACACACATAGACGCACTTGCAAACGTCTAACAGCATCCAGCGTCTTTGGTGGCATACAAAGCTCCAAGCTTTGTACGCTAGCCGAGGCTTGCCAACGCTTGCCAAGCGCGAAAAAGTTGCTTGAAATCCACCGGTGTCCTTTAGTTGTCTCTTATAATCTAGATTACAAGTCGCCATCGCCACGGTCACTCTTTCAACGTTCCCGTTCTCATACATACCTCATATGCATCGTTCTCATATATACAACAAGCTAATGCTTTAGGCGTTTCTTCAGTTTTCGTTCTAATCGTAAAATTATAATAAGTAAAAAAATTCGTTAAAATATAGCATATACCTAATAGTAGTAATTGTTCATACTAGGGGCCTTTAAGTAAATAGTGAATAGGTTGCTTCTAGGCAAGCGAGCGCCATCGTCGACCACATCAATTGCTTACCATCAGGGCCCCAAGTCTGCTATTAGAATTGTATCTGAATTGTCGATCATTGGCTTCATAATTGTTGATTTTGATAAACTCCAAACTTGCTGTAAAAAAAATAGCTAATAAAAACCATTTAATTGCGTGTCGGACTTACACTCCTAGGGAGTATGGTTCAAAATGCAGCATTCTTTGAAACTCGCAAAACCTGTAGGGCCCTTACCGTTGACCTAAATTCAAGATTATTTTGTCATGTGTGATCATTATTATCATTGACAGTCTCGTGTCCCCCCTACACTGCTGAGTACCTCCAGACTTCCATCTGTTTGTTTTTCTATGCCATGCTTCCCTAGTCTGGCTAGTCTGTAGTAGGCTTAAGAGGCCTGCGGAGACCGCGCGCTATCTCGAGTTGAGACGCAAAAAAATACGTTTTTGAGGTTGATGGAAGCAATCCAGATAGTATAAACAATTCTTGGACACACCGACTGGAGTACAGTCATCATCCGCACACTGACAGTTGCTTGCTGTGATAGCAATACAAACTATTGGAAATTTGGGAGAGGTTCCGTAATACCAAAAATGATGAATGAAAAATTTATGTATTTCCAATATTGTTTCGAGTATTTATAACTTTATAATAATATCTGTGTTCCTACGGAAAGATATTTTGGAATATTGTTGTTTATAATATAGAAAAAACCAAATAAAAACATGACATTTTCGCTGTGAAAATGTGCAAATTTAAATTCGCTTAAATTTCGTTTGGGGTAAGTTTTTCAACAAAAAGACGATGTAGGAATCTAGATAATTATTGTCTGAATCCGAATACCATCATAATATGGTGTAAATATGCTTAAATTTCAAATGATTTTGGTATTACGTTTGTATGGATAATTCTAACGTCGCGCCCACCTTAATTTGTGCGTAATTACTTAAACATTTTCCATAAGATTATCATTTTGTATAGAATGCACATTTTCATTTATTTTTCGCTTTTATCATGCCTTTATTCTGTTTTGAAATTCGTTAGTACATAATTCAAACCAATCTAGGGACTGAGTCTACCACAAACAATGGGTATGTGGTACTTAAAGATTTAAACCAGCGATTTAAGTGGACAGTGTTATACTTTCAATTTTTCGTTCTATTTATTGAGTAAAGATAATAAGTAATGCCAGAAGTTAAATGTCTCATTTACAGAAACATGCCGAGTGATATTATTTCTGCTGGGGCGCAGGGAGTTTTTAGACAGGTATGCCTAATATTATTAGATTCCTCTTATTGAGTAAACAATTTCCTTACTATGGTTTCGTATCTCGAAAGGAAAAAGTGGAGCCCTTATAGGATCACATTTTTGTCTGTCTATCAAGCCCCTTTAAAACTCTTAGTCAATATTAAAACTTGAGGTATGCGGTCCATTTAAAGGGTGAAAAGTAGAATCAAAATTCTAAGGTAACGAAAAAAAGATAAGGCCGTTTATCTCGCAAAAAACGTATAAGTAGGTATTTTGATTGCAAGACACACAACCTGTGAGACTGCAGCCATAACTAGTAAAGTTCAACCTCGGTAGGAGCACTCCTTTCAATACCCAATCGTATCCGATCCACCCACAGGGGTAGGCCCAGAACGAATCCCTGTGGAATACACGACGCCACACGATACCTTTAGGTACCATCGCGTCCGTTTGGGTGACATTCCAGCAGATAGGCCGCACTGATATGGCAGAGGTAGGAAAGGAACGCGTTCCCTAAGGTAACGTAACGCCTCCTTAATGCTGCTGCAGGGCAAGGTGTTATATGCGTTGGTGAGGCCAAAGACACCCTCAATGTCACTTCGCCCCGGGGCCGTTTCCTCTGTTTGACCCTCATTAAGATAACTAACCTAACCTAGCTTAACCGTAGACTGAATGCCCGTGTTGCGATATAGAGCGATTGCCTATCAAGCCTCCATAACCCAGTTATTACTATGCTTCTTACATAGACTGATGATCAGACTTTCTGGCGTTTGACTACCTGTAGCGAATGTCGATGATCTACAAATGGTAACCGGTACCAACGTTGTTTCCCAGGCACGAGTTGTAAGCAATGCCCTACGGTAACTATAGGTACATCAAATGAAAAATTCCCATCGGTGCTATACTCCGTTGGTTTAGGTAGTTAACTAAAGGTAAACAATCTTGGTATGTCTTTTTATATTAAAGAGGTCGTATATACTTAATATACACAGAGATTATTTAAATTTAGTTTATTAGCTAACAACGATTTAGGTAAATATCAATTTGCAAAGATTTTTACATACAATTTATAGACAACTTTTAGATAAAAAGACATGCCAAGACTGTTTACATTTAGTTAACTACCTAAACCGACGGAGTATAGATATAAATACGGTACAATGGATGGTATCGTGGCATTAATCTAAGATGCCTGAGATACCAGTTTAAGAAATAAGGTGCCTTTGATAGGTTAAACAATTAAAAAATTTAATTATAGAAACAAATTAGATGTAATTAATTTTTTGCATAAATTTTTACACGTGCTGACAAAAATTTGAATAATAAAAATAGAAGCTTTTTTATAAACATTATCTTTTATCAAAGCTTTTATCCTGTTTTGGTCTCGGGGGACTCTTTCCTGTGTAGTTGAGGAGACAGTTGAATATAAAATAATGACGGAAAAACTTGGACTTAGGTAAGCAGGCCCAGTCGCGTTTCTGAACTTCTGACCACGAAACCAGCGGCGAACGAGATAAATATGAACATATACAATCAAACGACGACATTTTTTCACCTACCAATTTTTGTGAACATATTAGGTTTTTAAAAACGAATAAGGTACTTAGGTATTTTTTTAGGTGAGAAATCCACCACTCTAGAGCGGAACGGAAGGGCGGGATAGGCTTTTACTGACTAAAATTCACTTCTATGTTCCTTCTTTGCCTCGCGTTCCCCAAGTTTTCCTTTTAGAAGGAGAACCCATGATCCCAGTAGGGTTCGACCCTGCTGCACCCTGGATTTGCAGACATCTACGAGGTGTGCGTGGAACACTAGGTACCTACTTACGCGCCATCGGCGACGTACGGTTACCGGAAGGCCTTATGGCCAGTTATCCAGTGCTCACTGTCTACAAGCCCACGCCTGCAGTGGCTGGAATCAATCGACTGGGGCATGAGGAAGTCCGTTCCCTCAAGCGAGCGGCCACCTCCTTCGCTAGCATTACTTACTGCTTTTCAGAAGGAGGCGACCGCCTGCCATTCCTTCTGTAGCCTGTACCAGAGCCCGGCGCGAGAAGTCGTTGACGCCGATCGACCCCACGTGGACACGGCTGGGCTCTGCCTAGGCAGGGCATATCTCTATCATAAACTCCACCATGTCCTTCGGGTAGTCTATACCCAGATAGGTACTTGTATTCTTTCCCGTGTTTGAGTTTGGTTCAGATGTATAAAATTACGATAAATTACCTCGAATTTATCTTTTCAGTAAGAATAATTCTAACCTATATTTACCCTACATATTGAATCTAACAATTATTGTTAGATTCAATATTTAGGGTAAATATAGGTAGTAGGTACTTCAGCGTACTGCCCTTCAGTTAGTACTCCCTTTAATTCTCTACTTCTTTTTTACCATAAATATCCTACACTAAATACTTTCAGCCTTACTGGCTCATAACTTACCTACTTACATAAGTATCTACATGACAACTAAGGATGCAGCATGGATGTAGTAAATATAAATCTTCATGACACGTTGATCGTTAATCGTTTGAGGGATTCCTACACGTACAGTTAAATAGAAAATATAGCAGCTATAAATCCGTTAACTTGTTTATAATTTTAATTTCAAAGCATAAATTATGTAGGTACCAACCATTGGTACCAACTACCAACCAAAACAGTGATTAAAAGGTCCTGAAAATTTATCAACGATAAAGATTTTTTGATAATCATTAGGCGATCCCCATGGCCTACCTATTATTATCAGAATCCTGACTAGAATTCGGAGGTTTACTTTTGCCCATTCATATAGAAATCGAATCAACATTTCAACACACTTGGGATCCCAACCCCGATTTCCATCCACCATAGGTGCAGACTTACGGACGGCGAGCAGTGTTTAGCTCGTCGTCCGGACGCACGGACTTTCGGTAACCGTCCGGACCAAGCCCATGTCGTCGACGGCGCGTATTACTTCACGCGCGCCTTACAGACACGTGCCAGCAAACTGTAAGGGCCCGGCCGGGTAAAAGAGTCGAAGCCTACTGGGGCCATGTGTTAAACGAAAGAGAACCCCAGGACCCCGGAAATACCTAAGGCAAAGGAGGAACACGAGTGGGTTTTTGTTAGTGAAAGTCTGACACGGCCTCCCGCTCCACCCCTCCGTCATATACCTAGACGAATTCCCAACTTAAAAAAAATTGTGCTAACTGTCGCTGAGGTTATCCGCGGACGGACAGACTGACAGACAGACATGGCGAAACTATAAGGGTTCCTAGTGTTCTACGGAACCCTAAAATTAGTTACGTAAATACATTTCATCCGTTTCGTTGTAAAGACCTATCTCAAAAATTGGCTTTTGCGAGCCCGAGTCGTCGACGCCGACCGCGACGGCGCGTAGTGTGTCACGTGCGTCGCAACATGTCAGCAAAACTGTAGGCGCTCAGCAGGGTTGATGATATCTACTGGAACCATGGGTTCGCTTCTGAAAGGAAAACCTGGGGCCCTGGAATGTACAGTAAAGAACATAGGAGTGAGTTTTAGCCACTAAAAGTCTGACACGTCTTTTCGCTTTGCCCTAGAGCGGGAGAAGTCATTGGATGATTATGTTTCCCACCTTAAAAACAAAACCGCTTACCTCTTACACTCTACACTTACCCTTCTTTGTTTCACACACAAACTACCTATTCGTTTCTTTATCCGCAATCTGAGAAAAAGTGCAGTAGTCGGCTCTCGCCAATTCAACTTGTTCTAATTATTTACCGCAATAGTTTACCGAACCTTCATAGGCACATTCGTCATTTTTAAAAGTAGGTTTAACTAAATAGGTATAAATTGCCATTTTCTCAATGATATTGTTTATTATAGATCTATTTTGTAAGAATGTGCCATCTGTAAACTTTTTAACGCTAGCCTCTAAAGTTGTGTAAACAAATTAATAGATGACGTTAGTGTTGAATTTCGAATAATTTCTGTTAAAATAACACAATAATTTTCATGAGCAATTCAGTTTTAATGTTTATCCAACAAAATAATATTCCGATGTTTAGTTTTGTTAACTTTGCGTTTTGCAGAAATCATTCGGGGCATGCGATCGTCAGAAAACCGCATTGTCGTCATACGCGCGAGCCGCTCGCCTGTCGATCGGAACGGCCGCGGCAGGGATCGGAAATTTATTCACTCGCAAAATGGCGACTGCTACAGCAAACAACTTGTGTCCATGGCCAAATAGTCAAAATGACTATGAACTACGGGATGTTATTGGTAAGTTTTTTATTAAACCATGTAATTCTGTAATCAAGTGAGTGTTTTTTCAATTTTGTGTTTTGTAAATATTCATAAAAGCCGCATTCAAGGTTTGCTTGTATTGGGTCCGACTCGACTGTCAAATTCCATATGATCTGCGGAATGTCAATGATTTTCTTGGAGGTTTCTGTTTTTTTTTCGCATTTATTTATACAGAAATAAAATTCTTAAGTCTTCATAGAAAAATTAGTGATCATAACCATTGCTGTAAGAGCTGGCTAATTGATTGGTTTACGCAGAAAATATCAGTGTATTATAAAACAGCTTGAAACCTAAGCCGCACTAAAGGTGTATTGTTGATTATAGGAGTTGGAGCCACGGCTGTCGTTCATGCAGCATTCTGTGCACCGCGCAGTGAGAAATGTGCCATAAAACGTATAAACTTAGAGAAATGGAACACATCCATGGACGAATTATTGAAAGAAATACAGGTATGCACCTAACTGAATATTTAAAATGGCTCTGTTAAGAAAGTCAAATGCTTACCAATATATTTTGTTCCAGGCTATGTCAAGCTGTAATCATGAGAATGTGGTGACATACTATACTAGTTTTGTAGTACACGATGAGCTGTGGCTGGTCCTGAGGCTCCTTGAAGGTGAAAGTTTTCTCATGAATAGTTACGATAAACCCTGCTCAAGAGTGTCAACTCCCTTTGTATTTAACCTATCACATACCCACAAAACGAGACACAATAGTAAAACAATAACAGCGCGGTCTCATAGGACCGGTCGGGGATTCATGAATTAACAAGCAATGGCAATCAAGTAGTACTCAGCCTATGTGGTTTAATTGTCATTTTAGGTCCCATTTTCTTATAAACCTTTGTGGTGTGCTTATTAAAAGGTTGTTGTTTAGTTATTATTGACATAGTTTGTTGGATACAGCAGGAAATTCTTACGCTGATAAGGCAATTTTACCAGTTATGTGGGGCATTTATATCTATTTTTTATATTAAGTTATGATGTTCTTTTCCAATACTGTTGTATGTGTAACAGTCAAAGAACAAAAAGAATATTTGATTTGAGGAAAAACATTGATTATCTAAATGTAAACTAACATTATATAGGAATATTATTAATTAAAATTGACCTAAGAGGTAAAATAGTTATTCCAAAGAATACCTGTTTATATTAAGCAAATATTATTTTAAATAGCTATTCTCTGAAAAAAACAGCCGTTTTGTTCTAGAGTAATCCAAAAGTCGAACCTTAATTTTTTAAAACAATCTAGCCTTTCTAAATAGACTAAAAAGTAATTTAATTATGTCCTAAATTACTGTAAACTGGTTACAAAAATGATTTTGCTGCTAGGATTATAAGAGGCTATTTATTCCAGATAACATCACCATTCTCATTAGCTCAACCACAATCGTTGGATCTCAGGAAACAGCTAGTGTTATATTTATTTAATAAATAGTTTAAGTTTTTGTATCAATATGTTTCAGGAGGCAGTTTGCTAGATGTGATAAAGCACAAGATGAAAGTGGCAAACTGCAAGCACGGTGTATTTGACGAGGCAACAATTGCCACGGTTCTCAAGGAGGTCCTCAGGGGATTAGAATATTTTCATAGTAACGGACAAATTCACAGGTAAATTATTATTCTAAAATACTTGGTGGCCGTCACAGTAGCAAATTCTTGCTTAGCAAAAGTGTTCATTCTAGATGTTTTCTGCGAGGTGTCTAGTTCCTGCTTATGTCATGGCTCAATTTCGCTTCGCAGTTTAATGCCAATGCTACTTATTATCTCTATGTTTATGTTGCAAGTTTTATGCTATGTGACGTCATGAACTAGTTTTGTGAAATGCCAACTTTGTTTTTATTTAATTGCAAATCATAAAGAAAATATCTAGATCAACTGCACCAAAGTTGCTTGATCATCAATCTGTTCACATTTGGATAATAATAGTAATTTTAATTCCAAGATCATGCCTCTATTAACCTTAGAGTCTAGAAAAGAGGCATTTATAATAATATCAAATTGTTAAGAAGCAAATTCTTCTCATGATTGAAGTACATATATGTATCATTTTTTGAGGGATTTAAAGAAAGCCTTTGCCCAGTTTCAGGACCGCATTAGCCTGATAAAAAATCTCTTTTTAGTTTATGTTGCTTTGCTGCTCTATGCAATATGCCTGCTAGTCAAGTAGTACAAATAGATGTCACGTATGCCTGCTGCTTTGCGATTTCTAACAAATCATTTTATGCAGTTTAAGCAATAACAGACTTACTAGAGCGATTGCTGCAAAATGTTTCCATACCTACTACCTTATTAAATATCAATGTTATTCTTCAGCTCAAGTTACTGTGTTTTATGTAGATTATGAATAATATTATTTCTTGCTATCAAACCGCGAAAGATGCTAATGATATTTGAGAATGTGGAAAAGTTTGAACCAGATTTATATTTAGTACATGGCGGAATGTCGATTTTTAGCAGTAATGTAGCGAATTAACATTTAATTTTTATTATGTGCCGAATTTCATTGCTGTTATTTGTTGCTATTCTCAAAGACCAAATCATCTATTAAATATTAATGTAAATATGTAGTCACAAAAACATTATTTTCACAGGGATATAAAGGCTGGAAATATATTGTTAGGAGAAGATGGTACAGTACAAATAGCTGATTTTGGTGTGTCCGCGTGGCTGGCCACTGGCAGAGACATATCCAGACAGAAAGTTAGACATACCTTTGTGGGCACACCCTGTTGGATGGCCCCAGAAGTAATGGAACAAGTGAGAGTTGTATGATTCATAACACTACTAATACCTTTTTTTTTTTTTTTGTTTTACTAACTTTGAGATAGTTCGATGAAATCATTCATTATAGTACCACCTGTGTTAGCGAGTGTTTTGCGGCGATATTATCGTTCCATGCAACTCGATGAACGTGTCTCCACACGTCATAATGCCACGGCGATTCGACGAATGACATTAATAAGCAATAAGTCAAGTCGCAGCGAATCACTCGCTAATAGAGGTTGGCGCCTGAGAAATAGCTTATATTTAGATCTCATCTAGTTCCTATCAATGATTTTTAATTGTCCTCTAGTGATGCCTATTGAAAAACCCACAAGAACATTGAAAGCGTCAGGGAAATATTAGAATAATGTGATAAAACCCAAACGTCACATCAGCAAATCTCTGTTAGTCAGGGATTATATAGAACTGCTTATCATTGTTGATATGGAAACTAAATATCGTGAACTGTAGGATGGTTTCATATTACTTTACAACATAGATAGAGTTCGTTGGGCGTGACTTAGTTATAAATAATATTATTCCGCCTCTTAGAACTAGAATAGTTGAATCATGTAGGTTTTTCTTTTAGTTTTGCACTAATTACGCCTAAGAAGCAATTATTACACAAGAATTTGAATTTTCAGGACCATGGTTACGATTTTAAAGCTGATATCTGGTCTTTTGGGATAACGGCGATAGAAATGGCGACGGGCACGGCGCCCTATCACAAGTACCCTCCGATGAAAGTGTTGATGCTGACGTTACAGAATGACCCACCTAATTTGGACACTGGTAAGGTGAAAAACATTTGAGAATGTATTAATAGAATAATATTTAGTAAACCTCTTTGTAAGACAGGTTGGTTAAAACTACCTCTTCTCCTATACTCCGTTCACAGTGATAGCACTGTCAAAATCATCAACTACCACCCATCTAGTAGGTTGCTGTCATAGGTAAAATATCAGAAAGGCCAGGTGCGTAACTTGGCCGCTAGTGCGCTACTGCTCTAATGCATGAGGGTCTACCCACATGAGATCCACTCATGCACCTCAGTGCATACACATCACAAGGCTTAGGCATTGGTTGCAAATTGGGTAGCAATTTGATGTGTTCCAGTTTGTTGAACAAATGAACATACAATAATATAAATCACGGCACAAAAATGGAAATCAGCTATGAAATATTCCCTTACAGTTTGAGCTAAAAAGTGAATCCAGTTGTTTATTGTTTGTTCTTACTTGATCCAGAAAAAACCACATGCATTAAAAATTTAAAAATCTGCATCTGAAAAAATAACATTGAAATGTGCATGTTCTTGAAACTCTCTTATCTCTGAGATCAGTACGACAATAATTTAAATTTTAAATTTAGTTTTTGTAAGCCTCACCATATTGTTTACGACAAATATACATTGTCACGTAAATGCAACATTATAAAAACGCTGTATCCTCATAAATAAAAGATATAACCTATTTTATATTCATTTGTGGAATTTTCCTCAAACGCTCGTATTCATAAAGATAGAACTATAATAAGTATAGCGCACACGTGGGCCACGTACGATACGGCCGATCTGTGCGCGTCGTTCTCCGTACATTTTATATGGCAACTAGACTTGTAGAGCTACAT
This sequence comes from Mythimna separata, assembly GCA_030763345.1. NCBI lineage: Eukaryota > Metazoa > Arthropoda > Insecta > Lepidoptera > Noctuidae > Mythimna > Mythimna separata. The sequence continues at coordinate 17,776,986 of CM061167.1, read as the reverse complement.
TAGATCCACGCCACGCCACGGCATCGACATTGCTCTACATACAAATCAGGTGTGGCCACGTGTTTGGTGTAATGTAGTTCCTACTTAAATTATTTTTATTTTCAGGTGCCGATGAGAAAGAACAATACAAAGCTTATGGAAAAACTTTTAGGAAAATGATCATAGATTGTTTACAAAAGGACCCATCGAAAAGGCCAACAGCTACAGAGTTGCTAAAACATCCATTCTTCAAGAAGGCCAAGGACAGAAAGTATTTAACACAAACTCTAGTCGCTATTGGTCCTAGTATGGAGACTAGGGTGCATAAGGTATATACAAATTACCCATACTTATAATTGCAAACTTTACTCATTTTCTGTTATGTTATAGCATAGCATCACCCTTATCATGTTCCCACTGCTGGGACTCAGGCCTCCTCTCTAGGAGAGGGAATCCAGCACGCGGGCCCAGTGCGGGTTGGTGGAAGCCACATGTCTTCGAATTTTTGGTTCTAGGACATGCCGGTTTCCTCACGATGTTATGTTATAATATAATATTATTTTTTACCCAGGGAGTATTTTTCCTGCTTATAATTATAATTTTTATTACTGAGAATATAGGGATGCACCATAGGTACTGCTCTACATTGTTATGGATAGAAGCTGATACGTTAGCACTAAATCTGAGTGTTTTGCAGATTCAGTGTCTGAAGGCTAACAGTGTAATCCTACTAAACGTAGCGAGGCTCATATTACAGAGCTTACGTAATACTAACCGCTAATGCTATCTCCGTGTCAATGAACATTTTAGAGATTTGCTAAAGTGATGCAATCTGTCTACTCGACAGGCACACTTAATTATTTTTTTAAACAATAGACTTTCAAGCATTGTTGCATATTTAGGAGCTGGCTTACATATTCAATTTCGTTAGGAGGTCGAACAATTGTTGTTGGAAATGTAGCGTTATCTATGACGTCACAGAATCCTGCATCGCGAAAAGTTCTCCGCGCATTTTGAATCTATACAACAGCCCGAAATCATATATCGGGCAGACCAGACATAATACCCGTCTGGTCGGAAGATTTTTCCTTTCAACGGAGGTATGTGGGACTTCTGGGAAGAACAGATGGTTGATGGGGACGGAAGGTTCTGGAGTGGAGTGGCGTACCGTAAGACGCAGCGTCGGAAGGCCTGGCGAGGATCGCGGGAATCCGATGGATGCGAGACGCACAGGACCGGTCGCTGTGGCGACGCTTGGGGGAGGCCTATGTCCAGCAGTGGACGTCTTTCGGCTGAGATGATGATGATGTGGGACTTTGCTCCCTGTTCCACAAACCTCTAAACTATTCCTCTATTAGTACGTATGATGTTTTTTTGTTTAAATAATATGTTAAAAAATTCCAGGCCAGTAAGCATTCGAAGGGAGCATCAGGCAGGCTGCACCGCACGGTGACTGGCGAGTGGGTGTGGAGTGAGGAGGAAGAGGAACAGCAGTCAGTCGAAGCGCCCGACTCTGATGATGAACCGTCCTACACTGAGGACAAGCGGCCTATGAACGAGTTGCAGAAGGCCGACTCTAGTGGCAGTGATAACGAAGGCACTGAGGTGAGTCTGACATCACGACAAACTACCGTTCATAGGGCCCACGCCCACGGCGAATTTTTGTAGCGCTGCTGACAGTCATACTACATCGGGGAGAGGACGGAGGGTGGCGCGTGAATGAAAAAAGAAAAACAATCTACATACAAAATCTTAATTTTTGTGCTACTATATCGCGTTTGCATAGCGACAATAGCGCGTTTGCATCGCGACTGAGAATCAGCATATCAGTTGATATCAGCAAAAAGCCAGCAACTGCATTGCGATTGTATCGATGCGAACGCGCGACAGCAGCGCTACTGCATCGGTACAAAAAGTTGCCATGGGTGCGGGCCCTTACACACACAATGGGTCTCTGGATCTGGAAATGTCAAAGCCTCTTCCGTGAGTGGGAGTGGTCTGTAACTTGTCAGATGTCGGTTCCGAATTTTAAGCGGATGTTACGATGGTAGAGCATTTTATATGAAGCTATTCACACTCGTCCAACACTCATTATGTCGGGTGTTTTGCGAGCCGTCTAAAAATGCCTTATCAGGTCTCGCTCGGTATGAGTAAGTAAGTATGACGCCGTTCAGTATCAGATGTCGGGGCCGACAATTTGCTCCCCACCACCCCTTGTTCCGCCCACTCGTGCGTCGCTGACGCAGATTGCGACTCGTGTGCACACACGGCTCGTCTCATACAGTTATTGTGTTTTTATTGTGCGCGAGATTGATGTTTCTTAATAACGAAAATAATTAAAAAATCCTAAAGAAATAATCACAGCTCAGGAAAGAGGTATCCTTTAAGATATAATTTTACAGCTGCTATTGGGTTCTATATTCGACTATTAATTTAACACGAGACAAGTGGGAACGAGTTCTTAAAACATAAATAAAACCCCCATTTATAAACATCCACCTATTTTGGGACCCTGGAACGCAGGCAAAGAAGGAACGAGGTCTGGTTTAGTCAGTACAAGTCTGACAAGCCCTCCTGCTTCGCCCAAGAGTGGGAGACGTCATTCTGATGATTACCCGTACCTTGAAAAAAAAAACCTATTTTCAATTGAGTAATCTTCCAAACCTTTTCCCAACATAGTTAAGTTCTTCACTTCCTCTAATTTAATAAATAATCATACTGTGTCTATTACAGGAGCCACCTAAGCAGCCGAAGCCAGCACCACCGGCAGCAACTGCCCCAGTACCGGCACCGGTACCAGCATCAGCACCAGCACCAACATCAGCACCAATACCAGTTGCCCCACCTGCGCCTCAGGAAGCTGAACTTGCAATGAAGTTCGTTCAGGGAGAACCACCGGTCATTAACTTAGTATTACGATTAAGGTGAGTGTAAAACAAAGTGCAACGCTTTTTTTTTTGAAGTGGGTATTCATCAGATTGACTTGTCCCACTTTTGGGCGGAGCGGGAGGGCGTGTCAGACTTTTACTGACTAAATCTACCCCATTCCTTCGTTGTCTTCAAATTGGGGTCACCGAGCTGCCCTTTCATAAATCCGATCCATGGCCCCAGGGGCTTTATCCTTGCTGGACTCCTACTGTTTGCTGGAATATGCTAAGTGTTAAAATGGTGTATTACATTCTACTGCCTCTTACTGGTGATCCAGTGGTAACTGCCCCAATTTGTTGTAGCTCGCGGGTTTAAACCTAGCCAGGCGTCTTGTGTAATTTATTTCATCACTGCTGCTCTCAAAACGGTGAAGAAAAACGTAGTGAGGAAAATGGATGTCCTAGAACCAAACTGTCCCAGTGTGGTGGATTACGGCCCAATCCCCCTCCTATAGAGGCCTGAATCCCAATAGTGGGGACTAAAAGGCCGATAATGCTTATCCTAAAATGCCTCTTACTGGGAGTATGCTTGCATGTAGGAACATAACAGACCGATAACGCCTATCTGTTGATTCTGCAGGTGTTTTTATAAAATACATCAGTAAGTGTAGTCAGTTTGTGTGTGTTTGTTTGTGAAAGTTACGCGATGCGACTAGGCTCGGTCCGAGTTTTTAGCGGACTGCCGACTGCGAGCTACCCAGTGCTCGCCATCCGCAAGCCCGCGCCTACGGTGATCGGAAATTGGGCTCGGGATCTAGGCGGCAGTGGCGTGAGGGCCGTTCTTTCTCGCGCTCGCGGTCGGCGGCCTCCTTCGCTAGTATTACTGCTTCGCAGAAAGAGGCGACCGCCCACCACCCCTTGACGCTCCAGACCATGGCCTGGATCAGGGCCTGGCGCGAGAGGTCGCCGCCTCCGGTGGCCTCTACGAGGACTCGGTGGTGCTCCGCCCAACCGGGGCACACCTCTACCATGTGCTCCATCGTGTCCTTCGGGCGGTCCACACAGTGGCGACTCCATTCCGCCTTGATCTGATGCAAGAACCTTCCGAACTTACCGTGTCCGGTGAGGACCTGCATCACAACAGAACGTGAGGATGCCATGACCTCTTTCCAACCACTCTTCAGAACAAAGTCCCCTCGACTTACCACCGCGTGCACCGCAACGACGGCGTGCCCAGCACTGGGTTACGACAGTCGCAGTCGCCAAGCCATCTTGAGATTCCGTCGGAACTCTGTCCGCCAGACCGCGACTTGTCGTGGCACCGGAATTTCGCCCCGGCGTTGCATCTCTACGCGCAAATCGTGCATGCGTGCAAGGACTGTTGCTTCCAGATCCACCACGGTGGCAGGCCTGCAAGGAAGCTCACCGCTTTGCGGGGGAGATCGTGCGGTGACCCTCTGGCAATCGTTAAGTTTTGCCGACGGTCGCTTATCAAGCGACGGCGCCCAAACCGGCGCTCCATCCGGATCCAGTTTGGGAGCCAGACGTCAGAAATACTCCTCGAAAATGTGGACGAGTCCCAGGTACTTCATCGTCGATTCGTCGCCGATGAAGTATCTGGGACTCGTCCACCTTTGGACCCCCCTACCCTTATTAGGGAACCCGGTTGTGGCGCAGTCCCAGGGCCATGAAAGCACATGGCCTCGAACTTGTGAACACGTAGTCGTATCCGATGTTCTACAGGGGCGGTCTTAGTACCGATCCCTGGGGAACACCGCACGACATCTCTCGCCGTCTCCTCCCTGGTGACCGGGGTAGATGATGAACCTGTCCGACAGGTACGCCTCGATCACGCGACGGAGTAGGCGGGCACAAGTGCCGCCCCAATTCTACTCCAGGGCAGGGAGTTGAAGGTATTGACGATGTCCAAAGACACCGCCAAGACGATCCTGCCCGGGATCACTCCGTCGTGAGGGCTCTCATGCGCATGATAGCGTCCACAGTGGAGCGCCCCAGTGAAAGCCGAACTGGTAGTCCGAAAGATCCGGCCCCATCCGTGCTAGATGCGCGACGAGGCGGTCTGCAATGACTCTTTCAAAGAGCTTGCCACGTCGCTGAGCAGCACGATGGGCTGGTACGCGGACAGAGAATCCACAGTCTGCCTCGGCTTCGCGATGAGGACCAGTTTCCTGGGCATCCAGCGAAGGCGGAACTGGCCCCTCTCCATACATGCGCTAAAGAGCCCTCGCAATCGAGATTCGAGAGCCTCCATGGCCAGGACCCAATCCCTTCCGGGCACGCCGTCGGTCCCGGGGCGGTGTTCTTGGCACTGAGCCTTCGTATCACCGCCCTCATCTCTACCTCGTGTGTTCCCCTCGCTCAGTGTGCAGGTTGGCCACCACACAACATCAGAGGGTGTTTTTGAGACAAATCAGTAAAGGCCTTTAGAGAGTCTTCACACTAGCGTTGGTCCAGCATAGGCGATCGATAACTGTATGTCTACGCAGTGCAGACGTTGCGACAACTCGGCGCAGACGTCGCGTTGTAGCGACGTTTCCTCTGGAGTCAATTGAAGCTGCGCTAATGCGGCACAGTCGTCATACAATTTAATTCATGAATCCCCGACCGGTCCTATGAGACGGCGCTGTTATTGTTTTACTATTGTGTCTCGTTTTGCGGGTATGTGATAGGTTAAGCGAACGAAACTAACGCGACGCATGCTTCACGCACCTGCGGCGCTAGCGCAGCGTATTCATATACCTTTGTACTGACCGTCAAATGTAACTAACGAAGTCGAAAACCAGGCATTTCGTAAACAACGACCTACATTTTAAAATACTGTTCCAAAACTTTCAAAGCCTTAATAATAAGCAAGATATACTTGAAGCATTTATCGACGAAAACCCATTATATAAGGCAATATGTATCTCAGAAACCTGGCTCACTCAAGATAAACTAGATCTCATAAAAATTTGTGGATATAAATGTGCATCTTCTTTCTGCCGCAGCACCAAAGCAGGTGGCGGTGTATGTATACTTCTACAGGAACATATTGAAAGTATCCATAGAACCGATATTTCAGACATGTCTATTGAGTATGTGATAGAAGCATGCGCCACAGAATTACCAAAAGAAAATTTATTAATTGTAACTATGTATTGGAATAGAAGAGAGGAGGAAGTATTTTATCAGAAATTCAAACAAATTTTAAAATATATAAACAATAAATACTACAAATTAAACATAATTATAGGAGGCGATTTTAACGTTAATGTTTTATCAGACAATTTAAAAACTACTCAATTTTTAAACGTAATGCAGGAATATAATTTTACTCAATTTGTAAAAAACCCAACACGTGTAACATCAAAAACCGCGACTTGTCTAGACCTAATATTTACTAACTTTAACCACAAAGATATGTACGTAACTATAGAAGAATTGGGCTTTTCAGACCACCACAGCACAATTTTACACTTAAATATACCCGATAAACCGGAAAAAAATTGTTGGTATTCCATGAAAAGGATATATAATAATTCCAATATACAAAAATTCAAAGAACAATTACAAAAAAATATTTGGAACGATATTCTTACCACTGACAATGATATTAATGTTAATTATAAAAAATTCAATGACATACTTATCTATTCTTAATAAATGTATACCATTACGTAAAGTCAAATTAAAAACAAAACATAAAAAATATTGGCTCACTACTGGAATAAAAAAATCTTGCACAAATAAAAGACTATTAAAAACATTAACATTAAAAGCAAAAAATCCCACATTAACAAATTATTACAAAAAATACGAAAAAATATTAAAAAATACTGTCACGACTGCGAAAAAACTTCACTATAAAAATAAAATGATGCAATCTAACAATAAAGTTAAAACAATGTGGGGAATAATTAATGAACGTACAAATAAGACGGCAAAAAGTGAAAAACGCAATATAACACTACAAATAAATAATAGTTTAACCTCTGAACCCGAAGATGTAGCAAACACATTCAATCGCTTCTTTGCTTCTATAGGTGAGAATAGCACAACAAAACCTATAGGTAATAAACCAAAAGGACTACCGGCAAGTTACACTACGCAAAATACAATGTACCTTAACCCAGTAGATCCCTATGAGGTAAATAGAATAATAAAAAATCTTAAAAATAAAAAAAGCCACGGAATTGACGAATTTCCACCTACCCTGTTAAGACAATGCGCTGACGAGTTAACTTTGCCTTTCTATTTACTTATCAACCAATCTTTCGAAGAAGGTGTATTTCCCGATTTGTTAAAAAAAGCACTTATAAAACCGATTCATAAAAAAAATATAAAGACCGACCCGAACAACTATCGTCCAATTGCCTTGTTACCAACGGCCTCGAAAATATTTGAAAAAGCTATGTGCGCCCGCGTCTATGCATTTTGTGAAAAGTATAATATATTTAATGACAGTCAAAATGGTTTCCGCAAAAATCGATCAACGACTTTGGCTGTTTACAAATATATCCAGGAAGCTCTCAATATAATAAATAATAAAAAATATGCTATAGGATTACTACTGGATATGACAAAAGCGTACGATAAAGTTCAGTTTAATATACTATTAAATAAGCTATATAATATTGGCATACGCGGTAAAAGTCACGATTGGTTCACCTCGTACCTAAAGAACAGAGAACAAATCGTAGAAATTGAATATTACAATAGCAAAACAAGAGAAATTAATTTAATTCGATCTCAAAAGATACCTGTTAATGCATCAATACCACAGGGAACAGTGATAGGATGTCTGCTGTTCCTTATTTACATCAACGATCTCCCTGACCACATCAATGAGTCATGCGTATTGTTTGCCGACGACATTTCTATTTTAACACCATGTGACAACAGTACAGACTTAAACCAAAAATTGACTTCCACTCTTGACACTACAACACACTGGATGAACGAACACAACCTCGAAATTAACTTTAATAAAACAAAAATAATAACTTTCTACCCGCGACAAAAAATACCTATAAATATTAATTTCAGTTACAACGGACACAACTTGGAAGTAGTAAATAAATTCACACTTTTAGGCTTAGACGTAGATTCACACATAGATTGGAAACCCCACATTCAAAAGATAAGAGCTAAATTATCAAAGTTTACATGCGCCCTCAGAGAAATAAAAAAAACAACAGATTTTAAAACAGCATTAGTTACTTATTACTCATACGCATTTGCATGGCTCAAATATGGAATTATGTTATGGGGAAATAGTACAGATGCGCCTACACTATTCACTTTACAGAAAAAATTAATAAGAATTTTAGTGAACATCAAAGACACTGACTCCTGTAAGCCCTACTTCAAAGACCTAAAAATATTAACTGTGCCCTGTCTTTACATACTGGAAATATGCAAATTTGTTCGAAAATATCCACAGTTCTATACCAAACGAGAAGATATTCAAACTAAAATTACACTTAGACATAAAAATAGACTTAACATACCCACATCACGATTGAAAATGCACTCTTCTGGTGCATTTGTTATGTCTATTAAAATATTCAATAAGTTACCAGAATTCATTAAAAATGCAGATAGTATAAATACGTTTACCAATAAACTAAAACAATTTCTAATAGACAAATGCTACTACACAATAGATGAATATTATAACGACAAACATCAACTACAATGAACAATATTATATTTTTTCTTATATACATAAATTCAATTTATACATTTTCATTCCAATAAATGCATAATTACAATATATTATACTGTTTGTATTTATGTATTATTTAATTGAAATGACATTATTATTGCTTTGAAATTTTTATTCTATTGACATTATTATTATTACTGCTTTGACATTTTTATTTTTTATTATATTGACATTTTAATTGCTCTGACATTATTATTGATTTGACATATATATTTTTTTATTTTTATTGTTGACATTGATTTAATTTAAATAATAAAAACCATAATTTCAATACTATGACGATAACACAACCTGACATTTATTTGGCTTTATACAGACATTACATACATAAACTAATTTAAATAATAACATAACTTCATGAAAATAACGACAAAAAACAAATGAAAATATTCGACATAATTTAATAATAGGTACTTATACACGGACGTTACTATAATATATATACATAATTAATTTAAATGAATACATAATTTACTTACAAAAATTTAAATTATAATATACAAAAATAAATTAATTTCTATCTAAGTACTTATAATAATAATAATTAATACCATGAATTATAGTCGAGTCTTCGTCCTCTCTCCTAACTCCTAACTTTTGCTGTGCCCGAAAGGGTCCATATTGATCTTGATAATATTATTTATAACACCTGTCCTGTATGTACTATGGAATGCAATAAAGTATTGAGTATTGAGTATTGAGTTCTGACAACGCGACTACTGCTCCGCGTAGTCTTAGCGTCTGCGCTGCGCATACGTTTATCGAATGCCTACACTGGACAAACGCTGGTTTGAAGGCGGCCTGACCGTTAAATACGTTCCTAGCAAACCATCCAAAACTTTTAAGAAATTCTGTACGGCATTAATAGATTTTGAAAAATAAAATTAAAGCAAAAAATATAAAAAATATTATGCCTTTTGATCCTAAGTATTTCATGTAAGCGCCCACTGCGACTTTGTAGCAATGCTGTCGCACGTTTTATGAACGCATGACAGCTTCGCTAGTAACGTGCGTTAGTTGCATTTGCCACGCGCTACAAAGCGATGCCAACGCGCTACGGCATCGTGACTGTATCGATGTTAACACACGATGGCCTAGCTCGAGGGGTCGCTGCCGCCGGTCGCCTCCATGAGGACACGGACGTGCTACGCCTAAGCGGCCCACACCTCTACCGTTTGCTCCACCGTGTCGTCCGGGTGGTCCACACAGTGGCAACACCCGGGCATTTCTTCCGCCTGAATCCGATGCAGGAACCTCTTGAACTTACCAAGTCTGGTATGAACCTGCTTCATACGGAAGGGTCGCATCTTTCCAACCACTCCACAAAGAGAGGACTTACCGCTATAGTTATGGGCTGAGACAATCGCAGTCGCCATTCCACCATGAGATCCAAACTGTCGCCGCGACTTATCGCGCATCGTTGCATCTTCACGTGCATTTGTGTACTAGTTTATTGTATGCAAGATCGATCAATATCTTTACCTCCTACTACTGGCATCTTTTGCCAAAGAGGCAACGGTAAAATGGAGCGATTTTGCAGTGCTGTTGGCAAATGATGTCTATTATATTAAGATAGCGACCTTCATTTTTTTTAACCTATCAATACCCGCGAAACGAGACACAATAGTAAGACAATAACAGCGCGGTCCTATGAGATGGGTCGGGGATTCATGAATTAATGCTTCGGTTTGCATTTGGCCGCTATCTCACTTGTTGGTAAGCGATGATGGATCACGCTTGCCTAGAAGTAGCCTGTTCGCTCTTGACTTAACATAGGGGTTGTAGCTATCAGAAAAAACGGATATATCGTCACTTAGAAAATCTTTTTCACTTCTCTAATTGTTTCTGACGAACGTTTCAGGAACCCTAGTCGCGAGCTCAACGACATTCGCTTCGAGTTCATCATGGGAAAAGACACGGCGGAGGGCATCGCTATGGAGTTAGTGGGTGCAGGTCTGGTGGACCCGAACGACTCCGTGCCCATTTCCCTCAACCTCGCCAAGTTGCTGGACGCGCAGCAGGCTGACATCACCTCGCCTAAGGCTGTAACATTCCATTTGGTAAGTTTTATGATCCTCAACGCGTCCTCCTGGATGCGCGAGAGAGCGAGTTAGAGCGAGAAAGTGTATCAGAATTTTAATGCCCAAAACCTGTGTTCTTTCAACCCTTTGCATTCCACGGCCAGGGTAACTCTTTCTACATGATGTTCCGGCATTTAACAAACTGCCAAAATATTTCTGGTGCAATCCTGTTCCATGAACTGAACTGAAGGATACACACTACGTACTCCTCAAACGACGATCTTTACTGGCTTAGACTAAAGAGTGAATGAATCGAATTTAATGGCGTGGACAAATCCCGACAATGGAGGTATACGTATAGGAGTATGTTTGAAGTCCCGACAATGGAGGTATACGTACAGGAGTATGTTTGAAGTCCCGACAATGGAGGTATACGTACAGGAGTATGTTTGAAGTCCCGACAATGGAGGTATACGTATAGGAGTATGTTTGAAGTGTCCCGACAATGGAGGTATACGTATAGGAGTATGTTTGAAGTCCCGACAATGGAGGTATACGTATAGGAGTATGTTTGAAGTCCCGACAATGGAGGTATACGTATAGGAGTATGTTTGAAGTCCCGACAATGGAGGTATACGTATAGGAGTATGTTTGAAGTCCCGACAATGGAGGTGTTCGCATAGGAGTATGCTTGAAGTCTCGACAATGGAGGTATACGTATAGGAGTATGTTTGAAGTCCCGACAATGGATGTATACGTATAAGAGTATGTTTGAAGTCCCGACAATGGAGGTATACGTATAGGAGTATGTTTGAAGTCCCGACAATGGAAGTATACGTCTAGGAGTATGTTTGAAGTCCCGACAATGGATGTATACGTATAAGAGTATGTTTGAAGTCCCGACAATGGAGGTATACGTACAGGAGTATGTTTGAATTCCCGACTATGGAGGTATACGAACACAAGTATGTTTGAAGTCCTGATAATGGGCGTATATGTATACTAGTATGTTGGTGATGTTGTATGAGTGCCTATGGTGATCACGTGTCAACAGCCGATTCTCGGGAGTACGCAAGGCACATTTCTGTGTGTGTTTAGGCTGTACGGAAATACTAACGAAAACTTGTAAATGAAGTTCTGTGGCAATTAATATTTTTAATATTCGATTGTTTCCTTTTCAGAATTCGGTTGGGCCCAATGAGGACTTCGACGACAAGGCACTGATAGGATTTGCGCAAATATCAATAGTTGAGTAAGGACATCAGGGTTTAACTGTATCTGTAAGAAGCGTAGGCTGTGGCGGCGCGGCGGCGTCTAGCTAAATGTACTTGGATTTGTTTATGGTGCTAAAATGTGAAGGCTTCATCAAATGACGGTAATTTAATTTCCATTTGTATATTATGTTAAAATTGGCCATTTATTTTCCATCGAGCCAAAGAATTTTAGTCTTAAAACTTAATTGACGATTTGATGAGTAGTTGGTAAGATATTTGTTTTTTTTTTGTTGCTTTATGCGTTTGCATATTCGTAAAGTTTAAATTGTTTTTATTGATTTATAATTATTATTACTGTATATGAACGAGTCGCCGTTTTAGCCACGGAAGTGTAAAATCTGGTTGTTTTTAGGACTAGGAACTATTACCATACATATCTTCACGTGTTCCTTGCATCGTAGGTTTAAAGCATCATTCAGTATTAAATATTTTACTGGTTATAATCATAAGTCCTTAATTCACAAGTATTTGAAATAACATGAAACACCGGCCTATCCGGCTATAACTATAGATTGTAGACGAAATCAGAGTTAATCATTTTGTTTCAAAATTACTTATAATGAATAATGTACAAAGAGTAATCACTGAAAAACTATACGTAATTTATTTTGTTACTATTTATATGGAGTAAATATTTTATGTTTTGTGAGTAGATGTATGAGGGCCGAATAGATTCTGTGTGCTGATTGCTATGCTGTGGAACGTCGGCGTCTAGCGAACGATTCCATGCCACAGCGAGCATCGCTAGTCTATCGGCAATCATAGTATTTTCATTGAACTGCATACGATTTATACAAATGGTATAAAATTGATATAGTACTCTTGCCATTTCCGAAGACAATTTCAAAATACAAGACAGTTTTTAACGATAAAAATAAAAAATAAATAACTCAAGTTTTTTGATCTTTACCAACTGAAAACTAGGGTTAGTCGAAATAAAACAACACACATTTACTCTTTAGCACTTTGTATTTTTACGGATCATGATCTGAATATTAAAGAATAATCGTTAAGTTAGTCCAGTGGTGGTCGAATTTAAATAATCTCATTATTTTCTTAACATTCCTTCTTTATCGCTACTTAAGACATTCTAGTTATCGAGGCTTATTATCAAAGATTTCATATTATTAGGATTATAATGTAAAAATGTATGGCCTTGCTGGCCCATTACCCCTGTATGTGATGGTCCATGCTGGACAATGTGTATTATGGCCTATGCTAGGTTAACAGTCATGTATTTAATGACTATTAAAACCACCAGAGTGGTGTATGTGTACATATGTAAGAACCAGATAAAACCTTTCTCAATAATATCTCCTTAGTGGCAAAAATCTTAAGTTACAGAAAACGTATTTTATGGTAACTGTAAACAACAGTATTATTTTTAACTTCTTTCTTCAAAATCATTATCGTTACGTTGCATTCAGAAAAGTTCCTACATGTTACGGTCACCACTGTAATAGTATTATATTGATATTTAGGTAGTCTGTATTCTGCATTACTGGTAAGTTTATCATACCGCACGATACTATGTTCTATATCGGCACACTTATGTTATACAGGGTGTAGACTGGAACCGATGAAAGAAATAGCAATAAAGAGAATCAATGCAAGACAGATATGTTTTGTAAAATGGTTTCTATATCGGTTGCTAGTGAGTCTAATTTCCTTTGTTTTTGTGGGTTGAGCTCTAACTGGCGGCGCGGGCGTTTATTGCCAGGTGAGCTAGCTACAAAGATATTACGAAATATTTGACACGCCCTCTGATGAATGTTAATATGTATTGTGAGCGGCAATTTTGCACCGTGTGTAACTTATCTTATATTCATTTTTAAGAACAAAAACGGCCATAAATATAAAGGAAATCAGAAGTTGTTATTTACTAAAACAATAAAAACTGTTTTAGAGGCTACAAAGAATTTAGTAGTAATCGTCAAGTGAAAGTAAAAACGGAATTTTAAAGTATTATTTTGTATGTTCTATTATTATTGTATGATTTGTTTAATTGTAATATCAGGTGTAATTGCATATATTTGTATAATATACAGGGATAAAAAAATTATAAAAATGTTTTGTTATATTAATTTTGCATTTTCGATTTGTTAATTTGAAGATTAAAAATTGTTTGCAATGATATTTTTTTTTGTTGAGCTTTGAATCAAAAAGTGTATCATTCTTTGGGAAGACGCTCACGAGCAACTAAGCTGCCCGGCAACTTTTTGTTTGTCGCTTGATCCTCGTCTTAATTTGGAAGATGGGTAAACAGGTGCGATAGCGACACGACTTTTTGTGAGTTAATAATAAACAAGTTGATAGAAGTTGCGTCGCTGGTCTGTCACCGAACCCACAGACAAAAGTCTCCTAGTCGCGCCACTAACGGCCGAAACCAATAACCTATCGATCTCCAGTTTTGCCATACTGCAAATTGTAAAAGAATGATACAATACAAAAATTATCATGTTTTCTGTTGTTTCATTTGTTTTTCTATCTCCGATATGTGATAGATCGGTTATTGGATTCGGCCGGTAATGGACGCACTAACATACAATCCGATGGACTTGATGCGAGAAACAACTTAGTTACGGACACAAAGATTGCTCGTGCGCGGTATCTCTCCATGCTGACGTTTTAGTTATATTTTAAAGAACATTTGATGAATAAATTAGTATTAGTCGTGCTTTTAATAATTATATTATTCAGTTAGTTTAAATTGGTGTGCAATTATTCATTTTGTCAAACAGTTTACCATACTCCATCTACAGTGAAACCGGGATAAGTGGGAACTCTAATGAGTTATTCCACGTTTCCCGCTTCGGTAATAACCAATTTAATCTATTTTCTCAATGGAAACCTCAAAATATCATGTATTTCCATTTAGAATATAAAAATAGGTAACGCCTAACAAAAATATGCTGGCAATATGTTACTATTATCTTAGTTTGATTACGGTTTAAAGATCAGGTTCTTTTTGGCATTTGATTCCTCGTATTGTCCTGTAATAATATATAACCTAGGTTTCATTTCTGGTGGAAAGAAAAAAATACATCATGCCAATTTTTTGCATTGGCTTTTCTTTCTATTTACGATTTTGGATAAGGTTACTTTTTGATACACACAATAATAAAAATTGAATGTACCCCATTAAGAATATTATAGGTTTATTATTCTAAGGGCCTGTTTCACAATGCCCGAGTAGCCACTACTTCCTGAATAAATTCAAAAATGGAAAAGAATTTGTATGAAATTATCTGCCAAGTAAGATACTCGAAACTTAATCATAGGTGATGAAACAGGCCCTAAGTGTAAACTTATCTAGAAATCACTGTAATTGTATAGTAGTTACTATCTCACTTACCAGGTTTCACTGTATTTAAATGAGTGTTTTGAGCCCAGCAACAACTTTTAAATGTAGTAACGCGGTTTAAACTAGCTTTAGTTTTGTCTTTATACATTTTTGCTAGATGGCACTGAACTCAACATTTTTAGTTTATTTGGTTTAGGTCTCTAAACACAGATTGAAAAATATTAACTATAGTGAATACCATACTACATCACTTCTATACAGAAACCCCAACACCTACTAAACACTAAGCTATGCTATTATAGGTATAATTATTATAATTATTATAATAGACGCTGCAAGCAAAAACACACTCTACGAACGTGCGCCGAGATTCCAAATTCCCATGTACACGGCGTGAGTGCGTCAACAATTCATCAAACACGTCAAGGATGTACAGAAAACACAATTTATGACTTGATAAAGCTCTTATACACTAAAAGTAAAATAAACTAAAAATGTTGAACAGCGCCCTCTAGCGAGAACACTGATCTCTTAAGATCTAATGAACGTACTTTGCGCAGTTATAGTTACGAGACATTACTATACTCTATTTTTTTCTATCTATTTATTTATTTACTTTATGAAAAGAAAACAAAAGAAACTTATGTTACTGTCCGTTTAACCGATTTTGACTTCCATTCCGTAGACATAAGGATGACATAAAAAGCAAAAAAAGTGGTTACAATACCAACTTTTTCTGCAGCTGTCATTTGTCATGTCACCAACGCAGTAAAAGTCAAAATCGGTTGAACGGACGGTAAAACAAATTTCTTTAAATTTATTTTCTTATAGTAAATAGAGTATAGTGACTATACATGTGACAACAAACCTAGTGTAGTGTTTCTGCGAGAGATACTGTTTCAGAGTAGCTTAGTTTATATTATAAATGTATGATTGTGCACTTACAATTCCATCAAGCCTTTTCGCACGTATTCGCTTTTTCTCGTAAAATAGAACGATGCGCCAGCGCATTTACAAACAAGTGAATTTGCCATCAGAGGTAGAAAGGGCAGATTGGTTTGGCTCAGGCCTTAATAGGCTTAATAGGCTACATACTATTGCGTCAATTATGCTTGTTTTCTCTTATACTCTATTTACAATAAGATTAGACATTTAAAAAATCTATTTTACCGTCCGTTCAACCGATTTTGACTTCCATTCTGTAGACATAAGGATGACATTAGAAGCAAAAAAGTAGTTATAATACCAACTATTTACTGCAGCCGTCATTTGTCTTGCCACCTACGCAATAAAAGTCAAAATCGGTTGAATCGAAGCGTCCATAAAAAAAATCTAATCTTATTGCAAATGCCGTATAGTAAGCTGTGAAATCAATGCCTAAATCTTCTTACTGTTGAATTTTCGACTCTCTGTCCTTCGCTGAACGTTGAAAATCCTTCAGCACACCTTTACCTATTAGAGGTTTGCATTCTTTTAGAGGTTTTGTTAACGAAAGCAATTGATCAAGTGTTGTGTGAGATGAAGACTGTTTGAACTAAATGACTGAAGACATTAGAATGTTGCTTCGTGATATGATCTATAGATGTATGATTTGACTTTAGGACAAATGAAAATGTACCCTACGCGTTTGAAATAAAGTTTTATTTGCTTCTTGGTGGAGATGGTAGTCTTGGGGTGTAGAGAAATGTTAAGCTGGCTAATTTTTTAGTTTTTAGTGAAGTTTTTTTCAAAGTCAACTGGAACAGTTCGAGACATGAATTAGGTGTATTTAGAGGCAAAAAAAAAAATTAGGGCCATCATCTCAAATCATATTAACCTATATTTAAAAGTGTTGTGAGCATGGCGTTTATAATAATAAAAAGACAATATCTACTGCTTATTCCCGACCTCTCAATTCAAAACTCGGCTTTTTCCTCATAAAAATGCATAAAACCGAGTTTTGACATAGCTAGAGTCGGTAACTATGTTTCTCTCGACTCATAATGCATTAGACAGATTAGCCGCAGTAAGTAATTTCGAAGTATGAAGGTCATTTGACTTACTGTCATTACTAGTAGTAGTTACTGCTGAATTATACAGTATTCACTAATCTACCTGGCACAGCCTACCCCTTAAATGAAGTAAGATCAAAGGGGCGTGGTCGCGTACCGAAGCGAATTCCCTCCGCCCCTCCCCGCACCGCCACCTACGCCCCGAGGTAGGTGACGGTAGGCTTATAAACTATAGTCCATCTAATGAAAGCGCGACCTGAGAAAAAGAGGTTAAATCCAAAAAAAATGTACGTGGTATTATTAACTAGTAGGATAATCATGTGTTGACACTTCACATATTTTTTAATTCCTGCAATTACGGCTGAATACTGTTGCCAATCAAATTTAAAAAAAAACGCCATGTCGCGCTTTCATTAGACACACTCTATTTATGAAAATGACTGTCGTCCATTGCTAACTTTATTATAAGTAACTTTAGTATGTGAACCTTTCTTCTTTTGCGACAATAACCCGTCTCCTCGACACAAACTGATCAGTATTCGTCCAAGTATTTACCGTATTATTAGTCTGGTTTTTCTAAACAACTCTTATAACACTAGCTATAACACTTATACATCAATTATATCATAGAATTTTCAAAAATTGCACCAGTTTTTCGGTGAAATAGAAGAATATTGCATAACACTTAAAGTTGTACATCAATAGGTATATAAATGTCTTAGGATTTCCCAAATAATTGCACTGTTTGTCGGTGAAAAAGAAGAATGTCGCATGTATTGTATTCCTTAAGGTAGTTACATAAAACGTTTTCATATCACGATTCTTGATATACATATTTTTCAAGATTTACTGGTTTAGATTTTACACATTTTCTTGATTACGCTATTACGTCCACGATTTTGATGTTGTAAATTAGAAATTGGTCGATTTAAATGTCGTTTTTTGTCGTATTATAATGAAAATTGGTATTCCAGAATTGTTGCACATTAACTCGTCGAAAACATAGAACCAGCGTTCGCGTAATTTCGCGATTTCCACGTTTAAAACGCTAGAATTGTTTTCATTTTATGATAATGTTATCAAACTACTACAAACTTATCTCCTCTTACACGCGTCTTTTTTTGCGGTTTATTTACAAAATTCTACAAGTTTAAGGTACTAACAGAAGCTGAGGCTACAATTATGTAGGTAGAAATCTTTCTTGATATTTAGTCTGTTTGAAGTAAGCTTGCTAGCTTTTTTAGGGGTTAGTATCTACCCAAATAAATGTATTATTTCAAAGTGCCAAATACTAATTCACCCTGTAAAGTAAAACTCAAAAGATGAGGATTTGCTTGCTCTGTTATGCTAAGCTAAAAACATTTTTGGTTCTCATTTTATGATATTTGCTACTGATAATGATTCCAAGCCTTGTGGCATAACTAAAAAATCTTTATCTTATTTCGGTTTTCCAATGACGCTTATAATATCCAGTAGATAGGTATAAATGCGTTATGTTGTGCCTTGCTATCTGCGTTTAAGTCGATAAAATTAACCCCGCGATGAGTGACTCATAAGGTCGTGACGACTACGTTAATTAGATATTTGATATGACGCAATCTCTACAGAATCCCTTCACAGAGACCAATGTGAATATTCTTCATTTGATAGAACACTTGTCATGTTGGTATTGGTAACGCGATGTACATACTAATGGGGAATACGCATGACAAAATAATATGTGTCCATTTTATCAATAAATATACAAAAATAGAATACCTACTAACTTTGAAAACAAAATCGCAATTAGTAGTAAAGCAAATGTCCCTCCCGCCATACGCACGGGCGTAATGTAATATGACGTCATATTACATTCGGACTTCTTTGTTATTTATTTATTTATTATAGCAGCTTTGAGGCTTTATAACTTCGTTGTCGATTAAGATATTTTAAAAATTCTTTCATTTTCATATTAATTTGGCAAATAAAAAATATGCGTGCATGCATATTCCCTGTTTCGTCATAAAAGCAATAATTTCTTCTTTAAAAAATCTAGGTTATTAGGTCTTATTTTATTCCAAAATAAAATCGTCCTCGTATTCAATTACTGCTACATATTTTTATCTTGAATCCAAGTTATCATACTGTCGCATGATAACTTGGTGATAAACTTTTCTCAGTTATGGACTTATCCGAATGATTATAGAGAGGTTAACAGGAAACCTGATTTTATATAGTAAACACTGACTCTTGAGACTCCTACCTACGATTACACCAGGATTATAAAAAAATATAATAATATTATGAGTAGTGTAAAACTCATAATGAATGAGTATTGTAAGACCACGGTAATATTATCTATGTTAGACACTTCAGCGATGCTGTCATAAATGTTCTATTTTAATTAGTGAGTCTCATAAATGATCCTATGACACAATTTTTTACTACGCATTTAGACAATACCCCTATTCGTAAAATGGTAGTATTGAAGTTTTAGCTATAATCATGGCTTAGTATTCGACTTGCAAGAAATAAACTCGCTCGAATGAGTGATGTACTATGTACGTAGTGATGTGAACTGAGGTCACCGGTGTCGGTTTCGGCTTGTTTATGCATTAGCTGTCACATGTAACTACGAGTGACTGAATAGACGTAGTGGGGAATCCCCGCATTTATTTTTATACGAGAGTAAAATGAGACCATCTGCTGACTGTAGCAAATTATTCTAAACTTTATATATTTATAATAGACTTTGATACATTATTCTAAAACTTTGCCTTTGCATTATACATACATATTTCTAAGGAATAAGGTACCTATCCAACGATCTTGCAACCCCTATTGTGAATTACTCATGTATTTTCAGTGTGCTTCGTATAAAAATATTGATGGAAAATGTAGTAATTGTTTATCATGATGATTATGTATCTTAAAATATTTATTATTATGTAAAATTGTGAAATATTGGTTCTGAGGAGCCCGATATAATACGTAAGTTGTAATTATTATGCAAAATGTAATTATGGAATCTCTTAATGCACATTTCTTTAAACTTTTAATGTTCCTCATTGATTCTTGTAATGTAGGTGGTGCCTGAAAACGCACAATCTTTTGTTGGTTATGTTTCTGCGTCTTATTGAATCTTAATGCTTAGATAACTTTGTAGATTTATAACGAGCAATTGTGTTATAATATACAACACGGTCACATTAACTCGAGGCTTTACGTCGATGAAATAATGTCCAAAACAATATAACAACAACAGAGCACTAGCCAAATTATCGACGCGCGTATCAATAACAAAGATGCTGACCATTCTCGACACTTGCCAGGTGAGCTAAGGGAATGGAATAAGGGGAATTGGGGGATGCTCGCATTTCAGAAATGCGTCAAGTTAAAGTGACTGGCATATACCTATCTGTATTATCTATAGCACTGAATAGGGTTAATAGGTACCTACCATTTAAGCCTCGTGTTACTTTAGGCAACCAATGTCTTGTGATTCGTCTATAGAAGTGGCAAATGAGATGGTTAGTGGCAAGTGATATTCTTAACGTTATTGCAGGACTTAGGTTGTCTACTGGACACGAAGTTTTATTGTATACAATCAGTATCTGTAAGTAACTGGAGTCTGTGTGCTGAAGACAAAATTCGTTATTTAATAAACTGTAAAATGAGGACATATTTTTGTTTTTATTACTCGTCTTCCCAACACGGTATTCGTAATATATCCCTTGGAAGCTTTTTACTGAGACAAACTATAGTAAGTATGTCTTAATCAAGATCTTGGTCTAATAGTGTACCAAGTTATATCCCGATCCGGTCAACTTAGGCCTGATTTAGGGCCCTCAGCCACGGAGACTTGTAGGACTGCATCGTGATTGTAGCGCTGCTAACGCGCGACCGTGTCAGACGACAGCGGGGAGAGGAAGGTGGCGTGTGAATTAAAAACAATCTACGCCCAATCACACCAATCGAAGCGTAAAATCTAACAGTCCGTGATAAGACCTTTAATACTAAGGGCCTGTTTCACAATGTCTGAGTAGGCACTACTCACTGAATAAATTCAAAAATGTGACAGAATTTGTATGAAATTATCTGCCAAGTAAGATACTCGAAACTTAATCATAGGTGGTGAAATAGGCCCTAAATCTTAATTTTTGTACTACTGTATCAAATTTGCATCGCGACTGAGAATCGTGACGTGGGCGAAGCCGCTAGCGACTGCATCGCGACTGTATCTAAGCGACTGCATCGCTTCAAAAAGTCGCATGGGCGAGGCCCCTTACAACCACCCAAATTCATATCCTTTAAGGCAGGTAATAATCAAATATATTCTCTAGTACTATTTGGAGCGACAGGCAGTGTCGTGTTGGTTTATCTCCGTAACCGCTAGACCGAATTTGATGGGACTTTCACTGATGGATAGCTGATGCAAGGAGTAACTAAGGTCTATTTCCTGTAGGTACAGGATTTAAAACTACCTACTGAATACATCTTCGTAACGGCTATACATTTGACGGAACTTTCACTGGGATAGAGCTAATGTTAGTAATGATTAACATTAACTATTTTTTATTCTCACGTGGGTTTAGGACTTAATTAAGGAGGGCTAGTTACATCCCCGAAATGGATAAACAGATTTTGACGGGATTTTAACTAGCAGATAACTTACCTACATGAGTTATAAGAACTAATATATAATTTATAATTTGCCCCAAAAAAGTCAAGAATATTCTATCATTCCATGCCAACGAACGTTCAAGACCGCATTGAACATTAAATCTATAGCCAGCAACACCCGGGAGTGATCCCTCTGTGGTGAAGCTGAGCGAGGCAGAGTAGAGCAGCGAAGTGTGAGCGTTATCAATGGAGCGGGGCAAAGTAGAGAAAAGTAGCCGGGTGAACTGCTAGGCGTACAGCAATGATTAGTAGAGTTATATCATTTCTCTGAAGGCTGAATAACCTGTTGGTAGGTATACCTGCCAGGTTTGCCTGTACAGTTGAGTTTTACCTACAGGTAAACCGGAGCGTGTAATTTGCACACCTGTGCAGGTTTACACACCGAAAAAATATGAATTTCTCTTTAGGCATCAGCTGTTGTGCATGCAACGCCTGGGCGAAACTCCGCTGTTGCAACAGGTCGCGATTTGGCGGACAGGGTTCCGGCGGGGTCTCATGGTGGAATGCTCTCTGCGACTGTCACAACCTAGTACTGGGCACGCCATAATTATGGCGGTTAGTCGGTGTAAGTATGGCGGTAAGTTTGAGGAGCGGTTGGAAAGACGACACGGCGTGAACGCCGTGGAGAAGAAGGTGAGGACACTTTCCTTTTGCCACAGGTGGTCAGCGAACATGGTGAGTTCGGAAGGTTCCTCCAGCGGATTCGTGCGGAAGGAACCTCCAGGTGTCACCATTGTGTGGATCGCCTGGAGGATAAGGTGGAGTATATGGTAGAGTTGTGCCCCGCTTGGGCGGAGCATCGCTGTGACTTAAGAAGAAGTATAGGTCATGGTCTTGAGCGAAGGGAAATGGCAGGCGGTCGCCTCCATTTGCGTAACAGTAATGCCAGGGAGGCGGCCGCACGCGAGATGACGTGAGCCTCACGCTCCGGGTTGGGATCCAGACCCCAATTTCCAACCATCATAGGCGTGGGCTTGCAGATGGCGAGCAGTAGGTAGCTCACCGTTCGAACGTCCGGAAAAAGCCTAAGTCGTCGACGGCACGTAGTGTTCCCGCGCAACTCAAGGAGATGTCAGCAAATTGTAGAAGCCCAGCAGGCAGCAGGTAATGGGTTCGGGTATTAACACGTTAAAACCTTCCCGAGGTACATTTTCTTACAACTGCTCTAAGTGATTACAACGTTTTCTCTAAATATTTTGGAAACAGATATCTTGTGGATACCTATTACCTAGGTTTCTGCGAGTATATAGATCAAAGGTATTAAGTCAAATCCAGTAGAGAAGAGACCTCAGAAAATCTGCTACTAATTTTTCCGGTACTTATAAATTTAAAAAATAGAGATACTTACTATACATTAACTGTTGACGAGTGGCGAAAATAAACCTATCATACCTTCAATAGGCAACTAGACATGTAACTGTAAGATACTTAGATAATCTTCAGATCTTACAGTTGTAATGCCTATCTAGTTACCTGCATACATGCAGATAGGCCTTATTTAAACATTTTAACAGACGGGACCTAAATAAAACTCAAACACACACATCATTCTCTTCATGGCGAGCAATGGGTAGCTCGCCGTCCAGACCGAACCCAAGTCGTCGACGGCGCGGAGTGTTCCACGTGCGCCTCGAGGAGTTGTCAGCAAATCGTAGGGGCCCAGCAAGTTAGCCTACTGGGGCCATGGGTTATATGAAAATGAACCCCGAAGTCCTAGTACGAAGGCAAAGAAGGAACAGGAGAGTAGATTTATTCCGTAAAAGTAACGTAGCAAACTGACACGCCCTCCCACTTCGCCTAAGAGCATGAGAAGTTATTAGATAAATAAACTAGTGCGCCTCACCATCAACGATTTCATCACTGTTTACCATGAGGCGGAATCGCAGTGAAGCTTTAGTTTATGTTATAAAAAAAAATATGATTTCCCTCCTAAACAAAAACATCATTCACCTCAAATTCGACTTTATACAAAAAAAATAACGAATTTACATTCTTCGATACCAACCATGTCAAATAAATAAACAATCGCAGTCTATCTCTATTCTTATTTACTATCCATAAAATAAAGTCCGACATTTTTCACGGAAACTTTAAAAATAATGTAAGTAGTTAATCTAAAACCCTGACCCAATTTTTGAACGAAGGAGTTTTCGCAGCGTTTCGTAAACATTTGATACAGATTAAATAACGTGATGAGTTGGCTAGCGAAGTCGCTGAATGTGGCCACTTGGCCGGACACGGCACGGGGCGGCCGCGACTGTAGCGAAACTCGACACCCGACAGTTCCCGGAATGATATTGCGAGTCGCATACTTAATCTACACGTATATAAATTGCTTAATAAAATCGTCACATGAGCGCTAAGGTTCACAGGTCACCCCAAGCCCGCGACAAACAAATTTGTATCAAGGTCAAGAGCGAGCTCGGCCAATCAAACTGTTACCTAACAATTGTTTGATGTGAGTTTTATGTACACTCTTTTATATTAGATACGTTTTCTAAGAACTCTATTGAGAGCAGCGTGTTTTTGTCGTAAAATGTACCACACTCGATCTTGATCAGCTTGCTCGTAAAACGTAAGTAGTCAGAACTTTAAATTAACAGATTAGTCATAGTCATCAGATTAAGAAGCTTACCTACCTTTTTTTAAAATTGTTATAAACTAGTGCTTGACTGCGATCCCACCTGATGGTAAGCAGTGATGAAATTGTTGATGGTGAGGCGCACTAGCTTTCTTAAGAGCATACCTATGGGAGTTAATCAAGTACTTAATTACCTAAAGTTTAAAATCAGAGTTCTCCTGCACCTGGCATGGTAAAGTGCGCCACATAAACCTAATGACTGTTTATGTAGCAATAATCAAAACAATTTATGCGTTGGGTTGGTAAACACATCTTTGTTGAAAGCGATAACCGAGCACGTGATACTCGAAGATTTTTACGCGAAAGATCTCAGTTTTTGAACAACAAAAATAAGGGGGCGTTTGGGGAATTTGGAAGATGAGATTAGACTTGTTGTTCACATGAAAGACCAATTGGTGTGTTCGTGGAAAATAAATAGTAAAACTGTATGAGTTGAATGCGTACATACATAGTACGTAGTGTGAGGAGGGCGAGTTGTTTATCATTACGGGTCTATATAAGCGTGCGGGCGGGCCGGCTGGCTCATACATTACCGGGATATAGCTCGCTACTAATACGCCGGCGAAATTTTCAAGTACGCTCAAAGATGAAGATGCTGAAATTTGTTGTGTTTGCGCTGGTGGCTCTCCTGCTCGTGGCCGTCCGGGCCAGTCCGGTGCAGCAGAAAGTGGAACAGCAGTTACAAAGTAAGTCTATCATTAGTTGCATTGCATACATTCTATGTTAGGTGCTTAATCACAAATCACAGTTTTTTACATAAAATTTTGAGTAATCATAGTTCTGTGTTTAGGAACGAACTTTAACAAAATAGGTACTAGATGAACTATAATTTTTTTACTAATTAAAAAGGTCGTAGTATGAAGCTGCTAGCGAATTTTTGTGTCTGTTGCAATTTTATTTTGAACTCTAAAAAAATTAATTATATGTTTGTAACATGGGACATAGGTAGAGATGGTGATGATGATGAAACTTTTTACTGGTTTTTCCCATCATGTAATTTTTTAACCAACGTCGTCGAAATTAGATACTTTACTGAAGCGCAAAATACAAAAGTTGCACGTAGTGCAAGCAATGCAAAAGAAATTTGAGCTTACTTGTTATATTATAATCTCGTATAATATAGTAGGTATATACTTATTGAATTTACTGGAAATAAGAGAGTACTACCTGCCTATGTTCTATGTTAATTTTAGTTTTATTCATATTAAATCAGTGATATGAATCTATATGAAAGTTCTACGAGTAAAATAATATGATATTGCTGTTAATTAACTTTTTGTTTTATATAATATTGTCAGTAATTAGAATTTGGTAAAACCATCTAATCGGTTGTAATGTGTAGATTATAATTATCATGTCAAGCAAGCATTTTTTGACGGTAATAATAATTACCTTTCTCGAGGAGTCTTCATATAAACTGTACAAAATCTAGAAAAGATTTTCTGAAGACTGCAATTTAAATAACAATCGCGATTCCGATTTACTCTATTATATCATTAGTAATTAACTTAATAATTTATATCAGTATAAAATAAGTACTAAAGAATGTAATGATTTATAGAAAAAATAATCTACAAATCGATGAATAAGTTTTCTAAATTTAAATGAAATACGGGCTATAATCATAATATTTACCAATAAACCTGAAAAAAATACTCTGAAATTCTGGAAAGGTACTTACTAGACAATGTTTTCTTATTATTCCGTAAAGTAAATATTTCGGTTTGAAATAAGTAAAAGTTTGCCACTTTTAAACAATTACTGGAAATTCGAAATTTCATCTACTACTCGAGGGATTTTCACTGTTGTTTGCGTAGACATTTCATAATAAGTACATCGAAGTTTCCACTACCTCCCCGAAGGTAGGAGGGTAACCTCTTACTTTAACAATAATAATTCATTTTATAGAATAGAATAGAATATTTGAAAAATAGTTCAGGTAGGGTCATAATCCAAACATAGTCCTTGGTAACCAGTCCACTTAGGTAAGCCTAATCTTTGTTATCTAAAGTCTCAATATTATCTCTCCACCGGGGGTCGTCCTTGGGTGCACTAGAATAGTGTGTGCTGGTCGTACTTATTGTCGGTTGCTACCACGTTCCACGAAAAGTGCCTAAAAGTTTTCCCCTCGTACGTTTTCCAAAAGTGCAGCACCATGAAAAGATAATAATATTTTAATTTGTAAAAAAAATACAAGTTTGATAGATTTTAAAGTCGCATATAATTATTTTATAAATATTTTTATAATTATTAAAAAAAAATCTTCATATTTTGAGTAAAAGAAGCGAAAGACAGTATTATGTTACCAGAAATAGGATAATATTCTTAGTATTTGATATTGTTCGTTTGAATTGGTTTATTATGTAGAATTTGTTTTATTTTTATTTACTTTCTTATGCACATTTTTCTCACATAAAAGTAACTTGTAACCGAGATATTGGTGATACATAGATATGTTTTAAAAGAGCCTATATTGTCCCACTGCTGCAACTCCTAGGTTCTTCCATTCTTATCTTGAGCTACCTCGATTTAATAGAATGTCCATGGAGTTTGGCAGTCGTTACGGATAGTCAGAAGCCAGTAAATCTGACTATAGTCATGCCATGAAGTACTGTGTTACCCCAGTTAATGGATTGTAGTGGTTGTGATGTATTGGTCGGGTAGGTAGCTGCTCCTCGTAAAACATTGGTAAAATCCGGCTTGACTGGAAGCCGACTACGAACGATATTGGGATAGTTGGGAAAAGGCTAGGCAGATGATGTCCATGGAGTTTCGTGAACATTCTTCTCCATAGAGATCTTCGTTTTGGAATGTGTAACTAGCATAATTTTTCTGACTGATTTCTTTTCAAATCAAAAGTGCCTGTAAAAGGTTTATTAAAAAAAAAGCTTTATCTTTTAAATATATTACTGAATTTTAGACATCGTGTAGGGACAGTGGATTATGCTTCGTTTCGTGATTTAGACAGTGGCGTATGTACCTAGCTATTTCCAGTGATTTCCTCTACTCATACAAAGAAACGAATTCTCTATCATGTTAGTTTAGATGGTGCCCAAAATACAAAATTGTAACGTTTTCCTAAAATCTAAAATTCTTTTCACTCGTATAACGATAATTGACTGTACGTCATGTTTTAACTTTTTTTTAAAACGAAGTACATATGTACAGACTGCCCCGCATACTACCATATGTATAGCATAGCTACCTAATACGTATACTTATCTCCATACTCTTCACGTGACTTTATTTTCAAATAAACTGTGCCAGTGTTTATCTCTCTCTTAGTAAGTAGGTACGTTAAGTACTTAAAATTTACTCGAAACGTTTATAAGTATTTATAAATTAATGACATCACGTGAGAACTAATTGATAACAATGAGCTGTTATCGAAAAACTTCGTCATCCTGGGTAATTTGCATGCTTGGCATTCTCAGAACTGTGTGAGAGTTAATATTAGGATCTCTTATCTTATAGGTTCCTAGAGTAGTCAAAAAATAATAGGTAGGTTTTGACATTTGAAGAAATTATATGCTTACTATAAAGTAACCACCGCAAAAAGAATATTTGTAATATATTCCATCATAACATTATTTATCGCTCATGATGATGGAACGTGCCAGTGATGATGGAATGGATATTGCGAGTAGTAGTTTGCAATTTCTTTAAATGTTTGACATTTGAAGAAATTGCAATTGGAACTATAACAAAAACGAACTATTATTTTTTGACAACTTTACTCATAATTAATTCTTGTGTTCGTTTTATACACCATCATGCACTCCAAATTTTTTGTTCTCAACGGCTCCAAAAGATATTGTGTCGTCAGGAAAATAAAACAACTGATTATTTATTATTTTTACTTTTATGTTTAATTATTATGTAGTAGCATGATTGATTAGTGTAATCAAAAACAGTGATTTTAAGTATGTTTCACATACAAATATGTAATTATTAGCATTTATGTAGGGAGCAAATACCAAATTATCATAACAAAACTTCAATTCCACACTATTTTTTTCATATAAATTTTATGTAGTAGTTAGTAGTTTATACAAAGTCAATTTTTGGACGAAACCATAAGAACTATGTCAAACAAATTACAAATTAAAATATTAGTTATTTAAGCGTCTTATTTTGCTAACCATACCTATAAATTTTCTTTTGGAGCTTTTGGAAACACAGTTTTTTAGGCGCATAGAAACAAGCCGTTTCTATTATGTAAAATCTTACGATAACTAAATGAAATAAAAATTAACCTAGACTTTGTAATTTGAGATCACTTCTTGGAAACACAACTTCCTTTGGTTATTTTGCTCCAAAGTTTCCTTAGAACAACATACGATTTTACTGGTAATGTTAGTAAAGATTTTAAATATAACTAGCGTCTGCCAGTACCTTTGCCTGCTTAAAATCGTTACTAGGGAACATACCACCGGGATAACAAGTATTCTATGTTCTAGAATTTCTCAAATTTCATTAAAATCCGTCAAGCTGTTTGTGTATGAAGAAGTAGCTTTTTCACACATGCGTACAAACTTTAGCCTGTATTTATTATTATGATGTTGATTTTAGCGTTTTAGTGTGGTGGACGGGTAATTAATAATTACTAGCTCGCCGTCCTCCGGTCGTCCGAATCGTCCGGAACAAACCCGAGTCGTTAACGACGCGTAGGTAGTGTTCTACGCGCGCCTCAAAGAGATATCAGCAATATTGTAGGAGCCCAGCAGGGTCGAAGCCTACGGCTTGACTTGATACTTCTAAAAGGGAAACCCGTAGTCCTGGAACAGAAGGCAAAGGAGGAACATAGGTACATAGAAGGAGGTTTTAGTCAATAAAAGTTGTTACATCCTCCCAGTCCGCCCTAGGGCGGGAGAAGTCATTGGATGATTTCTTTTTTATCATTCCATCTTTGGAGTTGTTTGGCTTCCACACCATTGTACTCTCAAATTATATATTTTTACGTTTAAAATATTTATTTTACGAAAACACAGCAAATATTATAGAGCCCATGGAAAAGCTCAGATAGAAAAACTAAAGAGAAACTTTTAGTTACTGTTTTTGTTCAGCGCATATTTTTCTGAACCGATCCAATTCTCCATGATAAACTAAATAGAATAAACAGGTCAATGTCGAGTGATTTACATGCGTTTTTATAACATCCGATGGATTTCGTGAAGTAAGCCAGAACCGACATTGACCCGCTTGCCATAAATACATTCGGATGTTATGACGGCTCTAAATAACGTTGAGTACACTTTAATTTCTCTTACGTCATTCGCGGGTCGTGTGGACGCGCCAAGCTTAGAGTTAGAAACACAATAACAGAGATGAGACAAGGCATTGAAAATATAGATGATTGCGTAAGAAATTAATCATCTTTGTCGTGTCCTTGCTACATAAATGTATCGCGACAGTAACTGCCCTCTTTGAGGATTGGCTAAAAGCGTCGTCACCTTCCGCCTAAAACTTCTCATCGGGCATAGCCACTATGGGAGGTTCTTGTTTCGGATTCAGACGGAAAAAATGTTGGAAGCGCTCACCCTCGGCATCGAATTCTCGTGCCCTCCCCTATTTCGGGCCATGGTCCAGAGCGAGGAGGAATGTTAGGCGGTCGCTTACTTCTGTGAAGCAGTAATGCTTTGGTAGTGGCACGCGTCAGTATATACCAACTTACTCATGCCCTAGAGTCGAGTTCCAGCCACCACGGGTGCGGTTTGGGTTAGCACCGCTGGGAGGGCAGCTCGCCGTCCGGTTATTCGGTTACCGTCCAGATCGAGCCCGAGTCGTAGACGGCGTGTAGTGTTCCACTCACTCGTCAAAGAGTCGTCAGCAAACCATAGGGCCCTGAAGGGCCTAAGCCTAATAAGACCTTAGGTTTACTTCCAAATGGAAAACCTGGGGTCCTAGGACAAAACTAGGACTAAAACCCACTCCGGGTTTTAGTCAGTAGAAATTTGAAATGCCCTTCCGATCTGCTTTAGAGCGGGCCTAAACAATAGAATACTTACACGAACATATAAACTTTCTTCTATAAAGTTTTGTGTAGTAAGAATTATTTTATCTTAGTAAATTCAGGTAGAGTTGTGATATGAAGAGCAGATACATTAAAAATATATAAATACACAGTCTGTTATCAATATTTTAAACGATAACAGACAACAATTTTGTTTTGTTGTTATATGCAGTTGTGTTTGTCATATACTTATTTATATCACTAATGTTTTCTCCAAATATTTGTTTATGAAGTGCTATGATATAATATTATTGTCATCTGTTTATTTTATGTACAGAGGCCATATGGATCGACCTAAACAGAACTGTTTAAGGGATGGAGCCTTAGGTACCTATATGGTGTATAGCTTCATCCCTCTTACTCGCTCGCACATCTTACATTTTATCACGTCATGGTAAGATCCAAGTTTAGACAAATGACTATTCTTCGTTAGTGTTCCCACCAAAAGCTAGCCTACAGTATCTCGACTCTCGCGGCACTCGCGCGTAAAACGAGCGAGCGGAGAGCGCTCGCGTTGCATTGCACGCGTTTGACGCGCAAGTGAGGAAACGCACGTAGGCATCTGGACTTGTTATAATTATGTAGCTCTAGTATCTCGGGAACGCGCGAGTGGTGGTGGGAACGCTAATATTTAGAATTTATACAAAACCTTTAGGAGGAGAAGAGGAACTAACATGAAAAGGACATGTCCGGAAATGGTTTTTTATTATTTAATAATTCTAACCAGAGTAAGTTAAATATATTTGGATAGACATCTCAAAACCTAGTGCTTCTGACTATATCATGCATTTTTAAAGCCCTCCAATTTTGTAAAAAATCGTTTTTAATTTTAGTGAGAATTTACTTCTAAAACGAACGCACCTTTCTATTTATCTATGTTAGTAAAGTGAACACACCCAAAAAAAAGTAAAATTGACACAAGATAACTGTCAGTGTCAATCGATATTTGATCTAAGACAATGTAAACAAAACAAAAATCTGCAATAATAGCAGTCAATTACAATACCTTTAACATTATTTTTGGTAAAAATGTCTAGCATTATCCATCAAGAACTTTGACCACGCTATGGCGACTTCACTCAATGTAAACGTGTTAACTACAATATTTTAAGACCTGGTTTTGTTTATTATACGCTGAAGATGATGAATAAGAATGTTCGATCGAAACCATAGCTGGTACAATTATTATTATGAGAATTCTTATTAAAATATTGTCGAGAAACTGAACAAGTGGAGATATATTTGATGCCGATTGTAGATTCCAATGCTATTGTAGTTTTTTGGTTTGTTTACATTGTCTTAGATCACATATCGATTGACACTGACAGTTATCTTGTGTCAATTTTACTTTTTTTTGGGTGTGTTCACTTTACTAACATAGATAAATAGAAAGGTGCGTTCGTTTTAGAAGTAAATTCTCACTAAAATAAAAAACGATTTTTCTCAAAATTGGAGGGCTTTAAAAATGCATGATATAGTCAGAAGCACTAGGTTTTGAGATGTCTATCCAAATATATTTAACTTGCTCTGGTTAGAATTATTAATTAATAAAAAACCAACGTCCATACAAAAAGCGGACATCTCCTTTATTCATGTTAGTTCCTCTTCTTCACTTATAGGTCCTTATAATATACCTACTGAAATAATATATAAAATACAAGAAAAAAATATCATTCGTCAACTTTTTTGAAATGGTCGTCTATGGTTTGACGATTTTAACAAAACTCAAAGGACTTTTTCCTCAATATAATACATTGAGGAAAATATATTATACTTATTTTTTTCTGGCTCGTTTGAAAAAGTAGAGCTCTTACATTAATTGACATTCTTAATTAAAAAAACGGAAATAAAGACCTAAAGCTATCTTGAATCGACATTTAGCACGATCCTTTAAAATATATAGTAATAAAAAACAGTTCGTTATTTACTTTCTGGTTACCTCTGCAGAGGTAGAGATTAGTACTTTATTCCAAATTTATTTGGCACATACTATAAAACCGTACCTACTCGTATTAAGAATTTTATCAATATTTTCTTTAGATGGTTATCTAATTTTAAATCCTCCTTTTTGGAGTCGGGTAAAAAACACACCCTCAATTCCTGAAGTGATTAGTGCAAGAAACTGGGCGCGGGAACTTTGGGTTGGTTGGGCTCAACAGGTTTAATATAAAATATTTTATTTCACCCAGAAGTGCTTCATGAGCGTTGATTTTTATAAATACTTTTTATGTTATAGCAGAAATATATAATAATAAATAATTGATTTAATAAAATAATTGTATTCTGAAATAACTAATTGTTCTATATTGTATAAATTGAATGGTATTTTATTATGTTTGGGTTATGGTATTTTATTTTTTATAGTTGGCATTATAATATTTTTTTTGACTACACTATCGCATTTAATCTGTAATGATATTTCTATGTAAGTCTAATAATATTACAATACTTAATCAAATCTATAATAATATTACGTAGCGGTGTCTTAGAACTGTCAGCTGTAGATGTCGTAGTGTTTTCGTAGCATTTTCTAAAACGATATCGGCTCATCATTTTTGTAGTGGTGTCTTAGTTTTATTGTAGGCGTCGTACATTTTTCGCAGCTTTGTCTTAGTTTTACAACAAAACGTCATCGGCGACGTCATCGGCGTATCGTTTTCGTAGAGGCGTCTTAGTTTTGTTGTAGATGTCGTAGATTTTTCGTAGCATTGTCATGTTGATGAATGATTCAATAATCCTTCCTTAGGTCCTTAGAAGGAACTATTGCGTGTCTTTACCTAGCGGTTTTCGCTGCACTTTACCTATCAGACAAAATGCTGTTTTTTGGTAACACACATCAGTACCCAATTGTTGGATTTTCACTGGACTTTCGGTGGTGAGGCGAGTGGATAATCTACTGAGTTATCAATTCTGTAAGATTTTATATAAAGATATAAAAGTAAGCAGCTGTGAGACTGATCCAGACTAAGTCGCTCTAGATAAGTCAGTAGGAATGTTAGCACGCCTGAGATGACCTTAGGTACGTACCTAAATAGTTAGTAGGATTATCTATATTACTTTGTGTAATATTAACTCAAATGATGTTTGGAGAAAGTTTGATAAATAAGTTGATAACGAAGGTCATTTGGATAACCTTTTGCGGATTACTTACTGTAAACTGTCTGTGGTTGAATTATCTTTCTTCATAATTATCTACCTATAATAATAACCCCTATATGATGTAAATGTTGCCTAGGTTATAATATGACTAATTGCAAATGATTTTAAATTCATTCTTATTCTTTATTGGACACAAAAACATATATAAAAGGAATACAAAAACAAACACAAAATTTCAGTTTTCTGACAGTGAACCTTCGGGTCAAAGATAGAGATTATTTTTATGACTTTTTATTTTACGGTAATTATAATCAAAATACGTTTTGCGACCACCAATGATATTTTTATTAACATACAACTTGACACTAATCTGTAAAATGCAAAAAAATAAAGACACTTGAATTTCGCGCCCTACTGGTTTCAGTTTTAGTACCATAATATCATAAATACAATAGTAACACGTACAGCTCCCTACTAAGACTTGCCAAACGTAATTTAGGTGTCTTCAAGGCTAGAGTGAATAGGCTCTTAATAAGCTAGTGCGCCTCACAATCAACGATTGCATCACTGCTTACCATCAGGTGGGATCGCAGTCAAGCACTAGCTTATAAAAATTAAAAAAAAATCTGTAATCCACTGTGAGAAAGAGACAGAGTTATAAATCATGATTGCGCTCTACTTACTCCTTTACCCTAACGGATTCATATTCACAGTAACACATAGTACTTGTAGATATCATAAACATACCTTCCAAAGTAACGAGGAGAGCAGTGGTTGCCGAATGGTAACGGCCCCAGGTCTCGGGTTCAAACACAGCCTGGTCCACTACGTTTCTCTAATTTATTTCATGGCCACTGCTCAGCGGTGAGGCAAAACATCGTGAGGAAACCAGTATGTCCTAGAACCAAATATTTGAAGACATGTGACGTCCACCAATTTGCACTAGACTTCAGTAGATTACGGCTCGTTCGCTCTCCTAGAGTGGAAGCCCGTGTCGCAGATTAATGTTTGAATCCCCAAACATTAATCTGTTATGTTGTTGTTATTGTTTTACTATTGTGTCTCGTTTCGCAGGTATCTGAGTAATTAATATTTCTGTGGTCACAGCAGTGGGAACATTATAAGGCTGTTGATATGCTATGCTAACGTGATGAATGGTGTTATTCCAGTAATCCAGCTGGAGGAGCCGTGTGTGCTGCAAGGCGGTCTGTGCGCGCGCGCTGACGACTGCGACCCTGAGAACTTCCCCCTGCTAGGAGCCAACCTCTGTCCGAAGCAGCGGCATTTGGGTGTCGTCTGTTGCTACGTAAGTATCTACCTACTTCTAAAGCTTGATGAGGCACAAGTCTCGTCGTTTATATCGCGTATATCGAAGGACTGGTTCATAATTTGGGTGTCTACAAGACTAGAGTGAATAGGCTACGATCCCACCTGATGGTAAGCAGTGATGCAATCGTTGATGGTGAGGAGCACTAGTTTATTAAGAGCCTATTCACTCTAGAAGTTAGACGTTGAAGATACCCAAATTATCAGACGGGGAAAACGCAGCAGGCAAAGTGTGATTATTAAAATAGCTACACTTTATCCGACTGTACAATCGAAAGTCCGTATTAGCGACTAGACTACAAAGACGTCTATATCGCGGCCAGATCTTCGAATTGTTCACTCGTTTTTAGGGTTCCTTAGCCAATTGGTAAAAACGGAACCCTTATAGTTTCGTCATGTCAGTCCGTCCGTCCTCGCTTAATCTCTGTGACCGTTAGCTCTAGAAAGCTGAAATTTCGTACCAACATGTATGTCAATCACGCCGACAAAGTGCAAAAATAAAATTTAATGATAAGAACGGCCAAAAACGCGTATAACGTTAACGTTTGATGTTATGTCAATCCACGTTTGAGCACATAATTTCTGTAGGATGTCTAATGATAGTTCCATTTTAAAATCTGGCCACGACTACTACTTCTACTAGCGGCTTCGCCCGCGTGAAAGCAGGTTTACCTATAAATAGTTTCGGCTGTGCGTTGATATGTCAGCCAGTTTCTACTTTTGTATAATATTATTTTGAAGATGAGGGGCTATGCATCACCCGTAGTGTAGGGGACCTAGTCACTGGAACTAAATGATCTATTGTGACTCGCCACCTTGTTAAAGTAACTCTTTTAGCCCGGAGGCTTCCAAGAAATTTAGAATACTCCTAGCTTTTAGAGTTTTAATCTCCTCCGGGCGAATAATGTGTCGGCTGATGGACAATGCGTTTGTGGGTAAGGGGCCCGCATTCACACAAAAGGTGCTTAGGCTCCTCGCTCTCCGGATTACAGTACCGGCAAACATTAGTATCACTCAGTGACTACTCTAATTTTGTATATATAAGATATAGTCCGTCTAATGAAAGCGCAACCTGAGAAAAAGAGGTTTCATTAGACGCACTCTAACTAAGTAAAAAGCAGAATGTAAATAAATGTTGCTTTTCTATTTTCAGATGTGATCCTGAGACAGCGGATGCTGGCTTCTTCCTCGTACTTATAATTAATTGTTAAAAGTTATAACTTAATTAGTTCTAAGTTAGCCTAAGCTCCTGTAAGATTTTCAAGTTAGGGTTCCGTGCTAAAATGTACAAAAAGGGACTTTCATTTCGGGGTCTGTATATCTGTAAACAAAATTCATACGTTAGAGATTATGTTTAATCAAAAACTAAACTTTAAAGAGGGAAGATTTTTATTTTATGTTTGTAATAATTAAACACAAAAACTACTGCACCATTTTCTTAAATTCTTTCACCAATACAATGCTACTTTACTCCACTGTACCATGATTATTTTAAAATAAGTTTTTATTGATTAAATTAATGATTACGTCGTTACCCACTGATTGTTATTCTAATTTATTTATTTTAAGTTGGGTTATACGTACATGGCGCATACATTGATATAAATTAATCAAGCACGGAACACTAATTTAGCAAGTAACACTTAGACTTTCCGGTTTTTTATTTAAAACGAAATACAAAACAAAATTATTTTAAGATGTAATCTAGGTATTAACGTTATTGACTAATTACTTAAATAAATGTAAGTTTTTTCAAAATAAAACCATTTTATTTCACATAGACCTCCATGGACACTTATAAAAAGATGGTCATGTCCAATGGAAGTAAACCGGCAAGAAACTCCATTTATACTCTTTTAAAAACATGCCCGTAATTTGCATCATGATCTATTAATCCGACATACCGGGCCAAGACCTTCGTGACTTAATTCATGAATCCCCGACCGGTCTCATTGGACCGCGCTGTTATTGTCTTACTATTATGTCTCGTTTCGCGGGTATTGATAGGAAGCGTCAGGGTAGCCCGCGAAAGTCAAATTTTCTTACGATTTTGTCAAGGTCAAAAATTCTTTCACTTAAGCTTGGAGGCTTATATTGATGATTTTTATGGTTATAATTATGTAGTTTTTTACGTTTTGCAGTCCCAAAAGTATTTTTAACTTCATACAACCTACCACTGGCCAACAAATTGCAAAAACCGTAAGAAAATTTGAATTTCACGGACTACCCTGACGCTTTCACCTTAAGAATACTTATATACGTTACTAGGTTCAGCATCAGACTTGTTAGATCCTGACAATAATATCACTATCAACCCAGCTTTTTCGATTTCGCGTTGTTGTATGAGTTCGAAAAATGGCGTTGGGATCAAATCGGAATCATGATTTACCTGAGCATAGCAGCATCAGCCTTATTATGTTCCCACTGCTGGGACTCAGGCCTCCTCTCTAGGAGGGGGAATGGGCCATAATCCACTACCCGGGCCTTCAGTCACTCTTTCGAACGATTCCACCACTTAGGTTTTCCCCTCTACGAGTACGACAAAAGATAAAAGCAAGATATAGAATTTGTTCTATAGTATCTAGTTATAAAAAGCTGGATATTTATCCAGCGGACGAGAATACCAGTAAAAAAACATAAATAGCTCCCACTTTGAATTCTGTTATATTTGTTGTAGCTTCGGTTCCCTGACTCGCCTAGTAGGTACCAGGAAACCAGAATAATGAAGGAGGTTTTCCTAAAGTGGTATCGTGAGCAGTAATTCACAAAGTACCAGGAGTAGGAAAAGTCCGGGAGAGTTGATCGACTTTTTACATAAAATATTAGGTATAATTTCTTGTTCATAGGGTTTAGAGAATCGATTATACATTTTTGTGGCGTCGTACTCTATTAGGTACATTTGTGCACAATATTGTATGAGTATGTTTAATATTTAAACATGCGGGTGTATTGGCATTTTAATAAAAAATGAGACATGAGTCAAGTCTCTCCAACAGGCGGGACAATTGTACCGGGGTATAGGGAATATTGACCTCTCTGGTCTGGTAGGCAGCTGCTCCTCGTAAAATACTGGTATTCAGCTAAATCCGACTTGACTGGAAGCCGACCCCAATATAGTTGGGAAAAGGCTAGGCAGATGATTATGATAGTATTGACCTTACAATTTTTGAAAAAATTGTAATTTGGAATCATAGTTAGGTACAGTAACTTATATAATAATTAACTGCTTTTACCACTTCTAGAAAGGAAAACGTAAAAACCAAAATTTTTCTTTATATTTGTAACAAACTGTTTCAATATAAACAAAATTACATCATCAAAGTTATTGTAAATCAATGTGTACAAGTATTTTTTTATCATTTATAAGTTTCTCAAAGCATATCAGGTAGCTCGACAAAATAATGAACATATTGTTCAGTTTCTTATTTTAAACTACTTACATATTAATTAACTTAATTAAACCTTTGAGTAATCCAAAAAAGAGTTTAAAATCAAACATGCATTAAGAGGCCTGCGGAGACCGCGCGCTATCTCGAGTTGAGACGAAATAAAACACGTTTTTGAGGTTGATAGAAGCAATCCAGATAGTTTAAACAATTCTTGGACACACCGACTGGAGTAAAGTCATCATCCGCACACTGACAGTTGCTTGCTGTGATAACAATACAAACTATTGGAAATTTGGGAGAGGTTCCGTAATACCAAAAATTATGAATGAAAAATTAATGTATTTCCATTATTGTTTCGAGTATTTATAACTTGATAATAATATCTGTGTTCCTACGAAAAGATATTTTGAAATATTGTTGTTTATAATATAGAAAAAACAAAATAAAAACATGACATTTTCGCTGTGAAAATGTGCAAATTAAAATTCGCTTAAATTTCGTTTGGGGTAAGTTTTTCAACAAAAAGACGATGTAGGAACCTAGATAATTATTGTCTGAATCCGAATAACATCATATTATGGTGTAAATATGCTTAAATTGAAAATGATTTTGGTATTACGTTTGTATGGATAATTCTAACGTCGCGCCCGCCTTAAGGCGCCTCAAGTCAACATTTTTTCCATACAAATTTCGGGGGGGTTTTACTCCACTATTTGACCATGTACATCCAAAGTTAAACGTGATATCGTTTTGTCTCATTATTAATTTTGTCTGTACGGAAGCAGAATTGTAAAATAATAAGCCAATAAAAAGTTACGAGCTTCTAAAGTTTTGTTTTTTTGGCTAATTTTAACACAACTTTGAGCGTAAATTAGAAATAAAAGAAGCATCAAATTTTAAAAACGAAGCCTGTACCGACACCACAAATTTATCTAAGAATTTAATAAATTTTATTTGAAATTGATTGATGCAGTGGTTTTTTCGTAAAACCCCTTCTTCCAAAGGCCTTTTTGTACTTTATCACGCACGCCTTTTACTCAGAACTATCGTGCATCTCACTGAATAAAGTTACCCCCGGTTGCGGTGCGGGGGGGGGGACGTGTCACAGCGCCGCGCGCGGTTGTCTGAGTTTGGTTCAGTCTACTGCCGGCGGCCTATATCGTTCGTATGACGTGTATGTTGACTACCTATAATATCTACGCTTTATTAACCGACTTCAAAAAAAGAAGGAGGTTATCAATTCGACTGTATTTTTTTTAAGCTATTGCATAGCTTCTATCGCGGGCCTTGAGCGTGGGGACCGAATCCAGAAATTCCGTAACGAAAAAACCTAACACCCTCCGCTCCGACCGGCTATGTTATGTCTGGTCGGGCAACTGCCCAATTGAACGAGACGGGTTTTGTGTCTGGTCCGAGCAACTGCCCAATTGAGCGAGACAGGTTTTGTGTCTGGTCCGAGCAACTGCCCAATTGAACGAAACGGGTGTTGTGTCTGGTTCAGGCAACTGCCCAATTGAGCGAGATGGATGTTGTGTCTGGTCCGGGCAACAGCTCTAGTTTTTTTTGTTTAGTCTTTAGAGTGCGTCATCCGACCAGAGAGATGTTTTGTCTGGTCAGGCAACTGCCCAATTGAGCGAGGCGGGTGTTGTGTCTGATCCGGGCAACTGCTGCTGCACAGCACGCCGGTCATGTGACCCGCGTCCGCGGACGATAGGAAGGTGAACTCAGTGCGGCGCCACAGCGCTCTGTGAGGTGAGGTACACGACGCGGCGCGCGACCAGACGGGCGTTGTGTCTGATCATTATTGTGCAGTAGAAGGGTCTCAAAATAAGAAAACAAATGAAAATTTGTCTTTTTTTTCATTGCCGAGAAACGAACAAAGGTACGTAAGAGCGTTTTCACACTATCCGATCCGATATCGGTATCGGACGCCGATTCGATATCGGGGTAAGTAAAATGTATGAAATGCCGTGCTCCGATATCCGATATCGGGCCGGACAATATGAAAGACAGGTACATATTTCATACATTTTACTTACCCCGATATCGGATCGGCGTCCGACACCGATATCGGATTGGATAATGTGAAAACGCTCTTAGGTATTAGTTTAAATCTTTTGTTTTTCGAATTCGAGCGGCACACACCGCAACAACCGAAACGGTATGACATGTGTGCATCGTGTAATTTCGTTTTTATTCGGAATGGTTCGGAGCGCTATGTGCAAAGCAGACGTCGCGTCGTGCGTGAGGACTAGCGTCTAACCGCTCATCACTGATACTATCTCTTTCGGGCACGATGTCAAGTGAGACAGCGTGCTTTATGTCCCCGCCCGCCAGTGAGTTCAAGCCCGCGCAAAGTGGGACCTTAATATTGCTTAGCAAACTATTGTCGACCATCTTAATATATTATAAATCTCGTGTCCCAATGCTTGTCCTCAATGGACTCCTAAGCCACTTAACCGATTATAATAAAATTCGCACACCATGTGCAGTTCGATCCAACTTGAGAGATAGGATAGTTTAAATCAAAAAAAAAAAAAAAAGTTGGGTAAGGTAGGGTAGTGTAGCGTAGTGTAGTGTAGGGTAGTGTAGGGTAGTGTAGGGTAGTGTAGGGTAGTGTAGGGTAGTGTAGGGTAGTGTAGGGTAGTGTAGGGTAGTGTAGGGTAGTGTAGGGTAGTGTAGTGTAGTGTAGTGTAGTGTAGGGTAGTGTAGGGTAGTGTAGTGTAGCGTAGTGTAGTGTAGCGTAGTGTAGTGTAGCGTAGTGTAGTGTAGGGTAGGGTAGTGTAGGGTAGTTTAGAGTAGTGTAGGGTAGTGTAGTGTAGTGTAGGGTACTGTAGGGTAGTGTAGGGTAGGATATGTAGGGTAGTCATTTGACGGGAAAAATTCCAAAAATAAATAATTGTCTACCCCGTGCGAAGCCGGGACGGGCTGCTAGTATTCATATAATTTTTACTTTAATCTTTGGCATTTTCCAAATTCGTTTATTTGGGTATTTTTTTAGTTTGCGCTTTTTTATATATTATCTTATCATTTTTTAGCGTTCTTTTATACAATTCATATTAGCTAATGATAATTAAGTATATAATATGTTGACCTGACGAGGGTCGCGGAAACCGATGCGATGGATGCGAGGCGCACATGACCGGTCGTTATGGCGACGCTTGGGGGAGGCTATGTCCAACAGCGGACGTCTTGCGGTTGAGATGATATGATGATGATGTAAAAATTTGTTTACAATTAGCTATATTAATTGTTTTACTTACCTTTAGTTAGTTACAACAAAGGGAACAATGGACATAATTATGTCTCCCGCATTCGCCCTGATGCAACTCTCCCACTCACACTGATTTCCCATTTAGCTTATGGTACAGAAAAACTTCCAATCGTTGAGAAAAGACACTTAGCACACGTCAAACTATATGTAGTTTGACGTGTGCTAAGTGTCTTAGTGGCTAAATGGTAATATTAAAAGTTACAACAACACAATACGTACCTCAATAAATACGACAGCAATTATAAATAAAAAAAATACCACTCCGCAGCAACCAAAACAAATTTTAGATTTTCATTGCCAAACAAAAAGGCAATGATCCTAATTATTAGAATACCTCTGAGACCAATGATCGCATTGACGATTTGTTAAGGTTAAAAACTATAATTTTAAAAGATGGTTTAACTCTCCCACCTGGGGAAGTCTGCCGGATTGCCCATACCGTCATTATTCAGAGAATTTATTCCGGAAGGTTAATAATATGTAATACCAACATAAAAATATCCTCCTTTCTGAAAATCTATTTGTAATACCTAAAAGGTACATGCATTTAAAATAACATAATAGTCGAGAATTTCAAAGATTTGTAACGAAATCGCCAAAAATATTTTTTTGGGAGCTTACATACGAGTACCCGTAGTATTTATTATTATTTTGGAGTTATGGGGCTATGCATCACCCGTAGTGTAGGGGATGTAGTCACTGCGACCTAAATGATCTATTCTGACTCGCCACCTTGTTAGAGTAACTCTTTTAGCCCGGAGGCTTCCAAGAAATTTAGAATACTCCTAGCTTTTAGAGTTTTAATCTCCTCCGGGCGAATAATGTGTCGGCCCAGAGGGACGCTGCGTTTGTGGATAAGGGGCCCGCATTCACACAAAAGGTGCTTGGGCGTCTCCCTCTCCTGATTACAGTAACGGCAAACATCAGTGTCACTCAGTTTCATGTGAAATTAGTGCCTGTTTAGTTTGCAGTGGCTGGTTAAGGCGCGAGCTATTCTAGTCCTGCTAAGCTCAAGGAGCTCGGTCGGCAGTTCGTTTTTTGAGTAGCCGTAGTTCGTTCTATAAGTACTGCAGTAGGTCTTTTTCCTTTCATATTACTTAAAGAGAGAGTTTTAATCCTCAAATACCGTTCTAGACCAAAAATACCCTTTATTGTAAATGATTAATAATGACTCGTAGTGAAATAGGCGGTTGGCTGGCATGCCCTGCTGCCGGACACTAGGCACGACGCAGGGCGCCCGGGCGGCCGTGTCCTTTAACTAGCGCATAGAGAGCCACACCTCGCCCTGAAGCCCTGGCTGAGGGCTTATAAATTATTTTATTTAAACGACCGACCTTAATAAATAATTTTATTAAGGTCGCTCCCGGCAAGACCAATTATGTAAGTCATAAGACGACGGGGAATATGAAGCAATCACATCCTTTTGTGAATCAGTAATGCGAGCGAAGGAGCACAGGGCCCTTTTAGTTGCACGTTTTGCGCATGGAGATGCAACGCCGGGGCAAAACTCTGCAGGCATATAGAAAATCTCATGGTGAAATGGTGACAGCGACAGTCGCAACCCAGAGCTGGGCACACCATAATTATGGCAATAAGCGGAAACTTTCACTTACAAAGAGGGATCTTTGAGGAATGGCTGTCATGCGGTAGGCGAGGACGCTGTGCCGCCTGGCACGGTGGTTTTGCCTTCTGCATGGCAGCCATGGAATGGTCCTCACCAGACGTTGTAAGTTCGAGAGGTTGCTGCACTGGATTCGTGCGGAAGAAACTCCCAGGTTCACCATTCATTGGATCGCTCGGAGGACATGGCGAAGCATAAGGTGAAGCCTGGGGGGAAGGGGGTGTGCTCTGCTTGGGTGGAGTACCAACATGTCCTCGTAGGGCGACTGGCTGCATTAACCTCTCGCGCCATGTTCATTGCTGCTAATTTAAGGCGTATCTATTTACGTTAAAACCAGCCGTTTCCACCCAACTCTATCTTACCGCTGAGTCTTCGCAGTCACCTCTCGCGCCGGTTCCTGGTAAAGGCCATGGTCTGGATAGAGGAAGAATGGTAGGTGGTTAAGTTCTTCTGCGAAGCAGTAATGCTAGTGAAGGAGGTGGCCGCACGAATGAGGATACGGACATTTTTACGACATAGCTTGCTGACGGCGAGCAATGAGTAAATCTTCGGAACAAACCAAAATCGTTGACGGCGTGTAGTGTTCCACGCGTGCCTCAGAGAGATGTCAGCAAAACCGTAGAGGCCCAGCGAGGTCGAAGCCCATTGGGGTCTTGGGTTCGCTTCTATAAGGAAAACCCTTGGAACACAGGGCAAATAAGGAACATCGGAGTGGGTTTTAGTAAACAAAAGTGAGGTACACCCTCCCACTCCATCGTAGGGCGCGAGAACAATTGGATAATTTTATAACAGCTAGTTACGATTGCCGTTCTTAGCTCTATTAAGACCCTGGCCACAGCTCTCATCTAAATACCGATTCTGCGGTAATCAGTAACATTACACACTTGTATTAAAATGTGCTATTATCGTACATATGGTGTAGCTAGGTATTATTTTTATACTAAGTTGGCCTTACTATTGGAGTACGATTTGGACTGGCGTTCTGGGACTGGACAAAATATATTATTATTGTAGTTTTATGTAAAGAATTTTAGAACAAGCGAAGTGAGAAGCGAGGTTGTAATTAATATTTGCACTCTTTGGGGCCCCTGTAGACCGGAGCCCCCGTATTTTCTGCCAGATGATAAGGCGCTAGTGGTAGCCACACCTCTGGTACAGATGTATCATCTCATATACGGCCACACACAAAAATATTGAGTTTTACACCATCTAGCGAGAACAGGCCACGCTTAGGCCCGTAGCTTGCCGTGACCCTCGAAATCTTGAAGATTTTTTACAAGGTCTGACACGAGTCATGAAGTTCATTCACACCAAACAGGGAGAAGGAGTAAGCTTTAT
Source organism: Mythimna separata (assembly GCA_030763345.1). Lineage (NCBI taxonomy): Eukaryota > Metazoa > Arthropoda > Insecta > Lepidoptera > Noctuidae > Mythimna > Mythimna separata. The sequence continues at coordinate 17,732,459 of CM061167.1, read as the reverse complement.
AATAAGCTTACTCTTTCCTTAGAGCTTAGCTAGGCTTTCTGAGTAGAGACTAGAGACTGTAGACTGGAGTTCCGACATTCGACCATCCGAGTAGTCTTCGATGGCTGCTTGTGCGGTCAGTTGCGTATTAAAGTTGGGGTTCCTCAGGGATCGGACTTAACGATAACATTCATAGGCCTTAAAACCCGGTAAAACCTTTGGGTCTGCAGGGCAGCATTGTTACTGAGAGTTACACGTCCAACGCACGAGCTAATGGGTCCCAGATTCAGTCTCTCTGAGAGGTCATGAATGAGCTGTTGAACTGGTCCTTAAAGACAGCCTTTAAATGGTGCGATGCCTACATGGTAAGGTTCACTGGCAGGTAGTCACCTGCTTAGCAAAGCAGTAATGTACGCGTGAGGAAGGTGAACACGCAAGAACGGACATCCGCACGCCGCAGTCTCCGAGTCGCCTGCGGACGACCAGCAATAGGTACTTCGCCTTCCGGCCGTCTGGTAACCGTCTAGACTAAGCCCGAGTATTCGATAGCATGTTGTGTTTCACACGCACTTCACTGCTATCAGCAAAACCGTAAGAGCCCAGCAGGGACGAAACCTATTGGGTTTATTGCAAGGTAAAACAAAAAAGAAACAAAAAAACAACAAAAATGGAACATATACTCGTATGTGGTTTTATTTAGTTCTTTCTTTTTTTTAGTCAGTAACAGTCTCACTCGCCCTCCTAGTGTACCCTAGAATGGGAAAAGTTATTGGACGATATCTACACTTAAAAGAAAGATCGAGTCTATTTTTCTGAAGTATAACCGTGCCTGAAAACCGATTATCTTGATCTACTCTCAATTTTAGACTTAACTCAGCTGGCTGCCAAATAATTGTTTATTGAGCCAGTACTTCACGTCCGAACATCTCCTCAGACTTTATCAAACGCAAGTTCGATCGTGTATCATTACTACAATTCGTCCACTATAAGTTGGCGAGTGTGAAGTTAGGCTCTGCGAATTTTGGCGCTTGAAATATTGTATAAAAATAAAGGTATTAAAAAAATTTAATGCCAATAACTGTTTTTAACAGCAATAAGAACTGCAAATTGCATTTATTTTTTTAAAACCTTTATTTTTGTACGATATTTCAAGCGCCGAAATTCGCAGAGCCTAACTTCACACTCGCCAACTTATAGTGGACGAACTGTACATAGTATAAAACAAAGTCGCTTACTATATCTCTATGTATGCTTAAATCTTTAACACTACGCAACGGATTTTGATGCGGTTCCTTTTAATAGATAGAGTGATTCAAGAGGAAGGTTTATATGTATAATACATGTATAATTTTAGAGTAACACTGATAAATTTGCACCTGTGCGAAGCCGGTGCGGGTTGCTAGTTATATAGTAAAGTACTTACTGCTCTCTACCTGTCGAATACCAGCTTGATATGCTCGAGTCAAATGAGAAACGAGCCAAAAAGATCATTGGTAATGATGACTTGTTGAGTCAAAGCTCCAAAGTCTTAAGATTCGTCGCCGAGTTGCAAACCTGTCGATTTTCTTCATTGTTTTGCGATTCGAGGAGTATGCTTCAGAAATATATAACTTTAATCCGGCAAGCCAGTTTCATCATCAGACCATAATAAGAAGTACGGTAGCGATAGTGCCACTGGTACATTATAGACTTATAGACATCTAACCCATACATACAAGACCTTTTGAGAAACGCATTCATTAACGCCCGTTTTCAATAAGCTATCTAAAGTTGCAGCTACTAAAGATAAACAAATCTATCCTTTTGCCCTTGCTTTCCTATAACCTACCGACGGATAGCATTTCCTACCAAAAGTTGTGGATTGACAGATAGAATCTTACTGTTTATCGGGGATAGCTATCTATCTATGAACTGCGGTAGGTTATTGAGAACGGGCGTACGTTGAACGGTACAACTAAGGAATGGATTTCCCTGCTAAAGTCCAGTGAGAGTGAATGACAATTTTACTCAAGCAAGCTGTCTCGACGACCCCTTAATCACTTATCATCAGAGAGAGACTAGTAAGATAGTGGTCAAACGTAAGCTCGTCAATAATAATAATAGTAAAATTGTGCAATAAATATTAAAAAAAAAAGATTTAGCAACTTATTAAAACGAGGTCCTTCCTAAGCACTGCAAATAAGTTCTTTGTTAAATATTGTGGGGAGCAGAACTGCTTAAATGGCAACCCCAGTGGCGCGGGAAAGCGTGGCGGGTAGTGGTGCCACTAAACAGTACGCAGGTACAGAAGGTCCACTCTTAAATACCAGCGAAAAAAGGCACACATAGCATCTTATAATCTTCCAGATAGGATCTTACATTACATTCATGATCTTAAGCTAAGCTAAGCTAAGTGGCTTATTGCATTAATAATATTTGGTATGAAAGAAACATACAATTTTATTACCCTTCTGCCCCTATTGGAGGATTGAAAGACTGGAGTTGTAATATTTTTGCTAGTGTGTAAGTATGTATATGTATGTTTATGTCTTCAGCACGTTTCGTATACAATATTACTTGACGAATTTTAACATATGAGGTAGCATTAGATTACGGACCAGTGTGCGTAATAGCTATACAACAATAAATAACCACATCTCGTATCTAGTCCGGCGGCCGCTTTTACGCGAGTCTTGTTGCATTTAATTAATTCTCTATTTACGACCAATGCACAGAGAAAACAAACGATAAGAGAGTTTGTAACGTTAATTGTCAGACAACAGAAGAAAATTGAGAGTAATAAGAATCAGTCAGATCATAATCGTGATCGTGGAGTGATATCTATAACGCGACAATGAGATTTCGTAAAAGTACCTTCAATTTACGGTAACCTACGCAAAGTTTTTTTTATTTCGTGCTTACTTTTATTTTAATTCGAGTTTCCTCCGCGCCTCGGAAAGCACGTTAAGCCGTTGGTCCTGGCTGTCATTTGTATATCTTTGGCAGTCGTTACGGATAGCCAGAAGCCAGTAAATCTGACTCCAGTCTTGCCATGAAGTACCGTGTTACCCCAGGGTAGTGGAGGTCTAGTAGGCAGCCGCTCCTCGTAAAATACTGGTATTCAGCTAAATCCGGCTTGACTGGAAGCCGACCCCAATATAGTTGGAAAAAGGCTAGGCAGATGATGATGACTTATTGTTATTTTACTTTTAAACTAAAACGCTTTATAAAACGTAGTTTCTTAGTAACCGCAAGTCTGTGCTGTGCGTTTTCGCCTGTTGTACGGCCGTTATAACTTGGCGAGTCTGAAGTTAGGCTCTGAGAATTTTGTCGCTCGAAAACTCGTACAAAAATAAAGGTTTTAAAAAAATTATTGCAATTTACAGTTGTTATTGCTGTTAAAAACTGTTATGGGCATTTATTTTTTTAAACCTTTATTTTTGTACAAGTTATCAAGCGTTAAAATTCGCAGCTTAACTTCAGACTCCCCAAGTTATATCGGCCGTACTGTATATAACGGACCTTCGCGACTAGTCTGTCTAGTGGCGGCGCGGTGCGGCCGCCAGCCCCCTACAGCGGGCTAAACCTGCCCGAGCCACATTGCTCCCCGACCGCTCGCCAGGTGCACACGTGTCTCCGCGCTCGCGAAGTTGCTCTCCTCCACCACTGCTGTTATCTCGTACCCGTACGTCAGAAAGGTAAGCTTTAGTTCTACTGTTTTTGTTTTTATTGCGCATTGATTTTTTTTTTCCTCTGATTCTTGTCTTGTTTTTTTTTATTTTATTAAGACTTTTATATAGAAATACTCGCTTTGCGCTATCCTAAAGTTTGAAACTCATTTAATGAGTACTAAACCTTTATTATAAGTATTTTTAATGAATGTTTAGTTGTTGTTGTTTACTATTTGATTTGAATAATTTATTCGGAGTCTTTCGCTATTTGGTGAAACATGAAATCGATTCCTTTTTTATCCTTTATCATTTCGGAAGTTGGAAACATGGATTCTTGGCATCTTTATCATCTGCTTTAACCGTACCCTAATTAGTAAACATAATTAATTAATTTATCGTTATTTGTAACGTCATTTTAACTGTTGCTAAATGTGTACAACCCGTGTTACGCTTAACCAGGCACTTAACAGTTGATGAAGTATTAGCTACCGTTAAAGTTAGGTTTAACTAAACTATCTTAAGGGGCAAATTGCAAATTATTTATACATTATTTTTGTCACGATATTATCTTTCAACTGCATACCGATGCGGTCATTAAAAAGGTAAATATAGAGTATTGTAAATAGATATGCATTTACAATACCCAAGGATCTTAATATCCTATGGATACAATACCACATTGCTATAAAGCTTTACGTATGATATTGCCAATTAATTATGGTAATTTCGGATTGAATTGGAATTCCAAATTATTAGTTATTCCTTTATTTCTTCCTTTATTATTAGTTATTTACTTGTTTTTTGTATTTTCTGTGAAGCTTTGGTACTCGCTTCCTCATGACTAACTAGTACCCTGGAGGCCAACTTAATAATAATAGTTTTTTGGGTTCCTTATTTAAATGATAAAACAGGAAAGCTCTTTAACGCAACTTCGCATATCTGTATGTTTGGTACAGGTGTTTTTTTCTTTTCGCGACTGACAAAATTAAATTTTGTGTGCCAATATGCATTCTAAAAAAAATGTGCATTGTGCCAATCTCAAGAACGGTCAAATGATATTGTATTTAATAGTCTAATTGTAAATAAAGTCAGAAATAATAATAAGTGAAAACGAAGTAATATTATAGGTAAAAGCACGGTATTTACTTACAGTTATTAAAAACAAATCAGAGATTTAGATTTAGAACTATCTTTCATATTTCATTTTCCTTAATAATTTTGTGTTTGTGTTATGAGTCTGTAAATACTTTATTAAATTGATTAAAATACAGTAACAATTCAAAACAGTCCACTCTAAATTGCTATAGGCTTATGTACTTAGTACATATATCGACAGGCCCCACAGGTACATAACATAACAGTAGTCACAAAGGTTTATAGGCGTTGGTACATAGCTACGGGCAGGTTTTTTTTTGCTCGGTATGTAGCTCTTGGTGGAAGGCAATAAAAAACTCGAGCTATGTCTGATAACCCTTGAAAAACGTCAGTTCGTAGCCATCGGTGTAGCCTCGGGCGTGTATTGGTGCGTAGCCGCGAGCGTAGCCGCCAGCGGACTCAAGCGTAGCACCCTTGGGGCACAATTGTTCGCGTTGGTACTTATCGTGGGTGTACAGAGCTTCAAGTAAAGGATTGAGCTCTTAGGCGGGTGCAAAATAATAACCACTTGGGGTTATGCTTCGGGCCCTTATACTTAGCGTAGCATATTGAGCTTAGTAAACTTGGTGTCGCTCACTCGGAGTGGCGCACTGTGCGTAGAAAACTTGTTGTAGAACATTCGGCGTAGCACACTCGGTGTGGCACATTTGGCATAGCTCACTTGGTGTAGTACACTGAGCGTAGCGCATTAATCATAGCACACTTGGCGTAGCACACTTGGCGTATCTCACATGGCGTGCTACTATAATTGGCGTAGCACACTCGGCGTAGCACACACGGTGTCGCACACTAGGTGGGGCACACTTCGCGTAGCTTAGGTACTTGGTACAGTACACTGAGCGTAGCGCACTCTTCGTAGTATAGGTACTAATCGTAGCATACTCGGCGTAGCATACGTGGCGTATCTCACTTGGCTTACCACTAACCTTGGCGTAGCGCACTCATTGTAACACAATCGGCGTAGCATACTTGGCGTACCACTACATTTAGCGTAGCACACACGGCGTAGCACACTCGGTGTAGCGTATTCAGAGTTGCACTTCGTGTACATTGTGGCTTGTATATACAGCCGTAACTAGTGTCAATCTATGAGACAAGCCTGTGCGAGTGACACTATGAACATTATTCACCATTTTATTAATTCCTCATTAATACACTAGCGACATAGCTACACACACACTTCCCAGGGACTTAGCTACCCCCGGATAAAAAGTATCCAAGGAGCTATTAGTAGCAGTACTACTAGGCCATGGATTACCAGTGTACCAATTTCATACAAATCCGAATTGAAGCTTGTTTATCTAATCAAATCTTCATTTAAAATCTTCTGTTATTTTATAAGTAAATAAACACGGGCGGAATTAATTCAGTTTATGTCTAACATTATCTCTCGCACAACCCAGAAAGAAGTTTTATGATGATTTGAAAAATTGGGATTTAAAGTTATGTTTTTCAAATTATTTGGATCTATGCAATCCTACTTTACACTTGGAATAATTTGTATTTTTATTTTGTATATCGAAAACATCCTTAGATTTTTAAATCAAGCGCAAGAAAATTGCATTGAAGTTGAATTATATTAGCATTACATATCATCAGCCTTATAATATTCCCACGGTTGGGACTAGGCTTCCTCTCTAGGAGAAGGAATGGACCGTAATCTACCACGTGTTCCCAGCGTGGTTTGGTACATGTATTCGAATTTTTGGTTTCCGAACAATTACATTACATTATTTGGTTCTAGGACAATTACTTTGTGGGGTACGAATGACTGATTAATTCATGAATCCCCGACCGGTCTCATAGGACCGCGCTGTTATTGTCTTACTATTGTGTCTCGTTTCGCGGGTATTGATAGGTTAATTATATCATAACTAGGTAGTAGCTTCCTAAATTAAATAAATAGCAAGCACTGGTTTAGACTCCGCTTCTTCAGCAATAATAATAGGCATTTAGCAGTTTTTGAAATAGATTTTCAGACATTCTGTTTTACGGAAAATATATTGATCTATTTCACGTTTTATTGTTATTTATTTGTTTATTGATCCATTGCTTCCGACTCTTTGACCGTTCTTTTGTAAATTTTATGAAAATTCATACTTTACGCTTACTTTAATTAGATTAGGCACACGAAAGGCATTATCAAGTGTCAAATTAAGATAGGCATCTAATTAGTAAATCCCTGATTACGTATGGTTCGAGTTTATTACAAAAGCACTGTGGTCAATGCGTTTGTTGCTAATAGTGAGTTTAATTCGGACCCAATGCATTTGACGCTTGCCTAATGGTAACTTTCATACAAGACCATAGAAAGCTAATTTTGTTCGATATTCGGATTTTAACACAGGACATAATGCTATTTGCGGCACAGCATTATGTTGCAACTAGTTTTGGCTCACGGTTTGTCCGTGTAAAAAGTTTGGTATAAAAAGGGAACTTACTAACAGAGGAAAAGTTCTGAATTGTATTTTATTACTAGCTGTCAGCGGCTTCACCTGCACTGCGTATAAGTAGAAGATGTTCCCTTGGTCCCAACTTTCCAGATAAAGAGTATCTTATTGCTATTCCACGACTTGGACTACCCATATGCCAAATTTCTTTTAAATTCGCTCAGCCGTCCGAGCGCGAAGAAGTGACATACATACTCGTACACTGACACTCACAAACTTTCATCTTTTCAATATTAGTGGACATAAGAGCAAGAGACCTTAAAAGCGAAATGTAAATGCATCCTATGTGTTATTAGTTATCACATGTTTTATTAAATCTGTTTAGCGGTTTTTGACATGAACAGGTCGTAACTCTATCGTATTTATAATGTTAGCATTGATAGTAGGTACATAAGTGTGATCCAAGGTGTCACTTTTAAATATACCTATAACTCCGAGTTTTTTTTTTATCAAAATTACCTAAGGGCAAAAGTATTGGTCGTGCTTAGTGTCCGTACTTCGGTTGAATAACGCACCTTTGTAGCAAATTGTAAATAAATTGTTATTTCTTAGCTTAAGGCTCTTTTAGCCCTTGAGGCTTATAAAGGGTACAGCGAATACCTATAGAATTATTGATTGGTATCTACTGCGAGGGACGGGACCCTGGAGCGACGTAGCTGTAAATATTGTGTAGTATGGCCGCATGTCCCGCGGCGCTGCCTAAGGATTGCTTCCCAAATCTAAATCACTGTGGAAAAGCTAGATCTGCGAGATACAGTTTTACTCGGGAATTTTAATAGGTACTTATTTCTATTTATAAAGTAATGGTTGACAGGAAATTGTTCAGAACCGTTTAAGTAATGATGATAATAATTTATTGGTCCATTGTTAAAATTTTCCCTTAGTACTTAACTTATAATTTTATTACAGTAACTGCTAAAATTAACATAGTCATTTAGACAGTGGTCCAAAAAGTAGGCAGTGTCATTTGCCAACAACATGACAACATGTGCCCCAATGTATAATACATTTTGCTATAACTTAAATTTTTGAAGAATGGTTAGAGTTTAGTAGTACCATAATATTAAGTACAATTAAGAAAATGCCTAAGTATGAAAATAAGAAATTGACAAACTACCTATATCCTGAACCAGGTACTATCGCGGCCAGAACCAGCGGCGTAACTACCTCCGCATCAGCCGTATCAATGTAGTGGGGTCCCCGATGTATAGGGGCCCCGACCGATTTGTCCACTGGCCATCTTTGTCCTGTCCTGTCATTGACTCCGTCTAGTAGGGCCTACTGCTAAAAAAACAAAAACAAAATAAGTCCTCTAGTCCTAACTACCACCCACTCAGTAATGTATCCCTCAGTAGTCTACCAAGGATCGGATGTCTCTAGTAGGTTATTCTACTGACATATTATACGTTATTTTATTAGGCTGTTATTCACTTGCTTTAGGTAAAGATCCTCGTTCATCACAACCTCTTAAAAAGACTAAGAAATTATAATAAGTAATATTATAATTATGGATTATAATATTACTTATTACCTTCCGCTCGCGACTTCGTCCGCGTGTTCAAGAATCGGGATAAAACGTAGCCTATAATTTTTCTTCCATGTCAAAGGCCATATGCAATATGCATGCCAAATTTCATCCAAATCCGTTCAGCCGTTGTTGCGTGATTAAGTAACAAACATCCACAGTTTCCCATTTATTAATAGGATAAATGTAAAAGTAGCTTTGTCTGTTACGCTTTCACAGTTAAACAACTGAACCGATTTCGATGAAATTTTGTTGAACCAAAATTGGTTGAAAGCTAGCTTGAACCCTCAGGGACGGACATAGGCTACCTATTTATCTATCTTTGACTTCGAATTCGCGTCCGCTATAACCAACATTCATGTGGGTGAAGCCCCTGGTAGAAGCTAGTGTAAAATAAAAGCCAAACGCAAATGAAATAAAGATACAGTTAAACAGTGTGTCGGCCATGATGCACTCGTCGAGTCAAAACTCCGAAGTCATGAGCGTCGACGCCGGTTGCTAACCTGGTTATCTATCGTTTACCTTTCGGGGAGTGTGCATCGGAACTGCACAATTTAATTCCGCCAAATCCGTTTCATCATCGGACCACTAGACTAGGCGGATATATGGAGGATATTCTATCACCTATGCGTAAAAAACGTTTTGGGAACACATTTATTTTACGTACAGCTATGAATTGGAGTTCTGAGCTGGAATCTGTGTTTTCTATTAGCTTCAACTTAAGGGTTTTTGAGCCAGGAGTAAATAGGTACCTACTACTAGGCAAGTATTCGGGATCTTGGACCTACACATACATACCTCTTCATCATCTCCATCATCATCTCCATAAAGTGAGATAATAGTCAAACGTGAGAATAACAACTATAATAAAAAAAAAAATCTAAAGAGCAGCTTAAAAATATTTATGTAATAAATGGTTTATTTTTAGGAGTAAATCCTACAGTAATAAGCGTAAAAGCCTTATTATCTTTGAATACCGCCGATCCTAACCGCACCTATCAGCACGCCAACATTGGCTACAAGTGGGACTTTCAGAAATAAAAATCAAATTACTTTGTGGTATGTTTATCACCTTCGAGTAAGTCTCAGTTAAATCAAATAGTAAATAGACGCTGTTGAAACGGGTGTTGAAACCTCTGTGGTCTGGACTTAGCGTTTCGCCTCGTCGTTTATACCGCGTATCCGTTTATCTGCGGTCTCCCCAAAGGCTAGAGTGAATAGGTTCTTAATAAACTAGTGCGCCTCACCATCAACGATTGCATCAGTGTTGTTGTCGTTGGTTTATACCAATTAAAAAAAACCGGGCAAGTGCGAGTCGGACTCGCGCACTGAGGGTTTCATACCAACCTACCTATAAAAACAGTTTAATTCTCGAATCGAGTCTTGAAGACTTTTCAATTTTTTTTTCTTGTGACGTAACTAAAAATTTTCAGTTTTCAGACTTTCCCCGATATTAGTGCTATAATACCTTGCTTCGTGCTAAATTTCAAGATTCTAGGTCAACGGGAAGCACCCTATGAGTTTTGATTCCTTTGACAGTGTCGAAATGTACGTTTTTTGCAACATAAACGGGCGTATCTTTTTTTCCCGTCAACTTACAAGTTTGATTTTTGCACAACTTCAAGGGACCGCGGATTTCAATATGGTTTTAATTTCAACTTGATACCTTCACGCGTTCCTGAGAAAAAGGGTCTTGACAGACGGACGGACGGACAGACGGACAACAAAGTGATCCTATAAGGGTTCCGTTTTTTCCTTTTGAGGTACGGAACCCTAAAAGTAGAAAAGAACAGACTGTTTCGGTTCCGTTTATTGAATTATGAAAGTCTGTAACCTATGGGCTGAGTGTGACTGGTTTTTACGTTAACGCGATCAAAACGTTTTACGCGTTTGGCTGAGCTTGGAGCTAATCCGAGTGTCGAACGTAATGTGTCGTTTGCAATCGTTAGATAAACTGCACTAGGTTTCTGGAAGTCTTACAGTTGACAAATAATGTTAGAACTTAATCTCCAAAGTCTACTCATATGTAGTCCAAATCACTATCACTACATAGTTAAAAAAACAAAGTCGCTCCCAGCTGTATGTCTGTCTGTCCCTATGTACGCCTAAATCTTTAAAACTATGCAACGGACGACTGATCCGGTTTTTTTAATACATAGAGTGATTCAACAGGTAGGTTTATATGTATATAATACGTGCATAACACAGAAACACTGATAATATAGTTTTGCATCCATGAGAAGCCGTCGTACGGCGGGTATCCACCCTTACGTTATCCAAACTTCTACGGTCCGGACTAAGCGTTTCGCCTCGTCGTTCATACCGCGTACATCGAGGGACTGGAGCAATCTGCCTGCTGTGGTTTTTCCATCCGATTATAATTTGGGTGTCTTCAAGGCTAGAGTGAATAGGCTCTTAATAAACTAGTGCGCCTCACCATCGACGATTGCATCACTGCTTACCATCAGGTGGGATTGCAGTGAAGCGCTAGTTTATAAACATTAAAAAAAAAGCCGGGGTGGTTCCCTAATAAATAAAGAGCGCTAGTGTCTACTGGCGCTCCTTCTTTGACACGTCTGTGTCAAAGGACAATAATGGTGGCTAGAAATAGAAGCATTGACAAAATCAAAAACAGAATATTATGCAAACTTGCAGGAGTTATCTTACTATATTTCCATTGAATATATAACATAATAATATTATAAAGGATTAACAGGTTGCGGTACATTGCACTCAACAATGGCAGAATTAACTAAATGCGTACCGTGTTCCTTGAAATACGCTCAAATTAATGTTTAGGTACAGTCAGCATCAAAAGTCGATGAACAGAATCAACATAACAAAACATTTTATTGTGAGCAGATGAAACACATTTTATTGCGAACAGGTGTTTTGTAATGTTGAATCTGTTCATCGACTTTTGATGCTGACTGTACCAGACTCTTACTTAATTTTCTTCGCAATAACGTGATCGGTGCCATAGTTTTTCTGGTCAGAAAGGCAAACGGTGCTGATACCTCGCATTGCTATAATACCTAACTCCCATTGCTATAATACCAACGGATTTGCCTTTTAATTTTAAAAGAATTCAATTTCCGATGAAGGAATCTTTTGCTGTAATAAAGCCCAGGGGTAAACTTGAAGCATGTAGAAATTGATTTACGCTAACAGATTTTTTCGCACGGGCAACTATGTGTATTTTTCCCTATTGAAATCTGGTTCTGGAGAAAATCTATATATACTTCAATCAGACGAAAAAAACCGTAAATATAGTGTTTTCTTCTTCCAGTCCTTTTTTTTTCAATTATAACTCAGTCTCTCCACTCTTATAATAGTGTGATACTGCAGTCTAGTCGTTATATTTATAAACATGCTATTTTTTTTCACTTATTAACAAAATTCTTAATCTAAGGTTTTTTTTTTTTTCTGATTAGCAACCGCTTAGTCAGGTTGTCTTTTGACATAGGCCTCCCCCATTACCTTCCACTCGTCTCTGTCACGGGCTATGCAGATCATCTTCCTATCTTTTGACTTGACGTCCTTTTTGTCTTTTCCCATTTCTGGGGTACCACTCCATTACGTCCTTCGTCCATTTTCTCCCACTATCCGTCCTCATTATATGACCAGTCCAGTTCCATTTAAGTTTTCTTATTTTCTGTAAGACATCTGTTACCTTTGTTCTTTTCCTTATTTTAGCGATGGTCCACCGGTCCTGTAGTCTTATGTTTAGCATGCTTCGTTCCATGCTGCGTTGGCAAACTAAGAGGCTTTTGTTACTTTTAATCGTAGCAGGCCAAGTTTGACATCCATACGTAAGGCACGGGAGGATACATGTGTTATACAATTTTGACTTGATAGACATTGGTATCGTTTCGTTTTTAACTATTTCTTTTAGTGACCAGTACCGTTTCCAGGTGTTGCTTATTCTTCTATTTATTTCTTTGGAATGTTGATCTTTTGTTGATATTAGTTGTCCTAGATATATATATTCATCTACGTATTCGATAACTTCTTGTCCTATTTCGATGCCTTCCCTTAATCCATTTGTCATGATTTTAGTCTTCATTGGGTTCATAGATAGCCCTGCTTTCTTGCTTTCTAGATCTAGTTGTTCTAGCATAGTTTGTAGTATGTCGTTATAAGTATAGATAATTAAATGCACTTAGAATTTACAAAGATTTCTAACTTCAATGCGGAAAAGTCATGGGCAATACTGATCATTATAAAAAAAACAAATACAATAAAAAAAAAACAATTTAAAACATTTTCGACTTTTCTGCAGACAAAGTCGCGGAGAAAAGTGAGTTATATGTAATACGAGTATGAGTATGTAGTAAAAGTTGTTTGTTATCAAAGAACAATCACAAGTTTAAGTATCGGCCACTAATTACTCAATAAATACTTATGTTTCTACTCATTATTATTTTTCTTCTTCATTTCGCTCGTTATGAACATTATCCACGTCGTCGTGGTCTATGATAACAGCCATCGGTGAATGACCGAAATAGTCATGAAAAGGATAAATAACGGTCACTCACTTATCTCGGTAGATATGGACTTCGGACACAGTAATATTAATATTAATAGTAATATTATTATTAGAAACAACATATACATTATTTTGAAATTAAGGTTTGTTGTACATTTACAATACAACAGGTTTTAGATTTAGATTATTTCATTTAATGATTTCGGAATTTATACATTTTATTTCAGTAAAACGAATGATAAATTGAAGTAGGAATGGATTCGGTTACACCATAGATTCCCAACAGGGGCGGTATCGCCCCCTAGTGGACGCTGGAGTTTTTTGGGTAGAGGGTCCTAAGGGAAATACGAAACTCCTTTTTTTGGGCAGTCGTAAAAAAAATAAATAATAAACACGACCCTTAAACTCAACCACGGGTAGCACGATTACAAAAAAAGTTTAATTTGTGCTTATTAATAGATAACAGACAGACATACAAAATTGATATAACTAAATTATGTATTGATTATAAAAATATGTGAAGGGGGGGGGGGGGTATGCTAGGTTGACTGGTAGAGAATGCCTATGGCATTAAGTCCACCTTTGTACATTGCATTGCATAATGACTAAATAAATAAAGGGGGGCGTTGGAACTTTGTTTTTTGTAAAGGGGGCAGTACTTTATAAAACGATGGTCCCTACGTAAAGTATCGAATGAAAAAAATAGCAATTTTTTATTATTACTGTTTTGAGCTCTTTTTAAAGGATATTTTTTAATACAACTTCGTTTCCCGATAGTTAGAGACCTAATTTTTATAAAGATTTAATCACCCGTGACAAAATTATGCAAAAAATAAACTTTAAATCACTGTCTTGCAAAGTAGCGATTTTCACTTTCGATACTTTACCTAGGGACCATCGAAAAGGTTGGGAAACTATGGGTTAGACAGTTATGGAACCGTTTTTATTCCAGCACTCTATGAGTGTGTCCGTGGCATCACAGTGGGCCCTAACAGAATATAATCACTACATTATTTTATTGCTTTTTAATATCGTAGCATTTCTAGAGTTATGTGCCTTTTTGGCCTCGCACAGAATAGGAATTATTTTAGGTTAGGTCAAGCGCGAGCCTGTCAATATAGATAAAATCTTGAGGATAGGCTCTATTTGGAGTTGATGATGTATAAATAGTTGAACACTTTGTCTACATACATTCATATTACGTATTGCCTGAATGGTACAAATTCATGTGACATTAACTAGTGCTTGACTGCGATCTCACCTGATGGTAAGCATTGATGCAAACGTTGATGGAGAGGCGTATTAGTTTATTATGGAATCTATTCACTTTAGCTTTGAAGTTACCTAAATTATTTAGGAATCTCCAGTTTCCGGTATAATAACATCCGTTTAAGGAGTGCTTCAATTTTGTTTTTACTTATTCTTCGTTAGAAATTAAATATCAATGTATTAAAATGTTTTGAGTTTACTAATTTATGTTAGATGTCGTTCTATTGGATAGGTTTTTTTAGTTGGGAATTCATCATGACTTCTCATTGCGGAGCGAAAGGGCGTATCAGAGTGAACCTAAACCCACACCTTCCTGTTCCTTCGATGCCTTCTTTCCAGGACCCCAAGGTTCTCTTTCATACCACCCATGGCCCCAGTAGCCTTCGACCCAGGGCCTCTACCGTATGCTGACATCTCTTTGAAAGGCGCGAGGAACATCACGCACCGTCGACGACGTTGCTTAGTTCAAATGGTTACCGGACGCCGAGCTACTCGCATTGCTAGCCGTTCACAATCCCCCTATTAGATAGGTTGCGTCACTGGTGTACTGGTCACCAGCATTATTCTTTAGCATAAAGTAGGTACTTACTACGGCTTCAGAACCTGGGTCAGTCGAAGTTATTAGGTTTTCCAAATTCCATTTTTTTGGCATTAGAACAGATATTGGGTACATAGTGATATATAGTGCACTAATTGTGTAGGAGTTGACAGTCTCGTCTGGCTAAATGAGACGACCAATACACTTGCCTGGAGGCTTATCCGGCCCGAAGGCTTCTGGCGATTCCAAACTTTGTTAGAGTAATTAATAGGCGATAAGATATTTGCGATAATTCTTCATTAATTACAATTTTTTAATTTGTCTTAATATAGGTACAACACATTGTGAATAGAGTAACATCAATTGATGGCACGGTTGGTGCAGTGGTTTAAAGATTGACTGCTGCGCTACGTGACGTGGGTTCGATTCTCGTTCGGAACAAAATATACCTATTTGTATGGTCTCTGGTTGATAGTTGTTTCTGGTCTGGGTGTTTTCTGTAAATATGTCAGTTTACATGTTTGTGAGTGCACCCACAATACAGTAGTAATACCTAGTGCAGGGCAATAAGTTAAAGAAATGACTGTTATTTGATGATTATTCATCAATTTTTTGGCGGGATTTCTTCGTGTAACTTTCAGTAGCTGTACCTATTAATTATTCACAAATTAATTCCTAGTGTATATTGAGATGAAAGATTGGTGTAGTTTTGTATCTCAAGTGTCTACGCAACTAGAAAATGTGTGGAATCGTTGAAAAAGGCGCGATCTCGGTAAAATGGAGCTGATGATTTTATTGTAGTGTTGACTACCCCAGCGAAGTTCATTTGCTACCAAATACTACAAAATCATACGCCTATATTGTAGCGTTGCTCAAAAAGATATTAACTACTAAAGATAGCGGTATGGTCAAAATCATTAGCTTGCCCAAATGGGTCAATGAGTCTCTACACTAAACTTTCCATTTGCGAAAAACGATTGTTTAATAGAAGTCTACGAGTATGTATATTAAAGGAGAAACTGACTGATTGACATAATCAACGCACAGCCGAAACTAGGAGTACTAGGATCTTTTGCTAGAGTATTTTTCAAAAGGCTTTGAGGGGTTCCAAATTTTGCTTGGAGATACTTACCAACTTTCATGCGGGCGAAATCGCCAGCAGAAGCTAGTGTACGATAATGTAACGAGATCGACATGCGTTACCTACCTAAATGTCACGTGATCAAACCTAAACTCCTTACTGTGTATACACGGCGGTAGGTAGGCACCAGCTTTTCAGAACACAATGGAAAATATTTCAGTTCTCGTTCGTGTATGTTTGTACTTGGAGCAGCGACCGCGGGCGGCGGTAAGTCGATCGCTCAATGACTCAGCCTCGGAGGCTCCAGGCACTTTCAAAATAATTTTCGAAATGATTGTTCTACAGATGAGCGCCTCGAGTTAAATTGCCGGAGGTATCAAACGCAGAGCTACGAATAGGTGTGCTTTAATATCGGCGGCACCGGGCGCCGCCGGCGTCGCCCCGGGCGCCCCCCGCGCCACGACCCAAACCGCTCCACATTATCCTCTCTTATAATATAAAATAATCATATTTGTATGTGCGCTTCGCAACCGATGTGGCTAAATAATAATTTATGACCTCTGTGCGTTTTATATACAAACTACAGCCGTCGGCCATGAGCAGTCGTGACGAACAGCGTGGAGCGCGCGCCGACTCTTAAATTGACTACGAAAATTTTGGAAAATACAACCAAAACATAACATCTTTATTTGTAAGAAATTTTATACAAAGCATGCGAATCTTCAGATTTTGACCTAAGTACGAGTACATTACGAAATGCTTCCTAATTTCTATTGTTATAAATCAGTTTGCCTACACTCATGTGTTCTTACGGTTTAGGGATTATGGTGGTTATAACCTCACGAATAATGTAAACCCGGCTTACTAAACACGCTAAAGTGAAACTTATTGCCTCTAGTTAGGGTTCTAAATTAAAGGTTGGGTATTAGTAACGTGTAGGTAGTGTGTGTATTAGTGCTGGGTAAATGCAGTGTGAATAGTCGCTCGAGAGCCTACTGACGCCAATATTCATAAGCATCCACCTAATGACTGATCACTGGACATAGACCAAGTGGGACATAGAGCAAGTGGAACATGTAGCAAGTGGAGCATAGAGTAAAGTCTAGGTACTTGAGATGTATAATGTCACCATAGAATTGTACTGGGGTCATGGATTCTATCTGGGGCCATGGATTGGATTGCGAAAGGGAAACTCGTGACCCCTGAACGAAGGCAAAGAAGGAACGGGGTGAGGTTTAGTCAGTGAAAGTCTGACACGCTCTGCCGCTCCGCCCAAGAGCGGGAGGACTCATTCTGATGATTCCCCACTTGAAAAAAATAACCGTACCTATAATTTTAAATACTGATAAATTATAATCTATCTCACAAGATTTTGAACTACTCGTATCGAATAATTGTGAATCATAACATACTGCTTACAATTTATCGCATTATTTTTTGGTATATTATAATCTATCGATGTGAAACTGGCAAATTGTGAAATGGTACAGAACAGAATACATCTCGAGCGCTGATTGTTTGAACACGCCGCCATATTTGTTTGTTAATTCGTTTGTTGTCGAATGTAAACAAATAGGATTTTAGTGATTGTGAATAAAATTGATTTTGTGTTGAAAATAACTCACTGCTTTTAAATTAGCTATATAAAATTACTGTGGGAGTAAAATGAATCTGTGACTAACCAAAGAAGTGGAGATTGATAAATAAGTTAGTCACCAACCATAGCTAGCACTGAACGGCCTACTGTAAGGCCTCTTGTACACGGCACGTTTTTGTTGACGGTATGGCGAACGCACCGTATGGTGTAAAAAACGTGCCTTGGTCAAGGGACCATAGTCCGCAGTCCATGGCCCCTTGTACAAGGCACGTTTTTTTATCAGTACACAATACAACAGTGATGAAACACGGCAACAGTGCAATGCTGTAGCGCCGCCGTTTGTATCAACAAGCTCTCTCAATGATCCATACAACACTGCAAACCGTGCCTACACACAGCGGCCACGTACGGCGTAAAAACGTGCCGTGTATAAGAAGCCTAAGACCGACTAATCAGGGACAGTTGACATCAATAAATCAAAATCAATCAAAGACGCAAACGTGACAAAACAATCTCCATAGATTTTATATGGCAACTAGACATGTAGAGCTGCATTAGAGCCACACCACGCGACGTGGTTCTACGTACAAATCAGTTGTGGTCCACGTGTGCATCATCACCATCATTATTTCAGCCAAAAGACGTCCACTGCTGGACATAGGCTTCCCCCAAGCGCCACCACAACGACCGATCTTGTGCGTCTCGCATCTATCGGATTCCCGCAACCCTTGCATCGTTCTTATGTAATTCCCACTTTAATGTCAATCCATAATCATCCTACAAAAAAATCTTTCGTTCAATTATCCTTGTTTAATAACAGCATTCATATTACTACATTTCATAAACATAGCATGCCAGCATTGGCTCGTAATCTAAGCGTCCGCAACAATAGCGAGTATCCAATTAGCCGCCATGAATTCAATACGTGACTAATAATGGCTACCATCATTATGCCAATTCAAGTCCTCGTCAACGGTTGAAAAGTGTCTAGATACCTATACATACTTTTCATTATTTATTAGACCGTACCGGCGCAACTCGAGAGGATTAACCATAATACAAAAGCATCGAAGCTACAGACTACAGGCATATTGAATTTCTCGGAAACTATCTTAACAGTCTGACAACTCCGAAGTATTTCAACACGCACATTCGACTCAAGTCTTAATGAAATTTAATGCCTGATTAAAACTTCAGACAGTCTTTTACAAAATAGAGGTTAGTAGATAAGTATGCTTTACGTTATCTAGCGAAATAGAATCGGTATAGAAGACAGAATAAAAGTTCTATACTCCGTCGGTTTAGGTAGTTAACTAAAGGTAAACAATCTTGGTATGTCTTTTTATATTAAAGATGTCGTATATAATATACACAAAGATTATTTAAATTTAGTTTATTAGCTAACATCGATTTAGGTAAATACCTAGTCGCAAAGATTTTTACATACAATTTATAGACAACTTTTAGATAAAAAGACATGCCAAGAATGTTTACATTTAGTTAACTACCTAAACCGACGGAGTATAGTAGAATTTTAGTTCATATTTTTCGTATATGAATAGTAGAGTGGTCGGAGAGCTGGGCAAAAACAGTTTGGTGCTGTCTAGCGTGGCTTGCGCCTTAGAGGCGAGATAGCCTGGGGCCCAAACATAAACTATTGATAAAACGGAAAGGGTGCCTACAGGCCGCAGGCCCCGCTGCCAGCCACGACATTGTATTAGGACCGCTCTATTGTGTGTTGAGTACACACCAATAATTCTCGAATAACGTTCCAGCTGGTATTTTTAATACTATCTACAATAACTCTTGCAAAGCAACAGTCCTGTGCAAATATTGTAGATGCAACTCTGACATTCTGAGTTATGTGTACCTGTTTGTGTTAGAGTTCAAGCTAGGACTGCGAAGGTAGAACGCTTCTAGAACATAGGCGGTTCGTAAAGGAACGAACACCAAACACAACTCTGTATGTTATCTCAGTGATAAATAAGCATACAAATACAAATAATAAATACAAAATCTTTATTTTAAGATACAATTTTTTTTTTAATAATTAATTCTGTATGGAGCCTCCTTTTAGGTATATACGAGTATATTAAATATTGCCTGTATAAGAAGACTCCGCTCTACCATAACTTAATAATATTTAAATAGTTTTTGGTTTTTACAATTTCTAGTTATCAATTGCCTATATATTTATAAAGATCTATGTATGGGGGGTGTAGCATCTGATGGTAGTTTTTCTGATCTGGTATACCCGAAAAGTAACAACAGTTTCTCACCCTTGTTTTTCAGATATATTTTTCGTCCCTCCGATCATGGAGGGACCTAGTGTTGTTATTTTTATCGGTTTTTTGCGGGGACGACTTTTAAAGCCTAGTTCTTATAGATGGATTGATTTTGTGAGAACCGATATGAAAGACGAGGTAGTTGGTGATATCGTGATAATATTCCACAACTTTCACACAACGCCGTCTAGTCCCAAGTTAAGCAGAGCTTGTGTTATGGGTACTACATAGATACCCGATAAACATACTTATATATTTCTAAATATGTACATATTATAGATAAATTACACCCAGACACAGAACAAATGATCGTGCTCATCACAGAAATATTTGTCCTGGGTGGGAATCGAACCCACGACCTCCAGGATAGCAGCCAGACCCACTAACCACTAGACCAACAGGCCAGTTATAGGTTATTGAACTGGCATCAAATTGCCAATGACATGATTAATGCCTTGATGCATTAAGTCCGCTTATGTACCACCACTGTGCATGTATGTAGTTTAAATAAATAAATAATAAATTGCGTCATCAGAAAGAGTACCAAGAGAAAAGTGTGCCAAATAAATACGCAAAAATTGACTATTCAGTGACAATAGTTACCTTAAAATTAGCAAGTAATATCTTTCTAACTGGATCACTTTACGAGTACTTTATCCTAGTGTGAACAACCTCAGGGACTCAAGGATTTTTTAACGTTAATAAAACCTATTGCGTTATATTGTCCGACATAAAAATAGAAGATTTATAATCTACAAAGTAAATTAATTACTATTATTACTACTACTCTAACAGGACTATAATTTGAGTACCTAAGGGCCTGTTTCACAATGTCCGAGTAGGCACTACTCACTGAATAAATTCAAAAATGTGACAGAAGTCGTATGAAATTATCTGTCAAGTAAGATACTCGAAACTTAATCATAGGTGGTGAAACAGGCCCTAAGTATTATAGGTTGCCTACGAGACCTCCACAACCCAATAACTTTGGTAACAGGGTAGGTACTTCATGGCAAGACTGGAGTCAGATTTATAACTGGCTTCTGACTATCCGTAACGACAGTAAATGACAGCCGGGACCTACGACTCAGTGTGCTTTCCGAGGCACGGAGGAAATTCGATATGTTAAGATGGTCACCCATCCACAGACCAACCTTGGCAAGCATTGCTTAACTTTGAAGATCGACCTGTGTTCTATTACCTACACTGAGCCACCAAAAAAAATTTACGCAGTGGTTAAAAACTTTCCTGTGTAGTAGTATAGGTACTCAAAAAAGCTGTTCAAAAGTTCTGTTTCAGCATATCCCACAGAAAGTCCCATACATTTTTTCATATACGGTCCGCAATCCTTTGAATCCAACAGTTTTGTATGGTTAGGTTAGGTAAGCATAACATATGTCATTAATGTATGAAACTTTCTGACAATTTTTAATATCTTTTTAAGTGGTGTTATTTGTAGTTTAGTCAAAAGTATTGTACAAAAATCAAACCTTAATTGATTATGGAATTAAATTTTTTAGTTGCTTAGCTACTTTCCATGGTACTCAAGTTACTTAATTATTCTCTCTCTACTCTATGAAGTTTAGGATTAGTATTTTTATTTTACTTATTGAAGTGGTTACTGACAATCGAAGTCCTAGAATGAACTCACGAGGCTTTCCTCTTGAACTGTCTTCAGCAAGTTAGACGTAGTTGGAGGGATCTGTGTCTCGGTTGATTAGTCTTACTCGAAGATCTTTAACGAATGTAGGAATTAACTCGGTGAAGAACACTTCCTGTCTTGTATGTAGTAGCGATCTACAAATTAAATATAAAGAAAGAATAAAGAAAAAAAAGGATTTTGTTTTTTATGAAACCACGGTAAAAGTGAAACATTTTTCACATCTTGTACAGATATTTAACTAAAAATTGCCGGAATAATATTCCATTAAAGGTATATTAAACACTGACAAAAACAAACAAAATAGCGTGGAGCACTGGCACAAATGCACTACACTGTATTGGTGCCGCCATATTGGCCTCGGCTGCTCTGACGTCACCGTCACGCGACATGCAACACGCAGACGAAAAACTTTAAGACAATTACATTGGTAATAAAAGTTTCACTTTAAAAATAATTATTTACTTATTCCATTTTAATACCAACGAACTAATACCAATGGTATTTGTTTGAAAGAATTTTTATCATCTATTCGAAAAAATCGTTCAAACATATCGGTCGAATACGAATACGGCTTCCAATCGGGGATTACTTCGTTTGTATTAAAAGGGAATAAATCAAAAGAATGTATTAAGGAAATGAGACTCAGTTGTGGAAATATTAAAAAGCTGATTAAGCTAATGGTAATGCCAATAAAAAAGGACAGCGAGAACTAAGTACGCGCGCGTAGCAGTCGTATAAAATCAATCGGCTTAGCTTTTTCTGCTTTTTAAACCATTGCATCCATTAAAGGAATTACGTCTGCATCGTGGTGCTTTCATAAACATGTAAACTCACATATTGTGCCCAGACTAGGAAAGTATCTTTATTTTTAAGCTACACTAATATTTTTTCGAACCCGCGACACGCAGTGTAGCAGACGGTCGCTCAACCATTGCCGGCCCAACTAGTTCGAAATTCGATTTTTTGCATGGATATGACTGTCTATCTCCCCATCACCCAGTTACTGGGTAACACAATTTTTTAAATACACAATTCTATGCAAATTAACAAAACTGTTATGATCTGTGATTTCTTAGTCTCTAGTGTATTAAGTGTATCTTGATATGATTATAGTTATTTATTAAAACTCAAGTATATTTAGATCTAAACCATTGTGATTACACAAAAAAGGAGATCACCCAGTTAAGCACTAAAACCTTTCTATAGACTGTTATTTCATAGTGCAACAGCTGAAAAATCGTATTAACGTGTAAATGCCTAAAAATTCCACGTTTTCAACAATTTCCAGTCTCACACAACAGTGCATTCATTTTTACGTAGGTTGGCCAACAAACTTTTGATTCAGGTTATTCTGTTCGCGCGCCCTGCCCCAGGCCTCTAATTACAGTTGGAATAGAAGGGCCGGCCTACCCCCCGGCAGGCCTGCAGGCTCGCTGCCGCCCTTTGAACAACTCTTAACTAAAAAATAGAAATACCTCATATATAAAATTAGATAAAACCCTCAACGTTATTTTCTAAATTAGCTAACTAGAAGCACTTTTCGTTGTGGATGCAAAATTAGGTTTGCATTGTGGTTAGTTAGTACTTTTATAAGCAGGTCAGTAGTGGCGCTTAAGTACGTATATGTACTAATTAAAAACAAGAAAACTCACACTATATGTTTTTAATACGTTAGGGGAGACTTGAGCCCTAGAGTGGTCTTTCGGCTGAAATGATGATAATGATGATTAGGTAGGTATCGCATTTTGATCAACTTACTAAACTACTTTTTTTGGTGTCAGAATCATCAAATAACTTCTGTAGCTCTGGGTAGAGCGAGAGAGAGTATCAAAGTTTTTACTGACTTACACCAGTTACACCCACTCGTGTCCTTTCATCCATACCCTTAGCATTCTAGGGCCGCGGTAACTGTTGTGGAAAATCTCGCAGTCCAATGATTATACATTAAGCAGTCTATTGTGAACTATGTCACATAGTAAGCCATTTAAAAATGCATGTGAAGACGGTTCAGCAATTTGACGACCTTAAGTCGAGAAGAATTGAAGGAGTGTTTATCCAGTTGTCGAGCGAGCTCGTGCATTGTACAGAACCTCCTCAGTTCCTATAGCTACCTACGTCTCTATCTCATATTGTACTCCACAATTGATATCCACACAATTGCAACAATTGCTTCGATAAAATGACCTTTCGCCTTTCATTATTCGTTACAAATTCAAGTACTTGTGTACAATTTAGACTTTGTTTGGTCCAAACTTTAAGGAGTGTATTACTATGGTCTAGTTTAAGCACGTGTGGAACAATTAACGGGAGGCTCTTGAACACGCCACATTTTACAATTTTAACCGTACGTACCTACGTACATAAAAATACGCACCGTATACAAGGGTGCATGGACAACACTGATGAAACACGGCAGCGCCGTGCCGTAGCGCCTCCGTTTGTGTCAACAAGCTTTCTCAGTGATCCGTACAACACCGCGCGCCGTGCCTACGGATGGCGAATTAACCGTGGCTACGTACCTACGGAGTAAAACCGTCCGTGTACAAGAGGGACGCTGCAGAGGTGTCTACCAGAAATAGTGAAGATAAACCAAAATAAAAGAAAGGAATAAAGCAGTTGGATTATCACATCACACAAAAATTTTAAAGGCGATTTGTGAGTCAAGTGCGTGCGAGTATGTACCTAACTTGGTACTTCTTCACGCTCGAAGGACTGAACGGATTTGGACGAAATTTCCGTGGTAGACTATGTCTGGATTACCTATTAAATATTAAACACTTAGGTTACTTGTTATCCCGGGAGTCCTTTTCCTCGCAATCTTTTTCTACCTTCACGCGGTTAAAATGGCTGGTAGCAGCTAATATGAATATATTGAGAAGAAGAGCTTTGTATTTTTGTTATGGTTTTCATACCTAATTACGTTTTGTTTTTAATTAAAAGTAGTGAAATAAGGGATATTTTTATTATATTTTTATAGTTTAGTACTTAAAGTCGAATAAAGTGTCATTCTACCAGGAAAATTTATTGTCAAAAAGTAATGTGAAAACTGTATTAACCGACATAAGTTACATAATTAAGCTACTTATAAGTCATGTGGTCAATCCTAAACGTTTTTACCGATTACTATACTATACTCGGTACTCACACTGACTTTGATGCGTCTTTCACTTTCTTCCACGCTGTCTGCCAAGTATATTCGACACGGTGACAATTGTTTTATAAGTCTGGTCGAGTAGACAAAGGTGGACGTAATAGTGGGTGGCGATTGTTGTCTTATGTCCAATATAATATGGCCAGCACTAGTAGACACAAGGCCTAAAATCGGGTCCAGACTGCAAGATGACATGAAAGGATGTAACATGGAAGTGACATGAATGGAAGTTTGGACGCAGGGCGTGCACATGAACCGAAAACGTACCTACCTACTTACATAGTTGAAATGCTCTGTTCGCGAGCGTATTGTGCATGGTTCGCGAGCGTAGTTTACACTGTTCGCATGCATAGTGAGTGCGTATCAGGTGCGTGGGGCGTCCACACTTTGAAAATTCTGTTACATTGCATGTTACGTTACAACAGTCTGTACCCATCTTAATATAGGCAAAAGCTTAAAGAAAACGGAGCTGGTCGATTTGTTTCAACTGTACCTTTGCTTTGGCAAGACTGTTGTCGGTACGATAGGTACTACTCGTATCTAGTCTGGTTTGAATTCAAGTTGTTATATGTACTTCCATACTTCATGATATTTTTAACCAATTTGTACGTAGTAGCCGTAGCTAATACAGGGCAACATCTACAGGGTCGTCTTTGGAATGGAACCGCTGTCCTATCTTTCATCAATTTTTTATGCGTTATGGAGCCACTAGAAAAAGTTATTAAAGTTCAATTAGCAAAAAACTATATTTATTTTAATTGTGAAATTTGCCTAACTAAGCCAAAAAGTGATAACTCATTTTTTTGTAAATTTGTTTGTCATCGATATTTTGGCTTAGTAGGGCAGTATACGTGTCTTTGTCTCTCTTACATTCCCGTACCTGCGCCACTCTCGTCCAGATACAACCTTCGAAGGTTTGAGTAACATAGTCTACTTACCATTTTGGCCGGAGGACGACCAACACTTCTATTTCTTTCAATCCTGCTTGGACGTCACTCAATCAACCCTTTAGAAATTGCGTAGCATAGACCATTTTAGAGAAAAAGTCTACCACACATATCTACCATTTTTTGTAAAGAGTAACAATGGTGTTCCTTGCCAGTTTTTCTCCATAGGAAACGACCAATCGGAACTGTGCAGGTGCACTAACTTCTGACGTTTTATCCGTGCCCATTTAGGCCTATGTGAAATAAAAATATATTGATTTGATTGATTGGACCCTTTCAATACACCCATTCAAAAGTGTATTGTAACGAGAAAACTAGTCACTTTTTAGAGTAATAAAGGAAAAAATACAATGCTATGGGACGTTCACTAAAAGTTACCAGTACTATATTGTGTTAAACTTTACATTTGCACTGCGCAGCGTTTGACGGACGCTATGCTGAACAAAAGAACAATATAAAACTATCAGTTACATACGCCATACATGTATGCCTGGCCGCCATGGCCTAGATACTGGCCTTTGGGTGTAGTGGTTAGTGGTACTGACTGCTATGCTGGAGGTAGTAGGTTCGACTCTCACCCAAGACAAATGTTAGTGTGATGAGCGAGCGATAGAGATACGAGTATGTATGTATTTAGAAATATTTATATAAGTATGTTTATAAGTTGTCTAGTAAACTTAGCACAGGCTCAGTTTAGTGTAGGATTAGATGGCGTTTTGTGATAGTTGTGGAATATTATTATTATTCTGTCTTTCTTTTCTATTTCAAAGTTAGCTTGGCATATATTTATTTATATGCTCTTTATTGTAGGTACACCAAAAATCTTATTTCATACTTCTTTATTAGTACATAATTCTCTTCTTAGTTTGGGACTAGACGGCCTTGTGTGGAAAGTTCTGGAACGTACAAAAATCATACAAAATTCTTTTCAGTAGTCACCACCTTTCTAAGCATATTTCCTACAAATAGTCATCCATTGTATCGCATATTCATACTAAATGCTCTAGCTTGATCGAGAGAAAGTGTCAGACTTTTACCGACTGGAACCCACCTGTGTTCCTTCAGTTGCCCATTGTGTTTCAGGGCCACGGTAAAGAATCCCGTTGTTTATACTCAACAGATTACTATTTGTCTTAATTCTTTACTATACACAAAAGCTCAACACACAGTGATAATTTTTAACAATTAACGTAAAATGGCGAGTTTAACTCAGTAATGAAATTAATTTTATTTTATAGTTTTGAAATAGGCACGTCATGCGAAATGAAACACATGTCAACATACGTTTCACCCGCAATAAACATGTTGAAAATATGATTCGCTGTCGAAACGTTGTCATGCCAATTAACCAATGTTTATAAAACCAATAACGATATCAGGACGCAGACATGACAGAACAAATTAACAGTTCAAACTTCAAAATACAAATGTTTATTTTGATATGTCGCGGGTCTCAAACCATAGGGGCGTATCCACAAAACCCCTACTTTTCAGGAGCGACAAAAAATGTAATAACTTTTTTCGTGGTTAAGCCAGCTTTTTGAGTTTTTGCATGTAGCTATATATTTACACTGTAGTTAATATAGGGTGTTTGATTTTAAGTTATTTCCTCTGTAACACTTGTTTTCGGTTGATACATCTATTTGGCATGACGACTAAACGGTAAAACTCCGTAAAAAATCACCCAAAAATACATAGATTTTATGGACGTAAAATCCATCCCATTAAATTATTAATATTCTTACCAGTATTTATTTTTACTTAGTTGATGACCTTAAATATTGCAAATTAGGAATGAGAACCTATCAAAATTAACGTTATTTACGTGTTTTTTAAATTTCTTACGCCTGTATGGCATGCCATTAATATTACGAGGTGGTTGAATTCAGAGTAGAAGTATAGACCAGTTTTGTTGTACAATCTAGAAAAAAAACTAAATGGTAGTAATTACGCAAAGTTTTCTAAGTAAAAACGTATATATAATGTTCCATGCATGTTTTAACTTCTTTCTTACTGGGGCACGTCATGGTGGTAGATAAATGCCCCTCTTTGAAGAGTGGCTGGAGAAACGTCACAGCGTCCTTACCTTCCGCATGACGCAAGTCCTCAATGGACATGGTAAGTTCGGGAGGGACAGGCACCTGATTCGGATGGAAGAAGCGCACGGTTACCATTGTGTGGACCGCTTGGAGGACATAGCGTGGAGCATACAGTGGAGGTGTGCCCCGCTTGGGCAGAGCTCCGACGTTTCTTTGTATGGGCGATCGGCACTGGCGATCTCTCGCACCGGACCCTGGTGTAGGCCGTGTTCCATTCCACAGCGAGGGGGAATAGGTACCAGACGCTTCTTTATGCGACGTTGTAATGTTGGCAAAGTGGGCGGCCGCAGGCATGAGAGAACGAACCCCAACTTCAAGCCATCATAGACAAGGTAACGAGCAATGGGTAGTTCGCCACCCAGTCGTCCGATAACCATCCAAACCGAGCTCGAATTTTCGATGGCGCGAAGTGTTCCACGCGTGCCTGGGAGAGATGTCAGCGAAGCCTATTGGAAATATCGGTTAACTTCCGATTGAAAAACCGTGATCCTGGAATTCAAACGACAACAGACGGAAGTGTCAGACGTTAACTAACTAAAACCCACTCCGACCTGTTCCTTCTTGGTCTACGTTTTAGGGCCTCGAGGTTCACTTTCACGTAACCCATGACCCCAGTAGGCTTCGACCCTGCTGGGCCCCTACGATTTGATGACATCTCCTGGAGGCGCGCGTGGAACACTACGCGCCGTCGATGACTTGGGCTCGGTCCGGACGGTTACCGGATGACCGGGCGGCGTGATACCTATTGCTCGCTGTCCGCAAACATACGGTGGCTGGAAATTGGGGTCGGGATCCCGGCAGCTGCGGCGTGAGGGTAATTCCCTCACGCATTCCCCAGCAATACTGTTTCGCAGGCGGCGATCAGCTGTCATTTCGTTTCACTCTGCAATGGTCCATTGGCTGTACCATGGCCCGGCGTGAGTAGTCGCTGCCCAAACGGAGCACACCTTTAATAATAGTCCTCCAGACCGAACTTCGATTACGATGGCCAATCTTACAAGAAATCGGCCAAGTACATAGAAGATATTAAGTGCACAAGTGTGTGCGTAAACGCAGGTGTAGTCTCTGTTCCTTAACTTTCATGGTCAGATGGGATAGTAATCCGATACGACCGGAGAGAGATCAGATGCAGGTCCAACGGCTTTACATGTTTTCCGAGGCACGGAGATATCGCATCACCAACTTCCAAACTCCGGGTAGCCATAGAGTAATTCCTAATGAGAAACCCAATAGCAACTTTTGGTCGACCCGGGAATCGAACCCAGGACCCACGCGCAGTAGTCACTCTTGCGAATACTAGACCGACGGAGCAGTCAAACGTCACACCTTTAACGTAAGTTCCACCGTGTCCTCCGGAAGATCAACACAATGATGACACCTGGACGTTTCTTCCGCATGAATCCGGTGCAGGAACCTCAGAACTTACCATGCCCGGTGAGGGTCTGCGTCATGAGGAAGGTGAGGAGGCAGTGACGACTTTCCAACCACTTCTCAAAAAAGGGACCTACCGCCATAAATTATGGCGTGCCTGAAGAATGGAAAGTAGAGGGCTGGTTATTAGTTCATTTTTCTGTCAGTAATATGTTGCTTGGTGCCTTAATTACTCAGATACCCGCGAAACGAGACACAATAGTAAAACAATAACAGCGCGGTCTCATAGGACCGGTCGGGGATTCAAACGTTAAAAGACAAAATGAAACCTGGGATACTTATGTCTTACGGTCATGACTTAGATTGGACCCACATTGCGATATCATAATATTTTATTCTGAATTTACTTGGTTATTCGATTTTCATGCGGGCAAAGCCGTGGGCAAAAGCTAGTCATTGATAAATACAGTATTACTGCTACTGCTTTAGGGCTAAACGCATTGTCTCTACGCTTAATTATTCACACTAAATTCGCCAAAGTTTTCCACGCATTAAAGTAACATCTACTCGCTATGGCAGCTCGCCACAGAATGACTGTGTTGGGTGTTGTTTGTGACTATACGTCCGCGTTTTGACGAAATCTTGAGACAGCCATACTATAAATATGTAGACGTATGTGCATACGTCTGCAGTGATGACTAAATATCCACAGGATCGTGTTGATATTGATGGTCGTATGTGCATACGCCTCTATGGTCTGAAACTATTTCCTTGGATCATAACAAAATTTAAATTCGTACGTGCATACGTCTGTATGGCACGTTGAAACTGCTTTAATAACCAATAATATTGCTCTTACGTCTATCATACGGCTGTATGGCATGGGAATAATTGTAGACTGTCTAGGTTACGGCTGATAATATTTTGCAATTTACACAAAAAGTAATTAATATTAAATTATAAGAAAAATTGAGGTAATGTATTAGTTATAGTAGAATCTAATGGCATTAAAAACGAAAAATCGCTTTTTTGCTTATACGCCCCTATGGTTTGAGACCCGCGATGTTATTACTGCGTGCTAAAATACTTTCATAAAATTGAAAGTTGCTGAGGTTGATTCGGTGTTTTTTCTCAGGGGAGTTAGTTAGGAAACACCGGCCTCACCTACTTTAAATTGACGATAAAAAAAACCTTTAAAAGTGTTTTTTTTTAAACTATTTACAAAAATGAACATCATTTATAATTTATCATAGGTAATATATACTAATTTATATATAATAATTTATAATTTATATTGGAAATTAATGAAGTAAATTAGAATTGTTTGTCGCCATATTTTAATAATCAATTAAAAATAAAATAAAAGTTTGAGTAAGATAACTCTTACTATATCCCTAAAACTAAACTACACACTAATTACACTACAGTATGAAAATAACACACAGTTAACTAATATTTTTCATGTTCTATCTATACGTAACAAATAAAGTACTTATCGTCTATTTTTTATACCCTGAGACTAAATTGACACAAGGAATGTCAAATTTACTATAGGAATGATGCCAGTTCTTTTGTGTTGTAATGTCATTTTAGTCTCAGGGTATAAAAAAACAGACGATACCTTATTTTATAGAGAAGTAAGTTACATAGATGTCTTTAAAATATTTGCAAACTTTCTCGTTAGTAACCGTGTATTACAATATGAAAACAATAACAGACACATGCAAAAAGGTAATGATTAATTGTAACGAGACATCATCCAACCATCTTGAGTCAATTGGACCAATTTGAGTCATAACTCTTCGACAACATTTTTATTGACCCGTATATCAAGTAGGACTGATGGAACAATAAACACAAGTGTTATTGTTTTATATAATACCTACAAAGTAACGCTTGACAATTGTGCATTCAAGTGGCTTTTTATTAAACGAGTACCTATCATAGAAATATGAAAGTTTTCCACTGTTGGACTTAGAACTCTACCAGACTACCTTAGAGCTTTACGACGAATGACAAATGCTTGCACTGACTGGACAGGTCCACTCAAATCTGCATGGTTCTTTCTTTAAAAGGCCATCTCAGACACCAATCTACATATTTCGCATATGATTTGACCAATACATTTTGTACGGATTTATTTTTTAAAAGAGACTGTGACGCCTAAGTTTGTTTCGGTGTTTCTTCTCAGGGTAGTCAGTTAAGAAACACCGGCCTCATCTAGAATAATATGTCAAAAAAATTGACGTGTAAAAGTGTTTGTGAAAACGTATTTGCAAAATAAATATCATTTATCATTTACCCAGCGTCAACATAACGACTGGTGTTGAGTGTCTCGCTTCTATTAGACTCTTTCGACCCTCATCAGGTCGTGGTTCAGTAAACTTGTAGGATTCCTTTCAACACTGCATCTTCCTGTACTTGGCGCCAATTCGCCACTCCGGAAAAATTAGATTTCTTGCCGGTCCTTCTCTGTAGGAAACAATCATATGGAACCATGCACTATCAAGCTACAATTTGTATGAGACAATGTCATAATGATAAAATAAATACCTAAATGCAACTATTTTTATCCCGGGAGTATGATTCTTTGTGACAGTTGTCAATTTAGCGAGGGTTATACAGCGGCACGTGTAAATATTATAAAAACAAAGGCACATACGACTAATCAAGAATGACGTGCAAAGAAATACCTATATCATTCATAGAATAAATACTATAAATAGATAACCTAAACGGACAACATTATTAATAGTTTCTGCAAAAATAATACATACACAACGCAACAACTAGTCGTATATTTTGTTAAGGTTCCTGTAGTAATAGAAAGCAGGTGAAATAAAAACAGTTCCTAGGTTTAAAAAGGATTACTTAGGAAGTGTCCGGAGGCAATGTAACTAATCAGTTGCTGCCGATGGCTGCGAAGCCCTGCCTGGGGCCGCTTCGGCCACTAGCCCCTAATGGCTGCACCAGCAATCATTTGTTCTAGAGCTAACTTTTCAGCCATTCCTAGTTAAAAGTTTTTAAAAGTCACAATATACTGGTTGCTTTTTGCGTGGTGGTTTTTTTTAAACAAATACCGCATGTGGGATATTTTTTAAAAGTTTTATTTGTGGTTGCAAATGGAAATGTCATAATAATAGTTTCAACTCCTAATACTGTTACTTCGCCATTAAAAGGTAATGTATAAGTTATACTCATTATTTATGTTATATTAACTTTTCTTTAACCCATTTTCCGTGTTATACGAGTACAGTTATGTAAGCGCTATAATGTACGTACCTATTGCTGTGATCTTTACAAATAAACTGGTTTGCTCGTCAATTTTTTTTTCTGCTATATAAATTAGCAAAGAAAAGAAAGGCGGTGAAAGCAGGGGGTAAAAATAACTTGCGACCTATTAGGCCTGCACAATTAAAAATCTAGCAGCTTCGGAGGGGTTTGATAAGGAACACTGAATCATGAGATATTTTTATATCTATGAAGATATAAACGTCTAAAATATATATACGTCTAAAATATACTTTTTTATCACCGTTCGATACATTTATCCATTACATATGTACTTATAGACATTACTACCTTTTTATAATTTTTCTTACCAATTTTTTTATTATACATTCAATTGTCCATCGTTGCTGACTGTGCAAACAAGAACATTCAAAAAGGAGTCGGACACATAAACTAAAAAAAATATACACATAATGGTAGTCAGAGTACCTAAGCCAAGCTTTCTAACTTTATGTACTCGTATAGTGGGGCCTTAGAAAGAATGATCGTTGGATGACGAACGACGCCCGGGGCAGTGGTTATGCCCGGAGGTAATAAGAGGGACGAGCGAGTGCCTCACCGCCGGGAGGGCATGCAGCTTCGTCACTCCCGCAGTCACACCACCGGCAATATACGAGTATGTTCTAAGTGTTGTTTTGCTACTTCCACGAATGAATATCTAATTTTAAATGAAAAAAAAAATCGCGTAGGAGAAAAATTCTTCTGTTTACTTTGTGGGATTCGAGATAAGTTGTTCAATATTTTCGTAGGATTCTAGCCTCAAGTATTTCGGGGTAGGTCTTTTATTAGATTATTGTGTTATGTCTATGGTGGGAAATTAGTCTTGTCATCTGATATTTGGTTTCTTTATACCTGCGAGCTAGCATTAAGTTCATTACTCTCAAAAAGTGTTCAATTTATCATCGAAGGTTTCTATCTTCCTTTCTTTTTCTATGTACCATTTATATGAAAGTTCTATTTTAGAGTAATGATAAAATACTGTATTTTTATGTTTATCCCTTCTCATGTCGTCAAATTCCATTATTCTATATCTTATGGAGATGGTTGAAAGAACTACCTAGTAATTACATTTTTGTTACATTTTTCAAGTTTATTTACTAAAAAAGTTAGAAACTAACTAAAATGAAAAAAAATACTTAAATTAAATTTCCCATTTTCAGACGCTTAAAAGTAGAATTTTCAAAAACCCCTTCTTTGTTGTCTGCTTCATCTTTTTGAAAATTTTAAATTCCTATAACCAATATTATTGGCTATGCGATGATATGTCAGTCAGTCGATTTCTCCTCTTATTAATATACGATTTGGAGTTCAATTCTGCGTGTTGCATAGTATCAAGAGTAAACGCTTGTGCGTACCTGCACCACAAATAATATAGTATTATACCAACGTACAGATGCTTCATCTTATACAAAGAAAAGTAACCGCCTTCATTAGGGATTTTTACTTTTTCTCACACATTGTGGAGACAGCTTAATTGTATCAAATTGTCACAAATTTTAATGAGGGGAATGAAAAACTCTAAAATTTCAAACAGCGTCATTTATTTATAAACAGTCTTAATATTTTGTAATAGATTTAGTTCTTAGAGCAAGATCTAGTCAATGAAACTGATAGAAAAATTAAAACGATTTTTCCCAAAAATCATTTACAAATGTAGTACTTGTTTTTTAAAGTCCCTTCTGTATTTCAGTCTGACTAATTGCAATCCGTTTTTTTTTTGAACGAATATCCTCAAAATAAAATAATAGCACCAGCAGATATGCTTTTCAGTTATAAACCGATTTTATCATTTTGTTTTCTTTTTTGTGCTTCATTAAGTTAAATATGAGTTCAATCCATTTGGCTCGACTTTTTCTCGAGAGAATTATTTCGTTGGTTCTCATTTTCCCTTTATATTTTATTCTTTTTATATCAAAATTTGGTCTATTTTACCATACTGCCTGCTCGTTAAGAGAGGTAGGATAAATGTAATTAAAAATATTGTTTTGTAGGGATTTTTTTTTGAAGTAACCTGAAGTTTTAATAATAGAAGGTTGTTAATTATTTTCATTAATTACAATATCATACATATATCATAAGTTTTACAATTCTAGCAACTTTTTGAAATATTTCTATGCCAGTAAAGACTGTGACATAAGATTCACTCAAACATATTTTTCTTTATAATTTGATATGATTCCGATTTTCCGCTTGTTAAAAAAACTAAAAATGTCTAGCTTTCCCCAATTAATTTTAGAAGTTTTAGTTTCAAGCTCTTCTGTAGCTAATGTCCATTATGGTACACGTATCGAAAACCTAGACCGCTGATGTTTATTGCGTTGGCTGGTATCCAGTGATTAGGTATTTGGGCTGTCGCGGAGCAGGCAAACAGCCTGAGGCATACTTATAATGAAACCAGACAGGTAAGAGTGGTGGCTTGGTTCGCGACGCGACGCCCTCTAGCGACGCGCTACCGTAACTACAAGTATACAGTAGCGACTTGACTCGCTTGATTTCCAACTCGTTTTTCGACCTGTATACTATTTACTGCAGCCATGATGACGATTTATTTTCTGTAGTTTTTTTTTTACTAATGACCGTACTTGTCAGTGATTAAAGTTTATAATAGCTTGTGGTCTTCAAAATGATATTGCCGAGGCAGGCTCTTTAGAAATCGTTGAGGCGTTTTTAATAGCAGATGACATGCGTGTCATTTGTATTTCTCCTGTTTTTATTAGCACCTGGCCTGGTTTGTACAGGGTATTTGTTGGGTGTATAAGCTCTTTCAAGCTGGGGATAAAATGAAGGTAGTTGTGATGTAGAGACGCCTTAAGTCTCGCTATTCGTAACACCCGCCTCGAAATGCCTTGAATTGAAATGACTTGCAACACAATTCATTTCTATTCAAGGCATTTCTCTGCTACCTACAAGATAATTCAATTCTTCCGTCACTAACCCACATTATTGTTGTCTTCTTTCGTTTGTTTAAGTATTGTCTTTTACAGTGAATTTTAAAGTTACTCCTATAGTAAAAAACGCATCAAAATTAAGTTTATTGCGAAATGATGCTATGAGGGAGTTTATTTTACAATATTATTAGCTTCCACCAGCAGCATCACCAGCGTGAAAATAGAAAATATAGGTATGCCTATGTCACTCAGTAAAAAGTAGCATTCTACTGATGAAAAGATTTAAAAAATCGGTCTAGTTTTTTTGAGATTATTCTTTACAAACATCCTCTTTATTATATTGAATATCAATGTACATAATTATGTATAAGGATAAAAATACAAAACCATTATACTAACAGTAACAAATGTTTGGAGCACGTTTAGGGTTTGGATGTATTATTATTTTTTACCTGAATACTGATTATGTAAAAGTTCCGACAATTTGTTGTTAGACAACATTATACTAGGTATCTATAACTTAGACGAATCACAGAAAAAGTCCTTAACATTATACCTAGGTAACTATAACTTAACAAATCACAGAAAAAAATGCTTAATATTTTGATATTTCTTTACAAGTCCCAATCAAGCATATATATTTATCTTTACATAGCACGGAACTGAGAGCGAATAAAGGCCGCTTTAGTTCACAGAAGCATAAGTGTGGCCCGTGAATAGAGCGTTAGGTGTGAACCAGAGAGATAGGCCACCAGACGACTGCGCCGGAGATGCATTCAAGCGATAAAAAATAATTGAAGTCGGACTTGTCCGGCGCGGCCAGGGCCCCGGGCGAGACACACACGACATCGCAAATGACAATTTTCAAGGCAATTTTGTTACTAAGATTTGTCCTGGATATGCAGCTAACTATAACATAAACGCTTACCTAACTGTTATGAGTACGTGGCATGAGTAATGGAAGTAAAACAGAACATTTAGTAAATAACAGGTTTTTTTTAAATATGTGACTGTTATTTAGTAAATGGTTTGGTTTTTACAAGCTTCCATTTAACAATCTACTTAAATACATTACATGTCTTGCACCATTGCTTTTTTTGTTGCATTTACTACACAACAGTTAGGTACGAGTTTAAAGAAATAGTATTTGTTTGTTTTTACAAGCTTTCATTTAGGATCCAATGTACAATATTCAAGTAACTATGTTTGTTTGGGTGCAATCTTACAACTCAATTTTGTAGTAAATACGAGTATTTTCAATCGAGTCAGACCCATCGGTCCCATAGGTTAACCTATGCTTGCCGCCACATTTACTTGTGTGGATAAACAAGTAAATAAAAAAACTTGCTAAATAAAAGAACTGATTGATTTTATTTCTTAAAACAATGTAAGTGAATACGAGTACTCAAACCTCGCAAAAAGCTATTTTATCATATAAACTGTGTAATTACATTACAAGTTGACAGTAAAAGTTTTATAGGAAAAGCTTATTTTAATGTATAAAGAACGTTTATAGAAAACTTTGTTTATAAAAAACATTTTTTTTACTTTTAATTTAATTTAAAATTGAGGCAACACATTGACAGATGCGGAGAGAAAAATTTAGATTTTCAATATTGATATCTTTTGGCAGCTTCCGATTAGTAGGATAGAATCATCAACATATATGTAAATACTGATTGATGGGTAGTTAGTGAAGGGTGCCGAGCTGCCGAGTACCGTGGGAGCGCCTCAGTGGGTCGACGGATTCTCCCACGCCGACGGCGTAAGCCTCACGTCTCCTGCACTTTTAGATTTTGAAACATCATCTCACAAATGGGTACTTACACCTCTATTCATGTGTAAGACCACTGCTCAGTGCTCATCTAGGTACCTATGTCTCGTGTACCAATCATTTTCACTGATGCTTCATAAAATATCACGTTTCGACTTTTCCTACACAGACGAAGTTATTTTTTGTGCTGTTTTATACACATGCGTAATTATCATGCATTTCAAATGTTTAGCTGACTGAAGGCAGTATTTAGTAGAATTGTCGGGAATATGTATGTATATTTTTTTATGATCCAAACTCTAATTTAGCAGCGGCCGCCTCCCGCTGGCATGCGCCGGGGGCTGTAAGGAGATGTGGTCCATAGAGCGAGCTAGCGCCCGCAGCGTCACGCCCGCGATAACCCCGGGCACACTATCATTATGCGATGAATTAAAACTGTAAATATAGATGGATGTACTAAACTACGAGAAAATTGAGGCCATGTAGAAATTAAACAGGGGTTTCATTAATCCTGCAGATATATACTCAGTAGATTGCCCCTCCTAGAGAGGAGGTCTGAGTCCTAACAGAGGGAACATTTTAAGGCTGATGCTATGCTATGCTATTCAGCAGATAGAACAATTACTGTGTAAAATGGAATATACATAAATCCATTGTTCAAATTCAGTGTATATTTCTTGGCGTCAGTTAATATTCTGACCAATCTACCTTCAGTGTTAGTGTAGCAGTTGGTCGAAACTAATATTGAAGATTATTTTTTGACGATTTAGTTTACAATCTAATCTCAAAATATGTAAGGGACACATGATGATGATCACATATTTCGAAACGCTTGTCAATTCGATATTTGCTTATAGACAATCAGTACCGTTGATACAATATTTTTCACTAGATTATCTTATTTTTCTAGGCGTCAGTTAATATTCTCACCAATCTATCTTTAGTGTTACGTAGCAATTTATTTAAACTTATATTGAAAACTATCAATGTAAATGTTGATCCTCTATTTCTGACATTAAATCAAGAGCAATCACGTCAAACGAGTAAACATAAGGTATTAATAACTTCTGTAATAGGTAGGCAGGTACTCAAAACCAATTTTAGTGTTTGATATAATTTTGTGTACGTATGTACCTAACTATAAATATATGTTTGAATAACTAATATTAACTACTATTCGCATGAACAATTTAGTTTAAATTGGGACCTATAAAGACTACTACTACTAACTACCTACCGTGTTACCCCAGTTAATGAGTTGTGGTGGTCTGGTAGGCAGCCGCTCCTCGTAAAATACTGGTATTCAGCTAAATCCGGCTTGACTGGAAGCCAACCCCAATATAGTAGGAAAAAGGCTAGGTAGATGATGATGATGATGATGGGACCTACAAAGACACATTTTAAATCATACAGGCACATTATTAGATACAGGATTGTAAACTATAGAAAACCATATTAAAAACTAATGTCTAATAGAAAACTACTAAGGCTAAGCTTTTAAGTTCTTCAAAAGGAAATTTCCTCTATTCCAATCAACTCACTTGCCGTGACAACCCTCATTTAATGTAAATACTTATCTAACTTAAATTATTCAAACTATAACTCAAAGGTTTGCTGGAAGAAAACTCATTGCTGAGTTAAGCTCGCCTTTGTACTCGTACGTGAACTATCTTTACCACTATGTTGTGTGTTTTTGTTTTGTGAATTAATAAGCAGTTGTGTAAAGAATTAAGAGTTAATTTGATATAATATATATCTGGCTGATAATGGAGTAAGAGCCAGTATTTTTATATCAGTTTTCTGTAACTTATTGTCTAATTATGTTAAAAATTCCCATACTTATTATTGATAACCTGTATCACTGGTTTAATCTTTGGGGCAAAGTAAATATCTTACCAAATGTAAAACAGTTATTTTGTCTCCTATCTAATCATATTGATTAAACTACAACTCAACCATAAACAGTTTCAAACCATATTGGTTTTACTTGACGCTGACGAAAAAATAAATAAACTTCATGAAGGTATTTATATAGTTATCTTATTTACAAATACTAACAATTTAAATAAAAAACTTAAGTTAAACCTAGCTATGTACATATAATACAAATATAAAATATACACTGAAGGTATTTTAGTTGAAAAATTGCAGTCTCTCTAAGTCGCGGACGGCATGTTGAATTTTGAACGAAACAAAGGTTGCTAAGGTTTAATCCCGAACACGAGTGAGGGATTTATATGTATAATTAACTCCTGGACACTACGCAGGAGCTAATACAGAAACCTGACAAAAATAAGGAATTCAAGCCGCCGAAGGCAAAAACAGCTTTATCCTCGTGTTGGATACTCTAGTTTTTACACCGTCTGTAAGATAATTAAAAGACAATCTACTGAAACAGAAATATTTACAAGTTAATCTTAACTATCACTCGATATGTTTTGAAATAAACAAAGAAAGCTCTAAGATTCTACAGTTTTAATTTTCTATAGCGCTCCCGCTCTTTAATTACATTTTCAGAATAAATGTCAAATAATAATATAATGTAATATAAACTGATGAAAAAAATTTACGTGTAAGTCTTTGTAAAAACCAACACGCAAAAAAAAAATTTTTTTTTCTAATAAAGCATATTTTTTTCTGTTCTTTAGATGGAGAACGTGAAAGCAGGGAGTCCTCAGCCCGAGGAAGGGCCCATGGAGCAGAAGCTGATCGTGGGTATACCGCGAGTGGCCCCCACCACCAAGTACAACGCCCCCGTGCACATTGACGTGGGGGGCAGGATCTACACCTCCACGCTGGAAACTCTCACCACGTAAGTAACCAAATTTAAGTTTATATGTAGGACATCTGAAAACTAAGCCGTGGTCCCGGCTGTCGTTTATAGATCTTTGGCAGTCGTTACGGATAGTCAGAAACCAGTAAATCTGACTCCAGTCTTGCCATGAAGTACCGTGTTACCCCAGTTAATGGGTTGTGGAGGTCTGGTAGGCAGTCGCTCCTCGTAAAATATTGGTATTGAGATAAATCAGGCTTGGCTGGTAGCCAACCCCAATATAGTTGGGAAAAGGCTAGGCAGATGATGATGTAGGATATCTGAAGTATTTTCACCAAATTTTTAACTAAAAACTTAGTGTTGAAACAGGAATACTTCGGGTATCTTTGGACTTAAATAATGATGACGATGATGATGATATGTATGAGTTCTAGACGCATGGAAAACATGAACTAGACGGCTAAGAAATATGTTCATCATGGGTAACCTGTCATCTCTTTGTGTGCGGGGCCTGATATAAAATTAATAAGCAAGTATGCCTCAGTCTCATCTTTAGACTTTATACAAAGTTATATTACTAAGTAAAACAAAATATAATGATGATCACATATTTCTAAAGCACTTATCAATTCCATATTTGCTTTTGGACAGTCAGTTTCTTTTATTTCTTAATAATATCTAGACCAGTGCAGATAATTTTTGAAAGGGAACAATTTTGTAGTGGGAAGAAACCCCAATGTCCCCAATGGGTTTTTTTACAATTAAAAAGGTAAGTTTTCACCAAATTAAGTTTTAAGAAATAATTTTTGTAAAAAATAAAAAACCAAAAACGAAGATATTTGTATTTTTCACATACATTTTGAGGTTTTGTAAAAAAAAGTTTTAAACACACAAATTGTAGATCATTTTATGACCTACGACTTTTCCATATAAGTAACTTTTTTCCATAGGACTACAAGTCCTGTCAAGTTTTGTCGGAATTAGAGATAAAGCGTTTTTTTTTTCCTTAAAAGCGCTCTCCCCTCCACTTCTCGACCTCAGATCGACCATAATATATTTTTGCTATATTTACCATAATTTACATAGGGTTTCATCTATACTAATATTATAAAGAGGTAAAATTTGTAAGTTTGTAAGT
Organism: Mythimna separata; assembly: GCA_030763345.1. Classification (NCBI taxonomy): domain Eukaryota; kingdom Metazoa; phylum Arthropoda; class Insecta; order Lepidoptera; family Noctuidae; genus Mythimna; species Mythimna separata. The sequence continues at coordinate 17,691,346 of CM061167.1, read as the reverse complement.
TTGTATGTAGGGGGTAATCTCTGGAACTACTGGTCCGATTTGAAAAATTCTTTTAGTGTTAGATAGCTCATTTATCAAGGAATGCTATAGGCTATATACCATCACGCTACGACCCACGGGAGCGGAGCAGTAATGAAAAATGCGGGTGAAACCGCAGGGGACAGCTAGTCCTACTATAAATTGGTTCCATTTTTTACCGTTAACGATGCTATCTGCACTGGTCTATTCTATCTCTATGGTCTGTTTTTTATACCCTGAGACCAAATTGATACAAGTAATGTCAAATTCACTATAAGAATGACGCCAGTTCTTTTGTATTGAAATGTCATGTTAGTCTCCGGGTTTAAAAAACAGACGATATGACAACATCTCATCAGCACTGTGAGCATAGCGACTACCATGTCAGTAGCAGATGCGAGAGTCTCTTATAAAATAGTCAGGCGGCATGAGCGAGGAGAAGGTTACCAATCCTAAGCTGAGCCACAGAAGTGCCGCGGGCGAGGCACAGTCTGCGTAACAATAATGATATCGCTGGCGGCTACGCTGCAGGCATATTGTGTTTGCCTTTAGGGATCAAGAAAATGCGTACTACACTTGCAAATTAAAAATAACAACTCATATTAAATTAGATTTGAAACATTCTTTTACTCGTAACGCAACGGTTTACAGATAGAAAATGTACAGGCTTAAGTTCGCTTACGCCATAATGTGCTTATATGTACTAACAAAAAAGTCAATCGCTAGCAAATATAGGAAAAGTAAAGCTTTAATAAAGCTTCATAGTAAAACTGTGACCAAAAATGAAGTCTAAAAATGTATTTTTTACGGTGTACAATAAAGAGTATATAAATACATAAATAGTGGCAATTGCGAGTAATCAGAAAGTTACAAGCATTAATGAAATACGCACAGCAACCAACCTAATCTAACCATACGCAACTGTTGGACACAAAGATTTGCGGACAGTCTGTAATAAAATGTGTGTTACCTTCTGTGTCTTCGTTGTCCTGAAATAAAGAGCTATTAAACAGCCTTGTTGAGTACATAATACTATGCAATATACAGTCCTGTCCTGTCGGTGTACCAATAACTCATAACATGATTTAAAAGAGTGTCCATAAAGTTTCTCGCAGCACGTTCTTCTCCGTAGCGATCTAAGTACGATTTGGCACGTCCAATTAAAGCTTCACATTTTATTGACGGACCGAAATTTTGACTATTTAAAAGTGCCTGTTAATGGTCTATTTGAAATAAAGTTTCCCATTCTTATTATCAATATAATGAATATATTTTTGTATATTTTAAATATTCTATTTTTCCTTGTGACGATAAAACGCAATAGATTTTACTAACGTCTGAAAATCCTTGAGTTCCTGAGGTTGTTCACACTAGGAGAGGTACTCGCGGAGTGCTCCAGTTTCAAAGATATTACTTGCTAATATTCAGGAACCTACTGTCGCTGAATAGTCAATTGCGTGTTTATTTAGCACAATTTTCTCTTGGTAATTTTCCTTCTGACGCAATTCGATGCGACTTCGATTAACATCAAATGAAGGCACATGTTTGATACATGATGTTACATACATGCATGTTTTGGCTAGTATGGGATAAATAGGAATGTTTTCAAGTAAGAACAAGTAATAAGGAGCGAGCCGTGGTCATCGGCGGTCGACTTCACGCGCGTCTCCAAGAGATGTCAGCCAGCCTTAGGACTTCAGTAGTGCCGTCACTTACTAGGGCTGCGGGAACTTTGGAAGAGCTACTGTGGCCCTAGAAGCCAAAGGGCAACTGAACACAAGTAAGTTTTAGTCAGCAAATTTTGATACGCCCTCTCACTTCGCCCTAGAGCTCAGGTGATTTCCCACCTTTTAAAAAAAGTTCAGTACAGTTCAGTAATCAAATAGACGATAACTTTTGCTGTTTTTGGGGTTACATTGGCAAATCAATTTATAAATTTTCAAAAGGCTTAATTACTTTAATTATTTTTTTAATTAAGCTTTGGCTATTTAAAAAAAAAAAAAAATTATGCTTTCGAATTGGTAAATTGATCTATAAACTTTCAAAAAGCTTAATTTTTAAAAAAAAATTTAAATTAAGCTTTGGATTTGGCAAATAAATCTAAAAACTTTCAAAAAGCTTAATTTTATTTTTATATTAAGATATGGGAATTGGCAAACAGATTTAAAAACTTTCAAAAAGCATAATTTCAAAAAAAAATTAAATCAAGCTTTGGAATTGGCAAATAGATTTAAAAACTTTCAAAAACCTTAATTATTTTAAAAAAGCTGGTTGTTCCAATTTAGCTTGAAAATATTAAAACTAAGTTTATGCCGATGCTTTGTATACTAAGGAAAGCTGTCATTTTATTTTATCTGATAACACGACCTGGCGCTATAATGAGGAGCTTGTCCTTTTATAAATTTTCCCAAATAGAAGTATCTTTGTCATGTCATTGCCCGACGACGGCCCGATAGTTGCTGAAGGCTCCCTGATATTCCACCCGAAAAAAATGGGGGAAAAAGAGGATGATTTAAACCTATGAAGGTATAAGGCCAGTCTTTTGGGTTCATTGCCAGTCGACAGCGATGTGTAAACTTTTTTTGATGTCATTTTTTAATTGGTTTTTAGTTACTTGTAAGTAGCTTAGGGTTTTTATTAATATTTTTTGAGTGTACTGTAATTATAGTTTTAGTTATTAAAAATTTTAAGGTGGAAAATCATCAGAATGACTTCTTCCGCTCTTGGGCTGAGCGGTAGGGCGTATAAGATTTTTACTGACTAAAACCACTCTGTTCCTTCTTTGCCTTCGTTTTAGGGCCCCAGGCTTTGCTGACATCTCTTTGAGGCGCGCGTGGAACATACGCGACGACTATTGAAGACTTGGGCTCGGTCCGGATTATTTCTGGACTGCCGGACGGCAAGCTACCCATTGCTTGCCGTCCGCTCGCCCCTACGGTCGTTGGAAATCGGGATTGGTATACAGGCGGCGGGGGCGCGAGGGCCATGCCCTCTCGCTTGCTGCCGTCTTCTTCGTTAGTACTACTGCTTTGCAGAACCAGCCACTCCTCATAGCTCCGGGCCATAGCCTGTACCAGGACTTGGCGCAAATTGTAATTATAAAAATTCAAATTCAATATTTTTATTTCATATAGGCCTATATGAGCACTTATAATATGTCATATAGTTAGTTAAGCATTGTTTAAAATAAAAATTATTCTGGTAAATAAATAGAAAGATCTCCTTAACAAATACTACAGGATATCTTGTTTAGAGCTAGAATTTGCGCAGTAGAGGTTTTAGATAGGTATTGTGAGTACGCAAACAAGAAAACGTGTAGTGTTTTGAAGTAAATTAAGTTCAAAACCCGATAACACCAGGGAAAACTTTAAAAAATGTATAATTGTTTAAATAAACAACAATAACGGTAAAACGAAGTGGTGCTTATGATGCATTGTCTGTGCAAGCTATAATATTGTGCTCCTTACAAATTACAAAGGAAAACTATCAATCAAATGATTCAACGAACCACTATAAACGCATATAATGTGTCCAACTACTTACACTAATATATAGTTGTTAGGGCATGCAACTTTCGCAACGACAATACTGGCGAAGAAGAGCCCAGAGTAGGTAGGCGACAGGATGCGGGTGGTTGCAGTGGCACTGCAATTTAAATGTGTTGTAGCTGCGTTATGTGATTACGTAATGAGTGCTATATTCGCAGTTAGCTGACATTGTATGAGCTTGTTTTATCTGAGCTCGGCGTGTTATTTCTCGGCGGCGCGGCGGCCGAGCGCGCCCGCGGCGCCGCCCCGGGGCCTGCGGGCTGCACCGCTTCTACCCCGCCCCGCGACCTCGCCGCAGACCCCCTCGCTTTTTCTTTTAATCAACCCACTTGAGGGCACAATATAAAACATCCTTCTCTTCAAACCTTACAAATCATGAATATTAAAAAACTTGTCCAGCGATCGGTTGCCAAGCGCAATTTCTTTAGCAACTTCAGCCTTTATTATGAGTACTTAGTTGAAGAGCTCTCAATCTGGACCATTTTAAATCTAGTTCAGTCGAATCAACGAGTATAATATCAACGAGTCACTGACGCACGAGCAATTTGCATCACTCGAGAATTGATCACAGTGAACGTTCGAGATGTTAAACGACGGATGCATCGATTTGTTGAGATGTATGTGCATGCATTGAGTGGAGGCGGTGGCACTGACGCGTGCACTTGTGTGCAGCTACCCGGAGTCGCGGCTGGGCAAGATGTTCAACGGCACCATCCCCATCGTGCTGGACACGCTGAAGCAGCACTACTTCATCGACCGCGACGGCGCCATGTTCCGCCACATCCTCAACTACCTGCGCAACAAGCGCCTGCTGCTGCCCGCGCAGTTCCCGCACATCGACCTGCTCATCCACGAGGCCCATTACTTCGAACTTGAGAGTGAGTTTTATATTTTTATTATTTTCTTCATTTATTTTCCATAAATATTTTATATATTTTTATTTCTTCATTTATTTTAGTCACATGCATAATTATAATTTGCATTATTAAATTTTCTTATAAAAATATAATTTATAAATAAAAATATAATCAATAATGTGACTATTATAAATGCTATTTTTATGTGTATATAAAATAATAAACAGAATAATAATATGTTTTTATAAATTATATTTTTGTAAGAAATAACACATATAATTTATATTTTTAAATTAAAAAAAAAATATATTTTATAAAAACATATTATTATTTCTTTATTAACTTTTTAAAAACATATTAAATATATTTTTAAATATTTCTTACAAAAACAATAACAAAAAACATTTAAAAATATAAAAAATAGATGACCACCGATGGCGAAACCAGGGTCCAAGCTACCGGTGGTTAGGGCTCCAGAGACAGGAACCTTCTCACGATTCGAGCCGTATCCAGGAGTACTGCCTTCTGTATCAGGCCCTATTATTATTATTATTATTCAATTTATTCATTCGTTTTATGTACATATCAGTTATATTTTTTAATAAGTATTTTTTTTGCAAAAACATAAAAATCATTTCAAATCATTATTTTTCCCCCTCGCCTTAATTTAACATAGAACAAAAATATATAAAAATAAGTGTACAATAGGCAATTGTACAAAGATATTGTTTTATTGCATATTTTTTTTTACCAAAATTGAAGTCAATTTAACAATTTTATATTTCAATTTCAACATACGTATTTCACTGTCACAGTTATAAAAAAAAAACGGTTTTATTAAATTTTTGTTTTATTGCACTTAATTTTTTACCAAAAGCAATTTTATTTTTCAATTTTCAACAAAAATATTTCATTCTAACAATAATAAAAACCGGTTTCGTTTAATTTCTCGATGAGGAGCGCAAGCGCAGCAGTTAAGACGAGTGCTCTCCTGAAATAACGCTGTAATCTTAACCGCCATACTTGAAGGGGAACGATTAAGATAAATCCTTTGAAATTATTTGGTATAAATGAACAGGGACCAAGAAACCGGTTTAGCATCGAATATTACGTTAATTCATGAATCCCCGACCGGTCTCATAGGACCGCGCTGTTATTGTCTTACTATTGTGCCTCGTTTCGCGTTATTGATAGGTTAAGCCGTAGGTCCCGCCTGCCTTTTGTAAATCTTTGGCAGTCGTTACGGATAGTCAGAAGCCAGTAAATCTGACTCCAGTCTTGGCATGAAGTACCGTGTTACCCCAGTTAATGGGTTGTGGAGGTCTGGTATGCTGCCGCTCCTCGTAAAATACTGGTATTCAGCTAAATCTGGCTTGACTAGAAGCCGATCCCAATATAGTTGGGAAAAGGCTAGGTAGATGATAATTACATTAGGATGCGTGCACAAACGGATACCATGGATACACACCCCAGTGCTGGATTTTTTATTGTATTACTAGCTGCCCCAGCAGACTTCGTACTGCCTCAATCGATAAATAAAAGTACCCAAACTTTTTTTTTTCTATATTCCAATTTTTCTCACCTTCCCTAGACCTCCACAAACATTTCAAGACCAAGATAAGATAAATCCGTTCAGCGTTGTCGAGTTTTAGCGAGACGAACGAACAGCAATTGATTTTTATTTATATAGATTTATTGCGTCGGCTTTATACTTATATTTTTCAACAAAAATCTATTTATTTTTAATTTAAAATGTATAAAATCGTTATTCTAAATAGAGGTTATTTATATGACATTTTTTGGAAAAAAAAATACTTTTATATTTAAAATGTCATCGGTGTTGAATTTTTCTTCTAATTAACCCATGCGACATTTTAATTTAAAAAGTAATATTTCATTATTTTTCTCTAAACACAGGTTGATTTAAAAAAAACAATGATATTTTTTATTAAAAAAAAAAAACTCATCACCGGGAGATCCAGAATCACGTACCTACTGGATCCATGATATTCGTTTATGCGTCGATGTCTGACATACTTACTCTTATCAATATCCTTACTAATATTATAAAGAGAAAATATTTGTTTTTTTGTTTGTTTGTATGTTACGATTTAATTCAAAAACTACATGACCGAATCCAAAATTCTTCCAACAAAAAACCTACATCTTCACTGGGTAACATTAGCTACTTATTTTCTACTTGCATGCGGGTGAAGCCGTTGGCAGAAGCTAGCTAGCAAATACAATGTAAATTAAATTAAATTCCAACGTTTGTCACATCAGGAATGTTTGTGATAGTACAATTTTCTGCATCAGCGATTTAGCGTGAACCAATATTAATAACAATAAATAATGTATCCACTGCGAATTAACTTTGGCTTGCAAACATAATTTACAAATATTAATTTCAAATATTATTTACACTGTACTATGCACATCCTATTTACTATGCTTGCTTTGTTGTTTACAGTACATAGGTGCCTGTGTACAAATTTATTTGCATGGCGAACTATTTTACTCTCTATTTGTTTAATAATTATTGCAAATAGGGAAATGTATAAACCAATCGACGAAATTCATGTTATTGGCGTTTCGATTTATTTACCTTTAACTGTGGATACATTGCAATTTAATTTTTGTACTTGTGACTTTTCATTTTGTAACGGTTCTAAATTATCAGAGTAAAAGACATGGGTGCTAATACGTTGACACTGTTGATCCAATCCAAGAGCCAGTCAGACTCACACACGAACGGTTCCGTACCCCCCGTAGCAAAACAGGGAGCGCCACTTATATATTTATTTTATTATGTTTTTTGTTTTTTGTTGTTATAGCGGCAACAAAAATACATCATGTGTGACAATTTCAACTGTCTAGCTATCATGGTTCATGAGATACACAGTCTGATGACAGACCAACAGAAAAGGACAGCAGAGTCTTAGTGATCCCTATTACTAAAACACTTTTGTCCGGCATCTCGTTTGTTTGTCGGGCCCTGCCCGTTATAAGTTAGGGGCTGCAAATTTTAGAATTGTTTGTGCGTTTGAGAATAGTACAAAAATAAAGGCTTTAAAAAAATAAATGCCAATTACAGTTTTTAACAGCAATAACAATGGCAAATTGCATTTAATTTTTTTAAACCTTTTTTTTGTACGAGTTTTCAAGTGCCAAAATTCGCAGACTAACTTCAGACTAGCCAACTAACGCCCGTTTTCAATAAAATAAGCCTATCTATCATATATCAGAGATAGAAAAACAAATGAAACAACAGAAACATGTAAAATTTTTGTATTGGATCATTTGTTTTACTGTCTCCAGTATGCCAAAACCAAAGGTAGATAGGTTATTGAAAACGGGCGTTACTCGTCTTATAACGGCCGTACTGTACGAAACCGTAAAACGGGACGCATCGGCACTTTTTTAGAAAAAAGTATGAAAATAGTTTGTACACGTAAAGCCGTCGGTCCCAGTGATCATTCGTAGATCTCGTTACGGGTAGACACCAGAAAATCTGATCATCAGTTTATCCCAGGAGTAACATGTTGCACAGTAACTCGATTATGGAGGTTTGATAGGCAAAAGTGAATTGCGCCGGCTAATTTCGAGCAACACCCTAAAACCACCTTTATTTATTTTTCTTTCTTTTTGTCGTTAACTAGCTTTGCGGCTTCGTCTGCGTCGATGGCGGTAATTTTTTTAACAGGTTGTTTATTGACTTGGTTTTATTAAAATTTAGCCTATGTTCGCGAATTAGCTTGGGTAGAAATTTGAAATATTGTTAAAAGTCTAGCTAAGGGCCTGTTTCACCACCTATGATTAAGTTTCGAGTATCTTACTTGGCAGATAATTTCATACAAATTCTGTTCCATTTTTGAATTTATTCAGTGAGTAGTGCCTACTCGGGCATTGTGAAACAGGCCCTAAGTATATTAAGAAGCTATTTTAGGTACATCAAGCTATTATAAGTAAGAATGAAACTACAGAACGTCGGGTTAAAGTACTGTACTATTATTATTATGTACCTAGGTAACTATAATAATATAGTTAAGTAGTACTCAACATTTTAAAGTATTTCTGCGTACAATATCGCCTGTAAAAAGACCCTTAACGAAAATGAAAACTCCATATCATCTGGGATAGTTTTTTTCTTCTAGAACATACCTGGGAATTCGTTGGTTCTGGAGATATTGAAGGTCAAAGTTAATATTTTCTTTCGTTTTTTTTTTCAAAATCGTATTCCAAGTATCATTAGTAAACTTTTATCCGTACAAACCGTACAGAACGGCTATGTAATCGGTCTTTTTACACCCTGTATATTTTTAGTTCAGCTTTCTTTCGGTAGAAGTAAATATTGATTTTCTCCAAAACTAGCTCTCGATCGACGAAAAACACTCTAGGCGTAAGTCGATTTCTACTTCCTTACATATTAGCCCCTGGGGCTTTATTCCTGTTACCGTGAAATTACTATAACCGGAAATTTAATTATATTAAAATTAAAAGGCGAATCCGTTGATATCATAAGGAAGTGAGGTATCAGCACAGTTTGCAAACTGAAGAGTCAATTTTATCCGAAAAGAAAGAATGAGGGCAAAAAAGAAACAGAAGTAGGTTTTAGCGGACACGCCCTCCCGCTCCGCCCAGAGCATTCATTCATCAAGTCATTTGGATGATTTCATGATTTCACACCTTAAAAAAAGGGTCGTTGATCAACAAAAACAGTTTAAAATCTCACTAATATTATAAAGGCAACAAATTATGTTTATTATATTTTTATGCTCGAACGGAATAACGGGTGAGGATAAAATTATGGCACCCGTTAAGTCCTGGAACAGCACTTAGAATATTTTTCCCGGGAGTAACATACTCTCTTGGCACAATTTTATACTTTTACGAGGAAGAGGTCAACTTAATTATTGGGCCAACTAGAAACTTAACAGAAAATTGTTTTTCCAAGGATTGAATATAGTTTGTTTTGAAATGGCAACACTCATCTACACTAATATAATAAAGAGGTAAAGTTTGTTTTTTTGTTTGTATGAGGTAATCTGTGGAAGTACTGGACCGATTGCTAAAATATTTCACCAATAGAAAGCTGCTATATTTCTGAGTGACATAGGCTATATTTTATGTATGCGGGCGAAGCTGCGGGCTAAAGCTAGTCTTTAATATTTTGAGCCACTTGTACAATAATGGCTAGTTTGCATAGTGGGCGGCTCTAGATTGAAATTGTTTAAATCTGTTCAATTGTTTCTTGGCTCATTCACCTCCACTCATCACCAAATAAAAAATTCACAACTAAAAATTCGTATCTTATTTGTCTACCACAGTTTTATTATGACTGTTTGTTGATTATTTTAGGAGAATAAAATAAATTGTGGCCGACACCGAACTGCAATACATTTCTTTCTACTACAATTTTGTTGAGCTGAAGACAATGCAGATGATAATTATAATGAAATTATAAAATCAAATATGTGTGCGAATGAAATACTGAAGTGATCTAATCTAAGTAATGAGTGGACATCAACCCAAATCATTAGTGTATATGACAACTGTATCCCAACATTTTGAAATTATTAGGCCAACTAAGTAACAGTAACTTTCGTGCCTAGATTTCAACTATTTAATGTAGATAAGATAGGGTGGAACGCGTATTTTTCTAATGGCACTGGCCCTCAATTTTCGGGTATTTTCGGAAGCTGTCGTATTTTTGTATGCTTTTATTTATCTTGCGATATTTTTTTGCACGCATATATATTTTTATGTGTATGTTTATGGCAAATCATTCTAAAGGATTTTGAAACGGTAACTCTCAACTGATTGAACTGAAATGTATACTTATCTATGTAACTTAATGTAAATGCATTAATATGGTTCCATTCTGATCTGATGATGAAGTCTGATAGTACTCGTAGGCACAGAAACCAATCGTGTTTAAACTTTTTGAATTTGTCCTGATGAGTACCTAGGCACCTGTTTTATATCGCGATACAAAAACTTGCAAACAAAACTTATGTTTTTATTTAAAATTTATTTGTAGCTATGGCGAATACGCATCATCAAACCTTTAAATCTATCTTCTTCGACTTCAATGTTAAAAACAGACTAAAATATCTTTAATTTCGGAAGTCGGTGTTTCTGTAACAGTTTTGCCTCTTCGTTATTTAACACACCGAAATTAAAGTTATTTTGTATTGAAGTTGGTTGTATTTTTTTATTTTACACATTTTACTTAGCGTAGAATTAACATAGAACCTCGTTCTTTTTGAAATCGGTTAAAAATGTCTTAGCTACAAAATGTAGGTCGAGATTGATTCTCACGTCACCGTGTTTCAGAGATGGTATATGCCCTGACAAAGGCGAAGAGTGAGAGGGAGAGTGTGACCCAGGAGAGGGAGTGGCTGAGCCAGGCCACGGAGCGCATCAAGCAGGAGGTCGAGCTCCTCGTGCAGACCAGGAACCGGCTGCAGGAGCGCTGGTCTTGAAGCGAGGTGTAGTATACTTACCTTATTACCTTACTGCCAGTGGCGAAACTATAGGGTGGCTGGGCTGACAAAATGCCACGGGCCCTCGTTCTAACGGGGCCCCCATTCCGAAGAGGCCCCCGGTCTGAGAGGCCGCAAACTCAGAAGTAACAAATAATATTTAAAAAAATACGGTTTTTCTGGGGTCCCTTCAATGAACTTGCCACGGGGGCCTCTGATGATATAGTTACGCCACTGTTTACTGCACAGCAACAGCAGCAGCAACAGGCTAGTCACTGTTGGTCTAGTGGTTAGTGGCCCTGACTGCTATCCCGGAGGTCGCGGGATCGATTCCTACCCAGGACGAATGTCTGTGTTATGAGCACGATCATTTGTTCTTTATCTCGGTGTAATTTGCATTTAGCTAAATATAATTTAAAAAAAAAGTTATAAGTATGTTTCCAGCTCTGCTTAGTTTGGGACTAGAAGGCGGTGTGTGTAAAAAAAACTTACCTACCCTTGTATTATTAAGTATATCATTTTCTCCTTAGCGTCCCCTAATCAAAGTGAAGTTATATAGCTAGTTATTTATTATCAGGGATTTCCCGTTGCCCTGGTGACTGATCCAATGTCACCAACCTCTCATTTTAGGTAATCTCCTAAATTCGAATAAACATAATTGACAGTAGTTTTCTATTTATTTAGTGAGTTAATCAAGGATTTTCATTTGTTACGATGATGCAGTCGAATGACAAAGTCATTTTTGCCGTTGGCATGGCGATAGAGCCGAGCAATTTTTTTTTACATTGATATAGAAGATAGATGCTAATAGCTGCAACTGTTGTAGCTTGTCTTGCGGTTCCAATCTCCAAATATTAAATATTTAAGAGCGCACCGAGTTTCTAGCGCTAATCGACTTTAGGTTTTCTTTGCGCTCTGTGTATGTGTGCGTGAGGCACACCGGCAAGCGAGCGAACATGCCGCGCGCGCGTCACCGCGCTGCCGCCGCGGTACAATATTATTACGTGTGTATTACTATTTTGTAACTTTTTTCCGCTTCGCTTCTGGAATAATACTCGCGGAAGGCATAGCTTTTTTTCGTTTTACTGACTCTTTCTGATCTATTGCGTCTAAAATATATTGTGGCTCACGAATTTCCTTTTTTCTGTCCAGCCTTGAATCAATTATTTCTGGTAAAAGACAATCAGAGTAAAAACTTTTCCATAATGTTCTTCCAGAATTATATTATCCCTTTTTATTGCTTCTATTTTTTTACTGAGTAATTACCGAGAATTCAGTATGAATTTAGCTGCATAAAATATTTTCATCACATACTTAGTAGGTACCACTGTAGGCGCATGCTTGCGGACGGCGAGCAATGGGTAGCTCGCTGTCCGGACGTCTGGTAACAATCTGGACCAAGCCCATGTCGTCGACGGCGCGTATTGTTCCATGCGCGCCTCAAAGAGATGTCAGCAAACTGTAGGGGACCGACCGCGACAGGGCCAAAGCCTTCTGGGGCCTGGGTTGACGAAAGAGATCCCCGGGACCACGGAATTAGGGCAAAGAAGGAACAGGAGTGGGTTTTAGTCAGTAAAAGTCTGACACGCCCTCCCGCTCCGCCCAGAGCAGGAGAAGTCATTTTGATGATTCCCCAACAAAAAAAAAATATTGCGTATGTGGGCAAAGAAGGAACAGGAGTGGGTTTTAGTCAGTAAAAGTCTGACACGCCCTCCCGCTCCGCCCAGAGCAGAAGAAGTCATTTTGATGATTCCCCAACTAAAAAAAAATATTTCATAGGTGGGCAAAGAAGGAACAAGAGTGGGTTTTAGTCAGTAAAAGTCTGACACGCCCTCCCGCTCCGCCCAGAGCAGGAGAAGTCATTTTGATGAATCCCCAACAAAAAAAAAATATTTCGTAGGTGGGCAAAGGAGGAACAGGAGTGGGTTTTAGTCAGTAAAAGTCTGACACGCCCTCCCGCTCCGCCCAGAGCAGGAGAAGTCATTTTGATGATTCCCCAACAAAAAAAAAATATTTCGTAGGTGGGCAAAGGAGGAACAGGAGTGGGTTTTAGTCAGTAAAAGTTTGACACGCCCTCCCGCTCCGCCCAGAGCAGGAGAAGTCATTTTGATGAATCCCCAACTAAAAAAAAAATATTTCGTAGGTGGGCAAAGAAGGAACAGGAGTGGGTTTTAGTCAGTAAAAGTCTGACACGCCCTCACGCTTCGCCCAGAGCGGAAGAAGTCATTTTGATGATTCGCCAACTAAAAAAAAAATATTTCGTAGGTGGGCAAAGAAGGAACAGGAGTGGGTTTTAGTCAGTAAAAGTCTGACACGCCCTCACGCTCCGCCCAGAGCGGGAGAAGTCATTTTGATGATTCCCCAACTAAAAAAAAAATATTTCGAAGATATTTTTTTTTTCCCTCTCAAATATATTTTTTTCAGTATTCTCTTTATTTTCAAAATTCTTGGTCTGTAATATCTTGATCTAGAAAGATAAAATAATTGTTTTTTAAAATATCCCATTTGAAAAAAAAATATACCCAAGTCAGATAATTGGTAAATAAGTATGTAGGTAGGTACATATACGTATACGAATATTAATTCATTTTTTCATGCAACCGTTTAGCATTGATTTTTCGCCAACCACTTTACACTCTACACATTTTAAATAGGTACCTACAGCGAATTTTAACACAATTTTATTCGTAACTTTTTTAAACCCGTGCGTAATCGCAAGCGACACAGGTTCCCCGTTCGACGGCCGAAGCATGACTAAAGCGGATAGGAGGGAGGCGAGGCGGCTCTAGTTATGATGGGCTGAATGCGCGCCAGTTTAGGTATTTCCTTCGTATTGTTAAACAAATACACATTTTGAAAATATAAAGTGTATACGGTATACAAAACATGTAGTTTTGTTAATATTCAAAATCTGAGAACCTTCCGTCAAGAATTCACGTCGTACTAAGCGTTTATTGTGGTTTTTAGAGGTATCTTTGTGAATTTATTCTATCGAGCAAACTTTATCAAATCGTGTTTCCATCGTATATACGGCCTAGTATATATCCTCAATAATACCAACATATTTTCTTAGATTTTAATTTAATTACTTACTCCTTCAAACAAGGGTTATAAAAACGTGTTTTTGTGTATAAAAAGCTCGGTGCCTTCTTAAAGCTTTTGTCTAAAATCAGTTCTAAGTATAATCGTATCTTTTTTGTTGTGTACGTAAATTAATGTATAAAACAATATTTATACATTAACATTACAAACATAACACTTGTCTAAAACCTTAAAAGGTTTATGTGACGTGGAGAAAGCAAGCTCGTTTACAAAATTACTTAAAATAAATATATCGACTTATACTTACGGACATAAATCTTAAGATGTAATGTCAGCATTGATATAAAACTTTTTAAGGGGAAGGATTTTAGTTAGATATGTTACCGGCCAAACTCGATTTTAGGATACGCTAATTTCGCCTAGGCCATACCAATTCTCTCTACACGCGCGGCGCGGAGTTCTCGGCTTAGCCTCACCTGTCCGCGTCAATCGACTAATATCGCGGGCTTGTATTCGGTGAAACTAGTTCATCGTAAAATCAGCTTCGGCCGGTAACAGACATATTTCTGTGAAACATTGAACTCCAAAATTAAAGCAACGCACGTCCGAAACAGTAATGTCAGAAGTAACGTTCGTCCGTACGTCCGTACTGATGTACATCCGATAATTGTTATTCGCAGAAGAGAGACGTAACTAGGGCTACCAGTTCAATTTTTGAAAACACCATTCACCATTTGAAAAGAAAAAGCAATTTAAAAAAGCATTTTTGTATTTTTCTGAGTAAACCACTTAAATTTTTGATTAAGAATTAGTGTATTTTATTTTGACTTTGTCTTCATTTTTACCTAAAAGGGTAAAATTTTCGAATAGCTTACAATGCCCCCCGATCTCTCGATGATATGTTGCCGGAAAATTTCGAAATTCCAACCGAATGCCAACCCTAGGCGGAACTGTCCGTGGCGATCAAACATACGTGTTTTGGCATTTTTAAATGCCTACGGGGAGAAAGAGTTTTACAGCGAACCAGAAAGTTTGCTACAGACTGACAGTTACAAAAATCACTTCTGTGATTTTCTGTTTTGTATGTTATTAAAATCAGATGGAAACTAAAATTGGAAATACTCAAGTGTACACAGTCACACACAACATGTAAATAATAAACGCAAATCCTGAAAGAAGTGTGTTTAGAATTCGATACAGAATCGAATTCCGCTATTTTTAAAATAGGTAACTATGTTTTTATCGTAGAATAAAAAAAAATTAAGATGGAAAAAATACTTAGATGTAAATCTCTATACGTCTTAATTGCGTCACACGTCGTGTCGAAACCCTTTACTTAGTCTTTCAATAAATACTGTTACAATTAAAATAAAAACATTCGATTATTGAAAAGCTCGATGACGTAGGACTTATTCTGCTTTTCTGGACTGGACAGTCCGTTGTATGACGTCTGATATATTGTGGGCTAAAGTAGGACAGAGCTGGTGCCCTGAGGCAGTGAAACGGGGTCACAACGGACCACGAAGGAGATTCGTGGGACGAACTGGACAAATTACAACACAATTGAAAGGAAGCTCAGGCTCGAAATATTGTAGAAGTAGAGAGAGGCCTTTCCCCACACAGAATAGGCTGGCAAAAAAGAGGCTATTAATATTCTATTTTCTCCATTTTCAGGCTCACTGTTCGGGAGCTACCTATGCTGAACCGAAAATACGACGATTAAATTAAGGCTATATTATCCAACTATTTTTTACATTATATTTTTAATAGCATTCCAAAGTAACCATATAATCATTCTTAGTTTTGTACTTTATTTTCATTTGTTAAACGTATTTTGTCTGAATCTTGTCAGCAAACATATTATTCTTAGGTTATAGATAGTTTATTTAGCATTTAATTTGTTGTTGATTATTTTAAGAGTTTAATAAGTCTTAGGTATACCTATTCGCTTGGTAATAAAATGCTTTGATCGCGATTCACCGTTCATCTAATCATTCTACAAGCTTATTATAAAGAAATAGCTTTTCATAAATGTTTAGGCTATAAGTTTATTATAGTTATATACAGTATAATAGTAGATGTTATTTGCACAATAGTGTAAACTTTTGTGTCAGCAGAGGTCAGTTTTTTCGATCAGGTTCTCCCTAAGTAAAGACAACTCATCAAGTTATTCTTTTTTATTAAGTCACCGGTATATTGTAAAACACGTAAGTTTATAATAAATCTCGTGAGATTGTAAACTTATTTTTTTTCTTGATAAGGGCATTATATATTGTAGACTATCGAAATTCAAATGGATTTTTTTTGTATCAAAAAACGATTGGCAAATATTATTAGATTTAGTTTAGAAAGTTTATAATCTAATCAAGGTTTATTACAAACTTACGGTGTTGCGAAAATAATACGGTGATATAAATCAATATTTATAGTTTTGTTTACCTTCTTACAATAACTACGTCTAGTATCTTCCTTTTTTTACTTTCCATGTACCTACATAGGTATTTGCATTCAATAATCTGCTTACCAGATCCGTTGACTGTAATGGCTATCGGATTTTCTGATCAACACAAGTAGATATAAAATGATAAATAATAAATATTTACATTGTATGCATATGTTAAAACGATAAAACATCTCCATTAGCGTAAGATATGTTTTTTAATTAGTTGTTAATGTTTTATTTTATAATTTCATGAATATTCTTACGTAGGAAATAAGTTAAGGTACATACAATGCACAGCTATTCGCTGCGTGAAGTAAGTTTTTTTCCTATATTGCAGTTCTTTTTCGTCTTAAATTTGATTTGAAGATGGGGGGCAATCATTCGTCTAAATTTTATCATCGAAATATTATTAAGCGTTTACGTAGTTTCTTTAATAAGGGCTTTTTATTAGTTTTAAGTTGTTAAGCCTAGTTATATAATCGTGTTTAAGAGAGTAATAGTAGTTATGTAATATCTACGTAATATTATACAATATATAAAAATGTATATTATTTAAGTATAATGTTTAGTATGAGCTTTTTATGTCGCACTGTAGGGTAAAGGCATGTTTAATACTTTCGGTGCCAAAATATACAATAATTAATTTATTTGTGATGTTCAGATGGCTTGTAAGCAGTGGACACATGCCATCTGAGTCATTGTTAAATACATAAGTAGCTATTGCTGACTTGTGTTCCCGACTAGCAAATCCAACTCTAAGTGTTGCACTCAGAGACAATTAAGGATCCATTAGCGTCCCTTAATTACCATTAAAGTTAAGAATAGCAAAACCTTCACTTAACTTCTAAACGCTCCATTAAAAAATTGTGACATTGACAGTTTTACATGAGTTGTATGTTCAAACCTAGGCATGTGTCGAAACACATACCTAGTTTTGAACGTACAACTCCTGTGTAAAATTGTCAATGTAACAATTTCTTAATTGACCTTTTAGAAGTTAAGTGAAGGTTTGGCAATGCTTAACTTTAATGGACATTAAGGGTAGCTAATGAATCATTAACTGTCTCTGAATGCTGCAGTTAGTACGATTTGTATACTTTGATTTTGTGGAAACTGGAATTAGCTTTCCCCTTGAAATAAAAAACAAAGAATAAAATGTTCCTTTAAGCATAAAGCAACTACTAGATACTTACTTAAAGTCATTTTAAACTTAGTTCTTCTTCTTACTTATAGTTATTTTTTTATGTATTCTTTTAACTTTATAATATTTTTATAGTGTTTATTATTAATCTTAATGATACTTTTTTCTAATATTTGTTTATTATGCACATGGTAGGTGTCACAGAACCACAAAGCTGCTGACACAAAGGGCTGTATCAGCTTACTAGATCAAGAGAGAGGCGAAAGATGTTTGCCAGGTGGGATGTATAAAAGATGCAGCTGGAATGGTTTTGTCACATGATGAATATATCACAGAGTGGAAGGACAATTCTGACAGACTGATGAATGAGGAAAATGATAGGAGTAGAGTTTTAGATCATAAACCAGTGAATGTGAGGTTAGTGAGAATGGTTAGTATGAATGAAGTCAGAATAACCGTAAAAGGAATGCAGAATGGCAAAGCCATTAGTCCAAATGGAATACCAGTTGAAGTATGTAAGTAAGTGTGTATTTCGAGTGGATGGATAAACGTGCTTAGCTTTGTTCTTCAATAAGTTGTTGCAGAAACAGGCCATACTTGATAACACCCACCTTTAAAAACAAAGGTGATATGCTAGTGTGCAACATTTATAGAGGAATAAAGCTAATGTCGCATACTATGAAAACCTGGAAGAAAGTTTTGAATGTCAACTAAGAGAAGAGGGTGAAATTTCACAGAACCAATTCGGTTTTATCGAGTCGGATTTTCGCTATGCGAAAAATACAGAAGTGCACACAAAATCTTGCACATGAAATTTTATACGACGAGTACCTCGTGAGGTTTTGTGGTGGGCCATGAAAGAGAAAGGTGTGCCTGGGAAGTATGTGCAGTTGATTCGAGTGATGTACAGTCGCTGCAGTACCCAAATCCGGTCTACAGAGGGCAACACTGGCAGCTTCAATGCGGCTGTCGGCTTACATCAAAGTCGACTCTTAACCCTAACCTCTTCCTGATGATAAGGGGAAAGGAGGCTCTGGCGACAACATCCAGGAAGAGGTACCCATAAGCTATTTGCCGAAGACGTTGCGCTGGTTGCAAAGAGAGCTCTACTAGGCCACTCTCGGCATCCAGCGTATTGGAGATTTGATTGCAGACTAGAGAGTGGTGGTTTAAAATTGCGCAGAACCAAAACGGAATACTTGTTCTGCGTTATCAGCAGTCTCTACAGTCTTGTGACCAATTTGTTCCGAGTTTCAGTACTTCGGGTCGCTTATCCAAGGGACTGGTGAGGTAGATCGAGTCGTAACATATCGGATCAACTGAGAGTGGATGAAATTGCAAAAAGTCAACAGGAACAACTTGTGATCCACGAGTGTTCAAGGGTCATCTATAAGTCTGTGATAAGGCCTATCATTCTGTGTAGTGCAGAATGTTGGGCTGTGAAAAGACTGATATGAAAGAACGATTGCATGTAAAGGAGATGAATGTAAGATGATAAAGGGTAAAATCGATGAGTCTGTGATAAGGCCTATCATTCTGTGTGGTGCAGAGTGTTGGGCTGTGACAGAGAAGGATGAAAGAAAGATTGCATGTAGAGGAGATGAATGTATGATATTGAAGGGTAAAATCCATGGGGCTGTGATAGGGCCTATCATTCTGTGTGGTGCAGAGTGTTGGGCTGTGAAAGAGAAAGACGAAAGAAAGAGTGCATGTAGAGGAGATGAATGAACGTTGTTGAAGGGTAAAATTGGTGAGTCTATGATAGGGCCTATCATTCTGTGTGGTGCAGAGTGTTGGGCTGTGAAAGAGACCGATGAAAGAAAGAGTGCATGTAGAGGAGATGAATGTATGATGTTGAAGGGTAAAATCTATGAGTCTGTGATAGGGCCTATCATTCTGTGTGGTGCAGAATGTTGGGCTGAGAGAAAGAAAGATGAAAGAAAGATTGCACGTAGAGGAGATGAATGTATGCTGTCGAAGTGTAAAATCTATAGGTTTGTGATAAGGCCTATCATTCTATGTGGTGCAGAATGTTGGGCTGTGAAAGAGAAAGACGAAAGAAAGATTGCATGTAGAGGAGATGAATGTATGATGTTGAAGGGTAAAATCGATGAGTCTGTGATAGAGCCTATCATTCTGTGTGGTGCAGAGTGTTGGGCTGTGAAAGAGACAGATGAAAGAAAGATTGCATGTAGAGGAGATGAATGTATGATGTTGAAGGGTAAAATCGATGAGTCTGTGATAAGGCCTATCATTCTGTGTGGTGCAGAGTGTTGGGCTGTGAAAGAGACAGATTAAAGAAAGATTGCATGTAGAGGAGATGAATGTGTGATGTTGAAGGGTAAAATCTATAAGTCTGATAAGGCCTATCATTCTGTGTGGTGCAGAGTGGTGGGCTGAGAGAAAGAAAGATGAAAGAAAGATTGCATGTAGAGGAGATGAATGTATGATGTTGAAGGGTAAAATCTATAAGTCTGATAAGGCCTAACATTCTGTGTGGTGCAGAGTGTTGGGCTGAAAAAAAGAAAGATGAAAGAAAGATTGCATGTAGAGGAGATGAATGTATGGTGTGATAAATGAGTATATAAAGTGGTGCCGGTGACTGGAAAGTTGATAGGGAGTCGTTTGTCTTGCTATAGCTATGAGAAGAGGATGGCAATCGCATGTTACTAATAGACTTATTATTATTAGTACATATATACATGTGGATGCAGAGGGAGAGAGAGAACAAAGAAAAGATGGATGGATTGTATGAGAGGTGGTGTGAAAGAAAAGAGAGTTAGTGTTAGCATGAAAGGTGACAGCACTAAAGGGAAGAATAAAACATATTGCGCTGATCTTAAATAAAATAGGACAAGAGCTGGAAGATGATGTGCCCACCTACCATAGTGAAGTCTTTTTTAACCTAAAGGTAGAGGATGCCTTATCGGATGAAGTCCACCTATATACTACTATTGTACATAGTTTAAATAAATAAATTTAGATATTTTAATTATTGTTAGACCCTAATGGTTTTTTTGTGGGAAATTATTTGATGACTTCTCCCGCTCTTGAGCGTAGCGGTGTCAGACTGTCACTGACTAAAACCCACTCCACACTTACAATACATTCCTTGTTTAACTTCGTTTCAGGGCCCCGGGGTTCTCTTTCGAACAACTCGTGGTCCCAGTAGGCTTCGGCCCTGCTGAGCTTCTATAGTTTTGCTGAAAAGTCCTTGAGGCACGCTTGGAACTCTACGCGCCGTCAACGACAAGGGCTCGGTCGAAAAGCGATCTACCCATTGATCGCCTTCGCAAGTCCACGCCTGGCACGTGGAGGCTGGCAATCGGGGTCAGGATTCCGTAGGCTGGGCCGTGAGGAAGTCCGTTCCTTTACGCTTGCGGTCACCTCCTTCGCTAACATTACTGCTTCCACAGAGTGCTTCGCAGAAAGAGGCGTCCGCCTGCCATTCCTCCTCGATCCGGATCATGGGCCTGGCGCGAGAGATCGTTGCCACCGTCCACCATGAGGACTCAGTGGCGCTTTGCCCAAGTAGTGTCTAGGACCAGATCCTAAGGATGCGTTACCACTGAAGTTCAGCTAGGTGGCATAGAAAGGAGAAGAGTAGTGAAAAGTGGCAAGTTCATTTATTTTATTTGAAAGCTCGCACTCCACTCCGTTTCACTTAAACTATTTCTAGTGATGCGGAGTGGAGATTTCAAGCTCTGTGATTATCCAATTCATAGTCCGCTCCTCTCCACTCAGCTCAGCATCACTTCAGTAAAATGCACCCTTGCGCTGAATATTCGGCACCGAAAGTGTTAATCGCAACAAAAGCATGTTTAAATCGCAACAAAATATAACCTCGATATGGTAGGGTAGATTATCTTATAATTCCTTTTTTTTTTGTTAGAAGATAAATCATTTAGCTTTCTTTTTATTAGTTTCATTTATTTTTATTTTTTGTACCTAAGCATTTTATGGTTTTTCTAGGCTATTTTCGGGTAAGTTGTTTTAGGACAGTAAATAGGTATCTACTTTTATTGAACAATATACATATAGTAATTATAGCTGCGAAATGTGATATCAATATGTTGATTGCGATTTTTCTCTTCGAATCGAATTGGGAATAACATATTGCATATTAGTTTTTATATAGATTTGGTTTATTTTTTATGGCAGACACATGACAAAACTGTACTATCAGGAATTGTAGGTACAGTCAGTGCTCTGTTTTATCTGACCCCTCGCCACCGTTTCTCCTCTTAAGAGAAGAAAATGGGAACTTAATTTTGAGTGGGCCAGCCTGCTTGATTTCTAAGTGGATCCGAGGGTCGAATCCAAAAAATGATCTCATAGTTTATAAGTTCACCATCGTTTTATTTCTTCTTTATTTTCATTCTTTAATTCTGTTAAAAGATAGATCAACGATTGATGATTTCGAGAGCACAACTCCTGACTAGACCGCGATTCGATGGGAATGTAAACTTGTAACATTTTTATTTGCCAGTGCAGTGAGGCTAATCGAAAATGTGACGAGCTTACAATAACCAGATTCGATTGTCTTTTATTTCAAGCATTTATAGTAATAGGAACTTTGGCAGACTGTTCCCTAAATTTTCTTTCACATACTTAAGAACATCCCCACACGCTACATAATACAAGTATTTAGATATTTGTTCTTCAGTAAAAATAGTCTCCATTATAGTGTATTAAGTGCTCTCAAAAATCTCCCTAATGTTTGTGAGACAAGTCCCAACAACCCACCAGTTTATATAGAAAGAAACTAAATTTTCTGCGATAGAAGCGTTTGGAATAAAACTATAAGCTTGAAAATTGTCACGAGTGAAATATTTCGGTCCTTTTTATTATTCTAGGTAGTAGTTATAGGCTATATCTATTTTATACTTTGTAATTTCGATACCATTTCAAAAGCATTTAATTTAAGTTACTTATATAAATATTCCAAGTTATTATCGTAAGAACGTCAAATACGCAAAACCATTTCCAAATATATAACTACTAGGTTCTTGTGAACCATCATAGCCTTAGTTAGTGTTATAGGTTGCTTAACTTCTGCATACTGTGGTTCTTTGCTTCGGGTCGGGATTACGTAGGCTGGACTGCTCTATATGCCACTGTGGCGAAGTTGTCAACAGCCTCGGAGACCTAGGTCTGTCATGCAGCCAAAGTGCGGCTCGCGAATATTAACGACATCATCCGATGCTCTTGGTTACCATCGGCTTTCCAGCCGTATTGGAACCACATGGCCTGGCACGCGATCATGGCAAGAGACCTGATGGTATGTCTTTATTTCCATAGAAGATGAGATGGTGATGGTCGACGGATGGATGGATGGATGAATGGATGGAGAATGGAATGGTATGATGGAGGGTGGGAAACTACTTGTGTCAATACTTTTGCACCATTTCATCTTCTTAGAAGTTCGGTCTGAGTGCTTAAATATGGTTTAAAGACCTTTCCAAATGCCTTGTTGACACTTCGCGTGACCTAAGGGCTAGCTTTTACCTTAGCCAGATGATAAGCATTGCCATACAGCGTGACAATGCCGCCAGTCTTTTTTGTACATTATCAGAGAGAAGTTTTTTGACCCTATACTTTATAAGTATTTACTTTTAGTTAGTTTGTAAGGGTGTTGGGGTTATGTTTTTATTTTTAATTTAAGTGTCGTACACACATATTATATTGTGCCTAGATAGATAAATAATCAGCTGTCAAGTAGGTACTTGATAGAAGTTTATTTATCGCAATCTTATAAATATCCGTGTTTAATCATCAATCAATAACCTTTTCAGGAATTGTGTTGTTTCAGTACAACCCCACACAAAATTCACGAACAAAAGCCGTTTCACTTTTATCGTTAATTTAGTTAGATAACAGTTATTTAGTAGTTTTAAGTGTAACGTGTATTTTAAACAAAAATTCTGCGGTAACGTACCAGTTGTAATGCGAAAGCTTTAATTTGTAGGCTCTTAGTGCAATAAGTATCTATGTAGAGGTGTGTATTGTCGTAGTTACCTATTTACTTATCTATATACAAACTTATGTACCCAACTATGAACTAAATATAAGTAGGAGAAATGTTTTCAAATGATCTGCAATTATTAGATTAGAACAAGCCAGTATCAGGTTCTTATTTACCTTGTAGGTACTTGGCTTTTTTTTAACTGGATTCCTTTTTCCAGGTTTTGTAGCTTCTAAGATTCATTAATGCTAAGGTTATTTGTAAGTCTTTGTGACACATAGTGCCACTATATTTAGCATGTTTTTTTCTCCATGTATTCTTACATATTATGAAAATAAAGTCGTTTTTAAATGATATGTGTTTTACTGTAAAAGTGACCATCACCGCTTTATTTTGAAATCACTAACTACGCCTCCGCTCTGTGATTTCTTGATATCTCTTAAACATCTAGCACCTGGATTTGAATTACAAAGGTCTTTGCAAACACAACTCAGGAGATCTTCAAAGTTAAGCAATGCTTGCCAAGATTGGTCTGTGGATGGGTGACCATCTTAACATACCGAGTTTCCTCCGTGCCTCGGAAAGCACGTTAAGCCGTAGGTCCCGACTGTCATTTGTAGGTCTTTGGCAGTCATTACGGATAGTCAGAAGCCAGTAAATCAATAAATCTGACGCCATGAAGTAGGTACCGTGTTAACCCAGTTAATGGGCAGTGGAGGTCTGGTAGACAGCCGCTCCTCGTAAGATACTGGTATTCAGCTAAATCCGGCTTTACTGGAAACCGACACCAATATAGTCGGGAAAAGGCTAGGTAGATGATTGCAAACACAACTGAAGAAATGGAGTTTATAGACCCGTCTGATACCTAATCTGAGGGTGGTGTTGTCAACTGTGACTCTCATGCAGCAGAGGCTATGCTTAAACCGACCTACACGTACACCCTGTACTTTTCGGGATACACTCAGATCACCAAGCAATAGCAACCATCAGTGGGTAATAAGCATTATCAACTTGTAAGGGTCTCCCACAGCTTCCCAACATTCGCTGGTATCCCTATCAACGGGTCCTACGTATACTGGTGTAACCGCATCATTTTCTGTGTTGTTGTGTCTGTGAATATACTACTAATCATCAGTCATCATCATCATCTCCCTAGCCTTTTCCCTACTATATTGGGGTCGGCTTCCAGTCAAGCCGGATTTAGCTGAATACCAGTATTTTACGAGGAGCAGCTGCCTACCAGACCTCCACAACCCATTAACTGGGGTAACACGGTACTTCATGGCAAGGCTGGAGTCAGATTTTACTGGCTTCTGACTATCCGTAACGACTGCCAAAAATCTACAAATGACAGCCGGGACCTACGGCTTAGCGTGCTTTCCGAGGCACGGAGGAAACTCGTTATGTTAAGATGGTCACCCATCCACAGACCAACCTTGGCAAGCGTAGCTTAACCTTAAAGTACTCTCTACTACTAATCATCAGTATCGTATAGAAAATATATGTATTTAACAGAATAACCATAATTTACTAGCTGTCACTCGCGGCTTTGCTCGCTTTAACTGAATAAAAAAATAAAAAGTTGCCAAATTCAGGTTCCGTTTGTAAGTACTGGAAGCAGTGGTCGCTGCGATCCACCTCCGCGGCGCAAAGGGTCTCCATATGGTGTCCCACGTGGCAGCGAAAGCACCGCAGAAATGCTGGAGGCCAGCTCCAGCATCTTAACTTGGCCCGATTCCAGCCCACCAAGAGCCTTCAGCCCTCCGCCGTGATGGCCTTGGCCACCGACACGGGGCAGCCCGAACGTTGTTGATTGCGCACCCTCCCGCCCTGAGGACGGTAGCCATCACCTCGTCCACCCTGACAGAGTCGTTCAAGCCCATGATGCGCAATGCGCAATCAATACACTTTGTGGGCCTGAACACTCGGGCGTCCTCCGCATCCAGAGACGCCCTGTTCCTTTCGGCCAGGGCGTCTGCGGCAGCTCCTACTAACTCCCTCTGGATCCTCGCATCTCGAAGGCTACGTCCAACGCCTTCAAGAGAGGAAGCAAAGATTTGGAGGCGTCTCTGTTCTTGAAGCCCGTCGCTCTCTTCTACGACACGGTCTGCAGGACTTTGGCAATCTAAAATTGGCCTCGTCAGCGGAGCCCTTACCATGGTCCAGCATGTTCGCTCCGGAATGGCGTATCTCCGCGAGGAGCCTCTTGGCTCTCTCGACAGCATCTTCTATGGACTTGACTCGCTCCCCGCCCACTGGTGGGGATCTTTCGAGCCGAGTCCTTCCTACTGTCGGACTCGTCGTCTGCTTCGCCACTATGCCCTCTGTTAAGCAGAGGGGCACGCGTTGAAGCGTTCCGACGGACAGAATATTCACCGACGGGCATCGAGACCCCTCAGGCAGAAGTACCCAAGTGGGGTCGTTGGCTGCCTCCCAGGGTGCACCGTTCCGCAGACTGGTCTTCACTCCGGACGTATCCGTTAGGGAACGACAGCCTGCTGACACACGTGAATGTTTTCTGTCGTAGCACCCCACTTTTTGTAGATGTACCTATTCTACAATTAACATTTTTTTTCTATCATCAAAAGTTTGTAGAGCACGCTTTTCATCTGATAAGTTAATTTTACAGGTTAACATTTCGAAACATTGGGTTACTTCGTTTCTATTTAGGTATTTAAGAAAATATCTAATCTATCCTCTTTATAATAATAGTTTAGGTTAAGATTGTCTACATATATAATTATGTAAATATATAGATAGATTATTGTGTATTATAAAATAACAAGAAATAGGTAATTGTGTATCCCAATACTCAAATAGTGTATGATGGAGGAAAATGCGGAACAAACCCAGGCTGAAGTGGAAGTGGGCTGGCCATATCACATGACTGCATGGAGAACTATGAGCAAAGATTATCCTCAGGTACTATAGTCTCAATCAAAATCAACCGCAGCGAAGATGGTGTGGAAAATCTGCTTCTATTTATCTAAGATCAAAATAAAACTAACACATTATTTTTTTATTTAAGTTATTTATTTATATTTCAATATTCTAATTTAGATACTGGTCTAGAAGAATTGGACTGACTAAATCGCCGATATTACTTACCTGGTCACATTTCACGCAAGCACCAAATCAAATAAAACTAAGCAAATGTATTATAAATTAACATCATACAGAAAATTATTAATTTAAACTCGTAAATAAATTCAGAATTCAACAAATTAAATCAATATAAAAAAATTTGCGTACATTTTGTACTGGTGATATAGTTCGGCCTGGCTCCGATAGATGGCGTTTTCCCATCAGACGCGTTTCCTGAATCGCGCTATGGTTTCGTTACGTGTCGTTCCTCATAAGCGGAGCTTGATTTTACTGAAGTTATCAGTGTTTATAGTCATGCATTGGTCATCGGTACTTGCTGTTAGCCGGCAAATACTAACTTTCAAAAAGATGATGATGCTACCAGAACTTAGCTAATTCTCGTAGTTTATCTCTCTTTTTCGAAAGGAATTTTTGAAGGAAGCGAACCCCTTTGGATAAGCTTCTTGTTATGAATAACCAGGGCTAATTCCCAACTAAGTAAAAAGTTGCATTATAAACGTCACTAAAGCCAAAAAACATTCAAGCATCAAGTGTCTAAATAAGGTAAACGCTCCTAATACGGCGGTAGTCAAAATCGCTTCCTATTACGGTGGCATTTCTATTTTGGCGTTTTATACCCGTTTTATTCAGTGTAGGTACACCAAAACCGAAACTATTTATTCTAAATCTATTACTTTATGACGTAGTTACTCAGATACCCGCGAAACGAGACACAATAGTAAAACAATAACAGCGCGGTCTCATTGGACCGGTTGGGGATTCAAACGTTAACTGACGTTTGCAAGTATAGCACATAGACAACACAACAAGATAAATCAGTCTGTGTAACGTCATCGACGTGAGAGGTGTTTCCATACAAACGCGGAACAACAAAAGTAAGTACACAAATATTATTATTTAGAAACTAAGTTTTTCGTATTAATTACTCAGATACCCGCGAAAAGAGACACAATAGTAAAACAATAACAGCGCGGTCTCATAGGACCGGTTGGGGATTCAAACGTTAAGATGCCGTTCGAGTTTATTCATTTGTTATATATAGCATTATCTTATTATTACACTCACTATTTAAATAGCTTATTTTGTATTTGTAAGTCATTCTTTAACAAAAAAATGAAAAATAAAATACCGCCGTAATACGATACAAATTTTGTAGATTAATCCTAATACGGTGGTATGACTTCGAAATAGGAAAAGTGCTGGACATGTTTAATTGTTTATAACTTTCAATTTATTAACTTATTGAATTAGTTTCAAGTTTAGTTGAAATAATTATTAATCACATAACTTAGATACCATATTCTGTGGTATGTGTTCTTAATTAGAAATCTAGTTAAATATGAAAACTGTCGAGTACAAAATGTTAGTTTCTTAGAAGAGGCAAAAATGGGAAGGTCTATTTTGATTTATTACAAAACATTTATTATGTATAAATTCTGACTTGAGTTTTACAAATCTGAGCCAAAAAACTATTAATGTTTGGGGCATTTTTACTCTTTTGTTTATAGAAATATTTATGGGTCAGAATTAGGATTATCGAAAACATGAGTAGTTTTCCTATTACGGCGGTAATTATTTCCAGGTAACTCCGTGTAGGGTTCTAAGATCTCCTATTACGGCTCTATTCGCTAACAGCTGGTGGCAGTTACGATCAATATCAGCGATACTAGTCTTTAATATAATGTTGATAACGTTTAAAATTCTTTCAAAACTGAAAGTACTCTTCGAGCTGCTGCCGGCCGCTACCACCGCTGCCTGAATTATGAGAGAATCCTAGGGGATTCTCTCATAGGGGATTCTCATGTAATAATACAATACAGAAAAAATGAGCGAAGCGATTTCGGTCTGTACGGAAAGATTTTTCTATACAGACCGACTTCTTTCGCTCATTTTTTTTTTTACTGAATTTTCGTAAAAATAATATTTATTAAATAATATAAATGTTATTAAAGTAATTCTAAAAATAATTCATTCACCATTAATTTGATTACGCAATGTAATAAAATCAATGGTCAATAAATGAAAAACTTACGAATTACGTTATTAACACATTAATTTTATTTAATAAATATTATTTGTACGGAACTTTAATGAATATAATTTCTGACCCTCCGTATTAGGAGCCGTCTACCGCAGTAATAGGATCAGACCAAAATTGTACCTCCGTAGTAGGGAAAATCGAGCAGACTATTTAAATATTTCTTTAAAATAAGAAATATCATCAGCAAAAACATAGTCTCAACAGCAATACAAAATATAAATTCCACTTTTAACGATAGAATTTTTTTCCAACTTTAGAAATACCTACAAATGCTTATTTTTGTTTCTTACTTTCAAATGATGCAAAATACCTCCGTAATAGGTGCTTTTACCTTAAGTCATTTATAAAAACATATTAAGGTGACGGTGACGGATGAATATTTACACCATATTATGATGATATTATTAATATTATTTCTATATATGTCTTTCCGTGCAAATAAAACGTTTTTCTTTCTTTCTTTATTCAGATTTAGACAATAATTATCTAAGTCCCTATGTCTTCTTGTTTTTGGAAAAAATACCCTAAATGAAATTTAAGCGAATTTCATTTTGCACATATTTTTCGCAGCGAAAATGTCATGTTTTAATTTTTTTTTTTTTATATATTATAAACAAAAACATTTCAAAATTTCTCGTCGTAGGATCATAGCTATTATTATAAAGTTACAAACAATCGAAAAAAATGGAAAACCATTAATTTTTCATTCATCATTTTTAGGGTTTTTGTACCTATGGTAGGCATATAGGTTCACGACCCTTTATGCCTACCTGCCTTAATTCCAATAAAAGACGCGTGGAGTTATCGACTTCGAGAGTGCGTCCGCGATCCATTGAAGCTGTTCAAAAATCAAACTTGTAAGTTAACGAAAAATACAGTCGTTTATATCCTTCGATCACTTATTTAAAATCAGTGATCGAAGTTTATATCGCAAAAAAACCGACCAAGAGCGCGTCGGGCCACGCTCAGTGTAGGGTTCCGTAGTTTCCCGTCCGTCACAACCAGTGTCCAACTTTTAAAAAACTGTTCATCCCATCAAGTTCAAAATAATTTTCCTAGAAAGTCTTCATAAAGCTCTACTTTCCAGATTCTTTTCATATTTTCTAAACTTATGGTTCAAAAGTTAGAGGGGGACACATTGTTTTTTACTTTTAGAGCGATTATTTACGAAATTATTGATATTATCAAAAAAGCCAGGCAAATGCGAGTCAGACTCGCGCACTGAGGGTTCCGTACCAATTCACATATGAAAATATTTCGAATCTCGAAGCGAGTCTTGTAGATTTTTCAAAAAAAAAAAAATCTTGTAACTTAACTACAAATTTTAAGTTTTTAGACTTTTCTTTCTATTCCAAGTCAACGGGAAGTACCCTATGAATTTTGATTCCTTTGACAGTGTCGAAATGTACGGTTATTTGCAACATAAATGGGCGTATCTTTTTTCCCATCAACTTACCAGTTTGATTATTGCACAGTTTCAAGGGACCGCGGACTCAATTATAATGGTTTTAGTTTCAACTCGATACCTCCTACTTAACTATGAAAAAAATTCAATTCTCGAATCGAGTCTTGAAGAATTTTTCAATTTTTTTTTCTCGTGACGTGACTACAAATTTTCAGTTTTTAGACGTTTCCCTATATTTGTGCTATATCTTGCTTCATGCTAAATTTTAAGATTCTGGGTTAACGGGAAGTACCCTATGAATTTTGATTCCTTTGACAGTGTTGAAATGTACCTACGTTTATTGCTAGATAAACGGGCCTATCTATTTTTGCACAGTGTCAACTAGTGTCAAGGGACCGCGAACTTGAGTATACTCTTTTAATTTCAATTTAATACCTTCACGCGTTCCCGAGATAAAGGGTCTTGACAGACAGACGGACAACAAAGTAATCCTATAAGGGTTCCATTTTTCCTTTTGAGGTGCGGAACCCTAAAAATGATTTTAGTAAACCCCTATTCATTATTTAATACCTATCCAACAATATATTACACGTTAGTGTTGAAATAAAAAAAAAACACTTTCCACTTTACATGTAGGGGGGCTACCGGTTTGTTCTTCGTTCGTCCCGAATTTTTGTCCCACATTCCAAAAAATTCCTCGTATGTCCCACATCACTTTTGATGTGGTGTTTCGTCCCATATTCCAAGTTCTTTAAAAGTACAGTCAACTAAAACACGTAAGTACTTATTTGTAATTCTTCATCATCTCTCTTCATTTGTAATTCTCATTTCCCAAATATATTGGGGTCGGCATCCAGTCAAGCTGAATTTAGTTGAATACCAGTATTTTACGAGGAGCTGCTGCCTACCAGGCCTCCACAACCCATTAACTGGGGTAACACAGTAGGTACTTCATGGCAAGACTGGAGCCAGAGTTACTGGTCTACAAATGACACCCGGGACCTACGGCTTACCGTGCTAAGATGGCCACCTATCCACAGATAGACCTTGACAAGCGTTGCTTAACCTCTAAGATCGATCCGTACGGCTATTATTATCTAGCCACGAGCTCCTCACAAGCATAAGCCGATTTAAACGAAAAATCAAGTAAATTCACTTATCCTAAAAAGCGGGTATTAAGTATCAAACATTCAAATTCTGTGATACTTGATTTTTAAATCGTAGGTAGCATAAACTCACATAATTTTTAGATGATAAATTTGGTTACGTATCTTAAATTGTTTGCATCTTTTTTTGCTTTAGTAAGTAATATAATAACGATTACGTACAAATAAACTTTCATTCAAGTTAAAAAGTCAAAGTCAAAATCTTTTCATTTCACATAGGCCTACATGGGCACTTATAAAACGTTAGAAGCTTTGCAGTATTGTATTAATAACAACTCTTCAGATAAAAATATTATCATATTAAAGAAAACCTGGATCAATTCAATTACTTTTGTTTTAAAATTGAGAGTATTATTATATTGCATAATGTAGAAGCACTTTTCAGTTGAAGCTGAATAATAATACTATTGATCAAATTAGTCATTACAAGCAAAAAAACAAAGGACGCAATAAAAAAGGGATTGACCATTAGGGAAGGTAAACTCTTCTACATAGATTCCAGTGATGACAGTCGTACTACTTGACTCAAATTCGCCATCTTAATAAACATGCTTCTAAAACTGAAATTTTTAACCTTCTAAATTCATTGAACTATGACAATACGGAACTATTATTTGAATCCACTGCGTAAAAAATCACCAGATACCATTCCACGAAACATACACTCCTTTACACTTATATACGTACGCATGTATACAAACATACATCCATTCATTTACTTCTATATATACACTTCGGTATCATTGCGACCTACATTTATTCAATTTTTTTTTCTAACTTCTACTCCAACTTTTAGAATCACCCACGAATGTTATAAAATTACAGATGAGATATTAAATATTTCATTAAATTTTAATGTATGCCTCCGCTATCCGAATGAGGAGCGATTATTTAAATAGTTTATTGACGTTAAATCTTTATTTCTATACTAATATTATAAAGAGAAAAAAAATGTATTTTGGTAAAAAAAAAACAAATTATTAAGTTGTAATAAAACATAAAACTACAAGACCGGTTTTAAACATTCTTCCACCTCTAGATAGCTAGGTAAATATTTGCTATTATCACACGGGCGAAGCCGCTGGTAAGAGCTATAGTAATAATAAAATAGTTAGATATCCGTTTTGTTGACTGTACAAAAACGTCAATTAAGCCTATACAAAAAAAATATGGGACAGATAAGGAATATGAACTGGGTCGAATCGAGAATAAAATAATTAAAATAATAGTTTGGGACAAACGAAGCATATGAGTTGGGACAAACCAGGAATTTTTTATGTGGGACAGAACGCAGTGAGACGAACGAAGAACAAACCGGGCTACCCTAATAAAACATTTTTTTTCCAATTTTTATTTTACTACTTTGTCGGCGTGATTGATATACTCGTACATATTGGTACTAAATTTCAGCTTTCTATACTCCGTCGGTTTAGGTAGTTAACTAAATGTAAACAATCTTGGCATGTCTTTTTATCTAAAAGTTGTCTATAAATTGTATGTAAAAATCTTTGCAAATGGGTATTTACCTAGATCGATGTTAGCTAATAAACTAAATCTAAATAATCTTTGTGTATATTATTATATACGACCTTTTTAATATAAAAAAAAGACATACCAAGATTGTTTACCTTTAGTTAACTACCTAAACCGACGGAGTATAGTACTAATGGTCACAGAGATTAAGCGAGGACGGACGGACAGACATGGCGAAACTATAAGGGTTCCGTTTTTGTAATTTGGCTACGGAACCCTAAAAACGTACATTTTGACACTCTCTACGGAATCAAAACTTATAGGGTACTTCTCGTTGTGTCCTTCTAGTGTACGGTGTTTTGTTTTGTTAGTTTGTATATTTTTTTTTACTTTAACTTTAAACTTTTCACTTTACGTCAGTGTTTTCTTTCCCTGTGGCGTAAAGTTTGCCCTTTATCTAAGATTTCCAATCCCACTGTTTCCAGTCACTTTAGTCGTCTTATTTCCATCCTTCCGTTCCTGTCTAAAGTGCTCGAAGCCTGTGTTCATAAGCAACTCTCTCATTTAATTGATTAAGTTCCCTCATCAGCCCAATTCAATCTAGTTTCATGCCCGGGCACAGTACTGTGAGGACAAAAACTCAGACGGTAGACTTTACTATTATATTTATTAGCTCAATAAGTAATCATTTACAAAGACGCTGCATGAATTAAAACTCATTTTATTCTCTTAGCTTTTCCATTGTGTCGCGCCTGACATCTCAATAGAGGGTATATACTCGTAATAAAGGCCCTAACAACCTAAGACCCTAAGAACCCAGAGAGGTAGAACGAGAGTAGGCCTATAGATATAGCTAAATAGCCTTTACCCAGCAGCCTCCGGGACGTTCTCCTAGAGGCCGCGAAGGTACAGGCCTGGGTGCAAGCAACGGACAAGCCTGTCGACATCTACGTCAAGGTAGTGGTGGTTTCAGAAGACAATGCCGCAAATGTGCGACGTTATAATTCCCCCGAGTCCGTCCAGGACGTGCCCGGTGCAAGGTGTACTGGTGGTCGCCGAAGATTGCGACACTGCGTAACATGTGCAGTGCACCAGTACCCGAGACACTGCATTCACCGCATCCGCCCGCCAGATGCGGACAAAGAGGAGAACAGAGTGGTAAAGCGCACCCTCCGAACAGAGATAAAGCGAGCAAAGTTGGAGGCCCGAAATGTGTGACTGGTGAATCTGAACGGAGAGCCGTAGGACCTGGAGGCAACTGTCCTTGCACGCATGTGTGATTTGCTGGTGGAGATGCAACGCCGGGGCGAAACTCCGCTGCCGCGACAATTCACGATATAGCGGACCGAGTTCCGGTGGGATTTCATGGTGGGAATGACGTCAAGAGAGGTCGCCTCTCCTGCTAGGCCCTTGTTCAGGCGGTGGACCGGAACGAGGAGGAGTGATAGGCGGTAACCTCCTTCTGCGAAGCAGTAATGGAAGCGAAGGAGACAACCGCACGCGAGAGGGCATGCCTTCACGTCCCCACCGCCGGAATTCCGACCCCGATTTTTAAGCACCGTAGTCGCAGGCTTGCGGACGGCGAGCTATAGGTGACCCGCCGTTCGACAGTCCAGTAATTATCCGAACCAGGCCCGAGTCGTCGATGGCGCGTACAGTTCCAAGCGTACAGGCCCAGCAGGGTAGAAGCCTCTGTGGTCATGGCTTTGATTTTGAAAGAAAAACCCAGGACCCCGGAACGAAAGCGAGGAAGGAACAAAGGAGTTGGTTTTGGTAAGTGAAAGCCCAAGACCGGGAGAAGTGATTCTGAGATAAGAAAAAAGCTGAAAACTAGTAACAAAACTTGTTGTACAATTTACTATCAGAAGCTCAGCAGCCCACCAACTCACCAGCGGCTTTCACAGTGTGAAAGTATAAAAATATCCCAAAGAAACACACTCACAAGAAAAAAGTTTTGTAAGTCGATGGATTACTAATGCAATATTTTTTTAATTCAATCCTTTTTGCTTCTACAAGGTAAATCCAAAACCTGATGAAAGTCACGGGGGTCCTGAGAGTCCAATGGATGCGAAACGTACAGGACCGGTCGTTCTGGCGATACTTGGGGAAAGCCTATGTTTAAAATTGGTAGTCTTTTGAGTCAAACTGATTAGACGCAGGTCTAAATTGACGGAGTGGACGCGACCGATGATATGCTCGACGCATTTTCCGTAAGATGTGAACCGTCCCTTAGTTTCGCATTTATAACATTGATAAATAATAGACCAACTGTAGTGTTACCCACTGTTGTACTTCCAAAGTATAGAAATAAAACAATATTGTAATTTTACATTTTTATTTTACTACCCACAAAAGATTACAACTATTGTTCAATCGACGGTTTTGATTTCAATGGTGTACCAATATTAATAAATTGTGATTAACCGTCTATATTACGTAGATATATCAAGAATACACAAACATCAAGTTGCAGGTAGTTTTAAAAAAATATAATATTTTTTATAAATTTATATTTTTATCACCTGTTACTTCCGTTTCAGACTCCTTCAGGCAACGATTTCGTTTATAAAAATTATATAAAAGTCGCCTTTTCAAGAATTTACAATTCCTCTTATATTTGTTTTTCCTCCTAACACTTGGGTCTTGAAGTGTTTCTACTTGAAACTGTCACCGTGTCCGCATTTAGTAACCCTTTGATTAAAGTATCAAAATCTCTAGTTGTAAAACAAGCTCCCTTTATAGTAAAAAATGCGGAATAAAGATGTGCCAAATTTAAATCTCAAAGAAACATGATTAATTTGAAGTTATTAGTTAGATATCTGCCCATTGGCTGTTACTTTACTCCGCCTTCATTATTATTAAGAGACTAGAGTTCAAAGTCCATCTCCTCCTAACATTCCACATCATCAAGTGAAACTTTAAAAATACAATTTTTTAGAAAACACTTCGAAATGTCAAAATTTTGTAAAATTTTCAAATACCTACCTACCCAATCTTTTTGACAGTCCAATTCATTTTTAGAAAAAGTTTAAAGCCTTTCCGTTTCTACCTCTTCCACACAATGCAAATTGTTTTCCATTATATCTTACAAATACATAGGAAGGTACATCACGTAAATCATTATACATATATCTTATGTTTATGGATACAATATCATATTTTAATCATTGAAAAGCTCGATCTATTTCTGGAAAATTTATCATACAGTATAGTTTCGAAACATTTATGTTTAAATATCGTTTGAAATAACATGTTCCGTTGGACTGACACAGACTTATCCTATATCCAACTTGTCTATATATATATTGTTAGGTACCTAAGTGTTTTAAATAGAGTCGTCTAATGAAAACGCGACCTGGATTTAAAAAAAAATTAATTGGCAACATTATTCAGCCGCAAGAGTAGGAAATAAAAACAAAATGAAATTTCAAACATGATTCTCCTACTAGTTAGTAATACCACATACCTACAATATTTTTGGATTTAGCCTCTTTTTCTCAGGTCGCGCTTTCATTAGACGGACTATATCTCTGGTTATGGTGGTTGGATAATTACAATTTTCGAACCTAGACAAGAATGTTGATACATTCACCTCATACACAGTTAAAAAATGTATAGTATATTTTACATATATATTATACTCGTCCCCCTAACATTATGATATTTAAACTACGTCATCATTCGTGACCCGAGCTGGAAAAGCAAACTACACTTTTGTGAGAAATATGCCCAGTCGGTTATCAACAAAGCCTGATTTCTACATCTTTATATAATCTCTTATATTTAGGTTTCCTCATGAGACCATCAATCGCGTACACACGCTCACGAGCAATAAGATAATCATGCTTAATCAAAAGGGTCCTGATTCCCTCTACTTCAATTTAAAAACATACCTATGCTTCAAAAATAAGGTTCAATTTTCTAATACCTTCTTTTTGAGTTACGACTCTTTTTGATTAAACGTGCGATACATAGGTAGGTACATTGTCACATTTTCAATCTATCTTAACTTCTGCTATTCAAGAATTACGTGTAAATACGACAAATGGTTCTTAATTACTCAACCATCAAATAGGTAATTTAGAACCAATTGTCGTAGGTACACATATTCCTTGAATGGAAGAAGTAAAAATGTGACAATGTATGCGAGATGAACAGGACTGTTCATTGTGGCGACGATTGGGGGTGGCCTATGTCCAACAGTGGGCGTCTTTCGGCTGAAATGATGATGATAGAATGCGTAGGCAATCCCACATGCAATCCTGTATGCTTCTGAGAAGGCGCTATAGAAAATCTTATTGCTAGTGACTGTACACGTGCATTGATACAAAATGGGGCCTACACAGGCCGAAAATTTCTTAATCTGTGGGATTGAACCACATATAATATCTATGTATATACTTAGGTACTCTGTAAACATGTAATAAACATAGGTATGTACACGTCAGTTAATATATAACATAATATCTCGTCAGCAACCCTACATAGTTTTTAGAACTATACGATTATATTCTAGATACTTAGATTACTTTTTAAATGAAGAATTATATATTTGATTATCTACAGGTGCTGTAGGATACGTCAGGTCAGTACCTACCTACTTAATTTTGAAAACGGATACAGTGAGTCTGAACACGCAATTGAGTTCCTTCCTATACGAAATGTAATAATTATTTTGTTACGAGGCGATCCTAAATATACAAGAAGATGCCTAGATCCTATCACTAGTTTGAAAATACCCTCTAAACATTATAGATATATGAACTGCCTAATAATGTTAACAGACGGACGAACTTGGTACGACGGACCAAGGTCGAGTTTGAGTCAGCGTAAAGCAGGAACTACATTAGACCGAACACGTGGGCCACGTCTGATTTGCATGTAGAACGACGTCGCGTAGCAACGCGTGGCGTGGATCTAATGTAGATCTACAAGTCAAGTTGCCATATAAAATGTATGGAGACTGACACGCCCAGATAGGCGTACTCATGTACGTCGTACGTGGCGCACGTGAGCGCAATGTAGTTCTACCTTAAGTTTGGTTCGTCGTACCGAGTTCGAGCGAGTATTAACACTATAATATGGATGAAAATTACCATAACATTAAAATGATGAGTTGGTTTACATGAACAGGTACATTTTTCACAGTAATTGGCACGATATACTTAATATAAACTTAAATAATCTGCCACCACATAACGGTCAGAGTAAAATTGATGGCCACATGACGTGAAGCTTCTTCGCAATACAAAATCTAAATAAAATCAGTTTTCTTACACCTACTATGATTAATTTCGAATTCTAAAAAAATTACATTAATAAAAAATACGTCGTCGAAAGCTAATGCTTGTCAGTGTAGACGCGTATTGTTAAATGAGATCTATTTGTGTGAAAATCAACGAATATAATGGTTTAGGTACGCACTATAATAGTGGTGTTGCCCGTCAAAAGTTATCTATTATAGTAAAAATTGGCCACAATGAATACCTTACATACTCTCAATTTTTTTTTCGAATACCAGGTTGAGTGTACACTATGATACAAAAAAGTTTATAGCATATTCTTGTCTGAGAGTAGCTTTTTCCAAAACTAGATAGCTGGTTTTTTTAACAAGAACGTTATTTAGAGGTTCAGAAATTTTAGAAAAAATAAACGATTAAACTGTTGTGTTGTTACAATTTACCTACCTCTATTGAAAAAAACCCCTTTATCAGACTGACTTTCAGAATGTCTAAAAGGATATGCTACTAAAAATCGTTTTGTATAAGTCACCCAGTAGATTTGGCATAATTATGGCGATCACTTCGAAACATATTGATAAAACATGGCGCATGAAAACATTGCTAAGACAACAATGATCTTGAATATTGAAGAAATAACACTTATTTTTAAACGAATGTATTGTGACAGGAAGACACATGGCAACATCGAAAGAAATATTACAAAAAAAGGTCTTTCTAAGCATCAGTGGAGCTTGCTGGTAGGTGATCTAACAGAGGTATTAAGATAGTGCTGGACTTGAAGAGCTGGATCCTTTCGTTTCTAAATCTTTAATATGCGACAAAAACAACATCGGCTCTTTCAGAAGTCCTTTATAAAAACTAATGAAATCCCAGCGAAGAAATCTTAGTTTTATAAGTTCTATTTACCGTCTCAGCTACTCAGTGATGCCTTGATAGACGATGATCCAATAAAAATAGACTCCGTACAAAAGGGTCACAAAATCAACTACAAAAATAAAATGAAAAACAACTACAAAATGCTGTAATGTAAATCTAAATAAATCACTTAAACATAACACTTTGAAATCCAACAATTAAAAATATTCAGTCTTACAATACGTCAAAAATATTTAGACATTTCTAGGTTCCGTTAAGCACGATAGACATGGATTAGGCCAGGTTATTTTTTTTAACTTCATATAAAATTAAAATGTTACTGGTTGACGTGACTAGGCATTTAAGTTAGGTATATGTATATTTTTTTGTTAAACTTTGGCAATATATATTCCTAATTAAAGATATTTTCTTTATAATTATGTTCTAATAAGAACAGTACAGCGTTTCAAAATGGCTGCGTACCATAAAGTAGCAGATAAAATTGAAGCGAAACTACTCGACAAGTGTTGTATAAATAGCTACCAATATATAATCAACTAAGTTTGATTAATGATATAATACCTACTAACAATATTACGTAGGTATGTACAACGATGGAAAGTTTTGATCTGAAACTACATAACTTCCCAGTTAACGTTTGGTGTAACACTAGTTATTCACGTATATATTGAGTCAATGAATTTCAACAGAACTCGCCTCCTTAAAATATGTATATAAC
This sequence comes from Mythimna separata, assembly GCA_030763345.1. Lineage (NCBI taxonomy): Eukaryota > Metazoa > Arthropoda > Insecta > Lepidoptera > Noctuidae > Mythimna > Mythimna separata. The sequence goes on along the minus strand of CM061167.1, from coordinate 17,651,820 downwards.
CGACTAAATGCCAATATGTTCAATTTTCTTAGTGCCTAACTGTAACTACGCTAACACTAACAACGCGACTACAAGAACCCGTAATTTTGACATCATGAAATTAGGGCGAGTGACGACACTACATCCATTACAATATTAATTTTAACTAAATATAAAAATCTTATTATACCACTAATATAAATTACAACGAAATAATAAATTTTCCGAGATCTTTGCAACTTGACTTTCACATCCAAGTACTTTTAGATGACTATGCGTTATATAAAGTAGGTAGTCTCTACTATTAGTCTTTGATAACACCATTTCATTGTCAACGCACAAAACCAAATCAATTTGACTCAAATTGACGTATAGAGTTATACTTCGCATGAAGTCTGCTACATATCCGTAGATAGTAGCTAACACTAATTGTCGCTTTCCAACAAAAACTTGATCCACATCTACCGCTAGGTAGCTTTGTTCCAGGTTAATCCCAGCTTGGCTTGTTGATCAATTACTCGTACTCTGATAGAGATAGTTCCAGCTCCCGGATCCTTTCTTGCTCGGCTTCCATTTCTATTTGATCTAGAATGGTCGTCACGTCCGATGAGACCTGGAAATTCTGATTTTTTCATTATACATTCAAATTTGTACATAGTGATAATACACTTGTTAAAAATGAGTATTTTAGTGGGTTTTTATTACAAATTTATAGGGAGTTTGAGCTGTTGGCGTTGGTCCCGCGGCCCATGGGATCCGAGTACCGGTCCAGTTGTTCAGAATGTACTCAAACGTTTTAATTCTTCTTAGATTAATTAAATTCCAGTGGGTTTTAAGTATTTTTCTATATTTAGGGCCTGTTTCACAATGTCCGAGTAGGCACTACTCACTGAATAAATTCAAAAATGTGACAGTATTCGTATGAAATTATCTGTCAAGTAAGATACTCGAAACTTAATCATAGGTGGTGAAACAGGCCCTTAAACTAATTACAACTAACTCAAAACAAACTAAAGAATGGTGTTAAAAAACTCCTCCACATTGCTGTCGACTGGTAATGTGCCCAATAGACTGGCAGCATTGCCACGCTGTATGGCAATGCTTATTTTCTGTCCAAGTTAAAAACCATCCCTTGGGTCACGCGAAGTGCCAACAAGGCGCTTCGAAAGAACTTCTTATAATTGTGAGCACTCGGACCCCACGAACCAAGAGTTTCAACCTTCTATATTTTACACAAACATCTACATGGTCATACTCTTTATTAACGTTTGAATCCCCAACCGGTCCTATGAGACCGCGCTGTTATTGTTTTACTATTGTGTCTCGTTTCGCGGGTATCTGAGTAATTAAAAAACAGTGGTCTTACCAGTAGGTCGGGGAACGATTGATCACCAAATTCCATTAAACTGATGGCTGATTCTATTTGGTCGCTGTCGAAAACTGAAAATAAAAACACGAGGAAATTAGTTGAGTAAAGGACTATCCTTTGAATATCATAAGCAATAAGTATTTTCAAGAAACTCACTAGATTCGTCGAAGAAACAGTCAAGGGGTGATTCCATATCCGTAGTCGTTTGGTTTTCACGGGAAAATTCAGATTCCGTTATCTTTTTTTTACAGGCCATTTCGAAGTCTTCAAAGTCGTTGTGTCTCTTGGTACCGCAGGAATAATTACTAGAGCTCGATGTTGGGAGAGCCTGTAACATATTTGATTCCTCCGCGTACCGAGGAACCAACAGAGACAGAGCAGACTCGGCGCCATTGTATTGGCATCCCGAGAAGTCAGCTATTTGCTGCTCATTAAATGTTTCATTGCCGTCTTGGCTTAAATTTGCGAATAATGACTCCAAATTGGTGAAGCCACCTTCTGTGTTATCAAAGCATCCGAAATCAGAAGATGCGACAGCATTCAGGATCTCATCTGCATCGAAGTCATTTTCAGATATGTTGTAAGCCGTCGGTTGATCAAGAGATCGATCAGGAGGCTTCGGCTGAGCGAGGGATCTGTCAGCCGCCGTTGGCAACGAGAGGGATCTGTCGGGAGGCTTCGGCAGTGCGAGGGATCTATCGGCCGCCGTCGGCACAGCGAGGCATCTCTCGGGAACCGGCGGCAGAGCGAGGCAACCGTCAGGAACCGTCGGCAGAGCGAGGGAGCTGTCGGGAGCCTCCACGTAGTCAGATACGTGAGCGCTCCGGTACGGAACGATCTGTGTTGATTGTGCAGCACAGACGCTGTTCATCTCCAGGGCGGGCACGTACTGGGGAGTAGTGTGGCTCGACCCAGCTCCACTGCTCTGATCATCGTTACTCCCTTCATGGCTAGAATCCCTCTGTGCAATGTTGATTACGGAGTATATCTTCTCAATTGACCTGACGATCCTCTCCTTCGTAGGGGGGATAATAGTGAGTCGATGTGGGGACATGCTCTTCCTGTCAGGGGATGAGGATGCAAATGACTCGTCTTCGCTCTCATGCGGCGAGGGCGACGGCAAGTTCGTCACTAAGTGTAGGATGACCTGTTCCAGGCGTCTCGGGTCTTCCACCGGCACAGGCTGGTCAGAATTTTGCTGAAAAATATAAAAATAATATGTTAGTAAGTTCTTGCGTAGTTCTTATACGAGTATGTCGTGATGACTTTAGTGGCTAAGGCACCCGCCTGTATTGCATGAGATTGCGGATTCGAACCGGCCAAGTACCATTGTGAACATGGGTCATCATTATCATCATCTCAGCCGAAAGACGTCCACTGCTTGCTGGATATAGGCTGCTGAACATGGGTGAACTACGTAAATTACTCGTAGATCCGATCAGATCATTCTTGGTTCGTAGTTCATTGGAAATGACCGCTTCTACAATCAAGTATTGTAGAAGCGAGAGTAAACGAGAGTACAGTTTTCTCACTACTGTCGCACGCTCACTCACTACATATAGGCGGAGCGAGAGGTTTGTCAGACTTTTACTGGCTAAAACCAACTCCTATGTTACTTCTATGCCTTGCTATCCAAGGCCGCGTGTTTTCACATAGAAATGAAACCATGGCCCCAGTAGGCTTCGAAGCTGCTGGGCCACTACGGTTTGTTGACATTTCCTTGAGAAAAGCGTGGAACAATACGCCTCGTCGGCGACTTCTGGTCGTTCCAGATGGTTACGGGACGGCCGAATGGGTAGCTCGCCATCCGCAATTCCACACAGTTGTCTAGTCTGTGGTACTAGCAAAGTAATCAAACTATCTGCCTTTCACTGGTCGGACTTAGGAGCTGATATACTAAAAGAGTGACTAAGGTTCCTACAGAGCCGCGCATGAAACCGAATGCTCGAGATCGCGAATTACTATGCAAAACCTAATTAGGAACCTTTTAATTGATTGTTGATTTGTTGTTATGTTCTAGAGGCAGTTTGCAGAAAAACCTCGAAGGCTGACCTTCGCGGCCGTCAGTATTTGTCCACAAATCCCTTCCTCCTTAGGAAAACCCTATCATGAACAGAACAGACTTACATCTGCATCATCCTGTGCGTCATCAATTTCCTCGATGGCTGGACCTTCATTGTTGTTGACCAGCAGCCTGAACTTCCTCTTCATCAGCTTGATCAGCTGCTTCCCTTCCTCTTCATCGACGACGGTGTTGGTGCAGACGAAGCTGGTGACAGCGCGGGACTCACGGTCCACGTCCAGACAGCCGCGCGTACGCATGTAGATGAACTGACCATTCTTCGTTATGAGACGGTAGCAGGACTCGCCGAACAGCCTGTGCTGATCGTACACTGGAATCCAGAAAAAAAATAAGCGTTAAACTCCAACCAACGATTATAATTCATTCGCAAAAAAAATCGCCAACTGATTAAAATTATATTATATCGCCAACTGATTATAATAGCCACGGCTAAGAACATAATAATAAAAACAAATAAATAGTAAACATTAGCATTGCAAAACTTCCAGAACATTTCGCTTGCGCACAAGTGGCGGAAAATAAAATTAATCGGGACACTTAGACAAGCATTGTCAATACTTAACAAAAGGAAAGTTAGAGAGGTATTTCTATTAGTACTGATATTATTTAAGTCAGTCTTACGTATTTGTGATAGGTATAGACTACTGTCGTTATGCACTGTAATGGAAAAATAGAAAGTAGTTAATCTCGAGTGATAGTAATTAATAGAAAGGCGACTATCTAGCAGATGTGCAGGCGGTAAACAAGTGTTAGATAAAACTACTCGTCAGATTAGTACACAGTTACTTGTGAGGCATTAAGTGACATTTTCATGAATTGTTTACGAGAAAATGGCTGCACTCTACAAAGGAATTTTCGAGATACTGTCGCAAATATGCAGGAATTATGAAATATTTAGTACCGTGTGTCATATAGCTTTGCAAAACGCATAAAATATCGGTAAATAGCAATAGTAAAATACAATAAGATGTTTTGTGCGCACGCATTTAGAAAATCAACATTAAATTCTAATATATGAGAACAAATAAACATAACTGTGAGGTAATTTGCAGTCAGCACAGATTCTAAAAAGAAGTTAATGGGTTGTGGAGATCTGGTAGGCAGCCGCTCCTGGTAAAATACTGGTATTCAGCTAAATCCGGCTTGACTGGACGCCGACCGGAATATAAGTAATTGGGAAAAGGCTAGGTCGGGTTTGGTAATGATGACAGTTTCTAAAAAGATACCTATTAATATTATAAGTACTTGTTCCTAACAGAGATATTAGAGAACGTTTCAGTTAAAAACCAAACACCTACTTTACACGTGTTTATTTCATTCAGAAATTATTTCCCAAACAGAATATAATCCCGTCACCCGTGTCGACAATCATAAATCTTTCTTTTGTTTCCCCGACAACTGTTTTAATTTCTAAACGTAGGGAAACACAAAAACGGTGAAATAATAGGAGATTATGTTGCAGTACATCATGTACTTAAACTTTATGAATTTTAGACACTATTTAGTATCTAAGGCAGTAATGTCCTTAACTACATTATTGTAGGTAACAGAACCGCCTATGTACGAGTACTGTAAGGGTTTAATGTGACCAACCATATTCTGAGAGTTCTGTTTTCAAAATAGTATGACAGGAGCATTGCATTGAAATATGCTTAGAGAATGAAATATGGTTTGATTCGTGCGGCATCTATGTAAATTATACATATATGTTGAGCCAATAAACAATAGTAAAAGTCTACCATTTGTCTTTTATACTGCGTACCCCATACACAGTTCTAAGCACAGTACCTACCCACGTATTTTCATAATTTTCCGTTCTATTACTAGCTGTATTAAATGTGCGACTGTATAATAAATATAACAGTATCGTTATGCGGAGTTGATAACGTCGACTCACACTGGTCACCTGTTACTAGTTAGTGCATGTGAAATGTTGCAATCGCGTAACCTACTCTTAAAGGTCGATAGAAACTCATTTTCAACGACACGGATAAGAACCATGTTAAGACTTCTAAGTGTCTAATCTGATCCCTAGTGCGAGTTCATTTTACGTTCACGCGATTGACACGTTTATGAAGTTCGGCGCTCAAATTGGCCCCCTCCAAGCTCTTAGCCAATCAGACAGCGAAATCCGGTAAACGTTTCGATCGCGTCAATGTAAAAACAACTCTAACTACCCAGATTAATCTCAAACATAATCGGTTCTGTTACGCTATAACAAAGATCTTTCACCTAAGTAACCTTTTTATATGTATATTTACTTTTTGATATAGAAACATTTCGTTCTCGCAGATAACCTTCCAACATTTTCAAAGTTATCTTTATAAGGTCATTTAATTATTCAATTTTAGTGAAAACTGTAGTCATTCTATGCTTATGAAACAGCTGAAACGTTTGTTGTGTTGCTATAAAAAAATTAATTTTATAACTATATTTTTTTCACAAACAACTCTAATATAAATGAAAGGAAAAAAATATAACGAGCTTTAAGAAAATAATGCTATAAAATAAATTATATATATTAATGTTGACGAAAGACTTTTGAAATCATAGGTTTAATTACATAGACACGACATTATATAATCAAATGTTGACTTCTGTAATGTCCTTGATACATATATTTTAATTGAAAAGCTAGTAACAACATGTTTATCAAAGAAATGGTTACAACAATTAATAATTAGGTATGCACTGTCTCTCTGCTAATAATGCATGCACTCTGCTAGTCAGTTTCTGAGACCGAATCTTAAAGATGGACTATCACCATTTCTATATCAATTCTGTAGCAACTCATATTTATGTTAATTGGCAGCTCATTGGAAGAAAATTAGATTTTGGCGCCACATTTACAATATTTTAAATAGTATTATTGATGCGATTAGATAAAACCACTCATATTTTCATAACCTTTGCTATGCGACACTATCATAAACTTCTGTTCTGAAAGAGTATCAGTATTTACAGACTGAAATTATATTGTTATGTTGCTGGTAGCCACGAAGTGTGTGGAAGGGAGGCGAGGGTGGAAGTGGAGAGGGCGGCGCGTGCTGGGAGCTCTGTGGGCCGGCTTAGGACGCAATGGAATGTTCGCGAGGCACTTACTCTCTCGCAGCGCGATGATCACCCAGCGGACGTCATCCCGGTGCATGAAGTTCATAGCATTCACGCCGCTGACTTCATGTGTCATGTAGCCCGTGACGATGGCGATGCGCGACTCGCACTGAATGATCTCCCCGTCGATAGAGTGCCGAGTCCGATACTCCATACGGTACGACTCAAGAGCACTCTCGTTGATGAAAGTCTCGCTCGTCGGACGCACTATACCTATAAACACCTAGAAAAGATTTCAATTATAGTAATTAATGGTTAATTTGATGGGGAAACTGTTTGTTGTGTGTGTGCGGGCTAAAGAATTCATATAGTACCTATAAGGCGTCATACTAGTAGTATTATAGCTTGGTCCTTGAGAAGTCACAATACCCATGACAAGATTTTTATTTTAGGTATTAGTTTTTATGATTCAGAAGAACTCAGAATAGATACGACTTCAATGTATTTAAAACGTGGGTTTCCCTTTTTGCTCACTGTGTAGGGAATAGGTAGCCATGACGAGTAAGAATGATGTCAAGATGGCTTGCATAGTGAAGTAAGAACCAAGGTACATTTTTTTTTATATCAGAGGAAATTATAAAGTCGTTTAAAAATAAAAGGCTTGTTTTGACATTTGAGAAAGGCCCTACATTGTAATTTGGAAAGTAACTAATAGAAAAGAATAAACCACATAAATAATTATGATGGAATATTACGAGTGAGCTTACTATTAGTGTTCTTTAAGCAATTACAAATGTCAAAACGGGCCTTTCATTAATTGACAACACTCTATTATTAGTTCAATACATAATTTAATTCAATATCTACGAAACCAGAATCTACTCGAAAGCTATCTTCTTTACAAGAAACAAAAAAAATACAATGATTAAATCTACTGCTTATAAACTGTTGACATTTTGAGCGTTTTCCTTCATAAACTAACCTAACCTAAACTGTTTATGCGACATTTGAATGGATTGGATTAACCTGCCCGAACACAACATTAAACCAAGTTTCTTAACTTAATTTACAAAACTTAAGCAATTCTAAGTAGTTATGTCACCTGAACATTTCCAAAGAAGTTTGTAAGTTAAGTAACTTAGTACTCGAACTGTGCAGCGAACAAGTTCAACAAATACCGACTATTAATATAACTGACCCTGACAGCACAGCGGGGTTTCATTTCGCAGGAAATGGACTTTTCAAACAAGAAAATATCTTCAACTGTCAGCGGGATACCTTCTTCAGGCTAAAAGGTTCTAAGGGTTGGTAAAAGGTTCTGAGGGTCACTAGAAGTAACTCGAAGAGTGATGCTAACAGTCGAGATAAATGGCTTGCGGTTCTAGAAGTCTCTGGCCAGCAGTGTACATAATGCTGTAAGCTGTTGATAATGAAAATGAGGCTTTTTAAAAACTAGTACACCTCATCATCGACGATTGCATCACTGCTTACCATCAGGTGGAATTGCAGTCAAGTACAAGTTTATATGTAGATAATTAAAAAAATGGTACTCTGAAAAAACCTTTTTTGATTTCAACGGTAATTCAGCAAATGATTCCTCCAGTTTTGGGTGAAACGAGAAGGAATGACAGATTTTTACTGACTAAAACCCATAGAGTGACAGACTTTTACTGACTAAACCCATCTGTATTTCCTAAGTTGCCCTTTACTTTTCAGGGACACGTGTTATCTGATAAAAGATTGCGCACGTGCAAGCTGGCAGAAACTTTAAACCTCTATAGATGGAGTTTGCATCGTTGTGATCCCAAGTAGCTAGGTCATGTGACTTTAAGATATTGAGGATATCTTGAAAACCATATCTGATACTTTTTCTTTTCTTTATTATTTCTTTCGATTTAAAATTTTTCGTTTCTTACGAACTACCCATGAATATCTCTTACTTATTTTGAACGTAATTTTGAAAAGTAATAATGATAGTCTTCGTTACTCATTTTGATTAGAATTTGTTCCGAGTTTCAAGTTTATTAGCCCAAGAAATAAGATTCTCCCATACAACCTCTGTAACGTTTTATAGTATTAATTTAGAAAAACGAATAAAGAAAACATTTCTAATTATTTACGTGGTAAAATCAGGTTAGTCCTTATTTACTTGGTTTACTTTTTATATGAAGCTTCAAAGTTCTAAGAAATAAAATTCTGAATAAAATTAATTAACCCCTTTTCACCCACTTGGAAGCTGAATTTTTAATAACCCCTCAAAAAGGAAGCCTTGTGCAAAATTTCACGTTCCTTGTCCCAGCAGTTACAACTGTACATTAATATGTCAGTCAGTCAGTTTCTCCTATTATCTAAATAGATAATAATAACACCAAAACCATAGCCCAAACTAAAAACTCTCTTTTCTAAACCTTTCCATAACCATCGCTATCATTTTCCAACAAAGCGTCGCATATTTCCGCACAACAGTGAGCAATAAGTGTCAGAAGCCGGTGTCAATAGAATTTCCTCTCCGTTACAAATTGTCGGCAGCGAGGGCCACTCGATTTACATTGCAGCCTGACACCTCCTACCGGTGGCGATAGTTTGAAATATGGCTTTATTTGAACCTCAGTTACTCTGGAATATGTATCTTTACACGTGGCTGAGAAAGCTGCTGTAACTACTGAGAGCTGATCTTCAGAATGTTCTATACTTTATTGCATTCTATAATGTTACAAGGGTGTTGTAAGTAGAAAAGGTTCAATTATGGACCCTGTCGGGCATAAATTCTATTTTATAGGATTTTTTCGTGATAACTCTTGTATTAATCATTGCCTAATTATTGGTCACGGAATTAAGGTAATTACCTGTACTGCCCTTCGTAGGTAGCATTTTTTTAACGACATTTTCATGGGTGTATGTAAATTATATTTCAGCAGCTTCGCCTGCGTGATAGTAGAAAATTATCCTAAGAGATCGTACTCCCGGATAAAAAGTATCCTATGCTGTTCCAGGATGATCTACCCGTTTGCCAATTTTCGCCCAAATCGTAATTAAAATAAATTGGGAATGTTACATGATTCCGAAAAATATTACATCAAATAACACGTGCCCAAGTTTACTAATCCTAAATACGTACCTAACAATGAAAGCCCGCTATCATGAAAAACTTAACTAACATGGAAATATTGCAAAATTAACCATTTTTTTAAAAAGAGTAACTGTCGATTGAACCTATTGATTGAACGACCAATTGGAACCGTGCATTAACTTATAACGTTTTAGTAGTTCTTTCTACTAGTTATTTCACATAAGCCTACACCCATTTAGGCTTATGTGAAAGATTTTGACTTTGACTTTGAAAAAATCCGTGCTTCTACGAATACCTAACTTCTTGCTGAAGCCACACTACCAAACTTCAAAAAAAAGTTTTAGTTATGATTTTAATAACTGTAACTTGGTATTTTGCTTTCGTTGTTACTTTACGTGTATCGGACTAGTGAACCTACAAGCACATGTTATTCGATGCAACACTTTCGGCGTCATGTAACACAGTAAAAAAAAGCAATTAAGTTCAGTCAGAGACTGTTCAAACAGGAATTTTGTCATCCGTTTTTGTAGGATATATTTAAACCAGGATTTTTTTCATCCCTTTTTGTAGAATATATTTAAAACGGGACTTTTTTCGTCCCTTTTTGTACAATATATTTAAACCAGGATTTTTTCATCCGTTTTTGTACAATATATGTAAAACAGGAATTTTGTCATTCGTTTTTGTAGAATATATTTAACAATGACTTTATTTACCTGTGCACGGCACACAGTGGCAAACATCGACTCAAAGAGAATTTATTTAAATGACCGAACTGAGGACCTTTGTTGAGTTAATTACTGGCCACTAACAGCTTCCCTTTAAAATACCCTTACAAATATATAGCTTTCTTTTTAAATCAGCTTTCAAATATACTGAACTACTGTTTTACAGCACTTACTGGTAAACATCGACTCGAATTGAAATAATCTAAATTCCTAAACTGAAAACCTATGTCGAGCAAATTACTGGCCCGAAGCCTACTGGTGCCCTGGGTTGAATGAAAAAGAGCCCCGGGACTCTGAAATGAAGGCAAAGAAGGAACAGGAGTAGATTTTAGTCAGTAGAAGTCTGACACGCCTTCCCGCTGCGGGAGAAGTCATATCGATGATTTTCTAACTTACAGCCGCCTGTAGCCTGCCTTTTAAAAATGCACCAAAAATACTGAACTACAGTTCTACAGTCTAAGGGTACTTACAATATCATTGCCGCTAGAGCAAGGGTTTTCCGAGCGGGCGCGCGCACGGCGCACGATCTGGCAGCAGCGGCCATAGCCGCGGCAGGCGCGGTCTGACTTCCGCAGCGAACCTTCCACGTGGCACGTCACATACTGGCTCGGCTCAGAACGCTGCCCTAACTTCTTCAGCCTGCCAATGGTTAAATACTCACATGAAAAAAGTAGCGCAGCAAACAATATTAGACACAGTTGCAGATGAAATATGTTTAGCACATGAAAAAGTCGCGTGAATTTTGAGAAAATGAACGTTTTCGCAATGCACGAAGTTTGCAAGGTGAAAGCGATAAATGGCGGTAGTGCTGACGGAAATGTTTGAAGGAGACTAAGACGTTTTAGTACAACTTCAGTTTGCAAATAATGAAAAAAATAATATGATTTAAAAGAAATAAAAAAAATGAGAATTTTGAGCAGAATAACGATGTCTAATGGATGAGAGGAAAGAACCTTACTTGTTGAAGTCCGAAACTGTAATGGCTCTGATGGCTGTAAGCTCGAACCATTTCGGAAAAAAAAAACGTTTCAGTCACGCGCACCCCCCACCAATCTCGTGCCCGAAAGCCCCAAAACGTTATATAAAGGTCAGGGTTCACCCGACCAGCCAATCAGAGCATAGGCTTTATAAACAATACATCCGAAAATAAAATGACTTGGGGAGAGTTTCGCCATACTTTGTAAATTTTCCGCATGTTTGACGATAACCTACCGACATACAACGTGATTTATTTCTATCACCATCCTATGTTTATATTAGCAATAGGGATTAAGAATTAATTGCTGAGATACAACATAAAGTCGTAAAAAATTAATGAACATCTGCTGTTTTTGTTCGCATTTGTATAAAATGAAGGAAATTGCATTTTTTTCATATTTTAAAAGTTTATTTAGTTCTTGTTAAAAACTGGCTGTCATAGGTGACCATCTTATTATACTGAAACTCTTCCAATATTAGAGAAAAATTGAACCACATTTAAAAGGTTACTTGGACCACTACATGGAATTAAATTATTTGTATTCGAAACTCCACCAAAATCCACCTATACCAATTTTTTGATACCCAGTGAGCTCTTTTTCTACACGTTTGTGCATATTATTATTTTCAGTTTGTGTAGAGCTACAATATTTTTTAGATAAAATTTTTATGCAAGAAAAACAAAAACTAAACTATACTGCTATTGTAAATATGAAAAGTAGCCGTACGGTTGGCGCAGTAGTCTAGCAATTAGCTGCAACACTGCGTGTCGCTGGTTTGATTCCCATGCTGAACTATGATTGTGATTCCTACAGATTCATAGTTGGAAAACTACCAGTCCCACGATACCATATCGCTATCGTAAAATCGGCCTATATGTGTTTAGGATAGCGTCACTTTCAGTGTATCAGTGTAAGTTTTCTCTGGTTTTCTCATTATCTTTCCCTTCATATTCAGTCAATGTTATCTTGGATAAATAATTGTGATTTTATACAATACGTGTAGACACGCACTAAGGTACTACCTACGGTCTTTAGCTGGAGAAGCATTTACATAAAATTATTAAAGAATGTGGAGGTCTGGTAGGCAGCCGCTCCTCGTAAAATACTGGTATTCAGCTGAATCCGGCTTGGCTGGAAGCCGACCCCAATATAGTTGGGAAAAAGGCTAGGCAGATGATGATGATGATGCTTCAAAGTGTCTTTTAGAGAGGAGGGTAGAACCTCAGCAATGGAAACTTTAAAAGGCTTATTATGCTATTAAAGACGAATATTAGTTGTTATTATCTATTATTAAGTTAGTTAAGATTATTAGTAGTGTTAACTGTTAGTATATTTTATACAAGTGTGAAGTAGGTATAAGTACTACCTACCTAAATAAAAGATTAAAAAAAAGAAAATCTTTACCAGTCTACGGATTTTATTTTTAGTTTGAAGATAAACTTAAAATTAAAAATGTTGTGAGGAAAATTGCAATTCCTGTGTTATTCCCGGCTTATGGGCTAAACCAGGCTAAACGCTTTTGTCGGTCTTTGTATACCAAGACACAGGGCCAGCCCCAGTCTGGTCACAGACGTTTCCAAGATATATAAAATTAAGAATTATTCCATTTTAATATCTACCCAAATCTAATACCACTCATATTTGTTTGAAATCACTTCTATTTCCAATCCAAAGGAATACCTATACTTCCTGGAAATAACTTGAATTTGATGCAGTCAGCTCAGTCAATTATATTTAAAAACTTAATCAGAAATAAAATTATTTTCTGATATTTTTCAGTGAATGGGTTGTGGAGGTCTGGTATGCAGACGCTCCTCGTGAAATACTGGTACCTATTCAGCTAAATCCGGCTTGACTGGAAGCCGACCCTAATATAGTTGGGAAAAGGCTAGGCAGATGATGATGATATTTTTCAGTGATCGTAATATAATTTTGAAAAGCTTTTCTTTGTCCGGTATTACTGTTTTTTTTTTACAATTAACTTGCGATTACTTACAACATTTTTACTGACTTAAATCTTCATCCTTATATCTTTGAACATATTTTTAACCATGACTTCAAAAAAATACCAGTGTTATTCGTTGTTAGTATTAGAATGGAAGAAATCAAAAGTAATATTTATTGTAAAATACATATGTGTAATGTATACATTTGTCCCTGAAAATTTATCTGTAACGTAAGAATGATGACTGAAATTAATGAACAATCGCAGTGGCGCAATCAAAATTTTAATATTCGCTTTCTGCACACGAAGGCTTGAAGGCTGCTTTCGCAAACTGCTACAGTTAAAAAAAAACGCAATAGACACATTACCAACACACCTTAAACCATGCAGTTCTTGTCAGCAGACCAGTGACCTGAATAACAGCTATCGTGGGAGCAGGTTCGATGGCGATAACTAAAGGCGACGTCTGGCACATTATGCAAAAAGAATAAAAGCTGCATTAGGACGTGCACAGGGTCGTCTGACGAGCGGGGTCAATGAAACTTCCTACCCCACCTATCCTGTCCCCGTTCTCTGCTTGCGTGGAGAAGATTCGAGAACTTACTTGATGGAGAAGCACCCACCTTATGATGAAGCGCCTGGTTTCCGATGCCAGAGCCTCTTCGACTTTGCGTTTAGCGTCAGGCTCGTCAGGTATGATGAGCTCTCCGTTGGGGCCCAGGGTTTGGGTCCTGGGAATCAGCTGGTCTCGCAGCATGGCTCGGTCTCCTTCGTGAGTGATGGTGAGAAGGTTTTGACCGAGCAGGTCAAGCTGTAGACAAAACGTTTATTGTTGTAGACTGGGTACTGTTTATTTGTAGTAACTTCATCGCAACTGCAAGAAGCTGCAGCGACACCATTCATATGTATTTGGATTGTGGTATGTATGACTAGAACCTTAATACAGTTAATTTTAAAAGCTCCCGGCCAAAAGTTCGTCGTGATCGACTATTTTGTTCATCTCTATACCGCGCTTGTTCGTTTTTCGGTAGCTGTGTCGCCTGCATCGATTGTGATTGCCGTGAGCCTGTGATTGATTGCTTAACTTAAAAGAATATAAATCTTCAGAATTTCTGTCATCTCAAGACCATTTGTGTCGAAAGTAGACTATTACATCCTGTTGCATGAAAATTCCACTAATCCGCACTGGGCACGCGTGGTGGATTACTGCCCCTTTCCTCTCCTAGAGAAGAGGCCTGAGTCCCAATAGCGGGTACATTACAAAGCCGATAATGCATGAAAATTTAAGGAACAGAAAGCTCGTAACACTTACCTCAGAATATCCAAGATATTGGTTGACATTCTGCGAGACGACAACGACGATGCCCCTGTAGGTGGTGGTGATCAAGAAGCCGTTGAACATGCTCAAGACTTTGAGCATTGAAGATGGGTTGAAGGGCTGAGCTGTCTGGCCGATGGAGTCTCCGAACACTGCGGAAGGATATGCGTCATTAGTACTTAAGAAAAAGAAATCTGAACTAAAAATAAATAAATAGGAGCAGTTGTGGTCAAGTGGTAACGAGCCTCATTTGTGAGCCATAGGTCATCGGTCTAAATCTAGCCAGGCGCGATTTTTATGTAATTTATTTCATTAAAAAAGGTACCTAAAAGAAAAAAATGTGAGTAAGTCGTCATGTCCTAGAACAAAAAAAAATCGAATACTTGTGACTTCATCTTCGAAAGAAACCTGAGTCCCAGTAGTGAGATGCTAATAAAAAAATAAAACCACCCTAGAAGCCCCCTAGAAAAAAAACCCAAAAATATTTTTTTCTTACTACTGCAATACATTACAGGTTTCCTTTCAGGTTTTATTTACGAGTATAAATTGCGATTAGGTATAAGAATGCATGCTTCATGAAAAAGGAGCACTTTTAGCATCATTGTTTCTACCTTTACAACCGCAAACCCATAAAATTTAAACTAAATAGCAATACCTATATCAGCAGAATCAATCCAAATCGTAAAACGTAGTAGGTATTGTTTTTAAAACCACAGTGTTCCAATTATTTTAACAAAAATAAGGGCCGATGTGCAACAGTTCAATTTTCAATTCAGCATTGTTTCTACAAACAAGACCACCAAACAAGCAGTGACGCTATTGTTGTTTAATTAATATAAAAAAAATATGAATTGAATCAGGGTAGTGAAAACATACTTTATTTGGCTATCTCTTGCTGATGTTATTTAAATATGAAATGCCTACACTGTGTAATAGGGTAAACGGAATGAGTAAACACTAGTAGAGTTGCAGGTTTTTTTAAAGAACTGCTGGTCCTGAAACCTGTGGGTTCTAGTCAGTAGTCTGACTCTTCCTCCAGCTCTGCCTCTATAGAGCTGGAAAATTTATTTGAAGTTTTACCACCAAATAAATGCTTACACAGGACGAGGAAAATAATTTAATTGCACTTCCTGTCTTGACAGGAACAAAATCAATGAAGCAATATTTTAAAATGATGTCTTGATTTTATTGTAGAGCGATATTTATCAAAAAGAAAACAATGTCTCGTTGCGTATCATCAGCAAGCAAAACCCTAGCTATTTACAAATGAACTAACAACAACATACATCTTGCATCACAAAAAGTAAATAACGGTCACATGTTTTGAGTTCCATATGTTTTAGTAGAATCGTAAACTATATTTTTAAATTGTGATGGTCTCATGTTGTATGAGGTTATGGCTAAATTACGCCAGCCAGTACTGACATGACCACGGTGACATTGAATCTAAAATAACTGAGTCCGCAATGCAGTGTGTGGACGCCCTTAGCGGGGAGCATGGCGGCGCACGTGCGCCCGCGCACTCACGTTACCATACACGACCGGATTTTATATTGATAGACAAATATGTTACATTGCAATAACTAATTGTACTAAATCCTATTTAATATGGAAATGTTTAGCATAACTTTAACTACTTAAACACTATTATTTTTACTATGTTCTATGCTTTATTTAACAGTACCTACTTAATAACGCATGATGCCAGAGAACTGATATGTAATCAAGTGACTTAGCGCCCTTTTTATCACATTAGATGACAGAGAAAATATGAGAAAATATATGATGTATAACATTTTACATACAAATAAGAGCAGTCTAGATAACATGGTAGACGCTAAATGTATTATTATATAAAGCGTGGTTAATGAAATGCATGTTACATTTCTCGGGCAAACTAATAGTGACACGAATGTGTGAGCCGCCACTATGAATAGATTTGCACTTTGCACTAGTTTATTGGCTGCGTCCAGTAACCAGCGGATCCTCCCGTAGGCCACACATTGTATCTGCAGTTCTCAACGCGACTTGAGCCACCTAATCGAGAACAATCGGTATCGAATTTATTACAAGTACAAATATCAGGGCGGAGTAATGTCACATTGTAGAAAACGACGCTGCAACATTGTTGCCTAATACATATTGCACTTTCTCGTCAGAAAATTAATATACTTACTACATCTAAGAGCATTGCTCATGTTTAAACATTAGCTTCATCAATCTTAAGCTACCTTGAACTGATTCGTAAATGCTAGAGCTGTGGTTACTTCGCTGACTAATTTTGTGGTCCTTAATGCTTCATCGTTGAGCGACGTTTTGCCTACCCCACTCTTGCCTTATATATCAAATTAATATTCTAATTTGGTGACTCAGTGTTTATGTATAGCAAGTGATATGTGCAGAGATACCCGTTCTGCGCAATAGTGCAGGTACGTAGGTAGTTAGCTTATAAATTATTGTCACTTTTATAGTTTTGTTCTTCATTGGTATACCTAGGTCAAGAGAATAACAATGATGCATTGTTTTATGTCCCTGGTTTAAAGAACAAATGTGTGTTTCAATGAATATCTATTCTTTAATATTACACGTAAAACTAATTGAATGTGTGTCTTTAGACATTTTGCGGTAGAAGTTTGACATCATCATCATCACCGGCCCTTGTTCCACATTACTTGGGGTCGGCGCAACACATTTTTTCTACTATTCTGTCCTGTCAATCATCACTTTTTCACTAATTCCCTTTTTTTCATATAATTTCTCACACAACCCGTCCAAATTTTCTTTAGACCCTCACTTTCCATACATATGCATGTGTACTCATTACTTATTTAGTAACATGTGTTTCATCCTTCCTCTTCACTTGACCATACCGAAACAAACGACTCGCTTTCAAATTTTCAGTCACTAGCACCACTTCTGTTGTGTAATGGAATTTTATAAATTAATTATTACCACGGCTACGTTTATTGGACATCAAGTTTCCGATGATTCACTGCTGTCTCCTTATTTTATCGAAGTTACAAGCTCGTATGTGGAAAATGACATGCCATTAATAACATGATACAAAATGTGCGCACCTGCATCGTCTGGCTACAACCCTGCCAGAGATAATAGGGCATTGTTTCAACGCAACCATAGTTCACGCGAGAACTCTTCAATTTAGTCGCGTATGGCCATCGTAATTGGTATGGGTGGAGCTCGCATTCCAACACATAACAATTACTCTATGGAATGTGGTGAAACTAGAAAATATTTGCAAATTAAAGCGTAGAACTGGATCAGTTTACTGCGTCACCTGATCTAAGCGAGAAATACAAGTCAATTGCGACCTGTCAAGAAGATAAGAAGACTATCATAAACTATAGTTTTATATCTAGTCTCAAAGAAATACCAGCAAAAACGCACGGACCCAGTTGGGTAAAGCCTACTGCGGCTATTGGTTTACTTATAAAAGGAAACGCGTGGTCTTGAAACGCAGACTAAGAAGGAGGCAAAACTTATGTTAGAAACCTTTTAAATCTAGACAACAATGCTCTGGTTTTACATTACTAGAAGTTTTATGAAGAAAACTCTACTTTATACACGAGTCTAGCTCCTTTTCAGGGTTAGATGCCCAATGGGTAAAACTGTACCCACTGTGCGTACGTATGTAACCCGGCTTTATCTCATGAACACTGATAGTTAGACAGTTGAAATTTTCGCTGATGACGTATTTTTTTGCCACTGTGACAAAAAAAAACTAAAAAAACAGAATAAAATAAATATTTAAGGGGACTCCTATAAAAAATCGTGATTTTTTGCTACGGATAGTACGGAACTCTTCGTGCGAGAGTCCAACTCGCACTTGGCCGGTTTTAAATATTGTTTACCCTTGACTCGTGATGGCGATCGCATTTCCTCTGCAAACTGCAGAAGTTAGAAAATTAAACGTTTTATATTTCAGATCACTACCTATTTTAGTTCGTGAAAGCGAAGAGAGTCACTTTTTGTTTGTGTGTCGGTTTGCACCCCTTGTATTCTTTTAGTTTAATGTTTGCCAATATTTAAAAATTACTCGTATATCGGTCAATTTTGGAAATACTTTTCTTACTCTTTGTGAATAGGAAAAGATTTTTCAAAATTTAACCG
Source organism: Mythimna separata (assembly GCA_030763345.1). Taxonomy (NCBI): domain Eukaryota; kingdom Metazoa; phylum Arthropoda; class Insecta; order Lepidoptera; family Noctuidae; genus Mythimna; species Mythimna separata. Next base: position 17,633,169 of record CM061167.1, on the reverse strand, counting down.
CTGAGGGGATGAAACGTGATGACTAAATCTGATGACTGGCCTGTTGATCTAGTGATGACCTTCACTGCTATGCCGGAGGTCGAGCGTTTGATTCCCACCCAAGATGTGAAATGTTTGTGTGATGAGCATAATAATTTGTTCTGTGTCTGATTGTAATTTATCTATACTGTTATGTAACTATGTATTTAGAAATACATAAGTGTGTTTATCAGTTGTCTAGTACTCATAGCACGAGCTCTGCTTAGTTTGGGACTAGATGGCAAAGGTGGAAAAGTTGGGGAATATATTATTATATCTACTTTCACGTAGGTGCAGCTGCTAGCAGAACCTAAGTAGTACTTTTATAAAATGCCCTATTGTTGGTTTGCTATGCAATCTATGTATGGATAGCTTAGTGTGAAAACCTAGTACCTATCTGCAATTTCGGGCAAGTAATTTTATTTTATTACATTTTTAGAAAAAAAAGCTCGAAACACACCATCTTGTATCACCAAAAATTTTGATTGATTTCTAACGCTGCGTGCCGCGCGTATCCTTCTCGAGTATGTTTAGTGTGATAAAATCGCGATCTCGCCCCAAAAATTGTTAAAAATCTTTAAAAACAAGAGTAATACTAATAGACCGTTTTCACATTATCCGATCCGATATCGGTATCGGACGCCGATACGATATCGGGGTAAGGTAAATGTATGAGATATGTACCTGTCTTTCATATTGTCCGACCCGATATCGGATATCGGAGCACAGCATTTCATACTTTTTACTTACCCCGATATCGTATCGGTGTCCGATACCGATATCGGATCGGATAATGTGAAAACGGTCTAAGTGTTTGAAATATATCAATACCTATTTTAAATTTCATTTGAATAAAACACAGAAGCCTATTTAAATTAATTGATAACAAAGAATTAATTTGGTTTAGTTGGTTTGGTTTGACTTGATTTTTGGTTTTGGTGGTTTTTTGGGCCTCCTGAAAGGTTACTTATTTCACAGTTAGGAGGTTTTTACTCCAAGCTATTGCTATGTATGCCACAGTACTTACCATACTGGTGTGCTCGAAGGTAGTGTGCAGTGAGGCGCAGCACTGTGGTCTTGTCGATCTTGCGCCTGGCAGCCACCACAGGCGGCACCATCATAGCCAGCTCAGCCACCGACTGGTTCAGCCTGTCCCTCCTCATCTTCTCCGCTCTGTTGCGCACCTCCCGCGGATTTTCTCTGCGAACAAAAGAGATTGAAAATTAGTTAAAGAAAAAAAGAAGAGAGAGAAAATTTGTTAGGGCAAGAATTCTCTGCGAAAGAGAATGAGATCGTGTTAGTCCAGGAAAACTAGTCAAATACAAGAGTCTTGGAACGAGAGATAGTCGGCTATAAACTTACATAAACCTTTGTTTCGGCATCCTAAAACTTGTCTCAAAACCTACTTATCGTAAAATGTCCGCGCCTACACATTTTTCCAAGTCAACCATCAAAAAGTCGACTTTTTTCACTTTAATTGCAAGTATTTCGTTTTCTATGAGTTTTGTACTATTTGTGTCTTTATAAATATTGTAGAAGAATATATTGCCTACAACTTATGAGTAGACATTTTTTAAATATCTTTATATACATAATTTAAAGCGATAAAGCACTGTAACAATTCTTGGAAGACATCTATTCTCACTCGCACATTACGGATGTCTGCTAAAGTGAGCAATCATAGATTTCGATGTTTATTTTTATCCAAGTTTGGTATTGATTATATCCAGACTTGTTCACGCTATTTATAGATTGACGTCAAGTTGTCAACTTATTACTACAGTTCATAAAGGACATGTTTTTCCGATTACAACAGTTTATTTATTTATTTATTTAAACTTCACCATTTGCATTGGTGGTTCATAGGCGGAATTAATGCAACAAGGTATTATCTACCAGTCAACCTTTGGGTTTAAAAAGACTACACTGTGGTACCACAGCGTAGTCTTTTTAGTGTGTTTTTTATTTATTTATAAGGCCTACCTAAGCATTCTAAATAAATAAAAAAGTACTACGAAATTATTATAATTAAGTAATTATATTACTTTCAATTATGCTAAAATTATCGACTAATAAATACCATGACAAATATCAAATCATTAACATTAAATTAGGGCAAGAAAATTAAAAAAAATTGCGACTTTAAGTAGTACGTAAGTACTTAGTGGTTGCGAAAGATTATTCAAAAGTGTTATAATGGACCTAGAACGCTATTGCGTTGTAAAACAGATGGGCTTTAGGTAGCAATAATGTAATGTAGATCTCGCTCTACCCAGAGCGGCAGAAGTTAGATAATATTTAAAATATACTTACGCGCCTACTCCGTTTTCTTACTTTTGAGTTTTCATTTACGTGTATTTTATTTTGACCATGAACTGGCATCTAGGAATAGCCTAATTGAAAGTTTACAATTCATGACTTTAGTATAATCAAACATCCTGTAAGTCGAACAAATTACATTGTAGCTTGGGTTCGTCAACATAATTTTGCATCACTAATGCATCCTGATTTAGTATGCGACTAGTGTTCATGCGGTTGTACTATCGAGATCGTACTGGCGAAATAAATTAAGTTTTTCTCTAGTTGAACAACTAAATCTGCTGAGACCCTCAGTCAGCGCATATCATCGTCATCATCTCAGCTGAAAGACAACAACTGGACATAGGCCTCCTCCAAGCGTCGCCACAACGACCGGTTACTGCAAATACTATAGCTTTATTAGTAATTACAGTTTTGAGCCGTTTAGGATCGAAACCCTTGGGTCATGAGGACTGCGGGTGCGTCATTTTCAAAGAATTATCATGTTGTCTAATCAACACTTTACGTAACCAGAGGACTGGCTCGTTCTTTGCCCAAAGAATTAGCATTGCCATTTAACGTAGCAATACTGTTAATCATCTGAGCAGTTTTGTGGACGGCAGTGATGTGGAGGAGTACTTCGACTCCTGAGGGTATTTTCAATTTGGTATAAATTCTTAGTTAACGTCCTTGTATATTAGTATTAAAAAATTAACTACAAGGGTAGTAACAAAAGTACGCGGCCTGACACAGATCTATTTGATTCTTAGAATCAAAACTACTAATATAATTTAGTACAGTTCCGACGAAGTTGTGCGTGCGAAGCTTGAAACGTATGCGACAATTAGTTCTGACTTTATAAATTAATTTGTCATGCAATCCGTCGCAACTTCCCCGAATGGAGCAAATTGTTCGCACGTTGTTATTAAGCAACTCCATAATTTCATAAGGGGTGGTCACCAAATGCCACTCATGGTGATATGGTCAGTTTATTAGGGTATTCTGCTCTATAATATTCAAGTATCAAAAAATGGGTAGCACAAATCACGTTAGGTAGAGAGAGTGTGAAAGACAAACCGCGAATTGGGGAAATTTTGCTTTTTAAAAATGATCTGTTACGGGAAGTAAGCAGGACATATTTTCATTTGATGTTTTTTCAGGAGGAAATCCAGAACTTTTTCTAAAAGGTATCAGGAACTCCCGAACTCCCACTTTTTCTGCTGGAAAATGATCTACCGAGTTCACAGCCATCAACAGGCAGGCATTCAAAATACACTACTGACGAAATGAAAAGGTATTTACTTAAATGCAAATCATTCCACAAAGTGTTGGCGAGGTGGGTCCCGCGGTTGCTTTCAGTCGAAAAAGAGCGCGATTGACTATTTCACGTGACTTTTGGAGTTTTTGAAGGCGAACCAGATGAGTTTTTACACCGTTTTCGGCCGAAACTAGGGTTCATCACAATACACTGGAAATAAAACAACTATAAAAGGGGAGAGCAAAAAGCTTGCCTTTGCTTAAAGGCACCAAGTCGATTTAATCGGCAAATAAAGTGATGGCTGCAGTATTCTAAGATTCGAAAGGAGTGACCATTGTTGGTCATTTAAAAAAAGTACAGTAAGTATATAAACTCTGATTTCTACAACACCTGACAACAAAGTTTCACGCGAGGAAAAAAAAAGCCCAGGAATAAAGTCCTGTTTCGACAAGATATTGCCTGTGTTCACTCATCTGTGAAATTAATGGCTGTATTATCCGCCTTATTCACCTGATCGAGCAACGTCTAACTTTTTTCTGTTCCCTAACTTACAAAAGTGCATTCAACTTCATCTGCTTAGCCTTTTCCCAACTATGTTAGGGTCGGCTTCCAGTCAAGCCGGATTTAGCTGAATACCAGTATTTTACGAGGAGCGGCTGCCTACCAGACCTCCACAACCCATTAACTGGGGTAACACGGTACTTCATGGCAAGACTGGAGTTAGATTTACTGGCTTCTGACTATCCGTAACGACTGCCAAAGATCTTCAAATGACACCGGGACCAAAAGTGCATTCAACTTGATGGTGATTATGTAGAAACATAAATATATGTACTTATAATTGGTCTTGTATGTGTTTATCTTATTAGTTACACCGCGAACTTTTTAATCCACCCTCGTATATTACGTATTTAAAATTTTACGCTTCATTCAACTTAAACTAAATGATCAGTCATTTACTCCTTGGGTTGTGTAATCCAGATAGGCAGGCGCTCTACAGTATAACATAGAATTCAGCTGCATTCGATTAGACTAAAAGCCGACCCTAACACAATTAGGGCAAAGCTATGGGCTATATAATTGTTCAATTTCAGTTTGTTGTTGGCAGCAACCCCAGTAGCAGGGAGTTCATTTTTTGTGGTGTACCATAAAATAGGTGGGGTGTCAGACTTTTACAGACTATAACGCACCCATATTCCTTCACTTGCTAGTGACTTCTACATTCCAGGGCCGCGATAACCCTTTCGAATAATCCTGCAGCCCTGAAGGAGTCCACACGTCACATGAATCTATTTTCTAAGACTTATATAAAAGTTAAATGAGCTGTGGGTAATAAAATAAACATGGAACATTGTAGATGCAACTGGTCAAGCGGCGAGGGAATCATCACAATATTGTGAGGACGCTTATTTATATGTCTGCAGTGGGAACATGGGTACATCGCTCTGCTTAGTAAGTATAGAGTCCATTTCAAAGTTTTCCGATTTAGAGCCTATTTTCACCTGTAATTGTAAATAGGCAAAGTTGCTTCACTGCTATTGCTAGCGAAGGGATTTGCTGAATATATAACTGTTTAATTTTTATTCCGTTTATTCGTTAAAACCCTGTTTAATTGAGAGCACTTAAAATGAAACAGCGCGAATAAAAACAAGAGTGTTTTACGCTGTTAAACATTTTTTTCCAGTATTAAAGTACTCCAATTTATTCATTAAATGTAATAAAAGTCGATGTTTTAATAGAAATTAATAGTGTAAACATATGCCAAAGTGGATAATCCAAATAGAACTTTTCTCTTTATTCACCTCCGCGTACTATTCACCCTGTTAGACTATTTACTGCTTTTTAAATTATTATTGACAAATTATTATGAAACAGGTATATATCAAATAGCCCAGCGTAATCAGGATCTAAGCTGTCCGGTGTGGGTTTCAAAGAAAGGAACCTCCTTATTACATCTCACGGAACTGTAGATACTGCGTTAGGCGGGTAGTATTACGAGATAGGATAAAGTCTCCAATATGCCAATCTGAGAGAGCTTTAATGTAGCTGAGATGCGTCTCAGCTGCTGCATATGATGCAAGAAAGCTGCTTGCGATGGCATGGGCAATATTACGCATAAACAAAGATCACGTGACCCGATGCGTTTTAGCCATAGAAGATTTTTGCCCAAAGAGGCGAACGTCAATTGGCCTAACGCCACAATGGCGTGTGAAATGGCGTAACAGTATCAGGCTGTACTCCAAATAGGAAACAAACCAGGGAACTACCACAGTGTTGTCTTTTTAACCCAAAGTTTGAGTGGTAGAGATTGCCTTGTTGCATTAAGTCCGCCTCTGTAGGTACCACTACTTACTGTACATCATCTGCCTAGCCTTTTCCAAACTATATTGGGGTCGGCTTCCAGTCAAACCGGATTTAGCTGAATACCAGTATTTTACGAGGAGCGGCTGCCTACCAGATCAGACCGAGGTATTCCTCGAAGCGCACCTGTTTTGAAGCGCACTAGTTTTATTCTTCGAAGCGTACCATTTTGGTGCGCTTCGGATAGCAATTAAAAATATTGAAATTTTATCCACAGACCAACCCCGGCAAGCGATGCTTAACCTTGAAGGTCGACCCTTGCGGCTGTTACTATCTAGCCACGAGCTCCTCCGGGTCCGGTACCGCTACTGTACGTGAAGTTTAAATAAATAAATGCGCCATGTTTCAGGACTTCGGGTTGTAGGCTCTGCTTTTACATACTACTCTTTATGTATACTTTAACCATTATTGTGTTATTTTTTATATTGAATTCCTCCAATGCAAGCTACGTTGTATGAAGATGCACATATGCCGTATAATTTGCTTATCAGCATATATAATTGCGTCACCTATAGGTCAAGTTTCTATAAGGTAAATCCAACGATTTACTACGGAAGTATCGGAAACCAGGCGAAGTCGCTCGCTGGTAGAAAGAAGCTAGTAAAATCTCCACAGACTAACGAGCAATAAAACTTTCAAAAGTTAGTATTAATATTAACTAAGTAATAACTACGTACTATAATAGTTTTATCTTGTATAGATATAAGTATTTCTTGTCAGAGTATTAGACCGAATTATATGATATTCTCGTGTATGGCAAACCAGGTAACGTGCCACTCTTGCAAAACTAAGACACGCATTTAAAACTTGGTGTTTACGAGTATTTGAGCCGATCTGGTTAATTTATAAATTTATAAGTATGACGGCGATGTAAACTATACAACGCAAGTCTAACTTGTGTAACTTGTGTATATGTAATTGTAAATGCGCGTCTTAGTTTTGCAAGTGGCGAAACCGACTGAGGCACGTATACCTAGGGTATAAATATTTATCCCCTAGGTATACGTGCCCCAGTCAGGGTTAACCAGCAGGGTTTACCCTATACCTTATCCCAGATAGAGAGAAAAGGTCAATGTACTTTATTGCAAGCTTGCAATAAAGTACATTGACCTTTTCCTAATATCTCTGCGAAGGTACATGAAAAACCAACAATGAACTATTTTTCATTACTAGAAAACGTAAAGGATCGCAATAGATCTCGATTCAAGACAGCTTTATGTCTTGATTTCCGTTTTTGAAATTAAGAATGTCAATAAATGTAGGTGGGTCAATGACCTGTATTGCACGTTTATCTGGAATGACCTTTACATATATTATTTGGTAGGTCTGTAAGTAGGGCGCATTTTTTACCTTATCTTCACACCCTAGTTTTTTATTTAATTAATTACTACTAGAACGATGTTTGCCAAATCAAATCATGTTTATTTGTTGACATAGGTGCATACAGATATAGGTCTTATAAATGTTAAATAGAGCGTTATGCTAAGCCAGGAGGCGTAAGTACATGGTGAGCAAGTGGCTCAAGATTGCAAATTAAAGTTTACAAATACAATTTTTTTACAATATTTGAGAAACATGCACACTGATGGTATTTACCTAATCCAGCCAGTACCGGTGGTATTAAAGCCAGATCAGCTAGTATTATTATAAATGTGAGGAAACTTCACACACTGGTATAGGTCCTGTAATAAAATACCTATAAGATACTTTGTATCTCAGAAGTCTAAATAAATAAGTCTATTCCTTTTCATTGATAGTTTTCACGTAGATGAAGCCACTGGTTGGAGTTAGTAATTATAATATTACGTTCAGTATTTTATTATTACCGCTGTACAGATTAAACTATCTATTAATGGCTACTATTTATGTCTGTAAGTGTTCGTATGGCGGCCATAGTTCCGGTGTTTAACTACAGAAGTACTGATAGGGTTGTCCAGGAAACTGTATTGACCGACTGACGAACTGGTTTAAATAGAATTTTGCATAAAAAGAGGTTAAAAAACGGCCAAGCGAGCGAGATATGTGTACATGAAGGGTTCAATTTGATAAATTGAAGTAACTTATAAATTAAATAGAACCTAACATGCAATACTCTTAATTTGCACTTTAATCCGAAGGAACCAGGTTTTTAATTTTTTTTCCTGTTCCCATGTAGGTATCGTCTGTTTTTTGTATACCCTGAGACTAAAATGACATTACAACACAAAAGAACTGGCATCATTCCTATAGTAAGTTTGACATTACCTGTGTCAATTTAGTCTCAGGGTATAAAAAACAAACGATGGTAACGATACTAAGATTTGTGTAAAATTGATAAATTGATGATAAGGATTTGATGTGCTGGGATATCGACGGAGTTTGCATGCGAAACACAACTTGAAGATTCAATAAAATATCTCAAGAAATAAATAAGTTATAGTACTTTAAAGTTGTGTTTGCAAGAATATCGTATCACGCGGCGTTGCGGTGTGTGACATCACAAGAACCTTTAAAAATTAAAAAAGAGCATTAGCAATAAATGTATGTTACACTTAAAACAAGCAACAGCGAATACGCATGCATTTTTTTACTTGCTAAATTAATACACTTTTAGCTCTAATAAATAAAATAATATAAAAGATGTGATGTATGTCTATGTTTTTTCTGCACCACCCTAAGGTCGAAAATGCTGCAACTGGTAGAAAATGCCTAATGCCTTTGTGCGTTACCCTTTGCATAAAGTTTTTTAAATAAAATAAATAAGACATTTTCTTTATAGACAACGAGTCTATAAAGCTTCAAAGCTGCTAATAAGAAAGAGGAGTTCGAAATGTAATGTGACGTCATATTACATTGCACCCGTTCGGCTGCCATAGAAAATGGCGTAATGGGGAGAAGAACAGACATTTTGAAATAGCTACTCGCCCCGACTTCACACGGGTGCAAATTTATCAGTGTGAGGGCCTGTTTCACAATGTCCGAATAGGCACTACTCACTGAATAAATTCAAAAATGTGACAGAATTTGTATGAAATTATCTGCCAAGTAAGATACTCGAAACTTAATCATAGGTGGTGAAATAGGCCCTTACTCTACTATATTATGCATGTATTATACATATAAACCTTCCTCTTGAATCACTCGGTTATTAAAAAACCGCATCAAAATCGGAGAGGGACAGAGAAAGCGACTTTGTTTTATACTATGTAGTGATAACAGCATCATGTACTCGTAACTTCTCAACTCTGTGTAATCTAACAGACGTCTACCAACCCTAAGTACACTTAGTGTTCTCAAACGATCATACATCCCTAAGATAAAATTGTACGACTTTCTGAACAGACCACTTATTGTTGTTGTTATATGTTTAATGGTTGTTTGTTCATTTGTGTAAGGAAAACAACAGCTAAATCTGTCATATTTAGTTGTAGCATGGACACAAAAATCGTGCACAAAAATTATCGATGATGTTCCTAATGGCCAAGTGAAGAAAAAAGGCTGGTCATTAAAAAAAGAAAATCTTCTTTTTTGTTGTTTAATTGCGAAATCATCAAATAATTGCTCCCGCTCTGGATAGAATAAAAAGGAACCGGCAGACTTTAAACAACTAGTTTTTTTTTTCAGTTACCCTTGTCGTACCACGTCCACGACAAGTTTTCTGAAAAATTCCGCTACCTACGCTGAATACTTAGAGTTTTAGCTAGATATTCAAAATATCTTCACTGATCATATGCATCGTCGTCACTGAAGTGATTTTTTTAATTATTCTAACTGATTCTTAGTGGATATTGTAACGTATATTGTAATAGCAGTAATTTTACATCTAACCGTCTACACCTCTGGACAATAATAATGTGGAATCGTTAACACAGACGCACTCTCAGTAAAACGGAGTGAAGACTTTTATTATAGTTCGTAAAGACTACCTCAGTGAAGCTTGCCGAGAAAGCAGAGTCTTTACATTAGCTGTGAAAATTACTGTAAAAGCGCTGGAATGATCCTTGTGCTTTCGAATTAATCATAATGACTCTGTTATATTATTTATCAAAAACTAAAGTCTATTTTTTAATCTCTGAGACTAAAATGACATAACGTGGGTGGTTTTACATGTCATAACACAAAAGAACTGGCATCATTATTATTGCAAGTTTGACATTTGTTTGTGTCAATTTAGTCTCAGGGTTTAAAAAACCGACTTTAAATACTTTTTAAACTTGATACTGGCACTGTATACTGCATAAAAAGAACGAGACGAAAAGAATAAAAATAAAAACTTCACAAAAGTATTTGGAATAATAGAATAGTTCTTAAGCTCCTGTATAAAAATATCCTTTAGTATTCGAATGAAACAACAGCCTGCAGTTCAATTTAGAATCTAAAACAAACCTCTCTATTTTCTTTCTAAATAATTTGCACATGTGTGCCTCACCTCTCAACTGGATTGAAACGCGGCTCGTGCATATATCAAATAGCAAAGCTAGTACACACGTGATTAGTATTTTTTAACACTGTTTACCTACTTCAAATATAAAATGCTTTTAACATTGTTAACTAAACGTTGGTTTTGTGTAACGAAATTCTAGGCTGTAAAGCATACAATATTTATATAAAATATTCTTGTAAAATAATAGTGTTGTGAAAAAAAACTATGGAAGTAATAAAAGATTGGGTTACTAGTAGTTTGGGCTGTGATTTCATAGACACTGGAACACTGAACAAAAGTATAGTACCTACTTGAAATAATTCTGTAAAATTCAATGAAAAGGCTGTAAATGGGGCTTTTACACGACCAAAGCCGCTGGCAGAAACTAGTACGAAATTATAGTACTTATTTATTTTATTTTTTATAATACTTTTAATCTAATGCGAAAAATATGTTACGACTCTTCAAACGATTGCTTCACTTACCTACTAAATACAATATTAAAATAAAATAAAAGGTATTTGAATAAAAACTCTTTGTAAAAGTTATGGTGCATTTGTAAGGTATCTTGTATTGAATTTTGGCAGGGAAAGGCTTTTCTTTTGTTCGGTTATGTTTTGTTTTGGGAAAAACTTTCACAACGGTTTTTGCGAAAGCCTAATGCCACGTGACTAAGGATTTCGAAACCTTTATTTTATAAAATCACGTGCCTTTTTTGTTTAATATTTTGCAAGTGTTTAGTGAAGTATAAAGATTTTTGTATTTTTTCCCCTCGTTCTGAGTGTGTGAAAGGATTGCTAATACTTCTCTCACTTATTATAACGCACCCGTGTTCCTTCAGTAGCGCTATGCGTTCCAGGAACACTGTATTTTATATGAACAATGAAATGTGGTCAAGCGCAAGCAAAAATAATAATAAAAAAAAGAACAATCCTAAATTTTATTGATCAATCCAATTAAAACTACCTGCGAAACACGGTGCGTAGTGTTCCACGCGCGCTTCAAGGAGAAGTCAGTAAATCGTATGAGAGCATACGATTTACTGACTTCTCCTTGCAGGGACCCAGCCTGAGTCCCAGCAGTGGGGACATTATAACGCCGATAATGCTAATGCAGCAGGGACCGCGGGACCCCGAAACGACGGCAAAGAAGGAACAGAAGTGGTTTTTAGTCAGTAAATATCTGACACGCCCGCCTTTTCCGCCGTCCCAGAGCGAGAGACGTAATTAGATTATTTCCCACCTAAAAGAAAAGCCTATGAAATATCTCCATGCATTTCACATTATAAGGTTCTTCCGTATAAACGTCTATTAGGAAATGATCACTTTGTGTGTCATCCTGTTTCCTGGCTTTTCTGCCCTCCACATTTCTTCTGTCGGTTTAACTTCGTAGAGTGCTTTTTTCCCCTGCAGACGCCACCAATTAAGAGGGCATATTCGTAGAGTTAAATCAATTTCCCTTCCGGATGCTGGTAGTAATGACGTTCAACCTTTGTTCTAGTCATAGACTGACAAGTAAATGCATTTATTTTGCAAGCATTAGAAGAGTAAATTCATTTCATGAAGGATATTTTTCGTATGTTGGACGCTAGCTTTGGACGCCTTATAAGTGACCATGTAGGCCGATGTAAAATAAAAAATTAAGGTGTTTAGGTCGTACCAAGTGTCTTTTATGGATCGATTTTGTATGCAACAGTAAGGGCCTGTTTCACAATGTCTGAGTAGGCACTACTCACTGAATAAATTAAAAAATGTGACAGATTTTGTATGAAATTATCTGCCAAGTAAGATACTCGAAACTTAATCATAGGTGGTGAAACAGGCCCTTAGAAAATTGCACCAAGTGAACATACTCCCGGGATCAAAGTATCCTAGGTGCTATTCCATGACATGGTCTACCCGTGTGCCAAATCGATTAACCAAATCCGTTCTGCCATTCGAGCGTGAAGAAGTATCAAACATAAGCATATAATAAACATTTAGGTACACCCACAATCGTAAAATATTGCCTCTATAGTGTGATAACTTTAGCAAATTATTTAATAAAAATCTACACCTGGTTATTAGACTTAAAACGGAACATACTACCAAGATAAAAAAGTGTCTTAAAAAGTGTAATATTTCAGAACATGGTCTACCCTTGTGCCAATTTCCATCTAAATTGGTTCAACGGTTTGGGCGTGAATAAATTTTTTATGGGTCTTTATTTGTGGACATAGGTTTTTAAGTGATCAAAATATGTGATCTATAAGTATGGGCGTTCAAAATTTCGATTTTCAGTTAGCTGCAGGTACCTAGACTGAAAACTAATTTAAAAGTGTAAAAACTTAATTCTAACCGCTCTTCTTTCTTTATTAAAATTGCATTTTATTTTATTAAAACCTTCTTGAGCATCCGGTAGTAAGTAGGAATACTTTGATCCTTGCCTTTGATCAAAGAGAGAGAAAAAGATAATCGTCTAGTCTATGATAGTGAAGGTTCTCTGTTCATAGACAAAGTGAAGAGTGTATAAAGCTTTTTTTCTAGAAAACTTAGCAGATACCTTATGATAGCTTTTTTCTGCTTGACTGCGCTATGACGGAAAAATTTATGTAAATAAGAATCAAGTGTAGCGTGCTATGCCACCCACTGGTATATAACTAAGTAAAGTCATTGTTCCTGTTTCTTTCTTACAATGTCACAGTTTATTTTTATTGTAAATTTATTAAGTCGCACTTCTTAATCGGTTAGTTACAGGTTTTTTTTAGAATGTGTCTGTAACCATAGTAGCTTCAAGGTCTGATTTTGTTTAATTCATGAATCCCCGACCGGTCTCATTGGACCGCGCTGTTATTGTTTTACTATTGTGACTCGTTTCGCGGGTATTGATAGGTTAATTATAACTAACAATTTTTTATTCGTTTTCTTTCATGGTTACTATCAAAAACATTACCTAATAGTTTAACTATTGCAATATATCTTTTATATATACTCGAATATATATATATATCTTCTACTTATAAAGGAAAGTTATTTACGATCGTCGTTTAAGATCGTCAGTCTCATTAATTGTAAAAAAACGGTTTGATCTATTTTAATAACTTTTATTTTGTGTTGTTCACTTTAATATAAAGGTGGTTTAAGAGTAATTGCGAGTAAGAGCAAACAATAGGGAAAATACCGCGGAAAAGTTTTAAATTGATTGAAAGGTGGGAATTAATTTCACGGGGACGAGGCGTAGGCTGACGCCCACGGCTAATGTAGGTACATTAATTGTTCGCACAAAAAATCCAATTAATTTGTATTTAATCGTTGGCAAAATTCTCCTAGTTCTTACCCAAATACAGACCAAGCTGTACATAGATTTACTTGTCTGACCCGGCATCGATTACAGGTGAGATTTCGTATGTGCTGTGTCTGGCAGTGCTCCGCCCAAGCGGGGCACACCTCTACCGTACCTACTCTCTGAGCGATCCACACAATGTTGAAGAGCACACTACGATATGTTGACACTTCACGTGAACCAAGTGCTGGCTTTTACCTCGGCCAGATTTTTAAATATTGTCACACTACATACAACTTTCGGATACACTTTTAGTCGATAGGACTTTTGACGTCTTATTTTAAAATACTGTTTGGAGTTTTGGTTTTAAATCTACGAGTATGTATTTATGTTGTTGTTGGTTAAGTTTTTATTGTTTATAAGTACATTTTAGTTATATTTTGTTGTTATTTATGAAAATAGTTAATCACACCGTGAAGTACCGTGTTGCCCCAGTTAATGGGTTGTGGAGGTCTGGTAGGTAGCCGCTCCTCGTAAAATACTGATATACAGCTAAATCTGGCTTGACTGGAACCCGAGGCCAATATTGGCGTCCGTGGTCTAATGATGATGAGTTAATAATAAGAATAATATTTAAAAACAGTAATTAAAGAAATATAATTAACTTCAGAAGTCAAGACAAATAACTGTGTCATTACAGGCGTGCTCAATAAACGTAGGTTCTAATGAAAACGTCTCCATGTGTTGATGTTTGTTGGCAAGGCATCTAATTTCTCGGCTGCAGGGAAGCGACTGAGACCGCCTCCGCCGCTCGATATCCGATGCGACTCACGTAAACAAGTGCTTACTTAGATTTTCAGAGGAAAACGCGTGAAGATTTATTTAAGTAATTAAAGGAAATGAACCTGTTATGAAACTGATTTGTTTCTTTTTTTATTAGTTTTGTTGAGTAAACATCACTATTTTTCAATAAACTTCTTCGGAAACAGTTAAACTTAGGCGGACCCTGGCAATAGCCCGGATTGACGCCAGGTGAAAGAAGACACTTCTTCGGAAACAAAAAAAAACCCTTGTTCAAAAACTACCTCCTAAAATTTAAGTTCAATAGGTATGCGTTTTATTTTACCTATTTTCGTCACAAATAATAAACAATTGTTTTTAATTGCAAAGATTTTTTTAACGCCTTAATATTTAAAAAAAAAATCGGGCTTATGAACAGAATGTCATAAGTAACGTTGATAGTAGAAAACTAAACACAAATGGCGGTATTATTGCATTCCTCGATCTCTTCCAGGCAATCTGAAACGGACAGTAATTGCCTGTACAAGAAATGGGGCTGTCATTGGTGTGACAATACCAGTATTGTGCCTGTGCCAGTCAATGTTCTTAATGCTTTGTTTTCATAACTGTTTGGCACCTTTAATAATTCTTTACATAGGCATTTTTGTTACAAAAATAATTTTCGTTCAATAGGACTTATTTACATATGGAGGGATGGAGAGGAAGAGGGAGACCAAAAAAAAGATGGATGGATTGTGTGAGGTCTGACATGAAAGAAAAGGGAGGTGATGATAGCATGACGGTTGACAGGACAGTATGACAGAAATAAACATGTTGCGCTGACCCCAATTAATATGGGATAAAGGCAGGAAGAAGAAGTTCAATAGGACGAAAGTTATTGAAAGTAAATCAATTATTTTAGTCGTAAGTCGCTTTTGTCTTCGTAGTAGTAGTTTGTCGTATTTTTTTTTGTCGTAAGTAACTATATCGAAAAACGTCGTTTGAAACACGTGTTAATTTGTCACTGCAGTACACAGCTCCATAACAGTTAATTCCACCTCGGTTGCATTAACAAAATTCCTCCACATGTATCATAATGTACTATTGTTTTTGACTGTGAATTTACAGAACAAAGTTAGTTTATGAATTTAACCAGTGTTAAGTACTTATTTGGTGTTTGATACAACATTGTTACAGTCACTTTCCCCACGCATTTTAATGTTTTTGTAGTATTTTGCATCTAATGTATGGCGTCAGCCTTCAGGGCAAGCTTCACGGAGGTAGTCAATAATATCTACGACAGAATTCTCGATGGAGATCAGATCTGCTTCAATGATTTCATATCGTCCAATTGTGTAAAGATTTGAAATATAAATCGTATTTCAATTTTACATCACAATATCCATTAGGAAAATATCTGCAATAACATGATGTGTATTGCTTAGGAACTTCTTTGTGACTGCACCAAAGTTAGTCACAGTCCATGTCTTAGTGGCCTACAAAATTTGACATATCCTGCCGTCAATCAGTTTATTTTAATTTGATTTTTCCTCGTTTATTGATTTTCCTATAGAAGAAAACCTTAAATAAATCCGTTGCAACTTGTAGGTTTATGTTTGTTATCTTTATTATACATATAAAAAATGAATTACTGTTTGTTAGTCTCGCTCAAAATGGCTTAAACAATTGTTATACTTCTTAATTTGTTATGTTCGTTTTAATAATAATAATTTTATTTCGGATGTTTCTTGCCCGTTCTTCTCTATATGACATGACCAAATGGAACCGTGCACTAGTTTCTGATGTTTTATAAGTGTCCATGTAGGTCTATATGAAATAAGGTAAGTTTGAGTTGGTCCCCAGGATCGCTTAAGACCACTAATCCATTGTTAATATCCCAAGTAATGTTGACCTAGAGCAACTTGCAATCTGAAAAATATTCAGTCTACAGCGAACCATTACTCATTACTACATTACAAGTATTACATCACTTGTAAGAAAACATTGGAGAAAATTTCTAATCTTTAGCATAAATAGTCGTCAAGTATTTGCGTTCTCAGCTGGTTTTAATGGCTTATCACAAAGCGGTGTCTGGCTTGGCAGGTGCAAGGTATTGTATTGTTTGTCATATGTTAGTGTTGCCAGTCTCGCCTATTGTGAGAGCTGCACTGTTATCAGTATCTTGTATTCAGATTTAGATGTTGCCAACTGTCATTAGGTGCAAGGTCACTACGCAGCTATTGTCGCAGTATATCGCTTATAATGGCAACACATTACTGGTCAGTTCGTTTTCGCGTCACGAGAGATGAAATTTAATAAATAAACTTGCATTTGCCGGTGACACCCGGTCGTAAAATATACGACAAACGTACTGCCGGGACAAAATGACTCATGTTTTGTTTTGGATTAGGACATAAGACTTTGGAGTAATTAGCGTAGCCTTGTTCTTTATACGAATCTGCTAATCCGTGATTGATCAACAAACATTTAATTACACAGACTGGCAAAATAATATTTAAAAAATTTCGTTTAGTATATCAACTGGAGGTTTACAGAAAGTGACAAAAAATTACACTTTTCGCATAATTTTGTTAAGGGAATTTACTATGATTTCTTAAACGAAACTTTTCAATTCCATGGGTAACAAAGGTTTTTTAACAATCCTCCGTCAGAACTTGTAGAGTATATTAAATAATAAAATAACATACAATGAAATTGCTAGAAAAGCTGAAGCCATAAAAATTATGAGAAAAGAAAAAAGTCGAAAAACTTTATCGTCACATCAAAATTATATAGATTTCGAAATCAATTCTTAGAATTATAAGATTTCTATCGACGACTTCAAAAGGTCAGAACCTAGCTACAAAGCTTACACAATAATATTAGCGAAAGATTTTAATGAAAACCCAATGTAGGTAGACTTGCTATCCAAAGCCACAAATACTTAAATCAAAGCTTTATAATATCTAATCATAATAAATAAAAACCTGTTAAACTATGTTTATTAATCGTTTAAGGCCCTATTACGTGAATAAAGCGAAAATAATCATTTAATTTCCAAAAAAACTTATATACATAGTTATATCCACATATCTAAAGGTTATATCGTATTAGTATATAATGAAAGCGCGACTTGAGAAAAAGAGGTTAAATCCAAAAAGTTTGTAAGTGGTATTACTAACTAGTAGGAGAATCATGTCTTGACACTTCACAATTTTTTTTACTTTACTCATTGAAAAATTGACCTCAAGCGTAAGAACCAGTGTTGGTAAACCATAACACATTATTTAAGTTATTTATACCACTTATTAATACCACAGCATTATTTGAACAGCTTATACGCTGTTTTAACAATTTATCTTAATATCCTTATCTTCCATAATATATTCAAAATATAAATGCCTTTTTTGTTAAAGAAACTCTACACATAACTCATGATAGCTGTTCAAATCATTAAACTTCAAATGTATAACGGTTCCATTCATTGTAATCACTGTTGAGTGGAGTGGTAGCAGTGCTTATCTCGTTTCATACATAAGTGCTACATCCATGTTCGAGTGTAATAATTATTGTACATAGATTGTCATTTTATACCTAGTTATGTATTCACTTCCAATTTTGAGAACGGTTATGTAAGTTGTTCTAATAGCATCATTCATATATTTAAGATTTTAAAATGTCGATTGAGTTAAAAAAAATAGCCCAAAGCGATATAAATTTTCTTCCGGCTTCGCCAGTCTTGTGACAAGTAAAGTATTTCGTGTGTGCTGTACATTTGAATGTCACTGGTCTTCAAAAGGCTTCGCTGAGGTAGTCAATACTATACTAAAATTCTGTGTTCTAATTTTCCGGTTTCAAAGATTTCACATATTTTCTTCTTGTATAGATATATATACCTTAGATAAAAAACTGTACCAAATTACAAAAAAACGGCCACTGAAATTCATTCCAAAAAATCCTGCAAAAAACCTTCGCATCGTTCGCAAAGGAGAAACTGACTGAGTGACTGACACTGACATATCATCGTAAAGCCGAAACTACTGGGACTAGAAACATGAAATTTTTCACACGGTTTCCTTTCCCTAAATTCATAATGAGAGGAAACGGGGGTTCAAAGTTCGTATGGAAAAACCTACTTTCACGCGGCCGCTGGCAGAAGCTTAATTCATGTTCATACAAAACAGTAATGCACCCTTAATTTGAAAATACCAATTTAACCTTATCGTTAATTAATATTTGCCAGGTGGACTCGTGCTGGTATCAACTAATAATAGTTCCTGTTATGGAAACTGAGTGAATTCTGATGGAGGGACAGTTCTGTTTGCTTCGTTATTGGATCGGTCGCCTCACGAAGGCATCCCGGCGCACGTGGACGCTTCGTACCTACACCTCTATTCCTCGTATATAACGCTACCATTCCCCTAGGATCAGGCAAATGTGTATAACAGACGGTATAGCACGCCCACGCTCCGGTAGAGGTGTGCAAAGTTAAAGACCCCAGGTAATCACGGCAAACAATGCATGAAGCCAAACTCTGGTGCTACAGAGAATTCTGCCTATATTTACCTGTGTTACCCTGTTAGTCAAATATATGCCAGTGTGCCTGAGTTGTGACCAGCATATTATTAAACCTGAGACTGTTTCTCAGGATTCGATTGAGGTTCTTATTTGTAGAATTTCAGACTATAATAACCATTAGCATACGAGTATATGTAGGTAATAACAAATTCACAGTAATGGAATGAAATACATTCTATAAATACAAAAACCTTTCAATAAGATGATAATAAAATAATAAGAAGATAGTTCGGTAACCCGATCGAATATTTTTTTTCATGATATTACCATTTAATAAGGTTAGACGAAGAGGAGAAGAGGAGCTCGTGGCTAAATAATAATAGCCGCACAGGTCGATCTTCAAGGTTAAGGAACGCTTGCCTAGGTTGGTCTGTGGATGGGTGACCATCTTAACATAACGAGTTTCCTCCGTGCCTCGGAAAGCACGTTAAGCCGTAGGTCCCGGCTGTCATTTGTAGATCTTTGGCAGTCGTTACGGATAGTCAGAAGCCAGTAAATCTGACTCCAGTCTTGCCATGAAATGCCGTGTTACCCCAGTTAATGGGTTGTGGAGGTCTGGTAGGCAGCCGCTCCTCGTAAAACACTGGTATTCAGCTAAATCCGGCTTGACTGGAAGCCGACCCCAATATAGTTGGGAAAAGGCTAGGCAGATGATGATGAAGGTTAGACGAACTGAGAAGGTTGTATAGACAATTTTAATGATTATACCTAATTCTGTTTTACCAGTCGTTATGTGATTCACAGAGTTTTTTGTAACATACGTGATTTAGGGGCTATTCAGATTCTCCTTATCCACACCACAAGTAGACCACCAAAAAATCTGCTCAATTACTTGAGTAGTTGGGCACTACTATTCATAACGATTCATTTCGTCGTCGTTTACATTTGGTCGTCGAACGCTGGTATGGTATGTGACATTGACTACACCGCTACCACATGATCGCAACCACCAGTGACATCACGAAATAGCCTGTTCACAAACACTGACTACAACGTAACCACACCGCGATTACTTCGACATTTTTAGTAACTATGTAGTAGTCTTGTATACTAGTAGTAATGTCAGAATTCACACCTAACCACTTTTTGTCGCTGCGATGTGGTGTGGTAGTAGTGCGTGTGTATAGAGCCATAGGAAAACGCAGTGATCGCGTTAAACGATTTATTATCTAGCCTGGCTGTAATGACATAATTAACCATTAACGGTTCACTATCAAAAACAATATTCCATTACGCCAGTCCATTCTAGCCGAGGCAAACTGTGTTTTTGGATGCGGCTGGCACACCATAAATAATGTATTTAGATACGGCCGAAATAATGTCAATCAAGAATAATCAAAATACCTACAACTTATCAACATACAACAGTGACCTGGAGATTACGAAAAACTTAAAGAAAAACATTTTGAGGACTACCCTAGGAGCATTAACTGTTCTTTTTTCTGCCCTCATCCCATATTACTCAGGGTCAGCGCAACGCGTTTTTTCTTCCATCCTGTCCTGTCATCCGTCATACTATCACTAACTCCCTTTTCATTCCTATCACTCCTCACACAAGTCATCTATCTTTTCTTTAGCTTCCACCTTCCTCTTCATCCATCTACATGTACCATGGCGAATTGACAAATGTTTTTATCTAAAAACTTTTAAGAAAGAATAATAGGTACTAGTTTTCATTTGAGACATGCGGACCTGATTATATAGTCGTCAGATTGTGTTGTTGGCGGTACCTGAAATAGGAAGCCACTAAAACGTGTTTCAAAAGTTTTTTCCTCGTGTTTTATTGTTGCTTTTTTGGTTCATCACGAGGCAAACATTTTCTTTGTTTGAAAAATAAAACAATAAATGTTTGTTTGCAAAAGTTTTCCTTTTCAACTGGTAAGGGGTGTTGTTCAGATTCGTCTAGAACAGTAATCCTCAACCTTTTTCTGACCAAGGACCACTTTGGATTCTGTGTAGCAGGGACTTGAAAATTGCAGGAAAATTTTAAGAGATACCACTTACGGATCTATTTAAACACAACAATTTTTTCTTGAGGTGTAATAAGCTAATGCATTTTTTTCGCTCCAAACGTAAAACCACGCCTGTGTCCATCATTGGCCATTTGCGTTCTAGGACCGCGGGTTTCTTTCTTTGAATAGACAGAAACACGAGGTCTTAGAATGCTGCAGCAATCTAGCATATTTAGATAGACACGTTTCCGAGATACGGTGGATCAAGTGGGATTGTAGTCAAGTACAAACTAATTATAATTTAAAAAAAACGTCGGTATGTTATGATACGTTGTTTAAATTGGGCAGCGACCTATACGGCTGTTATTACTTAGCCACGTAGTCTTCCTAACCTAACCTACTGATCCAGTATCAAGAATTCTATGACTAACTAGTTTGTTGCTTCACAAGCGTCAAAGTAGGTTTCTCTATACAAACTTTGGGACCACGTTTCATTCCCTTAGGGGTTGCTTTTTCAAAAATCCTTTCTTATTCTTTTTATGCTTCATAAAAAATAATTGGGCTAGGCGTTGATGAGTCAGTAAGTCAATCAGGACTTAACATTAGGATAAAATAAATCTACACTAAAAGCAAGTGTCATGGAATAATTTCTGGACACCACAAAAGCCGACAATAAATTTTCCTTCAACCATAAAATCCGGAACTTCTTCAATTTTATTGAAACATCTTGCAGCAATTTAGTAATAAACAAATATAATTCACTACGCGATAATTATACTGAGTGCTGCTGGCAAGTCGTATAATGTCAATAAATTAATATATTACCGTATGATCTTTGCGTTGGTAGTGATGTACGTACCTATATATACAATAGACAGTATGAATGTATGTCAGTAAATGTTCAATGGCCGCTGAAATACCGCACACCTCGCTGTCGGATGGCCATTGCATCGTAGGTTAATACATCACTAGCGATGTCAAATGAATGGGTGATCGCCATTTGTTTTTAATGAAAGAGACATGAAATATGATTGCATCTCTCGTTTATGTAGAAGCATAATGTTTCGTTTGTTCATTAGAAAGAATACGTTTGTAGAGAACATATACGTGTGCCCTTAAATATATATTTACTTATATGTATAGGACAGTCTAGAATACTAAAAGTACCTATAATATTATGTTATAGCGGAATATCTACCTAAAACAGTAGGCATCTAAAAATCTGATGGAAAATACTACGAAAGCTATCACATTTTCAAGCAAAAAACGTGATAGCATTTTGTTTCCAGGGTCACGTTAACTCTTTCGAACTATTCCGCAATCAAGCTAAAATTTAACTCTGGACAAATTTTTCTTAAAATATATTTTATTAGAAACCATCAATAAAAAACGTGAACGAAGTTAGTGAAAGGAGCCTCAAAAAGTAAATGTGTAGAACCAGTCACGTTGCACTCCAAATAATTTCGCCACTAACGCCTTACAAATCTTTCCCCCAACTTTCCACGAATAGAAATTGTTATTTTTGTTGTAGCTTTCAACAACAAAGTGGTTATCGAATATGTTTAAATACCTGAGGTGTAGGTAAGTAAATACTCGTAAACTACTTCAATATTACAATATATAACGTTGCTAAAACACATACGACTATCTCTCAAAATGTAAAGCATGTCTAGACACAGAGACACCAACAAAATAAATGTATATTAATGTCACGTTGAGTCATAGTGCATGATTGAAGCACATTACATTTGATGCACAAGTAATTAATAAAGTTGGACAGTGAAACACGCGAGTGGAGAGCGCTCGCAAACAGTGCTCGCATTAAATTACTGGCCGCTAAACATGTCTCAACAAGAATTATAATGGTCGTACGAAAATATTTCCATAATCACCGGGTTTTGGCAAAGGGATTAGTGAACGCACAATGTGGTGCGTCGGGAGGGCTTACCGCCCCGCGCCCGTGCTGTTGACATTCCTAATCTTCCACCTCGTACAGTGTACACACTGCAATGCACCGGAGAGTGGGCGGGAACTATTCTTTCGACAGCCACTCGCTTGCCGCTCGGCACGAATTCAATTATGGAATAGTAGAAGCATTTGATAGTAAGAGTGCAAGTAGATGATTACGCTGAGACTGACGTGAGTGCATCGCGTACATAAGCCCTGCCAAGTTCTAAATATAGCGTCTTTCGCCAGCCAGTTCACAGTATCTCAGCCGACAGCCAAGTCACATGGAAAAAAATATTATACGTATTAATTTATTTGATTTTTAGAAAATTATGCTTAATTTGTAGTGAGATAGAAACGTGAACTCTTCAATAATATTCTAAAGTTTAAAACTTTCGAATACTATTGAAGTGAATTGAAAAAAACCAAATATTTAGAAACAAAGTTGGATATCTAATCAGTTGGTTCCCAAACTTTTCTAGTAGGTACTAGGGCGGAACGGATGTGCGTGTCAGACTTTAACTGATTTAAACTCTCTTCTATGCTGGCTCAGGCCATGGTCTGAAGTAAGGAGGAATCCTCACATCAGACCATGGCCGGTACCAGGGCTTGACGCGAGACGTCGTTTGTCGCCGATCGCCCCCACCTGGACATGGCGGTGCTCCGCCCAAGCGGGGTACATATCCACCGTGTCTTCCAGTTTCTCCGTGTACTCAGAGTTTAAAAGTACTTAGGCACTTTACGCTATTTTTTAATTTAAGTTCGGTAATATAGTTATCTAATTAAACAAACCCTACACGAAAATATCATGATAGACAATCTTATTGAAGGCGTAAATTTTGATGCTTGTTTACTAGTTATAAGCACTAAATTCGAGGACATGTGTCCATCTGCACATCAAAACGAAGCTGAACAAGGGGTCACTAATGATGGACACAATACTCGCGGTCACAATATGACAGTTCTATGACCATCATGCGTGGAATACGGGCTGCACAGCGTAGTGTTAAGCTAATCCAAGATTGATTTATGCTGCGGGAATACAGAACAGTAGATGGCGTGGAAGCTTTGACACGTCTGTCGAAGGACAATGGGCTGGTATAAACCTATTAGTTGTGACCCGACCTGGCTTCGCACGAGCGGAAATTGTACGCGTCAGCCATGTCAAATTTGATGTCACTGCTGAGATAATAGCATGAAGACCGTATACTAAAGCTATAAGCAAATTTTCCTTCAAGCGTAAAATTCGGAACTACTACTTTAAGTCCTCTGTACCTTAGTTCGAGGACTCTTCATAATTGGT
This sequence comes from Mythimna separata, assembly GCA_030763345.1. Classification (NCBI taxonomy): domain Eukaryota; kingdom Metazoa; phylum Arthropoda; class Insecta; order Lepidoptera; family Noctuidae; genus Mythimna; species Mythimna separata. The sequence continues at coordinate 17,609,011 of CM061167.1, read as the reverse complement.
ATATTTTAATTTCTTTTAATTATTTAATATTTATTGTAGTGTTTATTAGTTTTTAATTTTAGCGTAAATTTATTTTATTTTTATAAGTAACTTATTTTATTTATTCTGTCTTAGTTACGTGTTACTCGTTTATTGTGGTAACCTACCACATGTTATCTTTTTAACCCAAAGGTTGACTAGAAGATAATTCCTTGTTGCATTAAGTCCGCCTATGTACCATTTTTTTTCTGGTAGGGGAATCATCAGAATGACTTCTCCCGCTCTTAGGCGGAGCGGGAGGGCGTGTCAGACTCTTACTGACTAAACCCCTACCCCGTTCCTTCGTTGCCTTCGTTCTGGGGGGGATTTAAAATAAATACTAGGTGGGCCGCAAAATCTAAACTGACTCACTACCTACTAAACATTTTAATGTAAAAGAAATGATTTGATGACTTTTGCCTTTAATTAGGTTGCCTACATGTTTATGATGTGAATTCATAGGCGGAAATAACTATCGAAACTGCTTCCAAGTGTACATCCGTTAATGCCAGTGTTACGGAAGATTTCTTTCCTTTTAAGGTGAGTATAAACTACAACATTTGCTTGTAACAGAACAACGAGCCGCTCTATGATATGTTCTAGTGTATCATCCTTTTACGAACTAAACGTCGAACACGCTCGCCTCTTTGTTGCAAACCAACGAGCATATTGGCGTAACATTTCGGCGAGCATATTGGTGTAACATTTCGTCGAGCGTATTGGTGTAACATTTCATCGAAGGAAAGTATGAAAAAGAATGAATGCAAGGTACAACAAAATGTTCGTAAATGCACACTAACTGTAAGCATTTACCCGTAGCATAACGCCGAGCATTCGCAGGAACGTTACATTACATGGAAATGTTTTGGGAACTGAGCTTTTGCCTGTATTGTACCATTCGTAAGAACGTTACATTACACAGAAATGCTCGAGAAAATGTTGTAGTCTATACTCACCTTTATGAAAAACATAAACTTTCTTTTTGATCGATGGCTGAAAGTCATAGAAAAATTGTAAAAAATATTTTGACTTTTGATTTTAATGATTAAATACAGTTTTCTATGCCGTAGTCATTATGACTATAACAAGTTTTATGTGTCCTTACTTGATATCGACTCGGGAATCCGATGGATGCGAGACGCACAAGACCGGTCGCTGTGGCGACGCTTGGGGGAGGCCTATGTCCAGCAGTGGACGTCTTTCGGCTGAGATGATGATGATGACTTGATATCGAAGAATTTCAATACTTACAAACGCACAAATAATTACGAGTATTACGTAATACAATGATCCAAGAATCAATAAAGTATTATAATGACATGACAAATATAATTAAATAAAACGATGATGATGTTAAATCAAATGTATCAATAAAATTAACAATCGTGATGTGGAATTAATGAATAATAAGTATTGTTTATCTGTTGATTTGTGTATTGTCAACACCAGGGAGTTCCATATTAATTATTCCCTATATTTAAGTCAGTTGTATTTTTTATTCAAAGTTTTTTACTATTCACTTTGTAGTCGTAGTTCCCTTAGGTAAACCTTAGGTTGTGTAAATTGTACAGTAAAGTATGTGTACATCGACGCACAAACAAATATCATGGATTCAGATTTCCAGTAATGGAATTTTTCTTTTGCTATTTTTTTTTAATCTACACTTTATTAGATTTAAACTGCTGCACCACGCGGGCCCAGTGTAGATTGTTGGTGGTCACAAGTCTTCGACTTTTTGGTTCTAGGTTATGCCGGTTTCCTCACGATGTTTTCCTTCACCGTTTCTCGAAACGGTGAAGGAAAACATCGTGAGGAAACACAGCAGCTGTTATGAAATAAATTACACAAAGTAAAAGCCTGGCTGGGTTTGAAGCTGCGACTCCTCGTAAAACTTGTAAGTCGAAGCAGTCACCACTGCTCCTCATAATAATGTTTCAAAGGAAAGGCAAAAAAAGATAATACTAAAACTACTTCCTGAAACATAAAAATCGCATTTTTAATGTAGATACCTCAGTTTTAAAGCTGCGTCCGCAGTGTTGTGACATTCGTGTCCGACCTAGCACAACTTAGTATGTACGAGTACATGTCGGGACCGCACCCGCTACTTACTTTGAAATTTTACACTTTACTCGTACACACGAGAATTAAACCGACCTGCAACAAACTCGTAAAGTGTCGTATTTACTACGCAGAGCTCGTGTAGCCTGCAAAATTTCAATATTTCTCACGGTTTTTTCCAACGTACTTGCAATGGTAATGTGTGTGTAAAGCTGACGAAAGTCTTTTTAATTTCGAAGGCTTTCCTATGGCGCATATGTAAGCTCATCCATCATTATCAGCCTTTTCCCAACTATATTGGGGTCGGCTTCCAGTCAAGCCTGATTTAGCTGAATACCAGTATTTTATGAGAAGCGGCTGCCTGCCAGACCTCCACAAGCCATTAAGCTCATCGAAAATAAAAATAAGTCCTCAATAAGTGGTGAAATAATGCATTATATGGCACACTATATGTCTAACATACTTATGGCTTTACGCAGAGCATATTATCTAACATGCTTCTATCGCATACTCGTATATACGCGTCTGTAAAGGTGGAATCATGGATAAGCTACCAGGGTTTAGGAGGAAATCTTAATCCTTAATAGGTTATATTTTATTTATAGTTTTGATGTAATTCTCTTGATATTATAAATTTAATTTATTACTTATTTTATTTTACTTTATTTTTATTTCATTTGTCTTAAATGATTCTTTTTTCTATTAAGTTAATTCATTTTAAATAAATATTCTATTTATTTTAATTTGCGGTGAGATAAGTGTTAATAATTATGTTCGCGGAATTTACCTCTTCATCGACATATTCATTAGTCCTGTTATTATTAAGATTGTTCCTTCCATATAAAATGTACCTATGTAAGTTAATTTAAATAAATAAATCATAATTATAAATTTATGACAAAAATATGAAAAAAAAAACTGTACGTTTAAGGCACTATCAAGACCTACTCGCCGTGGTAAGACAGAACAAATATATAAGTTACATAATAGATAATACATCTACAATACATATTATACATAGGAATGATAAACAAATGCTCTTATGTGTTTCACATGACGATGTGTCTGTCGCTAATAAGTACAATGTCAAAGGATATATATTTGCATTATGATAGACGTCTGTATGATCTAGATAGTAACATGTTTAGTATATAGACAACTAGCTTCTAACAGCGACAGGTGAAAATATATATAACGCGTGTGAAAATAGAGAATTGTCACAAGGGGAACATAATGGTAGATTATATGACTAGGGGATAAAGCAGTGTCTTTTAGTCCGTGTTGAATTCCGAACACAACGCAGGTTGCTAAGTTTTAATCCCGAACGGAAGTGAGGAGTTTATATAATTGACTCCCGAGCATAGCGAGGGGAGTTAATACTCGTAACCACGCAAGAGTGGTTTGAATAGAAACGTATCTTGGATTGGCCTTTCTTAAGGTTTGCGTCCGTCTGCAAAGTACGAAACCCACTCCAGATGTTTTTCGCAAAACTTCTAGAGTGACGTAAAAGAATTACCGCGGTCCTAGTACGCAAAGAGCAACTGAAGAAACACAGATAAGTTTCAGGCAGTAAAAATCTGCCACCCTATACAAAACACGTACACAATATCCCTTTTATTCAATCACTATAAAATAAATCTGAAGGGCATGATTTTCTTCGGTTACAAAGTAAAAAGAAATTGCAGTTATTTCCTACAAGCAATCGGCGTGAACGTTGATCTGTTAGTTCATATGAAAGCCTGGTGAAGTACCGCTCTGGAGCGCGCTATAAACTCAAGGACTTTGTAAGAGAAAGAAAATAACGTTTGACTTTCAAACTGGCTTCAGCCAGCGGCTTTACCCACGTGATAGGAGAAAACATATTATGTTTTCTATATATCGTGAATTATTGAAATCGTTCGGTAGTAAATACTGTCGATATTTGAGTGTACCTATTCATTACAAACCGAAAAATACAATTCATTTTATAATATTAGTACCTATATACTAGCGCGTGGAATACTTCATGCCGTCGACGACTCTGGCTCACATCGGAGTACTAGACGGTCGAACGATGTTCACCACCATTGCTCACCATCCAAGTCACAAGTCGAGTAGTTGATTTGAATTACATTTTAGTTTTGACACATGTTTGATGAAAATGTCTCACTCACCATTTTCAACTGACGTACTGACTGACTGACATATCAACGCACGTGACATTTTGCACAAGGCTTTAATAACGTTTTATGTCGCAAGCCCTAAGTGTCTAAACACACTATGCCGAACGTACGCGACCGAAGTTCCGCGGCTGATTTTACGTTCCAACGTATTCGGCTGATATGACACACCATAAGTGCCGAACTTACGCGGCAGAAATTCACTTGCGCAATTTTGTGTGTATATTCAGTGTTTCGAGCGCTGTCGTGGCGTCGGGTCTTGATCTTGTTTTGATCTCCGTCGGCAATTGAACCAAATTTCGGTCGCGTAAAATGTGTGTTCTACAGAATACGTTGCCGCTGAACTTACGCCCGACCGAAGTTCGGCTGTACGTTATAACGCAACGTAATTTCGGCATAATGTGTCGCCAGTAATTCAAATAGCATTACAGGCGTAATAATACCGAACTTCGGTCGCGTATCTTCGGCATAGTGTGTTTAGACACTTAGAAGGGATTTTTGGATATTCACTATAAGGGCGTGAAACACGGGTTCAACGTTTGTATGAAGAATCCTACATTCAGGCGAGCAAAGCCACTAGAAAAAGCTAGTAAACTCTTAAAATGATAAAAATCTGCAGCAGTTTTCTTCATTTTATCCAGCTTTGGAAACAAAAAACTGAACAGCTGATTTTTATTTATTTTTTATGAGTTTATGTCAACACAAATCGTGTCTTTGTAATTAATTCTTAATGCCTATTATTAGTATAAACATTGGATGGTGACAGAAAACAAATCACGTTGTATGCCGGTAGGTTTTCACCAAACGTGCGGGAAATTTACAAAATGTGGCGAACTTTCTCCAACTCATTTTAGTTTTTGGCCGTACTGTGCTCAATCCTGTGTTGTGATTGGTTGTATTTTTTAGTTGTTGTTGCTGAATCGTTCATGTTCCATACTAGTGCGGTTTTTAGTTTTCTAGCCACGAGATCGTTAACAAGTTTAAATGAACACAATCCACGTGCGATACAACTGAAATGTCAAGTGGTCAATGTCGTAATTCGTAATTTTACACGCACAATAGTGATGTAACGAAAGTTAGGTTTATCACACTCGCGAATGCGAATAATCGTTACATCACTAGCTTGTGTGTGAAATTACGTAAATTATGACGTTAACCACAAAAAATAAATACGTGTGTGTATTACAAACGTATGTTTATTTTCTATTCCTTTCTTAGGATCATATATTATTACGGCACTAAAGGCAGAATTTACCTAAGAGCGAAAGCAAATGTATGAAGAACTGTCATTCATACATTTGTGTTCGCTGCTTGAGGGCTGTCTCGACGTCAAGCTCGTCGCCATGAAAATGACTTTTAGAGAATAGCATAGCTGCATTGAATCCACGTGGGCACGTACGCCAATATGGGCACGTTGGTCTACAAAAATGTTGTACGTCAACTATACTTGTAGAGAGAGCTACATTAGCCCCACGCCACGCGACGCCAAGCAACGCGTTTCTACTTACATCTGAGGCGACGCCCACGTGTGTGTCGGTCTAATGTAGTTTCCGCTTTAATGTTACGTAGTCTAGTGTAATAATAATAACACTAACCACAAAAGTAACGCAGGAGCCTGGATCTCACGACACAGGAAACTAGGACTTCCTCACAGGAAGTCCTTATAATAAGTTCCAGGAAATTATATTATAAAACGTACGTCTAAGATAATAAAATATATAGTAAGATTATATTCATTATCTAAAGAGAAGACAGGGAGAGTGTGTCAGACTTTTACTGATTAAAATCGACTCTTATATTCCTACTTTGCCTAATTTTTGAAGAAAAGTGGGTACCTTGATTCTATTTTATCCCAAAATGAAAACTATTAAAGGCAAAAACTAGTGGTTGTAGGATCCTCCCTATTCAACGGAGGCACTTATGTGCAACTTTAGTATTTAGAGGTAGGTACAAGTCACACCTCTAAATACTCGTATGTAGCTCGCTATAACAGAAGAGGAGATAAAACGCCATCACGCCTACGCGGATCACAAACTAAATACTAATTAGAATTGCTAAGCCCAGCTTTAGCACAATCGGCACAACGGCTGGTTTATTTTAATTGCCCACTTCGCCACGAACGAGAGTCCACAATGCCGATCAAACGCAATTTCATGATTTACTCCTATACTCCTTATTAACATAGAATAGAACACTTAATGCTAGGCATTGATGCCTAATGACTCATAAGCAACTGTGTTCTTTTTATTATTTAATGTATACTGTACTGTAAAGATGCCCAATTTTATAAATAAACGATTATTATTATTATTATTAATTGTATGTGTCCCAGGATAATTGGATAAATCGTTGCTTCGCTAAAATCCTAGGCTTATTGCAAAAGACTGAGATAGGTATTAGGCGACTTTTGGTAGCGATGTCGCGAGTTTTGTTAACGCATGACATCTTCACTACTAACGAGCTATAGTCGCATTTGCATCGCGACTGTATCGATGTAAACTCGCGACCGTGTCGGACACCATCGGGAGAAAACGGAGGGAGGGTCGTGCTTGAATGAAACATTACAAAATCATAATTTTTGTGTTACTTTGCTTTACTGAATCGCGTTTCAATAGCGAACTAGCAACCGCATCGCGACTGTATGGATGCAAACGCGCGACAGAATCACTACCGCATCGCAACAAAAAGTCGCGAGGGGCGAGGGGCCTAAAGAGTTGAATGGGAAACCATCTCTAGGATGATTGGAAACTTGAATGTAGATTGAGTAATGGAAGAGTCAATTGATAATATCTGTAGTTTGGTCGCGCAGGAAGTGCCCAGATGTTAAGCAATCAACTCATCCGTCAGTGCAAAACGTCCATACCGGCCAATCAGAAACATTGTGCCATTGTGTGTACTGGGATTTATTGTAAAGTAACCACTGAGTTTGTTTCGGTGTTTCTTCACAGGGTAGTTAGCTAGGAAACACCGGTCCAGTTTAAAATTACGAAAAAAAATTACGTGTTTGTAAAAACCTACTTGCAGAATAAGTATCAGTACCTACCACTGTCCAAAAAATCCCAGTATGGTTACAGTTTTCTTTTTTTTTAATACGGCAGAATAATAAGAAAAAATAATAATAACAAAAATATATAAAAGTTGCATCTAACATATTTATAGACAAAAATACAGTCGTTTGCAAAAATCCTGGTATAAAAAATACAGATTTTTCCAATTATCCTGCAACGTACCTATCATACAACAATTAAAATCAAATTATTTCATAGAAATGGACATAATTAAGTGATTGTTTGTAAATCCACGTATAATGAACAAATTGTTTAAATACCTGCGTGTCTTGACGACAACTTTTTTAATAATCATTATCTGCAATTATTTATTAATTCATGAATCCCCGACCGGTCTCATTGGACCGCGCTATTATTGTCTTACTATTGTGTCTCGTTTCGCGGGTATTGATAGGTTAATTGAGTAAAAATACAATATTTTTTTATAATATCTTCAATTTATAGTATCCTACTTATTATCTTCTCACATTACTTCTACTATTCAAAGTAATGTGACATCTTCCAACCCCTCAAGGGCCCGTGCGGATTACTCCCCATTTCCTCCCCTAGCAAGGAGGTCTGAGTCCTAGCAGTATCTAGAAAAATTATAAGGCCGCTTATTATGTTTGTATTATTTATATGATTTTTTTTTAATAAATAATACATTGAAAATTATATAAAGGTAAAAAACGGTAAATGATTAAAATCATCCCCATTGGTTTTTCTCTAATCAACGCCATCTAGTTTTTATTCTCAGAATGTAGAGTAAGTTAAGTTGTAATCTAAGAAGGCCCTTCAAACAATTTGGCGGTGGAATGTCGCTCCTGTGTTACGACATTTAAAAAAACTGTTCACAGAGGGAGTTTTGATCAAAATACTTTGTTAATTAAAAAAATGTTGTTATTGCTTTACTTAACGTTTGAATCCCCAACCGGTCCTATGAGACCGCGCTGTTATTGTTTTACTATTGTGTCTCGTTTCGCGGGTATCTGAGTAATTAATATTAATTCATAGCATGTGTTTTTTGTTGATACCTCTTTTAAGCAAAAACATATGTCAAGAGCGTGTAAGCCTAATATTTTAGTCATTTGTCAGTTGTTATACTTATAATTATTTTATTTTTACATGCCAATGAGATCGTCGTTTAATAAAATACAGAACGAAGAAAGTAAAGTTGAAGTATTCAATTGTTACGGCAAATGACGAAAATAATGTCTTTGCTAAATCATTTTGACAAAAAAAAGGTTTATTATTTATCCATCTTTATAAATACCAGGTAAATAAAGTAAAAGGAATAGAGTCCGTCTAATGAAAGCGCGACCTAAAAAAAGAGGTTAAATCCAAAAATTTTGAATGTGGTATTACTAACCAGTAGGAGAATCATGTCTTGACACTTCACAATTTTTTTTATTTCCTACAATTGCTGCTGAATAATGTGGCCAATTAAATTTAAAAAAAAACTCCAGGTCGCGCTTTCATTAGACGCACTCTAGTAACGTGTTTTCTATGTTCTACCTCTCACTTCATATGACAAATGGCGTGAGTTTGATATGTAAGGAATAATATTGAATACAGGCGTAAACATACCACAGTTTTCAGTCGCGTATAAGAAACACAGATGTTTCATAATTATTATTATACAATAGAGTAAAAGGAAAGCCTTTGAAATAAAAATATTTAACTCTTCATTGAATAATACTGCCGCGAGCGCAGATTATCTAACTTTGATACCAGCTGCTATTGAACAATGTCGGAAAATAACTTTAACCATAAAATCATTTTAGATCCTTATTAATATAAGTTGCGTTCGGTTCTTAGCGATTACGACGTGCGACTACGACCGGATCGCGCGACCAATGCTTAGCATGGATTTGTATGGCACCGGTCGCGCAACGCGGTCGCCTGTCGTATGAGACCACGCTGTTATTGTTTTACTATTGTGTCTCGTTTCGCGGGTATGTGAAAAATTAATAATCCTGCGACCCCAATTGTCGCACGACCCGGTCGCGGTCGCAAAAAACCTAGTCCTACCTTAAGTTTTCTTATTTCATTATTATTAGTATGCTTGCGTTTGACTATAATATCGCCTGATGGTAAGCTATGATGTAAACGAAATTGGAGCACGCTTCTCTCTAACCTATTATCCCTTGACTTCAATACTCCAGGTAGTAGGTTGTAGCTAAAAGAAAATAGGGTCTGTTCTGACATTTATGGCGTCACATAAGAACTACGAAATCCTGCATCGCGCAATTAATTCATGAATCCCCGACCGGTCGTATGTGACCGCGCTGTTATTGTCTTAATATTGTGTCTCGTTTCGCGGGTCTGTGATAGGTTAAAGTTCTCGTAATTCAACAGATATGTCAACATAAAATCATTTATCGGGCAAATGACCGCAAAAAAAAAACAAATGCTTACACTAGACAAAACCTCTGGTTGGAAGATCCTCCCTTTTTCAACAGGTTATTGTAAACTCGTCACATTTTTATTTCATTTTCATTCACCAGTGCATTGTGTGGCGTGTCAAACTGTGACGAGTTCACAATAACCCTTTTCAACTGAGGTTTTTAAACTTTACACTCTGTTCCGCATACCTTTAAAATACCAGAAGGGATTGCTAGCTCTGTACGTACATTGAATGCGTTCTCATTTCTATGTGCAACGTGCATATAGGTGAGAGGTCCATTATGTAATATACCTATATGTACCACATGCCTTCATGTAACGTGTGTAGTTTCCCGTTGAAAAGTCTTCTTAAAGCGAAGGCTGCGGACCCGAGCGTGGTCATTTTCTTTTTAAATGGACTTGAATTTAACATTTTTAGTTAAAGTTCTTTTAGTGTATGAAAGCTTAAGAAATTGTATTTACTAAAATTGGAAACTTTGCTTCATTGAACTTAATCAAATTATTGTCTCAAAATATATCTAATTTTGACTGTTCATGTAGTAAAGCTATATTTTCTATTTGGTTTTGCCTTAAACATAACTGCTGCAACGTGGATGTACTATAGATACACCTCTACCTTACCTCTTAGTAGAATACACGCGTAAAATATTACGTAGGTTTCCTTAAACTGTTCAGTATGAAAGCTTAATAAAAATTCTTTCTCATTATTTTCTTGTAACAATATAAAACGTTGTGGATGCACTGAAGCGGAGGATAAAAGTAATATTAAAGAAACCTAAAGGACTTGAAGATTGATGTCCCGCAGTACTTTCTGAGTAGTGACAGTAGCCCGTGCAACTTCTTATTGGATAGGGTAGCGCGTGTATGGTTAGCAAGCAAGATGGCTGCCTATTGAATAGTTTCAAAACATAATTTTGTATTTAAAGTCTGTTTTTTAACCTATCAATACCCGCGAAACGAGACACAATAGTAAGACAATAACAGCGTGGTCCTATGAGACCGGTCGAGGATTCATGAATTAAATCCTGAGACTAAATTGACACAGGCAAATGTCAAACTTACAATAGTAATGATGCCAGTTCTTTTGTGTTTTGACAAGTATGACATCCCACGTAATGTCATTTTAGTGTCACATATTAAAAAACAGACTTTAGTGAAGTATTGAATAACTATAATTACAGTAGAATAAAAACACAATAAAAAAAGTTACGCTAAATACAACGAATTAAAAACAAAATAAGTATATTATAGTTAGTTAAGTAAGTAGTTTTAAATGTAAACTATTCGTGTAAATAAATGATTTCCTGTAAAACAAAATATTGAGTTTGAAGTTTATTTAGGTTGAAGACGGAGTTGTAATAATTGATTACAGTTACGTGATGCATTTGTAAGTGCATTGCATTGCATAGGTAATTAAAAATTGTGTTGTAACGAGATGATGACGTATGGATTACCATACGCTATCAACTCATTACAAAACAGATTTCGCCAATTATATTTGGACCAATTAAAGACACTGAATGGACATTTGCAAGACCATCGAGTTTCGTAGAAACTTCGCCTTTGGAATCAATGAATCACCCAAAGTTATGGTTGGAGGAAATTTCAACTCTCAAGAACTGAAGGTGATCAATGAAAAGGCAAGATGCCAAGGCCTCTTTGCACCTTGCTCCAGGTGCAAAGAGCCAAGTTGAACGGGCCTCTCTTGGCAGTGAACAGATAAGCTTGTGTTTTGGGAGGGGTTGAATCCTACCAGATTGACTTCACCCCATTTGGAGACTGCCTGGGTCAATCGTACACTCCACCATGGCCTCTCTTTCTTTTTTCTCTAATCCTCTTATAGCAATTGATTTTTTGTTGTTTAAAGTTGGCTTAAAGAATTACAAGTTATTTAGCTGGAAAAATTCCACATCATAAAAACTCCCGCAAAACATCCGTAGCCGCGTGTTCTACGAACAATTTTTTCAGTGGTTTCATTACCAAATCATTTACAAACTTTTAAATACCTTCATATTACGAATACTATTCCAATGAACAAGCATAACTATGCATCAACTGCCTACATTTCACAATGAAACAATTATTCTCTCACAACGTTGAGATCTGAAAAAATGTCTAGAATTTTCAAGAAAGCTCCAGCATTATTTCCCGAGTCAGCGAGAATGGAATTTGATACGCAAAAGATAGCTTGTCGTTTTCTCCGTAAACAATGCATTTTATTGAGATTTTAAAGGAAACTTGAGATGTTGTATATAAAGTAGGAAACCAATTTTAGCGACGAAATGATCGCGATCTAAATTTCGAAGTCTATTTTGGATATAATATTATGTATGTGATTTCGAAGTATATTATGTACTCTATGTGAAAGAGTGACAGCAAAGTCTCTAACAAAATTTTGGAGACATATTTTTTAGCTTCAAGTGATGAAAAATATACAAAAGTACTTACATATATTACTGTACTTTTAGATGAATAGTTGTAGTAAAGATATTCCAGTTTAAAGTGTGAAGTCGGTAAAAAAAAACAATAAACATTTTTGAACGAATGTATGTATGTCATAATGACGTTTTTTTTTTTAAAGTTGGCTGTCCTAATACCTTATTTTTTTTGTGGTGCTGTATATTTAAATTGCGCTACCATATCATATGTGTCATTATAACCACTATATTCTAAGCAGAAATTTATAATTTATTATCGAAGGCGGAAATACATATATGTTTCCGAAGTTATTGATTAAACTTCGGAAATATGCATAAAGCAAAACATATTATGTTCAGTGACCAAGATTTATATAAGTGGTAACATCAAAAATTCTATTTAGTCAAAAGTTATGAAGTGAATTTATTATTTACAACTTCTACCCACGACTTCGTCTGCGAGGACATAAGTTTAACAAAAAAGAATCGAAATAAAAAGTAGCCTATGTCCTTTTCCATATAAAAGGCCATATGCATGCCAAATTTCATCCAAATCCCTTCAGCCGTTTTTGCGCGATTATGTAACAAACATCCATACTTTCACATTTATAATATTATATATATATATATATATATATTATATATATAAATAAATAAATTAATAATAATAATATATATTATAAGTTAGGATTATCGTAAAAAAAAACAAATCAATATTTTCCGATTACGACGATTTTTTTTATTTAATCTGGTTATTTACTTGATTTCAGTAAATTATTTCGAAGATATCATAGTGACATGTAAATGTAGTAGGTAAATTAATTTAAATTTCCTCGCCGTTGTTCTTTCGGTAGTAGGTAATAACACATTAAATATTAGACATTTTTGCTATAATCATTAAAATGTAACTCTGTCCAGACCTTCTTCATCTGCCTAGCCTTTTCCCAACTTTATTGGGGTCAGCTTCCAGTCGAGCCAGATTTAGCTGAATACCGGTATGAGGAGCGGCTGCCTACCAGACCTCCACAACCCATTAACTGGGGTAACACGGTACTTCATGGCAAGACTTGAGTCAGGTTTACTGGCTTCTGACTATCTGTAACTACTGCCATCTACAAATGACAGCCGGGACCTACGGCTTAACGTGCTTTCCGAGGCACGGAGGAAACTCGTTACGTTAAGATGGTCAGACCAATCTTGGCAAGCGTTGCTTAACCTTGAAGATCGACCTGTGCGGGTGTTATTATTTAGCCACGAGCTCCTCCTGTATAACTCTGTCCACACCTTATGTTGTGTTAATTAGTGACCTGGTTCGCAATCAAGCTGATTGACATTACTAATAAATAAGTTTAATTGGAATCGAATGCCGATGATTTCCAAAGAAAGAATCTGAAAAATGATAACTAGACATCTATCTAATTGTTACTGTTTTTTTTTCTGTCGTAGGAAGGTAGTTACGATACTAATTAGGCATGACAAATGAAGGTATTGTTTTATAAAGAATTCTAAATTATAGACAAACGGTGTCACGTTTTTTTTTCAAGTGGGGAATCATCAGAATGACTTCTCCCGCTCTTGCGCGGAATGGGAGGGTGTGTCAGACTTTTACTGACTAAACCCCACCCCTTTCCTTCGTTGCCTTCGAGGGCCGTAAACAATGCCGTAAATGGTGCGTGGTGGATCCACGCGGATTCAGTAGGTACGGTTTGATTATTTCATATGTCTTCGAATTTTTGGATCTAGGATATGCCACTTTCCTCTAATCCGGATGTTTCTTCATCGTTTTGAGAGCAGTGGTGATTATAGGTGTATTTACAAGAATAACTGAAATAATTATAAACTACGAGTCTACGTAGGTATTAAGTATAAACAAAAACAACCACCACCCAGGTGTCAAAGTACTCCACATCGCTGACATCGAAAGTTTTAAAGTTAAATATATTTTCTGTAAAGAGTGTTACACCTATCTGATCTTAATGAGGTAACTTAATGATCAATAATAAACTTACGACAAGAAATATATGAATGGAATTTTCATCCCTATCGCGCTATATTATAAAGGTGGTTTTCGTGTGTTTGTATATGTTTGTTACTTCTTCAAGCTAGAATGACTGGACGGGTTTCGATGAAAATTGGTACATGTGTAGACCATGTCCTAGTAGCACGTAGGAAACTTTTTATTTTGATAGTTTGTTCCCCGCGGGTATTTCAGTAGTTTGTTTACGATAATTATCTAATATACAAGGGTGAGAGCAACTAGTACCTATCGTAAATCATAACCACTAAAGATTGTTGGCAAATATATTTGGAATCTTGTCGCAAAAGATTTATATACCTATTATCTTGTATATAATGTTTATCTATCTTTTAAATCTTGCCAACTGCATCCACATCGCTGCTTCGACCGCAAACGACGTGGACAATAGGGAATATGCATGAAAGATATTTGTTATCTAACCATTTTATCAATAAATATACACAAATGTTACAGTAACATGTAATAAATTTCTTGTATTTTTTATTTATTTAAATAAAAACTACATAACCGGAAGCTGACTCTAATTATGATGATGATGATTTAGCAAATAACAAAAATGCATGCATATTCCCGATTGTTGCAATAGTGTGCCACAGTTACCTATAGAAAGTACAGAGTGCAGTTTCAGTGTCCACACAGTGACAATACTCAATCAAGTTCTCTTTTTCCGGCAGCGTGCGCCGCAAAACATATTAATCTGCTTCCTAACGACACGCCTCGCGGCGATGTAATTACTGTGACTCGTATTCACCACGGATAACTATAACACTAACGATACTAGATACTTCTCCTCTTCCGACCTTTACAGCAAGACTAAGTACTAGCTCATTTATTTCTATGTAACTACACTGGACTTAAAGTTGAGAAAAATGGAAGGAATGGTGGGAGGTCTTGGCCCAGGTCCGAAACTTTGCGAGTAAATTTTAAAAATCTGGATTGCTAATTTCATTTACATCTAAAAATACTCTTACTTATTTAAACTTTATGCAACATAAAGGTACACAGGCAGACTAAATGCCTTAGGCATTTTCTACCAGTTACTACAATACCAGTCTAAATAAAATTAATATTCAGGGTCTACGCTTTACCTATATATTTATAATATGTGTATTTGGGTCTATTTTTCAAAAAACACTAAAATTACAAAAAAAGAAACCACAGGGCATTAGTAGTGCTTAGAGGTCTGAAAGGATAGACCCATCCAGTCAACCATTTCAATTTGGTACACGATACACCAAACACCTGTATAAGAACACTGGACTGCTGGTAAAGCGTAGTGATGCAAACTACTAACGGATATATCGCAATATGTACTTCATAACTAAATGACTAAAGTGACCGTGTCCCTCTTGACGGTCACAAGTCCCCTTGTCCCCGAACAAAACTTCGGAACAAAAAATAGTCCTGTTCTGCAAAACCGCGTTCAAATTTTTAATTGTGCATCTTTTCAGACACGAACAGTGAAATTACTTTCAGAGGAACTTTGCTTTAATAAAGCTATTAAGTTTTCATTGCTAGTAACTTAAGAGAGAGGTCTGTTGTTCTCTATCGCTATTTTGCTGAAACAACCACGACTGTCAAACTGAAATTCGTAACATAATTCAAGCGAGAAGTCCCCTTAATTACTCAGATACCCGCGAAACGAGACACAATAGTAAAACAATAACAGCGCGGTCTCATAGGACCGGTCGGGGATTCAAACGTTAAGAAGGTAAGATCGGGAGGTAAGGAACGCAAAGAGGCAACTCTTTGCGTCCGTAAAAGTCTGACACGATTTTCCGCATATCCAAGAACGGGAAAAGTCATTAGATGATTTCCCACATTTTTTTTAAGTTATATTAACCAGGGCTTGACTGCGATCCCACCTGATGGTAACCAGTGATGCAATCGTATATGGTGAGGCGCACTAGTTTATTACTTAAAAAATTTCCCTTTCGAAAAAGTAACGCTGAATACTGAACACACACAAAAACTCGGAACGCGTTGCCGGAACTAGCAACACAACGCCGGTTTCGAATTTAGTTTGTCATTAGCAATTATGCACTACCTGACACCCCCGCGTCAACTGAGTAATTGATTAATTGACTGCTTCGGTAAATTATTACTATTGCTTTGTTATTGTCACGGAGAAAGGTAACTGGATATATGTGGAAAGGAAAGACTTTTCTTAAAACAGTCACCGCTGGTCTAGAACGCTGAGTAAATGCTAACGCGTTTGTAGGAACACAGGTAGCTTTTCCGGCCGAACCCAATAACCTATCACATATCGGAGATAGTAAAACAAATGTTACAATACAAAAATTATACATTTTTTCTGTTGTTTCATTTGTTTTTCAATCTCCGATATGTGAAAGATAGTTTCGGCTGTTAGTCAGTAAACACACAGCCACAGATTATGAATTGCGATAGTCAATTTAACAGCATGGACAACTGTCTTTTGGCTAGTGTTTATGGTACTATGAAGTTATGCCCGATCCACACATTGGCCCGACAATTGAATGTATTTAATTGTGCGTCCATTCGAGAAAAATAAACATATTTTCTTTCTTTTTCTTTCTAAAAGTCTGACTTAACACGCTTGCAGACTCGGTAGAAGTTATTTGATAATATTCCACTTAAGTAAAAACCGTCAGAAAACTTTTCACTAAGTTGATTATATTCTGTGAATTTCTCTTACTTTCTGAAAACAATTGTCATGAATTCACATCACTAAAGTATTTCATGAACTTCTTATGAAATCATTTTCAGAAAATTTCTAGATCTTCAGTTTTCAGCTTCGTAAGTTTTGTAGAGTCTTTATATGTTTCTGTATTAATTTATCACATACCCGCGAAACGAGACACAATAGTAAAACAATAACAGCGCGGTCTCAAAGGACCGGTTGGGGATTCAAACATTAAGAAGAATATTCTGTGAGTTCTTCCTGTAAGTTAAAGATTTGAAATCTATTTTACTCGTCAAAATTATAAGAGCTCTACGAGTATCTTTCCTTTTTAGCGATAGTTCTTATGAAAAGAAAGAAAAAGTATTTATTCTGCCTGAAAAATTTGCATAGTCTGCTCCTTTCGCAAGTCCGCTGGAAGAAATTACTTTTGAAATAAGCAATACCTTTGAACTAACTATTATAATAAACTTCATCTTGTTCTGTAACATAAATTATAAAATAAATATCCTTTGCACGTGTGTTTCCAATAAGCTAAAACTACTCGCATCCGTACTGAAATATTTCAAAATATAAGTGCTCCGGGTCTGAGTGTCTTGTGTATGACAGTTTACATGTTTATGGAAGCATCCACGATACTGAAGTAAAGCCTAGTGCCAGGCAACGTTTTAAAAAAAATGCCGTAACTTTACCAAATTAAACTAGTGCTGTAAACCAGACCCATCCTGCGTGTAAAGTCCCTTCAGTCACATGCCAACAGGCAAACCACTCTGCACAATTGAGCTACAGAGCCAAAACTAAAGTATTTCAAAGGCAGGCTGCGTTTGAAAAGCCTCCCCTCGGGCTGACGTGCGGAAACACACACGGAAGCATAGTGTTGCCATACAAATAGTAACCAAAAGTCAGGAATGATGAAAAATTCTTTAAAACGCGAAATTCGATAACATTTCATTCAACAAGTCCCCCGCGGGTAGTCGAACGCAAGCAAAAATGTCTGTACCCGCATAGCAGCCAACATTGTCAGACTTACAAAAGATTTTATGACGCGGTGTAGTTTTGTTGTCATAAATGCTTGACAAGTTTTGGTTTAGTAATTTTATACTGGTTTGCAGAAACTGCTTTTTTCAGACAACCTACCTACACTGGATTACTAGACCTTGTTCTGGGTAATATGAAGATATGCATTTCTACAATGCTTCAGTATTTTCACAAGTGTACTTGTTTCCTATATCACTGTATAAAGTGCCAATCTCATAGGACACCCAACCTCACTAAATAATGTTCAATTACCTACTTTAATATGGAAATCATACAAAAACTACAACTCTACATTAAAAAGCATAAAGGACTCATAATTAGTTTTATCTACGTTAGCTCTACCTCTACATCACAAACTCGTTTGAAATACAAATACAATACTTTATTCAGAATGGAAAATACCAAATTACATTCATACTAAATTATTACAAATGTAATAAAAGTAGGTAACTCTGTCTGTCTGTTAGATACGCTTTTACTATTAACGTTTATGATGAGATTTGGTACGGAGTAAGCTTCAATGCCAAGGAAGCATTTAAGCTGCTTAAGAACGTCTTAGCGTCCGCAATAATCCACATTAACGCGGACGATGCCACTGGCAGAAGTTAGTGAGAATGTATAGACAGCGAGTTCGACTAGAAGTGGAAAATCTTTATCTTCAGAACCGAACGACTAGAACGAAATTATTAGGTGTATTTTACTACCCACGCAATTTAATTACTCAGATACCCGCGAAACGAGACACAATAGTAAAACAATAACAGCGCGGTCTCATAGGACCGGTTGGGGATTCAAAAGGTAACAGATATAGACCAAAGGCAATAATTACTGTAGTAGTTTAATAGCCGGACTCCAAGAGCCCTCAAACTGATCACATAAATGGTCGAAGCCTATCCATGGATCCATGGGTTCGTTTCTAAAAGTCAATCCCAAGGTCCTGGAACGTAAGGCAAAGAAGGAACAAACGAAGGGGTTTTAGTCAGTAAAAGTCTGACACGCATTCCCACTCCGCCTAAGAGCCATAGGATAAAGCCATAGGAGTTCCCACAAAAAAAAAAAAACTAATATTGCAAACAACATGCATATTGGTCAATTTAAAGCAACGGCTTGGTATACCAGCACAAGTTATACAAAGAACAACACACTTAGTGTCCTCTAGAATTCCACCAGTGAACAGAAAAGAAATCCAAGAACCGAGAAACGCTATCAAGTAGGTATTTCTACAGCCCTGCACATCTACTACTGCCTAAACATATACCTACAGAATATAATATAGTGTGTAATATGTTTATTCTCCATAATTAGTACTTCTGTTAAGCAAATATTAACGTTTGAATCCCCAACCGGTCCTATGAGACCGCGCTGTTATTGTTTTACTATTGTGTCTCGTTTCGCGGGTATCTGAGTAATTAAATAGTTACTCAATCATATTATGCATGTAGAATATTTAAGAATCTATAGATATAGTTAGTGTTTACATAAAAAACTTAATAAATAAAATAAAATAAATTTAAAATATCTTTTTCTGCAAACAACAAATTCAGTTTTAATTTGAAACTTTATTTTACTCGTTACGTTTGTAACTTCGAACTACAAATCCGCACTGACTGAAAATTAATTTCGGTTAGTTTCTAGTTTCCGATGTGGGGAAAACCCTCGGGCGAGATTTCTGGATCATGATATTGAGATTTTGGTTTAAAACTTGGTTCGGACAGGCGAAAATCGTCGGGTCAGCTCTAACTTAATTTACCGTGCCTTACATTCGACTGCGAATGAAGTTAAGACATGCAGCTGACAAGTTTTAAAGACATGTACTCAATAAACTAGTGCATCTCACCATCAACGATTGCATCACTGCTTAACATCAGGTAGGATTGCAGTCAAGTACTAGTTTATGTTTTATTAAAAAAAAATATACCTATGTTAACTAATATGGAAATATTGTAAGCTCAATATTTTTTAAAAGAGTAACCATGGAGTTTCTTGCTGATTCTTCTCCATAGGAAACGACAAAGCGCAACCATACACTAGCTTCTGAAATTTTATAAGTGAAAATATAGGCCTATATCAAATAAAAACGATTTTGATTTTGAAAAAGGAAGAGAAATTTGAACACATCGCAGAACGGTGAAGGTTATGTTCTATCGCAACAACGCGAGTGGGTAAAACAATGTATCTGACACTTTGACGGCAAGATACTGCGTTGAACGCGGAGAAAACGTCAGGAAATTACACCGCGTAATAGAAAATTATCTTTTCAGCACTTGTGAGTACCCGAACGGCTGCCTCTACCCATGTTGTTTTACACCCGCAATGTAATGTATTTTAACACTAGAGCAGTCGTGGCACAGTGGTAAAGGCCGCGGCTTACGACTTGTAGGTCGCGGGTTCAAACCCAGCCAGGCACAATACTGTGTTTATTTTATTTCAACATCGCTGCTCTCAAAACGGTGAAGGAAAACCTCATGAGGAAACCGCGTGGTGGATTACGGCCCATTCCCTCTCCTAGAAAGGAGGCCTGAGTCCTAACAGTGGGAACATTATAAGGCTGATAATGCTAATGCTAATCCGGCTACTTGCTAGGCAGTCCCACTATTGCATCAGCTGCAATTGCCAAGCTTATCTTTAAATGTACTTATAATTCTGATTATACTCGAGTGGGTCTCTGGATGAAATAAAATTAGATAAAAAAAAACCGGGCAAGTGCGAGTCGGTCTCGCGCACTGAGGGTTTCGTACCAACCTACCTATAAAAACAGTTTAATTCTCGAATCGAGTCTTGAAGACTTTTCAATTTTTTTTTCTTGTGACGTAACTAAAAATTTTCAGTTTTCAGACTTTTCCCGATATTAGTGCTATAATACCTTGCTTCGTGCCACATTTCAAGATTCTAGGTCAACGGGAAGTACCCTATCTATGAGTTTTTTGCAACATAAACGGGCGTATCTTTTTTTCCCGTCAACTTACAAGTTTGATTTTTGCACAACTTCAAGGGACCGCGGATTTCAATATATGGTTTTAATTTCAACTTGATACCTTCACGCGTTCCTGAGAAAAAGGGTCTTGACAGACGGACGGACGGACAGACGGACAACAAAGTGATCCTATAAGGGTTCCGTTTTTTCCTTTTGAGGTACGGAACCCTAAAAATGAAATAAAATCAGTTCAAATGAGATGGCGCGGCAATCGGGATCTCAATTTTTGCTTCCGACGAACAACCAGTACAATATCTATCCGCTCGCTAGAATCTATATACTTCTGGTTTAACAAAACAATTACGAAGAATATTTCTGCTGAATTTTTAACCACGAGTTTTAAAAGTTTTTCCTCAAAGGATTCTATGTTGTTTAATTTAAAAATTCGTTTTGTTTCTTGCAATCATAGACCGCAGCGTTAGACCGTTTTCACATTATCCGATCCGATATCGGTGTCGGACGCCGATACGATATCGGGGTAAGTAAAATGTATGAAATTCCGTGCTCCGATATCCGATATCGGGCCGGACAATATGAAAGACAGTTACATATTTCATACATTGTACTTACCCCGATATCGTATCGGCGTCCGATACCGATATCGGATCGGATAATGCGGAAACGCTCTAACGCCTGCGCTGACACTTCAAGAGGATTACTTTTAATTCCACTCCGAATTGCACAACTGTTCTTAATTGTTCATTCCACGGAGTTTCCTCTCTCTTAAACTTTTACGACTTATTACAATTACTGATAGGTACATACCCCGACATGGCTGTAGAAGTATCTTCTGTACGCGCGGAGAATATCCCAACAGTGGGAAGTTTGTTAATCGTGACAAGAAGAACCACTTCTTAGGAGATTCCGCACTCAAGGATGTTAGTTAGATTGACGTAACCCATTGGGGCCGATGCCGGCTAGGGCTGCGGGATTGTTAGTTAGTTACCGCAGCCCTGAAACGCAAAAACCAACTGAAGTAACACACGTGGGTTTTATCCAGTAAAAGCCTGACTCTCCCTCCCGCTCCCGGAAAAGCGAGAGGGAGTCCTGAACTCCCGCATAATAAACTGAGAAGCCGCACTCTGAACTATTGAATTCACTGAAGCAAAGGCTGTTACACACTGGAGGACTTGTAACACAGCATCTCACGGACGACCGAGAGACGCGTGTGTCGAAAGACACGGCCGAAGAGCTTATGTTCTGCTCGCCTGGATTCTTAGTATCTAACCTCGAAGATTCCTTTTATAAATAAAATAAACCAAATACATAATAGGCCATAATTATGTTAGTCTGAGATTACGTAGGACTTTTGTCTGGTAACTGATGGAATTCTTTTTTTGAGGGTAATCATCCAATTACTTCTCCCACAGCAGGGTAGCGAGGGGGTGGGTCAGACTTTTGCTGACCAAAACCACGTCTGTGTCCTTCAGTTGCCCTTTGCGTTTGAGGGCCACGGTTTCCATTTCAGAAATATCCCGTGGCCCTCGTGGATAATTGCAGATTGATTGGTTGTATATTTTCGGCTACATCTAAAATTCTCGTCGTGGAATAACATTACGCGGTCGCCATATTGTATTGTATTAAGATAACTCTAAAGTGCTCGCGCGGTGAGCAATTTGCCGCAAACGCGACCTGGAGGTAAAAATCCTTTCATATCACAAACAGTTTGCACACAATGCATACTTGCGTTTGAAAGTACTCTTCAACAAAGGTTGTTGAAGTATGGAGCCCCAACTACGTTATGCCACGTTTGACCTTGAACATTAGTTTTGATAACGTTGATTTACCGAGAGCGGCAAAATGCTCATAGCACGAGTTCTCGAGGATTTACTTTCCTATTTGTATTTCAGGTTTATGTAGAGAATTTAATATCCTTATTCATATCAAATTGCAGAATTAGTTTGTTAGTTCTTCACTCACAAGCAGAATGTTCAATATTATGAGATCATGTGTGGCTGTGTTTAAAGGAGCGTGGAAGCTGGGGCTTTAACGTGTAAACTGGTGTAATATGTTATAATACAATATTATGCAAAAGCTTGACGCAAAATGCTCACGAGAGTCAAAGAGATTTGCGTATAGTAGAACAGTTTCTTGCGCCGTGGTTTCGTTAATGAATAACTTAGACTACGATAAGCATAAGCATATACTAAGTCTAACATCTCTTTATACTGACGACCCGGTTGGCGCAGTGGTTAAGCGATCGGCTGCTGTGCTCCGTGTCGCGGGTTCGATTGATGATATATGAAATAAAAATATTGAATTTGTAAAGTTAAAAAAAAAAGAATACTCAAAGCGATGTCAAAAAAGATGTATAAGTAACTACAAAAATAACACTAGCTTCTGCTAGCGTTTTTACCTGCGACAAAATAAAATAAATATCCCAAGAGAAAATATTCCTGGACCAAAAATTATCCTGTGTCCAATCGAACATGATCTACTCGTGTGCCAAATTATATACATACAATAGTACCTACCTACTCATACAGATTTTCGCCTTTAGAGTATTAGTATAATAATTTATTGTCGTTTTCCTATAAACTTCTACTAGTGGATATCAGTAATAGAAATCCCATTTAGTTTGTTTTATTGAACTTACCTAACCTTGAACGTTATAATTTGGGCGACCGCTTTATCTTGGAATGCAGCAATTGGTTTCTTGTTGATATTTGACAACTAACCATTTATTGTTCGTGCAGTAGCATAATATTACTAATTAATTATTTATTATATCCACAGGAGAAACAAGGTTACCGAGATAGCCCGAAGAATCGCCTGCTCGCAGAACAGTAAACCTCTTTTGGGTAGAAATGATTTATGATGATGATATTAAGATTCTTCATTAAACATTATTAGGCCTTAAGTCCGCCTTTGTTCCGGTTGCATGAAGATTAAATAAATAAATAATATTATTTTATGTTCACATGTAAGTAAGAGCAGTGGTCCTGGTGGCCTAGTGGTAACTGCCCCGACTTACAAGTTGTAGGTCGCGGGTTCAAACCCAGCTAGGCGCATTACTTTGTGTAATTTATTTCATCACCACTGCTCTCAAAACGGTGAAGGAAAATCTTCAGGAAACCGGCATGTACTAGAACCAAAATTCGAAGACATGTATCATCCACCAACCCGCATTGGGCCTGCGTGGTTGATTACGGCCTATTTACTCTCCTAGTGGCTAGGAGACTTGACTCCCAGCGGTGGGAATATTATAAGACTGATGCTATGCTATTGGAAATAAAGTTATTTTAACCGTTCCAATCACGATAAAACAAAAAATATAATTACTTTATTATTTGTTAAATTATAGAATCAATAAGTAAACTTTTTAATAGTGATTTAATTCATACGTAAGGTGTTTATGGATCTGCTCTTAATTATATTCTCTGGACTGCAGTTTAGGTCCACAATTAATGAATAATTTATACTAGTTGATTTACGACAAATCAATTAATGACATTAATATGTATTAATTCGAATTGTAAACAATGTAAGGATAATAAATAACATTGGCTTATTTTTTCTCTCTTATTGTTGAGCGGATTAATACATTTATATGCAGAATCCGTCTATATGTTTATTTGTACATACTAAATAGTAGTGTACCTAGTACATTCTCGTATACATTTGAAACATAAATAAAAAATATTAACTGGTATGTTTTAAGTAATAATTACTTAAAACTAACTTAGCTAGCTTAGTTTGATTTTCGAAAGTTTTTTTTACTAGATTTTAATGGTTTCTAATTAATATTGAAATAATTAAGCAAAAATCGGTTACGATTTTGGATAAAGTTACATCCAATCCATTATATTTAAAAAAAATACACTACCTACCTATACGATAGATAAGAGGAGCTCGTGGCTAAATAATAACAGCCGCACAGGTCGATCTTCAAGGTTAAGCAACGCTTGCCTAGGTTGGTCTGTGGATGGGTGACCATCTTAACATAACGAGTTTCCTCCGTGCCTCGGAAAGCACGTTAAGCCGTTGGTCTCGGCTGTCATTTGGAGATCTTTGGCAGTCGTTACGGATAGTCAGAAGCCAGTAAATCTGACTCCAGTCTTGCCATGAAGTACCGTGTTACCCCAGTTAATGGGTTGTGGAGGTCTGGTAGGCAGCCGCTCCTCGTAAAATACTGGTATTCAGCTAAATCCGGCTTGACTGGAAGCCGACCCCAATATAGTTGGGAAAAAGGCTAGGCAGATGATGACACTACCTACCTATACACACACACGTTTATTCCCTACTATTTATAACTATCCCGCCGGTGTGCACACAGTCTAAAAGCTAAATTAATTAAAATATTACAAATTACTGTCACCGCTTTTATGAAAGTTAGTATTATTTAATGAGATTATCACACCAGCCAGGTAGCCAAGCCAACGTAATCAAATCATCGACTGAGTATTACCGTTTCGGTACACCCAGATTTTCGGCAATTCCCGATTTGGCACCTATAGGTATTTTGGACTGATATTTTGTATGGTTACTACCTCTTGGTCTGAGAAGCTCGTGGCTAGATAATAACAGCCGCACAGGTCGATCTTTAAGATTAAGCAACGCTTGCCAAGGTTGGTCTGTGGTTGGGTGACCATTTTAACATAACGAGTTTTTTCCGTGCCTCGGAAAGCACGTTAAGCCGTAGGTCCCGGTTGTCATTTGTAGATCTTTGGCAGTCGTCACGGATAGTCAGAAGCCAGTAAATCTGACTCGAGTCTTGGCATGAAGTATCGTATTACCCCAGTTAATGGGTTGTGGAGGTCTGGTAGGCAGCCGCTCCTCGTAAAACACTGGTATTCAGCTAAATCTGGCTTGACTGGAAGCCGACCCCAATATACTTGGGAAAAGGCTAGGCAGATGAGCTTTTGGTGCCGAAAATCTGGGTGCCGAAATGGGAAGACTCCTCATCGACGACCGAGCTAGTCAGACCTGCCAAATAGTTATATCTATCAGATAATTTACTATCCAATAACTTTAGGATAGAAATTATCTCAGCTCGTACTGTATTTTAGTTTAGTTTGGAGTTTAGACTTTATAATATTTTATGCATACTGTATAAAACATATATGATAGAAAACAAAAGCCCCCATCACGTATATAGGTATTACTCTGGCTTAATGTTTTGTCTTCTTTTTCGTGTTTAAACATGATAATCAAAAATGATTAAATTAATTTTCATGCGATTTTCACTAATAGAGTAATTCATAAGCATAATAAATTGACTTTGGTCCCTCGTATACCCTTCCAAAGGCCCAGAACCCTAGGGTCTCGGTCCTTGGAAGTATACCCTAGGGTTTTGAGATATACTAACTCAAATAATAATAATATAGACGACCACCTGTCGAAGCTATCGTTACGCGGTTGGATCAAGGGCCTGATACAGAAGGCAGTACTCCTGGATACGGCTCGAATCATGAGGAGGTTCCTGTCTCTGGAGCCCTATTTTTTATTTTATATATATATATATATATTTTATATTATCGGTGGTCATCTATTTTTTGTATTTTTAAATGTTTTTATATTCAAATATTTAAAAATATAATTTATATGAATTTAGTGAAAATAAAGAAATAATATTATTCCACAACTATCACACAACGTCATCTAGTTGCCAAGATAAGTAGAACTTGTGCTATGAGTACTAGACAACTGATAAACGTACTTATTATTCCTAATCACATACATATTATAGATAAGTTGCACTTAGACACTGAACAAATGATAGTGCTCATCACACAAACATCTGTCTTGGGTGAGAATCAAACCCTTGACCTCTAGTGTAGCGGACAGGGCCACTTAACGCTAGAACTACGGGCCAATCAAATGTGGAAGATGTAGGCAATACATGTTTATTTATTTTTTTAAAAGCCTAATTTGTGTACCACTGCTTGGCAAAGGCCTCCCCTTTCTTTTTCCAAACTTCTCTGTCAAGGGTGATCTCTGGCCAAGTTTGCCCTGCGAACATGATCAGATCGTCGCGCGTCGTATAATTATTATAAAAGAGAAAAATAGACATTTTTAAAAGATATGTACGAGTAACATCCCGTGACCCTCGCCAGGTCGTCAGTACACCTTGTGGAAGGCCAGTCTAACAAGATGCGGTTTAATACTCGTGTTTTACAGAGAGTTACTGCCTATCATACGTCCACAACCCACGATACTCCTTAGATAGAGGTTTTCTGACGTCTGACTACCCGTATTTTATCATTTCAAGTCAAAAATAACACAAATTTGCTACAACTTTCAATTCTACTTTTCACAATAATAATCATAAATTACTAAGAAATTATTAGCGTTATTCTATTTCATATTCCCACTTTCTCTATTCTACTTTTTAACAATAACATGAAGTTACTAAGAAATCATTAGCCTTATTTTATCACATAGCCTTTTGAATTAAATTCCAGTTAAAACTGCTTAACCTCAATAATCAGAACACTTCGAAACTAATTTCCTAGAATAGAAAATAAGCCTGTATCAAAAGGAAAGAAAAAAAGAAAAAGACAAGACTCGTCGCGATAGCATAAAAAGCGTGTACATTCAGTTCGGATTACAAAATACTTCACCACTTAGTATGTTTTAGTTCCGTACGAGTATGTAGACGTGGAACATTCACCAAGGAATACTGGGAATTTATTTCATTTGAACCATTTCTGAACCTCTTAAGGAATGCTTTAACACGTGTATAAGGTTCTATGTGTGCAGAAATGTTGGCCCTACTTGTTGCGAGCCGATAAATATACTGGTATTTTTAGGTGAAAAATATTCTAATGACTTCGCCCGCTCTTTTGCGCTAGACTTTTAACAATCAACTCTTATGTTCTTTCTTTGCCTTGCGTTTCAGGGCCTCGGTTTTTCCTTTCAGAAGCGAACCCATGGCCCCAGTAGGCTTCGACCCTACTGGTCCCTTACGATTTTGGAGATAAGTATCTCCTTAAGGCGCGCGTGGAACAATAACATAATTACTTGCTAATTTAGTTGGCATATTTTTTAGCGTACAGTAATGAAAAATACACAAAAGTATAATAGAGAAACCATTTTGTCTTAGGCGTTACTATTAACAGAAACGATTTTCTAGCGAAACATTGACTTGCCATTACTTTGATTTGATAAAGCTCAGTAATTTATTTCGTTGGTATCTCTCATGGTAACGTCCATGTGACATACGAGTGGAAAATAACCATGTCGTCGATTTCCAAAATAGTCCAGACTACCAATACTTATTTCTTGAAAGGATCTCAATCAAACAAATAACCCTTAATTGGAGTTGTTTGGATAATAATATTATCGTATTATGATCTCCCAAAATATACCAAATAGTCAAATTTAAGTTGGTCTAGTCACTCAACCGTCTAGACGAATGGACCACCGATCATATAATTATGTTTATTTGTAAGGACATTATCTGGAATAATTCTATGATAAAATCCTTTAACAATTTATCTTATATCTTTATATTTATCTAATATATATAATATCCTTTACAATTAAGTAATTGATATTGAAATAATCATGACGTATGTATTATAATCGCAAAATTATATGAGTAAACATAGATTTAATTACTTAGCAAATTGTATAAAGGATGGCTCTACAATTCACTCAGACAGAACTTAACAAAACTATGCTCAGTAGCGAAACACAAATTAAAGCCTTCAACCTCTCATCGTCATAATTATTCAGCACATTTAGATGTGTAGTCAGACCAGTTATGGACACACCATCATTGCAGCAATAGGCCACCTCTTTGAGGAGTGGTTAGAGATATAGACTCAACTGCTTTCTGTCTGGTGTCCCGCTAGGACATTCTGCCTACCGCAGGAGATACCTTGGGCGTCGGGAGTCACTGTGAGATTCCTAGCCTCCTAGTTCGCCGACCGCTAAAAGCTTGGTCTGGGTCGACGGCGCTCAATGTAATACGCGCGCCGCAAAAAAATGCCAATTAATTTGTCCTTTAAATATAGTTAAGGCTATATTAGTGCACCTCATCATTAACGATTGCATCACTGCTTACTATCAGGTGGGATCGTAGTAAAGCACAAGTTAATATCAATAAAAAAAAGTTAATTTCAGAAACCCACCGTCTATCTTTCATCCCCATGAGAAAACGGCGTGAATTTTCTAATTCAGAACTGACAAAATGGATTTGTTACTTGTAAGTAATGAAATGGAAGAACCGTCAATAGGTGGCTGGTGCATTCTAGCCAAATCTCCATATAAATTGCTACAATACGACCGCTAGACATAACTGAGATATTTATATCTGTGGTAACGATGTTTTAGAATACATACTCATATGTAACATGCTAATAATTGCAGTATGGGACGCGGTTGAATTAGACTGTTAAAACAATTCTGTAGCCACGCGTTGTGGATTTGTGTTTATATTACAAGTCACCCTTTATTTAAAGATAACTAGCTTCTACCAGCGGCTTTGTCTGTGTGAATGTTGTGCGAAGTCGAAGTTGAAGACTGATAAAAAGTGGCCTAGGTATGTATCCCGGGACATTGTGTAGATAATGTCTCGGGATACATAATACGGGTAGCCGTATTTTAAATTACATCAATATAAGGATAGGCAAACATACACATATTTTCGCGTTTAAATATGAGTGTGATTAGCACCCGTAGGTATCACGAGTCGCACGTAATTAATATGCGATTATTTTGTCCAATCCTGAATGAAGGCTCCCACAGGCAGGCGGTACGTGACATAATATAAAGACCACTTTCTATATGGCTACATAATATTATGTACATGGAATATTCTCAACAAACATGCCATCGTTACGTTGTTGAAACCTCTACGGTACAGACTAAGCGTTTCGCCTCGTCGTTTATACCGCATACATCGAAGGTCTGGAATAATTTTCCTGCTACGGTCTTGCCGTCCGATAATAATTTAGGGGTCTTCAAGGCTAGAATGAATAGGTTATTAAACTAGTGCGCCTCACCATCAACGATTGCATCACTGCTTATCATGGGATCGCAGTAAAGCACTAGTTTAAATCATATAAAAAAAATCGCATCGTTGTATTTATAAGTGTCGTATAGTGCCTGTTAAAGGAAGCTTTTAGTCAGCATTTATTTTAAAACGCATTCGTCATAGTCTCTATTCGAATGTCGTAATTTTTGCATGTAGTGAACCTCGACCCTGGATTATATTGTGCGAAGTAAATTGTGCATAGAGACTTAAGACTAAACGACCTACCGAAACAAAACTATTTTTTGAAGAAGAGGAAAACGTAGCGGCCAACGTCTCTTTTTTATAGTTTTATTATAGAAAGTTTGAAGCCAATGCGTGATTCCGATTGGTCGTTTCCTATGGAGAAGAACCGGCAAGAAATGTCACTTTTAAGCCTGGGATACACTAGGGAACATTTTGTCCCGAAACACGACGCGCAACACTCAATATACGTGACGCTGAAACGTTGCATAATGTGCCGCAACATGACCCGAAACATTTTTCTGTTTTAAGACATTCACTTTGGCAGGTTCTACGTAGTTGTTGAGCAACATGTTCTGCAACATGTTGCTCCATTTGCCCCCTAGTGTATCCTTGGCTTTATTCTTATTTTTTTTTACAATATTTCCAAATCACAATCTTATAGAATCAAAACACCCGGCTTCTTAGTCGCCCCAACTTGTGTTGTGAATTATCCTGAACACTGATTCATTGAAGTCACTACGTGACATAATATATAGCCCCTTTGATTTTAATATTTTTCAGGCTACTCAACCAATATACTTACAACAATTTGTACAATCAGGGAATCTACATTCCCTACAGTACCTACGTATTGTTTATCGGTTTATGGTTGAGCAGCGTTCAGGAATCTTCGCACAGCTGCTCGAGTTTGATAAACTGAATTGTCTCAAGATAAATGCCTATGGCCAGTGCATGACATGCGGCGCTGAAACGTTGTCGTTTACAATGGGCCTCATCACAAGGCCAGAATAGAGCGGGTTATGCTATGAGAGTCCTTGCGTGATTGGATTAGAAATAAAGACATTCACAAGAAAGTTGCCAACGTAGCCCGAAGAATTGCCAAACTTAAGTGGCAGAGGTCAGAGCACATTGCTCGCCGAACAGATAGTCCATGAGGCCGAAAAGTTCCGGAGTGGCGATCACGTACCGGAAGACGCAGCGTTGGAAGGCCTCCTAGAAGGTGGGATAGACCTACGTTCATTCACTATTCCATGAGAGTGTAAGTGACGGTGGATCTTGTCAAGAAGTCACCTTTTTACTGTTGACTTGATCTCAGAGTTGCAGCGATCATGAAACATAGACTGGCAGAGATTTAGACTAGTAATAAAGTTATTAATTATACTAAATAATTGTACGTATAATGAAAGTGTCCAAACCATTCATTAAAAATAAAGTCTGACATTTCGTTGTCTGTATTTAATAACAGGATATTATGCCATTACGCCCACTAAAGTGTGTGTATGCCCGATTTTAGCAAATTGCTAATTTAATAATGTTCCACTAATGATACACTAAACAAAATAAACTAAAAATTTTGTGATCAGCGCTTTCTAGAGATAATATGGCCACTTTTGTACTTGTTTTGCTTTCACTTTAAATATTTAGATCCTAGGCAATTTATAAAATAATCATCATCTATCTAGCCATTTCCCAACTATATTGGGGTCGGCTTCCAGTCAAGCCGGATTTAGCTGAATACCAATATTTTACAAGGAGCGGCTGCCTACCAGACCTCCACAACCCATTAACTGGGGCAATTAACACCTTCCCAATCCCGACCGGTCTCATGAGACCGCGCGAAACGTCATCGCAACATAAAATAATGATAGGAAAAAAGTGATGCCAGGGTTTCTATTAAATCTAGGCCCACCTTCCATTACCTATGTGTATTATATAGTTGGATAGGCAATATTGGGCTGAATAAAAGTTACTATGGCACTAAGTTCCAAATCTTAGTCCGATTTATTCAAATGCTTTTTTTCCGCAGTGTAAATAAAATAAAATAGAAATGAAATAAATTGCATATGTAGAAATAACATTGCTTGCTCAATAGAAAAGTAACTAATGATAAACAAAATATAACTTTGAAAGAAGTTGGTGCTGTAGTAACTTTTATTTAGTTGAATAATACGTATCCAACGATGTAACACAATAACTATTGAAAGGTGGACCAAGGCCTTGCATCCTCCTTTTTTCACCATGCGATAAAAAACCGCATGCTCTTTTATTAATTTCAGGTCATCAGAATGACTTCTCCCGCTCTTGGAAAAAACCGTGTGCGAATATACTGAATTCATATAGCATGCACCTTCAGGCCAATTTCTTTTTCTAGAAAATGAAGGCTTAGTCTAGCAACGGGAACATTATATAAGGCACGTAATGCCACAGCATTATAGCGATAAAACAAAACATAAATGGTTTCGTGCTAATAATGATATAACACGGCATGTTTTAAATTATACTGTACGCGATGTATTTTTTTTTAAATGCACTTAATTATTTGACACCATATGTACCAGATGTAGCTCCATGCAAAAAAGGCAAACCACAGGCAAGTTGTAAGTTTGACAGACAAATTGCTTAAGGACATCTGTTGTATTGCGCGAACATAATATTGTGACTGTGGGTTAGTAATAACAAGGGTACTTATTTTCAAATTTAAATACCACATTACAGTTATTTAGGTACAATTACCAAAAAAGAAAGTAATTTGTCGATACTAAAAGTATCAAGTAACATAAGGCACATATTTACGCTTTGGGTAAAAACCACTTACGTCAATCGTCGAAAGGGACACTCAATTTACATTTTAGGTAAATGCCCCTTAAGTTAATTCATATTACTGGAATCGTGTTCCTTCTTTGCCTGTTTTTGTTCCATCACTGTCCAATTATGAATCAGAATCAGTGTAACTGCGAAAAAGAGATGTGCATATATTGCATGCGAATATATTACAGTGGCAATGCTAATTTTAAGGTAATTGTGAAATGAGACGTCAAAGCATAAATGTTTTTTTAAAAACCTGATAATTATTTCTGTATTTTTCAAAGATGTCACGTCAACATGACACTGTATTTCAGGATCAATCCTGGTGTTGTTGATTGTTGGTATTGGCCCACATTGGCCGCAAGGAGAAGTGTGAGATTTGGCTTTGCCAATGTTTATATGGAGATAGTCTGGAAATCTATTTATTTTAAAAATATTTTTGTTATAATGTTATTATGTACAATATAACGATTATATTCATTATTTAGGTTTATATTGTGCATCCTATCCTCGAATATGATCTCTCTCTAAAACTCAAAGGTTTGCTGGGAGAAAACTCATTGTTAAGTCCCGTTTAGACGGAGAGAGGTTTTCGCACGTTTTGATAAAAAACAATTAATATCGCCATAACATTCATCATCATCTACCTAGCCATTTCCCAACTACATATATTGGGGTCGGCTTCCAGTCAAGCCAAATTTAGCTGAATACCAGTATCTTACGTAGAGCGGCTGTCTACCAGACCTGCACAACCCATTAACGCCATAACATTATCGTATCAAAATGTTTACAGACAGTCAAGAACTAACTATTCTGTGAACTAACTCCACGGTTATGTCATACGAGATTCAGAAGTTGATTATAGTTAGCGGTAATGTCCTGCGTCTGTTTACACAGCAAAATTATAGTAAGAAGATTCTTGCTTACGAGAACTTCACCTTGTGTAAACACGATCGCGTATGATATTTTCGAATATCGTAGAACTCAGTTTGATCTGTTTTAAGTGCGAGATTCGTCATACTTCACGTCACCACTAAGGTTTTGTGAGGGGGCTTCTGCGAAGCAGTAACCCTAGCGAGGGAATGGGCCTCACGCCTTAGCCACCGGTATCCCGACTCCGAGTACGATCCAAGCAGCCACCTTAGACGTGAGCTTGCGGACGGCGAGCAATGGGTAGGTCGCCATCCGGTCGCCCGGTAACCGTTCGGACCGAGCTCAAGTCGTCGGCGGCGCGTAGTGTTCCACGCGCGCCTCAATAAGACGTCAGCAAAACGCTGAAGCCTACTGGGGCCATGGGTTATGATCAAAGTGAACCCCGGGGCCTTGGAACGAA
This sequence comes from Mythimna separata, assembly GCA_030763345.1. NCBI lineage: Eukaryota > Metazoa > Arthropoda > Insecta > Lepidoptera > Noctuidae > Mythimna > Mythimna separata. The sequence goes on along the minus strand of CM061167.1, from coordinate 17,575,109 downwards.
GGCAAAGACGAAACAGGAGTGGGTTTTAGTTTACAAAGTCTAACACGGCCTCCCGCTCCGTCCAAACGCGGGTGAATTCATTTAAAAGTGCAACACAACAGACTCATTTGGTTAACTAAATGAGTCTCAACGGATTAACACTTCTCCCTGGATTTACATCCACGGTTGACAATGAAACTTATGGGAGTCATTAACCGTTCGATCGTTGAATCGGTAAAGTCGATTCTCGGTAAAAACAAGTAAAAAATGACTGCATTATTTAAATGGAAGGACAGAAACAGTTTGTGATGCACAAACAAAATATACGGTGGAATACATAAAATACACATGAATATAGGTACGTAATACTGTAAGTCACTCTGAGATGTAGAGTGTTCGTGTATACTGAATAATATAACTTAGCCACGCTAAAGAGCCAGAATTCAGAAAAGTCGAATAAATACCTCCTGTAATAGAATATTCTACTAAAATAAAGGCTCCGTTCCCACGTGTCAACCGATAACACACACAGCTTAAAAGCTTCTTGTTTTTATCCACGCGATCCAACTCAATGTTTGATGAATTTATCAACGCGAAAAAAGTTAAATAACACCCGAAAACTCTATTGGCATTCGGTAATTCAGGCATTCTCTCGAATATTTTAGAAAACGTGTGCCAGTAAATACGTTTTTTTTTAAAGCTTAGACTATTTTTGGAAAGAAAATAGATCACTTAGAATTTTAATAAAATATGCAAGGTTTCTACCGTTGTACATTTTTTATTTTTTTAAATTGTGATTACATTATGGAATCCCAAAGTTTACGAAAAATAGCAGATTTTCAGAGTTCTCTACTGGACAAGCCCTACAAAATTTTTGGATTTAATCCCTATAGAGACCTAGATAATAACCACAAAATATCTGTTTCCAAAATATTTTAAGAAAGATGTGTCATAACGTCATAATCACGTAAGAAAATGTACCTCAGTAAGGACGCTTCATAATTTGTAAAAGCAAACCCATACTATTGAACGTTTCTCGATCACTGACCACACATGGACGCATAACCTTAGACTACACTCCAACATTACCGCTGCATTCTTGCAGCTCGTAATACACAGGCTACTGCTGAATCGCACTTGACCAGTTTCATTTCAAGCGTCGAGTATCAAGACACAACAAAAGCTATTTAAAGAGTTGAATGCTACTCGAGAAAGTTATTAATTTGTTCGCTTATTGATTGGAAGACACACATGGTTGGATTGAAGACCTAAATTGAAAGGTAAACGATTTCCATTAAAAAATCCTTTAAACTTTTAAATTCAACGTCAATTATTTAACACAAAGTAACAGTTTAAAGTAGCTGTGAGAGAATGGAGACGAAGAGAAAACTTTACCAATCCGGAGTTTGACTCACAGTGATTTAAAGAATATTGAATTTGATTGGTAATATTGAAAAAAGGTTTAAGTTAAGATGTTAGTCCTGGCCGTCATTTGAAGAAATTTGACATACATTAAGTATCCTTAGCGGTTTGAAAATAAACTCCTTAATTCATGAATCCCCGACCGGTCTCATAGGACCGCGCTGTTATTGTCTTACTATTGTGTCTCGTTTCGCGGGTATTGATAGGTTAACGATAGTTATAAAATTATTACGAATTTATTTTTTGTTTGGTAAAATTCACACTCCGCGAAAGTAAAAAAAACTACATCAGGGAAAAATATTAAAAAGCATGGTTTCGTCAAATACAGATAATTTCACATAAAAATGACATTACCCATTTCAAATACACATTTTTAGAACAAAATGTGATTAATCTAGAAGTTATTTAACTTTTTTAATCTAAATTAAAACAAAACATGTTTTATCTCTACATTTTTCAGTCAGAACTTGTTCTTTTCTTTATAATATGGCAAGCATATTTTTTTTCCACGTGGACACGGCGGTGCTCCGCCCAAGCGCGGACCACGATACACCCCTACCGAGTCCTTCAGGCGGTCCGCATAATGGTGACACCCGTGCGTTTCTTTCGTTAGTCCATCTAGAAAGTCCCACAGGCCACAACTGTAGAGAGTTTACACGAAGCAATTACTTAGTATTTTCTGCAGTCCCTTGGTTAAAGTGATTTAGTTTTGCTCTTGAAAGATTTCCAATTTAAAATTCACTATGTTGTTTAAAATCAAAGAAAAGCAAAGCTCGTTTTATTAAATTTAATAAGTTCTCTAGCTCTAGTAACAATTAACCAATTAAAAAACTAAGCTTGGTCTATCCTTGTCCTTGATGAAACTACGAGTACTACGAGAATAGATAGATCAAATAAAGGAACAAAAATTATCTGAAACTAAGGTAACTACCTTATTTTCGGATAAGGTTACAGTCATGAAATTATTCCGGATTGTCCGCTAGTTCAGATATTTTAAGTTATGAGCATTACAATTTTAAAATAAAATATAAATAGGACAATGTTACTTTTATTAGGTACTAGTCTAAATTATTTGTTTGCTTGTCCGGGCAAACCCCATAAAAACTGTCATAACTTGACATTTAGACTATCTTTATCCGAAAATTTTATAAATCATCCATTCGCGAGTATAAATATCCTATATCAGCAAGGCGGGATGGTCTTGGTTACGTGAATAGGTTACTAAGACGTGAACTCGAAAACAGATGGAAAGTAGCCTATATCCATCCTTGGGGTTCAAGGTAGCTCCGTACCAAATTTTGTCAAAATCTGTTAATCAGTGTAGCCGTGAAAGTGTATCAGACAGACAGTTACTTTCGGTTTGTAATATAAGTATGGATTTATAACCTCCTGGGTTGCGGTATGGTTGCAAAGAGTTACTGTAACCCTCGCAAAGTGGAACTGACGAAATGTTCCTTCAGTTGCTCTTTGGTCAGTTTGGGATTTGGTCAGGAAAAGTCTGAAACTCCCTTTCGCTCAGGAAAAGCGGGAGGAGTCATTAGTTGACTTCTCATGAAAGAAAACGGTCGGTGCATGTACCTACACATTTTTTTTTCTGTGTGTTTAAGCTCGGAGTGTTCTGCGTCATAGAACATAGGTTATGTACACATAAATACTGTGTACGTGAATAAAAGCACACATCCAAGACCAATGCTCCGAGTGAGTGGAATTCTCTGTTGGAGTCTGTTTCCAGATAACTGCAATCTGGAGGTCTGTGTGGATGGGGTCTGTAAGCGTCAAAGATATGAACACGTTGTTTCTTGGCTAGCATACCTTATTCATGAATCCCCGACCGGTCTCATGCGACCGCGCTGTTATTGTCTTACTACTGTGTCTCGTTTCGCGGGTAATGATAGGTTAATTGTCGATCACATCGTTAATCACGCCATCAACCACATTTTGTACCACTTGGTAGACCAAATCGTCGGATAACATCAGGTAAGATCAAACGCAAGCCTATGAATAAATACCGCCTTCGAGAAAAAAATAATATCTAGTTGGTTTGGTATGAAGTTTAGACAGACAGAAATCTTTGAAAGAAAAAGTGTAGCATTACATTTTGTTACTTTTAATGAGTACGTACATTTCTCTCTATTGGTATTTTCAGGTATTTTTATTGTTAGTAGTTTTCCACTTAGAAAATTTCTGCTTTCCATAAAATTTGTTCTACTATACTTATTTCGTGTTGCTCAATGTGACGATATGATCAAAACTTACAGCATTTCTAATAATATCATTCAGACCAGTAAATTTTAACGAGTTTTGATAACAAATAACTAGCTATTTGTAACATTACAGTTGAAATTGGCGTACGCGCAAATATAAGCGAATTATTTTCAATACTCGAGCTTTGCGAGCCAACACCTTGTAAGATGAGAAGCCACCCAGATTTACCGTGGAATATTCTGCTCGACTTTATGTTATGTAGCTGTTAACACAGATAACACTACGCTAAAATTCCTCGGTAGTATAAGCAGATGTATAGCTACCCGCATTCCACTGGCTATAACAATATAATATTCCACCGCACTTTCACACAACACTATCTAGTCCCAAACTAAGCAGAGCTTGTGCTGTATGTAGGTACTAGACTACTGATAAACATACTTATATATTGCTAAATACATAAATAAATATTATAGATAAATTGCACTCAGACACTAAACAAATAATCGTGCTCATCACACAAACATACCTACTATGTCTTGGGTGGGCACCGAACGCAAGACCGTCGGCATAGTAAGCAGAGGTAGTGAACAGTTTCCTTTCTGAAACTATTTTTGAGTACCTATCTATATATAGTAACCAAAATTACTAGGACTAGGAATGAGAAATTCTGTCCAAAAATTCCTTTTATGACGTAGCCGAGCACTAACAAGAGGTTTTGGAAATTCAACCTTTGTTAAGGTAAAAAGGAGGAATTTCGATCAGCAAAATTTTTGCAGTGTGCCAATACACCTACTTGAAAGTTTGCACAATCACCTCATTATTGTTTTTTCCAAACTAACCCCATTAGAACTATTCAATGGGTGTTAATGATTGCATTCTTATTCTTGAGTTAATAAAACTTGAAACTTGGCGACGGACAAAGTCGCAGTCGTTAGCAAAGTGCTAATAATTAACAAGTGAGTAGCCTCGTGCCCCAGTACAGGAGACTAGTGTTTTAAAGTAGCCTTTAGACCTGATCTTCAGAGAAAAAGACTTGATTGTTCAAAAAAGTTAACGCGGCCCTAGATCGCAAAGGAGAGCTGTAAGGACTCCGGAAAGTTTTAGTCTAAGCCCTGGATCGCAAAGGATAGCAGTAAGGACTCCGGTAAGTTTTAGTCCAATAAAAAGATCCGACACACTCTCGTGCCCTAGAGCGAGAGAAGTTATCTGATTTTCTATCACCCTAAAAAAAAGGCAAAAGATAGTAGGTAGAGGTATTGTGCTTCTACCTATCCAGTCGAATTTTTGATTTATATCGCTGGTAAGCAATTCCTGATATACCCATAGTCGTTTTCATTGTAAAGACGAATAATTGTGATGTGAAAAGGTTTAATGTAACTTTATAATTTCTATAAGAAACTTCAAAATCTTTTGAATTGATCTAAAGCATCTCCTAATTCTATGCATTTTCGATTATCGAGAATCGTAGTCCCAGCCTTAAGTATGTTATTATATGTAGTTGTGTTAGAATTGTCAATCACTGGTTACATAATTGTTGATTTTGACAAGTTTGGAAGTACCAAACTTCATACAGCTGCAGCAGCAGCAACAACTAATAACAGACTTAAGGCCCTTATAGCATAACTGTAGCTTCGTGAACAAGACCGCTCTTATTAAAGATTTGATGTAACTTTTCCGCTACTATATAGGTATAGGTACCGACTGTCATATCTACGGATACCGCATGAACAACGCACCTTGTTTAGCAAGTAGACTCTTCTATCGAATATATTTTTAAGGGCTGAGCAAGTTCTTATGGTTCCTTATCCTTAAATATTCCTCCACCGCGTCTGCTTGCTTGTCTGTTCGCGATAAAGTCAAAAAATACTGAACGAATTTTCACGCGGTCAAGAGAAAGATTTAGGCGCATAATAAAAAAAAAAGAAAAATTTAACTTTTTGTAATAACCGTGCAAAGTTCTTTAGGTTAGTTTAAAACTAAGTGTTGAATTTGAAAGGAAAATAAGCGAATGTTTTAATTCAGTCCGTTTACAGTCAACACTGAAACAGTGTAACCAGTTATCAAATACCTATCGGTTGTGTCCTCTTCGTAAGCATTTGAACCCATACTGACTAGGGGCGTTGGCTCCTGGTCACAAACTAGTCAGTATGGTTCGGTACGAGTAATACTAGTAGGTCTTAGTACCTGGTAGTAGTACCAGGTAAGTAAGCAGGTACTAATGATTTTAGTACCTGGTACCTAACTTCGCATAAGAATTAATCATCATCATCTGCCTAGCCTTTCCCAACTATATTGGGGTCGGCTTCCAGTCAAGCTGGATTTAGCTGAATACCAGTATTTTACGAGGAGCGGCTGCCTACCAGACCTCCACAACCCATTAATTGGGATAACACGGTACTTCATGGCCAGACTGGAGTCAGATTTACTGGCTTCTGACTATCCGTAACGACTGCCAAAGATCTACAAATGACAGCCGAGACCAAACTAAATACCTATAAGTACGTACGTAAGTAGTAGTTTAACACAAGCACCGGCCCCAGGTCAGTGCGCCGGTTGCAATGCATCAACATACGTACATACACATTGTTATTGTTCAGATCGGATTACGTTGCTTTCGAAATTCTTCGTAAATGCTAATTTGATCAAAATATCCGTCTAATGCGCAACTAATGGGAGCTACCAATGTACTAACAAAACGCAGAAATATCTTTGGAAACTTTTCCCGTAGCGTAGCATCAGCCTTTTAATGTTCCCACAGGTGGGACTCAGGCCTCCGCTCTCTTTTTTTACTTTTCGCATAATCAAGTAAATATAAATAAATAGTTTAAATGTTAACTATGAATATTTACAACCTATCTATCTACATATTCTGCATCTACATGCAAAAGTAAGTAGGCAATTTAGGTGTCTTCAAGGCTAGAGTGAATTAACTCTAGTGTGCCGATTGCATCATTCTCACCATCAGGTAGGATCGCGGTTAAACCCTAGTTTATAATAATTTAAAAAAGTAACCTATGCAGTAACAGTTTTATATACAGCAATGAAGAGGCATTGCTTCTATCTGGAAATGCCAAAAACACCCAGAAAACTGGCAGCATTGTCGCGTTGAATGTAAATGCTTCTTTGCACAAAGAATGAGCCAGGAGCCAGGTCTCTAGTTTCGCAAATTGGAGGACAGTCGGTGAGAAATGTCTTTGACAAGTTTGGACCCCAAACTGCTCAAAACTTTACTGGTAGCTAAGTATTTGTGCTGTTTGAGGATCTGTGGGCAGGGCCAGCACAGCCCGTTGCACTTCGGACCTTAGGTAGCGCACGAGAATTTTTTGATTTCTAGGTATCGTGCAATAGGTACGTTTTCATGCAGTTATGGTGTGACAAACTTTCTAAAAATAGGCTTAAGAGATAAAAGAGTTAGCTTTAACTAAAGGTGAAGGAGGATATTGTTCATTTTTTTTCAGGAAACTGACAAAACATTGGTTTTTACGAATCTACGCAATATATTTTCATTTTCAGCAAACTGACAAAATATGGTTTTTCGGAATCGACGCAATATAACATTTCCATTCATACAGGTATGTTAACTTGGCAAACAGTGGAAAAAGTTGACAATTAGCGAACCGAACATAATTATCAGTTATTATCTAGTGTCTAGCAGTAAATTCTTTCCCTCGGACATTTATATATCCGACTTAATTTATTTTTCAACTTTAATCACACGATACCATTTTCCAGGTAATATAATTTTCAATGCATTTGATATTCATGCAGTCAACGGTGAGGAATCAATTAATAATTATATGGTAATTAGTTTTATGTTACTATTACTTCAGGTCAAGAACGTATCTATATCAAGTTGATGAATAAAAACAAAGCATAGAAATCAAAGTCTCGGGCAAATTAGAACAGCATCAATAAAGTTTTGGCAGAACTAACCGAGTGCCTACATTGTATCAGCGGTCTAATAATAATATAAGTCACAATCATTTCATGCGAAACGACAGTATTATCATTTAAATTCATGAAACAATACAAACGCGTCCTGAAACAACTTTTCTAATAATCCTGCAGCGCATCTCTCCAGCCAATGCGAGTGCTCGCAAAACTTTTTACGAAACTTGAGGAAATTCCGTAACGATTATTAGATACCAGCAACACTGTTACACGATCTTAAGTCTTAATACCGTTGCAATAAGTAGTAATAAATAAACAATGATGACGATTATTCAATTAACTATAAATAGCCTAATCATCTCTGGTCATTAAATTAATTAAGTACTGCACAAGATTCACACTGGGACGCGAAAATAGTTGAAAACTGGTCAAAGGAGAGCACTTTTCACAATTTTCACCGAATCCAAGAAAAAAAATCTCCATTCACACTGGCTTACCCCTTGGCCGGGGGAGGTGCTGAGCTGCCATAGTGCAGCTGGGGGGTGAAGTGCAGCGCCATGTCGGGTGCTGCAGCCGGCGCGGGCTGGCAGGGCTGCGCTGGCGGCGGCCCGGGCGCGCCGCGCGGTTGGGGCTCCGGCGGCCGGCACGGGTAGCCCGCGTACTGGAACTGGTTTATCGGGCAGTCTAGGTCGGGCAGCGACCATTCAGCCATGGTCTACTCGTCGGAGGAGACGCGCGAGTACTGCGCAGGGCGGACACACGCGTGCATCGGCGTGGCATCGCGCGCGCACTGCCGCCCCGCCGCTGCCTCGCGTCTCCCGCCGCCGATGCAACGCATAAACAAACTGCAAATCCTTTATCTGGCCGCTTCACGGCACTCGGCGATGTACGTATTATACGTCGTTAGCCGACTACTGATAAAGGGCGGTCTTGAGCAGCGTTCACACTAAACTAATTAATCACTATGCAACCACTATTCGTGCAACTCGATTGCGAAGACGACTACTAACTTGAAAGACTTTAAAGTTTATTTTTTGTAAGGCAGGTACGTTTTGTTTACATTATTACGCAGTTTTCACGAGTACGATAATAGTTTCGTCACAGTTTTACGGTTATTGTAGTAATCATGTTAAGCATGGTTTATGTATATTGTTACAACGGCCACTTTTCGTCGTATATAAACTGATCTAGGCAAGGTTCCTTTGTAATGAATGCAACAACGGAGCAGGATTATCATTGGCTGCATCACGCGCGCAGATTAGGAGTTATGGCGGCCTTGAGCGCGTCGTTGAAGGAATACAGACTAACATACATACACACTTGGGTACGTTTAATTGATTTAAGGTAAAGTGATGTGTTTGAGATTGTAACAAAGTTGCGGAGCGAAAACATGCCTTGTTTACTTATAAATGTGCTGTCGCGGAGTATTAGATAGGTACGTAGCGCTGCTATCTGCTGAACGTTAACGGCTGAACATTGGCCTCAACCTACGCTACAGCGCGCTGCACCGACACAATCACCGCGCGACATCCGACATCCCATATGGCAATTAATGCCATACTTGCAGAGAGTGGCCAATTAGTGCCTGCACGTAGGGCCATGCGATACCTAGACCTTTTCTATTACAGTATACAATGTAGGTTCTTTATATAAACTTTGGATCTTAGGGTGGGGATCTTTTCTTATTCTTTGTACACACCATAAAAAGAAACTGCAAAATTTCATCGTTTTAGGTCCTTGAGTTTGGGAGGCGTAGATGTGTCAATGAGTGAATCAGGACTGTGTCTTTTACATATTATATATACAAAATTATGCCATTTACTGTCTGTTTTGTACCAACACAGAGGACGGTCTGTTCGTTTAGAATCATTAGATAAGAATTTGTACTTAAGACTTATTAGCAATCATTGTTTGTTGGTATTAACCGATTCATACATGTACTCGTACATTATTTTACGAGGGTTATGGAATAATGTAAGGAAATTTAAAGTCGACTCTATGACAAGTGTGTAAGGTTTATTTTTATTTAATCGATTCAGGTGGTCTGTTTCAATTACTATGCGTAGTACGTACCTAGATGAGGGAAATAAACATCGAAAATAGAATATATGCATGGAAATTATATTAATTATAATTCCCATTTTCTTTAGTAGGTACCTATATTTGTTAGTGTAGGTATATAAAGTTTCTAGTGTGACTTATAGAGGACGAAATGAGGACCACATTCCATTGTATTTGTTAGAGCAACTACTTTTTCAGAAACGTGTCGAGGTGTTATACAGATATTAATTCATGAATCCCCGACTGGTCTTATGAGACCGCTCTGTTATTGTTTTACTATTGGATCTCGTTTTGTGGGTATGTGATAGGTTAATATGAAATTCTCAGATCTTATACCCAGTGGAAATTGACACATATAAATCGGTGCAATCGAAAGATATCCTCCTGTTGCATTTAGAGAATGAAAACCTATAGAAAACTTCCCATTAACCTAGAATCCTGAAATTTTATTTTATAACACTGTGTAAAAAATAAATACATATTTATTACGAGTAATAATAAAATAATACAGCTACCAATTACTTAATCCAATCTAATGCGAAAGATGTAAACAAAAATATAAATGTAATTTGTATTTTTAACATTTAATTTAATTACAACATTAAAAGTAAAAGTTTAAAAAATAAACTTGTCATGACTGTGACTAGATTAATAAAATCGGTCAATCATAAACCAAATGAGTTCTTTACACGTTTTGTGAACGTGCTAAGAGCTCCAAGGATACTCTTTTTAATGAATAAATATTTACAAATTATAGTCACATTGTTAACATTTAAATTAAATATCTTGGTACCTACATGTTACCTATTCGACCTGGCGAGGGTCGCGGGAATCCGATGGATGTGAGACGCACAAGACCGGTCGCTGTGGCGACGCTTGGGGGAGGCCTATGTCCAGCAGTGGACGTTTTTCGGCTGAGATGATGATGATGTTGATGATATGTTAAAAGGATATAAGTTAAAAGTGTACAGAAAAGTAAACATTCAAAGAAAAAATTATTAAAAGATAACGTGGGCGCTGGGAGATGACCAGCACCTACTGATATTATGGCACCCGTCCACGAACATGACTCATATGCTAGCACCATAGCTCAACCATTTTGAAGGGACCAAAATGATTCTAATGTGCTGGATCACTTTCAGCACCACCATCAGAAAGACAATTATTATGACAATGTCAACTGCTAGACCACAAGTCAAAGAAAAATCTAGTAAATGGTTGTTTAAGAAACATTTTTGTAGTTCTGAGACCGTTTTCACATTATCCGATCCGATATCGGTATCGGAGGCCGATCCGATATCGGGGTAAGTAAAATGTATGAAATGCCGTGCTCCGATATCCGATATCGGGTCGGACAATATGAAAGACAGGTACATATTTCATACATTTTACTTACCCCGATATCGGATCGGCGTCCGATACCGATATCGGATCGGATAATGTGAAAACGGTCTCACAGTAAAGTTTGGTCAAGAAATTGAGTGTAATAGACAGTAAAAATATTGCCTTACAAATATCTTAATAGAATCAAAAGTTCTTTATTTATATACACGGATAATTTACGTTTTAAAAATACCTACTTAAGTAACTAAATAATAATTATCTTAATTCGTCTAATAATCTTAATTCTGCCAACAGTGTTACCAAAATGCTAATGCCAGTCAATTACCATGTGAGAGGAATCCATAATTTTTATAGGTAAATAGATAATTTCGAATACAGTAAAATCCAACATGATTTGATACTTTGTAATCTATAAGTGCCTAACTGGGAAAAATAGAGTTTGTGACACGTGACATATCCTACTATAAATAACATTATAAACGCGTAAGTTTATTTGGATGTTTGTTACTCCTTCGAGCAAAAATTACTGAATGGATTTCGATGAAACTTAGTGTACAGGTAGACTGTGTCCTGAAAAAACCTATAGGAGTTTTTTATCCTGGGAGTAGGTTCCATTGGGGTTATTTTCTACTTCTTCTTCTTAGCGTGTCGATGGCAAAACTCTTCAAATACATTGCCTGGCCCAGTATTCGGCCACGGCAATGCCGTCCACTGATGCTGTCATTAGGTCATGGCGTGAGCATGTAACAGTTAAAAGTTCATTAAAGTTTTAATTGTTACATTTTCTACTATCTATCTATTTATTAATGTTTTTATTGAAAATTAATTATTTTTTTCAAAAATGTCATCGGGTTTGATTAGAAATATTAGAGTAACGATTATAAACAGTTAAATTATTTTTTATTTTTTTAATCAGATTTTTGTTGAAAAAATTAGAAAAACGCTGACGAAAAATTCCAGAACGGGAGCATCCAGAATCATGTTCTTGATCCATGGTAGGTACTTGATTTGTGCGTCGATGTCAGACACACCCCGTTTATGCTAAGATCTTTAAAACTACGCAACGGATTTAGATGCGATTTTTTTAATAGACAGAGTGATTCAAGAGGAAAGTTACATATCATGTTCTTGATCCATGGTACTTGATTTGTGCGTCGATGTCAGACACACCCCGTTTATGCTAAGATCTTTAAAACTACGCAACGGATTTAGATGCGATTTTTTTAATAGACAGAGTGATTCAAGAGATAGTACAGAAGTACTGACCATTTTGCACCCATGCAAAGTCGGGGCTGGTCACTAATATTATACAAAATGTATCGTTGGCTAAACTAATTACTCAATATTTTGTTTATAGAGACTCAATCAGTTATGTTTGTTAACAAAAATTCCGCATCGTCGTCTAAACAGAAAACTACAGGTTTGGGCAATGCTGACACACCATGCATCATGTTGATACTACGTCAGATACTAATGTCCTCACACAATAGATCAGTGTGAAACAAACGGAGGCAGCTTTAGCCATTGTCAATTTTCATAAACAAGTATTGCTAATGTTGTTATTACACCTATCAATTTACGCCAAATTGGCAATGACAAAAGATACGGAGGCGATACATAATTTTGTATGTATTGAGTATTATTACTGTATTAAGTACACTATTTAGTTCATGAATTCCCGACCGGTCTCATGTGACCGCGCTGTATTGTTGTATTTTATTTATTTACTAAGGTAAAACCAACAGCTTCATAAAAAACAATTGGCCTAAGTCTTACATAGTCGCCAATTACAGGTCAACCAGCATTCATAAAATAAGGGTGACATAAATTATTACATAATATAAAATTGCAATGAGAAAAAAAAATCAAATTGTGGAAACACATAACAAAATCAATTACTTAATACACTTTTATTATATAGATCAAATTGAATGAAAAACTAAATTAAGTACATATAAAAAACTAAAATTGTCTTATTATTGTGTCTCGTTTCGCGGGTACGTGATAGGTAAAGGGTTGATGAAAAAGAAATATTCTTAAAGAGAATTATTCGCGCAGCTGGCGTGTTTCAAGGTTGTGAAACTGGAAAGTATAATGCAAAAATTTGTAAAGAAGAACACAGGGAGAGATGAGAAAGTACACGTTAATACAATGGCCATACTTTTTTTTTACGTTAGGTCAGTTTTGCGATTGTCCGTCGCTGCTAAAGACACCCCAACCCTTTGAAACTGTGTTAAATTTATTCTGATTGAGTTTATTCCATGTTCACACGGTCACTTGATTGACAACTGTTGCTAGTGGCTTCGCTCGCGTTACTGTAGAAAACTTTCCCAAAGGGAATTCACTCCCGGTATAAAAAAGCTATATGCTAATTTTATTCAGTACTTGGTCTACCCGTGTAAAACTGTTCATCCACTCGAGTGTGAAACTAGTACAATATAATAAAAGTGTGTAACATTGATGATTACCGCTGAGACGGTATTTAGACCTGAGCTGTAGCGAGAACGATGATCATCAATAGGTACTCACTTGTATTATACGTTTTTCAATATACTTGTGAAGAACAGCAATTTAACTTTTTTTTTCGTTACTAGGTACAGTAGTAAAACTAGTAAAAAATTATCTGTTACTACGCGCGCATTTTTTTTTCTATTTACCCCTAAGGGAAGATCTTTTGATCATATTGCCTAGTCTTTCGTTTATGATTTGTTGCGTGAAAAGTTTTTACGATAATTTCCTTCGTAGTAAGTAACAATCAAACAATTTTTACAGTATTTTTTTAATTTAAACAGCCACTGAGCTGCACTCTATAAAATTACGTCCCTTTAAAATGGCGGCCACAGACAAAGAGAAAACAAAACGATTAATTTACATACGAAATGCAAGAAATAAGCCAGTAAAATATTAATTTTTAATACTATTGAACACATTAACCTGATGAATTTTGTCGTGTAAATACTCTTTTTGAGAACAAAGAGGCTTCAAAAAAGGTTTTAACTACATTATCACAATAGCGTAATGGTAACCAAAAAGTCACATCTTGGTAACAGACGCCATTTTGTGCCTAAGTACTATGCATTTAGAGTGCCTTTTTGAGCAAGTGTGTTGAAAAAGATATAGCCTATAGGAAAGAATGTAAATGAAAACTAAAAACAATTGATATTAAGTACCATTTTCAGACCGGTATTCAGAACTCTAAATGAGTGTAAAAGAAAACTGAAAACAATTGATATTATAACCGGCGGCACGTAACTTGGCAATGCGTTTTTTAGATCTATTTGGTGGTCAAGCGGGACGCGGGGTATGAGTTGCGCCGATCCAGCGCGCGATTGGTGCAGTATTATAATAGTAGTTTATGATTGGTGCCTTAGACGACTTTTGCCTCCGCACTGCGTTACGTCCCGTTCGCTCATTCGCTTTTTTGTGCACCATGCGCGAAACTTGCCAACTTATTTGCCGGGTATTATACCATTTTCAGGCCGTTATTCAGAACCCTATACTCAAACTAGGTCTTTACTCTCGCGACCACTAGATCACTCTGGCAATACCAGATCTAGTTAAATGAGGACATAACAGCATCTCTACACAATACAGACATTTCAGTAACTTACTGATCTTTTCAGCTAATCAGTTTTTGGCTACCCGGCTATGATTCGTGACGGCTGAAAGTACACATACCTACAAATTCAAATTCATTTATTTAGTCTGAATGTGGTACATAATATGGTCTTGAAACTTGATGGTCTCTTCACAATCTGCCATGTGTGGCGTGCAAATATTTAGTAGGTACATAAATATATTTTTGAGATTAAAAAGTAATATATGTTAGTATTGGGTTAATAAGAATTATGATTTACTTTAATTATTGCATGTCATGAACATCTAAAAATATTATGTAGATTAATTCATGAATCCCCAACCGGTCCAATGAGACCGCGCTGTTATTGTTTTACTATTGTGTCTCGTTTAGCGGGTATGTGATAGGTTAAATTCCTACAGCTAACTAGCTGTAAAGTAAATACAAGAAATCTCTTGGTGGCTTTTTAAGCACACATGGGTGGGCGGGCGGCAGATCGACATCCAATAATGAACAAATTGCAGAGGAAAAGTAAAGAAAATCGAGCATATTATTATTATATCGACAGGTCGTTAAGCAGGGAATTTAAGTGTCAAAGTGATTTATTTCTTGCGCATGTTAATAACCACGATTAAAATAAATGAATATTTACTCAATATTCGTTTAACTCTTAGCACCCAACTTCATTTAAGTTCACCAATGTGCCTATTTTTTTAGGAGTACCAAAAGCCTAAGTGACTAAAGCCCAGCTATGGTCCTTCAGTTGCCCTTTGTGTTTCGGTCCTAGCGGGCTCCGTCAATCTGTCACAGAGACAGCTCTGAAACACCATGCGCTTTCGACACGGGCTTGGTTTTAAGCGTTTGAACTATCCCGCGCCTACGATAACCGGGCCCACGTATCCTCCCTACGACTCCCGACGCTAGAGGCGTCACCGGTGGCTAACGGGTTGGGGTTTGCTTCTATCTTCCGCCACATGTTTCCGCCACAACCTTCGCTTGCATTACATGCCCTTTTGTTCCAAACCATAGCCTAGACGAGAGCCGGACGCGAGAGGTCGCCACCACAAATCACCTCCATGAGTACCACACCGTTACTAACTTTTTGCCCAGGCACCTGCTTCGATGTGCATCGGAATCGTACAATTTGATTCTTCAGCTAGTTTCATAGTACACAGTAGGATAATATATAGCAAAAATAAAAGGAAAAAGATATTACGGGCGATCCGAGCTCGGGAAGTGGACGGAAGTGCGCTTTTAAGAGGAAAAAACGATTTATCTCGATTTCCGACAAAACTACAAGTCCTATGGAAGAAACGGCAAAATTTCAGGTAATAAAAAGATCTACAACTTTTATGTTTCCACTTTTTTCACGAAACCTCAAAAAGTCTCCTATGTGAAAAGTTTAAATAACCATGTTTTTTTTATATCTTACGTCAAAATATCTGATTTTTTTATAAAGTCGGTGGGCATTTTGTTCGTTTCTCATCAGAAAGTAGTATTATTAATGACAGCACCTACCGAACTGTTAATATTAAGTTTAAAATTTCCTTTATTGAATTGCATATAATTTCTACCTTTTTCTTTTCATCTTTTGATCATTGCATTTGTAGTAAGCAAGTTATTACTTCTTCAAAATAATTGTACTGCGCTGCAATTTCTAAGAACTTGTTAAGAGTTAATAGGAACTTGCTTTCGCACTTTTTCTCCGGATATCTAATATCCGGATAAATACGAAGGTAAATTCCTTGTATCGTTGTTTCTTATATTTTTTTTATAAAATGTTTTGTATTTGTTTCTTGTACTTTCAGTTTGTATCATCTTTCGTGTTGAATTTTTCCAGCATGTTGTCTGCGTAATTGGCTACGCTGACCCCGTCGGGGAGGTCACGGTACGTAGTTGTACTAATCCCCATGAAACACCGCACTACAACTTTGCAACATTGCCACCAGTTCGTTTCGACGGTACGATTGTCCCATTTAGTTCCGATGTTAAGGATCTAGGCTTGCGCATCGATTCTACTCTGAACTGGCGGAATCAAGTGGCTAGTGTTAGTCAGAAGGTTACAGGAACACTTCGGGCTTTGTTTCGGTTGAAGAATCTGTTGCCATCAAGCACGAAGACAATGCTTGTGCAGACCTTGATTTTTCCAATCATCGATTATGGTGACGTGTGCTACTATGACCTGAATGCAGAGCTCCTCAACAAACTTGACCGCCTTCTAAATTACTGCATTCGATTCGTATTCAATCTTCATAAATATGATCATGTTTCAGCGCATCGGTCGCTTCTAAAGTGGTTGCCTATACGTCAACGCAGAGAGCAAAGAGCGCTCATTACCTTATTTTCTCTTCTTAATTCTCCTAATTCCCCGCGTTATTTAGACTCTCATTTTCAATTCATTTGCGCCAACCATAATAGAAATTTGCGCTCATCTCATAATCGCCTACTTCAATTTCCTTCTCATCGTACTGACTATCTTCACTATTCTTTCTTTGTTCAAGCTATTTCTTTGTGGAATGCGCTCCCCCAGGAGATCAGGATGGCAACGAACCGACTAGCATTCAAAACCAAAGTTCGCGAGATGATTCGTAAGAAGTTGGCAGTAGTATCATCACAGCGGTGAAGATATCTAATTGTCGATTATAACCAATTGTTTGACTGTGTATGTATGTATAAGTAGATATATGTAGTTTATTAATTTGAGTATATATTATGTATTATTATTGTATTTATGGTTTATTAGCAATAAGAGAAAGAAACAGCGGAGACAAGAATAGCTTGTCTCCGCTTTTTCTTTCTCTTATTGCACCTACCACTATTTTTTCTCTGCATCACCCAAAGGTTGACTGGTAGAAAATGCCCAAGGCATTAAGTCCGCCTCTGTACTTATATGTGCATAAAGCATTGAATAATAATAAATAAATAAATAAACTTTCGCCGTTTCCATTCTCTCTGGTAACCAGGGTAGATGATGAACCTGTTCGTCCGATAGGCCTTGATCACACGGCGGAGGTAGGTCGGAACCCGGTGATTAAAGAACGCCACCCTAATGCTTCTCCAGGGCGGGGATTTGAAGGCGGTGGCGATGTCCAAAGACACTGCCAGGGAACTGGTCTCTCCCATGCATGCGCTGAGGAGCCTTCTTAGTCATGGCACAAGAGAGCCTCGATGGCCAAAACCCAAACTTTCTTAGGCAAGACGTTGGGATCGGCACGGTATTCTTGACAATCAGCCTTAGTGCCACCGCTCTCATCTCTACCTCGGTCCCCTCTAGAATACTGTCGTCGTCGTAGTCGCCGCCAACGTAGTCCGCTTCGGACACCGCAGGTGGCAGAGCCATGGGTGGGGGAGAGATTTCCTCTCATATAGGGAACAGAGTGCTCAACACAGCACTCCACATGCTGCAGCCTGAGACTTTGCGTCAAAGGAGGAGCCCAGGAACGGAATTTATTCCGCACCACCAAGTAGGGGCGGCCCCCATTGCGGGCCTCCAACATCACCTGCTTTATTTCCGCTCGGAGGGTGTGCTTTGCCACTCTGTATCCCTCGTACAGCTCTGCCTCTCTGGGCTCCAGTGGGTGGATGCGGCGCCTGCAGTGTCTAGTGTACTAGCGCCGCGCGGTATTGCACGTGCTGCACAGTGCCGCAATCTGCAGTGACCACCAATACACTTGGCGCCGGGCAAATCCTGACCGCATTGCCATTTAACGGGCATCTGTAAATTATAGTGATTTCTTAGAGCTCTTACGGCCGCACTCGGGGACATTCATTAACGTTAATCATCACTTAACTTATAAACGATCTATTAAGAAATTGTCACATTGACAGTTTTACTCAGTTTTTCAGTGAAGGTTTGACTATTCTTAACTTTAATGGACATTAGGGATGCTAATGAACCATTAGCTGGACTCTGAGTATGACCGTTAGTGTTAGAGACTTTTCCTTATTTAACAGTATTTTTATTTAAATCACTGGCAATAATTAGTTTTATACTTGACCCATATTTTATAAAACGGTTATAACGGTTTCTTAAATCCCTTAAGTAGTGACTTTTCTTTGCTTAAAAATATTTAGGTATATTGAAATGAATGATAATAACTATTTTTGTATTTAAGCCATATTTTATTACCATTTCACACATAAGTTGATTAAGTTTATTCAAAAACTATGTTAGGATCTGACTAAGGCGTTCTGTAAAGACATAATAATATCTCTATAGAACGCCTTACCACAGATTACTAAATAGTTACTTCGTAAGCCTTACGCCCGTTTTCAATATCCTGCCGCAGTTCATAGATAGATAGCTATTCCCGATAAACAGTAAGATTCTATCTATCAATCCACAACTTTAGGTATGAAATGGATAGCATTTCATACCTAAAGTTGTGTTCCTATCGTCGGTAGGTTATAGGAAAGCAAGTAAGGGCAAAAGGATAGATTTTTTTATCTTTAGTATCTGCAACTGTAGATTAGATTATTAATCTTCAACGCCACAGACTTCAAATGATGTTCAGGTTGAGTACTCTATTTAATTTGGGAAAGCTCGTTACAAAATATAAGACCCTGTTTAGCAAGTATACATACAACCCCCACTCTCTCTGTGTGTATCTGTTATGGACCAGGTGATAAATGCGGGCATTATTTATAATGCCCGAGCATTATGAATAATGTCTAGCTTTATCGGGCTAAGTGATTAATTACTATCTAGACTTCATAATTTATCACATTGCACGGTCATTATTATATTGCTACATGATAGTTGGGCAATTTGATAATAAAGCTATATTTAACGCGATCAAGTAGAGTCCGTCGAAAATGATCAAGTAGAGTCCGCCGAAAATTATCAACTCAAGCCCATCGAAACTGACCAAGTGGAGTCTATCTTATATGAGGAGTCTGAAAAAACTTCAGATACAGATTCAAACCCAATACCCACAAACGAAAACGAAAATCTAGAGCGCAAAAAAGGAAATGTCATGGCAGTTAGGAAACTAGCTTTTAGAAATTTGCAGAAAAAAGCAAATAAAACCGTTGGATGTATCAAGCGCTAGATATCCCATGGCTGCAATTGGTGACACTGTAAGAGTTCGAGTTCCCGATGTTGATCGCGCTCCTAGCGATGGAAGAAAGATGCTTGCTACAGTAATTGCATTAAGCCAATAACCTTTATAAACTGGGAACAAAACAAGGTGTTTTAAATCAACTCATCATCATCATCATCTGCCTAGCCTTTTCCCAACTATATTGGAGTCGGCTTCCAGTCAAGCCGGATTTAGCTGAATACCAGTATTTTACGAGGAGCGGCTGCCTACCAGAGCTCCACAATCCATTAACTGGGGAACACGGTACTTCATGGCAAGACTGGAGTCAGATTTACTGGCTTCTGACTAACCGTAACGACTGCCAAAAATTTACAAATGACAGTCGGGACCTACGGCTTAACGTCCTATCCTAGGCACGGAGGAAACTCGTTATGTTAAGATGGTCACCCATCCACAGATCAACTTTGGCAAGCGTAGCTTAACCTTGAAGATCGACCTGTGCGGCTGTTATTATCTAGCCACGAGCTCCTCAACGTGTTTTAAATCAACTATATTCAAAAAACCAATTTACTGACTGCAAGGAAAGATTTATGTCGCCTGAAGATGTTCCAGAGACAGAGGTTTCGCTGAGAGAGTGTTGTAGAATGTCCTCTAAATGCGGAGGGCAAGGTTATAGTAGATGTAGTTGTAAAGGTGGTTGCAAGTCTGATAAATGTAGTGTCGCAAAGCTAAAAATTTTGTTGTTGGTTGTGTACCTCAAAATGCCATCACAGTGACAGTTGTTCTAATAAATAAACCTGTTACTTGCTACATATTGTATGGCAATTGTTTTCAATTTTGATGTTCTATGAGTCTGATTATTGAAGTGGTATTTTGTTTATTTTAAGTTAAATGACAATAACAATAATAGTAAATACGTTTGTATTATTCTGCCCAAAAGGTGATGGGCAATATGTATAGTGCCCGGTCAATTTGATTATTTGAATAATTATTATCAAATTGCACTTTCATATTGGGCATTTTTCATAATGACCGGGCATTATGTATACTGCTTAATTTATCACTTGGTCCATAACATATCTACTAAATGAAGCTGCTACGGCGTAGTTATTTAGTATAATATATTTCTAAATTCCAACACTCATAAAGGTTTTAGACTAATATAACTAATAAAATATGTTTCATATTTATGTTTGTAGAACTCTAGCAACGTTATTCCAGAACAGACTGCAATATTTAGGTGCAAAAATTTAAAAGTTTTGGGTTTATTTATTTATACTTCATGTACAATAGTGGTACAGATACATAGGCGGACTTAATGCAACAAGGCATTCTCTACTAGTCACATTTGAGATAAAAAAAAAACAACATGTGGTAAGTGACGTGCTTTAGGTGGAGTGTGGTGTTAGTGAGTTGTGTGGGTTTAATTGTTAAACTGTTGTTGCTGAGAACCATTTCTTTATTTTTATTACTCATACTCGGAAAGTAGATCTGAAGTTGCCTGAGGAGAAGGTTGAAAGTGATTCTCCCTAGAACTTTTCAACTCTAGGGACTTGAACTGACAGCGGTCAAATTATTTTATATTCACAAGTCTATAGGACCATGTCCCAACATTCTTTATAGCCAATTTACTTTTTACTACTCCTTAACAAGTCAACCTTCTCAGCAAACTACGCTAAGGTAGTCAACACTACAATTAAATTCCCAGCTCCATTTTAGCGAGATGGCCGACCGAGATGCGCAGCAGCGCAGTCAGCTGAAATACAAAACTACACAGATTTTACATCACAATGGAGGGAATCTATTTGCGAATAACTGGAATAGACCAGAATATCTGGCTGGTCACAGAAAAAACAGCGGTAATTCCGATCTTCATTTGTTTTTTTTGAGTTGTACAGTTTTGTTGTCTCGGGACTAAATGAGTTACGTTCAGCCCTAGGGTAACAATTTACCATTATATTGTCATAGTTGCGTAACTATCTTTATTGTGATATCTATGTGAGTGTGAAGTTCCGTTGACCATTTCTGGTCTTCATTTGTTTTTAAGTCGTATGAAATTTTCGTATCACAGTTGTATTCTCCGAAACGGCTTGACCGATGTTCATGAAATCGTTTGTGTAGGTTTAGTAGGTCTGAGAATAGGTCGTTCTATTTTTACCCTCATAGCCCTAGAACATTTATACGGTAGAACAACATTTGTCGGAAATCCCAGATTCTTAAGTTATTTTTTTTATAATGAAAGACTTAATATTAAAAATTTTATTTACTTAATTAGATATACTTAATTACATTTAAGAAAATGTACCTATAGTTACAAATCAAGAAATTGGAATTTAAGTTAGACTCCTAAATGAAACCGTAATTGGCAACGATTTGTGACTTCTGTTCCTCTAGGAATCTCGTAACGGCTAGTATTCTCTAGGAATGTCCACTACGTACAATCATACGCAAAATACGCGCACTAGTCGTGGAGTAGCGAAAAACAGCCTGAAATACAAAATCTCAATGATTTCGAAAGTAAAATATAAGTATGTCTATGAAAAATCCACTATGTACCTAGAGATCGGAAAACTACTGACATGAATGACGCCACCACATGTAATGCTGAGATGCCACATAGAAACTGAAATTGAAAAATCCGAGTTCAACTCTATCGACAAGGTGTCCGGATCAGACACAGGGCGGAAGAACCTCCCTTTTCAAAGCAGGTTTTCTGGATTTTATAACCTGTTCCAAATATTTCCAAACTGAGTTTTTATTTTGTAGTTTATTTGGCATTTATTTTTTTAGTCATTACAGATAGGGCCGGTTTCACCACCTATGATTAAGTTTCCAATATCTTACTTGGCAGATAATTTCAAACAAATTCTGTTCCATTTTTGAATTTATTCGGGGAGTAGTGGCTACTCGGACATTATTAAATTATATATGCAATTATCTTGCCAAGTAAGATATTGGCAATTTAATCATAGGTGGTGAAATAGGCTCCTAGACAGATTAAAAAAACAATAACTACATTTTATTATTTTTTTGGTAAGTAAGTGGCCAATTTGATTTATGAATAAACTCGTTTGGTGCACGTATATATTTTTTTGTTTCTTCTAACGTTCTAAGTTCAAATCACATTTATCCTTGGCTAGTAGTCCGGTCAAATTAGACTGAAAATAGGGGTGAGGTTACAATAATTCGCACTTGGCTGAATATTAGTAGGATTGTTCAATATACTATTATAAAGGAAATGTGAAAAGTCCTCGTAGATCACGTGCAAAAAAATAGCTTCAAGTGAGAGTTGTCTTTATATATAAAAATCAATCCTTGTTTCCGTTGACCACGGCATCACGCATGAACGGCTGGATTGATATCGCTAATTATTTTTTTTGTTGTTTATTATTGTCAGGAGAAGGTTCTTAGGTAGGCGTAGGGTGGGTAGTGTGGAGCAGGTCTAATGTAAGCGCGACCTGAGAAAAAGAGGTAAAATCCAAAAAATGTTGTTAAATTAAAAAAAAAAACTCCTGGCCGCGCGTTCATTAGACGCACTCAAGTGAGTTAACGGGAACGATGCCGC
This sequence comes from Mythimna separata, assembly GCA_030763345.1. Taxonomy (NCBI): domain Eukaryota; kingdom Metazoa; phylum Arthropoda; class Insecta; order Lepidoptera; family Noctuidae; genus Mythimna; species Mythimna separata. Next base: position 17,552,020 of record CM061167.1, on the reverse strand, counting down.
GAGTAAAAACTTGTGACAATATAAAAGGATATTATCGATCAGTTGACGCTAGAAGGCTTTTGCGCTTTGACGAACTATCTAGCTGAAAGTGCAAAAGCTTCGCGTAGGTAATGACAAAACACCTACGTTATCCAACAGTTAAATATAACTATATGTCTAAATTCAACAACCAACCAGCCTACAGAAGTTGAGCTCTACAAAACAGATGAGACCACCCACTCGATGCCAACCAAACATCCACACAAACAACTTACTAAAAATAATTTTACCTATTTAATTAACTTTATGTCGACCAATCGTTCCACTCGCCATTATAAAAATATCGTCCGCAAGCACTAAAACCTAATTACTCATAGAGAAATCTAATTAATTTGAAATATACCTTAGAGGATTTACTTTCAAACTGCCACAAACACGGTGAAAAATCCTAGAAGTGAGAAAATTCTTCAGAACTTTATAGTAAGTTGATAAATCCTGCAGTTAATTGGAATTTGAAGGACATCAAAGGTGGTCTTGCCATTAATATTGGAGCTGACATGTAATAGGTTTTTAAAGGAAAATTGAAAATGGTTTCTCTTGAGTTTAGCTGTATACAGGAAAAGTTTTTAACCACTGCGTAAATATTTTTTGGTGGTTCAGCGTAAGTAATAGAACACAGATCGATCTTCAAAGTTAAGCAACGCTTGCCAAGGTTGATCTGTGGATGGGTGACCATCTTAACATAACGAGTTTCTTCCGTGCCTAAAGCATAGGCTGGCTACCAGACCTCCACAACCCAATAACTGGGTTATGTTAAGATGGTCACCCATCCACAGACCAACCTTGGCAAGCGTTGCTTAACCTTGAAGTCGACTTGTATTCTATTACTTACACTGAGCCACCAAAAAAAATTTACGCAGTGGTTAAAAACTTTTCCTGTATACAGTAGTGAGTATTCCAAATTGAAAGACCACGAATTAACTACTTTTTAAACAATCCCTACACAGAACAACTTATAAAATTAACTGTAATCCCTAACTAAAACATCAATCGGTTTAACAATTATAATTTCCAATAATTTGCATGATTTCTCAAACAAACAATTTTTTAGTGGAGATGTGCCGTGAGTCATGAGCAGACAGCTCATCAAATGTAAGAAGTAGGTATCTTTGACAGTTCTGACAGATAGGAGAATAGGTATGGGGTCAAAGGAGTCCGTAACTACACTCGTAATTGCCGATTCTTAAGAGATAATATTGATTTCGTTTCTTTGTAGGTATTTATTAATCGATTACAGATTTATGTTACTACTACTAGCGACCCGCCCGGCTTCGCACGGGTGCAATTTTATCAGTGTTACTCTACTATATTATGCATGTATTATACATATAAACCTTTCTCTTGAATCACATTATATATTAAAAACCGCATCAAAATCCGTTGCGTAGTTTTGAAGATAGAATACATGGGGATATAGGGTCAGAGAAAGCGTGTTTGTTTTGTAATATGTAGTGATAATAGCTCGTTATTTGTGTAATTATTATTATTATTAAATCATAGGATACAACAACGTGTATGTAAATATCAGATTTTGCAGGCTTTTCAGTTTCATCCTGACCTAGCCGTGGTGGCTGTGCAGTGGTTGTCTAGTGGTAACTGCCCCGACTTACAAGTTGTAGGACGCGAGTTCGAACCCAACCAGGCGCATTACTTTGCATAATTTATTTCATCACCACTGCTCTCAAAACGGTGAAGGAAAACATCGTGAGGAAACCGGCATGGCCTAGAACCAAAAATTCGAAGACATGAGACATCCATCAATCCGCACTGGGCCCGCGTGGTGGATTACAGCCCATTCCCTCTCCTAGTCTCCTAGAGAGGAGGCCTGAGTCCCAGCAGTGGGAACATTACAAGGCCGATAATGCTAATGCCTGACCTAACCGACATTGTAAATTATTGATCATGAGTTTCGTAGTTTAAACAGAAGTAACATATGTATTTAATTTTGAATGAAATCATTCATTTTCATGAAGTTAAATAAAAATAGTTTCGTAATTCTTTACGGAAAAGATAACTGAAATTTGAAAAGTGTGAAACGTCAAACTTTAGTAGTATGTAAAATAATACCTGTAATTTACGTAGGATACTACTACTACTAACATACTTTTTCTTTGATAGGTATACAATGTATATATTGGTACTTACCCATCATCTTTCTGCCCAGTTACTTGGAATCTGCGCAATACAAGTCGTAGTAATTTTCCATTGCATTTGGTCAGCCGACACCTTGTAACTGACTCCTCAATTCCATATAACTCTATCTAGTTACTAAGTTAAATAAAAGTAAATAAGTACTAATATTAATAAACTTACCTCGTCGTAGATACAACTGACGAGTCATCATCCCCTGATAGAGTCGAAATGGGCGACGGAACTCGGGCATCTTCCGAGTCCTCAGGCGACTCGGGCGCCGACGACTCGGAAGCTAGTGACTCGGGAGCGAGTGACTCGGACCCTAGCGAGTCGGGGGCCGGCATGTAGTCCTGAGTGCAGCGGATCACGCCCGGCTTGTGGCTGTGCGTGTCCGCCATGGCCGCTAAATCTGAAAAAACAAAGTTAATTTGTATAGAATTACAGCTTTTTTTAAACAAGGCAGTATATTACTTTTATTGTAAACTAGCTGAACCCCGCGGTTTCACCCGCATTTTTCATTACTGCTCCGCTCCCGTGGGTCGTAGCGTGATGGTATATAGCCTATAGCATTCCTCGATAAATGGGCTATCTAACACTGAAAGAACTTTTCAAATCGGACCAGTAGTTCCAGAGATTACCCCCTACATACAAACTTACAAACTTACTTTTTCCTCTTTATAATATTAGTATAGATAGGAAAACAGTCTCATAAAAGATTATATTTATTATAACCTTTAGAAAAATGCTGCATAGAAATAGAAAACATCGCTTTTCTACCAACAGAATAAAGAGAGATTTTTGTCGATCGGAGTCTCCAACTCATAATCGCAAATCGATGAAAGCTAATTGGTATAAAATGGTCACTAATTCGAATTCCTTCAGTAATCTCCTCGTGTACCTGTCCTCGTTTAACTCGGAATTTCAATTAAAGACCCAAATAATGCTAGCTAAATTAGGAATACCTATGTGAGAATTACACCTAATTTAAATCACAACAACTATGGTTTAACCTTTAAATCATCGAAATTGTGTTGTGTTGTGTTCAACAACTATCATATGGTTTAACCTTTAAATTTCCTAAAGATATAATATTACATAAATACGAGCAACATTTACCCATAAAGAAACCATAAATCCCGTAAAAAACGGTTTTTTTTTTCGTATACAAACTGTCCCAATTCGAATACATACATGTACTGTACAGCTGATTTTTTCATAATTGCATCACTGTTTACTATCAGGCGGAATTGCAGTCAAGCACTAGTTTATGTTATAAAAAAATGCTGTGTAAAGGCCATATCAAGAGCATTTAGCACAATTAATTTGATGATCTAAACTGAATTGTTAAAGGAATGAAAAATAAATATAAAGGACCTCTAACTCGTTTGCACAAACGTGAAAACGTTAAACTTTAAAACTTCATGGTAAGACCCTATTGTTCTTCTTTACTGTACGGGTAAGTACAACCAACTCCTAATTCCAAGTCAAAAGTCACCTGTACAATCGTTACAATGAAAACGAAACTGCTACGCACAATTGTGTAAACATTCTGACATTCAAATCGATCATTTGGCAGTCTATATGACTCGATAACAGATTTGCTGTGGCCGTCCGTCTCAAATGTCACATGAAAGCAATAAAATTACGTCATACGCTTTATTTGCGGAGTAAACTTGCGTTTTATTTAGTGCAATTCATTTGTGGTTTTTGCACTAGTCAGTTTTGATATCCTGAATGTTTTTCTTGCTGAATAAACTGAAAAACTGGTGCGTCGGACTCGAGCACTGAGGGTTACGTATTAACTTGCCTATGAAAACAGTTCAGTTCTCGAATTGAAAGATTTTTCCCAAACGCATTTTTTTTTCTTGTGACCTAACCACAAATTTTCAGTTTTCAGACTTTTCCCTATATTTGTGCTATAAGACCTTGCTTTGTGCCAAATTTCAGGATTCTAGATCAACGTGAAGTACACTCTAAACTTTAATTCCTTTGAGTGTTAGAATGTACGTTATTTTTTGCGATATAAACTGCTGTATCTTGTTTTTTCGTTAACTAATTATTGGTTTGATTTTTGCACAGCTAGAAAAGACCCCAAGGACTGAGTATATACGGTTTTAATTTCAAGTTGATATCTTCATGCACTCCCGAGATAAAGGGTCTTGACAGACAGACAGACGAACAACAAAGTGATCCTATTAGGGATCCGTTTTTTCATTTCGAGGTACGGAACCTTAAAAACTACTTTTTAGGAAGACAAAACATTCTGTTTCACGAAGCTGCATCGAGATGAGATGGCACGACGCTGCCACTTTATCGGCATAGTTTCATAGTTTTGTATGCAAACTTCACGCAGGTGTACAGCGTACACTAAGCGTATAGTAGCAACTACGCGTCTTTGAAGCTACGTATCCGTGGACTTAATCATAATGGGCCTACCACACGCACAAGCTTCACCACAGATCTGCCTGTGCAAGCCGCTTTGTACACGGAAAACCGTGCGTGCGGTTGGTAAAACTGTCACGGTGTTCCATGTACAAACCGTGCTTGTACGTGTGGTACGCCCTTAAAACAATACCTACTTACAGGCTTTAATACGACTACAATGTTTTTTTATGTGTAAAACATCAATGGTGTAAATAAATGATTTATTTCATCGCCATGTCCTTTTGTTGGAGGTTTTATAATAATATGGTTATGTTATACGGTTGTTTATTATTTTTTCTGGTTGTTGTATTAATTTAAACTATATATATACACACAGAACACTTTCATCGTCACTTATTACAGTAGTGGTAGGTACATAGGCGGACTGAATGCAATTAGGTATTCTCTACCAGTCAGTCAGACAGTAGTTAGTTTTTCTATGATTGATTCAAATTACTTATTATCACAATGTACTATTTTGATAACTGCAGTCAACCCTCAGAGCAGTGGTGGCCCAGTGGTAACAGCCCCGACTTATTACTTGGTCGCGTTCAAACTGAGGTTCAAACTCAGCCGAGTGCATTACTTTGTGTATTTCATCACCATTGCTCTCAAAAACCAAAAATTCTAAGACATATGACCTCCAACAATTCGCACTGGGCCCGTGTGGTGGATCACGGCCCATTCCCGCTACTAGAGAGGAGGCCTGACTCCCAACAGTGGGAACATTAAAAAGACCGATAGGTAATGCTAAAGCTAAGTTAACCCTCGCCTCGGTAGGCGAATATATAAATATATAGTATCAATACTGCCTGTTCTCATAAATTCGATATAATCCGACACCGCCTTGCAAAACGAAATCAGATTACCGCGGGTCAACAGTAATGCGAAGACCGTCGACTTGCCATCAGCTTTGTGTTGAATTTTTCTAAGTACCTACTAGCTAGGTACATTTTTTGACTCGGGGTAATTACTCGAGTGATGACTTTTCGTGTAGCGTAGGTCAGTAACACTCGAGCGCGGTTCCAACCAGTTCAAACCGGTTATACGAATATTTAGTTGCGTGAAATGTTAGTGAACGGGTGAACGTCACGTTTTTGCTAGAAATCTTGACTAATTTCAAGGTTTATCAAGATAAAAAATGTTGAGGAAGGCACCGAGTTGTAGAACTAATCTATGTATATAATAGAAGAGCCGAAACTATTGAGACTAGGAACGTGTAATTTGCATAAAGCTTCATTTTATAAAGTCGGCGAACATAAAAGAGATTTTTTCAAAATACACCCCTTAAGGTGATAAAAGAAAGTTTTGTGTAAAGAACCAGAACCGTGCGGTACCCCGCACCATCCGGATCTTTTGGGATCTCTCAACCGATCTTTTGGATCTTTCGCCTTGATCTTCTGGGACGCGTCCAGCTTGGTCCGCGCCGGTCGCATTTGCAGCGACGGTGTCCACACTGACACGTAGAGCCTCCAGTAGGAGGCGTCTGGACCCAGACGTTGAAAGTAATCCACGAAAATCCACTGGCAATCGAGTCTCAGCCCTCAGGTAGGTAATTCTCTGGGGAACATGGGAAATCCGAAAGGTGTCCACCGTGTCCCCCAGATCGAATGTAACGAAGGAACGGGGTAGGGGTTTAGTCAGTAAGAGTCTAACACACCCTCTCGCTCCGCCCAAGAGTGGGGGAAGTCCCATTTAGTCGAGGCCCGAGAGCCTCCATGGCCAGGACCCAGGCATTCCCAGCTAAGCCTTCGGATCCTGGGGCGGTATTTTTGATCACGAACGCTATCACAGACATAAAATACATTTTCTACTTTGTCTTCTATTTTGTCATTTTCATAGACAGACACAAAATAATTACACAACACACAATTACATTCAATAGATTTTGTAACTTTCCAGTTATACGAATCCCGCGGGATTACTATCGCAATTTTAATGCGGGATTGGATTTCCTAGTTAATCATGTGTGAATATTTTGCCGAAGCCAATAATCTCAGTAAATTAAATGATACGCAACGGTGTTGGTCTGTGACGAAAAGGTCGAAAGGGTAAAGAGGAAATTAGTATGAAGCTCATTTCACACTACGTTATAATATATATACACTATGCAACCTTGATACAACAGAGGGGTTTTCCTAAATAAGGGTTGTTGTACTCATCAATATGAACAACTTTTACTATGCAACCAACCCTAAAATTACGAACAAAAAATCCTCTGTTCCATAGATTTATGTTCACATAATTTGACATAATGTAATGGAGCAGCTGATTTTAAGGAAAACCCCTCTGTCCTTTCAATGTTGTATATAGTATATCGCATATAATTCATAGCACAAAAATAGAGCTTGCCATATAATACATTTATAATAATAGTACTTATAGCAAATTGTGAACGTGTTCTAAATACACGTATGGCGAGCGCTATTGTTGCACTATATTATAAACTATATGCTATTATATTATAGCGTAGTGTGAAATGACCTTTATGGAACCGAATCTGGAAAATGCGGTATCGCGCATACTTTTACGCGATCAGAAATACGCGATCCCGCACGTTTTTTTTTTGCATGAAGATTGAGTTCCAACAACGCGCTGTTAGCACAGCTAAACATTATCAAGTGATTTCCAACTTTCCCTGGAACTCGTGACTTTTCTGTAGAATACCTATGGAAGTAGAGTAGTAAAGAAGTACCTATGGAAAATAATATTCAAATAAATTTTGAATTTCTTTTTTAGGTTTTCCGAAGTTTATATAAGTTTTGGTTTTTATTCGTTTAGGCACGGTTTAATAAAAAAAATTACTTAACTTAGATATTTTTTAATCCTGTGGGCACCAGCTAACCATTATACATAACTAACACGATCAAATATATTATGTGACTGTTATAGCAATTATAGCAAATACAACAACAATGGTGATCTATGGTATTGTGACCTCTTGTGTCGACCCCTCGAATTGAGGCATTATTAAGTAACAGATTCAGTTTTTATACCTATCCCCTTCGTAGTTTAATTTATTCTATAGTTAATGGTAAATTATGATACAAGTGTGTACTGTTGATTATAACCGTCGAGGCGGCACTTAGTCTTCGAGCCCCGGTGAGGGTTTTAAGAGAGGTAAGAATGGTAATCATCAATTACTCATGTGTATCCTTCGACGACTATCAAAACAAAAAAAAAACAATTTAAGTAACTATTAGCAAAACAGTACCTGAAATTAGTAAAAAAAATTGTGGCGCTAAAAAATGAAATATTTTTTCTTATGCCTTATTGGGGAAGGCGCGCACCTTATTTTTTTATCCATCTCTATTGGCAGGTTTGTTACTCGGATTGCCTAGTCTTACGTATATTATGTTTGGTTGTGACAATAGAATGCGGATATTATATAACATTACCTAAAGGTTTGTAGTAAGTATTTCATTTAATTTTATCAATCAAAATGAAATTCCCTCAAAAAAGACCACAGCAAAAACCGCGCGCATCATAAAAGCCACAGCCAGCCATTGAACGCAATAACCTAATTTATTTTTAACTCTTTTTGAGAACAAAGAGGTTTAACAAAAAGGTTTTAACTATATTATCGCACTAGCGCATAATGATATTCAAAATGTCAGTTTGTTAACACTAGCTACTTTTATTTCGAAAAAAGAATTGGGGTATCGCGCCATAAAAAAACTCAAAAATTGTGATATATTATGTTATATGCCATTGTATACCTAAACATAGAACAATTAGAGTCACTTTTTGAACACGTCAGTTGAAAAGATAATTACCAAGGTTATCTTCTGCATTTTGAATGACATGGGTGGAACAATACTTCTTAGTCTAGGCTCGAATGAATAAAGGCACATTGTCGTTTATTTATTGTTATGTCCTATTTTTCTGAAATTATTTTCTGACCCCTCAAATAGCTGACCCTGATTATTTACATATTTAAACTTCATAAACAGTGATGATACATAGGTAGGTGGACTTAGGGCCTATTTCACCACCTATGATTAAGTTTCGAGTATCTTACTTGACAGATAATTTCATACAAATTCTGTCAAATTTTTGAATTTATTCAGTGAGTAGTGCCTACTCGGACATTGTGAAACAGGCCCTTAGTGCAACATTCTTTACCAGTCAACCTATGGGAAAAAGACAACACTGTGGTAGGTTTGCACAATAAATAAATTATTTCAAATAGATATACCACAATCTATTTGAAATATAAATAATTAAATAATAATAAAATACGTATTTATGCTAATTTGTCAAATGACAAAAACGTAACCCTTATAGTTTCGTCATGTCTGTCTGTCCGTCCGTCCTCGCTTAATCTCTGTGACCGTTAGCACTAGCAAGCTGTTTGGTAATCACCAATATGTAAATCAATCACGCCGACAAAGTAGTAAAATAAAAATTAGAAAAAAATGTTTTATTAAAAAAACACTTTCCACTTTACCTGTACGAGGGCTACCCCTTACAGATAAAGTAGAAAGTGTTTTTTTTTTTTAATTTCAACCCTAACGTGTGATATATAGTTGGATAAGTAGGTATTCAAAAATGAATAGGGATTAGGGGTTTACTCCCTCTAACTTTTGAACCATAAGTTTAGGAAATATTAAAAAAATCTGGAAAGTAGAGCTTTATTTAAGGCTTTCTAGGAACATTATTTTGGATGTGATGGGACGAACAGTTTTTGAAAAGTTGGGGATACTTATTGTGACGGACGGGAAACTTAGGAACCGTACACTGAACGTAGCGCACGCATTGTTTTTTACTTTTGGAGCGATTATTTCCAAAATTATTGATATTATCAAAAAATTATTTTAGTAAACCCCTATTCATTTTTTAATCCAATCCAACAATATATAACACGTTAGGGTTGAAATTTAAAAAAAAAACCCTTTTTACTTTACATGTAGGGGGGCTACTCTAATAAAACATTTTTTTCCAATTTTTATTTTTTTCACTTTGTCGGCGTGATTGATGTCAATCACGCCATATTAATGACGGACGGGCAGACATGGCGAAACTATAAGGGTTCCGTTTTTGCCAATTGGCTACGGAACCCTAAAAACAATCCCGCAGACCTGCAGATTTCCCCTTGAGTATTTCAGCATGTCTGATTCCGCAAAAAAGGTGAGGGGCCTGCGCTTGCGGGATTGGATTCCCTTGAGATAAGATGATGATGATGATAAACATTATACTTCTTTATATCAATATTTGTTCTGATTGTCACAGATATCTATAGAACTACTGATAGGAATTTTACAGACAGTAGGTACATAGGCACCTAGTACCTACCTCCCTACATCCCAATACCCAAGCATTTTTTTTTAACCATTTTTGTTATTAATTCATGAATCCCCGACCGGTCTCATTGGACCGCGCTGCTATCGTCTTACTATTGTGTCTCGTTTCGCGGGTATTGATAGGTTAAATTAGTAGGTAGTATATTATACCTGAACTATATTTTCCTAAATACGCCAGTTTTTTATTTTACTGCTTTTGTAGAAAATATTTAGGTATATCTCATACATGTAGGTAGGTACCTAATTACCTAGGTACTTACCTATAAAATTGTTCAGTTAAAAAGTTTATCTGACGAATGAAAAGCTACCAATAGATACCTACCTATAGCTTCATCTATTCTATAGTAAACATTTTGATACCGTCCGACGTTCCCAAGCGCGGTCGGTAGGCGCGTTATAGAATAATATCATCGGCGGGGGTTCGTCGCCTTGGCAACCGAGTGCACCGCGCGCCCAGCACCTACCTACTCCGATATAGAGTAGAGGTCGTTCACCCCGCGCTGCACCCAAATAAACACCTAATTCTTAACATATCCCCAACTTTAAAGCTTTAAAACTCATTCCTAGATTATCCAGGAAGCTTGACTTAAGTATAAAAATTAACTAAATAGTAAAAATTAGTTGTTAAAGTAGTTGTTATCTACATACCTTTAAGCGTCTTAGGAATTTACCCATCATTACTAGTGATTAGACCAGGACCGATTAAAAAACACCATCAGAAGCCAAATTGTCTTTACAAAATATTGAACACACACTTGTTACACATTTCGGAACTATTCTAACAGCTTTTTGTACTTTTTAGAAAGTTAGATACTGTGATATACATTATTTACCTATTTCAATGTTTTGAAAATGTCTAACTAGGGAAAACTAATAACAACAATCAAAGTGCCATCTGGTAAGTGGTCTGAAAACTATAAGAAGTAATAAACAAACCCCAGACTAAATAGTACTACATTATTGCGTAAGATGGCGCTACTAACAAGAACTTGGTCATATATTTTCTTCGTTCCATAATGATAATGATCCCTCCAACTAACGACAAAAAGTAAAAAATACTAGACTTATACCTATTTATCGAATTCAAAAATCATTCATTAATATCACTAAAAGCAAATGCATTGCCACCACCTTAAGAACTTCTCATAGATCAAAACAGATGGCGCTATATTAAACCTGAACGATACCTCATAAGCATCAGAGATGGCGCTATTTTTTTAATATATTTAATGCAAATAATAACAATAAAACACGTACTTCATCAAAATAAAGGAACTATTTTTATTCATAAGCCCTCGCAAAAAAGCCCATTATTAATTAAAAAATAAAGGGTTTGATACCTACGTACTTAATTATCATTCCAATTATAGAATCAACTAGCGAAACCCCGCATGGGTGTTTGGCGTCTATATCTTATGAGTATAATGATAAAAAATAAATATGAATACTACAGATAAAAATATAATTAATTAGTTATAAACTTCTGGCTGAGTTCTTGGATTCGGGCTTGAATTCAAAGTGAAATGTCGATACGATGAGGTATTTTATTTTTCGCACTGAACACACGTAGGTAATTACCTACTGTAGGATTTTTGGACAGTAGTGAGGTTGAGGGGAGACTGTACAGACTCCTCAGGAATATGCCGTAACAGGAGTAGAACAGAGGGGGTTCCGGAATGGTCTTTTGAGAGGCAACGGGGCCCCTTCTCTGTGCTGATGGTGATCACTTGGGTGGTTTCAGTGGGCTGAAAATCCCAAACTCTCCGGACTTATCCCATAAGTCCAGGCGCCTTTTGTAGATTTACCCTAAAAAACAAAAAAAAAAGCTGGAAATACTTACGTTGTTCTTTCTAACGATTGAGGGTTGGTCTAGGTCACAGATTACTAAATAGTTACTACGTCTAGGTTTCAATGAGTAGATTCACGTGCAAATTATTTCTAGGTGCGGCTATTTTCTGTGAAAACACTGAGAGAGCTTCGAAAAAGCTCGCAGAAGTGAATTTATTCACACATTTGCAACCCGACTTAGTGAGAAAGAACAACAGTAGGTAGCCCACACTTACTAGGTATAAGGCAAACTAGCTGCTGCCAGTGACTTCACCCGCATCAAAACTAGAAAATAGCTTATACTTAGCTCGTTCATCATAGTTATCATTTCAGCCGAAAGATGTCCACCGCTGGACATAGGCGTCCCCTAAGCGTCGCCACAATGACCGGTCTTGCGGTCTCGGTGCGTCTCACATACATCGGGTTCCCGCGACCCTAGTGAAAATGTGGGTTTCTTATGATGAAAGACTTTTTGGAACCGGTCATCAAATCTTTAAAATATTAGTTTAGATAACCTACCTAGAAACTGTTTGAAAAAGTTAAGTGTTGGAACAACCCAACCACAAAAAATAAAAAAAAAGTTTTAAACAGATAACTTAAAGCTGTCTGATGCAATTGGGGAATTTATTTTAGTTCAACCATAGATTTGACGCCATCAACTGCATCAGGCTGTTTAAAGTTGCTAGCACTAGTTTATATCATTTAAAAATAAAATAAAGTGACTACTGACAATATAACAAATCCTGTGACAATATAATTCATAATTTATTAATGAAAAATAAACTTTTAGTTTTGACACTGTTAACTTATTTTAATCTTAACCAACTTATTTCGAGCCCTCTTTATTTTGATACCCTATATATTATGACTGTTTCATGACAAAATATATCAAAATCGTTGAAAAACCGTCATTTTATTTTTTATAATATTGTTACAACATAGTCACCCACCCAGTGTAACTCTCACAACTCGATAGAGAGGATCTTGATTCTAGGGTGTGCTAAATAAATGTTAGTACACACTCACATTCCTACATTCGAAAAACATAACCCTCTTAGGAACATAGGAGTGGGTTTTAATCAGTAAAACACCACACCAATAGCAGAAGAAGTCATTGTATGATTTCCCAGCAAAAATTTAAGTACTGTCGGGTAAAAAATAAAAGAGTTGTTATGCGGTTGACTGTGCTTACTGCAACTTCAAGGAAGGAAAAAAAAAGATTAATAAAACCACTTAATGTGGGAGCGTTAGGTATAATGCACATTATTAATTAATTAACCATTTGAGGTATATAAGTATAAAGTGCATTTTATTTTAGTATTTTTTCTAAGGCTTGCCACAGTATTTGAAATACTGGAGTAAGTCTCTAAAACCTACGTTGGAAATTTCTAACGAATTTATGTGAAAACATGACACCAGCAAGACTTTTTTGTAAAAAGTGCATCTTTTAGCATCCGGCTTCAAATAGTTTTTATATTATATAAAGAGATATACTTAATTAAATCAAACTTTACTAACGCAGAAAAGCTTTACTAACAGCAGTCGAAGGGAGTTCGAAAAAATTTGCAATTTCCTTAGGTCGGATAATATGCTAGTTTAGGATTGCCAAACTCTAGTTCAAAAAACTAGGACTTAAAGTTTAAAAACAGGGCGTAGTAGTAGATTTGCAATTTGCAATAGTTAAATTAGGGCCTGTTTCACCACCTATAATTAAGTTTCCAATAACTTACTTGGCAGATAATTTCATACAAATTCTGTTCCATTTCTGAATTTATTCAGGAAGTAGTGGCTACTCGGACATTGTGAAACAGGCCCTTAATATAATAAATTCAAATACCTAATTGAAACAATCAAACTTTAACTAAAAATTAATTTTACATTATGGGACGTTGTGCCTTTGAATTTGAACAATAGGGCACTGCGAAGACTCACAAGCCGTGAGACGACCCATAACGTACGAGTATAAACTGTAACAGAGTAGCGTTACGACTTTTAAATAGTAGATTATGATACAAGTGTGTAATGTGGGAGATTACCGTCGAGGTGGTATTAAGAGCCGAGCCTTGGCGAGGCTCTTAAGAGAACCAAGAACGGTAATCTCTAATTACTCACATGTATCATACGACGTTTTTCAATACACTTGTGAAGAAAAACAATATAACTATCACCAAAATAGTACCTAAAACTAGAAAAAAACATAACAACACAAATGTGTCATGGCGGTAAAAATTAAATGTTTTTTTTTGCCTTAAAGGTGAAGACTAAGGTATTTTGATCATATTGCCTAGTCTTATATTATCCTGCGTCAATTTTTTTTACGATGAGTAATGTCTTTCGTTGTGACAATAGAATGCGGATGTAATAGTTTGTAGGTAATGATTGAATTAAATACTAGGTGCAAAGTTTTTAATATTATTACATTAATACAGCCCCTTAACGTCATTCGAAAAAAATACGTCTACAACCGCGCGCATCTTAAAATGGCGGCCATAGACCACAAACAAAAAAAAAACAATTTTATTTTAATTATTGATTTATTTATTAAATATTATTTAAATAAATCGTTAAAATGGACCGTTATTGCATAAAAATAAGCAAGTAAGACACTAATTTATACTATTGAAAGCAATAAAGTAATGAATTTTTATCCTGTTAAAACTCTTTTTGAGAAAAAAAAGGCTTAACAAAAAGGTTTTAATTACATTACAGCACTAGTGTATAATGGTAATCAAAATGTCACAGTTTGGTAACAGGCACCTTTATATGCCTAAGTGCAGTGCGATAATAGTCACTTTCTGAGCAAGTGTATTGAAAAAATATTAAAACTTATCAGGGTGCTTCTAAAAGCCCAGGACGCTGCTTAAAAACTATCCAAGACAGTCCAAAAGAGTACAAAAACTGAGACATGTCCTGGGAAAACACGATGGTTGACAACTCTACGTTAGGTTGTTTGTGCGTTTTTACAATTAGGAACCTACATATATTACTAATGTTGTTACTGTACAGTTAGTCCGCTATAAGTTGGCGAGTGTGAAGTTAGGCTCTGCGAATTTTGGCGAAAAATAAATGCAATTTGCAGTTGTTATTGCTGTTAAAAACAGCTATTGGCATTTATTTTTTTAAAACCTTTATTTTTGTACGATATTTCAAGCGCCAAAATTCGCAGAGCCTAACTTTACACTCGCCAACTTATAACGGACGAATTGTAAGCTAGGCACGTGCGCGTCCAAGTGTATAGCTCTCTACACAGATCACAACTATTTATCTGAGTCTTGTTCCTACCGCTTATGTGTAGGTACTTAGATTAACCTTAAGTTCCCAAAGGAATTGCCCTTTGGCGAGAATAAATTAAACTTCCGTACAAACTTTCATCCCCTTTTAACTAGTTTACGATGTATATGTAGTATTCTAGACTAAGTTAGAGATTGCAGTTCGTTTTTAATTCTAAAAAGGATGCCTGAGTCCTGGTGGAGGGAAAATTATAGGACTGTTGGAATCAACTGAAAAATAATTTTAGTATCTACCCCGTACACCATCCATATATACTTAGGTATCTCCGTTCCACTGGAGCATGACGGGGTAGCTGCCAACCCCCTCTACACCCACATTCACACTCGAAATGATGAATGTGTCGGCCGAAGCTAGAAACCCACTTAAACCTACAACATATATCTGCCACTATGTAGATATAGGTACACTATGTAGATGTAAGGTAGGTCGGTACATGATAAGGGAATCAAACCAAATAGTGTACATGGAAATTGTGATATCGAAATAGATCGTATGCTGTTATTTCTCTTATTAACTTGTAAACAGTCAAGATGATTCTATTTAAGATATAAATCTTAAATAGTAATGCTATACTACCAGTCTCGGCAGACGTCATCTTGCCCGCAAGAGGGCTTTTTGTCACAGAATAAAATTGCGCTTGACAATCTCACCGAATGGAAAGCAACGATGTGGTTGACGATGGAGCGCGCTTGCCTTGCAGTATCTCATTCACTCTTTGCTTAAGAGGGCTGTCACAATTTTTGATGAATTTCAGCGTTTTATCCGATTTTTGACGTGTGACGATGCTTTAGATATAGCCATAAAAAAAAACAAAAATATGGATAAGAAAGTTTGATAACTTATCTTGGGAGTGCTTTAAATAAATATTTGAATTTGTTTACCTACATCAGTAAAATCCTTGTCTCCGCAAAGGATGTTTTATAAAATGTTGCTTTTGGGTATCTTTTGACGCCTTGGTACACCGAAGATATTAAAGTTTAATCATTTATAAAAATGTCTATGATACAACTGTATCTTCTACATTGGAGTGCTGAAACCACTTTATTACTATTCATACAGTAATACACCAAAAATAATTCTGTAAAACCAAGATCTACTGACAGTTTTCCGTACGAAACTACAATTTTTATCTACGAAATTATAATCCAAACTCAAATAAAAAAAATTAACCAACTAAGGTGGTATTTCTATATATCTTGAAAAAAATAAATTGGGCTATTTAAAAGTTAAATAATATTTTTAAATAATTTTTGTATGCAATGCAAAAATCGAGCGCGACTGCTGCCGCCCGTCGTTTAATTTACCTATCGTCTGTTTTTTATACCCTGAGACTATATTGACACAGGAAATGTCAAAATTACTATAAGATGATGCCAGTTCTTTTGTGTTATAATGGCATTTCTGTCAAAACGCTCAAATTTAAGAAAAATTGTAACAGCGCCCTTAAAGATCTTTAGGTTGTAGCTAGCAGGAAACACAGACTTCAGCAGTGAATTCCACTGCTTAGCTGTACGCACAATGAATGGCTTTGAACCACAAAAAATAAAAAATAAGGTTAATATTAATTTTTATTAAAATTAACTTAGAAATGTCTATTGTTCCAATTATAAAAACCCCACACTAATAACATTATACTCTAAAATGTAGGTATAGGTAATTATACAACGTTGATACGACAGAGGGGCTTTCCTTAAAAGGGGTTGTTGTATTCATCAATATGAACGACTTTTACTATGCGACCAACTCTGAAATCTCGAAAAAAGATCCGCTTCTCCATACATTTATGTTCACATAATTTAAAAAAATGTATGGAGAAGCGGATTTTTTGTAGTGTGGAAGCAACCCCTTTTACGGAAAGCCCCTCTGTCGTATCAACGTTGTATATCTACCCATGTATGAGTTTATGTTTGTTACGACTTCACGCTAAAACGGTTGAATGGCATGGCACATGGCTCATAGACAAATTAGACACAGAAACAATTCCTGGGACATAGGCTACTTTTTAGTTTGGTAATATGTTCCCGAACGAGTACGAACACGAAACACTATATTGATCTAAAAAACCGAAATCGTTGATGTGGCTCAAAAGGCGGCCCAACTGAAATGGGACTGGGCACGACATATCTGCCGCATGCCCGACCAACTGTGGGCCAAACTAGCACAAAGTTAGTGCCCTGAAACATTGTGACGGGGTCGCGGCAGACCACGAAGGAGATGGCGCGACGTATTGGTTAGATTCCACCAGAACTGGCAAGAGGAAGCACGGGCCCGTGAAAGATGGAAAGAGTGGAGGAAGGCCTTTGCCCAGGTGTAGTACAGAATAGGCTAACAAAGAATAGTATGTTCCCATAGGATTTTTTTTACTTTCACATAGGTGAAGCCGCTTGCAGAATCTACAAATAGTTTGATTTGTAAAAACGACAAACGTAGACTAATCGCGCTACTGTCTTAATGAAAAAGGCTTAAGGTGTATTTGTTCCAGACCTTTCCGATCGTCTACCGGACATGTAGCCGAGCAGGCAAAGCCAGCCACGCTCCACCAAGCACTCAGTGCAAACGGTTATCTCACTTCCTTGCACTGAAGGTCCACCACCAGATACCGATCTACCGACAAATAATTAGTTCATTGACGTTAATTGAGTTCTAATATTTTGTAATCAACTCTATTTTCTAACAATACTCGTAAATCGTATACAAGGCCACTGCTTTTTTGTTTTACGTTTAATTACGTAGGTAAGGACATTTAATTTTTGATTCAAATTGTTCTAGTTTTGAATGAAAACGCAAATTCTGTTGCACATTTTTTTCTTTCTTTATTTTGGCGTGTGTTGCATTTATATAGGAATTGTGATTAGATATTTTTTTTATTTTTAATAATAAATCTATTATACTCTCAAGTATTGCAAAGTTTCTGCTCCGTATAATAACAGGAACATAACTTTTTGCCAATAGGTATGTACCTAGGTACATTACCTATTGGCAAAAACCTACCTACCTACCTATCTTTTTTCAACTTTGAAATGATTTATATTTTTAACAATTTTTTTAACATTAGTAGGTAGGTTCTTATCACTCAAGCTGACAAAAGATTGCATCATATTCAATTAAATATAAAATTCAAAAGTTAGCTTTGAGTAAAGTCAACTGTTATTATGAGTCATAGGCTCCAAACAGTGCATTGCCTTTGCCTCCAGTCAGATTGTCTATCGAAGCAGATCAGCATTCGGCGTGCTCTATGGTTATAGTTTATTTTGCTGTGGGCAACACCGGCCGTGTAATTGACCATTACATAGATTTATTGCAGGTGACCTGGCTTTGTTCTTGTCAGGAAATCAGAGGAGTGCTTTATGTGTTTAATTTGAATATAGGTACAAGTCTAATCCTAGTCTATCCTAAATTCAAAACTATTGTTTTCTACCTTCTGTTTTTTATACCCTGAGACTAAAATGACATTACAACACAAAAGAACTGTCATCGTTCCTATAGTGAATTTGACATTACCTGTGTCAATTTAGTTTTTTCGTCTATTTTTTTTCGTCGTTTTTGGTCTATCACCAAATTGAGGTAGTTATTTATTTATTAAATCTTCAAGCAACGCAATGTATTCTCTATCAGTTGATCGATTTGTAGATCAGAAGAAGAATCTAACACGTAATAGAAATCAGACGAAAAGTTGCTGGTGTATTAATTATGTCCTCATATGCACCACCCCCAACAAGTAACGCATTGGTTATCTTTCAAAGTTATACTACCTACCTAAATATAAATAGCTTGTATAAATAATAGGTTGTAAACAGATTAGTGAGTGAGCTTATTATAAATCACAAAGTACCCGCCAATGCGGAAAAGGAATACCGGGACCGGGACCGGGCCGTTCTCGGTCTTGGAATAAGGAGAGGCCAATGCTAAAGTAAAACAATCTTCATAAATATCCAAGCCAAAAAACTTTCACTGGCAGCTCACCGTCCGCTCGTCCGGTAGCCTTCCGGACCGAGCCCGAGTATCAACGGAGCGTAGCCCACGCGCGCCTCAAGGAGATGTCAGCAAAACCGTAGGAGCACAGCAGGGTCGAAGCCTCTGGATCCATGAGTTCGCTTCTGAAAGGAAAACTCGGGGCCCTGGAACGTAGACTAAGAAAAAACCAAGGAATGAGTTTTAGTCAGTAAAAGTCTAACACTGACCTCCCACTCCACACTAAAGCGGGTTTTCCCATCATTGGATGATATACCCCAAAAACATGGCTGTACAGGTACGAAAGAGCCTTCAAGAAATTCGCCACAACATACAATGTGATCCTAACATAAAGCTACAATAATTGTGATCTATTAAATGACAGCAGATAATATCCAAACTAGAAATCAGGAAGTAAATTTTATTGGCATTGAAGATATACCTATAAGTAGGTTAAATTCCTGGAACACACAGGTGTATATTCCAGGAAAAGCTTGCCTTTCTAAATTATGTAATTTTAGTTGTTTGAAACTTTTGACATCTTGAGGAAATTACAGAAAAAGAATACACACATTGCCACGTGACGTCACTGTCATTAAGATATGCATGTAATTACCAATAACTGAAATACTAATTGTGCTTTTTTAACAGGTTTTGATGCTGTTTTCAAACAAAACATTTCTTATTAGTATTATTTATTATTATCTATGAAGTAAGTATTCTACAAAAATAGACATAGGAAACTTCCCAATAATGTAACTATTATAATCGAATGTAACAAGAAGATTCTTGTAAAGCTATTTACGTCAACAGACCTGACCTCACAACTTTGGCAGTCAAAGTCACACATAATCGGTGCAGAACTAAATTCGCCTTGCAGACTTTTTTCTTTGAAGGTTGCTTTTAAATATTTCCTGATCTGTCGACACCAATGCCAAGTATTGCGCCAGAAAGCAAGCTCTGGAACCGGCAGCCTGTCTTCAGCTTGAAGGTTAAGGCTCCAACGTTTTCCTGGAAACCTGTCATCGATCACGTAGGCCTAGACGAGACTATCGAGATCAAATCAGCTTGATGAATCGTGAAGATAATGAAGCGATAGAGTTGTTGAAAAATCGTAGGCCCGTTTTGACATTTGAAGAAATTGCGTGCTACTAAGTATAAAGTAAGCACAAAAAGAATACTCACAATATATTGTAATGATGGAATATTCTTGTGCAAATATTCTTTTCGCGCTTGCTTTATAGTAGCGTGTAATCATTTGAAGGAATTACATGCATTGAGTTATGTAGGTACTATAGTACATTATCTAACTCAATGCATCTAATTCCTTCAAATGTCAAAGAGGGCCAATTAATTTTTGACAACTTTATTTGTTTGTAAAATGAGTCTTTGTATGTTACAGCTCCAACATAATTTTGGCGATGATTGCCAGAAGATGGGATTACCTTATATCATGGTGTATTGGTTGCCTGAAGGAAATGGTTTTTTTTTATATTGCAAAAGGCAATTTCTATCTCCATATTCTTATAAGGAAGCACTATAGTTAAATGTTTAGTTGATTAATAACTGATTTCTTTACACTTCCGATCGTCCATATTATGAACGAATTTAGTCTTAGCGCCTGTTTCACCACCTATGATTAAGTTTCCGATAACTTACTTGGCAGATAATTTCATACAAATTCTGTTCCATTTTTGAATTTATTCAGGAAATAGCGGCTACTCGGACATTGTGAAACAGGCCCTTAAACCAGCCCCAGAAGTATCGGCTTGCATTCCTAAACTGGCTTTTGACCTTTGACTTTCAGGCATTTCAAACCTACATAAATATAAAAAAGCCATTATAAACGCATTACAAATCCATGCTTTTTCTTCTAATCAAAATAATTAATGTATAGTCTTAATAATGCAAGCGAAACCCCGAATTGAACAATGGTGGGCAAAAAACTAGTAATAATTCGCGACCGACAATGAGTCAGTGTCTTATCTTGTATATCCGGCTGTAACTTACAAGTCCATTATCATTATTATCATGTTCCGTATCCACGTCCTATTTAAGATATATGTTTATTATATATCTCACGATAAAGCTGTCGAGAAATGGATCATAGAAAAACCAGTCGGTAATAAAAATATCCAATGTGGCCCACGTGGGCGTTTTTTTGTTGCCATAATATTGTACTAGTTTTGTTTAGTTCAATCAGTGTGTGTGCAAGCTAATTTGCATCCGTACAATCTCAGTAAAACGTAGCATAATCAGCCTTTTAATGTTCCCACAGTTGGGACTCAGGACACTTCTTTAGGAGAGGGAATGGGCCGTAATTCACCACGCGGGCCCACTGCTGGTTGATAGATGTCACATATCTTGGAAATTTTTTCGACGCACGTAAAGCGGAATCTTAGTAATACGATCCCATTTTATCCTTTGGGTACGGAACCCTAAAAATGAAGCAGACACGATGTCTATGTCTCACGCTAAAATTGAAGGTAAAAAGCTTTTCTTCATGGAAAATGCTTTCCACTTGACCTTTAGGAGAAACCTTTTCTTTGAGGAGAATACATGAATGTAAATACAGATGCTTCATTCTTTGAAAAAGTTATTTTTAGAATATTTTATAGGATCTGCCAAGAAAATTTTCCTTAGAAACGTGTGGAAGTACTTGCTTCCCCATCAACGATTGCATTACTGAAGAAGAAGAAATATCAACTAGAACTAGATGTAAGAAGAAAATAAATAAAATAAAATAAACTTTGAAAATTAAACTTCTAATTCGACGCGATCAAAAGACTTTGCCACTCGGGATCGTAGTCATACACTAGTTTATCTGCACTGATATAATAAAGAGGTAAAGTTTGTTTTTTTTTTATTTTTTATTTGTATGAGGTAATCTGTGGAAGTTGTGGTTCGATTGCTAAAATTTTTTCACCAATAGAAAACTGCTGTATTCCTGAGTGACATAGGCTTTATTTTATGTACGCGGGCGAAGCTGCGGGCTAAAGCTAGTGTTGTATAAAAAACTTGGTAGCATAAGTTTTTTTTTTAACTCTAGTAAAGAAACTGAAACTTAAAATAAAAACAATACTATGTAGATAATAGTTAAACAGGAGCGGTCCAGTCAAAGCATTTTTTATTCAGCTAGCTAATACTTAATAGGTATCTACTAGTAAAGTGGCAATGATTGATTAGTTAATCATTAAACTATAGTCGTTGCGTTTTAGCGAGGCAAATGCGGCCTTGACCCGTGCCTCCACCTTCAAACCACCTACACGTGCTGAATTTTTGAATTTAGAAAACGTAAATCTCTCTCACTCAAATCACAAATCACAATCTTCTCTCTCTGTCTTTTTTACACAAAAGTTGTAGTTGAAGTATAGAGAATGCCTATGTACAGTCAGCATCAAAAGTCGATGAACAGAATCAACATAACAAAACATTTTATTGTGAACAGATGAAACACATTTTATTGCGAACAGGTGTTTTGTTATGTTGATTCTGTTCATCGACTTTTGATGCTGACTGTACCACTAATGTGCAGGAAGTTTAAATAAAATTAAGGCATACATTTGTCTTCATCATCATCGTAGCCAAAAGAATTCCACAGCTGGACATAGGCCTCCCCCAAGCGTCGCCAACCACCGGTCCTGTGCGTCTCATTGCAATCCATCGGATTGCCGCGACCCTCGCCAGGTCGTCGGTCCCCTAGTGGAAGGCCTTCCAACACTGCGTCTTCCGGTACGATGATGATGATGATAGGATCCTCAAAAATGTTGACGAATGAAAAACCACACACAGTTTAATGTTCAGGTTGTTAGGTAAAAATGCAATGACTTTAATGCCATGCTAAAACGTCAGAAGTATAGTTCGGTTCACTTTTAGCTTCATTTGTTTTGTCGTAGAATTATCGCTAGGTTTACAAACCGGATATTCAGCCGGTATTACTCTATTCCGTCATCGGCCTGTCTAATACTTTGTTTTAGGTTCCTACTAATAAATATGTCAGTTTTTAGTTATGATAATTGAACGTACTTAGCTTAGGGTAAGTTCGTGTTCTTTAGTAAAACACGTCCTTCCAATGGATATATTATATTGTAAAATGATAAGTTATGGCTACAAGACATGGAAGGATCTAAAATGCTTTGGATCCGAGAATGTATATACACCGCACCAAATTTATTTAACTAGAACGCACTTCTTTAGTTACGTGAATTAGCCTGCTGAAAATCCCTATTACTACTCAGATTGGGCTCAAATTACATACTTATGTAAAGCAGACTAAACCTAACATGCTCCAAAAAAAAACACCACATTTTAACTAAGCCATAATCAGTCTTGTTGCAAATCACCAGACAGTATGACGTTCATCGATCATCTCTTTCCTGAATTCAAGGAGACTAATCACGGCAATAAACATTCGTGGAATGGGTTATTGATTAAAATGCATTTACGCCTACAAGTGTGATTAGATGCCGACTCACGTAGGTACTTAATATTAAAATCGTTACTTAGATACTAGCACTGGATCTAGAGTTAGTCTGTTTCTTAAAATAAGCTTGCTTACTAATAGATACAAACTATTTTAATAGTTCGTATTGCTATATATACAAAGCTGCTGTAGAAATAAAATTGTCAGACTGCAATCCAACAGTTTTCTACTTTAGCTGTTCCCAACAACACCACCATACACATACTACCCTCTCACTGTTCCCAGTATAATCTAAAATGAAAACTCGTATGTCGTCACGTCACCGGTCCCTAGTCTAGACATCCGTTTTCTGGCTCAGACAGCGCGGCGACTCTAGCGCTAAATCCTGAAGCATTCGACGATACTTACACGTTACGTGGCCCTCCTTAACGTTTGAATCCCCAACCGGTCCTATGAGACCGCGCTGTTATTGTTTTACTATTGTGTCTCGTTTCGCGGGTATCTGAGTAATTAATCGACTCCAGCATACAGCAGCTAAGCAACCTAAGTATTAAAACAATAAATCAATGACATAACATAGGTTCCTAGATTTAAAAATATCAACTTCCATCTTATGAACTCGCAATGTGACACGGGTCGAATAATCTGAAATCCCCAGTTAGTTCCTGCTCAAGAATGCGTCACCGACCGTCTGATGTTTAACGTTATTATCTTGGCGTTAATTTAGTTTTAATTTCAATCAGTTATCAAGCTTGAAACAGTAATGTGGCGTGAAGTGGAACTCAGAAATGACATTGACACTGAAAGACACCTCGTTACGCTAAATTAAATGTTCTAATTACGACAGTGGAGTAACTTTCCTAATAAACATTGAACGGAATCATGACTGGTAATACTAGCCAGATTAAGAACAAATTCCTTATTATAATCTACCAGATAAAATATCTGACTCAACACCAATCATAGGGCTGTCATATTCCCAACATTCAAAGTCTTAGCTGCTACCTAAAATTTCGTTAAGACAATGTCTATAATACCTTTCTACTTTACAAGTTCACTTGCGAATGAGAAACCAACGAAGTATTTAAAATCAGAGAAAATAAGAATAATGAAAACCGCTGGAAAATAAATGATACCAATAAAATCCGAACAATTAGTAAACTTAAGTAACAGTGGGTGGGGCATCTCACAACAGATAGTGGGACGACCACGTACTGGAGATGCAGCGTTGGTCAGCCTCCTACAAGGTGAACCGATGTCCTGGTGAGGGTATTCAAGAGAGCTTCCAACATATCTACTCGTCCAACTTACGGTGTCTTAAGACGAGTCTATGCCCGGTGCGTGTTGCTAGTGATGACACATGGCTCCGAAACGTGGTTGGCCACTAGAGAAACACCCAAACGGAAATGGAAAGGGCTATGTTCGAAGTTTCCTTGTGTGATCACTTCAGAAATGAAAACATCCGCAAGAATAAAGAGAAAAGACGTCATGTACCGGAAGACGCAGCATTGGAAGTTCTACAAACAAGTCTTTGAACTTAGCTTCTCTCTATTATAATATGCCCTGTATTCTACACCTAAACCTTCCTCATGAATCACACTGTCTGCGGCGGAAATTACTTGAAAATCCACTTACTAGTTTTTGAGTTTGTCGCATATGTGTACGACAGACAGACGCGGTGAGGGCACTTTGTGTTATTAACAATTTTCTCATGAAAAAAATGGTAAAGTCATTTTAATACAAAAAGAAGAAGATGAAATAATCAAAAATGTAAATTGTAGTGGGATTCGAACTCGGGGCAATGTTGTTCAAAAGTGACTAAATGCTATATTGCTCACCCCCCCCCCCCCCCCGTAGCAAATAGCGTGATAAAATATAGCGTATTATCTGAAGTGGCCTATAAGGATTATGTATGCAAAGTTTGAACAGGATCGGTATAGTAGTTTTTACGCCAAATGTAGCCGTATGAAAAGAATTTTACTGTTTTATTATATGTACGAGTATATATAGATAGATATGTATAAGGATGTATACTCTTTTTTATCAAATCTCAAATCGCTTTCGCAAGTGCCTACATTACGTACGGCAAGCGGGATTGCCCGTTTTCAAATAAAGCTTCCTCTACACGTCAACTGACGCATTTAAAGACGTCATCGTCGGGTCGCCCGCCTACGTATGGTTGCGCGTCTGTTGTTGCGTACCTACCTAATGGCGCATTTTCATTAGTCGATAGAGCCCGCATGCGGGGTGCGAGAGATTTCTGGAACGCATGCCACAGGGCCCGCATTCGGGGAACCGTTTTCATTAGTCTATAGGGCCCGCATGCGGGGTGCGAGAGAATACTGGAACGCGTGTCACATGGCCCGCATTCGGGGAACCGCAGACGGTATAACGAACATGTTACTTTCATTGGTTGTTATCCCGCATGCGGGGACTCCTCGCATGCTTTATACCGAACGAGTTAACGACCAGTGAAAATGCGCCATTAATTCATGAATCCACGACCGGTCTCATTGGACCGCGCTGTTATTGTTTAACTATTGTGTCTCGTTTCGCGGGTATTGATAGGTTAATTTGAAAGATATTTCTTTAGTTGACACTAAGGTGTGCAACGTACCTATGTATTACTTACTTATCTGTTCTTTTCGTTTGGTCTGTTTAATTAATATCCTGGCGTGGTAAAAGCAAAGTAAAGATAGGCTGCTACAGGATTTGAATAGTCTATAACCATATCAGACTTAGCCTTCTTGTACACTGCGGAACAACACTGATGACACACGACGGTGGCGCCGTTCTGTAGCATCGCCGTTTGTGTCTACAAGCTCTCTCAGTGATCCATACAACACTGCGCGCCATGCTTACGGAAGAAGAACTCACCGTGGCTACGTACGGAGTAAAACCGTGCCGTGTACAAGAGGTCTTATAATGTCCTACTGGGACGCAGATATCCTTTCTAGGAGAAGGATTGGATGGTAATCCACCACGCTGGCCAAATTAGTGGATGTTACAACTTCGATTTTTTTATTATAGGATATGCCGGTTTCCTTACGATGTTTTCCTTCACCATTTCGAGAGCAGTGGTGATGAAATAAATTACTTACATAAAATAATGCGTTAAGCTGGGGTTGAACTTGCGACCTATAACTCGATAGACGGGGTCATTATCACAGTGCCACCATTGTTACAACTTATGTGTTGCAAAACAGTCGTATGTTAATAAGATTTTGCAAGCTCCGGAAATCTATTTATTACACTAGAATGCTAATGTACTCATAGGTGTCTATTATTAACTCGAAGCACTCATCAAACAGTTAGGGAAGTAGGTACCTATGTTAATATCAATTGAAAAACTATTAGTAAACGATATAATAATTACATTATTAGTATTATAAATCAGCATAGCAATAATGGGTTCATTTTCCCCGCTTAGTTAATCTATGGCACGTGGCAAATTACCGACAGGCCAGGTCGTAAAATACGGGTACATAGGTAGGTTGTGTTATCTACTAATCTGATATTTTAATCAAATATTACGGCCTACAGATAGCGACGCCGGGTCTTAGTGTCTGAGTTTATATTTGTCAAAGCACCGACGACACAGGAGTCACCGTAGGCGTTGGCTTGCGGACGGCGAGCAATGGGTAACTCTCCTCTGGCCTTCCGGTAACAGTGTAGACCAAGCTCAAGTTAAGTTCGTCGACGGCGTGTAGAGTTCCACGCGCACCTCAAACAGATAGCAGAAAAACCGTAGAGTCTTAGTAGTTTTGAAGCTTCCTAGGGCCATGGGTCCGCTTCTGAAAGGAAAGCCCAGGGTCCTGGAACGCAAGACAATACAAAACCTTCGTGTGCGAGTCAGGCTTGCATTTGTCCGGTTTTTGTGTTTAGCTGAATTTAGTGAAAATCATTTCGATATTAACGCCGGACACTAATTATTATTATCATCATCATTTCAGCCGAAAGACGTCCACAGCTGGGCATAGGATCAGTCGTCAGCACAACGATCGGTCCTGTGTCTCGCATCCATCTGGTTCCCGTGACTCTCACCATATCATCAGCGCACCTTGTGGCAGACCTTCCAACGCTGCGACTTTTGGCACGTGGCCGCCACTCCAGAACCTTTTAGTATCACCTTAATTATAAAATAGCTATTTTATTATTTATTATTATTGACTACCTTTTAACACGGTTTCGCTCTTGTGGCACTCACGGCTCTTAAATAAACTATAGGTAAAATCGTCGGATTTTTTATAGTTTATTTAAGAGCCGTGCGTTATTCGGATAAAAAGTAACCTGTGATGACATTATCTATTGGATGGTGGTACTAATGTTTTATAGGAAAAACAATTGTCGGTGTATTCTCTCTAATCTATACAAGGAATAGATTTCCTGTAACAAATATAAGTAAATAAACAAATTTGACATCGTGTCTCTTAATTTATTATCTGTATGCATAAAAGGAGAAACTGACTGACTGACATATCAAGGTACAGCTGAATAGACTGGGACTAGGAGCGTGAAATTTTACACAAGGTTTCCTTTTATTAGGTACATAGGCGAGCAATATGACGATATAAAACATTTAAGTACCCTATGTATTATTAATAGTTGCTATTTACCTACTATATGTACATGTTTAACTAATTGTAATAATTATACAATAAAACAAAGTAAGTACAATAAAGTAGATTACAAACAAACCATAACTAATTAAAACTATAATAACTAAAAATAATCTAAATTAATTCTGACGTCAAGAAACTCCTTCGCATCGTTGGTTAGTATTTTTTTCTAAAAGACTGACGACATTGCCATGCTCTGTGGAACTCCTTATACGAGTACAGTTACGATTTACGTAAACCTACATTACTATACTACGTTAAGTAGTTAGCCTAGCATAGCAACAGCTTTATAAAGTTCCCACTGCTGGGTCTCAGGCCTCCTCTCTAGGAGAGGGTTCGTAATCTACCACGCGGGCCCAGTGCGGGTTGTTGGTTTTTTTTTTTGGAACGGGAGTCATCAGAATGACTTCTCCCGCTCTTGGGCAGTGCGGGAGGGCATGTCAGACTATTACTGACTAAACCCCACTACGTTCCTTCGTTGCCTTCGATCTGGGGGACATGGACTTACCTTTCGGAATTTCATTGTTCCCCAGAGGCTTCGGGTCTAAAACAACAACAACATTTTTTCCTCACGATGTGTTCCTTCCGTTTTGAGAACAGAGGTAATGAAATAAATTACACAAAGTAATGCGCCTGGCTGCTTTTGAACCCGCGACCTACAACTTGTTACTCGAGGCCGTTACCAATGGACCACCACTGCTCACGGTTAGGTAGTTAGTAGGAAGTAGGAAAGTATAGCACACTAGGGACTTTCTTTTTACCCTGTTGAAAACAGTTAGAACTAGTTCAACAGACATCTTCCTTATGGTAGCTTCGTCGTAAAACCCGGGATTTTCCTTTTTCCTGCTAAGGAGTAGCTTGCTAGTACTTACCTAACCAAGCAAGAAGTCGTTCTTGGTTTCGCGGTCTGACATTTCCTCCTTAATCTGTTATAATTTGAGGTAAATGCTCACCACTAAAGATCTTAACTTTCAAGAGAAAAACCACATACGCACTTCCATTTTGTGAGTTATTGTTACCGCAGAGGTCTACAGGTTAATCCCGGAGGTCAAACTGCAACCACAGAAAAAACATTTAATAGTACAACCCGTGTGAGTTAAGATGACACCTGTTTCGAATGAATCACTTTAAAGAAATGATTGTATTTTTTCATAATTTTAATAATTATTTTTTTAATATTAGCATTTATTTTGCTCTTATAGTTGCTCATCATAACGCACTACTTTACGATGCTTTAAACGTGATAGTACCAACTATTTTCTAGTATGCAATGTGGCAAAGGTTTTCGAGCCAGGTGCCATGTTAATTCGCACGGGTTGTAATAATAGGACTTTTTATTGACTGCAAAGGCCTACCTTAAGAAATGACCGTAACGTTTCAATCAGAGTAAAGCTCAGGTAGGCTTACTAGTACTTTATATTTGCAAGATCTTTTTTTGCTGATTTTTGTTGAGGTGAGGTTTGTGTTACGGGTTTGGCTGATTCATTATCATGATTGTACTGGCTAGGCCTGGTTTTACACTTTTTTTAGGGTCGGTGTGTCTTATTTTCCTCTTACATCTATTAATAACGTGATATGGAAATTTTGTAGGAACAATCTTTTTTTTTAAAGAGTCACCATGGATTTTTCTTGTAGTATCATCTTCTCTTAGATAGGAAACGAAAACAGTAAAATTAAAATATATGTAAGCCGGCTTGAAATAAAAAAGAATTGAGTTTGAGTTCTTTCGTTTGTTCGTTCTATCCGTCAGGTCCTCACCTTCAGCCTGATGCCGTGGGGCTACTCTTGCTCTAGTGAACCACCGTTGTGGTGGTGCACTCTTCGAAGAGTAGACTTACCACCGCGATTTAACTATTAACTAAGCCAAGTAATTTTGAGCAATAACGAAAAACCTTTCGGTAATCTCGGTAACTACCTAACGACTATTAAACATTACGACCCTATTTAACATTTCTGTCAAATTGATGGCAGCAGGATTGCTTCTATTACATAAAACTTAAATATAACGGGCAATTTGTGGGCGTACTATTCGATAGGAGCACTTCTGCCCAGCCTTTTGGCATACTGGCGTTATTTTATGTTACACTGGGGGGATTACTGTTATGGGTAGAGGTTTTAAGTTTTCTGTGGGGTAATGGATCAGCACTCGCGTGGAAAACTTGAGTGCAATGGACATTCTACAAACTTAAATTTTCCAACATTGAATCTAATAATACGACTATATACTTACATATTAGATATTATGGCTTACTACACAGTGGGTGCTGTTCGAAACGTACCTTGTAAAGCCCAGCAGGGCCGATGCTCGCTTTGACCACGAGGATTTTATGAAAAGAGAACTCATGGTCCCAGAAAGCAAAGGGCAACTCCAACTCCGCCCTCGTGTGAGTTGCAAAGGTCATTAGATGATTTCCCACATATAAAAAGTTAGTATATTAGTGTCAATTGAAGTAACGTTTAGGTCTTACGGTGAAATAGGTAAGTAAACGCAGTAGGTACATAGTACTGTAGGTACTTACAACCGTTCAACAATATGGTTTAATTTGTTACGACTGTGAGTTAACAATAACTGCAGTATTACCATAACCTGTCATCATTTTATGAATACATAATTATGTTGTAAAAAAGACAATCATTTTCCTAATGTACGCCTGCATTTGGAAAATTGTTGGCTTTTTTTTGTTATGCTTTAACAGAGCTGCCATATAAACTAATGGTTAAATTACAAATAATTTATAATTCATCATCATCATCATCTCAAAAAAGACGTCCACTGCTAGACATATGCCTCCCCCAAGCGTCGCCACAACGACCGGTTAAACCGGTTCCGGACCAGGATTAAAAACTAGCTAGACTAATTAATAGGTATTAGGTTAAAAATTCAAAACAGTAGAACCTAAATAGTGTGTAAGTTTTATTTTTTATTATTGATAGGCTAGCGTTTGAACACTATCTCACCTGATGGTAAGCGATGACGTGACCGACGATGAAGCGCGCCCTATTCACTCTTGATTTACCTAACCATGAATAATATTTTATAGCCAGAATGTACCTTATGGCAATTCGAATATGCTGCAACTAGGCTAGAAAATATACGTTATTTTATTATTGAGTTCCCTTGCCTGTCACTAGACTTCAAGCTACATCTTCAAATCTGAATTTTACGTCAATTTTAATTAGCATTGTTACGGTTTGGTTGCATTTCCGTCGAGTTCCGGCTTCATCATTAGATCAAACTGGATTTTCCATCCATTTTTGATCCAGAGAGTCTGGATGCTTATGCTTTCAAAGAAAAAAAGAATCGATTCTAATCGTAGTGTCATGAACAATTGTTTTACGCAGGGTAGGCAGAAAAAGATTTCGAATAAAAGAAACTTACTACCATCTTGAAAACACTTGTAAGTTGTACATTTCAGTAGGAACTTAATAGGAATGCGCAACCACTTCAGGAAACTCTGAAAATACCTCTAATGCAAAAAGCATTTGATTGTTGATAATTCAAAAAAGTATTATAACCGACGAGGCTTTCGTCAGCAATATTGTATATTATTTCAATAAAAATCCACACACTATGTTTGCCTACTGGCGGCCTTGTCATTCTTTTTACGCCCTCACAAATAAATACACACCTATAAATTTTATCTATGATTAATAAAATAATTAAACTCTCTTAATTATTTAGAGGCATCCAAAGTCTTATTTTGCGAAAATTTCGTTGAATATACAAAGTCTTCTTCTTCTTCTTCTTCTACTAGGCGTTAGTCCCGGCTTTTGCCAGGGTCCGCCTTCCGGCTTAGCTTGCTCCACTTTGCCCGATCTTCTACATCCTTGGCAGTAAGGCCATTGGCTCTCATGTCGGACTTGACGACGTCCAGCCAGCGCTTGCGAGGGCGACCACGCGACCTACCGCCAAGGACAGCCATATTCATGCATCTCCGGCCAACGTACTCCATAGGGCGGCGCATGATGTGGCCATACCATCGCAGACGACACTCTTGCAGTTTTTCCCCCACGTCACGGACACCAAGACTACCTCGGATGAATGAGTTGCGTATGCGATCAGATC
Source organism: Mythimna separata (assembly GCA_030763345.1). Taxonomy (NCBI): domain Eukaryota; kingdom Metazoa; phylum Arthropoda; class Insecta; order Lepidoptera; family Noctuidae; genus Mythimna; species Mythimna separata. The sequence goes on along the minus strand of CM061167.1, from coordinate 17,519,944 downwards.
GCGTTACGCCGCTCATCCACCTCAGCATCTTCATCTCCGTGACGCGAAGCTCCTGGGTGTGTCTGCCTAGTGCAAATAACCAACACTCGCCACCGTACAGGAGGACAGGACGTATGATGCATTTATATATCTGTCCCTTAAGCTTCGGAGGCATTTTGCGGTCGCATACAACGCCAGTTACCTCTCGCCATTTCGACCAAGCCGCGCCTATACGTGCTTGGACATCGTCGTCCACGTTGCCAGACTCGTGCAGCACGGATCCAAGGTACCTGAACTTATCCGAGCTTCTGATCCGGTCCGAACCTATTCGGATGGTATTTGAATCCGTGCTGCCGCAGGACATGTACTCAGTCTTCGCCACATTTAGTCTCAGACCGCCGTTTTCCAGCGTGTCCTTCCAAATGTTGACCTTCCGCTCAAGTTGGGCTTTGTTCTGGCTAACGAGGGCGATGTCATCGGCATACATCATTAGCCATGGAGGCTGATCTTGGATGCATGCCGTAACTACATCGAGCACAACGTTAAACAAGAACGGGCTGAGAGCCGATCCTTGGTGAACGCCAACAGATATTGGAAAGACTTTGGATTCGCCAACAGCGGTCTGGACAGAGGACACGGAATCGCGATACATGTCTCCGATAATGTCAATATAGGCCTCGGGCACACCCTTGAAGCGAAGTGCCCACCAGATGGACTGCCGAGGAACACAGTCGAAGGCCTTCTGCAGGTCTAAAAAGGCCATATGCAGAGCTCTCCTTCTCTCCCTGTAAGCCTCAGTCAGAGTCCGCAAGGCGAACACTGCGTCCATGGTGCTGTTGCCCGCCCGAAATCCATATTGACACTCAGAGACAGTGCACTCGCTACGGAGCCTTGTGTCAATTATGCGCTCGAAGAGCTTCATGGTGTGGCACATGATCTTAATACCGCGGTAGTTACTACAATCCTGTACGCTACCTTTGCCTTTATAAATAGGAATAATGAGGCTTGATCGCCACTGGTTCGGCATTTCCTTGGTGGTCAGGATGCGGTTGTAAAGATCCGTCAGAAGGTCCACACCATGTGAGCCCATGGCCTTCCACACTTCGATTGGCACATTGTCAGGCCCGACCGATTTCCGGTTCTTCATGTGGCGAAGAGCAATGCGAGTTTCGTCGGGGGAAATAAGGGAAATAAGACCAAGGTTAGGAGGCGGTTCGGGAGGAAGGTTATGGGGATGCTGTTTGTTAGACAGCTCCTCGAAGTATGTGCACCATCTCTCTTTAACAGAGGGGGCATCATAGAGCAGCTTACCCTGGGCGTCCCTTACACAGAGGCATTTGCTAATGTCCCGTGTAGCTTTTTCCCGGGCACGCGCCAGCTTAAAAATAAGCTTTTGCCCCTCCGCAGTTTCCAGCTTGTCGTACAAGGGCGCCAAACTTTTGCTGCGGGCTCTGGCTACTGCTTTTTTGCAAGCGCGCTTAGCCGCTCCATATGCCTCCCTGTCCTCCGGAGAGTTGGACCCCTGCCACTTCTTAAATAATACCTTCTTCTTCCGGGTCGCCTCCTGCACCCCGTCATCCCACCACCACGTCTCCCTGTCCATGGTGCGACCACCACGAGAAGTGCCAAGGACGCGCTTACCCGCGGCGGTGATTGCTGAATGAATCCTACTCCATATCTCTTGAGCGGACTCATGCGGAGAACTGATCTCGAGGTGCTCGACCTCCGCGATGAATTCCGACAGTTTAGGACCATTAAGCAACCACCACTTGGTGCGGGGATTGCGTTTCTGGGTCACTTTTTTCCTTGATACGATCGCCAGGTCCATGACAAGGAGGCGATGTTGAGCCGTTAAGCTTTCGCCTGGGATAACCTTACAGTTGGTAACCTTGCCAATGTTGCACCGTCGCACCAGCAGGTAATCAATTTGGGTTGAGTATGAGCCACCACGGTACGTAATAAGATGCTGGGGCTTCTTCTGAAAGAACGTATTCGCGATGGCTAGGTCCGACACAGCGCAGGTCCTGAGTATGCTGACTCCCTCTGCATTTAGTTGGCCATAGCCAAAACCACCGTGAACACGTCCGTACTCTCCAGCACGCTGACCTACGTGACCGTTGAGATCCCCCCCAACCAAAATATCTTCAGAATTCGGAATAGCGCGCATTACGTCCTCGAACTCATCCCAGAAGGCCTCCTTTTCAGACTCACAGCAGCCAGTTTGAGGAGCATAGGCGCTGACTAAGTTCGTTACCGACCCTTCGATCAGCACCTTAACTCGCATCAACCGGTCGCTGTATCGGTCTACTTCAAGAAGTCCATCCTGAAGGTCCTTAGACAGTACTACGGCTACTCCGTTCCTGCCCGATGGTGATCCGGTGTACATTAGCCGGTACCCCTGCCCGATGTCGCGGGACTTATTCCCCTTCCAGCGCGTCTCCTGAAGGAAGGCGCACTGGACCCGACGTTTCGCAAGTACGTCCGCGAGTTCTCTGCAACGTCCAGTTAGAGAGCCAATGTTCCAGGTGGCAAAGCGGAGCTTCTTTTTGGGTACTAACGTCTTTAGCCGTGCCCGTACTTGACACGGTAGCCCTAGCCCACTTATCGCAGGTTTAAGGCGATGTGCCTGCGCGTCGTTGTTCGGCGACGCCCTAGTCCAAGTACCCACATTATTCTTTGCCTTATCCATGAATATGTGACTGAAGTTGGTTTTACGTGGGGCGACCAGCCGTCTGACCCCCACAACCCTACGAGAGGGAAACCAGGATCGCCAGAGCCTCGTCCGTTTAGCAGCAGGGTGCACCGCTAGCAGGTGAGGTTGGCTTGGGTCCTTAAGATGTAAACGGACCCCAATCACCCCAAATATTGAATATACAAAGTGAAACTGAAAAAACCATTTTAATTATATAAAAAGAAAAACCTGATTTCAACATAACGTTAAATAAATAAATTAGATATGAATGCGATGAAAATTCGTGTTCGCAATTTATTAATACAAAAAAAGGTAAAATCAGTCGTAAATTCAATACAAATATTTAGATATTTATAAATAGTAGGCTAGGCCTAGGCAATGTTTTTATGACTACTCGGTCGCGTTCCTCGAAGCGCTCCTTTATGGCTCATCTGAGGTAAAAAACAAACAAAAATACAACTGAATTGTGGACCTTCTTTCTTGTGAAGTCCGTTTAAAAGAATTACATAATTATTATTGTATTATACATATTAGGAATCACCAAAACCGTTTCATTGTAGGTGCTTCTCTAAGTTTTTACCAAAACCACATTGTTATATATAATGGTTATTACCTACATATACAATAATAGGCAGGGTCATCTTATTTAAAAATAGCATGAATGGGCATAATTTAGTTATCTTGAACAAAAAAGGGTCGAGTAATGTTGAACAATAAAAATTGCTCAAATTTTGCTCGTCAACTTAAATACTTAATATAATAACTTGCTTGATATGGAAATGGACAATTATTTAACGTAGAATATTATTATATGCTTCCAATTAAAATGAGCGGACATCCTCTGGTTGGAGTTAAAGCCGAGTCGAAAGGAGGGCGAGCGACCACGGTCTGGCGAATCCTGACTGATTGCTTTACCATCGCAATTAACAGAATCTGTAATGAAGAAATAATAAATCTGTTCCTTAGCCGTTTAATAACTAACTGGAATTTAGTTTATAGATCAAAATGGATCGTAAGATTAATGTCACAAAATTTAAGTGCTGTGCTCTAAGTCTGTAATTTCGACATTAAATGTCATCATACTGCCAGGACCTTTATAATAACTCCGTGGCAGGACCCTGTTTAATAAAAATGACGATTCGATAATTAAATATATTATTAGGTATGTACGAATGTGTGTGTGTGTGTGTGTGTTTGGTATTTGTGTGCAAATGTGAATGTGTGTGTGCTTTTATTTGTTTACATAATAGGTATGTTTACTTGAATGTATAATTATGCATTCTTTTATTATTTTGCTCTCTTTCAAAACTGTGATTTTACTGTTAAATTCGCATTCGTTTGATGGTCTATTAGTAGTTTGCACATGCTGGAACGCAGAGGGCAACTGAAGGCACCTAAGCTGAAGGAATTTAATCACTTAAAGTTTGACATTCCCTCTCGCTCTATCCAATTTGGAAAGAGTCATTTGATGATATTCCAATAAAAAAATATGTCATTACATGATTTGCATTATGTTCCCACTGTTGGAACTCAGGCCTCCTTTCTAGACGAAGGAGTGGGCCGTATCCACCACGAGAGCCCAGTGCACTTGTTGAATTATAATCCATACTAATATTATAAAGAGGTAAAATTTGTAAGTTTGTATGTTTGTAAGTTTGTATGTAGGGGGCAATCTCTGGAACTACTGGTCCGATTTGAAAAATTCTTTCAGTGTTAGATAGCCCATTTATTGAGGAATGCTATAGGCTGTATAGTGATATACCATCACGCTACGACCCACGGGAGCGGAGCAGTAACGGAAAATGCGGGTGAAACCGCAAGGGGCAGCTAGTTAAAAATAAATGAACTCCCCTCCAGTTACCCTTAAGTCACTGTTACATTTATGTATAAAAAGCGTGCAGTATTCCCGTTTCGGCACTCAGATTTTCAGCACCAAATGTTTCGGCACCCAAGCTATTCCCGACTCGGCACCAAAGGTATTTTGGATTGGGATTTTGTATTGGTTACTACCATCCAAAATACCTATTAGTGCCGAAAATTTAGGGTCACTCTTTTTGTTCAAAATAAAATTTTATATCATTCCTTATACAAATCATACGAATAATTTTAAAATTGATTTACTCACAAATAATTCGTAGCAAATACCTACGAATTATTTGTGGGACAACATTAGCACATAAGCAGACTGTATATCGTATTTTGGTTTAGCCTCTACTAACTATATTATATTTATAACTAAATAGGTAATAAACTACTTAAATTATAAGTGTATAAAATATACTCAATTATTTTTTGCTTGCATTACTACTCGTACATTCAAATATTCTGCCAAACTTTTTTGTCATCAAGATTTTTTTGAGGCGTGAGAATTCTTTTAATATATAATCGGGGGTTACTAGTATGCATACAATATAGTTTAGTACACAGTATAGTCTAAAGTTTAGACTCTTAACTATACAAACTGTTATCTCACCTCGGCGGGTTAAATTTAAATGTATGTAAGTTCCCGAATATTTTTGTTTCTCATTGTCTGCCTCCACCCCATCTCACTACCTTAGGCCATCAGCCCAGCGGGGCTAGCCAACTTACGACCCTTTCCTGTCGAATCTCAGCCAGCATTCAATATCTGGGGACATGGATCGCTCTGGGGATATGGATCGGTATTCCGAAAGGTAAGCTCGGTGTCCCTAAATCGAAGGAAAGAAAAAGAAAGAAAAAAGAAAAGAAAAAAGAAAGAAAACACGTTTATTCCGCCCTAAATGGACGCACAATAAAATAAAAATACATTAAAAATACGACAACGAAGGAACCCACCCCGTTCCTTCGTTGCCTTCGATTTAGGGGTTTAGTCAGTAAAAGTCTGACACGCCCTCCCGCTCCGCCCAAAAGCGGGACAACTCATTACCAACCTGCAAAAAAAAACAGTATTAAACATTTTTACAATCGGTCTCAAACGATTACGATAAGTTGGTGATTTCGTTAGTACTTGGCAAAATTGTAACTTAGCTACAGTTTATACCGTACAATTACACAGTATGTAGCTATGAACTTTTTAGAATAAAATACGTTTCATTCTATCGTTTAGACCTAGAGATTTCAATTTAAATAAATATATCCTATGTATATTTTTTTAATGAAACCACAGCTACCTAAACAAAGCTAACTATTATACATACCTTATGACCTTAGAGCTAAATTCACGCAGGTTTTAATTGTCAATAAAGTTAATTTGTGCTAAGATTAATAATAAAACTTTAAGCACCGATTGCTCAACAGTTTTTGTTATTATTAATTAAATTAGTTTTAACTGCCAATTCTAAAACGACCATTTTATATTAATTATTTTTGTGTTGTGCTGGGATTAAATATATTATATTTTGTTCTTACATAGGTAGGTTAATATTATTATTTATATAAACACATGTAACTAGAACAAAAGTAGTTCTACATAGTGCACACGCGGGTCACATACGTCGATCTGGGCGCGTCCGTCTCCATACATTTTATATGGCTACTAAACTTGTAGAGCTACATTAGATCCACGCCACGCGACTCCACGCGACATCATTCTACGTACAAATCAGGCGTGGCCCAAGAGTGCATTATACGTACATCCCAATTAGAAAATTAAGTTACAATCGTAAATTGAAGCACTGAAAATTTACTTAAAGTTTGTTTTGTTTTTGAAGTTTGTTAACCAAATTCTACAATTAGAATGCATAATGTCGTTTTAGAATAAATAATATAGGAATTGATGCATTGTATTGATAACACATGGGTATTGGTCTATACCAATACTCATGTGATAAATTACGTCACTACTTACCGTGTTTTTGTGTGCTTGCGTAGCTATCTAGCAAGCAAGCACACAAAAAACAAAAAACAGCTGAAATTATTGTACAGGTTTAATAAAATTGTTGAGAAGTTTATATAAATCTGAATCAAAGACGCCAGTTCTCAGCTCTTTACTTAACCATTTGAATCTTCAGTGACAGATTTTATCTATTTTAGAATCTATTTCGTTCTAGTTCGGTAGCGGATTAGGCAAGAAAAAGCCAAAAAAAGACCATTTTCCTGCTTTTGGTAGTGCTTGAAGAATGCTAATTGTATTGTTCGCTTGGCTACTAATTTGTATAAAATACCGGGCGATAAGTTAATCTATCTGTTTATGATATAATAATTGTTTTTGTCACGCCCACAAGTAACTAGCAAAGTTATAAGTTCACGACATAATTTGCTTATAAATGTCATTGTTGCCTATCAAGTTAATAAAATATCAAGTATATAAAATATCAAGTATCAAGTTAATTTTCTTTTATCACCAATGAAACCAAAACAATGTATTAAAAACTTGAAAAGCGCATCACTTAATAAAAAGCATGTTTAGATGTAAGTGTTAATGTAGCATAGGTACATTTCTGTTTTGTTTTTTTTTTGTTGATATAAACTAATGCTTGACTACCACCCGATCCCACCTAATGGTAAGCAGTGATGTAATCGTTGATGGTGAGGCGCACTAGTTTATTCAGAGTATATTCACTATGGACTTGAAGACACCTAAATTATAATCGGACAGAAAACACATGTGTACATTTTTGTTAATTTTTAAAACACATTTGAAACTGAAAATGAATTTTATATTTTTTTCTCTCAGCTAAGCCGCAATAAGCTATCTATCTAAAGTTGCAGCTACTAAAGATAAACAAATCTATCCTTTTGCCTTTACTTGTTTTCCTATAACCTACCGACGGATAAAATTTCCTACCAAAAGTTGTGGATTGATAGATAGAATCTCACTGTTTATCGGGGATAGCTATCTATCTATGAACTGCGGTAGGTTATTGAAAACAGGCACTAGACTTACAGACATAGCCCGACGAATTTCCATACATTGTTTGCAGAACATGGTCGTTTCGTTGAAGTCAAAAGGTTTTGGAGTGGCGAAAGCGTGCTAGAAGATACTGCGCATCATCTTCTGGAACGCTACACAAAGGAAGGCTTCACAAATGGAAGTCCGCTCACAAGGAGGACCGCTGATCTGGTGAGGGGCGCCATTCGATGCGATACGCACAGGATTTGGAGGGAGGGAATAAGGAATATCTGTAAGAATTGTGTTATCGTACAGATCATTGTACACTTATTTTTATTTATTTTCTTCCTGTGTTAAAAATAGCCATAAAACGTTTTTTATTGTTAAATGTGTTGTAGAGTTTTTTAAGGAAATATTTAAAAATAAAAAAGTATATAATAATATCAATAAAATTAATAGATAGAATACTTACTAAAAATAACTCGAAGCACTGCCAACACCGAAATATTCAGTAAAATAATGTAGACTGAAACATTATATTACATAATGAATTAATTAAAAAAAAACATTTTGATTTCTACAGTCAGTTCTAAAACTATATGTTATGTTGAAAAGTTTATTTGGTTGAAGCCCTAACATGTAGATAAATAAATAAAAAAAAAATTAAATAGTTAATTAAATACAAATTAAAATAAGTCACACTGGCAGCTAAGACATGACCAGTCTCAACTGACAGCGCCCGTTCACGAGCATGACGCGTGCATTTGCGTGTATTTTTAGCTTCTGCTCAGTTTCCTCAGGTACCGTGACGTGACAAGCGTGAAAAATCTCGTGCCGTACGAAACAATGTATGCGCAGAATGACGTCACGTCCCCTTTCACTTTCAATGTGCGCAGGTTGTAATATTGATTTTCCGTCGCCCACCTCCGGAGAGCCGACTGCTCTAGTAACTCTCCCCAAACGAGTGCGCTCATAAAATAGTGCTGCTAGATACGTCAAAATGTTGCTTGAGCGTTTCCATTGACGTGTTGACTAGTTTCGTCCTTTGGCGGCGCTCTCATTTTCATGTTGAGTAGAAGATACACCTAATTTAGCTTACGAAGAGTGCTAGAACGATAAAATAGTAGTTATACTGATTTTGTAATGCGTATCAGGCGCATTTTAGTTACGTTACTTTGATTGAATATTTTTTTTCGATTGCAATTCTACTTAAAACTGCTTACCTAAGCTCCTTCATAAAAAGTAATATTTTTATTGTGTTATTATAAATTGCCATCTTTTAAAACGGGTTACTTTGAATTGTGATTTCTTTGGATTGACTTTGAATTGAAAATTCAAATTAACTTTACATTAAGGGCCTATTTCACCACCTATGATTAAGTTTCGAGTATCTTACTTGACAGATAATTTCATACAAATTCTGTCAAATTGAATTTATTCAGTGAGTAGTGCGTACTCGGACATTGTGAAACAGGCCCTTAATTTAATTAAAGGTACGTTATTCTTTTTTTAGTAGGTAATCATTGTTTATTAGATATTTGGTTGTAACAAACTTTTTTTAGTTTTATTATTCATTTTAAAGGACAAGCAATATCAAAAACGTGTACCTACGTCTTTATTATAAATGAACACTGTGTTCTTTCTTGGTTTAATTGTTTTCATTTTTGAAATTTTCTGCTAAAGCTAATGTTATTCGTGATTTAAAATTTTCCACGTAAAAAGCGACTGAAACAAAAACACACATCCTCCTATTAATATCGCATACCGTTTGAGACACATTATGTGAACATTCCACACGCATATTCCAAAACAATGCAACTTTTCTTAGATTTAATACAAAAATATCATTAAATAATTTGACAGCTGTCAGGAAAAATCTTATCATTACTCATACTCTTAAAGTAGGTCTAAAGTTGTCTGAGAAGCGGGTTGAAAGTAATAATTTCCTTCCCCAGGGAGAATCACTTTCAACTGACATCTCGATGGTCCCTAGGTAAAGTATCGAAACTGAAAATCACTACTTTGCAAGAGAGTGATTTAAAGTATGTTTTTGCATAATTTTGTCACGGATGATTAAATCTTTATAAAAATTAGGTCTCTAACTATCGGGAAACGAAGTTGTATTAAAAAATATCCTTTAAAAAGAGCTCAAAACAGTAATAATAAAAAATTGCTATTTTTTTGATTCGATACTTTACGTAGGGACCATCGATCTGTCAAATTATTAAACAAAAAACAATCCAAAAAAACATCTTCATATTTCTATTAAACCGTTTCCCAACTTTCGACAATTACAGCGCGATGTAAAATAATTTGAAGGTAAGTATTATTTTAAGAATTTTTTTAAATGACTTAATTTTTTCGATATTTTTTTTTAAATTGTGTGTCGTGTGTGTGAACAGTCGTCAGGAAAATTCTGATAAAAAAATACTGATGATGGTATTACCTATACAATAACGCGCTCAGATGTAGATTCTCTAAAATAAAAATTCAGTTTTTTGTACGAAATGTAAAATAAAAAAAATACTTAGATAAAGATAGATTTTGTTTAAAAAGAACGGTAAAATGATGGAGAGGTAAAATTTATGGGCAAAACATCTAATTGAACATTTTAAACTGCAAACTCGCAGTGATATTGATGGAGTTTACTTTAAAGATTATAATATATTTAAAAGTTAACAATGTGAAGAGCAGCCTTGTATACACCACGTACCTAAATACCCCAACAGTGTCGGAGTGAGTTTTGTAAGCAATTTGCTGTTGCATATTTTTTAATTATTGATATGCTCGCGCTTGACCACATCTCACCTTATCGTAAGCGATCATGTGGTCGACGATGGAGCACGCTTGCCTAGAAGCAACCTATTCACTCTTAACTTAAAGACCCCTTGGTTGTAGCTACCGAGAAACACAGACCCCGGCAGGGAATTCCACTCTTTAGCTACGCTTTGTATATAGTCACATTATTTGGACATTTTAACAAGGAATATATCAGTAACATTCCCATTAAATAACCCATGCGTGTGACCCGACTGACCTACGATTCCCATTGCGCTTAGCTTATCTTCTAAGTTCAAACTTGGTAAAAATTCTAGCTCTATGCACAGCCATCCGATTATCCATAACTTGGCCCCAGTAGTGCATGTGGGCTATTTATATCGTCATCATCATCATCATTTCAGCCGATGGTGTCATAGGCCTTCCCCAAGCGTCGCCACAAAGCATCCACCGGGATCCCGCGACCCTCACCAGGACATCAGTTATTTATTATTGATAGACTTGACCACTATCTCACCTGGTGGTAAGCGATGATGTAGCCGATGATATAAAATCTACAGGTAGGTACATTAAGAAGTCGATAGCCAACAACAATACTAATGATCTAATGATATTCATTAGTTATCAGCAAGGATAGCGCGGCACAGAAACTCAGCACCGATGTAATTACCGGCATTGTTCGCGCTGCTACTTTACTGATTTGTCTTCAATCTTCAAACTAATTTGACCTCTTTACTTTCGTAATGTGGTGTGACGAGAACGGATAAAGTGAGAAATGAGCGACTGTTGAACAGTTTCTTCAGGGATATGCCCTAACAGGCTTGAACAGAGGGGGTGCCGGATTCGTCTTTACAGAGGAAACGGCACCCCCTCTATGTGCTGATGGTAATCTCCGGGGTGGTTTTAGTGAGGTAAAAATCCAATTCTTCCCGGACATAGTGAGGTATAAATCCCACATTCCCAAATTCCAGGCGCTTTTTGAAGGTTTCCCTCCGAAAATAAAAAAAGGTATGTTAGAGGAAATTTGAAAGTGGTGCCAGAAAATTTGAAAGGAAATCGTGTCTTGATATGGGCATGTGAAGAGGAGGGATGAAATGCATGGTACTAAAAGAGTTCTGAATATACATGTAGATGAATGAAGCGGAAGGGGGAGACCAAAGAAAAGATGGATGGATTATGTGGTGCCGAGTGATATGAAAGAAAAGGGAGTTATCCGGGTTAATGATAGTGTGACGGATGACAGGACAGAATGGAAAAATAATATGGCATAAGGGCAGGAAGAAGAAGACTTTCGTAATATTACTCAAGCACTCAACCCGCAAAGGAAGGAAGAAGGCACAATAAACAGTTAATCAGAACTACATCCTGTACGGTAACTAGATTAAAACTGTTATCTAGATTAAGAACTGTATTGCTGAACGATTTTTGATTAAAATATTTGTACTAAAAGGACGAGTAACATACGTTGCGCAAACTCAACATCCCCTATAAAACAGTGGCAAAATATGGCAGCTACGGTAAATTAAGTTTACTTCCATCTATGTATGTCTTTAAAAAGATAAACTGACTGACTGACATATCAACGCACAGCGGAAACTACTACTATGGCCTAGGAGCGTGATATTTTGCATAAGGCTTCTTTTCATAACGCAAGCAAGCAATAAGAGAAGATTTTCAAAATTCCCCCCCTAATTGTATAAAACGAGGGTTCAAAGGTTTTTTACGGAGAAACCAACCTGTACGCGGGCGAAGTCGCTTGCAGAAGCTACTTATAACCATGTTTATGTATGTAGGTATATTAAACCTAACACTGTGGTGAAGAAATTAATAATGAATTTACACATACACAAACTCTCCTCTTTTCCCAAGCAGAAGCCAAGCTTGCCCTGGCAGTAGTTATAAGCGTGAAATGCTAACGATGGTTGACAATAAACTGATTTCATTTAAAATAGACTCGATTTCATTGAACTCGTCGTAAGTAATGCGTGTACGTGACCGAACTATGGAACATAACAAACAGTTGAATGTAGATCAGCGGCAGCCGCTGGCACGAGATGGCGCGTACTTGACCGCCGAGGAGACGGCGAGACCTTAGCCTGAATGTGCATGACAAGACTTTTTATGCGAACGAACCTCGCCCTAGTAAACATCGGACACGACTCGTCTTCTGCACCTCTCCGAGCCCGACACGACGCCACGACACCTCTCACGCACTTGACATTGAATTTAATCAGGAGATTACGGCCGTGCTGCAATAGGCACCGGCCTCACAGTGCCCACCTACCACGCAGCGTCTCGGTGACAATTACTATCTGCCACAATATAACACCGCCAGCTCGCGCCGCACTCGCTCTACACTATCCGTTCATTTAAGTTACGCTACATGCCCGAAGTAGCATTGATGTTGGAGGTAAACCGATTACGTGATTAGTCTTTATTCACATTTTATTATTTATCCATTGTTTACTTATAATAATGGCAAACGCACAAATGACCGAAACGGGCTGCGTGACGGAGGGTCCGTGTCACTTCCAACACATATTCGCCTTGATCCGTTTGCCCTGAGTCGAGGCAAAGAGGACAAGGCTGCACTTTTCAGTTCAAGCCACGATCACAATCTGAATCATTTGTGGCTGCCGTGTAGTTATTCAGCTTTTGCAATTATAAGTAATTTTTATGAGTCCACAATGAAGAGTTTGTTAAGCAGGATTGAGTGCAATGGCCAGGATTGTTAATTTATTGTTAAGGGCATTGTTTGTGGTGGAAAATTGCTGGGGCAATTTGCTGGCAGGTAGATATAACAATCGATTATTATAATGGCTGCCTACTTAAGTCCGTTGTCTTGCAGCTGGTTTGCCTCTGAATATTCAGCAGTGATATTATTAGTGGCCTCGACATTGCCCCGGATGACAGTCGAACTGTGCGATTCCGGAACCCACATGTTCTTGAAAGGGTCAAACCGACTTGTAGACGCGTTAATTAGCCTCACAATACATTATGTAAACACATGAAGTAATTACGTCAAGTTCACAAGGCTCGCCTGTGATTATGTGATACGAGTATATTGCAAGCACGCATAATAATTTCCGCACATAACGCTTTATTTGTCTTTATATCGAGTTATAAACTTGCTAAACAATTTTTTTTGTGTTGTTTACGGCAAATAGTAAAATAGGAAACTCTTCTAGGGTTTACATTTTATTCATGTGATTTAATCCAGTGAGCGCATTGATGGTGCCCCATTGGTAATGGGGTTTGCAAGTAGTAGATGCAAACCCGTCCGGTCGCATCTCTTTATATAATTTATTTCATCACCACTGCTCTCAAAACAGTAAAGGAAAACATCGTGTGGAAACTGGCATGCATTAGAGCAAAAATATTCAAAGACGTGACATCTACCAACTCACACTGAGCCCGCGTGGTGCATTAATTCCCTCTCCTAGGCAGGAGGCTTAAGACCCAGCATCATTATAAGGCTGAATTTGTTAGGTTTTGATCCAGTTAAACGTATATATATTATTATTATTTTTTAATTGTTAGGTTATATATTTATTTAATTAGATTAGTATATATTACATTAGTATATATTGGTTTAATATAAATATATTAGCATTTTTGGTAAAGCATATTATGTATGACTATGACGTCCAAACCATTTATTACTCTCCAAATATCTCTGATATAATCTAATTTTATCTTGGCAACAAGGTGCCAAAAATATTCAAAAATTCTTATATGTATTACTGAAAATGTGTGTTACCTACGTCGATACATAATATACCTATTTATGTTTGAGTCCACCGCATCCTTGTGTCCATCCAACCGTACGACTCAAAGCGACTCAGACAGTACCCTTTCATATAAGACTCCGAAAAGTTACGAGTATGTTAACAAAAAACGAACGGTGCATCTTTTTTACAGTTCTTGCATGTCGAATTTTATTTTGTTTTCCAAATCTGGCACTTAATTCATTCTTTTTTCTATAAGCAACGGTTGAATTGGTCTTTTGTCTGTTTGTGTTTCTAACTTTGGCCAGTTTTTGTTGGTAAGTGTCGCTGAACCCATTCTTTTGCACAAATGAGTGCAATAACTCAACATTATGGTGTTTACTAATGGTTAGTGTCATTGACCTTCTTTCAAACTTGTATTCTATCCCTTCAAAGGGTAAATTGCACATTATTTTCGGTGTCTGTTATTAAAACAAGTTTATTAGTTCATCACGACATGTTTATGGAATTAACTAATAACTAGTGGGTATCTAGTCACCTCCCAAGCTGTAGCAGAATACCCTTTATAAAGATGATTGATCTGTTTCTTTTTTACCTGGATCTTAACTAATTTTCAGGTCGAGTCATAGCAGATCAAGCAAGCAGGCCATAAAATTTAACTTCGTGAATACCTACATATTTCAGAAGCCATTATTTCAATTCCGGTAGGCTGTATGCGCCAATGAACAAACCATTTAAACTATCAGGTTACCTTTAAACGATAACCTTTACTGTCAGCCTGTCAGCATCAGTCAAAACTGTACGTGTAGCAACCAAAAGGCTTATGGGTCAAGTCGCTGGTCTGTGACCATATAAATAAAAGTGATCCTGTGCGTGACCAGGCCACGTGCTCTCACTATAACTAGCATTATAATGATCCCATTGTTGGGACTAAGGCCTCCTCTCTAGGAGACAGAATGAACTGTAATCCACCACGCGGGCTCAGTGCGTGTCGGTGGATGTTACATGTCTTCAAATTTTTGGTTCTAGGACGTACCGGTTTCCTTTTCTGTTTCCGTTTCTTCACCGTTCTGAGAGCAGTGGTGAACAATGAAATAAATTACACAAAGTAAGGGTTGACCCCGCGACCTACAAGTCGTAAGTCGGGGCCGTTACCACTGGGCTGCCACTGCTCTCAGCGGGGGCCGCTACCACTGGCCCACCACAGCTCTCACTGTAACTGAATTGGAATAATAACTGCATTTTATGCAATTTAATTGAATTTATTATCTTGTATACAGGACGCATGCAGCCTTTGCGAGTGCCTCAAGTATGGCTGACTTCCTTCAGATAGGCAACGCCAGGAAATTTAATGAACTTGAACCTTCCGGAGGCCTTTGATGGAAATATCTTCAAAGACTTAATCAAGTTCACAAGGATATCTAATAAGTAAGCCTTCAAGCAACGCAGCCACCACTAATAGAGTTTAACAAGGATATTGGCTTCCGTTTTCTGTTAAAATAACGTTTCATATACTGAGATGGTAAAGGACAACGTTTTATACGGTAAAAGGACCAATTTAGGATGCTATTATCGATTCTCGTTAGAGTTATGTAAGCTAATATTTTGATGAAGTAAATTATCCCAATGTTTGAAGGAGGGAATCTGTGGATGAGGTATTCCTATTTAAAAAAATGTTGTAAAGTTAAAAAGTCGTGCTAGAACTTAGGGCCGCAAGATTGTATGGTTACTATAGCTCAAAAACCCAAAGATCTACTGAAGGAAGGAAGTAGGTTATAGTCCACTAAGTGCGGGAGAAGAAGTGGAGGGGGAGATGATGTTCCACCTCAAAAAACATAGCTTGGAGCCATAAGCACGGAAGTAATGCTGCTGGAATATTTGACCTAATTCAACCGGATCTACATTGTCGAAAAACTTTTTACCAATGACAAAATGTAAAACCACAAAAGATCCATTTGATTATTCGTTACGAATATTCCAGAACGAGCAAATTACGTCCAATCAAAGTTTCCTACTAGACAAGCACAAAAAAAATCGTTTTCGGTCCTATATTTAGAACAAAAACTTGTAAGTAAATTTTAAAACAATATAATCAAGAAGCGTGCAAATTGCTGGCTGAAGAATAATTTTTTAAATTGCCGAAATAATGGTGCAATCGTAGCTTTTATCGAAAATTGATCGATTAGTTGTGTTTAGTCGATTGTTGGTTACATAACGTATGGTGTCCATTAGATCAGAGTTACGTGTGGCCTTGACTTTCACCTTCGACATTGTGCGCAGGCGGCGGCTGCAGTACTCGACGTGATTCGGGACGTTACGTGGCAACCTTGACTTTTGACAAGGTCCAATAGTTTAGAGTTGGACAACACTGGCCAGTGGCCACTAGTGGCTGACCAACGGCGTTTACACATGCGTGAGGCGTGGTTAACGATGTTGCTGCTTGTTTTTAGTATTACTTAGTGAATGAAGACGTTTAGTTAATTGGAACTAAATATGATACTAATGATAATGCTACTTACTACCGATGTTAATGAGAAGCAATTCAAGCAAATCGTATCTCAATTTGCATACAGCTAAGGTGTGAAGATCCTTGATGTATGTATGAAGTCTATGTATCCAGATAAAGAAAACCTGGTGTTTTTAAATCCTCCTGATTTAAAAACACCAGGTTTAATCTAAGCAAGTGTGCACCATCACCTATCACATGTGTTAATAATTACTTTATTTATTTGCTTATAATTACAGTTTGTTCTTTTTAATTTAAGTTCTTACGATTCATCCTAAGGTCGTCTAGTAGATATTTTATACAGCGATAAGACCGCCATTGTACTCATTTTAAAGTTTTGTATCATCATCTACTTAGCCTTTTCCCAACTATATTGGGGTCGGCTTCCAGTCAATCCGGATTTAGCTGAATACCAGCATTTTACGAGGAGCAGCTGCCTACCAGACCATGATTTTAAAGTTTTGTATTAACTGTAAATTTTTTCGTGTATAATAAAGTTTATTCTGTTCTATTCTTTCGCCTCTTACCAGGTGAGATAGCGGTCAAACGCAAGTTTCTCAGTAACAAAAAAGTCTTCTCAATTTTCATCGAAGAATAAAATAAGAATGAGGAAACTCCAGCGGCGGCGCATGGAGGAATTCTTGCACTACATGCAGTGTTGTGTACGATCGTGAGTTCAATTCGTCACGATATTACCAATGTTACAGTTCCGTGAAACAAACTACAGTGTGTGATACGTATACTTAGAGCTATTGTGAAGTCACTTTAGTTTTAGAACATAGGACTTTCTTTACCAAGGGTGTTTTTTCCTCATATTATTCTCGACAGCTCTTCCAACTCTGGATGAAACGAGACAGACTGGGCTGATCTTAATAGTGACATTCGAGAAAGGTCTATGTCTAGCTTTTTTTTAGGTTGAAAATCATATCATCAGAATAATTTCTCCCGCTCTTGGGTCGTGTGGCAGGGCGAGACTTTTACTGGCTAAAACTCAATTTTTTGTTGTTCCATATTTGCCTTTCGTTCCAGGGCCCTGGTTTTTCCTTTCAGGTGCGAAAAACCGTTGGCCCCCGTAAACTTCCACACTCTGGCCCCCTGTGGTTTTGCTGACATCTGCTTGAGGCTTGTGGAACAGTAACTACGCGCCGTCGACGACTTGGGCTCGGTCTGTAGGATTACGGAATACCAGACGGCTATCTGTGAATCTCTTTCAGCTGAAATGATGATGTGCACTATAGATAACTTCTCATCTGCCGGTTCCTTCTTGAAATATCGTGATGTTATGTCATGCTGAATTATGCAAGACAATGAATTATAATTAAATTATGTATAATTATTTCCCACGTGTTTGTTTTGAGCAAGATAATTAAAAGCATTTTGCATTTACCAATTGAATCCTAATACACATTAAGTAATACATTTCCGTCAACAAAAAAATGCCGGATATCATTTAAAAATATGTTAACATGTCACGGAATTCGATACACTCGTAGATAGATTGGACTTATTTAGGTACTTATTATAAAAATAATAATGAACAGATAAAATCCGTTTGCCTGATCTTTGGCGAGTAAAATGAAGGCGTCTAATTCAGTTCAATAAATAAAGTAGGTTCCTTAAATTTTCAGTGATCCTAAGGTCGAAAGGCGGGCCTGTAAGTACCGTAGTATAGGCCTTTGTTTTAATGTAGGTAATCATCCAAAGGCTTTCCCCGCGGCTCTAGACCGGAGCATGAGAGGATGTCAGACTTTTTCTGATTAAAACCACACCTATGTTTCTTCTTTGCCTAGCTTTCCAGTAAATCAGGATTGCCTTTCGAAAGTCAACTCATGGCTTCTGTAGGCTTCGGAACTACTGGGTATTTAATGCTTTACTATCTCTTTCATGCGATTCTCCAGTGCATGCGGTTGACATGACCTGTTCAATGTTCAATCACATTTGAGCTTGAATTTACTAAACCAAAATCTTTGTACGGATCTTGAGCGTTGCGTTTGACTTCTATCTCACCTGATGGTAAGCGATGATGTGGCAGACGATGGAGTACGCTTGCTTAGAAGTAACCTATTCATTATTGACTTAAAGACTCCCTAGGTTGTGACTATCAAGAAACACAGTTTAAAAACTGAAACTAAATTTTCAACTGACCAGCTGCAAGCCTGCAACAACTGATAGTAGGTACATTATTAGTATCATTATAAAGCATACAAACGAAGCATATATACCTCTTGTTGTTGCTAAGGAACAGCCAGACAGCTACTGGACTAGAAACAAGAATGCAGATACAAAAAATAACAAATGACTTAGGCTAGTCACACACCTGACGGTGCCGTAAGTAGGGCAATGTCAGCCGTGTCCAGGCACAGGGTGAAGTCCCTGGAAGAGCGGCATTTTTTTTGTATCTAGCCCTTTTTATTTGTATACTACTTTTTTACAGGGCAGTAGTTACAGAAGCTCGCACAGGACGTATAAAAGGCGGGAGCCGATATTGGTTAATTGAACACTGAGGCCAAAATATCATACAAACTGTTCGTACAGTTTATCAAAAAAGTATATATTGGCGGTATTTATATGAATGTTACACAATATTGTACTCATTTAATCTATTTACGTTTTTTCTCTTACTCAGAGAAGAGCTAAAATGTTATAAGTAATAAAAACTTGACGTTTTACCTTTTTAGGGAGATATACTCGTCTGATTATAATTTCAATAAGTTTATACTAATTAAAACCACTATTATTAGTTTATACCCAAATGTTGGTTACTGCAAATATAATAAGCAACCTTAAGAACGATAACATCCGGACGTCACCGGCGGCAATTCTAGTGGTAAGTAGTTAGAGATGACAGGACCCGAGAAATAATACAATAGATGAGAATAGGCCCTATGGGACACAGTTTCAAATCAGGCCCGCTACGAGTAGAATCGTATTGTTTCATCGGCCCATATCATAAATACAGTCTGAGACCAGCCTTACAAATCAGCTATACTTATTGCATACCCCTATACAAAATAATATTTCAAATGAAACCTATTAACCGCAATCATTTCAATCTATAATTAACACAATAGACTTTATTGTCAGCTGTCTACTTTTCTTTTTATCGGGTAAACAAAGGTCACGAGTAAGTGTAGGTATCTACTTAGGTACCATTTTAACTTTAGTTTTGCATTGTCTTTGTTTTAAGTGTTTTAATCCACGCTGCTTGGCAACTGGCTGTGGGGTTTTCCGAAAGAATTACCGCGACCCTGTAACGTAAAAGGGTTTTTAATCAGCAAAATTATGATGCCTACTACTTTTCGTTCCATCCAGAGCAGGCAGAATTATTTGACGACTTCTTGGAAGTTGGAAAAAAAATGTGCAAGGCAACTGAACTAACGTTGTTGTACACGTTTGTTGGACAATATTGACCTGCATCCTGTGTGATGAAAAGATAAATAAAAAATATTATATACGAGCAATGTGCCTTGGCCACTGCCACATAAGTTTGACGATTTTTAGAGCTATGTCGGTAACCTTGGTTCTCTTACGGATATCTTCATATCTGATGTGATCACTCAAGGTAACTCCGGGCATAGTCAATTCCATTGCACTTTGGGTGACTCGAATCTAAGCCTCCTGATGAGGCCCATCAGAAGGCTAGAGGTAACTTTCCCACAAGGTGGACTGGTTTTTTTTTCCGGTAGGGGAATCATCAGAATGACTTCTCCCACTCTTGGGCGGAGCGGGAGGGCGTGTCAGACTCTTACTGACTAAACCCCTACCCCGTTCCTTCGTTGCCATCGATCTGGGGGACACGGTGACAACCTTTCGGATACCGTGTTCCCCAGAGGCTTCGGCCCTACCGGGCCCCTACAGTTTGCTGACATCTCCTTGAGGCGCGCGTGGAACAGAACGCGCCGTCGACGACTAGGCTCGGTCCAGATTATTACCAGACTGCCGGACGGCGAGCTACCCAGTGCTCGCTGTCCGCGAGCCCGCGCCTACGGTGGTCGGAAATCGGGATCGGGATCTCGGCGGCGGCGGCGTGAGTTCCGTTACCGTACAAGACTGTTGACTTACCTATTGAGATTCATTGGCTTGGCATCCTTATCGTTGTCACCATGACTGATTTCAGGTTTCAGAAGACGCAAAAACCTAACCATAGCGACCCCTACAAAATAGTGTAATGACCTCGTACCAAAAAAGTCCCTTCAATTCCGGATCTACACATTTATATCATCGTTATCCAATATATAAGTTTTTGTACTATTACTGTCAGATGCTATTAAAGTACTTGAAGGCACAGCCTCAACGTTAATTATACTAACTAGATAATTTACTTTAATCATCATAAAAAAATGATGATTGGAACTTTGTTGAGATAACTAACATAATTGGTGATCTGGGAACCGTTGGAAAATATGAAGTTATCAGAAGTTATTATGGCATTGCTGAATACTGATTAAAATGGCATTAAGATTTTAATTTGAGTTGATATTGATGAATGCTAATCCTCTTTAAGAGACCATAGGAATAATATCATAAACCTGAGTGAGATCTGACCATAAGATATGAATCTTATGGTCAGATCTCACTCAGGTTTTCTTGCCCTCGTCCCTCATTAGGAATCTACTCTATTATTCTCTTCTCGCTACTATTCCTTTTTCATGTCATCACACAACCCATCCACCCTTTTAAGGGATTTCACATTTATATTCATAACTCTTTATAAATCAAATCAAAGAATTGTATCCCTATTTTATATGAGATAATTATCGACTGTAGACTTTTTCTGACTAAAACCGCACCCGTGTGCTCTTTCGGAAAGTCCCACTTCAATTGCATTTTACTTCTGTACTTAGCAAGCTCACCGGGGCCATTTTAAACTTGGTCTATTAGGTATACTTTATCATTATCATCATTTTAGCCAACACACGTCCACTGTTGGGCATAGGCCTCCCCCAAGCGTCACCACAATGACCGGTATTTTGCGTCTCGCATCTATCTGATTCCCGCAAGCTTCACCAGGATATCGGTCCACTTTATAGGAAGCCTTCTAACGCTCCGTCTTCCAATAAGTGGTCGCCACTCCAGAACCTTTACTCTTCATCGACCATCTATTTTACGAGCAATGTGCCCTGCCCACCGCCACTTTAACTTGGCGATTCTTCGGGCTATGTAGGTAACCTTAACCTTGTTTCTCTGGAGGATATCTTCTTATCACAATAAAATTCTCCTTTAAACAGACTTAATATATTCATTTGTATATTGTACAATTTCCTAAACACTAAGTACATAGTTTCCAACAACAATGTGAACAAACACTTAGCTTGAAGGTTACTGCGGCTTAAAAGCTTATAGTAATAATGTAATAGATTAGCAAGTTGACACTACTCAGCCATGTAGTGATTTCCTAATGTATTATTAGGTACTTGCTCCATTTACTTAGTGGCAAGAATTATTTATGTGAATTTTAGAGGCTACTAATTTGTAAGGAATATGGAGCCAGCATTTTCATCTAGATAGCAATTTACAAATTTGTACAAGATTTGCCAGTCAAAACATGATTATTTGATGATATTAAAACTTTAAACTCTAAAACTGACACCATACCACGACACGTACAAACATATACAAACAAATACAATCGTACAAAGAGTTTTGGAATCAAATTAATTATGCGTACAGCTAAGGAATGGAATGCCCTGCCGCAGTCTGTAGCTTCTTCTTCTTTTCGAATCGAAGGTAAACTCTTTAGATTGTTAAGAATCCTGATAGCTATAACCTAGGGATCTTAAAGTCAAGAGTAAATGGTTTACTTCTAAGCAAGCGAACTCCATCGTCAACCACATCATCGCTTACCATAGAGAGATATTGGTCAAATACGAGCCTAAGCAACATAAAAAAAACATTTTTTATTAGAATTTTTCATTAGAATCAATACGTCGATTACCTTAACTCCATTATCCTTAGCAATAACGGTACAGATCATCGATTGTCCTACAAAAAGATCAATTAACTTGTTCCGAGAAACAGACAAAGACTCATATAGCCTTTGTCCTTACTGGCGAACAAATCGGTGCACTTGATGAACGTAGGTTGATAATATGACCTTTATATTTATAAGCTGCTTTTCTCAATACATTAAGTTTATAGGTCGTATACGATATCCTATTAGTTAAGTTGGTTTTAGTTTTGTGTTACAGTAATTTCTGACTTGCGTTACTAAGCTTTAGGTATCAGCTACTGAGTATGCTGTTTCCAAATTTTGGCGTGATGCAAAGAAACTATAATAATGGTTTTATTATTATGTTTTCTTTGGAGCTAGGTCGTGCATCAGTGATTTTGATTTTTCCTCTGCCGTTGTGGATAAATGGAGAATGATGCTTTGAACAAAGAAACATAATATGCAAATACCATAAAAAATCCAAAATGTTGTTTGGCTCGCGCTACCGAAATGTCTTGATCTCTAACAATCTCACTTTTTGTAAGTAATTTGTACGAAAATTATACTATGTCTCCCAAATCTCTAATCATTCTATAAAACAATCGAACTTAAGAAGGTAGGTACTTGATGTAAATGACATCAATACCTTTTTGGCAAAGTTATCAATTAACATAATACTGTTATTAACATTGATTAAGATGACAGAGAAAAAAGGAATTCGTCTGAACGACATGCTAAGGCCTGACATAAATGAAAAGGTTCATGTTCCCGAACGAAACATGCACCTTTTCGATTACAATGCGCCTTATCAATCCGACCTGGATTGATCGATCGAAACGATAATTTTATGAAGATTGCGGATGACGTTAAACAACAGAACAACAGCGAAAAGGAGCCAATTAGAAACAAATAAATTTACAATTCATTAATTTTTTTCCAATAAAAAACTTTAGATAAATGATTTAGTTACACCTTGTTTTCTCAAAAGTCAAGAAAAACAAAGAAAAAGAAGATCCGTAAGTAACCCTTTACCAACAGTTTTCAGTAACACTTTTTACTTGCATTTGAGTAGCACGCAAGCCATTGACAAAATAATTGAACAAAAACTTTGCATCGCTCCGTTTTTGCCCCCGTTACCTTCGGAATTTTATTTAATCAGTCCTATAATTATTTTAGATTGATAAAAGAAGTGGAAAAAGAAACTCAAAATAGTTTAAAATATATTATAAGTGCAGTCGCAGTAAAAATAGGTTCGTCACTTTAAGAACTATTTTTTTCTGCGTTATGATAGAATCTGCGAACTTAGTGATCACTTAGTTATTAATTTTAAGTGAAGTAAAGCTAACAATGTAAAAAGGAAACAGTTCTGTTCCGATTTTTTTTTCATTAAACAGCTTGTCTACTAAGTCCGTTTTAATTTTATGTACTTAATCTAGACATTGTGGAAAGGTTAATGCTATTTTGAGTGATCACAATCATTATATAGTTTTCTATGCAGCAGTTTGTTCAATGCCAATGCCGTAGCTTCGAACAGTATTAAATATATGTCAGAACACAAAAAAAAGGAATATCAAAACTGACGAACGTATAATTGCCTCACTTGTATCTTTTTTGCACTTGTGTTGTTATAGCCGCGTTCATTGAAGTCTAATTAGCAAGAATGCGTAAATTTAAATAATTATGTAGAGCTTTATATAGTCGACAGGTTTATATAGTTATAGCGTTTAATGTTCTGTATCGTAATCGGTATGATATACTCGTAGTGTTTAAAATGGCACCTCTTTGTCTACAACCTGCATCGATGGTTCAGACTTAATTCTAGGTTCTATTACGATTGTTGCAAGAAGATGCAGTTAGTCACATTTTAAAAATAGAATCGAATAGTAACGCTATCGTCATCATCATCTGCCTAGCCTTTTCCCAACTATATTGGGCTCGGCTTCCAGTCAAGCCAGATTTAGCTGAATACCAGTATTTTACGAGCGGTTGCCTACCAGACCTCCACAACCTATTAACCTATCAATACCCGCGAAACGAGACACAATAGTAAGACAAAAAACAGCGCGGTCCTATGAGACCGGTCGGGGATTCATGAAATAACTGGGGTAACGCGGCACTTCATGGCAAGGCTGGAGTCAGATTTACTAGCTTCTGATTATCCGTAACGACTGCCAAAGATCTACAAATGACAGCCGGGACCTACGGCTTAACGTGCTTTCTGAGGCACGGAGGAGAGGAGAGGAATCGAATAGTATCGCTGTACATCCAAGCAAACGTCCTGAATAATATTATTATAAAGAGAAAGAATGATTTATTTGTTTAACTGCACCAATCTCTGGAACTAGCCTTTGTAATGGATTAACATAACATCACGCTATGACCTATAAACGCGGAACAGTAATCAGAGACACGTGTAAAACGGCAGTAAACATTTAGTATTAAAATGAAATAGGTGTCTCGATCCAAACTTATGACAAGCGCAGTTTAAGTGTCCACTGAAAATCTATAACCTAGTCATTATTTCATTCAACTGATTGAATATATTTTGTTTTAATGGTAGTTTGATTAACACCTCTACAAGGGTTTGTCAGGCTTGACTGAGCCTTGGTGCTAATTTACAACTACTAGTACTGTAGTTTTGCGTCGAACTGTATAAACTTTTAGTACAGTACTGACAGCATATTTCATTTTCTATAATAGTCGTACATAAAAGGACAAAATGTCTGAGTGACACATCTACGTACAGGCAAAACTATTGGGAATAGGAGCGTGAAATTGTGCACAAGATTTCCTTCTATGACATATGTGAGGATTAAGATCAGAATTTCTAAAATGCAACCCCTAAAGGGATGAAATGGAGGTCCAAAGTTTGTATAGAGAAACCTACGTTCTGGCGGGTGAACCTGCTAGCAGAAGCTGGTATTTCTATAAAGCTGTAGCTGCCGAATTCCCGAAACTTCAAGTATCCTGGCCACGACCTTGACTTTATTTTTCAGATTGGATAACTAATTGATACGGTGTTTTTTACACCATAGAACCGTCGAGACGACAGTTTATGCATTATTTCCTCTAAAAAATACCTATGACTTGCAATCCGTCGCGTGTGACCCGCGGTACAAGCTCAACTATTCCAACTTCTTATAAATATAATGTTACGTGTCGTATGCATAATCAACGTCTTGGTAATTTAGATAAAATACACTGCATTTGGCGTAACTCGAGAGGCTAATGTCTGTCAGAGACGACGTATGAATACATGACAAACTATGAGATAATTGCACGCCTGTCTGTCGGATTCTCACGAGAATCTTACATAATATGGGTCAGTGTTGATAGTCATTATGACATCTTTGTTATCCTTCGCGATGCTTGGGCTCGAGTTCAAAGCTATATAAAATTAAAATAACAAAATTAAAATAGTGATCTTTATGAGAATAAATATTTTTAAACCGAAATTAAGGCTGTCATTATTTATCTAGACTATTGGAGTCGGGTTCTAGTCTAATCAGATGTAACTGGATAAAAGTGGTATACCTGAAATGACAAGAAATTGTTTAATTTACGCATAGTGTAATCTGCCTTATAGTTGGTCCCACTGCTGGGACTCTAGCTTCCTCTCCAGGGAAGTGAGTGTGTAGTAATCCACCACGTGAGGCCAGTGCGGATTGGTGGATGTCACATGTTTTCAAATGGGTTTACCCTGATGCAACACCATTTACCAGTAAGCTAGAGTCCCAGCAGTGGGACCTATTACAAGGCAGATTATACTATGCGCAAACTAAATAATTTCTTCCTCTCTGGGTGAAACGAGAGAGCATTTCAGACTTTTACTCACTGAAACCCACCCGGGCCTTTTGCGTTTCAGAGTCGCGGTGACTTTATCGAATTATTCACAACTCAGTAACTTGGTAGATATGTAGCTATCGTATCCCATGGCAGGTTTGATGTCAGATTTTCTGGCTGCTCACTATCTGTAGTGACCGTCATACCAACATATACACCGTCATAACAACAGATACGGATACACGAATAGTAATTATACCGGTTTCGGATACGGATATGAAATTATTTCGCATTGCCCGCTAGTTTTTGATCGCGAAAAAACATACAGAAACCTGTTGTGACCTGTTATTTAGTCTTCGCCTTTGTCCGGAAACTTTTACATAGGCTTCAGTTACGGATAATGTTTATTTCGGATTTCCGATAGTTTCGGTTACGGTTGTGGTGCTCCATAACATCCCTAGTTCAAATAACAACCGGGACCAACGGCTTATTGTGCTTTCCAAGGTACAGAAAAATCTCATGCAATCTTTTGTTTTACAAAATAGTAATCATTTTTAGTTAGAGAACTTGATTGATTAAGGTGATTAGCGCACACGATGTATAAAACGCAAACATTAATTCATTCCTCTTTGTTTATCATAAAAATGTATCGTATCGTGTCCACAATCAGTTTTTATTGTAAGCACTTGCAATTTCCTGATCTAAAACCAGTTTGCGGATAGCTAGTCATTCGGAAGTGCAATAGACTCTATTAATGTTTATGAATGTGTTGAAATTCGATAAAAGATTCTTATCTTATCTATGTAGAGATCGTGTTGACACAGGCATCCACGTTTACCTACTGTATAAAATTTAACTTGTTTATGTTACCAAGCGGTCTCCGATTTCAAAGTTTTCTGAATAAATCTTAATTTAAAAACTTGTTCCTCGCTAAACTAATGGTAATGGCCGCAGCTTCTGTTTAATCTGAGCGAAACTATGTGATTACGATCTAACTAATTGGAGTATATTGTTACTAGAGCTTTCTAAATGGCATTCTTTTCAATAGATCCCTAAATATCGGTCCTGTTTTTAGTAATGAAAGGAGCCGGTTGGTGCGGCGCGCAGGCGCAGTGCGCTCCCGCCGCCGCTTCGCCATTCACGCCCGCAGCCAGCCCATTGCTTGGGTCAAGGCAACTGCCACGTTCAACTTTATTGTTAAATTGCTGCAATTTATATTATTTGCTTTTTTAGAATCTCGATTACGATAGATAAGGTTAAACGTAATTGTAGTTGCCTAGACATTGGAGCATCTGAATCGTTTCTGTGCACCTCCATGAGGTAAAACAACCTGTTCATGACAGCCATGCACTTTAAAACGCTACCGAGACTTATACGTAGACGAAACACGATACAAAAGAGCTAATACTGCAATCCCCTATATAGCAAGGCTAAAATCAAAACCGAGATTAATAGTTTAGTTAGTAATTCAATTACCAGTAAGTATATATTAATAACAATAAATAAATTGCTTATTAAACTTTTGGCGGGCACGAGTTACGAAACGAGTTAACTGTATGAACTATATTATCTTGAACAAAGCAAGCGAGAGCAATTGATCGATAAATTGTAAGGCGATTTGCAATAAATCGTCAGTGGTCTGCGTCGGAAATAAGTTCGTTATATAGCTTCGTGACCGGAAGATGTAGGGTCCTTGCTGTGACCACGAACGGCTCCGCCTCTGCGCACCCCAATGGCACGAGACTGCCATTTCCTTCATTCACGATATCTGTGTACACTTAGCTTATATCATATGGAGCTTAGGTGGAGTCTAGAACGTTGTGATTGTATTTTACAGAGACTGAAAGCATTCCTCAGCGAGCATTAACCTTAACCTCGAGAGGCAGACACGTCGGCTACTATCTACCACATTAGTGCACCACCAGGTTGATGACATGTGAACTTTCAACACTTCTCAAGGCTCACGATATCAACAATCCTATGATTGTGTTTCACGTGCCGATTAGGATAATATTTTTTTTTGTTCCGACCTTCGGAACAGGTAAATGAATAATAATATTAACAGTTAAAATAATATAAAAAGTGTTAATTATCCGGCCTCATCTATTTCGTGTCAGACATAGATAATCATATGATTTTATATTAACGAATGAAACAAATATAAGACTTCATATCTTTGTAATGGAAACTAGTTATAAATATCAACTTCCGCGGTTTTTTAATCGTAACTATGTATATGTAGTGCGACAAAGACACGAGACTGACTTGTATATATTTTGCAATTTGCCTTTAATGGTTTGCACTTATTTAACGTAAGAATGTACCTGCGTTTATGCTTGCTTGTCCAGATGTGTAGGTCTGATTCAATCTTGTAGTGTTGGTATGACTCGGGATACGAGCGTTAATGGGCGGTCGCATTCTTTTATAACTCGGTTTAACTTGTAACTATGTAAAGGATCTTTGTTTTTTAGAGGTTGAGAAATGATCGTATCTACGTTAACTTTACTGCTGTTTGATCCATTTATTGTACTTTGTGTAGTTAAGTGTTCAAGATTGACTATAGGATGTCAGGGAAAACTGGTGTGTGTCAGGTGGAGCTGTCAAACTCCGCCTGCGATTACCCTTTGTGGGATTTTTTGGGTGGAAAATCTATTAATAACTTCTCCCACTCAGATCAGACTCTATCAGACTTTTACTGACTAAAAGCTAGCCGTATTCTTGCAATTGCATTAGCGATCCAGGGTTGCGGCATCTGTATGAAGGAGTTGGCAGTGATTTTTTTAATTATGTAGATTATTTTTAGTTAATAGTTTTTTTTATTAATTTGAGTAGATTACTGTTGTCCCCACTGCTGTCCTCCTCGGTTTTATCTTCTACTTTGCTTACTTCTCCGCTTCTTTCGATAGTAGCGTGAGGTAACATTTATGCTAGTGTATAGCCTTACTTATAGACCATGTGTCGATACACATGGTCTATAAGTACGAGTATAATAAGATTTTTTCAATTCGAACTGAGCTTAGCGCGTTCAGCAATCACTAATGTGTTATATTATAATATTAGTATACATAATTCAATTGCATTGTATTTTTTGTAATCCTTTTTTTTGTTTTTCGTGCACATAACACTATTTTTCTCTGTTGACTGGTACAAAATACCTAGTGCATTAAGTTCACATCTGTACTTTTGTGTGCATAAAGTGTTTTTGACCGTGAGATATGCAGAAAGTACAGATTGTCCCATGTTCCCCATACACATCCTCATACTCGCCGTACTTATACGTTCATACACTTTGTAGTGGAATATCGTGGCTAGATAATAACAGCCGCACAGGTCGATCTTCATGGTTAAGCAACGCTTGCCAAGGTTGGTCTGTGGATGGGTGACCATACTGACCATCTTAACATTACGAGTTTCCTCCGTGCCTCGGAAAGCACGTTAAGCCGTAGGTCCCGGCTGTCATTTGTAGATCTTTGGCAGTCGTTACAGATAGTCAGAAGCCAGTAAATCTAACTCCAGTCTTGCCATAAAGTACCGTAGTCACCTTAGTTTATGGATTGTGGAGGTCTGGTAGGCAGTCACTCCTTGTAAAATACTGGTATTCAGCTGAATCTAGCTTGACTGGAAGCCAACCACAATATAGTCTGGATAAGGCTGGGTAGATGATGTAGTGGAATAATATGAAACTGACCTTCTCAAAGTTCATCACTAAGAAAGGTCAGTGGCCTATCTTTCTAGGACGTGCCTATATTCCACTTGAAGAATTACCTTTCGCCAATAATCATCTCATCTTATACAACCAAAACATTTTAAAGTCAAAGCATTATAATTATACTTATAAAGGTCGGTCAGTCACAATATTTGTATTTATTTGCTTATTTCAAAGCGTAGATTTCTATGAAGAAGAACGTGCAAAAAAACTCTAAGGACAAAGTTAAATCAATAAATAATTACAAAATTATGTAAGGTGCTGTAAGGTGTAAGAAAACCCAACTATGGGTTAAGCTTGCCTGTGTACATCAGGTGTCCTGTTTATATTAGTTTGTAGGTACAATAAATAATAAATTGAATATGAAGAAATGCAAAACACTCTGCCTAAAATCGGATCGATCTGTGGGATCGATCATCGTTCGATAAGTGTTTATGTCAAAGTTTAAGTTTCCGACTTTATTGTACCCTACAGGGTCCAAGCATTCTGGCGCCTGGGTTGACGAAAGAGATCCTCGGGACCCCGGAATTAGGGCAAAGAAGAACCAGGAGTGGGTTTAAGTCAGTAAAAGTCTGACACGCTCTCCCGCTCCGCCCAGAGCAGGAGAAGTCATATCTCAAAAAAGTTCCCAACTTTGAATTCACAATTTTTAAACCTTACGCCGAGTATAATCATTTCTGCTCTTGCTTTGTACGTTTGTAGCAATATCGTAGCTTATTTTGTTACGATTTAATCTGCGCAAAAAATATAAGAAAAAATCATAATAAATAGAGTCTAATCTCACAATCTAATCGAATAAATTTTATAAATTATGTTTTTATTCAGAACGATGAGCATCTAGACGTCATTGAACTGCATGCTTTAGTTGTTAACTTTTCATAAACAGCAAAGTTACACACAACACAAATCACACTAACAAATAAAATAATAAATACATAACAAATAAATAATAATAATTTTTTGAACTGATACATGCATTTTGTATATAGATGTACCAGTATGTAAGGTGGACTGATGACCTAGTGAGATTCGCGGGAATCTGATAGATGCATAGGACCAGTCTATTATGGTAACACTTAGGGAAGCCTATATTCAATAGTGGACGTCTTTCGGCTGAAATGATGATGATGATGTTGCTATCACCAATTCAAACTCCCCACTTTTTTACGTGAGTATTATTTTATATGTAGGTGTTCTTCAAAGTGTATTATTTGTACATGGCTATTATTTCCTCTCCTACAGAGGAAGCCTACTTCCCAGCAGGCGACATATTAAAAAAATCTTGTTGTAATAAGTATGATCAAATAATTAAGTTCTCTTTCTGTGTATGTCAATTTTTTTACCAAAGACTTATAATTGAGTTCTCTGGCCGAAGAAAAAGTTATTGACAAGAACAGTATGCCTCAAACAAAAAATAACAAAAGAGGTATATTTCACTACATCAGTAATAAAAACTAATAAATAAAATAATTATAATGTTTCTTATGTAACCAGTTGATTATGCACGGTAGAGCCGGGCTGTAACGAAACAAATAGTAATTATAAATTGTTATAAATTATTATTTTATAGAGGACGTGCTTTGCCAGGTTTGTGCACATGTCGATAAGCAGGATCTTGTTCACCTCGTCACTGTGTTACTTTAATACCATAATATGTTAGTAGTTATAGTAGTTACCTATGAGATGAGACAGTATCGGGCTGCAGAATTGTACAAAAAAATTACTGCGGTCCCTGGTAGCCCGCTGTAAAAACAAACTGGCCAAATGGGGCTTCCTCGATCCATCCTTAACACAGTGCCGCTGCACAAGACATGTAGTACTTGTTGAGCTGCCCAACTCCATACACGGGTTAGAGAAAATTTTAAAGACACGAAAAGAAGAAGAAAGCTGCGGTCTTGGAATGCAGAGGGTAACTAAGAGGCCGCAGGTTTAATTGAAAGCATCACCAAAGTCCTGAACTTTACATGTCAACTAAAGGGGTTGCGACACTGTGTTCCTAAAACACTGAAGGCAACTAAAGGGAATACTAGTGCGGAAAAGTGCTTGAGTTCGCACCCGCGACAATTTATTCTATTTGTCAAATCAGGTTGGGCGCTTAGCGACCTCGCAAATCACCGGTTCGTCTATTTATTTCGTAAGTGTATTGAAAAACGTCATTTAATACACGTGTAAATTTGTTACTACGACACTTGGATTCATAACATCCTTGCCTGCGGCTCGGGCAAATTCTGCGTCGATCGCAATAACAAACTTTTAGCAAGTGCTAAAAGTTTGCATACATGTGTATCAAAATGTGCTATTCTTTTAGTCATCAAAGAACCACCGCGCTATCGTTCCTTTTACTATTCTTGTCACTCCTTACACAATCAATCATCATCATCATCATCATCTCAGCCGAAAGACGTCCACTGCTGGACATAGGCCTCCCCCAAGCGTCGCCACAGCGACCGGTCCTGCGCGTCTCGCATCCATCGGATTCCCGCGACCCTCGCCAGGTCGTCGGTCCACCTTGTGGGAGGCCTTCCGACGCTGCGTCTTCCGGTACGTGGCCGCCACTCTAGAACCTTCCGTCCCCATCGACCATCTGTTCTACGAGCAATGTGCCCTGCCCACTGCCACTTAAGTTTGGCGATTCTTCGGGCTATGTCGGTAACCTTAGTTCTCTTGCGGATCTCTTCATTCCTGATATGATCGCGCAAGGAAACTCCGAGCATAGCCCTTTCCATTGCTCTTTGGGTGACTTTAAGCCTTCTGATGAGGCCCATTGTGAGCGACCACGTTTCCGAGCCATATGTCATCACTGGCAACACACACTGGTCATAGACTTTTGTCTTGAGACACTGCGGTAGGTTTGACGAGAAGATACCGTGCAGCTTCCTGAACGCTGCCCAGCCGAGTCGGATTCGACGATTGATCTCTTTCTCGAAGTTAGATCTACCCAACTGGACCGTCTGTCCCAGGTAGAGGTAGTCGTCCACAACTTCGAGTGTAGAGTCTCCGATCTTGATAGGAGTGGGAGCTACATGGATGTTTACCATGACTTTGGTTTTGTCCATGTTCATTTTGAGTCCCACTCTTTCGGAAGCCCTACTGAGATCACCGAGCATTGTACTGAGCTCCTCCGTAGTCTCAGCCATGACTACTATGTCGTCGGCAAACCGAAGGTGAGTGATGTACTCGCCGTTGATATTGATGCCTCGCCCTCTCCATTCCAGAACCTTGAAGACATCCTCCAATGCGGCCGTGAACAGTTTCGGAGAGATAACGTCTCCCTGCCTCACACCCCGCTGTAAGAGGATAGGTTTCGAGGTCTGATCCTGGAGTCGGACTGACATGGTGGCGTTTTTGTACAAACATTTCAGCACTTCGATGTACCGATAGTCAATTTGGCACCGTTGGAGAGACTGCAGTACAGCCCAAGTCTCGATCGAATCAAAGGCTTTCTCGTAATCCACAAACGCTAAGCAGAGAGGCAGGTTATACTCCTCAGTCTTCTGTATAACCTGCCGTAGCGTATGTATGTGGTCTACGGTGCTAAAGCCTTTTCGGAATCCGGCTTGTTCAGGAGGCTGGAAGTCGTCGAACCTGCGTGCGAGACGATTCGTGATGACTCTGGAAAACAACTTGTAGACATGGCTCAGAAGTGAGATGGGCCTGTAGTTCTTAAGGAGGGCATTGTCGCCCTTCTTAAAGAAAAGTACCACCACACCTCTGCCCCATGCCTGTGGCGTTTTGCCCTCGAGTATGACGGAATTAAATAGCTTCTGAAGGGCCTTAAGGACCGGTTTTCCACCCGCCTTCAGAAGTTCGGCCGTAATTCCGTCCTCACCCGGCGCCTTATTGTGTTTAAGTTGTTTCAGAGCCATCCTAATCTCGTACAGGCTGACGTCCGGGATATCTTCGGTATAGTGTCGGGTCAATCTAGCTCTTGGATCGTTCGCTAGATTTGCCGTGGGTTTAGAGATAGACGTGTATAACTGTCCATAGAATGCCTCGATCTCTCCCAGGAGCTCCGGTTTAGCGGATATGACTCTGCCATCGTCGGTCTTCAGTTTCGTGAGTTGGCTCTGCCCAATAGACAGATCCCTCGCAAAAACTTTGGAGCCCTTATTCCGCTCTATCGCGTCCTTAACCCTTTCAGTATTAAAGTGGCGAAGATCGCGTTTTAAGGACTTCGAAATCTGTCTATTGAGCTGACGGTATCTGCACGAATCGTCTGAAGACTGCAGAATCATCTCACGCCTCTTCTTCATGAGCTCGAGAGTCGGATCCGAGAGCTTCTTGTTCTTATTTGTACGGTGGGTCTTGAAAAACTTAGACCCGACCGTATGGACAGTTTCCACGAACCCATCGTTACATTCGTCCACGGAGCTACCTAGGCACTCGAAACGATTGTGGAGTTCGAGCTGAAAGCTCTCGGGGTTTTGGAGCTGGATTTGTGCTGGACGGAGCGTAGACTTCACCAGTCGAGACCTTTCAAGCTTGATGTTGATATTCAATGTGCCTCTCACCATGCGGTGATCACTACCAGTTTTCACCGCATTGATCACAGAGACATCATTGAATATTTGCTTCTTCGTCGACAAGATGAAGTCAATCTCATTTTTAGTTGCACCATCGGGGCTTTGCCAGGTCCACCTCCTATGCTCACGCTTTTTGAAGAAAGAGTTCATCATGTAGAGGCCCTCCTTCTCCATAAAGCTAGCCAGTAGGTGTCCCCGGTGGTTCCGACGTCCAAATCCAAATTGCCCCACTCGCAGCTCATCACCGTCTCGTTTGCCCAGTTTAGCGTTGAAGTCCCCCATGACCACGGTGAAGTGAGTCTTATAACCATGTATGGCTCTGGATATATCCTCATATATGGTCTCTACTTCGTCGTCGGAGTATGTCGAGGTTGGGGCATATACCTGTATGACCTTCAGCGAATATCTTGCCGATATTCTGAGTATAAGGTAAGCCACCCTGGTCGACACACTCTCGATCCTCACCACATTGTTCACAAGGGACTTGTGGACGAAAAACCCGACACCACCCTGGGACTGCCGGTCGCCCTCCCGGAAATAGAGCAGGTTACCGGATTTGAGAATTATCGTGTCCTCCCCCTGTCTTCGGACTTCGGATAATCCCACAATACTCCATCGTACCCTGCTCAACTCTTCTTCAAGTTCGGTGATCCTCTCGTCGGTCCGCAGTGTACGCGTGTTGTATGTTGCCAGGTCGAGTCGTTGGAAGGGGTAGCCTAGCCTCCTCCGGAGATTCTTCGCACCCCTTGCCTCGCCGTAGCCTTGACCGCTACCGTTGTCAAGGTTAGACGGGCTGCCGGGTACTAGGGGCCGTTTTGTTTTGCGTGTCTGCATTGTTGGGGGGTTTTTGCCATAATCGCCACGCTTGGCATGCGGGTTGGCGATCGCAGTGTAGATGTTGAAATGCACAGAAAATGCTGCTGCCCATTTTCTGGTGTGTCCCTTAGTCGCCTCTTACGACACCCACGGGAAGAGATGGGATGGTGTAATTCTTCGGTTCCAGACACCATACGGAACAATCAATCAATCAACATAATCATATCTGGCCTGCTAGTTATTTAATCCCAGCTAAATTATGTATATTGGAGTTAGCTTCCGGACTAACCACACCCCCTAAATTCTTCGAGAACTACTCTATATTAATATACTGATGTATTTGGACTCACGCTTGACTGACATGTGATACGGTAAGTACGAGTAAACTAAATTAGAACAGTACTTAAGTGCTTCGTTTTCAATTGTCAATTGGCTACACTTTTATGTAATGGGTGAAATGGAAAATTATGCATTCTCGCATATTATGAGATATTATAATTTTCCCATCACATAACAATTCCAACTTATGTAATAGTATATAGATGAAAAAACCGTAAAACGTAATAATCCTTTTGATAAAACACGTATCAACGGTCAAACGCACGGTAAATTAACGGTAGTTTAACTAAACGACATTCAAATACGGATGCTCCGCTTGGATGTGACGGTAGCTATGGAAACTTCGCCCATAGTCAATAATTGATCACGTTATCGATGGCCCTCAAGCTCACAGGCGGCCGGCAGGCGCGTAGGGCGTGACTACTCTACACATTACAACCACCTATTGAATTAATAGACTCACAAATGCATCCTGTACGTTTAACTCAATAATAAATAGTTCCGTATCCGTCTAAATGATCAAGATTTTTTCATTTATTGTCCTTTGATTAACCGCTTGACTTCCTCGTATCAATAACGGAATGTTATAAAAACTGTCGATCGACAATTTTATCGGAATTAGCGTCATGTGGGTTTTGATTATCTTTGATCTGTGATGACGTGTGACGTCGTCAAGTGTAAATATTTTTTAACCGGAGTTTGTTATTCGATGGTGCTATTGACTTTTACGTTTTGGAATAGTGAATAAGAACTTTACCAAACTCATCATCTTCCTAGCCTTTTCCCAATTACCTTGGGGTCGTCTTCTTGTTTATTCGGATGAGGCTGAAACACATGCAGCGATTACATGGAGCGATTGCCTATCAAACTCGGTTTCTGGGCAACACGATACTCCTTAGGTATACTGATGGTTATATTTTCTGGAGTCTGACACTTGTAACGGTCATCTGTCCTAGGAACGGATTGTCACTAATGTCCTAGATAAAGTTAAAAAAGTACACGTGCATTGAAAAATTCACATTGATACCTGCCCAGTTTAGACTGCCAACTATAATTAAAGAAGAACTTTATCAAACTAAGGAGACTTATAAAAGAGCTTTACGAACCGGACTAATCAATCAAGTCTAATGCAAGCGCAGTTATGAAATTTAAATCAAATCAAATAATTTATTTGCATGAATATTGATCACCTGTAAGCTTTACTATATGAATTGGAAATATGTTCCGGTACGTTGCGAGATACCAAAAAATGTTACACCATATTACATTATTATTTCTTAAAGCTAAAATATTATTATAGCTTCATAGAGCATAATTGCCAGAAATAAATTATGTAAACGTCTATAGTACCAGCCCACATAATTATTATGACGTACATCTGCTACAGTTTTTATTAGATAAAGGATACAGTAAAGACGGTCTAGTTAAACCGCACTGTTCTTAACTATACAGTATATAGTGCCCTTCACACTGCCAGAGAAAGAAACAGATGGAGGCATATCACACTAGTCAAAGTAATGAAGCAGGGAGGTCACAACCCTTACCGTTGAAAAATAATGAGACCCCTTCTGATAGACATAATCTAGGGCCATAACATGTTATAATGTCAAGCGTGCGAGCGAGCAAAAGGAGGCCCTTTAAGACTTCAGTTTAGACTGTAACCCTTTCCGTTTTTGGATCGCGGGTTTCTTTTTCAGGAATTTCCCGTGTGGTCCTAGTGGGCATAGGCCTTGCTGGGCTTCTATGGTTTTGTTGACATCTCTTTGAGGCGCGCCTAATATACCTCTGTACTACGCGCCGTCGACGACTTGTCGACGACTTGGACTCGGCCCGGACCAGATGATCAAACAGCGAGTTATCCATTGCCCACCCGCGCCTACCGTGGCAGGTAATTGAGGTCAGGATCACGTCGCTGGGGCGAGAGGATGTCCGTTCCCTCACGCCCACATCTTGCGGCCTTTGATGTAGACACGTTAACATATTTAGTGCTATACCTTGAGTAACCGCTCTATTTCTGTGCTCAATCAAATTACCGGGAAATACCGACATCCTGTATCGATAGTCCGCTCGCATTACCTACCTCTAACTGTCACAAGAATTTGTAGTATGACTCCCGGAGACGGAGAAACCAAGTTCAAAGTATTCTTACAATTATTTTTAACAATAGTCACTTACAAGTCACATTACATATGGGACCTTTATTTGTTAGGAAATCATACAGAGTGGGTCACGCTCTCGTAAAGCGAAGAGTGTTAAACTTATAGTGGCTAAAGCCAACTTTTTTTTTAGGTGTGATATCGGCTAATGACTTCTCTCTCTAGGGCGGAGCGTGGGACGGCTATGAGGAGAGTATCAGACTCTTTCTGACTAAATCCTTCGCATATTATGTTTTTTCGTTGTCTTTGTTCCAGGGCCCCATGGTTTTGGCTAAAGCCTACCTATGTTATCCTGCAGTTGCTCTCTCTTTTCTCTTGCAGGCATCGCGTTCCTATGAGGCACTCGTTTACCCAAAACGCCGTATAATAGGGTTTGGAACGGCAAAGAGCCTGCAACGTAATTTTGTCTGGACCAAGTAAAATAAATATTCTGCTAAATAAAATGTAAAAGCAGGAGATTCTAAATCCTCTTGTTTTTTTATTAATGTTTATATTAGTTATCCCAGAACTCCGTCATTTACGAAACGATTAGCAAAAACATTTTTTTCGTTACCTAGGTTTTTTTTCTAAGTATGTTTCATCTTAGGTTTGAATTATATTGATCCACGTAAATGTACGTAGGTAGATTATTTACATACATAATCATATCAGAGCTGCAGGGCGTCGCATCGCGAAAGACGTGGACAGCGATCACTCTGTCAAGAGTGCACGACTTTAGAAGATATATTATGAAATCTTCTTAATACTTATACTTGATTAAAATTTATTTATCAATATTTTTTTAAATGTTTTTGTTCGTTATTCTTGGTAAAACTGTTGGATCAACTTTAATCACTCTTATGATGTTTTGTTTACCAAGGAAGCTTTAAAAGCAAAACAAAAATAGGTAGATAGACAGGGCAAGGTTGGTAAGTTTGGTAAGTAGATAGATAGGTAGGATAGGAGAGGAAGGGAGTTCGCTCCCTTACTAAAGGCTAGTTCACAGCACAGTAGTAATATTAGTGCAAGTAGTTAGTTTTCTACTTTATTGTATACGTCATAATAACACAGGACAAACATTTATCAAAACAATGGAGTTTAAACTTTCCTATTCGTCCATACTTTGCATATTTGTCACATGAATAATATATTATTGTATTTGTCATGCCTTATAGTTTGTTCCTTATAGTCAGTGAGGAGTCCCTCATTGATGGAATGGTTGCAAACGCTACTATTGATCGTGAGGGATTCGATTCCGCTGATATTATGTTAGTCATTAAACGCTTTTGTAGTTTTTAGTATAATAAACATCATTTTAGCTGAAAGACGTCCACTGTTGGACATACGCCTCTCCCAAGGGTCGCCATAAGGATCTGTCCTATGCATCTCGCGTCCATCGGAATACCGCGACCCTCAGCATCGTCATCTTCCAACGTTGCATCTTACGGTGCGTGGTCGTAACGCCAGAACCTTTTGTCCCCATCGATCATCTGTTCTATGAGCAATGTGCCATTCCTACAGCCACTCCAGTGTAGCGATTCTTCGAGTTACGTCGGTAACCTTAGTTCTCCTGCGGCATCTTCATTTCTGATGTGTATAATCTAAATCCTGCAATTTTAAAAATTAAACAAAAACCAAAATAAATGTCGAAATGTGGGCGTAATGTTTTATGTATCACAATAAAATTATCATGTGATAATTTGGTCATAATCAGAGCTCGTAATGTAGTCATTAATAGCTAACAATCTACGTCATATCGGATCTACGTAGCATTGAGTACCTCTATAAATATTATAATAGTTTCCTAAAGCTACTTCCTCTTTGCCCTCTGGTGACATTAGCTCGTGTGAGGGCCATTCTATATATACTTACTACAGGATTATTATACAATGTTTACGCAGTATACTTTCTTGATACATATCTATAAAATCCGATTATAATTTAGGAGTCTTCAAGGCTAGGGTAAACAGGCTCTTAATAAACTAGTGCGCTTCACCATCAATGATTGCATTACTACTTACCATCAGGTGAGATAGAATTTATTAAAAAAAAAAGTGTAATTTATAGGTTAAATCACATGTTCAACATTTTTAGGGATTCCTAAATCTCCGATTATAATTTAGGTGTCTTCAAGGTTAGAGTGTACATGCTCTTAATAAACCAGTGCGCTTCACCATCAACGAATGCATCACTGCTTACTATCAGGTGTAATCGCAGTAATACAAAAAATATATATTATAGTTAGATTACATGCTCATAATTTTTGGAAACTTCTAAACCACTAAAGGTTCTTACCCGAGTTCGAGAACCATAATTACTGCATTCGAAAGCGTGAATCATCGATTAGGCCCCACTTCGGTAACGATACTTTGCTGTAGAGTGTGAATTAGTATCGACCAACTTGTCCTCAGTTCAAATTCTACGAATTCGTAAATTACTCTAAAGTTTCTGCTATAAATATTATCCGAGTTACCGTAAATCATGAGTCATTTACTTAGAAAAATTACCGGGGTTTCACCTAGCCAGTGTATAAATTGTTTTTTTTTCTGTTCAGTTCTGGGTATGGGATTTGCGTATTTTGGTGGATTGTCAACCTTGTGGTTACTTCCCTGTTGTTCTAGCAAGAAGTGTGTTGACTCCAGTCTCCGTTCAGTAAACTCCAGTCGCCTTGGCAAGAGTCGCGAACCATTTTTCCGCCTTACCAGCTTTACTGTAATCGATAAATGAATTCGATTAATATCAAAACCCATTTGTTGACCGATTTCTGATTGTGCAACAAAAGTTGAATGTCGAAGGTCATATGCAGATAGTTTGTTTATATTTTTTTAATAAAAGCAGTCGGTCAGGTTTTGCACAGAATGTCTTGCACGTTCTGAAAACATTATTTGTTTTGATGTGGGTCTAGGTGCACGGCTTGGTCACTGGTAAACAGAAAAACGATAATTTACGACATGTAAATGGAATTATGCACACGCGTTATGATGTATACCCTAATTAGAAAATTAAGTTATCATCATAATTATTCCACGGAAATTTTAATGAAAATGCACTTAGGTTGTATTCTTTTTTAACAAAATAATGAGTTATTCTAATGGTAGGCAAATAATATGGGCATCGATATACTGCATTGCATGGTAGCGCATCAGTATTGACATTTACGCACTTACTACAAACAAAAACACTATTAGGTATAGTGGTGTAATAAAGATTTATCAAAATAGATAATTTACTTACATATATATAGTTCTTGATTATTTTAGGATGAAAAATCCATTCTAAAAAAAAAGGTGGCAACAACAAAATAAAATAATTTAAGAAATAGAACATTGTTCAACAACTCACTAACCATAAATGCTCTTCATTCAAATTATCCATAGAATATTTTGTTTTTTTTTCTGATCAGTGTTATTTGTTTTAGCATTAGCATTATCGGCCTTTTAATGTTCCCACTGCTGGGACTCAGGCGTCCTCTCTAGGGGTTATTTGTTTGCCTCATAGTTATTACTTTTTTGACAAATAAAACCGAACGGGATCTTATATAGGTTCTCAATTAAAACAAAAATTCTACCAGAGCGTCATCCGGTCTAGTTTTTGTAAACATTTCAAAACATTTACATTGTATAATATACAAATTTATTACAAACGACGTGCTTGAATGATCTTGTTTAATGATTAATTAATCATTGATTTAAGCAAATTGTTTTTTTTATTTGTATGTATAAATTAGACTATAAATGATGTGAAAATACGCACGTAACGACTAATAATTCAAGGTTGGAGGTAAATGTTTATTTTATTTACTATATAAAAGGAGGTAAGTGCTTTTGTTTATGAATGAGTTGGAAGTTTATCCCGTTAGAGGAAAGAACCTTCAGAGCGAATGATACACCTTTTAGATGAATTAACCAAAACGTGAAATCCTTTTCCTTCCTCAAGGAAAACCGACGCTTACCTTAAATGATGTGTTCTTTACAATCCTCCGTTACATTCACGAGTGATTGATTCATGTTGTTTTTGTTGGTGACCTAATTAAAAAATACCAAGGAATGTACTAACTAATTAGTTTTCGATTTAACTTTTAACCGAAACCCTAGCTACGAAGAAAGAGATAGAGAAAAAACTTGCATAATAAAAAAACAATTTTATTATTTAATTCATGAATCCCCGACCGGTCTCATTGGACCGCGCTGTTATTGTTTTACTATTGTGTCTCGTTTCGCGGGTATTGATAGGTTAATAAATAATAAATCCGGCTTGACTGGAAGCCGACCCCAATATAGTTAACCCCAATATAGGAAAAGGCTAGGCAGATGATTATTATTTAATAAATATGATTTAGAACTCGCATGGCAGCCGCTCCTCGTAAAATACTGGTATTTAGCTAAATCCGGCTTAACTGGAAGCCGACCCCAATATATTTGGGAAAAAGGGCTCCGTAGATGATGATTTTATCTGTTGCATAGGTTAAACATTTCCCACCTTTCTACCATCGGCCTAGCTGACTTACGGCGAGCGTCCACCCTTGCGTTGTTGTTGAGTGACACCTCCATGGCGCGAACTAAGCGTTGAAGCTCGTTGTTCACCGCGTACATCGAAGAACTGGGACCATTTGGCTGCTGTAGTCTTCTCGCCCAAATATAATTTAGGTTAAGACTAAAGTGAATAGGCCTATTGTTCACTTGTTTTTATAAGTGATACCTAGTCCTGAATTGTTATGAGATGTAAAATAAGATATACTTAGATTATATTATCAATAAATAACTCTCATGTCTCTGTTATATACCTAATGTGAGTAAATCGCACAGAAAGTACTTCTGTCCGAAGCCTTGTTCTTTTTAAAAGCTCAGCAAAAGACGGAATTTCTGCAAATCGAAGACAATAAGCCTTTAAACGGTACTAAACGGAAATAGTTTCCGTTTCAGTATCGAAGCTGAATGCACGTGATTTCTCAAGGGGCAATGTTTCCGCCTTCGTATCGTGCTTGATCAGTCATTCTCAAAGTTGCCCTCCTGAACCCCGGATATGCAAGAGGTTATAACACAGCTAAAGATAAAATGTTTATGTATACGAAGAAAATGGGATCTAATGATCCTTTAGAGTCACCCAAAGAGCAATGGAAAGGGCTATGCTCGGAGTTTCCTTGCGCGTTCACATCAGAAATGAAGATATAGAACTAAGGTTACCGACATAGCCCGAAGAATCGCCAAACTTAAGTAGCAGTAGGCAGGGCACATTGCTCGAAGAACAGATGATCGATGGGGACGGTTCTAGAGTGGCGGCCACGTACCGGAAGACGCAGCGTTGGAAGGCCTCCCACAAGGTGGACCGACGACCTGGCAAGTGTCGCGGGAATCCGATGGATGCGAGAAGCACAGGACCGGTCGCTGTGGCGACGCTTGGGGGAGGCCTATGTCCAACAGTGGACATAGGCCTCCCCCTGGTCTTTCGGCTGAGATGATGATGATGTTGATGATGATGATCCTTAAAAGTAGACCCCAAATAGTACAAAAGCAATTAGCAATAGACAGACCCCTTTTTTGGGTGGGTTGGTAAATCATCAAATAACTTCTCCCGCTCTGGGTGGAGAAAGCGGGAGTGTTAATGTTCCTCGTGTCCTTTCTTTTCTGAACCATAATGTCACCCATGCGGGCTCTGTCAATTATACGTGTCATCTCTTTGAGGCGTGATGGCGATCCGGCGGTCCTCGGCCCAAGCAGGCAGAACTCCACTTTATGCTCTATCGTCGTCTTTAGGCGATTCGCAAAATTTTGTTAACCCCGATATGTCTTCCCACTGAATTTGAAATAGGAACCTCGTGTCCGATACGGAAATAGGCGAAATATGGGGGCACTATGGAACTTTTCTAACCACTCCTCAAATGAGACAACCCGTGAAACATCCGTAAAAACTTTTAAAACCGAAAGAACTTTTAAAGCTTCAAAAGGG
The DNA here is from genome assembly GCA_030763345.1 of Mythimna separata. Classification (NCBI taxonomy): domain Eukaryota; kingdom Metazoa; phylum Arthropoda; class Insecta; order Lepidoptera; family Noctuidae; genus Mythimna; species Mythimna separata. Next base: position 17,476,274 of record CM061167.1, on the reverse strand, counting down.
TCTTTGAAGTTTTAAAAGTTTGGGGAACTCAGTGTTAGATTATTTAGTCTCCATTCATAAAGGAAGGAAGTGGCTTAGGTCCTGAGATGAATGATCTTTTGAATAGTACATTATTTTTCTGGTTAAAAATTTCTTTTCGTTTTTGACAGTAGTTAGGTGGCAACAACTTAAAAAAGTTCTCGTTGCTTTTTCTTATTAAGTAACATCAATAGAGAATCGTTTACATGCATCCAGAGAAGCGCCTCTCCGTGTCGTGTACTTGACATTTAGGTTTCTAAGCATAGGTCAAGAGGATGTCAGAACCACTGCTAAATAGTTCAAGACAAATTGTAGCCTTATAAAAATTAAAAACGGATTATGATTACATCGCTACTTACGCACGAACGATAAATATATCGAAGTAATCATGTCACTCCACTTTTAGCACGACTGGAGGTCAGCGCAGGGAGACCTTGCACACTTGCAATTTGGATTTCATGTCCCCTTTTGTTCAATAATTACGTAACCATTACTTGTCCACCTTATGCCAGTTAACCACACATGGCCGAGATATGGACATTGTGAATAATGTAACATTAATACTAAATCAAAGTATGTTTTATTAGCTCTGTCTTAACAACGGCAATTACACTCTGTTTTAGGTGCGTAGTATTTTTTTTTTCGGGACATTTATGACGCATATGAACATAAATCTAAATTAATTACTATGCAATAAAAATGATGATTAAATCATTATTGTTACGTGAGATTTGCAATGCTCCGAAACAGTTGCAGGGTTACGTCGGTCAAGCAGTTGTTAATAACCTTCAGGGTCGTGGTAACCGGATATAGCTGCTGCCGGTTGCCATAACAGCCGGCAGCGTTTAGGAAAGGCGAGTACTATCGGCGAACAAGAATGATTGCTGTCATACTACGAGTACATATTCAACTGGGTGTTCTATTTTTAAGTATTTAAATTAGAGGGGGAGAAGTCACTTCTTCAAAGCCATTTAGTGAGTTTTGAAGAGTTGACCTCTACTTTATTCCTGTCTCTAAATAAGTTAATGCAAAGAAGACGTTTGTATCCGTATCGATAGGTGGATTTTTGAAATATATCAAAAATTTTCAAAACACTGTTGGTTACATATTTTTTTGTTTTTTTTTTATTTATCTGTATATATTATTATAGAAGGAGAACGGATTGAAATATCAACGCACAGCTGAAACTATTGGGATTAGGAGCGTAAAATTTCGCACAAGGTTTCCTTTTATAACGCAGGTGAGTACCAAGAGAGGATTTTCCAAAATTCACACCTTGTGTGTGAGCTCGTGGCTAAATAATAACAGCCGCACAAGTCGATCTTCAAGGTTAAGCAACGCTTGCCTAGGTTGGTCTGTGGATGGGTGACCATCTTAACATAACGAGTTTCCTCCGTGCCTCGGAAAGCACGCTAAGCCGTTGGTCCCAGCTGTCATTTTGTCTTGCCATGAAGTACCGTGTTACCCCTGTTAATGGGTTGTGGAGGTCTGATAGGCAGCAGCTCCTCGTAAAATACTGGTATTCAGCTAAATCCGGCTTGACTGGAAGCCGACCCCAATATAGTTGGGAAAAGGCTAGGCAGATGATGATGACTCCTTGTAGGAATCAAACAGAGGTTCAAAGTTTGTATCGAGAAACTTACTCTTACGCCGAGAAGCGAGTTATTAATAAAAGTTCTCAGTTCATCTTACCCTTCATGAAATAGCCAATATTAGGTGATTCTGGATCTCTTTGTATACTCGATTTTTTTTTAATGAGTCTCCTATCCTGAACTGCGTTTTTTTTTCTTTGTTTTGTGGTTGTCTCTTTAGTTTTAAAATATCTCTGAGGTCAGTGTGCCTCTTGGCAAAGGCCTCCTCTAACAATTTTCATTGTACTCTGTCTCTAGCAACCCTTCTCCATTTTGGACCTGCCGTCAGCTTTAGTTCATCTTCCCATCTCTTGCTTTGTCTTCCTCTGTTTCCTTCTCCCATCTCTAAGGTGCCAGCCTGTTATCATGTTGCTCCACTTGTCTTGTGTATCGCGCGGTCCATCTCAACTTCAAACTATCTATTCTAGTAAGTACGTTTGTGACTTTTGTATTACTTTTTATAATGGTGTTTCGGTATACTCGTATAAACTTACCTAAATGTTTGTGATCGCACCAACAATACAAGTTTAATTCATACATATATTTTTAAACCGTAGTGTCCACGTTTAAAAAAAAAAAATATATAACTATAAACTACCAACAATAGCCGCTAATCATATTTAAATCAACAAAAACCAACTTGACATTGACCTGTAAATTGCAAACAGATAAAAAAAACATGAATTTCACGTCACCACTACGAGAACTTTCACGTTAAGGGACACAAGCCATTCGATACAAATTAATTATCTCTTTATCTTTGTGACCGATACTATGATTTGCAAGCAACCAGTCAAAGATCAGAGAGATAAGTTCAGAAGTGTCACATATGCAAGGTTACAACTCTATCGGTGACCAGTTACGTACGTCGGCAGTAAATTAATTCAGCGAGAACATTCAAAGAGTTTTATGAGATGCAAGCGTCATGACACAAGGTTCTCTGGTGCCTAAGGCTTGTGTAGATGATGGATGGCTTATCTCGGCTGCATCTCTCACGATTTTATAGTTTGTCAATATTATTTAAACTTATACCACCTGGTAGTAGAAACGAGCTGTGGGAATGTTTGAAAGAGTTACTGCGGTATTGGAATGGAAAGGGTAACTGGATGAACACAGGTGGGTTACCACTATCCCATGGGACAAGTTATTTGATAATTTCCCATCTTATGAATTAAAATTATTATAGAAGTTTGTATGAAACGTGTATCTTGACTATCTGAAGGATAATTGTATAATCTATCCTGACAGGGGGCGAGGAGCTCGTGGCTAAATAATAACAGCCGCACAGGTCGATCTTCAAGGTTAAGCAACGCTTGCCTAGGTTGGTCTGTGGATGGGTGACCATCTTAACATAACGAGTTTCCTCCGTGCCTCGGAAAGCACGTTAAGCCGTTGGTCCCGGCTGTCATTTGGAGATCTTTGGCAGTCGTTACGGATAGTCAGAAGCCAGTAAATCTGACTCCAGTCTTGCCATAAAGTACCGTGTTACCCCAGTTAATGGGTTGTGGAGGTCTGGTAGGCAGCCGCTCCTCGTAAAATACTGGTATTCAGCTAAATCCGGCTTGACTGGAAGCCGACCCCAATATAGTTGGGAAAAGGCTAGGCAGATGATGATGATGATCCTGACAGGGGGCGAATGCGATGTATAGACGTATTAGTGAGCCCATAAAACATAAAATTGGTGTCCGGAAACCGCGGCAGTCCGCGAAGCAAATGGCAGAACGACTTATATGTCTTCCACAGCAATTAGCAAGAAATGGCCGAGAGCCAGAAATAATGGAAGGAGTGGAGGGAGGCCGTTGTCCAACTATAGGACAGTACAAGCTAATTTTTTTATTTTTTTATTTATTATAATCAAATAATTTCTTTCTTTGGGTAAAGCAAGAGGTCGTTCAGATTGGTCAGACTTTTACTGACAAAAACTCATCTATGTCCTTCAATTTATTTTTCGAAAATTCCTTTAATATGTTTGATTGGTAGAAAATGCCTCATGTAACTATTAGGTCCGCCTATGTACCACTACTATACATTAAATGAATAAATATTAACATTAAATAATATTTTAACCATGTTTTTTATAATAAAATGTAACAGCGATTTAACTGGGCTTGCGTAACAATTTCATAAGTACAAGAAGGATACTGAAATTAATGACGGTCGTGGGAGATTCAAAAATTCCACCGAGTCATTGCGAGTAATTAGAGAATTTGAAAGAAACATTACTAAATAGTATTCCCCGTATGTGGTCGATTTTTTGTTACTGTTTACAATATGGCTACCAATATATATTTAATCGTACAGTCGATGACAAAAGTCTTATCTAGTATTATAAAAGCTTTTTTGTCGCCTTTCGTCTCATGCTGTCTGTCTTACGTCTTGATTGTGTTGCCATTCCAGTAGCTGATGATTTTGGACTGAATAACTAAGTTGGGCCGGTTGACATCCACCAATCTGCACTGGGCCCGCGTGGTGGATTACGGCCCATTCCCTCTCTTAGAGAGCAGGCCTGAGTCCCAACAATGGGAACATTATAAGGCCGATAATGCTAATGCTAACTAAGTTGGAATTAGACACAAACTCAAAAAGTTCTAAACGAATTGTTATGCGGTTTTGCTCCAATAGACAGAGAATTTTATGAGCAAGTTTTTTATTATTAAGTGAGAAACCATCAAGTAGCTTCTTCCGCTCTACTGTGACTACAGCTTTGGAGAAGGAGGTGACCTGAACCAGGGCTGGACGCGAGACGCCACCGCCACCTATTGCCTTTACGAAGACTTCGTCTTAGCGGGGCAGACGTCCACCGTATGCTCCACTGTGTCCTCCGGGGTCAACCGGAGGACACACGGTAGACCAGAGCGTTTTTTTCTCCTGTATCTGAAACAAGAACCTCCAGAACTGATCATGACCGGTGAGGACCTACGTCCTACCTACCTAGTGTATTAACGACACTGTGATGCCTCTCTAGTTACTTCTCAAAGAGAGGACTTGCCGCCATGATAGTGGCGAGCTCAAGAACAAGATAAATTATAGTAGAGCAAAACCAAGCATTCGAGATTTGTATCATTCGTGTGAAACTGAGGTCCCTAGAATTATCATACAAAAAATACCTAAAGAATAAACATCGTCGATCAAACTAAGTGAAACTTACTAATCTTTAACTAACAACTTTCTTTTAATAATAATTAATATTAAAAATTTAATTGGCGTTATTTTTGTGATAAGCACTATTTGATTTTGACATTTTTCCTCCATACGACGGGAGCATTATTCTTTCCTCAAGTCACTTTTATTGTTGCCGTCGACTGTACCATGCTATACAGTAACATTTAATTTTAAACCCTATGCCAACGACTGAGAGTTGGTTATCGTTAAAAACTTTACAGCCAAACTGTGCGTTGTTCTTTCCTTAAGTCACTTTTGTCGTCGGCTGTACGAACCTGTTTCCGTTCAACAACTGGAATGACTTAAAACAACTATTAATAGACAGTCTAATTATAATTTTTATTCTAATCAACACTCTCATTTTCACGCAAAAAGTTAAGGAACTCAAAAATACAAAAAAAGCCCAGTGATTCATTCATAATTGCTTTTTTTTTCTATATTTTGAGTTCCAAAATAAAACTGTTACGGTGTTTAGTATTCCATTTTTGTTTCCGCTTAGCACCAGAATATTTATCTAGATTAGATTAGGGAAATATTACTACACAAGTTAGGAAAATCATCTCCCTAGCCTTTTCACAACTAGCTTAAGACTTCCAGTCTCATCAGTTAAGGCTGAATACCCGTTTTTTACATGGAGCGACTGCCTATCAGACCTCCACAAATCAGTCCAACTGGGAACACACTTCTTGGATATACTGATCGTCAGACTTTTTGGCGTCTGACTACTTGTAACGACTATAAAAGATCTACGAATGACATTCATACCCAAAGTTCTAGATAAACTTAAAACACGCACATATGTGTACAGTAATGATAAAGATAAGATAGTGATATCTTCCTGCCCTTTTCCAAAAAAGGACAAAGTTTAATAAAAATAACGTGAAATGCGTATCTTAATTTTGCAAATGGGACACAACGATTGGGACATGCCCGGTTAACCTTAAATAAAAACAAAATAATAACTGGTCAAGCCTTTTGGAAGGAATTCGATAACATACCTACACTGTGACATCGAGATTTTTATATATTAGATAATTGAACAAAGTTTTTGACCGGACGGCCAAACTTATTCTGTCTAATTTGGAAAATCACTGAGCAGACGTCAACAGGCAAGTATCATGGTTTTTACCCACCGTTGTTTCACGAAACCTTTCCAGGAAGTCGATCCAAATTGATTTTATGCGAACCAACCGCATTTGAGCCGTTATTTATTGAAACATCAATATTATTTTTGCATGTAATTATCCTCAAATTTAACGATTATTTCAAGTAGCTAGTATGCAAAATATAGTACTTAAAAACCTCCTTGGGTATTAAATTTTACTCTTAATTACAAATAATTAGAAACTATAAAACAAAACATGCAAATTATTGCTGGTACCAAATAGTACAGATCTACTACAGACGTAAAACATTATGACATAAGTAAATAATGTATATTAAACTCTTATCATCATCATCAATGTATGAAGCTCTTTGTCCTGTGATACATAAAAACCTGTATTTCAGAAGGCAGTCTTACTAAGAGTCAGGGTCCATTAGTGTTACGAATATCTATGCAATTAAAAACAAACTAAATTCAAAACACTTATAAACAAATAAGCAAAATTTTTCAAACACCTTTCGTTAATGAGTCACAAAAGTTTTCACTACCGCAAGCCTATTTACTATCACAGAAATAAATTGCAAACAGATTGTGTACCTAAAATATTACTTGCTTTCCGAAGTACAGAAATATCACCCATCAACAGGACAATCTTGGTAAGCATTGCGACTGTTCTCACATAGTGAAAAAAATAAAAAGCGCCGAGCACGTTCTCTGTAAACTTGTGTTAAAAAACAAAATAACTAATATAGTAAAATCTTGTTTCAGGTAATTGATTGCACAAGCTTTTGTAATAAATCGTGTCCGTTGCGGCCATTATTTTTGTTAATTTGTGTACATTTAATTAATTGTTGTGATATTTCCTGTCTGAACCACAATATTTTGTTGCTAGCCAGATAGTAATTGTCTCAAACTTCAAGCTTTTTAAGTAAAACTAAAGAAAAACTCATTTGAAGTTGATAGTATCAAGAATGGCACTTGTTTTACTAAGGGCCTGTTTCACAATGTCCGAGTAGCCACTACTTCCTGAATAAATTCAAAAATGGAACAGAATTTGTATGAAATGCCAAGTAAGTTATAGGCAACTTAATCATAGGGTAGTGAAACAGGCCCTAAGTTTACTTGGTACTGCTGTTATTACTGCAACCTTTCGCTAACCCGAACTCCTCGTTTTAATTCTGGGGAAATCTATGTAGTTCATCCCATCAGCAGCTTGCTTCGTGGTCTGCCGCAACTCTGTCATACCACCATTTATATTTTAGCTAATGTCTTATTTAAATATTTTTTATTAAGCTTTTGACCCACTCATGTTAAAAGACTGGGCTCAAAACTGAACCCTGTGGAATACCTCGCGAGTTCTCGCGTAGGTCTCTGCTAATGCAAACCCAAAGCAACACAAAGTGTAAAACGCGTGTTCAAAGACACCGTTAGCACCACCTCACCCCGGGACACTTATTATGGCGTCACAAAAGATTCAGATCATCTCTGTAAAATTGACCAACGAGCAGTATCCGGTTATCCATTCAACCAGTTTGCCAACCTTGTCTAACACCACTCATCTTCTGCCTAGCCTTTTCCCAACTATATTGGGGTCGGCTTCCAGTCAAGCTGGATTTAGCTGAATTCCAGTATTTTACGAGGAGCGGCTGCCTACCAGACCTCCACAACCCATTAACTGGGGTAACACGGTACTTGTCTAATACCACTATGGGCCGATAAGTGGACGTTGAGTAGACAGGGCGCTCTGTTATCTGTGCTAGACTAGTCGACCATATTTCCTCTGGGAGAAGAACTAGTCTAACTAAAGCACAAAAAGGGTCCTCTTAGTGGGGTCTCTAGTTCCATAAGAGCAAGAACGAAAGCACGGCCAGAATGAATACCGGACTCAATCGGAGTCCAGTGTTGGTTTGCAGTGGTGTCTATCCTAGACATACCTACAGCAGCCATCACGCATACGACGCGCAGCTCTATCATTTCTGCATACCACCAGTAATTCCTTCCGTTGCCTTGCAGACCGTTAGTGGACGTTACACGAGGCGTAGATGCATCATAGATTTGCACCATCGTCCTGTTAAACCACTGCGTCTCGGCCTTGATAGCTCCGACTGCGACTGTTACTGACTCCCGAAAGACCACTACGGTTAACCGCAGCCAGAGAGACTCCTGCAGCCGGTAGCACTGCAGGAGTCTCACTCCTACCAACAATAGCGATACGGTATGATGAGAGGTTTTCTTCGATTGTTCGAAGGTTCTCGATTGTTTCGACTTTGACTCGAGTCCGACTCGATCTGTTATTGCGACTGGCATATGGTGCATGTTCATTCGCGAGTTGTTCGTCGATGATTTAGAAGAGTTTCAAAAGAGACTTATCGAGTCATAAATAGAAAACTAGCAGTCGATTTCGTTGTCTCGAAACAATGAAAAACGTCCCAATTATTTTGTAGAACGACGAGTCAATGGTCGACTCTATGGTTTACTTTAACGACTCCAATTCTTTTAATTGTTAAAACGTCTCGGATTCGCCCATTGCTAACCAACACTCCCGTCACTTCGTCTGTTTATTCTTAAGCATAATTGCTTGCATAAGATTGCGTATTATTTTCAAAAACGCTAACAAGCATAAACAATAGCGTATTTTATAACAGCAATAACGTTATGTTTGTATAGAATTTTATGTTACTACGTGCAAGGTCCGAACTGTAATAACGATGAGTCACAATTAATAGCTTAGTATTTTATAATTATTTAAAACATGCCAAGAACGTTTGACCACACATTTTGTAGGAGTTCTGTAGAAACATCTATCTCTAAGGAAATAAATATTGCATAAAACTAACTGCAAATTAACACTTACTTTTAAGCAATGTCTAATTGTTGTTAGTTTTATAATCTAATATGTTGTACAGGATATTGTAACCTGTAACCTACAAGGTGTAACTTGATTGAAGGGGTCTTTGTATATTTTTTTAGTATACGAGAATATTCTATGTATAGTTACGTTCGCATATAAACCGACTAAAGTAAGAAAAAGCAGATACTTTTTCACGATTAGTATTTTTAACCCCGACGTAAAACAAGGGTTGTTATAAGTCTAAGCGCTATGAGTGTGTGACTGTCTGTAGCACCTTATCAAAATCGCTTTAGCCAACCGGTTTAATAATTTAAGAGGAAATCAACAACCAAAAAATTTACAAATATGGCTAAGTAGGTTATCAAATGAGAGGATACGATGTGCATTACAAAACTTCATACTTATAATATGTGTGATAAATGAAAATCGGTTATAATTTTTAAAAGTTATTGCAGTCCTTTGCATGAGGTAATTTAAGAATTTGATTCGGGTGTTTCCTTGTCGTCTTTTATTACTCAAAATACCGTTATCCTCAAGTCGGTCAAACGTTATTCACAAAAAAGCTTTTGTTAAGGTTTTCTGATTCCAACACGGAACCCCGCAAAGTGATCCATGATTGTATTATCATGTATCGACGTCGTGCCTCCCGCGGTGCAGTAGATGTATTCTGTTATATTAATCATGATATATTCAATTAATATTATGTAAATAGTACGAAGATATGTTATCAACAGTCACGCACAAAAACGTTGGCACCTATTTAATACCTCCATGCATATGTATAACCAATCATTATAATGATGGTGTCGACAATAATCGTAACATAAATTGATCATTGGTACTCAATATATTACATGCATTTTAAATAGAAACACAATCTGCCTATCGATTATTATGTAATGTTTAATTAATTTATTTAAAATGTAACTTGATATGTTTTACAATATTGTATCGTGTTTTTTTAACGCTTTTGATGCCGATTGTACTTGTTATAGCACTTTGATTGAAGTGTTCTATGTTAGTGTGCTACTGTTTGATTCATATATTGTACTGTAATGTATGTCTAAGAATGGGCCATGGTCTGAAAAAGTTTGGGTGTCCATCAAGGACTGTAAGCTCCACTGTCACCTGAGGATATCCTTGATGATTTCTCATAATCAAATAACTTCTCCCACTCTGGGTGTAGCAAGGACAGTCAGACTTTTACTGCCTAAAACCAGTGCCGTGGTGACCCTTTCATCTTAACATTACTTGAAAAGAAGTTGAAAGAGTTGCATGATCAAAACCGGGATAATGTGTATTTCGAATTCCTATATAACTACTTTTCTAAGTCTATCCTAAGACATTACTAACAACTCGTGCCTCAGAAAGCACGTAAACGCTGTTATTCCCAGATGTCATTCGTGGACCTTTGTTGGTTGTTGCAGGTAGTCAGACGTCAGAAAGTCTGCTCAATATCATGTTGTTCAATACCTGAATTGTGCAGGTTTGACAGGCAGGTTGGACACCCATGTAAACCACAGATATCCAACCGCCTTCGCTTAGACTGAAAACCGACCCCAAGGATGTTGGACAAAACGTTAGGGTGATGATGAACTATGATAAAGTTCAGTTTTGAAACATTAATTATTTATTTCCTAATTTAATATATCCTGCAAACAGGTTTAATGCAAAACACTTCAACCCTTTTACTCTTAATATTTTAAAATTAATTATGGTCGGAAAAGGTGTTCAGGCAGCTCTGTGAAGAAACCCCGAAACCAACTCCAAAGTCCAGATTATTTTAGTGGGAAATTATCAGAATGACTTCTCCTGCTTTTGGGCGGAGTCAGACATTTACTGGCTAAAACTCTCTCCTTTGTCCCTTCTTTGCCTTCGTTACAGGGCCCCGGGTTTCCTTTCAGAAGTCAACCCATGGCCCCGTTGGGCCTCTTAACAGTTTCGCTGACATATCTTTGGCACGCTTGGAACAATACGCGCCATCGACAACCAGGGCTCGGCTCGGATGATTACCGGACTGCCGGACGGCAAGGTACCCATTGTTCGCCGTCCGAAAGAGGGCAGAACACGTTACTGAACGAAAATTTTCCATACAAGCAAGGTGTCAACAAGTCATTCATTCATAAACCAGTGTTTTTTGCTTCCCCCTTTTTGTAATCCTCAATGAAACTTGTACACGAACGTAAAATGTTACTAATTTTATACAATGTAAACTTTAGATTCAAGCAAAAAATGTTTAGAATCTTTTTTGTGGATGGTGTACTTTTAGGTGTTTTCAATATATTTTTGTCACGCAATAATACAGAAATAAAACCTGATACACTGAGGTAACGGTACGTTTTCTATAAATATTTATATGGTCTTTATTGAAGACTAACTCTGCTAGCGGCTTCGCCTGTGTGTAAATATGTTTCTTCATACAAACTTTGGCGCCCGTTTTATCTTCCTAGGGAATGAATTTTTAAAAATCCTCTGTTAGTGCTAGCTTAAGTCGTGAGTAAGGAGCTCGTGGCTAAATAGTAACAGCCGCACGGGTCGATCTTCAAAGTTAAGCAACGCTTGCCAAGGTGGGTCTGTCAATGGTTGACCATCTTAACATGAACCGAGTTTCCTTCGTGCTCCGGAAAGCACGCTAAGCCATAGGTCCTGGCTGTCATTTGTAGATCTTTGGCAGTCGTTACGGATAGTCAGAAGCCAGTAAATCTGACTCCAGTCTTGCCATGAAGTACCGTGTTACCCCAGTTAATGGGCTGCGGAGGTTTGGTAGGCAGCCGCTCCTCGTAAAATACTGGTAAATCCGACTTGACTGGAAGCAGACCCCAATATACAACGTGTAACGTTAAATGCGCAAAACCTGAGATTAGTTTGTTCAGAATAACGAGCAGAAGCAATAAAACCACTTTTTAATATAGGTCACATTTTTCAAAAAAAAAAAAAAAAATTGCTTTGTCTATTTATTAACAAATCAAGTCATCACGTGCATAAACCTGCGTAAATAGGTAAACAAACACAAATGGTTGTCGTCCAATTTAGATTTTCTCATAAACGAGATAATAATCATACTCATTTTGATGTAAATACGAATCTTAAACAAACTAAAACAGCACATGAAACCTTCAATTTTTTTTTAATATTTATTTTTCTCTCAGAATTAGGTCAATTGGATTAAAAATTGTTTGGGGTGTCTGAGGTTTTGCGCATTTAAAGTTACACGTTGTATATAGTTGGGAAAAGGCTAGGTAGATGAGGAGTGCTAGCTTAAGTCATAAAAGGAGCAAAATTTCACAATTTAGATCCTGTAGTTTCGGCTGTGCGTTAATATGTCAGTCAGTCAGACAGCTTTGAGTCCTAAGTAAAGAGTCTATTGAGAATAGCATTATCAGTATCCTTTTCTATAGGTGGCTAGCTGGAACAAGAGCAAGAACTTCACTGACTTAAATATACCCGTGCTTCTTTAGTAGCTCTTCTCTACGGTTTCAGGATTCCACCACAGCCAGGACACCAATGATCTTTAAGTTACACAAAAAATAATTCATTTTCAAACCAACTTCATTTCTTATTAAGTCTTTCCTAATGAGCCCCTTTCAACAAGGTTTACCTGGGTTTACCGCTGCAAATTCACTCATTTTTCATAATTTATTACCATTCCTGTTAACCTCTAAAACTAAGCTAACTAGCTCATATTTCTGTCACAAGAATTACTTTACTAAAGTCCTTTTTATCTCACCATGACCTTACCTTAAAGAGGTCAGCTGAGTGATATTTCAGTCATGATCAGACCCTATCTGGGTTATGTTGACACTCGTAATTTATTCATTAGGTTAGTACTAACGTGGTGTTTATGAGCATAATCAGGTCAATAAATAACCTTGACCTTATTCTGTCCTTATAAAACAATATTTTACCGCTCTACTTGAATATATCCGATCTAAAGGATATGAATCAAAATTAGACAGGTTTTATTTTTCGTATCGCTAAGATTATCTTAGGGCTTTATAGTCGCTAATCTATATTCTGTCCAAGGTCACAAGCTGTTTCCACTTTCACGGACAGTGATGAATGATACGTCGATAGAACTGAGTAGACCTGTTACTGTCAACGTTGATATTTTTTTATTAAAACAGATAGATAGCCTTTGCAGTCCATTCCACTTGATGGTGTTTAAAAGTGGAATAACTTTTCTTTATGGCAAGTTTGACAACTTCCAGGGCCTCCGTTAAGCTCCTCAACTCAGCCAAAAAAAATCCTGTGCTTCTAGAATCTTACGGACTTCCGTGACCTACAGTTCACCTTTTCAGACGCATTCCAACCAACCTTCCGGCTTTCATAGCTCGTTGAGGTTATGGCAGGGTGCTCGGAGTTACTCCGAAGTACCTTTATATTTCAATGGTGCTCAGCCAAAGCGAGTAAGAACAAAAAATGGTTTACATACCAGATAAAAAAAAATCCAATAGTCACTAGGTCCTGTTTTCTTGTCCAATGTCCGTACTGACGTGTACATGAAGAGTACAACTGCGAATACAACTTTACAAGTATTAAGCCTGTCTTAAAACCAATAAAAAATCTGCGTAAACTGGTCTTTAACGGCTTACTGTATTGTTTTACAAAAACGTGTTTCACTTAAACCTGTGGTGGGTCCAACCGGGTGTCCTTGACAGTCTGATCTAATTCGCCACCACGTGCGGCGTTGTGAACGTATGCTTATAATTAATAGGTAAGTATATCAGTTTGAAAGGCTAAGTACCTACTTAGTTAGTCACTAACCAAACATTAGGTTTCTTTAGTATATGTATATTCCGTTCTAGTCTATAGTAAGTGACTGTAGACACATTATGACATCATTGGAAATAAAAAAAAATTAGAATTGACATGCACTAAGAAAACATCACGTGGTAAACCCAAAAGATTTTGGCATTTCAACAGTTTCTATTTCTGTTTCAATGTCGCTTTTCCTGAAGGTCAATGCCATTTGTTTTGAATTACCTATTAGAACCTCACAGGCATATCTCCGTATCCAACTTCTAGGATACGAGTCTCCGTCCACTTCCCACTATTTGCAGAGACTGACAGATATTACAGACAGTTCTCATGAAATCTGTCAGAGTAGACTAGTTGTAAACATGAGCCAGTGTTTACATATCTAATATGCAAAAGCATGTGAAAGCATCTACCGTTGGTGATTCCGCTCCGACAACTGAAAACCATGCCGTCAGAAAAAACACAAATTCAGATAGGGTCGCAGTCATCAAAGCTACTTAGGGTAAACCTCAACGCGTGCCATTTGTCCTTTGAGCCGGATCCGAGAAGTAGTATTGAATGAACTTGGTTTACAAATAGTGACATATCTTTTATCTAAACTGAAATCTCAGAAAACATGGATAGTGATGGCGGTCTAAGGACTGACAGCGATATCTACCAGACATCTTGGATGGCATGTAAGAAATTAAGGAAAAAATTTGACCAGAAGCTGAATATGCCGAGGCCTAAAATAGCAATGCCGTCATATTAGGGCCTCCTGAAAATTCAAGTGAATACCTATTTCCGGAGTCGAGTTAACACTCTCTGAGGTCAGCCAACATGTAACGGACAAACAATGATATTTTTAAAGGTCACTGAAGCATACCTAACGGTTAAAATACTTTTTTGATGGAACTAGATCATTTATATTCAAGGATTCTACTAAGACCTACGAGTAAGTAAATTATGTACTGGCAAAAATAGGGATAAGTTAAGTGCGGTAATGTGACAAAAAAGAACAATCTGCCTGCTGCGGTCTTCCCGTCTCATTATAATTTGGATATCTCTCCAAGAGAGGTCAGAGTGAAGGCTCTCAATAAACTAGTGCGCTTCACCATCGACCTTCACCATTAGGCGATGATGATGGTGCACTGCACTAGTTTATCTATACTAATATTATAAAGAGGTAAAATTTGTAAGTTTGTATGTAGGGGGTAATCTCTGGAACTACTGGTCCGATTTGAAAAATTCTTTCAGTGTTAGATAGCCCATTTATCGAGGAGTGCTATAGGCTATATACCATCACGCTACGAGCCACGGGAGCGGAGCAGTAACGAAAAACGCGGGTGAAACCGCAGGGGACAGCTAGTGTTATATAAAAAAACAATAGTACTATGAAGCACGTGTATTTTCAAAGTGCCATTGTCATTAGCAAGATGTTGGTAAAATCTTCACAGTATTGATTGGTACCATAATTTGTATGTATTGTATCTAAGTATGTATTTATTATTGTAGTTAATTCTTTTATCTTTATAGTTACACAATGTTATGTTTCTGCACCACCCTAAGGTCGACTGGTAGAAAATGCATGACTTAATACCTAAGGCATTAAGTCCGCCTTTGTAAAGTGTTTTTATTTGTGCATAAGGATTAAATAAATATTTTGTCAGCGAAAATGATTATGGAAAAATTTATACAGCACGTCATAATCCTAACCTACGGTGCTGAGACCTAGTCACTTACTGAACCACAAGTTTCATCTTTGGGTTTACCAGAGACTTATGAAAACCGCAGCATTCCGCACATGCGAATAATGCTTCGGGTGTAAAAAGGACAGATCGAATACGGAATGACACGTTGCCTCCATCATCCTCTACCTAGCCATTTGCAAACTATATTGGGGTCGGCTTCCAGTCAAGCCGGATTTAGCTGAATACCAGTATTTTACAAGGAGCGGCTGACTACCAGACCTCCACAACCCATTAACTAGGGTAACATGATACTTCATGGCAAGACTGGAGTCCGATTTACTGGCTTCTGACTCTCCGTAACGACTGCCAAAGATGTTGCCTCCAAAACGGGCAAAATAGACGCGGTCGAGAAGACTGCTAGGCTCAAATGGGAATGGGTAGGTCACGTCAGTCGAGACATCTGGGCAAAGGTCCACGCAGTGGTTTCCTGCAGTTGGGAACCACCTAGAAAGAGACGGTGCGAGGATTTGGACGTAGACCGCAAAGGATTTGAAACGGCAAAGGAAAAGAATATTTGTAAGGACTTGGAGGAGGCCTTTGCCCAGCAGTGGGACAGTAATGGCTAGCAAAACAAATTATCACGTGCTTAATCTTTGCTTATAAATAGGTACAATTATTTATAAGTAATCGGTTTTGCATACTGCATAAAGCCAGTGCACTTATTAAGTATGGAAAACCGATTTGTGATATCAAAAACTGAAATTCTGAATTAAATTTTTCCGGCTATACAAATTTTCTTTTGATGGTGCTGGGAACGAAAAATGTATCATTATGTAATTTTATTTAAATAAAAATCATAAGTTGGTACTGATAACTATTTTTTTTAAAGAGTAACCATGGAGTTTTATGCCGGTTCTTCTCCATAGGATACAACCATTTCGAACCGTACACTAGCTTCTGGCATTTTATAAGTGCTTATGATGTGAAATACACGTTAGTATTATGGAATTTTAATTAAATAACAAATATAAAATAAAATTATTTAATACTTTTGCGTCTCTATTTTATGTTTATTATAATCAATTAATCAATAATATAGTTTCCATTATGTTTCAAATTAACAAATATATAAAAAATATCGTTTCACAGTATTTATTATTATAGTCGCCTAAAACGGTTTGACTAATTTTCATTAAACTTTTTGCATTATGATAATAAATATTATAAAATTACCATGCAAATACGGTACAAAAACAATTACATAACACCACACCTGTATGTATAACTCTACGTACCTATATACCCACATAGCGACCGTTATTTTAAGTGTTATATTATAGAGGAAAACATATGAAGGAATACTAGGTAAAGCAAAACATTTATCAAATAATGATACCGCAGTACCTTAGAAGTCAATTAACAACAATACTTACGTCAATAGTCTTCTCGTATAGACAAATGACTTCAGCTGTGCGTTGGCTATTCTCCCAGAGAGGACAAAAACTGACTAATCTATAGAATACTTAACTATTTGTAAATATTCCGACAAAACCACAAACAGACTTGCAATTATTATAAACACATGCTTACATATATAATTATGCTCACACGTTGTGCGGTGATAGAAATTGACCGCGAATGTTAACGGAAATAGAATTAGAAATCATTTATTTGCCAGTAATGTAGGTGACAGATATGGTGTTGATATAAGGAGAGTCCTGATACATTTTGCCTTACGGCATGCAAAATAGCTTAATTACAAGTAATTTTAAGAAACTTGGATTAGTTGCTACTTGAATGTACCAGTATTTAACATTTCATTTAAATGTCATAGTATTTCTAAAAAATATTGATTAAATGTGGCTTATAATAATCATGATAGTTATAATAATTAGTTGATTTGGAAAGCATAATAACTAATAGTAATCTTAGAGATAACTGTTTCCGATTGACTTTTTTTTATACCTGTGTTGAATATGGTACCAACTAGCTGGTTAGATGATGGAATCGAAGAAATAGTAGTAACTACTGAGTACAAAAAAATAGACCCATCGTGTTGTATTTGGTCAGAAGTTTTTAATACCTAAATCTTTTCAGTGTAAGCCCCCGACCCTCTACAATAGTTGCAAACGCCATAAACTGGTTTTAAAAACTTTGTAATTTTGTAAAAGAACCCCTTTTCTTGTTAAAACTTCTGTCATTTTCACGGCCTATTTTCCGTTTTTCAGGTGGTCCAGAAAAGATGCAGTGAATAGAAACTGTCCAGAAGATGCAAATTACTATTCAAGACACGAGCAGAATTTATACAATAATAAATGAAATAATCATAATTAATATTAACGATAGTAATAGTAATAGTATTTTTAGAGTTCACTTCGTTGACCGTCTGTCTGTCCTCTATCTTGGGAACGCGTGGAGATATCAAGTTGAAATTAGAACCATCTACGCAACCCTCAGTGCGCGAGTCCGACTCGCACTTGCCTGGTCTTTCTTTGTTTTAAATTGACCTGAGAAGTCATAATAATGGGCTGTGGGATTATACGAAAGAATCACTGGTAGGTTTTTGTAACAGTACGATACTCCATCTCGCTTCACCCAGAGCGAAAAATTTTTTTTGATTATTTCCTGCCTTTACTAAACAAAGAGGTCATATTAACCCGTTCACAAACGTCAAAACAACAACATCAGAAGGAAATTGTATGAAAATGGTAATGTCCACATTTCAACTAGTTGATAATAATTAAAACTCGCATTCTAATAACTATGCAAACAAGACTAATAGGTGTATTTAAAGTGGTTGTTCTACGTTACAAACTGTAAGTTCCTTTAACAAAAAGGCAAATTATATGCAATGGAATGTCCGCGCTGGCTTATCGTTTATGATAAATGAACCGGTATGCCGGCTGTTTTAGAAATGTACTAAAATATTACGCTACTGCTTACGATTGCCGATGAGATTAGAATAAATTATAATTATTTTAATAACTGCTTCATTTGTGTAGCGATCATAAATTTATGAATGCGGTAAATTGGCTGCGCTCACCTTTTAATTTGTTTGTAGGTGGTAAATCATAAAATATGTTGTACTGCTCTGAGTGGATTGAAATGGAGTCTTTTATAGCTAAAAATTACCTTTGTTCCTTCAAGACCGAAGTAACTCTTATCGGTCAGCTCTCACAGGCATCTGCCCTGATTGGGACTTTTCAATCTTGCCAGCCCGAGGACTGCTAAAGTCCGATTCAAAATTTACTGACACCACGACTTTGGAGTCTAAACATACGTCTGTCAATCCTCTCTCCAAAAATAGAAAGTGTGCGATACCCACTAACAGTTCTACCTACCATTATCATAACAAAGAGTCGTGACGTCAACACTTATGGGTATTTTCCCTCAGTAACCTATGTTCTCTGACAGCGATAGTCACAGTTGATCGATTGTATAAATAAACTAATAGACCTGTTCCACTCATTTTCGAAATACAGGGAAATAAGCGGCGACTATGAAACAAACCGCAGCGTTCGCAGAACAAAGACCGGTGTCAATAAATGATTCAGAGGTGGAAGAAATTCCCAGCGCCGGCCGCACTTCCTGGCGACCTTCTAGTTCCATAACTAATTACACAGCTAATTAGAACAAATTTAATTTAATACTTTTTAGAACGATTCGCGGTACCGAAGGCAAAAAATGCGTGACGATTTTTTGTTCGTTTTTCTTGCCATGTTTATGGTTTTCAATGTCTACTGATGAGTAACTAGGCTTTTTGCTGACGGTATCTAAATATACAGTAATCAGAACAGTGTGCTTAAAATAGAATTCCAGATAGTTTTAGAGGCGGCTCTAATAATATCAGGCTCATTGATCATTGATCAAAATTTCCAGATTAGTGTACTTCTGTCATAATAGCGATTTGAATTTCGATCGATATCGTTGTTCGTAGGTTTCTTTGTTTCATAATTTCTGGTCGGTAGTTGTAAAACACAGAACTGCTAGGTACTTAGGGAGGTACATAGTAGTAGTTTGTGTCATGCAGACATTGACTAGTGTGACCTCCAGTAGTGCTCGTAGTAGGTATGTGTCTAGACACCGCCAGTAGGTCAACTTGCCTGAGAATGGACTAACACAGATTATTTTAGAGCCCACATTAATAAAAGCCCGGTGGAGTTTTGGCGGGATTGGTTTTAAATGAAGTTCAGTCGCTGTTTTTATTATTCGGAAATTGTTTGTTGGTGGGTAAAATTTGTGTAATTTAAAATTTGTGAAATATTCACTACCTCAACAAAATGGAGCTGAGAATGTTAATTGTAATATTTACTACCTCAACAAAGCCTGCCGAGAAGGCTGACTCGAAATATTTACTGCCAAATACTACAAAAACAATAGAATGTTTTACATCCGTATCCTAATGGAAGTCAAAGTTACTCAAAGAGACTGTAAAAACTAAATACTTTCTAAACTTGACACTGCATACTGACTAATTGGTTATGCACGAAGCCAATAAAAGCCCGGTAGATACTGCAGTAAGGTACTAATGACTCCTGTTGTACACCACTAAATGTCATCATCTATACAGATAAATGAACAATGATGCGTGATGTAAGGAAGGTACAGACGTTCTCGACGTCACGCCTAGGACGACTTCCAGGCTGTGGCGTAGCTCATGTAAAAAAAACTGTGGATCCTTATGTAGGTACAATAAGGACCCACAGTTAAAAAATCATCGTATCATCATAGGGTAAAACCGTTACACTTTTAGTGACTAAAAAAGAATTGCCATGACTCTTAACCCATTTAATAAGTGTTGCAACCTGCTTTATTTAGAATTCATCAACATGATACTCCTTGGATAGACTTTCAGGTATCTGACTACCTGTAGCGACTGTCAAAGATTTACAAATCACAACCGGAACCAACAGCTTTACCTACGTGTTTTTCAAGACACGGGAGAGTGACAGTAATTTCCTAGATAAACTTAGAAAAGTACATGAAGTAGTATTGATATGAAATTAATTGTTACCCATCTAAGGACTAAAGGAAATCAGCGCTATATACGCCTAACGTCGAATCACGCGTAGTGGCGACATCAACTGACCACCGAGATCGTGTGACCTAACATCACCCGATTACTTTCTGTAGGGCTACGTGAAATCTGTATTCTATGCAGACTGGCCATAATCAACTGCTGCTTTAAAGGTCAACATTACTCGCGTTGTTTGAGTTGAGTCCTATTAATATGAAGATGATATCCAAAATTAGTCTATCAGGATACAACATCTACAGTAGAATCACGGAGGCCGTTTGACAACTAATACGCTTCAACATCAACGATTGCATCACTGCTTACCATCAGGTGAGATCGCTGAAAAATACTAGGTTAATCAAATATTCTTTATAATATTATATAATTCATAGTATGTACCTAATATCATCACTTAAATTGGTTGTTTTATTTCATTTCAAAGTTTGCTCTTCGATTGCTCCTAAAGATAAACCCTTTACTTGATTACACAGCTAATGTAACACAACTGTTCACTGATCTTTACTTAATTTAGTGTTCAAGTACATACTGATCGATCCATAAGATTAGCTAATCATCACCTTTGTTCTCACAACACATTCAAGATGATTTTATCACGCAATCCATTTTTTGCGTTGTTAATTTAAAGGAAATAATTAAGTTAATTATTGGGCACATAAATAATAAGGGCTCCGACGGATTCGTATTAGATTTTAATTTAATAACTCTATTTCCGTGATGTGACTTCAAATTGGGTACTTCATTTTTTATTATTCAGTAAAAAAAAAATTAAAGTCTTTTTATTTCACATAAGCCTACATGAGCACTTATAAAACGTCACAAATTAGTGCACGGTTCCAAATGGTCGTAGTCTATGGAGAAGATCCGGCAAGAAACTCCATGGATAGCAGTACTCCTGGCTATAACAGGTTCATTCATTCATAAACTATGAATTTAAGTCGCCTCATTGTATGTCCAGTGTGGGCCAAAGTTTATATGACTGGTGGGCCACACCCTTTCGATCAGTGTTTTGTCTTTTCCTATTAGAAAAGAATCATACTACAATGTGACGTTACCGCTATTATGTTACGAGTGCTATAAAGATATAGCACGATGGGGACATCGTGACATATCTTTACTTCACCACCACCACACACCACACTCCCACTCTTCTTAGATTAATTGTTCGTGTTTTTTGTTGTTTAGTAAGTACGTAAGTAAATCCACTGGACCGATGACCTGGTCTCACCAGGTCGCGGGAATCCGATGGATGCCAAACGCACAGAATCGGTCGTTGTGGCGACGCCTATGTCCAATAGTGGACGTCTTTCAGCTAAATGATGATGATGAAGATACGAAAGTAAACCCAATTATGCGATTTTAATGACTTTCTTTAAAAAAAAAATAAATGACCCAATATAGGCGTCGCCTACTACGCCCGAACTCGCAAGTTCAAATGCAAGCAAGTAATAATATAACATTTTCGTTTTGACCTTCTCTGCGTGTACCAAAATGTCGATGAATCTTAATTAACTCAAATAATTAATATTTAATTCCGTTACGTCATATTAAATAACACACTGCTTCTACTTATTATCCAAACATTATTATTATTATTCCGCATCGCCCATATATTACATAAAACTTTATTGAACTTGACCGAATGGACATTAAATCGAACGTACCCATGTAACTAACGGAAAATGAAGGACAAATGTATAATAACATAGTTACATAGTATATTGCTATGATTTATGACAATAGTGAGCAAGTTTTTATTGAAGAACGTAGTGTAATTTTGGAGTTTTTTGTAGGTGGGGTCTCATCCAGTGACTTCTCCTACTCTAGGGCGGAGTGGGATGGCGTGTGGGACTTTACTCTCTGTTCCACTACCTCCAAACTGGTGACCCCCAGATTTTTACTGTCCAGATTTTTACTGTCTGCAGAATGTCGGACTTTTACTGACTTTGAGTCACTTCCAGGACCCCAGGTTTTTTTTTAGAAATGAACCCTATTGGGGCCATCAGTAGGCATCGATCACGCTGGTGACATCTCCTCGAGGCGCGCGTGGAACATTACGCGCCACCGACCACGGTGATCTACCCATTACTTTACGAAAACGCCTATACGTCAGTTCAGTACTGCATTTCGTGGACATGAGCGTTTGTATGTTTGTTATGCCTTCAAGCTCAAACGGAAAAAGGAACTTTGTGCCTCGGTAGTATATAATAATAATCTAAAAATATATAATAATATCTTAGGGATGATTTTCAACTATGGAAGCCACTGGCAAAAGCTAAGTGTTTATACAGACGTCAAAAAAGTAACTTCTAGCTAGTTTTGGTTGCTCATATAAGTTCCTCATATCATCATAATCATTATGATGATAATATAATTATGAGGAACGAAGACTTTAATATCCGAGGTGGGTGGATAAAAAAATCTGCACAATACATCAACGCATCTTTTCTGTTACGATACTTGTCAAGTTCACTTTGCCCCCTTTAGTATATTTCTTTATTTTTATGTCCGTCAGACTTTTCTATCTTACCCAGGACACTAAATCTTTAATACCATCATTGAAGTAGAGAAATCTAGATTTGAAAACTTATGAAGAACGGCAAAGATTACCAATGCGGCTCTTGCGCAAACCAACTGTAATTGTAGACTTACAGTACATATTGATGGACAATGGTAGTTAGCACATAAATTAAATTTTATTGTATCTCTAGGCAATCTTAATAACTTAGTCATAAAACGCTTACACGAGCCTTGTTAGTGAGCTGTGATTGGTTGGATCAATTTCATCAACAGTTTTACATTTGATTTGCGTTTTCGTTTCACAATTCAGGTTTTGGTTTAATTCAATGTCATTTATGGGATCAGACACCTTTTCTAAACATTTCTCTGTTCTTTGCATATGCCGTCAAGATGACTAGCTGCTCAGCTGAGGCCATGCCATGACGTGCTAAAATGACAGGCGTATGAGAAAAAAAGAGGCATTCCTTTAAGAGTTCAGTTCAAGTCGTCATAAGGGAGTATACCGTTTTTTATTATGGATACACTCGCGTTTGGCCGCTATCTCACCTAATGGTAAGCGATGATGAAGCATACTTGCTTAGAAGTAACCTACTTGAGTAACCTCTTGACTTAAAGAAACGCAGCCTCCGACAGGGAAATAACCTCACCTCGTTTCACAGGAAATGCGTTCATAAACCTATCTGTATTTCGACATAGAAGCTCTATTAAATTTATGGCACCTCTTTATCCTTATACCAATCTTCTTGCCCTTGTCCCATTACTTCGGATGGAACTATAAACTATAAAACAATGGAGATAACTGGTCAAACTAAAAACAGTTTCAGTTAGCTTCAATCACAGCTCGTACTGCAATTAAGTATTATTAATAATACTAGCATCATAAACTTTTTATGAACTACTATGATATCACGCGAGACACAGCGGCTCAGTAAAGTACAGTAAATCAACTTTTAGGACGCGTGCCCACTGTGGCATAACGATTAATTTATCGCTGTACGACTGTCGTATCTAGCTGTTCCCATTATAACGACAGTTTGAAGTAGTCAAGACAGTCGCAACAACGACTTATGATTTACCGTCACGGTTAACATATTTTTATCGTTTGTCGATAGTCGTGCTATATAGCCTTTCCCACTGTAATGAAAATCGGTTGTCCCTGCAAAAAGTCGTAGACGACAGTTAATAGTGTTGTCCTATATGTGATCACCTCAATTTAAAACTACACGACTACTGGTCGTCACGATACAGTGGAAACGCGGCCTATCTAAAGCAAAAACTTCTAGAACAACTTGTAAACAATGACATTTTGCATGATGATCACAAAATACTGCAAAAATTGTTCACAAGCAGGACTAATCTTTGTTTCAGTGCTGCCAGAAAAAAACGGAGCTTTGCTTCGATTTATTTTGGAACAAATTGTAATCACTTTGGATTTAAATATTATGCAATATTTTGTTGAGATGACGACACATGCATAATGACCACACATGGTGAGGAACGAGGTCCTATTACCTGGTGAGGATCGCGGGAATCTAATAGATGCCAGACGCACTGGACTGGTCGGTGTGGGGTGTCCACAACGTCCAGTCATCAAGACAAACATCATTATTTCTGCCGAAAAACCATATGTCTTTCGGCAGAAATAATGATGGTGAAGTGGATCTAAGAAAAGATGAGCATTCTTTTCACGCTGTGACTTTTCCAGAAAAACTGCTAAGCTGTTGATTCCGACTATTCGTGCAGAACTTTTACATTCATGACGGTTAGTTTGAAGCCAGGAAATTGAACTCGTTTTTCCAAAGGGCAGCACTATAGTGCTTCTGTGCTGGCATGTGAAGTTAGCAGTCTATTCGTGTGAAAAACTTTTTAAAGTTATATTTTTGTAGTTGTATTTTTTGTAGTGGTATTTTTTGCATAATAGAAAAAAATATTTTACACTTGTTAGTTGTGGTACTCTTACCCTAAATAGAAGACAGTTCTAAAACCCCAAAACATATATTACGAAGTTCTCATGCTTACTTTTCTGCTTTATCATCAAGTCATTTCGATGGTACCTTGTCTCCAAGTCTATTAAACCTAAACACGGCCAGGTTATATTATCGATTTATTATGAAGTTCGAGTACCTATCTTCCAACTTTATAATAAGATCAGTTTAATGGTGCCATTTGTACCAAAACCATATTTAATTGCAATTATCCTAGTTGTTTAACTATCTCAATCGAGCGGTGTGTGTGAAGTTCCGATGGCCATCTGTAGTATTAATCTTCATTAGTTGCTTGTGGTCTTGATGAAAATACCAAAATCATTAAATGTATGCATGCTTATAATATTTCAGAAGTTCTCTCAATTTGATTTTGGTACAATATCGACCAATCTGGAAGCGTGTCCTACTATCAAGTTTTTTATTATTTAATCATGTCATAAATGAAAAAAAAAACATCTCAATTGAAAACCTCATCCATTTTTTAAAGTCAGATACAGATACTGTAATTTCACAGAATCTGATTTGACTGAAAGCCGACTCAACAGAAAAGGCTAGGCCGATTAAAGGATTGATGGTGCAATTAATTTAATTTAGTTGTCGTGTGAAAAGCAGGGCGTATCACTGCACCGCGGCGTGTTGTGGTCCATTGTTGTGGCGTGTTCGTGACAGACCCTCCAGCCTTGCAGTGTGACGGTACCCGTAACCCTCATGACTTTCTGATTTTCATCATTATCGAGAGATTAACGAGCTCATAAATTATTTACTCAACTAGCCTTAATCAGTTTCATCTTTTTTTTTGTTAAGGGTAATTGATCAAAATCTTTCATTTTTTTAGGCCGCTGTAAACGCAATTTGAAGGCCTCTCACAAGGTGGACCGATGACCTGGTGAGAGTCGCGGGTATCCGATGGATGCGAGACGAACAGGGCCGGTTATTGTGGCGACGCTTGGAAGAGGGCCGGTTATTGTGGCGACGCTTGGAGGAGACTTATATCCAGCAGCGGATGTCTATCGGCTGAGATGATGATGAAACACAATTTGGCCAAATAGGGTTTTATAGACCCGTCGGATATTCTATGTGTGTCCGTCTTATTCAAAACATGAGCCACACGTTGGAGTGCCCCAAGTGCCCATACAACTGCACTTTTGGGGATTTAATGAGTGCCACCAACACTGGACTCTATATCAGGTGTCGATGAAAAATTCCATCACCGGAGATTCCAAAATCATGTACTAAATCCATAATATTCGTTTGTACATCGATGTCTGACACACCTTGTTACAGCAATAAAATGTATAAAAAGCATTACCATTTATTGTATATTTATCAACAAGACTCGGTTGAGTGATGTTTACTCAGTTATGATGAAAGATGAAAAAAAAAACCAATAAAGCAACTGGTCCAACTAGTTTTCCAGCTTTTCTTAATAATCAGGTTTTTGTCGAGTTTTGGATGCAAATTAACCGATTTTGAAGCCATTCAGCCGTTGTAGTAATCAGCAATAGCTGATGTAGGTCTCACAGAGTGAGCGACTCCTCGACTCGACTCGACCTTGGCAAAGGTTGCTACCGGTGATCGCCTCCATAAAGACCTACCGGTGCTCCGCCCAAGCAGGGCACACAAAATTAATTTTCAAAATGCAATTTTTTTTCTAGAAATCTCCATGAAAAGAGAGATATGAGACAGATTTTACATTAAAAGAGTGATGATAGAAGTTAACAGTTTTTTAGGTACTATTTAAGCGGAAATAATTTTTCAAATCATAATTTTGAATATTATTGTGACTCGATTCGATTCAGAAAACTAGCGGATTTTGGCACATCACTAGGAAGAAGATAGACTAGAAAAAAAATTGAGAGAGTTGGAAGATCCCAGTCGCTTTTGGTTCTTTTTTTGTAGCCTTGTAAATAGCTATAACATGCACAGTTTTAATTTAAGTCCGAAACTATGCGAGGAAAAAAATCTGCATAGCTAATGTCACTAATTTTGAATTTAAAATTACTACATAATACACATCTAATTGGTGTCTAGCCACATTTTATAATATTAGTATTTGATAGTTATAGGTAGAGTGATGGGTGACTGGACCAAATTGACGAAAAAATGGTTTGTGCCGATGCCGACCCCAAGTAACACTTGGGGAAAGGAAGAAGAAGATTTAAATGTAAAATTTGGGTCTTTTTTTAATAAAACATTAAAAACACAACTAAAAAAATTCTCAGAGCATGATAAATGTTTAGGGGTCTGAAAAGATAGCAGATGACCCCACCATTCGACACACGATACACCACACATACTGTATACAACGGACACACATTGAAAACTATTCCATAAATAATGTTTTTTATTTATCACTAAATAAACACAATTATTTATTTAAAATTAGGTTTTTTAAAATAATGCTAACGGGAAAAAGTAAGAGCTGCAACATTAATACATACATACTTATTGGTGTTGCCTCAATTTATTGACAATTTATGTACTGTTACCCGCAAAATCGATTGCGTGGATTATAAAAACATTGCAAAAGACATTATTCTCCATTTGTTGTAGCAATCCTCTGCAAAAACGTTTTTTTTTTAGTTCCCAGGTTATATTATTTAAAGTTTAAAAGTCAAAAAGCGTAAAACTTAAAAAAAAGATAAATGAAATCAATAGTCGTTACCACGTGGTTTTTTGATGTGACCCAGGAAAATAAGGATATATTTTTATATGGATATTATCTTTTATCAGCGGCTTCGCCCGTGTTAAAGTATGTTTTTCCATACAAACCTTGGATCCCCGTTTCATCTCTGTAAGGGGTGACTTTTGGAAAATCGACTCTTAGTGTTCGTTTATAAGGAGTTGCCTCCGTGCCTCGGAAAGCACGTTAAGCCGTAGGTCCCGGCTGCCATTTGTAGATCTTTGGCAGTCGTTACGGATGATCAGAAGCCGATAATCTGACTCCAGTCTTGCCATGAAGTACCGTGTTACCCCAGTTAAAGGGTTGTGGAGGTCTGGTAGGCAGCCGCTTCTTGTAAAATACTGGTATCCAGCTTCACTGGAAGCCGACCCCAATATAGTTGGGAAAAAGACTAGGTCGATGATGATGATGAGTGTTCTTTTATGTCAGAAAAGGAAACCCTGTGCAAAATGTCACACTTCTAGTTCCAGTAGCTTAGGCTATGCGTTAATATGTCCGTCAGTCAGTTTCGTCTTTTATCATTATCATCATTTCACTGTTGGACATAGGCCTCTCCCAAGTTTCGCCATAATAAACGATCCTGTGCCGAATGCCTGTGTGTGTGGAATGTGACGAATGCGAGACGCACAGAACCGTTCCTCGTTCTTTCTTTAAATCATCATCATCATCTCCACCGAAGACGTCCACTGCTGGAAAGGCCTCCCCCAAGTGTCGCCAATTCTTTCAGGTAACTTTACATAATCAAGCTTATTAGATCACTTAAAAAAGTAAGCTTTACTTCAACCTTTATTCAACCTTGTTTTT
Source organism: Mythimna separata (assembly GCA_030763345.1). Lineage (NCBI taxonomy): Eukaryota > Metazoa > Arthropoda > Insecta > Lepidoptera > Noctuidae > Mythimna > Mythimna separata. The sequence continues at coordinate 17,448,052 of CM061167.1, read as the reverse complement.
GAAAATGACTAAGAGCTTCTTTCAAGAGCATGAGTTTTTAATTTGTGTTTATGTACTTCAACTAAGTACCTCCTGTTTTAAAGTATGAGTATCACGAGTCGCTTCAAGATGTCGGGTGAGACATCTTGAAGGTCTCTGGTAAACAAATGTTAGGCCTTAAACATACTCAACAGCATTCAAAACAATTGAGTTAGGTCAGTTTTGTTTACCCTTTCCCCTTACAAATCAGTCTTTTGCAAATATGTTTTAAATATATTAAAATTAAAAGTAACCCTCGTGAGACTCGGGCCTATATTCCCTTCTTCCATTCCACTCGTCCCTTCCTCCACTCGTGCCGATCAAAATGACTATGTTAATTGTTATGTATTAACTTAATCCAATAAAATTTAATTTGAATTTAATAATTTCACTTTTGTGTATGTGTTTGATGCACGTAAGTTCCTAAAACGAATCGTTTGATACTTGAAATAAATCGAATATAATTAGAAAAAAATAGCGTTGGACCGATGACTTGGTGAGAGTCGCGGGAATCTAATGGATGCAAGACGCACAAGACCGGTTTTTATGGCGACGCTTGGGGGAGGCCTATGTCCAGCAGTGGAAGTCTTTCCGCTGAGCTGATGATGAATAAAAATAGCGTGTGTTATAGAACTACTAGGTATCATAGTTTGTTATCAAACTCCTCCGAAACGGCTTGTTTTTGTAATTTTTTTGTGTTATGTGCTAATCTCAGACCTACCAAAAGTCTGAGAATGTGTCGTAAGTTGTTTTTTACCCTCCTACTCTCACCTCCCATCTTTTTCCTTGATAATATATTTGATAAAAAATCGTTTGTCGGGTCAGCTAGGCTCGTTAAAATACAATTTTATCAAGAATGTTTTTTGGTTGGAACGGCGACTCAGTCAAGTTGGAGTCCTTTAAATTGACATGAAATATAGGCTAAATAATTCTCACGAAACCAGTAGGCCCTAGGGAGTGTCTGTAATTAACTACAATTAAAACTTACTCGCAATTAAAATCTTAATCCTGTGATTTAAATCATAAACTGGATACGTGACAGGTTTTCACGAAATGTGTTAAAATCATAAAGATAGTAGTAGGTGAGTTATTAATTGACGGTTTTAATCAATTTATTTTGGTGCTAGAATCAATTAAGTTCCGTGTTAATAGCTTAAGTAATGTGAATTTGGAAAGGAACCCAATACATATTTCAAAGTTGAAGATATATAAGTGGGGCCATAAAGCGCTGGCTTGCGGACGGCGAAAACTCGGGGCCCTGACGAAGGCAAAGAAGAAACGAAGTGGATTTAAGACAGTAAAAGTTTGAGACGCCCTCCCGTTCTGCCCAGAGAGGGAGAAGATGTTCTGATGATTCCTGATTCCTTAAAAAAATATACATAAGTGAATATAATGATGAATAGGAAACTCTAGTGTCACAGTGTTTGTAACGAAACTCGTGTAACGGCTTGACTGCCGACCCTCAGCATTAAGGATAAATGACGCAAGCAGGAGAAGAAGGGAGACGGACTAAGGCCTCTTGTACACGACACGGTTTCACTCCGTACGTAGGTTCGGTCAATTCTCCGTCCGTAAGCACGGCGCGCAGTGTTGTATGGTGTAACATTACGTCAAGCCCAAGAAAGCTAGACGTAAGCCACGTTAATATAAAATATGGCATAAGAAAATAAATTTACAAAGACACATGTCAATTCAGATGACAATGTCAGACTATAAAAATATTCTAAAAAATATGCTTACATGAATTGATACTAAATCAAAAGATTTGAAGGTGAGTTTTGTATAGTGTTATAAAACGTAAGTAAACTAAAATATGTGGTTCTGTGTAGCAGAATACCACAATGGATCACTGAGAGAGCTTGTAGACACAAAAGGCGGCACTACGGAACGGCACTGCCGCCGTGTGTCATCAGTATTGTATCGCAGTCTATGGACTCTTGCTCACGGTACGCTTTTTACGGCGCAAAAACTGTCTCGTGTACAAGAGGGCTAAGGAAATATGTTTCTCCGATTTTATCATTCCATACTAACGTCATTTTTTGGGCCAAAACTGCAGTAGTATGTAAACAAAACTACTTACATCTCGTAAGTAATAAAAAAGGGTCCGTATATATAACTATATACGAACCCTTTTTTTGGTTTTAAAATATAAGTAGCAGGTCACTATAAAACTCACGACTTTACTACACCATGTTTTTATAAGAATTACTCGTAATCACAAGTCAAAACAAAAAGTCACAGTCATATAAACATGGATGGCAAAGAATACAGTGGGTACTCGGGCTAGGGCGTCGCCGAACAACGACGCGCAGGCACATCGCCTTAAACCTGCGATAAGTGGGCTAGGGCTACCGTGTCAAGTACGGGCACGGCTAAAGACGTTAGTACCCAAAAAGAAGCTCCGCTTTGCCACTTGGAACATTGGCTCTCTAACTGGTCGTTGCAGAGAACTCGCGGACGTACTTGCGAAGCGTCGAGTCCAGTGCGCCTTCCTTCAGGAGACGCGCTGGAAGGGGAATAAGTCCCGTGACATCGGGCAGGGGTACCGGCTAATGTACACCGGATCACCATCGGGCAGGAACGGAGTAGCCCTAGTACTGTCTAAGGACCTTCAGGATGGACTTCTTGAAGTAGACCGATACAGCGACCGGTTGATGCGAGTTAAGGTGCTGATCGAAGGGTCGGTAACGAACCTAGTCAGCGCCTATGCTCCTCAAACTGGCTGCTGTGAGTCTGAAAAGGAGGCCTTCTGGGATGAGTTCGAGGACGTACTGCGCGGTATTCCGAATTCTGAAGGTATTTTGGTTGGGGGGGATCTCAACGGTCACGTAGGACAGTGTGCTGGAGAGTTCGGACGTGTTCACGGTGGTTTTGGCTATGGCCAACTAAATGCAGAGGGAGTCAGCATACTCAGGACCTGCGCCGTGTCGGACCTAGCCATCGCGAATACGTTCTTTCAGAAGAAGCCCCAGCATCTTATTACGTACCGTGGTGGTTCATACTCAACCCAAATTGATTACCTGCTGGTGCGACGGTGCAACATTGGCAAGGTTACCAACTGTAAAGTTATCCCAGGCGAAAGCTTAACGGCCCAGCACCGCCTCCTTGTCATGGACTTGGCGATCGTAGCAAGGAAAAAAGTGACCCAGAAACGCAATCCCCGCACCAAGTGGTGGTTGCTGAATGGTCCTAAACTGTCGGAATTTATCGCGGAGGTCGAGCACCTCGAGATCAGTTCTCCGCATGAGTCCGCTCAAAAGATATGGAGTAGGATTCATTCAGCAATCACCGCCGCGGGTAAGCGCGTCCTTGGCACTTCTCGTGGTGGTCGCACCATGGACAGGGAGACGTGGTGGTGGGATGACGGGGTGCAGGAGGCGACCCGGAAGAAGAAGGCCTTATTTAAAAAGTGGCAGGGGTCCAACTCTCCGGAGGACAGGGAGGCATATGGAGCGGCTAAGCGCGCTTGCAAAAAAAGCAGTAGCCAGAGCCCGCAGCAAAAGTTTGGCGCCCTTGTACGACCAGCTGGAAACTGCGGAGGGGCAAAAGCTTATTTTTAAGCTGGCGCGTGCCCGGCAAAAAGCTACACGGGACATTAGCAAATGCCTCTGTGTAAGGGATGCCCAGGGTAAGCTGCTCTATGATGCCCCCTCTGTTAAGGAGAGATGGTGCACATACTTCGAGGAGCTGTCTAACAAACAGCATCCCCATAACCTTCCTCCCGAACCGCCTCCTAACCTTGGACTTATTTCCCCTATTTTCCCCGACGAAACTCGCATTGCTCTTCGCCACATGAAGAACCGGAAATCGGTCGGGCCTGACAATGTGCCAATCGAAGTATGGAAGGCGATGGGCTCACATGGTGTGGCCCTTCTGACGGATCTCTTTAACCGCATCCTGACCACCAAGGAAATGCCGAACCAGTGGCGATCAAGCCTTATTATTCCTATCTATAAAGGCAAAGGTAGTGTACAGGATTGTAGTAACTACCGCGGTATTAAGATCATGTGCCACACCATGAAGCTCTTCGAGCGGATCATTGACACACGGCTCCGTAGCGAGTGCACTGTCTCTGAGTGTCAATATGGCTTCCGGGCGGGTAACAGCACCATGGACGCAGTGTTCGCCCTGCGGACTCTGACTGAGGCTTACAGAGAGAGAAGGAGAGCTCTGCATATGGCCTTTTTAGACCTGCAGAAGGCCTTCGACTGTATTCCTCGGCAGTCCATCTGGTGGGCACTTCGCTTCAAGGGTGTGCCCGAGGCCTATATTGACATTATCAGAGACATGTATCGCGATTCCGTGTCCTCTGTCCAGACCGCTGTTGGCGAATCCAAAGTCTTTCCAATATCTGTTGGCGTTCACCAAGGATCGGCTCTTAGCCCGTTCTTGTTTAACGTGGTGCTCGATGTAGTTACGGCATACATCCAAGATCAGCCTCCATGGCTAATGATGTATGCCGATGACATCGCCCTCGTTGGCCAGAACAAAGCCCAACTTGAGCGGAAGGTCAACATTTGGAAGGACACGCTGGAAAACGGCGGTCTGAGACTAAATGTGGCGAAGACTGAGTACATGTCCTGTGGCAGCACGGATTCAAACACCATCCAAATAGGCTCGGACCGGATCACAAGTTCCGATACATTCAGGTACCTTGGATCCGTGCTGCACGAGTCTGGCAACGTGGACGACGATGTCCAAGCACGTATAGGTGCGGCTTGGGCGAAATGGCGAGAGGTTACGGGCGTTGTATGCGACCGCAAAATGCCTCCGAAGCTTAAGGGACAGATATATAAATGCATCATACGTCCTGTCCTCCTGTACGGCGGCGAGTGTTGGCCGGCACTAAGCAGACACACCCAGGAGCTTCGCGTCACAGAGATGAAGATGCTGAGGTGGATGAGCGGCGTAACGCGATCCGATCGCATACGCAACTCATTCATCCGAGGTAGTCTTGGTGTCCGTGACGTGGGGGAAAAACTGCAAGAATGTCGTCTGCGATGGTATGGCCACATCATGCGCCGCCCTACGGAGTACGTTGGCCGGAGATGCATGAATATGGCTGTCCTTGGTGCTAGGTCTCGTGGTCGCCCTCGCATGCGCTGGCTGGACGTCGTCAAGTCCGACATGAGAGCCAATGGCCTTACTGCCAAGGATGTTGAAGATCGGGCAAAATGGAGCAAGCTAAGCCGGAAGGCGGACCCTGGCAAAAGCCGGGACTAACGCCAAGTTGAAGACTCGTAATCTCACATATTTAGAATTTGACAAAAATATTTATATTATTATTAAAGATTAATTACTATGTTATAAATCAAAAGAATAAAAACCAAGTCAAACAAAACAATAAAACGTAACATAAACGACATGAAAATGTTTGCATTGTTTGGTTTTGTGTTTATAAATAGCTAAATTATGTAGGTACTAAGTATGTGGCAAGTTTTGAAGTAGGTATGACTCAAAATAGCATATTGTTTGAAAGTTCTCATGACAAATGAAATCATGTCGTCTAGAAATTAGATAATTTTAAAAAGACAGCGAGAAGAAAATGTAAATTAAGAAAATACTATTTACACGTGCCGCCGTCGGTAACATTGCATACACTTGCAAAACTAACTACTGCTAATAGTGTACATCGCTGTCATACTTATAAACCCTGATCTTCTCAAATAATCAGCACGTCTCGCACTGGGCCCTGATACTGGCCATGGTCCGCAGTGAGGAGGGATGGCAGACGGTCGCCTTCTTCTGCGATGCAGTTATCCTAGCGAAGGAAGCAGCAGAACGCGCGAGGAAACAGCCCTCACGCCCCAGCCGCTGGGATCCCAATCCCGATTTCCAGCCACAGTAGGCGTAGCCTTGCGGACAGCAAGGTACGGCAAGGACGGCATCCGGTAACCATCCGGATCAAGCAAAAATTGTTAACGGCATGAGTAGAAACGCCTCAAGGAGATGTCAGCAAATCGTAGGGGCGCAGCAGCCTACTGGCGCCATGGGTTGAGTGAAAATGAACCTCGTGGCCCTGGAACGCAAGGCAAAGAAGGAATATACGACTGGGTTTCAGTCAGTAAAAATCTGACGTGCCCTCCCACTCCGCCCGCCGCCCGCCGGAATGAGTCATGGGATGCTTTCCCACCTAATAAAAAAATCTTAATTCTTTATTGTACATAATAAAACATTACAAAACATAGTGATAGAGATTGAAAAATTATATGATTATGTACATGGAATGTGTGAAATGTACATGATAATGATGGATGAAAAAGTTTCGTGTTAGTAAACAAAGTCCTTTGCTGGGTGCATTGGATGAAGTTAGGTTAGGTTAGATTAGGCCGTACTAGCAGGAAGTATTTTGTCTTCGATGCATTACCAATCGTAAATAAACAAACATAAACAAAATTGCATAGCAAGTTAGCAAAACAGGTCGGGTGTCTCGTCTAGTGGTCATTGTTTCAAAGTAAACGTGCAAATTGTCTGCTGTTTGGGAGATACTCACGCTTTCGGTCATTCAATGCACTTCCTCGTCGGCGCAGATCGCGGCTCTTCGCAATGGGTTGTTGACCCACATCGGGCACGGCCACATACGACTACGATTCACATGGTCTCTATTTTGAGTGATGTCACACGTACTGCTTTTTGACATTTTGTAATCTTTTTATAAAGTTTTCTTTTATATATCAAGTCGTTTTTTTTTGGTTACTAACAAATTTGTTTCTCTAACCTCTACCAAAAAATAGAATGCTTAAAGTCTACCCACTAAGGAATATTTACACCTACTTATTTAATAACCTTTTTTGAGATGGTAAATCATGAAATAACTCCTCTAGCTGTAAGTGGAGCGAGTCCTGGTAAGCCCCGGCAAACGTGCTTACAGCTCGATGCGACGGATTCCAAACGCAATACGTAGTCGCCGATTGCTCGCCGTCCGCAATCTTGCGCTTGCAATGGCCTGAATCTCCCTGCGACTCCCGACCCCCGGGCTATTTTCTGCTGTGTCTTGGGCGAGAAGGTGTCCCATCCCTCACAGTTTCCGCCACCTCCTTCACTAGCTGTACTGCTTCGCAGTCGTTCGCAGTAGTTATCTGTACTGCTTCGTAGTACAGATAACTACTACAAAAAATATAAAATACTGGTATTCAGGTAAATCCGGCGTGACTGGAAGCCGACCCCAATATAGTTGGGAAAAAGGCTAGGCAGGTGGAGTAGAGATAACTACTTCCCCTGCTGGAACTAAATTACCGTTTCATCATGATACAATGGATTAACAGCTCACTGCATGTTCACTTCACTCAAGTTTCCACGGAAAGATGTTTTTAGAACAGCGATGCATCCAGAGATCACCTGCTTTACAGACTTAGTTTAGATTTTAATGCATTTCAGCTTCTAAACTTTATAATATCTGTAGTAAAAGGCAACATCCTTACTCACTAACTGACTCATCAACGACTATTCCAAACCAACCGACCTAGACACCAAAAATTTGCACAGAAGTTCCTTTAAACTCTTAAATGGACCCACAAAGTATGGATAAAACTACTTTAACGTAGGTGAAGTCGCTGGCAGAAGCTAGTCTTCTCATAAAACTAGAAAAAGCTTACACTTCATTCAAAGTTCAATGGCAAATCCCCATTCGTTTGCGGTCTCATCTGGCAATTTAAGTTGGGGGATTTCCAATAACGCTGATTCCCCAGGTCACCTTATATTCCGATCAATGGATCGGCTACTTTATAAAATAAAAACAGTTATTTCGTTATTTCTAACCAAAACTACACACCAGATGTAACGCATGTTAGGTTTATCACATTCTTGAATGCCAATGGGAATATCCCTTCCATCACTAATACATACCTCCTGAAAAAGTATGTTAATCACCTATTGAAACCATTTCAATAATGTTTAAACAGGTAATTTTATTATCCTTAAATAATTATTGATAGTTTTAGATTTTTTTTGATAAACTCTTAATAAATTTTGATTGCGTCTAACTAGTGTTTATGAGTGCGTTTGTAGATACCAATTATACCGATGCGCTACTAGTATAGTGTGTCGATTCCCATATATTTCACCTACAATTAAGATAAATGATTAATTTCTTTTAAAAACACTACCTACAGGCATTTATATAAAATTTCAGTGCCTGAATTATGATTGTGACTTCATTTTCGAACTCGAGTGTATCTTGTGCACTGCGTATGCGTATTTTTCCAGTAACGTGTATAAAAACTGTAGCCAAAACAACAAAGAACTGTAGGTATGCCAGCCAAATTTTTCCACCGGGTTTTATCGTATTGTATAACTTCGCGTGTCTAAAATTTTCTAGTCATTTGTGAAAAACCAGTTCAAGATGCTAATTCGATGGAGCACTTATAAAAATCGATTCAACTTCGACCCCTTTTTAAAGTAGTAAAATCTCATACGAGGAACTCTTCTCGTTCTGGGACGAGCGAGAAGGAATGCCTGTCTTTTTATTTGCCTTTTTGGTACTCGTACAGTTGTCCTCTGCATTGATGGATCACGGCAATTTTTTCTTCCTTCTTCGTTTTAAAACACTGATGTTCTGTGAAAACTTGCATCAAGCGGAGAGTAACTAACCTAACCTAACCTACGATTGCGCCTCTCTAACCACTCCTTAAAGAGGGGACTTACCGCCGCGATTTTGATATACTTAATTTCAACTCTTTAACAATCGATTTCAATATTATACTAACTCGACTCTAAGATTGATCTATTATATAGATTATTTCTTTATTGTAATAAATAAAGTTAAGATAACTGTATGTAAAGTCCTACCACCTACACAGGCTAACCAAGCTAACAATTAGTATTTTGTCTCAACAATAACTAGCACGGAACACTAAAAAATATTATGCATGTTTTTCCATGGGCGTAATTTCTGTAAGTACCTAGTAACCGACAATACAAATCATAAATAAAATATAATTGCAAACAATCATGAACTACTATAATAACATTTGTGTTGCATAGTCATAGTAACATGAATTATTGATGATTTGTACTGACCTTGGCTAGTCACACCACGTCCACTTAGTTCTCTAACGGGAATACCAGAAACAGGAAGAAGTACTTGCCTATAACCCCAATAAAGTATCTTAAATGCGGTATTGTCAACTATGGAAAGGTTTGTGGATGATTCCTTCCACTGACTAGCCAGGAAATACCCAAATACATCGTCACTATTTCAGAAAAAGTTGTAAATATTCCAGCGTATGTATGGTACATCGTCATTATTTCAGAAAAACGTATTCCTGGACAAACATAACTCTCCTCTAACTGCCTCTACAGCAATTGATCCTGCTTGTTCACACATCATCATCATTAGCTCTTTAGACTTTTCCCAACTAGCTTAGGGTCGGCTTCCAGTCTGACCGAACGCGGCTGAATACCCGTGTTTTACACGGAGCTACCGCCTATCAAATCTTCATAGATCAGTTACCAAGGAACAAGGTACGTCTTGTATAGACTGATGTGCAGACTTTCTGTTGTCCCGTGACCTGTGACGACTGTCAAAGATCTACGAATGACCACCGGGGCTAACTGGTTAAGTGCTTTGCGAGACACGGGGTGTCAGTAATGTCCACAGACATCTGTTCTAAATATCATGGTAATGTCCTAGATAAAGTCAGAAAGATACATATGCATTGAATAATTCACATTGGTTAACCATACATAGAGCTAGATTAATTGTACTTATTGCTGACCACTAAACACCGACATCCAATTAATTAAGTTAAAGGTAAAAGAATAAAATAATTACTGCTAACCACTGAAAACAAATGCCGTGTTATTGACGTCATTAAAGGAAACTTTCATTAAAAAAAACAGTCATTGAAGTTTTATGTACCTAAAGAGTGAATTCCCGGTAAAAAGGTACTGAAACTCTTGTGTTCAGTTTCCCCACAATTTTTCCCTAAACACGACAGTTCAAAGAACTAATTCGGTATGGCTAGAACCTATTGACTCACTGTTTACATAACCGCTTGACAAACAATTAAAATTTACTGTGAGAACAGGTTTCATCTCAAGTAATAATAAAACATATAGTTTACAACATACCTACTAACCATCATAGTATGTTATTATGACCGAAAGATATTGCCATTTTATAAACATAAAATTATTCAAAACAAATTCGGGCTCTGTTTGTTTTATAAATTCGTATAACTGTTTCGTCTATAAATAGGTAGTTATAATAGGAGAAACTGACTGACATATAGCCGAAACTATTGCGACTAGGAGTAAAATTTTTGCACAAGGCTTCTAAGGCTTTCTGACAAATGTGAGTTTTGTAAATTAAACCTTTAAGGAGAATTGCCTTTTCGTGTAAAATGCCATTCCGTGTGCCAAAATAACTACATATTTTGTTTACTTAGGTTACTATAACCTTACTTACTTACTTATAAAGGTTGTCATTATTTACTCTCAGAATTACGCCCATTAGAACAATTTTATTTAGGTGTTTCTAAAGATTGTTTAGAGGATTTTTATCTTGGGTTAATAAACTTGAAACTTAGCACCAATTTTCATCAAAATGACAAAGACTCTCACTATTATTTTAAGTGGTGCTAAAGTTAAAAACCTTCTCGCGAACGGAGTCGCTGGCAGAATAAAAGTGTAATTTTGGACAGAAGGTCAACAAGCAGAGCCAGTGACATGGCCAATGGCCAATGACCAGAGGTGGGCTATTTAAAACAGCCCAGTTTACGCACTTAAGGTACCAGCCCAGGTCAGTCGCGAACCGGAGACTCGAGCTCCGACTTCCGTAACGAATTATACATATATACACGACTAGTTACATAAAATACCTACAGCATTGATATGAGAAAAAAGACACGACCTAGAATCATTAGTCATATAGTGTCACTGCATGCTACAAGCTGTTGCGAACTGCTCAAGACAAAGATAACTATATCTACTTTATCAAATCTAATCTAGCGCGTTCGACATTGGCCCTGCGAATTTTTATATTAATTTCTGTTTATTTTTAATGGCATACAGAAGTGTTTTACCTGTGTAATGTATGTGTAAAGACATTTAATCATGAAATATCAGAGGTCACTTTGTTTCCTTATTAAGTTTTAAGTTGCTGGGCTGTCAGTTGTCTTTGGCTTAAAGTAGAATTACATTGGGCCCACGTGGACCACGTATCTCTGGGCGCGTCGGTCTCCATACATTTTATATGGCAACTAGACTTGTAGAGCCACATTAGATCTACGCCACACGACGCTACGCCACGCGGTTTTACGTGCAACTCAGGCGTGGCCCACATGTACGTCGGACTAAACTATAGTTCTCGGCAGAATTAATTACCGTTGCCATTAGGGTCGATGCCTAATACTAAGGTACTAAGGTGGATACTAAGGTAGCGGGGATTGTTCGAAAAAGTTACCGTGGCTCTGGACCGCAAAGGGCAACTAAAGGAACACAGACGGGTTTTAGTCAGAAACAATCTGACACTCCCTCTGGACCCACTCAGAGCTGGGGAAGTCAATTAACAATATCCTGCGTAAAGAAAACATGTCACACAACACAACTTAAGAGCTCTATAATGATGTACTAGAAATATAGTGCCACCTCTTTTTAATATAAAAATTAGGAAAGAATACCCCTTCCTGAAAAACTTTAAATTGTCGGTTAATAAGTTCTCCCTGATAAAGATCGAATAGTAAGGTTTTTGTTTAAATGTATATTTGCGGTAATGACATGTATGTATTTACACAATTATATTCATTAAAACCATTATCACACTATCTTAGAAAACTTTAGTAGTTTTACCTTGTTACAAATTGCAAAAATCACTCAAAAATTTGTATTTTGTTGGTTACCCTTGAGCATTTACAATAAGTACATAGTTGTTTTTTAACCATTATGTCTTTACCAATGAAAATGCCGTTTTTTGAAACGGGATAGTTTGAATTGTGATATCTTTAGATTGACTTGGAATTGTAAGATCAAATTAACTTTATATTAAAGGTACTTTATTCTATTTTTGCTAATATTAATTATTGTTTTTCTTTGAGTTTCGTATTTTCTTTTAATATCTTCCTTTAGTATGCTCCATTGACTCCATTGAGTGAATCGAGTTATGACTCGATCTATATCTAGAAGGCTAGCAATTTCCCCGATCACCAGAAGACAAAGCAGATTGTAAACTAATAGGATCCGCTGGACTCCGAACTCATTACTGGCCAGCTAACCCGATCTAAAAACAATTTCAACTTGCCTCACAATAACGAGTGAAAAGATTGTTACCGCGTCATATTTTCAAGCTATAGATTTATTTTTTTAAATGTGGGAAAGCATCGATGTAGTCTTTCCCGCTCTGTGTGGAGCGAGAGGGTGTGTCATTTCTACTTACTAAAACCCACTCCTATTCCTTCCTTGCCTTCATTCCCGGGGCTCATTTTCGTCCAACCTTAGGCCCCAGTAGGCTTCGACCCTGCCGGACCTCTCCAGCTTGCTGACACTGTCTCGTTGAGGCGCGTGTGATACAATACGCGCCATCGACGATATTTGCTTGGTCCGAACAGTTAGAACAGCGAGTTGAAGATTCCATTCTAAAAACAGTTTTAATTTATTGATTGATTGATTGATTGATATATACTTATACTTACTTCTTATTTTTTTTTTGTTTATTTTGAAAACCGCAACTCGTATGCCTGTTATGGTATCAGTAATTATCATTTTATCGATAGATATGGTATTTCCGCGCATACCTGTCTGAAGTACCTACTCGTATCTACGCAAGTTAAGAAGTCCGACAAATTAATTGGTAATTTAATAAAAATGACCACCAACTCAAATTAATATCACAATTAATTACCGCGGTTAGTAAATTTAATAAGCAATTGATCTAGCCTACAACAAACTGATTCAAAAGCAATTGAAATATCAAATTGGTATGTCATATAATATTTTTAATTTTAATCTAAACTAATATTACAAATTAAACATACAAAATTAAATTACAAAAATTTAACACTATTTTAATACAAATCGAATTGAAAGGATTTAAATTATTTCGTAATACAATAAATAAACCTATCATAGAAAGGTTTGTATTCTGTAAAGCACAATCTTTTTTGTGTTTAACGTGTACATAAGTGTGAATTATAGATAGTCAGGAGCTAGTAAATCTTACTCCAGTCTTGGCCATGAAGTCCCGTGTTACCCCATTTAATGGGTCGTGGAGATCTGGTAGGCAGCCGCTCCTCGTAAAATACTGGTACTCAGCTAAATCCGGCTTGACTGGAAGTCGACCCCAATATAGTTGGGAAAAAGGCTAGGCAGATGATGTGTAAATAAGTGTGAATTAAACGTATGTATTTAAGTGTTTTCAATTTTAAGGATTTCTTGTATTTTCTCTAACATGTTACAGTTTTTATCCCCAATAAATAAAATAAAAATATATACCACAATCTCAACCACTGCATCATAATCTATTGTTTCAATTCCATAAAGGAAAATTACAAGGATTTCTATCAACGTAAAAATATGCATCAGCCACGCCACTACTTAACATAATAAACACGAAAGTTTGTATGTATGTATGTTTGTTACTCTTTCACACAAAAATTACTGAATGGATTTTAATGAAACTACAATAAGAGAAGAGCTTAAGTTTTGTCATCCATAATAATGTGTTTTCCTCATTTATAACATTTCTTTTTATATGTGAGTCATAAGGGTATAAGAAAACCCAATTGTCGTTTAAGTTCGCCTATGTACATCATTTGTCCTATTTTTTACGTAAAATGTTTGTGTACAATAAAGAATAATATAGCTTAAACATCAAAATAACATAGTCATTTATAAAGGATATTGAATGGACTGTCTTAAAGTATTATTTCAGACGAAGTCACAGGCACCAGCTAGTTTCACCATATTTCCATTAAGTATCTACTTATAAACAATGACTACTTTTCCCAGGCCGCCTACTTTCCTTAGAAATACTGGCCTAACAATCAATATGGTTTCAATAGCATTAATCATTTTTAATTGCCTCGTTGCATTTTCTGCATATTCCATTGTCATGGAATCCTTGCAGAATCTAAAAATAATTGTTACCAGGAACAAAACGAAGGAGGTTACTTATCAGTTATAAATTAATTGACGTCTGATATAAAAAACCGGACGATATTGAATGTAACTCATTTCCTATTTTAGACATAACAGCTGACAACTATTTAATTTTAATTGTTGAGAAAAATGCTTAGAAATCTTCCTCATTTGTGGAGTGGTTGCGGGTGCTAATGCCTTTTATGAATTTTTCTACTTTGGTTCCTACCAAAATCATAAGTTCTTACCAATCTGAATGTAGCAAGAGAGGGTCTTTATTAAAAATCAAAATAGACAAAATACATTACATGAGGTCTTAAACTAATAAATAATAGACGTGGACTACATTTACATTAATTGAACTTTAAATTTTAAATAAAATTCGAAATCAGATAGATACCTAATACTAGAGAAGATATTAAAAAATAATTTAACATAATTCAATAAAATAAAAAAATTTTAGCTAAAAATAATTTAGATTTTACACAACTTTGGTTTTAAATATCTGACTATTACAGACTACGAGTAAAGTCAACTAGGGTACCTTCTTCGTCATCCTAGGGCAACGGGAACTCTTTCGAACAACCTCGCAATACGCAGTCTGCTTCAAAGTTTAGCTTGTCATGCTACGTCGAGTGTTATTTTTCCCTTTTCTCAAAAAAAAAAAAACATGGCCGCACAATATGCGCTGAACAGAACCTTCAACTAGCAGAACCAACTCAGCATTAAAAATTAATGTATGCAAGTTTATACATTTTTTTAGTGGGAAATGAGCAAATGACTTCTACCACTCTAGGTAGAGCAAGAGGACTTGTCCGACGTCTAATAGCTAAATCCCACCTGCATTTATCAGTTATCATTTGCGATCTAGGACTACGACACCCATTTACAAAAACGTCTGTACCGATGTCAGGTACAGACATTTTTTATTACCAGCGATAAATGTGTTGCCGTAATTAAAATTGTTAAATATTTTATTACCATTTCTTACTAGCAATCCTGATAGTTTAATGTTTAGTGATATCTAAGTTAGGAGTGAATAGGTTACTTCTAGGCAAGCGTGCTGCATCGTCGACCACATTATCGCTTACCATCAAGTGAGATAGTGGTCAAAGCTTATCAATAATAATAAAACAAACATTATTAGTCATTGAAGACTATGTTTGAGTACGAAAACAATTTGTCAATGATGCGATGTTTGTTTAGTTTGTTTTTGAACTAAAAAATACCCAGATCCTTGGCGATTGTGACAGTTATAATTAACACCATTTTTATTCATAGAGTTAACTGGCCATATGAGAGAACGAACACTACGTCACATAACATGCTAATATTTTAATAAGGCGACAGTTTGATCTACGTATGTGTGTGTCATAATATGTTTACTCTTTTTTATTATTGATGGGCTCGCGCTTGACCACTATCACACCTGATGGTAAGCGACGATGTGATCGACGATACAGCATGCTTATTGATTAGCTAAAAGTAACCTATGAACCGATTTGAATAAATTTTGGCACCTCTTTGTCCTAGTTTCGGGTAAACTATGTTCTTGAATACTCGTAGGACATCGGGTACTTTTTGTCACGAGACTATGTTCCCTTGGGATATTTTTCGACCTTTACGCGATTGAAGCCCCTGGCCGAAATAGCACCATTATTATAAAGAGGTAAAATAATTGTATGCTACAAAGTATATTGTGGAAGTTCATTCAAATAAATTCAAATTTCATTACGTTTTTATTTCACTTAGGCCAACATGAGCACTTATAAAACGTCAGAAGCTAGTACACGGTTCCAATTGGTTGTTTCCTATGGAGAAGAATGGGAAAGAAACTCTATGGTAAATCTTAAAAAAAAATGATTTTACCTACAATATTTCCATATTTCAGGATTGTCAAGATTTCTTCGTTTACGAAAGTTATTTCCCTGAAAGAAAGCTACCTATACTACCCCTTCTTTTTCTTGTGTGAAACCATCAAATAAATCCTCCCGCTCTATGTAAGGCGAAAGGCAATATACCTAAGAATTATACTGGCTAAAACCCACCTGTGTCAAAACATCCTATAGCACAGCTGCACTATCTCTGAATGCCAAAGGCTGCACGTCTTTAGGTATTATCCGGGGTTTTCTTGCTCTTGCGGGATTATGCAGCCGAGGAAAATGGAGTAGCATTAATTTTAAAAAGCTACCTTTTCCTGCTAGCTACCAGTCTCTGTCTTCTAGTTGAATGACCCCGCAGTCTCCATAAGTTCTTTTTCTTTTGCTGCGATGTCGGTAAATTACTTCTCCCGTCCTGGTTATACCCTGGCATACAAGTCGCATCAAATGATTCAATGCGCTTCACATCCCTACGTGATTACGGCGCGTAAGTGGCACTTTCGCTGCAAACCTGCCATTTGCGAATGACGCATTAGTGACGCGTTTATCACAAGTTTACCTCAGTCTACCGAACCGTTCAGTTAAACTGGCGCGGAGGGATTCCCCAATAGATCGCTAACCATAACTTTGTTAGTTTTTTTACCCACATACCCCATACATGCAACGTGGGAAACCCAGGAGATGGGTACGTTAATGCTTATGAATACGCTTTACGCTTTAAGTTTGCAATAGTCGCTTCGATTTTCACACCTAACAAAGAGACACATTAAAGACAGAGGTTACGTACATAATAAAAATATAAAAAAACGAATGCAATCATAATTATTAATCTACTTCCGGTACTTAAACAAGTACCAGTTAAGTTGGTGAAGTTGGATAAAGCGAATAATCACGTAGGCACTGTGGCAAGTGATATAATCGGCATGTGTAGTGATGCCTTTACTGCACCAAAATAAGGACATTGAACCGTGTCATGTCAACGCTCGCGCACTGCATTATTTCGATATTATAAGGGCTCCGGAATTATGTACTTTACGTGCGTCAGAGAAACTGCGTCGCTTTGTTTTTGTCCGTTACGCAAATGTTGTGAGTCTCTAGACCTACCCTAATGCAATGATCTACTCTTGCAATAAATCTCACTTATAGCAGCACAAAAAACAACTTCGAGCGGAAACCAGACCCAGTGAAGCACGTGCGTCACAGTCAAATGTTGGCCAAACACATGATTTAGCATAAACCTTATGCAAATACTACACAGTTCATCATGATGAAGATTTGTTAATTTGCTTACTCTAATCGATAGTCACGTCACAGTGGAATAACCGAAGTGATTTTTGAAAAAAAAACCGTATCGACTCATTAGAGCGACCGGTATCTGATGCGGCCTTCTAATTTCAATAATTATCTGTGCTGTGACGTAAAGGCGAGTTTTGGCATTGGCCGATGTCGCAAAACGTGTGTCACGGCGTTAATGGTGGTTTTTGTGATTTACCTTGCATTACTGTCATTAGTTCATTTGACTTCTCCAGTTCTGCGGTCGATGATTCTCTTGTATACTTTGTTATTGTTACCTACAGCTTCTTTACCTATACATTATGTTCAATAGTAATTAACATAGGGATGCAAACGATTTATTCAAGTCATGTTTACATTAGGGCTTGAGAATTCCGACGGAATTCCGACTTTTCAGTATTGTTTGGAATACCGGAATGAGTGTGAGTAAAACTGGAATTTCGATATTGAAAAAAATATGTTAGTATGCCACGTACCTAAGTAAGTGGATTATGAATCGTTTTGATTTGGAAAGTTTCATAAATGTTGAAATGGGAGGTTCTTTGACTATCTTACTAAATGCTTCCAATATTCAAAATCTATACCGCCTACTAGTATCAAAACTAAATGCGCCCTTTCATTAGTTTCCTATGTTTGTAATAGTGTTAGAAGTTCTCTAAAGGACGATAGATTGAACGCACTGACATTCTTTAAAATTACCAAAAAGATCATAAATAATAGATTAGATAAGTTCTTAATTTCACATTACAATTAACGTTTTGAGTAGCTATTTCAGTTTTATTTTTCTTAAAACACTAGCCCTTCCTTTTTAATAAATTTTATACCATTTTGCATAAAAGTTTTATAGCTGCCTCGAAATCTGGAATTCCGGAACTGACACACTTAATATTAAAACCTAATTCCGAAATTGAAAAATAATCCGATATTCTAGAATTAATTTAGGTGTTGTTTCCGGTTTTCAGGCAGATGTCGGTGTTACTACATTGGTTTACAAACGATTTTATTCCTTTTAATTGATATTATCACTACGCAAATTACTAGGAAAATTTGGTATAATAACTAATAGTATTTCAAATGCATAGTTATAAAAGTATTTTGCCATTAATCTTTTATAACAATGATTTTTATTTTATTTAGGAAAATTTGTTTAAGTGTTTATTAATTTTGGCGATGTCGTGTCCTACATTGTCTCTACCTGTCTCTAACACTAATTACATCCCAGTTTAAAAGACCCGTCTAATTTTGTTTAACCTTTTCGAAGATGTTTTAAATATAGATCAAATTTTTGTTAAAGATACTTAACGTAAACGTAAAAATGTTATTTTTATATTACAAACAGATACTTCAATTTTATCTATATATATGGAAATAAATAATAAATGGTGTTTTTACTGGATGGAATTGTTTTCTTAACACCCGCCAATCATTTTGCTGTTGATTGTACGATTGTTCGATTCTCGTAATTTTGAACTGATTTATGAAAAAAAGTAGTAACGAAGTAATGAGACGGCATAATTGTAACTGAAGGAAGACAAGGAGAGTGATTTTTCTTAGCCACAATGATAATTGGACTCTGATGAGAAATTATATTTGAACCCACAAAAACTGATTTTTTGTTATCATGACACCGTTATCAATGATAATGGAACATTTCTGAGATATGAAAATTATATTGTAGATAGATACACTTCTTTTACCGTATCAATATTTCATCTTCGTCTTCAAACAAAAATAACTACAGCAACCGTATCGGTTGACACATTATTGCTTGTCAGCGTCTAATTAAGTACTATTTTTGGCAAGTTATATTAAATTTTATTAGAGCCTATGCTAAAAACAGTGGAAAATAAATATGTTTTCATAGAAACATCAACGGCAATTTGTATAAGTAACTAAAATAGGGCCACAATAAAAAAAAGCAGTTTCGTCCGCACTGTCGCATCGTAGAAACCTGCGATATGATTTTGTGCGACAAAGCATCGATGACCATACAATATGCGATGCGGATCAATTCGCAAATTCTTACGATGCGAGCTTGTAGAATTTTACACATTGCAGTTTTGTGCTTAGGTCCATAAGTAATATAAAAACTATAAGTTTTAATTGCAGTGGCTTGTTCGCAGAACAGATAGTCGAAATGGATTGACAGATAGGGACGAAAAGTTCTGGAGTGGTGACCACGTCAGAATTTTACCTTCCAACGCTCCGACCTCCGGGACGCAGCGTTGGAAGGCCTCCCACAAGATGGCGATGAAAGTTGCGGGACTCCGATGGATGCAAGACGCAAACGACCGGTCGTTCTGGCGATGCTTGAGGGAGGCCTATGTCCAACAATGGACGTCTTTAGGCAAGGATGATGATGATTATGAGATTTTAATTAATAGCATAGATCTACACAGACCAATTTATTACCTATATACGCCTTTATGAATTTAAAGCATTTTAAATAAAAACATTACCATCTTGCATTATGTACCTACCGATCACATTTGATTGCTTTAAATATTATACGGTAGTGTTTAAGTTATTGTTTGCGTTTTTAAGAAACTGATTAAATAAATATCGTCCTTAACAAAGTCTGTGTTTTTTCGTATGTTGATTTTTCGCTTGTTTTGCCTCATTGCCTTTAATGCAAAAAAGAAAGGCAAGTTAAAGTAAATATTTACCTTTACATTGATAACTACCCAGAGGTAAGTACCATGTGGCCTTGTACATAATGTATAATGTAAATCATAGCAAATTAAGTACATAAATAAATTAACACTAAAAATAAATGAACTTGTTATATTTTTTATAACCATGTATTTTTAATTAGCCTAATGGTAATCGAGCGGATGCTTATTTTCGTTTATGAAAAGAACGGAAATAATGACATAATAATATTATGTTATTAGTTAGGAATTTGTTATTATACAATATTAGTATACTAAATAAGGTAACTTGGGGGTAAAGCAGTGTCTTTAAGTCGCGGGCGACATGTTGATTTTAAACGAAACGAAGCTTGCTAAGTTTTACTCCCGATCATTGGGAAGGAGTTAATATAAAACCCTGAGTGAAGTAAGGAGTTCAAGTCGTCCAAGACAGAGACAGTTGTATCTCCATGATGGACATTCTGATGATTCCCCAAATAAAAAAAATAAAAAAATCGCTATGATGGTTTTTACACCATCGGTAATATCCTGTTACCTATTTATCTACCGAGTCAAGGAGCTACAGTGGTAATATATTATTCCGACGATCAACTTAATCCAGTTAGACATGAACCCGACCCTAACATAGTAGAAAAAAGGTTTGATCGAGAGAAATGTAAGAAATAACCTCAAAAACAATACAGTACCATAGAATTAACAGAGAAGAATAAAGTAACCCCAGAAGTAACATGACGTTGACGGAAAACATGAAAAAACTTCAAAAATAATAATTATAGGACTGATAGAGAAGACTGAAGTAACTCCAGAAATAACATGGGATAAAAAACAATACATTATTATGAAATTATTTGTATTTATTTAGGGGATAATTGTTGGGTGAAAATTCAAATAGGATAAACATAGACCAAATAATTCGCTTAGGATACATTTTATTGTAATATTTCTTTAAATAAATCATTATTAATTAATATAAACATATTTTTTATTAACTCCTATCAGCAGATTCACATGCACAAAAGAAGAAAATTATCGCAAGGCAACATACTCCCGAAATAATAAGTATCCTAAGTGCTGCGCCAGGACATAGTGTACCCCTGACATAAATTTCATCTAAATCAGTTCATTAGTTTGAGTGTAAATGAGTTACAAACATAAATATTCACATACTTAAAACTTTCGCCTTTGTAATACAAAGATTGATAAGACACAGAACATTAAAAGGGAGAACTAAAAAAAAACAATTCCTTACTAAAAATAATAATAACTTACACCCAATCGCTTCCGTAGCAGACATTAATAAAAGATCGCCATAGATGGTTTATCAAACATTTGAACCAGTTTAAAATTATCGTAATACCGTATGGCGGTAACTTAAACGCCTATTAAATGGTAATTATATAAATTCATCTCGTACGATAAGGCAACCACAATGTTATCTTCAGCGTTACATCTTATCAATGACGAAATGCACACCAGCCATAATATTTGATTAACTATGAATAAGTCATGGAGATTGTTTAAAAATAATGAATATATCTACGAAATCTTTGCGTAGACCCGTGTAGCAAATTGGGTGATTCCCATAGGGATTAGCGTAGCACCTCGTAGACTGTAGCAAATTCGGGTCTACGAACCGCTACGCGTCACAGGTAAAACCAATATATCAATCATTAGAGAACATTACCTAGAAATTCTGTTGACTAATAAATATAGGTTATTAATCTTTGTCCTCACCGTCCTTTAAAAACCATTAATATGTTCTTTATAAAATAAAATTTTGTAATTACTTAAATATCAATTTTAGTAAAAAATAACAGTTTTAATTTAACTTTAGTATTATTAGTTTACAACAGTGTATTCAAAAGATTCTAATCGCTCCATTTTATACGAATAAATGCCATGCTCAAGCGACTGCCGAAAAGTTAATAATATTTTTAATAATCAAGATTTTATCGGACATTATTATTTACTTAACATAACTATAACGTCACAGTTTTTTAATAGTTACAGTGTTTACTTCCGAGGTATAATAAGGCCATTTCCGAGCGAGGATCTAAGGTATCGATAAGGACGATAGGGAGGGAATTTGGAAGTGATTGATTTTGAACAAATATGGATGATCAAGGATGAAGGATGTGGAGTTGATGGAGCTGATGATGCTGGCCGGGGGATGCCGGCGCTCGGCGGCGGGCGGCGGGGGGCGCGGCGCGCGGGGCGGGGGCATGACGCATGCGCGACGAAAGGCGCTGCGGGGTGGGAGGCGTGCGCCTAACACTATTTAAACTGTTCTTACGAACGGTCATCATGCATTGGTCTGTTTGCAATCCAAAGTTTAGTTAGCTATAGTAATACGACAGCTCGAGTCGCAGACAGACAGGCACAGAAGCCCGTGGTCGAGACAAAAAGCTCTCGCAGACAATACGCTAGCTAACCGCGCAGTGAACCCCTCGTTCAGGCCCTTCAATACCAGTGGTGTGTCGTGAGAAGAACAGAAAGAAGCCATGGCCGTCGCAGCTGCCCAGAAGAACCGCGAGATGTTCGCCATCAAGAAGTCCTACAGCATCGAGGTGAGGAGCTGGGCAGCAGCCTGCAGCGCCACCAGCGCGCTGACAGCTCGTTTTATATTTTGCCCATCACTTAACTTAATTTCCCACCCACATCTTAAACTCATCTTTTAAACAAATATTTCTTTCCCGCCATCAAAGTTTTGCTTCGTGTAAATTGTTTGCAAACAAAGCGGCCGTCAAAACATCCTAACAAGTTATTGTTTCGGCCCAATATTAGCAAATCCTGAATATCAATTGATTTATAGCTTAAAAAATCTAATAATTGTGCAATTTTAAAGTAGTAATTCATTTTAGTTACAGTAATTCATTAGTAACATAAATCTTTATTAGGAATAATTGGGATGTCCTAAATACTAACAATTATGTTTATCCACTGACAGCCTAGAGAGATAATTGCAACACAAAACGCATTGTATAGCAATTCCTGTATTATTAGCAATTTGACTGGCTTAAACAAAGAAACCAATCTGTTTACCTTCTGCAGAGTTGAAACGTGCAACAAAATTATAAACTTTAGTATTTCTCAAAGAAAACTTTGTTAAAGTGATTAATTGCAAAAAAAATATTAAAAGTGTTAGTATTAAAAATTATACAAAACCGAAAAAAATCAAACAAATAATAAGATAAATCTGGTTTGTATAATAGTATCGAATTAGATGTTAATCTGTTCGTCATCAGATAATGATTGTTGCCTTCTTGTATCTTGTCAAATTCGCCCTTGTACTACTCAGAAACAATGAACATCAACCATCTTAGCTGAACGAGGCAATTTTCCAATAATTTACATAAATATATAGATATCTACGAAGGGCTTCATGCTTTTATACTTGCTATTGCTTTATTCAACTAGAGATTACTTACTGACATTGTTTGTTGTTCAAACAAAACAAGAGTATAATAACACTCGTATTTAACTTAAGAAATTCGCTCGTTTTCGCATTTAAATTCATCGCTTAAATAAAACAGGGCTTGAGAATTTCTGGGGTCTCATTATTAGGTACACACAGGGTTTGTACAAAGCTGACATTGTAGACAATAATTAACTATTCACTTTTAATGTGACAAAGACACTTTCTCGACAAAATCGCATCTTCGTGTGACAACTTGCGCAATATCCATAAGAATATGTTCCAAATAAGTCATTGTTCCACATAAGAGTCCGCAGCCTCAACACTTAGCTATTACAACAAAAAACAACTCTTATCAATGTCTTCATTGTTTATGAACAGATTAATTAGCATTGTGAATATTCAACGCGTCGTCGAGTCGTAATCGTTACCTCACGTAGGCAACTTTGTATTAAATAATCACCTGTTGATTGTTTACCATAGTAGAATGTTTCCATCGTGCTTTTGTGGTGGAAGTACATAAAGCTTGTGCGAAATTTTGTTGCGAATTATATCAGAGCTTGTACGCATCAAGCTAAGTTTGACTTGGTCACAAGCTAAATGAGTCTCAAAAGTCTTATGCCTACATGCTCTGAATTGCGTTGCGATCATTCCCAAAATTATTTGCTTCATTTAAGTTATTTCAATGCGCTGTGCGATAAATAGGCCTGAGCCTATCATGCTATGATTATCGTTTATTTTATGATTGGTGCCTGAATGATTGTATTTCCTTGACCGTCGAAGGTCGGAATGCAAGGAGGCGGTGCGACGCTCACCAAGACCACTGCAATCAGCAAACATCGTTAAAATTCTATCAAGTGGCACGATGGACACAATTAACTTGTCAACCTGCACTAAGGCACCAAAATCAACGCTGATCTTCAAATGAAAATATTACCGGCTCGATTTTTTATAACACTAGAACTGCACTCGATTCACAATTAATTAGACGCCGTCACGCAAAGCGCAGAACCTGAGAACGCGGTCTACAATCATATCGAGGTCACTCAGGTACACCCTTGACCAACAACTTATTTGGTGCACTTAGATGCTCGTTTGAAGAGACTCACAGTCAATTACACAGTTTTCACATGTAGCGGTTAAACATTAACTTCTTTTTCGTGCATAAACGCGTAAAGAATATTCACTCTGCTTAATTGTTGCTTTTGTTTAACTAAATCGTGACTAGCAGATCAAATTAGTGGTAGATAGGTACAACTCAACTCCACACTCGTGCATGCCGAAACAATAAAATCCCCAGATTGGATGTTCTGCAACGTCAAATTGATTGAGTGCTCGTAGGTATATAGAGTACATTGGAGGGTGGGTACAGGTCGGGCCGCACTCTGGCTTGGCTTAATTACCCGCCGACCGATTGGAATGGTGAAGTGGCCACTCGGGCACACCAAGGCTATATCAACCGGATTCCGAGTCCTGTCCGCTCCAGTTAGGCGGACCTTTAAATTTACAATACAGCGCGCGACACCGTTTCCGCAATCTTGTATCACTTACTACGCGCACCAAGTTTCTGTTTACTACTACTTACTACTTAGAACCATTTGGACCTCCGGAAAAAAGCTTTTAGGTCGCGTAATTACTAACTTCGTTGCATTTCAGGGGCTCGGTAACAATAGTGAGTGATTAGCGCAACCCTTGACACACATAGTTAGGCCCGCACGGCCACTCTAGTGGAAAATGCTAGGTCTCGACGCCCGCGCACTGCAGCCAGCGCGGCTGCGAGCTCCTTAGCGCGACGAAAATTACGTGTCGCCGACATTACACATCAACTTACACGCTAGTTGAGAAAATAATCGTTGTCACACAAAACACGTGTCTTTGTTCATTTGATAACTGTCCTGTTTTTTGAACTGTAGGCATACCCACTAAATTACTTCGAAGACTAATATTTGTTTACATTAATGTCGTTAACTAGTAAAACCAGTCTGACATCATCAGTAGAACATATGTTTCGATATATTTTATTGGATATCGGGGGACTTGGTATAAAAGTTAGAGAATTGTTATTGTCGGGTCCCCGGCGTCTTTGTTTCGCGACAGCGCTAAGTAAAGACATGAACGAGCGTCGCGTCGCATTGTTACAGAATCGAGTCGTGTAGTCATAACTCTCGAGCTGTATAATTGGCTCCATTTGAGCGCAGCGGACCAGAAAGTCGCGTTCCTTTGAAAGATTTCAGTCGCACGACTCCGTATCCGGAGCGAGGCGCAAGGCGGGCATAATGGGAGCACTTTACACCCGGCCACACTCAGGAAATAAGCTTACGAACTTCGTAAAAGCAATTTCTACTCTCACATGAAATATAATGCGATGTGACCGCTTTATATTTATAAGGATTTAGAAGATCAAACTGTTTTAGAGACGAGTCCTTTGTGCTCGGTCACTGGAGTGGAGGCATTTTTCCACCCACGCTGCCTTTTCGTTTTATAGTACTTTCTTCGAGACTGTTAGGTATAGTCTAGTATAATAACAGCACGTTATAGAATAAAATAAACGACATCATCAAATTGAACATCACAAAGATGATTGTCAATTAATTACGGATGATAGTGGGACAATGGACGTAATTGCTAACTGCGTTAACAGACATATACTATCTCTAGAGTTGTCAGTCAGATCATTAGCTTGTCACCTTGTTGTTTTTGCTCATTATTCATCCAATCATTAAATATTATCAAGGACATTCCATGGTCACTTGCTTACCGAGTTTTATACTGTTAGTTCTTCGCTAATGTTTTGTTGCTTGTGTTGTTTCAGAACGGTTATCCGTCTCGTCGCCGTTCGCTTGTAGACGATGCCAGGTTCGAGACACTAGTGGTCAAACAGACCAAACAGAGCGTTTTAGAAGAAGCCCGCGCCCGCGCCAATGGTAAGTCTGTCAAGGATCAACCCGGACACCTGATAGTAATGTGAAAAGAAAGAGTATCCGCGAAATTTCATGGCTTTAATATAGGATGTGCGCTTCGGAACAGACAATTACATTGATTTTTCTGACTAGCTAAGAACTTATATGATTATCTACTTGGGGAACTGCCATCGATCCTTGAAAACTCCAACGACCGCGATTGAACCCAATTTCACAACTCCGATTTAATGAGACCAACATAATAATGCTATACAAGGGTAGCATGTAACTCGTATTATGTAAAGTAAACTTGCTTTTGAAACCGCAATAAATTCACCATGATTATCGACTCAGGAGCGACCCTGCTACTTAACGTCCAAATCGAAACCGTAAATTTTCTTTTCTTTTTTATCACTCTTTCTTTATTGTATCCGTTTGTTTTAATGTATCTTAAATTTTATTTTCACTTATTTTTTTATTTTTTGTCTTATTTTGTTTTTATTTCTTTTTAATTTAGACTCTGGCTTGGATTCCGATTTTATCCAAGACGGCATTCATATTGGCAATGGTGATAACTCCCCGACTGTCGAAGATGGAACCCAACAAGATGAAACTAAGAACGGTCATCTCGGTAATTTTCTTTTATTCTAATTTCAATATTGTTCTTTGTTTATTATTTTTATTTTATTTTTTCTTATTTTCGTTTTTTTTTATTTTCGTTCCTTTAGCTGATGCTGATATCGGTGATGATGCTGGGAAAACGGACGACGGTCAGTATTGTGATTGGGTATTTTAATTACGACAGCTATTTTTTCTAAATTAGGTCATCGTCTCAATGAATGCTGTATTTACAGACTATACTCTGACCGAGGAAGAAGTGATCCTGCAGAACGCTGCAAGTGAATCTCCCGAGGCAGAGCAGGCGATCCAACAAGCCGCGCTCTTGCTGCGCATGCGAGATGGAATGGGCTCTCTGGCGCGCATCCTCAAGACCATCGACAACTACAAGGGATGCGTCCAGCATCTCGAAACTCGTCCTTCCCAACTCACCGGTGTCCAGTTTGATGCTCTCGTCAAAGTGAGCATGTCTCGCATCAACCTATTGCAACTTATCAGATCTCTTCGTCAGTCAACCTCTTTCGCTGGAGTTAACCTCGTTTCCGAGAACAACATCTCAAGCAAAACCCCGTGGTTCCCTCGCCACGCTTCGGATCTTGATAACTGCAATCATCTGATGACCAAATATGAACCCGAATTGGATATGAACCATCCCGGTTTCGCCGACAAGGATTACAGAGAACGTAGGAAGCAAATTGCCGAGATCGCGTTCGGTTACAAGTACGGAGACCCGATCCCGTCCATCACCTACAAGGAGTCTGAGAACGCGACCTGGCAGCGAGTGTTCAACACCGTGCTGGACCTGATGCCCAAGCACGCCTGCAAGGAGTACAAGGTCGCCTTCGGCAAGCTGCAGGCCGCCAACATCTTCGTACCGCAGCACATCCCTCAGCTGGAGGACGTGAGCAACTTCCTGCGCAAGCACACCGGCTTCACGCTCCGCCCCGCCGCGGGTCTGCTCACCGCCCGCGACTTCCTCGCATCTCTGGCCTTCCGAGTCTTCCAATCTACCCAATACGTTCGTCACGCCAACTCGCCTTTCCACACTCCTGAACCGTAAGTACAATATACTACACTTTCGGATTATTTTATAGCTTGACGATCATCATATTTTTTACGATTTTATTCCGGTATAAATTATTATTAATCAGTACTTTTTGTTGATAATTATCAACCCGGAAATAACGGCTGTGGATATGACCGAAATATTTATTAACGATAATTAAATTAGGTTCAAAATGATTGCCTTGACGTCTCTTTACGGAAACGTTACGCAACAAGTCCTTGTTAATGTTATGTAAATTGTTCAAAAATCGTAAACCTACGTAGAACAAGCCTCTTAATTAATTACAAGTATTCTGTTTCAATTAAATTCTTTCGACGTATGTAGTTCATTCGTCTAGGTGCGCGTATTCAGCATCCTTGAACATAAAACAATTCGTGAGTACGTAGATAGGTCGTGGCAGTGTCGTGATGGAACTGTAACTTTGTTTAATTGAATCTCTCGCTTATTATATAACTAAGTTACACTTTACGACTACAGGAGCCAACGCTTTGCCATCAAAGGCGATAGTTATAAATGAATTGCCACTTTCCATCAAATAGCACTAGACTTTGTTCTACGTTAACGACGAGAATATTTCGTTTCATACTAGAATTATAATGTTGAAGTTGTGTTTGACAGTATCTTACAATGAAATGTATTGCTTGCAGCGATTGTATCCACGAGCTCCTCGGACACATCCCCCTCTTGGCCGACCTCAGCTTCGCCCAGTTCTCGCAGGAGATCGGTCTCGCATCTCTTGGCGCTTCGGACGCTGAAATCGAAAAGCTCTCTACCGTAAGTTACGATTCTAGAAGCCCTAGTTGAATAATGATCATTTATAATGAACATTTTATTTGTGGCAATGCGAATATGTAAATTTTGTGAATGGGCCCAGCTGTTGCGAAATGTTTGAACAGAGTTGGTGAATTATAATACGCCCGATGGCGACGGATTGTAAACGATGTTGTCTCTGCTCAGGTGTACTGGTTCACCGTGGAGTTCGGTCTCTGCAAGGAGAACCAGCAGCTGAAGGCGTACGGCGCCGCGCTGCTGTCCTCCATCGGCGAGCTGCTGCACGCGCTCAGTGACAAGCCCGAGCTCCGGCCCTTCGAGCCCGCGTCCACCTCGGTGCAGCCCTACCAGGACCAGGAGTACCAACCTATCTATTATGTAGCTGAAAGTTTCGAAGATGCCAAAGATAAATTCAGGTAATTGATCATTGACCCTTAATTGATAGAAACATATGTAACTCCTATCAGCATAGTTGACTAACTGTTGTTTCTGTTGTGCAGACGCTGGGTGTCGACCATGTCGCGACCCTTCGAGGTGCGCTTCAACCCGCACACGGAGCGCGTGGAGGTGCTGGACTCCGTGGACAAGCTGGAGACGCTCATCTGGCAGCTCAACACGGAGATGCTGCACCTCACCAACGCCGTCAAGAAGCTCAAGGACTCGCAGTTCGAGTAAACAGCCTACCCGTACTACACTTCCATGGTTCATTGCACGCGGCCTCGCCGCATTCTGTATAGCTAGTGATATAATAGATGTAAGACTGTTGTTGGCGTGTGTGGAGCGTATGTGTGAGCGATTGTGAAAACCATCCGATGGTACTTCGTTGAATTCCTTTTTGTACCTTATTGTATTATTTATTATGCCAGCTCATTGCCCGGCTCTCGGAAACTGCACGGAACTCCCGATTGCCCATTTACGGAGCCTGTGTGCGTTTACCGAGACCTTTACTATTATTAGTATTAATTTATAATTTAATGAAACACAAATAAATAAAAAATGGAGCACCAAAAATATATAAAAATGAATCATAAAAATAAATATGCGTTTGCGTGGAATCTGATGTTTCATTTTGACAACCTCACGAACAGACACACGAACACACCTTTATAGTCCTACAATTTACCAATAACTCAGGTGTTCAAAACTAACAGCTAGAAGTATTCAGTACAACTTTACCAAATAACATTCAATTGCACATCAAAATTCACAACTCAAGCAAAATGGAGCCAACGTGATCCATTTTCATATCGTGTACCTTCCATTATATTCACTTACTTAGAGACATGACACTGATACTTAATTCACCTCATCAATTTAAAGCCACCAGCTTAATACGAGGGCTTTATCTCGATCAGATTTAAAAGACATTTAAGAGCAAAATTAAATAAATGGAAGTGAAGGCTCGAGGCAATCAGCGAGGCGACGGGCCGGAGCTCGGAGCACCTGTAATAAGATTTGATCGTCCTCCGAGGAATACGAACCAAGTCCTCGAACCTAATCGGATTGTGAAAAAAGAGAATTCTTAATTGACTTTTAAGACTTAAAAAAGGAAGCACTAAAAAAAGAAGACATTGAAACTTATTCAAATCTTTATTCCACTTCCTTCATTTACAATTAGCACAATTACAACTTGTGGAGGTTTTTAATAGTTCGCACCTCTTTATTGTTTTGCTCACACATTTTTTAAAGTTTACTTCGCAAAATGTGGCTGCAGGAATTTAATGCAGATACGCAGTTAAGGCCTAGATTCTGCAGTTTAAATTTAACTTACATGAAGGTTATTTAGTAACTAGTTAACGACGAGCTAACCTGTTATAGTTTTATATTTTATGTTTTCTGTCCAATGTCTTCGAGGTGATTTTTAGTACTTGTAGAATTTAAATGACCCTTGATAGGAACGTGTTTTGATTGGTTTGTGTAGTAAACGCAAGATTTGTATTAGGTAATCGAAAAAAAAACTGACCGACTGACAAATAAACCACATCCGAAACTACTGGGACTATGACTATGAAATTTTACACAAGATTAACTTTTATAACGTAGACGAGCACAAAGAAGGGGTTTTTTGGAAATTCAACCTTTACGGGGTGAAAAGGGGTAATTTCATTTGTATGCAAAATCACAATCATCCCCTATACTAATAGGTATATTCCTGTTTATCATTATTACTTTT
The DNA here is from genome assembly GCA_030763345.1 of Mythimna separata. Classification (NCBI taxonomy): domain Eukaryota; kingdom Metazoa; phylum Arthropoda; class Insecta; order Lepidoptera; family Noctuidae; genus Mythimna; species Mythimna separata. Next base: position 17,417,194 of record CM061167.1, on the reverse strand, counting down.
TCAAAACTATTTTGGGATACGGTTTAAAAAGTGTTGAAAATTTTTATGCAAACTTTGTCGCTAGTCGCTAGCAAAGTGCTAGTGTAGTTGATTTTATTCTAAGTGATAAGTCTATCAATGCAGATAGGTATAGGATTACAAGTAGATAAGTAGTAAATTAAGGTTCTAACACTTGCAGAATTAAACTAAAATCACATCGTTTCTTTCAAATTATTATGTGTCGATCACAGTTTCTTTATTGAAAAATAATTCGATTACGGTTACACAAATACATTAAAATAACCCTACCTAAATATTTATGCCTTTTACGTAATCCGATCGCAAAACCTGGATAATAAAACCAAATAATTAACACACAGGTAAGTAGTTCGCAGAACAAACAGGTACCTCCGTCAATAAGACCATAGGGAAACTCATGAAATGTTAATTTAAAAAATCGCAATAAAAATTAAGTGTAGCGTAGTTAGCGGTGCGTTGACATTAAGGTGGCTAGTGGAGAGGTAGGCTCGGCTCGACCAGCTCGGCCGCTCGGCCTCAAGTCGAGCAAGGGCAGCGAACAAAGCGGCCAGTATCGCCGTATCGCGGCCAGCCGTTCGGCCATCGGGTACGCAATCTGCACGTAATATTTGCGCTCTTGTGAACCAGATTTTATATGAAAATAACATAAGAATCTATAGAGCCTTTATTTTATATGTAACACTTTGAAGATCAACTCCTTTTGTGGCATTGTTCGGTTTGACAGGCAACCAGGAGACCAGTTTCATGAAGAAGTATTGTGTTTCGGACTGAGCATCTTTATTTGACGGCTTTTTTTCCTACGGCTATCGGGTACGCAACCTGCGCGTAATATTCACGCTCTTGTGAACCAGATTTTATATGAAAATAACATAAGAATCTATAGAGCATTTATTGTGTATAACACTTTGAAGATCAGCTTCTTTTGTGGCATTGGTTGGTTGGACAAGCTACCAGGAGGCCAGTATCGTGAAGATTATTTCGGACTGTGCATCTTTTTTTGACGGTTTCTTTTTTCTGAAAATTTATAACACTGAATATACAGGAGAATTTGAGGTACTTTTTACTACAGTTGTAAATATAATGATACTTACGAGAACAACATAAAAATCAGTAATAAAGTCCTCCGCCATAATTATAACGACACAGTCTGAGGATCAACAGACCTATTTGCGTCATTCCTCGAGTAAAGGGAGTGAACACGGTTATAAACACCCAGTTATAGGGTTTAACAACATTTTTGCATGTTCGGGCGGGTATACAGTTAGGCAATCAACCCAGATTTAAGCCTGATTACTGGGTTGAAAAACAATGCCAATGCTCTTAATAATGCGCGTAATTGCAGGGCTTGGCTTTTCGGGTAGTCAGAATAGTGAGCAAGTGACCACAAATCTAGGAATGTAGGCAAATTGTCAGGTGGGCAGAAATACGAGAAAGTAGAATTGAAATGAAGGCGTTATACTCGTACTATAGTGGAAAGATGGTAAAATTAACTATATACAAAAATAAAGTACCAGTCATTGCATTACTGCCATAGTTTTAGGGAACAATTTTATGGGTAATAGATTGGGTTTTTTGGGTAATTTATTTACTTTTAGCGCAGGTAGACCTACGCCAAAGGTAAATAAATAAATTGCTATGAGAAATCATCTTATTCGAAAAACGTCCACAGCTCCCGCAAGCCAACACATTTATTGGGAATGCCGATTTGATTTCACTTGTAATTTAAAGACTGTCAAAGATCTACGAATGACAACCGCAACCAACGGTCTTATGTGCTTTCCGAGGCACGAGGTGTCAATAATGTGCTAGATAAACTTAGAAAAGTACCTATGTATGAATTGAAAAATTCACATTAGTACTTACCCAGTCTCGAACCCACAACCATCCTGCATAAAAAGCGGGTGCCCCTAACCACTGGGCCATCAAGACACAAATGAAGTATCACAGTATTCCTTCATATTATTATGGTATGGCCTGTGCCCTATGTACCTGTATGTCATCCTATAGCCAAAACCTATCTATCACATACTGGAGATAGATAGATTATTGGGTTCTGCCGTTAGAAATATAGGTCAGACAATAAGAAGCACATTCGAAGGATAAGTTTCATCTTGTGTCATTGCAGGCGTTTTCCGAAAGGCGAATGAAATACGCTTGCGTAAATGGCACAAGTTGCAATTGTATCATCTCAGGATTAACGAGAACCATTATTTTGTGTAGGTAAAATATCTTATTAGAATCGCACGATCGTATTAATAAATACCTGAGGTACTTAGGTACAGTTAGTGACATAAACCGATGGGCCAATCTGATTTTTATGATTAAACAAGTTGTGTGTCTATTGGTTTTGTTAAAAACCCATCTAAGAAAGAAACACTTTTAATTCCACTATCAGTGTATAGGTACGATTGTAGGTATATAAACTAGAAATACATAATGAAAAAAAAATCTTTGCGAGATCAAAAAGGCACCCAACTCTGCATATGCCTTTTTAAGGTGGAAAATAACTCCTCCAATTCTCCCGTTCTGAGTGGAGCGAGACGGCGTGTCAGACTTTTGCTGACTAAAAACCCACTCCTGTTCCTTTTTTGCCTTCGTTCTAGGATCCTGGGGTTCTCTTTCGTTCAACCCGGTGTCCCAGTAGGCTTCGATCCTGCTGACCCCCTACAGTTTGCTGATATCTCTTTGAGGCGAACGTGGAACAATTCGCACCGTCGACAACTTGGACTTGGTCCGTTGACAAATGCCGCAGCGCTGGTATTGTAAGGGCCCGCTGTGAAGCTACGGACACACTCAAGTATTACCTAATAAATACAATAAGAGCAATAGCGCACTAGCAGCCAGGCCGCAGGCGGCCAGGTCGCGGCGGCCATCGAGATACATTAATTAGTATGAAATCGCCATAGACCGCGCGCACCTGTGGCCGCTGGCCGCGTGCGGCCAGGTGCAGCTCTATGGCGATTTCATACGTACGTATCTCGATGGCCGCCGCGACCTGGCTGCTAGTGCGCTATTGCTCCAACCCTTCGATAGTTTTTATTACGAAATAAACCCATATAGCACTTGTCAATTCGGCAACTCGACAGGATAACAGCCTGGAACCTCTTGTAAGTAAGATTTGAGTTTTTGGACTATCATTTTTTGCAATGATTTCAACCGGGGCCACTGAAGCCTGAGTCTGAAATACTCTATCACACTAATATGTTAACTCGTCACATTTCTTGATTCGCCGCACTTTGGAAATTGAAACGAAAATTTTGATTTGACACACTTTGAAATTGAAATTAAAAAGAAAATGTGACGAGTTTACAATGACCCATTATTAAGGTGAAATTTTGTTTTTGTGTGTATGTTTGTTACTTCTTCACACTTGAATTGCTAAACAAGTTTCGATGAAACTTGGTACACAGCTAGACCATATCCTGGATTGGTGAAGTCGGTAGCAGAAGCAGTAAATTGTAACAAGTACGAATTATTTTGCAAATATATGATTAATACGAAATATTCACTGAAACTTTAAATTTTTTACCAAACGACTTCTTTTTGCGAATGTACTATTATTAATATTAAAATAGGTAGAGTTATCAAAAATTGTTATCATGAACCTCAACTAAAATACAACAATTCGTAATTATTACTGATGGAAACTTCAGATACGAAATGAGAGTAATGTAGATATTCAAAGGTTTTCAATTAAATAAAACAACCATTTAGCACTAAGTCAAAAACCAAAAAAAATATTGTTTATTGGTTATACGCATAGACATGAATTTTTTTATTACATTTTTATTATTATCAATCTAAGAATGTGTAGGCAATACCTATAATGTGACTTCTAATAGTTATATAAAACTGTAACTACATAAGTGAAATACTTATTCGAATTTTAAAAACATTCGTTTTTGCTATTTTTATTTGAAGAAGTTTTCCCTTCGGTTGTGGTTATTAAAACAGTTATGGAAATATGATTTAAAATAGTTGTTTTAAGTTACATTTCCATAACTATTTTTAATTGCGTAACACACTTTCTATTTAATTCCCAAACGATAGCAAGAAAATGACTTGTCCATTTCTTCATACGTTTGAAGCATTCGTCTAGTCGATAACGTATAAATGATACGTTATCGACTAGACGAATCCACGATCACCTATCCACGGAACAATAGCGTCAAAGACGCGTATTTGACGGTAATACGCCTGCGTGAAACTTGCATTCAAAACTATGAAACTCTGTCAACGAAGCAACAAGTTCACGTAGTTTCCTTGCGGCTACGTTAACCCAACGTGCCTACGCATCCATTGAGAGAAGACCTATCAGGCAATGAGTACTGTTCAATTGTCAAAATGACAGCTGTCATCGATTGTGTGTTACGCAACTACACAACCCTGTACCCCACAGGTTTAGAAGACTATTTTTACGTGGAAACTATCTTGGTCATATCAGTAATATCTTGAATATCTTCATGGTCCGCTAAGATGACCGTGTAGCTATTTTTCAACGACGAAACTTGATTTTGAAGAGCACGAAACCTTATCTCTGCCAATTCAAAATTTTCTTGAAGATTATTTATTTGTATTTGCATCCGTTGGCGAATCTAAAAAAAAAGAAAACTAATTAACTACGGAAACTGATTAATTAAGAGAACTAATTAATGTAGATTGTTTCCAAATATAGCTGTTTGCTTTCTACATATTTACTTTCGTAGTAACCCGATATCTTACTCTAACTAATTAATAGATATTGTTCAAGATCGACGATAAACAAAATTTGGCTCTCTCACAAAGCAAATATAATCTGCCTATTCATAGTGAACTCAACAGATAAACTCTAAATTACTATTTTTAATTAATAAATAATATAATTCTTTGCAACGACAAATTTTATACAAATGTATACTTGTCACATTCTCGATTAGCCACACTTTGCGCCGGCGAATGAAAATGAAACGAAAATGTGACGAGTTTACAATAACCCTAAGTACGACGTCAGTGATGCACAATTTAATCAAATTCTAAAAAAAAAATATCCCAACAAAAAATATTAAAGGGAAGGACATACGCGACGCGATAACGCGACAGTGCTATTGATGTGGAAATGGATAAATTAATATGACAATGCGTTATAAGGCTCATCGTTTTCGGACTCTCGTGCCATGTCTGTGGAAACTTTAAAACTGTACCAAGTATAGTAGTAGTATCTAAATTATTTAAACTCTTAACACCCTAAACTGAATCTAGTTTTGTGAGTGCAACTATAGAGTTACCCATTTAAAACAATACTCGTAAATTTAAAATTTATAATATTTTATTTCACTAAGTACCTACCTAGCCTAACGGCCTACATGGGCTCTTATAAAACGACAAGCTAGTGTACGGTTCCTATAGAGAATATTATGTATTTATTAGCTAACTCTTATAATATATGAATATTCCTTAGGAGAGAGAATGGGCCATAATCTAAATTAAAAAACTATAATTGGTGGATATCACATGTCTTCAAATGTTTGGTTCTAGGACATGCCGGTTTCCTCAGATGTTTTCTTTCACCGTTTTGAGAGCAGTGGTGTTGTATTTACACAAAGTAATGTCTGCCTGATTGGTATGAAGTCGCGTCCTAGAACTCGTAGTCGGATTATTACCTACTGGTAGTTTGGTTTAAGGAATGGATTATCAACCGAGACTGCTACTATGACTTTAAAGAGCACAGTGTCAGATCAAAATTACACTGGGATCCTAAATGTATCCAGTGCTGTTGACCTTGTCTCTTATGACACCCTGTGAAATAAATTATTAAATGAAGCTAACCGTTATTAATTGAAATATAATTTTATGTCACTTCCATACATAAAATGCAGAAAAGGAATAGCTATGACAAAAAACCAAAATAACTACATGTTAATATATAAATAAATTAAATTACCAAAGTAGCACAAAGTTGGTGCCATGAAACAGTGCGATGGAGTCGCGGCAGACCACGAAGGAGATGGCGCGACGAATTGGACAGATTCCGCCAAAACTGGCAAGAAGAACCGCGGGCCCGCGAAAGACGGAAGGAGTGGAGGGAGGCCTTTTCCCAGGAGTGGGACAGAACAAGCTAACTACAAAATACTTAAAATAATACTTATTAAGTTGGTAGTCCGCTTAAAAGGGGGACAGACGCCATTGTTGACGTTGTGGATAGAATTTCGATGAGACTGGCACAAAAACATGAGAAGGAAACCCTATGCTCAGCTGTGAAATAAATCGGGCTTTGGATGATGTAAAATTTTAATATTAAAAACTAGCTTTTTCTTGCGGCCTCGCCCTGATTAATACCTCCAGAGGTAAAGCAACATAATAAACCAATAAAAATAAAATGTTACCCGTACAATATATTAGTCTAATTTAACATTAAATTCACTTTCATTAGCTGATGATGTCAAAGTCACATTACGACCTATGTATAGATATTTAGTTCAAGTAATTAGTTAAAACTGATTTTATGTATAGTAAAGGATGTTTTTTCTAAAGGTTTGGTTTTTAAATTGGCAACAGTTTTTCTAGTGATTATTAATTTAACATTTGAAAGATGATTTGTGGTTGCGGTTAGTACGTTTTGCCATTTTAGATAGATTTACTTATAACAATGCTCCCCTCCTCGTCTTTGCGTCGTTTCTCCTCAATGCTGAGGGTCATGACCTCGACGAATAACTTTTTCCTGGACTATATTTCGCCATGCGGTACTATCTACGGCGATGTGAATGGCTTCGCAGACTGTGGTCTCTATTGTAAAATGGACCAGTTCCGACCAACGTACGCGTTAGGACAATTTTCAAATTAGATATTTTTTAAATCCTGGTTCATTTTGACAAAATTACAATTCTGCGAACCTGGTGACGCACCATGTTGGCAGAAGTGACGGCCATCGAGGTAACATGGAGCGAAGTGAAGCGTAAAGCTCAAGAAAGATAGCATTGGGCGACTATTGTCGACGTCCTCTACCCCAGCTAGGGGACATAGGATGTTAAGTCAAGTAAGTCAAGAGCGTAGTGTAAAAAAACCCGATTGAGTCAATTCGCCATTGTGAACAGAAATTGTAGTTCGACATGTAAAGGCACTCATCTACGCAGATAAACCACAAACGTTGGACTAATTGGAAGACAACGTTCGCCACGTTATTGCCGACACATACGACCCCAGCTGTGTCAAAGTGGTCAAAAATTAAACATCCCGATTAGGCTTTATTCAAGCTAATCGTGGCGAACATAATTATGTCCGAAATTGTGTAAGTGTTTAAGCACTAATGGCATAAGAATATGTTCTTTTTCTTCTATTCGAATTGATGGTAAACTGCAGCTCTACACTACTTGACGCTGCAGTTACTATGCTAACTGCAACATCCAGCGCACGTAGGTACCTATAAAAGTGTGCTAAAAAAGCCAAAACCGTAATAATTCAATTTATTGTAGCGTTATATCATTTTTTAAAACCAAACCTCTAATAAAACACCCTTTACAACTATTTTAAGCTTATCAATTTAATACCATATGTAAGTCGATCATGCATATTAATAAGTTAATAATAATAACTTAATATTATTGAATAAAATGCGCACAGCGACCAAAGTTCGTCTATGACGTAGGTTTGCCAAAATAACTGAGGGCAAACGTGATATTAGAATATTTAATGCATAAAATACACAGTATCTTGATAAGTTAATTAGATATTTATTATTCGAACTAAGTAATACTTGAATCCTGTAAACCTGATTGTGCCCAAAGCGCTACTAATTTGGTTAATTGCGCTCCGAATGATTATAATAATTGTGGCCAGTCGCACTTCGCAAAACCTGTCAGCTGTATAGGAATGCGCATGAGTGAATTCATTTTTAGTTGCTAACTGGAATCTCAGAGCAGACCCTGAATACGAATTTTTACTTCTATGCATTTGTATGTAGCCAGAACCGCTAAATTCCTAAATTGGGATGTCAAAGTTGAAAACTGTTCAAATTCTAAGTAGGTACTTGAACAACAATATTCCTTTTGGTAAAAAAATATACAGCAATTTTTGCATACATACAGTTGTGGTCAGTAATGGTGTAGAAATGACAAAATAAATAACAACAATCTGTGTTAAAAATAGACAATAAAACAAAAATAAAACAATATGCACAATAGTTTAAGACTTTCGTTGCTGCATTATCTGCAATTCATCGGTAGCACAATTCTATGGCACATCATCACATCGCAAAGGAATGTTACGTAGATTCTGGCGTTATATGTATTTACTAGCCTGACCCAGCAAACGTTGTTTTGCCATATATTTTTTTTTTCACTAAGGTGTATGAAAAATTTCATGAGAATCGGTCAAGCCGTTTCGGAAGAGTACGGGAACGAAAACTGTGACACGAGAATTTTGTATATACTTAAGATATATTATGTACCTACCTACTGCACATCATTAGATATTAAAACATATAATATGGACTTAAAGAGGACGATAGAGAATACAAATTTAAGGAAACATCAATGAGGAATATTTTTGAAAATGTAAACTTACCTCTGATCCAGTTGCACCAGGCAAAACCCAATCGCAGTACTTACTACAAATTTAGTCTAATTCCAAAATGTATTCGATATTCTGATAGAACTTTTTGAAATATACCTCATCTCTTTCCTTCTGGCAAGCTCTGCATTGAGCCCGACTCTGAATCAACTGTCTCTCAAGTTCAGATATCTGAGTCTGAAGGTATTTGCGCATACAGTCCGCTCGTTCTTTACTTCGAGTCAGTGTTCTGGTATTCTCAACTCTTAGTTCTTCTATATCGCTCAGTATCTGAGCGCATTCGCTAGCTTTTTCTTTGAACCTCATTTCTTGATGTGACAACTTTTCTTCGTTTCTCATTGCCTTGCACCTTGAAATAGGAAAATTGGGAGTTTTAATACTGTGTTATCGTCTAGACTATAGATTCCCAAGAGGCGGAAATGGAGGGAGTTAAAACAGTTAATAAACACTACCCTCAACCAAAACCACGAGTAGCCCAATTACAGAAAGTAATTTCTAATTTGCGATTATTTATTATTAATTTGCGATTAGGTAATAGACAGACATATGGAATTGGTATAATTAATAAATTATGGTAAAGGGGGGCGTTGGGATTTTGTCCGGGCAGTAGGTTATAAAAGGTTGGAAAATTATCCTCAAGACAGTTATAATGAATGTGCGACTGTCAACAGTTTCCTTGTAAGCAGGCAGTCTTGCGTGGCAATCAAAGGTCGGGTATAAAACCGGTGCGGGGTGTTCCCGGACCCCGGCTTTAGATCGAACAGGATGATAGATTAAGTCAGCATCACCCAGTATAACAAGTTTGAGACCATCGTGGTGAAAGCATTAGTCAGTAGCTAGACTGCGTTACCGTCCTGGGTGCGCCGGGCGATTAGTGAAATTTTCAACTGTTTAGCTATCACATACAGCCTGGTGACTGACAGAAAAACAGACAGACGAACGGACTTCGGTCTCGTTTTACTCTTTAAGTAGGAGTTCCCAAGAAATCGGCAATTATACAACATATCAATAACATACCTAATACACGCACATCTTAAAAGTAATAGGTTCTGAATCGACTACTGAACCATTTTAACTACTTATTTACAAAATCGGTGATTTTTTGCATGTAAAATTATTTCTTGATTATTTTTCGTTATTAAAAATACCAATTTTGATCATTTCTTAACAAATCTCGTTTGCCTAGCGTGTTCATTTGTGCGTGCGTAGATAGGTACCAACACCAAATCGCTACCAATTTAATGCGTCGATGCCCAAATTATTTGCCAACAATTAGGATAACCAGCCTAAGTGTATTTGAGTAATATTTCAGTGTTCAATTGTAACACAATTTTCGATTGTAACAAAATTTTATAAGGCTCTATAGATACACACGCACCACAATCACACCACATCGCAGCGACAAAAAGTGGTTAGGTGTGAATAGTGTCGCTGCAGCTTCTTGCAGTGGCTTTGTAGTGTATTGGAGTGATGTAGGCAAAATAAAGAGAACTGTTCAAGTTGACGATTCGTGTAATAATAATATAAATTAGTGTGTGCAGTTACAAATGTAAGGTTAAGCGAGCTGCACACTACACCTCCCCTTTTCAGAAAAAAAAATATATTATTACATAATGCATTTTTTGTTTACCTTATTTAAATTACCAAAAACAATCTTATTAGATAATCTTAGTATAGGTACATTACACAATAATATAAAGATTAATTCCAAGAAAAGTAACTTTATTTTAATCTACAAACAGTTTTGTATTATTTTTATGAATAACATACTCTTTATTATCTTTTACAATTTTCAAATTTGGAGAGACATCTTCAATGAATCTGTATGGCCAGTCCTAAATAAATCTTATCTAACTTATCTCCTACTTGACTTGACTTTAATTAATACTTAGGGCCTGTTTCACCACCTATGATTAAGTTTCGAGTATCTTACTTGGCAGATAATTTCATACAAATTCTGTCAAATTTTTGAATTTATTCAGTGAGTAGTGCTTACTCGGACATTGTGAAACAGGCCCTTAATCTCCTTTCTTATATTTTAATTAGTTAACATTCTTGTCAAAATTAATTTTTCTTAATTGTTTACTTAAAAACAAATTGTCTTAAAAAAACTTCTTGCTTCAGCTTGTGCTCTTTGAAGTCTGTATTTTAGTTCCAAAGGGTAAGAGTCTGAATTATACAAAGGTTCAACATACGAATTTTATTTTGCTCTATGTTTGATGGAAAATTACAATTTTTACCAAATACTAATTCAAATGGAGTGTATTTTGTCTCAGAGTGAACTGTAGGTAGTGTTAAATGAAAAACACCAGAATGGAAGCCAACTGCTCCAATCTGTTTTATTATTATCGCACTGAATCTAACTACAAATGTCGAAGTGGTTACGTTGTGGCTAGTCATCATCATCATCATCATCTACCTAGCCTTTTCCCAACTATATTGGGTCGGCTTCCAGTCAAGCCGGATTTAGCTGAATACCAGTATTTTACGAGGAGCGGCTGCCTACCAGACCTCCACAACCCATTAACTGGGGTAACACGGTACTTCATACGTTGTGGCTAGTGATTATAGATAAATTCTCGTTGACACTATTGGTTGCGATGTGGTAGTGGTGTAGTCGATATCAACGACACGAACCTTGCGTTCGACGACTAAATGTGGTCAGTATGAATGTAACTACATACTAGTTATTTGTATAAAACATGATGGCCAATTACGTGTTTTTGTTGTAGCATGGTTGTGGTGTGATGTGATTGTGGCGTGGTGTGGTGTGATTGTTGTGTTGTATGATTGTGGTGTGATGTGTTGTGGTTGTGTGTTTCGTCTGAATAAATCCTAAGGTTGTGCATTATTCCTGTCCATGTTATAAAGTACGAGCGCTTACTTGTATTCTTCTAAAGTTTTGGACAACTCCTCAATTTCTTTGCCTTTATCTTCCAGGGCTGCTTTCAACAAATTATTTTCATCGCTGAGTTTATTTTTTTCAACTTTCTCTTGATTCATACTGTTCACAGCGACCACCAACTGTAAGCATTCGAAACTATAAACGAAACTTCAAGTGTAAGGTTAACAAATATGTAAACTCTAATCAGTCAAACACGATCTATAGGCCATACACACGTGTATTTGTTCCGAGCGAGAATCGAACCCGCAACACGCAGCGCGGCAGCCAATCACTCAACCGCTGCGCCAACCGAGCTACAACGTCCTTTTTGCTGGTAACACGATAGTTACTTGTTTTACTGTACGGGTCTGTATTTTTTAATACAGTTGCTCAAAAAGTGGCGTATTACAGGGACGTATAGCGTTCGGGAAGTGGGCTATTACACACTCGTGCTTTTTCTTTACCATTCCCGAACTCGTGCTTTTTCTTTCCCAACTGTCAAAATAATGTCTATTAAAGAAAAAAATCAACCACGAAGTTTTTACTAAAAAAAGTTTTTAGTGCAAATATTTCTAAAAAGAAGCTACTAATTTGTTTCAATATCAAATTTAATGATTGAATTCAATGAGGTAGATTAGGTTTCATTTCATTTCGTCTCATTATATTTCATTTTCATTTTATATTAATAAAAAAATTCGACTGAAGACTTGGCTGTATGAGCTTAGTTCCCTTTGCTTACCCAGAATAGGTGAAGAAAACAAAAAAAATCTCTGCTTATATTCTTTTACGGTTGGCGCCATTTTGATTAGTTAGTTGAGTTTTTTTGTGTTTTTATTATTTCATTAAGTTGCTTCATTTTTTTGCAACTGTATTAAAAATAGTCGTTCAGTACACGTGCGGAACCGTCATTGCAACTTGTTCCGACTGTCAACCCTCACCTTCGGCTGCGCCTCGGCTCGGGTAACATTTGTCGGAACTCTTTGCAATGACAGGCTTTCCGCACTCGTAATGAAATATACTATTCAATTAGCTGACACTACTGACGTTCTGTCTTAGCTATGCACTATGAACTGTCAAACGCGCCAAAATTTTTAGGGAGAATTTTTCAAAAGCCTGTCTAAGTGTTCGTCTAAGTCAAAAAAGGAAACCTTTGGAAAAATTTCACGTTCCTAGTTGCAGTGGAATTTGGATGTGCGTTGATATCCTCCTTTTTTTATTTCTATCAAAAGGTCATAGATATGATTTCAATAAGTTTATTTACTAACCTTGTCCTTGACTCGATGTAGTTCATTGGAGAGTTGCTGGGAGCTATCTTCAGCTAACCGTTGCAGCTGTCTGGCTTCTTGCAGCTGTATCTGAGCTCCTTTTAGCAGATCCGGCAAAGGAGCCAGGTCTTGCAGCTTCTCTTGAAAATGCAGCTGTCATAAACATATTGAGTTATTCAAACAACATTAAAATATTAACAGCTTTATTAGTAGCCGGGCGAGTTTTGTAGCGCGCGATATTGTCGCGCTTTTCGTAAACGCACGACAGCATCGCTAGGTACTAATGCGCGTTAGTCGCATTTGCCACGCGCTACAGAAGCTATGCCACATACACATAAATGCGTAGCGATTTGCTACTGAGTTTCAAAACCAAATAATATATTTTTTATCTTTTCCTGGAATTTAAGGAAAACTTGATATACACTCTTAGCACTTTTTCAAACCTCGAAGTTTCCTTCGCAACCGCTTGACGATAGAAGAGCGGAAACCCCAGGATAACTTTCGATATATATTATTTTTCTGTGTAATTTTATTAAATTCTAGTATTACGACCAAACCGACTTCTCCAGAGCCCAGTAGTTTCCTACTGCATTGTTTTTTCAATATAATTCTTTTTTTATAAATAATTGGTAACCGCGCCATCTATTATTTCTTCTTGGAACTAATATAACGTTGATAAACGTTACTCGCTAAGCTCTGTGATTCTGTTTACAATAATTTATCTCTTTCACGGTAGATGGCGCGCTAACCAAGAAAAAGAAGAACCGAAAGAATGAAATGGTAGGTAGGTAACATTTACCTTCATATTCTGTATTTCTACTTGTATCTGTTCGGAAACTTGCTTGCTATCGTATTCTACAACATTTAACTGTCGCTTCAGTTCTTCAACTTGTTGCTGAGCTTGAAGATACTGCACAAAAATAAGAATTTATTATTAGGTAAATAGGAATCCTGGATTGAATATGGCGGCCGCTGAAATTGCCAGTCATTTGTTCTAAATAAATTTCCATCTTAGTGGGCAAGTCAGGAGCTCTGATATATACCTACCATTCCCCTCTAAACTCTCAAAATACCTACTTACCTACTTACTTAATATCGCATGGGCGTAAGTATTAATGTTACTTAGGTAGCGTGACGTGTGGTGACGTGCTGCCATGCCCCAGGTATAAATGATCAACCTTAGTGTACTTCCCATATCACGGGATAGGTATTTAAATAACAGACATCACAAGATTGTTAGAGGACTACAGCTTCCCCTAATAAAATGAACTGCCTATTCTCCGTCAGGTTCCAGAAGAAAAAAAAACTTCAAAACCTGACCTTAACACGATACTCCTGCAGCTGCTCCGATTTCTCCGCTAAAGTAAGTTTCAATTCTTCCGTTTCTTCCTTCATATCTCTGACTTGCGATTTCAAAGCCGACATTTCCTCTTCGGAATATTTCTTCGTCTCCTATTGTTATGGCAAAGTAAGTACAAAGTTAATTACTTATTGAACAATTACGTAGGAATCTTCCTAACTCATTATTTCACATGGAAAACTTCTGTAAATGAAACAATAACGATGCTGAATTTAAATAGATACCTACATAGCTTATCAGTACCTATTTACGCAGAGCCGTGTTCTAGAATTAAGTACGTTCCTAATGTTAGAGATAGGTATTTACCTATTAACTAACTAGTTACTAAACTAAACTAGCAGATCTTATGGAAATACCAACTAAAATCCTCCATAGAGCATTAGAGTGAAATTATACTGGAAGTTTCTTGCGTGATCCAATGAGAAATGAAGACATTAATCGGAGAATCAAGACTAGGAGAACCGCCACAACCCAAAGAATTGCCAAACTTAGTAGCAGTCTGCAGGGCACATTACTTTAAGAACAGCTGATGGTCGATAGACTGTTTCTGGAGTGCTGCTGCTCAAAAGCTGGACATAAGCCACCGCCTATGTCCAGCAGTGGACGTCTTTCGGCTGAGATGATAATGATGATGAAGATGATGATGAAGATGAAACCAAATTACTAGTTATTACAGGTCATGCCTTTATATCTGCAACCGTTTCAACACAACATATGTGGTTTAGCTTATATTCCAAATCTTTCAGTTTGTTTTCATATTTCTCACGCTGCTGTCTCTCCTCATCGGCTGCATTTTTGGTCCTAATCAATTCTTCCTGAAGCATTGCAATCTAAGAGAATGAAATCGAGAAAATTATCAAGAAATTAAAAGGTACCAAAACCAGGCCTCGTCGAACCATGACGCTTACAGTAGGTAATATTGTTTTATTCTTATTTAAGTGTGGGTTTTTTTAAGTAGGGGAATCATCAGAATTACTTCTCCTCAATAGAACCTTATAAAACGTATGTTGTGCAGTTGAATGTAATAACTATTGAGTAGCTCCAACACTATCCTGTGCCCTGAGTGCAAGTTTAGTTGTTTATCGAAAGATTTACCGCGTGTGACTGTCTGATTGGTTAAAAGCTTGGAGCGGGCCCAACGGCGGGACGTCATAAACGTGTCGATCGCATTAACGTATAACAAATACACACTAGGCACTAAGACAAGTAAGAATGTTGAGGATATTAGAAATACAAAGATGGTGACGCACTTACTTCTGGATACTTTTTGAAGTGCCCTTCTGGCAACGCTTTGCTGTGTTCCAACTTCATCGTTTCTTCGATTTCCTAAAACAAATGTACTAACATTGTATCGTCTAGATATTAAATGCGGGGGCAGTAGCCTAAATATTGATTATCACTTTGAAATGAAATCAAAACACTCATTTTATAGAGGATCTTGTGGTAAAAAGGCCATCAAATGCCTAATATCTTATATCTTCTATTACAAGTAATATAAAGTGCAAACCCCGAAAACATTGTTGAGTGTAAACTATGCTAAAAAAAACTTTTGGTGGCAATTTGTATACAAAAGTCGGAGCCTACATCATACCTAAGTACTTACGCGAGCTACTGCATTGCGCCTGCACCAGTATCAGAGCAAATAGAATGAAGTACAAAACATATTGCTCAGATTTCCAGGCAGGCGTATATCCAAATACGATTTGTGTGCACCATAATAATTATAATAAATATTGCCACTAATGGAAAAACTAAGTGTTTATTACAGAATTGAATAATTTTTCAAACCCCACTTATCAGATAAAAATAAATTTCAAAGGGCACACTAGTACCACACAGTAGGTACCAAGACGAAACTGTTTCCAAAAACTATTTGCTTACTAAAATCCTTAAAATATCTTTTGACCTAAATAATATTTTTATTCAAGTTCCTGAAGTCACACTTACCGGAACAACAAGTCCTGTTGATTGCTTGCGGTTGTACAAATCTAGTCTGTCTTTGCGGATCGCTGCTAACTCCATCTGAATTTCCTTGACCTCTCCTTCCATATCGCCCAACTGTTTTTGCTAGAGAAATATACGAGTGTAAAACTTATGTACCAACCAGGAAGGATTGTAAAGAAATAAAATCGTGAATCGTCTTACAAATAAATCAACCTATCAGTTATATTTTCCTTCTGCGCAAAATTTTATTTTTAGGTAAAACATAATAAACGTACTAAAACTTGTGCATTTTCACCATTATTAACATGATCTCCTGTCTTAACTTTGTGATAAGGCCAAAAATCTGTTTGAGGCATTTAACACTATTTTATAATTTAAAAAACAAGTCCTAAAATAACCAATATCAATTTATATAGCTAAAAAAGATTAGGTGTAATCGTCACTTTATTTCAAAAGAAGATTATGATTAGAAAGCAAAATATTACGAAATCAAATAAACTATGCAAAATAATCACAACTACCAAAAATCTTTTAGGAAATGCCAGAAACGTCAATCGTTAATCAAAAATTTTATTAATGGCCAAACCTTACAAAATAGTATTTAACAAAGAGTAAGTATCAATATAAAGAGTCAATAAAATCTGCTTACTATAGTTTGTAGCATTATGTCGTGACGAGCAAAGAAAACTACAAGAACTAGAAATTCGCCAATCATTTTAATCACTTGCGCGGGAAAGCTAAAGAGCTAGATGAATTCCAATTTCGGAATTTATCAGAACTTGGACTTGTTGCGTCGGGCGGGCGCGGCGCCGAAAACTGCAGACAGCGTGGGGTCGGGGGAGGCTGGGAGTAACTGGAAACGTTATTGATTGATGCATCTGAAACATAAAGAAAATTTATATAGGTCATTGGGAATAGAGTAAAGAACTCACATAAATCATAACAATCGAGATCTTGACTTTATTTTTATACAAACTTTTAAAACTTGGTTCAGGAAGATAAATAATAACAATTATACTACCCACCTAACTACAAAGAATTTTAATATCACTTCTTTACAATTTGCAACTAGTTTTCACTTCTTTCGTACCTACCTTCGTGTACCTAATATTTTGACACATTGATTATATTGGGTGTAATTAGGCATCAAACAACAGTCAATATACTGGTACCCATTCAAGTACTCCTAACTCTTCTTACGTAATAAAACTTGAAGCGGGAAAGAAAGAGAGAACCGCATAACTATGCTGGTAAATCAAAACCGACAGCTTGGGACGGAACGCCAACCAGTGCCGTAACTGAACGCTCAACATGACTTATCGATAGCAATTCTTAAAGTTTACGTTAGAATCTAGGTACAGCTTAACAAAAAAGAGCAGAAAATAATGGAGGCGCCTCTGTGCTGCTCGTATGGCAACCCGTTGCAACCGAATAGTGCACCAACCCAATCTTGATACTTAAACATTTTTTTTATTAGACACCCACTTTATATCTTTTTCGTATATTTTTAAGTATTATTTAATTGAACAAAGACGTCTTCTCGGTACGCAACTGTATACAGTTGCGTAATAAGTAATCTTATTACCTAAAAATAAATATGTAGGGAAATAATCCTGAGTTCGCAACATATTTTAGGATTTATAACAAAATAAACATTGTTTACATAACCATCATCATCTGCCTAGCCTTTTCCCAACTATATTGGGGTCGGCTTCCAGTCAAGCTGGATTTAGCTGAATACCAGTATTTTACGAGGAGCGGCTGCCTACCAGAACTCCACAACCCATTAACTGGGATAACACGGTACTTCATGGCAAGACTGGAGTAAGATTTACTGGCTTCTGACTATCCGTAACGACTGCCAATGATCTACAAATGACAGCCGGGACCTACGGCTTAACGTGCTATCCGAGGCACGGAGGAAACTCGTTATGTTAAGATGGTCACCCATCCACAGACCAACCTCGGCAAGCGTGGCTTAACCTTGAAGATTGACCCGTGCCGCTGTTATTATCTAGCCACGAGCTCCTCAAACATTGTTTACATAACATTATTCTTTTTTATTCCAATAATTCTTCCTTTAAATATTCCATCTCCACTATATCCATCTCTTGGCTGACCGCAAACTTATCTAAGTCGTATTAAGATTCAGAGGTGTTTTTGTTATCGTCTTCAAGTCTTCAAGGTTTATGACTAATCGCTCAATTTTCTGGTACATAGATCTCTTTCACAGTACTCCTTTTCTATTTTTATTACGTGCTGGCATGAGTTCTTTCAATCCTCCTCAGTTAGAGGCCGTTAATAGCTTGGAAAGCACGTTCAGCTGTTTCCTGTAAAGACAAAATATTCCATTGATCTCTATGAACATTAAAAGTAAAACATGTTTACACAACATCTATGTCGATCGATCCTACATTTTGGGCGTCAATCTTGTACATATTTGTACTTCGTTAAAAGTGAGAACAAATTGAATAGAACTCAGGATAAAAATACAATGATTTAGCGCAATTCCTATAAAATTATCCACATTATATCCAAACTGCTGTGCAAATACTACACTACTATCTCAGACCAATAAATAATTGGTCTGGGACTACTGTATTGCTGCAAACGCGCGTCCTTGTCAGACAACATATTGTGGCGCGTAAATGAAAAGTACAGTGGTACGTGGTACAGTAAAAAACAGTACCACGTTTGCATCGTGTGGGCGAGGGCAAACAACTAGCGACCGCATCGCGACTGTATCAAAGCAAATGCGGCAGCATCGCTACAAAAAAGTCGCCATGTGCGAGGAGCCTTAGGCTTATACATACAAATGTACTTCCTACTAGGAAGAACAGTTCCTACTAAAAATATCTATCAACATTCTGTACTTAACAATCAGCATACCTACTTACCTACCTATAATTTGATTTTTCCACTTATGATGACTCTAATCGAATCAAATTGATCGAAGCCGTGTCGTCTTGCCAGTATGCATGGAACTACGAAATGCAATCTCGAACCATTTTATGAGATCAAAACATAATATGAGCGTGATTACGACATCCACGACACTGATCGGCAACAGAAAGAATGAGATGTATCGTAACGAATAGGTATCTTAAAAGGTAAATTGAGATACCTACCGATTTCATTTACCTACTTGTATTTTTTTTTCGTTTTTGGCTTCGAACTGTTTGTACATTTAGCCATGGTCAAGTTATGACAATATTTAGTGTTTAGTCAATTTAAATTACATTAGAATGCGGTAGTAACATATTCTAATGTTTCTGAAGTATTTGGCAGCAAATATATCGGTTCAGCCTTTTCGGTAAGCTCCTCTGGCATAGTCAATACTACTATAACATTCTTACCTCTATTTTGCCGGAATCGCGTCTGTTTCAATGATAATATATCGTCCAGCTGTGTAAACACTTGAGATACAAAACTACACCAATTTTACATCGCAATATTCACAAGGAATTAATATTCAATTTGCAAATAATTAAAACAGCTACAGAACTTCACTAGAAGAAATCCCGCCAAAAATATTACAGTTTGACAGAACCTATCACATACCCGCAAAACGAGACACAATAGTAAGACAATGACAGCGCGGTCTCATGAGACCGGTCGGGGATTCAAACGTGAGTTACTGTAATAGCCAGTTAATGGCATATCTTAAAATTTACTTACAAATCTTGGCAAAGATCAAAGATAAATGACAGAATTTTATAAAAGAAAAGCGACAGCTTTGAGCTCCATCCTAACCATCGTAAAATTATTGACCTCGTAAATTACTGAGTTTCCCTACACACGTTACTACGTCCTAAGTCTTCTAGTAAAATCGATTTCTTAAATACAAAGAAATGAAATCGATGTCTCTAAAAATTAGAAATTACTTATAGTAATAAATTTCTTTGACCCCATTACTTTTTTCCAATCTATTAGAATTGTCAAACGGTATTTTATTAGATTAATTGAAGGACTTTTAATTATTATAAGAAAAACAGGCGGTAGCCAAACAAAATCATTCTAAAATCATTCTAGCAATATTTTTATAGGTATCTTCGTTCGGTTATGTTTCAATACGCTAACTTTCCTAATCTACTCTATCTAAAGTACCTAGTCTTTTGAAAAATACAGCAATCATTTTCTTTTTTACCTAGGTACCGATATTTTCGGACTTGAATTTGGAGTAGGCTCATGTTCAAACAACTACATGTTATTCTTATTTTTGGTGGAAAGGAAGGGTATAGGGGTGATCATCATTATCTTTAGTTGTCAAATGGCAATACCCCGCTGGTCACCCAATCTTGGCGAATGGTTTTTTTCCTACCATATTAGATTGAAATTCTAATTGAAATTTGCCAATCAGAATAATTTTTCACAGACGTAGTCGAAACTGTTGTGCCATGGAATGAATCCATACAAACACTATTACTATCGGTGTCGGTATATTTGGTGATTAGCGTGAATTTAAAGGTGAATTAAAATACCGTCATTAAACCTTGCTTGTATGAGGTACAAGCAAGGTTTAATGGCATAACAAAAAGGGTAGTAATAAAAGCTCCGACAAAAAAAGAAGAATTACCCTTACTCAAAATATTAAATCTACTGCCTAAAATACTAACTTTCCGACTACTTTTGTCCGAATAAAAATGACGAAACGACCGAATGAGATACTGAAATCTTCGAAAAATAAACTTGACTGTTTATTGCTATAATACTTTTCTACTGGCATAAATTACGTTCTACCGAAAACTATGCTTTGTAATTTTTATCTATATTTGCCAACTATTAATTCATAAATTACCTTTCAAATCTCATAGACTGTGGTGCTATTTTAACTGTAACACTATACTAAAAATATTATTCTGAGTGGCTATACAGAAACTTATAAAAAATATAAAAATGTACTTGTACAATAACTTTTGCTTGCATCGTATATCATGAATTTTACTTACTAGGGGTATGCTTGGGTATCGGTAAGTAGTACCTATTTCAGGCGTTAAAAAGTTAGAATAGTCGTATTTATGCTTTAATGTAAAACCACGTAGACTTTGGTTTCCTAGAATAGTTCACTTCTTCTTCTTATCGTATGGTTAGTGGCCAACCTGGTGTCAGAGTTTTCAAGCCGCCCGAAGGCCTCTGACTTGGCTTAACGACAGACTGCTGTCAGTTGACAACAATCAGGATTCACTTTTTACGTGCCCTCCGAAGCACGGAGACGCTCAGATGAAATACCACTAAACGGTCACCCATCCATAGACTGACCGCGCCTAATCTTTTACCGACTAGTGAGCGCAACTGGCTATGAGCGCCTCTATATATTGTGCGTGTGTACCTATGCATGTGTTTAGTTTTTATAATGTCAGCGAAAACAAAGACAAAAATAAAACAAAATTCAGTTTATTATGAAAATGTAGTTTTAATAGGTAGTAAAAAATGTCTAAACCCGATCTCTTGGGCCGAACAGTTAAGGTATTTTCATTATTATTGAGAGTTAAAAAATAAAGATAACCAACAATAGAAATTAAAACAGTTCATGCAAGTTGTAAAAATATGATTATTTTGACAAAACCTCTGTTGTCGGTAACTTAGTAATTTTGTCGGAGGTTCAGTATTCCATTCGGAAGTTTAGTTTTGTTATTCGACGACTCATTTTTTTTAGGAGGAGAAAAAGTAATTTGAACATGCTCTAATTTGTTGTTAAATTAGGTATTTTTTTTCGTTAATGTTTTGGGTTTTTTGTCGGTAATTAATTATAACGCTGGTTAATTAGAATAATAGTCGGCCACAGATCGCTGGAGATTAATTTGTTTTTCGGAACCATTATTATTTCCCTAACAAAAATAATACTTATCGTCTTTGTTTTTCCCTATTAAAGATTTTGCTCCATTTGGGGATATAGGTACCCTAAAATATAACCAAAATAATACCTATTGTCTTTATTTTCCCCTAGTAAACGTTTTTGTTTCATTTGGGGATATATCCAGTAGTAGGTAAGTACGTATTGTTTGTGCGCTTGAAGAATAATTGTGGCGTTAAAGTGAAAATATTTGAAAATAATATTAAGTTTTTTTTTTAATGGCATTTGAGCCGGTTGCGACTATTCCTGCCAGTGTAATGTTGAAACGGCGACTCGGTGTGGTCCACCGTCGAGCTTTTGGCTTCGTGGTAAATGTTAGTCTATGCAGGAAGGACAAACACAGGTGTTAGTAAAGACATATAATCTAATTTACAATCTAATCTACGATATTATATATGGTAAGTTGTCCCACATTGAACCAGGTAAATTTCAAAGTCTCATAGTGGGCTGGATGTTCAATCAATGCCTTTAATTTTTTGTGTATAGTTAGCATATTTATTGAGCTTCAATTTTGTAAAATATTGATTTCTCATATTCCTTTCAGTTTCGGTGTAAAACAGTTTTTTATGAAAAATTATTTTTGGTTCAATGAGTACCACAGGTGGTACACATTTAACCAGGGTATCGTCCACATTGAGACACCTTATTAACGATGTCTTCTAGTTCAATTTATAAGGCAAATACTTTGTAATAATAATAATAAACAGTAATAATAAAAATCAGCCTTATATTTATAAAAATCACTTTAAATCATATGCAAATAAACCGAGTCTTAGTTTTATACATCACAAAAACTTTTCAGTCAAATTCTTATCATATTTTAATTATAAAAACAAAAGTACCTTCCATAATATAACAAATTAAAATTAAATTAAAATAATTGTAAAAAAACACTCCTTTAACGACTGAGGTGTACACAATAAACCGTGGTTCAATGTGTAACACCCTCAGGTGGTTCAATGTGAGACACACCACGTTTTGATCACTAAACTCAAAATTTTACCGGCAAATCAATTTCTTAAAACCACGAATTATAGCGCTTTTAATTGCTAAATAACCGTAGAAAACAGTGTACATATAAATAAATTGATATTATTTAAACGAAAAAAGCTAAAAAAGAATGATTGGCAAAAAATATTTACTTTTTGAGTCAGTTTGCTTTCGAATACTCCTCACACAACCACTTTGCACGCGATCGCCACGCAAACTAGTGGGCAGGAACGGAACGTAAATACCTCTCTTTCACTCATATTAATGCGGTTTGGCAATGTCGCATTTTCGAGATTCGGCGGTGGTTCAATGTAGCTGCCTGGTTCAATGTGAGACACCCGACCCTATATATACATAACACATTTACCACTATATACAAAATAATTACATATTAAGTTTTTAAACAGTAACACGATCCAGCCTTCCGTCAAAGTCCAAACGTCACTTTGGCATAGATTTGTTTATAATTTTATTTTATTGTGATTTTTATTCAAAATACCTAACGTAGAAAAGGGAAATAATATAGTACCACAGTTTTGCCTCAGACAAAAAGTGGGCAATCACACCATTATTGATCTAAACAAAGTCACGGAACAATGCGACACGTTAAAATTATGTTTCTAATTAGTTACAGTTTTATTTTAATATTTATAGACTTCCTACGTAAACTTCGGTCCCAGACATCTAGACTTAAACTTATAATAAATCTGTAGAAGTGAAAATTCTGTACATTGAAAAATATCAAAAAAATAAATGATAGAGGGCTAGACCGGCACCGAACCCAAAAAATGTGATTTAAAAAAAAATGTGTCGGTCTGTCTGTTTGTTCAGGCATCACGTAAAAACTACCGTTTCGATTACGATGAAACTTGGTATAATTATTTTTTAATATCCTGGGCACCACACTGAGTACTTTTTATCCCGGAAAATAAACTTAATAGACTTACAATAAAAACAAACTTAATTTTGCGGTTCAATCCCTAGGCCTGACTACTGTACCAATTGAAAATAATAAGTTTGTCGTAGGTGACGTCCCGCAGTGGAGTTCACTAGCGCCCCCTTAGACTTATACAGGAAAAGTTTTTAACCACTGCGTAAATTTTTTTGGTGGCTCAGTGTAAGTAATTAATAGAACACAGATCGATCTTCAAAGTTAAGCAACGCAACAGGTTGGTCTGTGGATGGGTGACCATCTTAACATAACGAGTTTCCTCCGTGCCTGGTGGTCGTGGACGTGGTCAGCGGATATCCAGTATCCACTATCGAAAATAAAGAGTGTTGACGCTTTTTATTTATAAGGCGTTTTGATAAACTTAAAATATTCATTTTCAGGCTTTAGTAAAGATACAGTAACTATAATAAATATAAAAACCGAGCAAGTGCAAGTCGGACTCGCGCACTCACTGTTCCGTACAAACTTACCTATGAAAACAGTTCAAATCCCGAATGAAGTTACGAAGATTTTTCCGAATCGTAAAAATGCTAAGAATCACTGGATGAGATCTGGCTGCCGCTTTAAAGTGCTCTGACACTTGTTCCTTACAGTGGGCCTCATCAAATCACCCAAGGGCAAAGGGAAGGGCTTGAAATTTTCTTGCGTGATAACATAAGAAATATAGATATCCGCCGGAGAACCGAGGTTACTGATGTAGCTCGAGGGAATCGCCAAACTTAATTAGTGGGAGTAGGTGGGCTCATTCCTCGCAGAACAGCTGATGGTGGATGGGAACGAAAGGTTCTGGAGCGGTGACCACATTCCGGAAGACGCAGCAAGGCTTGGAAGGCCTCCCACAAAGTGGAACGATAGTGAGGGTCGTGGGTCGGATGCAAGAAGCATAGGACCGCCCGTTATAGTGACACTTAGGCGAGGCCTATGTGTCCAACAGTGGAAGTCTTTTATATTATTAGACTCGTCATCATGATGATGATGAGTCTTTTATACTATTAGGTATTTCAGCCAAAAGGTGCCCGTTGCTGGACATGTTATCTTTGCTTTGGTTTTGTCCATTTTCATTCTTTCGGTTTGGTTACTTTATAAGCCCTACTTTCAAGTTTCAATACTTGAGCAAGTTCAACAATTAGTAGGCTATTTTTTATTAGAAGGAAGAGCCGCTTGCAGAAGCTAGTCTAGAATAGTTTTAAAATATCAAGAGTTACAGTCGCGCTATAATGACGCACCAATGTTGCCGACATAAGAAAAACGGTATTTATATACAGCAGCGCCCTCATCTTACGGCCGAATATAAACCACACGGAAAATCCCTACATACGTTTTAGTTTTAGCCATTCTGAGATTATGAGAGTACGGAGAAGTGCGCTGTGCCGCCGGCCGTGGTCGCACCTTGAAAGGTGATGTGAACGTGAGTATATTTGTTATCTGTGGTTCACTCCGATGGCGATCTGTCGCAATCTGTCGTCTGTGTCGTCTGGCCTGGCGTTGTGCTGGCGTTTACTGTTCTGTGTGCTTGTGTGTATGTGTACTTCATTTTTCTGAGTAACGCGACTTTATCTTGGAATTTATTTTCTCATTAGATTTACGTATGTACTTACTTAAAACATAATGTTATTGAAACTTTGTTTTTGGAGTGATGTGTACGTGATTTCTGAGGACTTGCTTGATGCCGTTCAGTTAGCCAAACATATATGTAAGAATAATTAAAAATATTTGAGGCATTTGAATGAAAATGGCATTGCCCTTTTTTCATTTGCAGACGTGGAGTTACCTAGTTTTTCGACGGTTGTACTTTTTATTTTTGGGCAACTTTCGAGGCCTTTTTTATGAGCAAAGTTATAATCAAAACTGCTGTTAAAAGCGGACAAAATTACGATAGACACCTCGTTACCTGCTGTATTCAAATACTTTACTTACCGGTTCCAATAAGGCGATATTTACATAATATCATTAAATCTTATCCGCTTTTTAATCAATTTTCAGAGGCTTAATCAATTTAAATCTGATCCGACAGTAAATGAGACAAATATTTCAGTGAAAACTTTATTATTTTATCTTATATTCATAAGTTCGTTTTGTTATTACAGAAAGAAAATGTTAAGATAATAATGCAAAGGCTTGAAACGGAAATATTTTAAAATCCACCATGGATATGAAGATAGAGTTCAGTGAAGAAGACCAGCTACCCATAGTTCCTCAACACAGTATAGGCAAGTGGAGTCTGAAGAGTGACACCTCCTTGCTCATCTCAGATCTACAACAGGGTGGATCTCATAGGAAAATTATTAGGGTAAGTTGAATACTTTTACCATTATTCTTATCACAAAAGCTGTATTCTTGGCAGCTGCCAAGTCACTAATTAGCAAAATATTCAATGACGAATTTGAATTATGAATCTGCTAAGCTGGTGCTAAACAATTCAGGAAATTTATGAATAATATTTCTATTGTATTGTGTTATCTGCGTAAGCATATTTCCTTAAAATAAATCTCCACAAAGCTATGCCAGAGCTGAGCTAGATCACAACATTTTAACAAAAAACACATAAGCATGTAAAGTAATAAATTACTTACCTTTTCTTCCTTTACTTTTCTCTGAAGTCCTATCTATAAAGTGTAACTTTTGTATGCTATTTGAAACAATCAACAAGAAGTTTATTTCAAAAACTGTTTCTAAAACCATCAGTTGAAAATATACCAGAAAATAGTTTGAACACCAAAAATGTAATGCAGCACAAACCTACAACATAGTGACTCCAATAATAAGTAACTTTTTAAATGACATACCTACTACTGTATCAGTTAAACATAATATTTGTATTGGGTTATTCCAAAATGCAATAGTTATTGTAAATAACTAAATAACAATGGTTAATTACCTTTTAATCTTCATAATTGTTGTGAAACATCTGTTGGCTTCTGCGAACTTTGTGAATATTATCTCATGTTCATTTACATAAAAATGTAGGAACGTTGCTGACTTATTCAAACATATTCAGAATTATTTTGTGCCTTTACATCTTTTGTGTTGAATTTGTTAGTCAAGTTATTAAAATTCAATGTTAGTGTGAAGTCATAGTTGTGAATCTACTTTACCAGCAATAGGCTGAATATCCTTTTTAAATAAAACCGTGACTGTGTATAGTTACTTTCCTGTTGTTGCTGTGTGTTGACAAAATATGCCTGCGCAGGTATTTGAAGTATGTATTCCCTCATTACAGTACTGTATTTGGTGGTGTTCACTATGTATTCATGTGTATTGGTGAGGATAGTGTTGTGATTAATTCAAGCGTTTAAATAACTGCTTTTGCTTCATAGTTCAAATAAAATAAATTCTAATAGCATTAGTGTCATTGATTTCATCAATAGAAAAGTGTCACATAGATAAAAATGGTAAAATTGACAAATAGATCAAACTGTGACCTGTGTTGTTTTAATCTATAAAGTTGTATTTTTAAAGATAAAATAATGTTATTCTTTGATACTATTGCATAAGTTACTTCATACCAGAAAGTAGTCCATAAATACAGTAGAGAATATGTCAAGTGAACTTACTATTTATTGACATTAATTTTTAAAGGAGGTAAGCCAAGCTAATTTTTATATTTTATTTTCAGAGATGGAATCGCTTATCAAGACTGCAACGATCCATAGTTTATGCACTATTTGTAATAGCAGCAACTGTTCTAGCAATGTTTTATATTTCAAAAGTTTCTGCTGCAAATAATAATAAGATTAATCATAGTGATTTAGCACAAGTAAGTATTTAAAATAAAACTCTTTTATTAACCTTTTGAATACCGTAATTAGAGACACAATAGAAAGACAATTGGAAAGTGAATGCCAATGTTCACTCAGGGTCTAACAGATTAATCTATCACATACCTGCGAAACGAGACATAATAGTAAAACAATAACAGCGCGGTCTCATAGGACCGGTTGGGGATTCAAACGTTAAATAATAAAATGATCAAGACTTAAATAGTCTGTAATAAAAGTTTAATTATTTATAAATAAAAAAAATTAAATTAAGAAATAAAATAAAAATAAATAAGCCAGCTTAAGTACATTTAACGCAAATAATTTAACCTGCACAGTATTTCATTCAAAGTAGACTTATCTATAGCAAGTAAACATAGTACAATACTTGTTATCAATTGCTCAATAGCTTATTGATTGCCTTGAAACTCTTTATTTGCAAACCACCGTTATCTGAGATTACTCCAATAGAAATGATTTATCACTGTGGTAGATAACATTGTTGTAAATTATGTTGTCAAACAATTTTTATCTTTTATCAATATTTAAGCCTATTTTGCTGTTATCGTGGGAACAGGTTTTTGATATTGATTTCATTTTATGGGCCTACCACACGCACAAGCTTCACCACAGATCTGCTTGTGCAAGCTGGTTTGTACACGGAACACCGTGTAAAAATGTATGGCTTTTACCAACCACACTTAAAGTGTTCCGTGTACAAACCGGCATGCACATGCAAAACTGTCGTGAAGCTTGTGCGTGTGGTAGGCCCATTAGATGTCACACGTGAAAAGCCTAAATATTTAACTATATCAAAATGTTTCACTTAAGTATTTATTTTAATTGCTTGATAAAACCTTTAATTACAATTTTAATGCAAAAAATCAATAGTAATAAATTCACAGTCATTAACAGTGCTAGCGTTTGCTGGTTTCCTGCTAACAATCTATTTTGATGATAACATTGTACCTACAGTTTACTGAACGGTAGTCGCTGGTAGCATTGTGTAGTTTACAGATAACACCTATCTAAAAATATGTTGCCGTGTATTTGGAGTTGAGATAATACTCTGTAATATGACACTCATAATACACTAATGATGATGATTTTTAAGCATTACTGTGTAAAAAATGTTAATTGGTTTGTCTCAATTTGGTGCTGCCTTTAACTGTAA
Organism: Mythimna separata; assembly: GCA_030763345.1. Taxonomy (NCBI): domain Eukaryota; kingdom Metazoa; phylum Arthropoda; class Insecta; order Lepidoptera; family Noctuidae; genus Mythimna; species Mythimna separata. Next base: position 17,388,451 of record CM061167.1, on the reverse strand, counting down.
AAAGGGTATTTTGTGTCCCGAAGGCCAAAAGGAATCAATGCAGTCTTACCAAGGGGTGATTTTTCTTTTTGTATATTGACTCCTGTATTGTGAGTGTGTTCACAAACATATAAACTCGCATACACAATACACCTGGAGCTGGAATAGTTATCTCTAGGCCATACAAATATTTGCTCAGAGGGGGGATTGAACCCACAACACAAACGTGTTACAACCATGTTACCTAGCCAGTAACTGTGTTGTAGAGAGCCAGTCATTCCATGTAGCATGGCAGTCTGTTGTATTTTTTAGACTGGAAACCAACTCCTCAACAGAAATGGCTTAATAGTTGAACATGTAGAAGATTTTGTTGATACTGCCGCTAATGATTATTTCTTAATACTGCATTTTGTTTCAGGAAACTCTTAAGAATGTGTCTCTAGTCAATGAGCAACAAGCAGCTCCTGCAGCGGTCCCCAAGAAGCCTGTTGTGGAGGTGGAAAAACATGAAAGACCTATCTTTACAGGTATTGTTTGTTATACATGTATATTTAATATAATAGGTTGTTTGATTGAAAACTGATAAGCTTGTAATAGCAGATTGTTATTTCTACTAGCGGTACAAGGTTATTAAATAAATAATAGAGTATTATGTCATAGATTCGTATGCGTCAGTGTTGTAGGGGCGGAGCCCAGGCTACCACTGGGCTTTGGGTCGACTTCCAAAAAGGACACCCGGGGTCTTCAAACGCAAGGCAAAGAAAATATAGGTGTGATTTTAGTTAGTGGAATTCTGACATGCTATCCCACTCCGCTAAAATAATTTAAATTCGGCCATGAAATTCCTGAAACTGCCCTTAGAAGGATAAAATAAGCTTTATATTTTTTTAGGACCGATAAATGCTCGTCAATACGCCGTCGTGGAGAGCTTCAGACACGCGTGGCGTGGCTATAAGGAGCACGCGTGGGGACATGACAACTTGAAGCCGGTGTCCGGCATGGCCTTCGACTGGTTCTCTCTTGGCCTCACCATTGTGGATTCCCTGGATACTGCCTATATTATGGGACTGACTGAAGGTAAAACGTATTTTCCTGTCTTTTGTTTTCTTGTGTATGTATCGTCTATTTTTTAAACCCTGAGACTAAAATAACATTTCGACACAAAAGAACTGGCGTCATTCCTATACTAAATTTGACATTACTGGTGTCAATTAAGTCTCAGGGTATAAAAAATAGACGTAGGTAATGTATGACGTTGCGTGACGTTTGTAGTTCTTTAGGTTCTGTATTCGAAGGTTAACAATGTAACTCTATTATTAAGAGACCGCTCTGTGGCCTTACCATGAGTTTGAAAAAACGTTCTCGCTATCGAAAACTATAGCTTTGTCTCTTTCACGTGCACCACAATGACAGGGACGAAGCGATAGTTTTCGATAGCGAGAACGTTTTTACAAACTCATGGTAAGGCTACTGTAATATTTGTGGTTTACTGCCGCTATTAAATCAAATAATGTAAAGAGGACTACGGGAGCTAAAGCCAGTCAAATCTACTAAGTACCGTGTGACAGTTTGGGTTAAAGAATCGATTACTATAATTAACGAAGAGATGGGGTAAGGGATATCGATTTAATTTCTTTGTATTTATTAATCGATTATAGTTGATTGATTACACATTAATCAATTATTAAGCGATATCGATTTCATTTCTTTGTATTGATTAATCAATCAACAGTTGATTGATTACAGATTAATCGATAACAATACTTATTTGTATTATGGTGAAAATAGCATCAAATTACGGCACGTGGAAGATATGTAGATACCAAACAAATACAGAGGCAAAGTACGAGATAAGTGTTTAGCTGAAAAGAGCATAAATAATGCTCTTGAAATCAATTCGCTACTTGACCAGTCAAAGTTTTTTCTTGACTACATTATTGCCATACATACTCGTGTATTGAAATTTAACGCATATGTTAGAGATTTTTTGCATTTGGTACACTGTATCTATAGTTCTATACTAATATTTTATAGAGGAATAATTTCTTTTATTGTTTGTAATTAATAAACTAAAAAAAACTAGACTATTTTTTTCTGAACGTTAAAAAGTGGCCGTGGCCATAAAATGCGGAGGCCAACTGAATGACACATAGTTAGCAAATGTCTGGCATTCCCTGTCGCTCTACCCTGGAGCGAGAGAAGCTATTTGAAGATTTCTCAATTCAAAAAAAAACTTTGATTTAATAGAAGTGTCCACTGCTGGACATAGGTCCCCCAACCCTTGCGACATTGACGGGAATAATTAGATAGCCAAATACATTATAATAACAAAGGTCTTTTTTTCCCCAGAATTCGAGGAAGGCAGGCAATGGATTAAAAACGAGTTGGTTTTCACAAAGAACAAAGATGTTAATTTCTTCGAAGTTACTATCAGAGTTCTGGGTAGTTTGCTCTCCTGTTATCATTTCTCTCAAGATCAAATGTTCCTTACGAAAGCTGTAAGTATTAACTTGTACGAGTAGTACTTTGTTTTGAGCATTCTCCCTGTCTGACACATACAACATGTCCAGACAATACAATGATTGAAATTCCATTTGCAAACCATAACTTTTAGTACAAAACTACGTTTATTTTCTAAACAATGGCCCCTTTTTTACTATATCATGGCATTTGTTGTTTGATTCCTATCTGTTTCAATTGAAGCGTGACGGCAGAAAAGAGTCACAATGACAAATGGAATCACGGCAGGAAATTAAGTCTTGCTTACTTTTTAACACGTCGGACACGCAGTGGTGGTCACCATTGTGTGTCTGACGTGTATCGATGCTAGTAAGTGTTCCATTTAGACCATGTCGGACACATAGTAATCGACACGACGTCCCTTGGACTTACATTGCAGGTTGATTGGTCTCATGCTCATAACTTGATAAAAAGGGCGGGGTGCAAAAAACGAGCGTGTCCGACAGAGTGACCGCCGTAGCACCATAGATACAATTTTTCTGTTCAGACCATGGTGGAATCGTGTTATAGCCATATAAAAGTAGAAGTTCAAATCCCAATATCTAATATGGATTAGACAGTTGTTTATTTTTTTATCTTATCTTTTTTTTATTAGCGGGAAATCTGTTTATCCGTAATATACAGATTTCCCGCTAATCGTCTGTCTTGTTAACCTACAATGTGAGTAATCAACATACATTCATTCAATACCAAACTATGATAATAGTAAGCGGTACTCCTGGACACGGCTCGCATTGTCAGAAGGTTCCTTTCCGGGAAGCCCTGACCGCCGCGGCGGTAGATTGGACTCTATTCCCGATACCGGCGGACTACTATTTAAAAATATAATTTATTTGCGTAATTTAGTTGAGTAAAGAGAATAATAATATCCCACAACTTTCACACAACGCCATCTGATCTAGTCCCAAGCTAAACAGAGCTCGTGTTTGGTACCAGACAGCTGATAAACATATTTATATGTTTCTATATACATACTTATTATAGATAAATTACACCCAGACATAGAACAAATAATCCTGCTCATCACACAAACATTTGTCCTGGGTGAGAATCGAACTCACGACTTCCGGCATAGCAATAAGGGCCACTAATCACTAGATCAAAAGGCCCGTCTATAAAAAGATCATGATTACCGTCGTCTTAACCTTATCCCAACTTATTTAAGGTTGGCACCGCACATCTCCTTTAACCATACCACGATATTGACCAATACAAAAGCATCCGCTAAAAAATCTCCAGAAGATTTCTGTCAATTGTCTTATTATTGTGTCTCGTTTGCGGGTATACGAGTACATAACTGAAATAAAACTTCCCATTTCCCTTTCTAGATCGACTTGGGAGACAGGCTAATGGCTGCTTTCTCCTCACCGTCCGGTATACCGTACTCTGACGTGAATCTTGGCGAGAGGACCGCGCATGCGCCAGAGTGGTCCCACTATAGCACCACTGCTGAAGTCACCACAGTACAGCTGGAGTTCAGGGAACTGTCCAGAGCTAGCAATAATCCCGGGTTCGAGGTGAGTGAGCGAAATTTTGTATGCATCTGACAACTGATGCTTTTGCTTTCGGAATCCAATCCATGGCCCCAGAGGCTTTGTCCCTGCTGGGCGCCTACACTTTGCTAAAATCTCTTTAAGGCGCGAGTAGAACAGTACGTCCCATGGGGTAGGTCTTGGAATAGCACCTAGGATTTATAATAATTTTCCCAGAAATTAGAGTATAATTTTCTTCTTTCACGTGGCAGACGCCGCTGGCAAGAGGTAGTAGGTACTATAATATATTTACACGTGTATGTAAGAACCATTAAGTCCCAATACAAGATTGCACTTAAAAAACGTGTGTGTTGTGTAAATTAAACAATGTTAGCCACTTGTCAGCCACTGAACAGTTTGTTCACACGGGTTAAAGAGTACTATTTAATAGTTTTTCGTTGGATTCTAAAATTGATTGGAAAAAATCAATTTTTATCACCATGGTAGGTTACATAATCAGGATTTTGGCCTTGACTATGATGATATCGAAAGTTTATCCAAACAGTTACAGTTTTTAAGTATATATCTGGCTATTTCCGTAACTAAAGACATGGTCTAATCCAGTTATAAGTCGGGACATCCGTCGCCCCACTGTCTAGACCTGAGATGGTGGCGCGTAGTTTTAGAGGCGTCCCTCTTTTGGACTTTATAGAGGAATCAACACCTCTCTTCCTTCTATGACACAAAGCCTGCGGGCATCGTTTCAAGAATAATCAGGGGCAGAGCTAAGTCACACTTAACCTTCCTGAAATTCCGACGCACATGGGCGAAGGAACACCACGGTGGTTTTAGTCAATACGAGTCTGACAAACCTAGCGCCCACGCCAGGGTCCGCCCTCCACGATAGTCCGTCGTCCATGAGGATCTCCACTCTGAAGAAAAAAATGGCTACTTGTAAAAGCATGACGGATTGCCATTTATTATCATTTTAGCTGAAAAGTGTCCACTACTGGACAAACACCAAGCGACTCTCGCTTCTCACTCTCAATGCACTCTTGCGGCTGAACATACGTCTCTTCAATCCCACAGCATTATCTCGATTCTAAGCAACACTCGCCGAGCTCCTTTAATGGGGATAATATGTAGTGCCACATAACTCGATCTTATTCCGCTGCGCCCAAGAGCGGGTGAAGTCATTCTGGTTATTTCTCACCTACAAAAAAATCTATAATTTAAAATGCGATTTAGGTACTACAAAATCGACATTATTTTCGTTAGATACTCTTTGTAAACCACATTGCCGTTTTGCGTCATACGCTCTTATAGTTATTCCAGAATAAGTTTCAAGAATGCGCATTCTAATCTGTGTGAACGAAGTTGGCAGGCAAACGTCAGTAACATGTTTAGTAGATGACATACGTTCTTTAGAGAACTGTTTATACATGAAATCAAGAATCAAGCAGTTTTTTCTTTAAGATGTTGTCAGGATCTAGTTGTGGCTAAACAATAGCATAGCAGCCGCATTTACAGATAGATACAAGCATATACATGTGGCTAGATAATAACAGCCGCACAGGTCGATCTTCAAGGTTAAGCAACGCTTGCCTAGGTTGGTCTGTGGATGGGTGACCATCTTAACATAACAAGGTTCCTCCGTGCCTCGGAAAGCACGTTAAGCCGTTGTTCCCGGCTGTCATTTGTAGATCTTTGGCAGTCGTTACGGATAGTCAGAAGCCAGTAAAATCTGACTCCAGTCTTGCCATGAAGTACCGTATTACCCCAGTTAATGGGTTGTGGTAGGCAGCCGCTCCTCGTAAAATACTGGTATTCAGCTAAATCCGGCTTGACTGGAAGCCGACCCCAATATAGTTGGGAAAAGGCTAGGCAGATGATGACAAGCATATACGAGTACATATACTTATTCTTTATTGTACAACATAAAAAAATAGGGTATAACAATGGGCAGTCTTGTCGCTAAAAGCGATATTTAACTGAGAACGAGAAAAGATATTCTGTTGGTTCGTACTAGGCCCGCATGGTAGATTACGGCCTATTCCCTATGTTAGAGAAGACGGGCTGGGTCCCAGCAGTGGGAACATAATAAGGCTGATGATGCTATTACTTGCAGTACACCGCAGACTATCCCTGTATTAATTTCTTACGATTCTTACTTAAGGTTGTCTGATAACTTTGCTGTCAGCAATGACGACCAATAGATTTACGTTAATTACTTTTTCATGCACAATAAAGTTTATCCTATTCTTAATTTTAGGATGCCGCCGCAGCCGTATCGGAGAAGATCCACCATTTACCGAAGAAACATGGCCTTGTGCCGATATTTATAAACCCGAATACGGGCCATTTCCTCCCGCACGCTACCATCACCCTGGGGGCTCGGGGAGACAGCTACTACGAGTACTTACTGAAGCAATGGCTGCAGACTGGCAAGACGATTAACTAGTAAGTATTTTTTAATATTACAACGAAAAATTTGTACTTCAGATAAAGGTACTTAAAGTCAGTTTCTTAATCCCTGAGACCAAGTTTTTTTTTTTTTTTAAGTTGTCACAGGCAAATGTCAAACTTACAATAGTAATGATGCCAGTTCTTTTGTGTTGTGACAAGTGTGACAATCTTGGTAATGCCTTTTTAGTCTCTGAGATTACTAAACAGATTTTACCTATTAGCTGTGCCGTAGAATAAGTAATAGCTGTGCTCTGGCGTATTTTATTTACTTGCCGCTTATTCTCTTGTTCTTACTAAAAATTGGTATTATTATATTCACAAATTAGGTACAGAATGAAAATTGAATATCATTAAAAAATTACAACATATAATGTAATGAACCACATCCTGAAAAGAGTACGTTCGGAATTTTTTAACGTAAATTCTATCCTCAATTAATCAAGAATTATTTTGGGTTAAAAATATTACCTATTTCTTTCTTATAATTTCTCATTAATAACTAATTTTCCTGCCTATTAGTGAAAACCGCATAAAAACCCAATCAGGAATTTTTAAGTTTATCGCGAACAATAAGAAGATTCGATAAGAGACGTGGTTTTATAATAATCATGCAAGGAAGGAAAATTATAATTAAAACGAACATTTAAAAAACTTCGGCAGTCGTACAATTAGTGTTTATTTTTTCAGGAAACATTAAAGACTGTATTATTCAGACAAAACTCACTTAGCATACCTATAGCATATACTGCTTATCTTTAGCACATGCAAAGAAGTCACTCGACGTAATTACGTTACATGGTAATGCGATGAACGATTATTACTTAGTATTGTTTGAAGGAAATGTACGAGTATGTACGTATTGACATACTTGATACATGACGCATTCATACAAAATTTAAAAAAATATATGCTTATGTGGTTTTTAGGGTTCCGTAATTCAAAATGAAATAAAGGAACTCTTATAGGGTCACTTTGTTGTCTGCCTTTCTGTCTGTCGGTCTGTTTAAAAACGGTACAACTACCCACCCGGTTCAATGTAATGTTGCTGGATAATATCAGTACTAATATTGTAAATGCGGAATTAACTGTCTGTTTGTTACGTTTTCTCTAAAACAAATAAAGTCCTTTTATCCCCGATGTACGTTCCCTTGAGATGTTCATGCTGGCAGTAACTAATTTGATTAAAGTACTAATACGTGCGCAAATAGTCTAAAAGTAGTGCTATATTTATCCATTGACATAATACATTTTCCTGTTTACTATAAGACTACATAGTTGTATTCTGCTTAAATATATGCCTATCAGTTATAAACATACTTTACTGTCCATTGTCATTGCTCGCGGCATGCGCCTACATCTAGCGTGCGAATTAGCTATTTATTTGCAAGAGAAACGATGGTGATTATACTGCTAATATTTGTGTAATACTTATCTTTTTTTACTATTCGTTGTTTACAAAGTTTTGAGATGTAAATGACCTCTACTGTAGTGCAAGAGCAATCATATTTTATCATAACAATAGCGGGCATTGATCTACTTACAGTAATTTACTTAAAACAGTTATGTACCACAATATATATTTTATCGTACCTATTCCTCAACTTTTTTTCAATAGGAATAAAATACTTTGTTGAATGTTTGGTTCCTATGAATACATATTGAAGAAAAGGCAATGATCGCTTTTGCAATACTAAAACGAATCAACTATAAGCGCTCACGCAAAATACACGTAGCAACGTACGCAATATGCATAGTCGTGGTGTTGCAGATACCAGCCCGAAATATACCCAAGTACTTACTATTTTAAGCCATTTAAGCATGTAACTGCTACAAACAATTATTGCCATTGCGATTTATAAATAACTACTGTTATGTTGTAGAATGCCACGTCTGTGCGACAATTAGCTTAATTAGACAATTTAAAGGTCAAATAACTGGATCACTCGCGTGTGGCAAGCGTTAAGGATTTAAATTATGTGTGCTAAGACTGTCATACGTGAGTGTATAATTGGCATAGGAGCGAGAAAAAACCAATGTTTAGCAGTGGATGAAGTAGACTGTAACAGTTTTGATGATGATGAGCTAGTTTATCTATGGATGCTTTTCAGTGCCATCATATTTTCATACATGCGTCTTGTGTATAATCTGGGTGATATATGTAATTAGTATTGGAGCGAGAAAAGACCTATGTTTAGCAGTGAGTGAAGTCGGCCCTCGGTTAGGTATGATGATGATAAGCTAATACCATTGGCGTATCTATAGTTACTATTCAGTGCCCCTGCTATCTTTCTCTATATGCCATGGCCTCATCTAGCTATTGCTAAACTGATGAAAAAATTGACATGTAAAAGTGTTTTCTGCCTGAACCTACTTGCAAAAATAATTATCATTTATCATACCTGATTTTTGTGTGGTCAATATTTGGGCGTTCATCATAGAATTTAGAATCAGTTTCGCAACATCCAGGGCTGCGCGCTAGACTATACTGAGGTGGGCACACCCCATTCGTTCCCCCTCCCCCCCTTCAGATACTACTATGGCTAATACTGGGCGTGTAAAGGAATTACGGCCCTTACCCAGTCCTAGGGAGTAGGCCTTAGTCCCAGCAGTGGGAACATTACGAGTTTAAGGCTGACTATGCCAGGAACCAAATGACATCCCCACTGCTTGTCCAGGCAATTACTGTCCGTTCCAGGTTGCCTGGAAGAGATCGCGGAATGCGATAAGGCCGCCGTTTTTATGTACCTATGTGTTTAGTTTTAGTTTCCTATTTTATGTATGTACAATAAAGCGTATAATAAATAAATACATCAGGCGATTTGTTTGCGTTTACTTTCAGTTTACTCGACGACTATCTGACTGCAATAGAAGGAGTCCGCAACTTCCTGGCGAAGAGATCATCCCCTAACAAGCATTTGTTCATTGGAGAGCTATCGGCTGGATCTGAGGTGAGATGATGATATGAGAAAGAGAGAAAAAAGACCCCCTTCTTAGAATGATTCTGTGATTTATCGTAGTTGCGTTCACAAACATATAAACTCCCGTCCGATTATAAATAATTTGGGTGTCTTCAAGGCTAGAGTGAATAGGCGCTTAATAAACTAGTGCGCCTCACCATCAAAGATTGCATCCCTGCTTACTATCAGGCGGGATTGCAGTCAAGCACTAGTTTATGTTCTATAAAAAAAAATGTATACAAGACACGCATACTAGGGAGCAAGTGTCTGTAGGCCAATTAAATATTTGTTCCGTTCAGAAATCGATTCGCAACAACTGATTAGCCGCTGCGTTACCAGCGGCTAATCAGTAAACCACTACGCCAGTCTTCCCGCCGACAGCGGCCCGGCGATTACAGCCCATTTGTAACGCTGATGTCGGCTCATGTGGTCCTTACTAATTATTAATTAGAGTAAATAGTAAGTAACCCGGTAGAATTAAAAATCTGTAGCGTGGTCTGAAAGTAAGTAGATAGTCAGACAGAGGTACACAGTCATTTTTTTATAGTACTTTTATAGTACTAGTAGAAGATGTCTTATCTTTCTGAACTGTTGAGGTATTTACAATCTGATTGTGTTATCTTAGCCCCTCACTCAGATGCAAACTATTTCTTCAAATGTTTATTCAATTCTATTTCGTCAAATAATTTCTATAGCTTAGGTTAAAGGGAGAAGGCGTCGCAGACTTACTTGACTAAAACTCACTTACTCTCCTCTTTTTTGGGTGGGAAATCATCCAGTGACTTCAACCGCTCTATTCAGACTTTTATTGACTAACTCACACTCCTATGTTCCTTCCTTGCTTTGCGTTCCAGGACTTCAGGTTTCCCTATTGGAAGCTAACCCATGGTCCGGTAGGCTTCGGCCCTGCACTGGGCCCCTACGGTTTTACTGACATCTCTTCTCTTTGAAGTGCGCGTAAAACGCTACGCACTGTCGATGACTCAAGCACGGGCCAGATGGCTACTCATTGCTCGTCATCCACAAGCCCACCACCGTTCCTCCTTCAGTGGCCCTTTACATTCCAGGGCCACAGTAACTCTCGAACAATCGCACAGCCTACTCAGCCACAACCTACTTGTATAATTGTATCTATAGCGATTACAGAGTAATTTATCTGTCACGCGATGAGTAAACCTTAAGTTGTCGTTAGTACTTCATTGGGCCAATTAAAGATATCACGGACATGATAGCTGATGTGGAGAACTAACACTTTGCTAGCGACTTTGCTCGAGACAATGTCTCCATAAAAACTTTCCTAAGGTTGTCTGGTAGATATCGCTGTCAGCAAAAAGACCGCTATTGTACCTATTGATTTAAGTTTTTGTATAGGTAAATTGTTACTCTTTTGACATAAAGTTAATTCTTTTCTATTCTAACACTCCTTAAACTTTATTTTGTGGGTAGTTTTTAAAAACGAATGACTATGAAATGAAATAAAATGAAACTTGGCACAAAGACTTGTGCCAAGTTTCAAGTTAATAATCCAAGGAATAAGATTTTTCCATGTAACCTTGAACTCTGCGTAAATCGATTTACAGAGATACTTTTGACAAAATAATAATAATGAATACGTTTTTTGTTTACCTGGGTTATTTTTTATGCTAAGTTTCAAGTATATGGGACCAAGGTATACAATTTTGCATAAAAACAATTTTTTTTCACCCCCATAAATATAGAATTTGCATAAGCCTACTCGCCTACGTTATAAAGAAGCATACCCGTATTGCAAAGTTTTCACGTTCCTAGTTCCAGTAGTTTCGACTGTGCGTTGATTTATCAGTCAATCAGTTTCTCCTTTCAGGCGTCTTGTACACGGCACAATTTTCGCCGTGTGTAGGCACGGTTAATTCGCTATTCGTAGGCACGGTTGCCAGTGTTGTATGGATCACTGGGGGAGCTTGTTTACAAAAAACGGCGGCGCTACGGCACGGTCGCCCTAGCTGTTTCATTAGTTTTGTATCGCAATCTATGGCCTTTCGTACACGGTACTTTTATTAACCGTACGGCTTAAAAACGTGCCGTCTACAAGAGGCTTTACATAAATAGAACATTGATAGACATGATAATGTGACCTAATTTCACGTTATAAACATAAGTGTTAATCAGGTGATGAAAGTTTTGTAAGTAGACCGATATTATAGAAGTAGGGCAAATTACAAGTGACTTTAGATTATAAGCTAAAAGTTAGATAATAGGTATTGGCCTTGGATACGTCACATGTTTCATATCACCGCAGATTAGATATGCATTGTCAAGGTTCTTGTTTATTTTTTTAAAGTGACGTCACGCGTGATGTGACCGCCATCAGCTGTTTGAAGTGGAATCAAACGGTTCATTTCTTGTTCTTTTTCATCTTTCACTCGAAATTAAGAGCGGGTACACATTGGGCGTTTTGAAACGCGCGCTTTGCTAACGCGCGTTTTGAGGACCCCGAATTCATATGAAGTGTACACATGCAACGCTGCTGGTTGAAAGCGCGCGTCAATCGCGCGTTTTATATTTTTTCGTTAAAACGCGCGTTGCTCGGGCTTCAGCTGCGCGCTTTGAGATACATGAGCGGCCAGTATGTACTAGCTCTAAACGTTTGAACATAGAATGAAAGAAAAATGCTGAATGATTAGTGAATCAATCCAACAGTGTTTTTGGCATTATCGATGTAGACAAGTTTGAAACTTTTTTAAGAACTCTTTGTAAAATGATTGGTGCGTCCACCTGCTTAATTCGTTGCTAGTCTACCTACACTTTTAAAGTGAATTATGCTGATAATAAAATATAATATTACCACATAATTAAATATTAATTACACTTTATTACTTTTTTATTGTTTTTGAGATTGTAGGTACGGTTGGCGCAGTAGTTGAGCGATCATATCTTAGTCTATAGATAGTTGTTCCGGGTTTAGATGTCTGGTTTATACGAGTTTACACGTTTGTGGGCGTACCCACGATACAAGAGTATCCATTCCTAGTGAGGTACAAGGTTTATTTGAAAAAATAAAATACAAACTCGTAAGTCGAAATAGTATGCTATCACAGTAAGCTCAAACGACCAGCTGTTGTTCTAAATTAGAGGTTGCTGCACGTCCATTAGGTTCAAATTACGCAGACAAGGTATTCATTACCTTTTCATGAAAATGTCTGACATTATTGTGTGATAAATTATTAGCTGTTCCCACTGTAAGTTATGGCTGACTAACATGCTATTCTTATCATATAATATCTCATATTAATTCATGAATCCCCGACCGGTCCTATGAGACCGCGCTGTTATTGTTTTACTATTGTGTCTCGTTTTGCGGGTATGTTATAGGTTAATCAAGGTTGTGTCAAAGTAAAAACTAAAGATAAAATTATAAAACAATTGTTGTCTAAGTATGTATTCTCATTTTGATTTCTCATGAAATTGAACATTGGTTTGTTGATCTCATTAGCTGACTGGTAGAGAATGCTTGTACAGTTGTAGTTACACCTCTAAAAGAAGAGTTTTCAAACAGCCCTTTTAAGCAATTACCTACTTCATAAAAGGGAGCAAAATATTTACGTTCCTAGTCCCAGTACTTTCAGTTGTGCGTTGATATGTCACTCAATCAGATTCTCCTTTTATTTACATTTAGAAAATTGGCACTCCAATTACACCGCAATACATATTTGCGAGAAATACTTAGAAATACTTGTACCAGCCAATAGGATCCGAAGACAAAACGGACGCCCCCCTTTTGTCTTTGGATCAAGATAATGAATAATCACGACCCTCAAACACGACCACGAGTAACTCGATTACAGAGAATTATTTTTAATTAAGCGGCGGTAGTGGCAAGCGCAACCCCCACGTAAGGGCCGGTGCCCAGTGCCGTCATAGCACGGCATGTCATAGCAAAGAATTTTATTAGGTACTAATCAAGTTATTTTGAATCTTATTTCAATGATTTTAGAGTTCATGTTACTTTATTTCGATACCACGATGCTGCGACGTGCCGCGGGATGCTGTGGCATGATGCGGCCTGCTATGGCATGACACGGCACGCCGCGGCATGCTGTAGCATGACACGGCATGCTAAAGCACAACCTGCTATGCCACGGAAGGCAATTCAAAACATTAAAATCGCCGTCCTGACAAATAGACATGTCAACATATTCACGCCAGCCAATAATACTAATTAAGTTATTTTGAATCTTATTTCAATGAGTTTAGAGTTCTGTTTACCTTATTTCGATACCACGATGCTGCGACGTGCCGCGGGATGCTGTGGCATGACGCGGCATGCTGTGGCATGACTCGGCATGCTAAAGCACAACCTGCCATGCCACGGGATACCGCAGCACAATCTGCTGTGCTATGCTATGCCATAACGGCAGTGGGCGCCGGCCTTAAGGCTACAGCACTCAATAGGGGGCGGTACTGCCCTCGCTGGGATTCTGACTGTATATTAGGATGTTCTACTCACGTTTAAAATCTGAATACATGGCATTTTCCTCAAATATTCAAAAAAGGTAATTTTATGGCCTTTATATGATTTTGTAATAATCATCTTATTCTAGTTTGCAATTGAAAGCCAGCAAATTATATAAATCTTGTTCCTAAAGATACATCTTTTACATTATTATTATTATTCCGTACTCAAAATATTCAAATCTTTTCAGTGTATCTATTTATATTGTTACACCTGCCATGCTGTTTCTACACCACCCTAACGTCGACTGGTCAAAAATGCTTAAGGCATTAACGCTCGTTTTCAATAACCTACCGAAGTTCATAGATGATAGCTATCCCCGATATACAGTAAGATTCTATCTATCAATCCACAACTTTTGGTAGGAAATGCTAACCGTCGGTAGGTTATAGGAAAGCAAGTAAGGGCAAAAGAATAGATTTGTTTATCTTTAGTAGCTAGAACTTTAGATAGATAGCTTATTGAAAAACGGGCGTAAGTCGCTATGTACCACTACTGTACATGGAGTTTAAATAAATAATAAATAAAATATGCGTACGGAATTCATAACTTAAAAACATTTTTTAAATTTCCAGGCATTCAACCCAAAGATGGACCATCTGACCTGTTTCCTGCCAGGCACGTTGGCGCTGGGTCACGCCAACGGTCTCCCTGACTGGCACATGACCATGGCCGAGGAACTTCTGTACACGTGCTACCTGACCTACGCTGCTCACCCTACGTTCTTGGCTCCTGAAATCACTCATTTTTATCTGGTTAGTACTTAAAACTTTTTTTCGAGTGGGGAAAAAAGGAACCCTACCCTATTCCTTCGTTGCCTTGGTTCTGAGGACTCGAAATTCGTTTCGGAATCCGATCCATGGCCTAGTACTTTAGTAGCACTAGCTTGTGCTTGTGATCTTTGTTTCTGTTGTGTTCTTGAGGAGTTCGTGGCTAATCTATGACAACTGCATGGGTCGATTTACAAGGTTTAGCAATGTTTCCTGAGTTCAGTCCGTTGATGAGCAACCACCCACTGCATACTGAGAATCCTCCATGCTTGATGAGTAGTCCCTGTCGTCATTTATCGATTTTTAAACAGTCTTAGTAAGTAAGAAGCCAGAAAAGCTAAGCATTACCAAGAGTTACTGTGTGACTGGATTGTAGAGGTCAAGTAGACATTAATACAAATCCTCTGTGCTTCTCAAAGTCCCAGTCAAGTGGTCATTTATATATTTTTAATAGTCCTAGGGGTAGTAAGAAACCAGAAAAGCTAAGCATTGTTAAGGGTTACTGTGTTACAGAGATCAAATAGACATTAGCTTCATACAAAGTACTATACTCCATTCGCAATAAGATTAGTCACTTAAACAAACCGTTTTTTACTGTCCGTTCAACAGCAACGAATTTCAAGTATTTCAATAGCAACTGTTTACTGCAGCCGCCATTTGTTTGTTTAAATGTCTAATCATAATGTGAGTGAAGTTTAATATTAAGCTACGCACAATTAGGCTAGAAGATAGTAATGTAGTCTTGATGTGCAAGGAAAACCAAAATATGGCCTCAGATGGCCTGCAATAATAAACTACTTAGAATTGGGTGATTATATGGTTGTCTTCTCAAATCAATAGTCTTCGTAACTGCTGAGTAGTCCAGAAGTTGTACCACGAGCTTTTAACTATTTTTATCTATTTTACGACCAAAAATTAAACTGTTAGAGGTATGGACATATATAGACTACTCGCTACCGTCTTTATCGCTCACCCGACTGAAATTTTAACATGTGGTAAGGCCCCAGGTTTCTGTATTCGACTTTTCCTCTACGAAACCCTTAAGTACAGTATAGAGACAGAATTTGTAACTGATTAAGGACAATGTTCGCTCATTGCGTATGGGATTGGAACAAAACTGATAAAAATCTGTGCCTACTACAGCGCAATACACCTCTTCAGATATGAAGATTATAACTGGTGTGGCGAAAAACGACAACACCATGGTCTTTGTGGCAATGCAATGTGTCCATGGAAATTATTATGGCTTTTTGACTTGTATCTTGTTTTCATCTCTCATATGACCCTGAATATACATTTTTGTATAATGTTACTTAATTTCGTTCCTTTTGTATTTTAGTTCTTTTAAGTTTGATTTGAATAAGGATCTCGAAACATTATGTTGCGCCTCATGGTAAGCATAATTTTATTTTATAAAGATTATTGACAGAACCTATTTAGTAATAGGTTCCGTTTTACCCTTTGAATCCGTTGTCCGTCCGCTTGTCTATCTGTCTCTGTATCGATCTGTTGACCTGTCAACAAGCTGCTTTCATGAACCGTTATGGCTAGACAGTAGAAATTTTCACAGAAGATGTATTTCTGTTACCTGTACAACAAAAAATACTAAGGGCCTGTTTCACCACCTATGATTAAGTTTCCTATATCTTACTTTGAAGATAATTTCATACAAATTTTGTTCCATTTTTGAACTTATTTAGGAAGTAGTGGCTACTCGCACATTGTGAAACAGGCCGTAAATCAGAATAAAATAAATATTTAAGTTGGGCTCCCAAGAAACAAATGTGTTTTTTTGTGGCGCAAGCAGATAGCGTGACTTATAGAAAATGTGAGAAAACTTTCACTTGTTCTATTCAATGCACACGATAGAACGTGAAAATTACCGCATAATACTTATGACTGCGCTATAAGACTTTTACTTGTTAACGTGTAAAAGTCTTATATCGCAACTAAGTGGCTCATTGATATAGGAAATGTAACGTTTGGGCTTGCGGCGAGCAATGATGGCTAGCTTGTCGTCCGGCAGTCCGGTTATCATCCTGACCTAGCACAAATCGTGGACGGCGCGTAGTTTTCCACACGCGCCTCTGATAGATGTCAGCAAAACCATAGCGGCTCAGTAGGGTCTATGCCTCTGGGGCCATGGGTTCGCTTCTGTAAAGAAGGGGCCCTGGATCGAAGGCAAAAAAGTGGGTTTTAGTCAGCAAAAGTCTGATACGATCCCCCGCTTCGGAGGACCCAAGAGCTGAAGAAGTCATTCTGATGATATCCCACCTAAAAAAAACTTGCTTACATTTAGTACACTAGTTCAAACTGTGTTCTAAGTGCATGGTAAAAACATCTTCTCTTGGCAAGACATGTTTTATTAGCTCATATTGGTTGGCCATTTTATACTTATGCAAGTTCTGGTTTCTTTACATTGTTTTCAGTGTGTATAATACAGTCTAGGTACAGTCAGTTATTATATAAATAAAAAAAACGTAATAACAAAGTCAGTTTTTAGACTACTAACATCATATATACTCGTATATAATTTTTTACTTTTGTTTATTTCAATTTTAGGTCCGATTCTTTTTATAATATACTGTGCAGATATTATAAACTGCTTTCAGAAATGCAGATATCGCATTTATGCCGACGACATAAGTTATATTTGTCCTTCAAACCCGAAGACTATGACTCAGCTATTGAAGACCTAAACGAAGACCTGGAGAGAATCTCTGCCTGGTCAGATGAGAACTGCTTAGCTTTAAACCCATCAAAGACCAAATATATTATGTTGTTTGGTTCTAAGCAGCAGTTGAAGCATGTACCTCTATGTCTTGGTTTGTCTTTAATGGGTGAGCCTATTGAAAAAGTCGATGAGGCGCGAAATCTCGGGTTACGTATGGACAATAGCCTTAGATTTGAGAAACACATTGGTGATTCAGTATAAAACTGTTTCTATAGGCTAAAACTGCTACACAAAATGAGACCCTTCTGGTCTGAAAAGCTCCGCGAGCAGCTGTCGAAACGCTTGTTCTCTCTAAATTAAATTACGCTGGTACGGTTTACGGGCCGCGCTTGCTGGCTTGTACCGACACTCTCATCCAGAGAGTTCAAAATGCATGTGCTCGTTTCTGTTACACAGTGCCCCCAAGAAGTCATGTTACACCTTTTCTAAACAAACATTCTATTCTCAATATGAAGTCGAGACAAAAGTTACACTTAGGGCCTATCTTCACACCTATGATTAAGTTCTCAATAATTTACTTGGCAGATAATTTCATACAAATTCTGTTCCATTTTTGAATTTATTCGGGAAGTAGTGGCTACTTGGACATTGTGAAACAGGCCCTTAGCCTGTCTTCTTTTTGGCATAATTAAGTCTAAGAAGCCGAGGTATTTGTACGATAAGCTTAGTTGGATGTCTAGTAGACGAGAATGCGCGCCCCGGCTTTGTGCACAACAACTGTCAACACAGACTCATAGGACCGCAGCTTTCAGGGGTAGTTTCCCTTACGCAGCTTCGAAAGTGTGGAATAATATTCCACCACCATTAAGGGTACTGGGCACTATAAATTCGTTCAGATCGCGATTACGGCAGTATTTGACTGACGCGTAACGGAAACTTGATATGGTCACACTTAATGTGTCGATCATATAAAATACCCTACAGTCTACTTCAACTTTTCTATCTGTGTCACGCTAAACAGATATTGGACATATAATGTGGAACTTTAATCAAAAATCTCTAATCTATACAATACATTCTACAAACTAATACTAAATAGTATTTTATTAACGATAATAGTATTAATTCTATTTTTTTTCGTAACTTCAATACTTACACATTTATTTTGAACATGTATTTATTTTTATATATTTATTTAATGTACATTATTATTACATTTATTTAATGTTTGAAACCGCTTGCTCCGTCACTTTTCACTAAAGGTTCATTGGAAGACCAGCGTCAGACAGTATTTTGCTGTCTGGCAACATTGCTGAAATGAACCCTTTTGGCGCAGCCGTGAGGCACACACAATGCGATATTGTTTTTATTTACTTTTTTTATTATTCACGTTGTGTGACCCTGGCGACTGTCGCCGAATAAATTTGTTTTATTTCTTTCTTCTTTCTTTCTATTTATTTTTGTTTTTTTTTTTCGTTTCTCATAGGAAAATGTTCCAACACCCAAAAATGTTCCGCAGGCAAGCGTAGCTGAAGACATGTACACCAAAACGGCGGATTCTCACACACTGCTGCGTCCAGAATTTGTGGAGAGCCTCTGGTACATGTACCAGATAACTGGCAACACCACATATCAGGATTGGGGCTGGCAAATATACCAGGTAAGATAATTTGCCTTATTGCCGATCTAAGAATAAATTACAAAGGCTGGCCATGAAGGTCTGCTAGATTTACAAGTTGAAAAGCTTGGTACAGAATGCTGTCACGTAACATGCAATGTAACAGAATTCTTATAGTTTGGATGCCTTGCGCGTACGATCCGCGCATATTATGTGAGATGGTACGTATTCGGTTCGCGCGCGCCCTGCGTCCACACTTATAAATGCTCCTTTCATGTTATATTACAGTTACACGGTTTAAAATATCGTACTTTCTGATATAGTCTTAAAAGCTTGCCCTATAGATAGAGTGAGCTTTTAAGACAGAGAATTTTCTGTATTGGTAGTCACGGGTTAAAGTACGACAGGGGAACCAAAAGTAGTTTTAATAAAATAAATAAAGATAAAATAAAACCACTCTTTAGAAAAAATGCCTACCAAAGACATACTTAGGGCCGTATCTTACTAGCGGCTTACGAGTGGCTGCGGGGCGGAGCGGGCGAGTAACAAATGCGTCGCGAACACGCCGCGGCTGCGCAGCAGTGACGTCACGGACGCGTGGCGATTCGCCTCCTTTTCGTGGCTTGTTTGTAGGTGAGGAGTATGGGCTGGCGTTTTACAAGACAGTACACAATGGCCTCAAAGCTGCTATTGCAATTAATGGTTTTTCTAATGTTTCGAGGAGTGCCAAATAAACGTGTTTTCTTTCATTCATTTATTTCCATTCGCTGCGGTCTCGTTGCGCGTTCGCAACAAATTCGCTGCGCTTGCACGGAGTGTTCGATGCACACCCGTAACGTATTCGTTGCACACCTGCTCCGCTTTGAAGACGCTCGCAATTCGTTAGTGTGATAACGTCCTAAATACAGCGACTAGGTTGACTTTGCATTGATATTAGGGGACTGCGCTCCTCCATATTCCACAGTTTCACGCTGGGTCAATGAGATAAACACCGTTTCTTTGCGGTGTTAATCGTACAAGATTGATGACATTTCCTGCAGTACTTATTAAAATGTTTAACAAATTCCCAACTAACATGTATTATTTGACAATTCCAGGGTTTCGAGAAGTATGCCAAAGTGCCAAACGGCTACACGTCGTTGGCGAACGTGAAAGTGGAGAAACCGGTGCAACGGGACATGATGGAGTCGTTCTTCTTGTCGGAGACCCTCAAGTACCTGTACTTACTGTTCAGCGACGACAGGTTTACCATAGACTTGAACAAATACGTCATCAACTCTGAAGCTCATCCACTACCCATTCACAAGAACTAGAAGTACTTACTTACCAAGTTAATTTATCTGTCCTAATCATACATTGAAATATCACAAAGATAGGGCCTTCCGAACATTTGCGTATATGAGTTCACCGTACAAGATACATGGCGTTCTAAATTTTCGCAGACCCGGCTTCTCTCAAAGATAGCCGATGACGTTGTGAGTTTGGTTCGATCTAGTCGGCCCAAATAGGGTTTCGTACGGTCCCTGGCCTTACAATATAGGTCAGTTGTCCTAATCTTACCATCACTGTGTTCCGACTGGTGATAACGTCGCTGCTAGCGCGCTAACAATCGTTCCCAGTGACTGCAAGCACGTCCATTTGACGTCCATCGAGTATATTGACGTGGTAACAGCGATGTTATCGTAAGTCGGAACGCGGAGCATGTCATATGTGGCAGATATCCTTTTGTAGTTGATTTTTTACAACATGAAGCGTTTTTCGCGCACCCTTTCAGTATCACAAGATCAGGACGGAACCCTTTTTTAGATCCGTGGGATCTTCCCTTAGAATAGTAATAGTAGCGCAATTTACAATATCTAAATGTGTTTTGATTATTAAGTGTCTGTTTACTCCCAAAGTTCAGTATGAAGCTAGGTATTATATATTATGCCATATTTACTCAATAATGTACTGTTTTGATTACCGGTATTTACTCTCTACACTTAATTGATGTACTCAATTTTAAGCTGTAAAGATGTTCTATTCGAATTCTGTTTTAGCTAACTTTGTTTATTAAGAAAACTTAATTTACAAAGATTTGACATTTTACTATTTATAGAACAAAAAATTGACAGCATTTAACAATATATACTCATTTGAAGAAAACATTTCTCTACAAGTTGCATTTTTCAAGTTACTTAAAAATAAACCAATAACAATAATAATTCACCGTCTCTCTCATCTTATATTTAGAGTGAGAGTTTAATAATATAATAATAATAATAATAGATATTTAAACCATAATCTTACGCTGTAAGTACTTAAATTGTAACGAATTTTATAACTGTTTTATAAACGCCAAGTTAAGAAAATTAACGTAACCACTCATAATTTCATACAACCAGTTTATACTTTTTCATGTTTCAATAATGAATGATTACATTTTAGTAGACTATATTTTGACGGGACCAAATTTTGGAGTGACTATGATAGTAGTATCTAAAAAAAGATATTATATTTATTTGGCTGTATTTAATTTCATTTTTACGTAATTTAATTTTAGTCATATTCATATTATTTTTATATTATTTAATTATAGTCAATCAATATTGTTATATTTTAATTATGTTTTTGTTCTAATGTCTATTATTAATCTCGCTTTATATTAGTCAACTAAAAGAAATTAAATGAATCTCTCAAGCTTTTAGGTCCCAACAGTTAAAATTTTTATTTATTTATGAATTTTAGTTTGGCTAGGGGTCCTTAGGTTTCAAAATGATAAAAAAACGTAAATAATTAGTTTTTGTTTTATTTAGAAAATATTTCACTCAAGTCATTATCATATTATTGTTATGTTAAAATATTTATAATAATTTTGAATTCTATGTGTATACTTAAGATAGGAGATAGTGTGTATTAAAATGTGAGACGAAAACGATGATGTGCGTTAGGTGTATTAGTTGAAATTAAAACAAGTTCTTTAATAGTCGTTGCGCTGAGTACTGTATCGGCTTTTGCAATAATATCTTAGGATAGAGCAGACCGCGTGGCGCCAAACGTAAATTATAAGATCTGACCGTAGTCATGTAGATAATTTAACGACTGTACTAACTGAAACCTCTTCCCAAAGTAATCTGCGGGAGTATTGGGGCAAAATATTCAGTCTTGTTTAGGTTTTCTTTGCGCATCAAATATGTCTATACTTGAAAAACTTTATAATAATTATTGTCTTTTATTGATTATCTTTGTTTTTACTATTGCGTTTAACGCATTTTATGCAAGTAGTTAATTGAACTAACTTATTACTTTTTTGGCTGAAGACTCGGTCACGATATGACTGACCAGTTTGTGGTCACGGCCGCATTTCAGTGTTCACATATTATTATTACACATTTTTAGAATTGTGATTAATGTACGTATTTAAATAAAATTAGAATACAAAATAATACGCAGCTATAATATTACTTCAATAAGCAATTAATGCGAACCTCGCTCAGTGAAAATACTTAGATTTGAAAGTAAGTTATTACTTATGTAAAGAAAAGTGAGCATATTGTGGTTTATACACTAGTTTGTATTTCTATTTTGTTGTCGGTAAATGTTAGGGCATTCAAAATAGTGAGATGCAAAATGCAAGCGTAATTTACACTACGTTTAGGTACTAATGAAGTAATTTAGGAATAATAAATACTAGCACTGCACGAGCAATTCGTGTGTACGTTTCCACTGAAGTTGGTTGCGCCGGAGCACATTTTGCTGTGTCGAGGGAAATTGGAGCGATTATAAAGTGGTTAAATGTCATATTTGCATGAAGTTTAATCCTCTAACCTCCTACGTCGGATTAATACGGCAAACATGTTCGGTATACTTATTTCGCGAGGGTCATATATTTACGACTAAATACTCCATCTAGTTTAACTTTTCAATTCTCATAGGAAACAGAAGGGCTGACGACATGGAGTATTTGGTTGTAAATGTACTATCCTAGCGAAATGGACACGTATTTAATTAAGTATTTGCCGGATAAATCCGATGTAAGCAGTATAGAGTAAGTAAAACATGAAACATATTTCTATTCACATGATTCACACGAATACGCCTCAACAGCTAATCGGCTACCAGAGCAATGACCTATAACTACTTCAAGAATGCTTCAATTCAAATAAGTATGTCATCTGAACAGGATGCATGAATGCACGCATCTTACTAAAAGTTCATACAGGAGGACAAAGAAAAGATGGGTTTATTGTGTGAGTATTGATATGCAAGAAAGGAAGACCGCGATAGCATGACGGGACCGAATGGTAGAAAAAAAACATGCGCTGACCTCAAAGTAAAAGATGACAAGGGCAGGGAGATGATGATAATTGCTTAAATTTCCTTTGACATGCCAATATGCGCTCCGATGTGGCTCGGTCAGTGGAAATAGTGCATTGTAGTTCGTGAGATACGAGATATATAAGAGCAATATTTTTTTTGCTCTCACGTCCGTTCGACGTGGCAGTGTATTCGTAAAATACTAAAGATCCTCCAATTTGTTGCTCTGGCACAAACTCATTCTGCAGAACGAAGTTCTAGCAAATTTTAAAGTACACGCGTAAGACTTAATACTTTAGGATCATTAAGTCCAATATTTGGCCTCGTTTTGTGCAATAAAATGTTGTTAGGTCAAGTAATGTCATCGTCATTCATACTAACATAATTTGTTATTGTTTTATATTAGATGAATACATATGGAATTAGTTTAATTAATAATAATACGAAATTAGCAATTTTTACACGACGCATGCCAAATTAAATAAGTAATGAAATGGGTATCATGTAGCCATTCATTAGTTTATTGAGCAAGAATGTTGTTGCCTCGTGACACTCGGGTTCACGTGGAAATGTAATATCGAGTCAAGGTTTGATAACAAATGCTAGGCGTCAAGGTTGGCACAGCGCTAGATAGAATGCAGAATAACGACATGACCTCACTAGGCGGTGCACTCGTGCATCGGTTTAGCTCATTCATCTTTAAAAGGTTATAGCTTAAGGCCCAAGTACTACTACCCACATCTCGATGGTATTGAATGCACTAACGCACAAACACATACTTATATAATAGCCACTGTAGCTCTAAGTACTTAATAAAACGTTGTATACTTTCTGGGGTTTAGCATAGTTAACATAAAGTCTTGCCCTTCACTGTTACAATGTTAGTGATTATCAGTTGGCATCTTCATACCTCTTTCCATGTTATTTATTTAGTAGTAATCAATGCAATTTTGTCTTTCATATGTTGTTTTAGTAATGTTCCTTGTCTTCAACTGTAGTTTCAATATCATGTAAGAAATAGATCATGTAATCATTTTTATATGAATGTGTAGTATCTCTATAGTACCTATTCTATACTCGCACTTTTTAATGAATGTACACTGTTCCCATTTTAAACTTTTGATATTTAAATTATTGTAAAATATTTTTTCAAGAGTTAGGCTACAAATACTGATCAATGTCAATTTTATAATATTTTCTTTCTCTCGGCAATGTATAATTGATGTTTATGTTTTAAGGTAGAAAAGAAAAATATAACCATAATTACATTATTAAAAAAAAACTACATTACTTGGCAGGTATTGTGACCACTGACAAGCAGAAAGATTCATGAGCAGTTAATATTGTGAGGAAGGAATAAAATTCATTCCTAATAGCCCAGTTCATTTTGAGCAAAGCTCAATCCCAAAATCCAATGTAAAAATCGACATTGATCGGAGTATTAACAAATTAAAAACAAAAGAATAATTCAGCTTGTAAATAGTCAGAACGAAGAGTGTCTTTTCCATGCAATGGTATAGACCATTGTCTATACCATTGCATCTGCACTGAATGGTTTATACCATTGCAGGGAAGACACTCTTCGTCCAGAGAAGGTACACGCATGTGATGAATGCACGGTGACTCTCGGTGATTTAATCCTTTTAACGCCACGGAAAAACGCTCACCGTCAATCCAAAAATTCCATTTGGCCCAAAGTCGTACTGGGTTCCGAAAATCTTGAAACCAAAACGCCAAACCTGGCGGCGTGAGCACGAAATTATTTTGTCACAACAGACTGGTGTCGAAAGGATTAAAAATAAATTGAGCTCATATAATTTCTGCAAGTGCATAAGTGAATCGTACCAAAAAGCTATGTATGTATATTGTGTACTAATTGTATAAAACGAACAGTATTTACGTGTTGAGTCGGCTATAAGTTCAATTCATTGTAAATTTATATTCAGTTACCAATAATAAATTAGTTAATAGTTACCAAATATTTCGAATCTTCCTGAAATTACAGTGCTTGTGGTAAAACTGCTTTGTGAAAAAGTGATGGAAAATTATAATATTATATATGTTGCATAGGATAGGTACTAGGTACATTGTATGGATTTTATATATGAATGTCTGATTATTCCTCATTCTTTACCCAATACTGTGTAGGTAATATAATTTGTAGAAACCACTTTCTACTTAAAAATATGCATTTTTGTACAAGGATTCTCTTGCTATACTTACCGCAAAGAATACAAATACTTTGTGTATTATTAAAATTAAGGAAATAGATGTATTTGAGGCTGGGTAAACATTAATGATGAATTTTGCATTTACACCTACTTACATAATATATCAATGTCAGTGTACTGGAATCTTAAAGTTGTGCTACTACATATTGGTTGTAATAAATGTACAATTTAATAATTTGTTGTTTTTTTTCTGAAATATCTTATTCGTATAGCTTCAACATGACCCCTTCAAACTATGGTGACTAAATTTTGCAAGTATCACATGGGTATAAAATAGATAGAAAATTCGTTAAAGATCAATCCTTAGGATGATGAAGATTCCCCCTCTCCTATTGGTCGTAGCATGACGTCATGTCTATACTGTCAAACGGCGTAATAACAATGCAGGGTTAAATAGAAACAAAACTTTGATTAGGATGTTAACTTTAGTATTTAATAATATTATTGATTTCTATCAAAGCATCGACTTTCATTATACTTAATGAATAAATTGAGAGCATTTAAATGCTGAGAAAAACTCTGACAATGTAAAAATCCCCGTCAAATGTTTATCTCTATTCACTCCTGCGGTCCTATTTACCCCGTCTGTACCCACCCTCCTCTTTGATAAACGGACTATCTTACACTAAAAAATAATCTCATTTTTAAATTTTAACCAAGAGTTCATGACATTAGTGTGTTCAACCATAGAAACTATGTAGCTTTAAAATATGAAATGTGCTAACATGTGAACTGACACACCCTACCGCTCCGCCCAAGAGCGGACGTAGTCATTTTGATGATTTCTATCCTAAAAAAGTATAGTTGTGATTCTTAGGTTAGTGGCTACGCCTTTGGTTTCGATTGGGTAACCGCTTATAGAAAATAAAACTCAGATCTCGGAAGTTATTTTTTATTAGTTGTACAAATGTGTACACTTTATAAATACATATTTTCTAAATCTACAGTCAATGTACTACACCAAGTACAGGCTCCAATTATGGACGGAGTCTGATCTCCCAGTGATAGCTGACTAAGTATAAAGTAAAAATAAAGCTATAAATGTTTAATTACACTTGGTAAATTCATAATAAGAAAGGAGAAAAAAGTGGCATTTTTTTTTGTCTCTTACGATGTCATGAGTGGTATATTTTTGACCAGAAGAGGAAATAGTACCGCTAAGGCAAATGCCCACGCCTAGAAAATTTGTACACATTTATTAGATCCACTGGAATGCACAATAAATCTGTAGACTGAAGATCATATATTCACAATTATATGGTTAAAAAATATTAAATATCTCTTATACAGAGTTATATTACTAAGACGATAATACATTAAAATCCTCATTGTTTCCTAATGAATACATAATAAAGAGGATTTCATTGATATGAGAGGTATTAAAAGTTAAAAGTAGATATTTCAATAAATATTAAATGTAGGTATGAGATTGGCACAAGGCTTTTTATGAGATATAAAAAGTAACTAACACTAGGTACTACGTTTATATTACTTAAAATAGGAAAAATAAAAAAGCTGCTAGCACATACAGTTGTTCCAATTTGAGGAGTCTTGGCAGACTCCAGACAAAACATCAACCGTCTTACACCCTTGAAGGATGGAAAATCAAATTTTCTTTCACACATTACAATTTATTTAATTTTGATTACTTATTCATGTATCCCAAAAGAATACACGATAGCAAAATGTTTTTTATAAAAATTAATTTGCAATTTAAATTGTCTTTAGTCCATTTGGAAATGTAACACCTAAATTCATTTTTCTTTGATTACGCATTGTTATACAACCCGAAGTCTTATGCACTCTTACTAATAAGAAGTCAAAAATATAATGTATTTAGAGTGATTTAAAAATGCAGTCTTTAGTGGTGCAGTTTTTTTTTCATATTATTTCTAAAAGTATCACTCTGTTTAGAACCTACATAAAATTATTATAATTAATGTATATTAATCATACAAAAATATATTTGTTACTTATCACATACTTGGAACATATTGGAATGCAACATTTTGCATAATTATTATAAATAGTAGCTAAGTTAATACATGGCAGGTTAGCTCGTTTCAGAAGTCTAAAATCACACAATTTAATTTTGAAGTTTTGTCACTAATGGTGACCTTAGTCATGGTGCCTATAAATAATTAAATCAATAATTTAGACCCCGTTTACATTCTATTTGTTGATAATAAAACATTTGATGATAAAAAAATATTTTTCGAGACTACACAATTTGGTATGTGAATGAAAATACAAGTTTCACAACCAATATATGGATATGGAAAGATAGTTAATACTAATCATGAGATATGAGTACTAGATCATTATAAAAAGGTATAAAAACTACATGAGCATATTGAGTTACTAACCAATATGTTAGTTACATGAGAACACAGTCACAACACTGGATCGTGTAGTAGAGGCACTTGATGCCGCAGTCTTCCTCTTCCTCTACCGTTGCTGCGGACCTGGTCTTGTGTGGCGGAGGGGGTCTTAGATAAACACTGTCAACCTTGTCTTCAAATTTCTCAGTATCTTTTTCGCCTTTTTCAGGTTTATTTTTAATCTTGTCATTCTCAAGGTAGTCTTCACTTTTCTCACTTTTTGTATCCTTCTTGTTTGTGTCGCCAGCAGCCTCCTGTAATTTAAGAATAATAAAAACAATTAAATACTGATGACACATAATATAAGTAAAATTTTATCATGCAATAATACAAAGTGTTTTGAAACACCTTCAAAATACATTTCTAGCTTACACAAGTGTAATTTAGGTGTCCTGTCAGTTCATCAAAAAATTAGACATATTTTCATTTTGTAAGCAACAATTGGGAAAAACATGATCCATCATTTCATCATTATTTAATACAAGAACTTTTACAAACAATTTAACTGTTATTATTACCATATTAACTTTTGTGTTTTATGTTAAATTTATCCTAATTTAGCTTTTGGAATACAAAGATATTGATTTTTAGTAGGCTTCCTAAAACTGAACTATTTAGACTTATCTTCTTGTCAACCCTAGCATATTTTCCCTAAGACTCAACTATTTAGTAGACAGGGCACAGAGAACTTAAGAGGGAAGAGCATGTACCGAGCTTGGGGCTTCAGGAACTCCAACCTTGACAGGTTACTGGTTAGGTATGGGCGAAGCGAGCTGGTCCCCTTCATGGTTGTTTTCAGACCAGTCAGGAATTCTGGCTGGTCTGAAAACAACGTGGTAGTAAAACAAGTAGTCCTACACCTACATAAGGGAGGGGGAGATATCTCCAACCATTAATGAACCCAAAGAGCATGCTTTGGCGCACAATTAGTATTTTTGATGCAACAACAAAGACATATTTTGCAGTAGTAAAGGAAAATCAAATGAGATAAACATAATAAATGTCATCGGAAATATGTATCAAAAGATGCATTCGCCAATAAAGGTTTATAAAGAGAGTGTTCATAAAATAAAACATTTGCCGAATGAATTGTTTGTGAAATAAATAGTATTATCAAATATTGATGGTTAACAAAAAATTGTCATTGGAGTTTTGGTGAAACATTATTGAACTGTAAACTTACTTTACTGTCTTCTTTGTTGTCATGTCTCTGAATAAACTCTTGTTTCTCATCAGCATTGCCTACAGCAGTACTATCTGATGGCACCTCAGAAGCACCCACTGCAGTACCAGCAGTAGCTATACTCGCAATGGGCACCTTTGTTCTATCTGGCATCAACAACTCTGTCTCCTCTTCTTTCTTCTTGTGTGGTTGAAAATCAGGTGAATCTCCAGACATGCTTAAAAGAAGAATTTTTGCGATTAATATAAGCAAGTAATGAAACTGAAATGCAGTGTTAACGCGACTTTACTACTGAGGCGTCCAGGAGACGGAAGATTAAATTACATTTCACGACAATCCGCACACATTGTCACCCATCTGTGTATAGCTTCATTATTATTAATGTAAACAACGCTCCATAAAATGATGACTGCAGTTGCGTTAGTGTGTACGACGTCCAATTACTTGATTTACCTTACTACAGCAGTTTCTATTTGTTCCCCAGACAAACGTCGCCATGTGCTAATGATAGTTTCAAAATTGTTGTTTTCTTGCATCTCGGCGTGTCATAAACATAGGCTGACGAAAAAGTTTTACTTTTGGTCACAAACAATCGCAAAATAACGATTGTATTTACTAGCTTAGTGATCGTGTCAGCCCACCGTTTGACTGGATTATTTAAGCTCGGCTTTCAGAATAAAAACTGAGGATTTTCGTGATTTGTTTCAGTAATAATTTTTAAGTTTTAAAAAAGAAGTATTGAACAAGCCTTGACCTTTGTGATGTCATGTCACTCTTTTACAGACACACACATCGATTGTTATAATGTCCGTGGTTTACTTTAGTGATGTACTAGTTACTAAATATGTTAAGCTTCAGGGATAGAATCGACTAACCGACTAAGTTCTGTTTTTTACTGTCTTTTAAAATAACATAATATTAAAGAAAATACGAATATTTAACTATCGGGTAGAGAACTAATAGTTTTAGTATTTAGTCAGGTTTTATCGAACGTTCTGGCTCTGAATGGCGGGAAATTCAAATATCCAGAAAATAAATAATGTCAACAGTTTTTATTTTCAGATATTTTTTTAACGTTTGAATCCCCAACCGGTCCTATGAGACCGCGCTGTTATTGTTTTACTATTGTGTCTCGTTTCGCGGGTATCTGAGTAACTACGTGAATACTTGTAACATGTACTTACACCATGATAAAACCTTTTTTTTAATATTTTGGTACTGTACCTACTATTAGAAAACTAAGAATTTTTGTAGTGTAGGTAGGTATACTCACATTCTATACATTGAAGGTGATCTTTCATATTTCGCTTTGGGATATTTGTCATTGACGGCACTGTAAACGACTTCCTTCTTCTTATTTTTTCTTGTAGGAAGCCATATTATGCCGAAGCCTGTTTTACTGCTTTTGTCTTTAGGTGTACTAAAGGGTGATATATTATAATTTTTGGAGGAGCTGGATCCTGGTAACTTTCCACCGGAACTAGATCCTAATCCGCTAGGGAGTTTAGGTGTCGAACTGGAAGATTTTGAACTAGAAATCTTGCTGCCAGTAGACTTGCCAAATCCAGAGGTCCCACTTTTCCCAAGACTTCCACCTCCACTCTTCCCGAGACCTCCGGCTCCACTCTTGCCGAGGGAACCGGCCCCACTTTTGCCTGTAGAGCCGGCCCCAAACTTTTTACTAATCGGTGCCAGCTTGCTGACCTAAAAAAAAAAATAGAATAAGTAATTAATTCATTCATTAATCGGATCATGCTGCTTGCTTGGCATTTTTTTTTGCATTTGCCTGTAGACGATATTGTTAGTTTTTTGTTTAGTTTCCTTTTTTGTTAGGTAGGTACTAACATTGTGTAGATACATACTTTAGACAACAGTGGATGGAAAAGAAGAACCCATTTAACCTATCACAAACCCGCAAAACGAGACACAATAGTAAAACAATAACAGCGCGGTCTCATAGGACCGGTCGGGGATTCATGAATTAAGATTACTCTAATCACTGCTAGAGGATAGGCTAAACTCTGTTTTTTAATCTCGGAGACTAAAATGACATTACATGGGTTGTCATGTCGACACAAAAGAACTGACATCATTACTATTGTAAGTTTGACATTTACCTGTGTCAGTTTAGTCTCGGGGTTAAAAAACAGACTAAAGTACCTATTGGTAGTTGTGGGATCATTAGAACTTAGAAAGTGTAGAGAAAAACTTTTGGGGTACCGATCTATACCTACATACTTAACTACTACTATCTATGATACTTGGTATGGTATTATGTCTACCAAATATAGTATCTATCTATAGATATCCATTATTTTAACACTGGCTACTGTCTGTTGTTTGGGTTTATTCAACATTTAATTTTAAACAAATAAAAAATTATTCAAATTGTTCAAGTAATGCCATTCCTTGTATTCTTGCCCATAATATTTTAATATACCTATTGATGTTTAGTTGTAGGTAGACCAAGCAAAAAATAAAAAACTAAAAGTTGTTATTAATTTTGGTATATGTGAACTGAATGGTAGGTACCTAATGAATTGATGATTCCCTAAATCTATGTATGTCATCATGATTACGTTATTCAAAATGTGCGCTGTTGACTGGAAATTGTGATTCATTGAATACTGTTGCATATCACGACTTCACGGTTCATTGGATATTTAAAATCGGCATGAATGTGTCAGATACGCGAGGAAACACGGTCAAATAATAAAATTATCAACGCAACATCATTTTTAACCCATTTAACAATGAAGAATCCATTGAAATAAAAACATAAGTAGATAATGCTACAAGTAGCAAAGGAGGACTACTAATATACATTTTTTTATTTAGGCGAGAGGGAGTGTCAAACTTTGACTGATGAAAATCCCACCCTTGTTACTTTAACGTAGCAGACTAAGCGGATGTCTCTTTAGTGGCGTCCTGTAAGTCACGACCCGTACGAGTCGTATTCGTCGTTTAGCAGAAATGGCCCTAGAACTGAACCCTGCGAGATACCGTTTATTGACTCAAACCCTCCGGTTTCTTCGGTGGCCCTTTGCGTTTGAGGGCTGCGGTAACTCTTACGAAGGATCTCGCAGTTCTGGTAAGCATCGGCCCTAGTGGGCCCTGATATTTATACTGACATCCCTTTGAGACACGCGTGCAACGCAACGTGTCTCAGGCTTGTCCTTATCAGAAGGCTACCTATTACTCGCCGTATGAAAACCCACGCCGGGAAACACCTGCGACTTCCTATGCCCGTGACGTCATCTGCGGTATCAACTCCCAATCTTTCTCAATCCCAAATTTTCGACGTTTTTAACACAGAACAAGTGGCGGATTACGCCAGCGCGGGGCCTGTAGCCTCTCATCATAGACCTTTTTTAAATATTTTGGGTGAAATCAGCCATATTTATATTTTATGTAGCTGTATTTAGATTTCATACTTTGACTAATTTTTGTTACGATCAAGAGCAGGATCCTCGGACACACGGAATTCCCTAAAGAGCAGGGCTCCCAAATGTGCGTGGCCCGTGGCATTAACTACTCTTGCCTCATGGCTAATCCGCCACTGTAGACAACCAATATTCGTAAGTCGTGGCTTTAACGACTGGGGCACCAATGCGTAGTTTTTGTAAAATTAGGCAATTATTCTGCCTCTCTCGGATTATCTACTGCAACAGTGATGGCAATATAATGTACCCATCTGTCTACGTAACAATCGTCGGCTTTGTGTTTCAAAATGTCGGCTCAGTGACCCGATAGATTATGAAATTGCATTCCACTATCATCATCGTCACTAACTCATATCTTTTGTAATATTTTGATGTTTATCTATACTTATTACAAACTATTTTAGAGCGGGCCAAGTTGCATGATATTAGGTAGGTAGGTATATTTCGTAGACAAGTAAGTACCTGCTGTTACTTTACATTGTTAATGAAATCTTTCAACACATTGGTTTTATAGAGATATGATGAGGCTCCTCCGACCGAACGGGTGTTATGTCTGGTTTTGGGCAATTGCATGACAAATAATTTCAGGCTGTTGTATAATTATTTTCAAATCTCGCGGAAAACTCTAATTGCGTTATGCAGAACCGTGTTTCGTAGTTTCGTTTACCTATATGTAGCGCAATACACGTCACTACAGATTCAGATAGATGGTGCTTTAATATTAAAAGGGCCTGAACTTAGTTTTAGGGGAAACCACCATCTCATAACCTACTGCTAGCCTGAAGTTCACCTGTTAACTGCCATCCTCTTGCCAGATACAAATTCGGCTTCTTATGTACCACTAGTACCTAACAATGAAAGATTCGTCATATTGTTATCGCACCATCTCTGCAAGAGCCATAGAGGCCCTGAAGGGCCAATGTCCGTCAGAACCATGGTGGATTTCTTAAGAGTGATCTGTGGCCCTAGAACGCAAAGGTCAACTGAATGAAGATTAGTGAGTAATTAGTCAGTTAAAGGATTGAACCCTACAATGGGAGAAGTGTATAGATGCTTTCCCACCTGCCTTCCAGCAGTGAGAGTCTTAAACAATTGTTACAATATAAAAATAACAATAGGGATGCAGCTTCTAGTAAGTAAGGTACGACTGAATAGAAGGTACTAACAGCATGATTAAACCACTTATTTGCATGCTCCAACAGTGTGTTAGCATATTACCTATACATAACTATGCTCAAAACAGATAAGTAAAGGGTTTAAGGTACGTCTGTTATGACATCTGTGGCCGTGCCCTACTTTCTAGCTATACGTAGGTACGAGTAGTATAATGATATGCATGTTTTTTTAGGGTTCCGTACCTTAACGTTTGAATCCCCAACCGGTCCTATGAGACCGCGCTGTTATTGTTTTACTATTGTGTCTCGTTTCGCGGGTATCTGAGTAATTAAAAGGAAAAAAACGGAACCATTATTTTCTCGTCCGTCTGTCTGTCAAGATTCTTTATCTCGCGAACGCGTGGAGGTATCGAGTTGAAAGTAAAACCAAATGCTCAGATCTGCGGTCCCTTAAAGCTGTGTATAAATCAAACTTGTGAGTTTACGAAAGAAAAAGATACCGCCGTTTATATTACAAAAAACGTGAATATTGACGCTCTCAAAAGGAAAAGGAAATTCATAGGATAGGTCCTTTCCGTTGACCTAGAATCCTGAAATTTTACATAAAGCAAGGTCTTATAGTACCAATACACCTAGTAAAATTATGAAAACTAAAAACTTTGAGGTACGTCGCAAGAAAAAAAACATTGTCTTTCGGAGAAATCTTCAAGCCTCAATTCGGGAATTGAATGGTTGCATAGGTAAGTTGCTGCGGAACCCTCAGTGCACGAATCCGACTCGCACTTGCCCGGTTTTTTGTAAACAATGTGATGCCAATCAAGTTTTAGATAATTTTGTTTAGTCTGTGGAAGACCACTTAACAGTTATAAAAACGTAAGGTAAACATCACTTTCATAATGGTTATTTTAAACCTCGTTGGTCAACGGTTCGCAGGCGCTAGTGACAAGTATAGTCCTAGGTTTGATTACCAGGTTAGGCAAAGTGCGATTAGGGTTTTCATTTGTAATATCTATATATTAGCAGTCTGATCAAGTCTAGATTTGTGCTCGGATGGTGGCAATGAGCTCGCTCTATATTAATAGGATTAGCAATAGCGGCCTTATAATGTACCTACTGCTGGGACTCAGGCCTCCTCTCTAGGAGAGGGGATGGGCCGTAATCCACCGCGCGGGCCCAGTGCGGATTGGCGGATATCACATGTCTTCGAATTTTTGGTTCTAGGATATGCCGGTTTCCTCACGATGTTTTCCTTCACCGTTTTTGAGAGCAGTGGTGATGAAATAAATTACACAAAGTAATGCGCCTGGCTGGGTTTGAATAGGATTTAGAATTAAATAGGATTTACCTAAACATAATTGGCGGACGCGGACTGTGAATGTAATAAAGTAGGTTTTTTTTTGTCTTTACATTCAGGGAATACGTTACTAACTCGTTTACATGTAAGTCATTTAAATAACCTAACCATACGCATAATCTTTTTTCGGATCACTTTCACCCTAAAGCTAAGGGTCAGTCGCGTCTCGGTGTGAGCTGACCCTAAGGAGTAGAATTGTTCTCGGAGTAGGTAAGTGTGTTTCCTGATAGTTACAAGAAGCATAATTATGGGTGTTTTAGTCGAGAGTGAATATGTTACTTAAGTAGGGTGTAGGTTAGAGGCAAGTGTGCTCAATTGCTGACCACATCATCGTTTACGTCAGGTGAGATAGAGGTCAAACGGGAATCTAACAATAATAGTTTATATTATTTTGTTAAAAATAAAAATGTAATATTTAAGTAAGTAGGTATAGGTATATGTTGAAAAAAAAGGAATAATAATAAAAAAACTTAAAAGGCAACTTCTTAAGTTCTGGATTAAGTTTCAGCTGTAGTCGAACGTAATATTATTATAGTCGAGAAAAGAAATGATGAATTTATGTAATTTTCATGACTGTGTGTAATTCAATATAATTAATGACGACGAATGAACCAACTGTTAGTGCTATGAGTGTTAGAGTCTACCAGTACCACTAATTTGATGCTTTAGTTAATACTATACAAAAGACCTATGTAGGGATTTCGCCATCCATTGTTGCGAGATTGTACGAAAGAGTAACCGCAGCCCTGGAACGCAAAGAGCCACTGAAAGAACAAAGGTTTTTTTATTTGCGGCTGGAAATCATCCAATGACTTCTGCCGCTATAGGGTAGAGCGTCAGATTTTTACTGACTAAACCCCACCTGTGCTCTGCCTTTTGCCTTCCAGGACAACAGTATCACTTTCAAAAGTTTCCGTGCCCCTAGCAGGTATCAACTCTATTTGGCCTACGGGTTTGCAGAAATGTCTTTCAGGTACGCGTGGAACACTACCGCTGCCGTTTCAGACTCGGCGGACGGCCGGACGGCGAGTTGTTGCTCATCATGCGCATGTCTGAAGCCAGGGATCACCCTGTGACTTCCGACACGGCGGATGGGGCGTGAGTACGTCCGTTCTCTCACGGTCGGGCCATCTCTTACGCTTTATTGCTTCCTAAACAGAGGCGACCGCTTCCCATTCCATTTCGCTCCAAACCACGGCCCGAACGAGAGCTAGGCGCTCGAGATCATCGCCACTGATCGCCTCTGCGAGTAAACGCATTTGTTTCGCCAAAGGCAGAGATACCTCCATATAGGAAATCCACTGTAGTGTCCACTGTGTCCTCCAGGCGGTTAGCAGAAAAAATAACAGAAGTGGATTTTAGTTACGTATTAAAAGTCTTACATTTCCTCTCGCCCCACCCAGAGACCTAGAAATCAGCAAATAACTGTTTATTTACTGATTTCCCAACAAGAAAAAAAGTAGATCGGGCCATGTCAGGCTAATGCTTGAGCTGTGTTGTGCAGCGATTATCAGTGAGCACTGGAGCAGTACCTACATGGTTGCACTAAACCGTTATTATGCATGCTTGACAAGCCACAATTACTGCCGTTTCATTAACGACAGTAACTAGGTACTCGTATCTGCTCAGTTCATCCAAGTAGCGTAGTGATTTTATAAAACCTATCTACTTTATGTTTTATTCACTACTAGCGACCCGCCCCGGCTTCGCACGGGTGCAAGATTA
This sequence comes from Mythimna separata, assembly GCA_030763345.1. NCBI lineage: Eukaryota > Metazoa > Arthropoda > Insecta > Lepidoptera > Noctuidae > Mythimna > Mythimna separata. The sequence goes on along the minus strand of CM061167.1, from coordinate 17,351,775 downwards.
TCAGTGTTTCCCTACTATATTATACATATAAACCTTCCTCTTGAATCACTCTATCTATTAATAAAAATCGCATCAAAATTTGTTGCGCAGTTTTTAAGATTTAAGCATACATAGGGATATAGGGACAGAGAAAGCGATTTTGTTTTATACTATGTAGTGTGTGATATTGCAATAAATAAAGTCGCCACTGCACTAAAAACAAGGAATCTTTGGTATGGTGGGTCGATGTAAGTGTTTAAATTCATGAATCCCCGACCGGTCTCATAGGACCGCGCTGTTATTGTCTTACTATTGTGTCTCGTTTCACGGGTATTGATAGGTTAAAGTGTGAAGTATATTTTTTATTTCAGAGCAGCTGCTGCGGTACAGTTTGAAAGTGTCACCTCAGCTGAACTCAAAGGCTAAAGGAACACAGGTTGGTTTTAGTTTGAGGATTTTTGTTATAATTTATGATTTCATACAAAAAAAATAGTATTCTATTTGAGAAAAATGTTTATTAAGTTAGTTCTTTTAACATACAGCCTAAACCGGTGAGGGTAGACCTTGAAAATTTACAATTGAAACGTGACATTTTGAAAAATTGACGAAGGTGAGCGCTGAATCCCGGTTTTTTTTAAATTCGCTTTCAAAATTCACAGAACTAGATTAAGTGGGTGAAAGCGTACTGATGGGAAGTTCATAGCTGGTAGTACTTAGATACTCTTATGAATAACATTGGACATTATCTCACTCACGAACTCACCTTGCTATTCAAAAAGCTAGGTTAAAACCTTCAAGCTCCGTACGCCGAGGTGAAGGGACTTTGTTCTACCTAAATATCAGTCTACCTGCACTTATATAGGTACAATTATATCTTAGTAAGTATTCGGTCGGACCGCGCAAAGTTTAGTCACCGTTGCATAAAGCTGTGAGCTTTATAACTCCGAAATGATTCAGAACTGAATCACCAATAAAATTATGGCCTGTAGGCTATGACGTTTAAAATATCTAAATCCGTAATAAAATTGTCATTCTAGCAGTCTAGCTTTTAATAGCCTGAATACCTATGAGTGTGAAGTCATCAAATGAAGAAGTCAAAAGTCTTGTGTGGAGCGTGGAGTCTTGTCAGACTTTTACTGACTAAAACCCACATGGGTGATTCTTTCAGTTTCCCTTTGCGTTTCAGGGTTATGGTATTTGTTTCAAAAATTCCCGTGTTGCTAACAGGCATAGGCCTTACCGGGCCCTTACGGTTGTGCTGGCACCTTTTTAAGGCGCACGTGGGACACTTCGCGCGGCTTACCGATCCTTACCGGACGTTGGGCTATCACGGTCCTGGCCACCGTGTGGGTTTGGTATTTTGAAGTTGTCTTCTTGTCGCCATGTAGTGTCTCTATTTTTCAGACTACCGATTTGACTGCCACAAACCCATTAAGGGTTAACACGGTACTGTCCGGTAGGAATGGTTTTTATATTATCGGACTTGTTAATATTAAAATTTGTAGCTGGAGGTATCAGTCGAAAATTCAGTATCTAAGCCGTACTTATACAGATTTTAGTCTATTGTACTTTATATTACGATAGATAAATGATTATTTATTATCACTGTTCATTCAAAGATTAAGAACTATTTACTTAAATCCCAAAATACAAGGTCAAAAGTAAGTAAACCGCAGTTTGGTGATGCATAAAAGTTTTTGAGTTCATTGCGCTCGCATTAGCATCCTACACTCTCATATTTCTTAAAGTTTTTACATGAGTTGACTTTACTTCTTTTTCTGTATGAACGTTACAAAAACTAGGTTTCTATCTGACAATTCTGCGGCTAGAATATTCGAACGCACTTCCTTTGATTTGATTGACCTTAGGGCAGAAAAATTAATACGGGTTTGTTAAACATTGGCTAATCTTTAAAGCTTCTAATGAAAACAACAATATTTTATTGTTAGAATTTTTTTAGAATTTTGCATTATCATTTCAGCTGACAGACATCCACTGCTGGTCATAGGCCTCCCCCAAGCATCGTCACAACGACCGGTCCTGTGCATCTTGCATCCATCGGGTTCTCGCGATCCTCACCAGGTCATTGGTCCAGTGCTTTGCGTCTTCTATATTAAAAAGCACTTATGAGTTAAATAGCATAATCATCTCAAGGGATTTATCCTTGTGTCCTTGAGTAATTATATATAATATCAGCGACAACGTGTGTCAGCTACTCGTAGATTGCAAATATCATGTTTCATTATCGGCTGACGTGATTGATCATAAAAAATACGTCGCAAAACGCACTTTACCTACCTACTGGTTTCTACGACTGTCATTAAGTTGTCACATAAATAGAAACAAGTATTAAATGTAGTAGCAATGATTGACATGCTGAGGTTCTCTCATAGGTAGGTATTAGCGATCCATCCCAGTTTTACACGGGTGTCACAAATCTTAGAAATTGTCGGCTAATCGGTACTATAACATGCATGTATTATTGTATAATTAAACATTTCCCATGATTTAATCCGTCTATAACTGAAAACCGCATAAAAATCCGTTCAGTAGTTGTTGAGTTTACAACAAACAAGCAGACAGACATTCGCAGTGAGGAACATTGTTTTATGTTAATATCAGTCTAAGAGGTGGTTAATGAAGAAAGCAGCTGTTTTCGTAAATCTTGATTTTTTTATTAATAATAGATATCAATTTGAGCATTTGAAAAAAAATCATTAACCCGAAAACTGGTCAATCTTTGGTATTAAAATATTGCTTGACATGTTTTTAATTCCAAATTCTCAATTCTGAAATCAGGCCACACTTAGCTATTTATTAATATGCTGACACTTACCTATTGGAAAACCCTAATGATGAAAGTAGATACTAAATTAGGCAATATACTCGTAATTATGTAGGTACTCAAGTAACCGTAATTAGTTGGTGAATAATGCTGGCTCGTCATCAAACCATTAAGTAGGAGATTAGATACCTAAATATGTGCGTGAAGTAGCAACACATACCTCTATAAACCTGGATGACTGAGATCTAAGGGGACTTAGGATTTTTATATAAAAGGAGAAAGACTGACAGATCAACGTACAACTGAAACTTCTGGGGCAAAGAGTGTGAAATGTTTATTTTTATGACGTAGGGAGCACTAAAAGACGATTTTCCTAAATTCACTCCCTAATAGGATGAAACGGGGGTCCAAGCTTTGTATGGTGGACAGTTACTTTCACGCGAGCGAAGCCGCTAGCAGAAGTTAGTCTACACATGAAAGGAGAAACTACCTGACTGATACATCAACGCACAGCTGAAACTACTCGGACTAGGAGTGTGAAATTTTACACTAGGCCTCCTTTTATTCACGTAGGCGACCACGAAGAGAGGAATTCGCAAAAGTGGCTCCTAAGTGGATGAAACGGGGGTCAAAGTTTGTAAGGAGAAACCTATTTTCAAGCGGGTGAAACTGCTGTCAGTAGCTAGCCACTATACTCATAGATGCCTTACACACTCTCCTGAATATCCTGGTTTACTACATATTATCTGTCCATCTCTACATTCTCTACTAAGGTGGATGCTGCAGGGTAGCCGTTAAGTTTCAAATTTTCTTAAGTTTGTTTGCATTTTGGTCTGTATCAAGGTGTATGTTGATTCAAATTTATGATTGGAGGCTGTTACACATTTATAATACTTCATTAGTTCATGAATAGGTACCCGACCGGTCCTATGAGACCGCGCTGTTATTGTTTTACTATTGTGTCTGGTTTTGTGGGTATGTGATAGGTTAAAATCACGAAGACCCTCTGTCCGGGTCTTGTGGGTATTGATTTAGCCCTATTGAATGGCTATTTCACATCACATCAGAAATCCGCAGGAGAGCCAAGGTTACTGGTGTAGCCCTAAGAATTACTAAACTTAACTGGCACCGGGCAGGGCACATTGATCACAGAACAGATGGCCGATAAGGACGAAAAGTTCTGAAGTGGCACCACGTACCGGAAAACACAGCCTTGGAAGGCTTCCCACAGGGTCGCGAGAATCGCACTTGACCGGTCGTTATTGCGACTTTTGGGGAGGCCTGTGTCCAACAGTGGACGTCTATCGGCCGAAATGATGATGATGATTTAGTCATGAAAAAGTAATTCAATAGGGTTAGCTGGATTGAGATATTAATTGTAGAAGAATATTTGAATTTTGGCGGGCTACCTTAAAAAATTCATCAAACACACTAAGTAGGTATATAAATGTCATAGCAAAAAAATTAATTGTTCACAACCACTTACATTAAAACCACTTTAAAATTACTCACAAACCTGTTAGGTTGGTTGAGTTTTTTTTATCCATTTTAAAAACATTTTTGTGATGATTCTTGCTTATCTTCTAGAATATATCTTAATTATCTATAGAAACTACAAAGGTTTGTATTTTTTTAAACAGTAGGTATATCAAACGCGTTTTATCTTACTAAGGGTCTTCTGTGTCAACAAGTCAAAACTAGTTTTGACTAATAAACAGTATTGTATACAAACTTTCCCTTTTCTAAGTGTGATTGGAACCAGGAATTTAAGCATTCAAGTATAAAAACCACTTACTACTAAATTGTTCAAAGCTTGATTTAAAGAAAATACCTAGATACAACCTTGATTTAAAAAATAATAATAGTGACATTGACCCCTGAGTTTGTTTCGGTGTTTCTTCTCAGGTTGTGCCAGTGTAGGAAACGCCAGCCTCATCTATTACGTTTAAAAGTGTTTATTATTTTTACTATCATAATTTTATTAGTATCATATTTTATACTCTCAGTTAAAAGGAGTAGTATTGAATGTTAATTTGAATAAATTACTTTATAGATATTTTTGGGCAATCCGCCCCAGCCTCACACGAGTCTTAGAAATCTTTGAATTTCTCTACTATAATTACCAAGTATTATACACCTAAACCTTCCTCATGAATCACTCGGTCAATTGGTCAAAACAGCTTGAAGATTCGGTCAGTAGTTTTTGAGTTTATCGCGTTTATACAGACAGACAAACGCTGTGGGGGACCTTGCTTTATAATATGTAGCATAGCATAGCATCAGCCTTATAATGTTCCCACTACTGGGAGTCGGGCCTCCTCCCTCTAGGAAAGAGATTGGGCTGTAATCCACCACGCGAGCCCAGTGCAGATTGGTGGATGTCATACATTATCTTCGAATTTTTGGTTGTAGGACATGCCAGTTTCCTCACGATATTTTTCTTCACCGTTTTGAGAGCAGTGGCGATGAATCAATTTACACAAAGTAATGTGCCTGGTTGGGTTTGAACCCGTGACTTGCAAATTGCAAGTCGGGGTAGTTGCTACTGGGCCACCACAGCTCTCGATAATATGTGGGGTTGTTCGTAATGAAGGGTGTGCCTGTAGCTATTAGCTTGGGACAGATCGAGACCTTGGGCAAGTACACAATTGGTAGGTAACTGGCAAAATTGGCTGGTATCGCTGGTATAGAACTCTACCTAACTCCTCAGGGAATAAAAAACGTATTTGTAATGTAGTGAGCAAGCTTCAAATGACTTGACTTCAAATGACGCAAGGGTGGAGAGAATGCGTCAATCTTTTTACTGACTAAAACGCATCTGTGGCCTTGGAATGCAATGAAGGAACATTAATATACCCATTGCATTCTAGGGGGGGGCACGATAACTCTTTCGAAAGTTCCCGCAGCCCAGGCGAGATTTCATGATATTATGTAATTTATCCATTAGGAATTTCGGGGGACGTTTAATTAGTTGTCAGAATCAGTTACAATGTTTATTATATGACTCAGGTTCCAGGCGTTATGAGTCGCAGGGAGATTGTTTGTCGTCTGCAAGCCTGCGCCTACGCCGTAGTTGGGACCATGGTAGCTCACCGTATGGTAAGGACCAGTAAGCCCGAGTCATTTAAGGCGCGAAGTGTTCTTCGTGCGCCTCACAGAGGTGTCAGCAAAATGGTAGGCTCTTGGTGAGCCCTATGCCTGTTAGCACCACAGGATTTATTGAAACAGATACCGTGGTCGTGGAACGCAAAGGGTGACTGATGGACACAGTATATTTTAGTCAGTAAAAGTATATAATGCTCAGTCGCTCGACCCTAGAGCGGGAAAAGTCATTTGATGATTTACCACCTTAAAAAAGACATCAAAAACAAAAATGCAGATTATGCAAAGTCGCGGCGGGCAGCTACTTTATAATATATTCTTACATCTTATGTAGGTACCTACTCATTTCTCTTATGAAATAATCTTGATTGATTGAGCAAGTAACTATACGAGTATGTTATGAACATAGGTAGGTATGTAAACATTGATCTTAGAGGTCAAAATAAACATAGGTACGAGTACAGTTCAGTTATGCATAAAGAGCAATTTACCTTATGCAGGCTTATCACAAGGTTCGCGCGTGCTAGAGGAATTAATTGACGTAGGTAAAAGTGCGCATTTCACCAAAACTAATAAGAGATAAAAGAAATGATAAGATTAGACAGCCGATCGATTTGATTTATATATTTTAATTTGGTCCTTTTGATAACAGCCGGTACCTATGCCAAACTGGTTGATCTACTTCTATAATGTACCTACCACAGTACCTACATTTGTTTTTATACAGAATAAGGACGAGGTAAAATATTTTCGCCAATTTAAAGAGGCATATGTCCAGTTGCGGACTACAAAAAGCCAAGTAGTTTGATTGATAGATTCTATACGCCAAGCGGTTAAATAGATAATGTCAGAGCAGTCTACAATAGATAACAAGTCTATAAAACACATCTCAAATTCGCTTTAGAAATAAATATTGAATAAAATCAACAAAATATTAAAACGCAACGAAAGGAAAGTCGTATACATGACTTTAACTTACCGTAACACGACATAAGCAAGCATTAATGCGAGTTTCACAACGAGAAATCCTAGATAAATAAACAAGAAGGTTTTAATTCAAAAACTTACTGTGTTAATCTTTTGAGAAAATCCCAAATCACATGTGTATAATATCACATCGGTTCATGGTTAACGGTAAACCGTAGAAGCGCGGTATTTGGACCGTATGTGGCACGTACGTATATGTGGACCGTACAATCGTTTGGTCGCTAGCAGACTGTCGGCGCGGCGTTGCCAAGACCGAGACGCATCACGACGATTAGCCATACTGCTTGGATTGGAAATTTTGCGGTCAATTGAAGCTCTAGGAATTGGAGAGCTTTTTGGAATCGTGTTTGTCGGGTTTAGGTGACTTTCAGAGCAAGAAATAGGTAGCTGAGTTTGCATACAATATAAAATAAAGCTTTAACAGTAATAATTTATTATTTAGGTATTTAATTTTCGATCGATTTTTTTTTAATAATATTAACTAAGTGCGATCCCACTTGATTACAAGCAGTGATGCAAGCGTTGATGGTGAGGCTCACTAGTTTATTAACTCTAGCCTTGAAAACACCAAAATTATAATCAGACGGGAAGACCGCAGCAGGCAAATAAAATTGTTCCAGTCCTCGTGTATGCTCTAAAAAGACATTTAAATCAACACTCACATAGTCTCGAAGAGCTAATAAACCAGATTGCTCCAGCTTTAACTACCTGTCGTCAAACCCTGCTCTGCATGCTCTGTCTCTTATACAAAATTATTTACTGCTGAATAAACATTATGAGACAATCCTCGGTAACTCATAATAAGTCTGTTAAGTATCCTAATTGAAATCATATTCTCAGTTAAACAAGTGTTACACAAATCATGTTAGGAAATTACCTTAGACTAAAAGGATTATGATGAAATAAAAGGCCTATTACACCACCCGTTTTTACGACCGGTCTACGTAGACTGTCGTTGAGTCTACTTACAAGTAAGACGTCTTACCCTTATTACACTACTGACTATGACTGGTCTGTTGGTCTAGTAGTGGTTACTGGCCCTGATTGCTAACCCAGAGGTCGAGTGTTCGATTCCCACCCAGGACAAATGTTTGTGTGATGATCATTTGTTCTGTGTCTGGGTGTGATTTATCTAAAATATGTATGTATTTTGAAATATATAAGTAATAAGTATGTTTATCAGTTGTCTAGTTCCCATAACACAACCTTTGCTTAGCTTGGGACTAGATGGCGATGTCTGAAAACTGTGGGATATTATTATTATTACTACGCGACGTAGACTAAGACCGTTCGTCAAAACGAGTGGTGTAATAGGCCTTTTAGTATGAAATCCCCTGGTTTATGCCACGCTGGTGTCTAATTAGGGTGCAGTGCGGTCTGTAACGTTCATTATGATTGCGTTAATTATTCAGAAGACAAGCATGTTTTAGGATAGACGCAATTATGGAGGCTCTTACGTTTGTCTTGAATTAGTTATTTGGTGTCTATTTGGGGAACATGAGTACTTGTTTTCATGTGTTTCTAAAATTCAGTACAATTATTTATTTATTTATTTATTTATTTATTTATTTATTTATTTATTTAGTACATGGAAGACTTACAGCTAATAAAACCAGAAAAAAAAAGAAACCATAAACATTAGGAAGCCAATTACAAGTCCTCACGTATAGGCCTTAAAATATGGTGTTAATGGTGTGAGCACAAAAATACACAGCTTCGCATTTTATTTAAGCGAGATCATTCATAAATGCAATACATCATCATCATAAATTCAATACTACTGTTAATCCTAATGCTACTTGAAAAATTTAAGGCTTAAGCACCCTCTGGCTGAGTTCACACTAATTGTGAATGGATCTAAATCATACTCCCTGCATATGTCATTGAAATTACTGCTTGCACGCACAATATAACTGTTCCGCCTGTAATTTGAAGACGTGTGAGGAACACGTAAGGGTGGATTAAAACGAAATGTTTTGTTTGGCACATTAAAATAAAATTTGGACAAAAGTTCAGGGCTATCAATATTGTTATTGAGGATTTTCAGCAAGAATAAACAATCTGCAATTCTACGTCGATCCACTAGTGGTAACAGATGATATTTCTTACAGAGTCCGAAATAATCAGTCGAGTGATATGGAATCTTTTGGTTCCAGTAGCAGAACACTTCTTGCTTGTATATTGCACAGAGGGCCGATTCAAGTAGATCTTTCATAGCAGGCGTACTCAGCCAAAAACTAAAAATTACGAGAATCGTCTTTCAGGGCTTTTACCATTTCTAATACATATATACTTACCACTGTCTTAATTCGTAGGGGACAAGCATGGTCGAAGCTTACTGGGGCCTGTGTTGTCGAAAGAGAATCCCGGGACCCTGTAATTATAAGGCCACTCCTGTTCCATAGCAGTGTCAGGATTGGGTTTTAGTCGGCAGAAGTCTGTCACACCCCGCTCCGACGAGAGCGGGAGAAGTCATTTTGTTGATCTCCGACCTTAAAAAAATACATTACATCTGTCTGAATAGGTAAGTACCTACATTGCAAATTCAGTGTTTTTATCACCGTACGCACTTTAAACACGTGGTCGTAAACGCACTAGTCTAAATTCAAGTCCTACTTACCGGTATCAGTAGAAGCCGTACAACTGCATAACGTGCGCGATAAAGTTTCGCAATAAATAACATGTTTCGCTGACGTCACTACTCGCAATGACCGTGTTGGCAACAGGTCAGGATTCGGTTCTTGACTCATGAATCAGTGCCGGACTTAACGGGGGGCCTGTAGTGAGTGCTACCAAGGTAAATAAATGGTGAATAAAAACGAAGGTATTAAATCCAAATTGTTTTTCCGAACGTTTGATTATTTTTTTCACGGTCCTTTAAGACCTTTGGAAGCGCTGGCGTCGTAGTCAATTGCTTAAGGTTAATTTACATTGATACAGTAGTTTGCGTCAGCTTCACTGGGTTCTAAATGTGGTAAATAAACGGTGGAGGTGTGCATTGCTTGGGCGCGGCACCGCCGTGTCTTCGTGGTAGCGATCGGCAGCAGTGATTTCTTGCACTGGGCTGTTGGCGGGATTCCGATCCCGATCTTCAACCACCGAACGCGTTGGCTTGCGGACGGTGAGCTATGAGTAGCTTCACTAGATTCCGACGCTGGATCAGCACATGGGTTTTCCTTTTAGAAGTCAATCCATGGCCCCATAGGACCATGGGTCGACCCTTCGGCCCTGCTGGGCCGCTACAGTTTGCTGACAACTCATTGACGCGCACGTGGGGGGCTTTAGTACTTCCAACCCTTACTGCATCCTCAATCCAGCCCTGTCCACGATGCTTCCTTTCCTTCAATAGGCATATAGCACTACATAGTGGTGTAGGTGCCTCACGAATGAGTCCAGGCGCACTCAATCAGAGCACAGTTGATCTCTGCGCCCACGCTACACCTCTATCAATTTGTTTTTGTTATTTAGTTATGCTCTGACTGCAGCTGCTCTGTGGATTTTATTCAATTAGGTGCAGAATGTTCTGGAGTACATGAAGTGGTAATTATTAGTGTTTAATAATACCTACCTACTATTACCTCAGGTGTATTATAAGTAAATAGGTTTTTAATACACGTCGATATATAAACACTATTGCATTGGTATTTATTTATTTCCAATTAACAATTTAATGGTTTTCCCGTTCCATCATCAATAGTAAAATTTTAATTAGGTTTTAAAGTATATGATATTGGATGCGATACTTCAGTGCTAGCTATAATGGGTTGTGGAGGTCTGGTAGGCAGCCGCTTCTCGTAAAATACTGGTATTCAGCTAAATCCGGCTTGACTGGAAGCCGACTGGAGCCAATATAGTTGGGAAAAGGCTAGGCAGATGATGATGACCTCAGTGCTAGCTATATTTGGTTTTATTGTACAAAAGTGCAGTCAGGTAAAAATGGTGAAGTCATCTGCTACAAAAACGGTTAATGTTGCCGCATTATCAAAATAATTAAATAAGGAGAACGCAATGGGTTTGAAAATTAGAAAACCCATTTTTTTATCATAGTTAGTTGTTTCGGGGTAGCTCGTGAAAAATGTTTCTTAACTTATCACATACCCGCAAAACGAGACACAATAGTAAAACCGGAGCCGAGGAGGAGGAACTAGGACCGGTCGGGAATTCATGAATTAATTTTTAGCATTTTGCAGTACATTGTGAAGTTGTATGTGATTATTTCATAATTGGCGGCCGTAAAACGTATTTGTTTACAAAATTATAATCTTTATTACTAATATATATATAATAATAATATACTACCCTCTCTGTTGAACTAACCCTTATTAAATGAACCGAACATTTGAATTTCGCGGATTGCTTGGAGATTTCCCTTAAATCAACGAAATTAAGTCGGTTTTTCTTTGTAATGATTTACTGCCAAAAACGATTCTCTACACTTGCTTTACGAGTCAATAGTGAAATAATCGTAACAACAAACTTTTTGAAATCTCTCAAAATGTGTATTTTTGGGGTTTCTGACCTGGAAAGGAAAACAAAACTTCCCTTTTGATCTTCGATTTTCTTTATGGAATGTATTCATCTCTCTGATTTTTCATTAAGGAATTTATACATCTTTGTTTTCTATTTTAACCTAAAACTGTATTAAACTATACATGGCAGTGGCATTTGACAATTTCGTAATTTCTTAATCAGAAATGGGCCCTAAGAATCGTCTTCCGTTCCAACAAAAACTGCAGTAGTAAGTATGACGTAGGTACACCTATGTAGGAATATCTATGACGACACATAAGAACTACGAAATTCTGCATCTCTATTAAAGTTCTCTGCGACAGCGCGAAATTATCTATCGGGCAGTTATCCACACCAGACATAACACCTGTCTGGTCGGAGCTTTCTCCCTTTTCAACGTAGATACCTACGAGTACACATGTGGCGTTTTACTCTCAGTTTCACATTCCTCCAAACCCTATTTCAAATTATTCCTTTTACTGTATATATGAAACCAAGTTTCTGTGTCTGATGCATTTCCAAGGAAAAGTTCTGGCAAACTTTATTGGTCTTACGTACCGGTAACTTTTATTGGATACAGATAACTTTTAGGAAATCTCTTTTATGATTTATTTATAACCTGAGATTCAACTTTAACTTTTTCTTAACTGATATAAACTTGTGCTTGACTGCGATCCTACCTGAAGGTAAGCATGGGCACGCCGTCATTGTGGCGGTAAGTCCCCTTTTTGAATATGCTAGCGAAGGAGGCTACCGACCGTGAGCGCGAGAGGGAACAGCCCTCACGCCGCCGCCACCGAGATCCCAATCCCAATGTCCGACCACCGTAGGCGCGTGCTGGCGGACTGGCTCGGTCCGGGTTATTACCGGACGCCCGCCGTCCGGCAGTCCGGTAATAACCCGGACCGAGCCCAAGTCGTCAACGGCTCGTTCTGTTCCACGCGCGTCACAAGGAGATGTCAGCAAACTGTAGGCCCGACATGGCCCAATTTCACTGTGAAGAAAAACTTTTTATTTGGCTTGCGTTGGTTTTATATTCATTGGTACCATGAACATTGTTCAGATAGCTGATAAGGGAAGCACACGACAGCCCCAACACAAGTACTACTGTAACTTGCTGGGGCTGCCTCTGTTACAGATGAAATAAATATTTTTGTATATACTCGTAAAACAAAAACCGGTAGGTATAGGTTATGTTAGAAAACTTGGTCTTATGGGAAGTGGTACAGTAAGCCATAAGTACAAAGTCATCATCATCTGCCTAGCCTTTTCCCAACTATATTGGGGTCGGCTTCCAGTCAAGCCGGATTTAGCTGAATACCAGTATTTTACGAGGAGCGGCTGCCTACCAGACCTCCACAACCCATTAACTGGGGTAACACGGTACTTCATGGCCAGACTGGAGTCAGAATTACTGGCTTCTGACTATCCGTAACGACTGCCAAAGATCTTCAAATGACAGCCGGGACCAACGGCTTAACGTGCTTTCCGAGGCACGGAGGAAACTCGTTATGTTAAGATGGTCACCCATCCACAGACCAACCTAGGCAAGCGTTGCTTAACCTTGAAGATCGACCTGTGCGGCTGTTATTATCTAGCCACGAGCTCCTCCCATAAGTACAAAGTATGCAACAGAAAAGTAATACAGCGACAATGTGCAGTAGTACCTACTGAAACTGCAATAAGGAAAATATGAAATGACACACGAGTACTTTGTCTCATATTTCGAAGAATAATATAAATTTATATTTATATGAGTCTGAGACATCATTTTATAAAGAAAACGAGATGTTTACTCGTATATTTCTTTGTATTCGCTAAGACAAATTCATTCGCCATAATTTGCATGATCATTTCAGATCAGTAGGCCTAGCGAAGTTACAATTATCAGATAGATATTTTAATGCAATAAATACTTTCATGCGTGGGGAAAGATGGGTAAAAAATATAGGTACATAGCGTAGCTTGGCCTGTTTTACAATGTCCGAGTAGCCACACTGCTTGAATAAATTCAAAAATGGAACAGAATTTGTATGAAATTATCTGCCAAGTAAGATATTGTAAACTTAATCATAGGTGGTGAAACAGGCCCTAATTAAAACTACGAGTACATATACACTAACTCACTCTAAACTAAAATATGGCGTCAAAAAATACAACCGTTTCGTGTAGAATCTCTTTCTACAATCAGTACTGGCGTAAGTGATTAAATAATACGATAAGTTGGTAATTTCGTTAACGTCAAAATTTTAAGTAGGCTACCATTTATACTGTAAAACTGTAAGATGCAGCGATGAACGATGTGAATTTGGCTACGAATTTTCTATTTGTTTGTTATGACCACTTGAGAATAGACGTTTTAATAGCGTTAACTATAGGAGATTGTCAATTTGGCTAACGCCCGTTTTCAATAACCTACCGCAGTTCATAGATAGATAGCTATCCCCGATAAACAGTAAGATTTCATCCACAACTTTGGTTGGAAATGCTATCCGTCGGTAGGATATAGGAAAGCAAGTAAGGGCAAAAGAATAGATTTGTTTATTTCTAGTAGCTGCAACTGTAGAGAGATAGCTTATTGAAAACGGGCGTAAGCCTGAAGGTGACGGTGGTGTTGGTGGCTAATTGAATGGCGGACATCTTTCGACAGAACTGATGATCAATACCTGATCAGGTAAGTAAGTACCTATCAATTGCGACTGCAAAAATACTACGAAGGACGAGTATAAACTCATATTTCGAAGAACATGCAGCCAACAGTAGAGATATTTAGTAAATAGTGGTACTTACGAGTACTTCATTCGGAAAGGTGTACGTATCACATACATATATTACGTAAATACTACTTACTATTAGGGCGATTTCAGACCTGGTTTTGTGGATGACAAGCAATGGGTAACTCACCTACCGGCCTTCCTGTACGAATGTGCTCAATGTACAACAGCGCGTAGTGTACGTAAGTCTCAGAGAGTTATCAGCAAAACTGAAGGGTCCCAGTAAGTCCGATGCCTGCTAGGACTGCAGAAACATTTGAAAGAGGAATGTTCATGGATTTTACAGTCAGAAAAAGTCTAAAACTCCTTCTTTCTACACTCCAGAGCGTCACACGCCACAGATGACATTCCCACTTAAAAAAACCTTCTACGAGACTCGTACTACAAAATCTTACCAACCTTGAGCGTACATTTGTAAATTAGTTTGTAGAACATGTCTGCCATTTAACATCTGCCTAAATGTGTTATTAAGTGGCAATTGCCTTTTATTAAACGGTCACGATCACAATGGCCGTGGACGGTTGCCTCCGGTTAACAATAAAGTAACTGGCAACTGATAATTAGGAAGCCAATCACCGGACACAATTGCTCTTTGCGTAACGGAAGTTAGAATCTGCCTTCTGTTCACCGGTTTTAAGGATCAGTTTAGCTGAATGGCATAGAACCATAGTATAGAATGTGCCTTGTTATTGCAGGGTCGAATGGTTATGTTTTTACTGAAAACAGTGCAGGAAATAAGTTGGACATAGGTGTGTAGAAATATTTAATAGGATACCAAGATTATTGAAAAGTAAATAAAAAAAAGGACTCAATATTGTATAATTAAATTTATACCCTTATAAGCAAAAACTTGTATTTACCGTCTTTTATACCGTGTTTTTATGCAAATAAACATTATTTTATTCTATAGGTGATTGATACGTAATAGCGTTGTGTCTAGAGGGCACTCTAGAGTCTAGACTCATTACTACTTATCTATTCATAATCACGATCGAAAACGTGGTTGAGCAGTGGTGGCCTAGTGGCAACAATCCCGACTTACATGTTGTAGGTCGCGGGTTCAATCAACCCAGGCGTATTCTATTCTCAAAACAGAGAAGGAAAACATCGTAAAATCGGCATGTCATAAAACTAAAAATTCGAAGGCAGTCATATTCATCCACTAACCCGCTCTACCCGGGTTGTGGATTACGGTCCATACTCTCTCCTAGAGAGCAGGCCTAAGTCCCAGCATTGGGAACATAGTCCTTGCACGCATGCACGATTTGCGCGTGGAGATGCAACGCCGGGGCGAAACTCCGCTGCCACGACAAGTCGCGGTATGGCGGACAGAGTTCCGGCGGGATCTCAGGGTGGCATGGCGACTGCGACTGTCGCAACCCAGTGCTGGGCATGCCGTCATTGCGGCGGTAAGTCCCCTCTTTGAGGAGTGGTTGGAAAGAGGTCACGGCGTCCTCTCGTTCCGTATGACGCAGGTCCTCACCGGACACGGTAAGTTCGGGAGGTTCCTGCATCGGATCAAGGAGGAAAGGACGCCCGGGTGTCGCCACTGTGTAGACCGCCCGGAGGACACGGTGGAGCACACGGTAGAGGTGTGCCCCGCTTGGGCGGAGCACCGCCGTGTCCTTGTGGAGGCTATCGGCGGCGGTGACCTCTCGCGCCGGGCCCTGGTAGAGGCCATGGTCCGGAGCGAGGAGGGGTGGCACGCAGTCGCCTCCTTCTGCGAAGCAGTAATGTTAGCGAAGGAGGCTGCCGACCGCGTGAGGCAACGGAACTCACGCCGCCGCCGCCGAGATCCCGATCCCGATTTCCGACCACCGTAGGCGCGGGCTCGCGGATAGCGAGCGCTGGGTAGCTCGCCGTCCGGCAGTCTGGTATTAATCTGGACCGAGCCTAGTCGTCGACGGCGCGTTCTGTTCCACGCGCGCCTTAAGGAGATGTCAGCAAACTGTAGGGGCCCGGTAGGGCCGAAGCCTCTAGGGAACACGGTATCCGAAAGGTTGTCACCGTGTCCCCCAGATCGATGGTAACGAAGGAACGGGGTAGGGGTTTAGTCAGTAAGAGTCTGACACGCCCTCCCGCTCCGCCCAAGAGTGGGAGAAGTCATTCTGATGATTCCCCTACCGGAAAAAAAAAAAAAGAAAAGCATTGGGAACATTATACGGTAGCTTACGCTATGCTAAACGTTCACAACATGTGAGGAGCTCGTGGCTAGATAATAACAGCCGCACAGGTTAATCTTCAAGGTTAAGCAACGCTTGCCAATGCCAAGGTTGATCTGTGGATAGGTGATCATCTTAACATAACGAGTTTCCTCCGTGCCTCGGAAAGCAGGTTAAGCCGTAGGTCCCACCTGTCATTTGTAGGTCTTTGGCAGTCGTTACGGATTGTCAGAAGCCAGTAAATCTGACTCCAGTCTTGCCATGAAGTACCGTGTTACCCTAATTAATGTGTTGTGGAGGTCTGGTAGGCAGCCGGTCTTCGTAAAATACTGGTATTCAGCTAAATCCGGCTGGACTGGAAGTCGACCCCAATATAGTTGGGAAAAGGCTAGGCAGATGATGAAACGTTCACAACATGTAACATATTAAACACACCACCTCAAAATAAAGTTCAGAATCGGCTACTGAATCGATTTCAGCTATTTTTAAAACATACATGTAGTAATTTTATCAAAATTACCTGTTTTCATAAATTCTTGATTGCGTCACTAGAGTGTTTGTGTTTTCTGCGTGCGTACCAACACATGTTCTACTAGCGTAATGAATCGAATCCCAATATTATTTGCTTATAATTAGGATAACTAACAAGTGCTAGAATTATGTTTGTAACTTAATTTTCTAATTGGGCTGTAATGGGTGTGGAATATTTCAGTAATATAGTTCTGGAATATTCCACATAGCTATACCTTTATGTCAACTTGTATAATTGTTGTTTGTGTGTAGTGGGTATTCTTTATGACGACAATACTCCGGTGAAGTATTACAGGCCCATCTCACTTCTGACCCATGTCTAAAAACTGTATTCCATAGTCATCACCAACCGTCTAGCGCGGAAGTTCGATGATTTCCAGCCGCTTTAGAAGCCGCTTTCCAAAAAGGCTGCAGCATCCTAGACTTAATACATACCTACACTGGAGTAACTATAATCTATCTTTCTGCTTAGCGTTTGTGGACTACGAGAAAGTCTTATGATATGATTGAGACTTGAACTTTACTACTTTTGCTCCAACGAACGGTGTCAGATTGGCTATCGGTACATCCACGTGCTGCAGTGTTTGGTAAATGATAAATGATATTTATTTTGCAAATAGGTTTTTTCCAAACTCTTTTAGACGTCAATTTTTTTTTGTTTTTTTTTTTTTTAACTAGATGAGGCCGGTGTTTCCTAACTGAATCAACGACTTGACGAACAATACCAAAGAGAGGACATATATGGTTAGGTTAAACACTCAAATTGCCAGACGTAAGTTAAAATGACTGAAAAAGAAAAAAAAATCAATCCACATAGTCCTCACATTCACAAAAAAGGAAATAAAATACATAATGTAATACTTAACAAAGTAAGCATTTATGTCAAACATTAATAATAAAATAATAATTAAAAAATGACAAATCGAGGGTATAGTGTTCAAACCCAATAAGTGTCGAAAAATCAAAAATCGTTTTATTAGTGCATCTTGATGCATTTTTGACGCTCTTTCCAGTGGTCTAATCCAATAAGTGGAATTCGCAGTAGAAACAAAGCTACGTTAGGTAATAACCCAATAAAGTCACCGTGTTTAGCCAATACTTAAAAACTGGTACCCTATAAAGCGTGTTATCTTGTTAAATAATATTTTTATTTCACGCTTAAACCACATAAAGCTTATTATTGGCATTGAGTGTTCAAGAATTTCAACTAAAATCACCCAACGGCTTCGAGGCAATAATCACTATCTGTATTTATCGGGTTTTACCTTTAAATACGTCGATAAAAAAAAACAACAAAAACCAAAAGCTAAATCAAAACAAATGTATTTGTCGGGTTTTATTGTTCGATTATATTTAAAAAGTAAAAAGTTATGTCTAGTTATATGGTACGGTACTAGCTGTTACCCGCGACTTTGTCCGCGTTAAGTTCGAAAAGAGTCCTATCAATCTGTGCATGTAATTCATTCCGAAAGCATCGAAATTATTAATTTAACTTTGATAAAAACCGTTTAAAAGAAAAAACACAAATGACCAAGAGGAAACATGTTGTGTACTAATGTATTACGACCAGATGTACGAACGTCAATGAGCAGAAAGAGTATTTTGCAAGGGTCGTAGCAGTTGGCGTTTCTGCTTAACCTTAGTGAAGGGTTAGGTTAATCTATTGGGCATGCCATCATTATGGCGGTAAGTCCCCTCTTTGAGGAGTGGTTGGAAAGACGTCACGTCGTCCTCACCTTCCTTATGACGCAAGTCCTTACCGGGCATGGTAAGTTCGGAAGGTTCCTGCATCAGATTTATCGCCGGATCGCCCGGAGGACACAGTGGAACTGCTTGGGCGGAGCACCGCCGCATCCTCGTGAAGGCGATCGGCGGCAGCTACCTCTCGCACTGGTTTTCTGGTACAGGCCAAGTTCCGGAGCGAGAAGGAGTAGCAGGCGGTCGCCTCCTTCTGCGAAGCCGTAATGCTGGTGAAGAAGGCAGCCGCACGCGAGTGGGAAGGCCCTCCTGCCCGTGCCGCCAGAATTCCAATTCCAATTTCCAATCAGCATAGCGGGCTTGCGGACGGCGAGCAATGGGTAGCTAGCCGTCCGGCAGTCCGGTAATAATCCGAACCGAGCCCAAGTCGTCATCGGCACGCGCCTCAAAGAGATGTCAGCAAAACTGTACAGTTTTGCTGACATCTTTTTGAGCTGTGTGCACACCATGATCGAAGCCTCTGGAGCCACAGGATAGCTTCTGAAAGGAAAACCTGAGACCCTGGAACAAAGGCGGAGAAAATGTCATCCTGTCATCTCATTCAATAAATCACTAATGCGATCGAAAGAGGTAGCTGTAAATATGAGGGATAGGATATCCTCTCGCTTCGTGATGCTCCGGGTGTCAAGCTTTAGGGAGATTCCCAAGCACGCAAGCACGGGCTTGTGATAGTGCCATCGAGCCGTCGAGTGAAAGCAAGCCCAAGTCAACGGTGTGACTCCAAGTGAAGTCAGCAAATGATAAGGTCCTCTACGGCCGATGTCTGCTAGGACTGCGAGACTTTTGACAGAGTTACTTTCCATAAGAATTTTTGCTCCGATAACATTTCTCTGCAGAGTTACACAATTTTGGCAGAAGACAATAAAAGAAAAAAATCGGGACACCAATCTTCAGCTGGATAACGTGTACTGATAGCGCAAGATCGTAGACGAATTCAAAAACTACAAACGTCGTATTTGTTTACAACAGCACTCATAAAAATTTGCGGGAGGGTTTAAATTCCTTATTCATTTACCCAGTATTTTTGGTGTATATTTGCCTGACGTGTGAAATATGAAGTATGTCCAACTTTTAAAAATGAATTTCGGCGAAATAGGTAAAGTACATCAATCATATACCTAGCCTTTTCCCAACTATATTGGGGTCGGCTTACAGTCAAGCCGTATTTAGCTGAATGTCAGTGTTTTACGAGGAGCGGCTGCCTACCAGACCAGACCTCCACAACCCATTAACTGGGGTAACACGGTACTTCATGGCAAGACTGGAGTCAGATTTACTGGCATCTGACTATCCGTAACGACTGCCAAAGATCTACAAATGGCAGCCGGGACCTACGGCTTGACGTGTTTTCCGAGGCATGAAGGAAACTCGCTGTGTTAAAATGGTCACCCATCCACAGACCAAACTTGGCAAGCGTTGCTTAACCTTGAAGATTGATCCGTGCGGCTGTTATTATCTAGCCACGAGCTCCTCGAAATAGGTAAAGTACATAAAATGTTTAATTTCTCTAGATCTAAAACCCAATAAGTCGGTACCCTTTGTAACTTATATTTTTATTACTACAAAATGGACTACCTCAGAAACTTAATAATACTGTTTTACACTAATTCAACGTATCCACTTTTATCAGAAATACTCATTATAATGATATTATTTGAATAACATAGGTATTTTTGCCCATAAAACTTAAATATTGAATATCTCAAAAGTGTAAATTTCGTACTTATTGGGTTTGAGCACTATACCCTCGAAATTGTAAAGTAAAATTAATCTACAATGTCAAATTGTAATAAATACATATCAAATTGTAAAAAAGTACAATCGAAAACAAAATAAAGTAAGAAGATAAGACAACAGTTGTAGTGAGCACTGGAGCGGGTCAATCCCAAGCCTTTACGTCCTCAACGTAATCCTTTACACTGTAAAAAGCATTTTGGCAAAGTTTTCGCTTAACAAAAGATTTAAACTTATTAAGGCTTAGTTCTTGCGTATGACTAGGAAGCTAATTATAAAAGCGTACCTATACATTGACATCTTAATGAGTCCCCTATTTTTTTGGTTATAAAAACTTCATCATACCAGTCCATCTTCAGGACCAGACCTGGAGATGATGGACGATGGGGCCGAAATCTGGAGTAGCGACTACGTTCCGGAAGACAAAGCGTTGGAAGGACTTCCAGACGGTGGGCGATGACCTGGTGAGGGTCACGGGAATCCGATAAATGCGAGACCTACAGAACCGTTGCTATGGTGACACAGCAGTGGTCGTCTTTCGTCTGAAATGATAATGTTGTTTGTGTGTGATGGATGCGAGCCGCACGTACAGGATCGTTCGTTATGGCGACACTTCGGGCAGGCCCATGTCCAATAGTGGACGTCTCTAGATTGAAAAGATGATATAACATAGTAGCCACTAAAAGTGACGCTTAATGAGTTTTACTGAGGCACTAAGGACAATGCCTGCACATCTGAGAAACTCATGGATGCCATTGTGCCATCGTGGCGTCAGCTTTTTAATCAAATTTAGCATTCGTTCGTTTAGGTTGCTAATAAAGAAGGAGGAGACAATCATCATACATCAAACAGTCAGAAGCTCACTAGCTTCTGACTGTTTTAGCAGACAAATTGCGTTTACTTCGGTCAATCACATGAATTTCGCATACCGAGGCCGCTCTTTTCCCCAGAGAGCTTGCTAAACAGGCAGATATTGACAAAGGAATTTCCATGACAACAGTACCTACTATTGTCAGAATCAGCAGGCTGAGCCAAGTTGATAATCTACAACCGTTAACGCTATAAGAACGTCACTTCTGAACGTTAATTCACATGTTCAGTGGCCTTACCATGAGTTTGAAAAAACGTTCTCGCTATCGAAAACTATAGCTTTGTCTCTTTCACGTGCACCACAATGACAGGGACAAAGCGATAGTTTTCGATAGCGAGAACGTTTTTACAAACTCATGGTAAGGCTACAGAACAAATGAATAGAAAATTTGAAGCTAGATAAGTTAGTGTCGTTCAAAATTATAGAGTAAAATTTAGTCGTTTCTACAATCTTCTTCTGCCTGGCGTTAGTCCCGGCCGTTACCAGGGTCCGCCTTCCTGCTAAGCTTACTCCACTTTGCCCGATCTTCAATATCCTTCCCAGTAAGGCCATTGGCTATCATGTCGGACTTGACGACGTCCAGCCAGCGCTTGCGAGGGCGACCACGGGACCTAGCCCCAAGAACAGCCATAGTCGTTTCTACAATGTTCATAGCTAAATATCCTTTAACGTTAAGGTATAAATGTTTTATTAAATCGCTTAGCCGTGGTGTTATTGTAGATAGAAAGAGATTCTACACGAAACGGTCATAACTTGGCTAGGCTTTCTGAAGTTAAATTCTGCCATCTGACTAACCCTGAAATATTGGTGTAATTAAGTTGTGGAGGTTCGTACCTTGAATAATATTGCATCTGGTTAAACTGGTTGTCTTTCCAAGCACAGTTTTCAATAACGTGGTGCTTAACTGTTGTACAAATAACGTGTTCGGTAAACTGCTTGTGAATTCTGAACACGGTTTAGAGCTGCTGTTTAACTAATAACGACCGTACATTAGCCTTTTTGAGGGCCATTCGTTCTCTGAATTGAACAATGGTGAAACGAGAACATAATAAAATATTAGAGTGTAATAAACATTTTTAAGTGCCTGTGTATTTTGGGTATTTTTCGTTACATATAGCATTTACAATTAAAATGTTAATTTATATAACAATTAAAATATTTATTAATATAACAATTAAAATGTTTATTAATATAACAATTTTTCAGAGCATTAGCCATAGTGACAGAGGCCTGTCACTATGGCTAATTCTGCTGCAAGAGTGACACTCCTAGGTGGGCTCACACAGTGGTTCTTTTCCTCTTTCGAGTAATCCGCAGCTTTGGTAGGCGTCGGCTTTAATGATGCCAATAGTGGTCGGAAATCGTCCTGCGCCTTCTGACACTCTGGGTATCTCCTGCGCAGTTAGCTCCTAAATCTAGAACACCTTCACCCGTCATGATGCAATGAAATTCCTTACTATAATATCCACTATATTCTAGAAACACCTATCTCATTATTAGCTCGTTCGATGAAATATTCTACATCCACGAAGTTGTTATTGATAAGAATGCAGGATTCGCAGATTACGTCATTCGAGAACCGGTCGCTTGACCCATTGCCATCGTCTGTAATATATTGTAGACTACTTAATTGTCTTTGTGTCTTGTTGAGTTATAAAATTGTAAGATAACATCTGTTTAAATGGAGTTATGTCATCATCATCCTCGTTTTCGTCCTACTGGGTAGGATTAGGTACATCTTCCTGGAACTTGACATTGTATACTAGTACTGGTACTTCTCATCTGCCAACAGTTATTACTGGATTCTAAGTTTATTGAAACGAATTTTGAACAAACGCTTCTATTCTCGAGAAACTGGGAGTCAAGGAGCGCTTATCTACTCTGATGAACAGTCGTATTTTTAAATAATTTGGTCATATATAGCGACATGGCCGTGACTCCATCGAACTCTTTGATGTTATACAAGAAAAGGTGAACAGGACAAGGTCAATGCAGTGGACAGACCAGATTAAAGCAGCTGCTGGCATTGAACGAGTGCGTCCAGACAGCTTCCGGAGAGCTAACCTTATGACAACAACGACCGCGGCAGTCAAAAGTGTAACGACCAAGAAGAAGAGAAGTTTATTATGGCAGCGTTGGTCTAACGGCTATCTTTTTGTATAGTCTTTGCAAAAAATTTACCTACTCATCCATGCCACATTTAGAGCAGTGTCTAGCCAATCCTTGGATTTTAACTGAATTAAACACTGTCTAAAGTATCAAACGAGCTTTGAGGAAAAGCAGTGATTTATCTTCTGGTTTCTTCGGTCTTCTTACAGGAGAGCTCTCCTGCAGCGGTATTAAAATTACCTAGTTCTGTATGGCTGCCTCAATAGGTAGGTCGTAAGTTTTTTTCTTTATATAAACCAATGCTTGATTGCGATTCCATCTGATGGTCATCTGTGCTGCAATCATTGATGGTCCAGCGCAGTTTATTAAGAGCATGTTCTCTCTAGCTTTGAAAACACCTAAATTGTAAGCAGACGAGAAAACCGCAGCAGGCAAAATTGTTCCGGTCCTTCGATGTAGGTACGTGGTATTATGACTAGGCGAAACGCTTACTCCATCCGGACCGTAGAGGTGTCAACAATGTAAGGGCGTATGGCGTAATTCAGGATGTAATTCCCGCGCACATTCTCCATTTTTTATATGTAGATATAGTGAATCTGCCAGCGGTTTTGTCTAATAAAAATTCTATGCGTTATTGTAAGGCATGGTCTACCCGTGTGTCATGCCGTGGTTTTTTTGACTGGCCTGTTGGTCTAGTGGTTAGTGGCCCTGGCTGCTATGCCGTAGGTCGTGAGTTCGATTCCCACCCAGGGCAAATGTTTGTGTGATGAGCACGCTCATTTGTTCTGTGTCTGGGTGTAATTTATCTATAATATGTATGTATTTAGAAATATACAAGTATGTTTATCAGTTGTCTAGTACCCATAACACAAGCTCTGCTTAGCTTGGGACTAGATGGCGTTGTGTGGAAAGTTGTGGAACATATATATTTTGAACGTTCGTTGTTAATTTTAACCAAATCTATTCAGTATAGTAGGAGTAACAAACTTAAACATACATACAAACTTTTGCCTTTAATATCAGTGTGTATGCCTTGTTCGTTAATAAACCCATTTAACTAACTATACGAACCACGATACTTGAATAAACATAAAGTTAATTGAAATACTCTGTCAATAATATTTCTAATTAAAATGTAATGGGCTCAGAAATGTAAGGGGAGCTATTTATAGGAATAATTGAATAAAGAAGACGCACGGCGGTAAGCAGTTCTCATATCATAAATAAGTACCTTAAAGACTAACATACATAGGTAAAACTATATTAAATTAATTTGTTAGTAAATAGGCCTTAAAACTATGTTAAATGTAACACTTCACTTTGCATTATATTTTCTTGGTGCTGTCTCGTGGTACTTACCTGCGAAAGCGACGGAACACAACGCCCTTTGGCCAAAAGTCTGCATTCATAGCGAGGTGCAGCTTTTAAACCATGCTCAAGTTAGCAATATACAAGTGACCCTTCTTCCGTAGTCAGCCAGGAAACACCGATCTTATCTAGTATAAACTAACGAAAAAAAAGTTTATGTGTAAAAGAGTTTGTAAACACCTGGAAACTTGCAAAATAAATACCATGATCATTGTTCCTTTTTACGGGTGATACAATTTTTTTGCCACCCCAGTCAGTGCCAGTTTGATTGAGAATAAACAACCGCAGATACATTATTTTCATAGCACGAGTGCTGCATATATGATTAGCCTTATTACCTCCGCACTTCCGAACAAAAACAGTAATAACATGCATGCTATGTATGTAAGAGCAGCGACGTAGCGAGTCTCTTAGTGGCCCCGTATATTAATAAAATGGGGGCCCCAATTTTATCTGATTGAGGTAAAGGTGCACGTTGGATTTAGGTATTTCTTAACCCTTAACTTGGCAAAGAAAAAAAAATTGAATAACTGGTTTTTTTTTCAAATAATCTTTTTTTATATGAACATAAAACGCAGAGAAAAATAATAAAAAAAATCAAAGCCTTTTGTTTCCTGAAATATCTTCCGTATCCTGTGAGATACATTGCCATGTTTGTAAGGAATGACTATCTCAGGTGAATGTATCCCACAAGACACACTGCCAAAAACAGGTAGTAGTACAAATGGTATATGAAATAATGATTTTTAATTGGTTAGATCATATATTCTTGCTTAACAAGAAATGACTGGTTGTGAAAAGTATAAAAACTATTTCTGCCAAGTATTTAGCATAATCTGACTACTTAGTACATAGTACATGACACAGTAGTTTGATTTTTGGTACATAGTTTGCACCTTCCTTCTGTTCCAAAAGTCGCGAAGTGGCTAAGCTGGTCACTGCAAATTATTTAATTATTATAATTAGCAACAGGTGCTTTTATTGGTTTTAATGAGGACCCTCTACATTATTATCCGTATGTTTCGTGGTGGTTCTGAGGAGTAATAATAAGTTTTTGGCAATATTGTATCTGAATTTGAACCATTACCGATGTTTCTCCGTTATAAAATCCAACTATTTGTATTAGATATGTTTAACAACTGTGATATCAACAATGGTAGGTACCAGCGTTGTCCCCTCAGTTCAGTTCTATAGAGAGCAATTAGAACATCAGCTCTATCAACACCGCCTGTATGGGCGTTGTAATGTTTTATAATTTCAGGATAAGGCATCGTTAACCTCATCTTTTTCTCCTTGTTTTTCTTTGGATCGTTGATATAGGGTCGACATCTACAAAGCTGCTTGCAGCACTGACATATTTACTGTCGTACCGATACCAATTGTGTAAAATTTTGCGCGACTGGTAGAGTGAGTGGAGACGCTAGCAATGGTGATGCAGTGACCGCTTTTTGGACGTCTATTACTTCATCGTTGGATAGCAGGTTGAGATTTTTCATCAACGATGGTAATGGAGGCCATCAAGGTGATGATTTGTTGTCTACCCTATGTCGAATTGAAAATTGCCGGGTTTCATTTTCAGACTCCGTCGATGAATCGTTTTCTTTACGCTCAATTTTGGCACAAAGCTTTCTGCCCCTTATAATGGAAGGCTGTACTTCGCCCTAAAATAAACAAGCTTAATAAACCACCATGCGAAACGAAAATCAAAACAAGCAAACGTTCCATAAAAAGACCAGAAACCAAAAACCAGATTTCAAACACTAGACAATAAAAATATGCACAGATTTTGCCATGTCATTTTAAAAAATCTATTTTGTCTCGACCGGGAATCGAATCCTGAACCTTTTGTTTTATTTTAACACCATCACCACTACGCCACCATAAAAGTAGTCAATACAAAATAATAACAATCAGAACACTATAAACATGGCAGTGTGCACTACACGATACATAACACCAAACCATAAAAAAACCAGTAAACATGGCAGTGTATCCTGTGAGATACATAACAGTTTGGCTCTAATTTACTAAACCAAATATACAATTTCGCATCAAAATTCATTCATTTGACACGTATATACTAATGTACTTTACCGTGACATGCACAGTTATTAGATTATAATGTAAAAACAATATAAAATATTAATTATTTTAACTTTGTCGGGGGGTCCACTTTGAGTGGGTTCAGCATTTGGATTATAATTGAAAAACGGTTGCGTCAAATTGACATGATATGACGTAAATGGGTTCAGAAACAGTTCCTTTCTTAAACAGTAGGAACATTTCGTTTAAAGTAAGAATATTTTTCTTAGTATGATTTTTTAAAGTTGACTGTATCCTACAGTGCACATCGTCAAGAAAAGGGTTAATAAAAACAATATTACGAAATAAACCAAAATAGCATCTGTCAATTCAGAATTTCGACAGGAATTCGAAATTCGCCTGAGAGCCTCTCATTATAGTTTGTTCGCGTTAAGAATGCAGTCATTTATCAGTGCAACTGTAATATAAAAGTGTATTTATTTACAGTGGTGTTAAATCCAAACAAATTAATTATATTTTAAAAGATTAAGTTTAATGAATTTATAAAAATACACCTAAACAGCTTTGATTGGTTAGAGGGCGGGGCTAGACCGACGGTCATTGATGACTTTACTGCATTCAGAACGCGAACGAACTATAGTAAGAATTAGACTTTTTAGACAGTAATTTTATGCTTCCAACAGGAGCCTTTGGTAGTGATACGGCTGATACGGCGGTAGCTAGGTAGCTACGCTCCTGGCTGAGAGTTCATCTGAGCAGGAAATTTCTAATTAAAATCTCGTCATAAAGGCAATATAAGTTGTTCAACAATGCGTTTGCCATACGACGTGTGGTAACCTTATTACCTACCCAGTAAGTAAACATTTCCGCACATTCCATAATGTATGACGCAATCTTAGGTTTTTTTCAGTAATGTTATTTCGTAATAATATGTATAACCCTAATCGTCATCTATGTTTATTGTCCTAAGCTGGACAGTTCTCTACCAAAATTTTTTAAATGCTTGTATTTCCTTGTAAATGTATTTTAGTCTATGTTCTGTTAAACAGTTTTAGAAATATCGAATACATAATACTTATTACAATTGAAAGGGCTATGCTTGGAGTTTCCTTGCTTGATAACATCCACAGAAATCTAACTAGTGATCACATCAGAAACGAACACACCCGCAGGAACTAAGGGGCATAGCTCAAAGAATCACCAAACTTTAATGAAAGTGGGCAAGAGAAATTGGTTGCAAAACAGACGGTCGATAGGGACGATAGGTTCTGGAGTGACCTGGTGAGGGTCGTGGGATGAATGCAAGACGCAAAAGACTATTTCATTGTGGTAATCCTTGTGGTAGGTCTATGTGCAACTTGGACGTCTTTTGGCTGAAGTGATGATAAAGTTGATGAATCCAAAAGTGTTCTGCAACCTTTAGACTTGAGTGTTTTCTTCCTTCTCTGTCTATGAAAGAGTAATGAAGCGTTTTGATTTTCCAATGAAGGTCTTCTTTATTTATCTGTTTGTTGTAGATTTTAGTAGATATTTAAAAAATGCAAATTTGAGTCCTAATAAATGTTTTTGCTTTACAGATGTAACTTAGGTTCATGAATTACATTAAAAAACAATAAGATAAGAAGGTGACACAAAAATAAAAAGTCAAAACATCGACCCATATATTTGAGTGCATCTAAAGATTCATATAGAAACCCGTCGGACCGGTCCCATCAGGTTTTCGTTAGACGATTAGAGTTCGTCAACCGTTTGCAATACAACCGAGTCAATAAGCCAGTAGGTACTTAAGGTGGGTCTACGCTAGAGAAGCAACGATGAACTGAGATCAAGTTGAGCCACTCTACTCGAGGTGTCAACTGTGGACGTACAACGCCTTCTACAGAAGGCTACTGAGCCTTCTTCAAAAATAGTTAACTATTACTATTATTATTATTATTGCTGTGTTAGATTATAATAGAAATATCGTTTTTTTTTGTAATTATGTCACTAGGCAGAGAAGAAAATAAAGTTGACCGTCCAACTATCAACTCTATTTTACCCTAAAGCTTCTCTTATAAGGATTCGTGTTCTGAAGTGGCGAACACCTGCCGGAAGACGCAGCGTTAGAAGGCATCCAACCAAGTAGACCCTTGTCCTGGTGAGGGTCGCGGGAAACCGATGTTTGCGAGATGCACAGGACCGATCGTTGTGGTGACGCTTGGAGAAGGCCTAAGTCAGCAGTGGACGTCTTTCGGCTGAAATGATGGTGATGATGTGTGTCAATACGCCTGTTATCTAAGAGTTCTCGTAGAGGCCATTGTGATCGAAAGCTTTATTCCTCTTATTAGAAGAATCAAAATACTTTAAAAAAAAAATAAGAAAAGAAGTAATAATTACGTATATGAGGAATGGTAGTTGTTGAATATATGTTATGGCGCTCGTTTTCATAAAACATAAATACTGTCTTACAGTGCCTACTATCATGACCGAGAGTTTTTATGAGTATCTTCATTTGTTGTTGGTAGCAGCGCTTAGAGTAGCTACACATTACACAATGGGTACTCAATCATGTACTACTTACGAGTACTTATGCATGTTCTTTACTATTTATGATCAATAGTTTAGTTGTTCCGAGTTTCCTCCGTGCCTCGGAAAGCACGTTAAGCCGTAGGTCCCGGCTGTCATTTGTGGATCTTTGGCAGTCGTTACGGATGGTCAGAAGCCAGTAAAATCGGACTCCAGTCTTGCCATGAAATACCGTGTTACCCCAGTTAATGGATTGTGGAGGTGTGGTAGGCAGCCGCTCCTCGTAAAATACTGGTATTCAGCTAAATTCGGCTTGACTGGGAGCCGACCCCAACATAGTTGGGAAAAGGCTAGGTAGATGATGATGACTTACTTGTTATAAGTGTTTTTACACCACTGTCTTGGACTATGTTATTATTTTTCCTCTCTGCTCGTTGCCGTGTCGGTTAAACATTCGGTAGCTGGAAAGGTCGGTCGTGGAAAGTATCGTATCGTCTATGAAGGTTCCTGCCGTGGAAATGTTCATAGGTGAAAGATTCTGCTGGGGAAACGGAAATAAATGAATCGTCCTGTTGTCGAACAGGTCAATGACGAATTGGTCTTAGGAGAACTGTTGCGGAACTGCACAAATCTATGAAAGTGCGGCCCCGTGACTTGGGTAGTAGAAATACTTAATAGCGTCTCTCTGCGATTAGATATACTTACTTGGTAATTGGCGGAATTCCAAAGGGACATTAAGTGCGTTGTCCTCTATATACTTAATTTGTTAAAAGCGTTGCTTAATTCATGAATCCCCGACCGGTTCCATAGGACCGCGCTGTTATTGTCTTACTATTGTGTCTCGTTTCGCGGGTATTGATAGGTTAGAGCGCTGGCCACACAGAAAAGACATAAGACGCAGACGGGGCGCGGGCAGGCGCAAATGTACCAGCGTTGCGCCCGCGCCCTGTCTGTTCAGTATGTTTTGAGTCGCGACGCTTCTATAGGTACATTTTGTATAAAAGAGACGTGGTAGAGACAAATGCCCGCGCCCCGTCTGCGTCTTACGTCTTTTCTGTGCGGCCAGCGCTTAAGACTGAACGTTAGGTAATAAAATATTTATATAGGTACTTTTCGACGCTTCAAAGGCAAAAATGTCTAAGCGACATGTGACATAAATACGAAAATGAGTAACATATACCATCGTCAATTTTTTCAGCGTCGTTTGATAGTCTCCTAGATAATTTTTCCTTACAAGCGTTGATGGATTATGTTCCTGCACTAATATAATACTAATTGCTACCGAGGCGGGACTTAGGGTATTACGGAGCCGAGTAGAGCCTATAGTCACAAATTTCCACGTGTATCGAATGACGTTTTTCAATTTACTTACGAAGAATTAAATAACCGGAGGCTGCCCGGCGACTCGTGGTGGATGCTTGATGACCCGCTTGATACGATAAATACAATAAATTGTGGCGGGAGCGAGCTAGTGCATTTTTCTTTTCTAGTGCGAAAAACTGTAAATGGCGTGCCTAAAAGCGGTAGGGGTAGGAGCGGGATTAAAAAAAAACTTATTTTCGTAGGTAAGCCTGATTACATTTAGTACCATGTTACTCTAGTTAATGGGTTGTGGAGGTCTGGTATTCAGCTAAATCCGGCTTGACTGGAAGCCGACCCCAATATAGTTGAGAAAAGGCTAGGTAGATGATGAAGCCTGATTACATTTTGATTGAATTTGAAATCTTTTTTCAACTAAGTAGTGACTAGTACGTAGTTTACAGGATTTTACAGGGCCAGTAGTCACATGGCCTGATGACAACGTCCGCTGTAAGTAACCAAAAAACGTACGAGTGTCCTATTTTCGTAACGGTTGCATTAGCTTCAGTTTTATAGAGCTAGTAACGACCCAATGGCTGCACTGGGTCGTTAGTGGCACTATGTTATCTTTCACTACTTTTTAAGGTTTTGCTGGATTCTTTTTTTTTATCCGGTATTTTATGGGAAACAAGTATGATTTTAATTACTCAGATACCCGCGAAACGAGACACAATAGTAAAACAATAACAGCGCGGTCTCATAGGACCGGTTGGGGATTCAAACGTTAATAAACTGGCAACCTCTTATAGCTATTTTCGTAGGTACCCTATTCGTCAAAGAACTGATTAAGCATCCATTCAAAATCAATATAAATACATAATTATGCTAAATCGTTACTTTAGGAAAAAGGAATAATTCAAAGAAAGAACACACAGTTTATATATTTCGATCAAATATATTCCAATGCTATCTTAAAACATCCTAGTTTATCTAAAATATAAAATAGATGTAACTAAAGAACACATTATCAATTATAATCAGTCATTCGATCACTCAACATTTAAACTATTTTTAACTATATATTAATTAGTATTATTAAATATCATAGTAATACAACAATGGAATGCATGACGCAGATAAAATACAGTTAAGATATTGAGTAAGAAATACTAAGGCAGTATATTCGAGCTAATGAAAAAAAAAAGAAAAAAAATAGAGTGCCAACGTCATTTGACATGTTTTAGCTGGCCCTATACACAATGGCTGATGTTGGTGCTTCTATATTTATTCTGTCAAATAACCTTGTGCATTTTAATCAATCTATGCGGTCGTCCAAACTGAATACTAATTATTTTCAAAAAGCTTTTAACCCATACATAAAACATTTGAACAACACTGGAGGCTTAGTTCATTCGAGAATTAAAACGAAATTGTTTATGGCACTGTTTTCCTTTTTAGGCAGTTTGGCGTCGGTGCCAGCCTCAATTCTTCAGGACGGCTCATCGTAAAAGATTTTGTATCTTAAAGACATTATAATGTGTGTACTGCCCGGAGAAAATTAGGTGCTAGGAGCTTAGGCTCTTGACAGAGTCCTACTATCAGCTTTAAAATATTGTGAAAAAGATCATTTAGAAATAGGAAAGCATGACCGAAATGTCACGCTTATATTTTTGCTAAGTTAATTTTCGACTGTCATTACTCATATCACTAAATCATATCATGGTATTCAGCCAAGTCCTGCTTGACTGAAAGCCGACCCCAATATAGTTAGTTGGGGAAAGGCTAGGCCGATGATATTTACTCGTATCACTGATGTAGGCTTCTCTGTCAAGAGTATCTTTAGGGCGTTCGCAACATCGCCACACCTCAGCTTCAAAACTTTGTAACACAACATATTTGGTCGCTGTATGCAGTACGAACTACTTCTTTACTTACACTAAATAAACCTACTACTTAAGTACTTAATACAAACTAGGAAATGCAAAATTTCAATATCGTAACGTTGCAATCAACTTTGAGAAATTAATTAAAAATATTCGTTTACTTTGTTCGTAGGTTAGCTCGAGGTCATGATGTAATAATCTTATTTTTAAGTATAATAATTAATACTGCTATACAATAAGTATATTTAACAGTAAAGATTAAAACTATAACGAATTTTAACAAAAATAAAACAAGTCATCGAAGTTTTTTCGGGCAGTATTGTTCAATAGAAACGAAAATTTACTTCTACATAAAAGTTAACATTACTGGATGTTTACTGGGACATACAGTAAATGGTTTTAGAGTAAATTGTTACTATTATTACTATAATAAATGGATATGGGGCATTGCAGTTATCGTGGAACAAGGGTTGTGGTTTGCTCTTAAATTGGTATTTTTTATTCTCGCTCAATTTCTTTATTTCAGGGTTTCTCTCATGAATTCCTTTTCGGATTTCATGCTATTTCAATATTATTATTTACCTACTTTGTAAGTATACATATACAAAAGAATTCAAACCTTTACAGGAAAAAAAACGTTAATACACAATTTTTGCAGGAAGAGGCTTTTTCTTTCCAAATAAAAACAAGCACTATTGTCAA
This sequence comes from Mythimna separata, assembly GCA_030763345.1. Lineage (NCBI taxonomy): Eukaryota > Metazoa > Arthropoda > Insecta > Lepidoptera > Noctuidae > Mythimna > Mythimna separata. The sequence goes on along the minus strand of CM061167.1, from coordinate 17,318,674 downwards.
AAGACTTTTTAGTCTTTTGACAATAGTGCTTGTTCCAATAGGTCACTAGATGTATGAATAAGCTTAGCATTTTTAGAACGATATTGTCATAAATACTTTTTAAATTAAGGTTTAAATGGCCCTTTCCGCAAAGGGCGCCTACTGTCGGCTACGATTTCGACGTTCTTCTTGATAAGGGTCGTTTAGTAAAAATTCAGAGAGCAAACGGTGACAACCGCTGGTCCCACACTAACTGCATGCGAGAAATATCACAAAAATAAGAAAATAAAAAGATAATAAGACTAAAGTTTGCTTTGATCGTATCCAGAAGCCTTTTGCATAGCTAATATTAGCTAGTAAGCTTAACGTAATATACCTACCTATACAAACGTAAAGGCAGTATCGAAATCCGACTCCAAAGTGACAGTTATGTAATCATGAAAGTATTCGAGTTGAGATCACTGAAACTAAATTACAAACTTATAACACAAATGTGCCTAAACCACCTGGAGAGCACCATCGGTATATTATAATAACGTAAGTGTCAGCACTATTATATTCCCAGCGAATAACGCCGGTGTTTCACTGTCGTAGTATAGATAATACTTTATGTCGCGTTAGTGTTTAGTAAATTGCTCTATAAGCAGTGTGTACGCTGCTCAAAAAGGTTCTTCGATCCACTTTCCAACTCAGTCTAAGACTATATTTAATTTTCATTAAAATTAGCAATCAATATTTAAGATTTGCCGCCCTGAGCGAATATGAATAAGTTATCACGTCCCTAAATTATTAATAAGTACCTACTTGCATCGAATTTGTTCTCGTACAGAAGCCTTATTTTCTCCGGTGAAATCGATTCTCCGGTTACTTTCCTTAACTAAAATTAACAATAATAATTTTATGTACCTATGATACTCTTAAGTAGATTGTCGTGGATGTTTTGAGAGTTAACACAAGACCTGGCAGTGTTGTTTAAGTTTGAAGCCACCATTAAGATCGTTCGCACACGACGATGTCGAACGTGGAGGATTACGGGCTTGCCGGCACGGCCTTGTGCAGTAGAGCAACGTCTTTGCATTAATACGCACCTAAGCCTTATAATCCAGTAACATCCAGACTCCAAATTAGGCTTGAAAAGCCGTCTTTTTAAACAGCGTACACAGATGGGTACTAATAATTATAGCAAGGTGTGTTTATTGACTAAGATCTTTCTTCTAGTGAAGCGTATGGGGATGAGCCGCCGTTTCTTCTTAGCACCCAATTGTAGGAGCAGGTTCTTGGCCTCGGCGAGGGTTGCTGCGTCGGCGCCATCTTCTACCCCTGAGATGAACCCGCTCTCAGGCCGCGACAGCGCGGGAGTGTTGCCAGGCAGAAGCGAGAACCATCGGTCTATCTTTGCAGATGAAGACAACTGTTGTATAACAAAGAACATTAAATTTACACGTGTTATCATAATTTAACATATTATCCACAGGAAAAAAGATCGCTGTTATTGTTTTTGCATTGTTAGGACGCTGCTGAAAATTCGCTAGGCACGATCGCAGCGTCCCGCTATGGTGTTAATTATTTACATCTTTATTTTTAAGTAATAGACATGTGCGATGTATTTCCTTAACAGTATCTATGAATTGATAGTATAACACTATTTTAGCCACGATATCACAGAATAAATGGTCATTTCAGACATTTTTCACACATAAATAGTATGTGGCTAGAAATGATCAGATGATCCTTATAATTATTACCTATGTACTTACATTTCGTTGAAGGGAAAAGTTTGTCCTTATGTTAAGTTGCTGGTATAAGTATGGCCAAAAACCACCTTCCTTCACTTATCGTTTTACTAGTCTATATTTCATAATTATGTATATTTTTTATACTTTGTTGGTTTACGAACGAAAATAATTAACACAGAAAACCAGGTATCGGGGTAAAACTGTAGTTTAATTCGTACTTCATTAATTGATTGATATGGCGATTAATAAAAACGTCATAGCTATAGTGTGTCCATTAGTGGCGCAAAATTGTTAACAGGATCAAAAATGAAGTAGTTTTTTTAAACCAATTTTGCTGCAATATTATGATGTAAAAACATCATTAGGTGACTGGGTAGGTTTATTTTCATTACTAGACAAGAGAATCGTTTCGGAATAAAATCCATTACATCTAACCCCTTTTGTTTCGAATAGTCTAAGTTACCACTATTATCTCCTTTGTTTAGCTTAGAACTAATGTAGCCTGTGGGCGTACAATACGAGTATAGCCGAAAATACTAGCACAAATATTTGTAAAGCTTTAGGATTTCGTGAAACATTGTTGGCATATTTTTCTCAATTTATGACAGAAACAAGCTGTGCCCCGCGGTTACAACCGTCTGGTGGTATGGATTGTAGCCTACGTGTTATTCTGATTTGTAAGCTATAGTATATTATTGTGAAGTTTCAAAATTCATTCAGTAGTTTTTGCGTGAAAGAGCAACAAATACTTATACATACATACATCCCCACAACCTATCGCAATTATAATATAAGTAGGATAAGATTTGGTGGGAAATATTTACTTAGTAAGTGGGCACATGGATACTGCATAGGTCACAGTCTAGTAGCTGTGACCGCTGCAAAAACAACATGGTGGAATGGGGTTTTATAGAGCAGCCATTACTCAATGTGAGTGCGGTGCTGCTGTTCGAGATATGAGCCATACGTTAGAAATCCCCGAGTGCCCCAACACTATTGCACTTTCGAGGCTCTGATGAGAGCTAGCTATGCTGCTATTAATGTAGGCAGTTACTGGGCCCAAACAGTTTAACGTGTTTACCATCGAATTGAAAAGAAGAAGTCTAGCCACTGCTCCATTATCACTGATTAAGTTAAAATATCTCTGAGCTAGGTTAATCGATTACAGAATTAATAACATTGAAATGGTTTTAGTATAGGAAGCTGAAACTAACTTGTTTGGAACGCTATTTCTAGTTCATAAGACGCAGCATTGGAAAGCCTCCCGCAAGGTGTCTAGATAACCTGGTGAGGGTCGCGAGAATCCGATAGTATGGGACACGCATAGGATGGATCGTAGTAGAGGTTTTTCGACTGTAATGATCAACGCTCTTTTGGCTAATAGAATTGGATTCATGATAAACTAAATGCTGGCGACTTTGAGCGAGTGGTGAGGAGCTAGCGTCAAGAGATCCGATTCATTGCGCACTAAGATTATTTGAATAATAATATTTTCTTCATTTATATGGATAAAGTCCGTATATCAAAAGATTGGTAATGAAAATATCTTTTAGATTGTGAAAGTTTCATAAAAATACACTCAATGGTTTTTCCAGATTTCCGCTTTTTACCTGCGTTAGACATAATATTGAAAATAAATTACATCAACTTCTATGAAAAAAGTTATAGATACTCGTACCTATTCGTTTGTCAATTTTTTATGCAAATGGTTAGCAGTACTTGCTCCGTGAGTTTTTTTTTCAAAACATATGAACGAGTCAAAAGCCTTTCAATATTTTTTTTTACATTAAGCCTCCATGGCGCGTTTTAATTCTGAACTCTTCCAAAGTGCTTAACAAACGTTGGGTTATCTCTTTACTTTCAATAGTTCTTCTGCTAAGTGTTGATAGCTAAAGAAGTTTTTTTTTCTCCTTAATTAAATTCCTTACCTGGCCCGGTAAAGCACGGCAATACCTTGCGCTGACGCTGTGTAGATCTCTACGTGAACAGGTAACCTGGACACGTTTTTTATTCTCGATGATAAAATGTGAGACATGGTTTACGGAGAGAGCTCGTTTAACATGCTATCGTATCCCTTTAATTTTTCTGCGTTTATCGCAATTCGTCAAATCGTTAAGGAGCCCGACGTATGGCTCCCTACTTAAGGTATACATAGGTTTTCCTTAACGATTTTTTTACGGAACAGAACTTTTGTTGGTAACTGTACCAACACTAGGAGCGTCATTCATCAAGCTTTAGTCTTCGAAACACGTCGACAGCAGGAAATGAGAGCTCCGTCAAACATTCAGACAGCGAAATTTAGTTTTATTCACGAAATCTCAGGCTATTTTGTGTTATTTCCTTAAGATTTGCGTAAAGAACTTACGTTTAACTATATTAAAAATAATATGGTGGGTATACTTTATAGGCTCGCGTTTGAGCGCTATCTTACCTTATGTTAAGCGAAGATGTGGTCGACGATGGAGTAAGTTTGCCTAGAAGTAATCTATTGATTTTGGACTTCAAGACCTCCAGTTGTAGTTATCACGAAACACTGACTCTGGCTGGGAATTCCTTTTCATAAATGTATGTTCAATGAAAATGTAGATGTGTAAATATGAGTAGGATATGTACGAGTGCAACGCTGTCCATCCAGTCGCCCTAACAAGTGTTTCCTAAGATAAGATGGTAAGGCAGACATGTCAGATATGACTGTCGGCACAATCATTACTGAGTCTACATCTCACATGTTTAGGGAACCAGGTCCAATATTTGCCAGCACAAGGTCTGGCAAATCGAAAATGCGACGAACACCCTTACGTTTTTCATTCATTCTCTACCCTTGAAGCGTTAAAGAACACCATTTTACGACGAATAGTTCTAATTCTGAATTTTGTTTTCGCCAGACTGAGTGTGCACAGAGTGAATGGACGATCGACGTGGCGAGCGGAATCGTAAACACATTATTCCTATTGTGTATAAACAGAGAGAAACGGAGCGGAGAGATCCCGAGGCCAGGGAACACGTGGGGATTTTTAGCGTTTTATATCGGACTTTGATAAAATACTCATTCATGAAGTCGTATTTCGTGGCCAGACATTCTTTTCTTAGAGTCATCAATTTCAAAATAACTCGATTATTTTATTCTTCATGCACAAAATACATAGGCGGACTTAATGCCTTAGGCATCGATTGATTTTTAATAGTTACAAAAGCATAGCATATGGTACTTGAAAAAGGTAGGTATATAGGTAGGACATACGTCTTAAACTTGGTCATTTTAAGATTATGATTTTTTTTAGGTAGGATATCATCAGAATGACTTTTCCCACTCTTGAGCGGAGCTTGAGGGCGTGGCAGACTTTACTGACCAAATTCCACTCGTTTGTTCCTTCCTTGCCTTCGATCTAGGGTTAAGATAATGAATGCCTTTCTCATTTGGCAAATCAACTGTAAAGTCTTTATTGAGAATCTGTAGAGCTATGCTGCACTTTTCTTCTCATTTATTTTGTGTTGGTGCTGTTGTCTGTGCCAAATTAATGTTTTCCATTTGTACCCTGGAACTGGTACAGGGAACAACTACAGCAGTTTATTTGCAGGTCGCTAATTCGAATGCTTTCGAAATATCGAATGAAAGAGTACTCCGGTTGTTGTTTGAGACTCTTCACTTACATTTTGAAGTATCGTCTTCTGGTTTATCTATTGTATTACTGGATAAGTTGCCTTTTTTGGGTGGGTATCTTTGAAAATTTCTTAGTATGTAGCGAGAGAGTGTCTGACTTTTACTGAGTAAAACCCACCGGTGAATAGCCATGGCGGTAAGTCCCATCTGGCTGGAGAGGCGACATGGCATCCTCAACTTACGCATGACGCATGTCTTTGTCGGATAGGTATGGTAAGTTCGGGAGATTTCTGCACCTAATTTAGGCGAAAGAAACACCGGGGTATCACTATTGTGAGGACCACCTGGAGGACAAGATGGAGTATACGGCCGAGGTGAACCCCATTTAGGTGAGACACTACCGCGTCCTCGTAGAGGCAGTGTGACCTCTCGTGCCGGGCCCTGTTACTGGCCATGGTCCAGGAAAATGGGTGGCTGTCGCCCCCTTCTGCGAAGCAGTAATGCTAGCGAAGGAGACGGCCCCACGAGTGAGGGAACTGCCGCCATGACCCCCAGTCCCAGCTGCCATAGGCGGGGGTTTGCGGGACGACCAGCAATACGCAACTGGATTTTTTAGCGGATTGTGCCCGAGTCATTGAAGGCGCATAGTGTTCCACGAAAACCATAAGCCCCAGAAAGGCCGAAGCCCAATAGGGCTATGAGTAAATTTACGCATAAGGCAACTATAGGAACCTAGGTGTGGTCCAGTTCAGTAAAAGTCTGACACGCTCTCCCGCTACGCCCTAGAGTGAAATACGTAATTCGATGATCTCACACCTTAAAAATAGGCTGCAGACTTTCCAATAATCCCTCAAATCTGGACTGGATAATTCCAAATATAATCAGATTCCAGTCGCTGGTGCATGCGTAGATTTCAATGCATGATTGTCCATCACATATTAAGTCGGATCTTAGTGGCCGTGAGAACGATACCTCATCCTGTCTCCTACTAGAGCAGTTAATGCATCAGAGATTGTGGCAGACTAAGTCGGACGGAGATTGATTAGCGTCACGCCAATCTGCATTCACTAGTATTGGGATTGCAGTGGCGCGGGCGGTGAGTACCGGTAAATTTTCGTCTCGAAATTCTAATTAGTCCTAAGGTACTAGTAAGTTATGATTGAACCACTTGAGAATATAGTTGGCTGGATCTTGTTGAAAATCATCGCGTTCTTTTGTTTATTGGTTTGATATAGGTTTTTGGGGATTTCTTTTTGCTATCTATCTCTATATGGGAGATTCATAATATAATCATCATCTTCTTGCCCTTGTACCATATTCCTTAGACTTGGCAAAACGATTTCTTTTTCAATTTCAGACTGTTTAATGTGACGCTATCGCTCTTTGCCCTTCTTTTAAATCATTCTTCACGCAGTTCATCTATCTTTTCTTTGTTGCGTTTATTTCAAATAGAATATTTAAATTGTCAAGATTTCAGTCAGTCAGTTTCCTTTAGTCATATTATGGTTTATATCTTTCCCCATCAGAAGCTCTTTCTTGTACCGATGGCCATGATAAATGTTATAAATACTGTGTCACTCACAGAAGACGCAATTTTTAATCAGGGTATATAAAAAAAATCAGGAATATTAAAACAACAGTTTCGTATAAGCAGGTGCTATTTAATGATATGGAATGATACGACGATACGGATCACATTGCTGTGTAGTGTTCGTTTGTGGATCTATTGGTGCGGCAGACAAGGTTACAATAAGTTTCCAACTGTTTCTAAACCATACGAATATGCATAAACACTTCGGCTATTTTCTACACAGTGGTTACATTAGGCTTAAACATTGAACATTTATATTGTTTGATTGAAACATTGACATCGCTGCTAACTAATTTTAATAATCATTGTGTAACTATAAACATATATATTGTTAAACTTTTTTTTGTATTTTTTTCAATATTTTTTCTTTCTATACGGAGAATTACTATTTTATGTTCCTTAAAATTATTGATTACATGTCATAATTTCTAAAAACATGGATAAATTGATTAACTTTCATAATAATACCAGATTAAGCTCACATTCAGAGTATTTTTAAAATGATTATTATATTAAGTTTACTTGGATATAATAATAGATTCACAAAGTGTAAAGCCAAGGGTGGCAGTTGTGTTAGACAGAGGATTAGAGAGGATTAGGAGAGAGCACGGCAGTCTTGCCTCGGGGCATTCTGCCAAGGGCCAATTTGGCGCACGAATATATTTGTATAATAACTTTGACAAACCCTTCTGTTCTGCGCGCTGCGTCACCCTTAACTTAGACATCATATAAACCAATGTTGTCAATGTCAATGTTCCTTTTACGGTAATGATTAGGATTTATTTTCTTAACATTCTGCTTTTTAATTCTTATCTCCTATCTGTATAAACTCATTTTTATACAAACGGTGTGGTTTTACATTTTGTTGAACATGGTGCGATCGTCAGTCCACACCGTTGTTTTAGTTACATTCACCATGTCCACATTACATTAAATATTGACTAGACCGTCGAGTTAATATTAAAAATAATCTGGTTATTGACTAGAAGTTGTCTCATCAATAAGATTCTTATCCTAGCGGGTGTCGGTCGGTGCCCGCACCTCGTGAAATTGCATCCATCTCCGCATCGCTTCGCTGATGGATCTCTCCACCGATGGGGTCATGAATTTTAAATTTGAATTCTCCTATAACGATGTACCAACGTTAGAATGCTAACGTGGCGTCTTTTATTATTCAAAAACTGATAATACCGTCACATGACGCAATTTTTTTTTATTGGTCCATATTTGCATAGTTTTAGCAAATATAAATTTGATATAATCAAAATTATACTCTACTTTATTTTCGAGTTATTTTTATTTGGCATATTTTGGCTCGTACGCTTTTTATACTTTGCGAACGCCTTAATTTTTGGCATATATCATGAAATATGAAAATATTATTGAAATCGAAACGATTCCAAAGCGAATATTGGGCTGTCTTTTAGAGGTAAGCTTGAAAATGTTCCTATAACAACAACTGACTATAATAATATCCATCTATTTTGAATCCCTAATTAAAACTAATGTTATACACGGTTACACTGAATCTGTTGAATACATTGAAACTAATCATGCATACATACAGATAATCTACAAATTATCTATGTGACGACAAATCTCATTAGAACGCTATTGATAGGTACCAACTGTGACTTTGTAGGCAAAACGTGACACGAACATACTTATTGTTGAAAGTATTCGTCCTTGAACTAATTCTGCGACTAATACGAATAGTATTCGTTAATTAAATAACTATGAAGCAGTACATTACATATATCAAGAAATAATATTCTTAAATGAGGAACGTCATCTAAAACACGATTATCACAAGGACTACATAAATCGTAGAAAAGCATAAAATCCTTGCGATAATAGACTATTATGTTTTTATGGATCATCAAGGGCATAAATATTGGCGTATAACTTGCACTTTATACTATAACAATATGGATCATAAACCTAAAACCTATACTTTAATGGCGATATGATAAAGGATATGTTCTGATACATATGAGTTTTATTATAATATAAAAATAATAACGTTGGACTAGCATAAGAGAACATGATATGTAAATAAATCTCTTTCTTTGACTCTTTCCGTTAAGCGACTCATATCTTCTGGCACAAGTTTGGCATCTTACTTCTCAACCTTCAAACGAGAACACTATCTACCCTAAAACAAATACAAAACAACAGTATAAATACAAAATATTCCTACACTCTTTGTACAAAAATGACGAAATTAGATATTACATTTATAGAAGATACGTCTAAAATATAAAATAAGGTTTTAGGTAACTTGACTCAGATCAGTTAGCGTGGCTTCAGTGCGAGTTTACTTGGTGGTGTGGCGCGTCCACTGCGAGCGCAGCGCCGTCATCATCTCGCTGCGGTTGGGCACCTTCTCGCTGGTGGTGCGCGTGATGGGCGCGGCCGGCGCCAGCAGCGTGCCCGGGCGCTCCTGTCCCGGCACCCGCAGCGTGTGGCTCGACGTGGCTTGCGGCTCGGCCTGCGCCTCCACCACGTCGGTGGCGCTCTCCGAGGGGCTCACGGGCACGATGAGGCGCACGCGCCCGTCCTCGCCCGTCGCCGTCAGCGTGCAGTTGTGGGACAGCGGCATTATGAACGGAGCTCCTTCGTCCGAGCTGGAGCCGTCCGGGCTAGAATCCTTCGAGGTCGTCGGCTGACTGTTGTTGCTGTACAGAGAGTTCTCTGACTGCCCCACGCTCATAGCCTGCGCCAAGTTTCCCAGTTCGTCGTTAGAACTGCAGATGTCCTTGTAGATCTGTTGGTTCAGCAAGCTCGCCAGATCAGAGTTGCTGTAGTGGTTACTCAGTGGTGGGATGGAGGGGAACGCGTTACTGTTTTGAAAGAACTGCTGGTTATAGTTGATGGCGGGAGGCTGGGGCTTGCTCGCCGCCTCACCGCCGTTGGGGAAGCCTCCCATGTTTTGGAATTTGGATATCAAGTAGTTTTGAATCTGGTCGTTGGTCATTCCGCCGAAGCAGGGGGCTGTGTTCCCACCGTTAGCAGTCTCCTGGACTGGTGATGAACAGAACGGTGAAAATATCAAGTTATTGTTCTCCACGTTCTGATTCACCCTGGTGTTCTGTGTGATCAGGTTGATGAGAGCTTCCGTGTTGGTGGGGGAGCGGTTGCCGTTGCACATCGCCGCGCCATTGGGCTTGAATGCTTCGCTGTACGAGAGCTCGGCTTGTTTCTGAATGATCTAGTAGTGTTGACAGAAAAGAATAGTCAGTAAGCACGATTATGATGTACGAGTTAGAAGTTATCAATTAAATAGCTACTGAACAAAAGCTTGATTAAAAAAGGAATTAGCTAGATATACTCACAAAAAATAACATCAAACAAGCTACAAACCATGCGACACTGTGATACGGGTAACAGCAGAGCTAAAAGTGAAGGGTTTTTTGTACGAAGCGAAAATGCAAATCCTCTGTGACTGTTCAAATTATTGTTGGGTTAAATGGATGGTGATAAATTAAAACAAATTTGCAAATCTGCGGTAACACAACGAAATAAAATGGTAACGTCGGCTGGTGGGATGGACATTGACAAATGGCGTGTCAATCTGCGGAGATTAGTGGTGGGAAACGGATGCTCTCATTGGCCATGTCCGAGCAACAACAAGCCAATGCGTATTTACACTACGCGCAGTTTACACACTACACAACTCATTGTATTTTAGAAACTCTAAATGAGAAATTACGTTAGCAATATTTTTTTTTGCTCAATTAAAAAATAAGTTCGCAATAATAAAGGAACGCTGAATTTTAAACCGTAATCGTAAAATTACTACGTTAAAAATTTATGAAATTTCCCTTCGAAAATAATGTTAAAACCATTATATTCACATTTTATTCCCGACATAAAACCCCTTTGTATGTTATCCAGTGGTTTTATTTAAAAAAGAACAGGTAATTTTACGGACAAACACAAACGTAATGTGGGTATAATTTTACAAATAAAATAAGCTTAATTAATTAAAATAAACGGATAACATAGGATTTTGAAAGACTAATAAATATAAGGAAAGTAAATCTAATGCCTGCTGGGGTTGCGGGCTTGTTCGAAAGAGTTACCGCGGCCATGGAACGCAAAGGGCAACCCAATGGACACAGGTGGGTTTTATTCAGTAAAATACATAAAGTCAACCATAATTTGTGACCGACTTCACAAAGCCCTCCTTTTTCCTTCTTTTTAAAATCGGTAAAAAGTTGGATGGGACCTTCTTATATTTGATTCAACTGTTCTGTGAATTGGACCATAAGAAGAGGAGAGAAGGTGACAGTATGAGTATTACCGATAATTATCTACTATTAGCAAACAATGTGTGGATTGACAGTCATGCGCTATTAAAATGACACGTGGTCAATCACGATCATGACGATGTTTTTTTTTTCCGAGCAATAAAATGAAGGTAACTTTAACGCACAGAAATCTAAATAATAAGGCAATTTAGATTTCAATGCTTTAACGTGATTGACCAAAGACAGTTGATATTGCTAAAAGAATTTTAAAGTGAACAAAACGTCGTTGTGAAACCAAGATCTACCTACTGAGCCGTTTTTTGAGATTTCAAGATTATGACTACAGCTTATAGGTCACTACTTTATTTCTCATAAAAAAGAACTGCTATGTGCTTATGACCACTAGTTGTGGAACTATGGCCTGAAATAAAATGTGCTATGTGCAGCAGCTAAAACTTCAGGAAAACTCCTTTTGTCAATATCTCTATACTTTTGCATATAGCAGGTTTTGGTTTGACAATGACGAAAAGCCGAACTAATTACAGTGAAACCTGGGCAACTAGGATCACAAAGGACCTAGGACTTATTATTAGAGGCCTTTCATTAAGCCCAATCTGCAAATAGCCAGGTTTATAGGGACGCTAACGTCTCATTTGCACGGAGTTAAACAAAGAAATTAGAATATTTTCAAAGAAACAAAACAAAATGATAAGCTAGATGATTGAAATGTCTCACTTTCAAAGGCGTTTGAGCTAAAAAGTCAGAAGTATAGAAAAACACTTTAAATCTTGTTTGCAAAGTTTACTTTTTTCGGTAACAGAGGTTTTCGTTTTTTTTCAGGTGGGGAATCATCAGAATAACTTCTGAGGTGACTTTTAATGTAAATGTGTCGAAATCTCAATGTATTAGTCGTAGAGGTTTCTTTTATATCCAGGGCTCACTTAACCAGGATTCAGTGTATTTGAAAAATATATTTAATTAAATTGTCTTTAAGGATAAGGATTTTCCTTTCAAAAGCGAACTCTAGAACGTAAGATAAATAATGAATCTAGTAATGGGTTGTTGTAGTCACTAAAAGTGTGACACGCCTTCCCACTTCTCCCTGGAGCGGGAGAAGTCACTGGATTTCTTCTTGGACTTCCCACCAAGAAAAGAGGCAAAGTTACTACAGTTCCCTGCAATATTTTTTCTAAATTTTTTGTTCATAAAAGGACAAGAATATTCGCAATAACTAGTAATTCATCTGGTACAAACAGTTTTTGAAACAGTTTGGCTTTGTATACTGTCAACTCTGCCAATCATACTTCAGTGGCAGTCTGTTTCTGAAACTCTCATGTGTCAGATTCACCACCCGGTTGTAAAGTTTCAAAATTGTTTTTACACTTTTCGAAATTCAGAAGGAACACACACATAGCTTTGCATACGGTTATATAGCGAATAATCTGATTTCTGAAAGATTTTGCTCATTCTTTATCGAACAAAATTTTATGGAGGTGTTTAAAAATGAAATACAAAACGCACATGCCTTTTTACAACGCAAACAATAAAACATTAGCAAATTAAAATTGGGTTACTAAAATACGATCAGGACACAAAATAAAAACATTTTAAAGTACACGCACATTAATAAGATTTGGAGATGAAAAAGATACACCAACAGAGATACTTTTGGCAGATTCAATTGTAAAATCAGAGGCCTTACCACAACCTTTTAACGCGATCCATTTCACGAATTAAACTGAACTGTTAAAAGAATGGAACTATAAATATGGAGTATAACTCCATCCAATCGCATTACTAATGTTTTAACATGTCATGGTAAGGCCCCAGAACGCTCAGAACAAAATCTAATTAAATGAGCGTGCACCCTAAGACAATAACAGCTAAAAGTGGACGCACATTTGCTTATCTTTTTATTAATAATATATTTATTTACATAAAACTTACTCGTGTAATATGCAAAAGTATACACAAAATCCCGAAACAATACATATTTTAAATGTCAGCATAAGTGCGTTCACGCATTTGTAAAGTACATACCAATAAATTCAAATAGTGACCGTTAGCCATACCTGGGGCAAGAGTGTCAGTTGTTGAGCGCTGATTGGTCGAGACGATCCTCGCTCTCGCTCTTGCAAGTGTGCCACTAGAGCTGCAATGTGTTCCAGCAGTTCTTTGTTGTGCACTAGCAGCTGGTGAGTACGAGCCTGGAAGATTTAAAGAATCATAGAGAATTATCAGAATTATTATTGTAGCCGTGGTGCCCATATGCCCGAAATCATGTTTAAGCACCAATGGCGTAAGAATATCTTTGAAACAAAGCCAAAACCATGGCAAATTCATTTCATTTTATAACCAAATCTTTTAAAAACACAATTTTATGGAAAATCTATAAAAAATGCTCTGTTCTTTGATATGCCAGAAAATCGATTGTCAGATAAATAATATGTCGAAAAAACAGACACAGTAAAATGGCCGTACCCGCATTTCCATCTCTTTTGTTGACAGTGCCAATAACACAGTTACAAAATCCCTTTCATTCAGTGCATCGGTGTCGTGAATTAAATTTTAAGCCTTCCGATTCCGATTTCCAATCAGAACTTTATACAAACGCCGATCTAAAAAGTAATCCGGTTGCCGATGACGGAGTTAAAAAAGTTAATAACTTTGCATTCTGGCCAGAGCAGATCTTCTTTCCCTACAGTAACAAATAGAATAACGTTTTTTTAGGTTTTGATTGCTCGGTCTAGATTGGTTTGCCAATCAGCTCATGTAAAATCTGAAACCTCGACATTTTTCAAACGAAATGTTGATACAGTGCAAGCTTTGTAGAGTTTTCTGATCCTGACTTTTCGTTTTTGTAATTCATTATAGAAATTGGTTGCATGACAGACATTACGGGCACGGTGCAAACAATTGAAGATACAAATATTCTGAGAACACATTTTTCTTAGAAAATGTAAAAGAGCGTTGAGGAAAATACGGAAAGTCATGACAGCATCACCATGACTTTGAAGATTATTTTTCAAAAAGTCACGGGCTTTGCTGATAAATAAAATTCTGTAAGATAATTCAGGAGTTCCATTAGTATAAGTGTTGAAATGTATCCACATTATTGCAAAGTTAATAAAAATTCAATGTGCGTAGATGAAATGTTCACAATTACATCGACTTGTTGATCCGACAAATGAAAGAATAACAACGAGGGCATCAGATCATTATCATCCTACGCAGATTGTTACCAATCACTGGAACAAAATGGGGTGTTCAATGTCAGTGGGAAAATAAACATGCTGGTGTATTCTCCACACATGTACAACAGGATTCCCTCCTATTCCTATCGGAATTGTATATGTTTATGTTGTAGGAAATAATAATACAACCTCTTCTAGTGTAGTAAACATCAGATGAAAATTTGCTCGTGCGTATACAATTTACATCGCTTCCCTGTATTCTGTCAGTCACACGCTGGTTTTAGTAAAACATACTTTATAAAACTTTCAACGGATCCATAAATATGTGAAAATGTACTTGTAGGTATCCACTGACCATACTCGTAGATAGATCGGTAAAATTCTCGACGAGCCTTTTGATTTCATAGTCCGGTTTAATCGGATGCCAGAATTTCTCAGGGAATAGCTCTCTACCTGACCTTCACAATTCAGTTGACTGTCGATTCTATCGAAGAGACAGTTGTTCAGAAGTCCAATAACTCCTGGACACGATGTCTTAGTGTTAGACTGGTGGGGTAGAACACAAAACAATCTGAAATCAAATTGAAGTTACAGACCTGAGCTTCGCAACGCGCAGCCTGTTCTGCGGCGAGCTGATCCCGCAACAGTAACAGCTGAGCGACTGCAGCGCGAGTCTGTTGCGCCTGTTGCTCGAGCCGTTCGCGCAGCAGTTGCAGCTGGTGTTGCGCGCTGAGCGGTGTTGCAGACTCGCCGGTGTCTTCGCCTCCCGCGTTGATATCCACTTTGGTCACGCATTCAGGCAGGTCCGGCAGGTTGATGGTTGGTGCTGGAGTTGGGCGTGGCTAAAACAATGAAGAAATAGGTTCCTTAAATTTTGATTGACAGTAAATGGTACGTTTGGTTTGTGAGTTATTAAGATGAGAGAGTTTATTGTACTGTTGTCTTAATGAAAGTGATGAAATAAATGGGTTCGTTCAGTTTCAAGTGCGCTGTTCCGTTGTTAAAGCAAGCACCAAGTATTATATCTATATATGTATATCTATTCTTTACAAAGTTTAGATCTCTTTTTCTAAATGTTTTTCAAACGTGAAATTCTTTATCTAGAGCACAGTCACAAAACCCCAAAGGTCCAAAGCCAATAGAGAGCCGAATAAAGCATTTGATTTGTGATTTCATTAAATTCTATCAGGCCATCGGGCCCCTCGCTCAGGATTTACCCCCTGGTGAGTTTTACTGTGGGAGATCGCTGTTCTAGCGTGATTCCTTGTGACTTATTGGGTAAACCCGTGGTAAGTCATTTTCACATTTTATGTAGCTATATATTTCCGACATCTTCCAGACGGGTATTGATAAATCTCATCTCGGAGACTGATTAAGAAACTAAGGAACTTCTTCATACATATACTTTACTGAGTTCAAAGAAATAGTATTGTAGTTTTCTATACAATTGTAGTATTCCAATCCCAGAATATGGGATAAATATGTTGATAATACAACTATTTGGTTTACGTTGAGCGTAAGACAAATGATCGCAGCTATTGTTTACGTGCTGAACAATTTGTAGATATTTGTACGATCTTGAACATAACAATGTCAGGGTTGTTCGCAGGGGCATGGCAATAATAATACCAATTTTTTTATTCATAGATTAAAAGCTTTTGATATAAATCGCAAATTGAAAAGGCAAAAAAATTTCAATCATATTCGCAAAAAAACTTTGACCCTTTATTTCTGCACGTTTCTCCAAAAAGTTTTAGAATAACTTAATATTTAATTTCCATCGACGAAGGACAAAAAAACATTTAATTGACGATTGGAATAATCAAAGTCCCTGACCTCTGGATGAAATGAAAAGAAAACACAGAACGAAATTAAAAGTTCCACACAAAAGGGTTTCATTTTTATTTTAAAGACAAACGAAAATTTCATAATTAAAACTGCGATGATGGAGCAAGATGGAAGCTTTGTTATGTTCTTTTTATCTGCTGCAATCATAATAAAAACGGAGACGGGCTCAAGAATGCTATCTGTGTGATACCTACTCAAAATTAATTAAGTCGTGTCTTGTAATGATTCCATTAAGCTCTAATTACCATAATACTTGAATGCACTATAGCTGTGAAGAGGAATGCGTTATGGATTCTCAAGTGTACATGTCAGTAGTTCCGACGTGCTTTCAGCGCGGGCTTAGACGCCATGACAGCTGGACAGGCGACTGCACCGCACAGACAGACGACACACGTCCTCGTATCAGACACCGCAGCGAGAACACACAAATATTGTATTTCGCACCTCGAGCATAAACGAGTCATCGCACGGAATTTATTAAATTTTCTATAATGACATTTCCATACAACGCCGCGGTATGAGGGAATAAAAATCTTTTGTTCGTATGCATGTATTATTGTAGATACCTAATTGGCACAATTCCAATTCTGCAAATAACGGCACAATGCCTACAGAATGGTAGTAAAAAGTCATCATAATAGACGAACATCTGACATATAATTTTCGTTTGAAATAAAACAGGACCTGTGAACGCTTTGAACATTTTAGTACCACCATTATTTATATAGCTTCGTTCAAATATGAAAATGCTTGACATATTTATTTAAAACAACACACCTTTAAGCGTTGGATTGATTAATTTAATTTTGAATGGAGCGTGTTTGTCGAACCGTTCATTGGGAAGTTATATAAATATGGTTAGCGTTGTGAAAAGCGAGTCGGGGTGCCAAGACGAGGGTCAACAGTAGTGCAGAGTTGCGGTCTTGTATCGAAGAAAGCGTTCTGTTGCAAACAAGGGGCGTGACCGGGGTGCTAAAGGGGTGTAATGCTGGCTTGGAGCTCTGAAATATCCACTCAAGAAACACTGCAGACATTTGGAATTCCTTCTTGATTCCGGTGCCTTCGTGGCGCAATGTGTCGCGATTTTAAACTTAGGGTCGTTATGCGAGTCCTTTGCATAACGACTGAGCGAAATTCTTAACTTCTCCCCAAAGTTAGTGTTAGTTTTGTTGTTGAACTCTTACGCGGCAACCTCATGTGGCCTTGTAAGGCTTAAGTAGACACATTTCTGTGGCAAAGTGCCCCTTTAGTGTAATGTAAACGATATCATTTATTTAAGACGTGGGTTGGCTGGTAGCAGTCGCGAAGCCTTCATATAACTCCATTCCTTACGAGTTCACTTTGAAACAGAAATCTATAGGTCAACAACCCTTCTATTGTTCAATTACTTCGATTTTTTTAAATGTATACAACATTTGTCGTCAATGCCAAAATCATAAGCCGAAAAACACCGGATTACCTTTTCAAACAACTAAAACCCATAATACGCATCTATCTCTTTCTTTCCTATAAACTAACGCCTATTACTCGAACTCTTGCCGTCTCGTTTTCGCACGTAGAAAATTGAACTCAATATAACTCGATCCGGACCGAGTTATGAGGAAGAAGACAGTAAACATTGCATAGGTGCAAGCGAGAAAGAAAAATTCATTCATTGTGCAATTATAATGATTCCAAAATAAGAATGAATTTCACTGCATAATAACTGATATTGGCGAGTAATACATCTTATTTGGTAAGGTTTTTTATACAACCGAATTATCATGGCGGTTATCTTTCATTTTCTGTTTTGTAGTTGTTTTTTTTTTGTTTTTAACGTTACTGTACATATATTTCGTGCTATTTAGTAATGGCATTAATTCATTGTAGAGATATAATATTGTTAATAGATTCTTTGTATTGCAACCAAATCCTGTTCCCTAAATTAAGTTACGAGTGTTACGACAATTAATAAAAACGCCGGTTTGGATTTATTGCATCATTGAGCGAACTGCATTTGGTGAGTGAACTTTAATAATATATTTTACATACTATTTTTAAAATTGCGTTTACATAAATATTGGTTCACTGCGTCATCTTTTGAGGAAATTGTGAATTTGTGAAAAAAGTTGGGAACGCGGTCACTAGATGGCGTTGTTAGTTGAGCGACGGTTTCTGAAACTCGCAGTTAAGATTTTCCGTCGCTTAATTAGGTCAGGTTTATAATGTTTTTGGAATAAGTAGCGGATTAACTCGCACGCAAGTCTACCCCTCGCCACTGGCTGGTAGTTACATATTTAGCAGCCAATGTTTGTCCAAGTGAACACAATGGTATCCTTACAAATTACGGGTTTAGAAGACTGAGTCGTCAATTTATAATGTAGGAAGTTCGGCTGTTTGATTTCTAATTCAAAAATAAAGGAAAAGCTCCATTTGGCATTGCATGGGTATACGCGTACGAGTAGATCAGACTGCGCAACATTGTTAGACACTACATTGAATATGAGTGCTTTTATATAAATTCTCACACTTCATGAAACGTCATTCCTTTCAAAAGAAAATGACCCTATTATGTATAATATAAAGTGTTGTATACGTAAATGGCCATACAATAAACGTAAATGGTATTATGGCATAGGTACGTACTGCGCAAGCTATAACCGTTTCATATATACTTTCTGTTTGAAACGATTATTATGGCTTCAGACACAAATAAAAACGTAAGTAAAATCAACCACAAACGTACTCTTTGGTAAACGACGCTGAAAAAAAGGTACTCATTTAGTGCTGTATGGATCTACATCCCTTAACCATTGACAATCCTACTTTTAAATTGGGTAATTAGGAAGTGTAATAATCATTATCTATATTTAATATTATAGCTGTAGAGTTTGTTTATACGCGCTAATATCAAAAATCGGATTGTTCTTCGTTCGTCCCGAATTTTTGTCCCACATTCCAAAAAATTCCTCGTTTGTCCCACATCACTTTTGAAGTGGTGTTTCGTCCCACATTCCAAGTTCTTTAAAAGTACAGTCAACAAAAACACGTAAGTACTTATTTGTAATTTTTCATCATCTCTCTTCATTTGTAATTCTCATTTCCCAACTATATTGAGGTCGGCTTCCAGTCAAGCCGAATTTAGTTGAATACCAGTATTTTACGAGGAGTGGCTGCCAACCAGGCCTCCACAACCCATTAACTGGGGTAACATAGTACTTCATGGCAAGACTAGAGTCAGATTTATTGGCTTCTGGCTATCCGTAACGACTGCCAAAAATCTACAAATGACAGCCGGGATCTACGACTTATCAAGCTAAGATGGTCACCCCATCTACAGACAAACCTTGGCAAGCGTTACTTAACCTCTAAGATCGACCCGTGCGGCTGTTATTATCTAGCCTCGAGCTCCTCACAAGCATAAGCCGATTTAAACGAAAAATCAAGTAAATTCATTTATCCTAAAAACTGTGGGTATTAAGTATCAAACATTCAAATTCTGTGGTACTTGATTTTTAATTCGTAGGTAGTAGCATAAACTCAATAGCACAAACAAAATTTTTAGATGATAAATTTGTTTAAGTATCTTAAATTGTTTGCATCTTTTTCTGCTTTAGTAACTTAACTAATATAATAACGATTACGTAAAACTAAACTTTCATTCGAGTCAAAGTAATTTATTTTTATTTTACATAGGCCTACATGGGCACTTATAAAACGTTAGAAGCTTTGCAGCATTGTATTAGTAACAACTCTTCAGATAACAATATTATCATATTTAAGAAAACCTGGATCAATTCTCAATTACTTTTGTTTTGAGTTGTTGAAATTGAGAGTATTATTATATTGCATAATGTAGAACCACTTTTCAGTTGAATTGAAGCTGAATAATAATACTATTGACCAAATTAGTCATTACAAGCAAAAAAAAAAACAAAGTATGCAATAAAAAAGTGATTGACCATTAGGGAAGGTAAACTCTTCTACACAGATTCCAGTGATGACAGTCGTACTACTTGACTCAAATTCGCCATCTTATTGAATTATGACAATACGGAACTATTATTTGAATCCACTGCGAAAAAAATCACAAGATACCATTCGACGAAACATACACTCCTTTACACTTATATACGTACGCATATATACAAACATACATTACATCCATTCATACACTTCCATACATACACTTTGGTATCATTGCGACCAACTTTTATTCATTTTTTTTTTGCTAACTTCTACTATAAAATTACAGATGAAATATTTAATGTATACTTCCGCTACCCGAGAGAGGAGCGATTATTTAAATAGTTTATTGACGTTAAATCTTTATTTATATACTAATATTATAAATTATATACTAATATTATAATTATAAGATTTGAATTTTGTTAAAAAAAAAAATTATTAAGCTGTAATAAAACATAAAACTACAAGACCGGTTTTAAAAATTCTTCCAGCACTAGATAGCTAGTTAAATATTTGTTATTATCACACGGGCGAAGCTGCTGGTAAAAGCTATAGTAATAATAAAATGGTTAGATATCCGTTTTGTTGACTGTACAAAAACGTGAATTAAGCCTATACAAAAAGAATATGGGACAGATAAAGAATATGAACTGGGTCGAATCGAGAACAAAATAATTAAAATAATAGTTTGGGACAAACTACTGATGTTTTCGACCGGGCAAAGTGGAGCAGACTTAGTCGGAAGGCGGACCCTGGCAATGGCCGGGATTAAACGCCAGGTAGAAGAAGAAGAAGAATAGTTTGGGACAAACGAAGCATATGGGTTGGGACAAACCAGGATTTTTTTATGTGGGACAGAACGCAGTGAGACGAACGAAGAATAAACCCAAAAATCGGTTATATAAAATCAAAAATACATTTATTTATTTTATATCAGAAAAAAAATGAGAATTTCAAAAATTTCTAACTCCTGTGTACATCTGGGGTGGGTCGCTAGTTACTAATCTATGTCAAAGGAGAAACTGACTGACTGTCATATCAACGCACAGCTAAAACTACTAGACCCTGTAGGCTAGGAACTTGAAATTTCCTTAAGGCTTCTAAGAAGAGGTTTTTGAAAATTCGACTTTCAAGGTGGAAATACGTTTTTATGCAACATTTTGTCTTATAAATTTATACTTAGTCTAATTTAGTAACTCAAGTAAATATAAAAGATATATTTTTTCAAAATTACTCCTATATTACGATTTAGGGAAGTTAGGGGGTTGTGTGGGAGAATATTATTCCTTGCATAATTAGCCTGAAATTTGGCACAAATTCTAATCAAAACGAATCATAGAGACTGTCAATATTAGTTGAACTACCTTCAAAATCGTGGGCACAGTTCTATTACTAATATAAACTTGTCTTAGTTCTCGTAGTTCTTGACTTCATCGCGTATCGTTCATATAGAACGACAGACCCGCTGGGGAACTTTGGTTTTATTATATGTAGGAAGTGATAATATGGATGTTTGGAATTTTGTTAATATATCACGTCTCAACGACTGGAATCTCGGGACACGGGAACACGGTAGCCTCGTTATGGACATACGACCCTGTTTACCACGTCCGTAAGTTCCCAAGGGATTTATAGAAATTTCGCGTAGGCGAAGCCGCATACAAAAGCTTAAGTAGTCTATAAATAATTCAGAGAATTATTTACTACATAATATAGTGTGGCAGAAGTTGGAACAGTCGAAATTGAATCGAAGTCATTCGCGTTCCGACGATATTATTGTAAGTTTGATTTATGGTAAGCAGCGCTCTTCAGAATCAATGTGGGAGGGCGATTATCGAGAGTAGTGGCTACTATTTCAGTACGGATAATAATGTAGCTATTTTTACACGTTTGCTAGAATAAGGGGCTTTTCCACCAGAGATGTGCTATGCCACGTTGCTATGGATGCGTTTGATATCCACCAATCATAATATTCATTGGTGCATAGCTTAGCACTGGTGGAAACGGATCCAACTAAGATATATTTTTTATTTGGAAAGATGCGTGCTATGGATGGTCGCGAGTGGTGTAGCTATGTGCCTCTTTTATTATCGATACATAAAATAGCTCGAGCAGCGCATCTTCATAGCACATCTTAATCGCACCGCTACATAACTTAGTACCAGTGGAAACGGTCACATAGTTTCACAGCTTAGCTATTACATCCTAGCAGCATAGCTGTAGGATGGAACGGCAGCCTAATGCTGGTCAACATATACAAAGGTCAAATATTTCATTCATAAGTGCGGTGTAGACGTTAGTAATGGCGTGCTCTTTACGAAGGATGCTCTTTTGTTAGCTAGTAGATAACGAAAATACGCTTGAATGCTGGGTTCTTTTTAGGTGGAAAATCTTCAAAATGAATTCTCCCGCTCCTGTGCAGAGCGGGAGGGTGTGTTCTGACACGACTAAATCCCACCCCGTTCCTTCTT
Source organism: Mythimna separata (assembly GCA_030763345.1). NCBI lineage: Eukaryota > Metazoa > Arthropoda > Insecta > Lepidoptera > Noctuidae > Mythimna > Mythimna separata. Next base: position 17,296,053 of record CM061167.1, on the reverse strand, counting down.
TGTCTTTCCCGAGTCCTGGATTTTCCTTTCGGAGTCCAATATATAGTCCCAGAGGCTTCTACAGTTTGCTGACATCTCTTTGCGGCGCGCGTGGTACAGTACGCGCCGTTGAAGACTTCGACTCAGTCCGGATTATTACCGGACTGCCTGATGGCAAGCTACCTAGTGCTCGCCAAGAATAATGCTGGTCAACATACACAAAGGTCAAATATTTCATTCATAAGTGCGGTGTAGACGTCTCTTTGCGAAGGATGCTCTTTTGTTAGCTACTAGGCTACGAGAACACACTTGAGTGCTGGGTGACCTGAAACTCTCAAACTTTTTGCTTTATAGGCCAAAATTGTCCTCAGTTGGAGTTGGCTGTTAAACTAAAGTGTTGTTGAAAGTTTTGCCTGTTGTATTTACTGGGTAATAAAGTAACAATAGCGAGTATTAAGCAGAATGAGCTAGAGCCTTTTAGATGATAGCAAAACTGTAGGTAGGCAGTTATGCTATTAATGTGGATTGTATGAGATACTTTTATGTCGCTATAGTGTCTATATTAGAAGGCAATTTTTACGTATCGACTACCGCTGAAGATACCCGCGGCCCGAGCATAGCAGGTCAATCTTGACCACCGTAGGCGCGAATTTGTGGACGGCGACCTATGGATAACTCGTCATCCACGAAGAGTGGTTAGCAAGATTGCCGGGGACCGCTATAGTGGATGGTTGTCAGACTTGCGGGATTGTTCGAAAGAGTTAGATACCATGGTCCTGGAACGCAAAGGGCAACTGAAGAAACATAGATGGGTTTTAATCAGTAAAAGTCACACCTCTCACTTCATCCCAAGCAGGTAAAGTTAATTAACTATTGCCCATAAAATATCCTTCTGATCTTGGAGCTCATACCTATCTGGACTGATTACACCAATAAGTAAATTCCCCCTGGACATTAACCAGCCTATCAGCGAGACTGGACTACTCAAGTTCCTAATATCGGTGTCATTGACCCAGATATCTATCGAACACCTTGTACCCCCACTACAATGGCTAGGGTGAATTCATTCATCTTACTAACAACGCCATCAATTATTCAGGCTCCATTCGCTTCTTTTATTTTTTCCGGAACAGAAATATGATTGTCGATAACAGTTTTATCGTTTACATTGCGTTGAAATTGCATAATTTTATTCCACCAAGTCCGTTCCATCATTGGACCACTAGACCTACGGCGTTGTGCTATCGGTGCATGGTGGACATCCCACCCATTTGTACAAAGCGTTTTGGAAAACATTTATTGTGCGTATAGCTAAGGAGTGGAATTCCTTGCTGGAATCCATGTTCTTACTTCAAGAGTTAATAGGCAAGCGTGATCATATCATCGCTTATTATCAGGTGAGATAGTGGTCAAATGCGAGCCTATAAAAATAGGAAACATGCAAAGTTGCATTCGATACTCGTATGTGTCAACTACTTACAGGTTTTTTTAAATCGACGTAACCGTCTATCTATTAAGCAATTATTCATTAGGTTTGCGATTTACAAGGATCTCAACTGACGCTAAATCAATGATGCAGTTGACAATGCTGCAAGCTTGCCTAGAGGATACCTACAAAGATCTCACGAAGAGAAAATGAAACGGGCGTTTTACTCTTTTATGGTTTAATTTTTAACTAGCTTCTACCAATGGCTTCGCTTGCATGAAAGTAAGCTTCTCCATACAAACTTTGGACCCCCGAATCACTCCTTTAGAAGCTCAATATTTGTTGATCTCAATCTTAATTGTCAAATCTCAATTTTAATTGCTCAATTTTCAATTAGTTTAACTCTTACATAAAATTTCTATTACCACGTTCTAAAAATTTCCATCCACCTACGAGTAATTGAAATAACCGTAGTAAATAACCTAGAAGTGCTTCTGTTACCGAATACAAGAGGCGGATTGAGAACGTCATAAATAGCAGTCACACAAAACGTCCTGTACATTAATTACCAAAGATGACACTAAAATTAACTGCTGAGCCGAAACGGTGACGACGCAACAAGCGAACCCTCCCGTAACAATGATTTCACGTTTTCATGAAATAACAAAAGAATGAACTTGCAATACCCCCTCTCTCTCTCTTTCTCTCTCTGTTTTGCTCATTTTTACAAAATCTAGCAGACACGACAGAGGTTGTCCTGTCCGAAAGTTAGCATCTTGTTAGAAAAAAAGTTAAGAACCAACTACCGGGTCCAAAAGTATGTTTGTTTTTTTTTTTTGGAAAAAAATACTGTGATGAAGAAACAGGAAGATGATGATGACCACAAGTAACGCGGGACAAGGACAGGAAGATAATATTTCTTTTTGTGATTCGAATGTTATGATAATTTTAGTTTTCAGTATTAATTAATTTTAAGACTAAAAGCGAATAATGAAACGCTTTGTTCTGTTGTTAACATTTATGTTTGTGGTTAAAACGTTATGAGTTTAGTTAAGCTTCATTAAATCACCGTTTCAAACAACGCTTTGTAAATACTCAGGGAACGTTGAGAACCTGAAAAATAACAGAAACGAAATATAGCCACAAAGCTCTTTAAAAATACAATGTATTCCAGTTTGTTAGTTTTATTTACAGCTTTGGTCAGAAAATTTAAATTGTTTATTGTTTTGTGGCTTGTCAAAATAAATACTCCATTGAAGCTTACATTACGTAGTCAAATGCTTATTATATTGGACTCTCTCAGACTTTTACTAACTAAAACCCTGCGTTCCTTTTTAACTATTTTGTCCAGGGCCACGGTAACAAACTCTTATAATGAACAAACTCGTACCTCTAGCAGGCTAAGATGTTACAGCATGATTGAACGGGTCGGTTAAGGCCGATGCCTTAACCCTTCAATCTTTCAATCTTACTGAAACATCTTTGAAGTGTCCGCGCATGAGTCTCCGTGATCACAAACCCGGACATTTCTGATCTGCACCACCACCTGCGCTGACGCCAGTGCGCATGTTTTGGTGTACATTAGCCATTTTTAACTAAAGATACAACACTTCACGCATACAGAAAAATAAAGGTACATGAACCTAGATCGATACACATCCAAGATCAACCCGTCTTAGTGAGATAGAACAATTTATTATAGTCCGGTCAATTTAGACATCCAAGGTTACAATAATTCGCACTTGGCTGAAAATTGGTAGGATTGTTCAATACACTATTATAAAGGAAATGTGAAAAGTCCTCATCGATCCGGCACGTGCAAAAAAAAGTACATGTGGTCAAAGGTCACAAAAATGGGTTTTTCGCGGTTTTCAGCAAAATGGTAAGTTTTATCATAAAATTAGCTCAGACAAAAATTGTAGATCGGACAATTATCTATAAAAATGTCTCACTACTTTTTTTCCTAAGAGCCACCATTTTTGAGATATAACGATTCAAAAAGTTGAAACAGTAGCAAGCGCAACCTGAGAAAAAGAGGTTGAATCCAAAAATTTTGTATGTGGTATTACTAACTAGTAGTTGTGAAATGTCAAGATATGATTCTTCATGTCTTGACACTTCACAACTTTTTTTATTTCGGACAATTGTGGCTGAATAATGTGACCCATTAAATCAAAAACTCCAGGTGGTTCTATCATTAGACGCACTCTAATAGCATTGAATGTATTTGGCATAGTAAAATAAAGCAGGTATACGACCCTAGCCACGCAGACAATTGAATGGGAGGCAGATGTTGCTGAAGGTTACACTGGCGTAGAAGATAAGGGAATGGGTTTTTTTTTTACCCCAAATTTTCATATTTTATATGTGTTAGTCACACTGACCGATAGAACGATATTTATGCTTGTATTACGGCTTCAGTGATGTACGAGTGGTGTACTTATTCATATTTTGACGATTACAACTCTTTCAATATTTTGAATCGTTATATCTCAAAAACGGTGGCTCTTAGGAAAAAAGTATTTAGATATATTTATAGATAATTGTCTGATCTATAATTTTTGTCTGAGCTAATTTTATGATAAAACTTACCATTTTGCTTAATAACGCGAAACACCCATTTTTGTGACCTTTGACCGCGTGTATATTTTTTTGCACGTGCCGGATCGATGAGGACTTTTCACATTTCCTTTATAATAGTGTATTGAACAAACCTACAAATTTTCAGCCAAGTGCGAATTATTGTAACCTCACCCCAATTAATTAGTCTATTTTGACCGGACTATTATAACTGGCATAGAGGTATGATAAATAAACATCACTGTCACTGCCCCTTTATTCAATGAAAACAGATGATATACGATATACCTATGTCTAATTCCACCTAGACTACTTTAATTTAGAACAAAATCTGTAACAATAACAATCACTTCACGAGGCCGCCTGAATAATCAAAACAAAAACAAAGGAACGTTTATTTTTTTAATTCCAATAAGAAGAGTAAAACCCCGAGATTAGAAGATTTCCTCGAGGGAATCGCCTAAGAGAATTATACCTATATTAAAGTTACGGAAGAAAAAATATCAAAAGAGGCTCTTCCCGTATAATTAGGTTACATATAAATAATTATGTGATAATCAAAAATATACGGAGAGAGATTCCTGGACATTTCAATTATCAGAAAGTCAGAATCCTCTAAGGAGCGGGGTGCGCTTAGAGTTTCCCTGTTTCAGTGATCGGTAGCCGACACAGCGCCGCGAATTGCCTAACTTTTGGCAGTGGGTGGGCAGAGCGCAGTGATTAAAGAGATGGCAGATGGGACTGAAGGTATCTGGAGTGATGGTCGCTTACCGAAAGGAGCAACGTAGGAAAACCTATCCCACCAGAAATTATGGAACAAAGAATAAAGGTGGAGAAAGCCACTGGGATCTAGTATGTGCGAGGATCACAGAATCGGTGAAGATCTTTCGATTGAGATATAAGGTCAGACTGAGATCAGGTAAATCATAGATATCCTGGATTACACCTTTATTCTGACTATCGCTTCATGAAATCAGACCCTTGGAATCTTTGACGTAGAAAGCAAAATTTTACAAAAAATATCCAAAATATACAACGTGTAACGTTAAATGCGCAAAACCTGAAATTAGTTTGTTCGGAATAACGAGCAGAAGCAATAAAACCACTTTTTAATATAGGTCACATTTTTCAAAAAAAAAAAATTAAAAATTTTGCTTTGTCTATTTATTAACAAATAAAGCCACCACGTGCATAAACCTGCGTAAATAGGTAAACAAACACAAACGGTTGTCGTCCAATTTAGATTTTCTCATAAACGGGATAATAATCATACTCATTTCGATGTAAATACGAATCTTAAACAAACTAAAACAGCACATAAAACCTTCCATTTTTTTTAAATATTTTTTTTTCTTCTCTGAATTAGGTCAATTGGATTAAAAATCGTTTGGGGTGTCTGAGGTTTTGCGCATTTAAAGTTACACGTTGTATATCCCCTTCTGTCTTTCATAGACAAATCAACGAAGTAATTGCGAGACACAAATATGAACACAATGAGCGCAATCGATTGCCTTGTCATTTTTGTCATGCATCAGTGTTTTTGACGTGTTTTGTTTTGACGAGCACATTAATTGTTAAACATTAGGAGCAATGAATCACAAAATTGCGGTTATTATTTAATTGAAGCTTTGAATGTGACATTACCTAATTAACGTTGTTGATTTGATCCTTGATATGTATAGTTGCCTACCATATTGCGTATACAGGGAAGGTAAGGTCAGGTAAATCAAGTAAGTTATGTTACCTACAAGCAATTACCAGGTAACTTGGTCGAGGAACAAGATCGTGCCATGACCTTTGTATCAAAGGAAAAAAGTAGGGTCCTATATTAAGTAAATATAATACAGAATATGACATGTTCATTAACCGAGTTACGTTGGCCGAATTTCGTCTGTAATTCTGATAAAAAGGAAAGATGGTGGAAACAAGAGTTATTGTGAGCCCATTTGTACTGTCTTTTGCAAAACTAATTACTGACGCTTTTTCACTTCAAAATCTCTTACAAAAAGGGTAAAAGATAATCCCGTAATATTCATTCAAACTGTTTTACGCCAGTGGGTAGTTAAAAAGTTATCCGAATTCGAAATACTTCAATGCTGGCAACATTGAATGGATTTGAAAACTTCGCGGCCGCAGAATTGATAAGTCTGGCAAGTCACAAACGATTCCAAAGTGTTCGAAACTTAAAACTGTAGATTGTAGGGGGAGGGGGGATGAGAATGGACGAATCAGAGTGGTCCCAGGTGACGTAGGAAATTTAGTACTCTGCTGGAAATGTTAATTAGGTAACAATGCCAGTTTGGAAGCCCTCCGGGCTAGTCGTCTAGAGCTCTAGAGAATCGTCGAAACTTTAGTATACGAGTAAATTACATACTTTTACAAATGGAGGCTTTAAAAATATTCAGTTAACGCAAAGCTTGCGTTTAAGATTTATTTTTTAAATTTTAGTGAATCTTGCGTACGAAATGTATGCGCAGGGACTTACCTAATTGCTCTTTAGCAGTGTTTTTATTTTGTGACACCCAGGCCTTCGGCAACAGATAATAAAGCTTACGACGGTAATTAGGCTAGATACTATGTCCTATAACCTGTGCCTACTGTATTCACACATTGCAACGGTCGTGACTGGTTTATACGCGCATGACCAGCTACTAATCATACGTAATGCTGCGTGCGCGACTGGCGATCACTTACATTCGATTGCACACGACTATTGCTTTATTGTCACTGTTAAATACTATTTTTTCCTTGTTTATTAAAATTATACAGCAAAACTTAGAACTACAAAAATGTTAATACGACTACACTATCTAGATTAATATTGCAAAGAGTTCAAGTCCTTTGTTTTTAGCAGATAATCTCTGAATACGCTGATGAGATTTTGAAACAAGCTATTTTTGCTGTGACCTGGGTAGCGAAAGCTATGAATTTGATTAGAATATGGGAAGAATTTCGGAATCTTTGTGAATATAGAAGGTAATTTAAAAATCTTTTATCAAAGGCTCTCGATCGACACAAAGGTATCCAAAGCTTGATGAACCCCTTGTGTGAAAGAATTACGGTGGATAAGTACATGGAAGCATTGAATATGATAATTTTTCTCATGCATAAAAAATGTAGGAGTACGCTAACACCGCAATATTTTGCCATTTTTATTAAACACCATAACCCTCAATGCGTGCTTCAAAAAATATTGGATCCGTCTTATTATCTGGATCAATATTTAAGTGGTGGGATAGAATACTTTGAACTTTTTTAGATGGAGAAGGGAAACTTAACATATTTTGATAAGAACGAAAGTAAGGAGGAGAGAAAGTGGAAATAGGTATTAATATAGGCGATCACCGGGGTGGTTTCAGTGAGGTAAAAATCCCAGTAGCTGAGGGTCGTGGGTATCCGATGGATGCGAAATGCACAGGACCGGTCGTTGAGGCGATGCTTGGGGGAGGCCTATGTCCAGCCTGCAGTGGACGTCTTTTGGCTGAGATGATAATGATAATGCTATCATCGTCATATACACCACCACCTACCTACCTATGTAGGTAGCAGGTGGTGTATAGGTAGGTATATATTTAAATTAGTGTGTCGCGGGGATCTACATGACTTTCAATCATTCTTCAATTTCAATCAATCTTCATTCAAAGTCAAAACAAAAAAAATACATATTTACGATAGCTTCATTTCCAGCCCGTCTAGTTTCCAATATTACTAATCACGGGTTAATGTTCTTAATTGAAGTTTGAACTGGTTGATCAAGTAGTTTGCAGCAGGCTCTAGTTAGTTCCACGTTAGTAGGTGCAAGCCTGGTTAGCAACTTGTGCAGTCGACTGGCGCCCAATGTACGGTTTAAAATTTGGTCAATGGCTTGCTATATTGTTTGCCAATCTGGGTACAAGAATATAATTTTTTTACATTGCTCATCGATTTAGTACTATGTAGCTATGTAGTATGCGCACGCGGGAGGGAATAAACATCTTAAAGCCCCAACTGCCAGTGAACGACGAGCAATTGGTAACTCGCCGTCAGTGTATCCGGGAACCGTCCGGACCATGCCTAAGTTGTTGAGACGGCGCGTCGTGTTATAAACGTACCTTAAAGAGATGTCAGCAAAACCATAGGGGCGCAACAGAGCTGATGCCCACTAGGGCCAGGAGGAATATTTAAAAGGAAACCCGCGGTCCCAGAACGAGAGGGCAACTAAACACCAGTGTGGTTTTAGTCAGTAAAAGTCTGACTTCTCCCGGTCTAGGGTGGAACGGGATTGCCCGTTCCACCCTAGACCGGGAGAAGTCAATGGCGATGATACTCTTCATGAAGAGCAGAATAATTGATCCCTCATCTTTTTCAAGAGAGGCAGACAAACAAAAGCATTACTGTATGATGGCACGTGTAATCTAGATCACACGTGTACGTAACTATTAGTAGCTTCTGAGCCAATCGGAAAATACTTTCGAACAAGCAAGCAACAGCTTTGAAACTTTTCTGAAATGCTACGAAAATATGCAATTACAGCATTCTACAGGTTGCAAAAGTACAAATAGGCCTGATACACTGAGCAAATCGACTATTAAAATCTCGAACAACGATGCTTCGTGCAATTTGCTTGAATACCTTTCACTAAATTCCACTATACATTTGCGATTGTGAATCGGTTATTGGAATAGCGAGTATTTTTTTTATTGCTGAGACTGTTTTATTGTAAACTGGTGATGGTTTGGCGGTCACTTACCGGAAGACGTGGCGTTGGAAGGCCTCCCACAAGGTGGATTGACGACTTGGCGAGGGTTGCGGGTATCCGATGGGTGCCTGACGCTCAAGACCGGTCGTTGTGACGACGCTTGGGCTCCCCCAAGACCTATGTCCAGCAGTGGACGTTTCTTTCGGCTGAGATCATGATGATGATGAAACTGGTAATTACCTGTGGAGTTCGCTTGCTCTCCTTCTTTGGTGGAGGCGGCAGCAGGTCCAGATGCTTGGGTCTCTCTTCACGACCTCCCACGGCGCCCTCCTCCACAATCGCCTTTGTGGTCGACGAGGCCGCCCCTTCAGAGGCACCGCACTCAGAAGCCGCTTCTGTTGATCAGACATCACTAACTTCTAGTAACAATTCCGTGAAACGGATCCCATTTTCCGAAACCAGTCGTGCGTAAACATGTCATTTTAATTGACTAACAGACGACAAACGGTTATATGAAATATTATTTCGTTAGCGGTTACGTTTATTGAACCATAATTAAATGATTTATTAAACATTCTGTTTACTGGAAGATACATTTTCTGCATAGTTCTGAGTGAACGTTTTTTTCTTGGCACTGCGGTGCGACACGCTACTGCTGTTGCCACCTGTTTGCATGCAATCAATGACTGTGAGGTAGAAAAAACAATGAGACGAATTTTTAAGATACTTGCATGAAACCACAAATTATGTGCAGCGAATGAAACGACACGGTCGTCATAGAGTCGTAAAAGTAGATTCACACGATGAAGTTGTTAGACAAAACACCGTGAAGCTAAATAGCCCATGTTTAAAACAGAAAATAACTTTGTAAGCGCATTGGAGATGGGACAAAATGTGTAATGTCTATAAACCGCGATGACCAGTCAGAGTAAGTACAACTTTATGTAGATTAAGGTACAGCCAGTAAAATTATGACGTTGCTCGTTAAACCAGCTGTTACCTACCCGTTACGTCGGATGTCATAAAACGATACATAAAAGCTAATTATAAGCTACCCGCAGAAACAGCGAAAAAGAATATGTGACGTCATCTAGTGTGATACAAGTGGAGCTGTCAGATTACGATGTTCTCACAAAAGCGTGACGAGAACGCGAAAAAGATTGTGTGTCCTAAAAGATTCATGAAAAAGTGCCATAACTAATGTTATGTATGTTATTACGACTCTTTTCTTTGTCTTTGTAAAATTTCCAGACAGGCATGAATTAATGAATAGTTGCGCACATGAGACGAGATGACAAATTTTGTAGGTAAATAAAATTATATTTAAGACCGCCTACTGAGAAATAATATAATAACGCCAACTGATGCCTTGTTGGCACAAACCTCTTGGCTTTACGACTTCCCGCTTATGAGCAACATCTCCGCGCTGCGGGAACGAAACCTAACTGTACTACTGTCTACCACACCATATTTTATTTGTTACCTCAACAAACTCCACAAAATATGGCTGCTGTACAAAATACTGCCATAACAACACGTTACTCTTGCTTTATAAAGAAATTTGAATATACGTAAATAAAATTTGTTTAATAAAATATCATCTTGCCTGTCAAATGTTATAGTTACATATGTCACTATTAAAGAAAGTTAAGTACATCTAAACACAGTAATTTACCATCCAGTAAATAGTTTATAATTTAGTTATTTTTTCATATAATAAATTACTCAATATAAAAGTATATATACCGTCTGACGTCTTTATAATTCTTATAAAATATGTACATTCACATAAATAAACATTCTGGACGCGTAATTTATTTAAGAGACACATTATATTTTATTCGCTTTGCAAAAAAAATTGTGTACATTGATAAAGTCGCTAACTGGCTTTAAAAAAATGAACTCGCCACGATTAAAATCGCGAGGCAAAGGATTATAAATGGGAAGACAATCTGTCGCGAGCGGCGGAAACATCAGAAGATCAACTGGGAGATGTAATAAGCTATAATTAAATTCTCTATTTCATGTGAGCAGCGATGTCAAGTAAATCAAATTAATTGCAGTCGAGTGTAAAGGGGCCGTCTTGTCATACCGAATTTTATAGTTGAGCACTTCAAGACTAAATGATAGGGTTATGGGTGAGGTGTTTTGTTGTCGTTGGTATATCAAACCTTTGGGGGCAGCGATGTCGCTGCCACTGGCGACCGGCTCGTCGGGGGCGGTGGACGTGGACGGAGCTGGCTGCTCCGGCGAGTTGATTTGCATCTTGTGGCACACCTCGAACGCTTGACCCACGGTGCGGACGATCCTCATGGCTTGACTCTGCGGACAAACGTCACATGAATTATTTTGTTCTGGTTTCTCTCAAGGATATTACTAGTTTAGTTAGAGTAAGAGTATTTTAGATTCAAGTGGCAAACAAATCAGGCGAACATTTTAACTGTATTACATTTTGTGTTAGAAGTAATATCCATCTCGAAAATTGAGGCAGTCTCACCTGCTGTCACCGTGGGGACTAATACGGTCAAAGACAAACGACCTCTGCTATCCACAGGGTCTTATATTTATTATTTCAAGCCCCGCTTTATATTATTTCAAAATGTATGTACGACCAAGCCTAATTCTGAACATCAAGTACCATTGGAACCGACTTGTTTAAGTACTATTTAGCAGTGTGGATGGTTTCCACTCGAGAGGTAATCAAGTACCGAATGTGCGTGTTTATTGAATAAGTATTCCCCTTAAATACGTTTACACATTAGGGGAATGATACGACTGTGATCCCGAGATTGATATTGTGTATTTTCGTAGTAATGTACACAATACACATTGTCTCATCACTTAATTAGATTGTAACGAAGAGCGAACAGATGGTTCAACGTAATGAAGAATAGGAAAAATGTCGTGTTACTGAAAGAAAGGAAAATAACAAGAATAGGCGCTATGTTCATAATGGGATATGTTTGAATGAGATACAATACAACAATGCTGTCCGTTCCCTAATACACGAACTACTTCAAGGAGTTGTTTATTCTGCCGTTTTTATGATCCATTACGTTTAGCTCTCAGCCCTATCGTAGTTTGCACAGCTGTTTTTCATCGTAAAGGGCAACTTGTCTGTACTTCAATTTTTGCGTCGTCGCCTACATAATCCTTCTTATTCAGAAATCTGTTTCGTAAGGTTTATAAAAACATTCAAGCAGGTCGGTTTTGTCACTAGTTTTGTTTTGATGTGGGTGTTTTTCGACCCTTCGTGTAACACAGTTGTGGTGTTATGTTTTTGTCAGGACCATGTCATAAATCATTATTGCCTTAGTAGGTATTCCTCGAGACTATCCGCACTATCTGCAGTGAAGAATGAATCCATCTGATGGCCAATAAAATATTTTCTTTGTAGCTATTGCTATTGCTTTTCTGAAACTACCTAATTCGTCGATAGCCCAAGGTTCATCGATCTTTTTATGTACCTACAATAAAGTCGGGTTACTTTGGCCAAAGTTTATTGACCAGTAGGAACACGGGACAGTGTTTACTGAGTTTCTATTAACGAGCTTGGGCCTCAGGGTTAAAGTAACCCAGCTTTACGGTACAACATTTCAACTTTGGGCGAAAATTTTTGCTGCAGAACATTTACAAATTTTCCTTCTTTTCTTCCGCAGTGCTCTTAAAATTTTATTAACGTCAGCTACTCGTTGGACGCGAACGTGATATTCTGGTGGTTAGCAGGTCTGGCTACAATGTCACTGGTTATGTTTTACAGCTGTCGTACTTGTAGGCGACGACAAACAATTTAATCAATGTCATGGTATTAATAATAGAGGGTTCCGCTCCTACAAATTCAGTGTAGTTCAAGTTTGTCTAGGATATTACAAGTTGTGTGTCCAAACCTATTAACTAATAGTTTAGCGCAGACAGAACTGTGTCGGCAAGTTTATGTAACTTTCCTAAGTGCTTGGTTACAAAATATGTAGGGTAGGGCGACTTCTGGTAGTATTTTCATTCGAGGGAAAGAAGAAAAGTAAGTAGTTTGGGAGGCTAAAAGTAAATTCTGGGTTTTAGAGCGTTGAACCCTAGAGCACAAACGAAATCGTCAGTAGAACTACACAATGGAAATAAAAGGGTACAACTGCGAATGATATTTTACAAAAGGGAGATAAAAGGGGCGAGGAACAAGCGTGGGAGATGACATGTGTTTAATTAATGCTTCTCTCATTCAGCCGACGTAACGGATGGAACAGATTATTCAGGTTCAACGCTTATGTTTGAAACCAAAGAGTCGCCGTGAAATTAAAACAATTTTTTTACTCGGCAAACATTGGCGTATAGTCATCTATCAGACCAGCCGGCGGAGGTATTATTCATAACCCAATCAAGGGAGGTAGGGAGAAAAAACCATAATTATTTGCTTATCTGCAATTCATATCCACGAGTAAATATTTTTACAGGTGCCATGACAGCTTCCCCCATGCTTTCATGGCATCTCAGTAATTGAGTCTGAATAATTTTTTGTTTGAACAAAAATGAAATTAAAAAGGCTAAGGGCCTGTTTCACAAAGTCCGAGTAGCCACTACTTCCTGAGTAAATTCAAAAATGGAAAAGAATTTGTATGAAATTATCTGCCAAGTAAGATACTCGAAACTTAATCATAGGTGGTGAAACAGGCCCTTATAGTTATGTAGCTATAGCCTAGCTGCCGATGGTTTAGATTTTTATTTTTATTAAAGGCTTACCTGTCGCTCTAATTATCAAGCTCAAGTCTATAGAGCTTGATCATTTTCATTCTTTGTTATAAAACCATCACTTAAGACTCGCTTTAAGTGACTTGTAAATATGTTACTGTAACATTTCAAATGTTTTTTTTTAAATTTGTCTTTTAATCATCTCATAGATGGTGTAAAAAGTAGAATATCACCCACGTAGAAAAAGCTATCTTTGTATTGGCCGGCTTTAATTCCTCACTTTACTCCGGTTTCTATATTAACTTCCTCGCAATGCTTAGGAGTTAATTATATAAATCCCTCACTGGCGATCGGGATTAAACTTAGCAACCTTCGTTTTGTGCGGAATTCAACATGCGACCCACGACTTAAAGACACTACTTTATCCCTGGTCTATCTCCTTATATTTTACTTTTAGTTTTTACGCTTTTGAAACTTTTTTGTATTTGTCAATTGACCGTTTTATTTTGGATCGAAAGGGAATAGATCCCATGACAGAAAAATCCTAGTGTTAATAAGAGTCTAGGGAGTTTGTTCCTTAATAGTATCTAAAAATCTCGTGTCACAGTGTTAGTAATCAAATTCCATTGAAACGGCTTGACGGATTTTAGGGTAGGTCTGAGAATAGGTCATAGGCTATTTTTATATCCCTAGTTGACATGTTTATATAGCAAAACAACGTTTGCGGTGTCAGCTAGTGAAACAATATGAATTAAATAAAACCACATAATGGTTTCCTAATTACTTCAATTCGGAATGAATGTGGCCACACACTGCATTAAACAGTGAAACAATTTGTTTATTTTGAACATGTCACTTTAATGGAATATTTTTGGCAAAACGAAAATTAGCAAGCTCAATTACGAGTTTTAATTTCCTCTCGTGTTTCGGCATTAGGGTGCAGCTGTTGGTGAAAAGCACTCATAAGTTTGGAACTAAACACCATCCGCTCCTAACACGTCTGCGGAAAATGACGATCATGCGGAAATACACGTCTCTTACAAAAACCTACTATACAATTTGCCTGTTGGTGGCCCTGCTATCTTAGATATCAGGGCCTGCTATCCTAGATATCATTGGTTCGACAAATGTTTGTATGATGAGTACAAACATTTGTCGAACCAATGATACAAATAGTTTTTTGTTGTCTGGGTGTAATTTTTTTAGGTAAAATATACCTATAAAATGTTTAGAAATATATAAGTTTATCTGTTGTCTAGAACTCATAGCAGAAGCTCTGCTTAGTTTAGGACTAGATGGCGTTGTGTGTAATACGTTATTATTCACGACTAGCAGCAGCAAGCGGCTTCACCCATGTGAAAGAAGAATTTTTCCCCGTTATGGAAAAGTATGTGCTATTCCATAATAATGTGATCTACCCCTGTGCCAATTATCCAAATTCGGTCTGCCGTTCGAGTGTTAAGAAGTAACAAACATAATACACACTCACAAAGTTTCGTCTTTACACTACTAGTGTCATTCAGAAAATTTTACTTGAAAAACTTCTGAATGATATAAAGAAAAAAATATTTCTAAATGACAGAAATGAACATAAAGTTATAGCACAGTTTCAGACTAACCCAGCCGCCACATATTTCGGAAAGTTTATCGCGCATAGCTGTCTAATGTTGCACATCAAATGTAGATAATTCTATCTCGTGTATTAAATTGCGCCTGAAATTTTGGAATATCTGAACTGAATGTGCTAATGAAGTGGAATCTTTATAATAAGTGTAATGGAGTGGACACTAGACAGAGTTCAGCGGCTGGCAGAGTCTGGCGCGTCGCCAGGCTCCGTGCGGCGTGACGCTTCTCCTGCATTTAGAGAAAGAGATACGACAACACTATTTGTCACGCCGCGAGATCCTACATAAATTGACGCTAATATGACAGATGTACAGGGAAACCAAAAACATGCTCGTTTTTACACAAAAACTAATTAGTTTACTTTGAACGTCTCTAAAGCTTTACGAGCAATCTTGATGCTACGGCCGAATCTCGGCACATTGTCCTTTTATATGAAACTTCGTAAATATACCTCAGTGAGCAGAAAATATAAAAACCTCCGCAAAGAAAAAAAGAAAAATAAATCTGTTTCGTGAGAAGTTTTCCATGTTACCTTCAATACGCACGCACGGAGGCTGTGGGAACTCCACAGGGCCTGAAGCCCGATAAAAACTAATAATTCAAGTTCCTTAATATCCATAATAAAATAAATAGCCGTTCAAGGCCCGTTTGTGTGAATAATGGCAAAGTTTGACACTGATCGATGATTGAAACGCCCAATATTTGTACGCGGATTACTGATGGATCACTAAAACGGGTATTAGCTACCTGCTCTGAAACATTAAGCTACTCACTCTGAAGATACGTCTTACAGCAATATTATTAGTTAAACAGAATTTAAAATTACAAAGTTAAAGATTTTGACGAAACAAGTCTGTATTTGGTAATCTCACGTCCGGGAGCTCAATTTTATGAAACGTAATTACATTTTTGTTGACCGATGTGGTGCTGGAGACGCGGTAGATTTTATTACTTATATCAAATATTTATAAGAATATATTTATGGTTTTGAGAACAACGTCTGCGTGACGAAACTTTCCCATGATCCTTTAAAAATTATAACTTTTGCGTGCAGAATATCAATAAAGCGGCTCTGGATCGTGATCGAGCAGGTGGCCGGGTACACGGCAAAATGTCCGAAAAAAGGAGTTACGGCGTAATAAGCGACCAGTAACATCTGCTCCAGAATGAAGATAAATTGTGGTTATAATTAAAAATTAAACTTAATTGTCAAACAAGACAAATTGGTCTTCTTATTTTAAGTAATTTATTACAGCGTACAATAAAGAGAAATTCTAATTTATTTAACAGTTATTAGAGCCGATTCCGCCTCAACGTTTAGACAGCTGTGGCGTCTAACATCTATTTTTAGCTAAATTGGGACAAAAATTGGTGGGGCCGAGACAATGACCTTTACGCCGATCATAATTTTTGGCTACCTCACGGCGTGTTCACGACAGTGGTCTATTTTGGCAGGCGTCGTCACTACGGCTGGAGTGAGGTCAAAGAAAACCAGTTGGTTTAGGATAAAAGCTTCCGTACGTGCCGCAGTCGAGTCGGGCCGAAACTCGCTCTCAATAAAAGCGCAGCCCTTGTGTTTACGATTCCTGCAGCACACTGCTAATAAATTACGAACATTTTCTTAGAAAAACAAAGCAGGGTTGTGTCACTAGCTGAAGATCTTCCATTTAATTTTTTTCAGAGGCTTTCGCCAATATGGATGCGAAGTTTGTTGGTTTATTTATTACGCACTCCAACATCACGGAAAAATTTATTAAAAAAAAATCTTATTAATCAACCTACTATTGTCGCAGTCATGTTTACTATAGCAGCGAATTCTTCACTCAAGGATGTATATAATACTTACAGAATTTCGTTAATTGTTTATATACTAGACGTGTTCGGTGCCGTGGACGTTATGATGTCCTCACTTGGGGAAGAGAAAGAAAGTGTGAAGTGACGATTTATTGAAATAAAAATATTTTTTTAATTATTTTGTCAACAAGGTAATTAGAATAATTTATAGATCGGCCAGTTGGTACTGAAGAGGTTCATCACGTGATAATTATTTCGATAATACATGTCAAGTCAAACCCTCATTATTTTCTACTTTTAAAAATACTTTTCACTCTTACTCTCTTGTCATTTTAACAAACCCTCTGTTTATAAGGCTGACAACATCGATTTTTAAACAACACAAGAGTTGCAAATACAAGAAGGGACTCGAAGTTTTTTTTTACGAACAAAGTTGTAGAGCACGGTTAGTTTACCGCTAAGTGTAAAGGACTCACACGCGTTACCGAAATTTCACGCAATCCCAAACATTTAGAACTTTTCTTAACTTAGATAGAATGTTACTGTATCTAGATCCCGTAAATTGTTTGAAAGAGTCACAGCGGTTTTGAAACGAAAAGGTCCATTGAAGGAACGCAAGTTGCTTTTAGTTAGTAATAGGGTGACACTCCCTCTCATTCCACCCGGGTGAGTGGAGTTATTTCGTTTCGTCGATACATGAGTCAACACCATCCTTTATTATTCTTATACATATATTTCTCGTAACCAAACTTCGTTGGGGGAGGCCTATGTCTAGCAGTGGATGTCTTTCCCCTAAAATTAGGATGATAATTTTTATTTTTTATTAATGCTTAGGCTCACGTTTGACCACTATTTTACCTGAAGTGGTAAGCGATGATGTGGCTGAGTCTGGACTACGCTTCCTAGATATTTTTTTTAAATAATTAGAATTACTTTTAGTTAAGTCAACAGTGAATTTGTATAAAGCTATCAGGAAACACAGACCCCGGCAGGGTTTTCCACTCCTTAGTCGTACGCCTAACGAACGTTTTCCCAAAACGCTTGGCACGTGTGGGTAGGATGTCCACCATGTACCTACATGATGACAAAATTGACGTCAGAGCTACGTATGTAGCAGTCGTAGTATATTGTACGCATTATATAATATTATTTTTATAACGTAAACGACGCAATAAAATTTATTAATGTGTCGCTCAACATTATTTTTTAACGTCATATTCTACGCGAATAATGTTTTTTGCTATGAGCCAAAAAATGACTGATCTCATTTCGCTTGATATTCTTGATATGATATATAAAATAATTTGAAAAGTGAATTTTGTAAATTTGTTCTTTGAGCAGCAATGTCTAAAGTTTATGGATACATATTATAAACTTAATTCATGCATATTCATAATAGCTCCATTAAAATTGGGCTGAACGTTAACAACAGATAATAAAGTATATTAAATGTAAACACCCAAATTGGCCTATTGTTTCTAACAATAATTTGGCATGAATTGTTTGGTAAACATCATTATTACGAGTATGTAATGTAATGTTTACAATTTATTCCCGAGCTCACGCGAGAGAGCGTCTGTGTAGTTTTAATGAGTGAGATGTGAACTGTGACCGAGTGAAGGATAACGGCGTTCAGTAGACCGATAGACCATTTCGATATTTTATGACGTCATTAATATATAGTAGGGCGAGATGATAGTGACTCGGGACGGAAAGTGATGACGTAAGAGCGAGGCTGTATACCCGCTGCGGTTAAGACGGAGCTAGGGGGTTGATTAAATAGATTACGTCTATTAGAGACGAGGCAGACTAATAGACGTGACATTCTACAAGACTTTTTATTAATTAGCACTGCCTTTCATCTAACCTAATATTATAAAAAGGAAAGAATTAATTTTTGTTGCATGGTTTGTATATTTCGATTTAAATCAAAAACTGCTTGATATATTTCAAAATTCTTTTACCATTTTAGAGTTATATTTTCACTGAGTACCAAAGGCTATGTATTTTCTACATTTGTGCGGGCTAAACCACTGACAGAAGCTAGTTTTCAATATAGAGAAAATTACACAAAGACATTTTGATAGCTGATACATGGCTACAGTTGACAGTTAGTAATCCGACCCCGTCTAATTTAATCTGGCACCCATCATAAACCGACATTACCATTGACTGACATTAATACGATTAGTTATATTTACACAAATGCGTTAGACCTAGCGTTATCATTAGCATGCATTAGCATTATCAGCCTTATATTATTCCCACTACTGGGACTCGGGCCTCAGTTCTAAAAGTGCGGATGGTGTGTCACATATCTTCGACTTTTTGGATCTAGGATATCGGTTTCCTCACGATGTTTTTCTTCACCGTTTTGAGAGCAGTGGTGATGAAATAAGTTATACAAAGTAATGGGACTCGCGGGGTTTGAACCCGCGACCACCATCATTATCGTATATATTACGCGGTACAAATGTATAGATTCATAGATATTACCATATTTGTAGTATTATGTACATAATTTGACGGATTACAAGAGTTCGGCGGTAGTAGGTACTACGTAGTCCGATAAATTCAAGAGGTATTCCTCGAAGCGCACCAATTTCGAGGCGCACCTAATGAGGCGCATCATTGGATGCGCCTCAAAATTGGTGCGCTTCGAGGAATACCTGAAATTCAATAATCTGTCACCGCCTTCCAAGTTTTTTGTCAGTTAAACCACGGGTCGCCTGTATAATTATGTATACAGCCTAACACATCATAATGTAAGTACCTACTTGTATTTTGGTATAATTATAATTACAATTAGCAAATCTCCGTACATTGTATACTTCATTTCACTCCATTAGCACTTGTGTGTTGATTTAGAACGTAAACTAAACGCACCAAGAGAATTAATGATAGCGAGACCATGTTTTAGTAACTATTTCGGTGCGTAATTCACACGTTGGCGGCGGCAGTTCCAAAATATCTACCGTGCAGACATTACCAGTTTACTAAAGTTTTCTAAATAATAAATGGACCGACGACGGAAGTATCGCCCTTGACGTCGGTCCACGCCACGGCGAAATAATACGCAGATAAATGTCACTGGAGAATTCGATTTATAAGGAATCGGCGCTTCCGTGAGCGGCAGTCCTTGGCCGCGCGGCGGACGCTATCAAAATAAACATCAAACAGTAGCGCCGACACAGCACAGGCTCCGCCCGCCGCCCGCGCCCGCCATTGTTACCGCTTGTGCATGTTACACCACCGCCGTGTGTTTCTTGGCCATCAACATAAGTGTACCAATTAGTCTGCGTTGACGTAATTGCACTGTTTGTTCCTCCTATAAACTATTCCTAGTTAACTATCCTCCGCACAACAGACCACTGTTCGACTCCGTGAAGTCATCGCACGTTCCGAGTTCACAACCGACCTGACAAGCGGACGTCTTTACACAGTTTTTACCAAAATCCGAATGCAGCGGAAAGTTTTCATATTTCTTGTTTTTGACATGTGACGTTATAAATAAACCGAATTAATTTTCTCAGATGGTGAGTTCCAGATAATAATCAAAACTGAACCATATTTCAATAAGATAGACGTATGTCATTTTTGGCTTCTACAAACAAACATGTTTTTTAAATTAACTCAATCAAAGGAAAGTTCACATACCTCTAGATCTGAGTCTAGCCCGTCTAAACTCGACGAATGTTGTTCAGATCTTAGTGATAATCTGTTCGGTCTTCTGGAGAGACTATTGACACCCATTAGTTTATTAGACCGGCCCAGGGTAGCACTGCCACCGCTGATGATCTCAGGTTCACGAAACGACAGTTTCTTCCTAGGTCTTTCACTAACATCCTGAATTTGGACATCTGGATTCAGTCTTTCAGTAACGGGTATCACAAGACGTGACTGTACACAAACTTCTTCTGCCGACTCAAACTGCCGGTGCAGTGGTGAAGGGTCTTTCGGGAAACTCCCAATGTGGTAGTCCTCTAACTCCTTCTCGTATCTCTTATTAGCTCCCACTGACAATGGTCTAGGTCTCAGTCCACCCGCGTATGAGTCGCGAGAGTGAGCATCTTCTATTCTACTTCTGTGTTTGTTTTTCCTAACTTCACTAAACTCGGGCTCAGATCGGCTGGGTTTGAGTCTATCGTGGCTCTTCTTGTCTTTGGGCTCTTGTTTGGGTAACTTTGGTCGTTGCTGCTGCGGCTCGTGCTTCGACTTGAGTGCTCCTCCTAACGAGAAGAGAGTACTTCGCGCTTTCAGTAACACTTCAGTTGGCAAGTTTTTCAATGGGTGTTCATTTTTCCTTTGTTTACTATGGTCCCTGTGGTTGGACATTGTAAGCGAATCACTATTAATCGGGCACACTAGTATTTCTTTTAATCACGATACACACACATTTTTTATCATAATGCGCGCGTCCGTGCGCCTTGGTACGAAACAACTGAAGTGGCGAAGGCATGGCTTGCGCGTGCGTCGCGCGTCGCTCCAACTACCACAAATAAACATATTCGCGTGTTTCTAAGCGCTAAACTCCTCAGCGCGAGAGTGATCGGGAAAACTCATGTTTGATAACACTTGACATTTCCAAGAAGTTTTTATTTCCTTTCATTTCGCACATTCGTATTTAAATTGGAAGGAAAAATATAAATCACGGTTCTAAATTGTGAAGTGGCAGGTTACGACGTAAGGAATGGACCTGATAAAATTTATAAAGACTTTAGTTCGGCACAACTTGTTATTAATAGCAGCACCATATTATTTTATTACTCTCTAGCTACTTTATCGTTGGCAAATGTTATTCGACTGAGTGTTAATGTAACGTATGACAAATGGTGTATTGAAAATCGATGAAACGAGAACGCGGTGAGGCGATCATTTTATGAACATATCGCGTCCGACATGGAGCTCACTGCAAAGTTTGTGATTCTTCTGAATGTAGGCGTCAAAAAAGTTTCGCTCCCTCAACATTCTTCTCATCATTTATCAAACAGATTTAGTGGATCCGCGAGGTAAGGGCTATTTCTTAGAACTCGGGGTGCTTTATCAATTCCAGCTCTTACAAAGCGAATTGACATGATTTCGTTTACATTACAAAGTGGATTCATAAATTAGAAGGGAGGTTTAGATGTGAATGAGGGGGGTCGTGAAATGCTTCGGGTTGCTGTTCCGGGGATCAAACATGGAGCGCAAAGCTTAACATTATTAAACTCGTTTGTTTGCGTTTCCACAGTTCTAGCAAGCACAAGTGCGAATTTATGTGTAGTGTTGTACTTATTGAACGAATTATGTCTCAGTGAGACATAATTGTAATGCGAACTATAGTAAAATGTTCTCAATCAATTGGTGTAATTAAAAAGCGTTTGCGGCCGCTTCAGCGCAAACAACTTAGTTACTTCTTGAATATTTATGGGCTTCGGGAGCGAGTGATCGGCGACGGTAATTGATTATAAAAGTCGGGGAGCTGGTGGCCGCGAAGATTTATACTCACTATAAAACGAAGGTTTACGTACAACATCCAGAATTAGATAGGTAATGCTAGCAATAACCTATTACAATTGGCAACGTCGTCAGCACAGCGAAGTGCGATGTAATTATAATAAAAGATTTTCGTAGCTAATAAATTATATTATTTCTGGTACAGTACACGGAATGCTGTGTTTATATTGGTTAACAAGCTTGGGCCAAAGGTTGGTTTACTTTGGCCTTTTACGGTAGTCTTCTCTTTTGCGGCACTAGCATGAGAGTTACACCAAATGCTGGTCCAAGACTTCGCCACTGACGGCTTTATAAGTTACGACCTATAAGTATATGTAGGATCAAACAGATAGGTCTAGAGATGATAGCAATCGCTCTAGTTTGTGTGATCTCTCTCAATCAATCAATGGTTTGCGGGAAGAAAACTCAGCTTTAGGATAAGCTCATCTATGTATTATATAGGTACACTAGCAGCTCGTTCCGGCTTCGCACGGGGTAGACAATTATTTATTTTTGGAAATTTGGATATGAAACACTTTTTTTAGTGTTTTCTACACCTTCGGTTACATTGTTCAAATTTTACCAAGGATCCCTAATTTTTTTCAAAATGAAATGTAGCCTATGTCAAATTGGAAGAACGTAGCATTCTATTGGTGAAAGAATTTTTTAAATCGGCCCAGTACTTTTTGAGCCTATTCATTACAAACATACAAAAATAGGTACAAATCTTTCCTCTTTATAATATTAGTATAGATGAACTCTGTAATCCACATATATTGCAACTTTTTATGTAGTATACACTAAAAACTAAAAAAATACAGAAATAAAGAAGGTAGGTCCATCAATATTCTTAGTAAATGATAGTAAGCCGAGGTGTTAGGTTTATTCGATAGATTTAAGGAAAGAAAATAAACAGTTCGTTCTCTAGATCAAATATATATCGCGGCGATGTGTATTGTTGGTTCGTACGTGTGGGCCAGACTTTTGATGCAGAGCTTTTTACGTCATTACACTATTATTTATTATGGAAGGTCGGAGCTAATTTAGTTTTTGTAAAAATAGATCTTTAGGCAGGTGTGCCCTTTGAACGCCATGTGCAGCACGTGTAGGTAAAAAAGTAAGCTCTCTACGTCTAGCCTTCTATTTGTTACTAGCTTTCTGCCAGTGGCTTCACCCGCATGAAAGTTGAAAATAAATAGCCTATGTTATACAGTTCAGATGTAGCATTCTAACGATGGGACCGAGATTGTCACCTGTAAGCTCAGATGAACTTTTACTGAATTATGACTACATTTAGAAATGCACACAATTCGTGTTAATTTTTTTTATAAAACAAAAGGTATCACACTAATATTACAGAGGCGAAAGTTTGTAGGTTTGCAAGCAACGAATCGATAAAATTGAACCATGACCTCCGGCATAGCAGTCACTAACCACTAGACCAACACGCCAGTCGAGTCAAAGATCTAAAGTGATCATCAAAAGAACCCAAAAGTTAATAGGCATTTTTATGGTCAGTTTGTTACAAAAATAAAAGATTAAAACCTTATCTTTTGATTCAGAATAAATTCTTGGCAAACAATGTATCAAATTTTATTTCTAACCAATTTAAATAAAGTCTGTTCTGTTTTAATCAGTGATTGAACGACTTTCAAGCCTAATTAATCTTTTGAAAGTGTATACCCTTATAAATGTCGTGGGTAGTTAATCAAAAAGAATGATTGTAGTGACGTCATCGGAGGAACCGTAAAATTTAAATTATGACTGGATTTACTTCGGTCCAACTGTATTTTATGTGTTTTTATAGCTAGTTTTTGCCCATGACTTCGTTCGTATGACTGTCGGTAATGAAAATCCAAAACTAGGCATAAAACTTTATAGCATAATTTTCTCTTTTCGAACAACTTTTATTAGCATAATAATAGTTTGGTATAATAAATACGTTGGCGTAATTGAAAGGTTCGCATTATTATCTTTTGGACTAATAATTATTTTTGGTAACATTTGTATATGCATACATTGTGGTATAATATTCAATAATCAAGAATGTATTGTTTAACCTATATTTAATTAGAATGTACGGTCCGAGAGCGAGCGAAGCGAGCTCGGAATTTTAGGGCATTCCGATAATATCAGGTTTGGTTAAAAGAGGATAAGGGGGTTTAGAGGGAGCAAGTAAAGCGAGCAAAATGAAGCCCGTTATTTCCTTCGTGTCAGGTTACCTATTGTAGATAAATTCCGCAGACAGAAATAGAAATTGTTGGAAATAATAGGATATTGTTGCTAAAACAATGATATTTTGAGGTGGATAACTGGCTAATTTTAGGCTACCGTTTTGATTGTACTCGGATTCAATTTAATTAATAGATACTCGTATACTATTTTGGGTACAAATCTTATTTGTTAGCTCATTGGAATCATAATGGGGTAACTTATACCATCATATTCGTTATTTATTAGGGTTTTTTATTTCGATTCCAAAAAATATTCTGGCTAAGGTGTAAGATTATGTGCAATATTTTTTTGTGCTAATGCAGATTATGACGATACATTTTATGCTTATCATGAGTAAACCATTGGTTAAAGCGGACACAAAATTAAAATCAAAGCCAGACTAGCCTATGTCCTTTATTGAGGTTCATGCTTACTCCGTACCAAATTTAATCAAATTCGGTGAAGTAATTGATAGTTGATAGATAAGGTTGCGGATACTAGGCCACGAGGAAGATCGCCTATAAGGTGGACTGACCAAATAAAAGCGGCAGTAAATGGCTCATCATCATTATACGAATGTACGTGGAAGGCGGCCATCAGAGAGGAGTGGCAGCGTGTTGTGAAGCTTGCCACCAACACCTGAAGTGATGACCATGACTATTCTGTCAAGAGTGATTCCGACGTAGAAGACGAAGAAGAAGAGTTGATAGCGTAACAGACAGACAGAGTTACTTTTACGTAGTTATTCCATAGATATCTTTGATTGAACATATCAGAGTATCTGATGGATGTGGAGATCCTCGTGATGACTTGACTACCAGGGCAAGTCACCACGAAGATGGGTTGGTGCGAGGGGCACCTCATGTTTCTTGCGTTCAACTTTCGTGCTCAGGGGAAAAAGGATAAGAAGAAGAAGAAGAAGAGGGAAACGATAAGAAGAAGAGGGGAGAAAGGAACTTGTCAGGTTAGTAACGTTTTTAAACAAGATACGAGAAGTATTTTTCAGAACAGCGCATCTCAGCAAAGAAGTTTTAATCCTAACTTACACCCGAGACACGTAAACTCCAAATTGTTTGACACTCGTACTACGCGATCCGATTTTAAAATTAAGATGTTTCTAATAAAAAAGGTACCGTAGCAAAGAAGTTTGGTTCGGAGTGAAAAAAAAAGAAAAACCGATGAATTACACCGAAAGTCTAATTACTAGGTGTTTTTTACGTACCTTTGGAATAATTTTCTTTATATCTTTTTCTGGTTAGCTTTATTCGAGCCATATGTCAGTGTCGGCTTCGGCATGGATTTAGCAGAATTACGATTCGTGTATATTTCCGTCTAATGTGTGGAAAAGGAAAAGATAATTATGTGATACTTACTGCCTACGATTTTGTAAGTAACAGAGAATTTAGTATTACCGATATAATTATATATGATACATTAATTCATGAATCCCCGACCGGTCTCATAGGACCGCGCTGTTATTGTCTTACTATTGTGTCGCGTTTCGCGGGTATTGATAGGTTAAGAGACTGAGAAATGTCCCCCAACATCGCACGCAACGTTGGCCAATTGACAGCAACATGTCCTTCGTCATGTGAATGCATTGTAAGGTATAAGGCGGCAAATTTCGAAACACTAGGCAACATTGCAACATCATGTAAATGAAACATCGCGCGTCATGTTGAGGGGCATATGCCCCCTAATGTATCTCAGGTGTCTTTTAGGTGTTCGACAGAACCTCGAGGAAGTCCGTTCTCCCACACGTGTGGCTACCTATTTCAGAAGGAGGCGACCGCCTGCCTTTACTCCTCGCTTCGGACCATGGTCTGTACAAGGGCCCGCGAGAGCCTCTGATCGCTAATACGATATTATGAAATAAAGCTTGTACATCTTCTGATAGACCATAAGCACCATAACGGCTGGTTCTAGAATCATTTGATTTAAAACTGTTTCTAATGAAAGGTCAGCACTTAGAAAGTATTCTTAAAAAATCACCAAACTTTGATGAACCCTTAGTGAATAGGGAATAAGAGTTTGTATAGAAGTTCTTTATATGCCGGTAGGATAGGTAGGTACTTAGGACTAGGATTGCTAGGTAGAGGTACTATTTTCAGAAACGATATAAAATACGGATCATTCATACATCATGTATGAATGTGTATTGTTGTGTTTTTCGTCTTTTTGTGTCGATGTACTCCAAGTAAACTTTTTCTGACCAGTATTTTTTAACCCGTACGGCTGCACTATTATTGGCCTCGTATAGATCCTGAAATCTACAGTTGGTTATGCAGGATGGGCAGGATAGCAAGTGCCGTATGTCCTGTGCAGCGGCACCACATTGGCACTGTGTTAAGGATGGGTCGAGGAAGCCCCATTTGGCCAGATTGTTTTTACAGCGGCCAACCTTTCATTCAGATTCATCATATTATTATCATGTTTTCTGTATTTGTTTTGTAAAGTTGTTCTTAGAAACAACAAAGGAGTCTGCAGGATAGAAGGGCTATTGAATTGAATCATTCATAAGTAATTTTAGAATTCCGTATGGTTCTGTACGTCTGAATGAAAATTAAACATCACCCTATGTCTGAAACTACCGATTTAGAAAATAAATAATTATTTATAGATTGCAGGACAATTCATCGGAACTCTCTAATATTTTTAAAATTATTTATATGAAAATAAATATTAACATAAAAACAGTCTATAAGTAATGCTTTTCTACATTTTTATTTCGTCGTGTTTACTCGAATTGTACTTCTACATTTTCTTCTTTACAATATTGTTGAAAATCAAATGTTACCAGCAATTTCGACCGAACGATTTTCAGTTATGAATATTGCTATTCTATTCAAAATCTCAGTGAGGAAATAGCACGGTAAGGTCGCGGCAGACCAAGAAGGAGATGGCGGGATGACTTAGATGTCTTCCTTAGGTATTGTAAAGATGTATATTTGAGTGTTATATTTCATTATCTAATTGGAAAATATAATAGGTAATGCGGGACATATACAGACACCTGCCATAACATTTTTATTCTTTGTGTGGGGTCAATAAGTCTGACACGCCCTCCTACTCCGCCCAGAGCGGGGGAAGTCATGTTGATGATTTCCCACCTTAAAAAAAAGGGGACTGTTACCGGACATTCGGACGGCCAGCTACCCATTGCTCGCTGTCCACATGCATGCGCCTACGGAAGTTGGTCTCTGTAGTACGTATCCAGTGTATATGTCCAGAAAGTTGAAAGTTAAAGTTAGCACTAAGTACCTACAGAATCTTACAGAATACTTAGTGTAAATATGACTAGCTCTTATGATTGTCCGTCCCCCACTCGGCCATTGTCTATACGAGCAGGGTTTAAAAGCTTGTCGTTTTGTCTAACGCAATATTTGATGAACTTGAACTTGAATTGAAAACTTTGTTGGCAGTCGGCAATTCCGTCATTTGCTCCAATATTTTACAAAATGTGAATCCAGAAAATACGTGTATTTTTTGAAAACCTTAAAGATATTTGGAAAAAAAATTGTCATTTAGAGTCTCGATTAAATTTACATGATTTCTATAAATATATTTTCTTTACTCTTTAATTTATAAATACATTATGAAGGGCCAAAGTTCACGCAAGGTGGAGGGAGAGGTTTGAGTCCTAATTTGATTTCATGAGAAACCTAGATAATATCCCCAAGATATCTGTGTTACCAAACATCTGGACAAAGATTTATTTATTTATTGGTTTATCCTCACAATGGAACGACTTGCGGCAATTACACCAATAGACACAAGATGTGTTATTACACAAAACCACGTAAAAGCAGTCTTAAGGAAATGTATCTCAGATTGGCCGGTCTTAATTAGTTTTTTCCCCATACCATCCACATGGATTGGCCTTTTACCTTCATGAAACGTAGTAATCTAACGTCGGCGTCGGCGTCGGAACGCGGCTAAGTGCAGTCATATGACGTCACAAAGGAAAATGAATTTCCCCGTGAAGATGAAATAAGGGGCTCATGCAATATTGCATTATTTACATAATGCATTTGGTACTATGAGTGCTTTTAACACTTTTCGTTTATGTGTATCTTAAAAGGTCAGTGGAAAGTGAAATTCTTTCAGCGACTATAACGGACAAAAAATGTGAAAGTTCAGTGATTATATCAGATTTATTTTCTCTTTATTTAAGTGCAAGGTTTTGGATAAGTATAGTTATCTACTCGTACATATCTATACAAAAGGAGAAACTAACTAACATATTAACATACAGTAGAAACTATTGGGAATAGGAGTGTGAAATTATGAATAACGCTTCTTTTTATGCCGTAGGCGAGATACAGTAAGGATTAAAAAAAAATGGTGGTATGAAGTTTGTATGGAGGAACCTACTACCTACCACGTGAACGAGACAGCTGTCAGAAGCTGATCCGCCTATAAGTATCTTACTCCTTGAAGACGAGGTTCCTCTTCCACATTAATATTCATTTATTGCATTCCTTAGCGACTTATTTACGTTAAATAAGTAAGAGCTTATAATTAAGTACAAAAATGGACCCCGTTAAGGTATAATAGGTTAGGTTAAAACAAATCTATCAATTCCGGTCCCAGTTGACCCACCATGCTAATAACTTCATCGAAAAGAAACATAATATTCTTATTCCTTTATCATTTGACCTCTCATTCATACAGATTTCCAAAAATAAAGTCTACTCATAAAGTTTCTACATTAGGACAATATTGAGTTTTCATTGGCAAGGGACCGAATCTGAAGAGGTTAATTTTATTGGACACGGCTCGGATTTTCGGAAGCCATAATTTTTTTTTTCAAATGGAACGGTCCGCAAACACTTAACCCTCTTCCTGATTCAATACGAGACCTCTGAGTACCTCACCCTCACGAAAAGTAAGATTTGTGTCTTTGGAAATATTTCGGTAAAGGTAACTTCAACAGCTGGGCATTAAATTAGTTCCTCCCTTAATTTGTAAAGCGTTTTATTACGCACGGAGAATGGAGATATTAGTAATTTTGTTGCTAATCCCGGAGTATTGTAATGTTTGGTACAGTAATTTGTAAATTCAAATTCTAGAAAGGAGAATACATTTTTCGTCTCAACACAGCGCAAGGTACTGATTTTTGAGAGAAAAAAAAACCGGCCAAGAGCGTGTCGGGCCACGCCCAGTGTAGGGTTCCGTAGTTTCCCGTTCGTCAAAATAAGTATCCCCAACTTTTCAAAAATTCTTCGTCCCATCAAGTTCAAAATAATTTTCCTAGAAAGTCTTTATAAAGCCCTACTTTCCAGATTTTT
The DNA here is from genome assembly GCA_030763345.1 of Mythimna separata. Classification (NCBI taxonomy): domain Eukaryota; kingdom Metazoa; phylum Arthropoda; class Insecta; order Lepidoptera; family Noctuidae; genus Mythimna; species Mythimna separata. The sequence continues at coordinate 17,266,310 of CM061167.1, read as the reverse complement.
TTCATATTTTCTAAAGTTATGGTTCAAAAGTTGGAGGGGGGGGGACGCATTGTTTTATACTTTTGGAGCGATTATTTCCGAAATTGATTTTAGTAAACTCCTATTCATTTTTGAATACCTATCCAAAAATATACCACACGTTAGGGTTGAAATTTAAAAAAAAGAACGCTTTTTACTTTACATGTAGGGGGGCTACCCTAATAAAACATTTTTTTCCAATTTTTATTTTTGCGCTTTGTCGGCGTGATTGACATACATATTGGTACCAAATTTCAGCTTTCTAGAGCTAACGGTCACAGAGATTAAGCGAGGACAGACGGACAGACATGGCGAAACTATAAGGGTTCCGTTTTTGCCAATTGGCTACGGAACCCTAAAAAGGCCAAGGAATATTCTTGGCCACAATTTCAAATAGCGTTTTGCTGAATTTTCTTTATTCTGTTGATGTAGCTCGTAGGACTTTCTTTTTATCATCATCATCAGCTTGATTTTACCCACTGCTGGGTATAGGCATCTCTGTTGTTTTGACAATTCTCTGATGATGATTGTATGCTCAACTCATCCGGGTTCTACCGGTGATGACACCAATATCGTGCGTCCATCTTGTTGCCGGCAGTGATAAATATTGGTACTTCCATTATTTATTCTACCACTTTCTTTAATACCCTGTTTATTTGAGTTTCGTATTCATGACTCAATTATTACAAATATATTTATGCGTAAGTGATATTCGTGAATTGGAACTCATTTTGCAGGTTTGTTTTAGTTAGGTAGAGGTATAAGGGAAGATCGTATGCTCAAAAACATTCTTGACTTAAACCCCAGCGAAAGCACCTCCTGGTTATTATCAACAATAGTATTAATGTTCAGGGGGAAACTCTAAGTTTCCTCAATGCCCCCAGAGATCACACAGGCAGCACAATGTTTCACTAAGAACCTGACCGCCACAAGCGGAGCTGAAAAGGAAAGAAAGGACAAAGGCAAAAGCCCAGAAGACCGTGTTCGGTCCAAAAGCCGTCTTAACGCAATTGGCACTTTCCTAAGGGCACTGAGAGGCAAAAGTCAACGGTCATGAGGTTTCTCAAGCTGAAACCAAGGAAAACACAAACACCAAAACCCAAAACGGGACCAGAGCCGACAAAGGGCAAGTCAGCCTGCCGACCTTCGCTGTAAACTCGAGTATCACGGACCACTTTCAGAGCGCATTCCCCGAGTATGGAGCGAGGGTCTAGTCGGGGCGGCAGAGGAAATCGCGTACGACAACGTTAAATCCCATGTTATTGGAGAAAAGACGGGGTCATACATGGCAGCCTACAGCGTCAAGAGTTATTTTGTGACCCTGGATGAGGAGAAAACGGAGAGCTCAGGAAAAGTTACGTTCCACACACCCGAGGACGACCCATTTCGGGAGCCTCCGTTCCCTGAGGCTTCGGAGGCGCATTGGGCGGTAAGTAGTATCAGTTGAGTAAACGGGGTTCCTGGCGTGTGGCAAGTCAACTTGGATGGTGAGACATTTCGTCGAGGAGAGCGACATCATAGGGACCACAACAACCGAAGCTACTAAGGATGTGAAATAGAAGCTAGCTAACCAGTTAGGAGATCGCGTCAAGGCAAAGGTGCGCACTCAATTTACCGACGGGGTCAACCCTAAAGGAAAAATGAAATGGCCTTACGGCTGACGAAGCCCTCATGAACCACTTTGGGGCCATAGTCATGGCAGTGAAGTTCTCTGGAGCGAGCGAGGTCGTTCTCATCGAAGACGTGAATCGGCTACCAATTTCAGACAGAGAGAACTTATTTGAGTTAATCGTCACCCGTCCAAACTCGGTGGCTGGCTTCATCCAGGAGTTACTCTGTACGTATCAGGACTCAATGGACATAGCACTGGCCAGGGCCAGTCTCACTCACTCAGGAGTGAGATATGTCCCGGTATATACTCCTCCATGACGTCGCTGTCGCGGATCCACTATTTGAATGTTGAAATGTTCACGGAAGCGCGCATACCGCTAACCGCCCGGATCACCTTATTCTTGGTCCATATACTGGAAAAGCGAGACTCTTTTGCTGACCAAAGCTATGAGATCTAAAGATGGGTGGCGTATCTTCACCATCCGCGCAGCTCAAGGGTTGGTCTGTAAAAATGTTATTATAATTAACACCAAGTCGAGGAGTCTTCAGACCCACGACAGCGTCTCCCACGCAGTTGTCGCAGTGTCGAGAAACACGGTCAGCTGTGTGTAGTAGACTGACGACGCCAACAACACCAAGGACCGTTTCGCCTGGGAAGCGATGGATGCGCCGACTAAAATGTTCATGGAATACAATCTTAAGACGGCCATGCAGCATCGAGACATAATAGTCATGGAAACGCTGCTGCAGTTTGTAAGGTCTTGCGATGTTAGAACAACAAGAACCCAACAAGAACACCCGAAATCTACTCACTAACCATAAAAGCTGGTATCCCATAGCCCTAAAAAAAACAAACTATATCTAGTGGGCGTCTCTTTCTGCAAAAGAGCAAAAAAGCAGCAAAGGAGGCGGCCGCACGCGAGAGAGCATGGCCCTCATTCCTACACGGGATTCCGACCCCGATTTCCAGCCCCCGCAGGCGCAGAACGGCAAGCAATCGGTAGCTCGCCGTCCGGACGTCCGGTGACATTCCGGGCTAAGCCCATTTCGTCGACGGCGCGTATTGTACAATAAAATAATTATAAATATAAATAATTTGTATCTAATTGAATACACTGTCTAACACAGTAACAACATAGCAATAAGTCAAAACAATAGATAGAACGATAATAAAATAAAATACTACAAAATTTAAAATAAAAAAAACACGGAGTTTTTAAGAATAATACAAAACTATTGACAAGATTATTACTTAATGCCAAAGTTAAAAAAAATGTACACAAATAATTCTGTAAAAATGGCACGGTATAGAACACAAAAAAAAACAACTTTTAAGAAAGAAAGGACCCTAAATTACGAACATACATGCATACGAGGATTCTGCCCCGTATGGTATGTACGTAATTTCATTATCAAATTTTAAGGGGTTTGTTTATTTTTTTTGGAATCGAGTTAAACGTGATCGTTTGGAATGCCCAAATTGTTATCTGAATACCAGGCACGAAGTGAGAAGAGAAAAGTTCACTTAATGCTCAGTATTCTGAAAACAGTTGGGGCATTACTGGACGTTCACGAGTAACCCGATTGCTTCCCGAACAAATTCGCTCCGAGTGTATATCAGAGCTTGTAACCAAACCATAGCGCGATCTAATTCGACGCCAACGCCATCTAGGGAAGACCGTTTAAACTCATTTTTCTCGCTTTTTAACAGTAAATTGTAACGAAAAATACCAATAAGTATAAAAAAAATCCATTTATATCATTCAAGTCAAATTTATAATTATTAGTACTCTGTAAGGCTCACTATTTAATAAAATCGGCAACTTTTCATTTTTCCACTTTGAAAGAAATTGACGAGTAGGACAAATTCATAGTAGGATGAAACCCATTGTAAATGGAAGAAAATATCGCAAAACTAATAGGAAAAATAAATTACCGGCGAACTAAGGTCGGGAAGTGGATGGGAGTGCGCTTTTAAGGGGGAAAATGGTTTATCTCGATTTCCAACAATATTACAAGTCCTATGGAAAAAAGTTAAATGGCTAAGTTGTAGGTAATAAAAAGATCTACAACTTATGTATATACACGTTTTTCATAAAACGTCAAAATGTATGTGAAAAATTTAAATAACCATGTTTTCGGTTTTTATTTTTATCTTTTACAAAAATTATTTCTTTATCACAAAATTTGGTGAAAACTTACCTTTTTATGTCCCAAATAAACGGTATTTTTTTGAATTTCAAGAATCTTCCCTTTCAAAAATTATCTACCCTGGCCGCCTGTTATAAAATGATGTGAATGGTCTTTTGTTTTAAGACTAGGTATTTTAAATAAATACTTTTTTAGTAAAAGTATCTGGTTTTTTTTTGCATTTACTAAACCTTTACATTATAATAACAGATGGTGAGGGTCGTGGGAAAACGGTGGATGCGAGCCACACAGGACCGGTCGTTATGGCGACACTTGGGGGAGCCCTTTGTCCTTCAGTGGACGTCATTCGGTTCAAATGATGATGAGAATACCAGAATGCGAATATGCTAAACGATTTTTTTTCTAAAGTGTGGTTCTCATGCAGTTGGTATACGTGTTGCCACAGAAATATGAATAAAAACTCCTTTCTGAAAATCTATGGGTGGTGCTCAGTAGGTGGCTTCTTCTTCGCTAGCATTACTGCTTCGCAGAAGGAGGCGGAGCCATTTGCCATTCCTCTTCGCTCCGGATCATAGCGTGAACTAGGGCCCGAACCTCCACCGTAAGCTCCACCGTCCATGGTGGCAGGCCAGCCAGAGGGCTCCCCGATTCGCGTGACTGTGCAGCATCCCCGCACTATCCGGATGGTCACGACCCTTTGACAAGCGTTCAGCTTGGCCACCGGTCACTTTTGTAGCGACGGCTTCCGGGCCTCCTGTTGGGTAGGTTCCACAAGGGCGGTTCCAGTACCCATCGCGGAACACCGCACAACATCTCTCGCCGGTTCTGCACTATCTTGCGACTGGGGTAGATGGTCAGGTAGGACTCGATCTAAGGCCCAACCACACCCGTACCAGATGCGCGGCGAAGGGTGTGCACCCCGGTTGCAATGAGGACCTTCCCCGTCTTCCAACGAAGTAGGAACTAGCCCATGTCCTAGACAAGCACCAAAGAACCCTCTAAATCGAGGACCTAGAGGGTCTCCATGGCCAGGACCCAGACTTTCCCAGGCAAGCCACCTGGGCGCTATTTCTGGCGTTTAGCTATGGTACCGCCGCTCTCATCTCTACCACAGCTTTTTTTTTTAAATGGGAAATAATCAAAATTACTTCTTCCGCTCTTGGGCGGAGCGGGAGGGCGTATCAGACTCTTACCCTTCCTACCCTGTCCCTTCGTTGCCTTCGATCTGGGGTACACGGGCGAACCTCTCAGAATTTTCTTGTTCCCAGAGGCTTGGGTTTGAATTAAAGTCTTTTTTTAAAGTGAAATTCTCTATGTGCAGAAAGACGAAGATGGGTACCTACCTTAGAGAAGTGGTTTTTATTATAAGGTCATAAGAATAGCCTTTAGTCCTCGCCCTGAATAGAGCTATTTAGATTTATCATCAAGGTGAAAGTATTAGTCAGCTAGGTTTGCGCTATCGAGCGCTAGCTGTCCAAGGTATGCCGGCCGATTTTTCTCTCGATAAATGTGAATGTATTATATTTTTTTTATTACTTAAAGCATGACTGCAGTCCCATCTGATGATAAGCAGTGATGCGATCGTTGATGGTGGTCTTTATTAAATGCCTATTCACTTAAGCCTTGAAGAGACGTAAATTATATAGGACGGTTATTTCTATACCTAAGCTATCAAAAGAGCATTATTATAGCAATATAAAATAGCCATCAAATGAATAAGAAATCACCCTTTAGATATCTAAGACTAAGATAGTTCCTGACTGGGTATTTGATATAGAATTTAACGTTAAACAATTGTCTAATTCTATGGTGTCTCACAGAGAGCTACTTAGAAGGAAACCCTCATCTCGCTCCGTAATCGATTAAAGTCCATTAGTATAAGTGTGGCTAGGTCCGTGAAGTGGTAATTTCCACATATTGTACGGCCGAGTGATACGCAGCTGCGGTTTATAGCTGGGCCCGTTTACGAGCCGGTGCGATCTTAATAAACAGCACGCTTGCTTCGAGACCACTCTCGGAGGCGGCTCCGGGAAGCTCTCTGGTCGTTAAGCCACTTCTTTACTTCCCTCTTTGGAACGTACGCTTTAAAGTAGATTATCTAGGAAGACAGCGATGAGATGAGGCGTTACCTATAAAGGGCGGTTAAGCATTTGCGATTTCGTAGTTGGTGTGCTCTTCGAACAAGTCTTGTGTAGAGCTTAGAAAGTTTTATTGAGTTTTTGACAGTTTTTGTGGGATAACTGTTGATGGATTTGTATGTCATGGTCCTTTTGCGAATCGATATTCTTGTTCATACGAGTAGTTATTACAAGCTTTTTATTTTATATCAAAATAGATTGCCTATTCTTTTCTCAGGCTTCATCTGTCTATTATTTATTTTTAGCTCAAGTAACAATAGCATCATTTTGTATTGTGATATTTGTAGCCTTATTTCAGGCTACAAAATATACTTAATAGTCCTCTAAATTACGAGTAAACCTTTCAAAATTATGACTGAATGAGAAATATTTTCTCACGAAGAGGGTGCGGACGAATCTTTGATATTTTTTAATCTTTCGCGAATTAGGGATTCCTCTTCATTTCGAATTGAAGTTGAGCCATTTATTAACTGTTGATCATTAGGCGGGAAGCCAATTTGGAGGTCTTATTGTTATGAAACACTGTTTTCTGCTTTGAATAAATTCCTACTCATAAGAATTTTATTTAAATAAATATTTTGTTGGCTGTGTAAGTTTTTGAACGCAGTTGAAAAGTTTTGGAGAGACAAACTATATTAAAGACAGTACAGCATTGATAAATGTTGGTGTGGCCCTGTTTGTTACCTACATCCTGCAGCAAACTTACTCAATACTTTATTTGCATTCCATAGTACATACAGGTGGTATAAATAATATTGTCAAGATCAGTTATGGACCCTTTCGGGCACAGCAAAAGTTAGGAGACTTCAAACTTTATTGATGATCACTAACCTTGCGGTTGCTCTTAAAGACGTTGCACTTGAAGACGTTGGTGGCTCCGTCCCTGGCGATGTAGGAGAAGATCTTCAAGTCAGAGCTGTCGTGCGAGACATAGAAGATGCGGTAGATGGGATGGTGCATGATCTCCGCAGCTTCCGTGGTGGTACTCGACTTGCTGCCGCGACCAAACAGCTTGCTCGAACTCTTCTGCAACAAAAAAATATTGTGTATTATTGTTTAGTCCCAGCAGTGGAACAATATAGGCTAGGTATAATAGTAATAATAATTGTTTTTGGTAGGGTCACAGTGGACCATCGTCTCGCCTTAGTAAATAATGATATGTGTGATGCTGTCCTGAACATGCTTGCTTGGTAACCTATTCACTCTGCACCCAAAGACTTCTTAGTTTACCAGACTAACAGAAAATACAGTTTCCGTCAGAGAAGTGTATTGATCTGTACAAATAATCAAAGAATTTATAAAACATTTTGTGTGTATCAAACATCGCGTAACGTCTTGTAAAAAGAACACATTTTGCATTCAGAATTCCATGCACTTGATAACAGTAAAGTTTATTTGCAATGTGTAGCAGCGATTGTGGAATTTCGACGGAATTTAGTTTATAATTCTACGTGAAATTCTAAGAGAAGTTATTTGAATTCTGGTATTATTTCTGCTGCTTCTAACGTTATGTATTTTATGGATCTCAGAATGTTATGATTTCACGGATATTTTAGAATGTTGACCGAAACTTATTGCGTATATTTCAATAAGCTGTATAAAATAGAAAATTATCACTAGAACTATATATGCGCCGACATATGTACAGCATGTCATTTTAGTATTACTCGTACCTCAGAACAAAATATATTAGGGCACCAAAAAAGACTCACAAAACTCTTGAAAAACTACTCATAAAAAGGTGCCAAAATTTGAAAAAGTAGGTAATTCACATAATTAAGAGTGGAGCAACCAAGCAAGATAATTCTTGGGGCCAACAAAGGATCGATGTGACAATAGACGCCGAGCGCCGCGGCGGCTGCAAGACAGCAGGTTGACAGCCGTCCATTATACCCGACATGATTTACGAGCCCCGAGAAAAAATCACTGTCACCGGTTACGGGAGCCTAACAGATAATTTAGTAATATGTGGAGATATCAGCCGCTGTGTGTACCACGATATTATTTTTGAAATTATTTGATATTAAAGTTGTTTATTTATATGTATGTATTGATTGTTGTATTTATTTATTTTCAGTGTGTCTATTTATTAAGTTGCACCTGCTATGCTGTTTTTGCACTACCCTAAGGTCGACTGTTAGAAAATGCTAGTGCATAAATTTTTTAGTAAATAATAGGTATTGTGAAATCAATTATTTATTTGTCCTAAATTCAATAAGTGTTTGTACTTTTTGCAGCTCTAATTTCTGAAAACCTTGGATTTAAAACAGCTTTCAGTATTTTTTGCACAGTAAGCTTTGTTTATTCCATAGAATCCATTCCTACAGAACAAATCCCGCCGAGAATTCCAACAATAGTGACCTAATTAGAAAATGACTCGATTAACGCGAACAAAACGGGCGATTCCGAAGAAAATTCTACCAATCCTAAATCCGCCAAACAAGCAAACGAATTTGAAGAACATGTGAAACACGCATTATAGTACGATTCCATTTCTGATTTGAACTAACATTTTTCTCCGAGATGCTACGAAGAATATAAAAATCATGCTGAGATATTTCCTCCAAGTTCGTGAGAAATTGTACTTCGGATTTATGGACTATGAAGATGAATATTGGTGGACGGATGTAATAGAATCATATAAAAAAGGTCTATGAAGAAAAATAAAATAAAATGAAAACTTAATCAGAAAGAATAGCTTCTAAAATCTCTAAGGGCCTGTTTCACAATGTCCGAGTAGGCACTACTCACTGAATAAATTCAAAAATGTGACAGAATTTGTATGAAATTATCTGTCAAGTAAGATACTCGAAACTTAATCATAGGTGGTGAAATAGGCCCTAAACAGTAAAAAAATATTCAGCTTCCTTTTTTGAAAAATCTTTCGCAATTCAAGCGTGAATAGCCCCTTGACCCTGGTTAGACAAATGACTTTTCTGTTAGCGTTTCCGCTAAGTACAAAATATATGGGAATGAAACGTCATTCCCATACATTTTGTTTAGGTGAATGACCTGTCACGTTTCTTTTCACGTAACTTCTCGCAGGTTCCTCATTTTGTACGTGGTGTTTCGCGGGAACTCGGACTGGACCGCATTATTGTGCGATTCAAGAGTACCAATAAGAGCTGGATAAACTTAGGCCTACTGTCTACGGACGCGTGGCTTCATAGACGCGTATTCATCGTTGTAGTGGCTTGACGTCAAAGGTTGTAACGTCATAGCTTTCAAATTGAATCATATGAGAACGGTGAACAAAACAAGATATTTATAAAATTAAATTTATTTACGAATCATGAACGAAAAAAACAGTTTAATCAGAATCTAGTTGTTCAATTCCGCACAAACCTTCTTCGCTGTATAAAGTGTCTGAGTAGTCGCAAATGGAAGAAGACGAATTGTTGCCAAACAATGAAAATAAGAGAGAAAACTATTTCTTTTTTTAACAAATTGTTACTTAAATAATATGTAAAGCTGATTTAGATAAACAAAAGAATTAAAGAATAAAGTTTTCTCGTAGCTAAAAAGAAGCCGAGCCGAAGAGTTGATAAACAAATAAGTTTTTTTAATGGTTGGCTGTAAGAGATTGGCGTGTGCAATAAGATCGACCATTTAATACATCTGTTATTATAAATGCCCTGTTATTTTCAGAGTCGTACAATATAAAATATAATGAATAAATAATAAAGTCACAAATGTCATCCCAGAATCGATTAAATTTTTAAATGCATGAACTCTTTTCATATAACAGTCGGTGCCGCAAATGATTTTGTCGCGAAATGAATCAAACTTTTTAACGGAGTCGTCGAAGTTTTAAATTTCACTTGAGGTCGCGTTCAAGCGGGCAGATGTATATTATCAGCATTTCATGAATAAAAAGGCATTGAGACAAGTATTGAATAATATTTATGGAAGACTTTAATTTTTTTGCGGTCCTCTTCGACCGTTATATTTAATTTTATACTGACTGTAATTTATTTATTTAGTCGCCTTACCTGTGATCCCGGTCAGCCCAACCCAACTTGCTATTCTCAGTGATCTACATTTGTTAATATAATTATGTTAACACCCTCACCGTAAATGTAACTTTAAGTGGGGTTAAAACATTCCGCGGGCGGCCGGGGTTCACATTTAGCAACAATACGGGCCCGTTCATTTAATAAATATGACCCACTTTGCATGCATTATCATAGTTGCTATTGTACCGTATCATTTGTCTGATGTTAGGCACTTTTGCGTCCTCGCCAATAACTTTCAGAGATCATTTAGACCCTTTAGCTCGACCATCTTAAAGGTCATTACGACCTTAGCCAAGTTCATGCCTACATATTTAATACGTAAGGAATCTACTTATTGAGTTTTGAGTTTTTTTCATCTTTAGCAATGAGCGTGGAACAGGGGAGGCACCTTCGTAAGCTTTGCTGCATAAGGCTTCAAAGTACTGAGATGGGTGCAAATTTTTTTTTTACTGTTCATAAATCTATCAATTCCATTGGGTGCTTCATATTTTCAAGCTCACTCATGCCCTGTGATTACAGAAAAGCACAGTATGAAAGGTCAGAAGAGAAACCCTTAAATATGTGAGATAAAAATTTGCTTGGTTCGTTAGTATATAAGCCAAATGAGATTTATTCGCATCGGGACTAAATGCCCTATTTGATTTTGCCACCCTGAAAATCCGATAGGCTAAACCGTGAGATGCCAAACTTTTTTGCCTCACTCTTGAGCATATCCTGGATACGCCCATGTCTTAGCACCAGCATTTTTCCCTATTTCTGCAGTGTCATTTTTTCTGACCCCTCAGTGTCAGTCCCTCCATTCACAAGCAGTAATTGAAAATAAGATAAATTCTCTTCTTGTTTCCGAATCGATGGTAAACTCGTTAAATTGTTTGGGCCCATTAGGTACGTTATCTGTAGCATCGGTGACACTCATTGATTCTTCCAAAATGCAAGTGAATGGGCACTTGGGACACTTCAAAGAGTGGCTCATGTTTTGAAAAGGAGCACCGGACTCATATTGAATATTTGATGAGCCTATAAAACCCCATTTCGCCAAGTTGTGTTTGCAGCCTACCTAATCTTCAATTAATATTGAAGGTTTCTGAGAAAAAAAATCTGATCTTATATCCCAGTCATGCCAGAAATAGGATTAGAACTCACCTTGGTCTTCCTGGTCGTGATGTTAGTCCTGGTCGTCACCCGGACGCCGTCGGTCGACACGTCCACAGTCACCTTGCGTTTCTTCACACCCCTCGCCTTGAACTCGTACTGCAAAACAAAACTTTCATTAGATGAAGACAATCATCATCTATCTTCATCTGCCTAGCCTTTTCCCCTTTTTCCCAGCTATATTGGGGTCGGCTTCCAGTCAATCCGGATTAAGCTGAATACCAGTATTTTGTGAGGAGCGGCTGCCTACCAGACCTCCACAACCCATTAACTGGGGTAAACGGTACTTCGTGGCAGGACTGCAGTCAGATTTACTGGTTTCTGACTATCCATAACGACTGCCAAAGATCTACAAATGACATTTGGGACCTATGGCTTAACGTGCTTTCCGAGGCACGGAGAAAACTCATTATGTTAAGATGGTCACTCATCCACAGACCAACCTTGCCAAGCGTTGCTTAACCTTTAAGATCGACCCATGCGGCTGTTATTATTTAGCCACGAGCTCCACAAGATGAAGACAATACGAAAGGATAAAGGAAAGGGACTAAATCACCGTCTTCACAAATTATAGGCCAAGGGATCAATTTCCGTAGTTGACTTCCGGTTGGGTCCAAATCGACCCTTTGGTGAGTAAGTCAAGCCTTCCTGTGTTAAATGACTAAAAGTGTGATGTTATCGCATCGTGATTAAGTATTGTTGACATAGCTATTTTCTTATTTTTTTTTAACTTGAAGTCACGGTGGCATCTACAGCCACTTCATAAAGAAAGGCTTTACCAACCCGATTTATAAAATTGTAACTTCTAAAATAATGAAAATCAAAATTATTGCTTCGTATTTCCAGTACATAATAAAAAAGGCAGAACAAGATACTATATTTAAAAGCGCTTCATCCTCATCCGAATTTACTGTGTATGTTTAGTCATCACTTGGGACTGATCTTAAATCAAACCATACTTCGCCGAATTCAAAGCTGATTTAAATCTTCATCCATATTGAAATGAATTCTAAAGATGGTTGAACGCTTAAGTATTAAATTCTTCCGCTAGCGGTTATTTAAAGCTGCTACGAGTATTTCGATGCGAAATTTTCACGAAGTCGTCACCTGATGCCGTGGGTACCAAAAATAACTAATCCCGCAACGGATCTCAGCCTCACTTAAACCAACTTTAGAGTTTCTTGGAACTTTGAAGTGGAATACCTTGGAAATAGCGATAATTATAATCATTCAAATTTCCGCCGCGCACCTGTACTCTGAACAATGTAGAGGAGGCACCTTATTACTTGAGGACATGCGTCATAATTAGTAAAGGTGGAAGCTGCGAATACTTAGGCATATGAGAGGTAATTAGCAACGAGCCTCTTAAGAGGTCTAAGGGTATCTATGCTCAATAATATCACCCTCGTGGGATGTGAAGCACGTCATTGTATTCTTAAGTTATTATTAACTAGCACTTTGCTTTACATCCCTTTAACTATATTTCGAGGGTAATTTTGAAAAATAATAATGATAATCTTTGTTATTCATTTTGTACTAAGTTTGAAGTTTGATAATCCAAGGAATAAGATTCGCTCATTTTATATGGGTAGTTTTGAAAACCGAATATTAAAATCTATTTTTTATATATTTGAGTTACTATTTATCTTGGGTTTCAGGAATATGGACTCTTTTTTTACCCAGCCTGTACTACTGCATATGTGCTCAAGGAATAAAATTTTGCATTATGTACGAATTTCTCCGTTTTCACCCACTTTACAGTTGAATTTCATAAAACCCTTCTTAGAACTCGCCTACATGATAAAAGGAAGCCTTGGGCAAAATTTCATGTTACTAGCCCCAGTAGTGTCGGTTGTACGTTGAAAATCATCCTGTAAGTCAGTCAGTCAGTGTCTCCCTTTATCTATGTATAGATGAGTCTGTATAGACCGTGACCGTGCTACGAAAGTATGAAGCACGGAAATAAACATTGCACCGTCTACTATTTCTACTAGGACGTATCAACTGTTTATTAAACCTGCGTATAACCATGGGCATTGTTTCATATTAATATCAATGCAAAGAAAAATTTGATGCCCGTCACGTCTCCAACATGATCATGAAAAGATATCGTGTAGTGAGACTTCTTTGGCCGTCATGAGGCATTTAAGGCTATAAATCAAACTGGTCTTTATAGGCTGGAAAGATGTACTGAGAAATAAAATTGATGACCGAGAATCAACTGGTAGGTAGTTAGGTACATTCATACCACTATAAAGTAAACGAATGTTTAGGAAGTCTATGACTTAATCGAATCAACATTTTACGAGGAATGACTACCGTTTTTATGATTACAGCGGCTGACGTCACGGAAGGAAATTACGACCCGTATTCCGATCTTATAATTACTTTGAGCGTTGATGAGTTGATCAATAGACTCCGTTTTATATCTATTTTTACTTCAAAAGTCTCTCGGTATGCTAAACTAAATGTACAGGCATGCAAATGTCCGGAACTGTTGAGCTAGTTGCCGAGTATTTGTTGTTAGCAATTGTTGTTGAGTTAGCTACAATTGCTCGCCAGCCGCCGTTACGGAATAGTATAGTTGAAATTGTTCTCGTTGCAATATTGTTCGGTTCTATAAAACTGTGTTTGTTTGTTGAGAGCTGGCTTTGATTAATTGTTACAACAGTTTATGATACAAAAACCACAATGTTGATCTTGAAATATGAACACAATTCACTGAGAAAATTAGAAAAAGAAACAACGAAAGAAAAGATAGATATTGTGTTCCTTAAGTGTACCAGGAAACGAGAAAATATTATCTTGAATGGCTTTTTAACCGCGAAATATGAAAGAAGGGTAGCAGTTTGCGGGTACTTATGAATAAATATGTATATTCCTGCACAGGTGCTGCTCATAACGGTGTCGTCACGATTTTTTCAGCGGTTTATAAACAAGATCATTTATATTCAGTTGCTCCCTCCCAGCGGTGATATGGTTCCGTGTCCTATCTTATACATCTTTTAATGTAACGCGATCACTCACATCACTCCGTTGCCACGATAATGTGTCTTCCTTCCAATATTTTCGCAAAATGTTTCAGAATTGAAAAGGAAATATCGGTGTACTTTAACAAACTTTCAACAAGTCGCTGAGAATTTTTCAACGAAACATTTTTAGGAAACAAATCCTTTTACTCTCGAAGCCACTTTCAGGTTTATTTTGCGGTAAATCCGGTTTTTCACAGACGATAAAACAGAGCCCGCGATAATATTACTCATATTTTTCAACTGAAATGGAGTGTGTTGAAACGGATAATTACTGATATATTACTAGAACAATTATGGCTAAGGTTTAGGTTCGTAGGCACTATGGCTATTAAAAGGTTGTTTAAGATAAATTATTCGTTTTAGCACTGCGATTACTGTCGTAACCCTAAGAGTCTCGCTACTTTACAATGGTGCGTTTTTTCCTTTTCTTTTTTTCAAATGTACGGTGCCGAGTCCTGCAAATACACGTGTAGGCAATGTCGTAAAACCCATTGGTTGAAGACTGATCACGAAATTTCTGACGACGCAGCGCCTCAAGAACTCGGCGTCGTGGTGCCTTACCGGGTACCGTATACTTGCTCGACTTGGCAACTTGCCACGCTGGGGGTCCTTACTCTAACACTTCTTTGGCAGACGTACGTAAGATAAGCCTTTTTATGTGGGAAATCGTCTAATAACTTCTCGCGCTCTTGGACAAAGCGGAAGGTCGTGTCAGACTTTTGCTGACTAAAACCCACTCCGATGTTTCTTCTTTGCCTTTCGTTGCAGCGCCCCGGGTCCTTATCCTTTCAGAAGCGAATCCATGGCCCCAGTTTGTTTTGACCCTGCTTGGCCCATACAATTTTACTAAGATATCGTCTTTTCAACTACTTCTCAAAGACCGCTTACCGATTCGTACGATAAGCTAAGATTCGTTTTTGAATCGTGAAAAATATTAAAAATCAGGATGCATGACAATTCGGGGTGGAAAATCTTCCAATGACTACTCCTGCTTTCGGGACAAGCGGAGCGTGTCAGACTTGTATTGATTATTTTTTAACTAATTGGCCCTTAGCGTTTTTTTGTCAATTGGCCACGAGTTCCTTTTTCAAAAACTCTCCATGGCCCAAGCGGGCATCGACCTTACTAGGCCCCTACGGTTTTGCTGACATCTTTTTCTTTTGCGCGTGGAATATTAAGCCAGCTGACGGCTGGACATCGAGCTACTCCTTACTCGTCGTCTGAAGCCTATGCAATGCCCATTTGCCCACAAAAACGGCGATGATGACAAATTACAGCCATTAATCACTGAAAAAACTAGTTCAGTTTAATTTGAACGATTTTATTTTCTCGATCAAAAGTTTCAGACATAGTTTCAGTCGTTTTGTTAAGTTCAGGGGATGGTCATGAAAGCGGAATTGCAAAAACTGTTTGGAGAATCTCAGTATAAGTTTGCTCGTCTGGAGTATTTGCAAGTTATCAGGTCTTCTTTTTTCGTGTTTCATGCACCGAACGACGGCGGTTTGACTTGTAAAGTGAACTTTTGAAACGAAATTCAAGAGCTGCAGAATTTTTAAGTGATTGGCGAAATTGTTTCGTATTTTTATTTTGCATACTAAGTATTACTTTAAGTTGTTGCTAGTTTATTGAGTTCTTAAAAAAAAACTAGAGAGTCTAAAAAGGCTAATTCGTAGAATCGTAGTATGATAATAATATAAATCATATTTTTTTCAAGTGGCTATACAGGAAAAGTTTTTAACCACTGCGTAATTTTTTATTGGTGGGTCAGTGTAAGTAATAGAACACAAGTCGACTTCAAGGTTAAGCATCGCTTGCCAAGGTTGGTCTGTGGATGGGTGACCATCTTAACATAACGAGTTTCCTCCGTGCCTTGGAAAGCACGCTAAGCCGCAGGTCCCGGCTGTTATTTACAATTTAAAACTTTTCCTGTATTTACACGCAATAATATGATTCTGATACGAAATGAGCTGAGTGTAATTGATAATTTGTGCAACCATTTTACTGTTTGAAGAATTGTTTGTGATATGCTATGAATTTGGGATATGATTTGCTTTTAGATGAGTTGCTTAATGTGACCTATTTAGGCCCGCTGTTATGATGAACTTTTCATTTTCAAGAAATTACTTCAGATTAGTAATATCCGACATACCGTTCCTTCAAAATATAATATCCTAATTATAACAAAGGAAACACAATAAACAAGAATACTTAACATTTCAAAATAGAGGCCAAAGAACAGAAAGTTGAGAAGTAATAATAAAGTTAAGAAATGTTCAAACCATTACACCTACTTATGAAGAAATGAGAACGCAATATTAAGAACACTTTTTTTTGGAGTAGAAATATGTAACTTAAGTGGAACGAAACGGGAAACCAATTGTGGAACAAGGGGCGACCAATTACGCAAGTGTAGGGAGAATTCTGCTGCCGATGTGTGTGTACTAGACCCTTTTCTACACGAGGAGAATGCCAAAATGTAACCCCATACTTAAGAGACAAGGTCCAACAAAAATAATATAAAATTGTGTACAGTGAACGCGGAATTGTGAGGAAATAAAAAGGACTACATTGACACTAGCCATTTTTACTTTAAACTTTTATAAACCAAAATGGAAAGCATGGGGTAATTAATTACGGATTTGGTGGGATAATGACGGACAGACTGGGATTATCTAATTAAAGTTGCCTAACTTTGATGACTATATGTTTATGAGTTAACTATAATATATATAATAAAAAACTTATTAAAGAAAAACAAAGCATTAAAAAAATCTAAAATAAATGTACTGTTTGCGATTGTAATGTAACAAGAATATTAAAAAAAAATATACAATCACCCAGATTTTTACGAATAAAAAGTAACTTACAAAATTTAAGTTTTCCTAAGTACTCGAGGAAGTTTCCAATACACAGAGGTTTTCTTGCTTAATTCTATATGTACCTAATTGGCTAGAACTCTCTGGTTTCCGATTTTGTTTACGAGGAAAATATAAGCTCTTCTCCTACAGCGGACCAGCTTAGGAAGGATTCACTCAGGCCCGCAAGGATTATGTTACAAATCACTCTGTCTGCACAAATTATTTTTTGAGCTCGCCACAAAAATACGCTTGCTCATTTTTTACTCAACTGCCCTACAAATAGGGATATGTTTTGGTTTGTTTACAAATTATTTCATTTTAATTATCTTTGAGAGCAGTGGTGGCACAGTGGTAACTGCCCCGACTTGCAAGTTGTAGGTCGCGGGTTCAAACCCGGTCAGGCGCATTACTTTGTGTAATTTATTTCATCACCACTGCTCTCAAAACGGTGAAGGAAAACATCGTGAGGAAACCTAGGTGTGCTAGAACCAAAAATTCGAAGACATGTGACATCCACCAATCCGCAATGGGCCCGCGCGGTGGATTATGGCCCATTCCTTCTCTGAAGCTGAGGCTATATTAGACCGCGACGCGATTGGCGATTCATGAGCGATTAAAACAAATAATGGAAATTCACGATTACAGCTACACTGTACGCCAAATTTTACTAGTGATATTTGATTCGCTCTTCCAGTCGCATCGCAAATTACTGGCAAATGTAGCCTCAGCCTAAGAGGGAGGCCTGAGTCCCAGCAGTGGGAACATTATAAGGCCGATAATACTAATTATCTTTATTTCAGCCGAAAAACGTCAACATAGCCAACTAATCAACTGTCCCGTGCGTCTCGCATCCATCAGAACCCTTACCGGGTCATTGGTTCACCTTGTAGGAGGCCTTAAATTGCTGCGTCTTCCGGTACGCGGTCGTCTCTCCAGAACCTTTTGGCTCCAACAGCCATCTGTTCTGCGGGCAATGTCATTAGCAAATGTGCCCATTGCCACTTAAGTTTGGCGATTCTTCATGCTATGTCAGTAACGGATATTTTCATTCCTGATTCGGTTACGTAAGGAAATTCCGAGCCTTTTGGGTGACTCTAAGCTATTGTTTCATTTTAGTAGAAATTAATTGTTTAAAATTATAATTCTATGCCTTTGGAATTTCTCAAACGCCCTCCTATCACTCATATTCCAAGTCAAGGACACGATGGGGCCTTGAGTCAGTATCTCACAGTGAAATTCGTAGTAACTAGGTAATTATTTGAATAACTTTATAACAAAATATTGCAATTAAATTTTTCAACCCAAGAGTTTGAAGACTTAAAGAATGATTAATGATTTTGTTATATTAATTAATTCATGTGTAAAATTAAAACTTACATTTTAATAATGTTTTATACTGTGTGTAAAATTAACTTTGCTTTGTAAAAAAATATTACACATAAAATAAAATATAAAAATAGATATACCTTTACTCTTATTTTAAAGCTTTTAGAGGGTACCTTAGTAGTTTACGAGCATTAAGTCAAAACGGTTTCAATGGTTTGTCCGTTATCAAAGGTTTACTTTATTTTTTAATGCGTCATTTTTTACACATAATCATTAAATCGCTATCATACATTTATTTATTTTGTCTGTTCTTCTATCACATATGGGAATTGGAGAGTTAAATTGTGATGGAGTATTTGGTGGTTAATATACAACCCTTGCAAAAGTACACGAATATACCTATTTGTCGGATTAATTCGACGTAAGAGGTAAGGGTTAAATATCTACCGGCCCATGAAAGACCTATTTAACTAACATAAGCACTTTGCCTAAGTCACTGAAACGTAAGCTAATGGACATAATATTATATAATATGTTCTCTCCATTTTAACCTACGAATATGGCGCACAAACTTAGTTTTTGACCAACATCCAAAAGTCGAAACTCGAGATTTGCCAAAGTTGTGTGTAGGGCAGTTTAATTGGTGTTAAACTGTTTGTGTTCGAAACTCTTAACTGCGATCCTAAACACAGATTGTTAATGTGGCTCAGAAGGCTGTCCAAGTGTCCAGTTTGAGTGAGACTGGGTTGGACATGTCTGCCCCATCGATCGAAGGGCTCGTAAAAAAATAAAATTAGTACCCGGAAATCGGAAGTTGGTATCACAGACTCCTCCTCCTTGCGTCGTATTCCTCAATGCTGAGGGTCGTGACCTTTCTCCTTCGCTTGGTATCACGGCAGACCACGTAAAAGATAGCGGGATAACTTAGATATCTTCTTTAAGTAAAGTGGCGGAAACAAAGTAAGGACTGGAAGCTTTATTTGACAATAGAAAAGTACAGCCCAGATACGAGTATAATAATGGTATTAAACACCGGCCAGCCTATTATCTAAAACAATAAAACGCTCCCTTAATAGACGGACCAACCAACTGTAGCTGAGCGTCGAGCGAAGCAAATTCTGTGGCATAAGCCTACGATCTTAAAGGTTATATTTTCTTGTTCCTAAACAATGTAAAATTACCAACTAAGTTTAGCTTAATCAATTTTATGAGCAAACGGTGGGTACTAGCGTCTTATTCTGCTTTGTTAAGTATCCCGCAGAGGGCAATTAGGCAAGACGGAATTAGACCAAAGTAATCTTTTGTTACAGATCGATATGGATTCTGTCTTTGATTCTCACTGGGATTTAATTAGTGTTGACATGGAGCTGAGATTAACTTCTTTTTTATTATTGACTGACTTCTGTTAGGCTTCACCCGCGTGAGAGTAAATTTCTCTGAACTTTTAACGCCCGTTTTGTTCCTTTAGGAGGTGAATTTTGGAAATCCTTCATTTTTCTTTGTATATTCTTTTCATTTGCTTGTCATTTTATAGGTATGTCGGTTAAACATTTATAAATATAGACCAAAATCAATTTATTTTACTCATTGCCAGTGGACCAACACGTACTTTATACAATACGTAGGAATTCTATATATTGTCAAGGTAAAGTATGTAATGATCAATAATATTCATACTGATATGAAAGAAAAGGGAGTTGATGATAGCATGGCGGGTGATAGGACAGAATGGAAGAAAAAAACATGTTGCGCCGACCCCAAGTAATATGGGATAAGGGCAGGAAGAAGAAGAAGATCAATAATATTCATAAGATTTCATACATTGTCAGGACGCTCCAGGTTTTCTATATATTTCCTAGGTATGGTATAGAATACTAGTTATACAGATTGTCTGTAACATATACGAGTACATCATAAAAGAAACCACATAAAAGTGGTGAGCGAAGAGGCGGTCGACGATGGTGCAAGCTTGTGTAGAAATAACCTGTTCCCTGATTAAAAAACTCCTGGGTTGTAGCTATCAGGAAACACAGACCTCAGTAGGAAATTTCACCCCTTAGCTGAGTTTTGCTGTCCTTTTCTGCAGTAAATATGTTCCCAAAACGTAACGTATGCGTGAAAATAATTTTGCAAACGATTCTGAAACCATCTGGTTTTAAATTAGAAAAATAAAAGGTATATGATATTTGTACTTATGTTTCTAGTAACGTATAACTGTGTAACAAATCAATAATAGTTATTTATTAGGCCAATGATTTTATAAATAAGTTTGTAATGGTTTTGAAGACGTATTTGTATATTTGTGGGAGTCAGAGGTTAGGTAGGCGCAATGCTTACTCAATTCAACGTGTCGGCACTTGCGCAAATAGGTTCAGTGACTTACCTGGTATCATTGGTACTCATTCACAATCATCTCTTCCTCGAGTTTAGTTACCTGCTTTAATAAACCCCTGTTTATCTGGTATGTGTGTTCGAAGAATTCTACTTCTTCTTCCTGCCCTTATCCCATATTGCTTGGGGTCTGCGCAACACGTTTTCTTCTTCCATTCTTTCATATCATCCGCCACACTTTATTCCTTCCTTCTTTTAGTAACATGCGTTCCATCCCTCCTTTTCACATTACCATACCAAGACAAATGAATTCCTTTCAACTTTTCTGTCACTGGCGCCACTTTCAAACTTCCTCTAATACGAGTATACTCATTTCTCACTTTATCCATACTCGTCACACCACACATCCATCTCAAAATCTCAACATTCTCATCTCCGCGACATGCAATCTTATTTCATCCATCTTTTTCACAGACCAACAGTGATTCGAAGAATCAGAGGATAAAAATAATAAAATAGTATTTACTATAAGTCGGGATTGTAAAAGCATACTCACACGAACGCGACGCATCGCAGCGACGATCTCGACCCGGCTAGTCGGGCGCGGCACGTCCATTGTCCCGATATACTGCAACAAATTAAAACTTATTACATTTCGATTCCAAGAAAGAAGCTTAGTAGCTATTGTTAAGATTTTGTCCCAGAACGTTATATAATACTTTCAAAGTATCTGAGATTTTATTGATCTCAGACAACTTTTAATACATTACATGAAATATGGAATAGTGTGTGGAATTCATTTGTAGTCAACTCCCAACTAGTAATTATTTTCAGCTTTTTGTTCTAATAAAATTAACTTTAACTATATGTATATTGTTACCTGTAATTGCTTTGAATAATTTTAAATCAATTTATTATTGAATGTATTTTATAGAAACCAAAATTAATATTTTATAATATTTACTGTAATTTAAATTCAATAGTAACTAATGTCAAATTGTGTACAACTACGCATGTAATTGATATTTTTACACAGATCTAAAGTAATGCTTTCTTTAGTACGAGTAAAGTGCTGTAAAGTTGCCGAAATGAAAAAAGTCGTCAAACAATAATATATCGTCGATGATTCTGAAAATAAATTAATAAAATTGTAAAATATATCATACTATATATTTTTTACTATTTTCGCCACATATAATATGCAGTGCTCAATATTAACAGTAAAAAAAGAAAAAATAAACGAGAGCAGAGATGATTTAAAATAATCCCTGCAGCAGTTTATACAAGAATAAGAATACATCTTAAGTTCCTCAAAAAAAAAAGTCAAGGAAAAGTAAAAAAACAAATGGTTTTGGCTTTCAAACTGAATTTCTCAAACACAACATAAGTACAAAACACCTGGGAAACGCTACGTCCGAAGATCACTTAAATCTTTTATCTCATAGTGACTTCGCATCACGTGCCGCCGACGCCACCGTCGCGCGTCGCCATCGCGTGTGGAGGCAGCTTTATAATAAGATTATATCAGTGTCAAAGTCCCTAACTAATTTATTTAAATCGAATCCTGAATACGGAGATGAGATGCATTTAATACTGAAATTTCTACATCCTCCATCTCATATATATTTCAAATTGAATACGTAATTTGCAATAAAAATAGAAAAGGGTACGGTTCATAGATACTTATTCGATTTTTTTTGTACTTGGTCGAATGTGATTGTCCCGAATTTAATCCTAGTTAGGGCCGAAGAAGGGATATAATATTTTTACTTCGGAAAATATGATTTTATTGGAACAAGGCAGAATAAATCAGTTCTAACTAATATACTAAGTGCGAAAGTAACTCTCTCCCTATCTGTCTATCTGTCTATGTCAAATTTCATCGGATTCCGTCATTCATGATTAATGTGAAGGGGATTAACCTATCCAGGTCAATGAGGTAATGTAACAAGCTCTTGACGTCTTTAGGCCTGTCGCGGTTAAACTACTGGATCGATTTTGATGTAATTTGCTAAGCTAAAGAGCTAGCTTGAACCCCGAGGGTAGACTCGGGCTACGGTTACCTACTATATTCACAGACTAAAATTTGAAAAAGAATGGTAACCCTTAAAAATATTCACACAAAATCTGTACAATTATGTATTTTAAATGATCAAGTAATAACTAAAAGACCGTTTACCAATATTCCAAAGAGTCTCGTCAAATCATACACCACACCACTTAAGCCATTTTTGAAATTCACTTTGAAATTTCGTGTTATTTTCAATGTTTGATTATGTAGGCAGATATCGTCGTAATTCGCGTGTACATTAAAACATTAATGATTAATGAGGAAGGGATTAAAGTTGTCGGTACATTAAGCCCCAGACATAAAATAATATGTCGGAGGGTGAACCATGTTTGTGTACACACTGCACTGTAGTTGAACGAAGGCAAAGAAGGAATGGGGCGGGTATTAGTCAGTAAAAGTCTGACACAAGGGAGAAGTCATTCTAATAATTCCCCCACCTTAAAAACTTCACTGTGGTTACGAACAGAGAAAACTATGAAAATATCCCATGAAAAGTATAAGCATTAGCATTTTAGCATTATCGGCCTTGTAATGGTCCCTGTGTTGGGATTCAGGCCTCCTCTCTAGGAGTGGGAATGAGGCGTAATGCACCACGCGGGCCCAGTGCGGATTGATGGATGTCACATTTCTTCAAATTTTTAGTTCTATGTTTTCCTTAACCATTTTGAAAACCACGGTTATAAAATAAATTACACAAAGTAATGCGTCTGGTTGAACTTGTAAGTCGGGGCAGTTAGGTACCACTATGCCACCATTCCACTATATTTTATCCTATATTTTTATGATAAAAAGTATCGTAATAAAAGTGATAAATTTCATTAGGAAGCTGCATCGTTTGAGAGTAGAGATAAAATTAAGACTCAATTACATTTCCAGTCTAGACTCCAATAGTCTGCACGCGCTGTAGGATGTCCTCGACTCAAGCCTAAGTTAATTGCAAGAATTATCAGATTGCTATAAACGTATCTACTGGACTTGGATGAACTTTATTAAAGTACTACTGAGTAATTAAATAACGAGTGTCGATGTATTGTTGACCGGTCTGTTGGTCTAGTGGTAAGTGGCCCTGACTGCTATGCTGGAGGTGGTGGGTTCGATTCCCACCCAGGACAAGTGTTTGTGTGATGAGCACGATCATTTGTTCTGTATTTGGGTGTAATTTATCTACCATATGTATGTATTTAGAAATATATTAGGTATGTTTATCAGTTGTCTAGTACCCGTAACACAAGCTCTGCTTAGCTTGGGACAAGATGGCGTTGTGTTAAAGATGTAAAAAAAAATGTTATCGTAGTAGAAAAGAAAAACATAATACATATTTCACCCCGTCTCTTGGAACTAGCTTAGTAGTTAGAATCCAGTCTGTTGTATACTTTTTTCTGCTACCCCAGAACTGTGAAGTATATTGTAGGCACCTCGGCTGCTCGCCTCAGGGTTGTATCGTCGAGCTTGACCTCTTTGCCAGTTACTACCTTTGTAAGCAAAGCCTTTCACGCGACGAGGCTCGACACTAACCCAAATGACTTTGAAAGTGGGGCCGGTAACTGGAAACGTTACTATTAAATGTTTCAAGTAAATTCTACGCTATAGAAATATCTGCAGGCTTAGCCAAGTTGACAGTCTCCAATCGTTAACGCTATTAGAACGTCTGTTCTCAACGTTAAGTTTCTAATCAGAAGAAATAAATAGAAAATTAGTTGCCAAATTCATATCGTTCATCACTACATCTCATAGTTTTATAGCGTAAATATTAGCCAAGTTTACAATTTTGACAAGCGCTAACGAAATTATCAACTTGTCGTATTTTTAAATCACTTACGGCGTTACTGATTGTAGAAAGAGATTCTACACGAAACGGTTGTGACTTGGCTAGGCTGGCTGACCCATCTTGTTACTTTGTTGCCTAAGCTTGCCAAGTTCGCTTGTGAACTTGGTTTGACTAGCGTGATGCACATTTACCTATAGATAACGTCATGTGAATATTGAAGCTTAGTAGTCTCTAACTTTACCGACTTCCATCCCATGCTTTGTTCTAAGCTTAACAAAAAAGTCATTTTTTGAAACATCGGAAAAGTAAATCAATTTCTAAATTCAGCCTTTGTGTTAATGTTGAGTACAAATTAATTTGTTTCGCAACGAAATATAGAATTGTGCTAAAATAAACAATAGGACTGGAGTCGTAGCTCTGCTGCCAAACTCAATAAGTGTTTGTGGGTAAGTAGCTTACGTCAAATAAGTAGGTGTAAATGTCTTTGACGTAAGCCACGTAAACACCTACTATCACGCCGGTTCCTAGTAATTGTTCGAAATACAACATACTTAGCTAGGAAAGTAATCCACTGTTAATCTCTCAGTTGAAATCTTAAGCTTTGACAGAATTGTAAATCAAGCTGAAAGAAAGTATAGGTAAACCTTAAACATAATCATGAAAATACTATTACAAAGCATTAGGTACCAAGTCAGAAATGGTTTACGTACCTAAAGTAATTTTCCATCTTAATTTCAGGCTAAAAGCTAAATCTCCATAAATACTGCATAATTTATTACGTTAGCACCTTACATAGGACTTTTCTCGTCTACATTTCAACTAAATAATTCCGGAGGTGACAATTTGTCTTTTCGGCCTGCTAATTTGCTTCCTTGCGAACAAGATAAAAGAAAACAATTATTTTTCGGTTACATTACGGTGTTTTTTACGAGCGCCTGAATAATTTGTGGTAGCAAAAAGTCGAGTGTAATTGCTAACGAATAATAAGTATTAGGCGTTGTGTTGACACCGAGTAATGCTTTATTTACATAATTATTAAAAAGCTAAAGATGATAATTATATAATGTTTTAATGTTGAACATAAGCTTTAGGGCAGTTCTGTGTGTTTAATTACTCAGATACCCGCGAAACGAGACACAATAGTAAAACAATAATAGCGCGGTCTCATTGGACCGGTTGGGGATTCAAACGTTAAGTTTGAGTATTTTACACACAAAAGAGAGAGGCAGAGCCTTTCTGTCCCTATGAATATCTGTTCTGCAAGCAATGTGACCTGTCTACTACCACTTAAGTTGTACCGTTCGTTGTTCCTTTAAATCGTCACTATTTTTTTTATACCTAGGCTATGCTGTCCCACTGGGCAAATGCCTCCCTCCATTCTTTCCCCGTTCATAATTATTAGAAATTACCGTTATCACATAATACAGCCTATATTATGATAAGTAGATTATGAAAATGTGAGAGACCTCCCCTCACTCGATGGTAGATCAGATTCCCTCGTAAGGGAAACAAATTTTCGCTCCAAGAGACACCGCGACACATCAGCAATTCCCCTCGATTTCCGCCAAGAGGAAGTCGCCCTATAAGTAATGTAGTAATGTCGATTTGACTTCGAGAAGATGGCACACTTTGTCATCGTAGAATTTCTACCATCTACTTTGTAATGTAGTTTCGTATTCCTTCTTGTGGTAACATTAAGGACTGTTTTTTAATCCCTGAGACTAAATTGACACAGGCAAATGTCAAACTTAGAATAGTAATGATGCAACTGGCATCTTTTGTGTTGTGACAAGTGTGACAACCCACGAAATGTAATTTTGGTCTCAGAGCTTATAAAGCAGACTTTAGGTTGAGTTCATTAATATTATGTACCTTCCCTGATCTTATGGTGAGGTCAATTGGATGTAGATTTATACCAATATTTTACATGGAGCGAATGCTTATATCTTGCCTGTTTTTATTTCGAGGTTGATATTATTGATTACCAAGTAATTTCATAAATACTTATGAATGTTTGGTTAACTGTTAATAAGTAACAAACATACTACACAGATATATTACAACCTTTCGCCTTTATAATATTAGTGTGATTAATCCGGAAGTAATGAAACAAGCCAAAGATATACAGAAATGTGGGTAACTATAATTATTTTGCTGACGTAGGGAAGTACATAGATGAGAGAGATTCCCTACACGTGTTACATATTTAACATTAGGCGTGACAAGGGATAATAACGGCAAACTGTGGATTTGCTTAGAAATCCCTTAGAATGCTTACTTTAAGGTAAAATGCGCATTAAGTACTTAAGTATAAACTTGACAGTTAGAGCAGCAAGTTTCAGTGCGAAGCTCTAGGTGACGTCATAACGAAGCTGTCCAAACTAGGAGCTCCTTATGTATTTACATTGTGATATGTTTCAGCAACAAAGTGTTAACACACGGAAAGACGGAGCACCGGCGAAGTTCCACACTATGTGGTCTGACGTACTAAAAAGAGCAATAACTTTGCAGCATGACTGCGAAACAAAATGTAAACTAGAGCAGCTAGGCGACGTACAGAGAAAAATGTTGTTTCTCACCTTTTTTGTATGTAACGTAGGTAGGTACGTCTTTTTTTATTTTTCGTATTATATGTGGGGTATGCTACCTGGATTATAATAATGAAGATGAGGTGTCGTTGCCTCCTCATTCTTCAAAATAAAATCGGCTCACTAGCTTAGACTTTAGAGCAGCGGGATTTTTCGAAAAAATTATCACAAATCCAGGAACAGGGGTATAATAACTATATAGTGTAGTGTAATGTAGTACTTCTGTCTCTGACTATTCCTCTCTGGGTAGAGCCAGAGGTCATTTAACAATTGTCCTTGCAAAATAGCTAAATATCTACGATGCAACATACATACAAATAAGTACTAACTTACATTCATAGCCTTCTAAAATCATAACCTTTGTTTTTGTTGTTGTTGTGTTTGCCGTAATTGGATAATATAACTTAGGAAGATTTTTGAAACTAAGAAGGTATATAATGTACGCGTTTTAGTTCATGAATTCCCGACCGGTCCTATGAGACCGCGTTGTTATTGTTTTACTATTGTGTCTCGTTTTGCGGGTATGTGATAGGTTAAGCTGCTCTTACAAAACCGATATATATTACTTCACCATATAATAATAAACATACTCTGAGTCTCAATCAGCCAAGCGCACAATCTCGTATGATCTTCTTAACAGGCGAAATTTCCGCCCGAACTAACATTGCTGTTAGAGCACATTGACAACATCCTTTATGCGCCCAATCTACGAGTATGTTACAAATTAATGAATCAAACTTTGTGGGCACGAAGGACTCGAACTAAATGATGAAATGTACCTACTGAAAATTCAATTGTCATATGACGGAAGTAAATTCTGAAGTCTTTGCTTTAAAGCTTGTTGTTTAAGCTTAGTGAGAAAATAGCGAATCTTTATTGTGCGATAATAAACGTTTGGTTGAAAAGTTGGTGACCTATATTAAGATTTTCTGTAAGATCTCTAAAATTGGTTACATACCATAATGTAGGTCAATTTTGTTTGAAAGAATTACCGCAGTCTTGGAACACATGGGGCAAGTAAAGAAACATCATGGGCTTAAGTCTGTAAAAGTCAAGAGCGGGAGAAGTTATTTGCTGATATCCAACGATCAAAAAAATAATCGAAATGTTGTGCATTTTTAATGTAAGTACTTAATTTGGGCACACACTAATAGAAATACTTTTATTGTGGACAGCTACAGCACAAAAATGTTAACAAACACAAAATTAAGAAGTACAAAAATACAGAATGCGCCGAGCGTGGCCGCACCAAAAAGGGCAGATCTCAGCATTCTCTTACTTAATAAGCAATTTTTCTTCAATGTCAAGGAAAAGTGAAACGCTTATCAGACCCTAATCAAGCGTTCTCCCCACAACTTTATTACAATTATTATAAGTCACGAGACACAAATATGGCAACATTACGCATGTGCGCATTGAGGAGCTCGTGGCTAAATAATAACAGCCGCACAGGTCGATCTTTAAGGTTAAGCCACGCTTGCCTAGGTTGGTCTGTGGATGGGTGACCATCTTAACATAACGAGTTTCCTCCGTGCCTCGGAAAGCACGTTAAGCCGTTGGTCCCGGCTGTCATTTGGAGATCTTTGGCAGTCGTTACGGATAGTCAGAAGCCAGTAAATCTGACTCCAGTCTTGCCATGAAGTACCGTGTTACCCCAGTTAATGGGTTGTGGAGGTCTGGTAGGCAGCCGCTCCTCGTAAAATACTGGTATTCAGCTAAATCCGGCTTGACTGGAAGCCGACCCCAATATAGTTGGGAAAAGGCTAGGCAGATGATGATGATAAGTCACGAGATGTTTTAGTCGCAAATCTGCGTTAGGCTCATACTGCGCCCTCATTCGTCACAATTTGTCCTATCTAAATGTGAATTAAGCGCGAATTTCTCCGCACCACGCGTGAATAATATCCCTGTTCGCAAAACCATTATTTATTTGGTGTTCCTTCAAAACTACTATGTTAGCGAAAATATAGGTTTCACTGAGTAATTTTGAGTAATGAAGAAATACGTCTGCCTTTATTACGGCCTTTTCCATTCCTAAGTAGAATATATTCATAATTTTTGGGCGTGCAGGATGGTAAAGAAAAGTCTGAATAGTATCTAAGTCACTTTAGAGGTTGAATTCCCACATCGGACGTAAGGTGTTTTGTGAGGTAGGTAATCTACCTGTTTTGGATTTGTCGCGATGGAATACCCAGGTGTAATCATTGTGCGGATCGCCTTTAGAACACGGTGGAACATTCGATGGGAAAGTGCCCCGCTTGGGCGGAATACAGCTTTGTTCTGGTGAAGGTGATAGCACAACCATATAATAATAGTTATGTACAAACATGTATCATAATATAAAGAAATCTTTAGGCAACAAAAAAAATATTCACGTTACTATCAATAGTAAAAGTTCCCAAAACGCTGGCAGCTTTGCCACATTGAATGGCAATGCTAATTCGTTGACCAAAGAAAAGCTCACCCCTCTAGGTATTTGAAGCGCCGACTGTTTGCTGAAATCTCGAACAACTCGATGAGCACTCGGCCACGACCCTAGTGTTTCAACCTCAAACGGTGCAAACATATAGCTCTCGAGAAGGTTATTATATTTGCGCCTTTTGAGGTTTTCTGCACCTACAGCAGCCTCCCTTGCACAACCCACCGTGCTCAGAAGATGAGGTGGAGGGTAAAATATTAAATCAATAATTGAGTTTCAAAATCGTATCATAAAATGGGATTCTTGATGGATTTTACACTATAACTAGGCCTCAACTCTGCTATTAGAATAGTATCAGAACTGTCGATCTTTGGCTTCATTATTCAGCTTTATATACACACATCAAAAGTGTCTAGGGATCAAGCATTTTTATGCGGATTTCTTGAGATTGAGATGTGGCTTTGTAATAAATTTATGATTTTATAAATTTATATGTATCCTTTTTGGTGCATTTCATAATTTGAATCAGGAACTGTGAATCAAATTCGAGTAAAAGATGAAAATCAGCTGTCAATATTTTCCCTATAAAAACATACAACGCATTGAAGACATTATTAGTGCTACTGTTTCCCTACTACTGATTAAAACCAACGTTATTATGGAGCGGCGACGTCATTTAAGCAGGGAAGAAATGCTCAGAGCCGTGGGAATGATAGAAGCTGGTTCCCGGCAACGTACTGTGGCTTTAGCTCTGAATACAAGTCAGAGTGTTATCAGTCGACTTTGGACACGTTACCGAAGCACTGGTACCGTGGCTGAGCGCCATGGAGGACGGTATCGCTGCACCACACGGAGACAAGACCGATACATTCAAATCTTAACTCGAAGAGCTCCAACAATAAGCGCCATGATGTTAGCCGTGAGGCTTCATCACTCTTCAGGGAACTTAATTAGCGACCAAACAGTCAGAAACCGCTTGCATGAAGTGAACCTTCATTCCCGAAGACCGCTACGGGTACCACCTATAGCAATGCACAATCGTAGGATTCGATATCAATGGGCTCTTGAACACAGAAATTGGGCAGAAGAACAATGGCGTTTCGTGTGCTTTTCTGATGAGTCTCGTTTTGGTATGAGACCGGATACAAGACGTATACGACACTGGAGAACCCCTGGACGCCAACAGCGATTAAAATCCTGCCAGGAAGTCCATCCTTATAGTGGTGGAACCATCATGGTATGGGCGGGTATTTGGATCGGCGGAAGAACTGAGTTGATTTGGATCAGAGGCAACCTCAACGCTCAAATTTATGCTGAGAGGATTGTATCAGACGTCATCGTTCCTCTACAAGTGCAAATCGGTCCCTTATTTCAGTTAATGCACGACCGCACACCGCAAGAGTTGTAAGACAGACTCTCGCCGCAGCTAACATCAATGTCCTGCCCTGGCCTGCTCAGTCGCCAGACTTGAACCCGATTGAGCATGCATGGGATATGCTACAGAGAAGAGCTCTGCCGAATATGGAGGGTATCCAGTCGCAAGAAGACCTTTTTTTGTTGTTGCAACGAACATGGGCGGCCATTCCACAGCGTGATTTGGATGAACTCATTTTGAATATGCCAAACCGATGTTCTTGTGTTGTTAGTGTTCGCGGTAGAAACACGGATTATTAATTGTTTAAGTTACCCAATAAAATTTTAAAGAAAACTGTTATTTCAGTCTTTTTTTCGTACTTTAATGTTAGTGGTTCAAATGTCAAAAATCCCTTTATTAGGAAAATGGCAAATTTCTTTATTAATGCAAAGGTGACTTGGTTTATCGTTACTGTGACAAACGAAAACACTTTATTTGATGAATCCTTAAAGAAAATTTTAATTAATATCAATCAGGAGAAAAGTTATTGCAAAAATATATGTTGATCCCTAGACACTTTTGATGTGTGTATATTCTGGGCTCTACGAAGTCCTAGAACGAAAAATGCGACTGGAAAACATACATGTGGTTTTAGTCTGTAAAAGCCTGACACGCCCTCCCTCTCCACCCAGAGTGGAAGAAGTCATTGGATTATTTCCCAACTCAAAAAAGCTTTCTATCTTTCTTTCCAGGTTTGACCCCTTTTCTAGCCTAAGGTGACTGAATTAAAAGGTTGTGTCCACAGCACGTGACGATCTTTAATTTCTGTCTACCCTTTATGAGATATAACTTATTCATACTGCCACCTGAATACAGTTTTATTAATTAAATCTGGTGACGAAACTAACTCACCGCTAGCTAAGATCTATGATGCTAAAAATATATCTCAACAAATAAAGATGGAAGAGCACAAAGGTAGGTACTGCTTATTTGAAATAAGCAGTGGCTTTAAGCTCTTCTTTCTTTTGTATTTATTCGTTTTATTTTTAAGTGTTTTGAAATCGTAAATAAATAAATAACTATCCGGCCAAAAAGCTTATTTGTTTGCACTATTCATTTTTAAGTAATGACAAAAATAGAATCTTAATTTGATTTGGTTTAGCGTTAATTTATATTTAGTGTTGTACGGTGGACGCAGGCTAATTATTATAAGTTCCTATGGCAATAATTTGATAAAGTTGTTTTGTTGTTTTTTGATTAGCAGTCACGTGTGTTTCCAAAAGTTCTTAAACCACGTAAAACGTTGAGAAAATTTAAAAAAACTGTGACCGTTGTAAATTTGTCCGCAGGCCTTTATTTTACATTTTCAATTCTACCCGAAAGAGACGGTCTAGATAAACAAACACAAGTAAATCGCGACACACTACATGAAGAAAATGAATTCAATGGACCTTTCCCGCGTTTTCTGTATTGCTACTAGCACTTTGCCCGTGACTTCCCTTCCCGCCCATACGTTTTGGGATCACATTTGTTATATGTACAGCTAAAGAGTGGAACTCCCCGCCGGATTTTGTGTTTCTTCATAGCTAGAACCAATTCACTCTTGACTAATAGATCCTAAGGTTGTTCTAGATCTTAAAAACTATTAGAGGATTTGCAACTCAAAGAAAAGTACGCTTAAAATAATAAAATTTGCACCAACATTTTTTACATTACTTACAGATAATTTGATAACGTAGTTTAAAAACTGTAGCTTAATTTTGCTGAAACTAATTTATTTTAATGGAATTCACTGTATGAATGCTGATTTTGAATGTCAAAGGAACTTCCCAGTCTCCACTAATTAACTAATTGCCAACTCCGGTATGAATAAGTTCATGGTAGGTACTTGTAGGGACTCTAATTAATAATTTTCTTATAAGAACTTTGACAAGTTAGTAACAAAAGTTTTAGGTGCGTAGAAAATAAACTCTAAGTACGAAATACAATATTAATTTGGGCGAGTAATTATATGTTTTAGATCTGCACTAAATTCTCTATTTTTCATCTCGGCATTCTCATTAGTACTTGTCGAGTTACATGAGTTTTGAATGAACTGTATGCACTGACTATTACTGATCCTAACCTATGAGTGGCCTACAATGGCCAGCATGTCCAATTGACCTACAATGGACTAGTAGATCGAAACTAGCTTCCCAAACACACACAGTAGCTGCTACCTAACTTACATTTGTGTTATTAAACTCTAATATTCTTCTCAAACTTTCCTTTCCTTGGAACCATTTGCAAACATTTTATTCAGAAGAAAGTAATTAAATAAGGCTCTATGACCGGATAAAATAATTTAAATATACACCAAGTTGTTCAGAATCTCTGTGTAACTTCTTAAATCATATTTTAAAACTTCAAAGTGCGCCATCTAACTTTTCGGATTAATCTTGATTAAGTATCGTTGTTTAAGATATTGCTCTAAATATTTTTTGTTTGGACTAATTTTTTCTTCTTTTTATCGTCATAATGTTATTATGGAGTAATAAAATTATGAGAACTTTATAACGAATGCCCATTAGAGTACCTTCCTACGTTTTTCTTGGCGTTTGGGGCCTAGCCGGAGATTTTTCAACGAGAAAAAATGGATAAGTTAGTTCGGAGTTATGTGCAAAAGTCTCTTTCATTTATTTTATGCTTGCGTCACTGATATCTTTGTAAAAGAATATCAAGAGACTGCAAATAAAGCAGCTGCTTTATCTAGCTAACTAGATCTTATTTAGTCATCCAGAGAATGTCCAAGGCAAAGTAAGTTTGCACAAAGGTATATATTAACTTTATTTTTTCTCTTTAACGAATAATGTTTCCCTCTGTAGGTGGCACGAGACGTTAGACTTTTTCTGATCAAAACTCACCTGTGTTCCCTCAATTGCCCGTTGCGATTCATGGTCACGGTCTAATTCTTTCGCCCAATAGTCCTTTAGCAGGCAAAATCGCTATTCATTTTACTAACACCTTTTTAAGACGCATATGGAACACAATGCATTGTCGACTCAGGCTTGGTCCTTACCGGACGGCAAGCTACCCGTAACTCATCGTCCGCAAGTCCGTGCCTTCGGTGGAAACTAAGAAACCGAGGCTTTTTTTACCAATCGATAATATGGTCTGTTTTATATACCCTTAGACTGAATTGACACAATTAATGTCAAATTTACTATAGGAATGACACCAGTTCTTTTGTGTTCAAATTTCATTTTAGTCTCAGGGTTTAAAAAACAGACGATAACCTAACGTATGAGAGGTGTTTAGTATTTATGTTCTACAATCCCACTAATTTTATTATTTCTGAACCCATAATTCATCACAGTCGGAAAACTATACACGTACATCATAAATGAAGTAATATACGCTCATACACGCGTTGTAATTGCACTTTACAGAATTTAATGTAGTGTGAATCGTTGCTCGCGGTCCGAAGTGGGACGCAGCGGCATGCACACAGTCTTGCATAGTGAGCTCTGAGTTATGAGAACTGAGGTCACCTCACTACACCATCGCGCTGTGACCCGCCCGTGGTAGGCTGAGACGTGTTTGCGAGTCAGGTTACTGTAATCTTTTAGTCATTATACTAAATTTGTTATAGGATGGTTTCGGTGACAGCTGTCAGATTCATACAATGTAGCTATCTATCCTTTTCTCTCATCTTAAAGATGCATATTTTCGTCCAGCTGGCACCCAACCCATGTTATGTAAAAAATACTATAGTTTATTTTGCACTGGTTTTGCCAGCGGCTTTGCTCTTGTGAACGTAAGATTCTCTCAGTGCTCGCCTACGTCATAACATAACCTTGAGGAAAATTTCACGGTCCTAGTCCGATAGTCCGATAGTAGTCGATATGTGTCAACACACAGTCTAAACTAATGGGACTAGCGGGCCGGTATCTCGAGACTGACTAACTGACATCGATTAGTCAGTTTCAGTTCAGTTTCAGATACCAGGCGGCGATAACCAAAAGGATATATCGAGTGATAGTATACCTATAATAGGTCTAACATGACCAGTATAGACCGACTTCGTGAAACGCAATCCATGTTTTACATACTCTTTTTTTTTTAAATTGTATAAGCTAGTGCTTGACTGCGATCCCACCTGATGGTAAGCAGTGATGCAATCTTAGATGGTGAGGCGCACTAGTTTATTAAGAGCCTATTCACTCTAGCCTTGAAGACACCCAAATTATAATTGGACGGGAAGACCGCAGCAGGCAAACTATTCCAGTCCTTCGATGTACGCGGTATAAACGACGAAGCGAAGCGCTTAGTCCGGACCGTAGAGGTTTCAACAACAAAAGGATGGACATTCGCCGTACGACGGTTTGTCCGATGGAAAAAACGGGATGGCGGAATCAATTCGTGTAATTCCTGCGCACTCTCACCGAAATGCATCCTGTAGAATGCCGAAAGGCTGGCTACCCTACGCCTGTGCGCAAGGCTTTGTAGGTTGGAGTTAACTAAATCTGGATCTCCAATTAGCCTCTTCGCACGCCTTTCCACTGAGTCCAAAGTTGCCAGGTGGCATTTTGCAGCTCCAGCCCATATGTGGCTGCAGTACTCCACACACGATCGGACCTGTGCTTTGTATAACATAAGAAGCTGTCCCGGTGTGAAGTACTGCCGGACCTTTGCAAGAACGCCGAGTTTCATAAGTCATAATTCATTTATTCATTCATTTAACATAGACACCATAATAATGATGTAACGAGGTAATAAAGAGAGCTCTCTGTTATGCCAGAGGGCATACAAATATTTGAGAGAAAATAACTGTCAAGCCGGACAAGTCTTTATACTCAAATAAAATAGATAAGTCTGGACAATAAAAAACAATTTTGAAGGTTTCCATAATACAAATAATTTGTAAAACATAGCAATAGAAATCAATGTCAAGGTGCCGAATACCAATTTGCAATGCTAATATCAATGCATAATGTCAATTTACAATACTAATGTCAAATTCCGATCCAATGACGCAGCATTGGACAATCCCATCTAACACACAATATGCTCGGGCTGCCATGGGTGCCCAGAGTCGACGCGCTTCAGGGTCGAAGCAGACTACTTTAAGATGATAGTAAGAAAGTCATCCGTCTTTAGAGGTATGCGAAAGAGAGGGTAGAATCCAGAGAAATTCCACAAACCTCTGTTAAAAAGGGAAAATCCTCCGACCAGACGGGTGTTATGACTGGTGGGCTAATGCCCGAGAGATGATTTCGGGTTGTTGTATCTATTCCAATCGCTTGGAGAACATTGATTGTGCGATACAGGATTCGTAGTTCTTATGTGACGTCGCACATGTTGCTACAAATCCTTGCCTAAGCAAACTTCACCGACGCGCTACAAAACCGAGGTAGCCCCAGCGTCCCGAACACATATAGCCTGCCATCCGCCACGCTATCACTGACACCCTTTTCTTTCATGTATCTTCTCATGCAAACAATCTATGCATCTTTTCTTTGACTTACCTCTCCCTATTCGGCTATCCACAACACGGCTATGCAAGTATATTCAAAATTCTATGAGCAATATTATTTAATGCGTTTCATCCCTCTTTTTCACATGACTGCATCTTGACCAACGATTCCCTTTCAATTTTGCAGTTACTGGTGTCCTAGAAATCTTTCTAAGATAAATACAATAAAATATTTTTTCGTAATTTATCATAATACTAATTGCGTTACTGGTATTCTGTAATTACTCGCTTTTAAAAGGTATCTCGCATTTAAAAGTTATAGAATCTCCTTGTCATGTTAAAAATATTACTTCCGCGTCAGCAATTTTCTTCACACGGACTTAAAAGGCTGTCGACAAAGTGGGCTTCCCTTTAAAAAACACAGTTGGTGGATATCGTGGGGCAACTGGAGCGTGTAATCACGTTGGGAGATACACTCCCAAGTCCTCGAGTGGACAGCAGACTGCCATCGTTGCGGAAATCAGGTTAAAAGCTTAAAGTAAAATTATATCACACTAATTTTAAAAAAGAAGTTTGTTGGTGTATGTGGGTTTGTTACTTTTTCAGGCTTGAATGGCTAAACGGATTTAAATGAAGCTTATTACACGGGTATAGCATATAGGTTTTTTATCCCGGGAAATTATGTTTTCTCGGAATAATTTTCCTCTACCATGTAGGCGAAGCCGCTGGCAAGAGTTAATAAAGTCAATATTTTTTTCTAGATTACTAGCCAATTTGATCGTTGATTGCTAATTTTATTGGTGACGCGTTCAGGTTAGTTAGATAATAAAAATTATATAACATACAGATGAGCTTAACGTTTGAATCCCCGACCGGTCTCATGAGACCGCGCTGTCATTGTCTTACTATTGTGTCTCGTTTTGCGGGTATGCGATAGGTTAAGGTGATTTCATAGTTACATTTAGAGCCAATCTTAACACCTCTTCCTTGCCAGAACGAACCTTTAAAACTGAGCCATAGCAACGTCTTTACAAATTACTTTGCGGAATGATTTCCTGAGTGGTTACAATTAATTATTGCCAAAAGGAATCCATAAATCACCAATCGTACTTACACAAGCTAAAGTATCTATAGCTTAGCCGTGACTTTTACCAGGGGTGCGAAATTGTTTGACGGAGTTATCGCAGCCCTAGAACGCACAAATAACTTGAATAAAACACAGGCGAGTTTTAGAATAGAATATACAATATACATTATTGTTCACCAAAATAGTAACAACAAAAGTCTGACACGCCTTTTCATTACACACTAGAGCAGGTGAAATCATATGATTTCTTGCTTAAATTAATACGTGTGACTTTTGATCTCAAACCTCTTTCATTATGACCTTGCTTTTTAGTAGGGGAGCCCCAGAAGGGATTTCGGGATTTACTAAAGCGCGGCAGATTAATATACAGGGGGATACCTTGCACCCAGTTAAGTACCTCCACCAAATATGAGGCCCATATATAAAGCCGCCCGTGAAGGATACAGGATCAGATTAGTAAAAAAAAAATGACCCTCAGACATTCTCGAGCGCGTCAGATTAAGGTAGGGTGAGTTAATTACATCTTAAAAAGTGTATATTCCACTAATCTGACAATTTGAGAGAGACGTAAAGAAAGGGGAGGGCAGCAAAGTTGTAAAAAAAACACGTCATCTTGACATTCTCGAGCGTGGCTAATTTTTTTTTTATTTTGAAGGAAATAATTCAAGAATAATGAAAAATATATAATCTGACGATTTCCGCAAGCCGAAATAACAAAAAATCGTCGATAAAGTTAAATGCGTGCAGTTGTGTGATGGCTACATTTCCTTCTCCGGTTTTCTAAAGAGTTCCCTCAAAATTAGATTTCGTGGGAATTTGAACTGATTCGGACCGTTAGATTTTGATAAATTTTGAAAAATCTCAAAAAAATAAGTTTTATATTTTGAAAGTGGTTTTTTTTAAATAACTTTTAAACGGCTTTATCGATCAACTTCAAAAACTAATCCGCCTTTGCGCTTGAAAAACCACGTCGATCGCTACTAAGCTGGTCAAAATCGGTTGATTCGTTCGAGAGATATCGTGAACGAAAGAAACCCGAAAAAGTGATTTTTCGGGATTACTCCGAAATTTTTGGTTCGATAAATTAAAACTAGAAAATAACTTATGAGGATGATAAAACTGCGTTGAATGCCGCAAACCGCGTGAAAATTACTTGATCCGTTCAAAAGTTATTGCGGTTTGAAGATTCCAAAAATAGTGTTCTATGAAACTTTTATCAGACTTTCGAGCTGGGAGAGCTCAAATATTATCTCTTTGAACTCAGCGAGCTTAAAATATCACATAAAATATATTTTGAGCTCAAAAATGATATAAGTACAATTTTAAGCGCCCAGAAATGGAATTAGCTGGAAGTTGCAGGGGTTTTTTTGTCAGATCAGGCGAATCCCTCTAGATAATCGTCAGATTATGAGACAGTACGTTTAGAACATAAAGATGAACCATATATATCTTAATCTGACGCGCTTGAGTATTTCAAAATGGCGAATTTTTTTTGCACTTTATGAAAGTGGCCACGAGTTTGCGTCCCATCGAAATGGTCAGATTAGTGAATGAGATCTTTTTTTTTGGTGCACTTAACACTCCCTTAGAAAATCTGACGCGCTCGATTAAATTATTTTTTTTTCCATTTTCAACCCTTCCATACAACCACCCCCATCATGCAAACGATCAGATTAACATACGTACATTATTAAAAATACGTAGGGCATTGATGCTATCAATATCTGACGCGCTCGAGGATGTCCATGCAACAGTTTTTTTTTACATATTTAAAAATCTATAGCCGCTTCCCCCACCGATGAAAAGGTATAATCATAGAACATTTTTTTCTTCTTATCATCTAAGCTTTGCAACCCAATAGGTCTCTACGACGCTCGAGTAAATCCCCATTTAGCATCGTGGCCTCCCCTACTATTTGTTAAACAACCCACGAATCACTAGAACTCCTTCACCTTATCAAAATAGGCGCTATTATAGCCTCGGATACCAAACCTTATAAATAAACGAAATAACATTTCATTTACATAATAAAGTTAGATCTAGACTAAATAAATATATCCTTTTTCATAAAGCTACCGAAATAGCGAGGCGCGGTTGGCTTTTTGAAGTAAGATTGGGCTTGATAAATGTCTGGGCTGTATACTTAGCCAAAGTCCACATTCTGCGGTGTAGGCTGTAGGATGGTGAACCGGTCCCGTCAAGGACGAGGCTAGTCACGAAAGGCGCTAAGATCCCGCTCTAGACAAAACGATACTGTCGGTTTGTCGGCACTCCGTACTATAAACTCGGCATCAATGTAATTTTATTCACTACAACAGCACCTAGCCTCGTAAGTACGCTATTCACGTGATCAAGCAAACTAGTACCTTCATGTTAGATATTAGGTATGCGGTCAAACATCTAAACCTAACATTGCTTACGAGTTGTTGTGTAACCGCTTATAGGCATTGTAGCCTACTCACTATCGCTACGCAAACAGCATTTTGCATTTACCGAATAAAAATCCTCTTAGACGATTCCATTTTCCGGCGCAGGCAGAATACATTCTTGAGGCCACTCGACTATTGTCCCTTTGTCTGCGATGAACGCGGCTCGACTCGTGTCAACGTAATCGACAGTGAAATTGTACAAGCCACAGCTTCGGATGAATTGAATGCTTTCGTTGTCACTTATTTCTACTCTCGGCACGCCTGACTTCCAATAAATACAGGTGTCCCCGCTGCGCCTTCAAACGTATTCTCAATGTACAAACACGCTCCTTAAGTATTTATGTGGCAAAATACAATCTCAACATGCCGAACGTGTTTATCGAGTTCCTTGTAATTGTTTACAAGGAACCTTGGCACAAAATACAATAAAAGAACACGAACGAAGGACGTAATTGCTGACACTCTCCGCATTTAAACAAAAGGTTTACAAGATCTGTCGGGAATCCGTAAAAACGGACCCGAGACTCCGCGGCCGATGTTCTTTTTCACGAAAGTTGTACGGTTGTAAGTCTGTAATTGTCTTCGGAAATAATCTGGCTGTAAAGTTTCATTGAGTTAAATCGCGTAAAAGACTTTAACACTGCTAAATCGTGAGGAATTTTATAAGTTGCGATGAGGGCGTTCAAACAGAAAATGTAGTACAAACGTATTTCTACTCTAACGTTGACACACGAAAGAATGATGATGTATTCCATTCAGACGCGAGTCTATTATTCTCTGTAGTAAATATGTTTCTCTTTTATACAAGGAATGTCTTGGAGGATGTTCAAAGGACGTATGCATAATTCAGAGTACATTAGGGTTTCATCTTTCAGATTGCAATGAATACCTGCGAGAAAAACGGATGTAAAAGCGGGTCGTAGGCACACAGCCTATTTATGTACAAGCTGTGGGTTACGTGAGAGGTACAGTGGCACAGCCAAGGCCTCACAAAAGTCGAAACTATGTTTGTTTAACCCTCAGAATGGGAAATGAAACACACCTACGCGCCGCCATTGCCAGAGCTTTTATTCAAAGGGAGAATACTTTAGAAATCCAATTACGTACTCGTCTATCTTTATAATTTATGTCGGGTGGTCTTTTGGGTGATTAAACATTTTTCCGAGCAATTTAGATTCTGTGTCGGCAATTTCAAGTAGGTGCCTTTGAGTATCAGCGAATTTACGGAAGTTCCGCTCAATGAGCAAATGGGATATGAACGAATATAATAGCTAAGTAAAAGAGGATTTTTGTTTTATCTTCTGAATATTAAACTTTATGCTGGGAAGTAATATTTATTCTCATATTTAACATTGTAGAAGGGTAGTAAACACTTCCTAGTATACAAAGTATTGTTCAGAATCAAATAACTTTGTTGAGCAATATAAAAGTTACGGTCCTACGTTCAAACAAACGTTTCTATTATTTATGCGAGACTGGATGATAAATATTTATTAAAATTCTTTGGAAAGTAACATATCGTCGAGTTCGAAGTATTTTTAATTAAAAGCTTAATGAGGAGAACATCGTCCATTATGAAGGCAAGTTGGAGTGAACAAATGACGGCTTATGAGAATTTGTGAAAGTAATTAAATGAAAATAATCGTGCTAATAGGTAACCATGTAACCAAATTAAATAAATTAAATGATTGAATAGGGGCTGTAATAAAATTTTCCTTTGTGTAATTATAATGAAAACTGAAAAAGAACAACTTGGGATTTTTTTTTAAAAGTGGGGATTCGTCAATATAACTTCTGCCGCTCTGGGTGGAGCGGGAGACTTCTACTGACTAAAACCGGAGTGGGTTTCTCTTGTTGTTCCTTCTTTGCCTTCATTCCAGGGTCTCAGTGTACAACAACATGAGATGAATTAATTCTTAGAAATACATTTCTGCTACGACATTGCTCGGGAGGCTATGGAGCGTTTGTGTCATTGTTAGCGGTTAGAGGTATGCGGTACAGTGTGTTAATTTCCGCAAACCTTAA
This sequence comes from Mythimna separata, assembly GCA_030763345.1. Classification (NCBI taxonomy): domain Eukaryota; kingdom Metazoa; phylum Arthropoda; class Insecta; order Lepidoptera; family Noctuidae; genus Mythimna; species Mythimna separata. Next base: position 17,224,481 of record CM061167.1, on the reverse strand, counting down.
TCGAAAAGGGAGAATCCTCTGACTAGACAGATATTATGTCAGGTCCGCGTAACTGTCTCACAGTTGATTTTAGGTGGGATTTTTAAGTTTTAGTTTCTATGTGGTGTCACAGATGTTGCTACAAGCACAGTATGTATGCAAAATATTTTTTGCGATACGCTGGCGAGGGCAAATTATATCTACATATTGGAGATGAAAAAAAGTTGTTTGAGGTTACAAAGTAACAAGGATAAAAAGATGTTGATAAATGGTGAACGGTTTCTGTGGCAAAAGTTATGACAATAATAATTATATCAGAAGAATATATTATAAACTTGCTACGTTAAATTTATAATATTTAGCAAATTCTCAGTTTTAAAATGCTTTGCCTTTTAAAATGGTGTCAGATTTTTTAAATATAAAATTACAAATAGTGCGTAGTGGTTCACTCGCCCCTCAAAGAGATGTCAGCAGAACTGAAGAGGCCAAGAGGGGTCGATGCCTGCTAGGGCTGCGGGAACGTTTCAAAGAGCGAGTGATCGTGCTTTGGAACGTAAAGGGTAACTGAAAGACACAGGTGGGTTTTAGCCAGTAAAAGTCTGACACTCATTCAGTCATTTGATAATTCAATACTCAATACTTTATTGCATTCCATAATGTTACAAAGGTGTTAAAAAGTGTTATATAAAAGGTTCAATTATGGACCCTAAAGTCTATTTTGAAGGAGAGAGGATGAATGTGATTAAATTAAACATAGTCTGAATTAATTAATTAAAAATAAATTGATTATTTCTCATTGTCAGGAAAAATGGCCACAACCTAATAACTAACCTAAAGAACAGCTAATTTTGCCTGGCATGGTTGGTGGCAAACGTCCTAGAGGCCGCAGCCCAACGAGATGGACAGATCAGGTCCGCTTCTCACTGGATACCCAATTACACATCGTACTTCTCGTATCATATCGTAGTCAAGCACCGTCACAGATGGCGAGACACCATCAGGAAGACGCTAATCCAGCGGGATCTTCACTACCCTCAGCAATGAGGAATACGACTCGAGGAGAAGGAGGAGTCTAAATTTATTAATTATTGCCCTTTTAGGCAATTTAGTCATGCAAAATAGATATCCATCTCAAAAACAAAAGTTTGTTATACGACTCCGCGTTACTTATGACCGTATCCTCAATCTAGTAATAATGCATGAGAGGTTTACAGTTCATTGCTACACCATACAGACCTTGATGCACGCTTGTATCTCGAGATGCACACACTCACACAATCACACACACTCACACTCACTCACTTCTGTTATTTTCCTTAACTGCATACAATGCAATTTGTTGGAGTTGCAATTATGATTTTTATGTTTTGATTGGTGATCGAAATTAGAGTGACACTAAAGGAGAGTTAGAAACTTTAACATTACACTACAAACCCACGGGAGTGGAGCCATAACCAAAGACCGGAGTGACAAGTGAAAGAAAGAAAAAAGGTTTATTTATTCGTGTCCCACACATTAATTGTATTAAGTTCTATTTGTTCATTATTAAGTTGCACCTACCATTTTATGTTTCTGCACCACCGTTGGGGTGACTGGTACAATATGCCTAAAGCATTAAATCCGACTTTTAGCCCAGTGCTTTTTACTTGTTCATAAAGATGTAATATAAATATATATTGGGGTCGGCTTCCAGTCAAGCCGAGTATTTTACGAGGAGCGGCTGCCTACCAGACCTCCACAACCCATTAACTGGGGTACACGGTACCTACTTCATGGCAAGACTGGAGTCAGATATACTGGCTTCTGGCTATCCCTAACGACTGCCAAAGATCTACAAATGACAGCCGGGAGCCCGGGACCTACGGCTTAACGTGCTTTCCGAGGCACGGAGGAAACTCGGTATGTTAAGATAGTCACCCATCCACAGACCAACGCAAGCGCAAGCGTTGCTTAACCTTGAAGATCGATCCGTGCGGCTGTTATTATCTAGCCACGAGCTTCTAATATAAATCAGTAATAGAAAAAAAATCTATGTGAGGCCAAAAAGGCAAAGCTTAATCAGTATATCCTGCGATATTTAAAACGATAAACAACGCAGCGCTGGTCTTCTAATATGGCCCACTATGCAAGCTGCTATACCTACCTATACGTACATAATACATGGTATAGGTAAATAAATAAGCAAGCCTTTTGACTCTGAAGGAAAACACCATAATAATTGAGAGCCTTCCCCGCACACTTAATTGTGTTAAAAATATAACAAGAGGAACATATTATAACCCTTTTAAAGCTTCCGGTCTTATTATCGAGTTTTTAAATCTTTCACTCGGGCCATATTTTTATTAGGTAAGCAAGGAAATTATTTTCAACTTCATCTTAACGTAAAGATATACTTATATTAAGATGAAGTTAAAAATAATTGGTTTGCAAGAAAAAATAAACATTTAAATACAGAGCTGCAGAGGTATTGAAATGTTTATTTTTTCTTAATGTGTTGTTGTAATGACAGTTGTTCATACTTGTCAAATGATGTTTTTAATCACACTCGGAAATGATAACAATAAACTCATAAAAAACATAATTATTTAGTAGGTAGCTGAGAAATGGCTTGCAGAGTTTTTTCTTTGCTTTAAGAGGGGGCTGTCAAGTGACTATACAGATACAATATAAATATGAATACAATAAATTGTGGCACTTGTGCACTTTCTTGCAAAGTGGTAGGAGTTTGAGCAGGTTGTCAAGAAAGGATATTGAGCAAATCTTTTACTGATAGAAAGAAAGCTTCACTATCGCCGAGAGCTGAAGGCTTTTTATCCTGAAATGCGTGATACGTGAGCGAGTCGCAGGAAAAACATAGTTGAATTATAACTTCGCACTGTTGCTGTTTCGTTTTATTTATTTATACTAGCTTCTGCCAGCGGCTTCGCCCGCGTGTAGAGTTAGTTTAGTCTTAGCGCGATGCTTCCTCGATAAATGGGCTATCTAACAGTGAAAGAATTTTTCAAATGGGACCAGTAGTTCCTGAGATTAGCGCGTTCAAACAAACAAACTTCAGCTTTATAATATTATAATATAGATTTAAACTTCATGTACAGAGCGGTATATAGGCGCACTTAAAGCATTAAAAGACATGGCATTCCTTCCCAGTCAACCTTTGGGTTAAAAAAGACAATGATACATACAATAAATAAATAATATACTATAGATACAAAAATAGAATGATGAATGAGGTTTTATTTCAACATAGCAAGTCTCAGTTGCAGTTGCATGTTAATACAATTACAGCTTACTCCATAGCATTGCATCGTAAGTATATAATAATATAATTTCAAACTAACTGTTGCCTGTTACTAACTTCGTTAACATCGTTCGCCGAGTTGCTAGCTTGCTGGTTTTCTATCGTTTTCATTTCGGGAAGTGTGCATTGGGATTGCACAATTTAGTTCTGTTCCATCATCGAACTACTAGACATATAGGGTGGCGCCACCCATGTGTATTAAGTGTTTTGTGAACACATTTATTGTGTGTAGGTACGGCTCTAAGGAGTAGAAATCCGTGCTGGATTCGTGTTTGCTGTTAGCTACAACTTAGGGTTCTTTAAGTCAAGACTGAATGGGTTACTTCTAGGCAAGCATTAAACCACTCATGAAATACCAATGAAATACATTTTTGAAGTGCAGTTTCTTTGCAAGTGATCTAAGTTGTTAATTAATTTTCGCAGGTTTAGGCAATTTATTTATTTATATTATTTTATTGAAACTTCATGTAACATAAATTTACAAAAACGGGCTTAATGCCTTAGGCATTCTCTACCTGTCAACCAAGCGTGGTGAGAGATATTATAGAACCTAGATGTAAAAAAAAAACAAGAAAAGATTATTTTTAAGCCTCACAAAACTTCTTTTTCCAACCAAATAAAGATGCAGTTGTATCACAACAACCGTGGTTGATGATTAGACAGAACTAAACTAAGTCTTTCAATGTAACATTTTCATTGCAGCCATTACAAATCTCCGACGGAGCTCATAATCCGCCGGCATATAACTGAACAGCACGTTTACAGAATTGCTCGGTAACTAGTCACAACCAGACTTGCTGACTCATCGCTTAGTGCAACCAACTCCGGACAAACCGACTAGTCGTCCGACTAATCTACCAACGAATTAGGGGCGTAGCTAGACCCAAAGGGGCCTTTGAGGCCTATTACACTACCGGTTTCTACGACCGACTGGTCTACGTAGACTGTCGTTGAGTCTACGTACAAGTAAGAACGTCTTACCCTTACTACGCGACGTAGACTAAGACCGTTCGTAAAAACGAGTGGTGTAATAGGCCTTTTGGTAATAATAATAAAATAGGGGGTCCCCTTTTTAACTCTACTGCGGCAAAGCCTAAAAGATAGATATATTGTTTTTAAATTGTTATGACAGGTACGATGAGGGGACTAACTTAGGTAATAGGTTCCGCATTCCCTAGTTCAGAAAGACACGCGGGCTCTTAAACATGGAAGCATCTGCAGTAATTTTGTTTGTATAGATTAATCACCATCTTGGAAAAGCGAACTCAAAACAGTGGTATCCTGACTGGGATAGGGTAAGGTTTCGTTGAAGATGAAACCCGTTTACTAAAATCTAGACTAAATATGATACTATGATAAATTATGCTTACATAGAGATTTAATAATAATTACTTAATCTATCAAGGAGCTAAGTGAGCTAGGTAATTAGAGCGTTTTATCAAATCGTGTTAATTAATTACGAACCTCTTTCATTAAGAAGAATTTGTGAATAACATTTTAAGATTTTATATCTCTAGAATTTGGGGGCCCCATATTATTGATACGGCTGACACGGTGGCTACGCCCCTGCAGAAAATACTCCAGTGTTTTACGCGCAACTTAACTTCGATTCGCAACTAAGCGTTAACGGTAAATCCGATAGGAAACAATGTTGCGGATTTCATTTCACAGCCGATTGCTTTATTTTCACGGTCATCATAAATACGACGCCATCAGAAGGACGTAAAACATGGCTCAGGCTCCGGCGTTGACGCTTTGTAGTGGTTACGCGTTCAGCCACTATGTTTCTCCGTACGTGCATAGTGACTGGTGTCCCTAGCCATCGGGTTGACCTGATTTCCTTTTGCGTGCCTAAAATAACAAGTATTGACTCTAATAAAGCTGAAATTCAACAGAGTTCACCGAAACTAAAATATGAACAATATGAACGTGATCGGGTTCTTCAAGGTTTTTTTGTTGACAGACGAAATGCATTGTTTTGGTGATTATAATGCCAGTGGATCGTCTTTCTCGTTAAGGCGATGGGTGCTTGTGTTTAATGGAGCTGACAGTAATGGGTGTACAGTGTGTCATGATCAGGGAACACGTACGGTTGAACACGATAAGTGACTCGAACTCCTCATGGGTTAAGTTCGTGACTTGCAACTCAAAAGGCCTTAAGCGTGGTGCTATCTGCGAATCTGTCCAAAAGTTCCAAATGTATGGGATTGAACACGTAATATTTATGTAATTCATGTCAATTCAATTACATTAGGTATTATTATTGAATAAAGGTTGTATAACAAAGCTTTGTAGTTATATCTTATATGTTTTTGTTTATTATTTCTTCACGCACAACCGGTTTAATGGATTTGGAAAAAATTGATCAAGTAAAGACTTGATCTATAGATACTTGTGCCCAATTTTCTAACTACCAATTTTCGAAAACTAATCTAAAGAAATTAGTCTTTGAAAATTGGATACATTTTTAGCCAGTGTAAAACTACTGGAAGACCTAGGTCTTCATTTTCGACTTTTGTAACCGCTCTCGTTTTACAGAATGCAACTTTATCAAGACTCAACAGAATCTTGATAGAAAAATCAATGCTGGGTCTTTAGAAATATAAAACCTAGCATCGAATTTTAAAACAACACCCAAGTCCCAATTATCAGGCGAACATAGTTAGTAAGTAAGAAGGAAGTAGTAAGAACATAGACTTCGGTTAGTTTACAGCTACAAAAAGATCATGCTTTCGCATATTTCAGTCATGACGTGAACTAATCAGTGGTAACATTAGTAAGGTCTAGAATGTACGGGGATTGACATGCACTACTGGGAAGTCACGACTTTTCTTAGAATGTCACATTGTGTAGAGCCAAAGGTGTCTAAGTTCGGGTGTGCGGACGGCGATCAATGGGAAGCTCGCTGTCAGAACACAACACGTTGTGTTCCACGCAAACCTCAAAGAGATGTCAGCAAGATTGAAAAGTTAAAATGATTTATTTAAACACCAAATTGTACGAAATAAGCAAGTAAGACGCTAATTTATAATTTTGGCGTAATAACCTAATGTGATTATTTTTCCTTTATGAGAACAAAGAGGTTTAACAAAAAGGTTTTAAATACATTCTCGCACTAGTTCGTAATCAAAATGTCACAGTTTGGTAACAAGCGCTATTATAGACCTAAGTGCTGTGCAATTACAGCCACTTTCCGAGCAAGTGTGTTGAAAAAGGTGTTTACGTTTCTAGGACTTCAGCGAAACATGGTTGAGTAATGCGTCACATTACCGAAGCCAGGCCGTGTTCCACTAACAAACGTGTTTAATTAGAACAGCACCACGTTTCAGTTGATGCGGTTTTAAGGTTTATTGGTATCACATGGAACGTTTATTCTGGGAATGTTCGATTTCTGACGGTTGTCGAGGTTCTGTATTCTAAGTTTTGTCTTCTTTCATGAAAATACCACTTATGTCCAGGTTTTTATAAATTGCTGCGAGGTGGTCAGTTGAAGAAACATTAGTGGGCTTTTTAGTCAGTAAAAATCTGATACTCTCGCGTGATTACCCATTTAATAAAGCTTGTTTTAAATTGACATTAACGATTCTGACTCGAGTCTTCTCGAGTGTTTTATAAATCTCAGTATTTCTGGGATTCCGATTCCTAGCCACGCAGCGAGCAATATATAGCTCGTCGCCTGGCCGTCCGGTAACCATCCGGCCTGAGCCCAAGTCGTCGATGGTGCGTGGCGTTCTATGCGCATCTCAAAACGGAGATTTCCGCAGTCATAGGGGGGGGGGTCCTAACAGGTCGAAGCATACTGGAACGAAGGTAAAGAAAGAACATAGGAGTGAGTTTATTCAGAAAAAGTTTGGCATACCGCCTAGAGTGGGTGAAATCAACGGCAGCTTTCCACTTGAAAAAAATCCAGATGATTTTCCAAACGTATTACTTGTATCTAAATTCAGTATAAAAGAAAATCAATATTTGGTTTAGATGCGATGCCTTGACACTTAAGTAAAAACAGGTTTAAGTGATATTTACTCTTTGGGAGAGAAAAAAAGTTTGCCAAGTGATTTTCGGTTGAGAATTTGCACGCTCCCCTTTTCTAAGTCACTTCCAGCAATTATTTGAAAATAAATAATATTTAGGTGTGAAGTTCTTAGAAAGTAACATATCTGAGTTTACTTAAGAAATTATGACTAAAGGAATAGGGGAAAACCCAGATAATGTAAAGAAAACCTAGGTATTACTCTGTGCCTGAAATGTAAGCCCAACAGTATGAACACCTTTTCCATTCGCTTTACCAAAGGAAGCGGGTAGATTTAATGCTATTAGCACATTAGTGCTAAAGATTTGCTGTGTTGGACTCAGGGCGTTTTTAATATCGTACGGTTTTAATGACCGGGGCAACCCTACATGCGTAAATGTCATTTTCATATAAGTATTTACGGCCAATGAGTGGAATACGCACGCAGGACGATGCATCAGCATCCCCAAGTGGGGCGATTACATTGTACACAACCACAGCAGTCCGCAAAAATTTAGTTCATAGATTTTCTCTCGTTGCCTGAAATTTCCTGCATGCGGAGCAATCCCGCATGCGTGAAGAAATCCGCATGACATTAAAGATAGGGAGTCTTTAATATCATGCGAATTTCTTCTTCTTTCTCGTTCGACATTTAACAGTCTTTTCTGGTAGTCAGAATCGAAAAGATCTGGGTACCTATCGTGGTACCCAGTTACTAGGTAGTGGCAGCCGAATAACCAGTTGCACCAGGTGGAACATCGGTATCGCTGCATCCGGTTAGACTGGAAGCGAACCCTAATATAATTGGTAAAAAACTAGTCAGATTGATTGTTAGATAAACTGCATTCATATTTATATCGTTTTGACGCCATAAATAATTCATGTGACCTGTCGTTGCTCTGGCGATGGCGGTGCAATAAAATGATAGCCAGGTTGGTGCTGGTGACAGGAACGCTGGCACGGCGGCGTGAACGTGACGCCGTTGCAAATGACGCCCCCACTGCGAACTATATGCAGCATAGTTGGGGCTGTCAGTCCAATGACCAGTGGACTAAAAAATATTTTTTCCTGCATTTAATGTGTACTTTTTCTCCGTAAAAACAGGTCTTGAAATACCGTGTCTGTGTAAGATATTGTGTAAGTGAAAGGACAAGACATATATAATTATGTATTTACCGAGGTAATGTTATATGTTGAGCTGGTTAAAGATGAACGCACACTTATCAGAGACGGAATGGAAACAAAACAAATTTTAAAATTCTTTCACGTTAAGGAAACAACAAAAAATATTTATCATTCAAATAAAATGTTGTGCAGGTACGAGCAAGTCAAAATCTTTCATTAGTATTCCAATTTATTAAAACAAAATAAATGATGAAATAGGTACTTACTTAAATTCAAAGTGAATCAAATCAAAGGAATTCATTAATAATGGTAGATTCATAAAATAATAATCTGTGATAATATTAAACAGACGAATATTTTAGTATCAAGTTCTAATTTAATATTTAACACCCCCGCTCTCTCGAAAATTAACAAAGAATGATGCCGAGTTCAGAGTTTCTATAAAATCTGATGAAATCTGGACCCTCCTTTTGATGGGTCTTAAGGAGATGTCAGCAAATCAAATGGGTTTGCTTCTGAGAGGAAAACCTGAGACCCTGGATTGCAAGGCAAAGAAGGAACATACATATGTCAACACTTATGTCTTACTATGTCAGTAAAAGTCTGACACGCCTTCTTGTTTCGCCCAAGAGCGGGAGAAATCATTGGAGGATTTCCCACCTAAAAAACCTTCCAATAGCTAATATTTTTTATCATTAGAATGGTAATTTTAAGCTGAACAAAAGGAATACCTCGTTAGCCGCAAGTTTCACTCGCTTTCTTATAAGGGTAGGAAAGAAACAGAGTTTAGTGCAGTTCGAATGTTTCCTATTGCATGGTTGAGGCCTAAAGTTACTTTGTCTCACGCATGTCACCTGAACCATGCGTGCACATCACCTGCACAGGGCCTTCGAAAACGAAAATGCAATTTCGCTCACTGCTTGCGCGCAGCAAAACCTTACTAACAAGCGACACGATTTATAACTGTAGGTTAGTATCACTATCTTTATAAAAGACAGAAAAACAATGTAATCCTATTAATATTATACGAGTAAGTGTGACAGCGTGGATGTTTGCTACTTAATCACATAAAAACGGTAGAACGGATTTTTTATGAAATTTGGCAGGCGTATGGCTTTTCACCCCGATTCTTTTTTGTTAAATTTATGTCCTCGCAGACGAAGTCGCGGGTTGTAGTAGCTAGCATTACATATAAATAGCAACATAAAATTATTTGGTTATTGGCAAAACTAATGTTAAAGAAAGAATAAATTGGAATGATCAAAAATACCAATCCAACGACCTAAAAAATAGCTAAAGAAAATAGGAAATGTAAATCAAATAGCTAATGGTAAAATAATTTTGAAAATCCGTTCAGGTGCTCCAGGGATTACTTCCTACGAACAAACTCACAAACTTTACCTATTAATAATATTAGTTGTACCTAAAGACGTTAATGTTTTGTAAAATGACTTGCTAATAAATAAATAATAATAAATTGCCATATTTTACGAGTATAGCCAATGATAAATCAGCCTATAAAGTGAAAATCTATAAGGCAGTACTAAACGTTAGAAGAGATAGTGAGAGAGTTGTCTTATTATTAGAAAATCTAAGATTTACAACTTGATTAATTAACTGTAAAGTTATAGTTTGTCTGGAGTACACTGACGTAGCTAATTTAACTTAGAAGGTACTTAACTACTTACGTTGACTGTGAAGATTATTTTTAGACATAATGTTGTTGTGTTGTTTTTAGTCACCATTAAACGCAAGTCCTTCCTCAATGTTCGCCATGATTGCAATGAATAATAGAATACAAAATAAATAACTTATTAATATAATTGTTTTCTATACACAGACGAAACAATCCGATTACGTATCAAAGCCTAACATTTGTATATTTTAATAAATGTCCTCAATTCAAACGATTGCTAATAGAACATATTGAAAACATTTAGCAAAATATGCTTAAATAGGTACGTATGTCTGTTCTAAAAGAAATGTGTGTCACCGACACTTGCTTTATTTGTGAGAAGCTCTTGTGTATTATTATAGCGTATCACTTTGATGGAAACAAATACAAGAACCAAAAAAGCGTGTCAATAGTTTTGCTCTATCGACATCTTTATTTTTTTTCTAATAATTGGTGTCTTAGTTCCTAATTTTATGAAAAGAACTTGAAATGAATGATTACATCTCCAACAAATTTATAATTATAATCAATTTGATGTAGTTCAAACTACGGATCAAATTGATTATAAGTTTCTTCATCAATCTGGATCAATGAAGTGCTTATACAAATAATGTTATAACAAGTAGCCAACTGCCTACTAGGACTAAGTTAGCCAAGCGACCTTCTACAACAAATCCTTCTCTCAAGGGGATTAGAGAAGACACTTACTCTAACTAAATATTGTAAGCTTGGGTACACAAGACAACACTGTTGACCAAGCTTTCCGACATAAGACGATTAATTTTAATAACAACGCTGCCCCAAATTGGGACCTAAAGTTTCCCAGTGCTGTTGCGTCTTCAAGTTTAAACAGACCTGCAACTGAATTCATTCAATTTGCATGAATCGTGGCGAAACTATTGAAATATGCCGAGCGAGAGGTCGACCTTAAATACTTAATGTTCCTCAGGCCGATTTTCGGAGAGCTCTTGTCTTGGAAAAGTTTTTAATTTACTCCAATCAGAATGTTCAACACATCATTCTCGGGAACTCATAAAACTTCGCCAAGCATCGCTCTCTCGTAAAATAACGGCACTTATTCGAGAGTTTCTACACACAACAATGTTTAATGACAGCCAATTAAACACAATGTCATAAAACAACTGGGAACAAAATATATTCCTATAATTCAGTGAATTAATTGTGACACACGCGTTTCATCGTTGTAGCTGAGGTGTGAAACTGCCGGTAATTAAGCATCTTTACGGTCTTATGTACGTATACGATAAATTCGTAAGAGCGACATCAGACGTAATTATTGAGACAAGTCTCAAATAAGCAGCTTTTCTGTGCTTCGTTGATTAGGATTCAGGTGCTGAGTTCGGTGAATTTCGAAGCCTATTCACGTGGATCGTCTGTCACAAACTTTACGATGACACATATTAATTATACAAGTTAAGGTAACGTATGAGAGTGGCGTTCAGATAGATCACTAGTGTCGATTGTTCCTGTCACCCGTATGCTCGGAATGCAGCGCCTTGGGGAACTAGTTAGTACATGTATGACTTTGTTACTAAACTCGGAGCTTAGTTACAAACAATTTACAATTTCAACAAAACTGTTCACTTCCTCAATTAAGTCGGAGTTATAGATCAAACAAGGGAGTAGCGAGAACTGAGCATTGTTTGTTCTATCGTCTAAGGGATTAGCCGTTTGTTTGCGACGGTTCAAGGCAAGATTATGAAGATCTATTGGTATTATAGTGACTGGAGGAATGGGCTCCAGGTGTGTGTTTTTGGAGTGTAGTCAAGTAATGTCTACACGAAGAAGAAAAAACTACAGGAATATTTGCTACTAAGGTATATGTTTGAACAAACCTGTTACCAAAAAAAAGCTTGACTTAACAGCTGTTTTTCCGTATCAATTTATCCTATTTTAAATTTGCACAAGTCTTTTATCCGTATTTTCGATCGACCAGTCTGTGAGTATATTGAAAAAATAATACACAATCCAGCAAAATTGAAAGCTGATATCGTTATGATATTTATTTTATACTGTTGTACACATAGTAAAGCAGCAAAAATACATAATAAATAAATTTAAAGTGAAGATTTTTTTTTTATAAACAAACTTTTAATTAAATGAGCTAAAAATAAAAAATAACAAAATCCTTTTCTTTAAAACTTACTACTATGTAAAGTCTTGTTTGTGTCTTTCCTGATAAAAATTAAGTAAAATACAAATTATAATTATCTTTCAGCACGAGTTCACGAAATACTTTACATGCCTGTTTTCATGGACTCATTCTGAAACAGAAGGTATTCCAGTATCATCAATCAGTCAAATGTTATTATTCTCTCGATGACTAATGAGTTACGATGTTGTTCTATCTATCTTCATGATACATTATTTATGGTGGAGAATGTATTCTGTAATATCAACGGATCAATGAGCTCGTGGCTAGATAAGAACAGCCGCACGGGTCAATCTTCAAGTTTAAGCAACGTTTACTCTGGTAGGCAGCCGCTCCTCGTAAAATACTGGTATTCAGCTAAATCCGGCTTGACTGGAAGCCGACCCCAATATAGTTGGGAAAAGGCTAGGTAGATGACGATGATGAATGTATTCTATAATATCAACGATATAAGACAGCAGATCATCTTCGAAGGTTCAATTTTAGTAGGTAACTGCAAACTTGAAAGGGGGATGCCAAGCCGCCATAGTGATTTAGGCCCTGAGTGCCCACAAGTAACATCGAATGTTACTATTAGTATGCTTCATAAATAATATATTGATATAAGAAAATTATTGAAAATTGTCGGAGTTTCCAAATTATAAGGTTTTTTTTTATTGTGCCCTACATAAGTATTAAAAGTTATTGAAAACTCTTCCTACATAACATATTAAAGCTTATCATTTATTGACATAAAATGCACTGGGACTTCTATACACAAAAGGACGAATAAATAAAGTACAAATATGTGTAAATGTCAAATCAATGTTTTGCAACAAATCTTTATTTTTCCCGGATTTTAAATTGGCAACGTAGCAAATGTCGGTTTAATTCGTTGTATCGTTTCAATATTTATTTTTTATTAAAAATGTTACTGACTTGTATCGCGTCGTAAATAGAAGAGTTAATTACGTAACATTTACATTTGTTTTTTTACTAAATTGAGTTTCTTGGGCATCGCCTAAAATCGGCATTCCCCTTTGCAACTTTGATAGCATGTGGATGCTTCAAAGTATTGATAAATGTGCGTTGAACACGAGCAAAAATGGAAAACTATTCCTAAAGTTTGAGGTGCCCATGATTTAGAAAAAAAAGAATTATTTTCAATGATAATGTAGCGACATCTATCACCACATAAGAACTGCGAATTCTGCATCGCGCAAGCAAAGTTCTCCGCGCGATTTGAATAGATACAACAAAAGGAAAACATCTGTCGGGCGGTTGCCCACCAGATATAACACTCATCTGTTTGGAGGATCCTCCCTTTTCAACGGAGGTCTGTGGGACTTTACTGTCTGATCCACATACCTCCAAAATAATATCGGTTTTTGCATGACATTTATTATGCATGATATTCAGATTATGATCATAATATTATGAACAAATTTTTCTCTAGACATTTTAGGAGCACAGTTATCTAGGTTTCGATTTAAACAAAACATAAATTTGTGTAAAATTTATCCAGCACAGACCTATGAAAATCTGCAATCTGGCACAAATTTTACATAAATGTTGGCCCTTCATAATGTAAATCTTAATAATAAATTACAAAAAAATATGGATACCTTGCACGTTATTCTAAAATTGGAAATTCTTAATGACGAAAACTTTTAAGGGTTTTAAGAAAACACGTATTTCTTGGAACAAGTTTTGTGAAATATAAGCTTTTTAACCAACCACACTCACGTTAATGATAGAAAGACTAAAATAGCCTTCTAAAAAAATTTAGTGATTTCAGTGAAGACCGAATACTGTTATAATGAGGGATGAGAAGTTCAAACGTTGACAGATTACTTGCTCCTATACGATACCTATGTGCGATAGACTACGACCATGCCAGTTCCCCAAAAACAATCATGTTTTCTTTTGTTCCATGTCAATTCATGGCAATCATTTTAGGTTTTGTTTTGTGTAAACATCCAGGCGAAGCCTTTGGCAGAAGTTGGTCTATTATTTAACGACATTCTTGAAAGTTTTCACCAAATATAAAAAAAACTAAGTATGGAACACTCATTTATCCACAAAACCTTGGAATTTCGCCCATCGACTTCGAAATAAACGTCATCTGATGGTACATTAGGTACCTTCTATTTCATTCATAATTAAAAAGTATTCTTAAGTTCAAGGAGGCGTTTACAATATTAAAAGGTCCCCAAAATAGCATTTCCCGAATTTTAATCATCATGACATTTTCAATTTCACTTAATTAACTGGATTTTTAATTTGCCCTGTCGCCAAAAGTTTGTATGCTAATAACAATTTGGATCCTGGTTATCTTAAATAAATGTTTGTTATTATAGTACCTATTATTATTATATAAAATGCCGTTTTGGCATGCCTGCTATTAATAAGAATAATAAATATATTTATGTGGAACTAGAAAAACAAATATAACAGTTTATGTATGTATGTACGATGATAGCTGCAATAGTTTGAAAATGAGGCGCAGCTATCAACGCCTACCTCCAGAAACAAAAGAAACAGGAGAAGTTATCACGTGAAAACCTAAAGACTGCAGCAGCAAAAGGTGTGCCACAGCTGGTAAATTTTAAGAAAAAAAAGAACTTTCTGTCGTCGTCAATTCGCTAGTCGTCGATGTCTGAATAAAGAATTCCATTTATCAAACTCTTACCTGAAAACCTGTCAAACTTTGAACAAAACTTGATTTATTAAGCACAAGAATAACACTCGTACTTATTCAGTCCCTCATCATTATCGTCAGTCGAAAGATGTCGTGCAAACTCAAACTCAAAAAGCGTCTCGCATCTTTCATCAGTCCACCTTGTAGGAGGCCTTCCAATGCTGCGTCTTCCGATACGTGGTCACCAGTCGAGAACCTTTCTTCCCCATAGACCATCAGTTCTACGAGCAATGTGTCTAGCCCATTGCCACGTAAATTTGGCGATTCTTCATGCAGCTCCTACGTTATCCTTAATATAGAAAACGCTTAGCATTTCCATATTTCAGATGCAGTGTTGACAAAAGTGGCACTTTGACCGACGGCCAGTGGATTTTTAATTCATACTCGTCGCTTGCCTCGGCAGCATTCATTATTCATCTGAACTTATTTCCGGTCAACTGCAGTTTTCATCATAAAGAATTCCAGAGCAAATAACTACACTTTAGTAAAGGAGTTTTTAATATACACATTCCAGTACTGTACGGTGGCGGAGTTATTAATGAATGCTTCTGATAATGCAGTCGGCGCTCGTAGCTAATTTCTCGGCTAACACAATTAGATTGCATTTAAAAGGACGGGAGATGCTTCTTATTAAATTCCATCCCCTTGAAGTGTAATGAAATTGAATTTACATTATAATGAAGTTAAAATATTTATCCATCGCAGTAAAAAATGATGTTTCGAAAGCAGCGGTTTTATTTGCGATTCAAACTTACTTGCAGTTCTTCTTTGAAGGAATCAGAAAAGTGTTGGATCGCTCCTCCGTCCCCCGAGAGTGATTGTGCTATCCGCCTTTTATAGCTTCATCCCTCCCTGGCTCCGCTACTGTAATAGTTTAACTCTTCAGACTGCAACTTTAAATCCCCCTTTTTGAGGTGGACTTTATAAATTTCTGTTTTTTTTTGTCTTTATCTATAGATTTCTTAGAACGAAACGAACGAAATGTAGTACCTTTTTGGAACTTGTTTTTTCATGAAAATATTATAGTTTTTTGTTTCATCAGATTTTTGGTCTTATGTTCTGTCTTATTCATGCGAAGACCAAATTGGATCTATGAGGAACTACTATAGATGTACAAAGGAATTTCATTATGCACTGGACACTATTTCGATACTTCTAACATGTTTTGAGTTATTGTATAAACTGTACCGTTACTTTTTGGTGTACAATAAAGTTTATTCTATTCTATTTTGAGTCCATCTTACATAGGTTCCTGACATAACCCAAAGAATCGCCAAACTTAGGCAAAAGAGGACAGGGCATATGACTGACCTCTCACAGGCTGGACCGTTGACCTGGTGCAGGTCGCGGGAGCTCGATGGATGCGAGAGCCAGAAAAGCGTTCATTGTGGCGACCCTTGGTTGCCCAAGAGTCACGTATGTCGGATTATGTCCAACGGAAAATCTTAAAAACAAAATGCTTATATTTTCTAGTTTGATGGGCGCTATATACCAGAAAATATACAATTGTTTTATTTGTGTGCACAAATAAAACCAGTATTTTGAAGTTTAAATTTGTAGTTTGTACACAGTTGATAATAAACTCGTGTAGCATCCATCCTAAATTCTCGGAATGAACAGCACAGAATAGTATAATTTCATAGATTTATTCCCAACTAGGTCTGCGGTTGTAAGTGTTCACGTATTAATTCTAGGCACGTATGTCATGACTTGGCGGAAATTAAACTACAGGAGGTTCCACCGTCTGCCAGCGTACAAGAGACATGGAAGAAAAATTCAAATTCAAACACGGATTCGATAGTTCTTTTCCAAAATGGTGCAATGTGTTTCGCAATATGCTTGTAACTGGCCTGAAAAAAAGTTACAGCTTATTTTTTTTTAAAGTTTGTGTATGGAAGTGAATAGAGGTATTTTAGAAAAAATGAATGATGGATTAAAATGAGTATTGGGAAAAACATTTTCTAACAACGTTCAAAAATATCTTGCTTGGTTAAAGGTAATGTTTTTCGGAATCTACACGGTATTGTACTCACAGTTTTAAATAAATATAGGTTTAAAAAATATGTGACATTTCTAGTAGGGTTGCAAAACATTAGTTTTTTAATGTTTGAAGAGCTAATTACCTATGTTAGTGGTCAACGTCAAAGTCAAATCTTTATTATTGAACAAAAATACAATACATCAATACATTTCTGGGAGGTGATGTGAATTCGCAGATCTTTGTGTTTTACTAATTTAGGCGTGCAAAATTGTAGTAAAAATACAAAATGAATGGAATCGGCTAATTGGCAGTAGGTAGAGTTAATAAAAAAAATGCGCACTTCAAAGTTTTGGTGAACTTCTAGTTAACTTAGAAGAAGTTCGATCAAAGGAGAAACTAAAGACGTATCTACTACGCTACGCTGTTGTTCTGATAGTTTTCGTCTACGCTGAAATTCTTCATCTTACGTATGTATGTATATTCGTTAAATTCAATTCAATTCCAGTATTCTAAAAATAATTACATTTTCATTACTCTTGCTCATGTTAGAAACTCCGTTATTGTCCGTCATACCAGAGAGGAAATAAAATAGTGTTTTACCCTCTAGGATATTTTCTTTTAAATTTTTGTCAGTTTCATTGCGCCCACAAAAATGAAATTGTATTTATTCGTAAGTAGAATAATCATGAAAAATAAAATGAATTTCATGTTTGAAAATGAAACCGTCAGAATGCCTGTATTGCATTGGAACCATAATAAATTGAAAAAAGCTTTGGTGCAAAATATTTTTTTTTTCCTAATTACAAAGTGAATTAGTAACTGGGTTTATATTTACTCCTTCGCTTAGGATTGGGAGTAAAACTTGACCTCGTCCGGGAGTAGGAGAAATTTTGAGGAATCATCTTGATACCCAAAAAAAAAAAATTCCGGCGGGGATTTCTTTGGCCAGAACTTTGGTACAATACATCAGGCGCAGAGTACCTTTTATTATGATTGATTTACAATCAGGTGAAATTTAATAAGCATTGTTTTAGATGTGGTTTTAGACGTCGAACAACAAGATAGTTTCGAAATAGTCTTAGTTTCCCAGCTTATCGGCGTAGGCGAGCTAACTAACTCCTTATTTACGAGAAGAAACAGAATACTTGAGCTTAAAATCCATACCTTACCTTAATAATATTATAAATGTAAAAGTAACTCTGTCTGTCTGTCTGTTACGCTTTAATGATAAAACTACTGGACCGATTTTGAAGAAATTTTGTACAGAGCGGGCTTAAACCCCAAGGATGGGCATAGGCTACTTTTTATCTATCTTCGACATTCGCGTCCGCTGTAATGAATATTCATGTGCGGACGAAGTCGCGGGCAAAAGCTAGTAACCTATACATTATGAACCTTTCTCCTAACATTTGCGATCCAAAATGACACAGGGAAAACCGGTATTGAATAGAGAGACAAAAGACACTTCTATTGAATCTGATTGTATTGCTTTTATGCTTTCCTGTAGGCGGCACCTACAGGAAAGTGAGGATGAAATACTCGTAGTAAAATCGCGTGTGAAGTTTTATGCTGAAAAATTTCCAATTTTAAAGCGACGAAAAGAACCATTCGGGATCTACGAATTTGATTCGTTGGCGCAGTGGTTGAGTGATTTGGTGCTGCGCTGAGTGTTGCAGGTTTGATTACCGTATTAGAAGATAATTGTTCTGGATCTGGGTGTCTTGTTTGTGTATGTATGTGAGTTCAAAATATTTGTGAACGCATTCAGGATACAGGAGTGAGTTTTTGCCAGGGCTGCAGTATTGTATGAAACACTTACCATGGCCTCGGAACGCAAAGAGCAACTGAAGGGACACTGATCGGTTTTAGTTAGTAAAAGTCTGACACTTTTTCTCTCACCCACAACGGCCAGGACTTGTTTGATGATTTCCAACGTAGAAAAGATTTTAATTCAAGAGAAACTCTTTTTAAACATGCATCGGATATTTTTTAAAGTTTACCTATATGTGACGCGAGTGACGTTGGCTTAAAGTCACAATGCTATCGTTAACACAATAAATCCGATCCTCTTGTTATGCAGGACGCTGGGGCCAGAATATTTCGTTGCCCCTTCAAAAGCATGGTTCTTATTGTAGTTCGTCTGATTTGCATTCAGGCCGTCAACCCAACAAACGCCAGAGTTGATAGGTTCCCATTGCTTATATAAATCTTTAAATTATTCAATGAGATTAGGATCATCGATTTCCGACACTTTTTGCTGCCGACGGCAGAATATTTAGTAACGACCACCGGATCCTAATATGTTGTGCAGTTATTGGAGCAGTAGTTATTAACCCTTTTTTTGATCGGAACCGTTTTGATTTGTTTATTTTTAGGAGGGACTAGAAGTTCCGGAGAAAACTTTAATAAACAAAAATCTATTTATAATATAAAAGGAGAAGCTGACTGCTGAAATATTACTACGAAGCTACTGGGACTAGGAGAGAGCAATTTAAACGATTTTATGGTATGGACGAGCACTAAAAGAGGATTTTTCAGCACCTAACGAAACGAAACGGGGTCTAAAGTTTAATATGGAGAAACCTATTTTTACGTGGGTAAAGAAGCCAGTATGTCTTTATTTCAGTCACCAAATCGAACGGTATGTGACAAACTTAAATCGTTTACTAAAATGCAAATAATAATTACCATACCGGAAATGAATACTCGGTAACTACTAATTAATATACAATGCCATCAAGCAAAACATTAATTGCATTTTTGCCATTAATTAAAATGATGTCAGTAATAATGCGTGGGATTTTAATATTTTAATTGAATGCGTGAGCGCGAACTACCCGCATCGGCCGCATATAGACACAGTGTCGTGCTCCATCCGGCTATAATAGCTTCGGTTAACCGAAATTTATCTTTTAAAACAATGTGCTATTATTAATGTGCCACCAAATTACTCTCACAGCTGAATAATTTCAGTTATCAGAGTTTTTTCGTCGCCAGTTTTTATAGCGTCGACGTAGGTGTTGTAGGTCGTGGGTTCAAACCCATTCGGGTACTTTATGTAATTTATTTACATTTATTTTTATTTACATTATCACTGCTCTCAAATCGGTGAAGGAAAACATGATCTGAAAACTGGTATGATCTAGAATCAAAATTCAAAGACATGTATTATCCACCAAACCGCGCTGGCCTCCCAAATCCCAACGCGTGGGTGAAATACGGCCCGTTCCCTCTCCTAGAGAGGAGGCCTGAGAGTGGGAACAATGTAGGATGATTATGCTACTAAGTATGTTGTGCTAGTTATTATTAGATAGCCTCCAGGTAGGTAGGTAGGTACTAGGTATCCTGTGTGCCCTTTTTTGTAAAAGTACGTTTAAACACTAATGTTTGACATACTTCTTGCCAATCACGCAGATATCGCGAGTAATCAGACACCAGAAAAGCTGAGAACAGTTTTGCTTGTACGTGGAATAGTTCATAAGAGTCCGAGGCACCGGTACAAAAATCAGTCTGGGAGAATTCACGTGAAGTAAAAATCAAAAATTCCCTTTCGCACGACGCAGAGCAGGAATGGAGTTATTTGAAAAAATCCCAACACAGAAATAAAAAAATGTCTGGATTGCCACTCAGTTACATGAGTTATGGAAGTCGAATAAGCAGAAGCTCTATGTAAAATACAGCTGAATCTGCATCAGATTATAGTTTAGCCGTATACGAAGCAGAGTGCAACGTCCCTTAAACCTCCGTTGACAAGAGAGAATCCTCCGACCAGACGGGTGTTATGTCTGGTTCGGGCAACTACTCGTAAGTTGATTTTGAGCTATATTTTGTACATGCTAATCGTGAAAAGAGGTCTAATGTACTGGATACATATAATTTCATTTCTGTGGTTATAGATGATTAGATGTAGGTAATTAAAAGCTTGGAACCTGAACTCAACTATTATATTTATCTTGGCATATTGATTGACTAAGTCACAAAAAGTTAGGATGAGGAAGCAACAGCAGCGGTCGAATAGATAGGCACAGTCAAATCAAATCAAAACATAATAATATATTTCAAATAAAAACATTTATTTATAGGCAATTTTGAATTATCAAGAAGCCAGTCAGAATAATGATGCTAATTGCAAATTCCACACTCGCAGATCTCTATGAAAAATAACGTCAAAGAAACTTCATGGAATTTTGTTCTTTCCATTAAAATTGAAACTTTCAGTAAAAATCTTATTTTTAGAAAATCAAACAATTTAAATTCATGGATACACTTTTAAATCATGTTGGATATCACAAATATCTGTGTATGTGAAAACAATGTAAATAAATACGGTTAAAAAAAAACAATTTAAAATATGTATAGAAATAAAAATACGCTACTATAGCAGCTATGAGATGACCTGTCTTAACTGACAGCGCCTGTTCACTAACATGACGCGTACATTAGCACCACTCAACTCAACCATTTTCAAACGAAGCATATAATAATTTTATTCAAAAAACAACGTTTATAGAAGTGAATACTAAGATAACATTAAAAACCTTTTTCATACATTTACAGTACCTAGAATAAACTAAAACTAATTTATTAAAGGTGCAATTAATGGTGATTCGACAATGCAATGTTTGATAGCGAATCGCCCGATGCAAGATAACTTAAACCCACAGAAATCTTAATAATAAGTCAATTAGTATTCTGTGCTTAACCTATCAATACCCGCGAAACGAGACACAATAGTAAGACAATAACAGCGCGGTCGCATGAGACCGGTCGGGGATTCATGAATTAAACCTGTGTTTCAGGCTATCACTTTATAGTCCAGTTAGATTATGACTGTAGATTTTAAAATTATAATAAACTAATTATAAAAAAGATTTTCTATTCATAAAATCGAGAATGAGCTTATGGTATATTGAGAGACCGGTCGCATGTGACCGCGCTGTTATTGTCTTACTATTGTGTCTCATTTCAGGGTATGTGATAGGTTAAAAAATAACGCAACGTAATGGTTAAATGTGCACTCAACGTCCCCAGCGCTAAAGTATCTAAAATTTCTTTGTAGAAGGAAACCTGATTTTATTTGTAGCAAAGTATTGAATAAACTAGTTGTGGACCATTGAACTCCTACTACAAAGAAATACAATATAAAGAGACACTGGCATTGAGAGTGCAGTTCTCGGTATTGCATTCACCGTTCATATTGCACTTTTGAGACCTGACTGTACGTAATATTTGAGATTTTTAGATGACTGTACTCTTGGCCGACTGGTGCATGTGTTTTCGTTTATCTATTTATAATAAAAGGAGAAACTGAATGACTGACATATTAACGTGTAGCTGAAACTACTGCGACCAGGTGAAATTTTACTAGTGCTCGCCTACGCCATAATAGGAAACCTTATTGCAAAATTTCACGCTCTTAGACCCAGTAGTTTCGGCGGTACATTAACCTATCACATACCCGCAAAACGAGACACAATAGTAAAACAATAACAACGCGGTCTCATAGGACCGGTCGGGGATTCATGAATTAATGAGTCAGTTATATAGACGTACCTGAAATATAGGTATTACCTTTTATCCATTTCTTATGTCATTAGTGAATAAAAGACGACACTAGTAAATTAAAAGTTTACGTCCCAATGCATTGATGACATCAACATAAAAAGGTTGCAACCCTTTCTATCATGTCATGACTTAACATTCACAAAGAGAACGGAGGAAAAAGATCTGAAAAGCAAAGTTCTAGCTACACCACCGAGCTTTTGTACATCATATATTTGCATGCAGCTTGTACTCTTGAACTTTTAAAAGCTTCAACGAAGAGAATTCTTAAGCTGAAAGTTTAAAAAATAAACATCGTTGGGGCTTGAGGCTCCAGACAAAAATGGCGTAATGTTAAAAGTTTGTACATCGTAATTTCAGAAGCACGACAAAACACTATTGACCAGTCTCCTACATTGTTGACGCAAACAATAATATGTTTTATAATAGAACATTTTGAAACAACAAACACCGAAATAGGAATCTCCTTATTTGTTCGTCTGAAAATTTTCTTTCTTTGTCAATCTCTATTATATTATATAACCTTTGTCTTAATGTAGGTTAGACTTAGACAGAGAGTATGTGAACCGCTTATTCAAGTAGTTTTTGCTACAGAGCTGAGAAGTGTCGCATTCAGGCAGTCTGCAGTTTTTACGGTCATTTTACGAACAGTCTTCTAACAGCAAGCTGCGGTAAAAATGCGCAACTCCAGTCGACTGCCCGATTAAGGGTCATGACACACGGAGACGACGACATACGACAGGTTAGCCGTCGGGAATCGTGGCGATATGTCAGATAAGACTTTTGGGATTTCTCTATCTGTAACGTTACCTATTACCACTTTAAATCGTCCTCGGATTTCGATTTAAAGTTACTATTCTTGTCAGTGGATATCAGCCTTTATGTGTATAGATTGTGTACGAAAAGATTAACATCAATTTTTATGGGATTTCTCAAGCATCAAATGTTGAAAAGTACGAGTATATTGCCTTATACCAGCAGGTATGCGTACAAACAAAACAAACTAATCCATACTAATATTACATAATCTTACACATTTTGTAAATAAAAAATAAGCAATATATGGGGGTCTGGAATTTTAGTACAATATTAGCTGGTGCCAGCGGCTTCGCCCGCATCAAAGTAGAAAATTATTCAAAGCAACATACCTACTCCCGGGATAAAAATAATCCTGTGAGCTATCCCAGGATATGATCTACTTGCGAACCAAAATTTTATCCAAATTCGTTCATCAGATTCAGCGTGAAGGAGTAACTATTATACACGCATACAAATTTTTGCGTATACAAAATTAGTGTAATATTTACAAAATATTATTTTGCTAAGTGTAGAAACAATCACGACTAGGAATGTCGACCTTTACGTTTGTGATTATTTTGCCATAACTTATGGCTAAAATAATCTCCGTAACCGTATCTTCGTCTCTCTATATTCTAGAGCTTAGTTGTCTTATACTCTTCCTTTTCCAATGGGTTTCATCCCATTATAGTTTTTCGTTTCAAAGCCTTATAAACCTATCTACCCTAGTCCATTATTTGCTTTAGCATCTCCAATTCACGTCCTCCCTGTGGTTACTTGACTAGATGGTACTCCGCCTGAATTACGTGATGCGTTCAATCAATTCACAGTCCGAAGTTCGTCCATTCGTTCAAATTCTGCGGCAGACCCGTACCCTGCTATGTGTGTTTAGATCAGTTTGCTTGTTAAGGGGATAGTTAGACTAACTGCAAGTTTGTAACACATTTTCATTACAGTAGTTTCTAATAAGCATGATAAAATTCACGCTTTGCGCGTCAAAGTCATTTCCATGAAGTTAGCGAGAGTTAGTAAACCCGAAATTAGATTTACTAAGCTCTGTTTTAGGCATACAACGTGTTTGATATGTTTAGCAAAACATATTTAAAGTAAGTCGATTATGAGAACTAGGTGTGGTTTAAAAATAAACTTGTATCTAATAATAATATTCAGCGAAATTTTCTTTTATCAAATAAAAACATAATAAATCCTTACAGGGTGAATTTTTCAAGTTGGCTTGGATAGTCGAATCTGAGACTTCGTCAAAATATACTTGGAGGAGTCTCGGGCCCGATTTTGATTTTCACTAAAATCAATACTCCTGACCAGAAATTGTGTGTCAATTTTGAAAAAATTGCTTTCACTGTATTATTATACCATCTATTGGTGTCACTAATTAGTACCTACTCTGATTTTGAAATTTTTTTAATCACATTTTTGGGTTCGGTGTCGGTCTAGTAACACGTGCCATTAATTTTTTTGATATTTTCAATATACAGAATTTTCACTTCTACAGATTTATTATAAGTATATAGATGATTGTAATGAATAACTATTAAGTTTTATTTCCAATTCGTTCGAAAGTTTTATAAACCTTTTCGTTAGTTAAAATATAATTTCAGGAAGTGGACTGATTGGACCAATGACCAGCTGAGCTTCGTGGGAATCTGATGGATGCAGAGGGCTGGTCATTTAGTGGCAATACTGGCTTATGTCCAGAAGAGTAAACCTTTTAGCTGATAGATGATGAATTTGACTTCACTACAGGCGTGTGTTGAAAAATATTATACCAAAGTGAGGATCATTTCGATCAAAGTCAGCGGTTAATTGTAATAGTTTTATTAAAATCCAACAATTTTCTTTAGGTTTCCGTTAATTGCCCATTTTTTTAACATTATTGAAAACATTCAATGGTGTTAAACACATAATGCTGATAATACTATCACAATACAAAGTTTGTAACTTTTCACAAATTAAACGGATTTTATTTGTGACCAAGAATATTGATATTTAAAAAATTATGCTGTTTTATTTTCATGAACACTGGATTGAAATTTTCGTATGTATTTTTCGCTATATTCGTCATAGTATAAGACTTGAATATTCACGCTCCCTTAAAGTAGTCAACTTGTGTAGCGCTAGCAACCAGAAAGTAATGAAATAAACAAAAATAAATAAATCGCAACTCGCATGCAAGACATAGTTTAATTAGCGGCAAAATAATTTATAATTAGTGGACAGCTTCCCGCCCCAACACATTTGTTAACATCTTTCCGAACATATAAGTTTCGTACTAACCCTTGTTTGAAACAATACCCTCGGGGAACCCACGCATATACGCCTATACCACTAACTCTCTCAGATAAATACTGATTACAACTTTAACTATACCGGTTTAAATCTCCCTTGGGATTTCCTTGTAACTAACAAAATCCGGTCAACAATTTTTCACATTTTGTCTTGACTGAACTGTCAACGACTTTACTAAAAATTCAATAAGAAGTGACCTTTCAAGAATTCTACTAATAAAAAAACGAAACTTTCAAAATAATACAGTTTATAAATAACGAAGTAACTTTTATCCTACGCCCGGCGTTTCAACATTAATTATTCCAAAGTACTGAAAGGTTTTATTAAATGAAAAATATTACTTGAATGGATCATCAACGTAAATTTATGTGCACAGCATCATGAATAATACCTACGGTATTCATTGTATTGCAAAAAGTGCATCCCCAGAGTAACATAAATAAAATAAAATCAGCATTCGCGTGGCAGAACTTATGCTACCTTACCTTCCACCAGCTGCAGCGCTTAAATCAAAAAGAGTATTACCTGAAAAGAGAAAAAAAGAAACGTTAATCGATGACTTATATGGTATACATTTAGGATTACAGATGATAAATACCTACGAGTGTAAAGCCTGTCGGTATTCTATCGTTTACATTTCGGAGAGTGTGCACAGGAGATGCAAAATTTAATTCGTCCAAGCCCGTTTCATATTTGGACCACTAAGCGTAAGGCGATGCGCTACCGGAAAATGGTGGTCATCCCGCCCACATAGACAAATCGTTTTGGAAATATATTTATTATGCGTACAACTAAAGAGTAAAATTCCCTGCCGCAGTCTGTTTCTTGATAGCTACAATCTAGGGGTCTTTCAAAGAGTGTATAGGTTACTTTTAGGCAAGCGTGCATCGACGACCGTCGAACATAACATCGCTTACCATCAGGTGAGATACTGGTCAAACGCGAGCCTATCAATAATAGTAAAAAAAAATATTACAGATATGGTGTAAGTGAAACGGGCAAGCGTTAATAGTGCTAGTGAGCGCAGAGCGAGGGGCTTCCAGCACGCAGCCTCATTTGCCCGCGGCTCACACAAAGCGTTCTCTGACTCACCAGCCTGGAATTTATTCGTGCCAGAGCGGCCTTTTTAACTGTGTTTGCAATAACCCTAGTCAAATATGCGGATACTAAAGAATATAGGAAAAAAATCCTTTACCATATATGGATATATAGGACTTTAGCAGCCCATCCTAATCAGCCACGATTCTAAATTTAATTAAGACTTCTTAACGAGTTTGTGATTTCGATCGAGCGAATCTCATTAATGTTGTGAACACAAATATTTAGGCAAGTAGAAAGCTAAGTAGGTAAGACGTTTGACAAAACGTCGCCGCTTGGGCCGAGAGGGTACTTGCGACGTGTAAACGGATTACAAGGGTTCGCGGACCCCTTGTTAAAATCAAAGTGTTGACTGGGAAGCTAATGGGTGTCAGAAACGTGCGACGGCGTTCCCGAGGCTGACACCCAATGTAGTGCTTTCCAACGTCACTAAGAGTTTACCACGAACTAGCGGAGCTAAAACTCCGTGTTGTCCGTGTCGTGTGGGTCTGTGAAATCGAACTTGTAGTCCGGGTAAGAATACAAGATTCAAATTTCAAACTTTTCTATTTAAAAATAACATTGATGCAAACTGATTTTAAAGTTTTTTCTGTCAGAAATGTTTTTTTTAAGGGGATGAAGAGTCTAAAATTGGTATGGAGAAACCTACTTTCTTTCTCACAGGTGAAACCGCTGGCAGAAGCTAGTTATAGAATATAATAGTACACCACTTTTTATTCAAAGCCAACTATTACTGGAGGCACCACACGAGGCGTTCCCATAAAATTACACTCAAAGTTACTAACACATTAATTTATAACACTAGTATTTAAATGTTTTATTAGTTCCTGCGAACCACAAATAAAATAAAACCGTCCTAGGCCAAAAAAAGCTCAGTCCCATTGTTACAAACGGAAGCTCTGAAGCATTTCTGAGAATTGCTTTAAGCGTTAACTTAAGCCCCGCCACGGTTCTCATTACGCAAACCGAACGCTCAAGTTGTCCCATTGCAACTATGCTTAAAGGTATGCCGTCTAATTTGACTACAGCAATAAGGAAATGTATCTATAGGTATATACAGGGCGTGACAGACATAAAGGCAACAAAATAATAATATTAATAAATAGTGTGCGTCTAATGAAAGCGCGACCTGGAGTTTTTTTTTATATTTAATTGGCAACATTATTTAGCCGCTATTGTAGGAAATAAAAAAAATTGTGAATGGTCAAGACATGATTCCCCTACTAGTTAGTAATACCACATACAAAATTTTTGGATTTAACCTCTTATTCTCAGGTCGCGCTTTCATTAGATGGACTATAAACCAATACCATATGGACAGTTAAGTAGTACACTCTCTAGTACATAATTCTGGATCCCCTATTATTATTCTGGATATGCTGATGGAAATATTCGTCAGCTTTTTCCTAATATTTTCAATGTTTTTTTTTTATTTGTGCTTTGATGTCACACACACCTGACATACGAGTATATAAAAGAAGAAACTGATTGACTGACATATCAACGCATAACCGAAACTAATGAGACTAGGAGCTTGAAATTTTGCGTAAGGTTTATTTTAATGACGTAGGCGAGCACTAAGAGGGGATTTACCAAGATTCGAAATATTTTTAAGACGGTGAAAAGGGAGAAATTTGTTTGTATGCAAAATTTTCTTCCTTTTGCCTTTATACTTGAAACAGCACAAAATTATCCAAGTTAATAAAAAAGATTTTTTTACTCGTAGATTATCCCCTGCCCTAGTCACACACTTATATGTTTTTTTATACATCGATTTTTGACGTATGTAATGTGGAACGACGAATATCATTATTCCCTAGGGATCATCCATATTACATTATTTCTCTAGGGAGAGAATAACTTGCTTTAAGTGATGGTTAAATGCACGTTAAATGACATGTGGCAAGGGTATTATCTAGCAAGCGGTGTTAAAAACTTTTTATGAAAACATTCTCGCGAACGCAGTCGCTGCTAAACTGCTAGTTACTAATAATAACGTATTATATACTTGTCAGCTCTAAATACAGATACAAAAGACCGTTATTACCTATTGAGACAAAGATTAATATCAATTTTGTACTCAGAACTTATGAACGCAATATTAAGCAACTGACTTTACTAACCTAACTAAAGAACTAGGAGGTGGTTAAATACTGTTTTAGGCTATCACGGTTTATTTCATACTTTCATTTCTTTTCTTTTTTTTTATCGAAAACTCAAAACAATAAACAATCACGAAAGATATCCCGTAAGTGACATTTTAAAGTAGGAGGTGGTGGTTAGTTAATTCCCGCAGAACTTAATACTTTTTCACTTACTTTATTTCACTTTAGAAGTCTATTTGAAAGTTAGCGCCAAGTGCGATTACGTCGATCCAGTGTCTCCGTTGAATAGTTTTTAATGAATGAGCTCAAACGTAAAGCCGTTCGTGGTCCTAATTCTAATTTAAACTGCACTGGATAAGAGTTCCTACTGACTTCAATTTGGAGCAAATGCAGATTCTGACGCTTTATTGCGGCGAACGTGGATCTTGAAATGAAGCCTCAGGTAAAGTTCAAAATGAATTTCTCTGTCTTATTCTTATTGGAAAGTTAGACAATGGGGAGTACGTTTTTTTGATTAGCCACTTTTTTATAATTTAATTTTCAATGTTTTTCAATCATTGTAAGTATATAGCATTATCTATTTAATTAGTATTTATTATTTTTACAAATGGATTTGTGTAGAATATTAGAGCTTTATTTTTATTGGTTATTAACTAGGTACTCAAAAATATTTTTAAATATATCTTAAATACATTTAAAAAAGAAAGCCTTTACTGTTTTTATTCTTGTTGAGTTCCTGGAAGTGAGTATTTTTAACAAACTTTCCTTCTTTCATCTGCAAGCCGAGCTCAGTGCGGCAATTTTCATTTTACAGAAGCACCTTTCCATTCAGTTAGAGTAATGTAATTGTCACCAGATCGTGGGCCCCGGGCTGATTGTTTCATCGTTGGCAACAACTGACTCAGCTTAATTTGTTGGATGTGGACTAATCAGTAGTTTGTTTATTGTTTTATTCGGTATCTGTTGTCTTATTATATTTGTGTGACATATTATTTTAAAAGCATACGAAAAAATTTTACTTATTTTTAAATTTCACCACAAGGTTGTTTTGCTGCGGGATTGTTCGAAAGAGTTAAAGGGACACAAGACTTTTTGACATTAACACATAGTCTGGAACACCCTCTTGCTCTACACAGAACAAAAGGAGTAATAAGATGATTTTCCATAAAAAAAAAACAAATGAATGTCAAATTAAAATGAGTAGACGTCAAAATAGTCCGACATCGCATACAAAAAAAAGCCAGTATAACTTCATTATTGCCTAATTGGCATATTGGGACATCAAAAATCAAAGCCAGGAAACTAAATGGTCTACATTTCCCCAGATTCCACCACATTTCTATTAGGCCTTTAATCTGAAAATTGTTAGTGTTATGAAACAGCTCGTTACCGCGAATCTAACGAGGTTACGAGCCCTTCAGCTACACTTAAATGTTCTATCAAAACATGAAAAACATTTCCATTCCAAGCCAGGTTGCGGTTAAGTATATGCCAGAATGGCGTCACAGCTAAAAGCCGGGCACTTTGGAGTCTTCGACTTATATGAAAGTAATAAATGAGCCTCGACATGAGATAGTCCGCCATCGAATTGGATTTTGAACTGAAGTGACAGCTTGATAAAGGAAGGGTCCAGTTCAGTTACGTTAGCGTGAAACCGCAGGCAAGGGTGCTACCACTTTATGCTATCGAATTTCTAAGATAGCTTAAGCTTAAACATATAAATAAATATATTTTTTTATGTAATAAATGGACATGCCGGTTTCCTCACAATGTTTTCCTTCACCGTTTTGAAAGCAGTGGTGCTGAAATAAATTACATAAAGTAATGTGACTTACAATTTGTAAGTCAGATCAGTTACCACTGGGCCACCACTGCTCAGCTCAAATTCGAAACCAATCCGCACTGGGCCCTGCGTGGTGGATTACAACCCATTCCCTCCTAGAGAGGAGGCCTGAGTACCAACAGTGGGAACATTACATGGCCGATAATGCTAATTAAACATAAACTAGTGCTCGTCTGCGATCCCACCTGATGGTAAGCAGTGATACTATCGTTGATGATCAGGCGCATTAGTTTATTAAGAGCCTATTCACACATTCATTCATTTATTTTAAAAGTAATTATAAAAATAAAATAAAAATATATGATCACTATGTCAAAGTTTTTCTGGCACGTGCAGGGTTATTTTTCAAACGCTAGTCCAAACTTTTTGCGGTAAAAAAACTGTGCAAATATTAATAGTTGGAGTATGGTGGAGCTTGAATAACGTAAACAAGGGAATAGCTGTAGCCACCATTTTCATTTGTACCTCAACATTTACTGTCCTTATTTTGATGTACATTTGGTGTAATTTCCCAAGAGATAATTTGTACATAATAATGTCAGAGGTTTTGTAACTAGAAGAATTTCATGGTGCCTTATCTTCTATTTAAATAAAAGAAAACACTTACTGACATATCAACGCATAGCTGAAACTAATGGTACTAAGACAGTAAAATGATGTAGGTGAGCACTAAGAAGAGGTTTTATAAAAATCCTCTTTTAAGGGGATGAAACGAGAGAAATTCATTTTCAAGATTTTTATTACTTGAGCCAATATGCTTGAAAGTTACCACAAATAATCCTATTATGTCGACGAAGACTCTAATTATTAGTTTTTAAATTACCCGCAAAATGCGGCTTGTTTCACAGTTTTTATAAAAATATCCTCGTGAACGCAGTCGTTGGCAAAGTGCTAGTAGTATTATATCGAACGTTGTTCTTTTTAAAATATATTATTGATATTAAAAATCCCTTAAAGAAAATGTATGTATTTCACTAATAAACTAAAAATAAAATGAAACCGAGAAAATGAAATAATTTTAAGTGTAAATACGACAACGCCAGATGGTTGGTAAAAATAACATCCCATAATATATCAAAGCCTACACAATCGTCTAACTTAAGAGCAGGCACATTGTTCGTAAAACAGATGATCAACGGGGCCGAAAGGATCTTGAGTGGTGACCTCGTACCCTCAGACGCAGCGTTAAGAGGCATCTTACTAGGTGGACCTTTGACCTGTTGAGAGTCAAGGGAATCCGATGGATGCGAGACGCACAGAACAGATCATTCCGCCAAAACTTTGGGAAAGCCATGTCCAGCAGTAAACGGCTTTGGCTCGAAGGAAGATGATGATATACCAATGACATTTTGATATAAGGCCGCCTTCGCGCAAAATACGTGCTTTAGTCGTGGAGTAGCGAATACCAGTCCGAAATCATCATCATCTCAGCCGAAAAACGTCCACTGCTGGACATAGGCCTCCCTGAATCGTCGCCACAACGAAATTTTACATAGAGTCATACATTAGAGTCTATCGGACCTCTACAACCCAGTAACTGGGTTACACCTGTCAATAACCCTTGGCAAAACTGGTAACAGAATTTCTGGCATCTACCATGACCATCGACTACCCATATCCATTATCAAAAATATATAAATTACTCCCTTGACCAACAACGCCTTAACATTGTTTCCGAGCCACGGTAAAGTCACAGCGTATAATGGCTGGTTGTCCATCATCGGAACGACCTCGGTAAGTGTTGCTTAACCTCAAAGATAGACTCGTGCCTTGAAAAAACTGCCTATTTCAAACAAACAAACCCAAAGTTCTGTGTTCAAAAGTTTGGATTAATCCGTAAGATAAACTTATAATCTGTTTAAAAAATATTGTTTTCAAGACTTAACAAAATCTCTTTAGTGATAAAGTTTTTCGCTTTTAGGAATATTTTAGTAGGTAGTAGAATATTTTTTGACTTACAGAATGTTTAGAATATTTTATATGGGTTACTTCTGAAACAGGCTTACTAAAGTTTTCATATTTACGGATTTGGTTTTACTAATTTTGTACAAAGATGGGTCAAAGTTTTTTAAATTATTATTATCTTATCTGATGGTAAACGATGATGTGGTCGACGATGCTTGCCCGGAAGTAAGTAACCTATTTAATCAAGACTTAAAGATCCCTAGGCAGGAGCTATCGGAGAACATAATTATTACGTATCCATGGATGGAATGCCCACCACTTAACTTAAGAGGTCAGATAATAAAACGGGCTTAGCTTAATTAAATTGTGCAAGTCCGATGCACTCTCCCCGAAATGTAAACCATAGAAAACCGACAGCCTAGCAACTCCATGTTGACGCTTAAAACTCTGGACTCAAACTCATTTACATTACTTATTACTCAGTTTAGGTTTCATTATATTTTTGATAGAAAGTTTCAGTCAATGCATAAAATTGGTTTTGAAACCTCTAAATTCTCTGATATCATTTTTTTACCATTCAGTTCTATTTTCAAACTAAGTGACTAAAGTATTAGCTAAAGAAAATAATACTAAAAGAACAATATTTAAAAAAGTTGTAAACTCTTTGACAATATTATGCCTTACCATTTTTAAAGTAATTTAAATATTTGACTCGTTCAGGCTCGGTTACGTCTAAACTTATTAAATTAATATTACTTTGCTTATTGTTGGCATCTGCTGAATACTCCGCTAAAAGATATAATAACTGCGGCCCAAAACACTTACTTTCAGCAAGGGAAGCATTTTTTTCGGTAAGTACACATTAGGTATTAATGTGTTTATTTCGCTTATTACACCGACTCTCTTTGAACTGTTCCCGCTCTTTCCTGCGTTATTTTTTTGTACCCGATTCGAGGAAAATTCTTGTTTCTACCTAAAACGTGCAGAGAAATTCAGGCGAATTTGCATTTTACCTAATCATCTTCTTGCCCTCATCCTATGTTCCTTAGTGTTGCTGCAACACGTTTTTAGGTCCATTTTCCATAGTCAGTATCCATCACTTTTCTTTAGGCTCACTCTTCCTTTTCATCCACGTGTCCAGACATCCATGAGGCTTTTCGGATGTTAAAAAGAGTAGTAGTAGGTTAGAAGTATGTGGAACAGGTTGTAAAGTCCCAAAGACCAGACGGGTGTTACGTCTGGTCCGGCTAACAGCCTGATTTTGAACCTGATGAGAAATTTTGACGGTTGAAAGTATTATACAGTAGAACTGAGCGTGCCTGAACCGAAAAGGTCACCAACGCAGCAATTACTGGGCGTCGAAACCCCAGCGCTGGTTTTCAGCTGTCTACGAAGCCACCTCTACCCTCCTGCGTTGTGCCAGTAGCCAATGGATTGTTGACGATTAACGAATTGTTGGCTAACGAAAAGATTCACCAGATTGCAAGGAATCAATATTTATTTATTTAGCAACAAAAATCTTAGGTAAACATCCCCAGGCACTAGACTAATAGTAGCTCGCAACTGCAGCTTTCTTTTCTGTTCCACGACGGTGATAAACTGCTATTTACGTTAGTTTCATTTACCTGATTGACAGACAGTTATTATCTTAGAAATAACATAATATTTATTTTGCAATAACATAAATGTGTGTGTTTGTGATTTTAAGGTTTTGTACCTCAAAGGGTAAAACACGGAACCTTTATAGGATCACTTTGTTGTCTGTCTGTCAAGACCCGACATTCTTGAGGGAATCAAAAATCGAAATTCATAGGGTACTTTACGTTGACCTAGAACCGCAAAATAAATAATTAATCATTTTTGTGGTTGCGACACAAAAAAGAAACATTTCTCGATTCAGAAAAAAATATCGACACTCGATTCGGAAATCAAATTTATATTTTGGAATTTCTGTAATATGTAATTATTTTTTGTTTCAAATACACGATATCGTACGAATACGAAACCCCCAGTGTGCGAGTCTCACACTTGCCCAGTTTTTTTGATTAATTGACATACTAAAATGACATGCAGTGCAAAATATACATAGAACTAACATTCTAAGTTTCTCATTTCTAAATACTTATAGCTACCAATTTGTTAGTAGTTACCCTACACGAGTAACAAGTAATGCCAACGGCTGTTTGTTCGTAAGACTAAGACAAAATATTACACTTCTAAGTACGTACTAAGCCTTTGCAAACTTAAAACTAATTTTAATAAGAAATAAGAAGATAAAATTAATGTTTTATGTAATCCGTTGCGATATTAATGGTTGTTAGACCATTACTTTACTCGGTTATTCTTGTCTCACTGGTTCTCGAGCTAATTAGGTATTATGTGGCGGCATTCCACTGTTATCGGACTTTTAAACTATTTCTTTAAGCACTAGAAAATTGCAATATTCTTATCTACTGGGGTTTTGAAGTAGCTTTAGATATTACGTGTATGTATTCTTTAATGCGATATAGAAATATTGTTCAAGTACGTAATTATTGCCCTAATCTTTTCTCAATTCTGTTTCGGATTCTAGATGGAGTGACTGAATTTATCAAGTAGTTACATAAATAATATTTCCTTAATTTTTTTTGGGGCTGTGGAATAGTTTGATAAAAGCCGTATGTTTGCAATTAGGGTATGAGATGCCTTAATTGTGATAAAATTTAATGAAAATCAATTCTGTTATTAATTTTAATAATAAAGAAAGAAAATAGAATAATGAAGCACCAACCAATGGTTAAACGTGCAAATCGACATCATAATATTAGTATAGAAATGGCCAAAACTGGGATTCTTAAAACTTTTCCCTGTTCCGCTAACCATCTGTCCGTATGTTACGCAATTATTGTACGCACGGGGGTGTCACAACCACCAACTTCTAAAGTCCGGGTTGTTATCGAGTAGTTCTTATTGGAAAAACTCAGTAACACTTTTAGCCCGTCCCGGAAATAGAACCCAGGACCCCATTGTCAGCAGTCGCGCTTGCGACTACGACACCAAGAAAGTGTGACCGTAATGACTGTCAGACATTCATACCACATATACGTAGTATGAAGTGAGTTTGTATGGAGATACCATGCAAGCTTTCTCTATACCTACCCCAAACATACATGCATTACACTTACAAAAACACACATACACACACTTATACACAACACTACACTTCGTTAACATTACCATTTATTTTTTATCTTTATTGTTTAACTTTGTTTTTCTTTGTTTATCTACTGTGATTGGAACCTTGTCATCTTCCCCCTGGAGGTGGGCGATAATAGTTACGACACAGTTACTAACTAATGTAACTATTTTCGTGCCTAATTATTTGTTAAACTTGTTTTTGTTCCGAATAAATATATTTAAAAAAAAAGAAATGAATAACTTCTGCCAGTGGCTTCGTCCACGTGAAAGTAGGTTTCTCCATACAAACTTTGGACACATCCGCTTAGGGAGTGAATTTTGGAAAATCCTCTACTTAGTAGTAATACTCGATTACGTTTCGGGGTTTTAAACAGCATATGCTCGCGTTTGACCACTATCATACCTAATGGTAAGCGACAATGTGGCCGACGACGTCATAAAAGGAAGCCCTACGCAAAATTTCTCATTCCTAGTTTCAGCAGATTAGGCTGTGCGTTGATATGTCAATCAGTCAGTTTCTGCTTTTATACATAGATTAAATGGTTTAACTCCAGGCTTAATAGGTTAAAAGACTAGAAATTGCCAACACTAAAGTTAACCTTAATTTAATTCAAGTTCTTAAGCTAAAATCTTTCTGACTCAAATAAATACTACGTTCATAAATTAATAGAGGAAGCTGAAGAAAGCAATATCAGGTCCATTTACATCGCTGCGGACCCAAAACGATGTAATCGTTCGTAAGTATAATTAAACTAGGCCCGCTTTTTTCATTAACACTTACATTAATTGAAATAAATGAACATTTTCTAAAGATTGTATAATTAAAGCGAAGGGAATTTACGATTTTAAACAGTTACGATTAATTATGTTGTCCAAGAAATTCAATTTAGTATTGGGCGACATTTTGATCACCGAAATATCACAGTCGCTAAACGACTCTTATATTTCAACGTTTATTTCAGTTGGTTACCTAGAATTAATTGTTTTCGTAGCAAATAGTAGGTAAAGTCCCATAATATAATATTTGCTTGTACAATGAAAAGATGAAATAATGTTTGGTTTTTGCCTGAAGGGCTACCTTTGAACGACCTACAAATGTTAATTATTACTGCTTTTCGTTCGTGTATTTGTTTAAGACATCTCGGGTCGTGTTTGTACATTGTAAACAAGTAAATGATACTTACATTTCTGAAATGAGCTTTAACATTTGATGTGTAAAGGTAAAAAATAAGTGTTTTCTGTGGCTATCATAAGATCTTTTTGGGATATCATGAAATTACTCCTGCTTTGGGTGGAGCGAGAAGAAGTATCAGACTATGTGTTAGTGACTAAAAACCTGCTCCTGTGTTCATTCAGTTGCCCTTTGTAGTCTAAGACTACGGTAACTCTTTCGAACTAACCCGCTGCCCTAAAAAAATGTCCCTCTGCCATAAGCCTGCCCATCTCGCTAAAGCACTTCGAGCATTCAAACAAATGTTTCAGTAAAAAATAAATAACTGTTGATAAATACAGTCATTAAGTTCAAACGTGCGCTTTGTGTTTTCTAACAGCCGCAGTAAATCAATTAGAAAATTAATTAAAATCGAAGCAAGATTTCAATTCAAACAATTCCGATACAAATTACTTGAAAGGGGAATTATTTATTTAACAATAGCTATATACTTATAAAATGTTCAACTAACCAAATAATTGTGTTAAACAGCAAACTTAATTAATTTTTTAAAAGAAAAAAGGGGGTGGCGATGGGGAAAATAGCCTACTAGGTTCATTTTTAGGGTTCCGTACCTCAAAAGGAAAAAACGGAACCCTTATAGGATCACTTTGTTGTCCGTCTGTCCGTCCGTCTGTCAAGACCCTTTTTCTCAGGAACGCGTGGAGGTATGAAGCTGAAATTTATATCAATTACTCAAGTCTACTGTCCCTTGAAGCTGTGAAAAAATCAAACTTCTAAGCCAACGCAATCAAAAGATACAGCCGTTTATGCCGCAAATTTTCGACACTTGCAAGGGAATCAAAACCTACAGGGTGCTTCCCGTGAACTCAGAATCTTGAAATTTGGTACGTAGCAACGTCTTATAGCATAGATAAAGGAAAAATTACGAAAACCATAAATTTTTAGTTACATCACATAATATATTTTTTTTAATAATTTTAAACTTACTACCCATTTCCTCATAAACGCGTAGAGGTATTAAATTGAAATTCATACCAAATACTCAGGTCTATAATACCTTTAAGCTGTAACAAAATCAAACTTCTATGTCAACGCAATCAAAAGAAACAGCAATTTAAGCTGCATATTTTGAAACTCGCAAGTACTCGCAAGGGAATCAAAACCTAAAGGGTACTTCCAGTCGACCTAGAATCTTGAAATTTGGCATGAAGCAACGTTTTATAGCACTCATATAGGAAAAAGTCTGAAAACTGAAAATTTGTTGTTACGTCACAAGAATTATTTTTTTGAAAAATCTTCAACGCTCGATTCGAGAATAGAACTTTATTCATAGGTAAGTTAGAGGTATTGAGTTGAAATTAACACCATATAATTGGGTCCGTGATCCCTTGAAGCTGTGCAAAAATCAATTTTCAATTCAATTGGTAAAGTGACGGGAAAAAAAGATTCGTCCGTTTATACTGCAAAAAACGTATTTTTCGAGACTGTCGAATTGTTCGATTGAACTGTTTTTATAGGTAAGTTACTACGGAACCCTCAGTGCGCGAGTCCGACTCGCACTTGCCCGGTTTTTTGGTTTATTGTTTGGTAGTTTTGAGAATACTGAGAGCTACTAAACAAAACACCTAAAATTCATATTAATTGACAAAGCCATTTCGGAGAAGCTCGCAAACAAACACCGCTACACCAAATTTTATATGTTTTACAGAAATTGTTACATAATTATACTGAAAAACAAGTTAATTGAGAATACATACGCGTAAAAGCTGACAACGGTGTTACTAGAAAATAAATTTAGTCATAGAACAAAAAAGGGGTGGAGGTAGGAAGGTACAAAATAGCCTACGACCTATTCTCAGAACTATGAAACAAGACACAAAAAATGCATATAAATTAGTCATTCCATCGCCGTTTCAGAGAAGTTCGGAAACAA
Organism: Mythimna separata; assembly: GCA_030763345.1. Taxonomy (NCBI): domain Eukaryota; kingdom Metazoa; phylum Arthropoda; class Insecta; order Lepidoptera; family Noctuidae; genus Mythimna; species Mythimna separata. The sequence continues at coordinate 17,185,659 of CM061167.1, read as the reverse complement.
ACACGATATTTTTATAACTGTTAGATAGGTACCTCGAAAAACAACCTTAATTCATGAACCCCCGACCGGTCCTATGAGACCGTGCTGTTATTGTTTTACTATTGTGTCTCGTTTTGCGGGTATGTGATAGGTTAATTGAGAACACACACGCGTAACAATAAAGCCGATACAACAGTGTTGCTAGAAAACAAATTTAGTCATAGAACAAAAAAATGGAGGTTCAGATAGGAGGATACAAAATAGCCTACAACCTATTCTGAGACCTACCAAAAAATTCATATAAATTGATCAAGCTGTTCTAGAGAAGTTCGGAAACAAACACTGTAACACGATATTTTTATACGAGTATGTTAGGTAGGTACACCGAAAAAAAAACCTTAATTGAGAACACACACGCGTAACAATAAAACCGATACGACAGTGTTGCTAGAAAACAAATTTAGTTAAAAAAGAAAATCAATGAAAATAGACGACTCACGTACTAGAGTGTATTGTGAATATTTTGTTTGTAAAGTGTTAGCAAGAGGATAAAGGTAAACTAGAGGCTCAAGAACAGCCGAGGACGAAAGGAACCAAAGAGGCTCTTAAAAGAGAGAGGTATTCGATAATTCAGAGGCGACGTGCCGTATCTTAGAACGGGATAACGTCTAAAGAGCTTTTTAATTTGAATCCGGGAAATTTGGGACATGTCGCTACAAGAGGCGGAAAATTTTAATTCACTGTGTATTTCTAAATAAGAGATCGTTTTTTGTGATACTTTTTTTTGGGCTATTGGGACCGCAAAATTGAACAGCGGTTTTGTTATGTACCGCTTTTATGTCGGTTTTTTTCGTCGTAATTTTTGACAGTGTTTGCTCTTTAACGATAATACATGTGTAGACATTTTTTCATTTAGTGTTTTTTTTAATGTGAGTTATCATCAACATGACTTCTCCTGCTCGGGAGGCGGTGTCAGACTCCTACTGACTAAAACTCACTCCTCTTCCTTCTTTGCTTTAATTTCAGGGTCCCAGGGTTCTCTTTCGTCTGACCCAGGGCTCCAATAGGCTTCGACCCTACCGGGCCTCTACTACTGTTAACTGACATCTCTTTGAGGCGGCTTCTTAATTATAGGTAGGTGTAGTAAGGAAGCTGTACGTCTTTGGGTCCAAATCCTTTACACACTTAGCGTAATTACTTCTAAATTGAAGATATATAAAACCCGTTTGGACTACGACTCGGATGAATGTGCAAATCCAGGGATATATTTTTTAAGTTCCCTCCAACATGTTTCACAGTACCTGAGTGCTTTTTAAATACAAAATCTCCATCAGAAATTATGCTAATAAGCTAATGTTTCATTACCATTTTACCGAGTTTTCATAGATACAAAATCAACATTAATTAAAGTTGATGAACAAAAACAGTTTATGTAGCCTACCTGTGCCTACTTTAGGAAGCAATATATTTGCCAATAACCGAAGCTGACCTAGTAATGGGATAGATAATATTAATTTATGGTAATCTTTGTAAATTGTGCTCGCTGGCCAGAGCGACCCTTTGTGCTCGGTTCAACCGTTTTAGAGAAAATATTGTTTTGAAAATATGGAACGTTGTTGCGATAAGGAAAACTCATTGGGCCTGGCTGATGAGACGATACATTTGTGTTTTTGATTCGTTTTTTTTTAATGACTGTTCTAAATAAGGAGAGCTCGTTATATTTTTTAATTGATGAGGTTATTTGATGCGTTGACGTATTTTTTACAATACTTTACAAGGTTAAATTTTATCATAAGTATTCCTATAAAATTTTCATAAATATAAATAATAGTAATATTAATTTAATTTGAGCTTGCAGAAATAAACTTAAAAAGGCTTTAGCCAAGTTTTTAATTTACGACCCCAGTGCCAAAAAATTCGTTAGGCAGAAAAATTTATGCTAGATCTCCACAGAACCGTGTGGGCTAAAAAAATATTGGTATAATACTACCTCCACTCCCGCACCTCTCTACCTAGATTGAAAAATGATTAATTTTAAAGCTGACAACACACCAACACAACTCTTGAAATTAAAACGTTCGTGTATAATTTTAATGTTTCAAATGCTTACACGAACGTAAAATATATATAGTACACACATCAAAAGTGTCTAGGGATCAAGCATTTTTATGCGGATTTCTTGAGATTGAGATGTGGCTTTGTAATAAATTTATGATTTTATAAATTTATATGGATCCTTTTTGGTGCATTTCATAATTTGAATCAGGAACTGTGAATCAAATTCGAGTAAAAGATGAAAATCAGCTGTCAATATTTTCCCTATAAAAACATACAACGCATTGAAGACATTATTAGTGCTACTGTTTCCCTACTACTGATTAAAACCAACCTTATTATGGAGCGGCGACGTCATTTAAGCAGGGAAGAAATGCTCAGAGCCGTGGGAATGATAGAAGCTGGTTCCCGGCAACGTACTGTGGCTTTAGCTCTGAATACAAGTCAGAGTGTTATCAGTCGACTTTGGACACGTTACCGAAGCACTCGTACCGTGGCTGAGCGACATGGAGGACGGTATCGCTGCACCACACGGAGACAAGACCGATACATTCAAATCTTAACTCGAAGAGCTCCAACAATAACCGCCATGATGTTAGCCGTGAGGCTTCATCACTCTTCAGGGAACTTAATTAGCAACCAAACAGTCAGAAACCGCTTGCATGAAGTGAACCTTCATTCCCGAAGACCGCTACGGGTACCACCTATAGCAATGCACAATCGTAGGATTCGATATCAATGGGCTCTTGAACACAGAAATTGGGCAGAAGAACAATGGCGTTTCGTGTGCTTTTCTGATGAGTCTCGTTTTGGTATGAGACCGGATACAAGACGTATACGACACTGGACAACCCCTGGACGCCAACAGCGATTAAAATCCTGCCAGGAAGTCCATCCTTATAGTGGTGGAACCATCATGGTATGGGCGGGTATTTGGATCGGCGGAAGAACTGAGTTGATTTGGATCAGAGGCAACCTCAACGCTCAAATTTATGCTGAGACGATTGTATCAGACGTCATCGTTCCTCTACAAGTGCAAATCGGTCCCTTATTTCAGTTAATGCATGATAATGCACGACCGCACACCGCAAGAGTTGTAAGACAGACTCTCGCCGCAGCTAACATCAATGTCCTGCCCTGGCCTGCTCAGTCGCCAGACTTGAACCCGATTGAGCATGCATGGGATATGCTACAGAGAAGAGCTCTGCCGAATATGGAGGGTATCCAGTCGCAAGAAGACCTTTTTTTGTTGTTGCAACGAACATGGGCGGCCATTCCACAGCGTGATTTGGATGAACTCATTTTGAGTATGCCAAACCGATGTTCTTGTGTTGTTAGTGTTCGCGGTAGAAACACGGATTATTAATTGTTTAAGTTACCCAATAAAATTTTAAAGAAAACTGTTATTTCAGTCTTTTTTTCGAACTTTAATGTTAGTGGTTCAAATGTCAAAAATCCCTTTATTAGGAAAATGGCAAATTTCTTTATTAATGCAAAGGTGACTTGGTTTATCGTTACTGTGACAAACGAAAACACTTTATTTGATGAATCCTTAAAGAAAATTTTAATTAATATCAATCAGGAGAAAAGTTATTGCAAAAATATATGTTGATCCCTAGACACTTTTGATGTGTGTAGTTTTACAACAGATGGATTTCGTATCTCTTTTCAAAAAGCATAATTCAGCATTGTCAAAAGAAAATCAGCGATTCTAACCGTGCAACATATAACATATTCACAACAAGATAAGCCAATAAATAAATAAGATCCGAAATCCCTTGTTTTTTAAATCAACAGAACAGAATGTTATTGAATTCGTAACAGGAATAAATGTACAACAAAGAGTTCCCTAGAAATCGGAAATAGACATCTATTGAGTGTACCGAGAATAAGTAGTATTTGTAATGCGCCGCGAACAGCGAACTGTTCAGCATTTAAATGCGAAGATCGCGAAGCATTCCACCGTCCTTCGGAGTGCTGAGCCCTGGTAGACCATTTGCTCGAGTGCTCAGTATTCCGGTCTCGCCTCGCCCGCACGTAATCCTGTATCGAAAGGATGTTTCGCATTGACGCCGCTAAAATTAACTAGATACTCTACGTGATGGTTATTGGACTTATCGGATTATCCGGCTCGAAGGACCGTGTAAAAAGTAGTGCTTGGCGCTATGGTAACCTAGCTCGTTTCCTGTATTGATTATGGGTTATAGTTTGTAAGTTAGAAGGTAAAATATCAAAGGTTTAGGGAAATACATAAATATATTATATTAAATTACTAAGCATTAAAGAAATTATATTTGATTGTGTGAGCATATTTTGATTTAAAATTACAAATGAATTTGAAGTTTCAAAGTAAAAAGAAAATATTAAAAAATAATACTAGGACGGCAAAGATTTTAACGGTAATTAAGAGATACATGCTTTGAAAGCCTTTACAGGAATATTTTTCTAAACAAGTCCTCAAAAAGAACCAGACCAAGTGAATCTTAATTTGAATATTATGTTGTTTATTAAACATAGTTACCGCCAGTTAATAAGTGCTTTAATTATTGATACATTAGCAAAGTGAAATTATACGCATATATTATAAATATAATTTAATTTGTAGATATTAAGTTAGTATAAATTGTATATATAATATATTCTTACCAAAACAGTTTTCAAAGTAGTTGTGACAAAAACATAGCCATGCCACTGACATTACAATAGATATTTGAGTATTCTAAATTACCTGCACTATTACGAGAACCACGCTACGCTGTAGAGGAAATGGATTCCTCTACAATAATAATATTGGAAATATATCACAAACTGAAGCATGTTCACAACAATATAATCCATATTGAGATATTTGAGTATTCTAAATGACCTGCAATATTCTCAGAAGGCTTTATTTCCTCTACTACTGATATTGGAAATATATCACAAACTCGGCCATGTTCAAAACAATTTGAGTATTGCAAATTACCTGAAGTATCATAAGAACGCTGTATTTGTTCTACTATAATAATAATATTGGAAATATATCACAAACTGAAGCATGTTCACAACAATATTGAGATATTTGAGTATTCTAAATTACCTGTAATATTACGAGAATCTATTACAAGATCCTACCCTCGAATATGTTTTCTCTCTATAACTCAAAGCTTTGCTGGAAGAAGACTCACTGCTGAGTTAAGCTCGCCTTTGTACATGACATGAACTATCTCTAACACCAAGTTGTATAATTTTGTTTTGTGTACAATAAAAAATTAAAAATTAAGAGAAAGCTACTTCTACTACAAGTATAATAATTTTAGAAATATGTAGATTAGGTCGAATCCTCTGGAGCCATGGACTGGTTTTCGAACCCCGGGACTCTAGAACGACGGCAAAGAAGGATGTTTTTTTGGGGTTTAGTCAATAAAAGTCTTACACGCACTCCCGCTCCGCCCAAAAGAGGGACAAGTTATTGTGATGATTCCACTCTTTAAAAAAAAAAAACACAAATAAGTACAACCATGTCTGCAACAATATAATCCATTTAGAATTGTTGAAAGAATGCGTTCGAGAGCTTACCTCGAGTTGTTTACAATAATCTTTCTAACCGTATGCAGAGCTTGTTGATCGTAGACTGCACCTACTTTTAATTTACCAGAGTGTTGTTCGTTTTAGATTTATGTGTATTTTTGTAGTGTATTTTACGAACAATAGCCTCTAGCTCCGGTTTTGTGGACTACGAGTAGTGCTTTCCTTTAAAACGTAGCTGGAAATAAATATTTGCGATTTGAATTTGAAAAATTGGAAAAGTCATTCTTTTTTTATTACGATGCATAAGCTCGGGTTTGACCACTATCTCACCTAATGGCAATGATATGGCCGCTGATGAAGCACGCTTGGCCAGAACTAACTTAGTCACTCTTGACTTAAAGACCCCTAAGTTATAGCTATCAGGAAACTCTGGCAGAGAATTTCCCTCCTTAGCTGAACGCACAATAAATGTATTCCAAATATGCTTTGTACGTATGGGTGGGATGTCCAACATGTACCCGTGGCGCAACGCCGTATATGTCTTGTAGTCCGGTGATGGAATGGACTTGGCGTGACATTCAGAAAGTGATATTCTGGCAGCGATGAAGACAGTCCATAAGCCAAATTACGTACCCTGCTATAAGCCATGCATGCGCAGTGTCACAAGCCTCATATAAAACAATTAACGAATTTCGTTAATCATAATTACTGATAGAATATATTTTTGTCTAACACCTTCATGTATGTTGAGACAAAGCGGCGTGCATTTTACAAGCACTTCTAGTTATTTAGTCAAATTAAATGGCAGTTCTACTGTAGTCATGATTGTTTAAAGAGATGCGTGACACAGAACACATTATAATGTACATTCGATGTTTTAAAACGATTAATACATAGATTTATTGCACGTTTGATCGATAAGGGCTAAGACATCGTGAGAACGTTCGTTCTGTTATTCTTATTACGATTAACTTGCGGTTTCCGCGGCTTGGGTGTTCTGGCTTATTCCGCAGAAATTCGAATTCGCGTTTCGAATGTGAGAAATCGAACACTTGTTACATCACTAATCCTTAGTGTAGTTTTAAGAATATTTCAACAAAACAATATATAGCGTATATCGAAGGACTGAAACAATTTATCTGTTGCGGTCTTCCCCGTCCGTTTAAATTTAGGTATCTTCAAGGCTAGAGTGAATAGGCTCTCAATAAACTAATGAGCCTCACCACACTGCTTACCATCAAGTGGGATCGCGATCAAGCACTAGTTTATACCAATGAAGAAAAAACTATTTACATCTTCATTATACCATATTAGTCATAAAACCTGCGACGTTTTTACAAAAAAATACCGCAAATAGATTGTAAATGACACATTACCCAGGTGTACGATTTACGTAATTATTTATTACTGTTATGGCGATTTATTTGTTAGCAATGGCGGCGGAAGCAGGTGCAACTCGCTGCAACACCATTATAGTGGGCTTCCTAAGATGGCATTTTGATATGCCAATTGTTGAAGGTAATTGCGAGTTGATGACTCATTTAGAGACTATTTTCTGCTGCCGTCATTGCGTCTGGTATCTACAACATAGTAGGTAACACAGTCACGGTTCGCACTTTGTGTAATTGAATAATGATTTTCTATACATTTTCTGACTAATACCTGACATATTCCTTGAGTTGCCCCTTGGTCTGGTATGGTCATAGTTCTTTAGAAAAATGCTGCAGCCTTTTTTTAGGTAGGAAATCATCCACTTCTTCCGCTCAAGGGCAGAATACAAGAGCGTGTCAGACTTTCACTGACTAAAACCAACTCTCATGTTTCTTCTTTGTTTTGCGTTCCAGGACCCCGAAATGTAATTTTAGAAGCGACCCAATAGCCTTAGTACACTTCAGCTCTATTGGACCCTTACGGTTTTACTGATCTGTCTTTAAAGTTTGCACTACGCGCCGTAAATCTTGCGACAATGGCAACGGCAATCAAGGCTCTAGGTTTCGGAAGAAAAAATGATTTTGGCTTGTATCAGAACAGCAGCTCAACATGAAGTTTGTAATTTCTGTTCAAACCTTGCTCTCAATCACATGAGACCTCAATGTATTCTTAGCAAGCAGAATGTATAAGTAGGCAATATTGACACACCTCTAACTGACGCTACTCTAGTCGTGATGTTATTTTATGTGTTTAGCGTAGACCAATTTTCTAAAGTACCTCTGAATTTAGCTAAACCATCGTACTGCTCGTGACTGTACCTAGATACCTATTAAGGTGAGGTGCTACAAAGCAGCTTGTAGAATTCAAATATTCGAAAGATTTTTACAAATTGTTGCTCAAATTCCGGAGAGTTTTATATTTGCGGTAAAGATTTCTATGTATCGTGTTTACACAACTATTATATACTCATTAAAACCAAATATAACTTTCTTACTAAGAAACAAGGTAAAATGGCACGTTGACGCTCTTTTCTAAGTTAACGCGTTATGTTAATCATTTTAATGAGTATTAAGTATCGTGTAAATACTCGTACATAAATGGCATTATCGCAATTATATATTTTTAACCTTACTTTCTGATTTTCCGATACTGAACAGCAATTGACTGCTAGAAAATACCTTTACTTTTATGTGCATAAAGCAATTAATAAAAAGGTAAATAAAATTGCAAATGAAAGAATATTTTAATACCTAAGTCTCTCTCTTTAATAGTCTCTTTTAAACATCCTGCAAACGTGTAATGGTCAATTAATCAGAGAAAAATGCAGATTAGGCCCCAGTGTCCCGAAAACCTAACCTAACTTAACCCGTGACGTGTATTGCGCGTTTTTTAATAAATTCCCAAAATTTCAAGTTTTTATTTAAACCTTAGGAAAACTAAGATGTATGAAAAAAAGAAAAAAAATCAAGGTCATTCAAGTTGTACAGACGCATGTACTCGTACTTTTGGTGTTCGAGAATTAAACCTTATTTTTACGTAAAACCGTGATATGCCATTGTCGCCACACTGGGGCCTGAGAAGTTAAACGAAACGATTGACAAAGTAGCTAGACTATGTCATAAAACAGCCAATGACACAGTTAATAGTGATTAGTTATTCTGCACCATTAAAGCTCTCGTGATACGAAGGCCGTTAAACTTAGCATTGTCATGCTAAACACGCATTCTTTGTCCGTTTTCAAATTTGCTACTAACTTCCTCTTGGCTATTGATATTATTATTTTGTTTGGTAAGAAGGTAGTTTGCATAGATTTATTATTTGTAGGTAGCTAATATGTTTAGTTTTAGAACCTATAGATAAAAATACATATTTTCTTGTACAGTTATTTGAAAACTCCGCTCATATCTTAACAACTTCAAGGCACGTCATTTCCTGTTTTCCACACTAGTGCGGAAAAGTTCGCGTCGCGCCATAATTTGTTGTAAGTTTATAGTATCACGCTGACTGCTGAACGAACCTCACAAGTCGCCGGTCAATCTTCGTTTATTTATTTTTTCGTAAGTATATTGAATAATGTAATTTTATACATGTGGTTTTTCACTACCTACAGCACTAGGCCCTATTGCACCCTCGCCTGCGTCTCGGGCGAATTTCACCTAGGTCGCTACTTGCTATAAAGGGTGTAAAAAGACCCTTAACGAAAACGAAAACCCCATATTCTACTCATCACTGGGATACTTTTTTTCTTCTAGGACATACCTGGGAATTCACTGGTTCTGAAGATATTGAAGGTCAAGGTCAATTTTTTTTTTTCGTTTTTTTTTCAAAATCGTATTCCAAGTAATGCCATTAGTAACCATTAACCATTAGTAAACTTTCTTCCGAACAAACATTATCAAAATTATCAATTTTTCATAACAAATTACGCATTTGAAGTTAGAAAAATGCAACGAGAACAAAACACAACGAGCGCCTCACACACCCAAGCGTGCGGTCGGTTCAACAACCAAGCGCGAGCGGCCGAACGCTCAGCTGGTTGAAATTATTATTAATTAATTATTTTTTAAAGATGGAAAAAAAAAGTTTTTTCCCAGCAATAATTTTTGGTCAAACTTGCTTAATTACATGTACAGAATGTGTAGTTATCGGCTTTGTGATCGGTCTTTTTACACCCTGTATATTGGTATTCCACCGCATCCGATAAGGCTTGAAGTGAACCCAGAAATAGTTGGATAAAGAATAGAAAGATTTGTTCAACTTCGACTTGACTAGTTATAAGGCTACTTTTATAGACCCAGATTACTCGGGTACTAAACTACTTTTAAGCAAGTCCTTTGAAATATATTCTATTGACAAAATTGGCATAATTAAACAAATATCCAAACACAGTTTTTCATTTTTATAATGGCTCCTTCCAGCGACTTCAGTCTCGTGAATATCGGGTTTTGTAAAGTCGGAATCTAAGTCAGACAAAAGTAGCTAATGTTCTTCCGTAGGGTTCAAACCTACCTCAGCATCTGCTTAGCCTTTTCCCAACTATATTGGGGTCGGCTTCCAGTCAAGCCGAATTTAGCGGAATACCAGTATTTTACGAGGATGCCTACCAGACCTCTACAACCCATTAACTGGGGTAACACGGTACTTCATGGCAAGACAGGACTGGTTCAAACCTATCTACTAAAAATTAAAATCAGTTAAAAACAGAAATAAGTTTATTTTAAATAGACCACATAAAGGCACTTTTAAAATGCCAAAATGTTGGCCAGTTAAAAGAGTGAAGCTAAATTGCATGTACCTACCAAAGCACAGATGTCTATGGAGAAGAACGTGCAAGAAACTCCATGGAAACTCTTTTAAAGCATATCATGAGTGCTAGGTTTAACCGTGAAAGAGTCACAGACATGCAGTGTTACTAACGCCTTCATATAAATATTTGTGTGAATATTATTAATAGGGCTAATTAACACTACCTATAATTAACACTGTTGTGAGATCAGATTATTATCTAATTTGATTAAGTAATTATATTATTTCAAAACCGAATCAGTAGGGCCGAGCCTACGGTAAATTCCAAGTAAGAAGATAATTATGATAATGTAATGTAACACTATAGCTTTTGCTAGCGGCTTCACCCGTGCGTAGGTAACTATGTTGTACAAACTATGGACGCCGTTGTATCCCTTTTGGGATAGAATTTAAGGAAATCCTCTCTTAGTGCTCACTTACGTGATCAAAGAAATCTTTGTGCAGAATTTCATACTCCTAAAGCCCGTAGATTTGATTGTGCGTACTTGATAGATATGTCAGTTATTTTCTCCTTTTATACATTTAGATTAACTAGTTCCTGGCGTTCTTGCCCCTGCTTCACCCTTTGCAATTTTACAAATCTTTGAAATTTTCTTGCTTTTCTGTAATTACCACTATACTGAACGCATGTATAATCGATACCTATAACTAAATGCATTTTTATCAATTTTTTATCTGTGTTTGACTGTTTGTTCTGGCTAATTTTCGAGACTTCTGAACCGATTATGACGGGAATACCACTGATGTATAGCTGATATTACAAGTAATAACTTAGGCTACTTAGCATGTTCCCAAAGCAACAGGATTTCAACCTACCGAATTGGATATATTCGTATAACTATCATTATAATGGGTAACTTAAGCTACTTTTTATTTTCCTCCGGGAATGGAACTTAATTCCCGAGGGAGAGACATCTCAGAAATGGGTAAACAGATTTATATATATTGTTCAGGATTTGCTGGATTACAAGATCTACCTACTAAATCTTTCGTTTGTTGGGTAAAAATGCGTTAACTTTCTTGTGTTTTTTCTTCAAATTTTCGGATACTTTGCTTGATTTCCCAATAACAAAGTACCTAATAGATAGTCGCTTTTAGTATTCTTGATTGACCCCGATATATACGAGTAGGTACATACCTTTGACAACCTCACTGAAAAATTTAAGATCTATCGAATCCTGTGCGTGGGGATCAATAATTGACGTGTCACTCAAACAACTCTCGTTAGTTTTGTTGTGCATATGAGTTATCCTCATGTACCTATAAAATTTCTTTACATTTATATGGTTTGTTATAAGAAAACCCAATTGTGGATTAAGCTCACCTGTCTAGGTACATCACCTGTTCTATTTTTACTGACTGTCAAAATTTTGTGTTACACAATAAAGAATATAAGAAACCAGACTAGCAGTTTAGCAGTTTTTACAATCATGTTGTATTGAAAAACTTGGAGATTTAGATTATTAAAGTTTATAAAAAAATTGCTTTTCATTCAATTTTATTTAGCTTCGCATTACTCGACCAAATTTATAGAACCGTTAATTACATCGCGATTTCGTAAAAGAAAAGCGCTTTTTAGAAGCATAATTTATATCAACTGTCCGAATTGAAAGGGTTCGCTAACAATCTTGTATCTAGAAAAACTCTAGGGTGAGTAGCTAATAAAATAAATGTATTTGTAAGCCTATGTATTGTGTTTTGTATGGCTATATCATTTTGCATTACTTCGTGTTATTCATTTCATCTAAAATCGTGAAGGAAAACATCGTGAAAAAACCTACTTGTCCTTTTTTTTAAGGTAGTTTATCATCGATATGACTTCTCCTTCTCTTGCCTTTGCCACGGTCATTCCACGGTTCCAAGAGTTCTCTCTCGTTCAATCTAGGACCCCAGTAGGCTTCAACCCTGCCGGGACCCTTATCTTAAAAAAATCTAGAACTGTATGGTATATGACATCCACCAACTGACCACTGCTTTCGTGATCACGGCCTTTACCAAACCTGAACCTGCTGATTCCGTTATATATTCTTAGAAATATGTTTTTTCTTATAAAACATAAACTAGCGTTTGACTGCGATCCCACCTGATGGTAAGCAGTGATGCAATCATTGATGGTGAGGCGCACTATTACGCAGACAATCTTCCTGAAAAAATAGCTGCTAGACAGATAACACAGTATCTAGTGTACGTGCAGTTCGTACCAACACGCTCCTCGCCACAAATCTTGTAATCCTAATGATATTCATGGGTACGTAAAAGCTTATCTATGTGGCGGCCAGGCAATGACGCGATTTGCATAATATATTGAATAGATCAATCTAGCTCCGAATCAGCTTAAATCTATTGATTTACATACTGACGGACCTAAATAAATTTACTATGATCTAATTTTGGAATGAGGTTCTAAAATTAGAATACATGGCTGTTGATTAGTGTAAAAATAGGTTAGTATAAAACTGTTGTTAAAATTGTATCTGTCAGATCATCATCTCAGACGTAAGACGTCCACTGCTGGACATAGGCCTCTTCCAAGCGTCGCCTCAACGACCGGTCCTGTGCGATTCGCGGGCATCGGATTCCCACGACCCTCGCCAGCTCATCGGTCCAGGTGCTTCAAAATAAAGGTAAAGAAATCCGAAAATGTTTCATTTTTTTACTAGCGGCCTGGAATTGCGCGGGTGCAAATTATATACTCAAACCCTAAGGTCTACTGTCCACGGACGCGTGGCTTCATAGACGCATATTCACAGGGGTAGACCCTGCGTCTAAGGGGAGACCATTGTACAGTCTCCTCAGGGATGTGCCTTAACAGGCGATGGACAGAGGGGGTTCCGGAATAGTCTTTTAAGAGGGAACGGCGCCCCTTCTATGTGTGGATGGTGATCACCGGGGTGGTTTTAGTGACATAAATATCCCTTACTCCCCGAACTAATCCCCAGAGTTCGGGCGCCTTTTGAAGGTTTGCCCCCGAAAACAAAAAAAGAAAATGGTCTACCCCTGCGTGAAGCTTTCATACAAAACTTTGAAACTATGTCGACGAAACGGTGTAACGAAGGTTGGTGTAAGGCCCACTATCCAGGGGCACGTGCCTGTGTATTCGCGCCTTCCTCGTTTATCGCTCTATGCATCTAAATCCGTTGCCTGATTTAGGGAGAGTTAACCGATAAACAAAAAGGACAGATTCGGGACGTGACTTTGTTGCGACTTAGTTAAGATTCACAAATTGCAATACTTACTCACATTATTATCACCCCTAAAGAAATCTCAAATTGTGTCGATAAGAAAATGATTTGTATCTTGAGTTTGCAAAAAACAAACGAACCTTCTTGAATTTCTATGCGTTACGTAAGAATTTTCTTTTTTTTCTTTTTGTACTTAGTTATCAATGTCCATCAAGCCTGTGAAGTTCTTTTACCAAATTAAGTTGACCTTGTATTCAAAATAAACAGCAAACAAGTAACCCAGTATTCGTAAAAGATAAAGCAATTATACATAAACATTGCTCAACAAAGCCGCTAAACGGAGTACCACCGAAGCAATTAGTGAGAAATCTTGAGTCAAAACAGTTCACTTTTGTTCTCGTTGCCAAGGTGGGTAGCTGCGGCTGGAAGGTCAACCAATCCCTTAACCGGCACCCGTTGGCTTACCTCCGGAATGTATTGATTGAATTTGACCACTAGCAATTCTACTACGTACCTTCAGTGGTAGCCAGTGGCATTTTAGGAATTGTTCCGATAATTTTCATTAGAGTTTCGTTCAATTTTAGATGAATTTTGTATTCTGCGGTCTTAATTAATAATGACTAGTAGTAAAGGCTAGCAATTGTTGGACAACAGTTGTACTTGCTGAATTATCAAGAAATGTGTTTCCTTTTTTTATTACTGCAGGTCTCAAAACGGTAAAAGGAAACGTTGTGTTGAAATCGCCATATCTCAGAACCTAAAATTCGAGGACATCTACCAACCCGCACTGGGCGTGCATGGTTGATTGCGGTCCATGAAGTCAACAAATGTCATTTGGAACTAACGGATTATCGTGCCGCGAAAAAAATTTTAGTATGTTGAGATGGTCACCCATCCAACCTCAGCAACGTTGGAAATTGACTCCTGAGGCTGTTATTATTTTAGCCATGAACTCCTTTACCAACCCATGACTCTATATTTTTCTGTAGGTTTAGCAAACCCTTACCTACTGCAAGCAAAGGAAATTCAAAGGGTTTGTTATTTGTTCCTCTACAAACAAAACTTTTTTTTTAATATAACAGAATTCATTTCTCCCCTAGGGCAGTTGGTCTGACCTTTCACAAAATATATATTAAAGCCAGATAAAATATTGTTTTTGTGAAATTTTCATGATGGACCCGAGGTTGTTAATGTCATGGTTATAACATTTTTAACCACTTGAAAAGAGGTTAAAAATTGTTATTCACAGACCATTTTGAACTAACAAAGTAAAAATGTTCCATGTTCGGCTGTGTGTTTTTTTTTTTTAAATATTATTCCTGCACGACCTTTTCTCTTTGGGTAAATATATTTATCTTTCTTTAAAAACACAAATCGTGAACGCACAGGATTTAGATATTTACGAAATTGATTAACATCCTGGTTTTTGTAATTTGAATGTGAGATGAGAATACTGTAGACTTTGCGGATTCATAGATTACTTTCTATTTTTAACCGACCGGAATCTGTAATACGAGTAAATCAATGTATCCTAACCGTGTTTGGGATTCTTAGAAACGTGATGAAATACACTCTGGTTATAAAGGTACTATAGAATGAATCTGACAATGGAACCAAAAGGCGAAAGGTATTTAAGTTTCGCTAAGGTACCCACCCTCATCATAAAAAGTGTAAATTTGTTTTTCATATCGAAGTCAGTCGTATTATTTTGTAAAAAGTTTTGTACTTTTTTATAATGCTTTGAGTACAATATTGACAAGTCTTCAATGTCTTCTCATATCATAATATTTTATTTTATATGTTACAAATTATTTACAAATTATACTAAATAAAATAAAAAATCCCTAAAGAACTAACTAAAAATTAACCTAAATAATGGCGTCGAAAAACTCCTCCCCATCGCTATCGACTGGTAATGTACCCAAAAGGCTGGCAGCATTGCCGCGCTGTATGGCAATGCTTATTCTCTGACCAAGATAAAAGCCAGCCCTTGGGTCACGCGAAGTGTCAACAAGGAGACAAGAAAGGTCAACAATTGGTGGGCGCTCGGACACCACGATCCAAGAGTTTCAACCCCAAACGGCTCGAATATATAACTACCTACTAAGTTAATATATTTTCGACGTTTGAGGTTCTTCGCAGTCGCAGCGGCAGCACCAGCACAGCACGACGAGCTAGGAACATGAGATGGCGCAAGAGTATCGACACTAGTAGCGTCCCTTCTCATATCTAATTGTATTGTAAGTAATATGGTCCCTATTGGTCATGGACCCACAAAACGGTAGAAGCACTTCTGACATTTGGGTCCATGTTGGCTTCGAGTATAATGTAAGTATATAAAAAGAGAAACTGACTGCCACATCAACACACAACCGAAACTACAGGGACTAAGAGTATAAAAATTTGTAAAAGGTTTCCTTTTATGGAGTAGGCGAGCTATAAGAGAGGATTTTGCTAAAGGGCTGCTTCGGGCCCCTTTTCGTACAAGGCTCCAAAGTTTGTATCATATGGAGAAACCGACTTTCACGCGTGTGAAGTCGCCGGCAGGCACCAGGTAGTCGGAAATAAACGTTTTAGAATTAATTAGTTAAATTGTCACCTACTTATTTATTCCATTCGAATATACTCATAAAACCCTGCGTTGATTTTATGTACATATATAATTATAGAAGGTTTTATTACAAGTTTAATGGAGATGACTGACCTCTCGAGCGAAGTTATTAAAATGGTATATAACCGGTGAACTCTCGGCTCCACGTACCCTATTAGGAACTACTGTATAATTAACCCTTTCTACGAATGGAATCTTAAAATAGCTTGTAGTTTTAATTATTGAAACGGGAATAATGAACTTGGGAAGTACTTTAAGACCAGAAAGTACAAAAATAAGCAAATAGCTTATGCAAAATATTGACATGGTTAATTTACTTTTTTCTTTTCACCAGAAATTAAACCTATAGGCTATAGCTATGCTACAAGACAATACGAAAACTTAAATGCAAAAAGAACTGTCGTTTGGTCAGTAGACATATTTCTTTTGCTATTGATATTTTATACATTTCTTTAGGCTATGGCTTAGCTTTCACTATTGGCGGAAAGAAAAAAATATTCCAGCTATGTATGGGAAATGTTTCAGTCCTATTTGTATATTGTACAACAATGTTCGCTTCTTTTTTAATTTATCCATGAATCCCCGACCGGTCTCATTGAACCGCGCTGTTATTGTTTTACTATTGTGTCTCGTTTCGCGGGTATTGATAGGTTAATAAAATAAAAAGAATCTAATATATTGCATTTAGTTTTAATTTAATATATTTACTTTATGTACTTATTTCTTAATTCTTTATTGCACACAACAAAATAACATACCTACCACAGTGATACAGACAGTTGTACAAAGGCGAGCTTTACAAGGATTGAATTTCTTCCAGCAAATCTTTGAGTTATAGAGAGAAAACATATCCGATGGTGCCGTGCACAATATAATCTTAGATACCTACATAATACATAAATCTAATATACAATGTGGAGATGAAAATACAACAATAATTGAAAACACTCACAAAAATTACTTATCATTATGAATAACTTTTAGTATCGGACCAACCCTGAAATCGCGAAAAAAATAAGCTGTCCCGTACATTTTCTAGACATAAATGAATGAGATAATTGTGATTTCTGGGTTGGTCCGATACCAAAAGTTATTCATAATCACAAGTATTTTCAGTGATTTTATTTATTATTTTATTGTTGTCCCCACATTGTGTAAGTATGTTACACATCTACATACACACCATCGCAATAGATGGAAATGGGAGTTTGAGTCTGATTTGTGAAAAAATATTCTCTAAATAAAGGCCGATTTAATTCATGAATCCCCGACCGGGCTCATACGACAGCGGTGTTATTGTCTTACTATTCTGTCTCGTTTCGCGGGTATTGATAGGTTAAATCAATCTTTTACGCGAGAAATTGGGAAAGTTCAAATAACTCATTAAAAAAGATCAAAGTTCATTAAAATATACATAGCTATATCATTTTCTGTTTCTGAATGACACACGAGGTTCTGAAATTCAAATTCAACGCTTTTGTCGCAAACCTATTTGAGATATTCCTTTGAAATGGATCCTCAATATCTAGGCATTTGAGCAAATATCGCTTTGACCAGCATACGCATGTATAGTGTTGATGGAAAACAAGCACTATCAAGTTGACGTGTTGGAAATACTGCAAAACGCCTAGGCTGCTCACCCACGTCCGATAATCGCTGACTGATTTTTTGTAGGAGAAAAATAGAACACACTGATAGCAATCGTGCAAGGTACACGTCCTTCAAAAAGTCGGTCAGAACATAATCTGTCCTACAAAAAGCCTGACGTGGCTGCGAAGCCTAAAACTTGGTCATGTTTGTGGTCTCCAATCAATTGTGATGACTATAAAGGTAGAACTGCATTAGGCCCACGTGGGCCACGTACGCCGATCTGGGCGCGTCGGTCTCCATACATTTTATACTGACACAACACAACAACTATACAACTAGACTGAAAGAGTTACATTGGACCCACGCCATGCAACGCCATGCGATGCGTTTCTACGTACAACTCAGGCGTCGCCCACGTTTACGTCGGTCTAATTTAGTCCCCGCTTTATTATTAATCTGATAAAAAGAGAATAACCACTATAATAAATACACAATTTTTTTTTGTGGAGGGATATCATCTAAGAATTTTTCACGCTCTAAGACCCTGTAACGAAGGCAAAGATGGGACATAGAAGTGGATTTTACTCAGTAAAAGTCTGAACATCCCTTGCGCTCTGCCTTAGAGCGGGAGAAAGCGAATGATTTCACACCTAATAAACGCTTTAATATTATTGTACTGTTTTTGTAAACTGAATGATAGCCAATTATCATTAATTATGTTCATTTAGATTCGTTGATATCATTAACGGCACATATTAAATTTCAGTTCAATGTTGACGTAGCACATCGACTAATTAAACACCACAAAATTAAGTGGGCCGTAAATATGTAAACACGTTATTTTCAACACTAGCTTTTGCCAGCGGTTTCGCCCGCATGCAAGCAAAACAATTATGCCTATATCACTCAGTAATAAAGTAACACTCTATACTCGTAGACTGGTGAAAGAATGATTAATATTAGAGCAGATTTTTTAAAATTTGCTCGTTACAAACAAATATACTCGTACACATGACACCTGCTCTCCACCAGTCCAGGTTGATTGGTTGAGAATACCTTTGGCATTTAGTCCGCCTTTGTACCTTTGGTTGCATGAAGATTAAATAAATTAATAACTAAAAAAACACAAATCTGTACACTTTATATTAACAATATTAGTACACAAGTAGTAACAGTAGCTAGGCGGCATCAATGTTGGTCGCCTCATGTCTTGTGTGTGCCCAGCTCAGTGCTACAAACTTTGCCAAACTTCTTTAGCCCAACGGAAAACTAGTTTTCTCAACCTCCCAATGTAAAACTAAAGAAGTAGGATTTATACGGGCGCAGCATCCTGAATAATATTACGAGTAAGCCCGACTATAATAGAAATTTATTGCTCTCTGCCTATTTCACCTTAAATTGACCCAGATTAAATGTCTCAGATTCCTGTACCTGACAGTAAAGTTCACAGAATACCTGGCATTGTGATCTAGTCTCTCTGGAGGTCCTTCAAAAACTTTACTAGAAAACCAACCTCAACAAATATATACTTAGAAAGAATCAGCAGTCGCACGGCGAATTCTGTCGTCGACTCCACGAAATAGATTGAGCAGTTAGCTCAAATATGTGAAAAATTTATGTAAATATATGTGATTCTAACGATTGGCGAATTGTTTGCGAACCCTCGTCCCTCGGGACTGCCAGCTAACAATGTGACGGAGAAAAATGAAAATAGTTGACACTGAATTTTCCGGCAAAATAAGAAACATCTCGTATTATTTGGCTCTCTTTGTTATCCGTGAAAAGGAATAAGAAATTGGCTTAGTATCCTCGTATGGGGACACGTTTTGTTAGACATTTATTCAGAAAATTTTCGCATTCAGAATACAGAGGAAGAAATTTGAATGAAAAAAATAATTATTTTTAATAAGGGCCTAAAAAAATGTTTGATCAGGAAAATAAATGGAATGTGTAGATGGAATAAAAATATATGTTTTCCTTAACGTTCCGTTTTCATTTCTATTTCCATACAGAGCGTATTGAATTTCTCAGCTTATACAGGGAGACAGTTTTGACACTCGACAGTTTGCGTCCAACATTGTATAGCCGGGCTTTCTGCTTACTTAGGCACGGGTACGACACATAGCTCTGAAGGAATTAACGTCCGTACCCGTTACCTAGATAGCCACTACACCTACGAGTATCTTAAACTTTACTCCAGCATACCGGATGATGTTGTCAAACAAAGTGCCACTAGCACTATAACACTTCTAGGATAAGAGTGTTAACGACGTGAACTCTTGGTTTATATATCTGACGGAACAGATAACCCTGATGCTCAACGTTAGTTCACGCTCGTACTCGTAAAACTGTGTATGTGTGTGTGCACCCTGTATTTGCTACAGGGTGTGTCACGTAGATAAGGGTGTATAGCGTGTAAGAAGCGTTTCCGCGCGAGGGTGACTGGTTAACGGGTGGGCGACCACCGGATTGTATAGACTACCCGTCCACTGGAGCCATTACCCTCAACTATTAAACTACAGGGCACACGTAGCGCCTCATTGCGCTCGTTATCGATGCAATTTATTGCTCCGCTGGAATTCTAATGCATAGTTTTGTGATCGGGGATAGAACTTCATGCTAACAAAAACTGAATAATTTTATAGTTTTTGGGGTTCGGTACCTCAAAAAGATAAAATAGAACCCTTACGTTTTAAAGGGTTCAGTTTTTGAGACAGACAACAAAGTGATACTTCACTTTGTTGTCTGCCGGTCGATCTGTCTGTCTGTCAAGACCCTTTATCTCGTGAACGCCCGTAGGTATCGAGTTGAAATTAAAACCTACATACGTTTCCAAGACCATGGATCTGAATAGAAAGACAGACATACAGACGGACAACAAAATGATACAATAAGGGTTCTGTTTCTCCATTTGAGGTACGGAACCCTAGAAAAAAAGCCGTAAAATCAAAAACAACGTCGTGATTTAACTTTCCCGGAATTGGATGTGAAACAGACAGAGCATATCACACACCGCTTCGAGTTTTTTAGAACAACCTTTCCAATTTTACTGAAAAAAATGTGAATAGGCACTTTGAAAAGTCAAGCCGTCAATTCGCTTTTCCATTTCAGGTTTCGCTGAATAAACGTACAATCAAAACGGAATGAAAAAAAAATAGTACCGAGCCCGTAACAACAGTGGTTAGAAAGTTTTCTCGTCATCTAATATAAAAGTTTCGGTGGCACGGACTAAGTGAAAAACTACTACGGTGGGGATTTCTCCAAGCGAGGCTTTTGGCAAGTGAAAAACTTAGGCCGTAGTTCACAAAAAGTGGGGATATTGAATGTCGATTATTATAAATAAGTAACAACAAGCGGACGATTTATCTTCAGTCCATGAGACTTGGATATCTTTATCATGAATGAGTAATACTGAATGACGTGTTGGGTCAAGACATTTATATATATTTTATAATATTCAGCGGCCAACGAAAAATGGATTGTGTGAGAAGTGATATAGAAGAAAAGGGGAATGATAGCGTGACGAGTGACAGGACAGAATGGAAGAAAAAAACATGTTGCGCCGACCCCTAATCAAATGAGATAAGGGCAGGAAAATTATGATGACTAGCCAGCGGCTTTAGTTTGATATAAAATTATCCTAAGAGAACATGGAGTATGTTCTCTCGGGATAAAAGGTCTTATATGCTATTCCAGGACATCGTAAAATACTGGTATTCAGTTCTAAATCCGGCTTGACTGGAAGCCGACCCCAATATAGTTGAGAAAAGGCAAGATGATGATGATGATGATGATGCTATTCCAGGACATGTTCTACCCGTGTAACAAGTTTCATCAAAATTCAAGCACTAGTTTTTGCCTAAAGGAGTAACAACCATCTATACATACAAACTCTCACATCTATTAAATTTTTTATTAGTAGGATTAGTCATGGCCATCCTAAAACGGTAAGGACTAGATCACCAAAGAAGGAGAGTGACATCACGTAACAATGTTATAATAGACTTGCAGTTATTTCTAACATTCTCATTTAGTTCTTTGGACAAGATATTCTTAAACAGGAAGTCAATTTATATACCTTATTCATCATCACAATGATCCTGTAACGTGAGAATCTTGTGGGTTTAAGTTGATTGTTTAAAAAATGTCTATTGATTTGTAATTGTAAGTGTCTTAGCCTCGTCATCAAAGTCTGAAGCTTTATTGTTTTAGTGGGAAATCATCCAATAACTCCTCGCGATCTGGATGGAGCTAAACAGAGTGTCTAGCTTTTACTGATCAGTTACTCTTTGCATTACAAGGCCATAAATAGTGGCAGTTGGCTCTTTCTACGAAGCAGTAAAACTGGCGAAGGAGGCGGCAACAAACGTTAGGGAATTCACGTCCTCACACCCAAACCACCGGGATCCTGACCCTGCCTTCCAGGTACAGTTGCGAACGACGAGCAATGTGTAGCTCACCGTCCATCTGTCCGGTAACCGTCCGGATCGAGCTCGAATCTCTGATGGTGAATACTGAATAGTGTACTACGAGCGTCTCAAAGAGATGCCTCCGGGGCAATAGGTTGATTTCTGAAAAGGAAACCCGTGGCCCTACAACGCAAAAGCAAAGAACCAACCTAGGTGTGGTTTTAGTTAGTAAAAGCCCTAAGTGGCAGAAGTCATTCGATGATTTCACAAAAAAGACTCATTAGTTTAAAGACGCGTCACACCTATATTCCAATCTCCATTATGAAGAGACAAAATTGAAGTCAATTTGGCCTGAAAAGCTCAAAATTGAAGTTATTGCTAATTAAACCTAGCTGGAACGGTAGGTATATGAGTGCTGTCATTTGGGCAATGAGCTTTGGAACGCAGTTGACGTCCGCGCAATCACAAGCGGCTTCAAATGTTTCAATAATGAGCACGGACCGGTAGTTTCATTAACTGTGTTTCGACGACAACCTTGACTTGACCATTATTATTTATTCACGTCAACTTACGAAGTTATTTGTTGCCACTCAAGTCTTCTCTCCGCGTAAAGGTAGGGACCGAAAACCACCATGGGATTATTTGCTCATTATCATTTCATTTGCTTTGCCGCTTTTGAGCGCTGAGTTGATAAATCAAGTTGGTTAAGTAAGATGTATAAACTGCCTTTATTTTTTGGTGGGAAAACATCAAATGAGAAGTCATTTGCTGTTGTTGTTTGACTGCTCTAAATTAGGCTAGAACTAGAGAGTGGCAGAATTTTTTTGACTAAAATGCACCTGTGTGCATTTAGATGCCCTTTGTGTTCCAGGATCACAGTAACTCTTTCTAATAACTCCTCAGCCTTGACAGCAATTGACACTAGTGGACTCTATGAATGACCTGACCAGATTCTGCAACCCCACACAAAAAAAATCTCGAGCCAAGACCTCCAGCATTCCATTCCATTTATCATATCACATTTTACGCACTACGCACAGTTATTACAGCCGTTGATCCTCCGTCTGCGAAGTTTCTTGACAATAATATCATTGATATTGAAGACGTAAACGGAAACATTCATACAATAGAAAGGGATTTATCGATAACTTAGGTTTGATAGCCCGTAGTATATTGAGGTCTTACGAGCCGAATTGTATCGCCATTATCAAGAGAAACTGATACGAGAATGCTTAGCAAAGTATTATATTTCTCAAGGCGAAGTCCTGAAGATGAGTAAGAGCACTTTATCTCGAGCGACATTTACGTTCGGAAACTATGGCAAAAGTTTCAAGTATGTGTACTTATTTTGGGGTTCCTAAAGGAGTTTACTTTGTATCGGTATCTTATTATAGGTATGTAGGAAGTTAAGAGTAATGTTACTGGGGACTGATTGTACAGTTCGCTGATATTGACAGAGCCCGTCATTAGTCATTACAAGCTTGGCTATCACTCAAGATTAATACTGATGTACCAAAGCATACAATATCTATATGTCCCATCGCATAACAGACTAACTAATAGATAATAATATAGATTACATACTCGTAAGTCCACTTCGGTAAAATTAGTGTTAACTAAAAAGTGTATTTGTCGATAAAATTGCAGTAAGTGAATCAAAGTGGAACGGGAGACCACATTTCTCTACTCGAACATAATACTAAATAAAAAATATTATGTACGAGTAGACAAATGTGTAATATTATATAAAAAA
Organism: Mythimna separata; assembly: GCA_030763345.1. Taxonomy (NCBI): domain Eukaryota; kingdom Metazoa; phylum Arthropoda; class Insecta; order Lepidoptera; family Noctuidae; genus Mythimna; species Mythimna separata. Next base: position 17,161,833 of record CM061167.1, on the reverse strand, counting down.
CCAAATGTTTCTACCTATTTCCGTTAAAGACTTTGAAACCACCCAACCGATGTACCTCAAATAGTTTTATTAGAAAAGCGATGATAGTTTTAGATATTTTTTTATTGATAGGCTCGCGTTCGACCACTATCTCACCTGATGGTAAGTGATGTTATGGTCGATGATGGAGCACGCTTGCCTAGAAGTAACCTATTCACTCTTAAGATATTAAAACAAAGCAAACAAAGCTTTAAATGCAAATTTCCTAACTAATAGTCAGTAAGTAGCACACGCAGGGTAACCGCTAGAAAGTAATATTCCCACTCCAAGCCCCATTAATGAGAAACTACTTTTATTACAAGAAAACCGATAGAAACTTTCATATATGAGTTTCCGCTCATATTATTATAATCCTTTTCCTAGAAGATCTTTTTTACACAATGCATGGGGAAGGAACACAATGTGGAGGAAGTTCAAACGGATCATTGCATTTTACGCTCCTAACTTTATAGAGTTCACGAAGTTAATATGTAACTCTACTTCCAAAGCCTTCACCAACCTTCATTAATACTTTCGTTTGTATTGCATTCAAGCTATAAGTACCCCATGTTCAACCTCATGAATTTTACTTCCATTTTCCGCCGAAAACTAACCATGCAACAACTAAATTTAAACTTGAATAGCTCCCTGATATGATACGCGTATAAGTATATTCTCAAACTGCGCTAAAATTAAACCGTTTGATAGACCAGTAATACAATAGTTAGGTAACGAACTTTCAATGCAGTTCTCGTAGTCTACAATTTAGCTAGCTCACGTGCACTGTATTTGTTCAACTTCCATGAAACGTGGTTGAGTTACACCACCTATTATTCTGCGCTGGTCTTTCATCATACTCGTACCGGCCTGAATGTGTCGTATGGTGCATTCTCGTGTAGCTTATAATGATTTAAACAGCTAGCATACTTTACTATCTTATATAATGTTTGTCAGAGAAAGTAGCAGTCACTATTTTGGTAACTACCCTGATTTATGAGTTGTTGGTTCAAACTCACTTTTCTCTTTCAAAACCTCTCTGTCTAGGACGATTTTTCACCAAGTTTGCCCATCGAACATAAGATCATCACAACCTTCACCGCGGTCGACCTCGAGAAATTTCTAATATGGTACAGCTTCTGCAAACTGAAGAATGCTGAGTGGCGAGGCAAAGTGCCTGTCTATCTCTATTAGCGTAAGACATGGATTGACTCATATCAGACTAAAAGTATGAATAGTTTCCTTGACGGAAATGTCACTTGGTTAATCCTAAAAATGTCTCTTGGTTCAGATCTCCAGCTGGCTAAGAACGTCATCGCATTGACCACTGTACTTCTACAATGGACCTTATATACTAGTCCAAATCCAGAACATCTAACAAAAGTAGCTTTCTAACTAAAATCGTCAGTAAAAATATGAATAGTTTTTATTACAAACTGTAATATACTCGTATTTTAACAACAAAAAAGCCTAAGCTGCTTTGTAGTTTGTTATTTTGGTCCAGATTTTTATTATAATAATTGTCCTATTTCCAATAGTTTTTAAACAAACTTACAAAGAAGACGCAAGTTCTTAATTAGACTTTGAAACCTTTCAGGCGATGTGCCTCAGTGCCGTTCGTTGCTAATTTACAACGTTATTGTAGAAGCAAATGAGGATGACATAAAGGCTCCCCCACACAGGTGCGTTATTATCGGTCGGTAATATCGCATGCGGTATTGCGTTAATGCGTCCCGATTCCTTGCACACAGCTGCGTTTTTATCGTCCGATATTTCTTACGAGAAAGTTGCGTTATTATCGCAGATGTGTGTACGGTCGTTTGCGTTCTGATACAAAACATTCTAGAACGCATATCGGAATATCGCAGGACGGAGAAACGCAACGTCCCACTTCCATTGCAGCGTTATTATCGCAGCAGTGTGTAACTATACGACCGTCCTAATACAAAATGTACTGCAAACAGATATCGCAGTAACGCATGCGATATTATCGACCGATAATAACGCGCCTGTGTGGGGGAGCCTTTATTCATTATATTAAAGGCAAGACGAGCAAAACTGTAACTATCAGACCTGCAGGCCTAGCCAAGTTACAACCGTTTCGTGTAAAATCTCTCAATACTGTTGTCCAAAGTCTTTGGGTCAATTAAATTAAAAGATCGCTGGATGCTGACCAGTGTGTCTAATGTAATAATACTTTCAGGATATTGTTGAGACTACCGCGTACCTGTAGAGCGTCGCAAATGTTTGCGCAATCCCGTACCAACGCACTATGTGGAGATTGGCCCGGTTTCGAGTCATACATGTATAATTTCCATGTTTTTTATAGATTTTTAAACCCGGTGTCTTAGAACGCAAGGTAAAGAAGGAACATAAGAGTGGATTTTAGTCACTAAAAGTTTAACACAACCTCCCACTCCGCTTTATAGCGCCGAGAAGTTGTTTGGTGATTTCGGGAACCTAAGAAAAGGCTTTCTGTGAGTATTTCACAGAAATCGTGGTTTAGAGACTTTGATTTATCGTTTTTCTTTCATTGTAGAAGGTTAACAGTCAAATCATCATCATCTACCTAGATTTTTCCCAACTATATTGGGGTCGGCTTTCAGTCAAGCCAGATTTAGCTGAATACCAGTATTTTACGAGGAGCGGCTGCCTACCAGACCTCCACAGCCCATTAACTGGGGTAACAGTCGAATAAGATGACTAATATTTTGAAAAAAAAAATCGCTGGCATTGTATTTTAAGGTATTTTTTTACCTTGATTTCTTCCAATCCCAATGTAAAAAGACTACTGAGTTTAGTTTAGAAGGTTCAAATTAACATGGAATATGGGCCAAAGTTCCTACTCCTAATAATAATATAGAGAGAGAGACATATATCTATTGAGTTTAATGCTTTTGAGCTTCCATTGCATTAGTAGAGAGAGCTAATGACCAGATAGCGACGAGGTCTGCCCAGTTAGAGCGATGAAACCACATTACCATATTAAACAGTTGTAATGCAGTGTGTGATTTGCGGCGAGATTGTACAATTCTGACCTCAGAAGCTATTCAACCATTTTGTTTTGTCAGTTGAACGTTTGTTGATGATGATTTTACTTGCATATACCATTTTTGGGAGTTTATTCAAGTTATGATAACTAATTTCAAATAAACCTTTATTAATATTCTTTTGAAGGGATTAGAAATGAAAATATAACCTGAATTAATGTCAATAAATAACAAGTTACTATTGACCGTTTGGTCAGTTTCAGAGTTTCCAGTGGAGGAAATTATTTAGATTTTAGGGGTAAGGGTTGTCCAAATAAAATAAGTATGAGAATAAAAACATCTATAGAAGCAGGTAGATATGCTCGTATGTTTGGTAAGTATCTATATTAAAACAAACCTGACCAAAATTTTAGTTACCAAATAGTACTTAGGTATGTATACGTTTTAGAATAAAGAATGACATTCATAAGAAAAAAAACCGGCCAAGAGCGTGTCGGGCCACGCTCAGTGTAGGGTTCCGTACTTTCCCGTCCGTCACAATAAGTGTCCCCAACTTTTCAAAAACTGTTCGTCCCACCAAGTTCAAAATAATGTTCCTAGAAAGTCTTTATAAAGCTCTACTTCCAGATTTTTTTCGTATTTTCTAAACTCATGGTTCAAAAGTTAGAGGGGGGGGGGACATTGTTTTTTACTTTTGGAGCGAATATTTCCGAAATTATTGATATTAACAAAAAATGATTGTAGTAAACTCCTGTTCATTTTTGAATACCTATCCAACGATATATCACACGTTAGGGTTGAATTTAAAAAAAAATACACGTTTCACGAAAAAAAATGTTTTATTAGGGTAGCCCCCGTACATGTAAATGTACGGGGGCTACCCTAATAAAACATTTTTTTTCCAATTTTTATTTTACTACTTTGTCGGCATAATTGATATACATATTGGTACCAAATTTCAGCTTTCTAGTGCCAACAGTCACAGAGCTTAAGCGAGGACGGATGGACAGACATGGCGAAACTATAAGGGTTCCGTTTTTGCCATTTGGCTACGGAACCCTAAAAAAGGAAGACAAAAAAAGAATAAAGATTTCAATTTTTTTTTATCTTTACATTATATTTTCAAAGCAAAGCCACACCTGATCTAAAATCCGAGAAATGAAAAACGACGATAGATAGTCAGAAGTCACACAGTTTCAGTACCCATTCTATTTTATATGATATCTGAAAATAATTCAAAGTAAAGCAAGTTGGACACAAAGGAATTGGATATGCAAACTTTAGTGTTTACAGACAACTGTTGTATTGGCTTTCAGTCAATATGATGGGCTTTACCTCTGTTTAACATTTTAAATACTGTTGGCTCATTGTTCGTGCACTATTAATGCGGCAGTATATCATTAATATTTATCGAAATTGCAGAAAATTAACTGTATCATCATTTGCCTAGCCTTTTCCCAATTATGTTGGGGTCGGCTTTCAGTCAAGCCGGATTTAGCTGAATACCAGTATTTTACGAGGAACGACTGCCTACCAGACCTCTACAACCCATTAATTGGGGTAGCACGATACTTCAAAAAACTATATAAAAATGAACTGTATATCTACTCTAATTAGTATAAATTTTAGTGATAAAAGAATAAGATTTGTCAATGTATATCATTTCTCCTCGTGCTCCAGGTGGAGCGAGAGTGAGTGTCAGACTTTTACTGACGAAAATTCATCAGTGTTCCTTTATTTTTCCTTTTCTCTTTCAAGGCCAACCTATGTCACCTGAACAAATAACCTATCGATTTACACCTCGTTACTCAAAATCGGTAGAATGAATTGTTTATACTATATGTATAATATGTATATTTCCGTAAAATTGTATAGACAAAATGATGAAATTAATAAGTAATGCTTTTGGCTTTTGCCGCAGTCACTAGTCAGGTAATAAATAGAAACAGACCAATATATAGAACTTCGAGTCCAAGGTGCTGTTTCACCAATCAACCTTCAGATTCGAAGACTCGAAGATTCGAGGAAAAGTATTTTTGGCTACAACCGATTGAATATTTAAAACTGGCTGAAAGCTCTAGCTGTCTTGAGCTACACATGAAAAAAATCTTTTAAAGGGAAAAATTTAAGTTGCTGCAGAATCGGGGATAAAATGAGCACTTTTATTTAGAAACGTGGAATATCATTATCATCATTTCGACTTAAGGACGTCCAGTGTTGGGCATAAGCCTCCTCCATGATACTAATACGGATTAAATAGAAAAAACTATCGGTTCTCAAATAAGGAAAAAACTGAAAAAAAAGCCGACAAAGAATCATGTACATACTGGATTCATTTTATTGGTTTGTGCGTCGATGTCTAACACACGGTGTATACATAATAAAGCTACTTTCAACAATTTTCTTATATACTAAACGCACGACTTAGTCATTTGATTTAGTCACGGAAAAGAACGAGCCTTACCAGCATTGGAGCAGTTATATGAAACGTCCTTGTTATTAACTACAATTTTATAATAAGCAATAAAAACTCATTTATACATTCTACCAAACATTAATCGATGTTAAAAAAAACCGCAATCGATGTTCAACAACGGTATAGCCAAGGAATTTAATTTGTACACAGAAACAAAGCTCGAACTAACTTTACCTGTGTAAATGGAACAAGTTGACAATAACTTTTAGTCGTAGTGTCGATGCAAAATCGTTTTCCGATAATGACGCTGTCTATCATGCCGACAAATTGACCAATCTGTCAGCTTCATGCTCTCTCGATTTTCACTACATATCAACGATCCTACAACACTTTCTCGCTTACATAAGGAAAATATACAATCTATTCAAAATACTCCCGCCTAATAATCCAAGGATAAAAGGTAAAAATATTTATTTTTCTCATGGGAATAATCTAGAGGATTCTGAACGCGTACCAGATAATTTACGAGAGCCTTACCTTTACCTACTGAAATTTGTAAACTTCGCTCAGAAACAATTTGTTTCAAAAACCCAATTTATAAGGTCTATATTTACAAACAACAATTGGGAGGCTCGAGGCAAAAATTTTTGTTTTGGAAAAATAAAACAATACAGATTACTATAAAGAGCGTTCTGAATAAATTGTAACCGTAAACTTTGTTATTTACGATGTTAACTTCAAGTCAATAAGGCGAACTTTTGTCTTTAATGAACTTTTATAAAATTGTTAGTTTGTACATTTTACAGAACATGACTAATTCTAAAATGGGCTAAGATTTGTCTAGGTAGACAGCTGGGGTTGGTTTCAGTCAAACTGGGTGCAGATATTTTGCACGGAACGAACGCCCCTGACCTGACCTCCACAGCCCAGTAACTGGGTAACACGATATACCGTTTGGCAAGACTGGTGACAAGTTTACTAGCTTGTGACTATTCGTAAAAATTGTCAAAGATCTGTGTAAATGACGCGAGTATCATTTGGTATCTTCGATCACTGATCGAAGTTTGGTATGTTAAACCGCGGGGGGCTTAACGTGCTTTTCGAGGCACGTAGGAATATCGGTATGTTAAAATGGTTACCATGTACAAACCGACTCAGTGAAAGCGTTACCAAACCTTGAGGATCAAACTGCTGTTACTACTTAACCACGAGCCTTTAGCAACCATAGTTTTACTCCTCCGCTCTGAGTGCAATGAGAGGGAGTTTCTGGCTGTTACTGACTAAGACTCACCTGTGATCTTTTAGTGGCCCTTTGCGGTCCAAGACCACGGTAATTCTCTCAAACGTTGCCCTGGCAGACATCGAACTTAACGGGTCCCGCCATTCTTTACGATACTAAGATCTATCAATGATCATAAAGGTTTCAAATTTACTGTTGAGGTATTGATAGACAGTAGTGGTCCTTCGGGACAAATTATAGTTATCGTCACAACAAATATCAAGCAATCAATTTTAGTACTCGTAAAATTGTACTGTTACCTGATCTAAGCGGCTATTATCAGTATCTCTGAAACACAGGCTTCATAACGTTTGACGAAGTTCAGTCTGATTGACCGCATAAATCGCTTGTACAATGAACATGACGTGTGGAATTGGACATGAATAAGCAGTAGGCATCATTACAACATTTCTACAGCGAACATCAACCCACTAAAAACCGCCACAAACAATAATAATCCTCATCGTCTAAACAAAAACCTTATTACACAAAAATATAAATTGTAAGAAAATCTATTTACTAAAAAGAGATCTCATTTCAGCTCTGAGATTGTTATTATATTGGACGTTTCGATGTAACAGAAACTTGTGATTACACGAACAGCGTCTAACCTACTCTAGTTATAATCTCACTGAAAAATGAGACAAGTAAATCAGTTAGAAATACCTGCGTAAAGGCTATTCAAAGGATTTCAAAGCTGCCTGGGAAAATAAATGTGAGACGTTCATGATTTTATAAGCAAGAAGAAAAAGATTTTACCCACTTTGGTAATGCGGTCGTAAGAAACTTGTGAGTTTTGTAAAAGTTACGTAAGTCTCTAACATTGAACTATAGGAAGCTCTAAGTTCAACAGATTCGTCCAACGCGTTCTTGTAAGCGTAATTCAATGAATAGGCTCTTTGTGTCTGCCTTATTGTGTACCGTCTCTTGAATGGAGAGCCTCCACAGAGCTGTGAACCTTTCTACACGAGACCGAAATGTTATACAACCGATGTTTTATCATGCTACCCATTGTCATCTTACCTAAACTAGATTATCCAGGTGCAGTACGTGACAAGAACTTTATTATATTTTTTATAGGGGCATAACTAGCCACTGAAGATGGTATTGAGATAACCTTTTGTCGTGTAAAGAAGACATAGAGAGGCGAGGGAGTCGGCGAAGCCAGGGTAATCCTGGCTTAGGAAGCCGCTTCGGCGGGCCGGACGGGTGCGGTGCGTTACCTCCTTAGTTTAAGTCACTACAACTACTTAAAGAATGTTTATTGGTTATATTCTCTTTGATTAATAAACCTGAAAAACGTAGGACACGTTCGTAATTGTTTTCAACTAATTCTACTTTTACGAACATAAATAACTATCATAGGTATTTTCATTACCAGAAGTAAGTGGGAGTCATATCTGTATCAATCAAATATTGTTCGCGTAAATACCTAGCTACCTACGCAGTCCAATAATTCGGGTTTCAACATTTCGTAATGTTAGGTATGCGTGTATGTAGATATCTCGTTTCGTTTTATTGAGATTCTTCAAATGTTTACCCAATCTTGTTATACCCCTTTTATTTATTTATTGCTTCAAAATTAAATAATGTTCGGCACATGGATTCTGGAATTTCATCGCATTTTGGTGTTGGGTTGAACATGACATATCTATTCGTACATCTATGTATGTGTACATTTGGTACGTTAATTAGACCCTCGCCTAAGAGCGAAAAGGCAATTTAAATAAAATTGTCAGACTGTCAGATGCTTAAACGGTTTTAAAGGGTATCGATGCCGACGATAATTTTGCTGAACAATTGATCAAAATTGCTGATCGTCACAAATAACAATGGCGCTCATTGGACCAGCTGAAAATTTATTGTTCTCTATTCTGAATTGTTAGGAGTAAAACAAAATTTTGAAATTCGGTCGAGTGAAAATATTAAGGACCCTGGCGGTCTACTTTTGTACACAGTCATCGTATTATTTAGTTTTTGTTTTCGTCAATGTGATATGCGAACACTTCAGTAATATTCGTTTTTTTAAGGGTAACTTATATATGACTAATATTATAAAGAGGAAAGATTTGTACCTATTTTTGTATATTTGTAATGAATAGGCTCAAAATGTACTGGGCCGATTTAAAAAAATTTTTCACCAATAGAATGCTACATCATCTGCCTAGCCTTTTCCCAACTATATTGGGGTCGGCTTCCAGTCAAGCCGGATTTAGCTGAATACCAGTATTTTACGCGGAGCGGCTGCCTACCAGACCTCCACAACCCATTAACTGGGGTAACACGGTACTTCGTGGCGAGACTGGAGTCAGATTTACTGTCTTCTGACTATCCGTAACAACTGCCAAAGATCTCCAAATGACAGCCGGGACCAACGGCTTAACGTGCTTTCCGAGGCACGGAGGAAACTCGTTATGTTAAGATGGTCACCCATCCACAGACCAACCTAGGCAAGCGTTGCTTGACCTTGAAGATCGACCTGTGCGGCTGTTATTATTTAGCCACGAGCTCCTCCACCAATAAAATGCTACATTTTTCCAATTTGACATAGGCTACATTAATTTTGAAATCCTTGGTAAACCTAAAATCCTCACTAAAAAAAGTGTTTAAATCCAAATTTCCAAAAATAAAAAATTGTCTACCCCGTGCGAAGTCGGGACGGGCTGCTAGTATATGATAAACAGGTACCATCTAGTTAGGCTTACAAGATAATGGTGTGCTTGTTAGATTGGGTTCTAGGCATGGTGCTAGTACAAAGGTTCTAGGCAAAGTACTGAGCCAAACATACCAAATAAAATATTTTTTTTAAGTTTGACGTCGACAGAAAAGCGGTCATAAACAGTTAACTTCCAAAAATATCACATAATTCTAAATTCGCCTGAGTGGTGTTACTAGAAGTTCTATTCAAATCAATTCAAATAAAATTTAGTTATTTATCTATTTGACAATAAATGATGATTGAAGGTCAAACTCTTACCCCCGACGTAGTAACTATTTAGTAATCTGTGCCCCCGATTCCTGAATAAAATTGAAAGTTGAGTATTTGCCCAACACCAGTTTATGGTGGGAACCTAACAAACTTTGGTAATAACGTCGTATCAAACGTTATTATCTCCATATTCAATATTTAATGAGTGAAATACTATTTTCAATGAGAGCAGTGTTGGCCCATTTGATTGGTAACTGTCTAAACTTACAATTTCTAGGTCGCGGGTTCAAACCCAGCCAGGTGCATTACCTACTTTGTGTAATTTATTTCATAACCACTACTCTCAAAATGTTGAAGGAAAACATCGTGAGGAAACTGGCATGTCCAAGACAAAAAATTCGAAGACATGTGACAACCACAATCCCCACTGGGCCCGCGTGGTGTATTACGGCTCATTCCTTCTCCTAGAGAGAGAAAGCTAGAGTCCCAACAGTAGGAACATTACAAGGCCGATAATGCTAATTCTCTTTTCAGAATAAAAAAAAGTACAAGTAGGTACTTACATTATCATGTCCAAAGGCTTTTATTAATTTACAGGTATATCCAGCTCCAAATATTGTGACATTTAGGTTCCTCGTAAAGTTGTTTCCAACATAAATTGGGTCCGAATGCCTCTTTGAATATGAAAGAGATCTATCGTCAACTATTACTATTCATATTTCAGTAATCCTCGCAACGGTCAACATTTTATTCATGTGTTTATGAATTGCATAATTTTGATGAAAGCGTGATAATGCATAGTTTATTCCGTGAATTTTTTTGCTCAGTCATTTGATTAAGGCTAATAAAAAAACAGTTACACACTTAGAGCCTGTTTTACCACCTATGATTAAATTCCCGATATCTTACTTGGCAAATAATTTCATAGGAATTCTGTTCCATTTTTGAATTTATTCAGAACGTAGTGGTTATTAGGGTATTGTGAAACGGCCCTGTTTCACAATACCCTAATAACCACTACTATTTGACTTATTGTCAAAAAATGAAATATATTTTGTAACTAAGCGGAATGACGGCTGATGAGTATAATAACGTATCAATTCACAGTTGAGTACAATGTACTGTCCTCTCCAGTATCCATCCCTATTCGCAGAACCAACTAGTGGACCAACCCACGCGATTTTAAAACGAAATATTCAAAACATGTCATGAAAAATATACAAACATTTTATTTTAAAAATTCAGGACGTTTACATTGAATGAAATATATTTTCAGCGACAAACGCGTTTCGTTGATACATAGGATTCCGATTGGTCGAACGATTTATATTCAGCATTTTAAAACTTCAATAATATCCATTAGTCCCGATGAATATTTGACGACTGCGAGAACGGTTCGGTCAATATTTCGGTTTTCATCATTATGACATTGTCATTTCCTATAGCTTTATCACGTCATTTCCTTAAGCTAGCTGTAGTCCGGAAATTATGGAGAAAATGCATGAACACAGATACGAGTATATCAGTCGTTATAAGAGGGTAAATTTCAAATGCATCAATAATTGATTATCATTTTATCTTTTAGTGCAAAAGGTCCGATTAAAGGATTAGTTAAATTGTTTTACTTATAATTATTTTTTTCATAAACTGAAGCAGAAAACGTCATTATCATTATTTACGAGTACGGTATGGCGTTTTGATTATATTTATTCATTTCAATTTATTAAGGCCGCTTGTTTTGAGATATTATAAACAATGCAAAACAATATTTTATTGTGATTGCCTTTTTAATTGTTACTAATAATTCTCGTTAGCAGGCGCACTGATTAGGTACTTAAATTGTTTTATTTATCTACTATTAATTTCCTTTTGAAAACTGTAGAGTGGCCTTACAATTGTATGAAAATATACTTCAGATTGTATTACCGCTAGCTGTAATTAATTTTTATAATTTTGTTAGTAACAATTGTCATTAATATGACAGAAACCGGAACGCACAAGACTGGACGTTGTGTCGACGCTAGGTCCAGGCTTCAGTCCAGCGGTGGACGTCTCTCGGCTGAGATGATGGTGATGATGTCAAAAACCTACCGACGTGTATACCAGACAAGGAACCTATTTGTTTTGTACACACATTCATAGATCTAAAGCAACACCTCTCAAACTTTATAATAGAATTTCTTTCAACTTTTGAATTTCAACACCTCGTATCCGACAAAGAAAATAATCCAGTTCTTATTTCTGTTTGAATGGAAACAAAACCAGTGTGTTGGGAGTCATAACATCGAACCAGCTTGTTATCCTCCAGAACCACATATTTGCTGCAATGCGCTATAATGCGACCGTCTGTTACGATACACTTCGCTGTCTCACAAGAGTGACACGACTTTCTGCGCACGATAATAGCTAGCTTACTCTTTGATATAACGACACGTGTTTCAAAATCCATCGATATTAATTTTTCATTCTGTATTCTACTACATTTTGTGTTGTGTGCTGTTTTCAGTCTAGATTTTACATGTTATTAGCTTAGTTGCCAATGTTTTCCTTTTGTCAGTAAAAGTACAAATATTTTAATATGTAGTCTTATACGTATTGTAGTGATCAACTTTATTTGCCGCTAGTATATTCTGTTCTTAGTATTACTGAATTTTTAATCAATCTGCGCAAAACTTCTTACTGCATTAACTCTGCTTCCAAAGTTTACTTTAGCTTAACTACTTTTCTGTGTAATAATAAAAAATGTAACAACTACAGCAACTCAAGTTAGCAGCGCCTGTAGTATTTTAATACTAAATTGAATTAATTTAGTTTCGATTTAATGTAAACTCAATATAGAACAACTAATTGTTTAATAATAACTACAACAAAATATCAAAGGACACTTTAGAGTAACGGTTCAATTAATGTCGTACGAATTCCGTACACAAAATGTACGGAATTGGTACGCCTACACAAAGTCATAGTATTAAATTTTCGTCGGTAACTGCTACGTTTTCATATGTATATCCCGTAGGTGTGCCTTTCCACGTCGACCTCACAGATTTGTCACCAATATTAAGCGAATAACTGTGTTACAGATTAGTTCGGTCAGTTTGATTAGCCGACTGCTACGCTTCAATGCTCTTTGGCAAATCGGTTTGAGCATCATTATTTAGGATAGGCAGGGTACACATATCAACAAGGTTGCTTTAGTGGTACACGTGCCCACGTTGATGTTGTCACCACTAGGAACTCAGGTACGTCGCAACCTAAGCGACAAGCGGAAATAAAGAACAAAGTGGATAGGTGCTCAACCTACTCTGACTGCGGTCTGTAGCATCTTGTCAAAAACCAGTAACCAATGTGGTACTCCACTGAATGGACCAAACATACTGTTGCGACACGCCGTGCCTAAAACGCAGGTGCATATTTCGCGTCTGCATCACTCTACAAAGGTTGAGGATGTCGTGGAGTATATGAAACTGAAGACCAACTGAACTCTGAGGGTTGAAAGACTGGATTCGCGCCACGACATCAACTTCAAGTCGTACGTGATACGACTTTCAACCCATTATCTGCAGACCTTTCTGAAACAGGACTTTTGGCCGAAAGGTGTCGTGTTTCGACGTTTCCGGGGACGGTTACACCACACACGACGTGTATAATTATTACAGTTTATTGTTTGTGATATTTTTGATACGTATTATTTTATTATTTATTTTGTAAGATTGTAATATAATGTTTTTTTAGTCTTACTGGCCTGACAAAAAAGTAATAATAATAATAGCTTAATAGCTTAGAGCATGGACCAACACCGTGACGGTAAAATATTTTCAGCCCTACGCAAGCAACGCTAGACAGACAGGCGGGACTGATTACACTAAAGCTTTTGACAGTGTCAAACACAGGCTTGATATTGTCAAAAGCTTAGCGTAATCTGTGAAACCTAGTTATTAAAAGATGCCTAGGCATTATAAAGGGCTTTCGAAAATCTAAATGTTTGTCTTTTATTTAATTTAAGGTTTGAACGTGATTAATGGTGTAGAAGCTTGGGCTTAACCCGACCTGTTTTGGTGATTTACGCGAATTTAGTATTGCGTCGATACAATTGTGAATAACTTTTATAAAGGCCTGAAATATTTGAAAGTAATTTAATAGGGCTGCAATTATAAAATGTATGTTACAGTTTGGTAACAATTTTGGTTATCAGTGGGCTAGAGTACCTACCCATAGCACAAGCTCTGCATAGTTTGGGACTAGATGGGATTGTGAGTTAAAAAACATCTTTAACGCTGAAGTGTTACCGTGTTACCCCAGTTAATGGGTTGTGGAGGTCTGGTAGGCAGCCGCTCCTCGTAAAATACTGGTATTCAGCTAAATCCGGCTTGGCTAGAAGCCGACCCCAATATAGTTGGGAAAAGGCTAGGCAGATGATGAACGCTGAAGTGCATAGTTTTTACCACTCGGTCTACTTCATATCGCGATATAGAAGGGGTATCTTTTGAGTTATTGTATGTACTAATCATCGATATAAATGTATTACGAACTAGATAACGTCTGCCGTACACTCACTATGTTCAACTCAGGTGTACTGTAGTCAGTACATCTTACAATAGAGTCTTGAAATTCCCAGCGCTTAAGACGATTTGGTCGCGAGAAAAGTAAGTATCCTCTATATGCTATCTAGCGCTGTAAGTTTTAATAGTTTTGTTAAACGAACGTTTTTTAATTTATAAATTTATATAGATAGATATGTATTTTGACAAATAGTTTCTATGATATTAAATACCGCTAGAATAGACTATATTCTATTGACTGGTTCTGATAGCCTGAAAAAGTTGTGTAAAATTCCGTAGAAATTTCCATAACTTTTTGTTTGTTTTGATATTTAGTTTCATTTTTGTATATCTATTGTTTGAGTTTGGGTTTGTTGCGAGAAATGAAAGCTTTTGTTTGACGAGTAGATTCAGGTTAGTTGCGAGAATTTCTCTATTTAATAACCTTCAATTTACGGTACCTTTTTTGCAAGTTTTATCTAATATTTTCATTCCTAAAATATTTCCATCGTATTACGTTTCCACTAGCATTTCACCTCGATTTCTCATAGGTCCTGTGACCTCAGAATCATTTGTTACATTAGCGTCAATCGCCCGATCTATTTTACCCACATCTTTGTTATCTATTCAAAATGTGTCGTTTATCTTAACTTGGCTAGGAAGTTAGTGCTAGTATGATGGGTGACAGGACAGAATGGAAGAAAAAACGTGTTGCACCGACCCTAAGTAATATAATTCTGTTCCACGCACGCCTCAAGGAGATGTCAGCAAACTGTAGGGACCCAGCAGGGTTGAAGCCTCTGGGGAACATGGATATTCTAAAAGGTAAGCCCGTGTCCCCCAGATCAAAGGCAACGAAGGAACGGGGTGGGGTTTAGTCATTAAGAGTCTGACACGCCCTCGCACTCCACCCAAGAGCGGGAGAAATCATTCTGATGATTCCCCTTCCTAAATAAACGTAATATGGGATAAAGGCAGGAAGAAGAAGAAGATCTTACCTTGGCTTGGAAAGTGATGCCGTAGGTGAAGGCTTCATCAGGATGCAGCGGGATCCTGGTGTCATACTCGTCGTTGGGCACGAGGTTGTACTGCTTGGTCGACGGCATCTTCCTCCCCCACTTTAACAGCTTCATCGGCACTCGCTTCCAGGTCCTAGCCTTGAGCACCACTCGGAAGTAACGCGTCTTGTAGCCTCTCCTAAACATTTAGGAGGATTATTGCACAGCCACCATCATAAACTGTACCCGAACTTGAAGAAATTCGCGTTTCCTAAAACAAAAGAAAAATTGGTTAAAAAATAGAACTGTTGAAAACTTAATTTACCATTTAAAAGTACTAAGTAAAGTATTAATAATCTGTCTGTTTTATTCCCATACCAAGTCATAAGAAAAAACCGGGCAAGTGCGAGTCCGACTCGCGCACTGAGGGTTTCGTACCAACCTACCTATAAAAACAGTTTAATTCTCGAATCGAGTCTTGAAGACTTTTCAATTTTTTTTTCTTGTGACGTAACTAAAAATTTTCAGTTTTCAGACTTTTCCCGATATTAGTGCTATAATACCTTGGAGGAGCTCGTGGCTAAATAATAACAGCCGCACAGGTCGATCTTCAAGGTTAAGCAACGCTTGCCTAGGTTGGTCTGTGGATGGGTGACCATCTTAACATAACGAATTTCCTCCGTGCCTCGGAAAGCACGTTAAGCCGTTGGTCCCGGCTGTCATTTGGAGATCTTTGGCAGTCGTTACGGATAGTCAGAAGCCAGTAAATCTGACTCCAGTCTTGCCATGAAGTACCGTGTTACCCCAGTTAATGGGTTGTGGAGGTCTGGTAGGCAGCCGCTCCTCGTAAAATACTGGTATTCAGCTAAATCCGGCTTGACTGGAAGCCGACCCCAATATAGTTGGGAAAAGGCTAGGCAGATGATGAGTGCTATAATACCTTGCTTCGTGCCAAATTTCAAGATTCTAGGTCAACGGGAAGCACCCTATGAGTTTTGATTCCTTTGACAGTGTCGAAATGTACGTTTTTTGCAACATAAACGGGCGTATCTTTTTTTCCCGTCAACTTACAAGTTTGATTTTTGCACAACTTCAAGGGACCGCGGATTTCAATATATGGTTTTAATTTCAACTTGATACCTTCACGCGTTCCTGAGAAAAAGGGTCTTGACAGACGGACGGACGGACAGACGGACAACAAAGTGATCCTATAAGGGTTCCGTTTTTTCCTTTTGAGGTACGGAACCCTAAAAACAGTTGAAAACAGAATTTATCATTTGTTACTGAAATCATTCCATCTCATTCCGTTCTTAGACCAAACATGGTCAATTATAGACGCCGCGAGAAAAAACTAAATTTACAGTAATCTGTAAATTTAGTTTTTTCTCATCCTGGCTAATTATTATAATGAAACCTACAAGAAATTTCACCATCAAAACTACCGTTGTCCATTTGTAAAAAGTCTAGCTGCTAACAAAATCAACGTCGAAATCACGTTGAAATAACTCAGCAACGCACGTACTATTCGCTTTGTGTTTTTTCACAAAGCTACTACTACTAATAGCCACTATTAGGGTCAACGATGTGGACGAGACCCAGGCCAGCCAATCAACGCTAACTGACGACTGGGCCCCGAACACTTCACCATTTGTCCGCTCGGCAAACTTCGAGTTGGACTGAACTAGTGACGGGCTCCTCACGTCCCTGTCTGGATAGACATGTGCAATGTTTGCTCGTCTAATCCAGTCTTTACGGACTTCGCCAATGTAGGCATATTTCTGTGGCTTTCCATCTTTTGTACGTTTTGTTCGTTCAAGTACCCGCAACCCTGAAAATGTCGTTTTGTCATAAACGCTACGCCATCTTCTCTGTCATGGTAAAACTACAAAGAGCCTAAGAAGTGTGCCAAAAGTAAAACTTATACGAGTAATAACGTCAATAAACTAGATTAGAAAACATTTAGATCACGTATCAGTCAGTAGAAGTCGGACATGCCCTTCCGCTCCACGTGAGCTGGAGAAGTCATTACTATGATTTCCGTCTCAAAAAAAGTAGATAAACATAGGGTTTAATTTGGCACCGTTGCTCCCACAATAGTGTCATTCTATGCCTCTCAAGTGCGGCTCCACCGGTTAAGGAGTCGAGATTGAGACACACAATGGAATCTAACCACCGAACCGACGAGGAATTCCTTTTGGAATTCTGCTGGCAAACAATTCCAACAAATCAACAGCAGCGCCCAATTATTTCAGTAATATCTAGCTGACTATTGAAAGGCTAACGGGCTGTGACGATATTGCTCACTATACTTGGCGCTAGATAAGCTTGGAATAAAGTGCATTGACCTGATCCTAATATCTCTGTGAATGTACATGAAAAACAAACAATGAACGGTTTTTCATTGCTAGTAAACGTAAAGGATCGTAATAGAATGTCGATTCAAGATAGCTTTAAGTCTTTATTTGGACCCAGATTTTTGGCACCAAAATTTTCAGCACCCAAGCTATTCCCGTTTCAGCACCAATAGGTATTTTGGACGGTAGTAACCTACACAAAATCCCAATCCAAAAATTTTGTTGCCGAAAATCTGGGTCCAAATAAAGATATCTGGGTGCCGAAAACGGAATACTCCCTTTATTTCCGTTTTTGAAATTAAGAACGCCAAATATAGGTGAGTGGACCTTTAGTCCACGTTTATCTGGCGCGGCCTATAGTTATGTTTAGGGCCCGCTCAGATGAATAAACACTGCTTAGTCACCCGTACGTGGTCATTATGGCGCAGGGAAACTGCATTGTTTGGAACGGTAACATTGGTAATACGTAGTTAATATTGGTATTCCTTTGTTAATCGGTCATTTGTGCTTATTAACAAGACTTTCTATTAGCTATAATAATTTTTCTGTAGTTGAGAAACAACGAGAGTAGAAATTGACATACTCTACTGAATTACCATGTGGTCAGTTCCAGACATTAGGTTTGGACTTTTGACCATATTATATCGTCAGTTAGTAAAATGTTGCTTTTTCTAGGGTCCAAGGCCTTTTAAAAACAGTTATACTAATAGTATTACTTTTTTAAACTAAAAACCATTCAGTCTAATTTAAAATCACCTACTTTTTTGCAGTCGGTTAATAACGGTGGTTACTCAGTTAACTTAAAATTTAAATGAGAAAACTCTTTTTCATATATTTTTTTAAAAGTACTCATTGGCTTTAAATTAGACCGTATTTACCTTATGAGTTATGATTCTTGATCGAAAGTAGGTAGGCTTTTTTTTAAATTGTAATAAACTAGTGCTTCACCGCGATCCCACCTGATTGTAAGCAGTGATGCTATAGTATATATATCGTGATATATTAAGTATTGGCAAAACTTTTGTAATTTTCACAACTTTATATGTGGTATTTTTCACTTTTTGGGATCATTTCCAGACCTTTGGAAGGCTTACGAGGGGCCGAAGATAATTCTTAGAAACCTCAGAATGTTTTCTTCATGAAACGAAACGAAACACTAACAGACGATTTTTGGTCTCTCTAGATCCCTGTCCACGTATTGCACTGGAAAACATAGCAAGGTATGTAAAACAGAGCGCGAGGTGTGTACTGGGCTATAATTTCGAGAGGCTATTACTGGAACTGTTATTTTATTTATCTATTTTAGGCTGAAATTAAATATTCCGTCCGTCAATCCAAACCGAGGGATCAGTTTATAATTTGGTTTGGACAAAGTTGCGAACAGAGTGAAAATGTATTTATAGTTCACTGATATGAATAATATTAAATCCATAATATTATATTAATCCATATTACATAATGTACGGTTGGAGGAGCATTAGTTAACGAGATTCATTAGTACTGATTACATTGGATATTTGTTTAAATAGCAAACGATGCGATACGATTAGTGATGATAACCAATTAATACATTATCCCTATTCTACTGAATAGATATGTATATTATTGTATATAGTACAGGCTGCGCGAAGGTTTTATATTATTCTAAAATAACACATAGGTAAAAATAATCATCATAGTTAGAATTTTAATTCTATTTTATGGTATGTTACATTTGGTTTTATTTATTTGGATTTTTTATTATCTAATTTTAATGTAATGTGATATAGACTAAGTATGTATTAAATAACCTATTATTATAACTTAAAACTTGTATCTGTATTTTCAAACAGCAAAATAAGTGTCTTGTATAAATACCATATGGTACAAAATAATATGTTATTAATATACCAACTTTTTTCGGACAAGCAATGGGCTGTACCTAAACCATTTTATGGACCCAGTATGGGTCATCACATGCAAGTATATTGCCATCAACCAAGTACAGATCTAAACTCCGAGCTGCCACTGTGAATTTCTAATTGGAAAACTAAATAACGTTTACAGAGAACATTAATTAACAATTACTAACCGCTAGACCGAGTACGTGATCATTATCACCATTTCAGCCGAAAGACGTCCATCTCAAGCTCGACATACATAAGCCTCTCCTAAGCTTCACAACGACCGATCTGTGCATCTCGCATTCATCGGACTCTTGTGACTTATCTGACCAACTGCGATTATACTAATTAAACTGTATTACTTATGTATGTATTATACTTACATAGTTAGGTTAAGCATAAAATATATTGAATTTTCAATTGTCTTTAAGGTGAATGCTTCAGGTAGCCCGCGAAATTCAAATTTTCTTACGTTGTTTGCAATTTGCAAGCCAGCAACTAAGTGAGCTTGGAGGCTTGTATTGATGATTTTTATGGTTATAATTATGTAACTAGTTACGGTTTACAGTCGCTAAAGTATTTTTAACTTCATACAACCTACCACTGGCTTGCAAATTGCAAAAAACGTAAGAAAATTTGAATTTCGCGAGCTAACCTGAAGCTTCCCCCTTAAACCTAATATACCGAAAAATCTGTATTACTTCAAACTAAAAACCTAAAAAAATCTAAAATTTTAAAATCTTCATAGGATATGCGTCACCTCCTTTTCTGCCCAGCATGCACAACTATACCTTCAAAGAATTATACGACAACAGAGCTGTCCAAGTAGCTAAATATTAGTCGCATGAAATTTGACTCAGATCGACACGAGAAGAAAAAGAAGAAGTAGATAAAGAAAGCAGTGTTGACACGTCACAAATATAACGTCAACCAGAAAGATGATACGCAGAGGCGCAGTGGTAAAGAGCAGAGGTGGCCCAGTGGTAATGGCCCTCTGACTAGGTGTTACACATCTTTGAGTTCAAACCCGGCCTGGGTTTGAACTCAAGATATACCGCTATACCGTGTTTTATTCTCATCACCACTGCTCTTTATACAGTAAAGGGGAAACCGGAACGAAAACTTTGAAGACATGTGACATCCGCCAATGCGTATCGGGCGCGCGTAATGAATTACTCCTCATTTCCTCTCCTTGAGTTGAGGGTTGAGTCCCAGCAGTGGGATGGTTATAAGGTTAAATATACTAGCAGTTTTTCGCGACTTCGATCATGAGAATAAAGTTATTAATTCCGTTTTAAATTCCAATATTTAAGTTTATTACCCCAAGAAATAGAAATTGTCCATACAATCTTTAACATTCTCCAAAACGTTTTGCGGGGGTAGTTTTGAAAAAGAAATAACGACAACCTATATTATTTACTTAGGTTACTATTTTATGCTAATTTTCATGGATATTTACGCTATAAAATTTTGCCTACGTATAATGAAATCTATCTTATCGCGCGCTTATAGGCCAAATATCCAAAAATCCTCTCATAGCCACGCCTACGTTATGAAAAAAAATCTCTTGCAAAATTTCACGTGTCTAGTCTTTGTCAGTCAGTTTCTCCTGTGTATAATTGTATATGTATCCCATTTGTGTAACTATAACCGATACTACATATATTTGTAGACAAATGTCCAAACATCTATCCTTAACCGCAATAATCTTTCCCAGTCTCCTAATAATTGTCAATTAGATCTAAAACAGCGAGAGATAGATTCTTAATTGTGCCATCCGCGCGTCAATAAATTGAAGTTGTTACCGAGCCAAGCGTCGAACTGTAAGGCTGCGTTTCCACTATATCGTATCGATTAATTTATCGGCAGATGACTATCGTCTCTAATTTGTCGTACTTATCTTTTTTATCGTTTAACTATTATCGTATTTAGCTGTTCCCATTAGATCGCGAAAACATTTTTTCGTTTTAAGGCTCAGGCTTTGTCGTTTGCACATCAGTGGCAAGCTAAACAACACAGCAGACATTTTTTTATCTTTTTACCACTGTCGCGCTAACCGATACTAATGTCATGACAATCTGTTCTCACCGCAAAAAAGTCGTAAACGACAGTTTTTTTTTACTATACATAGGCTCACACACACACACACACAAACACAGTTTACAGTTTATCGTGTCGTTTTATAAATGAATATCTCCATTTAAATATACAGGCCGTAATACTCAAAACGGGTAGTTCCAGATTATCTGTCGTCATGACAAAGTGGGGACGCGGCCTAACCGGAACGATTGAGAACGTACAGCCAGCGACTTAATCGTGGAGGAGAATATTAATTAGCTTAACTTCGGCTTGCTATTACAAATGTGATACAAGTCAAATACATTTATTGAAGGGTTACCACTGGCTCGATTTTCTTGCAAGATACCTTGATGAAATTACTTTCAGTGTTTTAAGTAATTTATTTTTATATATCTATTACTAAACAGTACTTCCATGTGATATTTTATTATTTATTATTAAACTAGCTGCTGCCCGCGACGTCGTCTGCGTGAAGGCTCTACAGCACCAAAAATACTTAAGATGTCGCTATAGCATTATAAGTAAACAACTTTTAAAATAGCATTAATATACATGTTTTTTTTGCAAGCGAAGCAAGTTTAGAGAATTATATGGGAATCCTGCTGAGTTCAGTCAAAAGTTGTGACTGAAGGAAATACAGAAAATGATGTATGTGTGGAATATCAGTCTTGCCATGAAGTACCGTGTTATCCCAGTTAATGGGTTGTAGAAGTCTGATAGGCAGCCGCTCCTCGTAAAATACTGGTATTCAGCTAAATCCGGCTTGACTGGAAGCCGACCCCAATATAGTTGTGAAAAGGCTAGGCAGATGATGATGGTGATGTATGTGTGGAATGTATTCCATTCCAGGACACAAAAGTGTAAAAATACGTACAAAGATATCGTACCTTACAACACTTCCCTATAAATTACGTTGCCAGATGCCAAAATGTAAAGAGAATCAGGACTGGTGACGCGGGAGCAAGCACCGTACAGTTGCCTTTGTGAGAAGCAACTTGTCCTGAGAACTGTACGCGCTTGAACTGGAACGGGAAGTTGTAAGGTAGGGGGAAATGCGTGGTATAAATGCTGCCTCGCCGATGCCACAACCATAAGAATTTCTGCTCTAATTGTGTGTCTGTGGAGTGAGACGACTTTAAGGCGAGTCTCGTTACACAGCTCTGGAGGAGATAGGTTCCGAAGAAGCACAATTGGGACACTGACCTTCAGCTGGATGATATGCACTGAAAGTTCACTTGCTGACATGGTGTTCAGAAATTCCACGGGATAATGTGTAGCGTTATCTTGCTCGACAACAGTGTTTATCGAGGTGTAGACCACTTCATTCCCCTCAATTTCCCAGAGAATGCATTCGTTAATTGCTGCAGCCTGATCATTTATGGGCATCTAAATGGCCTACTCACACACCCAAGAATACTACTGGTGCAGTATACGACTGACATCCCCGTACACACAGCGAATGAGTTCTTCTAAGCTGGATACTATTTTTTTGTATCACCCGAAGGTTGACTGGTAGAAAATGCCTAAGGCATTAAGTCCGCTTCTGTACTTCTACCAAGAGAGTGTACCACTCTACCGAGAGACTCTAGCAGCACCACCTGTCCACCTCTCTCTTCTTGTGTGCGTTTGCCATGACTTAGAAGGACATCGTAAAATTCCTGAACACGTGTATTGTCTCCAAGCTGAGCATTAAAAATTAGCATTTCTAATTGAACTTAACTTCAGGTGGAATACGCGAGAGATCAAGTCGTGCCTGTCGTATGAAGCCTATCCTGCAAGGAGTTGAGCTGTTATTTCAGGATACTTTGGGTTGGTAGTGATGATAGTGAAGAGGTCCGGGCGACCAAACTTTCGCACGTAACAAAATGCATCTTGGGTCCTCTCGTGCATGTACCACGGACCTTTTGTGAAGGAGGAGGGGAGAATGACCATGAATGAGCATTTGTATTATTCTGCATAGAGATAGACGTAGTTCTCAGCTTTGAGCTTTCTTTGGTTGGACCTTATAAATACCAAACGCTATGTCTCAATTTTGGCGTACATGTCCTAAGAAAATGAGTAAAGAGCGTACGATAATGGCGGAGATAAGAACCATTGTTTACCCTCAGCTGGATCAAGAAGCTGTAGAAATGCATGGCGGATGGTTTTTTTATGATTTGGGGTGCCTGTCTGGGGGTCTACATTATAGTGGGCAAAATGGTAGCCATCCTCTCCGCGACAGAACTGAAATGAGGTACCAATATGTATGTCAATCACGCCGACAAAGTGCAAAAATAAAAATTGGAAAAATATGTTTTATTAGGGTAGCTACATGTAAAAAGCGTTTTTTTTTTTAATTTCATCCCTAACGTGTGGTATATTTTTGGATAGGTATTTAAAAATGAATAGGGGTTTACTAAAATCATTTTTTGATAATATCAATAATTTCGAAAATAATCGCTCCCAAAGGAAAAAACAATGCGTCCCTCTAACTTTTGGACCATAAGTTTAGAAAATATGAAAAAAATCTGGAAAGTAGAGCTTTATAAAGACTTTCTAGGAAAATTATTTTGAACTTGATGGTACGAACAGTTTTTGAAAAGTTGGGGACACTTAGTTTGACGGACGGGAAACTACGGAACCCTATTATACTGGGCGTGGCCCGACATGCTCTTGGCCGGTTTTTGTAATACTTAACACCGCATTTTTTTTAAATTGTCTTCCTCAACTCTGCTCAAGATTTTGAGGGTTTTGTTGGAACTTGTATTTGTCAAACGAACTATACGATACAAACTGTTATGAAGAAAATGCAAAATGCCATCTATGAATTTTAAGAATAACTAACTACTAACCTCGCCAACATGATAAAATTTTAATTATAAATTTCCAAAAAGTGTTAATATGTAACTTGATTTGATTTTTATGAAATGTCATAGATGGCGCTGTTTTAAAATTTCCTTTATACTACTAACATTCATTACATTATGTTTTTTCTGCCCAAGTTACTTAAATGGCGTAGTTTTTATATTGTAAAGCTAAATAATAGCATGGCTTACTCAAAAACAACATTTATATAGGCGTCGTTAAATTACACGCTGCCACATAACGCGTCAGAAAAATAAAGATTTACAGCTCCTCCCCCTTAGGTGATAGCGTGATAATATGTAGCCTATTTGTTTTCCCGACCTCTCAGTAATATTCATGCAAAATTTGAAGTAAATCCATGCAGTACTTTTTGAGTTTAGCCCGGACATACAGATAAACAGACAAACAGACAAACAGACAAACAGACATGAATTCTAAAAACTATATTTTTGGCTTCGGTATCGATTGTAGATCACGCCCCAAGTATTCTTTTAAAAAAATATTCAATGTACAGTTTTGACTTTCCTACGATTTTATTATATGTATAGATGTTCACCCCAATGCACTTGCTTCTGGATTGCTTAACCTATCAATACTCGCGAAACGAGACACAATAGTAACACAATAACAGCGCGGTCCAATGAGACCATTCGGGGATTCATGAATTAATCCAGCCAATGTGTGGTTGTAACCACACAAAAGAAACCATGTGCTTTAAGCAGAACGTAGAGCATTGGCCCTCGTTTCTGCCAATAACAATTTCTCACGCTACCAATTTGCTTAAAGTCAATTTGACTGATTGCAAATAAACTGAAAAAAAAATGTAATGTACACGCGTAAAAGATCAGTAATGTTCATCATCATCTGCCTAGCCTTTTCCCAACTATATTGGGGTCGGCTTCCAGTCAAGCCGGATTTAGCTGAATACCAGTATTTTACGAGGAGCGGCTGCCTACCAGACCTCCACAACCCATTAACTGGGGTAACACGGTACTTCATGGCAAGACTGGAGTCAGATTTACTGGCTTCTGACTATCCGTAACGACTGCCAAAGATCTACAAATGACAGCCGGGACCAACGGCTTAACGTGCTTTCCAAGGCACGGAGGAAACTCGTTATGTTAAGATGGTCACCCATCCACAGACCAACCTAGGCAAGCGTTGCTTAACCTTGGAGATCGACCTGTGCGGCTGTTATTATTTAGCCACGAGCTCCTTCTTTCAGTTTCAGTTCATATGTTTAAATTAACTCCGTCAATTATTTTCGACTTCTATTACGAAGCCTCTTCAATAAAAGCTAGTATATCTATCTTGACTTTTAATGATTTGATTAAATTCAGGATAACGATTAGAATCGAAGGAATGCTGTTTGGGAGCCAGTAACCGCCCATTAACGTCTGAATTAGAAGATAACGGAAAATGGCAAAGTTAGATAGGAGCATGAAAAATACAAAAGTTACTTCATTAAAATTAAGTGACCTTTGTATTTTTAAAAGGTACTTGATTTTAATTAAGTAACTTTTATATTTGTCATATTCTTTTATAAGTTTCAAAATGGAATATAGACTAGGCCGCGAGATTATTCGAAAGAGTTACGTAGTAAGAGTAAAATAGTTAGGCTCTGAAATGCTCAGAGTAATTCAAGAAAAACAATAGTAAATAAATACAGACAAAAATAAAGAAAAAAAAAAAAAAACAAGGGCAAAAAATAACATACAGGCATGGAAATAGAAAATTAAAATCTGTTTGAGGTCAAAAACACGCCTAACTCAGGATATGCTGCGGTATTTAAAACACCTTGTGGTAAATTACCGGAACATCATGTGAGTTATTTGTCAGTTACAGTCTGACACTCCCTTTTGTTCCACTCTGAGTGAGAGAAGTTATTCGATAATATTCGCCACTATAAAAATAATTTTAAAATTTGTTAAAACCAACAGTGATAAAAGTACGTATAGGTAATCAATATTAAACATCTTCATACCCACTACAAACTACCTTCTTTATACTGCTCTAATTAGAGATATGTATGTTATCGACATTCCGAAAAAACAAAAGCAAATAATTTCTAAACTTAATTAAATACCCGTGCTAGTAATCAGTGTTTGCAATTATTTTTTTATCCGATACGTATCGATAAACGATACTCTAAAAAGCATAAATAAAATCGCACAAACAAAATCAGAGCTTTCTAAACATTGCTGAAGCAATTTTCCACTTTAAATGGGTATTGTAGGATTGTTTAATAAAATACTGCTGGCTAGATAATGCACAGGAAACGGCATATTAAAAAAATTGCTTCGTTGGCATTACTCGTGAGCTTTATTGATATAATTAGAGCATTAATTTTTAATTGAGGTTTAATTTTTATTGAGACATTTCACATCTAACTTAAGTTTCACTCACGTCTCACGTTTATAATATTATAAACGTGAATGTTCGTATGTTTTTGATGTTTGTTACTTTTTCACGCTGAAACTACTGAATTGGTTGCAATGAAACTTGGTATACAGGTAGACTATGTGCCGGAATAGCATTATAGACTTTTTTATCCTGGGAGTAGCCTTGGGATAATTTTCTCCTATCACGCGGGCGAAGGCACTGCCAGCAGTTCGTAAACAGTAACTTCTTTCTCTTCCGGGTGGAGCGAGACGGAGTATCAGAGTTTTCCTGACTAAAACTGACCAGTCTTTCTATACTTGTTTTTTTTTTGTTCTAAGAGTAACTCTTTTAAACAATTCCGCAACCCTGGCAGGCATCGGCACCTAGCGATTCATTGAGCTATATCAATAAACTTGGTTCTTCTGCATGAATCTCCTCCATGAACTTAAACATACCTAATTGACGAAATGTCTGGATACCAAAAGCGCATCTCAGCGTAATCTCTCGGGAAATTCTGGCGTGAAGTGTATTACATTAAACTAAGTAGCAGTAAATATATTAAATCCAGTAGCTACTGAAGTAAAACGGGTGTTTATTTCAGAGAAATATGAACGGAATGGCTCCCTACAGAAAATGCAGCTTTATCTTCATCGAAGATATTTCCTATTATTTTTGCTAGATATAGTAGGAACTACGTTAATTGGATTTCTATTTGTATCTTAGTATTGTTATTGCCGTTTTGTCTAGTTAAGAGCGAGTCTAAGACATTTTTCCGGGAATATATTCCTGAGATTCAGAGTATCCAATGACTATTGTGTGACTATTGTATATATAATGACTATTTAGACTTTTATTCATATCCTTTGAGCAGTTACTTAGAACGAAAAGAAGCAAAAAACACACACAAAATAACTACACATATATTATGTAGTATCAAACTTTCACCTAAAAGTTTGCCTATTCCTAAAACAGTGAACGTATCATATTTTGTTATATTTAGACGAAACAGGTACTTAGGTAATGTATTTAAAATAACTAAGTAAATATGTTAGCTTAGTTTATCATAGAATAACTTATCTACCGAATTAAGGGGCGTTAGCATAATTTTAGGGATAAAAAAGGCTATTTTTAACCTTAAGTAAAGTGGCTTTAAGATGTGAATCCAATATAAATATATCGATGTGTATATATCCAGTCTTTCAGTAAATAACCTAACATCATTAGGAAGGATAGCCTACCTAGCCCTGAAGGTTTCAAGAGACCAAGTTCCGTTAAGTATTTCTAGGACACGTTTTATAGAGGGCGAGTTAAGTGCCATAAAACCACTGAGAAAGAAACCTTTATTTTTAAAGTACAATCAAACAGACAAATCGAAAGTCATTAACCAAGTTATTTATTTAGACTTCTTAGGCATTGTCTACCATTCAACAAAGAGAGATGAAGTCATCACAGGGGTCTAATTAAGCTCAATTCACTAATGTCTAACAAATAGTTTATTTATTTACTAACTCTTCATGCTCCATAAAGGTACATAGGCGGACTTAATGCCTCAGGTAATTTGTACCAGTCTACTAAGGGTCTAGTTATAATAGTTATATACTCGTAATAGTTGGTTTCCACTAACCATGACTATTTTATTAAGAACATTTGAATCCAATAAAAATAGTAATTTACCACGAGATAGTAAAGTTTCAGTTGCAATTTGTCTCCTAGCACTGAGTCGAGAACTCTCCCTTACTTAACTCCAAATAAAACTTTAATTGAACTTCTTTAACGTCGACTTACTGCGAGAACTTTACGTAGATTCAGGCTCACTTTTACATTATGCAGTTGTATAAACTTGGAGGGATAACGATCGGAATACATTTATTATTTATTTATTTAGACTTACATGTAGACGGATGGAGAGGAAGAGGGAGACCAAAGAAAATATGGATTGATTGTGTAAGGACTGATATGAAAGAAAACGGAGTTGGTGATAGTACGACGGGTGACAGGACAGAATGGAAGAAAAAAACGTGTTGCTCCGAGTAATAAGGGATAAGGGCAGGAAGAAGAAGATTTATTTATTTAAACTTCATGTACAGTGGTGGTACATAGGCGAAGTTAAGGCATCAAGACATTTTTTACCAGTCAACCTTTGGGTTATTTGTTTAACCCAAAGGTTGACTGGTAAAAAATGTCTGTTGCAAACCTGTGGTAGGTTTGCAAAATATTTCAAACTTTTTGGTATTTGGTAGGTTTGAAAGATGTTTCGTATTTTGAAAGTTTTACACTTATGCTGTCTATATCCAGGTATTTTCGCGGCGTATGTACGCTGTACGGTGCCTGAAGTAATTGGCTCCCGTAAAGTGGTTAAGCTTGGCTTCAAAATTCACTTACAACGTGAAAATTGATTTGCGAAAGGTTTACGTTACCGTTTTTTTTAAATATCGTAAAGTGGTTAAACTTGGCTACAAAATTCACTTATAAGGTGAAGTTATTTAAATTATTCGAGATAAGTTTTCATTACCTTTTTTTAAAAATTAATTTTTGTTTGACTATAATATTTCAGTGAATAAATTATTATTTTAATGTTTTTTAAATTTGTAAAAACATAAAGTTGAGAAACTTGGTTTCTAAATGCTCTCTATACTATAAGTTGGTTGTTACGATTGTAAAGGTTTGGGAAAATGTAAGTTAAGAATTTGGCACAGACATAAACGATATTTTCTTGAGGTTGGAGCATAATTAGGGCCAGGAACCAGAAAAGCCATTTTCGGAACCCACTTTCAAAAAGGATTTTTTCCCATTAGAGTTTCGTAACAGAAGACTATTTTTCTGTGTTTGTTGTAATTACTGTTAACAGAACTTACATAAGGGAATAGTACATTTTTTTATTTTTTTTGCAAGCTGTGTGCCATACTAGAAATTACTTCTATCTTATGGGTGTGTTCACAGACATGTAAACTCACATAAGCAATATATCCAGACCTAGAACAACTATCTCTAGGAAACAGAAATATTTTTGTAATAATATATATGTAATTAACTGGAAGATATGTAAGCTATTACAAACAAATAAACTGCGTGGCTTATTTTCTAGTAAAATTTTCACCACATATAAGTTGAGTATGTTCTCAGCAACTACGAGCAAACCCTGCCTGATCGCAATAATCTGTGATAATATCTAAGGAAACAACATTGTTTACTGTGGATATAGTTGTAAACACACCCAGCAAACATAGTAACATCCTCCACCAGGAACTGGATTAGGGTCGTAGGACCAGCAAACATGGGGAATCACGTACACCGCTCTGGATTAAATTTAGCGCATGGCCAGACTGCAAGCGCGAGCACGAGGCGGGTTCGGCGCGGTGAATTCAAACATAAGAACTTCATGTGTGTGTCCACAGTGAGCACACGGGCGCGGGAAGCGACGCGGGCTGCAAGACGCGGGAAACGCGCAGGCATCTGATGCCAAAGCTCGTTCAAATAAGTGGCCACAGTGATTGCGCGGGCGGCAAGCGGCAACCCGTGCTGGAGTGCTATTCTCTAAGAAAACATCTTTAAACTGCAGCGACGAAATCCAAATCGGTATTAGGTTAAACTGTGAGAAGCTACTCTCTAAGAAAACAGCCTTACGACAGCGCTGTGCGCAAAGACGTTTTCTTGTAGAATAGCACTCTACGAGTAGGTATCTCAAACTAGTTCGACCTAACTGCGTGCGTTGCTATGGGTCCACTGTGGACAAGCAAAACGCTTGCGTTCCCGCACCCTCGCCGCACAGCCAGTGTGGTCAAGCACTTACAATATCACAAATATCACACACAAAGTTCCAAGCTGCGCACAGTATTAGTGAAACTAACTAGAACTATTTTAACGACCCGGCGACACTTGCTTTTATAACATACAGTATAAACAATGTTGGCCATTAAAATTGTTGTAGTTTGTTAAATACATTCTCGTGATTTGTCGTCCTTTCCTTGCACAAGGTGACTTTGTTTATTAGTGCTATTTCAGCGAATGAAACTAGTTGTGCAGCTATAAACATAGTATAAAACTAAGTTCTCCGTCGTGTCTATTATATTTGCAATAAACTTAAAAACTGCTGATCGTTTTTCTAGTGATTTGCACCAATAGAAAGATTCATGATCAAGGATGAGAGCGGCCCACACGAGTTTAATTTCCAATTAGACGAGATTAATATCGTGATAAGTATTATAGGGTGAAATTATAGCTAAAACCTAAAATAAGTTCGACTATATACGACTACTATCTACTGTTTAAGTTGCACTTTCAGACGGATTTGGACTCGGAAAATATGTGTGAAACGGAACTTGAAGCTAATATGAACAATTTTGCTATCTACATAACAGATCCGGTTCATTTGAATGGAAGAGCAGAGTGCAATGAAACAATGTAACTATGGTAAGTTTTCATGGATACTCATGAAAATTTATGAACAATGCAAAACGTATTCATACAGTCGAGAGAACCTCTAGAATAAAAATGTTTGTATCGAATGGTTTCGAAAGCCTATTTTATTGAGGCTGGTTGAGATTTTTGCGGTCGAAATGCACGTTTAGTTTGAACAATGTCGTTGATGTCTTTTACCTGAATAGGTGGTATTATGTTGAACTTAATTCAAACTCAATTTTTTCTTCTAGTCCCATTAGTTTCGACTGTGACTGTCAGTTCTTCCTTTTACATATTTATAAATAGATTATTATCCGAGGAGTTTGTGCCTTGAAACACTTAAAAAAATTTGGAATTTGTTCCTCAAGTGAAATAAAGTTTCACAACTTGATGTAATAAACCAGTTCACAAAGAGTATGTTTTTTCTCAATAACGGAACATCCTTGATCTGAGCTAACTGATGATGCGCGCTGCGATGAGCGATGCGTAATGTATTTGCATTCGATGATTATCTCAGCGCGGGTCAATGATAGGTGACTCACAAGTACTACGGCCGTGATGCAACTTGATACATAAGTAGTTAAGGCGCAGTGATGTAACAAATAAATACTACACATTTAGATGAGATTTCGGAGAGCTTGATAATATTAACTTGATTTCTATTTATATTTGTCACTGATATTTTAAAAATTCAATTGCAAATACTGACTTAGGTATATGCTACGGGAACGTAGTATATAAGTCAAGAACTACTTTGTATTTTTAGTGCACTAGCTTCAGGCGTTTTATAAGTGCCCACGTAGGCCTATGTAAAATAAAAATATTTTTGATTTGATTTGATTTAAATATTTATTTTTTGTATAGTAGTTTCCGAATACCTACTATTTAAATTAGGGTAAATATTAATATTTTTTATTAACTTTAAAATTTTTCTTTTTCTATTTATTTGTTATGTCACATATTATAGTTTATAAAACTTGTCATTTAATTTTTACGATTTGCTAACGTAATTTTTTTCCAAATTATCGTATTTTTACCTATATATACACGTTCGTGCTTAAGTCAAAGAATTTTTCAACAAATCATACGAACAATTGGTATGTAAATGAGTATTGCATGAAATCACATTATTTACTAACATTAGTACTCAAAACTTTTTTTATAAACTGACTTTTGGCACTTTCTCACCTGATGGTAAGAGATGGAACTTAATTAGAAAAACGAATCATAACAACACTATGGGGTACCCATCTACCATAGCGCCTTAAGTAAAAACTTAAATACGAGTATACTACATAGTATCTAGGAGATTTAAATCTCAGAGGATATTACATGCAGCTTTGGCCGGGAGGTTGGTATAGTGACAATACTTTCTAAAGTCATTGTGCAACAAAACAATAAGATTGCGTTTCGGGGTGTGTGCGTCGGAATTGCTTAACTAATGTTTATTTTGCCAAGCCCGGATCATCATCAGACCATCAGACTTATGGCAATCCACTAGCATTACATATTGGACATCTCATTAAACATTTTAGGAGCACATTAATTGTGCATTTTCATACATTTCTCGGTTCATTGTGTACCGATTATGTTTTAAAAGTTATACTCTCCGATAGGTTCGATATAAATATTCTTATGATCAGGTAATGAACGGCGAAGATATTGACTGAAACTCCTCGTAGTAACGGAACTCCTCGTAAAGTTGTAACAAGTAAAATGGCTTTATTTATACGTTTAGTCGATAACCGCCTGACTGAAAAAAGAGGCGCTACATCGAAATGGCATTTTGTAATAAATTAACACTAACATCGCAGATGCACTCTGACTATAAATACCATCGAACTCATCTGCCACTATGCCGGAGGTCGTGGGTTCAAGTCCCATTTTTACAGTTTGCCAATTTCCAGACAAACGCTACCTGTTCGAATGTATTGCTTTATTGCCCATTATTCAGAAGTCAGGTTTTTTTTCTTCACGTAACATCGTATGGAATGAAAATAATTCAATTTCTCGAACTAACATTTGCTTGGAAAACTCACTTTGGCAAACAAACCTTGTTTTAGTGAAGATTGAGCATGTGATTTCAGAACAAGACCGGCGAAGGCGCATTTTTCTTCGTTTCTCCTTTTTAATCTTTACTCCAAATGAAAATGTACGTGGGAATTTCCTTTTTGTATTTTTGTGTTACCATTACGACTGAACGTATGGTGCTTGGAATTGACGGCACTGTTGGCGCAGTGGTTCAGTTTCTATTGGCTTGCTGCGGGTTCAGGACTTCGGGTTCGAGTGCCACTTGGTACAAATATGGCCTATAGGTAGTTGTTCCGCATCTAGATGCTTTTGTCTGCCGGGATCCTGACACCGATTTCCAACCGCCGCGCGCCGTAGGCGTGGGCTAGCCGTCCGGCTGTCCGGTAACTTGTGCTTTTGTGCATGTTAATTGAAATGTTTGTGAATGCATCGTAGTGTAACGCAACGTATTTGTAAGAAAAAATGTAGGTATGCTATCATCTAATAGCGACTTCGCTCGAGTGAAATGCCAAAAATTATTACAAGAGAACATAGGTACCTAGTAATGACATAAAAAGACATGATCTACCCCTAAGTCCATTGAAATATGTTGCGTAATCCTACTAATATTATAAATGCGAAAGTTTGTGAGGATGGATGTATGTTTGACTCTTTCACGAAAAAACGGCTGGACCGATCTGGTTGAAATTTGGTATTTAGATAGTTTATACCTTGGATTAACATATAGGCTACTTTTACTCATACTTTTTTTATTTTTTTTTCGATTTTGTTATTTTTGCTATAGGCTGCTTTTTATCAACACACCTCGCGGGCGAAGCCGCGGGCGGAAACTAGTAAACGGGAAGGAGTGACAAACATATAGCTATACAAAAACACAAACATGCACCTTTATGCTATTAGAGCGAATATTTTGAGACGAGCTTTTTTCCTACCATATAAAGTTCTACCAGTATAGTGTTTCACCAGTGGCGTAAACAGGTTACCAAGGGACCTGGGCCAAAACATGTGGCCTCTTTTTTAACTTGGGAAATCATCAAATAACTTCACCTGCTCTGAGTTGAACGGGAAGAAGTCTCAGACGTTGTCTGACTGAAACGGTTTGCCATGATTAAAGTAGTGTTGCAACCTATTTTATTTAGTATTCGTACATGAGAGTAGTTTTCACTAGTTCAAAAGTTATTGCTTTTCAAGTTTTGCTTGCAAGCAAGCTTGGAAGCCTCAGGGCACTGCCCCGCGTAGCCTTTTAGTAGTTACACCAATTCGTTTCGCTATTATTATAGTAATAATAATTTATTTGCTAATATTGTAGGTATACAGATAAGAGTAAAACATACAACATTATTGTAATACCTTTTATTTTAGATAAGTTCGCGCTTGACCGCTATCTCACCTGATGGAAAGCGGCGATGCGGTCAATGATGGAGCGTGCTTACCTAGAAATAATTATTCACTCTTGACTTAAAAATTCCCGGATTTGTAGCTCAGAAAACACACTTTCAGCAGGTATATTTCAAATAAGAGTACTTTGACGACTAGTGTATTTTGTCTTCATAGTTATACATAGTTAGTTTTAGTATAAAAATATAGTTTAGTTAATATTTAAGTTTGTAAAACTATTTGAAATAATCCCTTAATATAACATAATATTCCGATCCAAATCCAAAACTATGTACATTCATTTTGAAAGACCTAAACTATTCGTAGGCCTCACATTTATCTGCAGAACTAAATTCCAAGCCAAAACAACAATTAAAATGAGTATATCTTGAGTTTAATGTCAAAAGGCAGACAGACGTTTAATGTCTGCAATTAGTTAGGTAGCAGTTAATAGCTAACTTGACTTCAGATAAGACTACACCCACCATTTGCTGGTAACATTTGAATTCATGAATTGTTTGACCATAAAGTCTGAAGTCTGAAAATGACTTGTGAAAATGAATGAATACTCAGTTACAAAGGCGGCCTTAATGCCTTAGGCATTCTCTGCCAGTCAGCTTAGGGTACTGTAGACGTAATATAGCATGGGAATAGACGTAATAAGAGAATAAAATATTATTTAGAAAACAAGAGCACAAATATATATACAAAAGATATTCATAATAATATCTTCATCAAATTACTTTTCCTGCTCTTGAAGGAGCGAGACAAAGTATCACTTTTATCAACTAATTCCCACTTGTGTTCTTTTAGTCGCCTTTTGCGTTCCAGGGTTACTGTATTGAATCATCACAAAAGATGTTTAGCTAAAAATCAAGTCGTCTTAAAAATCTTTAAATCCTAATAAGATTTTCGAAAATAAGGCCCCCGAAAAGCAGAATCAACTAAAGCAATTTTATTGGAAATAAACTCTGATAACAGCTACTGTGTGTTTACAAGAGTTATGGCAAACCACTTGTTAACGACTTTGGGAAGTGAAATAAACTCCGCAGCCCATACAAAGTTACCAATCACTTTAACGACCCACAAAGGAGGGACTTTCTCACTCTTCTTTCAAGAACCCTTCATTTTATTGTGATTGGAAACAGGAATAATCACCCCTAAAGTTATCCGGCACACTAAAACACAGGGTATGTATAAAGTAGTAAAAGTTCTTCGATCTACAACATTAAGTATAACGCTGCATATATTTACATGAGTCAGCAAACTTGACATTTACAACCTCCTAAAATCGAATTTCAACGAAATGTGGCAGGACTCCTCATGCCCTAAAGATCCAAGCTTTTATGTAGCAAAAATTTTGTGATTTATGCGCGATAAAAGCGTGCATGCGCGACCGAAGCGCGGCCCTTTCCAAATAATTTTTACAACTTTTCCCCTTTCAAAAGAAAACGAGCAATCTGAACGGAACCCGCATAATATGTACCCGGAACCGGTTTGTCAGAGGCTTCAGTTCTTTCGGTCGAATTGTTTTCACGAAACCAAGTTGGGAAAACAAAGTTTTCACATCGACGTAAATTGTGAGGAGTGTTTGATAGTTTGTCTGTAATTGAGACTTGTTGTATTTGCGCCTAACACGTTTATTTTCCCTTCTTTTTCGTACGTTTTACTACTTTTTGTTTTTACTGAAAGTATCGCGAGGGAATGCGAAGCTGGGAACAGCCAACAAGTTTAAATTAACATTGTCGCGACGATAAACAATTGCGGAGTATCTCATCGCGACACGTAACTTATCCTGAAAGTTATTCAACTCTGGCTCAGGGGAGGCGGGGAGGGGAAATGCTTCATTATTGTAGAATTGGACAAGGTTTTAACGAGACTAGACCACATAAGATAATTTGGTGCACTAACTTTGAAGTGACCTCGTTCCATATTGAAGAAAGAGCATCTGTGAAAGTTTAAGACAATATAGTTACTAGTAGGGGTAGTCGCAAATCTCGCTCGGATTAATTAAGTTTACGTAGTTTGCAAATGTTTGTTGTATTATACAACAAAGTTAGTCATTTGTTTGTTAGACCTTGTACTTCTTTTTCATCATGAAATTGCATCTTATAACCCACGAGGATCGATTTAAAATAAATCGCTTACAGCAATCTCTGTTTGCGGACAAGAAATACACCAAGGACTATCCTTGGCCTGCGCCAGACGTTTTTAATAAAGTTCGTATTAGATTTATTAAAGTGTAGGATTCGATTAAAAGAAGACTAGAGATCTTTAGTTGAGAGGCAGGATTATGATGTCAAGTGTTTTGAAATTAATATCAGTCGTTCCAGTTCGTGCAAAGGTCAACTTTCATTATAAGCAATACACAATTTAAAAAACAACGATATACATACAATGGAAGGGTTTTATATTATCATTGTAAGATTATGTGTTTAATTGATTGATTGTTAGCGGTAATAAAGTGGCAATTAATAAAAAAAAATGTTCCATTGATGATAAGGTTGAACTTAATAGCCTTAGTGGTTACTTCCAGATTACTTTCCTTAATTTATACCATTCTAGTTTGTTCCAGCGGCTTCACTCAGGTGAAGTATATACCTATGTCACTTAGTAATAATGTAGCATTCTACTGTTGAATGATTCTTTAAAACCAGTCCTATATACTCGTAGTTTCTATAGACTATAGAAACTACGAGTATATAGGACTGGTTTAAAACTATATTAAAGTAGAGAAGTAATAAAAATACAAAAATATAAATCTATGACGATTGTAACAAACACAAATCTTTGTTAGAATCGTCATAAGTTTTTGTTCTAGGTTTCCTTAGTTTTATCCAAATTATATTTCTCAAGTTACGAAGGTATCTCTTTGACATTAAAAACGCATTCCGTTCGGTGGCTTCTGATTCGAACAGCAATCACCTGAACCATAAGTTACTTCGTATAAATTCACCTTGAAAAAGATATAAAGCTAGAACAATCTTTTTTACATTTACTAAGGCTTTGCCCGACATAATAACTGTCGAGACATTTTAGCATTTAGCGTCTCGTGAACTCCAAGAGTACGAACGAGCGCAGTCCATAATGGATTCCGAAACATTTTCACGAGTCAATTTGCATTTCGAGAAGATTTTCGTAAATTACTATTCAAATTATTTTCTTTTCGTCTCAGTAACCTTTGAGTCATTCTAACTTTTTATAAATAGAGCGCCCGTAGTTTTATGTTACTTTTAAAAATAATTCCAGAGCAAAATTGTTAAAGTTAACATCTTTCAACTTTGAGATTCACTTGTCGTTTATTTTAACGCAATATTAAAACAGTGATTAACTCGGAAAGCTAAAATGTTGCTACGTTAAAATATTAATTTTAAAACCGTCATAAAACACGAATTCTACCGCAATAAAATTAATTGAGAACGGTGTGTTTCGCGCTGTTTAATTTGTCTAAAGGTGATGTGAAGGTAAATTTTTCTGCGAACAATTAATGGGAAAATCGTTCTTTTTATTTTCAAACAATTAGTGAAGACTTCCACCAATTTGTGAAGCATATTCATCGTATTTTTCCCTTGAACCTCAAGGAGAATTTCTTCAAATTATAAAAGTTTTAATTAAAAGTCTGATTACTCACAAAGAAGATAACTTACCGAATGCGTACGAAATACTGTCGTCATTTTAATTTGGTGACGATATTACGTTCCACATTGTATGTTAATACCGGTAGTGTGGCGTGGCTCGCGCACCAATGGATTTAAAAAGCCTTATGAATAAACTATTATGTAATAAGATGGCAATGTGTCATTTAACAGGCTGATAGGTGTTTTGTATGCACATATAAAACGGCTGCCAAGCCACGGGTGCTCCGTTGGCCTTCAACTTGACTAGTTTAGATTCAACGGACGGAAAGGAGGCCTTAATGCCTCGAGACGTTACAACGCAACGTGCTCGTGGCTAATGTTATTTTTAGACTTTTGATTTTAGCTGTAATGTATTTAATTTTACTTGACCTATTATAGCTAGAAATGATAAGTGATATTTCTTTTGCAAATAGTATTAAGGACCATTTTTACACGTAAATTTCTCATCGGTTTATTCTAGATGTAGCCTGTTTCCTAGCTGACTACCCTGAGAAGAAACACCGAAACAAATATATATAGCAAATATGTAAAAAATAAAATAAAAGTACAATTAAAAATGAAAACAAAACAAAAGATGACAATAATAAAATTGTATCGAATACTAGAGTGAAAATATGGTCCAATAAACTGCGTGGACAATCTGAATGAGCCCAAAAAGTAAAATGTTCCACATATATTTTGGGGACACCTGTTTTCAGTAGTAGGATGGTGTGTTTCATTGTTACAACCTGGTGGTCTAAAGGGATATAAATAAAAAAAG
This sequence comes from Mythimna separata, assembly GCA_030763345.1. Lineage (NCBI taxonomy): Eukaryota > Metazoa > Arthropoda > Insecta > Lepidoptera > Noctuidae > Mythimna > Mythimna separata. The sequence goes on along the minus strand of CM061167.1, from coordinate 17,122,922 downwards.
AAAAAAAAAGTTAACACTATTGAACAACTTTATCATGGAATAGCGGTCCAATATAAATTAGAGGGTTGTATTGACGATTTTAATTATTATAATTCTTTAATACCTAAATATGTGTTACAGCCGCCAATTGCCAAATAGGTTTTAAGAAACACTTTTACATTTACATTTTTGTTCAATGATTTAATGAATATGCCAAGGAAAGCATACTGGCTTATAGCAATGAAAAAAATCATTTGTGTAGTCCGCAAAAATACTGGCATGTCTTGAAATACGTTGAAAACACTGAAAAAGAAACAATCCACATCGTCCGCTTGCTACTAACAATAAAAGGGTCAAAGAGTCAAGAGCTACTTCTAAGCAAGCATGCTTCATCGCCTCCCACGTCATCGCTTACCATTAGGTGAGATAATGGTCAAGCATGAGCTTATCAATCATTAAAAAAAATGTAAGCTGCTTGCCAGAACTGGCAAGAGGAAGCGCGGGCTCGCGAGGGATGGAAAGAGTGGAGGGAGGTCTTTGCCCAGGAGTGGGACAGAACAGTCTAACAAAAAAAAGCTACTTGCCACAAGGCGAAAACTGCTCTCAAATTCTGTTAACCAACCAGCAATTATTCAGAGAAAACCAACATGAATCAAAACTCAAAAGAAAAATAAAACACATACTCGTACTGCTCCATGAATAACAATTGGATTTGCTTATTTTAACAACTTTTATTAACTTTGTTAACCAAACATTGGTTTAGGGTTAACGTGTCAGGACGAATTATTTTACTTAAGTACATGACCTGGTTTTAGTGAAAAGGTATAAAAAGATCAGTGTTTCATCATCATCATCATTATTTCAGCTGAAAGACATTTGCTGTTTGACAAAAAATAACGACCGGCCCTATGCGATCAGTGTTTACTAGTGCGAGTTCGGATTATGTTAACGCGATCGACACGTTTATAACATTCGATGTTCTATTTGGTCCGCTCTAAGCTGTTAACAAATCGAAGAGCCAAACCCAGTAAAAAATTTCGGTCGCGTCGTCCTTTGTATCCTATCAACTGCGATTGAATGCACCGCAAAACCACACAACACAATAAAATGTGAAAAAGCTTAAGAAATCAGTACTTTACGAAAACCTAAACGATTTTAAGTCAAAGGTGAACACTTCTAAACAAGCACGTTCCAGGTACCAGTCAAACGTGAGCAACAACAATGAAAATAATAATAAATAGCCTAATTTGTTACGCTTTATACACTGCAATGTGCATACGCGTTCAAGAAAGTCTCATTAAATATTCTTACAATAACGCGTACCCAAGCATTTGTTTTACTTCTAATTAACAACAGAGTAGGCTTTGTTATGGGAAACAGTAGAGATACGTCAGTGAACGCACTTGCGCAAGAGTCGGTCAGCGACCACGTAGAGAATGGACTGAGCTTTCCCAAAGTGCTTGAGAAAGATGAAGCTTTAATGTAGGGCAAGTCAAGTAGGTGTCGTAATGATAGTCTTGACCCATTCCAGGGGAAGACTAGATTTTATTTTTGAGTTGTCTCTACTTACTGAATGTTTGGTTGTATAATTTATTGACCCCAATCCCTAACTACGAATTAAAGTGAACACCATAGTATACGGCCAAAAGCACCATCCTATTTCATAGTGCAACCATTGTAGCATTTAAACCTCATAAATACGACTACTAGTATGTGGTAAATTCTGATTGAATCATGTCTCAGGTTTGCAGATTCCACGTCGTCACTTAGGTTGAACAGAAACGAGAAAAGTATTGGCCGCATAGTCTAGTTACTTTCTTTTTCAACAGAGTGGTCAAGTTTGTGGTGTGTCAGTCCATTCTTTACGTTTATGGTGGCCACGTGCTGCCCACCGGCCGGTGACTCGCGCAAGCAATCGCCCACTAAATTACACTAACTACGTAAGTACCCGCTTTCATCGTGTATGAGCAATTATTTCAGCTACATGTTATATGCACGTTATGTTTAGATGTACACTCATTTGCATTCACTTAATGCAACACTATAGAAGCACTTTTACGGTATTTTTGTTTGAAATGACACAAAAAGACTGTCCGAATAGATTTTTTGCTAAGTCTTTTTAACATCTATATAAATCAGTCTGCAGAATACTTTAAAATAAAACCAAATATTCGATCATTGAGTTGTGAAGCGTTAAAAAATGCATTTCACGAGCCAAATTGCTATGCCATCATTCCGAAAAATTAGCTCGGTAATAACATCCGATGAGCTATGTCAAAAAAGGTGGGTATTTTTTGTTAAAAAGGAGGCAGAGCGCAGATAGCAGGTGTCTGCGATCAGTTCATTCACCTCTGCGTCGAAGGTCAATTCTGAAAGTGCGCTACGATGCTGCACCATTCAAGAATTGACATCTCAGTGTTATAACTGGCACGTCTGTGTAAACCCACACACACTTACATGTCTTTGTTAATGCTAGCTGCTGCCCGCGGCTTTGCACGCGTGAAATGTATATTAATTATTCCTAGATAACTACAATTTTATGCAGTTTAAATTAAAAACTGTTTTTTGTTACGAAAAGCCGACGAAAAATTTCGGCTCTGGGGGGTACAAAATCATGTACTTGGATGCTTAATATTCGTTTGTACGTCGATGTCTGCTCTACATACATGGTGGACTGCACCTAGTAGCTGTTGCCAGCGGCTTCACCCGCCTGAAAGTAGAAAATTAACCCAAAGGGAAGGTACTCCAAGTATAAAAATTATCCTACATGCTATTCTAGGACATAGTCTACCTGTAAACCTTAAGTTTTATTAAAATCCATTCAGTTTTTTTGCGTTAAAGAGTATCAAATATCCCTACATACAAACTTTCGCTTTTATAATACTAGTAGGATTTGTAATTGTACCAACGATGCTGTCAAACAAACCGACAGTTACTTTAACTGTCTGTCTGTCTGTCTAACATGATCTCTAATCAGTTCTTTTTGAGTAGTCACACTGAATGTGTTGTTTAAACTTTCAGGCGTTCGACAGTTTACTGTCACATTTTATATCATAATAGCAAAAGTTTTTGTGTGTGTGTTTGTTACCCCTTCACGATAAAACCGCTGAACAGATTTGAAAGTAATTTGAGAGCAATATAGCTTATATTCTGAACTAGCTGTTGCCCGCGACTTCGTCCGCGTTAAGTTCGTAAAACTGCACAAAAGTAATCTAAGTATCTAATCCTATACTTCCGAAAAGATCTGATTAATTAATTTTACATAAAACTGTTTAAGTTAAAACTCCAATTAGTACTTTTTTTAGTTGGGAAATCATCTAATGACTTTTGCTCTTGTGTGAAGCGGAAGTGCGTGTCAGATTATTACTGCCTAAGACTCACTTCTATATTCCTTCCTTGCCTTACCTTCCAGGGTCTCCCTTTCAGAAGCGAAACCATAGCCCCAGTAGGTTTCTTGTTTAGGTTTTTTTATTCAGATGGGTAATCATCAGAATGACTTCTCCCGCTCTTAAATGGAGCGGGAGGGCATGTCAGACTTTTACTGACTAAACGCCACCCCCGTTAAACGCCACCCCCGTTCCTGTCAAGTCGTCGACGGCGCGTTCTGTTCCACGCGCGCCTCAAGGAGATGTCAGCAAACTGTAGGGGCCCGGCAGGGCCGAAGCCTCTGGGGAACACGGTATCCGAAAGGTTGTCACCGTGTCCCCCAGATTGATGGCAACGAAGGAACGGGGTAGGGGTTTAGTCAGTAAGAGTCTGACACGCCCTCCCGCTCCGCCCAAGAGTGGGAGAAGTCATTCTGATGATTCCCCTACCGAAAAAAAAAAAAAACCCCGTTCCTGTGTTGCCTTCAATTCTGGGACACCGAGCTTATCTTTCGGAATACAGATCCACGTGCTCAGAGGCTTCGGCCCTGCCGCGCCCTACAGTTTGCTGACATCTCCTTGAGGCGCTCGTGGAACAGTTGACGACTTGACTCGGTCCGGGTTATTACCGAACTGCTGGACGGCAAGCTACCCAGTGTTCGCCGTCCGCAAGCTTGCGCCTACGGTGGTCGGAAATCGTTCTTGTGATCCTGACGGCGGGGGCGTGAGGGTCGTTCCCTTTCGCGCTCGCGGCCGGCCGCCTCCTTGGCTAGCATTACTGCTTCGCAGAAGAAGGCGACCGCAATACCTCTACCGTGTGCTCCACCGTGTCCTCCGGGCGGTCCAGACAGTGCGCCCAAGTCTGGCTGGGGCGCCCTTTTCCCCTTGAATCCGATGCAGGAGCCTCCCGAACTTACCGTGTCTGGTGAGGACCTGCGGCATACGGAACGTGAGGACCTCTTTCCAACTACTTCTCAAAGAGGGAACTTACCGCCGCAATGACGGCGTGCCCAGGTTTCTTGTTTAGGTGGAAAATCATCAGAATGACTTCTCAGAGGGTGAGTTAGACTTTTACTGAATAAACCTCACCCCGTTCCTTCTTTGCCTTCGTTCCAGGGTCCCGGGTTTTCCTTTCGGAAGCTCACCTATGGCCCCAGAGGCTTCGAACCTGCTGGGCACCTACAGTTTGGTGACATCTCTTTGAAGCACGCGTGGAACAATACCCACGGTTGACCGTCTGGATCATTACCGGACAGCCAGATGGTAAACTACCCATTGCTCGCCATTCGCAAGCCACTCCTACGGTGGCTCTAAATCGGGGTCGGAATCCCAGCAACTGGGGCGTGAGGGGACTATTTGCCACTACTCCTCGCTCTGGATCATGGCCTGTACCAGTGCCCAGCGCGAGAGGTTGCTGTCACCGATCGTCCCCACAAGGACACGGTGGTGCTCCGCCTAAGCGTGGCCCACCAGTGCTTTATGATTTAACGTGTCCTCCGGGCGATCCACCCAATGGTAACACCCGGGTTTTTCTTCCGCACGACGTCAATTGCCTTAAAAACATCAACGAAGCACAGAGCCGCAGAGTTCACGTTCTAAATAGTTAAATGCCTACTCTATGGGTAAAGTCGTTAGTTTACTTCATATTGCGATAAAACCAAAATGAAAATGATTTGTTCTTCAAAAAACCAAATTAGGGCCGATAATCGCCTTTAGTATTTGCCTCTTTTTTTGTTGGGTAACCACCAAATACCTTCTCCCACTCTAGGTGGACCGAGAGAGAGTATCAGACTTTTACCAACTAAATTCCACAGTGTTCTTATAGTTGCAATTTACATTCTAGGGCGACTAATATTGGCACACCATGATTATTACTATGATAAATTCACTCTAAGCGCAAGCGCTTTACGCAGGTCCTAACCGAACATGAGTGTTTCGGGAGGTAGATGTTTTGGATTCGGCGGGAAGACACGGTGGACCTTACGATCGAAGTTACCCCGCTAGGGCGGATTACCGCCGTACTGTTTGCGGGTCAAAATCAGAATCCTCCTACCCTAGTTCAGATCATGGTATGAGCTGGGAGGAGGAATGGAAAGCAGTCACCTCCTAGAGTGAAGCAACGTGGCTGAAACCGTGCGAAACCGGACATCCTTAGACCCCTCCCATCGCCACTTGGACACTTCCCAGGTGTCATATGTATAGGGCGTTTACCGAACACCATAATTTTTTTGTGTTTATATTACCTGTTTATTCAGGCAGGAATTTTCTGGTGCGGTATTTGACTGACACCCTAATACACCAAATAAATGTTTTTCTTTAGTGAGAATAATAAACGAATTCTTGTGTGCGAGTATTTTCACCTAGTCGACTTCACATGCTGATGATCGAACGCAGTCTGTAAACTCTCGATTTTTACGGGTAGAGCATGCAGAGCAGTAAAAAATACCCACTTTTTTCCTTTAGAATACGAACAATTTTCCAGCTATCGAAGCCCGTTAGGGCCGTTCTCTTATGCGTATCTCTTTTAGGTGCGCGTGGCACATAACGCAACGTCAGTCGACTAAGACCAGTCTTTATTCAACAGCGAAATGCCAATAGTGCACCGTCCAAAACTCCGCGCTAACGGTATCATGGAATCGCCCTGCGACTCGTAATGCCAAGGGTATCATCTTTGCGCTTTCTGCTACCTTCTTCGCTTCATTTGCGGAAGGAAGTGATGACTGCTTTCCAGACCTTCTCTCTCTGTACCAGGACCGGACGTGAGAGGTCGTTACTGCTGATCACCTCCACCCGGAGTCCTGGAATGCAAGGCGAAGAAGGAACATACAAAGGTGTGGGTTTTGGTCAGTGAAAGTCTGACATCCCCTCGTGCTCCTTCCTAGAGTAAAAGAAATCGCCTAAAATATAAATCGCCTTTAGTTAAAAAAAATTAAATGGATGTTTGTATTTTGAAAGGAAATCGTTTGTCTTAGTATGGTCATGTGAAGAGGAGGGATTAAAAGCACGTTACGAAAAGAGTTCTGAATTTACATGTGGATGAATGGAGAAGGAGAAGAAGGCCAAAGAAAAGATGGATGGATTGTGTAAGGACTGATATGAAAGAAAAGGGCAGATGATAGTGTGACGGACGACAGGACAGAATGGAAGAAGAAAACGTGTTGCGCCGACCCCAAGTAATACGGGATAAGAGCAGGAAGAAGAAGAAGGATGTCATTGTTTGTATTTTGAAAACGGGGTGCAACTCCGCAGTTGTAAAATTTGTCACCATGGTTTTTTTTGGTTAAACAATAATAATAATATTTTTAGGTAATATTTTTGTTAAAAAAATTGTGAGAATGCAAAAATATGTGAAAAAAAATATACAAAAATTAAAAAATTCTAAAACACCTCCTGGGATTCGAACCACCACCGTATTACGTCCCAGTCTAGTCATTAATCAATCACGCTGCAGTGTTCGATGAAAACCAAGCAAAGTAGACGTTCTCATATAAATGTCATAAATGACTGCCCCGCTCTTCGTCGATGATAGCGTGATGATTTTCATTTCAGTAGATAAATTTGCAGCTAAATGGACTAATGTAACATTGTAGTATGTGAATTTCGTGGACGTTTGGATTTTATAACGTGTTTTGATTAGTTTTTACAAAATATTTGGGAAAAATCAAATAGGAATGTTGATTTTTTTATGAAAAAATGGTAAAAGTATTTTTTTTCCAAAAACAATAAGATAAAACATTGACAGAAATATAAATTGTAGGTGGGATTCGAACTCGGGGCAACTCGTTCAAAACCGACAAAATGCAATATTGCTCACCCCCCATAGCAAATAGCGTGATAAAATATAGCCTAAAGCAAAAAGGGTCCTATAAGGATTATGTATGCAAAATTTGAACAGGATCGGTTCAGTAGTTTTGGCGCCATTTGCGGCAAACGATGCACAATTTTACTGTTTTATTATATGTATAGATGTATAGATGAACACTTAAGATGGGTTTCTGAATTAACGGATAGTCAGCAGCCACTAAATCTTATTCCAGTCTTGCCATGAAGTACCGTGTTACCCCAGCTAATGGGTTGTGGAGGTCTGGTAGGCAGCCGCTCCTCGTAAAATACTGGTATTCAGCTAAATCCGACTTGACTGGAAGCCGACCCCAATATAGCTGGGAAAAGGCTAGGCAGATGATGATGATGATTGGTTTCTGAATTAAGTACGTCACAAACTGTACGTTATTGCCCATTTTTTTCAGGTTTACAGGCTAAAGAAGAGTTTTAGAAATACTCAACTACAAATGCTTAAATCAAAATTCGGGGAACAGACTACGATTTCGATTCCCACACGGGACAAATATTTGCATGGCCTACAGATAAGTGTGTCGGGTCTGGGTGTCTGGTGTACGTGAGTTTACATGTTTGTGAACGAACCTACGATAGAAGAGCCATTCCTAGTGTGGGGCAACGTTTAACAATATAATGGGATAATGCACTCACATTACTCTGTGCGAGTAATGTGAGTTCATCTCTGCTTTTGCAATTATTTCGATCTCAAATACCTAAAATTCATTAAGTCGTGATTTATTTTTGTTACATGTTGTATATCTCATTTGTGGATAAGTTTGATAATTGTTTTTTTTTTGTTCTTATATTTATATAGCTTCTCTCTTATAATGTGAATGAGAGGGCACTGTAGACTACAGATTAAAATTCCTACCTTTTTCAAAAATTTCAACCCAGTCTTTGACTAATTTTATTTTTATTGTGTTTCTGTGTACAATATTGACTGGTCTACTCTGTCCTCGTTTATGGGTCTGTGTTGTAATATGGAAGTATTGTATACCCAATAGTTTTTTGAAAAGAGTAACCATGGAGTTTCTTGCCGGTAATTCTCCATAGGAAACGACCAATTTGGAACAGTGCACTAGCTTTTGACGTTTTATAAGTGCCCATGTAGGCCTATGAAAAAAAAAATAGTGAAGCTGCTGGCAGAAGCTAGTGTGAAATATTTTAGTATGTATTGTAGCACATTTAAGCGTATGCATCGCTATTTCACAGTGTAAACTTTACCCATAAAGACTCACCCAGTTATATGAGTACCTACGGTTTTAGTGCAGTCATTTTGGTAGATTATTTATTTTACCGCCTGCATTTTTGGTCCAGAGGTAGCAAATGTTAACTCTTGACTGTACTTTAACAGGGCAGATTTTGAGCTTTTCAATGTTTAAAATTTGTAAGCCCAACAACTTATGCATGGTAATCTTATCCCGAGATATTACCTACTCTTTTAAGCGAGAAATGGTCAATTGACTTTTTTCGCTCTAGATGGAGTGAGAGGGAGAGTGGCAGACTTTTACAGACTAAAACGCACCTCTGTTCCTTCAGTTTTCCTTTTTGTTTCAGGGTAAAAGTAACGAAACTATTATATATAACGTTATATTATATTTGATTATAATAAAGTGCATAAAAATTACAGAAAAACATTAAACAAGTAAACAAAATTAGTAGTGTATATTTTATGACCACCAGATATTATACATTATGGATAGCAATTAAGATTTAAGATTAAATCAATCACGCCTCAACGGCTGAACGGATTTTCATGAAATTATGAACATCCCGTGCTCATAATTGCATGAAACTTCATTTAATGATAACGCCTTGTTGACAATTTGCGTGACCCGAGGCCTGGTTTTTAACTCGGTCAGAAATTATGGCAATGCCGCCAGTCTTTTGAGCACACTTCCGGTCAAAAGCGATGCGGAAGAATTTTTGACACCACAGTTTTAGGTAAATGTTTAGTGGATATAATTATGTAGTTTTAATTAGTTAAGTGTTTTTATTTCGCATGATCTATGTTTAATAAATAAATAATTTATTTAAAGACATAGATTCAGCAATATTTTTATCCTGGGACATTTTATGACTTTCAAGCGAGCGAAGTCAGTGGTAAGATCTACTGTACGTTGATATTAAATACAAATACGTAAGTGTAAGGCTAAGAACTCACGAAGCGGTTTTAACCCCCGCTCACCACTGAGGAGGAAACCGCTGTTTTATTTCTAAACTCATGAGACCGGAGTTTTGTGCGGTTACGCAGCCATCTCGGTTGCAATTTATTACCACCCGCAAGATCGCGAGTTCGATTCTCGCAAGGAACAAATATTTATTTGCCTTACAGATGGTTAGGGTACTCCCTCGCAGTGCTCGGGAGTTAATTATATAAATAAATCCTAACAACCTTCGTTTTGTCCGGAATTCAACATACGACAACTGAAATACCCTGCTTTATCCTCTACTTACATAATCAACTATTACAAAGGACACACACAACGTTCGTCGTTTTTAAGCTTTACATACAGTATTACCATATCATATAAATCTTAAATCAATAGCGTTGCTAGTTGATTTACATAAAAGGGTCCATCAAGTCCACTCTGCAATTACTTCACAAAAACAAACCCAATTAATCGTAACGGTTTCCGAATTATAATGGCCTTGATCACCAATTAACTGCCTAAATCATTCCATTATTATACGCCTGAGGAAGCCATACTTTCAGCTCGATTCAGCAAGTAATTACACGACGATTTTTATGTGGAATGAAGCAATACAAGCGTATCTGTTTTTACTCCTTCAATATTTCTATTTAATGACCGCGTAGGAACTACACTCCAATTAAGACCTGCAGCTTCTCTTAAATCTTTACTAATGCTAACTGACTCGGCAAACGTTGTTCTGCTAGTAAAAATACCAAAGAAAAAATTAAAAAAACGGGGGGTACCAGTAAAAATACCAAATAAAAAAATTAGGGGTAGGGGTAGGAGAGTAAAAAATGTCTAAGACGTATTCTTAGATCAACATTTAATAATATATTATAAAAAAAACATAAAAATCGGTCCAGCCGTTTCGGGAAGTTTGATAACCAATACTGTGGACACGAGATTATCATGAATATTGGATTAGATTATAAAGCTGAAGTTTGTTTAGTTTGCTTAAACGAGCTAATCTCTGGAACGTGCTCAGGAACTATTGGTTTGAAATGATTTTCTTTTTTATTTATTATGTAGAGGTCCGCGTTTGACCATGTCACCTGGTAAGCGATTATATAGCCTACGAAGGAGCACTCTTGCCTAGAAATAACCTAATAGTAAGTCAAGAGTAAATAGGTTAGGTACTTCTAGGAAGGAGCGCTCCATCGTCGACAACATCGTCACTTTCCATCAAGTGAGATAGGTAGCGGTTAAGCGCAAACCAGATAAGTAACCAAGTACCAAAAGGTAGGTTAACCTAAAGATATTAGAATATATATATTTTATTGTGGATAGCTCATTTATCAAGGAAAGCTAAAGTTTATAACTACGCTATAACCAATAGGAGAGGAGCATTAACTAACGACCTGAGTAAAACCGTTGGGATAGCTAGTACACTATTATAAGAAGGTATTGGAGAAACGGATACGGTCATCCAAGCGGAAAATTAGAAAACAATATCTCGCGCAAGCTCAGTTATGCTCGAATATTATCTGCAATTTTTATTAGTTTTCTCCAAGTTGCCTTTGATCGTAAATCTCATCTTTTAGCGTAAATAATATCTAAATATGTACCTACCTTAAGAGTGAGCAACCCGAGATACATTTCCGTATAACCGCTATTACGTGGTTGCGCTTTCACACCTCTTTCTCTAGATTTTTGAAAACGCAAATATCTTTTGGATATTATCAAAGACGCCAAAATATTTCGTGTAAAATTAATCCAGCAAATGCCTCTTAAAATCTGCGGTTTCACGGGAACTTTGGCCCTTCATAATGATAAATTAAAAAAATATATTTACATGTATACCATACCACCCTACACATTTAATCGATATTCTGAATGACAAATAATCTTTCCAAAAAAAATTCTGATTTAAAAAATAATCACGTATTTCCTTGAATACGTTTTGTGATATATTCAACAAAATGACAAAATTACCGAATGCTAACAGAGCCTTTAACTCTTTTTGGCGTTGCCTGCTTGATAAGGCAAGTTAATATATTATGCAACAAGCTTTTAAATCATGTTCACATCATCATCTACATCATCTCATCTACCTAGCCTTTTCCCAACTATATTGGGGTCGGCTTCCAGTGAAGCCGGATTTAGCTGAACATACTATAGCATATACATACAGCTGAATATACCAGTATTTTACGAGGAGCGGCTGCCTACCAGACCTCCACAACCCATTAACTGGGGTAACACGGTACTTCATGGTAAGACTGGAGTCAGATTTACTGGTTTCTGACTATCCGTAACGACTGCCAAAGATCTACAAATGACAGCCGGGACCTACAGCTTAACGTGCTTTCCGAGGCACGGAGGAAACTCGTTATGTTAAGATTTTAAATCATGTTCACATTGATGATAAACGGGTCGAGAATGGCCCTCTTAAATAAGGATCGCATAGAACTTCCTCGCTAATTATCTAGGTAGTCTAGCGCGATATTTTCATTTCATTAACTATCCATGTGTTTGATTAACGGAATGGAATTACTTGAAAGACAGAAAGCCAATTCAAATAATTAGGTCAATCCGATCAGAGGTAGGTCGAATCAAATACAATACGACAATAAATGAAAACACTGGCAATACTCACTTAACTTTTAGTATGGGACCAAACCTGAAATCGCGAAAAAAATTTCAGCTGTCCCGTACATTTTGTCGACTTATGCAAACGTAAATTGGAAAGCTGATTTTTTTTTCGCAATTTCATGTTTAGTCCCATACTACTGAAAGTTATTCATAATTATGAGTATTGCCAGTGTTTTCATTTATTGTCGCATTGTCATAATATCCACATTGTATATTCCGAAGTCGAAAAAATTGGTAACTTTTTAGCCACAACTTAACTAAATGACATTTATTTGAAAATAAGTTTTAAAAACCTTTTTTTTAGTTTTTCGAAAATTAAATAGTAATGAGAATCGACGAGAAAATTTTTGACTATTTCCCAACCTAAAAAAAATATATCCTTTACCGTGTACCTACCAAGTTCCATCAAAATTCGTTTAGCAGACATGAAGATGTAGCACACAGACAGACACAGCTTCATATTTTCAATATTATTATGGATGGTAGCACAAGGTTTGGAGAAGGAAGTTAGTTGATTAGCGTCAGTTCGCACCCGCGACTCGGAGGAGTCGCCTTTGTACCGGAAATGAATCGATAGACCAGCGGACGTACCATCAACTTTTGGAGCAGATTACGCTAACTTAGTTGTGGATTATGGATGTCCCATAATTTATACTTTGTCCTTCAATTAAATTTAGAATTCTATTTGGCAAATACATTATGGACTGTTATTACAGCTTTTTTCGTCTGCCTAACCTTTTCCCAACTATATTGGGGTCGGCTTCCAGTCAAGCCGGATTTAGCTGAATACCAGTATTTTACGAGAAGTGGCTGCCTACCAGACCTCCACATCCTATTAACTTCGTCTACCCGTAACGACTGAGTTTACAAATGACAGCCGGGATCTACACCTTAACGTGCTATCCGAGGCACGAAGGAAACTCGGTATGTTAATATGGTCACCTATCCACAGACTAACCTTGGCAAGCGTTGCTTACCAAGGTTGGTTATTTATTTATTTATTAAATGCTTTATGCACATAGAAGTACAGAGGTGAACTTAATACTTTTTTATAATTATAAAATGGTTTGTGTAGCTACTATCTCATGTGATGGTAAGAGATAAGTAGTCCACGATGGAGCACACTTACCTAGAAGTAACGAATACAGAGCCACTGAAGTGGAGCTAGATTAGGTTGTAGCTAACAGGAATGACCAACTCTAGCATTTCATTCGGAAAACACACAAAAATTGCAAATTATTTAAAGCGAATCAGTTTGAATATAGGTTAGCTTTGAAATAAATCGATAATATGCATCATGTTAAAAGGCCTATTACACCACCCGTTTTTACGACCGGTCTACGTAGATTGTAGTTGAGTCTACCGAGTAGTTAGACCGTCTTAACCTTATCACACTACGCGACGTAGACTAAGACCGTTCGTAAAAACGAGTGGTGTAATAGGCCTTTAATTCAATAGTCAGTTTAGTCTTTAAATAGTACTAAGGGCCTGTTTCACAATGTCCGAGTAGGCACTACTCACTGAATAAATTCAAAAATGTGACAGAATTCGTATGAAATTATCTGTCAAGTAAGATACTCGAAACTTAATCATAGGTGGTGAAACAGGCCCTAATTATGATTGTTTTATAATTATTGTGACATCATATATTTTTTCCCTTTTATGGGTCATGGTCCGTCCTTAATGTGACGATTTTCTAAGTCAACACCTTTATGGGTTCCAAATTAATCTTTGAAAGACAAGCCAGACAAATAACGGAAGCAATATAAGGCTTGGTGCACACAACCTCATGTCTCTGGCCATAAACTTGATAAGTCACTCTGGAGAAATTCCTTATTTGACGCGCTCGAGACTAGTTGTAAATATTTTCTAAAGAATCCAGAAACCTATACTAGAATAATAAAGCAGACATTTGCAATTACTATTTGTTTGTTATCGTAAAAATATATATCTTGTTTTTCACATCTAAATATTTTACGAAAAATGTAGCCTAATACACGCTATAAACGCTAGGAGTCAAGCAAAAAATAATGTAATCCCAACCGCAGAAAACAACAAAAACGTTTGAAACGAGTCACTTTAAGCAGCCTGATGCAGTTGGTATAATTTGTTATAGTTTAATCGTAGATTTGACGCTATCCTCTCGACATCAAATCATCGTCTCGCGCCGTTTAATTATGTTATCCTACATGACTAGGCATACGTCCATCGGATTCCCGTGACCCTCGCCAGGTCGTTGGTCTGCCTTGTAGGAGGGCTTCCAACGCTGCGTCTTCCGGTACGTGGCGTCGCAACCATCGGTGGTTCTAGAGTGGCAACTCTAGAACTTGCGATGGTTGCAAGACGGACAGGATCGGTCGCTGTGGCGACGCTTGGGGGAGGCCTATGTCCAGCAGTGGACGTCTTTCGGTTGAGATGATGATGATGATGATGATGAAATGACTAGACAGCTAGCACACTAAGAAACATAATTTTTTGCAAACAAAATATATTTTCGTGTGAATTTTACGACAAATCTAACCACACCTCTCTCAAATACAACAAACCGTTTAAGCTTTAGGGCGGAAAACAAACTGCCCTTCTTTCAATTGGGTAAAAATCATATTGAACGAAAATGAAAAAAGCGCTGGAGGTATGGACACTCCAAATTTTTCATAAAAAACCACATCATCGCTTACCATTAGGTGGAACATTGACGTAAGCGTGACAATAATAATAAAAAAATCTTATGAATTAAACGTCGGGTAAACCAAGAGCCACAGTCAGTTTTATACATGGAAGAAAGTACTGAAAATACCCTACGATCCTATATACAAAATTCGTCGAGTTATCTTGTCTTGAGATTTCTCGGGTGCGAAGGATCAGAGGCTCGGACGCTCGCTTCCCTTGTCAATTAAGGCTGTCGCACCAAAAGAGAACAACCAATAAATAAGTCATAGCTGTCAGGCTACGTATAAAGTTAGCATTCCGTTCTTAGCGACCGCGACGTGCCGACAAGACCGCGAAAAGCTACCGCGACCAGGTCGCGCTACCCACTGCTTGTTGTAGTTGCAAATCAGGTGACCGCGACTGGGTAGCGCGACTCACTGCGTAGTATGGAGTTGCAAACCAGGCGACCGCGACTGGGTCACAGCAGTATGGCGGTCGCGGTCGCTAAGAACCAAACGCTACCTTTAAGTGAAATTATTTTTGAAGCGGCAACATCTACGACCATTTTAAATTGGATAAACATTGCTGGCTATAGCAAAGAAAATGTAACCGTTATGAAAATTAAATGCTTCGCCTGGTTCCGTGCACTTTTATTCTCTTTTGAATGTTTTACCTACAAATTGTGCGACGCCGCCGCCGACGCAGATAAAATACAGCGGAAACAAAGTATTTCTTTCAATCTTTCAGTTAGTAGAAGGGACTGCAATATTGTCGTTTATTACTGTAACGTAGTAATTGTAAAAAACTAGCTTCTGCCAGTGGTTTTGCTGCTGAATTTTTTTATAGACTGGCTTAAAGTGGAATAATCTGGTATAAACTGGTATAGAAAAGTACAGACTAGTATAAACTAGTATAGACAAGTATAAACTAGTATAGACAAGTACAGACTAGTATAAGCTATAAACTAGTGAGTATAGACTAGTATTAACTTTTTTTATTTTTTATTAGTATGTTTTATTATTCTGTATTATTTTTTTATTTACTTCATTATTAATATGCATTTCTTTATTAGCTACAAAACTGTAAGTTTTTCCTGACAAAATGTAACCAAAGATTACTTCTTTACTGGTAATTTTTAATTATTAAATATTTCTTAAAAAAAAATAAAGTAGCATTTAAAATTAAAGCTTATTTTTAGACCCGCCCGCCCGCCTTTTCAGACTCCATACAACTGCCATCATAGCACTTATTCTGAAGCCAATACAGTGCAACGCTCTAGAGTTGGAATACGTCTGTCAGGCCGTGCTCAATATCGGTCGCATGATAAAGCGTGTTCACTTCCTCAATGCCAAGAATGAACGCACCGTTTGTTCGGGTTATGTAAGCGGGTAAAGCGCTGACGAGTTAACATGATACGGCACGGCACGTGCGTCCTACCTCTAAGGAGTCTGCATACTGTGACCGAGCTAGGAGCACGTAACGGAGGTTATGTAGGAACCGAAAACGGAAGCGGAGTTTATTTTTAATTTGGTTTGCTGGAATCGGAAGCGGAGGCGGAGGTAGCAGTGTCAAATTAAATATTAAAAGTGATCAAAATATCTCAATGCCAAGAATGAACGCACCGTTTGTTCGGGTTATGTAAGCGGGCAAAGCGCTGACGAGCTGACGTGATACGGCACGGTACGCGAGTTCCACCTCTAAGGATTCTGCATACTGCACCGTAATACCGTGACCAAGTTAGGAGCACGTAACGGAGGTTATGTAGGAACCGAATTTGGAAGCGGAGTTTTTTTTAAATTTTGTTTACTGGAATCGGAGGCGGAGGCGGAGGTAGCAGTGTCAAATGAAATACTTTCTAAAGAGTTGTCAAAACCTCGAAATTACAAATCAGGTTAAAAGAATTTCATGAAATAACCATTCAACAGATGAACATAGAAACCTAACATTGACTTGGAAAATCCAAAAAAACTTAAGGTAATTTGCATTTTGCGCGGCACTTTTACCTTCAATACATAAGAAATTGTGTTGTCTATAAGAAGGCGCTTAATTCTCAGTGTATAGGTACTCGTATCACCCGGTACTACGGTCACTAAACCCATAGTAGCCCGTGTCGAATTCCTTGCCGTGTTTGATACGTTACGCGCACGGTCATGGTAGCATACGGTGTAGTGAGCACACTTCATTATACGCACAAGCTTCACTCTCGACACAATGCTCAGCCATTGAACCGACTACATTTTAATGGCCACTGTTTCTATTACACACTGCACCTTTAATAATTTATTAATCAAATTTAAGTACCCTACGTTATTGTTTTAAATACATTTGTATGCTAACCCACTTCAATCTAATTTTAATACAGTTTTGGTAAGCTTCGAAATAGCTATGAGTTCATAAGTTTATTTGATATTAGTTTTGCAGTTGGTCGTGTCCGCTACTTTGGAATAAACCACTATATCTTCGGTAAGAGCTTCTTGCAAACGATATTGTCTAGACCCTTGATGTATATGGAATATTCTTGCCTCAGATAAATTAGGCGTTTGGGAGATCCGCCGAAGAGTGTGGGTTCTAAGGTGAACAGGCTAAAGATAGTTTACGAATTTTTAATGTAAAACACGTTTTTTCTACGCCTACATTAGCACGAAGTGGTCTTTACAAATGCAAGGAACTTTTTAACGATATCGTTAAGCTAAGAACACTGAGCTCACGATATAGGCGCGTAGGCAAGGCTATATAAATCATGACTTAACGTTTTAGAATCTCATTACAGATGGAACGCAGGCCAAATAAATTATTTATAATTTATGTGTATAGGAAGATGCTTCGGTTGCACTTATACACCTTCATTGCTTACTGATAAGCCTATTATAATTACAAAGGGCATCTAGTGCTAGCCTCTTTGAAGGTGCTGCAATTAGAATGTAATAACTTCTATTTTTAGCCTTTTACTACAAGAGATTCAAACACATTATGAAAATATAAAAGCTTATTATGAGAACCATAGCTCGACAATTACACTTCTATATAGTCCCGTAAGTGGGGTCCGTGCCATTTATTTTACATTATTATATTTTTTAGAACTTAGCACCAAAAGCATTGTAGATATGCGTAACATCTTGCAAAGTGGTTAAACAAAGCTTATTTCTCTATAAAGCAGTTATTCCAGCTGTTATTCGGCAACCTACGTAATGGACTTAACAAACTAAGACCAACAATTTCGTTTTCAAAATACAAGTTCCCTAACAAAATCTGAAGCAAACACTTGTTTTATTCTGCTTTGAACCAAAATAACACATAAAGAAAACATTTATTTAAGAAGTATTTCCTTTCAGGAGCATTCTCGAAATACGCCGGAGAAAATTGCGCTAACAAGGTTCTAATCCTACTAATCCCTGAGGAATGCGAGGGGGAAATGATGCTTTGTGGGACTGAATAAAATATGAAAAGTAGTTCACAAAGACAGATTATGTACCAACATGAAACTGAGCAGGTTTATGTAAACTATCCTTGTGTTAGTAAGCTGGTGTCCTCTATATGTATATAAATGGAGAAGCTGACTGACTGACTGACATAGATCAAAGCACAGTCGAAACTACTGGGACTCATCATCATCTGCCTAGCCTTTTCCCAACTATATTCGGTCGGCTTCCTGTCAAGCCAGATTTAGCTGAATACCAGTATTTTACGGAGAACGGCTGCCTACCAGACCTCCACAACCCATTAACTGGGGTAACACAGGAGCTACTGGGACTAGGAGCATGAAATTTTGCACAAGGCTTTCATGACGTAGGCGAGTACTAAGAGAGGATTTTCCAAAATTCACCTCTGAAGGGGACGAAACGGAATTCCAAAGTTAGTATGACGAAATCTACATTAGCGCGGGTGAAGCCACTGGCAGAAGCTAGTTTGAAAGTTCTAAATGACACCTCAGGTATAAAAAACCCATTTCACCTGTCCCCTCCCCCTGGCTTGGCTTGCCAATTCGTCTGTCAGAATAAGCCCGTGTTGACTTCTCTCAAAGCGAACTTTATTGTCACAAGAGTGTGTGGACTCTGTTCAAATAATCTTTTGAAAATCAAGTAAACCTCGTGTTGAATTGTGTGGTTCAAGACACGAAGTGATATTGCTGAAAGCTCTGGAATTATTAGGAATAGGCTAGAAACATTTTCAGTGTCGATTTTTACTTGAGTATTTTACTTGATTTTTACTTGCGTAGGTAACATGAAAATAGTATACCTAATTTTCAGGTAGGTATAGAGAACTTAATTAAACATCATCGCTTACCATCAACTGAGATAGTGGTCAAACGTGAGCCTAGAGTTTCAATACAAGAATAGGTAATTCTGCAAAACACAATGTCACTAACTAAAACTGTGTACAAATATTCAGCAATAAATAATTTTTAATATAACAATATTGCAACGTTTCACAAAGCCAATCGATTTATAAGTATTACCTGCACAATTGTTCGAGCGACCATAACAATAGTTTATGCACCCGCAGTCGCTTTAAACCATTATTTCCTTTAATAAATTACTCTTTTACACCTGCACACGGTGTAAGGTTTCGCATTCCTTCAGTTTCCTGGTAAATACGTGGCGTTACTGCAAACAAAGACATTTCAAGCGTTTTAACATTAACTACTGCGCATTTCTCTTTAATAGTTGGAATCAGGAGTGAAGTGGCTACAACACCACTCTTGCATTAAAATAAACGATTCGCTCTTCTCTAGAACGTAACTGATGACAGGCTAAATTGCTTAGTTAAGTTATAAGTGAAAATCGAAGACGATCGAGTTTTATTTAAGCTTAGATATAAGATGGCGTCACGTAGTGTATAAGCTCGGAGATCGAGACAGCTCTCGTACGGCGAGCGTGGCGGATTTGCGCTGCCAGCGATAAATGATCGGTTATACTCGCGAACCTGAATGGCAAGGTTACATGACGCCACTTACGAGATCGCATATCATAATTCTGGGCTTCCTTGGAAATGTTTCTGGTTTAAAATGAACTGGATTTTAAATCGGCGGTAAGCGGCAGTCATTCAATGCAATTTAACGTAATTCCTGTATTTAACTGTCGCTCTCATCAATAACTTGACCGTAGTCGGTAAACGTATAGATTGTGACTGCATGCATTTATTTACCTATCTGTAGGTATATAAAAGGCAAAGCTGAGTCATCGATGCCCAGCCCAAAATGGACCTAGATCGCTGAACTTTAGCACAGAGGTTCCTTTTATGATTTAAACAAAGAATAGGTTAGGATTTTTCAAAATTCACTCCTTAGAGGAACTAAACGGGGTTTTTATTAACCTATTAATACCCGGGAAACGAGACACAATAGTAAGACAATAACAGCGCGGCCCTATGAGACCGGTCGGGGATTCATTAATTAAGTAAGCTTATTTCACAGGGGTATTTCACTGCATACATTTATTGAAGCTAAACATTTAAGTTAATTAATGTACTAGCTTCAAATCACATAAGCAGCAACGTTTCATGTGTGTTTTTTTTATATAAAACCTTGATAAAAGCTGGCTTCATTTCAAATAAGAATACTTAGTTAGCGATGGCACATTAAAAATTCATTCCTAAACTATTGATTCACGGGCTCAATGAAATGCCGTTTTAACTAACCGCATTTAGTTCAGTGCTACCTTTTGCCCACGGCTTTGCCCGAGCTCATAAAATATAGCCTATGTCATTCAGAAATAGCATCTTTTTAACGGTGAAAAAACTGTAACTGTAGCAATCAGACCAGTACCTACTTTCAGAGATAACAAGTACATCCTGCAAATAAAAACAAAACTTTACCTCTTTATAATATTAGTGTAGATAATCTCTCTGAAAAGCGTACAGAGTATTTTATTGTTTGAGTTCATTTACGCGGAACGTGCACGTTGTCAATAGGCTTTAAAAAATACTTTAATAGATTAGATTATTTGGCTTTTCATTAAGGGAATTTGCTAATATACTAGTACTCGTAGTATGGTATACCTAGTACTAGTACTAAGTATACGATACGCTAGGTATGCGGTACTAGGTAGGTAGGTATATAGCTACCTAGCACATCTTTAATCCTCTCGTAAGCGCATTTTTATATTCCCTGCTCCAGACTAGGAATTTATCCTGTATCGTAGGTGCATTTAAACTTACTAATTGACGTAGAAAAGACATGCGGAACACTAAGCTATCTATAGGACATATACCTAAATATTTATTCAACACGGGAACCAAAACTGCGACTCAAAGCTTTGGCATCCAATCGTTCAACCATTGCATCGTTACCTACTAAAAGCGAAGTAATCATATTTCATTTTAATTTCGGCTTACCAATTTATCATTACGGGAGATGGTTTTTTCCTTGATTACTGTATTTATTTCGATTAAGCATAATTTATATAATATTCTTCTTCGGTCGATTTAAGACGAAAGAAGAAAAGAAAGATATTGAGGACGACGAATTCATCAGGGCGGTATCAAATCATTAAAAAAAAATCCTGTCCTTGTCCCCTTGTAAATAAACGCCGAAGAATCATTAACTGCTGGCATGCTAAAATGCAACTGCTGTAGGTATTGCTCTCCTCAATTATACGAGTATTGCATTACTCTTCTGCAGCGATTAGCTAAGTCACTCTTAGCGAGTCTTACACCTTGTTAAATAAATTCTTATAATTAAGAACGCAATCTAAACTTAGATTGCGGTTTTAATTATTCGGGAAAAATTGCTTATTCACAAATAGGAAACGCTAAACTTAAGCGTACACAGTAGACCTACTGCGTCTACTGTTAACCATGGCAGAAGCTAGAAGCCCTGGTCAGTTGTTACAGGTTGTTTCCCAGCAAACCCGCAGGGTGTAGGCTCGGGTTTGCGGACGGTGAGCAATGGGTAGGTTGACGTCCAGCAAGGACCAATTCCGGCTCGGCAGAACGTTGTATGCCACGCTTGCCTCAAAGAGATGTCAGCAACATTGACGGTGCCTGCCAGAGTTGGGACATTGTAGTTAAAAGAGTTACCACCGCCCACGCAAAAGGTAACTGAAAGAATACAGATGGGATATAAGGAAGAGTCACTTTATAATTCACAACCGAAAAAAAGTCTACTGTTTATAATGTGTGTTCATAGCAATTTTTGATAGACCCTTAATTATGCATGATCTTCTAAGGCACACTTGCACCAAAAGCTTAACTTAGAGTTAGTAGTAAATAGGACATTAAATTTGCAAGTAGTTATCTCATACATAATAACTTGTGATAGTTACTAACTCTGGGTTAATGAGAGAACCCAGGCCAGGTACCGACAAGCAGGTTTAAGTATACTTTAAGATTAACGTAATGAAGATATCCGCAAGAGAACCAAGGTTACCAACATAGCCCGAAGAATCGCCAAACTTAAGTGTTAGTGGGCAGGGCACATTGCTTGTAGAACACATGGTCGATGAGGACTAAAGGTTCTGGAGTGGTGACCGCGTGGCGAAAGATGCAGTGTTGGAGGGCCTTCCACAAGGTGGACCGATGAGATGACCTGGTGAGGGTCGCGAGAATCTGATGGATTCGAGATGCACAGGACGTTAATTACGGCGAAGCTTGGGAGAGGTCTACGTCCAGCAGTGATGATAGTAGTGTGATGCCGACACGGCGATAGCATAACAATAACAACCTGTAAGGTGATAGGTCTACAAGAAGATGAACAAGTAACCAAGACACTTTTGGCAATACAATTTTTTTAAATATATATATATAACATAAAGTAGTGCTTGACTGCTATCTCACCTGATGGTAAGCAGTGATGCAGTCGCTGACGGTGATGCACACTAGTTTATGAAGAGCCTATTTACTCTAGTCTTGAAGATACCCAAAATGGAAAAACGATAGTGAGACCTATACAAAACAGGCTTCTAACACTAGTCATCACTTTTTTAAACCGGGCTAAGGAATTTGGCATTTAATTCCTAGGCTTTGATCCGCTGAATCTTTTGTTCACAGATCTGTCTGTCAAATCCAGTCCTTGGGATTTTGCTTTTTAAATATATTGGTACCGGTATTGACAGATTATATTCGTAATTCTTTTAACAATACACTTTAATAGAAATTATCTCGCAAAAGTGTGGCATTTTAGGTTTTTACTACCACTTTGCCAGAGACATCATTAGCGAGATGTTTTAAGAAAAATTAACACCCTTTAATAAACCCGTATAGTTTGAAAAACTATTTCATTATTAATTTTGATTAGATTTTCTGCCAAGTATCAAGAAAATTAACGCAAGAAATTATGAGTTCTCAATACAATCATTAAAACTTCTTAATTGTTTTGTTTAGGGTAGTTCTGAAAACAAATAATGATTTTACTTAGGTTACTATTTGTGCAAACTTTCAAGCATGGCAGGCACACGATATGAGATTTTTCATACAAACGGAATTCTCCCTTTTCACCCCTCTAAGATAAAAAATGCAAAAACCCCTTCTTAGTGCTCGTTTACGTCATAAAGAGATACTTTGTGCAAAATTCCTATCCTAGCCCCAGTAATAAATAAAAAAAAATAGACTTCAGTCTGTCTGGTAAAATGCAATGCAGGAAAATGACCTCTCTTCATCATCATCATCATCTTCCTGCCCTTGTCCCGTTTTATTTGGGGCAACACGTCTTTTTCTTCCATTCTGTCCTGTCACTCGTCGCGCTATCACTCACTCCCTAGCTTCCCTCCCTTTTCTTCCTTATCACTTCTCACACAATCCATCCATCTTTTCTTTGGCCTCCCTCTCCCTCTCCATCCATTCACATGTAAACTCATAACTCTTTTAGTAACATGCATTTCATCCCTCCTCTTTACATGACCATACCAAGACAAACAATTCCCTTTCAACTTTTCAGTCACTGGCGCCACTTTCAAACTTCCCCTAATATACTCATTTCTCACTTTGTCCATTCTTGTCACACCACACATCCATCTTAACATTCTCATCTCCGTCACGTGCAATCTTATGACCTCTCTTCTTTCTTCCAAATTTGTCCATTTTGCGAGGACCAGTCTTGCCTGTAGGCAACTAACCTCGTCTGCCGTGGCGTCGAAAAGTATATTTGAATATAAAAACAATTATGTTCTCTAGATTTTTATTTTTTGAGAGTAAAAAATATGACTGTCCTTTAGATTGACCTTTTTTATACATTGGAGTCTGCTGGAACTAATGCCACCCACACAGTTATTACAAAACATGCTAGAATTTTGACTAGATATTTTGATTAACCGTTTTAAATCAAAGTTCACCTGTTAGGTCCATGTTAACACTTTCCTGCTCTTATTTTGGTTCCGACCAATGAATATACCTATAGCTTAGTGAAAGTCGGTAGATCATTTTCGTTTCGTTCATAGTCATTTCCCCTGGGTGCTATAATATTGGAATTAGGTAATATCAAGTGTGATTTATCTGGCAAACAATAACGGTTTCTTTATTCTAGACTAGTTATATAAACTTCCATCAGCGGATTAACGTTCTCCATTATTTTAACATTATGGTTTAGTGACTACCTGACTGCGATCCCACCTGATAGTATGCAGTGATGCAGTCCATGATAGTGAAGTGCGCTAGTCTAAGAACCGCTCTAGTGCTATTGTGTTTAAGTACTAGTTTTCCGGACTAATTGGAAAAAATTGATTGAGATTCACAGATTGGGACTGTTGTTTTAAATTTTATCACACTATGTGGTGTGCATATGCCAAGACGAATTACACGTCGCTACCTGATACCACCTTTAATTAAAATACTTCATTTTAAATCAATATTTCCCATTATGAATACCTAATCCTAAGAAAACCTACTTGTTTCTAAACGAAACTTCAAAAAGTCTCAAACTCCTAAACACTGGCTGAAATACATATGTGTCATTTACGTTACGTCTTACGATTTGTCAATAAAAATTTAATTTGTGATAATGCTACAAATATTTAAGTATTCAATTCAAAAACCCAAAATACTTATTCCTATAATATTACAACGTTCCACAGACCACAGAAAATCGAAATTGTGCGGTGGTACAGACGAGGAAAAACCGAAGCCTAAACGATCTTGTGCGCGTGCAAATGTTCTCCCTATCAAGCAAGGCCCAGTGTGCCCAAGCTTAGACGTAATTAAAGGACGCAAAGGCGACGATGAAGGGCCAGGTTTGAAAAGAGCCAAGACGCCAGGAAAATGCCGCATGGGTTTCATTCCAGAAGAATGGTTCCTGTTCCTCAAACCAATGACTGGCGTGTCCGGCCCTTACATACTAATGATAGGCCTCGCTAATTATGCAGCCAGTAAGGAAATATTAGTCATGGAACATGAATATTATTTGGGCCTTTCAGTGTTTGTGGTAGTCTATATTGTTTCAACGAGATTTGGATCAAAAATTGGTTCTTTACTGGATAAACAAGTGGATGCAATAGCCAATGACTTAGAAGAAGGTAGATATAACCAGTTGGCGTCTCTGAAGAAAGTTATCACAGATGCTGAAACGGGAATTTGGAGAGCGGAAGGACAAAAAGATTTGATTGAAGCTAAAAAAGAAAATATAGCGATACAGTTAGAAGCTGAATTCAGGGAGCGACAGATGATGGTGCACAAAGCTGTTAAAAGACGAATAGAATACCACGTGAAGCGACACTGGGTATCGAGGCGTATTAAACACAAATGGATGGTACAGTGGATTCTGGAAAACGTTAATAAAGGCATTACTCCTGAATTTAAAAGAAAAGTTATGGAGACTGCAATAAGGGATTTGTCAGCTTTAGCAGACAAGCATAAAGCTAGTCAAGCTAGCGGCAAAACCTAACTTTCTGGAGCTGCAAATTATAGGTTTTGTAAGTCATATAGATGTTATGTGCCAAAGTAATTAATATGCTAGTTTTTACGACGGTTTGTTATTAAAATTTCATGCTTTGGCTCCCGTATCAGTTCGGAAAATTGTGAGCGTGCTGTGTTTACATGAAACATGCTGTAATAACGGTGGTGGTCAAAATATGTTTTCAAAATTTTATTTGATTCATATATTATTTTCTGTGGGTATTTTAGACCTTTACCCTTCTGTGCTATCCTATACTGATGAAGTATACGAATCGCGTAAGTTTACGATTTATTTAAGACTGCAATGTAATTGACAATGTATATTTTAATATCTATTATAAAATATATTTTTTATATCTAATTAACAAAGTCTATTATTTACATTTTACGTAACAACTAGACTTGGAGGGCTACATTAGATCCACGCCTCGTGACGTCATTCTACGTACAAATCATGCGTAGCCCACGTGTGTTTGTCTAATGTAGTTCCAGCTTTAGAAGGCTTAACAATTCCAGTATTTTTCTGTATACTGTACATGTCCTACATGATAATAATTTTTTTATTTATTCAATTTTAATACCACTTGTATTTATTTGGACGAATTTTTATTTGTTTCATATATCAATAATGTTGTAGATGAGTTACTCACTTCTGGCTGGGACGTGCGCTGCAAGCTCCAGCCAAACTCTTGGCTATGTTATAGAAACCTAACCTCCGTTGTATACAGGTAAGGTTAGGTTAAGGTAGGTAACGGTAAAACGGGGTGAATAGGAACAAAATGTTGATTAGGATTTTTCCTTTGGTTTAATATTTTATACCGATTTCTATCTTAACATCGACTTTTATTACAATTAATGAATAAATAGGAGTATTACAATTAATGAATAAATAGGAGTATTTAAATTCTGGGAAAACCGGTTAAATTACGAGAAAATCCCCTTCAAATTTTTTATTCTTATTCACTCGTGCGTTCCTATTCACCCGTGCGTTCCTATTCACCTTGTTTTACTGTAACCAAAAAGGCCAGTAAAGGTAAAACTCCGTTCGTAGATACCACGACATGCGACCAAGACGCGTGTCCGGCTTTATCCGGACACCTGGCAACACTAACTATGTCCATACGATTCTATTAAAAAAGATAATTTTTCGATAAGTTTTAATTGTAACATTTTCTGTAGATATTATTACGACATCGCAGTGAAAGCCTGCAAAACATTCCCGTACGGGGGCTGCGCCTTAAACTTTAATGGTTTCCGTACTTCTGCGGAGTGCAATTCCTTATGTTTTAGTGAGTATTCTTTAAATTTATATATAGATATTAATATGCATAGGCGAAGGTGGAGAGATGAGTTGGACAACTATCGGAGGGACTGGCCCGCAATGGCTGAAGATAGGCGTGTGTGGAAAAGGGAGAGGGAGGCCTTCGCCCAGCTGTGGGACACAACGGGCTACTAACTAATATGCATATTCATTTATAAATTGTTATCTTGGTGTGCAATAAAGTATACCTCGGAGTAACCCGAATTAAAAAACTTTCCTTCAAATATTCTTTGCGTTTGTGACCATGGGTTACAGAAAATCCCGCTGGCTTGGCCCTAAGGTTTATCGGCCTTTCTGGGCCCATAAACGTGGAAGTTAAATATTTGTCAAACCCATCTTTCCTAAGAAAATTTGCAATGATTACCTACAGTACGTAGCAGAAAGTTCACTGTTCAATGAAATCCTACAAGTACCTATTAGGTACCAAATATATAATCTTATTCACCATGTCCTTGTCATGATTATTGCGAATTCCTATCCTTACTACATTATAAGACACTGCGTCTGCACTACGTCATTCGAACTTTTCGACAATCATAATAGCTTATAAAATATCCTAAGATCTAATGCTGTAAGACATACGAGTAGTATTAATATGCTAGCCTTTTCCCAACTATATTGGGGTCGGCTTCCAGTCAAGCCGGATTTACCTGAATAGGTACCAGTATTTCACGAGGAGCGGCTGCCTACCAGACCTCCACAACCCATTAATTGGGGTAACATGGTACCTACTTCATGACAAGACTGGAGAAACTCGGTATGTTAAAATGGCCACCCATCCACAGACCAACCTTGGCAAGCGTTGCTTAACCTTGAAGATCGACCCGTGCGGCTGTTATTATCTGGCCACGAGCTTGTCTATACTACATACGAGTAGTATTAACCTTAGTCTAATTTAATTAAAAGTGATAAACAATGTTCCTATTTGGTCTACAGCAACTGAAAAATTAACTCCTACGAAATTGAAGGAAATATCGATGAACGTTTCATGCCGTCTGCAACCTGACTTTGGATCATGCTTCGGCTATTTCCCATCGTAAGTAGGTAATCAATATATTTAAAAAAACTTTATTTCCCTTGGTCACGTTACGCGTGGCTGGACCAATTTCATAATTTTTTGTTGTTTATTGTTGAGCCAGGAAAAGGTTCATGAAAGAAAAAGTACAAAAAGTTGTGCAGTTTTTTTTTTAATCTATAGCGATTTAGTCTTTACGCGTTTGATTGTACGTTTGACAGTTCATAGCTAAAACAGGACAATATAAGCAGGTCAAGGTCAGTTAAGACTAGTAAGCACAGCTAACTAAAAACTAGATACATTTTGTTTTATTTACATCGTGTTAAACGTTACTGGGGTGGACTGAGGTAACAGTGTTATACCGATTCAATTTAAAAAAAATAGAAAGGTGCCGACGAAAAATATCGTCACTGCGTAGTCCAGAATCATAATCGCCGTAACCCCCAGGCTACACGTTGGTACGTAGATGTCAGGGACACGGTGTACATCTAGCTGTATCGTAAATAAAGTGTTCAATATTCCACCTGCCAATGTTTTTCTCTGCATCACCCAAACGTTGTCTGGTAGAAAATAACTAAGATATTAAATTCGCCTCACTGCGTGTATGGAAATCAAGAAAATGAGATGTAGATAATATGCATCTTGACATTTTAATTGCATTAAAATTGCCATTTTATGGTATCATTGGAATTTCCGAACTGATCACCTATTGTATTGCAACAGCCTTATAATGTTCCTACTGCTTGAACTCAGGCCTCCTCTCTAGGAGAGGGAATGGGCAGAAATCCACCACGCGGGCCCAGTGCGGATTAGTGAATGTGCACATGTCTTCGAATTTCTGGTTCTAGGGCATGCCGATTTCCTCATGATGTTTTCCTTCACCGTTTTGAGAGCAGTGGTAATGAAATAAATTACACAAAGTAATATGCCTGGCTGGGTTGGAACCCGTGATCTACAACTGGTAAGTCGGGGCTGTTACCACTGGGCCACCACTGCTTACAAGTTCACCCATCAAACACTAAATAGCTTGACCTTTATACAAATATTTATTCCGCAGGTTTTACTACGATATTTCAACTCGCACATGCAAAGGGTTCTCATACAGCGGCTGTGGAGGCAACGCCAACAGGTTCGCAAACAACATGGATTGCATGGACACCTGCGAATCTCTCTTGCCACGGTACAGAGAAGTTAGGCCTAGACGCAGAAAAAAGAGAGAACGAACTTTACATATAACTTTTAATTATAGCATCTTATAATACGGTTTAAGACATTCATTTATATATCATAATGGTATGTACATTTTATTTATAGCTTGCTTTTTCCTGTGGTTTTGCCAATGTGAATTTTGCAGTCGAAGCTAGATTGTCCATCGTTTACCATATTTAATAAAATCGGTGTAGTAGTTTGAATGTGAAAGCATTAATTCATGAATCCCCGACCGGTCTCATAGGACCGCGCTGTTATTGTCTTACTATTGTGTCTCGTTTCGCGGGTATTGATAGGTTAATCGCCAAACTTATGTGGCAGTGGGCAGGGCACAATGCTCGCAAAACAGATGGTCGATGGGGACGAGAGGTTTAATAACAAACTTTACAAAATTTTCACACCTAAGAGGCTTTTTCCACATCTGACTTCCACTATACCATCAAGGTTGCAAAGATCAAGCAATTGATTTATAAATAAACGTAACATCGATTGTCATTGCAAAAATCGTACACTTGAGCCTATTCTATTCTTAAAAAAAAAAACAAAGGAAATGGAAAGCAGCTCTATGAAAAGCGAGTAGCTACGAGTTGTGGTCGACAATGATTAACCTGGCCGAGCCGCTTGGCCGGTCTGCAGCGCATCTGGCCACGATCCAACGAAAGTATTACTTGAGCCACATGCCTTCATCTCCGTAGACTTGGTCAAATCTACGTCTGTACAAATATTGAGATTTGTATTTTTGTTTACAATGAATGTTCTCAAAAACTTGGCTATTTTTGTCTGCTTCACCTAAAGGTTGACTGTTAAAAAATGCATACCGGCTCGTACGTACTTATGAGCGCATAAAGCATTTAATAAATAAATAAATACTGCACCACCTTTTAAAAAATCTTTTACCAATACTACTTTATTACTGAGTGACGTTGGCTATATATCTATATATTACTACTTTCACACGGGCAAAGCCACTGGTAGAAGATAGTAAGAAGAAAAGCCCTGGCTCAGTGACTGATCAAAGCCTAACCTAAACCCTTACACTTAGAAGCTGACTTTTTTCACGTGTGTTTTTTTCACGTGTTTTTAACAACTAGACGAGAATTTGATTTTAAAGGGAATGAAAAAGGCTAGTGAAGCCGTAGGCATAAGGTAGTACATAAAACATGTATAAATACACTTTGCTCTTTAGTAATTATTACATTTACTGCGCAACCCGAGGCAAGGTGGGTTACGAAGCACTTTATAGACGAAATAAAGGCGCCCCAGTAATTTAATAGACGCTCTGCTGACATGACTTACTAAAACATCAATAATTTCTCAGTTGACGTCAAAGGGAACAGTATTTACCTCAACACAAAATTAACAAACCACAGCGCCTCTACTACACTAAAACAACTCAAATTCTTATCGCCCTCATCTTACATTCCGAGCTATAATTTAAAAATCCCGTTAAGGTCACGCTTACGAACTGAAGGGTGTCCTGGACGCGGAACGCAAGAACGCAGCCTGCAGGTTTGGGAGCAAGGTCGCAGGAACGCAACGCGCGGGCGCACGCGGCGACGGGCGCTCAGCTGCGGCTCGGCTTCCTACAATAATTACATTGGGCCATCGCCCTCAATTAGAGACGCTCACGTTCGAATGACTAGCTCCAAGCGATCCAGCGGAGCAACTGAGTTCGCTCGCGGCCGCACTTAACACTAGTGGTACCCGTACACGTGCACTCACGGAACCGGTCCGGCGGCCGAGCCGGTCGGAATCCTGAGAAGACAAGCACTCGGGCCTAATAAGTATGTGGACTCGCCTTTGATGACTAAGCATGTTGTTATATCCGATTTAATGCAGCCACTGATCCCAGTCTCGGCATTTTTCATTGAAGAAAAGATAAAAAGCAGTCAGATGCCGTGTGCATGGCAGATCTTAGCTTTAAGATAGTGGAAGTAAACACGCAAAGGCCAGAGAAATAAAAGTAAATTTAAAAGCGGCAATGACAATTCTGGATATAGTACTCGTATTGTGTGGAAAATGCGCTGCAGCAACGTAATGTATCGTCAGGGAGCTGATTGACACACTTCATCAATCTGTGACAAAGAATGACAGTTGTATTACGGGTAGGTAATTTATGTTAAAAGTCAATTATTGATCGTCAAGTTTACTTACGATTTGGGAGTCAATTCGTTTGGAATCATAAATTATTCAAAATACTGTGGAATTACATGGTCAATCACGAGGGATACTAACACCTAAACCTAATATAGTCTTTAAATAGACTTTTTTTTTCAATACAGAAACAGTTTTATAGAGCATCTGCAATTGCAGGGATGTGCAACGATTAAATTTCGTTTTTTAATCGCCTAAAAACAGATTAATAAAATATTCCATATTTTTTCCGACTTTTTGACGATGATTAGGTAAGTCTATTATTGCCGGACCCTTTCCTACATCTAATTAATTATCCTAAGTGTCTTACAACAGCGATGAGCTTGGAAACAAAGATCTTTGTATGGTAATGAAAGATGAGTTGACCGTAATTATATACGTTTTCATGAGTCAGGAGTGGCAAGTAATCCGGTTAGTGGTAATCTGGGGGCGAGAAAAAAGCCTGACATAGCGGCTACCCCGAAATAAATTAAATTAATGCGGGCCCTTTCTGTTTGTCGCTAAGACTGTGAATGAAAGAAATTTCTTTGAAATCTTAATGGTTCTCCTCTAATTTAACAATTTTAAGCATAATCAGATTTCCTTGGAATTGATTCTTATTCTCTGTAGTAAACAAACGTGCTCCGCCTCGACCGTACGTCCTGGATTGCTCTGATAGCCTCGGTACACCTCTCAACTCCTCAAGCACCTCAAGATATGTTGCCCCCTAGTTGCTACGTCACACTCACTACATGACAGCGCCTGTTTTCGAGGGCCCATTTATTTAATGTGCAAGTCATCCCTTCCTATTTCATCGATGTACATTAATAACATTCTTCCGGCAGGGACCATAGTCTTCACATAGTTCCTGGTAACTAGTCCACTTAAGCCTCCCAACAATATCCCTATATCTTTGTTTTGCCTTTACGTTGTAATAGTTTCACCGAGGGTTGTCCTTGAGTGAGTTCGCGTAGCGCGTACACAGATAATCGGTAACTTGGCTTCTCCCCCCCTTACCCCCTCCAAAGGTCCAAGACCCTAGGGTCCTAAGATATATAAAGGCAAGACGTAATCTACAACTAAATCAGACATGGTAAAACTGGTAGTTCTATCGTAAAATGTTGGGTCGTAAAATTCTAGTCATTATAATGTTTCCAGCAGATATCTAGCCCAGACATTTCTGAACTCCATTTAGTATCTTCATAACTGTTCATTAGAAAATAAACATGGGTTTATTTTATAGTTGTGCAATAAACGATCCCTAGAAGTATTTTCTATATGATAGTGTGACGGCAGATAGGACAGAATGAAAGAAAAAAAGTGTTGCACCAACCCCAAGTAAATATGAGACAAGGGCAGGAAGAAGAAGTATTTCCTATATATTTTTTGGTATCTATCACTTGTCAGGGAGGATGGCAGTAGTGGAATGATTGATGATTTTTATGATCGTATAAAAAAGGTATTTCGATTTAATATGGGAGACAACAGGTGGATAAAACTGCGTTGGTGTAGCGTCGAGTAGGTAATCAGTTTGGCGCAGTCCCTGCCCTTGAGAGAACTACCTGCGAAGCCACGGAGCCAATTATAATCAGAAACCAGCTGTTACTTGAACTCGTTATAATCTTTATAGCCTTAACATAATACTTAACTATTATGAATGTTATCGCTTTATTGAAGGAAGTAAGTATTTTGCTTTTATTCCAGTTTGTAATGTGAGATTGGCTAGTTGGACCTAGTGCTTTAGCTGTGCCCATGGTCTAAGGTTAAACTATTTTGATTTGTGAATTTTTGATGTAACAGGTTTCATCACCCAGACCAAAAACATTTACGAGTATCTGTAGACCATATAAATATTTATTCCGGGCGGGAAATAAGATCGCGACAAGCAGCTCAGCAACCAATCGTGCAAACACTGCGCCAACTGTGCCGTAAATGTTATATATCAACAGTTTTCATCCCGTGAGTATGACAGAAAAAATAATTCACCTATGGTCTGTTCAATAATTCCGGAGACTAAAATGACATTTCAACACCAAAGAACTGGCGTCATTCCTATAGAAATTTTGACATTACTTATGTCAATTTAGTCTCCGGGTTTATTGAACAGACCATAGGCAAGTTTTTGTAGTGAAGCAGCCAAGGCCGGTTGACCACGAACTTGGTACAAGTAAACTTCGGACACGCGAACAAGACCCAAGAGCATACCAAGAAATTAACTCAACGTATATTTATCAAGTTTCTGCTTCAACAACTAACTAACGCGTCAAAGAGAACAACTGAGATTTTTCCTTTACTCATTGTTAAAGAAAATAGGACGGAACTCTATAGTAATCTGAAATAAGGACATAAAGATGCTGATAAATCATACGGAAGAACAAAACAACTGGATTTAAAAAAAGAAAACTAAATTTTATAACTGAACAAGAACTATTAAACCGAATACGAGAACGAAATTGATGTCAAACAAACATCACACCCAAAAACATTCTACATAGCAAGACATCGCACGCCCACAGCGAGAGTTCAAGACGCCACTGATCAGCTGGCGTGACGTTGAATGAACGATAACCGTTCATAGCACCAGCAGTACCCGCTCGTAGATAAGCACATCCACTCTTAGAAAAAGTTCAGCTTCATATAGCGGCGTCTCTGTCACACACTATGTGACAGTCTCTTTCTACAGCTCGACGTGATGTGTCATTGTTTACACTCGGTACTATGCTACAACAGAATTGAAGCCAAGTTGGGATGTCACAACACTCACAGCGACGCAATTCGATCAAAACTTGACGAGTTGGTTCAATTGACAATAGTTCCATTTGAGATGAAGATAGGGCTTCCAGCCAAATTCAGGTCAAAGCTAGTGGATGAATAGAATGTGACCTCGTGAAAGTTTCAGAAGCCATTTGGGTAGTTCTGCACCAGTGCATATTCAAGACATGAACGCGAAGCCTGAAGGGGATGGAGTAAATACAAAAAGTTACTGAGTAGGTAAATGATGTTTTCTTTTTATAGTGCAAGAATGAAAAGCGGTTTTGAAATTACGACAGAAATGTGAAATAATTATAAAAATACAATGGAATTTTAAGGTTAAAGAATAATAAAACATGAATTCATTAAGATATTATAAAAGAAAAATTGAATATCTTTTTATATACGAGTATGTAAGTTATAAGGTTTGTTAAGAAAACCCAAATTTGGGTTAAGCTCGCCTGTGTAAGTACATCATCTGTCTTTTTATTTATGTAAAATGTTTTTGCACAATAAAGAATGAATAAAAGTCACTTTATTGTACACCAAACGTGTGATAATTACCCTAAACTAAATTTTTGAAACCAATATTACCTACCACAGATTATATATTAGCTCAAATTAAAACAGATTTGGTCAATATACTAATAAAGCTAACCAATAATATGATTAACAAACTATAATAAGAAGTAAAGCAAGGGTTGAGCCGCGAAATAATGATGTTGATGCCATCTAGATTTCGGCCACGGCGACCGCATTGCGTGGCTACACATGGTGGTCTGATGTCCAAACTTAATGATTTTTTAACGAAAAAATTTGTGAGAACAAAGCTATTCTTATTTTCCAATATAACCTTTATGACAGAAATAAAACTTTTATCTGATCTGTAATCTGTATTCTAACTTTAGTAAAAAGCAGTCTAGTATTTTATGTTCACGAAAATTTCTCCTGATTTGTTTGAAAGAGAATTTTAAATGGGACGTGTGACATTCAGAAACTATTTATAAGACCCAAAAGAGATCTATTTATTTACAAAATTCTGTGTTTTTCTTTTATATCAACTTTCTGATTTTAATGTTATTATTTGCAACGGGTTTTCTGTATATGGAAAGCGTCTTTGAAGCCGTACCAAAAAGAAATAGTGAGATGATCTGCACGCGTACTAAGAAGGACTCAGGCCTTTGCCCAACAGTGGGACAGCAATGACAGAACAAAAATATTATTGTATATCATACCAAAAGCAAAACAATGAGATCAAACGTACAAATAATTTCGAAAGCTTCCCTAAACGCTAACTTAACACATTTCTATTCTAATAATTCACTTTTAGTAGGAACCTCCTCTGCGCTCCCGATTCTTAATTGAATGGATTCCTATCCCGAACGCTTTCTTATTGGTCTATTATTGTATAACCCAAAGCGGTTGACTGCGTTTATTTCCTCAATTTACTGTTACGACTCCTAATTGTTCCTTGTTCATATTTAAATGGTTATCATCTGTTTTTATTTAGTCTGTAGCCGTAATGGTTTGATGTTCGCTTTGATAGTTTTGATCATTTTATATTACTGTCTTATCTTTTCGGTTCTTACTGCTGCTTTATACCTTTTCGACGGTTATAAAGGAAAAACACTTAACGACAAGTTTTCCACAACGTATCACTTTTTTTTAATTTTCGTTAAAAAAATAAGGCTTTATCTATATTTTTTTTGCCATGTTGTGGCCTTTTAGTAAGTCTTGACTGACGTGACTTGAGGTTGGCGCATCACGCTTTTTTTCTTATATTCTGCCCTGTTCATTTATCACGTTATGATTAACTTTCATTTCTTTCATAATACAGAAATTCTTCGCAGTGAAAGGTTCAACCAACAGTTCGTTACAAACAAAATAACATATTTCTCTAATATTTTATGTTGACACGTGATAGTTCCAAAAAACGTGCAAGATTCGTTTCACAATAGATAGTTGCAATAAATATAATATCATACATAATGGTATTATCGTTATACCATACATATTGTTCCAAGAAATGTGCTAGACAAATCATGCACAATAATTACTATTCATATATCATTGAATTCCTAGTAAACGTTGCACTCAATTAAATGTCACAAATCATGCGTTTGAAATGGCTTGTTAGATAGGAATGTACACAGAATTCTGAATACCAAATATCCATCAGATTTGCTCCCCTCAACGATTACCAAATCAAACAGTTCGATTGACAATCACAATATTGGCAAACTGATCTCTTGTCCGCGTTAGCCAGTTTATTGGCAAAGGCACCTAATTTATTTTCAACGAAAGTGCTCGTTGAAAAAGTGATCTCGATCACACTCCGAACGAAATTGATTTTTATTGAACCTTTAGGAAAATTCATGGGGTTAATGGCTGGTAATCGCACTTCTTTTATTTTCACGTTGATTAGAGAGATATCCTCGACTTTAGACCTGCAGTATTCAGCTCTGCAATTGAAAACGTATCTTATATCGATGAGAATAGGTATTTTATTCGTGTTATATTTAGTTATTGACATTGCGCTATTTGGTATTGGTAGAGCGCCCATAGAACACAGCGGAGCATACGGTGGACGGTTGTCACGCTTGGGCGGAGTATTGCCCGCGGAGACCTTTTGCGTCCGGCTCTGGTTCAGACACTTCCTTTATATGTTCTGTGGTTCAGACCATGTTAAGCAACTGCTTCAGGGGTCGCACTAGCCTTTGGGGTTACCATAAGCGAGAATCTTATTGTTCAAAAAAGTTGAGTCCCGATTCAATAGCGCATTGTATCCACGCGCGCCTTAAAGAGCTGTTAGCATAACTGACAAAACCCGCTAAGATCAAAGCTAGACCACCTTGGAACGCAAAGGGTAATTCCAGTTATCCTAAACTGACTTTGTTACTGAATAGCTAAAAAACTAAACTAACTAATTCGTTTGTTTAACTAGAAACAGAAAAAGACCAAGTTACAAGTTAAACTAACTTTTGACACGGGTATTGTGCACGTGTTAAAAGTTTAAAACCGGTTCTAGAAAAAAAATCAATACGATGCAGGTATGAGTTGCGGCGTATCGAAAAGTTTTTTTTTTATGCTTATGAGGAACATAACTTTTAAAAATATATCTAAGTATTTTTAGATCTATCGAATGTATTTACGCGTTGTATCTAATCTATTAAAGTTTTTTCTATTGCCGGTATTTGTTTTGACACTGTCGTTGCTTTTTATATGAATATTATTATTATGTCATAGAAAATCATTATTACATCTCTTGCAGAAAATAGTCTTTAATAAATTGCTT
Organism: Mythimna separata; assembly: GCA_030763345.1. Classification (NCBI taxonomy): domain Eukaryota; kingdom Metazoa; phylum Arthropoda; class Insecta; order Lepidoptera; family Noctuidae; genus Mythimna; species Mythimna separata. The sequence continues at coordinate 17,085,760 of CM061167.1, read as the reverse complement.
ACTCTCATATCTCCAGGCAAACCCCGCAGGCTCCAACCTTAAAATTAAAACAAATCCTGAAGAATTTGCTCATTTACGTAGGTACAATAATTACCTACGCAATCTCCTCAAAGCAACAATACTCCCTTTGAAAATAACGACCAATTTATTTTTATAAGGTATAGCAAAACAATTTATAATAAAGAAATTCTTTTAGATTTGATGTAAGGAAACAAAACAAAAATACCAAAACGTGGATACATCTACCAGAATAAGGGAGATTTTAAGCAGATAAAGAGAAAAAAAGGAAGCATTTCGAAGAATCCCTTGGAATATTCCACTGGAAGTGAATAACGTGTCGTTCCATGTCATCATTTATGCCGTGTGCGTGGTCATAGTCTAAACACCATAAATAATGGGGACAATCGATTCCACGCCAGCCCGGAAGTCCACAATGAACTGCTCCTCTACTATTGATTAGCAAACCGCTGGCGCTGGGACGATCGACCCTGGACAATATTGTCACCTGGCTAGTTGATTGCATAGCAGCCTAATCAACACGATGCTGAATTTTGATATTCATTTTTGGTATATTCTCCTGTCAACGGTAATAGAATAACAAATGCCTCTTCTAACTTAATTTCAGGTGTATAAAAATTCCAATTAGAAAATTATGTTACAATCGTAATTGAAGAATTGATATTTTACTAATATACGTTAAGGCAGTGTTTTGACGTGACAACGTCTTAAATTAGGTTGCGGCTGGGAGTCACTTATGAAAAAGTGTAACGCTCGGTAACGTTACGATGAGTCACCGAACGAGAGAGAGGCCCGCCGAATGCCTTGCGTCTCTCTCCCACTCAACTATGATCGGTCTGCCGCGCGCGCAGCACTAGAGAATTTTAGTAAACAAAATATATTTCTATAGTTAAAATTTGTGCAATTCTTATTTTCATTCAATTCCTTGTTCCTATTGTGCAATTTAATTATATTCATATCAATAAATATTCTACCGAGAAAAAGACGTTGTCACGTAAAATCTTCGCCCGTAAAAACGACTTTACAGGCAACCATTTTTTTTTTTTTGCGGCTCAAGTTCTAAGACACCTCGTAAATGTCTGCCTTTCGGAAAAACATAGTCTTATTTGCAGTGCGGAGACCATAAATTCAATTTGGTTTAGTTTAGAAAATAGATCAATATATCCCTAAAATTTCCTGTTAAAACAAAATGCAGTAGTGTATATACTTCAGCACAAGGTCATTTTGACCTCGTACCGCATTAATATTTCCAATGTACTAAGTCTAGGTATTCCACCGCCAATCTGCTAGTCACGCTTATTAATTACGTCAATAGCCTTTTGTACGGCGGCAAAGGAACGCGTCCAATATAATCCATCAAAGGAAAAGGAAAGGAAAAAAAGAGGAATCCAAAGTTCATTTGCCTTTTGGTTGTGGTAACGGTACCCACCCATCCGCTCATTACGTATGCACAGCCCACACGGAAAAATGCATGCGACGGAACTGCAGGTCAAGCCAACAGCCATTAATAGTTTAGTGAAGAAATCAACAATAAAATTTAAATAAAACTGTCAAGTAATAAAGAACGGTACTAAGGTTTGTATAGTAAATTGAATTAGGAATTCTTTTGTCCAACTAAAATAAAATCTCCGCATGTTTGCTTACGAGTAACTACTATTTCTTCTCAATATGATTCTAACTCAAGAATAACAAAAGCCTATAGAATCCCAATAAATAGGTAGTTCAAGATTGGTTAGAATCAATTCTGTGAATCGATCCTTGCGGCCTAAGAATCGTCAGATTTTATCCATGTAAATTTCTTACGACCCATTCCGAGGAACTGAATTGTATCAGATTTCACATTTAAAAGGGCACGCGCCTTCAAAGTCAACGGGCCCTGTTCCTTTCTGCTTTTTTTCGTAAGAGAAATACGAAGCCATACATCGGTATTGATATTCGAGTTTTTGCGGCTGAACGTGATATTTCGTACGTTATTGATCAGGTGCCTAACGTGATTTAAGGTTTCCTTTAATTATTTGCTAACTTCTGTTGAGCGTTGCTGAGCTCAACTCAAGTTCAGCACTATTTGAATTTCATTCTGCATGAGGAACAGTGTTCAAATCCCGGGTTACGAAGGATTTTTTTAGGTGGGAAATCATCCAATAACTTCTTCCGCAAACGGGTGGAGCTGGAGGGCGTGTCAGACTTTTACTGACTAAAACCCACTCTTTTTCCTTCTTTGCCTTCCTTCCGGAGCCAAGGGGTTCTTTTTCGCACAACCCACGGCCCCAGTAATCTTTGACCCTGCTGGGCCACTGGTTTTACTGATATCTCTTTGAGAGACGCTTGGCCCACGTCTACTCGGGCTCGATTCGGACGGTTACCAGAAGGTCGGAAGACAGGCTTACTTTAAGACCCGTAATTTTGTCTCTCCGTAAAAATTGGTTTATGATAAATGCAGGAACATTTTGGCAATATATTCGGTCAAAACCCAATGTGAGAGAGTATTTATCATTTTAATCGTTCACTAGTGTTTCTGGCAGCGTTAGTTCGATAGAAAGGTAAAAGTGTGATTTTGCATGCACACCTTGTAGGTCATTTATTAAGTGTGTCGAGAAAGTTTTCAAGAGAATGCAAGTTTGTTCGCAAATGTGTGCCAAAATATCCGTTCAAATTATAGGTGTGTTTTATTTTATTGTTTATGTATTTAACGTCTGTTTTTTTATTGAATTAAGAAATCGTTAAAAACGGTTCTGTTTCTAAGAGTGTCGGACTTTTACTGACGAAAATCCCCTGTGGATCCGTTTAATGAGTTTGGGTTTTAGTCATTAGAAGTGCTCCCGCTCCATTCAGCACAGGAGTGGTTCTTTCGATGCTTTTTCACCATAAAAAATGTGGACCCTTTAGTTGCCTTTTGCGTTTCAAGACTACAGTCATCTGTCAAGCCGGATTTAGCTGGATACCAGTATTTTACGAGGAGCGGCTGCCTACCAGACCTCCACAACCCATTAACTGGGGTAACACGGTACTTCATGGCAAGACTGGAGTCAGATTTACTGGCTTCTGACTATCCGTAACGACTGCCAAAGATCTCCAAATGACAGCCGGGACCAACGGCTTAACGTGCTTTCCGAGGCACGGAGGAAACTCGTTATGTTAAGATGGTCACCCATCCACAGACCAACCTAGGCAAGCGTTGCTTAACCTTGAAGATCGACCTGTGCGGCTGTTATTATCTAGCCACGAGCTCCTCGTTTCAAGACTACAGTAACTCATTCGAATAATCCCACAAAATGCTACGCTTGATATTTTTGCTTTGTTTCGATCCTAGGAAATAATCAAAGAGTTACAATTTTGTATTCCCCTATCTGCTTAAACCGATACAATTGCGCACCTCTCCGTAGGCCGTTATCTCGAACTGACCACCTGCAGGCGTTCGCGACTCGAGGAAACAGTTTCTTGGGCCATTCCTTTATCTCATTTCTGTTCCGATACAAAATTTATTTCCACAAACGCAGCCGATACATTTAGTTAGAGAAAGCTCTCCATACTGAGTTAGAATAAACGGCAACTATTTAGATTTCGCGAGCAATTCGTGGAGGTATGTGAGGTGGAGCATTATAATTTAGTTGCAGCAGTAAATACACGCGCCCACGGAAATACGAATCAGACTCGAAGTTAATTTAACTTAGAACTAACATCAACCGAAGGAATTAAACGACGACGTTACACGCGAGCTACATGCTCTGATATATTTATTACATCTGCTCCTAAAAATTTAATTGGTTTCCCATTACGTTTTCAATTTGTTTAAAAGTATAAAGGTTGTTTATTCAAGCAAGTAAATGTTCCTTGAAAAATAACTTCTACCTTGGATACACAGCGGGAGGATGAAGCAAAGAAAAATGTCGACCCAGATAATATCACATTTACATTTTTTTACAGCAAATTACACGCAGAAGTCATCGTGAACAACGGTGAACCACGTAATGATCAGTTGACCTGTAGTCGTTGCGGGATAAATATTCACATTGACAATGTAATCAACTCGGATAAGAAATAACTGCCGAAGTACATTATTACCCAGATACCTAGCTATCTTGCAACAAACTGCTCCTATCAGTAAAGCTCTTAAAAACAGTAAATAGGTACATTGCCGTTTCTGAGCACCAAATTGCTCACAATTCTCGCATTCCTTTCTCAAGTTGTCTCTAACACATGTGTCTGACATTTTTCCTTTATGTCACTCGATGTGAACGATATTATTATTATTCATCATATTCATGACCGAATAAAGGGTGAGTAAGCAATCAGTAAACTATTATAACTTCCACAGTTTAAACTCCCGTTTATTGCTTATGCCAAAGCAAAAGTAGTTACGGTATATCAAAATGAACTTGGGGTCCCGCTCTGACGAGGGATGACAGCTAGCCGAAAATTCTGAATCATCAAAGTAACTTCATTTATAATAATTCAAAACTGAGATTAAAAACCACAAAGTTTTACGTAGACATGTGCTGCGGCTTATACTGACGAAGTACCTAACTAGAAAAAAGAAATTTATCATTTCTAATTCCTTTGGAACAAACTTTAAAAGGAACGTAACAATGGGATCGCGACCGTTTTGACGCTGCCAGTTTACCTGGCTATCAAAGCAAAGGAAATAAGCGATTTTTTCAACGCGATGGCGCTTGATAGTGACCTCTAACAAAGCCAACGAAAATAAAAGCATTCCATTACACTGTGCTGCGAGTACAACGCGCAAGTTTAAGGTCAACAGAACGAAACGAAAAGTTTATGGTTATGTAAGACAAGACGGTAATCTGCTAGATGGGACAAGATAATTTAATGTACAAATAGCAGATGTAGCTTCTGTAGTAGTTTACGCTAGCAGAAGTTCGTTGTTTGCAGCAGACAAGGGATTTATCAAGTTAGCAGTCTCAGGCAGTGCTGAGTGCGTTAGTCCGTTTGTTCAGGTATGTCATCTGTTATACACATATAAAGTGTGCTCACCTTCGGGAAGAGCGAGATTGTTTTCCGGCTTCATGCCGACGGGAAATGTCGCCGGCGTGTCGAGAGACAGGCTAAATAGCCAGCAAAATGAGGCTACAGTGACAAAAGCTCTATTCAGAGAGACAGGAAAGGATTTTTCCGGATTCACAAAAATGTGTACAGTATTAAACGTCTTCTCGGCATTTAGACACAACCACTGAGGGACTTTTATGAGGCTTTGTGCACTGTTTTGAAGATAACGACTTTGCAGTTAAATGTCAAAAACTACAAGCGTTTTTCAAATTGGAATGCAAGCCGTAGTTTTGACTTGGTTGTGTACGTAAGCAAAATGGATTGAAAAATAAGAATGTAACTACATTTACATCTTTATTTTTACTTAAGTTCTTATAGTCCATCTTAAGGTTGTCTGGTAAACTATATCGATAACACCGCCATAATTGTACCCATTGATTAAAGATTTTGTTAAATGGTTACTATTTTGGTGTAAAATAAAGTTTATTCTATTCTACGTGTATTTTATCAATTTCAAAAATAGAGTGAAGTGATTAAGCTCCATACCTAATATTTAATGGTATCCCATTTTTTCATTCTATTATAAGGTACAATCAATTTCAGAATTAGTTACTCGTAGATTTATTAAATACTCATCGAAATTAATTACTTTTTTGGCAAATAATACATTTATATATTTAAAAAAAAAATGTGTTGAATATATTTTCTAAAACGGCCTTGGTATATAGTTGTTACAACTTAAAATACGGCATACTGAGCGTACCATCCCTCATTTCTAACTTTTTTCTAGTTTTCCCTAGAGTGCCCTAGGAACGAACATTCAGGGTTTTACAAAATAGTAGTTGCTTTAATCGTTTGCCAATTTGTCTGATAGGAAAATGGAAACAGGGGAACTTTTACGAGAAAATAAATCGGTGAAAAAGAAATTAACATTTTACCGAAGTTTGTCGAAGGTTTCGGTTTTCGTAGCGTTACCGTTGAGACGGATCAAAATATTGGAAGAAGTATTATCTCCTATATTGATTTCCATATAAAAATATCCGCGGAGGCAAATATCGGTATGCTTATACGTTTATTGTGAGTGGATGGAGATAGCGAAAATATTATTTATTGTCTTATTAGATGTCATATGATATCGATAGTGATCCATCACAATATTGACGGAAGGCATACTAACTTAGTTATCCGCTCATCCTTTATGCGACTATTTATAAGTATCCTGGTACAAAAGCATCCTGTTGTGTATTCTATTCTTGTTTATATTGTATAGTCAATTTTGCATGCGGTTGAAGAAGTTGTCAATTTCGATTTTGCGGTTTCATTTACAAAAGCAATTTAGTACTAGAGGCCTGAAGTTAGTATGCTGGCAAGCAATTAGACTAAACTTAAGGAGGTATTTCAAAATTAGTTGTAAAATTATAAATGTGCGATGTGGCTATACTCGTATCCTGATTTCTGGAAATCTAAAAGAAGTAAACGCTGCAGACTAAATTAAATTTAGAGCAATGAGATCAAGTCTTTGTGGAATGATAATGGCTGCGTACAAGTGGATGGCGGGCCACGGTTGTTATCATTGTTCCGCGGCAGAGCCTTTAAAAACGTCACACAGCCTATTTTTAGCGGCCACAGGGCGTAAAGCTCAAAAGCTTTATCATGAAAATCCGATTTTCAACGTTAATTCTAGGCACCGATATTACTTATTCTTGTATTCTTGAATGTAGGCCCCAGAATCTACTGAACAAATGGAATTTTGAAGACAAAACGCCCAGGTGGCGTTAATTGCCAAATTTATTCATCCACTCGCTTTCATCAAATTAATAAATTAACATTTTATGTAAAGGGAAAGAATAATTTTAAATCATTGACAAGTTATTAATCCTTTTGAGTTTTTGTATTATTCTAATGTTTAATTAAGTTTCTCAGTAGATTTTTCTTTCTTTTTCTAAGGGGGGTATCATCAGAATGATTTTTCCCTCTCTTGGGCGGAGCGAGAGGGCGTGTCAAACTTACACGTTGTCAATAAATACTACATATTTAGTAGCTATCAGTTACATCACAAGTCAAAGTTCGAGAAGATTAATAAAATCTTAATGATGGCTTATCCTGACTAAGATGGATTAATTGGTTTATCTTTGAAGGCTTCATGTGAAACTAAATAGTTACATAATCCTCGAACTAAGCATAGTTCCTCGTTGTTATCGTCTTAAGTTACTTGTTGAGTAAGAGATAAGTTCTCAATGAATCAATGTCATGCGTAACTGCAGTCTACTAATCATTGTTTGCTCTCGATACCTTATTAATTCTAACAGAAACCTGAGTCTTTGTTTACACTGGTGGATCGTTTTATTGTTTCTCGTTATATGACTAATCGCATATATCTTTTAAGTGTGTCGCAACTTTTATAAGAACTTGTCCAGCTGGAAAGAGTGACGAAACCTCATGATGACCTACCTATAATTCCATTCTGTTTGGATCTTCTTACAAGACAATTGTCAGCAACTCGACACTAAGTACACAGCGGTGGACAATAAGCGGTGCTGGTTGGCAAACAGTGAAACAGTTCGTGGAAATGATGGGTTGTAAACAAAACCTTGTGTATGGCATGCACCGAGCCTTTGTGCAGCGGGAATGCAGCCGGACAGGCTCACATGACGGCAGGCCTGACGCCCAGCGCCCACACGAGAGTTCCCCAGCGTGCACCTCACACTTATTACACACACTCCAAACAGACAAACCCAAAACGAAACGCTTTAACAAACTCATACGCGCGATATCATACTTTGCTCGTGCGTTTAAATTCAAATACATATTTCCAGTAAAGTTCGTTTTACTTACCGGTTTAGTGAGAACTACGTCCAGCCATGACTTTACAGCTTACACATGCACACCGCAGCCAATCGCCAGCTTCAAAACAAACTTTATAAAGTTTTTCAAAGTTGCTGCACGTAAATGCGTTAAAGTTCACATAAAAGTATGATGGAATTTATTAATGGAGTCGGGAGTGAATATAGCTTTGTGGTTATGCTGTAACAAGAGGATTTCGTAGACGAAACAGGTTTCCGGCGGCGGAAAGTGAGTTTGTAAGTTTGTTTGAGAAGGCGACGCGGAGCTCGCGCGGGTCGGACACGGACGCTCGGTCGGAGGTACCACGCGGTATGACGGCTCGCGCCAGGCCGCGCCGCCGGCTCGCGCGGAGCGGCAACGTCGCGCAGACCTACCCCGCGCGGGGGGTTTAATGCCTCCATAGCCCACCTAACATGATGGCGTCATTGTTTCATCATTTGTTATCTCACAGCTCCCGAAAACATGAATTTCTGTGTAACAGGCTCCGCCATAATTCAAACAGGTGCTGGACTTACGATGAAACCTGACGCGACCAATAAACTTTCAAAATCTGCGCCTTCTTAAATCTGTACGTTTTCAAGTTGGTACAACGTACAAATACGAAATTAATTTACTTTCCTGGTAATTTTAAAACCAACCGAACTACTTTTTTTTTAAATTCCGACATGAATGAATAACTTAGAGGTAAAACGCGCCAAAAATGTCGTTAGGCCAAAACTGTGTTGCATTGCATCACAGTAACAAAAGCTTTAAAAATGGATAGTTAAGCGTTTTGGTCATTAAACTGGGAAGCAAGAGGCAGAACAGCGACACTATAATATTCACGAATGCATTGAGTAAAGTTCCGGTGAGTCACGCGCCGATAATGCACGCATGCTTGTTGTTCAGCCAATAGATTCGAGTGAGCAGGTGACAGGTGACCAATCTAATAATCGCTGGTAACTCTGTCTCATTCCAACATTCCATAGCTTTGAGTGAATACCGTAACCGGAAAATAGGTTAAATAAATATTGTTGTGATTAATAAATAGTTTTTAGTTTTACCATTGATTTATTGGCTTTCTCTTTAGTATAATGATTTTAAGAGGAATAAAAAAATTGTTTACTAATAACAAAAATACAAAAAAATGCTAAAATTAGGCCTGATTCCTGACCCACATCGTACTTAAACCTAATTGGAGAAATCAGAATTTGGCAAATGATGCCTGATTATAGGTATTATGGTCTGAGGAACTTTTTGCCTGCCGCAGTCACAATATCTAGCGGCGTAGCATCCTATAGTTTAAAGGAGATGGAAAACGGTAGGCCCAAAAGTACGAAGTTGAGATATGATCCAAAAAATTTGTCATATTTTTTTACCTAAGAATATGAAAAATCACTTCAATTCACATTCTAGAAGCAGAGAAATATGAGAATGATAGTTTTCGTGAGATTATCGATTCAGTAATCGATTACACAGTTACGAAAATAAAACTTTTGCACCAAAATATTAACTCAAAGTGATTAAATGCACTTTATATAGTTATATGCAATATAGTCTTCGATCAACTATGTACATATTAATAAATCAAATATCAATTAATTACTGAAAAACTAATATTAATGATTATCGATTTAAATCTGTCTTATTTTTAGTCTATGTCACTGACAGTTGCCGACTGTTCTTGTTTGCTCACTCGTTTCGTGTTTTCCGATGAGTTTTGAGTGCTTTCCCAATTATTCATCATTTTTCACAACCACTGCTTTGTATTTTACGGATTCTGACCCTGCCTACCTTGTACGACCCTTGCTTTCACCTAGACACCGAAGATTGCTCACACGTTTGACTTGGAATTGTTGTTTTGGATTTTACCGCCGGCTTGTGGATTGGATATTATTGAAACTATGGATCGCTGTGTGAATTGTGCGATATCCACTGGTCACTGCAATACACTGGGCTGACGACCCTTACACGATGAAACAATTCTGTCAGTGATTCGGCAGTGGCTTTTGCCTCAGTCTGTAAGTAAATATAACCTCATCTAACCAGCTACCATCCTGGCAGGTTTTAAATACATGTAGTTAGAAGGTCTATAGAGATTGTTTACAGTTATGGCAAAGAATTATTTATCAAACAATATTATAATACCCTCATACACAATAGTTAATTAGGTACTTAGTGTTTTTGTAGCTGAAGATTGATAAAAATGTTCCATTACTTATTTTATTTATATTTTACGCCCATACTCATAGTCCAGCTAATGGTCCATTAAAGTTAAGTATTGTCAAATTTTCACTGAAAAACTGTGTAAAACTGTCAATGTGACAATTTCTTAAGTGATGATTAACGTTAATGAATGTCCCTGAGTGCGGCCGTTAGTCGACGGCTCTCGTAGAGGAAGGGAGGCTATAGTAATGCATTACTGTAATTGTATTGTAGGGAAACGAACTTTAGGCTGTTGTGCTCACATAATGTGCATTAATGGTACCTTAGCTGGGCTAGGTACCAAGATCATTATAGTACCACCTGCACAATTTCTAGAGGATATTTTAATTATAATTGAAGACGAATAAAACACTATATTAAATAATTTGTTTTTTTATTATTTTAGACATCCTTTTCCTATCTCCTTACTACCTGTTTCCTACCTAACGCTTGAAGTCGTTGACGTTCATTTATACATGTTATGATTTTTCAAACATTTTCTAGTAAATATAATATTAGTTTGAAATAACACATTTTGCACTTCAGGAATTAGCTGTTAGTTAAAGATTGTCACATAACTTCACTTTTACTTAATCTCTTATATCTCTGTTCTCAGATTGACAAAATCCGCAGAATTGTCAGTGAAAGGTTGATAAAATATATAAGCTATTAATTGACACCACTTTCATCTTCTTACACCCAGGCCTAAGATTGTATGTAATCGTTTCAGTCTCCTTTGACATACTTTTTCACAACCTGATAAGTTAGCAAGATGTGCCTATTTTCCCGCACTTTTGCAGGCCGAAGGAGAAGCCAAGGCAATACAGCCACACAAAATAATATTAAAAAAAGAAATTCAAACATTTTAGTGTGTAAATAATTATGTTTATTTATAAAAATCCATTCATAAAAATAATTAAAATTTTCATTAAATATTAAAAATACTCTTTGCTTTTAAACTTATATCTAATCACCGTTAACCAAAACCAAATCAGAAAGAACTTTTATTGCGATAAATAAAAAGAACACAAGGGTGGTACCTGGCATATTTAACCTAGTACATAATATGAAGAAATGCAATATAGACCGTCTCGATAGAAGGATGAGGCAAAGGATAAACCTAGTCGAAGACAACCAAATTCGACAGCGATGCGAAGGAATTTTTTGACGCCATATTTTAGTTTAGAGTAAGAATATATTTCTTGTTATTTCTCTGCATAATAAAAATTAAATTAAATTTTGAATTAATACATTACATTAAAGACTCGATTATAAACGTAAAACCAAATGTCTAAACTTTGAAAATTAATTGGCAGAAGACAGATCTCGAGCCCAGATCATCAGAAATAAACCACCCTCCAACATCCAAAATTTTTATAATAATGCTGTTCCAATGTGTCCGCACTGTGCATGCACCTTCATAGCAAAGGTGAATAATATTAGCCACATCAAAGCACTTAATCTCAAACCAAAACTATAAGAAAAACAGAAATCACTCACCGTAGTCGAAATCGGAAATAAAATATATCTATATTAGTATTATAGCATTGTGAATGACCTGACAAACCTAAAAAAATATCTGAACTAAAGAACTCAATTCTCTCCACAACTCCGCAAGCAAAATGATCTGAATAGACAAAAAATATAATTTAAAATCTCTATGAGTCTATCGAGCTTCTACATCAGCTAAAAAATAACAAAAGCTCTATTTGCGGCGAATCTCAGTACACATTTTTGTAATCGACTTGTTATACGTTAGCTCATACTTAGCATAATACTTTGTATCAGAGACCCAAGTTACTTCAAAGTTTTTCTTCGTCGTTTAAGTAAGAGTCCTTTTTAAGGCCCTAGCTCCCGAGCGGTGCCATAAAACAGTGACTTTCTGAAACCTACTTCTCGGTAACGACTAGGCTAATAGATTTGAAACAGAAAAACATCATCATCATCTACCCAGCCTTTTCCCAACTATATTGAGGTCAGCTTCCCGTCAAGCCAGATTTAGCTGAATACCAGTATTTTACGAGGAGCGGCGGCCTACCAGACCTCCACAACCCATTAACTGGGGTAACACGTTACTTCATGGGAAGACTGGAGTCAGATTTACTGAAAGCGACAAACATATACTTATTTATTATATGACACGTGTAACATAATCATCAACTTATGATTTTTTCGTATGATTAATATTTTCTTCAAAGCAAAATATTTAACAACATGATATTTTTTTGCTTGTCTTTTCCTACTCCTTCCAGGCTTTGATCTTTAGAAATATGTTTATTCAGTAAATTGGTGGTTAAATATTTTCTTCAAAATGTACGTACATAGTACATATATCTAATTGTAAATCTTTGTACTTGCTCCATGTTGTAAATACATCAGTATTTTGCAAGGAAAATGGCTTTAAAGTTCAGTGGGGCCCTGTGCGGGCGCAGGCGGCAGTACGAGTTTGTATGATCGGTGGCGGGACTATATGCCTTTACATTTTTGTCCATTTCGCTTTTCTTTTGTTAAATCGCTTTACCTAGACCAACGTAACTCTAACACCGATCGTTATTTTCGAGCGTTTCATTTTCTAATCATTTATTTTCTCTTTAATTCTAGTTGAATCTTTACAATTCTGCTAAAATTTTCTAAGTTGTATTAAAATTGATAGTCATGGTATGCGTAAAATTGAAGAACACTTTGTAAAGAAAGTTTCAAATATGAATCTGGATGGCCAAAGAAGACCAAGGATATACAGGATGGATTGATTGTGTTGCCATAATATTATGTCAAGAATGGAGTTAACTGATGAGATGACGGGAAATCGAAATTAATTGAAGAAGTCATTCTATGCTGAACTCAAACAAATTGGGAAATCATAGCGTAATGGCGACAGTGACCGTCGCAACCCAGAGCTGGGCACGCCATAATTATGGTGGTAAGTCCTGTCTTTAAGAAGTGGTTAGAAAAACGTCAAGGCGTCCTCACCTTCCGCATGACACAGGTCGTCGCCGGATATGGTAAGTTCGGGAACTTCAGCAATATTAGCAGAGGAGGTGGGTGCACGTGCGAGGGTATAGTCCATACGACCCAGACGCTGGTATACCGGCCCCGATTTTCATTTAGATGTGAGCTCGCGGACGGCGAGCTATGGGTAAATCTCCGTCCAGCCTTTTGATAACCGTGACGAGTGTCGCGAGTGAAGACTTTTCAATTGGGCATAAATAGGAGAATGATAATGTGAATGCTTAAAATATAAATTACATTATAGGTAAACAGCAATGGAAGTGGATTTTGTCTTGACTTACTTTCGATGATTTTTATAACTCTTTAAGAAAATTTATTTGAATAGTATATACCTACAGAAATCTGTCTTACAAATCGGATTGACCCATTCAAGTGCACGGGATGCAACGCAAATTGTTAGCAATTACCAAGTTTGAGAGCTGGCAAATGCAATGAAGTTGGATCTGTCGACTTAACGAATTGTGTAATAGAAATAGGATAATAACAATGGTCTAAAGGTACCTATACTATTTTTATAGCGAATGTTTTTTTGAGTATTTATAATAAGTTTTATAGTATTTAATACATATAGTACGGGGCGTTTAAGACCTCATTTGAAAATTATCATTAAATATTTATTTTTATTTATTAAGTATAAAAAACAGTTGCATGGTAAGTAATACAAAAATGATGAAATGATGAAACTATGTATAACGGTAAGGGTCTTATAAGACCTCGTAACGTTAAAGAAGCTACAAGCCTTGGTTTGGTTAGTGAGGTACGACCCCGTATTTAAGTAGATACACCACTGTAAATGCTACCTTAGATGCTATTAAACCAACATTTTAATATCATCTTAACTAGCATCTCAGGCAAAAATTTATTTCTTTTCTAAACTAAACGGAATTAAAGTTATGGTCTCCGGCCTCCGCACCGCAAAGAAGACCATGTTTTTCTTAGCCAGACCGCAAGGGAGACACATACGAATACGAGGCGTATTAGACCTCGTTCAACATTGATATAACGGAATGGATAGTTGTTCGTGTATGTTTTATATTATAAATGTGAAAAAAGCTCTACCTTTTAGTTTTTTTTTTTTTTAATTTCAGATGAAACTTGTTACACAATAACATGGGATTTTCTTTTTGTCCTGGGAGTAAGTAGGGCAGCGGGGGACTAGTTGTAACAGTTTTTCGTTTCTTAGCTATGAAAGCTTATTTGTTTGGTATTTATGAAATCTAGCAGTACTATACCAATTAACAACTATTCAACTATTGATTTCAAATAAATTTTAGATCAAAAATGTAACGTTTTTTTGTGGAAACGTCTTTGAAAAAAATCTCACGGGTGTTACAACTTACCCCGTAGGGGTACTTACGTTATGTACCTTCCTTAGCAATAATTTCTTACTTATACTCATACATAAGTTGAGCCACTGACTGATTTACATCTTTTATGTAGTTCATATTTGCAGTCATGGAAAGATCGAAGGCAACGAAGGAAAGGGGTGGGGTTAAGTCAGTAAGAGTCTGATCCGCCCTCCCACTCCGCCTAAGAGCGGGAGAAATCATCTGATGATTCCCCTTAAAAAAAAAATCTATGCGTCCGTAAGGTGGTAATAATGTGGAATATTATTAAGTCTTATTATTTGACTGGCACACATAGTTTTATACCGTACGTGACTATTCCACTAGATTTACCACTAATCGTGATTGCCAGGAGCTCGATTCTTTTATCGTTGGCTACAGACCAAAATAATTCTGTATTTGTTCGATATCGCACATAACTTTGCCTCAGCAAATCAAAAGTAGAAAATGATAAGTACAAATAATTTGGTCTGTTATTCTGAATTACTCTTATTTTTTTGCATTTATTGAGCAGAATCTAGCAACTATAAAAAATGGGCCATGAACGGTTTTACTAAATAAATACCAGACTCAGAACACGCTTCAACGGAACAAAATTTTGCCATCCTCGACATAGCTTTTTTTGGGTGAAAAATTATCAAATAACTTCTCTCGCTTTACCTAGAGCGAGAGGAAGTGCCAACTGTGTTCCTTTAGTTGCTCTAAGTGTTCGAAGGCGACGGTGACTCATTGTCAACATTCTTTAAGAGGACTCATGAGTTCCCGTTTCATCTATCAGCAACGCAATGTTTGATAAAGAGGTAATGCGAACAAGGACAAATAATACCTAAACGCTCCGTTGGATATTTCAAATATTTCAGGAATCTTGTTCCCGGAAAGATGTTTCTTTTTAATCCTTCAAAGTTTTTGGGGGTAAAAAATATCACTCGTAATATTAATTAATGTTTAAGGATTTTATATTTATAAATTCTTTATTTTTTTATGATTACATTATGAAGGGCCACATTACATGAGTGAATTTCAACAACTATGATTTGTTACCTAATTTTGGTGGAAAAGTTTGTTTCAGGTTTTTTTAATAATCTAAGATGTTGATAAGCAAGAGATACGTATTCAGGTACATAAAATGTAAGAGTTATTTATTCCTGAAAGCTTCTAATATATTGTCGACACCAGAATTGGTACCACACCAAAATTGATATCTGACACCAAAATTAGAAATATTGACACCAGTTTCTCTTTCTTTTCTTCTTAACTCCTCATCCCATTATTTTTAAATGCTATTGAATGATATTTTCGTTCTAAGCGTACAGTAAACGAACATTATACATTTTCTTATTTTTTCGTCACTCTCAAGCAACTCGTAGGTATAATATACCTATCGTACTTCCAAACCGAGTCATCTTATTATGTTTTTTTTTATTTAGGTGGGAAAATCATCTAATGACATCCTCCACTCTTGGGCGGACCGGAGATAGTGTCAGACTCTTACTGACTAAAAAACCACTCCTGTCCCTTCTTTGCCATTATTCCAGGGCCCCGGCATCACTTTCACATCACCCATAGCCCCAATAGACTTCTACCCTGTTGGGCCCTTGCGGGTACTGACAACTCTTTGAGGGACGTGTGGAACACTACGCGCCGTCGACGACTTCTGTTCGGTCCGGACTGTTACCAGACGGTTAGACGACGAGCTACCCATTGCTAGCCGTCCTCAAACACGCGCCTACGGTGGTCGGAAACCGGGATCAATATCCCGGCGGCTGGGGCGCGAGGGCCATTGCCTCGCACTTGCAGCCGCCTCTTTTGTTAGCATTACTGCTTGGCAGAAGGAGGCGACCGCCTTCTTCTCCTTGCATCGGACCATGAACTGTACCAAGGCCTGGCGCGAGAGGTCGCTGCCGCCAAACAACCTCACGAGGATATGGCGTTGCTTTGCTCAAGCGGAGCACAACTCTACCGGTCGTGTCCTCTCAGCGGTCCACACAATGGTAACACCCGGGCGAATCCAGTATAGGAATCTTCCGTCATGCGGAAGGTAAGGACACCGTGAGGTCTTTCCAGCCACTCCTCAAAGAGGGGGCTTACAGCCATAATTATAGCGTGCCCAGCACTGGGTTGCGACAGTCGCTGTCGCCATTACACCATGAGATCAAGCCGGAACTCTGTCCGGCATGCCTCAACTCGGTGCGTCAGAGGCGTTTCGCCCCAGTAGTGCATCTTCACGTGCAGATCGTACATGCGAGAAAAGGACTTTTACCTCTAAATCCCACGGTGGCAGGTCAGCAAGGAGGTTCGCCGCTTCGCGGAAAACTGTGTCACATCCCCGCACCATCCGGAGCCTCTGGCTTGCGTTCAGCTTGGCCGCTGGTCGCTTTGACCAAACCATTTTATGACCAAACGATCTTATTATGATTCGTTTTCGTTTGTCTTTGAATTACCTACCTACGTAACTCTAAAAACTAATTTTGGTGTAACTAAGCAATTTTGGTGATTGGTATAACACCACCAAAATCACCAAAATTGCACCACCAAAATTAGAATCTCATTGAATATGTTTATTTAAAAAAAAACTACTAAAATTGTACTCTTTATAGTTGCATACTTTTGAAAACATACCTTAACCTTTTTATTATAAATTTAAATTACAACACCAAAAACGTTTTATGATTAGGTATAAAACGTTTTTAAAACATTACACCAAAATTGCAGGTTTTTTGTCCGATTGCTAAGAAAAGATTTACTTACGTTTTTGGCGAGAAACCACAGCGGGATGGCACTCGTCTATCACTGCTGCGCGTGAGTGCCTGACTAAATGAAGTTTACGTTGGGAGCGTTGTCCGTCTAGGTTTATTCTATACTAGTCACTTAATGATTAGATTACTCCCACCAAAATTTAAAATTTCCTGCGGACAGTCTTTTTTGATTTTCACTAGGATAAAGTAATGCCCTAAATATAAAAATAAAACTGTCATTAGATAGAAAAAATAATGCTGAATACAAATAAAATTAGTAATTTCTAGTAAACTAGTATAATAATATTTTAGTAGTTTCGTTCAAGCGGTAGTCGTCCCCAAAGAAACAGATTGTGGACGCGCCACCAAACTTAGAATTATGTTAAATAATTATTTTTCATTTTACTACAAAAATGTTATCTACTAAAATATTGACGGCCTGATCAAGATAAGGTACGCCTTCTCTCTATAGAAAAAATGTCTTCGTTGTACGTTTACTCTAAGATATGATTTTCAACTGCACCGCTTAAATATTATGCTTGAGAAATTCACTCACATACAAACATTATGAAGGGAAAAGTTCCCCAGTTAATGGGTTGGGGAAGTCTGACAAGGCTGGTAGGCAGCCTTGTCAATTATAAATACTGGTATTCAGCTAAATCCGGCTTGACTGGAAGCCGACCCCAATATTGTTGGGAAAAGGCTAGGCAGATGATGAATATGAAGGGAAAAGTTCACGCAAAATACTCGTATCAAAGATATTATATTATAAGTAGTCTTCACTGATTAGTCTTAGATTATTTGATTTCAATAGATACCTAAATCATATTCCAATAATATCTGTGTATCCAAAATATCCAGAAAAAAATGTGTACTAACGTCACTAATAACGAGGACGCTCTTAAGAGACAACCAGCATCTCAAACACTAGAGTCCGTCTAATGAAAGCGCAACCTGAGAAAAAGAGGTTCCAAAAATTGTGTATGTGGTATTACTAGCTAGTAGAAGAATCATGTCTTGACACTTCAATTTTTTTTATTTCCTGCAATTGCGGCTGTATAATGTTGCCAATTAACGTTTGAATCCCCAACCGGTCCTATGAGACCGCGCTGTTATTGTTTTACTATTGTGTCTCGCTTCGCGGGTATCTGAGTAATTAAATTTAAAAAAAAGCTCCAGGTCGTGCTTTCATTAGACGCACTCTAGCAGCAGAACTATCAAAATAATGCCTTTCCGCATATTTTGCAATCGAAGGCTTTGTCAGAGTCGTCCCAGAATATTCAGCAGGAATGCAGGCCATATATATATGTCATATGTTTTACATTTAGTTTTGGACGTTCCAGACTGTCTCAATTTAGAACATATTTGACTGTCTCCCGAACTTGTACACTGACCGACCTTGTCCTCTTATTAAGACTGCAGCTATACCGACTAAAGTCATCGGAATCTTAAATAAACCTTTATTTTATAAAACTTTATAAAAACTAATTAAGGTAGGCAAGTAGTCATATTTTTATACCCTTCGAAAAAATAATAGAGACATAAGCTATGTAAAAGTACCTACTGCGCAAATCCCAAATGAATCAGAAGAGCGACCGAGATAATTATGATGTTCGTGACGTTCGTGCAAAAAACAATTTGATTGTTGACATCTTCGATCAACAACATCGACCCTTTTTGTCAGCAGTAGGTGCGATACGTAACAATTATAAGTCAAGTGCTCCCAATAAGGATATAAGTAATATGTAAACTTTCGTTGAGTCTAGTAAGCTACAGCTCTCAAAGGTATCTTAAATACATGATTACAAAATCACATACGAATCCTTAAATAGTATTTATTACCTAGTATTACGTATGTAATACCAGACCACCAATACCCACCATTTATGTATATAAATGGTGGGTATTTTCTAGTTCATTTATTTATTTACAAGTATATAAAAGAAAAACTAATTGTGTCATATCAACGTACAGCCGAGTCGAGAAATTTTGCACAGTCCCCGGGTGCTAAATATTATTACACTTTTTTTAAGGATAATAAATATTTTCTTTCATAAGGGCGAAGCCGAAACTAGTATTTCTTAATTGATCATCACAACACATAACGATCTCAATGACAATATAAAAGTTACGTAAGACATGATCTTTCTAATACTGAAGATATACTCGTAAATGGAGCGTCTGATATACGATCGAAGTTTTATTACTGCTGTAGTCCCGATGCTTCAAACTAATCCAGCTGGATTAGCTGCAAGCCAGACAGCTGCTTTCTTGTCAATTTAAATTACCAAGCCTTGAAATGTTATTTCTTTCTACACCTGGAAAGCTTTTATTAAGACAGTAACAGATGCAAACATAATTGCATTTGCGAATCTTCAGATCTGTATATTTTGTATATAGTAAATAGTACATAGTAAATTAACTTTTATTTTAAGTTGAATATAATATTTGAATTTTTTTCTCCATGGATAAGTAGGAATGTGTTATACCTAGAAAATAGAATAGAATAAGCTTTATTGTACACCAAAATAGTAACAAAAACTTTTGCACTAACTTAATTCTATGGGTACAATAGCGATAAATAAATATTCTTCTAAATTATTTATATCCATAATACCTGTATGTTAATAACAATAGGTACACTATGAACGATCTGCCTATTAAATTTATTATTTTAGCTTTTATAGCCATCAGTGTACCGTTGTAGCCCGACTAATAATTACTATGCAAATGAGATTTGTTTAAATTTTAATATATTGTTTACTATTACAAAAGTATATTCAATCTAGCTTACTATAGTATTTAGCTAATTTTATTATTCATAATTCCGTTTAGTTGGGTTTACTGTTTTTTTTTCATTAGTTTAAAGTAAATTATTTTTTTCTAGAAAACAACTAAAGTGTAAATACGTTTTTAAATAGATAGAAACAATAATCAAAATAACCTGAATATGGTTTTGCAAATGAAATTATTTTATCCAGCCGACAAAGTTAATTTAAAACAGTTCCCAAAATATGTTTCCTGAGTCCCAGACACAATATTTCTATCGGAACAAGTCCCGGAGATGACAAATGCTAGCAAATTGTGTATTGAAAGGCGGAAGAGCAAAACAAAATCATAAACGTATCCAAATACGGACTTCCTCTTGTCTATTGCTTCTTGTTTATGTTATTCACTAGAAAGAACAAAAAATATTCACGTGAAAAGCTATAGGACATAGCTATTTATAAAACACGACGGATTACAGTAGAAAAAATAGACACAATGTGGGAAAATTGATTTATCACTCTCCATTTTTCATGAGTTTAGATACCAGTATAATTTTTGACTTATTTATCTTCGGCTCCAGTAAAATTATACTTTTGATCAATATTTTTTAGCCAAAATAAATCTCTTTCAATAACAGATGCAAAGCACTTGTCAGCTTCATTTGTTATCTTTTTCAGCTTTGAGAAACGTGCTGCAAAAAATCGAGTTAGTAGAGATCATTATACTTTTTGAACATTAAAAAGTAAGACGTGTTCAGAAAAACTAACTTAGTAACGATATTTTTGGCAGATGTAATAAAAAGTAGATAGATTTACAAAGCATTTAAAGAATATCTATTAACATCTTTGAAATTGAATCCGAGATTCAATCCTAAAAAATCCATTTAAATACCGAATAAACGGTGGTCAATAGTGGAAGAATACTAAAATTCAAATCAATTGTAGGTCGGAGCACGGTTCGTCATGTTGGTCATGCTGGGTTCCTCGGCGGGAACAAATCACGTACTCACTCTCGGGAGGTTGTATTGTGGAGTCGGCGCGCCATTCGTCGCACAGAATGACACTGAACTTTTGCGGGTCCTTTTTTCCTACCTATTCCATATTATACGCGAGCAACAAAGAGCGACCGCAATCTCAAAAACCGCTGATCCCAACCGAGCTTTAATTTCAGCTGAAGTGAAATCGACTGAAGTGTACACGTTTTCGCTCTTATTCCCTCGACCCTTCTTGCTTACGAACAAAATATACGCTTTGAAAAAGTTCATCTTATACTTGGAGAAGTTTCGAGCATGAATATTTATCTGTCGAAGCACCTGAGAATTGAATGTGGTTTCTCAGGTTGCTTTTTGAAAGTCAAATAATGTTTTGTAGACTATTGGTATTTGTAAGGTAAACTAGACCAGATAGAATTAATTAGGGTTGTTTATTTACTATCACAATTTTCTCAAGATTTTATTTTGAGAAAAAGCTATGCAAATTGATAAATTTACAAGCAAATCATACCTACATCTAATAATAACTTCATAGCGGCAGAGAAAACGTCCGCCCCACAAATATGAACGCGTACGAAATCTTGAATTTCCTTTTC
This sequence comes from Mythimna separata, assembly GCA_030763345.1. Taxonomy (NCBI): domain Eukaryota; kingdom Metazoa; phylum Arthropoda; class Insecta; order Lepidoptera; family Noctuidae; genus Mythimna; species Mythimna separata. The sequence continues at coordinate 17,064,264 of CM061167.1, read as the reverse complement.
AAACACAAAAAGGCATGTAATGATAATGTTGGAAATTCAAAAGCCGTATCGCAATACCGGGAATACAATCAGAAGCCAACACATAGCAGACCGGGCTTCACAAATTCCTTTGTAGGGTCCCCTCTGTTTCAAAAGTACTCCTGTAACAAAAACGCCCAGGAGCAGAATTTATGCACAAACTTGGTCACCGTCACTGTTCTATAATCATGATTAACTAGTATAAGAGTGTACTTCATTATAACACGAGTACAATCGCCGAAAAGTCGGATGTTCCTAAACGGATCTTTGATCCTCTTTGTGAAGCGCCGAAATTACTGGCAAATTGGCGAGAAAAAGCTCGTATTTAATGAAGCCATGTCTACACCGGGCCCCATTAAGGGAAAATGAAAAAGTTCAACAATATAAGGTATCCTTACCTATAGGTGTGTTTATGCAATGTCAGGAAATGTGGCAAATGGGCACGTAGTATTGTGTTTGTTTTGGGAGTCTTTCAGTTTCGGTAGTCTACAGTGCGTGTCTATCTTGAGTTGATTAAGAACTCTAAGCTGCTAATAATTAAAAAAATAGTTTACTACACCTTAAAACATTTTTAAAAACAAACATAACAAAATAAGATAAACATAATGAAATAAAAATGTTCAGTGCCATTTCAATTTTCGAGAAACTTTGCTATAAGTATGATGCAACTGAAAATCTAGATGTGACGAATTATTTTTACGGTCGAACTAAAAATCTTCCATAAAAAATACCTACGGTCATTTTTCTGTAGCTTTAAAAAAAAATATAGACCAGTGTTATTACATTTTTCCGATGACTTTAGGAAATCATTGAGTGAAAATATAACAGTAATCCTCCGTACGAGGTTTGCAAAATGCAACAAACATTTTAAAATTGTTATTCAACCACATTTCACAGAGTTACGCGAATAAAATTTCATGTTCTCGCCCGCATTCGAGCTCGGGGAAATACCAAATATAGACACGTACCAGGTATTAAAGGATTGCACAAATTTTCGGGGCATCCGAAAATTTATTAGTAAAATTTATTGTGTTGCGCTGACCGACCATAATGTAATTGTTATATTGTTTTTAATCATTTCAGTTGACAGATCCGATGGAGGCGAGACGCACCGGACCGGTCGCTGTGGCTGTGGCGATGCTTGGGGGAGGCCTATGTCCAGCGGTGGACATCTTTCGGCTGAGATGATGATGATGAGTTGACAGTGATGTTGATATAGAGGCACGTGACAAGCCTTTTTTAATAGGCATCCATTCACACAGAGGTTCGATTGCCAGTACCTAAACCATTGTTGTATCACTTACTGAGCAATCGGAATTGTGAATATACTCGTGTTTTATTTAATTTATATATGTGGTTTTTGTAATTAAAATTGTATAATTATGTTCTGTTATTATTTTTATTGTGCCATGGTTCAGAGGTGGTCGAAATAAATGTATTTTTATTTATTACAGGACTTACGCTAATTGAATATTTCGCAATTTTAAATTATATATACAAATGTATTTAGAGCTTCCGCTCGAAGCTTTTCCATTATATGCACATGATTTTATTACATACCTACTTTTATCTTTAGTTCGTATATTAGTAAAATTGTAAATATTTGTTTTTTTTTAATTAATTTTGTTACAAATTTTCAATAACATTTTATCTCTATATAGATTAAATATCAAACGAGTAGTCTATTATTGGTCGTTTTTCTACTGTAAAGTTAAAGTTAAATTAAATGTTTGGACATTTTTAGAAATTCCGTAATAAACTCTCAGTTGCTTTTTCGGGACAATTTTGTTGACTTTGAGGAAAAGGAAGCAGGTCAGTAAGTAAAGTATAATTAATACATTGGGCTGCAAAATTTCGGGTTATAAATAAAAAGCCTGATAACTAATTTCTTAAGTACAGAAGATGAATTCGTGAAACAGTAGAATATTATAGATGATTGAATCATACATAAAAGAAAATACATACTCGTAAACCATACAATTCTTAATTTCAATTAAATATTATATAATGCTAAAATATACAGGTACTTGTAACTTATGTCAACAAAAATACACATTGCAGTCAATTTCAAAAAGGAAACTTTTCAGTAATTTTAATACTTTATATACCCTCGACCCTGTTGGGTGATACCTCCTTGAAGCGCGCGTGGAACACTACGCACCGTCACGTCGGCTTGGGCTTGATCAGGACGATCGCCGAAAGGCCGTATGGCGAGCTACCCATTGCTCGCCGTCCGCAAACCCACGCCTACGGTGTTATAATAATTATTCTTTGTGAACCCTTATCACGTCGTTAAGATGATGTTACATGTATTAAACAAAATTTTATACTATTTTGGTCTATTTATTTATTTAATACATTATGCACATAAAGGTACAGAGACGGACTTACGCCCGTTTTCAATAACCTACCGCAGTTCATAGATAGATAGCTATCCCCGATAAACAGTAAGATTCTATCTATCAATCCACAACTTTTGGTAGGAAATGCTATCGGTACCTAGGTTATAGGAATGCAAGTAAGGGCAAAAGGATAGATTTGTTTAACTTAACTTATTGAAAACGGGCGTTAGTGTATAGTCTATGTCTGACCTGGTCGGTTAGCTCGTTCCCTAGCGCGCTTTTTAACTCGTATCAAGTAGTTGGATCTGAAAAGCGTTGCCTGACGTTTTTCCCGAACTCGCCCCATGCATTTTCAATGGGATATAAGCTAGGGCTATAAGCAGGGCACTCGTAAGTAACACCGATGTCAAGAGCATTACGTAAACACGCATTATCGTGACTAAAATGTTATTTGCGCCTATATTCGGGGGCCGAAAGGGTCAACATGCTCATTTAAAATCTCCTCTACGTATCTGAGAGAAGCTAAGGCTAACACACAAAAGCCGCCTACGCCCGTTGGGTGTATAGATGCCTTTAAAGAACTGTTTTCTTTTTCTCTATTACATTATACACAATACGTCTCTTTGAAGATATTCCAATCTATATTATCTGATTCTCCACCGAAAGGCACCCTCATTTTTTTTAATCATAGCATGCTAAGTAGAACTAACTATACGAGTATGTGGGCGCAAAACCAAACTACCTTTCGATTTCTTTTGTAAATATTGCAATACCTTCTTGACTTAATATGAGAATTTAATAACTACCTTCCAATTCTTTTGTAAATGTTGCAAATACTCTCTTGAATTAATATGAGGATTTAATTTGACAACTTCCTTTCGAATTCTTTTAAATATTGCAAAATCTTGTTGAAATTAATATGAAACAACTTCCTTTTAAATGATTAATTCTGCTCATATTTAAATAGTATTTTCCATTAGAATCTCTCTTTAATAGAATTGTCACAGTGAATTCTACTGTGACAACTTCCGTTCTAATTTATTTATTTTAAGTATTTTTCTACCCTCATAGTGAATTTTATTTAGTGTAATATTTTCCCGCCTAAATTCTCTTATTTGCTGGGTATAAAAACCGATGTAATTCAAATATAAAAACACTCTTTCGCCGCCCGTGGATTAGACCAGAACTGATGTAAGGTATTTCTTTATTATCACTCACTTTTCCTGTCGTTCTATATTACTGTGTCTGTGTATTTTGTGTGACGTCAACCTCAATGGCGATCAAGCGCCGACAGGAGCGGTGGGATTCAGCCCGCTCTTACTGAAGCCGTGACTCCAGCACGTTTCGCTACCCTGCGCCTTCATGAGATCATGGCAATTCCTACCTACTGCCATTCGATCCTGAAGTGTGCTCTCATATCAAGAACCCCAGAGTGTGCCGATGTTGACGAAGCCATTACGAACTGAAGAAGACCGAAGACAAGTCAAGCAGGACATGATCCAGATATTTGATGAAGAGTTCCGTTATGCTGACGACGTCCAGTGTTGACGTGACTACACATCGGAGCAGGCGTGTAGCTACGCTGACCACATAAGCAAGGAATGGACGCTCTTCAAGACAGTGCTGCTAGAACCAGCGGATGGTGAGATAATTTACTCTGTAATCACTGGTTTCCTGATTTTATGAAATGTGTATCGTGTAATTTTCCTGACTCTTTGCCCAAAACTAGTTTCCATTTTGAATACTTTTTTGTAAACTTGACTTTGACGCACTAAAAATAACGGTAAAAACAAATAGTTCAAATCACTCTTAGTTGACGGTAGATATCATTGTCGTTGACGGTAGTTGTCATTGTCTTTAACGGTAGCTGTCATGTTGTTTTCTTTGATGGTAGTTGTCATGTTGTTGTCTTTGATGGTAGCTGTCATGTTGTTGTTTTTGACAGTAGCTGTTATGTCGTTGTCGTTGACGGTAGCTGTCATGTCGTTGTCGTTGACGGTAGCTGTCATGTCGTTGTCGTTGACGGTAGCTGTCATTTCGTTGTCGTTGACGGTTGCAGTCATTTCATTTCATTGTCTTTGACGGTAGCTGTCATATCGCTGTCATTGTCAGTAGCTGTCATTGTCATTTTGTCAGTAGCTGTCATGGTCCTTGTCAGTCCTGAACGCCTGACTTCTCGGGTCCGTCTCCCATTCGTTTTCTATGTAAAGAAACCTGGTTGTGTTATCCATGACTGTAGAAAGAAACCTACAAATATTTTCCGGAGCCGTCTCCGGAAAACCGCAAGTTAGTAATTTAAAAAATAAATATTGCTATAAAAAGGGTAGGTCAGAAATTATTTCTTGCCGTAGACAAAATATGGTGAGAATGAAATCAACCGTCCAAAATAAATATTTTGAGTTAAAATTAAACATCTGTCAAAATTGAAATGACTTCAATTCTGTCTTTTGTTTTAGTTACTACTGGTTCGACTCCTAGTGGATTTAATTGTTTTGATTTAGAATGCAAGCAAAAATATGCGTTGCTCATTTTATTAGACAAACAAAACAAAGTCAAGATTTTAGTGTCAAGCATGATGTTTCCCAGCCGGAGGCCTGAGTCCCAGCAGTGGAAACATTATAAGGTTAATGCTATGCCATATTATGATCTGTTTCGTGACGCGCGATATATCGGAGTGCAAATAATAATTTATATCATTCGGTGAAAATACTTTTACTCGTATTTTAAAAATACCCACTAAACAAAAGGTCTTTCCCTTTCTACCTTAAAAATATTTTAGATATTTTTTAATGTTTCAAATGCCCCATTAGTCTATTTTTTTTTAGTTCTGGATTTGATAATTGAATCTACTATTTATTGAATCGAATATTGACTCGGCGATTGAATCGATTGTTAAATCGGTTATCGAGTTGATTATTGTTAGGTTGGTTGGATTGGTCGACTGATCGATTAGTTCGATTATTGGGTCGATTCATTCGATTATTGGGTCGATTCATTCGATTGTTGGCTCGATTCATTCGATTATTGGGTTGATTCATCCGATTATTGGGTCGATTCATTCCGTTGTTGGAGCGACTGTTGAATCGATTCATTCAGATGTTGGAGCGACTGTTTAATCGATTATTGTGTCGATTATTGAATCGATTATTTCAATTGTTGCATCGATTAGTTGGATTGTTGCGTCGATTAGTTCGATTGTTGCATCGATTAGGATTGTTGCATCGATTAGGGTTGGTGCATTCGATTGTTGTGTCGATTAATTCGCTTGTTATGTCGATTATTGGATCGATTATATCGATTATTGGATCGATTATATCAATTATTGGATCGATTGGATAGATTATTGGATCGATTGGGTCGATTATTGGAGCGATGAGATCGATTACTGGATCGATTAGATCGATTATTGAATCGATAGAGTCGATTGTTGAGTCGATTGTTAGATCGATTGATTTGATTATTGTATAGATTTATTCGATTATTGGTGCTGTATTGATTGGGGATCCTATTTGAATTCAGTTATATCGTTCTAAGCAATGTATCGATTCTGTAAAGCTCGAAATCACAAATTGACGAATAACTAGGTTTTGTTGACATGACTGATACTTGCGCCTTATAAGCTGCTTTGATAAAATTCGAATCGAAAATCAAATTTGTAAACTTGATTGCGTCACATAATTAAAAAATTCCCATTTACCTTCAACATTAGTTAAATATTTCTGTTCGGGCAAACTGTCAGGTTAACATTTGTAGAGCTTGGTAAACAGTGGCAATACTATTAGACATTTGCAGTTAACTACATTTATTTTACCATCAAAACATATTTGAAACTTCCCCATGGTTGTTGCATTTACATGTCGCCACTGTGTGTTAAGCTTTCATGTAAAATAAGGATGGACGAGCGATGTTTTCAAGACAAGTTAAGCTTGCTATAAGTAAAAAATATAGTTGTCGTTGAACTGCTTTAAAAATCGGTTTGATGGACTTAAATGTCTCAAATTTATGATGATCTGAAAAAATCGCTGTTCATGATATTGAGTATTTGATGATAATTAACCGACCGTGTGGGCGGAGAGCTTGTGAATTAGATTAAGTTCATTAACTAGTCCTTTTCCCACCTATTACGCTGACTGATCACCAGTGTATCCTTTTTCCCTGTATTCGGAGCCAATAGCCTATGCGGGTGACGCCATTTGGTATGGCATATAGCCATACCAATGGTGACCTAGGCGGGTGAAGCCTGAATTCGGAGCTATATCCTATGCGGGTGACGCCATGAAGGAATATGGCTAGATCCAAGGCGGGTGACGCTAAATTAGGTAGCTATATCCTATGCGGGTGACGCCATGAAGGAATATGGCTAGATCCAAGGCGGGTGATGCTAAATTAGGGGGCTATATCCTATGCGGGTGACGCCATTTGGTATGGCTATATCCAAGGCGGGTGATGCCGTATTTTTGATGTGAATTGATTTATTGCGTTTTATAAAAAAAAAAAAAAAAAATGTTGATTTGTTGTTTGAACCTATCCAAACCATTCTGCTTTAACCGCGAACTTAGAATCTTATATTAACTAGTTCCTTTCCCACCTATTACATTGACTGATCACCAGTGTATCCTTTTTCCCTGTATTCGGAGCAAATAGCCTATGCGGGTGACGCCATTTGGTATGGCTATATCCAAGGCGGGTGATGCCTGAATTCGGAGCAAATAGCCCATGCGGGTGACGCCATTACCAAATTTTGGTATGGCTATATCCAAGGCGGGTGATGCCAGAGTAGGGCAAACAGCCTATGCGGGTGACGCCATTTGGTATGGCTATATCCTAGGCGGGTGATGCCAAGTTAGGAGGCTATAATCCAAGACGGATGATGCCTTAATAAAATGCTAATCAGTCAATTCACACCAAATCTTTGAGAAATTCACACCAAATGTTTGAGATTTACTTAATGTTTGAAATTTTTATCCTGTAACTCTACTTTTAATTTTCTACGTTCACCTGAACGCATGCCTCTTGGGCTTTTGTTCCGTTTGACGCGATATCCGTCCGATGGAGTAAAGGTTTATGATGTTGAGTTCTCACTGGTAAACCCCCTCTGGGTGGATGTGATTTTTCACGTCATTTGTTTGTCTTAGTAGGCTTCATCGTATCTTTTTCGGTGGTTTTGATATGATGAGGTTTAAGCATGACGACGATTATTTAGTTTATGCATGATGGCATATTAAATTAACTAACTTGGTTGACACTTAGTGGAGTGTCAGACTTTCGCGATTCGTTCGTCCTGTTCTTAAGCCTTCTCTTGCAAGAGAAAGACCTAACCATGTAAATTGTAAATGAGTTCCCACCGTTAGGTAATCTTTCAGTTAGGTTCAGGCAGATAGGGTCAGAATATTCGAGCAATCTGAATAAGAGTCTTGTTGGCTAATATGATTTAAAGGTGCATACAACCTTGTTGGATCACCTGGCTTGATTAAAAAGTATAAACATATATAAAAAATAACAGTTTGAATATTCTGAAGGATTTTTTAAAAAATATTGTAATATTTGAAACTGTTTGATGTCGGGCTAACCCTATGTGGGTGACGCCGATATAATATTTGATACTGATTAATATTGGGCTAACCCTATGTGGGTGACGCTGATATATTAATTATTTGATACTGTTTGGTGATGGGCTAACCCTTTATGGGTGACGCCGATGTAATATTTGATACTGTTTAATTTTGGGCTAACCCTATATGGGTAACGCCAATATAATATTAGATACTGTTTGATGTTAGACTAACCCTATATGGGTGACGTCGATATAATAATTGATATTTGTAACGAGGGCGACTCACACAGAATGCTTGATGTTATGTAATTTTGGGCTAACCCGACGAGGGTGACGCCGATTTCATGTAAAATTTCGGATGCTCTATAATGAAAACTTAACCCATTATTGAGCGATGCTAGCTTAATGTAAAGTTCTGTACAGCGCAGAGAGCGCGCTGAAATCAGAATGGCCGTGTGGGCGCAAAACCAAACTACCTTTCGATTTCTTTTGTAAATATTGCAATACCTTCTTGACTTAATATGAGAATTTAATAACTACCTTCCAATTCTTTTGTAAATGTTGCAAATACTCTCTTGAATTAATATGAGGATTTAATTTGACAACTTCCTTTCGAATTCTTTTAAATATTGCAAAATCTTGTTGAAATTAATATGAAACAACTTCCTTTTAAATGATTAATTCTGCTCATATTTAAATAGTATTTTCCATTAGAATCTCTCTTTAATAGAATTGTCACAGTGAATTCTACTGTGACAACTTCCGTTCTAATTTATTTATTTTAAGTATTTTTCTACCCTCATAGTGAATTTTATTTAGTGTAATATTTTCCCGCCTAAATTCTCTTATTTGCTGGGTATAAAAACCGATGTAATTCAAATATAAAAACACTCTTTCGCCGCCCGTGGATTAGACCAGAACTGATGTAAGGTATTTCTTTATTATCACTCACTTTTCCTGTCGTTCTATATAACTGTGTCTGTGTATTTTGTGTGACGTCAACCTCAATGGCGATCAAGCGCCGACAAGTACGTAACTACGTATACAATGTTCTCAGTGCTGGGACTCGAGCCTCTTCTCTAGGAGAGGGAACGATACGTAATCCACCACTCGGGCCAAGTAGGAATCAGTGAATGTCGCATGCCGTTTTCTCACGATGTTTTCCTTCACCGTTTTTTTACACAAAGTACACAAAGTAATTTCACCTGTCTGGGTTTGAACCCGCGACCAATTCATAAGTCGGCCCAGTGAACACTGGGCCACCACTGATACCTTTTTTTTACCTTTCTCCTAGTCGTCTTAATACTCTTTGTATCTCATCGAGTAATGCAAATAAATTTTGGAGTCATCGAAAAATATAACTCTGGTCCGATCTTCATTTGTTCATTGGACTTGTCCGAACTGTCCGCAAACTGGCAACTCTCTAAACAGTTTGGGGCTATTTACTGGCCTATAAGGCTTTTTTTTAGTTTACAAAGTCGTTGTAGGCAGTGCAGGCACGGTGTTGTAGTGAATTACTTAATTTACTGAACAGCATATTTTACCAATCTGCTTTCTTCTTGTACTAATAATAATTAATTTGTGTACCTACATTCTTCAAGTAAACCGTTACCAATCCAAGAAATTTTATAATATGTATAATGAAAGCTTGGATTGCAACAAAGGTTTAAAAAGAAATAACGTTATTATTCAGAATACAGAATATTTGTGTTTATATATAACTTTTACAAATGACACTACTTTTGAGGCTAATAAGTATCACAATCTGTTTTGTTAAATATAATTTATACGAGTGATCTTTAAACATAACTTTGAGAGATATCGTAGTTTTTTATATGACCCGTAATTTATGCGGTGTAGTGTATTTGTAAATGTAATTGTGTTGGATATGAAATGAAAAATGAAAACGTTCTGAGTTCATTTATATAAATAGTATGATTGAATCATTAAATACGGATTTTTTTCTAGGTGGGAAAGCGTGACAGACTTTTACTGACTAAAATCCACCTGTAACCATCACTTTGGGAAACACGAAAAATCCGAAAGGTGCTCACCGTATCCCCCAGATCAAAGGCAACGAAGGAACAGGGTGGGGTTTTGTCAGTAAGAGTCTGACACGCCCCGCTCCGCCCAAGAGCGGGAGAAGTCATTCTAATGACACAGTTTCCAAAAAAAAAATCCTGTGACTCTCAGTTGCCCTCCTTGAAATTCAGTCAGTCCTCCTTGCGTTCGTTGAACGCCAATGACCGACCTTTGTACCAAAACCAGTACAGTAACCCTGAGCAAGAGCAATTTTTAATTATGTTATAAATAGAACACCTTACTTAACTTAAAATCATTATGAACAACAGGAAGATAAGTAAAGTTGCCAAAACTTTAAGTATCTTAATTTCACTTTAAAATAATGGTAGATACTTCGGTACGATTCAACTTAGTTCTGTTAAGTTCTTCGAAAAGGATTAAATTAGTTTAGCTTACTTAAAACTTTTCTTAATCGGCCAGCAAAGTGAGTTTAACAAAAGATTTTCAATAAGGATGTCGACGAGTTTTTAGGATTGTTTTTTATATTATAGACAGCATTTTAGCATTAGCATTATCGGCCTTATAATGTTTCCACTGCTGGGACTCAGGCCTCCTCTCCTCTCCTCTCTCCTCTTATAGATAGACACGTAATTATTACGAAAAACATGTATGTATTAATTTTTAGGGTTCCGTACCTCAAAAGGAAAAAACGGAACCCTTATAGGATCACTTTGTTGTCCGTCTGTCTGTCTGTCTGTCTGCCTGTCTGTCTGTCTATCTGTCAAGACCCTTTATCTCGAGAACGCGTGAAGATATCAAGTGGAAATTAAAACTATATACTTAAGTCCGCGGTCCCTTCAAACTGTGCAAAAATCAAACTTGTAAGTTGATGGAAAAAAAAGATACGCCTGTTTATGTTGCAGAAAACGTACACTACGACACTGTGAAAGGAATCAAAATTCATAGGGTACTTCCCGTTGACCTAGAATCTTGAAATTTGGCACGAAGCAGGGTAGTATAGTACAAATATAGGGAAAAGTCTGAAAACTGAAAATTTCTAGTAACGTCACCAAATTGTTTTTTTAAATTTTTAAAACTCGATTCGAAAATTGAACTGTTATCATAGGTAAGTTGGTACGGAACCCTCAGTGCGCGAGTCCGACTCGCACTTCCCCGGTTTTTTTTTTATTCAATATAATTAATAACTCTTGTATGAAATTACCGTTTTTTGAAACGGGATACTTAGAATTACTTAAGTATTATCTCTCGATTAACTTGTAAGTTCAAATAAACTTTATTCTATTCTTGGTACTGACTTGTGCTCCTGAATGGGACATAGTGCGAATAGGTCTTTGTGCGAATGGGATATTTTATGCAACCGTGGTGTTTTGTGAATTGGACATTCTGCATCAAAGGTCAATTAAAAATGACTAAAAACGGTTAACGGTTTAGTCAGTAACAAATTATCTCGGGGATTTTCTTACAGCAAAAGGTGTTGAAATACCAAAAAAATAAAAACATATGGCATTCTTATTTCATAAGGGGTTCAAAAGGTTCTATGGAGCCATTTAAGGTATAAGCACCTACTAAAAATGAAAGAAATCGTCAAAAACTTTTCCCATACATACGTTTCGATAAGAGAGTCAAACTTGTACATTGGCCAAACTTTTTGCTTTGGGTAGTTAACTTTTAAAAATGTTCACGTCCATCTTAGGTTTAGGCTAAGAAAATGTGATAGATTGTGTAAACAAAAACAAACAACAACAAAAAAAAACAAAACATAACACACACACACAAACAACAACACAACACAAACATACATCATGGACATACATACACCAGCTAAACGGCTGTTGGCAATAGTTGGCAGCAAAAATAGTGCTTTGGGAAGTTATATATAAAAGTGAGAGCCCGTATCGGAATGAAAAAGTTTAAAATAAAATTTATTTCAGTGTTACATATTGCTGGGGTAATATTGTGAATACCGCGGGGTTGGAGTTATTTCGAGTATTCCAGCTATTCATATGTTATATAACCAAAAATTGGGAAATCTTCACCATCATTTCAGCTTTTCAGGTGTACAACGTTCGATGCTGTACATAGCTCTCCTTCAAATGACACGTAATTGGCCAGTCTTGTACTATTAACTTCCGGCTGTTTCCCATGACATTCACCAGGTCTCCAATTCATCTAACGGGCCTTCCGCTTTTTGTGCTACGTGCCCATCACTCCAGAAACACTCAGCTCCAACGACTATCCATTTTGTGAGAAATATCTACTGTCCGGATCACTGCCACTAACAGCGGGTTTCTGAACTGAGCATTTTGAGTTCAGCACGTATCAAACCCTACCTACTTTGACACCAATTTCGACAGGTTATCAGGCTAGAGTTTGAGGAATACCTAACTTCAAATCGGGGGTTAATTTTGGCAATTCTTTTAGAGTTATCTCGTAGTTTCGCCCACGAGGCTAGTTAACCTGAACCGATCATTATTGGAGACGAAGTTTTTTGGAATTCAGTCATTAGGTAACTAATTGAGCAGGTACTAACCCTAGATTAACTTAATACTAAAATAGATACATACTCATATACAAAAAATATATAGGCCGCAAGAAAAAAGTGATAAAACGAAAACATGATCACAGTGACAAGTAATGTTCCTTCACAAGCCTTTTAAAACCGGCCAAGAGCGTGTCGGGCCACACTTACATAGTGTAGGGTAATATAGTAGAGACGCACTTATAATATTGCACCCGTGCGAAGCCGGGCCGGGTCGCTAGTACCTATGTAAAGTAACGTAAAGTACATTAAGCGATTGACTGTGAAGATAAGCTATATTGATTGGCACTTCATTAAGCTTCAGCCGCTTTGCTTCGGCTGTACCTAGCTATTGTTTCTGTAGCAAGTAACATACTCATATTATGTATATCGGCTCTTTACTAAAATATGAAGTTTCTAACGTATAGGATGTTTTTATACATATATTGATAAGGCATCGTCATGATGTTAATATCCTTGAACAATTCTCTTCTTCTTCTTCTTTTTGTCGTGTCGATTCAACTCATATTTTGACCGACCATTTTTAAGCTACCTGGAGCAGCTGTATCGTTGGCCTCGTTTACATTGTTGAAGGTGCAGGTAGGTGGACATGCTGGACAGGAAAGGAGATGTCGCAGATCCTGTAAAGGGGCTCCACACTGATACGGTACTTGCGATGGGTCGAGGAAACTCTGAAATTTATTAAAAAAGTAAAACAAATATTCCCTCAGAGCGGAGATTGTAAATGCTGTGATGGCTCTTTTATGTACTTAGTACAAAATTTGAGACGATGTCTGCAGCCCATCCCCTTAGTACGATCGACGGTCGTTACCAGGTTGTGGATTTTTTCATACTTGAAATCTTAGATCTTGCCCTGTAGCGTACTAACGTGCTCGTATTACCCTGTTACTGGATAGTCGATGTCAGAATGGTAACCACTTACCTATTGGTACCTAGCCTAGTCTTATACCAATTTAGTTGGGGAAATGCTAGGCAGAATAAAGAGCCTGTTATCAATGACTATACGACCTTTCTCATTGGCAATGGAGCAGCTGACCAATAAAGGCATTTTCAATGTTTGTTTTCAACATCATTTTTACAAAATAATATCGTTGACCCATACTAGGGATTAATACTGTATTGGTTTTGTAGAATTAGGTCAATCTTGCTAATGCTAATTGTTATTTTAATCTTAAATTGTAGCAGTCTCTGTCTCTACCTACATTTTTCTTGTATGATATTTACGTAAACAGATGTAACCATGTACCTACCAATTTGGTTCAAAATTTTACATAATATCCTAAAAAAATATTCAGAATTCGCTAAGTTAATAATGCAGACACTTTATAAAATAAAGATTAGGACACTCATCAAATAAAAATTAACTTCTCTTGGCTATCTGAAGAACAAAGCAACAGGGGAGGCTAATGATTCGAAAACAAATGAGGTTTCTTTGAATATTCATACAAGGGCAAACCTCTTTGTTGTAGAATATCTTCAGGAGAGACTTCAATATCTATATTATCTATTTATACCCGTATAGAATGACTGGTAATTAATGACCAAAAAATCAGCAGTTTACTACATTTTGAACAGTTAGTAAGCGAACATAAATGTTTAAAACAGTTTTTTTTTCTATTTCAGGTTTGGTCCCATAGTAAAAGTTGTTGTTGAGTGCAATCACGTGTTTAAGTATCATTCACTAATTACCAATCACCCTATATAAAATGACATACTCAACTGACATATCAACATATCTACAGCTAAAACTACTGGATGAGGAGCATGGAATTTTGCTAGATATTTAGATAATTGTGCAAAATTCACCCATTAAAGGGGTGAATCGGAGATTCAGATTTTGTTTGGAGAAACACGAGCGATGCCGCTAGTAGATAGAAAAAGCTAGATATTTCCACTGTTAAGATTTGTACCTATACATTTTTAGGCAGGATATACATGTATCTTCGCAGAAGGGGCAGCATCCCATACCTAATTGTAATTGCAAGATTATAAAATAGTACATTTTGATTCAAGTTGAGAAAGTATGTCATTGTGACCGAGGTGGTACCCGAGTCTTGGCGAGGATGTTATGCATTTCCTTGTTAAACCTGTATAGAAATTATGGGATTTTGAACATAATTATGACATGTAATCAAAATTTATTACATACTACCATCTTATGGATAAAACATAATGGCTGACCCCAGGACAAAGGCCACAACAACTTCCAAGCCTCAAACAGGTGACGGTAACTGTTTGGTGGTCGCTTCATGGTGTATTCTACTTATTCATATCCAGTCAAGTAATAATAGCAGATGTTTCTATACTTACTACGAACAATGATTGTGAAAGTCATCATCATCTGCTTAGTCTTTTCCCAACTATATTTGTGTCGGCTTCCAGACAAGCCGGATTTAGCTGAATACCAGTATTTTACGAGGAGCGGCTGCCTACCAGACCTCCACAACCCATTAACTGGTGAAAGTAATAGCAGCAAAACAGGCTAGTCAATCGATCTTCATTACTGCTCCATGATAACGCAAGACCTCACACTGCTCGAGAAACAGTTTTAACACTACGTGTCCTGCATTTAGAAACCATCCGTCATCCTCCTTGTTCGCCAGATCGCGCCCTAACCGGCTACCATGTTTTTTCCGTGATGAGGATTTCTTTTCATGGAAAATAAATTCTGCTCAAGAAACAGTGCAAAATGCAACATAGTTTGTGAAGATCAGATCTACCGCGAAGCTTCAAATGATCTTCTAAGTAGATAACTAAAATGTACAGGCGAGGGGACTTTGAATAAATAAATACAATATTTTTATCTTACTTTTTGTTCGCTAACTAACGCCAGTTTCATATTTTAATCTCAAATATTTATAAAATTGAAAAAAAAACCCTTACCTGACTATACGAGTAATTATATGCATAGGTACCTATCGACAAAATGAAAACAAAAACCTTAATTGGATGTAGTTTTTTACTTAGAGACAGCCTTTCGTGTCACTAAAAATTCTAGCCTAATTCTCAAAAACAAAATCCAACTGCGGAAAAACTTACTTTAAGTAAAAACGGAAAAAAAATTAAGTTTAGTCGAGTAGAAACTAAATTGCATTAATTTAAACACAGAATAAAACAAATAATAAATTGTTATACAGAATATGTTAACTGCAACAGTCGTGGCCCATAATACGTATGAGATGGAATGATTTAGTCTACAGTCAGAATTTTAATTCGATTCCAGATTTGACGTTAGTTACTGTCAATTTGTGAAATAATGATACCACATATAACAGTGTAGTGATGAACACAAAAATCGATAAACAATCAGTGTGCGTGCCATCAGTGTGCCAAATAAAGACTAAATTATTGATTTTTATTTAAATAAATACATAATTGTTCATAATAATTATTTATTAATTAGTAATCGCTGCTGTAGACGAAATGGCAGCACAACATGGGATCACGGTTTTAAGACTGCCCCCTTACCATTGCGAGGTAAACCATATCGAATTGATATGGGCGCAGGTAAAGGGGCATGTAGCTCATGTTCCTTCATCATCACATTTTTTTATTTATTTCACACACAATTATAAAAGAAAATTCTCAGATCGTTAAGTAATCGTCAAAACTAAATTATCGGTTCAGAAATATTTAATTTCCTGATATACTTACTTAGTTTACGAGAGTAAAATTATAATCGAGAAGAATCGATCCGGAAATATTCCATTACCATAACGAATAATTTCGCAACGTCACTATTTAGTACTTGTCATAACGTTGCAACACTGAAATTGTCAAATCTGGAATCGAATTAAAATTCCGACTGTAGGTTATTTTTATCACTACAAAAAAATGCCCCTTATAGTCTCACAGTCGTTAACATCACCTATCTAAGAACACTTGGGATATCAAGACAAATCTAACGATAATTTAATTCTTTCAATCCGATTAGATATTTCTGAGATATAAAGTAATAAAGAATATTATACAAAAGCAAGATACGCTCAAAAACATTACCTTTCTTGCAGTGGGGTAAGAAAGCCGGATAAGAAAAAAACGATTCAAAATCTTCAAGTAGAACTGCCTTGTGCATAGTGTCTGCTAATCCCGCTATAACTACAAACGCTACCGTTGTGCCGTTCAGGGGATAACCGTGAATGACAAGGGTTGAGCCTTAAGGCCTGGAAGCATAGCTTGTACTCAGTGACCTGTTAAATCCTCTGACCAACATTACACTCGACCGATATCCAGGAATTTGTTCGTTAGAAACAACAAGTTTTTAACGCGGTGTCTGTCAGTAAGTAAATGTTGCTCATTCATGATAACTAAAGTACAGTTTCCTATAATAATTTATTATTACCACTAAGAAAATCATGTCATAAATCATTCAGTTTATTCCTTCTGCCACTGACTTCGTCCGTTTCAAAGTAGAAAATTATCCTAAGGAAGCTCTGGACTCTGAAGATATTTACTAAGAATTCTATTTACTATTCTAGGACATAATTTACTTGTGTGCCTAATTTCAAACCCCTTTCAAATTTGACACAGCGGTTTCGTCAGTCGGTTTCAGCGTGAAGTAGTAAAAAATATACATTGCCCATCAGATCATTAGGTACATTCAAAGATTTTATCAGCTATAAATAAATCACCTCTTTATATGATTAATTTAGAATATCATGAATGTCAATTTGATATCATTCTTTTTTTTTGGTAATATAGCTTTAGTCTGTTTTCAGACATGTTAATTTTAGATTTAAAAATAGAATCCACAAATTGATTTTCATCGTGAAAGTTCTTTCAACCTTTGTGGTACGATGTTAAGTGGATTCAGGTTTTATTTTTTTTTATGGCTTCTGGCTTAGCAGGGTCATAAGGGTCATTTACTGCTTCTATACGTATTAACTTCAAAGCATATTGTGGGTATGTATATGTACACATTGAAACTTAAAGCTTTTTAATTGCATTTTCCTGGTGAATGTTTTACTTGTAGGTAGAACTGATGAGGTCAATAAGTACAAATCTTACGATAGTTTTTTGTACTAGTAATAGTAGAAAAATATGTTATCGTTGTGTTACGTATCTTTATAGGCAGAAATATGTAGTACCTACCTATTATGAGTGTCGTAAGTAATAAGCTATATAGATCCTGAAACAAGCACAGTTTCAAATGTGCAGTTAACTAAAGCTATGTTCACTAGGAGATTGTTTTAAGCTTGCAGTGAAGATCCTATTCCGTAGGTTCACTTAGTTATTGGCTTCAATTAATTTAATCGACTAGACTCAAGTTAGATACAGACTGTTATTACGTAACGTGCAATGTAACATGAATGCAGCGAGAACAAATTCTCTGAAAGAAGAATTTGCCGTCCACATTATTGCTATGTATCGTACTGTGTAACAGAATTCATCGCGCGTGTGTACCGTGCACAGTACTGCACACTACGCGCGCGAACCTAGCATCACAACTATTTACAACTCGTCGCGCTGCGATCCGCCATTTGTCGGTATTTTCGCCGAACACAAATAGGCGCATATTTTGCCACACACAGGTGCGTTCTAATTTATATCATCGGATTCCCGTGACCCTTGCCAGGTCATCGGTCCATCTTGTGGAAGGCCTTCCTGTACGAGGAGGCTGTATCTTCCGGTACATGGCCGCTCTAAAACCTTCCGTCTATCGACCATCTGTTCTACGAGCAATGCTAGACACACAAGACTGGTCGTTGTGGCGACGCTTGAGGGAGGCCTATGTCCAGAAGTGGACATCTTTCGGCTGAGATGATGATGAGTGCTATTTGCATTATTGACTTTCCAATTATCAACATGAATAAAATCAACTTACTTACTTTTTATTCTCATACCAGTAAGTTAAGTGTAGGTAATGTCATTTCTACTCAACACGTTGGTGAAACTTGAGGAGGCCCCACTAACAGAAATCTTCTATTACAGCGAATACATAGAAATGTTAGGCCTCTGATGTATAATCTATGACAATCTCTCAAAGCCAATGTAATTAATTAGTATATTTATTGCTATAAAATTCAATAAAGCTCGTAGTGTGGTTAACCGCATTCATTGAATAGGAAACTTTGTTATGAGAATATATCAATAACAACATGACCAAAACTATGAAGTGAAGTTGACTGACATATTATGATTAAAAAAGTTTGAATATTAACGTTTTGGAAATGTCAAAGAACCAGACGCAACCTTTCATCTTTTATTTTTTGGCACTGGAATGTTACCGTAAATTTTTAATAAAATTATCCGAAATAGGAATCTATTTTAAGCAACTACGAGTATAATCGTGAAAAAATGTTGGGATTTCTTTTCGTGATTTGACATTTGGGAACGTCATACTCAAATCACAAAGGCATGTGAGCTTTAATTTTAAATGGAGTTGCCACTTAGGTATCTGAAATATAAATAAAGTCTTTGGCAGGTTTTTTTAAGGTCAGGCTAACGCTGCCCGCCCACATCAGACTTTTTGTAGGTCAGATAACGTAACAAATTATAATCCTATATTAAATATATTGTGACCGAATTATTGTAGGACGTGTGCGTTGCACTATTGCTATCAGTGTGTTTTATTTTTCTCGTACAAAAAATCTGTTACCGATTATCGGACGAGCGGGCAGCGTTAAGCTTTTAATTATTCTTAAATTTTATTAGCATTAACATTATCGGCCGTATAATGTTCCCACTGCTGGGACTCACACTTGGAGAGGGGAATGAGCCATAATCCACCGCGCGGGCTCAGTGCGGATTGGTGGATATCACACGTTTTCGAATTTTTGGTTCTAGGACATGCCGGTTTCCTCACAATGTTTTCCTTCACCGTTTTTGAGAGCAGTGGTCATGAAATAAAATACACAAAGTAATGCGCCTGAACGGGTTTAAACCCGCGACCCACAACTTGCAAGTCGGGGCAGTTACCACTGGGCCACCACTGCTCTATTCTAAAATTTACTCTTAGTGAATTTGTACAATTGGTGTTCCCATGCGGCTCATTCGGTCATCATATGGCGTGTTCTTACGACGCAGTGTTAGTACTGTGCATCTGGCTCCCTGGGACACCAGTACTTCCCAAAACAGTCATGCTCTGAAAGCATCAGCATCGCCTGAAACGTCACGGAGCTGTTTTACAGCCAGCTGTCTACTACCATCTGGACCGCTTAGAAGTAGGTAACTGTCATTTACACCATCATCATCATCATAATCATCATTTCAGCTGAAAGACGTACACCGCAAGACAGCCCTCCCCAGGTGTCGCCACAACGACCAACCTTTTGCGTCTCGCATCCATCGGAGAGCATATTACCATGTATTGTAGTAAAAAACATTTGGAAACTCAATTTCTATAGAAAGTTAGTTCATTCTCAGATTGAAAAGTAACCACAAGTTCAGGTTTAGGTATAAACATTGTGTTAAAGAGGTATCGAGGAGCTCGTGGCTAGATAATAACAGCCGCACGAGTCGATCTTCAAGGTTAAGCAACGCTTGCCAAGGTTGGTCTGTGGATGGGTGACCATCTTATCATACCGAGTTTCCTCCGTGCCTCGGATAGCACGTTAAGCCGTAGGTCTCGACTGGCATTTTTAGATCTTTGGCAGTCGTCACGGATAGTCGGAAGCCAGTAAATCTGATTCCAGTCTTGCCATGAAGTACTTTGTTACCCCAGTTAATGGGTTGTGGATGTCTGGCAGGCAGCCGCTCCTCGTATAGTACTGATATTCAGCTAAATCCGACTTAACTGGAAGACGACCCCAATATAGTTGGGAAAAGGCTAGGCAGATGATGATGATTGTGTTGAAGAGGTATGTACCTACTACATGTACAAAACTGAAAGCCTCTCAATATCGGATCGTAATAAAAACAGTTCTAAAAAAAGTATATTTTTCAGTGAAATACAACAAGGTTGGCGTTAGAACAATGGACAAGATGACAAAGCTGTGAAGACAATAGCCGCGATACTGTCAAAGACCAGGCGTGCTATCACAGCCGTGTCTATGTCTACCTTTTGCAATATCAAGCAATCTGCACAACTTTTTTAACATTGGTAGGTAGGTAGTGGTAATCTAATTTTGTTTTAATATTTGTGTGCAAATTCTTAAAAATAATACAACCGGCTAAAATGTTAAATAAACACTACAAAATAACTTTAATTTGGAAGTCGGTGTTTCTATAATATACAGTTTTGACTCTTCGTTATTTAACACCGACTTCCGAAATCGGTTCACAATTAGGTAATTGACCGAGATATTGGTGAACACAAATTAAAAAAAAACTTTTTGAAGTCGTTAAAAAGAAATACTTATCCATAATCGCAAATAGGAAGTTTTTTTTAAATCCTTCAATTTAAAAAAAGTAATAATCAATTCGCTCCAGTTGTTTTTTAATTTTAGCGAGACTAACAAACCGCCATTGATTAGATTTCCATAGATTTATTTATTAAATGCGTAATATGCACATTGAAGTACAGAGGCGGACTAACTGCCTAATTGCCTACTTATTGCCTATATATGTAGATGTATATAGGACGACTATACGTTAATGTTCGGTATTAAGTATTGTACAGCATTATACAAATTCCATTATATTCTACATATAACAAACTAAACCTATTTTCATAAAAAGACGTACCACATTCTTACTTTGTACCTATGCTCCTATAACATATTATTTCTGCATTAATCCTAAAAGAACACCCTTTTACATACAGAACAATCATCATCATCTGCCTAGCCTTTTCCCAACTATA
Organism: Mythimna separata; assembly: GCA_030763345.1. Lineage (NCBI taxonomy): Eukaryota > Metazoa > Arthropoda > Insecta > Lepidoptera > Noctuidae > Mythimna > Mythimna separata. Next base: position 17,043,025 of record CM061167.1, on the reverse strand, counting down.
TTGGGGTCGGCTTCCAGTCAAGCCGGATTTAGCTGAATACCAGTATTTTACGAGGAGCGGCTGCCTACCAGACTTCCACAACCCATTAACTGGGGTAACACGGTACTTCATGGCAAGACTGGAATCAGATTTACTGGCTTCTGACTATCCGTAACGACTGCCAAAGATTTCCAAATGACAGCCGGGACCAACGGCTTAACGTGCTTTCCGAGGCACGGAGGAAACTCGTTATGTTAAGATGGTCACCCATCCACAGACCAACCTAGTCAAGCGTTGCTTAACCTTGAAGATCGACCTGTGCGGCTGTTATTATCTAGCCACGAGCTCCTCTTTTCTTTTACATACAGAACAATAAGAAAACTAATTGCAACGGAATGAATTCGCATTTTTTATAAATACCTATCCATTTATAGTAATAAATTCTGCGAGTTTTCGCAGGGAAAGTAAAGACGCAATAACATTGCAACAAAGGGAAATTAAATATTGCTACTTATGAAGAAAGTAACAAGATGCTTCCTTTCATCTTTTATAGCGGGACTTTAGAAGACGCCTGTCAACTCAGCCTTTAAAAGGTATGCAAGCATTACCTTGCTGTAAATATTTACTATACTTTTATACTAAACTTAACTTTTTTTAAGTTATATAAAATAGTGCTTGACTGCGATCCCACCTGATGGTAAGTAGTGATGTAATCGTAGATGGTGAGGCGCACTACTTTATTAAGAGCCTATTCACTCTAGCCTCGAAGACTTCCAAATTATAATAGGACGGGAAGACCGCAGCAGGCAAATTAGTCTTTCAATGTACGCGGTATAAACGACGAAGCGAAGCGCGTAACTATGCACAATGCACAATCTCGTAATTATGTATATCGGGTGGGTCAGACATCGACGCACAAACGCATACCATGGAACCAGTACATGATTCTGGACTCCCCAGTGGTTTTTCTTAATAAAAAAAATTAATTAATTAAACTATGTAAAATTGTTAATCTAACATTTTTTGAGATAAAAATTAATTAATTGCTTTTTAGGGGTCCGTAGCCAAATGGCAAAAACGGAACCCTTATAGTTTCGCCATGTCTGTCTGTCCGTCCGTCCGTCCCTCCGTCCGTCCTCGCTTAATTTCTGTGACCGTTAGCACTAGACAGCTGAAATTTGGTACCAATATGCACATCAATCACGCCGACAAAGTAGTAAAATAAAAATTGGAAAAAAAGGTTTTATTAGGGTAGCCCCCCCTACATGTAAAGTGGTAAGTGATTTTTTTTATTTCTACCCTAACGTGTGATATATTGTTGGATAGGTATTAAAAAATGAATAGGGGTTTAATTTTTTGATAATTTCAATAATTTCGGAAATAATCGCACGAAAAGTAACAATGTCCCCCCCCCTCTAACTTTTGAACCATAAGTTTAGGAAATATGAAAAAAAATTTGGAAAGTAGAGCTTTATAAAGACTTTCGTGGAAAATAATTTTGAACTTGATGGGACCAAATTTCAGCTTTCTAGTGCTAACGGTCACAGAAATTAAGCGAGGAAGGATGGACAGACATGGCGAAACTATAATGGTTCCGTTTTTGCCATTTGGCTACGAAACCCTTAAAACAATGTGTGTGTCCCTCTAACTTTTGAACCATAAGTTTAGAAAATATGAAAAAATCTAGAAAGTAGAGCTTTCTAGGAAAATTATTTAGAACTTGATGGGACGAACAGTTTTTGAAAAGTTGGGGACACTTATTGTGACGGACGGGAAACTACGGAACCCTACACTGAGCGTGGCCTGATACGCTCTTGGCCGGTTTTTTTAATTAAAATATGTATCTACCCTGATGAAGTTTTAATGATGATGAATGTTACCTTGCTGTTATTATATGTATTTTAGTAAGGCGAATACTTGATAGTGCTTAGGAATATTTGAAAGGGTAACAGTGACCTTAGAACGTAAAATGCAGCTGAAGTAACACAGGTGGGTTTTAGTCAGCAAAAGTCTGACACCCCCTGTCCCTCTATAGAGCGGGAGAATATTTTTGATGATTTCCAAACTTCAAAAAAAAGTTTTAGTGTAAGTTTCTTTTTATATTACATGTAATGGTGTAAACATTAAAGAATCTAATAAATAAATAAATAAAAAAACCTCACAACTACAACTGTTTACAAATATATTTGAAGTAAATTTTTTGACCATCATTTGAATTTTTACAAATATTCCTTGTGTAAACCTTTAAAAAGTACCAACCTAGTACGAATCGGTTTTCCCAAGGAATTAATGTTTCTCAGACTTGTAGAATGAATCGTTGGAAAGTTTTTAATGAAGATCGACCGAGTCAGGAACAACATGTCCCCTGGCTCACACTTTCAAACTTCTTAACTTTAGATGTTATCCTCAATTGTTGAGTTTAAAAACATTTAAGGCCATTATTTTCTGCATGTTTTATGTCTAATGATGTCATTGACTGTAGCTGGCTGTAGGAGGAGCTCGTGGCTAGATAATAACAGCCGCACGGGCCGATCTACAAGGTTAAGCAACGCTTGCCAAGGTCGGTCTGTGGATGGGTGACTATCTTAACATAACGAGTTTTCTCCGTGCCATGGAAAGCACGTTAAGCTGTAGGTCCCGTGTATCATGTATATCTTTGGCAGTCGTTACGGATAGTCAGGAGCCAGTAAATCTGACTCCAGTCTTGCCATGAAGTACCGTGTTACCCTAATTAATGGGTTGTGGTGGTCTGCTAGGCAGCCGCTCTTCGTAAAATACTGGTATTCAGCTACATCCGGCTTGACTGGAAGCCGACTTCAATATAGTTGGGAAAAGGCTAGGCAGATGATGACTCTACTATATTATGCATGTATAATACATATAAACCTTCCTCTTGAATCACTCTAATAATTTAAAAAAAACCGCATCAAAATCCGTTGCGTAGTTTTAAAGATTTAAGCATACATAGGGATATAGGGACAGAGAAAGCGACTTTGTTTTATACTATGTAGTGATGTTCTAGTTATTGATTGTAGCTCAAATCAATTTGGCATTCATTTTTAGCTATTTTGTATACCTAATTATTATTTAAATCATATCGTTGAGAAGGGAGGATCCTCCGGCCAGACGGGGGTTGGTCTGACCCTGGCCTCTCTGGGGAGCTCTGGCTCAGCAGAGCCGATGCCCGCCAATTCCACAGGGAATTTTCAAAAGGGAAGCCTCCCTCAAAAATTCTCCTCCTTGAACGCATAGGGAAACTAAAGGACTCCGGTAGATCTTAGATAGTAAACGGTTCGCACGCTCTTTCGCTCCACCCTTAAGCGGAACAAAGTCATTGAATCATTTCCCACCTCATAGATACATCAAGACTGAGTCGCCTTCGATAGAGTGCACATTTTCCAGTCAATCTATTAAATTGGTACGTATATGCCGCAGTCATCCAGTTTAATTCAATTCGTCACTCAATTTTTTCAGGCACCATTCAATTAGCCATACGAATGACATGCAGCTATTCACTCGAGCAGCTAGGCTGTTAGCTTGGATCGATAACGTTTAATTATATTTGCCTAGCCCAGGCATTCTACCAAGTCGAAAAAAATTATTTTGATGTGCGTACATCCAGAAATGTGCTGATGAGGCTGAAAATGATCGTAAACTTAAGAAAAACCGACAAAATGCTACCCCGCGGAAACCTTTTTCTATCAGCAGTGCTTAAAGGAACCTCACAGGAAGGGATAACGCAATGGCCTTCTTCGAACATAACCTACCTTAATTTTTTTTTTTAGTCAAAAAATCTAATTTCAGTAATATTTTTGCCAGACACCACTTTTTTTATTCCATCACTACTGCTCTCAAAACGGTGAAGAGCTACATTGTTAGTAATGCAGTATGACCTAGAAGTCTAGAACCAAAATATCGAAGACGACACACACGACGAAGACATCCAGCAACCCGCACTGGGCCCGTGTTATGATTTACGGCCCGTACCCTCTTAGACAGGAGGCCTGATACCCAGTAGTAGGATCATTATAAGGCTGATTATGGTTAAGATCCGTGTCCCTAAATAATAAAATAAAGAAATAGAATATTTTTCCTTGACTCCTTAAGCAACCTAAATCTTTAAAAAAAAAGTTTAGGTAAATATTAGCTCGGGTCGAGATGGATTAATTCTGGGGTTTAAATTTCAAAGGACATGAAAGGCGACACATGTTAACTTAGAGCACACTTAAGTAACTAGTTTGCCGAAACATTAAACGAGGGATATGGACCCGTAAACTTATACTTCATCGATTTTCTGATAGCCTTTTACGAGCTTATTTTATTGGCAAGATTCTGCCAGTGATTTTAGCCGCGTGATTAGAAAGTTATCCCAGGGGAACGTACTACCAAAAGTATCTTATAGGTGTCCCGATCCAGAACATGGTCTACCCGTCTGCTCGCTCGATCAATTAATAAGCATCCAGAGTTACACAATTTCATTTAATAAGAAAAAAAAAGCACGCAAAGAGATTAATTGGTAATCTAGATTTAGTTAAGTCCAATCTACAAAGCCTTAAGCACAGGCATAAGGTAGCCAGTCTTTCAGTATTTTACAAGACGTATTTCGAAAAGTGTGCGCGGAAACTGCATGACTTCATTCCGCGATCTGCTTTCTACCACCGGCCAACCCGATGTACGGCGAATATCCAACCTCTGCGGTCTGGACTAAGGGTTTCGCCTCGTCATTTATACAGCATACGCTGAAGGACCGATTGCAATTTACGTGTCTTCAGGGCTAGAATTAATAGAATCTCAATGAACCGGTGCGACCATTAGATGGGACCACGGTGAAGCACTTGATTATATTATCAATTAAAAAAAACGGATTCGCCCAAGAGTGGGACAGAAAAAACTAGAAAAAAATAGGAGGAGAAGGTTTTATCAGAAGCGAAGTCGTATTCAAACATGGAAGAAAAACTTCATAATCTGAATAGGTAGGTACTTATTTAAAAATGTACTCGTATTCGTCAGGCTGCATTTAAACTTCTAAGTCTACTCGCTAATTCGCTCTTCTTGAATGCGAAAGTTCGATTCAAGTACTGAGTTTAATGCTAGCGAAGGAGGCGGCCGCACGCGTGAGTAAACAGTAGGCCGAGCAAGATCGAAGCCTCTATGAGGCCCTGGGTTGAACAAAAAGAACCCCGGGATCCTGTAACAGAGGCAAAGAAGAAAAAGGAGTGGATTTAGTCAGTAGTGGAAGAAATCATTTTGATGTCGGATTTCACAGATTTCGTTCAGCTCTCAAATAAATTTCTTTTATAAAAGGTATCAAACAGTAAAAGTGATTATAAAACGTTATTCTAAACTAGCGCTTGGCCGCGACTCCGTTCACGTTGTTCTTAAAAAAAGGTAACTAATCATAATCATTCTTTATCAATTCGAAAGCATCCAATTCATTGATTACAAATTAAACAATAAAATTTCCCGCCCACATAAAGATTTTGCGGCGATCGAATGTGACTGGGAATGGGGAAACGCTTAATTGAATAAATTAAAGGTGCGATTACTTATGCAAACATGGAACCGCGGCTAGCGATTGAGCCGAGCTACCCTTTTCGTTAGCAAATCTGCACACTTCAAAATTCATGGCTCTTATGAGATATTTGTTTTCAATCAGATGTTATTTTTATTCAGAGAAAAGTAATAAACCACATGATATATAATATGCAACCTCACTTACCTAGATATGTGCTTGCGGACGGCGAGCAATAGGTAACTTGCCCTCTGGCTGATTACCTGATAGTAGTAATCTGGGCCCAGCCCAAGTTTTCAATGATGCGTAGTGTTTCACGTGTACCATAAGATGTCAGCAAAACCGTAGAAACCCAGTAAAGTTAAAATATCTGGGACCATGGGTTCGCTTCTGAAAGCTCGGAGCCCTGAAACGAAAAACAAAGTAGGAACAAAGGAGTGGGTTTATTTTTCAGTAAAAATATGAAACGCCCTCACGCTCCAAGTAAAAGCGGGACAAATCATTAAATGATTTCGACCCTCAAAAATAAAACGCTGTCCATCACAATGATGATGCCCCAGGCGTTTCTAACGCCTAAACCGAATCAGGAACCTCCCAAACTGGCCATGTTCGGTGTGGACCTGCGTCATGCGGAAGGTGAGGACGCCGTGTTGCCGCTCCTCAAAGAGCGGACTTACAGCCGTAATGTTGGCGTGATGGTATAGCAGGATCTAGTAGGCAGATTCCTTTAAAATGAAACAATTCAGTTAGTATTTATATCTGTCAAAATGAACATTCTTGTGTACTTAATCCTACAAATATTTGTGTTTGTATTACCACAACGTGAGCAAAATGGAAAAGCCGGATTACGGCTGTTCCGGTTTTTATAAAACTGCTGCTATTTTTATGTTATTTATTGACTGAAAACTCGAACCTATGCATAAAAAAGGATCAAAGTTTTCAAACTCGTATTTGCCATGGAACCGCTATTTTCTAACAGCCTCGTTGCAACTGTGGAGTATTGTATAATATTTGTATATGTACCAATCACTTTTGGTATTGAACTCGTCGGTAGTGTATGTAACAACTCTGGCAAACTAAACTTTGACTCTCTATCTAATAAAACTTTGGCCCGCACTAGGAACTATTCCGGTTTCGTGGATGCGTTCACAAACATGTAAACTCACATATACAAGACACCCAGACCTGTGGCCATATAATATATATATATGAAACATATATGTGCTGTGCGTAAACGACACGCAGCGCAGCAGCTAATCGTTCAACCACTGTGCCAACTACGGTTGAAAATGAAACCATAAAAAAATTATGTTATATATTACGAAGAAATTATCCCAAAGGAACATACTTTCGGAATAAAGAGTGTGCTGTTCAAGGAAACGGCCTATCTGTGTACCAAGTTTTATCGAAATCCGTTCAGCCGTTTCAGCGTGAAGAAGTAACAAACATTTACATACACTCAGAAACATTACACTCTAATATAATAATATCTAATATTGTTATTATCAGAACAAGAGTTCAAATCTACTTAGATGTGACAACTCTATTCTGGTAAACTACCCAAGTTTCATCCACCTCCATTCGGCTGTTGAAGAGTGATAGATTAACAAACATCTGCTCTCACGTTCACAATACCTCAAGGATTAAAACCTACAACGTTGAGGGGGCAAAAGCCGAGTGGCTGGATCTACGAGGCTTTCAGACCTGAGGTTTATTAGCATACAAATGAATGGAGCAGCTTCCCTGCCCCGTTGGCCTTTCATTTTCAATAAACCATGCCTTGAAGTACTCTCAAGCCGTTTTAACGCTAGATAGAGGTTTTGATCCGATGGAACATCCTAAACTATTATCTACCTATATGAATTCTAAACGTATTATGCAATTCGTAAATTATACAGTTATCAGCTGAATTGGGCAAACTTTGTTCTGCCATAATAAAATGGCGATTAAAATAGGGAGTTGGGGTATGAGGGTTTTTCTGATGTGAAAATTCATCGAAATTACTTCTCCCGCTCTGGGAAGACCGTGTCAGACTTCTATTGACTAAAACCTCTCCTCTTCCTTCTTTGCCTTGATTTCTCTTCTGTTCAACCTAGGGTCTCAGTAGGTTTCGATTCTGCCGGGCCCATACAGTTTACACGTAGCACGTGGAACAGTACCCGCCATCGACGACATGGGCTTGTGTCCGGACCTGCTACCGGACGTCCGGACGGCGACAGGGTAGGAGGATAAAAAATACTTTTACCAGAACTAAAAATAATACACACTGTGACAAGAGATTTTTATTATATTACTAGCTGCTGCCAGTGACTTCACCGGTGTCGGGAGTATAATATAGGTACATAATTACAAGTATTATTTTATATTTTGTAAATACTAGCGGTCAATAGAGATTAAGTATCTTGTCCGAAAACTGGTAGTCTGTCACAAAACTAAACCAAAACCTAACCCAAATGGCTATTTGGATAGATCAAGTAGTTTGGGAAGAGTTAGGTGACAAACCCCTTTACTAAAGAATGCTATAATACACATAGCGATATATGTATGTAAGATTTAAATGCCTAACACACTTGCTCCTAAATGTCTATCTCATCTGCTGGGTTTATTTACTTACACACTTATTTACTTAGGTAAATTAGTTACTTGAAACTCAAACATTACACACAAATACGAGTAAGACCGTTTTCACATTATCCGATCCGATATCGGTATCGGACGCCGATACGATATCGGGGTAAGTAAAATGTATGAAATGATGTGCTCCGATATCCGATATCGGGTCGGACAATATGAAAGACAGGTACATATCTCATACATTTACCTTACCCCGATATCGTATCGGCTTCCGACACCGATATCGGATCGGATAATGTGAAAACGGTCTTAGGGAGTATCTAACAGTACCTACATGTATAATCCTCTTATTTTTCTTGTATACATAACAAGTAAGAATATACCAGCCTTCGTTGTCTTTTACTCTTTCATATTTCTCGGAAACACTCGTATAACAGACATTGTCACAAGTATAGAGCAAAAATATTCAGAGCTGTGGATATCGGATTTAAATAAAATAGACGTTACTGCGAACCCCTTATAAAAAGAAATACGTATGGATAAGAAAAGAGAACGCATTAGATTTAATGAGGATACGGCACCCGTAGGTATACGTTTAACATTTATGAATAAATGGGTGTCGGTATAACGTGGCAGAGAACTTTGAACAGCAATGTTGAACTTGTGATTTGATGATAATTTTACAAGTTATTTCTATCCGCACTAGGCCCGCGTGGTGGATTACAGCCCATTCCCTCTCTGAGAGGAGACCTGTGTCCCAACAGTGGGAACATTATAAGGCCGATAATGCTAATGCTAATTTCTATACTTTTTCTAGAGACATAGTAATGACTTCAGCGATACTGATTGCTGTTTGACCGTAGAGGATTTTGTGGCGGCGTCACCCCGCATAGTCGGATGGCCTTCTAGTGGTAGATATTTTGGTTTTCTTAGGTTGTAAATCATCAGAATGACTTTTTGATCCTGGGCGGAGCGAGAGGGCGTGTCAGACTATTACTGACTAAAACTCACGTATCTCGTTGAGCGTGGAACGCTACGTCACCGTCGATGACTCGGTCGGGGTGACTACCGAACTGCCGGACGGCAAGCTACCCATTGCTGGCCGACCACAAGCCCGCGCCTATGGTGGTTGGAACTCGAGATCGGGATCCATGCGGCGGAAGCGTGAGGGCCATGCCCTGTTGCGTGCCGCCGCCTCATTCGCTAACATTACTGCTTCACAGAAGGGGGCGACGGTCTACCACTTCTCCTTGTTACGGATCATGGCCTGTACCAGGGCCTGGGCCGCCCTACTGTGCAGTGCTTCGCACGAAGAGATGGAGATGGTACGAGCCACTTGTCCGCACAGACAGTATACGTGTGATAAATATCATTGGATTTCATAAAAACCATTCGATACATTGCGATTCCAGATCATTCCGCTTCACCGCCTACCGCATTGGTGCGCAACGCCGCCGCCGTGTGTTCTCTTATTCAAAGCAATAGATACTACAACCTGTAATTACCGATTCATAAACAAACAACAATTATATCTACATCTTCATTAAAAAAAAATTAACAATATAAACCGGTACTTGATTGCGAACCTGCTTGATGGTAAGCAATGTAAGCAGTGAAGCAATCGTTGATGAATCAGCACACTAGTTTATTAAGAGCCTATTCACTCTAGCCTTGAAGGTACCTTAATAAAATTATAATCGAATGGAAAAACTGCAACAAATAATTTTTTCCAGTCCTTCGATACCAAGCACACCTCAGTCCGATGGTAGTAAATGTGATTGAGAAATCAAGTCATGCAATATTCGGGTACACTCTCCAAAATATATTATTTTGTTATTCAAAAGACAACTCTAACTTTTTATAATTTTTTGGTGATTCCTAGGTTAGACAAAAAGTGCTGTATGTTTTATCCATCAGGAATTGCACTGTAGCAGTCGGGAATATGGAAATTGGTGGTATGACACCCTGGGCCTCGGCATATAAAGCCATTGATCCTGCGTCTGATTTGCGGCAAATCTCTGTTGAGATTGGTCACCGTGATAAAAATTCGGTCAAAACGGTTTTAAACGACATAATACTCGTAGCTATTATTATGAACTGTTTATTGAGATGTTTCTAATTAAAATAGAAAGAGAGTATACAAGTTCGATCTTTCACGCTGTCACTACCTGAAAACATTTAGGATTCCATGTCGAAAAATATTAAAACCTATTCTTATTCTTTAGTGTACACAACATTGACAAAAATAAAATAGGACAATTGATGTACACAGGCGACCACAATTGGGTTTTCTTACAGCAAACCTTAGAAACCTAGTTGCATTTCATTTTTGTTTTTCATTTTATTAAAGAAAGTGAACTTAAGACGTCGTTAGTATTTGACTCCGCTGGGCGTCTACGGAACAGTCAATTCACTGCCTTTAGATCGAGTTGAGTAGAAAGACATGGTTGGCAATAAACTCGGTCTTTCTCTTCGCATAGACTAAGACCTCACACTGACAACTAGTATCATCATCTGCCTAGCCGTTTTCCCAACTATATTGGGGTCGGCTTCCAGTCAAGCCGGATTTACCTGAATACCAGTATTTTACGAGGAGCGGCTGCCTACCAGACCTCCACAACCCATTAACTGGGGAACACGGTAGTTCATGGCAAGACTGGAGTCAGATTTACTGGCTTCTGACTATCCGTAACGACAGCCAAAGATCTACAAACGACAGCCGGGACCTACGGCTTAACGTGCTATCCGAGGCACAGAGGAAACTCGGTATGTTAAGATGGTCACCCATCCTCAGACCAACCCAGGCAAGCGTTGCTTAACCTTGAAGATCGATCCGGCGGGTGTTATTATCTAGCCACGAGTTCCTCACACTGACAACTAGTATAACATTACATAATAACGTATATTTCCGTGCTTGCATCTGTAGGTACCATTACATTGTTCCCAGACTCTGCTTTACTCTTTGTTACCTATACCGTTTGAGTGACGTTCTTATCGCAACATACAAATGTGGGTAGGTATCTGCATCTGTCTGTCTGACTGTTCAATGGCAACTGGGAGTCTGGTTGTTTGTTTAGTTGCACTATACTTCGGAAGTTCGGAAGTTGGGCGTTGAGTTTGCCACAAGAAACATTACACTAGAACTTCCGGGTCTCATCTTGAAGAAAGGGAATTTGAAATTTAGTTCAAATAAATGTGATACTCGTAGATACCGTGTAGCGTGTTATGTATCTTTAAAATGTATGTAATATTATGTTATAGAAACAGTAGCATTTTTATTTCAAATACATTATGTAGACCATTTATGACATTTTGTCGGTCAGACAAAAAAAAGTGAAGCCAAATTGCTGTTAAAAATGTTGTATATTCTTAATTATTAAACTCTCTTCACCTATCAATACCCGCGAAACGAGACACAATAGTAAAACAATAACAGCGCGGTCTCATCGGACCGGTCGGGAATTCATGAATTAAGCACAAAAATGTGGTAGGTATTACTTAATTTTTTTAATAGTCTGTTTTGTATCCCACTGCCGGGCAAAGGCATAAAATTTAGGCCTTTAAAAAAAGATGGGACAACAATGGAATATCTCATGATAGAGTTTGTAAAATAATGTTTATCCATTACGATATCTATTATTTCGCATACACGTGTAGGTATTTGGTATTTCTAATATTAATTGAATTCTGTTAGTTAATTAGTATTGTCAGTTGCAGGAATTACGATGAATACGTAGTAGGTATTAAACGCCTGGCTAACCGTCGCCCAGAGCGTTTCTATTTCCCGAATTTAATCGAGAACTACACTGGACTGACGTACGCGTGGGCCACGTTTGATTTGTACTTAGAAACTCGGCACGTGCAGTCGCGTGGCGTGTAACTAATGTAGCTCTACAAGTCTAGTTGCCTTATGTATTGCAACAACTAGGGCCGTATCACACTATCGGTTTGCGAGCTGTTGCGGGCTCGGGCGTGCGGGCAGCGAATGCGTCGCGAATATGCCACGGTTGCTCAATGAAGGCGTCGTGGACGCGTGGCGAATTAGCAACGTTTTCATCGCGTGATTGCAAAAGAAAAAAAATCAAAATCTTTTTATTTTTTTATTTCACATAGGTCTACATGGGCACTTACTTACTTCAGGAAGCTAGTGTTTGTAGGCTAGGGAACGGGCTGGCGTTCTTACGAGACAGTACATAATGGCGTCTACGCTGCTATGAATCAGAACATGGCCCACGTGTGCGTAATGTAGTTCTACGTTTAGGGTTTTATCACACTAGCGAATTGCGAGCGTCCTCAAAGTGGAGCGGTTGCGCAACGAACACGACGCGTAAGCGCAGCGAATTTGTTGCGGACGCGCAACGAGACCGGCGCAAATACCAGCGTGGACGCCATTGTGTACTGTCTTGAAAGAACGCCAGCCCGTTCCCCCGCCTACAAACACTAGCTTCTGAAATTTTACTTATAAAACGACTTTTCTTACGTCCCGCGACGAAAAAGTTGCTAATTCGCCACGCGTCCACGACGTCTACGCTGTGCAAACGTGGCATGTGTGCGACGCATTCGCTGCTCGCACGCCCGGCCCCGCGACCGCTCGCAAACCGATAGTGTGATACGGCCCTAGTTGTTGCAATTTAACACAGCAATAGCGATCGCAACTCTTTTTCTAATACCTTTATTTCCGTGAGTTCTTTCGAGATACTAACTGAAACTTAACTCGGATTGCTTCAAATAAAAAAAACTCGTTACTTTAATCATTTATTTGTCTAATCAATTCCATAATAAAATTCGCCATAAAAATCATTTGCTATGACTTCAATCAGTTTAAAGAAGTTATAGGCAACACAAATAAAATGTGCAGTACCTATTATTTTAACCCGTTTTTCACTGCATTTGTTCTGAGTTTTGTTGAAGTTATAGATCCGTTTCAATTTGAAAAAACAACAGCAACAATACCAAATGGAATGGGTGCGTTTTTAAATCTTTACCGACTAGTTACTCGCATGGGGAATTTCTGAAAACAAAACCTAGAACGCACAGGCAGTGCCGTAATTAGCATTTTATGCACCCGGTGCGACCTTTCAAAACTGCGCCCCTGAAAAATGCTCTAACCAGGCTTAGTCTGGTCATTTCTGCGCCCCTCCAGGGTCTGCGCCCTGTGCCTGGGCACTGCTCGCACCGCCCTAGTTACGGCACTGCGCACAGGTCAACCAAATAAATATACAGGGTGATTGGAAGATCGATGCAAAGCTTTAAAGCGAAGATAGTACAGACCATTTAGAACCATTTAAGCCATGATTATGTTCGGCGAAGTTTTATCATTTTTTTTTAAACCTACTTTTAAGATTTTTTTCAAAAATTCCCAAAATTTTAAGTAAACTGCATATTTTTAGCCAAATTAAATGATAAATGAATTAACTTTTATTTTAATTAATTAAAATAATGTCTAAGCAAGCCGAAAAAAACATGGTTTAGGCTTTTATGTCAAAAGACAATTTTTTTACGGACATTTAAAGTTCAGCAGAAATTTAGAAAAAAATAACAGTACGTTTTTTAAACCTTATTAAAAAAATAACGAAGGGTGCTTTTTTTGTTCAAACATTTTTGAATACATGTTTGATAAGCGTTCTTTCTTTTGAGGTATCATTTACGCGGATATCTTACAAATTATTGAAGTTAGGACCTAGAAACTAATTAGAGGGATTTTTTTTTAAATTTCGGCAGACTACTTTAAACAATATTTGAATTAAAATTATTTATTTTTCATGTTTAAAACTTTAAAGCGACGATAGTACAGACAATTTAGAATCATGTTAGCCAGAATTGTCTTAGACGAAGTTTTACCAATTTTTTATTAACCTACTTTTGTATTACTTTTCAAATATTCCCAAAATTTTAAGTAAACTGCTTATTTATGGCCAAATTAAATGATAAATGAGTTAATTTTTATTTTATTTATTACAGTAATATGTAAGCAACCTAGCAAAGTATGTCTTAGGTTTTTCTGTCGTATAGATAAAATTTTAAAATTTCTTCTGAACTTTAAAAGTATGTAAAAAAATGACCAATGTTAGAAAAACCTAAAACATACTTTGCTGGGTTGCTTACACATTACCGTAATAAATAAAATAAAAATGAACTCATTTATCATTTCATTTGGTCATAAATAAGCAGTTTACTTAAAATTTTGAGAATATTTGAAAAGTAGTACAAAAGTAGGTTAAAAAAAAATTGGTAAGACTTCGTCTAAGACAATTGTGGCTAACATGGTTCTAAATTGTCTGTACTATCGTCGCCATAAAGTTTTAAACATGAAAAATAAATAATTTTAATTCAAATATTGTTTAAAGTAGTCTGCCGAAATTTTAAAAAAAATCCCTCTAATTAGTTTCTAGGTCCTAACTTCAATAATTTGTAAGATATCCGCGTAAATGATATCTCAAAAGAAAGAACGCTTATCAAACATGTATTCAAAAAGGTTTGAACAAAAAAAACACCCTTCGTTATTTTTTAATAAGGTTTAAAAAACGTACTTTTATTTTTTTCTAAATTTCTGCTGAACTTTAAATGTCCGTAAAAAAAATTGTCTTTTGACATAAAAGCCTAAACCATGTTTTTTCGGCTTGCTTAGACATTACTTTAATTAATCAAAATAAAAGTTAATTCATTTATCATTTAATTTGGCTAAAAATATGCAGTTTACTTAAAATTTTGGGAACTTTTGAAAAAATCCTAAAAGTAGGTTTAAAAGAAAATGATGAAACTTTGCCAAACATAATCATGGCTTAAATGGTTCTAAATGGTCTGTACTATTTTCGCTTTAAAGCTTTGCATCGATCTTCCAATCACCCTGTATATAGGTTTTTTTTTCCTGGTAAATATATAGGTGGATTTTAGTCAGTCAAATTCTGTCCCTCCATCCTAAAGCGATTGGAGAAGTCATTGATTTATTACCCACATCAATCCTACCTCGTTTCGTGTTTCTTTTATTAGTAACAACGCCATCAAAATATGTAACATGGTAGGGTAAGAGTTAGCTGATGATGAAATGACTTAGTTTTACACCAATGACAGCCCTCCTGCTAACGGCTTCGCCCGCCTTCGCGTTCGTTCGTGAAAGTAGGTTTCTCCATACAAACTTTGGACCCTCGTAATCCAGTCTTAGTACTCCTAGTTCTAGTAGTTTCGGCTGTATGTTGAAATAATTTTGACGTAAAACGTCTTTAAAATCACACCAAAATATTCGGCATCAAAAAATAGACCGTAGGTACTGAAAAGGTCTTACCTTATTTATTTTACTGACGCTCTAATGTTTTCTATTCAGTTATCAGTATCTATAACTCACAACTCACACGTGATAGTGATAGTGTATGATGGAGTAATCTTGAATCTCAAGGAAGGACCAACGCTACTTTTTTCTGGCTTAAACTTCGACTTTTTGTCCGCAATAACTGACATTCACGCGGACGAAGTCGCTGACGGAAGTCAGTATACAACATTTTATTTTAACCTGGGAAATCATCAAAATGACTTCTCCCGCTCTGGGCGGAGTGGGTATGTCAGACTTCTACTCCACTCTTTTCCTTCTTTGTCCTAATTCCAGGGTCCCGGGGTTCTCTTTCGACAACCGAGGCCCCGGTAGGTTTCGACCATGTCGGGCCCCTACGGTTTGCGGACATCTCTTTGAGGCGCGCGTGTAGTATAGGTACCTACAACATTTACTATTTATTTAGCCATTGTCCACGCTATCCTTTGCTGTTCATTTCAGATATAACGAGCTTCGACGCAAACATTTACTGTAAGTTTCAAGCAAACCAATACAAATGTGGGAAAACAGTTCAGTTCAGGTGAGTAGACTATATTATTAGAAATATTTAAGGGTTATGTGATAGAGTTACCGCGGTCCTGAACCGCAGAGGGTAACTGAAAGAACACAGGAAGGTTCCCATTTCAGAAAATCCCCGCAGTCCTAGAAGGTATCGGCCCAGTCATACCGCTACGATTTCTGTTGACATCTCTTTACGGAGCGCGTGGATCACTAATGGCGCAATTTCACTGGTCGTTAACTCGTTCGGTATACCGCATGCGGAGAGCCCCCCATGCGAGATAACAACCAATGAAAGTAACATAGTCGTTATACCGCATACGGTTCCCCGAATGCGGGCCATGTGACACGCGTTCCAGAAATCTCCCGCACCCCGCATGCAGGCCCTATCGACTAATGAAAATGCGCCATAAGCGATCTGGATGACTTGTGCTCTGTCCACTCGATTGCCGGACCACCGGACGTCGACTGCATGTCTACGACTTCAAGAATGCGCCTACCGTGGCTGGTAGCCAGGGTTGGGGTTTCGGCGACTGGAGAGATAGGATGTTCGCTCCCACACGTGTGCGGCTTCCTTGTTCGCTAGTATTACTGCCGAAAGAGGCACCTGCTTTTCCTCCTCGGTCCACACTATAGCCTGAACCTGGACCTGGCGACCTGGCGTGAGAGATCGCTTGCGCCGATTGCCTCCACGAGGACACGGCGGTGTTCCGCTCAAGTGGTACACACCTCCACCATATGCTCCACCGTCTCCTCCGGGCGGTCCACCCAGTAGTGATATCCAGGCGTTTCTTCCATCTGAATCCGATGCAGGAACCTCTCACGGCCAATATTTAATATGCAAGCTTATGCTTAACTTTGCTTACTTTTGGTAAAAAGGACAAGGGGAGAAATTAACACTAAAACTAAAAACACTTACCTATACATACATACTTGAAATCTATCATATTTAATTGTAAGTATAAGGGCCTGTTTCACAATGTCCGAGTAGGCACTACTCACTGAATAAATTCAAAAATGTGACAGAATTCGTATGAAATTATCTGTCAAGTAAGATACTCGAAACTTAATCATAGGTGGTGAAACAGGCCGTTTGACTGATATATATATATTTTTCAGTTATTACTACGATACGGAGAAAAACACCTGTCAACCTTTTGACTATGGATATTGCTTGCACCCTTACAATGTGTACCCAACATTGCACGCATGCACAGACGACTGTCGAGGTAGAATCCTTCAATTATAATATTCTAATAATAAGAAGCTTTTGCATCTTTAAAAAATTCTTTCGGTGGGACGAAACACAAGTACTTATACAATGTGTTGTTTTGAAAGTGTATGGCATTTCGGGGAGGTAATTATGTTAGTGATACTCGACCCGAATCAATAATAAAATGAGGTAATTTGTTTTTATTTTTTTCATTATGGAAATCGCTACGTGTGAACTATCTTTATTAACCTATCACATACCCGCAAAACGAGACACAATAGTAAAACAATAACAGCGCGGTCTCATAGGACCGGTTGGGGATTCATGAATTAAAACGCGGCTAGTCTGATACTCGCCTTATAACTGCGCTTTCACACACACAAACACTATTTAATTGATCCAAAGCACTTAGCACTTCCCGCACGTTTGATTAGAGAGTTATTCTGAAAACCAACTAAAATTTTAAAAAAAACTTTATTATTGACCAAATATTGTATTTTAATATGATTATTTGTACTTTTTTACAACCTCCCGAAATGCCATAATTAGGTACTTTCAAAACAACACATTGTATAGTGCGTAACACGCGACGCTACAATAGAAATTACGTACCTACAGACCTGCAAATCACATGTTTCTTCCCAACGTTCCAGTCTACCCTATTGTTGACCGGTAGCCG
This sequence comes from Mythimna separata, assembly GCA_030763345.1. Classification (NCBI taxonomy): domain Eukaryota; kingdom Metazoa; phylum Arthropoda; class Insecta; order Lepidoptera; family Noctuidae; genus Mythimna; species Mythimna separata. The sequence goes on along the minus strand of CM061167.1, from coordinate 17,025,246 downwards.
TACTAAATGAGGTTTGTTATTTATTTAATTAAAGTAGGTACGGCCAAAATTAAGGTTGTGATATAATGCTCGGAGACCTTACCCGAATATTATTAGCCACAGGTGTACAAGAAGTACCGTGTACCTACATAAAAATCTAGACGCTAAACTACAATACAATTAATTACTTGATACCTTATAATAAAGGTATATTATCTATTTTTGCTCTCAAAACGGTGAAGGAAAACATCGTGAGGAAACTGGCATGTCCTAGAACCAAAAATTCGAAGACATGTGACATCCACCAATCCGCAATGGGCCCACGCAGTGGATTATAGCCCATTCCCTCTCCAAGAGAGGAAGCCTGAGTCTCAGCAGTGGGAACATTATTAGGCCGATAATGCTAATGCTATATCTATTTTTGCAGATATGAATCACTATCGAACACAGTCAAATTTAACAGCAAATATTTTTTGTCGGCTCCAACCGGAGTTTGGAAGCTGTAACTCGTATCATCCGAGGTATGTAGTAGTAGTAGAATAGTAGAGAAGGAGTGTCAGACTTTTACTGACTTAAGGCCCTTGCTCCCATTTAGTGTCAAAAAACAATGACTTTCTGTAGCCTACACTTCGGTAACGGCTAGGTAAATAAACCTAAATATATTTATTATAAACTCATGTATAATATTATCAACATAATTATGTTTTTTTCTGATATATACTTTTGCCAAAGAAAAATGTTTAACAACATGTTTTTCCCTTGTTTTCCCTATTCGTTGCAAACTGCTTTGATCTTTATAAATATGTTTACAAGAACGTTTGACGTACTTAGTATAATTATGTAAAATAAATAATATATGGCAAAAAAAATAATTTAAAACTTAGCTCTGTGCGGGCGCAGGTGAAACTTCGCCCAGATGATCAAGGTCGTTGCCAGGACTTTACGCCTTAAACGTTGCCAGGACTTTACGCCACCTGGACCACGATATCTCTTTCAAAATCCCCGCGGTCCTAACGGGGTTTTGGGATGGCCTATGTTCAGCTTTGGACATTTTATGTAACGCCTCGCCATCAACGATTGCTATCTACTATCAGGGTCTCAAGTCTACTATACTAATAGTATCAGAATTGTTGATTTTCACAAGTTTAATTACTCAGATACCCGCGAAACGAGACACAATAGTAAAACAATAACAGCGCGGTCTCATAGGACCGGTTGGGGATTCAAACGTTAATATGCCAGTCAATTTTATTATGAAGACAATGATTGATAATTTTAATACTATTCTGATAGCAGACTTGAGGCCCAGGTGGGATCACAGTCAAACACTAAATAGTACTACTTATTTATATTGCTATAAAAATTCGGCTGAAATCGTGTAAAATGATGTCTCGTTTTTTGTCTTTGCAGGTTTTATTATGACATGGTCGAAATGACTTGCAAAGGTTTTTCGTACAGCGGCTGCGGAGGTAATCAAAATAGGTTCGACCAAGCCACCCTGTGTATGGACACTTGTATGGACTTTGTTAAACCATGTTCTGAGAAAGAATGTTTTCATTAATAAGTCGTTTGATTTAGTTTTAATATTATTTTTACCCCAATTTTATAGCTCAAAGCGATCCAAATTATTAGTGCTCTTTACAGTTTACAATCTTCTTTAAATGGTGTAGGTACTACACTGAAACGATCTGCATGATAAATAAAATTCTAACAGATATCAATAAACAAAAATAGAAAACTGTCTATGAACACACAATCAACCTGAGTTACCCGTAGTATTATATTAGTATACGTAGGACCTGTCGAAATGCTGGTGAATACCTATTTGTTGAAGTCAACTTACATCATTCGAAATTACTTCTCGGTATCTACTATTGTTCCTCTCTACGTAATAATTTCTTTTTTTATTTTGAAAACCTCTTAGAGAACCTGATCCCTTCAATCTTACAGTCTTATAATCTACAATCTTATAATCATGGGTGATTTTCATATATTCCATACATAGATTTCATATATTTTCCTAAATTTTCCTAAAAAAGGTCATCATATTTCACCTTCTATCATAGTAATCTTTCCATTCTTTCACTAAGCGCCACCAACCATTTTCCAAATTGTACTCCTTCGCTTCTTGACTTGATTTTTGTCTTCTCTCCTGTCCGCGTCGCTAAGCCTGGTCACTGCTCAGCCGATGCTTTTTCTTATCATGATCTGATTTTTCTTACAAAATTCGCCCACTTGTGGGCTAAAACAAATTAAACGCAATTTTGGTGGCATGAACGTGGACAGTCTTTGTGGGCATGCCAAGAACCACAGAACAATTGAAAGAGGGCCAAGAACATAGACTAGTCTTCCTTGTTGGCCTCTGCGTCAAGCGACGAAAATGTTGATGTTTTTACAGAAAAAAACATCGAGTTCTGTGAGCGGCATGCACCGGTTGATGAGATCAAAAAGTAAATGCACAAAAACTAGCGACGGCAAAATCATAATTTAAGCGAAGGCCTACTGAAGTTGACAAGGACAGATATATTTCAATTCGCAATTACTCTAATAAGCTGTGTAGGAACGCTAATCGCCAACACATTCACAACTGCATCCAAAATGGGGACGACTCCAATGTTTGCAATACGAGAATTCTAATATCATTGGGGGTCAGTAAAGTGCGACAAGAGTTGATTTCCAAGGATTGAAACATCGATGAAATGAAAAAAAAATTTACAGCTTCGTACAATTTTGATAGGACATTAAAATTGAATTAGACGGATATTTTTCATCTCTTCTGACTTCCATTAACTCTCTATTTATTTTTAGTAAATCTACTATTTTTGATGTTCAGAAGAGCATTCTATGATCACCTCTAATGCTGTAGGAAGAGATTGTATCAGCCTTAAAATATTACTTCCTGTTCTGGACGTAATTCTTCCTGTTATATACCACATCCTGAACTTTTCTACATCTACCGGTGTCTTTCCATGTTCTTTGAAAGATGCTCAAGGTATTTCTTTGCCAAAAAAATTCCAAATCCACATTATTTTCTGAATACCGGCCAATATCTGTCGTACTCTTCTTGTCCAAAGTCCTAGAGCGATTAATCAACCAAATTAGGACTTTCCTGTCTAAAAATAATCTTCTCAGTCCCTTCCAGTCCGGTTTCTATCCTGGGCATAGCACCATCACAACCCTTCTCAATATAACGGATTACGGTTAATGATGTGCATGCGTGTATGCGTTGTTTGACACCATCTTCTGAAAGTTTAAGACAGCAAAAATCTGTAAACAAATGCCTCACTAATAAAATAAAAATAGAAAGGTCACTACAACACGCCCACCCACACTAATACCTTCTTTTCTGAGAAGTCATCAAATAGCTTCCCTCTCTGTGGGTGGAGCAAGTGTCAACCGACAATCAGACATTTAGTAACTAGAACCCACCGATGTTATTTCAGTTGCCCTTTGCGTTCCAAGGCCACACGTGACTCGAACTATCCCGCATACCTACATCTCGTAACAAAGCAATGATTACAGAATGGTATCGAATTCTTCGACCGATTTTTCGCCTACCCAACTTTTATTGTACTACCCTGTCCCGGTTTAGGACAAGGGGTAAAGCAATAAAACGAATTACTTTTTGATATTGCTAATTTTCTTGACTTTTATCCAGTCCCTGCTATTCTGTGAAAATAGGATCGTTCGTCGTCAAGACACTTATTGCTAGAAAGTTTCTTTTGCATTGCTGTTTTTCTTTTATATACCTTTTAACTGGACATCATTTAAGTATTTCTTACCACTAGTATCGTGTTGCCTAGTGACTGGTTGTAGAGATTTGATAGGCAGTCAGTCTGTTTCTCCTTTTATATATCGATGTAGATACTTATATACCTATGTAAAATCAACTATATTTAAGCAACGCAGTACATTTGGGCGTTTCTTACGCATTTGGAACATGAGATGGCGTAAGGGTGTTGAAACAGGTATAATTCCCCACCTAAGACCCCCTTCTTCGGCACCAACGTCATGCCATCCCATCTCTTCCCGTCATCGCTACGCAAAACAGCTAGGTTTTAATACACTAGGTTAGCTTTTATTTAACAATATTATTATTTTATTTTGTACGTGAATTTGTAACTGCATCGATTTGGAGTAGCGAACTGGAAGACGCAGCGTTGGAATCCCTAAGGTGGACTGATGACCTCGTGAGGGTTGCGAAAATCCGATGGATGCATGGAATGGTCTGATATCCTCGATGGAAACCAGTTCCAGCCACGCTGATCTATAGTGGTGGTCAGTGATATGTACCTACTCCCGCAAAAGGGTTGTAGTAACCCCTGTCAATTCTTGACAGTCCGATAGAGCTCCACCACTCATGTTGCGAGACGCACAGGACCGTTCGTTGTCGCGACACTTGGGGGGTGGCCGAAGTCAAACAGTGGACGTCTTTCGGCTGCAAAGATGACTTTGATATTTATTTATTTAGGGAAAATCTGGAAAATGGGCTTTGAAACCCTTACCTCAAACACACTGAGTACAAAATAAACCAGGCGACCACATCGCGCGACCAGTGCTATAGAAATACATACTAAGCAGTGGGTCTCGCGACCCGGTCGGGGTCGCGGTTCGTGGTAGCTAAGAACCGAATACCACCTTTCGTTAAAAGTGCCTTCTTCTTCTAAGATTTGGAAGCAGTCACCGCTTATCATCAGGTCGGGTTAGGTTAGTAACGCCAACCGTTTTTATCATTGCAATGTGTATCAAGCTCATGAAAACTCACACAATAATATAAGGCGTACGAACAGACATTCAAAATTAAATTAAACCGCACAGCTTGAAGCGTTGACTATAATATTATAGAGGCATGTAGGTACCTATGTCAAATTCCCAATGAGCATCAAACTGAAGAAAGTTCCAAAAAGGCACTTATGTCAAACATTTTTAACGATTTTTTGTGCAAAATAGGCCTAATAGGGCCTAATAGTACAAAACTAGTAGCTTAAGGCAATGCGACAGACATGCTGAGTACGGGTAATTTAAGTTAACACGATCTAAACTTTTACCCCATTTGGCTCACTGATTGGTTAAGAGTTTCAAGCGGACCAATCGGGACGCCGAACGTCGTAACATGTCAAACGTTGACAGACGTTGTTATAGAGAGATACCTTCCAAGTGCTCGGACAAGTAAGGTACTATAGTGTGGCCATTAGTGCTGTGCACTGCCTGAGGTATGCGCGGCGAGGTGGGAGGCGAAGAAAAAAGTGCATGAGTTCACATGAGATCGATACATGTCGGACAGATCTTACGATTTCAGTGTGCATTTCTAAAGCAAGACTTGGGGCGGGACGACGGTCGGAGGCTATCTGTAATATATTATACTTACTTAGTTGATTAAAATATAACCCAAATATACTCCTATTTTATTAAAAATGTGCAGGTGACAAATAAGAACTAAACTTATAATTCAAAGCAGGACTTTTTTATATTAACAAACAATTATATATTCTAACGAAAGTTATTCTGACATAGATTCCGTTTCAACTTCATCTTCGATTTCGTCATCATCTTCATCTTCCACTTCGCCACCGGAACTTGAATCAGAGTCTTGCAAATTTATTATGAATGAATCGATAACATTATCGAACCTACTATCGCGACTCCAGTAATCGTTTTCATTTTTCTGGACATGATCGTCGCATCTCTGCCATTTTTCCGCCGTGAATTCCGAAAACAATTTATCCAATAAGATTATTTTTTCGTCTAGAGAAGAATTAATATAGTTTTGGGCTATGTTGTTTTTAATATCAGCCCAGACCAACTCAATTGGATTTAAATCCGGATGGTACGGAGGTAAACGCAGAACAGTGTGTCCACTGGCTTTCAGGAGTTCGTCAATTCTATACACGGGTTCTTTTTGTGTATTTTTGATAAGAAGTAGCAGTTGAGGCTTTGTCATGGTTCCTGAAAATTCTACATTATGGCGTAGCAACCAGTTCTGCATTTCACTTTTGAGGCTTGATATAGTTGGTTTCTTCTCAACCTGAACGCTGTGGTAAGACGCGTTGTCCATTACAACTACAGAATTCGGCAGCAACTTATCTTTTAACTTTTCATCTACCCACTTATAAAAAGTAGGTCCGCTCATATCTCCATGATAGTCACCGGTTCTAGCATCTGATTTGAATATAGTCAATGCATCATCCAATAAGCCATTTCGACAACCAGCGTGAAGAATTACCAATCGCCGTCCTTTCCCAATATCAGCATGAATTCCGGGTTCTGACGATGATTGCCAACATTTGCTGGCATGGTGACCGGCGTTGATGTATGTTTCATCAAGAAAATATATGTTGCGGTTTTGCGTTCTGTAATTTCTGATTTGTGTTAGATATTTTTTCCGCCACACTGTAATATTAGGCTGCTCTATAAGAAGAAGTCTCTTTGATTTGCATTTTTTGAAACGGTAGCCCATTTTGTGTAAAAGCTGTCTTAAATATTCCCGTCCACAAGTCAATATGCCATCCTTTCTCAAACTTGATAGTAACTTACGGACACTTGGTATTTTTTTGTCAACTTCGTAAAACTGATGAATTTTTCTTCTGATAACTCCAAGGTCAAAATCATCCACAACGTGTTTTTTCTTTAGAACTTTTGGTTTTTTTGGAAATTGAAATTTTAATTGGCTTGAATTTTCAATTGATAAATAACCCGCAGAAATCACATTATGCACGGTTCTTTTGCTGTACCCCGTAGCCTCCGCAACGATTTTGGCAATATTCACATCATTTTTAAATTCAAAGCTTTCTTTGTCTGCTTTTCTTTTCATAAAATATTCAGCCACCTTAAAAATGGCAGTCTTTATATCACGAGATAACGCACGACCCATCTTTGAATATTTATCCCATGTGCGTCTGACATAGACAGTCCGATACAGATAACACTACCTGCCGCCACGAGCGTTGACGGCGCACTGACAGAGCGCAGCAGTCAATTTCCCCCCCCCCCGTCTCGCCGCGCACATACCTCAGGGAGTGCACAGCACTAATGGCCACACTATAATTCAGTAACAGCCGAAACCAATAACCTATCGATCTCCAGTTTTGGCATACTGGAGATTGTAAAACAAATGATACAATACAAAAATTATCACGCTTTCTGTATGTGCTCTGTTTCGGCTATAAGACAGAGAGGTTACGGTAAGACATATGGTGCATGCACACCGTACACGAGTCTGATCGTGTGCGGTGCTGCAGCCATTATAATATATAGATTGGTGCTGCAAAATGCCATCCAGCAGTTTTGGACTCAGTGAAAGGACGTGCGAACTCATGGTCGGCAACTACCCGATCGCTATCGTATTATTACCATGAATACACAATTAACAATTGTATATATGATCACTTGATCTGGTGACTGGTGTCCATACAGTCTAAAGAACTTAAAAGATAAACCCTTAATTCAGCTACCCATTAAGATGATAGAGCACTCAGAAAAATGTCTCCCAACTTCTAGAGGTCTAATAAATTTATATTAAAAAACTAATCATTATACAAATTTCACTATGTGCTGCTTGTGGTTTCGCGCGTCTGAAAGTAGAAAATAGTTACAACCAAGGGAACATTTTCGCGGATTTAAAAAGGATTCTATGAGTTACCCTATGTACTATCCCAGGACATGGTCTACACGAAAATTCACTCAGCCATCGAATCCATTCTACCAATCGAGCACAAACATACACACATAATATAAATTGTGTGAGGAGCTCGTGGCTAGATAATAACAGCCGCACAGGTCGATCTTCAAGGTTAAGCAACGCTTGCCTAGGTTGGTCTGTGGACGGGTGACCATCTTAACATAACGAGTTTCCGTGCCTCACAAAGCACGTTAAGCCGTAGGTCCCAGCTGTCATTTGTAGATCTTTGGCAGTCGTTACGGATAGTCAGAAGCCAGTAAATCTGACTCCAGCCTTGCCATGAAGTACCATGTTACCCCAGTTAATGGGTTGTGGAGGTCTGGTAGGCAGCCGCTCCTCGTAAAATACTGGTAATCAGCTAAATCCTTGCTTGACTGGAAGCCGACCCCAATATAGTTGGGAAACGGCTAGGCAGATGATTATCTCCAAATAACTTAAAAGATTTGTTAAATTCTAAAATTACTGCCTCTATTATTTTTGGGAAGTAGGACCTACCGGAAAATGTATTTTAATTTATTATATCAAAATGACCGCTGACTCTCGAAAAATATTTCCTTTAAAACTTTTGAATGAATTAGGAGCTTTGTAAAAAAAGTATTTTCTTTTATAATTTTACGTTATCAGTTCAGGAAAACAAGTATAATTAAGATATCACTTTCCTGGGGGAATTAACCGCACAATCCGGGTATAAAAAAGTATGGTCGACTTTGTGTTGTCAGTAATTTGTGTTTTCAGTAATTTTATGCTTCGTATTAAGCTTTGCCACTGAATAATTAATAGCTTTGGTGCGTTTTCTAAAGGAAGCATTCAGTTTTTAGCGCGACCTTAGTATGGATTTGTATGACACCGGTCGCGAGATGAGTCAGCCTGATTTGTTTAGTACTCCGTACGTACACACATGCTACTTTATCAGTTTCGCTACCACTGCTTAGTATGGATTTGTATGGCACCGATGGAACGGTCGCGAGATGAGGCCGCTGGATTTGTTTGGTAAACCATCCTTCCTTCTGCCTAGCCTTTTCCCAATTATATTGGGGTCGGCTTCCAGTCAAGCCGGATTTAGCTGAATACCAGTATTTTACGAGGAGCGGCTGCCTACCAGACCTCCACAACCCATTAACTGGGGTAACACGGTACTTCATGGCAAGACTGGAGTCAGATTTACTGGCTTCTGACTATCCGTAACGCCTGCCAAAGATCAACAAATGACAGCCGGGACCTACGGCTTAACGTGCTTTCCGAGGCACGGAGGAAACTCGTTATGTTAAGATGGTCACCCATCCACAGACCAACCTAGGCAAGCGTTGCTTAACCTTGAAGATCGACCTATGCGGCTGTTATTATCTAGCCACAAGCTCCTCTGTTTGGTACTCTGTTTGATACCCAAAGCTTTTATAGATTTGTATGGTTTGGTAAACCATACAAATCTATAAAAAGCTTTGAGTCGCGGTCGCTAAGAACCTAATGCTACCTTTAAAGTCAACATTTATGGTAGTACTAATGAAATAATTAGTACTACCTTTATTTTTTTTACACATTACTACATTAAATTTATCTAAGACATTTTTTCTACACTTAGACAACTTATCGGTTCGCAGAAGAATTGCTTTCATAATGATCGCGCAATCAATCTTCAAAAATGCTGTATAATTTTCTAAGATCTAGAACTTTTTCTAACTAAGTGGGCGCGCTATCATTTCAGAAAAACATTTGATATTTTTTTTAAGAATTCTACGAATATCATAATAGTAACAGAACCAGAAAGTTTTACTTACATAGGTATATTATTTTGGAGTAATTGAATGTATCGATTAATTATTATTTAAGGGTTTCGACTCTCGCTCCGTCTTTCAAGTATGTACTTATCTATTACAGAATCACAACATATTTATTATTATGTTTTGATATGAAGTGGGAAATCATCCTATGACCACTCAATTGTTCGTCATGAGCAAGCTCACACTTGCCTGCGGTGGCTGTGCGCATCCGTTCGGCCGCCTCATTTACGAGCATTACTGCTTCGCAGAAGGCATCGCATCCTATTCCCTCACGCTCCAGGTTATGGTTGCGCATGGCAGCGCGACTGGAACCTATCGCCCTCACGAAGATACGGCGGTGATGGAGATATCCACTAGTTTTTCTTCCGCCTGAATCTGGAAAATCTGGTCGTTTATACCACGTACATCGAAGGACTGGAACAATTTGCCTGCTACGGTCTTCCCGTCTGATTATAATTTTGTCTTCAAGGCTAGCGTGAATAAACTCTTAATAAACTAGTGCGCCTCACCATCTACGATTGCATCACTGCTTACCATCTGGTGGGATCGCGGTCAAGCAATAGTTTATATCAATTAAATATATACATAGGAACCTTCCAAACTGACCATATCCGATAAAGACCTGTATCATCAGAGTGAGGGTGCCCTGGCGTCTTTCCACACACTCCCAATATGGTTTGAGTAGGATAAGGTAGGTAGTCAGTTGACGGGAGCGCAGCCACGGGTTGTTCAGCTAGTCATCATCTACCTAGCCTTTTCCCAACTATATTGGGGTCGGCTTCCAGTCAAGCCGGATTTAGCTGAATACCAGTATTTCACGAGGAGCGGCTGCCTACCAGACCTCCACAATCCATTAACTGGGGTAACACGGTACTTCATGGCAAGACTGGAGTCAGATTTACTGGCTTCTGACTATCCGTAATGACTGCCAAAGATCTACAAATGACAACCAGGACCTACGGCTTAACGTGCTTTCCGAGGCACGGAGGAAACTCGTTATGTTAAGATGGTCACCCATCCAAAGACCAACCTTGGCAAGCGTTGCTTAAACTTGAAGATCGACCCGTGCGGCTGACATTATCTGGCCACGAGCTCCTCAGGTTGTTCAGCTAGTGTAAGTACCTAGCTTGCATATATTTGAACAAGATACAATTTACCTAACTAACGGTACTTAATCAGCTATATGGCTCATCCAGCTGTAATGTCACGCAGGTTATCACACTTATCACTCTGAATTTCAAGATAAAATACTTACTTACAAAACAAATCAATGCGATTGATGCGTCACAAAGGTCAAGCTAGCGCGTCACTTGACTTAATAGAACGGTTTGATATTACGTCCGCGATTTTGTAATAAACAAGCCGAATAGAGTATTTAGGTTTTTTTAAATAAAAACTTGACACACGGGTAGTCGTGTGTCAAGTCTCATCGAAATCTGTTCATCCCTTTGAGCTTGAAGAAGTAACAATTATACTTATGCACTCACAATCTTTCACCTTATCAGAGTGATCGGTGATAGTGGGAATTTCAGACTTACTGGCTAAAACTTACCAGTGTTACTTCGGTTGCCGTTTGCGTTACAGAACCGGGATGACTCTTCAAGCAATCCCACAGCCCTGAACTATTCCGTGGCCTTGTACATCAGGGATACCTGAAAAAGCTTTTCTAGAAGACGTATCTGTCGATAGAAGAACATCTTACGGTCAGATTTTAATTTTTACTATATTATAATGAGAGAAGAATTCTTGAAACCACGGATACTTGAAACCGCTTATTCATTCCGAAGTAACTCGATCAGACTGCTTTGTTTGAGTTTGTTTTACGTTAACGCGATCGACTAGTTCTTGACGTTGAACGGCGCTCCGATTGGCTCACTCCAAGCTGAGAGCTAAATGTAAAAACAACTCGCACTCAGTGCAGTGCTAACTACCTAACAGATCGAGTGTGACAACGTAGGTACGTCACACCTAAAATGCTGAACCACTAAATCGATATCTAAATTTTGATGGTGATAAAATGGACCTTAGTGAACCTGTGTAGGATATTATTTAAATTCGTTCCCTTAAAATCCCGAATTTTACGAAGGCCACACCGTTGGCAGAAGTCAATATGTAAAAAAGAGGATTTACAGAGATATCTAAGTACAAATTATTCATTTCCCAAAATAAATCCCGAATTTCGAGAAGGCAAAACAATTGGCAGAAGTCAGTACCTATCTAAAAAAGAGTACGATTTCCAATGATATCTACAAAATTAACGGTTGACGGTAACCTGTATACTGCATTTTGTTTATGGCGCTTAAAACATCGGACTCACGCTGTGGGAATTTCGTCTGACCTCCTTTTGACTCATGCTGCTGTTATTTGTTAAGCAGGAAACTGAGTGACCTAACTAGTTGTTACCTGCCGTAAAAACAATATTATGAATGTGAGTTTGTTATAGTATTTTGTAATTATAAGGCCATTAGATGAGCTCAACTCCTGCTGAAAGGACTACTCTGCACTTGTAATAAAACAGAATAATGGAGACTGAAGGAGTTATGGAGTTTCTCGCTGGTTCTTTTCTAGAAGAAACGACTTATTTTAGGACTCGACTTTTTTTTGTTTTAGGTACCTACTGCACTAGCTACTGATGTCCTATAGTTCATAGAGGCAAAGCATAAGGCTATACTTATAACTAGATATAGAATTTACTCGTACTTATAAAATTCTTTGTCATAACAACTTGACCACTGATAGACGGATTCACGCACAACCTACACCGCTGATCGCAGACCTGAAACTTGGAAGATATACCTATATATTATTTGTAAGACATAAACATTCGATAAGAAATGATTTGTCGAAATTTTACCCCTATGGTGGCGGAACGGCAGAAGTTATTCTGATGATTCTCCACATGAAAAAAAAACCCCTAAGGTGGTGAAAAAGCGGGGCAAATTTTGTATGGGGCAACGTGATTCCTTGTTTCTATCTTGTAGCGACATCTATGACATTATTCATATAAATTTTTCAAATACATATCTCTCAAAATATGGTTTAAGCGGTGTTAGTTTTATATATTTATAGGGAGAAACTAACTAACTAGCCTATTTCCCGAAACTGAAACGGTTTACCAACAGTCGATTGGTCCATGAACGGTTGGTCAACATTATCTTTAACCCATTAACTTTTCGTCCAAAGAACGTTTCGTCCACCAACGTTCCGTCAACATTACACTACGTCAGGGAATGCTTAACCAACAGAATGTTTTGACCAATAACTTTTCACCCAAAGAACAATTGGGCCATGGACTGTTCCTGTTCCGTCAGTGAGTGTTTAAGTAATCTCTAGAAGCAATTATAGCCTAAGGATATGACTGTTAGACTGCGAAGTCACAGGTCGTAGGTTCGAACCCTAACGCACCAATATCTTTTCGAATTCATGTACGATTGTACGTATGATAAATTATTTATTTGACTTGCTGAAACCCGATGAAGGAAAACAACGTGAGGAAACCAGCACAACTTAGAGATTTTTCAACGGTGTGTAAAACCATGTCAATAAAAATATTTGGAACATTTTATATTCTAAAGATATTGTAAGGGCTGTTTGAAGTCTCAGTAATGTCACCAGGGGAAAACGCCACTAAGCTTGGGAGCAGAGATTCAGAGATCCTAATTTTGTTTATTTAAGGCACATAACATTTTAGATAGGTTGATGAGGTGTAGGTACTGTCAAAAATTAAAACTACAAAATATAAATAAACTAATATTCATTTTACAAAAGAAAATAATACTGCAACTGCAAACATAAATAAAAAAAAAAGTTACTTTCGTCAATGGCAAATGCGTGCCGGGGTTCGAACCTAAGACCTGTGACTTGGCAGTCCAGCGGACATATTATCCTTAGGTTATTATTGCTTCTAGAAATTACTTAAACACTCACTGACGGAACAGGAACAGTCCATGGCCCAATTGTTCTTTGGGTGAAAAGTTATTGGTCAAAACATTCTGTTGGTTAAGCATTCCCTGAAGTAGTGTAATGTTTACGGAACATTGGTGGACGAAACGTTCTCCGTCGTCCTCGACTGTCTTTTGCCTGTGTTCCCGAGCCCAAGCAAGTCGCTTCTTCTTCATTGCTTCGGTCAGCCGAGGTTTCTTCACTGGTCGATGGCCTGTCAGGCTTTCCTCAGCCAACCTCCGCTGCACAGTTCTCTTGGAAACTGGTATACCAGCCTCCTGGACTAAATGAGCCAACAGTGCAGCACTTTTTTTTCTATTTTGCAAGCAGATATCCTGAATTTTGCTATCCGAACGTGGGGTGGTGATGCGTTTTCTGCCGCTGTTACCTTTTTTCTTTGGCGAAATTGACAAGTTTTCGTCCAAATTTATTTTAATTTTATTAACTGCTGATTTGGAAACACCAGCAATGTCTGCTATTTGCCTTTGGGAATGACTGGTATTCTCTAAAAGAGTTTTTATTTCGGTTTTTTTCTTTGGAGTCAAATCACACCCTCGACCCATACTGAAAGGCACAAAAATAAAAAAAATAAACATTTTTTTTACTACAATTTGGTGATTACTTAAATTTCAAGATAAAGCGATAACTAATACTTACATTTTTAACAATTTTTGTGGCACAATAATAAAATAACTTTGTTTAAAATATTCAAACTCGTCTTTCACTGATTAGCTACTAAAGTACACTGCGGCTCTCACGTTACTTAACTAATTTTAGAAAATAAATATACCCTTTAACACTTAACAACCACTCAATATTTAAGTCATCGAGACATGGCAAACATAAAAAATAAATTCCTGTGACGTTTGCACCACTTAAAGTTGCAGTCAAGTGTACCCAAAGCAAGAAGTTGATAAAAAACTCGACTGTCCCTAATAATTTGGCAACCCACTGTAGTATTTATTATACTACCTTTAGTTCTGATAAGTTTATCCATACCAACTTTGGACCCTGTTTTATCCTCTTAGATGAGCGGGTGGATTTTTAAAACTCCTTTCCTTTCTTTGTATACAATATAAAAGAAACCTTGGCCGGTCCGGACACCCGGTTAGATAATAAAATCTGACGCGAATCAACTAGGTAGCCTATTTGCTATAACCGTACAAAACTTGTTGCTCTTCTGTAATCTAGAGAAATCTGTTGAAATGAAAAAATCCAGCACGTCCGGAATGGAATCCACGTTGATAAAATGTTTTCGGAAGTCAGCTTGTATTGTAGTATTTGTGTTGTTTTTGTACGCAATCTGCGTAACAGTCAATGTCTGAATGTTTTGCATTTTTGTGCTTGATTTTTTTACGGAATTGCTTTTTTAGGTTTCCGTGCCTAAAGACAAAAACTAAGACCCTATAACTAAGGCTTCAGTGTTCATCTGTCTCTGTCATTCGGCTGTATTTCATAAACCATGATAGCTACCAAATTGAAATCACAGATGATGAAACTAGTTGTTTAGTTTAAATACTTTTTTAAATTAAAGTGGCTCCAACCCTTGGTTTCGTGTAGGAGGCCAGAACTGGCCAGTGGTAATGTCCTATCAAGACTCAAAATGTGACAAGTTATGTAGATTGACAAATACCATTTATGACGAGTCGAAATAGCACGGCGTCATTTAGATAAGGTTATAGGCGTGGCATAGCTGCCTAGTATGCGCAACACAGTTGCCCTGTCGATTGCCGCGGAGATGCTCAACACAATTAGCTTAGGTATTGTAGAATACTAGTAGTTTAGCAAAGGGTGCTGGTAAGGACGCTGCCGACCGCGAGCGTGAGAGGGAACGGCCCTCATGCCACCGCCGCCGAGATCCCGATCCCAATTTCCGACCACCATAGGCGCAGGCTTGCGGACGGCGAGCTCTGTGTAACTCGTCGTCCGGCAGTCCGGTAATAACGCGGACTGAGCCTAGTCGTCAACGGTGCGTTCTGTTCCACGCACGCCTCAAGGAGATGTCACCAAACTGTAGGGGCCCAGCAGGGCCGGACCCTCTGGGGACAAGTATATTCCGTAAGATAAGCCCGTGTCCCCAGATCAAAGAAAACGAAGGAACGGGATGAGGTTTAGTCAGTAAGAGTCTGACACGCCCTCCCGCTCCGCCTAAGAGCGAAAGAAGTCATTCTGACGATTCCCTTATTCCCTTACTAAAAAAAAGGTAAAGGTGCTTACATTTACTTATTGCAAAAATATCTATCTACTCTTTTTTAGATGGGAAATTATCAGAACTACTTCTGCGTCTCAGACTTTTACTGACTAAAACATACTCTTTTGTTCCTGCTTTGAGGGTTCCGGGTTTTCCTTTCAGCAGCAAACCCATGGCCCCAAAGGCTTCGACCCTGCTGGGCACCTACGGTTTTGCTGACATTTCTTTGAGGCGAGCGTAGAACGGTAGAACAGTACGCGCCGTCGATGACTTGGGCTCGGTCCGAATGATACCGGACTGCCGGACGGCAACCTAAACCTTTCGGAAAAGCTGCTGTTGACTGCTTAGATTTACCGTTCGCAATAACACCTACTGTATTTAAAGTTGTTTCTCAGGGCAACATGTAATTATTTCAGTACCTGTACAATAATTACCAACAAGGAAACTTACAACGGTTGCGATTGTAAATCCGATAATGAAAGCGATTTATACTCACGTTTCAGGGGAGTTGATACTTCTTTATACTAGGAAACGGTAACCGAATAGTTGTCCTTTGTTTTCATTCATAAACGCTGGAGTTAATTTGCAATGAACGTTAAATGTAAGTGTCTATTACACGATAAGGCTAACATTTGCTTGGTGCTTAGAAATAATTTAAGCTCACAACGTTTTTCTATTATCTTGTAGTCACTACCTACTGTTTGGAGTTAGTTTCACAAGAAATTTTATTTCAAAGTTTGCCTCACACCATCGAAGGTAGGGGTTTACTCAGTAAGAGTCTGACACGCCCTCCCACTCCGCCTAAGAGCGGGTGAAGTCATTCAGATGATTCCCCTACCGGAAAAAAAATCACCATCGTATCGTCAGGGTGCACTCACAAACGTAAATTCACATACACAAGACACTGAGACCCGGAACAACTATCTGTAGGTCATACAAATATTTATTTCTTGAGGGTATCGAACCCGCGACCCGCAGCACAGCAGCCAATCTCTTAACCACCGCGCCAAAGGGGCCGTCAAAAAGTTTGTTTGTGAGCTAGAGTCATGAGTGTGGTTCCTGACCTATTCATTAGAGCTGTATAATGGGATTCTTGAACCTTCGAAAAAGTTACCGCAGTCTTAGATCTGAAGGAACACAAGTAGATTTTAATCAGAGAAAGTTAAACACTCCCTCTAGTTCCACCCTGAGTGGGAGGAGATATTTTATGATTTCCTACAAGTAGAAACGAGTGTTATTATACCTTTAAATGCCAAATCAGTCAAGCCAACATTTTTGGGCAGCTATAATTTTTTTGAGTAGTTGGTAAATCATCAGATTTACTTCTCCCGCTCTAGGGAGGAGCAGGAGGGCGTGTCAGACGTTTACTGTCTAAAACCCACACCGTTTGGACTACTGGGGCCATGGGTTACATGAAAGAGAGCCCCGGGGCCCTGAAACAAAGGCGAATAAAAGACAAGAGTGGATTTTAGTCAGTAATAGTCTGGCACGATCTCCCGCTCAGCCCAAGAGCTGGAGATCAGCCATTGGATGATATCCCACCTAAATAAAAAAGGCGTTGGTTTAGATACAGAGTATTTCGTTCCCATTAATCTAATAATTACACATTTTCCCGGTCCATGACGTGGGTTCAAGCCGTTTCGCCAAACATAAATTATATTTCAGCGCCACAACTTGAATAAACAGTGGGTGGCATATACCTACAGGCTGTTCTGTTGTGAGGATTCTACTAATTGTTCCGTTTGTGAATATAATTGGTCTCTTAATTGCATCCACAAATGACGGAAGCAACATGGTGGTGTAAGAATTTACATATGAAATGTGTGGAGGATAGGATAAAGGATTTAAATGGTCTTCATTAAAATTATACTGGCTGCATTAGACACAGCGGAGGTATTGTCTGCCTCTGTTGACAGTTCAAATGATGATTACTCGTTATACCCTGCGTTCAGAGATGCGATAAAAGTGATAATATTGCGAATCAGTCTAACACGCAACATCAATTACTTAATACTTAATAGCCATAGAGAATATAACCACTAGAGAGCGCATAGCCCGATTTCTTCTAAGTAAACAACTCATCACGGCGGGCCGGGGGACGAAGAAAAATGCGCGGCTGCTATTGGTCCGTTCAAGGTCAAGTCGTGTACCTTTAATTTGATTCGCTTAAAAATCGGGAACACGTGACGTGCATACTGCATTTGCTACTGCCGCTTCTACTAGTTTTTGCATATGTTTGGTGAGCGCAATAGCATCGTACGCGCACTCCACCTGCACCGGTTATTTGCTTCATGTTAATAGCCCTTATATTTTGTGACTACTTAATTTGCTCATTCATACTCGTAGGTACATATATTTTTGTTTCCAACGCCAAGTCTGTTCTTCTAGAATGTCGTTTCTGAGGTAAAAGCCGGACACATTGTTGCAACCGAGTACATTTTTAACTTAGATACGTCCTTTTCTGCTGACGACCCACTGACAGTGTTTTCCACATCATCAGCCCGTGTATCCTTTGCAAAAGCAATTGATGTGTTGTATATTACTAACATGTTTCCTCCGTCTGTTCTCGCTGTAGCTCGAAGTGTATATGCCAAATATGTCTATAGGTATTTGCTGTATTGTGTCCATGAGCCTGCATTTTTTATATTTGCCTCCTTTTTTATTATTAGGGTTCCGTAGCCAAATGGCAAAAACGGAACCCTTATAGTTAAGTAAAAGTTAGAGTTTCAACCTAACGTGTATATATAACGTGTATAATATATTGTTGGATAGGTACCTATTCAAAAACGAATAGGGGTTTACTCCACTCTTTAGCTGTACATGTGTACTAAGTACTCATTCTTGCTGTAATTCCTGTAGCCGCAATCAACTGCAATCTCCGCAACCGGTCGCTAACTTATCATTAAGCAAGCGACCGGTGGCTAGGCAAGAATAGTCAAAAAGGCTTTCTTTAACGGAGAACTTTGGTTTTGTCAACAATCAACTTCAAAATGACTTTATAGGAAATGTTTTCTTTGAAAACTGAACAACTATCAGACTTGAAAAACTGCGCTAAAGCGGAGATTAGGTACACTAATAGGCGCCCTATCGAATTCTCGTTTACATTATTTAATTAATAACGGTAAATAGAAAGCTCCGCTTAAAAACTGTAGGTAAATAATCTTGTTGGTACTAACGCTATAGGTACTTACATTTTTTTTTATTTAGCCTATAATTTCCCACGGCTGGGCAAAGGTTTCCCTCAACTTATTCTACCTACTTACCTATTATTTTCTTGAGTCACCTGGAACCAGTCCCTGGGGTCCCCAAATCGACCTCGGGTGCGTCCATCTCAGATACCCACATTGTGGAGCCTCAACTCATACCCAGCTGTCAGTGTGCATGCGGTTGATGTAACCTTTTTTCCTACGTCTACTATCCCAGTCTTTGACGCAGTGTGGTTTTCCTTATTCTATCGGCTTTTTTGACATCCAGAATGCTCGGGCCACTTGCTCGTAGGCAAACCCCTGGGAGAAACTTTTGTGACCCGGTGAACGACCATGTCTGAGCACCGTAGGTGGGTAGGATAGGTAGGATATTGATTAGTTTTCGCTTCCGGGAGATAGGAAGATCTCCTTTCATTAGCGTCTTTTTCCTGGAGTTTTCGATATGACGATTGATTTCCTGCATGTAACCTGTGCACGCTATAATAGAAGAGTCTATGTGGAAAGAAAATAATTCCAAGGTTTGAGGGTGCTGCTGTATATATATTTCGTTTTTGATAAGTTGAGAACACTTCCTGCTTCCACTACTTCTTCTGTTACGTGCGACAGTAACATCTTGATATTTTGAAACTATGTTAAACTACGAATAGCATCTTCCAGCGGCGCTGTACCTACTCTAATAAAAAGTACCTACCATAACCGAAAAGTGTAAAATAAAAAACTTAACAAAAAAATAAAATCAAGTTTATCAACAAATCAGGTGGAGAATCATCAGAATAACTTCTCCCACTCTTGGGCGGAGCGGGAGGGCGAGAAAGACCTTTACTGAATAAACCTCACCCCGTTCCTTCGTTGCCTTCGATCTGGGAACACCAAGCTTACCTTTTGGAATACCGATCTACTCGTTTGTCCCCAGAGGCTTCGGCCCTCAAAAAAAGGAGATGTCAGGAAACTGTAGGGGCTGTACGTACAATTTCCTGACATCTCCTTTTTTTTCGGTAGGGGAATCATCAGAATGACTTCTCCCACTCTTGGTCGGAGCGGGAGGGCGTGTCCGACTCTTACTGACTAAACCACTACCCCGTTCCTTCGTTGCCTTCGATCTGGGGGACACGATCAATCAATCAATCAATCATCACGATGACAACCTTTCGGATTTTCCGTGTTCCCCAGAGGCTTCGGCCCTACAGGGCCTCTACAGTTTGCTGACATCTCCTTGAGGCGCGCGTGGAACAGAACGCGCCATTGACGACTAGGCTCTGTCCAGATTATTACCAGACTGCCGGACGGCGAGCTATCCAGTGCTCGCCGTCCGCAATCCAACGCCTACGGTGGTCAGAAATCGGGATCGAGATTCCGGCGGCGGCGGCGGCGGGGAAGTGAGGGCTGTTCCCTCTCGCACTCGCGGTCGGCCGCCTCCTTCGCTAGCATTACTGCTTCACAGGAGGCGGCCGTCCGCCACCCCTCCTCACTCCAGACCACAGCCTGTAGGTACCAGGGCCCGGCAAGAGGCCGTCGTCGCCGATAGCCTCCATGCGGGGCACAGTACCTCTACCGTCTTAGTACCTGAAGTCTCCACGAGTCGTCGTCGAGTATGTTGTTGCCACAAAATAGATTCCTCCTGATAAACAGTGTCTGCACTGCTTTGCACACAAAACCATAATTACAAAAGCTGCAGTGAAGATAAAAAAATGCTAATGCAAATTTTAACCTCGAAACTGCGGTGGCAACCTTTTTGCAATATCAAATCATCATCATCTACCTAGCCTTTTCCCAACTAGGTATATTGGGGTCGGCTTCCATTCAAGCCGGATTTAGCTGAATACCAGTATTTTACGAGGAGCGGCTGCCTACCAGACCTTTTGCAATATCAAATGTCCACAGAAAAAACTTAAAATTGAGGAGAATAAACTAAAATCAAGATCTACAAAATATTCAGAATTATTTAATGAAGATTGCACAATAAAGTCTTTTTTTAATTATTAGCTTTTTATAGTTTTTGCATGTGTTTCGCTTCATTTGGGTTTAGTTATTCAAAATAAATAAGACACAACAGAAACTAGGATTAAACATACTTTTAGAATAGAATAGAATAGAATAGAATAGAATAGAATAGAATAGAATAGAATAGATTTATTTGCTTAGAATGTAGGTAAGTACATAAAATAAGTTGTTACAGATATAATAGAATCCATGTACATTCTGCCGTAATATAAGCATGCAAATGTAATAAAATTGAATTTAAAGAATATACATCAAATACATGTAGAATTGTAGATATTACATCAAATTATTATCATTTAAGAATTCTTGCACAGAATAATAACATTTATTTACAAGGAGTTCTGTTAAACATTTTTTGAACTTTTGCAATGGCAAGTTTTTAATTCGATCAGGTATTTTATTATAGACTAAAGGAGCCATACAAAGCACATTTTTTTTTAATAAACTAGTTTTAAATACACCCGTGCTTAATAAATTCTGGTACTGAGATCTCATAGCTGTATTTCGTTTTCTAGTTTCTATTAAAGTCGGAAATAGAGATCGATTTGTTGCTACAAAGATTGCTATTTCTAGGATATAAAGGCATGGAAAGGTTAATAATGTATGAGATTTAAATATAGGCACACAACTGTCTGTCATTTTAAGGCCAAATATAGCTCTTAGGCAGCGCTTTTGGGCTTTGAAAATGCTTTCTCGATCACTACAGTGACCCCAAAATATTATACCAAATCTTAAGATGGAGATTACTAGACCATGGTAAGCCACTAATATTGTTGGTATATTAACTTTTTTTGAGAGATTATGTAACATAAACGCGGCTGTACTTAAACGTTTACATATATCTTCTGCATGCGGCTTCCAAGTTAACTGGTTGTCAATTAAGATACCTAGAAATTTTGTTTTGTTTACTTTTTCTATAGTTTGACTATTGAAGTTTATATCCATGTCTCCCATATGTATGCGTTGATGAAAGTGCATGATTTTAGTTTTTTGGAGATTTATAACTAAATTGTTATTGTTAAGCCACGTTATTAAGCTACTAATTGTATCATTAATGTCATTTACATATGACTCTTTATTGACACACGAAACAATTGATGTGCTATCATCTGCGAATAATACCATAGGATGGAAAATATGACGTGGCAAGTCATTTATATATAACAGGAATAACAAAGGTCCGAGGACGCTGCCCTGCGGGACGCCATATTCTATTACCCTAAAAGATGATGTAAATTTTAATTCCTTTCTAGATTTTAGACACAGGCTCGATATCTCCGTACATTGCTTACGACCCTTTAGGTAAGTTTTTATTAAGTTAAGGGCATTGCCACGAATACCATACGCTTGAAGTTTGGTTAAAAGAATATCGTGATCGACACAGTCAAAAGCTTTCGACATATCGGCATATATTGCGCATATAGGTGTTTTAGAGTCTACTTTTGGCATTATTTTATGGAGGAAGTCAAAGATAGCCATATTTATGTTTTTGTTTTTTCTAAAACCCTTTTGTTCGTCACACAGTATATGGTATTTTGTTAGAAAGCTATAGAGAGACTCATAGATAATTTTTTCTATAATCTTTGAGAAGATGGGAATTAATGCAATTGGTCTATAGTTTATCATTTTGTCTTTATCGTGCTTTTTATGCAATGGTTTAACAACTGCAGTTTTTAAACTTTCTGGAAATATTCCAGAAAATATGCTTACGTTAATGATATGAGCAAGGGGCGCAATTATACAATCAGAAACAAATTTTACAGCTTTGGTAGAAATGCCATCATAGCCAACGCTCTTTTTATTTTTTAAGTTCTTAATTACGCGCATGACATCCTGCGGAATAACTGGAGACATGAATATTGAATGTGGGTTAGTGTCTATGTTAACATTACGCGATGTACGTTTTGTTTTACCCGAAGTCTGGTCTTTATTTATAGATACTTACAAACTATACGAACAAAAAGGAAATTGTGACATTTTGAATTTTTACAATTTTTAAAATTAAGCTATCTTTGAAAATGTTATTAAATTAGGTACATAGTTGATTAAAATCTTGTATTACCGCCGCGGGCTCTAATTAGGGCTTGAATACGTCTACCCATGCTTCAAATGACACTCAATACTTTCCTGTGTCAAACTGACCCACTCTTCCTCAGTCAACGCCAATTTTAACTCCTCAACATTCCTAGGAGGTGAAATTCTCTCCCGAACTTTCCATCCAATCATGTCTCAGACATGCACTATCGCCAGTACACTTGAGTAATTACGATTTCATTAAGGTAATCGCGAACCACGCGAGCAGTGTATTGCATTATCGTGCATCAACACAAAATCTGGGCCTATAAATGGGGCAAAAGGCATTATTTGGGGTTCCAATATCGACGTAATGATGACCAAAGTGGTGCGGGCTGTTAAAGTTATGCCACCCCACACCATGACGGACCCGCCATCATATGACACCGTTTTGGTAAAATTGGCTTGATTGAATTGAAGATTGCCTTTCTCCTCGACACCCCCACATCTTTTCCCTCCCGTCGATGAAATTGGCTTGAATCGGCTTTCGGCAGAGAATAAAACACGACCCCATTAATCGGACCAATCTTGGTGCTGACGAGCGAACGCTAATCTTGCAACTCGATGACCTACCCCAAGTTTAGGCGCATTAGCTGGTACGTATGACTTTATACCAACTTCGTTTAACCTCCTTGTTTCTGTTCTTTCACTTACACGCACATTACGCTCTTCTTCATTCCTATGCGCCTCCGAATTTCCTTTTCACACGAGCCAATGTTGCTGATGTTAGCGCCGAGACAAATGAAGTCATCAACCACCTCCGGCCCAAGAGTTCCGTGAGTTGTAGCTTTCTGGCTTCGGTCTATTACCATCACCTTGATTTTGCTGTGGGACCCATTTCCAGACTGATGCGCTCCATTCTATCAAGAATCTCAACCAATTCTGTTTCATTGGCGGCCAGAAGCGTGGTTTCATCTACATACCGGAGGTTAGTGATCTGGGTGCCTCCGATGGTGACTTCTCCGTCCCAGTTTTCACAAGCTCTTCTGATTATGTACTCTCCATAGATATTGAAGAGGATGGGTGACAGAATGCAGCCTTGTCTAACATCCTTTTCGAAACCGAAAGGGCCCGAAGTTCTTCTACATCTTTTCTCTCCCGTCGATGAAATTGGCTTGAATCGGCTTTCGGCAGAGAATAAAACACGACCCCATTAATCGGACCAATTTTGGTGCTGACGAGCGAACGCTAATCTTGCAGCTCGATGATCTACCCCAAGTTTAGGCGCATTAGCTGGTACGTATGACTTTATACCAACTTCGTTTAACCTTCTTGTTTCTGTTCGTTCACTTACACGCACGTTACGCTCTTCTTCATTCCTATGCGCCTCCCAATTTCCTTTTCACACGAGCCTATGTTGCTGATGTTAGCGCCGAGATAGATGAAGTCATCAACCACCTCCGGCCCAAGAGTTCCGCGAGTTGTAGCTTTTTGGCTTCGGTCTATTACCATCACCTTGATTTTGCTGTGATTGATCTTGGGACCCATTTCCAGACTGATGCGCTCCAATCTCTCAAGGATCTCAACCAATTCTGTTTCATTGGCGGCCAGAAGCGTGGTTTCATCTACATACCGGAGTTTAGTGATCTGGGTGCCTCCGATGGTGACTCCTCCTGGAGTTTTCACAAGCTCTTCTGATTATGTACTCTCCATAGATATTGAAAAGGATGGGTGACAGAATGCAGCCTTGTCTAACACCCTTTTAGAAACCGAAAGGTCCCGAAGTTCTTCCACATCTTTTCCCTAACTTCGATGAAATTGGCTTGAATCGGCTTTCGGCAGAGAATAAAACACGACCCCATTAATCAGACCAATCTTGGTGCTGACGAACGAACGCTAATCTTGCAAATCGATGACCTACACCAAGTTTAGGAGCATTAGCTGGTACGTATGACTTTAAACCAACTTCGTTTAACCTTCTTGTTACTATTCGTTCACTTACGCGCACGTTACGCACTTCTTCTAAGAGATTTCGGGTCTGAACAGCTGTTTGACGGCGGTTTCTCAATGTTTGCATCCTTACAAAACGTTCATATATGCAAAATTTCTGCCTTGTCCCCGCCTCCGCACGTTAGATCCTGTCTGTCTGAATCGTTTCACATTGGGATGGATCATGGATCATATATACTGATACACCCAACGTTTGACTCACTCAACGGTATGTCTTTGGAAGTAGGTGGAACAGATAGTATAGTCCCACATACCTCCGTTGAAAAGGGGGGATCCTCCGAACGGGATGTTATGTCCGGTGTGCTCCTCCTCCTCTTCGAGTCGTATTCCTCACTGCTGAGGGTCGTGAAGATCCCGCTGGAACCTGGCTGGGCTGGGCCAAGTCTCAGCCCCATAGCTGAATATGGAGAAGACTAGACATTTGACCAGTGTAGTTTTGGTTCGCCGTGAAATGTTGCGACTCTCCATATGCCCTGCAACTGTGACATTGCACCCTTGGCCATTCCAATGCGCCTCCGGATTTCCTTTTCACACGAGCCTGTGTTACTGATGTTCGCGCCGAGATAGATGAAATCATCAGCCACCTCCAGCCCAAGAGTTCCCCTGACTTGTAGCTATTGGCTTCGGTCTATTACCATTACCTCGGTTTTACTGTGGTTAATCTTGAGACCCATTTTCAGACTGATGTGCTCCATTCTATCAAGAATCTCAACCAATTCTGTTTCATTGGCGGCCAGAAGCGTGGTGTCATCTGCGTACTGGAGGTTAGAGATCTTGGTGCCTCCTCCGTCCGAGATTTCACAAGCTCTTCTGATTATGTACTCTCAATAGATATTGAAGACGATGTGTGACTGCAGCGTTGTCTAACACCCTTTTCGAAACCGAAAGGGCCCGAAGTTCTCCCGTCAATGTTAACTACGCCCTCACTGGTATGGTTGTGGTATTCAGGTACTCTCAGTTCCCGTAGCACCTCCCACAATACTGACCAAACAACACAATCGAAGGCCTTGCAGTGATCGATAAAGCATAGGACGAGTGGCGTGTTGAACTCATGAGCTTTTTCTATAAGTTGTCGCACATTTAGGATCTACTCACGGGTGCCTTTGACGAAACTAGTCTGTTCTTGTGAGATCTGCTTGCCCTTCAGCGATTATCTTGCTGAAGCTGTTGCGAAACAATTCAATTTCAGTTAGGGCAAGAATTACTGGTCTTATAGCTTCCTCTTGATAGGAGCCTTTAGGCACAGAGTAAAATTTGCCACCAGTAAGCAATGGTCGGAACCACAATCGGCACCTGGGTACGTCTTCACATGGAACACTGATGATCTCCATCGGCTATCAACCAACACATAATCTATTTGATTGAGATATCGACCACCTGAAGACAACCAAGTGTATAATCGTCTGGAGTAGTGTTCGTACGTGAAGTACTGTAAGCTTCCTGCTAATGCAAAATTCGAAGAGACTTGCTCCACGTTCCTTCGGCAACCCGAGGCCTCCAATGTGTTGGCTGTTTTCGCGTACTACTGGATACTGCGGCGTCATTAGTAGTAGATGTCGCTACATGTGTGACCTTCCTCGATCAGTCACAGCTCTGTCTCGGCTTCTGGAAAAAATATAGGAACTATTAGTAACATTCTCAATAAATCTTTAGAAGGATTGTGTACAGAATCATCATCAGGCAGATGATGATTGTGTACATATTATCCTTATTTGAACTTTTGATATTAATGCAAGTTTTTGGTACATTTGACAATTTAGTTACCCCTGTATATTACAAATAAGAGGTCCTTATTCGTTTTTCATGATGCTAAGTTTTAAGGTGTGATCTTCACCTATAATGTATCTTGGAAAAATATGTTGATTATAACATATCTAGTAAAAATATGTTTAATTAAGTACTAGCTTTTGCCCGTGACTTCGTCCGCACATAACTGGAGCTTTTATAAGTACTCTTCTAAACATTATGCAAGTTGACTGTCAACTTCCTCCATCAAATATAGGATTTCTTTTTTGAAAGAAAAATTCCTACTACAACAGCTATATAGTAATAACAATAATCACCTGTTTATAAATCTGAAATACTCTCCTCCAACCTCTATCCACCATCTTCTCTATTTACTTTAAGGGCTTTTCACAATATGTAAGTTCTCTTCTTTCATGCTATCACGGAGACTTCAGCAGCATTTCCTGCAGTCAAAATTGTTATTCTTCTTCTTTTTCCTGCCCTTATCCCATATTACTTGGGATTGGTGCAATATTTTTTCTTCTTCCATTCTGTCCTGCAATAAAAATTGTTATTAATAAAGATTTATCCTAAGATGTTTAGGGTACTTATTCTAACATTTCTCAGTTTTCTGTTATCTACAGATTTCTGTATACATCTAAGATGATTCTGCTGTTTCATTAGCTGTTTTTGATAGATTATTGAGTTCAAGCATTGGCTATAATAGTCCAGTCATTATAGTACTTTCACCTCGGAATTCGAGATACCCAGCTGTAAGTCTGTAAATACTTGTATATTGACACCCTAAAAGTTGTCTCAAAACCTACATATGGTAGGGTGTACGCAACTATGAAATTTCAAGGTTAAAGGGCCCAAAAATCGTTTTTTTTGCGCTTTTTTGGTAAATATCTCATTTCCTAAAGGTTTTTTGCTATTTTTATATTTAACAATATTGTAGAATACAAAATTCTCTACAAATTTTGGGTAAAAAACTTTTTCCTACGGTGAACCGTTTTCGAGATAGAGAGCGGAGAGCGCACTGTCACAGCATCACTTCAGGTCAACTGGTTCCTCCGGTCGAAAACGCGCCATATAAGTTGATGCTATCGATAAATCAATAATTATAAATATTTGTCAATTTTTATTAACTATTATATTATATTTCATGATTTTTTTTTATAACCTATCCACTTTTTATTCAGTATTCATTTATTTAACAACACTTACCTGGCGTGTCAGACGTTTACTGACTAAAGCCCACTCCTGTTCCTTCTTTGCCTTTGTTCTAGGGCCCCAGTCAGTGTACCCTTTCACATACCCCATGGCCCCAGTGGATTTCGACCCTGCTGGGCCCCTACGATTTTCTGAAATGTTCTTGAAGTACGCATAGATCATTACGCGTCGTCGACGACTTGAGCGCAATCCGGATGGTAATTGGACGACAGGACGGCGATCTACGCATTGCTCGTCGTCCGCCGTCGCCAGCATGGGCTTGTGAACGGATGTACGATGGAAAGGAGCAGTGCGTACTGAACTGAACTCACTTACTGAGAATAATTAGTTTCTCTTACTATGCTATGCTTTTTTTCACTTAAATATCTCTATCTTGCTTTAATTTTCAAAGTAAATAACTAGGGTATGTCATTCATTAATAGAAATTGTAGCAAGAACCTATTTTGGGCACGTAGGAAAAGTGATTACTGTTAACAATAATTTAAGAAATTAGTTTCTTGTTTTGAACTTGTATGGATATTATTTTTTTGTGGCTGGTTTTAATAAAGTAGTATACCATTTTGGAATCTTGATTAGTTGCACCAATTTTTAAAAAAACTTGCCATAGTAGTGTTCATACTTTTTTTACACCAGGACAAGCTAAAGTTGGCTAAAAGTAAAAATCTTCAATAAATTTGGGTAATCACATAAGTTTCATTCATTTTTGTGAAAAGCTAGAGGAATTCTGGATTTTTTAAGAATAACAGTAGATAGCAGTTTTATTCAGGTTGTCGCTACAAAAAAAAGAACAGCAATATTTAAACAACTGTGGTAATGGTAGAGGAAAATATCACAACAGATCTAAATTTTAAAAGAATTTATTTGTGTTATTTCACTTATTACTTAAAAAATATTTGTGTGATATTTTTTTTTGTATTTTTCTCCGAATAGTCACGACTATTCAGACAAATATTTATAATCATTGATTTATCGATAGTTCATTAACTATAATATGGCGCGTTTTCGACCGGAGGCACCAGTTGACCTAAAGTGATGCTGTGACCGCGCGGTCTCCGCCCTATATCTCGAAAACGGTTCACCGTAGGAAAAAGTTTTCTGTACAAAAATTGTAGAGAATTTTATATTCTACAATATTGTTAAATATACAAATAGCAAAAAACCTATAGGAAATGAGATATTTACAAAAAAAGCGCAAAAACCCGATTTTTGTGACCCCCGACCATGAAATTGAATAGTTGCGTACACCCTACCATATGTAGGTTTTGAGACAACTTTTAGGGTGTCAATATACAACTATTTACAAACTTACAGCTGGGTATCTCGAATTCCGAGATTCTTACCTTAATTGAGCTAATTTGACTGGACTATAAAACAAATTCAAAGATGAGTATATTCACAGAAGAAGCTATTGCTATTCTTTCTGCTATAAAGTACATCAAACTCAAAAGTGAAGGATGTTGTAAATGAGTATTTTTTTTATCATTCATAAATATATTATTTTGTCAGTTTAAAAATATATTAATAACCACAAATTCATTGCAAACAATAATTATTTATTTGATAAAGCAATTTTGGCTAGACTTGTTTGTTCTAGATAAAATTGTAGTTATGTTCATATGGGTACTGTCTCATGTTGCAGTAGAGGGAAATGAAATAGCCAATCTTTTTGCTCATTCTATGACAAATGCTTCAGATTATATTCCAGATTCTAGCTGTCAGCTCAATGTTTATATTCCATGGATAGATACAGCATTTCTTGTAAAGAAAAGACCAATTGACATTTTGGAAAGGACATTGGAAGCATGTTGGTTCAAAAGGAAAATAGATATCTATAGTACCTATGCTACATTATAATGTTCCTATTTGAAGCATAACATGGTTCTGCAAATCGAATAACTACTTACATCAATAGAAAATTCTACCCAACTATTCTGAAGCTGTGTTTTGGTCACTGTAGTCTAAATTATTACCGTTTTCGTTAAAAATAATTCCCAGTTCATATTATAGTGATTACTGCAACTCCAATCAAGAACAATTCGTCTCTCACAGTTTCTTCAAATTCCCATCCTTTGGCATCCAGTGCCTATGGTCTATCGGTTTAGGTAGTTAACTAAAGGTAAACAATCTTGATATGTCTTTTTATATTAAAGAGGCCGTATATAATATACACAAAGATTATTTAAATTTAGTTTATTAGCTAACATCGATTTAGGTAAATACCTAGTTGCAAAGATTTTTACATACAATTTATAGACAACTTTTAGATAAAAAGTCATGCCAAGATTGTTTACATTTAGTTAACTACCTAAACCGACGGAGTATAGTGCTAATGGAAATATATGGTACTTACCTAGTCCTGAATTGGTACTGCGCTGCATCCAGGCTTTTAATTCGTTGTAAATACTGTTAGGGCCTGTTTCACAATGTCCGAGTAGGCACTACTCACTGAATAAATTCAAAAATGTGACTGAATTCGTATGAAATTATCTGTCAAGTAAGATACTCGAAACTTAATCATAGGTAGGTGGTGAAACAGGCCCTTAACAAATTTGGTTACTTGTAACTTATTTTTTGTATCGTACCTATAGGTATTTAATTTAATTTGTAATCTAATTGTTGCGTGTTAAAGTTTTGATACAATTTGTTTTTATTACTTTCATACTTTGGTAAACAACTTTAGAATTTAGACACCATCAAAAGTTCAAAACTAATAATATAATAAGTGCCCTTTGACAGTTCTGACAGATTGGAAAATAGGGATGGAACACAAAAATCGACTCATTGCTTTGTGTATAATAATCGACTAAAGTATTACAAATTTATATTAGGTCTGTTCTGTACTTATGAAATTGCTGTTTTTCATTATTTTTATTATCTCCCTTTTTTCTTTATATCTTTTTTTTTTATTAATTGCCTCTATGGAACGCATTGCCTTTGACAATCAAACGTGCGCAAACATTGCCTGAGTTTAAAAGGCTTGTGAAGGAGCACTACTTATCACTCTGATTTGGTTTTCGTCTTAGCACTTATTTTCTTGCCTATATATATTTTGTATGTATGTATATATGTATCTATTGTACTTTATATTTTTGTAAACTTTTATATATGCACCAAGTGCAACCCCATTTTGTGTCCAGTCTGTCTCTGTCCATTCAAGGTTGCCTGGAAGAAATCGCCAAGTGCGATAAGGCCGCCAATTGTATGTGTTTTACCATAAGGTTTCCTTATTGTTATTGTAATCTTGGTGTACCTACAATAATAAATAAATAAATAAATAATTAAAGTATTTCCGCATGCAATCAATGTATTTTTGCCGACGTAGTGATAATTTATTGATGCACTTTTCGAATAAATCTGCTGGCCTCAGGCAACGAATTCTTCAAAGGTATTTTGAACTGCCTCTCAGTTATAGCATTTTTTCCCAACCAAGAACTTAACTAAATTCTGGAAAAAATAGAAGTGTGTAGGAGCAAGGTCTGGTGAGTACAATTAATGACGGAGAACTTCCAAACTCAGGTCTAGTAACTTTGCGACCGTTTACTGTGCAATAACAATTGATATTATAACTATAATTATCTTTGCAGGTAGGTAGAATCGCTTGTATGTCACTCTGGCGGGCAATATCGGAATGTCCTCAATTCCGGAACAGAGACCCTATACTGGAGAGCTAATTCTAGAATTAGTTTCGTAATTGATACATATTTCGTTTTTTTTTTAGAAAATTTTCTTTATAATTGTTGCAGTGTAAGGAGTGTCCTTTGCACTAGACACACCTAGAAAAAAAATGTTTCAAATCCAACAAAATGTATAATAAAAGAATCTAATCATATTGAGTTACAAACAAAACAAATTAAAAGTTGATTATCATTTTCCCTTATTATTCTAATTAAACATTCTCACAGTGATAAAGTCCACAAGTTTTGTTTAAAACAAATTAGAATCTGTAAAAAATATTCTATATATATTTATTTATTTATATTAATATAATAATTTAGAGTATATAAATATATAAATAAATAAATAAATAAAAATAAAATACTAATTTTAAGAGTCGCAAAAATACATCATAACGAAAGGACTGGAAGGAGTTAACGAGACTTACTAAGATTATTCGAAAACAATTCTTCTTTTTCCTGCCCGTATTACTTGGGGTCAGCGCAACACGTTTTCTTCTTCTATTCTATCCTGTCGTCCGTCACACTATCACTAACTCCCTTATCTTTCATATCAGTCCTTACACAATATATATATATATATTTATTGTATCATCCATTATTCGAAAACTTGCGCAGCTATGCTTTTGATCGTGCTAGCTTTGCTTTTAATGAAATACAAATTTAAAAAAATACTGTATCGCAATACAAAATCTCTTTAAGTGCGGTATTTGAAATATAAAGTACAAAATTCCATATTTTAGCTGTTTTTAATTGAAATACGAAATACAAATTACAAAATAAGTAATCTAGACCAGCATGGACTGTTTATTATTTTGATTTTGATAGCCAACTTTCACGTACATTCGTAACTCACAGTAAACATAACAGGGACGTGCAGTATTGCCAACTTAAATAACTGCTTTACCATCATTATTCATTACATTCTCGCCTCACATTTTTTGTTTTATACGACTTTGCAAGTTTAGAATTCATAAAGCTGTTCTGTTCATCATCAAAATATGAATATCCGAATTACTCCAGTCGATTTCGGAACTGAAAAATCGGTCAAATAGACCCGGAATTATGAAATTTCAGAATTTCATGCTCTATATATCACCTCTGTTTAAGTTAAGAATCTCAATATAAAAAAATTACCATGTCAGTCAGGTTAGGATGGAGCCTAAAAAGCCAGAAAATTACCTTTTTTGTATAAAATTCTTACATTTCCCTAAACGCGTTGCTGTGTTCTAAGACTTACTAGAGAAATCTAAGCTATACCAATAACATACAATATCCTTTTACGGTAACACATAAATCCGTAAAACAGAAAAGAAATTAAATCGATATCTCATAATAATCGGGAAATTATAGTAGTCGATTTATTTCATTCATCCCTCTTTTCAATTTGTCAGAAGTTCAGAACTGTCAAACGAACTACTTGTACTTATCAGAAATTCAGAATTGACGGACTTGAGCAATATTATTCAGTTTCAGGCTTTTAACAAGTTAGCATTAGCTTTCTCACTGAATTATTGTGGCATGAAGCATAAACTACAAAGTTAACTATTACCTATATCTAATTGATATCAAATACTGCAAACAGACTATTACAGTTAATACACTGAATGTAAAATGTCTAGGTTAGGTGCTCTGCATTTAACTCACCATACCGGTGCAAAACATTCTGGAACAGTCATATTTTTCCATGGGTCCGGTAAGAATAGCACATTTTTTTATTAACCTTTTTGTAATTATATTCGCTAGGTATGTATAATTAAAAATATAGGTTTACGAAGGAAATAGAAAATAATAAACTATATTGTACACCAAAAAAGTACCTGTTTAGGTATACTAAAACTTAAATCTATGGGTACTAACGGCGTTCTTATTATCATTTAGATAATTGTTATTATTTAGCCTAAACTTTACTATTCATAATAGTGAGTATCAAGCTCATAATTTTTTGTAGAAATTGTTTATTGTATGAGAAGTAAATGCAAAGTTTCAAATTTAGAAAACAAATGGGTTTTGTGGAAAAACATATTGAAATTGATTTAAATTGTTAAATTTCACAATAGTTTGAATAGTTTCTTTCACTTTTTACTTGTTTGTTGTACATTTATGATGGGTATTATTAGTTCTTACAGCCACAAGGAATACTTAACTATACACCAACAAATAAATTTGAATGAATTAATTCAGTCCAAAAGCAAGCGAAGAGAGCTCGGAAATTTAGGGCACCCTGCTATGACAGCTAAGACAGCTTAGGTTAGAAGGGGATTACGGGGTGTAGTGAGTGAGCAAAGCGAGCGAACATTGACCAACAATTTTGATGTCCTATATAGAACCCTTAGTAGAAATTGCTCCAAAGGCTTCTTTCTGTATACATTGCTTCATATCTTGAAGGAATGTCCTTGTAAATGGTTGTTGGCATTCAGTGTGTAGGTCTGGATGACTGGGCATATTTTTAGTATTCTGTGAGTATTTTAAGCCTTATACACTGGATCAACATAGATAAAGAGATAGGCTTACTATCTCTTTATCTATATTGATCCAGTGTGATATTATTATGCAAAACAAAGTTAAAAAATAAATAGGTACATAAGATTGATTGATTGATATATACTTTATTTATTGTACACCATAAAAATAATTTACAAGGAGCTTTTTAGATTTTTTTAGTATATGGTTAGGCACACCATCACTATGGTGGTAAGTCACATCTTTGAGGAGTGGTTGGTGCAGCAACATGGCATTCTCAACTTCCACATGACACATGGTTCTCATCGCGAAGCCGGGGCGCTCCGCGGATTCTCCGTCCGCGTAGTATACGCTTTTATAATAAGTTGCCCAAGTCGGTTATTGAACTTAGCGAGGGAAAGTTCAAAACCCATATTAAGCGTGTCCTAACCAAAAAAGCATATTACAAGGTTAGAGACTATGTCGAAGACGCGCTTGTTTGGAAATAACTGCTTTTGCACATGTGACCCCCTGGTAACATTATTGTGTAAATTTGTCTATTAACTGCTCCATGTTTGTTTTATTTCATAAAATATTACTCATAAATATATTTTTTACTCAACACGTTGCTTTTGCAATATTTTTATATTATTTGGATATTAATCACCTTAATTTCATTAAGTCGTGATTTCATTTTGATAAAAACTAATTTGTTGATAGGTTTGATTTCTTTTCTCTCATATTTATATAGTCTCTCTTAAAGTGTGAATGAGAGAACACTGTAGACTACGAATTTTAATTACTACTTAATTCAACCCAGTTTTTGATTGAATCTATTTTTATTTGGGTTACAATTTTGATTGGTCTACACTGTCCTCGCATATGTGTCTGTTTTGTAATGTGAAAATATTGTAAACCCAATCAATTTTTTTGAAAAGAGTAACCATGGAGTTTCTTGCCGGTTCTTCTCCATAGGAAACGACCAATTTGGAACCGTGCACTAGCTTCGACTTTTTATAAGTGCCCATGTAGGCCTATGTAAAATAAAAACATTTTTTATTTATTTATTTACTGGCCCATCTTGCTGCTCGATGAGGTGGGCAAACTCTTTGAAAGAGTAATTGCAGACCGCCTCGTCGGGTATCTGGCGCGGGTGGGGCCGGATCTTTCGGACGGCCAGTTCGGCTTTCGCAGGGGGCGTTCCACGGTGGACGCCATCATGCGCGTGGGGGCCCTCACGACGGGGGATGCGGTGATTCGGGGCAGGGTCGTCTTGGCGGTGTCTTTGGACATCGCGAATGCCTTCAACTCCCTGCCCTGGAGTTGCAACAGGGCGGCACTTCGGTACCATAAGGTGCCCACCTACCTCCGTCGTGTGATCGAGGCCTACCTGTCGGATAGGTTCATCATCTATCCCGGTCACCAGGGAGAGTGGAGACGGCGAGAGATGTCGTGCGGTATTCCGCAGGGGTCGGTCCTGGCGCGGGGAGAGTCGTACCAGGCGGCGGCCGAAACAGCGACACGCGGGGTTGCGACAGTCGTGGAGAGGATCCAGCAACTGGGGCTCAAGGTGGCATTGCACAAGTCCGAGGCTATGTGCTTTCATGGCCTTCGGACCGCGCCACCACCGGGTTCCCAAATAACGGTAGGGGGGGTCCACATCGGCGTCGGGTCGACGATGAAGTACCTGGCACTCGTCCTCGACAGCCGGTGGACTTTCGAGGAGCATTTCCGACATTTGGCCCCCAAACTGGACAGGTCTGGGGCCGCTCTGAAGCGGCTCCTGCCCAACCTAGGGGGTCCAGACGCCCCCTGCCGGAGGCTCTACGCGGGGATCGTTCGGTCCATGGCCCTTTATGGGGCGCCGGTTTGGGCGCCGTCGCTAGGTAAGCGACCGGTGGCCAAGCTGAACGCTTACCAGAGGGTCATGGCCATCCGGATGGTGCGGGGATACCGCACGATCTCCCGCGAAGCGGCGAGCCTCCTCGCTGGCCTGCCACCGTGGGATCTGGAGGCAACAGTCCTTACACGCATGCACGATTTGCGCGTGGAGATGCAACGCCGGGGCGAAACTCCGCTGCCAAGACAAGTCGCGGCATGGCGGACAGAGTTCCGGCGGCATGCGTGTATTCTCAGGGTGGCATGGCAACTGCGACTGTCGCAACCCAGTGCTGGGCACGCCGTCATTGAGGCGGTATGTCCCCTCTTTGAGGAGTGGTTGGAAAGAGGTCACGGCGTCCTCTCGTTCCGTATGACGCAGGTCCTCACCGGACACGGTAAGTTCGGGAGGTTCCTGCATCGGATCAAGCAGGAGAGGACGCCCGGGTGTCACCACTGTGTGGACCGCCCGGAGGACACGGTGGAGCACACGGTAGAGGTGTGCCCCGCTTGGGCGGAGCACCGCCCCGTGTCCTTGTGGAGGCTATCGGAGGCGGCGACCTCTCGCGCCGGGCCCTGGTTCAGGCCATGGTCCGGAACGAGGAGGGGTGGCATGCGGTCGCCTCCTTCTGCGAAGCAGTAATGCTCGTGAAGGAGGCTGCTGACCGCGAGCGCGTGAGGGAACGGTGCTCACGCCGCCGCCGCCGAGATCCCGATCCCGATTTCCGACCACCGTAGGCGCGGACGGCGAGCACTGGGTAGCTCGCCGTCCGGCGGTCTGGAAATAATCTTGACCGAGCCCAGTCGTCAACGGCGCGTTCTGTTCCACGCGCGCCTCAAGGAGATTACAGCAAACTGTAGGGGCCCGGCAGGGCCGAAGCCTCTGAGGAACACTCGGTGTCAACCTTTCGGAATACCATTCCGAAAGGTTGACACCGAGTCCCCCCCAGATCATAGGCAACGAAGGAATGGGGTAGGGGTTTAGTCAGTAAGAGTCTGACACACCCTCCCGCTCCGCCCAAGAGCGGGAGAAGTAATTCTGATGATTCCCCTACTAGAAAAAAAAAAAATGACATGATTAAACTAACCGGATAAACCAGGTTAAACTGGAGTTTACTAAGATATTAGCTGAATTATGCATTTAAACGGCTACTTATTCCTAATTTTGTCATCATTTCTCAAAATTTTAAAAATGCAAGTATGTAAAAGAAGATATTATCCAAAATATTGGTGATTCAATAGTTATAAATAATACAACTTTAATAAAACATATTGAGTTTAAGTATAACAGCAGAAACAATGGGATAAACCCATTAGAACAAACACATTAAGTTTGTTTTTGTCCAATCCTTTACCTTTCTGAGATACAACAATACATTTATGGTGCGAGAACATACAACTACATACTGCCAAAAATAATTAACGAAATTCCTGCAGATAAACAAAATAAATACCTCTGCAATCGTAATTTTTTTTAAATTTTTGTTTGTCTACTCTCTCACATACCCGCGAAACGAGACACAATAGTAAAACAATAACAGCGCGGTTGCATGAACTAAATGTAAAACTGACTATGACTGCCTCATTGGTCTAGTGGTAGCAAGAGCGACTGCTGAGCGTGGGGTCCTGGGTTCAATTCCCGAGTCAGGGGTTTTTCCATTAGGAATTACTCTTCGTAGCTGCCCAGAGTTTGGAAGTTGGTGGTGTGATACGTCTTGCAAAGCACATAAAGCCGTTGGTCCTACGCCTGATCTCTGTCGGTCGTGTCGGATTGCCGTCCCATCGGACTATGAGAGTAAAGGAACAGAGAGTGCACCTGTATATATACACTTGTCCATTATAATATCTTCTGCGTACTTGGATGATCTCTGTTGAGATTAACCACCGTGATTGAAATTTGATCAGGGAGGATTATTATTAATAAATGTAAAACTTACTTTACTTATTATCCAATCTTTAATACTATTTATTCCAAACTCACTATCCATATAAGCCTACTAATAAATAAGAAAACTCTGGTTTCAGGATCTTCAGGGGCTGATATGAAAGAATGGGTAAGACTGATGGTGTCAAACTTCTCATTTCCTCATCTCAAAGTGTTGTTCCCAACGGCCCCACTACAACCTTACACCCCGATGGGAGGACAAATGAGTAATGTGTGGTTTGACAGAGCCGGCATCAGCCCTAGCGTGCCTGAACAGTTGGAGTCAATTGCTAAAATAGAAGTGGAGGTAAAGGATCTCATTAAAAAAGAAAATGATGCCGGGATACCAACTAATAGGATAATTGTTGGTAAGTACCTAGAACCGTAGACAGATATGACAATCAATAATTCTATAAGGGTTCTGTTTTTTCCTTTTGAGGTACGGAACCCTTAAAATGTTAGGATCCTAAGAACTTCAGTCTACAGAACTACAGTCCTTAGAATCAAGACCTTTTTTCAATGGAAAATAAAAATATAATTAATTTACTCATTATAACAGTGGCACATTCCAGCAAAAGTCCTGCCTAATTTTGTTTGTCAGATATTCATCACCAAAGACTCACCAATATCAGTCCAGTCATTTTAAACAAAAGTTTATTTTTCATTTATTTTAGTTGATAATTTATGTACACAAAAAAGAATAAAGTTATAAAGAAGGAAACAGAAGAAGCGTGCAGCAGGAGAGTTGGAAAACATGAGATGTAGACATTGTGTGTAACAATGAATAGGAAGATAAGAACATACAAAATAGTCATCAATTAAATAACATGACAAGCAACCTATATACTATTATAATTATATACATATTTAGACATAGTAAAATCCTTATCTTTGTTGTTGGTGTTGATTATACTTTATAATTTCACAATAAGTGAAAAAACATTATTAGGGACTTTAAATCAACCCAAATGTTTAAGTTTAGAAGAACTGTTTTTTCCATAGTATGGATTAATAACACTTGTTATGAAATAGTTACAATAATTTAAAGTAGTCAATCACTGCTTCATATTATATGTAAAGACTCACATTATTCCATCCCCATTTCCTCTTCTAGAGAGGAGGCCTAAGTCAGCAGTGGGAACATTATAAAGCTGAGGCTATGCTATGCTACTTGGTGTGCAAACAATAGTTTTATGTTCTTATACCTACTAACTATGTTTAATGTAACTTGTTTCACATGATGGTTTTCAGGTGGATTCTCCATGGGTGGGGCGTTAGCGTTGCACACTGGATACAGATGGGAGAAGAATGTAGCTGGAGTATTTGCATTCAGCTCATTTTTGAATCACAATTCAGCCGTGTACCATGAGCTCAAACAGTCTGCTGGAGGGCAGTGTAAGTATCTATATTTTCATTTAACATTACAGTATGACACTCAGGACTTATTGTTGTATATGCAGATTCATCTACATTTTTAAGTTCCTTATTTATCTGAGGTTGTTTATTAGCACCCTTGTAATTTACCCTCTGTTGGGACTCAGGCCTCCACTCTAGGAGAGGGGATGGACCGTAACCCATCACGCTGGCACAAAGCGGATTGGTAGATGATACATGTCATCGAATAATTGGTTTTAGGACATGACATGCCAGTTTACTCACGATATTTACCTTCACCTATTTTGAGAGCAGTGGTGGTGAAATAAATTACAGAAAGTAATGCGCCTGGCTAGATCTGAATCCGCGACCTACAACTTGCAAGTCGGGGCAGTCCCTACTGGGCCACTCCTGCTCTCGCTTGCTTATAATCTAGATTAATATTTATGGCTATTCCCCGTTAAACCATCTTGCTTATCTAATTTGCCCTTTCATGCCCCTGTGCATTCTGTATTAGCTAATCTATTCAGCTTAGCTTAGGTGGCTTCGATAATGCCAGCTTAAATAATTTCAGTATTTGTTGATATTTTGAAAATAATTATGTTAAAATAATTCTAAAATTGTTTATTTAGACTACATGAAAAGGAAAATTATTATGGAAGAGAGCAAAGAGTATGTATTGCTGTCTCATACGTAGTATTGCCATAGCTTCTAGGTAATCTGATGCAGAATAGTATGTTTACAGAAAGAAATAAAAATACCTTTAGACTTAGTTTTTTCATTATATAGAATTTCATACATGCATATATTCATTGTGTAGCATAAACACAATCATCCTGTAGATTATAATCTACAGTACCTACACTTATAAGGCTAAGAACTCACGGAGCGATTTTCGCCCGCGATCGCCGCGGTCGTGGAACTGCGGTTTTATTTCAAAACTCACGAGAACGGTTATTTGCGTGGTTAGGCTAAGAACTCACGGAGCGATTTTCGCCCGCGACCGCCGCGGTCGTGGAACCGCGGTTTTATTTCAAAACTCACGAGAACGGTTATTTGCGTGGTAACGCAGCCGCCGCGGTTGCGATCATCGCCCGCAGACGGGGCGGGCGATGACCGCAAGACGGGCGGTAGCAAAATAGTGTTGGATTTCTGTACCTCTCGCCACCCGCCGGCCCCCGCGGTCGCCCGCCAACCGACCGCAGAGCACGCGGGCGCCACCCGCCGAGGCTGCGGGTAACCGCGGCCCGCGCGATTCTACTAGTTGCCCGCCGGTACAGCGGGAACCGCAAACAACCGCGCACACCGCGGGCGTAAAACGCGTCATGAGTTGTGCTTTAATTTTTTACATACATATCTGCATTCTACAGAAGCTGCGGGCCCGCAACCGCGGCGGACGCGGGCGAAAATCGCTCCGTGAGTTCTTAGCCTTAGTGTACATTATTGTAGAAGTTAATGATTATTGATTTAATTAGCTGTGTTACTCATGAATAATGTTCATTATTGTAATAGTGCATTCTTAGTATAATGTAAGCATTACTTTTATATTTAACAATTCGAACTATCAGCCTCGACCACATACCTAAGGCGAT
The DNA here is from genome assembly GCA_030763345.1 of Mythimna separata. Lineage (NCBI taxonomy): Eukaryota > Metazoa > Arthropoda > Insecta > Lepidoptera > Noctuidae > Mythimna > Mythimna separata. Next base: position 16,984,606 of record CM061167.1, on the reverse strand, counting down.
TAACACACGGCACCGCGCACCGCCGCGGTTGACGGTGAAGCGGATCTCATATCGTATTGGCCTCTAACAAATCCATCGATGTCTAACACACGTACACCGCCCGATCGCGCGGTCCAGCGGACGAAGTTCCCTTTACAGTCACCACCCTCCGCGGCGGTGCGCAGTGCCGTGTGTAAATCGCCTAATTTAAAGTTAAATAGACACTCATTTGTATACACAAATACTCATCATTTTATATTTATTTTTACAGTGCCACCTTTACTTCAAATTCATGGCAACAAAGATGATCTGGTGGATTTCGAATGGGCCAAACAATCTTTTAATTCACTCAAAGAGCTTGGAGTGCAAGGAGAATTTCATGTCATGGAATTGTTAGGGCACTCAATAAACAGACGAGGAACTAAATTGATCAAGGAATGGATTGACAAGCATTTGCCGGAGATATGAAGCATTATTTACAGTCTGCATTGTAAGTATCAATTGTAGATTTGCAGTAGTAGTTTTTAGTGTATCGGAGCATTATTTGCTGTAATCGAACATTACTCTTAACTATACTTATTTAAATTATTGCCTCAGAAGTCAGAATCTACTTAATTCTGATTAAAAGTCATGTCAGTGCTTAATTATAGCACTAAACTATTCTTAATATACTCTGGTGAGCATAATTCTTGGCAGCAGTGGTCCTTATGCAGTTGGAATTTGTATGTTTTATCAAAGATATAATAATATGTTTGAATATCCAGTCGTTGACTTCTTTCATTAAGCGGGGTTCGTTAGGGAGTCTCACGAATTATAAAGAGCGTTGTGTTGTGCTTCTTTCTTACTAAAGAGATCCATTGTTTTAAGGCGTACTCATACTATCCCCATCTTTGCTATCAATCGTATGAACAGCTGGAATGTTGGAAGTCCCAGCGCGACTTCTAGCGGGGCAGTCGGAGTAGTCTACATGCATTTCCTTTGCGTGTGTTGAAGTTCGTTGACGGCTGTGGTTAGCTCATTACAGAGCCATCACGCCACTCCGTAGGTGATCATAGGTCAAATACTTTAATTATACAACCAGAGTATAATTTTCTGGGGATCACGCACCACCTATTATTTCCTTGCATTGCCAGAGAGCAATGAAGGTTCCGTTTTTGTGTATGTTTCAATGAATTTTTCACTTTAACTTACTGTTTGAGTGCTCCCAGGTATTTCCTGACTGAGTGACCTCAGTAGGCTACTGGAGTTCTGTAGGTATTGGAAAGTTTAGTTAGGCTGAGGCGTTGAATAACACGTGTTTCACTGAAGTTGTTCTTACCGATTGAGGTTGCAAATCGTATCACTCGGCAATCTCGTTCTCAGGTATGAGAATTGCAAGGCCGTATGCATAACCTAGATTATGTTTTATTTGCATTGAGTTTGATGATGAGGTCATTAATTACTACTAGCTTCCAAAGAAAAGGGGAGAGCATCCCTCCTTGTGGGCAATCTCAGAGATGAACTACTTACTCGTTTGTTTAACATGTTCATGATCCAGACAATTACTTGTTAAACATGTTAATAATTCAGTCAATTACGTTTATGCTGGAGAAATTTCACTTGTCAATACTCCTTCTTCTCTAAAAATACTAATTGTGCCCAAAAATTAGCTAAATCTACGTGATTTAAAAAAATAAATTGATTGGTGATAAGTTTACAGAATCCCAAAAACAAAATGGAACGAATACTTACTTAGTTTTTTTACCTTTTCTACTACAGAATGATGACGGCATAGCCACTCTTATAAAGTCCTTGGACTCGATTAAGACATGTTATTTGTCTTGAGGACTTTTTGTTCTATACGTACCCAGTACAGTCAAACGGGGTGAATAGGAACGCAGGGGTGAATAGGAACGAAAATGGTTACTGGATTTTAACGTTATTTAACAGGTTTTTCCAGCATTTAATTACTCCTATTTATCCATTAATTGTAATAAAAGGCGATGCATATACAGAAATGAAGATAAAATATTTAACCAAAGTAAAAATTAAAATCGAAGTTTTGTTCCTATTCACCCCTACGTTCCTATTCACCCCGTTTGACGGTAACTAAAGTTAGATTCTGTATTTTTAATGCTGGAGATCCCAAATGCATAAATAAATCCCGATACTCAATAATTATATTAGTTACGAGTACTTCATCAAACTAATACACGCTTTTCTATTTTTGTTTTAGCTGTAACGTGGCTTCACGGTTAGTTAATCTACCGGCCGATTGCGCTCCTCAGATAGTTTTATACCAACACTATTATTGTTATTTAGTTTTACGCATAAAACAAATCCAATTATATTAAATGTGATAAAAACTTTGTTATTAAAGTAGCATTTATAAACCATTATATGCTATTTTATTTACTTATCGGCGGCGAAAGGCACGAACGAATTATAGTGATGAACTTGCGCAAATTAGGTACGTACAAACTCGTACTCTACTTCACTGTCCCCTTACTCCTCTTCTTCCTACCCTTATCCCATATTACTTGTGGTTGGCGCAAAAACTTTTTTTTTCTTCCATTCTGTCCTGTCATCCGTCACACTATGACTCCCCTTTCTTTCATATCACTGTTCACACAATCCATCCATCTTTTCGTTGGCCTCTTTTTTCCTCTCCATCCATCAACATGTAAACTCTGAACTGTTTTAGTAAGTTTCATCCCTCTTCACATGACCATATTGTCACTGGCCCTACTTTCAAACGTCCTCTAATATAGTCATTTCTCACTTTATCCTTTCTTGACATCCATCTCAAAATTCTCATCTCCGCCACATGCAACCTTTTTTTCATCCATCTTTTCACAGTCCAACATTCTGATTCATATAGTATGACAGGTTTTATCACGGACTTGTAGATTTTTACTTGTTGACTTGAGGGGCATCCGTCGATCACAAGTTGTTCCCGTGTCTTGTCACCATTTCATCCATCCCACGTTGATCCAATGTGTTACGTCTCGGTCTACCTCACCATCCCCTTAGACAAGCGATCCGAGGTACCGAAAGTCGGCGTCCCGGCGAAGGCTATAAGCAAAGGATTAGAGAGACCGCCGAAATCGCACAACAAGTATTCCGTTTTGGTTCTACTCGATTTTAGACCAGACTCTCCAAACTGTGCCACCACACCTCGAGTCGGTTCTGAATCTCTAGGCCACTCTCGGCAACCAGCACAATATCATCAGCAAATAGCATACACCAGGGAGTCTCTTCTTATATGCCCGACGTTAGAGCGTCCATTATCAACAGGAAGAAATAAGGACTGAGAGTCGACCCTTGTAAGCCGACCGCCACATTGAAACCGCCACTGGTGCCCACTGCAGACCAGACTTCGGATCAACTGCACATACTTCACAGGCACACCTTTTCCCTTAAGGGTCCACGACAGAACCTGACTAGGTACCCGGCCGTATGCCTTTTCGATGTCAATGAATATCAATATTATAATAATATAAATATTAATTTGTTTATGTTATGGTCACAATGTCCCCTGACACAAAATTACCCTACCTGTTTAAAACTTCTCGTTAGCCTCGATGGGAATCGAATCCACGACCTCCGGCATATCATTCAACACTTCAACATAGTTAGCACTGTTGGCTCGCGTCGATATGAAACTTAATTCACCGGGCCCTTGAGCACTTATCCAGGAAAAAGTTTTGTTGAAAAGTTGTTGGGATGAAACCATTCGTCTCATATTCAGCTGCCATATAACGTCGCTGAGGCTGGCTAATAAGAGGTGGTCTTCCGCTCCTCTCACGACTCTTCAGGCTACTGTCTTCCTCAAATCTCTTCACCCAGCGCCTAACAGTCTCTCTCTAAAAAAAGTCTATATTACACACTTGCAAGTTTGCCTACTTGATTAAACCTCTTTTTCTCATGTCGCGCTTTCATTAGACGGACTGTAAATACCGCCATAGACGCATCGGGACCAGTGACATTGTCAAAGTACTTTATTCTTGTTTTAAATGTCAATTCTACTAATAAAGTATATTATCGAGATATTATTTAAGCCATTTATTTAGAATTGAATTGAATTCAGATATTACTTCACACGACTTTTCCCATGGCTTCTAAAAAGGATAAGCAAGATGAAAATTTCGACGATTGGAAAACAATTATTATAGAAGAGCCGTTAGACGACGAAAATTGGAAGGTAAAAGTAATTGTCATCGAAACCACAGGCGCTGAACACGAAATAATTTATCTCCACAATTTTGAAACATTTGCTACTGAAGAAAAAAGATTTGTTATAAAGAATATTAGCAAAACTGAGACAATTTACATGATTAATCAATATGGCGACAAAAAGACTAAAGACCCTAATTTACGAGTGTTTGAAGAGTGTTACCCGTACCTAGCCAATAAGAGGGATATTCCGCCGGATCTATTGGCTTTGGTCATCAAACAGCTTCTTTTGAAAATGAAAGAAGAAGATATTTTCATTAGTCAGCAAAAACAAGAAGTAATACAAGTTACACGAAAGGCATCTAATGCCAAGCCAGACAAAACAGGAGTAAAAGCCACTGGAGAAAGTACGAGAAAAGAATCTTATATGCCTTTATCCGCAGTTAAAAGTAAAATAAAGGATGCTGATATGCCTTCAGGTGTCCTTGAACGTTTACACAGAGTGTGTAATGAAGAATATACTGACGTAGACGATTATCCTACTGATGGACCTAACCTCTACGTCGCTGTCACAGGATTTTTGGATCCCTATCTACCTGGAAATCTAGTGAAAGCTGGTGTACCTTTGACAGCCGTTGTGCAAATAAAAATGGACAAAATACAAACTGAAGCAATATCAATTATTTTGCCACCTACAAAAAAAGGTCATAGTCTCACTGAATGTGTAGCTGAGAAAAGTTTGAAATTTTGGGATGATATACAACTATTGCGAATACAAGGTAATGACGCAAACAATTTAGAAAATACTGCCTTTATTGTGTTTTCTCCTCCGTATTTGGATTCGGATGATCAATCTAAAACTCCTGAAATAATTTACGATGAAGTCAGTTTCCTTATGTACGATATCCAAGACTTATCGAGACAGCATCTTCATTACAAAGAAAATATGAATGTTATTGAAGTACCAAAAGATGTCAGCAAACAATATTTTAATATGCTTTATGAGCAAAAATTTGACGATTTACCTTTGGAGTGTGTTAATATTTACGCAGTATTAGACAGTATTCTTCAAACTGTATGCACTTCAAGCCTAGATGATAGTGAGACCAGTGGAACCTCACTGTTGTCTGCAGCGACATTAGTTACAGAACGTAAAAATAAAATTGAAGAAAAGAAGGAAGAAAAATCGGAAAATGTACATTTTATCAACACTCTCTGTAATACAGAGGCTGGTAAAAAGAAATATCGTCTTACATACGGCCAAGAGTATGATGAAATCAAAGAACCAGTAGTGCTTCAGTATGGAGATTTGGCTAAATATAATACTTTTCAGTTACGAAATATAAATTTAGACAACGTAGTTTTTTCATCACTACTCGGCATGCCTATTAATTACTTATGGCAAAATCAACCACAACCGTCTGATGAACATGAGGCCAAAATTAATTTTCATGTAAATGTTCTATTGTCTTGTTTTGAAAGAAATGACGTTGAAACTGCTGAGTTAAACAGACTTCTAAATATATTAGCCTGTCGTAAATTGTATAACAATCGCAGTTCATTGAAGAAACGTCACTTACCATCATCGAACGTATTTGAGTTTAAGAAAAAATATTTGAAGCGTAATCTACTCGCTGAGCCTCTTTATAAATGTCCACCATTAGGTATTATAGCATCTTCAACTTTTCCATCAATGATAAAAAGTGAAAATGAAAGCGCATTGTCTCAAAAAGAAACAGAGCCTGACGTTCAACGATTAAAATTACTCTTTGAGTGTCCGGATATAAGTGAATTAGTTACAGCGGCAGAAATAGAAAACAACCAACCTACAAAGCATAATATGATTGACGATTTCAACTTTTTTGAAGACCTGTCCGAAAACTGCGCACATCAGATTTTACGTGAGGCGTACAATAAATTTAACTGTATCGATTATAAATATTGTGAGGTGACGGATTGTTTCATATTAATGTTTTTTAACAGCCACGATAATGACGGTATCGCACGTGAAGAGTGGCGCAGTCATTTAACAACACCGCTAGGTTTGCAAGATTTTTTTGACGTTATCTTAGACGAAAAGTATGAATGGATACAAAATGAGGAAAGAATTTATGATGAAAACCTTTTAATGGAGGCACGAAAACTGTCTAAAGACACCTCTAATCTACGTCTGTTAAAATCATACATACCAACGACAGAAGTTGAAATGGATCATATAGACGATTCCTTGAAATGTGAAGAATATATTCAAGTTGAGGACGGTGTCACTGAGACTTCAGAGTTAACAAAATCACTTACTACGAAAGTACCATTGTCGTTTGATACACATTTAAAAAAAAATGGTTCTGAACGAAAATCATCTAAATACATAAAACAGTCTTTTGTTAGAGAAAAAGAATACGAATCTGTAGAAGTCCCTGCTAAACCTTTCCTTGGGTATAATTTAGGAGCAAAAAGGATTGAAGTTTATGGTAAAGATGCCATATTTTTTTCTCGAGACGGCACTAAAGTTACTAGTACGTACACATTAACAACCCCAATCAATTTGGAATACATAACGTTAAATATAGTACCGGGTAACAGTAATAATGAATTTTGGGTGCATAAAACTTTAGGAGATCACGTAACACAAGAGATCAAAGACGCTTGCGAATCGTTTAGAATCACAAGTAAAAATCAAGTCCTGATATATATTAGAAAACAGATTTATAAAACTCAACTCAACTCGCTGTCTGCTACTACTATTGACAATGCTGCAACAACGCGTAACAAAATAAACCCATCTAAAGAACAACTTGAAGACAAACAATTCATAACTGAAGAGACGAAATATTTCCACTCGCTTTATGTTTCTTGGCCCAACGGCTTGATCACGGAGCCAGTATATGAGAATAATTCACCAGTTATTTCGCATATCAAGCAATATCATACGTGTGGAATGCAACACCTTGATGAGGAAATGCGATGTATAAGTTTAAATGGCGACGTAATTATTTTTAAATCTTCAGATCACATTGAAGTATTGAAACCTGATGGAACTTTCATCAAAATAACCAAATGCTATAAAAGCTTGGTTTTACTTAGTGCACCAGAACCTGAGGTAGTAGTACCTCCTGTAGAAGTAGATAAAAAACCCAAAAAATCTAAAGTCGACAAAAGCTCCCCTAAAATTTTGGAACCTGTGGAAGAGATCATCACTGACTTACCACCACCTGAATATGAGCTTAAAATAGATGAATTTGAAGTTATAGAACCCAACGGACTTAGACAAAAATGGGTTGACGATGTTCCTTTTAATTTAGAAAAACTTCCCACTAAAACTGCTACTGATTTTAACCAAGGAGAAGTTTTTTCTAGACGCATGGATGGAACAAATATTTTGATGAATGAAGATGGTCTTCACTGTGTAACATTTCCTGATAAAACCAAAATCATTACATCTTACGTAGTTGATGATATAGAAGTATATCCGGAGTGGACAGAGGAGGAAATCCAATATTTCGAATGTTTAGAAACTTTCGAATCTGATACGGTTGTAGTTCCAAAATCGAATAATGCGGTATCGCAAGCAAGTAACATAAGCACTGGTTCATTACTATCAAAAAATATAGAAGAAGAGGAAGTTGTAGAAAAAAAAGAAAAAACAAGAACGGATGGTTACATATTCATTCATATTTTATACTCTATAGAACATCCCAATTTTAGCACAATTTCAATAAACAACATCAAAGGAACAATATCTGTGGAATCTCCAAACGAGACAGTGGTTACTGTCGACAAGGATAACAATTATGAAATAAAGCTGGATAGTGAAACTTCCGCAACTTTTAATGGGGAAACCTTATTTATCTCGTACGAAGCCTGTTCTGAATGCCGTGCTTTTACAAACTGCAACATAACAATAATGAACAACGAAGAACGTAGTCTAAATAACTCTAATGACGAACAAATGTGGTTGAAAATGACGGATTCATTTAATACACAAGTAGTTGTTACTGAAGATGGTGCTATAAGCCTATCAGATGAACCGGCGGCGTTAGACGCACTTCAGCGAGAAAACGGGAATAATATAGACTATGGAAACAAAAACACCAGTGATGCCGAAGAAAAAGACCCGGATGCCAAATCCGAGAGTTCCCTTGTATCTCACGGAAAGTGTAGAGAGATGTATTTAGCCAAAAATATTAGATTTTTCATCTTAAGACGGTAAGTAATATATTTTTTTAGATTGTGTAAATCTTCGTGAAGGTACCTACTTCATGGAGTCAGGCAAAGTCTTTATTGACTAAAAGCACAAAGTGTTCTGCAGCTACTACTGGCCGGATCGCTGGATTATGTAGCCCAGATAGTGGCTTCCCGCTTGACGTCGTGATTTTGTCAATGGTCAAAATCTAGAGCGCGTGAAATCCCTTTTGGAAGAAATTGATTGTTACAAAAAGAGCGATGTAAGGAAACGGTATGAAGCAAGCTCCCTCCCTATGTATAGTAGACGCACCTTGCGCCGGTAGGCATACCATAGGGTGTAACCTACTGGCGGTTAAGTTGTGAAGTTTGTTACCATTTATATTTTTCACGCGCATCTCAACGGAAAGTGTTTTAAACAAAATAGCTATTCGTATGAAATATGAATCTATAGGTATAGTGACCTAGGCGGGGGATCGTGCCGAAATACGCAATTAGGTACTTCTGTCTATTGCGCTTTTACAGAGAGCCTCGTTGTGATAGCTCAACTGGGTAAGAACCTAAGATACATATATAACTACACTCTATTCGTGCTTACAAAACTGAGTTCTCACTTCCGCTGGAAAGGCGTATTCATACTTGAGAAAAAATTATGTAATGATAAAAAAAGGCTAACCTTTATAAAATTAAAGCAAACATTTCAATTCGTAGTATTTTCTTATATTATAATATTGATTATTTTTAAAGGATGGAGGTCCATTAGAGGATTTTCTGGCCCTATAAAATAGGAAAAAATAAGGTAATAATATGTATTTCAAGCTTTTATTTAAATTATTTAAGCACTTATGTTATAAGTAGTAATATATTGTAAGTAATAATTGTTTATTCCCCAGGGTCAAAATTCCACAGCAAGAGATTTGGTTTCTTGTTTTTTTACCTATGAGTGCAAAGGTTACTAGAACAATGCAAATAATTTCAAAGAAAACTTAAAATACATATTTTGTTCTATAATATAAAATTCTAAAATGTCATAAGCTCGAACTATTTTTAGGACCAGTAAACCCCCTATGGACTTCTGGCCTTTAATCAGGTTAATTTCATTTTGATTATCATTAATTATAAAAGATTTCTGTTCACATAGAGACAGCATTTCTCATTTGTTAAAAAATCAATTTTTTCTGTTTTAAGTTTAAATGACGAGTTGAGGCGAAGTTTTCTAATTTAGGTACTATGATCAGATTGGTCAAGTGGCGTAGCTTAGATGAGTGAGAACAACGACTTCATTATTTTCTTAACATGAATATGCTTCAGTATTCCATTTATTGAAGGTTTTGTCGTTTCATTTATTTAGCGATTTGACGTGTGCTGAACTCGTTCACCGAGCGATAGTGGATGAATACAAGCGTGCTTGTCGTTGGAAACCGTGGTGCTCAATCAACCAATACGACACGTTTGGAGATCATCGAGACCTCATTTCTATTCTTACACCTGTTCATCTTACGGAAACTGAGGTTTGGCACTTGCACAAGTATCTATTATAGGTATATTGGACACTGTTGACCATAGGTAGCTATGTCCATGTACATTTAGTTTTTTCAATTCTCCATAGTGAAATAATAAACCTCTTAACTGATATGTTTCTTATTTCCTATATTTTCACGTGTCACTTTTCAAGAATCATTCTGTTATTCGTTCTTTCCAAATAAAGATATAGCTACAAACTCATTCTATTGATTGGCCGTCTATTATTATAAATGATGTTAAACATCAACACAACTCAACAGCAACCTCGCAGTTTCCTGCGTATATATCCATCTATAGCATAGAGAATATAACCACTAGAGAGCGCATAGCCCGATTTCTTCTAAGTAGACAACTCACCACGGCGGGCCGGGGGACGAAGAAAAATGCGCGGTTGCTATTGGTCCGTTCAAGGTCAAGTCGTGTACCTTTAATTTGATTCGCTTAAAAATCGGGAGCACGTGACGTGCGTACTGCATTTGCTACTACCGCTTCTACTAGTTTTAGCATATGTTTGATGAGCGCATTAGCATCGTACGCGCACTCCACCGGTAATTTGCTTCATGATCTATAGGAAGGCAATGTACTACTGAAACATAGCTACTTACCTGATGTTTTCAGAAATGGTTGATGAAATCGAAACATGCCAGCAAACCCAAGTTCATGACATATAAAGACTTAAAGGAAGACACCGGGAAGGGTTTCTACCATTGGATGAGAGCTCAAGAAAAAATTGTGCCACAGCATCTAAAGCCGGATAATATTCTCCCAGAGAAACTACCGAGAGCATACATCCTTAGGTTCTATATTCTCTAATAGTGTTGGGCGTAGTTAATTGGCAACATTATTCAGCCGCAATTGTAGGAAACAAAAAAAATTGTGAAGTGTCAAATCATGAATCTCCTACTAGTTAGTAATAGAATAGAGTAGAATAAATTTTATTTCAGACCGGAATCCTTAGGGTTAGTAACAATTTTAACTTAAATTCTAGTGTTAGTAGGTTACAGACCACATACAAAATTTTTGGATATAACCTCTTTTTCTCAGGTCGCGCTTTCATTAGACGGACTATATTTTTTATTCAGATTACAAATTACGATTAATAGTAGATTATGATACAAGTGTGTAATGTGGGTGATTACCGTCGCGGTGGTATTAAGACCCGAACCGTGGCGAAGGTCTTAATAACGTTCACAGCTGAACCACGATACTATTAGTGGCTGAACTTTATAACATGACTCTTTTTCATTTTTTCAGGACGTTAGAACGGCAATGGGATGAAGAGAAAAGAAAAGACCTAAAGGGCGCGAGGGAGCTCACGGAAGCCGTGCTGCGCTATCGGACCGTCATGGCGGCGGACTGCGAGACTGTCCTGAACACTCCCATCATCGACTCGAGGACGGAAGACGAGCGACGCGTCGATGACGCCGTACAAGCTCTTGCACATAGGTAGGTATTTGAACGGTACCCAGACATAAGTCCAGACTCAGGTGTAACTGAGCTTACCTCCTTTTGTCACTTTTTATTTGATATGAACGCAAAAAAATAGATCGAAATATTTGAAACCTCGAAGTGAAAAATCCAGCCAAAAGCGTGTCGGGCCACGCTCAGTGTAGGTTTCCGTAGTTTCCCGTCCGTCACAATAACTGTCCCCAACTTTTCAAAAACTGTTCGTCCCATCAAGTTCAACCTTCGTTTAATTCAAAACTCAACATACCGCCCGCAACTTAAATACAGCCTACAAATACAGCCTTCCCTAATAACATAATTGACATAATTGAACAATTGTTTCACAGAATATATGAGGACTTAAGAGCTCCCAAAGGTGTCGATGTTAAGCCCATTTCTAAGCCGAGCTCCACCAAGTTTTCAGTGCATTCAGAAGAGGAAATCTCTATCGAGGGAGAAAATTTTGCAGGTAAATCATTAACATTATTATCGGTCTCCATTTGAAGAATACGTTTGGTACCTAATATACATCAGAAGGTCTACATAAAAGGAAAAGTCTAAACTTACTGACTTATCAACTCCCAGTCCAAACCGCTGGACCTACAACGCTGTTTAACACAGAAGTTTAAAGATGTATTATAATTATGTTACCGGTAATCTATCATCATCATCTACCGAGCCAAAGTATCGTTTTTGTTTTTACATTCGCGCCCTAACCCCCTTGTACCTCTCCCTGATGTCATCTGACACGGTCCCGCGTTGTTCTTAACGCGTTATTTAAATTTACTTAACGCGTTCTTCCCGGTAGGGAAGGTAGGGTAGTCATTTGACGGGAGCGAAGCCGCGGGTAAAAGCTAGTTAAATATATTTCCTCAGAGGAAGTGGATATGGCAAAATGCTTGGAGGAAGAGCGTGAAAGGTGGCTGAAGGAAGCCGAGGCTGCCGAAGAGATCAGCCCAGCCCTGAAGCGGTACTGGCGCCATCGGGACGAAGAGCAGCAAGCGGAGCAGTTCTATACGTACGTCTCTCACTTTTCACACGATCAACATCGTACATTAACCATTTACAATAAGTAAAAGACGGCCATTTACAAGTTTTGAGAGCAGTGGTAATGAACTCACTACCTATAACTCGTTAGTCGCGGGATCATTGCGACTCGGCTGTCAGTCCTCTCATTTTTCCGATAAAGCGTTCCACAGCTGGAGCAATAAAAATCATAATATCACGAGAAGCTAAAATTTATATGGGCCCCGATTTCTCATGAAGGTTTTGTTTCATAGACCTCTTGCAATCCTGTGTAGACTCCTATGAGTCCAGACGAATATTGACGTGAACTAATCAAAAGTATTTTGTAAGGATCGTGGAATGTAGGTAGAAGGAGTTTCGTGGTCACCCGTGAAACATACCATTAACCTATCAATACCCGCGAAACGAGACACATAGTAAGACAATAACAGCGCGGTCGCATGAGACCGGTTGGGGATTCATGAATTAATCATAGAATTATGTCTTTTCAGGTACCTCCAGCGCGGGGACTGCATCCCTCAATACTTCCGTGACGCACTCGACGGCGCGAAATGGTGGGACGTGGACGATGGAACTGACGAGGCGGTCGCCCTGGCTGAGAGCAGGAAGATGAACTGCGTGTGTGTCGATGATGAAGCTTCTATTCTGACTGAAAGCACTACCGAAAAATTCGAAGGAACTCCTTGACAGTAAGTAGGTTACTGTTTTTTTTTAAAGTATAGTGCTCTTAAGAGACCTGCGTACACCGCGCGCTATCTCAAGTTAGTAAAATACGTTTTTGAGGTTGATGGAATCAATCCAGATAGTATAAACAATTCTTGGACACACTAACTGGAGTAAAGTCATCATCCGCACACTGACAGTTGCTTGCTGTGATAGCAAAACAAACTACTTATTGGAAATTTGGGACATGTTCCGTAATACCAAAAATGATGAATGAAAAATTAATGTATTTCCAATATTGTTTCGAGTATTTATAACTTGATAATAATATCTGTGTTCCTACGGAGAGATATTTTGAAATATTGTTGTTTATAATATAGAAAAAACAAAAAAAAAAACATGATATTTTCGCTGTGAAAATGTGCAAATTTAAATTCGCTTAAATTTCTTTTGGGGTAAGTTTTTCAACAAAAAGACGACGTAGGAACCTAGATAATTATTGTCTGAATCCGAAAAACATCATATTATGGTGTAAATATGCTAAAACTGCAAATGATTTTGGTATTACGTTTGTATGGATAATTCTAACGTCGCCGCTCTTAAGTTTGCTTTTAGTACTAGATTCTTTCGTCCTATAAACAAAACTAGTACAAAGAAAAAAAGTCAAATCAACTTTTTTATTTCGTAATTATAGGTCTACATGGGTACTTATAAGACGTCAAGGAGCTAGTGCACGGTTCCAATTGGTCGTTTTTGTAGAGAAGAATTGGCATCAAACTACGTGGTTACTCTTTAAAAAAACTGAACCCGTAATAAATGTATTTGGTATAGTTACTATTTGCATTTTGTATACGAGAAAACTAAGTAGGTATATGGTAAGTTGTCCCACATTGAACCAGGTAAATTTCAAAGTCTCATAGGGGGCTGGATTTTCAATCAATGCCTTTAATTTTTTGTGTATAGTTCGCATATTTATTTAGCTTCAATTTTGTAAAACATTAATTTCTCATATTCCTTTTAGTTTTGTAGTCCAGTCAAAATAGACATTCCAGTTTGCATTAATTCCCAACAAGCTGGATTTTTGTGCAGGCCTTGAATACGTCATTACGAATGTTATGTCAAAAGTCCCCATCGATCCCGCTTGTGCGTTGTGTTTTATTCGAGGTCAAAGGTCACAAATTAGCGTTTTTTGCGTATATCTCTGAAACTACGAGAGCTATCAAAAAATGATTCAGGCAAAGTTTGAAGATCGTAAAATTGTCTACAAAAAAGATCTAACACTTTTTCTTCTACGGTGCACTGTTCTCGAATTATGGCTATTTTAAACATAGAAAATACGAATATGCACTCATGCTAAGGGATATGATGGGTTCGATGAATATTTGAAGGACAAACCATCTGTAACGATACCTACATAAGCAGTGTCGTAAAGCATACACCCGGAAGAGCAGCATCGCTGCAGCTAAAAGACAACGTGAGGCGGAGATAGCTACCACATCTGGGATTAGTCCTCCTCGTACTAGCACGAGGTAATGAATCGTCTTCTTGACGAAATACTGTTTGTTCTGTGGCAATGAAGCAGATAAAACGGCTGAAATAAAAAAAAGCGCAGCATCTAATAATAATAATAATAAACAGTAATAATAAAAATCAGCCTTATATTTTTTTAAATCATTTTAAATCTTATGCAATTAAACCGAGAGTCTTAGTTTTATACTCGTACATCACAGGACCTTTTCAGTCAAATTCTTATCATATTTTAATAATAAAAACAAATAACAGTTTTTAATTATAAAAACAAAAGTACCTTCCATAATATTCTTGAAATTTTAAACACTAAGTAAAAAACTAAATAACTTTTTACTAGGTTTTTGAAGGTTTTACCTTCAAATAAAAAAAAAAAATCACTATGGAAACAAACTTTAAACAAAGTAAAAACATAAAAAATCTTCTTCAAAAATAAAACAAAAACTTGCATTCTTAGCCAAAAACAACTTTAATGATCTTGGCTACATAATAAACCTTAATATTTTTTGCATCAAAAACCACGAGAACATAGTCATCTTCAACGGGATTACGGGTCAATTTATCGAAATTTCCTCTCACAACAAACATTTCTTCTTCATCTTCGGACTCATCTATCTCACTAATATCAGTCTCACTGTCTTCTAGCACCGTTTCAAATATTTCTTCAGAAGTACCTAGATTTCGCGACATTCTGTAAAAAACACTCATTTAACGACTGGGGTGCACAATGAACCATGGTTCAATGTGTAACACCCTCACGTGGTTCAATGTGAGACACACCACGTTTTGATAACTAAACTCCAAATTTTACCGACAAATCAATCTCCGAGCTTTTAATTTCTAAATAACAGTAGAACACAGTGTACATATAAATAAATTAATATAATTTAAACGAAAAAATCTAAAAAAGAATGAAATTGGCAAAAAATATTTCCTTTTTGAGTCAGTTTGCTTTCGAATGCTCCTCACACAACCACTTTGCACGCGATCGCCATTCAAACTAGTGGGAGGTATTTACGTTTCGTACCTGAAACGTAAATACCTCTCTTTCACTCATATTAGCGCGGTTTGGCAATGTCGCATTTTCGAGATTCGGCCGTGGTGCCTGGTTCACTGTGGGACACCCGACCCTACTTATGTGTCTAACAATCTAGGTATTTAATTTTATGGTTTTTGCAATTATTATGATTCCTTTAAATCTTTTAATAATAAAATGTCTTCTAAAAATATAATCCGTATATTTATTTTTATTTTGTCGGTCTGGTAACTAACTAGTTGAATTTTATGGCTTTTGCATAAAAAGTGGTGTAAAATCTATCTATCTATCTTCTATATATATAAAAATGAAACCCGTTTTCCGTTGTCACGACATAACATGAAAACGGCTGAACCGATTTAGCTGAAAATGCTACCAGGAGAAGGACATAGGATACTTTTTATCCCGAAAAATTCGAAAAAAAAAATTATACAAAACTTTTGGTCTTCTATTTCTCGATTAGTGTACGGTAGGGTAGGGTAGTGTAGGCTAGGGTAGTGTAGGCTAGGGTAGTGTAGGCTAGGGTAGTGTAGGCTAGGGTAGTGTAGGGTAGTGTAGGGTAGTGTAGGGTAGTTTAGGGTAGTGTAGGGTAAGTAGGGAAGGTAGGGTAGGGTAGCGTAGTATATGTAGGGTAGTCATTTGACGGGAGCGAAGCCGCGGTTAAAAGCTAGTAAGCGATAAGGGCCAATAATAAAAATTAAACAGGCCAATTAGAGATGGACTACAACATTTGTTATTTTACCAAAAGGTTCGAAACCTATTTAAGAAGTGAATAGACACTTCACCTTTTGCTTTATCTCATATTTTCCGAGCTGGTTAATAAATATTATTTTTATTGTAGGTACTTTTGGGTACAATCTTAATCTGTCTGTTAATATAATATTGTAATCTATACTTATAATAAATTTACAGAAGTAAAAATTCTTTACCTACATCGAAAATATCAAAAAAAAATGGCAGGGGGTGTTACGAGACCGACACCGAACCCATTTTTTTAAATAAGGTAGTTAGGGTGACTGACCCAAATGCTAGCACTGCACCAAATAATCAGCACTCCGCATAAATAGTACAATTGTAAGATTTTCATCAAATAATTTGGGTTATCACTTTAATAGATAAATAAGTAGATGTTTTTAGAATCCTACTTCTAGAAATAATAATACTTTCCAACTTCAAACTGGCGGTAATTTAGTGAAGAAACGTTCGTGTTCACCAGTTGCTCTTATTTTTGCCTGTTCCTTGTGATCGAAGGTAAATTCACGTGTTTATATTTTATAATATTTTAGTTCTTTTAAGGGCTTTATACTGAAACTTTTGATTTCTCTGATTTCTTAGGTAGTTTATGAGGATAATTTGAAATTAATAGTTTGATGTTATGGTAATATATTGGTAAAAAATGTGGTGCTGATATATGGATCTAATAATTTACAAATTCTAAATTATCAGCACTGGAGCTGATAAATGATAAATATTACGTAAACACTAGTTCTAAACTGTGAAGTAGTGTAAAAAAAAAAACTGTGTTATTTTATACTTAAGTAGATAGAATTCACTATTTTTTTGGTAAAGGTAGTTTAAATGTCTTCGGAATACAAATCTTAGCATGCTGCTGAAACCGCATTTGCAATTTGGCAGCAAAGTGCTGATAATGGATCAAAAGCATGCTGATAATTTGGTTCACGTAGCATTTCATCATTTTTCCTTTTTCAGACCCACCTACCATGAAACCAAAGGAAGTAAATACATCAAATGAAAGAAAAAAAGTACACAAACGAAAATTTTTAAGAAAAATTATAATTACTGATAAATATCGTTTTTATATCATATAATTTCAATACCACTATCACAGTGCTGTTAATTGGCTCTCTGTATGCTATTAATTGGTGGAGATGGTGCTAGTAAATGGTGACATAGTAATTTTTTACTCTTACCCATCTAAAAAGAAATTGGATAAAGATAAACCTTTCTTTTATTCAAATATCATCTTTCTTATTAAATATTAAAACTAGCAAACTCGTCATAACGGGTGAACGAGTATTTATAAATGAGATAAACGGGATTAAGTTAAGACTAACTCTTAAAGTGCTGATAATTGGGTCCTTTACCCTACTTAGGTTTACTTTTATAGGGCGCAGACCGTATAGCTTTTAATTTCAAGTATAGGTAGTATATTTGATAGTGTGTAACGTAGGGTATTTTTAGTACTCTTAGGTAAGATTAGTCTTTCGTATAGTTTTTAGGGATTTTGCTTATTTATTGATATACATATAAGTATAGGTACTACACTAAAAACTTATTGACAACTTTTGTCATCCACGCAACGAAGTCGCGGATACAGCTAGTATGGAAACTTTGTAAACCCAATATTTATTGAAAAGAGTATCCATGAAGTTTCTTGCCGGTTCTTCTCCATAGGAAACGACGAATTGGAACTACGATCATAAGTGTCCATGTACCTAGGCCCACGTGAAATAAAAATATTTTTGACTAGCTTTTGCCCGCGGCTTTTCCCGCGTGAAAGTTGAAAACTAAGTACTTTTTTTACATAAAATATAACCTATAGCACTCAGGAAGAAAGTAGCTTTCTATCAATATATACATTTATGTACTTAATGGAATCAGGATCTTCAGAGATTACCCCATACAAACAAAAAAACAAACTATACCTCTTTATTATATTAGTATAGATTCTGATTGATTTCAATTCGATAGATTGATCACTACAAAACACTTTTTTGCATTAAATTTATTTTTAGGATAACATTAAAAGTGACGACCCTATTGCGACCCCATTGCTTCAATGGAGCATAGGTAATCTGGGGGCACGGTAGTGTCCCACCCACCAAGTCGCGCAAAAAAGTGGCGAGGCTGTACCATCCTTTTCTCGAAACATTTTCAACCTCTTATAAATTCGTTGTGTATGAAACTAGATCAAGTAAGCTTCATAAAAAGACGATATATTTCAAATTTCATTAAGTTTTCTTATCAAAGTTTCTTAATTTTGTCACTCACTGACTGAACGAACATAAAAAATCTGAGGCACTTTTAGCAGACATAGAGACAGAAGCTTCAAATTTTGAATACAATTAGTGTTTAGTGTACAAACCAAGGAAAAACTAAAATATTTTGCAATTTGGCCTAGTTTTCTAGATACACCAACTGCAAATATAACTTAGTAATCCCATATAAATGTATAGGATTACAAAGTTACATTTTTAAGATTGGACTTTGTAATCGCACTAAACTATTTACTTAATTACTTTTGAAATTTATTGTGTTTTCATGCGATTAAAAAGTCAAATTCATTTATTTAAAACATACATATAGTAGGGGAGCCCCAGAAGGGATTTCGGGATTTACTAAAGCGCGGCAGATTAATATACAGGGGGATACCTTGCACCCAGTTAAGTACCTCCACCAAATATGAGGCCCATATATAAAGCCGCCCGTGAAGGATACAGGATCAGATTAGTAAAAAAAAAATGACCCTCAGACATTCTCGAGCGCGTCAGATTAAGGTAGGGTGAGTTAATTACATCTTAAAAAGTGTATATTCCACTAATCTGACAATTTGAGAGAGACGTAAAGAAAGGGGAGGGCAGCAAAGTTGTAAAAAAAAAACGTCATCTCGACATTCTCGAGCGTAGCTAATTTTTTTTTTATTTTGAAGGAAATAATTCAAGAATAATGAAAAATATATAATCTGACGATTTCCGCAAGCCGAAATAACAAAAAATCGTCGATAAAGTTAAATGCGTGCAGTTGTGTGATGGCTACATTTCCTTCTCCGGTTTTCTAAAGAGTTCCCTCAAAATTAGATTTCGTGGGAATTTGAACTGATTCGGACCGTTAGATTTTGAGAAATTTTGAAAAATCTCAAAAAAATAAGTTTTATATTTTGAAAGTGGATTTTTTTAAATAACTTTTAAACGGCTTTATCGATCAACTTCAAAAACTAATCCGCCTTTGAGCTTGAAAAACCACGTCGATCGCTACCAAGCTGGTCAAAATCGGTTGATTCGTTCGAGAGATATCGTGAACGAAAGAAACCCGACAAAGTGATTTTTCGGGATTACTCCGAAATTTTTGGTTCGATAAATTAAAACTAGAAAATAACTTATGAGGATGATAAAACTGCGTTGAATGCCGCAAACCGCGTGAAAATTACTTGATCCGTTCAAAAGTTATTGCGGTTTGAAGATTCCAAAAATAGTGTTCTATGAAACTTTTATCAGACTTTCGAGCTGGGAGAGCTCAAATATTATCTCTTTGAACTCAGCGAGCTCAAAATATCACATAAAATATATTTTGAGCTCAAAAATGATATAAGTACAATTTTAAGCGCCCAGGAATGGAATTAGTTGGAAGTTGCAGGGGTTTTTTTGTCAGATCAGGCGAATCCCTCTAGATAATCGTCAGATTATGAGACAGTACGTTTAGAACATAAAGATGAACCATATATATCTTAATCTGACGCGCTTGAGTATTTCAAAATGGCGAATTTTTTTTGCACTTTATGAAAGTGGCCACGAGTTTGCGTCCCATCGAAATGGTCAGATTAGTGAATGAGATCTTTTTTTTTGGTGCACTTAACACTCCCTTAGAAAATCTGACGCGCTCGATTAAATTATTTTTATTCCCATTTTCAACCCCTCCATACAACCACCCCCATCATGCAAACGATCAGATTAACATACGTACATTATTAAAAATACGTAGGGCATTGATGCTATCAATATCTGACGCGCTCGAGGATGTCCATGCAACAGTTTTTTTTTACATATTTAAAAATCTATAGCTGCTTCCCCCACAGATGAAAAGATATAATCATAGAACATTTTTTTCTTCTTATCATCTAAGCTTTGTAACCCAATAGGTCTCTACGACGCTCGAGTAAATCCCCATTTAGCATCGTGGCCTCCCCTACTAATACAAGATATTTTTATGGATCTCACATATTTTTACGGTAGAAGAGCTGTGTTGCGACACTTGAGTTTTGTACACGCTGTGTTTTTGATGGATTTATTTTGTCAAGTTCAAAACTGTTCCATATGCTGTGAAGATTGTCCGACTCACACGTACACACCCATATGCAATTTCTCATTTGTTTTTGCCAAACAGAGATAGCAATATACCGCGAACGTATTTTATTTTCATCTCAACTCGAGGTAGCGAGCAGTATTCGCAGGATTCTTAAATGTTTTTATTCCCCGTTAAATGATTTTATTCCCCGTTATCTGAAATAAGTGCGCAGCAATTTACTTTGTTGCGCACTTACTGAATTTGGAACATCTTAGTGTTTAGCGCCAAAGAAATCGAACGCAAATATTGTTTGAATTAAGACAAATGATAAATATGACAAAAATGACAAAAGTGACAAAAGAGACAAAAGTGTCAAAACTGACAAAAGTGACAAAGGTGACAAAAGTGACTAAGGTGACAAAAGTGACAAAAATGGCAAAAGTGACAAAAATTACAAAAGTGACAAAAATGATAAATGATGAGGCGCTTTTTATTTCCTCATAGAGGGTGATGAAAAGTAGAGTGCAAATATATCTGGTATAAAAAAGTGACAAGTGTCAAAAGTGACAAGTGGCAAAAGTGACATAACTGACAAGAGACAAAAATGACAAGTGTCAAAAGTGACAACTGACAAGTTACAAAAGTGTCAAAAGTGACAAGTGACAAAAGTGGCAAAAGCGACAAAAGTGACAAGTGGCAAAAGTGACAAAAGTGGACTAAGTGACAAGTGACAATAGTGACAAAAATGGCAAAAATGACAAAATTGACAAAAATTACAAAATTGACAAAAATGACAAAAGTGTATAGAATATAATTACGACTACACGTTTCACAACATACATACGTAACCAAGCCTAAAAGATAAATCTTTAAACCGATTTTCTGTCAAATTCCAGTCAAAAAAAAATATACCATGATTACATTTTATATTATTTGGTCATAGATCCATCTCTTTCAAGTGGTTTTATTCATGTACGCGAAGTATAAAGGCGACACTCAAAGTACATAGGGTCTTGCCTATATTAGGGCTGACCCCCATGAATTTTACCTTTTGCTCCCAAATTGAAATTTTAACTTTATTTAACTACCTATGTCTGCTGCTAACAAATGTAGTGAAATGATTTTAACCGACAAAAGTGACAAGTGTCAAAAATGACAATAATGACAAAAGTGACAAAAATGACAAAAATGACAAAAGTGTATAAAATATAATTACGATTACACGTTTCACAACATACATACGTAACCAAACCTAAAAGATAAATCTTTAAAACCAATTTTCTGTCAAATTCCGGTCAAAAAAAAATATACCATGATTACATTTTATATTATTTGGTCATAGATCCATCTATTTCAAGTGGTTTTATTAATGTACGCGAAGTATAAATGCGACACTCAAAGTACATAGCGTCTTGCCTATATTAGGGGTGACCCCATGAATTTTACCTTTTGCTCCCAAATTGAAATTTTAACTTTATTTAAATATGTCTGCTGCTTACACAAGTAGTGAAATGATTTTAACCGACTTCAAAAAGGAGGAGATTCTATGTACAGCTTGGCAAAAAGTCTAGAAACGGAACAAATTTTTTGTCTGTTGGCAACATTTCGACGATGACGTTTCATTCTAAATAAACTTCAAGTGTTTATTTTAACCACTAAACGACGTAAAAATAGAAAAATAATAAATAAAACCATTCGAAGTGTTGGCAGGAAGGTTATTTATATGGTGTAGAGGCGATGTCTAGCGAAACATGAAGCCTAAACTATTCTTTCTGATCTTAGCAGTGTTTACCAAATAAGTACTGATATAAGTGTTCTTTTTTGTTGTTTGTCCTAATGCATCGCTTCTAAAAGTCGCCGTGGGCTAGGCCCTATAGAGTCTGACCCTGACAAAAGTGACAATAGTGAAAAAATTACATGATAAAAATGACAAATATGACAAAAATGACAAATATGTCAAAAATGACAAATATGTCAAAAATGACAAATTTGACAAATATGTCAAAAATGACAAATATGACAAATATGTCAAAAATGACGAATATGACAAATATGACCAATATGACAAATATGACAAATATGACAAATATGAC
Organism: Mythimna separata; assembly: GCA_030763345.1. Classification (NCBI taxonomy): domain Eukaryota; kingdom Metazoa; phylum Arthropoda; class Insecta; order Lepidoptera; family Noctuidae; genus Mythimna; species Mythimna separata. The sequence continues at coordinate 16,961,953 of CM061167.1, read as the reverse complement.
AAATATGACAAATATGACAAATATGACAAATATGACAAATATGACAAATATGACAAATATGACAAATATGACAAATATGACAAATATGACAAATATGACAAATATGACAAATATGACAAATATGACAAATATGACAAATATGACAAATATGACAAATATGACAAATATGACAAATATGACAAATATGACAAATATGACAAATATGACAAATATGACAAATATGACAAATATGACAAATATGACAAATATGACAAATATGACAAATATGACAAATATGACAAATATGACAAATATGACAAATATGACAAATATGACAAATATGACAAATATGACAAATATGACAAATATGACAAATATGACAAATATGACAAATATGACAAAAATGACAAAAATGACAAAAGTGCCAAACGTGACAAAAATGTATATAATTACGACTATAACACGTGTCACAACATACATACGTAACCAAACCTAAAAGATAAATCTTTAAACCAATTTTCTGTCAAATTCCGGTCAAAAAAAAATATACCATGATTACATTTTATATTATTTGGTCATAGATCCATCTATTTCAAGTGGTTTTATTAATGTACGCGAAGTATAAATGCGACACTCAAAGTACATAGGGTCTTGCCTATATTAGGGCTGACCCCATGAATTTTACCTTTTGCTCCCAAATTGAAATTTTAACTTTATTTAACTATGTCTGCTGCTAACAAAAGTAGTGAAATGATTTTAACCGACTTCAAAAAGGAGGAGATTCTATGTACAGCTTGGCAAAAAAGTCTAGAAACGGAACAAATTTTTTGTCTGTTGGCAACATTTCGACGATGACGTTTCATTCTAAATAAACTGCAAGTGTTTATTTTTAACCACTAAACGACGTAAAAATAGAAAAATAATGAATAAAACCATTCGAAGTGTTGGCAGGAAGGTTATTTATAAGGTGTATCTCTAGCGAAACATGAAGCCTAAACTATTCTTTCCGATCTTAGCAATGTTTACCAAAAAAGTGCTGATATAAGTGTTTTTTTTTTTTGTTGTTTGTCCTACTGCATCGCTTCAAAAAGTCGCCGTGGGCCAGGCCCTATAATAATAATAATAATAATAATAATAATCCTTTATTATCAGGCAACTAAGGCCCATAGAAACAATACACAAATAATATTACAAAATTATAAACTAATACATATAACATAAACTATTACTCGTAAGTTAATTTGTTAGTAAAAACGACTTAGAGCTATATTAGTAGCACTTCACTATGCACTATGTTTTCTTGGTGCTGTCCTGTGGCACTTGTCCGCGGAAGCGACGGAACACCACGCCCTGTGGCCAGAAGTCTTCATTCATAGCGAGGTGCAGAAAACAGTTCGGTACTCGCACCACAAACGCCTGGAAATTGACGTTCCGGTGCGACTCCAGCAGCTGCACCCTCAGTGTGTACTTCAACTTCTGGCGCACATACTCGACGATGTCCTCCACCTTTGTGGTGTAATGCAGGCGGGAGATGTACACCGGCGTGTTCGGCTGAGCGGCACGCACACTCGCACCAGGCGTTGCTGGTGCTTTGCCGCACAGATTCCGGTTGGCTTGCGTTCGGCGCTTCCTCCTTTGCACCGTCACGAAACCATCTTCGTTTTCAGCCTTATTCATTGCCTTATTAGGCAAAGGCTTTGATATGGGAGCGGCAGGGACGCTCGCGGTGACGCTAGCGAAATCCCTATGAGGGAGATTCGCTGTGGCTACACGTTCAGGCAGCGGGGCGGGGTAGTGGAGACGGGGTCGGGCGGCGGCACACGGAGGAGCCGCGGCGGCCGGCACGGAGCTGCGGGGCGCCCGAGGTGGGCACTCTGCAATCTCAGCAATCGACGTACGGACAGGCGACGAAACTGCTGACACGGAGCTCGGCGACAATAAATCGAGGCTAACTCCGCGACGCGTGTTTGCATTAGACGCATCGGCTGATGACCTAGTTACCGCCGCTGTGTTGCGAAATTCACTGAATTCTTGACGTAACTCAGCGACAGTTTTCTGGGATGCATCTAATTTCACCTGCACATCCGCAAGACTGGCCTTCAGAAAGACAATGTCCTTCAAAAGGGTTGTGACGTCGACGTGGTCGAAGGTGACCGGTGGAAGCTTGTGCAGCTCCTTCGCCACAAACGTAGGCACGTCGTCTGGGTCAGTCTCCTTGAACAGCGTGATAATATCCTGTATGCTCTTCCTAGTCCCGTCACGCCGGCGGGACACCATCTGGTCGCGCTTATTTAGCACGGTGAACAACATCAACTTCGCAGCAGCGATGTCCTCCTCGCTGAAATTCGTTGCGCAGATCTGGACGGCGGACACTTCGTCCATAACATCCAGCTTCTGCTGCAGGAAGGCCAGCAACTCGTTCACCACAAGACTATTACTCATGGCGAGTAATTTCGAGCGACAGCTTGCGCCGCGCTAATCGATACAAATAATATGTAAACAATGCGTCCGCATCGGAACGCGGTACAAGCAAGACAGTGATATAAGAGTCTGACCCTGACAAAAGTGAAAAAAATGACAATAGTGACAATAGTGACAAAAGTTACAATAGTGACAAAAAATACAAAAATTACTTGACAAGAATGATCAAAATTACAAATACGACAAATATGACAAATATGACAAATATGACAAATATGACAAATATGACAAATATGACAAATATGACAAATATGACAAATATGACAAATATGACAAATATGACAAATATGACAAATATGACAAATATGACAAATATGACAAATATGACAAATATGACAAATATGACAAATATGACAAATATGACAAATATGACAAATATGACAAATATGACAAATATGACAAATATGACAAATATGACAAATATGACAAATATGACAAATATGACAAATATGACAAAAATGACAAAAATGACAAAAGTGTATAAAATATAATTACGACTACACGTTTCACAACATACATACGTAACCAAACCTAAAAGATAAATTTTTAAACCGATTTTCTGTCAAATTCCGGTCAAAAAAAAATACCATGATTACATTTTATATTATTTGGGCATAGATCTTTCTCTTTCAAGTGGTTTTATTAATGTACGCGAAGTATAAATGCGACACTCAAAGTACATAGCTTCTTGCCTATATTAGGGGTGACCCCATGAATTTTACCTTTTGCTCCCAAATTGAAATTTTAACTTTATTTAACTATGTCTGCTGCTAACAAATGTAGTGAAATGATTTTAACCGACTTCAAAAAGGAGGAGATTCTATGTACAGCTTGGCAAAAATGTCTAGAAACGGAAAAAAAATTTTGTCTGTTGGCAACATTTCGACGATGACGTTTCATTCTAAATAAACTTCCAAGTGTTTATTTTAACCACTAAACGACGTAAAAATAGAAAAATAATGAAGGAAACCATTCGAAGTGTTGGCAGGAAGGTTATTTATAAGGTGTAGAGGCGATGTCTAGCGAAACATGAAGCCTAAACTATTCTTTCTCATACATTTACCTATATTTGTGCCATGACACCTTGCTTTATTGTTTTCAGGATTCAAGGTGAACGGGAAAGTATGTACTTTGATTGCTTTGAGAATGTCGAAAATTTCGACTTTCTCAAAGGAATCAAGTTCAAGACCATTTTTTTGGGGTAATACAAGCAGAAAAGGCTCGCCAAAGCCTCTTATTGGAGGGTCTAAAACTGAGTTGCAGTGAAGAGGATGCATCCAGCAGTGAAGGCGATTCACCTCGAAGGAAGAAAAGAGCAGGCAATGGGATGAGTGTTCATGAATCATATTGGGATTGTTTTAATAAAGTTGTCAAAGATAACAATCAAACTGAAGATTCTGATAATAGTGCTATAGCCAATGAACTTGACTTTTACTTAAAAATGGTCAAGATCGACAAGGTGACTATTACTAGTTACAAATAATTCAGATATCAGTAATATCACCAAATTACTAATAAAAAAAGGTTAAATTTGTTTAAAATAATAAAAAGCTTCTATTACCTACCACTGTGTTTTTTTTTAGATTCCATTTATAAAATCTACCAAGTTTACTATCCTGTATCCGGCCGGATAGTACATTACCATCCGGTATGCGGCCGGATAGTAAAAAAAAGGCCGGATAAGCCGGTACCAGATAGTAACCGAATATTCGGTGCATCTCTAATTTCGACTTTTTTTTTAACTTACAAGCTTGAATTTTGCACAGTTTCAAGGGACCACAAACTTGAGTATATGCTTTTAATTTCAACTCGATACCTCCTTGCGTTCCCAAAATAAAGGGTCTTGACCGACAGACGGAGAACAAAGTGATCCTATAAGGGTTCCGTTTTTTCGTTTTTAGAGAAACGACTCACATGTAAACGTACAGATGAAACTACTGGAACTAGGAACGTGAAATTTTGCACAACGCAACGTTTCCTTTACTTCATGGGCGACCGCTAAGAGAGGATTTTCGAAAATTCCCTAGCTAAAGGAATGAAACGGGCGTCCAAACTTTGAATGGAGAAACATACTTTAAAGCGGGCGATCCCGAGATATAGGGTCTTGACAGACGGACAACAAAGTGATCCTATAAGGGTTCCGTTTTTTAAAGTGAAACTTGTTATTACATCGTCTGTTTTTCATGTCGCGTGACGGTGACGTCAGAGCAGCCGAGGCCAATATGGTGGCGCCAATACGGTCATCTGATGCGAACTATAGTTCTCTTTGAAACTCAAAGTAACGCAGTGACTGAATTCTAAACACTTTAACTGAATTTGATGCTAGCAAAATGCAAAACACAGTGCAACCCAAAGCAAAATACGTGGGCCGCTAGTTGTCAGTAGTTCAATTTTACACGCAGGAATCTTTAAGTCAAGAGTGAATAGGTTACTTCTAAGTAAGCGCGCTCCATCGTCGACCGCATTGTCGTTTTCCATCAGGTGAGATAGCGGTCAAGCGCGAACCTATCAACGATAAAAAAAAAATCTTCTTCTTGCTAGGATTCATAATAAATTCACAAAGCGCTCAATATAGAAGACGCCAATTTTATCATAGTTACCTATTGCAGTTTACCTAATTGTCAGCAACAAGTGATTTCTGCTTGAAGTAAGATGGTACTGAAATGTATATGGGTTATACAATTCGTCCACTCTAGGTTGGCGAGTGTGAAGTTAGGCTCTGCGAATATTGGCGCTTGAAATATCGTACAAAAATAAAGGTTTTAACAAAATTTAATGCCAATAACTGTTTTTAACAGCAATAAGAACTGCAAATTGCATTTATTTTTTTAAAACCTTTATTTTTGTACGATATTTCAAGCGCCGAAATTCGCAGAGCCTAACTTCACACTCGCCAACTTATAGTGGACGAACTGTAGTTGCCTTCATAGAGGTCAACTGTATAATACTTTTTACTGTTTGAGCATGACTCACTTAGCTATAACTGAGACAAGCAAGGGCGTTGCCAAGCCCGCCCCCTAGAGATTAAATGTAGAGCCGCAAAGCGATCAAAGTGCAAGCAATTGACTTCCTTAACTATTAATAAATGCAGAAATTATACTTATGCTGCTATAATATTATAAACTGCAAGAATTTATAAAAGAAGCTACTACTGTTGCGGAGAAAGTCGGACTGGAGTTGGACATCACATCAATGCCGCGTATTACGGGGGACACAACGTCATAGAAACAATCATTCAGCAGAAAGCCCTTCAGAATACTGGAAGAGATCGTTAGTAATACCATACTTAGATTCAATTATCACCTCCCTTGAAGTCCCGGAGTAGTATCGAGGCGGCACTTCGACATCACGAGGTGGGCGCCTATCTAAGTCGCGTGATAGAGGACTACCTGTCGGATAGGTTTATCATCTGCCCCGGTCACCAGGGTGAGTGGAGACGGCAAGAGACGCCGCGTGGTATTCCGCAGGAATCGGTACTAGGGCCGCCTCTGTGGATCATCGGATACGACTACGTGCTGTGCGGCAACCTCCCTGACGGGGTCAGCGTAGTCTGCTACGCAGATGACACCCTGGTCCTGGCGCGGGGAGAGTCGTACCAGGCGGCGGCCGAAACAGCGACACGCGGGGTTGCGAAAGTCGTAGACAGGATCCATTCCCAAAGGTCGGTAGAGGGGGGGGTGCACATCGGCGTCGGGTCGACGATGAAGTACCTGGGACTCGTCCTCGAGTCTCCTTGCCGGCCTGCCACCGTCGGATCTGGAGGCAACAGTCCTTGCACGCATGCACGATTTGCGCGTGGAGATGCAACGCCGGGGCGAAACTCCATTGCCGCAACAAGTCGCGGTATGGTTACAGAGTTTCGGCAGGATCTGGGGGTTTTTTTTCTGGTAGGAGAATCATCAGAATGACTTCTCCCGCTCTTGGGTGGAGCGGGAGGGCGTATCAGACTCTTACTGACTAAACCCCTCCCCGATCTGGAAGGACACGGGCTCACCTTTCGTAATTTCCGTGTTCCCCAGAGGCTTCGGCCCTACCTGGCCCCTACAGTTTGCTGACTTCTCCCTGAGGCTCGCGTAGAACAGAACGCGCCTTTACGACTGGGCTTGGTCCGGGTTATACCCACATGAAACCCCCCCGCCCCTTTGTCATAAGCTGACGACGTCCTTTGAGACAAGAATAATTGATAATGATCAAATAATGGAGCTACCCTCATTTATGTGTGATTATTCCATTTCTTTGCGACTATTACGACACTAAAATACTGCTAACTTCTGTCTCACCACTGCTCGGAAACACTTAATAGGATTCTCAGATTTAAAAACCGTTATTCTGCTTGAAAACTCCATTCAGAAAAAAATTTGGCTTGCGCGAGTTTTTCTTCGTTTCGTACCAACTTACTTATGAAAACAGTTTTATTTCTGAATCGAGTCTTGAAGATTTTCATAGGACCTTCAATAATAATAGCCAAGCTATCTATTTGTGAAAGTGTCTTTGAAATAAAACTGTACATCCAGACATAACCAGCTTCAAACAACACTTACCTCATCAAAATTATTTTTAGACTAGTCAGAATGGCAGTCTCAGTGTCGCTTTATTTGAGAAAGGAGACATAGCTATCTTATATGCATTTTATAGATTAAGTACAGCAGTTAAGTTTTCCTTGTTTAAATTATTTTTATTCTACGGAAAAAGAGAAAAAACTTAAAAATAAACATTTTGTTAAATCAAAATTGAATATAGCAAATAACTAAACGCAAAACGCCGGTGTTGACGTACTCATTGCCATTTTCAGCTGAATTATACTTTGAGTGGTTCAAAACTAACAACTGTTATTTTATAACATTATAAACATATTTTTCCTTTTTATACTGATAGACATAAGTGCGATTGCAATATTACAATGTTAGCTGTAAGCTGTATGTCTTATTAGAAAACATAACGTCATAATCGTTAGTTTTTACCTGGCAACAATTCTTAACTACTGTCAAAGTAATTTTATCAACTGTAATTTTGACAGAACACAATATCGATCGATCGTCTACGCGATGCGATTTGTCTGGTGATTCTGCGTTCAGTTTACTGTTTAGCTCACAGAGTACAGTAAATATAGTTTAAGTCTAATCTCGTTCTCTTTCGGTGTGAACTACGAACTACGGTAAGTTGACGAGACCAACTCATAGTCTTTCAAAAATCTTTTGAAAGACTATGAGTTGGTCTTTTACGTTGGTTGGTTTTTTTATTTTTTTAAATATTATTAAGGGTTTTGGACTTTTCCAAGGTACAATTCCTAAATTATTCTAATCTACAGTTAAGCCACGTTCCTTCTTTGTCATAACAACATTAAGTATTGTAATATTAATTTGGACAAGATATCATACTATTTTGTAGTTTATTGTCAAGTACAACAGAGAGAGAGAGAGAACAAGTGCGATAGAGTTCTAGTTCACAGTAGAGCACGCGGAGGAGGTGTGCTCAACTTGGGCGCAGCACAGCCGTAAGGGCGATAGGTGGTGATGACCATCTCACACCGGGCCCTGCACAGTGTGATAAGATGGCGGTTTTTGTGTTATCGTGTTTTTATTGAATAATTCGATAGTCTACAATTCTGAGGATTAGAGTAAAACTCCCGGTTCGCTAAGACTTGTACTTTACAAGTAGAGAACCCAGAGTTTTACTACCAATTTATGCCATTTGTTTTTTAATTTCCTTTATAAAATTACACAATGTGTGCCACTTTGAGCCACAAAACAATGGTATCTTTTTATGGTTGTGATAATTATGAAAGCTATAAAGAAAGCTAAAACTTAATAAAAATAAATAAATTAAGTTTTGGTTGAAGTGGCAGCCCTAAGTGCAAATAATTCGGATATTACTAAAATTTCCAGTAACTCCAGGAAACCAATGAGTTAGGTATTGGAAAAAATACTACACATACCTAATAGAAAGTGACCACCTACTACGGTGGTTTAGATGAATAAAAAATATGAAAACGAAAATGAGAAAGAGAAAAGAATCATATCTCTCGACCCATTCATACTAAAGCAAAAGAAATTTGTGGGAGGATCGGTTATTATTTCTTTTTTCGATACAATAAATAAATTCTGGAACAAGTACTTCCGTAAAATTATAATGTTTTTTTTTTCGTTTTTTAAAAGTCGGATATTCGGAAACTTTGACATTTAAAAAATAAAGAAGTACAAGTCTTAGCGAACCCGGAGTTTTACTCTAACCCTCAGAATTGTAGACTATAGATTTATTCAATAAAAACACGATGACACAAAAACCGGCATTTTATCACACTGTGCACCGGTACAGGCCATGGTCCAGAGCGAGGGGGAAAGAGTAGTCATCAGCTTCTTCTGTGAAGCAGTAAAATGATAGCGAAGGAACCTCGCTTCAGGAGGGCCAAATCCTACATGGCATGTGTAAACTTCTCAAAGGGTAAGGGTACTTGATCCTGGAACGCATAGGGTAACTGAGGGAACATGGTGAAGTTATAGTCACTAAAAGTCTGAAAAACCCTCCTTATCCATGGGAGAACTCATTATTAATGGTTTCCCACCTTAAAAAAAGTATTTGTATGTTAGTTTCATGTTTTTTAATTAAATTTTATTTTATGCAGAACTGGTCTCAGTTCACACCAACAATGCTGAGAGCGCCTATTGCCTCAGCACTTGTAGCATCTACGTGTAAAAGTCGATCACATGAGGCGAGTGGGAGTATAATGGAACCACCATCGCAGCACCAACGAGCATCAATCACTGCACCTAGGTTAGTATTTAATATTTCACGATAAAAGAAACTGAGGCAGTAGCTTTCTTTGCATAAAATATACATTCTATGATAATATTTTATGCATGACATCTACTTATTGCCACATGCATGCACGCCACAGGGTTGAGAACCCACCATCTCACAATTGACATTGACTTGAGGACCATTCCTGGAGTACCTCATATGAAACTAGTGATGTTCCGAAGATCCGTCTCCGTATCCCCAGATATCCGCAGGATAGTCTGTATCCTTCACTTTACTCGCAGATGTTTTACGGATCTTTTATATTCAATTGACAGGATAAAATGCTGCATAATAACTTAGATTATGTGATTAAGTAGTATAATTAAAAAATAATCACTTCAGAGTATGTAATTTTTATTTCTTAAAATCAAATACATGGCCTGTAAACATTTATATCATATTCTAGTAAGTTTTCATACAAATAGTTCATAATTATAGTAGTAGGTATAACCCAAAGATACTAAATCAATTATCTTCTGAGATCACTATTACACATACAAAGTTATGACATTACTTTTATAAATATAAGAAAATTCGAAATAAACAACCTCTTTTTGTTTCTAAAAATACAATAACAATTAACTAAGAAAATAAAGATCCGTATCGGCGGATCTTGACACTAAATATCCGGATCCGTATCCGTGGATATACATTTTTGATGATCCGGCACATCACTAAATGGAACAGTTCCTTTTTAAGAAGAGGTTGTTTTTTTCATCTTTAGTATAAAGAATACAAGATTATACATTATTTTATAGATAGCAAGCATGATACATAAGTAATATTGCTTAAGTTTACACTTAAGCTGAAACAGTGATTATTATTATTACATTAAATTAAACATGTATTTTTAACATGTTACAGGGCCATATCCACTGAACGCGTTATACGCGTGTCATCATCGACAAGTCGCAGGAGGCCGATTTTAAGGCGCAGCAGAGAACGCTCTGAAAGTACATACTACTTACAACGGTATGGAAACAAACCTTGAATAGTTCATTCTCTTCTCGTCGCCATGAGCTGCTGAAATGAAGAATTTGTTAGATACAACCTCTCAGTACTTACAAAGGATAAGCACGCTTTAAAAGCAAATGCGCATGCTGAGGAGGAAGATGCAATGCTCTGCGGACATGAATATTCTGCGGCTCCAAGAACAAAGGGAGCAGGAAATTTTAAAGAAGAATATAAATCAGAACAAGAACAAATAAAATTAGAAATTTTATAGCCCCAATTAAAGAAATTGCAAGATTAATTTGTATTGTTTACTTCCTTTTTAGCTAAATTCGTTAAAGTGCCTATCACATTTTCTTTTCCAAACCACTAAATACATTAGTGGCTATCACATTTTCTTTTCCAAACCACTAAATACATTAGTATCTATCACATTTTCTTTTCCAAACCACTAAATACATTGAAGTGGCTATCACATTTGTGTGCGTCAGAATGGCTGGTTGCCTGTGGCGTTGGTCTATGAGAGTTGATTCGACAATTGCTACCTAATTGCTTATATTTGCTTCATATAATAAATAATTGCTACATAGGATATATATTTAGAAACGAAATATTTTTTTTGACCAGCCATCCTGACGTCAGGATGGCTGGTCACCTCCTAGTTTATAGTCAAGCATGCAGAGTTTACCGAATTGTATTGCGTCAATAATTGCTACATATTTGCTTCATTCATCTGATTTAGTTGTAACTTCAAACAATTGTGAATAAAGGATGTAGCAATGATTTCAATTATCCCAAGGAAAAGTTCCTGATAAAATAATAAAGGCAAATACTCAGCTATGTAGGTGTCGGTTTAATCGTTTAGGCTCTGGTAACAGCGATGCGATTCTTGCGTTAAAAAATATGTAACTACCCTCAATAACTCAATAAGTATCATTATTACAATAATTATTCTGTCATTACTAATGCAGATATCATATTGGAATCACAGTCCACGTTTATTTAATTTTATTCTTCAATCTAAATGGTTCTATGTCATTATAAGGAATAAGTAACTACCTATAGAACCTATTTTTAATACGTGTTTGTGACGATGCAGAAAGGAAGAAAGTTCGTTTCTTAACATGCTCATCTCCGCTACATGCAATCATTTTTCAAGAAAAAAAAAATGATTATTTGACACACACAATGCAGAAACAACAAATATATGAAAAAATATAAATAATTATAAAAAAGAAAAACTAGCGCAGTGTGTGTCGTGTCTGCGTGAAAAGATCACAAGTTGTTCCCGTTACCTGTCGCCATTTCATCCACTCTGCATTGATCCGATGTGTTACGTCTCGGTCTAGCACCCCATCGCCTTGGACAAGCGACCCGAGGTACCGAAAGTTGGAACAGATCGGTATGGACGACTTACTATTGTGTCTCGTTTCGCGGGTATGTGATAGGTGTGCTTATTATCCACTCACCTACATATAACATAACGTGCCATTAAACAATTTAAAACGCCTGCCTCGTAAAGTAGCAATGCCATTGAGTGAAGACACACTGGAACTATTTGCCTTTGTTATTTTATCAGGAACTTTTCCTTGGGATAATTGAAATCATTTCTATATCCTTTGTTTCACATATGTTTGAAGTTACAACTAAATAAGATAAATGAAGCAAATATGTAGCAATTATTGACGCAATACATTTCGCTAAACTCTGCATGCTTGACTATAAACTAGGAGGTGACCAGCCATCCTGACGTCAGGATGGCTGGTCAAAAAAAATATTTCGTTTCTAAATATATATCCTATGTAGCAATTATTTATTATATGAAGCAAATATAAGCAATTATGTAGCAATTGTCGAATCAACTCTCATAGACCAACGCCACAGGCAACCAGCCATTCTGACGCACACTCACATTTTCTTTTCCAAAACATTCCAGTACATTCAATTATGATATAGTAGTAATTAGATAAAGTAACATTACAGTTTATACAATAACTTAAATCTATGGGTACAATACATTGTTGATTGAAGGATACAATGGTGGTCTTATCGCTGACAGCGATTGTTACCAGACAACCTTAGGATTAATAAGTAAAATAATGCTGTAACTTCTCAAATCTATACCGGTACCAAACAGGAATTACTGACGACTTCTTCCAATTATCTTATTACTCTGAAAAGATATTATTTTTGATTATAAGTGCGCCGCAATTTACTTTGCCGCACTTATTTTAGATAAAGAGAAATAAAAAACACTTTTACGCCCGCTCAAAGTTTCTTAAAGAATTTGGAACATCTTAGTGTTAACTTATGACTAATGAATAATAACTTATGAATAATTAATAATGACTAGTGACTAGGTAATGAATAATGACTAGTGACTAATGATAAATGATGAGGCGCCTATTATTTCCTCATAGAGGGCGATGAAAAGTAGAGTGTATGATCCGGGCGCAAATATATTTTTGGCTCGGGCGACGTACTTTGAATCCCTCGCTACGTTCAGAATTCTACTAAAGAACCTCTCGCTACGCTCGGGATTCTACTCTAGAATCCTTCATTTCGCTCTAGATTCCAAAAACGCCCAGTAGGTATTGATTTTTGTCCAACCTGTCTTTATATTATATTCCTGTACGTCCGGTAGCAGGTTGTGGTGTTTGGTTTATTAGTTTTAAGAGCTGATAATTATGTTATCTCTTAGGATAACGAGAAGAATCATTATTATATTTTGATCCAGTCGTTTTTGATAAGTTTGGGTGATTTAGTATTTGTTTTTTTTTTGACATTTCTGAAAGTTTTTTTTTATACGACAACTTACAGAAACTTTTGCGGTCGTCGTAATTTATGAGCTTTCTTCATCACTTGACTTCTTCTTTGAAGATCCGGGTAGATCAGTCGAAACACTACTTTTATATTTTGATGTGGTCGGTGTTGCGCTTGAAGTACTAGGAATATCTGTGGAGGCACTGGATTCGGCTGCAAGCTTCATGCGATCAAGAATGGCCTGTATGGCAGCGGATACACCGGGTGCAAAGTTCTGCGCGCCCGTCAGGCTGGAGAGCACGTCGGGCGGCGGGGCTGGACATCAGGCGCGCAACGCGCGGCGCCGGGCGGGCGGCGGTGCGCGGACGCGGCGGGCGCGCGGCGTTTCGGGCTCGGCCGGCGCGCTGCGCGTCACCGGGTTGCGCACGTTGCCGAACGTCACCGTCACGCCGATCGTGTTCTGGAACTTCTGGATACTATCCATGAGTTCCACGTTGTCTTCGAAAATCTCTTTGATCTGCGAATGAGATTGCTCTTATTACCAGGTACCGCGTACAGTCTCAAAAATTTGAAACATTTGAGAAAATTTTGCGATTGCTCCCAAATATCTAAAACCCTCGAAGGATATTTAGACGTTTATGCCATTAATAATATAAAATAGAATGTGAAACAAGTGTGTAAGTTAGTTACCTCTGGTTCGTAATCTTTCAAGAGCTCGCTAGCGAGTTGCACTAAGCGAGTGTTGAGCTGGCCGCCGCGCGGTCTCAGGCGGGCGTACAGCCTCATCACCGCCGGCACCAACACCTCTACTACTTGGACCTTCATTTTCTATAACGATACAATAATAACACAACAGTTACCTATATGTCTTGCCTTAACTATAGCGGCTACAAAAATAATTCGAAAAACAATACTTACGTGAGATACAATGTTTGTAGTAACTCGCTCTTGTAAATCGTCAATGTCGTTCACTTCGCCTGGCTTTTGCGGTTTTTCTGTAATTATGCAAATGAAATATTATGTGAACTAGCTTCTACCAGCGGCTTCGCCTGCGTGAAAATTGGTTTCTCTATACAAACCCTGCTGACCCCACATTAGGCATGCGCTCCATAAAAATAAGCCTCAAAAGACTTACACAAACCTAGTCTCAGTAGTTTCGGTTGTGCATTGATATGTCATTCAGTCATTTTGTTCTTTTATATATATGGATAAGCAAAAATATTACTGTAGGTATATTTGGACATTTGAGGTTAACGTTTGAATCCCCAACCGGTCCTATGAGATCGCGCTGTTATTGTTTTACTATTGTGTCTCGTTTCGCGGGTATCTGAGTAATTAAATATATTGCTAATATAAATCAATTGCTGTTCGTTAGTCTCGCTAAAATTCGAGAATGACTGAACGGATTTATCTTATCTTGGTCTTGAAATGTTCGTGGAGGTCTAGGGGAGGTTTAAAAGGTGAGAAAAAATCGAAAAAAAGAATCGGTTGTACGAATTCTGCCGGGTCAGCTAGTTGTAAATAAATATTTAAGCAATACGATTAATTTCTTCAGTCCACCCCCAAAGTAACATTTAGCTTTTCTAACGTACAGAGATAACAGATGTACAAAATTGATTTAATAGGTATAATTAGGTACTGGGCAGCTTCATCCTAGCAGAGTAGGTATAGTGATGGTGATTATGAAATATCTTCGTAACTGATACGGTTGGTTGAAGAATCGAAGGAATCCTTGGAAAATAGTGTAAAGAAAGAATCAGTAACTTCGCGCTCCTTCTCTAGAAAAATAGTGTTGATATAATGTAAAAAAATGTGTGTGTGTGTGTGTGTGTGTGTGTTTATTGTAATGTAATGTTATTAGTATCATGTAAGTATAACTTTTCCTTCTGGCGATAGGTACTTATTATGTTGTTCACAGATATAATATAGCATGTTTCTATACATGGAGACCTGTTATTGGCTGTCTAGTTCCCATATTGTTACTATACTCCGTTGGTTTAGGTAGTTAACTAAAGGTAAACAGTCTTGGTATGTCTTTTTATATTAAAGAGGTCGTATATAATATACACAATACCTATGTGCAAAGATTTTTATATACAATTTATAGACAACTTTTACATAAAAAGACATACCAAGATTGTTTACCTTTAGTTAACTACCTAAACCGACGGAGTATAATATTATTATATTGTATTTAACTGTTGGTCTCCCATGTTAATAAATAAATAATTACTGGGCAGCTTCATCCACGGTCCGGCGAGGATGGTGATGGCGTCGAGCAGCGCGGCGCTCGTAGCGGGCGGCAGCTCCTCGTCGCCGTCGTCCGCGGCGTCGGCGGCGGCGTCCAGCACGTCGCGCGCCAGCCGGCACTGGACGTTCAGCCGCTGCGCCAGCGACATGCGCTGCAGCATCACGTCGTATATCTGCTGCCGCTTGTCGAAACTTAGCTCTGTCAAGAGAAACGCTTGTGTTAGTTTAGTTGTTGCTGCTGTTGAATCAATGGTGCACACGTATGGGTTAGACGTCTCTGCACCAGCGACATGCGTTGCAGCATCACGTCGTAGATCAACTGCCGCTTGTCGGAACTTAGCTCTGGGAAGAGAATTCATTCATGAATCCCCGACCGGTCTCAGGACCGCGCTGTTATTGTTTTACTCAATGATTTCAAAAGGAAGGATGCGCCCAACTGAACATTTCATAAAAAACTTTATACTACAAGCAAAAATAGCGACATCTGTAATAACTCATTCGAATTACGTGACAGCCACATCGCACAAGTTTTTGACGTAACCTTGTTAGAGCGTAAGCATTTTTTTCGTAATTAAAACAAATTTGGTGAGTCTCAATCAACTTTATTTAAAATTGTAATTAACTTAAGATTATAATTATAAGGTAGGTAGGTATTAGAATATTTAAAAGATATTATAAAATACGAAATAGTTTACATAAGTATGCATGTGAAAAATATAGCAATATTACTGTCCTTTGAATAAAACGCTCTTTTTAAATTTTTGTCTCTCAGTTCCTCTCCCCGTGTTTTCCGTGATAGACTCGTGATGCAGAATGCATCACGAGGAATCTGACATTTTAAATATATTTCTTAATGATTGCTCGAACAAGTTGCAATCTATGATAATGTGGCCGGTTGATCGACAGAGTGCAAGTTTAAAGCATTAAAAGTGCTTTTTCCTACAAACTTTGCTAGAGTTTTTGTGGATAGGAACATATTATAGTCACTTTTTACCATAAATTGGGGTCTATCACAGTGTCTTATATTTTTTTCGGTTTCTAAGCATACTTTCAAACAGGTCAGGAGAAGGAAAATAAAGTCCAGCAATATTTGTTAATTCTATCAGCCTATGAAAAAATAATTTTTCGTTACTAGACTGTCTATACAAATTTCACACTTAATGGTTTTCGATTCGACTCGCTCACGGTGGGTTCCGTACCAATATCGACAAAGAGTTACAAAAAAATCACGTTTGTTGTACGTTTTTAGTATTTGTTGTTATAGCGGCAACAGAAATACATCATCTGTGAAATCAACTGTCTTGCTATCACGGTTCTCGAGACACAGCCTGGTGACAGACAGACAGACGGACGGACAGACGGACAAAAAAGTCTTATGATCTATCGGTTTAGGTAGTTAACTAAAGGTAAACAATCTTGGTATATCTTTTTATATTAAAGAGGTCGTATATAATATACACAAAGGATATTTAAATTTAGTTTATTAGCTAACATCGATTTAGGTAAATATTCGCAAAGATTTTTATATACAATTTATAGACAACTTTCAGATAAAAAGACATGTCAAGATTGTTTACCTTTAGTTAACTACCTAAACCGACGGAGTATAGTAATAGGGTCCCGTTTGGGTACGGGACAATAAAAATAAGAAAATAAATATCTATCGCGCTTTCACGACTAACTAAACTATTGAAGTAATTTCGATGAAATTAAATGTAGGTAAGCTCTTTTTTTTCGAAATTCACACGGAAGTAGTCGCGGGTGAAAATAGTAGGTTAAAGGTCATCTCAGTTCAGTGGCGTAGCGTGCCTTGTCGGGGCCCCGTATAAAAAAAATGTTTAGAGGCCCTTTATGGGGGTAAAGATTTTTCACAAAAGTAAAAAAATATTGTGAAAAGAAATATTTATTTATCATAACATAATTTAACCATTTTACAAATAAAAATCTAATTTTAAATATTTACTCTCCTTGCCTTCTTTTATTTTTTTTCTTTTTTTAATATTGTCATTTGTAAAATAAAATCAATTAGAAAGCTTTTATTTTTTTTCCTTACACACTTTGGGGGCCCCCGTGACCCGGGGGCCCCGTATAATTGATACGGCAGATACGGCGGTAGCTACGCCCCTGTCTCAGTTAGCGTGAAGAAAATGAAAGAAAATAAAATTTTCAGTTTCAATTAGGTATCGTTTCTAAGCTTCTAATTTTTTTAAATCTATTTTTTACCCTTGTTAAATATAAAACAAATTAGATAGGTACCAAAACTCAAAATTGAAAGTACTAAGGACAACAATGAAATAAAAAATACGTCCGTACAAGTTTACTTCGTGCACTTCGATGGTCCAGTAGCGGCCACACAATGGCCGCCATTGTGATTATTTAATAACTTAGTGGTAACAAAATTAATGTAAGGTTACTTCCAGATGATACGATATTCCATGTTCCTTTTTAACCTTTGTATCATAATTTTTGCAACCTGTTTCCACACAACTAGGCATTGTTATGACAAGCAAAATACTCGTTGACTCTCGCACACGGACCACTGTCAAATGAGTCACGTTGGCCCTAAACTGCTATTTTAGGGCCAATGCGCTAGTGCCATTTAGTCGCGCGGTTGGCCTGGTCCTTACGCTAGTAATATACATATATGTCAATGGTTTTACTATTGTGTCTCGTTTCGCGGGTATTGATAGTATTAAAACACGTTGAGTTTTCGCAACAGACTGAATTTTATTTTTAGAACGTCAAGCTACATACATTCATAAATCAACCACAGACCTACTAGATGCCTTTAAGTAGAGGTAATGAAACCTATTTTGATACAACATACATACATACTATACTCCGTTTGTTTAGGTAGTTAACTAAAGGTAAACAGTCTTGGTGTGTCTTTTTATATTAAAGAGGTCGTATATAATATACACAAAGATTATTTAAATTTAGTTTATTAGCTAACATCGATTTAGGTAAATACCTATTTGCAAAGATTTTTACATACAATTTATAGACAACTTTTAGATAAAAAGACATGCCAAGATTGTTTACCTTTAGTTAACTACCTAAACCGACGGAGTATAATAGATAAACGCTTGTGTTAGTTTAGTTGTTTCACACGGTTCACAATATACATCTACTGACTAAGTATAACTCTTATAATTTTGAGCGTGATGGTTCAGTCCGTTTCAATACGAACAAAATAAAGTGCTCAACGGACCTAAAGAAGTTTTCACTACACAATAATCTTAGAAGCTTGTCTGCTTACCCAACTCATCTTGATCTTGGTTGTAATACAGCACGCTCTCGACGAAGTGATGATAGATGGTGTCGACGGTGAGCCCGGTGGAGACGTAGTACTCAGCCGGTTCGCGCACTTCTACGTCTTCATCCGCCAGAAGCGCGCAGTACCTATGGACAAGTAACATGGTACAGTCCGCCCGTTATAAGTTGGCGAGTGTGAAATTAGGCTCTGCGAATTTTGGCGCTTGAAATATCGTACAAAAATAAAGGTTTAAAAAAAAAATGCCAATAACTGTTTTTAACAGCCATAACAACTGCAAAATATTGCATTTATTTTTTTTATTTGCATTTATAACGGACGGACTGTAAGTTCATACCATCACAGAAAAAAAATAAGCAGAATAAAAGTGCGAGAGGAAAACCAGCGAGAAATGGTATGAAAGAGAACTAGCTAGACATAGGCTCTGATTACGTTAGAGGTAGAGAAAAAAACAATTTTACAATAGAGCAAAGGACAAAGCCAGCTGTCAAATGCCTACGGTTAGAAAAGTGTGAGAGAGACGAAACGAAAGTGAAGCTAGCAGTTGTCTTTTTCTAGAAATCTGATTGGGCCAAAGCACGTGACCCCAGAATGAAGGCAAAGAAGGAACGAGGTGGGGTTTTTTTTACATAAGTACCATAAACTAGTGCTTGCTTGCAATCCCACCTGATGGTAAGCAGTGATGCAATCGTTGATGGTGAGGCGCACTAGTTTATTAAGAGCCTATTCACTCTAGTCTTGAAGATACCCAAATTATAATCGGACGAAAAGACCGCAGCAGGCAAATTGTTCCAATCCCTCGATGTACGCGGTATAAACGACGAGGCAAACCGCTTTGTCCGGACCGTGCGGGTTTCGACAACGTAAGGATGGATACTCGCCGTACGACGGCTTGTCCGAGTACGGGTTTTCTCGGTAAAAGTCTAACACGCCCTCCCGCTGCGCCCAAGAGCGAGAGGGCGTGTTAGACTTTTTACTACTCTTCACTTCTTCAGCTGATCTACGTTACGTTAAATTGATTTTAAAAATAGCAAGCTCAGGCATATGTACTTACCGAAAGTAGAGGGGTGTGCGCAAGCGCAAGTACTCGCCCACCAAGAGGCGCGTGATCTGGCGCGTGGCCATGCGCCGCAACAGGACGGGCGCGTCCGCATCCAGGCAGGCGCACATCGAGCCCAGGAGCGGCTCCACTATGCCCGTGTATCTGAATTCATTCAATACATAGCATAATCTATATTTCTATACTAATATTATAAAGAGGTACAATTTGTAAGTTTGTATGTAGAGGGTAATCTCTGGAACTACTGCTCCCAATTTGAAAAATTCTTTCAGTGTAAGATAGCCCATTTATCGAGGAATGCTATAGGCTATATACCATCACGCTACGACCCACGGGAGCGGAGCAGTAACGAAAAATACGGGTGAAACCGCAGGGGACAGCTAGTTAGGCATATAATGGATAAGCTCGTGGCTAGATAATAACAGCCGCACGGGTCGATCTTCAAGGTTAAGCAACGCTTGCCAAGGTTGGTCTGGGGATGGGTAACCATCTTAATATACCGAGTTTCCTCCGTGCCTCGGAAAGCACGTTAAGCCGTAGGTAGGTCCCGGCTGTCATTTGTAGATCTTTGGCAGTCGTTACGGATAGTCAGAAGCCAGTAAATCTGACTCCAGTCTTGCCATGAAGTATCGTGTTACATCAGTTAATGGGTTGTGGAGGTCTGGTAGGCAGCCCTTCCTGGTATTCAGCTAAATACGGCTTGACTGGAAGCCGACCCCAATATAGTTGGGAAAAGGCTAGACAGATGATGATGATAATCAGCCATATAATATTCTCACTACTGGGACTCAAGCCTCCTCTCAAGGAGAGGGAATGGGCCGAAATCTACTACACGGGCCCAATGCGGATTGGTAGATGTCTTTGTATGTGAGGTGATGTGATGATTGAAAAAGGCAGTAATTAAAATCCGTAGTCTACAACAGTGCCCTCTTATTCACACTATAAGAGAATCTATATAAATATAAGAAAAAATTGTGAAGGTCGATCGCTTGGCAAGTAGGCTGACCTACCCGGCCCGAGCCTAGTCGTCAACGGCGCGTTCTGTTCCACGCGCGCTTCAAGGAGATGTCAGCAAACTGTAGGGGCCCGGCAGGGCCGAAGCCTCTGGGGACACGGATATTCCGAAAAGTAAGCCCGTGTCCCCAGGTCGAAGGCAACGAAGGAACGGGGTGGAGTTTAGTCAGTAAGAGTCTGACACGCCCTTCCGCTTCGCCCAAGTGCGGAAGAAGTTATTCTGATGATTCTACCTAAAAAAAAAGTGTGCTGACCTATGACATATGTCGCTGAGGCCGACGAGCGAGTTGACGCGCACGGCCAGCACCTCGTAGTGGCGCGCCAGCAGCGCCGCGAAGATGGGCGCGCACGTGAGCGCAGCGTCGCGCGAGCGGATGCACAGCCGCGCCATGCCCGCCACCGCCGTCGCAGAGCGCGCGTTGTCCCAATCTGACACACAATATGATACTTATTCAAGCGTGAAAAAGTAACAAACATACACACACATTCACTGACGATGAGCGATCCCGAGATTTACGAGATTAACAATCGAAAGAATCGGAATCATTAAAATTATCGCATTCTTTTTCGATTGAGTCAACGGAATTCACAGCTAGTTTTCGATTGTTCGAATCATTCACTCGAAACTAAAACATCGACTAACAACTCGCGAATGAACACGCCATGCGCCAGTCGCAATAACCGACCGAGTCGGCCTTGAGTCAAAGTCGAAATAATCGAGAACCATGGGGTTGTTCGAATAATCGTATACAACCACTACATCTTCAACTCATACCCTTAGCTGTAAGTTTTCTTAAAATTCATAAAACAAAATGAATAATATTAGCGTGAAGTGATTGATTTTAGCGATTTTGACGTTGATTTTAGCGTTTTTGGCCACGAGTCTAAAAAATACTATGAATGTTGTTTACCCTCAGGAGCGTCGGCGATTTTGAGGAAGACGCGCAGCAGGCCGGGGCCGGGCGGCACGGGCGACAGCAGCGACAGGTCGGTCGCGCGCAGCGCCTCCTCCACGTCGCCCGAGCTCACCGCGCGCCGCTCCGCTGCACCACACACAATGTACTCTCCACAAACGAGATATATAGGAAAGCAAGTAAGAGCAAGAGGATAGATTTGTTCATCTTTAGTAGCTGCAACTTTAGATAGATAGCTTATTGAAAACGGGCGTTAGACCACAAGTAGATAACTAAAACACACCAACGTTACGCTAATTACCCTAAACTTTTCTGGGGTATAGTTGGATGAGGTATGGATGGACCGAACGGTGGGGAGAGGGGCTTTATGACAGTTATGATCTTCTGAGTTTGTGCGGCGTCTCTCCGAGGACCACGACCAACCTTCATGCGTCACGAGTCCTGTTAACTGTTCACTAATGCCATGCGCGCACTAACGGCCAGCGGCCAGGTCGCGGCGGACAACGAGATACATACATTAGTATGAAACCGCCATAGAGCGCGCCCACTTGTGGCCGCCGGTCGCCTGCGGCCTGGCCGCTAGTGCGCGCCTGGCCTAAAGGACTAATTGACAGCGGTAGCTAATTGTGTAATAGAAATTAATCAATTTTTTGTCACCAACACGCTAAGAAGTTGGAAGGTGGACGCGGAACAGGATTGTAAGTCCTGCAAACGCCTTAGGAATGGAGTATCCTCAAACCGGAAGATCTTTCGGAATAGGACTTCATGTGTGGGGCAATAGTATCTTTCTAAATAAATAAAGCATATTACTTACGATAATAAATTGCATATTTTATCAAGCTTTTGCCGTTAATCCGTTTGTATTGTTCTCTAAACTTTTAAATTCTGTTATACTTACACGACTGCATCAGTTCCGTAGCCCATGTTAAATTATCAGGATCAAGTGCTGCTGCCAACTCTCCGCACTTTATGCGACATGCTGCAAATAATAAATATAGCAGTATAACCAAATGATGAAAAAAAAAGTAAAATTAATCTGTCTGTATTACATATTGATGCAATGGTTTAAAGTCTATTACCTACATATCTATATAGACAGCGCCTCTATCTCACAGAAAGAAAGAAAGAAAGAAAATACGTTTATTCCGCCCTAAAAGGAAAAGCAGAAAAACTTAGTTATATTTTTGTTAGAATATAATAATACCTACTCCTCTGAACCGATTCCGGTTATAGCGGTCAATCTCAGAAGAGACAAACACAAATGCTCTGTGTGTTTCTAAGTCTCATAATACCCCCGAAAGTATCTTCCTAGTTTGATGTACGAGTATGTATTTAGAAATATATAGTTGTCTAGTTCTCATACCAGAGGCTTTGCTTAGACCAATAGGTCACTTGCGGCCAGCGGCTAGCGCCCATCGAGATACATACATTAGTATGAAACCGCCATAGAGCACGCGCACTAACTTGTCCGCACGCGGCCAGCGGCCACAGGTGCGCGCGCTCTATGGCGGTTTCATACTAAGGGTCCTTAAACACAGACCGGCTCGGAGAGGAGAGCAGATTTTTTATCACGTTGAAAACAGAGCTTTAAGTATTTGTAGTAAGGTTTATTTTTGCATGTGAACGCGCAGTTCAAGCATTCTTTATGACAAAACAGTGCACATGCAAAAATAAACCTTACTACAAATACTTAAGACTCTGTTTTCATCGTGATAAAAATCTGCTCTCCTCTCCGAGCCGGTCTGTGTTTAAGGACCCTTAGTATGAAACCGCCATAGAGCGCGCGCACCTGTGGCCGCTGGCCGCGTGCGGACAAGTTAGTGCGCGTGCTCTATGGCGGTTTCATACTAATGTATGTATCTCGATTAGTGATGTGCCGGATCGTTAAAAATGTATATCCGCGGATACGGATCTGAATACGAATATTTAGTGTAAAGATCCGCGGATACGGATACGGATACGGATCTTTATTTTCTTATTCAAAATTATTGGATTGGTGTCGGTGCCCGCGACCTTGAAACGATCGTTGACGTTCTTTCATTATAAAGATCTATATCTATTGAAATGTTTGCAATTTAAAGGTGCCAAATATTTGATTTCAAGAAATAAAAATAATCTGATTGGAATTTCATAGCTTTTTATTTAATAATTCTACTTAATCACCTGAAAAAGATCCGTAAAAGATCCGCGTGAAAAGTAACGGACACGGATACGAATACGGATTTTTCTTTTGCCTCGGATATCCGCGGATACGGATACGGATATTCGGAACATCACTAATCTCGATGGCCGCCGCGACCTGGCCGCTAGTGCGCGCCTGTTCTTAGTTTGGGACTAGATGACGTTATTATTTGCAAGACTGGTTTTAGATGTGTAAAGAACGATGTGAAAATATATATAAGTGACGTACTAGTTTGTGTGCCGGCAGCGAGGCGCTGTACGAGATGGTCGCGCAGGCGCGTGCGCTCGGGCGCGTGCAGGAAGCGCGCCCACGAGCTCAGCAGATCCACCGCCAGCCCCAGCAGCTTCGCGTCGATCTGCACACACCGACGTAGGTACAGTGCGTTCATGTATATCGGATATTATATTATATTAGTGTAGATGTCTACACTAATATAATAAAGATGTAAAGTTTGTTTTTTTGTTTGTATCAGGTAATCTGTGGAAGTACTGGTCTGATTGCTAAATTTTTTTCACATTGGTGAAAAAAACCTAATCACCTAACCTATGTCACTCAGGAATACAGCAGCTTTCTATTGAGAAAGCTGCTGTATTCCTGAGTGACATAGGCTATATTTTATGTACGCGGGCGAAACTGCGGGCTAAAGCTAGTTTTATTATATAATACAACGTGTTTTTTTATATCCCATAACTTTAGGGTATGAATCAGATCATATCAAAGAATCAACTGGCTTATAAATTATGTTGCCTGGATTGCAATATTGCAAATCAAATATTAGATTATACATAGTTTAGAAAAGTTATCTGGTTATAAAAAAAATACATTAGGTATAGTAAGGAACAAAGATTACTTGTTCGTTGTCGGTCAGTGTGTAGTAGTAGTTGAGCACGAAGGCGAGGTCGGAGTACTGCACGTGCGGCGCCACGCTCGTGAGCAGCAGCAGGCACTGCTGGTCGCGCTCGTCGTTCAGCGCGCCGAGGTGCGAGCTCAAGATGTCCACCAAGCGAGGGCTGGACAAAAAAACAATATTCAATTACGTGTTAATGGGTTGTGGAGGTCTGTTAGGCAGCCGCACCTCGTAAAATACTGTTATTCAGCTAAATCCGGCTTGACTGGAAGCCCCCCAATATAGTTGGGAAAAGGCTAAGCAGATGATTCAATTACGTGTTAAAGGACATTTTTGGTCCAAATTTGAAGGTCGGCCATAGAATAAAAATACTATCTATATTTTGTGAGAGCTTTCACAAACATTTTTTACTATGAGAACAAAGATGTGGGACTTTGGGCGTAGCGGAACAGAGAGTAAAGTTCCACGTACCTCCGTTGAAAAGGAAGGATCCTCCAGCCGGACGGGTGTTATGTCCGGTGGGCGACTGCCCGATAGATGATTTCGGGCTGTTGTATCTATTCAAAATGCGCGGAGAACTATGCTTGCGCGATGCAAGATTCTGTGACGTCATGTGTAGTAAATGTCGCTACAGGACCAAGCTCGAACTCTTTGGTTTTACAATTCATGTCACCGAAAATGTTTGCGTACATTTTCGGTAACATGCCTCCAAGATCACAAACGAGTAAGAGGAAAGTTTTTGACCTTGAAAAAATCGGGATTAAGAGGGACGTATTAATGATTTTTATGCTTATAATTATGTAACTATAGTTCGTTCGCGTTAAGGGGGAAGCGTCAGGGTAGCCCGCGAAATTCAAATTTTCTTACGTTTTTTGCCATTTACAGACCAGTGGTAGGTTGTATGAAGTTAAAAATACTTTAGCGACTGTTAAGTCGTAAAGTAAGTGTAGCCGACCCTAAAATCACGAAATAAAAAATCAGCTACTCCATACATTTTGTCAAATTATGTGAACATAAATGTATGGAGCAGCGGATTTTTCTTTTCGTGATTTCAGGGCTGGTCGCATAGTAAAAGTCGTTCATATTGATGAGTACAACAACCCTTTTTAAGGAAAGCCTCTGTCGTATCAATATTGTATAGTTTATAGATAAAAATTTCGAATAGTAGAAAGTAATTCAAGCGTCATCTAATCTTCTAATCTAACCTAAAAATTTACGTGTACCTAAGTGTTTTTAAAAAACCAATTTGAAAAATAAATATTATTTATCATAATATCTTACTTGATGCACTTTGTCGACCTTGAGAGCATAAGGCAGACTTTGTGCAAGTACTGTTTCTTTTGTCGGCGTATTATTCCTGCGAGGAACATCCACGGCATCGGGTCGTCGGACTCCGGCCCGGTGAACTGGCGCAGGCGATCGATCAACAGCCTCTGAATAAGACTTAGCACCTGTTCTTGTACCTTGAAGAGAAGAATACTACACATGATAATAACTGTCAGGCGTCTAGCCCAAAGATGTTACGGTTGTAGGTGTCTTCAAGGCTAGAGTGAATAAGCTCTTAATAAACTAGTGCGCCTCACCATCAACGACTGCATCACTGCTTACCATCAGGTGGGATTGCAGTCAAGCACTGGTTTATACAGGAAAAGTTTTTAACCACTGCGTAAATTTTTTTTGGTGGCTCAGTGTAAGTAATAGAACACAAGTCGACTTCAAGATTAAGCAACGCTTGCCAAGGTTGGTCTGTGGATGGGTGACCATCTTAACATAACGAGTTTCCTCTGTGCCTCGGAAAGCATAGGCTGCCTACCAGACCTCCAGTAGTTAATAGTTTACATCTATTAAAAAAAAGTGGCAATATCGAAACTAATTCAGATGCGAAGTTTTTAAATTTGATTTCAGATTCAGAAGCGTCAAATGAAACATTAATAAATCTTAACAAAAATTCGGAGAATAATCGACAGAAGGCATGGAGCAGGTGAGGCTCTCCGCGCAACCAATTTAAACATATGTACCTATTTGGTATACTTGCAACATAACTTTAACTTCCGATCAAAATTTTTCGTAACCGAAATCGGAATTGAAGGTGCAAAATGAATCGGAAGTTACGAAACGGAATCAGAATTGAACCTCTGTAACATGTCTGGTCTAAACGAAGCACATACTTAATTATATTTTTTGAAATCATATACAGAAATGATTTAAAAAATACTTGTCTACATAAAGAAATGTGCTGAGAAGATTGGTGTGTTAACTAGTCAATAGCGATAAAATTAAAACATACCTTAGTCTCTGGGTCAGAGATTTGATGCAGGGGCCCGTTGAGGAAGGCATTCAGAACGGTTTCGCTGGGCCGCTCGATCAGCAGCTCGCCGAGAGCGGTGATGGCAGCGGTCCGCACAATGATGCTCGCATCGCGACACTGGCCCACCAAAATCTGTTAACAGACATAGTGTTAAAGTTTACAGTATTGGTTATCTTTAGGCTGATGTAGTAAGTCTTACAAGTCGCCATGGCAAACAAGTCAATCTTAGCTTGTCACATAGACCTGTTTCCATAGGTTGTGGAAAAAAATCATCAAATCGAGTACATGTTTCGCCCACCCTGACCCTACGCTAAGTACGAGTATGTCAGCAGCAATATATTAATAAATTTATTAATTTAAGACAACTTTTGGTCCAAAATGTAGTAGCGCTCGTCGCTGTAGCAGCTTGCACTGTACTCACCGCCAGGTGTTGTTCTTGCGGCGGCGGCGCGTCTCTGTCGGCTAGCAACTGTTGCAGCAGCGTGGCGGCCGCGTTGCGCACCGCCGCGCGCTCGTCGCTGTAGCAGCTTGCACTGTACTCACTTTCAGGTGCTGTTCTTGAGGCGGCGGCGCGTCTCTCTCGGCTAGCAACTGTTGCTGCAGCGTGGCGGCCGCCTTGCGCACCGCCGCGCGCTCGTCGCTGTAGCAGCTTGCACTGTACTCACCTTCAGGTGCTGTTCTTGCGGCGGCGGCGCGTCTCTCTCGGCTAGCAACTGTTGCTGCAGCGTGGCGGCCGCCTTGCGCACCACTGCACGCTCGTCGTTAGTACGACGAGCAATCACTGCCATCAAGCGCGACTCTCCGCCATCCCCATTCAGTTGCTGCCACACAAAAACTGGCGTATAATATAGGTAACCTAAGCATAATACTATGATTTTCCCCTCATGTCAATGTTTGAAATGTTAATTCCTGCTTCATTAAGCAATCAATTTTAACGCTGTTTTCAGAAAACCATTATTTTTTGCGTTCTTAATCATAAAATATGTACAAAAATAACACAAAGAAATTCTGCATTGAAAATAATTAAAACAAAATCCCTAACCTTTATAGTGTTGATCAAGGGCGCGTGTTTGCTGGCGAGGCACTTGGTGAGGATAACGAGTGCGCGCGTGCGCAGCGTGGCGGACTCATCTTCAGTTCGGTCGAACACGCCGCGCAAGATATCCTCTTCTATCTCTTTTTGATTGCGCGCACTCAACAAGCTCGCTGCGTCCTCGCCTAACATATCGTCGTCTGACTGTAGACATAAAAATTTTGTACATTTTAGCCCGGTCAAAATATACGAATTAATAGGGGTAAGGTTACAATGATTCGCACCCAATTGAGAATTGGTCACCATCATATCTGATCTACAATTTTTGTCTAGGCTATTATGTAAAACTTATCGTTTTGCTGAAAATCGCGAAAAACTGGTTATATATTTGGTATATCTTTGTGGTGGTATATTATTTTCCAGGTATCAGATTAATATGGACTTTTTAGGTTTCATTTATGCTGAACAATAATGCCAATTTTCTGCTGGGTGCGAATTATTGTAACCTTGAATGTGCAAATTGACCAAGCTATCTTGCTAATAATTACCTATTATAAGAACTTGTAATGCTGGAATTTTCAATTCGAAATATTTAGAATCCATCGCCACCGACTTACTTAAGTAAAACGTGTCTTCAGCAATGTGTATTAATTTTAAGTGGCTTGTTTTTATAAAAATTACGATTTTATTTTGGTTTTATTTGAATTCTTCATATGATATAGGCTATGTTACTTGCTGAAGATGTTGCTTTCTAATAGTGAAATCATTTTATTTATTTTTTATTTAAATCGTGCAAAGAAACAAAAAATCATATTTTTCCTCTTTCATCATCATTATCTACCTAGCCTTTTCCCAACTATATTGGGGTCGGCTTCCAGTCAAGCCGGATTTAGCTGAATACCAGTATTTTACGAGGAGCGGCTGCCTACCAGACCTCTACACGGTACTTCATGGCTAGACTGGAGTCTGATTTACTGGCTTCTGACTATCCGTAACGACTGCCAAAGATCTCCAAATCACAGCCGGGACCAACGGCTTAGCGCTCGCTGTGTCCTGTGTGCTTTCCGAGGCACGGAGGAAACTCGTTATGTTAAGATGGTCACCCATCCACAGACCTCTTTATAATATAAATATGTTAGTTTAGTTAAGAATTCTAAGAATTTTCTCTTGTGTCAAGACAGTATAATAATATGCGATTTTTAAAGCATCAGAAAGTTACCTCCAGGTACTATGTACGTACCTGTGCGGAGCCAGAGGCTTGTTCGTTGGGCGTCTGGTCATTACCCGGTGGTTCTGCCTGAACACTGGAGCTAGCACCTAAAAACCAAGGATTTTCTGTTCATAAACATAATTATGAACGCTGTTTCTTTAATCTTTACTAATATTATAAAGCTAAAGAGGTTGTTTGAACGCGCTAATCTCAGGAACTACTGGTCCCATTTGAAAAATGCTTTCTGTGTTAGATAGCCCATTTATCGAGACAGGCTATATATCTCGCTAAGACCAATAGGGGCGGACAAAGTCGCGGGCGGAAGCTAGTTTACTCTATGTATATGTATTGCTTCTTCTTTTACCTGGCGTTAATCCCGGCCATTGCCAGGGTCCGCCTTCCTACTTAGCTTTCTCCACTTTGCCCGATCTTCAATATCCTTCCCGGTAAGGCCATTGGCTCTCATGTCGGATTTGACGACGTCCAGCCAGCGCTTGCGAGGGCGACCACGGGACCTAGCCCCAAGAACAGCCATATCCATGCATCTTCGACCAACGTACTCCCTAGGACGGCGCATGATGTGGCCATACCATCGCAGACGACACTCTTGCAGTTTTTCCCCCACGTCACGGACACCAAGACTACCTCGGATGAATGAGTTTCGTTGTTGTTGTCATATACAACAACAACGAAACTTATTATATTGCTACTTATGATATTTAACTAAGATTTTATTACAGAAATAAAATAATGTGCTCGATTGTTCGCTTGCTTTTTGCGGAAGGAATTTATTAGAACCAAAAATATTAATATCCGGTGCATGTCATAAACTAGAATCAGACTACTTATAAAATCATAGACATTGCCCTGTATTTTGAGTACTAAATAACAACTTACATCAGCAAATGGCCGTCTTCTAACCTCTACCCACAAAAAGCGAGACAAGAAAGCCAATTTTAGCAAATTCGTATTAGGATAATAATAAGAATCTTATATTTTTCAAGCGACAATATGATTCACGGAATATGATTCTGATATAAATTAATTTAATTAGATTCGGCTAATTTGTGCAATCATTTTACGAATATTAGAAGAATTGCTTATGATCTGCTAAAAATTCGGGATTGACCTTATAAGTCCGCAACCTACCAAAAGCCTACCACTAATTTACAGCTATGAATGCCAACAAAAACAATAATTTATCTAAAATATAATATATGTCTGCAACAGCTTAGTCGAATAATGTTACTTCTAGTCAGATAACAATATGAAACAAGTTTTAACTACTTATAGAATAAACGATCAGAGATACATACTTGGTGCGCCAGTTTCAGTAGTTCCAGGTGCTTGTTCAGCCGGTTGCTCATGTTCTTCATGTCCATTGCCTAACAGTTTAGCTAGTGCCTCCTGTGAAGTAATAATCAATTAAAAGATGAAATTATAAATACGAGTGCAGGAAGAAATATGTACCTTTACGAAGGTTTTTGTTTGAGTAGGTAAATTCTCCCGCTCCAGGATGGAGCGAGAGCCGACTGAAACCTACAGATTTTCCTATGTTTGCCTTTCGTGTTCTAAGATCACGTAAGTCTTTCGAATGTTCAAAAGAAGTTGTTGCGTCAATACAGGATTTAAGGTACCTATAGTCTGTTTTTTAGACCCGGAGATTAAAATGACATTTCAACACAAAAGAACTGGCGTCATTCCTATAGTAATTTATGAGACATTACGTCATGTGTCAATTTAGTCTCTAGGTATAAAAAACAGACGATTCTTAATTATCTGATTAACAAACTTTTATGTCATTCAAGACAAAGTTTAAATTCTTTTATAGTTCATATTTTTAAGGCTTTTTAATACATTTGGTCACTCACAAATCTACTTAAAATACACGACTTTAAAGTCGAAACTTGAATAGTTGGCAATAAATTACTATTACTATCTTGAATAATTTTAAGTGTAAATGGTTTTGATACGTACAGTGGCTAACTGGCGATGGCATAGTCTTGTTGCAGCAGACAAATCTATTAGCCAAGTCAGATATTCTCTGTAAGATGCCAGTGGTAGAGAAATCATCAGATCAACAACTAATTTTGATCGCAAGTCGCGAACTTCTGCACGTTCCTGTAAAGATAATAAAGGTATATTTATATGTATAGCGAGTAGGTAGGTAGATGATACAAGTTGATAATTAGAAATTGTGTATTAGAGCAATAGCGCACTAGCGGCCAGGTCGCAGTGGCCATCGAGATACATACATTTTTATGCGGCCAGCGGCCACAGGTGCGCGCGCTCTATGGCGGTTTCATACTAATGTATGTATCTCGATGGCCGCCGCGACCTGGCCGCTGCGGACTGGCCGCTAGTGCGCTCCTAGCCTTAGGGTGCGTCCACATCTGGCGAATGTGCCGCGAATGCGCAGCTCGCGAGCCGTTTGCGAGCTGCGCGCGTGCAGTCACGGCAATGGTTTGGTGTGCTTCTTTAAGCGGAACTCATACAAAAATGCACGCGCGTAGCTCGCGGGCGGCTCGCGGGCAGCTCGCAAACGGCTCGCGAGCTGCACATTCACGGCACATTCGCCAGATGTGGACGCACCCTTAGGATTTGTGATACACTGAACTGAAGTAGGGACAGGCAGACAGGTGCTATGTGGCAAAAGTGTTTT
Organism: Mythimna separata; assembly: GCA_030763345.1. NCBI lineage: Eukaryota > Metazoa > Arthropoda > Insecta > Lepidoptera > Noctuidae > Mythimna > Mythimna separata. The sequence continues at coordinate 16,930,227 of CM061167.1, read as the reverse complement.
GAACGGGGCCAGACTTGGATTTTGTTAATTTTATTAGTTTTTAATATTATTATTTTTATCAAAATCAATCGTACTTCTTAATTCAATAAGCTTTTAATTCAATGGGCCTGATGAGAAATTGTTAATAGCATTATTTTAAAATAGCAGGGTTTATAAATAAAATTGGTTTCAACATAATGGACAACTAGCAGTCTGGCATCCTTCTATCCTATACCTACATAAAAGGAGAAACTGTCTGACTGATATAGGTACCAGTCAGTACACAACCGAAACAACTGGGACTACAAATGCCCAATTTTAGACCAGGCTTTATTTTCTGACTTAGCGGAGCACTAGGAGAGAATTTTCTAAAATTCAACCCCTAAGGCGATGAAACAGGGGTTCAAAGTTTGTATGGAGAAACCTACCGCGTGAAAGTGAAACGCAGGCGAAGTAGTTGGTAAAAGCTAGCTTCAATATTTTTTGAAGTACCTAGCCGCAGTGTGCCTTTTCTGCTTAGATTGGGACTAGATGGCGTTGTGTGAAAGTTGTGGAATATTATTATATTGATTGATTACTTTATTGTACACCATAATAGTTATTTGTTATACAAGAGTGCAAAGTTGCTTTTTAACCGCGTGTTCAATTTTGATGACCGAGCAAGCGAAGGATTCTAAAATTGAATCACGAGCGCAGCGAGTGATTTAAAATTAGAATCCTAAGCGTTAGCGAGGGAATCAAAAGAGCACGAGGTGAAAAATCTTTGCACTCGAGTGCAACACGTAACTTTTCATTCCACCTCAGCGAGGAAATGACTAAATGCAAAAAAAAAAAACGTTTTCTGAGAAAGTTTTGGCTCCTTTTGCTAGTCGCCACGTGTTGAACATATCGTACTGTTTTAAATACCGTCAAACGGGGTGAATAGGAACGCAGGGGTGAATAGGAACAAAACTTTGATTTTAATTTTTACTTTGGTTAAATATTTTATCTTCATTTCTGTATAAGCATCGCCTTTTATTACAATTAATGGACAAATAGGAGTAATTAAATGCTGGAAAAACCTGTTAAATAACACTGTTTTAGGCTATCACGGTTTGTTTCATAATTTAAATTGCAACAGCGTCGAAATATCGGGAACTCAAAATAAATAAAAACCACGGAAGATATCCCGTAAGTGACAATTTAAATTACTGTTAAATAACGTTAAAATCCAGTAACCATTTTCGTTCCTATTCACCCCTGCGTTCCTATTCACCCCGTTTGACTGTACTTCTCGCGTGATTGTTGAGGGAGAAAGCTCATTTGCGCATTATTAACAGTTTCAGTCAATTTTGTTGGCGTCAAACAAACTTCCTCGTCGCTAGATTCACTCATTTTAGTTTTTTCAATTGTTTTCAAGTTTCTTGCTTTTAATATAAGGTTTAACAATGACGTGAAAAATGTTGCGTAAAGAACCGCGTACAAAGCAAATTGAAAAAAGAACACCAAGAAGGTTCCGAGTCTGAGTTTTTAACAAATTAAAAAAAAAAAATGATATATTCGGCACCATACCACCATACATAGCAGTAAATAGGTTTAATGTTTTTTTTTAATTCCCAAACTTAGTGCACACGATGTTCTAAATTCAATTTACTTTATCCTCTAGAGAATAAAAACGGCTTTTCCACTCAGATATTGAAGAATAAAAATACTCTTTCCGAGATGGTGGGATGAAAAAGTTTATTTAGAGAAACAGTTCGTAAATGTCACATAGTAAGTCTTATACATTTTTTTAATATATGTATTAAAATGTATAATTTGGGTCAATTTGTCAAAAAACACTAAAAGTTCGATGAAAACAAATTCCAAAGGATATGGCCGATATGGGTAGTGTTTAGGGGTCTGAAAGGATAGCAGACCCCTCCAGTCGACCAATCAATTTGGCACACGATGCACCAAACGCCCTATATAACTATAAAAATGGAATAAACCCGCCAGTTGATTGCTAACAATCTGCAACGAGCTATAACAATCACAACAAAACGGTCATCCGGGCAACATGAAGATAAACTAAATGCACAACTCAATAAAAAAAATATACACTAAGCACACTGTGACACATATTTCGGAACGCAAGGGAAAATAGACATGACATTGACATTAAATAATTTTGACACAACAAACAGCTGACAGATAGAAAACTATACAAATAATAAAATTAGGAAGAATACAGAGCTAAAGGTTAGAGAAATTAAAAATATATACATTGAAGAAGTGATTTGAGTGGGTATCGAGTTTTACGTAATATTAACAAAAAAGGCTATCCGGACGTCAACACGACCTAACAAATGCACAAAAACGCTACTTCCTCGCAGCAGAACGTCGTGCCTTCTTTGGCGTTGGCGATGGGGATGGCGACGATGACGGCACTGATGGGACGGGGGACACGACGTTATCACTGACCTGCATGATATTATCGAGGTCACTCATTGAGTTAACTCGATGCCGGGAGCCGTCGAAGCCGAGAACGTAAATAAGGCCTTGCTGCGACCAGCAGTTGTTTACCCCAAACTTCTCACGCGCATACATAAACAGTCGATGCCGCGATTTTGTCAAAAACTCGGATACTGTAATGCTGGTGCCCTTCAACCTTGTCTTGGCAAACCAGATACTGTCCCTAAGATTGACATCTCGTAGCTTACAGAGTATCGGCCTGGGCTTGCTGGTACCTGCCTGTCTCCCCATCTGATGGCAACAGTGAAGTCCGTCAGCTTTAAGTGACAGCGCACAACCTCAGCCACCACCTGCGCTGTGTCCTCTTTGGCCTGCGCTGTGTCCTCTTTGGCCTGCTCCGTGACACCATGAAGCAACACCATCTACCGTCGCCCACACATCTCCAGATTGTCCAGCCCAAGTGCAAGCAGATCTATTTGCTTCTGAAGACAATCTAGCGCCTCAAGAATAAACTTCATGAAGGAAGTGAATTCCGTCACCACACTGTCTGCTGGTTGAAGTTCCTGAAGGGGTGTTTTGCAGCTTGGCTTCAAAGTTAGACATACTATCTTGAACCATGTCAATAAACTTTGTTGTTATTTACTTTATTTAGTATGTTAGAAACTGTGGTTTTAGGAGATACCACTGTACTGGAGGGTATGCTACATTAGCATGTATTTGTATAGTTAAATTACATAGTTTAATTTATAGGTATTTGGATTTTAATTAATTTTTACAATTAAGCAACAAATTTTTAGCACCAGTCTCCTCTTGCAATTTTTTTGTTTTTTTTTTTATATATTTTTATATTATTATTATTTAATATAATTATCTCTGGCCATATCTCAGTAGTTTTTAAACAGAATGGAAACTGTCATGATATATAAAATAAAAGTAATTACCGATTTCTGTTTTGAAATGTTAAAAGTTGAGACACCTAAATAACGAAACAACCAATAAGCCTTCGAAAATTATTTTAATTTAAAGAAAATTTCTGCTAACTTACCAATCCATCTTGACTTAAGCAGAAGTGTTCCAAAAGGCACATGTAACCATTTAATGCTGGCTTGCCGTGCGTGGCCAGCAGCAGAATTGAATAAGTTACATAATATGGTCCAACACATTTCTGAAAAGATAAGAACAAATACAAAAATGAATATTATTGATTATAGTAAGCTTAGTGAAAATACTTTTTTAATACTAGGTTGCACTGACAGGCAGTGTATGCCAACTAGTATTAAAAAAATATTTTACATTGGACATCTGGTTGCACAAACAATGTTTGATAAATCAAAAATAAAAATGTGTGCTTACATTGCCCTGCCTGCCATCCAAAGTTGATTTGACGAGTTTTGAGAGTATGCATTTAAAAAGCAACGTTAGTGCCTGTTCATTGGATCCTCTTGCATCAGTTATTAAAGTATGTATTATTTTGTATATCATATCTGATATACGTTCAAGTATCACTTTGTCTGAAATAAAATAAAATAAAACAAAATGCTCAACTAAACCAATATCCTAATTGCATCTCATTGCCATGATATAGCAGTTGTACTGTATGGTTCAGAACATTGGACTGTGTAAATAAGAGATGAAAAAAGATTGCAACAGGAGATGAAAATGTTGAGATTGTTGTGTAGTGTTAAAAGAATAAATAAAATGAGAAATGAGTATATTAGAGGAAGTTTGCAAGTGACCAAAAGGTTGAAGGGGAATCATTTGTGTCGGTACATTCATGTAAAAAGGAGGGATGAAACGTATGTTACAAAAAGAGTTATGAGTATAAATGTAGATGGATGGAAAGGGAGGCCAAAGAAAAGAGAGTGATATGAAAGAAAAGGGAATTGATGATAGCGTGACAAGTAGCAGTTGGAAGAAGAAAATGTGTTGCCAACCGCAAATAAAAAGGGAAAAGGACAAAATATGATAGTAGTTTTATAGACATAAAAGGTTGACTAGAAACATGTAAGTGGATTCTAGGATGGACTATCCTAATAGGTGCAGCTGGTGGCACGCTGGCAGTTACTGCAGTCAGCATATTAGTAATTGTGCATCCCATTGCACAAAGCCAACCAAGCTGTCCCTATACCACACTAAAAGGGTAGAAGACTTTAAGATGTACTCCTTTCAGGTCATAAGTTATCAAGGAATTTACATAAATCAATCAATAGTTGAATAAATCATAGTAATTCAAATAAGTTGTGAAATCCTAATTGGGATACCATATTTTGCTGAATCTAACAGGTGAGATCTAATTAACTATTACACTAAATATTTTACACTAGTACCTCATCTCATTTTCACTGTAGAGCAATTTAGAAACAAAATATAAGAATTAAAAAAAAATAGAACAACAAAAATAATACTTGACTTACTGTCATCTGAAAAATTAAAATATTTTATTAGAATGCTTCATTTAATATGTTTAGTTACAGTCAAAGTAAGTTGCAGACTTCACTTACCCACATGTAATTTGTCAACAATAGCATATCCAGTTATTTCTACTAGATTGCTTAAAAAATCTTCAAAATTCAGATCAGTAGGGCTTAGTTTTAAATGTTCTACAATGACTTTTAAGTCCGCCGCAAACTCTAACAGTTGCTTCAATACATAGTTGACTTCTTTAGTAAGTTCCCTTGAATTGAAGTTGCTTGCTCCATCACACATCTTTATGGGAAAGTGAAGGCAGGTCAGTGACTGAGCAAACAGTTGTGAATGATAGATGTGATATACTTTAAATCCTGGGATTAACAACAACTTAAAGTAAACTCGAGATGCTAATAGAGCATAGTTTCTGTATTCCCTGGTATGAACATTTTTGCGCCCATAATCTATATAGTACGCTAAAATAGCTAATACTTTCTTTTGCTGTATTATACTTGAAAGGTATGCCCAAGACTTCTCTTCATTAGGTATGTCTTCGGAACTAAGCCAAGAATCAGCCGACTCTATTATCGCCTTAAATGTGGTGTTTAAATCTACAGAATCTATTGCTCTCTCATATTCTTCCGGCAAGTCACAGAACTCAAGAAATTCTGTTCGATAAATAGCAGTGACCCAGCCGTGGTCAAGGCGGTCCAACTGCAGTTCGTTTAATTTCACGACTAAAGCCATTGTATTATTAGTAACTGCCGCTGTTATCACAAACCATCCGGTTTGATTCTTTATATCTTATGTTTCCCAAGTTTCATTTCAACGTTGGTCGAACACAATATTTGTCTAAGAAGCAACTTATTTATTCCAATGCTATTCAAATTATATGGGCAAAACTCTATCACCCGCAACAATGAATGACGCGGAATGACGCCGACGGTAATTTATTACGCTATAACACCAATATTTTATTGATTATTGATTTCCCCTAACAAGCAGTGTTGCCAACAACGCAGAGTCTGATGTCGCCATTTTTCACAGCAGGAGTAGCCGAATTTTAACTTTTGTAGCCTAAAGTAGCCCAAAAGTCAAATACCGCTGTAATTACAATAAAGTGCAGCTAAAATCAATATTTATCTGACATACAATTTTGTTTTATTACGAATTTTTTGATGCAATATAAGTTCCTCTTTTTTTGCCCGTTTGTACATATTAATTTTAGTTTGTGTATAATATACCGAGATTCATTTATAATATTTAATTTTAGAGTTTAAATTAAGACATGTACTTATGTAATCGACTTTTTTTGAATTGCAATTTGTACTTGTAACCAGTAGAGTAGCACTCGGTTGTTTTAATACGTAATTTCTGTTTAAAAATTTGGATTGTAAAAATTTCTTTTTTACCAAATTTTAGGAGGGGTGTGATGTGGGGTTATAGGCACACTAAATTGTAATGTGTCGACTCAGACATTTGATACGTAACTCGGTAGCGTCACCAGTCGCTCCGATACTCGCTAACCAGCCAAACGCCTATGTTCCTTTATCTAAATTATTGTGTAACAGAGTAAAATAAACTGTCAGTACCGGAACCAGTGTTTCTTTGAACATTCCTTCAAAAGTAGTCGGTAGTGATTTAGGTGTACCATTCGCGGTACACGCACTATAAACATTTCTACATGTATACACTGTGAATAAATTATACTGTTACGGATAAAATGATATAATAAAACTCACATGAAATATCTGAAGGGTAAGTAAGTATCTGTATATTTCTTCTTGAAATACAATACAACTGCTCATTCCCGCCAAAATCGCCGACCACCTCTGTCGTTTGTTTATGACCGTTGTTTTTTTTTAATTAGTGTTGGCAGTGTAACAAATAAAATGTGCCAGTATTATCGACTAAAACTTAATATTGATTATACTAATATCGGAAAACCTAACAATACCAATAAATATATACTTAAAAAAAAAGGCTCGCGTTTGACCACAATTTTACCTGATGGTAAGCGATGATGAGATCTATGATGGAACACGCTTCTTCTTCTTCAAATTATTCTGCATCATCTACCAGTAACATTAAGGCACCATCAAGGCTTTCGCCATCAACATCATCAGTGGTAACTGAAGTGGTAGTTAGTATCTATTTGATGTAACATGAATATTTCCGTCGTCATAGCCACCAAAAAAAATACATATCACTTTCTTGTGTGCTAAATTTGGTTACATAATAGAAATTCAGGGAACTCCCTGGAACTAGTCAACCATAAACTAATAGGGTAACCATCATATTTATTAATACTTACAGACCTTAGGGTGGCGATGTTTTTTATGGACTCTAAAGTAGCTAAGTCGGCTTAGAGCATTTAGGTTAACCTATCAATACCCGCGAAACGAGACACAATAGTAAGACAATAACAGCGCGGTCCTATGAGACCGGTCGGGGATTCATGAATTAAATGCTCTAAGCCAGTCGCCTATCACGTTTATTTGTCGCCAATTCTTGGTCTGAGTAGCCTAAATGGCGATAAGTCGCCTACGTTGACCTCACTGCTAACAAGTACAAATCCACCAAAACAAATTGTCGTGAGGCCTTAGGGATGGGCGATCCGATTTATTTTAATCGAGTTATTCGAATTAAACAACAGATGTCTCGAAATCAATTTAAAGTGACTCGGTTCAGCAAGACGCTTAGACGGTTGAAAGAAATTTCATTCTGTAAGTTTTTGAATGAATAACAATAATTGTTTTACGACTTCTCTTAAAAATTGTCCTTTTATGACTCATCATCTGCCTGATGTCCTTTTATGACTAAAAAAACATATTTCTGCAAAAAGTATGAAAGTAATTCTTATTTTTTTTTTTTAATGGAAATTGGAAATCCGCGCTTAGGTACCTAATCTCAAAAATTGTAAAGAACTAATGTTACATGAAATTAAAAAAAAAGGCTAAGCGTTATTGTAGTGTACGATGAAAAAGTATGAAAGTAATTCTTATTTTTTTAAAATGGAAATTGGTAATCCGCGCTCACCTAACCTCAAAAATTGTAAAGAACTAATGTTACATGAAATTAAAAAAAGCCTAAGCGTTATTGTAGTGTACGATACACATATCACACACATCTATTCGAAAAGGACGGCTTTGTTCGCCTTTAAGTGCGCCCAAAGGTAGTGTTTTCTGTATGAAACTTTTAATCGTTAAATTTTTTTATTCCCCGTTAAATTTTTTTATTCCCCGTTAAATATTTTTATTCCCCGTTATCTGAAATAAGTGCGCAGCAATGAATTTGGAACATCTTAGTGTTTAGCGCCAACGAAAGTGAACGCATATATTGTTTGAATTAAGACAATTAATGATAAATGGCAAATATGACAAATAATTACAAAAATGACTAAAAAATTACAAAAATGACTAAAAATAGACTAAAATAGATTAACATGACAAATATGACAAATGATAAAATGATGAGTTTATTATTCCTTTATTTCCTCATAGAGGGTGATGAAAAGTAGAGTGTATGACTCGGGCGCAAATATATTTTTGGCTCGGGCGACGTACCTACTTTGAATCCCTCGCTATGTTCAGGATTCTACTAAAGAACCCCTCGCTACGCTCGGGATTCTACACAAGAATCCTTAACTTCGCTCTCGATTCAAAAAACGCCCTCGCCGTAATAATATTACTTTGCTCCCTTATGACACAATCTACTATTATCTATGGCAACCGTTTTCCAGCCCTCTTGATCTGGCTGTCGAACTTGTAAGACATGTAGAGTCGGGTGTCTCACATTGAACCAGGCAGCTACATTGAACCACCGTCGAATCTCGCAAATGCGACATTGCCAAACCGCGCTAATAGGAGTGAAAGAGAGGTATTTACGTTCCGTTTCGTTTCTTCCTTAAAATTAGCTGCCTGCTTGCAAAGCATTTCATCCAGTTGATCCAGTCTACTGTTTGTACCCTGATTTACCATCCAAGCACGACGAGCTCTTTGACCTAATTCCGAAGGTTGACCGTCTTCTCCTGGCTGCTGTTCCTCTTTATACCCCTGTTCAGTCTTGAATTCTTTACCAGAAAACGTACCTTCTTCTAGCAGTCCTTGATCATCACTCCTAGATGGAGCTTCCAGCAGTTGTTGATGCATCTGGTTGATCAGCGTTTTGACAGCTACTACAGCGTACTCTTTCCAATGTTCTTCTAAAGAATTCAAACACTTTTTCAAGTATTCGAAGGTTCGACGTTGGACACTGGTCTTCTTTAAGTTTACCCCGATCTTTTCGATGTTGATGGCAAGCGTCAGTTGTTCGTCGTCTTGTGGTCTGCTGCTATGCCACCGTTAATGTTCTCCTTGGATCAGGAGCGTATTCCAGTCACCTACCAGTCCAGAGTACCACTTTAGTCCACACACACCACACTGTTATACACACCATTCACGATTACTTTTCGGAACTTGCGCGATCCGGCTCGAAGGACCAATATGTGCGGAGTGCGAGGTCGTATATGATATAAAAGCACTGATTGGTTTTGGAATAATTTATTAAAAGTTCTTCAAATGTTATAATATGTTAAATGTTACGTTAAAATGTTATGTTAAAAGGTTATGTTAGGTGAATGCACCCGGTCCGTTTGGTGTCTCGTAATGCACTGATGTTAAGGGCGCTGTTACATTTTTTCTTAAATTTGAGCGTTTTGACAGAAATGCCATTACAACACAAAAGAACTGGCATCATCTTATAGTAATTTTGACATTTCCTGTGTCAATATAGTCTCAGGATATAAAAAACAGACGATAGGTAAATTAAACGACGGGCGGCAGCAGTCGCGCTCGATTTTTGCATTGCATACAAAAATTATTTAAAAATATTATTTAACTTTTAAATAGCCCAATTTATTTTTTTCAAGATTTATAGAAATACCACCTTAGTTGGTTAATTTTTTTTATTTGAGTTTGGATTATAATTTCGTAGATAAAAATTGTAGTTTCATACGAAAAACTGTCAGTAGATCTTGGTTTTACAGAATTATTTTTGGTGTATTACTGTATGAAAAGTAATAAAGTGGTTTCAGCACTCCAATGTAAAAGATACAGTTGTATCATAGACATTTTTATAAATGATTAAACTTTAATATCTTCGATGTACCAAGGCGTCAAAAGATACCCTAAAGCAACATTTTATAAAACATCCTTTGCGGAGACAAGGATTTTACTGATGTAGGTAAACAAATTCAAATATTTATTTAAAGCACTCCCAAGATAAGTTATCAAACTTTCTTATCCATATTTTTGTTTTTTTTTATGGCTATATCTAAAGCATCGTCACACGTCAAAAATCGGATAAAACGCTGAAATTCATCAAAAATTGCGACAGCCCTCTTAAAGTACAATTGTAGTAAATTACTGCGTTTGCAGGACGTGTCCGGTGGATCGGATATGTATTAATCCATATTTTTAGATTTAATAAAAAACAGTATTAAACCACTTTACAAGCGATGTGCAATTGTGTTGCTCTCAAAACTATATCATATATTTAATACAATTAAAACTTATCCATATACAAGAAGTCCACAGATATCTAGACACTCAATTGCAGAAGAGAACCTGTTTCGATTGCCACCACAGCCGCTGTATGCGAAACCTTTGCACTTCCCATCCGATACATCGTAGTAAAACCTGTTAAACAATAACCAAATTAATATTTTTCTACCTATCGTATTAACACGAATTCGATATTTTCTTTTCACTATTTTTTTTTTCTAATCAATCAAATAATTTTCACCTTTTCATATTTTTTTATACAATTTTTTTTTCTAATCAAACAAATAAACAATTTCAGTGAAAAAAGCAATGAGAAAAATCTGAAAAATTTTATTTTGACGTGATAATTTTCAATAACGCTATAACCTTTTTTTATCCTTTAATTTTTACAACAAATTATGGCTTATTTCCGAAGCGAATATTTTTTGAAGATATTACAGATTTAAAATGTAGGGACATAGCGGTTGCTGTGGTACGGTGCGTGCCTATAACTGTAGTAGGTAGGTATACCTATTATTTTAGTTGCTACGATGCTAGGAGAAGGCGGCCCAGGGCTGGGCAAAATACATGATTTGCTTAAATTGAAATACAAATTACAAAAAAAGTACCTTACAAAGAAGTGGCCAGCACATACTGAATTTATTTTTTTGAATTTTTTAGCCAATTTCCACGTACAGTCTTAGCATACAGTAAACATAACAGGAGCAGTGACGCGAACTCCAATAGCTGTTTTACCATCACAACATTCTCGCCTCGCACTCACACTCACGTAAACTCACGTTCACTAAAGGTTAAATGTATTTTAATGTTAAAATGTATTTTGAAGCCTCGAGTATTTGAAATACTTATTACAAATTACATTTTGATTGAAATACAAATACCAAATACGTATTTGTATTTCAATTACGTATTTTAATTACATGTAATTCAAATACTGTCCAACCCTGAGGCGGCCTATGTCATGTAGCAGTACAAGTCTTTTTACTGAAATGATGATGATTGCGCTCGTGCTAAGTCGGGGCGAGTCGCTAGTTAAAAGATACGAGAGGACAATATAGACCCGTCAGCTTAGTATGTAACCAAAAGCACTATAAATATGGTAATCGATGATATGGATCCGCGAAGTCTACAGTGTTCTCACTTTCACATTATAAAAATAAGTTATATAAAAATAAACCTATCAATATAAATAATTATGATAAATGTATACAATAATAAGTTACTGTACTAGTGAAATTAAGTTGGCTGTGGTTTAAAATAATATAAAAAGCACTGCAAAAAACAATGTCACATGGGAGGGAAACATCATCAATATAAGAAACGAATTTAAAACAATTATGGAGCAGTTAATTTTTGACCATACGATAGTGCAGGTGTGCTGCCAGGAAAGCCACATGTACAGAAACAGTAATTGCCAAACAAGCGTGTCTTCGACTTAGTCTATACCCTTGTAATGCGTTATCTTGGCTTGGTTTTGAACTTGCCCTCGCTAAGTTCGCTAACCAACTATGGCCACTTGTTGTAGAAACGTATACTATCAATAACGAATGACTTCCTTGTCTCTGCAAACCGCCTTTTTGGTATTATAAAAATAATAATAAATAAATAATATTATATAAATCGTAATTTGATTCTAATTTTAAAAAGTCCTTTGTTTTTTATGAACATATAAAATTCTTTCTAAGATATAGAGAAGAGCTGAGAAGAAAGAGAGAGAAGGCTGAGTCAATATATCGATTTCTTTGAATATATTTTTAAGGAACTCGCGCGAACCCATTTTATAAATAGCCCGTATTGCCCTCTTTTGCAATGCGAAAACTGATTTTACATCAGCTGGGGCATCTGCACCTGATGTAAAATCCATAAGACATAATACTATGGAAATAGGCAAGTAAACCACGTCCCCTCTTTGAGAAGTGGTTGGAACGTCGTCACAGCGTTCTCAACTAGACATAAAACGACAAAAAATATCAGTTTGAAGTTCAATAACTTACATAGGATAATAATTGTTACAATCTCCAAAGTCAGGTTGATACCGGCAGAAAACGTTAAATGTTACATCATCTGAAACTGGTTCATGATAGACCTCTGAAATGAAAATAAATATATTAGGTATTGTCGTCATAGAATTACATGGTATAGTTCACTTAGATCTTGTCGGGTGGACAGACAAACGTGCCGTATGTTAAGATGGTCACCCATCCACAGACCAGCCTTGGCAAGCGTTGCTTAACCTTGAAGATCGACCCATGCGGCTAACTAGCCACGAGCTCCTCAGAAAAACTGCATAATATCTAAGATAAAGTCGATAACAGCAAATGAAGCTAATTCACATTACTACCTCTGTTAGAACTAAACAGCAATAACAAAACTACTCATTACGCTAGAAAAATGCCACCACCGATAATATAAAATAATTGTCCGGGAGCAACTGAAACGGTGTAATTACGTTATTTATGGGGAATATGCAGCGATTTAACACACCGTCCTGACTGCCATTAGTACACACTAACATCATCATCATCATCATTTAGTTACCTAGACTTTTCCCTACTATATTGGGGTCGGCTTCCAGTCAAGCCGGATTTAGCTGAATACCAGTATTTTACGAGGAGCGGCTGCCTACCAGGCCCCCACAACCCATTAACTGGGGTAACACGGTACTTCATGGCAAGACTGGAGTCAGATTTTCTGGCTTCTGACTATCCGTAACGACTGCCAAAGATCTACAATTGAGTAGTACACACTAACGAGAGAAATAAAATTGTGGTGGAGACGCTGTCGGACTCGTCGATGAAACTTAGGTCTAAATTACTTTTGTCCAGCGATATGAGAACATTTCGCGGGAGAAGTACGTAGACGTGCCGCGTCTCAGTAATAAACATCGTTAATTATGTAATAAAATGTGCTATATATTAATAACATAACTAATATTCTACAAAAAGAATAAGTTATATACTTATTTTACTTATTTTTATTAGTGTATAAGGTTTGTTTGTAAAACAGTAGAGAGACAGCACCGATTTGAAAAAAAAAATATGTTTATGTATTTATTTTTACCTTTGTAAATAGTCCTAGGTAAATTATATTTTTGCCACAACCCAATAACTAACTATGGAATACTAAAAAAAATAATTCAGGACAATAATCCTTTTTTCAAATACTTACTAATTGCACCGAAGACAAAAAAAAAGTCATTTGGGAAATACACCCATTTATAGGGAGCCGTACCTACTCAGACCACCGGTTAGTAGTCTCCACCTTGACTTTGACCGTGTGGATATAGGGTAGATTTTTGAAGTCTATGTACTTTTTGGGAGCCGAGTCACTCGCATCCGTAGAAGAATACCCGAAGTGAGTCCCTACATGTGGTCCCTGGGTGGTGCTAATCAAGTGGTAGGTTTCGACTGTTGGCTTGCGACCATCCCAAAATATCTCCAATATCGCAAAAAAACGCAATACCAGACAATACGTTAAAATAGGCTAATAATTGGTGTTATTCATACCAATTATTACAAACCGTTTTTGAAAGAAAGTTATGTATTTCTCCATACAAAAGATCTTTAAAAATTTATAACTCTAATCTAATCAATTACTTTTTTAAAACAACTCTCATAAGTTTTTGACGATCCCTAAATCTTCTACGAAGTTATTTCGTTCCATCATGAGCCGCGGGCGGGAAAGAAAAGATAAGTTTAATAAAAAAGGTATCTTACCTCGACATGAATCCAGGCATACATGTCTTCCACCAAACATATTATAGCTGTGGTTACAGTGTCCGTACTCAAATTGAACACATTCCTTTAGCTTTATATCAAAGAAATACCTGAAAAATATAATTATAGTCAGTACCTAGGTAAAAACATAAACACCGCTCTTAGGTCCCCAAGATACAGGCTTTACCTAGTTTGGGGACCACCATCCAAACGTTCTAGTGCTTACTAAAATAGTTACAGATAATATTTATGATCTTGTAATAGTCTTAAGGTATGATATCTTTATTGTAACAATGAACAATAAACATTATTCTTATTCTTATTCTTGAAGCTTTAGGTGCTATAGCTTAAAGAGCATTACAATGGGTGAACTTAATATCAACCCCTCACATCCCTTGGCATAGCCTTGTTTCCTGACGTGAGAAATCTTCGAATTTCGTCTCCCACTTTCTTCATCTTCTATCATTCAGGGTGCCGGTAACTCTTTCGTACATTCTCACAGTCCTGACGTCTCTACGAGGCAACCCAACGTGCTGTTGACCTCGGCAGTGGGTCGCTCGAAGCTCGCCGCCTACAAGACCACGCGTGCGTAGGCCAGGAGTTGCCCTACGACTAACTACGCTCGGGACGTCTCCAACAGAAGTTGGTCCTTGAAGATGGTTTCCGACTCATGCTATTCACCATCTTAACCGTTTTATCCCCTAAGAAGTATAATCTACTATTTAAGGGTTATCTAACCCTCTCTAGGGTTCCGAACTAGGATGGACGGATGGAACTGTATATAGTTAGTTAGCCTATTATGTTCTACTGCTGGGCGAAGGCCTCTCTTTCCCTTTTCCACACTCGCTCGCGTTGTCCTCAGCTATCGCGGGCCGGTCCCTCCGGTACCTACTTGTCCAACTCATTTCTCCATCTTCGGCTTAGACTGCTATGATGTCGCCTTGCGTTCATCGCGACCCATTAGTATAGACAGATAGTATTACAAAAGATATATCATCATCATGTTCCTGCCCTTGTCCCGTTTTATTACAGTAGAAATAATTTATTAAAAATAAAAACTACGTGATTTCGTCGAAAATGTTCGTGTTCTTTTATTCCGTTTTATGATAGTACTAGTAAGGTATCAAACTTTGTACATGCACTAGTTGTACTGTTACGTATTCTGTGGCATTAGTGTTATTACGAGTAGGTACCTACACAACAAATGAAAGTCTGTCAAGTGAGAGCCGGACTTGTGCACCAAAGGTTCGGTTTGCCGCATTTTTAGATAAGTATATAGAAGTGAATACTTGCTGTTTAATAATGTTTTTATGAGGTTAATAAGTAAAAATGTATTGCACGCACTTTCGAGAACTCCTTCCTTCCGTACAGCGGCGGGTGGATGGTTGGAATTTGCAATAGTAAGTCATATCGAAATCTTGTAAGTTATCTGAAAATAAGGGTCACTCGTCATTTGTATATTACCATTATTTTCATCTATATTCTACGTATTTACCTGTAAATGTCTGGTTTATTAGTAAAAATTACAACTCAATTGTTGACCCAATTTGGATGAAACTTATGAGTAAGAAAGAAGTTGTTTCTTCTCAGGGTATCTAATTAGCTACGAAATACCGCACTTCACACATATGTATCTATTTAAAAATTCACTGTCTGGCAACGCACAACTAAAAATGTGGTGTAGGTTTATTTCGTTTAATTTTGAATTTGTTTAAAATAACGTTGGTTTGTATAGTTATAGTGTAGGTATAGTTGCTTGAATAAGTAGGTAGAAAGAAGGAGCCTATGGACTACATCAGCCGAAACATGACGGTCGTCAACCCCTGTATGGGTACCAACATAATTAAGGCTGTGCGTTAGCAGAACGCTTAAAACATTAACAAACTCCTCAGAAGACGGTGCAGCTGACGAGCCACGCGCGCTGTGGCGCCAGAGGGACGACTCCTCCACACTTCATTTTACTGACCCAAGTTGCTCGCTGCTAAATGAATCCGGTCAAATGTGGCATATTCAATTCACCCCAAACACAGTACCAGTGTTGGGTCCAGTCCGAGGATCATCATCTCCTTCGCTTCCTGACTTCCTACACATTCCATAGGATTTATACGAAATTAATGGTTGAGCTGCACCTAGTCACTGAGCAGGTTACTGGTCAGCCAAAATTTAAATTAAAAAATTAAAAAATGGTTTTTGGCAGGAAGAAGACGGAGTCAACTAGAGTCAGAATGAGATGAGGGCTGGATAAAAAAATAGTAGAATAAAGATTGCAATCGACCAGATTTGTTCACGAAGACGGGTAGGTAGGTAACTACAGTCACTGCTTCTTATTGTCTGACCCATTTTTCTTTCTTTATATTTCTAAGATGGGTCAGTTAACGTAGGGTACATACCGTACCTACATAAATAAATATTTAGATACGTAAGTCGGTATGCAGAAACCAGTGTAAAGTCAGGAATTCAAAACGCCCAAGACAAAGACAGCTTTATCCCCATATTCTTCCGTACCTACTCTACTTTTTGCACCATTTTTGAGATACGGAAAAGACAATTTACACAAACAAGAAAAACCAGTGCTTAAAATCATCAATCATCATATGTTCTCCTCGATTATCGGCGACCTCGCTAAGGTCGCACGCCAAACTCCTTCTCGGGACTAAGGGCCATGTGCACCGACATAAGTTTAAGATAACCATTTGATTAACGTCAATAACCGACGATAAGGAACAGGAAATATTGCTAAAACAGCCGTTTTAATATTAAAACAGTCGATTTGGTGTCGGTGAACATCGCCCTAAACAAGTTACTTCACCCCTAGAGTGACAATAATACTTGTTACTTACATAGCAATAGATATGACCTACTTAGGCTTAGGGTGGGGAAAATATTCTTCTAATAGAGAAGGCTACCAAAAAAAATAAAAGATTATAACGTACCCATTCTAATCGTTGTGGTTTTTGGGGCTTTAGTTGTAACTTCAAATGGGATTTCTGCTGTCTCACTAGTCCTCGGAAAACATTGTATTCTTATAAAAATAAATGCAAATAAAATGAAAAGTCCATAGAAGAGATAACCAAACAACATTATTTTGTTTAAATATTTTTCTACTTTTCTTTTGTATGCTAGGCAAAATCAAAGAAATGAGATAAAATATATATTACAATCGGTTTCCATATATTTTATTGCTAATAAAAAATTGCATAATGCAAAATAAAAGTAATAGGTATTTGATTTCACGAATTTGTTGGAATAAATTGCAAAAAATATGGTCAAGGCTTTCTGAAGTCAAGCGCTAATTTGAATGCATGCAGTATGTGATTCAAAATTCAAAATAATTTTATTTCACATAGGCCTACATGGGCACTTATAAAACGACAAAAACTAGTGCACGGTTCTAAATTGGTCGTTTCCTATGGAGAAGAACCGGCAAGAAACTCCATGATTACTCTTTTCAAAAAACTATTGGGTCTACAATACTTCCATATTACAACACAGACACATATGCGCGGACAATGTAGACCAGTCAATATTGTACCCAAAAGCACTTACAAATTAGTCTAAAACTGGGTTGAAAAATGTAGTAGGTAATTAAAATCTGTAGTCTACAGTGCCCTCTCATTCACAGTATAAGAGAGAAGCTATATAATATTATTATTATTTGAGGATAAGGGGCTATGCATCACCCGTAGTGCGGGGGATGTACGAGTAGTCACTGCGACCAAAATGATCTATTGTGACTCGCCACCTTTCTAGAGTAACTCTTTTAGCCTAGAGGCTTCCAAGAAATTTAGAATACTCCTAGCTTTTAGAGTTTTAATCTCCTCCGGGCGAATAATGTGCCGACCCAGATGAACACTGCGTTTGTGGATAAGGGGCCCGCATTCACACAAAAGGTGCTTGGGCGTCTCCCTCTCTTGATTGCAGTAACGGCAAACATCAGAGTCACTCAGTTTCATGTGAAATTGGTGCCTGTTTAGTTTGCAGTGGCCCGTTAAGGCGCGGGCTATCGCACAGATATTCGTCCTGCTAAGCTCAAGAAGCTCGGCAGTTCGTTTCTGTGAGTAGCCTTCTATAAGAGATTTGGCGTGTAACAGTCCTGGTTGTGCCAACCAGTGCCTTTTTGAATCGCCAAATAGGTTGCTCTTAAGGGTTTGCATGGCCTGGTTCTCTGAGATACCACAGATTGGTTCTGGTCCTATCTGCTGACGTTGAGCCCCAGTCCTTGCAAGTTCATCGGCTTTTTCATTGCCATCGATTCCAGAATGACCTGGTACCCATCTCAGAATAACTTTATTCCTTTGCCCCAGGTCATTCAGTTTATTAACGCAGTCTTTTACCAGTTTCGAATTAAGAGTATTCGAGTTTAAGGCATTAAGAGCTGCCTGGCTATCTGATTAGATCAGAATCAATTGATTATTGTAGTGTCGATTACGATTGGCTTCCGCACATTCTATAATGGCGTAAACCTCCGCTTGGAATATGGTGGCGTGTTTGCCCAGATTCAGGCTTTTGCTGAATTTTGGGCTAATGCAAAATATTCCACATCCTACATTCTCACCCATTTTGGACCCGTCTGTAAACCAGATCAGGCTTCCACCCTTGCAGTTGATGAGGTTGTTGGTCCAATCCTCTCTGCTCGGCAGTTCCACTGTGTAATTCCTTGTGAAATTACACTGTGGAAGCATGACGTCTGTTGTCATAGCTAGTTGTTCGTGTTCAAGTACTGATTCGTGTAGCGATCTCAGTGCTTGAGAGTCAGTTTGCTTTACCAGTGCTGTTTGTTCGGTAAATGCTCGCCTTCGCCTCCTTCGCAATGAATAGATGAAGTGGCGGTAGGTTAAGCAGTGCATTTAGAGCAGCTCCTGGGGTTGTAGACATGGCCCCTGTTGATATGAGGCATGCAAGTCTTTGCAAACCATTGAGTTTGCTAATGACTGTCACTTGCGTTGTTTTCCTCCACCATACGACGCAGGCATACGTTATTATCGGCCTAACTATGGCGGTGTACAACCATAGGGCGATTTTAGGGTTTAAGCCCCATTTCGTCCCTGCTAAGCGACAGCATATTCCTAAGGCTATTTTGGCCTTTTGGATCACATTGTTAATGTGAGTGTTCCAGGTCAGTCTCTGGTCGATAGTTACGCCCAGATACTTGACTTCGCTGGAGAATGGTACGACAGTTCCCTTTACAGTGAGCATTACAAGCTTGTCCAGCTTACGCTTCCTAGTAAAGGGGACTATCGTTGTTTTACTCGGGTTAACCGATAAGTGGTTTTCTGTGCACCATGTGTTAATAGTGTTCAGAGATCTTTGTAGTATAGATGATACCGTGCTTTGACAGGGGCCGACAACACAAGCCACCACATCATCAGCATAACTATGTACATCTAAGTCGTTTTTAGAGGCTTCAACCAGCAATTGGTCAACAACGAGTAGCCATAGAAGTGGCGATAAAACGCCTCCTTGTGGGCACCCTTTAGTTGTTTTGAAGCTCTGTGTAGTACCGTGTAAGGTTACACTGATAGTTCTGTTGAGGAGCATGAATTCGATCCAACGAGTTGTTGTTTCGTCAATCCCTTTCGCCTTCATTCCCTTGGAGAGGGCGTCTATGGTGACGTTATCGAAGGCTCCTTCAATATCAAGGAAAGCACATAGGGCTATCTGCTTATCTTCCAAAGCCCTCTCGATCCTGTCTGTAAGTTCTAGCAGAGCAGTTTCTGTGGATTTTCCTTTTTGGTAAGCATGTTGCTTCGGATGCAGAGGGTTGTCCCTTAATGGTCCATCCCTGATGCATTCGTCGATTACCTTTTCCATACTTTTGAGTGGGAAAGAGGTAAGGCTTATTGGTCTGAACGACTTTGGTTGAGAATAGTCCTTCTTACCAGCCTTTGGGATAAAACAGACTTTAACCATAGTCCATTTCTCTGGTATATATCCCCAGGCAAAGCTTGCTCTGAAGATTTTGATTAAGATAGGGATGAGCATAGTCTTCCCTTGCTGCAGCTATATAATACGCTTACGAGCTTGCGGCTATATAATAAATAAAAAAATTAAAGTTATTGAACGATACGTCTTTATCTCCTGCATTTTTCCATTTTTGGGCCTAGTTAACATATTTGCTAAGAAAATACTTTCGCTAATTTGCTGGCCTAGTACCACCACACATTAGTCCTTCAAATCAGTTTTAATAAAATGAACCAACTAGCTTCGTGCTGGCACCTTTAAATAACACCTATCACTATAATGTGTAAAACAATTAAATGTCAGTGTAAATTTAATTCGACTTTTCCGTTATTAACTGTATTGTGTTAAACTCGAAGTTCAATATAGCTCGATACTTTTTGAAGAAATCCTGACCTAATATTCCGCTACCTCTACAGGGCAGGTTTACACAGGTAAACATAAAATTTGTGCATGAAACTGTACTCATTATAATTTAAACTAAGATAAACATATTCCATTTTTAAACCACCGTAGGCGCTGGCTTACGGACGGCGAGCTATGGGTAGCTTCAGCTTGGGAAGGTCAGACTGCCCAAGAGCGAGAGAAGTCATTCTGATGATTGCCGACCTTAAAAAGAAAAATAGTACCTACTAAATGCAAAATTGCATAACCCCATCTTCACGGTGAAATTCTTTATATTTGTGACGTTAAAGCCGCGTCCTAATTTTGATATCAGTTTACTATATTTCATGAAGGTAAAGGGCACATGATCCGTATTCTGTGATAAAGTACAAAGAAAAAAATAAATAAGAGCTATCTAGTCACCTAAAAGAAATCTAAAAGAATAAGATAATTTCTCTATGACCCTGAAACCAGCCAGTACCTACTAAGCTAAGTAGAATAAGGATATTTTTTGACGAAAGAGCAACATGCATACAAATAAATCCAGAACAAGTTTGTGTTAAAATTGTAGCACAGTATTATCTTTATTTTGATGCCAAATTCAAAAGCCGTGTCACAATTTTAATTAAAGCCTGTACAATGTTTATTTCAGTTATTGAAACTGTTCAAGTCTTCTGTAGCATGAATAAATTGAAAATACTATTCTTGATAGGTAGTTGGAAACATTTTATTGTTGTCATGTATTACTATATGTTCCTCTTTAATCGTTGTTTATGTTTTAGGTGCTTGCTTTTTACAATGCAAAGGAAGAGAACCGTTTAAGCCGACCCATGGATCTGTTCCTTTTATGGTAATTTTTTTCACGTTTGTTACAGTAGTGCTATTCTCTAAGAAAACAGCCTTGCAGCAGCGCTGTGTCAGCTGTGTGCAAGGCTCCTAATTTTAGATTAGCACTCCAGGAGTGCTGTCCTCTAAGAAAACAGCAAGGACGAAATCCAAATCGATATCCGTTAAACTGTAAGAAGCCTTTCTTAGAGAATAGCAATCCAGATCACTTAGATTCAATAAGCTTTGCTAACTGCACATTTACGAATTGTTTTTATATTTTCAAACACCTACAAAATCACGCTGATTTTTCATTTATGTTCTTCACAAGTGTGTCGAAAAACGTCGTATGGGTGATTACCGTTTTTGGCTCTCTTAAGACCCTCACCACGGCTCGGGTCTTAATACCACCTCGACGGTAATCACCCATATTACACTTGTGTCATACATAATCTACTATTATACGAATACACACTAATATCCAACGTGGCACTGACAATAAAAAAAAACTTACCTGTAGGTACTAGTCTATAGGAATATTATTAATTACTCAGATACCCGCGAAACGAGACACAATAGTAAAACAATAACAGCGCGGTCTCATAGGACCGGTTGGGGATTCAAACGTTAAACTACCATAAAAATCCTGAAATCGAAAAATAAAAAATGTTTGTTTCAAACTGCTTAGAATAATATTGTATACAAAAAAGAACACCATTTACAAATATACACTATCCTGTCGCAAAAGCACCGTGTTTTGTACTGGCGTAATCTTTTGGCGCCATTTATTATTAATGCTTAATTACTCAGATACCCGCGAAACGAGACACAATAGTAAAACAATAACAACGCGGTCTCATAGGACCGGTTGGGGATTCAAACGTTAATAAAAACAAACCAAATCACAAACTTTATTTAATAAAATTATTAATTACTACGATACTGCTCCGATCCCGTGGGTCGTAGCGTGATGGTTTATAGCCTGCAGCATTCCTCGATAAATGGGCTATCTAACACTGAAAGAATTTTTCAAATCGGACCAGTAGTTCCAGAGATTACCCCCTACATACAAACCTACAAACTTACAAATACCTCTTTATAATATTAGTATAGACAATTGCTATTCCATTACTTATTCTATTGTCGATATTGAATAATTTCGACCTGCTCCACGCAGACTAGGTATCTTTAGTTTTTAAATGCTAACTATGTTTATTCTATCTACTTATGTTAAGGTCAATTTCCCGTCTCGCTACCGAGGTTTATGCGCGGGTGTATTGGTATCCCGGGTGACGGTGCTCACGGCCGCCGTATGCGTCACCAACCCTCAGGCTGAAATCAAGGACAACAGACCAATCAATGTGGTCGTTGGATCCAGCTACAGACACCCGCGCCGAGGTATCAGGGTACAAGTCACTCGGATACTCGTTCCTAATCGTGAGTACATAAGTCATTCTGATGATGAAAAAAGTACATATTTATAGAGAGTAGAAATGGTGACAAATACCGTCCAAAGATGTGTCCCGCAGGGATTGGTTCCAGGGCTGTCCTTATGAAACATCGACTACTTCTACAGGCCGAATGACAACCTCTCCAGCGGAATAAGCATGGCTTGTTACGCTGAGGAGACGCTGGTTTTGGCCTGAGGTGTTGCATTAGGCGACAGCCGAACTAGCAGCGCACGAAGTAGCAAAAGTCGTGGAAAGGATTCGGCTGTTGAGACTCGAGATGGCACTGCACAAGTCCGAAGACTTAGGACAAGTCCTCGACAGCTGGTGGAATTTCGAAGAGCTTTTCCAATGCCTGGCTCTCAAATTGGAACGGGCCGGAGCACTCAAGCTGGTCTTTTATCCTGCCCAATCTAGGCGTCCAAACGCCTCCTGCCGGATGCTCTAAGTGCCCTCACCGGCGACCAAGCTGAACGCATCTCACAATTCCCACAAAGTGACGAGCCTCCTTGCCGGCCAACTGCAGTAGGATCCTTGAACGGACAGAACTTACACGTGAAGATGCAACACCCGGACAAGTACAAGTAGCGTCATGGCAAACAGAGTTCCGGTGGCACCTCATGGCGCCAGCGACTGTCGCAACCCAGAACTGGACACACCATAATCATGGTGGTAAGTCCCATCTTCGAGAAGTGGCTCGAGAGGTATCATGGCGTTCTCTCCTCCCACATGACGCAGGTTGTCAACGGATATAGTAAGTGTGTTACTGTGTAGGTTCCTGCGCCGGATTCATGTGGAAGAAACGCCCAGGTTTCACCATTGTGTAGATCGCCCAGAGGACACGGTGGAGCATACCGTGGTGCTCCCGTGCTCTGCTTGGGTGAATTACCGCCGAGGTTTCAGGGAGGTGATCTGCGGTGGTGACCAAGAGGTGAGGAGAATGGAGGTCCTGGTTCAGGTCATGTTAGAAAGAATAGAAGGCAAGGCGGTCGCCTGCGTTTGTGGACACGCCCCAGCCGCTGCGATCCTGAATTCCCGACCCCGACTACCAGTCTCGATAAGCGCAGGCTTATGAAGTTATGACCTGGAAGCAATGGGTAGCTTGCTGTCCAGCCGTCCGGTAACCTTCCGAACCGAGTCCTACCCGCCGACCGACCGTGCTCCTCAAAGAGAGGTCAGCAAATCAGCCAAAAGGCACTTATGCCCAGTAGGGCCAATGCCCGATTGGGCCACGGAGATTTCCTAAAAAGGAAATTCGTGGTCCTAACATGCAAAGGACAACTGAAAGACAGAGGTGTGGTCTTAAACAGTAAAATTCTGACACGATATACCGCTCCACCCTAGAGTAGATAATATCCCACCACAAAAAAGGAAGGGTCTATCCGCTGTATAATATTAGTTTAGAGAAGTAGATACTTTACACTGCTGATCTTTTTGCAGTTTCCAAACTTGACGTGGGGAAACGAGGTTACTTGATGTCCAAGTCCACAGCTGTTCTGCTGCTTAAACGGAAAGTTCCTGATATATTAACGGAGATACCTTTGAGAGCCATAGAGTTAGATTGGAGGGGCGAGGAACAGTTGAATTTGCAGGAGGAATGCATAATGGTCGGCTGGCATTTCTTCTATAAAGGGGTAAAGTATAATTTTTTTTAAAATTAATTTTGGGGTGAATATTATTTTCGATAACATGATGAAACGCTCGCCTAATACGTAATACGTCGTCTTTTCAGGACAAAATTTATCCAATCGACAAGTACCTCCTTCAACGGAACGTTAGAGTCCAGTTCTTGAATATCGTGAAAAAGAACCTGTGGTGTGAAGCCTTAACGATCAAGTTCCAGAAAGCTCTAACTAACTTGGGATTTCATGGTTTGATCGATCAAGACGGAAGAGTCTGCATCAGAGACGTAAGAATTAAACTAAGCACCTATAACAGCCAATTTATCCTCACAGGTGTTTCTTGTGTTATTTGAAGGTATAGAAGAGGAAAATGAGGAAATAGGAACCAGTTATGGTTATTCACATATATTTATGTAACTTCTTCGTCCCGACAGACAATGTCCTGCCCGAAAGCTGACACGTTGTCAAAAAAGAATAATTAAGAACCCGATTGCCCAACTTACTATTACTTTTTAATTTTTTATTATCATTATTTCAAAACATAAATATTTTACTTAAAGAACTTTTTTTTTAAATAAAGTAGGTATTTTCAAAATATACTAGAAAAATATAAGGCATTTAAAAAAAAAATTAAATAATTAATACTTATCTTTAAGTTATTTCAATTTTACATCGTGCTGTAATTGAATGACTGTAAAGAAATTTGGGACATGGTTCAAGTGGAATGTTAAGACAAATTCTTTTCTAACATTTGACAGCTGTCAGTTGAAAATGATTCTCCCTAGAGATGAAAAGTATTAATTTAAACTGGCTCCTCAGGCCACTTCGGACTTGCTTTAAGAGTATGAGTAATGAAAAAACCTATAAAGAGAGATGTATGATGAAGAAATAAATAAAAAAAATGACTTACCTACTCAATTTTATCTTACAGCCTGACCGGACAGCTCAGCCATGCCACGTAAGTTATATCTAAGTTTGTAATAAGTTCCTACCTACTTACCAACAGGATTACATTGGGCACACGTGGGCCACGTACGCCGACCTGAGAGCGTCGGTCGCCCGGACCTGTAGAGGTGCATTAGATCCACACCACGCGGCGTGGTTCTACCTACTAATAAGGCGTGGCCCACGTGTGCGTCGGCCTAGTGTCGTGACGGCAGATGTTTGCGAGGCCCTTGTTTCTCCTGCAAAGTACGTGAATCGAAACTGGGTATTTCTTGTGATAAGTGAGTAATAATAATAATTGATTTTATTTTACATAGGCCTACAGAGCCACTTATAAAAAGTCGAAGCTAAGTAGTGCACGGTTCCAATTGGTCGTTTCCTATGGAGAAGAACCGGCAAGAAACTCCATGGTTACCTACTTTTTTCCAAAAAAAAAAATGATTGGATTTACAACATTTCCACATTACAATACTGACACATATGCGGGGACAGACTTGACTGGTTTAAGTCAATATTGTACATCAAAGCAGCTAGGTACTTAGTTGGTTAGCTTGGGCTATTGAAGATTGGGCAATATTTACTTAAATAGGTGGATATTTAATCAATTGCCAGATTGTTTGAAAACGTAAGTAGAAACAGGTAGTTAGTAAAAGTTTGCTTTCCCTACCGCTCCACTCAAAGCAAGAAAACTTTTGATGATTTAAAAAACCATAAGTAGTATCGTCCTGTTCAGTGAGACACTACTTATTACTTGCGTTACGTTACGTTCCATTCTAGAACGGATCTTGCATCTTTTTGGTCTTGATCTTGCGAGTTTAACTAAAACCATTTTTTTATTACAACTACTTACTCCTGTTTTCATTTGTCCAGGGCATGTTCGGCGCTCCGTTGATCTGCCGCGGCAAGGCTATCGGAATGATGATGTCACCAGATGGTCAATGGTCCAACTGTACAGGATTCAGTAACCTTATTCACCTACTTTCTAGTGCATACCTCAACTCCTTCATGAAATGCGTCAGCGTGTAAGTCTCATCTTTTTATTAGCGAAACACAGAGGGCACAGGATTTTCATAGATATGCCTTTGCCCAATTTTTGATACTTTAATTTTAATATCTTTTTTGTAAAATAGACCGAGTTGCTTTTAGCTCGCGACCTCTCGTCAAATCGGGGTCCTACCAAACCGGAAGCCCTGTCGAAGCGGCATTTTGCCAGCCTTTCCACTCTGTAGGTACTCAGTTACGCCACTGGTACAATATTTTTTTACATGACTTAACTGAAAAAACTCTCCCTTAGTAGGTAAGTAGATTTTACGTGACTTCTTTCCATTTCAGCCTTTTTGAACCAGAAGAAAAGGTACCTTGGGAGGCAATGAAGAAGGCACTATACGTGGATTCCAACACAGAGACTTACGACTACGTGCCTGAGTTTTACGACACCATTACTAGTTCAAGTGCATCTGAGTCTGGGCAAATAGTATAGATAAATATACACAAACCTATCTGTAGTTTATTTGGACCTTATTAATAATAATAATAGAAAATGTCACTTAAAAACCATAATAATAATAATATTTTAAATATTTCACACAACGCCATCTAGTCCCAAGCTAAGCAGAGCTTGTGTTATGGGTACTAGACAACTGATAAAAATCCTTATATTAATAAAATAAAGTAGATGTTCAGGGATGTTTTTTTTTTTTTTTAGTCGTTATAAACTAGTGCTTGACTGCGATCCCACCTGATGGTAAGCAGTGATGCAATCGTCGATGGTGAGGCGCACTAGCTTATTAAAAGCCTATTCACTCTAGCCTTGAAGACACCCAAATCATAATCGGACGGAAAAACCGCAGCAGGCAGATTGTTCCAGTCCCTCGATGTACGCGGTATGAAGGACGAGGCGAAACGCTTAGTCCGGACCGTAAAGGTTTGGACAACGTAAGGGTGGATACCCGCCGTACGACGGCTTGTCCGATGGTGGAAGGGGGATGGCGGAATCAATTCATGCAATTCCTGCGCACACTCTCCGAAATGCATCCTGTAAAAAACCGAAAGGCTGGCTACCCTGCGCCTGTGCTCAAGGCTTTGTAGATTGGAGTTAGCCAAATCTGGATCCCCAATTAGCCTCTTTGCACGCCTTTCCACTGAGTCCAAAGCTGCCAGGTGGCATCTTGCAGCTCCAGCCCATATGTGGCTGCAGTACTCCACACACGATCGGACCTGTGCTTTGTATAACATTAGAAGCTGTCCCGGTGTGAAGTACTGCCGGACCTTTGCCAAAACGCCGAGTTTCCTAGCAGCCATCTTGGCCTTGGACTCAATGAACCGCCCAAAGTTCAGATCGGAGGAAATTTCAACTCCCAAGAGCTGAAGGCGGTCGGTGCATTCCAGGGATACATTCCGGAAAGCAGGAGCCAAGGTGAACGGGCTCCTTTTAGCGGTGAATAGACACGCTTGTGTTTTGGTGGCGTTGAATCCCACCAAATTGGCTTCGCCCCACTTGGAGACTGCCTGAAGTGAGTCATTCGTACGCTCTACCATAGCCTCTCTTTCAGACCGGATTAGCTCCTTACTAGCCTGAGTACTCGGCATGTATCTCTCTACAACTGTGCTATCATCTGCATACCCATAGATACCGGGCAGCAGCAGAATGTTTGTCAGTAAAAGACTTCATTTGTATTAATAAATGTCTTACTTCCATTTGCTCACTACTACTCACTAGTCTATTTATTAGTGTACTACTTACCTAAACTTACCTATATTGTATCGCCAAGTATTTAATGATCACATTACCTTTGGGACAAAATCTTTACGATAAAAACTGAAACTACATTCAATTCAAACGCAGTAAACTAATACTTACCTACGATTGTAATAGTTCATTTTATAGTCCAGTCATTATAGTACTTTCACCTCGGAATTCGAGATACCCAGCTGTAAGTCTATAAATACTTGTATATTGACACCCTAAAAGTTGTCTCAAAACCTACATAATTATGGTAGGGTGTACGCAACTATGAAATTTTAAGGTCAAAGGGCCCAAAAATCGTTTTTTTTGCGCTTTTTTTGTAAATATCTCATTTCCTAAAGGTTTTTTGCTATTTGTATATTTAACAATATTGTAGAATACAAAATTCTCTACAAATTTTGTATAAAAAACTTTTTCCTACGGTGAACCGTTTTCAAGATAGAGGGCGGAGAGCGCACGGTCACAGCATCACTTCAAGTCTACTGGTTCCTCTGGTCGAAAACGCGCCATATAAGTTGATACTATCTATAAATCAATGATTATAAATATTTGTCAATTTTTATTAACTATTATTTTATATTTTATGATTTTTTTCCTAACCTATCCACTTTTTATTCAGTACTTATTCATTTATCTAACAACACTCACCTGGCGTGTCAGACGTTTACTGACTAAAGCCCACTCCTGTTCCTTCTTTGCCTTTGTTCTAGGGCCCCAGTCAGTGTACCCTTTCACATACCCCATGGCCCCAGTGGATTTCGACCCTGCTGGGCCCCTACGATTTTCTGAAATGTTCTTGAAGTACGCATAGATCATTACGCGTCGTCGACGACTTGAGTGCAATCCGGATGGTTATCGGACGACCGGACGGCGATCTACGCATTGCTCGCCGTCCACCGTCACCAGCATGGGCTTGTGGACGGATGTACGATGGAAAGGAGCAGTGCGTACTGAACTGAACTCACTTACTGAGAATAATTAGTTTCTCTTACTATACTATGCTTTTTTTAACTTAAATATCTCTATATTTCTTTAATTTTCCAAGTAAATAACTAGGGTATGTCATTCATTAATAGAAATTGTAGCAAGAACCTATTTTGGGCACGTAGGAAAAGTGATTACTGTTAACAATAATTTAAGAAATTAGTTTCTTGTTTTGAACTTGTATGGATATTATTTTTTTGTGGCTGGTTTTAATAAAGTATTATACCATTTTGGAATCTTGATTAGTTGCACCAATTTTTAAAAAAACTTGCCATAGCAGTGTTCATACTTTTTTTTACACCAGCCAGCTGAAGTTGGCTAAAAGTAAAAATCTTCAATAAATTTGGGTAATCACATAAGTTTCATTCATTTTTGTGAAAAATCTAGAGGAATTCTGGATTTTTTAAGAATAGCAGTAGATAGCAGTTTCATTCAGGTTGTCGCTACAAAAAAAAGAACAGCAATATTTAAACAACTGTGGTAATGGTAGAGGAAAATATCACAACAGATCTAAATTTTAAAAGAATTTATTTGTGTTATTTCACTTATTACTTAAAAAATAATTCAGTGATATTTTTTTTTGTATTTTTTTCCGAATAGTCACGACTATTCAGACAAATATTTATAATCATTGATTTATCGATAGTTCATTAACTATATATGGCGCGTTTTCGACCGGAGGCACCAGTTGACCTAAAGTGATGCTGTGACCGCGCACTCTCCGCCCTATATCTCGAAAA
Source organism: Mythimna separata (assembly GCA_030763345.1). NCBI lineage: Eukaryota > Metazoa > Arthropoda > Insecta > Lepidoptera > Noctuidae > Mythimna > Mythimna separata. Next base: position 16,900,498 of record CM061167.1, on the reverse strand, counting down.
CGGTCACCGTAGGGAAAGTTTTCTGTACAAAATGTGTAGAGAATTTTATATTCTACAATATTGTTAGATATACAAATAGCAAAAAACCAACAGGAAATTAAATATTTACAAAAAACACGCAAAAAACCGATTTTTGTGACCATTGACCTTGAAATTTAATAGTTGCGTACACCCTACCATATGTAGGTTTTGAGACTACTTTTAGGGTGTCAATATACAACAATTTACAGACTTACAGCTGGGTATCTCGAATTCCGAGATTCTTACCTTAATTAAGCTTAAATGACTGGACTATAAATCTTATCTAAAGGTAATGAAATTATCAAGACCTAAGGTGTCAAATGTCATTTGATCAGTTTTTTATCTACGTACTGACACTTTTACAGGTATGTACTTTTGCGTTTAATGTGTTGTCACTAGGACACTATTTGAAACTATCGCTAGACGTACCTACCACTGATTTAAGTTCTGTGTTTCCCACTTCCTTTTCACTGATAAAAATATGGATCTACGCAAAACAGAAATTGGTCAGATCATAACGTTGGTACAAACTGGAATGAGCCTGCAATATGTCCCTCGACAACATGAATTTGATAGGCCAAAGGTTCAATATGATAAATATCTACAAAAGGTGGGAGGGCGCCGGTAGAAACAATACAAATGTAGATCAGATCAAAGAACAAAGATATTTAAACAGGAAGATTGATTTGTAGTACGAGTAAGTATCAACAACCCTCAAAAAGTTTACACAGCGAACAGAACAACAGAAGCTCTCAAAGGGAATATTTTTACCCCGTTTTCGCACTATTTATCGCCGATACTCCGCTCCTATTGGTGGAGTGATTGGGGTCCGTTTAGATCTTAAGGACCCAAGCCAAACTTACCTGCTAGCTGTGCACCCTGCTGTTCAACAGACGAGGCTCTAGCGATCCTGGTATCCTTCTCGTAGGGTTAAGTAAAACCAACTTCAGTCAAATAAATATGGCTAGAGATATGGCGTCAGGCTCATCGCCGTAAACCTGCGACAAGTGGGCTAGGGCTAGAAGTTAGTACCCAAAAGGAAGCTCCGCTTTGCCACCTTGGAATATTGGCTCTCTAAGTGGACGTTGCAGAGAACTCGCGTACGTACTAGCGAAGCGTACCGCAGGCAGGGGTACCGGCTGCTGTACACCGGATCAGCGTCCGGCAAGAAGAGTGCCGTAGTGCTGCCTAAGGATCATCAGGATGGCCTCCTTGAAGTAGACTGATACAGAGACCTCCTGCTTGATCGTTAATCTCATTAAACTTTTACGGCTCTGTAAGTGTAAATAAACAAAAACTACGAAACAAATATGATATTGCAAGTCGAAACTCACTCTAATCATACTATAACAACCACAGAAATCTAAATAATAAGTTATTTAGATTTCTGTGATATCAACGAAGTAACGAAGGTCGACTTCTTTTTGAAGATATGAACTTGAAATTTTGGAAAAGATAATTAGAAAAGCAAATGGTCATAATCCACAGAAAGTCTTACCTAGTTATACTGAGATTCAAAAAAATTCGTGAGCAGCACCACGCATCTATCGAGTAGGTAGTTAAGGTAGAATAACTTTTCTATCCGCTCTGGGGTGGATTGGGAGAGCGTGTCAGACTTTTACAGACTAAACCCCACCTATGTTCCTTCAGTTGCCGTTTGAATTCCAGGCTCACGGTTTTTCTTTCAGAAGTTTACCCATAGTTCCAATAGGCCTCGGCCCTGCTGGGCGTCTACGGTTTTGCTGACAGCTCTCCTAGGCGCGCGTGGAACACTTCACACCGTCGACGATTCGGGCTCGGTTCGGATGGTTATCGGGACGACTGAGCGGCGAACTATCCATTGCTCGTCACTCGCAAACATGCCTACGATGTCGATGGTTGGAAGTTAGGGTTCGTTCCCTAAACGCGCGCGGCCGTCTCTTTCGCCAGCATTATAGCTTCGCATAAAGAAGCTACTGGTACCCATTCCCCCTCGCTGCGGACCTTGGCTTGAGTCAGGGCCCGGTGCGAGAAGTCGTCAGTGCCGATCGCCCACATAAGGGCACGGCGGAGCTCTGCCCAAGCGTGGCACACCTCCACTGTATGCTCCACCATGTCCTCCAAGCGGTCCACACAATGGTGACCGTGCGCTTCTTCCAACCGAATTTTACCGAATCAGGTGCCGGTCCCTCCCGAACTTACTATGTCCATTGAGGACCTGCGTCATGCAGCAGGTGGGGACGCCGTGATATTACTCCGTCTGTTTTTTTTACCCCGAGACTAAATTAACACATGTAATGTCACATTTACTATAGGAATGATGACAGTTCGTTTGTGTTGTAATGTCATTTTAGTCTCAGGGTTTAAAAAAAAGACCATACCATCCTGACGTGCCTGAGTAAGAAAGAAGTTGAATACAAGCACGTTGAAGTTGAAGCACGTTAAGCCGTACGTCCTGGCTGTCATTTACAGATCTTTGGCAGTCGTTACGGATAGTCAGAAGCCAGTAAATCTGACTCCAGTCTTGCCATGAAGAACCCTGTAACCCCAGTTATTGGGTTGTGTAGGTCTGGTAGGCAGCCTATGCTTTCCCAGGCACGGAGGAAACTCGTTATGTTATCCCATCCACAAACCAACCTTGGCAAGCGTTGCTTAACTTTGAAGATCGAACTATGTTCCTTTACTTACACTGAGCCACCAAAAAAAATTTACGCAGTGGTTTAAAACTTTTCCTGTATGGCCCAGTGTTGAGTAGCCTGTCCTAAATCCAGCTTGCTCTCGAGGCTGATTTTCGTCCCAAGTTTTGGTTATCCGTCCTAAAATTACTTTGGAGAAGATTTTATAGACGTTTACATGACATTAGGCTGATGGGTCTATAATTATTTATCTCGGACTTATCACCTTTTTTGTGAATAAGATAATTGTTGATGCAATCCACTACGTCGGTATTTTTTTTGTGGTGATTATATCGTTGAAAATACATTTCAGTACCGGTGCGACGCTTTTCCTACAACCTAGAAGCAGTTCGTTGGTAATGTCATCAGGACCTGGAGCTTTGTCTTTTTTCTGTGTAGTGATTGCCTTAAGTATTTCTTCCTCTAGTATAGGTGGTACATTGTTGTGGTTATTTAATTCGGTATTTATTATTTGGCTCTTGCTGGAGTACAGGTTTTTGTAGAAATTTGTGGCTATTGATAAAATGTCTGATCTTTTAGTTTTTGTCTTGCAGTGTTGGTCTTTCATGTTGGGTGTCCATATGGTTTTGCCTGTTAGAACTTTATGCGCTTTTCTTATACCACCAGTCTTTTCTATATATTTTTCAAAAATGGTAAATCTAGAATGTTTTCTGTCTTTTCTTATTTGGGTTTTAATTTCTTTGCTCAATTTTCCTATTTGTTCTCTTGTGGTTTTCGATTTATTTACTGTGCTAATTTTGATCTATTCTCTAGAAGTTTATGGGTTTTTTTCTGATATGTGGCTTATATTTTTTGGTTTGCTTCCAGTGTTTATTTTAGGTCCTGCTGTTAATATATGGTGTATTATGTTGTATTTCTCTTGTGTGTTTAAATGTTCAAGATACGATTGTGCCACGGAGCTGAGGTTCTTTTCTATGGTGGCTATTTCTGCGTTATTGTATGAAATTATGGTATTCACTTTAAAAGGTCGACTAGTTTGTAGGGCTGATGATGTATTTAGGCATGCTCTTAGCATTCTATGATTGCTGTTGAAGTTTAGATTTACGATAGTGCCACAGTCATCAAATGATTTTGCTTAGTATATAATCAATTTCGTTCTTATATTGGCCACCTGGTGATACCCATATCCATTTTCTGGATGCTCTCTTCTTAAATTGGCTGTTTAATATTTTCAAATGATTTTCGAATGCCATTTCTATTAATTTTTGCCCTTTCCTTGTTCTTTGCCGCTACTGTAGGGACCCAAGACGATGTCTTCTCCATTCCTTGGCGATCCTATTTGGGCATTAAAGTCACCCATTACTATTAGGGTTTTATGCGTGTGATCTTTTATGGCAGCATTTAAAGAAGAGTAGAATGATTCAATTTCCAGATGCGTCGATTGTTCTGTTAGTGAGTATACTTGCTCTATAGACCATATTTCATTGCCAGGGGGAATTTTATGTTCAAAATAGCGATTCTTTCTGATATGCCAATTACTTCTGAAATTGAGGTTTTGAGTGTTTTTCTTATCAGGAATCTTACTCCATGTTGTCCTGGTGTTTCACCTTTGTGGTACAATATGAAGTGATCATGTTCCTTAATGGCTTCGCCATGTCTTCTGACTTAGCTTAAGCCGATAATGTCTCACTTTATGTCTCGTAGAGAGTATAGAAGTTCTTGTAGGCTTTCTTCTGTCCTGAACGAGAGTGTGTTGTATGTAGCTATGTGTATGTTTTTTTCATTTCCTTGTTTTTTATATCCAAAAGCATTCTTGTTTAGAGGGTTAGTGATTGTAGGGTTCGGGGGATCGTCTTCCCCCGCAGTGATCAGCCGTCTTGGGGTGAGTGTGTATGTAGTTTCATTGGGTATATTGTTTTTGTTATTTGTTTTCTGTTTCCTGTTGTCGGTGTCTATTGGTCGTTTGTTGAGGTTGTGGTAAGAGAAGTCATTGATGCTGATCTGCCTCGTGCAACATAATCTATACTAATATAATAAAGAGGTAAAGTTTGTTTTTTTGTTTGTATGAGGTAATCTGTGGAAATACTGACGCGGGCGAAGCTGCGGGCTACAGCTAGTCTAGAATATTTGTTTTATTCAACTTTCTTGGAGCGGACGTGGGTTGGTTGTTAGGTGATTTACTTGGCGAGTCCGTGCAGTCCCTTTTCCTCTTGTCCCATTTGTTTTCTTTCGGCTCCTTGCTAACGATTTTATCTCTCACAAAGTAAAAAAAAATACCTTTTTCTTCTTTTAACTGCGGTAGGAGCTCCTTTCTCTTCTCCAAGATTTCCTTACTAAGATCTTCCTTGATGTAAATTCCTAACTCCAATTACTTTCTATTCTTGAGTAAGTATTTCATTCCTTCTCCAGTTTGTTAAAAAGTTAACAAGGATAGGGCGTGGTTTGTTTTCTTGCTTAGCCCAAGTCTGAACGCATTATTTATTTCTTGCGGGCTGATATTAATGTTCATGCTTTTTCCCAGTAGTTTTATTATTGATTCGATCGAAGACTCGCCGTTTGTTTCTTCCTTCATACCAAAGAAAATTATGTTGTTTTTCCTTTTGTGATCCTCCGCTAACTTTATTTTTTCTTGTAATACTTTGACTTCAATCATCAGGTTTTTATTTTCCTCTACAAGAGCAGTTAGTTTTTCATCGATATTCTCCGATACCTTTTTGGTGACGGCTTCGGTTATCTCCCTTGTCTGTGATGACATTTCTGCCTTCATTTTTTGCCTAAATGCCTAATGGAAGCACCATTTGTTTATCCATGTTGGCTAGTTTCGTAATTAGTACTTTTGGCAACACTAGTTTTTAGTTGACAACACTATTTTTTAGTTGGCAACACTAGTTTATAGTTGGCAACACTAGTTTGTAGTTGGCAGCACTCCTATATAGTTGACAACCCTTGTTTATAGTTGGCAACACCGGCCAAAGGAACAGGGAACATTCTATTATATACAATACATTATCTTCTAAAAATCTAAACCATACGACCAAATGACATGCTCCAAAAGACAAAAATTATCTCTATATACTTTTAATGCTCATTACCTATGATGTTAGTTATTTTTTTTAATATAAATTGATACGCTATACTCCAAAAAATAAGCTTAAACGTAACATAGTCATAATTAAAATTATTTTATACCTAGAAGGCGTTATTGTAGCGTATGAATAGAAGTATGATATATACTGTCGCGGACGTTATTGAAGATTTTGCGGAGGCGAATATTATTGTAGTAGGACTCTATCGACGAAGCTGCAACGACACGACCCTACCTACATTTTTTAACGTATTTAAATTTTTTTAGTCAGCGCACGCCGATAGACTTTAGTTACAATTATAGTCATTTTATGACGAAAACATAACTTATTTTAATAAAACGCCTATGGCACTCAGGAATAAAGCAGCTTTCTGTTTTTCAATTTATATGGTGTGTTGGGGTTTTTTTTTCTGGTAGGGGAATCATCAGAATGACTTCTCCCGCTCTTGGGCGGAGCGGGAGGGCGTGTCAGACTCTTACTGACTAAACCCCTACCCCGTTCCTTCGTTGCCTATGATCTGGGGGGGACTCGGTGTCAACCTTTCGGAATACCACGTGTTCCCCAGAGGCTTCGGCCCTGCCGGGCCCCTACAGTTTGCTGACATCTCCTTGAGGCGCGCTTGGAACAGAACGCGCCGTTGACGACTGATGGTGTGTTGGGGTAAGATCGGAGCTGGGGAAAGAACGTATAAATCAAATATCCCATTTATTTGGCTATATTTTTAATGCTAGTCACTTTGCACGCTACGTCATTATGTTCTGCCCGCGAAAACGGATTTTTGTCAAAGAAAATTCCTTTAAATTTTTTTGCGGATAAATGTGAACGAAAAATTGAAAAGGTGAACCTAGATTCTGGTACGCGCAATGCTAGCCAGAATGTAGGTCCAATGGGTTGGGAAGTTAAACCGACAAAGAAAATTGAAAAAATCTAAAGGTTTTAAAGACAAAGTTTTGAAAACGCAACTAATTTTGGTGAAAATTCAAAATGTACCGGAAACGGTAAATTGCGCTGCGGAAAATGGTTTTCCTTATCATATGTAATGTAACAAGAGCCTATTTCAGGTATCCCCTTCAAACAAACTACCTATTTACTATATTAGTAAGTATAGACAACTTCGCCATTTAACTTTTTTCATAGGACTTGTAGTTTTGTCGGAATTAGAGATAAACCGTTTTTTCCCCCCGCATCCAGGTCCCGACCTCAGATCCCCCGTAATTTAGTTTTCCTTTTATTTTTGCTATATATACACTATTATTTGCAATGGGATTCATCCTACTATTTTGTTCCACTTTTGACCGTTATCAAAGCTATCTGCACTGGTCTAATTGACTGAAAGAATTCGGACCAGTATTTGCTGAGATTATTAGCGCGTTCAAACTCTTGAACATTTAAGGGTCTTAACAGGCAGACAAATGGACAACAAAGTGATTCTATAGGTAAGGGTTCAGTTTTTTCCTTTTGAGGTAGGGAACCCTATAAAAGTAGGTACTTATGAGACAAAAACATAAATAATAAAAGACACTTGTAGCACAGAAAACCACGTATATTGTTCTGTAACTTATAGATTATTACATTATGACCATAATTACGAGTAATTTTTTCAAGATTGTTTGAGTAGATGCACAAACAAACTAATACTAAAAAAACGGTTTTTTGAAGATTCAAACTAATAAACCATTTTTGTACCACAGAAAAAAAAATACTGTTACTTATATCTATGATTACATTGACCCCCCAATGACCCCAATGACCAGTAAGTTATACAAGATTATTTTAGAGTTTACAAACTATTACAACAAAATAAAAGATTCTTATAGAACAAAACATAAATTAATAAAACATTTTTGTATCACAGAAAACAAGATATTTTACTGTAACTTATATTTATGATTACATCATAATAACTTAATGACTAATAAAGTAGTAAGTAATTTTCCAAGATTGTTTTTAAGCATAGGTACAAACTATTGCAAAAAATAGTTCTTACAAGACAAAAAAATAAATTAATAAAACATTTTTGTATCACAGAAAACAAGATAATTATTTTACTCTAACTTATTTTTTAGCTGACCCGGCCGACTTCGTCCTGCCTCAATCGATAAATAAAAGACCTAAAATTTTGTCTTCCTTTTTTGTTTTGACTTTTTTTTTCCCTACCTTCCCTAGACTTCCCCGAACATTTTAAGACCGAGATAAGATAAATCCGTTCAGCCGTTCTCGAGTTTTAGCGAGACTAACGAACAGCAATTGATTTTTAATATATATAGATTACATCATAATGACTTAATTTTTAGTAAAATCGTAAGTTATCCAAGATTGTTTTTAAGTTTACCTAGGCACAAACCATTGCAAAAAAATGGCTCTTACAAGAAAAAACATAAATTAAGTAATAAAGCATTTTTGTATCACAAAACATGATATTTTAATGTAACTTATATTTATGATTTCATTATAATACCTTAATGACTAGTAAAGTAGTAAGTAATTATCAAAGATTAGTTTTTAAGTGTATGTGGAGTGTGTGTGTGGGGTACAAACCATTGCAAAAAATGGCCCTTATAAGATAAAATCATAACTAATAAAGTATTTTTGTGTCACAAAACAAGATGTTTTACTGTAACTTATATTTATGATTACATTGATTACATTATAATACCCTATTGACTAGTAAAGTGCTAAGTAATTATCAAAGACTGTTTTTTAAGTGTAGGTACAAACCATTGCAAAAAAATGGCTCTTACAAGAAAATACATAAATTAATAAAGCATTTTTGTATCACAAAACAAGATGTTTTACTGTAACTTATATTTATGATTACATTATAATACCTTAATGACTAGTAAAGAAGTAAGTAATTATCAAAGATTGGTTTTTAAGTGTATGTGGAGTGTGTAAGTGTGTGCGTGTGGGGTACAAATCATTGCAAAAAAAATGGCTCTTATAAAATAAAATCATAACTAATAAAGCATTTTTGTATTACAAAACAAGATTTTTTACTGTAACTTATATTTATGATTACATTGATTACATTATAATACCCTATTGACTAGTAAAGTACTAAGTAATTATCAAAGATTGGTTTTTAAGTGTAGGTACAAACGATTGCAAAAAAAATGGTTCTTATGAGACAAAAGCATAAATTAATAAAGCATTTTTGTATCACAAAACAAGATGTTTTACTGTAACTTATATTTATGATTACATTATAATACCTTAATGACTAGTAAAGTAGTAAGTAATTATCAAAGATTGGTTTTTAAGTGTAGGTACAAACAGTTGCAAAAAAAATGGTTCTTTTAAGACAAAAACATCAATTAATAAAGCTTTGACTACAGCTCAGAGAACAAGCTATTTTACTGTAACTTATATTTATAACTGACTAGTTAATACTGTTACAAATTACTTGTAAATTATTAAGTTATCCAAGATTGTTTGTTAGGTGTACTTATTATTACAAAAAAGGTTCATGTACGGCAAAAACCTAGATTAATAAAACACTTTTGTCACACTGAAAACCACATATGTAATGTAAATTATGTATTATTAGCATTTATTATGTATTGTTGTACCGTAATGACTGAGTTAAAGTTATCTTAAATTGTTTTTAAGGTGTTCAAACGAAATATAGCAATATAAAAAGTTTTTATAAGACATAAACATTTATATAAAAATAAAAGCTGCTCAAAAGCAGTGGTGACCGAGTTTTTATTGCTGAGTGGTAACTGCCCCGACTTACAAGTTGTAGGTCACGGGTTCGAACCCAGCCAGGTGCATTACTTTGTGTAATTTATTTCATCACCCCTGCTCTCTAAACGGTGAAGAAAAAAAATCGTGTGGAAATCGGCATGTCCTAGAACAAAAAATTCGGAGACATGTGACATTCACCAATCCACACTAGGCCCACGCGGTGGATTACGGCCCATTCCCTCTCCCAGAGAGGAGGCGTAAGTTCCAACAGTGAATATAAATAAACACTTTTAAAGCACATAAGACAATAAATTTTACCGTAACTTACATAAATATTATGTCACTATACAATAGTGACTATAAAAGTTATCCAAGATTATTAAAGGGCGTATAAAACCCATAGATAAAAGGCCTATTACACCACTCGTTTTTACGAACGGTCGCAACACACTACGTCGTATAGTGTAATAAGAGTGAGACGGCTTTACTACTCGGTAGACTCAACAACAGTCTACGTAGACTGGTCGTAAAAACCGGTGGTGTAATAGGCCTTTAATGTATATAAAATAACTGATATAAGGACAGGCGGCTATGGCGCGAAAGATATTTGCGCCGTTGAATAAGAAATACATCAATGTATAATTTACTAAAAAGAATATAGTTAATTTGATTCAAAGATTTTATTTAGCAGTCCTAATTATGGGGTACTTGTCCCCACTGATTCTGCGCTCTGTCATTTTAACATTCATGAAACCATTTATTATTAGACAGGTAATCAATAGTGAAGCTCTTCTTACAGTGTGTACATTCCCAGTCCCGTTCATGTTGGTGAAACGCATTAAAATGATCCTCTAACTTCTGACCCACAGTTTCAGCAGTTATGGGAATCTCAGTTAGACAGTACATGCATTCGAATTTCAACCATTCGGCGATTGGAGGAATATTTTCTATTTTACCTAAGTTTCCGATGTAGTAATTGTACGAAGGTGCCAATGCTTCTTCCAGCTGCAAGTCATACCTCGGGTCATCGTTCTGCTCATTTTCGGTGCAAAAATATCGAATGTACTTAAACTTGTTAGCGGGCTTCCTGTACCAAGCTGGTACTTCGTATAAACAGTCACCATCAAAAAAATCGTGCAGTTCAGATATGATAGTGCTGAAGATGCAATGTATGCTATCATTCAGTTCATAATTTTGAGTCAAACAAGCGTCTAAGATGTCACCGAGCTGCTTGATAATCGCGTCTGTGGTATGTGACTCACTTTGATTCACCTGGTCACATTTCTGTTGTAGAAATGTGTCAACCTGCATGTCTGAGTAACTCTTGTAGTGTACTCTGTTAACAAGAACATGGTTCAGATTGTACGTAATCTGTCGTATGAACTTAAACTGCGGTAGGTTAATAGATATTTTCAAGCACCATCCATTTAAAATTCGTTCGCATGAAAGGTTTTTGAGAGGATTGCGAGGCGGAATACGAGCAACTTTGTCTAAGTTGAAAACGGTGTTGTTGCGGTCTGTCCGAGGACGCCTGTAGAATAACTCGTGGAGTTTTTCCTTAGTACACTCTATGTGCAAAAAAATGTCCTTTGGGTTAATGGTACCAGTCACAGGCGTGTTGATCTTCACATTTTTCGGAGCTAAAGATCCACCCACGAGTACGGCACTGCCAGACGGTACGTTCTTGACAGTTTCAGGTACAGGGTTGGGAGTTTCGGGATTGGCACTACTATGCGGTCTTTTCCTGGTAGCCCTTCGAACTAGGCGTTTGGCAATATCAACCTTGTCAGTTAAATACTTTTTTAAGTGTTCGTATTTGCCTTCCAAAACTTTTTTTAAGGCTTCATCTTCTGGATTGCTATGTTGTGTTGACAAGCGATCCAACTCGGCCCATTCTGACCATATTCCGACGAACTTTTTAACGGTTTCTTTACAGACGCGCACTTCTATTCCAAGACACCACTTAATAGAAACGTTAAATTCTTTCTCTAAAATACGTGTTAGCTTTGTGTCAGTAATCTCTGTTTTTTTGTTTGTTATACGTTCGTGCAACAGAAGCATAAGTGGTCGCTCTGAAATGATAATAAGAGATTTTTTAAATTTAGTAACTACATATGTAGATTTAAAAAGACACCAAAAAAATACAAATTAACTTTAGTTTTAGAAGTCGGTGTTCAGTCTCTTTGTTATTTAACTCCTACTTCCGAAATGAAAGTAATTTAATATTTTTTAGTGTGTTTTTATCATTGAAGCCGGTTGTATTTTTTTGTAAGTAGTTTATTTACAGTTTTTAGCAGTGATACCCCTCTCACCCATTGCCTCCTTCCTTCGGTCTGTTATCGAGTACACGTATAAAAAAGAAATCTTACTTGTTACAACATTTCTGCTATGATCCTATGAGGAGTTCTGTTCCATAACTTCGAAGTTCATCATCAGATCATAACTGAATTTCAACGGGACCAGTTCAGGAGTATAACCTTAAAATAAAATAAAAAAAAACAAAATCGCTTGACAATTGACCGAGAAGCCGGTAAACAAGCATAAAAAATAAACAAACATAAAAAATAGAAAAACAAAATATACAGCTGTACATAATACCTCCTCCTTTTTAAAGTCGGTTAATAAAATAAGTCCTAACTACTCGTTAAGTTAGGTATTGGTAACTATAATTTCATAGTTTACCCAACTTCAAAACGGAGGAGGTTCTATGTTCGGCTATAGCTTTTTTTTAAATAAAAAATATAATAATAATAATTACAACTATGCAAAAATCAAACTTGTAAGTTGACTGGAAAAAAGATACGCCCGTTTATGTCGCAAAAAACGTACATTTTGACACTGTCAAAGGACTAGACCCGAGTCCCGTTGATCTAGGTTCTAGCGACGTAACTACAAATTTTCAGTTTAGAGTTTTCCCTATATTTGTACTGTAAGACCTTCCTTTACGCCAATTTACAAAATTCTGATTACCTATCAAGATTTTTTTTTCGCGTGCCTTAAGTATATGGTTTTAATTTCAACTATACCTTAACGCGTTCTCGAGATAAAGGGTGTTGACAGACAGACAGACGGACAACAAAGTGATCCTATAAGGGTTCCGTTTTTTCCTTATGAGATACGGAACCCTAAAAAATGGACGTCTCCTACCTTCGACTAATTAATACATAGCTCTTTCAGAGAAACTTATTACTACTATTACTACTTATTACTTATATTACTTAACACTGTTGAAGGTACAAAACAATAAGAATAAAATATTATCGATATTATATATAGATTGTTATTTCAGATTATTTTCTTTTTAAATTTCATGCACTGTAAAAAAAAATCCGTGGCAAAAACTTCTAGAGAAGTTAGTTTGAATAGTGTAGTCACTATTGACAATATTGAATATATTTATTGGTTTTAAAGATAAACATTTTTTGCTGATACTTATTTTTATTGCAGTCTATCCTTGTAACATTCAGTTATTATTATTATTTATTATTATTATAGTTGTCCAACTCAACTCAACATTCAGTGAAATGACTAATTAAAAAAAGCATGTTGAATTCACATCCATCATTTAGATGATCCTCATAACATTAGGTATGAGTAACAAAAAAATTTCGTACTTATGGGAACCTCTCAACTGAAAGAGCCCAATAGAAGCTGTACTCAAGTTTAGGGTGACTTGTCCATCAACTGTGTAAGCTGTGCGTACCTGTAACAGGCATGCATGCCAGTGTCTAGATTTTCCTTTTTGCTTTTTTAAAATAACTCTGTAATGCTGTTGGTGTGCAAAATAAATAAATAAAAAAAAACTATAAAGACAACAGTTTGTGGAGGATCAGACTCGAAGCAACCCAGAAGGTTGTCCTCTCCTTCTGTTCTAAAGCAGATTAAATTAAGCCTCTCAGGTTTTTCAGAGTGGATAAGTGAGAAATGCAAAATATATCAACAGTAACATGAACTTTAAGTTTAAAATAAGTACCTACTAGCTTTAAGTTTTAGTTTAATGTCTAAGTTTATGTTTAGTTTATAACAAGCCCTGCTTAGCTTGGGACTAGATGCCGTTGTGTGAAAGTTGTGTTTTTTTTTTTAATATTTAAAAAAATTACAATTATAAATGCAACACTAATAATAAATCTAAAAATGATGTTACTGCTTTCTACTGAATAACCTAGTAAACAGGGTATATCACTTCCATTTGTAGAGTAACAAGAGCTGAAAATGGTACATCTACCATCATGAATTTGAGAAATCAGACTCTACTATTAATATAAACCTTACTACGAAAGTTGGATAAAATAAAGAGTTACAGTTGTTTGCTTATTTCTAATGAAATTGTTGCACAAGGACCTAAAACCCGTTTTCAATAACCTACCTTAGTTCATAGATAAATAGCTATCCCCGATAAACAGTAAAGATTCTATCTATCAATCCACAACTTTTGGTAGGAAATGCTATCCGTCGGTAGGTTATTGGAAAGCAAGTAAGGGCAAAAGGATAGATTTGTTTATCTTTAGTAGCTGCAAATGTAGATAGATAGTTTATTGAAAACGGGCGTAAAAGTGGTTGCCCTGCTCACTCTCCCTAAGGCTACCACACATTGGCACTTCCTTCTGCTTTGTTAACAGATTTTTGATTTTGATTACTAAATGGGTATATGAGAAGTATAACAGATATTTAATGTTACCTATCACATACCCACAAAACGAGATACAATAGTAAAACAATAACAGCGCGGTCTCATAGGACCGGTCGGGGATTCATGAATTAAATTAGAAATATACCAATTGAAAGATTAATTGGTGGTGGGCATTGGATGGTTTCAAAGGTAGAATTAACATTAAAAGAGAGTTTTCTTCAACAGAAAAATCTTGATATTACTTACTTTCTTTTCCATCGTCATCATCATCGCTGTCCATGTATATCACAACGCTGCTAACATTTGTTGGGCCCGGCTTCCTTAATACTAAAAAAAAAAACAATTATGTATATATATAATTGTTTGCATTGCATTATGGTAAAAATGTAAAAGAAGATGAACCACCATTCTTTGGTCTTAATTTAAAAGTCCAAACAAAAACAAGTATAATATTCTGATAGAACTTGTTTTTATTATAGCAACAAAGCTGTAGGATGATTCCCCTCAGATTAATTCGAGTTCAAAAGTGATTGGTTTTCAAAAAATTTAAATAGGTACATATCCTAACATAGGTAGCATGAAAATAGTAAAAAAAAATAAAGGTAGTTGTTGGTTGGTTGGTTGAATTCATTGCATTATTTTGGTTTATTGTATTTGTTAAATACTTTAATTGTTTACAGAAGTCATAATCTTATCAAGTATATACCTAGTGGTCCACTGGAACTACAGTAATACTGTCTATTCCCAAAGACATATGACTGAGACAGCAAAGTTAGGATACGAGGAGGTTAAGAATCTGAAGGAGTGGTTGCGGTAAATCACAGCAATGTTAATGAAACATTTGGAAAGCATTTCATCTATGGCTATGATCAGACAGATGACCGCTGTAAAAATGCAAAGTTTTCACTTGAGTGATCATTGCTTTGGGATGGCAAGATGTAGTGGAGCGGCACGCAAACATGTGTGCTTATATACTCAGCAATAGTTAATTGGTGGTCTAGGATCACACTGAGGTGTTTAGCTTGGTTCTTCTTTAAAGGATTCCTGCTCGTATGGGTGAGGAGATGGCAGCGCTCCCTCTATGAGACAGATGCAGTAGTAGTAGGTAGTATAGATAGAGGAAGATACGAGTCAACAAAAAGTGTTACAAGATGAGTACTATACTCTATTTGCTATAAGAAAAGAAATTTAAAGAAACTTGTTTTACCGTCCATTCAACCGATTTTGACTTTTATTGCGTTGGTGACATAACAAATGAATAAGGCAGAAAAAGTTGGTATTTTAACCACTTTTTTTGCTTTCAATTCATGAATCCCTGACCGGTCCTATGAGACCGCACTGTTATTGTTTTACTATTGTGTCTCGTTTTGCGGGTATGTGGTAGGAGGACATAAGTATGTCTACGGAATGGAAGTCAAAATCGGTTGAACGGACAATAACATAAGTTTCTTTTGTATTCTTTTGTTATAGTAAATAGAGTATAGATAATCTGGCACAACAAGTTAATATAGCTTATACCTAGAAGTTTCTAACCAAGCTCATGTCTTTGTTATTACAATACATGTTATCAAAAATGTACAAAGGATGGTTTATTTTTTAAACTTGAATAACACCAAGTGTTGCAATGGTCCTACAGTTTAGATGCTAAACAATATAATAATATATAATAACTGATTATGTTTTATTTTTTACTTTTGTTAAATTTGGACCAAAATGGATGATCTCCTTTGAGTTACATGTATGTAGAAACTTAAGCTATTTAAACAATCATAATTTGTTCTCTGTGAGAAAAGGGTTTTTTTTTTTAATGTCCTGCCTAGTCATTTGTAGGTATAGGTACCTACCATAACAACCTTCCTAAATACTAAACTACGTAGCGCACTCCACTGAACGCTTTCAAAAGTAAAACCGACCTAAAAGGGCGTTTTTCTCCAACAGAAAAATCTTGATATTACTTACTTTCCATAATATCTTCAGGATCTACTGGATTGACGCCTTCTTCTTCATCGTCGTCGCTGTCAAGGACCACCACCGGTTCTTCAGCACGCGATGTGCCTGCCATTATTAATCCTTTATAAAATAGTTAATTATAAATAAAGAAAAACCGCTGTCGGGTTTTGCGCTAATTTTCAAACACAATTTACAAAATCGATAATAAACGTCAAAACTCAAAACTACCACCGCGTTCCGATTCACGAAGATACGACAAAATACATCACAGCAAAACACAATAAATTATCCTAGCGGTCGACGGTCATAAATCGATGCTGGCGCGCCAACCACAGAGTGCAGTAAATATATAGAGAGGCGCCAACAATCGGTTTGCGACTTCGAAGTTTTAGGATAAGCACAGTACGGCCGTTATAAGTTGGCGAGTCTGAGAGAGAGCCTGGAGTCTGGCGGGAACTTTGAAAAAGCGAGGTTCAGAAAATTTTTCAAATTTCTTTTTTATTAAATATTCGCAAGTTTCTAGCTTAAAAGTTACATAAAACAAACTGTGCTAGGTGCGGTAACCTGTAGAAATGGTGGGTAATGAGGGGGGCGGGGATAACCCGCCCACCTCACATAAACGTCCTCGGCCTGAGGCCGGAGGCGGAGGGACTGAGATGGACTGTGGCGATGGCGGCGGCGGTGAGCGATTTGACTATTCTCCGTATATTAAACCTGACTATAAAAGACTGTATCCAGAAAATGCCACTTATACCGAGTTTAAAGTTTTTATAGAAGCTACAAACAATAAAGATAGAGTAGGCAATAAGAGTCCAATCTACCTGAATCACATTTTCTCAAGTGAAATAAAAGGTGTGACGGCTATCCAAAGGATTAATGCCAATAAAATAGCTGTTATTTTCAAACAATATAATACAGCAAATAATTTTATAAATAATACAACTTTCCTCAACAAACATGAATTTAAGGCATTTATTCCGGCTGCGCAAATAGAAAAAACAGGTATAATCAGATTTGTACCAGCAAATATATCCAACAGAGAGCTTTATACAAAACTATCATCAATTTATGAAATAATAGCAATAAGAAGGTTCACAAAGAAAGTTGGTCAACAGCGTGTACCACTACAGACTGTAAGCATTACTTTCCTATCTAACATACTTCCAGACAATGTACAATACGATTTATTTTCCTACCGAGTCTTTGAATATGTACCTCCATTGCAACAATGTTTCCGATGTTTTAAATTTAATCACTCTGCCAGAATTTGCAACGGTAAACAAAGATGTTCAATTTGTGGAGGTGAGCACTTATATAAAGAATGTGTCAAACCGACTGAGATCTGCTGTGTAAATTGCAGTGGACCTCATCTTGCTATTTCTAGGTTATGCCCAATAAAGATGAAGAAAATATTAGAAAAGAAAAATAAGATCACATATGCAAGTGCTACCATGACCAAACAACTAAATAACGACATAGAATTTCCTCCACTCTCACCTCCAAAAATTGACTCTGTACATAAACCTGTAAATAAGCCTGTACATGCATTTGTAAATAAACCCGTATCTGTAAATAAACCTGTACATAATGTAAATAAATTTAAAGATGTCCCTACTAAAGAAGACATCAAAGCCCAAATAGTTGCCAACAACGATGTACTTATGGCCCTGGTACAGACGTTGGTGGAACTGGGTAATAAGGGAGATAATACGCCTACTACCATGAATAGTATAAGAGAAGCACTACTAAAAAATCTTAAGTAATGGATCCAAGTCAGCCACTGTCTAAGCTACGTATTGCTCAGTATAACATTCAAAGTGCTAATAGTAAGAAACCCTTATTGATTCAATTCTTAAAAAAACAAAATATTGACATTTGCTTACTTAACGAAACATGGTTTAAAGATAATAGTTTCAGAATACCTGGATACAATATTTACAACAAAAATTCCAATAATGCTCATAACGGTGTAGCAATACTGATTAAACCATACCTAAAATACAAAGTTTTAGACACCAGATTCTATGAAGACATTCAAATTGTTGCTCTGTCCTTATCCACTGTGCATGGTAGCTTGACTATTCTTTGTGTATACTGTCCTCCTTCTGGTGGGCACATTAGGATCAACAGACTACGTAATATAATTAATGATCTTCCGAAGCCCATCTTTGTCAGTGGTGATTTTAATGCCCACCACATTGCATTTGGTTGTCTATCCACTAAGAGCCGAGGTCAGGATTTATTTAATATCATTGATGACTTGGATTTATGTATTTTAAATGATGGCAGTTTTACAACTGTTAAGTACCCTAGGCGAAACCCTTCTGCCATTGACGTTAGCTTTATCAGTGCCAGCCTTGCATCAATATGTGAGTGGTCTGTACATGATGATGCTATGGGTAGTTATCACTACCCAACAATAACAGAGATTTCACTGTGTATAGATAAATATCATATTAATCCCCCCGTTGATAGGTTTATATATAAAAAAGCAGATTGGGCGAAATACAAAACTATTTCTAAAACAATATTTAATGATTTGGCTTTTAAACTGTATGATCCTATTTCAACCTATAATGATTTCTGTTCTCGATTAAATACTTTAAAAGAAATGACGATTCCTAAACTTACTAAACCAAATAATTTTATAAGCAGACCTCCGGCTCCTTGGTGGAATGACATTTGTGAAAAAAGTGTAATTGCCTCTTATGATGCATTAAAACTTTATAGGAATGTGCCTACTATGGAGAACTATATAAATTACAAAAAAAAAGATGCACTGAAGAAAAGAACAATCTCAGAACAGAAAAAATTAGGTTGGGATAACATGTGCAATACTTTCAATAGAACTACTCCCATAAGCAAGATTTGGAATCTTTTAAAAATGTTCAAAGGTATAAGAGCTGGCAATAAATCATACAGGGATGAGTTTATTTCTCCGTTTTTAGATAAATTATCCGACAATAGCAATTTAACTGATTCTGATAATATTGGAAATATTTTTGAAATGAATAATGACAATCAAAATTCAAAATTTTTACTAGATCCTTTTACATGGTCCGAACTTAAAATGAGTTTGTTATCTCGAAGAGACACAACTCCCGGTTTAGATGATTATCCCTATTGCATTATTAAAAATTTAGATGAATCAGCGCAGAAATTGTTTCTCAATGTTCTTAATTTACTCTGGCATTGTAAATGTATTCCGCAATCGTGGAAAACACAATGTGTAATTCCAATACTCAAACCAGATAAACTACCAGAGCTTGCTAGCTCTTATAGACCAATTTCACTGTCTTCATGTATAGGGAAGATATTTGAAAATATGATTAAAGTACGTCTAGATTGGTATATGGAATCTAATGGCATCATTCCACATGTCCAATATGGATTTCGTTGAGGGCGAAGTTGTGCAGACAGCTTCACTTCCTTAATTGCGGATCTGAAACATGCAAAGGATAAAAAGTTACACACTGTTTGTGTATTTCTAGATGTTCAAGGTGCATTTGATAGTTTAGATCCTGTTATACTTGTACAAGTCATGTCTAGGCTAGGTGTGCCTGGTCAATTATGTAAGTGGATATTAGACTTTTTAAATAATAGAACACTCTATATAAGGCACAACAATAGATTATATGGTCCAAAATCTGCTTCTAGAGGTACAATGCAGGGTGCTACATTATCTCCTTTGCTATACAATATATACACAAGTGAAATCTGTAAATTTGTAAATAATAATGTACATATATTGCAATTTGCTGATGATATTGTTTTGTACAGTAGTAATTATAATTTAGAAATTGCAATTGATAATATCAACCAAGCTTTGTTTCAATTATTTCAATATTACAATGATTTGCTACATTTAAAAATCAACCCCTCTAAAAGCAGTGTAATGATATTTGGCAATGAGAATCCGATTTCAAAAGTGGTTTACAATGGTGAAATTATAAATCCAGTAAATTCTAAAAAATTTTTAGGCATTGTAATAGATAGAAAGTTAAATTTTGAAGAACATATTAGATATATCTCAAAAAATGCTCTAAAGGGATTAAATGTAATAAAATGTCTTGCAGGTGTATCTTGGGGCGCAGACCCAAAAATACTGTCAATTTTGTATAAAAGTATAGTTAGGAGTCATTTTGATTACAGTTCTTTAGCTTATTTAAATAGCTCTCATGTAAATAAATTAGATCTTTTGCAGAATAAGGCTTTGAGAACGATTTCTGGTGCAATGTGCTCTACTCCCATAAGGGCCATGGAAGTGGAGACTAAATTGATGCCCTTAATTTTGAGACGAGTTTTACTTGCAGAGAGATTTTGTCTTAAATTAATAGCTGCAAATAACAGGCAAATAATAAATAAAATTGTACCTTCTGTAGATAAAACTCCCGGGCCACTGACAACAGGAGAGAATCTTTTGAGTGGCAACTCTCCAACATTGTCCAAAATATTTCTGGAAATAGAGAATAGTTTTTCTGGTATTAGAAAACAGTGTCCTTGGCCATGCTACTCCTTCTCATATCAGTGTATTTCACATCCAATTAAAGTGTTCCAAGACTCCATTAATAATAATTCAGATATGTTGCAGTTTTTGACGGAAAATAAGATCTATTATGTTATATACACTGATGGCAGTAAGGGGAGTGATTATGTGCGTGCTGCTATTTATGATCCACATGTAAAATTCTCTCAAAGCTTTGTTCTGCCCAATCCATGTTCTATATTTACTGCGGAGGCGTATGCGGTTTATCAGGCATTAATGCGAATTCGCCAAATGAACAGTTGTAAATATTTTTTAATAGTTTCTGATTCTTTGAGTTTGATAAAAGCCTTAGCTAACCTTAAAATTACATATAAGTCAAATTATATTTTGTATTTTGTCAAAGAAATAATTTATCAATATTACCTTAAACACATTAAAATCGCTTTCCTGTGGGTACCTTCTCATAGAGGTATCTCTGGGAATGAAATAGCTGACAAAACCGCTTACGATGGTAGTAATGCTGTTGATGTTACGAATTCTATGCACATTCCTATGACTGATTTTCTGCAATGTATTGATCAAAATATATATAAGTTATGGTTAGAAATGTGGAAGAAAGACCAAGACATCAAAGGAAAGTGGTACGGAAGTATTCAAGAGAGATTACCTGTTAGACCTTGGTATAACCAATTGAAAGAAGCCAGCCGAGACTTTATCACCACGATAAATAGATTGCGTTTTGGCCATAATACTGCACCGTCACACCTTGCAAGACTCGGCATTATTGCCAATAATATATGTCCGCATTGTGAATTACGAGAAGGAACCATGGAGCATCTTATTTTTGATTGTCAAAACTTCTTGATTGACAGATTAGTGTTGGCTAGTGATCTCAGTGATGTGAAAATTAAGTGCGATTCTTCATCCCGCCCGCCGCCACTTGAACAGTTATTAAAAGACAAAAACACCTACAAACCTATTTATAAATATATTAAAAATACAATTAAAACTATCTAAAAAGTGATGTGTAGTATCGTGTAGTGCTTTGCTAAAATACAAAAACAAATAAGTCTTGACCTAAAGGTCTTAGTTACCAGGTCATAAAATTCCAAAAAAAAAAAAAAAAAGAGAGAGCCTAACTTCAGACTCGCCAACTTATAACGGCCGTACTGTACAGGGTGTTCGGTGCATCGTATGCCAAGTTGAAATGACACTGAATTTTTATTTTATTTTATATATGTAGGTACTTAGGTCTGGTAGGCAGCCGCTCCTCGTAAAATACTGGTATTCAGCTAAATCCGGCTTGACTGGAAGCCGACCCCAATATAGTTGGGAAAAGGCTAGGCAGATATGTAGGTACTGAGTAATTTTCAATACAAAATTAGTGACATTAGCAATATAGATTTTTTTTTAAATTTACTTGCAAAATTTGTACATTTTACAGCTATTTACATGGCCTTTAAAAAAAGAACCAAATGAAAATAGATTGGGACTCTTCAAACTTTCTCAAAAATTCTCTAGTCATAGTCATAGTAGATTTTTATGGAATACCATAAAATTCTACCATAAAATCCTGTTTGTGACTGAATCGAGTCAAAAATTAATAGTAGGGGAGCCCCAGAAGGGATTTCGGGATTTACTAAAGCGCGGCAGATTAATATACAGGGGGATACCTTGCACCCAGTTAAGTACCTCCACCAAATATGAGGCCCATATATAAAGCCGCCCGTGAAGGATACAGGATCAGATTAGTAAAAAAAAAATGACCCTCAGACATTCTCGAGCGCGTCAGATTAAGGTAGGGTGAGTTAATTACATCTTAAAAAGTGTATATTCCACTAATCTGACAATTTGAGAGAGACGTAAAGAAAGGGGAGGGCAGCAAAGTTGTAAAAAAAAAACGTCATCTCGACATTCTCGAGCGTAGCTAATTTTTTTTTTATTTTGAAGGAAATAATTCAAGAATAATGAAAAATATATAATCTGACGATTTCCGCAAGCCGAAATAACAAAAAATCGTCGATAAAGTTAAATGCGTGCAGTTGTGTGATGGCTACATTTCCTTCTCCGGTTTTCTAAAGAGTTCCCTTAAAATTAGATTTTGTGGGAATTTGAACTGATTCGGACCGTTAGATTTTGAGAAATTTTGAAAAATCTTAAAAAAATAAGTTTTATATTTTGAAAGTGGTTTTTTTTAAATAACTTTGAAACGGCTTTATCGATCAACTTCAAAAACTAATCCGCCTTTGAGCTTGAAAAACCAAGTCGACCGCTACCAAGCTGGTCAAAATCGGTTGATTCGTTCGAGAGATATCGTGAACGAAAGAAACCCGAAAAAGTGAATTTTCGGGATTACTCCGAAATGTTTGGTTCGATAAATTAAAACTAGAAAATAACTTATGAGGATGATAAAACTGCGTTGAATGCCGCAAACCGCGTGAAAATTACTTGATCCGATCAAAAGTTATTGCGGTTTGAAGATTCCAAAAATAGTGTTCTATGATACTTTTATCAGACTTTCGAGCTGGAAGAGCTCAAATATTACCTCTTTGAACTCAGCGAGCTCAAAATATCACATAAAATATATTTTGAGCTCAAAAATGATATAAGTACAATTTTAAGCGCCCAGGAATGGAATTAGCTGGAAGTTGCAGGGGTTTTTTTGTCAGATCAGGCGAATCCCTCTAGATAATCGTCAGATTATGAAACAGTACGTTTAGAACATAAAGATGAACCATATATATCTTAATCTGACGCGCTTGAGTATTTCAAAATGGCGAATTTTTTTTGCACTTTATGAAAGTGGCCACGAGTTTGCGTCCCATCGAAATGGTCAGATTAGTGAATGAGATCTTTTTTTTTTGGTGCACTTAACACTCCCTTAGAAAATCTGACGCGCTCGATTAAATTATTTTTTTTTCCATTTTCAACCCTTCCATACAACCACCCCCATCATGCAAACGATCAGATTAACATACGTACATTATTAAAAATACGTAGGGCATTGATGCTATCAATATCTGACGCGCTCGAGGATGTCCATGTAACAGTTTTTTTTTACATATTTAAAAATCTATAGCCGCTTCCCCCACCGATGAAAAGGTATAATCATAGAACATTTTTTTCTTCTTATAATCTAAGCTTTGCAACCCAATAGGTCTCTACGACGCTCGAGTAAATCCCCATTTAGCATCGTGGCCTCCCCTACTATAACATTCAAAATTATGATTTGAAAAAATGTTTTTGCTTACTTATATGGTAAGTACCTGAAATCACTTTCTGTACCTAAGTATATCAATCTTATAAGGTAAATTTTATTTCGTACCTCTCTTTTTGTGTACCTATTTTACTGAAAATAAAAAAAATAACTTTCGTTTTTTTGCAAATACATTATATTTTTTTTAATTCTGCTCGAATTGTTGGCCGCTGTTGTAAATGCAGGCCAGACATATACCTACCTACCTGCAAAGTGCAGTTTTGAAGCTGAAAAACATTTCGGGAGGTAATTATGTTAGTGATCCTCGACCCGAATCAACAATAAAATTAGTACTTAGATTTTTTTTTTGGAAATTGGTACGTGAACTACCTTTTTTAGAACGCGGCCAGTCTGATAATGTACTCGTTCTATACCCGCACTTTCACGCACACTAACACATTTATTTGATCCAAGCACGTTAGCACTTTTCGTACGTTTATTCAAAGAGTTATTCTGAAAAAAAGCTAAAATAAAAAAAATAATAACATAAACTGTATTATAAATTATTTGTGATTTTTATTAGGTACAAGTGGTACAACCTTCCGAAATGTTTTGCAGTTTTAAAACTGCACATTGTATATTATCGTGCCGTGATTATGTTTAAAAGGATTTTTTTCAAGGTGGGAAATCATCATAATGTCTTCTCCCGCTCTTGGGCAAAACGGGAGGGCAAGTGAGACTTTTACTGACTAAAACCCTCTCCTCGCTCCGGGCCATGGCAAGGACCAGGGTACCTACTGTGCGAGAGGTCGCTGCCACCGATCGCCTCCACGAGGACACGGCGGTGCTCGGCCCAGGTGGGGCATACCTCCACCGTCAGTCCCATCGCGACTTCTGGACGATCAACACAGTGGTGAATCGGACAGTTGTACAAGTCTGTCGCTGAACCCGCTGCCAATTTAGCAAACGACCCAAAAGCTGGATTGACCCGACACTATACCTACGTCAGCCAGCCTGTACGAAATTAGGATGACTCTGAATCAGATTAAAAATAAAAAGGCGTCGGGTGAGGACGGAATCAAGTTCGAGCTCCTGAACGCGGAAGGAAAACCGCTCCTTTAAGCCCTGTTGTAGTCGTGGTCAAATAACGCCACCGGCATGGGGCAAAGGTGTGGTGGTACATTTCTTTAACAAGGGTGACAATGCCCTGCTTAATAACTACAGGACCATCTCACTTCTGAGCCATGAGTCTACAAGCTGTTTTCCAGAATCATCACGAACCCTCTCGCGCACAGATACGACGATTTCCAGCCTCCCGAACAAGCCGGATTCCGAAAAGGCTTCAGCACCATGGACCACATACTCGTACATACGCTGCGGCAGGTTATACCTAAGTCTGAGGAGTATAATCTGCCTCTCTGCTTAGCGATTGTGGTCTACGAGAAAGCCTTTGATTCGATTGAGACTTGAGCTGTACTGCAGTCTCTTCAACGGTGCCTGATTGACTATCGAAACATCGAAGTGTTTGTAGAAAAATGCCACCATGTCAGTCCGATTTCAGGATCAGACCTCAAAACCTATCCTGTTACAGCGGGGTTTGAGGCAGAGAGACGTCATTTTTCCGAAACTGTTCAAGGCCGCATTGGAGGATGTATTCTAGGTTCTGGAATGGAAAGGGCGAGGATCAACCTCTACGGGGAGTATATCGCTTACCTTCGGTTTGCCGGCGACATAGTAGTCATGGTTGAGACTACAGAGGAGCTTAGCACAATGCTCGGTAACCTTAGTAGAGCTTCCGAAAGAGTGGGTTTTTACAAAACCAAAGTCATGGTAAACATCCATGTAGTACCCACTCCTATCAAGATCGGAGACTCTATCTCAATCGAAATAGGTAGTGGACGACTACGTCTACCTGGTACAAGACGGTCCAGTTGGGTAGGCAGGTCAAACTTCGAAAAAGAGGTCAATCGTCAATAATTCGACTCGCCAGTGTCTCACGACAAAAGACGATGACCAGTGGGTGTTGCCAGTGATGACATGTGGTTCCGATACAATGATCGCTTACGTAAGAAGGATAAAAAAAAGTCACCCAAAGGGCTAATGAAAAGGAGTCCTAGTAGCCTAGTAGCCTTTTCACTAGCCTTTTGGGTGACATTTTTTACTCGGGTTTCCTTGTGTGACCACATTAGAAATGAAGAACCGTAAGAGAATCGCAAAAATTAAGTGGGCAGGGCACATTGCTCGTAGGATGGTCGATGGGGATGAAAGATTTTGGAGTAATGACTAAGTGTCTGAAGCCGTAGCGTTAGAAGGCCTTCCCACAAGGTGGACCGCTGCTCTGATGAGGGTCGCGGGAATCCGATGGAAGCGAGACTCAAGACCAGTCGTTGCAGTCGTAGGGACGCTTTGGGGAGGCTAAGTCCAGCTATGGACGTCTTTAAATAATGAGACATTTCAGTTAGTACGGCGTCCATATTACTTTAAGTTCCTTGGTTTTTGCATTCTACCAAGATGGACCGTGTCAACTGTGGCTTCAACAATTTGTTCATCTGAATTGTAATGAGAAGTATTACCTAATCTGTTAAGAAGGTAATTTTCTATGTTCCTTTGTTGTTATTTTAGCCTTTTTAGACATGTTTCAGATGTCTGAAACATGTAGTTATCGTTCAGGATGACTTCAGTCATTTTGAGCTAAAGGCGTGTGTCTAACAGGAGGTCTCGGGTATAATTATTTAATTGTACTCTTGTTGGTTTTATACACGTATTTTTTTAAATCGACTGATTATTGATTTTTTGTTAGGAGTCCGGGGAGTGAGAAAGTTAAGACTCAGAAACAAAATAAATAAAACATTTTCGTAGCATAGAAAATAACAATTTTTCTTTTATTATAAAAAATATCTTATTTTACTGTGACTTATATTTTATTACATAGCAATTATGAACAGTTACTAAGCCAAACTATTTTTACGGTGCATGAAATAAAACTGATTACAAAATAAAAGATGTGTGGGTGGCAATGGCTAGAAAGATATTTGCGCCGTTACCTATATAACATAATACATCATATTACTATGTGTAAATTACTGAAGAGAAAATTGTTAATTTCAAATTTAAAGACGGTATTTAGCAGCCCTGAGGATGGGGTACTTGTCTCCAGTGCAGAGGCCGCGGAAGTCATCCATGGACAGATCGACGATGGATACTCCTCCAAGGTTCTTGGCCCTGGAAAACAATAATTTCATTAAATCTTTAGGTCCCTTCTTACTCACCATTGCAGCAAGACGTCCACAGTTGGACATTGGTGCCGCGGAAACCCCATAGGTATATTTAATAAGAGGCTTCTAAGACAAAATTGTTAACAAATTCAATCTATAAGTATATTTTTGTATAATTTTCGTACAGTGATAAAGAATATAAAAGTATACATATACAGAGATTAAATTTACCGACATTTCTTTTTTCGCGAAGTCGCTATTCCTCTTCCAGCTCAGTTTTAAAATCTCTTTGTAAGATTTGCCCCAAATAAACATACAAAACTTGTAAAAACTGAACTTACTTAACATAAGCTGCCCTCTGGCCAGCTGTGTCGGGATCTTCGTACGACACCCACAGTCCTGGGTCACCGTTGTCGTCGGGAAGACGGAATGCGTATGTTCCTACAAGATTTCAATGGATTCATTAATAGGTAACCTATTTGTTAGACTTTTATTATAATTATAAGACTGTAATAAATATAATATATATTTTAATGCATGTTTATAAATATAATGCGCTGAGCTGACACTGCTGAGAGTCGAGCGGTCTCAGGCCGAAGCCTTTTTGCGCTCGCGCTCCCAAACGCTCTTCATTTTGCGCAACAAGTGCCTGTAAGTATACTACTGACTAAATATATATATATATATATGTATATCGTAATAGCCATTGTGCAAATCACGCCTTGTACAGGGTGATTGTATTTGATGAGGAAAATACTTATAAGGGACTGGCTTCTTTCGACTGCGCATTAATATGTCAGTCAATATACCCCCTATGAGCCTAAACAAATCTTCATACATATAAATTAAGTATCATATTTTTTTTTATAAAGCATAAATAAAATTGTAGTATGCATTTGCGTTAAGCAATATTTTATAAGACATGTTATTAACACTTTACAGATATGGCTATTTAGTAGTGAGTGTTATGTAAAGCCACAAGCCTACTATGAATGAGTACCAACCAAAAAGAGGGGTTAAGTCTTGCTCCTTTGTTAAGCCCTTCTCTGAAAAGTTATATTGGCTAGCTAATAGTAAGCCCCTTCGTACACAACGCAACGCAAGCTGCCTATACGCGTGAAGCCAAACGAAATTCATTTTTAGTTGTGAGGTGTATTTTTTAAGTCGCGTAATTTACGTGGCATGCCTTTTCATAGAAAATTTTATAAAGGTTGTGTACTTGTGTCAGACATCGCCGCAAAAACGAATAAGTACCCGAAAAATTCCATCACTGGGGGGTCCAGAATCATGTACTGGATCCGTGGTATTCCGTTTGTGCGTCGATGTCAGACAGAAACTTTAAAAATAAAGTCAATCATGGTAAATTTAAATTGCGCGACTGACAACTAATAAAATGACGTTCATTTGACTATCGTCTGTTTTTTATACCCTGAGACTAAATTGACACAGGTAATGTCAAACTTACTATAGGAATGATGCCAGTTCCTTTGTGTTGTAATGTCATTTTAGTCTCAGGGTATAAAAAAACCGACGATAACACTAATTTTTTAAATGAAAATTAGTTGCGTCACCTCGTGTACCATAGGCGTAAATTGTTTATTGCTGAGTGCTCCGTCATATCAATAGCAAAAAATATTACCAACAAAAGATATAGCACCAATTCAGGAATAGTCTAAATACCTGAGAACCCAAAGCATTGTATGTACAGCAATGTGACTAAACATTGGTAATGGTTTTATTTACAAAATATTTCAGGGAATAAGTAGGTAAGTACCTACTACTGAATATAAAAAAAACTTTCACTATAGAATCAATACGAAAAAAGAAAAAGCTACAACAGTGCACACGTTCGGTGCAATAGGAGTAAGTAGATGACATGCATACCTAAGTTATCATAATTGTTCTAGAAAATTTATAGAGCAGTCAAATCTTAGATATTATTATGATCTAATAGTGAAAGTTTTGTTCTTTTCGCGAGAACTCTCACTTCCCGAATTAAATACATCATGTAAAAGATTTTTTTTTGAATCATGGAAAAGCCGACGAAAAATTGCACCTCTGGGGGGCCCAGTATCATATACTATATCCATGGTAAGTATTCGTTTATGCGACAATTACTGACATAGCCTGTAATTTTTTTAAATTCAAATGTTTCTTTAGTTTTCGCAATTAGTGACATATGACATACCAAAGCGCTTGCTGGGGTCGGTGACCTTCCTAAGGTGGGGACGCATTCCCTTCTGGTGGTTGGGGTTGATCAGCTTGGCACAGACCTCAGGGTAGCTCAGGAGACCCTCAACTTTCGTGTAAGGACCTAGAAATAAAAGCAAAAGTATTAACCTCGGGAAACAATTTCCGACAACTTTTGTAAAATAAAGTGAATTCTACTCGCGGGTGGAATAGAAACAACTTGTTAAAAGGGATTTTAGAAGTATAAAATCTTTTGACTTTCTCTAAACTTCTAAAATCCCTATAGTAGGTACATTTTGGAGAAACTTTGTCATTGGAACCAAACCACAGACGAGGGTTTATGGAGCTGAGTGCTGCAGTGACAAATTTCCACGTGTGTCAAACGACATTTTTCAATACACTTACGAAGAAATAAATAACGGGGTTTGACGGCAGGTTACCCGTGGGGTCGATAGATAAGGGCTCAGTCTAATAAGATAAATACAACAAGGTGTGGCGGGGCGAGCGCCACCTTTTTCCACACTAGTGTGGAAAACAGTTAATCACATACCTGAAAGCGCCAGGGATAGGAGCTGGTTTTCGAGTAAGTGTATTGAAAATAATATGAAGTGGTTTATTGTTTCTCCAAGAAGTTAATAGCTATTATGTAACATCATTTAGAGTTGACGATGCGTACGATTTCAGTCCTGAGTTACGAACCAAGTGAAAGGCTTCAGTTGATGTTAATAAAACAACACAATAAATGACTCATCTATATATATAAAAATGAAACCCGTTTTTCGTTGTCACGACATCACATGAAAACGGCTTGACCGATTTGGCTGATTCTTTTTTTAAAATGTTCCTTGAAGTTCAATGATGGTTCTTACGGAGAGAAAAATGCAAAAAAAAAAAAGTTAGGTAAAGTAGGATAGTGTAGGGTAGTGTAGGGTAGTGTAGGGTAGTGTTGGGTAGTGTAGGGTAGTGTAGGGTAGTGTAGGGTAGTGTAGGGTAGTGTAGGGTAGTGTAGGGTAGTGTAGGGTAGTGTAGGGTAGTGTAGGGTAGTGTAGGGTAGTGTAGGGTAGTGTAGGGTAGTCATTTGACGGGAGCGAAGCCGCGGGTAAAAGCTAGTCTACTGAATAAATAACTAACGTAAGTTGCGAAATCAAAAGCAGCAGCTCAATTTTGAAAAGTTTACGTATTAGTTTACGTCATTCACTCAGTATAATAACGAATAGACCGGATTATTCTGAAAACTTGATTAAGTTGCACCAGCTAATTTTAACGATATCCAATCCCTTACCTAGCGAAATACAGGTTGGTCGTTGGACCAATTTTTTTAACCTATGTAAGTCTAGTCTCACCGATCAAATTCGGAGGTACCATAGTTATAAAGAGAAAATGCACAAATTAGCTATCTTGGAGCTTATTTTAAAATCAACAGAGGAATCTATTCCGTAGTTGTGAACTTTGGATTTCTCCCTATCTTACAGTTGGTAAAAATGCCAAGTAAAGTAGCAAAGATCGACATACCAGCTTCTCCGGGGCCATCAGCGTGGATTGGAGGAACACCAGCGATCTCGCTGTCGGCGTCCAACTTCCAGGTGCGGGCAGCTGTAGGGATAGCCAGGATCAGTTTCTGGGCTGGGGCACCGCCTTGGAGCCTGTGATATTAAAAAAAAAAATAGATTTTAGCTCTCGACTCACTTCAGCCGTAAGTATATAAATTGATGCCTCTGGGACCATGGCTTGGCTTCTGAAAGGAAAACCCGGGACCCTGGAAAGAAGACAATGAAGGAACAAAGTGTGGAGTGGGTTTTAGTCACTCCTCCCGCTCTGATGATTTCCTACCTAAAAAGAAAAAGGCTATAAATAAATCAAACTGACGCTTTGGGTCAGGAGAGAATGTTGGTGCTACAGACAACATGCATTGTAAACAGTTGGTGTACAAACCAGACAGATCAATGCAGTGGCTACTAATGGTTAGTTCATCATCAAAGAACTTATCCCGTTCTTGGTGGAGCGAAAGGGCGTGTCAGACTTTTACTGACTAAAACCTACTTGTGTTCAGCTGCCTTTTGCGTTACAGGGTCACGACTTTATCGAACATTCCCGCTACCCTAGGGCTATGAGTCCTAAATGGTTAATTAGGTGAATTTAATAAAAGGAGGCTCCAAAACACAGATACTGACCAGTAAGTGACGACAGCATCAGCATTCAGGAGGGGGTTGCGGTTCTGGGGAGTGTACAGGGGGGTGGCGTAGTCAGCCTCCTTGGGGTTGCGCTCGGGGGTCGAGAAGTCATACGCGCCGATGTTCACGATGTCAACCAGGTTGATGATGGCAGGTACGTCGTAGTAAACTAGAACAAAACAGAACAGCTATGATTGGGAACTGCAGTATCTTTTTACGAAATCAGGAGCTGATACATCATAGAAAAATGGAGTATGAGCAGGTATGACACCGTCATCTTGTAGGTAGTAGAAAGGTCTATGAAATAATGTTCAAAAGCAATATAACAAGAACAGAGATCTAGTCAAATTATCGACGCACGTATCGATAACAAAGATGCTGACCATACCGGAAACTAGCCAGGTGAGCTAAGAAAATGCGGTGGGAAGCATTTCAGAGATGCGTCAAGTTAATGTGACCGGATTGTAGGTAGGTCTCCATCATACTCCATTTTTCTGTGCCAGTCATATCCGTTGAAGTCGAGATAATTTGCTGTAGGTAGGTAGAACTAAAATGTTCATAGAAGTCTGCCAGGTCTTGTGATTCACAAACAGATAATGCCGTGGGTGCACATAATAGAATAATCGCGATAAAGGCCACATGATCGCCACTGAACCACGAGGTCGTATTGATATCCTTATAAGCATACATTACTTTATCCATACCTATTTTAATCTACCTCATTACACGTCTTCTTTTATACCTAACGCATGAGGAAGAAACAAAGAATTTAAGCATTATAAGGCCACGGTAAAATGAATGCGTGGATTCCACCTTGAAGAATTAATATTATGTAACTAATTAAAAAAAAACTACTATATAGTGTACCTATTAGTAGTGCTTATTGCCTAGGTATTTTGTAAACTAAATATAAATCGACTTATAAGTAGGTAAATTAACTTTTAGAGTAAAGTTATGCCAAATTTAAACACAGAAAATGTGTGGTTACGCCGAAGTTTATAGCTGTTGTATATCAATGTACTTATTTAATATTCCGTATCTATATCTGAACAGGCTAAGACTGAAATAGGACAAACGCTACTTTTTATTCCAGGAGTATTTCGTCAACTCGCGAATTTAAAACTCGCACGCACTCGTGAGTTGACGAACAACCCGATGCAAGTACTCAATGAGCAGGGAACCCGCGTGTTAGATACTTATAAGTAAGGTATCTATCGCTGTCAGGAGTCATCATCAGAAATACTTCAGGCCAACAATACTCGTATCTAAGTCATCATCATCTACCTAGCCTTTTCCCAACTATATTGGGGTCGGCTTCGACTGAAGCCGGATTTAGCTGAATACCAGTATTTTACGAGGAGCGGCTGCCTACCAGACCTCCACAATCCATTAACTGGGGTAACACGGTACTTCATGGCACTCGTATCTAAGTAAACAATGTAATAAGCACTTACCGGTAGAGTTGACATTGGGAAGGACGCTGATAGCCAGTTGCATGTTAGGCTTGACGTTCAGAGCCTGCTTCATCTCGCGGACCAGCGCGGTGAAGCCCTCGCGGTGCTCAGCCTCCTTCTCGTCCACGGGGGTGGTGCCGAAGGTCTTCTTGATGCCGTGCCAGATGGATCCTGAATAAAACATACATTGAATAAGTTCATCATCATCTACCTAGCCTTTTCCTAACTATATTGGGGTCGGCTTCTAGCCAAGCGGGATTTAGCTGAATTCCTACCAGTATTTTACGAGGTGCGGCTGCCTACCAGATCTCCACAACCCCCACAACATACATTGGATAAGGTATTGCTAAATATTAATTTAAAGTGATAAACAAAGATTGATTGATGAGTTCCAGTAGATATAAACTTTATGATGTATTTTTAAAGCCTTGATTTTTATACTACTCTAAATGATCAAAATTACATACACTCCTAATATCATTACGTAACAAGGTAAGATATTGTTGATGCAGGTTCATTCACTAACCGGTTTCAAAAAATAACGAGCTTCGTCAGAATCCCTTGAAGTTTTCCCGATTACTCGAAGATGCCTGTACCAGTTTAGATGTTTCTTTTTATGTTTGAAAGAATATGCAAACTTCTCAATTTGTGCCATTCTTATAATCTGATCAACATCTGAACTTGGAATCTTCTTTCATTAATTATAGTTTCAAGCTCGTAAAATAATAAACTGATATAATAAAATAACACTGATAAATACCGTATGCTTAGGATAGTACTCAGTCTCACTTAATATTGGTCCTGAATGGGGTGATGTATCCGTATGAATAAAAAACCCTTAGTAAAAAAGCCAAAAAAATATTGGGCCTTCGAGCCGGATGTGACTCGGTAAATACATAGATTACCTAAATCTTTTAATTTTGAATCAACAAGTATTAGTGTTAAACCTTAGTGTCATACTGAGTAAGCGGTATAGTCAGTGCTTCTTAAAATCTGTCCAATATTCCTCTCTTTATATTTCTAGGAGTCAGGTAACATAGTGCACAGACCATAGATACCTTTCTAGGAGTGCGGTGCGGTACTATAAACAAAATTGTAGAAAACGTGTATGGTTCTTACCCCAGGTGGAGCGGATCTTCTTGGGCTTGTACTTGGCGAACTGCCAAGCGAGGTCGATGCCGTCAAAGCCATGCTGCTCAGCCAATAGCACTCCAGAGTTCACGAACGCAGTACGGGCTTGCGGAGATTCCAACTATGAAAGAGAATTAATGTAGAAATGGTATCGAGAAATAAGATTCCTTCGTACAATCTTCAAATCCTCCTAATCAATATTTTGCATACCACCGAATTTTCCCCTTTTCTAAAAGAGGTCTACGGAACGTGTTCTTAGTGCTGCATATGTGCAAAATTTTGCGAAAAATTTCAATCCCTGTGGTTTCGGTTGTCTAAACTAGATCGCATATTAGAATGCGTGTGCATTCTAATATGCGATCTAGTTTCTACTTGTAAAATATACTTCTACATAGGTAGGTATATAGATGTCATTAACTGAAGCTGCATGACTGAATGCTATCACAAAAGTCAATCATGACTTGTGTACGATGAACTAAACGTATCAGCTT
Source organism: Mythimna separata (assembly GCA_030763345.1). Classification (NCBI taxonomy): domain Eukaryota; kingdom Metazoa; phylum Arthropoda; class Insecta; order Lepidoptera; family Noctuidae; genus Mythimna; species Mythimna separata. The sequence continues at coordinate 16,866,175 of CM061167.1, read as the reverse complement.
GTTAATCTTTTAACTGAATCCGGGTTTAACGAATTACCATAAAGATAACGAATGTAATTCACTGATGGTTAATTTAACAAGCATTATAACCAGATACAAAAAAATTGAGGATAGGCCTTCAAAATATTGTAAGGTTAAACTTGTAACGATAACATCATAAAATATCTGAATTGCGATACGAATTGATGTCCATAATTATGTGAAACCATATTTATTTCGAGCTATTGTAATGCTATTTATGTACATCATAATATCCATTGGTTGAAGCAAAGTCCAAATTTTCGGACCAAATGGTTAAATTTCTTCACGGAATAGCTGCTAGACTTACCAGGAGGTTGTACTTGTTGACGTCTTCAGTGTCGACGTCTCCACCGACGGAGAGCAGGACCTTCAGACCAGGGTACTTGGTCTTGAAGTTGGTGATGGCGCGGTAGTTGGCGTGGGAGCGGTCTACGTCCAGGTTCTCGTTGAGAGGCACCATCTTGTAGGTGTCGGGCTGCACGCCGGCGTAGCCGTACACCAGGTGGGTGCAGAACGACAGCGCCGGGTCCAGGTCCAACGGCAGCATGCGCGCTTGAGCTGGATAAATGCATCCTTCGACTGAATTAACATGTTTACAATGTATTTCACGAAGAGATGGGATCTACGAATAACGTAAACCCCATTTTCTTTTCATTATTGCTCCCACAATCAAAATTGATGACTTTGTTCTCAGTTTTGCAAAGTCTTTCGCAATGTTATCCTATAAAGGTCACCAAAGTATCTGTCCATACAAAAACGTAATTTGCATTTGTTACAAAGTTTATTTGAGTATCCTGCCGTGGGCGTAGTCTTTTGTAATTGACTTGTCTGACGACTTGGATTAAATATGACTGTGTGGGTACGAAGATACATATACTAGCTTACCTACCTACCTCCTCGACATGTATATGCAAGGAGTTAGGTAAGCGAGTCGGTATATCTTCGAAGTGACAAACATTCTGACAGAAGTTTCGCAACTCATCTACGAAGCTGTATGAGTCGTGTCCCCAATACAGCTCTCCGGACTTTATACTGTAAACAAACGGTCATTAATCTATTATCTTCGCCACCTCTTGCTTGTTATCTGCTATTACGACAGCTCTCAATGAATCCTCAGGGTCAATCCTGAATGACTATTTGACTACCTACCAACGATAAATTTAAGTATTTAAACACCCGTCCATGTTTTGGGACAATACACACCTAACAAAACAACGCTTTTCTTGTTAATACTGCACCAAGATAAATAAAGCTATTTACATTAAATAATTGATGTTTTCACAGCTGCATTTCAGGTAGGTACCTGAATTATGCGATGTCATTTTCCAAAGAAATCGCAAAATACCTACCTATAAATTATTGTCATCATCATGATTTCAGCCGAAATATGTTACCACAGCTGGACATAGACCTCCCCCAAGCCTCCCCAATTAATGTGGATGCATGGTGAATGCCCATAATCATTAGTAATGTACCTATGTAATGTTAGATTTCTTACATTTGCAAAAGCGAATATTCAAATATTTTGAATTTCAAACAAAGCAATAGTAGCATTGTTATCTGAAAGTAACTTATTTAGCCCCGAGAATGTAGAAAGTCATCTCTGAGGTGTCAAGAGAGTGTTTACATTTAGATACATTGTTAAGTATGTAGTATAGGTAAGGATAGGTAGGTACACTGGGCACTTATAATAAAAAAAAATATGTAAGTATATTACGGGAGTAATATAAAAAATCCTATAAAATCAAGTATGAGTCGATGTCTAGTCAATTACATCATCTTTCAGAGCATTGATCGACTAGTACGAATACGCATATTTGTGGGTAGGCGTCAAGTCACAGCAGTGGCGTAGCTAGACCCTAAGGGGTCCCTATAATAAAAAATGGGGCCCTGTTTAATATGATTGTGCTAAAGCCCAGTTCTAGTTAGGAATAGATATTTCGTAATAAAAATAGAATCCCTTTTATATTGTTTTTATTACGAAAAATAAACCCAAATAGGATCTGACAATTCGGCAATTTGACAGACCTGCAAGTCTCTTATTAGTAAGAATTTGAGTTTTTGATCAGTCATAGTATGCTTCCTACCGGAGCCCCTAATGTCTGGGAGCCTCGTATAATTGATACGGCGGTGGTTTTACACCCCTGAGTCATAGATTACATGATATGTAATGTATAGTCATAGATGACCATATCTGTAGTCTGAACATTCATCTCATTGTTTCCGTTGCTAACATTAACCACTTAACGTTTCGCACGTATTCGTATCTTGATAAATGACGTGATCAACAAGCCGACCATGAGTCGAGGGTTACAAGGAAAACTGAAGGAATTTACACTACACTACAAAAATCCCCAATCGCTTATCTAAGTTGAAAGTGTGATAGTTACTTAGATACAATAATTATGATGAACTCGTGAAACTGTAAACATACTACATGTTTAACTACCACTGATTAATACTATTAATATAATGTACATAAAATAGAATATATAAAGCACGATTTGTACTCTATTTGATTTTAGTTAAACTCGTGTTAGTTGAACCTGGAGAGCGTTATCCAACGCACCTCTCGTCTCATGTTTGTTCTATAGGATTTAGGTCTCGGCTGTGAGCTGGTCTCGACGTCATGAATATACCCAATGACCAAGTGAGCAATATACACCGATACAGCCTCGCATTATTGTGCATATTTTATGCGAGCTAATGCGCAAATTTGCGCCCATATTCACTAAGAATGGACTAGCATGTTTCATTAAAATCTCCTCTACGTAGGTATCTGAATGCAGTCGTTAGTTAACTCCATAATGTCGCACTGAATATTGTAACCCATTCAAGAAATGGTTTAAATAGACAGTTCAGTTCTAAAACTAACTTAGATCATTTCTAGCTTACCTAATGGCTGGAAAACCTTTGCATGGCAAACATGTTTACCTTCGTGTGAGTGAGCAACACGAGTCAACGAGGAAAGTCTCACTTATTCTTAACAAATGTGTTCTTTTGCTTATCACTAGGAGAGAGGTCCTTGGGTTCAAAAAATCATCATATTTACACGTTTGATTAGACCAGGTATTAATTATGAAAATAAAGGTGGATTTGAATTAGATCATATTCATAGTTATAGCTACAGGCTGACTTTTAATTTATTGACAATCTATTAGGGGACGTGAGTGCTAACAACTTTTGTTCAACAGAGAAATAACATTTAGAAAAGTGTTTATAAACCTAGCTCGGATAGTGTAGGTAGACAAGTTAGAGATTAGTTGAACAAGCAAAATCAATAACATTGGTCTTGCTATTACGTATAAACTCTAGCTTGAGCTAGCTCTTTTAGCATTTATCTATGTAGATAATAATATATGCTGAGTTAATATTATGTCTGCTAACAAAACTAAACCGCGTGACATGCCAAAGAGTATTATAGAGTGAGTTCGGTGACCACAATAGACAATAGACTAATATTTTGAATTCAAATTTTTATTTTCGAACAATATGTTGGTTGAACGTTAAGTATAGAGTATTTAATTCTCTGATCAACGAAGATTGACCAAGTAGGTACGCAAGAGATATTATGAAGAGCAAGCGTGAGTGCAAACACAGGTACACTTTCTGTTGTTATACTCAAAGTACGATGGGACAGCAATCCGTAGCACAACAAAAAAAATAATACTCTGTGTACTGTGTCAAGTTATCAAGTACAACACGACTGGGGAGGGATCGCTCAATTACAGGACTAAAAGCTTTACGTGTTTACTGACCCACGGGGGTGGCACACCACTAAATTGCAAACTCATTGGCTACAGAGTCATTTCTAATGGAAATAGCTAAAATCACTCTTTGCGCAACCTGGTAATCGAACCTCCTAACGGTCAGTAGTCGCTTGAACGATGACAAGTTCAACGAGGAGGAACCACCTTCAAATAATCTGTCGGCTGAACGGTTTTGGATGAAATTTTGCATTTGGAATAACCTGGATAATTTGCAGATAAATTATCGTTTCTTTGAAGTCAGTTTTGTCCAGGTAGGTATGAGTCAGTAACAACTATATACTTGTAAAAATGGAGCGTCAGCTTTAATTCCTGTACAAAATAATTACATATTCTAATTAATGTTGAAAGTGGAGGTCTGATGGCAAGTTTCTACTACTCTTAGATCAAGACAAAAATAAAATCCCACTGTCCATTCATTAGAAGGGTATTTAGTGAATGGACTCTGGTGATTTTCTTTAGCGTTATAATGACGTTTACGACCTGCCTGGTTCATAACGTCGAATGGATTGTAAAACTGTGACCTAAGTACATTATAAGTAAATAAGTAACGCTAACAAGGTAGGTAACAAAGCAAGCAACACAAATGATAAATATTGATCAATGCCTATTACATACAACAGTATTATTAGGAACTCACGTCACAAGGACAAAGCACGAGTCAGGCTAAATTAAGCCAAAAAAATAAGGAAAACGACATGCATTATTATGTGTTATTGACCAGTTTTGTGACCACAATTGCTTATTACCTTATCTTACGTACCAAGCATATCAAATGTTGGTTTCTTGGAATAATAACATTACATATTTGTTTATTCAGTTCCGAGTATTTCTAGAATAGACAATGTTTGTCACATGAACGCTAACTCTAAGGTTGCCACCGTTCTTGTTTGGATGAAATATAAATATTTTCACAAACCATTCCAGACAATAAAGAACTTTTGGAAAATACAGGAAAAAATATACGGCAGGTTAATTGGTGGACAAAGCCTGTAGTGATTTTCCTGAGAAAGATAGTCACCACAACGAGCGGAACGAGCTTCAGCTTCAGTTACTTGTGCAGAAACGATAAGGAAATTGTGATACAGTGGGGGATGCTAGAATGAGCGCGAACATTTTGATACCCCTCCAATCTGTGGTTTACTAAGGTCGTATTATGTGATTTTAGTTAATACTTCTCAATATTTGAATTAATTACTCAGATACCCGCGAAACGAGACACAATAGTAAAACAATAACAGCGCGGTCTCATAGGACCGGTTGGGGATTCAAACGTTAATTTTGACTTGACTAGTATTTTGCTTACTATATTATTTGTCTCAAAACAAAGTAAAAATGACTAAAATATATTACGATACTAAGTATAAGTATATAAGTAAGTATAATATTAGTATAGGTTTAAAGTTAGGCTTGCCGCCTGATACGTTTTGGAACATGCAAATATCTTCATCTTTTTTTATTACTGGCCGACCTTGACAATTCAAACGTTGTAAATGGTTTTAAATGTTTTGCTTTATTTGATGTTAAATGTGAACAAACCGATTAAAATAAAAATAGGAATGTCAATGACCTCCATTTGTTGAATATTATTATTTGAAAAGTATGGTTGGCAAAGAAAACTTTATTTGCGTACCAATAACGGTTTTTTTTAGTTCTTTAAACCCAGTCTTAAATTTGAGTTTAGAAAACACGTTATTGTTTATTCTACGACCACAACCACACCACAGCGCTGCGACAAAAATGGTTACGTGTGAATACCTAGTGTCCCTGCAGCTTCTTACAATTGCTTTGTAATTCGGTACTACAACACATGCGTTGTGCTTGTGGTTTCGCTGTGTCCAAATTTTGCAGACAAACTAAATCGCTGGTGGTTGCACTATTGTTGCAATATGGTATCGGCGTAGTCGTTTGTATAGGCGCAAAATCGATCCTATTCTTATTTAATTCATGAATCCCCGACCGGTCTGTTATTGATATATGACACCGCGCTGTTATTGTTTTACTATTGTGTCTCGTTTTGTGGGTATGTGATAGGTTAATTAGTAAATAACAATCAATTTTTAATCAACCTTGCTTGACTATTCAGCCAGTCTTGCCTACACCAGATTTCATTTTACCGTAATAATTACCCAAGTTGGTTGATTTTTTAGACAGACTGTACCTACTATCTTGTTGACTGCTGACACTTGGGTCGCACGCTGTGTTTCTCTCAGCGATTGTCTTCATTAGCGGTTATCATCTGTCACTCATGATTACTTAACAGTTACCTACCTACGTAGGCTTATCGAAAGTTTCAACGAACGATGTCATAATCAAAAGTCATAAGTTATCAATTCGAAAACAAATGTCTTGTATCTAAGCACAGTGGACACGAATATTCTTAGATATCTATACATATATTTTTATACTAGCTATATATTCAAGGTCCCATCCATTTTGAGGTCAAAAACATTTGTTCAACACCGGATTTATTATTTGAGATTCTGGCTATCTTGGTAGGTAGGTGCTAAATCAGATTTTGAACAGACTTCGTATATTATTATCGACTATAAATCAAAGGTTATATCGAAAACATATATAATACCTACCTACCTATTACTGATTCGGTTAATATCTAACGAATTCAAGGTTACGTGAATACAAAAACATTTTTCTTAGAAAAGGCCTTGTTTGTTCGGCCTTCCTCTGTTGTGTTTAATGTAACTTTAACAACAATTTCCGAGTAATCAAAACTTCGGTCACAACACTAAAAAATGTTCGATGACGTAACTACATACAGTAAAGTCGGGTTAGTTTGAGCCTGGCGTATAAATTTTGACCGAGACTTACTAACCACAGTGTCATAGCTAGTCCCTAAGGGGCCCCGGGGCCCTCTTTTATGTGATAGCGGTAAAGTTAAGTGCTATGCACTCAACCGGGGCCCCTGAAGCTTGGGGGCCCCGTATAATTGATAGGTACGGCAGTAGCTACGCCGCTGACTAACAAATAGGAGCACAGGACAGTATTTACTGTGCTTCTTTTAGTTAACTTTGAACTGAAGTTATTCCTCAGGGCCAAAGTAACCAGACTTCCCAGCTCGAGTGAAATGGCATTCAACCTTGGAGTTCTATCGTCAGCCGATTACTCCTAGAACAGCTAAAAACCTAAGCTATTCTTAGTTCTCCCTCGTAAGTCACTAACAAAGGTATGTTACAAATATTATCGTAGTTAGACTGAAACAATGATTTAATTTATGTAAACAATCCATTTAAAGGGAACTATTTGAATTACCTGCTTAAATATTATTACGAAAGAAATGAAGGTATCTGCTTATAACCATATATTATTATCATAATCAGGGTTATAATTTTCCCATTGCTGGGACTCTGGCCTCTCTCTAGGAGAGGGAATGAATCGTATTTATCCACAACCAGGCTCAGTGCAGGTTGATGAATGTCACATAATACCTTGGTAGGCTTCGAATTTTTGGTTCTAGGACATGCCATCTCCTTTACCGCTTTGAGAGCAGTTGACAGGTTATGAAATAAGTACTTAAATTGCATTAAGTAAATAATTTTCCTGGGTTTGAACCCATGACGTACTTAGAAGTCATAATATGTCAGACCCGTTACCACTAGGCCAGATATCTTCTTAAGTTCATATATTTTTGTTCTTAGTTACGTGTAAGTATTTAAGATTATAAACCTACATACTTATTACCGTGAGACTAATTGCAGTTGACCTGGATATTATAATCATATTATGTAAACCATTTTGCACAACATACGATTTAGCGAATCGCCGTACGTCGCCACATCATAATGGCTGGAACTTATAAGGAAAATAATAATATCATATGTATCTGTTACAGGTAATCTGTATAATCTGGTATTCTATACAATGCCTAGACACTTTATAAAATACCAAAACGTGTAGGTAGGCAATGTATGAAATATTATATCGATGTTATGATACTAACATTGGTACGGTAAGTACCTGTGGTAAGTACCCATAATGATAAGTTAGTACTACTCGTAACTAGACCAAGAACCCATGTCAATAACTCAATTACTCCAATGTTATTAATATAAACAACAATTATCTTATCCATATTTATATTGTTTTATGTTCAAGTAATTCGGTCTGTTGGTTTTTGAACGGCTCGAGATGGAAATATACCTATATGGGGATGTAAGTATACTTACTAATTTATATATTTACACAGGTGAAACCGCTAGCAGGCTGCGTTTATATAAAATGTTACATAAAAAATACATTGTTCAAAAACCTATATAGGTTCATGTGCATGATGTCATAATTTAGAGTAAGTATTTGTACAGGAACAATGAATTTTAAACACTAATTGTGTTGAAAACAATACATCAGCCCAATAAAAGTGTCGTATCATAATGCGGGCGTTGCAAAACTAAATGGTAATTCCGGTAACCTTGATTTTGCCATGATTGTTTGAGAAATAAGAGCGATCTAAGTGAGCTAAACTATTGACGTAAGTAGTTACCTACATAGACTAGTAGGAAGTACAACTCTAAACTGCTTTTAAGCAACTGACAATTGAACAGAGCTATCGCTTGTTTGGTATTAAAGCATTGAGCATGGGGACCCACTGCCATGTTGCGGGATTGTTCAAAACAGTTCGGCCATCCTAACGTAACGCAAAGGGCAAAGAAGGAACTAGATGTGGTTTTTGTCAACAAAAGTTTGACACGCCGCCGCCGCCCTCCCGCTATGTCGTATGTTTTAGTTGGTAAAAGTATGAAACATTCTCTCGCTCCAACTAGAGAATGAGTAGTCATTCGATGACTTCCCATCGAAAAAAATTAAATCCCTACACTACTGTGCAGCAGACCAGCAGTGATAAAACATAACTAAAGAATTTTAGTTTTGCGGCTCCTAGCCGAAAATCTTAGGCATATTCTGTCTTCTAATGTTCTGTTCAATCTACATACGAGTATGCCCGAACAAAAACATCCATTATTTATAGGTTACTCATAAGAACCTGTGGTGTATGCCTCACATAAGGGTGACTTGAATACAGAATTACAGCTGGAGCCAAGGAATTATACTGAGAACTTAGTATTGTTTTATTTATGACTAGCTTCTGCCAGCGACTTCAACCGCGTGACAGTAAAAATAGTCTGTCACTTCGAGATAAAGTGAATAAATTTTTCAAATCATTCGAGGAGTTTTTCACTATTTTCTTTACAAATAAAAACAATTCTCATTATAATATTAGTATAGTTACATACTCGTAACTACAAGTTTTTACCGACTACCTACCTCTTCATTTATAAAAACCATTTTTGATAAAAAAAAAATTGTTGTAGACAATATTTTGATCTTGTTGGCTGTAGTAAGAATTTATATATTTTTTCATACTAAGTAATTTATTTATTATATTATAATTAATTACGAGTTTCCTCCGTGCCTCGGAAAGCACGCTAAGCCATTGGTCCCGGCTGTCATTTGGAGGTTTTTTGCAGTCGTTACGGATAGTCAGAAGCCAGTAAATCTGACTCCAGTCTTGCCATGAAGTACCGTGGTACCCCAGTTAATGGGTTGTGTAAAATACTGGTATTCAGCTAGATCCGGCTTGACTGGAAGCCGACCCCAATATAGTTGGGAAAAGGCTAGGCAGATGATGATATTATAATATTACTTTGCCAGCCGGCTTCGTCCGTGTGATTAAAAGTAGCTTATATAATATGTCCATCCTTGAAATTCAAACTTGCTCCATGCCAAATTTCATCAAAATCGATTGAGTAGTTCAACCGTGAAAGTATTACAAACAGAAAGAATTACTTTATTTATACAAAAACTAAAAAGAAACAAAATATTAAAACAAGTAGGTACACCTAACTATTTTATATGTTTATCTACTTATTATTCAGGTTGAAGGTCTTCTAAGAATCCTTATCGTTGAGGTTGAAGGTGGCATGTTTACAATCATATTCCAATAATGTTGTAAATAAGTTTTACTCTCGCAATACCTACATAACATACGACATTTAATAAGTAAGTAGGTAGGTACCCATAACTCTCGATTTTTGGTGGAAAATCATGACATGACTTCTCCCGATCTGGGTGGAGCGAGGGGACGCGTCATGTGTTATGTGTATCGATTTAGGGAGGCCACTCGAGCTTGACCAAAAGTACGTGGCAATACTTTGTTTGTTTAATGTACTCGTGCCGTACCTACCTTATGAAATTACAATTAAACTTTTAAATTAATTATTACAATGGTATGCTTAATTTGCACGTATAAATTCAAATTATTAAGAGCATTGCGAGGCTGTCAAATTTTTTATGCTGTATCTCTCCTAGTCTGTCAAAAATCTCTTGGAGTTAAGTTAATACATAAATCAAGAGGTACATTGGACAAGTTACGATCAGTCTTACTTATATGTAGGTATTCAGAGTATAATAGAACCGGGGGCCCCTCGAGATGGATGAGGTGATTAATTGAAATTGCTTTAAAAATAGCTGAAATAAATTGGATCTTGTTAGTAAATTCGTGAGCTACATTGAACAAACAAAGTACCTAGGTACCTATTGTCACTAGTTTTTATAGTCTATCTTGAGTGACCTCGCTAGGTCGATAGTACACAATACACATTCAGAATTTTACTGACTAAAACCTACATAGATGTGGTTTTTTTTCGGTGGCAAATCACCCTCAAGCTCTTGGCCAGAGTGGGAGGTCGGGTCTATCTTTTACTGACTAAAACCTCCTTTATTTCTTCTTTGCATTTCGTTCCGGGGCTGTTTTCCTTTCAGAAGCGATCCATGAACCCAAGCTGTTTCAGAATCCCGTAGATCTGATAGGTATCAGTTCTAATGGACCCTGTCAATGAAGTTGACATCTCAACAATGCGTCGGCGACCTGAGCACCGTAATGGATGGCGCCGCGAGCTACCCATTGTTCACCGGAAAAACTTCCAACACCCTATTATCTATTATCTCTTGTTTAGGAAAACATCGCTACCTACTCGTACTAATAAACTATCGTCGCTCGAGTGGACGAAATGTCTAAGCCCTGTTTCTGAATTGAGCATTTTGACATAAGAACGAATAAAGCCTTACAATTCGTCCGTTATAAGTTGGCGAGTGTGAAGTTAGGCTCTGCGAATTTTGGCGCTTGAAATATCTTACAAAAATAAAGGTTTTAAAATTTTTTTTACAGGTTTTCAGGCAGGGTAAAGTGGAGTTTGAGAAATACTCAACTTCAAAATATGGGTGTAAGTTACACTCGTAAAGTAGTTAAAATGTCGTAGCTGCTTGCTACTTACTCATGCATTTCATGAGTAAATATTTAAGTTACCTGGTATAACACAAAAGATAACTTAAGGCAGTGTAGTATGTTTAATTTTAAGCAGTTTATTTTCCTCAAAACCTGCTGGAACAAGGCCAGGGTCTGACAAACTGGTACGTTGCATGAAATTGGTCATCTCAATGGACTATGATGTCATTCGTGGAGACAATGTGTTTGCGCCGAATATTTCCGAGTACCAAATGAATATTTATAAAAGTTTTTTGTCAAATATAATGTACAACTTGCTAATAAAGACGGAAGCTATACAGAAAGTGGTAATTAACTATACTAACTTCTACGAGCGACTTCGCCTGCGTCAAAGAAGAGAATACTTAGGGAAATTACTTCTGGTATATAAACCTGTGTACCTATCCTATGTGTAAAAGAAGTTGTCTACCAGTGCGCCTTATTTCATCCAAATCTATTCAGCCTTTTGAGCATGAGAGACTAAAAAACATACCCATAACCTTCCCATTTATGATTTACTGGAAATACGTAACCAAATAAAAAGAAAGACTATTAGAAGGTCTAGGCAAATTCTTGGTGTAAGTAAAAAGAAAATCAGGTGGTCAGTGGGTCGTCTTAGGGGCGGTGGAACAAACAACCTAAAGGCACTAGCGATATTACAGGGAATGATATTCCATCCCTTAACAGATTGCCTGGTACAGCGAGCAAACTGTTTCTCAACCGTTCTTGCGAAATCCAAGTCGCGGTCTCATCTAGATAATAATGATCTCATTTTTCCTTCTACCCACGCACCAGTACCTAACATGTACAGCTCGGTACTGTGTGAATTGACCTTTGAATAAGTTAATTGCATCCGCCGTAGACAGAAGAAACTGAATCGCAATAAACATTTAACCACTCAACTAATTAAATATTATCGAATGATGCTGTCAACTATGAGATTGAAATGTAGGTATTATAGGCCGGTTCACGAAGTAGTTAGTCTTATCGATAGTTACATAACTCTTTGTTCCTAGCCATGTGTGACCGTTTAACTCCTTTCACTGTAAACAAATGTACGCTAGTTAGCGTGTTTTACTATTTAGTGCGGGACTTTAATGGTTGACGGATTTAACAAGGCAAACAACGTGTTAAGTATTGTTACAATAATTCTTGAGATCTATCAAATAAGTAGGTAAAAATATTATTGATGGTTGGGAGACAATTATTTCTAAATTTATCTGGTTTACATACTCGTACCTACATACGTAAAACTTAATTGGTTTAAGATTTAGCAAGATACTAAAAAGTGGGTAAGTAGTCGAAACAAAAATCTATAAAAATTAAGCACCGAGTTGTATTTTTCTCTCCAAAAACCAATTAAACCTAACATAATTATTTTTTAAATAACGAAGAGTTGCGAAACCGTCTATCGAACCCAATAAAAATTCGCTGATCAGCTATGTAAAGAACATCAAAAATAAATTAAATATCGCTGAGCAAAAGAAAAATTATACTTACATTCCCTGACATAGCTCTTGCTGTTGTAGTAGCAGACGACTTTGCTGGTCGAGGGGCCAACGGCGCCCGCTATAGCCAGAAAACCGGCTAAGACTATTAAAATATTCATGGCTAATAAATAACTATGCTAGATGACTGATCACCACGGCGCGTATGTGGCGAATGAGCTGCGACAGTCGCGCAGCACCGTGCTAACCAGCGCCAACGCCGCTGACGAGACGCGAAAAGGTCAAAGATTAAGATGACCGCAATAGGTTCACCGAATCTTATCTGTTTGTTTTTAACCTCTTCTGCTCGAGGAAAGATAAACAAGTTGCCTATATATTTTCATTATTACCTTTAATATTAAGTGTAAATTATATTCTTGTTGTTTTGTGCTGTTTCCTTGAATGTAGTTCAAAAGCCAACATGTTTCTCTGTAAAATACAATAAATGTATGTCTAGCGATATTTGTACTCAGATATGCGTACTTTCCCGTGTTTATGTTACAGTACCTATTTCATAGTAAACAATAAACGCCACTAAAAGGAAATCTTTTCCTAGAATCAGCACCAAAATTGGTTAAGTTGAAGGAACAATTTATCATTTCACATGACTTGTTACAACATTAACTGCTATGATTTTATGAGGAGTTCCGATCCATAACTTCGAAGTTCAGCGTCAGATCATAACAATATTTCTATGGGACCTTTTCGGGAGAACAAATTTTAAAAAAAAAAACAGATCTCCTTTTTGAAGTCGTTTAAAAATGGACTGCAATGACAATTCTGTCACGTCACTAGTCACGAGGCTTCCCTGTAGGTAATGCTTTAGTAGGTTTAGTACCTACATATAGGTAAGAAAAAAGAAAATGGCATAGTGGCGTTACCGCCCCTTGTAATATGGGGTAAGAAAAAGATATGAGGAGGATGATAATGCCTGGTAGGTATACCTAGTTTCTAGGTACGCGTGGGATTTTCACTTTGATAACTAAATTATCAGATGGTATAATTTTAACCAAGCTTGCTTCAGAATATAAAGTGCAGTAGGTATAAATCAGTCGTTTGATATATGACGGGCCAAGCTAGATGATGTCATCCTGCTGGTAAACAAGATTTCGTATAGGTAAAAAACTAGTGCACAATTAAACACAACTTTACTCGAAACGGTAACAGAAAAACAAAAACTTTAAAAACATTGTCTTGAAGAAGATAAAAGAACGTTGTCGTTGGCTTAATCATTATTTTTTTTTTGATGTAGAAATATATCTTAACTTCTCCCGCTCTGGTTGGAGCGAGCTTGTCAAAAATGTATTGACCATAACTCTTGAATGTAAAGTTCAACTCTATACAAGATCCTTCAATAGTCCTTTGTTTTAGCGTGTGTTAACACTATTACCTATTCAATCAAATTACTGTAGGTTTGAGTAAATTAATTTTTCATTAGTCATACCTAACCTACCTACTCTGAAAGTAGGTCTGAAGCTACCTGAAGAACAATTTAAAGTAATGCTTTCATCTCTAGGGAAAATCGTTTTCAACCGACAGCTGCCAAAATACTAGTTTTATCTTCACATTTCTATTAATCCATATCCCATGTTTCTAAAAAGCCACTCAATTATAGCGCAATGTAAAACTTAAAGATATTAATTAAAGAATACTTTTATGTTAAACCTATGTACATTGTACATATAATACAAATAACCTTTATATAAGTATAAAAATGAAACCCGTTTTCCGTTGTCACGACATGAAAACGGCTTGACCGATTTGGCTGTTTTTTTTTTTAATGTTCCTTGATGTTTAATGACGGTTTCTAAGGAAAGAAAAATTATAAAAAAAAAAGTTAGGTAAAGTAGGGTAGTGTAGGGTAGTGTAGGGTAGTGAAGGGTAGTGTAGGGCAGTGTAGGGTAGTGTAGGGTAGTGTAGGGTAGTGTAGGGTAGTGTAGTGTAGTGTAGGGTAGTGTAGTGTAGGGTAGGTAGGGAAGGTAGGGTAGGGTAGCGTAGGATATGTAGGGTGTAAGTCATTTGATGGGAGCGAAGCCGCGGGTAAAAGCTAGTAATATAATAATTATACACTCAGGCGTCGAAGTACTCCTCCACATCGCTGTCATCTGGAAATGTGCCCAGAAGGCTGGCGGCGGCATTGCCACGCGTTGTAACTTGTAGGTACCTATAGCAACGCTAATTCTTCGGGCGAAGAACGATCCAGCCCTCTGGTCCCGCAGTGTCGATCAGTCGGCGTGAAAACTCTAATTAAAGATTTTTTTTTCAGAGTTATTTTTAAATAGATACTTATTTTTTTTAATTATTTCCTAAAAATGTTTACTATTTTTTCAATCATGAAAATTACGGCTGAATAGCTCACCAATCACACAAAAAAAAAACAAAATAGGCGGGAAAGTGGCAATCCGGCAATCCGATCTTATGCTCTGCTTTTGTACAGCAGATACTTGTATTATTAACACGATAAGTTCATCGGTTTCTGAAAAGAGGCTAAATCGTAGTGGAATAGATTTTAACGCCTAAATCAGAAGGAAGATACCTCTAAAATCAAATAACACCAAAAATCATAATAACGACTCACGTTGTACAAACTTTTCATTTTATATTTTCTTTCTTTATTTTCGTAATGAAAAGCAAAAAGGTTTCCAGGTGAAAGTTAATTATTTAGTCCCGAGAAGGAGATTCGGGTCCGAGCATAGCGAAGCCGTAACAATATACTAATATACAAAACACTTCGTCGAAAACTGACTTTTACTAAGCTTTTACCGCTAAACAATTAGATTCAATTTGTCAACAAGGGTTTTTTCTTTGTGATTTCGTCACGGTTTTTAAGCAAAGGGGAACTTTTTTTTAAGGTTTTAATATGAAATAAAATTTAAATTGTGTTTATTTTATGAACAGAATACCATAGAGAAACATGAGTTTTTAGTTCTAAATTCATTTTTTTTAGTATTACCTAGATGTTAGAATATTTGCTTCGCCTTCAACCAGGAAAGTTAAAATAAGGAAATAAAAGTAAATTGAATAAAGATTGAATAAGAATAAAAGCTAACCTAATCTTTGGTTTTTACACCACCTGCTCGATAATGGCCTTATTATGTGTCATGTAACCTGCACTTAAAGCAACTCGTTATCACCTAGGGAGATAATACAGTATGGCCGATCTCTAGGGAATAATGGTTTTTTTTTTAATTTAGAACGTCTAATACGCCTTCAGTAATTTAAAATGTACCTAGTCAAATATGAACGCGCAAGATTTGTATTAAAAAATATTTATTTTAAATACACGTATGCTCAGCATGAGCTTTAAGATGACAATGAACACAATGAACTACTTTACAAGGGCTTATATACTAATTAATTGGTATACATGTGTGTGTCTGTGGCTGGACCTCACAGTGGGCCAGCAACAGCGATCTGTCGATATCATTTCCTTAACTGTTTTGGCAAACATTAATTTTATAGGAATTGGCCATTAGACACTTGAGATCTGAGGCTACCTGGAACAGCTGGGTGGCATGGCGTGATGTTAGTTTACACTAACAATTCGTGGTAAGGGATGGCTATGCATAACTCCTCCCTCCGTAAGTGCAAAATCATCATCCGAAGGTGCATCACCAGGTTGATGATTTTGATTAGACTTATAAGCTAATACATGTTTATAACGATACAGAACTACAATTAAAATAATAAGTAGAATGAGGTAAATTACGATGGTTCCTATGCTAACACTGTGCACATTCACAAAATGGTTTTCACTGTTATTCACTTCACTGTTGTCTTTTAAGGCGTGTGATAGAAACTGTAGATTTTCTAAGTTGATGTCGTCTAGGCTGATAGTTTTGCGTTGCACGATGTCCTTTGGTGTGACGATGCTGGGTAGGTGTATAGATGGCGAGCTGCGGAAGACCACTTCTCCTGTCTGAAGACGATGTTTTCTTAGCGTTGTTGTGCCAAGTTTTACTTCACAGGCGTTGTTTAGGGTTATGATGTAGGTGCCCATGATGTCGTGCTGGCTCATGTCGTTCCCGCAGTATTCTGTTAAGAATGTGGGAAAACCTGCGAAAATTATCCAAGAGTCTGGTTGTATGGATTTCACTTTAATAGTGGATGCATTGACAGGAAGAGGCTGGCACGATGTTATCTTCGTAGAAAACGTCATCAGATCTATGATGCATTTGCTTTCTTCTTCCGGAGACACGTTGCTGTCGTAACAAAGGAAGTTTCCTTCGTCTATTTCTCTGCAAGGCTGAGAGAGCGACACTATTTTCGACCCCTTCGCAAGGATATGGGAATGTTTAGGAGTTATAAGGAATGATAGGTCAAGGTGGGAATTATACATGGGGAAAGGGTGTAAGGTATAATAATTATAGATATCTGTTTCAACTATTGGAACTGACATTATGAAAGTTATTTGTTTGCCTTTTACATAAGCTTTGATATCAATACAATGTTCTATATTAACTAAGTTTTCTATAGTCACAGGGAATGCTAACCTATCTGTTTTCTCAATATCTGTAAGTATGTTAAATAATTCGGTTGTATTTAATATAGACTGATGTAATACATTAACTCTACTAAATGCTACTGCTGTCTCCACTTCATCTAAGCGGGTCAATAATATTTGAAAGTTATGAATTAATAAGTTATATGTGTTTAGGACTAAGTTCTTACTAGTTTGGAACTGTGTATTATTTAAAATTTCTTCTATTTCCTCAATAGTTTTTTCTAGCACTATAAAGTTGTTTCTAGTTGAGTTGGTAATGTTAACAAATGTATCAACTATTTCAGAAATTAAAGTAATTTTATTAATTGCTACATTTTGTTGTGATTGCAAACTGCTTATCAGTCTATCGTACCTTATTGCATCATCATTATCTAAGTTTCCGGTAAGAGCTTTAATTATAGATCCAGCAGGATCGATAAGTCCTCTTTTTATTCTTATGCTTGGGATTAACTGGTTATATCGTTCTATGGTTATGTTCATTATATATTGGGTTTGCAACTCAGCATCAACAAGGTTACCATCTAAAATGTAAATATCTAATTTATCTTTTATATAACTAAGGATTTCGTAATACTTGTCTATATTATAATCTAAGTTTTTATGAACTAAACCTAAGTCTAAAATCTTAACTATATGCCAATTATAGAGGCTTAGTGAAGCTTGTCCTTCTTTAACGGGCAAAATTCCCGGATTATCTTCAATCCTTTGAAGTTGAAGGGCCAGGTTCAAGGCCGCTTGCATCGCGATCACCAGGGCGAACCTGTGAAGGACGCTTAATGTCTTTAACGGGTATTTTCTTAGTTTTACGGGATTTATCCGTAACTTTAACTGTATTTCTATTGAGTTCATCTGTAACTGTTGCTTTTTGGTATCTAGGCTTATCTTTGCTACGTCTGGTATTAACACCTTTCATATAAACTTTATCGCCTATTTTGATGTCAAATTGTTTTTCTCCTCCCCGTTTTTCCTTGATTTTTTCTTTAGTATGTAATATTTTATCTGTTAAGTACTTATATAAGTATTTGGTACGCTTAACGTGGTCGCTGACTAGCTGTTGGGTGTAGTTTTTGTTAAAGTCTACAGCGAAAACGCTTGAGGCATCGGTATGACCGAAAACTACTTCAAATGGAGTTAAACCAGTAGTGGAATGGATGGATTGATTATAAGCCATGATAGCATAAGTCATGACAGATGCGGCGTCAGTTATTTTTCTTTCATACTTTGCTAATCTATATATTTCAATTATGGTTGAATGGAATCTTTCCACTAATCCCATAGAATTCGGATTATGTGGCGTTCCTATGTGTAATTCTATTTTGTAAAAGTCTAACATTTCCTTTAAAAGGTTATTATTGAATTCCGATCCTGGGTCGGCACTGATTTTTGATGGTACTCCATATATAGAGAAGTATTTTATTAATGCTCTAATAACTTCGGGTGTGGACCTGTTTGGCACATCAAATGCTTGTCCTAGTTTGCTAAAGGCGTCTATAATAGTAAGGAAATAGTTTCCTTCTATTGAAAACATATCTATAAAAATTTCCTGAAACGGTTTGTTTTGTGTTTGCGTTAATTGCAATTCGGGTTTTAATGGTTTTCTGTCATATTTCATTTGTTTGCATAGTTCGCAAGAGTTAATGATACTGGCTACTGTTTGTTCTAAGTTATTCCAATAATATGTTCTTTTTAGATGAGCGACTGTTTCTTTGATACCACGATGGCATGTTTTTCCGACGTGATATTTTAAAACTATTTCTCGCTGTTCGTTTTCGTCTTCCACGTAAACGACTCTTTCGGTGCACTCGTAAATGCTGACTGCATCTTTTTTAAACAGAGTTGTTATAACATTTGAAAATTGTTGGCGGTGACGTGGGTCTTCAAAATAGATGTAATATTTAACCTTTGGGCGGATGTAAGCTTTTAAATAATCTTTAATTAAGTCGGGGTTATCTATTGGTAAGTGTACTTCATAAACTTTCTGTCTATCACGGGATAAGTCTTTGACGCTATATTCATTTCTATGCCACGTATAAACTAGAATCTGGTTTGGTTTCGTATCTATTGCTTCTTTTAATATAGGAATATCAGAGGAATCGGTATTTTCTTCGGAGTGGATAGTTATTAATGAAGGAGAGTCTCGTTCAGACGCTGTGACAGTTTCGCTTCCTATGGATGGTATACTATACGGTGATCTAGGTCTATGCTTAGAGTCACTAGATGAGATTGTAATATTGTCACCTTCATCTGATGAGATGACAATGGTTTTGGAACTATCAGTATTCACTATCATTGAAACGTCGTCTAAGGCGTTTACTTTAATTCTGGATAGTGCGTCTGCGTTACTATTTTGTTTACCTGGTTTGTATTTTATTTCGTAATCGTATTCGGAAAGTCTAAGTCTCCATCTGGTGAGTCTACTTCCTGGTTCTTTAATTGAATTCAGCCATACTAATGGTCTATGATCACTTAATATAGTGAATTTCTTACCATATAAATAAGGTCTGAAGTGTTTGCATGCCCAAACAACTGCTAATAGTTCCTTTTCTATGGCACTATAGCGCGTTTCGGCGTCGTTTAAAGTTCTACTCGCGAAAGCTATTGGTTTATCGCTACCTATAGGACCTTGTGATAGGACTGCTCCTAGTGCAAAGTTAGATGCGTCTGTCGTTAAGAGAAAAGGTTTATCAAAGTCTGGGAATTGTAATAACGGTGCGTTAGTTAATAACTCTTTACATTTTTCAAATGCGTTTATGTATTCTTTTGTTATTGTAACTTTATTTTTCTTTTTAAGACAGTTAGTTAAAGGTTGAGTTATCTTAGAAAAGTCTTTAATGAATTTACGATAATATCCTACTAAACCAAGGAAACTTTTAATTTCCGTCGGTGTTTTAGGCAGTGGAAAATTTAAAACCGCTTTGATTTTATCATTGTTTGGTTTAAGACCGTCTTTTGTTATAGTATGTCCTAGGTATAACACTTCTTTCTTAAGAAATTCGCATTTATCTAGCGTAACTTTAAGATTGGTTTCTCTGAGTCTATCGAATATTTTTCGTAACTTGTCGATGTGTTCTTGGAGACTAGTTGAGTAAACAATTATATCGTCTAAATATACTAGACAATGTATTCCTTGTAGACCGCGGAGTACGTTATCCATAGCTCGTTGGAATGTAGCTGGGGCTGTCTTTAGACCAAAGGGCATTCGAGTGAACTCGTAATGACCTGACTGAGTTGTAAAAGCTGTCTTTGGTTGGTCCTCTTTTTCGACCTCCAATTGGTGATAACCACTTGCTAAGTCTATTGTGCTAAAATAAGTAGCTTTGCCTAATCTATCGAATAAGTCTGTTATATTGGGTAATGGGTATTTATCATCTATTGTAATTTCGTTAAGTCGTCTGTAATCTATCACCATTCTATACTTTTGTTCACCCGAGGCGTCCATCTTTTTAGGGACTAGGTGTACTGGGGCACTCCAAGGTGAGTGTGATTCGGTTATGACGTTATTATCTAATAACTTATCGACTTGTTTCTGGATTTCCTTATTTTGGCTAACGGGGTGTCTGTATGGGCGTATGTATATTGGGTCTTCGTTCTTAGTACGAATCCTATGTTTAACCTGATTAGTGAATGATAGAGGGACTTGTTCGCAATGGAAGATGTCTTTATATTCTGCACATAAGTTTGAAATAAGATGTTTTTCCTCTCTATTTAGGTGGTCTAGACGTAATTTATTTAGGTTTTCGTCTAATAATTTCTCTATGTTTGAATGACCGTTCAAGTTATTTACTTGGCAACTATCTGATAAATCTTGCTCTACGTTATATACAGCGAATGGTTTCTTGAATGTTATAGTCATTTCAGAATCGGTGGTGTTCTGAATGACTGTTTGAGCTAGCGAGTCTATGCAGTTAACTAAAGCGTCAGGCATGCGAACTCCTGGGCAGAATTCGACGTGGTTTAGAATTGCATTACCGTTGTTTAACATCGTTGGTACTTTTACGCGTGTTTCTGATCTAGGTGGTATTTTAATTTGATAAGATGGATTATATAAGATAGGTATTTGTGTAGTGCTTGTGATTAAAACCTGATTTTTCATGTCTATAGTAGCTTCTAATTTCTTTAGTAAGTCTGAACCTATGAGTCCATTATATTGTGGGTCAACAGTATATATATAAAATTTGTGGTATAAATCTGTGTTAAATGAGCTTGTTAAGGGTACGCATGCAACTTCGTTGTGCGTGCTGCGTCCGTGAGTACTAATTACTTCGAATGGTTCTACATCTTTATAATATTGGAAGTACTGGTCGGCGAGTTCTTCGTTAATGAACGATTGCGAGCTTCCCGTGTCTATTAAAAAGAATGCGTCTAATTCTGGTAGATAGATGTGAGGTAGCCTAAGGCCATTATAGTTTAGCTGTATTATTTCTCTTTGTTCGGAACAGAGGCTTCTATCTGAAAATTTCCGTTATCTGTGTCGTTTTTCACGGTATTTTCGGTGTTCGATTGGGTATCGTTTTCTACTAACTCTACGCAGTTACCGTCGTCATAGAAAAATACTGGCTCGAAAACAAAGTCTTCGAATGCTACTTCGGTTGGTTGGTCTAGGTTAGGCTGTTCATCTAGCATGTTATTTCGTACCGTTCTCATTGATACATCAGCGTTTTGTCTAGGCGGTTGGCCAATAATGCCAAAGCGAAATTGTTGGTTAGGGTTGGCTTTGAAGAAGCCCGATTGCTTGTAGTTGTTAACTACTCTTGGAAGTTGCTGTGGTTGATGAGTTATCTGAGGTTTTTGATTAGCGTTTTGCGACTGTGGTTTAGGTGCCTGTAGTTGAATACCAAATCGTTGGTTACCCTGATTAGAATTAGGAATGAAATTAGGTCTAAATCCTTGCTGTGGCTTAAAGCCTTGGTTATGATTACCTGGTATACCGAATTTAAACTGTATTGGTGCCGTTGAGTTAGGTTTTGGTTGGCTTGAACTAGCGTTATTATTTGGGTTCATCTTATTTTTATTGCGAGAGTTGTATCGCGTTTGGAAATTAACTTCCTCCGTAACTACACTCAATGCTGATTCTAATGTATTGCATTTATTTAGTCTAACGAACTTGATCAAATCTTCCGGTAAATTGTACAAGAAAACGTTTAATGCTGTGTTGTTATATATGATGTATTTCGCTGCTTTAATACCTTCATCAGTTAATAGATTAACTTTAGAGATAAGCGAGCTTCGGACGTTTTGAATGCGATGGCAAAAGTCTATGTAAGATTCGCCTTGTTTTATCTTTAAGTTCTCTAGCTCGATGCTTATGCAAGCTTCTGATCTAGGATCACCGAAATGTTGTACGAATAGTTCTTTTAATCCTTCCCAAGTAGTAACGTTTTCACGTTCGCTAATTAACACGGCGGCTTTGCCTACTAGCCTACTTGTTATGCAATGAAAGATGTACGTCTGTTGTGCTGGGTTGTTCTCCCCTCTGAAACTTCTTATAACATATTCACACTTAGAAATAAAAAGATTTAACAATTTATCATCACCATCAAATCTAGGAATGATGCTTTGGATTTCCTTTGGAATAAGTTGAATATTCATTTTTATAAAAATATAATATTAAATCAATATAAAGCAAACAATTAACGTGTTTGGCGATTTTAGTCCAAACTACGCGACTTAAAATACTAGAAATATGTAAAATTACTAAAGTTGAGTAATTTACACAAGATAACAAATGGCGATGTGAGTCCAATTTGTTAAAACTATGCTATGTCTAGGTTTGGCAATTTTAGTCCAAAACTAAACGGTTTACGTTTTATCGGCGATGTCTAGTCCAATAAATCGTAGGGAATAGAGACAGGGAATGGAACAGAATGCGAAATAAGGGTCTACTCACAGTTTGCTCGATCCCATGCCGGTTCTTGTGCTGCTGCTGCTGAGCGTGCGCTTCTTCGACGAATTTGTTTGTTAGGTTCTTTACAGACTAGAAGTCTATGCGACTAGGATGACGTTACGACCGATTTATGTGTCTATTAACGAAACACTTGTACGCGACTTTACTAATCCGACCCGGCTGCGCCAGTCAAATATGAACGCGCAAGATTTGTATTAAAAAATATTTATTTTAAATACACGTATGCTCAGCATGAGCTTTAAGATGACAATGAACACAATGAACTACTTTACAAGGGCTTATATACTAATTAATTGGTATACATGTGTGTGTCTGTGGCTGGACCTCACAGTGGGCCAGCAACAGCGATCTGTCGATATCATTTCCTTAACTGTTTTGGCAAACATTAATTTTATAGGAATTGGCCATTAGACACTTGAGATCTGAGGCTACCTGGAACAGCTGGGTGGCATGGCGTGATGTTAGTTTACACTAACAATTCGTGGTAAGGGATGGCTATGCATAACTACCTATACGTGCATCAAACAAATTTATTCAAAAATGAAACTGGCCACTAACAAAAAAAAGAATAATAAATGTGGTTACATACTGAGGAGGTTCTAAAAAAGAGTAAAGTTATAGAGTAATATTGAAGTAGTGAATTTTGTTTGTTTCTGATTTCGAGTTGAGATTAACTTGTAAATAATGCTGTATATTTTTAATTTATTTATAATTTGTTTTATACAATATATAGTACCTAGTTAATTAATCGTAGTAGACTTGTAATTATCTCACAGATGGTGTAAAAAGTAAAGTATCCAACACGGGAATAAAGCTGTCTTTGTCTTGGGCGGCTTTAATTCCTCACTTCACTCAGGTTTCTCTATCCCTTATAATTAATTCCCTCGCGATGCTCGGGAGTTAATTATATAAATCCCTCACTAACGTTCGGGATTAAAACTTAGCAACCTTCGTTTTGTTCGGAATTCAACATGCCGCCCTCGCCTTAAAGACACTGCTTTACTCCCTAGTCACATAATCTACTATTTCTTGGCGCGATTTTTTTGAGTGAAGTTCAGTGTATGTTTTTTTTATTCGCAAATTAATTCCTTGTGGATATTTTGTTGTAAAATTGGTGTAGTTTTGTATCTCAAGTGTCGACGCAGCAGTACAATATGTGGAATCCTTAAAAAAGGCGCTATTTCGGTAAAAATGGGGTTGAGAATAATACGGTGAACCAGTGGTTCCTATGACTGGTACACATCGAGCCACCCCTCTCTTCGTAAACGTGATGTTGCGAATCCGTGCTTTGTAAGCGAAAGTAACTACTGGAATTCTACCACCGGCTCCCCAGTCGTCTACCACGGCAAGGCTTGTCGAGAAGGCTAAGGTCTCAATACATTTGCGGCCTATTTAGCAACAAACATTAAGATGACTGTGTTATGTGTTGTAAGTGCACATAGTGAGTATTATGACTCAAATAATAAACGCTATGTGTCAAATTTGCCTATTAGGTATGTTTAATTTTGGCATTATTAATAATGTTATCTATTCTAAAGTATTCTTAAACTACGCAAGTTTGATATATGCATTAAAGAAAAAATAAATTATCTGTATACTCCGGGTATTTACTGAGAAAATCAGTTATTTGCGTCTCCTGTAAAGTGTGTAAAAAATACATAACGATTATTGCAGCGACGACATGCGCCTCAAAGAGATGTCAACGAAATGTAAGGACCTGGAGCGGTTAGAGCCCGTGGTTGAACAAAAAAGAACCCCGGAACACTGGAACGAATCGTTCCAGCGCCTCGGGTTTTCCTTTCAAAAGCGAACCCCGGCCCCAGCGAATCCATGGCCCCATCTTTGTTTGCGTTAAGAGAATTCTACTTATATTCTTAGAAGTTAGAACAGTTGCAATTTCTGAAAGTTTCAAATCAACGTATTTTGTAAATAATAGAAACTCGGAAGCTGTATTAGGTGATACGAAAATAGTAGATGTAAGGAGAATTAATAAATTGAATAATTTCGAATGCAACGCCTGCCCAAACCATGCAAGCAATAAACACAATGAGTATTTGGTCATTAATATCAAACAGGGGTTAAATGAATAATAGATAATCAATCTGCCTAGCTTCTTCAACTAGCCTAATTTGGGTAGTAGGCAGACCAGTATAAAAGCTGTTAGTATGCAGATACCGTGCGGTCCGTGCCTTCTGAGTTCTGATATCCTTAATATTTTGACTCCACCTGCCATTCCGGTTCCGCCTCCGATGTAACTATTTTCGTTATATTCCTAGTAGAAAAATAGTAGGTATGTATACCGACCCTATACAATAGAAGTCATCCTCAAGTAATTATCGAAAAATGTAGGCTATATTCATTATACCTGCCTTGTAACAGATCATAAATTTCGACCCCAAGGTGTAACCTGAGTCTAGGACATATCCTTAGAACTAGCCATCATCTCATTCGAAAGACGTCCCCTGCTGGACATAGGCCTCCCCCAAAGAAATCTAAATAGTGGCCTCCCCCAAGCGTCACCTCAACGCATGATCCTGTGTGTCTCGCATACATCTAATTCCCGAGACCTTCACCAGGTCATCGGTCCTCCTTGTGGGAGCCCTTCCCAAACTGCGTCTTCCGGTACGTCGCCGCCACTCTAGAACCTTTCGTCGCCATCGACCATCTGTTATACGAGTATTTGATTGACATATTATATAACACGTTAAGCCGTAGGTCACGGCTGTCGTTTGTAGATCTTTGGCAGTCGTCACGGATAGTCAGAAGTCAGTAAATCTGACTCCAGTCTTGCCATGAAGTACCGTGTTACCCCAGTTAATGGGTTGTGGAGGTCTGGTAGGCCGCTCCTCGTAAAATACTGGTATTCAGCTAAATCTGGCTTGACTGGAAGCCGACCCCAATATAGTTGGGAAAAGGCTAGGTAGATGATGATGATTATATAACACGTGGGCTGAAAAGTTCGTAGGCTGAAATAGTAAAACCTACATTTTTTGATAAAACTTGATTTTATTATTCAATTTACTCATCTTTTAGAGCATTATAACAATTATACCAGTCAAACTTTTTTCGATACTATTTTTGTAAGTAGTTATGTTTTTTTACCCTTAATAGATCTCAGTATTCTCAGTTTCGGGAATTACCTCTTCAAAAGTGCGCAATTTCGTTCCAACTCCTGGTCATATGGGAAAGCTTTTTTATGTTTTATCTGTCAAATGTTTCAATAAC
Organism: Mythimna separata; assembly: GCA_030763345.1. Taxonomy (NCBI): domain Eukaryota; kingdom Metazoa; phylum Arthropoda; class Insecta; order Lepidoptera; family Noctuidae; genus Mythimna; species Mythimna separata. The sequence continues at coordinate 16,839,990 of CM061167.1, read as the reverse complement.
GTATTGTTATAATCGTTGTTGATTGTCTGGCCTTTTTTAATGAAATCAAGGTTTATAATACTAGGTATATCCGACACCCTAGATTGTCGATTCCATAAACTTGCCAGCCGCCTTTTGCGTCTTCTGACGCTCCAGACGCGGTTCATCACATGCCGTCAAACAAGCTGACTGTCGATTGAGCTCTGGAGTGTACATAATTATGGAACAATATTTCATCCATTGTAATATACCAACGACAAAATTCGTCCCCATTACCGTTAATATTAATAAACATTACTCCGAAACATTAAAACGCTGTTGTTTTTGATCGATTCTGAGTAAGCGCGGCAGCCATTTTGTACACAGCTTTCGTGTGCCCAAACAATCATACACGATGAGTCCCAATTAAATTCACTTTGTGATCATTTACTATTATTTTGTGAACTGTTTTGATGTTTTCATTTTAGGGCATCCACTGCGTTCATCGTCCTCGATGCTCAATAGTTGATTTTGCTGATGCAGAGTCCAAATAAAGTTCGCCAAGCCAAACGTTCAGTGCAACAGTTTTTTCTTTCGTCACAAAGCAATGTTTCATTAACACATAAAATTATTCTCGATATTATTTTTTAAGAATAAGCTTTTGTTCCTTCACTCACAACCCTTGGTACTAACTGAAATCATAGATTTTATTTTAGTTACACTATAAATGTGTCAGCCAGAAGCCTACGAATTTTTCAGCCGAGCTGTTAATAGTACCTATCTAGCCATAATGATCTGAGCCCAATATTCTCCGTCCTGGTTTTGGCGCCTATCCTTTTTGAGAAATGTTGCACCTTTCCCACAGCAAGTAGCCCTATAGGTACCGTTCTTTCTGAAGTTTATATCCATTTATGCTCTGAAAACAACAACCCCCATTTCACCTCAGTTTCAGGGAGTGATTCGACTCTAAATAACGTTAACAAATATCAAAGTCCTAAATCTTAAAAACTCGGGGTGGGTTAATGCTTTTTCAATAAAATTAATTTGTCTTTTAATTATCTCAAAGAAGGTATAAAAAGTAGAGTATCCTCACTCTACATGGCTTCAGGCACTTGATTATCAGCAAACGGAAGACCTACCTCACCAGCAGTATTCTTAAATAATCATCACAGGTGCACAGCCACACACTCCCACCCACATACATGCACAGCCTCACCAGTAGGTACCTGCTTATACACAATATACACAGATATATTAAATGCTTACTTACTTAAAGAGCTTGCACTTAAAGATGCGTGTACTACCATTTCTTTTATCTGTATTTTGTTTTTTATTGTGGTTATCAATTGTACCTACCACTAGCAATTGGGCGAAGCAGGGTGACACTGGCTCCTGTTACACAGGTGGCTACCTAGCTGGAGTCAGGGCTTCAATTAGTTTGTTACCTGTATATTTCGTATCAATAAATAAATTTATTACCTATTATTTATTATTAGTAGTATCCAACACGGGGATAAAGCTTTCTTTGTCTTGGGCGGCTTGTATTCCTCACTCTACTTCCCTTCTAGAAAATAAAGGCAACCAGAGGATGTGTCAAAGGCGGCTAGAAATAGTAGCATTGGATACACGACATCTATGGTTGAATCAAACTCAATAACAAATAATTCTGGGTAAACTTCCAGGAGATAACATCAACTACATCTTTCCCATTGATAATAATGTAATGGATCAAGAGGATGCGGTTCATAACCCTCAAGAATCCCTCCTAAATTCATTGAATCTAACTGATAATATTTATAAGATCGTAGATATAGTTTCACCCAACGTATGTACATATGGATCCAGTTTGACTAATAATAGCGTGATGCACCTAAAACACACACTGACACACACAGACCTTCTACCCTTCCAATTAAAAATGCCATCATATTTCCTGATGTGTTTTCCTATTTTTAATTTTATTTTTATTTTTGAATTATGCATGTTAATCTTTTAATTTTGATGGTAGGTAATTAACATTTTTATTATTGAGTTCCGAATGATTTTAAATACCTACTATTTTCATAATTAAGTAACTAATTGTTACTGCTGTGCTGTGTCACGTTGAACAGTTAATAACTCAACCTGCTTTTTCAGTTTATGTTTTGTTTGATATTTCCTAACTTGTGTGTGTCAATAAATTGATTTTTATAATTTATTTACCTACTGAATAGAATAGAATGAAATCGCGGGCTTGCTTGAGAGATTATAATAAGACTTCGAGGGAAAAGGCGGTAATTGAGGGCATAGAAACCTTTTTGACTTCTACGCGGATGTCGCAGACAAAAGCTAGTTTATAATCATTTGCAGGGCAGGAGCAGTGCAGAGCTGAGTGGCAAATGTAAAATTAGGTAAGCGCATTGCAAGAAGAGCGCAGTCTGTAAGGTAAATAAAATCAATGCCAATGCCCCATAATAATAGAATCGCTAGTAAAGCGCCATGGTAATTAAAACAATCTTATTATTCATAAGAGAAAAAGTTACATTTAATTCCAAGATCTACAATATTATTGGTACAGATACATTCACCATATTGTATACTTAGAATGTAATACTACACTAACATTAAAAAATCCAAATTTGGCTTTCATATAATCAGTCCACTTTTTTCCTGCTTATTATTCGTCGCTTCGCCGCCGCGGCCAACCACTGCGGAGACAGCATCGGCCTCTCGGCTATCCCGATCGTGCCATTTTCCCTCCTCCTCGTGTCCACACTACTACCAGTCCATGGCTTCCTCCACTGCAATATCTTTCAAGTTGTTCCAGTCCCAAATCGTCTTTCCAAAAGACGTTTTCGTCAGTTATGCCGAAAATTGAGTATTGATATGACACACAGATAATTAGATATGACAATAGATTAAGTGATTAACAAATAGTAACTTTGCCTTAAGAGGCTACTATGTTACTATTTTGATGGAGACATTCATGAAATTAGCCGGCCGTTCGGTGCTCGGGGTCCTCAGTGGTAGTCATCTCCCTGAGGGAACGTTCCACAGCATCTTCGACTATGTTCATCAAATTCTGAACATGTATTTTGCCCATTTCATCATTGGGCTCTTCCTCCTGCATCCTTTTCTTCAGCAAAGCCTGTACCATCTCCTTGGTTACCACCTGCTTGTTAGTAATCCCAAACATCTTGTTGAAACGCTTATGGATCGGTGCAGGTACGTCATCATCATCTATCTCGTAGATGTAAGCATCCATAAAATCAAGGGACCCATCTAAGTACTTGCTTGTTTTTGGGTGCATTAGGATAATCTCCTCGGTTACTTTTCCGTAGCGTATCATGTTGTTCACCTTCGCATATCTGAATTTTATGCTGGTCCACTCTTGTTTGCATATTTTCTCTAGAAAATAAAGAAAACTCTTTAAGTACCCAGTTATTCATAGTACTTATAACTTTTAATCTATAGTGTTAGGGGAACTTGATTCGCACGCTTAGCTTAAAGCTTTATTTACATAAATGTCGCTTGGTTTTATCTAGGTAAATCTATTCTTTTTATATGCTGGCTGGCAGTATGTAGTAATATTTTTTTAAGAATTCGCGGAATTAAGTATAAGTATACAAATGTTTATATAAAAGACGCACAACCTACAACTAATAATAAAAACAACAGTGTAAAAACTTACGTGGCATGCGAATATCTCGAGCAATCCTGTCCCAGGCGGTGGTGACCGCCGCCTTGTACTGGGTCGGGGTCATCATGATGTCCCTTATGTACACGATTGGGTGACGCTGCACCAGCCTCATCACTTCCTGCTGGAAGGGTGACCAGAAATTCTCCTCTGGACCGATCTTCTTCGACATTTTTAATTCAGATATTCCAGTTCAGTCACAAAACTCGGGATACGTGTTACTCCGAAGAGGGAACGCGGGGAATAAAGCGTCGAAGGCGATCAATATTTAAAACGCTGCGCAGCTTCGGGAGGGGCAGTCATGTTGTGCGCAGCCCTCGTCCCTTCTACCCTTCTCCGGCCGCTGTAAGGCGAGGCATTTAGTGACAAGCGCGAGCGTGCTCCCTAAATATAATTTAGACACACTATGTTATTGTTTATTAGAGCGCGTTAGAGCTAAAGTAGTTTCATCTGCTTTCATTGCCAACTCGCATATGGCAAACGATGCATGTTGAATTATAACAGGTTTTTAGGGTTCCGTAGCCAAATGGCAAAAAACGGAACCCTAATAGATTCGTCATGTCTGTCTGTCTGTCGGTCCGTTTGTATGTCACAGCCATTTTTTTCCGAAACTATAAGAGCTATACTTTTGAAACTTGGTAAGTAGATATATTCTGTAAACCGCAATAAGATTTTCACACAAAAAAAGAAAAAAAACAATGAATTTTAAGGTTCCCCATACTTAGAACTGACACTCAATTTTTTTTTTCATCTAAACCCGTACGTGACTTGTAGTTGTTGTCTTTAAAAATGATATTGAGGTCTTTAATTTAATTTTTTTCTAAACTGAATAATTTGAGCGCGAGACACTTCCAAAGTGGCAAAGTGTTATGATCATCTAAAAGAAGAGAATGAAAAACTAAAAAAATATATGATGTGCAATACGCAAACTTCCACCGAAAACTGGTTTGAATAAGATCTATACTCCGTTTGTTTAGGTAGTTAACTAAAGGTAAACAGTCTTGGTATGTCTTTTTATATTAAAGAGGTCGTATATAATATACACAAAGATTATTTAAATTTAGTTTATTAGCTAACATCGATTTAGGTAAATACCTATTTGCAAAGATTTTTACATACAATTTATAGACAACTTTTAGATAAAAAGACATGCCAAGATTGTTTACCTTTAGTTAACTACCTAAACCGACGGAGTATAGTAGTAGTTTTTTTTATGTACAGTCAGCATCAAAAGTCGCTGAACACAATCAACATAACAAAACATTTTATTGTGAACAGATGAACGAACGAGGTGTTTTGTTATGTTGATTATGTTCATCGACTTTTGATGCTGACTGTACCTCAAAAGGAAAAAAACGGAACCCTTATAGGATCACTTTGTTGTCCGTCGATCTGTCTGTCTTTTTGTCAAGACCCTTTATATCGAGAACGCGTGAAGGTATCAAGTTGAAATTAAAACCATATACTCAAGTCCGCAGTCCCTTGAAGCTGTGCAAAAATCAAACTTACCGGAAAAAAGATACGCCCGTTTATGTCACAAAAAACGTACATTTCGACACTGACAAAGGAATCAAAATTCATAGGGTACTTCCCGTTGACCTAGAATCTTGAAATTTGGCACTAAGCAAGCCATTATAGCACAAATATAGGGAAAAGTCTGAAAACTGAAAATTTGTAGTTACGTCATAAGATTATTTTTTTTTAATCTTCAGGACTCGATTGGAGAATTGAACTGTTTTCAAAGGTAAGTACGGAACCCTCGGTGCGCGAGTCCGACTCGTACTTGCCCGGTTTCTTTGAGGTTTGGTGATCATCTACTGACTTCTCCCGCTCTGGGCGGAGCAGGAGGGCGTGTCAGACTTTTAGTGACTAAAGATTTCGCGTTTCCTTTTCAGAAATTCCCCGCGGAACGGTTTGCTGACATCTCTTTGAGGATGTGCGTGGATGAATGCGTGGATCACTACGCGCCGGTGACGACTGGGCACGGTCTGGTCGATTACCAGACAGCCGGACGGCGAGCTAGCTATTGCTCCGCGTCTGCCGTAGCTAGTAGTCGAGGTCGGAATCTCGGCGGCTGGGCGTGAAGACAGCACGCGTCAGCACCTCACTCTTAGACTGGGGCTGGGGCTGAGACTAGCTTTGTCCCTGCTTGCGCCTCCCTTTGGACACCGCCTCGGAGCCAGCCGCTCGAAGAGCGTCTAGGTCCTCCACGAGCCCCTCAATCTTCCTCCAATGCCCTCGCAATTGAGGCCGCGGCCTCGACTTTGGTCTTTAGAGGACCTCGACCTGTTATTGCAGACACTTGTTAAGGCGTCTGCCACCACCGGAGAATCTGGCCATTGCCTCCTCTATACCGTCTGGCTCGCTGCCAGAAGGCTCCGGCGCCGAGAGGCCTTGCTGTGAACTGGTTCCAAGGACTCCACGTGACCGGTAAGTGAGCCACCCTGGCTCAATACGACCACAGAGGACGGTAACCGATCCCTGGGGGATCTTCCTGGCGTGAAACATTCTGTAGAGACGTGTCCATTATTGTCCTTTTTTAGCAATGGGGTGGGGTCCTCAATAATCACGTTCGTCTTCTTGGTCATGTCTGATACGCAGACACGCACCAGAGGCGAACCCACTCTCCAAGATCGCCGAGTAACAGTACCAAGAACAGTAGCCAATGCACCTGGACAGCGCACCTTCCCTGGCGGTCCGACTGCGACTCCGCTCTGAGTGTGTTCATCTTGGTCTGGTCTCTCACCTGAGGACTTCCGGCATGAGTAGCTGTTGAGTAGCGTTGGTGGGGTGAATTATAAGCAGGTGGTGGTATTATTAGCTTGGGTAAGAACTTTCTTCCGAATAAAACCACCTACCATAAACTTTAACATCACCTTTTCAAGTTTCAAAATTAAAGTTTTTTTGTTACTTAGTACAACTTAAACTAAATATTTTCTATAGAAAGAAGTTCGGTAGTCCCAAATTGGTATTTTTTACACATCAGTGGTGCTATTTGATAAGGAATTCTATTCTGTGCATCTGTAGATCACACTAATATTATAAACGCGAGTTTGAGAGTGCGTTGTTGGTAGGTATGATTGTTACTCCTTCACCCTAAAACTACTGAAGAAATTTGGAAGAAATTTTCCACACAGGTAGACCATCTCCTGGAATAGCATATTCCAGGACCATCGCCTGGCTGACAAGAAAGAAGCGCATCTCCTACAGACTCCCACAGGTGCTGACTGGGAACAAAACAAGATTGGGCAAGAGGCTACGACGAAGTACGGCACACGCTGGAAGAGTGTCCTGCATACTCACCAGGATCGCGCAAGATCTGTCTCTACCAACAGTAGTGAGAGCTATGCAGGAATGGAAGGAAGTTGCCTTCTTCTGTGACACCGTAATGGTCCAGAAAGAAGCGTGTGCATTCGCGCAGCGGAATTTTGTTGAATTTAAAGATTTTAAGTATGCAGATATTTAGTGTATGACGTCGTGTAATTGTGTATGGTAAAAAAAAATTTGTGCACGCAGCCATTGTGGAGAAATTAACCAAAAACTGATTCCGCTGGGCGAACGTTGTCCTGGCGGAACTTTTTTTAATCCATGGACTTTAGAAGAAAAGAGATGTGTCCAAAAATTAGTGTGTATTTGTGTGTAATTGTGTATGTATGAATAAAAGTAGTGCATGCATAAACTTCGGAGAAATTCAAGTTTCCGCTACGCGAACGTTTGGCCATTAGCTAGTTTTCATATAAAGCGCTTACATAGAGAGCTGTAGATTTTTACATACATTGTTTTGAATTTGTTTATATTTGTTTAAAAAACAGATTTAGAAAAAATTGTAGGTCTTAAAAAATAAAAATATAAACGTAAAATACGCTTATTAGGTCTTAGTTCTTAAAGTATGCACTTTGGGGTCTAGATTTTCACGTTTATACAAACCTTGTAAGTGTCTGTAACATGTTGCCAAGTATCAATGATGTTCCGTTAGTAATTAAAGAGTTATAGGACAATTTACCATGAATAGATCACTGTTTACAAAGCAGTCAAATATCACGACGTTCTAAAGGAATTGCATGGTAAAATGTATGTCAATAATTAGTGTATTCATTCAACTATTCGTATGCAAAATTTCATGTCATTAAATTCAGTAATTAAAGAAAAACAATTATAATACTGACGAAGCATCGAAATCCTACATAACCCGACCAAGTTCGGATGGCTACAAAAAAGCGGCCGTGCCATATATCTAAGAAACGTGCTTAACCTTCCAATATAATATTTATTAATATGGTAAAGTTGCGTACACAAGCGTTAGGAAAAAATAAAACAATTGCATTTCTTGAATGAAAAATATTTTTTTAATAATAACGCCACTATCTACGATAAAATAAATCCTCAATTAACAAGTACTTCTATATTACACTAAAGTTGCAAAGGGGAACGCTCGTGCATGCCTAGTCTATTGGTTAAATAGTGTAATAAGCTACAATATGATAAATATTTACCTAAACTTACAGTAGTAAGTACTTATATGTGGTAATTATTTAATTTCCCTAAGGGGTCTATAGTTAGAATCCTGATCCGTGAAATCTTCAATAGAAATTAGCTGTATAAATTTTATTTTTCTTAAATAATATATCTAGATTATATCTCAAGTCTCAAGTGCATAGGTACTTAAATAAAGTACCTACGTAAATAGTACCTACTTTCTGTCATAGTCAAATACATTTAAAAAAGTAGGTGTACGAAAATAAGTGACCTATAAATTATATCGAAACAACAATTGTGTTATCACCTATACCAATTCAATACCGGTATTATAGTGTAAATTTTGGAATGTTACCTAAATATATTGCACGGCCGCTTTTTTGTAGCTATCCTAACTTGGTCGGGTTATGTAGGTTTTCGATGCTTCGTCAGTATTATAATTGTTTTTCTTTAATTACTGAATTTAATGACATGAAATTTTGCATACGAATAGTTGAATGAATACACTAATTATTGACATACATTTTACCATGCAATTCCTTTAGAACGTCGTGATATTTGACTGCTTTGTAAACAGTGATCTATTCATGGTAAATTGTCCTATAACTCTTTAATTACTAACGGAACATCATTGATACTTGGCAACATGTTACAGACACTTACAAGGTTTGTATAAACGTGAAAATCTAGACCCCAAAGTGCATACTTTAAGAACTAAGACCTAATAAGCGTATTTTACGTTTATATTTTTATTTTTTAAGCCCTACGATTTTTTCTAAATCTGTTTTTTAAACAAATATAAACAAATTCAAAACAATGTATGTAAAAATCTACAGCTCTCTATGTAAGCGCTTTATATGAAAACTAGCTAATGGCCAAACGTTCGCGTAGCGGAAACTTGAATTTCTCCGAAGTTTATGCATGCACTACTTTTATTCATACATACACAATTACACACAAATACACACTAATTTTTGGACACATCTCTTTTCTTCTAAAGTCCATGGATTAAAAAAAGTTCCGCCAGGACAACGTTCGCCCAGCGGAATCAGTTTTTGGTTAATTTCTCCACAATGGCTACGTGCACAAATTTTTTTTTACCATACACAATTACACGACGTCATACACTAAATATCTGCATACTTAAAATCTTTAAATTCAACAAAATTCCGCTGCGCGAATGCACACGAAAGAAGCGGCCGAGCGGAACCGTGAGAGGGCCGATCCCACTCGCAACCACCTCACTGCCTAACACCCCCGCTTAGATCATTTAATGTAGGTGGGTCCTGCAACGACGGGCGCTCCGACTAGGGACTCTGCTCGCCCATTGAGTGATTCCAAGGTAGACGGTTGCACAGTGGTCACGCGCCACCGTGCATCCCTGAGGAGGCCGTTGTACAGTCTCCTTAAGAATGGGAATTGTCCTATTTTTATTTTTGTAAATGGTGTGTACAATAAATAATGGAAAGAAACAGGCACAGTCAGAAGAAGAAGTTGCACAGGTTTGTTGTTTTAAGAGGTAACGGCACCCCCTCTGTGTGCTGATACAACTACCCGAACTTATCCCCCAAAGTTCGGGCGCCTTTTGAAGGATTCCTATCAAAAACAGAAAAAAACACTTTCTGTCAGACGTCCTCAATTTATTTCATTTTTTAAATATTTTTATGTGTAATTACTACCTATCTACTTTTTATCTCGGCTAGTAGGAATGTCCCTTTGGGATAATTTTCTACTTTCGTGCTGGCTAAAGCTAATAAGATTACCATGGAGCTAATAATAAAGACAACACAAAAATAAACATCAAGATCCAATCCGGTCCATAACCAATAAAGTTAAGACCTTAATTACATGGAAAATGAACATAACTGGTGAAATGTGGGTATGACAGTGTAGTTCACACTAATGGCAGCATCGGCATGGAAACTTTAACAGCGCTGCGTTTGCGCGCTGTGTGTAGCGCTGGCAAACCTTATTAGCGAAGATAAGGTCCCTCTGTACGGAGTGGAGAGACGCATGAACATCCTCATCAGATACCTACTTATTTCGGGACGTTCCTGTTTTGTTTCGTTCGTTCCATTGTGTGGATCGTCATGAAGACGCGGTGAAGCATGCGAGGGACGTCTAGCTGTTCCTCTAAGCGGAGGTAATCGCAGGAGGTAACAAGTCGCGTCCAGCCCTAGTTCAGGCCGTGGCACGGAGCGGGAAGGAAAGTACACACCTGCAAAGAACTACTAACGAACGAAGGAGGTGGCGTCAGAAAGTATGAGGGAGAGGACATCTTCATGCCACAACCGCTGCAGAAGACGCCCCGTACGGCGGGAGTAATCTTGGCCTAGCAACCTATTATGATGACCACAGGTAGGTAACATACGAGTACTTACCGATCGGGTGGGTCGAAAATGGCATTGACGTTGTATTTGATAAACGAAAATAGTATTACGAGCAAATATCGTGCTCAAGTTAAGAGCAGGAGTGCTATTCTCTAACAAAACAGCTCCTTGCGCACAGCGCTGCCACAAGGCTGTTTTCTTAGAGAATAGCACCGCTGTTTTGCAACCCGCTTCCGCTGATCAATGGAGACAACTTTATAGTTTAGGCAGATATATATTTAGAACTGCCAATTAATAAGTATAGCGTCAGTGCCTATATGTACAATTGTGCATTTATACTGATGCTGTAGTAATTGGCCGCCAATGGCATCCATAGGGACCTACTATTATATCATATTATGCGGAGCCGCCGCGCATTCTTTTGTTGTTTGTTATGGCCGTTGCATTTATAATTTTAAGGATTCTGTATAGTACCTATAAAGGATAGCTTGAAGGCGCGACCTTATCTAGGCCATAAGTATATTGATATCTTCTCCTACTTAAATTTGTTTTGATTGGTTTTTGTATTTACGAAGTACCTACCTAATTAAAAAAATTAAGTATCAACCTACAAAATGATTAGGTAGTTATTATAGAAACATTATTAAAATCATCATCTATCTAGCCTTTTCCCAACTAGGTATATTGGGGTGGGCAATCCAGTCAAGCCGGATTTAGCTGAATACCAGTATTTTACGAGGAGCGGCTGCCTACTAGACCTCCACAACCCATTAACTGGGGTAACACGGTACTTCATGACAAGATTGGAATCAGGTTTATTGGCTTTTTGACTACCTATCTGTAACGACTGCCAAAGATCTTACAAATGACAGCCGGGACCTACGGCTTAACGTGCTTTCTGAAGCACGAAGGAAACTCGCTATGTTAAGATCAAAGATGGCCACCCATTGATAGACCAACCTTGGCAAGCGTTGCTTAACCTTGATGTTCGACCCGCGTGGCTGTAATTATTATTATTAAAATATAGAAAATATATCGGTTCCATTGAAAGACAGTGGTCAAGGCGCGCCGGTTCAAGACCAGCGTTGAGAGGGTGACAGCAAGCGTGAGATTATAGTGACACATACATATACCTTGACCCTTAGGTACAAGTACTCTGTGGTGCATGTATTCCGAACGTACGAGGGGAGTTCAATGTATTCTCGGTATAGGTATGAAGGAAAAGGCGGAAAATTCTGAATAAATTTTATTTTTCAATTTACTCCCTTAACATCTCAATACATTTATTTGTTCGTGAAAGTAACTTTTCAATTCACTCTGAAAAATATTTTTCTTCATGGCCCAAAAAATGATCGTTTATTGCTCCCTTCAACTCTTCATCGTCCGAAAAATGCTTTCCACGAAGGTCTTTTTTAAGATTAGTGAATAGATAATAATCACTAGGGGCCAGGTCCGGACTGTAGGGTGGATGATTGATTTCTTCAAATCCGTACTCCCGCACAGCAGCCTGAGCAAGGCGCGCCTTGTGAACCGGCGCGTTGTCGTGAAGCAACAACACACCTGCGGTTAATTTTCCACGTCTTTTTTCTTTAATTGCCTCCTTTAAATTACGCAGTGTGGTTGCGTATGATGCAGCAGTAATACTTTGACGTTTTTTTGTGTACTCGATTAGCAAGATTCCCTTAGAATCCCAAAACACCGTGGCCAAGAGCCTTCCTGCGGACGGAGTGACTTTGAACTTCTTCGGCGGGTCTGATCCTTTTTTGTGCCACTGCATAGACTCTTGCGTGCTCTCAGGGTCATAGTGATGAACCCACGTTTCATTACCAGTAACAATCCGATCGAAAATACTTTGCAGATTTTCACCACAGAGGTCCAAAAACTCCTTACAACAGTCAACTCGCACTTGTTTCTGTAGCGCGGAGAGCGTTCGTGGCACCCATCTTGCACTGACCTTTGACAAATTCAGGCGCTTATGAAGGATTGTGTGAATGGTACCCACGGATAGCTTAGTCATTTCTGCTAATGTTTTCAGTCTTACACGGGCATCTTCAAGTACAAGTTTTTCGACAAATTTGACGTTTTCTTCAGTAGCGGCACAAATTGTTCCACCAGCGCGGGGGTCGTCTTCAATGCTCTCTCTACCCCGTTTGAATTCACTTGACCATTTCTGAATTGTAGATAATGAAGGCGCAGAATCTTGGTAAACAGCCACCATTTCTTCATGGATAATTTTTTAAGTTTTTCCTTGTTTTGTGAGGAATTTTATCACTGCGCGATGCTCGATTTTTTTCATCATTGTCGAATCAGTCATCATAGTTGTCTTTTCGCAATGATATCTTGAATACTAATGGTGGCAATTAATTGAAATTTTGTATTTATACCCTCAAAGAGTGTCATTAACTAATGAGATAATTAAATTACCCTTATCATTAGTATATCACCTCCATACCGAGAATACATTGAACGCCCCTCGTAAAAGCGCCTTGGCACTAACATGTCGTAGGGCCTATAAATGAGCCTAGATTAAAATACTTCTTTACTTTCGGATGTTTTAGATTATAATAAAGGAGTAGCTTTGTAGGTATTACATTTAGGGAGTCAATGGATGGGTAGATAAGACTGGGAACCTGTAATACTTCAATGATCTTGTTTTTTATCGTTGATGGGTTTATGGTTGATCTCTCACACAATTTGGTAATAATCAAAAGAAATTTAAAAACAAAAAGGACTTGGCTAGTTCTGGATTAAGCTCGCCATTGAGTATAATTAATTCTCCTTTTGGTTCTTTATTATAATACGTTTTTATGCGCAATAAATAAGAACAAGAATACCGGTTTGCTATGTCATTTTATTTAACAGCTATTAATTTTCTAATTTACAATTATTTATTCTTTAAACTATCTAATTTACATCATTCTGCCTAGATCAGAATAGCTATAAATAATTATAAAAAGGAGCATTTTGTCAAAATCATAAAAAATAAAAAAGCGTGAGACGAATTTGGCACTCAGAAGTGAAATATATAAAATTAATTATAAATAGTCGTCACTATCTATTAATAAAAAAAAATACGTCACGTAAATTGTGTTTTTTATTATCTAATGATTTAATTCTACGTTTTATGCTTTGACGGGTGGGACTTGTGCTGGCGGCGGGACTTGCTTCTGAGTCTGTGCAGCCTGTGCTGGGGCCTGTGGTGCTTGACTAGGCGGAGCCTGGGCTTGGCCGGCCTGTGCCTGTCCTGGCTGTGCCTGCCCTTGGCCTGGCTGGGTTTGTACTTGACCTGGCTGAGCTTGTACTTGGCCTGGCTGGGCCTGTCCTTGAGCAGGTTGCGCTTGCGGCACTGGCGGAACTTGAGCCTGGTTCATATTAGGCTGTGGAGGCGCTTGCCCTTGGGGTTGACCTTGGGCTTGAGGCTGCTGGTATTGACCTTGCGGCGGCTGCTGGTATTGACCTTGAGGTGGCTGTTGGAATTGTCCTTGAGGCGGCTGCTGGTATTGACCCTGAGGCGGCTGCTGGTATTGACCTTGAGGAGGCTGTTGATATTGTCCTTGGGGTGGCTGCTGGAATTGACCTGGAGGATATTGTCCTTGATATTGTGGTTGTCCTTGCTGGTACTGTTGTGGAGGCTGCTGGTACGGTGGAACCTGGCCCTGAGGCATGTGTCCTTGCGGGGCTTGACCCGGGTGATATTGTTGTTGTTGGGCGTGGAACTGCTGTTGCTGCTGCATTTGGTGTTGGTAAGCTTGCTGATGTTGGTATGCGCGGTACTGCTGCAGGGCTTGGTGGATTTGATGCTCAGCACCAGGGATGGGCTGGCCATGAGCATCAACCTGAGGAAGAACAGAATTTAGACACTAACTTGTAAGGGCACAAATTCACGAACCACGTAATATACCCTAAGCGTAACTGTCAACGAATTTATCAACATAAAACTCGATTACATTCATTATAAATTTATAAGTCACACATTGTGAAAAATTATTAAAGATCAAAATATCCTTTAAATTCGACCTAGATAAGATAAATATATAAAAGTATAAAACTGTTATCTCAGCACGTAAATAATTAAGACTGAACATCTTAGGTTTTCATATATTGTTGACTTGATATGTGATCGCAATTTATATTGATTTATTTAATTTTATAGAAACTATCCAATCAAGTTAACCGATCAGGGATAAAACTGTAATTTTCTTCCCTTGTATGAAGAATGGTTATTCTAATCTATGATCATCTGCCATCTGCCTAGCCTTTTTCCCAACTATATTGGGGTCGGCTTCTAGTCGAGCCGGATTTAGCTGAATACCAGTATTTTACGAGGAGCGGCTGCCTACCAGACCTCCACAACCCATTAACTGGGGTAACACGGTACTTCATGGCAAGACTGGAGTCAGATTTACTGGCTTTTGACTATCCGTAACGACTGCCAAAGATCTCCAAATGACAGCCGGGACCAACGGCTTAACGTGCTTTCCGAGGCACGGAGGAAACTCGTTATGTTACGATGGTCACCCATCCACAGACCAACCTAGGCAAGCGTTGCTTAACCTTGAAGATCGACCTGTGCGGCTGTTATTATTTAGCCACGAGCTCCTTCTAATCTATGACACGAGCTCCTTCTAATCTATGATATAGTTTTCAAAAATACAGTATACAGTAGGGTTTCGACTATTGTATCGTTTAATGTAGGTCAAGATAAATCAATATAATTATACAAAAGGAAAAAATGACTGATATATCAATGCACAGCTGAAACTATGGGGAATAGGATCGTGAAATTTTACACAAAATGTTCCTTTTAAGACGACCCTTTTCCTGGGTTAAAATAATTTCAAAAAGTTACAAGTTTTTATGAAAACGCTCTTATGAACGAAGTCGCTGTCAAAGTGCTAGTATAAGTATAAGATATTACGGCAGATTTGCGTGTCTTGACGATAATACAAAATGGATCTTCTCTGTTCAACAACAGATGGGAAAATTACGATGGTACAGTACTATGGAGTTGGGCACAAGTAAACAGAGGTGGTTCCCCAGTTGTGGGTGAAGATGGGTTGTAAAAGTGACCGATAGGAACGCTACATACCAAGCCACGTTGCTGAAGGTATCTCATTTCCTCCAGCCTCCTTCTCTCGTATTCGTCATATTCAGCTTGAGTGTAAATTTGGTTTTCTTCCAGTGTCTTCCAGCCTGAAAAAAAAATATGAAAAGAATTATAACCAACACTATGTTACCGAGTTGACTGGGAGAGAATACAAACGTTTCTACATTCAAGCGGTTGTATAACTTGTTATTGGAATACTACACAAGAAGGAACACACCCATTAACTCATTGTGTGGTTTTATTGTGACTGACAACGAAATCCTATCGTTAGATTGTTAAAAGGATGTGTATATGCAACTGTAGCTCTAAAAAGCATAACCCTTCTTGCAGTCGGGTAAAAAGACAGTAAACTACGTACCTTCGTCCCGGTTAAACTCGGCCTTCGTGGTCTCAGCCAGAAATTCGTTGAAGTCGATCAATCCGTCGCGGTTCTTATCGTTTTCTTTGAAGACATGTTCGCGCATCCTCTCCATCTCCTCAGCCCTCTCATGCAAGTCCTTGTTGGGTCCTCCAGGCCCATACAACTTGTCTAACTCCTTGATGAAGAGAGCCTTCACCTCGTCGGCGTCCCAAACCCCGTTCCCATCAACATCTGCAGGTTACAAACGTCACAAACGCTTTTAAATATTTTAACAGAAATCAAGATTTTAGATATACGATCTAAAATCTTGATTTACATTAAGAAAGATGGTATTTTTAAAGTTAGTAGAAAGTTACTCGGTAATTCGAAAATTTTATTATAAAATCTGATAACTTCAGTGTGATTTACCAACAAAAATAACCAAATACTCACAACATTATTATTTTTTTATACTGCTGCCATATTTTTTATGGGTAATATAGATTTTAAAGTTAGTAGATCTATGGTAATCAGAAAAAAACAAATATTCCAAAGATTAACCAAACCCTTTTCATTATAATTAAGGTTATTGATGCGCTATAATCTGTACCCCTCAATTGCAAAATTTAAAAAATATCAGATTTTAAAACATTCAATGTGAGATTTCAGGCACAAACTACCAAATTAAAATCTGTGCTATAAAAAAGTTAGGCAACATACACACACAAATTAAAAATAAATAAAAGCCAACTGAATTCTAGTACAACAACAGTAAAAGGTAGGTACACACTTATGCATAAAACCATGAAATGTTACCTACCGTGTTATCTAAGATTTCCAACAACTACACACTTTAATAATTAACCAAATAAAATTGATGAAGATACGGTTGATTAAAACTTAAACACTAACACATGCCAACAAAAAGATAAAAAAACAAGACTACATGCAGATTTGTAAAATCCAAATTAGCGTGCGTGAACCTTCATAAACTCGTTATTTTCTTTGATACGAGTGGCCTACCCATAAATCCTACAACTAATTCGTGTTCTAACATATACTTTAGTTGCACGCTATGGATCTTACCATGCATCATGAAAAACACCTTTGGGCTGAAATCTTTGATATCCATTTTGTCAGCATTTTTCCATATCTCTAACAAGTGATCCTTTGTCGCAGGGTGGTGAAGCTGTTACAAATAATTGACGGTTAATAAGTAAGGTAATAAGTCACGACTCACCATGCATCATGAAGAATGCTTTGGGCTCAAATTGTTGTTGTTCCATATGATCCTGTTTCTCCCATACTTCTTCCAGTTGTTGTTTAGAACCGGGATGGTGAAGCTGCATTTTATCAAGTCATTCTTTAAATTTATCTTCAGATCGAATTATTTGTACAGTCAAGATAGGTATTATAATTTTAATTAAAAATCCTTATCATAAGTACACGTGAAGGAATTAGGGGCCTTATCACGTCGCCAGTCATAATAACGGCCGTGTTTTGAGTTCGTTTCAACAACATCTGACGTTAAGGGGAATTCACATTATTATTTACAAGTTTCGTTTTCCTTAAAGTCTCGTCATAGTTTAACAGAAATGGTTACTGACAATGAGAGGAGTAATGAACTGACCTACCAGCGGTACTTACCGGTTTGTGGTGCTTGATAGCCTCTTCCTCTTGTTTATGTTTCTCCATATATTCCTTCTTCTGAGCTTCTTCCATGCCTTCTACTTTCTGATGCTCCTCAAATTTCTTTTGCATTTCGTATTCCTGAAAATCGATTTATATTGTAACTATAAAATAGCAATAAGGAAACAAATAACGATTAAAGTATATGTGACAATAAAATGTTTATAACAATATACTTGCTAGAAAAGATTCAAGGTTAGGTGAGGCTGGCCTAGGTACTTGGGCGATTGTATTGGTATAATGTATTAGTAATACATGCAAAGAGCGACACGTTTCACTAATGTGTTAGGAGGAGGATAATACAGTTTGCCATTAGCGTAACAAAGATGTTACAATAAGGTTGAGGTCAGTCTTTAACAAACGGTTATCGAAAAAATAGCAAGAGGTACCTTAAACTCTTCTTTCCTCTTCTTATCAGCGGCCTCTAAGTCAGCAGTTGTCTTCTTGATAAGCTTCTTCAGATCTTCAATCTCAAATGTGTGTGGGTTATTGTGATCTAAATGTTCATTTGTAGCGCCCTTGCCCTCTTCATGCTGTTCCAAGTTATTTGTCAATTCATATTGCTGTTGGCAAAAAGACATGGTATGAAAATAACACATTTGCAGACTAGATACTTGTATTTTAAGGCCTTTTAAAGAGCTACACAGAAATATTTATGATATCATAGCTGTATGGAAATACCTAAAAATTACTATTTACCTTAGTTGCCAAATGACGAAGCCTGTCTAATTCACGACGTTTAATTTCATCCAGTTTTGTCCTAACATTATGGTTGACGAAGTCCAATTGTTCAGCAATTTTTCCCGACTGAAAAGTAACATGTATAATGAGTAACCAATGAGGTTTTAATCATTAACTATAAAACACTACACTTTGGAAACACGTTACTATGATTGCTAAAATGTAGATATTGATTGAGTCATTTTAAAGTTTCATGCATTACTTAGTTGGGAGCGTCGATGGTAATCGCAGGTGTGCAATTTAAGTGACCTTGATAATGGTCTAAGCGTCGTTTTTACACACGGTATACGGAATTGATCGCTCGATATTTGTTCTCAATATCTCTATTTTTCCGAAGGACTACCCAAAACGATTTCTTACAAAAACCTCCTCCGGGCGATCTATGTAAAAACCCACGATGACGTAAAGGGTCGTATGAATAATGGCTTTTATGAACTACCACGACTAAAAAGGTTGAACAAATAACTATCTAGATAGAGGCCGGTAGCTTCAAGGACACGGTCAGTTTATCGGCCCAAGGTAATGCATTACAGATTAACTGCTCAATGATTGCCTATTGATTTACAATATGTACCTAGTTAATGGTGCCGGTTGCGGCGGTTTACAATATCTAATATCAAAGGTAAGCTAGTTATATGAAGATTGACCACTTTCGAACTTTTTGAAAATACCCAATTATGATACCAAGCTCAAGATCATAACTATGAATAATCTCCTTGAACGCCCGCTGCACTGCATTGCAATGCGTAGATGTACGTGATGTGCAACGGAAATTCTCCTCTGTCCATGATTGCACTTGATTGCAGCATTCAACCAGTTAACATATAAATTTAAATTGGATAAACGGTGCTAGAGTTCACTACCGACTACCCGAGGGAGAGATTGCATTGGGTTTCACGGATGTGCAAAGTTGCAAATCTATATGTTAGGATGATGAAATTCTAGCTCACCCTAACATCCTCTTCGTCTGCTTTTTCCAAACGTTCTCTGAAGTCAGGATCGCTTTCCAGGGCTTGGACGACTTCCTTCAGATACCTGTGATATTCCATATACTCTTCCTGTAGGCAAAGAATGTAATATTATAATTTTTGCAGGTTACAACTCTAGAAGTAGGTATGTCATCATCATCACAAAATAAAACTAGATTACTTAGCTACATTTGCAGAGCAGTTTTAAACAATTGCAGTAAACAGAGGCTAGGCAAGGCAAACAATACAAAATATAGGAAAGCAAAAAAAAAATTGTTACTACTACATGTTATTGTTATAGAAGTTTCAGATTAGTAAAGTTTAAACTGTGAAGTCTTCATGACTTATAAGAAAAAAAAAACAAATGACTAAACCTTATTGAATCAAATGATTAAATTGAGTGACTTTTTGCCAAGTGTAGGAATCAACTACGCATATTTGAAAAAAAAATTTTTTATAAATTAGAAGTAACTTTATGGTAAAATTGCAAAAAAGTTCACAATAGCTTAATTATGCCTAATTTTTATGATTGACTTACAATAACTATTATAATGGTTTTTTAAATTTATAGGTATGGCAGAGGACATGATTTGGGGCTAGCTTATTTAAAAAAAAATAAGCCTATGCAAATTATTCCTTAAAACATTTATAAGCTATAGCTTTATAGCAATGAATGTTTTATGAAAATCCAGCCATTTTGGAGATAGCCAAAACAGACAAAAATGTTAATATTTGTTTTGTTGGTAAGGATTGTGTAGACATTCATGCAAACAGTAGTTTTTTTTCATTTAGCAGAAAATATATCCTAAATTTTTAATTTATCATGAAAATATATTTTCGCACATGCATCATTATTGGTTTTTGCAGATTTAGTGTCAGTTCGAAAGAACTGGTATGCACTAGCAAAAGACAGCTGCATAGAGAGTTAGATCTTTTTGATCAGCAGTGGGACTAGATACATATAATTATATAAAATAGTTTACACAATCAATGCTGAAGTATTTCTCTCTTCCCTCTCTTCCAATATAATTCAAATGATTTATTATTAGAAAGTAGTGACAAATCGCAGAAGCCAGTAAAAGTGGCACAGCATGCAAATATTTTCCAGTCGTTTTGAACTAGATATGCTCTTGTTTACAGTGTATTCAGACTGACCCCGAATGTAAGCAAACAATGCATTGTATTGTTCAATTAGTCATAACAATATATGGCTTAACAATAAGCTGTTTAGTTCCCATATGTATTGTTGACACAAGATTATTTGTATATTTGTTTGATGCTTTCATTCGCTAAAACACCCTGTTTTTTTAAAAATATCTTTTGTCAGATGATTTGATTATTTCAGTGAATAATTTACAGCAGTGAACATACAATTTGACAGGTGTAGTGGTCATTTTTAATGTGATACTTTACCATTTTTAACATGCCATGTATGTTTTTTTTATATGCCTCCTAATAAACTAGAGTGAATGCATTAGCAGGATGGATTAGAACAAGGTTCTGTTAATAGTACAGGAAACATGAGATTAAAAAAAGAATGGCTTCAAGAACAAAAAGTGCTCTAAAAATTAAATATGAAGCACACAAGTTTTAGTGCATGCAAGTACAAGTATGTAGCAGAGCCTATAACTTCGTTTTTTGTATAGAAGGTCAACTGGTTCTATTTTTAGAGGCATGCACTACTTTAATGAACCTGGTTTGTAGAGCATGTTAAAGACACTTGATTAAATCTAGAAATAAGAATAAAAGATAACATAATTACCAAGTCATCCTTGACTTCACTGTCTTGCTCATTGGACTTGTCAGGAGTAACCGGTGGGGCATATGAGCAATGGAGAATCATCAGGAGAAATAAAAATCTTGTAAACCACTTCATTGTACCTGTAAAACAATCATTAACTTACTAATTGATCTATTATATACCAGCAATTAAGTACTTAATTAGGCATGAACTTAAATAGTTTGCAGCAGACAATGATATCAGCTAATGGAGCATTGAGGATAATTATGAATTACCTATAAATGTCCATGCTATGTACTATGATTGTTCAATATGGATAAATCACCAAATATCGATTGAAAGATTTCGAAGGATTCGAACAGTAAAAGTACTCATCTTTTAAAAATAATATCACCTAATAATCAATACATTTATATCTGCAGCCATTAGCATAAGTTTTCTAAAAATAAAGATTTCATACATAATCAAAATTTATGTTATTTTGGAAAGATAAAGCTTAAAGCAATCAGTGTACCTAAGATACGAGGAAAACAACACAGCTCTCGATCAAATTAATTACAATTTATGTATCATATTTTCAGAAATAAAATTTTACTTTGTTCCAACAATTATAGATATTAAACTTACCAATTTATGTTTAAGTATAAACAAAATTACATGTAATACACAATGTTTCGGAAATAAAACGGATAGTTTCGTCACATTTGTTGCACTGAATGAAATTGAAATGAAATTATTGACGTGTCCCAATCGCTTGCACAATCCCAGTGATGTACCCACTCCCACTAACAATAAACTAATTTCTTGAATCGATAAACTAAACTCAGATCTAATAGTCGATTATGAGAACGATAAAAACATTCAAAATAAATATTAAATTGGATTTATATAGTAGCTCAATGGCACGACTATAATTTGTGACCGTAACCAATATGACTTTATTATGTTATAATCAAATAAATCATCAACCTTCATGGTTCGATGTTAATGATTTATTTGATTTCTACTGCAATACTTGGCATACTCACGGTGGTTAGTCTCCTCTTCGGGGTGTAGCTGGAGTGGCACCACTGCCACAGCGTTGTCAGCTTCCGCGAAATGCAGGTCCTCACCGGACATGGCAAGTTCAGGAGGTTTCTGCATCGGATTTAGGCAGAAGAAACGCCCCGGTGTTACAATTGTAAAGACCACCCAGAGGATATCGTGATGCATACGGTGGAGGTGTACCGCGTTTTGGTGGAGCTCCACCATGTCCTCGTGAAGGCAATCAACAGCAGCGTTTGCGAAACAGTAATGCTAGCGAAGGAAGAAGCGTGAGGAAACGTATGTCCACAAGCCTCAGCCGCCGAGATTTCAACCCCAACTACCGGTAACGGTAGTCGCCGACTTGTGGACGCCGAGCGATGGGTAGCTCAACGTCCAGCCGTCCAGTAATCGATTGGACCGAGCCCAGTCATCGAAAGCGCGTAGTGATCCACGCGCTCATCAAAGAGATGACAGCAAAGCGTAGGGACCCAGGAAGGCCGATTAGATAGGGCCAATGGGCAACTGAAGGACACAGGTGTGGTTTTAGTCAGTAAACAAAAACCAGTTATAATGCTGATACTAAATATACTACAGTTATAGGCACACGCCCCTTCCGCGCCAGCCTCCCAGTTAGTTCCACCGCAACCGCTATGTCCCTGTATTTAAAACTATAATATCTTCGCAAATTTTAATTTTAATTACATGCCCTAAAGAGCCATATTGATCTATATTAATACACGTATTTAAGATACCTAATTGGATAAAGATTTATGCTGTGTTGCTTAAAATCGTTTTGTAAATAAGCCATTCTTCTTCATCTTCCTGCCCTTATCCCATATTATTTGGGGTCGGCGCAACATGTTTCTTATAAAAAGGAAAGAATAAAAAATGGTTATTGTAGATTATCCCTAAGAGATAAACATATGCCATCGCGAACTTTTTTGTAGACCTTTCTAAGGTGTACAATACTGTGATATTATTTTGATCTTCTCGTAGGGTTCTGCCAGCGATTGCAATGTCAGCGCAAAATAATCGACGTCACATTGCAAACATCGAAAATTATCTGTTTTCTTCTTCTATGTTATGCATTTGTCATACAGATATGTAAACCTTTCTCTGAATCACTCTATCTAATAAAAAAACGCAACAATTCCGTTGCGTAGTTTTAAAGATCTAAGCATATTATCTAGGGGCAGTAGACAGACAGACAGTGACTATGTTTTATACTATGTAGTGATAACTGCGTAACTAAATATCGCTGGTATAAAGGGGCTTTCCCTTTATACCACCGATATTTATTTACGCAGATACGCAATAAGCACTTCCCTGGAATCTTTAAATTGGAATAAATCATATTACATATAAATATGATTTTTTAAATTCATTTCAAAAATCTGCAGTACACTCAATAGGCAAGCAAATACCTTTATATTTGTTATTATTCACTGTTACGTTAACAAAGTTTAAAACAAACATAGAAATGCTTAAAATTTCTTACGCCATTGTTTCTTAAGCTGGTACATATGTTTCTTTTGAAACACAGGTAGTTTATCATAATTAAATAACTTTCAATAAGTCACATCATTACGTCCACTAAATAAAATAATTAAACTTCAATTTATTATAATACAGGGACAGGGACGTTGAATTTTCAATCAACCCTAAGTGACAAAAATCTATTCTACGATACCACTGAGAGTCTTATTAGGGAAGGCTCATATCTGACGGAACATGCGTCGCGTATTATCGGTCGCGTAACGCCAGAATAGACAAATGTATAGAAAAACACTTGACCGTTCACATTAAACCGATGATACGTTAGTGCTTCGAGCATACAGCGTCTATTCCGTTTCCGTCAACGCATTGTCGGTCGACGTAAGACCTAGTGAGGACTTAGGTAGACTTTTTTGCTAGATCTCGGCTTAAATTATCTAACAATTTCTATTTCTTGAGTTTACAATAAAAATAAATAAGTACCGCTCTGTAGATGCTGAACGGACAAACTGATTAGATGCTTAATGTGAAAGGTCTAATTTGACGGAGTGGACGCGACCGATGATACGCTTGACGCATTTTCCGTCAGATGTGAACCGTCCCTTAATCTTCTGTTGTAATCTAATGCTTTTCGTATCTAACAGATTACCAAAAACTTACATCCGATAAAGTTCATAGTTTCATTATATTACTTGTTACTTTGGCTATTGCATACTGGACAAGAGCACATCTAGTTATTCTAGCGCTTAAGGCTAACTAAAATCGACTATTAGTTTGAATGGACAGCCAACCCTACGTGAAAATTTCAAATGTTATCTGTGATTTCAAATGACACTTGACGTAAAAATGAAGCGGAAGTTGTGATTGGCGTACTGCCTAGCCTCCTATTTACCGTTTGTTTACATTTTTTGAGACGCCGTTGTCAACCAACACAATTTATTCAAACATTGAGTATTTGCTGTATGAAACCGGACCAATTACATGACGCACTTGATAATCTTAGACGTATTTATAAATATAAGATATTTTTTGTAAATTACACAAGATGAGAACTGTACCAAAGTGGGTGAACAAAATACACGAAGCCGACAAAGTAGAGTTTTCCAGGTAAAGTTTCTCTTGATCACTCAAAAACTCGGTTTTTGTAACGCAAATTTAATACGTACTATTGATTTTAAAGTACATTACTTATTGCGAATTTGCATAGCCCAAATAAGTTACTTTACTGAAGAAACATTAGTTTGAATAGGCATTTGTGTGCCAAACTCATAATCTTGTACCTATTTGAAAATTAAAGCTAATTACACAAGTAACAAGGGCTAAAATTATAGCTTAAATACATAAATATACATTTTGTCTTTTTCTACAGCCTACTCAGGTATTAATGCTAAGAATTTTATTTTAAAACTTCATCCACATTCTGCATGTTACAGGTAGAGCAAGTACAAGTGCTCTACCTGTATCAAAGATTTCAATGGGAAACCAGGTTTTGGTTAATGATGTTAGAGATTTACTCTTTCATCCATCTGATATTTTCCCATCCAGCAGTTTATCATAACTAAGACTAACTTGTCTTTATGATTTTAGCAAAAGTAAACCTTTAAAAAATCTATTTAAATTTTGCTGTATTTTTTGTAAAAATAGTTATAACAACCATGAAGTATTAAAATAGAATACAATGGAATAAACTTTTTATGTATTATTGTATTTTTTATTAGTTTTTTATTATTATGCAGATATGTTGGTTAGTTTTACTAAAACTTACAATTATTTTAAAATTATATTGCTCTAGCATAATTAGACCAGGCTGCACATTGTTCAAAAGAGTTACCATGGCTTGCGTAAAGGGCTGCTAAAGGTACACTCCACCTTCCTTCCTCTCTACTAAGAGCAGGAGAAGTCATTTGTTCCCATGTTAATAAAGCATATTAACTACTTCAACTTAATTTCATTTTGTATATTCTCATTATGTTTTGAAACACACATATTAGTGGACTACAGCTAGACCAAAAAAAGTGATGACATTGCTTTTTTATTTTTTTTTTCAATGTATTTCATGAATTTACTAATCATTTTAGTATCCTCAACTATATTGATAGAATTTACATAAAATGAATCACCTCATTCATACAGCGGGACCCTCGGTTCTATTATGCTCAGAATCATAAAAGTAGTACTGTTCATAATTTTTGCCAGCGTGAGTCTTAATTCATGTATTAACTCTAAAGGATTTTTAAACTGAACAAGAGAAATGCAGCAAAATAAATTGTCTGTCCTGGAGGGCCCTTTGTAATTTGAATTCATACATGCAAAAAACACGCTTGCCATGTTGTGTATTACTAAAGTAAAGGGGAGCGAAACAATGGATATAAGCCCTATCGCTGCCATACTCAAAGCACATCTGGCGAGTTTATTCGCTACATTGTTACCTATGAATTCTTTTAGATCTCAATCCATTGAATGGTTGCTTGGTTGTGTTTATCCACCTGGTTTGCTGACACTGTTATATATTCCAGACTTGTTATATAGCCCAGTCTTGTTTTTTTTTTACAACTTTCACTCCACAACATCTAGTCCCAAGCTAAGCAGAGCTTGTGTTATGGGTACTAGACAACTGATAAACATACTTATATATTTATAAATACATACATTTTTTAGATAAATTACACCCAGACACAGAACAAATGATTGTGCTCATCACACAAATATTTATCCTTGATGGGAATCAAACCCACAACCTCTGGCATAGCAGTCAGGGCCACTAACCAATACACCAACATGCCAGTCTGGTCTAATTAGCTGGTGTCTATAGGCGCAACACGCAGCGCAATAGCCAATAGCTTAATCACTGAAGCATGTTGTCAGATTAGTTCTCCCACTAAGCCCCTCTATATTGAATTTTTTTTTCAGTGTTCACACAATATGCTTCAGTCCAGACGGAAGTCAACTAGTAGTGGGTGCAGGCGAGAAAGTAATGGTCTATGACCCTAGAGATGGAGCACTGGTCCAGTTACTACAGGCTCACAAAGGAGCAGTCCATGCTGTGGCCTACTGTGGGGACGGCAAGAAGTTTGCTAGCGGTAGTGCAGATAAAAATGTTATTATTTGGACTTCCAAAATGGAAGGAATATTAAAATATTCGTAAGTAGATAATTAAATTCTGTTGCTGATGATGTTTTAAGAGTGATGTTTAATTGGCCACTGTGATGTGCTTAGTAAATATACAATTTTAACACTACACAATTATTTTTTTTACAGTCACAGTGAAGCAATCCAGTGCCTTGCCTACAACCCTGTGACATTCCACCTGGCATCATGTGCCCTCAGCGATTTTGCCTTCTGGTCCATGGATGTCAAAGCCGTACAAAAGTATAGAGTGGCAGGACGCATTACAAGTTGTGCTTGGTCTACGAATGGCCAGTACTTAGCTATAGGTCTGGCTATTGGAGCAGTTTCAATAAGGGACAAAGTAAGTAAGAAGAATTGATATAAGCACAAGCTAGCATTATCTGCATTTGTGTGTAAAGGTATTAAGAGTTTTTTAAACACACAATTTGAATGAAAAATAAAAGATATTGCTGACCCTTTCAAATAAACGGGTTACAACCCCTTTTATGAATACTTAACAAAGCAGTTTGAAAGCTGTGTTACTGTGGCCGTTGGAAAGTGATCAGTTGTCAGGCAAGCTGCATCTACATCTGCCAGGGCTGTGGGAATATTTACCAGTCCTGCGGGGTGTGGTGGAGTTACCGTGCCCATGAAAAGTAAAGGGCAGCTGAATGAGTATTTATGTCCATATAATTATATGTATGTTACGGCATTAAGTCTGCCGGTATACCTTGTATGTTGCATGAAGTTTTAATAAATAGTATTTGATCATTTTGCACACAATCACTATAATAGTATGAAACAAAGTCACTTCTTGATGTCTGTCTGTCCCTATGTATGCTTAGATCTTTAAAACGCAACGGATTTTGAAGCGGTTTTTTTAATAGATAGATTGTTACAAAATGAACATTTATATGTATAATACATGCATAATATAGCATTATAATCATAATATAGCCGGGGCAGGGCGCTAATATAAATAAAGAAGTAGGGGAACATACTGTTTACTGTTTCTGCTCACATATATTTTTATTGAGAAAATGTAATCATTTATTGACGATAAGATGACGGGACCTAAATAAATTGTTTATAATATTATAATGCAGTAAAAATGCACAAATATTTACTTTAAACTTATCCATAAATAAAATATTTTTTCAGCTTGGCGATGAAACATACCGCGTGACTCGAGATGCAGCTGTTTGGGCTGTAGCCTTCTCGAAATCTGTTTTGGTGGTAACCGACTGGAACGATATGCTGTCATTCTATAACACCCAGGGACAACAGATTTTGAAAGACAGGCATATAGGTAAAAAAGTTTTGTAGTATGAAGATATTATAATCTTACTCGATATAGAGACTATCAGCTTAGGCTTTAATACCGACATTCAGAAGCATATAATGTGTGAGTGGAGTCCTCGTCCATTACATTTTATGGACGTTCAAAAAATCTTGGACGCTTATATAAACCTCTGTTGATTAGATCATAAAGTAGAACAAATATCCTAATTGCTTGTAATTAAAATGGTTTAGTTCTAAATCAAACGACTGGTCATTAGTATTTATATCATTTCATTTACCTACGAAGTAACGAAATTTGTAAATTTGCAAAAGATTACTAAATAATTCTAATGTACCTAAATTATACTGAGGGAGGCTTATGTCCAACAGTGGACGTCTTTCGGCTGAAATGATGATGATGATGAAATTGTATGAGAAATAGAGTCAGTTATCAGATGGATGATAAGAAAAGCGAAAAAGAAAAAGCGGAAGTACCAGTTCTGTAGGACCTACAAACTTTTAACGAGTTGCGCATCGTGGGTTCGAATATATCACCACTGCTCAAACGGTTAAGGATGCATGTCCTAGAACCAAAACTTCGAAGACATGTGTCATCTGAACCGGGCTGGCGTGGTGAACTGCAGCCTATTCCCTCTGATAGAGAAAAGGCCTGAGTCACAGCAGTGGGAACATGGTATATGGTAATGATATTAAATTAGTTTCTCGAAAATTTGTAAAATATCCTTAATACTATTACAGGTATATCAGCATTGTCTGTGACGATGCTCGGCGCGTTGGTGCTGGTCGGAGGTGTGGGCGGATGGGCCGTGCTGACGTCTGAAGGCGTGCCGATACTGAGCACGCCGCAGGAATGGGTCTGGGCCATCGCTCCTTCGCCTTCTTACAATAATTTGGTAAGTTTACATTAATACTGTTGCCGCTTGTGTGGGAACGTCCGTATTAAATTAACATTGTACTTATGAAATTAACTCTGCTTGTTACGCTTTTTTTCCAAAACCACTGCACCAATTTTAATTACTCAGATACCCGCGAAACGAGCCACAATAGTAAAACAATAACAGCGCGGTCTCATTGGACCGGTTGGGGATTCAAACGTTAAGGAATTTTGGTGTTGAGGAGAGTTGGACTTTGGAGAGGGACATAGAATACTATTTATCTCGAGAATATATTCCATTGAGAAATTTTCTGATATACACGCTGACACTGTCGCTAGCAGAAACTATTTACGAGATAAACGAGTTTCTATTAAATACTATATGTAAGCATATTTAATACAATAAAATCCAGTTTTAATCACAAAGCTATATCTAAGTAAAATGTTCAGGCAAAAGATGATTTGTCTTTTCAGTTCCTCAATAGTATGTAGGGTGACATGTATCTAAGTGTCAGTTTGGAGTCTAGACTAAATATATGTAAGTAGGTACCTATAGCCATGAATAAAAATTAACTGCTGGTTTTTAGTAAGCGCATCACTAGCCAGCTTTGGCGAAAATTTTGTTTGAAAATGATCTTCTTCTCTAATTGTTACAAAAAAAATTTACAACGTACTTTTTTTTATCTGATAGGTGATGGATAGGTGCCGCTCGTCAGCAATAATACCGCCATTGTACCCACAGATTTAATTTTTGTACTGTTACTTTTTTGGCGTAAAATAAAGTTTATTCTATTCAATGTTTTTCCAGGCTGTGGCTTGCCAAGACGGGACGCTGTGGTGTTATCAGATAGTGTTTAGTACAGTTCACGGATTGTACCGCGAACGGTACGCTTACAGGGAAAATATGACGGATGTTATCATCCAGCACCTAACGACGGGCAACAAAGTGCGTATCAAATGTCACGACAGGGTGCAAAAGATTGCCATTTATAAACATCGACTAGCGGTATGTATTACAATCTTAACTAATTTATTAAAAGGAAAAAATGTTTGAAAGAGAGCAGTGGTGGCCCAGTGCTAGCGGCCGCGACTTACGAGTTGTAGGTCGTGAGGAAACCGGCATGTCCTAGAACTAAAAGTTCGAAGACATGTGACATCCACCAACCTTATGAATTACGGCGCATTCTCTCCTAAGGAGCATTATAAGGCTGATGCTAAAAATGTTCATAACTTTTAAAAGATAATTTTTGGAAGTACTGATTTTTTATGCGCAGTGGTGGAGCGATTGGCTACTGTACTGCGTGTCGTGGGTTCAATTCCCACACGGAAGAACTATTTTTACGGTCAATAGATTGTTGTACCAGATCTGGGTGTCTTGTGTATATGTTTTACATGTTTGTGAACCCACCCTCGATCCAGTAATTTCTAGTGCGGTTTTGAAAAAGAAAATTGATTAGATTATGAAGGTTCTTTTATTAATATTAAGCTACACTTTCCCTGAATGTCTTATGCTAGTTTTTCTCACGGCTATACACACGATTTCCCGGAAGGACACGGGAGAGAACATTGTTTTGGCCAATCTCTGGCTGAATGGATTTGACGGAACTTTCACTGGTAAATACAGACATCAGCATGTTACAAGGAGTAACTTAGGCTACTTCTGGGTTAGAAAAAGAATTAGGGTTCCGTGGAAATAAAATGTTGAAGTTGTGTAGTTGAATGAAATATTGCTGAAGCACCAGTTAGTCCGAAATAGAAAGAATTTTTTAGTCGATTAAAACTAAATCGAATAAAACCTTTAAAATCTGGTGATGGTCAACAGTAGAAAGTAACAGAAAAAAGATTCATATTCTGAAATGTGAGTTACCACCATTAGGGTAACCTAATGACGGTGACTATCAAGCAGTTGATAATAATTAAAGAAGAATTCATGAGAAAAGGCAATGTATTACCATGACGGTGGTCTGATGAACATGTAACACGGGAAGATGATGTCTTAGAGATAACGTTATGGTTTCCAGGTGCAGCTACCGGAGCGCGTGGTGGTCTACGAGCAGGGCGACGTGGAGGGGATGCTGTACAGGGTTAAAGAAAAGCTCTCCCAGAAGACCGAGTGCTCGCTTCTAGTGGCCACCAGCGACGCTTTACTCTTGTGTCAGGTGACTAAGTTACTAACTAATACTTATTTCTTAGAGTGCAGTGGTGGTCGATGGATGCGAGACGCCCAGGACCGGTGGTTGTGGCAGTGCTTAGGGGAGGCCTATGTCCAGCAGTGGATATCTTTCGGCTGAAATGAAGATGATGATGATGATGATGTGGATGAGTGGTGGTCCATAGGTAACTGCCCCGACTTAGAAGTGCTAGGTCGCGGGCTCAGTTTCAGCCAGGCACATTACTTTGAATAATTTATTCTATCACCACTGTTCTCAAAACGATTAAGGAGGACATCATGAGGAAACCGGCATGTCTTAGAGCCAAAAACTCGAAGACATGTGACATTTACCAATCTGTACTGGGCCCGCGTGGCGGATTATGGCCTTTTCTGCCTGAGTCCCAACGGTGGAAACATTACAAGGTCGATAATGCTAATTGCTAATGCTAGACTTATTTGTTAGTCTCTTAAAACACAGTGAGTTGTCATTTGACCGCGAATCATTGAAAGGTTTGAAACGATACCGCTTGGCGAGACTATACTTGCTAGACAAACAGCCAGGGCCTTAACTCTGTTATTGGAATTGTATCTGAATTGTCGATTATTGGCTTCATAAATTGTTGATTTTGATAAGTATTGTTAACTTGTCAAAATCAACAATTATGAAGCCAATGATCGACAATTCAGATACAATTCTAATAACAGTCTTGAAGCCCAGTGTTACTCTTTATTTGGTTGAGGAGCTCAAATAGAGAGTCGCTTCATGTAATATACTTATATATTCAGTTACGTGCGAGTAAATTAGAAAACGACTTTACCAAAGTTAGTAAAAGGCTAAGCGGATTGTTTCAAATAATAATTTATTGATACTACTTTCGACCTTTTAGTTTAATATCAGTTAGGCATGAAAGTTTTCACTCTGACTCCTAAACTAGGAATAAAATAGAGATATGCTACTAATGCTTAGCTTGCTATACTGCGCATTGTTACATAGATAATTTGATTTATTATTCTATTGCGATTTTATATTATACTAGCTTCCGCCTGCGACTTTGTCCGCGTGGAATTGTTACTTTGGGCTGACGCTAACATTAACTTAGGCTTTTCACATTGTGCGCGCAGTCTGTACTCGATCATTATTTTGCAGTGAGGTTATTTTAAAACTGCGATATCTCTCAAGATATTCATTTAACGTTTGAATCCTCAACCGGTCCTATGAGACCGCGCTGTTATTGTTTTACTATTGTGTCTCGTTTCGCGGGTATCTGAGTAATTAAATCGAATGATGTAAAGGGCAATTTTGTTTTAAATTAAGAGGCCTGCGGAGACCGCGCGCTATCTCGAGTTGAGACGAAATAAAACACGTTTTTGAGGTTGATGGAAGCAATCCAGATAGGTTAAACAATTCTTGGACACACCGACTGGAGTAAAGTTATCATCCGCACACTGACAGTTGCTTGCTGTGATAGCAATACAAACTATTTGAAATTTGGGAGAGGTTCCGTAATACCAAAAATGATGAATGAAAAATTAATGTATTTCCATTATTGTTTCGAGTATTTATAACTTGATAATAATATCTGTGTTCCTACGAAAAGATATTTTGAAATATTGTTGTTTATAATATAGAAAAAACAAAATAAAACCATGACATTTTCGCTGTGAAAATGTGCAAATTTAAATTCGCTTAAATTTCGTTTGGGGTAAGTTTTTCAACAAAAAGACGATGTAGGAACCTAGATAATTATTGTCTGAATCCGGATAACATCATATTATGGTTTAAATATGCTTAAATTGCAAATGATTTTGGTATTACGTTTGTATGGATAATTCTAACGTCGCGCCCGCCTTAAATACTTGTGATGAATAACGTATTTATTTGGATGAGGATTAATATCATGTTTACAAAAACACTATCACAAATAATGCATTATTTTAGAACATATTTGGTTAGCACAAAAAAGGTTACAGTGAGCTAACTATACAAGATTTTTTAGAAATTTCACAGAGGAAAAATTCTGTCAAACATGATTTTTGCGAAACTTTAACCGTTTACGCAGCGCATGCAGCGGAAGCTCTCAATAGGAAAAAATAGCCCACAATTTGGAAATATTCTTCATTTGTGCTCCACTCCTATTGGTCCTAGCGCGATTATCTATAGCCTATATAGCATTTGTCGATAAATGGGCTATCTAACAGTAAAATAGGACCAGTAGTTCCTGAGATTAGCGCGTTCAAAAAAACAAACTCTTTAGCTTTGTAATATCATTATAGAAAATAACTACTTTTGTGTTATATATCACTTTTTATTTTGTGAATGCTGGTTGACCTGTAATTGGGGACTGTGTAAGACTTGGCTAGATTTTGTTTATGCCTGCACAGTTCGCTTCAACTAACTTTGCCGCTCTGAAGTTGGCTACAAATCACTGCGCAGTAATCAATTTTACGAAAAAAGACAGCACTGAGCATGCGCGGCTAACGATGCATTAGACGAACCTCAGTGTTATGTTTCTATCTCAGTCGCTCGTATACGTCCGATACCAGCTTGTGTTCCACTCGCACAGTACCGTACGATTGTCGCGTCGATGCGAAAAGTGCTATGCGTATAATTATTACCTACCTGTTTTAAGTTTGTTGTTTTTTGTTATTTATTCTTATAATTACAAACGAACGTATTTTCTTTCTTTCTCCTTTTCTTAGATATATAAAATCAAGTGAGTAAAAAAATACACTATTTATTTTCATTATAAAATAAAACAATTTAAAAATTTTCACGTCAGTGAACACTTTTTACTCGATAGTACCTGCGCCGTTGTTAGAAAAGCCTAGCTTCAGAGCGGCATAGTTATTTGACGCGTACTGTAAAATGCTGTTATGATAAATGATATTTATTTTGTAAGTAGGTTTTACGAAACACTTTTACACTTCAAACAATAAACTCAAACGTACACAGAAGTTCTTGGTTTTACCTTAACAAATAAATGAAATAAAACCTATTAATTTCAAGCTCTTACTGCCATGGTTTTATGGTGTACAAGAATAAGTATATCTATCTATTGTCATATTGAGCTCATCTGGTTTTGTTATTCCTTGTTTACTTGATTTTATTGCTACCTAGAGAGACCCTACTAGAGAGGAGGCCTGAGTCCCAGCAGTGGGAACATTATAAGGCTGATGCTATGCTATGCTATTGTTGCCTATGCAACTGTAACTTTGCTCTGGCGACCATGTATCTCAACCTAGGAACAGTCAAGTATGCTAGGTGCCCTAGAGGACAATTTTGCTATCCTACTAATATTATAAGCGCGAATTTTGTATGTATATTTGCTGTTCTTTCACGCAAAAACTACTGAATGGATTTAGATGAAACTTCACAATAATATAGCTTACATATCAGGATAATACATAGGCTACATTTGTATCATAAATATATACTGTATAACGCGGATGAAACCGCGGGGCGCAGCTAGTTGCATTATAGTATGGAGTAATATTATTTTGCTGGTAAGTCATTGCCGACTTTATCTTGACGGGTCCGATCTGATTGAAAATTCTAGCTTATCATAGTGACGTACGCTCATTATATGGAATAAAAATTTGTTTGACATTTGCTTGATATTATCTTTCCTGGACCATACTTATTGTCATATTGCTCAAGCGATTGTTTCTGCTATTCTGTTAGATTTTCCGCAGATATATGGCGCTACGAGTAACATCGTTATAAATTTTCGCCGAGCTTTGAGACGCAACTGTTGTATGGCACTCTTTTGTTTTGAGGGAACTAACACAAAATCGAATAAAGTATTATAAATATTTATATATCAATCGTATAAGAAAATAATGGAAAAACGGAAGGGAGGCCTTTGCCCTGCAGTGAGACACAACAGGCTTATAATAGTAATATCAAACTTATGCTTTCCTTGGGGGAGGGCAAACTTGGCCAGAGATGGCTCAAGACAAAGAGATTTGGAAAGAGAAAGAGGAGGCCATTGCCCAGCTGTGGGGCACAAACTAGGTTAATAAAAAAATACTATCCTTACAGGAAACCTAATGCGACAGTACAGCCAATAGAACTATCTACTAGATCTATTTAATTAACTAATTACAATAGTATATAACTGCTAGTGTCACTCTGTTAGATTCACTCAGAGTACAAGTTAATAGGTTTAACTTGTGTATGAGATTGAGAGTGTGAAGTGCGCGCGCTATATACAATACTTGGCTAATATGCACAATTGAAGAAATGGCTGCAAGAAAAAGTCAAAACATAGATCAAGATCGCAAAAGTGTACCAATGTTGACTTGATGATCTATTTTAAAAGAATGAGAGACATTTCTTTCAAATTAATATAAGTAAATCAGTGACGATTCTAGTATTCAATGCATCATATAGATGACCATAATGGTCATCAAGTAGATAACCATATGCCGTAAATTTACACACAGCTTTAAAAAGTGAAACCGCTAAGCAGGACGAACAAGACCTATTCAAGAATATATTCTCAAATTGTTTCATTTATGTCATTTCAGGACACCAAACTGTCAATAATTGGGCGACAGATACCGAAGTCATGGACCGTCCCTGCACCTATACGTTATGTGAAGGTGACCACACTGTTCTTCGAAGAAGTGTTGCTGTTGGGACTCATGAACGGACAGGTACGACACAATAAATAAATAGTTTTCTGAACTACCAAACTGCCTGCTAGATACTATGTCTGCTACGTAAATTAAACATCAACTAAAAGTAGGATCTCTAGCAATAAAACAAATGTAAAAATAATAAATAAAAGAAAGACTCTATATAAAAACTCTAAGCCGGTATATAAAATTCGCAAAATGCTTTTATTATGATTTTTATAGAAATGCACTTACCCCTTTGATGTCGACAATCTCTAGTTACTAATCTGGACTGTTGTCCGCTCGTCAGTGGACCCTTAATTCTCATTAAATCCACGTCTGATTTTGACCACCTGGCCATTGCAACTCAAAACGGCGAGTGTAGCATGAAATGAGATGGGATTAATGTAAGGATTTGTCAGCGAACCGGAGTGGAAATCATGGAGGGGCTGTCACAAACACTGTATTAGTACTGCCCCTAAAAAATCGCCAGAGGCATGGTACTGGCAGCTGACGATAAGTATCCAGTCTGTTATTAAAATTTGCATGAATAGACTTGCAAAAATGAAAGGATTCTTTTGATGTCGGCACGTGGCCTTTGTCCAGCCTTTCCCATGAGAAATTGCAGTTACACGTGTACACACAATATGGCTCAATGCATTTCAATACGATATTATTAGTCTGGATTTCTGTATTGTCGGTCCAGTGCTCAGAAGCCGGTTCGAATTGTATGGCAGAAAGGGTTGTTGCATCGCAGCTCAGCTCAGCTTAGCAACCAGATCAGAGAGCTCTGCAACTGCAAGGTCAACTACATAATGGGGAGTTAGCAACAACCGAAAATACATATTCAATGTACATATTTGTCTGGATCCTTTATGTTTTTGATGAAAAGGGGATCAACCCTAACTCCTTGTTTATGTGTAATAATACGATGTTCAACGCTCAAATGAAGTATAATCAGTAACCGAAATTCGTTATGTATATATCTGTTTATATAAAAGCAGAGACTGACATATCAATGCACAGCCAAAACTACTGAAACTAGGAGCTTAAAATTTTGCACAAGGTTTCCTTTCATGACGTAGGCGAGCATTATTAGATTATTGTGCAATATTCACCCAGGGTGTGAAACGGGGGTTCAAGAATAGACGCGGACGAACTTGCTAGGAGAAGCTACTTTCTTTTTCTCCAACTGACTGATTGACATATCGACACAGCCAAAATGATTGCGACTAGGAGCGTAAAACATATACAGGATCTTTTTTGTAACGTAAGTGAGCATTAAGATAGGATTTTCAAGAATTCGCCTCTCTTGAGGGGATAAAAGGGGGTCCAAATATTGTCCGGAGAAACTACTATCACGCGGGCGAAGCCGATGGTAGAAGCTAGTATTTTTATATAACATTGTAACATAGTAAACGTATATCCTCATTGCTTAGAATCGGCTACTGAAACGATTTCAGCTATTGTAAAATACCTATGAACTGCCAAAGTAGGGCCTCGTTTCCCGTAATTTTTTCCTAAAATAAAGATAACTGATTTCTTTAAAACATACCATTTAAGCAAAATAACAGTGTTTCAATTATGATGGTAACTTAACTTTCTTAATTTTTGTGTGTATGCGTAGCCATACCTACAGCATTATCTCAGTTACATGTTTCAGTTCAAGTAGAGCAAAATTATATTAGGTTTATTGGTTTTCGGGTCGTATTGCTGAGTTCTAAAATTCCAGTTTAGCTATTGATTCCAGTGTAGTGACTACTCACACGCACAAAGTCTAGCGACTACTAGGTATTAGGCTCTTCATGTGACCGCGTTATAATATCATTTTTTAGTTTGCAGTCCACCAATGAATATGACATCCACCAAGTATTTAATATTTGGACTATTGACAACTATCTGATTTGTTGTAGCTCTTCATGGTAACGTGTAAAGTGATGTAATGTAAAGTCAAGAAATCAATTATTTGTTTGCCATTCCTGATCACAATTTCTGCTAAATAAGGAAGGAATATTGTCTGAGCTTGAAAATCCAACTGTTTCATAGACCTTATGGACCTTCAACCTTAAAGTGGTAAACAATTGATTTCCGAAGAAGTTAGAAAGTGGCATCAGGCACTGTAAAGTAGTGTGGTTGTCAAGTTATGGCATGTGATGTGCCCGAATGGGGATAATGTCATGAGGAAAGTTTTATTGTGTAGATTGTGGCCATCCACATAGAAGTGTACCTAATGGAAGACACTAAAATAAATAACACTTTGTAATTACAAACTAGCTGTCCGCCCCGAAATCGCTGACATTTTCTGTCTATTTATGTAACTTATACATGCTTATTCATAATTATGTATAAGCAAAAATACATGTATTCGCTAACTGTGCCGATAAACATACGTATTTTTATACGGATTAATAAATTGTTGACGATAAAACCAGTGAAACAACATCTAACGATTTTAATTATTTTCTAGTACCTACATTTCTGAAATCATATCTTTCGAATGGAACGTTCGAATTACATGAAAAAAATCGAATAGTTAAAAAAAATATACGCATAATATACTGAACCAGACATTACTACGAGTACAAAGTAATTTATCTTGATTAATAGGTACCAAGATACATATAAAGTGCATTTTCTGGAGGCGGCGCTATTTAGTTTTTACATTGAGAAAAGTACCTAATAATTGTGACGTAACTATAATAGTTACACATAAGGTGTCGCAACATTTTTTGTAGATAATTATATGTTCTACAAAGACGTAGTGCATTAATTTGGTCTATCAATAGTTTTTTGGCCATTGCAACTCAAAATGGCGAGTATAGCACGAAATAAGATGCGATTAATGAAAGGATTTGTATGCAAATCGGAGTGGAAAGCATGGAGGGGCTGTCACAAACACGGTATTAGTACTGCCCCTAAAAAATCGCCAGAGGCATGGTCCTGGCAGCTGACGATAAGTATTCAGTACACAAGTAATTAAAATTTGCATGAATAGATTTGCAAAACATCTATCTTCAATAGTTTTCGCAGCATACGCAAAATACATACTGACTTTTACAGGAACATTTTGACACCTTGGGTTACAACCCTTCCTAAATTGGAGCAATCCAATTTAGGAAGGGTTTTACAATTTTTTGAAAAATAAAATAGAGCCTATGTCGTTCGGTGAAAATGTAGTTTTCTAACAGTAGAAAGCTATATTTTTAGAGAATTTTTAAAATTGATTGTGTAGTTTTTGAGTTACAAACAAACAAATCAAACTCTATATGTTCTTTATAAGTTTAAATAATATGTCACTGTAAATTTACTCCGAGAACAGAATAAGTCTGAGTCACTAGATATGAGGTTAGGAATGCGGAGTGCTCGTATCAGTGGCCTCCCGTTACAGATGAAAGAAGAAAGCATGTTGCGCCGACCTTAAAACACTGATAACATAAGAAGCTACAGAAGACACCACTATCACTACATAGTATAAATCAAAGTCGCTTCCCGCTGTCTGTCTCTATGTATGCTTAGATCTTTAAAACTGCGTAACAAAATCAAATGTAAAAAACAAATCAAGAGAAAGGTTTTTAAGTTATAATACATGCATATACAGGAAAAGTTTTTAACCACTGCGTACATTTTTTTTGGTGGCTCAGTGTAAGTAATAGAACACAAGTCGATCTTCAAGGTTAAGCAACGCTTGCCAAGGTTGGTCTGTGTATGTGTGACCATCTTAACATAACGAGTTTCTTCCGTGCCTCGGAAAGCACGTTAAGCCGTAGGTCCCGGCTGTCATTTATAGATCTTTGGCAGTCGTTATGGATAGTCAAAAGCCAGTAAATCTGACTCCAGTCTTGCCATGAAGTACCCTGCTACCCCAGTTATTGGGTTGTGGAGGTCTGGTAGGCAGCCTATGCTTTCCGAGGCACGGAGGAAACTCGTTATGTTAAGATGGTCACCCATCCACAGACCAACCTTGGCAAGCGTTGCTTAACCTTGAAGATCGACCTGTATTTTATTACTTACACTGAGTCACCAAAAAAAATTTACGCAGTGGTTAAAAACTTTTGTTGTTCAGGACTGCAAAATTACATGGATAGTACAGGAAAAAAGTCGTGTGAAGCGAGAAATGACGCGACGATTATTTTTCGAACACTTGAACTCAAACGTTCACGGGAAAAAAGACATTAAGGTATCCATGCTATTTTGCATGTAAGGTATTACATATAGCTTCATAAAATTCACTTTAAGGAACTCAACTGACTCTATTGTTCTCCCACAGATCTGGCAAGTGGAGCCTTGGCAGGGCAGTGCCAAGATGGTGCTGCACACGCCCGCGTCCGTCCGCTGCCTCGACGTGAGCGCTTCGCGCGCCTACTTGGCTGTCGTCGACGAAGCTTCCGTCTGTCGAGTGTACAACCTGTCTACCGGGGAACTGCTGTTTACGGTAACTTCTTTTTTTAAAATTGTTATGAACTAGTGCTTGACTGCGATCCCACCTGATGGTAAACAGTGATTCAATCGTAGATGGTGAGACGTACTAGTTTATTAAGAGCCTATTCACTCTAGTCTGGATGACACCCAAATTATTATCGGGCGGGAAGACCGCAGCAGGCAAATTGTTCCAGTCCTTCGATGTACGCGATATAAACGATGAAGCGAAAAGCTTAGTTCAGACCATAGAGGTTCTAAAAACGTACGGATCGCTGTACGACGGTTTGTCCGATGGTAGAAACTAGATGGCGGAATTCACTCATGCAACTCCCGCGCACACTCTCCGAAATGTATCCTTTAAAATACCGAAACGCTGACTACCCTACGCCTATGCTCAATGCTTTGTAGATTGGAAATAACCAAATCTGGATCTCTAATTAACCTCTTCGCACGAATTTGCACTGAGTCCAAAGTTGCTAGGTGGCATTTTGCAGCTCTAGCCCATGTGTGGTTGCAGTACTCCACATACGGTTGGATCAGTGCTTTGTTTAACATAAGAAGCTGTCCCGGTGTGAAGTGCTGCCGGAGCTTTGCAAGAACGCCGAGTTTTCTAGCAGCTACTCAATGAACCACCCAAAGTTAAGTTCGGAGGAAACTTCAACTCCTAAGAGCTGAAAGCGGTCGGTGCACTCTAGGGATATATTCCAGAAAGCAGAAGCCAAGGTGAACGGGCTCCTTTTAGCCGTGAACAGACATGTTTGTGTTTTGGCGGCGTTGAATCCCACCAGATTGGCTTTGCCCCACTTGGAGACTGCCTTAAGTGAGTTATTCGTACGCTTTACTACAGCCTCTCTTTCGGACTGGATTAGCTCCTTACTAGCTCGAGCACTTGGCAAGTATTTCTCTACCTGGCTGGGTTCCGGGCATCAGCTGGTCGTTGATTTAGAGCAGAAGAGAGTTGCAGAGAGTACAGACAACTTTTTTTTGTTTTCGAGGGGAATCCTTCAAAAGGTACCCAGACTTTTGGGTATAAGCCCGGGGAGTGTGGGATTTTTACCTCACTAAAACCACCCCGGTGACCACCATCAGCATATAGAAAGAGCCCCGCGTAACCTCTCAAAAGGCCAATTCCGTAACCCCCTCTGTGCAACGTCTTTTAGGTACGGCACTTCCCTGAGGAGACTGTATAACGGTCTCTCCCGAGCCTCACTGTGTACGGTAGCACGTGATCACTGTGCCACCGTCTACCCAGGAATCACTTGATGAGCGAGCAGAGTCCCCACTCTGATCGTCCTTGATTCCAAAGGATTGCCTCCTGCATTGGATGATGCAAGCGGGGTTTCGACGTGTTAGGCGTCAAGGCGGTTGCCTTCCCGACGCCTTCTTCTCTGAGTAGGATCGGTTCTCTCACGATCCCGCTTGGCAGCCTCCTTCTGGACCCATCACGGTCTCACAGAAGGAAGCAACTTCCCTCCAGTATAGCCCTCACTACTGCTGGCAGAGACGCCGCAATGCTGGCAATTTGCCGTGGCCTCTCCCCCAATACTGTTCAGGTACTCACGGAAGCAACCGTGCCTGGTCAGCACCTGAGTGAGTCTGTAGGAGATGCATGAAACGGCTTCGATAACGCTTGCTCGAGAATTGCGGCTGCTGTAGCCGCTTGCGCCACCTCTCAAGCGCGTTTAGCCGATCTTGCCGCCTCAGCCTTACAACAGCGATTCCCGGCACCACCACCACCGCCACTTTGGCATATGTCGTGAATCTGGTCGTACACCCTCGCGTCCATATCTGCCAGGACGTCTAGTGGCAGAAAGCGTGCCAGGAGAGTTGCCGCCTCGAAGGATACCGGTCGGTATCCACGTGCGATGCGAATGGCCATTTTCCGCTGCAAACTATTAATTTTAGTCTTGCAGCGACGGACACCTGAAAGTCTTTTTGACACACAGGCGCTCCATAAAGAATCATCGATACCTGCGTAGAGGCGGCGAACTTCTTCCCGTGGACCGCCGAGGTTAGGCAGTAGTCTGTGCAAAGCACCTACCGCTTTCCCAACGCGGGGGACCAGACGCTCGAAGTGCTCTTCGAAGCCCCACCGACCGTCCAGAGTTAGAAGATACTTTATGTATCGCCTCACCTGGACTTGCGCATCTCCAACTGTCACTGATAACTGATAAATTTGTGAAACCAGAGCGTCTCGGTTTTGTTAGGTGCTATCTCCAAACACAGCTCGTGGATCGAAGCCACGACTCTTGCCACACCAAGCTCAGAAAGCTGGATGGTATCGTCTGCATTAGAGATAATATTTACATCCATAGGGAGGTCGACCCGCAGGACAACATCGTATGCAAGATCCCACAAGAGGTGGCCTAAAACTGACCCCTGCGGAACCCCACACGTTATCTCCCTCCGATGAACGCTACCTTCCCTCGTCACATAACGAATGTGCCGGTCGCGCAGGTAATCCCAGATGATTTTTTGCAGGTAGGGCGCCACTCTGTGGTATTCTTAGTGTCGCTCTAATCGCATTCCAGGGCAGGGAGTTAAAGGCATTGACGATATCTAAACTTACCGCCAACGCCACCCCACCCTCGAACATTACCTGCTCTGACAGTGATCGAACGCGTAAAATCGCATCGACGGTAGAGCGCTGCCATCGGAAACCATACTGGTTATCTGCTAGGTCAGGACCAACACTCGACAAGCTCCAATTATTCGTTCGAATAATTTGAAGACTTCATCGAGTAAACAAATGGGACGGTATGCAGAGGGAGACTCTGTATCCCTGCCTCCCTTCCCCAACAAGACCAATCCAGCCTCCTTCCAGTCAGAAGGGAACACGCCAGAACAGAGATAGCTATTAAAAAACTGTCTTAGGCGGTTCCCTAGGGCATCCATAGCCAGGACCCACGCGCGGCCAAGGATACCTTCCGGGCCTGGTGCGGTGTTGCGTGCTGCCATGCGTCTTACAGCTCGCTCCAGCTCACCTTCAGAAACCTCCAACTCGTCGGACCAATCTGAAGGCGGCAAGGAAGACGAACAACTGTCCCTTACTATTAGAAAATGAGTAGTTACAACTCTCTCTAGCAGCTCCGGATCCATAGTTTCTGTGATAAGGGGGACCCAGGGACGTAGTTTGGCCATGAATAATTTATATGGTCTATCCCATGGAGCCCTGTCTAGCCCTTCGAGAAGCTCTCTCCAAGACCTTGACTTGGCATCTGCGATTGCGTGTTGGAGCTCCATTGTCGCATCCCGGTATGCTCTATAGGCTGTGTCATCTGAATCCCTTGGTTCTCTTCTACATCGAATATGCTGAAACTGGCGTCGGGATCTCAGACAGCAAAGGCGCAACTGCGCAATGTCTTCCGACCACCAGTAAGCCGCGCCAGGACGTTGTCTGCATTTGATTCGGAGCATAGAAGCGTCGCAAATCGATGTTATCCTGTCCCGGAACCAAGCGGCCTCTTCTTCAGAGTCTGAGGCTATGTCGTGGCCAGAAAATGTCCGTTCTTCGGGAGAACGGACATTTTCTGACCACGCCATTGAGCCGCTTAAAAGCCCAACGTTGCGCTAGTGGGTTCGATCCTAAACGGCTCGGGCTGTCAGTGGCGCGTAGTGTCACATCAAAAACGATGTGGCGATAGTCTGACAGATATATGTATATCAAAGAAAGTCGTGTTAGTTACTCCACTTATAACTCAAGAACGGCTAAACCGATTTAGCTGAAAATTGTCAGGGAAGTAGTTTAGAGCCAGGACAAGGACATAGGATACTTTTTCTCCAGAAAAATTCGAAAAAAATAATTATACAAAACTTTTGGTCTTCTATTTATCGATTAGTGTGGGGTAGTGTAGGG
This sequence comes from Mythimna separata, assembly GCA_030763345.1. Taxonomy (NCBI): domain Eukaryota; kingdom Metazoa; phylum Arthropoda; class Insecta; order Lepidoptera; family Noctuidae; genus Mythimna; species Mythimna separata. Next base: position 16,796,113 of record CM061167.1, on the reverse strand, counting down.
TAGGTAGGGTTGTGCAGGGTAGTGTAGTGTAGGGTAGTGTAGTGTAGGGTAGTGTAAGGTAGTGTAGAGTAGTGTAAGGTAGTGTAGTGTAGGGTAGTGTAGGGTAGGTAGGGTAGTGTAGTAGGGTAGTGTAAGGCAGGTAGGGTAGTGTAGGGTAGTTTAGGGAAGGTAGGGTAGGATAGGTAGGGTAGTCCTTTGACGGGAGCGAAGCCGCGGGCAAAAGCTAGTTATAAATAAATTGTAACTACAAGTCAAAACATTCACAGTTCTCAATAACATAAACCCAAAAAGTCATGTTAATTTAATTTTATCGAAGAGGCAGCCCTGCGATTGCTGCGGGATCGCGCGGTGCGAAGCAATCACAACTATATCTGCTTGAGCATTAAGGCACATTTTAGCATGCAGTGGTTGCCGACGCGACGGAGTAGGCTATTATAGTAGTAGGTATTGTAATTTTTCTACTGAGTGAAGTATCTGTTACGTAGTAACTATTTAGTAATCTGTGCTGCTAGTGTCAAGACGAGAATTATGGGCGAAGAGAGATGCAAAGAGACCTGCTTTCTCTCTCGGTGTATGAGCCAGTGTTATATTTGGCCTAACCAGCAGAGGCAATGTGGGCGGACAGAAGTTCGCCTGGACCGACTTGGCAAGGGACCAGAATGCTCTGCTACCAGACGGCTGTGCAGAGACCATTTGGCTAATGTGGGAATTGCGATCGAAGCGTGCCTTCCTTAGTGCCTTTTTGTAGGACTTGGCAGCATGGTTGAAGGCTTTTTTCTTTGAGCTCAGAAGCTTTGTAGTCACGAGCATCCACCCAGGAAAGAAACGTCGGCACTCGACGTTTCTTTCCAGGAAAGAAACGTCGAGTGCCGACGTTTTCAGCTTCAGCACAATCGGCGTTGAACCATGGGTCTTCAAGGTAGTTGAGATACGCCGCATCTGACAAGCAAGTGTGGCTTGACAGTCTCGAGATGGTCGAGAGATGCACTTGAAACTGGAGGAAGTTCGAAAAGGAAAGCGAAATGTGTGCATATCGTGTATAATGTGACTCTTAGAATCGCGGTATCTCACGAATGGTAACTTTTAGAAAAACATTATGAAGACCAATTTTATGGAGAATTGTAAGATCTACAACTTTGGCTTGAGGTATTTTTTGAGCAAACTTACCGTTTTCGAGAAAAAATCTAAAAATCTTATATTTAAAAGTATTAAAAACTTATTCACAGAGTTTTCGCTTAATTTCATTGCCTGTGTCATAATATTTCTAATTGGCGTGTGTATCATTGTGTGTTACAGTTAAAAATTTCATATTATAAACTGTAGTTTATAATGTGAAAATTTATTAAGCAATTTCGAGCGTACGAACTAAAATAGACCTTAAGGTAACGAACATATATTTTTAGCATGTTTTATACATTAGATTGTTTTGTGTTTATACCTTGATGTGAAAACAACAATCGCATTGTTCTTCTTCTACCTGGCGTTAATCCCGGCTTTTGCCAGGGTCCGCCTTCCGGCTTAGCTTGCTCCACTTTGCCCGATCTTCTACATCCTTTCCAGTAAGGCCATTTGCTCTCATCGAACTTGACGACGTCCAGCCTGCGTTTGCGAGGGCGACCACGAAACCTAGCCCCAAGGACAGCCATATTCATACATCTCCGACCAACGTACTCCATTGGGCGGCGCATGTTGTGGCCATACCCTCGCAGACGACACTTTTGCAGTTTTTCCCCCACGTCACGGACACCAAGACTACCTCGGATGAATGAGTGAAAACAACAATCGCATCGTCTTTGAAAAATCAATAACAATTGAACAGTGATACGTTTTCTGGTTTCCAGGAAGAGAACATATCATCAGTGTCATGGAACTCATGGTGTGACGAGCTTCTAAGTCTCTCCGGCGGTGGTCTGCTCTCGATAAAGGCGTGTCACTTCCCTCCCGCGACGCAGCCCTTAGCTGGCTCTGTCGTAGGATTCCAGGTAAGAAACATCATATCATAATGGATTTTATAAAAGAACTGTGTGTTATTAGGACTAGCATTAATACAAGGAATGATTTTCTTAGGTTTCTAAATCGATGCACCTTAACTTTTAGTGTGTATGTATCTAAGTATTTATATTTGATCAGAAATTGCTCAGTAATCTGTTAATTTTAAATGCATTTTATGTGATTCTTCATGATACAGCTTATAACAGAATTTAAAAATAAGTTTTAATCAGATAAACAAATAAGTCTTAATTCTTTATTATTTAGAAAATTTTAAATTACACACATTTGACAATTCATGCACAAAGGCGAGCTTCACTCAACAATGAGTTTTCTCCCAGAAAACCTTTGAGTGACAAAGAGAGATCACATTCGGCATTCGTTACTTTTCTACTGATTAGATGTTCAAAATTTACATTTTAGAACATACTGAGTTATTTATTATGCTTCTGTTGGGACTCACCAGGCTGCCTGGTCATGACTTAAATTGGGCACTTAGTAGTAGGAAGCACTTAATTATATTATTTACTATGAATGCAGCAAATGTATTTATTGTGTTATGTTAGATTTTTGACGCATTTCCTTTTTTATTGGTACAACAACGAATACTAAATACTTCTGAAGTCTTATCTAGGTGATATCAATTAGGTGAAATAAAAGTTTAATACTCTCAATACACAAAATGCCAAATATTATGTAAGAAAGAATCCATAGAAAAATTAGGTAGGATATATTTTTTAGGAACAAAGAATACTAAAAAACGTAATATTAAACTGATACTAGATATGGCTAAAAATTGACGGTGGAATCTGATGGCATCACGTCAATAATTAGTAACTAATTATACTAATTGGGCCTGGTTTTCATACTGACTTTTAAAAAACTTGATCCTAGTACCTAGGTAGCCGCGAGGAACGGACCAGCTCAAGCTCCGTTCTCAGTCGCTGTATATGTAACTTCTTATTAGACAATGTTAATAGCTTTTATGTAACCTTCAAAAGTTCAGAGAAATGGGACTACTTATGTTTATGTTTCCGTCACGGCTATACTACATACTTTTAAACTTGAGGGCAAGGGAAACGGACCATGATCGTGGTAATAATTTATCAGTATATAGGTACACTACGGGCGAGGTGACTACGGGCAATACGATATTTTTGCCAAAATGTCACCAACGGACAGCTGCGTTACGCTGTCGACGACACAGGTATACTGATAAAATCTTACTGCAATCGAAGCACTTCACCACAAACCAGCATAATGTATATAGCTCGAAGTATACGCCCACATTAATGTGCCGACTTTGTGCGTCTTCTAATGAGATTTTTTTTTTGTAATTGAACCGATTTCAATACAACATTTTCACGGTTTAGGGAACGCTATGCAAACATAATGTTCAAATAGAAACGAAAATTGAAATTGGCTTGATTTTTTTGCCTATTTTATTTTGTGAAACACAATTTATGTGTGTGTATTAGCGCACTTATAAATCTAGATACATTTAACTTTTGTTCGTAGTTTTTCTGATTAGGTGTTCTGTTTAGTTGTAGTTGGTTACGTTAGGTAACATAGAGATTTGTTAATTACATACATTAGGTATGTTATTAGTGTAGAAATACCCAAGTGCACCTAGATGATAAAAATGTAAAAAGGTTTACTTCACGGTAAGGTAAAAAATATTGTATATTATTAATTTCGTGAGTTATGACTAATTTGCAGATATACAGAGACTTAGATTGCGCTGTTTAGTTACTGTAGGTATATCATGGAATTAGGAAAACCTCAGTACCATTCTGGAGTTTTGATTTGTGTCTGATTCACTATTACACAGAAAGTGGGTAAGTCAACTAAGAATGAGCCTGATTATATGGTACGATATACAAAAGTGGCAGAGTGAGTGTGTAATAAACAGATGATACACCCTCCAATAGTTGCAGTGAACTTTACTGTAGGGAGGACACAGGCATATAGGCATAGTATTTGTATAGTTATAGCCTGTCGGAAAATACTGACGGCATAAAAATGAAATCCACTGAAGCAGGAAAAGACGAGTTCATATATGTTGTCATGTTGTTTCGAAAGACTCGAAAGCTTGCTGCACACTGTTCGCGCTCAACTTCGAACAATCGAAAATAAACCTTATAGAAAAGCAAATTCTTTGTAAAACTTTAGAAAAAAATGGTTTTATTAAGTAATAAATGTATTGTAATGGTTTTTCAGGGTGGACGTGTGTTCTGTCTCCAAGCGAACTCTATGCAAACTATCAACGTGCCACTCTCGCATGCCGTGCATCAGTACATACACCACAAAATGTTCAAGTACGTATTAATAATATTAAGATCGCACGCGGTTTCCTCCCCCTAGCTTATAGCTAGTATATTTTTCTAGTATACATACTGAGATTTTTCTGTCTCAGAAAGTATGGATGACATTTAAAGATCTTTGACACACACTTTGACGTTGTTACGGGAATAGTCTGTAAAATGTAGCTTGAGTCCGCTCTCAAAGTGACATTATTATAATTATCAATAGATTCGACTTTTTTGATCCATACCTTCTCCTTCTGCCTCCTGCCCTTATCCCATATTACTTGGGGTCGGTCGCAAAACGTTTTTTCTTCCATTCTGTCCTATCACCCGTCATATTATCACTTTTTTGATACACACCATTTTGAATAATTAATTTAACAAACAAGAAAATATAAGAAAAATAAAAAACAAGGCGTATTCTTTAAACTCGATCAAATTATGAAAATAGCATAGCATCAACCTTACAATGTTCCCACTGCTGGGACTCATGCCTCATTTCATTCGTGGAGAGGGAATGGGCTGGTTGGTGGATGTCACATGTCTTCGAATTTTCTAGGACATGCCGGGGTCCCTCACGATGTTTTCCTTCACCGTTTTGAGAGCAGCGGTGATGAAATAAATTACTCAAAGTAATGCGCCTGGCTGGGTTTGAATTTGAACCCGCGGCCTACAACTTGTAAGTCGGGGCAGTTACCACTGGGCTACCATTGCTCTCTTATGAAAATGGCGAAAGCTAAACTTGAAAGAAAAACTAAGTAGCAGTTTTGTATAGGTATTATTAAGCAGCTTGGGATACGAGTGCCTTGTATCATTAAAACAAGTAGGTAAATAGAAAAGATCATATCGATATTATTTATTTATTTAAATTTCAAGTACAATAGTGGTAAATAGGCTGACTTAATGCAATATGGCATTCGCTACCAGTTAACCTTTGGGTTAAAAAGATAACATTGTGGTAGGCGTTCACAATAAAAAAATCTATTTAAAAATATAATGAAGTATCACATTGTTGCAGTATTTACATTGTTGTGGAAGGAAATTGTCACAAGTCATATATTCGTCACCCAGTTTTGAACTTGATAGGCCTGATTTTGATGACAGCTATTTTTCATATCAGGCTATATTTTACAAACTGTAGTCAAAAGCCATACAATCTGACTCAAGTCTTATCAAGGAATCTCGTGTTGCCCAGTCACTGGGTTGAGAAGGTTAGATAAGTTGTCGTTTCACGTAAAATACTGGAAACTGAATCTGGTTAAGACTAGAAGCCGAACCCAAGTTATTAGTTGGGATAAAAATTAACCCCATTCATCTTATCATCATTCATTTTTTCCTCATTCATTTCACCCTAAGAAGAAAAGTTTCATTTTGATCCCAAGAAGAAATAGGAGTGCGTTTTAGCCAGTAAAAGTCTGATAGGGGCCCCCAGAGCGGGAGAAGTCATTGGATTATTTCCCACCACCAAAATTTAGTTGGGCTGACAGGTATCAGCGTTGAACTGGGATCCGGTGTAAACATGACAAACTAAACGTTTAGTTCTTTTTTTTATTTGCCGCCCCGCACTAAGAAGTATTCCTGTATCGGTTGTGCGTTTACACATACGTAAACTCACATATTCAACACGTCCAGACCCGAAACAATTGTCTGTAGGCTATACAAGTATTTGCTTCGTGCGAGAGTCGAACATGCTTTCGTAGTTTATTTAACCTTCAATTTTCATATTGTTTCCGTTAGTATCGTGACTGCTGTAAACATGCTTAGCGAATTTAGTAACTTCGAAAGGTGTTATATAAAATCAATTTGGAATAAAGGGCAAAGGAGAATTCGCAGTGTTACAGTCGAAAGCTATAAACTCATTATTAATTATCATCTCGTCATTTTGTAATTTTATGACAGTAAAGCATTCTTTGTGCATTTTTAATCGTTTATTCAATTTGCCTATTACTATGTTTGAAGATCAGTCTAATGTTCTGCCGTACCCGTCACAATTACTGGAGTAAAGATATCAATTACAGTCCAGGAGAGGTGTACTGCGGAGATCGAAATAAAGATAAATTGCGTCACGTTTATTGAAAAAGTAACATATTTTATTTATAATAGAAATTATAGTTAAGGACCACCAATAAACAATGGACTGAATAAAAGTAATAAAGTAGGCTTATTTGTAAAATACTGACAAAAACTCAGGACTATGTTACTACCATCATAAACAACAACTTTTGATCTATGACTTTTAAAATTTGTCATATTTCCATTCAAAAACAAAAATATTTAAATAGAACGTTTTAAATTTTACGAAGTCTACGTAAAGCAAATAATAGTACAATAGCGGGGAGAGCGGGGACGCCAGAACAGTGCGCGGGAGGCGTAGGTAAGGACAGCAAAATACAGAGTTGACATATGTTAGAACAATGAAATCTTGAAGGTTTGGTTTTTGGAAAATGTATTGTTTTTTAAAAAGTCAAAACAATAGTTGTGGTTTATGATGTCAGTAGTCTGCCAGGTAATAAGTGTTTTACATATAACCCTGTGTAAATTACTCCCAATAATATAGATTACTCCCAAAGTGTCAATTCTATTTTACTTATGTCTTCAATATACTAAAAAGATGAAATGTACAAGTTCGATTGTTGTTTTTCTGACGGTTCCGAAGTCGCCGTTAATCTAGGCTTCCCCATCGACGAGATACAACAGCAGATGCGCCATATACGCCACTGGGGGGGGGGGGGGGCATCATTCAAAGGGTCTAAGGGCTGACGTCTCAAATCATCATGATACCTGTTTAAAAGAAGAAGAGCTATTTCATTAAGTTGGTCCGGAGCGAGGCGACCGCTTGCCACTCGGCCTCGCTCCGGACCATAGTTTTACCTACCAAAGTCACTGCCGCCAATCGCACCCACGATGACACACGATGCTCCGCCCAAGCGGAGCACACCTCCACCTTATGCTCCACAGTGTCCTCCGGGCGGTATTTAAGTTGATGCTGCGGTATGATAACAAAATTTGCATCCCAAAAACAGTTTTAGTGATATTTTGTAGTAGAATAATATTTTTTTTAATAAGTTTTTTATTTCACACTTTTTAGAATACACTTTTACGAGCCAAAGTACCTATAACGTATGACAATTCCAATAAGTCCAAACACTACGATAGATTGCTTTATTGTGAAGTACCCAGTGCTTACCTTCCACCTTCTTGCTCCATCATCAGATCAGTTCGATAGTACCTCATAGCCAAAGATTATCTCATGACAATTCTAATAAGCTCAAACACGGTTAGAATACATTGGTTAATTACAGAGTTCCGGTGCTTCTGCCTTCCGATTCCATCATCATCATCAGATCAGTTCGATTATATAATTTTCAACATTACTATTCAAAACCATATATCTGTATTGTCATAAATGCTTGACTATCTTCATTGTGATATCTATGTGTGTTGAGGTTCCGTTGGCCATTTCTTGACTTCTTCATCAGTTCCACTTCATCGAATGTTATTTTTTGACTGTAAATAAATTCATGTTCTCGATAAAAATGCTAAAATGACTATGTTGTTGCCTATTATACTCGTATATGAGGAGTTCGATTCCTCATGGATCAGATCATCAAAACCGGGTTTCATCATTAACCCTTACACCAACTCTTGAGCAATCGCGCAGCCATAGCAAGACCCGTCAATTTAATCTTTTCGTTATTTAATTTATTTTTGTAAACCCGCTCCTCCCCTCATCTTCTCCCTTCGTCCGGCATCGATTATATGTATAAACAGACCAATTACATCCAAAACATTTCTGTGTGAGTTAGTGAATTTCTATGACACGAGTGCTTCGAACTTATGCAAACTAAAATTGTAACCTATATATACAAATTGTAACATATTCTTTTTTACGAAGGTGGTTTGCTTTTGTGTAAAAGAATATCTACTTATAACTTATCTAAAAAGTTGACTATTGTATTTTCCTGACACACTTATCAGAATTCTAACTTTATTCTAATTTTGAAATGTAGGTTCCTATTGTGGGTAGTTTTGTTGTATAATACTACTTTGAACTACGTCGTTATTACTAAAAATACAAATATACCAGGATAGATTTTTAAAATTCAAATATAAAATTTGCTACACAATTATTCACAGTGTTCTTTACTAGTCATCGTAATAATAATGTTCAACCTTTGCTTTTGTATCCTTTTCGCTTGCTAAAGCAAGAACATCGAAATCTGCATAATATAAACCGTTGAATCTTTTGTGTAGCAATAATCTCAACGGAAAATCATTCGCTATTTAAATTCGTGATGTATTATCCAGTCGAGTATATTAGGTAAATATCCATCATCCAGTCTTTTGTCCGGGTATGGTCCAGTTCGTATTAGCCAGACTTTTGTGCAGAGCTAAGCCCACTCGTGTAAGTGACGACAACAACAGGCCCTTTGTGATTATGAGAGGGTTTAGCGCCACGCAAAACTAGCCCCTATTTCGTTTTATTGAAATGTTAATCATGTAATTTGCATCACAATAAAGCAAAATACGACCCACGAATTAAAATAATACTAGTCTGGTTTATTATTCAGCAAATCTTTTCAATAGGAACCGTTACAGCTGCTTTAAAAAATTTCCAATAAGAATTTAGGTTATTATTCCTGTTGGAATTGTAATATTCTCGTGTGACACGTGTTTGATACTGAGCGGGGTTCTCATCGTCCGCGCACGCGGCGCTGAGGCGGATATAAAAAGGGGCACGGGCTTGCATCCGCACATTCGGCTACATCCTCGGTGCTGGCAGCACGTCGCTGTGGCTTCCTTCTGAAGTCCAGTACCCAGTTTAAATTATTTGGTTGGATTCAATATTCGAAATTCCAGCAGCAAAGTTTGAGTATTGTGAGTTTAAAAAAAAGGAAGAAAACAATAACACAAATTATCGTAATGTCTGCTGACGTAATAAACGAGGCAAAAATTACAACTGTCTTCAAGTAAGTTTTTTTACATTTATTTTATTTATTTACTTACATTAAATTTACTTATTGCTTTTTATAATTATTTTTGCTGTTGTGTAATTTCCCTAAGGCTTTGCATTTTACGCATTGTACGCATTTTAAGAAATTTCCTCATTGCGAATGAAATGGCGGAGATTTTTACAAAAGAATTACAACTACCGCCATTTAAAAAATAATTTTGCTAAGTTTTGCGATACATTGTATGTTTTTATTGTGTCTTTCTTTTATGGCAAAATGGCGAGGTCTAACTAATAAATATTACGGGAAGATGTAAAAATAATTTCATACGTTTTATGATTTACTTTTCTAATCGAAGATCGATTGTAAAAGGAAATCGTATCTTTCTTGCCTGCGATGCAAATGCAAATGTTCTCAAATCTTAATACGTTTTATTTCTCGAGTTCAACAATTATTTTAATGCGACATGTACTTCGATTGTTCTTAAACAATTCATTTTGTTTGCAGAGTCTTCAAGTTCCTGAACAGACTCAGGGCGCGCTCATGTCTGATCAAGCCGCTGCCACCGCCTACAAACCCCCCTCAGGTTAGTAAACAAGATTATTTTCATAAACATTCAAAGTTCTTGAATTCATATTTTTATTTCATAACTACTTATTGTGCAAAAAAATGTAGAATAAACCGGTAAGCTTAACACCGAATAAAATTTGCAAAACACAGACATTAAATTAATTACTCAGATACCCGCGAAACGAGACACAATAGTAAAACAATAACAGCGCGGTCTCATAGGACCGGTTGGGGATTCAAACGTTAACAATAACATAATTATTCATTATAATTTAAAAAGAAAAGTGGTACTTTGATAAATACAATAAAAACGTAAATCTATGTCACATAATAATGAAGTCTAAACAATAATTAACGTTCAAATAATAATAATAAGCCACATCATTATAAGAAAAACTAGTTACCATCTGCGGCTCCGCCATCGTGTAATGATTTTCCGATTTTTTCGACATGTTTTTCACTATTTCTTTTTTCAACCTCCGCTTTAGTGAGTAGTTTTAGCGAGACGAACAGCAATTAATTTTTTTATAGAAGGGTAAATTCAAGATAATATATGTATTTTAAAATATTATTTCAGTTTTAATAGTAACTATCTAAGCCTGTTATGTCCCACCGGTAGCCAAAGGCCTCCACTTTTCACACACGTCTCTTTTGAGAATGTTTAGTTTTAGATTTAGGTCAAGTAGACATGACCCACTTGAAAAATTCTTTATATATTTCTCACTATAATTTGTCTGCGGCTTGGTTCGTGTGAATGTTTGTTTTTGTCAGATAAAAGTAGCCTTCTCCGTTGTGGTTCACACTAACTATACCAAACATCAATATCAATTCAGTAGTTTAAACGTCAAAGCGTAAAAGACAGCGCAATTTTCACATTTCGCTGCTTAGATTGAAAACCTCGAAAAAAGTAAATTTTTAGGAGGCACAAAAACCCAAATTAGGCCTTTATTATCATTTAATTTAAATTTTCTTCTATGTGATTTATTCAAATATTTAAAAATATTGATTTATTACAAGCACTCATTTCTCTTGTTTTTTAATTTTTCCGACAAGTTTTGACGCGCCGTCGCGAGGTTATTACACCTAACTGACTCGAAAAGGATACGCATTTAACATCGTAGACGGCTTCACAAATAACCAATGAAAATTATTCGTGGTGATACAATAAAGTTACCTAAAATTGCAGATAGAGGTTTTCACTCTAAGCCATCGATTTATAATATGTAGTAGTATGGATAGTGTGAAAACACTTGTGATTTTTCTTGATTGATTACCAACATTCAAAAAAGAAGAAGCAAAATATTTAAGAACATTCGGATCTAGCTATAAAATAAGCAATATCTATAACCATAACGAAGTAATATATATTCTTTTGTTTCAGATGATCGAGTAATTTCTGCCCTGTTTCCTGTTTTTCGATCAGCTTTTTTACAAACTGCCTCATGAAAAATTGTAAGTCAATTTTTTCCTGCGATCAACAACATAATGGACAAAGCTGCGTTTGGACTCAAAAGTATGTAATATTAGAAGCGAAAATGATCCTTATTTTTTTGTGACCTTATTTATTGGACTTATGATTTTGTTATTACTAATCCGCATAATAGATCAGGCATAACTTGATTGTGCATAACATTTGGTTATCATAATGAAAGAATTCTATAAAATTAAAAAAAGTGCCGAAGCCGCGTATTTTTTTGTTTACATAAAGAGTATTTATTTTCCAACTACGCGATTACATAAATTTTGTTGGGTATAATTTTAAATTTCATAGACACTGTTACAATTTAATTTCACAATGTTAAAATTCGAGCTAAAAGCTAGAATTGTAACTTGACGCCAAATTTCGGTGTATTTTGCAAGCTTTTGTGAATAAACTAAAACTAAAAGTTTTCAGCTTTGCAATGAATTTAATTCGCCTGTACCGTTTACTGTCTCTTTAATCTGTGAAGTTTAATATTAGTTTGTCAGTCATGAAGTTTTTACAAGTGCTTTATGCCCATCCAAATTATGCAATTTTTTTAAGGACTTATATTATGCGGGTTTTTAATCCAGAAAATGACCAAAGCCCATTAATAGCGCCGATAGGAATAGAAAAACTGTTGAAACTTTACGCAACAAAACCATGATTGATTACATTTATTAACTCTGGTCAAAATTCTTTTTGCAAATAGCGTTGCGTTTCGATGAAATTTAGGAATCAATAGGAATTTTTCCACAACTGAGTTTGTTTCCTTTTTTTATTAGTTTTGTTTTTTTTTTCGCAATCGAAGCCCCAGCAGCTCTTAGTCTGATTAATGGCTCAGGTGGTAACTTATCTATACACAAAAACTTATTGCGAGACATAAATTCCTCCGTTTTTTTCTTTTTTTTAAATTGTTTTAAAATAGTGCTTGACTGCGATTCCACCTGATGGTAAGCAGTGATGCAACCGTCGACCGTTTGCTGAAAGCCTCTTATGTCATCTCTTCTAAATCCCAGTTCACCTCATGTGAGGCTTAGTGACTTCAGTCAGACCGTGTTACTGGATTTACATGGAGTTTAACAGAAAATGCATGTCACTATCAAATTTTAAAATAGTTATAATATTATAGTTTTAGAAAAAGTAAAGGAAATATTTTTTAATACACAAACTTGCAAAGGTTTTCGAAAAATCCTCTCCTTGAACAAATGAATTAAATTGTTAATTTTTTTTTAAGTTATTGATATTAAATTTATTTTGAAAATTTGGCAAGGTCCCTTTTAACAGTTAATTTCTTTTAGTTTTTATATTAAATTTATTTTGAAAATTTGGCAAGGTCCCTATTAAAAGTGTCTGTGAGCCATTAAGCCATTTCGTACAAGTCATTTGATTCTCGTGACCGTTTGTCACATCCAATAATGAAAGTGTTCTACGCGCGGGTCGATGGACGATAGACAGAAATTAGATACGTACTTCTCACGTCTCCACCTTTTCATCCCACCATTTCTACCCCATCCATGTAAAAAAAGATCAATAAAAATTACAGTCATAAATCTGAAATTAAACTAAAATAACTGCTATCAACTGTATCAGACTTCTTTTAAAGTATTCTTGTTTGTAATTCATTTTTATTTATCTTTGAATATAGGTTTTTTTTTATTTTTTCTTTAATTTATCATTTAATTTGGATAATTGCGTTTTTATAATATATTTAGTATATAATAATACATATTCATTTAGTTTTTTTGCAGTTTTTGCTTGACATGATAATTATAATTGATTGATTTGCTTACTTAGATAGGACTAAATACAATCGCTTTTGCTTTAATTTTTGCATTAATTAATAAAAAAAAGACAATTTAAATAGGAATTAGAGCATAAGAGTTTGCGTCGCTATATTGAGTGTTTACATTTTCTTATTACTTAATATAATAGGTACTTAGTGACATATAGTGAGAATAGTAACAGTAAGATATTTAGTTTTACTTATTTAATTGTATGCTTTAAATAATTAAAAAAAAACATAAAAATATTAAAAAAAAAACAAAAAACATAAAAAAATTAAAAAAAAAACAAAAAACATAAAAAAATTAAAAAAAAAACAAAAAAATAAAAAAAAAAACATAAAAAAAACAATTTAAATAGGCATTAGAAGATAGGAGTTTGCGTCGCTTAACTGAGTGTTTAGATTTTCTTTTTACTAAATATAATAAGCACTTAATAACATATCAGTGAGAAAAATTAGAATAAGATATTTAGTTTTACTTAGATTTTTTGCACTTAATAAAAAATAAAAAACATAAAAAAAATAAATAAATAAGAATTAGAGCATAAGCGTGATATTGACTGTATATATTTACTTAGGACTAAATAAGTCGCTTTTCTTTTGTTGCGCTAGTTGTGCTTTAAAATAAATAATTAAATAGGAATTAGAGCATAGGAGTTTGCGTTGCTACATTGAGTTTTTAAGGAAATTTAGTTTTTGCTACATTAATTTAAGCCTTTTCCTCAGCCTCAAGTGAGATTTGTTTTGCTTTTGCTTTAAAAAAAATAAAAAAGCGATTTAAATAGGATTTAGAGCATAGGAGTTTGCGTCGCTATATTGAGATTTTACGGATTTTTAGTTTTACGCTCATTAATTTAAGCCTTTTTGTAAATATTTGCCTCAAGTGGTTGTATTACGTCGTTAATAATTAGATGTTATTAATTAGGATAAATAGTTTGAAGTGTGTTTTTACGATTGCCCATCGTTTATACTGCAGCTTAGTTTTTTTTAATTAATTTATTTGTTTACGGTAGGTAGGCATTAGGCACTGGTTGTATTTATTTGATATGGTATGAGGAAGATGACCAAAAGAGATCTTAGTAATGAATAGGTTAATTTTGTCTATTATACTTTTATGCTGTTTTTTAGTTTTACAACTTGTGAATACGGTAAACAGGGTAACTTAATTTTTAGTTCGTGCGATAAATGTGTTCTATGTATTGGTAGGTCTATAGGAGGTATGTTAATAATTGTATTTTACACATTTTCGCACTTGGATTATACATTATATATAGCTTTTTTTGGTCGTGGCCGTCGGAGTGTCTGCTTTGTTCTTCTTAACTAGGTAATCACTTTATTACTGTTCCATCATTTTCTTTACTCGGTAATGCATTTAAATACCTGTATATACTTCTTTTTTGTAAATAGCCCTAATTACGTGGGCTTATAAGGTAGCTATGACAATAACTAGAACTTAGTAGGATAAATAGATTAATTTTGTATGCTTTTGGTTTAAGTTTTCCTTGCTTCCTGATAATATACTCGTTCAAACAAGTGGGTAAGTTTGATAATTGTAGCTAGTTGATTGCGCTGTAACTTGAGTTTTTCTTGAATTGTTATATTTGCTTAAGGTAGGAATAAATAGGAATAGGTAGGAATATAGGCATTGAAGATGTTTGTTTATTTGATTTTGCTCGTTCTTAGTTAATCTCTTCTCATTATAACCTTGCAGTTCTAGGTAATAGACCAGCTAATGACATAATCTACCTCATGATGTGTTCAATAGTTAATGTTACAAAAGGCCAATTAAGTTTTTTTCACGTTTAAGTTACTGTTTTCTTTTTACGTTTAAAATACCCGTTGTCACATCAAATTTACCTGTTTTTCACGTTAATTTTACTTGTTCTTCATACTTTTTGTTGATTTCTTTTCACCGTTATTTTTTAAGTAAAATGAGAGTGTAAGGAAAGGAATTGAAATAAGCCACATAAGATCATTGTAGATTTGTTCACTAAGGTTGTTTGCTGGTTTATTAAATAGCAGCTAAAATAGTTATTGCTTTGTGGAGGTTGTGTACATAAATAGGCAGATCTGTAGTCAGACCCCCACATATTTGGAAAGTGGCAGGATAGATAGAAAGAATTAGAAGTATTCAATAGGTAACAAATAGGATAGTAATATTATTATAATATATATTATTTATTCTTCATTTATTAACTGCGCTTTTTTATATTTTGCTTCAGGTTGCTATTTTCGTTTTTTACTTTTTCAATTCTATTATTAAGAACTGAGCCAAAATGAGTGCTATTTAGATTTTTCTAGGAAATAGTTTGTCTATAATTATAATATTATGTGAGTGAGAAGTAATAGACTAGGGTACAAACATGGAGATACCTGTATATAATACTCTATACATGTAAATAGTGAATTTTCTTTTTATCTTGAAGTAAATTGTTAGTATTAATAGTTTTGTGTTATAGGTAGTTTTCGCTTTCCATTCTGATATAGGAAAATGCGCTATTTATTTCTTATTTTTTTATAATAGGTTACACGTAAGATTTGATTTGCAATACTGGTATTTAGAATAGATAGAACACTTAGATAGTATGTAAATACACCGGGCAACACAATAGGCGGCCTTATAGCTATGCATAGTATTTCCAGTCTACTTTTGTACAGAAAAAAGGGTAGATGTAGATTTTAGTTACTGTAGGTAGATATTTAACAATAAGTGCGTGTGTTCTTTTTGTGTGCTAGTTCTTTTTCATTAGATAAGTATGGTTGCCTATTTATGTTGCTTATAAAATAGCCTGTCTTTAGGATCATCATCACATTGTGTATATTAATTTGATTTGCTTCAAACCTTGCACTTTATTTATTATTTAAATCAGTGGTATTATATTTTTATCAGCTATTTTTACATAGAAAAATATACATTAAGCGTATATTTTTATGTACTTATTAATTACATACTCATACATTGGGCACCAAAAATAAGTCTGAGCTATTTATTATAAATAATTTATTTTAATATAAGCCTGCTTTACAAAACTCTTAAATCTAAAAAAAAAAAACATTAGACAACGGCTTGAAAAAAAATTGGGACTTGAGAGTCAGTCATTTTGTTTTCGCTTATCCTTTCTCGTTTTGGTTTATAGCTTTAATTTTGACCTTGTATATATTAAAAAATTTTAGCTATTTGTTTATGCTTGTGCTACGGATTTTCCGTATTTCATATAAGCAAAAAAAAACTAAGTAAGTAGAGTAAAGAAGATTTTGGATTTAGTAATTACTGGTCCACTAGGAGTAGGCGTGTGTAACTCGTTACAGAATCGAGTCACAGCTTCAAAACATTTTTGTATTCGGAAAGATTAGAACATCAATAATGTTTTAAATGCTTCATAGGGAACAATTGGAACACTGGAACACTCTTTACTTACAGTCGTATTTAAAATTAAAACTTAAATTTTGTGAATATATAGTTAATGAACTGAATTACTGAACTAAACTAACTCAACTAAAGACATATACTTAAAATTATTCTTAAATTAAAATTCAATTAAACAAAAACGGTTAGTATAAATCTCATAGTATGACTATGACGTAACAGATCATGATGCATAACGGTCTGTGTCTATGTTTTTATCGTTTGAGCTGTTGTTCCAAATGTTCCAAGTGTGTGTGTGAGTTTGAGTGAGTGTGTGTATGCGTGTATGCGTTTGAGTGAGTGAGTGAGTGTATGTGTGTGTGTGTAAGTGTTCTGAAACCTTTCAGTAATTTAGATGAAAATTTTCCAACCGCAAAGATGGCACACTTTGCCCAAGACTAACTAGGAGGACTGAGCTCATATTCGATCAAAGTTAGAATAAGAAAAGAGAAAAAATGGCAATTTGCAGTACTTCTTCGCTCATTAGTTAGAAATAGATAGTATATTTTGTCGCGCTGCTGAGTTTAATTAGTATGCTTGTTTTGCTTCTTTTGTATTATCTGTATCAAACAAGTGGGATTCAAATGGGTATTACAATTATTTTGTCGTGTATCTATATTGTTATAATTCGAAAATCGGACATCAAGTCGATTTGTCCGAAACCAAGAAAGGTGTCAAAAGAAAAGTTCACATAAATAATGAAAGTTTGAATCGACCTATTAACGGTATGACTAGATTTTTCAAAGTTTTGTATTTTTCTGACATCAAAAACCTTACAATGCAAAAAAAATAGCTTGGGTCGCTTTGTCTGGATACAGTGAACAGGAATTTAGTACTATAAAGTACTTAAGTTTGAAAACTACTAGGTCACCTTTCTTCGCCTTCAATTAATATAAAGTATTTATTTAATAGAATTTTGGCTGTGAATAATATATAAACGGTTTCAAATAAGATTACTTTAAAGTAGTCAGATGCAGTTGATTGTAGTTATTAAAGTTCAATATCGATTTGTATGTGTTACCATCGATGTTGTTATTATCGATTTATATGTAAAGATACTTCTAGACGTTATACGAGTATATACAATTATGTGCCTTATACCTATCTAACTGGAGTATGAGGGCGAATACCAAACCTACATCTATGAAAAAAAGGCTGCAGAAGATGCAAATGGTCGGCTGTTGTTGAAGTCAGCAGTAAGTCCGGAGCTGTTCCGCATACTGGATGCACATATAGACGGCTCGTCACAGCAAGTACAAGTTCAAGATCTGCTGGCTCAGTTCAATCAACCTTCGTCGTTTGTTTCCGAAACATCTACGGTGCCCAGACAGTTCCTACTTCAGCTACTGGGCTGCGTTTTAAAACAACGACCTCTGGTTGAACCTTCTGTACCATGTTGCACTCACTGACTGCTCTTACCAGGAGGGCAAACCCAATCAGTCACTACTGATGTGATACAGGCAATCTTGGAAGTCATTCGTAATTTCTCAACATTAAATTCTGACAGAAATCAAGGAAATGAATCTCGCGCAAAAGAAACTATTAGTTCAGAGCGAAGTAGACCAAGTACTTTTATGTTTGAAGTACTTGGTCTACTTCGCTCTGAACTGCAGCAGTGCAGTCAACGACTTCAGCCACTTTTTTAACGGACAGTAGATATCCAACCACCAGAAATGTCGCGGTGCGAACGTACTCCAGTGGAACAAGCAACAGCACAGCCTCGCTCACGCAAAGCGCAGTGCACTTTCCAGTGGCGTTTCCTCCGTGTCTCGGAAAGCACGTTAAGCCGTGGGTCCCGGCTGTCATTTGTAGATCTTTGGCAGTCGTTAAGACGGATAGTCAGAAGCCTAAATCTGACTCCAGTCTTGCCATGAAGTGCCGTGTTACCCCAGTTAATGGGTTGAGGAGGTCTGGAAGGCAGCCGCTCCTCGTAAAATACTGGTATTCAGCTAAATCCGGCTTGACTGGAAGCCGACCCCAATATAGTTGGGAAAAGGCTAGGTAGATGAGGTAGATGATGATCGATTTGTATGTGTTACTGGGTTCTAGCCTAGCTCCATTGACTGGTTCACATTTCAAGATCATTGTGGAGAATGTGCGTTTCACTTCTTTCTTTTCGTTCAGAGAAAAGTTGCTGTCTCATCGTGATAGAATAATTTAATTATTTTGTTTATACTAAGCGCAGCCTAATACTTGTGGGTGCTGATTCTTTTGTCTCAGATTTGAAGAGACTTTACTTCTGAAATTTGTGAATTATACCTGTTGCCTGTCTAACAGGTATAATTCACAAATTTCAGAAGTAAAGTCTCTTTCTTTTTTCTTTCGTTCCGCATACTGGATGCACATATAGACGGCTCGTCACAGCAAGTACAAGTTCAAGATCTGCTGGCTCAGTTCAATCAACCTTCGTCGTTTGTTTCCGAAACATCTACGGTGCCCAGACAGTTCCTACTTCAGCTACTGGGCTGCGTTTTAAAACAACGACCTCTGGTTGAACCTTCTGTACCATGTTGCACTCACTGACTGCTCTTACCAGGAGGGCAAACCCAATCAGTCACTACTGATGTGATACAGGCAATCTTGGAAGTCATTCGTAATTTCTCAACATTAAATTCTGACAGAAATCAAGGAAATGAATCTCGCGCAAAAGAAAGAAGCTATTAGTTCAGAGCGAAGTAGACCAAGTACTTCAAACATAAGCAGCAGTGCAGTCAACGACTTCAGCCACTTTTTTAACGGACAGTAGATATCCAACCACCAGAAATGTCGCGGTGCGAACGTACTCCAGTGGAACAAGCAACAGCACAGCCTCGCTCACGCAAAGCGCAGTGCACTTTCCAGTGGCGTTTCCTCCGTGTCTCGGAAAGCACGTTAAGCCGTGGGTCCCGGCTGTCATTTGTAGATCTTTGGCAGTCGTTAAGACGGATAGTCAGAAGCCTAAATCTGACTCCAGTCTTGCCATGAAGTGCCGTGTTACCCCAGTTAATGGGTTGAGGAGGTCTGGAAGGCAGCCGCTCCTCGTAAAATACTGGTATTCAGCTAAATCCGGCTTGACTGGAAGCCGACCCCAATATAGTTGGGAAAAGGCTAGGTAGATGAGGTAGATGATGATCGATTTGTATGTGTTACTGGGTTCTAGCCTAGCTCCATTGACTGGTTCACATTTCAAGATCATTGTGGAGAATGTGCGTTTCACTTCTTTCTTTTCGTTCAGAGAAAAGTTGCTGTCTCATCGTGATAGAATAATTTAATTATTTTGTTTATACTAAGCGCAGCCTAATACTTGTGGGTGCTGATTCTTTTGTCTCAGATTTGAAGAGACTTTACTTCTGAAATTTGTGAATTATACCTGTTGCCTGTCTAACAGGTATAATTCACGAATTTCAGAAGTAAAGTCTCTTTCTTTTTTCTTTCGTTCCGCATACTGGATGCACATATAGACGGCTCGTCACAGCAAGTACAAGTTCAAGATCTGCTGGCTCAGTTCAATCAACCTTCGTCGTTTGTTTCCGAAACATCTACGGTGCCCAGACAGTTCCTACTTCAGCTACTGGGCTGCGTTTTAAAACAACGACCTCTGGTTGAACCTTCTGTACCATGTTGCACTCACTGACTGCTCTTACCAGGAGGGCAAACCCAATCAGTCACTACTGATGTGATACAGGCAATCTTGGAAGTCATTCGTAATTTCTCAACTCTCAACATTAAATTCTGACAGAAATCAAGGAAATGAATCTCGCGCAAAAGAAACTATTAGTTCAGAGCGAAGTAGACCAAGTACTTTTATGTTTGAAGTACTTGGTCTACTTCGCTCTGAACTGCAGCAGTGCAGTCAACGACTTCAGCCACTTTTTTAACGGACAGTAGATATCCAACCACCAGAAATGTCGCGGTGCGAACGTACTCCAGTGGAACAAGCAACAGCACAGCCTCGCTCACGCAAAGCGCAGTGCACTTTCCAGTGGCGTTTCCTCCGTGTCTCGGAAAGCACGTTAAGCCGTGGGTCCCGGCTGTCATTTGTAGATCTTTGGCAGTCGTTAAGACGGATAGTCAGAAGCCTAAATCTGACTCCAGTCTTGCCATGAAGTGCCGTGTTACCCCAGTTAATGGGTTGAGGAGGTCTGGAAGGCAGCCGCTCCTCGTAAAATACTGGTATTCAGCTAAATCCGGCTTGACTGGAAGCCGACCCCAATATAGTTGGGAAAAGGCTAGGTAGATGAGGTAGATGATGATCGATTTGTATGTGTTACTGGGTTCTAGCCTAGCTCCATTGACTGGTTCACATTTCAAGATCATTGTGGAGAATGTGCGTTTCACTTCTTTCTTTTCGTTCAGAGAAAAGTTGCTGTCTCATCGTGATAGAATAATTTAATTATTTTGTTTATACTAAGCGCAGCCTAATACTTGTGGGTGCTGATTCTTTTGTCTCAGATTTGAAGAGACTTTACTTCTGAAATTTGTGAATTATACCTGTTGCCTGTCTAACAGGTATAATTCACAAATTTCAGAAGTAAAGTCTCTTTCTTTTTTCTTTCGTTCCGCATACTGGATGCACATATAGACGGCTCGTCACAGCAAGTACAAGTTCAAGATCTGCTGGCTCAGTTCAATCAACCTTCGTCGTTTGTTTCCGAAACATCTACGGTGCCCAGACAGTTCCTACTTCAGCTACTGGGCTGCGTTTTAAAACAACGACCTCTGGTTGAACCTTCTGTACCATGTTGCACTCACTGACTGCTCTTACCAGGAGGGCAAACCCAATCAGTCACTACTGATGTGATACAGGCAATCTTGGAAGTCATTCGTAATTTCTCAACATTAAATTCTGACAGAAATCAAGGAAATGAATCTCGCGCAAAAGAAAGAAGCTATTAGTTCAGAGCGAAGTAGACCAAGTACTTCAAACATAAGCAGCAGTGCAGTCAACGACTTCAGCCACTTTTTTAACGGACAGTAGATATCCAACCACCAGAAATGTCGCGGTGCGAACGTACTCCAGTGGAACAAGCAACAGCACAGCCTCGCTCACGCAAAGCGCAGTGCACTTTCCAGTGGCGTTTCCTCCGTGTCTCGGAAAGCACGTTAAGCCGTGGGTCCCGGCTGTCATTTGTAGATCTTTGGCAGTCGTTAAGACGGATAGTCAGAAGCCTAAATCTGACTCCAGTCTTGCCATGAAGTGCCGTGTTACCCCAGTTAATGGGTTGAGGAGGTCTGGAAGGCAGCCGCTCCTCGTAAAATACTGGTATTCAGCTAAATCCGGCTTGACTGGAAGCCGACCCCAATATAGTTGGGAAAAGGCTAGGTAGATGAGGTAGATGATGATCGATTTGTATGTGTTACTGGGTTCTAGCCTAGCTCCATTGACTGGTTCACATTTCAAGATCATTGTGGAGAATGTGCGTTTCACTTCTTTCTTTTCGTTCAGAGAAAAGTTGCTGTCTCATCGTGATAGAATAATTTAATTATTTTGTTTATACTAAGCGCAGCCTAATACTTGTGGGTGCTGATTCTTTTGTCTCAGATTTGAAGAGACTTTACTTCTGAAATTTGTGAATTATACCTGTTGCCTGTCTAACAGGTATAATTCACGAATTTCAGAAGTAAAGTCTCTTTCTTTTTTCTTTCGTTCCGCATACTGGATGCACATATAGACGGCTCGTCACAGCAAGTACAAGTTCAAGATCTGCTGGCTCAGTTCAATCAACCTTCGTCGTTTGTTTCCGAAACATCTACGGTGCCCAGACAGTTCCTACTTCAGCTACTGGGCTGCGTTTTAAAACAACGACCTCTGGTTGAACCTTCTGTACCATGTTGCACTCACTGACTGCTCTTACCAGGAGGGCAAACCCAATCAGTCACTACTGATGTGATACAGGCAATCTTGGAAGTCATTCGTAATTTCTCAACATTAAATTCTGACAGAAATCAAGGAAATGAATCTCGCGCAAAAGAAACTATTAGTTCAGAGCGAAGTAGACCAAGTACTTTTATGTTTGAAGTACTTGGTCTACTTCGCTCTGAACTGCAGCAGTGCAGTCAACGACTTCAGCCACTTTTTTAACGGACAGTAGATATCCAACCACCAGAAATGTCGCGGTGCGAACGTACTCCAGTGGAACAAGCAACAGCACAGCCTCGCTCACGCAAAGCGCAGTGCACTTTCCAGTGGCGTTTCCTCCGTGTCTCGGAAAGCACGTTAAGCCGTGGGTCCCGGCTGTCATTTGTAGATCTTTGGCAGTCGTTAAGACGGATAGTCAGAAGCCTAAATCTGACTCCAGTCTTGCCATGAAGTGCCGTGTTACCCCAGTTAATGGGTTGAGGAGGTCTGGAAGGCAGCCGCTCCTCGTAAAATACTGGTATTCAGCTAAATCCGGCTTGACTGGAAGCCGACCCCAATATAGTTGGGAAAAGGCTAGGTAGATGAGGTAGATGATGATCGATTTGTATGTGTTACTGGGTTCTAGCCTAGCTCCATTGACTGGTTCACATTTCAAGATCATTGTGGAGAATGTGCGTTTCACTTCATTCTTTTCGTTCAGAGAAAAGTTGCTGTCTCATCGTGATAGAATAATTTAATTATTTTGTTTATACTAAGCGCAGCCTAATACTTGTGGGTGCTGATTCTTTTGTCTCAGATTTGAAGAGACTTTACTTCTGAAATTTGTGAATTATACCTGTTGCCTGTCTAACAGGTATAATTCACGAATTTCAGAAGTAAAGTCTCTTTCTTTTTTCTTTCGTTCCGCATACTGGATGCACATATAGACGGCTCGTCACAGCAAGTACAAGTTCAAGATCTGCTGGCTCAGTTCAATCAACCTTCGTCGTTTGTTTCCGAAACATCTACGGTGCCCAGACAGTTCCTACTTCAGCTACTGGGCTGCGTTTTAAAACAACGACCTCTGGTTGAACCTTCTGTACCATGTTGCACTCACTGACTGCTCTTACCAGGAGGGCAAACCCAATCAGTCACTACTGATGTGATACAGGCAATCTTGGAAGTCATTCGTAATTTCTCAACATTAAATTCTGACAGAAATCAAGGAAATGAATCTCGCGCAAAAGAAAGAAGCTATTAGTTCAGAGCGAAGTAGACCAAGTACTTCAAACATAAGCAGCAGTGCAGTCAACGACTTCAGCCACTTTTTTAACGGACAGTAGATATCCAACCACCAGAAATGTCGCGGTGCGAACGTACTCCAGTGGAACAAGCAACAGCACAGCCTCGCTCACGCAAAGCGCAGTGCACTTTCCAGTGGCGTTTCCTCCGTGTCTCGGAAAGCACGTTAAGCCGTGGGTCCCGGCTGTCATTTGTAGATCTTTGGCAGTCGTTAAGACGGATAGTCAGAAGCCTAAATCTGACTCCAGTCTTGCCATGAAGTGCCGTGTTACCCCAGTTAATGGGTTGAGGAGGTCTGGAAGGCAGCCGCTCCTCGTAAAATACTGGTATTCAGCTAAATCCGGCTTGACTGGAAGCCGACCCCAATATAGTTGGGAAAAGGCTAGGTAGATGAGGTAGATGATGATCGATTTGTATGTGTTACTGGGTTCTAGCCTAGCTCCATTGACTGGTTCACATTTCAAGATCATTGTGGAGAATGTGCGTTTCACTTCTTTCTTTTCGTTCAGAGAAAAGTTGCTGTCTCATCGTGATAGAATAATTTAATTATTTTGTTTATACTAAGCGCAGCCTAATACTTGTGGGTGCTGATTCTTTTGTCTCAGATTTGAAGAGACTTTACTTCTGAAATTTGTGAATTATACCTGTTGCCTGTCTAACAGGTATAATTCAAAAATTTCAGAAGTAAAGTCTCTTTCTTTTTTCTTTCGTTCCGCATACTGGATGCACATATAGACGGCTCGTCACAGCAAGTACAAGTTCAAGATCTGCTGGCTCAGTTCAATCAACCTTCGTCGTTTGTTTCCGAAACATCTACGGTGCCCAGACAGTTCCTACTTCAGCTACTGGGCTGCGTTTTAAAACAACGACCTCTGGTTGAACCTTCTGTACCATGTTGCACTCACTGACTGCTCTTACCAGGAGGGCAAACCCAATCAGTCACTACTGATGTGATACAGGCAATCTTGGAAGTCATTCGTAATTTCTCAACATTAAATTCTGACAGAAATCAAGGAAATGAATCTCGCGCAAAAGAAAGAAGCTATTAGTTCAGAGCGAAGTAGACCAAGTACTTCAAACATAAGCAGCAGTGCAGTCAACGACTTCAGCCACTTTTTTAACGGACAGTAGATATCCAACCACCAGAAATGTCGCGGTGCGAACGTACTCCAGTGGAACAAGCAACAGCACAGCCTCGCTCACGCAAAGCGCAGTGCACTTTCCAGTGGCGTTTCCTCCGTGTCTCGGAAAGCACGTTAAGCCGTGGGTCCCGGCTGTCATTTGTAGATCTTTGGCAGTCGTTAAGACGGATAGTCAGAAGCCTAAATCTGACTCCAGTCTTGCCATGAAGTGCCGTGTTACCCCAGTTAATGGGTTGAGGAGGTCTGGAAGGCAGCCGCTCCTCGTAAAATACTGGTATTCAGCTAAATCCGGCTTGACTGGAAGCCGACCCCAATATAGTTGGGAAAAGGCTAGGTAGATGAGGTAGATGATGATCGATTTGTATGTGTTACTGGGTTCTAGCCTAGCTCCATTGACTGGTTCACATTTCAAGATCATTGTGGAGAATGTGCGTTTCACTTCTTTCTTTTCGTTCAGAGAAAAGTTGCTGTCTCATCGTGATAGAATAATTTAATTATTTTGTTTATACTAAGCGCAGCCTAATACTTGTGGGTGCTGATTCTTTTGTCTCAGATTTGAAGAGACTTTACTTCTGAAATTTGTGAATTATACCTGTTGCCTGTCTAACAGGTATAATTCACAAATTTCAGAAGTAAAGTCTCTTTCTTTTTTCTTTCGTTCCGCATACTGGATGCACATATAGACGGCTCGTCACAGCAAGTACAAGTTCAAGATCTGCTGGCTCAGTTCAATCAACCTTCGTCGTTTGTTTCCGAAACATCTACGGTGCCCAGACAGTTCCTACTTCAGCTACTGGGCTGCGTTTTAAAACAACGACCTCTGGTTGAACCTTCTGTACCATGTTGCACTCACTGACTGCTCTTACCAGGAGGGCAAACCCAATCAGTCACTACTGATGTGATACAGGCAATCGTAATTTCTCAACATTCAATTCTGACAGAAATCAAGGAAATGAATCTCGCGCAAAAGAAGCTCAGTTCAGAGCGAAGTAGACCAAGTACTTCAAACATAAGCAGCAGTGCAGTCAACGACTTCAGCCACTTTTTTAACGGACAGTAGATATCCAACCACCAGAAATGTCGCGGTGCGAACGTACTCCAGTGGAACAAGCAACAGCACAGCCTCGCTCACGCAAAGCGCAGTGCACTTTCCAGTGGCGTTTCCTCCGTGTCTCGGAAAGCACGTTAAGCCGTGGGTCCCGGCTGTCATTTGTAGATCTTTGGCAGTCGTTAAGACGGATAGTCAGAAGCCTAAATCTGACTCCAGTCTTGCCATGAAGTGCCGTGTTACCCCAGTTAATGGGTTGAGGAGGTCTGGAAGGCAGCCGCTCCTCGTAAAATACTGGTATTCAGCTAAATCCGGCTTGACTGGAAGCCGACCCCAATATAGTTGGGAAAAGGCTAGGTAGATGAGGTAGATGATGATCGATTTGTATGTGTTACTGGGTTCTAGCCTAGCTCCATTGACTGGTTCACATTTCAAGATCATTGTGGAGAATGTGCGTTTCACTTCTTTCTTTTCGTTCAGAGAAAAGTTGCTGTCTCATCGTGATAGAATAATTTAATTATTTTGTTTATACTAAGCGCAGCCTAATACTTGTGGGTGCTGATTCTTTTGTCTCAGATTTGAAGAGACTTTACTTCTGAAATTTGTGAATTATACCTGTTAGACAGGCTTAATTAACAGGCTTAATTCATTAAGGTTGCTAGTGTCAGGACCATTTGCAAGTTTGTGTTCGGTATTACAGCAAAAAAGTAAATCATTTACAACCTGTTCCAAAAAATCACTACATTGTGAAGAATTTTCGTAATTTGATGGCAAAAAAACAAAATTTAGTAAGTACAAAATTTCACTTCAATAAGGTTTCGCATTCGGTTCACTGCTTACCATCAGTTGGGAACGCCGTCAAGCACTAGTTTATATCATTTATATACATATATATATATATTTTCTTTTTCTTTTGATAAAACCTAAACTTCCAAAAATATCCCACTTTAAAAAAGCGGGTTTAAAGTGGGATATTTGTTTTGAATTATCTTTTGCAAATTTTTCTTTTATTTTGTAAAAAAATCTTGCTTTATTTTCCTATTGATTCTTGTGATTATCGATGACGCAACGTATTTTGTCTGTAACAGTCAACAGCTATAGTAATCTAATCATGTAAGTGCCTCACTCACATCCTACGATTGACCAGCTTCAGAAGTGCCTTACAAATAAATTGTATTGTAGGTCTAAAAGCGCCTATCCTGTTTTCTTCTAGAATTAGTAACACTTTCGGTTCCAAGGTATGGGAATTTCGGTTCCTTATTAAACGACCGAACGAATTGGTACCGGGTGGTACCAATTCGTTCGGTCGTTTAATAATTGAAAAATCTTTCTTAGATTTGGACTCGCTGGTCGAGTCTTAGAAATGAACACAAATCAACAATAGTTCTGTATAACTGCGACTCGAGAGGCGGATTAGATTTATGTTCTTGGCATCGAAAATGTAAACATAAAAATGTGTAGCTCTTATGGCAATGTGCGAATGTGCAGGTGCGCTTGGCTAATGTTTGTCAATAATTTTATATATTAAACCATTTTCAACTGTAATGGATCTGTAACACTGTTCTTTGCATCGTTTAATAAGCAATGTAAAAAAACAATTTGGTGTCACGACTCTCGGACTTGGTTCGGGATTCTATCCTTTTCACATAAGTTTAGATAAGTTTAAAAAAATTGTGATAATGACCAGTAAACTAAGTTTGACAAATTGTGATTAGTGTGATAAGAAAAAGTATGTTTATAAAATAAAGTACTAAATTTCAATGGAGTGTGCACCGTCCAAGGAAACACGTTGGCTTAGCAAAACTGTGGTCCTCTGTAACGTTGGCTGTACCGCCATAAAACTGATTTAGTTTATTTATAATCTCTTGTGTGCTTTTTATTATTACCGTTTTGTGTTTTCGCTACTTCAAATGTGATCAAAATTATTAGTATATAAGTGATTTCAGTGATACTACTTTAGTAAATAAACTTCTTTAGATACCTGCTATTTGTTGTTTTTATTGTAAATCTGATACCCGATTGCCCTGTCCTAAATGTATGTTATGCAGCCTCTCCTGTATTGCTATTTCACAAAACCCGATGGGCGGTCTTATCGCTAACAGCGATTTTTTACAGACAACCTTTGGAAGTTGTTTGGTGAATCTTTTGACTGTTACATGGTTCAGTCAGTAGGTACGCTGTTGCAAGTCGTCACGAGCGCACGCAGTGCGTCGCACGTCGTGAGTGATCACATGTTCCTCTCGTAATTATTCTATTTATATAACGTTTATTCTTCTTCTTAATTTGAATTGATGAAACAATAATTAAGTAGAATAACATACCAACACGAGGAGCTCGTGGCTAGATAATAACAGCTGCACGCACGGGTCGATCATCAAGGTTAAGCAACGCTTGCCAAGATTGGTCTGTAGATAGGTGACCATCTCAATATACCGAGTTTCCTTCGTGCCTCGGAAAGCACGTTAAGTCGTAGGTCCCGGCTGTCATTTCTAGATCTTTGGCAGTCGTTACGGATAGTAAGAAGCTACTAAAATCTGACGCCAGTCTTGCCATGAAGTACCATGTTACCCCAGTTAATGGGTTGTGGACGTCTGGTAGGCAGCCGCTCCTCGTAAAATACTAGTATTCAGCTAAATCCGGCTTGACGAAAGCCGACCCCAATATAGTTGGGAAAAGGCTAGGTAGATGAAAGATACCACACGTCCTGACTGTCGGCCATTTTGAGTGAACTGGCGGCGAAAACGGAGCACAGAGTTTTGACGAGCATGTTACGCCGATTTTAGAACACAGCGTAACATGCTCGATGCGTAACACGCTTGATGCGAATGTTTCGTTACACCTCGTAATGTTGGTCATTTGGTCACCTTTAGGTCTCCCTGACGCTCTACTCAGAATGGGAGAAATCATTAGCTAATTGTCCACGTAAATAAAATGATACACGTCACACAAGACACTTCAACATGTTTTCGAGCCAGGAACACTAATATATAGAAAGTCTTTCGTAATCAAACACCAATAGGGTGGACGAAGTTTCGCAAAAAAAAAAACAAAGTGTTTACAATCACTTCAGGTGATGGAATGGGGCCCGAGAGGTCCGAACATTTCCAAACAAAATACACGTTTACTGTATGGATGAGGCCGTTAATAGAGATCCAACATTACAAATAGTTTTAGCATTTTATTTTTAGTCTCTGTCAACCGTTCTTTGTGACAATCTTTCTATAACTTGGAAGTACTTACGTAAGTTACGTATAAGTACCTAAGTGTAAACTTTGCCACACATTAATTAAATTATTCCTGTACCCGTGCACTGCGCCAGCCGTGTCGTTAAAACGTCTTCCATACGGTTGTAAAACCATGTCCAATAGAGGTCACCTTGGTTGGAGATTGGTTTCTGTTGCAGTTAGGGCCTATGCACACCACGTTTTTTAAACGCACCGTCGACGCGCGTTTGTAGCGATACAGACGCGATACGCACGCAAGTCAGTCGCAGCCTGGAGACCTTTGCATACCTCTATAAATACAGACGCGCGTGTGTAGCGATACAGACGCGATGCAAACGCGCTGGCATTTTGCGTTTTTAAGCAGAACCTCGTCAACAGTAGCAAGATGGCGTCGGTCGAGACAGCATTGATTACATGCGCTTTGTTATTAATTTAAAAAAAAAGAAGAAGAAAGATGTACACTTCCCTTTCCCTCGTTGCGGGGGAAACCTCGTCCGTAGTCGCGCGTTTGTATCGATACAAACGACAACAAACTGCTCTGCAGGATAAAAACGCGACGGCGCGTTTAAAAAACGTGGTGTGCATAGGTCCTTAGACGGATGTAATCCACATGCCAACACTTTCAATCCATACGTCCCGACAGTCACCTTGGTTTGAGATTGGTTTGTGCGTTTGGTTTATGTTGCGGCTCCAACCAAGGTGACCTCTGTTGGACGCTAGATTCACAACCGTGTGTATCGACCTAAATCTGTAGTTTATGTTAGGTACATCATCGTACACATATGAACTTAAATTTTTAATCGATTCGTGATTGAAATATTTATTTATAGATCAGCTTTTGCCAGCGGCTTCGTCCGCGTGAAAGTAGGTTTCTCCATACAAACTTTGTACCCTCTCTGGTGAATTTTGAAAATCTTCCCTTTGTTTTCGCTTACGTCATAAAAAGAAACCTTGTTATATATTTCACGCTTCTAATCTTAATTACGGATATGTCAGTCAGTTAGTTTCTATTTTTTTTTATATACGAGTATACTCGTAGATAGAGATAGGCGGTGGGTAAACACCTGCTTTGGGCAGGATATTCCGGGTAAATACCCAAAAGCATGAGTGTAAACAACGCTTTTTGACTTTCTTTTAAGCACTGAATAACGTTTCATTTACCACAGTTTAGTTGAAGTTTTGTTCGCGTACATAGTTTTAGCAATGTAGGTATAACATTGGTCGGCAGTTTCATTTTTTTTTAATCCTTATTATTTGAATTAACTGAACTTTAGCTGTATATTGAGGTAGTTATATGAATATTTACAAATGTTTGCACTAAATGACCAAGTTCACTCAAATCTGTGAGATTTTCATATGATTTGACGATTCCATGTTTTGTAAAAAAGACATTTTACTCTGAATTTGTTTCAGTAGTCAGCTGGAAAACACCAGACTCATTTAATTAAAATTCATAATTTATCATTTGTCACTTGGTACTTGTCAGATGGTATTGGATGGGATGGCAGATAGTACTTGGCACTGGACACTAGTATCTTGGCAGTTTGGTATTTGGCACCTGGCACTTAATACTTGGCATTTAGTACTTGGAATTTATCATTTGACTGTTGATAATTGGTACTTAGTACTTGAAACTTGGCACTTGACCCTTACAACTTGGCAGTTGGTACTTGACATTTGTAGTTGACATTTGGTTCTTGTCACTTGGTACCTGGTACTTGGCACTTAGCACTTGTAACTTGACATTTGGTAGGCAGTTAGTACTTGATACTTGCTATTTGGCCCTTGTAGCTTGGCACTTGGCACTTGAGACTTAGTACTTTTCACTTGACTCTTGTAAGTTGGCAGTTGATAATCGGCATTTAGTACTTGATACTTGTCCCTTGTAGCTTGGCACTTGACAGTAGGTATTTGACACTGGGTACTTAACACTTGGTACTTGTAACTTGGCAGTAGATCCTTAGTAGTTAACTCTTGGCATTTGGCTGTTGGTACTTGTAACTTGGCAGTAAGTACTTTGTACTTAGCTCTTGTAACTTGGCACTTGGTTCTTGGCACATGGTACTTGGTACTTGGTACTTGACATTTGTCATTTATCATTTGTAATTTATTAATTACCATTTCCCATTTAAAAGTTCTTCTTTAAAAGTCCTTAGATATTCAATTCAAAAAAGGCTCTCAAACTATATATATTTGTTACGTATGACATATCTTTGAAACCAATTAATGTTCAGGCTAGGCCTTTTGTGGAAAGTTTTGAAAAAAAAGCAGTGTTTATTATTCATTTAAGTTAATATTTGTGCTAAGTTACAAGTTCGTTAATAACAGAAATAAAAATCCTCCATACAATATTTAACCTCCATCCTCCTCCTCTTATGAGGCTAGTTTTGAAAAATAAAGAGTGACAACCTTTATAATTTCTTAATTAATTCTTTATCTATATATTTTTAGGGATCAGAAGTGAAACAGATAAAAAATAAATAAACAATCTTTAATCACACTTTCACAAAATTATGAGAATATGAAGTAGGTATTAATGAAATAAAATCACACGATAACGGTCAAGTAGCAAGTCCGTCCTCAACGCCGACCAAACGAAAAAAAGGGGGTTGCTGCACCGCGCGCCTCTTTTATAGACTACCGTCGGCCGCCGCCTGATGGTGTGACGTCACGACGTCGCCTCGCCTCCAGTTGCCAACACGGCCTCTCCTTCAGTTGCTAACGTGTTAGCAACTGCCTCTCCTGACGCTCTGACGTCCTCGTCAGCTCTTAAAGATGGTCCTGCCTGATCTGTAGTAGTGTTTTCCAAGTCTTCATTGTCTCCTGTAATCAGACATCATCTGCCTAGCCTTTTCCCAACTATATTGGGGTCGGCTTCCAGTCAAGCCGGATTAAGCTGAATACCAGTATTTTACGAGGAGCCTCTGCCTACCAGACCTCCACAACCCATTACCTGGGGTAACACGGTACTTCATGGCAAGACTGGAGTCAGATTTACTGGCTTCTGACTATCCGTAACGACTGCCAAAGATCTCCAAATGACAGCCGGGACCAACGGCTTAACGTGCTTTCCGAGGCACGGAGGAAACTCGTTATGTTAAAATGGTCACCCATCCACAGACCAACCTAGGCAAGCGTTGCTTAACCTTGAAGATCGATCTGTGCGGCTGCTATTATCTAGCCACGAGCTCCTCAAATCCAAAAATACAATTAAATTTAAAATTTAAAAAAACCCCCGACTACTCTTCACCTCTCAGGTCCTGATGACCTTGAAAACCTGCACCGATTTCCATCAAACATGGCTAAGAACACTCTCGACTGATATACCTTTCAAATAAAAAACCTCATTAAAATCGGATCATCCGTTTGGGAGCTACGATGCCACAGACAGACACATATACATTTACACACACAGACACGTCATGCTACGTTCACACGCGTGCCGTGCAGCCTGGCGGGCTGCCTGGCCTGGCCTGGCGGGCTGCCTGCTCCCGGGCCGGCGGTAATTCAAGCTGTTCACACGCACGCCGACACTTGTCAGATTCGCGGCATTCACATTCACAGGCACGTTCACGGGCTCGGGCGTACCGTTTACACGCTCGTGAATGTGAATGTGCACGTTGAATGTTGAGTTGAACGCGCGCGTATGAACGTACCATCAAACTTATAACACCCCGTCGTTTTTGCGTCGGGGTTTAAAAAGATAATGCGCATTACACATAAAATGTAACACAGAAATCTTTGCTAAGACACACTGAGTATATACGAGTAACTTGGTCGCGTTGCAGACATAGGCACCCAGTTAGCGTGTCTCACAACGGCTGTAGGCATAGGCACAAAGTGAGCATACCGCCCAGACTTCTACCAACACTGTAGGCATAGGCTCCAAGTTTGCATACCTAATATGTTGGCGCTTGATCGCCATCGAGGTTGACGTCACACAAAATACACAGACACAGTAATATAGAACGACAGGAAAAGTGAGTGATAATAAAGAAATACCTTACTTCAGTTCTGGTCTATTCCACGGGCGGCGAAAGAGTGTTTTTATATTTGAAATACATCAGTTTTATACCCAGCAAATACGAGAATTTAGGCGGGAAAAACATTACACTTAATAAAATTCACTATGAGGGTAGAAAAATACTTAAAATAAATAAATGAGAACGGAAGTTGTCACAGTAGAATTTATTGTGACTGTAGCGACTACGATCATCAACATCTACACATGACGTCACAGAATCCTGCATCGCGCAAGCAAAGTTCTCCGCGCGATTTGAATAGATACAACAGCCCGAAATCATCTATCGGGCAGTTGCCCACCGGACATAACACCTCGTCCGGTCGGAGGATCCTCCCTTTTCAATGGAGGTATGTGGGACTTTACTCTCTGTCCACCTACCTCCGGTGACCCTCGAGCATGAACGTCAGCGCAGCCTTCGAGCAGCAACCACGTCGTGACGTCATCATCACTTCCTCAAGCTTTCGAGCAGCGAGCCACGCAGCCAGCACGGCACTGAGGGTATCATGACCACCAGCATGCCTAACTGGACATACCTGGTCATCACCTTCAACCTCATCATCGACCTTGGCACACCGCACCTTCGGCCAGTCATATGAAGAGCTACGAAGAAGCTCTCCTGGTCGACGCCAGCAGTCAAGCCCTACGTCGCACAGTCCGGCTCCGACTCACTGGAGCCAGCTGTATAACTCCGACCCACTGGAGCCTGCAGCATCATCCCGACTCACTGGGACATCATCATCCCGACCCACTGGGACATCATCACCCCGACTTACTGGGACATCATCACCCCGACTCACTGGGGCATCATCATCCCGACTCACTGGGACATCATCACCCTGACTCACTGGGGCATCACCGCAGACAGTTCCGACTCACCGAGAACTATGCGGATACCGGTTCCGACTCCCTGGAACCAGCAGCATTACTCCGCCTCACTGGAGCCTTGCAGCATCGTTCCGAATTCTATTAATTACTCAGATACCCGCGAAACGAGACACAATAGTAAAACAATAACAGCGCGGTCTCATAGGACCGGTTGGGGATTCAAAAGTTAGAGAGTGATTCTATTGGTAAATACTATTTCAATATGAGCAGAATTAATCATTTAAAAGGAAGTTGTTTCATATTAATTTCAACAATATTTTGCAATATTCGAAAGGAAGTTGTCAAATTAAATCCTCATATTAATTCAAGAGGGTATTTGCAATATTTACAAAAGAAATTGGAAGGCAGTTTGGTTTTGCGCCCACACATACCTCCCCGTGGCTGTCGGCATAGGCACAAAGTTAGCATACCGCCCAGACTTCCACCAACACTGTAGGCATAGGCTCCAAGTTTGCATACCTCCCAGTGGCTGTCGGCATAGGCACAAAGTTAGCATACCGCCCAGACTTCCACCAACACTGTAGGCATAGGCTCCAAGTTTGCATACCTCCCAGTGGCTGTCGGCATAGGCACAAAGTTAGCATACCGCCCAGACTTCCACCAACACTGTAGGCATAGGCTCCAAGTTTGCATACCTCCCAGTGGCTGTCGGCATAGGTACAAAGTTAGCATACCGCCCAGACTTCAACACTGTAGGCATAGGCTCCAAGTTTGCATACCTCCCAGTGGCTGTCGGCATAGGCACAAAGTTAGCATACCGCCCAGACTTCAACACTGTAGGCATAGGCTCCAAGTTTGCATACCTCCCAGCGGCTGTCGGCATAGGCACAAAGTTAGCATACCGCCCAGACTTCAACACTGTAGGCATAGGCTCCAAGTTTGCATACCTCCCAGCGGCTGTCGGCATAGGCACAAAGTTAGCATACCGCACAGACTTCAACACTGTAGGCATAGGCTCCAAGTTTGCATACCTCCCAGCGGCTATCGGCATAGGCACAAAGTTAGCATACCGCACAGACTTCAACACTGTAGGCATAGGCTCCAAGTTTGCATACCTCCCAGCGGCTATCGGCATAGGCACAAAGTTAGCATACCGCACAGACTTCAACACTGTAGGCATAGGCTCCAAGTTTGCATACCTCCCAGCGGCTATCGGCATAGGCACAAAGTTAGCATACCGCACAGACTTCAACACTGTAGGCATAGGCTCCAAGTTTGCATACCTCCCAGCGGCTGTCGGCATAGGCACAAAGTTAGCATACCGCACAGACTTCAAGAAAATACTTGTCTTCAAAAATGCGACGCACGTCTCGGGAGTCCATTCATCCCTCCAGGGCAGCAACCAGGCAGAAGTTGCAGCTCACAGCGCCCGCAGTCCAGGACTCCAACTACACGGCGAGCACCGCGCGTACCAGGATCAAGTTTCTCCGTAGACTGCGACGTAGGCATGTGGACGCTGTCGGTCTTCATTGACACGCTCGTCGTGATAGGCTTGGTTTTTACACCACCGTTCGGCCGTCCTTTGTCTTCTCATTTCCCGTAGCGGTTCACGGTTCTGACCTGTAAACATGCTTCCAAAACTTTCAACTGCGAGACAATCGTCTCAAATGATCACCAGTATAGCGGTGACGCAGGGCTGCGCGTCCTCACGCGGCTTCGGAATCGCAATCCCGAGACTTGCTACGTGACCTTCTACTCACATTATGGCGGCTACGATATCGGTTAGGACGCGGGGCACAAGTTTGTGAACCCGAACGACTCGATCTAACCATCCCAACTAGTAGTTGGCAACTACCCGCTTTTAAGTAGAAAAAAAAGAGAACTTTAAAAATCGAAACTAGTAATTTGTGGGCGAATCGAAACTTTATCCCACTTCTGATTTTAGGGATCAGAAGTGAAACAGATAAAAAATAAATAAACAATCTTTAACCACACTTTCACAAAATTATGAGAATATGAAGTAGGGTATTAATGAAATAAAATCACACGATAACGGTCAAGTAGCAAGTCCGTCCTCAACGCCGACCAAACGAAAAAAAAGGGGGTTGCTGCACCGCGCGCCTCTTTTATAGACTACCGTCGGCCGCCGCCTGATGGTGTGACGTCACGACGTCGCCTCGCCTCCAGTTGCCAACACGGCCTCTCCTTCAGTTGCTAACAATATATAAAAATGAAACCCGTTTTTCGTTGTCACGACATCACATGAAAACGGCTTGACCGATTTGGCTGATTCTTTTTTTAAAATGTTCCTTGAAGTTCAATGATGGTTCTTACGGAGAGAAAAACTCAAAAAAAAAAATTAGGTAAAGTAGGGTAGTGTAGGGTAGTGTAGGGTAGTGTAGGGTAATGTAGGGTAGTGTAGGGTAGTGCAGGGTAGTGTAGGGTAGTGTAGGGTAGTGTAGGGTAGTGTAGGGTAGTGTAGGGTAGTGTAGGGTAGTGTAGGGTAGTGTAGGGTAGTGTAGGGTAGTGTAGGGTAGTGTAAGGTAGTGTAGGGTAGTGTAGTGTAGGGTAGGTAGGGTATTGTAGGGAAGGTAGGGTAGGGTAGCGTAGGATATATAGGGTAGTCATTTGACGGGAGCGAAGCCGCGGGTAAAAGCTAGTTTTACATAAAACATATAATCTGAATACAGTGATTGGACAATTCATGTACAAAAGCGAGCTTAACTCAACAATGAGTTTTCTCCCAGCAAACCATTGAGTGACAGAGAGATATCACAATTTATTTACGTTACTATAATATTTTGCTAAATTTAAGTAAGCAAGTTTATTTAGATAAGTAGGTATATCATCATATTTAAGCATCAGGGAATAAGATTTTCTATACACACGAAATCCCCCGTTTTCACCGCCTTAAAGTTTTAATTTCCTATTTATTTATTTATTTCAAATGCTAGCTATACTTACAGTATACACCAAAGCGTATAGCTAGCCAACAACTTACAAACTAAAGAATTTTGTGCACATAGTGATCATTTCTTTACTGGTACATAAGAAAATATCTAATTTCGGTTCCTGAGCAATCAGGGCGTTAAGCAGATTAAGCGCCTGGGCTGTAGGAACATATCGCGCCGTTAGAGTACGTGACGGTGGGGCAACAAACAGGTACCTTATGGCACAAGTTCGCGACGCCCGCAGTCTGTCCGGAGCGTATAGTGAACAGCGAGCAAGCGTAGTAGGGTCATCAATCTTATGGTTCATGAGCTGGTAATAATGAATTAACAGCGCACATTTACGTCGCAATTCTAGTGTGTTGATACCCACCATTCCCACGACAAACATAGACGGATATAAATAGGGATAGTACCCATATAATTTTTTATATAGGTAGCGAGCAAACTTGCGTTGAACCCGTTCTATCATTAGCTTATATTTTTGCTCGTGCGGATCCCACACCAGCGAATTGTATTCGAGTTTGCTACGCACAAATGCATAATACAATGACAAGATGGCATTCCTGTCCTTAAATCTACTAGCCTGCCTCATGACAAATCCAAGTGATTGAACGGCCTTGGCACAGATATTGTGAATATGCTGATTAAAGGTCATATTCACATCCAGAGTCAGACCCAGATCTTTAATTTCGTTGACGCGCTCCAGAGGGACACCTGATATGTGGTAGCTGTTTTGAATTTTGACAGTAGATTTGCCGGGTCTGAAACCATGCTGACATTCGGCTAATTGCGTTTTTATCTGTCTGGTTATATACTGGTTCAGTATCGACTCAAAGACCTTGCCGAAAGCCGACAAGACCGCAATAGGTCTGTAGTTGTCAACTTTGGACCTGTCGCCACTTTTGGGAACAGGGGTAACTCGTGAAATTTTCCATATTGCAGGGTACGTAGCTGTTTTAAGGGCTAGATTGTAAATAAATAGAAGGGGTTCTCTAAATATTTCTGAGCAGTCCTTAAGGATAAAAGGTGGAATTCCATCAGGCCCCGGAGTGGAGTGGGCTTTGAGATGGCGAATGGCTACAGATATGTCACGATTGTCAATTACATCTACGGCAATGCGAGCGGAGCATAGATGGTCTGCTGCTTCCTGTTCAGCTTTTGCTGCAGATAGAACGGGACTATGCGGCAGAAACACTGAGCTAAAATATTGAGCAAAAGCATTTGCTGCGTCTGGCCCTGTCACAGTCCGTCCGTCATATTCAAACTCGTTATATGTTAACTCGTTATATGTCTAAAATCACTTTATAGTGGTCGCCTACGTCACAATAGGAAGCCTTATGCAAATTTTTATGTTCTTAGACCCAGAAGTTATAGCTGTGAGCTGATATGTCCGTCGGTCAGTTTCTCCTGACTGCTACGCTGGAGGTCGTGGGTTCGATTCCCACCCAGGACAAATGTTTGTGTGATGAGCACGATCATTTGTTCTGTGTCTGGGTGTAATTTATCTATAATATGTGTGTATATAGAAATATAATATATTTATCAGTTGTCGAGTACCCATAACACAAGCTCTGCTTAGCTTGGGACTAGATGGCGTTGTGTGAAAATGTTGTGGAATTGAGCCACCAAATGTTCTACTGAAATTCAGTAGTTTGAGATAGTAAGATTTTCACTGATTTAATCATTTAAAGCCAATTTGAAATCTATTTACGGGGCATCTGTACTAAAACTTACATTATTGTCATAACTGATACCGTAGCAGATCTTTGTTAGTAATTAAAAGTTCAAAAATGACTTTGGCAAATATCACTAATCAAACACTTAGTTTTTTTGTAACTTTTGCTATTACTTCATACGAAATGTTGTCTAGTGCAAAAAACGAATACTACGCCTGTTGTACAAACTACTGGAAAAATATCCTTGTCTTATCATTGATACTGTTACCAAACAAAATTCCTTATTGTCATTTGGACCCAAGTTGATTGAAAAATAGCGTAGAAAATACATAGTCTTCATCCAGTTTTGCACATCGTTTCTTTTGTTGACTTACTTGACTTAATGTCCTATGTCCCCTACCAAGTTTCTTTTGTTACCAAGGTCAATAAAAATAATCTGTGCAAAAAAATTAATAAGTCCTTGCCAATTTACCCTCATCCAAAAAGTAAATGTAAAGAGGTAGTTAGAGATGGCTTGCAAATTTTGGATTACAGTCCCACGGAAGACCTACTTAAGTGATCTAGAATTACATTACATTTATTAAAAATATTTTTAAAAGATCCTTCCCTGCCTGTTAATTAGTTTTAAAAGATATTAATTCTACAGAACCATACATTTATGTATAAATCAAATAACAAATATAAATAAATAATGAAAGTCTAGTCCAACAAAAATAAATATTAAATAAAACAAATTATTATTAAACAAAACAAAATAAAAATTATATGCACAAATAAAAAACCAAAACAATTTTATTAAATCGCTTATATTCTGCACTGTGGCGTAGGCCTTAGTAGGCACGCAGTAACCATTAAATTGCGACCTACCCTCATTACTCAAAACTCTTGGGCTGTTCCTTGTGTTAAACCTACCTTCTTATTTTTGGGAAATGAATATTTAACCGTAAGTAGAACTAGTTAACTGTACACGCATACATATCACGCACTCACTACACATATTGTACACACCACACCTCTAATACATAAACCTTCGCGCTAAGAGGCGAATTAGCGTCACTAAATTAATATCTTGTTACAACTTATTTTTGTTTTTATATTCGTGTCCCAATTTATATTCCTCGTAATGTTATATCTGATACCATGGGGTGAAGACCTGGTGATTTGTAATACAGGTTTATACTTATAATAGACACCAGCTCCGCACATGCGAGGGCGGTCCAAAAGCGGTCGGTAAAAATTAGTATATTAAGATAGTAAAACTAAATATAGGTAAAATAAACATACATAAATATTAATATAACATAAACCTACATATATATCAGTCGCGAAGCCTTCATATAACTCCATTCCTTTCGAGTTCACTTTGAAACAGAAATCTATAGGTCAACAACCCTTCTATTGTTCAATTACTTCGATTTTTTAAAATGTATACAACATTTGTCGTCAATGCCAAAATCATAATCGGACTCGGGGCAAACCGCACGGGCTGTTGGTCGACGCACCGTTGTGGTTGCGATGTAGTCGATATCAGCCATTCCACGACAAAATGTGATCAGTTTTAATAAAACGATTTTTTATAAAACATAGTGTCCAACCACAAGTTTTTGTTGTGGTGTGGTTGTGGAACGTATAAATAGAACCTTAGGCCATTAATTTTATCGTTTTGATTCCAGTGAGGCGTACTCAGTAGCGTGTCTGGGTGTAACTTCGCTCGACTGGGAGCGGCTCGGAGTGGCTGCTTTAGAGGAGCTTGCCTTCGAAATCGCAAGGAAAGCTTTCCAGCGGAGCGAGAACATCGTTTTCCTTAACCTCATCGATCATTTACAGGTAGCGAATTTGTACGTAAAGCTAATAATGGTATGTAAAAAAAACACAAGTATAAGTTTAGCTAGTAATTAAACAAGTTTAATGAAACATGTGTCATATTTCAACTCAATACTCGTAACTACGAATTTAAATCAGTTCTATCCAAACAATCCATTTTCAACGATATTGTTTTTCTGGCGCCACCTCGAGCCGCCCAAACTCACGGCCGCTACTACGGCCTCATCTAATATGGCCAGCGCCTCCTCCATGGCGTGTGGTTCCTTGCCAAAGGGCTTCGGCTCTGAGGCGCCGGCCTGATAACTGATTACCCCAGGGTGACGCCCCTCCCTGGCGATCCTCCGGGATCATCAGACTATCTCCTAGGCTGTGAGCCCCCTTCCCATCCCTATCTTGCGGCTGGACCTCGTCATGGATATTTTCCGTGCCGATGCTCCCGCTTCATCGTCGGAAAATAACCTCCAACCGCCCTCCACTTGCGACGATTGAGGAACTGAGTCCTCCTGGAAGTGAACTCTCCCACCTTTATTCACTCCGAGGCAACGGAGTCCGACTCCGCATCTCAGCTCACTTCTCTAGGCACTGCGAACGTTATAATAATATTTTCTTTGTTTTACTGCATCTACATAATTGAGTATCCTTAAGCCGTAGGGTGCGGGTCAACTCTAACAGCGGCCTAATTACTGTAGCGAGTAGGCTACATTGTACGTTTGTAACCACAGATGCACGGCTTCGGTTGGGCCTGAGACTTTGCAAATCTGTTGCTAATATATTAAGTAAATTGATAATATTGTTATTTGAAAAATATTATTGGTATTATATTATAACTTGTTTGACCAACAGGAACGCTTCGAGGCCGGTGAGAAACGTGCCGTTGTCCTGGGTGAGGTACTCGCGTACCGAGGCCGGTACGCAGACGCCGCGCGCTCGTACCACAGCGTAGGCCGAGATGAGAGGGCATTGAACCTTTATGTTGACTTGAGGATGTTCAACAAAGCACAAGTAAGTTTAGTGCTGAGAATCATGTCACACTAGCTGACCCAACAGATATTGAGTGCAAACTGAGTTCATACAAAAATCCGATAGAAAAAAGCTCTTGCTTTTTCTAATTGTTTTCCCTCAGAACCTTATTCGAACTATGTCTTGATTGATTACTCAATGAATATACATGTTGGTGGATGGTGACGGATAGGTGGGCCAAAGAAAAGATGGATGGATTGTGTGAAGCCTTCGAGGAGTGATATGAAAGAAAAAGTTAGTGATAGCGTAAGGGGTAACAGGATAGAAAGGAACAACGCGTGTTGCACCGAAACTATCTATGAGAAAATGTTTGAACTTCGTAAATATGATTTTAGAACTTGAACACTTAAAGTATCTGGCCATAAATAATAGACCCTGCGTGGGAGACGTCATTTGACGATTATATCCACATAAAAAATGTAATAATCATGCCTGACGCGCTTACCCGCAGCGGTAATTGCTGAATGGAACGTACTCCAGATCTCTTGAGCGGACTCATGCGGAGCACTCATCTCGAAATGCTAGACCTCCGCGATGAAGTCCGACTGTTTAGGACCGTTAAGTAACCATCACTTAGTGCGGGGTTAGCGTTTCTCGGCCATTTTTTTCTTTGGCACGACCGATCGACCCTTTCATCAGCACCTTAACTTGTATCAATCGGTCGCTATATCGGCCTACTTCATCGTCGGCCATCCTGAAGGTACTTAAACAGCACTACGGCCACTCCGTTCCTGCCCGACGGTGATTCGTTAGGTTAGGGAGCCAATGTTCCAGGTGGCAAAACGGATCTTACTTTTGGGTACTAACCTCTTTAATCGTGCCCGTTATGGACACGATAGCCCTAGCCCACTTGTCGCAGGTTTAGGGCGATGTGCGCGTCGTTGTGCGGCGACGCCCTGGCCCGAGTACCTAATCTAAACTTGTCCCTGTCTATATTACTACATGGCTGAGGATGGTTTTACGTATGACGACCAGCCGTCGTACCCCCACAAGCCTACGACAGGGAAACCAGGTTCGCCAAAGCCTCGTCCGTTGGACAGCAGGGTGCACCGCTAGCAGGTAAGGTTTCGTGTAAAAATCCGTCCACATGAATTAAGAAGCACTACACCCAAAAGTCAATTACTATATTGTGTTATTATTTAAATTTCCAGGAATATGTGGGTGAAGGCGAAGGGCTAGCAGCGTTGGCTCGTCGGCGGGCGGAGTGGGCACGGCACGTGAACGAGCCTCGCGCGGCTGCCGAGATGTACCTCGCCGCGGGCGATGTCAAGCGAGCGGCCGAGCTCATGGCGGAGACCGGTAGAAGAGATATGTAAGTAGAAGATGGTTGGTTTAAAAAAAAAACCGGGCTAGAGTCGGACTTGCCCACTGAGGGTTTCGTACCAACTTACATATGAAAACAGTGCTGGTCGATTACGCAGCGACGTCTGGAGTGCACCGGCTCGCGCTACTGCGGTCTCGCACGTTTTTTGTTGGCCCTAGCCATCTAGCCCGCCTTCTTCTTGGCGCTGACAACCGTACATCCGGTGTCGGCCGAAGATTCTGCAGGCGGGAGAGACTGGAGCCGTCTGCTCACCACCACGGCAGGAGCTCCTGTCGCCTTCGAAACAGGCGCCGCTTTGCCCTTCGCAGGAATGGCAGGCGCTGGCTTCCCCTGCCAACCTCCGCTGACCAGACTGGTCTTCACTCCGGACGTATCTGTACGGTCGTAGCACACTAAGTTTTGTCTACTGTTTCTGTTTACTGTCCCATAAATAAACTAAATGTTTTGTTAAAATTAGTCGCTGTAATATTCCAGGTTAATCGAGTTGGCGCGAAAGCTAGACAAGGGTTCAAGCGGTTCGCTTCGGTACGTAGCAGAGGCGTTGGTGAAGGCGGGAGAACCGGCTACTGCTGCCGACGTTTACCAACGACTGGGAGACTACACGTAAGTACCAACTCAGATCCAAGACTATATATGTATACCGGAACGAACCTGTCCATGTGATATATATACCTATATATATATACCTGCTGCTGCTGGAGTGCACTATCACTGTGTTATGTATGTTATGACCTTAGTAAAAAGTATCATATAATTCAAGTTATCCACAAGAAAACCAAGGTTACCGACATACCTGAAGAATCGTCAAACTTAAGTGCAGTGGGTCGATGGGGACGGAAGGTTCTGAAGTACCGGAAGACGTAGCGTTGGAAGGCCTCCCACAAGGTAGACCGACGACCTGGCGAGGGTTGCGGGAATCCGATCGATGCGAGACGCACAGGACCGGTCGTTGTGGCGACGCTTGGGGGAGTCCAGCAGTGGACGTCTTTCGGCTGAAATGATGATGATGGTGATGATGACCCTCTATTTCAACTGCTACTAATTTGTCAAGTCGCAAATGCTAAGTGGCCGTGGGCAGCGCACTTTGCTCGCAGAACAGATGGTCGATGGGGACGAAAGGTTTTGGAGTGGCGACCACGTACTTTGCTTTTGAAGGCTCTCACTAGGTGGACCTATGACCTGGTGAGGGTCGTGGGAATCATAGAACTGGTATCCAAAACTGAGGAGTTCCTGATTCTGAAGACTTTTAGAAATTTCTTATGATTGTTTTTAAATATTCATGATTTTTGCTAATCTACATCTTCAACCATGCTCTGCTGGTAGTCTTATCGGAGTTCTAGATCTAACTTCAAGAAGTCCATGTAGAACTATTACAGTCTTATCAGAAATTGAGGAGTTCCCGATTCTGAAGACTTACAGAAGTTTTTTTATGATTTGTTTTTACTTAAACCGGCGGCCAAACTGAACGCCTGCCAGAAAATCATGGCCATCT
Organism: Mythimna separata; assembly: GCA_030763345.1. NCBI lineage: Eukaryota > Metazoa > Arthropoda > Insecta > Lepidoptera > Noctuidae > Mythimna > Mythimna separata. The sequence goes on along the minus strand of CM061167.1, from coordinate 16,751,975 downwards.
GGATGGTGCGGTACCATAGCTCACAGTGAGGAGAAGTGACAGGCGTTCGCCTCCTTTTGCGAAGCAGTAATGGTAGCGAAGGAGGCGGCCGCATGCTCGAAAGCCTGGCGCTCACGCCCCAGCCGCCTGGATTACAACCCCAATTTTCAGCCGCCGTAGGCGCAGGCTTGCGGACGGCATGCAATGGGCAGCTCGCTTACTGAACGCTGGCAGAGTGGCTAAGTGCTGGCACGCGGGGATTGCGGGTGGAGGAGGGGGAGGCTGCGCGCACACGTTGGACGGCAACGCGTTGCAACCACAGTGTAGCAAAGCAACGGCCTATTTGAAATGACTTTCTCACGCTACACTACTAAGTTACAAGACAGATGTGGATAGAATTTCTATCTGCAACGGAGGCCTAAGAAGAGAATGTGCACATACATTGACTTTATAGCATAAAGGCCAGGTGCGTTGTAAAGTTGACCAGAAGTCACTGAATCTTGATTGTGTGTTGCATTAGATTAAAAGGCCAGATTATTCTGACTGATTTAGTTATCACTAACAAGGGGCCTAATAAGCGAGTGTTTAAAAGATAGCATTCGGTTTCTTTTCGGAATTTGTAACGTAAATTCGCTTAGCATGGATTTGTGAATCGCGTGAGTTTATGATTTGTTATGATTGATATTTTGATTATGTTATTTTATTCATTGTTGTATTTATCTACAGTTCGAGGAGCTCGTAGCTAGATAATAACAGCCGCACAGGTCGATCTTCAAGGTTAAGCAACGCTTGCCTAGGTTGGTCTGTGGATGGGTGACCATCTTAACATAACGAGTTTCCTCCGTGCCTCGGAAAGCACGTTAAGCCGTTGGTCCCGGCTGTCATTTGGAGATCTTTGACAGTCCTTACGGATAGTCAGAAGCCAGTAAATCTGACTCCAGTCTTGCCATGAAGTACCATGTTACCCCAGTAAATGGGTTGTGGAGGTCTGGTAGGCAGCTGCTCCTCGTAAAATACTGGTATTCAGCTAAATCCGGCTTGACTGGAAGCCGACCCCAATATAGATGGGAAAAGGCTAGGCAGACGATGATGATTTATCTACAGTTCCTTGTGAAGTTTACTGTGTTGTTTGCCGTGCTGATTTAAAAACACAGTCTTATTGGTTTGCTAAATATTATTGATGTTTTCAGTAAAGTGGCGCAACTAGCGGTGGCGGCTGGCGAGTGGTCGCGTGCGTTCACGCTAGCTCGCGAACACGCCGAGTGCAAGCGCGAAGTGTATCTGCCCTACGCGCACCGCATGGCGCAGGAGAACAAATTCGTTGACGCTCAGAAAGGTAAGTCAATGATCCTTCCTTTACCACCAGCATTTCAGCTAAAAAAATCTTAGTATGAAGTGTATATATAATATGCAATATCATCATAATTACGTTGTAAAAAAGGGATCGTGCTATTCAAACTGTATACTAACTAACCAACTATGGACTTTGTCTCGATTACAAGATTAAAATAGTACATTATGATACAAGTGTGTAATGTGGGGCATTATCGTCGCGGTGGTATTAAGACCCGAGCCATGGCGAGGGTCTTAAGAGAACCAAGAACGATAATGACCAATTACTCACGTATATCATACGACGTTTTTCGACACACTTGTGAAGAAAATAAATTAAAAATCAACTTTATTTAGTAAGTACTTATATGAAAAGTTTATCTAAAGAAACAGTTCGTAAATTTGCAGTCAGTAAAGTTATAATTAACTATTTTGACTGTTTAGTGGTCATAGATTTTCTTGCGTACCTACAGCACAAATCATTTTCCTCATAAATAGTTGTTGTAGACATATTTATAAAATCTGTATTTTATTTTTAAATATGGCGGCTAAAAAATTGACTTTTCTTAAACGCGCGCATGCGCGAAAAATGGCGGCCATAGACTAGCTACTCTAGCTGTTGGTTTAGAAAAAATAAGAATGAGGTTGCATATAAACAGAAAATACAAATTTGACAAAAGATTTAATTAATTAAATATGTAAAATTTTAAATAGTTTATTTAAACACGAAATTGCATGAAATAAGTAAGTAAAACACTAATTTATGCTATTGAACGCAATAACAAATTTTATTCTTTTTTGTCTTAAAACTCTTTTTGACAAAAAAGAGGTTAAACCATAAGGTTCTAACTACATTACCGCACATGTGCATAATAGTAATCAAAATGTCACAGTTTGGTAACGAGCCCCTTTATATACCTAAGTGCAGTGCAATAATAGCCACTTTATGAGCAAGTGTGTCGAAAAATATATAATAGTTATGTTTTGTTAAACAGTCCAGAGTGAATGAGTTAGCTCCGTCAACCTCTCTGTACCGCAGTCATGACAATTTTCCGTTGTCATGATATAGAGTTGCTGGATCTGAAATTGTAGCATTTTATAGAAGACGGGGTCGGGTTAGACTAAAAGCCGACCAAACATTTCCTATTTTGCAACAGTTTATGGACACCATCATTTGCCTAGCCTTTTCCCAACTATATTGGGGTCGGCTTCCAGTCAAGCCGGATTCAGCTGAATACCAGTATTTTACGAGGAGCGGCTGCCTACCAGACCTCCACAACCCATTAACAAGGGTAACACGGTACTTCATGGCAAGACTGGAGTCAGATTTACTGGCTTCTGACTATCCGTAACGACTGCCAAAGATCTCCAAATGACAGCCGGGACCAACGGCTTAACGTGCTTTCCGAGGCACGGAGGAAACTCGTTATGTTAAGATGGTCACGCATCCACAGCCCAACCTAGGCAAGCGTTGCTTAACCTTGAAGATCGACCTGTGCGGCTGCTATTATCTAGCCACGAGCTCCTCCACACACAGTTCAGTTACAGTTTATGCACACATAGGAACAAAATGCAGAATGCATTGCGGAATTAGAGAATTTTCCCCACGTGATTAGAACATAAACAACTTTCCGAAAACGACAACCGGGCAGTTGCCCGGACCAGCCACAGCACACTTCTGATCGGAAGATCTTCCCTTATCAACGGAGTTTTGCGAGATTGTACATACACCCAGTTCTGCATACCTCTAACAACATATGATGTTGCTCAGCTAATTTAAGCATTTTCAAAATGCTGATGTTCCACCACCTTGCCCAAAGAATTTGTTTAATACTCTCAAGCGTCATCTTATCGAACAGTCCCGGGTTTCTTGCAATCTGCGGATCCTCATCAAGTTCACTTTATGGAAGTGTGCTCAACGCAGTCTTTAAATATTAATAATGCTAATTACACATAAAAAGCAGCAGCTTTATCGTCATTGTAAAGTACACGAACTCACTGAAACTGTGGCTGCCATCAACAATGATCTCGAAAATATTCACCAGTGGGCTAAATCTTTTGGTCTTTTACTAAACCCAACTAAATCTCAAGCACTCATTGTTGGTGGCAGATACATGCTCAGCTTACTGGATCACCAGTCGCTCCCGCCTATCGTGTATGATTCTGTGCCCATATTATACTCTAAGAGCGCTAAAAACCTTGGCGTGCATATGGACACTAAACTCTCTTGGGAGGTTCACGTTGCTGATGTGAGTAGGATGGTTTTTTACTCTTTTCAGTCTCTTAAACGTCTCCAAAAATTCCTACCATTTCACACTAAGGTTAATCTTGCACAATCTCTCCTTCTTCCGCTCATAGACTATGCGGATGTCTGTTTCCTAGATGCTACGGAGGTGCTTCTAAATAAACTCGAGCGTCTGCAGAATTTGTGCATTCCCTTTATTTTTGGCCTACGTAAATACGACCACGTGTCGGAGTTTCGGGCCAGGTTAAAGTGGCTGCCAATTCGGCGTCGGCGAGATACCCATATTCTATCCCTTCTCTATACTATCCTGCACAATCCCAATGCTCCTCAATACCTTCGTGAACGCTTTGAGTATTTCGTCCCGAGAGGCAAACCTTGCCGCACTTCCAATTCTCTTCTTCTTCGTACTCCACGTCACACTTCCAGCCGCTATGATGGCTCCTTTACTGTAACTGCAGTGCGTCTTTGGAACTCTCTCCCTCATTCTCTTCGCGACAGCCCTTCCCTTGTTTCCTTTAAGAGGAAAGGAGGAATTGACATAATATTAGTATATATTAGTATAATTATGTATAATATTTATATATATGTATTAATATATTTATTTATTTATTAGACGTAGTTATGTAGGTTTATGTTGTACACTAGATCCTGCCCTCGAATGTGATATCTCTCTGTTACTCAAAGGTTTGCTGGGAGAAAACTCATTATTGAGTTAAGCTCGCCTTTGTACATGAATTGTAAAAATCACTGTACTTAAATATAGTTTTTGTGTACAATAAAGAATTATGAATTATGAATAAAAATATTTAAAAAATGAAATAAATTGAGGACGTCTGACAGAAAGTGTTTTTTCTGTTTTTGATAGGAATCCTTCAAAAGGCGCCCGAACTTTGGGGGATAAGTTCGGGTAGTTGTATCAGCGCTCAGAGGGGGCGCCGTTACCTCTTAAAAGAACAGACCTGTGCAACGCCTGTTAGGGCACATTCTTGAGGAGACTGTACAACGGCCTCCTCAGGGATGCACGGTGGCGCGTGACCACCGTGCAACAGTCTTCCTCATCATCAATCACTCGATGGGCGAGCAGAGTCCCTAGTCGGAGCGCCCGTGGTTGCAGGACCCACCTACATTAAATGATCTAAGCGGGGGTGTTAGGCAGTGAGGTGGTTGCGAGTGGGATCGGCCCTCTCACGGTTTCGCTCGGCCGCTTCCTTCTGGACCATTACGGTCTCACAGAAGAAGGCAACTTCTTTCCATTCCTGCATAGCCCTCACTTCTGCTGGTAGAGATAGATCTTGCGCAATCCTGGCGAGTAGTAGTTGTCGCTCAGTAGCCCATGCTAGACACTCTTCCAGCGTGTGCCGTACTTCGTCGTAGCCTCTTGCCCAGTCTTGTTTTGTTTCCAGTCAGAACCTGTGTGAGTCTGTAGGAGATGCGCTTCTTTCTTGTCAGCCAGGCGTCGAAGTGCGGCAGGACGGCTTCGACAACGCGCTTGCACGAGAATTGCGGCTGCTCTAGCCGCTCGCGCCACCTCTCGAGCACATGTCGCCGTTCCTGCCACTTTTGCCTGACTACAACGATCGCTGGCACGCTTTGGCGTATGCCGCGAATCCGGTTGTAAATCCTCGCGTCCATATCTGTCAAGATGTGGCGGAAAGTGTGTCAGTAGAGTTGCGGCACACAAGTGACCCATAAAGGACCATTGATTGCACAACACCCGCTTAGAGGCAGCGAACTTCTTCACGAGGGCCCTCAAGGTTGGGCAGCAGCCTTTGCAAAGCAGGCTGGGGCGAGGCGCTCAAAGTGCTCATCGAAGCCCCACCGACTGCCCTGAGTTAGGCCAAGATACTTTGTGTGTTGACTCACCAGGACTTGTGCATCTCCAACTGTGACTGATGAGCTGGGTGGTTTTCTGGTTCTCGGGAGTTTGTGAAAGAGCGCCTCAGTTTTATTAGGCGCTATCTCCTCGCGGCGAGCCTATCAGCTCGCTCAGCAGCCTTCTGGGAAGTAGAAAGCCCCCTCCCTTTCGCGCCTGGCTCGCACTCCGCCCACTGGCGGGTTCTTGCGCGCCGATGCCTTCGGAGAACGACCCGTTCCCCGATTTGTCGCGCTTTCGGAAGAAACAAGATTTTTCTCCGGAAACTGCCTCTCTCTCGCACTCTGAGCTCACTGTGCGAACATTTTTGGCCATCGAGACCCCTTAAGCCCCTTTATTAAGGTCCTTTCACAGACCAGCTCGGAGAACATCGGCGCGCATTTTTCTTTTTACACAGACCGGATCGTATACGCTTGGAGTTGGTCGGAGCGGAGCCGCCAACTATTTCACATAGACCGGCTGGAAGTGATCTGAAAGCGGATGCGCTCGCAGCCGGTCAAAAGTGCTCGCAGCCGATCGGATGCTTTCGCAGCCGGTCAGATGCGCTTGGAGCGGGGTGGATAGCGAGAAAGAGCAGGCAATAGGAGTCGAACGGCTGCGCAAACGAAAGAAGTAGCGGTCAGCTCCTCTTATTATTTCACATCAAGCGCGTTCAAGCATTCTTAATGACAAAACAGTGGACATGCAAAAATAAACTTTACTTCAAATACTAAAAACTCTGTTTTTAAAGTGATAACAATCTGCTCTCCTCTCTGCTCTCCTCTCCTCTCCGGTACAGACCGACAACTTTGAACCGACCACACAGGTGAACGGAACCTTAGCTACTTGGTAGGGGTCGATGACCGCCGCCCAAAACGCACCGTCCCGCGGACTGGTCTTCACTCCGAACGTATTCGTAAGGGAACTAAGCTCGCAAGGATCTAGAGACCATCAAAATTTGGACACTAGTATCGGGCTTTTCGTTAAACTAGAGTCATGAAAGGAGGATGTTTTTGGATCCACCTTCGCAAAGCTATCAATGATTCATAAGTATTTTGAGCTGACTAAAAGTTACTACAAGTATGATACCAAGTTCCAAATCATAGTCCCTTCCAAGTTATTCTTTGTTTAACATGTTAGGTTTGCCAATAACCAAGCAATGCTCATGCAATTATATTGCATTTCTATGTTTTATACACGCAATGTGTAGATACTTCAGACGTGTGTAAAACTGCAGGTACAACGAGTAATATATTTTAGGCTATATAATGCTTTTGTATAAGAAAACTATCTTAACGTGTATATTTATCTATAAGGGGGAAAATTTCAATTCGAACTAGTAGGTCCTGAGATATTAATTGGGCTATTTTAATTATCAGTTTTTTTAATAGATAAACATTTTTATGCTTGTAATTAGCTTCACATATCAGTTTTTCTTTTTGAAATCAACTCACAGTCAACCAAGTTCTAGCTAAAAACCCTCAGGCACTGGACTATCAGTACAGTTTATCTTCTTCTTCTTCTTACCTAATCATTATTCCGGTAAATATAGCTGTACATTTGGGGGACATTTACAACCTAATCAGCAATAACGGGAAAAATCTTCGAGACTCCTTGATGTATTGCTTATTTTTGTAAATATTATTTTGTAAATAATTATATGACTGCTTCATAAGGGTGTCTACTGAAATATTAATTGTTCCATGGCCAACTTGAATGTTTCAGCATACCACATGGCGGGTGAGACGACGACAGCGATGCGAGTGTTCACGATCCTGGTCGGTAACGCGGTCGCCGAGGAGCGGTTCAGCGACGCGGGCTACCTGCACCACCTGCTCGCCACGCAGTGCCTCGAGACTGCTGCTGCGGCCACTACCGACAAGTTAGTGTTGTGATTTATGTTATCGAGTCATGGCCTGATGGCCCAAAACTTCGCAGGAATTAGGATACTATCATGCGAAGGACGGGGTGTTTATAAAATATGGGAATAGAAGTGGCAAAGACGAAAATACAAGGAGTAAGCGGGATTTAGGATGGGAGTGACTGGTTAAAACCCTGCCACTGTTCGGCCCACCCTGTGGTTCGTACTACTCAATTCATATCGGTTAACATTTAAAATAATCAAAGTGTATCGACTTGAAGACGGACAGTCGATTGTTTTGCACCAACTAAACGGTTATGAAAATGTTATTCAAGCTACCGCTAAGAAGTCATTTGTTTTGCAGAGAGCGCAATCGATCGCTGCGCGCGTTTGCGCACAACGACCGGCTGGCGCGCATCTACCACGCATACGACATGGTGCACCGCTGCGTGCACGAGCCCTTCTCGCTGAGCCAGCCCGAGGCGCTGCTCAACGCGGCGCGCTACATCCTCGCCCTGATAGACGGCGAGCCGCCTACTGGAGTCTCTATGTTGTATCCTTTGTTCATACTTTATTGTAAATTAGGATGGTATCCGCAACTCCAAGTCTAAAGCGCTTATTTAACGTTACCTGTTTGTGAACTGGCTTTTCTCTGCAAACACAGCATCTAGTTTGACATCTTGATGGTGCAGTAGTCGAGCTGTTGCACTGCGTTTAGTGGTTTGAGTGGTGGTGAGGCCCGCACGATACAAATATTTGTATGGCCTACCGATATTTGTTCCTGGTCGTATGTTGTATATTATGTGAGTTTTACATGTTTGTGAACGCACTCACGATGCAAATTCCTAGAGTGTAGCAAATTAAAAAAAATACAATTTTAAAGGTTAAAATAACTACTTCGCGTTCATACATTAATTATTCTTAATGGTAATCCAGTTGTTTGTATCTTTGTTTATCAAAACAAGCGAAGGTGTTGAACGCGAACACGCTGGCTCGTCAAATGTTGGACAAAATATTGGGCTTGCAGATCCCACATAAGTTTCAGGTTTGTAACTTGTGCTCTTGTGTACTTAACACATATCATGTATTCGTATATAGGAACGACATCGTTGTAATGTTTAATGTTGTAATGTTCTACGAACGACATCGTTGTAATGTTTCTTGCCAGTTGTTCTCCTTAAGAAACGACCAATGATTATTATTGAAATCGTGCACAAACTCCGGAAGTCTTGTAAGTGTTCTAAATAAATACTTTGGTAAAAATCTTACTGTAACTATTGGAAACTATACTTTATTTAAAAGCCATCACCACCAGAAGAAGAAGAAGGAGGCGTTACTGACACTATTTCTATTGTGTTTTCCGTAAAAGTATTAAATTGTGAAACTATTTTTACTTTAACACAATTGCAATGAAATCGATTACTCTTACAATCGGAAATTATACTAATCGATTTCTTTAACCCCATCCCCTTTCTTTTAATGTGTCACACAACTGTCAAAGGGTATTTCTTAGATTTGACGGGCTTTAATATTATGTTACTTTGTCTTTACTTTATTTTTTAAGATGGGATGTCATCTAAAGACTTCAAGGGGCGTATCAGACTTTTACCGACTAAAACCTCACCTGTGTTCAGTAAGCCCTTTGCCTTTTAAGAACATAGGATTTCCTCTTCAGAAAATGCCTGCAGGTGACATAGTACTGACAAACTCGATAGATCGCCATCTATTAAATTCGCGCTATGGTTTCGTTCATTCCATTTGCTTAAGTATCAAAATTGTCAATGCTCACTTATATTCCGTTCAATAATTCCGGAGACTAAAATGACATTTCAACACCAAAGAACTGGCGTCATTCCTATAGAAATTTTGACATTACTTATGTCAATTTAGTCTCCGGGTTTATTGAACAGAATATTCGTATTTACTTATACATAAACATCAAAGAATTTTTGAAAAGTTGAAGTCTTATAAAGACCCAACTTGAGAATCGCTTTAATGCATACACCTACATATTTATCCTCCATCCATGGCCTTAAATGTGCCGTACGACCAACTTCTCTGTTCGAGACTACCAGTAATATTTGTGAAAAATCTATAAAAAATCTCTTTACGTAGTACCTTTTGTAATTGTAAAGCCCGTCAAATCTAAGAAATACCGTTTGACAGTTCTCACAGATTGCAAAAAGGGGTTGGTCAAAGAAATCAGTACTGTAATTTCCGATTCTTATGAGATATTGATTTCATTTGTTTCTATTTAGTAATTGATCACAATTTTACAGATTTGTGTGTATTTTATGTGTTACTGTAAAAGCTCGTTATTGGTATATCTTAAATTGTACTAGCAAATCTTAGGAATTAGCAACGTGTGTAGGTAAATGGCAGAAATTTATATAATAAATATTTTTTCTGGCTGAAAAGCTTCACCTTAACCTAACCGACGTTGTAAATAATTGATGTTGAGTTTCGTAGTTTAGAAGTGCTGTGACATACGAGCAATTTTATCTTATGGAGATTTATTGTAACAATACTTACGAGTACATACGTATTATTTATTACGTTAAACTTTAATTATTTTTTTTTTTTCGCAAACAGTTCCAAATCTGCAGGAAATTAAGTAATATTAAAGGGATATTGATTTGACATGAGTATATTAGAGGAAGTTTGAAAGTGGCACCAGTGACTGAAAAGCTGGAAGGAAATCGTTTGTCTTGGTATGGTCATGTAAAGAAGAGGGATGAAACGCATGTTACGAAAGCAGTTATGAATTTACATGTGGACGGATGGAGAGGAAGAGGGAGACCAAAGAAAAGATATGAAAGAAAAGGGAGTTGATGATAGCATGACGGGTGACAGGACAGAATGGAAGAAAAAAAACATGTTGCGCCGACCCCAAATAATATGGGATAAGGGCAAGAAGAAGAAGATTAAAGGGATATTTTTAAATGCACATCTGCATAATTTATCAGCACACTAGGTAACTCCATTAATTAAATGAATGCATACCTAAACATATGAATTGTTTATCAAAAATATTAACTTGCACTGTAAATTTTGAACTGGGTGAAATAGGTTAGGTTAGAACTGTGACAAAAGCGGCCGGCGAGTGCTACTTCTCAAATTGTTTTTTAGAATATGTTCCTAAAAGAATTAGGTGATGGTATTCCTTAAAAATAATAAAACCTGTATTTATATAAAAATATTTTTTACAAAGTGGGTAGTTTAAAATTTTTAAACAATCAAAATGGGTGACGTGCTACTCTCCTTGCTAGGCTATAAGATAGCCTGTATTCTATCACATACCCGCAAAATGAGACACAATAGTAAAACAATAATAGCGCGGTCTCATAGGACCGGTCGGGGATTCATGAATTAAGGAGAGATAGTGCCGAGCGCCTGTCATTGTATTAAGTACTACAATTTTATGATTACAAAAAGAAAAACTCAGGTCTGCGGTCTTTTGAAGATGTGAAAAATCAAACTTTCATGTTAACGAAACAAAAGATGTACGTTTTGTAAAAATGTACGTTTTTAAAAAAAATAAATAAAAATGTATTATCAAGTATCGTATTTTATTATGATTATTTGTGAATTTTATTACACACTGCCGATATGTTTTGCATTTTCAAAACAGCATATTGTATAGCTCTGAAGTATTTGTAAATTGTATTGCAGGAAAGCGTGGAGCTGCTGATACTGAAGACCCGCGCCAGCACGGGCGGCGAGTCGCGCGACGACGAGGTGGCGCCGCTGTGCTGGCGCTGCCGCCGCCACGCGCCGCCGCTGTGCGCCTCGCGCTGCCCCTTCTGCAGGCACGCGCTGGCGCACTCCCTCGCTACACACGGTCAGTTTACGTATAGCCCGAAGTGTATTGTACACCTGCCTAGTTAGTCCTGCTACTTTTATATTAACAAGCGTGAGTTTTGAGTATAATTTTGAATATAATCCCCGAGTTAATCGAATCGGTATAGAGTTTTTCAGTAAATTTTCGGTTGTGTCAGAGAACCTGAATTTGTGACCGATCAGCAAAAGTCTGACACTCCTACTTTGCTCTATCCAGAGCAGGAGAAGTCATTTGATGATTTCTCATGTAATAAAAAAGAAAGGCAAGCAGGACTAACTAGGCAGGTGTACAATACACTATACTCCGTCGGTTTAGGTAGTTAACTAAATGTAAACAATCTTGGCATGTCTTTTTATCTAAAAGTTGTCTATAAATTGTATATAAAAATCTTTGCAAATAGGTATTTACCTAAATCGATGTTAGCTAATAAACTAAATTTAAATAATCTTCGTGTATATTATATACGACCTCTTTAATATAAAAAGACATACATATACACCTACATACATTAACTACCTAAACCGACGGAGTATAGAAATACTTCAACTTCTCGTATCATTCAGATATCTGAAGTCGGAGAAAATAATTGGCGTGGACGAAAATGTAAATGTTCAATTGACTACAAATGCTGTCTATGTCTAAATACAAACGTTAACTTAATTTTGATACATAAAATCATTCTACAGCCGGATATATATTACTCGCTGCCCCCTGCGGTTTCGACCGCGTCTTAGGTTACTACTCCACTCCTATTGGTCGTAGCGCGATGTTATATAGCTTGCAGCCTTCCTCGATGTATGGGCTATCTACCACAAAAAGGATTTTTCAATTCGAAACTACTAGTTTCGTATTCGAACGAGTTTTCGGATATTGATAGTGTTATAAGCACTGTTAAGTTAACGGAAGAACAAGTACTTAACAAACTGAAACACATAGATGCATCGAAAGGTCCCTGACTTTATACCACCGTCATTTGCAACGTCTAGTTGCAGTCATGTACTCTCCTCGCCATTACAGATTATCTTTAATTCCAAGGAAGGAATTTTTGGTTTGGTATGGAAAAGCGCCAGAATCGTCCCGGTTTTTAAAAAGGGTGATCCTGCAAATGTTAAAAACTACCGTCCCATCTCAATCTTATCGTGTTTCTCAAAAATCTTTGAGGCTCTTGTCTGCCCAGTCATCACTTGCCATATTGATAAAATAATTTCTCCAAACCAACGTGGATTTAAAGCTGGACGCAGTGTGGAATCAAACCTTGTTGAGTTTGTGTATGATATTACTCTAGCTCTTGATAAAAGATTAGAAGTGGATGCCATCTACACGGACTTTAGCAGTGCATTCGATAAAGTTGATCATTCTCTTCTGCTGTCTAAGTTAGAATATAATGGTACACATGGTTCACTGTTAAATTGGTTCTCATCATATCTAGCTCGTCGATCTCAAATTCTTGTCGTTAATGGTTATGAATCTTACCCATACTATGCTGACTCAGGAGTTCCCCAGGGATCTCACCTAGCCCCAGTTCTATTCTCGCTCTTCATAAACGACATAAAAAATGAAATCCGTAACTGTAAATATTTAATGTTCGCAGACGATCTTAAAATCTATAGAACAATCAGTACAAATGAGGACACAGTTCTTATCCAAGAAGATTTAGATAGGATTGAGCGATGGTGTATCATCAACGGCATGCAACTTAATGTACAAAAATGTAGTCACATACGATTTACTAGAAAAAAAGATTCCATAGCTGTTGCATATAATATAAACGGAGTGATATTGGAATCAGTGAATGAAATTCGGGATCTTGGCGTCATTATGGATAATAAAGTAAATTTCAGAAGTCATGTTGATGGCGTCGTCACTGAATCAGCACGGTTACTTGGATTCCTTAAGAGAAGTACAAAAGGTTTTAAGTTGGTAAGAACTAAAATCGTATTGTACAAAACATTAGTTCGAAGCCATTTAGAATTTGCGGTTTGGAGCCCTGAGTGCACTACATAGTAGTGCACTCACAGAGAGTCGAGAGTATTCAAAGAGCTTTCACTAAACATTTGGCATATACCTCTGACAAAATATCTCCCAGGTGTCCATATGAACAACGTCTTCAATGCTTTAGCATGAATTCTCTGCGCGATCGCCGACTGACACAGGATCTAACATTTCTTTACAAATGGTAAATAATAAATTGGATTGCCAAAAGCTGATTGAGCAAATTGCGATAAAAGTCCCTTACATGCCTAGATTCCCAGTTACCAATATATTTTACACTCCATCATGTTGGCATTAACTCACCAATAAACAGACTTTGTAGAGAGATGAATTACTTTGTAAAATTCGTACCTGAGGTTGATATTTACCATGACTCCTTAAAAGTCTTTATAGCCAGAGTACTGGAGTCCCGAAGAACGTTTGACAATTGTGTTTAGGTTATTCATATAAATCGCTCACATTATTATTGGATTTAGATCTATGAAACAATTTTTGTGTCTTTTCATATGTCATGTTTAATTTTATCTTACTTAATTTAGTTTTCATTCAATTTGATCTTCATTTTAAAAGTGTATTAATTTATTTTGATTTTGTTATGTGTTACAGTGGGTGGCCAAATTATTAGGGACAGTACCTGAAATTCTTATATTAGTATCAACTTTGATTGCATTTTGCAGGCAAAGGGTTGGTTGTAGGTCCAGCTAATATTTTTTATTTAAAGACTTTATTGATTGACTTAATAAAAACATAAAATTTGAAATCAAATTCTTTTATATATTTTTGAAAAAAAAAAAGGATACGTAATACGATGATTTCGAAAAAAGTCAACAATGTTATAAATCTCACTTTTTAAGCTAACCGACGGATTCATAAAAGATTTTTTTTATATTATTACTGGCATCAGTATTATTATTTTGATATAAAGCAACATTTTGAGATCGCGCTTTTTTTTAAGTGATATTTTTTAACATTGTTGACTTTTTTCAACATTTGGTGAATAGGTGAATATTTGGATCCTCCTGCCGGTGAAAAAAATAACACCAGTTGATTGTAGCCCTCATTAAAGAGTGGCCATTGTACTAGAAACCTGCTACAGAAAGCCAGAACTTGCATAGAGATCATACCACGATAAATGGATGCTGTCACAAAACACTAGCAATATTCATCCATCTTATTACGTGTCTTTTTTTTTCAAAAATATATAAATAATTTTGACTTCAAATTTGATGTTTTATTATCTCAATCAATGAAGTCTATAAATAAAAAATATTTGCCGAACCTACAACCAACCATTTACCTGCAAAGTGCAATTAAACTTGATAATAATATAAGAAATCTAGATACTGTCTATGGCCACCCATGGTAGTTTTCACAATTTGATTCTTTTTTCTCATTGCCATTTTAAGTTTGCCATCGTGGTGAAAGGATTTGCCAATCGACCGGAGTCGATTGCCCAGGGTGCGCCGGACGTAACAGGGATTCGTATGGTACGTCACTCGGGGAGGCTCCTTTCATGCACCCAGGTTGGCCGTAGCAAAGACAATCTCCACAGATGGGGGTTCTCGGACGGTTCTGATCTTCAGTGTTTGTGCGGCGTCTCTCCACAGACCATGTCCCATCTTCCATCCTGCACCACATGCCCTGTTGCTTGTTCTCGCGAGGACCTAATGACAGCATCAGTGGACGGCATTGCCGTGGCCGAGTACTGGGCCAGGCAAAGTATCTAACTGGTTTTGCCACAGACACGCTAAGAAGAAGATTGCCATTTTATATTATGTAATAATTTATGTCACCCTTATTTTATGAATGCTGATTGACCTGTAATTGGCGACTATGTAAGACTTAGGCCAATTGTTTTTTATACCCAAGAAATGCTGTACATAGAAGCTGTTGGTTTTACCTTAATAAATAAATAAGTAGTTCCCGAGATATTAGTTAATTACTCAGTTACCCGCGAAACGAGACACAATATATAATAATTATTATTATTTTATTATTTATTTTTTTATTATTATTTTTTTCTTTTTTATTTATGTTTGACATAAATGCTTACTTTGTTAAGTATTACACTTTGTATTATTATTATTTTTTCTTTTTTGTGAATGTGAGGACTATGTGGATTGCTTTTTTTTTCTTTTTTAGTCATTTTAACTTATGTCTGGCAATTTGAGTGTTTTCTGTGGCCTAACCATTATGTCCTCTCTTTGGTATTGTTCGTCAAGTCGTTGAGCTCCTTAGTAGTCCTGAGTTGAGCTTTGCGAATATTGACAAATGCTTGCACTGACTGGACAGGTCCACTCAAATTGCATGGTTCTTTCTTCAAAAGGCCATCTCAGACACTAATCTGCATGGTTCGCATATTATTTTCATGTTGTACGGACTTTAAAAGAGACTGTGACCCCTGAGTTTGTTTCGGTGTTTCTTCTCAGGGTAGTCAGTTAGGAAACACCGGCCTCATCTAGTAACAAAAAAAAAGTCCAAGAAACAAAAATTGACGTGTAAAAGAGTTTGAAAAAATCTATTTGCAAAATAAATATCATTTATCATTTATCAATAGTAAAACAATAATAGCGTGGTCTCATAGGACCGGTTGGGGATTCAAACGTTAAACTATACAATAGTTTTATCATTCTTTTTTTTTCAATCAAGTGCACAATTTTTAGAGTGGTAAACTTTTTATGCTTGTTCTTAGCTTCACATATCAGTTTTTCTTTTAAATCCATCCACAGTCATCCAAGTTCCAGGTAAAAACCCCCAGGTACTGGACTAATACAAAATGTAAATTTTTGTGGTACTGTATCTCGTTTGCATCGCGACTGTAGCGCGTTAGTAGCGCGGCTGACGCGCGTTTGTATCGCGACTGAGAATCGTGGCGTAGGCGCGGGCAAGCCGCTAGCGGCTTCATCACGACTGTATCAATGCGAACGCGCGGCAGCCGCGCTACTGCATCGCATCAAAAAGTCGCCATGGGTGAGGCCCCTAGAGTTATCGGTCTGTAATAATTTACATTACATGATTTCCAACAGCATTATAATAATAACTATATCATCTGTTTACAGAAGTGCTACCGCTCGTTCAATTCGAGCCTGCCGAGGGAATTACGTATGAAGAAGCGTTGGACCTGATCGAGCGCGCCCCCCTCCCTGAGTCTTCAGACGCTGAGAGCAACGAATATGGCGCTGAAGTCCTCAGGATAGACCATGACGTGGATAACGCTGACCCATTCTTAGATAAAGTTGATGAGGTATGTTTATAGACCACACCTGTGTTATAATAAAACCAATATAAGCTGGCCTTTTAGATATTGGTGTGTTTCACAATGTTTGTTACAAGTTCAATAAGTAGTCTTTTTTATTTTTGGGTGGAGATCAGCAAAAGACATCTCCCGCTCTGGGCGGAGCGGGAGAGCGCGTCAGACTTTTACTGACTAAAACCACCACGCCTGTGATGTCCAGTTGCTCCTTACGTTCTAGGACTATGGGTATACTTTTCAGAAAGTCCCCGCGGTACTAGCTAGCGAACATCGGTCCTATTGTGCCTCGACAGCTGCTAGCATTCCTTTCGGAAGCGCGTGGAGTACTACGCGCTGTTGACAACTGCGCTCGGTCCGGTCGATTACTGAATGGCCGGACGGCGAGCGTGGCTAGTCGTTGGGGTCGGAATCTCAAATCAGCTGGGGCGTGAGGTCATTCGTTCTCTGACGTGTACGGCTGATCGTCTTACGTTAGCATTAATTAGTGCTCCACAGAAGGCTTTCGCATGCCATTCCATCTCCATACTGAAATCTTGCACACGTACAAGGACTGTTGCCTCTAGATCCCATGGTGGCAGGTCAGCAAAGTTACTCGCCGCTTCGAGTGAGAATGTGCGGTATCCTCTCTCCATCCGGATGGTTATGACCCTTTGGAACTCATTGCTTGGCCGTCGATCGCTTTTGAAACTACGGCGCCCATACCGGTGCTCTGAAAAAGGCCATGGAACGAACGATCCCCACATAGAGCCTCCGCTAGGAGGTGTCTGTCTTTATCTCTCGCCGATTTTACTCTCCCTTGTGGATAGAGGTAGATGATGAATATGTCCGCAAAATAGGCCTCGATCACAAGATAGAGATAAATGGGCGCCTGGTGACACCGGAGTGCCCTTCTAATAGTAGCAATACCTGGGTAGAGAATTGAAGACGTTAGACCTTGCCTAGTGACACCAGATCCTCAGTCGTGAGGACTCGCACGTGTATGACGGTGTCTATCGTAGAGCGTCCCTTGCGAAAGCTGAGCTGGTCATCCTCAAGATCCGGCCCTACCTGTGCTAGGTGCGTGATGAGGCGGTCTGCAATCACTCTTCCAAAGAGCTTGCCCACCTCGACGAGCTGCACGATTGACCTACGGAGAGTAGCACACACATAGCAGTGTAGCGTTGCAGGTTACAGCCTTGTGACCGGGCCGACCAAACTGGCAACGGTGCTCACTGTTGTCGAAAGCACCTCAGAGGCTCAGAAGTTTGAGTTCCAGCAGCTTCACCCGCGCTGAAACTCAGCCCATTAATACAACCGAAAGTTCTTTTCGGCTCTTTCCAGTTATGACCTTGGCTATCGCCGCCCGTGGCAGCTTGAATAGTGCCTGCCCGCTTCTGATTGGCAGAATACCCTCGCATCCTGACAAAAGCGACCACCACCTCGTCTTCGTCACGGAGTCGTTCGGACCCATAATACACATATCAATGCACTTCGTGGGCCTGGACACTCGCGCCTCCCCTGCATCTTAGGATGCTCTGATTTTTTAGGCCAGAGCGGCCGCGGTAGGGCCGCTGTTCGCACCAGTCCCTGGTTCTAGCATTCGGGCCCCAGTTGGGGTGAGTCTCATCCAAAAGCCCTCAGCGCCTCCAAACTCGGTGAGGTCCACCGCTCGCTTCACCGTGTCCCTCGCCTCACCGTAGGTCACCCTTCTTTTCCGCTACTGGCTCTAGTATAATCTACGGATGACGATATAGCTACGGATGACGGGTCGCGAAGCCTAGCCGCGGGAGCCCTTTTTTGCGCTGCTGCCGCCTATTGCATTCGGCATCGGCCGGAGATTCTGCAGGCTGGGGCAGCGTGGCGGCTAGCTTGCCGCCGCGCCAGGAGCTTTTGCCGCCTTAGCAGCCACTGCCGCCTTGAATTTTTTGAAAGCGGCTTACTCTGCTGTTGCTTAGCTTTCCGGAGTTGGCCTCGCGGGCCGTGTCGTGGCCCTGCCTGCCCTGACGGGCCCGGCTCGTGCGCAGCAGCTGGGCCCGCCACGGGAGCGGGCGGTGTGTGACGCTACCTTCCATTGCCCGGAACCCGCCAGGGGGGGGCGCAGCTGATGCCCTCCAGAACAGAGAACTACGCTTGCATCCGCTGCTGGAACTGCTGCTACTGCCAAAAACCACACAGCTGTTGCCACAGCAGGGTCAGTACCACGCTCTCCGGCTGCAACTGAATTTGCTCCTGGTTGCGCCCTTTTGGTGTCACCTCGGGACCAACTCCTTGGAGATCGGCCAGGTCCGTCTCGAGCCCCTCAATCTTCTTATACAGAGAATTTTTGAGGGTCTCTACGACAGCTTTAGTGCCTTAGCAATTGAGGCCGGCCGAAACTAAATTTTGGAGGATTTCTTCCTTTTATTGGAGCTGCTTTTTAAGGCGTCTGCCACGGACTCTGTGAATCTGACCATAGCCTCCTCCATGCCGTGCCGGCCAGCCTGACCGCTGAGTGCCCCTCTCTGGCAATCTCCAGAGATCGCCTCCTGGACAGTAAGCCCCTCCCCTTCCCTGTCCTGCGGTATGTCTCCACCCAGCGGTAGGATGTTGCGGACTGGAGCGTAGTCGGATGACGACCTGTTCAGTACCCGCTGGAGCCGCGGGCGAGCTACTTTGGTTCGATGAGTGCACGAAGAATTGTACATAGGCCAAGGACCCGAGGTAGTTGCCCCACCCCACCTAGAATACGAGGGGCAGCCCAAACTCTGATCGGGGAGGCATTATCCTGCATGAAGGTATCCTCCTGCGGTAGTTATATTTTTTCCACTTGTGCTCGTGGTTGGTGCTGGACACATCTTTGTTTTTATTTTTTGTTTTTTTATCAACGGGGTGAGGTCCCCCATAAACACGTTCGCCGTCATGGTCATGGCTGATATACAGACACGTACCAGAGTCGTAACGAGGACTCGATGGAACGATTGGTGGTGCAAGGGAAAGTAGAGGGCAAAAGATCACGTGGGCGCTCTCCAATACGGTGGACTGACCTCATCAAGTCGGCTACACTTAACTTACTTGACTTAAAATCCTATGTCCCCTAGCTGGAGCAGAGGGGATCGACAGTAGTCACCCATCGCGACCGGTCTTGCGCTTTACGCTTGACCTCGCTCCATGTCAGTCCGATGGCCTTTGCTTCTGCTAATACGGTACGTCGCCAGGTCTGTCGAGGACGGCCACGCTTCTTTTTTTCTTTGGGATTCCAATCCAGAGCCTGTTTAGGTATATGATCGGGATCCCTCCTAAGCGTGTGACCAATCCAACCCCACTTGCGACGTTTGATCTGGTGGTCGACCGAGCTTTCGTGACATTTTTCCAACAGTTCCACGTTAGAGACGGGCTCGGACCAGTTAATCCCGAGGATACGAAGGAGACATCGGTTCACGAAAACCTGAATTTGGCGTGAGATCTCTTTTGTTACCTTCCACGTTTCGCACCCGTAAAGCAGCACGGATTTGACGTTGGACCTGAAGATTTTTAGTTTAACTCTTCGAGTCAATTTCCGTGATTGCCAAACCGGCCTCAGCTGTGCGAAGGTACCACGCGCTTTGGCGATTCGTGAAGCGACGTCTTCCTCAGTCCCACCAGTTTCCGCCACGACACTTCCGAGGTACGTGAATCTCTGAACGCGTTCCACCGCCTCGGTGCCGATCAGCAATGGCGCAGAATTGATCACTCCTGTACGCATTTCCTGGGTCTTCCGCGAATTAATTTTAAGACCAGTTTTCGCTGCCTCCTCACGAAGGTCATTTAATTTTGCTTGCATGTCGGCGTATGTTTGACTCAGCAGGCATAGGTCATCGGCAAAGACCAAGTCTTCTAAAACGCTGGACAATCCCCACTCTATGCCGCGGCGTCTCTCATCGAAGATGCGAAGCAAAATTCCGTCAAGAACAACTATAAAGAGGAGAGGCGAGAGGAGGCAACCCTGGCGAACATCCGCGTGCACTGC
Organism: Mythimna separata; assembly: GCA_030763345.1. NCBI lineage: Eukaryota > Metazoa > Arthropoda > Insecta > Lepidoptera > Noctuidae > Mythimna > Mythimna separata. The sequence goes on along the minus strand of CM061167.1, from coordinate 16,731,656 downwards.
GATATCTTCTGAGATGAGACCATCGTGAACCACTTTGCAGTTGAGTCGGCTACACACTGCAGCATAAATCACAATTCCCAAGCCGCCAAACACAGAGCTGCATGGCGTCCTGTCGCGAGAGAGCCGGTGGCGCAGGACTCGACCGAAATGTGACCACGACCAGAGTGGTCGTGGTCACATTTCGGTCGAGTGCACGACTAAGAAGAAGACCAGAGGCGAACCCTCTCTCTAAAATCACCGTCCAACAGTACCAACAGCTGTTGGTGCCAATGCTCTTGGACAGCGCACCCTCCATGGCGGTCCGTCTGGACTTTGCTCTGTGTGTTGCTCTTGGTCTGGTTTCTCCCTTGAGGCCTGCCGGTGAGATTAACTCTACAGGTATAGACTCACAAGCCCCACCACAACGAAAACGTGGGAACACAGATAGTCTGTAATTGTAAAATGCAATCACTAAAGTGTATGTATGTCAATCGAGATATCATTTGCCAACGATTCTTTGGTTGGCTGCACAATGTTAAACTTCGTCAACTTTTGAATCACATATACTCGTAGACCAACTAAAATTCAAAGCAATTTGTAACGCAGCTTTTGAAGTCTCACTGCTTCCTTATTTTAGCAGCTTATGTAAGCACTTACTAAAACTATTTTCTTTTGTGATATTTGCAGGACGACGAGCTGGGAGTAGTGGTGTGCAGCCGCAGCGCGCTGGTGCAGCTGAACCCGGCCAGCGTGGTCGTGATCCAGCGGCCGCCGCTGAAGCCGCTCATGTACCGCAACATGCTGCCGGAGCTTCCCGCCATCGCCTGCCAACACTGCCATAATGTACGAGGGCGGTTCAATAAGTACTTAGCCTCACCGCCCCATGGCGCCACTATCGCAAGATTTTTTTTTATCATGTTGTACATTTCCTTAGAGGGCTCCCTTCAAAATTTTAGCTGATTTGGACTCATAGTTTTTTTTTTGACTGCGTCTGGAAACTGGCGTGTCGACGGATTTTAGAAAAATGGAATTGAGCAATATGGGTCGGTGATTTCATTCTTATTTTTGGAAGGGAAGTCGCGCAGCAAAATCAAAGAGCTCTTGAATACTGTGTACGGTGACTCTTCTCTTTCGATGGCGATTGTCAAAATTGTTTTATTGAGCTGAACGTGTGCGCCAGTCCGCTTTTGAGGAGCCACGCCCAGATGCCCATAAAACGGCTACCACGGAGGATAAAGTGACAAAAATCCATGACCTCGTATAGGTAGACCATCAATTGAAGGTGTGCAAGATAGCTGAAATATTGGGCATCTCAAAAAACCACGTAGGTCATATCCTCCATGAATTATTGGGCATGAAAAAGCTGTCTGCGTGGTGGCTGCCGCGTTTGTTATTTTCAGACTACAACCGCAACCGTAAGAACACTTCAGAGCAGTGTTTGACGCTGTTTCAGCACAATACGGAGGAGTTTTTGCATCATTTTGTGACTGTCAGGGAAACATGAAACCACTGGTATACACTGGAGACCAAGAAACATTTAAAACAGTGGATTTCACCCCGCGGACGTGCTCGGAAGAAGGCGAGACTGTCCTATCGGCCGGAAGCGTGATGGCCACCGTTTTCTGGCTTTCGCAAGGAGTGATAGACATCGACTACTTGACGAAGGGCAATACGATCACAGGGCTCTCCAATGCCGAAAAATTGGATCGATTCGACGCCGGATTGCAGAAAAAACGGCCCCATTTGGCGATGAAAAAAGTGTTGTTCCACAATGGCGACACACCGGCTCACACTCCTCCGTCGCCACGGCCAAAATGGTCGAATTAGGCTATGAACTGTTGCTCCACCCTTCTTATTCTTTAGGTTTGGCCCCGTGCGACGTCTTTTTGTTTCTAAACTTGATAAAGCCACTCGCTGGGCAAAAATTTGAACCGAATTAAGAGATTATGGTCGCCACGGAGGCCCTTTTTTCAGACCTCTAGAAAATATTTTTTTTTAGACGGGTTAAAGAAGTTGGAGCACCAATGGGTTAAGTGAATCGAGCTATAAGGAGACTATGTTGAAAAATACATCGCTACTTTTCCATTTTTTTTATTTTTCATTCGTAGGCTAAGTACTTATTGAACCGCCCTCGTAACTACATTTATTCTTTATTTTGTACACTGATATTTTTACTTACATTTAAATAGGACAGGTGATGTACATAGGCGAGCTTAACCCACAATTGGATTTTCTTACACTACTACTTTTCTTATATATTTAGGGCCTGTTTCACAATGTCCGAGTAGCCACTACTTTCTGAATAAATTCAAAAATGGAACAGAATTTCTATGAAATTATCTGCCAAGTAAGATATTGGAAACTTAATCATATGTGGTGAAATAGGCCCTTAGTATACATATGTTTATAATAAAAATAAATGTCATTATTGAGGATAACACACAATTATGCACAGCACAAAATACATAAACATACTATATATTACAATATATAAACCCTATACATACTTATTTATATATATCTCCATCTCCATCTTTATTATACCTACTTACAGTTTTCTTCAGCGTATTAATTGGATACTTTATTTTTGAATAATATTTGTTCTAAACTACTAATAAAATTATAAATATTAAAACTTTTAATATTTGGAAACTCCATCAGAACTATGGTCTATCGGTTTAGGTGGTTAACTAAAGGTAAACAATCTTGGTATGTCTTTTTATATTAAAGAGGTTGTATATAATATACACAAAGATTATTTAAATTTAGTTTATTAGCTAACATCGATTTAGGTAAATACCTAGTCGCAAAGATTTTTACATACAATTTATAGACAACTTTTAGATAAAAAGACATGCCAAGATTGTTTACATTTAGTTAACTACCTAAACCGATGGAGTATAGTTATAAAATGAAGTAGCATTTAGCATTTCAAATATTTGTATGATAAAGAGTAGGCACGTGGTGGGAACTTCTCTGTCTCTTTTCTAGACTCGTTACCTAATGGCATTGACGTTTCACCGATACCAAAAAGATACGCAACTTACGACGTGGTAGGTTGCGCATTGTTTTTCAGTTCGTTTTGGTTTTCTGTCTCATCCTACAGATTTGAAAGGTCTCTAATTTAGTTAATCCATATATTGTATATACACTCGTATATATATTATATGTAGAGAGAAACTGAGTGACTGACATATCAACAAAAAGCCGAAACTACTGGAACTAAGAGTCTGACATTATGCATAAGGTTTCCTTTTATGACCTTGGCGAGCACTAAGACAGGATTTTGCGAAATTCACTTCCTCAGGGGCTGGAACGAGGCTGCAATGTTTGGATTGAGATAACTACTGCGGAGTTTTACAGAACAATAAACAGATTGGGAGTGAGTAAGTCAGAGGTAGGCTAGGCACTATTTTTTAAGGCACGGCTTTACAGAACAATAATCAGTAATGCCTACCTCTGACATATTCACTCCGAATCATAAGTTTTTAAATCTTATACTAGTTTTTACTGGTGACTTATAATACAGGTTTCATAGAGACCTATCACAGGCACCAGTCTCTCACAAAGTTAATTCCATGTTCGTGCTTCATATAAACCTAGCATTAAGTAACTTGTGTAGAGAAAATAAACTACTCTTATTATTATATTTGTGATTAGCCGAATGTTCTAATAGCCAACTCATCAAACACACAATCAATGAAATTGACAGATTAATTATTGAAAGGGGTTGATAATGATGTGAAAATACAAAACTAATTGTAAGTATACTGTTAACCAGAAATGCAACCTGCACGACAATTTATTCTGGGTATATTTTATCAATAATATACTGGGTTATTTTAAAAAGCACTAACAACCTTCCAGGACTGAATTACTGACATCATAAACAACAACTATTGTTATATGATTTTTACACAACATAATAACGGGTGTTTTTTTGAGTTTTGGTTTTTAAACTAGCAGTAGTTTTTCTAGTGACTGCTAATTTAACATACATATAATATTTGATTTGTGGTTAGAAGGTTTTGCCATTTTGCAATGTATAGACTTACTCCAATTATTCTCGATCTCGAGTAGTCTATACATTGCTTGAAAATAAGCAAAATTTTGAAAATTATATTTTTAGTCGCCAAATTCACTGTGCCTTGCGTCTATTACAATGGATAATCGGTGCTCCGAAATTCGGAAATCTATGGATCACACTACACGCACTCTAGTTGATAATACGCATCCATAAAGACGCCGAACACGCGCACAGAAGCTACAGCTGCTCTAGAGCGTAGTATTCAAAAGAACCCGATTGAGTCGATTCGCCATTGTGTACAGCAATTGGAGCTGAATAATGTGAAGTCACTTGTCTTTGCAGATAAACTACGGACATTAGACCATTAAAAACTAACATTCACAGCGTTATTCCCAACATACGGCCCCACTTCCTTGATAAAGTGGTAAAAAAATTAGACTTCCCGTTTATGCTTCATTCGAGCTAGCCGTGGCGCCCGTATGCCCGAAATCATATTTAAACACAAATGGCATAAGAATATCTTTTAAACAAAGCCTGCATGGCAAATGCAATTTATTTTTGTGTGTTTTATTTCATTTAAAAATCAAACTTCTTAAAAAAACACCCGTCCTTGGTCCGTGCGAAGTTGCCAGTGTTTTACAAATAACCCTGTATTGTATACGTATGTTTATCGGTTGTCAAGTACTTAGCATGGCACTGCATAGTGTTGTGTGAAAAGTTGTGTAATATTATTATTATTATGTATAATTTCATTATAGCCTGAGCTATATTATCATCTTTGAATGTCGGCTATTTAACCTGCGACTCAACCATATTATTTTTACATACAGTTGTTCTACATGGAAGACTACGAGATCCAACTGGTGACGAAAGGGCACTGTCCTTTCTGCCGACACCCGGCCGAGGAGCCCCGGCATGATGACGAAGAAACCGAAGACTCGTTGCTGAACGATTCCAGCCCTACCACGACTAGTCCTAGCAATGACCGCGGCTCCTGGTGATAACGCGAGCGAACTGTACTGTATTCCTCCCCTCATAAAGTGAAAGCTGCAGGCTTGAGTGTGTTTATGTTCTCGTCAGATGGCGTCGATCTCAACATTTTTATTTCATTGCTTTTTTAGTGTATGGAAGTATTATTAATCCAGGAAATGGTAATTACTTTAAAATCTACCTAATTCTGACTGTTACGGTTACTAATATTATTGCACTATTTTTAAGCTCCTTAACACTACTTTTTTTTTTTACCCATTAATTTTATACCGAACTTGTGATTTAAGTGGTAAATGATAGATGTTCATGACACAAAATTGTATATAAAATATTTTTATCACGTCAAGTGTTTTAATTAGGTATACAATAGGTTTTGAAAACATCTCATTTGGCGTATCGAGTGTATCAATCGTTATTGTTGTTTAATTAGTACAATTAGTTACATAAGAATTGTTAAAATGCTCTCAAGAAAGTGTTCATTAAATTCGTATAACTTTTGCTGTGTTTGTGGTAAAATTATATTGCCAAACACGAATACATCAACAACTGGAACAGTAAAACAAGCGTATTTTGAATACTTCAAAATTCTCGTAAATAACTAACTGGGCTGCAGGGAATAAAAGATACTTACGTTCCTTGCCCATGATTGCTTACAGTCCAAGTACAGAAAATAAACGAAAGCATATGGTCACTTGAATTGACAATTCTCTGATGCTAAACTTATGGAAAAAATCTTTGTAAGTGCTAAAATAAAAACGTTAAAAATTAAGAATAACAATTTTGATTGCCACTTATCCAGTGTTGAAAAAGATGCTTGGTTCTACCAGTAATTGCTTTATTGGGCAACAATAAAACTGAAGATTAAGAAGAAATTTCATGTAATTTAATGATTAAATATCTCATAATGGAAGTAACTGGTGATAAAATTTAGATGTCACTGAAAACAGAATATTTTTTTTTAAAACCTGTGAAGCGTGAAATAGTGTGATAGTGTGTTAGTGTAGTATCAAAATTTAAAGTCCTATAAAGGAATCAAAATTTCTTGAATAAAAAAGTAATTTGTACCGATTATGATTTTTAAAATTGCGGTTATGTAAGAGAGTCGAAACAAAAAAAAATTAAATATTTTTCAAATTTGACATCCTCATTTTTTTCCACATCTATATCCAACTAAGATTTAATTACCCTACCGATTTTCATTGGTTTCAGGTATGGGTAAAAAATGTTATAAAGCAGTGTAATTAGAGATTAAATATTTTGAGTTGAGCTCTATTTATCGACAAAAACATAGTCACACTCGGGCCTGCAGCATTTACATTAAGTGGTACTTTATTTACTGTGGGAAAAAGTTGTATACTAAGGGCCTATTTCACCACCTATGATTAAGTTGCCAATATCTTACTTGGCAGATAATTTCATACAAATTCTGTTCCATTTTTGAATTTATTCGGGAAGTAGTGGCTACTACTTCCCGAATGTAATGAGGAGCTCGTGGCTAAATAATAACAGCCGCACAGGTCGATCTACAAGGTTAAGCAACGCTTGCCTAGGTTGGTCTGTGGATGGGTTACCATCTTAACATAACGAGTTTCCTCCGTGCCTCGGAAAGCACGTTAAGCCGTTGGTCCCGGCTGTCATTTGTAGATCTTTGGCAGTCGTTACGGATAGTCAGAAGCCAGTAAATCTGATTCCAGTCTTGCCATGAAGTACCGTGTTACCCAGTAAATGGGTTGTGGAGGTCTGGTAGGCAGCCGCTCCTCGTAAAATACTGGTATTCAGCTAATTCCGGCTTGACTGGAAGCCGACCCCAATATAGTTGGGAAAAGGCTAAGCAGATGATGAGTGGCTACTCGGACATTGTGAAACAGGCCCTTAATTTAATAAATTGAGTACTTTAGCATCGTGTGCAATAAGGCCGTAAAATAATGGGTTGCAATACAGTCTTTAATGTGTTACGTGACAGCGAAAATGAGACTGAGCCACATTCGGTTAAGTAACGCCGCCGAATGATTACAATTTATAGTAATATTAACCTTGTCTTGATAAAGTTTTCAATTCTTTCGTGTGGTCATAAGATCACACCTTTTCTTTCGCCTTTTCGAGCTCACATATTACTCTTTACAACGGCAAAGCAGGTGTAATAACAAATTAATAGAGGTTCATTTCTGAACCTGAATTGCTTTTTCACCACCTTGCCATTTCAAATCAAGTCGTAAAGTAAGAACAAAATAAAGAAATAAATAATAGAGACGGTTGTCTCATCGTATCCATCGAATGTGTTATGTGAATAAGGGTTATGTTTATTTTACAAATTAGTTTAAAATTAGTCTTAATTATCATTTAAGATATATTTTGTGTTGGTTAAGTCCAATTTTATTTTATCTTTAAGTGTAAATATGATTTTGTTTTATTTCATTTTTAATCGTTTGATTACTGATTTCTGATAGGGTGGTTTGACCCATTTTTGTTGTCATTGCATTTTCTGTACAAAAATTGAACAATGGCCATATTTATCTAATAAATAAAAGTTATCATGAACGATTGATAAATCTGCCCAAAATTAGTCTTCATACTTGATTCGTATTGATTTGAATGTTATAATGATTCTCACATATCTACTGTAGCTAGTACTTTAGAAATGTATAAAATACTTATATTTACTGTGTGTTCTACTATCCGTCCTCTGTAATTAAGGATGATAAATAATGTATTTCTTTTAAATAATATTACCTCATATATTATTGAGAGACGATTATGTAGATTTCTTAATGCAAGAAAAGTATACCTAGGCAAGCCTTGTACGTTGTAATAGAATAGTATTAAGAGGGCGCGTAGGTATATCTAAGTTTAGATACAGGCAGCGTATGTATATAAATGTTTGATTTAATTGTGTGCCTGTATCTATATATTTACAAAACAAAATCGTTACCTACCAAAATTAAACTTTTTGTAAGAAATATGTTTTAATTCACATTTAAAACCACATTTCATTGTTGTAAAAAACAAAAGTAATAATTAAGAAAATGATCTCTTAAAAACTAGCATTTAAATGCGAACAAAAACATTTTGTGATAAGAGCGACCGTCCCAACGATTGTATAATAAATGTAAACACGAAATATCCGTTTATTATTTGAGCTGTCCCAAGCATTGTTTTTTTTTTAATGTTTGTAACGGCTAATCTGTGGTTACAAGCACCTGTTATAGTACATCTTGCAAGATGTTTTGAGATCGTTTAGTGTGCCATGTGTCAGCTGTTTGATTTTATAGCCTGCGGTAAGTGATGTTTTGTGAAGGAGACATTTGGTCTGCATTCTGGGATATCATAATTTTGATTTGTGGCTCTACGGTAGAAAAGTAAGTATGTGTAATGGTATGCAAAGGTACCAAGTATTTTGGCGGGCAATTATAATTTTAATTACACGCAACGCTATACAAATAAGTTTACGTGAATTATTCTATTGTTTTGCTAGGGTTTTTTTTATTTATTTAATTTTTCAACAAAGACGAACATTTGCCCCGCAAGGCCCCCCAGACTTATATTGATAGTACAAAAATATCCCAAGGGAACCTACTCTCGGGATAAAATGAATCCTATGTGCTAGTCTAGGACATGGTCTCTCTGTGTACCAAGTTGCACCGAAATCCATTCAACAATAACCAGTTCTATTCACAATTTTAATCTCGCTTAGAGAAAATTTGCAGGTATTTATGTGTAAGTTTGTTACTTCTTCACGCTCGAAAAGTACAACGGATTTCGATAAAACTTGGTACATAGGTAAACCCTAGCCTAGACAAGTACATAGGAAACGTCAAATCATTATTAATGAAACTGAGGTAAAGTAAAATAGTTGAGATTAAAATGAGATTATTGGGCTTACATGATGGTCGGTCAGTACAAGGTTAGATTTGTAGCCATAGCTTAATAGAAATTAGTGTCTAGTGGTCGTGAGTGCCCAGTACTGCGATCAAACCTCGGACGTATGGTGGGATACTATTAAGTCGTGGGAGACTTGGCGATCCTGGAGGGAAACGCAGGAATGGTTGAGTTTAGAGGTTACTAGACTAAGTAGCCAGAGATCACGATATGGGTATTATAGCAGATAGACATGATATTTTGTTGTAATAAAACACAGTCTTACCCCTGAATAAGTTCGTCGTTATTGACGTGTAATTGCAAGGGGTGCGAGCGAGCCCCACGCTCCCAGCCTGGGGTGCGCGAGCGACGCGCCGACCTGACCCATGTACGCCGTACAATCTATTTTTTACAAAAAGGATTTTGTTTTATCTTTTTCTTTTTGGCGGATGCTGTGAGAACTTTACTGTAGGATCGTTCACTGGACTTTTACCACAAAGATATTGAACGGGATAAACGTGTTTTATAGAAAGGCAACTTTACTTTGATTGCAGACTGTGTGAATAAGATGCAACGGCGGATTTCATCGTACAGACGTGTTTTTGGTGCTTGAGAAAGAATAACGACTTTCCTTTTTGGCTCTTTGATCTGATAAAGACACCGGTTTTTTTTGTAACAAGACCGTTACCATAGGCCATATTATAAAAACATTCAGAGGGAAGATGGATAGGCACAGATACCTACACGAATATGGTTTCTTGTGTCTGCGCTACATCAACCAAATCATTTCCATACCGCCGTACCCGTTCATCTATCATCAATTTTATTCAGTTATCACGCACAATAGATATTGTTTGGTAGGAAAACCAAAGTTCAATATCTACCATCTGCCTACCCCAAAGCGTTAAGGCGGAGGGGTGCAGCTGCCGCGTGCACGCGTGGCTTCGACAATGGTCTTGATCAATGAACCCGCCACCTCTCACCCTTCACATCAGGTTCCATATCGTTCTTTCTTCTGACTACTTACTTTTTGGTACACACGGTGTCCGAGTTTGCGTAGCAGGTTATAAATGTGTGCGTAAACGCTACCGCGTAAAACACAACAGGTATTATCGTTGTGTGCTACAAAGTAACTCGTCGTTTCTACACTCACACTCTTGCAAAAAAGCAATTAGTACACAACTATGAAAGCATAGCAAAAATTGGCTACTGCTGTTATCGGCGCCGTGGCGCAATGCGTATGATACGTGACTGACGAGTAAGAGGTCCCAAGTTCGATTCCAATCGTCTAGTGTAACAGAAAGTTTGCTTGTTTTTATTTTCTATTTGACCCTTTTTTTTAATAGTAATGTTATAGTTACTCTCATAATAATTAAAATATTTTGAAAATATTGTGACAAATAAAACTGCGATAATGATCCAACTATGTTTATTACAACTTATTAATTACATAGATTAAACGGAATGGTCACAATTAACGAATCTGTTCTTGATTATTCTTAATACAATATATAAAGTGAAAATATTCTAAGTCAGACAAGGATGGACGTCACTGATTTTTAAATTTATTATTAGTGACATAAATCAACATGTTATCAAGAATGAATTATGATAGATATCGCAACTCTTGATCTCAATAACAATAACATCATGTCACATAATACAACAACAGTATAATTACCTATAGCTTACTTCTTAGTCTTTTTTTTTACTTATCAAAGTTATCAATCAACATGTTTTAAAAAATGAACTATGATAGGTATCGTAACTCTTGGTGTCCAAGTAACCTTGACTGGTATTGCGACCCCCTACCTCCACTAACTCACCGGGACCCATCGATGACATCCAGCCCCAATAACCTAACGTAATGCGACCACTAGACCTGCATGGGAGAATATTTTTGTGATGGTAACGTTCTCCATCTTTTCTCCATAATATTTTACGCCCATCCTTATCTGACTTAAAACACTTTTCATCACTAAATATACTTAACTATGTTATTGCACCAATCGAAATCTATAAATTTTCTTGCAAACCGCATCCTTTCTTCCTTATGCAACGTCGCTGCGCCGCCAGTATAAATTAATTTTTCGCGGGCTTGCGACATTTTTGCTGCTCGTAAGTGGCGTCGAACAATTGTCATAGACACGTCGTACATAATTGCAGTATTTCTTGTTGTAGCAAAGCCGTCAGCGCTATACGTAGCAACAATATTTCGATGCAGTGGGTTGGCATCCATATATGCAATTGCTTTTGGACCCGGACGTTTGGCATCGATTGTCCCTTCAGCTGCATATCTATGCACCCAAAACTGCACAGTTTTCCTCTGTAAATAATCACAAAATTACGTTAAAACCTTACAAATATCAACAATGTTAAATTATTTTGCATTACCTATGTTAAGTTTGGGTTTGTTACTTACCGGTAGCATTAATCTCCTCGAAATTTCACTTATGGATACATTTTGTTTATGTAATACTATTATCTCAGCCCTCAAAAGTGTAGACAAATGAGACATGTTGTTTATTATTTGTAAAAAGTATCACTTTCCACAACGATTAATTATTTTTTGTCTCGGAGTAAGTTGTAGAACACACGATCGTGATAGGCAAAAGCGTTATGCCAGGTTAACTTATTATCCGACTCATTTCTTAGTAAATAACTAATAAAGTGGGTAGATGATAATATTCATACACTTAGTTTTTAATTACTCAGATACCCGCGAAACGTGACACAATAGTATAACAATAACAGCGCGGTCTCATAGGACTGGTTGGGGATTCAAACGCTAAAGCAAATATTCTAAGTTTTAGTTTTATTAAACTTCGTTATCATTATACTACAATAAAGTAGAAAAAAAAAATGTTTTGTCAATGGCAAGGATCGAACTCGATACACCTTTAACGGCAAGCAAGCACTTAATAATCAGTGCTAAATTACCATCTAGTGAATGAAGCGAATTTGTTTATCTGATTCGTAGCAAACACATATACAAATATGTGTGTGTGTAAATCGAGTAGTAAACGAGTTTTATTTTGTTTGCGAGTTGAGCTGGAGACATAATATTACTTGAATAGGTGAATTATTGTAAGATGATACTTTATGTTTGTTTTATACCCACAGCTACTTTTTTTTTTTTTTTTTCCGGTAGGGGAATCATCAGAATGACTTCTCCCACTCTTGGGCGGAGCGGGAGGGCGTGTCAGACTCTTACTGACTAAACCCCTACCCCGTTCCTTCGTTACCATCGATCTGGGGGACACGGTGACAACCTTTCGGATACCGTGTTCCCTAGAGGCTTCGGCCCTACCGGGCCCCTACAGTTTGCTGACATCTCCTTGAGGCGCGCGTGGAACAGAACGCGCCGTCGACGACTAGGCTCGGTCCAGATTATTACCAGACTGCCGGACGGCGAGCTACCCAGCGCTCGCTGTCCGCGAGCCCGCGCCTACGGTGGTCGGAAATCGGGATCGGGATCTCGGCGGCGGCGGCGTGAGTTCCGTTGCCTCACGCGGTCGGCAGCCTCCTTCGCACCCACAGCTACTTGATTATTGTGAACATTATTACTGATTACCTACCCATATCATAAAAATATACTTTCCAAAGATTAAGTGTAAGTGTTTGATGTTAATTTAAATAACTATAATAATTTCATAAGTGAATGTTTGCGAAAATAAAAAAAAAGTTGACAATGAAAGTATTGTCAACTAACAATAATTATAATAATAACGTATCTATTATTATGTTACGTAAATAATATATGTATTATATATATATATTATAAAATTATTTATATTACAAGTTATTTATACAAAAATTTCGTTAATTAATTTCGTAAATATACATAGTTTATATGTATAAAATTACAATTTTGATTTGATTACAATTTGATTCCTATTGTCTGATAAATTATATTTATCAGACAATAGGAATCGAACTTGGGACCTCTTTCTTACTCGTCAGACATGTATCATACGCATTGCGCCACGGTGCCGTTAACAACAGTAGCCAATTTTTGCTATATTTCCATCGTCTACTGTTTTGGAGATGAATAAAATACTTCTTCTATAGAATTTAGGCGTATAATCATGAGAATATAGTTTTTACAAAATTGCGTGTGCGTTTCGTTTACCGGTATAATGGCGGAATGACAGTGGCGGCGCGCGCGTAAGAAAACGGAACTAAGCCCCGCACTTCCCCTCTGGGCCGTCCAATCGTAGCGGCTGGCTGGGATGACGATGCGCAGACGAGTTAATTTGTAGCACACAACGATAATACCTGTTGTGTTTCACGCGGTAGCGTTTATGCACACATTTATAATTTTAGTGTGCGGTGCTACGCGAACTAAGTAAGAGAGTGACATTAAACAAATAATTAATAAGATCTGCCAAAAAAAACCAACAGTTGATTCTACAGCTTTTTTTTTATGGTAGGGGAATCATCAGAATGACTTCTCCCACTCTTGGGCGGAGCGGGAGGGTGAGTCAAGACTCGTACTGACTAAACCCCTACCCCGTTCCTTCGTTGCCTTCGGTCTGGGGGACACTCGGTGAGAACCTTTCGGAATACCCATGTTCCCCAGAGGCGACCGTTCCCTCACGCGCTCGCGGTCAGCGTTCTCCTTCACTAGCATTACTGCTTCGCAGAAGGAGGCGACCGCCTGCCACCCCTCCTCGCTCCGGACCATGGCCTGAACCAGGGCCCGGCGCGAGAGATCGCCGCCGCCGATGGCCTCCACAAGGACATGGCGGTGGTAAGCTCAAGCGGGGCACACCTCTACCGTGTGCTCCACCGTGTCCTCCGGGCGGTCCACACAGTGGCGACACCCGGGCGTCCTTTCCTGCTTGATCCGATGCAGGAACCTCCCGAACTTACCGTGTCCGGTGAGGACCTGCGTCATACGGAACGAGAGGACGCCGTGACCTCTTTCCAACCAGTCCTCAAAGAGGGGACTTACCGCCTCAATGACGGTGTGCCCAGCACTGGGTTGCGACAGTCGCAGTCGACATGCCACCCTGAGATCCCGCCGGAACTCTGTCCGCCATACCGCGACTTGTCGTGGCAGCGGAGTTTCACCCCGGCGCACAGTATACGATTTCACAAATCTAGGTGGACAATAATCTAAAATCAAAATTATAGAAATGGTACATTTTTTCACTTGTATCTCAATCTTGAACAACATTAGCAACTCACAAAACAAAGCAAACCTACCTGGGCCCCGCGACCCTTCCGATAACAAAAGGCAAAGATACCCTTTCAATAGCAGGTAAGCGAGAGCACGTTCAGTGCGACCGCTAACGTTAACGTGTTTGCATGTGTCTGAGTGTTTTGTGCGATACCAAGTGCTTTTTAGTGATGGAATCTTCAACTAGAGGTAATTATGGTTTTATTTAGTTAAAATATTACACCAAATTACTTTTTTAAGATTATAAAATATCATCCTAAACATACCCTTTTCAATTCGTTTTCATAACTTATAATTCAAAATGTAATTAGACATAAAGTACTTAGCAATATACAGCAAAATGATGGTAATAGTTTTAAATGATTCCTTATTTATTCTATTATTTGTTACAAGTTGTTATATTTTGCGTTTATTTGCGCAAATTAACTTTTTTCTTATTTTTTGTTGTAGGTGGGCACCTACAAACAAGTTTACAAAGAAAATCGTTGTTTGAATTTTGGCGTTCAATTTCGGCTAAAGGGCGAGTAACTCAAATGATTGACTTTGTTAAGTCAACACTAAGTGCTCCAGTCCTTAGTGAAGAAGCTGAACGGCTTTTGCGTGCTGTAATGAAGAATGAATGTGAAAAAATTCGGGAAAAATGGGAACGCAAGCAAAGAAAGTTGGACTTGTTTCTCCGTTCTTACGAAGAGTGGCTAAACGAAGATATAGTGTTAAATATGATCCCCGAGTGTAAACAATCGAGTTCCATTCGTGGGAGACCGCAAACAAGTTTTGAAAATAGTTCCAAAAGAACCAAAAAGCGCAAAGTCCAACATTTACTAACTGGTTATAGCCAAGAACAGTTATCATATGCTGCTCAATTGAGTGTTCGATCCAGTGGAAGACGTGATGCTGCTGATTTAATGCAGGAAATATCAACGGCTTCACCAAGACGTGCTACTACATATAAGCAAGCTCGGAAGCTTTTTTCAACGTCCAGAAGAAGTAGGAATTCTGAAAAACAATTACGACCATACACGGCTGAAGAAGCATTAGCATTGTTTATATCAAACAATTTCACAGTCCACACTTATAAAAATATACAACAAGAAGCGAAAGAAAGAGGATTTCCGCTGTATCCATGCTACGACCAATTAGCACGAGTAAAAAAAGAGTGTTATCCTCCGGTGGAATTAATTACAGTTAGTGATACATGGGCTGAAATTCAGCTTCAAGGACTTCTTGACCACACGGTTACGAGATTATGCAAAAATATTCTTGGAAATGTAATGCTAAGCTCTACAAACGAGTTAAATCATACAATGATTTATAAGTGGGGATGTGACGGTTCCTCTGGACATAGTTTATATAAACAACGGTTTGAAAATTTGGAGAGTACCGACGAATATATGTTTGTTATATCCTTAGTACCTTTAAGACTTATAACAGATGACGACAATAAGAAAATCTTATGGGAAAATCCACGTCCTTCTTCACCAAGATTCTGTAGAATAATTAAATTTATGCATGAAAAGGAAACGGATTTCTTAATTAACGAAGAATGCAAACGAATGCAAACACAAATCCAAAACTTAATGCCAACCCGTGTAGAGATTGATGGATGTAACATATTCGTCAGCCATCATTTGATTCTTTCCATGGTAGATGGAAAAGTATGTAACGTACTCTCTGAAAATAAATCCTCCCAGAGATGCTATATTTGCAAAGCAACATCAAAAGAGATGAACTCACCTACAGATCATAGGCAACCTGATCAGGACATGTACCAGTTTGGCATATCAAGTCTCCATGCATATATTCGCACTATGGAGTGCCTTTTAAATATTACGTACCGCATGGAGTTTTCTGAATGGCAAGCCAGAGGAAGCCAAAAAAAAGACATGAAAAAGAAACGAAAGGAAGAAATTCAGAGGAAATTTAAGGAAGTGGGGCTTATAATTGATAGAGTGAGACCTGGATTTGGGACCAGCAATGACGGGAATACCGCAAGAGCATTTTTTAATAATAGTGCAACAACAGCACGTATTACAGGTCTCGATGAAAACTTGATAAAGCGTTTCGGAACAATTTTAGCTTCCATAGCTTCTGGGTATGAAATTGACTCGGAAAAATTTCATCAATACTGTACTGAAACTCGACGAGAATATTTAGATTTATACCCTTGGTATAACATGCCAGCAACTGTGCATAAGATTTTAGTACATGGTGCAGAGATTATGCGGCATTCGATAATACCAATTGGGCAAATGTCTGAAGAGGCTTCGGAAGCTAAAAATAAGGAAATTAGAAGAGTGCGATTGGAGCATACTCTTAAAACTTCACGTCATCGGACTAATTATGACTTAATAAAATATATGTTAATGTCTTCAGACCCATACATAGCTTTATTAAGAAAACTGCCTCACAAAAATGTGTATAAAAACCACAGAGATTTAAATTTTTTGCTAAAAACTAAATAAATGTTGTTTTAAAAATAAAGTATGCTTTTAATTTTACTACTATACCGTAGATCAATCATTCACAATCATTCAAAAAGCAATACCAGCATTCCTAATTTTTGTCCACCTAGATTTGTCAAATCGTATACTGTGCGGCGTTGCATCTCCACGCGCAAATCGTGCATACGTGCAAGGACTGTTGCCTCCAGATCCCACGGTGGCAGGCCAGCAAGGAGGCTCGTCGCTTCGCAGGAGATCGTGTGGTATCCCCGCACCAAACTGTTTTCATAGGTAAGTTAGTACGGAACCCTCAGTGCGCGAGTTCGACTCGCACTTGACTGTTTTTTTTTTTTAATTTTCTCCATTGTAACAAGAATCTAAGGTCTTAATGAATTTAACGCTCCTCGATCGGTTCCTATTTAGAAGTAGGCAAAAACTATAGAACGCGCTGCGATCCCTACGTACTCCATTTATACAATATGCAGTTTTGAAGCTGCAAAACATTGCAGTTTCAAAACAGTATATTGTATAGCTCTATTGAAATATTTGTTAAACTGTATTGCAGGAAAGCGTGGAGCTGCTGATACTGAAGACCCGCGCCAGCACGGGCGGCGAGTCGCGCGACGACGAGGTGGCGCCTAAGGCTTTCAGTCTCGATACATTTCCCGAGTCCCGAGAAAAAATATCGAGACTCAGCCCAGTCCCAGGATTCCCGGGAAAAACGAGACTTTCGAGACTTGAACAAGATTTAAGTTCAAAGGGTAGGTATTTAAGTAATTAATACACAATTATTATTTCCAAATACTTAATTAAGTATTACAAACTTGTTTCTTTCTTTTTCTTGTTTCTTCTATGTCAATCAGTGATAAGGTGTGATCTAACACAGCCTTCAATTTCTTTATTTCGCTGAGCATTTGAGATTTTACGAAGTCAGCTTGTTTTAGACATGGAAGCCACAGACGAGGGTAGCGATAATTGTGATTTTTTGAATAGCTCACGTAAATCTTCAGATTCTACAGAAGTTCGAAACGGTATTCCATCCAGAAAAGCCATTCTCGAAACTTTAATTTCAATTCCGTCAACCTTTTGGAAGAAATCTGTCATCTTACCTTTTTCTGGTCGTTTATATACTTCATCCTCATTTTTTGATGACGTAGCTATACGTGCAATACAAGTTGTTGAAGCTGGTTGTACTTCCTTTGATAATACACACATCAACACGGTCTAGGGATATTTTTAAAAAAGCGAATTACTATCAATGTGTTAATTATTTATATGACATGTATATGTCGTAGGATAATTTGATACTTCGAATCTTCGCGAAAATCCTAGGGGTTTTGCGAAAACGCGGATAATTAGACATAGGCGAAAAATTATCAAATCTTACTGGACAAAGTCAGGATTTTTGCGAAAATACTCGTTATTATAGCAATATTGCGAAACGAAACGCTGGCTGTTATGAAATAAGAACGCTGATTGGTCGGTCAGCGCGTTCAATAAGAGATCGTCTCTGATTGGTTGACGTCTTAAATGTCAATCATTTGTTGCCGCACGTTATTTGTTTACGTTTGTGTCTGAGTTAAATTGCAGAAGTGTTTTGTTTTTTATCGTAAATAGTGTACCTACTTGGACTTAAATAAAGTGGTAAATAAAAGTGCTACACGGATGTACATAGTGTCATATATCATAAAAGTCTTAGTCACTCAACAACAACAATGCTTTCGAGATTGGTTTAGCGGTGTTTTGTTTGTCATCTCTATGATACAATACTTGAAGTTAATCATCGGCAAACTAGGAACCAATTAGAAGTCAGCCAGCAAAATTGTAGCCAATCAGTGTTGAGCACATCAAATCTTACTATAGTAACGAGTATTTTCGCAAAAATCCTGACTTTGTCCAGTAAGATTTGATAATTTTTCGCCTATGTCTAATTATCCGCGTTTTCGCAAAACCCCTAGGATTTTCGCGAAGATTCGAAGTATCAAATTATCCTACGACATATACATATATTTAAAAGATACGTTATTTAATATTCCACCATTTTTTAATAATGGTTAAGGTACTTCGATTAAAATTTCAGGATTTTATGGAAAAAAATGAAGCATAGACGGAAACCGTATATGAATTAACTTTTAATTTATGAGTAAAAACTGAAAAAAATAGAAAAATCTTTTAATTTGTGTTTATAAACTTGAAGTTAGTAGTCTGAGAAAGCGCCCATGATGTTCATAACACATCGGCAACGATTCGGCATGCTCAGAACAAGGTTGTCAATGTCTTGCTGTGGAATATTGTCCCATGTCCTTCTGAGGTGCGCAAAAAGTTGATCTTCTGTAGCCAAATTTTCAGGAACTTCCTTCAGAGCTCTTCTTTGCAGCATATCCCACGCATGCTCAATGGGATTTAGATCTGGCAATTGAGCAGGCCAGTCTAGGGCCCTAACATTGTGTGTATGTAACCAAGCTGCTACCGTTCTCGCCGTGTGTGCCCGGGCATTGTCGTGCATGAGCAGGAAATCTTGCCCCATTTGTGTTCTGTGGGGCAAGATTACGGGCCCCAGCATCTGTTGGACGTATCGTTCTGCCGTCATATTGCCCCGCACCCAAACGAGATCCATCCGTCCTCCAAGACGAATTCCTGCCCAAACCATAATTGTTCCTCCTTGGTATGTATGAACATCCTGAGGGTTCTGAAGACGGCTCCATCATCCAGAAACTCGCCAAACACGCGTCATTCGTGAAACTGGATGGAAGCCGAACCTGGATTCATCCGTGAACAGCACATTGGAATATTGCTCACGGCCCTAGTCCACGTGGTTCCGAACCCATTCTAATCGTCGTCCACGATTGCCTCTCCGTAAAGGTGGGACCCGGAGTGGTCTACGAGAGCGTAGATTGCTTTCATGCAGTCGCCTTCTTACAGTTTGGTCACTCACAAGCACTTGGTGTACCACTCGCAGCCTTTGGACCAATTGAGTCGCCGTTGCATTTGGTTGAGCTCGCGCAGTAATTTTCAAAAATCGGTCTTGTCTGGGGGTAGTGATGCGACTTGGCCCCCGGTGCCTCTCCGCTACTTCACCTGTGGTACGATAGCGTGTCCACAATCTTGAAATTACATTTTGGTGGGTCCCTATGGCCTCAACAACATTACGCTGAACAGACCCAGCTTCCAGCATTCCCACAGCTCGTAACATCTCCACCCTCGTCAAATGTTGGCGTTGCATGGCTACAATACCTCAATTTTAACTTTATCTTTCGTTTAAAAATGACAAAAAACTGTAACTACAAATACAAATAATTTATTTTCATTCACAAGTTTTGTACTACATCTAGTGGTTGAAGTGACCTTTTAGACAAAAATTGCCTGTGTTAGGGCACTTCGCTCTTCCGAAACTTAAAATTATACGCTGTACATTACAAATCAATTTAGACATTAGTCTCAAACTTTTATAGTTTTATAGAGATTTTAAAATTTTAGATTTAAAAAAAAAGAAAAGATATGCCAATTTAAAAATGAGAAAAATTAACAAAAGCTTAACTCACTTTAGCTAATAAAACTCTTATAATATCACTATTATTATTTTTTTATATAGGACAGTAGTAATGGCGTGCGTGTGTTGTGGGTGTGGGGTGTATGATTTATGTGTGTGAGTGAGTGGATCTGTGTATATGTGTGAATGAGTGTGGGGTGTATGTGCTATTGTGAGTGGGTGTTAGTGTGGATGACAGGGTCAAATTACATGTTGTAAGAGAGCTTCAGTGTCCTCATATGTAAGTTGTTCAATCCAATTAGTTATAAGTTTTTTGCATTCATAATATTTTTTAGTGTATAAATGTAGTTTTTTGTTTAATTTATTATACAGGTGGGATGCTCGTCTGTCATATTGCATATTAGAAAAACTGGTTTTAGTCTGTTGGATATGTGCCACAAAATCGTTTCTCCTTTTTGTTTGATGACCAGCATCATAAGGTAGCGTCTTATGCTTTTTTAGGACAATTTGAACAACATATAATTTTCTCACAGAGAGTAGTTCACTAATTTGGTAAAGTCTATGGGTGGGGTACCTTTGTCTTTTAAAAAGCATTATTTTGATCAGAGCTCTTTGGGCTCGCTCCACTTCGATAAATTTAGTCTTAGCTGCTCCTCCCCATATAGGAATACAGTACACTAAGACAGATTGCACCAAGGCAACATAAATTTCTTTTAATACACTTCTAGAAGTGTCCTTGCTAATAGTAGCCCTAGATGGAACAATGTGTCTCAGTGTCTTGAATATCCAGCTCAGTTTTCTGACTCTTTTTACAACCTGTTCAAGTTGGGGATGCCAGGATAATCTGTGGTCAAGAATAACTCCTAAGTATTTAGTCTGTGAGACTTTGGTTATAGCGGGACATGTACAGTTTTGGTTTTGAGGGTCGCCACACACGTGAACCTTAACAGTAAAATCATATTTCGGTTGTGTACGATTACTAACACTGAAACAAATATAATTTGTTTTTGAGGTATTCAAAGTAAGCAAATTGTTTTGTAACCATTTAGCAACTAGAGTTATGCCTGTGGAAGTACTTTGCTTAATATCATCCCAGGATTTTCCATAGAACACAATCGCTGTATCATCAGCATAAGAAAAAACTTTAGCATTATATAAGTTCATGTTACATAAGTCGTTAATGTATATTAGGAAAAGGCTGGGACCCAAAACGCTACCTTGAGGCACACCGTAAGATACATCCGTATCTTCACTGCAGTACTGTCCTAGCTTAACCCTCTGCTTCCTATTTGAAAGATAATCTTTCAAAAGATTGAGTGGAGTTCCTCTTATTCCGATTTTTTCAAGTTTGTTGACAAGGATTGGGACAGAGACGGTGTCAAATGCCTTTTTCAGGTCTAAAAAGACGGTTAGGCATTTATCCCCTTTATCAAGATGATTAGTTATAAGTGTGCTAAGAGCTGTAACAGCATCTTCAGTGGAAATATTATTACTAAACAACAAAAGATACTAAATTGTAACTAAACGTAATTCGTATTGTTTTCTTTTAGCACAAATGAAAATTCCCTCTCCTACACATCAAGACATTTTTATGCCACAGAAACAAAAGAATTTTCAAAAATTTGAATTTGGAATTAGTCTGAGATAAATTACAAACAAATCGGTGTATAAAAGATTCCAATGCGGCCAGTACTTTTCGAGTTATTTAATTGAGTATGAAATATCCCTAGACCGTGTTGATGTGTTTATCAAGTTATGGATACTTTTAAGATGTTTATGAAGACCACTGGTATTCCCTCCTAAAGTCTTAAATATTTTATGGCAAATTTTTGCATTTAGCAGTAGTTAGCAAGTATTATCCATGGCTCGTAAAAAATAACACCAAACGAAGACGTATTATGCATTTTGGTAAATACATCGTAATTAAGCTATGGTGTTATCCAAAACAAAAAGACCCATGACCAGACACAAAGAAAAACGATAGGCAAAACCAATATAAAGTCTTACCTAACTGATCACGACGGCCATTCTTAATAACCCTCTCAGCGTCACGTAAATTCACTTTTCCTTCACTCACACACATCTGACACACCACAGTGACCAAATTATTCCAAACTTATTATAAGCAATCCAAAATGACGTTAAAAATAACACACGCCGTAGAAGTTTGAATGTAATAATTTTGATCAATTCAGGATTTAATAAAATGAAATAAAAATGTTTTTCATAATTCATAAGAAATTAAATGTGAAAACTATCAGACTAATGCAAAACAAACGTATACATACAATCATACAAATAAAAGTCATTTTTAAAAACATTTTTTGTGAAAAAAACCTAACCTATCCTTTTCTAAACAATTTTTTTTTTATTTCCATCAAATACATCGATCACACGTACACCGTCAAGAACAATTAATATAAAAACTGATTCGTTACAATACCTCAGGGTAAGCGTATGAATGTTCATATCATCACGGCAATATAGCCTCAAATCAGCTAGAAATACCTAATATTAAGCATGGCAAGAGTATTAGTAATATTGAACCTAAAATTAATTATAATCTTTCAACGCCATCGTTTTACAGTTAGTAATAAAAACAAAAATATTTGTAAATTCGTGGACGTCCTACAAATCCATAATGTAAATTACCATAATTATACGAGGAGATAAATGTACTGATAATTATATTTGACAAAGTCTCGAAAAGTCTTGTTAGTCCCGGGACTGCATGTGTAAGTCTCGAGTCTCGAAAATGGGAAAAAAACGCCGAGAGTCTCGATATTTTCGAGACCGAGACTCCCGGGATGAAAGTCCTAGTGTACACTAGCCGGTACCCCTGCCCAATGTCACGGGACTTATTCCCCTTATATATAAATTTAATAAATTAATATGTAGGGAAAAACTCCCGAGTTATTTTAGGAATTATAAAAAAGAAACATTGCATTTATAGACGTGCATTGCAAAGTATAAGTAGAAATTGAATTTTCAATTACTGAAGTTCAGGTTAGCAAAGACGGTATCGATTAATGTAGACGCGGTACCTACACCAGAGTAATGGAAATGAAATGTAAATATAACCTACATGTTCGATGTTTATAGTTTAAAACTTACTACATAATCTGTATGCGAGCATGTTAAAACAGCTTTATCAATTAACACTTTTTTTTCAGGGTGGAAATCCTCATGGATGTCGTCCGCCCTGCGGTGGGTGGAGGGGACTGTCAGATGTTTACTGACTAAAACACCCCGGTATTCTCTCGTACACTTGCGTCGGGGGCTACGGGTGCAGTTTGACTTCCGTTGCCCCAGACTAGTGGTGACCCGATCCTTGTGGGGCCCGTCACAGTGTAACCAGAGGCGCGGGCTGCGCTCCATAAGTACGCTCTATCCTGCGGTAAAGCGCGCGAAGGGAAGACGCGGCCGTGTTTTCGGCGCTCCACACACTGGCAACCGCAATCGCGCGTGTGATTTGATATTGTTACGTTCGTAAATAGGGATGTTCCAGTCTTGCCATGAAGTACCGTGTTACCCCAGTTAATGGGTTGTGGAGGTCTGGTAGGCAGCCGCTCCTCGTAAAATACTGGTACTCAGCTAAATCCGGCTTGACTGGAAGCCGACCCCAATATAGTTGGGAAAAGGCTAGGTAGATGACGTTCGTAAATAGGGATGTATGCAAAATCTTCTATGGACACAGTGTCTTTTAATGCTTGTATTATACAAAAACCAAAATGATAATTGCAACATCTTGAAATTTAATAATTTCGTCCATTCTCCACGATGATCGGCAGCACAGTGAACATATGAGTTTATTTAGCGCGAGGCCGTCGTAATCTGCTTCACCGCCCGGGGGAGCAGATTACACCGCTAAGTAAGGCAGATCTGCGCCTCCGTCGCCAGGTACAGGTAGAAATGCTTTGCCACAGCTTTACATGTTTGACAGGTAATCGCACCATCTTAACTTGTGCATACATTATGAGTATTATTTGGTTCCTGGGATTTGTGAGGCACCAGGCTGATGATTTTCAATGCCCTACAAGATTTTTTGATGATGTACCTAATTTCGATTGATCGTAACGAATAAATAAGATAATCAATTTTGTAGGTTAATGTAAATTGTGAAAAGTGTGTGTAATTATGACAGATAATAAAATAATGGTTAATAAAAATAGTTATCTCATTTCTAATCCTTTACCGTAATGCATATAAAACACTAGCATAGCAATAAAGATGTAGGCCAAACATCATACTAAAAACGGATGTTTTTTTTAGTTTGTTTTCAAAAATATTTTTTCCTTACTTGGACATTACTTAGAGTAAAAAAAGTAGATACATGTAATAAGGGGAACACGTACAAAATCCCATCATCCTTTCAATCCTAACGTGTAATATATTTTGTTGGATAGGTATTCAAAAATGAATAGGGGTTTACTGCAATAATTTTATGACAAAATCAGTAATTTCGGAAATAATCGCTCCAAAAGTAAGAAACAATGTGTCCCCCTCTGACTTTTGAACCATAAGTTTAGAAAATATTATTTATTAAAAAAATAATAATTTAAGAACGAACCTAATCCTTTACAATGGCATATGCCGTATCTCAGTTGATAAAAGCCCATGCTTCGTACATTTTTGTAATAACAATCATAAGCGGGCAACAAGTTGCTAATGTGTAAGTGTTGTGAAACGTTTTTATAGAAGAAGGTCATAAGTACAACTGATATTGCTTTGCCATAGTTTTGCGAGATTGGCAGTTGAGTTCTGACTGTTAATAGTAAGTACATCTTCTTCTACATGGCGTTAATCCCGGCTTTTGCCAGGGTCCGCCTTCCGGCTTAGCTTGCTCCACTTTGCCCGATCTTCTACATCCTTTCCAGTAAGGCCATTGGCTCTCATGTCGGACTTGACGACGTCCAGCCAGTGCTTATGCGACGGCGACCACGAGTCCGCCAAGAAGAGCCATATTCATACATCTTATAATTTTTCCCCCACATCAAGGACACCAAGACTACCTCGTATGAATGAGTTGCGTATCCGATCGGATCGCGTTACGCTGCTCATCCACCTCAGCATCTTCATCTCCGTGACGCGAAGCTCTTGGGTGTGACTGCTTAGTGCTGGCCAACATTGGACAGGACAGGGCGTATGATGCATTTATATATCGGTCCCTTCAGCTTCGGAGGCATTTTGCCGACCGATTTCTGGTTCTTCATGTGGCAAAGAGCAATGCGAGTTTCGTCGGGAGAAATAGGGGAAATAAGTCCAAGGTTAAGAGGCGGTTCAGAAGGAAGGTTATAGGGGTGCTGTTTGTAAGACAGCTCCGGGAAGTATGTGCACCATCTCTCCATAACAGAGGGGGCATCGTAGAGCAGCTTACCCTGGGCGTCCCTTACACAGAGACATTCTCTAATGTCCCGTGTAGCTTTTTCCCGGACACGCGCTAGCTTAAAAATAAGCTTTTGCCCTTTCGCAGTTTCCAGCTTGTCGTACAAGGGCGCCAAACTTTTGCTGCGGGCTCTGGGTACTGTTTTTTTGCAAGCGCGCTTGGCCGCTCCATACGCCTCCCTGTCCTCCGGAGAGTTCGACCCCTGCCACTTTTAAAATAAACCCTACTTCTTCCGAGTCGCCTCCTGCACCCCGTCATTCCACCACCACGTCTCCCTGTCCATAGTGCAACCACCACGAGAAGTGCCAAGGACGCGCTCACCCACGGCAGTGATTGCTGAATGAATCCTACTCCATATCTCTTGAGTGGACTCATGCGGAGCACTGATCTCGAGGTGCTCGACCTCCGCGATGAATTCCGACAGTTTAGGACTATTAAGCAACTACCATTTTTGGGTCACTTTCTTCTTTGGTACGATTGCCAAGTCCATGATAAGGAGGCGGTGTTGAGCCGTTAAGCTTTCGCCAGGGGTAACTGTTCATTTTGTAACCTTGCCAATTTGGCACCGTCGCACCAGCAGGTAATCAATTTGGGTTGAGTATGAACCACCACGGTACGTAATAAGATACTGGGGCTTCTTCTGAAAGAACGTGTTCGTGATGGCTGGGTCAGACACAGCGCAGGTCCTGAGTATGCTGACACCCTCTGCGTTTAGTTGGCCATAGCCAAAACCACCGAGAACACGTCCGTACTCTCCAGCCCACTGATCTACGTGACCGTTGAGATCCCCCACAACCAAAACATCTTCGGAATTCGGAATAGCGCGCAATACGTCCTCGAAGTCATCCCAGAAGGTCTCCTTTTCAGACAGCAGCCAGTTTGAGCAGCATAGGCGCTGACTATGTTCATTACCGACCCTTCGATTAGCACCTTAACTCGCATCAACTGATCACTGTATCGGTCTACTTCAAGAAGTCCATCCTCAAGGTTCTTAGACAGTACTACGGCTACTCCTGCCCGACGGTGATCCCGATGTCACGGGACTTATTCCCCTTCCAGCAGACGCGCTGAAGGAAGGTGCACTGGACCCGACGTTTCGCAAGTACGTCCGTGAGTTCTCTGCAACGTCCAATTAGAGAGCCAATGTTCCAGGTGGCAAAGCGGAACTTCTTTTTGGGTACTAACTTCTTTAGCCGTGCCCGTACTTGACTCGGTAGCCCTAGCCCACTTATAGCAGGTTTAAGGCGATGTGCCTGCGCGTCGTTGTTCGGCGACGCCCTAGCCCGAGTACCCATTTTATTTCATTCGAGGTCATAGAGCAGCTACTTTGCGATTTGGTTAATATGGAATATTTCATGAAAAAGATATGGTCCTGTAAGCGTGGTCGTAGTGATGATTTGCCTAATGTTATCTTCCGCTATTAACGGCATACCTTCCTTTATGATGAAATAAACATCCGATCATTTATATTAAAAAATTGCATTTTTCTTTGAATATCAAAATAACTCCTCTTATTAGAGAACCTTGTAGTACATTTAATACAAAAAAGGAAATTTTATACAATAAAAAAACCGTAATAAAGTGGCAACATTACGTCGCGTCATGCCATTGGATGTGACAGGAAAGGCTATGTCCATGGATAGAGGAAAATGGTATTGATCGATCGGTGACGCTACACCATTGCGATATGACTGTCTATGTGTCTGGCA
Source organism: Mythimna separata (assembly GCA_030763345.1). NCBI lineage: Eukaryota > Metazoa > Arthropoda > Insecta > Lepidoptera > Noctuidae > Mythimna > Mythimna separata. Next base: position 16,704,594 of record CM061167.1, on the reverse strand, counting down.
ATGGAGATTCAAATAGTAGTAATGTGAGATGTTTTATAAGATTATGTTTATTACAGTGTTTTATGTGTTTGTGTCGAAATATACATTTAGTGGACTCCAGAGAAGCCGACCTCGAGGACAGATAATATGTGACTTGGTGTTCACCCGGTTGTTTTCATTTGAGGAAAGTTTTCCCAGAAGAGATAGCTTAAAAATAATAATAAAACGGTAATTAATTTCTTCTATACATATCCGGATATGTCCGGAAATGGTTTTTTATTATTTAATAATTCTAACCAGAGTAAGTTAAATATATTTGGATAGACATCTCAAAACCTAGTGCTTCTGACTATATCATGCATTTTTAAAGCCCTCCAATTTTGTAAAAAAACGTTTTTTATTTTAGTGAGAATTTACTTCTAAAACGAACGCACCTTTCTATTTATCTATGTTAGTAAAGTGAACACACCCAAAAAAAAGTAAAATTGACACAAGATAACTGTCAGTGTCAATCGATATTTGATCTAAGTCAATGTAAACAAAACAAAAATAACAGTCAATTACAATACCTTTAACATTATTTTTGGTAAAAATGTCTAGCATTATCCATCAAGAACTTAGACCTCACTCAATGTAAACGTGTTAGTTACAATATTTTACTAAGACCTGGTTTTGTTTATTATACGCTGAAGATGATGAATAAGAATGTTCGATCGAAGCCATAGCTGGTACAATTATGAGAATTATTATTAAAATATTGTCGAGAAACTGAACAAGTGGAGATATATTTGATGCCGATTGTAGATTCCGATGCTATTGTAGTTTTTTGGTTTGTTTACATTGTCTTGGATCAAATATCGATTGACACTGACAGTTATCTTGTGTTAATTTTACTTTTTTTTGGGTGTGTTCACTTTACTAACATAGATAAATAGAAAGGTGCGTTCGTTTTAGAAGTAAATTCTCACTAAAATAAAAAACGATTTTTCTCAAAATTGGAGGGCTTTAAAAATGCATGATATAGTCAGAAGCACTAGGTTTTGAGATGTCTATCCAAATATATTTAACTTACTCTGGTTAGAATTATTAAATAATAAAAAACCAACGTCCATACAAAAAGCGGACATCTCCTTTCAATTGACTGTCAACCCTACGAGAGGGAAACCCGGATCGCCAGAGCCTCGTCTGTTGAACAGTAGGGTGCACCGCTAGCAGGTAAGGTTGTCTTGGGTCCAGTTGTAAACGGACCCCAATCACCCCAAGACTAGTACATTTAATATTATAAAAAAAAATGGTTGCCTGTAAAGTCGTTTTTACGGGCGAAGATTTTACGTGACAACGTCTTTTTCTCGGTAGAATATTTATTGATATGAATATAATTAAATTGCACAATAGGAACAAGGAATTGAATGAAAATAAGAATTGCACAAATTTTAACTATAGAAATATATTTTGTTTACTAAAATTCTCTAGTGCTGCGCGCGCGGCAGACCGATCATAGTTGAGTGGGAGAGAGACGCAAGGCATTCGGCGGGCCTCTCTCTCGTTCAGTGACTCATCGTAACGTTACCGAGCGTTACACTTTTTCATAAGTGACTCCCAGCCGCAACCTAATTTAAGACGTTGTCACGTCAAAAAGGAAATTCAGTACGGCCGTTATAAGTTGGCGAGTGTGAAGTTAGGCTCTGCGAATTTAGGCGCTTAATAACTCGTCCAAAAATAAAGGTTTAAAAAAAAATGCCAATAAATTTTTTAGCAACAATAACAACTGCAAATTGAATTTATTTTTTTAAACCCTTTTATTTTTGTACGACTTATTAAGCGCCAAAATTCGCAGAGCCTAACTTCACACTCGCCAACTTATAACGGCCGTAGGTACTGTACATAAAAAAAACCGTAATAAAGTGGCAACATTACGTCATTGGATGTGACAGGGAAGGAATCGGAAGCTATGATCGGAACTCGGAAGGATAATTATGTCTATACTCTATACTCCATAGAGGAAAATGGTATTGATCGAACTCGGTGAGACGGTGACGCCTGACGCTACGCCATTGCAATAGGACTGTTTATGTATCTGGCAGTGCAGTGGAGAATTCAAGTAGTAGTAATGTGAGATATTTGATAAGATTATGTTTATTACAGTGTTTTATGTGTTTGTGTCGAAATATACATTTAGTGGACTCCAGAGATCCGACCTCGAGGACAGGTAATTATGTGATCTGGTGTTCATCCGCTTGTTTTCATTATTTTGTGGAAAGTTTTCCCAGAACTGAGCTTAAAAAGTCTAATGAAACGGTAATTGATTTATTCTATACATATCAAAGCCGGAAATTTCAATTTTCGTAAAGGACATTTTGCCGAAAATTAGTTAAAAATATAATTGGAAAGCGCCGCAAGCTCTATCGATTGGTAGTTATAAAAAAAATCTATCTAATAAATATATAATATATAGGTAGTTATAAAATATCTATAATCTAAACGTAACTAGTTACATAATTATAAACATAAAAATCATTAATACGAGCCTCCAAGCTCACCTAAGTGTAGGAACGATTTTTTCGAGGTCAAAAACGTTCTTGCAACTAAGTGAGCTTGGAGGCTTGTATTGATAATTTTTATGTTTATAATTATGTAACTAGTTACGTTTTACAACCGCTTAAGTATTTTTAACTTTATACAACTTATCACTGGCTTTCAAATTGCAAAAAACGTAAGAAAATTTGAATTTCGCGGGCTAAGCTGGAACATCCCCCTTAAGAACAACAAGGCGTCGCGTGAGGACGGAATTACGGCCGAGTCTCGGAAGGCGGGTGGATAACTCGTCCATAAGGCCCTTCAGAAGCTATTCATCAGACGAATATTGTCAGTTATCCATAGTGTAGGCGGTTTCCTAAAGTTCCTACCTACTTACTCAATTAAGATCTCTAAGAAGAATCATACAAGAGTTAAAAGTATCCACCATAATCTCAACATCACTTTAACCTATCCCGCGAAACGAGACACAATAGTAAAACAATATCAGCGCAGTCCAGTGAGATTGGTCGGGGATTCATGAATTAACGTTTGAATCCCCGACCGGTCTCATGAGACCGCGCTGTCATTGTCTTACTATTGTGTCTCGTTTCGCGGGTAGGAGAAGAGTTAATAGACACTATAGTTGATCAAGGAATCACATTCAGATCAGCATTAAACTGATCTTGCAAGATGTCTGAAAAAGAGCGAAATTCAACCACCCTAGGTTTAGCCTTAAGCTTTTGATAACAGACTCACAGGTGATAAAAGAAAGAGTGATGATTGAGCTCACTGATGTGATCCACCACAACATTTCACATTGTAGCATCAGTGCATATAACGTCAATGGGCGAACTACTATCCTATAAAGTGTGTTGCTGTTTGCACAAGCTGAACAAGTTTTATTATTCTACGAAAATGCTGTCAGCTGTTTAGTTTTTGGCCTGATGGCATCATAACAGATTAACATTCAGATCACCCAATAATATCAGAATATCGTAAGAGGCCAGAGCTCTAATACTGATAGGTATTTCTCAATGCCATGACTGCTAGTCATGGCATTGAGAAATACCTAGCAAGTCCTTCCAAGATAGACGATATGCGGTGCCAATGGGTAGTTTTTTTCTATTAATAGTTAGACTCAACTAAAGTTGCTCCACTTTGGGTTGTTCAGGATGAGCTTTTACCTGCGTGTTGCTGAGAGACAGGTTGCGGTATATGCCGAAGTTTGTACCTAGGCACACTAGGACCTCGGTCGTTCTCCCCTCTACGTAGCCACGTCTCATTAACCTATCACATACCCACGAAACGAGGCACAATAGTTAGACAATAACAGCACGGTCACATGAGACTGGTAGGAATATGTGAATTAATTAATAGTCATGATGTTCAGAATGATTGCTCATGGCTATCAAAAATTCGTCCTGATTTGTGCCAAGGGAGCCCGCACTTACTAGGAGCCATTAGTCTTAATAGTTAATAATAATAATAAATCTTTATTTGCACAAAAGTGTAAATATATTGTAGCAACTATTATATAGCAACATTTGTAACCTAAACAGTTAATGAACCCTGCTGTAATTGTCTCAAACTAGGGCGGCCTGTATCCTGAGAGACAGTTTTCGGCTAAGACTTGCTACATTTACACTAATAGTGAGTAGGACGTTTTTATACTTCATCACCACTTGAATGGAAGGGAAAAATAAATTTAAATTAATAAAGAATCAATATTGGAAATAATATAAATAAAAATAATTAATTACAATCAACAATAAAATTTAATTAATAACAATCTTAATAACCATTAATAATAAGAAATTTGTTCATTATAATACTAAAGTTTATAATTATTTTGGATCCTGACTCAACCTGAGTATTTCTTGGACCCTATTATCTAAATGATGTAGGTGAGTAGCGATTCTGTGTGAGAATAGTCCTGGTTGAGAAGCCACACAGTGATGTTTCAGTGCATGTCTGTTGTGATCCTGTATGCTGAGTTGTTTGAGAATTTGGTTGTAGTTTGATTGTGGGTAGAAAGTATGTAAAACTAATGCTTTACAAACTTAGTTTTATATTGTGTGAAAGTGGAAGGGCTTCTTCGTCTGCTAGTGTCGGTTAGGGGTAATCTAGTGTGCGTCCTGAGGATTAACTGAAGCACATAGAGTTGTTGTACCAATCATACCTTGCAGTCGGAATATAAAGTTATATAATATATAGTTTATACATGTATTGTAAGTAAATATGTAAGTGTGTTTCTTTTTGTGTGTGTGATATTCAACTGTATTCTGGCAAAATGTTACAGGAAAAACTGGTGTCATTGAGTAGAAAATAATTAATTAGTGTAGGTGATTTTAGTAAATAGGATAGGATAGTTTGTAAATATTTTCTGATTTGATGAATGCGATAGGTTAAAGGTACATAGTATTTGTAAATATATTAGTATGGCTGCAAATTAACAATATTTCACCTAAAAAAAGAGGAGATTAGGTAATGTCTTCACCTAATCTCGACGGACAGACAGACATGACAAATCCATAAGGGTTAGGTTTTTTGGCAACTTTTGTAACAACGCCATCTAGTAACCAAATTGATACAATTGAAATAACTAGGTACAGGATTATGCATTTATTTTTTTTAGTTATCTATAATAACTATATCGTCTGTTTACAGAAGTGCTACCCCTCTTTCAATTCGAGCCTGCCGAGGGAATCACGTATGAAGAAGCGTTGGACTTGATCGAGCGCGCCCCCCTCCCTGAGTCTTCAGACACTGAGAGCAACGAATATGGCGCACAAAAGTCCTCAGGACCATAACGTGGACAAGGCTAACACATTCTAAGGTAAAGTTTGGTAAAGGTATATCATCAAATGACATGTCTGGGCGGAGTGTGTCGCTTTGCTGGATTTCTTTTTGCATATTCGACTATCAGGTTGCGGGTGGTCGTGCTCGTGTTCTTGGTCGGTCGGGGATACTTACGGCCACGGATATGGCCGGACCATCCCATGCAACCTTCTAGTACCATTTTTAATTAACCTCTGACGTAGTCGTTTCGCACTTTGTTGAAGAAGTTGTCATCATCATCACCATGATGATAATGACAACTGTGCTCACACAACATAAATTGGAAAAATTAATATAGCCGTGACAGTGGCATGCGGGACATATTATGCTTGGGATACAATATTTTTAATTTGTATTTCAATTAAAGCAAAGTATGTGTTTTGCCCAGCCCTGTGTCCCTGTCTGTCGGTAGTAATGTACTTCAGAAGGCTGAATACATGCAATTTGAGAACCCTTGGATCGGATAGTTTTGCCAAGCCAAGCGACTGTTAAATTATTTTACTTTAGTTGGGCTTAACTCTGCCATTGCCGGTCCCAAGCCCGGATGAGAAAAGAGGAGGGTTAGCCGAGAACGACGTTTGTATTACCAACATCTAGGCGGCTTTAAAAAGATGCCAACGCCGAGTAAGGGCGGCCATTAGCTGTGTCGCATTGTGTTGTGATTGGTCAAAGTGGGAGAATTTCTTATTCACTGATTGATGGCTGCACCGTACGACTCAGCTATGTACAGTATGCGGTTTCGTATGTCTTGTCTGGTTTTGTACTTTACATCTGTAGACATTGGTTGACTTGCCGCCAGTAGCTTCATTGTTCGAATTGGTTGTGTCTCGTCCCTGAAACATGCAATTCTGTGTGTTAAGGTTCAAAAGTTGAATGATGAGATTGGCGTTAATCCTGTCAGTCTCGTAATGTTGAAATCAGTGTTGACAGATTTTTTTTGTGAAGTCGGGGTTTTGATACCTTTTTTTTATATTAATTCATCTATATATATATAAATCAATTGTTGTTCGTAAGTCTCGCTTAAACTCGAGAACGGCTGAACGGATTTATCTTATCTTGGTCTTGAAATGTTCGTAGAGGTCGAGGTAAGGTTTAAAAGGTGAGAAAAATTCGAAAAAAATACAAAAATTCGGCAATACGAAGTCTACAAGGTCAGCTAGTCTATATATATAAAATCAATAGCTGTTCGTTAGTCTCGCTAAAACTCGAGAACGGCAGAACGGATTTATCTTATCTTGGTCTTTTAATGTTCGTAGAGGTCTAGAGAAGATTTAAAAGGTGAGAAAAATTCGAAAAAAAAAAAAACAAAATATCGGCAATACGAAGTCTACAGGGTCAGCTAGTCTATGTATATAAAATCAATAGCTGTTCGTTAGTCTCGCTAAAACTCGAGAACGGCTGAACGGATTTATCTTATCTTGGTCTTGAAATGTTCGTTGAGGGCTAGGGAATGTTTAAAAAGTGAGAAAAAATCGAAAAAATATCGGCTGTACGAAGTCTGCCGGGTCAACTAGTCTATATATATAAAATCAATTTTTGATGTTCGTTAGTCTCGCTAAAACTCGAAAACGGCTGAACGGATTTATGTTTTCATGGTCTTGAAATGTTCGTGGAGCTCTAGGGAAGGTTTAAAAGGTGGGAAAAATTCAAAAACATAATCGGCAGTACGAAGTCTGCCGGGTCAACTAGTCTATGTATATAAAATCAATTGCTGTTCGTTAGTCTCGCTAAAACTCGAGAACGGCTGAACGGATTTATCTTATCTTGGTCTTGAAATGTTCGTAGAGATCGAGGTAAGGTTTAAAAAGTGAGAAAAATTAAAAAAAATTAAAAATTCGGCAATACGAAGTCTACAGGATCAGCTAGTCTATATATACAAAAATCAATAGCTGTTCGTTAGTCTCGCTAAAACTCGAGAACGGCTGAACGGATTTATCTTATCTTTGTCTTGAAATGTTCGTAGAGGTCTAGGGAAGGTTTAAAAGGTGAGAAAAATTGGAAAAAAAAAATTCGGCAATACGAAGTCTACAGGGTCAGCTAGTCTATATATATAAAATCAATAGCTGTTCGTTAGTCTCGCTAAAACTCGAGAACGGCTGAACGGATTTATCTTATCTTGGTCTTGAAATGTTCGTTGAGGTCTAAGAAAGGTTTAAAAGGTGAGAAAAATTCGAAAAAAAAATTGGCATTACAAAATCTGCTGGGTCAGCTAGTAATAATATATTTATTTATATTATAATAATATATTTTTTAGTAAAAAGAGCAGTTCTTTCGTCGAAAGCGGATACAACGTATATTTAAATAACGTTTACGTGATAATAGGTAGCAAAAATAGCCATAGAAAAACAGATATCTGATGCGCCTTGGTTCATCAAAATAGAGGAGATCCATGAAATCCTGAATGTGCCAATGGTTAAAGATGTGATCAACTGCCATGGTGCCAACTACAAGTCACGTCTCCAAAAGCACCCAAACCAGTTAGCAGGACAGCATTCCTGAAAGTATTCGCCGACTGAAGAAGCGGCGTGACATCTTTGACCACAAAAGTCACCCATAAGTAAAAGCTACACATAAGGAAGGGCAGGGCCCACAGGGGGCAGCACCCTACTAATCATCCAGACTACATCTGTTTATAGACCACATGATAAAATTTAGAAAAAAAAAACTTTTGTTGGTCTTGTCGGACAGTTGCTTGCTGTGTACAGTATGCGGTTTCGTATGTCTTGTCTGGTTTTGTACTTTACATCTGTAGACATCGGTTGACTTGCCGCCAGTAGCTTCATTGTTGGAATTGGTTGCGTCTCGTCCCTGAAACAAGCATTTCTGTGTGTTAAGCTTCAAAAGTTGAATGATGAGATTGGCGTTAATCCTGTCAGTCTCGTAATGTTGAACTCAGCGTTGCCAGTTTTTTTTTGTCAAGTCGGGTTTTGATACCTTTTTTTTTATAATAATTCATCTAACTATATGTATATAAATCAATTGCTGTTTGTTAGGCTCGCTAAAACTCAAGAACGGCTGAACGGATTTATCTTATCTTGGTCTTGAAATATTCGTGGAGGGCTGGGAAGGCTTAAAAAGTGATAAAAAATCGAAAAAATATGGGCAGTACGAAGTCTGCCGGGTCAATTAGTCTATATATATAAAATCAATTATTGATGTTCTTTAGTCTCGCTAAAACTCGAAAACGGCTGAACGGATTTATTTTATCATGGTCTTGAAATGTTCGTGGATCTCTAGGGAAGGTTTAAAAGGTGGGAAAAATTCAAAAAAATAATAGGCAGTACGAAGTCTGCCTGGTCAACTGGTCTATATATATAAAATCAATTGCTGTTCGTTAGTCTCGCTAAAACTCTAGAACGGCTGAACGGATTTATCTTGGTCTTGAAATGTTTGTGGAGGTCTAGGGAAGGTTTAAAAGGTGACAAAAATTCGAAAAAAGATTGCCAATTTGAAGTCTGCTGGGTCAGCTAGTAATAATATATTTATTTATATTATAATATTTATTAGCAAAAAGAGCAGGGTTCTTTCGTCGAAAGCGGATACAACGTATTTATATTTTTATCTCAGTTTTAAATAACGTTTACGTGATAATGGATAGCATAAATAGCCATAGAAAAGCAGATATCTGATGTGCCTTGGTTCATCAAAACAGAGGAGATCCATGAAATCCTGAATGTGCCAATGGTTAAAGATGTGATCAACTGCCATGGTGCCAACTACAAGTCACGTCTCCAAAAGCATCCAAACCAGTTAGCAGGACAACTTACTATTCCTGCAAGTATTCGCCGACTGAAGAAGCGGCGTGACATCTTAGACCAGAAAAGTCACCCATAAGTGACTACACATAAGGAAGGGCAGGGCCCGCAGGGGGCAGCACCCTACTAATCATCCAGACTACATCTCTTTATAGTCCACATGATAAAATTTAGAAAAAAAAAACTTTTGTTGGTCTTGTCGGACAGTTGCTTGCTGTGTACAGTATGCGGTTTCGTATGTCTTGTCTGGTTTTGTACTTCACATCTGTAGACATTGGTTGACTTGCCGCCAGTAGCTTCATTGTTGGAATTGGTTGTGTCTCGTCCCTGAAACATGCATTTCTGTGTGTTAAGCTTCAAAAGTTGAATGATGAGATTGGCGTTAATCCTGTCAGTCTCGTAATGTTGAACTCAGCGTTACCAGTTTTTTTTTGTCAAGTCGAGATTTTGATACCTTTTTTATAATAATTCATCTATATATATAAATTAATTGCTGTTCGTTAGTCTCGCTAAAACTCGAGAACGGCTAAACGGAATTATCTTATCTTGGTCTTAAGTGTTAGTGGAGGGCTAGGGAAGGTTTAAAATGTGAAAAAAATTCGAAAAATGAAACAAAAATTCGGCAGTACGATGTCTGTCGGGTCAACTAGTCTATATACTAGTATATAAAATCTATTATTGCTGTTCATTAAGCGCTAAAACACGAAAACGGCTGAACGGATTTATGTTATCTTGGTCTTGAAATGTTTGTGGAGCTCTAGGGAAGGTTTAAAAGATGGAATAAATTCAAAAAAATAATCGACCGTACGAAGTCTGCCGAGTCAGCTAGTAATAATATATTCATTTATATTATAATATTTATTAGTAAAAGAGCAGGGTTCTTTCGTTGAAAGCGGATACAACGTATTTATATTTTTATCTCACTTTTAAATAACGTTTATGTGATAATGGATAGCAAAAATAGCCATAGAAAAGCAGATATCTAATGCGCCTTGGTTCATCAAATCAGAGGAGATCCATGAAATCCTGAATGTGCCAATGGTTAAAGATGTAATCAACTGCCATGGTGCCAACTACAAGTCACGTCTCCAAAAGCATCCAAACCAGTTAGCAGGACAGCATTCCTGAAAGTATTCGCCGACTGAAGAAGCGGCGTGACATCTTTGACCACAAAAGTCACCCATAAGTGACTACACATAAGGAAGGGCAGGGCCCGCGGGGGGCAGCACCCTACTAATCATCCAGACTACATCTGTTTATAGTCCACATGACAAAATTTAGAAAAAAAATATACTATTGTTGGTCATGTCGGACAGTTGCTTGCTGTGTACAGTATGCGGTTTCGTATGTCTTGTCTGGTTTTGTACTTTACATCTGTAGACATCGGTTGACTTGCCGCCAGTAGCTTCATTGTTGGAATTGGTTGTCTCGTCCCTGAAACATGCATTTCTGTGTGTTATCCTTCAAAAGTTGAATGATGAGATTGGCGTTAATCCTGTCAGTCTCGTAATGTTGAACTCAGCGTTACCAGTTTTTTTTTTTGTCAAGTCGAGATTTTGATACCTTTTTTATAATAATTCATCTATTTATATAAATCAATTGCTGTTCGTTAGTCTCGCTAAAACTCGAGAACGGCTGAACGGAATTATCTTGGTCTTAAGTGTTCGTGGAGGGCTAGGGAAGGTTTAAAAGGTGAAAAAAAATCGAAAAATAAAACAAAAATTCGGCAGTACGATGTCTGTCGGGTCAACTAGTCTGTATACTAGTATATAAAATCTATTATTGCTGTTCGTTAGTTTCGCTAAAACACGAAAACGACTGAACGGATTTATGTTATCTTGGTCTTGAAATGTTCGTGGAGCTCTAGGGAAGGTTTAAAAGGTGGGATAAATTTAAAAAGTCTGCAGTATGAAGTCTGCCGAGTCAATTAGTCTATATATATAAAATTAATTGCTGTTCGTTAGTCTCGCTAAAACTCTAGAACGGCTGAACGGATTTATCTTATCTTGGTCTTGAAATGTTTGTGGAGGTCTAGGGAAGGTTTAAAAGATGAGAAAAATAAAATTACCATTATGAAGTCTGCCGAGTCAGCTAGTAATAAAAAAAAAAGTGTTCGCCGACTGAAGAAGCGGCGTGACATCTTTGACCAGAAAAGTCACCCATAAGTGACTACACGTAAGGAAGGGCAGGGCCCGCAGGAGGCAGCACCCTACTAATCATCCAGACTACATCTGTTTATAGTGCACATGATAAAATTTAGAAATTTGAATTTGAATTACGGCATCTAATTGATCGAAATCTATATCATGTGACCAATGGTTAAACGCGCAATGAGCGAATCTATACAAAGGAATTTAAATGTGAAAACCGCCAATTTTCGACTTGGTCGGTGTTGTAAGCTAAGGGACGATAGGTGAAGCACAAATTCTTGATTTTCTCGTGTAAGTTTTGTTTTTGTCTTGAGTCTTGTCTATTCGAGAAGGCATGCAATTGATCTCCTGCGACTCGTTTGGCAGGGCACGCTTATGAGGCTGTTCTTCATCATGTTCAACGATCTCAGATCAGGTCTTCATCGTTGATAGAAGAACCGAAATCCAGCGATCTCGGAATTGGGGTTCATTCTGCGCATTCGTGGGGAAATAAATGATTTCTTCTTCCGGTATTTGAAGCGTGATGTTTAGGATCAAGTCCCGGTGAATGAGTGACGCACATTGCAATCTTTTTATCACGTTCGGTGAGAATTTCTTTAAGTGGTGTGTATTCCAAACACTGGAAGCCTGAGAAAATAGTGTATTTTATATTTCATATACCTTCATCATCATCTTCCTAGCCTTTTCCCAACTATATTGAAGTCGGCTTTCAGTCAAGCCGGATTCAGCTGAATACCAGTATTTTACGAGGAGCGGCTGCCTATCAGACCGCCACAACTCAACCCATATTCTAAATACCTTGCTGGAAGATATTTTGTATTTCGCATTTTAATTACTTGCGACACAATATTTTATAATTTGTATTTCAATTAAAGCAAAGCATGTATTTTGCCCAGCCCTGAGTCCCTGTCTGCCGGTACTAATGTACTCCAGAAGGCTGAATACATGCAATTTGAGAACTCTTGGGTCGGATAGTTTTGCCAAGCTTTGAGGTTTGCCAACAAGTTCTTAACGGTGGAGATGTACATGGTATGGTCGGTATCCCTGAAGTGGAGGAGGATCCTACTGCGTGGTCGTTTCTCTCGGATCGGATAGTTTTGCCAAGCTTTGAATTATGTCACCAAGTTCTTTGCAGTGGAGATATAAATGATGTGGTCATTTTCATGTTCGTGTATGACGAGCGATTATTTCCAAGGAGACAGATTTCTGTTGCTGCGATGTTGTCTCCCACTAAGTAATCCAGTGAGTAGTCGACAGTGTCTTCTTCTTGATTTCGCAGGCTTCCTGCTGTTGCTGCTTTAGAGTTTGTTGTGTCTTCGTTGGCGCCCGGCGTAAGTTCCATTGTTGCGATGCCAATCGTTTCTTAGGTGCCATCGGTTGTTGGGTTGGCGGTATGTTTATGATCAAGTCCCAGTGAATGAGCGACGCACATTGCAATTTTTTTTATCATGTTCGGTGAGAATTTCTTTAAGTGGTGTGTATTCCAAACACTTGAAAATACTGTATTTTATATTTCAAATACCTTCATCATCATCTTCCTAGCCTTCTCCTAACTATACTGAAGTCGGCTTTCAGTCAAGCCGGATTTAGCTGAAAACCAGTATTTTACGAGGAGCAGCTGCCTACCAGACCTCCACAACTCAACCCATATTTCAAATACCTTTCTTGAAGATATTTTGTATTTAGCATTTTAATTACTTGCGATACAGTATTTTATAATTTGTATTTCAAAAAAATAGATAGTATGGATACTGGTCTATAGTTTGTCGCAGCGGACCTATCACCAGACTTAAAAATAGGGACAAAGCGTGTTTCTTTCCAAGTTTGCGGAAAACAACCTATGCTCAGTGATTTATTGTAAATCATAGAAAGAGGGCCCTGGCCCTTTATTAGAATCCAGTCTTTTCAAAGACTTTTTGACCGAATCCTTGGTAAGAGTCAATTAATTGGGTCAGAAAATCAGTATGCTGACATTGCGAGGTCCCGAGATTAGTAATGTTGTCGACAGTATGGCTATTGTTAGGATTATAAACAGACAAAAAACAAAAGGCAAATATCGGTATGATTTTAATTAACACTGCCACTAACACACCGCTGAATTTTTTATTATGTAAACCACTAGACTCCCGATCCCGTCGATACAATAGCGCCTGCCAACCTTGTCTCACTTTGTACAATAATATCATAGTTACACGTTTAAACATACAAGTGAAAATCTCCAGTTTTGGTCCTCAAACCTAAAAAAAATTAGTTTATACTAGTCTCGAAGATTATAGTTTATAGTAAGTACATATTACAACTAAAGAGCAAAAATAAGAGGATATCAAGTTAGTTTAGTCAAGTCCAAACTACGAATAAATACCGCTTTAGAATCAGTTGATTTGCGCACTTAAACTCGTCCTCCGTGTACCCACACAAGCTTATAATTAAGTTCTTTGGCCCGGTGTCGAGCAGCGGCGTGTAAGTTTTTATCTTCCATTGTGAGGTTCTCCGTGACGAATATCACCATCTTCTTATTATCCAGGCCTAGTGAGTGCCCTGGTGTTCAGCTTCTCTTTTGGTGGGTGATCCTTGTTATATTGAATTGTAGCCGCCTGCAGAGAATCCCGGCTCACTACATTCTCAGCCCTGTGCTCGGGGACACACTGAATTTCCAAGTGAGTAGAAATAGACAACTGGTCCATCTGCCTCACACGGTAAGACAAAACGTTGAACTCAGACGGGAGCAGCTTGTTTTCAGTTTTTAGTTGTTTCATTGTAGAACCATGAAAAACCTGTCAAATTGTGCACTCATAAAACTGAGAAAATCCTTAAATCCATTTATTTGATCTTTGAGTTCACGTAACTCAACATTCAAAGTGTTTCTCATTTCACTCAAAAATTCGTTCATTACTAACCGCATCTCATTACGTATATCAGAGCGCGATACACTATCTGACATTTTAGTACCTGATGTATGCAAAAAAACCGGTTTGTTTCGCAGCTTCCGACGCGTCACAATAAATGTTATATCAGCCAAGCCTGTGGGTGTCGAAGGGCGAACGGGATCGTTGCTTTTAGGCTGTTTATTACTGCAACTGAGGCATATCCATTTTTGGCTTGCGTCGAGAAGCTTCTTTACTTCTTCAGGTGATATCGAGACAGATATAATGATATTTTTCTTATCAACACTGCCACTAACACACCGCCGTCCGGGCCCTGGTAGAGGCCATGGTCCGGAGCGAGGAGGGGTGGCACGCAGTCGCCTCCTTCTGCGAAGCAGTAATGTTAGCGAAGGAGGCTGCCGACCGCGTGAGGCAACGGAACTCACGCCGCCGCCGCCGAGATCCCGATCCCGATTTCCGACCACCGTAGGCGCGGGCTCGCGGATAGCGAGCGCTGGGTAGCTCGCCGTCCGGCAGTCTGGTAATAATCTGGACCGAGCCTAGTCGTCGACGGCGCGTTCTGTTCCACGCGCGCCTCAAGGAGATGTCAGCAAACTGTAGGGGCCCGGTAGGGCCGAAGCCTCTAGGGAACACGGTATCCGAAAGGTTGTCACCGTGTCCCCCAGATCGATGGTAACGAAGGAACGGGGTAGGGGTTTAGTCAGTAAGAGTCTGACACGCCCTCCCGCTCCGCCCAAGAGTGGGAGAAGTCATTCTGATGATTCCCCTACCGGAAAAAAAAAAAAAAAAAACCGCCGCCGGATTTTTTATTATGAAAACCACTAGACTCCCGATCCCGTCGATACAATAGTCTCTGCCAACCTTGTCTCACTTTTTACAATAATATCATAGTTACACGTTTAAACATACAAGTAAAAATCTCCGGTTTTGGTCCTCAAACCTAAAAAAAAATAGTTTATACTAGTCTCGAAGATTATAGTTTATAGTAAGTACATATTACAACTAAAGAGCAAAAATAAGAGGATATCAAGTTAGTTTAGTCAAGTCCAAACTACGAATTAATACCGCTTTAGAATCAGTTGATTTGCGCACTTAGGGCCATGTGCACCGACATAAGTTTAAACATTAATTTTGCAATCGACCCATTATAATTTAATCAATGTTTAAACAAGGAGCGGTTTTTTTGTGTTCACCATCATCTTTCGGCGTTCGGTTTCCTAATCGAAACATAACTGAGCGTTTTCGAACGAATGAGTGAGCAATTGCAATACTACTAAATAAAATGTAAGACTACATCTAGAAATTACGTTCACGCTTACATCTTTTTAACATGGCCAGATAATAGTTTATGCCATAAAATGTGAAAGTTGCAGTTCATTGTTTCTTAGGCTTTACGGGAAACACATTTTATGTTGGAAGGTTTATCAACGCGCTCTTTCTTATCTGTGGCTGTCATTTTTTAAAATTCTCTGATAAAGTTTCGTGGTATTTTTTGTTGTAAGAATCGTATATGAAAAATTAACAATTTAGAGTAAATGTGTGTGTAAGTGTAGCGTATGAGGTTTTGAAGTTCTGTGTAAATAATAAGATAGTGTTCGATTGCTTATTTCAACAAGTAAAAGGATGTCGGAAGATACTAGGTCTTCTCGTCATAGTTTCTACTCATTAAAATAATCTAACATACATTATAAAAATTAAAAGCCATTATTTCTCAAACATAAATAAGTACTTCGTTTGTAAATCAAACAAAATAACCTACAAAAGTTCTGTCAAATGACAGTAACCGACGTCTAAACAACGTCTTGTAGCTCGATTAAGATAACCATCTGATTAACGTCAATAACCGACGATAAGGCGGTGGTGAACAGGAAATATTGCTAAAACAGCCGTTTTAATATTAAAACAGTCGATTTGGTGTCGGTGAACATCGCCCTTAAACTCGTCTTCCGCGTACCCACACATGCTTATAATTAAGTTCTTTGGCCCGGTGTCGAGCAGCGGCGTGTAAGTTTTTATTTTCCATTGTGAGGTTCTCACAATCTTCTTATCATCCAGGCCTAGTGCCCTGGTGTTCAGGTTCTCTTTTGGGTGATCCTTGTTGTATTGAATTGTAGCCGCCTGCAGAGAATCCCGGCTGCGTGGGTTGTTGAACTTCACCAGGATTGCACGTGGGCGCGTAGATTAAGGGTTCGACTTGGCAACGCGAGAACAATAAGATATGTCACCATCATTTACAGTAAACTGGACTAATTGGCCGAGCTGTCGAATAAAGCTCACTACATTCTCAGCCCTGTGCTCGGGGACACACTGAATTTCCAAGTGAGTAGAAATAGACAACTGGTCCATCTGCCTCACACGGTAAGACAAAACGTTGACCTCAGACGGAAGCAGCTCGTTTTCAGTTTTTAGTTGTTTCATTGTAGAACCATGAAAAAACTGTCAAATTGTGCACTCATAAAACAGAAAATCCTTAAATCCACTTATTTGATCTTTGAGTTCACGTAACTCAACATTCAAAGTATTTCTCATTTCACTCAAAAAATCGTTAATTACTAACCGCATCTCATAACGTATATCAGAGCGCGATACACTATCTGACATTTTAGTACCTGAAGTATGCAAAAAAACCGGTTTGTTTCGCATCTTACGACGCGTCACAATAAATGTTATATCAGCCAAGCCTGTGGGTGTCGAAGGGCGAACGGGATCGTTGCTTTTAGGCTGTTTATTACTGCATCTGAGGCATATCCATTTCTGGCTTGCGTCGAGAAGCTTCTTTACTTCTTCAGGTATATCGAGACAGATATCATTATATTTTTCTGAGCAACACTGCCACTAACACACCGCCGCCGGATTTTTTTTATTATGAAAACCACTACTCCCGATCCCGTCGATACAATAGTGCCTGCCAACCTTGTCTCACTTTGTACAACAATATCATAGTTACACGTTTAAACATACAAGTAAAAATCTCCAGTTTTGGTCCTCAAACCTAAAAAAAAATTAGTTTATACTAGTCTCAAAGATTATAGTTTATAGTAAGTACATATTACAACTAAAGAGCAAAAATAAGAGGATATCAAGTTAGTTTATTCAAGTCCAAACTACGAATAAATACCGCTTTAGAATCAGTTGATTTGCGCATTTAAACTCGTCCTCCACGTACCCACACAAGCTTATAATTAAGTTCTTTGGCCCGGTATCGAGCAGCGGCGTGTAAGTTTTTATTTTCCATTGTGAGGTTCTCACAATCTTCTTATCATCCAGGCCTAGTTCCCTGGTGTTCAGCTTCTCTTTTGGTGGGTGATCCTTGTTATATTGAATTGTAGCCGTCTGCAGAGAATCCCGGCTGCGTGGGTTGTTGAACTTCACCAGGATTGCACGTGGGCGTGTAGATTAAGGGTTCGACTTGGCAACGCGAGAACAATAAGATATGTCACCATCATTTACAGTAAACTTGACTACTTGGCCGAGCTGTCTAATAAAGCTCACTACATTCTTAGCCCTGTGCTCGGGGACACACTGAATTTCCAAGTGAGAAGAAATAGACAACTGGTCCATCTGCCTCACACGGTAAGACAAAACGTTGACCTCAGACGGGAGCAGCTCGTTTTCAGTTTTTAGTTGTCTCATTGTAGAACCATGAAAAAACTGTCAAATTGTGCACTCATAAAACAGAGAATCCTTAAATCCATTTATTTGATCTTTGAGTTCACGTAACTCAATATTCAAAGTGTTACTCATTTCACTCAAAAATTCTTTAATCACTAAATACAAAAAGACCGGTTTGTTTCGCAGCTTACGATGCATCATAATAAATGTTATATCAGCCAAGCCTGTGGGTGTCGAAGGGCGAACGGGATCGTTGCTTTTAGGCTGTTTATTACTGCAACTGAGGCATATCCATTTCTGGCTTGCGTCGAGAATTTTCTTTACTTCTTCAGGTGATATATCGAGACAGATATAATGATATTTTTCTGAACAACACTGCCACTAACACACCGCCGCCGGATTTTTTTATTATGAAAACCACTAGACACCCGATCCCGTCGATACAATAGCGCCTGCCAACCTTGTCTCACTTGGTACAATAGTATCATAGTTACACGTTTAAACATACAAGTAAAAATCTCCAGTTTTGGTCCTCATACCTAAAAAAAAATAATTTATACTAGTCTCGAAGATTATAGTTTATAGTAAGTACATATTACAACTAAAGAGCAAAAATAAGCAAAAATAAGAGGATATCAAGTTAGTTTAGTCAAGTCCAAACTACGAATAAATACCGCTTTAGAATCAGTTGATTTGCGCACTTAAACTCGTCCTCCGCGTACCCACACAAGCTTATAATTAAGTGCTTTCGATTTTTATAAGTAAGTGGTGTCGAGCAGCGGCGTGTAAGTTTTTATTTTCCATTGTGAGGTTCTCACAATCTTCTTATCATCCAGGCCTAGTGCCCTGGTGTTCAGGTTCTCATTTGGGTGATCCTTGTTATATTGAATTGTACATTTACAGTAAACTTGACTACTTGGCCGAGCTGTCTAATAAAGCTCACTACATTCTTAGCCCTGTGCTCGGGGACACACTGAATTTCCAAGTGAGAAGAAATAGACAACTGGTCCATCTGCCTCACACGGCAAGACAAAACGTTGACCTCAGACGGGAGCAGCTCGTTTTCAGTTTTTAGTTGTTTCATTGTAGAACCATGAAAAAACTGTCAAATTGTGCACTCATAAAACAGAGTATCCTTAAATCCACTTATTTGATCTTTGAGTTCACGTAACTCAACATTCAAAGTGTTTCTCATTACACTCAAAAATTCGTTCATTACTAACCGCATCTCATCACGTATATCAAAGCGCGATACACTATCTGACATTTTAGTACCTGATGTATAAAAAAAAAACGGTTTGTTTCACAGCTTACGATGCATCACAATAAATGTTATATCAGCCAAGCCTGTGGGTGTCGAAGGGCGAACGGGATCGTTGCTTTTAGGCTGTTTATTACTGCATCTGAGGCATATCCATTTCTGGCTTGCGTCGAGAAGCTTCTTTAGTTCTTCAGGTGATATATCGAGACAGATATAATGATATTTTCCTGAGCAACACTGCCACTAATTTTTTATTATGAAAACCACTAGACTCCCGATCCCGTCGATACAATAGCGCCTGCCAACCTTGTCTCACTTTGTACAATAATATCATAGTTACACGTTTAAACGTACAAGTAAAAATGTCCAGTTTTGTTGCGCAAACCTAAAAAAAAATTAGTTTATACTAGTCTCAAAGATTATAGTTTATAGTAAGTACATATTACAACTAAAGAGCAAAAATAAGAGGATATCAAGTTAGTTTATTCAAGTTCAAACTACGAATAAATACCGCTTTAGAATCAGTTGATTTGCGCACTTAAACTCGTCCTCCGTGTACCCACACAAGCTTATAATTAAGTTCTTTGGCCCGGTGTCGAGCAGCGGCGTGTAAGTTTTTATTTTCCATTGTGAGGTTCTCCGTAACGAATATCACAATCTTCTTATCATCCATCCAGGCCTAATTCCCTGGTGTTCAGCTTCTCTTTTGGGTGATCCTTGTTATATTGAATTGTAGCCGCCTGCAGAGAATCCCGGCTGCGTGGGTTGTTGAACTTCACCAGGATTGCACGTGGGCGCGTAGATTAAGGGTTCAACTTGGCAACGCGAGAACAATAAGATAAGTCACCATCATTTACAGTAAACTTGACTACTTGGCCGAGTTGTCGAATAATGCTCACTACATTCTCAGCCCTGTGCTCGGGGACACACTGAATTTCCAAGTGAGTAGACAACTGGTCCATCTGCCTCACACGGCAAGACAAAACGTTGACCTCAGACGGGAGCAGCTCGTTTTCAGTTTTAAGTTTTTTCATTGTAGAACCATGAAAAAACTGTCAAATTGTGCACTCATAAAACAGAGTATCCTTAAATCCACTTATTTGATCTTTGAGTTCACGTAACTCAACATTCAAAGTGTTTCTCATTACACTCAAAAATTCGTTCATTACTAACCGCATCTCATAACGTATATCAGAGCGCGATACACTATCTGACATTTTAGTACCTGAAGTATGCAAAAAATCCGGTTTGTTTCGCATCTTACGACGCGTCACAATAAATGTTATATCAGCCAAGCCTGTGGGTGTCGAAGGGCGAACGGGATCGTTGCTTTTAGGCTGTTTATTACTGCAACTGAGGCATATCCATTTCTGGCTTGCGTCGAGAAGCTTCTTTAGTTCTTCAGGTGATATATCGAGACAGATATAATGATATTTTTCTGAGCAACACTGCCACTAACACATCGCCGCCGGATTTTTTTATTATAAAAACCACTAGACTCCCGATCCCGTAGATACAATAGTGCCTGCCTACCTTGTCTCACTTTGTACAATAATATCATAGTTACACGTTTAAACATACAAGTAAAAATCTCCAGTTTTGGTCCTCAAACCTAAAAAAATTAGTTTATACTAGTCTCGAAGATTATAGTTTATAGTAAGTACATATTACAACTAAAGAGCAAAAATAAGAGGATATCAAGTTAGTTTAGTCAAGTCCAAACTACGAATAAATACCGCTTTAGAATCAGTTGATTTGCGCACTTAAACTCGTCCTCCGTGTACCCACACAAGCTTATAATTAAGTTCTTTGGCCCGGTGTCGAGCAGCGGCGTGTAAGTTTTTATTTTCCATTGTGAGGTTCTCCGTAACGAATATCACAATCTTCTTATCATCCATCCAGGCCTAATTCCCTGGTGTTCAGCTTCTCTTTTGGGTGATCCTTGTTATATTGAATTGTAGCCGCCTGCAGAGAATCCCGGCTGCGTGGGTTGTTGAACTTCACCAGGATTGCACGTGGGCGCGTAGATTAAGGGTTCAACTTGGCAACGCGAGAACAATAAGATAAGTCACCATCATTTACAGTAAACTTGACTACTTGGCCGAGTTGTCGAATAATGCTCACTACATTCTCAGCCCTGTGCTCGGGGACACACTGAATTTCCAAGTGAGAAGAAATAGACAACTGGTCCATCTGCCTCACACGGTAAGACAAAACGTTGACCTCAGACGGGAGCAGCTCGTTTTCAGTTTTAAGTTTTTTCATTGTAGAACCATGAAAAAACTGTCAAATTGTGCACTCATAAAACTGAGAGAATCCTTAAATCCATTTATTTGATCTTTGAGTTCACGTCTCAACATTCAAAGTGTTTCTCATTTCACTCAAAAATTCGTTAATTACTAACCGCATCTCATCACGTATATCAGAGCGCGATACACTATCTGACATTTTAGTACCTAATGTATGCAAAAAAACCGGTTTGTTTCGCAGCTTCGCAGCGAAAAAGAACAAATTGACATAATATGTATTCAGAATTAAAATAAAACAATCATCATTACCATTTCAGCTGAAAGATACCCACGATTGGAGATAGGCCTCCTCTCCCAAGTGTCTACATCTAACAGTCCTGTGCGTCTTACACCTATCAGATTCCCACGACACTCACCAAGTTATCCGTCCACCTTGTGGGAGGGTTTCCAACGCTGTACTGCTAATATCAGCACCAATACAATATTATTACATGGGTCAGTATATCTCAGAACTCTGGGATCCTGTAGCTTTGGAAGGCTTATGAGGAGCCGAACCAGCTAGCAGAGGCCTTTAGAAACTTTTAATGGAATGTGGTACCAACCAACGACTATCCCTGTATGTCTAAGCTATTAATAATAATAATAAATTTATTTCTTAGAATATTGTTTTTGCAAGATGTTACATATAATTTATCGGTCCAAAATATTCTGCCGTTTTCAGGGTACAAATGTTTTCAGAAATTTGAATTAAATTAATTAGGAATATAACTAAAATAAAAAAAAAATACTGGTATTCAGCTAAATCCGGCTTGACTGGAAGCCGACCCCAATATAGTTGGGAAAAGGCTAGGCAGATGATAATGATAACTAAAATTAATTGATAAAAATCATACAATGTCAAGGATAAGGAAAAATTATATCTTAATAAACAAAAATATTGCAAGTACAACCTCCAATTGGTGGGAAACTATTGCAACATATGAAAACAAAGATAATAGGGCTATGGGTTGTAAGTGGACTGTTTACCAGGAACTATGTCAAGACAATATTATTATTACTGAAAAAAATATCAGCGTTAGTCCAGTGTATAGATTACTAGCAGTCCGTCCCGGCTTCGCACGGGGTAGACAATTATTTATTTCTGGAAATTTTTGTACACCTTCAGTTACATTGTTCAAATTTTACCAAGGATCCCTAATTTTTTTCAAAATGAAATGTAGCCTATGTCAAATTGGAAGAATGTAGCATTCTATTGGTAAAATATTTTTTTAAATCGGCTCAGTACTTTTTGAGCCTATTCATTACAAACATACAAAAATAGGTACAAATCTTTCCTCTTTATAATATTAGTATAGATTACTGCTCAAAGTCAATAACTTTCATTAGATATCACCGCTGGCTTTGACTCACCGGTGACCTTAGAAACAACATAGTTGTTTTGCTGCAAGTTTTTCTGGGTGGTAGTGAAGTTCCCCAAGAATAAAAATGAACATTATAGAAATATGTGTAAGTGAAAAAATATTTACCAAGTGCTGTGGAACCTTTCTTAATATAATGCTCCTTTCTTGGTGATCAGATCTCACAGCATGTGTTCCTGTTGTACGTAAAATAGACTTTCCACAAGAAAAGCATGAATTGAAAACGAAAATGATTGTTAAGTGCAGAGGTCAAATGGACTTTGGATTGAAACAAAAAGGATTAAAGATTTTTTTCTGGTACTTCGTAATGTTATTAATTAAAAACATTTAGCAATCTTGAATTTGGTGTTTATTCTAATAGGTTGGCTTCGTTGCTTAAGATTATTAAATCCATATTTGATGCCTCGTTAATCTCGTCCTGCGAGTAATCTGGTTCATTTTCTGACTGTAAACTTTTTGATTGTACACTCTCGTCTGCATGCCAGGTACTTTCCACTAGGGCTTTCAATACCGGTATTACGGGATCCCGTAATACCGTGATCACGGATATATTTTGGTCGTTTTTCAATCACGATACTGACTAACCAATACCGTGATTACGGTATTACAATCTTTAATACACAGGGTGGATTTGGTGCATCGTGCGCCAAATTGAAATGGTCGACTGGAGGGGTCATCTGCTATCTTTTCTGGCATCTAAATACTACCCTTGCCTTTTGGAATTGTTATCAATTAATTGTTATAAAAAAAAAAACAAAAGTGACTGGGATGTTCAAACTCTCTTAAAAATTCTCTACTCTATCCTCTTGCTAGTGATGTGCCACATGCTATAAAAATCTTTTTACAACCTTGTGAATTCGCTAGTTTTGTGAATCGAGTTACCTACGTAAATTCTACATTCGAAATTATGATTTGAAAAATTATTTTTGCTTGAATGGTATCTGAAACACCTATTCACTCTTATAAGGTAAAATCTGTCTCGTATCTCGCTTTTCGTGGGTTTTATTAGAAACAAAAAAATATAATTGTGTTTTTAACCAATAATTGCATGACCTATTTATTTAAATCCTGCTCAAATGGTTGACATCTCCTGCAAATGTAAGGCTATTTGAATTCGAAGAAGAAAAAGTTCTATTTTAAACATTAAAAAAGCTAATTAATACCGGTACCGGTTGATACCGGTATTGAAGAAATCCGGTATTTGAAAGCCGTACTTTCCACATCAACCCGACTTTAGAAGACCCAGCACCGCAGAGGAAGACTCTTACAAAATTTCTGTCGACGAAGGAGGCTAAGCAGTGAAATTGCAGGATCTGATAATTCTAGTGCACGGTGGAAGAGATCAATCATTGTTTTTCTCCAATCCATTTTCCGGCAGTGCTGCTCTATCTCTACGCCAGAATTTATTTCAAAATTCGGCTGCTTGCTCGGAGAGCATACATAGCGGAAGGGGATTGGATTCGATGATCTCTTGACCATGCACTAGAATTGTACCGTCATCGTCATCGGATGCCAGCTATATGTCGCTACTTATTTTTCGGAAACTGCTCTGCAGAAGATACCGAACTTGGTTGCGTCTTTTGGCAACTCACAATTCATTGTGATCAGAATAGTGTAGAAGTCATCCAATAGCCCTGACTGGAAATCCTAAGACATCCGCAAATATTATGTCGGTGTTTGTTTGACGGCACACGTAGGGCAGTGTTGCTATCGTTGGTAGAGCCCGTATTTGGCCTTACCACATCGACTAATAACCCCATCTTTCTCCTTATTTCGGCCTGGATACGCTCTTTTCTTTTTTGTACTATGCCGCTCTCTTCTGTGTTTTTATTTATTCGCTATTTCTGCACACCTGGATCATTTTTGTATCCAATATGTAGCAAAAACTCAAAGATAGGTATTCAAGCATGGAGCGGATTTATGCCGTGTTTCAAGGTGTCTTTTATAGAAGGTTTTGAATAACACAACGCCAAATCGTTAAAATTGCTTGATGGCAACTTACAAAATGATCAGCGCAATTGTGATGAGGTACCGGTGATTGCATTCGCCACCTTTTCCAACGTTCGCCTTCTGTTCTCCACACTCGTACGCGTCTGTCATCAATGAAAAACTTAACTTTAATTTTTTTAATTTCCAATTGTCCATAGTCCAGTCCAGATGCTCACGTGCGAACCTAAGACAAGCCGCACGATGAGCCCACGTAAGTTTAATGCGAACAACACGCATTCTGTTTCACAATTCTGCTTCATTGGCGGCCAGAAGCGTGGTGTCATCTGGGTGCCTCCGATGGTGAATCCTCCGTCCCAGTTTTCACAAGCTCTTCTGATTATGTACTCTCCATAAATATTGAAGAGGATGTGTGACTGCAGCATTGTCTAACACCCTTTTCGATACCGAAAGGGCCTGAAGTTCTTCCGTCACTGTTAACGACGCCCTCACTGTTATGGTAGAATTTTTTCATGAGAGCCTCTAGGTGTTCAGTTTGTGAAAAGTATGTTCATCAAAGAAGTGACGTATTCTGTTGTTGATTATATGCAGTAACACCTTACTAGCATGAGAAGTAAGAGTCAGGGTTCTATAATTATCGCACTTTTTAGTGGAACCTTTCTTATGGAGTGGTAGTATAACCGACTTCGTCCAATCTTTTGGGCACTCTCCTGTGTGCCACATGGCGTTACTTAAATTAGGAAGGATGCTAGTTCCATCTGGCCCCATGGATTTTAAAACCTCAGCTGTCAGATGGTCCAACCCTAGAGTTGAGATTGGTGCAACCACGTTTAAACTCTAGTTAAAAACAGTGGCCTGAGAAGAGACTGAAGTCTCTTATGATGAATCATAAAAGGCCAATTGAAGTGTGTCATAACAATCTTGTTGACTTAAATGACACCGAAAGTCATAAAAAATCATAGTACGAAAATTTTCTCACATTAAATTCTGGCGTGACACGGACCAATTTCAATTTGCCGTCAAATCGTAAAACAAATGAATGAAATTAGTACTCAATAATATTAGCAGAGTTCTATTTTAAAAATTGAAACTTATTCTTTTTTTATTTAATAGTGGCCAGTTCTAAAAACAGTAAAAACTATCAGTGTCGCCCTCGTAATGTACTCCAGAAGGCTGAATACATGCAATGGGTGAACTCTTTGATCGGATAGTTTTGCCAAGCTTTGAGGTTTGCCACCAAGTTCTTTCAAAACCGAAAGGGCCAAAAGTTCTTCCGTCAATGTTAACTACTCCCTCACTGGTATGGTTGTGGTATTCAAGTACTGCCAGTTCCCGCAGCACTTCCCACAATTCTGACCAAACAACACAATCGAAGGCCTTGCTGTAATCGATAAAGCACAGGACGAGAGGTGTGTTGAACTCATAAGCCTTTTCTATAAGTTGACGTACATTTAGGTTCTGCGGACGGGTTTATTTGGACAGTCAGATTGGTGCAACCACGTTTAAACTCTAGTTATAAACAGTGGCCCGAGAAGGGACTTCATCGTAAAAGGCCAATCGAAGTCTGTCATAATATTCTTGTTGACAATAACACCGAAAGTCATAAAAAATCATAATATGAAAATTTTCTCGCATTAAATTCTGGACACGGACAAATTTCAATTTGCCGTCAAATCGTAAAACTAATGAATGAAATTAGTACTCAATAATATTAGCAGAGAGTTCTATTTTAAAAATTGAAACTTATTCTTTTTTTATTTAATAGTGGCCAGTTCTAAAAATAGTAAAAACTATCAGTGTCCCCCTCGTAATGTACTCGAGAAGGCTGAATACATGCAATGGGTGAACTCTTTGATCGGATAGTTTTGCCAAGGTTTGAGGTTTGCCACCAAGTTCTTTGCGGTGGAGATGTACATCGTATGGTCGTTATCGCGAAAATGGAGGATCCTACTGTGTGGTCGTTTCTCTCGGATCGGATAGTTTTACCAAGCTTTGAGTTATGCCACCAAGTTCTTCGTGGTGGAGATGTAAATGATGTGTTCATTATCCCGGAAATGCGATCATTTCTAATTAGTTGGTATCCGGGTAAAGAGTAGGAAGTAGATGTAAGCCACGAATTTAGCCATGATTACGAGACGAGGATCGCATGAATGTTAACATAAATAAAAAAATTGTCCCGGACTGTTTGCACATTCTGTGGCACCTTCTTATAGCAGCCGCAGAGAAGGCCTCCAGCTTTAATTTGTCACGCACCACCTCAGCAACCACTTGTGTTGTCTCCTCTTTGCTCACCTCGGTAACACCATGAATAAGCAGCATCTTTCTTCGGCCCCTCATCTCAAGCGCATTATTATTACTCGCAAGCGTTGGGTGACTTGGACAGCTGCGCCTCGAATTTCGACATTCTGTCGTGGAATTGAGCCATCAATTCAGACATTGACCCCTTCAGTGTTTCCATGCATTATTGTGATATTATTAGTGAAAATAAAGGAAAAGCACAAAACTAGCAGGTAGTTATTGTTAAGAGATGATGAATCGTTTTAAATTGCGTAGATTTACTATTTATATTAATTAATATTATAAAATTTCTAAGAGACACTTTTTTCGTGACTGTCACTACAACTACTCCTGTGTGTGTTAGTGATCTGGGTGCCTCCGATGATGACTCCTCCGCCCCAGTTTTCACGAGCTCTTCTGATTATGTACTCACCATAGATATTGAAGACGATGTGTGACTGCAGCGTTGTCTAACACCCTTTTCGAAACCGAAAGTGCCAAAAGTTCTTCCGTCAATGTTAACTACTCCCTCACTGGTATGGTTGTGGTATTCAAGTACTCCCAGTTCCCGCAGCACCTCCCACAATTCTGACCAAACAACACAATCGAAGGCCTTGCTGTAATCCATAAAGCACAGGACGAGTGGTGTGTTAAACTCATAAGCCTTTTCTATAAGTTGACGTACATTTAGGTTCTGCGGACGGGTTTATTTGGATTTCAGATTGGTGCTACCACGTTTAAACTCTAGTTATAAACAGTGGCTTGAGAAGGGACTTCATCGTAAAAGGCCAATCGAAGTCTGTCATAACATTCTTGTTGATTTAAATAACACCGAAAGTCATAAAAAATCATAATATGAAAATTTTCTCGCATTAAATTCTGACGTCACACGGACAAATTTCAATTTGCCGTCAAATCGTAAAACTAATGAATGAAATTAGTACTCAATATTAGCAGTTCTATTTAAAAAATTGAAACTTATTCTTTTTTTATTTAATAATGGCCAGTTAAAAACAGCTAAAAACAGTAAAAACTATCAGTGTCGCCCTCGTAATGTACTCGAGAAGGCTGAATACATGCAATGGGTGAACTCTTTGATCGGATAGTTTTGCCAAGCTTTGAGGTTTGCCACCAAGTTCTTTGCGGTGGAGATGTACATGGTATGGTCTGTATCCCTGAAGTGGAGGATCCTACTGCGTGGTCGTTTCTCTCGGATCGGATAGTTTTACCAAGCTTTGAGTTATACCACCAAGTTCTTTGTGGTGGAGATGTAAATGATGTGTTCATTTTCATGTTCCTGTATGACGAGCGATGATTCCCAAGGGGACATATGACCTACGTTAAATCTTTGTACGAGTATCATTTCATGGCACTATAGATGGGTCATCCACCCACCCGGGTTTAAACCCAGGTGGGTTTAAACCGGGTGGTGTAAAAACGCCTCTTAAGTAGTTCCCAGATTCTTTTTCGAGTGACCATGGAATCGGTTGTTTCTCTGATTTGGCGTCTAGGTAGCGGGCGTGCTAATAAAAGAGAACAGTTTATACAGCGCGACATATTTTACGTCTAGAACAAATTTCGTGGAGTTAAAAAAACGCCTCTTAAGTAGTTGCCAGATTCTCTTTCAATTGGCCATGGAATCGGCTGTTTCTCTGATTTGGCGTCTAAGTAGCGGGTGTGCTAACAAAAGGGAACAATTTACATATTGCGACATATTTTACGTCTAGGACAAATTATCGTGGACGTAAAAACGCCTCTTAAGTAGTTGCCAGATTCTCTTTCAATTGACCATGGAATCGGCTGTTTCTCTGATTTGGCGTCTAGGTAGCGGGTGTGCTCTAACAAAAGGGAACCATTTACACATCGCGACTTATTTTACGTCTAGAACAAATTATCGTGGACGTAAAAACGCCTCTTAAGTAGTTGCCAGATTCTCTTTCAATTGACCATGGAATTGTTTCCCTGATTTGGCGTCTATGTAGCGGGTGTGCTAATAAAAGAGAGCAGTTCACACAGCGCGACATGTTTTACGTCTAGAACGAATTATCGTGGACGTAAAAACGCCTCTTAAGTAGTTGCCAGATTCTCTTTCAATTGACCATGGAATCGGTTGTTTCTCTGATTTGGCGTCTAGGTAGCGGGTGTGCTAATAAAAGAGAACAGTTCACACAGCGCGACATGTTTTACATCTAGAACAAATTATCGAGGACGTAAAAACACCTCTTAAGTAGTTCCCAGATTCTTTTTCAAGTGACCATGGAATCGGTTGTTTCTCTGATTTGGTGTCTAGGTAGCGGGTGTGCTAATAAAAGAGAACAGTTTACACAACGCGACATGTTTTACATCTAGAACAAATTATCGTGGACGTAAAAACGTTCTAACAATTCACTTTGCATCACACGCACAAAAAGAGTCGAATTACTAGACGTAGGAAATAGACGTGGAGGAATCCTCAAACTCGACACGAATTTATATTTCTGTTCCTCAGGAGTATACAATATTATGTCACAAAACGAAAATTTTACAGGAGAGGCCAGAATGAGCGGAGTGAAACTTTCAATGCAATTTTGACAGTTGCTATACATATATTGGAGGAACAAAGTCAACAGTATTTTTTATTATTATTAGAATGTTTTACACATAATTACAATAAAGATTCTTATCTGATTTTGTGGACTTGGGACGATTTATCTTGTAACATAAATTAACTTAGGTGCTTTAAGAGGCCTGCGGAGACCGCGCGCTATCTCGACTTGAGACGAAATAAAATACGTTTTTGAGGTTGATGGAAGCAATCCAGATAGTATAAACAATTCTTGGACACACCGACTGGAGTAAAGTCATCATATATTGTACATGTTTTTTAAATTTGCCACTTGTTCATGTAAATAAAAAATTTTTCTTTCTTTCTTCTTTCTTTCTTTATCCGCACACTGACAGTTGCTTGCTGTGATAGCAATACAAACTATTGGAAATTTGGGAGAGGTTCCGTAATACCAAAAATGATGAATGAAAAATTAATGTATTTCCAATATTGTTTCGAGTATTTATAACTTGATAATAATATCAAAGTTCCTACGAAAAGATATTTTGAAATATTGTTGTTTATAATATAGAAAAAAACAAAATAAAAACATGACATTTTCGCTGTGAAAATGTGCAAATTTAAATTCGCTTAAATTTCGTTTGGGGTAAGTTTTTCAACAAAAAGACGATGTAGGAACCTAGATAATTATTGTCTGAATCCGAATATCATCATATTATGGTGTATGGTATTACGTTTGTATGGATAATTCTAACGTCGCGCCCACCTTAAGAAAGCATTATGATATCATACTATTGTTTACCTCTAAAACATGTGGATTGTAATTCAGCACGTAGAAACATTGCCTCTTGCCAGTATGTAGCATTATGGAAATATTTAAAAATTTGTGAAGAGTTTACTAATAAAATGAAACAAAAGTTACTTCACAAAACTTAAGTCGTTGTATTTCAGTCTCGAAATGGGCGTTTTGAGTTTCTCTAATTGGTTTCGGCGTGGGCACAGAAAATCGTCTCCGTTGATTTCTGATGAAACAAACTTCTTCAAAAGTTTTCTGATCAAATGATGTTTTGTAAAACATTGAACCTCCATACTATTGCTGAATATAGTACAGACTCTCCTGCAATAGATTTTTTTCTGTGTACAAAAGGAGCTGATGATCCGTTGCAAAAAGGCAGAAAAATCGTTGAAATGATCAGTTTCCATGTTTACCACTTTTTTTTTCGGATTTCTCAGGAGGTTACTGACAATAGAGCGGTCATCCCGAGCCGAAGTGCACCGATGTCGGCCTTGACCTGGCCTCTTCGTCTGTGAACCAGTCTCCCGAAAGTGTCTGATGGCATCTCGTACCGTAGTTCGAGGTACACCAAGCGTACGAGCGTCAGCTAAAGCCACGGACCTAGCAGCACCAGTTGCATCCAGTGGCATTTTTTTCAGTTGCAAAGAATAATCAAACACTAAATACTCAAATTAAACAATATTCGCACACGATGACGGAAAAGAACAAGAAATTTTAGCAAGGTAAAGTAACTGCAACAATGTCGAGCAGTGACTAAATTCCAAAAAAAACTTTGGTGACAGCAGTTTATGAATCGGAATAAGGGTATAAGTGTTAAGTTTATTGCTAAAGTAGCCACTTAACAAAAAACAAAACAGTAAATAAGCCACTGTTGACATAAACAAAGGGGGTGACGAAAAATATAAGTGGGCGGTTAATTGTGCCGGTGAGTGTATATAGTTTTAATTTCAACTTGATACCTTTACGCGTTCCCGAGATAAAGGGTCTTGACAGAGAGACAGATGGACAACAAAGTGATCCTATAAGGGTTCCGTTTTTTTCTTTTTGAGGTACGGAACCCTAAAAAGAACTAAAAGTGACTGGGATCTTCAAACTCTCAATCTCTCTTCTCTCTCATCAAATTCTCTACTCTATCCTCTTGCTAGTCATGTGCCACATGCTGTCAAAATCTTTTTACAACTTTGTGAATTCGCTAGTTTTGTGGATCAACGAGTTACATTACATTCAAAATAATGATTAGAAAAAATATTTTTGCTTAATTGCTACCTGAAACACTTATTTCATCTGTTATATCACGTGAAATCTGTCTCTCTCTTTTCGTGGGTTTTATTGGAAACAAAAAATAGTTTTTTTAACCAATAATTTGATTATTTATTTAAATCCTGCTCAGATGGTTGACCTCTGCTGCAAATGTATGAATTCGAAGAAGAAGCACTATTTAAAAAAAAATAAAAATAAAAACAAAAAACTTCAGGTTCAATACCGTGATTACGGTATTGAAAAAATCCGGTATTTGAAAGCCCTAATCTACACATTGTTACAAGTCTAGATTTATTTGCTCGTAAAGTAGGCAACTGTGTCTCACCAGGTTCCAGGGATTCAGGTTTATAAACATTATAATTTAAAGATATTAGTAATTGAATTGCATTCTTGAATCCTCTATCTAAAATAAAAACGTCTCCTCCTCTAAAATATTGTCGCAGCTCATTACTTTCACGTCTAAACAATTGAGACATTCACAAAATTGTGAGATTATATCGGAATCCGACACAGTTGTTGCACAGGGGCCATAAATATCCAGTATGTGACCGTCTGGTGTTACTATTAAAAAAGGCTTTACTAAGTTTCTGTATTTATGTAAACTATAGGATTGTTTTTGAAATAAGTAATTTGATGATTTCTGTGAATGTGTATATGTCCCATCACAGATAACAATAGCCTTCCTACTGCCTCCTTTCTCACCACCAAAAAGACCTTGTGATATAATTAAATTGTGATTAATTATTTCATCTCTGGCAAATGACCAATACCCATATGTAGTGGTACAAATTGTTCATTTTATAAAAATCAACTGTTCGTTAGTCTCGCTAAAACTCGAAAACGGCTGAACGGATTTATCTTATCTTGGTCTTGAAATGTTCATGAAGGTCTAGGAAAGGTTTAAAAGATGAGAAACATTCGAAAAAAAAGGAAATTCGGAGGTATGAAGTCTGCCAGGTCAGCTAGTTTAAAATATTTCTCACAATAGTTAATGTCTTTGAAATAGATGATTTAGACATTTCAAACATTTGTCCTAATCTCGAATGTGGCTCCATATTTTTAGTTAAATTAAGGACAGGGGTGTCCTTAATTTAACTAAAAATATTGAACTGTTCTCTTAACAGGGACTTCATTGATTCTTTAGTTATGCCTGTCCAGTAATGGCATTGTTCATAAGACATAACACCTAATTGTTCAAAATCGAATTTATTTATTTCTTAATTTGTTAGGACCAGTGATATCACTGCCTCTAACTGAGAAGGAGTAAACTGGCTAATATAGCCATAGTCATTGAAAAACCCCCAATCATAAACACCCAAATGATAGCTACATATGCGAGCATCTTTTGTTACATATAATTTATTTGATTTTAATATGCGATACCTTAAAAAGTTTAGTACTACATGTCGCTCCATATTAACGCAACCATGTACAAAACAAGACCTTTCTGAGTTACCTGTCCGTCTAAAATTCTGTAGAGTAGTTAGTGGAACAATATTGTTTTCATCATTTGTTAATGCATCAGCAACTTCTTCAACTACAATCTGGCTATTTCTCCGAGCTGATAACCAGCATGCATAGTACACTCTGCTATGAGTAATGTAATCTGAAAACAAAAAACATACATAATTACTAGGGGTGATCCAAAAGTAATGATAATCAATATGAAATAGGGATATTTTAACTATAAACAAATTATATTTATCTATATAATCTCTTAGCAAGTCAATATATTTAGTCCATTTTTTTTTTAATCCACAATTCGCTTTGAAAAAAAATCTTTGGCTTAGTCATCCAAAAACGCCTCTACAGTAGTCACCACCTCGTTATTATTGTCATTTTTTTTGCCTCAGAGGTGTTTCTTGGGCCGAAAAAAGAGGTATAAGTCACTGGGTGCCAGGTCTGGAGGATAGGGTGGGTTTTCAAGCAATTTGAATCTCGTTTCTTGAATGGCAGCCATCGCAACTGCGGCTTGTGAGCCGGTGTGTTGTTTTGGTGAAACAACACTCTAACTCGAAGTTTGCGACGTTTTTTTTCTTGGATGACCTGCCGCAATCTTCTTATTTGGTCTGCATAGTAAGAGTCCATAATAGTGGCTCCTTTTTCCAAGTATTCCACTATTATAATTCCTTCAGCATCCCATAAAACGGACGCCATAACCTTTCCTGTCGAACTTGACTCATTGAATTTCTTCAGCGACGGGAAGAGGCTCGGTTCCAAGTCTTAGACTCTTGTTTCATTTCTGGATCAAAATAGTAGATCCAGGTCTTATCCATAGTCACGAAACGAGACAAAAAAAAATCCTAATCCGTCTGGAACTTTTCGAGATTCGCCCTCGAAATGTCGACACGTTTTGATTTGTGCTCGTCGGTTAACATTCTCGGCTCCCAACTTTCAGAGACCTTTTTCATATGCAGTTTGTTCGCAATGATTCTTTGAACACTTGTCATATGACATCCCTATGATCTCAGCTACATGCTTTATGGTCAATCTTTGACTTGCAAATTCGATATCTTCGACTTTTTTTACTTTTTCTGCAGTGTGGGACGTGAGTGGGCGTCCCTCGCCATGTTCATCTTCTGTGGATGTTCTACCCAGCTTGGACTCCTTTGACCAGCGCGCAACTGTGGAATATTAAGGAACAGAGTTCCCTTATGTTTCCACTATGTCACTTTGTATGTCTTTGGTAGATTTTTTTTTCAAACAGAGGTACTTAATGACAGCTCTGATTTAATTTTTCTCCATTTTGATTTTTACTCTCCGACTGTTCGTATTCAAATGAATGTAACTCCCTGTTATCGGGGCCTATTTTTATGATTTTTTTATGATGAAGTACTGAATATATGAGGTACCAAAAATACAATATTTCATTATTTTTACGTGCCCTACAAATGTCCGATTATCATTACTTTTGGATCACCCCTCGTATGTATAACAAACATCATTATGCTTACAAAAATGGATAAAAACAAATAGTATATAATTATTAATTACCAGTCTGGGAGAAATTCGTTGGGCAATATAGTCTCGTTCTGGTCCTTCAGGCAAAGAATGGGAATGATGTCTAGCAAGTGATGCTTGACACTAAACACACCTAGGATCATAGGATATAGTTTGAGGCTGTGACGTTGAGGGTTGGGGCTGTGAGGTTGACGATCCAGGCTGAGATGGTGAAGGTGGAGTGCTTGAAGTGAAGTGTTGATGAGCTGGAGGTTCCATTCTGGTCAATTCTTGCTGTAGTGGTCGTTGAACATTTCTACGAGCTGTTAGCCAACATCCATAATAGCACACTATTTGCAGTTTGTATATAAAAACGAAATATGAATGGTTTTCATAATTAAAACATGAGAAAGTTATTTATTTATCTTTATTTCAAACTACAATGGTCTATTAGTGTTAGTAACAAAATGGCTTAACCTATGTTAGTACTTAATAACTAAAACAGAACGGGTCCGGTTTGCAAGCGCCCACACTAGCGGGCTGTCTGCCCGGGCGGCTATTGATTGCAGGATAGTGTTGGGACTGCCACGCAGCCTGCGGAGTAGCGAGGCCGATTTTTTACGCCACAGTGCATCAAAGCCAGTTATAATATCACAACTTAATTAGCATGACATAGAAGTTTCGAGCCAAATGGAATGAAGTAGATTTTAACATATTATTAAATTAATTTTAAAATGTTAATATAAAAATAAGCACCGATGATAGTCAGTCAATGCTTTACTTCTTACCTGTCGAGGCAGTATACGGTGAGCTATATCATCTCTTTCAGGACATTTGGGCAATGAGTGAGAGTGACGATTAACAATAGATTTTTGGCACCACACACATTGACTTTCCGAGACAGCTCCGAAGACAATTGATTTGCAGCTGTTGTAAAGCAGTCTTCACAC
Organism: Mythimna separata; assembly: GCA_030763345.1. Taxonomy (NCBI): domain Eukaryota; kingdom Metazoa; phylum Arthropoda; class Insecta; order Lepidoptera; family Noctuidae; genus Mythimna; species Mythimna separata. The sequence goes on along the minus strand of CM061167.1, from coordinate 16,669,215 downwards.
AAAAGACTATTGTAGTCAATCTAAAGAGATAAAATTGACTTAGGGCCTGTTTCACAATGTCCGAGTAGGCACTACTCACTGAATAAATTAAAAAATGGAACAGAATTTGTATGAAATTATCTGCCAAGTATGGGCGATGTTCACCGACACCAAATCGACTGTTTTAATATTAAAACGGCTGTTTTAGCAATATTTCCTGTTCCTTATCGTCGGTTATTGACGTTAATCAGATGGTTATCTTAAACTTATGTCGGTGCACATGGCCCTAAGATACTCGAAACTTAATCAGAAATTATAATAAGGGCCTGTTTCACCACCTAGGTGAAACAGGCCCTTATTATAATTTCTTTTACTTTAATCATCATCATTTCAGCCGAAAGATGTCTAGGCTGGATAAAGGCCAAGTACTTTGACCGGTTCAGTGATTTTCACAGCAATCAGATTCTTGCAGCCTCTACAAAATCACTTTAATTCATGAATCCCCGACCGGTCCTGAATGTTTGTGGTCCGGTATGTGATAGGTTAATATAAAGCATAGATTTAACAACATAAATACCTACCTATTTTGATTTCTCAAAACAATTGAGCTTATTTAACTGCCAATTACCGATAAGATGTAATACTGCACCTCATCATTTAATAGTATATGACATCCAAAGCACTGCATCGTTGTTGTACACCTCAGATACACTAAAACAAAAAAAAAACTTGTCAAAGCAGGTAAGGTATATAGTTTTCGTAATCAGTACTAATATATTAATGTTAAAAAAACGTGATAAAGTCGTATACTTACGCAAAGCTGATATAAAAAGTCAGTGATCTGCAGTGTGATTCTGTAAGACTTCATTCTAAACTTCGAATCTGAATCCGCTGTGAGTTTGTTGATTGGCATTCTATAACTCAGTAAATAATAATTAGAATCTACACTAGCGCTACTCTTGCGAGCGTGTTGAAGGCGTTGAACTAAATTGACAGCAACATTTTGACAGATAAAGTATGAGATGACGTATAAAGTGGCATTCTATGAGTAATTCCCCCGTCACATCGAAGCTCCCTGCGCATTTGAACTCGATTCAATTAAAAGCATCTATTTTAAGAGTGAAATTAGAAGAAATTATAGTTAAATAGTGTTTAAATAAACTTTTTAAAGTGAATAAGTGCCTACCTACTTAAGCGATAACGTTGGCAAGAATGTTTATGTTTAATTCATGAATCCCCGACCGGTCTCATTGGACCGCGCTGTTATTGTTTTACTATTGTGTCTCGTTTCGCGGGTATTGATAGGTTAAATCTTTAGTAGAAGAAGCTCATGCTTTGGATAAACTAGAAAAGCGTCAACAATCCACAAAAAGTTGTTTAACATTATTCTGAAACAACAGAAACAATCTTACAAAGGAAACCCACTTACTAATATTATAATTAAATATTGACAATTCCAAGAAAAGTTGCTAGTGACACAGGATACTCCTTAGGTTTACGTAGTTAAATAAAAGTAAACAAAAAAAAACATGTGACATGGTTACCCAACTAAAGCCCTATAGCTTGAGTCAGAGTGTAGCGGATCTGTTCCCAAGGTATGTGTTGAATCATCACAGTAACAGGATACTCTTGCTGTGACAACTCAAATCTGTCTCTACTCAGATATATACCTGTAAAATGCTTTGGCTTGTTCCTGCAGTTGAGCTGGATGAGGAAGCAAAAAACAGTTTTCTTGAAATTGCACGATCTGGTGGTCTGTAATTATGAGTGTGTTGTTGACTATCCTCAATCAGGTTAGAATCCTGAAAAGTAAATTAGATAAAATGTTACTCCATATCTTCCTTGTGGAATAAAATTAGATTTACATATTTTGACTGCAAATAATACCCTACAGATAAATTACTATTTGAAATATATTAGTGATGAATTTGAATATTTATAGGTACTACATTTAGATCTAATAGAATATAATCTAGACACATTAGATTTATAATAGTGGGTACATGTACCTATATAAATCTGATGTGACTAGGTACTACCTAATATTTAGTACAATATAACTTACATAAAGTACAATAGCTGGTGATTCCTCTGTAGGTACCTGACTCTGTAGTTGTTGTGGTACATGAATCTATAATATCTATAAACAGATAAATGCTAGATAAGAGTATATCATTAATTATTCAATTACAATTATGAATTAAATTTAAATATCATACATTGTCAGTATCAGCATCTCGTATTTGTTGCACTTCGTGTGATGGAGATGGAGTATCATTTTCCTGAAACAGGTACGTAAATTTAACGAAAAAGAATTAATAAAAATTACACTAACACTACATTAGAAAGGATCTATTCTACCGAAAAAAAAAATTGGCGACGAAAAACCTTGCAGGGTGCTTCCATTACTACTTACTTACCTATTGCATTTCTAAATTTCTTACCGGAAATGGCTGAATGCCTAAATGTGTGTCTCCGGTCGAAAAGCTTTCACCACCACATAAAGCAACAATTTTTTCTTCAAGTTCTAAAAGCTCTGCTTCATCGTCCACCCCACCACCAGTCCTACGCCTAGCAGCAGAGCGTGCGGCTACTTTTTTTTTATGGAGCTTTTTTTGTCCGACCAATATTACAATCAGACATTTAGTTAAAGAAATTATAAAAAAATGCACACATGTATTCCGTAAACCGATAAATATCGATTTACATTTTGTTGAGTGTGGTAGTCACTAGTACAGTATTGGTTGGTCCAGAGCTCACTTCATTTCGCAAGTGCCTAGGTGATGCTTACAGAATGCAAAATCAAGGCCATTTTGAACATTATGTGAAATGTGAGTGAAAAGCAACGTGAATGCGAGTTGTTGTTTGAATTTTACAGATTTGTACTGACAGCACACAGTCACTGTAGCTCCGCAATTCTCACGCCTCACGGCCCCGTCGTCGCCAGTCGCACACACTTTCGGAGCCAGGTTCCCTGCAGAGCCTCTTTGACAAGTCCACCTGTACGGCTTCTGGTTGGAGCGGCGTCTTCACTTTTCAGTCTTCAGTACCACTTCTTTGTACGTTTTCTTCATTCGTAGCCGAGAGTGCTACCCTCTTGACGTGTTAACATTCCCAACGATCGACGAAATTGGTGGTACGCGGAAATAACACCGTCAACCATTGTTCCCATCCATGTATTCCCTCGTGACGTTGTAATACTTCAAGTCGTCATAGGTGCCAGTTGAGTACCGCGCCGCGTAGGCGAGTCTGCGTACCAAAACTCGTCATTTGTTCCCAATTACAGATTTGATCCAAGTTGGTCGTTTCTGTGGAGCCACCTTTGCAAGTCAATAATTTTCTTCGAGGGTTCGAAATTTCGGAATGTTTTCTGTATCCAAGTAAGTTTTCTCTGTTATTTTGTTGGTAGGTTGGCTGGTGTAAGGACTGGGAAGAGAAAAAAAAATAGAAGTCTTTCTCTCGTGGTGTCCACCATTTTCTTCCGAATTCACACTCGCTGAGTTTCTCAAGCCGCGATGATATAGGCAGTGGAATACTTCAATCCCACTTCTGAACTGTGATAGGAGTTCAGGTGGGAAATCAAACGAAGTAACATCATTCGGGTTTTCTTATATTTTACACAAATTCACGCTAATCGCTATCTACAAATCCAGCCACATAACAAGCGTCGCTCAAAACAATCTAATAATTCTCTCTGAAGTCAAAATACAAACCCTTTTCTAATATAACGAATTATTTCAATAAGGGCCTGTTTCACAATGTCCGAGTAGGCACTACTCACTGAATAAATTCAAAAATGTGACAGAATTCGTATGAAATTCTCTGTCAAGTAACATACTCGAAACTTAATCATAGGTGGTGAAACAGGCCCTTAGTGACAAATTGACAAACTTATTACAATAAAAACAGATGTTAGTGTACCAACTTATAATATTATAATCAAACGTGATTAACAGTAATATTTCCAAGGTAATTAATTAATGTCAAGAGAATTAAGTATTTAAAATAACTATTATGAATATACAATTATCTGAATAGTGTCTCAATGAATTGATAGATGGCGGTCTATTGTAAGTTTATAAAGATTGTTTATATTCTAGTACAACAGGTGTCTTGATTAGCCGGTAGATGGCGGGTAATTGTAACATGTCATACGATCCCACTCTGATGCGCCCCACCCATTCCCACAAAATACTACAATTAGAAAGAAAAAGAAGTATTACTTACAAAATAATACATTAGCGGTGTATAGAAAATTGCGAGTTTGTGTGTGAGCAGATTTGTTTCGGCAAAAACTCCTTGACTCGGTAACTATGTCAGTTAGTGCATAGCGGCGCCCTTTGAGGAGAGTACACGCCTACTTTTTTTATCACAAGACGAGCCGCGCGCGTATTGTTCTGATTTTATGACAAGTTAGTTGTTATTGTGATTAAAGACGATTTATGATAGTTGGATTAGTGCATAGGTTAGTGTGACTTATTGTTACCCTAGCCGTTCAGAGGTTACGAGAGAATCGGCCTTTAATTCCTCATGGAGAGGGTGTGTCTTCAAATTTAAATATCGACAACCGGATATTACAACATTTTGAAAATAACTCGACAGAGTGTTTTTTTGCCGATGGCTTCTCGACAAAATATCAGACGACCCTGACTTCCTATTTAATATGTGGACAGATGAGAGCACTTTTACAAGAAATGGAGTTTGGAGTAACGAAAACCCGCGCCTAAGTCGAGAGTCTTCATTCCAGTACTGATTTCACTAATTGTCTGGGCTGGAATTCATATAAACAAAATAATAGGTCCAGTGTTTATTGATGGGACATTAAATGCAGAGAAATTCTTAGGACTTCTTAGTGGCCCAGTGTCAAGTCAGTGGATTGGACGTTTTGGACTTTGAAAATTTAATAATTTGACTTTTGATGATTTAAATTCTGATTGTAATGTGATATTATGTGATGTAGCATGTCTAACGCGATCTTTTTATACCATCAAATGTATTTACGAAGTAGAGTTGAATAAGACGCCATCTGGTCTGCTAAATCGGCACCTCCTTTAGCTTAGTTGTTTCTAAAATGATGTGAGGTTCCTTCACAACCTTTCCACGATTTGTGATCTCGACGAAGCGCACAGAGAGAGCTTTGTTGATAAAACAAGGACATCGCGCTTGTCTTTCCACTTTAACACCGTTATTCCAAGCAAGCTTAAAAATTTCTTCATCTCTGCATAGTTCGTTGGAACCCATTGTTTTAATACGTGCACCAGCAGAAGCTTTAGGTTTCTTAGATATTTGTTCGATAGCGTATTTGTTAGTTGCAGAAACAAAAACAAACAACATATTATCAGAGACAAAAAGTGAATAGAAATCAGCTGGAGACTTGATTACCATTGTAGAACGAACAGCGTATGATGGACCCGAAATGTCGGTGAATGCAATCAAATGACGTTGTTTACCTTCTGGCGGTCCCCATCCACCGCCATCAATGTGAGTGTGCCGCCGATCCGAGCGGATGATACGGCGGCGACGTTTGTTCGACGGCAATGGTAAAATATTTTCGTCTTCATCTTCAGAAGATATCTGCAAACTTGAATACAACAAATTTATTTCAATGTTGTCGATTTGTTCTAAATCTTCTTGGGTAACTCAAATTCTTCCAAGACGAAAAAAAAATGAGCATAACACTTACGGAACTAATTTTGTGAGAAAAGAAAACACACAACACTCTCGTATGCGAGCGCAAAGGCAAATGAACGAGTGACACGTGTCACTGGGGCGAGCGGGTGCGGCGCAGCGCGAGGGGGGAGCGGACAGTGTGACCGCGCGGCGTCCGGGCAAGGGAAGACGGTCGGCCGCGACGGACACTGGTGTCTGCCTTTTGACATCTCGGAAAATAATTACATCGCTGTTTCCATATTTGCAAAAAATACCTCAACAATTTTTGAATGAATCTCCGAATCTTCTTGCTCCGGACCTTGCACTGTCGGACACATGGTGTTATGGCGTTTAACCTGTTGAGTTAAATTTAGATTTTCTTCTGTCTGATCTGGAGTCCATTAGAGGTAGAAAAAATGAACTGAGTTAACAAATACTGTGATTTGAATTTCTTGAATGTGAGGATTGAACGGAAAATGAATATGGTCTTTGAATGTTCTTGTTACTGTCACATTAATTTTTATATTCTGTCAGTTTTGTCAGTAAGCCTTTGGGTAGAACATCATTTATTATTGATTCCCCATAAATGGCCTGCATTTTAACTAATTTTTTTGGCCATAATCATTCCAGCAACGTCAAACTCTGAAAGCTCCTTGTTAGTTGATTTGATAGTAGCTGTGCTGACTTTGAAGAATTCTGCCTGGTAGTTGGATGTAGCCTTCCTTTTTATTCCTCTGAAATGTCAGGCCCGTTGCATCAGTCTAAAAATTAAAACAAAAATCAATTTTATTATTCGACTTTTCAGATGCTAGTCGGCATCTGAAATAGTATTGGTCTGAGGTATATATTATGAAATAGTATAGTATTGGTCTGAGGAACCTAACCTAACCTAAGTTAAAAAAAAAATGTGTGGAAGTTTGACCAAGTGCTGCCCAAAATGAACACTTAGAAGAACCGAAGCACTTCAAAATCGGCTCCAAAAGTCGAGAGCTAAAAGTCTTTTTCTAACCTAACCTAAGTTAGATTTTTTTTTAGGGAAGTTTGACCAAGTGCTGCCCAGAATGAACACCGGGTGCATTTTGTTCCTCAGGCAAAATGCACTAGGTTTTTGTTTTTATTTGTGTAAACACAGTAACTTATATTCTATTTCTAGCCTCACAAGGGGCAAAGTTACTACAAACACAATGCAACATGAGGAGAGATATGAAAATTCTATTCCATTAATTAGTCTTCAAAGACATTCTACCGTTCATTTGAACGGTTTGAGCTTAGAAGCTAAACGAAAGAGAGACCAATTTAAAACATATGTCGAGGAGAACGAGACTTAGCTGTTCAGTCTTTTAGAGAGCTGGTTTTGTTATTATTATGGTACCAAGGGGTATAACGCCGTGACGTCATTTGTTATGGTGTCGCGTGGACGCAGTCGTATGAGAGGGCTGGGAACCGGAAAGCAGAGATCAGTACAGTATCGGTTGCACAGCTTCGAGGTCCGCACCTCGCAATGACGGCCATATCACTCAGCCACTCCTGGCGCCGTCACATATTTTAATACCGATGGAAGTGTTGAGTGACAAGATCGTATGGTCTCAAGTGGATGAGCTTAAAGAGTAGATTAATAAAATTTAATTAGGTGCATCTAAATTCTTCAGACTATGTCGGAAACCTTGGTTCTCTTGCGGATATCTTCATTTCTGATGTGATCATGCAAGTAAACTCCGAGCATAGCCCTTCCAATCTTTCCTTATGTGACAGTGGGCAGGGCACATTGCTCGTAGAACGGATGGTCGATGGGGACGGAAAGTTCTGGAGTGGCGGCCACGTACCGCAAGACGCAGCGTCGGAAGGGCTCCCACAAGGTGAACCGACGACCTGGCGAGAGTTGCGGGAATCCGATGGATGAAAGACGCACAGGACCGGTCTTTGTGGCGACGCTTGGGGGAAGCCTATGTCCAGCAGTGAACGAATTTCGGCTGAAATGATGATGAGGAGGTGCATCTAGTATAAGTTCTTTAATGTGTAATCTTTTCTGTTACTGCAAATAAAAATCACAAAATTCACTTACGACTTTATTTCGCTGTTCAGTTTCACCAACATCAACTATATTTTCTGTTCTACCTTCTTCATGAGACGAAATAACATTTTGATGAAAATTGATAACATTTATACTGTCATTCTCTAGATCTTCATCAAAGTTATATATTATGCTGTTAGCGGGTACTTCTTGGTCCTTAGTAAAAAGCATACAGTCAAAGTCCCAGAGGAAGATTTGTACACGTCGCGTCGTTCGTTCTTTTACAACTACGCTGGCTGTCTGTAACTTTCTTAAACTGTTTTCGGAACGGGCCCCTTAAGCTTTATAATTTCTTAACCACAAAATCACGATTGGCATTCGGGTAACGTTTTTCTTTACAAAAGTAAATATTTTTTTATTAGCTTCGTCTTTAAGATTTTTGTTTTTATATTCTCCGGACTTGATTTTCCCGAGGCAAAAAAATAGTTGTATGGTGTTGCATCGTATCGTGCAATGTTCAAAGTCTAGTTTAGTTGATTATTGAATGTAGGTACGCTAGTCTCGAAAGTCTATTTCCGGGACTGGGAGTATTAGTCTCGAGTCTCGAATGAGCGGAAAAATCGTTGACTCTCGATAATTTCGAGACCGAGACTCCCGGGATGAAAGCCATACTACCAACTGCCTCGGTTACAGTACGGCCGATATAACTTGGCGAGCCTGAACATAGCCTCTATGTACACTCGCAAAAAAAATGTTATTGGCATTAATATTTTATAAACCAAAATATGAATAAAAATTTCCTAATAAAGAGATCTAGTATCATCATCATCTGCCTAGCCTTTTCCCAACTATATTGGGGTCGGCTTCCAGTCAAGCCGGATTTAGCTGAATACCAGTATTTTACGAGGAGCGGCTGCCTACGGTTCTTCATGGCAAGACTGGAGTCAGATTTACTGGCTTCTGACTATCCGTAACGACTGCCAAAGATCTACAAATGACAGCCGGGACCTACGGCTTAACGTGCTTTCCGAGGCACGGAGGAAACTCGTTATGTTAAGATGGTCACCCATCCACAGACCAACCTAGGCAAGCGTTGCTTAACCTTGAAGATCGACCTGTGCGGCTGTTATTATTTAGCCACGAGCGCCTCCTAAAGAGATCTAGTATAAATGAAATAATATCAAAACATTTTGTGACAGAAAGCTTCAAAAATAACTGATGAAATAAAGATGCTATTTCAATAACTCGCCTTTCGATAGTGGCCACTTTTATCACCATCACACAATAGTATTTATTTATTTAAACTTCATGTACAGTGGTGGCACATAGGCGGACTTAATGCGTCAAGGCATTCTGTACCAGTCAACCTTAGGGTTACAAAGACAACTCTGTGGTAGGTCTGCACAATAAATAAATAACAGATATTTAAAATAGATGTTTTATTAATAAACTATTTTATAATTATTTAAACTTTAATATAGTTTTTATATACAAATTCACACTGAAAATTATTTATTTTAATCACTGTCGCTGAGAGGGGAAATCCCTAACATAAAATCGTCAGCGTCTTGAGTAATACATAAGGTACTGGGCATCATAATCGTCGCTCTCACTATCGGATTCATCTTCTGAATCGGAAACTGATTGATGATGAATATTGTTCCGTCATTTCATCAACGATATGGTCGCTCTGCCTGTAATTATCTTCAACTTTTCGCACTTTTTTGCATAAAGCACTCCATTCTGCTTGACCCATTACACTAACGTTTTCTTTGATGAGTTCCATTGTCTGGGTTACGTTCCAGTTGACATTTTTAGCGGCTATATGTAGGAGCCTACACCATCTCGATGGAGTTTAAGGCGGGCGGTAAACGAATGACAACATGGTGGTTTTTTTTAAATAACTCGTCTATAACATATCGTTTATGTACGCTTTTGTTTTCTTTAATTAGGTCGTAAAGTTGGGGTTTACGCATAATTCATTTTCAACTAACCACAATTCCATCATTGCCTTTTTGGCATTACACGTAGGATTTAAGAGTTTATTGTGGTATGGAGCATAATCAATAACCACCACCGAGTTACGGCTCAAATTTGGTATTAGTTGGGTCTGTAACCATTTCTCGTAGTCAGAAAAGTTCGTGTCGTCATGATAGTCCCCTGTTTTGTTTCCGGATTTGAACATCAACAAGGTATTCGGAACAAACCCTGCTTCTCATCTAGCGTGCACCATAACCACGAAATAAAATAGTCCTCATATTTTCATATTCTTATTACAGTTGTAAAACTTATAGTTACCTGTTGGTGTCCAACCCATGTTTGTATGAGCGATCTAACTTCGACTATTTCCAAAGAGTGTCTTCGCATTCTCGATATGTTTAAATTACAATTTACACAGCGTACATATCCACTTGAAACGGTTCGCAGTGAAGAACTCGAACCAGGTTGAATGCCGGTGTCTTCGATAGGTACTGACATCAAATCCAATTTATCGCGAGAGTTGTCATTATTAGCAAGAGCGGAATCCATATTCAGACCGTGGTCGTCAGGTATAGGAGAATCGCCAGAGTCAGTATTCATGGTTAAAACGTCGGGTTTGATAGCAAAATACACGCAGAGAATCACTATGATGCAAATGCAAACAAAGTTATGAAATGACATTTCTATTATTTGTCAACTGACAAGTTTCAGTGTTGCCATTGCACAAACAAAGTATCGATCGTTGCATTATGTAGATCATTTTAAAATCATTATATTATATTTTTTAAGTTGATTACAAATCTAAATGTATTAACATAAAATGCGTTGGGACTTCTATAAACAAAAGGACGAATAAATAAAGCACAAATATGTGTAAATGTCAAATCGATGTTTTGAAATGGAACAGTTGTTCTTTGTCAATATAAAGAGCTTTGGAGATTCTTTGTGCTGCTGAAATATCCTGAATAATAATAGCTGAATATATCGTATGAATATATATGGGCTTGAATTTTCTGTTGCTATCTGAGTAACATTTTTCATAAATTTCCTGTTGCACTGTAACTTACGAACTGCAGAACCTGAAAGTAAAAGAAAATAATTTTGTTTTCTTGTCTTATTTATGAATATTAAAAACACATAATTTGCAAAGAAAGTAAATTGTTTGTTTTTTTAATTAATTGTATTCACTAGTTCGCTTTGGTGTTTGAGTTTTATGAAGAACTGCGTCAGCATTGACAGCATGCCTCATGTCAAAACGTGATGGCTATTCTAACATGAGATCTAAAATGAAAAATAACAAAATAATGAAGTCATTTAATAAACTATTATTCTTTCTTTTTTAAGTTATTGTAGCCCACTTACTTACCTTTGAGATCGATGTTTGATGTATCAGTTGGATAGCTAGAACATGAAGCAAGTTCAGGAAATTTTGCAACATCTGTAAATTAAATGTTTTTATTAAAAAAAAAAATCTGAATTTCACAGCTGGCTTCTAAACAAGTTATGATGACAGTGCCACATTGTAATCAGATCTTACTGCACTTAAAAAGTTTTATTCGATCTTCAACTAAGAACAAGTATTATTTATGGATAACAGACAACAAATCCATTAATCTATTAGGTGAATGTGATTAGTATAGTGAGTCCCAACACCATCTTGCGCGCGCTGGCGGACCAGTGGGACTCTCTGATGCTGGCTCTCTGGATACGGCTGCACGCAGTCGTATAGTGATTGGCACCATCATCGGGGAGTCCACGCGGGCCTACCTCTTACTAGTTTGTGTGATTTATCAATTTGTTACTAACACTAGTTCGTAAGTTCACAACTGTACTAATCACATGATGAATGTAATCACAAGATGAATCTGAATTAAATGATTATTATTATTGTTATAATGATTGAGAGAGAGTTTGAGACTCGAGTGACAGACAACTCGTTATAATTTCAATTAAAACATACACACCTGCTGCACTTCCAGTCACTACTGTTGACTTTGTGACATTGTTTTCATCTCGCTCTTTGAAATAATCATGTTCAAAGTGTTCCTTCCTGAAAAAAAAAAACAATAAAAAATCATAATAAAAATGCGACTGTATCAGTATCAATTGACTGGGTAAAGACCTCAATCTTATATCCGTTTCAATTTTTTCAAAAATCTAATAATTATAATTTTATGTTTCAATTCTAAAATATAAAATACATACTAGTTATTGTTATCAATGCAGATAGGTCTGCACCCTCCTCATCTTGCTCTTTGGAATAATTTTGTTGAAGTGCCTGGGAAATAGTAATAAAAACTGTTAAATATGCAATCAACTATACAACGCTTTGAATTTTAAAATTTCTTTACGTCTTCTCTCGTGCTATTTGGTTTAATTTTTTTTATAAATATCGAGCAACTTATCAAGCGCATTATTTTTCTTAACTTAATCGCGATATGCTTCGCAAGATGTATTCCATAACTCTGGATAAGTTTCCCATGTTTTAATAAATACTGACAAATATTGATTTTCCGTGAGAGTACTATTACCAAAACTATTTTCGCTATGGATACTGTTTTCGTCCTCCATTTTGAACAAAAAACACGAACGTCCGCCTGCCTTGAAATCTTTTTCTCAACTGAAATATTGCCGCGCGCCCCCACATAAAAATATTATTGATAATACCCCTGCCTCCCCCCGATATTGGCGTAACAAAATCAGAATTTCTGGATATCCACAAAAATTTTGAAGAATATCGCAATACAGGCCGCACAAAGACAATATTATTGTATGTGTGCGGCTAGCCATAGACATTGAGTTTTGAGAGAACTTGTCAGCCAAGAAGTAAAAGTGCTCATAAGCGAACCATTTCGATATATACACCTCATTACGACCTAGTTATAAAAATCATTTTAAAGGTACACTACACACGTGAGTAAAATGTGTATAAAATAAATGACAAGAAATATACAACTAATTTTCAAAAAACAATTAATTTTTTTCCCTCCGAAAAGATCCACAAAGCGAAGTAATTTTTTTTTTATTTCAGAAATGGGTAGTTTCATTTCCTTGCTTATTATTTTCCAAGAATCTTCTTTCAATTGTTTATTATAATGATGCGGTGAAGTTGGATCCCACAAATGTCGGTGGTTTTCATATAACTTAATTAATTCGATACATTTCTCATTATCCATTTTGCCGCGTGCCGAGCACACGTACGTCCGTCTCCACTGATCGCACGCCTCACACTGAGGGGAGGGGTCTTTGGCGCATGGCCATTTACCGACACGATTTGGCTCGCTGCGCGGCCGCCTCGTTTGGTTCAAGTCGCGGCAAGCCTCGACTCGCGGCACGGTCTCCACTAGATCTGCCTCGGGTCGAGGCAGCCGCTCGGCCAGAGGCTGCCTCAAATGGATACCCAGCTTTCTAAGTCTGTTGCGGATTGTTTACCGGCGTAAACAATGAAAGACCACAAATAGCCAGTGCCAAAAGTCTTGATACCAAACTTAGCAGCATTGTTCTGAATATGCTGTCTAAACGTCAATCTTCCTTTCCATAGGGTCAGACTCTCATCGATACAAATATCTTTATGCAAAATTTAATTTGCCTGAAAACAAGAATTTAAATGTGTAATCATTGGTCTCAGACGGTATAGTTCATCAGAGCTGCTAGCGGCGCTAACTTTGGAGACATTTCAATTATTTACTGCGGGGTCGGAATCTACAAAATGTAATGCTCTGGTCTAACGAATTCTTCTTTCGCAGTTCTGTATTTTCGCAATTATGTATGAATAAACCTTTATTAAAATAAAGTTAAAGTTAAAATAAACACTTCAATCGTTTGTTTTTTATTATTATATTGATTCATTTTCGTTTTTACCTCTTTAGTCCTGGACTTCAGGCAATGGACAAGGTCTTCCACAGTAGTGATGGTCACAGATTTGCTCCTGACAATCGGGCTTAGGCGAGTAATGTGAATGTCCGCCATCATGCCGCCTCCCAATAATATGGTCCAATGTAAGGTATGTTCGGTTGTATTTACCATCGGTAAAAACAGATTGTAACTGCAAAAGCGAAAATATTATGAGTCCTGATTTACTTATTTTATATATAATTATGATGAATTTCAAAGAGTTTATGTTGTTGTATAAGGATTGTTCGTGTATATTTTAATACCGTACTGATATACGAGTATGTATACTAACCCGAGTTTCACGGAACGGACGCCAAATTGTCACTTAAAACAACTGTGATTGCTGAAAATCAGCACCGTAGATTGCTGGAATTTCCTAGCGTCACCGTATACGCTAAGCAACGACCTATTTTTGCCCTTATGCGACGCACAACTTGGATTGATTTAGTCATTTTTTTCTTGTTTGTTTCTTATAATGATGTTGATTTCAAACTGGAGTACCTAAAGGTGTGCCGCAAACTAGGAGCCCCCTAGGTAAAACTAAACCGGTGTTGATGCGGTTCAAAGATATGGAGCATCGTCGGTTGTCTGGGATGCTAAAACTTCTCTCAAGGGCAGCAAAAACAAAAACTTATACCAACATTGACATTTGAATGACATATTCATTATTTTCATTGCAGCCAACTTATTAATATGGATAAACATTAGTTGGGCAAGTGAATTCCATGCCTGTTCATAATCCGTGATATTAACATGCTTGTGTTTCCACATTTAACTTTTGTACAAGTGTGTAAATAATCATCTGATGCCAGGACTCGACGGGTATTTCCAGATTTTTCAAGTTGTTTAAGCACTGAGGGGTCGTTTCTTACGAATTCTTCTTTCACAGTTCATGAAGAGGTGATTTTCTATTGAGTAAAAAACTTTTGTAGTAGAGAATGAACTAATCAAGGTTTGTTTCCATACCGTTGGGTTGGGCAAGTGAATTCCATGCCTGATCATAATTATCATCCGTGATATTAACATGCTTGTGTTTCCACATTTAACTTTTGTACAAGTGTGTAAATAAATCACCTGATGCCAGAACTCGACGGGTATTTCCAGATTTTTCAACTTCTTTAAGCACTGAGAGGTCGTATTTTACAAATTCTTGATTTCAACAGCTCATGAAGAGGTAATTTTCTATTGAGTAAAAAATTTTGGAGTAGAGAATGAACTATTAATTGTTTGTTTCCAAACCGTTGGGCAAGTGAATTCCATGCCTGTTCATAATTACCATTCGTGATATTAACATGCTTGTGTTTACACATTTAACTTTTGTACAAGTGTGTGAAGAATCACCTGATGCCAGGACTCGACGGGTATTTCCACATTATTCAAGTTCGTTAAGTAAAAAAAATAAAAGCTTTTCCTACGTGGGTAGGCTTGAGGAGCACACATAGTTTTATTGCTCTATATTTAATTAAAATAGTCAATTGTTATTTCATTGCAAATGTAATTATTAGCCTTTAAATCCACCTTCGCTTCATATTATCTATCAACTCTCAGTATTCACAACCTGAACACTTCAAATTCTCCAAGAAATATGGATAGCAAGCTTGGACACAGAATGGCGGAACTCGAACAGCTGTTTAGCTCCCGTATGAGTGAGTATGAAGACAAGGTGCAGCATGCTACAGCCGGATCAGGTACCACTTTGCATCATTATCCAAAGACCTCCGATTTTAAGTCTTTTGTTTGTAAAACGCTCACTCACTTTAAGACACTGATTAAATACTTGTCACTAGGCCGGGACAGTCATGACACTGCTTTTAGGAGGAAAATCTTGCTGTCCTCGGTATCTCAGAAAAGTCCGGGGAGAAGCTGGGTGACACCATACATCATACAATCTCTAAAACACTACAGATTAGAGACTTCAAACTGGAGTAGCTAAAGGTGTGCCGCAAACTAGAAGCCCCCTAGGTAAAACTAGACCGGTGTTGGTACGGTTCAAAGATATGGAGCATCGTCTGGGATGCTAAAACTTCTCTCAAGGGCAGCAAAAACAAAAACTTATACCAACATTGACATTTGAATGACATATTCATTCTTTTCATTGCAGCCAACTTATTAATATGGATAAACATTATACCGTTGGGCAAGTGAATTCCATGCCTGTTCATAATCCGTGATATTAACATGCTTGTGTTTTCACATTTAACTTTTGTACAAGTGTGTAAATAATCATCTGATGCCAGGATTCGACGGGTATTTCCAGATATTTCAAGTTCTTTAAGCACTGAGGGGTCGTTTCTTACGAATTCTTCTCTCACAGTTCATGAAGAGGTGATTTGCTATTGAGTAAAAAATTTTGGAGTAGAGAATGAACTATTCATTGTTTGTTTCCATACCGTTGGGCAAGTGAATTCCATGCCTGTTCATAATCCGTGATATTAACATGCTTGTGTTTCCACATTTAACTTTAGTACAAGTGTTTAAATAAATCACCTGATGCCAGGACTCGACGGATATTTCCAGATTTTTCAAGTTGTTTAAGCACTGAGGGGTCGTTTCTTACGAATTCTTCTTTCACAGTTCATGAAGAGGTGATTTTCTATTGAGTAAAAATCTTTTAGAGTAGAGAATGAACTATTCAAGGTTTGTTTCCATACCGTTGGGTTGGGCAAGTGAATTCCATGCCTGATCATAATTATCATCCGTGATATTAACATGCTTGTGTTTCCACATTTAACTTTCGTACAAGTGTGTAAATAATCACCTGATGCCAGGACTCGACGGGTATTTCCAGATTTTACAACTTCTTTAAGCACTGAGAGGTCGTATTTTACAAATTCTTGATTTCAACAGCTCATGAAGAAGAAGATTTTTCAAGATGCTTAAGCACGATGGGTCGTTTCTTACGAATTCTTCTTTCACAGTTCATGAAGAGGTAATTTTCTATTGAGTAAAAAACTTTTGAAGTAGAGAATGAACTATTCAACGTTTGTTTTCATACCGCTGGGCAAATGAATTTCATGCCTGTTCATTTATCATCCGTGATATTAGCATGCTTGTGTTTCCACATTTAACTTTTGTACAAGTGCGTAAATATAGGGCTTTCAATACCGGTATTACGGATATATTTTGGTCTTTTTTCAATCACGGTATTGACTAGCCAATACCGTGATTACGGTATTACAATACAATCTTTAATTACTCAGATACCCGCGAAACGAGACACAATAGTAAAACAATAACAGCGCGGTCTCATAGGACCGGTTGGGGATTCAAACGTTAATATACAGGTGTGTTTAGTGCATTGTCTGCCAAATTGAAATGGTCGACTGGAGGGGTCATCTGCTATCCTTTCAGGTCCCATGCATTGTGGAATTTTTTTCATCGAGATATTAGTGTTTTTTGAAAAATTGACCAAAATGTTTACATTCAAATTCAAATATTACAAAATGAATAAGGCGTAGACACTGAATTTTTATTTGATATAGACGGGTATTGTGAGAAATTTTAAATTAGTAACATTAGCCATCTAGATTTTTTAAATTTAACCGCAAAGTTTCGGACATAAATTAAAGCTGTTTATGTTACAGCTATTTATATGGCTACAAAAAATAAACCAAAAGTTAGTGGGATCTTCCAACTCCGACAAAATTTTTCTTTTCTATCCTCTTGGTAGTGATGTGCCACATGTTGTTAAAATAGTTTTACAACTTTGTGAATTCGCTAGTTTTGTGAATCAATCGAGTTACATAAATTTTACATTCAAAATTATGATTTCAAAAATTATATTTGCATAAATGGTACCTGAAAATCCTATTTAATCTGTTATATCACTCTTATAAGGTAAAATCAGTCTCGTATCTCTCTATTCGTGGATTTTATTGGAAACAAAAAAAATAAAATTTTATTTTTAGCCAAAAATTTCATTATTTATGTAAATCCTGCTCAAATAGTTAACCTCTGCTGCAATTCGACGATTCGAATTCGAAGAAATATTAGTTTGAAAAAATAAAAATAAAATAAAAAACTCGAGTTCAATACCGTAATCACGTGATCACGGTATTGAACTATTCTAATACCGGTATTGATAACGATATTGAAAAATTCCGGTATTTGAAAGCCGTAGTAAATAATCACCTGTTGCCAGGACTCGACGGGTATTTCCAGATTTTTCAAGTTGTTTAAGCACTGAGGAGTCGTTTACATTAGCCATCTAGATTTTTTTAAATTTAAACCGCAAAGTTTCGGACTTAAATTAAAGCTGTTTATGTTACAGCTTTTTATATGGCTACAAAGAATAAACCAAAAGTGAGTGGGATCTTCCAACTCCCTCAAAATTTATCTTCTCTATTCTCTTGCTTGTGATGTGCCACATGTTGTTAAAATAGTTTTACAACTTTGTGAATTCGCTAGTTTTGTGAATCAATCGAGTTACATAAATTTTACATTCAAAATTATGATTTCAAAAATTATATTTGCATAAATGGTACCTGAAACTCCTAATTAATCTGTTATATCACTCTTATAAGGTAAAATCAGTCTCGTATCTCTCTATTCGTGGATTTTATTGGAAACAAAAAAATAAAATTGTAGTTTTAGCCAAAAATTTCATTATTTATGTAAATCCTGCTCAAATAGTTAACCTCTGCTGCAATTCGACGATTCGAATTCGAAAAAATATTAGGTTGAAAAAATAAAAATAAAATAAAAAACTTGAGTTCAATACCGTAATCACGTGATCACGGTATTGAATTATTCTAATACCGGTATTGATAACGATATTGAAAAAATCCGGTATTTGAAAGCCGTAGTAAATAATCACCTGTTGCCAGGACTCGACGGGTATTTCCAGATTTTTCAAGTTGTTTAAGCACTGAGGAGTCGTTTACATTAGCCATCTAGATTTTTTAAATTTAACCGCAAAGTTTCGGACTTAAATTAAAGCTGTTTATGTTACAGCTATTTATATGGCTACAAAAAGTAAACCAAAAGTGAGTGGGATCTTCCAACTCCCTCAAAATTTCTCTTCTCTATCCTCTTGCTAGTGATGTGCCACATATTATAAAAAATAGTTTTATAACTTTGTGAATTCGCTAGTTTTGTGAATCAATCGAGTTACATAAATTTTACATTCAAAATTATGATTTAAAAAAATATATTTGCATAAATGGTACCTGAAACTCCTATTTTATCACTCTTATAAGGTAAAATCTGTCTCGTATCTCTCTATTCGTGTATTTTATTAGAAACAAAAAAATAAAATTGTATTTTTAGCCAATAATTTCATTATTTATGTAAATCCTGCTCAAATGGTTGACCTCTCTGCTGCAAATCGACGATTCCAATTCGACGATTCGAATTCGAAGAAATATTAGTTTGAAAAAATAAAATAAAAAACTTGAGTTCAATACCGTAATCACGTGATTACGGTATTGAATTATTCTAATACCGGTATTGATACCGATATTGAAAAATTCCGGTATTTGAAAGCCCTAGTAAATAATCACCTGTTGCCAGGACTCGACGGGTATTCCCAGATTTTTCAAGTTGTTTAAGCACTGAGGGGTCGTATCTTACGAATTCTTCTTTCACTATATTCATGAGGAGGTAATTTTCTATTAAGAAAAAAACTTTTGGAGTAGAGAATGAACTATTAATTGTTTGTTTCCATACCGTTGGGCAAGTGAATTCCATGCCTGTTCATAATTATCATCCGTGATATTAACATGCTTGTGTTTCCACATTTAACTTCAGTACAAGTGTGTAAATAATCACCTGATGCCAGGACTCGACGGGTATTTCCAGATTTTTCCAGTTAAACAATTTGAAAAATAAAATTTAACACATTTTAAAGTTCTTGGTTTTTATAATATTTGGCTTTTGAAAGTTCAATAACGCAACGTACATTTAGAACAAGAGTCTGTACCACCCACGTTGCAAGCCCGCATGGCTACCCGACACCTCAATACCAATCCTGGCAGGGTCGCCATGTAAGCATGGTATTGATTAAAACACTCTGACTGCTGATTGAATACTGACTATTAATAATGATTGATATTTAAATACACGAGTAGGATACATTGATATATGCAAACTTAGAACTATAGGTTATTACACTACACACTACAGGGTATTTCCAGATTTTTCAAGATGCTTAAGCACGATGGGTCGTTTCTTACGAATTCTTCTTTCACAGTTCATGAAGAGGTAATTTTCTATTAAAAAACTTTTGAAGTAGAGAATGAACTATTCAACGTTTTGTTTCCATACCGCTGGGCAAGTGAATTTCATGCCTGTTCATTTATCATCCGTGATATTAGCATACTTGCGTTTCCACATTTAACTTTCGTACAAGTGTGTAAATAATAGGGCTTTCAATACCGGTATTACGGGATCCGGTAAAACCGTGATCACGGACATATTTTGGTCTTTTTTCAATCACGGAATTGACTAGCCAATACCGTGATTACGGTATTACAATCTTTAATATACAGGTGTGTTTGGTGCATTGTCTGCCAAATTGAAATGGTTTACTGGAGGGGTCATCTGCTATCCTTTCAGGCCCCTTAACACTACCCATGCCTTGTGGATTTTTTTTTCATCGAGATATTAGTGTTTTTTGAAAAATTGACCAAAATGTTTACATTCAAATTCAAATATTACAAAATAAATCAGGTGTAGACACTGAATTTTTATTTGATTTATTCGGGTATTGTGAGAACTTTTAAATTAGTAACATTAGCAATCTAGATTTTTTAAATTTAACCGCAAAGTTTCGGACTTAAATTAAAGCTGTTTATGTTACAGCTATTTATATGGCTACAAAAAATAAACCAAAAGTGAGTGGGATCTTCCAACTCCCTCAAAATTTATCTTCTCTATTCTCTTGCTTGTGATGTGCCACATGTTGTAAAAATAGTTTTACAACTTTGTGAATTCGCTAGTTTTGTGAATCAATCGAGTTACATAATATTTACATTCAAAATTATGATTTCAAAAATTATATTTGCATAAATGGTACCTGAAACTCCTATTTAATCTGTTATATCACTCTTATAAGGTAAAATCTGTCTCGTATCTCTCTTTTCGTGGATTTTATTGGAACAAAAAAATAAAATTGTATTTTTAGCCAATAATTTCATTATTTATGTAAATCCTGCTCAAATGGTTGACCTCTGCTGCAATTCGACGATTCGAATTCGAAGAAATATTAGTTTGAAAAAATTAAAAATAAAAAAAAGCTTGAGTTCAATACCGTAATCACGTGATCACGGTATTGAATTGTTCTAATACCGGTATTGATACCAATATTGTAGAAAAAATAAAAATAAATAATCACCTGTTGCCAGGACTCGACGGGTATTTCCAGATTTTTCAAGTTCTTTAAGCGCTGAGAGGTCGTATCTTACAAATTCTTGATTTCGACGGGTTATGAAGAGGTAATTTTCTATTGAGTAAAAAACTTTTGGAGTAGAGAAAGAACTACTCCAGGTTAGTTTCCATACCGTTGGGCAAGTGAATTCCATGCCTGTTCATAATTATCATCCGAGATATTAACATGCTTGTGTTTCCACATTTAACTTTTGTACAAGTGTGTAAATAATCACCTGATGCCAGGACTCGACGGGTATTTCCAGATTTTTCAAATTGTTTAAGCACTGAGGGGTCGTATCTTACGAATTCTTCTTTCACAGTTCATGAAGAGGTAATTTTCTATTGAGTAAAAAACTTTTGGAGTAGAGAATGAACTATTCACCGTTTATTTCTGATGTTTAGAAATTTAAAACAGCACTTTTGTGATAAACACACTAGTTTTATTTTGGAAATACAACGACCATATTTACATTTAGACGAGTACAAAATCAAAGTCAAAACGTATATTGCGAACTAAGTGTACAATGACATTGTTGGTGTTATAGCATGTTGGTACTTTTAACTTGGCAGCCTTTTACAAGCTTTGCATTTTTATTTATTCGGGTTATCGTTAATTAAACATTTCCATTAATTAGGTATTACAATTGAGAAATTATAGTTATGTCAAAAAATTAAATGTTAATAATAATGAATTCAATACAATTACTGAGACTGCTTTGAGGTGGAAAATCTTGCTGTCCTTGGTATCTCAGAAAAGTCTGGGGAGAAGCTGAGTGACACTATACATCATACAATCTCTAAAACACTACAGATTCAAGACTTCAAACTGGAGTACCTAAATTTGTGCAACAAACTAGGAGCCCCCTAGGTAAACTAGACCAGTGTTGGTGCGGTTCAAGGATATGGAGCATCGTCGGTTGGTCTGGGATGCTTAAACTTCACTCAAGGGCAGCGGGATCACCTTGTCAGTATTTTTGACAAAACCACGTCACCAAGTTTTCATGGCCGCCCGCGAGCACTTTGGCATTAATAGCTGCTGGTCTGTTGTGGGAAAGATTGTTGTTTTGACGCCTGACAAGTCTGGATGGAAGATAACAACAATGGGTGAGCTTTATTCTCTGTTCGCACAATAGGATGGAAAAAAAATGGATGGATGAATGGTGGATGGTGGTGGTTGGAATGAAATCGGGGAATTCCCCACCGCCGCCGGCGCTGCTGCATCGCGCGACCATGGCCCGGCTACTTCAACCTCGCCTGCAAGTGCGGCTTCACTGCCTAAGACCTACCCCTAAAGGAAAAGTTTTGCGAAAAGTGCGCTATACGAACTACGGTTTTCATAGTGACTATTTTGTGCTAGTTCGAACTGTCGGTACACTTCTTTTTGTATAAACTGTACCGTTACTTTTTGGTGTACAATAAAGTTTATTCTATTCTATTCTATAACAACAATGGGTGAGCTTTATTCTCTGTTCGCACAATAGGATGGAAAAAAAAAATGGGTGGATGAATGGTGGATGGTGGTGGTTGGAATGGAATGGGGGAATACCCCACCGCCGCCGGCGCTGCTGCATCGCGCGACCATGGCCCGGCTACTTTAAATTCGCTAGTGGGGCCTCATTGCCTAAGACCTACCCCTAAAGGAAAAGTTTTGCGAAAAGTGCGCCATTGAGTTCGTTGTGCTATACGAACTACGGTTTTCATAGTGACTATTTTGTGCTAGTTCGAACTGTCGGTACACTTCTTTTTCACGTTTGAGTATACCCGTATTTAATAATAATAATATTCCACAACTTTCACACAACGCCATCTAGTTGGGACTAAGCAAAGCTTGTGTTTTGGGTACTAGACAACTGATAAACATACTTATATATTTCTAAACACATACATATTATAGATAAATTACACCCTGACACAGACCAAATGATCGTGCTCATCACACAAACATTTGTCCTGGGTGGGAATCGAACCCACGACCACGATCCCTGGCATAGCAGACAGGGCCACTGACCACTAGACCAACAGACCAGTCATTTGTTACTAGTTTATTCTTCTTTTTTTTTGTATTTGTTTTATGAATGTCTGTCGGTAGATTTTTCATTTTAACCTGTCACTCTTGTTTTATTTTATACCTAATGACATGACATTTGACGACTGTCAAAACTTATTACCTCTCTCTCTTGCGTCAAAAAGTTTTGCTCCGCGCGTATTCGAAGTAGGCAAAGAGTATGTAACAGCTAACGCCAAGAGACGGGACTGCTATAGAAAAAAACGATCTATGAAACGTGCTGTCTAGACTAATACCAACTTAACAGAATAATATAATCATGGCGAAGTACGTACTGCCAACATAGTGTCATTATTAGTGTTGTGCTGGACTTTTTTGACAAGCAAAAACTTATCGATATCGACAACAGATTCTTCTCAACAGCACGGGGAATTTAATCTTATTTTCAGGAAATAAATAAATAAAAAAAAACTGCAACTCGGATTGTTTATACATTTTTAACAAATTAAACAATAACCCCCATTTATTTATTAAGTTTGAATAAACCCATGGTTACAAAAAAAAATGTAAAAAAATGGTTACAAAAAAAAGTTCCCACGATTTATTTGGCAACGCCTTGCTGTTGCGCCTTTTTAATCGCATCTGCAGAGGCCTCCTCACTGAGTGCGAATGATCTATTGGTCATGTTACAGTGATTTCTTATTGAAAGTAGACTTACTCGTTGCAATAATTTATCAAGAATTAAATTTTTGTGTTCCGAGCACATCCACGACATATCAACATTAGCGAGTATTTCTGTTTTACAGTAGCTGCATATATTTTTTGAGAAAATATATGGTTTTACTTTGTTATCAAATACATTTGTCGCATTGTCTATTGCCTGACATAACTGAAGACTGGGATATGTCAGCGAAGTTTTGTCTGTCCACCACTCTCGTAATGCAATATAATTATATATTGTGTTTGGTTTTGGGTTAGAAAGCTTCATGGTATCTATGCATTTTAAACAGTCCACGCCTTTTAGACATACAGATGCTAAATAGCCGCTCACATTTACTGTGGACTGTTTTGCAAATGTCTTGAATTTTTTTTCAATGTCCGCCAAATAATTTTGTTCTTCAATATTTTCAATTATGTGCAAAATAGGAATATCTTGAAAATTATCGATGTCAATGTCACCGGCTGCATTCTCAGTTGGCTTCACAGCTTCGCATTTTTTCTTCGGAAAAACTATTTCTTGGAAGTCTATTATGATTTCATTGTTATCTTTTTCACAATTGCTCCCTCTGCTTAGTGGTGCACTGAGACGTGTGAGAATTGCAGACTTTAATGCGCAAGTGAAATGATGGCTTGGGTTTCTATTAGTGGGACAATGCTGTCGTATCTGGCCGAATAAATTTAAATTTTCCAGTGCATCCTGGTTAAATTGTCGCAGGTTCATGTATTTGAAATTTTTAACAGAATGTAAATAATTCCAAATGTCTTGTAAAGTAGACAATGTGATGAAATATCCATTCACGCATCTAATATTTCTCAATCTCAGTTGACTGTCCGATTTTAAGAAATGTAATCTTCTTATTTTATTTTTAAATTCAATCCATCTTCTATGGTGGAAACTATTTTTACTAACATTTTGCCGAATGTGTCTTTTTATATAGCTTCTAGAAGCTGGTCCATTTGTACAATCAAACAACTGATCAAGCTCTTCAACTATGTATGCTGTTTGAAGAATTTCCTGTTTTTCCCCTTGGTTTTCAAAACTTTGGGCCAGTAGTTTTAGTATAGCTGCAACTGTATTACTCAAAATTTGAGCAGCTAGTTTAACTCTCATTTTGGTTCTAAATTTCGGGTTTACATGTAATTTTGTAATTTTTTTGAAATGTAGAGTACTGCTGTTTATTTCTTCCAGTTTGATCAAATGGGCCCATTTACCTTTTTTATTAACCATAATCAATTCCCCTCCCTGTAGAAAATTATTTTTTATGGATCTGAAAAGATGCGGAACATCATAAATTATAAAGATTTTTTTTTCATCTAGAAAAAAGTAGTGTGGTTCCGCAGAATGTCCCCACGTCTTGAGCAAATTTAATGCTATGTTTGTTGGACCCTGATCGCAAACCGTAGCTATTACTTCATAACCTGCTTCAGTTACAGCTCGAATTACATCTTTTATTATAATAGCTAACCTTTCAGCAGCTATAGTTCCCTTAACGAAATAGTGTGCAATAAGCTGCTTCTTACTTTTATGCACCCCTTGAAGCATGATAACTAATGCGTGATCAGCTATTTTTTCAGATCTTTTTTCATCACTTAGGTCCTCATAACCATCTATCTATTTTATCAGTGCTAACATTATACAGGGTGTCCCAAAACTCAACGATAATCAGAGACCGGATGAAAGGCCAAGCTATACCAGTTCTGGGAAAAATAAAAAATAAAATCCATATCACTCAGTTCAGCGATAATAGACATTTTTTACAAAAAGTTGAATTTCGACACCCTTGGTCGCATTTTCAAGGATTGTGATCACCAATGTCACAATTTCGCTGTGATTTTTTTAATTTCGTTATCTTCATTAACGATGCTATTAATCGCAACTAGAAATTATTGCAAAAAACATTGTTAATTTAATAAAATAAGTTAAGTTTTAGTGAGTCATGGTTCACAAAAATATTGTTCGTTAACTTTAACACTTCATATTGAAAAAAAATTGTACTACACTACCCTTGGCAAGTCATTTCAAAAGATGGCGCATTTAATCAAGATTTCAAAATGGTGCAACACTTGCCACTTTTCTTGCCACTAAAAAAAATATTTCTTATTTTTTTCAAATTGAGCTCAATTTTGAACAACTCAACATTAGGAATTTTTGTTTCTAAAAGGAGATTGACAGGGTGTGGACCAAGTGCATTTTGTTCCTCAGCCTAATACTAACTAACTCTTCAAAATCTGCTCCAGGAGTCAAGAGAAAAAAAGTTTTTCCAACCTAACCTAACCTAATTTAGAAATCTTTTTAAGGAATTTTGACCAAGTGCTGCCTAGAATGATCACCTAGTGCATTTTGTTCCTCAGGTCAATACTAAGAAGCAAACCGAAGCGCTTTGAAATCTGCTCCAGGAATCAAGAAAAACAAAAGACTTTTTCCAACCTAACCTAACCTAAGTTAGAAATCTTTTTAAGGAATTTTGACAAAGTGCTGCCCAGAATGAACACCTATTTCCTTTTTTTCTCAGGCCAATACTAATCAGTAAACCGTAGCGCTACGAAATCTGCTCCAGGAGTCAAGAGAAAAAAAAGACTTTTTCCAACCTAACCTAACCTAATTTAGAAATCTTTTTAAGGAATTTTGACCAAGTGCTGCTCAGAATGAACACATTAGTGCATTTTATGTCTCAGGCCAATACTAATCAGCCAACCGAAGGCGCTTTAAAATCTGCTCCAGAAGTAAAAAGAAAAAAAGAGTTTTTCCAACCTAACCTAACCTAAGTCAGAAATTGTTTTAAGGAATTTTGACCAAATGAACACCAAGTCCATTTTGTTCTTCAGGCCAATACTAATAAGCACCCGAAGCGCTTTGAAATCTGCTCCAAGAGTCAAGAAAAAAAAAAGACTTTTTCCAACCTAACCTAACCTATGTAAGTTAGAAATCTTTTTGAAGAAGTTTGACCAAGTACTGCCCAGAATGAACATCTAGTGTATTTTGTTCCTCGGGCCAATACTAAGAAGCAAACCGAAGCGCTTTGAAATCAGCTCCAGGAGTCAAGAAAAAAAAAGACTTTTTCCAACCTAACCTAACCTGTTAGAAAACTTTTTTGAGAAGTTTGACCAAGTGCTGCACAGAATGAACATCTAGTGTATTTTGTTCCTCAGGCCAATACTAATCAGCAAACCGAAGGCGCTTTAAAATCTGCTCCAGGAGTAAAAAGAAAAAAAGAGTTTTTCCAACCTAACCTAACCTAAGTTAGAAATTGTTTTAAGGAATTTTGATCAAATGCTGCCCAGAATGAACTCCAAGTGCATTTTGTTCTTCAGGCCAATACTAATAAGCACCCGAAGCGCTTTGAAATCTGCTCCAAGAGTCAAGAAAAAAAAAGACTTTTTCCAACCTAACCTAACCTAAGTTAGAAATCTTTTTAAAGAAGTTTGACCAAGTGCTGCCCAGAATGAACATCTAGTGTATTTTGTTCCTCAGGCCAATACTAAGAAGCAAACCGAAGCGCTTTGAAATCTGCTCCAGGAGTCAAGAAAAAAAAAAAGACTTTTTCCAACCTAACCTAACCTAAGTTAGAAATTGTTTTAAGGAATTTTGACCAAGTGCTGCCTAAAATGAAGATCTAGTGCATTTCATACCTCAGACCAATACTAAACAGCAAACCAAAGCGCTTCAAAATCTGCTCCAGGAGTCAAGAGAAAAAGAGTTTTTCCAACCTAACCTAACTTAAGTTAGAAATCCTTTTTTAGGAAGTTTGACCAAGTGCTATTCAGAATGAACACCTAAAGCATTTTGTACCTCGAGCCAATAATAAACAGCAAACCGAAGCGCTTCAAAATCTGCTCCAGGAGTCAAGAGAAAAAAAAGTTTTTGCAACCTAACCTAACCTGTTAGAAAACTTTTTTGAGAAGTTTGACCAAGTGCTTCCCAGAATGAACACCTAATGCATTTTGTTCCTCAGGCCAACACTAATTAGTTTTTTACTGATTAGTATTGGCCTAGGTTAGGTTAGGTTGCAAAAACTCTTTTTTTCTCTTGACTCCTGGTGCAGATTTTGAAGCGCTTTGGTTTGCTGTTTAGTATTGGTCTGAGGTATGAAATGCACTAGATCTTCATTTTAGGCAGCACTTGGTCAAAATTCCTTAAAACATAGGTTAGGTTAGGTTGCAAAAACTCTTTTTTTCTCTTGACTCCTGGAACAGATTTCGAAGTGCTGCGGTTTGCTGATTAGTACTGGCCTGAGGAACAAAATGCAATAGGTTTTCATTCTAGGCAGCACTTGGTCAAAATTCCTTAAAAAGATTTTTAACTTAGGTTAGGTTAGGTTGGAAAAACTCTTTTTTTCTCTTGACTCCTGGAGCAGATTTTGAAGAGTTAGTTAGTATTAGGCTGAGGAACAAAATGCACTTGGTCCACACCCTGTCAATCTCCTTTTAGAAACAAAAATTCCTAATGTTGAGTTGTTAAAAATTGAGCTCAATTTGAAAAAAATAAGAAATATTTTTTTTAATGGCAAGGAAAGTGGCAAGTGTTGCACCATTTTGAAATCTTGATTAAATGCGCCATCTTTTGAAATGACTTGCCAAGGGTAGTGTAGTACAATTTTTTTTCAATATGAAGTGTTAAAGTTAACGAACAATATTTTTGTGATCCATGACTCACTAAAACTTAACTTATTTTATTAAATTAACAATGTTTTTTGCAATAATTTCTAGTTGCGATTAATAGCATCGTTAATGAAGATAACGAAATTAAAAAAATTACAGCGAAATTGTGACATTGGTAATCACAATCCTTGAAAATGCGACCAAGGGTGTCGAAATTCAACTTTTTTTAAAAAATGTCTATTATCGCTGAACTGAGTGATATGGATTTTATTTTTTATTTTTCTCAGAACTGGTATAGCTTGGCCTTTCATCCGGTCCCTGATTATCGTTGAGTTTTGGGACACCCTGTATATTAGCCTATTATCTCAAGTGCTTGATGTTTAGAGATGGTCTTTTATTTACAATTTCTTCATCACTGCGAGATTTTCTGTAAATTGATTAAAAGATATTCAACCATCATTGCTTCTTTAAATTTTGATCTCAAGTACTAGATGTTTTGAGATGGTCTTTTATTTACAATTTCTTCATCACTGCGAGATTTTCTGAAAATTTATTAAAATAAATTCAACCATCATTGCTTCTTTAAATTTTGATCTCAAGTGCTTACGCTTGAAGTTTAGAGAGGGTATTTTATTCAAAATTTCATCATCACTGCGAGATTTTCATAAAAAGAAATTCAACCATCATTGCTTCTTTGAATTTTGATCTCGAAGTGCTTGATGTTTAGAGACGGTCTTTTATTTACAACTAGCTGACCCGGCGAACGTTCTACCGCCTAACAGTCAACGATTGTCGTGTTAACTTTTAGCTGAACTAATTTAGGCTTTGATGAACGTAATACAATGATACAAAATAATATTAATATCATAGATAGAAATGTAAAAAAATGTCAAATATTTTATTATGATGAATGATAATGAATACATACAGAATGAGAATAAAAATGAAAAAATAATAATAATAGCATTTACCCGCGGCTTTGCTCCAGTCAAATGAACTGTCCTACCTACCCTACCTATCCTACCTACCCTACTCTACACTACCCTACCTACCCTACACTACCCTACTTACCCTACACTACCCAACCTACCCTACACTACCCTACGATACCCTACACTGCCCTACCTACACTACTTTACCTAATTTTTGAATTTGTTTTTTTATATTTTTTTGTTTTTAAGATGTATTCTGCTATTCGGGGCAGAGAAAAATCCAACGAATCAATAACCATGAAATTGTGTTTGAGAAGCTCAAATTAAGGCCCTTTGCTCCATACTAACGCGGCACTCTTGTCGTGCAATTTCTCGTTCTTCGTCAGATAATTGACTCGCGATATTCCGTTGCCTACTTCATTGCATTACGGCTCCGCTGGGATAGATTAGATCTTCTAGGACGGGGCATTGTTATTAATAGTAATACTGAATATGCACTCGCACAAAACCACATAAAACAACCGTCAAACGTAAACCACATAAAATAACAGTGCCTGAACTTTCGAGACAAATACACAAAATAAATTTCTGAACGCATTCATGAATACAGTACTTGACAGTATTTGACAGGATTGTGAGATGTCATTGTCACAGTATTTGACAGGATTGGACAACAAATGTTTGACATGTAATATACAAATGAGCATTTATTGAAATGATTAAGCATCCCTTACACATATCGAGTTTTCATTTTTTTTTAAATGTATTCTGCTATTCGGGGCGGAGACAAATCCAATGAATCAATACCCCTTCATCATCTGCCTAGCCTTTTCCCAACTATATTGGGGTCGGCTTCCAGTCAAGCCGGATTTAGCTGAATACCAGTATTTTACGAGGAGCGGCTGCCTACCAGACCTCCACAACCCTTTAACTGGGGTAACACGGTACTTCATGGCAAGACTGGCTTCTGACTATCCGTAACGATTGCCAAAGATCTAGAAATGACAGCCGGAACCTACGGCTTAACGTGCTTTCCGAGGCACGGAGGAAACTCGTTATGTTAGATGGTCACCCATCCACAGACCAACCTTGGCAAGCATTGCTTAACCTTGAAGATCGACCCGTGCGGCTGTTATTATCTAGCCACGAGCTCCTCTCACGTTTGCGTCATCTGATAATTCTGCTTATTTTTGTAATAACATCAATCGATTTCGACCCCGTTCCACGCCAATAGATGGTGTTAGTAGCGAATTTACTAGATATTTACATGGATCTTCTTTTATTCCTAATAAATGACGTTAAAAGCGCACTGTACACTATACTGTACTGCTGCTAATACGATTAATTATCTGTGATATTATTATACAAAACGAAATTTTAAAAAGTCGATTGCTTAACCTCTGCAATTTAATACATCGCCATCTACTAGTATAGATATTAATTGTCCATTTCATTCATCTTTGAAAATTTGAAATAGGAGCCCATTTTTCCCTAATTATGTGTGTATTGGAGTTGATTATTTATGAATAAACCATAATAAAGTGAAAAAAATAAATAAATGGAAAATCATATACTCTTCGACTACGGATTAATACATGTCACGCCATCTAGTGAAATGTATTTGAACCTTCTTATCATTGAGACCCCGTGATTTGATAACTACTTTTCTACATAGTTATACTCTCAAGCTATTTGTCTTTTTTTTGAAAAATGTCCATCGCATCGTTAGTAATTAATATAATCATTTCAGGGCGAGCACCGCCTAACTGAACTACATGTCTTTTTATTTTCAAAACTCAACTTTGAAAAGGATGTTTCCTCAGTCAACAAATAATCTGTCAGACAGCATTCTACGTTCGCTAAAGCCGCCATGCTATCGAAAAATCACTGCTTAAATAACTATTTTCTAAGAAAACTACAAACTAAAACCATTATATTATTCTTACCATACCTATTCAAGTACGATTACCAAACAATACAACTGAACTGATCTTGTTTTGCTGCACTATCACTACGCAAAACTATCACTAGTTTACATAAACCAATTTCAACCATAAAACTGTAAGATTCTAAATTATGATACGAATATATCAAATAAAATGCAAATGAACAGGTGAAATATGACACATGAATAAGCGCGAACCAAAACTGTCAAACTAAATACTAAATAAATTAAGAAGTTCAGTATCATTCCATCTCGTTCTAGCGGACGCATTTTATGATTTAACTCGATAAATACCGGGTTGCCTGCAAGCCCTATTTAGCCGTATTATACTGGCTTGTCGCTTGTATAACACCGCTAGATGTCGCTAGAAACTATGAATTGAAATGTATGAGATTCCTGTTTTCGTGACCGGCTTGCCGACCTGTTTTGCGTAAGTTGTGAGTGATTGTTTCGAAAAAACTTGCAGGCGTTTATTTATTGTTGATTGTTATTTTCACAAGCAACCCCAGTTAATGGGTTGTGGAGGTCTGGTAGGCAGCCGCTCCCCGTAAAATACTGGTATTCAGCTAAATCCGGCTTGACTGGAAGCCGACCCCAATATAGTTGGGAAAAGGCTAGGCACATGATGATGATGATGATCAGATGACGCAAACGTCGGCAGTTTCTTTGTACAGTGATGGTACATAGGCGGACTTAATGCATCAGGGACAACACTCTGGTAGGTCTACACAATAAATAAATAAGAGATACTTCAAATAGAGGTTTTTTCGATAAAGTTGTTTATACTTAATTATAAAATACGTAATATTATAATATTGAAAAACTAATACATAACAGTAAAGTAGATACATATTTTATCTTTTTCTTGACTGGAAGCCGACCCCAATATAGTTGGGAAAAGGCTAGGCAGATGATGATGTTATTTTCACAAGCAATTATTATGCAGTTATAAGATTTGCTTGTAACTTTAATATATAATTAATTTGTTAAGCTTTGTTGTTGTGTTTGGAGGGTGCGCTACTGGTACCATGTCCCCAATTCTAGGACCGATAGACGCAGTCTTTCATTTGGACCGCTGCTGGAGTTCCGCTATGAATTCTTGAGACCATCTCTTCCAAAAGTCGGAGCGTAGTTTGCAGATGAGCTGATACTTCGGTCTGGAGTCGTCTGCTGCAAAAGAGGGCACCGACGTCAGTGGCCGTCCGATAAGGAAGTGCCCAGGGGTCAAAAGGTTTAAATCGAAGGGATCCGAAGACAAAGGAAAAAGAGGACGATAATTAAGGATTGCCTCTACTTGCGTAAAGAGAGTGGACAACTCCTCAAAAGTAAGGGGAACATTAGCTACTGTTCTTTTTAAATTAAATTTGGTTGCCTTTACACCTGCCTCCCACAGCCCACCAAAATGCGGTGAATAAGCAGGACTAAATTTAAACTAAATGCCTTCGTTAGCTGTATAGTCAATGACTGAGTCACGACTGAAGCGTAGCACCCTACCCAGTTCATTCTTTGCCCCCGCGAAGTTTGTGCCATTGTCACCAAATCTTATGGGGTTTACCTCTACACGATACGAATCTTCGTAAACAGAAAATAAATGCGGATGTAGTAAGATCACTCACTAGCTCTAGGTACAAATAGAAAAAGGTAACATTTATTTATTTATTCGATTACCTCTTCCCTTTTTACTAGAGATTCGAAATGGCTCTGCGAAGTCAGTACCAGTCTCAAGTTCTCAGCCGAAGAGACAAAGGAATCTTTCAAGTTGTTATTTTTCCAATTACTAGTATGATTATTCTTATTATAATTCCCTTTATCATTTTTATTTTGTTGTGATGTGACTGATGTAGTTTCTAAAATATCTGCACGACTGCGTATAAAATTAAAAAAAGTCCTTAAGTATTGTAAAGTCAGGTAAAATATTTGTATGTTCTTCCCACTTTACACTCGTACTGGTATTTAACTTCCCAGTAATCATAAAAATTAATAAAGTGTCCCACTGTTCAGTCGGTTGCCCAAGAGTGTTGAGCGCTCTTACATTTTTGGAAACAATGTCTACTAAGTTGCGTAATTCTTTAAAAGATTTCTTAGTTAAGGTTTCAATACTTCATAATGCCTTAAGATGATTATGAATAAGGATTTTCGTATTATTGTATCTATCATAAAGTAACTCCCATGCTACAATGTAGTTCTCCGAGGTAAACTCCAATGACTTCAATGGCGCCACCCTCTAGTGAAGATCTGAGATAGTGAAATTTATTGATGCCTGGTATTGATTCATTGCAAAATGCGATAATCTAAAATATCTGCACGACTGCGTATAAAATTAAAAAAAGTCCTTAAGTGTTGTAAAGTCAGGTAAAATATTTGTATGTTCTTCCCACTTTACACTCGTACTGGTATCTGACTTCCCAGTAATCATAAAAATTAATAAACTGTTCAGTCGGTTGTCCAAGAGTGTTGAGCGCTCTTACATTTTTGGAAACAATGTCTACTAAGTTGCGTAATTCTTTAAAAGATTTCTTAGTTAAGGTTTCAATACTGCATAATGCCTTAAGATGATTATGAATAAAGATTTTCGTATTATTGTATCTATCACAAAGTAACTCCCATGCTACAATGTAGTTCTCCGAGGTAAACTCCATTGACTTCAATGGCGCCACCCTCTAGTGAAGATCTGAGATAGTGAAATTTATTGATGCCTGGTATTGATTCATTGCAAAATGCGATAATCTAAAATATCTGCACGACTGCGTATAAAATTAAAAAAAGTCCTTAAGTGTTGTAAAGTCAGGTAAAATATTTGTAAGTTCTTCCCACTTTACACTCGTACTGGTATTTAACTTCCCAGTAATCATAAAAATTAATAAAGTGTCCCACTGTTCAGTCGGTTGCCCAAGAGTGTTGAGCGCTCTTACATTTTTGGAAACAATGTCTACTAAGTTGCGTAATTCTTTAAAAGATTTCTTAGTTAAGGTCTCAATACTGCATAATGCCTTAATATGATTGACGCACACAGAAGAGTTCACAGAAACAGAAGGAGTAAAATTTCAACAGATAGTGTAGCAGACAGTAGAAATAAAGCAGATAACGGAAAGCACATACAGATCTATAAAGCGCGGCGTAAAGTTAAACGGTAGGTAGAAGGCAAGTGATAGCTAGCTCGCACGACGGAAGTTGTGGGCTCACTAGTTTGGAGGTAATGTGGACAGAGAGTAAAGTCCCACATACCTCTGTTGAAAAGGAAGAATCCTCCGACCGGACGAGGTGTTATGTACGGTGGGTGGGCTACTGCCCGATAGATGATTTCGGGTTGTTGTATCTATTCAAATCGCGCGGAGAACTTTGCTTGCGCGATGCAGGTTTCTGTGACGTCACATGTAGTAGATCATAGTCGCTACACAGACACCGTTCTTCATGCATGGTGCAGCTAAATTATGTTCCCAGCAAAGTCTATGTACCATATTTTTAGTTATAATGTCATGTAGTACCGCATCAATTTCTTGATCGGGTAGCTCCGCAACTATGACACTGTCGATCTCATCTAGTTTTATTTTAGTTTCTAGCCATAACAGCAAATGACAATGAGGTAAACCGCGCTTTTGCCACTCCACACTTGCCATATAACATTTTACTTTACCGAATATCTGTTCTTTGACAAATAAGTCAGGTCTACCATAATTTCGGACGTACGTCATTGCGTCCGTCGTTTTCTCATGCATGATATGCAGAAAACCCGTAAATGACGAGCAATATGACATGTTGGCCGATATTTGATGGGTCAACATTCGCGTCATGATTTAAGGCATCTCTGAGATGAATGTAGTCATCAGCCAGCAGTCTTAGTTGATTCCGAGAAATATAATTTAATCTTTCCGATATCATTTTCGCCATCATATCAACGCAATATTAACTAAATAAGTCTCTGTAATAATGTAACAGATTAAAAGAGTTAGTTCTAAACATTAATCTAAATGCATAAAATTGCATACACGAAACAGTTTTATTACGCGCAGAACTCTGCTGAGGTATAGTGAAATAATAACCGTCTTCTCCTGTCACAAACATTGTAGGATACTGTAGTGGATCATAGGACCGATGTAGCTCAGAAACTCTTTTGAGCTGTCCGTCTCTATCGTGTAAGACTATATCCCTAGGACCTTTGTCTTCATCGACCAAGAAAACTGCTACCTCGTTTACAGTAGGAGCATTATATCTGCCTTTGTGTGCTGTCTATGGAGTGCGATCTGAATAAATAATTAACTTTAAATTATCTGAGGAGTTGAGTTCTAAGTTTTGTTTAAAACTTCGTATATACACGTTATGATTATTCAGATTGGTCTGTAATTCGCGAATTAAATCCATTTTTAAGGTTGGTGCGATGCTTGATCGCAACGATAAGTGGTTTGCATCCGAAATAAAATATATTTGCAAGAACTGTGGGTTTTGGCCTGATGGTGGTAAAAGGCTACCAATGAGATGATACACCTGTCCTTCAATTTTAAAAGTGGGCATAAAATTACCTTCCCTTTCAAAATTACATTACCTTACCTTTTTTTTTCATTTCTTTTGCGCCAAAAGAAGTCATTTGAAAAAGAATATGGTATTTACGTATATCTGTTAAAAATTTACCAAATGTATGGTTATTAGTTAAAAGATTTTTTATTGGTGGTGGATTTCAAGGCAGAGCAGTTAGAGCAGATCTTATTCATGATTCCGATTTGGACGGACGCTTGTTGTGCATAATCAACCTGCGGATCATATCTGAAAGTCAGTCTGTTGCTGTTAGCTAAAATTCGATTGCGAACTATTTGTGGACAACTGCTGTCTCTCTGCCTGAGCTCTAAGTTGCTGCAAACGCTCGACACTTGACTCGCGTTCGCGTAAGTCAAAGGTCCTTACATTTTGTTCATGAAGACGTTGCGAACTCTCCAGCCTCGACTTTCGTGCACGTAACTAAGAGTTTCTCAGATTTTTTAGTGCAAGGCGTTGTGAACGTTGAGGTGAAGATTCTCCCATACGACGTATCCTTGCTGCCCGTGCTTGAGAACTATGTTTAGAAAGTTGGGACCTGGCTCTCTTAGGCATTTTCAAATGTTGTAAGAAAATGTAAATAGCGTCTAATATTCTAGCTCTGAAAAGAACTGTTGTTTAGCCTTGAAAAGAACTGTATTTTAGCCTTGAAAAGAACTGTTGTTTAGCCCTGAAAAGAACTGTTGGTTAGCCCTGAAAAGAACTGTTGGTTAGCCCTGAAAAAAACTGTTGGTTACCCTTGAAAAGAACTGTTTGTTGGTTAGCCCTGAAAAGAACTGTTGATTAGCTCTGAGAAGAACTGTTGTTTAGCTCTGAGAAGAACTGCGTCGGTGTAGTTTTAAGAATGAAAACGAAAATTATTAGACTTCGCGCACGACCGCTGCGTAAGGAGCCGATCTCGCGTCTGAGCCGCTCGGGTACCTTACTCATAGATCTAAACTCGGGTCCCGCACGCGCACCCCCGCCTTGGTGACGCTCACTTCGCAACGGACCGTGCAGCAGAAATTGTAATATTTTAATTTCGCCAGAACTTCAATACATTCAAAGACCAAATATTATCAACATAAACTGTACTTAGTGATGAAATAATTTATTTTGATAAGGATTAATAGCATGAGTAAAATAAATGCGATTACATGTAGTCAAAAAAAAAATTTAAGAGTTTTAGTTAAAAAATGGTTGTTGTGCCTCACTCGACATAGATAGATATAGTGTTTTGCGGACTTTTTTGTAGATATTTATAAGATCTACAATTAAAACATTTTATGGTTCTATATTTTATAGTTTAGGTAGCGTACGCAAAAAGAGTAACTTTTCTGGTTGATTCTTTACACCTTGTGTCCGAAAATCCCAAATATAAAATATTTGGGTTTCGGAACCTTATTTTTTCCAAAATAAAATTTAGCCTATGTTAGTGCAGCATAAATTGCTTTCATAACGAATGCAGTGACACTTTTAGACATGCTATACATGAATATAGGTAGAATAGACTCACAAGTTTGAAATGATCGGCTAGATCGGCCTTCTAATGTTCCCACTGTGGGAACTCAGGCCTCTTCTCTATGAGAGGGAATGGGTTGTAATCCACCACGCGGGCCCAGTGTGGGTTGGTGAATGTCACATGTCTTCGAATTTTTGGTTCTAATATTAGACGTGCTAATATTTGAAAATAATTATCTATTAAAATATTTCTGTTTTGTTGGTCAGTGTTGCTAAAAGCATGAGGTGGATACGACAGTAATTCCTCTTCATCAGAATCCTCATCCTCATGGCGCTGACGCGGTTATGGCACGTCTCTGGATTTCTTGCAGATATTGTGCAGCACTGCCATTGCAGCAATGAGAGCTTGAGCTCTTGTGGGATTACTTCGGAGTTTCCACGATAAAGCAGGAGATTTCTTTTTCAACAACCAAATGTTCGTTCAACTACATTTCTGGTTCGAATAAAATTTGGCTTTAATTACAAAGCAGTTCCGCTTCTGTGGTTGGATTTCGCAACGGAGTGAGCAAATAAGGTTTTATAGCATACTCTTTATCTCCCAGTAACCAGAAACCTTCCAATTCACCATCTTCAAATCGGCCTTTGATAGAGCTGTTATTAAATATGTGGCTATCATGGCAGCTTCCTGGCCACCGTGCTACAATGTTATTTATATAATTCTGCAAGTCAGATAACTTGTACATTAATCGAAAATATTTGTCGAAAATATTTGTCGATTTCTATAAATCTCTGCGTCCATTCCACCTGGAGATTGAATGGGGACGTGTGTGCAGTCAATAGTCACTATTGTTTTTGGAAATGCACTTAATTCATAAAACAATTTTGATTCCTTTTCCATTGCTTCAACATTTGTAGGCATTGTAATCCATTGGGATCTAAGCCCGGCAATAGCTCTGCTTACACGATGTGTTGTGCGACACATACTGGATTTATGGACACCTGCAGCATAACCGATACAGCTTTGAAAAGAACCGCACGCATAAAACTCCAAAGTCATTAAAACGTTCTGGTGTTATAGCGTTATTCCTGTTAAAATAATAATAATATTTACAATAAATGAATATATCTTATTAATTTATTGAAACTTTATGCAACATAATATCAGCGACCCCACCTTAGCTTTGCACGTGTTTTAAAAATCATCGATATTCTCAGTTTTTCTCTATTATAATATGCATGTATTATACAACTAAAATTACTACTTGAATCATCATGTTCAATGGTGAAAACTACTTGATATAAGTTCAGTACTTTTTGAGTTTATCGCGTTCATACAGACGTTGTGAACTGGTGAGAGACTGTTTTATATTCAACTACTTAGCTGCTGCCAGCAGCTTCGCCCCGCGTGATAGTAGATTTAATGGCTTGTGTATAGAAAATAGCCTACAACCTATTCCCAGACCTACCATACACACATAAAACATAATCGTTTTATTGTACAATAGAGGTGCCGTACTCACTTCATGGTTCTTGTTTTAAGCATAGGTTCTGTTGAGACCACTCAACATCGCCGCGCGCTGGCGGCAATGAAAGCGGGGTGAGGGGACAGCGAAGAGCCAGCCGGCCAGCAGCCGGCGCGGGCTCCCACGCCTAGTGTTACCAGATACACCGTAGATGCACGATACTTTTGATCAAAACACGGTCTACGGTAATGATCTAATACCGTGGTCTTTATACGGTAATATAAAAAAACTGTTACCGTGTCATAGTTTTACAAACATATTTATTAATCGACAACTCAATTTGATTAGTAAAGATGCGTAATAAAGAATCGTAAAATAATAACACTATTTCTGTTGTAGACATTATGTACTTGGGAAATCAGAGGAAATCCCTAGACTTCTACGATTGTATAATATGACATAATTAGAAAGGTGCGATGGTAAACTATTAGTCTATTTGATGAATGTTATTTATAAATTGTTCGCTTAGTAAAAATCGTGTTTCGTAATTTTGTTTGATTCTTACGACTTGGTCGTATTCGTATCTGTCTATCGTCGTCGGTGATTTTGAAGTAAACAAAGCTCCGAAGAAATAAAAGTTCATAGTCGTGCACAACGTGATCTATAATGAGTGATAGCGATACTGATAACTATGCGACGGATAAAGAAGCATCAACCTCTAAAATTACGACAAAAACGTAAGTATTATAAACAAAAATTTAAAGATGAGTGGCTAACAAATTAAAACTTTTTCTTGTGGCTTCAAAAACATCCTAAGGATCAATATAAAACTTTGTGTTCGTTGTGCGATGTGCTAATGACTGCAGAACTTACTATTATAAAAAGACATTCTGAAGCAGTAAAACATTTACAAAAACTTAAGACCTTGCGTTCAGGTGTTCGTCCTATAGACAGTATGTTTAAAAACTTGTCGGCGATAAACAAAAAAGAGCAGAGATAAGGCTGGCTGCCTTTATGGCCGAACACAATTTATCCCATCGAGTGGCGGATCATTTGTGCGGCCTTTTATCAAATATTTTCACTGATTCGGACATAGCTAAAAATTTAAAACCTAAGCGTACAAAAGCACAAGCTGTTATAAACAAAGCAATTGGAAAGACTGAAAAAGAAATCTTGTGTCAAAACTTGAAACGATCAAAGTTTTCAGTTCTGATTGACGAAAGCACAGATATCGCAGTGGTTAAAACTGTATGCGTGGTTGTCAAGTACTAAGACCCAGTTTCAGGCAAAATTGTTTCCCGTTTTTGGGACTTAATTCATGAATCCCCGACCGGTCTCATTGGACCACGCTGTTATTGTTTTACTATTGTGTCTCGTTTCACGGGTATTGATAGGTTAATACAATTATTTGACAGCAGTGCTGAAGATTACTCAGCTAACGCAGAACATATATTTAATATAGTCATAAAATCTTTTCAAAAATATGAAATTCCGTTAGAAAATATTATTGTCTTTGCCTCTGACGGGTGCAACACCATGATGGGTTGCAATAACTCAGAGTCCTCCAGATTTCGTCAACGTTGTCGATGCCCGGCATTATAGTTATAAAATGCGTGTGCCACTGGTTGCACTTATGCGCTAGCTATGCTAGCAAGAATTTGCTCCAAAAATGTGAAAAGTTGGCAAGAGCAATATACAACTTTTTCAAATTAAGTAGTAAACAACAAAGCGAGTATAAAGATTTTCAGATATTTACTGGAACAGATGTACATAAAATGTTGCGGCCAGCACAAACTCGATGGTTTTCTCTTAATGCCGTAATAGATCGAATTCTAGAACAATGGCAAGCTCTTAAATTGTTTTTTGCTGGTATGAATAAAATAATTTCAAGCTGAATTTTCTCTAAGTATCACTTGAATACACGGACTAATCGTTGGTGCATGCATACCTACACATCTTGGGTTGAACTGGTTTCTTGTATGTTGACTTCAACTTAAGGTACCGTAGTCACGTTCACTTTTTGTAATATTATTCGATAACGTATGTATGTGCGCTTTTGGAACTAAAGGTTGTAGTAAACGTCTAGCAGGACTGGATAACGTTTTCAAGGAGTTTTCTCTGGTTTTTTTTTTTGGAATTTACAAAAAAGTGCGATTGATTTATAGTACAGCCGCACATACAATGGTTTTAGAGATACACGATTCTGCAAAACGTTACTCCAGCAGGAAACGCAATATCTCGAAGACCTGAAGACGCACAAATTATATTTTTGGCGTACATTCATGCACAAGCATAAGCTATCTGCTCATACACAATTTTATTCTGTCCGATGATTCTTTCAGAATGTTCCTGCTGGGTAAACGTTACCCCAGCAGGAATTGCTTTTTTCGTTTTTTTTTCCAAAACGGCAACACGTACAAATTTTTAATTTGGCGCACATTCACAGTACATGATGCACAAATTTTTCGTTATACTCATATCGCTCTCAGTGCAACTTTCCTGTTGGGGTAACGTTCACAAGGTTTCAATACTGCAAAATGCCTTAAGATGATTTTTAATAAGGATTTTCGTATTATTGTATCTATCACAAAAGAACTCCCATGCTATGCAGTTCTCCGAGGTAAACTCCAATGACCTGATGACTTCAATGGCACTACCCTCTAGTGAGGATCTCAGATAGTGAAATTTATTGATGCCTGGTATTGAATCATTGCAATTAAAGATGGGAGAGTGTCCCTAAATTCTGGCCATTTTAAAGAAGAACCATTAAGTTGTAGAACCTTTCTCACTACATGCATCACAATATTTTGTCTTTTTCAGACCATTGCCTTTCCAATATATCGTCGATGATAGACATACTATACTAAATTTGTTATAGGATGGTTTCGGTGACAGCTGTAAGATTCATACAAGGTAGCTATTTATCTTTTTCTCTCATCTTAAAGATGCATATTTTCGTCCTGCTGTCACCCGACTCATGTTATGTAAAACAGACTATAGTAATAAATTTTGTTTCAATTAAATCTCTTAATGTTATTTGTTCATATGTAGCGGGTTCTACACAACTGTTTTCAAGTAATGTTTGAACATCGTCAAACTGTTTAAATAATCCTTGACAATCCTCGCTTTTTATTCGCTTCATATTATCTATCAACTCTCACTATTCACAACCTGAACACTTCAATTTCTCCAAGAAATATGGATAGCAAGCTTGGACACAGCATGGCGGAACTCGAAAAGCTGTTTAGCTCCCGTATGAGTGAGTATGAAGACAAGGTGCAGCATGCTACAGCCGGATCAGGTACCACTCACTCTGACTTTACCTTACTATCCAAAGACTTCTCCGATTTTAAGTCTTTTATCTGTAAAACGCTCACTCGCTTCAAGACACAGATTGAATACTTGTCACTAGGCCTGGACAGTCATGAGACTGCTTTTAGGAAGAAAATCTTGGTGTTCCATGGTATCCCAGAAAATTCTGGTGAGAAGCTGAGTGACACCATACTTCATACGATCTCTAAAATACTACACATTGAAGACTTCAAACTGGAGTACCTAAATGTGTGTCACACACTAGGGGGCCCCCTAGGTAAAACTAGACCGGTGTTGGTGCGGTTCAAGGATATGGAGAATCTTCGATTGGTCTGGGATGCTCAAACTTCACTCAAGGGCAGTGGGATCACCTTGTCAGTATTTTTGACAAAACTACGTCACCAAGTTTTCATGGCCGCCCGCAAGCACTTTGGCATTAATAGCACAACATTATTTTTACTTTTATCTTCTCTTGTAACTGCAACTCATTGACACTGTCTTCATTTGTTTTTGGTTATGTACGTTAACGGAATCCATTTGGCTGAACCCTATCTTTTAAGATACAGGCTAGTCCTAGTTTAAAAGATAGAGTATACTATTGCTGGTATTGATATAATTTTCAAATTATGTATACAGTGCAAAGCGCCTTGTTTTTGTGAAATAAATGCTTTATTATTATTATTATTAAAGAGATCAATAAATGAAAAAAAAAAAAAAAAAAAAAATAGCTGCTGGTCTATTGTGGGAAAGATTGTTGTTTTGAGGCCTGACAAGTCTGGATGGAAGATAACAAGGCCGGCCATACTAAG
Organism: Mythimna separata; assembly: GCA_030763345.1. Classification (NCBI taxonomy): domain Eukaryota; kingdom Metazoa; phylum Arthropoda; class Insecta; order Lepidoptera; family Noctuidae; genus Mythimna; species Mythimna separata. Next base: position 16,626,582 of record CM061167.1, on the reverse strand, counting down.
GTTGTCCGGTAGATATCGCTGTCAGCAATAAGACCGCCATAATTGTAACCATAGATTTAAGTTATTGTATAAACTGTACCGTTACTTTTTGGTGTACAATAAAGTTTATTCTATTCTATTCTATAACAACAATGGGTGAGCTTTATTCTCTGTTCGCACATACACAATAGGATGGAAAAAAAAGTAGATGGGTGGATGGTGGTGGTTGGAATGGAATGGGGGAATACCCCACCGCCGCCGGCGCTGCTGCATCGCGCGACCATGGCCCGGCTATTTCAAACTCGCTAGTGGGGCCTCATTGCCTAAGACCTACCCCTAAAGGAAAAGTTTTGCGAAAATTGCGCCGTTGAGTTCGTTGTGGTATACGAACTACGGTTTTTATAGTGACTATTTTGTGCTAGTTTGAACTGTCGGTACACTTCTTTTTGTATACCCGTATATAATATTAATAATAATAATAATATTCCATAACTTTCACACAACGCCATCTAGTCCCAAGCTAAGCAGAGCTTGTGTTATGGGTACTAGACAACTGATAAACATACGAGGGCAGTCCGATAAGTACTTAGCCTCACCGCCCCATGGCGCCACAATCGCAAGATTTTTTTTTTATCATGTTGTACATTTCCTTAGAGGGCTCCTTTCAAAATTTTAGCCGAATTGGATTCGTAGTTTTTTTTTGAACGCGTCTGGAAACTGGCGTGTCGACGGATTTTAGAAAAATGGAATTGAGCAATATCGGTCGGTGATTCCATTCTTATTTTTGGAAGGGAAGTCGCGCAGCAAAATCAAAGAGCGCTTGGATACTGTGTACAGTGACTCTTCTCTTTCGATGGCGATTGTCAAAATTGGTTTATTGAGCTGAAGGCGTGCTCCAGTCCGCTTTTGAGGAGCCACGCCAAAATGCCCCAAAAACGGCTACCACAGAAGATAAAGTGGCAAAAATCCATGATCTCGTATAGGTAGACCATCGATTGAAGGTGCACAAGATAGCTGAGATATTAGGCATCTCAAAAAACCGCATAAGTCATATCCTCCATGAATTTTTGGACATGAAAAAGCTGTCTGCGTGATCGCTGCCGCGATTGTTAATTTCAGACAACAACCTCAACCGTAAGAACACTTCAGAGCAGTGTTTGATGCTGTTTCAGCACAAAACGGAGGAGATTTTGCATCATTTCGTGATTGTTAGGGAAGCATGAAACCACTGGTACACACTGGAGACCAAGAAACATTTAAAACAGTGGATTTCACCCGGCGAACGTGCTCGGAAGAAGGCGAGACTGTCCTATCGACCGGAAACGTGATGGCCACCGTTTTCTGGCATTCGCAAGGAGTGATCTACATCGACTACCTGAAGAAGGGTAATACGATCACAGGGCTCTCCTATGTCGAAAAATTGGGTCGATTCGACGCCGGACTGCAGAAAAAACGGCCTCATTTGGCGACGAAAAAAGTGTTGTTCCACAATGGCGACACACCGGCTCATACTCCCCCGTCGCCACGGCCAAAATGGTCGATTTAGGCTATGAACTGTTGCTCCACTCTTCTTATTCTTTAGGTTTGGCCCCGTGCGACGTCTTTTTGTTTCTAAACTTGAAAAAGTCACTCGCTCGGCAAAAATTTGAATCGAATTAGGAGATTATAGTCGCCACGGAAGCCCTTTATTCAGACCTCTAGAAAATATTTTTTTTTGACGGGTTAAAGAAGTTGGAGCACCAACGGGTTAAGTGAATCGAGCTATAAGGAGACTATGTTGAGATATACATCGCCACTTTTTCATTTTTTTTATTTTTCTGTCGTAGGCTAAGTACTTATCGGACCGCCCTCGTACTTATATATTTCTAAATACATACATATTATAGATAAATTACACCCAGACACAGAACAAATGATCGTGCTCATCACACAAACATTTGTCCTGGGTGGGAATCGAACCCACGACCCCTGGCATAACAGTCAGGGCCACTGACCACTAGACCAACAGGCCAGTCATTTATTTAGTTTATTCTTTGTTTTTTTTTTACAAGAAAATAGCCAACAGGAATTTTCCACGACCCATTAATGGCAGTTACTAAGAATACAAGCGCATCTTTAGCAATCATCTCATTTTTGTGGTTGCATCATCTCATTATTGCCTATAGCTACGTAACCATGCATGCGTTTACCATCCCACTCGACACGTTGCCGAATTGCCATTTCGTCTAAAACCAAGTTTGGCATAACAGTCAGGGCCACTGACCACTAGACCAACAGGCCAGTCATTTGTTTAGTTTATTCTTTGTTTTTTTTTATTTACTTTGTGAATGTCTGTCGGTAGATTTTTCATTTTAACCTATCACTCTTGTTGTAATTAAGGTAAGGTTCATATCTGACGGAACATGCGTCGCGTATTATCGGTCGCGTAACGCCAGAACAAACAAATGTATAGAAAAACACTTGACCGTTCACACTCAACCGATGATACGTTAGTGCGTCGAGCGTACAGCGTCTATTTCGTTTCCGTCAACGCCAACGACGTAAGAGCTAGTGAGGACTCAGGTAGACTTTTTTGTTAGATCTTGGCTTAAATTATCTGTCTAGCGACAAAAAAATATAGCGACTATTCTAACAACTTCTATTTCTTGAGTTAACAATAAAAATAAATAAGTACAGCTCTGTAGATGCTGAACGGACAAACTGATTAGACGCTTAATAAAATCTTTTTGGAGCGGAAACCCGAACACAATCACAGAAAATTCGCCATTTTGATTAATTGACATTGGTGCCACCTTTCTAAAGCTAATGGTAGCGTTCGTATTTTATTTAAAATGCGTTCATAATTCAACTGTCAGTAATAGTGTGAGGGAATGATTTATTTTTGTGAGACACATATAAATATTCAAATTTTTAACGCGTTTTTCACTTTGTAACGCTAATTTCGGTTTTTCCCATAAATTTATAATATTTTTAAACAATGCAACCTACTCGAATATGATTAGAATGATTTTTGTGTTTGTTTTGTAAATAAAAATAAATAAAATAGGTACTTGGGACACAGTGAGGGAATGATATTAAGAGCATTATGGTTCTGAATTTTTAGTTTATTTATTTATACGGCTCTTAAATCTTATGTGAAACTTTTAGGTATAGTTATGGTGATTGTATAGAAACATTAGTAAATTTCTTTGTTGGATTTTTCTATAATCTCCAAGGACAAGAATTTCGGAATTTCATGAAAATTACCCAGTTACACCTAGGAACACGGTTTCCGTAATAGCATCAAGTTTTTTGCCGTCAAGCATTAAATTAAGGCCAACTTGAGGGACATTTGGTAATGAAAACTTTATACTTTTAGTTTTGTTGGCATTTAGTAAGAGGTTATTAGCTGTTAACGAACTCACGCACATGTGGCATGACGCAACGGGTGATTCTGTTTTTTTCTGAAGCTTGTTTAGAGAGTTATTCCGAAAACCATCTAAAATAAAAAATAAATAGAAAGCATTATCGATTGTTGACCAAGTATTTTTATATGATTATTTGTGACTTTTTTTACCAACAGGTTGAACAGTATTTAAACAAACTGTTATACTGAAAATGAGATTATAGCACACAAGACGCCCATACAAATTACTGCACTGAAAAATTTATTTATTAAAAAAAAATCTTTTTGGGTTTAATTGAATAGCGTTTTTGGCAAAATGATTGAAGCGAATATCCACATATTTTTCTAAAATACATTTAGTTAATTGAACGATATGATTATCTATTGGAGACTGGTCATATTGATGAAAATCAATATCTTTCAATAATTTTAGTCGAACAAAATGACGCGTGCCCTCCGTAACAAATCACTTTTTAACTTTTTGTTTGTTATTGCCTTGTTGTCAAAGATAACGCTTTTTATTAGAACTTCTGTCTTTTTTCAAATTGTTATTACGTCTTTGCTAGGTAAAAGAAGACTTCAATTGTCTTTCAATTTAACAAATTGTGTATTTTCATTGAAAGTTTGAGGCTTTATCAATACAGTAATATAAGTATCGCTTTTAATTTTCTTCATTAAGTAATGAATTACTGATCCTGCTATATATGTGATGACTTCTGATGCAAATTTAGACAAACTACTGATATTGCAATGTACGTCCTCATCGTCAACAATTTCCTCATTATCCTCATTGTCAGAAAATGGCGTCTATTTTGTCAGACTTATTTTTTCTATTCCTGACGTACAACTCAAGATTGAAACGTTTTCTTGCGCTATACAGTTACCACTGTCAAAGCTAGCTAGCTCAAAGCGTGCAATAAGTTTTTTGTAGATTGACATAAACTGACGAGCTGTGGGGTTATTATTACTACCACCGTAAGCTCTAATGTGGCCAAAAGTGAGCTCTAAGTGGTCTTGTGACAATTTATATGCAGGCAAAAAATTTGGATTTTTTTTTCATTTTCTACAATCTTAATATAAATCTGTTTAAAACTTTTTATACAAACTAGAAAACAGAAAAATCCCGTTTTTTTAATAGATTTCATCACTTCTTGCCCGTCGATAAACTTTAATTTTTTTATATACATTTCTACTGTGTCGAGAAATGAAAATATTAAATCTTTATTTCTAAAATACATAGGTTTTTTAAAATACAATTGATTCATATTTCGTGAGTTTAAAATGTCAAATAATTTATTAAAATTTCTTAAAAAGGTTGATGTACCGTTCGTTAGTAAAGTCCGGATGCTTTAGTTTAGAGCTTACTCTACAGCGGAAACAACACTCACTCATAAGTTGAGTCGCTAAACGTACTTTAATTTTTTGATTTTGGAAAAAAATGTGTCTACGCTTTAATTTATTTGCCAAATGTAAGTGTTCCTTTCCTTGCAATTTGTTAAGTTTTACCAAATTTGACCACTTGATTAATCTTTTTCTGATCATCTTTAAATACTTTACTAGAATGAATTTCTCACTAGCTTCATCATGTGGCAAACGTCTAAAAAAATAAACACTGGTTGTTTTGTTACCGGGTGCGGAAAGTGTGTAGCCATTTGTTGTAAATCAAACGAATAGCCTAGCTTTTTGGCCATTGCAATGTGAGCTGGAAAACCAACAAACGTCAAAGATATAATTGCCATTTTTGTGTTGTGAAGTAACTCTAGAGACTGCAAAACTAAATTTGATTATTGCTCTCCAGATAATCCGTCTACAAGAAAATAGCCAACAGGAATTTTCCGTGACCCATTAATGGCAGTTACTAAGAATACAAGCGCATCTTTAGCAATCATCTCATTTTTGTGGTTGCTATTGCCTATATCTACGTAACCATGCATACGTTTACCATCCCACTCGACACGTTGCCGAATTGCCATTTCGTCTAAAACCAAGTTTCCAATTAAGCCATATTTACTAAATGCAACCTTAGCTTTGATGGCTGATAAAAAATCCGAAGTAATACCGGGTTCTGCATTAATTGACTGATACCATTTTTTTTATCGTTCTAACATGATGAGGTCTTTCAGTTTTAAAATTTTCTTGTTATATCGTCTGACTTAACATTGCAAATATTTTATTTTTAACCGCTGGTCTGCAATAATGACGCGACTTCTAATAATTTCATTTATTTCCATATTGAAAGAATTTTTTATTAATATTGCAGCGCTCTAATATGTTAAAAGATACATTATTAATACCTGAGAAAGACTAAGTCATTTTAATTGGTAGTCCTAACTTGTGCCTCAGGTTTTTTATCACAATACATGATTGGCTGCCGAAGAGAAAAAGGAATTAGATCTTTCAAGTTGTTTATTTTTCCAATTACTAGTATGATTATTCTTATTATAATTCCCTTTATAATCTTTATTTTGTTGTGATGTGACTGATGTAGTTTCTAATATATCTGCAAGACTGCGTATAAAATTAAAAAAGTCCGTAAGTGTTGGAAAGTCAGGTAAAATATTTGTATGACCTTCCTACTTTATTAATAAAGTGTCCCACTGATCAGTCGGTTGCCCAAGAGTGTTGAGCGCTCTTACATTTTTGAAACAATGTCTAAAGTTGTGTAATTCTTCAAAAGATTCCTTAGTTAAGGTTTCCATACTGCATGCCTTAAGATGATTATGAATAAGGATTTTTGTATTATTGTATCTATTACAAAGTAACTCCCATGCTACAATGTAGTTCTCCGAGGTAAACTCCAATTACTTCAATGGCACGACCCCATTTTAAATAAGAACTACTTAATGTAGGCAATTTCATCGTTGGTAGTTTTATTGACTGTAAGCCTTGTGATAAGCAAGTTGTAGAACCTTTCTCGCTACATGCATCACGATATTTTTCTTTTTCAGCCCCTTACCCTTCCAATATATCGTCGATGATAGACATACTAGTAATAGCTTTTGTTTCAATTAAATCTCTTAATGTTATTTGTTGATCTGTAGCGGATTCATCAGAACTGTTTTCAATTAATGTTTGAACATTATCAAACTGTTTAAATAATCCTTGACAATTTTCCAAACGTCAACCCAACTTTTTATGCACTTGAAGATTTTAATTTTTGCATTTCTTGTACATAATCATGTATTTTCCTTAAACGCCCTCGCCCTAATAATACCGCGTTTCCTAATTAATTCACTTAACCCTTAACTGGGCCCCGGTGCCTGTATCTGTAGTAATTTTTATAAGCTTGAAAGGGATATAAATGAAATGTTTATTATAATTTATTATTATTATTATGAAAATAAATCATGTGGGAAATACCCTCAGCCCTCATAGAACCTATTCAGCCATGCCGTGGTTCAATGACCATGGGCCGAATTTTCATGTAGAATATGAATAATTTGTTTCTCACAAGGTTACTGATTCATGTTTTGATGTAACCGTGCAAAGCATGGTGCTGTACACAATGGTATTTGGCATGTGCTACAAATATGTGTGATGTGACTGATGTAGTTTCTAATATATCTGCACGACTGCGTATAAAATTAAAAAAGTCCTTAAGTGTTGGAAAGTCAGGTAAAATATTTGTATGTTCTTGCCACTTTACACTCGTACTGGTATCTAATTTCCCAGTAATCATAAAAATTAATAAAGTGTCCCACTGATCAGTCGGTTGCCCAAGAGTGTTGAGCGTTCTTACATTTTTGAAACAATGTCTAAAGTTGTGTAATTCTTTAAAAGATTCCTTAGTTAAGGTTTCAATACTGCATAATGCCTTAAGATGATTATGAATAAGGATTTTTGTATTATTGTATCTATCACAAAGTAACTCCCATGCTACAATGTAGTTCTCCGAGGTAAACTCCAATGACTTCAATGGCGCCACCCTCTAGTGAAGATCTGAGATAGTGAAATTTATTGATGCCTGGTATTGATTCATTGCAATGAATTAAAGATTGGAACGTGTCCCTAAATTCTAGCCATTTTAAATAAGAACTACTAAATGTAGGCAATTTCATCGTTGGTAGTTTTATTGACTGTAAGCCTTGTGATAAGCAAGTTGTAGAACCTTTTTCGCTACATGCATCACGATATTTTTCTTTTTCAGCCCATTGCCTTTCCAATATATCGTCGATTATAGACATACTAGTAATAGCTTTTGTTTCAATTAAATCTCTTAATGTTATTTGATCATCTGTAGCGGATTCATCAGAACTGTTTTCAATTAATGTTTGAACATCTTCAAACTGTTTAAATAATCCTTGACAATTCTCCAAACGTCTACTCAACTTTTTTATGCACTTAAAGCTTCAAATTTTTGTATTTCTTGTACATAATCATGTATTTTCCTGAATATTTACCGGTGCACTTGGTAACATTCCTATAATCTCTGGTAGAACTGGGTAATTTATTTCCATACTGAAAGAATTTTTTATTAATATTGCAGCGCTCAGATATGTTAAGATACATTATTAATACCTGAAATCTGTAATGGTTAAGTCATTTTAATTCGTAGTCCTAACTTGTGCCTCAGGTTTTTGTCACAATATATGATTGGCTGCCCGAACACAGCAAGTCTGTTGAGTTGACATATTGACTGCTTCGACCGTGACTGTACACAACAGTATCTGGCTAACAGAGACAGCAGGCAACGATACTGGTGGTGGTTGAGTTGATGTAGAAGGTGTAGGGTTAGTTTTGGTCTCGGTCAAGTACTACTATTATTCTGAGTTTTATGTACATGTAACATACTGTTATGTTTTTGTTTACAATTTACTTGAACTCTTTATGTGACAACGAGATGCGTTGTGACCTTCACGCAGACAATTTGAGCACAATTTTAATCTGGCTGCTTCTTTAAAGCCTATTTTGTACGTTCATATCTGTAAACTTAGTACATTGGTAAATGCGATGACCCTGCTCACCACACAATAAACACAAATATTCACACAAGTTCTCTGCCGAAGAGACAAAGGAATTAGATCTTTCAAGTTGTTTATCTTTCCAATTACTAGTATGATTATTCTTATTATAATTCCCTTTGTCATTTTTATTTTGTTGTGATGTGACTGATGTAGTTTCTAAAATATCTGCATGACTGCATATAGAATAAAAAAAGTCCTTAAGTGTTGTTAAGTCAGGTTAAATATTTGTATGACCTTCCTACATTACACTCGTACTGGTATCTAACTTCGCAGTAATCATAAAAATTAATAAAGTGTCCCACTGATCAGTCGGTTGCCAAAGAGTGTTGAGCGCTCTTACATTTATGAAACAATGTCTAAAGTTGTGTAATTCTTTAAAAGATTCCTTAGTTAAGGTTTCAATACTGCATAATGCCTTAAGATGATCATTAATAAGGATTTTTGTATTATTGTAACTATCACAAAGTAACTCCCATGCTACAATGTAGTTCTCCGAGGTAAACTCCAATGACCTGATAACTTCAATGGCGCCACCCTCTAGCGAGGATCTCAGATAGTGAAATTTATTGATGCCTGGTATTGAATCATTGCAATGAATTAAAGATTGGAAAGTGTCCCTAAATTCTAGCCATTTTAAATAAGAACCATTAAATATAGGCAATTTCATCGTTGGTAGTTTTTGTAAGCCTTATGATAAGCAAGTTGTAGAACCTTTCTCACTATATGCATCACGATATTTTTCTTTTTTAGACCCTTGTCTTTCCAATATATCGTCTATGATAGACATACTAGTAATAGCTTTTGTTTCAATTAAATCTCTTAATGTTATTTGTTCATCTGTAGCGGATTCATCAGAACTGTTTTCAATTAATGTTTGAACATCATCAAACTGTTTAAATAATCCTTGACAATTCTCCAAACGTCAACTCAACTTTTTTATACACTTGAAGCTTTTAATTTTTGCATTTCTTGTACATAATCATGTATTTTCCTTAAACGCCCTCGCTCTAATATTACCGCGTTTCCTAATTAATTCACTTAACCCTTAACTGGGCCCGGTGCCTGTATCTGTAGCAATTTTTATAAGCTTGAAAGGGATATAAATAAAATGTTTATTATAATTTTTTATTATTATTATGAAAATAAATCATGTGGGGAATACCCGCAGCCCTCATAGAACCTATTCAGCCATGCCGTGGTTCAATGACCATGGACCGAATTTTCATGTAGAATATGAATAATTTGTTTCTCACAAGGTTACTGATTCATGTTTTGATGTAACCGTACAAAGCATGGTGCTGTACACAATGGTATTTGGCATGTGCTACAAATATGTGTGATGTGACTGATGTAGTTTCTAAAATATCTGCATGACTGCATATAAAATTAAAAAAGTCCTTAAGTGTTGTTAAGTCAGGTAAAATATTTGTATGTTCTTCCCACTTTACACTCGTACTGGTATCTTACTTACCAGTAATCATAACAAATAAAGTGTCCCACTGATCAGTCGGTTGCCCAAGAGTGTTGAGCGTTCTTACATTTTTGAAACAATGTCTAAAGTTGTGTAATTCTTTAAAAGATTCCTTAGTTAAGGTTTCAATACTGCATAATGCCTTAAGATGATTATGAATAAGGATTTTTGTATTATTGTATCTATCACAAAGTAACTCCCATGCTACAATGTAGTTCTCCGAGGTAAACTCCAATGACCTGATAACTTCAATGGCGCCACCCTCTAGCGAGGATCTCAGATAGTGAAATTTATTGATGCCTGGTATTGAATCATTGCAATGAATTAAAGATTGGAAAGTGTCCCTAAATTCTAGCCATTTTAAATAAGAACCATTAAATATAGGCAATTTCATCGTTGGTAGTTTTTGTAAGCCTTATGATAAGCAAGTTGTAGAACCTTTCTCACTATATGCATCACGATATTTTTCTTTTTTAGACCCTTGTCTTTCCAATATATCGTCTATGATAGACATACTAGTAATAGCTTTTGTTTCAATTAAATCTCTTAATGTTATTTGTTCATCTGTAGCGGATTCATCAGAACTGTTTTCAATTAATGTTTGAACATCATCAAACTGTTTAAATAATCCTTGACAATTCTCCAAACGTCAACTCAACTTTTTTATACACTTGAAGCTTTTAATTTTTGCATTTCTTGTACATAATCATGTATTTTCCTTAAACGCCCTCGCTCTAATATTACCGCGTTTCCTAATTAATTCACTTAACCCTTAACTGGGCCCGGTGCCTGTATCTGTAGTAATTTTTATAAGCTTGAAAGGGATATAAATAAAATGTTTATTATAATTTTTTATTATTATTATGAAAATAAATCATGTGGGGAATACCCGCAGCCCTCATAGAACCTATTCAGCCATGCCGTGGTTCAATGACCATGGACCGAATTTTCATGTAGAATATGAATAATTTGTTTCTCACAAGGTTACTGATTCATGTTTTGATGTAACCGTACAAAGCATGGTGCTGTACACAATGGTATTTGGCATGTGCTACAAATATGTGTGATGTGACTGATGTAGTTTCTAAAATATCTGCATGACTGCATATAAAATTAAAAAAGTCCTTAAGTGTTGTTAAGTCAGGTAAAATATTTGTATGTTCTTCCCACTTTACACTCGTACTGGTATCTTACTTACCAGTAATCATAACAAATAAAGTGTCCCACTGATCAGTCGGTTGCCCAAGAGTGTTGAGCGTTCTTACATTTTTGAAACAATGTCTAAAGTTGTGTAATTCTTTAAAAGATTCCTTAGTTAAGGTTTCAATACTGCATAATGCCTTAAGATGATTATGAATAAGGATTTTTGTACAATTGTATTTATCACAAAGTAACTCCCATGCTACAATGTAGTTCTCCGAGGTAAACTGCAATGACTTCAATGACGCCACCCTCTAGTGAAGATCTGAGATAGTGTTTATTGATGCCTGGTATTTATTCATTGCAATGAATTAAAGATTGGATAGTGTCTCTAAATTCGAGCCATTTTAAATAAGAACCATTAAATGTAGGCAATTTTATGGTTGGTATTTATTTTATTTTATTGACTGTAAGCCTTGTGATAAGCAAGTTGTAGAACCTTTCTCGCTTCATGCATCACGATATTTTTCTTTTTTTTGTTTTGCCTTTCCAATATATCGTCGACTAGCTTTAGCTCGCGTCGTCGTCCGCGTGGAATAATGACTTCCGGCAGAATTTGGATTTTTCGCTTAGTTATCGCCTTTTCCATGGTTTATCAATTACTTGTGTAAACAAACATTTAAAAATTCAAATTGTCTCTTTGTAATATTAGTACACGTACCTACAGATTAAGAAAAGCCAGGTCAGGCAATTTCTGCGGCATATTTTTATCCTGGCAAGTACGAGGTGATATTTTTTTTGTGCAGATGTAGAATGTGTGGGAGATGATAAGGTCCGTAAATGATACTACTATTCACAGTGGCAAGTAGAAAGCAGTTTATTTCCACACACACAGAATCACGCACACAGAAGAGTTCACAGAAACAGAAGGAGTAAAAGTTCAACAGATAGTGTAGCAGACAGTAGAAATATAGCAGTTAACGGAAAGCACATACAGATATATAAAGCGCGGCAGAAAGCTAAACGGTAGGTAGAAGGCAAGTGATAGCTAGCTCGCACGACTACTACTAGTAATAGCTTTTGTTTCAATTAAATCTCTTAATGTTATTTGTTCATCTGTAGCGGATTCATCAGAACTGTTTTCAATTAATGTTTGAACATCATCAAACTGTTTAAATAATCCTTGACAATTCTCCAAACGTCAACTCAACTTTTTTATACACTTGAAGCTTTTAATTTTTGCATTTCTTGTACATAATCATGTATTTTCCTTAAACGCCCTCGCTCTAATATTACCGCGTTTCCTAATTAATTCACTTAACCCTTAACTGGGCCCGGTGCCTGTATCTGTAGTAATTTTTATAAGCTTGAAAGGGATATAAATAAAATGTTTATTATAATTTTTTATTATTATTATGAAAATAAATCACGTGATGAATACCCGCAGCCCTCATAGAACCTATTCAGCCATGCCGTGGTTCAACGACCATGGACCGAATTTTCATGTAGAATATAAATAATCTGATTCATGTTTTGATGAAACTGTGCAAAGCATGGTGCTGTACACAATGGTATTTGGCATGTGCTACAAATATGTGTGATGTGACTGATGTAGTTTCTTAAATATCTGCATGACTGCGTATAAAATTAAAAAAGTCCTTAAGTGTTGTTAAGACAGGTAAAATATTTGTATGTTCTTCCCACTTTATACTCGTACTGGTATCTTACTTCCCAGTAATCATAAAAAATAAAGTGTCCCTCTGATCATTCGGTTGCCCAAGAGTGTTGAGCGTTCTTACATTTTTGAAACAATGCCTTAAGATGATTATGAATAAGGATTTTTGTATTATTGTATCTATCACAAAGTAACTCCCATGCTACAATGTAGTTCTCCGAGGTAAACTCCAATGACTTTAATGGCGCCACCCTCTAGTGAAAATCTGAGATAGTGAAATTTATTGATGCCTGGTATTGATTCATTGCAATGAATTAAAGATTGGAACGTGTCCCTAAATTCTAGCCATTTTAAATAAGAACTACTAAATGTAGGCAATGTCATCGTTGTTAGTTTTATTGACTGTAAGCCTTGTGATAAGCAAGTTGTAGAACCTTTCTCGCTACATGCATCACGATATTTTTCTTTTTCAGCCCATTGCCTTTCCAATATATCGTCGATTATAGACATACTAGTAATAGCTTTTGTTTCAATTAAATCTCTTAATGTTATTTGATCACCTGTAGCGGATTCATCAGAACTGTTTTCAATTAATGTTTGAACATCTTCAAACTGTTTAAATAATCCTTGACAATTCTCCAAACGTCTACTCAACTTTTTTATGCACTTGAAGCTTCAAATTTTTGTATTTCTTGTACATAATCATGTATTTTCCTGAATATTTACCGGTGCACTTGGTAACATTCCTATAATCTCTGGTAGAACTGGGTAATTTATTTCCATACTGAAAGAATTTTTTATTAATATTGCAGCGCTCAGATATGTTAAAAGATACATTATTAATACCTGAAATCTGTAATGGTTAAGTCATTTTAATTCGTAGTCCTAACTTGTGCCTCAGGTTTTTGTCACAATATATGATTGGCTGCCCGAACACAGCAAGTCTGTTGAGTTGACATATTGACTGCTTCGACCGTGACTGTACACAACAGTACCTGGCTAACAGAGACAGCAGGCAACGATACTGGTGGTGGTTGAGTTGATGTAGAAGGTATAGTGTTAGTTTTGGTCTCGGTCAAGTACTACTATTATTCTGAGTTTTATGTACATGTAACAAACTGTTATGTTTTTGTTTACAATTTACTTGAACTCTTTATGTGACAACGAGATGCGTTGTGACCTTCACGCAGACAATTTGAGCACAATTTTAATCTGGCTGCTTCTTTAAAGCCTATTTTGTACGTTCATGTATGTAAACAGTACATTGGTAAATGCGATGACCCTGCTCACCACACAATAAACACAAATATTCACACAAGTTCTCTGCCGAAGAGACAAAGGAATTAGATCTTTCAAGTTGTTTATCTTTCCAATTACTAGTATGATTATTCTTATTATAATTCCCTTTGTCATTTTTATTTTGTTGTGATGTGACTGATGTAGTTTTTAAAATATCTGCATGACTGCATATAAAATAAAAAAAGTCCTTAAGTGTTGTTAAGTCAGGTTAAATATTTGTATGACCTTCCTACATTACACTCGTACTGGTATCTAACTTCGCAGTAATCATAAAAATTAATAAAGTGTCCCACTGATCAGTCGGTTGCCAAAGAGTGTTGAGCGCTCTTACATTTATGAAACAATGTCTAAAGTTGTGTAATTCTTTAAAAGATTCCTTAGTTAAGGTTTCAATACTGCATAATGCCTTAAGATGATCATTAATAAGGATTTTTGTATTATTGTAACTATCACAAAGTAACTCCCATGCTACAATGTAGTTCTCCGAGGTAAACTCCAATGACCTGATAACTTCAATGGCGCCACCCTCTAGCGAGGATCTCAGATAGTGAAATTTATTGATGCCTGGTATTGAATCATTGCAATGAATTAAAGATTGGAAAGTGTCCCTAAATTCTAGCCATTTTAAATAAGAACCATTAAATATAGGCAATTTCATCGTTGGTAGTTTTTGTAAGCCTTATGATAAGCAAGTTGTAGAACCTTTCTCACTATATGCATCACGATATTTTTCTTTTTTAGACCCTTGTCTTTCCAATATATCGTCTATGATAGACATACTAGTAATAGCTTTTGTTTCAATTAAATCTCTTAATGTTATTTGTTCATCTGTAGCGGATTCATCAGAACTGTTTTCAATTAATGTTTGAACATCATCAAACTGTTTAAATAATCCTTGACAATTCTCCAAACGTCAACTCAACTTTTTTATACACTTGAAGCTTTTAATTTTTGCATTTCTTGTACATAATCATGTATTTTCCTTAAACGCCCTCGCTCTAATATTACCGCGTTTCCTAATTAATTCACTTAACCCTTAACTGGGCCCGGTGCCTGTATCTGTAGCAATTTTTATAAGCTTGAAAGGGATATAAATAAAATGTTTATTATAATTTTTTATTATTATTATGAAAATAAATCATGTGGGGAATACCCGCAGCCCTCATAGAACCTATTCAGCCATGCCGTGGTTCAATGACCATGGACCGAATTTTCATGTAGAATATGAATAATTTGTTTCTCACAAGGTTACTGATTCATGTTTTGATGTAACCGTACAAAGCATGGTGCTGTACACAATGGTATTTGGCATGTGCTACAAATATGTGTGATGTGACTGATGTAGTTTCTAAAATATCTGCATGACTGCATATAAAATTAAAAAAGTCCTTAAGTGTTGTTAAGTCAGGTAAAATATTTGTATGTTCTTCCCACTTTACACTCGTACTGGTATCTTACTTACCAGTAATCATAACAAATAAAGTGTCCCACTGATCAGTCGGTTGCCCAAGAGTGTTGAGCGTTCTTACATTTTTGAAACAATGTCTAAAGTTGTGTAATTCTTTAAAAGATTCCTTAGTTAAGGTTTCAATACTGCATAATGCCTTAAGACGATTATGAATAAGGATTTTTGTATTATTGTATCTATCACAAAGTAACTCCCATGCTACAATGTAGTTCTCCGAGGTAAACTCCAATGACCTGATAACTTCAATGGCGCCACCCTCTAGCGAGGATCTCAGATAGTGAAATTTATTGATGCCTGGTATTGAATCATTGCAATGAATTAAAGATTGGAAAGTGTCCCTAAATTCTAGCCATTTTAAATAAGAACCATTAAATATAGGCAATTTCATCGTTGGTAGTTTTTGTAAGCCTTATGATAAGCAAGTTGTAGAACCTTTCTCACTATATGCATCACGATATTTTTCTTTTTTAGACCCTTGTCTTTCCAATATATCGTCTATGATAGACATACTAGTAATAGCTTTTGTTTCAATTAAATCTCTTAATGTTATTTGTTCATCTGTAGCGGATTCATCAGAACTGTTTTCAATTAATGTTTGAACATCATCAAACTGTTTAAATAATCCTTGACAATTCTCCAAACGTCAACTCAACTTTTTTATACACTTGAAGCTTTTAATTTTTGCATTTCTTGTACATAATCATGTATTTTCCTTAAACGCCCTCGCTCTAATATTACCGCGTTTCCTAATTAATTCACTTAACCCTTAACTGGGCCCGGTGCCTGTATCTGTAGTAATTTTTATAAGCTTGAAAGGGATATAAATAAAATGTTTATTATAATTTTTTATTATTATTATGAAAATAAATCATGTGGGGAATACCCGCAGCCCTCATAGAACCTATTCAGCCATGCCGTGGTTCAATGACCATGGACCGAATTTTCATGTAGAATATGAATAATTTGTTTCTCACAAGGTTACTGATTCATGTTTTGATGTAACCGTACAAAACATGGTGCTGTACACAATGGTATTTGGCATGTGCTACAAATATGTGTGATGTGACTGATGTAGTTTCTAAAATATCTGCATGACTGCATATAAAATTAAAAAAGTCCTTAAGTGTTGTTAAGTCAGGTAAAATATTTGTATGTTCTTCCCACTTTACACTCGTACTGGTATCTTACTTACCAGTAATCATAACAAATAAAGTGTCCCACTGATCAGTCGGTTGCCCAAGAGTGTTGAGCGTTCTTACATTTTTGAAACAATGTCTAAAGTTGTGTTATTCTTTAAAAGATTCCTTAGTTAAGGTTTCAATACTGCATAATGCCTTAAGATGATTATGAATAAGGATTTTTGTATAATTGTATTTATCACAAAGTAACTCCCATGCTACAATGTAGTTCTCCGAGGTAAACTGCAATGACTTCAATGACGCCACCCTCTAGTGAAGATCTGAGATAGTGTTTATTGATGCCTGGTATTTATTCATTGCAATGAATTAAAGATTGGATAGTGTCTCTAAATTCGAGCCATTTTAAATAAGAACCATTAAATGTAGGCAATTTTATGGTTGGTATTTATTTTATTTTATTGACTGTAAGCCTTGTGATAAGCAAGTTGTAGAACCTTTCTCGCTTCATGCATCACGATATTTTTCTTTTTTTTGTTTTGCCTTTCCAATATATCGTCGACTAGCTTTAGCTCGCGTCGTCGTCCGCGTGGAATAATGACTTCCGGCAGAATTTGGATTTTTCGCTTAGTTATCGCCTTTTCCATGGTTTATCAATTACTTGTGTAAACAAACATTTAAAAATTCAAATTGTCTCTTTGTAATATTAGTACACGTACCTACAGATTAAGAAAAGCCAGGTCAGGCAATTTCTGCGGCATATTTTTATCCTGGCAAGTACGAGGTGATATTTTTTTTGTGCAGATGTAGAATGTGTGGGAGATGATAAGGTCCGTAAATGATACTACTATTCACAGTGGCAAGTAGAAAGCAGTTTATTTCCACACACACAGAATCACGCACACAGAAGAGTTCACAGAAACAGAAGGAGTAAAAGTTCAACAGATAGTGTAGCAGACAGTAGAAATATAGCAGTTAACGGAAAGCACATACAGATATATAAAGCGCGGCAGAAAGCTAAACGGTAGGTAGAAGGCAAGTGATAGCTAGCTCGCACGACTACTATTAGTAATAGCTTTTGTTTCAATTAAATCTCTTAATGTTATTTGTTCATCTGTAGCGGATTCATCAGAACTGTTTTCAATTAATGTTTGAACATCATCAAACTGTTTAAATAATCCTTGACAATTCTCCAAACGTCAACTCAACTTTTTTATACACTTGAAGCTTTTAATTTTTGCATTTCTTGTACATAATCATGTATTTTCCTTAAACGCCCTCGCTCTAATATTACCGCGTTTCCTAATTAATTCACTTAACCCTTAACTGGGCCCGGTGCCTGTATCTGTAGTAATTTTTATAAGCTTGAAAGGGATATAAATAAAATGTTTATTATAATTTTTTATTATTATTATGAAAATAAATCACGTGGGGAATACCCGCAGCCCTCATAGAACCTATTCAGCCATGCCGTGGTTCAACGACCATGGACCGAATTTTCATGTAGAATATAAATAATCTGATTCATGTTTTGATGAAACTGTGCAAAGCATGGTGCTGTACACAATGGTATTTGGCATGTGCTACAAATATGTGTGATGTGACTGATGTAGTTTCTTAAATATCTGCATGACTGCGTATAAAATTAAAAAAGTCCTTAAGTGTTGTTAAGACAGGTAAAATATTTGTATGTTCTTCCCACTTTATACTCGTACTGGTATCTTACTTCCCAGTAATCATAAAAAATAAAGTGTCCCTCTGATCATTCGGTTGCCCAAGAGTGTTGAGCGTTCTTACATTTTTGAAACAATGCCTTAAGATGATTATGAATAAGGATTTTTGTATTATTGTATCTATCACAAAGTAACTCCCATGCTACAATGTAGTTCTCCGAGGTAAACTCCAATGACTTTAATGGCGCCACCCTCTAGTGAAAATCTGAGATAGTGAAATTTATTGATGCCTGGTATTGATTCATTGCAATGAATTAAAGATTGGAACGTGTCCCTAAATTCTAGCCATTTTAAATAAGAACTACTAAATGTAGGCAATGTCATCGTTGTTAGTTTTATTGACTGTAAGCCTTGTGATAAGCAAGTTGTAGAACCTTTCTCGCTACATGCATCACGATATTTTTCTTTTTCAGCCCATTGCCTTTCCAATATATCGTCGATTATAGACATACTAGTAATAGCTTTTGTTTCAATTAAATCTCTTAATGTTATTTGATCATCTGTAGCGGATTCATCAGAACTGTTTTCAATTAATGTTTGAACATCTTCAAACTGTTTAAATAATCCTTGACAATTCTCCAAACGTCTACTCAACTTTTTTATGCACTTGAAGCTTCAAATTTTTGTATTTCTTGTACATAATCATGTATTTTCCTGAATATTTACCGGTGCACTTGGTAACATTCCTATAATCTCTGGTAGAACTGGGTAATTTATTTCCATACTGAAAGAATTTTTTATTAATATTGCAGCGCTCAGATATGTTAAAAGATACATTATTAATACCTGAAATCTGTAATGGTTAAGTCATTTTAATTCGTAGTCCTAACTTGTGCCTCAGGTTTTTGTCACAATATATGATTGGCTGCCCGAACACAGCAAGTCTGTTGAGTTGACATATTGACTGCTTCGACCGTGACTGTACACAACAGTACCTGGCTAACAGAGACAGCAGGCAACGATACTGGTGGTGGTTGAGTTGATGTAGAAGGTATAGTGTTAGTTTTGGTCTCGGTCAAGTACTACTATTATTCTGAGTTTTATGTACATGTAACAAACTGTTATGTTTTTGTTTACAATTTACTTGAACTCTTTATGTGACAACGAGATGCGTTGTGACCTTCACGCAGACAATTTGAGCACAATTTTAATCTGGCTGCTTCTTTAAAGCCTATTTTGTACGTTCATGTATGTAAACAGTACATTGGTAAATGCGATGACCCTGCTCACCACACAATAAACACAAATATTCACACAAGTTCTCTGCCGAAGAGACAAAGGAATTAGATCGTTCAAATTGTTTATTTTTCCCATTACTAGTATGATTATTCTTATTATAATTTCCTTTATCATCTTTATTTTGTTGTGATGTGACTGATGTAGTTTCTAATATATCTGCACGACTGCGTATAAAATTAAAAAAGTCCTTGAGTGTTGTTAAGTCAGGTAAAATATTTGTATTTTCTTCCCACTTTACACTCGTACTGGTATCTTACTTCCCAGTAATCATAAAAAATAAAGTGTCCCACTGATCATTCGGTTGCCCAAGAGTGTTGAGCGTTCTTACATTTTTGAAACAATGTCTAAAGTTGTGTAATTCTTTAAAAGATTCCTTAGTTAAGGTTTCAATACTGCATAATGCCTTAAGATGATTATGAATAAGGATTTTTGTATTATTGTATCTATCACAAAGTAACTCCTATGCTACAATGTAGTTCTCCGAGGTAAACTCCAATGACTTCAATGGCGCCACCCTCTAGTGAAGATCTGAGATAGTGAAATTTATTGATGCCTGGTACTGATTCATTGCAATGAATTAAAGATTGAAACGTGTCCCTAAATTCTAGCCATTTTAAATAAGAACTACTAAATGTAGGCAATTTCATCGTTGTTAGTTTTATTGACTGTAAGCCTTGTGATAAGCAAGTTGTAGAACCTTTCTCGCTACATGCATCACGATATTTTTCTTTTTCAGCCCATTGCCTTTCCAATATATCGTCGATTATAGCTTTTGTTTCAATTAAATCTCTTAATGTTATTTGATCATCTGTAGCGGATTCATCAGAACTGTTTTCAATTAATGTTTGAACATCTTCAAACTGTTTAAATAATCCTTGACAATTCTCCAAACGTCTACTCAACTTTTTTATGCACTTGAAGCTTCAAATTTTTGCATTTCTTGTACATAATCATGTATTTTCCTGAATATTTACCGGTGCACTTGGTAACATTCCTATAATCTCTGGTAGAACTGGGTAATTTATTTCCATACTGAAAGAATATTTTATTAATATTGCAGCGCTCAGATATGTTAAAAGATACATTATTAATACCTGAAATCTGTAATGGTTAAGTCATTTTAATTCGTAGTCCTAACTTGTGCCTCAGGTTTTTGTCACAATACATGATTGGCTGCCTGTCTCTAACATAACCCGAACACAGCAAGTCTGTTGAGTTGACATATTGACTGCTTCTACCATGACTGTACACAGCAGTACCTGGCTAACACAGACAGCAGGCAACGATACTGGTGGTGGTTGAGTGGATGTAGAAGGTATAGTGTTAGTTTGGTCTCGGTCAGTACTACTATTATTCTGAGTTTTATTTACACGTAACAAACTGTTATGAAACTTTAACTAAGGGAATATTTCTCTTCCTGGTGAATAAAACAGCCGCACTTTTAGACGCAGACAGGTCCAAACCGTTTAAATATAACCATGACTATAAAGTAGACAAAGCAGAATTAATAACATCGCTAGCTTGTTCAATAGATTGACTTGAAAAATATAATAATAAATCGTCAGCGTATTGAAGAACCTTGACATGATTAGTTAAAGAAGAGTCCAAATCAAAAGTGTAAATATTGTACAGAAGGGGACTGAGTACAGAACCCTGTGGCAGACCTCTCCATACAAGATGAGAGACATCATAATCTCCTATTAACGTGTTAACAGAGCGTTCAGTCAGGATGTTAATAATGAAATTAGTTAAATTCAAGGGAACCTCTAAGGCTTTTAATTTAGTTTGTAAAACTGATAATACGACATTATCATAAGCTGCATTAATATCTAGAAAAACTGCAATGGTGGATTGGTTATTAGAAAAGGATAACCGAATATCGGATGAAAAAATACTTAAGCAGTCAGTGGTGCTTTTACCTTTTCTAAAGCCATATTGTGATTCCGCCAAAATACCCTTACTTTCAACATACCATTCTAGCCGATTCTTTATTAGGTGTTCAGTCTAGTTTCATCAGAATTGACAAAACTATGGGCCGGTACGAGGAAGCATCAGATGGAGTTTTATTTGGTTTAAGGAATGGCAACCCCATTTGATGTTTCCATTCAACAGGGATGTTTCCTGTTTTCTTAATAGAATTAATGAGGTCTAAATAATAATTGAGAACATTGTCATTTAAATTAGCAAAAAAGGAATACGGGATACCATCAATGCCCGGCGCAGAATCCTTTGTTCTATGAATACACACCCTTTAATTCAGTGAGAGAGAATGGGAGATCTAGCGTCGTATGGGTGTCTGAAGTGACTTGGTTATTGGTTAAGGGAGACAGGTTAAGGTTAATAGCCTCAGGAACCCAAGGAGCAGCCAATTTGTCTAAAAATTCGCTGGCTAAGGAGTCAGGAATAGGAGAAGAATTATGATTAATGGACCTAAATCTACGCATATTGCGCCAGACAATCGTAGGGTGAGTATTCGGTGAAATTGCTGAGCAAAAGTTACGCCAGGATTCAAATTTTTTCTTCTTAAGTACTTTAGAAATTTCCTTATTTAAGTTAGTAAGGGTTACAAAATTAATATCCGACATATCAAGGTTATAACTGAGTTCAGCCTCTTTACGTTTTTTAATCAATTCTGTGCACTCAGTCCCACCATGGAGGCGAAGGAATTGTGCTCCTGTTGTTATTTTTCACAGGGAAAACATCATTCGCCGCTGCAATTAATATGTGTGCTAAAGCTTCAGCACAACTATTTTCATTACCATCAGAAATAACAGGCAAGGAGCAAAGTTTACTATCGACAATGTTCCTAAATTTGTCCCAGTCATTATTATTTCTATCAGGAAGTTTATGTTTTAAGTTTGATCTCCTTATTGGTGCCTTTGCATTGGAAAAAAGATAAGATATAACTATTGGGAAATGGTCACTACCATATGTGGAGGTTAGAATATCCCAAGTCAATGAAGAAGCTAAGCTTGGTGAACAGATGGATAGGTCAATTGCACTTTGGTTCTGATTGGGACCACAGCGACGTGTAGCAGCTCCTGTGTTTAAGATGCATAAATTATGTAAATCTATTATATCTAGTAATTCATCCCCATAACAAGTAGAAGTTGAACAACCCCATGATTGGTGATGGCAATTAAGATCGCCTAATATTAAAAATGGTTTTGGAGGAAAGGAAAACAGATCTTTTATCTCTTGCAGAACTGGAGTAGAAGGGTGAGGAACATAAATGGAAACAAGGCATATATGTTGAAGTTTAATGGCTACAATTGAAATTTCCTCACTGTGAGGAGGCAATCTAATATTAGAAAATGGGATAGAATTCTTGATAAGTATAGCTACTCCACCATACCCATCAGATCTGTCCTCTCTAATGGTTAAATAACCATTTAATTTAAAAATGTTACTTGGTTTGAGCCAAGTCTCTGCTAAGGCAAAGGCAAATGGATCATATTTGTTTAGAAGATGTATAACTTCACTTTTTTTGTTAATGAGACTGCGGCAGTTTCACTGGATTCTTTTGGTGTTGTCCATTATGAATTGATTGAGATGTATTGCAAGATGGGGCTGCGTTGGACGGTGAGAAATTAAACTGAGAGAGAAGATTATGTAGTGCGGAAAGAAAATCATTTACAGAAAAATTTGTGTCTTTGAAGTCATTATTATGATTGTTAGAAATAACACAACCATTTGATGGCTGGGGAATATTCCAATCTTTAATGATGGCATTATGAGCCTCTTTATTATAGCCTTGTATAGATTTAGGAGGGGAATGAGGTTTGAGAAAGACAGTCTTTTTATAGCTACTTGGAACAGGTGTATTATTAGGTGAAGGGACTGGAGGAATATTAGCAAAGTTTTTGGAGGGAGAGGATAAAAGTGCATTAGCATATGATTTTGTAACTGGGGGATGAACTTTTGCAGCTTCAGCATATGAAACAGAACTTTGTGCCATGTAAGTTTTAATTAATTTTTGCCTACAGAATTCTGGGCAAGATTTATTATATTAATAGCAAAATGGACCCCAGAGCAAAGGCAGCAATATGTACTTTCTTGTTCTCTATCGCAACTGTCCCCAGTATGGCCTTGGCCACATTTATAGCAACGGGGTTTAGACCTGCACTGAATTCTAGTGTGGCCAAACCTACAACAATTGAAGCACTGCATGGTAGGAAAAATATATAACTCTACAGGTAAAGCATTATAGCACATAAAAACTCTTTTTGGTAAGATCTGCCCATCAAATGTAACAACTATGGATTGGGATGGTTTCCAAATAGTTGAACCATCAACAATAGTTTTAAAATTAAGACGTCTTACTTTTAAAATTGGACCACAACCAATTGGTACTGTTATATTATCTATAACTTCCTCCGGAGACCATTCTGCAGGAACACCGCGTACTAATCCCATCCTAGTAACGTTAAACGTAGGTATAAAAGCTTTAAAGTTGTGTTTTTCCAGACTATTATGTGTAATAAAAGAATTCGCGTCTAGGAAACTAGAAAAAGATAATGAAATCTTATTGCGTCCGATTTTTTTGACGCTACCATTTATTATATTTTGGAAGTCGTTGTGTTTTAAAAACTTCCCAAATGTGATTGGGTGCAATGTCGTACCATCATCTGGTGAAGTTATTATTTTTTGTACATGTATTACAAAAGGCGCGCTATCCGTTTTATCGTAGGTTTTTCTACCAATCTGAGTGGGAATAACCATGGAAGGAGCAGGAATATCATTAGGCAATACATTAGATACATTTTCAGAATGGATGGGTGCAGATTCCACAGCTTGAGCAGATTGTGACTCCATACAACCACAACCCGAAGACTCGGAACCGCCGTGGTGTTTACGGGTACGACGACGCTTATTACAGTGCTTACTGACATGCATGCGACTTCTTTTTAAATTCCGAGCAGAAGACGATCCATCAGTGTCCATTCCCGATTCATTATTGGATTGAACTTTGACAAAAACGCCGGCCGGGGGAACAAAGTCCCCCGAGTCGGGCGGATCTTTCATCCTTAACGTTAAAAACTAAATAATTGAAGAAACTTACCACTACCGAAGAGTGTACAAAACTAAATTTTAACTCGTAACTACTACTACTACTAATCTTATATATAGTAAACTTTTTCCCAATAAATATTATAAAAATTTGTTTTGAATTTTAAACAAAAAAATACGCGCCCGCCAAGTTGGAAGTTTCCCGCGCTTTTCGACAAAAGTCACTTCTTTAGTTTTCCTATAAGATACAGAAGGATGCTATATTTTCTATTTATAATAATAATATTTATCATGAAATTGTTTTAAATGATTGATTATAGCGTTTCAAATTAAAGAAAAAGTAATATCTATCAAAATTATAAGCATAATTTTGGGACAGTATCAAAACAAGAAGCTTGGGTAACAAAATTGGAAATGTAAGGCTTAGCATAGACACACTTGACACTCTATCATAAAATGAAAACAAAATAAGCAAAATTAAAAACAAAAATTAAATAATTTATTGCGGATATCATTCCAAAAACAAAACTTGCATTAAGGAAACAAATAAAAACTTCAAATTAATCAGTTAAGTCTTCATACAGTCTTAATGCTCTTTGCCTAAAATCAACATTTTTAATGATATAAACAACACAAAATATTTTTTTTAATCTCACGAAAAATTTATTGCGAATATCATTCCAAAAACAAAACTTTCATTAAGGAAACAAATAAAAACTTCTAATTAATCAGTTAAGTCTTCATACAGTCTAAATTCTCTTTGACTAAAATCAACATTTTTAATGATAAACAACACAACATATTTTTCTTACTCTCATGAAATCTTATAGAAGAGCTAAGTGGACAAAGATGTTATCTAAAATCAAAATTATAAAATCCGACTTTTTTGTATGCATACATTTTAACAGATGATAAATCAATTCATGAACTTAAACACGCCAATTCACGTTCGTTGCAGACAGAATTTGGAAACGGTTCGCAAATGTTTTCAGCAGATATTTGATTATTATTATTTTTTAACTCTCATTACTCGATTAATACTATTTTGCTAGTTATCACCTTTATCCCCTTAACCCTTTTTATTCCAATACTTATATTCCGTAATTATTAAAAAAACAACGCCCTTACAGAGCTTATCAATATCTCAAACAATTAGGCACCAAATTAATCACATCTACATATTAAATCTAAATAATTATCTTTGGTTGGAAATATTTTAATTTTAATGTCAGTAAAGAACACTATATGTATTTCAATACTGTAACAAATACTTAATAAGCATTTAAAATAAATTAAAAAATTAGACATTGCTACAAAACACACACTCATCCTCAGGATAGTGGTCGTAGACACTGAAACTTTTGCATGCCTTACACCAGAATAAATTACTATCTAGTAATAGTCTGATCTGTTCAGGATTCATTGCTAATACAAAATGTGGAAAAACACTATGCAATATATTATTAGTTGCACTTCCACATCCAAAACATTTTTTTGATAGTACGAAATGTGTGACTGACCAGGACCATACAATATTATCTTCTACAAAAGCAAAAAAGTCGGTTTTCTTCAGAAACTTATCAATATCAAGGCAAATCACCATTTTTGTGACACACCGGTGATTTTCCTGTAAAATTAAAAACAAATCAGAAATCTGATAAAAACCGCTGCTTACCGTTCGTACAACATTAATTTAATCATCTTCAAAACAAAAATCACATATATAATCAAAATATGCTTGTCCTTCTGTGCACTTATCACAGTAATAGTTTTTGCAAGACATACTTTTTACCAGATTATGATGCAATGACGTGGGATTTTTGCACTTATAATAAGCCATTTTTCTTGTCACAGGAATCTGCAATGATTTTTTTGGTATTACGAGTATATGTTTTAAGTTTTGGGTTTTTAACTGGATCCCGACTAACTTTAGATGTTGATGGATACGAATCTATTGCATTAAATGTAATATTAGGTGTAACGTTTTCTTTGCTTTTCATTAATTTGTTTGCATCATTTTTAATTGTCATTTCACTAAAACCCTGTCGAACATTATTTATTTTACTAATATTAGATAGCATTGAGAGTACATTTTTATTAGAATCGATTTCTCCCATAACTGGGTTTGAGTCAATATCACTCAGGTCTATAATGTCAAAGCGATTTTCGGCAGAATTACCTTCGCTAGCAACGTGTTCTTCTAGATCCAAATCATCAATACTGTATAATATTGGCAAATCATCTATCATCTCAGTATCGAAAATAGGTAACTCATTTAATTTCAGCGATAACGTTAGGTTATCTGTGGGCTCATTGTTTTCAGATTCTTGGTGGTTAACATGTGTAAAATTTGGGTATTTGTGTGTTTGTGGATCATAACAACTACAGACATTTTTACTACAAAAACAGCTGAGGATACGATGTTGGATTTCATCATTACCTTGTTCAGAAATAACTTGATGAATACTCATTGTCCCTTTTATGGTCTTTAGGCCAGTAGGTATAAGTTGGCTTATCGCGTTGATCTCTGTGTCAGAAACGTAAAACACTTTTACAGCTTTTACATAAGATTTTAACGTCAAGTACACATCGGTAGCGCTTATAATATCTTTTCCATATGCAATTTGCCTATCAAGAGCCCTCTTGACGACCCCTCCAATAGCATCAGCCACACCCTTTTCGTGCCCACTTTCAAAAAATGACCACGAAATATCAACCTTGTAGAATGACGAATAATATTTAATGAGAAAAAAGTTATTTTTCTGACGGTAATAGCGAGCTAGGCCTATCAGAAAAAAAATATATTTTCTTTAGATTAGGAACTAAAGATTTCCCCAGTTCTATAATAGGCTTTAAGTGGGCCCATATGGCCTGTGGCTGATGTATACTGGAGGAGGAGACCGTAGAAAAAGACTTCCGTCCGCCTTTATAAAATATAACTCCCGTATGTAAAGTGACTTGCACTTTGGAGGCATCGAAATGCATTGCATGCACTTCTTCTGCCATTTTGCATTCAAAGTTTTCAGAAAAGTCACAATGCACAGCCATTTCATCTTCATTTAAGTTTTCAATACAAGTTTTATATTTCTCTGTTTGATGCCACATATTAAAACTGTGAATTTTAAAGATGCTTCAAAAGAAATTATTAGTTCTGTAATTGTACCCTTTTTAAGTGATTTAACAGTTCTTTTAGTTTTCACTTCCTGTTCATCATCTTTTGTTCGTTTTTTAGAAGTGTGCTCCTTAATTTCCCACATTTGCCTCGTAATTTCTTGAGATGATTTATCATTTTCCAAATTGTAGTCTAAAGCTACACTTTTACATGTTTTGCATTTGCCATACATACACGCGAATGATTCAGTATTACACACTACTTTCTTTAGGAGATGATGAGTATTACTAATATCAACCACTTTGTGATGTTTAAGAGCCGCCAATTCAAAACTCATATTGCTGTGTTTAATACAGAGACAAGTATTTCGATTATTTAAGTTAGGTGAAATGATGTAAAATGGTCTGTACCGGCAAAAAGAAGCAAAAGATGCAGAGCTACCATCTGATTTGTATTTTTGGTATAGAATTTGTAATGAATTATTAAGGAATCTTATTTGCTGTTTATTTTTCTTAAAAGTTTTACATTCTCGTTTGCCAGAGGTGGCTCTGCTTACATCATCTCTAATATAGAAATCTATTATAGATTTTTTGAGCTTTAAAATTCTATTCTTTGTTGTTTTATCTCGAACTCGTGCACTTAGACCTATTTGTTTTGAAATTAACGACTTAGCTTTATTATTTTTCACGAGATCATTAGTAGCGATTTTCTTTATAACGTCTCTCTCTTTATTAGTTTTACATTGTTTATAGGTTGTCTTTAGAGAAGCTTCTAAAATTTCATTCCTAGCTTTCAACTTGTTAAGTTCTACTTCATACTCTTTCTTTTCTTGCATTTGGCTTTTCTGCGATCGGTATAATCCCTTCCTCATAGTTTCTAAGGCTCGATTTAAATGTATAATACGACATTGGGCGGCAGTGTATTTTTGTTTATAGTTAATTTTCGATGTCCTGGAAATAGAACGTTTTGACGTGTTTGCAGTACTCGATGTCTGTTCGCAAGTTTTCTTCTTATTTTTTTGCCTTTGTTTCTCCTCTCTCCATTCTTTTATTTTTTTCTTCTTCTGGCATTTCTGATACCTTCTTGTACTTATATTTCGATTTTATTCGTTCTAAATTTTTCTTTCTTTGTTCTTCTAATTTTTTTAGGTTTAATTTTAAGCATTCTCTATAGCGTTTCATCTTCTCAGCCGCCGTTAACGGCATTTTTGCGTAGAATAGGTACGCTGGGTTGTTAATAAAATTGTTTTACTGTGAGGATGAAATAACAATGTAACTGTTCATACCTGATGTTTCTTAGTAGGTATTTTCCAAATACTGGGCCCCTTATGATTTTTTTTACGAGAATCAACTTCTCTCACCTGCAAGCAATATTATAAAATTAATTTTTCAAATGTTTAAACAAAGAACTCTCCATCTCTAAATACGATCATGATGTTGTCAACTGCGAACACAATGGACGATATCTAATACTCATCTAATTCGAAACTTAAAGTTCCTACGATCCTATTGTTGAAGCTCGAGCAGGTGATGTTAAACCAACATAAAAAAACAAATGTTGGGGTCGGACCCATTACCGTACTTTAATAAATGCATGACTTAATATTATATTTATTTTGCAATTTAAATTGTAATATATGTGATCATTATTATTGGTTGAGCTTGCTTTCAATGAATACAAGATATCATTGTAACACAGTGGTTTAATAAAATATAATACATTTTATTATAGCAAAACATTAACTTCATTAGAAAGACACAGGGTGACAGAAACATAACAGTTGCTAGGCAACAACTAAACTAAAAACTCTACTTATAGAACATAGTGCATTATAACCTTCATGGTTCAACACCCCCACTTAATCCACTATGCTGTGTGCAGAACACATGTTTCTGCTTACCAACTCCCTTCGTCATCATATCAGCAGGCATAAGGGCAGTCTCACAATATTTAACACAAATTACCCTTTGCTCTGCTAACTCCCTAACGAAATGATATCGTATGTTTATATGTTTGGAACGTTTTCCAATAGCAGGACTATAAACTAGTTTACTGGCACTTTGACTATCACTAAAAATAGTAACAGCAGTATTATTCCGGCCACTCAGTTCAGAATATAAACCATTTACTGATATCATTTCCTTAGCGACCTCACAGATTGCAAAGTACTCAGCTTCAGCAGTACTTAACGCAACACATCGCTGCTTTATAGACTGCCAAGACACCGCAGCACCACCGAAAACTAGGGTATAACCAGAGAAAGATTTCCCATCAGGCCCATTTCCCCAATCTGCATCAGCATAGGCAACTAAAGGTTTGTTACATTTTTTGTAACACAGTGATAGTTCCGCTGTCCCCTTCAGATACCTGAGCACTCATTTTAGTGCCGCCATGTGAGTAGAATCATTGCAGTTATTGAATTGACTTAGCATCGTAACTGCATACGATATATCAGGTCTTGTACAACATGCCAGGTACATTAGATACATAAACTCCATCGATTATGAGGGCGCCTAGTGCGTCACTACTCAAGGCCAGACTTCCGTGTGACACTTACTACTGACTCAAAATTCCAGTAGGTTGACCTACTAACCATCGTGTTTTTAATAATTAAGCAAAATTGTTCAATGTAACTCTTCCGTATTAACGCAACCTCGACTTTAACCCTATTATTAATTCTGCTGACGCTAAATCGTATGTGTTTACTAGAGAATAAAGTGCAAGTAACAGTTTTATTGTGTTCTTTAGTATTTAAGTAAACTAGGTTTATAACATTATAATCTATTTTTTTTCCATTATTTAGAGACTTTGAATGTTAAATATTGATAGTGATTTTATTGTTCTACATAAACTATATTATAAGAGCTTTTATTGCCTGTGATACAGGTTTATCCTAGTACAGGCACATAACATACTCATACCTTTGTAATTATTTTTAAGATTTTATGTAACTGTTTTACCACATTTTAATTCAGAATAAACTATTATTATTATTATTATTATTAGTGAACCGATAATTTCCTGATACCGCGTGTTGTCATTCTTTTCACCAGATTTCAGGCGACGATTCATTTCAACCGGTGTACTAACCGCTTTACATTCCAACATTCCATATTTCTCCAATATTTTTGAAATGTATTGCTTTTGAGACAAGTGGATTTCATTTACACTCTTCCTCTCAATCCGGACTCCAAGACATTCTCTTGCCTCGCCTAAATCCTTAATTTTGAAGGATCTTCCAATCTGACGTATCACCGTCCTGGATTCTACAGCTTTATTTGTGAATATATAAAAATCATCCACGTACAGAGCTATGACAGTGAAAATATCTTCATAATTCTTTGTGTAGACACACTGGTCATATTTAGACCGGGAAAAACCCATCTTCATTATATGCTCATGAATCTTTTGGTTCCAATACCTGGCAGCTTGTTTTAGGCCATAAATGGCTTTCTTCAACTTGCAAACCTTGCCTTCACTCCCCTCTTGAACAAAAGATTGTGGCTGTTCCATATAAATTTCTTCACACAGATCTCCATTGAGAAAAGCGGTGGTAACATCAATATGATGAACGCTCAGGTTTTTCTCAACTGTCAGTGCTAGTAGAAGACGAATTGACGACATCTTGACTACCGGCGCAAATGTTTCGAAATAGTCTTCTCCAGGTTTTTGCGAATAACCCTTAGCAACCAGCCTTGCCTTATAGCGCTGGGTGCTGCCATCAGCTCCAACCTTCAACTTGAAAACCTATTTCGTTTTGACAATATTAGCGTCTAATGGTCGATCAACCAATTCCCAGGTTCCATTCACCTTCAAGGAATTGAACTCATCCTTTATCGCTTCTACCCAAAACTTTGTCAGAACGCTCCATGGCATCTTTAACTGAAATAGGATCAGGATCATCTGATACATGGAAATTGTATACCATGTCTTTCTCCCGCTTCGGAACCCTATTTCGTGCAGGGTAACGTCTCGAACTTTCCAAACCTTCTGCCACAGGATGCTCTAAGTTGACAGAAGCTGAACTTTGCAAATCTTCTGCCGTAGGATTCTCTACGTCGACAGAGTCGTAAAAATTCTCTCCAGAATCCGATTTCGTCGGTGAACTAGCCCTCGTTGTACTAGATACACTTTCAGATTCTTCTTCATTCATATTTGAACTAGCCACCGGAATCCCCACTGCAACAGGATCAGCAATCCTCGGCACCTCTGGTTGAGTAATGGAACGACTAACTCCAGGAATGTCATACTGCAAGTCTATGACCACACGATGCTGTGTGTGTCTTTGAAACAGGAACAGCGGCTTTCTGTTTCTCTTTAGTAGCCGCGGAAACTTTTTCCATAAATGTAGCATCTCGAGCGATGATAATCCTCGTTGGACCATCCTCCAAATTGATAAATCGGTACGCCTTCGAATTGGTCGAATACCCAGTCATTATCATTTAAACCGTCTTCGCATCAAACTTCTTGCGACTATGATCCTTTACCAGAACCTGAGCTCTACATCCGAATACTTTCAGATTCGATAGATCGACTCTCTCACCTGTAAAAACCTCCTCTGGAACTTTATCCTTGAGGGCCATTGTTGGAGATCGGTTCTTCAGGTACACGGCACAACCAACAGCTTCTCCCCAGAATCTCTTGTCCAAACCAGCCTCATGCACCATACATCTAGCCTTTTCAGTTATAGTGCGTATTGTTCGTTCCGCCACTCCATTCTGTTGAGGAGTGTAAGGTACTGATCTCTGGTGTTGGATCCCATGTTTCTTCAGAAAACCTTGAAATTCTTCATTGGTATATTCAGTGCCATTATCGCTACGAAATTTCTTTATCTTCCTTCCCGTCTGATTTTCAACTAGAGCCTTGAATTCCACGAATTTAGCGAAAACTTCAGTCTTGGATTTTAGCAAATAACCAAATGTTTTTCGGCTAAAATCATCAACAAAAATGAGGTAGTACCTATTACCGCCCCAGGATTTCACCTCCATAGGGCCCGCTAAATCTGAATGCACGAGTTCAAGAAAATCTTTTGCTCTCTTACTTTTGCCTTTTGGAAACATTTTGACGCACTCCTTCCCTTTACAGCAGCCTTCACATGGTTCCGTGCTCACCTCTCTAAAAGTCAGACCATCTGCCAAACTTTTCAGCTTCACCATCAGAGCTCCACTCAGGTGACCTAGTCTTCTGTGCCACAAATCAAAACAGGCGCGAGAAGAATCTTCTTGTGGACGCGTCAGGACCATCGCTGCTTCTTTATCTAAAACATATAACCCCTGTTTCAGTGGTGCTGTAAATACTGGCTTGCCAATTACTTTTACTTTGTAATCCTTTTGGTAAACCTTACAAGAAGTCTCATCAAAAACAACAGTGCAACCCTTACTACACATTTTACTTAACGACAGCAAGTTTGTCGTCAAACCTGGAAGCATAAGTACATCCTCAAACCTCACAGAGCGCCCCATGAAATACACATCCCCTTGTTCACTAGACACAATTTTATCATTGTTCGCGGTCGTCACTAACTTAGAACTAATGTACTGTCTATCTTCAAGAATATGCACGTTAGACGTCATGTGTGATGTAGCTCCGGAATCTACGACCCAATGGCGCTCACCAACCGTCATAGATAGAGCGGCCATTAGACCCGAGGTCTCCTTGTTGTCTTTCTTCTTATTAAAAGATGTGTGTTTGTTGTCTTCAGATTTGTCTCCCGACTTACGACGTGGGCACTGCCACTTAAAATGTCCCTTCTTTTTACACAAATGGCATATAACACCCTTCTTGGACTTCGACATTAGTGCCGTTGACGTGTCATCTTCATTTGTTTTGCTTTTCCTCAAGCTTTCTTTGAGCAACGCTGCCTGCACAGACTCTGTCGTAATCTTCATGCCTGAATGCTCCAATGTCATCACCAGAGGATCATACACGTCGGTTAAACCAGCCAACATAATAATCCCAACGAACTCATCATCTAGACCTGCCTTTATGCTAAGTAATGACTGGCTGGTTGACTGGATGTCATTGAGATATTTCTCCATTGATGTAAACATTGATAATTTGACATTGAATAATTTCCGCAACAGATATAGCCGTCGCAGTAACCCACCGTCAGCATATGATTTTTGCAACGCTTGCTAAGTATCTCTCGCTGTCTTGAGATTCATGATCATGGGATAAATATTTTCCATGCACATAAGGCAGATCTTACTACGAGCTTTGGCATCCTTCCTTTTAGCCTCCGCAGAGTCTGCCACGAAATTCTCGATCACACACTCCCACAGATCGAGGTCAATCAGGAACATTTCCATTGCAAAAGCCCATGTACCATAATTAGCTTGGCCTGCCAATCTCTCAATACCTTTTGAACCAGCTTGTTCCATATTTGAAATTTAGATCAGATACTTTTCTTTGCTCAGATATCTATTCTGGGCTGGGCCCATAACCTGTTGGTTGAGCTTGCTTTCAATGAATACAAGATATCATTGTAACACAGTGGTTTAATAAAATATAATACATTTTATTATAGCAAGACATTAACTTCATTAGAAAGACACAGGGTGACAGAAACATAACAGTTGCTAGGCAACAACTAAACTAAAAACTCTACTTATAGAACATAGTGCATTATAACCTTCATGGTTCAACAATTATTATTTAGTTTAATCCTGCGTTATAATTTCCAAATTTTGTAATATAAACATAACAAAATATAACATTATGGAAATAACACCCAGACACAGAACAAATGATTATGCTCATCACACAAACATTTGTCCCGGGTGGGAATCAAACCCACGACCTACGGCATAGCAGTCAGGGCTACTGACCACTAGACCAACAGGCCAGTCTGAATCTTACTTTTATAATAATCAGTTAATATAAATATGTTTAGTGTCTTGTGGTTACCAATATTTGCTGTGTATGTTTATGCATCCCTAAATTACATAAAAGCATCATAATTTTTGTTCAATGTCAAATCTTGAAAAAAAGATTATTTATACATAAATCCCAATATACGCACATAAATATCACATTAAATAGTAAATGTTTCTATGAGAACTCAAGTTTCTGCTAATGAGAAAAAGGACTAGTCTAATCAACATTAATAAATGTTTTACAGATTGGAATATTCCGGGCACACGTAGTCAGCCAACAGTGGCTTCTCCTCCACCAGATGAAAACCCTGCTCTCCCATCAACTGAGGCTGATCCTCCATCTCATCAAATACCAGGAGAAGAGACGTGGAAACCACCACCACAAAAAAAGGCAAAGGCCAAAGGAAAAATGTTTTTAGAAGTGGATAGAAAGGCAAGGCAAGGGAGTGGGGTGATTGGGGTCCGTTTACATCTTAAGGACCCAAGCCAACCTCACCTGCTAGCGGTGCACCCTGCTGTTCAACGGACGAGGCTCTGGCGATCCTGGTTTCCCTCTCGTAGGGTTGTGGGGGTCAGACGGCTGGTCGCCCCACGTAAAACCAATCTCAGTCACATATACATGGATAGGGCAAAGGATAGATTAGGTACTTGGGCTAGGGCGTCGCCGAACAACGACGCGCAGGCACATCGCCTTAAACCTGCGATAAGTGGGCTAGGGCTACCGTGTCGAGTACGGGCACGGCTAAAGAAGTTAGTACCTAAAAAGAAGCTCCGCTTTGCCACCTGGAACATTGCCTCTCTAACTGGACGTTGCAGAGAACTCGCGGACGTACTTGCGAAACGTCGGGTCCAGTGCGCCTTCCTTCAGGAGACGCGCTGGAAGGGGAATAAGTCCCGTGACATCGGGCAGGGGTACCGGCTAATGTACACCGGATCACCATCGGGCAGGAACGGAGTAGCCGTAGTACTGTCTAAGGACCTTCAGGATGGACTTCTTGAAGTAGACCGATACAGCGACCGGTTGATGCGAGTTAAGGTGCTGATCGAAGGGTCGGTAACGAACTTAGTCAGCGCCTATGCTCCTCAAACTGGCTGCTGTGAGTCAGAAAAGGAGGCCTTCTGGGATGAGTTCGAGGACGTATTGCGCGCTATTCCGAATTCTGAAGATATTTTGGTTGGGGGGGATCTCAACGGTCACGTAGGTCAGCGTGCTGGAGAGTACGGACGTGTTCACGGTGGTTTTGGCTATGGCCAACTAAATGCAGAGGGAGTCAGTATACTCAGGTCCTGCGCGGTGTCTGACCTAGCCATCGTGAACACATTCTTTCAGAAGAAGCCCCAGCATCTCATTACGTACCGTGGTGGTGCCTACTCAACCCAAATTGACTACCTGCTGGTGCGACGGTGCCACATTGGCAAGGTTACCAACTGCAAGGTCATCTCAGGCGAAAGCTTAACGGCTCAACACCGCCTTCTGGTCCTGGACTTGGCAGTCAGGCCAAAGAAGAAAGTGACCGAGAAACGCAACCCCCGCACTAAGTGGTGGTTGCTTAATGGGCCTAAGCAGTCAGACTTCATCGCGGAGGTCGAGCTTCTCAAAATCAGTGCTCCGCATGAGTCTGCTCAAGATATCTGGTGTAGGATCCACTCAGCAATCACCGCTGCGGGTAAGCGCGTCCTTGGCACTTCTCGTGGTGGCCGCACCATAAACAAGAAGACGTGGTGGTGGGATGACGAGGTGCAGGAGGCGACTCGGAAGAAGAAGGTTTTATTTAAACAGTGGCAAGGGTCCAACTCTCCGGAGGACAGGGAGGCATATGGAGCAGCTAAGCGCGCTTGCAAAAAAGTAGTAGCCAGAGCCCGCAGCAAAAGTTTGTCGCCCTTGTACGACAAGCTGGAAACTGCGGAGGGGCAAAAACTTATTTTTAAGCTGGCGCGTGCCCGGGAAAAAGCAACACGGGACATTAGTAAATGTCTCTGTGTAAGGGACGCCCAGGGTAAGCTGCTCTACGATGCCCCCTCTGTTAAGGAGAGATGGTGTACGTACTTCACGGAGCTGTCCAACAAACAGCATCCCCATAACCTTCCTCCCGAACCGCCTCCTAACCTTGGACTTATTTCCCCTATTTCCCCCGACGAAATTCGCATTGCTCTTCGCCACATGAAAAACCGGAAATCGGTCGGGCCTGACAATGTGCCAATTGAGGCGTGGAAAGCGATGGGCCCACATGGTGTGGACCTATTGACAGATCTCTTTAACCGCATCCTGACCACCAAGGAAATGCCAAACCAGTGGCGACTAAGCCTGATTATCCCGGTTTACAAAGGCAAAGGTAGCGTACAGGACTGCAGTAACTACCGCGGTATCAAGATCATGTGCCACACCATGAAGCTCTTCGAGCGCATAATTGACACAAGGCTCCGTAGCGAGTGCACTGTCTCTGAGTGTCAATATGGCTTCCGGGCGGGTAACAGCACCATGGACGCAGTGTTCGCCTTACGGACTCTGTCTGAGGCTTACAGAGAGAGAAGGAGAGCTCTGCATATGGCCTTTTTAGACCTGCAGAAGGCCTTCGACTGTATACCTCGGCAGGCTATCTGGTGGGCACTCCGCTTCAAGGGTGTTCCCGAGGCCTATGTTGACATTATCAGAGACATGTACCGTGATTCCGTGTCCTCTGTCCAGACCGCTGTTGGCGAATCCAGTGTTTTTCCAATATCTGTTGGCGTTCACCAAGGTTCGGCTCTAAGCCCGTTCTTGTTTAACGTTGTGCTTGATGTAGTTACGGCAAACATCCAAGACCAGCCTCCTTGGCTAATGATGTATGCCGATGACATCGCCCTCGTTAACCAGAACAAAGCCCATCTTGAGCGCAAGGTCAGCATTTGGAAGGACACGCTGGAGAACGGCGGTCTGAGACTAAATGTGGCGAAGACCGAGTACATGTCCTGTGGCGGCACGGATTCAAACACTATCCGAATAGGTTCGGATCTGGTAACAAAGACCGATAAGTTCCGGTACCTTGGATCCGTGCTGCACGAGTCTGGCAACGTGGATGACGATGTCCAAGCACGTATAGGCGCGACTTGGGCAAAATGGCGCGAGGTAACGGGCGTTTTATGTGACCGTAGAATGCCCCCGAGGCTCAAGGGGCAGATATATAAATGCATCATTCGGCCGGTCCTCCTGTACGGTGGCGAGTGTTGGCCGGCATTAAGCAGACACACTCAGGAGCTTCGCGTCACGGAAATGAAGATGCTGGGGTGGATGTGTGGCGTAACGCGATCCGATCGCGTGCGCAACTCATTCATCCGAGGTAGTCTTGGTGTCCGTGACGTGGGGGAAAAACTGCAAGAGTGTCGTCTGCGATGGTATGGCCACATCATGCGTCGCCCTAGGGAGTACGTCGGCCGGAGATGCATGGATATGGCTGTTCTTGGGGCTAGGTCCCGTGGTCGCCCTCGCAAGCGCTGGCTGGACGTCGTCAAGTCCGACATGAGAGCCAATGGCCTTACTGGGAAGGATATTGAAGATCGGGCAAAGTGGAGTAAGCTTAGCAGGAAGGCGGACCCTGGTAATGGCCGGGACTAACGCCAGGCAGAAGAAGAAGAAGAAGAAGAAAGGCAAGGGAGTATGCTAGAGAGCGTGATAGGGCCTATGAAGAATTAGAAAAAGAGAGGTTGCGGATTAGGACAGAGGAATTGAGAGTTAGAGAATTAGAGATGCAAGAAAGGGTAAGACAGAGAGATGATGAATTGCGATTACAGGCTAAATGGTTGGACTTTATGAGAGAGGCTATGGAAGTTTTTGTTAGGTTTATGGAAAAAAAGTCTTAGATTAAGGTTATAATTAATATGTATATGTATATTCTAGTTTTAAACATTATTAATTAAAAAGTAAAGTTTTGTGTGTAATCTATTAATTCTATCTACTAAAATATTCCTCATCGCCCTTCCCCTAATTAAGTCATCTCCTCCATTTTCCTGAAAAAGATGGTCAGAAAAAGATAAAGGCATGTTTTGGAGTTCTGCTGGTTCCGGTTCAGGTACGTTAAATTTTAGGGCTAAATTATGCAACACACTGAACGCAGTAATGATTTTTGCACATTTTTCGGGTCCATAGTGGAGTGTGCGATCTTTGCATAAGCAACGCCATCGGTTTTTTAATCGGCCAAAAGTATTTTCAATAGCCACCCTCGTCTTTCCATGGATTGCTGTGTATTTGTATGCTGGAGTCTCCTCAGCAGCATCCGGAATTGGTGTCATTAACCAGGGGCGTTGTGGATAGCCGGAATTACCTGTAAATATTCAAAACTTTAATTTACAAATTGTTTTTATCATAGGTATACTAGCTGACCTAGCGAACTTTGTGTTCCCATATTTTTATACCCGATTTTTTTATTATTTTACTTTAGTAAAAAACGTGTTCTGACTAAAACGAATACAACAAACAAAGAATTATCCAATTTAGTATTTGTATAGTCGTTTTAAAATTATGCGTCTACATTAGATTAGAATTACATACATTCGGCAAATCATTTTTATTTATTTATGTAGATTGATGAATTTACTTGATTGCTACTAACCTAATAACCATACATGTTCATTATTTCGATGTAACTCCTGCATGTAGTTATTAGCTATGCTATTTTCCCATATGAAAGCGTCGTGGGTGGCTCCTCCATATTTTGCATTCACATTTAAAATTCGGCAGTCACTATCACATATCTAAAATAATGAGTAAACCGTTAGTAGGTACACTGATATACCATAGTAAAGTGGTAGAATACATAATGCTATTATGTAATTAGTTGTGCACACTCACAAACCTAGTTTCACAAACTAAATGTTCAATTTCTTTACTGGGTGTAAAAATATGGAAATGGCTTCCATCAATGCATCCTATAACTCCAGGGAAACCGTTCGCAAAAAAGCTGTAAGACAAAAATAAATATATTATGTTAATAGACAATCCTATGGTAGTATTAGAAATTAATGTTACAATAGTATACTAAGTTTAGTATAACATTATGTTTTAACATAGTTCTACAAAAAAATACTTAGATTCATTTTCCCTAACAGATATTGTATTGTCAATACTTACTTGCTTTTTATTAGGTCTCTATCAGCTCGAGTACTTGGGAATCTTATAAAGGTGTTAAGGATTGCTGGAGTTACAAGAGCATCAGTGACTTCCTTCACACATTTGCTCACTGTTGTTTGGCCCAAATATTTAGCCATTCCTACTATTCGCTGATATGACCCAGTGGCATAAAAAGATAATGCACAAACAACCTGTAACATAAAATATTTACTTAATTCATGAATCACCGACCAGTCTCATTGGACCGCGTTGTTATTGTTTTACTATTGTGTCTCGTTTCGCGGGTATTGATAGGTTAAGCATTTGATTTTTAGGATGTAACAATTTACTATAAGCTTTATAGATACCTATAACGGACGGGTTGAGGAATAAGTTTACACACGGCTCGGTATGTACACAGTCTATATTGTTCTCACAGCACAAGTAAACAATGAGTCCTTACAACTACTATTTACACATTACATCAAGTATGTATCTACGTAATGGCGCGTCGCACGATTGTCGCGTGCGCGGTGACGTAGTGTTAGCTCTGTAGCGGCGGGCCGACTGCAGTGGCGACGTGAGCGAGCGCCGCGCGCCGGCGCGGCGCGGCGGCGGCGCGGCGGCGGCGGGAAGCGTGCGATACCTCGCACGCTTCCCGCCGCACGCTGGTTTCAACTTAACAAAAAGGTGGTCTGTTGGTCATTTAACTTAACAAAAAATGGTTTCGTATAGGGAATTTAACGCTGATTAATACTTATTACTACGACTTTTCAAAAAAACTGCTCCTTCATGTCGAAAAAAAATATTGAAAATAAAAATTGTAACGTAATCTAGTGTCTACCCAGAAATGAAAAGAAAACAATGATGTAACAATATAAAAATTTATTACAATAGTAAAGTGGGTAGATTAGCTTAGGCGTTATCTGAGTTAACCAGGGTGTAGGGTCGAAATCTTCTCTTTCACAGACCGATATGTATAAAGGATAGTTAATCAAAACCACTGTCCTCAAGTAGCTGACGAAGGGGCGGTCCGAGGGGGTGACGTCACGGCGGTCCGATGAGGTGACGTCACAGGTTATCAGGGACGTGAACAGCAGGAAATGGACTGGGCAGCCCCAACCACGTAGGCAGACACAACCGCAGGTCGGTACCGGTGCGGTGAACCCTGGAATAGCGCAATCCTGGCATTTTACGACTATCCTGAACAAAGGCTTGACTGCGACATCCTGATGTTGAGGCGAAGCGAAGTGGCACAGATGGTAATGATTGGCATGATTTGGAATCAGTGATGTGGCAGTCAAAAACACAATGAAGTAGGCGAGGGTAAAGGACTTAGGCATTTACAAGCTTATAGAAATGTTCGATTATTATGATGTGTAGGTACATCTAATGCAAAGCGCTGCATACAGTGTGTCATACAATATAATTTATAGAATCATAGCTTAGGCGTCGGTACAATATGGCTTCCACGTTAAAGCAACTGCATAGCATATATGGTCTATCGGTTTAGGTGGTTAACTAAAGGTAAACAATCTTGGTATGTCTTTTTATATTAAAGAGGTCGTATATAATATAGACAAAGATTATTTAAATTTTGTTTATTAGCTAACATCGATTTAGGTAAATACCTAATTGCAAAGATTTTTACATACATTTTTTTGACAACTTTTAGATAAAAAGACATACCAAGATTGTTTACCTTTAGTTAACTACCTAAACCGACGGAGTATAGGTTACAAGATTTTACATAAGAAAACGGCGTAGAAAGATAGTAGTAATATTTGCAACACTCACCCAATCCGGGGTATAATTTCATTCACAACAATACAGCTTCCAATATGTAGGTTTTAAAATGTCCAACGCGATTGCGAGACTCGTAGGTTATAGTGAAAAATTTAGCGGCAGTTAAGTACAACACGTCCTCACCCGGAGGCGTCTAGTGCTCTGTGGTCCATGCTCAGCAGAGCCCGCGCCCCGCGCGCGCTCCACGTCCCACCAAACCTGTTTCACGCGTACGCGGCATGACTTGCGAAACATATCGCGCGACCCGGCTTTGCTTGTGAATTATTTTTATTTATGTATTACTTATCATTTTTTACTTTTTGAAGACCTATATTAATGTTTGAATCCCCAACCGGTCCTATTAGACCGCGCTGTTATTGTTTCACTATTGTGTCTCGTTTCGCGGCTATGTGATAGATTAGAGTAGGAAATGTAACGGAATCGTTACAAAATGTATGGGAGAAAATCTATTTTTTTTTTCTCCGTTCAGTATCAAAGTATAGCAACCAAGCCTTATATTTTGGTAAGTACTTATTGTCCTTAATACGACCACATATAAATTGCTTGCGTATCCCTGCGGCCTTGGCGCCTACGATGCTTCTAAGTTTAAAATTTTAATGTTGAATTATCTTAATATCATTAACGAGTTTTTCAACTGAAATTAATCCAAAATATCATTTTTAATCAAAACAAACCCCCCGCGGCGCGCCCCATCCGTGTATTAAGCTCACCCCCTATTAGATGGGACTTAAATATACCTGGCGAAATGACAGTGTACTATAGTGTAGTATACACCTTTGCTGAACCCTTCGGGGAATATAAAATGTGATGTTATGATAAATTAAGCATTTTTGCTTATTTTTTTTTTATATCATTTGTTGAATGGCACATCCTGATGTAATCGTTTGAAGAATAACCGCAAAATGCTTCAGTAAGTCTTTGTCAATGTTGGTTATTTGGGCAGATTTCTCATAATCTTTAAAAAACCTTCTGGCTGTGTTTCCGTCGTTTGTGGTTCCAAAGCCTTGCTTCACAAAATCCACAATTGCTGTTTGAATTCTTCTTGTGTCAATTGTTTCTTCGCAGCTTTTAGTTGCTTGTTAGCACCTCGTGCAGTCCACATCTCAAAGTCCATGTTGTACGATATGTGTAGAATACACTCCATACAACGAATCCACATATGAAGAAAGTCTATATTTATAAACATCTTGTCGAACAGGTCTTGAAAATACTTCTGACAGCTTGTTCATCTCAGTCGGCTTAGCAAGGCAAATATTGCAGGCAGATGCAGACGAAGTATCCGTTATAATAGTAGCCACTTTTCCGTCGATCATTGTTATATGAAGCTCGTGACTTGTCTCTAGCCCGGCCCATTTTGTAGAATTGATGTTTTTTATTTCTTCCTTCTATGCAGCTTCTTCGATGTATTCTGCTGTCTCTTTACAGAACTCGAACTTAATGGGCCTGCAATAATGTGTTGAAGAAGGTGTTGGGTTTTCCCATATGGTGCTATTATTAGAAACTAATTTAAGAGGGACAAGACATGAAAACCGATGAATCACTGAAGTCTACATCTTGACTCCTTTGCTTGTAGGTGCTTTGTGAAGAAGCTCCATCGAAACCCCATTTACTAATTAACTTCAATCCTTCAGTTGACGAATCAATCTGGGTACCGGTAATTTGAAGAATCTTCTGGACTGTCAGATCCAAGAGGGCTTGAAGCTTCACTCTGGCTCCTCTCTCAGTAATTTCTAAATCATGTGGATAGCATCTCTTTTTAGCTTCAAGGAGTTTGTGATACGATG
This sequence comes from Mythimna separata, assembly GCA_030763345.1. Classification (NCBI taxonomy): domain Eukaryota; kingdom Metazoa; phylum Arthropoda; class Insecta; order Lepidoptera; family Noctuidae; genus Mythimna; species Mythimna separata. The sequence goes on along the minus strand of CM061167.1, from coordinate 16,583,423 downwards.
GTAACACAGGAACTTCAGAATCTAACAGCACTTTCATTAAACACAAGTATTTCCATTTTGACAGTTTCAATGATATATAAAGACCAAGAGCATGATCTTCATCAAAAGATTTTTTCCTATTTTTCTTAAACAATTTGGCTTGAACACTAGCAACACTATCAGGGTTCTTCGTTATGTGTTCAATAACACTAGCTAAATCATTCTTCTGGTCTTTTCGTCTAATACAAAAGTAAGTTCTTCCGGCGAATAGTCCAAAAGAGACTCTAAACGTATTTTCTTCTGTTTGTTGCTGAGGTCAACAAAGGGCTTCCTAATCTGAACTTCGGTAGATGTGCCCACAGTTGTTGTACTTGATGTCGACGGAATCACAGCTACTGTAGTAGTAGTATCGATGTAAACTGAAGTATTGTCTGACGATATGTTTTCGATAACTTCATCTTGGGCTTGAAAAATCTCGGATAAATTAACAGTAGTGCGATTTGACCAACTAATATTCGATTGTAACCACTCAGCATGTCTCTTTATGAAAGTCTTCTGATTTCTAGCAGCAATTGCCCATCTGCGATTGATATTACTGATGTAGTTCTTCAAAAAGGTCTTGATTATTTCTAAATCTTCCGAACATGTTTCAACTGGGATATGTTGAATAATAGCTTCATAAAGTCGTGCCCAATTTTTCATGTTTCCTTCAACACGGAGGAACATAAAAATGTCCAAGTTTGTAATAAATGCAACCATAACGAAACTCACTAAACTTTCACACATCACGGATAATTAGATATGTTGCTTCCTCAAGGGTTGAGAAACAAGTACAAGTACCTTTAATTGTTTCACGCACATACATTAATAACAAACATGTGGTCGCAAGTAGTGTACTGGTCAAATTAGCACCACATCTTCAACAGCCAATCAGCGTAGTCGAAATCTCCGGTGGTGGGGGTAAATGATTATTTTATTACAAGAGTCGTTTCAGTCAGTTACAAATAGGCAATGAATCAGCACGTGTCTTTAATTACATAACTAAAGTTGAATTATTTTATTAGCATTTTTTATTAAAATAAAATAAACCAATACTTGCTAAATGCTTGAATGCGTATGTCTTAATTCTAGTATAATTAAAAAATGATATTTTGAATTCAATTTAATTGAAAAACTTGATAAAAGTTAAAAAAATCCCAACTGTTACTTTTAAACTTTGAAGCATCGTAGGCGCCAAGGCCGCAGGGATACGCAAGCAATTTATATGTCGTCGTATTAAAGACAATAAGTACTTACCAGAATATAAGGTTTGGTTGCTATACTTTGATACTGAACGGAGAAAAAAAATAAAATAGATTTTCTCCCATACATTTTTATTTTCAATATTTTTTTTCGACATGAAGGAGCAGTTTTTTTGAAAAGTCGTAGTAATAAGTATTAATCAACGTCAAATTCCCTATACGAAACCATTTTTTGTTAAGTTAAATATGCATTTTCGATCCTATGTCCACCTTTTTGAAAATCCGGACCAGCGTGCGCGCCGCCGCACAGTGGCCGCTGCAAGGATATGTACCTACCGGTACATATCCTTGCAGCGGTGCGCGGCGCGATTAGCGCACGAAATAACTTTGGTGCGAACGCAACACAGTTCTACATACCTATTTTGTGACATTAAATACTAAATACTAAAACTAAATATATTATTATTATCCTACTAATACACACATCAAAAGTGTCTAGGGATCAAGCATTTTTATGCGGATTTCTTGAGATTGAGATGTGGCTTTGTAATAAATTTATGATTTTATAAATTTATATGGATCCTTTTTGGTGCATTTCATAATTTGAATCAGGAACTGTGAATCAAATTCGAGTAAAAGATGAAAATCAGCTGTCAATATTTTTCCCTATAAAAACATACAACGCATTGAAGACATTATTAGTGCTACTGTTTCCCTACTACTGATTAAAACCAACGTTATTATGGAGCGGCGACGTCATTAATTAAGCAGGGAAGAAATGCTCAGAGCCGTGGGAATGATAGAAGCTGGTTCCCGGCAACGTACTGTGGCTTTAGCTCTGAATACAAGTCAGAGTGTTATCAGTCGACTTTGGACACGTTACCGAAGCACTGGTACCGTGGCTGAGCGCCATGGAGGACGGTATCGCTGCACCACACGGAGACAAGACCGATACATTCAAATCTTAACTCGAAGAGCTCCAACAATAACCGCCATGATGTTAGCCGTGAGGCTTCATCACTCTTCAGGGAACTTAATTAGCGACCAAACAGTCAGAAACCGCTTGCATGAAGTGAACCTTCATTCCCGAAGACCGCTACGGATACCACCTATAGCAATGCACAATCGTAGGATTCGATATCAATGGGCTCTTGAACACAGAAATTGGGCAGAAGAACAATGGCGTTTCGTGTGCTTTTCTGATGAGTCTCGTTTTGGTATGAGACCGGATACAAGACGTATACGACACTGGAGAACCCCTGGACGCCAACAGCGATTAAAATCCTGCCAGGAAGTCCATCCTTATAGTGGTGGAACCATCATGGTATGGGCGGGTATTTGGATCGGCGGAAGAACTGAGTTGATTTGGATCAGAGGCAACCTCAACGCTCAAATTTATGCTGAGACAATTGTATCAGACGTCATCGTTCCTCTACAAGTGCAAATCGGTCCCTTATTTCAGTTAATGCATGATAATGCACGACCGCACACCGCAAGAGTTGTAAGACAGACTCTCGCCGCAGCTAACATCAATGTCTCCTGCCCTGGCCTGCTCAGTCGCCAGACTTGAACCCGATTGAGCATGCATGGGATATGCTACATAGAAGAGCTCTGCCGAATATGGAGGGTATCCAGTCGCAAGAAGACCTTTTTTTGTTGTTGCAACGAACATGGGCGGCCATTCCACAGCGTGATTTGGATGAACTCATTTTGAGTATGCCAAACCGATGTTCTTGTGTTGTTAGTGTTCGCGGTAGAAACACGGATTATTAATTGTTTAAGTTACCCAATAAAATTTTAAAGAAAACTGTTATTTCAGTCTTTTTTTCGAACTTTAATGTTAGTGGTTCAAACATAGATTATACACTTATACTGGTATAGATGCGCCACTCGGAGTTCAAAAATAGTATCTTTATGTATCCTCCACTAATAGATGGCGCGGATATACTATTTTGTTTCCGTAGATACCCGCCAGAGGGCGCTCATATATTTTAACTTCTGAATATAGTTTTTTTGTGTTAATAAATCAGTAAATTATTAAAAAGTACTTATTTGTGATATAAATTTTTATCACAAATAAGTACTTTTTAATAATTTACTGATTTATTAACACAAACCATGATATTTCAATATAAAAATAAAACACCAATTTCATGTACTTGTAATTTTTATTTTATCAAATCAAAGTCTATTAATCTAGCATAAAATGTGGTAGGTTCAGACATGGTATATAATAATATTAAGCGTATAGATACATTTCGCCATTATTATCAAATAAAATGTTAACTAAGACCCTTTTTTGAATTATTGCACTAAACATATTTATGTCATAATTGTATTTTGATTTTATTTCTAATCTTCAAAAGTTTTTAAACTAAGCAAATAAAAATCTTAGCATAATATATAACATTTTAGGAAAAACCTAGTAGTAATACATTCTAGGAGTTACTAGTAACTCATAGAATGTATTATTACTCGTATATCTAAAACATCAATATTTTTGAACAAGTAAAAAGCACAGTTGTTACAATATTGAAACTCACCAGTTACAGGGATAAATGCACAGTTTTTACTGCTGATATTCATTGTGTATGCAAATAGCATGCAAGAATCACAAAAGGAACATTTATGTTGACTACTTAATTATTCTGAGCTTTCAGTTGTTTTGTGCAATCATTTTAATAGATAAATTGCAAATAAAATTAATCAAATCAACTCTATGTTTCTCACATGTTATAATACTAAAATCACACGCAGAATCAAAAAAAAATTTGATTTGATTTTTTATAAATTTTGATGTTGGATTATCCCGAAGGCATGCAACAATCACATAATAAATATTATTCATTAAATTTATAAATTCGTCGCTTGGATGAAATAGTGATTTCTTAGTATAATCAATTTCATAATTAAATGAATCAAAATCAATACCAGATCTACATAAATTATTAAGACAATTGAAACATTTTTTGAAAATTTTTGATTTCGATTTCTTAATCACATAACCTGTCACATATTTTTTTGATTCAACATGCAATAGTGAATCATTATTTTTTCTTCCAACTATGCTTTAATTTCATCATAATCACACTTAAAACTCAGCACAAAGCGACTCTTTATTGCTCTAGAGCAATAAAAATGTATGAAATTTCATTATTGCACAGTTTTTTTTTTAATCGCACCATAAGGCGCCAATCACAATGGGTTAGCTCTATTCAGCCAGCCGATATCAATATTTTTTTTTACGTACGTATTATTTGTTTCTATCCTACTTGTTCCAAATTTAAAAAATGATTGCTGCTAACTCTGATTTAAAAATGAAAGAAATTTAAAAAAGTGATTTGGCGGGAACTTTGTTAATTTTGTTTTGACAATATTTTTGGAAACGATAAAGTGTGATACTATTTGATTTTGAGTGCTTCGGCTTCGAATTAAAATGGAATCATCTAGCGACACATTAACTCCGCAAAACATTATAAATGAAGCCGAAAGTGTTATAGAAACTTCTATTTTAACTGTTTGATATGAGTTTCTTTTATCTACTATTCCTATAGGTAATAGTTGAAAGAAAAGCAGATTATGCACCTCGCCTTAAGTAATTTAATATTGCCCTCGTGCCTATTAGATTATAGCCCTCGCTGTCGCTCGGGCTCTAAATCAGGCACTCGGTGCAATAATAAATTACTTTGTGCTCGATGCAATAATCTACTATTAATTTCTGACATAACATTTAGTAATGAATCAATGTTACATGCAAAATCAACAGTGTGAGAATCATCATAATTGTTTATGATCAGATGGGACAGTGATTGCATAACTGTATTAAAATCTTCTTCACAATTGGCTCCTGCAGAATGAGGTGTGTGAATTATAATTATTAACAATCAACGTTTTAAAAGAATTTATAAATTGATTACAATTAGGATTAATATTTCTAACACCATTACTTCTAATAGCACCGAAAAAGTTTTCTAATGGGTCCTGATTAAAATTTCTAGCTACTATATTATTGATTTGATGATTTATTGACAGATATTCCCACATTTCAATAAATGTTTTTATATTTGAAATCCAATTTTTAATTGAAGGAATCGACTCATATTTTACTTGATTAACACCTTTTGATATTTTTATTGATTCAAATTTGATTGATTCTAAAATTGGAAGCAAATCATCCCACAGTTGGAAGTGAGGGGAATTTTTTTTTATACAGCCTTTATATATTTTCGAATCATCTTTGTAGGAATGACCATTAAACGAATCGAATAACCTGTCGAAAATTAAAAGAAAATCTGCTGTTCCCTCACATTCTGCTGGTAGTATTCCATGTCCTGAAAAAGAAAACACATATTAATTACTCTATTATCCTACTATTATTATAAATGTGAAAGTTTATAAAGATGTTTATATGTTTATTACTCAATTAACAAGAGCTACTGAGCGGATTTTGGAAGTTTTACAGTACCTAATATAGATTTTGCATCAAAATGACACATTCATAAGAATATGGTGGAAGTCATAGCGTTACGCATGTAGAAACAGAACGGATTGTGGGAGTATATAATAAAATTTACACTTACTTGCTGAAAAATAGAATCTCATCTGCCGAATAGCAGATGATACTCGTAAAACTTGTGCAGCTAGCTTCACTTTCATTTTTTTTATTTTGTCTTTAATTATGTGATTTTCTGTTAGTTTATTCACTAATCGGATCTCGTCATCTCCAACATCAATGTCCAGGAACATTTTTAAGTGTTCCCACTTTGCCCATTTCTCTTGTCCATTTTGAATGAATTTTGCATTTTTTGTCAGCAAGTTATTTCTGACTCCTTTAAGTAAATGGGGCGTATCAAATAATGGGAACACTTTCTTGCCATTTACTTCGAAGAACCATCCTTTGTTAGCATATCTTTTTTGTGTTTCTTCTTTTATATCTTTAATAGCAGCAACATTCGCTGGACACTGATCACAAACCGTGGCAACTACAGTTAACCCTGTATTATTTATTTCTTTAATTAGTAATAGTAGTAGGGCTTTTATTTTTTCTTTTTTCGTCCCACTTTTGACAAATGTAAAACAAATCGGTTGTTTAGTTTTACTTTTTATGCCCTTGATCATAAAGACAAGGGTATGATCAGCAATATTGCCTGTTTTCTGTGTGCCATCGTCTTCAAACCCAATTATTTCATTTGAAAATGCATTATATATTAGACCAGGAGCTAATGACACTTCATCGAATAATAAATTTACTAACTTCTTTTCCTCTGGCATTCGTAAAAAAAGTTTTTTTTAAATTTTCTAAAATATCTTTGTTAATGCCTGGTCTAATTGTGAATGCACTCAACAGCTTTTGCAAACTACGTTTTGACGGTAAAACAAACATTTTCTCTAAAAGTTTGTAAGCTTTAGGGCTTTGTTTTAATATAGACAAGGCCATAATTTTTTCCTCAATGGTATATCGTCTTCCTCTTGGTGTCTTTTTCCACTTCAGTTGTAATTTCATGAAAGTTTGAGCTGTCGCAGGTAATTTTTCAATTGTAGCTAAAAATGGTTTGGACATTGCACACTTCATTGCTGCTTTTATTTGTTTTGACTGCGTTCTGCATTTCTGACGCAGTTTGTTTAGTTTTAAAGTCAATCTATTGACAGCACTGGATGAAGAATCCTGCTTCGAACAGCGTTTTTTTGGGGCTGCTGAAAGAAAACATAATCTATTTAATAAAAATGCTTAACACTGTCTTGCAATGTGCAGCCTAAACTAGTTCTTTTATATTCAGTGGTAATAAAATTTATAAGTAATATATAGAATAATAAAGGTTAAATTGTAGTATAGGTACTGCCAAAGTAATTATATGATACAGAATACCTATAGATAACATTTATGTGACTGACGATAGTTGACCAACATAGTATCTGTTAGAGCCAAGTCAGTCCCGAGCAACTGACGGTTAAAACAAATCATTGCAATGATAGCAGGTAGCTGTCCAGAACGTTAAGCGAATTATTTTCTATTGGCTTTGGAATTGATAAACAAAGCCCCAAACTATGTTCAGCTTGGACTAACATTGCCAACCTCAAAATTTTGGCTACTGCAATTAACATATAAATACTGTTAAGGATTTTTTTTTAAATAAAGTTTACCAACCATTTGATAATGCTCTCGACTCAGTATCTACTTCGAACTGTAGAAAACTGGATGTAGATGGCTCTTCCACTGGAAACTGCGCAGTTGATGGCTGAACAATCTGCTGAGTTTGCGGCAAGGCTGCAAATCAAATACATATTTTATTGAATATATATTTTTTATTCTTTTAAAGAAATATAAAAATAAGTGAATAAGTAGTTTCTTATGTAACCTGTATGTTACTTAAAAAAACATTTTACAAAATAAAAATAACCAACTCGTTATCGAAAATATTAAAAAGTGTAATGTTAGGTACATTTTTTACTCTTTTTTTAAATAAAAGTTAACTTACCGCTTGGTAAGGTTGTTGACTCTGCTTCTAATTGTAATGTGTCTGATGTAATTGGTACCACTTCTTTAAGTTGCTGAGGCTGCATAACTTGTTCACTTCTTGGCAAGGCTGTAAATTAAATATTTAAATTCTTACTACATCTGCATCAACAACAACCCTCATCTACATACATAGTGTATAGTTTGTTAAAGCTTATTAAGAGCTACTTAATAAGTGGTTAATATTCACATTGTATTCTCCAACTAAGATCCATCATTTATTGTGACTTGTCTCTGAATAAATACAATGTTTTTTTTTTAAATTGGTCAACATGTTTTAGAAACTCTTGTGAAACATTATAGAAAAGAATTTAAAGTACTAAATATTTTGAAGTGTATGCAAAATTCAAAATAGAATTTATAGAACTTACTTAAATTTAATGTAGGGATAGCGTTTCCTGTTAATCGTCTGCTTGGTGACTTAAAATAATCCTCAAAGTGTCGGTGGCAAATACGAATTGAATTGTATATGTAGCTATTTCCTCTCTCTTGAGTTGCACTGTCCAGTACGGACTTCCACTGTTCAAACTTCTCCGTATGAGGATATTCCCATTTGGGGAATCGATGAAGAGGTCCTGTAAATTCAAATTTGTTTTTAATACTAACATGACTCTATACATGACATGCATACTATGTGATGCAATCCTATTCAGTTGGATTATCAGTGTAATTCAATCAACAAAAACCACTATCTACATTTAGACATCATAAACAACAGCTTTTACCAGAACTATACATACATGACGTCTGCTGGATTTGAATTAAAAATAATAATAATATATAACTATTACTTAGATCATTTAAGCAGTTAATTTCAAGTGGTTTTTTTTTCATTTATAGTGATATGTTTTTAAATATTTGATTGCTCTGCTAGTGAGTGTGTTTTCTATTGTTTTATTTAATCATTTTTAATTATTTTTTTGGGTTCAATACAAAAAATGAATAATCATAAATCTGATAAGTTACCTAATAAGTAGTATTATCAAAAAAAAAACAACCATTTTCACTTTGGCAAAATCATCGGGTGTTTGTTGATGGAGCCATAACTTTGGGCTCGTGATTTTGAATTTTACGAAAACTTCATTCATGGGGTACAATATAGGTATCATATTCGCTACGTGACTTGTTGAGGTCTAACAACTAAATGTTCACTTTAATGTACTTAGCTGATGACCCTTGCATGGCAAAACTATAGTGCCTGTCTGTTGAAGCTGAGGCTAAGCTGAGCTGTTTCTCTGCTTGCTGTTGTTTGGAATAAAGATAGGTACATTTTAGTATAATCAACCTATGGTCACAATGTTAACTAGTTCTCAGTCGATTTTTGTCTTCCCTATAACATACATAAGTTACTAATTAATAATAAATACACTTACCATCAATGACACATCCAAAAAAGCATTTCAACTGTGTTGTTTTCGGCATTTTCAAAACCAAGTCCGCAAAAATATAAACGAAGTCCGTGTGCTAAGCGCTAGGTTATCAGTAAAGCAATCGGTCCGGGGTCCAGGTAACAAGCCAGGTAAAGTCGTAACACGTAGAAGATCAGAAAATCCGTAATCAAGCCAAGTCGTAATAAATAAAACAATAAACGCAGAATGATCTCAAAGCAACACAACACACACAACAATACCACCAACCAAACGACTTCATTCAAAAACGAACTATATTTCCCCTAAACATATCATTGGGTTGCCGTAGTGAAAAAAAATATCACTGATAAAGGTATTATTTAAAATAATTTAATCTAACTGGCATAACTTATTTTTAATTCCTGTTTATAAATCAGTGTTTTAAAACATATTTTTATTACCATTATTTTTAAACAATATTTTCCCTGTTGTAGCTACTGCCATCTATTATATTTTTTTGTCAACTCAATGATTAACTCGATACCTCCACTACCTGATGGCGTTAGTTTGTATGATATTTTTTGAGCTGCGTCAATGTAGGGAAGTTTCACCGCCCTGGGTTCAAATGTCAAAAATCCCTTTATTAGGAAAATGGCAAATTTCTTTATTAATGCAAAGGTGACTTGGTTTATCGTTACTGTGACAAACGAAAACACTTTATTTGATGAATTCTTAAAGAAAATAATTTTAATTAATATCAATCAGGAGAAAAGTTATTGCAAAAATATATGTTGATCCCTAGACACTTTTGATGTGTGTATTATAAATGCGAAAGTTTGTGAGGATGGATGTATGTTTGTTACTCTTTCACGAAAAAACGGCTGGACCGATCTGGTTGAAATTTGGTATTTAGATAGTTTATACCTTGGATTAGGCTACTTTTACTCATACTTTTTTTTATTTTTTTTTTCGATTTTGTTATTTTTGCTATGGGCTGCTTTTTATCAACACACCACGCGGGCGAAGCCGCGGGCGGAAACTAGTCCTATCCTACTAATATTATAAATGCGAAAGTTTGTGAGGATGGATGTATGTTTGTTACTCTTTCACGCAAAAACGGCTGAGATTTGGTTGAAATTTGGTACGTTGATAGGTTATACCCTGGATTAACATATAGGATACTTTTTATCCCGGGCAAAAGGAAAAAAAAATGTAACTTAATCTTATTTATTCTTCAATTTTGTTATAGGCTGCTTTTTATCAACACACCACGCGGGTGATGCCGCGGGCGAAAGCTAGTACTAAATAAGTTGTAGTTAGGTATCCACTTCTATTTCATATTGAAATAAAAGTAGAAGATATTGAATAGATATAATTATGTAGCATCAAAGTGGGTACCTACCTTAAGTTCAAGACTAATTCTAGAACTCAATGTTAATGATGTTTTTTGTTGAAGTTGCTCACAAAGGAACATAAAAGCTTCTTTATTTAGGCGATATCTATTTTTTTTTATCTATTATTTAGAGGCTTTAGTGCATTCTGGGTGACTATGCCAGCCTCATGGGATCATCCTATTGTAGCATAATGGGCATCTTGTAAGCTGCGATAGCAGACTGCAGGTCACCCATTACTCTACTCTATCCTCTACTTGCATTTTCAAATATAGCTCACTCTGTACTCATATTCTCTACTCCACTCTATCCTTTCGCTCTCTCATACATCTTTTAAGAAACTTGTAAATCTTCTGTGCTTCTTCAGACATTGGCTGGCTCAGAATCATATTGATTCCACCATAGTGGAGATCAATATTTGGTAACAACCTCCTCCTCAGTTCGCGATACTGGTCACATTCCACCATCACATGAACGATATCTTCGGGCACCCGACATGTATCGCACAGTGGCGATGATTTAACCCCCATCAAATGATAAAACTTGTTCAGTGGAACATGACCAGCCCGCAACCTGAGAGCAGCAACCAATGTCTCCCTAGAGAGGCTGGCACATTCAAACCAAGGTACTGACCCTGGTGTGTCCTGCATGGTATAGTACCAAGCACTCTTAGTTTGTGAGCACTCTCTAAACGACTCCTTCCACTTCTCTTTACACACCCTTCTAGCCTCTGGGATAATCTCCCAGCCGTAGGGCTGATCCAGAACATCCACGCCATCATCCACTGCATTCCTCGCCAACTGATCCACAATCTCATTCTCCACTAGGCCAACATGGGACGGTATCCACTGAAACTCGACACAAATATTTTATTGCTGCATTCTGTGCACTAGACCCAAGGCTTCATAGGCTATCGGGATACCTCGGATACCCGAGACACACCGAGCCAAGTGCTGTAGAGCGCTTCTGGAATCTGATAGTATAGCTATCTTTGGTTCCCCTACACTGCTAGCATAAGATAATGCCTCCGTGATCGCCGTAAACTCGGCTCTCATCACAGAGATATACTCATGCAACCTAAGTTGCATATGTATATTCCTTTGTGGATCTAGGAATGCTGCACCTACCCCCCTTGTGCCTCTTGATCCATCCGTGTATATTTTATAATATTCACTGTATTTGTCCCGAGTCTCAGCCAACACCCTGTCACGTAGCTCCATTACATTATACTTTCGTTTAGGTCTATCCATACTGTCACATGTATCATGAATGTAGGATCTGACATTGATATTTGATATCCAAGTGTCTAACTTAAACATCTCCAATTGGTCACTCTTATAAATAGCTTTATCAACTAATTGCATGTGTACCTCTATCAGAACTGGTTCATTTTTTCCCCTCCAGTGTCCCTTTAAGCTAGCAAGTTCACCTATTAAGTCTTTTGTATTATTAGAGAGTGAAGCTGTTCGCAACCAATATCTGCACCCAAGCCAAAATCGTCGTAACATCGAGAGTTTGCTAACACATTTCACTCTCCATTACATGGATTGGTGTAGTTCTTATCAAATTACCACATATCCTGAGAGCTCTATTCTGTAAAATACTTAGTTTTCTTAAGTGAGTTTTAGCACTGCTACTATATAAAAAACAACCATAATCTATTCGAGCTCTAATTAATGAAATATAAAGCGCGAAGATGTTTTGGGTGTACTCCCCATGACTTACCCGCTAGAGTCTTGAGGATGTTTAAAAATTTGTATGCTTTTTCACATATTTCATTAATATGAGCCCCCCACCGCAACTTACTGTCCAGCCATAGACCTAAATATTTAATTTTATTATGTACCTTAATTTGTACTGAGTTTATGTCTATAGAGATATTGTAATTCCTCCTCGTTTTATTAAAAATACATAAACTAGTCTTAGATTCTGATATAAATAAACCAATATCTCCAAGTAATTTTATCATAATATGTAAGGAGTCTTTCATGCATGTTACCGCCTCCTACATTCCTACTATCCACAGACTTATACAGAACAAAATCATCTGCATATTGTGATATACTGACATTCTCTATTCTTTTACATAAGTTCATAGTGACAATATTGAAAAGTAAAGGGGACATCGGATCTCCCTGTGCTAAACCTCTATTTGTATGTCTTGTTACCATGCTATTGTTCTCACCCAATATAACTTGACATTTTCTGTCTGACAAAAATTCCACAAATATTGATATTTTTTTTCACTAATACCTATGTTTTCCAAAACTTGAACTAATGTTCTTATATTTACATTATTGTAGGCGCTATCTATGTCAACAAAACAGGCTAAGGTGGGTGAATTTCTAGCAAATCCTACTTGTATTGTTGTTATCAGACGCGTCAAATTATCTAAGGTAGAGTGAGCTTTTCTGAAACCAACCGTAGATCCAGAGAGTAATTTCTTATTTTCTACATACCATTCCAATCGTTTCCCTAGAATATGGTGGGCGAATAGCTGACAATAAGGTAGGATCTTTTCCCGGTTTTCGGATTGGAACAATTCTAATATATCGCCACTGCTGGGGCACCACCCCAGTTTGCAAGATTAAGGGCCATGTGCACCGACATAAGTTTAAGATAACCATCTGATTAACGTCAATAACCGACGATAAGGAACAGGAAATATTGCTAAAACAGCCGTTTTAATATTAAAACAGTCGATTTGGTGTCGGTGAACATCGCCCTAAGTTAAAGATGTGCAACAGAAATATTTTACCAGACTTAGAAAGATTAAAAATCATTGAGTATGCTACATTATCTATGCCCGGCGAGGTGTCTTTGCGTTTAAGAGAGTTTTCCAGTTCATTCATCGTTATCTCCTTACTCAAAGTGCAGTCACCCGTGTCTCTTAGTTCTGGAGGTATTTCCCCAACAGTGTCAGGAGTCAAGGCACGCAATAACTGTTTTGCTCTTCCAGGATCTATTGTTTGTCTTGCTTTTATACCCTTCATCCATCTCATCTTCCTCCACATTTCTGTAGCAGATGTTTCATTATCTATGCTTGAACAAAATTCTGACCATTTTTTATGTCGGGCCTTTTGTATAGCGTTTTGGGTGTGTAGTATTGCGTTTTTGTACTTGTCATAATTATCTGGGGTTGGGTTCCGTCGCAACTGAGCTAAAGCTAGCCTCTCTGAATTCCAGTATGGTTTTGGGGTAAATTTAGAACTAGGGTCCTGGCAGATTTTAATCCATGGAATGGTCTCTTCGGCTACAAGGTTTAATTTGTGTTATAGTCGGATTGCACATCGCCTGACGGTACCAAAACTGCAAAACTCCTGCTCTGTCCTCTGCTTGAACTCAACCCATCGGGCCTCCTTGTAATTCCTTTTCTTTATATATGCATTAGATTTTTCATAACCGAGTGAGGACTTGATTATTACATGATCACTACCCAACGTTTCATTCAGGGGGTTCCAGTTCACCCTTACTGTTATGTCGCAGGTGGCAAAGGTTATATCTGGTGATGACTGCTGCAAATGTCCATTCACCATTCTGATCCTTGTAGGTCTTCCATCATTCATGCATACATATCATTTTCAAACATTGCTCTATAAACTCTCTCATCTTGTGTCTACTTTACATGACCACAATGTATGGTGTGCATTAAAATCCTCAGCTAAAATGGTTTTTGAGTTGCATATGCTAAAAACCTGGTCCCAGTCAGATTGGCCTATATTAGCTGATGGTGGGCAATATATGTAAATTATATTGGTTAGCTCCGGTACATTCAGTACCTCTACAATAAGGATCTCAATACTATCATTTGCAGGTGTAAAGGATCTTTGCACCATTCTGATTGACTTGTGGTAAAATATACACACACCCCCATATCCATCTTCTCTATCAGCTCTTATAGTATTATAATCTTTTATCCTTATAGTAACTTCTTCTCACAACCATGTTTCGCTTATAAGTGCAATGTGTATTTTTTCTTGCTGAAGCAACACCTCCAAATCCCTACATTTAGTTGGTAGACTGTTTGCATTCCACTGTGCCACATTAACTATACTTTTATTATAAGTAGCCATTTAAACTGTTAATCCTCCCAGTAACTTCCACACGAAATCCATAGTAAAGTATTCTTTCAGCCAACAGATAACTTTTCCTACTATATACTTCAGCACCCCTGTCAGCTTCATTTCAAACGCCATATTTGAACAGATAATCTCTTTCAATCTGGATATCACCACATGTAACTCAAATCCTTTCTTCTTATCATTTTTATTTCCTTCCTGTGTTCCACAATTAAAACTTGATATCCATTCGAATTAATTATTTGTGGACCTTTGACTCTTATCGTCAGGGTTTTTTAGGCGACGCACCGTAGTCACTGTGCGGCGTTCTGTTTTTTAAGGTGTTTTCACCACTTCTGCATAACTCCCCTCCCTCGGTGTATAAAATGTGTCTTGTACTTTTTCTATCACACTCCGTGATCTCTGTCATTTCTGGTGTTGAGAGATCGGCTTGTCTCTGATAATTGGTTTTGGGCCCATATCCTGCATTGCCACCTACCTCTTTTAATGCCATTTTGTATGTACACTGGTTCCTTGCCATCACTTCTCGAATATTTTTGTCCCTCTTGAACACAGGACAAAGTGATTTTACCAGTGCCATATGACCACCCTTACAATTAATACATTTAATGTTTGTAGTCTCGCAATTTTCATGTTCTCCACCACACTTCGGGCATATCTGATTTTTTTTTGGACAATTATTTCTAATATGTCCATACCTCCCACATTCCGAGCACTGTGTAACAGGGAACGTAAATGGTTCCACCTTCATTCTACATCCATATGCTTTTACATATGGTGGAGAGGCATGACCTTTGAAGCAAATGCGCACTGTCTCACTCTCAATAAAATTACCACTTTCATCCTTCTTTTTCAGTATTTTAGCTGCTATTATCTCCACACTGCTTTCCAGTGTACTCATAATATCATCATTGGACAAATCCATTTCTATATCTCTTATCAATCCATACGAGTATAGAATCTCACCAGATCTTCTACAAGTCCAGCCTCTATCTTTTATTCCTTGACACTCCATCAGACTTACAGAATTTTCATAGTTGCTAAATCGCAGCACAACTTTGTATGGAAACACAACTTTATATAAAAGTCACCTATAAGAGTCCATAGTGACTTTTATAATGCCTTGAATCCCTATTTCCTTCAGGATCTTAGCCAGACCAATTTGTTTTGGTAACTTTTCTTTACATGAGATCATAACCTCACACAACTCATCGTCCATCCAAACGACCTGATATCCAAACGACCTGATAACACCAATGCTCACAAAACGTTTACCCTCTTACATACAGACAATTCTGAGATGGAGCATCTAATTAACACGCTTAGGTCTGATTGTGTGGTAGGCTCCGATAATGTGTCCAGTATTTTTCTTAAAAAGTTCAAACACATACTTATCCCACACTTGACATATTTATATAATCTGGCCTTCACCACAGGAGTCTTTCCTGACGCGTTTAAGCTGGCAATCGTCCATCCCGTGCACAAAGGTGGCGATAGAGACAAACCTTTTAATTACCGACCCATATCTATTCTTCCTACACTATCCAAACTTCTTGAGAGGCTAATGAATAATAGGCTCGTTAAATATCTTGAGCATTCTCGTCTTTTGTCTCCATGCCAATATGGTTTTCGTTCGGGAATCTCCACCAGTAATGCAGTTCTAGATCTCACTAATGACATCGTTAGTCATTTGGACAACAAACAGTGTGTTTTGGGCGTCTTCTTAGATTTGGCAAAAGCCTTTGATACCATTTCAATACCTAGACTCTTATCTAAGCTTGAAAACATTGGTATCAGAGGCGACCAGCTTCTACTTTTTAAAAGTTACCTTACAGGAAGACGCCAATGTGTCAAAATAGGCAAATGGATGAGTGACGAACTTCCTATTACATACGGTGTACCACAAGGTAGTATTATTGGGCCGACTCTGTTTCTCATCTACATAAATGACCTATGCAGTCTTAACCTTATTAATGGATCCATTTTCACTTACGCTGATGATACTGCCTTAATATTCTATGGAGACTCCTGGGAATCGACATTCCAACATGCTCAACTAGGAGTCGACACTGTAACTAACTGGTTGGCGCAAAATCTGCTCACCCTAAATGTTGAAAAATCAAAATATCCCACCTTTTCCTTGTCTCAAGTCGGTAAAATTTCCTCATCACATTTTTCTCTGATGGTAGGTACATTCTTGTAATGCAGCACAAACACCATGCAGTTGCGCTCATTTAAGTCGCACGGGTAACATAAAATATTAGGGTGTCCAGATAGATGACTCTTTATCATTTTCCTATCACATTAATTTACTTACCTCCCGACTACGTAAGTTAATATTTATTTTTAAGAACCTCCGCCATATAGCTGATGAGCTTATTCTCAGACAAGTTTATCTGGCCCTCTGTCAGTCAGTTGCCCAGTATTGTATAGTTGTGTGGGGTGGGTCAGCAAAAACTCACGTCATAAGACTGGAACGTGCCCAAAGAGCGATCCTTAAAGTTGGCTGGTCCCTTCCTTATCAATTTCCTACCACAGAACTATACAAGACTTGCAAGGTACTCTCTATCCGGAAATTGTTTATTTTAAATTTAATTTTAACAGTCCACACTCGTAATTCCTATAACCCGAATAAGTTTAAATCCCTGAGACGAAAGCATACAGTCTGTTCATCCGTCCCTGCTCATTCGAGGCTAGCCCAGCGTTTTTATAATTTCCTTGGTCCCTATGTTTACAACAGAGTAAATAATATCTTATAAATGTACGAAATGACTAAATATAAATGTAAAACTGTTGTAAGAAACTGGCTCCTTGATTTGGACTATGAAGACACAGAAGGTATCATGAAAATCATTAAGTGATCTTCTATCACATTCATTCTACACACTAACACACATACATAACACACTACACACACATCTCAACATTTCCTTTACACTCAGCATGTCATTTTAAAAATCTCTCCCGCTTATAATCTTTCAAACACAAGATTCATGTAAATGTGCCGCATAACGCGACTATGTGTAATAGGGTGTGAGCCTGGAGATCTGTCATACAGGTCTCGAACCTAGTTCAGACTCCAGCTCTCACAAAGGTTTTAATGTTAAGCCAATTTTTTTATAAAACTTGTGTAAAATGTACCTTTTTGAGAGAAATAAATTATATTATTATTATTTCTTTATTTATTTTTAAAATACATATTAAATATATTTTTAAATATTTCTTACAAAAATAATTAAAAAAAACATTAAAAAATATAAAAAATAGAATGCCACCGTTAGCGGGAGCAGGGTCCAAGCTACCGGTGGTTAGGGCTCCAGAGACAGGAACCTCCTCACGATACGAGCCGTATCCAGGAGTACTGCCTTCTGTATCAGGCCCTTGATCCAACCGCGCAACGACAGCTTCGACAGGTGGTCGTCGAAGCTTTTGGCCATCAGGCCATTGGCGGTCACAACAATCGGCACAATGACAGCCGAGTCCACATTCCACATGTCGACAACCTCGTGTGCCAAGTCGAGATATTTAATCTGTTTCTCTTTCTCTGCTTTCACGAGGTTCTCGTCATGCGGGATGGTGACATCGACTATCATTGTGCGGCGCGCTAATCGGTCTATCACCACTATATCTGGCTTATTGGCTACAATAGTCCGGTCAGTGATGATAGACCGATCCCAGTACAGCGTGACATGGTCATTTTCGAGAACTGGGTCGGGCACATACTTGTAATACGGTACCTCTGATTCCACAAGTTTGTATTTCAGAGCAAGTTGCTGATGAATAATCCTGGCTACTTGGTTATGCCTGTGCAAATACTCGCCGTTAGCCAGACGAGAACAACCAGAGATAATATGTCTAATGGACTCTCCCGGAAGATGGCATGCCCGACACACGTCAACCGTCCCGTCCTTAATTATATGTCTCCGGTAGTTATTCGTCAGGATAACTTCGTCCATAATCGCACAGACAAAACCTTCAGTTTCCCCAAAGAGGTTACTGAACCGTAACCAGGCCACGGACGCTAAGAAATCTACATCAGGCTCATGGAGAGCCCGATAAAAGCGCCCGTGGAGCTTCTTGCTTTTCCATACTTCCTTGCGGTCATCAGTAGTTAGTACTACAGGTTTGTGCCAGTTCGCTTTAGCCATGGACAACGGGGTTAGGCCCACGTCCATTGCTACCACATCTCGGTGCATACCCACGTCGGTTTTGAGAAAATACTCTCTGAGACTGCACACCTCGCGGTTGTGCAGAGTTTTGGCGTTTAAAAAGCCACGACCTCCACACTTCCGCGGGATGTACAGTCTCATCACCGACGATCGTGGGTGATGCATCCGATTTGCGGTCAGCAATGTACAAACTCGCCTATCCAGAGTGTCTAGCTCAGTCTGAGTCCATTTGAGTATTTTATTTTATTTTATTTTATTTTTTTCGGAAAACTTACAGCTAGGATACAGATAGTAGGAAAATATTGAAAGAAGGCCAATTACAAGTTTTCACAGATAGTTTTAGAGTAGAACATCTCTTGTTCTACTCTTCGGTAGACAGATAAAAAGAAAGAAAGAAATGAAGGCGCTCGGAGCAAGGACTGTTTATCATGTTCAATGAACATTGAAAAATTGTTTGCACATTATGTTCTTCAGTTTAGTGACGCTAGTGGAGAACAAATCCAGATCATCATCGACACTTACACACAGTGCGTTGTATGATCTACTAGCTCTTAATATGTAGGAATTTTTCCTGTAAATACAACGCACTGACGGAACATATAGAGGTCTATGATTCCTAAAAGTAAAAGATGGAACTCGCAGCCCAAGCTTGCCAATCAGTTCCGAGCAGTCGACTGAACCATTGGCTATATTAAACAAAAATGCCATGTCAGCAATTTTTCTACGCTCAGTTAGTGGAAGAATGTGAAACTTCCTGCAACGACTATGGTAGTCAGGCAGATAAGTTTTAGATCTATACTGAATGTACCTTAAAAATTTTCTTTGGATATTTTCAATGCGATGAATGTAGCAATTGTAAATAGGGTTCCATACCGGTGAACAATATTCGAGATGACTACGCACAAAAGCACAATAAAGAATTTTAAGTGTTTTAACCTTTTTGAAATCAGCTGATATTCTCAAAATGAAACCTAATGCTTTAGAAGCTTTTTTAATAATATCATCAATGTGTGCGTCAAAAAGTAGTTTTGAATCAAAAGTGACGCCTAGGTCTCTGATCGTACTAACTCTGGCTATTGAGATATTAATTAATTTGTAGTCGTAAATAATAGGTTTAGGTTTACGAGTAAACGTACATAAATAACATTTAGAGACATTTAAATCTAAGCGGTTGGCAACACAATAATTTTGAAATCTGTCCAAATCCTGTTGGAGATGTTCTGCATTTTCCTCAGTTCCAATTTCACACAGAATCTTCATGTCGTCCGCGAATAAAAGAACCGATGAATAAGAGAAACATGAAGAGACATCATTGATGAAGATGTTGAACAATAAGGGTCCCAGTAGCGATCCCTGTGGAATTCCTGAGGGGACAAATATAGGCCTAGAAGTGTATCCATTTAGAACGACAGTTTGACATCTGTTGGCTACATAAGACGAGAACCACCTAAACAGGCTTCCGCTGATACCTATAGCCAAAAGCTTTTGCAGTAATATAGAATGATCCAGACGATCAAAACACTTGCTATAGTCAGTATAGACTACGTCTACTTGAGTGCGATGTGACATACATTCAGTCAAGTATGCCAAAAGCGTACATCAAGACCGGCATGACCCAACCATTGAAGGCGCGCACCTTATTTCCACCCGACAGAAGGCTGTTTAAAACCTTCTTCAGGCGGCCAAAGAAGCGCTCCTATAATGATTGCTTCATGTCAGCGACGTTAATGCCTAACGCTTCCGACATACCCAAATACTTATAGGTTTCGGTCGAGGAGAGGGATCTAAGGTGTATGGAATCCGAGAGTTGAATCCCCGCAGATTCCACAATCTCCCCTCGCTTTACATGCATGACTGCACATTTGTCCACACCAAATTCCATCCTGATGGCACTACTGAAAGTTTCAGTTAGCTTCAGTAGTTCCATTAGTTGCAACTTGTTGGAGGCAATGAGTTTCAGATCATCCATGTAAAGAAGGTGAGATAAAACCTGACCACCTCTTCTCAACCGATAGCCCAAGCCTGATTCCTCCAGCATTGTGCTGAGAGGATTCAGAGCTAAGCAGAACCAAAGTGGACTCAGACTGTCGCCCTGGAATATTCCCCGTTTAATCCATATAGGCTCATCGTCCCCCCGGCTTGGTCGACATCCCGGATAGCGAAGGACCGTTTTCCATTGCCCCATACATGACCCAAGGAAGGTGCGAAGAGTTGCATCTATTTTATACAACTCCAGCACCCTCATGAGCCATGTATGAAGAACAGAGTCGTAGGCCTTCTTGTAGTCTATCCAGCATGTCGACAAATCCTCGCGGGATCGACGAACCTGTTGGCTTATGACCATGTCGATGAGGAGTAGCTCCTTAGTGCCGCGGGACCCGTTCCTACATCCATTCTGAGAGGCAGACATAATTAAGTTATTTTCAATATGTTGATTAATTTTCACTCTCAGGATGGATGTAAGAAGTTTATAAACCGTCGACAGACATGTAATCGGCCTATAATTCTTGGGTTCCGCGGTACTACCTGTCTTATGGAGCAGGTGGGTGACTCCAGTTGTTAAAAACTCAGGCAGCGACCCGGACTCTAAGGATGCCTGAAATTGAGTTGCTAGGAGCGCGTGTGAGCTGCTATACCATTTTAGCCAAAAGTTTTGCAGTCCGTCCGGTCCCGGAGACTTCCAATTTGGTAACGGACGGACTGCTTTGGCCACATCTAGTGGACTGATGGTTATTTTTTCCATTTCTGGTATAGCTTCACACACGCGCTCGACATCACGCATCCAGCCATCCTCAGTATGACTGACGGGCACCGACCAGATGCCGCGCCAGAAGGTATTCGTGGCGATAGCATCCGGGCGGCACACCTCAGCCATATTTTGTTCAGGTCGCTCCCAAGTTCTGTATACCCACCTCTCATCGCTCCGGAACATGCGATTCTGTGTATACCGGTCGACTCGCCGCTTATACCGCCGAATACGGTTGGCCCATGCACAAACTTTCTGCTTCAGGAAGTCGATGCGCTCCGTGACACAGGACATGTATTCTCGGGGACTGATTCCAGTTCCCGAGAATGCCCGTCTCACAAAGCGCATCACTCGCGGTCGTGTATTGCCCTCCCTGAAGCAGTATAGTTTGCCAATGAGTACTCTGGCCTCATCAATACGCTTCTCGATCCTGCTCTGCCAGGCTGGGACGGCAGGTTTCGGTCGAGCAGCTTCGTTTTGAAACTTTACGTTAGCTACTCGACATGCCGCAACAGCCCCACAGTAGAGGATCGAGTGCGTATCAGTGAGGTCCTCGCTGCTTTCGAGGACATTCTTAAGCAGCGAGTCCAGAGCACACACTAGCGCCCTATTTTGTTTGTGCATTGGTAACCTAGGTAAACGGGGTCTAAGCTCGGTCGGAGTCGATCGATACTCACGAAGCGCATCCTCCAGAGCGCTCCTCAATTGGTCGTTGCACTGACTACTTACTGTGACAACCCTATCATCTGCCACCTCACTATCAACAAGATTAGACCGCGGTGGGATTGCGTTAGTAGCCGGTGATACCGCGGTCTGTGTTACTGTCGGTGTAGAGATGATAAAGTTGTTCAGTATCTCTGAGCGCAGCCGATCAAGTGCGGCGTCGTCCAGCCTGTGATTGTTCTGGATAACACGCACCTGATCCGACAATCGTTGCGACGAGACGTTTATGGTTGGTTCAAGGTCCTGGAACAGAGACAGCATCCTAACACGGTACGCAGTGAGGTTAGTTCCCCCCTCTGTAGCCCCGTAACATGCGCGCATGACGTTCTCGTTCATTGACTGAGTCCATCTCATGCGCTGCACACAACCACCGGCAGCGGGGACCCGGCTCGGGGCCGGTTGGCCCCTAGGTCCCAAGCTCTTCGGTGGCCGGCCTCTCCCCGGCCGACGTACAGGTGTTGGCGACGTCGGCGGGGAAAAATACTCGTCGCTCGAGCTCGACGCGACTGCAACCGCCGGTGACACTGGTGATCCGGGGTCCGGCGGCGGCGAGGCGGAGCTGAGGGTGGGTGGTAGGCGTGCGCGACGGGCAGCTGCTCTTGTTAGCATCAGATTATTTTCATTTTATGTAGTTTTATTTGCGTTCTATGTTTGTGACATCTGTCACCTGTCTATGCATTTTTATTCTCATGTTATTTTTGGTTTTATAGTCGTAAGTTTTGGATAAATATGTATATTATTGCTTTTCTAACTTTGTGCAGAAATTTTGAGTGAATATATATGTAAACAATTAATATTGTAGAAATATCAACTACAGCGAATGAAAAAACGGTCTGACACTCGAGTGTTGCCAGCTATTATTATTATTATTATTATCGTGCTCGAGACTATCAGAACTGTTACAGTTTGGTTTTTTTCTACTTCGCACTGTAATCCATTCTCCCTCCTCTCTCTCCTTAGAAGCCGCCCTTTTATTAGCCCTCCTAATTATCCTTGCTACTGTCTCTGTCTCTGATTTCATTGTGTGTTAGCTCAACCTCCATGATTTCCAATAATGATATGGTTTATTTCTTCCTGGGTTATTGTCCCGCGACTATCAAATTTTCCCCTTCCAACATATCATCCCCATTGTCATCACTATCCATCACAAACACTAAAAAACACTTGAATTTCTAGTTTTTATTTTTTTTTGAGGTTAGATGTGGGTCCCATTAATTTTATTTTATCACACTATGTGTCCTAATCGTCACTGTTTGCCATATATCACAACTTATACACTATCAGTACATTACTAGTCTTTGTATCACCAGAAATATAACATTAAGTTCTATTCGTAACGCGAACGATATTTATACCGTCGATATACAACCGTACGCGGCGGTAGCGCGGGCGCGAATGATATCTATTTTTAAATTCGGTTTCATTTATGTCCAGTGGGTTAATTCTATTCCTAAGTTTTGCTCTGCTCGTAATTTCTATAATGATAAAAAAAAACATATAAGCTACTCAAATCTTTTTCAAACACATTAATTCTATAGGTACACAAATAAATCAAATATGATTTAAGTAAATACTTACCTTGTTTCTCGTGATTGATATCCATAATTTTCTAGTAAATTTGCCGCCAAAAAATAATACGTGGTACTACGTTCATACAGTGGCGGTCTTTGCATTTTAAATCATGTTGGGGCTATCCAATAACTTAACAATAATTTTAAAACACTTTTATTCACAAAACTAACTCTAAACAAAACATAAACGCGGTTAAAACTTTAGTTTTACACTTTTCGAAACCTTTCTCACCGACTATTTTCAAGTGAAAAATGTTTCGAGCATACTCGTTAGCCAGCCTTCGAGAGTTTACGTTGCCGTACGTCAAAACGATGTTTGTGCTATCAAAAATCTCACAATTGTTTATAAGTTTCGAGATTCGTTTACCATGCCATTTCATTTTCGATTACCAGAGCGCGCTAAAATCATTCGTGCTGCCATATTTTGGTTCCTTTTACGCCCGATAGGGGCGCTGTATAATTCTCATACAAATGTTACTCGATTTCGATACGAATAACTTTTCGCAAATATTCGTGCTTGGGCCTCTGATGGCATTGACTCAAAGCTGACTGAAATTGAACCCGTGCCGTCCAATTACGAGACGTTTGTTAAAGTTGTGTGGGCCATATCAAGACAGTGCATCCCACGAGGTTGCCGAACTGCTTATATCCCAGGGCTCAGCAAGGAATCCGCTTCACTCTTAGCAGCTTATGAGAACTCGTACACCAGAGACTGTCGCGTTAAAAAGGAAAAAAAAACTTTACACACCACAATATACGTATAATTTAGTTTAAAAATAATCAAAACATTTAAAAAAAATATTAAAAAAATACAAAAAGGTATAAAAAAGGAATTGACGACGAACTTCGACGAATTGCTTGTAAGGTGTGGAATGGATTATTTAACGGTTTTATTTTTTAAAGAATTAATCTGTAATTTAGGTATTAGCGCACGGTTAGATAAAGCCCGTGGTTAAAAAAAGTCTAGAACGGCTCATTCCGCGACCTTTTGACACGAATATTTTAAAATAAAAAAAACAACTACAACTCTATAACTACGAAAAATATGTGGTTCTGGACAAAACTCAGGCAAGGCGTTGTCGTCGCGATGAACCTTGGTTCCGTTCGAAGTCACACCAGGGACCGCTGCGTACGCCAATAATATATCGGCGAGGGAAACACCAAACCGCCGGTTAAATTCCGGGGTAATCCTTCAACCGATCCAGAGCGAATCTATGGCGAGAAAAATTCAC
The DNA here is from genome assembly GCA_030763345.1 of Mythimna separata. Taxonomy (NCBI): domain Eukaryota; kingdom Metazoa; phylum Arthropoda; class Insecta; order Lepidoptera; family Noctuidae; genus Mythimna; species Mythimna separata. The sequence goes on along the minus strand of CM061167.1, from coordinate 16,558,429 downwards.
AAATATTAACGCCATGCCTGAGGCAGACAGTCCGTTAAGTTTTAAATACGTACCCGTTCTTTGTAAATAGTGCGATTAGCGACGGGCGAGGGTGCCACGTCAGAACTTTATCATCTTTAAGAAACACAAAAGATACATACATATCGCCATTACTTAGGCGATGCCGTGTTTCTCACTTCAAACACAACAAAAATAAAAATCGGAAGGTTGCACCGATAAAATTATTCAAGAAAAAATAGCTTTACGACGTTTAGCTTTTGTCAGTCGCTCAAAAAAAATGACATCGAAAATTCTACAAACATCCGAATTTTCGCAGTTCAAATTTTATACGAAAAAGTTTTTAATTAGCCAAATTAATTAGGCAGCTTGATAACGCTGCAAGACCCATTTTCTGAACAAACTTTAGAGAAAAAAAGGCGGGAAAGTCGAAGTAATAAGGCCCTCTTTTTTAAATTGTATAAAATTTAATTTGTTTTGGGCTATATTTAACGAGTTTTAGCCCTTAATTTTTCATCATGAGTGAATTTAGTAGTGGGCTCATGGATTCATCTACTTCCGATGCCACTTTAAAGCGGAAAAGTTCTTGTACACATGATGATGAGCCGGTTCCTAAGATGATACCAAAATATTTGACTACGAAAAGGGGTTTATTCTAAGATATACTTCCTATTTACGAAGAATCGAACAGAAAAAATTATCCCGTTTTACTTTTTCAAGAAAACAAAGAAAAAATTGACCTCTTTAAAGTTAATAAAATTCTTAAGGGCTTGGTACCTCCTAACACGTATGTTAAACCCATTGGTAACTACTATATGAAGATATTTTTTGCAACAACAAAAGAAGCGAACTTTTTCATTTTGAATAAGACCATTCACAGTAAATATAACTGGTCAGTCAAGATACCTTTCGATCAGATTGAAAGTCAGAGAGTAATCAAGGTCCCTACTGAAATCGATGATACTGAACTACTTTCATCGTTGAAGTCACCTGAGTGTGAGGTTTTAGGCATCAAGAGATTTAAGAAGAAGCTTCCCGACGGTTCAATTACTAGCCTGCCTACAGTCCTGGTAACTTTTTTAAATACTAACAGACCCAACCATGTTACTTATGAACATATGGTTTGAAGTTAGAGAATATTTTAAACCTTTGGTGTCACAATCCTAGATCACGGTTTTAAGATTCTCCACAGTTTAATGACCTCAGCCAATATATTACTTTTTTGTGCATTGCACCCGTGGTCCTATTTGGAATAGTCACACGAGATTTTGCTACTAAGCCTGAAAAAGAACCCGTTTTTGGATTAGAGGATCAAAGATCTACCTTCGTCCTTCCCTGGAAAAGGCTGAGGAATCTTTTCCTATTTTATTATATTTAACTCTAAGTCTTCAAAAATAAAGAAGCCTTGTCAAGAATTGTGAACTTCTTTTCCGTGCCGGACAAACGGTGACAACATCCCCTACAGTAGTTTATTATTAATAATCCTAGTAAATATAGATAAGGAAAATACCTAGTGATTTTTATATTCTTTATCTAACGTTAGAACAACATCTATTTACTCATCCATTGTCTAGGTGAAGCTACTTTTAATAATATTAAACTGTATGTATACATGTTCTTTCATGTCATTTCACTCATGGAATGAGTTGGTAAAAGTTGGCCATTTTACGAATTAGTCCTTTTGAGAATTAGCCATTTTACGAATTAGTCCTTTTGAGAATTAGCCATTTCGCGAATTAGTCCTTTTGAGAATTAGCCATTTCGCGAATTAGTCCTTTTGAGAATTAGCCATTTCGCGAATTGGCCCTTTTGAGAATCGGGTGCCATTTTGCGAATTAGGCATTTTACGACTAAACGAGATGGGGCACCAATTACGTCTAAGATTATAAAAGAATTGTTAATACATAATCTAAGTAGTATAAAATAATTTATGGATACCAAAGTTTTAAAACAGTTTAATACACATTTAATATTTAATACACTGGAATTCTAGAAGTATTTCCCCTAAACTTGATTTTTTAAATGATTTTATTGATAACAGTACTGATAGAGTTGACATTATTTTAATAAATGAGACCTGGCTTTGTAATAATAGAAATATTAAACTGAAGGGTTATAATATTATAAGGAGAGACTCTGATAGACTGCACGAAGGTGTAGCCATTGCAATTAAAAGTTCATATAAATTCAATATTATTGATACATATTCAGATTATAATTTTCAAAACATTTTAATTCAAATTGAAATAGGTTTCTTGTTTTTTAACATTCTATGTTTATATTGTCCTCCGCCGCCTAATGGTAAATTTAATATTAACTTGCTTAAAGTTACTTTTAATAAAATAAACACAAATAATTTTTTAATCATTGGCGATTTTAATTCTCATCATCTGTCTTGGGGAAGTAAAAAAATGACAGTAGAGGCATTTCGATTTACAATTTCATGAATGATAAAAACTGTATTTGCATTAATAATGATCACAATATTACTACTTTAGCTCCTTTTGGACAAGAGGGTAATGTTTTAGATTTAGCTTTTGCTTCACAATCTCTCAGTTCCAGTTGTGACTTTTCTGTATTAGGTGATCCTATGAGTAGTAATCACTATCCCGTTCTTATTAAAATTTTCTATCAGGCTTCAGATTTATATTCAGCAGACCGTCCGAGAAATATTTCTTCTGATTTGCCTGAAATTTCAGAAATTAACTTTAACAAAATCAATAGGGATACTTTTGCTAATAAGTGCAATACAGCATTTTCATCGTTTACTCTTACTAATGATCCTATTGGTGATTATGACAGATTTGTTCAACTATTATATTCAGTATTGTTAACATTCCAAAAAAAGTCTGCAGCTCATCATCGTCAAAAGAGAGTTGTATGGTGGGATGAAAAGTGTCAGTTAGCAGTTTCGAAAGTACAGTTAGCTCTTCATTCGTACAAAATGTATCCTTCATTAGAAAACTATTTGATTTATAAACAGTTGGATGCTGAAAAAAAGTTAGTTATGCTACAAGTTAAACGCACCAGTTGGCAAAACTTCTGTTCTTCATTTAGCCGCTTGACTCCCATTAAAATAATATGGGATAATATACGTAAAATAAAGTTCTTTACTGTCCAAGGTAGCAAAGGTAATGTCTTCATGAACAATCCAGACAATGCCTCTGCTTTTCTAAATAAAATCACTTCTCCAATTAATAATGCTGATGTTAACTCTCTTAACACTTGTTTCTCACAGCCTGGTAAAGAGTCATTTTCCTGGTTAGTTAGGCCATTCTCATTTGACGAACTCCTGGTCTCTCTGCATAAGAAAAGGGTTACCACCCCTGGGCCCGATTGTATTCCTTACTCTGTAATACAGAATTTACCAATTAATATCAAAAATATTTTATTGTCAATTTACAATGCATTGTGGTCTACTTGTTCTGTCCCAGATAGTTGGAAAATTCAATATTGTTACGAACGTGAGTAATTAAATGCCGGTTTACTAGCAGAGAACTTTATTCACCACAAAACAATGACAAATTAGTCCAATCAACAAATAACCAATCACTATAAACACTCAGAGTTCCGTTTAGTATCGCTTAGGTCGCTAGGTATCACTTCAAGCACTTAGGTAGTTCGCTCTGTATCGCTGACGAAATCAAACTAAACTGCTTCTAGCCGGGGACCCGTATTTATATGCGAAGTCATCGAAATTTCTCGATATCGACGTTTCAAGGACATTCTAGCACAAAATAGTCGCATCGGGAGGCCATAAATCATTATTATTACTCTCGTAAGTAGGTACTTATCTACCACCTTACATGCAAATTTCGACTCTATTGCTAACACCGGAAGGTACAAATTCCCTTATCCACCCACATAACTACCTACTGGATGTTATCTAATAATAATAGCGTATGTCGGACTTTTCTGGAATTTGCCAGGCCTGAGTATGTACTCCTATTCTCGAAGCTTCGCACAGCAATGCATTTTAATTATTTGATGCTACTCTTGGTTTTGTCGAAGATATAGCGTACTCAAGTTTCACGGCGTGACAGTGCCCCCCTCTTAGTCATGCTCGTCCCGAGCATTATTAGATCCGTGATACGGCGCCAATCTATCCACGTGGACTACCTTAGGTTTCCCTCGTAACCCTTTCTTGATGCGGTAGGTAACGTCGTTGATCCTTTTTATCACGGTGTAGGGTCCCTCCCATCGAGCTTGAAGTTTCGGCGACTTCCCTTTTCGTCGAAGTGGGTTGTGGAGCCAAACCAGTGCACCTTCCTCAAATCCCTTGGCGTTGGCATTGCGGTCGTATCTAGTTTTCATTTTAACGCTGGTGTGCAGGCTATTCTCACGCACTCGTTTATGCACTTCATCCAATTGATCTTGGAGGTCACTTACGAAGTCCGTAACTGGCTTAATCTTGTCAGGTGGCACGCCGGTTATGGTATCGACTGGAAGTCTCATCTCCCTGCCGAAATTCACTCTTGCTGGGGTATGGCCCGTGCTATCATGCACTGCTGATCGATAAGACATCAGAAATAGTGGAATATACCGGTCCCAATCTTTCTGATGGTCATCGACAACCTTAGCCAGGTGATTCTCCAGGGTCTGGTTAAACCTCTCCACCATTCCGTCCGACTGTGGGTGCGCAGGTGTTGTGCGTGTCTTGTAGATCCCCAGAAGAGTGCACATTTCCTGGAACAGCGCAGATTCGAAGTTGCGGCCTTGATCGGAATGGATCTCCAAAGGTGCGCCATACCGACATACTACTTCTTCGACCACCTTTTTCGCTACTGTCGTCGCTTCCTGATTGGGTATGGCGAAAACCTCAGGCCACTTTGTGAAATAGTCCTGTATCACCACTATGTATTTGTTTCCGTCACCTGTCACTGGGAAAGGTCCAGCAACGTCGATGGCAATGCGTTCCCATGGGGCTCCTACATTGTACAACTGAAGCTTGCCCCTGCTCCTAGTCTGTGGTCCTTTCACGGACGCGCACGCTGTACATTTCCGACACCATTGCTCTATGTCTTCTCTACAATTGAGCCAGTAATACCGCTGTCTCACTTTCAGTAGAGTTTTCTTGATTCCCAGGTGTCCACCAGAAGCGCCATCGTGTATCTCCTGAAGCAGGGGGACCACTTCACGTCGTGGTACTATCACTTGTGTGGTCACCTCCTTGCCATCGTTCGATTCCCATTTCCTACAAAGCACGTCATTTTCTAGGACTAAACTGTCCCACTGTGCCCAGTAGCTCTTTGTGACAGGACTATGTGACGATACTTCATTCCACTGAGGCCTAGTTCCACTACGCTTCCAGTCCAATATAGGTCGAATATCGTCATCTTCTTCCTGGGACTTCTTAAAGTTGCCTTCAGCCCTAATTAAGTTCACGTGTTCCCGGGCTTCATTTTGCTGGCAATGTCTACAGTCCTCATTACATGGACGTCGCGACAGGGCGTCAGCATTGTTATGCCCTTTTCCACTACGATGTTCCGTCACAAAGTTGAACTCCTGCAGCTGCTCTAGCCATCTTGCAACTTGACCCTCGGGGTTTTTGAATTGTAGAAGCCATTTCAATGCAGCGTGGTCCGTCCTCAACGTAAACTGTCTCCCTATGAGGTACTTGTGGAAATGTTGCAAAGTTTTTACAACAGCCAGTAGTTCTCGTCGAGTCACGCAGTAGTTCCTTTCTGGTTTTGAAAGTGCCTTACTGAAGTAAGCGATCACGACTTGCCTATCTTCTTGCACCTGCGACAGCACTCCACCAATTCCTGTGTTGCTGGCGTCGGTATCGACGACAAATCTTCCATCTCTGCTCGGATACCCCAGTATAGGCGCTTCACATAGCCGTTGCTTTAGTTCGTTGAATGCTGACTCACAGTTCTTGTCCCAGATAAAATCTCGTTTATCCTCAGTCAGCTGATGTAAAGGTTTTGCAATGTCCGAAAAACTCATAACAAACCGTCTGTAGTATGTGCACAACCCTAGAAATGCACGTACTTCTGTTTTGTTCTTTGGAGCCGGCCACTGTTGGACAGCCTTTATCTTCTCAGGATCGGTTCTCACTCCATCGGCGCAGATGACATGTCCTAGGTAGCTGACCTCCTTCTTGAACAGGGCGCACTTCTTTGGGCTCAGTTTTAGGTTAGCCCCCCGTATCCTGGTGAATACTTTCTCCATATTTCTCAGGTGTTCCTTAAAAGTGCGGCCCATTATAATGACGTCATCCAAATATACCAGACAGACGTCACCAAGAAGGCCCACCATGACTCTATCCATGAGGCGTTCAAACGTCGCTGGAGCGTTGCACAACCCAAAAGGCATGACTTTAAATTGCCACAGGCCGTTGCCAATTCCTGTACTGAACGCTGTCTTTTCCTTATCTTTCTCGCTAATTTCCACTTGCCAGTAGCCACTTTTCAAGTCAATGGTTGAAAACCACTTCATACCACTGAGCATATCCAGTGTGTCGTCTATCCTAGGCAAGGGATAACTGTCCTTCTTCGTTACATCATTCAGCCTTCTGTAGTCTACACAGAATCTGGTACTGCCGTCCTTCTTCTTCACCAGAACGACAGGAGAAGACCATGGGCTCGTAGAAGGTTCAATTATTCCGCTATCAGCCATATCCTTTACCATTTCTGCTACCTCAGTTTCTTTAGCCCAGGGTATGCGGCGCGGTCTCTGTTTAATTGGTCTAGCATCACCTGTATCTATCTCATGCTTGACGAGACCTGTTCTTCCGCAATCTTTTCCCGTTGCAAAGATATCCCGGAACCGTAGCAGAAATTCCTTGGCTTGCTGTAGTTCCGAAACTGATAAATTACTCTTAGAATTTTCCAGAAGTTGCTGGATGTGATCAGGTTCACCTTTTATTGCGTCTTGTTTTACTGAAGATGTGTTGATTTGGCGGAGATACTTCACTTCTTCACATCTTCCAACAACACTGTTTTTCTTCAACTGGATCTCCTTTTTCCCAAGATTTACAATCCTGACCTTGGATCTTCCTTTCGTCATAACTAATGTCCTCGCGGTGATAAGTTCCGGGTGCCGGCCAATGTCTTCAACCATAACACATCTGCGTTGCCTAATTTTCTTAGGAAATTTAACTTCGACTAAGGTTTCCGTTCTTGGAGCCAATGTGGTATCCTTTAAGCAATAGAGGTTGCATGTGTTAATTCCTTGCAGGAAGACTTCTTGGTCTGGGAATTTCAATACTCCTCTATCGATATCTAAAACACATCGGTAATTGCGCAGGAAGTCGAGACCCAGTATGCAATCGTCGGTAATGTTCGCAATTAACGCTGAATGGGTGTACACTTGATCACCGATTTTAAACTCGATTTCTGTATCACCGAGGACGGAGACTGGCTGGCCGGTGGCTGTCTGAAGTCGGTAGGCTGGGGTTTCTGTTTGCCACAAGATGGTGCGTTTCAGCAACTCGGGTCTTATAATAGTCCGTGACGCCCCGGTGTCAATGGTGAAATTGCAAGCACGTTGATTCAGCGTTCCCTCGATGATCAAACTATTTCCGTTGTGGACTTGATTGATGGTGATGGTTGGGGCCTTTAGTTGACCAGCCAGCACCCGCCCCGCGGCCCTGTTTAACGACTCCTCGTTAACTTGAGTTCCGGAGTCCACACTTCCCCTCTTCCTCTTGGGGCAATCGGTACGAATGTGCCCTTTTTCTCCACATCCATAACACGTCGGAATATAGCGGGACTTTGCCGACGAAGCCACTTCTCGGTAACGTGGTTGCACTGAAGGTGAGACCACCACTTCCCGAACTCTGTGCGTACGTGAGTCTTGTCGTACGGCTTCCACTTCCAAAGCGTGGGCCATCGCACTCTTCAGAGTTTGGTGGTGTCCGAGTCGCACCGTAGCCCTGACTTCAGTATCCCGTAGACCGTCGATGAATGCTTGCACCAGATTTACTTCCACCATCTCCGGTGTCATCGACATGTATGCCCGCCGGACCAGCCGTTCAACCTCTACTCCCCACTGCTGAAGGCTCTCGTTCGACCTCTGCGTTCTCTCGCGAAGTTGCGCGCGGAAAACATGTTCGAGGTGCTTGTCACCATAGCGAGTGTCTAGTCCCTCCATTAGACGCTCCAACGTCCTGCCGTCTGAAGGAAGGTTCTCTAGGACCAGCAGAGCGTCGCCTCGTAGGGCCAAAGTTAACGCCGCGAAAGACTGGTCATCATCCCAGCGGTTCGTCTTGACCAGTGTTTGGAATTGGTACTTAAAAGCCGTCCAGGACGAAGTGCCATCAAAACGCGGCATATCAAATTTTGCGGCTGATGCACAGTGGGTGTGCGATGGTGCGCTAACAGCAACGGGTTCGCGTGCTTCGAGCTTGACAATTTTCTTGTTAATGTCCAGCAGGCGATCTTCGTGGCCATCAATTCTGGTTTCGAGGCTATCAGCTCGGGCGGAAACCTCCTTGACCTCTAAGGTGAGATTTTTCACTTTCTCGCCCAACGTGACGAGGCCGTGATCGATTTTTTCGAGGATCAGGTTCTGCTTAGCCTCTTGATCCCGGCGGGCTTCCTCCTGTTCGCGGCGGGCTTCTTCCTGGTTAGCCGCGATTAGGTCCTGGAGCTTACGTTGGTTAGCCTCTTGTTCGCGGCGGGCAGCTTCCTGTTCGCGGCGGGCTTCTTCCTGGTTAGCCGCGATTAGATCCTGGAGCTTACGCTGGTTAGCCTCCATACTAGCTTGCATGGCGGCCAACACTGCGGCGAGGTTCATTTCCGAGGATGGCCCTGTTGGCGCCTCAGCAGCTGCCGTTGCTCCCATACCAGCCCGATCTTCCGCTTCCAGACGTTGACGTGCAGCATCCATCTCCACTTGCCTCCTTGTTCGTGGTCCCTGTTCGTCGTCCCTCTGTAGTAATGGCATCTCACTTCTGACACCAGTTGTTACGAACGTGAGTAATTAAATGCCGGTTTACTAGCAGAGAACTTTATTCACGACAAAACAATGACAAATTAGTCCAATCAACAAATAACCAATCACTATAAACACTCAGAGTTCCGTTTAGTATCGCTTAGGTCGCTAGGTATCACTTCAAGCACTTAGGTAGTTCGCTCTGTATCGCTGACGAAATCAAACTAAACTGCTTCTAGCCGGGGACCCGTATTTATATGCGAAGTCATCGAAATTTCTCGATATCGACGTTTCAAGGACATTCTAGCACAAAATAGTCGCATCGGGAGGCCATAAATCATTATTATTACTCTCGTAAGTAGGTACTTATCTACCACCTTACATGCAAATTTCGACTCTATTGCTAACACCGGAAGGTACAAATTCCCTTATCCACCCACATAACTACCTACTGGATGTTATCTAATAATAATAGCGTATGTCGGACTTTTCTGGAATTTGCCAGGCCTGAGTATGTACTCCTATTCTCGAAGCTTCGCACAGCAATGCATTTTAATTATTTGATGCTACTCTTGGTTTTGTCGAAGATATAGCGTACTCAAGTTTCACGGCGTGACAATATGTTACCCCTATTTTAAAGCCTAATAAAGATCCAAACTGTATAAACTCTTATAGACCTATATCATTAACTTCCTGTTTTTCTAAACTTTTTGAAACCATGCTCAAGAATAGACTTGAGTGGCAATTTGAACATCACAATTTGATACCCCCACTACAATTTGGTTTTCGTAAAAGGTAAAAGTACACAGCACAATCTCAGCTGTTTAATAGGTGACATTCAAAATGGATTTAAAGTTAATAAATCAACCTTAGCTGTATTTTTAGATATACAAGGTGCATTTGACAATATTGATCATAATTATTTAATCCATGCTTTATATAAATTAGGAGTCCCTGGTTCAATTTTGAAATGGATTTTCATGTTCTTGAATGGTCGGAGTACCTGGGTTAAGGCTGGGAAACAATTGTATGGACCAATGAAATCGCATAAGGGCACTCCACAAGGTTCTGTAATCTCACCCTTAATATTCATACTTAGTCTTATTAATTTTATGTCTATAATACCTATGCAGGTTAAATATTTATTATATGCTGATGACTTAGTTATTTATGTACAATGTGGGAATGTCAAAGAAGGGGAACAAATTATGAATAAGGCCCTTCAACACATAGGTTCTGTAATAAATTGAAGCTAAAAATTAATGTTGATAAGAGTGCTACCATATTTTTCTCTAAAAATGGACCGCATAATCCACAAATTATCTATGACCATGCAGTTATTCCCAATTATGATTCTTTTAGATATCTTGGTTTGATTTTAGATGCCCATTTATCTTGGAAACCGCATATTGAGTATCTTTGTAGAAAAGCTGAGTTAGGCCTAAATATTATGAAATCTTTGGTTGGTCTTAGTTGGGGTTCTGTCCCCAAAATCTTAAAACTTCTTTATATTTGTTGAAATATTTGATTGTCTGTTACTAATTGAGCACAACACTCTTTGTCAAGCACTATTATAGAATTGTCCTCTATGGTCTATTTTGTCTATGTAAAACTATCTTTTGTTAAAATCTCTCAAGAATAAAACTACGTTTCTCAAACAAATAACTTTTATTCAATAATTACATCAGGTTATGGGCCCAGGCCACCTGATTCGCGAAATAACAACAATAAAAAGTGAAGAAAGTAATTAATAAAGTATTTTGTACTCCGAAAGAAAAGTAGTTCCGTGTTCTCCGTACTTAACCTAAAACACCACGTTGACGTGACCGGTTACAAGAAAATTTTCTCGTCAATAAGAAAGATGTCTTCAACAAATACGATGGCACTTATAGAAAAATTGACCGGAAGAGAAAATTACCCCACATGGAAGTTCGCGGTCCAAACCTATCTCGAACATGAGGAATTATGGGAATGTGTAACATCCGAAGAAACCGATGTCAAAAAGAACACGAAAGCTAAGTCAAAAATTATATTGTTAATAGATCCTATCATTTATGTACACATTCAACAAGCTAAAACAGCTAAGGATGTATGGGAAAACCTTGAAAAAGCTTTCGATGACAAAGGTTTAACACGTCGTGTTGGTTTATTGAGAGATCTGATAACCAGTACGCTGGAATCTTGCGCTAACATAGAAGATTACGTCAGTAAGATCATGTCTACAGCTCATAAGTTAAGAAACATTGGATTTAGTGTCAATGATGAGTGGCTAGGTACCTTACTCCTAGCGGGTTTACCTGAAATGTACCAACCTATGATAATGGCACTTGAAAGCTCCGGGGTGGCAATCACAGCTGATTTTGTGAAGACTAAGCTCCTTCAAGATGTAAGGAACTCCGAGTCTACTGCATTGTATGTAAACAAGTATAAAAAGCAACCGTCGCAGTCTGCCAAACAAGCTTCTGATAAAGAAAATAAATCCAAAGGTCCGAGGTGCTTTGCATGTAACAAATATGGGCATGTAAGTAAATATTGTCGAAATAAAAAATCAAAGGAAGATACTGGGTATGTTGCCGTTTTCTCTGCAACAACACAAAATAGTAATGGCTGGTTTATTGACTCTGGAGCATCAATGCATCTGACAATGCACCGTGACTGGCTCTATGATGAAATCCCACCTCCGATTTCAACAATAAAGGTAGCTGATGATAAAAAGCTGGTTGTGAAAAGCTGTGGCAAAGTGACCTTAAATATTGTTGATGAAAATGGCAAGATAAACTCAATTATGGTTAAAAATGTACTGTATGTTCCATAATTGGCAACCAATCTTTTATCAGTAAGCCAAATAATAAACAGTGGTTGCCATGTGCAATTTCATCAGCAAGGTTGTGTCATTTTCAACAAACAAAATGAGAAAGTAGCAGATGCCAAAATGATAAATAATATGTACCGGCTAAATACACATAGTGTACAAGCATACAAGTCTTATACTGATGAGAATGATTTCTATCTTTGGCATCAAAGAATGGCACATTTGAACTTTGAAAACTTAAACAAACTTTCAGAAAGTACAGGAGTGAAACTAGAAAACAAAGAGAAAGTCGTCTGCATCACATGTCTAGAAGGAAAACAGACACGTATTCCTTTTCCGGTAGAAGGTACACGAGCACAAAACAAACTAGAACTGGTACACTCTGACATCTGTGGGCCAATGGAGGTACCATCTGTTGGAGGAGCTCGTTATTTTGTCACATTCATAGACGACTTTACCCGAAAAGTATTTGTGTATATTTTGAAAAGGAAATCTGATATGTTTGAAAAGTTTAAAGAATTTAAAGCCATTGTAGAGAATGAATCGAATCTAAAAATACAAACTCTCCGTACAGACAATGGTACAGAATATTTGAGTAATGAATTTCAAGCTTTCCTTAAGAAGTCAGGAATTAAACATCAGACATCAACGCCCTACACCCCTCAGCAAAATGGCTTGGCTGAAAGGATGAATCGAACTCTTTTGGAACGATCGAGATGTATGTTACTAAATGCTAAGTTACAAAAACAGTATTGGGCAGAAGCAGTGTTAACAGCCAGCTATATAACTAATCGATGTCCAACCAGAACCCTAGCATTTTCTACACCTGAAGAGAAGTGGAGTGGCAAAAAGCCAGATATCACACACTTGAAGATTTTCGGTTGCGAAGCAATGGTTCATGTTCCAAAAGTAAAAGCCAAGAAATGGGATGCAAAATCAATTAAAATGATTTTTATTGGTTATTGTGATGGAACAAAGGGTTATCGCTTATTAGATCCGAAGACAAGAAGAATTTTAATAAGTAGAGATGTAATGTTTATTGAAAGCTCAGTCAAACGAAATTTTGCTACGATGCCGTTATCTGAGACAGTTTCAGAACCAGATGATAGTAACATAACAAGTGACTCAATGTTAACTGATTCAGAACAAGTTGAAACAATCAATAACAGCACAAATGATGAAAGTTTTTATTCTGATGAAGGTTCTATTTATCAACCAGAAAAACCAATAGATCCAAAAGAACTAACACAGAATATTACAACTAGGTCCAAGGCAAGAATGAACAAAATGGAAGCTAATACTTACATATGCGGGAATGACATTCTAGAATCATTTGAGTTGCCACAAACATATGCTGAAGCAACCTCAGACAAGTTAAATGGTGAAAAATGGAAACAATCGATTAAAGAAGAGTTGAAAGCACATGAAGAAAATAAGACATGGGATTTAGTTGAAAAACCCAAAGGTGCGAGATTGATTGATTGTAAATGGGTTTTCAAAATAAAAGATGATAAGTCTGGTCATATCTTTAAATCAAGACTATGTGCAAAAGGTTGCTCGCAAAGAAAAGGAATTGACTATAAAGAAGTTTATTCTCCAACAGTGAGGTATGATTCGGTGCGAGTTTTACTTTCAGAGGCTGCTCAACAAAATCTTGAAATACTGCAATTTGATGTCAAAACTGCATTTCTGAATGGTGATGTTCAGGAAGAAATTTATATGAGGCCCCCTGAAGGTGTGGACGTCCCGCCCAGTCTGGTATGTAAGCTTAACCGTTCACTTTATGGTTTAAAACAAGCACCCAGGTGCTGGAATCAGAAATTTGACAGTTTATTAAAGAAATATGGCTTTGTTAATAGCCATGCAGATAAATGTGTTTATATAGGAAATGTAAACAACAACATAGTATACTTATTACTTTATGTTGATGATGGGCTCCTAATGTCAAGTTCTAAGACTGCTCTTGATAAAATAATGTGTGAACTGAAAAGAAATTTTGAAATGAAACAGTTTGATTTACATAATTTTGTTGGAATGCAAATTGAAAGATCTGAAGGAAAAATATTTATTCACCAATCAAAATATATTGAAAAACTGTTATGTAAGTTCAATATGCAAAATGCCAATTGTAATAATATTCCAGTAGATCCTCATACTACTCTAGAGAAAAGTCCTGAGGCTCCAGACAAGAATATACCATACCGAGAAGCTGTCGGGTCATTGATGCACTTGGCAGTGGTGAGCAGACCTGACATTATGTATGCAGTCAGTCTGGTAAGCAGATATCTTAATTGTTATAATCACACTCATTGGAGTGTAATCAAGAAAATAATGAAGTACTTAAAAGAAACCCAAGATTATGGTTTATGTTATTCATCGTCAACCAAGGGCATAATTGAGGCGTACAGTGATGCTGATTATGCTAAAGATACAAATACACGTAGATCCCTGAGTGGTTATGTATTTATAAAGAATGGAGCTGCCATAACATGGGCAACACAATGCCAGCAGAGTGTTGCTTTATCTACCACTGAAGCTGAGTTCATGGCTGCATGCTCTGCCACAAAAGAAACTATTTGGTTGAAAAGATTGTTAATAGACATTGGTGAATTTAAACAGGACTCTATTTGTTTAAATATAGATAATCAAAGTGCTATCTGTTTAATTAAAAATGTAGATTATCATAAGCGATGTAAGCATATAGATATAAAGTATAATTTCATAAAAGAAAAATATGTTGAAAAAGAAATAGATTTAAAATACGTGTGTACTAAAGAGCAATATGCTGACATGTTTACAAAAGCTCTTCCTAGGGACAGATTTCAGTATCTCAGACAGAAAATTGGTGTTCAAAAATTAAATTAAGATTTACTTTTATGTTCTGTGTACTGAAAATAATAGTAGGTATAGATTTGCATTGTTTTCTTTTCTAGTGTTGTGATAATTAAATTTGATAATGTCGTTAATAAGGTTCAAATTTGGTGCGAGTGTTGAAATATTTGATTGTCTGTTACTAATTGAGCACAACACTCTTTGTCAAGCACTATTATAGAATTGTCCTCTATGGTCTATTTTGTCTATGTAAAACTATCTTTTGTTAAAATCTCTCAAGAATAAAACTACGTTTCTCAAACAAATAACTTTTATTCAATAATTACATCAATATTACTACTATTCGTAGTCGTTTTGATTATGGATGCACCTTTTACTAAGATATTGACAGCTATCTATTGAGAAAATTAGATGTCTTACAGAATAAGGCTCTGCGTATAATTTGTGGAGCTATGATGTCATCACCTATAAATTCCTTAGAAGTAGAAACTGGGATTGTTCCTCTTGCTATTAGAAGATC
This sequence comes from Mythimna separata, assembly GCA_030763345.1. Classification (NCBI taxonomy): domain Eukaryota; kingdom Metazoa; phylum Arthropoda; class Insecta; order Lepidoptera; family Noctuidae; genus Mythimna; species Mythimna separata. The sequence continues at coordinate 16,543,388 of CM061167.1, read as the reverse complement.
TTATATCACTGACAAACATTCTTTGAAGTTAATTAGCCTAGATAATGTTATAATTTCTAAATTACCTACTTGATGGGTTTGATGTTCCTAATTACACACATCAAAAGTGTCTAGGGATCAAGCATTTTTATGCGGATTTCTTGAGATTGAGATGTGGCTTTGTAATAAATTTATGATTTTATAAATTTATATGGATCCTTTTTGGTGCATTTCATAATTTGAATCAACTGTGAATCAAATTCGAGTAAAAGATGAAAATCAGCTGTCAATATTTTCCCTATAAAAACATACAACGCATTGAAGACATTATTAGTGAGCTGCTACTGTTTCCCTACTACTGATTAAAACCAATGTTATTATGGAGCGGCGACGTCATTTAAGCAGGGAAGAAATGCTCAGAGCCGTGGGAATGATAGAAGCTGGTTCCCGGCAACGTACTGTGGCTTTAGCTCTGAATACAAGTCAGAGTGTTATCAGTCGACTTTGGACACGTTACCGAAGCACTGGTACCGTGGCTGAGCGCCATGGAGGACGGTATCGCTGCACCACACGGAGACAAGACCGATACATTCAAATCTTAACTCGAAGAGCTCCAACAATAACCGCCATGATGTTAGCCGTGAGGCTTCATCACTCTTCAGGGAACTTAATTAGCGACCAAACAGTCAGAAACCGCTTGCATGAAGTGAACCTTCATTCCCGAAGACCGCTACGGGTACCACCTATAGCAATGCACAATCGTAGGATTCGATATCAATGGGCTCTTGAACACAGAAATTGGGCAGAAGAACAATGGCGTTTCGTGTGCTTTTCTGATGAGTCTCGTTTTGGTATGAGACCGGATACAAGACGTATACGACACTGGAGAACCCCTGGACGCCAACAGCGATTAAAATCCTGCCAGGAAGTCCATCCTTATAGTGGTGGAACCATTATGGTATGGGCGGGTATTTGGATCGGCGGAAGAACTGAGTTGATTTGGATCAGAGGCAACCTCAAAGCTCAAATTTATGCTGAGACGATTGTATCAGACGTCATCGTTCCTCTACAAGTGCAAATCGGTCCCTTATTTCAGTTAATGCATGATAATGCACGACCGCACACCGCAAGAGTTGTAAGACAGACTTTCGCCGCAGTTAACATCAATGTCCTGCCCTAGCCTGCTCAGTCGCCAGACTTGAACCCGATTGAGCATGCATGGGATATGCTACAGAGAAGAGCTCTGCCGAATATGGAGGGTATCCAGTCGCAAGAAGACCTTTTTTTGTTGTTGCAACGAACATGGGCAGCCATTCCACAGCGTGATTTGGATGAACTCATTTTGAGTATGCCAAACCGATGTTCTTGTGTTGTTAGTGTTCGCGGTAGAAACACGGATTATTAATTGTTTAAGTTACCCAATAAAATTTTAAAGAAAACTGTTATTTCAGTCTTTTTTTCGAACTTTAATGTTAGTGGTTCAAATGTCAAAAATCCCTTTATTAGGAAAATGGCAAATTTCTTTATTAATGCAAAGGTGACTTGGTTTATCGTTACTGTGACAAACGAAAACACTTTATTTGATGAATCCTTAAAGAAAATTTTAATTAATATCAATCAGGAGAAAAGATATTGCAAAAATATATGTTGATCCCTAGACACTTTTGATGTGTGTATAATAATGAAAGTATAAAATTAGCTATTTCTCAAATTGAATCAATAACTTTTTTAAATTTCAATTTTCGAGATGTTATATTCTGGTCTAAACAACATCCTTATTATAGTGTTGACTTTGTCTGTACTTATATGAATATTCCTATACATGTAAACAAATATAATTCTAAAGATGAATTCTTAGAGTTTTTAAACACCAAAAATAACTTCATTAAAATTTATACTGATGCCTCTAAAACTTCAGAAAGAACTGCTTTTGCCTTTTTTGATCAAATCTACAACTATGGTGTTGTTTATAGATGTAATGACTATTTATCCGTTTTTTCTGCTGAAATGCTTGCTATTTTACATGCTCTGCAATATGTCCTTAAAAATTACAGTAATTATACTCAGTCTTACTTTTTAATATTATGTGATTCAATGAGTGTGGTAAAAGCCCTCTGTAATAAAAATATAGACCTGTCTCCTCACTATACAATCTATAAAATAAGAAGTTTGGTATATGAGCTCTCTATCAAGAACCTGTTCATTGAATTTTGTTGGGTACCGAGTCATTCGGGTATACTTGGTAATGAATTAGTTGATAAACTTGCAAAATCTTCCTATTCTGTTATCTGTAATTGCTCTGTGTCATATACTGATTTGAATGATTATATCAAAGATTTAATGATTAAGCGCTGGGAGTTGTCACTTGCCCATACTCGGCAAGTAAAAGGCAAATGGTTAGCAGAAATAACTCCCAAACCATCAACATCTTCTTGGTTTGAAAAAAGCACGAAATTCCTTGATAGACAGTTAATTACCGCTATTTGTAGGTTAAGAATTGGACATTGTAAAATACCTTCTCATTTGTATAGATTAAAACTCACAGATAACGAATCTTGTATATATTGTAATTATGAAATTTGTGACCTGCAACATTTGTTCTTTGATTGTAAACAGTTTTCGGTTCAACGGTTATTGTTGATTTGTCAATGTCAGGACTTGCTAGGTAAATGTGACCTACCTAAAAATATTTTTGATTTATTAAAGTTTCCTTTATTATATAATTCTATATTTCAATTTATCCAAAACACTGTTGGATCTATATGAATTATAATTATTATTTGTATAGTTTTGTTATTTTTGTTGTCTGATTATTAAATTTTAAGTTAGCATAATTTATTTGTCAGCTGTGTTTATATCATTTGTGTGTGCTCTAGGTAGCTTAATTTATTAGTATAATTTAATTATATTATTCTGTGTTAACTCTAGATTGTAAATTGATTGTACTGTATCATTGTTGGGCTGATGGTTTGCCAATGCCCGTATAATAATAAAAAAAAAAAACTTTAGAACTCGGCGAGTAACTAATGCGCGAGGTAAGTGCTAGCCGCAGAAAGAAATGAATGACACTTGTGACTGAAATCGACATGACGCACAACAGCAAAAAGGCCTGGAACACTACTGCGACTGGCCTGTTGGTCTAGTGGTTAGTGACCCTGACTGCTATGCCGGAGGTCGTGGGTTCGATTCCCACCCAGGACAAATGTTTGTGTGATGAGCACGATCATTTGTTCTGTGTCTGGGTGTAATTTATCTATAATATGTATGTATTTAGAAATATATAAGTATGTTTATCAGTTGTCTAGTACCCATAACACAAGCTCTGCTTAGCTTGGGACTAGATGGCGTTGTGTGAAAGTTGTGGAATATTATTATTATTATTATTACTATTCACAAACTGACTGACGACCCTCCTCAAGCTCTGAATCCAGGCCAGGTAACGGCCAACCAAGTTGCACACTAGCTTCTTCTTAATGGTAAACCACAACATCGCTTAACCAGAACTAAAAAGCTATCAAAAATTGCCAACAATAATAATATAACAGATATAAGCAAGCCTTTTACACTGTCAGACGTGATAAAAAACCTAAAAAATGGCAAAGCTGCTGGCTTCGACGACATCACTGTCGACCAGTTAAAACATCTCGGACCAATAGCTGTATCCTGGTTACTTTCCCTCTTCAACGCATGCCTCGAAACATATACGATCCCCCAACTTTGGAGACGTGCTAAAGTGATTGCTCTACTCAAACCAGAAAAATGCCCAAAAGACCCTAAAAGTTACCGACCTATATCTCTCTTATGCCACACTTTCAAACTATTTGAAAGAATCTTGCTAAATCGTCTTACGTCAATAATCGAACCAAATCTTATCCCTGAGCAAGCCGGCTTTAGGCCAGGAAAGTCGTGCACCAATCAAACCCTCAAACTGACACAATTTATCGAGGATGGTTTCGAGGTGAACAATGTCACATGTGTTGTATTCGTTGACCTTTCAGCAGCCTATGACACAGTCAACATTAAACGTCTCCTACTTAAGGTCGGTGAACTGACAAATGATATCGGTTTCGTTCATATACTTAGCTGCATTTTAAATAACCGTCGTTTTCAAGTTTATCTTGGCCACACTAAAAGCAGGTGGCGCAATCTGAAAAACGGCCTCCCCCAAGGTAGCGTATTAGCTCCAGCGCTCTTTAACATCTACACAAACGATCAGCCAAGCTCACCGCAAACGGAACGATTTTTATACGCAGACGTTCTTGCTTTAGCCGCTCAGACACGTACTTTCGAAGAAGCCGAAGTAAAACTGACGGAAGCTCTGGAAGGGCTTGGAAAATTCTACGATGAAAATGCACTACGACCAAACCTTTCCAAGACCCAGTCCTGCGTATTTCATCTTCGCAACAGGGCTCTAAGCATAAAGTGGTAAGGGGTCAACATAGAGCACTGCTCTCAACCACGATACTTGGGCATTACTCTGGATAGGTCCCTCACATTTAAGTCTCACTGCCTAGAAACTAAACAAAAGGTCGGGACTAGAAATAATATCCTTCGCCGCCTTACATCTAGTACCTGGGGAGCATCACCACAAGTCCTTCGCACTTCGGGCCTATGTCTTTCTTTTTCGGCTGGAGAGTTGGCCTGCTCAGTGTGGCATCGTTCCGCCCACGCCAAAGAAGTGGATATAGCTCTGAATAAAACCTGCCGCATCGTCCAGAAGTTCGCCGTGAGATAGCCAGCCGCATCGAGAAGAGCAAACAGGAACGAGATGGCCGCCACCCCCTGCATAAACACCATCTAATACCTGCACGTCTAAAGAGCCGTAAAAGCTTTATGCGCTTTACGACCTCTTCAAAAGACAGTGCAGAGGACGAAAGATGCACGCTGTGGAAGCAGAGTCACCCAATTCCCCCACACTTCATCACCCCGTCAAAACATCTCCCCCCTGGCAGCGAATTGCAGTGGCCAATCTGGAAATCTCTTAACCGACTGCGGACCCAGGTTGGCCGCTGTAAAAACAACATGGCCAAATGGGGCTTTCTCGACCCATCCTTAACGCAGTGCCAGTGTGGAGCAGCTACCCAGGATATGCGGCACTTACTATGCTGTCCATCCTGCACAACCACCTGTACTTTGCAGGAACTAAACGAGGCCAATGCCAAAGCCATACAGGTTGCCAAATACTGGGCAGAAAAAGTTTGATGAGAGCATCGATACGAAAAGAAAAAGAAGATCAATAACAAAATACATATTATTTTTTATTTTTTAGGAATATTTTATCATCTCAAAGTATAAAAATCACAAATAGGGTACGAAATAATGTCGTACTTTATAAAATTAATATACTTAAGCAATCAAAATTTGACTTTTGTTTAATTAGGATAAAAAATTTAAACTGAAATGTCTATGGCAACGGTGTATAAAAATGATATGTTTTCATTTTTATACAATATTAAAAATGTGTATTTATATAACAAAATACACATTTTTAGGAACTTTTACCACCTTAAAAATAGATCTTAGAAATCACAAACACGGAATGACATAAGTATAATTCTATAGGAAAATAAGAAACCCGTTATCATTCTTCATCATCATTCATAAACAGGTAAAATTTTATAGAAAGCTTTGTTTTCGGGTGTGATTTTTACAGATGATAAGATGGTTACTTTGTTATTATCATTTGCCTTAACGTTTGTCTTAATTGTATGAATTTCAGGAATTTCTTCTATCTCGCGTCTCTCTTGCAGTTGTCATCCCTTGGAGTTGCTATTTTTTCTTGAATTTTATAGAAAGCTTTGTTTTCGGGTGTGATTTTTACAGATGATAAGATAGTTACTTTGTTATTATCATTTGCCTTAACGTTTGTCTTAATTCTATGAATTTCTTCTATCTTGTATCTCTCTTCGCAGTTGTCGTCCCTTGGAGTTGCTATTCTTTTTTGAATATTATCCATGTCATTAATTTCTTTAACTATTTGTTCAATTTGTTGTTTTCTAGATGCTAATCTAAGTCAGTTCTTTTTTCGTCATAAAAATTAAAGTCAGACTATTTATCACAGATAAATGATCGCTCAAAAAATCTAATAAGTCAGAATCACTGTGTATGCTAATCTGAACACTTTCGATTGTCGTAACACTACTATTAGATCTTTTACGTTTTTTCATAGCTTTTTTTTAATGGTAGGGGAATCATCAGACATAATGCTTTTGCCGACATACGTGAAGAAAGCTCACATCTTTGTATACATTACTTTCACTAGTTGGTAATGTTTCGATGCTGAAAAATTGCTCCTTAGGAGATTGGGTCACTGTGGATCACATTTTTCTTAAGACCTGTAGATCCAAAAATTATTGCCAAATAATTAATTTCTGACATTTAATCATAAATAATAACAGGAGGATCTAATCTTTATATTAAAGAGCATTTATAGCCCAATTTTATCTACATTTTCAAGATAAATGCAGTTTAAATAAAAATGGAAAACGATCCACTGAAACCCAGGATTGGGTTACTTTGGATCAACACACGGGCGACAGTGGATCGATTGGGCTACACTGGATCTATAGAAAAAAAAACATAAAAAACAACGATTTCGAATATTTATTTATTTGTACTAAACAGTGTTTTGTCATATAATCAAAACACTCTTATAAAGTTTCAACAAAAGTCAAATTGAAATAAACTAAGAACAATTACAGTTTTAAAGAAAATATTAACGTTATGGCGGTAGAAAGAAGTTGTTCTACTCAAGCTGCAACCCTCAGGAGTTCGAAAGGATAATCGATTATCTCTTTTTCTAAGATTATATAGATACTCAATACCAGCAAGCTTAGTTTCATGCCATTTATCTGGTACTTTTTTATTATTCAACATAGCATTTTTCAGGGTCAGGATTATTTTTTGTATTTAATATGATATCTATATAGTGTAGTGAATGGAATACCAGTCGACCTAGCAACAGCTCTTATTTTTTGGCCATCGTTTATACTTTTCAGAGCGTTTCTCATTCGTTCTTCAGTCTTCTTCTTCTTCTGCCTGGCGTTTAATCCCGGCCATTGCCAGGGTCCGCCTTCCGACTAAGTCTCCTCCACTTTGCCCGGTCGAAAACATCCTTCCCAGTAAGGCCATTGGCTCTCATGTCAGACTTGACGACGTCCAGCCAGCGCTTGCGAGGGCGACCACGAGACCTAGCCCCAAGGACAGCCATATCCATGCATCTCCGACCAACGTACTCCCTAGGGCGGCGCATGATGTGGCCATACCATCGCAGACGACACTCTTGCAGTTTTTCCCCCACGTCACGTACACCAAGACTACCTCGGATGTATGAATTGCGTATGCGATCGGATCGCGTTACGCCGCTCATCCACCTCAGCATCTTCATCTCCGTGACGCGAAGCTCCTGGGTGTGTCTGCCCAGTGCTGGCCAACACTCGCCGCCGTAAAGAAGTACAGGCCGTATGATGCAGTTATATATCTGCCCCTTGAGCTTCGGTGGCATTTTGCGGTCGCATACAACGCCCGTAACCTCGCGCCACTTCGCCCAAGCCGCGCCTATGCGTGCTTGGACATCGTCGTCTACGTTGCCAGACTCGTGCAGCACGGATCCAAGGTACCTGAACTTATCGGACCTTGTAATCAGGTCCGAACCTATCCGGATGGTATTCGAATCCGTGCTGCCATAGGACATGTACTCAGTCTTCGCCACATTCAGTCTCAGACCACCGTTTTCCAGCGTGTCCTTCCAAACGTTGACTTTGCGCTCAAGTTGGGCTTTGTTCTGGTTAACGAGGGCTATGTCATCGGCATACATCATTAGCCACGGAGGCTGGTCTTGGATGTATGCCGTAACTACATCGAGCACAACGTTAAACAAGAACGGGCTAAGAGCCGAGCCTTGGTGAACGCCAACAGATATTGGAAAGACGTTGGATTCGCCAACCGCGGTCTGGACAGAGGACACGGAATCGCGGTACATGTCTCTGATAATGTCAATATAGGCCTCGGGCACACCCTTGAAGCGAAGTGCCCACCAGATGGACTGCCAAGGAATACAGTCGAAGGCCTTCTGCAGGTCTAAAAAGGCCATATGCAGAGCTTTCCTTCTCTCCCTGTACGCCTCAGTCAAAGTCCGCAAGGCGAACACTGCGTCCATGGTGCTGTTACCCGCTCGGAAGCCGTATTGACACTCAGAGACAGTACACTCGGTACGGAGCCTTGTGTCAATTATGCGCTCGAAGAGCTTCATGGTGTGGCATATGATCTTGATACCGCGGTAGTTACTACAATCCTGTACGCTACCTTTGCCTTTGTAGATTGGAACGATCAGGCTAGATCGCCACTGGTTCGACATTTCCTTGGTGATCAGGATGCGGTTAAATAGATCCGTCAGAAGGTCCACACCATGTGAGCCCATCGCCTTCCACACTTCAATTGGCACGTTGTCAGGCCCGACCGATTTCCGGTTCTTCATGTAGCGAAGAGCAATGCGGATTTCGTCGGGGGAAATAGGGGAAATAAGTCCAAGGTTAGGAGGCGGTTCGGGAGGAAGGTTATGGGGATGCTGTTTGTTTGACAGCTCCGCAAAGTATGTACACCATCTCTCCTTAACAGAGGGGGCATCGTAGAGCAGCTTACCCTCGGCGTCCCTTACACAGAGACATTTGCTAATGTCCCGTATAGCTTTTTCCCAGGCACGCGCCAGCTTAAAAATAAGCTTCTGCCCCTCCGCAGTTTCCAGCTTGTCGTACAAGGGCGACAAACTTTTGCTGCGGGCTCTGGCTACAGCTTTTTTGCAGGTGCGCTTAGCCGCTCCATATGCGTCCCTGTCCTCCGGAGAGTTGGACCCCTGCCACTTTTTAAATAAGGCCTTCTTCTTCCGGGTCGCCCCCTGAACCCCGTCATCCCACCACCACGTCTCCTTGTCTATGGTTCTACCACCACGAGAAGTGCCAAGGACGCGCTTACCCGCAGCGGTGATTGCAGAATGAATCCTGCTCCATATCTCTTGAGCGGATTCATGCGGAGCACTGATCTCGAGATGCTCGACCTCCGCAATGAAATCCGACTGCTTAGGACCATTAAGCAACCACCACTTAGTGCGGGGTTTGCGTTTCTCGACCACTTTCTTCTTTGGTACAACTGCCAAGTCCAGGACAAGGAGGCGGTGTTGAGCCGTTAAGCTCTCCCCTGGGATGACTTTGCAGTTGGTAACCTTGCCAATATGGCATCGTCGCACCAGCAGGTAATCTATTTGGGTTGAGTAGGAACCACTACGATACGTAACAAGATGCTGGGGCTTCTTCTGAAAGAATGTGTTCGCGATGGTTAGGTCAGACACAGCGCAGGTCCTGAGTATACTAACTCCCTCTGCATTTACTTGACCATAACCAAAACCACCGTGAACACGTCCGTACTCTCCAGCAAACTGACCTACGTGACCATTGAGGTCCCCCCCAACCAAAACATCTTCGGAATTCGGAATAGCGCGCAATACGTCCTCGAACTCATCCCAGAAGGCCTCCTTTTCAGACTCACAGCAACCAGTTTGAGGAGCATAGGCGCTGACTAGGTTCGTTACCGACCCTTCGATCAGCACCCTAACTCACATCAACCGGTCGCTGTATCGGTTTACTTCAAGGAGTCCATCCTGAACGTCCTTAGACAGCACTACGGCCACACCGTTCCTGCCCGATGTCACGGGACTTATTCCCCTTCCAGCGCGTCTCCTGAAGGAAGGCGCACTGGACCCGACGCTTCGCAAGTACGTCCGCGAGTTCTCTGCAACGTCCACTTAGAGAGCCAATGTTCCAGGTGGCAAAGCGGAACTTCCTTTTGGGTACTGACATCTTTAGCCGTGCCCGTACTTAACACGGTAGCCCTAGCCCACTTGTCGCAGGTTTAGGGCGATGTGCCTGCGCGTCGTTATGCGGCGACGCCCTAGCCCGAGTACCCATTCGCAACTTACTATCCATAATTATATGACTGATGTTGGTTTTACGTGGGGCGACCAGCCGTCTGACCCCCACAACCCTACGAGAGGGAAACCAGGATCGCCAGAGCCTCGTCCGTTGAACAGCAGGGTGCACCGCTAGCAGGTGAGGTTGGCTTGGGTCCTTAGGATGTAAACGGACCCCAATCACCCCTTCTCATTCGTTCTTCAGTGTGAAGTCCAATATTCGTTTTCCTTATTTGAATTCGAGGCATTATTAATATAATAATAACTTTATTTCAGACTATTAGTCCATACATCACAAAAGAAACAGCAGATATTTGTTATTTTATACGCACATTACACATACACAGTAAATAACACATACATTATTGAACAAATATATAGAATACAAAATATACTTAATATTACAGGGTTATTTAATATATTGAAATGACGCTCTATGAGTCGTCATCCAGTGCCACATTATTGGGCTGTCCGTCCTGTCGGCCACAACAGCTATTAGACTGTTGGAACTCTCACGCACTCGCCGGATCAGGGATGCTATTCGTGTCCGCATGACAGCATGAAAGTCTGACACGCCCGCTTCCGCGAACATCCCCGATGCGCTGCAAAAGCGCGGCAGTCCCAGCATTATTCTAAAAGCGTTATTATATTGGACTCGCAGAGCATTGTACGAGCTTTTTGTATAGCCAACCCATAGGGCGCACGTGTACAAAGATTGGCAATACGCCCTAAAGAGTGTGATTTTCACCTCTTTTGTACAACGTGCAAACCTACGGGCCAGCATGTTACATCGAACCGCCAATGCTCTGCGTTCCCTCTCTATGTCCACATCGTTTGACAGAGTATCGGTGACCCAATGCCCCAGGTACTTTTTTTTTTCTGGTAGGGTAGTAATCATCAGAATGACTTCCCCCGCTCTTGGGCGGAGCGGGAGGGCGTGTCAGACTCTTACTGACTAAACCCCTACCCCGTTCCTTCGTTGCCTTCGTTCTGGGGGGGACTCGGTGTCAACTTTTAGGAATACCACGTGTTCCCCCCAGAGGCTTCGGCCCTGCCGGGCCCCTACAGTTTGCTGACATCTCCTTGAGGCGCGCGTGGAACAGAACGCGCCGTTGACGACTGGGCTCGGTCCAGATTATTTCCAGACTGCCGGACGGCGAGCTACCCAGTGCTCGCCGTCCGCGAACCCGCGCCTACGGTGGTCGGAAATCGGGATCGGGATCTCGGCGGCGGCGGCGTGAGGACCGTTCCCTCACGCGCTCGCGGTCAGCAGCCTCCTTCACGAGCATTACTGCTTCGCAGAAGGAGGCGATCGCATGCCAACCCTCCTCGCTCCGGACCATGGCCTGAACCAGGGCCCGGCGCGAGAGGTCACCGCTCCCGATAGCCTCCACGAGGACACGGCGGTGCTCCGCCCAAGCGGGGCACACTTCTACCGTGTGCTCCACCGTGTCCTCAGGGCGGTCCACACAGTGGCGACACCCGGGCGTCCTCTCCTGCTTGATTCGATGCAGGAACCTCCCGAACTTACCGTGTCCGGTGAGGACCTGCGTCATACGGAAAGAGAGGACGCCGTGACCTCTTTCCAACCACTCCTCAAAGAGGGGCCTAACCGCCTCAATGACGGCGTGCCCAGCACTGGGTTGCGACAGTCGCAGTCGCCATGCCACCCTGAGATCCCGCCGGAACTCTGTCCGCCATGCCTCGACTTGTCGCGGCAGCGGAGTTTCGCCCCGGCGTTGCATCTCCACGCGCAAATCGTGCATGCGTGCAAGGACTGTTGCCTCCAGATCACACGGTGGCAGGCCAGCGAGGAGGCTCGCCGCTTCGCGGGAGATCATGCGGTAACCCCGCACCATCCGGATGGCCATGACCCTCTGGCAAGCGTTCAGCTTGGCCGCCGGTCGCTTACCTAGCGACGGCGCCCAAACCGGCGCCCCGTAAAGGGCCATGGACCGAACGATCCCCGCGTAGAGCCTCCGGCAGGGGGCGTCTGGACCCCCTAGGTTGGGCAGGAGCCGCTTCAGAGCGGCCCCAGGCCCCAGGTAACCGCGTTACTCTGGAAAGCGGAGTGCCTCCCAAGGTGACAGGTGGGACTGTGTCGTAACATTTGTTACCCGCCTTAAAAACCAGAAGTTCGCTTTTGGTTGCATTGTACCAGAGGCCGTGGGCCACCGCATAGTCCTCACAAATGCGGAGAAGTTTTCTCAGCGCACTGATCGATGGGCTCAGCAATACATAGCAGCATAGCTGATATTATTTATACAGTATCCATCGATGGAGCACCCGATATTAGTATTGCTGAGCTCACAGATCAGCTGGTTAACGTACAGGTTGAAGAGCTTGGGTGAGCTGAGTCCCCCCTGCCTCACCCCGCATTCCAACCTGTACGCATCCGACAGGACACCCCGCCCACTTTACATAATTGTATTGGTTATTATACCAATACTTGAAGCATGGTAATGAGATCGCTTGAGAGGTTGGTGACATTTGACAGTTTCCTCCACAGGCAGTCATACGAGACAAGGTCGAAAGCCTTGGAGAGGTCCAGTAAACATGCATATGTTACTGTAAAAGCCCGAACCACGGTATATCTCAGGTTTTACCAGTAAATCTTAGGTTTTACCAACACGAATTGGTAAATGTAAGAATATGTGAAAAAGAAACGATTTAATCGGGCTTTTACCATTAGAATTTGGTACATGCTAGGTTTTAGCAGTGAGGGTTGGTAAATGTTGGTTTTGTATTTTCGACGATGGAGCGCGTTTACCAAGAAGTAACCTATTCACTCTTGACTTAGAGATTCCTGGGTTGTAGCTATCAGGAAACATAGACTCCGGCAGGGATTTCTACTCGTTGGCTGTACGTACAATAAATGTGTTCCCAAAACGTTTTGCGCGTATAAGAGGGATATCTACCATGTACCGATGGCGTATTGCCGTACGCCAGATGGTCCGATGATGGAACGGGCTAGGAGGAATTATTTAGTTATGCAATATACGCACACTCCTCAAAATGCAACCGGTAGAAACCTGACAGGCTAGCGACTCGGTGTTGATGCTCAAGATTTTGAAGCCTCGACTAAACGAGTGCATCATTACCAATGATCTTCTTGGCTCTCGTTTCAACAGCTTCAAGCGCCCCAAGCTGATATCGGGCAGATCCATCCCAAAGATGACAGGAGTACTCCATACATGATCGAACTTGCGCTTGATAAAGTGTGAGCAGCTGTTCCGGTGTTAAGTACTGTCTCACCTTTGCAAGGAGTCCTAGCTTTTTAGCAGCCAGTTGAGCCTTTGCTTCAATGTATGAAGCAAAGTTAAAAGTCGACGTCAACGTAACACCAAGAAGATCAAGATGGACGGTTATCGGCACGGTTGCACCCAGGAAAGTAGGAGAACTGAATGACCGCCTCCAAGGACCAATTCAAGTGCTCAACCATAGCCACTTGGAGAGACTGGATCTGTGACCCACTAGTTCGTGTATTGGATATGTATCTTTCAGTAACAGTACTGTCTGCATACCCAAAGGTACCAGGCTTAAGCAGATTGTTAATGTGCAGCAAGAACAAAGTTGCCGAGAGCACTGAACCTTGAGGGACTCCGGCATTAATTAATGGCCATTTGACCGGACGAGCTGCCATCGATGACCACTCGAATGGATCGGTCACTCAGGAAATCTGCGATCCAAGCACTCAATCCAGCAGGTAAACCAAAGAAGGAAGCTTACTAACAAGGATTTCGTGCCAAACCCTATCGAAAGCCTTCGAGATGTCGAGAGAGACGCCAAGCGTTTCCCCATGCTTCTCGATGGCCTCATTTCAGATACGGATGGCATACGCTAGAAGATCACTAGTTAACCAATTCGGTTTCACTTAGGATGTCATAAGTTTCTAGGTAGGTATGCCAGGAGCTTAGTGTTGAGTAAACGGTCCATAGTTTTACAGAACAATGCATAATTATTAAACACTACTAATGAGTCAAATCGTTACCTCGACCTCGACCTACTACCTATCTTTTGGTATTGTTTATCTTAACATTTACCGTGTCTTTGAGGTAAATCCTAAGATTTACCAAGTGAATGGTAGTAAAAGTCCGAAATAAACGATGATTATAGAACAGTTCGGACTTTTACCACTAAGAGTTGGTAAATCTTAGGATTTACTGGAAAATCTTAGGATTTACCGTAGTTCTGGCTTTTACAGTAACAAATACACAGGTGTTTTTCTTCTTGCATAGTACTGAACAGTCTGCTTGAGACAGAGGATTGCAGTCTGGATAAATGCGGCTTAAACCCAAATTGCGCGTCATGAATTGACAGATGTTTTGCCAGCTGTCGATCAATCAAACCGTCTAGCACCTTTGCAATAATAGTCGCCAGGGAAATAGGCCTGTAATTGGTCTTGTCACTCGAATCCCCAGTTTTGTTCTTAATAATAGGTATGACAATAGTTTGCATTGCAAGTCAGCTGGCAAAAAAAAAAACATAGCAAGCACTCGCGGTATGTGCTTACCCGTGTATCTAAGGTGCTCTACACTCAGGCTGTCATGGCCAGGTGACTTACCTCCCTCCAAGCTACGTCTTACATCAGCTACTTCCCTAGCGACAAACCTAATAGACATGTCACCGGACCCCCCCACCGCCCCCGACCCATCCGACGACGGACCTAGGGGAGACTCAACCTTAAAAGCTCTGCTGAATAGATTAGCAATCTCTTTGGGGTCATTCACCCCCTCAACACTCACGGGCAGACTCGGCCTGTGATTCAAACTATTTGTGGATTTCCAGAAACAATTAAATTTTTTTGCATCATGTTGACTTGCTATGATATTCATTTTTATCTGCTCTTTATTATTTTGGCACCATTTTAATTTATTCTTAAATATCCTTCTACTGTCTATCATTTTATTATACAATATATATCATTTTATTATACAGGGTTACTGGTAACTCGACGTATTCCTTGCAGGACGTCAGAGCTTTATTATTGGCACTCAAGTAGAGCGGACGTGTCTTATGTTTCAATTATTTGACGTGAAAATATCGACGAGTGACCTAGAAAATAAATCGCGCATTTTTTGCTAAATTTGTGATTTACTTTAAGTGAATAATTATGAGGGAGCGTTAATTATAATGTCAGATATGGATAAAAGCCCTCGGAGTGCCCTAACTCCTCCATCTGCACTTGAAGAAAACTTTGAGGTGGTGGACACCAGTGACATTAGTAATTGGCTGATATCCATAGAAAAATGTCTGCATGAAGTCTGTTCCATTGCTCAAGAAGGAAAGTTGAACTCCGATCAAAAGTTGAAGATCAGCTCCCTGTCGCGCAAGATAGGACATGGCGTTTCGCAAATGGCAATCTTCTACCAAGACTTAAAACTAAAGGCTAAAGAAGTAGGAAGCTCTGTTCGAGCGATAAAAGAAAAATATGACCTGACAAACTGCCTTGAAAATTTCCAGCACTCAATTCAAACAAGCATTCAAGAAAACTGGACCAATCCAACGAAGACGGAAAAAGTTTCGTTTGCTGACATGGTAAAAACCAATAAAAATAATTACTTACGGCCCAATAACCTTAGCTCTATTGCAATTTATCCAACGGATAAGAATAAATCCAGTGACGATACTAAATCTCTTGTCCAAAAAATTATACGACCTGAACAAATGAAGTTACACGTTAGAGGATTGCGCAAAACAAAGAACGGAGGTGTCATCATTAGCACGGAGACAAAAGACGATATTGAGAAACTTAGAAAATCATCTCAACTATGTGGTTCCGGTTTGAAAGTTGAAGAGCCCTATAAAAGAAGACCAAGAATAGTAGTGGTAGGAGTACCGATCGAGTTAAGTGACCAGGAAGTGTACGACTGCATTTATGAACAGAATTTAGCTGACAAGCAGCCGAATTTTCCCCGGGACTCCTTTTTGGCCTCTATAAAATTAAGTCACAAGTCGGGTGGAAAAGAGGGACCTACATGCAATTATGTTCTGGAAGTAACAGCTAGCTTAAGAAAGGCGCTCATAAACCAAAGCCGAGTGTTTATCAATTGGACATCCTGCCCAGTGAGGGACTTCACACTTGTGACCAGATGCTTTAAGTGTCAACAATACGGGCATGCTGCAAGGACTTGTCGTGAAGCTGTCTATACTTGTGCACGTTGTGGTGAACAAGGCCACCAGTGGATGCTGTGCGATAGAACACCTGACCAGTCACAGTGTGCAACGTGCATGCGTTACAATAAGCCGAGTAATCACAAAACCGGCGATCAAGACTGCCCGGCTAAGAAAATTGCTGAGACAAGACTTATCAATTCGATTGATTACAATGAGGACACGTAAATGACGTCGTAGTTATTTGTTTTCTGTTACTTACATACATAAATATAACACTTATGAGTTTTATAGCATAATATTACTTATAAATAATATAGTACCTATTTATTTTTTATTTTACCGATTGTGTTAGTATAACCTAGTTTATAAAGCCGTTACTTTGCAAAAAGTTATTGTGGAATGTTGTGTCACAATACTAATTATAATTGCGATGATTAAGATTTGTTTACTTAAGCGAAGTATTTGTACTAAATAGTTTTTACTCATAAGTTATTTACTTTTTGTTTAATGAATTTTAGATTATATTTATTAACATAAATATGCTCTTAATTAAGTTACCTGAGATACAGGTTTATACCTAGTTCAGGTAAAATAAAATTATGTACCTTTACCTCTAGATTAGGCCCTTAATTTACAAATATTATGTAAATCAAAAAATCAATAAACATATTATTATAGTAGGGTTAAAATGCGACAAATTAAGCCACCAAATGTTCTACCGAAGTTCAGTAGTTTTTGAGCTAGTTACATTTTCAGTTTTTTTATGAAAAATTCCAGATTAAATCATTTGGAGCCAATTTAAAAATGATTTACAGCGCGACTGTACTACAATTTAAGTTAATATCATAGTTGATGCCGTAGCAGATCTTTGTTCATAATTAAAAGTTCACAAATGCCAGAAACCTTGGCAAATATCACTAAACAAACATTTATTTTTTGTGATTTTTGCTGTTACTTCATACAAAATATTGTCTAGTGAAAAAAAAAAATACTACGCCTGATGTACAAATTACTAGGAAAATATCCTTGTCTTATCAGCTATTTAGAAAGGTATGATTGTCAATACTTTTGCATGTGTGACAAGGAAGGGAAGAGTTTTATGGCGAGCAGGTAAATTGTGAGACGGTCAACCTATTGTTTCGTATTCCTATTATTAGTAGTTTTTACCTGCGCTAGAACTCCAAACACTCGGCAAGCTTTGTGATTGATCACTATTGTTCCGGGACCGGGGTGCGACTTTACAAAATCTGGTCGTCAGCGTTAGTTAGTTTCAACTCTACGTCGCGCAAGCTCGTGTTTTGTTATCTAGCTATTTCCCTAACTATTGCCGCGTATCTTGCTCTTGTGCTGTGCTGTGCCGTCGTAAGTGCTGACTATGGTTGCATATTCTAACCCTGAATACGCTGACATAATGTACTGTTACGGACTTAGTGACGGTAACGCTGCTCAGGCGCGGAGAGAATAATATCAACTTCGCTTTCCCAACCGCCGACTCCCACACGTTAGTGTTTTTGGATCGACTTATCGGCGATTATCTGAAACTGGCAGCGTCCAAAGAAGCAGGCAAATTGACACTGGTCGTTCTCAGAGATACACGGCTGAGGACGAGGAGCTGATTCTTCAACGTTTTATTGACGACCCCAACATATCGACAAACATCGTAGCGCGTGAGCTTGGTATGTCACAGTGGAAAGTCTGGTCTGTAGTTCATTTATCAGGCCGACATCCGTACCACTATCAACCTGTCCAGTCATTAGAAGAGCGAGATTCGCCGAGACGGCTTGAATTTTGTCGCTTTATGTCAAGTGCCGACGCCGAAGGCGAAAACTTTTTAAAAAACATTCTGTGGACCGATGAGTCATATTTTGACCGTGATGGTATCACAAATTACCACAACTTACATTACTGGGCACCGAAAGCAGAAGCAAATCCTAAGAAACTGAAACCAACCGCATCCCAGCGTAGGTTCTCGCTTAATGTTTGGATGGGTATTATCGACGACAAATTAATTGGCCCACATTTTTTACCCCGGACACTAAATGGGGAACTTTATGAAGATTTCCTAAGAAATCATTTAACACCACTGCTCACGGATGTACCGGAAGACAGAAGAGCAAACATGATCTATCAACATGACGGATGTCCAGCCCACTTCCGAATCACAATTCGACAATTGCTGGATGAAACCTATCCAAACCGATGGATAGGGCGCGGCGGGCCGATTACGTGGCCTGCACGAAGCCCTGATCTTACGCCGCTAGACTTTTACGTCTGGGGTCATATGAAAGACCTAGTTTATGTGACCCCAGTGAATTCAATTGAAGAACTAAGGGAGAGAATAACAGATGCGGCGGACCAGATGAGGGCAACAATCACATCAAGAATCATAAAAACCGAAGTGAGGAAGCGAATAAGAACATGTATTCGAAACCGAGGGCAGCACATCGAACAAGACGTGTGAAAGTGTAACTAAAGTTTTTTAAATTGATATTGATTAAAAATAATGCTAATATTCACGAAATTGTTTCATTTGATTTTGTGAGACGCACATAATTGATGGTTAAACGAACTTACCTTAAGTGATGTTCGACCATAATTATACAAGACGTCACATCCGAAAGATTTATATAATTCACTTTGTAGTCCACTTCCTAATGTACTAGGCATCGCACAATATTTAGAGCTAAAAAAAAATATATATATTAAAAGCAAGTAAATTAACCTCACTACGTAGTACCTTCCCCCACTATGTTACCTGCGCCCACGCCGCCATTACTCTTGTCATTATTTTTAGAGAGGAAGAGCCTATTTCGCGATAGACTTCCGGGAGATTTGTGATTGATCATGCAATCATAGGGTTCGGGTGGGTTATAAATCTTTCGGATGTGACGTCTTGTATAATTATGGTCGAACATCACTTAAGGTAAGTTCGTTTAACCATCAATTATACTACGACGTCACATCCTTCAGATTTATATAATTCACTTTGTAGATGTTTAGAACCAGGAGTGAAATAGGTGAAGCATGAAAGGAGGAGCGCGGAGGAGGTATAAAATAGACTCTTAGTTAAGTTTTCAAATCAACAATATTATTCATTAGCTTCATTATAACAATTTAGGATAGTAATTACACTTATTAGTAACGTTCGGCAGATAAATTACAGATAGCCGTTGCAAAAGCCTCATCATTGTCATTGTTCACAAGTGGTCTATCGTAGAACTTTGCAAACGCCAAAGAGTTCCCAGACCAACCCGCTGATTTAAGGTCTACTGACAGGCCTTTTCTTTTAGCCGCCGAGGTAGACGCGTGACGCGTACTATGCGCGGAGAATATTGTCGTATCAACCCCGCTTTCAGAAAGAACTACTTTAATCCAGCGGCTAATAGTCGAGGCACTCGCATTGTGAATGGGTTTTTTAATAGTAAGTATGAGTTTATCGGTTTGTGAGGATTGCCTAAATTTCTCAGTGGTTTTTATATATGAGAACAAAGTTTTTCCCGGGCAAATTTCTACTCTATGAGGGAAAAAAGGTATGATTAACCGAGGCATATTTCGTCCTGGTGCTGAAGTTTTAATAAGATCAGTAATAATTATTTCAAATTTTGAATCATTGGCTCTAACATTACACAGGCGAATTAATGACAGCGTCTGCACGCGTTGTCCGGTAGACAACGCAAGAAGAGCCACCAGTTTTTTGGTAAGTTTTTCTATTGGTAAGTCCTCGTTTGGATACCAGTTAGAGATATAGTCCAGGACCAGGTTTGGATCCCAAGTTGTGTGATATTTAGGGAAACTAGGGTTCTTTTTAAAAACTCCCTTAAAGAACCGGGAGACCCGGTCATCATCACTTAACTGTCTGCCTAATATTAGAGCCAACGCTGAGCGAATGGAATTAAGGGTTGAATAGCTAGCACCCTGTTCAAGTTCTACCGTTAGAAACTTTAGTATAAGTGGGATATTTATACCATAACAGCTAATATTATTAATGGTGCAAAAGTGCCACCACTTTTTATAAGCACAGTTGTATTGCTTTAAGGAATTATTTGCCAAGGACGCAATCATAATCTCTACAGTTTCAGGTGTTAAGTCTTGTCTTGAATATGCTTCCCTGATAACAGGGATGACACCAGGGTAAGTCGTGTCCAGAGTGGGTGTCTGGTTCTGAAAGGAGACAGTAGTAGATTAGGATCAGGTTCAAAGTAAACAGGATCACTTTGAGACAGTTTCAAAAATAGCGGGTACCAAGGCTGACTAGGCCAATGTGGTACTATCATTATTCCTGTGGCTTTATCGTTGATTATTTTCCGTAGACATCTTAAAATCAATGAAAACGGAGGGAACGAGTAGAAGAATAATGAACCCCAATCTACAGTGAACGCGTCAATATTGTACGCTTCCGGGTCACGTTTCCAGGAAATATACCTATCACACTTGGCGTTAACTCTAGTGGCAAATAAATCTATATCAGGACAACCAAACGTGTGAACGATTTTCTTAAAGGTTAACGGGGACAAACTCCATTCGGTGTCAATGTTATTTCGCCTCGACTCCTCGTCAGCCTCAACATTGTCTTTGGACTTTATATATGACGCGAATACAGTTGCCTTTCTTCACACCATTGCCAGATTTCGCGAGCTAATTCATTTAAATTTGTGTATTGGATTCCGCCATATCTAATGGGTGATTCATTCGGAGTTACTTTTTCTAAAACTAAAAAAAATATGAATAAAACAAATTTATCGGGTAATCTTTATTATAATACAAAAGAACCATTCCTTACATTTACTTTTTAAAGATTATTTCTTTCAAATGTTGTCCGTAACTGCGATTAAGGTGGTCCCTTCTGGAGTTCCAGTTTTCGATGACCCGACCGAGCATTTCCACTGGTATTTGGCGAATAACGCGAGTAATGTTGGCTTCCAGTTGATCAATCGTACGCGGCTTATCCATATAAACTTTGGACTTTACATAACCCCACAGAAAAAAGTCTAAGGGTGTGATATCACAGGACCTAGGCGGCCAACTGACTGGTCCGAAACGCGAAATTAACTGTTCACCAAATTTTTCTCGCAACAAAGCCATGGTTTCAAGTTTTGAAGATCTTCAAAACTTTTGGTACCAACAAGACGGCGCCACTTGCCACACAGCACGTGAAACCATGGCTTTGTTGCGAGAAAAATTTGGTGAACAGTTAATTTCGCGTTTCGGACCAGTCAGTTGGCCGCCTAGGTCCTGTGATATCACACCCTTAGACTTTTTTCTGTGGGGTTATGTAAAGTCCAAAGTTTATATGGATAAGCCGCGTACGATTGATCAACTGGAAGCCAACATTACTCGCGTTATTCGCCAAATACCAGTGGAAATGCTCGGTCGGGTCATCGAAAACTGGAACTCCAGAATGGACCACCTTAATCGCAGTTACGGACAACATTTGAAAGAAATAATCTTTAAAAAGTAAATGTAAGGAATGGTTCTTTTGTATTATAATAAAAATTACCCGATAAATTTGTTTTATTCATATTTTTTTTAGTTTTAGAAAAAGTAACTCCGAATGAATCACCCATTATTTATATAAGATATTGCTGTTGTGTTATCGATGCGTACCAATATCTCTTTGTTGCGTATTTGTTTAGCAAAGCACTTAATACCGTTAAAGGCAGCTTTTAATTCCAACAGGTTTATGTGATAATTAATTTCTGTATTTTTCGAGAACCCACTTGTCCTTTCACCATTACAGAATACGCCCCAGCCAGTTAGAGAAGCATCTGAAAATATTTCTAATGCATAACGTCCATTGCGTATTGGATTTTTTGTACACATAATACTATTTATCCACCATACGAAGTCTGGTTTCAGACTAATGGGTAACATCATAGTTTTATCATAGTCGTTGCCAGAGTTTCTCAAAGCCAGGAACTTTTCGCGTTCAAAGAGTTTGGTATAGACCCAGCCGTAAGAAACTGCTGGACATACAGAACAAAGTAAACCGAGAAATTTGGCAAAATCTCTAATAGATATTTGTTTATGTTTAGAAATATTTTCGATACACTTCTGAACTTTTACTCGTTTTTCCATTGGTAATTTTAAACAAGGATCCTGTGAATGCAGTTCGAAACCAAGGAAAGTTTGAGATTGTTTCGGTTGTAATTTACTTTTGCCAAAATTTATGACGAAACCCAAGCTTTCTAATAATGACTTTGTGTTGGTCACACATTTAAGGCAGTCTTCGTAATTATTTCCGATACAAATAATATCGTCTAAATAAATTGCCAGTATCAAGCCCCTATTCCTTAGTGTGGCCACCACCGGTTTCATGAGTTCAGTAAAGACATATGGGGCTAGAGACAAGCCGAATGGTAAACATTGAAATTCGAAAATATCCCCATCGAACATAAATCGCAGATACTTTTTACTAGTTTTGTCAATTTTTATTAAAAAATATGCTTCTTTGAGGTCTATCGTGGCCATATAGCAATTTTTTGTAATTAATTTTGTAACGGTTCGTATGTCTTCCATTTTAAAATGTTGTGTAGTAATAAAATTATTTAATTTTTTTAAATTAAGAATAAATCGAAATGAGCCGTCGCTTTTGTTAGCCAGAAATATTTTTGACAAAAATTGATCAGATACGGCAGCACACTCTACTACAGCACCCGAAGACTGTAGTTTAGATATTTCGATCTTAAGGTCGTTTATTTCGGAATTACTAAAATTTTGATTATTGGGTATTACATTTTGAATGACTGGGCTTGAGAAGGCGATTTTAAACCTCTCACGTAACTTAAAACGACAGGATCGTCGGTCATATCACACCATTCATCAAGAAAGTAGCTTAATCTACCCGCGTGGGGTATCCCCAACTAGCAAAAAGTGGTTTTTAAACTATCTCCAGGAGCTCATTTCCCTAGGACTATATGTGACTTATATCCGCATATAAGTCCGGAAAAGGGCCCACTTTATAAGTAAACTTTTACTTATATCGTATTTATAATAGACCGCGTCAATGTCGTTTACGCCTATATTGTTCCTGTAATAGAATTACGTCAATGCAATTAGTCCTGCAAATGCCAATATAAGTAAATCTTAGGACAATTTGAGATGAATACGCGTCCCGCAATGCTTCTTTAAGCTCACATTTAGTGAACAGTCGTATTGTGTTCTGTCGGTCCAGGAATTGTTTAAACTCTTTGAATAAGTGTAAATATTACTTAAGTTTAAGTTATTAATAATAATGTCAACCATAGCAGAAAATCAAAAGCTTATAGTTTTTAGTCTGGGGTATATTCGTAGGGGAATTTAAATTTTCTGATAATTCTATCATGGTTTTAATTAAAATTTTAAAGCGCTTCTTGTAATTTACTTATTTACATTTTAATATTTAATATTTTATTATGAAAATATCATGAACAGTTACCATTTTTTCGGTGAGCATTGCCAAGTGTGACTTAGCGCCGGTATAAGTAATATTGGTTCTATATTGGCGAGTGTTAAAACCGACAAAAATTCGCCATATTGTTAAACTAAAACTATATAAAGTTATTAGAAACTATATAAAGCGTGTTTTAGCCTATATTGGTCATTTCAAGCAAAAGTGACCTTATATGAGTTTTGATCAGGATTGTTTGAGATTACTTAGACTATAACACTACTATGGACTCCTATATAAGTGTATCTAAGCTTATAATGGCATGCGATAAATCTATATAGAGAACATTTTATCCTATTGCGTGCTGTTATAATCTTAGTGATTTTATTATCTTTGAAACGGGGATATAAAATACACTTCTAAGATAATGTAAAACCAGACAAGAAATATAAATGCTTTTCAGTAGTTTAACTTGAATTTACTTATATTGGCCATTAAAAATAGCTTATATGAGGATATAAGTATAAATAACAAGATTGATTGCGCCTCAGTGTATATATTCCTGGTAGATGCTCCTCGAGGAGTCTTAAGATTTAAATGCTCCTAAGATGTTATCTTATAGGCGCATATAAGTCTGAGTTACCAGATTAATTACTCCCGAGTGCAATTAGTATTGTTCCTAGCTTTTATAGGAGTCTTAATCCAGTAGTGGCCACGAAATATGATCCTATATACCGATATAAGTTCAAATTATAGGATTAATCGTACTGAAGTAGAAACGGCATTCATTAATGCTGTTAAAAGCGCAGTAGCAAATACTAAAACCATCATCGGAGCTATATAAGTCCACATAGCATTATAAAATTACATTCCAGGACTACTTTGCTAGTTGGGTCGTTACCTCGTTTAAGGTTTGTGTGCCTTGAAGTTGGTCTTTGATGGCTGTGTCTGGCGATGAGCAGCTGGAGTTGACCGTTTGTTTGTTTGAGCATGGTAGCGAGGTCTCTGCCCACCCTGTCTGCGTGCCTGTTGACCTTGAGATCTGGGTGGGCCCCGCCAATTTCCCTGCTGCGTGTATCTCCGGGATGTAGGTACAGTATCACTACGTTTAATTTGAAGTCCAGACATTTCGGCAGTTTTAGACGCCTTTATTTTTTCACCTAGGTTGGCTCCAAACAGGTAAGTGTCCCGTTTTACATCGGTAATCAGCTGTGTGAACTTCTTATCTAAGGATGTGATCACTAGTTTTCTTCTAGTTTTTGTATTTTCATAATGTAGGTCTAGCAGTATTTTATTAACGTCAGATATTTTCTTTATTAGTTCTATTTTGTCGGTATCTCCCTCAATAATGGAGCATGCCAGATTCGTTAACCCTGCAATTCCATAACCAAGATGGTTTTGTGCCTTTTCCAGTAATCTGTCTCTGTTTTTTACAGGATCGCTTAGAACCGGGATGATTTCTGGGTTCAGTAGAGGTGCTTTAGCAAGCTTGAAGTTTTCTGGTATTAATGACTTTTCCAGACCTTCTTGTTTCTGTTCACGCGTCAGGCCCTCGACTAGGATACGCCCCCAACGTTTAGCAATCTCATCAGGAATCGGTGGTCCCAGGACTTCGTCCTTTCCCTTCAATTCACCAAGTGCTTCTAATATTTCCTGAGGTAGGGACTCCTGGGTACTGCAGGCAGCAGTTACCGTATCTTTGCTTGTACTAGGACCTGGTTCCGAGAGTAGTGTTGGTACATCGATTTGTGTTTCGTGTTCAATATCCCTATCCAAAAGGGAGGACCTGTTTGCATTTTTCGACGAAAAAGCTGAAGCTACCGTGGACCTGATAAGTTGTGTTGGCACATCCGAATCGTCTGATTCTGAGAGGTCCACCCGCGCTTGCTCAAAAGGCGGTGAGTCACTTGATGGCCAAGGCTCGGAGTCTGTAAGGGACAACGCGGACGTTGCATTTAAATTACACGAAACAATCGTAGGCTGCTTTTGCAGCCGAGTATTTTAAAGTCTTTGGTTTATAATCACGTTATAACACGAGACTGTTTGGTTATCAGCCATGATCACGTCATGGAGAATAACAATGTCACCTCATCAGTTATTTGTTGCGATCAGATCGCTAATAATAACCGGCAGGTAAGCAGAAATCTATCAGCTGCGATCGCGTCGCGGAGAATAGCATCCGAAAATATAAAGTAATATAGTTCAAACTATACTACCTCGTTAACGTACGTCTACACGTTAACTTGGTACCTTGGGATAGAATATAGTCACGAAAAGAAACAAATTATCACAACAAATCCATTGACGGTAAGTACATAAATCATTGTGATAGCATGTTTTTTAAACATCTGGTCACAAATTATATTATTATAGTTGCATGAATCATGCGTAACGATAATTAGGAATAGTTCTAAAATAACGTAAACAAGTATGACCCACCTTCACTCGTTTCCGAGAAGCGGTTCAGTTGTTTTTGTAACCGTTTTATTTTCTTCCGAATGCGCGATTCTTTATCCTCGTGTTTTCGTTTACCCATTATGGTAAACTAAAAGTTACACTTTTTCACTAACTACTAACTCACTAACCTAATAACACTAAGTTTTACACGTAAAAAAGAAACTGATGTTGCGATGCCCGCACAAAGAAAGCGAATGACAAGAGTAATGGCGGCGTGGGCGCAGGTAACATAGTGGGGGAAGGTACTACGTAGTGAGGTTAATTTACTTGCTTTTAATATATATATTTTTTTTTAGCTCTAAATATTGTGCGATGCCTAGTACATTAGGAAGTGGACTACAAAGTGAATTATATAAATCTGAAGGATGTGACGTCGTAGTATAATGTAGTCCATAACTTTGTATTAACTTTCATACCTTTTTGGATAGCTGATAAGACAAGGATATTTTCCTAGTAATTTGTACATAAGGCGTAGTATATTTTTTTTTCACTAGACAACATTTTGTATGAAGTGGCAGCAAAAATCACCAAAAAAATAAATGTTTGTTTAGTGATATTTGCCAAGGTTTCTGGCATTTTTGAACTTTTAATTATGAACAAGGATCTGCTACGGCATCAACTATGATATTAACTTAAATTTCAGTACAGTCGCGCTGTAAATCATTTTTAAATTGGCTCTAAATTATTTAATCTGGAATTTTTCATAAAAATACTGAAAATGTAACTAACTCAAAAACTACTGAACTTCGGTAGAACATTTGGTGGCTTAATTTGTTGCATTTTAACCCTACTATGACGTCCTGCAAGGAATACGTCGAGTTACCAGTAACCCTGTATAATATAATATTAACTAAAACAAAATTGTCGATTAAACTGCTTAGGTCACACTGGATCAACAATCCACCGTGACCCAAAACAAAATGATTCACTGTGACCCATTGGCCGTTATGAAAAAAATATTAAAACCAAAAGAAACTACTTAGTTAATGGCTAAAATAGAATACGTTACATCCCATTTAACAAGTAACGAACGTAAAATAAAATTCAAATATTTATTGTCTGCGCCACTCGCATTATTTTATCTATATTTGTTCTATCTATACCTCATTATAAAAGCATAAACACATACTTGCAACATTATTGACTGGCCTGTTGGTCTAGTGGTCAGTGGCCCTGACTGCTATGCCAGAGGTCGTGGGTTCGATTCCCACCCAGGACAAATGTGTTGATCAGTTGTCTAGTACCCATAACACAAGCTCTGCTTAGCTTGGGACTAGACAGCGTTGTGTGAAAGTTGTGGAATATTATTATTATTTCTTTATTTACTTTTTAAATACATATTAAATATATTTTTAAATATTTCTTACAAAAATAATAAAAAAAACATTAAAAAATATAAAAAATAGAATGCCACCGTTAGCGGGAGCAGGGTCCAAGCTACCGGTGGTTAGGGCTCCAGAGACAGGAACCTCCTCACGATACGAGCCGTATCCAGGTGTACTGCCTTCTGTATCAGGCCCTTGATCCAACCGCGCAACGACAGCTTCGACAGGTGGTCGTCGAAGCTTTTGGCCATCAGGCCATTGGCGGTCACAACAATCGGCACAATGACAGCCGAGTCCACATTCCACATGTCGACAACCTCGTGTGCCAAGTCGAGATATTTAATCTGTTTCTCTTTCTCTGCTTTCACGAGGTTCTCGTCATGCGGGATGGTGACATCGACTATCATTGTGCGGCGCGCTAATCGGTCTATCACCACTATATCTGGCTTATTGGCTACAATAGTCCGGTCAGTGATGATAGACCGATCCCAGTACAGCGTGACATGGTCATTTTCGAGAACTGGGTCGGGCTCATACAAGTATGTGCCCGACCCAGTTCTGTATTTAGACCGACCCGTCTGTAGTTAGTACCACAGGTTTGTGCCAGTTCTCTTTAGCCATGGACAACGGGGTTAGTCTCTCGTCCATTGCTACCACATCTCGGTGTATACCCACGTCGGAATTAAGAAAATACTCTCTGAGGCTGCACACCTCGCGGTTGTGCAGAGTTTTGGCGTTTAAAAAGCCTCGACCTCCACATTTCCGCGGGATGTACAGTCTCATCACCGACGAGCGTGGGTGATGCATCCGATTTGCGGTCAGCAATGTACGAACTCACCTATCCAGAGCGTCTAGCTCAGTCTGAGTCCATTTGAGTATGCCAAAAGCGTACATCAAGACCGGCATGACCCAACCATTAAAGGCGCGCACCTTATTTCCACCCGACAGAAGGCTGTTTAAAACCTTCTTCAGGCGGCCAAAGAAGCGCTCCTTCAATGATTGCTTCATGTCAGCGACGTTAATGCCTAACGCTTCCGACATACCCAAATACTTATAGGTTTCGGTCGAGGAGAGGGATCTAAAGTGTATGGAATCTGAGAGTTGAATACCCGCAGATTCCATAATCTTCCCTCGCTTTACATGCATGACTGCACATTTGTCAACACCAAATTCCATTCTAATGGCACTACTGAAAGTTTCAGTTACCTTCAGTAGTTCCATTAGTTGTAGCTTGTTGGAGGCAATGAGTTTCAGATCATCCATGTAAAGAAGGTGAGATAAAACTTGACCACCTCTTCTCAACCGATGGCCCAAGCCTGATTCCTCCGGCAATGTGCTGAGAGGATTCAGAGCTAAGCAGAACCAAAGTGGGCTCAGACTGTCGCCCTAGAATATTCCCCGTTTGATCCATATAGGCTCATCGTCCCCCCGGCTTGGTCGACATCCCGGATAGCGAAGGACCGTTTTCCATTGCCCCATACATGACCCAAGGAAGGTGCGAAGAGTTGCATCTATTTTATACGACTCCAGCACCCTCATGAGCCATGTATGAGGAACAGAGTCGTAGGCCTTCTTGTAGTCTATCCAGCATGTCGACAAATCCTTGCGGGACCGACGAACCTGTTGCCTTATGAGAATGTCGATGAGGAGTAGCTCCTTAGTGCCGCGGGACCCGTTCCTACATCCATTCTGAGAGGCAGACTAATATAGTTAATATACTAATTTAATTATTTTCAATATGTTGATTAATTTTCACTCTCAGGATGGATGTAAGAAGTTTATAAACCGTCGACAGACATGTAATCGGCCTATAATTCTTGGGTTCCGCGGTACTACCTGTCTTATGGAGCAGGTGGGTGATTCCAGTTGTTAAAAACTCAGGCAGCGATCCGGACTCTAAGGATGCCTGAAATTGAGTTGCTAGGAGCGCGTGTGAGCTGCTATACCATTTTAGCCAAAAGTTTTGCAGTCCGTCCGGTCCCGGAGACTTCCAACTTGGTAACGGACGGACTGCTTTGGCCACATCTAGTGGACTGATGGTAATTTTTTCCATTTCTGGTATAGCTTCACACACGCGCTCGACATCACGCATCCAGTCATCCTCAGTATGACTGACGGGCACCGACCAGATGCCGCGCCAGAAGGTATTCGTGGCGATAGCATCTGGGCGGCACACCTCAGCCATATTTTGTTCAGGTCGCTCCCAAGTTCTGTATACCCACCTCTCATCGCTCCGGAACATGCGATTCTGTGTATACCGGTCGACTCGCCGCTTATACCGCCGAATACGGTTGGCCCATGCACAAACTTGCTGCTTCAGGAAGTCGATGCGCTCCGTGACACGGGACATGTATTCTCGGGGGCTGATTCCAGTTCCCTAGAATGCCCGCCTCACAAAGCGCATCACTCGCGGTCGTGTATTGCCCTCCCTGAAGCAGTATAGTTTACCAATGAGTACTCTGGCCCCATCAATACGCCTCTCGATCCTGCTCTGCCAGGCTGGGACGGCAGGTTTCGGTCGAGCAGCTTCGTTTTGAAACTTTACGTTAGCTACTCGACATGCCGCAACAGCCCCACAGTAGAGGATCGAGTGCGTATCAGTGAGGTCCTCGCTGCTTTCGAAGACATTCTTAAGCATAGTCCAGATCACACACTAGCGCCCTATTTTGTCTGTGCATTGGTAACCTAGGTAAACGGGGTCTAAGCTCGGTCGGAATCGACCTATACTCACGAAGCGCATCCTCCAGAGCGCTCCTCAGTTGGTCGTTGCACTGACTACTTACTGTGACAACCCTATCATCTGCCACCTCATTATCAACAAGATTAGACCGCGGTGGGATTGCGTTAGTAGCCGGTGGTACCGCGGTCAGTGTTACTGTCGGTGTAGAGATGATAAAGTTACTCAGTACCTCTGAGCGCAGCCGATCAAGTGCGGCGTCGTCCAGCCTGTGGTTGTTCTGGATAACACGCACCTGATCCGACAATTGTTGCGACGAGACGTCTACGGTTGGTTCAAGGTCCTGGAACAGAGACAGCATCCTAACACGGTATGCAGTGAGGTTAGTTCCCCCCTCTGTAGCCCCGTAATATGCGCGCATGACGTTCTCGTCCATTGACTGAGTCCATCTCATGCGCTGCACACAACCACCGGCAGCGGGGACCCGGCTCGGGGCCGGTTGGCCCCTAGGTCCCAAGCTCTTCGGTGGCCGGCCTCTCCCCGGCCGACGTACAGGTGTTGGCGACGTCGGCGGGGAAAAATACTCGTCGCTCGAGCTCGACGCGACTGCAGCCGCCGGTGACACTGGTGATCCGGGGTCCGGCGGCGGCGAGGCGGAGCTGAGCGGCGAGTCCGGGGGTGGATGGCGTGCGCGGCGGGCAGCTGCTCTTGTTAGCATCGTCAGATTTTCATTTTATGTATTTCTTCGTTCTATGGTTCTATGTATTTTTGTGACATCTGTCACCTGTCCAGAATGCGTATTATTTTGTCGATTTCCATAATATTTATTGTGGTTTTATACTCATGGGTAAAAGTAAATAGGTATATTGTAACTTTATGCTGTAAATTTTGTGTAATATATGCCCAACAATTAAGATTTAAGAAATAAAATACTGCGAATGAAAAAACTCAATCTGACAGTTGCCAGTGTTGCCAGCTTTTTATTATTATTATTATCTCTTTATTCATTTACTGATAAACATATAAATTACATTTTTAAATATTTCATTAAAAAATAAAACATTTAAAAATATAAAAAATAGTAGCCCACCGGTATCGGGAACAGGGTCCAAGCCACCGGCGGTCAGAGCTGCAAAGAGAGGAACTTCCTAACTATGCGAGCCGTGCCCAGGAGTACCGCTTTCTGAATCAAGCCCTTGATCCAGCCACCTTAGAGAGCCTCCTAAGGTGTTCGTCGAGGCTCTTGGCTATTAAGCCATTCCCTGACACGACTATCGGTACAATAATCGCCGAGTCCACTTCCCACATGTCTACAACCTCGCGAGCCAAGTCAATATACTTATTTTGTTTTTCTTTCTCGGCTTTCACAAGGTTCTCGTCATGTGGAACGGATATGTCGACAATGATTGCACGCCTCTCGATTCGGTCCACCACCACTATATCAGGTTTGTTCGCCACAACAGTCCTGTCAGTGATGATGGACCGATCCCAGTACAATGTGATATGGCCATTATCAAGAACTGGGTCGGGCACATACCTGTAGTACGGCACTTCCAATGCCACAAGGGAGTATTTTAGAGCTAGTTGCTGATGGATTATCCTGGCTACAAGGTTGTGTCTATGCAAGTACTCTCCGTTAGCTAGACTAGGACAACCAGAGATTATGTGACGGATTGATTCTCCTGGACGGTGACATGCCCGACAGATGTCAACCGTGCCGTCCTTCACAATAAATCCCCGTAGTTATTCGTCATGATAACTTCGTCCATAATTGCACAAACAAAACCTTCGGTTTCCCCAAAGAGGTCACCGAAACGTAGCCAGGCTACGGACGCCTCTAGGTCAACATCGGGTCCATGAAGGGCCTGGAAAAAGCGTCCGTGAAGCTCTTTGCTCTGCCATACTTCCCTGCGATCGTTAGTGTCAAGCACTACCGGTTTGCGCCAGTTCTTGACAGCCAGGGAGAGCGGGGTGAGTCTTATGTCCACTGCTACTACATCTCGATGCATACCCACGTCGGCAGCTAGGAAATATTCCCTAAGATTGCATACCTCGCGGTTGTGTAGGGTCTTAGCATTTAAAAAACCTCGACCTCCACACTTCCGCGGGATATACAACCTCATCACTAACGATCGTGGGTGATGCATTCGGTATGCAGTCAGCAGTGTACGGACTCGCCTATCCAGGGCGGCGATTTCCGTTTGAGTCCATTTGAGTATGCCGAAAGAGTACATCAATACCGGCATAACCCAACCGTTGAAGGCACCCACCCTGTTCCCGCCCGAAAGAAGGCTATTAAGAACCTTTTTCAGGCGTCCAAAGAAACGTTCCCTCACCGATTGCTTCATGTCAGTGATATTGATGCCTAGAGCTTCCGATATACCCAAATACTTATAGGTTTCGGTTGAAGAGAGGGATCTCAGGTTTATGTACTCCGTGAGTTGAGTGCCCACGGATTCCACAACCTCCCCTCGCTTTACATACATGACCGCACATTTGTCCACACCAAACTCCATCCTGATGGTACTACTGAAGATTTCAGTTACCTTCAGTAGCTCTATCAGTTGCAGATTGTTGGGGGCAAAGAGCTTCAAGTCATCCATGTAAAGGAGGTGAGATATAACCTGACCGCCTCTCTTCAACTGGTAGCCTAGACCTGAATTCTCCAGCAGTGTGCTTAGAGGATTCAAGGCTAGGCAAAACCAAAGCGGACTCAAACTATCACCCTGGAATATACCTCGCTCAATCCTTACAGGTTCGCTATACCTTTGAATATATCGACATCCTGGATAGCTAAGGACCGTACTCCATTGCCCCATACATGACATCAGGAAGGTGCGTAGAGTTGTGTCAATTTTATACAATTCTAGCACCCTCATGAGCCATGTATGAGGAACAGAGTCATAGGCCTTCTTATAATCTATCCAACATGTCGACAGATCTTTTCGGAAACGTCGAACCTGTTGGCTAATGGCCATATCAATGAGGAATAGCTCCTTAGTACCGCGGGACCCACTCCTACATCCATTTTGAGAGGCAGACATGATTGAGTTATTTTTAACATGACAGTTAATCTTAGCTCTCAAAATGGATGTAAGAACCTTATAGACCGTCGGTAAGCATGTGATAGGTCTATAATTTTTGGGTTCCGCGGTGCTACCAGATTTGTGGAGCAGGTGGGTTATTCCTGTTGTTAGGAACTGGGGCAGTGACCCTGACTCTAAGGCCGACTGAAATTGGTCGGCCAAGCGAGTGTGTGATCTTGTGAACCATTTAATCCAGAAATTGTGCAGTCCATCCGGCCCTGAAGATTTCCAGTTAGGCAACGGACGGACTGCACGAGCTACATCTTGGAGGCTGATGTCAATTGCCCCCATTTGTGGTATTGGATCACACGCACGCTCGACCTCCCGAGTCCAGTCACCCTCGGTGTAACTGACAGGTACCGACCAGATGCTGCGCCAGAATGAAGTCATGGCTTCATCATCCGGGAGGTTCACGTCAGTCACACCTTGACCCGATCGTTCCCAATCCCTATAAACCCACCTCTCATTACTCCGGAATGTGCGATTCAGGGTGTATCGCTCCACCCGCCGCTTATACCTACGAATACCACTTGCCCATGCATACACCTTCTGCTTCAGGAAGTCGATGCGCTCTGTGACTCGGGACATGTAGTTTCGGGGGCTAATGTCAGTCCCCGAAAATGCCCGCCTCACAAAGCACATCACCCTTGGGCGAGTGTTGCCCTCCCCGAAGCAGATTAGCTTGCCGATGAGTACTCTGGCCTCACCAATACGACGCTCGATCCTGCACTGCCAGGCCGGCACAGCTGGTTTCGGTCGTGTAGCTACGTCACTGCTTGGGAATTTGACGTGAGCTACACGACATGCCGCTACAGCCGCGCAGTACATTATCGAGTGTGTATCGGTGAGATCTTCGCAGTCGTTAAAATAATTTACTAACTGCGAATCCAGAGTAGCCACCAGCGCCTTATTTTTATTATGCATGGGCAAACGAGGTAAGCGCGGCCTAAATTCGGGCGGCATGTTACGGTACTCCCGAATAGCACACTCCAAAGCATTCCTCAGTTCGTCATTGCACTGGGTACTTACTTGTGCAACCATGTCAGTACTCCCCTCGTCAGCATCGTTGGTCGGATGATTTGACAGTGGTACCTCTCTTGGTACCACATGTTGTGACGGGGGTGCACTGACACGGTTGCTCATTTCCGTTCGGAGGCGATCAAGCACAGCGTCATCCAACATACGGTTACGCTGGATGACCCGTACCTGATCCGACAGTCGTTGGTCTGAAACGTTGACGGCTGGCTGCTCTCCGAGCTGCAGCTCTTGTCAACATCTTTAATTTCTTCCCATTTTCTTTGAACTATGAGATTTTGACTTGTGACACATGTCACAAGAATATTTTGGATTTTTCATTTTTAAGTTATACTTATTCATGATATATATATATGTATATTTGGCACTATTTATTATAGTTGTTGTTTTTATTATTATCTCTTTATTTTCTTTTAAATACATATAAATTATATTTTTAAATATTTCTTACAAAAAATAATATAAAAACATTTAAAAATATAAAGAATAGAAGACCACTGATGACGGGACCAGGGTCCAAGCTACCGGTGGTTAGGGCTCCAGAGACAGGAACCTCCTCACAATACGAGCCGTATCAAGGAGTACTGCCTTCTGTATCAGGCCCTTGATCCAACCGCGCAACGACAGCTTCGACAGGTGGTCGTCGAGACTTTTGGCAATTAAACCGTTGGCGGAAACGACAATCGGCACAATGACAGCCGAGTCCACATTCCACATGTCGACAACCTCGTGTGCTAAGTCGAGATATTTAGTCTGTTTTTCTTTCTCAGCTTTCAAGAGGTTATCGTCATGCGGAATGGTGACATCGATTATCATTGTGCGGCGCGCTAATCGGTCTATCACCACTTTATCCGGCTTATTGGCTACAATAGTCCGGTCAGTGATGATAGACCGATCCCAGTACAGCGTGACATGATCATTTTCGAGAACTGGGTCGGGCACATACTTGTAATACGGTACCTCTGATTCCACAAGTTTGTATTTCAAAGCAAGTTGTTGGTGTATAATCCTGGCCACTTGGTTGTGTCTGTGCAAATACTCCTAACGGCGAGTATGAGAACAAACCAGAGATAATGTGTCTAATGGACTCGCCCGGACGATGGCATGCCCGACACACGTCCACCGTCCCGTCCTTTATTATACAATGTGTAACTTTAAATGCGCAAAACCTCAGACACCCCAAACGATTTTTAATCCAATTGACCTAATTCTGAGAGAAAAAAAAAATTAAAAAAAAATTGAAGGTTTTATGTGCTGTTTTAGTTTGTTTAAAATTCGTATTTACATCGAAATGAGTATGATTATTATCCCGTTTATGAGAAAATCTAAATTGGACGACAACCATTTGTGTTTGTTTACCTATTTACGCAAGTTTATGCACGTGATGACTTCATTTGTTAATAAATAGACAAAGCAAAATTTTTAATTATGTTTTTTTGAAAAATGTGACCTATATTAAAAAGTGGTTTTATTGCTTCTACTGGTTATTCTGAACAAACTAATTTCAGGTTTTGCGCATTTGACGTTACACGTTGTATATCTCCGGTAGTTATTCGTCAAGACAACTTCGTCCACAATCGCACAGACAAAACCTTCAGTTTCCCCAAAGAGGTTGCTGAACCGTAGCCAGGCCACGGATGCCGCAAAATCTACATCAGGCTCATGAAGAGCCCGATAAAAGCGCCCGTGGAGCTCCTTGCTTTTCCATACTTCCTTGCGGTCATCAGTTGTAAGTATCACAGGTTTGCGCCAGTCCTCTTTAGCCATGGATAACGGGGTGAGTCCGTTATCCATTGCGACCACATCGCGGTGCATACCCACGTCGGTTTTGAGAAAATATTCTTTGAGGCTGCACACCTCGCGGTTGTGCAAGGTCTTAGCGTTCAAGAAACCGATGATTCGAGGAAGGTGCGTAGAGTTGCATCTACTTTGTACAACTCCAACACCCTCATGAGCCATGTATGCGGCACAGAGTCATAGGCCTTCTTATAATCTATCCAGCATGTCGACAAATCCTTGCGGAATCGACGAACCTGTTGGCTTATGGTCATGTCTATGAGGAGTAGCTCCTTAGTACCACGGGACCCGTTCCTACATCCATTCTGAGAAGCAGACATAATTGAGTTGCTATCTATATGTTGGTTAATTTTCGTTCTCAGAATGGATGTAAGAAGTTTATAGACCGTCGATAAGCATGTTATCGGTCTATAATTCTTGGGCTCCGTAGTACTACCTGTTTTATGGAGCAGATGGGTAACGCCAGTTGTTAAAAACTGAGGTAGCGACCCAGACTCTAAGGACGACTGGAATTGAGATGCCAGGAGCGTGTGTGAGCTGCTATACCATTTTAGCCAAAAGTTATGCAGTCCGTCCGGTCCTGGAGACTTCCAGTTTGGTAACGGACGGACTGCTCTGGCTACATCTATTGGACTAATGATGACTTTTTTCATTTCTGGTATAGCATCACACACGCGCTCAACTTCACGCGTCCAGCCATTCTCAGTGTGACCGACGTGCACCGACCAAATGCTGCGCCAGAACGCAGTCGTGGTGTCAGCATCTGGGCAGGTCACGTCAGTCACACTTTGTCTAGGTCGCTCCCAAGCTCTGTATACCCATCTCTCATCGCTCTGGAACATGCGATTCAGCAAGTACCGGTCGACTCTCCGCTTATACCGTCGAATACGGTTGGCCCATGCACAAACTTTCTGCTTCAGGAAGTCGATGCGCTCCGTGGTACAAGATAAGTATTCTCGAGGGCTGATTCTAGTCCCCGAGAACGCTCGTCTCACGTAGCGCATCACACGTGGTCGTGTATTGCCCTCCCTGAAGCAGTGTAGTTTACCAATGAGCACTCTGGCCCCATCAATACGCCTCTCGATCCTATATTGCCAGGCAGGAATGGCAAGCTTTGGTCGGTTAGCTTCATCACAACTTGGCAGTTTTACGTTAGCTAACCGACATGCCGCAATAGCCCCGCAATAGAGGATCGAGTGCGTATCAGTGAGGTCTACGCTGCTCTCGAACACATTCTCAAGCAGCGAGTCCAGAGCACTCACTATTGCCCTATTTTTTTTGTGCATAGGTAACCGGGGTAGACGAGGTCTAAGAGCGATGGGAGTCGACCTGTACTCACCTAGGGCATCCTCCAGTGCACTCCTCAGTCTATCGTTGCACTGGCTACTTACTGTGTCAACCCTATCATCTGCTTCATCATCAACATGATTGGACCGCGGCAAGATTCTATCCGTAGTCCGTGCTACCGTGGTCTGTGTTGGAGTCGAGATGATATGGTTGATCAGTACCTCTGAGCGCAGCCTATCAAGTGCGGTATCGTCCAATCTGTGATCACGTTGGATAACCCGCACCTGATCCGACAGTCGTTGGGTCGTGACGTTGACGGTTGGTTCCAGTTCCTGAAAAAGAGACAGCATCCTATCACGGTACGCAGTGAGGTTAGTTCCCCCCTCTGTAGCCCCGTAATATGCGCGCATGACGTTCTCGTTCATTGACTGAGTCCATCTCATGCGCTGCACACAACCACCGGCAGCGGGGACCCGGCTCGGGGCCGGTTGGCCCCTAGGTCCCAAGCTCTTCGGTGGCCGGTCTCTCCCCGGCCGACGCACAGGTGTTGGCGACGCCGGCGGGGAAAAATACTCTTCGCTCGAGCTCGACGCGGCTGAGGCCGCCGGTGACACTGGCGATCCGGGGTCCGGCGGCGGCGAGGCGGAGCTGAGCGGCAAGTCCGGGGGTGGATGTCGTGCGCGTCGTGCAGCTGCTCTTGTAAGCATCGTTAGGTTTTTTCATTCTTTGTATTTTCATGATTTTCATCTTCGTTCTTGTGACATCTGTCACCTGTCTAGTTTGCATTTTTTGGTATTTATAATATTTCTTCTGGTTTTATTCTTGTAGGTTGTTAATAAATATGTATTATTATTGTTTCTTTATCTTGGTGCGGTGAATTTTGTGTAAATATAGGTGTATATATAATTAATATTGAAGATTAAAATACAGCGAATGGAAAAAAACACCCTCTGACACTTAAGTGTTGCCAGCTTATTATTATTATTTCTTTATTTATTTTTAAAATACATATTAAATATATTTTTAAATATTTCTTACAAAAATAATTAAAAAAAACATTAAAAAATATAAAAAATAGAATGCCACCGTTAGCGGGAGCAGGGTCCAAGCTACCGGTGGTTAGGGCTCCAGAGACAGGAACCTCCTCACGATACGAGCCGTATCCAGGAGTACTGCCTTCTGTATCAGGCCCTTGATCCAACCGCGCAACGACAGCTTCGACAGGTGGTCGTCGAAGCTTTTGGCCATCAGGCCATTGGCGGTCACAACAATCGGCACAATGACAGCCGAGTCCACATTCCACATGTCGACAACCTCGTGTGCCAAGTCGAGATATTTAATCTGTTTCTCTTTCTCTGCTTTCACGAGGTTCTCGTCATGCGGGATGGTGACATCGACTATCATTGTGCGGCGCGCTAATCGGTCTATCACCACTATATCTGGCTTATTGGCTACAATAGTCCGGTCAGTGATGATAGACCGATCCCAGTACAGCGTGACATGGTCATTTTCGAGAACTGGGTCGGGCACATACTTGTAATACGGTACCTCTGATTCCACAAGTTTGTATTTCAGAGCAAGTTGCTGATGAATAATCCTGGCTACTTGGTTATGCCTGTGCAAATACTCGCCGTTAGCCAGACGAGAACAACCAGAGATAATATGTCTAATGGACTCTCCCGGAAGATGGCATGCCCGACACACGTCAACCGTCCCGTCCTTAATTATATGTCTCCGGTAGTTATTCGTCAGGATAACTTCGTCCATAATCGCACAGACAAAACCTTCAGTTTCCCCAAAGAGGTTACTGAACCGTAACCAGGCCACGGACGCTAAGAAATCTACATCAGGCTCATGGAGAGCCCGATAAAAGCGCCCGTGGAGCTTCTTGCTTTTCCATACTTCCTTGCGGTCATCAGTAGTTAGTACTACAGGTTTGTGCCAGTTCGCTTTAGCCATGGACAACGGGGTTAGGCCCACGTCCATTGCTACCACATCTCGGTGCATACCCACGTCGGTTTTGAGAAAATACTCTCTGAGACTGCACACCTCGCGGTTGTGCAGAGTTTTGGCGTTTAAAAAGCCACGACCTCCACACTTCCGTGGGATGTACAGTCTCATC
This sequence comes from Mythimna separata, assembly GCA_030763345.1. NCBI lineage: Eukaryota > Metazoa > Arthropoda > Insecta > Lepidoptera > Noctuidae > Mythimna > Mythimna separata. The sequence continues at coordinate 16,504,179 of CM061167.1, read as the reverse complement.
ACCGACGATCGTGGGTGATGCATCCGATTTGCGGTCAGCAATGTACGAACTCGCCTATCCAGAGTGTCTAGCTCAGTCTGAGTCCATTTGAGTATGCCAAAAGCGTACATCAAGACCGGCATGACCCAACCATTGAAGGCGCGCACCTTATTTCCACCCGACAGAAGGCTGTTTAAAACCTTCTTCAGGCGGCCAAAGAAGCGCTCCTTCAATGATTGCTTCATGTCAGCGACGTTAATGCCTAACGCTTCCGACATACCCAAATACTTATAGGTTTCGGTCGAGGAGAGGGATCTAAGGTGTATGGAATCCGAGAGTTGAATACCCGCAGATTCCACAATCTCCCCTCGCTTTACATGCATGACTGCACATTTGTCCACACCAAATTCCATCCTGATGGCACTACTGAAAGTTTCAGTTACCTTCAGTAGTTCCATTAGTTGCAACTTGTTGGAGGCAATGAGTTTCAGATCATCCATGTAAAGAAGGTGAGATAAAACCTAACCACCTCTTCTCAACCGATAGCCCAAGCCTGATTCCTCCAGCATTGTGCTGAGAGGATTCAGAGCTAAGCAGAACCAAAGTGGACTCAGACTGTCGCCCTGGAATATTCCCCGTTTAATCCATATAGGCTCATCGTCCCCCCGGCTTGGTCGACATCCCGGATAGCGAAGGACCGTTTTCCATTGCCCCATACATGACCCAAGGAAGGTGCGAAGAGTTGCATCTATTTTATACAACTCCAGTACCCTCATGAGCCATGTATGAGGAACAGAGTCGTAGGCCTTCTTGTAGTCTATCCAGCATGTCGACAAATCCTTGCGGGATCGACGAACCTGTTGGCTTATGACCATGTCGATGAGGAGTAGCTCCTTAGTGCCGCGGGACCCGTTCCTACATCCATTCTGAGAGGCAGACATAATTGAGTTATTTTCAATATGTTGATTAATTTTCACTCTCAGGATGGATGTAAGAAGTTTATAAACCGTCGACAGACATGTAATCGGCCTATAATTCTTGGGTTCCGCGGTACTACCTGTCTTATGGAGCAGGTGGGTGACTCCAGTTGTTAAAAACTCAGGCAGCGACCCGGACTCTAAGGATGCCTGAAATTGAGTTGCTAGGAGCGCGTGTGAGCTGCTATACCATTTTAGCCAAAAGTTTTGCAGTCCGTCCGGTCCCGGAGACTTCCAACTTGGTAACGGACGGACTGCTTTGGCCACATCTAGTGGACTGATGGTTATTTTTTCCATTTCTGGTATAGCTTCACACACGCGCTCGACATCACGCATCCAGCCATCCTCAGTATGACTGACGGGCACCGACCAGATGCCGCGCCAGAAGGTATTCGTGGCGATAGCATCCGGGCGGCACACCTCAGCCATATTTTGTTCAGGTCGCTCCCAAGTTCTGTATACCCACCTCTCATCGCTCCGGAACATGCGATTCTGTGCATACCGGTCGACTCGCCGCTTATACCGCCGAATACGGTTGGCCCATGCACAAACTTTCTGCTTCAGGAAGTCGATGCGCTCCGTGACACAGGACATGTATTCTCGGGGACTGATTCCAGTTCCCGAGAATGCCCGTCTCACAAAGCGCATCACTCGCGGTCGTGTATTGCCCTCCCTGAAGCAGTATAGTTTGCCAATGAGTACTCTGGCCTCATCAATACGCTTCTCGATCCTGCTCTGCCAGGCTGGGGACGGCAGGTTTCGGTCGAGCAGCTTCGTTTTGAAACTTTACGTTAGCTACTCGATATGCCGCAACAGCCCCACAGTAGAGGATCGAGTGCGTATCAGTGAGGTCTTCGCTGCTTTCGAGGACATTCTTAAGCAGCGAGTCCAGAGCACACACTAGCGCCCTTATTATTATTATTATATTACACTTCACTCAATAACTCATTCGAGAGGGTTTTCCATCCAAAATCCATTCCTTCCTCTCTTTCCTGTTCGTTCATTCTGGTGACACGTATCTTCGTGCGCCCGCGCTCCCTCCAAAACAAAACTCTAAAAAGTGAAAATATTGGTGCTGTGTGGTGAAAATCTCAAACTCTCTTCTCTCACGAATCTTGGAGGAAATATCGCCTGACCCGGCGCGCTTTGGAGGCTGCTATCGAAGGAACCAACGCATCTTTTCATCCTCCGTAAGTCCTTTTTCCTTCTATTTATATTTCTGAATCACTTTGGCATAAAACAAATTAAGAAAACACGTAAAAAATAGTTTTGTAACTCACTTATTGACCAACGTGTGACAGCGCGTCGTCTTCCCGCTAAGGCAGCGCCATAGTGACCGGTGCGGTGGAGAGGGGTATGGATGAGCGTTCACCACGCATTGCTTTGTGTGCGTAAGCGTCATAAAGACTGCGTTATAATAACTAATCCACTGTACCCCGTGATCCACTGTGACCCAGTCTCCCCTACTCTTGAAAGTCAAATTTCTGCTCTTCCAGACGCACAGACAGCCGTTTTCCAAGCTTTATTCTGAAGAGTTAATGGAATATTAATTGCAAAAACTAACACACTGTATTTATAATGAAGTCGGTAAATACTGTTAACACGCGTCCGCATTGACGTTAACCAATGCTGTAGTCTATTATCCTTAGAAAAAATCAATACTTACATATTGTGTAGGTATGGAATTATTCAGTATTGTTATAAAAAAGTACACCTACGAAAGCCTTAATAATTTGTTTTTTACTCAAACACAACCAACCTAATGTTATTAGTATTGGCATAACCGATTTTGAAGTTTCGATATTCATCCTATTAGATAATGGCTTTTTTAATACAGTTGCTCAAAAAGTGGCGTATTGCAGGGACGTTTAGCGTTCGGGAAGTGGGCTATTATACAGTCGTGCTTTTTCTTTACCATTCCCGAACTCGTGCTTTTTCTTTCCCAACTGTCAAAATATTGTCTATTTAAAAAGAAAAAATCAACCACGAAGTTTTTACTAAAAAAGTTTTTAGTGCAAATATTTCTAAAAAGAAGCTACTAATTTGTTTCAATATCAGATTCAATGAGTGAGGTTGGGTTTCATTTCATTTCATCAAATTTCATTTCATATCAATAAAAAAATGTACTGAAGACTTGGCTGTATGGGGCATAGCTCCCTTTGTCTACCCAGAATGGGTGAAGAAAACAAAAAAAAAACTGCTTATATTTTTTACGGTTCGCGCCATTTTGATTAGTCAGTTGAGTTTAATGTGTTTTTATTATTTTATTAAACTGCTTAATTTTTTCGCAACTGTATTAAAAATAGTTGTTCAGTACACGTGCGGAACCGTCATTGCAACTTGTTCCGACTGTGAACCCTCACCTTCGGCTGCGCCTCGGCTCGGGTTAACATTTGTCGAAACTCTTTGCAATGATAGGCTTTCCGCACTTGTAATGAAATATACTATTTTAATACAGTTGCTCAAAAAGTAGCGTATTGCAGGGACGTGTAGCATGGGCTATTACACACTCGAACTTTTTCTTTACCTTTCCCGAACTCGTGCGTTCTCTTTCCCAACTGTCAAAATAATGTCTATTAAAAAGAAAAAACCAACCACGAAGTTTTTACTAAAAAAAGTTTTTAGTGCAAATGTTTCGAAAAAGAAGCTACTAATTTGTTTCAATATCAGATTCAATGAGTGAGGTTGGGTTTCATTTCATTTCATCAAATTTCATTTTCATTTCATATCAATAAAAAATCTATTGAAGACTTGGCTGTATAGGCTTAGTTCTCTTTGCCTACCCAGAATGGGTGAAGAAAACAAAAAGAATATCTTATATTCTTTTATGGTTATGTATTATATGGTTTTATTATTGTATTAAAATTGCTTCATTTTTTCGCAACTGTATTAAAATATTTGTTCAGTGCACGTGCGGAACCGTCATTGCAACTTGTTCCGACTGTCAACCCTCACCTTCGGCTGCGCCTCGGCTCGGGTTGACATTTGTCGGAACTCTTTGCAATGACAGGCTTTCCGCACTCGTAATGAAATATACTATTTGCATTTTTTTTGTACACATAGAATAAACAATAGTCGTTTAATTGTACGTGTTGTTTACCATTGCGTTTGCACATAAATATCCTATTTGTTGCAGTGTACACGGTGGCGCGGCTGGGAAGCATACTGTCTGGCCGCGCCACCGAATTTGTTAAAAATCTCGCGAATCTTTCAAGTACTATTTTTAGTTTATTTGGTACCATAATGAACATATTATGTACATTTATTTTTATTAGCCCCGATTCAAAATGCGACTGTGGTGCGGCCAGAAAGTACCACACAAGCTTGCGCCTTTTGATGTAAACAAAACATCGAAGCCTTTTTTAACTAAATTGCTTACAGATAAAAGATTTGTAGCGAGGCCAGGGATATAAAGAACATCAATAATTTTATTTACACTATCGGAAATATGAATATTTACAGTACCTTTACCATGGCATAGTAACTGCTCCTTGTTAGCAACTGTAATAGGGGTGACATGGGAACACATGGTTGCATACCAATCTTTCCTGATACTCATATGGGAAGTTGCGCCAGAGTCAATATACTCTTGAGAACTGTCTTGAGAACCTGAGAGACGAATGTTAGAAAAACAGGATGAAAGCGTGAATTTGGATGTATAATTTGTAGAAGTTTTAGACAGAAGAAAGCCATATCTAAGCTTTCTTTTTACAATAGGTACTGAACTTTTTCTTCTCGTCCTTCGTTTGTAGCGCTGCGTTGTCAGGTCCTCTGGTGGTAGTAGCTGTTGCGGTGCGCACGTCCTCTTTGAGAAGTGCTGTCACCACATTTTCCGATGAAATCTTCGTGTCGGAATGTTCAAGAGCCGTAACGAGTGGATGAAATTTTTCTGGAAGTCCAGCAAGTATAATAATGCCAAGAAATTCATCATCTACCTCCTATTACCTGAAGTTCTTGCTGCGTTGATAACGCCTTGTTCACGTACTCTTGTATGTTTCCTGTGTATTTCCTAGGAGACTCTTCATTAAATCTAATCTCCTTGTGAGCCCGCTAACTGCGTAAGCCTTCTTTATACAATCAAATGTTTAGTATGCGGTTTTCGCTGACCTAATTATTGGAAACATCGACTCGTCACACGTGAGGCAAATCTTTGCTCGTGCCTTCACGTCTCCGCGCGTGGCGATGGGATCGGCGGGATCGACCGCTTAAATCACAACGTCCCATAAGTCGACGTCCGTCAGATACATAGAGATTTAAAGAGATACAATAGAGCGGCTAGCAGAAAAAATGTCTAACGAAAACTGTCAGCCCAAGTTTCAGCATTGCATAGCATTTAGCTTCGAATAGCAAACACGCGAATTCAATTTGTCAAAATTTATTAATTTAGCTATTGCTCAATAAGTGGTCACCAGTGTGTGCTAGGGATGTTACTTACAATTTTGATGGTATAAACAATCGATAGTTAAAGTTATCAGTATTTGCTTCACATGTGAATACATTAAAAAAATACCAACAAATTCGAGGAACATAGAGTAGTTTCAATGTAAATTATTTATTTAGGTAGATTTTTTAAACACAAATGACAAAATTATCGGTAAATATTATGCATGGTTAGTATACCAAAAAATGTTTACATTCATCATCATGCATGAAGCAACACTTTTTTTTTCATTGTCAGTAATCACTTTAATAATGATTTATGCTAATTTTATAAAAATGCAAGAAAGCAAAAGTGCAGAGCTGTTCGGTTGTATTATTCCGAACACACATGCTCTCACCTTTAAAGGACAATAATATGATGGTTATGTGTATGCAATGAGAGGCAGACATTTAGGTTGTTTTTTTTCCCTTTTGGAGGTCTGGTAGGCAGCCGCTCCTCGTAAAATACTGGTATTCAGCTAAATCCGGCTTGACTGGAAGCCGACCCCAATATAGTTGGGAAAAGGCTAGGCAGATGATGATGAAGATGATGAGGTTCATAACAACAACTTCCCAAAATGGTAATTCCCTAAATGTTTATATCCTATTTCGTCCACTTCCCAAAACGACCAAATAGTCCGTTTTTAGGGTTCCGTACGACTTTGTTATCCGTCTGTCTGTCAAGAACTTTTATCTCGGGGTCGCGTGGAGGTATCGAGTTGAAATTAATTGAACTGTTTTCATAGGTGGGTTGGTACGGAACCCTCAGTGCGCGAGTTCAACTTGCACTTGCCCAGTTTTTTTCCTGGTATGTTGATCAATCATAGTAATTTTCAGCTGGGTGTGAATTATTGTAACCTAAAAAATATATGTTTTGTTGAAGTCGAAATATTAGTTGTTGTTTTAATTGCTGCAGTAGTAGTAGTTTTTTTATCTTTGTAGTTGAGTTTTTATTGTATGTTATTTTGGAGCACACGAGATCTAAATTCAGTCTTAAATTAGTTAGTTGGTTTCATTTGACATATGTGAACCAGCTGGGTTTGGGTCAGGATGGTCACAGAACAGAAACAAGTGGTCCTTTACCAAGTTTATTCTACTTTTATTTTACTTTACAAATTTAACAATGTCGTCCTTCTCCCAGTTCGTATCTTCCCGCCATATTAGATTCTTAACAACCATAACTCAAGAATGAAGTTCTCAACACATAGACTTTTAAAGCTACATGAATAAATTATTAATATTATACAACTGGATTAACTAATAAAATGGTTAATTACATATTAATCATTAAACAATAATATTAATCAAACAATCCTGCACAATCATTAACTTTTAACAATAATTTTAGACACCGGAAGCTGACAAGCGGAAGGTGTCAATGTTTTATTTTAAATTATTACAAAGATTATGTCAATAGACCAAAGAGTTAAACAGGAGGAGTTTGCATGTCAAGCTGGTAGATATGCAGGTCCCGATTTCTGTAACACATTAATTACACTTTTAAGGACGGAAGTATTTAATACAATATTTACTGAGGACGAAACTTTTCTCATGGAGACAGAATCAGCCTACGCCAGGTAAAAAAATACTATGATTTCATTCAATTTAATAGGTGTAGTTATTTTGTGCATCTTTTAAAATGTAGTCGTTACTTACAAGCCTAAAATATGACATCAATTCTCGGCAATCTACTTGTTATGTTAAGTATAACATACCAAATAGATTCCCCAAATTTGGCTAAAGTTTCCGATATCTTACTTAGCAGATAATTTCATAGAAATTCTGTTCCATTTTTTAATTTATTCAGAAAGTAGTGGCTACTCGCACATTGTGAAACAGGCCCATAAACTAATAAAATATATCCTCTGAAATTAATCAAATCAAAATAGAAATATAAATAATATTTATAGGTATTTTCTCAGAGAAACCGACTTTGTATTACAAGGGATGCGAATAATTAGTATAGCAATTTTTTTTTAAGACCTTCAAGAAGTTTCCTCACACGGAAATACATATAAACTGTGGATTGCAGTGTGTTGAAATAGTATCTGAAAGGAAATTAGGGCTAGTTACTCATCTAAAATTAAAATGCAAAATGTGTAACGAATCATTTACCATTTGTTGCAATGACCCTGAGATACATTTAAATATAAATGCCGTTGCGGGTGCAATAGCAATAGGATGTGGCAATACACAACTAAATGAATTGTTAGCCGCAATGGATTTGCCCCAAATATCCTCTAACATATTCAACCAAAGAATGGACACAGTCAACAAGTTTTGGGAAAAAGAAATAGCTATTTCAATGAATGATGCTGCTAATGAGGAACGTCGGTTGGCTATTGAAGATGGCAAAGTGAGCGCTAACGGTATCCCACTTATTGACGTCATTGCGGACGGTTGTTGGGAGAAAAGGTCATATAAAAAAAATTACTCATCCCTATCAGGCGCAGCTGCAATAATTGGGAAAAGAACAGGAAAAATTATTTTTATGGCTGTGAAAAATAAATATTGCTGCATATGCGCCCAAGCTGCAAAAAAGAATGTCACACCTAAGGAGCATGAATGTTATAAGAATTATTCTGGTAATTTAATCTTTAATTTTTTTTTGTATAGTGTAGAACATGGAGAATGTAATAATAATATTATTTTCAGGTTCTTCGACTTTTCTGTGTGTGTTCTTCGAATGGAGTCTAAAATTTTGGTAGAAGGCTTCAAAAATAGTATCGTAATGTATAATTTAATTTATGCACTTTTAATATCAGATGGTGACGCAAATACCTATGCAAAATTGTTGCAGGCAAGACCTTATGAAAACTTAACAATCGAAAAATCGAATACCGGAACCATCTGTTAAGGAACCTTTGTAATAAATTACAGGCGATTACAACGGATACAAAATATTTAATTAAATATAGATAATATTTAATAAAAAAAGGATACTATCTATAAGAAAAGTAATCGTTACAGCTATTAAAAACCATAAAAAAGCTGGCGATATTAATAATTTATACAATGATATTATGTTGGCCGCGGAGCATAGTCTTAGGATACATAATACTTGCAAGTCTTACTTTTGTTCTAAGGTAGAGGAAGATGATAATTTAGATAGAGCTGTCTTCACAAACAGTTTGTGGCACAGAATAAAGTTTGTGCTAACGCACATAGCGGCTCACTCAAGAAGTTTGATTGAAGACGTTGACAGCAATATTGTAGAAAGGTATCACAGTATTGTTGCCAAATTTGTAGGCGGTAAACGAATAAATTTTTCTCAGAAGTACCAATATCAAATGCGGTGTAATGCAGCAGCTTTATCATTTAACACCAATAAACATCTGTCATTGTTGTAAAAATCTATTATGGGCAAGAGCCCAAGGGGTGAAATAAAAAAATTGGAAGCACGCAAACGAAAACAACTTGAACGATAAAAAATATAAAAAACTAAAGAAGAGATTGTATGAATATAACAATGAAAATTCAAAAAATTATGGAGAGCAATGTTTAAAACCGGATATGAGTGAGCAGATGTTAGAACATTCGTAAAAAATATTTTTAAATCAAATTGAAAGAACCACAATAAATACAAGGTGGTTCTAGTGAGTGGTTAGAGCTAAGGAGACAAATTTTGACAGCTTCCAATTTTAGACGTGTTATAAAAAGACGCAAAGATGTGAGTTGCGCCAATTAAGTTAAAGACACAATATACCAAAAATCAATAGGGCACGTAAACTCAATAAAACACGGACAAGTAAATGAAAATATCAGGAAAATACAAAAATAGAACCGTGTGGACTTTTCATTGACCGGGAATTACCATTTTTTGGCGCATCACCAGACGGTATTGTGACAACAATACCATAATAGAAATAAAATGCCCAATAACAGCATATAGATTGGGTATAGATAGCTTCTATCAAAGAAAAAAAAAAATATTTTACAAAAAGATGCCTGATTGATGGTAATTGCGTAATTAATAAACAACATAATTGGTGGTACCAAATTCAAGGTCAGCTGCATATAACAGGAAAGTCTAAATGCATACTCGGCATTTGGTCTGGGGAAAATTTTCCTGTAAAAACTGAAGTGATTTTTAAAGACGACGAACATTGGGACACAAAAATGAAAAATAAGCGGGTTCAATTTTATATAGATAAGACATACAGGAAACATGCCAATAAGGGACCCTTCTTACGTTATTAACGCTATACAGGAACGCAAAAATAAAAAGGAACAGGAAAAGAGAATGAAAAAAAGAAAACAAAAAGACGAGCAATATCATCAGAAGTCAATACACAAGAACTTCCAAAAAAGCAAAAACCACTTTGCGATAACAATCAAGAGCACATCAATCAAATGATTCTGTGTGTGTAACAGTGCTAAATAAGGATTTTTAAATACACAGTAGTTTGAACAAAAGCCGAAGAAGAATTAATAGCCATTTTCTGTAAATAACAACAGAACAGAAAATGGCTATTAATTATTTTTCTACCTGGCGTTAATCCCGGCCATTGCCAGGGTCCGCCTTCCGACTGAGTTTTCTCCACTTTGCCCTATCTTTAACATCCTTCTCAGTAAGGCCATTGGCTCTCATGTCGGACTTGACGACGTCCAGCCAGCGCTTGCGAGGGTGACCACGGGACCTAACCCCAAGGACAGCTATATCCATGCATCTCCGACCAACGTACTCCCTAGGGCGGCGCATGATGCGGCCATACCATCGCAGACGACACTCTTGCAGTTTTTCCCCCACGTCACGGACACCAAGACTACCTCGGATGAATGAGTTGCGTATACGATCGGATCGCGTTACGCCGTTCATCCACCTCAGCATCTTCATCTCCGTGACGCGAAGCTGCTTAGTGAGTGTGTCTGCTTAATGCCGGCCAATACGGCGAGTGTTGGCCGGCATTAAACAGACACACTTCAGAGAGATGCATCATACGGTCTGTCCTCCTGTACGGTAGTGCCGTACAGGAGGACAGGCCGTACCGTACAGGAGGACAGGCCGTATGATGCATTTATATATCTGCACCTTGAGCTTCGGAGGCATTTTACGGTCACATAAAACGCCCGTTACCTCGCGCCATTTTGCCCAAACCGCGCCTATACGTGCTTGGACATCGTCATCCACGCTGCCAGACTCGTGCAGCACGGATTCAAGGTACCGGAACTTATCGGACTTAGTGATCAAATCCGACCATATCCGGATAGTGCTTAAATCCGTGCCGCCACAGGACATGTACTCAGTCTTCGCCACATTTATTCTCAGACCGCCGTTTTCCAGCGTGTCTTTCCAAATGTTAACCCCGCGCTCAAGATGGGCTTTGTTCTGGTCAACGAGGGCGATGTCATCGGCATACATCATCAGATAGATAGATAATCTATTTCCTACAAAATCCCGGGACAAATATATGAAAGCCTATGGTAATTTTATTGAATGGAGAAATGCAAGAGGCGCCAAGAACTTGTGTTTTTGGCCTACTTCCAGCCTTTAGCCAAAACTAAACAACCTTCCACTCCTTGGAGTACATACTCAATGCTAAAATCAACCGTCAGTTCTAATAACGACGTAAAACTGGACACATATTCGAAATTAATAGTGTATCTGAAGAGAATGTCTGATGGATTTACATTTAAAAAATCCAAAGGTTTCTCAGGCAAAAATGTGGAGACTTTCCTAAATGAGGCACCCGACACAGACTTTCTTGCCATAAAAGTAAGTAACTATGTATATAGTGAATTAGTAAAGTATAACCATTAACCATAGTGTTTTAAAATGCGCATTTTATTATAACCTGTACTTAGATAGATTAATATACTATTAATATTGTCTTATTCAAATTCGGTTTTGTTACAGGTGGCTTTAACTGTCGGGATACACGGAGCTTGTCGTGGCATTTAACTGTTAAAAATAACTGTTGATGATGTCGAAAATCACTCGGATGATTCACACACGGTGTCTACTTCTCTTTCTCTTCCAACTCTCCTTTCGCGGTATGCTGGAAGAGATTTCTTTAAAAAAAAGCACTACCCTTGTACCTATTTTCTGTCTCCTTTTTCTTTTCTAATTCTTTTGTGTGTGTACATAAACTGTTAAATAAAATAAATAAATTATGCTTTTTTATCACTTTATCCATTTTAGCTTCTCCTCTCCAATTTTCAATAAAAGAAGGTTGGTCAGAAAATACAGAATCTGTATTAAATTATACAGTGGAAATACTACATTTAACCTTTTTAACGTTTTTCTTATCCCGAATATTTGTACATTTCCTCTTTCTCGCGCGTTTTTTGTTTGGGATTGCTTTGGTCACTACATCTTCACTTAGATTAGCAAGTGCAGTTTTTGTTATTCCATCTAAGAAAACGATGTATTTTTTATAAACTCGTCGATTCTATATTTTTGTACTTTTGTTTTAAAATAACATTCTATACCTGACGACTACGGTGCATTATTTTCTGAATTGAAATACGTATATGATATATTTGACCACAATGGAAGTGTTAATATTATTCTTCTTAATGTTGGAATAAGCGGTGGAAAATAGTAAACGTTTTCATTATTTTTTATGATTATTAGCTTGATTTTTAAATTAATCTTTAATCTTTGGATCATGCACAATATTTAAATCACCTACCTCAATAATACATTTGATTTTAGCATGAGTTTCTGACGCTTCTATTGACTCTGCTCTAATTTTAGCTCCACATTGCTTACAATATCCACTGAATCGAATATTGTAATCAACAGCTGAACTGCTTTTAAATATCCAAGTACAATCTCGCCTTGTTTCCTTCCACAAAATCTCACTCATAACGTTTGTCCACTTATGTTGAGGTAAAACTGTCTTCTTGTGCCGCGTTACTGATGGTCTATCTTTATCTGTTCGCGAACAATAGCTAGTGACTGGTCTTATATTTTGCCAATCGGATAATGATATTTCAAAATTCTCAACGGCATAGTTATCTTGTACAGAAGACTTTGGTGAATCTAGGTCTTCAGACGTCAAATTATCATGATATTCTGGAGAAGAACTTTGTTTCATTGTATTATTGAAGAAATAATCAAAATTATTTTTTAAAGAAAGATAAATAGCTTTCACGCTAATTCGACATGATACATTTTTACGAATATCAAGAAAAATCTTACTTGATGGTGGCGGCAGCAAATCTTTATCTTTAAGTTGGTCTTCATATTTCACGAACTCAAACTTTTGTTCATCAAGGGAAACTGATAGCACTTTTCCGCGTTTTTTCTTGTTTTCACTCATTTTCGCTGTTATAATGGCCGATACAAAATAATAGGAACAAACGACTGAAGTAAAAATATATTGAAGCTATGATAATAAAATAATAACAAACTACCCCCGTACGTAAACTATTGTAATAAGGCCTGCACATTCTGCTAACATTGTAACGCTTATTCTATTAACTTGTAATACAAATTGCTTACAAAATATTAGAAGGCGTTTAAAGAAGATTGGCAAAACCCCATGTACTTTCAGTATCACATACAGGCTTAACGTTTCATAGAATGAATATATGGATGTTAATGCTACAATGGAGTATAACAAAATATGTAATGGTAAGACATACATTAGAGTTGGGGATATTAAAATGATTTATAGACATAACCTCAAAATGGACCACCAAAAATAATACAAGGTACCTACCTAATTATGTAACTTAGAGCTTGACCAGAAGGGGCGAATTCGTCGCGATACTCTCGTGCGTATCACGCGCGACCGTTGCGCCCAGAAAGAGCGTATCAACGCTGGAGCATTCAACAATTCCGTATCAAATGTATGTGCTCAATTTCCCTGGATATGTGCACTCGCTCTGGAGTTCGCGCGTTTAACTGGACGCAACAAGGAGTCCCTAGTATCTCTAGTCGCGTGTAACACGCGCGAGTCGAGGGTCAGGCTTTGTGCGCGCGATGCTTGTGGACGCGACGTATTTGTGTTAGTATGTTACTAGTATTGAGTATATTACTGGCGCGAAACGTTTCGAGACAAATTCGCTTCTTCTGGACAAGGTTTTAGGGCAGACCCTTATCTGTTGGACCTGACCATCATCAATGCCTGGATTCTTTACAGAAAAGTAATGGGTAAAAGGGGGAAAGCCAACAAAGATATCATGATCTTGCAGACTTTACGAGCAACGGTGTTAAAAAAAATATAACTGACTACTAAAAATTCAAAATAACGGGAGTGGATGTTTATAATTTCGGTTCTTAGTTTATTGGCACCGACATCCAAAATTAAATTTATTTGTATTTTTAGATGGTTTTTGAAGGCGGTTATATTTTTTTTATTTTCTGTAAAATAGAACATATGATACAAGTAGAGAAGTTTAGTCATTGTGAACGAGGTGGAATTCTTATGGAGTAATTTGTATGGAACTGAGTGCTGCAATGACAAATTTCCACATGTATCAATCGACACTTTACAATAAACATAAGAAGAACTACATAAATAAGATACGGGAGCTGCCCGGCGGCTCGTGGAGGTCGCTTAGCGCTTAGCCTGATACGTTAAACACAACAAATAGTGACCTACCGGGGCCATGGGTTGACTTCCGAAAGGGAACCCCGGGGTCCTGGGAGGCCAGGCAAAGAAGGGTATAGGTATGGTTTTAGCCAGTAAAAGTTTGACACGCTTTCTCGCCTCATCTTAGAGTGGGAGAATTTATGGGTTAATTTATTCTTATATTACACGGAGTACGAGTATGTGTTTTCCATAAATAAGTGAATTATAAAATTAATTAATGACTTATTAGTATTACAATGGTATTATTTTAGTTCCTATTTGAATTTGGTATTATCTTAGCTTAATGAATCTTAGAATATTTGTTTGTGAGTACTATGTTTATTACTATACTAGCTGCTGCCCGCGACGTCGTCTGCGTGAGGGCTCTACAGCACCAAAAATACTTAAGATGTCGTTATAGCATTATAAGTAAACAACTTTTAAAATAGCATTAAAATACATGTTTTTTTTGCTTTGCGAAGTAAGTTTAGAGAATTATACGGGAATCCTGCTGAGTTCAGTCATAAGTTGTACCGTGTTATCCCAATTTAATGGGTTGTGGAGGTCTGGTAGGCAGCCGCGCCTCATAAAATACTGGTATTCAGCTAAATCCGGCTTGACTGGAAACCGACCCCAATATAGTTGAGAAAAGGCTAGGCAGATGATGATGGTGATGTATGTGTGGAATGTATTCCATTCCAGGACACAAAAGTGTAAAAATACGTACATAGATATCGTACCTTACAACACTTCCCTATAAATTACGTTGCCAGGTGCCAAAATGTAAAGAGAATCAGTAAAATATTCTCATGTACCATTTTCTGCTTTTGATACGAATTCTACATATACCTGCCAAGGTGAGAATCCATAAGGTCGACACCTCCCATATGTGCATTATACTCTTTTACGAGTTTGGGGCAAGGAATTTCGAGTTTACGCTTAAATTTTTTATCATATCTATTGATTGTTCCCGCAGGTTCTGCACCTACGTAAGTAGATGCCAGGGTAACTTGTTTATTGTCTTTCCACGAAACTGCAGCAATGTCCACATCATCAAAATTGGTGACATATTCCTCATATGTTCCTTGAGGTACAGAACTTTTCATGACGTCTTTTTTATCAGGCAATTTACAACTTTTTCCCAAACGATTTCGCTGTATGGTTCCTAAAGAATGGATTCCCTCAGTGGCCAAATGATACATTAGGGGCAACGACGTATAATAAATATCGAAGTATACGATATGATTTTTTTGTCTTGGAACCACCCTGATCAACCTCATGACAGTTTGTCCAACAACTCCTATGTCAGGTTCACTTGGTAGTCTCTCGTCATCTTTTTCTTTACCCGCGTATATTATAACGAGGGTATAGTGCTCAAACCCAATAAGTACGAAATTGTCACTTTTGAGATATTCAATATTTAAGTTTTATGGACAAAAATACCTACGTTATTCAAATAATATCATTATAATGAGTATTTGTGGTAAAAGTGGATACGTTAAATTAGTGTAAAACAGTATTTTTGAGTTTCTGAGGTACTCCATTTTGTCATAATAAAAATAAAAGTTACAAAGGGTACCGACTTATTGGGTTTTAGAACTAAAGAAATTAAACATATTATGTACTTTAATAAATGGTTTATTAAGAAAAAACACAATAAAAAAACAAAATAAATCATTCTTCGTCACTTTCGAAGACTGTGGGTTTAGTATATGTCTTCATACCACGTATCCATGCATGGAGTTCCTCTGGTATGATTAGTTTTTCACACATATTGAGGAGATCCTTTTTTTTAGCAATGCTAATTGGTAATTGACTGGAATATAAGTGCTCTATTTCGTCTGGTAATTGAACATTAACTGACGGCGGGTTAGAATTTCTTTTAGCTCTAGTTTTTGGTGTATTGACGGACATTTTACAGACATCAATGCTACGAAAGTTCTCGGACATGTCATAATTAAAATATATTTTTAAATCTCCTTTAACATATTTAATTCTTTTTATTTTAAGCCAGTTAACCGTTTCTTTTAAATTATCCTTATTTTTGTTTATTGCTGCGCTAAGATTTTTTAAGTCTAACATGTCATTAAATTTCAATTCTCTCACTTTATAACTATCAATCTGTACTGTTTTCTTTACATTCTCTTTCGTAATAGTTTTGGTCCTCTTCTTTCTAGCTGCTGTAAAAACGTTTTTCCACTCACTTACGCTACTTATAGTTTTATTTTTAGACGCAGATTCTATAGCAGCGTGCATGGAATCTACTTCCATGTGAGTGTGGCCACTTTCTAAAAATTTCTGCTCGATTACATTTAAATGATCGATTTTTTGAACTGCCCAGAGCAGAAGTGCTGAGATGTATTGATTTCTGTTCTGTCCGCTACAGGTGTCAGAGAAAATACTAATTTCTCTGATGGATTGGGGCAATTCTTTTGATAAAAAGTAATAGAGGCACGTACCTATTTCAGAACTCCCTTTTTTACCATTTATTTCACTCCAACAGAGACAGTACGCATTATTTGGAAACTTTGCTTCGTAAATAGTAAAATTATACAACACTAACTTCCTCATATAGTATAGTATACTTTCTCCTCCACTTGGTATTTGCAACACAGCTTGTAAATCCATAGTAATAGACATAAATGAGTCATCTGTATTGCTGCGAATTTTGTCAGCATCTTTTTCTGCTTGACATATTATTTTACGCTGTAAATGCTCACGATACTCTTCTTCCAAATTTTCTTTCGAGTCAGCTTTTTCGTATTTTGTACAAATGTTACATAAGTCTTTTTTGGGATGAAAAAAACTCAAATTATACTTATCATTAAATATTTCACGGTACTTAAATGCTGAAATTGATACCCTTTCTGACTCTCTGCAAATATCTTGATACAATCTATACATGTTATTTATAGATTTTACGTCTGGAGCCAAATATTTCTTTTTGCTATCTTTACGACAGTAATGGGACTCCATTACAGGAAAAGATTCAATATGTTGTTGGACAAATGCAACGTCTTCAGGGCTTGTTTTATTAGGTGGTTCTTTTTTACCACGTTGATCATCGCTATTGTAAACTCCGAAAGAATCAGCTTTAATCACAGCATCAGTTATAACGTCTACACTAATACATAAAGTCGCTTTGAAAAAATTGAGGCAGACTTGAATTTGATCATTGTTCTTTCTAAAAAAGTATTTTTTGCTCACTGTGCGATCCTTTTTATTTTGATGTTTTCTGTAGTTTCCTAGTTTTTACAGGCTGAATCTTTAGGCATGAGAGAATAAAATTTTTCTGTGATACAAAGTTCATATTGTAATAATTATGACAACGTTTCGTTCGTCAGTAGAAAACTTTTGAGTACATTTAAATATGCATTTATCACATTGAATAGGCTTTGGCACTTTTGCCGATCTAGTAACTCCTTTTGTAATGTAAGATAATCCCTCAGCTTTTCTCGTCTTACTAATATTACGTTTCCACTCTTTTGGTTGACCTCTCTTACGTCTCGTTATGGGTTTGACGGATAACCAAACTCTATCCAAAAGATTTTGAAGAATCAACGTAATGAATTCTTTGTCTGTATTGTTTTGAAATCCCTCAGGAATTATCTCATTATAGTCAGAATCATTATCAGTTTGAATATTTTCGTCTGAATCTGGCACGTAAGTGGGATCTATATCGGAAAAGTCGCTGCCAAATAGATTTTCTTTTTCACTTGAATCATCTGACGCATAACGACAAATGATCTTACTTGTAGACGCAATTGCCTCAGGAGATTGACCTGCGTAAATAATAAAAAATCATAAAAATACGTATAGTTATGATAACACAGAACTCAATTTTCACACACATCAGAGATCAGCCAATTGACACAACTCATCAGAGATCAGCCAAGTACACAGGAGATAATTATTATAGTGCACAAGTGTGTGCGCAAACACAGGTGCACTCTCTGTTCCTTTACTCTCATAGTCCGATGGGACGGCAATCCGACACGACCGGAGAGAGATCAGGCGCAGGACCAACGGCTTTACGTGCTTTCCGAGGCACGGGGATATCACACCACCAACTTCGAAACTCTAGGTAGCTACATAGTAATTCCTAATGAAAAAACCCAATAGCACTTTTTGCCCGACCCGGGAAACAAACCCAGGACCCCTTGCTCAGTAGTCGCTCTTGCAACCACTAGACCAACGAGGCAGTTACACCGCCCGCATACTACACGGATAAAGATAAAATTGAAAAAAAAGTTACCTGTATTCATGAAATTATCCTCGAGAAGATCCTTCATTTTTAAAACAGTATCCATTTGTGTAAGGTTCAGATCTGACGAACTATTCGAAATTACATCAACATCGTTGGGTGACATCAAAGGCACAGCTATACCTAAAATTAATTTAATAAGTATAATCAACACAAAATATCGAACGGTTATAAAAAAGTAATAACTTCATTCGAGGGGTACATAGCCACCTACCATATGTGCCGTATACATTATTGGCGGGATCTATATTCTTCAAATTAGCTCTGCCTTTTTCCCAATTGGCATTTGTACTATCTAAAAATAAAAATAAAACATTATTATTATGAATTGTTTATTCTGCAAATATAAGTAAATAACAACTTACACCTAATTATTTAATAAAAATAAGAAATAATTCGGACATTACGTGGTATGAAACTTCACGGAAAACTTACCACAAGCATCTTGTAAACTACTTGCAGGATTTCGATTTTCGAAAGGCAGTTCCTCTTCCATCGCACCATCATCGGAAATATCTAAAACCAACATTTAGTGCTATAATAATAAATAATTATAAGAGAAAAATAAATACTTAAGTGAAAAAAACACCTAATAATATAATTTTATTACTGTAGAACCCGATTTAAAAACGGTAAAAGTTGTTAGTGGTAACCGCATAACTCGGAATTGATAACAGAAGTTATTATCGAAATTCGTGAACTGAGAGTGATTATTGTTGCTCTCCCGCTCACTTCACAGCGCATCGAATGACACAGCGGCGCAATTCGCTCGCCGCCACGCGCCGCCCGTGCCGGTCTCGTTACTTTGACCGGTATGACTTACCAAATTGATATACTATTTATAACACAATTAATTAGCTATTATAATAGGGTGATTGCATTGCAACTATAGATAAAGTGCTTAATCAAAGTTTAGTATAAGAATTGAACGATAAAACTTAGGTTATCTACTTTCATTCTTCCTTACGAAAAAATATGTATAAAATGAGAATTTACCTGATATCAAAGGTTTATTGCAAGCTAGTTGCACTAATTTTCTTCCTCGATCACCCATCGTAGCAAACACAACCAATAAGTACAAAATCTTAGAATAATAACGCACTAAATAAAGGAATTCCGATAACAATACGCACGAATGACGCGACGCGTGCGCGTTGCGAAAGCACCTCGCAAACTGACAACAGTAACGCTAGAAGTTGACAGGTCAAATTGATTTATCGGGTTCTTCTTCGAACAAAGTTTGAAGAAAGTTTGTTGACGAAGAGAGCTAATACCATATAACTAAACATAACTTATTACTTTTTAAATATAATCGAACAATAAAACCCGACAAATACATTTGTTTTGATTTAGCTTTTAGTTTTGTTTGTTTTTTTATCTACGTATTTAAAGATAAAACCCGATAAATACAAATAGTGATTATTGCCTCGAAGCCGTTGGGTAATTTTAGTTGAAATTATTGAACACTCAATACCAATAATAGGCTTTATGTGGTTTAAGCGTGAAATAAAAATATGATGTGACAAGATAACACGCTTTATAGGGTACTAGTTTTTAAGTATTGGTGAAACACGGTGACTTTATTGGGTTATTACCGAACGTAACTTTCTTTCTATTGCGAATTCCGCTTATTGGCATAAACCATTGGAAAGAGCGTCAAAAATGCATTAAGATGGACTAATAAACCAATTTTTGATTTTTCGAGACTTATTGGGTTTGAACACTATACCCTCGATAAAATTATATGAATATCCCAAATTATTTGTTCTCTATAGATTACTCTATAGAGAACAAATAATTTGAAACCCCATTTGTGGGGCTTGTTGGGCATATATTGTTTCAAAAAGTGACCGATTTTTGTTGAACACATTTGCTCATCGATTGACAAGCGTTGGTCAATCGTAACACTAGAAAATTTGTTGTTCAAATGTGTTATCACTGGCCGCAATTTGTGCAACTTGTCGTGGTCTGGATGGTTGACTGGAAGATGTTTTGAATTGTCGTTAAAATGCAACATTCTTCTAATTTTTTCAAATTTATTCACGGGCATAGTTTCTCTGGGGCAAACCCAAATTTGCCCCAGTACGAACGAATATTGGGGTAGTGGTAAACAGACATAATAGTGTGATAATCCCCAAATATTTACGCAAATCTTCTACTGTAAATGTTTCTACTCTATTAGGTTGGTTCTGAGTTGCGTAAAGGTTTGATTCTTGAACAATAGACTCCACAAAGTCATTGTTTAAAAAGTACGTAAAAAATTGGTAAGATGTATCTAATTCCAAAATATTTGAAGATAATTCTTCAGACCCTAAAAAGGTTATTTTGTCTTCAGAATAGACCAGATTTGGTTTTCTCTATAGTAGATTTCTACCTCCACTTGGCAAATAATTAAAGCTTTCAGAAGTTGAATTATTAGGTATTATTGGAGGGTTACTGTCACAATTTGCGTTGTCAGTTGCTAAGGGAGGATCAATAACTTGCATATCTGTAAGAGATGGATCAATGTCTTCACCATCACCACTGAATGGTTCTAAAGAAGATTCTTCAAACTCATCTAAAAGCTCTTGACGAGACGGATAATAATCTAGGTCTTCCCCGTCGGATTCCATCTCGTCTTTTGAAATTTTGCCACTTTCTAGCATGCGAAGCATCTCTTCTATATTTTTGTCATCCATAGCTAAAAGCAACACAACAATATGCAATAACCAACCACCCAGTAAAGTAAAAAAGCAAATAAATCTTTTGAAACGAGTTAGAACAGGTAAGCGGGAAAAAATTGTACTAAAAATGCATGAAGGGTCATTTTCGGCACAAAGATACTTTCGTGTTTTTACGAGTCAATGATTGAAATGTGAAGTAAAATAATGATAAGCACATATTATAATACTCATATTCTCGTTTTTTTTTCTTTATAGATGACAGATTAAAAATGCAACAGCTAATAATATGACAGTTTAATGTTTGGCGGGTTATTTGAACTTTAATTCATTGTGCCGTTTTTGGAACAAGATGCATATGTAAAGCGGGTCATAAAAAACGCGTGTGTTACCAAAGCAAATAGTTAAGTTATAGTCCATATAAATTCCATAACAGTATTATTTGCCATTTCGCGCGCTGTTGCTATTCAAATTTCGAACTAATCGCCGCGCGGCGCCAGTCAGTAGGCAGCGCTAGCACGCTGTTAAAATGGAGGGAAAGCAACAGTGTGCATTCACAGATTCAGTTTATTTAAAATAAAAAAAATCAGTTTATTCGGTAATTTAAAAACTTGGCTGCATGCTCTAACGTCTTTGTCAACATTTTCACGCAGCTTCGGCAGAAAATAATCATCGCGCCATTTTTCTCAAATTTTCTTTTCTTTGTATTGTGAAAATTTAAATATGACAACTTTCAATAATGAAGAAGAGCCATATTATATGTATTACTTCAACTCCACCGGATATACTAACAGAAGCGCGAACCGCATGCGACAGCTTGCTGCCGTCGATATCCAAAGACAGATACATAACCACGTATGAAAATGTTTTGAAGTGGAAAAATATGAAAAATGCCAAGTCATTTTCCGAAATGAAGTTTTGGCGTATTTTAATGAACTAGCTAGTAAATATAAGCCTAGCTCGTTGTGGACAACATATTTGATGCTGAAAAGTACCCTCAAGATGAAAAATGGTGTCGATATTAATTTATATTCAAATCTCATTGCATTTTTAAAGACACGCTCTGATGGTTTTATAAAGAAAAAGGCGTATGCTCCGACCCCGGAAGATTTCGGCCACCCAGTTTGAAACAGCTGCAAAATGCTCGGGGTGCTGAAAACAGGCCGAAGGATAACGCTGTTAATTGGATAATATCTCCATTGTAAGCAACCCTTAAAAACCATCCGTGGGTCTCCGCGACACTCAGATGGAAATAAGCCTGGTGAAGGTCTATCTTCACCAACCAGTCGTCCGGTTGAAGAAAATTGACTATGTCCGGTTTAGAAATTAGGTAAAAATGTTTTGTTGCTATACAGGGTGTTTGGTTCATCGTGTGCCAAATTGATATGGTCGACTGGAGGGGTCATCTGCTATCCTTTCAGACCCCCAAACACTACCCATGTCCAGTGGATTTTTTTTCATCGACTTTTTAAAGTTTTTTGAAAAAAAGACCCGATTTTTACATTCAAATATAAATATAACAAAATGTATAAGACGTAGAGCCTCACTTTTAATTTTATTTAGACGTATATTGTATAAAGGTACTTTTAAATACAAAATTACTGATATCAGATCTCTAGATTTTTTAAAATTTACCCGCAAAGTAAAGCTGTTCATGTTACAGCTATTTACATGGCTGCAAAAAAAGAACCAAAAGAGACTAGGATCTTCAAACTCTCTCAATAATTCTCTAGTCTATACTCTTGCTAGTGATGTGCCATATGTCATAAAAATCTTATTACAACTATGTGAAATCGCCAGTTTTGTGAATCGAGTCGGATAAAATTAACATTCAAAATTGTGAATTGTAAAATTATTTTTGCTAAAATGGTATCTGAAACACCTACTTAATCTGTTATATCACTCTTAAAAGGTGAAATCTGTCTTGTATTTCACTTTTCATTGGTTTTACTTGAAACAAAAAAATAAAATTCCATATTTACAACAATTTCATAATTTTTACAAATACTGCTCAAATTTTGGCATCTGTTGTGTCCAAAACTTTGTGACCAAATTTTAAAAAATCTAGAGGGCTGGTATCACTAATAACACGTCTAAATAAAATTAAAAGTGAGGCTCTACGTCTCAAACATTTTGTTATATTTATATTTGAATGTAATAATCGGGTCCTTTTTTCAAAAAACTTTAAAAAGTCGATGGAAAAAAATTCCACTGGACATGGGTAGTGTTTGGGGGTCTGAAAGGATAGCAGATGACCCCTCCAGCCAACCATATCAATTTGGCACACGATGAACCAAACACCCTGTATATACATTTAGGGTCTTGAGGTTGAACCCGTTGTTGGCTGCAACCCGCCATCGACTTTCCTTACTAAAAATATTTTTGATTTCCTGGGTCCAACGATGGTGGCTTCTCTAAAATTCCCTGATTTTTCAAATCCTTAACTATTTGAGTCATTTCCGGGGTAACTTTGGTGGCTAGGCATTCTAAAAGTTTTTTGGTTGGATATTTCAGAGGAGGCTTCTTTTTGAAAGGCAAACGGTAACCGGCTATTGTTTTTAAAATGAACTGGTCTGCTCCCAACTGAGCCCAGTTCTGTGTATAAAATTTTAGACATCCTCCTCTGAAACTCCTTTGCATGTCAATCTTCTTTGGACTTAACAGACCTTTCTGCATTGCCATGACGTTTACGAAAGGGCCGATTTTTATTAACAGTATTTTTAAATTTGTTATCTGAATTTCTGGGTTTGTTCTTATTGTAACTTTTTTTATTCTGGAAATGTTTGACATATTCCCGTGCTCTGAAACTTTTTTCTCTTTTAAATAAGTTGGAGTATTGAGCCATACCTGAGACCCTCCGAGGGACTGAATAATAGGTCGCAAAGCCTCCCTACTGAACAAATATTTGGAGCTGGGTAGAACATTCCTTGATATGTTTCGGAGATTTGAATTAGGAATTTCCTTTAAAATGCGGTCACGCGTAACCTCAATGCACTCAGACCGCTTCCCACAAATTAGCTGCATTGTGGTGTTTGAATTTTTTTTGAGATGCAGAACCCGGCCCAAAGGTATTAGTGATTTTTTCAAATAAAGATTTTGGATCTATTATTATTATTATTTGAGGATAAGGGGCTATGCATCACCCGTAGTGTGGGGGATGTAGTCACTGCGACCAAAATAATCTATTGTGATTCGCCACCTTTCTAGAGTAACTCTTTTAGCCTAGAGGCTTCCAAGAAATTTAGAATACTCCTAGCTTTTAGAGTTTTAATCTCCTCCGGGCGAACAAAACGTGTCCTTTATATTGTAAAGAAAAACAAGAGTAGGTAATTAGTGTGTTTTTAGTAGTTGCGGGAAACAGCAGTGTAAAAAGAAATTAAACCGGTATGTAAGGAGAATCGTGAGCAAGAAGGTATTGTCGCTTCGGAGGGCGGAGGATCATCGTCATCGAGCTCTAGGGCATCTGAGAGCAGCTCCTCCTCATCCTCGGAGTCTGAGGAGGGCATAACGTCCCATACCCATACCCAGATGAACACTGCATTTGTGGATAAGGAGCCCGCATTCACACAAAAGGTGCTTGGGCGTCTCCCTCTCTTGATTGCAGTAACGGCAAACATCAGAGTCACTCAGTTTCATGTGAAATTGGTACCTGTTTAGTTTGCAGTGGCCCGTTAAGGCCCGGGCTATCGCACAGATGTTGGATCTAAGTTCTGCGGATTAGCACTAGCCCAATTAACAATTGATTGTAATCCAGATCTCATCAGCTGTCTTTGTTCCAAAACCATATTGGACAAGCCAGCTAAGAGAAACTCCGTTGATGCTAGTCCTTATTTTTGTTAAAATGACATAGCTCGTCATAGTCGTCATTAATGCCAAGGCTTGTGAAACCTGGAGTTGCTAAGCAGCTCTGTAAAGCTTGCTTGTATCTTATGCCCTTCCAAGCCTGAATGTTAAACTGCTATAATTTGTTTAACTCTGTAAATCTATCTTTATCACTAGGAGGAATAATTTTCTTATCGTCAATGGTACCACCATGTTGACAATTGAGAGACAGAGATTCAGGCTGAGCATGCAAGGTAATTAATTGTTCTGACCCACTCTCCGTAGTCTTATTAAAATTCTGTGAACTTGTAACAGTAGTGCTAGGCACTAATTTATCGGTACCATAGCAGTACACAGGATATTGATTTAAATAATTTGAGACGTAAGACATCTGAGACATTAACGTATACGTACAATACGAGGATCGGTACGAACAGGTTTCAACTTGTACTTACCTTTCCTCGGCGAGGTACGAGAACGTTTATTGGGCAAGGGTGACGTTATGCCCTCCTCAAACTCCGAGGATGAGGAGGAGCTGCTCTCAGATGCCCTAGAGCTCGATGACGATGATCCTCCGCCCTCCGAAGCGACAATACCTTCTTGCTCACGATTCTCCTTACTTACCGGTTTAATTTCTTTTTACACTGCTGTTTCCCGCAACTACTAAAAACACACTAATTACCTACTCTTGTTTTTCTTTACAATATAAAGGACACGTTTTGTCTGGCACAAAGTGTGGTCCTTTACAATTTAGGCACTTTAGTTCTTGTACATCACAGTTTTCGTGATTACCGCCGCATTTTGGGCATACTTTCTTTTTTGATGGACAGTACTTTATAATATGGCCGAACTGTCAACATCCAGAACACTGAGTAACCGGGAACATGTAAGCTTCCACTTTAAAACGGCAGTCGTACGCATATACGTATGGGGGTAATTTTTTTTCTTTAAACCATATTCTTACCGACTTACTATTGACCTTCTGAAGTCAAGCGCTTAAGTCGATTAATAGAAATAATTTCAGTCTGACTTTTTACTATATTTTGTAACTCATTAATGTCAACTCCTTTTACCACTCCATAAGATAACGACAGTTCATTTACCTTCTGAAACCCATCGCCTTCAATTTGGAACATTCTAATAACATAATGGCATTTTTATCTTCTTTAAACTGAATTATACTTTGTTATAACTTTTATATTTAATTCTGATTATACCTTGTAAGTATATTCTCTGACCTTAACAGTTTCGCCAACGCCATTTGTTTAGGCAAACTTTTCGTAGACGTAACACATATTTCGTATGTATTTACCTCTTCTGAGTAGTCATTCCGTTTTTATTTTCTTCTACCCTCTTATTTCCCTCTGCGTCTACGGAAACACTCCTATTAATATTGTTTTGGCGACAAAATATCCATCCTTGATCTAAGATAGCGACCAAAAACTAAATGAGCCGAAGAGAACCCTGTCACGCAATTACAACTAATTATGCATCTAGTTTAATGATTTTCCCTATTCTCACATGATGCATGTATTTTTTAACGAACCAAGCGTTTTTTATTTTATTACGAAATTAGTAAAACATTTAAATGTAGTAGAACTATTTTTAAATACAATTAATTCGATGGTCGAAGAAATGAGGGAAAAAATTCTCACTAGTTCGACGGTCAAACAAATAAGAAAATAAAATCTCACTAGTTCGACGATCGAACTAATAGGAATTAACGTATTTTTCTACTCTTTCTGGCCAAGCTATACTATTATGCGTAAAAGCTTGAGTGACAGCGGATAGCAAAGCTGAGGAATCGTCAGTGATTGCTTCATGGGGCACCGTACTTACATCATTTACAAATTTTTTCAACCAATTTGAAATTGATGTTGCATTATGAGAATCTGTTAACATTTGAAGAACTGGGACAGATTTTAATTTTTCATTAGCATTTATAAGTCCAGTGTACAAAAATAGTATTTTAGTCAGTCGAGGGCCATGGCTTACTGACTTAATGTCCTATGTCCCCTAGATGGGGCAGAGGGCGTCCACAGTAATCCTCCATCGCGAACGGTCTTCAGCTTCACGCTTCACCTCGCTCCACGTCATTCCGTTGCTCGCCGCTTCTGCCAACACGGTGCGACGCCAATTTTGACGGGGACGGCCATGCTTTCTTTTTCCTTGGGGATTCTGTTAGTAAAGCTACTGTTAGTAGGACAGCTTTGATCTCACTAACGTGCCAGTAGAATGAATGGGAAATAGTTTACTGGTAGCTGAGTAAAATTCACCAGAATCTCTTACGGTTTATTTTAGACAGACACAATGACAGGTATAAAAAAATAGACAAGTAGAAAAATAAACTTACATAGAACAAAAAGATCGGTATCAAAAGTAAACTCTCTTTTTATTCTAACACTCCTCCTTAAGTTCATTTCTCTACTTTTATCCATCACACAATCACACTACACCCATATTCAGCGCACACCACTTAAACTTCCCTTTCAACAAAGGTTTCGTCAAAGCATCTGCAACCATATGAGCAGTCTCTACATACTCAAGAATAATATGGCCATGCTCGACAGCCTCCCTTATAAAATGATGTCGCACGTCTATGTGCTTTGTGCGTTGATGGTGTACAGGGTTTTGCGCAATAGCGACAGCAGATTGGCTGTCACTGAGTATTTTCATTGGCGCCTCAGCTTGGCCAGTGACATCTGAATACAACCTCTTCAGAAATATTGCCTCTCTAGCAGCTTCAGACATTGCAACGTATTCAGCTTCCGCTGTGGATAGAGCAACCGTCCTTTGCTTTCTGCTTTCCCAAGAAATTGCAGCTCCCATATTCAGAAACACCATACCCGAATATGACCTCCTGTCATAACAGCTGGCATGACTTGCATCTGCGTAATCCTGCACTTTACTCATTCCTGTCCTCTTGTACTGTAGTCCAAGACTTTTTGTACCCTTCAAATATCTCAGCACTCGTTTAGCTGCTATCCAATGTTCCTCAGCATAACAGGTGTTGAATTGGCTAAGATAATTGACTGAATGAGCAATATCTGGCCTCGTGCAAACAAACAGATAAGTACATCAGTGAACCAATTAAATTCTGATATGGAATCGTCCGATCAGGTTTCTGTTCCGGTCCAGGTTTCTCTAGCTTTTGACCAGTAACTGATGGTGTTGATGCAACTTTGCAGTCAGCCATCCCAAAAACCTTCAAAATCTTGTTGACATACTTCTCTTGGTCAACTTTGACTCCAATATTGTTCTGCGTTATGTGCATTCCCAGAATATCCTCTGCCTTCCCAAGATCTTTCATCTCAAATTTTGTCATGAGGTCCCTTTTGACTTTGCGCAGCTCTTCTACGTCATTCCAAAATATCAGCATGTCATCCACGTATACTGCTAAGATGATGATTTTGTTACTCTGGGATCTCGTGTATATGCATGGCTCATATTTACATCGTTTAAACGACAATTGTAACAACTCATCGTTCAGTTTATTGTTCCATGCTCTAGGGGCTTGCTTTAACCCGTAAAGCGACCGTTTAAGTAAACAAACGTAATCTTCTTTCCCCTTTTCAAGAAAACTTTCTGGTTGCTTCATATAGACTTTTTCCTTTAAATATCCATTCAAGAACGCTGTTTTCACGCCCATTTGGTCTATATTTAAGTCCATTTGTGCTGCTATTGCCAGAAGAACTCTT
The DNA here is from genome assembly GCA_030763345.1 of Mythimna separata. Lineage (NCBI taxonomy): Eukaryota > Metazoa > Arthropoda > Insecta > Lepidoptera > Noctuidae > Mythimna > Mythimna separata. Next base: position 16,475,835 of record CM061167.1, on the reverse strand, counting down.
AATGAGCTGTGTCTCACCACCGGAGAGAATGTCTCGTCATAATCAATACCACATCTCTGGCTAAAACCTCTGGCAACAAGTCGAGCTTTGTATCTTCGTCTATTTCCCGGGTCTTCTTTGATTCGAAATAACCATTTTGAATCTACGACGTTGCTCGCTTGTTCAGGTTTCACCAAAATCCATGTGTTGTTCTTCTTTAAAGCATCAATCTCCTCCTGAATGGCTACTCTCCACTCTCTACTATCAGACCTTGATAGTGCATCTTGAACTGTAGTGGGGTCCAGTTCTGATTCTGCAGCTTTATACAGCACATAATCCGGAAACTCTATACCTCCGTTCCACCTCTTGAGGTTGATCATCGACAGTTGTATCCGACTCACAGTCTAGAAACTCTATGTCTTCTTGAGTTTGATCCTCGTTAGTTGACTCTGGTTCAGGGACTGGAGGAGTACTCGTCGTTTCATGAGTATCTATTTGTTCCAAGTCTTGAGGCTGATCATCCACGGTCATATCAGGCTCGAGAACTTGAGGAACACAAACTTCTTCAGGAGCGTAAGTTTGTTCCACCTCTTGAATCAATACTTCCTGTTCAGACTGTTTCTCCATCCCTTTATCTCTCTTTTTCTTGAGCTTCAATAAATACGACATCTCTAGCCTTATAAATCCGATGCGTTTTTGAATCCACTAGTCGATAGCCTTTTGAATTCTCGCAATATCCTACTAGCGTTAACTCTATGTATTCTTTGCATCCAACTTCTTCCTCTTTTGGCTTGGAATGTGCATATATGCCTTGCTCCCAAAAACTCTTACAAAAATGAGATCAACTTTCTTGCCTGACCACGCCTCCTCTGGCGTTTTTTCTCTAACGGCAATGGTCGGTGATCTATTTTTCAAGAAAACAGATGTATGCACTGCTTCCGCCCAATAAGCCTTCGATAAATTTCCTTCTTCGAGCATGCTTCTTGCCTTCTCGACAATAGTCCTATTTGCTCTCTCGGCCACTCCATTTTGCTCCGGTGTATAGTCTATCGTGACTTGATGTTGGATTCCATTCTTTCTCATAAAATTATTCATCTGTTTATTGACGAACTCGGTTCCGTTGTCAGTGCGCAGGATCTTAATTTTCTTGCCGCATTGATTCTCAGCAAACACCTTAAAATTTGTAAATTTTTCGAAAACTTCACTCTTTTGTTTCAAAAAATAAACAAACGTTTTTCGTGTAAAATCGTCAAAAAATATCTATACCCGATAATGGAAGGAATATGCATAGGTCCGCATAAATCAGAATGCACTAAACCCAATGCTTCCTTAGCTCTCGTCGCAACTCCCTTGCGAAACGGTTGTTTGGTTTGTTTCCCCATAATACAAGATACACACTCCAGTTTAGAAGAAGTATTAGGAAAACTCAACCCAATCGCCATCTTATCTCTAAGAAGTTTGAGGTTGTGTATACCAAGATGTCCCATCCTCCGATGCCACAGCCTCTGCTGGTCGCAATCCGCTGTTGCCAGTGCAGACCCCTGTGAACAGCACTTAATCTTATAAATGCCTCGTTCTTCCACACCTTTCACAACAACCTTACCACGCACCTTGCACTCATTCTTCTTGTAGATGTCGCATCCTTTTTCTGTAAATACTATCACGTGACCCTTTCTCGCAATCGCATTCACACTTAATAAATTAATAGCTAACTTAGGTACATACGTCACATTGTTGATTGTTAATCCTGCTGACTCACATTCAACCGTACCTTCACCTTCACCATACACTTCATTACCATCTGCACAGATCACTCTCAAAGCCTTAGAGGTATCCTTCAAGCTTCCTTTAAACCAAGCCTTGCGATTCGTCATGTGCGTCGACGCGCCAGAATCGATGATCCAGTCTCCTACTTGCGGTGTCGGCGTACCAAAAACGTAAGCTTGTAAAGCTTCTTTCTTCCGTCTAGGACTATCTGGACACTCATTCGCCTTATGTGGTCCATCACAAATAAAGCATTTGATCTTTCCTTTGACCTTAGGTTTGCTCTTGCTCTTATGCTTATTTGACAGTAATGCTGATATTGGTTGGCTTGCACTCGAGTTTGCCGTATTTGAAAGAGCTTCATCTTTATATAATCCGTAGTTAGTACCGCATTGCTATTTTCTAGTGACAATCTCATCGGTTGAAACTCTGCCGTAAGCCCTTGAAGTAGTAAAGCAGCCAACAGTTCATCATCAACTTCTTTTCCTAGGTCTTGTAGTTCCTGGGATACCATCATTACAGATGTCACATATTCCCTAACCGTTGGGAATTGTTCCAGCTTCATGCTTACTAATTTAGACAGTAAACGACAACGGTTATTCAAACCTTTATCCTCAAACGCATCTCTTAATGCTTCCCAAGCATCTTTCGCGGTCTTAGATTTGCGTACATGCACCAAGCATTGGGGTTTGACCATCAAACAAATTCTTGCTCTAGCTTTCTGGTCTTTTCTCGTACCTTGTGTGTCGGTTGCTTCAGGCGTAACGCTTGTATACTCCCACAAGTCATCATGTATTAGATGCAGCTCCATGAGAAATTTCCAAGTGGTATAGTTGCTACTACCATCTAATTTTTCCATAGATAAGCCACTACTGCCTGAACTACCTTCCATTTGTGCCATCGTTGTCTTCTGCTCTCGTTGTGAACTCCCGTTACCAGACGACATTTTCCCAAAGTGCGAATCCCATAACCTGTTAGTAAAGCTACTGTTAGTAGGACAGCTTTGATCCCACTAACGTGCCAGTAGAATGAATGGGAAATAGTTTACTGGTAGCTGAGTAAAATTCACCAGAATCTCTTACGGTTTATTTTAGACAGACACAATGACAGGTATAAAAAAATAGACAAGTAGAAAAATAAACTTACATAGAACAAAAAGATCGGTATCAAAAGTAAACTCTCTTTTTATTCTAACAGATTCCAGTCCAAAGCTTGTTTGGTCGGGATCCCTTCGAAGCGTGTGTCCAATCCATCTCCACTTGCGACGCTTGATCTGGCGGTCGATCGGGCTCTCGTGGCTTTGTTCTAACAGTTCTACGTTAGATATTGTCTCGGGCCAGTAAATTCCGAGGGTGCGGCGAATACAGCGGTTAACAAAAACTTGGATTTGGCGTGAGATGTCCTTTGTGACCTTCCACGTTTCGCACCCGTATAGCAGTAAGGGTTTGACATTGGACCCGAAGATTTTGAGTTTTAATTTTCGAGTCAGTTTCCGCGACTGCCAAACAGGTCTCAGCTGTGCGAAGGTTGCTCGGGCTTTGGTGATCTGTAAAGTGATGTCCTCTTCACTACCTCCGGATTTTGTCACGACGCTTCCTAGATAAGTGAATATGTGTACGCGTTCTACCACCTCTGAGTTTAACACCACCGGTGAGGGATTCCTCGCAACAGTTCTCATCTCCTGTGTTTTCCGGATCTTAATTTTAAGGCTAGATCTTGCAGCCTCCCGACTTAAATCGTTCAACTTTTTTTTTTCTGGTAGGGGAATCATCAGAATGACTTCTCCCGCTCTTGGGCGGAGTGGGAGGGCGTGTCAGACTCTTACTGCCTAAACCTCTACACCGTTCCTTCGTTGCCTTCGATCTGGGGGGGACTCGGTGTCAACCTTTCGGAATACCACGTGTTCCCCAGAGGCTTAAGCCCTGCTGGGCCCCTACAGTTTGCTGACATCTCCTTGAGGTGCGCGTGGAACAGAACGCGCCGTTGACGACTGGGCTCGGTCCAGATTATTTCCAGACTGCCGGACAGCGAGCTACCCAGTGCTCGCCGTCCGTGAACCCGCGCCTACGGTGGCCGGAAATCAGGATCGGGATCTCTGCGGCGGCGGCGGCGTGAGGACCGTTCCCTCACGCGCTCGAGGTCAGCAGCCTCCTTCACGAGCATTACTGCTTCGCAGAAAGAGGCGACCGCATGCCACCCCTCCTCGCTCCGTACCATGGCCTGAACCAGGGCCCGGCGCGAGAGGAGCTTGCATGTCGGCGTGAGTATGGCTCAAGAGACAAAGGTCATCGGCGTAATCAAGGCCCTCCAAGAGCCTTGATGAAAAGGAGCCCGTTTCATCAATTGTAACTTTGCCAAATTTATTGTAATACATATTATAGTACTCGACTTCTTTATCCGTCCAATAATACACATAAAAATATGGACAAACATGAATTTCACGGATAATTTTTGCATGATCTGTAGTTTTAGCCATAATTATAAGTAATGTTGGATTTGCATCAAACAACTTTCCAATTTTCGCTTCTGATTTTATTTGTCGTAAAGCAGATACAGACGGCAATACTGGCGGTTCAATAGTTTCACGGTTTTCAGAAGTACCTAATTAGTTTTGAAGCCATTTCATGCCGAACCAAAATAGCTGGTTTGAATTTTAAGTTTTTGCTATCTGGTGTCTTGTGTACGGTGTTAATTTTGATTTTTTTACTACTTTATGTTAAAACGATTTTTTAATAATAAATGTTTTATGCTACACAATAATGTCTGTATTTTATCCGTTTTTTTTTAAGTAGATATGTAGGTACTTCAATTTTTGCAAAACACTATCAACAATGTCCTTTGAATTTAATGAAGTCATGCTGAATTTTACTTTTTTTCAAAACCCACGTACATTTTAATTTAGAATTTTGCCATATTTTCTTTTTGATCATATCAGACCATCTATACTTTGGTAAAGTTTTATATCAGAGATCACTAATCAAAATTGGACGGACAATTTTAATACTGATGTTTTCAGTCAAATTTATCGTTATCTTGGTCTTATCACTTAATCTACTTGTTTGCAAATAAAGATGCCAGCCTCTTGAGGTGTTCCTCGATTGTTCCCTCCCTCCCATCAGATGAAATAGCAACTGACCGGACCACAAACTTCTTGACTTGGTCAGGAAGTTCTCCATTTAAAGACTGAATGAGAGTGCACCAGGTCGAGGGTTCACGAGACTTAAGAATTTTTAGTATCTCGTTATCTTTCCCATCATCGTCATCATCGGGTCCCACTTCATCTTCTTGGTCGGCCAGCTCTTCTCCTGTTTCTGTGTACACTTTGGTGAATGCAAATGTGTGCATATGCAACGCAAGCTGCTTTCGCCAGAATTTCCAGGGCTCTTGAGTCGCTTATGTGACGTGCATTCAAGGATCTTGGTGATTTCATCAAGGCCCCAACTACACACATCAAAAGTGTCTAGGGATCAAGCATTTTTATGCGGATTTCTTGAGATTGAGATGTGGCTTTGTAATAAATTTATGATTTTATAAATTTATATGGATCCTTTTTGGTGCATTTCATAATTTGAATCAGGAACTGTCAATCAAATTCGAGTAAAAGATGAAAATCAGCTGTCAATATTTTCCCTATAAAAACATACAACGCATTGAAGACATTATTAGTACTACTGTTTCCCTACTACTGATTAAAACCAACGTTATTATGGAGCGGCGACGTCATTTAAGCAGGGAAGAAATGCTCAGAGCCGTGGGAATGATAGAAGCTGGTTCCCGGCAACGTACTGTGGCTTTAGCTCTGAATACAAGTCAGAGTGTTATCAGTCGACTTTGGACACGTTACCGAAGCACTGGTACCGTGGCTGAGCGCCATGGAGGACGGTATCGCTGCACCACACGGAGACAAGACCGATACATTCAAATCTTAACTCGAAGAGCTCCAACAATAACCGCCATGATGTTAGCCGTGAGGCTTCATCACTCTTCAGGGAACTTAATTAGCGACCAAACAGTCAGAAACCGCTTGCATGAAGTGAACCTTCATTCCCGAAGACCGCTACGGGTACCACTTATAGCAATGCACAATCGTAGGATTCGATATCAATGGGCTCTTGAACACAGAAATTGGGCAGAAGAACAATGGCGTTTCGTGCGCTTTTCTGATGAGTCTCGTTTTGGTATGAGACCGGATACAAGACGTATACGACACTGAAGAACCCCTGGACGCCAACAGCGATTAAAATCCTGCCAGGAAGTCCATCCTTATAGTGGTGGAACCATCATGGTATGGGCGGGTATTTGGATCGGCGGAAGAACTGAGTTGATTTGGATCAGAGGCAACCTCAACGCTCAAATTTATGCTGAGACGATTGTATCAGACGTCATCGTTCCTCTACAAGTGCAAATCGGTCTCTTATTTCAGTTAATGCATGATAATGCACGACCGCACACGCAAGAGTTGTAAGACAGACTCTCGCCGCAGCTAACATCAATGTCCTGCCCTGGCCTGCTCAGTCACCAGACTTGAACCCGATTGAGCATGCATGGGATATGCTACAGAGAAGAGCTCTGCCGAATATGGAGGGTATCCAGTCGCAAGAAGACCTTTTTTTGTTGTTGCAACGAACATGGGCGGCCATTCCACAGCGTGATTTGGATGAACTCATTTTGAGTATGCCAAACCGATGTTCTTGTGTTGTTAGTGTTCGCGGTAGAAACACGGATTATTAATTGTTTAAGTTACCCAATAAAATTTTAAAGAAAACTGTTATTTCAGTCTTTTTTTCGAACTTTAATGTTAGTGGTTCAAATGTCAAAAATCCCTTTATTAGGAAAATGGCAAATTTCTTTATTAATGCAAAGGTGACTTGGTTTATTGTTACTGTGACAAACGAAAACACTTTATTTGATGAATCCTTAAAGAAAATTTTAATTAATATCAATCAGGAGAAAAGTTATTGCAAAAATATATGTTGATCCCTAGACACTTTTGATGTGTGTAGATGTATTCACTCAAAGAAGTGGGGATTAGCTGTAGCAGAGAAGGCTGACTTAGTAACTAATCCCAAGTCTACATGGTAAGGGAAATAAGAGTAATTGTACAAAAGCTCGTCTTCGGAGGTCATCATGCGGTCAATGTCTGTGCCTATATGCTCAAGGAATACCCAATCTATGACGTTTGTTGCACGTGCCATGCCTAAAATGTCCATCATGTAACCGTAAGATATGAGGGCTGCGCAGTCTCGGAATCGCGATCCTGTTGTGCCGATCCTTAGATTTGCCAAGGGATGAAGTGGAAACTTGTTAAAAAAAAACATTTCATAAGCTGCTACTAACATGTTGTACCCTTTATCCCCTGACCAGCCTTTGTACATATCAACCACATCAGTTATTTCGATTGCTGTGCTCTTGAGGGACTTGAGCTGAACAGATACCCTCCCTGCAATTTGTTGTTTATAGTCATTGACAGTGGCCTTAGTTAAGCGATAGATTGCCAAGATGAAACCAGCCATCCATCCGTCATCATGGGCCACTGCAGTTGCTGTAACTTGGACATCAAGAATGTGTTTACTGGTTTCAGATTCCAACAGATTTGTATGATTTCCAATCCCCATCTAATCTAGCCTTCACAGTTTGGGCATAATAATACAAGAAAGTCTTTGCTAGATCTAGATTGATATTGTTATCAACAATTCCCCTTTTGACTGCCTCGCGAGCTGACTTTAAATCATCTGTAACGAGGGTTATGTAAGACTGGCTTGAAGTTAGGATGATCTGAAAACCATTTTACCGGATACTGGACATCTACGGATTGAGAGGGAGCTTTAGGTGTAACTGGCTTTCGGGAAGATACTCTTATGAGATTTATGTTCGGAATGAACCGTCCGTTCTTTCTTGTACGCAATTAAAGGTGTATTTTTTTTTAATCGTATGTATACATCTATCTTAAATACAAATGTTTTACTGTGATCTAAGTGATCAAGTTTGTTTTCGCGAGAAACAGCAAAAGTTGGAGTTGAGGTTACGGAGCTAAAACTTCCATGCGATATGACGTCAGATTGAAATGTATTCTCGTCTGGTGTTTGTTCATGACTCGTCTACTGTATATGTTACTGTATATTTGGCTATATTTTCTAAATGATGTATTATTTAAAGCCATTGGTGTCATTTTTGTACCTAGTTCTTCGGCCATTATGGTGAAAATGGGGTCATTGTATTTTAAGTTTGGATCTTGTAATTCTTGGTCATATTTTTTTAATAATTTATTTTGCGTTTTTCTGTCTATTTGCGGTTTTCAACCCCTCTTTTTCATAGGTTCCCGTTCTGTAAATTAGTTTAAAAAATAAAACACAATTTTAAAAGTAGATATATACACTGGACAGCAAATAAACCGAGCCACCCGCTACCTAGGCACTCTAATTCAATTTTCTCAAATACAAAAAAACCTACAATTATCAAAGTTGTACCTACTGAAAGTGCGTTTCATGGTGATTAAAATGAAACTCATTGGGTTTAATCAATATTTCAGTGTTTATTAAGGACTAGCGACCCGCCCCGGCTTCGCACGGGTGCAATACTTACATGTGGCAAACCACGTTTCTGCCACTCTATAGTGTTCATATGACAGCGCGGCGGACCGAATATATGAGACTTGTTAATAAGGTGCAGGAGTTTCTGTACTATTAAATGGAAGACTATTAACTATATCGTATCTGTCTTGAGGAGTTAAATTGGTATTAATATTTTCTTTGATTTCTGGCCAATTTGAGTTACATGTTGCAGTAATAAATAAATCAGGTTTACCGTAATGTCTGACGTAAGACATTGCGTCCTGTGATTTTTCATGTAAATATCGATGTCCACCTGTGAATGATGAAGGTAGTAGAACCAACTGTCCAATGCTGTTGCTGTGTTCTCACGCCTGTAAAGCATCCTGAAGGTGAACGTAATTTTCTGCTCTCAATTTAGTTTGATTGTTACGAATGTAAGCCAATCTCTGATTCAATTTTCGCATTTTGAACGACCAAGTATTGGTTTGTCAACATTCCATATCTAAGCAAAGGGTTGAAATTGTTTTGTCTTGTCATTATACGGTAGCAATAGTAGTTCATACACGACACTGTCTTACGCAGAGGTGCACCACTGATTGTGTCAACTTGAGGAACGTTAATGGCATCTTCTCCGAGAATATTGTAAGCTATCATAAGATCTGTGTAACTCTCATATTTTTTGCAAATTATTATCACGACTGCGAACACAATATCTCTTTTGTCAAATTGCTGTCCAGGCTACTTCACTCGTGGACGGCGCATTATATCGCCCTCTGTGTTCTCCAACAGGAACTTTATTTGCATGGATTACGACATTAAAGTCTGGAGTATCTACTGGAATACTCTCAATAGCAGTTTTAAAAGATTGAATGTAGCTGTTATGAGAATGTAACATAATTATCCTGGAGAGATCTGATCAAATCTATTTTTATTGGCTGTGCGACAATCAAACACCGCGTTGATGCTTGTGTATCTGGGTCTGCAATAAAATAAATTTGCAGAAATTTGTGATCATCTGGTCGAAGTGGTAGCAAGCTCCCAGCCAAGTGATAGATACACTTGCCCTTGAATTTTAAATGTAGGCATAAAACCGCGCTCAACAACTTGCTTACTTTTTAAAGAGGTCATTTGAAATGCGTTATTGTAACGGCGTATATTGCGTATGAATTGTTTGGATTTTGGATAATCACCCGTAAGCAGAGAGTGAAGTGGTTCAGGTGGAGGTAGAAATTCTTCTAATTTTTTGTAAGCAACACAAACCTTTCGATTCGTCTTTGAATTTCAATGCTAAACAATGTTCACACACTACTGACATAGTACCTATAGACACAATACGATCGTCCTTGTAAGAAATCGAAGGATCGTAATTCATGGCAGAATTTTCTTTATTTACCCATCTGTGGCTGATCCGTTGTCCATTTTGTTCAGCTTTACTATGTGTCTGTGCTGATTCTCTCGTTCTCTGTATTCGATGTCTATCTCTATCCTGGCTGAGGCGAGCCTCGCGCTCTACAGACGACTCTCTGTTTCTTTGAATTCGATGGCTTTCCCTGTCTTGGCTGAGGCGAGCCTCATGCTCTACAGAGGATTCTCTGGCTCTCTGAACTCTATGCCTAACCCGATCCTGGCTGCGGCGAGCCTCACGCTCTATTGAGGATTCTCTTTCATTCTCGACTCTATATCTATCTCGGAGCTGGCTGAGGCAAGCCTCGCGTTCCGTTGACGATTCTTCATCTCTTGCCGAAAGTGCTCTTCTGGCATTCACTGTACGACCTATGTTCGAACGACGACGTCTTCCAGACATGACTTTATAATTTTTGATCAAAATTGAATACTTACTCAGTTCTCGATTAAACTCACACCTTAAAACTATACGTAGGTATGATTATGAACAAATTGCACTAATTATTTAGTATTTGCTGGAGTAAAAAATATTTACTTACTATTCGTTCGACAAAAAAACGACTACAAAAAAAATTATCAACAATAATCAACAACAAAAGATACCTATTCTATTCAGTTCTTCTATGAACTTATCTATAAATTACAATAATTAAAAATGCTCGCCCTAATACTAAATTGCCTTAACTCTAAATTCAAATCAAAGTCTTAATAGAAGAAATACCAAGAAATATAGTTTTAAGCTAATCCTATCTAACCTATGTAAATAAAGTAAATATTTTACGTAGGTACTACTTATAGGTATTTGTTCTACTAAAAACAGAACGTAATCTACAATTATCAACAACAAAGGATACCTAGAATATTCAGTACTTCTTTGAACTTAAGTAAGTACAATTTTCAATAATTAAAAGTTATAAATAATCAACAACAAAGATACGGCCATCAACGCGCTATTTATAGGCGCGGCGCCGCAACAACTACGCCCCTGCATTTTAAATTTGTAATATCTTCGGAAATATTCACTTAAGTTACATGCTGTAAAAAGCATATTGATCTATGATAAATGCACAATTTATTTAAAGTACTTATTTGGATAAGGATTAATGCTGTATTGCTTAAAATCACTTCGTAAATAATCATTTCTTAGTAAAGGATAAAAAATGGTTATGGTGGATTATCCCTAAGAGATAGACATATACTCGTACCATCGCGGACTTTTTTGTTGAACTTTTTAAGGTAGACAATACTGTAGTACATTATTTTGGTCTATCTAATAGAGTACAACCAGCGTTTGCAATATAAGCGCAAAAAAGTCGTGCTTATTTACGACATCACATTAGAAATCTCTAAATTTATCAGTGTTTCTCTACTATATTATGCATGTATTATACATATAAACCTTCCTTAAGAAACACTCTATCTATTAAAAAAAACTGCATCAAAATCCGTTGCGTAGTTTTAAAGATCTAAGCATACATAGGGACAGACAGACGGCGCATAGCGACTTTGTTTTATACTATGTAGTGATTTTACAAAGAAGAGTCGTTTTCCAGTCGTGACAATCGTTAGTAATGATAAAGTGAAAAAAATAAAGCCAAAAACAAAGATAAAATCAAAAAAAGTTTTTGATCAATATTCCGTATTCCCTCCCCTTGCTCGGATAACTGCCAGCATCCTTGTATTCATCGACCTTACGAGCCTGACGATAAAATCTTGAGGAATTGTATTCCACTCCTCTTCAATTGCGATTCGCAGCTCTGGAAGCCTTGTTGGAGCAGGTACCCGGGCTCGAATCCGACGTTTCAGCTCATCCCATAAGTGTTCTATCGGATTCAAGTCCGGGCTTCGAGCTGGCCAGTCCATCGTACGAATGCTGACGTCGCATAGATACTGGGTCACCACATGAGCAACATAAGGCCGTCCATTATCATGCATCAATTGCATATCCTGTCCGATATATCCTGCGTAAGGTACCATATGGTCTGCGAGGATTTCAGTAATGTAGCGATGAGAAAGTCAGTCCACGTGTACGGCCCGTCGGTTCGATGAAAACTAACGCTGTATGTGCTGTTAACGAGATGCCGCCCCAGATCATTACAGATCCTCCTCCATAAGCAACAGTTTCCTCGATGCAACACTGAGAATAACGTTCTCCAGGGCGACGATATACTCTCTGACGTGCATGTAGACTCACCCTGGTCTCATCAGTGAAGAGTACATTACTCCACTGCTCTAATGTCTAATCCCTATGCTCTCGAGCAAATTTAATTCGTGCTCGACGGTGTGCTACCGTTAATGCTGGGCCCGTTGCAGCTCTTTTTGGTTTAAAAACAATGACTAACGCCGTAGCTAGCAACAAAACACCTGGGTGCAATAAAATGTGTGTTTTACAATTTTTGTATTTATTCATCAGTTCGCTACCATCGCTGGTTGTTTTTTTATTTTTAAATTGTATAAGCTAGTGCTTGACTGCGATCCCACCTGATGGTAAGCAGTGATGCAATCTTAATGGTGAGGCGCACTAGTTTATTAAGAGCCTATTCACTCTAGCCTTGAAGACACCCAAATTATAATTGGACGGGAAGACCGCAGCAGGCAAACTCGTTGTGAACACATATAGTGATCTAATGCGCCTTTTGTATTTTATTTCGGAAGTTTGTAGTGTTATCGTTGCAAAGTGCCTAAACGAAACGAACTTTCATTAGAAAAACGTGTGCAAATACAGCTTCTGTATGAGCAAGAAAAATCACAAGTAGAGATTTCCAAAACTGTGAAATGTTCGCGCCGATCCGTGCAATATGCTATTCAGCGATTCGCTGCTACCGGGTCAAATAAAAATATATTAAGAACCGGGCACAAACGCATCACCACAGACCGTCAGGATCGTCAGTTATTGAGAGAGTCATTAAGAAATATGTTCGACTGCGGGGTCGACTTGGAGGGATATGAAAAATAACACCACCGGAATAACGTTACTTTCACTTTTATTTATTTACTAGTATCACTTATCACTTCACTTGCATTTACATCACTTATCAGTTACACTGTATTCCGATAGGTGCGCTGCTCGAAAAGTCAAGAAATCTGGCTTGACCTAAGCAAACCGATGTAACGAAACTATAGCGCGATCTAGCTCGATCCCAACGCCATCTAGGGAATCGAGCGGTACTAATTTATACTAAATGAATATTATTTTAAGTGATCGCGCTATGATTTCGCTTCCCGCTCAGACATACCGCCCACATGGACAACCACAAGGACATATTGCTCAATGTCCTTTAACACCGCCCACCGTGCCAAAGAAAGAACAATGGCAGCCGCCTATACATTAAATTTGCTGAGATTAAATTCTAGCGTCTTTAAATGAAAAATATCTTATTAAACTCGGCGTCAACTTCTGAATTAGCTGGTGCAAGAATTTTTGTTCGAAAAGGCCGGAATTAATAGAAATTCAGTCATGAAGTTTGTAGGTTATGTCTACGGTAATTTCAATTCGAGGAAGTTAAAAGGGCAATATTACGTTATTATTTTCCTGACCTAGTTCTTTTAGCATGCAATGCATTGTAAAAGGTGTAAATACTTACTCTTTGGCCTTAATTCATGAATCCCCAACCGGTCTCATAGGACCGCGTTGTTATTGTCTTACTATTGTGTCTCGTTTCGCGGGTATTGATAGGTTAACTTAGGTATACTTACTACGTACCTACTACGTGACTGTGTACAATAGGACTGAGGCTGCCAGTCACCATCAGCATTGTTTTAGGTAGATATTGAAGCAATAGGACTATAATAGAATTCCGGGATTTTATAAATACTTGCTAACTTTTCAGATAAATAAAAACAAACACAAAATCCTTGAATGCGTATGGAATATATTGAGTATGTTCATAAGAATCAATAAAACAAGTTTTTTTTTTTATTATTATTTATTCTTCGTAATCCTCTCTTATAACTATTTCATCCAGAAATTCTGCAGGTGCTGAAATATTTTGCTGATGTCTGGCCCATCCCAAATACCAGACTAGCGTCATGACATGAGCACAACATCCTACTGTGCGCTGACCAACTAAACAATTACAACAATACTCGCTGATTCCTGTCCTACCAGGAATATCATTTTCTATAACAATATAAACATAATATTGCTTCCTGGATACGTGAAGTGACTTTATTTTTCCTCTAATTATTTATTTATTAAAGCTTTAGGCACAAAACATTGTACAAAGGCAGACTTAATGCCTTAGGCATTTACTACCAGTCGACCTTAGGTTGTTGGTGTTGTCACGCCAGTGCCCCTAAGATTATATTCAGAGGAATCAATGTTTTCACTGGAAACTTCGATTCTGTACCCACCGTGGAAACGTATATGTTCGCCATAATATGAGCGAGCTTGTCTTATTTGGTACGTTCCCAGGGCGAAGAGAATCAAGTCTCTATATTCCAGGGTTGGGAAGCATAAAACATTATCGCGATCAGCGGATTACCTCTGATCGTGATAAACTTGTCTCGTAACTCGTAGCATTAGCTATGAAATTATGAGGTTCGTCTATTCATATTTAAGGCTTCCACCATATTTGCCAAATTGTTTGGTAAGTTCATCCATTCTCTAATTATTTCAAGTATTTCATTAGCATATTCATTATTTTGAAAGCGAACACCAAACTTGTTCAAAAGAGCTGTCGCGATTTGAAATGTTAGCATCATGTGTGGTAGAGAGCCATGAAAATACTCTTGCCTAAAAACTTTAAAATCACTTTCTCTAGTAAACTTATACCGTCCCTAAAACCCCTATCCAGAATGAACACATCATCTTCTCTGAAATAATTATGATCTTAAAGCAGTGCCAGAAGAAAATAGACCGGACATAATTTCAGCGTCAGTTGCTTTATATGCATAAATGATAGGCGTCTGTGACATGAGTAAAACCAATCAACAATTGACAAAGTCAAACCAAGTTATATTTTTTTTATTTGGGATAATAGTCTTTTTGCCCGTCATTAATTACTGTCATTTGGCAGAATAAATATAAATAACTTTAATTTCAAATATCTTTTTTATCCGGCTATAACTAGTTAATGTGATACTTTGAAAAAACGTAGAAAAATAATAGAAATGCCTTCGTATATAAGTCACTTTAAGACACTCCAATAAATTTCAGCTATGAATTCGCCAAGATTCTTTGGCTTGTTTGGACATAGAGTGTACCAATGTCATTGTTAAGGGGTTAACAAACCAAAACAACAACGAAGAACAATTAAAAATTAACAAATAAGATAAAAGAAGGAAATTAACAATTTTAATTGGTAATAGGTAATACGCACAGTTTAGACGTCGGCCTTTTTATGGATGACGTCTGTGTACGAATTGTTACAACACGAGTAACCCCATCCGATCCTGGATGTTTTGCTTCAACCCTACCTAATAACCACTTGCCAGGTGGCAAGTTATCCTCTTTTACTAAAACCACTTCACCAACCGATTCCGACGTTTGGCCCCCAAACTGGACAGGTCTGGGGCCGCTCTGAAGCGGCTCCTGCCCAACCTAGGGGGTCCAGACGCCCCCTGCCGAAGGCTCTACGCGGGGATTGTTCGGTCCATGGCCCTTTACGGGGCGCCGATTTGGGCGCCGTCGCTAGGTAAGCGACCGGCGGCCAAGCTGAACGCTTGCCAGAAGGTCGTGGCCATCCGGATGGTGCGGGGATACCGCACGATCTCCCGCGAAGCGGCGAGCCTCCTCGCTGGCCTTCCACCGTGGGATCTGGAGGCAACAGTCCTTGCACGCGTGCACGATTAACGCGTGGAGATGCAACGCCGGAGCGGAACTCCACTGCCGCGACGAGTCGCGGCATGGCGGACAGAGTTCCGGCGGGATCTCAGAGTGGCATGGAGACTGCGACTGTCGCAACCCAGTGCTGGGCACGCCGTCATTGAGGCGGTTAGGCCCCTCTTTGAGGAGTGGTTGGAAAGAGGTCACGGCGTCCTCTCTTTCCGTATGACGCAGGTCCTCACCGGACACGGTAAGTTCGGGAGGTTCCTGCATCGAATCAAGCAGGAGAGGACGCCCGGGTGTCGCCACTGTGTGGACCGCCCGGAGGACACGGTAGAAGTGTGCCCCGCTTGGGCGGAGCACCGCCGTGTCCTTGTGGAGGCTATCGGGAGCGGCGACCTCTCGCGCCGGGCCCTGGTTCAGGCCATGGTCCGGAGCGAGGAGGGTTGGCATGCGGTCGCCTCCTTCTGCGAAGCAGTAATGCTCGTGAAGGAGGCTGCTGACCGCGAGCGCGTGAGGGAACGGCCCTCACGCCGCCGCCGCCGATATCCCGATCCCGATTTCCGACCACCGTAGGCGCGGGTTCGCGGACGGCGAGCACTGGGTAGCTCGCCGTCCGGCAGTCTGGAAATAATCTGGACCGAGCCCAGTCGTCAACGGCGCGTTCTGTTCCACGCGCGCCTCAAGGAGATGTCAGCAAACTGTAGGGGCCCGGCAGGGCCGAAGCCTCTGGAGGGAACACGTGGTATTCCTAAAGGTTGACACCGAGTCCCCCCCAGAACGAAGGCAACGAAGGAACGGGGTAGGGGTTTAGTCAGTAAGAGTCTGACACGCCCTCCCGCTCCGCCCAAGAGCGGGGGAAGTCATTCTGATGATTCCCCTACCAGAAAAAAAAAAGTAAGTCCCAATATTTTTGTTACATCATCCATTTTTATTCTTATCTCCTCATGCGTAGTCGCATTCTCTTCTCTTATAATATTGAATAATTCCTTATTATTGCTCATCCATTTTTGTAACTCAAATCCGCCTTTACGTAAAGTTTAATTCATATCCTTGAAGACTTTTAAGGCCCTGCTCTATGCCCACCTAGTCCCAGTCATCAAATCATCCATATAAAAATCATTCAGAATAATTTTCTTTATTTCAGGATTACCTTCACATTCGTCATAAGCCACTTGTTGGAGAGCACGTACTGCCAAGTATGGTGCTGAGGCAGTACCAAACGTAACTGTGATTAGTTCATACTCTTCTATCTCCATTTCAGGACTGTCCCTCCAGGGTATGCGCTGATATATTGTATCTTTTCTGTTGACCAAAATTTGTCGATACATTTTAATGATATCTGCCACTAAACATATCTGATGTGATCTCCAACGCATAATAATATGCCGAAGTTCTGCCTGCAAGGTTGGTCCGATTAACAAATTATCATTAAGTGACATGCCATTTGAACCCTTGCAGGAAGCGTCAAATAAGACACGTACCTTGGTCGTATCCTTATCCTCACGAACAAAAGCATGGTTTGGTAAGTATATGGCTTCTTTATTTTTTCTTTTGTCTGCAGATACCTTTTCCATGTGATGTAATTCTGAATATTCATGTATAACCTTCTGGTAATCGTGCTTTATTATTCCTTCCTAATTTTGACTCTAAGCTTTTCAGCCTTTTTTCAGCTATGGCTTTCGACTCCCCAAACCTTCGGATCAGCTCTGCATCTCGGAACGGTAGCCTTACGACATACCTTCCATCCTTATTACGCATCGTAGAAGTCGTAAATAATTGTTCACATTTGACTTCATCGTCCGTGAGCATCCTTTTTGTTCCAGATGGTTCAGCCTCTAATTCCCAAAACTTTCGTAACATCTCGTCATCTTGGACACGAGAGTGCATCACGGTGATATGTGAGACAATGTTAGTACTATTCTCCTCTTCAACCGTCCCCGACAATATCCAGCCAAAAGCGGTGCCCTGCGCCACGAGTTTCCCGCTTGCGTTCTTCTTTAAACCGTCTCGAATAATCTGGCTGTAGCACCTAATAACAAATCAATTTTATTAGGCTTGAAATATTCTGGATCAGCCAATTCGGTATCACATAGGGGTCTACCCATTCTACCTTGGTTAGTTTCGTAGCTGGGAGAAGGGTTGTGACTGATTTCAGAAGGTAGGCGGTTACTTGCAATTTAAACGTTGGATCGATTCTCGAACAAATAGTTAAAACTACTTTGGCGGTCGACGTAGTACTTTTGTCTCCACCCACACCCGACACTGAATTTTATGAAGGAATTTTCTTCAAACGCAAGTACTGAACCATTGATTCAGTTACAAAGAATCCTTGTGATCCCTGATCAATTAACGCTCTAACTACGCGGTAAGTCCCATATTTTGACTCAGCCTTTAATAAGGCTGTGCTTAATAACACCGCCTGCCTGGTGTTTCCTGTCGAAAAATATGAGACTAGTTGTTTATTCTCCTTATCGGTTGATAAGGTTCCTTCGTGAGCAGCCGAACTACCCTCACCAACCAACCCAGAAACACCCGTGGGGTGTAACAAAGAATGGTGGCGGCGTTTACACACCTGGCACCTGTGAGTATTTCTGCAGAACCTAGCAGAGTGGTTACTATTTAGGCAGTTGAAGCATAAGTTCTTTTCTTGTACAATATTTCTACGACTGTCTATAAACTCTTTAGAAAACTTAGGGCAAGATGAAATTCTATGATCAGCTGAACAATACGCGCATGTCACATTTTTAATATCTTTTGCTACATGAAATGACTGTGTGCTTTTAGGATTCTTATCTAATTTGCTATCCAGATTTTCCAAACCACGGAATCAATCACGGAAGAGCATTCAATCAGTTAAGAAATTCACTTAACTGATTGAATGTCGGCAAATCATATGTGGGATCTGAAACTACCTGCAACTCCCAGGCTCTCCTGGTCTCTTTGTCTAATTTTGAACTAATTAAATGAATTATCAAGATATCCCAGGATGCGACATCAACACCTTAATTCCTTATTGACTCCAAACTCCAACCTTCGTAAGGCCTCAAAGGTATACCTGTCTCAACTTCTAACGAATTATTAGGTGTGGAGCGCATTGCACCACAAATAAGTCTCAGTCCCATATTTTGAATTACATCTCATTTTCGTAACAAGGTGCTATTGGCATTCATATAAGCTAAACTACTATAATCAAAATGGCTTCTCACTATACTTTTGTACAACATACTCATGACTTTGGGGTCAGATCCCCAAAAACATCCTGCTAAATGCCCCAATAGATTTATGCCATTCAGTGCTTTGTTACATAGATGTTTAATATGTATGTTCATCAAACTTTAATTTATCATTAATAATGATACCTAGGAATTTATGTTGCTTAACAGCAGGAATTTCTACATTATTGTATAAAATGTTAACATTGCTATGAGTATTTACATTTTTACTGATAATTAAAACTGAACTTTTTTCTGGACTGATTTCTAATTTAAGTTTATTATGGTAATAGCTGTATAATTGCGATAAAGCCTTATTAATATTAGACATTGCTATATCTATGTTTTGGTTTATGTTGTATAAAAGTAAGTTATCTGCAAATTGCAGGATATTTACACCTGGTGCATCTACATATTTTAATACTTCAGAAGTGTATAAATTATAAAGTAAAGGAGACAAAGTTGCCCCTTGCATTGTGCCTTCGTTAACAGTCCTAGGCCCATGTAATTTATTATTATATTTAACAAATATAGTTCTATTATTTAAAAAAGAATAGAGCCATTTCAGAATATGACCAGGTAAACCAATGTCATGAGATACTTTAATGAGTTCTTCTATATTTACATTGTCAAAAGCACCTTTTAGATCTAGAAACACGCAGATTGCATTAGAGTGACTTAATTTTACCTTTCTTACATCTGATAAAAAAGATACAAAGCTTTCAGAGCAACTTTTACCTTTTCTGAAGCCAAACTGTATAGAAGGAATTAAGCTTTGTGATTCAACAAAATAATTGAATCTTAACTTCAACATATTTTCAAAGAGTTTACCCAAACAAGATGATAAGGAAATAGGTCTGTATGAAGAAGCACTATTAACAGGTTTATTAGGTTTTAAAATTGGAATGACACACTGTGTTTTCCAAGACTCAGGTACTACTAATTCAACCCATAGTTTATTATAAATATTAAGTAATGTTGTTTGTGCATTTAAAAGTAATTTTTTGATTAACATAATATAAGGTATGTCATCCAATCCCGGTGTGGTATCTTTCCTGCTCTTTAAAGATGTTTTCAACTCTTCTATAGTGAAATTGTTCTTGAGAAATACATTTATATCATTTTCTGTAGCATTTTCGAACAAATACTCAAGCCTATTGTTATCTATTTCAGTAGAATCTGCCAAGTTATCTAAAAAACTTGGAACCCACTCATCATTGATGTTTTTGTTTCGATTTGATCCATTTTTTTTAAATTTTTTAATATATTTCCATATCCTAGAAACTAGAGTTAACCTATTAAAGCTACTACATAAATTACGCCAAGAAGAAGAACTTTCTTCCTTAAGAGTCCTTTTCTTTTCTGCATCTAATTTTTTATACTTTATCCAGTTTTCAATGTTAGGTTGAGAAAAATAATTCTTTAATGCATCCTTTGATTTTGCAACAGCATCACTACATTTTGAATTCCACCATGGTACTGGTTTTTTAACAGCTGTGTTTGCACCTAATTTTCGTTTTGGTATTGTTTTATTCCTCAAATCATTAAATGTTTCTATAAAATGGTTATATGCATTGATAAGGGAATCATTTATTGAGTCTAGGTGGGAAAAATAAGTTTCTGATAGGCTATAATATTCGTCCCAATCTGCCTTACTATAAATATATTTCTCTTGATCAACAGGAGGTGACATGTCATACAAAGATGGCTGAATGTTGATCTCAAGTAAGGTTGGAAGATGATAGCTACCCATGGGATCGTCATGAACATACCAGTTACATAAATGAGCTATTGAGGGGCTAACAAGGGCAAGATCTATGGCTGAAGCTTGTCTATTATGATAAGGAACAGTTGTTGGTGATCCATCATTCAAAATACATAAGTCAAATTCATCAATTATATTATATAAACATCTACCTCTATTATTATCACTATGACATCCAAAGGCTATGTTATGAGCATTAAAATCACCCATGACTATACAAGGTTTGGGTATGTTATTGATTAAGTCCTTTAACTTTGCTGAGTCAAACCTGATACTCGGAGGGCTGTACACACAGAATATTGCCATTGTTCCAAATTGTGTTTCTATAGTAATACATATGTTTTGAATCGATTCTGAAAAGTGTGTACTAACTACTTTGTATTTTAAACGATTGTTCACCAAAATGGCTACTCCATTATGAGAATAAATGGAATTTTTGTGGATTAAATTATATGTGGGAAAGTGTGGTATTATAGAATTAGATTTAAACCAAGTCTCATTAAGAAGACAGATCTCTATATTTTTTTTTTTCAATTGATAAATTTTGTAATTGGCTCTTTTTACTCTGTAAACTCTGTATATTATACTGTTTTTTTGACTTTTTCTCTCCGTAAGAACCATCAATGAACTTCAAGAAACATTTTAAAAAAAAATCAGCCAAATCGGTCAAGCCGTTTTCATGTTATGTCGTGACAACGGAAAACGGGTTTCATTTTTATATAGATTTGATAAAAATATTTCTTTTATTTTCTTATGTGTGAGTGGCCCATCAGACTCACTCTTGTTTCCTAGTTCAACCAACGATTTAACAATTGCGTTAATTATAATTTCATTATTTACTATTTGTTTAGTATCCAAAGTATCATTGGGTTTAACCTTATCAGTAACCTTGGGTAAAACAGGAAAAGATTTCTCATTAAATGTAAGTGGTGAATTCACAACAGTGGCATAGGATTTCTGCTTAAGAAATTTGGCTTTTTTCTCTTCAATTTTTTGTTTTTTAATGGGACCGTCTCGTGAAATGGCAAGATGATTACCTGCACAGTTGATGCATGTGATCTCTTCGACATCGCATTCTTTGTAGGAGTGACGACCAGCACAAGAAGAGCAGTTTGCTCGCCTCTGCAAGCCTTGGCAGAATGGTTAAAGTAAAGACACTTATAACATTGTAATAATGGTGGTATGTATGCTTTCACCTCGTATCTAAATAGTTTTATATAGGCGTATTGCGGTAAAGATGTTGATGCAAAGGTGACGGCGACTGTATTGAGAGGCACTAAGTGTCCCTCTTCTTTACGCATGAATCTCCGAAATCACTTCAGAGTCGCACACTATATTTTTATATAAGACGGCGCGGCGGCGGCGCCCGGATTATGAATTAGTTTCAACTATAAAGTTTGAATAACTTGATTTTGCAATGTTGCTAGTTTAAATAAGAATTATGAGCGGGTAACTCCGAATAGAGTAGTAAGTGTCAGTCTGAGTGATGGCGGCGGTCAATTGGATGGACGGCTGCAAAAACGAAGATTACACATGCTAACCTATTGGCTCGAAATATGTTTGATTTTGAATAAAATTGTATGAAAGTCAAATTAAAAGACATTGGACAATACAAGCGAGCCTTTATTTTGAAATTCCGGTCGTTACAACGCCCACGATGGATAGCAAAAGCCAAGACCGCTACGAACCCCCTTCTGACGCGCCGGCATATATTTCCTCATTAGAGAGTTCTTTGGGCACAAACCTCAATACACCAATCCTTTCTGTCAAATAAGATGGTATAAAGGCATTTAGCTTATTTTTCCATAGGAAGTCTTCCATCTACAGAAAATTGTTAGCCGCAGCCGCCTTTCTGAATGTTATTCCTATTTTATGCGCATTTATTCGATGTACTCCTAAGACTCCTTTAACATTATCCGTTATTAAGTTGGTGAATGTGATAGGATTTTTATTTCCCACCTTCTCCTGCTCTGTAGACTCGACGTATACTATATATTCAGAATTGGTGTTTTCTATGAACAGTCTTTTATAATTTGGTTTAGTAAAAATCTTATACTTATTTGAGTCTGGATTTGGAGTATAGTGATATTTTCGTTTTTTCTTTTCACCCGGCTCTGGCGGCTCCTCACCGCCACTGGTGATACTCATGTTTATTTTATGTGTTATCAGATGTTATTTAAGTGATATATCCGTCTATTTATTAAAATTAAAACTAAACTTTTCGCGAAATCAAAATTACCGCTTCGATCTCGAAACGTTTGCCATTCAGAATATTTTCCTGAAAATAAGGGTATTTTTATTTCGGGCAACTTGACACGACTAACGTTTTTTTCTTTCTGACAACAAGTGTTTGAAACTGTTACATTTGATATATACCTTTAATTCACATTTAAATTCTACATAGACCTCTTCAACTTCATCATAAAGATTATTTTTGATGTAACTTGAGCTCAACAATTCAGCCCTTTTAATAGTGCTCAATATTTCTTTATGAGTGGATGTAAATAGGTTCCATAACTGTTCCAAATTTTCTAGACGTGTTTCTAAATATGCAGAATTTATGCGTTCTTTAGGAGATTTCTTAAAGTTTAATTTGGATTTGCCTTCTGCATTTTAGCTTTGACATCTTCTTGTATATTAGATAAGGCCTCCATTTTATATCAGTTATTTCAATTACAAACAAACGTCAAAAAAAAACAAAAGTCTCAGAAAAAATACAAGTTTCAAAATAATTTTCTAAGTTCACCCGGTTCACTGCACTCTTTTTTTTATGTTACATTTTGTAAAAGTACTCACGGTTTTTCCTCACTCACTCACTCACACTGATAGATGACCGACACTCGCACTCCTCAGTGGAGCCCTCTGCTTACTACGGTCTGCTCCTCCTCCCTTACGCCGTTCCTCCAGAGTGACGCAGCCAGTCCTGGCTGCCGATGCTGTAGCTCCAGCAGGCTGCTGCTGCTCCTGGCTCCAGCTCCACTCGGTTCCTCCTCCAACTCCTGGGCACCTCTCGCCTGGTACCAGCTGCAGGGGCTGCTCTGGACAGCGTTCCACTGCCCAGTAACGACGCGCTGGGTGGTAATCACTTCCACCACCAGTGATCACCAGAAACACTCGCGACCATATCCACCTCGAAGGATCATTAAAAATTAACAAATAAGGTAAAATAAGGAAATTAACAATTTTAATTGGTAATAGGTAATACGCACAGTTTAGACGTCGGCCTTTTTATGGACGACGTCTGTGTACAAATTGTTACAATACGAGTAACCCCATCCGATCCTGGATGTTTTGCTTCAACCCTACCTAATAACCACTTGCCAGGTGGAAAGTTATCCTCTTTTACCAAAACCACTTCACCAACCGATGGTTCCGGGGTTCTGTAGGCCCACTTATGCCTCTGTAAAAACTGGTGAACTCGTCTGCGTCCGCGAACTGCGTCATTTTCTGATGGAGTTGCCATCGCTGTAAACTATGTGCATTAGATGCTTCATAGTTTGAATCTGGAGGCACAACGAGTGGATCCCCAACGAGAAAATGACCTGGAGTTAATATCATTAATTTATCTTGATCTTCCACATAGGATAATGGTCTCGAATTGAGACACGCCTTTATTTGCGTCAATACTACCTCGCTATCGGTCCAGGCATGCCAATCAGTCTTAGGTATACCCATAACTTCACCTACTTCCGATCTTAATTTCGTAACCAGAAATGCCCCACAGAGTTCCAGTCTTGGAATGGACACTTGTTTTATAGGAGCCACCCTTGTTTTTGACGTTATCAAAGAAGTGTGAACATTTCCCAAATGATCCATTACCCTAAGGTTAACAACTGCGTTAAGTCATTTACAGTTCAAGGAGTGCGGCTGTGGAATGCTTTGCCCACGTCGGTAAGGAAAGCCCAAACGCTAACTTCTTTTAGAAATATGGTCAAGGATCATTACCTCCTCTCCTCTTGATCGTCATTAAGTATAATAATTTCTGTATTTATATGAATGTATAGGTATATATTATATGTATTATATATATATTAGTTATGTATTGTATATATGTAAATAGTACACCGCAAACTACCTGCGTATCTTTTCTCCTTCTCTGTCAATTCCATCCAAAGGTTGTCTGTAAAAAATCGCTGTTAGCGATAAGACCGCCCATTGTAACACCGTACTAATTTTAAGCTCCTTGTAAAATTATTTTTAAGGTGTACAATAAAGTATATATCAATCAATCAATCAACTGCCGCGTACGCTGACTGCGATGCGCCTGAAAATCCGTGTAACTCTAATTTTGTGTTATCAGAACGAGTGTCATACCCATCGAGGAATTTTAATCTGAACGAGGGAAGCTAAGCTGTGATGGTAAGTATTCCATTCTTGTACTAAATTGCTTCCAACTTCTTGATCCCAATCTAACCCTGTTAACCACAATTTCTGAATATACATTTTCGCTAAGATTATAGTTGGGGCTAACCATCCCAATGGGTCAAACAAACGCGATATTTCTGAAATAATTTTTCTTTTAGTTACAGGTCCAGTTATCGTCGGGAGTTCCAGAGAATATTGGAAGCAGTCTTCATTTGAATTCCAAGTAAGTCCCAATATTTTTGTAATATCATCCATTTTTAATCTTAACTCCTCATGCGTAGTCGCATTCTCTTCTCTTATAATATTTAATAATTCCTTATTATTGCTCATCCACTAAAGTAGGGAAAAAAACATCTTCCGAGCTCGCTGCTGAGTTGTCAGAACAAATTAAGAAACCAATTTCTGCTCGAACTACTCGTAGACGGCTTCAAAAAGCTGGTCTATAAGGCTGTAAAGCTAGGATGAAGCCATGGCTTTCCGACAACAACAAAAAAGCTCGGTATGAATGGGCCCTAAAACACCGAACCTTCACCGCTGAGGATTGGTCGAATGTTGTGCGGTCCGACGAATCTAACTTTGAGGTGAGTACGTCAATTTAATGCCCTAATACAAATTTATAAAATGGTTTAAAAACCAAACGTATAAAAGAAGTAATTTTAGTTTTACAGAACTCAATATTTTTTTCTTTATTACAGATTTTTGGTACACCTGGTGTGACCTTTGTGCGTCGCCGTGTGGGCGAAGAATTAAGCCAGAGTGTGTGATCCCAACCGTTAAACACGGCGGCGGCAGTACATTAAATGGTCTGGGGTTGCATGACCGATACTGGAGTTGGCGAATTGTTTGTGTGTGAGGGCTGCATGGACTCCACTAAGTACATTAATGTACTAGAAACTGCGTTACTGCCTTCATTTACGAAACTTTTTGGCGACACGAACATGGATGTTGTTAAATTCCAGCAAGATAACGCCATGCCACAAATCTGCCCGCACTATGTCATGGTTTCGGGAAAACAACACGGAACTTCTTGACTGGTCTGCCCAGTCTCCAGATCTGAACCCCATAGAACATTTATGGGGTTTATAAAAGCGTACGGTTAGTCGCCACACAATCAACAACAAGGAAGATTTAAAACGCTGCCTGCGCCTAGAATGGAACTCAATTACTTCTGAAGACTGTAAAAATCTCGTTAATAGTTTACCAAAAAGAATTTCTGCCGTAATTAAGGCAAAGGGTGGACCAACAATATATTAATTTTCTATTAATAAATAGTAAAATATACCCATTAAAAATGTTTTGTTTTATTTCAATTTGATACTCAGCTTAAAACTTAAAGATGTCATGTGTGCTCAATACTTTTGGCCAATTTTGTAAACTTAATGAGCCGTGGTCAACACTATGAGCATGTGTAGACTAACAGAGGAGCTTATTAGAAATTTAGAACAAGAGCTTAGACCTGATACCGTACTCCCGCCGTCTATTACCTGTGACCGCACAAAAAAGAAGAGGTCTGGCCAATAAGATTAAGGTACTCGTAAATATTTTGTTTTATACTTTAGAGTTTAGATGTTTACCATCGACATATGTGTCAATTTTTACTTATTTTGTCTGTAATAGTATATACCTGTTATGCTATAGCCGTATTATCATAGGTCCCTTTTGATTTTTTTTAAAACTACTTGCGAGTACTTACAAAAAACTTGATGTGTTTCATAAAGTCTTTTTTTAGCTGCTCTCTACTCTGTCGTTTCTGGCCGAAGCTATCAAAAAGTAGGTATTGAGTAAAAATGTAAATACTTTTCTGTCTCAAGCCTCAATATCACGCAGCTTAGATAAAATTGTTGATGTATTAAATATCCCATATTAGTTCAGAAATAGGTACATTAGATCTCTTTGATTTCAACACTGTATTAAAAGAACAGTGTGTTTAAAATGTGCTTTTAGATACTACTGTTACCTTTCACAAGTAAACTAGAATAGTAATTATTTTTGTGAACCACTATTTAGATATACCTACTTGTATTTAGTAATGCCTGCCAAGCTATCTCGCCACTGTGCTGACAGCCAGCAAGCCAAACGCCGCCGCAACGACGTCACGTCCCACCACGTGGCCGAAGTGGTGGGAGTGATAGTTGCCGCCAAGCCAGCCCGCCAGCCAGCCAGCCAGCCATTACCTATAAAAGCGAATAACGCCCTAATATGCTCTCTTTTCTGTACAGAAAATTGAAGAAATTGAACCATATTGGCATTGACATTGATTTGATTGAAATATAACGCCTACCCAAGTTCCATCCACGCTAAATGAAATTAAAAATTTGTGAAGAAGGTTCCATAAAACGGAACAGTCTTGCTACAAAAAGCCCCAGGTTTCCCGTGTCAGCTGAACGTTGCAGAAGAATAAAGCCGTTTCCAGATCAAGACGAACTCTGATGAATGTTTGCCACCGGGAATATCGATCATTAAAGTTTAAATAATAACTGAAGCAAAAAACGTGGCAACTCCAGTGCACCACCACCAGTGAGCTCAATGACATCTCCTACTCGACCTTTAGAGCATTTAACTTTTGCCACCGTGTTCAGCGGCAGCTCAGGCTACCTGAAGATAATGAACACTGGAGAAAAGGATGTCAGTTGGAATGAAGGGACAGTCTTGTTGCATGCTGAAAGCTGCCAAGATAGGTATGACTTCGGTAAGCGCCACTGATATTAACTGTATTGCCTGATGAAAATTGCCTGTTATCTGCCAAAAACATTTACTGCGCCAATATAACCTCTTGTAGTAATCATATCATAGGGGGGACAGATGTAGATAAAATTAACAGGAGGACCAGAAGAGCACAAAAAAGTAATAGAACTTCTATCACAATTCGTCGACTGTTTCGCAGCTAGCACTCAAGAATTAGGACGTACCGACTTATTAAAAATGCCTATTAAGCTTACAAATGATTAGCCCGTGTTTCATCGCCCATTATAGACTTTTGAAAAGAATATTTAGCAGGGGGGTGAAAGTCTCCTACTATGTCAATTCTACGATTTTGCTGCTGCCATCTATTAGTCTGGTTCCCTAAATTTATAGTTATCAAAATTCCGACAGATGGCGTTGTATCCTCTTCTAGCTATATGTTTCAGGGCTGCCATTTTATAGCGGTATTTCAGCATTTTAAAAATATATGTAAAAGAAAAGTAGATATTTTGACTTTTATTAAATTAATAATTAATTAAAATACTTTCTTTTCTATAATGTTAATAACAAATTGTTTTTCTTTTGGCAACACTGTTATTTTGACGGACAAAACTTTTTCGTAGGTACTTTTACGTTACTACCTGTTTTGATCGTTTTCAAATCGGCTAGAACATCGGAAACTTTAATTTTCTTTATTTCAAGTGTGATCTAAAGATAAATTGGTTTCTAAGTGCGTTGAGTGTTTTCCTCCGCTACATTCGAGTTGAGCTAGCTCCTCGTCCTGTTTTATTAGTTAGATATATGCGAGATTGGACGCCTTAGTGTTTTAATTTTCTTTGCGATAAGTTGTGGACGCCTAAGTTAAGTTTTTCGTTTTGATTATTGTTTGTTGATTAAGTTTTCAACAATGCCAACTACAAGACGTTGTATCTTTGGATGTGAAACAACAGGTATGATAATTACCAATATTTTTTATAGTTTAGTTTTCGTACCAATAATACAATATTTCTATTTCTACCCTTACAATTTTTCATTAGAAAATTGGTCATGAATAAATGCAAATGAAGAGTAGCATCAGACAGATGACATTGGAAGACGTTGGAGGAGGTCTATAGGCACAATTAGCTCAGGCATAATGTGACTAGTAAAATAAAATACATTATTATTATGAAATGTTATGGTAGTTTGAATGGTTCAATCTATAATATTTTTCTAAATGCAAGTATTATACATGTAAAGTTGTTTTATATTCATCACCTTTGTGTCTTTATAAAATTTATAAGTTGGTGTATAGTATAGATAGCGAAACAGTGTCTTTATGATATGTTTTGCATTCTATTTTTGCCAGCGCTACCTCAGCTCAAATGCAAATGACAAATAATTAAATTTCACCTAAGTAGTTACAACTTTACCAAAGAACTAAACTAGAGTTACTAATTGATATCTGTTTTATGAAATATAAAAAAATAAATTTATGTTCCAGGTGTGGCCATTCATACTTTTCCGCAACCTACAAAAGACCCCAATCGTTTTAAGATCTGGGTGAAACTGGCTGGAGACTTATTAAAAGATTTATCTGATGAAGAGATTTATCACAGAAAGAGAATCTGCGACATCCATTTCCTACCACAACATAAAACAAGAAATAATCGTTTAAGTGCAATAGCTGTACCTTCGTTGCAGCTGCCAGGTATGTCACTACTTGTATTAATTTGTTAAGTCTTAATCATCTGTTTAATAACCTGTGCCAAAAAGCGAGGAGAAAATATTCCTTAGTCTGGTTTTTGCTATAATTATTCTATTTTTAGTTGTTTTAATTAACCTATCACATACCCGCGAAACGAGACACAATAGCAAACACAATAACAGCAGGGTTGCATGAGACCAGTCGGGGATTCATGAATTAAAATGAATTGATATTTATCATAGTAATTATAACACACACACAACATAAGTGGTATTATAAAGTTCCCACTACTGGAACACTTATTAGTTTATTATTTGAGCATATATGGGCCTAGAATGTACATACATAATAACAAAATACAAGTTGTCTTGCAGGACTACATATATTTAGTGTATTTTATTTTGTTTAAAGTGTTTTCTTTCATTTATTTTTCAGGAACTGCTACTGAAAATATTGTGTCTCCTATGATTCACACTGAGATGCCTTCCACATCCTCAGCAATCAATCCTTCAAATACTGTTGTTCAACCAGGTAAACACACTCACTCACTTTTATTTGGGGATTCAAACGTTAACTAGCTGAAAGCCTCACCATACAAAATTATAAATTTTATCGGACAGTTTGTTTGGGGACCAGGGAGGTCGATTTTTTTTTTTCGTTTCCTGAAAATTGTTTTTATGGGAAGATGTTCAGATTCGTCTACTGAGCAAGCCCTTAAAGTTAGTGGAGGGCTGTCCCTTACACCTAGTATATTATGTATTTTATTTTGTTTTAAGTATTTTTTTCATTTCTTTTTCAGGAATTGCTACTGTGAATATTGCATCTTCTTCGATTGACACTGATATGCCTTCAACATCATCGAGGATTGACATGTGTTCAAAATCAAACTATTTACGTTTAGGTAAATATTTTAATTTTTATAGTAAGTACTTTTTAATTAAGTGTGTGCTCTTTATAGCTTTTTTTAATACAATATTTAATCTTTGGTTTATATGCGGCCTTAGTTCTGGAGATCAGGTATGGCTTTGTAATGTATGGATAATAAAGTAATTATGAATCTGATCAATTACTGCATATATCACATCACACTATAATATCGCTTATTTGCGACAAGGATAAAATTCTTAACTCAAAAAATTATATTTATGACAAAACATAAATAAATAATAATTTTACTGCATTGGACTAATAAACAACAATTTTATAACAAACTAGCTTCTGCCCGCGTGAAATGGGAGTAAACAGCATCATTATTTTTTTTGATAGACAGACCTTTCAAAAGTGCCAGTCTTGAAATTCATCTTAAGATACGAAAATAATGATATATTATTTATATTTATTATCTTGGTCGAGTGTGATATTCTGTGTCCATTAAATTGTATTCATAAAATATTATAGTATCTTAGCTGTGTGCAGCGCCCATTAGTGAACTCCACTGCGGGTGACGTAACCTACGACAAACTTATTATTTACAGTTGGTACAGTAATTGGATCTAGGGATCGGACCGCAAATTAAGTATGTTTTTTATTGTATATACTTTTCCGGGATAAAAAGTACCCAGTAATAGTACCACCCAAAGACCAGGATACTAAAGAATAATTATACCAAGTTGCATCGTAATCGAACCGATAGTTTTTGCGTGATGCCTGAACAAACAGACAGACAGACAAAAATTTTTTAAATCACGTTTTTGGGTTTGGTGTCGGTCTAGTAACACCCCCAGCCATTAATTTCTTGATATTTTCAATGTACAGAATTTTCCCTTCTACAGATTTATTATAATTTGTGTCAAATTTTGCATAGAAACCTTTAGCGAACAGAAAATAGATATTTAGTATTTTATATTTATTCAAATATAAAATTGTTTTTTTTTTATAAAGTCATGCTTTTTGAATTATGTCATCCTTGTAGGATATGAGCGATATTGTAAAAGTGAAAGTTTGTGATAATAACTATGTACTATACCTATTAGAATAGATGTGATAATGTTTTAATAGTATCAAGCGCTCACGTGACATTTTTATTTTACAGGATCAAAGAATAAACCAGCGAGCTACATCACAATGTCTTCACAAAAGCAAATTAAGAATTTAAAACGGCAAATATTGAGATTGAAGAAAAAAGGCGAATCTTATAAAACCAGACTTCAAAATGCCGAGAAGTTATCTAAAAGTAAAGCTTTTAGTGTTGTTACTGCCAAAATGAGCTTGCCTGCAAAACTTTTCACAAGAATACAGTACTGTGAAGGTAATAAAAAGCCAAAAGGACGCCGTTTTGCCATGGATGAGAAAATACTATCACTTTCATTATTTAAACGAAGTCCCAAATCCTATAAACTTTTGTCAAAGTGTTTTGCATTGCCATCTGCAAGGTCTTTAAAAAAATTGCTGGCTAAAATAAAAATTACACCAGGTTTAAATAAACTAATTTTAAAAAAAATTAAAGACTCAGTGGCAAGTATGAGCGAAGAGGATAAACTTTGTGTTTTAATTTTTGATGAGATGTACATCACACCTCAAGTACAATATGATGTTGGGAGCGATCAGTTGAAAGGTTTTACCAAACAACGTCAAATTGCTGACCACGTCCTTACATTTATGGTAAGAGGCATAAAAAAAAACTATAAACAGCCTGTAGCTTATTATTTCACTCAAAAATTGAACAAAATTGAATTGAAAAATATTATAAAAGAAGTAGCTGCAGAAATTTACGATACAGGTCTAATAATAGTGGCCACTGTTTGCGATCAAAGCGCAGTAAATGTTGGCGCGATAAATAATTTAATAGGCGACAGCAAAGCAATTTTTTTAAGAAAAGGCAAAAGTTGGGATCAGGACTACATATATATTAAAAACAAAAAAATTATACCGCTGTATGATGTACCACATCTGTTAAAAGGGTTGCGGAATAATTTAATCACGAAAGATTTAATTTATGAAAGTGTTGAAGAAAAAATTGAAAAAGTAGTAAAGTGGCAGTATTTTAAAGAATTATACCAGGCCGATAAGATTTATGGCGAGTTAAAAATTCTGCAAAAATTAACTGAAGAGCATGTAGATGAGGAAAAAATTCCAAAAATGAAGGTTAAAATTGCCGCTCAAGTCTTCAGCCACTCAGTTGCTGTCGCAGTTAAGCATTTATCCGAATCCGGAAAAATTAGGCCAGAGGTAAAAAATATTCAAGAATTCGTATTAATGATTGACAAACTATTTGATAGCCTCAATTGTAATACTTTCGACATGCAGAATGGAAAAATATACCGAGCAGGTGTTAAAAAAGGTTCACCGCATCATCAGCTTTGGATAGATGCTAAACTTTTTTTAAATAAAGTAAAATTTTTAGAATGTAAAAAGACTGGGGACAAAATACATGCAATTGAAAAAACGGTGCCATCTATAAAGAACTTCATCAAGACTATTGAAGGAATGCAAGCCATTTGGAAATCCTTATCAAGAAAATATGATGTAGACACGATGTTGTGTAGAAATTTTAATCAGGACCCAATAGAGAACTTTTTCGGGAACGTTAGAAGTTTAGGAGCCAGAAATGTAGCACCAAATAGTGTAAGTTTTGAAGGCGCTTATAAAGCTTTACTATTAAATAATTTTTCCTCCTCGCATTCAATTAAAGCAAACTGCGAAGAGGATATTGCTACATTTCTACAGTCCCTAAACTTCTTCCTGGACAATAAAGAAGTAGAAAAGTCGTCAGACGCTGAAAATGTTAATGACCTGCCTCCCCAAAAATACCTGTAAGCAATGTTTTAATTGATAATGATACTGAAATGTGTGAGGCAGGTCTAGAAACAAGAAATTATGTATGTGGTTGGGTCCTGAAAAAATGTTTAACACATATTTGCAAAAATTGTAAAACCTGTAGGCAAGAATTGTTAGCTGAAAATGAAGTGGGAGGTAGTCAATTAATAAAAAACAAAGAATATGTAAAAGGCAAAAAATGGCTTGTGTATCCTTCTAAAAAAATCTGTACCTATTTTTACGACATACAAAAAATTACAACAGACTGTCTAAAAGATAATATAGGTACAGAAAATACTAAATTAAATATAAAAATTATGATGGAGTTTTTCATAGAAAATTTTAATTTAAATTGCGACAAACACAATATAGCATTTAAGCAATATTTTCAAAATTCGGTTATAAATATATTGATTTTTAGCTGGTGCCGTTCTGTAAATCGTATTGTCTGGTAAAATAGTTTATGATGGGGATGATGAAGTGAAAAGTGCTGCTCAACTGTATTATAATAAACACAAACACAATAAAGTAAAGAAATAACTCAATGCATTTTTATTTAATCGCCCACCTAATGAGTTGTATTTCTAAAAATACATGGTCAATGTTATAACTAGCACTTATTCCTAAAAGCACAGCTTTAACTTATTGTCTGAAATTTAATTTCGAATTTCAATAAAATCAGTACTTTGTAGCACAGATTTTATAAAGTTCGAAGTTAAATTTCAAACAATAAATTAAAGCTGTTCTTGTAGGTAGTAGGAGTAGGTCATGAGCACACAAAGAAACGTTTGATTACGTATGTGTGTGTAAAACGAATACGGTAGTTTAGGGGTACAGACTAATAGATGGCGCTACTGTGCTAGGAGACACATTTAAACGTCAAGAGGGCTCTCTATCTCTCTATAATTTACTGTACTCTGTGATATTTAGTCTGTTCCCATCCTGTACGAGTGGTTGTTCCTAGTGCAAAGCACAGATCAGTATTAGTATTTTTAAAACAACTGTAAATTTTTACACAGCCTCTTGCATAATATCGCACTTTTATCCGGAAATCAAACAATGTTTTAAAGAAGTCCAAGCTGATCCCATACAAGCGCCAAAGTTTAGCGAAGATTTTAATACATAGACCGGCTATCGCAGTGCGCAGAGATTTAGCTTCTAAGTTTATATCCAAAAAAGCGGATAATTTAGCTATTTCATCAACGCCGCTATTATTACTCACCATTACTGCCCTACGTAAAATTAAGTCAGATGAAAAGATCGGCAAACAATTTCACAGTGATGCAGTTTTATCCTTGTTAACTATGTCTCATGACGCCAAATTTAAAAGTTTCATCCGGCAAATAAATATATATCCAAATTTCACTATCCAATTTTGGAGTCAGCAACAAGTAAATATTTACAAAATGTATTGTAAAACAAAATATAGGTCAACAGTAACTATTGATGCTACATGCTCTATTTTTAATTCAAATTCTCTTCCAAATGTGCGAAAATTATAAAAAGTTTATTTTTTTATACGAAGGAGTAATCACGTGTGATAACAATTTGCATTCTGTCCCAATTTTTCAGATGATAACTGATTCTCATACCCACGAATCTATTTGTAATTGGTTAAAGGTTTGGAATTTAAGTGTCGATGGAATAAAGCCTGAAGAAATAATAACCGATGATTGCGCAGCATTAATTTCGGCTGTAGTCACTACTTTTACACAGTTTCATTCAACAAAAGCCATGGCCGACCGAGCTTGGGCTCAAGCTACCCTTCCTATTCGTATGGGAGGCCTTAGCGTCCGCAAAATTAGTAGTATCAGTTTACCGGCATTTATATCCTCGGTTCACGGCACTGAGAAATTAACCAGGAATATATTATTTTCTTGATTTCAATGTGCCCTGCTTTACTGAGGCTGTAAATGCCTGGAACCTCGCTTGCCCGAGTTCTAAACTACCCGACTGCCTTTCTTCCCAAAGGCGGTGGGATGAGCCGCTTTGCAAAGTAGTGCAGGATAACCTGCTTGCAACATCTCCTACTGCTGCGGAGCGTACGCGCCTGCTTGCCGTGGGGGAATGGGAGTCGGTTCTCTGGCTTCACGCACCACACTACCATCGTCGAACATAAGCACTTTGCTCGACGATTGTAAAGTTTAAATACTTAAACTTGTATTTTGTGGATCTTGATGATCACCATATGTTACAAAGAATAAAGCAGTATATAGTTAATGTTAGTGTTGTTTTATTTTTGGTAAAAATACGTAAGACAATTAGTATCTATTAATCTGACAAATGTTTTTTTCTAACAGTAAAATATATCCATGGTAACCAAACCATAAAGTTAGTTAACCATACTTCACATCCTCGGAAGTTTTAAGAATTTAAATTTAAATTCTTCAGTCCCATTCTGAAACTTAAATCTGATAGTCTGGGACCGAACAGAGGCTTTGTAAGCATATCAGCTAATTGAATCTGTGACGGAACTTGATTGACAACAAAATCTCCATTGGCGACACATTCCCGAACGAAGAAGTGTTTCACTTTAATATGCTTTGTACGTTTGTGAAATTCGTACTTTGGGTTGTGTGCCAGATAAACGGCTGACTTATTGTCTAAGTGCAAGACAGGTTTCTCTGTTTTGGTCAGATCATTGTATAATCGATTCAGCCATAAAATTTCCTGAGCAGATTCACTCGCTGCTATTATCTCCGCTTCAGTTGAAGATATCGACACTGTAGGTTGTATCTGGCTTCTCCAGCTTATAGCGCCACCAGAGAATATGCACACTATACCGGATGTTGATCTTCCAGTTGTCTGTTCTCCTCCATGATCTGCGTCGCTGTAGCAGACCAAGTGTGATGGTGAGTTCTTCGAGAATGTCAGGCCTTTATCTAACGTCCCTTTTAAATAGCGGAAGACGCGCTTGACAAGCATGACGTCCTCCTTAGTAGGTGCTGCTAGGTTTCTGGATGCGACTCCAACAGCGTATGTGATGTCAGGTCTCGTACCTACTGATAGGTAAGCTAAAGCACCCACAGCTTGTCTGTAAGGGAAATTCGTCTTGATAATTTCATTTACTCCCGTTTCATTTTCTTTAATGATAGGTGACGGTGCTGGCTTGCAATTGGACATTCCATATTTTTCTAGGACTTTCTTTGTGTATGCCTTTTGGCACAAGGATATAGTTCTATCCTTTCGCACGTTTATTTCCATTCCAAGGAAGTACGAGGCAGGTTTGGTAGTAATTTTGAATCTTCCTCTAAGTTCATTCAAAAACTCTTCACCTGCTGTTGTCGAATTGTGCGCTACAAGCCCATCGTCTACGTAGAGAGCTACAATGACTTTTGATCAGTCTTTCGTTCGGACAAATAAACACGGATCTGCGTCGCTCTGTTTAAATTCACATTTTAACAGGTACTCTGCGATGCATGTGTTCCAGCAACGTGGTGCCTGCAGTCGCGTGCGTGTAACCTAGACCCTAGGCAAGCCCAAGAAATCTAGACTAACCCTGATACCATTGATAAGAAAAAAAACACGAGCACGTCATATATCCGCGGAGAATCTTAACACCGCGATTCAGGTTCGTGACGTAATAGATCAACGCCATCTATCGAGCAATTAAGAACTAATATTTAATAGAGTCAACTTAAATGTACGATTGTACTGCCATCTATAGATTTTTTGCGGCAAGCTTTGCTTCGCTACAATCGCGGTCATAACAAATTGCATCGTTTGAGCGCCATCTAGTGTAAACTAACTACAAATTATTTACGATATTGATAATATTAGTACTTACAATGTAAACAAGCAGTTTTTCTTCGTTTCTTACCACGAACAGATAACAGAACACACAGAAGGCACATTATAGTTTATTTTGATTTATGTACTTTATAGGTACATGAATTGAAAAAATACTTTTTGAATTCTAGTTCATAGTAGGCACTTATCTTTCTTTAAAAAAGATGTTACATGAGCGTGACGATGAACGTTTTACATCAATTTATCTCTAAAACTTGATAGTATTTATTTTGCCAATTAGTAAAGTCGTTACTCAGTCACACAGTTCACACACTTTGATTTCCAAATGTCTTTAAACATTCTTTCACATCGAACATTACACGCGTTTCTGAATTCATTTCATAGATTCATTTCATTTCAAGAAACTTTAGTTACTTCAAAACCAAGCAATTTACACTTTACAGTAAGTAATAACTAAACACAAAACTTTAAACGACTAAACTTTTAAAATTGAATAATACAAAACAAACAACCATTAATAGCAATTGAAACTACATTGAAGTTA
Source organism: Mythimna separata (assembly GCA_030763345.1). Taxonomy (NCBI): domain Eukaryota; kingdom Metazoa; phylum Arthropoda; class Insecta; order Lepidoptera; family Noctuidae; genus Mythimna; species Mythimna separata. The sequence continues at coordinate 16,438,606 of CM061167.1, read as the reverse complement.
GCAACATTTCAAAAACGTAATTTGCGCAAGTTTACTGCGCATGTCATAGTAGACACTCGTAATTTTCGTGAACTTACAAATTCTCATTCATTAAAAACTGATGTCAGGCTTATCCGCTAGAACAAATTTAAAAATTTGTACTTGCACACAGTATCAAATTTTACCCACACTCAGTCACATTTTTACGTTTTTATAGAACAGACAGAGATGGAATTTAAGCCATATACGGAAGCCAGTGTGTCGTTTGAGACAGAAACACACTGGTGTCTTGTGGTTGTGATCTCTTTCTATTTTTAAGTGTTAGAGTGAGATGGGAGAGAATGCTCAAGGCGGCAACATTGCATAATTGAATGAATGAATTTCGTATTGAACACGAATTGGCAACTAAGCGTAGCCGCATAGGCGCGCGAAGTTTAAAGTTTTGATTTAGATTGCGCGCGAAGTTTAAAGTTATGATTTTTAATAAATTAATTTATTTGTTATTTTCTATGCTTTAGGTGTTAGGTATCAATTATTTAGCCATTACAAGCCGGGCTTATTTACATGTATTGGCCTTCCGCCTCTGGGTGCCTGCTTTAGGCCATACAGACTGCGTTTTAACTTACAGACCCGTTTCGTCCCATCTCGATAGCCCTCGGGCTGTTTCATATAGATTTCTTCCTTTACTTCGCCATTAAGGAAGGCGGTGGTTACATCGAACTGAGTCAGTTTTAGATTTTCGCGAACAGCCACTGCTAGTAGCGACCGTACAGTGCTCAGTCGAACCACTGGACTGAACGTCCTGTCATAGTCCACTCCTGGTATCTGGGAATAACCCTTAATGACCATTCTGGCCTTGTACCTTTCGACGGAACCATCAGGGTTCATTTTTATTTTGTACACCCACTTGCTTGGTAGGGCTTTGCGTCCCGTAGGTAGATCGACTAGGTCCCAGGTGTGATTGTCCTTTAATGACGTCATCTCGTTTTTCATGGCTTCCTGCCACTTGTGTTTATCAGGAGATTCCATCGCTTCTTTGTAAGTGTCAGGTTCTATGGGCTTGTACAGGTTTTCAATCTCTTCAGCAGCTGCCATGATAAACTCATCATATCGCTTAGGAGCTGAGATTGTTGACCTGTCTCTCAAAGATCTTGTTATGGTTTCCTCAGCACCAATATTGACAGGTTCGTCATCATCGACAAGGTTAGAACTGGAAAGGGAATCGTAGCGGGACTCGTAGTCGCTTTCGTTGTTTACGTGTTCCAGTTGTTCCGCTAGTTCAACATCTTCAGTGCTGTTGACCAAATTTTGTTGCACCGTAGTGTTGAGATTTTCATTGTCAGTTTCGCTAATGCTGTCAAGTGGTGAGCCGTCTCCATCTTCAATATCGTCAAAATGTATTGTTACTTGCTTACGTTCTGGTTTTGACGTTTTCAAAGGTTTTGGAGGTTCATCGTTGAAGAGATCGGTGATATTATGTTTGTTTGTTTCGTCGTAAAACATGGATTTCATCACGCGGATATCTTTTGATGTGACCACTTTGTTTTTGGAAGGTAGTAGAATTTTGAAAGCTTTTGAGGTTTCAGAGTATCCAATAAACATGCCAGGAATTGCTTTTGGTGCGAATTTATGACCACTAGTGCCTTTGATAAGAACAAACGTTTTAGATATAAAGGTGATTAATGCACGGCTTTCTGCCAACCCATGCTTCAAATGGTGTTTTGTTCTGGATGGCACTGTTCGGACTCCTGTTAGATAGGTAGTTTGCAGTCATGACAGCTTCGCCCCAGCATTTTAAAGGTGCTTTCGCATCGATGAGTAAGGCTCTTGCTTTCTCGATCAGAGTGCGGTTTTTTCTTTCAGCTACTCCGTTTTGGTGCGATGTGTAAGGTGCACTAAGCCTTCGTTGTATCCCGCAGCGTTTCAGGTAAGCGTCGAATTCTTTGTTAACATATTCGGTGCCATTATCCGATTGTACGGCTTTTATTTTATTCCCTGTGTGAGTTTCTGCCATCTCTTTGAACTCTTTGAATTTCTCTAAGACTTCACTCTTTTTTTTCAGCATGTACACGCGACTGTAGCGACTGTAGTCATCAATAAAGGTGACGAAGTATTTATTTCCGCTTAATGTGGACGTTCGGATAGGTCCACAGACGTCGGTGTGAATGATTTCTATGAGTTCAGATGTACGTTGAGTTGTTTTCTCACGGGGAGCTGGTACTCGGTGCATTTTAGCTAGAGTGCAGGTTTCACATTCTGGTAATGTTTCTGATGCATTAAAGTTCAAACCGAGTAGTGTTTGGTTTTGGAGTGCATGTTTTAAATCGTTGGCGTTCATGTGCCCAAGTTTTCTGTGCCAGTCATAAATGTTCATGTTTGCCGAATCCATTTTCTTTGAGGATGTCGGAGCTACGTCATCTTTTTCATTGGCCAGGTTGTTGCACTCGTACTTGTTTGGTTTGATGTGGTAGAGACCATCTTCTTCTTTATGAGCAGTGAGAGTTATTCCAGCTTTTGGGTTGCAGACTGTCGCTTTGTTCTTTGTGAAGAGGACAGAACAGCCGGCATCTGTCATCTTGCTGACTGACAGTAGGTTAGTACACAGACTAGGTACGTACAGCGTGTCCTTCAGGTGAGTGAGAGCTTCACCGTCTCCATTTTTCGAAATGAAAGAGACTGTACCTTTTCCTTCAATCTCCGCAGTGCAATCTTCAGTTGCAAAGTTAAGTTTTCTGGATGATTTCTCGATATTTTTAAATAGATCTCGTTGAAAAGTCATGTGTGATGTGCAGCCGCTGTCCAGAATCCAAATATTGTTCTCAGGCTTCTTGTTGCGTGTAAGAAGGCACTGTGTAGCATAATTGTTTCGATGAGAGTCAGTGTTTAGTTTCTTAGACCTCTCGTTGTTTTTCTTCCAGCAGTTTGTACATACTTTGTGATTCTTGCGTTTGAAAATGTTACCTCTTCGTTTGCAAATTCGGCAGGACGCGTATAATGCTTCTTCTTCATATGAATATTGAGGTTCGTTGGTATTGGTTATGTTTTGGTTGTGACGTGCTTCAAATTCTTCTAATATTTTGGTTTTAAGCTCCTCTGGCTTCGGAAGACTGTCGCGCGATTCAATAGCAACTCTGAAGTTTTCATAATCAGGAGAGAGACTGTATAACATCATGATAGTTAACAAGTCGTCGTTGATGATAACGTTCATGTCGGCCAGTTTGTCCACTGTATCCATAAACTTGTTCAGGTGACTGCGTACGTCGTGTCCTTCTAGTTTCGTAAGGATCAGCTGTTTTAATAGAGACGCCTTTCGTGCAGGTCCCTTACTGGCATAGGTATTTTTCAGTTTGTCCCAAACATCTTTGGCAGTGCCGCAGTTTTTAATTTGTTTAAGCTCAGATGGAGCGATAATAAGGACCAGTTCAGATTTAGCTAATCTGTCCTTATCTATGTCGTCGGCGGTTGCGTTCGAGGACAAGGGTGTCTCAACGTATTTCCAAAGTTTTTGTCTCACTAGAACGGCTTCTGCTTGTATCACCCATGTATCGTAGTTGTCTTTCGTGAGCGCGTCTATTTTTGCACTCGACATTTTGTATGGGTACTTACATTTGGTATTCTTGCAACATCAAAGGCTCTGCTACCATGTAAAGTTTAAATACTTAAACTTGTATTTTGTGGATCTTGATGATCACCATATGTTACAAAGAATAAAGCAGTATATAGTTAATGTTAGTGTTGTTTTATTTTTGGTAAAAATACGTAAGACAATTAGTATCTATTAATCTGACAAATGTTTTTTTCTAACAGTAAAATATATCCATGGTAACCAAACCATAAAGTTAGTTAACCATACTTCACAACGATGCTACTTTCCACCTCGCTGTTTCCCTTCGTATTGGCGCTCCCTGTTGTTCTCCTCATCGCTGCCACTGTGGCGAAGTTGTCAACAGCCTCGGACACCACGGTCTATCATGCAGTCGTAATGGGGGTGGCATAGCGCGGCATGCGAATATCAACAACATCATCCGACGCGCTCTTGTCACCGTCGGCGTTTCGGCCGTATTGGAACCCCATGGTCTGGCACGCGACGATGGCAAGAGACCGGACGGTACCTATGTCTTTATTTTCTTGGAAGATGGCTAGGCCTTTAGTGTGGGACGCTACTTGCGTCGATACTCTTGCGCCATCTCATGTTCCTAGCTCTTCGTGCTGTGCTGGTGCTGCCGCTGCGACTGCGGAGAACCTCAAGCGGCGAAAATACAATAACCTAGTAGGTAGTTATATATTCGAGCCGTTCGGGGTTGAAACTCTCGGATCGTGGGGTCCGAGCGCCCACCAATTAATAATAATAATAATTTTTAAAATATTTTAAATATTTTTTTAAATATTTATCACTCATTTTGCCATGAACGCATAACAAAAAATAAAACAAGTATAACCAATAGTGCCAAATATATATATATATATATATATACGAGTATATCATGAATAAATATTCCTTAAAACCGAAAAATCCAAAAAATTCTTGTGACATGGGCTGTCACAAGTCGAAATCTCAAAATCCAAAGAAAATGGGAAGAAATTAAAGAAGATGTTGACAAGAGCTGCAGCTCGGAGAGCACGCCTACCACCTCCGGCCTCGTCGCTCAGCTCCGCCTCGTCGCCGCCGGAACCCAGCCCCAGCGTGAGTGCTGTGACACCGGCCGCGGCAGCTGCGTCGAGCTCGAGCGACGAGTACTACTCGCCGCCGACGACACCACCACCTGCGCGTCGACGGGGAAGACGCCGGCCGCCGGCAGGCTTAGGACCTCGAGGCCCACCGGCCTCTGATACGGTCCCAGCTACCGGTGGAAGTGTGCAGCGCATGCGATGGACGCAATCCTTAAATGAAAACGTCATGCGCGCAGCGCGCATAGTATGGAGCTACAGAGGGAGGAAACAACTAACAACCTGACCGCGTACTGTGTTCGGATGCTCTCTTTGTTTCAGGTGCTTGAGCCAGCCATCAACGTTTCAGACCAACGACTGTCGAATCAGGTACGGGTCATCCAGCGTGACCGTATGTTGGAAGACGGTGTGCTTGATCGCCTCCAAACGGAAATGAGCAACCGTGTCAGTGCACCCCCGTCACAATATGTGGTCAAATCATCCTACCAACAATGCTGACGAGGGGAGTACTGACATGGTTGCACAAGTAAGTACCCAGTGCAATGACGAATTGAGGAATGCTTTGGAGTGTGCTATTCGGGAGTATCGCAACATGCCGCCCGAACTTAGGCCGCGCTTACCTCGTTTGCCCATACATAATAAGAATAAGGCGCTGGTGGCTACTCTGGATTCGCAGTTAGTAAATTATTTTAACGACTGCGAAGATCTCACCGATACACACTCGATAATGTACTGCGCGGCTGTAGCGGCATGTCGTGTAGCTCACGTCAAATTCCCAAGCAGTGACGTTGCTGAAAATAAATTAATTCATTTTCTTTCTTTCTTTCTTTCTTTCTTTTAGCTACACGACCGAAACCAGCTGTGCCGGCCTGGCAGTCCAGGATCGAGCGTCGTATTGGTGGGGCCAGAGTACTCATCGGTAAGCTAATCTGCTTCAGGGAGGGCAACACTCGCCCAAGGGTGATGCGCTTTGTGAGACGGGTATTTTCGGGGACTGACATTAGCCCCCGAGACTACATGACCCGAGTCACAGAGCGCATCGACTTCCTGAAGCAGAAGGTGTATGCATGGGCAAGCCGTATTCGTAGGTATAAGCGGCGGGTGGAGCGATACACCCTGAATCGCACATTCCGGAGTAATGAGAGGTGGGTTTATAGGGATTGGGAACAATCGGGTCAAGGTGTGACTGACGTGAACCTCCCGGATGATGAAGCCATGACTTCATTCTGGCGCAGCATCTGGTCGGTACCTGTCAGTCACACCGAGGTTGACTGGACTCGGGAGGTCGAGCGTGCGTGTGATCCAATACCACAAATGGAGGCAATTGACATCAGCTCCCAAGATATAGCTCGTCCAGTCCGTCCGTTGCCTAACTGGAAATCCCAGGGCCGAAGGGGCTGCACAATTTCTGAATAAAATGGTTCACGAGATCGAACGCTCGCTTGGCACACCAATTTCAGTCAACCTTAGAATCAGGATCGCTGCCCAAGTTCCTAACATCAGGAATAACCCACCTGCTCCACAAATCTGGTAGCACCGCGGAACCCAAAAATTATAGACCGATGACATGCTTGCCGACGGTCTATAAGGTTCTTACATCCATTTTGAGAGCTAAGATCAACAGTCATGTTAAAAATAACTCGATCATGTCTGCCTCTCAGAATGGATGTAGGAGTGGGTCTCGCGGTACTAAGGAGCTACTCCTCATTGATATGGCCATTAGCCAACAGGTTCGACGTTCCCGAAAGGATCTGTCGACATGTTGGATAGATTATAAGAAGGCCTATGACTCTGTTCCTCATACATGGCTCATGAGGGTGCTAGAGTTGTATAAAATTGATACAACACTCCGCACCTTCTTGATGTCATGTATGAGGCAATGGTCCTTAGCTATCCAGGATGTCGATATATTCAAAGGAATAGCGAATCTGTAAGGATTGAGCGAGGTATATTCATTCCAGGGTGATAGTTTGAGTCCGCTTTGGTTTTGCCTAGCCTTGAATCCTCTAAGCACACTGCTGGAGAATTCAGGTCTAGGCTACCGATTGAGGAGAGGCGGTCAGGTTATTTCTCACCTCCTTTACATGGATGACTTGAAGCTCTTTGCCCCCAACAATCTGCAACTGATGGAGCTACTGAAGGTAACTGAAAACTTCAGTAGTGCCATCAGGATGGAGTTTGGTGTGGACAAATATGCGGTCATGCATGTTGTTCACGCACCTATGTAGGTACTTACGTGACGCACAACACCTGATGGGCGAGCGAGGGGAAGGCAAGCAGAGGAGCGCGGGACGGGGCGTGCGCGACCGCCCACCATCAAGATTATAAAACCGATGGACCCGCGGACCAAGACCCTTACTTATCAAAAGCGCTTCGAGCAAACCACCTAGTCGCATTGTACCTGCATTTCACTGTAATCCTTGACCAAATAAATAGTTATCGTTACTTCAAATAATAAAAGTAAATTCATTGAAGAAGTCCCTGCTGCAGTTCCTGACCCAGTACATCCGAACACACAATCACAAACATAATGGTCCTATCGAGCCGGATGTCTGGAGAATGAAGAATCGGCGCAACTGAACGAGTCAGAGGACGTCTTCGTGAAGAAGAAAATCACCTACGCATACCTACCGTCACTCAGTGGAAAATAACTGACGGTTAGATTTCAAACTGTGAGTACTTTCCTTTGTCTTTCATAGCCACCGAAATGACGAAAAAACGGCAATCTCTTACAATTGAGTCTGAAGAGGTGATAGTTAACGTAGTTAAGGATTTAGTTAAAAAGCGAGGTATAGTTAAAAGTAAATTCTCTTTATTTGTTAAATATGTTACTTCGTTAGGCAATAATGATATAAATAGTGCGCAGAGAACAGAATTACAATTTCGGTTGCAAAAAGCAGAAACCTTATTAGCAAGTTTTTCGGAAATTCAAGATGAGATAGATCTTAACGTGTCAGATAGTCAATTGGAAATAGAATTAGAAGAAAGAGAATCTTTTGAGAATCGGTACTATTCTACAATGGCTAGTTCCAAATGTTTGCTAAATCAAGACGATTCTAGTATAAAAGAATCAACTTCAAAAAATATAAATTCCATTAAACTACCCACAATTAAGCTACCCTCCTTTGATGGCTCGTACGATCAGTGGTTGGAGTTTAAAGACACATATTTATCGTTTATTCACAGTTCGAAAGACATAGATGAAATACAGAAGTTTCACTATCTACGTTCTGCTCTCACTGGTAACGCCTTGCAAGTAATTAAATCATTAGAGTTTACTGCTGGTAATTATCGAATCGCCTGGGATTTGCTTGAAAATCGCTTTAATAATAACCGCCTGTTAATTTATAATCATTTAAAAGCGTTATTTGCTATGCAGCCAATGAGCAAAGAGTCGTCCGCTCAAATTAGGAAATTAACCGACAACATTTTAAGGAATCTCCGAGCGTTAAAAATGATAGGCGAACCTACAGATTCATGGGATTCCATTGTTATTTTCTTTGCGGCGTCAAAGCTAGATGCTGCCACTGAAAGGGAATGGGAAAACTTTCAAAGCAACTCAATAAATAACGAATTGAAAATTAAATTAGAGGATTTTCTGAAATTCCTCAAAAATCGGGCGGACATGCTGGAAATGGTTAAGTTATCTAGCAACAAAGCAGTCGCAGACAACCCAAAAAAGGCGCTGTCTAATCAGGTCAACAATAGCACTCATAGTTACACTGCTACGCAAACAAACATTAATAAGGGTCTTAATAATAAGGCATCAAAATCCTCAAAGCGTCAGCGCATCTGTGTCATGTGTGACTCCAATCATTCACTTTATTCATGTAACAAATTCTTACAGTTGTCGGTAGGTGAAAAATCAAAATTTATCGATGAAAAGAAACTTTGTCGCAATTGTCTGCGGGTAGGTCATACAGAAAAAAACTGTTGGTTTGGACCCTGCAAACAATGTAACTTAAAACATAATTCATTACTCCATTGTGACGGTAACGCGTCCAATGAATCATTACAAGCAACGCCGCGGTATGAACCTGTCGCAGACAATTCGCAGACCGCGCTGTTGCATTCAGTAGCTCACGCGATTAACAAACAAGAAAATACTAGCTGTCTCTCTTTAACAGTGCAGCCTGTCTTGTTATCCACAGCATTAGTGGAGATCGCCGACAGCAATAATAAATATCACACTATTCGCGCATTACTCGATAGTGGCAGTCAGCAGTGCTTCATAGCTGAGTCGTTATGTAAAAGGCTACATACTAAAATGCTACAATCTACTGTTCAAGTCGCAGGTGTAGGACATTGCATTACACAGTCCACGCAATCCTGTGAAGTTCAATTGAGGTCCAAAACTTGTGATTATAATAAAAACATAAAATGTCTGGTTTTGCCTCACATTACTGCACAACTACCCTCACTCAACTTAAATATTAATTTTAACATTCCGGACAATGTAACGTTAGCGGATCCAAACTTTTATTCGCCTAATGAAATTCAACTTCTCATCGGTGCAGATTTATTCTGGGAATTGTTAAATGAAGGGCTCATTAGGTTACCTACAGGACCTTGTCTTCAGAACACTAAGCTAGGGTGGATTATATCCGGCCCAATTCCAACAAAGAATTTGCGCATTAATCAGATTCATTGTAACTTTACACAAACGCTTGATGTACAACTTAAAAGGTTCTGGGAAATAGAGGAAATTACGATTACCGTCAATAATAATTATTCTAAAGACGAACGTGCATGCGAAACTTTATTTTCTAGTACTACGTTACGCGATGATAAGGGTCGGTTTTCTGTGCGCATTCCGTTAAACGAGTCAGCTGATTCATTAGGAGATACGTTTACGTTAGCTGAGAACCGGTTTCGATCGCTCGAACGTAAGCTGGCACGCGCTCCTTAAAAAAATGTATGCCGCGTTTTTACAAGAATATATAGATCTGGGACATATGAGTCGCATTAGTTCATACTCCTCGCCCACTTATTTTTTACCGCATCACGGTGTCTTTAGGGAAAACAGTAGTACCACTAAATTGAGAGTCGTTTTTGACGCAAGTGCGAAATCGACCAGTGGTAAATCCTTAAATGATATTCAATTGACTGGCCCTATATTGCAAAATGACATCTTTTCGATTTTATTACGATTCCGGCGACACAAATACATCGCTTGCGCCGACGTCGAAAAAATGTTTAGGCAGGTACTTATTCAACCTGACCAACGTAACTTGCAATGTATTTTGTGGAGAGAAAACCCTTCAGATCCACTAGGTATTTACCAGCTTAACACGGTGACATACGGCACTGCGTCCGCGCCGTATCTCAGCATGCGATGCATTAGACAGCTTGCTGAAGAATGTAATGATGACGTCATCTCGCGAGTAATTAAGGAAGATATTTACGTAGACGACCTTATCACGGGTCACGATGATAAAAATACATTAAAAAACATATGTGACGGTGTTTTCAAAACCTTAAGCTCAGGATGTTTTATATTGCGTAAATGGATATTTAACTATGATGCCTCAAACACAAATACGGCAAATAGTTCGTCGAAAGAACTGTCCTTAGGAGAAAACTGTCAAAACAAAACGTTAGGATTAGGTTGGTTCAACGCGAGCGATGACCTACATTTTATAACAAAACTTGAAAATGAGGGTACATGTACAACCATAACCAAAAGAAATATTTTGTCAGTAGTCTCACAAATTTACGACCCATTAGGGTTACTGGCACCGACAATTATTATTGCAAAAGTTATGCTACAAAAATTATGGTTACGCAAAATTGGTTGGGACGATCCTATTCCACGGGACATTGAAACAAACTGGAAACAATTCACTGCAAACTTAAATAGTTTACGTACTATACGGGTCCCTCGTTATGTTTTAAGTGACAAAGGCGACGATAACATACAAATCGAGCTTCATATTTTTTGCGACGCCTCGCAGAGCGCGTACGGCGCTTGCGCATATATACGTGCATACAGAGCTTGTACTGATGATGACGCACTCGATGCGTTATCTGTTCGTCTTTTGTGTGCGAAAGGCAAAGTAGCTCCGATAAAACCGATTAGTATTCCGCGCCTCGAGTTATGCGGAGCGTTGTTGGGTGCAAGATTATATAATAAAATAATTAAAGCACTACAAATTAACTTTAGAAAAGTTTATTTATGGTCTGACTCAACGACAGTATTGGGATGGTTGAACATAACACCGAGTTATTTAAAACCGTTTGTTCAAAATAGGGTAGTAGAAATTAATGAGCTAACTGAAGGTTGTTCATGGTTACATATAAATGGTAAACAAAATCCAGCAGACGTACTTTCGCGCGGTGCTACTGTTGATGCGCTTCAAGCAACTGATCTGTGGTGGCACGGCCCTAGTTGTTTACGTGAACCTAACTCTAAATGGGAAAAGAGTTTCACGTCTGTCAGTCGCAATATTAAGTTCAATGAATTGCCAGAGCTTAAAACAACCACTGTTGCAATGGAATGCCAAGTAAACACAAACTTAAAACTATTTGACAAATTTTCCACTTTAAATCGTTTAAAACGTACTATGGCGTATGTTTTGCGTTTCATAACAAATACGCGAATTAAGCAAAAAGCGAATCGGGCTCTCGGTGCGTTATCAGTTAATGAACTAAATAATTCAATGTTTATTTTATCTCAATTATCACAAAAAGATTCTTTTCCTGAAGAATATGAACGTCTAAAAAATAATTTACCAATAAAGGCTAATCGTTATTTAAATGGTCTGAACTTATTCTTAGATAAACACGGCCTTATGAGGGTAGGCGGTAGAATTAAAAACTCGCTTGATTTTTCTTTCGATAAGAAACACCCTGTAGTGTTATCTAGTAAACATAACTTTACGTCACTATTATTTAGACACGAGCACAACCGTTTATTACACGCCGGGCCACAGTTACTGCTATCCACTTTACGAGAAAACTGGTGGCCAGTAGGTGGTAGGAACTTAGCTAGAAAGATAACCCGTAAATGTGTTATCTGTACTCGCATAAAAGGCAAAACAATAAATGCTCAGATGGGTGATTTACCAGCGGAGAGATTAGAATCACAATTTCCATTCTATCGTTGTGGCGTGGACTACGCCGGACCACTATCCATACTTAGCCGTAGAGGAAGAGGAGCTAAATTAGAAAAATGTTACATTTGTTTGTTTATATGTTTCTCAACCAAAGCCATTCATCTGGAACTAGTCACTAGTCTTACTACCGAAGCTTATATACTTGCTTTAAAAAGATTTATATCGAGACGTGGTAAACCTGCGGAGATATTCTCAGACAATGGGAAGAACTTCGTAGGCGCTGCAAGAGAATTTAGCTCATTTATAAATAATAACTTTAATTCGATCATAGATTATACAGCTAATGAAAATATTAAATTCTCATTTATTCCGCCGTACACACCTCATTTCGGTGGCTTATGGGAGGCAGGGGTTAAGTCTTGCAAACACCATCTCCGTCGAGTTGTGGGCAATGCACATTTAACCTATGAAGAGTTTTACACAGTATTGGCATTAATCGAGTCGATCCTGAACTCACGCCCCATATCACCACTGTCGTCCGACCCCACAGACGAACTGCCACTGACGCCGGCGCACTTCCTCATCGGTCGACCACTCACTGCAGCAGCCTCTGAAGACATCACCGCTACACCAACATTCAGACTGTCACGTTACGCAAGAGTGGAACAGCTGAGACAACAATTCTAGCAGAGATGGACTAAGGAATACATAACTGAGCTTCAGATGAGAACTAAATGGAAGAATAAAAATCAAGAAATAAAACCTAATACCCTCGTTCTTATAAAAGAGGACAACTTGCCACCTCTCAGATGGCGCCTAGGCAGAGTCACTCGCACCTTCACCGGCAACGATGGCATCTCCAGAGTCGCAGACGTCAAAACAGCGACAGGACAGATTCGACGAGCTTACACAAAGCTCTGTCCGTTACTACCAGACGGCGATGACAGCGGTACCTGTGAAGCTACGTAAAATTTCATTGGAAGCGGGTGCTTCCAAGGCGGCGGCTATGTTCACGCACCTATGTAGGTACTTACGTGACGCACAACACCTGATGGGCGAGCGAGGGGAAGGCAAGCAGAGGAGCGCGGGACGGGGCGTGCGCGACCGCCCACCATCAAGATTATAAAACCGATGGACCCGCGGACCAAGACCCTTACTTATCAAAAGCGCTTCGAGCAAACCACCTAGTCGCATTGTACCTGCATTTCACTGTAATCCTTGACCAAATAAATAGTTATCGTTACTTCAAATAATAAAAGTAAATTCATTGAAGAAGTCCCTGCTGCAGTTCCTGACCCAGTACATCCGAACACACAATCACAAACACATGTAAAGCGAGGGGAGGTTGTGGAATCCGTGGGCACTCAACTCACGGAGTACATAAACCTGAGATCCCTCTCTTCCACCGAAACCTACAAGTATTTGGGTATGTCGAAAGCTCTAGGCATCAATATCACTGACATGAAACAATCGGTGAAGGAACGCTTCTTTGGACGCCTGAAAGAGGTTCTCAATAGCCTCCTTTCAGGCGGAAACCAGGTGCGTGCCTTCAACGGTTGGGTCATGCCGGTATTGATGTACTCTTTCGGCGTACTCAAATGGATTCAAACGGAACTCGACACCCTGGATAGGCGAGTTCGTACACTGCTGACTGCATACCGAATGCATCACTCACGATCTTCAGTGATGAGATTGTATATCCCGCGGAAGTGTGGAGGTCGAGGTTTTTTAAATGCAAAGACCCTACACAACCGCGAGGTATGGTAGGCAATCTCAGGGAATATTTCCTAGCTGCTGACGTGGGTATGCATCGTGATGTAGTGGCAGTGGACATAAGACTCACCCCGCTCTCCCTGGCTGTCGAGAACTGGCGCAAACCGGTAGTGTTTGACACTAACGATCGCAGGGAAGTATGGCAGAGCAAAGAGCTTCACGGACGCTTTTTCCGGGCCCTTAATGGGCCCGATGTGGATCAAGAGGCGTCCGTAGCCTGGCTACGTTTCGGTGACCTCTTTGGGGAAACCGAAGGTTTTGTCTGTGCAATTATGGACGAAGTTATCATGACGAATAACTACCGGAGATTTATTGTGAAGGACGGCACGGTTGACATCTGTCGGGCATGCCACCATCCGAGAGAATCAACCCGTCACATAATCTCTGGTTGTTCTAGTCTAGCTATCGAAGAGTACTTGCATAGACACAACCTTGTAGCCAGGATTATCCATCAGCAACTTGCTCTAAAACACTCTCTTGTGGCATTGGAAGTGCCGTACTACAGGTATGTGCCCGACCCAGTTCTTGATAATGGTCATATCACATTGTACTGGGATCGGTCCATCATCACTGACAGGACTGTTGTGGCCAAGAAACCTGATATAGTGGTGGTGGACCGAATCGAGAGGCGTGCAATCATTGTCGACATATCCGTCCCACATGACGAGAACCTCGTGAAAGCCGAGAAAGATAAACAAAATAAGTATATCGATTTGGCTCGCGAAGTTGTCGACATGTGGGAAGTGGACTCGGCGATCATTGTACCGATAGTCGTGTCAGGGAATGGTTTGATAGCCAAGAGTCTCGACCAACACCTTAGGAGGCTCGCGTTAGGTGGCTGGATCAAGGGCTTGATTCAGAAAGCGGTACTCCTGGACACGGCTCGTATTGTCAGGAAGTTCCTTTCTTTGCAGCTCTGACTGCCGGTAGCTTGAAACCTGTTCCCGATACCGGTGGGTTACTATTTTTTATATTTTTAAATGTTTTTTATTTTTTATATCAAATATTTAAAAATGTAATTTATATGTATATATACCAAAATGAATAAAGAGGAAATAATAATTTTATTTATTTTTCCCGTCACAAAATTTTCCTTATGCTATGTTATAACAATAATTTATAAAGCTAACTTTGTGAGGGACTGGTGCCTGATGTAGGTATGTACAACAACCTGCATTACAGGTCACCAGGACCCTCCCGCGGCTAGTCTACTAGAACTAGAATAATATTACCTTTACCTTGCACAGTGAGCATGAGTGCTTTGTTAAAAGTAAGAAAAAAAAATGTTTAAAGAACTCTCAAAACGCCTTGTTGACACTTCGCGTGACCCGAGGGCTGGCTTTTATCTTGGCCAGAGAATAAGCATTGCCATACAGCGTGGCAATGCTGCCAGCCTTTTGGGTACATTACCAGTCGACATCGATGCGGAGGAGTTTTTCGACGCCATTTTTTAGTTTACTTTTAGTTAGTTCTTTAGGGTTTTTTATTTTATTTAGTGTAAATATATATTTGTAATGTTAGTACTTAATCTGTAAATAAATGACTTGTTACACTAAAGCCTACCTTCTACTTTCTTCTACCTTCCACTCAACACACAAAATAAATGGTCAATCCATTTATTTTGTGTGTTGAGTGGAAATAAACAAGAAATCCCACCTGTTTTTGTTAGACTCGATACGAGCCACTTTAGAAAAACTTTGTATAATTTACCATGCATCCAAGGAATAGACAATGATATTAAATTATTTTACGTTCGGTGCATACTATTTCTCAAGACAAGTATATACGAGTATATGCTACAGTGAAAAAATAACTCCTACAAAAAAAAACTAGACAGTATTTTGAAAAACGAAAACGTTTATGCTCCACTACCTATATGATAATGATGTCACTAAAAATGCGGATTTTGAATTTGATGAACATGAACTCAGTAATGATTTCTTTTGTTGGTTTAATAATCAAGTAGCTTTAAAAAAGAATTGTAGCAAAACTTACATAATAGAGAAGATAATCGATTCTACTTACTTACGATTGTACCAACTCTGCGTAGATTGTTATTTAAGCTTCCTCTGTGGTCCAATATATGAGTCTCGTATTTTAAATCCGACAACATGACTCCATCGTCTACGGGTGTGGAAAGTTTTTTCAAAACAGTTAAGCATTTAATTTTTAAACCTTAAGTCCTTAAGTCGTCTAAAGTTGATTTTATAAATGATGTTACCAACAAAGTGGTAAAAAAAAAACAAGTTATGAATACAAGAAAACGGAAGTTTACTAAAAAAAAACATATTCCAAAAAAAAGGGTATTATCAAGTCAAAGTACTCACAGAGGACTCTGTCTTTTCAGACAAACCTTCTTTAATAGAGAACTGGAAAGGAGAAGGTAGAGAAGATGATACAGCACAAATAATAAAACAACTGAAGTACATGCAAAATGGAAACTTGTGTTCCAGTGTTAAAATTGAGAACTCGATTCGGTGTTTTGGATATACGCGCAATCAACATATAATGCGTAGCCATCCCTTACCACGAATTGTTAATATAAACTAACATCACGCCATGCCACCCAGCTGTTGCAGGTAGCCTCAGATCTCAAGTGTCTGATGTCCAATTCCAATAAAATTAAGATCGACAGATCGTTGTTGCTGGCCCACTGTGAGGTCCAGTCTCAAACACACACATGTAAACCATTTAATTAGTATATAAGCCCTTGTAATGTAAACTTCATTGTTCATTGTCATCTGAAAGCTCATGCTGAGCTTACGTGTATTTAAAATAAATCTTTTTTAATACAAATCTTGCGCGTTCATATTTGACCGGCGCAGCCGGGTCGGATTAGTAAAGTCGCGTACAAGTGTTTCGTTAATACACACAAAAATCGGTCGTAACGACATCCTAGTCGCATAGACTTCTAGTCTGTAAAGAACCTAACAAACAAATTCGTCGAAGAAGCGCAAGCACAGCAGCAGCAGCACAAGAACCGGCATGGGATCGAGCAAACTGTGAGTAGATCCTTATTTCGCATTCTGTTCCATTCAATGTCTCTATTCCTTACGATTTATTGGACTAGACATCGCCGATAAACGTAACCAGATTAGTTTTGGACTAAAATTGCCAAATCTAGACATACATTCAGTCAAAAAAGTATCGAGACTGGATAATTTGTTTATGGTTCCAAATTCAAATTTTAGTTTTTTTGTAGTTGTTAGATTGGCACAACTGTTTTCCATTTTGGCGCGGAGTTTGAGTTGTATCTGTTATTTATATTAAATACAGTGCTGGTTTTAGTAATATCATATGTAGTGTGTATTGCGAATTTCATAATGGACAAAAATATCGAACAAAGAGTTTGTCTTGAATTTCGTGTTCGGAGTCTTTGAAAATGTTACAGAAGGCTTACGGTGAATCGACTTTACCAAAAACTCGTGCTTATGAGTGGTTCAAAGCGGTCAAGATTTGCCTCGCTCTGGTAGGCCGTCAACGTCTGCAACTGAAGTTAACATCGCAAAAGTGAAGAAAATAGTGACTGAAAATCCCCATATAGCCGCCGAACTTTCTGTATCTCACGAGTCGATACGTACCATTTTAACGTTTGAATCCCCAACCGGTCCTATGAGACCGCGCTGTTATTGTTTTACTATTGTGTCTCGTTTCGCGGGTATCTGAGTAATCTAATCATTTGAGTATGAAACATGTTGCTGCTCGGCTAGTGCCAAAAGATCTGAATTTTCTCCAAAAATTCAATCGCGTGAAAGTCGCTGAGGACATGCTAGAACGAGTCAGTTCGGACCCAACATTCATGAAACGCATTGTTACTGGTGACGAGACGTAGGTTTACGAGTTTGACATGCAAACTAGTCAACAAGCTTCGGAGTGGCGCCTTCCAACAGAACCGAAACCGAAAAAACCACGCCAATGTCGATCAAAAGTCAAAGTCATGTTGACTGTTTTCTTTGACTATCGCGGTGTTGTGCACTCTGAATTCTTACCGGAAGGTCTAACGGTAAATAAAGAATATTATTTGAGCGTTATGCGGCGTTTAAGAGAGCAAATTCGACGAAAAAGGCCAGTGGCCTTACCATGAGTTTGAAAAAACGTTCTCGCTATCGAAAACTATAGCTTTGTCTCTTTCACGTGCACCACAATGACAGGGACAAAGCGATAGTTTTCGATAGCGAGAACGTTTTTACAAACTCATGGTAAGGCTACAGATTTGTGGAAAGAAAATTCTTGGATTTTGCACCACGACAATGCGCCTTCGCACAAGGCTATCGTTGTGAACGAATTTTTGACCAAACACTCAACAAATACCATCCAGCAACTACCATATTCACCAGATATGGCTCCTGCTGACTTTTTTCTTTTTCCTAAACTCAAATTACCACTTCGTGGCACCCGTTAATCGATAGAAGACATAAAGGAAATTCGCGGCGAGAACTGAACTCAATTCCGGAAGCAGCGTTTAAAAAATGTTTTGATGAATGGATTATTCGTTGGCGCAAGTGTATCGTTTCTAAAGGAGCATACTTTGAAGGTGATAAAATAAATTTGGAAAAATTTATAACAAAATACCGAATGCCATTAAAACTATGCCACTAATGAAATTTAAAAAGACACTTAATAATTTGCATAGTGACAAGTGTTACTACACTTTAGATGAATTCTTAAATGATAGCACGATAGAAACAAAATAAAGTGGCTTAATATTGTAATGCGTCAATATAAATTGTTGTGATTTGTATTTTTTTGTGTTGTGTCTTTGTTTTTATGTTATGCTATTATTATTAATCGTTATTTTACATTTTTCTTTTGCATTTAATTTCATTCTGTTTGACATCCTATATTTTGTTTTTGGACTTTACTTCTTTTTTTGGCATATTATATTTTTGGACATTTAATTTTTTAACATCTTATCTTTTGACATTTAATTTTTTGACATTTTATCTTTTGACATTTATTTTTTTTTATTTTTTTGTGACATTTTAATTATTTTGAATGAGATACCTTGTTATTTTTGTCATTTATATATAATCTAATAAACAAATGTAATCGTGAGCTAAATTCCCAATAAATTTGTACGCCTCCAGGCATAACATGGCGCTCCACTAATTAAAAATAAGAACTTTCTTCATACCTGTGTTAACAAATAAACTGATTTTGATTTGATTTTGATTTTTTGACACTTTGAAGTTGATAAAATAAATTTGGATGAATAACAGACATTTTGTGTATTATTGATCTTTTCCCGGTACTTTCTTGACAGAGTAGTAGTATAGTTATAACAAATTGGACTCACATCGTCAATTGTTATCTTGTGAAGAATTACTGAACATTAGTGATTTTACACATTTCTAGTATTCCAGTCGCCCACTCAAGCGTCCTAGGTGACAACAATCACCAAAAAAACTTTTGCCTAAGCGTCCATGGTGACTACAGTCACCGAACGACATCTATCGGTTTAAACGTGTAAAGCGCTATAGCCAGGTGATATTAATGTAGTTGATTAATACTAGATGGCGCGTTATGAAGTTTGTCATCAGTGAATATGATTTTTTTCTGTGCAATGGCAACATAAAATTTATAAAAAAATATATGGACTTTTTGGCGGGAAGTCAAATTAAGCGGGAGCTTAAAATTTTCTCTTCAATAATTTTCATTTTATTTTCGGTTTAAAGTAAGGAAAAAGTTTCATTTAATAGATTTTGACACGTTATTTTTTTGCCCCAATATGGTCGGACAGTGACGGGGATGATGATCCCTTGGATCGCAAAAGAAAAATGCCCAAGATATCCAACCCAACAGATGAGGAAAGGTATAAAATGTATTTTAATAGTTATTTGTGCAACAAGAGAGCAAAGTGGGTTTTTGCCGCGAGTGTTGATTTTGAATCCCGAGTAAGCGAAGGATTCTATATTTGAATCACGAGCGTAGCGAGTGATTCTAGGTTAGAATCCTGAGTGCAGCGAGGGATTCAAAGACACGAGATGCAAATAACTTTGGTCTCGTGTAGCACATACAACTTTTCACTTCAGCAGCGAGAACAAATAATATTTCTGCATTTTTTACATACTGCTTCAATTCTTCCGGTGTTAAATCGCAGACATCATCACTGGATTCACTCATATTTATTTATTATTATTTTAATAATATCCAACGTGTATCGCACTTTGTAGCTAGCGAACAGAAGAAGAAAACAATAAAAAATTAAAGCCCGCTATTTTTTAAAGATGCGTTCGGAAATTGCGCTATTACTAAATTATTCTGTCACAATAAAGATTGTTAAAACTTTAAATAATTATGTAGATACATGATAAACTTCGTATTTTTTAATTCAACATCTCTTTATTTGATCATAAAAAAATATAATTCGATTATTAAGAGAAAAGTATAATAATTACATTTAAACCTTGATTTGAAATTTTATAGGTGACGTGTTTCCGAACGTTTTATTGTTGGTTTCTTTTTTGAGCCTACTATTTATGGAATTTGAAAATCGAACTTTGAATCGACTTGTTTCTATCTCTCGCTCTTTTCGTATCGAAGTGAAAGTGACAGAACAATAGTTATTTGTGCAACAAGAGAGCAAAGTTGGTTTTTGCCGCGAGTGTTGATTTTGAATCCCGAGTAAGCGAAGGATTCTATATTTGAATCACGAGCGTAGCGAGTGATTCTAGGTTAGAATCCTGAGTGCAGCGAGGGATTCAAAGACACGAGATGCAAATAACTTTGGTCTCGTGTAGCACATACAACTTTTCACTTCAGCAGCGAGAACAAATAATGTAAAGGTAATAAAAAATACAACTTGGTAATATGTATATTTGTACATACCATACCATACGTACCATACCATACCATACCATACCATACCATACCATACCATACCATATGTATATTTGTAAAAATTAAAAGTAAAATTAAATATCATAAGCTTTAAGATATTTTTCGCGAGACTTTTCCGGCAGGAAACTTAATTCTGCATTTTTTACATACTGCTTCAATTCTTCCGGTGTTAAATCGCAGACATCATCACTGGATTCACTCATATTTATTTATTATTATTTTAATAATATCCAACGTGTATCGCACTTTGTAGCTAGCGAACAGAAGAAGAAAACAATAAAAAATTAAAGCCCGCTATTTTTTAAAGATGCGTTCGGAAATTGCACTATTACTAAATTATTCTGTCACAATAAAGATTGTTAAAACTTGAAATAATTATGTAGATACATGATAAACTTCGTATTTTTTAATTCAACATCTCTTTATTTGATCATAAAAAAATATAATTCGATTATTAAGAGAAAAGTATAATAATTACATTTAAACCTTGATTTGAAATTTTATAGGTGACGTGTTTCCGAACGTTTTAATGTTGGTATCTTTTTTGAGCCTATTATATATGGAATTCGAAAATCGAACTTTGAATCGACTTGTTTCTATCTCTCGCTCTTTTCGTATCGAAGTGAAAGTGACAGAACAAAGTGAAGTTCAAATCTTTCGAATGTTGTGAGTAGACCCAGCACTGACTCGGCATTTAAAAAAAAAAAATTAAAAAGTTACTTTGTCTCACGCTCGCAGCAAAATCGAATTTTGCTCACTGTCTGTAGACTGCAAAACATACTTGTTTGAGGTGCTGAAGTGAAAAGTGAATTTCAAATCTTTCGAATGTTGTGAGTAGACCCAGCACTGACTCGGCATTTAAAAAAAATTATTAAAAAGTTACTTTGTCTCACGCTCGCAGCAAAATCGAATTTTGCTCACTGTCTTTAAACTGCAAAACATACTTGTTTGAGGTGCTGAAGTGAAAAACTAATTATACACGACTGTTCCTAGAAAATACCTCCAATATTGACTACACAGTCTATGTTGAATCAAAAGAAAAGGAAAAACTTGGTAACAAAAACCTTTAAAACTTACCAAATTATTTACTGATAATGTAAAAGGAATCACAAGCGTATATCGCATAAATGCCTATAAGGTGGGCATTATATTCAAAAAAGCAGCTGCAGCTAACAGCTTTCTAAAGTTGGACAACTTTTTAATTAAACAAACTTCGTGCCTTCATTCCCGCTCACTTCGTGGAGAAAGTGGGCATTATCAAATTCGTTTCCACTGATATCTCTAATGAGGAAATTTATAGAAATATTACATCCGATTCAGACATCATTTCAATAAAAAGATTTATGAAGAGGGATGCTGACCGAAAATTAGTTCCCCTGACAACAGTGGCTATAACTTTTTCATCTACAACTGTACCGAAATATGTTTTTATAAATTTATTCAGATATCAAATAAATACTTACATTCCACCTCTAGTACAATGTTACAAATGCTTCAAAAACCATTCAGCAAAAATATGTAGAAGCGAACAAATGTGTTCATCATGTTCTGGAAATCATTTATATAAGGAATGCTTGACAGATACCTTGTTATGCATTAACTGCGGTGGGGCCCACCTTGCCATATCTCGGGATTGTCTCATTAAAAAGAAGAAATTAGAAGAAAAACGGAATTTAATTGTAAACCATCACAGAACATTTGCCTCTATAGTTAAAGACGATAAAAAAATTCCTGTTCTAAAATCTAAGACTGTACATAAAATTGTAAATAATTCCGATAATATTGATTTACTAAACTCTACTTTTTTAAATAAAAAAAGCAATGTATGTAGTTAGTAGAAAAAAAATAATGAAATTGAAAAAATTGCTAACAATGAAATAATTTTAAATGCCATAGTTAAGTCCTTAGTTTCCTTCAAGAAGTTGGTATTCAAAAAGCATACCGCAAGTTGATGTCAGAAACATCATTCAAAGCATGCCAGATCGAATGCGGGCCGTTATTAGGGCTAGAGGAGGAAACACCCGATACTAAAACCTAGAGAAAATGAACCAAATTTAAGTTTTTTTTATTCTGTAGTGTTTTAAAATTGATAGTGTAAAATCCTTTTTTTCCGCAAAAGTGTTCAATTTGATAAATAAACTTATTGGTGTTGTGAAATTTTCAATTTTAAGTTCTAAAAGCTTAAAAAACACTAACTGAGTGCATCTACCCTTATTTCAGTGTCAAAAATACATTTCAGTGCGAAATATCGTGAAATTTACATCTGGCCAAGTTTCCGTGCCGGTGAGATTATGTGTAGTGAGCCATTACACTGAAAGAGTCTCAATCGGATCCTTGGACTTGCCCTTCTACATCAAAAATAAGCCGTTATGAATCACCTATCTCCCTCTCTCTCCAACATTCACGCCAAGGGAATCCGATGAATCGGTACAACTATTAAGTATGACAGATAGTTTACCGAAAAACAGTACACAAGTGACTAACACCAATATTACATTACATTACAGTACCAAACAAAAATATTACACTCAATTTAAACAACTGTAGCAACGTTACTTTAACCTTTTGAACGCCACGATCGGGTATAGACGACAAATGAAAACGTGCCCAACACGCCACCGTCGTCTACAGCCGACAAGAAAACGCCATTTTTTAAGTATAAAATAAATATACAAAATTAAGTGTTCTGTGTTTCTTTTTTATTATTATTTAAAACTAAATTAATGATATGTTGTAAACTGGCACAAAGATATATCCATTAGTTACATTTCACTAGAAAAAACAATCATCAAAAATTGCTTATCGAAATCCGTAAAAAAGTGTTCTTCCTCACGCCACAGTCGGCAAGACACGACGGCTAGTGATGGGTAAGTAAGGTAAATTATATTTTAAATCTATGAAATATTTTATTAAAAGTAGCTTACTATTACTTCGACAATTATTTTTAATGACAACTATTTGTGTCAGAATATTCTTAATGCATAATATTTATTAAATTTTGGAAAAATATCATAATTGATATCAATCGGTCGATAGTTTTCTGTCCACTTTCGCGCATCCCTACGCAGCAGTGTATAAACAGTAACCTGTACGCCACAGTCGGGAAGACACGTCAAGCGGTGACGTCATTAGCGCTACAAGAGACTGCTAGTGATTTCCTTCATTATTATGACCGGTGCATCGGTGGTAATATTAGTAACGGCATTATTATTGTGCGAGTGTATGAAATTGATAAAAAAATGGCTAGCAGTCAAATGACTACTGAAGAACTCCTTCGTGTGTTAGGAAGTGTAGAAGATGATGAAGAATTCTCTGATGCAACATCTATATACGATGAGGATGATTTAGAGGTGAGTTTAATTTTTTATAAAACCTTTAACCGGACCTTCCTCACCAAGTTTATTGAGCGATGTAAGTCGTAAAAGGAAAATAAAGGTATCGTCTAAAGATCAAGCAAAGAAAACGTACGCAACGAAAGAAACACCAAGTTACTTCAGAAGACATTATGAGTGCAATCATGTATAAACGGAGCTTATGGGACGCGAATCAATTGAAGTGTGATGTTTCAAATTTACCTCCATTAAATTTTGAGCAACCAGGACCTAGCGACCCACGAAATGCGGAGTTTGGAAGACTCGTCGCTTTTGAATTAGATCGGGTGCCAGAAGAGAAGCGGTCAGTAACGTACGTCAATTTACTGAACCTGATAAGAAAAGTGCGACAGCAGAAGGACTTAGATGACATAAGTTTGCCGAGTTACGAAGAGTCAGACTAATTAAAAGTGAATTGATTAAATTGTTGGTAAATACTATGATTATTATTTATTATGTCCCACAATGTCACATCCCTACTCGCATGCGAGGAAGTTGTCAAAGGTCATGCCAGCCACGCCAGAGTCGGGACTTACCGACAGCGGATGACGTCACGAACGAGATTAGTGATGTACCTTATTATTATTTATTTTATTCGTTTGTAGTTCTAATGTCTGCTCTTACGTTGTTTAGAACTTTGTAACTTCTGTTTAATTGTATTATGATACGAAATAGGGTCAAATTAAATTAATAAAAGAATGATGTAACAAGTAATATTTTATTTGAAAAATATGGGATGAAAAGCAATGACTAACTGGTTATCGATAATATGTTGGAATCCCTATTTTTTTTGTAGGTATTTGCATTGAATTTGTAGCCTGGCGTGGAAGGGGCGCCGATGCGTTTACGCTCTGGCGTTCAAAAGGTTAAAATTTTCTTTATTATACCTCAGTATAATTTTGTTATAATTTAAAGATTATTCTGTAATACTTACCTGTCATAATGTAGTAATTAATACCTAAACTGAAATAAAAGTGTACCTATCTTGTGATTGTAAACTTTTTTTTTGCATTTAGTCATTTCCTCGCTGAGGTGGAATGAAAAGTTACGTGTTGCACTCGAGTGCAAAGATTTTTCACCTCGTGCTCTTTTGATTCCCTCGCTAACGCTCAGGATTCTAATTTTAAATCACGAGCGCAGCGAGTCAATTTTAGAATCCTTCGCTTGCTTGGTCATCCAATTTGAACACGCGGTTAAAAAGCAACTTTGCACTCTTGTATAACAAATTTAGCTGCTCTCTACTCTGTCGTTTCTGGCCGAAGCTATCAAAAAGTAGGTATTGAGTAAAAATGTAAATACTTTTCTGTCTCAAGCCTCAATATTCCGCAGCTTACATAAAATTGTTGATGTATTAAATATCCCATACTAGTTCAGAAATAGGTACATTCGATCTCTTCGATTTCAACACAAAGACAAGCATTAAAAGAACAGTGTGTTTAAAATGTGCTTTTAGATTCTTCTTAGATTTTATGCAGCCTACTAACTACTGTTACCTTTCACAAGTAAACTAGAAAAATAATGATTTTTGTGAACCACTATTTAGATATACCTACTTGTACTTTGTAATGCCTGCCAAGCTATGTCGCCACTGTGCTGACAGCCAGCAAGCCAAACGCCGCCGCAATGACGTCACTTCCCACCACGTGGCCGAAGTGGTGGGAGTGACAGTTGCCGCCAAGCCCGCCCGCCAGCCAGCCAGCCAGCCATTACCTATAAAAGCGAATAACGCCCTAATATGCTCTCTTTTCTGTACAGAAAATTGAAGAAATGGCATTGACATTGATTTGATTGAAATATAACGCCTACCCAAGTTTTATAATTCTGAAGTGGTATCCACGCTAAATGAAATTAAAATTTTGTGAAGAAGATGAAAGCACCGATTTTGACCAAGATACGCCTTCATGCTAGACGAAGATTACCCATTACTAGAAGAAAAAAAAATTGAAGACGTGTACAATTCATGAAGCCCTACACCGGCGCGCGGCGGCCAGGTTCCATAAAACGGAACAGTCTTGCTACAAAAAGCCCCAGGTTTCCCGTGTCAGCTGAACGTTGCAGAAGAATAAAGCCGTTTCCAGATCAAGACGAACTCTGATGAATGTTTGCCACCGGGAATATCGATAATTAAAGTTGAAATAACCGGAAACACTGAAGCAAAAAACGTGGCAACTCCAGTGCACCACTATGAGCTCAATTGTTATCTGCCAAAACCATTTACTGCGCCAATATAGCCTCTTTGTAGTAGTCATATCATAGGGGGGACAGATGTAGATAAAATTATAGGACCAGAAGAGCACAAAAGAGCTCTAGAACTTCTATCACAATTCGCCGACTGTTTCGCAGCTAGCACTCAAGAATTAGGATGTACCGACTTATTAAGAATGCCTATTAAGCTTACAAATGATTAGCCCGTGTTTCATCGCCCACATAGACTTTTGAAAAGGATATTTAGTCTGTTCGGGTATCCTGTACGAGCGGTTGTTCCTAGTGCAAAGCACAGATCAGTATTAGTATTTTTAAAACAACTGTAAATTTTTACACAGCCTCTTGCATAATATCGCACTTTTATCCGGAAATCAAACAATGTTTTAAAAAAGTCCAAGCTGATCCCATACAAGCGCCAAAGTTTAGCGAAGATTTTAATACATAGACCGGCTATCGCAGTGCACAGAGATTTAGCTTCTAAGTTTATATCCAATAAAGCGGATAATTTAGCTATTTCATCATCGCCGCCATTATTACCCACCATTACTGCCCTACGTAAAATTAAGTCAGATGAAAAGATCGGCAAACAATTTCACAGTGATATAGTTTTATGGCAGAAACACATTATTAAAACCCCACGCGACCCGACGAAACGCGATGCGTGTTGAGTCGAATCAAATGTATGGTTTTCTATAGACCAGAAACACACTATGAACACCCGACGCCTTCCTATACGACATGAAATTAGGTATATACAGGGATCATACTGTAAGAAATAATGCATGGAAAGAAATTGCCGAGCAAATGAATACACACGGTTAGTTTTATTGAAAAAAATAATATATGTATTATAGTACAAAATAAAATTATATTTCATACGCCTATATCGTTGTAGTAACTTTTGGGAGTTTTTAATTTTGTCTACCTCTCCTCACAATATCAAGTTGCCACGGAACGGCGCCTTCAGTACTAAAATATTCCTTAAATTTATTTCTTACTGAAAAAGCATACTGTGTGGAATTTCTACGAATGGGATTTAAGTGGTCAAAGGCTGTAGATTCTGTCACATTCGCTTGTAGTGAATCATCATCACAGTCTGAAGGCAAATCATCAGTGCCTAAATAGTTATGTAGGCAACATGTTGCCAGAATAATTTTGGCGACCATGTCCGGTTGAACAGCTATAGGACCAGCAAAAACTCGCCATCTTGATCTCAAAATGCCAAAGGCATTCTCGACTATACGTCGGGCACGACTAAGCCGATAATTGAATATTTTATTGGATTCATTGTTACGAACATCATTCTTGCTGTAGGGTCGCATTAAAATTGGTTTCAAGGGAAAAGCTTCATCTGCAACAATCACATGTGGCAATGGATCTGAATTTAGAGTTAATGGTTTAGAGGCGGGAAATTTTAACTTTCCATCTTGCATGAATTTGCCTAAGACGGAATTTTCAAATATTCCACCATCGCTGTTTTTACCATATGATCCGACGTCTATGACTAAGAATCTATACTTTGGATCTACTAAGGCCAGTAGTACGATTGAATTTGTCCCCTTATAATTCCAATAATTCGAGCCACTATTTATAGGACAAGTAATGTTCACATGTTTTCCGTCTAGTGCCCCACAGCAATTAGGGAAATTCCAATAATTTCTAAAACCATTTTCAGATTCTTCCCACATTGCAGTTGTAGGTTTTGGCATATAAATTGGACCCATTTTCTTCCAAATTGCATCGCAAACGTCTTGTACTATTTCTCTTACGGTACTGAATCCCATTCGATAGTTGAATCCTAATGATCTGAATGAACTGCCCGTAGCTAAAAACCTAAGTATAACAGAGAATACATAACTATATTTTGTAAAATTTATCTTTTGTTTCAGTTGAAGACATAAAAAATAAATGGAGTAAATTAAGAAACTGCTTTACCAATGCTTTAAAAAGACGTCGCAAGAAGAGTGGTTAAGCAGCATCTAATATAGTACCATGGAAGTTTGAAAAACATATGGAATTCCTGTTACCACACATTGAAGGAAGATCCACAATGACAAACTTGGGTGATATACTCGTAAATGTTGACGATGCAACACAAGATGAATTGCAGTTTTCTGAAGATTTTCCTCTTTCATCTAACACCATTCTGCATACATCAAGAACCTCTTCAAGATCTGCTGCAAGTTTTACTCCGAGACGCAACAAAAGCGATAATGAAAATAATTTATTAAAAGAAATGGTTTATGTAATGAAAGCGTCGCAAGAAGATCGTCGACAGAAGAGATCAGCAACTGATATGGACGAAAATGACTATTTCTTTTTATCAATGAGTAAACAACTAAAAAAGTTACCTAAAATAGACCAAGCTAAAATTAAATTTGAATTACACAGGCTTATACACGATTCGGAAATGAAAATGTTAAATGATCGTGAACGAATTCTGAATACTCCGATTAATACAACTGAGAAAAAAATAATTCCAAATGTAACTAAACCATTGATCATAAAACCAGGACAAAGTAGTACATACACACGCATTATAATACCAAAAAAAGAAAACAGACAGATGAATAACCAGACAAAAAGTGATTCTATGTACATATATAATTTAAATGCAAATCAAATAATGTCAAATCCAATATCGACTCGAAATGACGATAATTCACTATCAGTTCAATATGAACTTCCGGAAGCAGAAGTACTCGTAGACTCTGAACAATCGCAGCAAAGAAATTTAAAAGAATTTTATAACAATGTTGGTCAAAGTGATATTCCATAGTTATCATAATTGTTTTTTTCTATAAGGTACTTACCTAAGACCAATAGCAAGTCTTTCTTTAGTGCTAATGGCTTCGCGAAATTTCGTGTTTTTCTTATGTATGTCACTTTGAATAAATTCGTGTATTTCTTCAAATTGTGTTTTAGTAACCCGAAAATACATATGATATCTTTCACTGTCTAGAAGTAAGTCTGGATACAGAGTATGATATTCACCACATATTCTTCTCTTTTGATTTAAATCATGTACCCAGTAACGCCTAGTTATTTTCTTTTTCTTGAGTCGTTTAAGTATCATATATGTACCCAAAATTTGCATCAAATCTTCTTCAAAGTCTTCATCTGACTCGTTATTTATTAATTCCATAGTACATAACCATACACTTCCACTGCTGTTAGCTAACTGTATTCAGAAATTGCTAGTGTGTCGTGGCGTCGCGTGTTGGTAATATGCACGGTGCATATCGGGTGTCGACACGTTGCGTCGGGTCGCGTTATAGTAATATGTTTCCGCCTTTATCCTTGTTAACTATGTCTCATGACGCCAAATTTAAAAGTTTCATCTGGCAAATAAATATATATCCAAATTTCACTATCCAATTTTGGAGTCAGCAACAAGTTAATTTTTACAAAATGTATGTAAAACAAAACATAGGTCAACGGTAACTTTTGATGCTACATGCTCTATTTTTAATTCAAATTGTCTTCCAAATGTTCGAAAATTATAAAAAGTTTATTTTTTATACCAAGGAGTAATCACGTGTGATAACAATTTGCGTTCTGTCCCAATTTTTCAGATGATAACTGATTCTCATAGCTACGAATCTATTTGTAATTGGTTAAAGGTTTGGAATTGAAGTGTCGATAGAATAAAGCCTGAAGAAATCATAACCGATGATTGTGCAGCATTAATTTCGGCTGTAGTCACTATTATTACAGTTTCATTCAACTAAAGCCTACATTGACCATTTATTTTGTGGGTTGAGTGGGAATAAACAAGAAATCCCACCTGTTTTTGTTAGACTCGATATTTTTTTTTTATTTTTTTATTAAAAGTCACACCAACAACCTGTTTACAAAACAATCGTAATAAGTTGACCAGAGAATAGTTCTGTGTAAACAAATCAATTACAGGCATGCACATCATTCACAGTGGTAATTTAAAATTACAAAATTTATTACATTATAAGATTGAATAGAAAGAGTTGAAAGAGACGAGTCAGATACGAGCCACTTTACAAAAACTTTCTATAATTTACCATGCATCCAAGGAATAGACAACGATATTAAATTGTTTTACGTTCGGTGCATACTATTTCTCAAACCAAATATATATATATGCTGCAGTGAAAAAATAACTCCTACAAAAAAAAACCAGACAGTATTTTGAAAAACGAAAACGTTTATGCCCCACTATATGATAATGATGTCACTAAAAATGCGGATTTTGTATTTGATGAGCATGAACTCAGTAATGATTTCTTTTGTTGGTTTAATAATCAAGTAGCTTTAAAAAGTAATTGTAGCAAAACTTACATACATAATATAGAAGATAATCGATTCTACTTACCCACGATTGTACCAACTCTGCGTATATTGTTATTTAAGCTTCCTCTGTGGTCCAATATTTTAAATCCGACGTAATCTCGTATTTTAAAACCGACAACATGACTCCATCGTCTACGGGTGTGGAAAGTTTTTTCAAAACAGTTAAGCATTTAATTTTTAACCCCTCGAACGTTCGCGAACATTCGGATGACTTTCCACCATCTTAAGTGTACTCTTATTATCATTAAGTATTGTGATGGTATCACATGGCAAAGGTACAGTAGAACCAAACACATAGATGTTCAACATCATTTTATACAAGAATGTGTTGATAATAAGTTGGTAAGATTATGCTACAAGCCCTCGGCTGAATTGGAGGCCGACCTTTTCACCAAATCTTTGCCAAAGGTCAAACAGCACAATCCATTAGATTATACAGGGTGTTTGGTTCATCGTGTGCCAAATTAATATGGTCGACTGGAGGGGTCATCTGCTATCCTTTCAGACCCCTAAACATTACCCATGTCCTGTGGAATATTTTTCATCGAGTTTTAAGTATTTTTTGAAAAATAGACCCGAATTTTACATTCAAATACAAATATTAAAAAATGTATAAGACGTAGAGCCTGAATTTTAGTTTTATTTAGACGTATATTATATAAAGGTACTTTTAAATACAAAATTAGTGATATTAGACATCTAGATTTTTTTAAATTTAATCGCAAAGTTTCGGACTTAAATTAAAGCTATTCATGTTACAGCTATTTACATGGCTGTAAAAAAATAACCAAAAGAGATTGGGATCTTCAAACTCTCTCAATAATTCTCTAGTCCATCCTCTTGCTAGTGATGTGCCACATGCCATAAAAATCTTTTTGCAACTATGTGAAATCGCTAGTTTTGTGAATCGAGTCGCATAAAATTAACATTCAAAATTGTGAATTGAAAAATTGTTTTTGCAAAATTGTTACCTGAAACACCTACTTAATCTGTTATATCACTCTCAGAAGGTGAAATCTGTCTCGTATCTCACTTTTCGTTAGTCTTACTAGAAACAAAAAAATAAAATTAGATATTTACAGTAATTTCATAATTTTTATAAATACTGCTGAAATTTTGGCCTTTGTTGCAAAAGCAGGCCCAACATCTGTTTTGTATTTTGACACACAGTTGTTGTATGAAGTCGTTTTCCCTCCTTAATTGTATTGAAAGCCGTTTCAATGCTTTGAACTAGTACTTCCCTAGTTGGAAACTCCGTGGCATATACTTACCAGCTCTTTGGCAGGTTCCCCAGATCTTTCGTTCAAGTGTAGACCGAGAAAAACTGAGTGTCGAAATCCGAAACAGGTGTGGGGCCTGCATTTGCAACAGAGGCCAAAATTTCAGCAGTATTTATAAAAATGATGAAATTACTGTAAATATGTATTTTATTTTTTTTGTTTCTAGTAAAACCAACAAAAAGTGAGATACGAGACAGATTTCACCCTCTAAGAGTGATATAACAGATTAAGTAGGTGTTTCAGGTACCAATTTTGCAAAAAATATTTTTCAATTCACAATTTTGAATGTTAATTTTATGCGACTCGATTCACAAAACTAGCGATTTCACATAGTTGCAAAAAGATTTTTATGGCATGTGGCACATCACTAGCAAGAGGATAGACTAGAGAATTATTGAGAGAGTTTGAAGATCCCAATCTCTTTTGGTTATTTTTTTACAGCCATGTAAATAGCTGTAACATGAATAGCTTTAATTTAAGTCCGAAACTTTGCGATTAAATTTAAAAAAATCTAGATGGCTAATATCACTAATTTTGTATTTAAAAGTACCTTTATATAATATACGTCTAAATAAAATTCAGGCTCTACGTCTTATACATTTTTTAATATTTGTATTTGAATGTAAAATTCGGGTCTATTTTTCAAAAAATACTTAAAACTCGATGAAAAATATTCCACAGGACATGGGTAATGTTTAGGGGTCTGAAAGGATAGCAGATGACCCCTCCAGTCGACCATATCAATTTGGCACACGATGAACCAAACACCCTGTATATCTAATAGGTTATGGGAGAGGTAGTAAGAAAATTGAAATTTTATCCGACGCAGATTGGGCGGGGGATATAAACGATCGAAAATCTTATTCGGGTTTTGTGAGTAAGTTTGGATTTAACTTGATCAACTGGCACAGCCACAAACAGCAAAATGTAGCTTGTTCGAGCACAGAGGCCGAGTATTATGCTCTTGGTACTTCTGTAAAAGAGGCTAAGTTTTTAAGGAATTTTATGATTGAACTTAATTCATTTAACTTGCCATGTGATACCATCACAATACTTAATGATAATAAGAGTACACTTAAGATGGTGGAAAGTCAAAGGTACGGTAGAACCAAACACATAGATGTTCAACATCATTTTATACAAGAATGTGTTGATAATAAGTTGGTAAGATTATGCTACAAGCCCTCGGCTGAATTGGAGGCCGACCTTTTCACCAAATCTTTGCCAAAGGTCAAACACAATTTGTTTGTTAAATGTTAGGTTTAATTTAGTTACTTTTTTTTCTTTTCTGTTGTTGTACTCTCGCAATTTGTTTTGTTGTATGTTTTGTTTTATTGCTTAATGGGTCGAGTAAGGGGCAGTGTTAGAAAAAGAAAATTAAACCTGTCATGTCATTGTATGTCACTTCGGTAAAATCCTTTTAAAGAAAAATATAATTTTCAAGTAACAAATTCAATGTTGGTTTTTATTTATCATTAAAACAGCACAATCCATTAGATTATATATCTAATAATTAATTATAATTATCTAAAATCCAGCTATCTTTATCACAAAGTCCACTAGCTAAAACAGTGTCTTTTGGAAAAATAACTAAATTTGCAGTACTTCCCTTTTTTGTAGATGAAGCTGGTCCTGCTGTCAAGTTTTTATTATGGTCCTTTTTAAAATTTTTCTTCAATCTAGGACATCTGGGTTTGATATGCCCCTTTTCTTGACAGTTGTGACACGTTGGAATAAATTTATCCTTTGCAACAAGGATTTTCTCGGATTGTGGAGATGGAAGATTACAATTTCTTTTAAATTCACATTGAATTAGTTGACATTTCACAAAGTCTGAATTCAGTTTTGTATTTGTAGCTTCCATTGCCATTATCAGAAAGTCATACTCTACTGGCAATCCTATTAGCATTAATTCAGCTAATTCTTCGTCTTCAATAACACATCCTACGTCGGCCAGTTCTTGTGTCACTGATATTATGCTCCCAATGTAGTGGTCCATTGAGTTATAATCATTATATTTAATTTGTGACAATTTTCTTTTTAGTCCCAAGCGCCGACTGATCCCTGTGTTTTCGTATGCAGATTTCAAATTACTCCATGCTTGTAAGGCAGTTTTGGATTTTTTGACATGTGGGTAGCATATAGGTTGAACATTAAGACATATCTTGGCGAATGCTCGTTGGTCTTTAATAGGTTCGTCTATTGCTGGTACTTTGCCAGATGGCAAATCCCATAAGCCATGATCAATTAGTAGAAGTTGCATTAGAAATTTCCATTCTTGGTAATTCGAAACACCCTCAAGTTTTTTATTGAAATGTGTGAGGTACTCACAGTAGTTAATGGTTGAGAAGAAGACGAAGGAGAAATATTTTCCATTTTTTTAAATGTCACTTTTGCAGTAAAAATATATTTTAGATGTTCAATAAAACATAATAACACAATCATCTGGATCCTGAAATCATGGGATCCTGGGCCCATAACCTATTAGATATATAATCTAATGGATTGTGCTGTTTTAATGATAAATAAAAACCAACATTGAATTTGTTACTTGAAAATTATATTTTTCTTTTAAAAGGATTTTACCGAAGTGACATACAATGACATGACAAGTCTAATTTTCTTTTTCTAACAGCTATCTCTGGAAGTGTTTTGTGTATGTTGGAAAAAACACTCAGATTGCCCCGACCGATGACCTACCTACTGAGGACGAGATGGTTGACCGACCCCATGACGAGACGATTGACGAACCCGATGACGAGATTGTAAATCGACCCGTTGATCAGATAATTGACCGCCCAATAAACGAGACTCTTGACCAACCGCAGGACGAGACTGTTGACCGACCAGATGTTGATTTTGCACGTCCCACCAACGCTACTGCTAAAATAGTGTTTGACTTGTTGGAGCCACTACTTCACTGAGGACACACAGTGATAATGGACAATTTCTACAACAGTCCATTGTTATTGCGATGTCTCAAAAAATATAAGACTGACTGTATTGGAACATTACAAATAGAGAATTCGTCCCCGTCTCGCTCAAGACTCTGACCAAGACTGACCTACGACAGAGTGAGGTCACTTGGCAAGCTACACCTCAGACTTGTCATTGATGGTATGGCGAGATGCTCATTTGGTTAGCATGATCTCTACATACCATCACTTACAAGAGGGGATTCAAAACAAATATAACCGACTGACATACAAGCCTAAGATCGTCCTTGACTACAATATGTCCATGGGCGGAGTGGATAGAAAAGATCAATTTTTATCTGCTCAGCCCGTGGAACGACTAAGAAACAAGGTGTGGTATAAGAAGATCTTCTGCAGGCTGCTGAACACCGCCATTTTCAATGCCTATGTGATATTTTCATCCCAGAATCCGAATATTCCTCCAGTCCCTTCACCTAATAATACACCTGTTCCAAGTAGCTATAAAAAGACTGTCTTTCTCAAACCTCATTCCCCTCCTAAATCTATACAAGGCTATAATAAAGAGGCTCATAATGCCATCATTAAAGATTGGAATATTCCCCAGCCATCAAATGGTTGTGTTATTTCTAAAAATCATAATAATGACTTCAAAGACACAAATTTTTCTGTAAATGATTTTCTTTCCGCACTACATAATCTTCTCTCTCAGTTTAATTTCTCACCGTCCAACGCAGCACCATCTTGCAATACATCTCAATCAATTCATAATGGACAACACCAAAATAATCCAGTGGAACTGCCGCAGTCTCATTAACAAAAAAAGTGAAGTTATACATCTTCTAAACCAATATGATCCATTTGTCTTTGCCTTAGCAGAGACTTGGCTCAAACCAAGCAACATTTTTAAATTAAGTGGTTATTTAACCATTAGAGAGGACAGATCTGATGGGTATGGTGGAGTAGCTATACTTATCAAGAATTCTATCCCATTTTCTCATATTAGATTGTCTCCTCACAGTGAGGAAATTTCAATTGTAAACTTCAACATATATGCCTTGTTTCCATTTATGTTCCTCACCCTTCTACTCCAGTTCTGCAAAAGATAAAAGATCTGTTTTCCTTTCTTCCAAAACCATTTTAAATATTAGGCGATCTTAATTGCCATCACCAATCATGGGGTTGTTCAACTTCAACTTGTTATGGGGATGAATTTCTAGATATAATAGATTTACATAATTTATGCATCTTAAACACAGAAGCTGCTACACGTCGCTGTGGTCCCAATCAGAACCAAAGTGCAATTGACCTATCTATCTGTTCGCCAAGCTTAGCTTCTTCATTGACTTGAGATATTCTAACCTCCACATATGGTAGTGACCATTTCCCAATAGTTATATCTTATCCTTTTTCCAATGCAAAGGCACCAATAAGGAGATCAAACTTAAAACATAAACTTCCTGATAGAAATAATAATGACTGGGACAAATTTAGAAACATTGTCAATAGTAAACTTTGCTCCTTGCCTGTTATTTCTGATGGTAATGAAAATAGTTGTGCTGAAGCTTTAGCACACATATTAATTGCAGCGGCGAATGATGTTTTCCCTGTAAAAATAACAACAGGTGCACAATTCCTTCGCCTCCATGGTGGGACTCTGAGTGCACAGAATTGATTAAAAAACGTAGAGAGGCTGAACTCAGTTATAACCTTGATATGTCGGATATTAATTTTGTAACCCTTACTAACTTAAATAAGGAAATTTCTAAAGTATTTAAGAAGAAAAAATTTGAATCCTGGTGTAACTTTTGCTCAGCAATTTCACCGAATACTCATCCTACGATTGTCTGGCACAATATTCGTAAATTTAGGTCCATTTATCATAATTCTTCTCCTATTCCTGACTCATTAGCCAGCGAATTTTTAGACAAATTGGCTCCTCCTTGGGTTCCTGAGGCTATTAACCTTAACTTGTCTCCCTTAACCAATAACCAAGTCACTTCAGACACACATACGACGCTAGATCTCCCATTCTCTCTCACTGAATTAAAGGGTGTTATTCATAGAACAAAGGATTCTGCGCCGGGCATTGATGGTATCCCGTATTCCTTTTTTGCTAATTTAAATGACAATGCTCTCAATTATTATTTAGACCTCATTAATTCTATTAAGAAAACAGGAAACATTCCTGTTGAATGGATTTTTTTTTTTTTTTTTTAATAATGTTTTTATTCATGACCATAGATACTAGTCTTTCAGTCGAATACATAGATGAGTTTTTACAATAAAACCCCGGCCAGACTGTTGTAAACAAGCCCTCCACATCGATCTCCACCGGCGGTTTACAACAGTGTAAACACTTGTGTTAGGTTTTCCGATATTAGTATATCAATATTAAGTTTTAATCGATAATACTGGCACATTTTATTTGTTATACTGCTAACACTAATTAAAAAAAACAACGGTCATAAACAAATGACGGAGGCGGGTCGGCGATTTTGGCGGGAATGAGCATCGAATACGAACGCGTGGAGTTGTAATGGAAGAAGAAATATACGGATAATAAGGGTAACCTTCAGATATTTCATGTGAGTTTTATTATATCATTTCTAATAACTCTAACATTTCAGAAGTGGGATAAGCCCGCTTACTGCCCACTTGATTTAGTTTAATCTGTTGAGCCCGTTGAGCAGACGCCGGCGTCCGTACGCCTATAAATTGTCTTTCTATTATGTCTGTAATTACGGTACTCAAAAGATTAACCTATCCATACCCGCGAAACGAGACACAATATTAAACAATAACAGCGCGGTCCTATGAGACCAGTCGGGGATTCATGAATAAAACAACAGTTTATAAAATTTCTTGATATTTGAGTAGTTACATGGCCAACGTTTACAAGTTCCAGAAACGATGCAACGAACTAGTGAGCCTTCTTCGCGACGGCGCCTGAGGACGCCTTTCCATGAAGAAGCTGATCGGAGTGCAAGCAGACGGAGTCACAGTCGCACGCGCCGCACGGGCGGCAGCTGCCGCAGCCGCAGTCGCGTGCGCACTCCGAATCAGGAACAGGGGCGTGGCAGCATCCGAAAATTGGAACAGGAGCTGGAGCAACATCGCGAACAACTTCGTGCTCTGGAGAGTAAGCTGAGCCGGGAGCGCAGCCTTCGGCGACGCACGTCACCACCAGGTGGCGCTGAGCGCGGCCGTCAGCGGCTGTCGAAAGACAACGAGTTGGAGCGGATGCGGCCGCGAGACAGAAGTTCGTCTTGTGATCGCCCTGCAGTGAAGAGGTCTCGTGCTGATGGCGACGCATCTGCGACACCACGGATTACACGGTCGGATAGTCCAACTTTTACATATAAAGATGTTATGAACTTTATAAACAATATTAAGTCTCAATCGCAACCGATAACAGCGACACCACCGCCACAAAATAGTAATAATTATAGTATTAGTCCTAAAAATATTTTGCCAGATTTTGACCCTTCTTCAAAGGGTCAGAAAATAGATATTTGGCTTAAAAAGGTAAATGAGTGTGCCACTGTTTACGGCTGGGACGAGAGAACAGTTATACATTTTGCTATGCAGAAACTACAAGGATTGGCTAAAACATGGTATGAGAGTTTGAACTCATTACTATTTACTTGGAGTGAGTGGC
The DNA here is from genome assembly GCA_030763345.1 of Mythimna separata. Classification (NCBI taxonomy): domain Eukaryota; kingdom Metazoa; phylum Arthropoda; class Insecta; order Lepidoptera; family Noctuidae; genus Mythimna; species Mythimna separata. Next base: position 16,400,515 of record CM061167.1, on the reverse strand, counting down.
AACATAAATTAAGATGTGCCTTCCCGTTTGATCAAAATTATGGCCAATCCTTGGAGGAGATGCTTAGGAGAAAAAGCAAGTTTGATGAACCTCTTGAGACGTATTATTATGAAAAATTGGCTCTTTTGAACCATTGTGACATTGATGGCAAACGTGCGGTGGAATGTATAATCCATGGTTTAAGTGATAGTACGATGAGGTCTAGTGCCAATGCGATACGTTGTACCCAACCTGATCAATTGCTGCAGTTTCTTATGAGCAATAAGGACACTGCGCAGCCCTATGATCGTACCCAGTCTGTAGGTAAAACTTTTGGTGCATCCATGATCTTCCACCACCAATGAGAGTCCTGAAAACAAAGCAAACTTTTAAAAACTACTTTAACTAAACTAACTTTACTAAATTACTTCTAAAAAAAAAAAACTACTTTAACATACACAACTTTCACAGAACTAAACATTACTGTCACCTCATAGTTATGGCCCATTCTCTTTGGCTTGGATCTTCAGCAGCGCTGTGGTCTGGTATTTCATTGTCCTGTCCCTGTCTTTTGCGATTTACTGCTATTAGCAAGTGTTTTTTTTCCACATTGTGCATAGTATCTGCAAAAGAGAACATTATTAATATTAATCATAATTAATTTTTAATTTCCATAACATAATAAGTTTTGTAAGAAAAACAACAGCAATAGTTTAATGTTTATTTGTTTTGTTTTTCTTGTAAATCCAATTACATTGAATATTATTTATTTACTTAGCAACAATATGTATAGATGTATTATTTACCGTTTCATTAAACTTTTTTATCTATCCGTTCTGGGAAAACTTTTTCCATTGAGAAACAATCGGGTGAACACTGAGTTACATATTATTATTGGTCCTCGAGGTCGGCTTCCCTGAAGTCCATGACGTGTATATTTCGACACAAACACATAAAACTGTACACTAAACACAATTTTATGAAACATCTCACAATACTTCCTTCAATTTGAATTTCCATTGACATTGACAGTCAGTCTTATCGCACTCGCAATGGCGCGTAGCGTAATAAAACGTCATATTCTATCCCGTCACCTTTGCAACGCAACCAATGGCAGGACGCGAGTAATGTTGCCACTTTAATCTTTATTGTATTCCTTTTTATTATATATTCATTTATCCAACAGTACACATAAAATACAGATTAGACATAAGGTGGTAGGTCAAACATACAAATTATTTAACTAAGGAGGAAGGAATCCGATGCCGATTATTATTAAGGACGAGATTGTTCGACTTTCAGGTGAAGCGTTCTTCATTAGGTACCTATTCTGGATATGGTGTCCGGATATTATCAGGTGCCAATAACCGAAGATTCGAAACCTCTCACATCATTTCATTTGTTACCCCGGACGGCCAATACGAATTTAAACGCATGCCGTTCGGATTAGCAAATGCGCCCGCTGTTTTTCACCGGAGTGGTGGTGGTGAGTGGTTGGGCCTTATCGCGTAGTTACTGTATTGGGCAACGATCGATATAGACTGGCCGCTATACCTGGGTTGTCTAGTACCAAGAATAAACGCAAAACCACCGTCGCTGCCGACCGTATGTTACCATGGGTTCACGCAGCTGCTCTAGAATCTAAAGTCTAGATGTAAATGAGGGCAGTGATGATGACGTTGATAGTTAAACTGTTAGTGATAGCAATGAAGCCACGGACATTTTACTATCTAAATTTAGTTTAAATTAGTTTTAAAACTACCTTACGCCATTATCGACCTCGTCATTACAACCATGAAGGATAAGTTGGGAAAGTTTTTTATGAATATTTCTATACCGGATAATTACTATAATGATCAGTTATTACTTTAAAAGGAAGTAGAGGATATATTACAAAGCAGCATATTAATTTTAATGAACATTAGAAGCTAATGTAAATTTATCTATAGTACGATTGATTACTCGAAGATTAATATTTTCTCTTAATTATTATGTTAATTACGAAAAAGGAAGTTTGACGAGTAAAGTCAACTCGGTTGTGAGAAGGATGGTTCACAACTTCCGTGACTCATTTTTGATTTATGTAATTATTAGGTACTTGTGAGAAGGAGGGTTCACAAGTACAGTCACCTCGGCTTGTGAGAAGGATGGTTCACAGCTTCCGTGACTTATACAGTTTATCCTATTTATGTATTTATTGCTTGTGAGAAGGAGGGTTCACAAGTACAGTCACCTCGGCTTGTGAGAAGGATGGTTCACAGCTTCCGTGACTTATATAGTTTATTCTATTGATGTATTTATTGCTTGTGAGAAGGAGGGTTCACAAGTACAGTCACCTCGGTTTGTGAGAAGGATGGTTCACAGCTTCCGTGACTTATATAGTTTATTCTATTGATGTATTTATTGCTTGTGAGAAGGAGGGTTCACAAGTACAGTCACCTCGGTTTGTGAGAAGGATGGTTCACAGCTTCCGTGACTTATATAGTTTATTCTATTGATGTATTTATTGCTTGTGAGAAGGAGGGTTCACAAGTACAGTCACCTCGGTTTGTGAGAAGGATGGTTCACAGCTTCCGTGACTTATATAGTTTATTCTATTGATGTATTTATTGCTTGTGAGAAGGAGGGTTCACAAGTACAGTCACCTCGGCTTGTGAGAAGGATGGTTCACAGCTTCCGTGACTTATATAGTTTATTCTATTGATGTATTTATTGCTTGTGAGAAGGAGGGTTCACAAGTACAGTCACCTCGGTTTGTGAGAAGGATGGTTCACAGCTTCCGTGACTTATATAGTTTATTCTATTGATGTATTTATTGCTTGTGAGAAGGAGGGTTCACAAGTACAGTCACCTCGGTTTGTGAGAAGGATGGTTCACAGCTTCCGTGACTTATATAGTTTATTCTATTGATGTATTTATTGCTTGTGAGAAGGAGGGTTCACAAGTACAGTCACCTCGGTTTGTGAGAAGGATGGTTCACAGCTTCCGTGACTTATTTTATGAAATGGATTTATAGCTTGTGAGAAGGAGGGTTCACAAGTTAATGTTGGAATGGGTTGTGAGAAGGAGGGTTCACAACTTTAGTTATTATTTTTCTTTTGGGAATATTATTGATGTATTTCATGTAGGATGCTTTGCAAAGAATGTCTGTAATAGAAATAATTTTAAAATATATGTGAGTCGGATTCGATGCTATCACCTATGCTGGCCGAGAGTTAGGTTGTAAAGCAAATTTTCTTACGTGCATGAGGACATGCACGATGTCAGGATGGTCGAGTGTTAGGTTTTCCGATATTAGTATATCAATATTAAGTTTTAATCGATAATACTGGCACATTTTATTTGTTATACTGCTAACACTAATTAAAAAAAACAACGGTCATAAACAAATGACGGAGGCGGGTCGGCGATTTTGGCGGGAATGAGCATCGAATACGAACGCGTGGAGTTGTAATGGAAGAAGAAATATACGGATAATAAGGGTAACCTTCAGATATTTCATGTGAGTTTTATTATATCATTTCTAATAACTCTAACACTTGTTTGCAACAAAAATTCGTTTGACCTTCAACAACCTCTGTGGACGGACGTGCGTTGCCAACCGCGTGTGGATGCCGCCGTTGTAAACACGTATTCCACAGTGTAAACGCTTGTTGTAAACCACGTAAGGGCAGTTGCGCAGCAGCAACCGTTGTGTCCGCACGTTACGCACATAATATTTACGAACTGTGTTTACGAAAATGGCGTCTACGCGGGAAAAATAAATTATTAGTGAATTTAGAGAACTCTACAGGGACCTGCCCTGTCTTTAGGACCTATCTTCAGAAACGTATAAGGACATGGACCAAAAAAAAGTTGGGTGGGAAATTTTTACCGAAAAATTAAAGGAAATTGTCCTCACTTGCGCACACAGGTGCTAATGCCACGCCAACTTTTTGAAGTTTAGTTAAATAAGGAGCCATATCGCAACGCGTGCTTCCAAAAAAGAATCGACAACAAACTGAGGTGGGAGCCTGGTTGTAAACAGTGTGGACGCAAGCACCAACCGTGATCTCCACAAACTACCCACCAAGGTGACCCCTGTTGAAAGCTTGTTTAAAACAGTCTGGCCCGCCCTTTAGTAGTAGAATAGTTAGATACATTGCATTAATGAATGTTATTTGCCACAATAAACAATAGTTTTGACGTCAAAAAAAAAATAACAATATTTTCTATTCTTATACCACCCTTTTGAGTTGGCTTAATACTCATACTAATTTAAATTATAACTTATATACACTTATGATAACAATATTATGAATTATATTTTTTCTACTGTATTACAGATATATTTATACAACACACTAAAATATTTCTTATGTATTAATAAATCCTGAACGTTGCGGGGAACACAATGTTCATTAAGTTCACTAACGTCATTGTCATCTATTTCACTCAATTCACTGACCAAAATCAATCGTTGAATATTAAAACTTGAACACTTTAAGATAACATGATCCAAATCAGCATCCTCTGCTCCACAATGATGGCATCGGCTATTGTTAACTATGCGAATCCTATTCAGGTGAGCTGGAGTTAAGCAATGTCCCAATCTCATGCGTGATAAAATCGTTATAAATCTTCTTGTGGTGTATTTGAAGTTAGAGTACCAAGTACCAAGGTTTAATGGGTAATTCACATTGTATTCCAGCATACCATCTGCCCTTCGTTTCTACGGTTATGTCCCAATACTCCTTCCATAGCTGTCTATTACGTTCTTTAAAGAGGCTGTAGTAATCGGTGAATGGAACCTTGATCAACTCGGATCGATCCTCGTCATGGTCTGAACGGGCCGCAATGTCAGCCACCTCATTTCCACGAATGCCACTGTGTGAAGGTACCCATACTAATTCTACTTTTATATATTTATCAAGTAGATTTTGTATTTCAAGTCTAATATTACAAATAATATAATTTAACTTATAAGAAATATTTACATCATGTAGAGCAGACAAAACACTTCTGGAGTCTGTAATGTTAGAGTTATTAGAAATGATATAATAAAACTCACATGAAATATCTGAAGGGTAAGTATCCGTATATTTCTTCTTCAAATACAACTCCACGCGTTCGTATTCGATGCTCATTCCCGCCAAAATCGCCAACCCGCCTCCGTCATTTGTTTATGACCGTTGTTTTTTTTTAATTAGTGTCAGCAGTATAACAAATAAAATGTGCCAGTATTATCGATTAAAACTTAATATTGATATACTAATATCGGAAAACCTAACACTCGACCATCCTGACATCGTGCATGTCCTCATGCACGTAAGAAAATTTGCTTTACAACCTAACTCTCGGCCAGCATAGGTGATAGCATCGAATCCGACTCACATATATTTTAAAATTATTTCTATTACAGACATTCTTTGCAAAGCATCCTACATGAAATACATCAATAATATTCCCAAAAGAAAAATAATAACTAAAGTTGTGAACCCTCCTTCTCACAAGCCGAGGTGACTGTACTTGTGAACCCTCCTTCTCACAAGCAATAAATACATCAATAGAATAAACTATATAAGTCACGGAAGCTGTGAACCATCCTTCTCACAAGCCGAGGTGACTGTACTTGTGAACCCTCCTTCTCACAAGCAATAAATACATCAATAGAATAAACTATATAAGTCACGGAAGCTGTGAACCATCCTTCTCACAAGCCGAGGTGACTGTACTTGTGAACCCTCCTTCTCACAAGCAATAAATACATCAATAGAATAAACTATATAAGTCACGGAAGCTGTGAACCATCCTTCTCACAAGCCGAGGTGACTGTACTTGTGAACCCTCCTTCTCACAAGCAATAAATACATCAATAGAATAAATCGCCAACCCGCCTCCGTCATTTGTTTATGACCGTTGTTTTTTTTTAATTAGTGTCAGCAGTATAACAAATAAAATGTGCCAGTATTATCGATTAAAACTTAATATTGATATACTAATATCGGAAAACCTAACAGTAACTATCAAAATATTATGTACAGGACTATTTACATGCTGCAATGCACAATAAATTGCATAGCATTCTGCAGTGAAAATGCTACACACCTTGTTTAACTTAAAACATTTAGTGAAGTCTAGCTGTGGATCATAGAAAGCTGCATTTACATTATGGTCTGATTTAGATCCATCTGTGTATATAACATAATGTTCTGGTCTATTGTTTTTAAACTGTAATAAATCAAATTTATTGTGTATTGCATCTAAATGGATTGCAAAGCTGTTAATAATACCTTTATAAGGAATTTTGTATATAGGCCAAATATCGTTTTTAACAATATCTTTTGAATTATTATTTACATGTTTGAATATTATTGGTATTTCAGGTAAAGTTCCACCAAGCAAAGAAGAAGCAGAGATGGCATTGGAAGCAATTGACTGTGAGATTTCTGAATGTAATTTTAATTGCCTCAGTAAAAGATTATCATTTGAGGTCATGACTTTAATTAAAAATCTCTCAGCCAACAACAACCTTCGTAAGGTCAAGGGAGGTATACCTGTCTCAACTTCTAACGAATTAATAGGTGTGGAGCGCATTGCACCACAAATAAGTCTCAGTCCCATATTTTGAATTACATCTAATTTTCGTAACAAGGTGCTATTGGCATTCATATAAGCTAAACTACTATAATCAAAATGGCTTCTCACTATACTTTTGTACAACATACTCATGACTTTGGGGTCAGATCCCCAAAAACATCCTGCTAAATGTCTCAATAGATTTATGCCATTCAGTGCTCTGTTATATATGTTTAATATGTTCATCAAACTTTAATTTATCATCAATAATGATACCTAGGAATTTATGTTGCTTAACAGCAGAAATTTCTACATTATTGTATAAAATTTTAACATTGCTATGAGTATTTACATTTTTACTGATAATTAAAACTGAACTTTTTTCTGGACTAATTTCTAATTTAAGTTTATTATGGTAATAGCTGTATAATTGCGACAAAGCCTTATTAATATTAGACATTGCTATATCTATGTTTTGGTTTATACTGTATAAAAGTAAGTCATCTGCAAATTGCAGGATATTTACACCTGGTGCATCTACATATTTTAATATTTCAGAAGTGTATAAATTATAAAGTAAAGGAGACAAAGTTGCCCCTTGCATTGTTCCTTTGTTAACAGTCCTAGGCCCATGTAATTTATTATTATATTTAACAAATATAGTTCTATTATTTAAAAAAGAATAGAGCCATTTCAGAATATGACCAGGTAAACCAATGTCATGAGATACTTTAATGAGTTCTTCTATATTTACATTGTCAAAAGCACCTTTTACATCTAGAAACACGCAGATTGCATTAGAGTGACTTAATTTTACCTTTTTTACATCTGATAAAAAAGATACAAAGCTTTCAGAGCAACTTTTACCTTTTCTGAAGCCAAACTGTATAGAAGGAATTAAGCTTTGTGATTCAACAAAATAATCTAATCTTAACTTCAACATATTTTCAAAGAGTTTACCCAAACAAGATGATAAGGAAATAGGTCTGTATGAAGAAGCACTATTAACAGGTTTATTAGGTTTTAAAATTGGAATGACACACTGTGTTTTCCAAGACTCAGGTATTACTAATTCAACCCATAGTTTATTATAAATATTAAGTAATGTTGTTTGTGCATTTAAATGTAATTTTTGATTAACATATAAGGTATGTCATCCAATCCCGGTGTGGTATCTTTCCTGCTCTTTAAAGATGTTTTCAACTCTTCTATAGTGAAATTGTTCTTGAGAAATACATTTATATCATTTTCTGTAGCATTTTCGAAAAAATACTCAAGCCTATTGTTATCTATTTCAGTAGAATCTGCCAAGTTATCTAAAAAACTTGGAACCCAATCATCATTGATGTTTTTGTTTCGATTTGATCCAATTTTTTTAAATTATTTAATATATTTCCATATCCTAGAAACTGGAGTTAACCTATTAAAGCTACTACATAAATTACGCCAAGAAGAAGAACTTTCTTCCTTCAGAGTTTTTTTCTTTTCTGCATCTAATTTTTTATACTTTATCCAGTTTTCAATGTTAGGTTGAGAAAAATAATTCTTTAATGCAGCCTTTGATTTTGCAACAGCATCACTACATTTTGAATTCCACCATGGTACTGGTTTTTTAACAGCTGTATTTGCACCTAATTTTCGTTTTGGTATTGTTTTATTTCTCAAATCATTTAATGTTTCTATAAAATGGTTATATGCATTGATAGGGGAATCATTTATTGAGTCCAGGTGGGAAAAATAAGTTTCTGATAGGCTATAATATTCGTCCCAATCTGCCTTACTATAAATATATTTCTCTTGATCCACAGGAGGTGACATGTCATACGAAGATGGCTGAATGTTGATCTCAAGTAAGGTTGGAAGATGATAGCTACCCATGGGATCGTCATGAACATACCAGTTACATAAATGAGCTATTGAGGGGCTAACAAGGGCAAGATCTATGGCTGAAGCTTGTCTATTAGGATAAGGAACAGTTGTTGGTGATCCATCATTCAAAATACATAAGTCAAATTCATCAATTATATTATATAAACATCTACCTCTATTATTATCACTATGACATCCAAAGGCTATGTTATGAGCATTAAAATCACCCATAACTATACAAGGTTTGGGTATGTTATTGATTAAGTCCTTTAACTTTACTGAGTCAAACCTGATACTCGGAGGGCTGTACACACAGAGTATTGCCATTGCTCCAAATTGTGTTTCTATAGTAATACATATGTTTTGAATCGATTCTGAAAAGTGTGTACTAACTACTTTGTATTTTAAACGATGGTTCACCAAAATGGCTACTCCATTATGAGAATTAATGGAATTTTTGTGGATTAAATTATATGTGGGAAAGTGTGGCAGTATAGAATTAGATTTAAACCAAGTCTCATTAAGAAGACAGACATCTATATTTTTTTCAATTAATAAATTTTGTAATTGGCTCTTTTTACTCTGTAAACTCTGTATATTATACTGTAAAATATTTAGATATTTATCCATATTTATATTAAGTTTGATAAAAATATTTCCTTTATTTTCTTATGTGTGAGTGGCCCATCAGACTCACTCTTGTTCCCTAGTTCAACCAACGATTTAACAATTGCGTTAATTATAATTTCATTATTTGCTATTAGTTTAGTATCCAAAGTATCATTGGGTTTAACCTTATCAGTAACCTTGGGTAAAACTGGAAAAGATTTCTCATTAAATGTAAGGGGTGAATTCACAACAGTGGCATAGGATTTCTGCTTAAGAAATTTGGCTTTTTTCTCTTCAATTTTTTGTTTTTTAATGGGACAGTCTCGTGAAATGGCAAGATGATTACCTGCACAGTTGATGCATGTGATCTCTTCGACATCGCATTCTTTGTAGGAGTGACGACCAGCACAAGAAGAGCAGTTTTGCTCGCCTCTGCAAGCCTTGGCAGAATGGTTAAATTTAAGACACTTATAACATTGCAATAATGGTGGTATGTATGCTTTCACCTCATATCTAAATAGTTTTATATAGGCGTATTGCGGTAAAGATGTTGATGCAAAGGTGACGGTGATTGTATTGAGAGGCACTAAGTGTCCCTCTTCTTTACGCATGAATCTTTTAACCGAAATTACTTCAGAGTCGCACACTATATTTTTATATATTTCCTCATTAGAGAGTTCTTTGGGCACAAACCTCAATACACCAATCCTTTCGGTCAAATAAGATGGTATAAAGGCTTTTAGCTTATTTTTCCATAGGAAATCTTCCATCTTCAGAAAATTGTTGGCCGCAGCCGCCTTTCTGAATGTTATTCCTATTTTATGCGCATTTATTCGATGTACTCCTAAGACTCCTTTAACATTATCCGTTATTAAGTTGGTGAATGTGATAGGATTTTTATTTCCCACCTTCTCCTGCTCTGTAGACTCGACGTATACTATATATTCAGAATTGGTGTTTTCTATGAACAGTCTTTTATAATTAGGTTTAGTAAAAATCTTATACTTATTTGAGTCCGGTTTTCGAGTATTGTGATATTTGCGTTTTTTCTTTTCACCCGGCTCTGGCGGCTCCTCACCGCCACTGGTGATACTCATGTTTATTTTAGGTGTTATCAGATGTTATTTAAGTGATATATCCGTCTATTTATTAAAATTAAAACTTTTTGCGAAATCAAAATTACCGCTTCGTTTGACTTCCCGCCAAAAAGTCTCTCTGTTGAATGGAAACATCAAATGGTGTTGCCATTCCTTAACCTGTGGCGCTCCGTGGGGACCGCCATTATTTATTATTTATTTATTTATTTAATATTAATAAATTAATATAAATAATATTAATAATATAAACTGTTATTGCTCTGTTTCTGTTGCTTCTGTAATTATACTACTAGAATATAATTTTTATTCGGTCAGGTTTTGGTGGCACAATTTTTTTCCAGCGGTTCTCAAAGTTAAAAGGTAATTACTTGTTTACTGGCACGTTTTTGTGCCACGGGGTCCAACATTTCAATTATTTATATTTCAATACAACATTCATCATTGTAATTTGCTCATTATTTGCATGTTATTATCACCGTTAAAACTGATCCTATATATCCTTTCCTAAATTCCGCTCAATTTAATATTTTTGTTTTTATATTTTGGTTTCCCTAACTTTGATTAATATTATTTAAGATGATGAATGAGACTATACATTTATACACTGGAAAGCTATTAGTACAAAGTAAAGAAAGTATTGAGGTAGGAAAAGGAATACGAAGGGACAAGAGGTTACAGAGAAAGGAGGAACGGTCAAGTAAAGGACAGGAGAAAAATATGTGGTTTAAGTCACCGAGGTCTGTGCCACACGAGCAATTGGGGTCGTCTATGATGTGTAGTTTGGCAAGATGGACTGGAGAGCAAACATGGCCCAGTCTCAACCGTATTAAAATAGAGGTCTCCACCTTACCAAACTTTGCCTTGCCAAACCACGGTTTTTCCGGAATCTCAGGTTGAATGAAAGAAAAGTAACGGCCCTTGGATTTGCTGCTGATATCCCAAGCTACCTTCCAAGTATCCCGAAGAAAATTCCTTGGCAACGTCTCAAGGTCATAGCTAAAGTTCGTATAAGGAACTAGGTCCCCACATTGCACCGCATCACCAGCGAGTGCATCAGCTACAACATTGCCATGGATTCCAGAATGGCCCGGAATCCATGCAAATTGCAGTGTGTTACCCTCAGAGATTGTTCTGAACGCCAATTCTCTTATTTCATAAATTATAGGAGACTGTACTTTGTGCCTGAAAGGGGATTTACCTATGGCTAGAAGAGCACTCTGTGAATCGGTAAAAATTAAACATTTTTTGAGCTTAAAAACACGTGCATATTCTAAAGCTTTTAGAATTCCAAAACATTCGCCCGTAAAAACGGAAGTCTCCGGAGGCAGTTTTATTTTTTGAACGATGTTGTATTGAGTATGGTAGGTACCAATACCAACACAACCCGTCGGGGAACGCTTGGCAGCATCCGTAAAAATATGGTGGAAGTCTGAATGTTCAATCAGAAATATATTAAAACTTAAATGACGATCGGGATCTGATTTACTTACACAATTAAATTCAATATTGGGATTGAACAGTAAACTCTCATAACTATTATTAAAAAGGGGCAATTTATTTGAACGGTGAATAGGCGAAGAAAGCGAGAGGAATTTTTTATAGCTTTCAACCAAACATGGAGCACGTTTATGGGACCAGTAAACTGAAGATTCAATTTGTAACATTAAAGATTCCAGTTTAGGAATGAGAGGGTGATTTGAGAACTGAAGAATTCGGAATAAATATTTGTCAGACAGGAATTGTCTTCTAAGGCTTAAAGGAGCTTCCCCGCATTCGATTTGCAGTGCATTAATAGGACTAGATTTCATGGCACCCGAAATAATGCGCAATGCTTTTGACTGGATCAGATCCAATTTTTTAAAAGCCATAACACTACCAGGTTCTAAAACGAACAATCCATAGTCCAGAGTGCTTCTGATGATTGCGTTGTAAATGAGTTTCAATGAAAAGGGATGTGCACCCCACCACACACCTGAGAGGCATCTGAGCATGTTTAAGTGATTTTCACATTTATTAACAATATAGTCGCAATGAGGAACACAGCTTAATTTTGAGTCAAATATTACACCTAGATATTTGAATTTATCTTCAACTGGAATAAGTGTTCCTTTGTAGAATAGGTTAACTAAGGGAATATTTCTCTTCCTGGTGAATAAAACAGCCGCACTTTTAGACGCAGACAGGTCCAAACCGTTTAAATATAACCATGACTCTAAAGTAGACAAAGCAGAATTAATAACATCGCTAGCTTGTTCAATAGATTGACTTGAAAAATATAATAATAAATCGTCAGCGTATTGAAGAACCTTGACATGATTAGTTAAAGAAGAGTCCAAATCAAAAGTGTAAATATTGTACAGAAGGGGACTGAGTACAGAACCCTGTGGCAGACCTCTCCATACAAGATGAGAGACATCATGATCTCCTATTAACATGTTAACAGAGCGTTCAGTCAGGATGTTAATAATGAAATTAGTTAAATTCAAGGGAACCTCTAAGGCTTCTAATTTATTTTGTAAAACTGATAATACGACATTATCATAAGCTGCATTAATATCAAGAAAAACTGCAATGGTGGATTGGTTATTAGAAAAGGATAACCGAATATCGGATGAAAAAATACTTACTTAAGCAGTCAGTGGTGCTTTTACCCTTTCTAAAGCCATATTGTGATTCCGCCAAAAGACCCTTACTTTCAACATACCATTCTAGCCGATTCTTTATTAGGTGTTCAGCTAGTTTCATCAGAATTGAAGACAAAACTATGGGCCGGTACGAGGAAGCATCAGATGGAGTTTTATTTGGTTTAACCTGTTGGACCCCGTGGCACAAAAACGTGCCACTAAGTATAACGTAATACAACGTGACGTGACATTGGCTGAATGCACAAACCGTGCGAAGCCAAAGAAGAAGAAAAAAAAAAAAAAAGTAAATATGGATCTGGCAACACTGACACCATGATTTATGTATGTAATGTATTCAAGTAGAAGAAGCACTGAAACCTGAAATAAATCAGCTATTTCTCGTAGAATTATGAGTAATTAATTAGTATAACTTCGCAGAGGCACTATAATGTTTACCAAGTTTAGTATAGATACGAAGATGAGTGCAAAAAGTCGATGAGACTAGTGCTGGAAGTGGTGGTATTTATTTCGATAACTTTATTTGTATAAATTAACTGGAAAGCAGCGATTGTATACAACTACGGTTCGTATTTTAAACCATGTTTACGTTTAGATTAATTGTTTTTCTCTATAGGTTATTAAACGACAAGTTTGTTTTGCAGTTCATGAGTAACAATAATGAACAAAATGGCCGCCAGCCGCCTTTACCGCAACAGACAGCGCCATCAACGACGGCATCTACGGCACCAACGGACCCGCGTATTAGAAATACTACTGTGACAACGTCTGAGCAACATAATAAAAAATGTCGTGATTTTCTGTGGGGTATATGTACCAAAGGAGCTCAATGCAGGTTTCGTCACGAATTAGATGTAGAATCTATGAAAGATATTTTAAAGTTTTGCCACGACTTTCAGAACAGAACAGGTTGTACAAGACCAGATTGCACATATTTACATACGACAAGAGAGGAGAAAAAACCTATTTTTGACTACTGGTCAGATACCTAGAGCTTTGGCCGAAAGGTATGCAGCAATGTCTACTGCACCTATGAATATTTATATGAACGAGTACATAGTACAGGCCCCACCGCCGCCTCCGCCACCGCCTCCACCGCTGCCGAGCTCGGCCGCGCCGCCACCACCACTTCCAGCCCCCCTGCCTCCGCTGCTAGCGCCGCCGCCGCCTCCGCCGCCGCCACCGCCGCCACCGACTACCACAGCTGCGCCAGTTAGGATGACACCACCCATATTTTCAGGTATTGTCCTAGTTATCAAAATAAATATCACACCTAGAAAAACTACTTTCTAATGAATAGCCATTGGGTCAAGAGCACATGCTCTTGCACTGGTTAATAAGTACCACATGTTTATATATTCGGTATATAAAAAAAGTAATGTCCTAAATTTTCGTGTATCGTAACGCGCGAATCTGCATGCTTTAATATCGTACATTCGTGCTCGCGTTTTGATGATACATTCGTCTTCTAAGTGCAGGAGGCGAAAAGCGAGCGCAGTTTTTAGGATAAGTTCATAAGATATTAGTTCATATACCCTCCTGTATTATATGTTGGAGCATCGAATTTACAAAAAAAGAAATGATGTACATAATGTATTGCGGCTACCTCACTTTCATCCAGATTTCAATTCAGCTGGAATAAAGTATGTCTATGGATGCGAGACGCACAGGACTGGTTGTTGCGATGACACTTGGGAGAGGTCTATCTCCAATAGTAAATTATTGTATTTAAATTCGGAAATTATCATACTAGATTAATTCATGAATCCCGACCGGTCCTATGAGACCGCGCTGTTATTGTTTTATTATTGTGTCTCGTTTTGTGGGTATGTGATAGGTTAAACATTGTCATACAGTTGCCAATACCTTCCGAAAGGCGCTATTTTACGAAACTAGAAGTAGGATCGGAATTTTAGGAAGTTATGAAATTAATTCAGAAATATCTGACCGGTCTCATGCGACCATGCTGTTATTGTCTTACTCTTGTCTCGTTTCGTGGGTTTGTGTTAGGTTGAACAGAAATAAAATTAACCTTATTTTTATTAGTAATTTATACTTTAACCTATCACATACCCGCGAAATGAGACACAATTGTAAGACAATAACAGAGTGGTCTCATGTGACCGGACGGGGATTCATGAATTAACGATTGAATCCCCAACCGGTCCTATGAGACCGCGCTGTTATTGTTTTACTATTGTGTCTCGTTTCGCGGGTAACTGAGTATTTAACAATCGTAAAGTAAACTACCCACTCACTCCAAAATAAAAGTTTGTTTTTTCAAATTCAAATTTTTTATTTGACTATAATATATAGGTAAAACATGAGATGGTAAAATAAAATAGTTGTTCTTTTGAACATACCCTACCATTAGTGGTGTACAAATATTACAACCTTAATCTGTTGAGCCCCGAGAGGCATTCGGCATCCGCATACCTATTGTCTTTATATTATGTCTCTGATTACGGTACTCGAAGGATTAAATTCTAACATTTTATAAATAAATAATTATGCATGCATTTCCTTATTGCAATTTTTTTAAATATTGATTGCAATAAGGAAATTCTACACAAAAACAAAAATCTTATTATACTGTTATTGCATTACATTAATTACATTTTTCATTTAGATAATGTTTAATTGAATAATATGCTTTATTTATGAGATATATTCTTAATTTATTCTTGTAGGAGATTAAATTATTTCTTACAGATTTGGGTATCTTATTATTACTACACACATTACACTAATATAAATGCATTCTAGTCAAACATAATTGTTTTGTGGCTTGTTGCACAAAGTGTATCGTGTGAGCCAATGTTTAGGATTATTCCCTTCTTGTTAGGTAACTTTCCCCATAGCTAGAAAAAGGTAGCTCTAAATATTTCACCTGCACTGACAAAACAGCTAAACATTGGACGTTACATTGTAGGACGTTTGCCCTTCATTTTATAGGTAGGTTGGTCAGCATTGATATATGTATATAGACCAAAACTCAATTTATTTTACACATTGCTGTTGGATCCGCAGGCACTTTATACATGACCTAGGCAAAGTGTGTAATGGACAATAATATTCATAATATTTCATACATTGCCAAAACGGCCCAAGTATTCTATACATTGTCGAGGTATTGTATAGAATACCTGAATTATACAGATTGCTAGTAACATATTATAATTATGTTAAATTAAAAATCATGGTTTTTCACATTGGTGACTATAGTCTATTCACCGGAGCATGAGCCAAAAGGTAAACAAACCATAAAAAGGGTTCTTTATATGTCACGATTGATGTAGTGAACATATTTTATAAAAATAACTACGGTATTAATACACTGACAACATTAGAAATTATATTTTAGAATGATGTCTGTGGAACTTATGTTATCTTTTCAGATTTATTTGAAATCAAACATTATAAATGCCCTTAATTATTTTCTTAATGTTTATTAACTATGCATTAAATAGTTTACATGTAAAAGAACCTAAAAAGACATTTTAATACTACTAAATTGTAGACCACAGATACTGCGAACATTTTACATTAAAATGTGACGTTTTGTCATCGGTCGGGTTATACCCGCCATTTTGAAAAAATGATTTCTTTGTTTACCTTTTGGCTCATGCTCCGGTGAATAGACCATAGAACTTTATTGACTGTGGAAGGATTTAAAAAAAAATCTGAGATGTGTACCTAATAACAAGCATAAAAAAGTTTACTTAAAAATTGTGATATTGATCCTGAAAAAAAAACCAAGGATTACTTCAGTTCGATTAGTATCTCAGGACCTACGAGTTCGAATTTAAAAATTCTTTCATGTTAGATAGCCCATTTATCGAGGAAAGCTATAGACCATTACGCTACAACTAATAGTAGTGGAGTAGTAACCAAGGACGTGGATGAAACCGCACGGACCGCGAGTAATATATTTTAGGCTGTAGAATGTTTTTTTGTATCAAAACTAATTTAACGTATATATTTATATACAGATAATCTTTTTGGTTCCTCGAAAATTTTCATTTTTGACCACGTCATATTTTTTTTCGATTTCAGATTTATTTTTTAATTGTAAAAAATTACAGGAAGGGAACAAACTCCCGGGATAAAAACTATTCTATGTGCTATTTCTGGATAAGGTTAACTCGTATACCAAGTTTCATTGAAATCCGTTCAACCGTTTGAGCGTGAAGAAGTAACAAACATACACATAATTACTGACAAACTTTCGTAACGCGAGATTGTAATTATGAAGTGAATTGGTTATTATTTAACGGATTTCAATTAAACTTAGCACACGAGTAAATTATGGACTGGAATAACACATAGGATACTTTTTATCAAAAATAATATCTGACTTCGAAGAAAATGTGTGACGTGAGAAAAAATGTAAAAGTTCAAATAATCAAAAATGTTGCCCATGTGTAAATATATAAGTTCAGTTAATATTGATAAACTAAAACATCCTACAGCCTTAAATAAATAACTCGATGTCCCCGCGATTTCACCCAAATCTTTAGTTACTACTCCACTCTTATCAGTCGTAGCGTGATGTTATATAGCTTATAGCCTTCCTCGATAAATGGGCTATCTATCCAACATTGAAAGAATTTTTCAATTCGAACCAGTAAGTCCTGAGATACTAATTGAACTATTGGAATCCTAATTTATTTTTTCAAAATGAAGATCACAATTTTTTTATACTCAAATAATATTTTCTTTTTAAAATCCATCCACAGTCACAAAAATTCTGGGTTTTAATGATTGTAACGCCCCAGGCACTGGACTAATTAGCATAGGGCGGGTTCCTGAATTGAGTATTTTCAGTTAAGAAGGTCTCAAACCGTATGTAAATGCCAATTTTTGTCAGGTTTTCAGGGCAAACTAGATTAGTTGTACTTTGAGTAATACTCAACCTCAAGGTAAAAACCCCCAGGGACTGGACTAAATGTAATTAAATAATTTAAGTAAGAACTTAATATCGCAAAGGACTCCTTGATTCCTGCAAGCTAATGATGGCATAATGAAGTCATATAAATTAGCGGCTTCAATGAAGTTCATGAAGAAAAAAGATTTTTGAGCAGCCGAAAATTTAAAAAAATGAATTATCAAAATTAAAATACAAAAAGTACATTTAATGTGAAAGTGCAAAGGACATCAGCCACGGTTCGTACATTTTTGGACCTTTGAAAGTTGCCGGCCAAAGAAAAAAAAGTCGAAAATCAGTATTTAAAAAAAGAAACAATTTAGGTAAATTAAAATGTATATGCTTCAGGCTTCAAACTAGTTTATTAAAAAATCAAACTGGCCACTAAAAAAGTAATAAATTTTGGAGTAGTGAATGTTGTTTGTTTCAAATTTATAAACAACTCGAGTGATTGTTGAGATTAACTTGTAAATACTACTCTAAAGTGGGTGATAGACGTGCGAACTTAAAGTACGCGGTTGAACTTACTCGGCTCGACGTCGGTGACACACGTGAAGCTTGCTCATACTATATCGCGATGTCGTCGAGAGAAGAAGCTTTGTGTTAGTTGGGAATTTTATATCATACTAGCTGTCCCCTGCGGTTTCACCCGCATTTTTCGTTACTGCTCCGCTCCTGTGAGTCGTAGCGTGATGGTATATAGCATTCCTCGATAAATGGGCTATCTAACACTGAAAGAATTTTAAATCGGACCAGTAGTTCCTGAGATTACCACCTACCTACATACAAACTTACAAATTTTACCTCTTTATAATATTAATATACCTAGGACCGGTCGCTGTGACGACGCTTAGGGGAGGCCTATGTCCAGCAGTGGACGTCTTTCGGCTGAGATGATGATGATGATGAATATTAGTATAGACTACGTTTTAAAAACTAATAAAAAATGGACGAAATTGACAAGTGTGGTAGAGTTACATGAAGAGAAGGCGGCTCCCGGCTCGCAGCGCTGCCACACGTACGAGCCGAGACGAGCTACGAGTAAGATTTCAAACAGGTTGGATCGCCGGCGAACATGCGCGGCAATTTTAAAGTACGCGTTTTTAAGGTGACACACAGGCGAAAAAGGTCGTCGAGCCACAAGTCCGCGTACTTACTCGCACGTCTATCACCCACTTAAATTATTTTCAATTTATAATTTGTTTTTGTAAATTTACTTTTAATGAATATATGATATAATAATATTATATAATTATCTCACAGATGGAAAAAATATCTCACAGATGAAAGTAGAGTATGCAACGCCAACTTTTAATCCCTCTGTAATGTTCAGGATTAAAACTTAGCAACCTTCTTTTGGCTTGGAATTCAACATGCCTCTCTCGACTTAAAGACACTATTATTTTTTATCCCCTAGACATATAATCTACTATTTTTGCTATTTCATGATTGAAGTTTTCAAATAGATTTTGGAAAAAGTTCATAATTTTCTACTATATATACATATATATATATATTTAATTACTCTACATTTTCCAGGAAACATCTACGGTGCCCAGACAGTTCCTACTTCAGCTAATGGGCTGCGTTTTAAAACAACGACCTCTGGTTGAACCTGTAAGTATAAAATTAAAGATTTTGTATTGAGACACTATTTCATTATCAAACGTTACATCGCACACTGTTTTATCTTAAAAAAATTATTATGTGTTTTTCAGTCTGTACCGTCTGTTGGAGTGGACGAAGCGTCATTGTTGCACTCACTGACTGCTCTTACCAGGAGGGCAAACCCAATCAGTCACACATCTACTGATGTGATCCAGGCAATGTTGGAAGTCATTCGTAATTGTAAGTCATGCATTAATATCTTAAGCCACTGTCATGTGATAATGGTCCAATGAATGTTTTGGTTGCATTTGCATGTACCGTCCACGAATTTACGCACTTTGACACGCTACACGCAATTGAATCCGACATTATCGGCTATCGTAACAAATATCCGACTGGCGGATGTTTATCACGTAATTAGCAAAAAAACATGGCCCCTACAACACCCTAAGTGAAAGAAGTTTTTTTTTGATAATTTCCTACCTCAAAAACAGGGCTTAAAGTGGATTTAGGAGATAGACATACATATAATATAAATTTTGAGATATATTTGGCCGTATATACGTAGACCATTTATCAGAATAACAACATTTGAACATTAAGGTTGTCTGGCGAGGGGTTTCCAGCACGTAGTGTCTGGCAATGAATAACGTGATTTTTAATAATATTATAAAATATTAAGAAATATATAAAAAAACAATCTTTATAATTTGACGTAAGTTGATCGGTATTTTACACAACTTTGATACCGTGTACCTACCAAACTCGAATTATGGCTATTTTAAACATAGAAAATACGAATATGCACTCATGCTAAGGGATGATGGGTTCGATGAATATTTGAAGGACAAACCATCTGAAACGATACATAAGCAGTGTCGTAAAGCATACACCCGGAAGAGCAGCATCGCTGCAGCTAAAAGACAGCGTGAGGCGGAGATAGCTACCACATCTGGGATTAGTCCTCTTCGTACTAGCACGAGGTAATGAATCGTCTTTTTGACGAAATACTGTTTGTTCTGTGGCAATGAAGCAGATAAAACGGCTGAAATAAAAAAAAGCGTAGCATCTTCGACCAAGAGTGCCCTAAACTTTCAACCCTTGACTTCAAGAAAACCATCTTTAAGGAAGCTCAGACTCGTTCTCATGAGCTAGCAAGCAGTGTCATTGCCCGCATTCAGTATGAATATGACTTAGTTTCTGCTGAGGCTAATTACTACAGTGATTGTTACACTTAAAATACGACTTTCCTGCGGTCTAAAGTAACGATATCTCGAAAGCGATGCTTTATAGAAGAAAAGTGTCCAAAGTGTTTTTTGTAGACAATTTTACGATCTAGCAATGACACTACTTGCTAGCTCATGAGAACGAGTCTAAGCTTCCTTAAAGATGGTTTTCTTGAAGTCAAGGGTTAAAAGTTTACGACACTCTTGGTCGAAGATGCTGCGCTTTTTTTTATTTCAGCCGTTTTATTTGCTTCATTGCCACAGAACAAACAGTATTTCGTCAAAAAGACGATTCATTACCTCGTGCTAGTACGAGGAGGACTAATCCCAGATGTGGTAGCTATCTCCGCCTCACGCTGTCTTTTAGCTGCAGCGATGCTGCTCTTCCGGGTGTATGCTTTACGACACTGCTTATGAGCATTTCTCTTTTTTTTTGCCAATCTACATTTGGTGAATGTCCCACAACTTTGCAGATTAATCGCAATGTATGAAAATTCGTATGTCCCAGTCTACCAACCGTTACTTCAAACTCAATTATTTTAATAAGGTTCAAAGAAACTATACTGAGATTTTGTTTCTAAACCATTCTAAGAGGTAAAAAGATCTACTTTCTTTGCTTTTTTGGTATTTTTTGTTTAACTTTTACAGATATAAACAAATTTTAAACTCGTCCCAGAAAAAGTTCCAAAAATAGATTTCAGTTTTTGTTACCCATTTTTTATGTGTTATAGTTAAAAAACTTCCATTTCGTTACACAATTTTAACTTGGCAATGCTACAGATACCCTTTAATGCCGCCATACTGATTTTGGTGTCAGTCAGGTTCCGACGTTAAATTTGAAACACGTATTCCAGTTGGAAAATCGAATCTCATTCCAGTATTTGTTACAGCTGTCTCAAGATAACTTGATAATATTAACTACTTTCTTTTATCATGTCACAATAATTAACAACTTGCACTAAAGTTGAGTGAATAATATTAGACGTAACTCCAATTTTAACTATTATAATAAAATTTTGTAAAAACTAAACCAGTGATTCGTTACTATTTTTTTTGTTACTTTGGCACAGTAACGTATAAGCGGAAAATACTAGTAACAAAAAAGGAATTCTAAAGCTACGTTTGCATTCAACAGCGCAAGAAAGTGCGATATAATGATATTATTAAGGCGTATGGTAGTACACCATACGCTATAATAATAGTTTTCTTTGACTGTAAAATTTGAACAGTAAATACCTAGTTTGTGTTATCTATCTTTAATACAATCACTAAACGTCTATAACGCCTAGTACATTGTAGACGTTGCCTTATAATTTTTATTTTGTTACCTAATATTCTTTTTTTGTTACTGTCCCAGAAAAAATCTGATCTCTTTTTATGTTTTATGTATTTTATTTTTAATATAAAACAATGAATCTCATGAAGAGACTCAAGGATACTTAAAATTTTAATAAAAATTACGTAACATCGGTAAATTTTGTTTATTTTTCATATTATCAAAACTTTAAATTTATTTAAGTGCAAGGTAACTAAAAAATAAATAAACACTTAATTTGAAAATTTTCTTTTACTTTTCTTGGTATTTCTTTGCAATGATGTTATTAAGTTTGTCATCAAGTATCAAGAAAATTATTATTCTGGATATAACAATTGCTCCTTCTAAGTTTTTTTTAACAAATAAAAAGTAACAAAATAAGAACATGTAATCTACCTTCATTTAGTTTTTAATACATTATCCACTTTGGAGGTAATGAGACAGAGAGTAAAGTCCCACATACCTCCATTGAAAAGGGAGGATCCTCCGACCGGACGAGGTGTTATGTCCGGTGGGCTACTGCCCGATAGAGGATTTCGGGCTGTTGTATCTATACAAATCGCGCGGAGAACTTTGCTTGCGCGATGCAGGATTCTGTGACGTCATGTGTAGATGTCGATGATCGTAGTCGCTACATCACTCCCCTCCGGAGATCGGAGATCGATAGTCCTTGATGCTTCTTATGATGCGTGCCAGGCCAGCGGTAGGTTGCTTTTTGTGTGGGTTTTGAACCCAATACCGCATAGTTCACAGTGAGGTGCTGTCTGAACTTTGTGCTGCGGTAATGCCCCAGTGAATCGGGGTGGTGTCGTCCCAGTAAGTCGGGACGGTGTTGCAAGCTCTAGTGAGTCGGAGTGATTGCTGCTGGTTCCAGTGAATCGGAACCGGATATCGCATAGTTCTCGGTGAGTCGGAACTGTCTGCGATGATGCCCCAGTGAGTCGGGGTGATGATTTCCCAGTGAGTCGGGATGATGATGTCCCAGTGAGTCGGGATGATGATGCCCCAGTGAGTCGGGGTGATGATGTCCCAGTGAGTCGGGATGATGATGTCCCAGTGAGTCGGGATGATGCTGCAGGCTCCAGTGGGTCGAAGTTATGTAGCTGGCTCCAGTGAGTCGGAGCCGGACTGTGCGACGTAGGGCTTGATTGCTGGCGTCGACCAGGAGAGATTCTTCATAGCTCTTCATGTGACTGGCCGAAGGTGCAGTGCGCCAAGGTCGATGATGAGGCTGAAGGTGATGACCAGGTATGACCAGGTGGGCATGCTGGTGGTCGTGATACCCTCAGTGCCGTGCTGGCTGCGTGGCTCGCTGCTCGAAAGCTTGAGGAAGTGATGATGACGTCACGACGTGGTTGCTGCACGAAGGCTGCGCTGACGTTCATGCTCGAGGGTCACCAGTTTGGAGGTAGTGAGACAGAGAGTAAAGTCCCACATACCTCCATTGAAAAGGGAGGATCCTCCGACCGGACGAGGTGTTATGTCCGGTGGGCTACTGCCCGATAGAGGATTTCGGGCTGTTGTATCTATACAAATCGCGCGGAGAACTTTGCTTGCGCGATGCAGGATTCTGTGACGTCATGTGTAGATGTCGATGATCGTAGTCGCTACACCACAAAATTCATTACAAAAAAGGATTTTCTTATAAAAATCCAAATGTTAATAAAGTAAACTACCTGATTTCACGAAAAAAAACCATTTATACGTATATTTTTATTTTTAGCGTTTTTTTGAAATTATGGCAAAAAAAAAGAGAAATGCTCTTATGTATCGTTACAGATGGTTTGTCCTTCTAATATTTATCGCACCCATCATCCCTTAGCATGAGTGCATATTCGTATTTTCTATGTTTAAAATAGCCATAATTCGAGAACAGTGCATCGTAGAAGAAAAAAAATTGGATCTTTTTTGTAGACAATTTTACGATCTACAAACTTTGCCTGAACTATTTTTCGATAGCTCTCGTTGTTTCAGAGATATACGCAAAAAACGCTAATTTGTGACCTTTGACCTCGAATAAAAAACAACGCACAAGCGGGATCGATGGGGACTTTTGACATATCATTCGTAATGACGTATTCAAGGCCTGCACAAAAATCCAGCTTGTTGGGAATTAATGCAAACTTGAATAATAATTTAGTCTATTTTGACTGGACTATACACAATCATGTACGAAATGTATAATAACCCTTCGTTCTAACAAGAGCAAGTTACGAGACAACAGTTCATTAGTTATAGTACGAAATCCAGTAGAAGAAGTACATCCCCCCATCTGTTATTTGATGATAATTAAGATTATATACTAGATAATGAATTTATTTATGCATTGCGAATAGGTTGCCGAGCAAAATTTGGTGCAAAAGATGTTAAACAATATTTAATGTTCGCCATTTTATTAAGTACCTAATAAGAAATTCAAATGTAACTAAGTAAATCTTTGAGTAATCACTTAATTAGTTAGGTTCTAGACAGATAACGATTTTTAATAATAATAAATCTAGCTAGAATCTTATTGGAAAAGATATGGCAAGCCTTGTGTTCAAAGTAGGGTCGAATTTTTACTCATTGAGGTTTTAGAAACTTGTGATATGAAAATGAATGTTAAATATTACTATATGTGAAAGCATGTATTAAAAGGAACATTTTTATATATATTTATATTGTCATGGTTACGTAAAGATTTGAATAAATAAAGGCGTCAGAAAAGAATCGGCAGAGATAAAAGTAAACGTAAAAAGGGTCTTAGAATACACGGTAACTTAGCAGACTGTTAAAAAGGAGCCAATAAATTTAGGCAACTATGGATTCGCACTATTTTTGGTAAGGCAAGTTTTTACTAGATTAGGAATAAAATAACCTTTCATTTGGTTTATAATTCAATAACAGACGGATGTTGATGTCCAAAATGTAATTGCAAATTTGACTATTTAACATCATTTGCACCAATTTTAGCTAGGCAACCTATTCGCAATGCATCAATAAATACATTAACAAACATATACCTAATAAAATAAAAAAACAAATAAGGGAATGCACTTCTTATACCGGATCTTAGTGTTTATACCATTAACAAAGCATGAGCTTGTGTGACGTTAAGATGAAACTAACGCTGACGACCGTCTCGCAATTTTACTTGCTTCCCATAAAACCCTTCTCTACCCTGTCATACCTTTCAATATTTTGTATGAAGTTACAAAAAATTTAAAAATGTGTGATTTTTGCACAAAGTTTTAGTCTAATTTTGAAAAAATGACTAATGTTTGAACTTTTAATTTATCTACTATGGCATCAATTATGATATGTTCCCAAAACGTTTTATGGTTGGGTTAGTTTCTTCCAGTGCCGTAACTAGCCTATTATGCGCCCGGTGCGAGCTTTCAAAACTGCGCCCCTAAAAATGCTCTAACTAGGCTCTGAAAATAAAATGGACAAATGTGAATACAAATAAATCTACCGTAGGGGAATCATCAGAATGACTTCTCTCGCTCTTAGGCGGAGCGGGAGGGTGTGTCAGACTCTTACTGACTAAACCCCTACCCCGTTCCTTCGTTGCCTTCGATCTGGGGGGGGACTCGATGTCAACCTTTCGGAATACCCATGTTCCCCAGAGGCTTCGGCCCTGCCGGGGCCTGGGGAGCTCTCCTACAGTTTGCTGACATCTCCTTGAGGCGCGCGTGGAACAGAACGCGCCGTTGACGACTGAGCTCGGTCCGGATTATTTCTACACTGCCGGACGGCCAGCTACCCAGTGCTCGCCGTCCGCGAACCCGCGCCTACGGTGGTCGGAAATTGGGATCGGGATCTCTGCGGGGGCGGCCTGAGGACCGTTCCCTCACGCGCTCGCGGTCAGCAACCTCCTTCACTAACATTATTGCTTCGCAGAAGGAGGCGACCGCCCGCCACCCCTCCTCGCTCCGGACCATTTCCTGAATCAGGACCCGGCGCGAGAGGTCACCGCCGCCGATAGCCTCCACAAAGACACAGCGGTGCTCCGCCCAAGCGGCCACACCTCTTCCGTGTGCTCCACCGTGTCCTCCGGGCGGTCCACACAGTAGCGACACCCAGGCGTCCTTTCCTGCTTGATCCGATGCAGGAACCTCTCGAACTTACCGTGTCCAGTGAGGACCTGCGTCATACGGAAGGTGACCTCTTTCCAAACACTCCTCATAGAGGGGACTTACCGCCTCAATGACGGCGTGCCCAGCACTGGGTTGCGACAGTCGCAGTTGCCATGCAACCCTGAGATCCCGCCCAAACTCTGTCCGCCATACTGCGATTTGTCGTGGCAGCGGAGTTTCGCCCCGGCGTTGCATCTCCACGCGCAAATCGTGCATGCATGCAAGGACTGTTGCCTCCAGATCCCACGGTGGCAGACCAGCAAGGAGGCTCGCCGCTTCGCGGGAGATCGTGCGGTATCCCCGCACCATCCGGATGGCCATGACCCTCTGGCAAGCGTTCAGTTTGGCCGCCGGTCGCTTACCTAGCGATGGCGCCCAAACCGGCGCCCCGTAAAGTACCGTGGACCGAATGAACCCCGCGTAGAGCCTCCGGCAGGGGGCGTCTGGACCCCCTAGGTTGGGTAGGAGCCGCTTCAGAGCGGCCCCAAACCTGTCCTGTTTGGGGGCCAAACGTCGGAAATGCTCCTCGAAAGTCCACCGGCTGTCGAGGACGAGTCCCAGGTATTTCATCGTCGACCCGACGCCGATGTGGACCCCCCCTACCGTTATTTGGAAACCAGGTGGTGGAGCGGTCCGAGGGCCATGAAAGCACATAGCCTCGGACTTGTGCAATGCCACCTTGAGTCCTAGTTGCTGGATCCTGTCCACGACTGTCGCAACCCCGCGTGTCGCTGTTTCGGCCGCCGTCAGGTACGACTCACCCCGCGCCAGGACCAGCGTGTCGTCTGCGTAGCAGACCACGCTGACCCCGTCGGGGAGGTCGCCGCGCAGCACGTAGTCGTATCCGATGTTCCACAGGGACGGTCCTAGTACCGATCCCTGCGGAACACCGCACGACATCTCTCGCCGTCTCCACTCTCCCTGGTGACCGGGATAGATGATGAACCTATCCGACAGGTATGCCTCGATCACACGACGGAGGTAGGCGGGCATGTCATGGTACCGAAGTGCCGCCCCGTTGCAACTCCAGGGCAGGGAGTTGAAGGCATTGGCGATGTCCAAAGACACCGCCAAGACGACCCTGCCCCGAATCACCGCATCCCCCGTCGTGAGGGCCCTCACGCGCGTGATGGCGTCCACCGTGGAACGCCCCCTGCGAAAGCCGAACTGACCGTTCGCGAGATCCGGCCCCACCCGCGCCAGATGCCCGACGAGGCGGTCTGTAATTACTCTTTCAAAGAGTTTGCCCACCTCGTCGAGCAGCACGATGGGCCGGTAGGTGGATGGAGAGTCCGCGGGGCGCCCCGGCTTCGCGATGAGGACCAGTTTCCCGTTCTTCCAGCGAAGGCGGAACTGGCCTCTCTCCATGCAAACGCTAAAGAGCCCTCGCAATCGAGACCCGAGAGCCTCCATGGCCAGGACCCATACCCTTCCGGGCACGCCGTCGGGTCCTGAGGCGGTGTTCTTGACACTGAGTCTTCGTACCACCGCCCTCATCTCTACCTCTGTCAACTCTGGAGCGTCGTCCTCGTCGTCGCTGGTGTGGTCCACTACGGGCACCGCAGGTGGCGGAGCCGTGAGCGGGGGAGAGTGCTCCCCTCGCTCAGGAAACAGATTAGCCACCACACCCTCCACAGCCTCGGGCCGGAGACTCTGAGTCAGCGGGGGAGCCCATGGGCGGAGCTTGTTCCGCACCACCTGGTAAGGGCGCTTGGCCGGCTTTATCGCCGGAGGGTGCGCCTTGCCGCTCTGTACCCTTCCTACAGCTCCGCCTCTCTGGCCTCCGCATTCGGCGGGCGGGCGCGGCGCCTGCGGAACCTGGTGTACCGGCGCCGCGCGGCCGTGCACGCCTCGCGCAGAGCCGCAATCTCCGGCGACCACCAGTACACCTGGCGCCGAGCACGTCCAGGGATACCTTTACATGTGTTGTTGTTTCAAGATTGCTTGAAAAATGCGATATAGATATAACTATAGATAGTACAGTAGGGCGCGTCTACACCATGTTTGCAATAAAACAAAATGTACCTACTAGCTACCATGCATGAGGTCATTTCTGCGCCCCTCCAGGGTCTGCGCCCTGTGCCTGGGCACCGCTCGCACCGCCCTAGTTACGGCACTGGTTTCTTCTATTCTGTTATAGATCCTTTGGAGTTAATATATGATTCGAGAGGAACATTGGCACAAGTAATGATCAGTATCGTTTTTCGTATTCCGAGCAGAATAGAACAGAGGGTCCCGCTGGATAGATGAGGCGATTAATAAGATACTCTACCAAAATAGTTTAGACCTCTTGTACACTGCACGTACGTAGGTACGGTTAATTCGCCGTGCGTAGGCACGGTAGTCAACAATAAACAATCAGTCACGGGGAGCTTGTTGACATACACGGCCGCGCTATGGCACGGCACCGCCGCCGTTTATCATCAGTGTTGTAGTCTACGGAACCTTGTACACGGGACGTTTTATTAACCGTGCCTGCACACGGCGAAAAACGTGCCGTGTATAAGAAGGATGTTTTAGTAGTTTGGTGGAACGTAAAGGTTTTTGGGATAGGCTAACTTTAGTGGTTTTGAGGGACAGACTACCCTTAATGGGTTGGTGGGACAGGCTCCCATCAGCAGCAAATGACTTTCTTTTACGCCTAAAATAAAGTAGCTTTGCTGCGGTTGTGTTTCTGTTTAGTTAATCCTACACCACGAAACTAATTTCGATACGGTTTTGGCCAATAAACCTACCTTGAAAAAGTCAAAACTATAAATGTTATAACCTACAATATAGATTGGAATGAAATTTTATAACACCATTATTTGTGAGATCATATTTATTTTTATACTCCAAGTAAAAACAACACAGACTCAAATTTATAACAACAATTTTGGTGTCTTTTATACTTCGATATAAACATGTGAATTACGTTTTGGAGGGTGAGGAGATAAAATACTGTTAACATTAACAAATCGAAAGGTATAAAAGGATGAAAAGAATACATCAATCGCAGGAGCATTATTTAATTACCTAGATTAATTTGGGTAATACCAATGAAGATCTTCAAAAAAAGTATCGTCACCAGTTGGTGTCATTTAGGCGCGAGGTCTTTCCCTTGGAAAACGTAAATGATATCAAAAATATGATCACAACTTTAACCTTTTGACCGCAACTTTAAAAAACAAAAGCGTGCTCTCAGTTACGATTTCATCAATACTGGACAAATTTTGCTTTGTCATGTATATGGTAAGGACCAAGTGATAAATTGGAGCATGTTTTACAATGCCCAGATATTGACTAATGCTTGAAGCTGACAAGCTATACTTCATTGTTTTACTAGCTTCTTGATTTGGGCTCAGTCCGGACGGTTACTAGACGGCCGGATAATGAGTTACCCATTGCTCGTCGTCCGCTAGCCCAGGCCTACGGTGGCAGGTCTGGGTCAGGATGACTGGACCAAGAGAGATTTTTGAAGTTTGAGCAATACCAAGTTTTACTACCTATTTGATACCATTTGGTACCAGACATCAAATAATTCGTACCTCGCTATAGAGGGAAAACTATTACGAGGAAAGTGGCCAGCCATTCTGACATCAGAATGGCTGGACCAAGTCAACTTCACCTAGTTGTAGGTGTTACAACTAGTTCGTTGTTTCATTAAAATTAAGTACCTCATTGGTACCTCAACATATGTTTTTCTTATTTTTTTTCGATAAGCCAAAAAAAAGTTACACCTAGAAGGAATTTTGCATGTAATCTGGAGCACGTTGATTTCACCTAGTTGTAGGCGTTATAATTAGTTCATCTTTTCATTAAAATGTAGTACCTCATTGGTACCTCAACATATGTTTTTCTTAATTTTTTTCGATAAGCCAAAAATAAGTTAAGAAGTTTTGCATATACATATAATAGTGTTTATTAGGGTTCCGTAGCCAAATGGCAAAAACGGAACCCTTATAATTTCGCCATGTCTGTCCGTCCTGAAACCTGAAATTTGGTACTGATATGTTTATCAATCACGCCGACAAAGTAGTAAAATAAAAAATTGTAAAAAATAATTAGTAGGGTAGCCCCCCTACATAAAGTGGCAAGCGATTTTTTTTATTATTTCAACCCTAACGTGTGATTTATTGTTAGATAGGTAGTCAAAAATGAATAGGGGTTCACTACAATCATATTTTGATAATATTAATAATTTCGGAAATAATCATAAAGGAAATTGCCAATCCTTGTATGGAAGTTGGACCAAGTGCTGCCCAGAATGAAGACCTAGTGCATTTTGTTCCTCAGGCCAATACTAATCATTAAACCGAAGCGCTACAAAATCGGCTCCTGGAGTCAAGAAAAAAAAGTGTTTTTCTAACCTAACCTAAGATAAAAATCTTTGTGTGGAAGTTTGACCAAGTGCTGCCCAGAATGAACATCTATTGCATTTCACACCTCAGACCAATACTAATCAGCATCCCAAAGTGCTTCAAAATCTACTTCAGGAGTCAAGAGAAAAAAAGAGTTTTTGCAACCTGACCTAACCTAAGTTAGAAATCTTCGACGAAGAAAGAAAGGAGTTTGACCAAGCGCTGCCCAGAATAAAGACCTAGAGCACTTTGTTCCTCTACTACTACTAATTAGTATTTTACTGTTTAGTATTGGACTGAGGATCAAAATGCATTCTGGGAAGCACTTGGTCAAACTTCCTAAAAAAGATTTCTAACTTAACGTAAAAGCGCCTATTAACGACCCCCTAAAATCGTACTCTATTAACGACCTAATTTTTAAATCACTCATATTAGAAATAATATAGGGTTCCAGAAAAGTCATACCATAAAAATTTGTTACGTATTTTTGTTGGAAAACAAAAAGAGTAAAGTTTGTATGTTTAAATAGCCAGTGGATTAAATAATTTGACAATAAGTGGGACGCGCCCGAAGCGGACGCACTTTTCATAGTGTCGCGTCTCCAGCCACGTAAGAACACCTAAATATTACTTAAGGTGGGCGCGACGTTAGAATTATCCATACAAACGTAATACCAAAATCATTTGCAATTTAAGCATATTTACACCATAATATGATGTTATTCAGATTCAGACAATAATTATCTAGGTTCCTACATCGTCGTTGAAAAACTTACCCCAAACGAAATTTAAGCGAATTTAAATTTGCACATTTTCACAGCGAAAATGTCATGTTTTTATTTTGTTTTTTCTATATTGTAAACAACAATAATTCAAAATATCTTTTCGTAGGAACACATTATTATCAAGTTATAAATACTCGAAACAATATTGGAAATACATTAATTTTTCATTCATCATTTTTGGTATTACGGAACCTCTCGCAAATTTCCAATAATTTGTATTGCTATCACAGCAAGCAACTGCCAGTGTGCGGATGACGACTTTACTCCAGTCGGTGTGTCCAAGAATTGTTTAAACTATCCGGATTGCTTCCATCAAGCTCAAAAACGTATTTTATTTCGTCTCAACTCGAGATAGCGCGCGGTCTCCGCAGGCCTCTTAAGGAAAATAACACACTTAAAATGGATTTGTCTTCTGGCAATCATATTACAACTGTAACGTATATATTCATTTTCTAAACTGACTCTTAATATAATACTTTTTATTGGTTTTTGTGTTATAAAATCATGTTTTAATTTAAGGCAGTAATAGAATCCAAATTTCAAAATTTGTTTCTAATAACGACCCATGGCGCTAATAGAATATTGTAACCTTTATACTTGATTCTATTACCGACTCACAGCTGTGACGATATTTTTGGTATTATTACAGTACACAAAAACAAATAGCATTTTTTTTTTAAATTGGCTTATTGCTTGCATACGTGGCGTTTTGAGAGATTTTTGTCGCAGGCTTTATTATTAATGATAAATACTTAATATTTGCTATCCAGTTTCATTCATGGCTTTATTTCATAGATTTTCAAATCAAATAAAAATGGCGGGATGGAATGGGGGCCATGTAACTTCTTAAAGCTTCTTTCGAAGAATTAAATTCTATATCTCTTTAAAGATTTGAAGCGCAAGCAGTACGCCTCTAACTAAGCGCAGCTTCTAGTTAGTTGAAAGAATCAGCATAAACGAAGCTTCAGTGAATTATAAATGTGTGTACCTATTATTAAGGTATTTTGAGATTGTATCTATATATATAAAAATGAAACCCGTTTTTCGTTGTCACGACATCACATGAAAACGGCTTGACCGATTTGGCTGATTCTTTTTTTAAAATGGTCCTTGAAGTTCAATGATGGTTCTTACGGAGAGAAAAACGCAAAAAAAAATAGTTACGTAAAGTAGGGTAGGTAGGGTAGTGTAGGGTATTGTAGGGGAGTGTAGGGTAGTGTAGTGTAGTGTAGGGTGTGTAGGGTAGTGTAGTGTAGGGTAGGTAGGGTAGTGTAGAGTAGGTAGGGAAGGCAGGGTAGGGTAGCATAGGATATGTAGGGTAGTCATTTGGCGGGAGCGAAGCCGCGGGTAAAAGCTAGTTACAGATAAAAATAGTTTTGTTAGTGATTTATAATATCTAATTATCGAAGACTGTAACTGAATTCTGAGACTGATTATATTTTTTATTAATTACAATAACAAAAAATAAGTGCTCTAAGCGTTGCAAAAAATAATTATATTCATATTGTAATAATGTTGATCTCATAAATATTATTATTATATATTATTATTATATAGCAACCCAAACTTCATAAGTGGCCATCGTTGTTACCTGTGTTGGGACCATGCGCTGACAAACTTTCAGTTTTTATAAAATACCTTAGGTCTGGCGTTCACAGGCAGGTTAATAGCAATAGTTACAAAAAATTCAGTATTAGTCATTTTTTAACTTTAATTACTGACAAAGATCGGCCATAGCATTAATTATGATAATAATGAAAATTCCAGTACAGTCGTGCCGTAAATATTTTTCAAATTGGCTTCAAATGAATAAATCTGGGAATTTTCATAAAAAAACTAAAAATCTTTCATCTCAAAAACTACTGAATTTCGGTAGAACATTTGGTGGCTTAATTTATTGCATTTTAATCCTACTATGACGTCTTGCAAGGAATACATCGAGTTACCAGTAACCCTGTATGTGATAGAATATTTCATTTACAGAAGATTGTATTTTTATATGGACTTAAAAATATGTTTTAAATGAGACAGCCGCGTGACATTCTGTAAAATAATTAATTGTTTTCTATTACTGCCCTGTCTTATTGTTACCTATTTTGACAATAAATGGTCTGTTTACAAAATGATTTATATCATAACTACAAAAATGTCCCGAACATATCATGTCTCTCCATCTACTAGTAGAATAGTTTTGTAGCGTTTGGCAGGTACTCATAGTTTTCGCATTTGACCATTTATGCTTATTTAAAACTTGTTTTTTATTTTTCAGCCTCAACATTAAATTCCGACAGAAATCAAGGAAATGAATCTCGCGCAAAAGAAACTATTAGTTCAGAGCGAAGTAGACCAAGTACTTCAAACATAAGCAGCAGTGCAGTCAACGGCTTCAGCCACTTTGTTAACGGACATAAAGTAGACAGTAGTCCTCCTGCAGCGGTTGTGTGCCCCCTGTCGTTTTGAAAAAAAAAACGGAAAAACGATTCCTGCTGGGGTAACGTTTTTCTAGCAGGAAAATTCTAAACGAGTGGTCGGAGAGAGAAAAATTGTGCATGGCCAGAGAGCTTATATGTGTGCCACTATGTGCCCCCAAAAATAAAATCTGTGCCCCTTCAGATTTTCGAGATATTGCGTTTCCTGCTGCAGTAACGTTTTGATGAATCGTATATCTCTAAAACCATTGCATGTGCCCCTGTAGAATAAACATACACGAGTAGCTCTTAATGTGTGCCTCTGTGTGCCCCAATTAGATTTAAGAAAATATTTATAGTTTTCAAGTTATCGCGGTTTTATGAAAACCCGAAAAAAAATCGCAGCGCCTAAATGAGACAAGGCATAAGTTCGCTGAAAACTGTATTCGG
This sequence comes from Mythimna separata, assembly GCA_030763345.1. NCBI lineage: Eukaryota > Metazoa > Arthropoda > Insecta > Lepidoptera > Noctuidae > Mythimna > Mythimna separata. Next base: position 16,366,585 of record CM061167.1, on the reverse strand, counting down.
TCCTTCTAGACTCTAATAATAACCACACAAAGTTTCAAAACGCTTCATGCATGCTTTTTTGAATAATCTTGCTAAAAGTCAAGACGATAGTGTCATAACTTTGACGGCAAAATACAAGGAACTGGCTAAATTTCAGATGTGTCGGTGTAAACCAAAATCATGTGCCTTTAGTCAAAAATATACGGTGAAAATATTGAGCTTGGAATGTTTCGCATTAAGTAAATATAAACAAAAAACCAAATTAAGTAAACAACGGCTGGCTATCCGACCACATTTGAATGACTACTAATAAGCGACGGATTCATACATATCGATGACCTTCTTTATTGGACGTATTATACCTAAGCTGTTGTCCGTACAGTTGCGTTCAAAAGTTTTGGGGGCTAATTAAAAAATATATTAAATGCACCTTGTGAACTGTTGACTATATTAATGAAACAGCTTGTTGATGTGGAAATTATTATTTTTCTTCCCTTAATTTTAATTCTTAAAGTAATTAGCAATAATTGTAGTAATAATTATCAAATCACAGATCAAATTTCCTACGTATAAATATTAGAAATAATTTGCACGTTGTGCAGTCATTATTATTTAAATCACAGATCAGTTTTTCATCTAAGTCTAACGGCTAGTAGAACATAATCCAATAACAACTTTATTTTATTATATATTTATTACTTTTCTACTTCAGTGTACTCAGGCACAACACGTGTGAACCGGTTAGTGAGTAAAATAAAGAAGGTCATCGATATGTATGAATCCGTCGCTTTTTAGTAGTCACTCGAATTTGGTCGGATAGCCAGCCGTTGTTTACTTAATTTGGTTTTTTGTTTATATTTACTTAATGCGAAACATTCCAAGCTCAATATTTTCACCGTATATTTTTGACTAAAGGCACATGATTTTGGTTTACACCGACACATCTGAAATTTAGCCAGTTCCTTGTATTTTGCCGTCAAAGTTATGACACTATCGTCTTGACTTTTAGCAAGATTATTCAAAAACGCATGCATGAAGCGTTTTGAAACTTTGTGTGGTTATTATTAGCGTCTAGAAGGACCGAATACAGTTTTCAGCGAACTTATGCCTTGTCTCATTTAGGCGCTGCGATGTTTTTTCGGGTTTTCATAAAACCGCGATAACTTGAAAACTATAAATATTTTCTTAAATCTAATTGGGGCACACAGGGGCACACATTAAGAGCTACTCGTGTATGTTTATTCTACAGGGGCACATGCAATGGTTTTAGAGATATACGATTCATCAAAACGTTACTGCAGCAGGAAACGCAATATCTCGAAAATCTGAAGGGGCACAGATTTTATTTTTGGGGGCACATAGTGGCACACATATAAGCTCTCTGGCCATGCACAATTTTTCTCTCTCCGATCACTCGTTTAAAATTTTCCTGCTAGAAAAACGTTACCCCAGCAGGAATTCAACGAATACTATGAATACTAATGTTCCAACATGTCAATACTATCATGCGTGCCTTATATGTATTTTTTTTTTTTTTTAAATGTTATTTAGTCATATTTTTTTCATTTTTTTTGGCGTTGTCGTAACGGAAGCTGCCGGCCTTTAGGGTGTCATTATGTTATTGCAGAGTGGAAGTTACGGCAACTACCCTTAAAATCTAGATTTAAGTTTATTTGTATTGCCAAACGGAATACCATCAAGTCGGCTCCCGAAAAATGGATGACCGCACCCTGTAACATAACTAGTATAGAAATAGTGCCGAGTGTGCTATGGCAATTTTATGTAAACAAGATTGAACATTGTTTTAATTATCAGTGTGTGCAAACTGTAATACTACTTCCTTTAGCCTTGAAATATCAATCCTATACAATATTTAATATATTATATACAACATATCCCAAAATTCAACGATAAGCTTGAACCGGAGAATAAATTTGTCCATGACTAATCGGGGAGAAATAAAAAAAATTATATCACAATTATTTTTGGGTCATAAAAAGATTAAGAAATTCTTCGAAAATTGAAACTTTTTATAATATTTTTCACTATTCATATATCCATGACCACAATCGTTTAGGTAGTACCATTTTTTTTTTTTATAGGCAATCTGAGTAGCAATATGCTATTTACCACAATTCTTAAAAAATCTAGATTACTGTTTATAACACACACATACAATCTATAAAAAAAATGCCCAAATTGAAAAACCCTAACAGAAGTCGGACAGGCCCTACTTCGCATAATTTAGCCGGACACACAACCAAAAAGCCTGACCGTGTCCGGCTTTATCCGGCCGCCTGGCAACGCTAGGCATAGCACTCTGTTATATTTGGAAATGTCTTTCAGATGTGCCTAATATTCACCAATCGTACCCTAACTCTCCACGAGGGGCAGTGACGCCTCAAGTGCCGGCGCGGCCCTCCACGTCGATGACGGCTCCGCCTGTGCAAAACGCTCAGATGTACAATCCGTATTTTGCGGGCAGATATCCCTCCCAGCCTCATAACTATCCTCCTTTCCAATAAACCTGAAGAGATATGTACACCTCAGTGATTCTATGACGACGCTATTTATTATGCGAATTTTGTTACATTTTAAGTCCGCATTGATATGACTATCTTATTCGAGTATTTTTTTTTAAATGTTGATCCTTAAAAGCAATAGTTTTTTGTTGTTTTTAAAAGTTTTTGTTGTTTTTTAACTGCCTTTATTAAGGTTAATACTCAAATAAGATTATTTTTAAAGAACAATGTTCAAAATGTTCGGACACCGTCCCCACCCTTGTAGCACTTTATAACCTATATCAATCGAACGGCCTTGACCGTCTCATCATTTTATTGTATGACGGCGAAGCTGAAATATGCATCCGAAAAAAGTTATATCGACATGAAGTAGCCGAAATCAGTCACAATTATGTTCCCATCTACTACAATTATCCCTTGTATCACTATAAAACCTATATCAATCGAACGGCCTTGACCGTCTCATCATCTTATTGTATGACGGCGAAGCTGAAATATGCGTCCGAAAAAAGTTATATCGACATGAAGTAGCCGAAATCAGTCACAATAATTATGTTCCCATCTACTACAATTATAATTATAAGTTGGCAAGTTTTTCAGTTTAAATATGTTCATAGTCCAAAGAAACTATAAGTGAGCAAGATAGCTTAGTAATCATAAGGGCCGCATGCGCAGAGTATCGCGCAATATTGTAATTATAGCAGAACTTCTTATAGTTCATATAGAGTATACAAGTTCCTTGAAGCGAACAAAGTACTGTACGACACATGTCATCTCACTTCACTTCACCTTTTAATTATTTTCACTTATCTCGCGATATCTACTTTCTGCATTCCCCTTATGTTCAGGACAGCGACACGCGGGGTTGCGACAGTCATAGGCAGGATCCAGCAATTGTGACTCGAGGTGGCATTGCACAAGTCCGAGGCCATGTGCTTTGATGGCCCTCGGACCGCGTCACCACCGGGTTGACCGAGTTGACTGGGGCTTAGGTTAGGTAGGCGCCGCTTCAGGGAAGCCCCAGTCCTTTCCAGTTTGGAAGCCAGACGTTGGAAGTACTCGGTCAACCCGGTGGTGACGCGGTCCGAGGGCCATCAAAGCACATGGCCTCGGACTTGTGCAATGCCACCTCGAGTCACAATTGCTGGATCCTTCCTATGACTGTCGCAACCCTGCGTGTCGCTGTCCTGAACATAAGGGGAATGCAGAAAGTAGATATCGCGAGATAAGTGAAAATAATTAAAAGGTGAAGTGAAGTGAGATGACATGTGTCGTATAGTACTTTGTTCGCTTCAAGGAACTTGTATACTCTATATGAACTATAAGAAGTTCTGCTATAATTACAATATTGCGCGATGCTCTGCGCATGCGGCCCTTATGATTACTAAGCTATCTTGCTCACTTATAGTTTCTTTGAACTATGAACATATTTAAACTGAAAAACTTGCCAACTTATAATTATAATTGTAGTAGATGGGAACATAATTGTGACTGATTTCGGCTACTTCATGTCGATATAACTTTTTTCGGATGCATATTTCAGCTTCGCCGTCATACAATAAAATGATGAGACGGTCAAGGCCGTTCGATTGATATAGGTTATAAAGTGCTACAAGGGTGGGGACGTTTTAAACATTGTTCTTTAAGCTTTTGCGAGTTTGTACTAACACGATGTCTAAGATATGTGTGCGTTACCCCAACAGGAAAGTATCTCCTAGAGATATATGAGTAGAACGAATAGTTGGTGCCTTATCTGGTGTAAATGTGCCCCCACATAAAAAATGTGTGCCCCCTGTCGTTTTGAAAAAAAAAACGGAAAAACGATTCCTGCTGGGGTAACGTTTTTCTAGCAGGAAAATTCTAAACGAGTGATCGGAGAGAGAAAAATTGTGCATGGCCAGAGAGCTTATATGTGTGCCACTATGTGCCCCCAAAAATAAAATCTGTGCCCCTTCAGATTTTCGAGATATTGCGTTTCCTGCTGCAGTAACGTTTTGATGAATCGTATATCTCTAAAACCATTGCATGTGCCCCTGTAGAATAAATATACACGAGTAGCTCTTAATGTGTGCCTCTGTGTGCCCCAATTAGATTTAAGAAAATATTTATAGTTTTCAAGTTATCGCGGTTTTATGAAAACCCGAAAAAAAATCGCAGCGCCTAAATGAGACAAGGCATAAGTTCGCTGAAAACTGTATTCGGTCCTTCTAGACTCTAATAATAACCACACAAAGTTTCAAAACGCTTCATGCATGCTTTTTTGAATAATCTTGCTAAAAGTCAAGACGATAGTGTCATAACTTTGACGGCAAAATACAAGGAACTGGCTAAATTTCAGATGTGTCGGTGTAAACCAAAATCATGTGCCTTTAGTCAAAAATATACGGTGAAAATATTGAGCTTGGAATGTTTCGCATTAAGTAAATATAAACAAAAAACCAAATTAAGTAAACAACGGCTGGCTATCCGACCACATTTGAATGACTACTAATAAGCGACGGATTCATACATATCGATGACCTTCTTTATTGGACGTATTATACCTAAGCTGTTGTCCGTACAGTTGCGTTCAAAAGTTTTGGGGGCTAATTAAAAAATATATTAAATGCACCTTGTGAACTGTTGACTATATTAATGAAACAGCTTGTTGATGTGGAAATTATTATTTTTCTTCCCTTAATTTTAATTCTTAAAGTAATTAGCAATAATTGTAGTAATAATTATCAAATCACAGATCAAATTTCCTACGTATAAATATTAGAAATAATTTGCACGTTGTGCAGTCATTATTATTTAAATCACAGATCAGTTTTTCATCTAAGTCTAACGGCTAGTAGAACATAATCCAATAACAACTTTATTTTATTATATATTTATTACTTTTCTACTTCAGTGTACTCAGGCACAACACGTGTGAACCGGTTAGTGAGTAAAATAAAGAAGGTCATCGATATGTATGAATCCGTCGCTTTTTAGTAGTCACTCGAATTTGGTCGGATAGCCAGCCGTTGTTTACTTAATTTGGTTTTTTGTTTATATTTACTTAATGCGAAACATTCCAAGCTCAATATTTTCACCGTATATTTTTGACTAAAGGCACATGATTTTGGTTTACACCGACACATCTGAAATTTAGCCAGTTCCTTGTATTTTGCCGTCAAAGTTATGACACTATCGTCTTGACTTTTAGCAAGATTATTCAAAAACGCATGCATGAAGCGTTTTGAAACTTTGTGTGGTTATTATTAGCGTCTAGAAGGACCGAATACAGTTTTCAGCGAACTTATGCCTTGTCTCATTTAGGCGCTGCGATGTTTTTTCGGGTTTTCATAAAACCGCGATAACTTGAAAACTATAAATATTTTCTTAAATCTAATTGGGGCACACAGGGGCACACATTAAGAGCTACTCGTGTATGTTTATTCTACAGGGGCACATGCAATGGTTTTAGAGATATACGATTCATCAAAACGTTACTGCAGCAGGAAACGCAATATCTCGAAAATCTGAAGGGGCACAGATTTTATTTTTGGGGGCACATAGTGGCACACATATAAGCTCTCTGGCCATGCACAATTTTTCTCTCTCCGATCACTCGTTTAAAATTTTCCTGCTAGAAAAACGTTACCCCAGCAGGAATTCAACGAATACTATGAATACTAATGTTCCAACATGTCAATACTATCATGCGTGCCTTATATGTATTTTTTTTTTTTTTTAAATGTTATTTAGTCATATTTTTTTCATTTTTTTTGGCGTTGTCGTAACGGAAGCTGCCGGCCTTTATGGTGTCATTATGTTATTGCAGAGTGGAAGTTACGGCAACTACCCTTAAAATCTAGATTTAAGTTTATTTGTATTGCCAAACGGAATACCATCAAGTCGGCTCCCGAAAAATGGATGACCGCACCCTGTAACATAACTAGTATAGAAATAGTGCCGAGTGTGCTATGGCAATTTTATGTAAACAAGATTGAACATTGTTTTAATTATCAGTGTGTGCAAACTGTAATACTACTTCCTTTAGCCTTGAAGCGAATGAACTTTGATTTTGCTTACACATGTACATACATTTATTATTTAGTAATACTTACTGCAAGAAGCACTGCATTAAAAAATATCGAGCATTCATTCTCCTCTCGAGTAACGATACTCACGCATAAATTGTTCACCATGGGCAAGTCGTACAGCAAAGAAGAAGTTGTCATCGCCCAAAATAACGCGATAGAGTCAAAAGTGACGAAGTACGAAATCGGTTTCGCAGTTATGGCAACCGCGGTAGCGCTCATAGCAGTGTTAGTATTGTGTCGTCATTTTCGTCATCGCGTCAAGAAAATGGTACATAAAGAAGTCAAGAATGCATCCGGTGTGGTGACTGTGTTGCCTGGGCACGTGGAGATACGGAGCGTCCCACAACAACCGCCTCAAGGCAGCTACGCGTAATATGATCAGTGCTTATCGCAATAAGTAGCCACTCGTAGCGTAAGGTCTACACTTTGTATGTGTTTTGACGTAACGTTTATTATAAGTCAATAAGTGTAGTAGTTATTAAGAAAATTTTTGTAAAATTTTGGGGTGAAGTAGTGTAGGGACACATGTATGTATGCGAGGCAGAGTGCAAGGTAAGCAAATTGTATGCGCGCGTGATGTATGCTTTGGACGACCAGTTACTGCGCACTGGTCAGGGCGAACGGTCCTCTCTCTCTGGGATCACGCGAAATATATTCGGTTAACATAACCCGATTTTCATTGACTCCAGAACCCTGAACCAGAAGGAGTAGTGCTCAAGTAGGGATTACCGTGAACATTGCCCGTGTTGTATAATCCCTAAAATATATAATATAATTGACTGACTAGATAATATGACCTATATTTTTGTAAACTTAATTAAGTATGTAATGTGCTGCAAGTTTAGTACATTACAAAGAACACTGATCAAAAATGATTGCAAACGTTTCTAATACGGGAAGTTGTTGACTAGGCCAAGATGCAATCATTGCGTTTGGTCTCTTTCTGATTAGAAACCGACTTAATTTAAATGGGCCCTCCCTTCCTCTTCTATACATTTGGACGTAGGGGGCGAGACTACATATAATTCTGAGGATTGGTTTTTGAACAGTGTTTTTATTTTTTGTATTACTATTTAAGATGTTTTTAATAAAACGCACTGCCTGCCGATGCGATTTCACTGATGTAACATTTGCGATTTATATTTACTAAGACTTGCCACGGACACGGGATATCGTAAATTTTCAAACATGTAATTTAACTGTTTGCTTGTTTTAAATTTCAGTTAAATTACATGTTAGAAAATTTATTTTGTTCCCAGCCGGGCCAAGCAAAGCGAGGAAAGCAGAGTGCTCCAAAGTAGTTGAAACTGTCTGCGAAAATTGTATCCAGCGGGAATTCAGGTTTGAAATGATAAGATTCTTCTCCATATTAATTTGTACGCATGATATAATTTGAGATATATTTAAGTAATTGACGCTGTGTTATTTTACCGGGAATTTGTGTTTGATATGATGAAGTATGAGAGTGGTCATGACAGTGGCGACGAGTGGCTTTTGTTAATGGGTAAGCCGGAGCAAAAAATGCTTACCTTGCTCAAGTGTGATGCGTGAATTCCAGTAACTAGCTGACTTCGAAATCTTGTACTGATGAGTTGACTTTAGCTCACTTTCACTATACATGTAAGCACTGATACATACAAACAGTGTCTTGCAAGTATAATAAAAGTGGCTTTGAGAAAAGCCGTTTGGGGATGGATTTGAGAAGCATACTTCTATGTAATGTGATGAAAAATGTATCTACTTTACTGTTACATAATGATTTAAACTAACTACTTTTCTACTTATACTCTAAAGCTATTCGTCTATTCTTTTTTACAAAATGTGCTAACACATTATCATAAAAGCTGGGTTGATTTTTAATTTTAAGCAATAAATGTTTTTCTATGGAAAGCATAGCTAAATCTGATAATCGTTCCTCTTTTTGAGAATTACGTACGTATGTATGAATTCGCTTCAAGGCCGAAAACGACCTCTCCGCGGAAGCTACGGTAACAGGAATGGTCAAAAAAATACTACATAATTTTAAAACTTGTGGAAAAGTGTCACCTAAGAAAGAATTTTGAAATCTAAGATAAAGCTTAAAGATGAAGTTGTGTATAAGACTTTCAACTCGTTTTTTAGGGCAGCGAATTCAAATAATCTCGGAAATTGAACTAGTAAAGAAGATACTATTTCATTTGGGAATGATTGACTGTAAGAACTATACTTAGACTTATTAAGTAAATTAAGAAAAGTCATATTAGAAAGTGATTGGTACCTGTGTTGTATTTGCGACTTAACATTGTCTATTATTTCAATGAAAAGACGCCTATACAAAGCTTTAGTGTCTAATTCTGAATTTAATCGCCTACGTTGTCGGGGCGGTTCACTAAATTCCTGGACGCTATCATAAATAAAATCGAAATTGTTAATAAAATCATTTGAAGTCCAACTATTAAATGAATCTATTTCGCGGTGTGCTATTTCGATATCAATCTGTTTTGACTGGAGTAAATTAAAAAGAATATCCGTTTTTCCAAAAATATCAGATAAAATGTGCAAAAAGAAGCAAAACTGCTTGTTTTCCAACTTACTGAGGAAACATTCTGCCAAAGAAAGGGTTTCACTATCCCAAGATTGCGGGTTATCTAGAATGGAATAAAAAGTTTCGATCATGTCTAACCGGCAGTTAAAAATAACATTAATAATACGCGAATGATAATGCCAACGCGTTTCGGACACTCCGGGTAAACGACGGTCAGCTATTTTCTTTAAAAGATTCGAGCGTTTAGACGATTTATTAAAAAAACGAACAATACTATTAATGTGTCCAAAAAATGCCTTTAGTTCCTGAATATTTTCAAGGGACCGACTAAGTACTAAATTTAATACGTGTGCGTAACACGGAACGAAGATTGCCTTAGGGCATGCCTCGGAAATTTTCGCCTGGACTCCACCGTGCTCACCAGACATAACAGCCGCCCCGTCGTAAGACTGACCAACTAACTTGTCCCTACAGCTATACTGGTCGATTATCTCTAACAACTATTTTGATAGAACATCAGCAGTCCGACTGCCGCTAACGTCATAGAAACCAAGAAAACGTTCTTCGATTCCAGTCTCAGATAAATACCTAAATATTACCGTGAGTTGCTCCCTATGGCTAACATCGGGCGTTTCGTCAATCATGACCGATATAAATTGTGCTTTATTTATTTCAATTTTAATTTGGTCGCGTAAAACGAATGCGATACTTTGTATTAAATCATTTTGTATATCACTCGAAAGACCAGAGAATGAGGGATTCTGTGTTGAGGAACATTGTTCCAAATGCGAATCGATTACGGTATCATACTTTCTTAAATATAACAACGTTTCGATGTAGTTACCGCGGTTATCGGAAGCCGGATTTTCGTGGTGTCCGCGAAAAGCTAACTCTTGTTTACCTAGCAAAATGACTGTGTCGATGAACCGTTTCATTAAACTTCTATTCCGATCTACTTTTCTATTATGAACTTCATACGTATTAGCAAAAAATGTTTCTATCCTACGATTTCCGAAATCGTGCAAAGATAAACAACTTCGGATATGTTTTTCGGTCTGAACATGTTTTTTGGACGAATTTGTAAGATTATTAATATCACGAAATCCCGTGTGGCTTCATAAGCTACTAGAATCTGAGAATAACAAACACGGGAAACAAAACATTTTATTTAATTTACAACTTCCCGTGAGCCAAGGATATTTGTCGTACAAGGAACTGTTAAAATGTTTGAAAAAACCATCGCGTCGTTTGTAATTAATAATCATTTCAGGGCGAGCACGGCCTAACTGAATTACATGTTTTTTATTTTCAAAACTCAACTTTGAAAAAGACGTTTCCTCAGCCAATAAATAATCTGTCAGACAGCATTCTACGTTAACTAAAGCCGCCATGCTATCGAATTTACGCAATATTAACAAAATCACAACGAAATTAACACAACACAAACTTAAATAACTACTTTATAATAAAACTACAAACTAAAACCACTATATTATTCTTACTTACCTAAATAACACAAATACAACTACAACTGAACTAATCTTGTCTTTACTGCACTATCACTACGCAAAACTATCACTAGTTTACATAATAATAACGCCCGTTTTCAATAACCTACCGCAGTTCATACATAGATTGCTATCCCCGATAAACAGTAAGATTCTATCAATCAATATTCTGCGTTTCACAATAAAAGATAAGAGATAGCTATCTTTATTCAATGACAGACAGCTTTTTCCCTCTCACCTATCTAAGCTTCTCGAAACGTTTAGTTCTCTGCTAATCACTAAAACATTACATGCTCACAACAAATGTTATTTATTTATTCATAATTAATAAATGTATTTAATTTGTTAACAGCATAAATTTCATTTAAATAAATAAAGAATTAAAACACTTTATCTATATTTTTTTACAGAACGATTACGTTTCGTTCTGTAAAAAAATATAGATAAAGTGACATTTGTGACAAGTGATAAATGTGTTCAATACGTCAAAACTGTAAAAATTTCAAATTGAAACAACAAACCAAAAATTTTAGACGTAATACGTAATATAAAAAAACGATGACCTACATACAAAGAAAAATTATATAAATACCTATGGACTAAACAAACCAATGGAAGTATCATGATGTTACACACTCATTTCGCCGGCTAGCCAGTTCTCTTTTCTGGCATTGGCTTTGCTGGTACGGCGGAGGACTCAGCAACGGGGAACTGGGCAACAAGTTCTCGATACTCCGAGGCAGACTCGAACTCAGTGTTTACCAAACCAGACTCTTGAAATCACTGAAATCCTTGGAAAGGCTGGCAATGGTTTTGTGGGAACCTTCACTACTGGCATTCTTCATGTCTTCCTCATACTGAGTCATTCGTGAGGCAAATGTAGAAGAAAGTTCCTCAACACATTTTGACAGTTTGGAATAGGTCCATAATAGTGAGATGCAGTGCTGGTAGTATATATAAGTGTTCCGAAGGAGAGTTGATTTGCAGAGAGTGTACCAGATGTTAACAAAGAACCTTAATCAGAATTCTGCATGTAATTACTGTTTTTAATAAATTATAATGTAAGATCTCAATTTTTTTGTGTTCAATTAGAGACTATCCTCAAGAAGAAAAGCAATGTTTGCATGTTATATTAAGTGTAAGAGTAGTTTAAGTGATGTGAAATAAAAATGCAGTTAAAATATTATTATTGTATGTAATTTATATATTAAAGTAATTGTTTATCAGTAGTAACTGTTCCGATGTCAATTCTGAAGAAGAATTTTCATGAACAGTTACATAATTGTCGTGAGAAGTGTCTGGAATTGATACTTCAGGCTCTATTACTTCCAGGTTCAGATTTCTGGCAATATTATGCAGTACTGCAGTCACTATAATAACTGCTTGCATATTTTATACTTTTAGCCTACTTTTTAAGGATAATACAGGGAATCGTCTCTTCCAAACTCCAATGCATCTGAAATAAAATAAGTAGCTATAATTAATCATTTTATCTTATACTAGCTTTAGCCTGCAGCTTCGCCCGCGTATATAAAATATAGCTTATATCACTCAGGAATACAGCAGCTTTCTATTGGTGTAAAAATATTAGTAATCGGACCAGTACCTCCATAGATTACCTCATACAAACAAAAAAACCAAACTTTACCTCATACAAACAAAAAAACCAAACTTTACCTCTTTATTATATTAAGTACTAGCTGTCCCCTGCGGTTTCACCCGCATTTTTCGTTACTGCTCCGCCAGGCCTCCGTCACTCCATGTACTTGCGCGCTATAAGTGCCTACCGCCAAGCCGAGCGGTCTCGGTCCGCTTGCGGATCAAATTCAGTGCGGTTTTCGCAAGCGAAGCGCACGCACGCCGTTCAATTTTAATAGTGCTGTTCGTTCGTACGCGTACCTATGATGCCTTGCTTGCTTTAGATGAGTGCAAATCAAGTAAAAGAAGGGATAAACACCTAACATTTTTCCATTTACCTAACAATGACGAAAGTACGACGAAATTTATAAAAGAAATATTTTATAAACGATACAATTTTAAACTGTATTTAATTATAACTAAATTGTAACTACAAGTCAGAACATTCACAGTTCTCAATAACATAAACCCAAAAAGTCATGTTAATTTAATTTTATCGAAGAGGCAGCCCTGCGATTGCTGCGGGATCGCGCGGTGCGAAGCAATCACAACTGTACGCTTGAGCATTAAGGCACATTTTAGCATGCAGTGGTTGCCGACGCAAAGCAGTAGGCTATTATAGTAGTAGGTATTGTAATTTTTCTACTGAGTGAAGTATCTGTTACGTAGTAACTATTTAGTAATCTGAGGCTCCGCTCCCGTGGGTCGTAGCGTGATGGTATATAGCATTCCTCGATAAATGGGCTATCTAACACTGAAAGAATTTTTCAAATCGGACCAGTAGTTCCAGAGATTACCCCCTACATACAAACTTACAAACTTACAAATTTTACCTCTTTATAATATTAGTATAGAAGTATAGATAGATAATGTGTTAGATAGACCTTTCATCGAGGAAGGGTTTTTAACATCATGCTATGACTAGGTACTAGCAGAGGAATAATAAAGAGAGATGCAGATGAATCCACTTCACAAACTAATGAAAAACAAATTCTAGCTGATCTTAGGCCCGAATTCCTCTGTCGCTGATGTCGGTCGCGCTCGTCAGCGCTCGTCGGTCGACTGACGCGCTATCATAGTACGCACTAGTATAGTACCCAATGCATAAAATCGTAGAGCCAGAAGTATTTGATGAAGTGGGGATATCCCATGATTCCTGTAAAAAATAAAACTTGATTAAGCTTGATATTAGGTAAGAGCAATAGTGCACTAGCGCGCGCACCTGTGGCCGCTGCGTTGGCCGCGTGCGCATAGGTGCGCGCGCTATATGGCGATTTCATACTAATGTAGGTATGTATCTCGATGGCCGCCGCGGCCCGCGACCTGGCCGCTAGTGCGCTATTGCTCTAAGAACAGACACTAAAAGAACATTTGTGAACCCATCCAAATTAATACTTAATTTTACGTACCTTTTAGATGTAGCACAATAAGGGTGTATTAAATTAATTAACTGACACACAGTCACTTTATTTAGTCTAAATCTGTAGGCAAATTCGTAATCATTTCCTCCTCCCTGCGTCGTATTCCTCAATGCTTAGGGTCGTGACCTCACTGCTTCATCACCTTAGCCCTTACGATGTTTCTCCATCTGTTCCTATCTTTGGCGTTGTGAAGGGCATCGTAAATCGTAGAATTAAGAGCGGCGCGGATCTAGTCGGACCAACGTATTGGGCTGCGCTCGCGAGGACTTTTTCCATCTATTTTACCGGTCACAATGAGCCTTTCGAGGTTGTCACCTTCTTTCCTTGCAATGTGACCGAAGTATTGCAGAATCCTGCGAAGAAACTCGGACGACAGCCGTGAGGAGATTTGAAGCTCTTGCAAGATGGATACGTTGCCGCGTTGGTCCGAAATGCTGTCCAGGGGATACGAAGCATCTTTCTCCAGCACCGTATTTAGTTTAGATAAATAATTCACACGTGGCTTATATTCCTTCTGCAACGGTATGTTATCGGTATCACTGTCTTCATCGCAATCTATTATCATTTGAAATAATTCCATATCACTATCATCACTGCTATAATATTCCATTATTACAAGAAATTCTACAACACAACAAATATTTTTCAAACGTCAATTCCCGTTACTGACCGATAATGACAGATACTCATATGGCATTACTAGAGTTAGCTCCGCCTACCGGAGAGTAACTTCAAACTTATATTGAAATGCAAGTAAGGGAGAATTGTATGAGCGGTCCTAACTCTAGTAGACTATCCGACCTCCCGAAAATAGATTGACAACTTTGATAGGAACTGCTATCGGTCGGTAGGTTATAGGAAAGCAAGAAAGGGCAAAATGACAGATTTGTTTATCTTTAGTAGCTCCAACTGAAGTTAGATAGCTTATTGAAAACGGGCGTAAATCAATTTCAACCATAAAACTATAAGATTCTAAATTATAATACGAATATATCAAATAAAATGCAAATGAACAGGTGAAATATGACACATCAATAAGCGCGAACCAACTCTGTTGTCATTATTGTCAAATGTCAAACTAAATAATAATATCTAAATAAATGAAGAAGTTCAGTATCATTCCATCTCGTTCTAGCGAATGCATTTTATGGTATGTAACTCGATTAATAGCGGGTTCCCTTGAACTAATATTTAGCCGTGTTATACTGGCTTAACGCCTGCGTAGCACCGCTAGATGTCGCTAGAAACTATGAATTAAAATGTATGAAATTCCGGTATTAAGAAGCGGCTTACCGTACCGACCTGTTTTGCGTGAGTTGATATTGCCCCGAAAAAACTTGTAGGCGTTTATTTATTGTTGATTTTTATTTTCACAAGCAAATATTATGCAGTTAAATGATATTTGAATGATAATTTAAAATAATAGATACTACTATTTGCCATAATTTGAAAGTGAAGCCGGCCGGAATGGGGTTGTTTGGAGGCTGCGCGGCTGGGTCATGAATCGGCGAGTGTCTATAAGCGAAGCGCGTTCTGATTCCAATTATAATATTTTGAGAAGCGAATTTTTAGCGTTCAGTATGTAATAATGTTTATATATTTGCTTGCATAATGCAAAATTTTATAAATACGCAGACTACCTCGTCAAGTTAAATTGTTCGGTTTATACTTAATAAAAACTAACACGATAACGGTAAAGAATTGTAAGGTTTGATTATCCGCGGGTTTGAACTGGAAATATAATGCTGTGCGATATAACAAGTATAGCCAAATGTCAATCAAAATAACATAATGAGACAAAAATAATTTGGACCAGTATTTTAACTTGCAAGCACTATGCTGCAATAGCTATATCACCTCAATCAATGTAATTGAAAAATATTCACATTGCAAGCAATACAAATATGGGTTGAGCCTGCACAGCGATGACAATTATCTAAAACTCTAAAACTAGTGATACAGTGGCTCTTAATTTCATGGTCTAGAGTTGAGCGTTATCGCGCCCGAACTGTCCACCAAACTATCCGGTAATCATCTCGACTGTACGGTTAATTGGAGATCGCTTATTTGATATTAGAAACATAGCTGCTACATGCTAACACACACCCATTTACTTCTAGGTAAAAAAGCATTACATGACTGAACTTTGCAATATATCTTTAGGATTGAGCTGTACCGTCAAAATTTACAAAAACTGGAGTGTGAGGGCGAATACCAAACCTACATCTACGAAAAAAAGGCTGCTGAAGATGCAAATGGTCGGCTGTTGTTGAAGTCAGCAGTAAGTCCGGAGCTGTTCCGCATACTGGATGCACATATAGAGGTACTGTACATTTATTGCCAAATTAATTGCCACTCGAATATTTGACACGACTTTTGTGATAATTAAACAATGTGTTTATATAGGGCTCGTCACAGCAAGTACAAGTTCAAGATCTGCTGGCTCAGTTCAATCAACCTTCGTCGTTTGTTTCCGTAAGTTAGAATCACCAAATATTTGTTTTACAAAGCGGCAAGTATTTTTGATTTGAGTATTCAGCTGATAATGAGAAAGGTTAGACATGGACTTTCACTAATATTGAGATAACTAAATTTTCTAACATGTAATTTAACTGAAATTTAAAACAAGCAAACAGTTAAATTACATGTTTGAAAATTTACGATATCCCGTGTCCGTGGCAAGTCTTAGTAAATATAAATCGCAAATGTTACATCAGTGAAATCGCATCGGCAGGCAGTGCGTTTTATTAAAAACATCTTAAATAGTAATACAAAAAATAAAAACACTGTTCAAAAACCAATCCTCAGAATTATATGTAGTCTCGCCCCCTACGTCCAAATGTATTGAAGAGGAAGGGAGGGCCCATTTAAATTAAGTCGGTTTCTAATCAGAAAGAGACCAAACGCAATGATTGCATCTTGGCCTAGTCAACAACTTCCCGTATTAGAAACGTTTGCAATCATTTTTGATCAGTGTTCTTTGTAATGTACTAAACTTGCAGCACATTACATACTTAATTAAGTTTACAAAAATATAGGTCATATTATCTAGTCAGTCAATTATATTATATATTAATCTCAAAAGAGATCAAAATATCAGTTTTCTATTTTTATAACTAGTTTATGCCACTGGCTATGCGCACATGAAATACAAACATTATTCGAATGGAACATACTCCTAGGATAAACAGTATTATAAATCATGTCCTATTCCTGGACATAGTCAATGCGCGTGCCAAATTTAATTCGAATAAATCAGTCTTTCGGAGTTACATTCACATTTATAATATTAGTGTAATTTTAAAACGGAATAGAATATCATGGTTTTATCTTAAATACAATATTTCATTAAACCATTCAAAAAGTAGTCAAGTATGAGCTGGACTGCACTGGCACTATATTACCTACAATAATAACAAAATAAGTCTCGAAAGAATAGTTAAGTATGCATATTTTTTATTTAGATGATTGTGAAGTCATAAAAATGTATACCTGATAGTAAGCAACTGAACTGATAAGGTGACTCTTATGTACAGCTCCCTTTGACACTTTTTTGGTCATTTATTTTCCGTCAATAGACGTAGCACCATATTCTTATCTATATAATACTAATTAATCAGATTCTTACATAATTGGTCACTAATCTTATATCTACATATGGCGGAGTGCCTGAGGCTTTTTTGCCTTGGATGTCACTGTGTATGAAATTTAAATAAGCAAATATGATATAATTATTAGACTAATGTGTAGTTTACCTATTGAAAAATGTTAATAAAAAAAAAACGATTACAATATTTCAATTAGTATGACAGGAACTACTTGTTTACTGATATTCTTAAATTAACAATATCGAATCGACGTCAACATTCGCTTCTGGTGCTGAGGCTCTATAGTCCAGTCAAAATAGACTAAATTATTATTCAAGTTTGCATTAATTCCCAACAAGCTGGATTTTTGTGCAGGCCTTGAATACGTCATTACGAATGATATGTCAAAAGTCCCCATCGATCCCGCTTGTGCGTTGTTTTTTATTCGAGGTCAAAGGTCACAAATTAGCGTTTTTTGCGTATATCTCTGAAACAACGAGAGCTATCGAAAAATAGTTCAGGCAAAGTTTGTAGATCGTAAAATTGTCTACAAAAAAGATCCAATTTTTTTTCTTCTACGATGCACTGTTCTCGAATTATGGCTATTTTAAACATAGAAAATACGAATATGCACTCATGCTAAGGGATGATGGGTGCGATAAATATTGGAAGGACAAACCATCTGTAACGATACATAAGCAGTGTCGTAAAGCATACACCCGGAAGAGCAGCATCGCTGCAGCTAAAAGACAGCGTGAGGCGGAGATAGCTACCACATCTGGGATTAGTCCTCCTCGTACTAGCACGAGGTAATGAATCGTCTTTTTGACGAAATACTGTTTGTTCTGTGGCAATGAAGCAAATAAAACGGCTGAAATAAAAAAAAGCGCAGCATCTTCGACCAAGAGTGTCGTAAACTTTTAACCCTTGACTTCAAGAAAACCATCTTTAAGGAAGCTTAGACTCGTTCTCATGAGCTAGCAAGTAGTGTCATTGCTAGATCGTAAAATTGTCTACAAAAAACATGTGGACACTTTTCTTCTATAAAGCATCGCTTTCGAGATATCGTTACTTTAGACCGCAGGAAAGTCGTATTTTAAGTGTAACAATCACTGTAGTAATTAGCCGCAGCAGAAACTAAGTCATATTCATACTGAATGCGGGCAATGACACTACTTGCTAGCTCATGAGAACGAGTCTGAGCTTCCTTAAAGATGGTTTTCTTGAAGTCAAGGGTTGAAAGTTTAGGGCACTCTTGGTCGAAGATGCTACGCTTTTTTTTATTTCAGCCGTTTTATCTGCTTCATTGCCACAGAACAAACAGTATTTCGTCAAAAAGACGATTCATTACCTCGTGCTAGTACGAAGAGGACTAATCCCAGATGTGGTAGCTATCTCCGCCTCACGCTGTCTTTTAGCTGCAGCGATGCTGCTCTTCCGGGTGTATGCTTTACGACACTGCTTATGTATCGTTTCAGATGGTTTGTCCTTCAAATATTCATCGAACCCATCATCCCTTAGCATGAGTGCATATTCGTATTTTCTATGTTTAAAATAGCCATAATTCGAGAACAGTGCATCGTAGAAGAAAAAAATTGGATCTTTTTATAGACAATTTTACGGTCTTCAAACTTTGCCTGAACCATTTTTTGATAGCTCTCGTTTTTTCAGAGATATACGCAAAAAATGCTAATTTGTGACCTTTGACCTCGAATAAAAAACAACGCACAAGCGGGATCGATGGGGACTTTTGACATAACATTCGTAATGACGTATTTAAGGCCTGCACAAAAATCCAGCTTGTTGGGAATTAATGCAAACTAGAATGTCTATTTTGACTGGACTAGTATGTAAATGTTGAATTTTGGAAATGATTTGCTATATTTTTATACATGTGACCTTAACGTTTGAATCCCCAACCGGTCCTATGAGACCGCGCTGTTATTGTTTTACTATTGTGTCTTGTTTCGCGGGTATCTGAGTAACTACTATAGAAAATACAATTCCTTACAAAGCTATACTGCGTTTTATTTTTTGACGGATATTGCTTGTACTTCAATACCTACTCAATACTTTATTGCATTCCATAATATTACAAAGGTGGTATATAAAAGGTTTTTTTATGGATCCTGTCGGGCACAGCATAGTCTAAAAAAATTGAGTTCATCACACTTGTAAGCTTTGCGTTGCACAGCGACTTAGAACTTCCTGCGACTGCAGTTCAAGACAAGCGAAGGTAACCTATTCTGTTATTTAAAAATGTTATCTTAATTTTTAATAAATACCTTAAAAACGATTTTTTATTTTAGTTAATTGTATAGAAGAAGTGACAACTTCGTAGCGGTCGGTAAAAGAAGTAGAAAAATCGGTAATAGAATCTTGCCGCATGCTATGGGTCGTGGGTCGGTAATAGAATTTTTATGGGTCGGTTTTTTTTGGATTAAATAATTATTTAGTAAATATTGTGTTATTGAATTTAAGTACTGAATTGCAAAGAATACTTCGTTGAGATTAATTATGAATTATAACATCTTTCCTAACATAACACAGCTTATATCTATTTTTTTAAAGTGAATCCGAAGACAGCTAAAACTGGCGGTAATAGGAGCATTTACGTTAGGTTGGAAAAACTCTGTTTTTCTCTTGACTCCTGGAACAGATTTACTGCACTAGGTGTTCATTCTGGGCAGCACTTGGTCAAACTTCCCTAAAAGATTTCTAACTTAGGTTAGGTTAGAAAAACTCTTTTTTTTTCTTGACTTCTGGAGCCGATTTTTAAACGCTTCCGTTCACTGATTAGTATTGGCTTGAGGAACAAAATGCACTTAGTGTTCATTCTGGGCAGCACTTGGTCAAACTTCCACACAAAGATTTTTAGCTTTTGTCAGGTTTGGTTAGAAAAACACTTATTTTTCTTGACTCCAGGAGCCGATTTTCAAGCGCTTCGGTTTAATAATTAATACCCCTGAGTTTGTTTCAGTGTTTCTTCTCAGGGTAGTCAGTTAGGAAACACCGGCCTCATCTAGAATAATAATTATGACAAAAAAAAATTGACGTGTAAAAGTGTTATGTGAAACCTATTTGCAAAAATAAATATCATTTTCAGTATTGGCCTGAGAAAAAATGCACTAGGTGTTCATTCTGGGCAGCACTTTTCTTGGTCAAACTTCCACACAAAGGTTTCCAACTTAGGTTAGGTTAGTTTAGAAAAACACTTTTTTTTCTTGACTCTAGGAGCCGATTTTGAAGCGCTTCGGTTTAATGATTAGTATTGGCCTGAGGAACAAAATGCACTAGGTCTTCATTCTGGGCAGCACTTGGTCCAACTTCCATACAAGGATTGGCAATGTCCTTTATGATTATTTCCGAAATTATTCATATGATAAAAAAATGATTGTAATGAACCCCTATTCATTTTTGACTACCTATCTAACAATATATCACACGTTAGAACCCTAACGTAAAAACACAACGAAATAAAAAAAAATCACTTTCCACTTTATGTAGGGGGGGGGGGGGGGTACCCTACTAATTTTTTTTTCCAATTTTTATTCAACTACTTTGTCGGCGTGATTGATATACATACTAGTACCAAATTTCAGGTTTCTAGTGCTAACGGTCGCAGAGATTAAGCGAGGACGGACAGACGGACGGACGGACAGACATGGCGAAATTATAAGGGTTCCGTTTTTGCTATTTGGCTACGGAACCCTAATAAACACTATTATATGTATATGCAAAACTTCGTAACTTATTTTTGGCTTATCGAAAAAATCTAAGAAAAACATATGTGTAGGTTCCAATGAGGTACTACATTTTAATGAAAAGATGAACTAATTATAACGCCTACAACTAGGTGAAATCAACGTGCTCCAGATTACATGCAAAATTCCTTCTAGGTGTAACTTTTTTTTGGCTTATCGAAAAAAATTAAGAAAAACATATGTTGAGGTACCAATGAGGTACTTAATTTTAATGAAACAACGAACTAGTTATAACACCTACAACTAGGTGAAGTTGACTTGGTCCAGCCATTCTGATGTCAGAATGGCTGGCCACTAGGGCTTTCAAATACCGGATTTTTTCAATACCGGTATCAATACCGGTATTGGAATAGCTCAATACCGTGATCACGTGATCACGGTATTGAATTCAAGTTTTTTGTATATTTTTTAAAAATTTTAAACTTGTGCTTCTTCTTCTTCGAATCATAATAATATTTAAATAAATAATGAAATTATTGGTTAAAAACACAATTTTATTTTTTTGTTTCCAATAAAACGTACGAAAAGAGAGATAGGAGACAGATTTTACCTTATAAGAGTGATATAACAGATTAAATAGGTGTTTCAGGTAACATTTAAGCAAACTTTTTTTTCAAGTCATAATTTTGAATATAAAATTTATGTAACTCGATTCACAAAACTAGCGAATGCACATCACTAGCAAGAGGATAGAGTAGAGAATTTTTGAGAGAGTTTGAAGATTCCAGTCACTTTTGGTTCTTTTTTGTAGCCATGTAGGTAAATAGCTGTAACATGAACAGCTTTAATTTAAGTCAGAAACTTTGCGAGTAAATTTTAAAAATCTAGATGACTAATGTTACTAACTTTGGATTTAAAAGTACTCTTATCCAATATACGTTTAAATAAAATTAAAATTAACGTCCACGCCTTATAAATTTTCTAATATTTGAATTTAAATGTAAAAAGTTGGTCTATTTTTCAAAAAACATTAAAATGTCGATGAAAAAAAATCCACAAGGCATGGGTAGTGTTTAAGGGGCCTGAAAGAACTGACCCTTCCAGTCAACCATTTTACTTTGGTACACGATGCACCAAACATGTGTGCGACAGAATGGCTGGTTTTCTGTGGCGTTGGTCTATGAGAGTTGATTCGAATATTTGTTACATATATAATAAACTAGCTTTAGCCCGCAGATTCACCCGCGTACATAAAATATAGCCTATGTCACTCAGGAATACAGCAGCTTTCTATTGGTGAAAATTTTAGCAATCGGACCAATACTTCCACAGATTACCTCATACAAACAAAAAAACAAACTTTACCTCTTTATTATATTAGTATAGATAATTGCTACATAGGATAATTATGTAAGTATTTAGAAACAATTTTTTTTTACCACGAATCCTGACGTTTGGTTGGCTGTTCACCTCCTTGTTTTAAGTCAAACATACAGAGTTTCTCGAAATGTATTGCGTCAATATTTTTTTTAATAATATAATTATAATAATTGCTACATATTTACTTCATTAGTCTAATTTAGTTGTAACTGCCCCTTCTAGGGAACACAGGAACTTAAATAAAATTTCAAATGTTTAGAAGTTCAGAGTGAGAAGCTCGCGGCTAGATAATAATAGCCGCACAGGTCGATCTTTAAGGTTAAGCAACGCTTGCCAAGGTTGGTCTGTGGATGGGTGACCATCTTAACGAGTTTCCTTCGTGCCTCGGAAAGCACGTTAAACCGTAGGCCCCGGCTGTCATTTAGATCTTTGGCAGTCGTTACGGATAGTCAGAAGCCAGTAAATCTGACTCCAGTCTTGCCATGAGGTACCGTGTTACCCCAGTTCATGGGTTGTGGAGGTCTGGTAGCCGCTCCTCGTAAAATACTGGTATTAAGCCGTCCCCAATATAGTTGGGAAAGGTTAGGCAGATGATGATGAGTCTAATTTAGTTGTAAAATAAAGAATAAAAAAAACATATGTTAAATAAAGGATGTTATTTAGAGCAATTATTTATTATATCTATGTAGAAATTTGGGAATCAACTCTCATAGATCAACGCCACATACAACCAGCCATTCTGACGCACACCCAAACATCCTGTATATTATAGATTGTAATACCGTAATCACGGTATTGGCTAGTCAATACCGGTATTGAAAAACGACCAAAATATATCCGTGATCACGGTATTACGGGATCCCGTAATACCGGTATTGAAAGCCCTACTGGCCACTTTCCTCGTAATAATTTTCCCTCTACAGCGAGGTACGAATTATTTAATCATCATCATCTGCCTAGCCTTTTCCCAACTATATTGGGGTCGGCTTCCATTCAAGCCGGATTTAGCTGAATACCAGTATTTTACGAGGAGCGGCTGCCTACCAGACCTCCACAACCCATTAACTGGGGTAACACGGTACTTTATGGCAAGACTGGAGTCAGATTTACTGGCTTCTGACTATCCGTAACGACTGCCAAAGATCTCCAAATGACAGCCGGGACCAACGGCTTAACGTGCTTTCCGAGGCACGGAGGAAACTCGTTATGTTAAGATGGTCACCCATCCACAGACGAACCTAGGCAAGCGTTGCTTAACCTTGAAGATCGACCTGTGCGGCTGATCTTCAAGGTTAAGCAACGCTTGCCTAGGTACGAATTATTTAATGTCTGGTACCAAATGGTATCAAATAGGTAGTAAAACTTGGTATTGCTCAAACTTCAAAAATCTCTCTTGGTCCAGTCATCCTGACCCAGACCGGTGGCAGGAAGTTGGGTTTGGGGTCGGCTTGGAGCGAGACGATGTCAGTTCCCTCACGCGTGCGGCCGCTTCATTCGCTGGCCTTTTACTGCTTCCATGAAGAAAGCGACCGCCACCCATTCCCCCTTGCTCCTGACCATGGCCTGAACCAGGGGGCCAGCGTGAGAGTGAAAGTGAAATTTCATACGTATCAGTGTAGTGACAGCAAAGTTAAGTCAAGATGTCCAAGAACGTTGAAGCGCCCTCTTCTACGAAGACAAAAAAAGAACGTGTGTACACGACAAAGACTCTTTACCTCGACCCCCATTCGAAAAAGAAGATGTTTACGACCACCACTTATAACTTCGAAGACTCCAGTGGGGAGGAGTTTTTGATAAGAATTGTCAAGTGGACTTCGGTTGGTGATGATAAAGGCATCAACCGTCTCGCTTTCATCTCCGGGTCTGACCCCTATGTTCCCATTTATCGCACCAGGTTGCATACGGAGGACGATGCCGCCCGAGTGTTTAAGCTGTAGCTACCTACTGGGCCCAAACAATTTGAAGAGTTTGCCTTCGATTCGAAAAGAAGAAGCGTGAGAGTTTGCCGCTACCACTCACTCCCATAAGGATACAGCGGTGCTTCGCCTAAGCGGGGCACACCACCAAGAGTGGGGAGAGAGAGCGAATACATCACTCATGTTTGTCGACGACATGGCTGAGATTACGGAGGAGTTCAGTATAATTTTCGGTAATCTCAGTAGAGCTTCCGAATGAGCGGGACTTAAAATGAACCACTGAGTAGCACCCTAAGTAGTCTCCGATCTTGATAGTGGTCTATCAAGATCGGAGACCACCACAATCTCTCAAGACGAAAGTCTATGACCGACCAGTGTGTGTTGCCAGTGATGACCTATGGATCCGAGATGTGGTCAGTCACAATGGGCATCATCAGAAGGCTTAAAGTCACCCACATAACAATGAAAAGGGCTATGCTCGGAGTTTCCTTGCGTGATCACATCAGAAATGAAGATATCCGCAAGAGAACCATGGTTACCGACAGCCCGAAGGCTGGCTCAGTTGGCCAACTAGACTGATTAGCAACATTCGGTGAACCTGGTAGAGAGCTCCTTTCATCATGTTGTCTTTGAAAAAACCCATGGAGAAATAAATGTTCTTGGGATTTCTAATCTCGTGTGGCCAACAATATAACAAATAAATAATAATAAAGTTTTCACTTGTTCACGCGAGCTATGTTGTGCGAACTACAAATATGGCAACATTACGCATGTGCGCATTGAGGAGCTCGTGGCTAGATAATAACAGCCGCACAGGTCGATCTTCAAGGTTAAGCAACGCTTGCCTAGGTTGGTCTGTGGATGGGTGACCATCTTAACATAACAAATTTCCTCCGTGCCTCGGAAAGCACGTTAAGCCGTTGGTCCCGGCTGTCATTTGGAGATCTTTGGCAGTCGTTACGGATAGTCAGAAGCCTGTAAATCTGACTCCAGTCTTGCCATGAAGTACCGTGTTACCCCAGTTAATGGGTTGTGGAGGTCTGGTAGGCAGCCGCTCCTCGTAAAATACTGGTATTCAGCTAAATCCGGCTTGACTGGAAGCCGACCCCAATTTAGTTGGGAAAAGGCTAGGCAGATGATGATGACGCATGTGCGCATTAGGATTTTGCAACTTCGAATACCCGAAGTCGTTAATGTAAGTTTGGCAACATCGCACGTACAGTAGTCTAACTTTATTGTGTTTAATAAATGTCTGTACTTTTTCTGCCCTTTAAAATGAATCGCGAGATTTTGAAGCATATCCACTTTATTCTTTTGCTGTATGAAATCAGTGCAAGTACATAAATAGTCTACTTAATTTTGATCTCTGGTTATGGGTGCTGTTTTGAAACTGCAAAACATTTCGGGAGGTTGTAATAAAAGTCACATATAATCAATCATAAAAAAAATATTATTGATTATTGACAAAGTATCGTATATTACTTTTCAATAATATATTTTATGTTTTTTTTTAATCTATCTGTTTTTCAAAATAACTCTCTAAACAAAAGTACGGGAAGTGGTTGGATCAATGAAATGTGTTTGTGTGTTTGAAACCGCGGTTATAAGGCGAGTATCAGAGTGGCCGCGTTTTAAAAAGGTAGTTCACACGTACCTACCGATTTCCATAAATAAGAAAAAAATAAAAATTACCTACCTACGTAACAGTTTATAAATTATATTTACATATTAAACTAAAAAATGACTTAATAGATATATACAAACTAAAGATACAAACCTATATATATACAAAAATAAAAAGGGATTTACTGGGCATCAAAAAACTCATCCACGTCGATGTCAATAGGAATAGTGCCCAGAACGCTGGCAGCATTGCCACGTTGGATGGCAATGCTGATTCGTTGGCCGAAAAACAGCCCAGCCCTCTGGTCACGTGAAGAGTCGACCTGAAGGCCTACCTACTCATTTTAAAGTTGATTCGGGTCGAGGACCATTGACATGATTACCTCCAGAAATGTTTTGCAGCTTCAAAACTACACATTGTATGTAACTCAAGGGTAAACACATGTGCATAAAAAAAATTCTACCCTCCGGACTGCTGCCGTGTTGGATTTCGATATTTATTTTTAAGATGTAGATAATTATGTGTCATGTAGTCCGTCTAATAAAAGCGCGACCTGAGAAAAAGAGGTTAAATCCAAGAATCTTGAATGTGGTATTACTGACTTAGTAGGAGTAAAATGTCTTGATACTTGAGTATTTTTTGTGTTTATAACGATCGTATAACAGTTTTTTATGAACTATATTCCTAATTTAATTGAATTGAGGAGCTCGTGGCTAGATAATAACAGCCGCACAGGTCGATCTTCAAGGTTAAGCAACGCTTGCCTAGGTTGGTCTGTGGATGGGTGACCATCTTATCATAACGAGTTTCCTCCGTGCCTCGGAAAGCACGCTAAGCCGTAGGTCCCGGCTGTCATTTGTAGATCTTTGGCAGTCGTTACGGATAGTCAGAAGCCTGTAAATCTGACTCTAGTCTTGCCATGAAGTACCGTGTTACCCCAGTCAATGGGTTGTGGAGTTCTGGTAGGCAGCCGCTCCTCGTAAAATACTGGTATTCAGCTAAATCCGGCTTGACTGGAAGCCGACCCCAATATAGTTGGGAAAAGGCTAGGTAGATGATTCCTAATTTAATCTGTTGAGCCCGGAGTGGACGCCGGCGTTCGCACACCTATTGTCTTTCTATTATGTCTCTAATTACGGTACTCGAAAGATTAAGGACTTTTGACAAACATCCGGAAGTCCAAACTCAAGGTGCCAACGTGCCATGGAACGCGAAATGTGGAATGATAGCAAAAAATTGTGGAAAAATCTCCAGGTCGCGCTTTCATTAGACGCACTCTAGCTTATAAGTTATAAATAACGACAGTTTTGATCGATGTACCCTTCTCCAATAGTCTACAATAGTTAGTAAATATCTGTGTTGCTGACGTAAACGAGTACATAAACGACTTTAATATTAACTAAGAGTATTTATCCAAATTACTAATTGAAACTTTCACCGCCTGAGTTCCCCAATTTCGATTACTTACCAGCATTGATCCGACTAAAATGTAGGTACAAATAATCTTCGTTTTTTAAAAGATGACGAAACAACGCCACAGTTTTTTAAAAGCAGACGAAACAAGAACTTACTTTTCTCAATCCTAAACTTGTATTTGTCGACCGGCCAGGGCAGCAAGCCACGGTATCTATTTGTCTGGGTGACCTTGGTTTCCACCAAATTTCAAGTAGGTATAAGTTTACCGGGCTTAGAAGAGAACTACTCTCGTCGGTTCACAGTAGGCGACATTTTCCAGGAATATTTTTCTTTCTATTTCTATTTTGGTGTAACTTGAGGAACACCATTTAATTTCGAATTATTCCCAATAAAAAATTGTTCTGGGGAGAAAGGTATCGTTGCAAATGTCACGCCCCCTCTCCCCCAGTGACAACTGAGAAACAGACTTCCCATTTGTCCCCTCTAGTCAGTTTTCAAAGGGAACAGTCGGAACACATTGTCACCCTAGTGACAACTGGGAAGGCAATTCCCATCTGTCACCCCGGAGGATAGGGCTATCGTCTGTCAAATAAACCCGGAGACTAAATTGACATAAGTAATGTCAAAATTACTATACCTATAGGAATGACGCCAGTTCTTTTGTGTTGAAATGTCATTTTAGTCTCCGGGTTTATTGAACAGACTTTAGACGACTATTGTTTTGTTAGTTTTCTGTTATACTTACCTTGAACTGACTGTCTACGTCTGCAGGTTGTTGGAGAATGGAGTCATGTTTGTGACTTCAAGCACTCGTCATCCACTACCAGTTCTCGCCACTGGTCTTAGCGCACCCAAAGTGCACCTAGCACTACCTAACCTAACAATAACCTTGCGATGCTCCACATCAATACCATAATGACCAATCTTGCTGCTAGAGCGCAGGTTCCTGTACAACAACCCAGACAGCGACGTTCCTATAGGAAGGGTGGTGGTGCCGTGCATTTAGGTTATAAAAACTCTTAGTAGTGGTGGATTAGCCAGCAAGAGTAGCAAATGCTACGGGCCCTGCATAGACCGGGGCCTCGCGCGTTTGGGGACCTCGCACTTGATCCTAAATATATATATTTTACTTTTAGAGCGATTATTTCCGAAAATATAAACATTATCAAAAAATTATTTCAGTAAACCCCTATTCATTTTTAAATACCTATTCAACAATATATCACACGTTAGGGTGGGTTGAAATGAAAAAAAAAACACTCCCCACTTAACGTGGCATCAAAATGTTTTATTAGGGTACTATCCCAACCTAATAAAACATTTTGCACTTTTTATTTTACTACTTTGTCGGTATGATTGATAAACATACTGGTATCAGCTTTCTAGTGCTTACGATCGCTGAGATTATCCGCGGACGGACAGACAGACAGACATGGTGAAACAATATAAGGGTTCCTAGTTGACTACGGAACCCTAAAAAAGATCTACTCAAGAGGCCTCCCTTATCAAATTTGCTACAGGCTCTCGCTAGCTTAATCCGCCACTGACTCTTAGTCAATATTTAAGTCACCTTATAAACTATACCTACTCACTGTATAATTATAATAAGAGACGACCCATTGTATTCTTAAATTTTGAATATAGGTACTAATAGACCAGGGCAGATATTTTTTGAAATCGAACAAATTTATAGCATTTAGGTATAGTTTATTTTTATACCTTTTAGACGTGAGATTTATTGTTTGAATCATAACGATATTTTTTCAATATTAACTAAGTCAAAGTAAAGGCAAACAAATAAATATTTTAAATAAGATAAATACGTTATATGTTTGGGACATAAAGGTAAGTTTTCACGAAATATCATGATAAAGAAATAATTTTTGTAAAAGATAAAAATAAAAACAAAATCCATGGTAAAACAAAAAACTTGAATTTTACACATAGTGCAGTGCCTGGGGGTTTTTACAATAAATCGAACAAAATTAATCCTTATTTTTATTTTTCATAGGCAAGATCACAATTTTTTAATAGGTTAACTTTTTTATGCTTGTTATTAGTTTTTCGGCGGTAGGTGTGAAAAGTATAAGACGCGAATTTTTCAACTCCTATAATTAAAAATAATTTTAAATACTATTTCGGAATTTTTTAGTATCAGTTATAGTTATTTAATAATATAAATCCACTATTCTCAATTTTTGATAAGAATCCATGCTCGAAAGCACTTAAACTCCATCACCTGCCAGCCATCACAAGAACTATCTAAGCTCAACACATTCTTGCAACTGTTCTTCATAATGTCAACACTGGAAGAAGTCCGATCTGCTCAAAAGAACCTGGAGGAGTGCGTCCTTGGGAAGATGGATGAGCTTGAGGCTCAGATACAGTCTGCAGGACCTGCTAAGGACACCGTAGCTAAGGTCCGTGAGGAGTTCCGGTCATTCAGGGAGCTCATATTTGGCTTGTTGGGTCTTCTCCGGAAGCAAATTGCTGAGTGCTCTAGAGTGGTTGACAGTCTGGAGACTTGTACTCGTCGGAAGGCCCTCATTTTTACCGGCTATACTGAAGCGGACAAAGAGGACTGCAGGGCGTTGGTGTTAGATACCCTTCATAATAAGCTGGCCCTGAAGGACATCACCACAACATCCATCAAAGTGTGTCATCGACTGGGGGCACCAAGCAGAGGACCCACTCGCAGCCGACCTATTTTGGTAAGGTTTTCTGATATTGACCATAAGTCTGCTGTCTGGAAGGCGAAGTCTGCATTAAAGGGTTCCCCTATCGCCGTCAAGGAATTCCTGACCAGGGTTAGACAAGCAGTATTCAGCAAAGCCCGTCTGCATTTCGGGATGTCAGCGTGCTGGACTCAGGACGGGGTTATTGTCATCAGAACCCCTGACGGAACACGCCTTAAAATCACGTCTATGGAGGAACTGAATCCTTTGCTTATTAAGTATCCCAAGAAGGCTGGGGAATCTTCTTCAAGCAGCAATAGCGGAGTGCGTAGAACTTAGTTTCATTGTGTGTTTAGTTCGTACCTAAAAATCACTTTTTCCAATTGTGCTTATTTGTGGTTGTGACGTCACCTGTTACTGTGCAATATTTGTTGTACTTGTATACCCGCTCAGTATTTATGTTCATCACTCTCATATTTAATTTTGGTGGTATTTTTTCAATGTTTTGTTTGTGTGACAACTACTTTTCGACATGTATTATTTATGGTTTATGGTTAATGTCACCTGTCAAGTGTCAATATGTCAAAATTGCATCCCTATTTTCACGTAACTTTGTTTGTCATTGTAAATTGCGTTTCGTTGTTGCTCGTGTATCTTGTTATGTTTTGTTTCGTTTCTCGCTTGCTGTTATTATTTTGTGTTGTAAATGTCATTGTTTCCTTACTTTTTTCTCTATTGATATTGTATTCGTGCTGCTGGCGGGTGGTGAACAGACAGTGGTGTAGCACGGTTAGGCTAAACGTTAGCCGAAAATTTATATTATAGTTATTTATTTTATATTATATTATTGTATATAGGACTTCTGATGATGACTCTTTTCACTCTGCTAATGATTCCTTCAACTCATCTGCCAATGTAAGTTTTAGCTCCGTGACTAATACCCTTGGTGACTTTGTGCGTCGCAGCTTTGGTCAACAAAAAGGTCATTTATTTAACGTCTGCCACATTAATGCTCAAAGCGTGCCTAGCCATTATAGTGACCTGCATGACGCCTTTTCAGACGCCAATGTACACGCCGTCCTGGTTTCTGAGAGTTGGCTCAAACCTCACCTTCTCTCTACCACCTACCCTCTTCCCGGTTTCATTCTTATCCGCAATGATAGGATTGGAATGGGAGGAGGTGGTGTTGCCATCTATCTTCGATGCGATTTCCCATTTAAAATAGTTGCATCATCTCCTTCGTCTTATAGTGCTTCTGTCGAGTATTTGTTTTTGGAAGTATACGTCAAAGGTGTCAAAACCTTACTTGGCGTTGTCTACTGCCCTCCTGCCATTGACTACTTTTCCAAACTAGAGCTAGCGCTGGAATCAGTGGGGTCAGAGTATGCACACTATGTCATCATGGGCGATTTCAACACTGACCTCTCTCACCCATCCCCTCGTTCTCGTAAACTCCTTCATATCATCGAATCCGTTAGCCTCCATGTCCTTCCACTGCAACCTACACATTTCAATATCTCTGGTGAAGACACATGGCTTGACCTCATCCTAACATCCTCGCCCTCCTTGGTTTCCTCTCACGGCCAGTGCCCTGCACCTGGTTTTTCCCATCATGACCTTATTTTCCTATCATATATCCTAAAACCTCCAAAACTTCCCATTAAGGTTTTGCGCATGCGCTGCTTCGCACGGATGGATGCCGAAAAGCTACGTCAGGATGCGTCGAAACTCGATTGGGACCAGCTTGCAGCGGCGACGTCTGTTGATGATAAACTAGATATTTTTAATAGGACGGTCCTTGCGCTTTACGACAAACATGCGCCTGTCAAGAGGGTTAGGCTTAAACGTCAACCCGCCCCTTGGATGACGACAGATGTTCGTATGGCAATGAGGCGCAGGGATCGGGCCTTTCGAAAATTCAAAAAGGACCGTACCGCGGAAAATAGGGACATTTTCAAAGCTGCAAGAAATCGGTGTAATCAGGTGATACGCAATGCTAAACGCCGCCATATTCTCGAAAAAATATCTTCTTCTTCTTCTGCCGATATCTGGAAGTTCCTTGGAACTCTCGGTATCGGTAAACCACGTCATGTGGAATTCCCTAAAACAATCGCCCTGGATGATATCAACCGTTACTTCACAACCTCCTGTCATTTGAATACCCAAATATTGTCTCAGACGGTTGATTTCATTTTAGGTCTACCAGGTCCCATCATTGAACCATTCCACTTTTCTCCAGTTACCTTGGATGAAATCAAAAAGATCATCCTGTCCGTAAAATCTAAGGCTGTGGGACATGACGACATCAGTCGTTATATGATTACCTTGATCCTCGACTTTCTTCTTCCCCCGATTTCCCATATTATTAATTTTTCCCTTTTTTCCGGTCAATTCCCATCCCTGTGGCGTATGGCTTACGTACGTCCACTTCCTAAAATCTCTAATCCCTCCCTACCTAACCATTTTCGCCCAATTTCTATTCTTCCTTTCCTATCCAAAGTGCTTGAGGCCTGTGTCCATAAGCAGTTTTCCGGATTTGTTCACCGTAACAATCTTGTTAGCGCATTTCAATCCGGATTCAGGCCTGGTCACAGTACTGCTTCAGCTCTCCTTAAAGTGACTGGCGACATTAGGGAAGCCATGGAGGATACCAAGGTTACCATCTTGGTCTTAATTGATTTCTCAAATGCCTTTAATGCTGTCAGTCACGATATTCTTCTTTCTATCCTTTCACATCTTATGGTTTCATCCGAGGCGTTGGAATGGTTCTCTTCTTATCTTCGGGGACGCCAGCAGTCGGTTCGCGTCGACGAGAATTCGTCGAGTTGGCGTGATCTAGATTCTGGTGTTCCGCAAGGCGGTATTCTTTCTCCGTTATTATTTTCCATCTTTATAAATTTTATAACTCTCTGTCTTCGGTGTTCGTATCATCTTTACGCCGATGATCTTCAATTATATGCATCTGCTCGGGTAGAAGATTTGTCAGACGCTATAGAAGATGTAAATCGGGATTTGGACGCTATCAGGGATTGGTCTGATAGATTTGGGGTGTCCGTAAACCCCACAAAATGTCAGGCCATTATCATCGGAAGCTCGCGCATGATGGGCAGAGTGGTGGTCAACTCTCTTCCTCCAATTGTCTTTAAAACAGTTCTCATTGTATTCGTGATTATTTGAAGGAAAATTCGAATACGAGTAACGGCACAGCACATAGCGTTTCACCATTTATCTGTTGACTTTGGACGTGATATGGAACTTATATAGTTATAACTACTCAAAAGTGCAACTCCACTGCTGTGTTAGGCCACGGTAACGACCTAGTCTTCCTCGTTGGAAGCTTCGTGCAAGCCACACAAGGTGAGTCTTGTGAGATTTGCGCGAGCTACCGTCTTACCATCCAAACAAGTCTTTTTTGCCAAGAGAGAGGAACGTGTACCTATTTGGGGCTTTGTAATGTGTATAAAGTTAGCTGGGTACATTCGTTTGCTAGCTACACATTTGTGCGCAGCGAGCCCTTGGTTGGTAATGTTTCATATCTTGCCACAATTTCATATATAGTGGAGCTAAGTACACACATGTAAGCTTAGTCGTTGGCAGAATTGGAACCACGCTTTTCATCGAAGGTCACGCTTAGACTAATAGCGCACTAGCGGCCAGCTGGCCGCTAGTGCGCGCCTGGCCTTAAACATCGTTTTGGTTATAGGCCTCATGGTAAAGATTTTCCGGTTTATGTTTAGAATATCCAATTCTTAAATGTTTGTCACCAGTTCATGTTATAAAGTTTTCTTAAATGTTCACTATGGCCACTAGGTAGGTTAGGATACGGTAGCTAGTAAGTTGACGGGAGTGAAGCCGTGGGTAAAAGTTAGTATTATATATAAAAGGAGAAACTGAGCTACTGACTTATCAACACACTACCGAAACATATGGGATTCTAGACCGGTTACGGTAGTGCAGCGTGAAATTTTTCACAAGGTTTCCTTTTATGGCGTAATCAAGCCCTAAGACAAAATTTTCCAAAATTAACATTTTAAGGGGATGAAACGGGGGTCGAAGTTTGTATGGGGAAGCCGACTTTCACATGAATACATATAGCTCCTGGCAAAAGCTAGTATATGAGCACTTACAGTACTTACTTACCTACAGGAAACATTTGCAAATTAAGTCGAAAAGTGTCCTATTCTTAATATCTAATATGTGTAATCTTATAATTTGGATTGGTTTTCTCTGAGAGAAGAAAAGACAAAATGCTATTATGCGCAACCGAACATTGGAAAAGTTTAGTGAAGTGACTTTAAGTTTTTTTTAATAATAAGTACCAAGTTTTTACTAAATGAGAAATAATGCTTCAGTGATACTTATACCTAACAAAAACCCTTCCCGCAAGGGTACGCATTTGACGGATTCTCATACTCAGGATCTCGTATGTGACTCTGCTAAGCTTATGGGTATTTTACACTGTGCAGTATACGAGTAGAATACCGAATACCTAACCTGTCCGTGTCGATATGTTCTAGTATACCGAGCTCGCTGCGCTCGCTTTTGGATACATTTGAATACATGAAAAACTGCCTAACGGTGAGTGAGTCCTTTACATATTTCATACCTAGTTAAAATATCCAATGCAATTAATTTTAGTTTAATTAAAATTAAGTACCAAAGTAAAGCAGCCGACCCACATGCGTTAGAACATAATTATGTGAATCAACCATAGTTATCTTGAAAATAGTAAGGGCCATGTGCACCGACATAAGTTTAAGATAACCATCTGATTAAAGTCAATAACCGACGATAAGGAACAGGAAATATTGCTAAAACAGCCGTTTTAATATTAAAACAGTCGATTTGGTGTCGGTGAACATCGCCCTAAAAATATGTTTAGATATTACGATAAGTAACAACGCTTCTACACGTTCCACAGCGCAATAGCGTATCATCGAAGTTTCGATCATCGTAGCTTCGTACCTATGGAATCATAGGTACGAAGGTCATCGAAGGTCACGAAGTTTTTAATGAGTGTGAATACACTCATTAAAAACTTACATATGATCTTGGATCTGGATTTATAACAAAGCAATATTATTCGGTCAAAACATCATGAGGAAACCGGCATGTCCTAGAACCAAAAATTCGAAGACATGTGACATCCGCCAATCTGCACTGGGCTCGCGCGGTGGATTATGGCCTATTCCCTCTCCTAGAGAGGAGACCTGAGTCCTAGTAGTGGGAACATTATAAGGGCGATAATGCTAATGCTAATATTATTCGGTTGGATTTTCCGGAACCTTTTCATACAAACTTGTTCACGCTAAAGCTCCGATCCCCTAAAGATTCGGATTTAGGGTTGTTGGAAGTTTTATATTTTCTTTTCCATCCGGATATTACAAAATATTACCGACATATACATTTTTAGAATTGGACATTCCGCACCCGAATAAATATTTCTCTCTCGTGTGCATTCGCGCAGCGGAATTTTGTTGAATTTAAAGATTTTAAGTATGCAGATATTTAGTGTATGACGTCGTGTAATTGTGTATGGTAAAAAAAAATTTGTGCACGCAGCCATTGTGGAGAAATTAACCAAAAACTGATTCCGCTGGGCGAACGTTGTCCTGGCGGAACTTTTTTTAATCCATGGACTTTAGAAGAAAAGAGATGTGTCCAAAAATTAGTGTGTATTTGTGTGTAATTGTGTGTGTATGAATAAAAGTAGTGTATGCATAAACTTCGGAGAAATTCAAGTTTCCGCTACGCGAACGTTTGGCCATTAGCTAGTTTTCATATAAAGCGCTTACATAAAGAGCTGTAGATTTTTACATACATTGTTTTGAATTTGTTTATATTTGTTTAAAAAACAGATTTAGAAAAAATCGTAGGGCTTAAAAGATAAAAATATAAACGTAAAATACGCTTATTAGGTCTTATTTCTTAAAGTATGCACTTTGGGGTCTAGATTTTCACGTTTATACAAACCTTGTAAGTGTCTGTAACATGTTGCCAAGTATCAATGATGTTCCGTTAGTAATTAAAGAATTATAGGACAATTTACCATGAATAGATCACTGTTTACAAAGCAGTCAAATATCACGACGTTCTAAAGGAATTGCATGGTAAAATGTATGTCAATAATTAGTGTATTCATTCAACTATTGTATTATATATGTGGTAATTATTTACCCTAAGGGGTCTATAGTTAGAATCCTGATCCGTGAAATCTTCAATAGAAATTAGCTGTAGGTACCTATAAATTTTATTTGTCTTAAATAATATATCTAGATTATATCTCAAGTCTTAAGTGCATACTTAAATAAAGTACCTACTTTCTGTCATAGTCAAATACATTTAAAAAAGTAGGTGTACGAAAATAAGTGACCTATAAATTATATCGAAACAACAATTGTGTTATCACCTATACCAATTCAATACCGGTATTATAGTGTAAATTTTGGATTGTTACCTAAATATATTGCACGGCCGCTTTTTTGTAGCTATCCAAACTTGGTCGGGTTATGTAGGTTTTCGATGCTTCGTCAGTATTATAATTGTTTTTCTTTAATTACTGAATTTAATGACATGAAATTTTGCATAAGAATAGTTGAATGAATACACTAATTATTGACATACATTTTACCATGCAATTCCTTTAGAACGTCGTGATATTTGACTGCTTTGTAAACAGTGATCTATTCATGGTAAATTGTCCTATAATTCTTTAATTACTAACGGAACATCATTGATACTTGGCAACATGTTACAGACACTTACAAGGTTTGTATAAACGTGAAAATCTAGACCCCAAAGTGCATACTTTAAGAAATAAGACCTAATAAGCGTATTTTACGTTTATATTTTTATCTTTTAAGCCCTACGATTTTTTCTAAATCTGTTTTTTAAACAAATATAAACAAATTCAAAACAATGTATGTAAAAATCTACAGCTCTTTATGTAAGCGCTTTATATGAAAACTAGCTAATGGCCAAACGTTCGCGTAGCGGAAACTTGAATTTCTCCGAAGTTTATGCATACACTACTTTTATTCATACACACACAATTACACACAAATACACACTAATTTTTGGACACATCTCTTTTCTTCTAAAGTCCATGGATTAAAAAAAGTTCCGCCAGGACAACGTTCGCCCAGCGGAATCAGTTTTTGGTTAATTTCTCCACAATGGCTGCGTGCACAAATTTTTTTTTACCATACACAATTACACGACGTCATACACTAAATATCTGCATACTTAAAATCTTTAAATTCAACAAAATTCCGCTGCGCGAATGCACACGAGAGAGAAATATTTATTCGGGTGCGGAATGTCCAATTCTAAAAATGTATATGTCGGTAATATTTTGTAATATCCGGATGGAAAAGAAAATATAAAACTTCCAACAACCCTAAATCCGAATCTTTAGGGGATCGGAGCTTTAGCGTGAACAAGTTTGTATGAAAAGGTTCCGGAAAATCCAACCGAATAATATTAGCATTAGCATTATCGCCCTTATAATGTTCCCACTACTAGGACTCAGGTCTCCTCTCTAGGAGAGGGAATAGGCCATAATCCACCGCGCGAGCCCAGTGCAGATTGGCGGATGTCACATGTCTTCGAATTTTTGGTTCTAGGACATGCCGGTTTCCTCATGATGTTTTGACCGAATAATATTGCTTTGTTATAAATCCAGATCCAAGATCATATGTAAGTTTTTAATGAGTGTATTCACACTCATTAAAAACTTCGTGACCTTCGATGACCTTCGTACCTATGATTCCATAGGTACGAAGCTACGATGATCGAAACTTCGATGATACGCTATTGCGCTGTGGAACGTGTAGAAGCGTTGTTACTTATCGTAATATCTAAACATATTTTTAGGGCGATGTTCACCGACACCAAATCGACTGTTTTAATATTAAAACGGCTGTTTTAGCAATATTTCCTGTTCCGTAGTTACTCAGATACCCGCGAAACGAGACACAATAGTAAAACAATAACAGCGCGGTCTCATAGGACCGGTTGGGGATTCAAACGTTATCGTCGGTTATTGACGTTAATCAGATGGTTATCTTAAACTTATGTCGGTGCACATGGCCCTTACTATTTTCAAGATAACTATGGTTGATTCACATAATTATGTTCTAACGCATGTGGGTCGGCTGCTTTACTTTGGTACTTAATTTTAATTAAACTAAAATTAATTGCATTGGATATTTTAACTAGGTATGAAATATGTAAAGGACTCACTCACCGTTAGGCAGTTTTTCATGTATTCAAATGTATCCAAAAGCGAGCGCAGCGAGCTCGGTATACTAGAACATATCGACACGGACAGGTTAGGTATTCGGTATTCTACTCGTATACTGCACAGTGTAAAATACCCATAAGCTTAGCAGAGTCACATACGAGATCCTGAGTATGAGAATCCGTCAAATGCGTACCCTTGCGGGAAGGGTTTTTGTTAGGTATAAGTATCACTGAAGCATTATTTCTCATTTAGTAAAAACTTGGTACTTATTATTAAAAAAAACTTAAAGTCACTTCACTAAACTTTTCCAATGTTCGGTTGCGCATAATAGCATTTTGTCTTTTCTTCTCTCAGAGAAAACCAATCCAAATTATAAGATTACACATATTAGATATTAAGAAAAGGACACTTTTCGACTTAATTTGCAAATGTTTCCTGTAGGTAAGTAAGTACTGTAAGTGCTCATATACTAGCTTTTGCCAGGAGCTATATGTATTCATGTGAAAGTCGGCTTCCCCATACAAACTTCGACCCCCGTTACATCCCCTTAAAATGTTAATTTTGGACAATTTTGTCTTAGGGCTTGATTACGCCATAAAAGGAAACCTTGTGAAAAATTTCACGCTGCACTACCGTAACCGGTCTAGAATCCCATATGTTTCGGTAGTGTGTTGATAAGTCAGTAGCTCAGTTTCTCCTTTTATATATAATACTAACTTTTACCCACGGCTTCACTCCCGTCAACTTACTAGCTACCGGATCCTAACCTACCTAGTGGCCATAGTGAACATTTAAGAAAACTTTATAACATGAACTGGTGACAAACATTTAAGAATTGGATATTCTAAACATAAACCGGAAAATCTTTACCATGAGGCCTATAACCAAAACGATGTTTAAGGCCAGGCGCGCACTAGCGGCCAGCTGGCCGCTAGTGCGCTATTAGTCTAAGCGTGACCTTCGATGAAAAGCGTGGTTCCAATTCTGCCAACGACTAAGCTTACATGTGTGTACTTAGCTCCACTATATATGAAATTGTGGCAAGATATGAAACATTACCAACCAAGGGCTCGCTACGCACAAATGTGTAGCTAGCAAACGAATGTACCCAGCTAACTTTATACACATTACAAAGCCCCAAATAGGTACACGTTCCTCTCTCTTGGCAAAAAAGACTTGTTTGGATGGTAAGACGGTAGCTCGCGCAAATCTCACAAGACTCACCTTGTGTGGCTTGCACGAAGCTTCCAACGAGGAAGACTAGGTCGTTACCGTGGCCTAACACAGCAGTGGAGTTGCACTTTTGAGTAGTTATAACTATATAAGTTCCATATCACGTCCAAAGTCAACAGATAAACGGTGAAACGCTATGTGCTGTGCCGTTACTCGTATTCGAATTTTCCTTCAAATAATCACGAATACAATGAGAACTGTTTTAATTGTTCATTGTCTATTAAGGTTGTGTCTTACGATAATTATATTCATGAATCTATATTGCACTTAATTGTGACACATTGCGGGTAAATAAACGCTGACGATGCTTTCATAGAACACTGGTCAAAGATGGTCTTCTGTACTTTCGTAATGTTTTAATAATAAATTGTATTCTTGTTTTTACTAATCATGACATTATATAAATAATTGTAAATTACAATTTATAGTAAATGTATTTCTGCAGATTCAACGGAAAACCATCCATAAATAGTTTACAGTGCCCTACCGGGTTGTGTACAAAAACTTATAATTAAGATAATGTTAAACGTATTATCTGTATGAGAGCAAATACATCAATATGATACATGTATTGCGTTCCTGACTGTGTTTTCATTATTGTACCTATAACATTTTATTTATATTTTGATGACTTGTATGAATGATTTTATAATATAACTAGCAGCCCGTCCCGGCTTCGCACGGGGTAGACAATTATTTATTTTTGGAATTTTTCCCGTCAAATGACTACCCTACATATCCTACGCTACCCTACCCTACCTTCCCTACACTACCCTACAGTACCCTACACTACACTACGCTACACTACACTACCCTACCCTACACTACCCTACACTACACTACACTACCCTACACTACCCTACACTACCCTACACTACACTACACTACACTACCCTACACTACCCTACACTACCTACCCTACACAGCCTACACTACCCTACTTTACCCAACTTTATTTTTTTTTTTAGATTTAAACTATCCTATCTCTCAAGTTGGATCGAATTGCACATGGTGTGCGAATTTTATTATAATCGGTTAAGTGGTTTAGGAGTCCATTGAGGACAAACATTGGGACACGAGATTTATATATATTAAGATTGTAATTTCTGAATTGGATCAAATGTACATATCTTCTTATTTGTTAATCAAGACTTTGAAGTCAAATACCATAATAAAAAGTTTTTGTGGCTTGTTAGCAAGTTTTTTCCAAACCAACCGACTTTTATCACGTTTTATTTGATTGTTCATAATAATATTCTCGAACAACTGCAACGTCGCCATTGTCGGCACTGTAACTGTGCCGAAAACCAAAGACCCGACGACTTTTTTGTATATTGTATTATGCTGAATAAATCTTATAAATTAAAAATAATAACATTTATTTACTGAACAACTCAGTGTAATCCGTTTGGTTAGGGGCCTCGCCCACGGCGGTTTTTTGAAGCGATGCAGTAGCGCGGTTGTCACGCGTTGGCATCGATACAGTCGCGATGCAGTCGCTAGCGGCTTGCCTCT
Source organism: Mythimna separata (assembly GCA_030763345.1). Taxonomy (NCBI): domain Eukaryota; kingdom Metazoa; phylum Arthropoda; class Insecta; order Lepidoptera; family Noctuidae; genus Mythimna; species Mythimna separata. Next base: position 16,325,628 of record CM061167.1, on the reverse strand, counting down.
GCCCACGCCACTATTCTCAGTTGCGAATTTGCGATGCATACGCGATCCAGTAGCAAAATTTAGATTTTGTATGTAGATTGTTTTTGTTTTTCATTCACGCGTCACCCTCCCTCCTTCCTCTCCCCGATACCGTCTGACATAGTCGCGCGTTAGCAGCGCTATAGTCGCGGTGCAGTAGCGCATTTCAAATGAGACCGTAGCGCTGCTGACGTGCGTTTATGAAATTGTATGTTCCATTGGAGAAATAAGGAGCTTTTCGCCGTCTCCCAAAACTAAAAAGTTTTAATGAAACAAATTGCCAAGGTCAGGTTTGGGCGATTCCTTACGGTACGGATTCCCAAATTTTCCTGCTCATTTTACATTGTCTAGCAACGATCACCTGACAAAGTTATTCACAGTGCTCCGTAAAGGGAGCGGCGTGGCACATCGGTGTACGTGTTCCATGGTGATTGGTTGATGAACCTCGGAAAACTTAGATTATTTTATTAGGTTTTAAGTTAATAGACAGACTGAAGAAAAATGTAGATCAACCTAGGTATGAACTGGGTTCGAAATTCATTCTCCGAAGGCATTCCTTTTGAACACTTAGGTACCGATTACCTAGTTTAAGGAGTCACTCATGGCTTACCTGGAAGGTAACGATCTCTGCTAGCCTTTTGAGTAAGCTTCCAGCGTACGGCATCTGGGAGGCCTGATTAACTGGATAAAAGACTTCCTGAGTGAACGGTCTCTCCGAGTTGTCGACGGATGCTCAACTGAGCCTATGGTGATTAATGCCGAAGTTCCTCAGGGGTCTGTACTCTCTGCAACTCTCTACCTACTCCACATCAACGATCTGCTGATGCCCTGTATCTATGGCTATGCAGATGATAGCACTGTTGTAGAGAGATACCTGCCAAGTACTCGGGCTAGTAAGGAGCTAATCCAGTCCGAAAGAAAGGCTATGGTAGAGCGTGCGAATGACTCACTCCGGGCAGTCTCCAAGTGGGGCGAAGCCAACCTGGTGGGATTCAACGCCGCCAAAACACAAGCGTGTCTGTTCTCCGCTAAAAGGAGCCCGTTCACCTTCGCTCCTGCTTTCCGGGATGTATCCCTGGATCGCACCGACCTCCTTCAGCCCTTGGGAGTTGAAATTTCCGCCGACCTTAACTTTGGGAGGTTAATTGACTCTCAAAGCCAAAGTAGCTGCTAGGAAACTCGGCGTTCTTGTAAAGGTCCGGCAGTACTTCACACCGGGACAGCTTCTTATGTTATACAAAGCACAGGTCCGATCGTGTGTGGAGTACTGCAGCCACATGTGGGCTAAAGCTGCAAAATGCCACCTGGCCACTTTGAACTCAGTGGAAAGGCGTGCGAAGAGGCTAATTGGAGATCCAGATTTGGTTAAGACCAATTTACAAATCCTTGAGCACAGGCGTAGGGTAGCCAGCCTTTCGGTTTTCTACAGGATGCATTTCGGAGAGTTTGCGCGGGAATTACACGAATTGATTTCGCCATCCCCTTTATACCATCGGACAAACCGTCATGCGGCGAGTATCCATCCTTACATTGTTCAAACCTCTACGGTCCAGACTAAGCGCTTCACTTCGTCGTTTATACCGCGTACATCGAAGGACGAATAATTTGCCTGCTGCGGTCTTCCCGTCCGATTATAATTTGGGTGTCTTCAGGGCTAGAATGAATAGGCTCTTAATAAACTAGTGCGCCTCACCATCTACGAGTATGATCGCATCACTGCTTACTATCAGGTGGGATCGCAGTCAAGCACTAGTTTATATAACTTAGAAAAAAAGGAGTTATTATATATTTTTTATTCATATTACGTACACGCAGATTATTATTATTTATAGTTCGTTTGTTTATCGCGCTTATCTCAGGAATTACTGGTCCGATTTGAAATATTCAGTGTTAGATAGCCCATTTATCGAGGATAAGTATATAGGCTATAAATCATCACGCTAAGACCAATAGGAGCGGAGCATCAATGAAGATTGTTTCAAAATCGGAGGATTTTGTCTTATTAACCTTTTAACCGCCCGACTTCAGAACAGTTGGCGTGTCCCTAGCGCCCGGCACAGTGAATCGAAAATTAAATACCTAAAAGAAAGAGGGATGTGCAATACTTAACTTTGCGATGTCGATATTTCGTTTTAATAACGACATTTGCATTTGCGAGCGTGGTTAACTAACAACTACATCTCACCAAGCTAAGTTTGCACCTCGCGTCGTTTACGTCACACTGAGGCTTAGGTACGGGCTGTAAAAAAGGATTCGCTATGACTTTAAAAAAGTAAACAAATTTTTGTTAGATTTTACTTTGCATTTGTTGTTTTTAACATTATATTATACGTAGGTACACGGGTACATGCCGCATTCCAGCGAGGTGTAAACTCAGCTTGGTGGAGATATAGGTACCTACCTAATCATCAGAATGACTTCTCCCGCTCTTGGGCGGAGCGGGAGGGCGTGTCAGACTCTTACTGACTAAACCCCTACCCCGTTCCTTCGTTCCCTTCGTTCTGGGGGGGACTCGGTGTCAACCTTTAGGAATACCACGTGTTCTCCCCAGAGGCTTCGGCCCTGTCGGGCCCCTACAGTTTGCTGACATCTCCTTGAGGCGCGCGTGGAACAGAACGCGCCGTTGACGACTGGGCTCGGTCCAGATTATTTCCAGACTGCCGGACGTCGAGCTACCCAGTGCTCGCCGTCCGCGAACCGCTGCTGACCGCGCCTACGGTGGTCGGAAATCGGGATCGGGATCTCGGCGGCGGCGGCGTGAGGACCGTTCCCTCACGCGCTCGCGGTCAGCAGCCTCCTTCACGAGCATTACTGCTTCGCAGAAGGAGGCGACCGCATGCCAACCCTCCTCGCTCCGGACCATGGCCTGAACCAGGGCCCGGCGCGAGAGGTCGCCGCTCCCGATAGCCTCCACGAGGACACGGCGGTGCTCCGCCCAAGCGGGGCACACTTCTACCGTGTGCTCCACCGTGTCCTCCGGGCGGTCCACACAGTGGCGACACCCGGGCGTCCTCTCCTGCTTGATTCGATGCAGGAACCTCCCGAACTTACCGTGTCCGGTGAGGACCTGCGTCATACGGAAAGAGAGGACGCCGTGACCTCTTTCCAACCACTCCTCAAAGAGGGGCCTAACCGCCTCAATGACGGCGTGCCCAGCACTGGGTTGCGACAGTCGCAGTCGCCATGCCACCCTGCGATCCCGCCGGAACTCTGTCCGCCATGCCGCGACTTGTCGCGGCAGCGGAGTTTCGCCCCGGCGTTGCATCTCCACGCGCAAATCGTGCATGCGTGCAAGGACTGTTGCCTCCAGATCCCACGGTGGCAGGCAACACTTTGGGGTGAGATCACTACTTGGTCCGAAAGATGATGCCAGATGCTGATCCTATTGTGACTGGTGACTTGTTTAACGTGTCTGTTAAACAGGTGTCAGGAATAATATAAAACTATGACCCGGGGTAAGTCACCTGGTCATGATGGGCTCAGCATCGAATATCTAAAGTATGCTGGAGTCCATTTACCACGCGTTTTGGCAATGTTTTACACATTATGTCTAAGTCATTCATACTTAGGTACCCGTTGACCTCATGCGAACTATTGTGGTACCAATTGTAAAAAATAAAACTGGTGACTTATCAGACCAGGGCAATTATAGACCTATATCGTTGGCAACAGTAGTGGCCAAGGGATACTGTGCTTGATTCAGAGCTGGAAAAACATCTCCATATACATGATGCTCAGTTCGGGTTTCGGCCTGGACTTTCTACTGAAAGCGCCATCCTGAGTCTTAAGCACACTGTCCAGTACTACACACAGAGGGGTACACCTTTATATGCATGTTTCCTCGACCTGTCAAAAGCATTTAACCTAGTGTCTTATGACCTGCTGTGGGAGAAGCTTTAGAAAACGGAAGTGCATACGCAGGTGCAACGTCTCTCACTATTGGTATGCTAATCAGACAGTAGTTATTTGTTATTCAAGAGTGCAAAGTTGCTTTTCAACCGCGTGTTTAATTTTGATGACCGAGCAAGCGAAGGAAAAATCTTTGCACTCGAGTGCAACACGTAACTTTTCATTCCACCTCAGCGAGAAAATGACTAAATGCAAAAAAAAAAACGGTTTTCTGAGAAAGTTCTGGCTCCTTTTGCTAGTCGCCACGTGTTGAACATTTCGTTCTGTTTTAAATACTTCTCGCGTGATTGTTGAGGGAGAAAGCTCATTTGCGCATTATTAACAGTTTCAGTCAATTCTGTTGGCGTCAAACAAACTTCCTCGTCGCTAGAATCACTCATTTTGGTTTTTTCACTGGTTTTCAAGTTTCTTGTTTTTAAATGTGGTTTAAGAATGACGTGAAAAAATGCCGCGTAAAGAACCGGGATACAAAGCAAATTGAAAAACGAACACCAAGAAGGTTCCGTGTTTGAGTTTTTAACAAATAAAAAAAAAGTTGTATGATAAGTATATTCGGCACCATAGAGGAGTAGTAAATAGGTTTAATGTTTTTTTAAATTCACAAACTTAGTGCACACGATGTTCTAAATTCAATTTACTTTATCCTCTAGAGTATAAAAATGGCTTTTCCACTCACATTTTGAAGAAAAAAAATACTCTTTCCGAGATGGTGGGATGAAAATAATGTTAGATGGGCAGGTAGCCTCTCTGACGTGTACAGGTTGGAGTGCGGAACGAGACAAGGTACCCACCTTGATGTATCCCAAGCTCTTTAAAGATGTGTCTTTAAGGCAGCAGTGAGCTGCCGCATACAGCAGTGGCTTTATTCCCTAGTCTAATCTACTATTATTTTTAACTAGTCTCGAAAGTCTTGTATTTCTCGGGAATCCCGGGACTGGTCCGAATTTCGATTTTTTTAGTCCCAGGATTCGAAAATGTATCGAGACTGAAAGCCTTAATTGCTACATCGGAACCAAACAATTATTTTTTGTAGGTAGGTACACAAACTGGTTGGATAATAGGCTAAAAATAAAACAACTTTAATTATTTTAAGAGTACATTTATTATTATCTAATGGACCAGTGCAGAAGCCTCCATTAACGTTCAAGAGTAGAATAAATTTATAGTAAGTAGGATGAAACCCATTTAAATGGAAGAGAATATAGCAATAATATGGTAGGGAAGTGAAAATGCGCTTTTAAGGAGGAAGGAAAAGCGGTTTAACTCTATTCCCGACAAAAGTACAAGACCTATAATTTTTGTATTTACAATTTTTTTACAAAACCTCAAAATGTATGTTAGTCCGGTGCCTGGGGCGTAAAAACCATCAAAGCCTAGAACTTTGTTGACTGTGGGTTGATTTTAAAAAGAAAAACTGAATGTGAAGCTAATTTATTTATTTATTTATTTATTTATTTATTTGAACTTCATGCAACAGTTAAGGTACACAGGCGGACTTAATGCCGTAGGCATTCTCTCCCAGTCAACCTAGGGTGGTGAAGAGAGAAGGTGGCAGGTGCATAAAAAAAAAACCGGCCAAGTGCGAGTCGGGCTCGCGCACAAAGGGTTCCGTAGCAGCAAATATAATAAACTTATTATGTCAATTTATACACCTGGTGAATGGAGCCTAAACTCTCCCGATATTTTGCCTTGTACTTTTATGTATGAATATTAATTTTATATATGTATTTATAAATATTCCGTGCTATAGGCGTGCCCAAATCGGCTTGTGATAACTGAATAAAGAAGTATATACACCAGCTTCACAATTAAAATTACCAAATATATTATCCAGGTGAGTTTCACCTCTAGTGGTTATACAATTTTGGAGAAGAGGTGTATATCCCGCATTCTGCATAAATTTATGTATGTAGTTTTGTTTGAGGAAATCTTCGTTAAAATCTCCAAAAATTAGTGTAGGCATAGAATGTTCATTAAATATATATTTGTTCATAAATTCTTTTAAGGTATTATTGGAGCACCTAGGTGATCTGTATATTGCAAATAATCTCTTATTATCATACTCCAATGAGACTCCTTCAATGTGTCCAGAAACACTACTTGATTGCTCTAAGTAGCTTTTAGGAGATGTAATCGGCAAATTCGGTTTAATAAATGCTAGAACCCCAAACCCAGGATTTGATGATGTTTGTTCCGGCCCATTTGTTCTAATTAATTCTATGAAACCGGGTAAAGAGAAGTTATCGTTTAAGCAACTCCAAGTTTCTGATGCAAAATAAATGTCACATGATAATATTTGTGGATCATTGGCTATGTCCGGTAAATGTTTATTTAAAGATTGTACATTATGATACACAATTTGAGAGCAGTTACGAGGTTCCCTCAAAAATCGGAAAACGGGAACTAATAGTTTCTGTCGCAATCTAGCCATTTCTTTTACTATAGAATCTTGAGAACTAGGGGGGCGTGGCGGTTTGAAAGAATCAGTTACTATAAATAAACCTTGTGCAGTAGTTGCACGAGAACACGCTACGTACATCATTGATCTTTGAATTGTAGGTTTTAAATGTATCACCACTCGCTCTAAGGTTGTACCTTGACTTTTGTGTATAGTGATGGCTTCCGCTGGCACAACAGGAAACTGACTCCTCCGAACCTGTAAATTTGATGATTTATACCTTTATATGTTCTGTGATTTATACCGCTTTACTGTATACGTAACCGGTTCTAATGGTGTCCAGCCCTGGTCCAGTCTATTTTTATAACGGTGCAGCGAAGAGATTGCATTGCATCGTTTGTGTTGGCCAATGACATTATCATCGAAGGATAACCACATACGCAACGGCCGTCTTTCACCAGTTGCCCTGTTGATGGCAAAATCAATAGCTGATAGTTTACCAGTAGATCCGTTAGTAAGGCCATCTGCAGTATCTATATTAACAGTCAACATGTATTTAGCACCGATCTTTAAAACTAAAGTCGAAGGAAGACCGTATGTTTGCTGAGTCGTTAATTTGGAAACTGTCTCTAAAGCTTTTTGCTTCATTGTGGAATTTAATTCACCGCAAACAGTATCTATTGCTTTCGATATAGCTCCATCGGTAGTCATACTTGATAAGACTGCGTTATTGTGATTGTCTACCTCTCGATTGCTGGCATATAGATGAATGGCTCCTCGGGATTCCTCTGGCAACGTATTGTTATTAAAACAACGACTTTTAAATAGTGTTATATCTTCATCGGTCATTGTCCCACTTGCCATATTATTTAAAGGTGTAGCAAAGGCAACATCATCTCTTTGTCACATTATTTGATGCAATTCCGTTAAGCTAAAGAGATCCCAAATTGGTGTTCCACATAATTCAGCAAGAGGATTTCGTGAGCTAGGCTGAAACACCCAATTGTCACCGACAGGTGGTAGTTGCCTGAAATCACCGACAACAATTACAGATATGCCAGCAAATAAAACAGATGAATGAAATACTTGTTGTAGTCGGCGATTGATTTGATGAAAAGTTCTTGAACCCAACATGGAAATTTCATCAATAATAATAAGGCGCATTTTTGACAATTTTGTGGCTAATGTGTTGGCGACACTGGGTGAAAGTTCCGGTAAAATACTTCCTGCTTGCGAAACTGGAAGGCCCAGGGCGCTGTGTACGGTTTGTCCGCCTATACCAAATGCGGCTTTTCCAGTAAACGCTGTGAGGAGAATTTTTAAATCATCAGGGTTCGTGCCAGGTTCCCTATTAAACTGAAGTGTCAAGGACTGGAACAAAGCTCTTATTAAGACACTTTTGCCAACTCCAGCTCCCCCACTTATAAATAAATAAATAGGAGAAGATGCCTTACGCATGTTTTCAAGGACGTGTAGTAATATGTCTCGTTGGTCAAAATTTAACTTTCTACATAAATCAAGCACATCACCTTCACAAAGTTGCGGAGGTGTAGCGATAAAAGTTAAAGGATCGCCACATATTTGTGGTCCACCATGACCGCCAGGAATAATGTCCTCAGCAACATCTCCGATTTGAGTTTCAAATTCGTAGTCTCCGAAAGGCTCTACCCCATTTACCCCTCTCTCATTAATTTCCTCATTTTCCTCATTTGAATCAGCATCTCTTATAGCTAACAATAAAGATTCGAACTGGTCTGGCCCTCCAAGCTTGTTAAACTGATCACTTTCATTTTGTATTAAATCTTTATGTTGCAAAAAAATATTTTTTAAATCTAAATCAGGATTAATTAATTCCTCTTCCTCGTTACGCCAAGGTATATAGAGCATTATTTGCTCTCGGTAAAAGTTATCTGGGTCTTCATGATAACTGTAACGGCGAAAACGGATTATTCTGGGTTTTATTTTTTGCCTTATAAATCCCAAACTGTCTTGTAGGGGAAGCCAACTGCCGTTGTTTTCGTCCATTTCTTGACTATGGTCATTGTCGTCACTAGAATCTAGATAGGTAGCACTAGCGACCGGCCGGCGTTTCGAGTAATAATAATAGGCTGCAAAATAGGCTAAACTGACATTTTCTAATGCAATTGGTCGTTTAGTATAATAATCAATGAAGCTTTTTTGAAATATATCATCCGAATTAGGATCTAAATTTTGAATTTCACGCGTACTTTTTAAAATATGTACTCTTTCCTGTGGCAGACTAGTGTTAACATATATTTCTCCTTCACTAGCTCTCGATAGTGGAAAACTTGCTAGACAGTACACGGCCTCTTGAGCAGAAATTTCACTAGCGTTCAAAAAAACATTTGAAACGCTACGCAAGGACTCCTTTATACTGCTATTGCCATTTTTAGCTTCTTCTATGGCGGAACGTAAAAGACGTGACATACCTTTGTCTGCCTTATTTATGTAATCCACAATATAAACTGCACAAGCAAATGGATCTACTATATACTGGATATCCATATTTGCTTTATGCAACTCTATGATTTTTTTAGAAAATGCATTGATATACGTGTCTTTTGGAGACCGCTTTAGAAATACTTTGGGCCTCTTTAAAGTGCTTCTTATAGCTAAAATATAATTTTCATATGTAACACCTACGAATTCCAAAAAATCTGTAAATGTTTCTATTTCAGGTGGAATATCTTGCATTTTAATTTGGATACTTCTTGCAATATCTTTGACCCTTTTATAAGAAGCATTATCCTTTGGAAGTTCGACTAGTATTTGAGTGGAATCTAAAGGGAAAAACGGTATATCAAAACGGCAAAGTTTGTCCGGCTTGGGCCTACACGTGTGCGTATGTTTATGTTTTTGAACATGAAGAATATCCTCTGTTAGTTCATTGCTATCACAAGTTAAAATGTTATCCACAAACTGGACGACTCTTTCAGCTGATTCAACATCACCGGGTACAAAAATAGGTGCCTCCTCAAGCCAAAGCATCATATGTGCATGTGGCGAGCCCCTATGCTGGAATTCAATCCTATAGTAAAAATGACTAATAACATACTTTCCAAAAGGACCGGAAGAACAAGACCACGTTTTACGAATTTCCCTTAGCTTTGTTTCAAAGTAAGAGGCACATATAAACGGGTCGGATTGAATGAGCCGCGCTTTCGTTTCGTAACTTAGATTTTCGACTTCATACAAAGAAACAGTTTCACCGTCAACAACTTCCTTTAGCATTACCAGAAGTTCTAGCCACTGTACTTCGGCAGCCGACAGCGTCAAAAAGAAAGATGGTACTCCAAACTGTCTTATCATGACTAATACCTTCTTCTTTTCTCCCTCCCAGTGTGAAGGCGAATTTCTAATGCCACTAAGTACGCGATACCCGTCGTCGTGCTGAACTAAATTATCTATATAGTTCATATCTAGAACATTACTGGCTAAAACTGGTGTTCCTTTAACAGTTTTTTTTTTTCGAAGACATGTTGTTATACTATTTTTTACAATTGTCATTTGCTGTTTTTTTAGAGCAGTAAAAAGATAATCCGGTCGAACAGCTCGTCGGTCTTGTCTTGATATTTCCGATTTAATTATTTCAGAATGTCTCAAATTAATCTTAAAATCTCGTTTGACGCCGCAATGAACTTTTATAAATGCCAACTCCTCTAAATGCTCATCAAATAATAAAGAGATAGGGCGCTGTCCTTCACCGGGAGCCAGTACTATAACATCCTGATTGTCATCCAAAAGTGTTTCTGTACCTCCTGGGTTAAGTTCAACACCTTCCGTAGGATCTACAGTCTCTTCGTCGATAGCATCGGCATCGCATGTACATCTAGTTTCATTTTCAGGATCATTACCTGCCCAAGATACATTTAGTGCGACACCGTTTTCCTGAAATAACTCGCACTGTACTAAATATTGCGCGGCCCTACGCACGAATTCAGGCCGTACTTGTTCTTTGCGGCCGTGCCTATAACAAAACCTTCGTTTCAGTTCAACTGTAATTACGTTGTCGTCATTTACGGACCGAGGTAAAGCACTGACCATGTTGTTAACTAGCACTGGAACATTAACAACGTTACCTTGAAGGCCATGTTGGAATCCTAAACCCTGACCCCTGCGAACAATTTTCAAAAAGACATGGCGTGGGCTTACCAAACGCTCTTCCAGAGGAGTCAAGTCTTTTAATACTTCTGGAATACAGGGAAAAATTAAACCATTCGCCCTCGCAAGCCTAGGTATAGTACCTTTGTTAATATATCTTGCACATGTGGAACAAAATTCTCCGTAATTTTGAGTTGGATTTAAATGGAAAACATTATCCACAAATAGTTGTCCATATTTGTTTAAAGCAATATCCTTAGATATTTTTTTTATAGAATTAATGTGCCACAATCTACCGCAGCAGTGGCAAGGATGCGTGTTTCCTTCCTTAATATTTTTTAAATAATTTTGTACAGTTAAGTCCCATGAATCTTTTTGCTTCGATCGTAATTCTTGTCTAGCAGCACTGTTTCGCATCTGTTCATTTCGTCTATATTCCTCGTTTTCTCGAGTAACACGACGAGCGTGTGTGTCGCGCTCTTGCTCAGCTTCTCTAAATTCGACATCCATTCGAGCTACTCGATGCGCTTGAGTGTTACGCTGTTGCTCATCTCGTCTGTACTCGTCATCTTGACGAGCAGCTCGATGAGCTTCAGTGTCGCGCTCTTGCTCAGCTTGTCGATATCGGACATCCGTTCGAGCTACCCGATGAGCTTGAGTATTACGCTGTTGCTCATCTCGTCTGTACTCGTCATCTTGACGGGCAGCTCGATGAGCTTCAGTGTCGCGTTCTTGCTCAACTTGCCTTATTTCTAGATTTAAACGTTTGCTTCGGCGAAGAGAACTATTCACTACCTGTTCATGACACTTTTTTCGTTTGTTGGACCTAAGAACCTCTTTAGCGACTTGGTTCCTCTCTTTTTCTCTAATTGAAACATCTTTATTAGATCTGGACAGCCTCTTTCTATCTCTATTGTTTTGTTTTATACGTTCCGCGTCCATAGTAGTACAGTTATTCGCTATGCTCTGTGTTTCCTCCATAACATACTCGTAATTCTGATTAAAATTTAAGTTATCGTTCTGACTGTGGGATGTTATTGAATTTTGTGAACGGTGTTTCTGTTTCTTTTCAGTCTGTTTCTGTTTATTTGTCTCCAGTTTAAGGGCTATATTATTGAAAAGATTAGAAGGGGCACGTCCTGGTGAACGCCTGCTCGTAGCGGGAAAAGCCAAAAGCCCATCGGTTAAAAGCATTTCAAGCAAATGGGGTCTCATCATTTCTGGCACGTAATTAAATTGAGAAGGGTTCGTTTTTAAAGCTAAAGAGGTGGCAAAAGCAATGGCAAACAAACCACAATCAATAGTATTCGGTTGTCGCTGAACACTTGGAAACTGAATACATGACTCCGATAGATACGGAAACAAGGCTTTTACATATATTTTTTGCGATTTTCCTAGAACACCAACAAGACTATCGTACACACGCAGTATTCCATTAATGTAATAAATACAACTCCAGTGCCCCACTAATCCCACGTCACCGTCATAAATTACTTGAAGGTGCGTCTCATTTTTAGGTACAGGTTCAATCAGTTCAGGGTGTTGAAATAATTCTAGCTCACGCGGTCTAAATGATGTGCACCGAAGTAACTTTTCATGAAATGCGCGAACCACATCATCTTCGATATAGTTATTATAATTCAGAATGTAGGAAAACGTATTATCTAAAGTATCCATTGTTAGATGATATACAATAAGCTTTAGAAATTTTAAAAACCTGCTACGAAACACTAAAATTTGCACCAAAAACAAATGAATTTATATTATTGGGGGATTTATTAGTACGTGACCGGTTTAATAGCACCTATTAAACCAGTATACCTACTTACTTATTTTTTATAATAGGTACAATTCAATATTAAAAAGTCTCAACGCCAAATTCGACTTGCGAAAGAAGTAAATGGGAACGATGAAATTCTCTTAGCGCGCACAAGTGACAACGACGTCTGCCCTCACGTGTCTGCCCGTTCGGGTCGACGCGGTTAGCTATCTTATCCCCGCCCCCGCGCGAGACCACGCCCCGCAACTCACGCGCTGCAGCGCAGCGAGCGACCGATCTTCTTGAATCGATGTAATAATAATCTATAGGATTAACGCGTTTTAAAAATATTGGTTCGATGGATATGTTTAACCTATTATTACTCAACAATCACATTTGTAATATTAAACTTTATCAAATGCACAATGTATTTAAGGTACATTACTGGATAAGGATTAATGGCGTATTGCTTGAATAAGCTAATATTTCTCGTAAAAAGTACCTACATTATAAAGATTTTATATCATCGCGGATTTTTAAAGGTGTACAATACTGTAGTATATTTTTTGATCTATCTTATAAGGTTCAGCCATCGTTTTCAGTGTAAGCACAATAACTTAACCAAAATTACAGTTAAATCAACCTATCTCAAAAACTATAAGAGATACTTTGATCAAACCAAAAATCGTTGAAAGAGTTAATTAGCATGCATCACCTCTATTTTTTTTAGAATTTTATACCCCGTAGTTATAAAAATAGAGGGGGGGGATATACTTTTTACGACTTTGAGAGCTGATATCTCAAAAACCGTTCACTTTAAGAAAAATGTTTTTTAGAAAACTTTATATCATTTTAAAAGACCTTTCCATTGATACCCCACACGGGTATGTACATCGAAAAAAAAATTTTCATCCCTCAGTTACATGTATGGGGGGCCCCACCCCCAATTCTTTTTTTTACTATTTAGTGTCATAATTTTGTAGCGGTTCATACAACACATATTCCCATCAAATTTCATCACTGTAGTACTTATAGTTTCCGAGTAAATCGGCTGTGACAGACGGACAGACGGACAGACGGACATGACGAAACTATAAGGGTTCCGTTTTTGCCATTTTGGCTACGGAACCCTAAAAAAGAAATGTATAATTAGAAATCGAGGGTACATAATTATATATACAAATAAAATATACTTACATATATATCCAATATAGTATATACCTACATATATATATCTATATAAAATGAAGGAAAGAGGATATTGAAACGACTCCGCTACTTGTGTAGAAAATAATTCCTCAACTTCCGCTTAAATGCATAGTGACTGGTGGCCGTCCTGATGTCGAGAGGAAGCGCATTCCACAGAAGTATGGACTGTATGTGAAAGGAAGAATGAACAAAATCAGAAGTATGAGAAGGACAAAGCAGTAGAAGATTGTTAGAAGAACGAAGACTTTTAGCATGGGAAGAACATAAATATTGAAAATGTGATATAAGATAAGAAGGGGGGTTAGGAGAGTTGAGCAGTGAGAAAAGAGTAGTCAGTGCGCGCAAACTCCTCCTCTGGCGAATGGGCATCCATTTGAGTTCAGTTCTGTAACTCGAAATATGGTCATATTTCCTTAAATTAAATATGAACCGAATACAGTTGTTGAGAAGCCTGTCGAGTTTATCCAGTAAGACCGCGTTCAGATCAAAGCAGCACACGTCACCATAGTCGATAACAGGGAAAATTAAAGTTTGCACAAGCATAATCTTCGTTTTCACGGGCAAAAAGTTCCTCAGACGATACAGACACCGCAGAGTCCCGTTGACCCTTTGGCAGACACTAGAAACCTGACTTTGCCAGCCAAGCGTCGAGTCAAGATGCAAACCGAGATCCTTGACGCTAGGACTAATGGGGATGATGTCACCATTAAAGACAATTGGAGGAAGAGAGTTGACCACCACTCTGCCCATCATGCGCGAGCTTCCGATGATAATGGCCTGACATTTTGTGGGGTTTACGGACACCCCAAATCTATCAGACCAATCCCTGATAGCGTCCAAATCCCGATTTACATCTTCTATAGCGTCTGACAAATCTTCTACCCGAGCAGATGCATATAATTGAAGATCATCGGCGTAAAGATGATACGAACACCGAAGACAGAGAGTTATAAAATTTATAAAGATGGAAAATAATAACGGAGACAGAATACCGCCTTGCGGAACACCAGAATCTAGATCACGCCAACTCGACGAATTCTCGTCGACGCGAACCGACTGCTGGCGTCCCCGAAGATAAGAAGAGAACCATTCCAACGCCTCGGATGAAACCATAAGATGTGAAAGGATAGAAAGAAGAATATCGTGACTGACAGCATTAAAGGCATTTGAGAAATCAATTAAGACCAAGATGGTAACCTTGGTATCCTCCATGGCTTCCCTAATGTCGCCAGTCACTTTAAGGAGAGCTGAAGCAGTACTGTGACCAGGCCTGAATCCGGATTGAAATGCGCTAACAAGATTGTTACGGTGAACAAATCCGGAAAACTGCTTATGGACACAGGCCTCAAGCACTTTGGATAGGAAAGGAAGAATAGAAATTGGGCGAAAATGGTTAGGTAGGGAGGGATTAGAGATTTTAGGAAGTGGACGTACGTAAGCCATACGCCACAGGGATGGGAATTGACCGGAAAAAAGGGAAAAATTAATAATATGGGAAATCGGGGGAAGAAGAAAGTCGAGGATCAAGGTAATCATATAACGACTGATGTCGTCATGTCCCACAGCCTTAGATTTTACGGACAGGATGATCTTTTTGATTTCATCCAAGGTAACTGGAGAAAAGTGGAATGGTTCAATGATGGGACCTGGTAGACCTAAAATGAAATCAACCGTCTGAGACAATATTTGGGTATTCAAATGACAGGAGGTTGTGAAGTAACGGTTGATATCATCCAGGGCGATTGTTTTAGGGAATTCCACATGACGTGGTTTACCGATACCGAGAGTTCCGAGGAACTTCCAGATATCGGCAGAAGAAGAAGAAGATATGTTTTCGAGAATATGGCGGCGTTTAGCATTGCGTATCACCTGATTACACCGATTTCTTGCAGCTTTGAAAATGTCCCTATTTTCCGCGGTACGGTCCTTTTTGAATTTTCGAAAGGCCCGATCCCTGCGCCTCATTGCCATACGAACATCTGTCGTCATCCAAGGGGCGGGTTGACGTTTAAGCCTAACCCTCTTGACAGGCGCATGTTTGTCGTAAAGCGCAAGGACCGTCCTATTAAAAATATCTAGTTTATCATCAACAGACGTCGCCGCTGCAAGCTGGTCCCAATCGAGTTTCGACGCATCCTGACGTAGCTTTTCGGCATCCATCCGTGCGAAGCAGCGCATGCGCAAAACTTTAATGGGAAGTTTTGGAGGTTTTAGGATATATGATAGGAAAATAAGGTCATGATGGGAAAAACCAGGTGCAGGGCACTGGCCGTGAGAGGAAACCAAGGAGGGCGAGGATGTTAGGATGAGGTCAAGCCATGTGTCTTCACCAGAGATATTGAAATGTGTAGGTTGCAGTGGAAGGACATGGAGGCTAACGGATTCGATGATATGAAGGAGTTTACGAGAACGAGGGGATGAGTGAGAGAGGTCAGTGTTGAAATCGCCCATGATGACATAGTGTGCATACTCTGACCCCACTGATTCCAGCGCTAGCTCTAGTTTGGAAAAGTAGTCAATGGCAGGAGGGCAGTAGACAACGCCAAGTAAGGTTTTGACACCTTTGACGTATACTTCCAAAAACAAATACTCGACAGAAGCACTATAAGACGAAGGAGATGATGCAACTATTTTAAATGGGAAATCGCATCGAAGATAGATGGCAACACCACCTCCTCCCTTTCCAATCCTATCATTGCGGATAAGAATGAAACCGGGAAGAGGGTAGGTGGTAGAGAGAAGGTGAGGTTTGAGCCAACTCTCAGAAACCAGGACGGCGTGTACATTGGCGTCTGAAAAGGCGTCATGCAGGTCACTATAATGGCTAGGCACGCTTTGAGCATTAATGTGGCAGACGTTAAATAAATGACCTTTTTGTTGACCAAAGCTGCGACGCACAAAGTCACCAAGGGTATTAGTCACGGAGCTAAAACTTACATTGGCAGATGAGTTGAAGGAATCATTAGCAGAGTGAAAAGAGTCATCATCAGAAGTCCTATATACAATAATATAATATAAAATAAATAACTATAATATAAATTTTCGGCTAACGTTTAGCCTAACCGTGCTACACCACTGTCTGTTCACCACCCGCCAGCAGCACGAACACAATATCAATAGAGAAAAAAGTAAGGAAACAATGACATTTAGTGTGCGTCAGAAAGGCTGGTTGCCTGTGGCGTTGGTCTATGAGAGTTGATTCGAAAATTGCTACATAATTGCTTATATTTGCTTCATATAATAAATAATTGCTACATAGGATATATATTTAGAAACGAAATATTTTTTTTGACCAGTCATCCTGACGTCAGGATGGCTGGTCACCTCCTAGTTTATAGTCAAGCATGCAGAGTTTACCGAATTGTATTGCGTCAATAATTGCTACATATTTGCTTCATTTATCTTATTTAGTTGTAACTTCAAACAATTGTGAATAAAGGATGTAGCAATGATTTCAATTATCCCAAGGAAAATTGCCTGATAAAATAATAAAGGCAAATATTCAGCTATGTAGGTGTCGGTTTAATTGTTTAGGCTCTGGTAACAGCGATGCGATTCTTGCATTAAAAAAATAAGTAACTACCCTCAAAAACTCAATAAGTATCATTATTACAATAATTATTCTGTGTGTGTGTCAAATAAACATTTTTTTTTTCTTGAAAAGATGGATGAAAAATGATTGCATGTAGCGGTGATGAGCATGTTGAGAAACTTTCTTCCTTTCTGCATCGTCACAAACACGAATTAAAAATAGGTTCTATAGGTAGTTACTTATTCCTTATAATGACAAAGAACCATTTCGATTGAAGAATAAAATTAAATAAGCGTGAACTGTGATTCCAATATGATATCTGCATTAGAACGTAGTGATTACATACTCTTTGATCTGCATTAGTAATGAAAGAATAATTATTGTAATAATGATACTTATTGAGTTATTGAGGGTAGTTACTTATTTTTTTAATGCAAGACTCGCATCGCTGTTACCAGAGCCTAAACGATTAAACCGACACCTACATAGCTGAGTATTTGCCTTTATTATTTTATCAGGCAATTTTCCTTGGGATAATTGAAATCATTGCTACATCCTTTATTCACAATTGTTTGAAGTTACAACTAAATAAGATAAATGAAGCAAATATGTAGCAATTAATTGACGCAATACAATTCGGTAAACTCTGCATGCTTGACTATAAACTAGGGGGTGACCAGCCATCCTGACGTCAGGATGGCTGGTCAAAAAAATTATTTCGTTTCTAAATATATATCCTATGTAGCAATTATTTATTATATGAAGCAAATATAAGCAATTATGTAGCAATTTTCGAATCAACTCTCATAGACCAACGCCACAGGCAACCAGCCATTCTGACGCACACGACATTTACAACACAAAATAATAACAGCAAGCGAGAAACGAAACAAAACATAACAAGATACACGAGCAACAACGAAACGCAATTTACAATGACAAACAAAGTTACGTGAAAATAGGGATGCAATTTTGACATATTGACACTTGACAGGTGACATTAACCATAAATAATACATTAGACATGCGAAATGTAGCTCACTGAAAAGAAAAGAGAGATACAGCTCTTTTGATCAAAAGAGCTATATCACTCTTTTAGCTCTTTCGCTCACCGAATAACTCTTTCAACTCTTGAGCTCAATTGATTTACTTGCGAGCTACAGATCATATTGAGCCGCGCTACTTTACGCAAGTCAATCGAGACAAATAGCTCAATGGCTCTTTAAAATCTTTAAAGTTCTTTAGTTCATTTAACGTAGTTGCGAGCTATAGATACAATTTGATTCATTGGGTTGTTTTATTCTTATCACAACTAAATATAACTATGAAAGCCAATGATTTTCCTTACGCAATATTATTACCTTATTTATACGCAAAGTCTTTTTTCTTCGAAAACACTTAATATTATTTAGCTTATAACACTACTGTTAGGTTTTCCGATATTAGTATATCAATATTAAGTTTTAATCGATAATACTGGCACATTTTATTTGTTATACTGCTAACACTAATTAAAAAAACAACGGTGATAAACAAATGACGGAGGCGGGTCGGCGATTATGGCGGGAATGAGCATCGAATACGAACGCGTTGAGTGGTATTTGAAGAAGAAATATACGGATCTTACCCTTCAGATATTTCATGTGAGTTTTATTATATCATTTCTAATAACTCTAACATTTCAGAAGTGGGATAAGCCCGCTTACTGCCCACTTGATTTAGTTTAATCTGTTGAGCCCGTTGAGCAGACGCCGGCGTCCGTACGCCTATAAATTGTCTTTCTATTATGTCTGTAATTACGGTACTCAAAAGATTAACCTATCCATACCCGCGAAACGAGACATAATAGTAAAACAATAACAGCGCGGTCCTATGAGACCAGTCGGGATTCATGAATAAAACAACAGTTTATAAAATTTCTTGATATTTGAGTAGTTACATGGCCAACGTTTACAAGTTCCAGAAACGATGCAACGAACTAGTGAGCCTTCTTCGTGACGGCGCCTGAGGACGCCTTTCCATGAAGAAGCTGATCGGAGTGCAAGCAGACGGAGTCGCAGTCGCACGCGCCGCACGGGCGGCAGCTGCCGCAGCCGAGGGCCGCGCGCCGAGGGCGCGCCGAGGGCGTGGCAGCATCCGAAAATTGGAACAGGAGCTGGAGCAACATCGGGAACAACATCGTGCTCTGGAGAGTAAGCTGAGCCGGGAGCGCAGCCTTCGGCGACGCACGTCACCACCAGGTGGCGCTGAGCGCGGCCGTCAGCGGTTGTCGAAAGACAACGAGTTGGAGCGGATGCGGCCGCGAGACAGAAGTTCGTCTCGTGATCGCCCTGCAGTGAAGAGGTCTCGTGCTGATGACGACGCATCTGCGACACCACGGATTACACGGTCGGATAGTCCAACTTTTACATATAAAGATGTTATGAACTTTATAAACAATATTAAGTCTCAATCGCAGCCGATAACAGCGACACCACCGCCACAAAATACTAATAATTATAGTATTAGTCCTAAAAATATTTTGCCAGATTTTGACCCTTCGTCAAAGGGTCAGCGAATAGATATTTGGCTTAAAAAGGTAAATGAGTGTGCCACTGTTTATGGCTGGGATGAGAGAACAGTTATACATTTTGCTATGCAGAAACTACAAGGATTGACCAAAATGTGGTATGAGAGTTTGAACTCATTACTATTTACTTGGAGTGAGTGGCAACATAAATTAAGATGTGCCTTCCCGTTTGATCAAAATTATGGCCAATCCTTAGAGGAGATGCTTAGGAGAAAAAGCAAGTTTGATGAACCTCTTGAGACGTATTATTATGAAAAATTGGCTCTTTTGAACCATTGTGACATTGATGGCAAACGTGCGGTGGAATGTATAATCCATGCTTTAAGTGATAGTACGATGAGGTCTAGCACCAATGCGATATGTTGTACCCAACCTGATCAATTGCTGCAGTTTCTTATGAGCAATAAGGACACTGGGCAGCCCTATGATCGTACCCAGTCTATTGGTAAAACTTTTGGTGCATCCATGATCTTCCACCACCAATGAGAGTCCTGAAAACAAAGCAAACTTTTAAATATCAGCATATAAAAAACTACTTTAACATACACAACTTTCACAGAACTAAACATTACAGTCACCTCGGCTTGTGAGAAGGATGGTTCACAGCTTCCGTGACTTATATAGTTTATTCTATTGATGTATTTATAGCTTGTGAGAAGGAGGGTTCACAAGTACAGTCACCTCGGTTTGTGAGAAGGATGGTTCACAGCTTCCGTGACTTATATAGTTTATTCTATTGATGTATTTATTGCTTGTGAGAAGGAGGGTTCACAAGTACAGTCACCTCGGTTTGTGAGAAGGATGGTTCACAGCTTCCGTGACTTATATAGTTTATATTATTAATGTATTTATTGCTTGTGAGAAAGAGGGTTCACAAGTACAGTCACCTCGGTTTGTGAGAAGGATGGTTCACAGCTTCCGTGACTTATATAGTTTATTCTATTGATGTATTTATTGCTTGTGAGAAGGAGGGTTCACAAGTACAGTCACCTCGGTTTGTGAGAAGGATGGTTCACAGCTTCCGTGACTTATATAGTTTATATTATTAAT
Source organism: Mythimna separata (assembly GCA_030763345.1). NCBI lineage: Eukaryota > Metazoa > Arthropoda > Insecta > Lepidoptera > Noctuidae > Mythimna > Mythimna separata. Next base: position 16,305,062 of record CM061167.1, on the reverse strand, counting down.
GTATTTATTGCTTGTGAGAAGGAGGGTTCACAAGTACAGTCACCTCGGTTTGTGAGAAGGATGGTTCACAGCTTCCGTGACTTATATAGTTTATTCTATTGATGTATTTATTGCTTGTGAGAAGGAGGGTTCACAAGTACAGTCACCTCGGTTTGTGAGAAGGATGGTTCACAGCTTCCGTGACTTATATAGTTTATTCTATTGATGTATTTATTGCTTGTGAGAAGGAGGGTTCACAAGTACAGTCACCTCGGTTTGTGAGAAAGATGGTTCACAGCTTCCGTGACTTATATAGTTTATTCTATTGATGTATTTATTGCTTGTGAGAAGGAGGGTTCACAAGTACAGTCACCTCGGCTTGTGAGAAGGATGGTTCACAGCTTCCGTGACTTATGTATTTTATGAAATGGATTTATAGCTTGTGAGAAGGAGGGTTCACAAGTTAATGTTGGAATGGGTTGTGAGAAGGAGGGTTCACAACTTTAGTTATTATTTTTCTTTTGGGAATATTATTGATGTATTTCATGTAGGATGCTTTGCAAAGAATGTCTGTAATAGAAATAATTTTAAAATATATGTGAGTCGGATTCGATGCTATCACCTATGCTGGCCGAGAGTTAGGTTGTAAAGCAAATTTTCTTACGTGCATGAGGACATGCACGATGTCAGGATGGTCGAGTGTTAGGTTTTCCGATATTAGTATATCAATATTAAGTTTTAATCGATAATACTGGCACATTTTATTTGTTATACTGCTAACACTAATTAAAAAAACAACGGTGATAAACAAATGACGGAGGCGGGTCGGCGATTATGGCGGGAATGAGCATCGAATACGAACGCGTTGAGTGGTATTTGAAGAAGAAATATACGGATCTTACCCTTCAGATATTTCATGTGAGTTTTATTATATCATTTCTAATAACTCTAACACTACCTATTACTAATCCTAACTAACTACAACTAATAATTAAACTTTTAACTAAGAAATACACCTATATAATATTTACACACAAAGTCTTTTTTCTTTGATACACTTAATATTGTTTAGCGTATAATTAAAAATTTTAAAAGCAACGATGACTGTTTGTTTTGTTTACAAAATTAAAACTATTATTCCCTGATTTTCATACTTAAGAAAAAGTAATAAAGCATTTTTTCTTTTAAAACAATCACTATAAGAGTTATTTTACAATGACGTATTGAGCCGAAGAATCGGTCAGTGAGCAATATTGCGAAATCGTTCACCTGTTGGTCGGGGAAGTTCGGTCCCTGTTCGGGTATTCTCGTATGTCGGGCCGCTCTCGGCGTTTCGCGCGTCGCCGTCGGTATCACTCACTCGTCCAGTCACAGAGTATAGAGCCAAGGAGCCATTGAGCTAAATGAACTAGTGAGCGATTCTGTGATCGACTGAGCGAGTGAGAGCGAGATTAAAATTAAAGAGCTAGTTCAATTTTATCTCTCATTCGCGAGCTACCCATCTCTATAATACATGTCGAAAAGTAGTTGTCACACAAACAAAACATTGAAAAAATACCACCAAAATTAAATATGAGAGTGATGAACATAAATACTGAGCGGGTATACAAGTACAACAAATATTGCACAGTAACAGGTGACGTCACAACCACAAATAAGCACAATTGGAAAAAGTGATTTTTAGGTACGAACTAAACACACAATGAAACTAAGTTCTACGCACTCCGCTATTGCTGCTTGAAGAAGATTCCCCAGCCTTCTTGGGATACTTAATAAGCAAAGGATTCAGTTCCTCCATAGACGTGATTTTAAGGCGTGTTCCGTCAGGGGTTCTGATGACAATAACCCCGTCCTGAGTCCAGCACGCTGACATCCCGAAATGCAGACGGGCTTTGCTGAATACTGCTTGTCTAACCCTGGTCAGGAATTCCTTGACGGCGATAGGGGAACCCTTTAATGCAGACTTCGCCTTCCAGACAGCAGACTTATGGTCAATATCAGAAAACCTTACCAAAATAGGTCGGCTGCGAGTGGGTCCTCTGCTTGGTGCCCCCAGTCGATGACACACTTTGATGGATGTTGTGGTGATGTCCTTCAGGGCCAGCTTATTATGAAGGGTATCTAACACCAACGCCCTGCAGTCCTCTTTGTCCGCTTCAGTATAGCCGGTAAAAATGAGGGCCTTCCGACGAGTACAAGTCTCCAGACTGTCAACCACTCTAGAGCACTCAGCAATTTGCTTCCGGAGAAGACCCAACAAGCCAAATATGAGCTCCCTGAATGACCGGAACTCCTCACGGACCTTAGCTACGGTGTCCTTAGCAGGTCCTGCAGACTGTATCTGAGCCTCAAGCTCATCCATCTTCCCAAGGACGCACTCCTCCAGGTTCTTTTGAGCAGATCGGACTTCTTCCAGTGTTGACATTATGAAGAACAGTTGCAAGAATGTGTTGAGCTTAGATAGTTCTTGTGATGGCTGGCAGGTGATGGAGTTTAAGTGCTTTCGAGCATGGATTCTTATCAAAAATTGAGAATAGTGGATTTATATTATTAAATAACTATAACTGATACTAAAAAATTCCGAAATAGTATTTAAAATTATTTTTAATTATAGGAGTTGAAAAATTCGCGTCTTATACTTTTCACACCTACCGCCGAAAAACTAATAACAAGCATAAAAAAGTTAACCTATTAAAAAATTGTGATCTTGCCTATGAAAAATAAAAATAAGGATTAATTTTGTTCGATTTATTGTAAAAACCCCCAGGCACTGCACTATGTGTAAAATTCAAGTTTTTTGTTTTACCATGGATTTTGTTTTTATTTTTATCTTTTACAAAAATTATTTCTTTATCATGATATTTCGTGAAAACTTACCTTTATGTCCCAAACATATAACGTATTTATCTTATTTAAAATATTTATTTGTTTGCCTTTACTTTGACTTAGTTAATATTGAAAAAATATCGTTATGATTCAAACAATAAATCTCACGTCTAAAAGGTATAAAAATAAACTATACCTAAATGCTATAAATTTGTTCGATTTCAAAAAATATCTGCCCTGGTCTATTAGTACCTATATTCAAAATTTAAGAATACAATGGGTCGTCTCTTATTATAATTATACAGTGAGTAGGTATAGTTTATAAGGTGACTTAAATATTGACTAAGAGTCAGTGGCGGATTAAGCTAGCGAGAGCCTGTAGCAAATTTGATAAGGGAGGCCTCTTGAGTAGATCTTTTTTAGGGTTCCGTAGTCAACTAGGAACCCTTATATTGTTTCACCATGTCTGTCTGTCTGTCCGTCCGCGGATAATCTCAGCGATCGTAAGCACTAGAAAGCTGATACCAGTATGTTTATCAATCATACCGACAAAGTAGTAAAATAAAAAGTGCAAAATGTTTTATTAGGTTGGGATAGTACCCTAATAAAACATTTTGATGCCACGTTAAGTGGGGAGTGTTTTTTTTTTCATTTCAACCCACCCTAACGTGTGATATATTGTTGAATAGGTATTTAAAAATGAATAGGGGTTTACTGAAATAATTTTTTGATAATGTTTATATTTTCGGAAATAATCGCTCTAAAAGTAAAAAATATATATTTAGGATCAAGTGCGAGGTCCCCAAACGCGCGAGGCCCCGGTCTATGCAGGGCCCGTAGCATTTGCTACTCTTGCTGGCTAATCCACCACTACTAAGAGTTTTTATAACCTAAATGCACGGCACCACCACCCTTCCTATAGGAACGTCGCTGTCTGGGTTGTTGTACAGGAACCTGCGCTCTAGCAGCAAGATTGGTCATTATGGTATTGATGTGGAGCATCGCAAGGTTATTGTTAGGTTAGGTAGTGCTAGGTGCACTTTGGGTGCGCTAAGACCAGTGGCGAGAACTGGTAGTGGATGACGAGTGCTTGAAGTCACAAACATGACTCCATTCTCCAACAACCTGCAGACGTAGACAGTCAGTTCAAGGTAAGTATAACAGAAAACTAACAAAACAATAGTCGTCTAAAGTCTGTTCAATAAACCCGGAGACTAAAATGACATTTCAACACAAAAGAACTGGCGTCATTCCTATAGGTATAGTAATTTTGACATTACTTATGTCAATTTAGTCTCCGGGTTTATTTGACAGACGATAGCCCTATCCTCCGGGGTGACAGATGGGAATTGCCTTCCCAGTTGTCACTAGGGTGACAATGTGTTCCGACTGTTCCCTTTGAAAACTGACTAGAGGGGACAAATGGGAAGTCTGTTTCTCAGTTGTCACTGGGGGAGAGGGGGCGTGACATTTGCAACGATACCTTTCTCCCCAGAACAATTTTTTATTGGGAATAATTCGAAATTAAATGGTGTTCCTCAAGTTACACCAAAATAGAAATAGAAAGAAAAATATTCCTGGAAAATGTCGCCTACTGTGAACCGACGAGAGTAGTTCTCTTCTAAGCCCGGTAAACTTATACCTACTTGAAATTTGGTGGAAACCAAGGTCACCCAGACAAATAGATACCGTGGCTTGCTGCCCTGGCCGGTCGACAAATACAAGTTTAGGATTGAGAAAAGTAAGTTCTTGTTTCGTCTGCTTTTAAAAAACTGTGGCGTTGTTTCGTCATCTTTTAAAAAACGAAGATTATTTGTACCTACATTTTAGTCGGATCAATGCTGGTAAGTAATCGAAATTGGGGAACTCAGGCGGTGAAAGTTTCAATTAGTAATTTGGATAAATACTCTTAGTTAATATTAAAGTCGTTTATGTACTCGTTTACGTCAGCAACACAGATATTTACTAACTATTGTAGACTATTGGAGAAGGGTACATCGATCAAAACTGTCGTTATTTATCTATACTAATATTATAAAGAGGTAAAATTTGTAAGTTTGTAAGTTTGTAGGTTTGTAAGTTTGTATGTAGGGGGTAATCTCTGGAACTACTGGTCCGATTTGAAAAATTCTTTCAGTGTTAGATAGCCCATTTATCGAGGAATGCTATAGGCTATATACCATCACGCTACGACCCACGGGAGCGGAGCAGTAACGAAAAATGCGGGTGAAACCGCAGGGAACAGCTAGTAACTTATAAGCTAGAGTGCGTCTAATGAAAGCGCGACCTGGAGATTTTTCCACAATTTTTTGCTATCATTCCACATTTCGCGTTCCATGGCACGTTGGCACCTTGAGTTTGGACTTCCGGATGTTTGTCAAAAGTCCTTAATCTTTCGAGTACCGTAATTAGAGACATAATAGAAAGACAATAGGTGTGCGAACGCCGGCGTCCACTCCGGGCTCAACAGATTAAATTAGGAATCATCTACCTAGCCTTTTCCCAACTATATTGGGGTCGGCTTCCAGTCAAGCCGGATTTAGCTGAATACCAGTATTTTACGAGGAGCGGCTGCCTACCAGAACTCCACAACCCATTGACTGGGGTAACACGGTACTTCATGGCAAGACTAGAGTCAGATTTACAGGCTTCTGACTATCCGTAACGACTGCCAAAGATCTACAAATGACAGCCGGGACCTACGGCTTAGCGTGCTTTCCGAGGCACGGAGGAAACTCGTTATGATAAGATGGTCACCCATCCACAGACCAACCTAGGCAAGCGTTGCTTAACCTTGAAGATCGACCTGTGCGGCTGTTATTATCTAGCCACGAGCTCCTCAATTCAATTAAATTAGGAATATAGTTCATAAAAAACTGTTATACGATCGTTATAAACACAAAAAATACTCAAGTATCAAGACATTTTACTCCTACTAAGTCAGTAATACCACATTCAAGATTCTTGGATTTAACCTCTTTTTCTCAGGTCGCGCTTTTATTAGACGGACTACATGACACATAATTATCTACATCTTAAAAATAAATATCGAAATCCAACACGGCAGCAGTCCGGAGGGTAGAATTTTTTTTATGCACATGTGTTTACCCTTGAGTTACATACAATGTGTAGTTTTGAAGCTGCAAAACATTTCTGGAGGTAATCATGTCAATGGTCCTCGACCCGAATCAACTTTAAAATGAGTAGGTAGGCCTTCAGGCCGACTCTTCACGTGACCAGAGGGCTGGGCTGTTTTTCGGCCAACGAATCAGCATTGCCATCCAACGTGGCAATGCTGCCAGCGTTCTGGGCACTATTCCTATTGACATCGACGTGGATGAGTTTTTTGATGCCCAGTAAATCCCTTTTTATTTTTGTATATATATAGGTTTGTATCTTTAGTTTGTATATATCTATTAAGTCATTTTTTAGTTTAATATGTAAATATAATTTATAAACTGTTACGTAGGTAGGTAATTTTTATTTTTTTCTTATTTATGGAAATCGGTAGGTACGTGTGAACTACCTTTTTAAAACGCGGCCACTCTGATACTCGCCTTATAACCGCGGTTTCAAACACACAAACACATTTCATTGATCCAACCACTTCCCGTACTTTTGTTTAGAGAGTTATTTTGAAAAACAGATAGATTAAAAAAAAACATAAAATATATTATTGAAAAGTAATATACGATACTTTGTCAATAATCAATAATATTTTTTTTTATGATTGATTATATGTGACTTTTATTACAACCTCCCGAAATGTTTTGCAGTTTCAAAACAGCACCCATAACCAGAGATCAAAATTAAGTAGACTATTTATGTACTTGCACTGATTTCATACAGCAAAAGAATAAAGTGGATATGCTTCAAAATCTCGCGATTCATTTTAAAGGGCAGAAAAAGTACAGACATTTATTAAACACAATAAAGTTAGACTACTGTACGTGCGATGTTGCCAAACTTACATTAACGACTTCGGGTATTCGAAGTTGCAAAATCCTAATGCGCACATGCGTCATCATCATCTGCCTAGCCTTTTCCCAACTAAATTGGGGTCGGCTTCCAGTCAAGCCGGATTTAGCTGAATACCAGTATTTTACGAGGAGCGGCTGCCTACCAGACCTCCACAACCCATTAACTGGGGTAACACGGTACTTCATGGCAAGACTGGAGTCAGATTTACTGGCTTCTGACTATCCGTAACGACTGCCAAAGATCTCCAAATGACAGCCGGGACCAACGGCTTAACGTGCTTTCCGAGGCACGGAGGAAATTTGTTATGTTAAGATGGTCACCCATCCACAGACCAACCTAGGCAAGCGTTGCTTAACCTTGAAGATCGACCTGTGCGGCTGTTATTATCTAGCCACGAGCTCCTCAATGCGCACATGCGTAATGTTGCCATATTTGTAGTTCGCACAACATAGCTCGCGTGAACAAGTGAAAACTTTATTATTATTTATTTGTTATATTGTTGGCCACACGAGATTAGAAATCCCAAGAACATTTATATCAACATTTCGATGCAAGTACATAAATAACTCTATCTAATTCCGATCTCTGCATATAACACTAGTAGGTAGGAAATTTAAGGTCTTTTAAGGTACGAAATCATCGATATGACTTCTACAACTCTGGGCGCAGTGAGAGGACGTGTCCCACTCCTGATCCTTCATTCCAGAGATCAGGCAGATTCAGGCTTCGACTTTGCCGGACTTCGTCAGTTTTATCATTTTTCCTATGAATTAACACAGATATTACTTACTATTGTTGAATATTGGAGAAAAGTACATCGATCAAAACTACACATCAAGATCTTAAAAATAAACATCGAAATTCAATATTTTATAAACGTATTTTGATATCTTCGGTAGCAGTTCGGAGTAGCCAAAGCCGTCATTCCGCTAGCATCATCCCGATTGACTGGGATATCACCACAGAGTTCTGACTTACCGAGAACTGGTCGGTTTCCGGTTCCGACTCACTGGAACCAACCTACCACTGGCAAGAATCAAGAACAGAGTGACCGGTGATGTAGCGAAATCTATGACATCATATAAGAACTACAAATCCTGCGTCGCGCAATCTTCGCGCGATTTGAATAGATCCCGACATCAACTACTTACAGTTGGTGGCCAAATTATTACGGACAGTATCTAGATTTTATATTATAATTATTAACTACGAATGGAAGCTATCACAAAATACTAGTACTTAATAATATTCATCCATCTTATTACGTAAAATTACTTTTTTCAAAAATATATTAAATGATTTTGACTTCAAATTTGATGTTTTTATTATTTCAATCAATAAAAGTCTCTAAATAAATATTTTTAGCCGAACCTACAACCAACCATTTGCCTGCAAAATGCAATGAATGTTGATAATAATAAAAGAATCTAGGTACTGTCCGTAATAATTTGGCCACCTATGGTACAATCGTATTGAGTATTTGCCCACCAGACATAATACCCATCTGGTCGGAGGATCCAACGCAGGTTTGCGGGACTTTACTGTTTCGCATAACTCTAACATGATTAAGTTATTATTTAAATAATAATAAATAATATAGTTCATCATCTGCCTAGCCTTTTCCCAACTATATTGGGGTCGGCTTCCAGTCAAGCCGGATTTAGCTGAATACCAGTATTTTACGAGGAGCGGCTGCCTACCAGACCTCCACAACCCATTAACTGGGGTAACACGGTACTTCATGGCAAGACTGGAGTCAGATTTACTGGCTTCTGACTATCCGTAACGACTGCCAAAGATCTACAAATGACAGCCGGGACCAACGGCTTAACGTGCTTTCCGAGGCACGGAGGAAACTCGTTATGTTAAGATGGTCACCCATCTACAGACCAACCTAGGCAAGCGTTGCTTAACCTTGAAGATCGACCTGTGCGGCTGTTATTATCTAGCCACGAGCTCCTCTGTAATAATAAATAATATAGTTATTATTATAATAATAAAAAACTGCCAAGTACCCAATTCACTAGCCATGGTGATACTACATGTAATACAAAACATACATTGAATGATAAAATCATAACAGTTCCATTTCCCGCAATATTATTATTTCTTATTTGGGAAATAACCATACATACAAGTCTGATACCTGGGACGTTAAAATCATCAAAACCTAGAACTTTTTACTGTGGATGAACTTTAAAAAGAAAATATAATATTATTATATATAGGGCCTGTTTCACAATGTCCGAGTAGGCACTACTCACTGAATAAATTCAGAAATGTGACAGAATTCGTATGAAATTATCTGTCAAGTAAGATACTCGAAACTTAATCATAGTTGGTGAAACAGGCCCTAAGTACTCACATTTTCATTGTGTGAATGGCATCTAGTCCCAAGCTAAGCAGAGCTTGTGTTATGCGTACTAGACCACTGATAAACATGTTTTTGGATTTAATTTTTACTTTTTATCCACGCGACAGTCATGTTCTTCGAAAACATATTCGATTTTTAGTAAAAATTATCCCCAATTTAAATTCTTGGGGATAATCCCGGTATAAAAAGTATCCTATGTGCTAGTTTTTAGCTACACATAATATTTTTTCTTTTAACACACACTCACAGAAAACACACAGTAAGAAAAGTTCTAAGTGATAACCCCCAGGCAACATGGTGATATCAGATATAAATATACTGACGCAAACATGTGTTCCTTTTGATTTCTCTTTGCGTTCCAGAGCCGCGGTAGTTCTTCAAACAATCCCGCAGTCAGATAATGCTTTTGTAGTCGATATTATAATATTATAAAATTAATATACATACAAGTAAATATACAATCAAAACTGCAATAGGTAATGACTGTAATGAGACGACCCTTAAGATTAAGATTAACACATAGCAATTCGAAATTCAATCTGTTTGATCCATTTCCTCGTCAGGATCAACTTTTTCGATCACCCATAGCGTCAAGTCACCATTTTCATCCACAGTCTCGTGTTCTACTCTTGGTCTGTTGGCCAAGCCTCGAGCTCGCACGCTCTCGGGTACCCTAGAAAACATAAATAAATTATTATATCATTTCTTATTTATAAATAGCGTGGTTTTGTTATTTATAAAAATAAATAAATTACAAAACCAGACTATTTTTAAAACTCAAGTAAGTGTTACCACTGTCGTGTGACTAACTACAAAACTACACCATCGAGTAAATGTAGACATATCCGTAATGTACGGCTAATATTATAAAACTGAGGAGTTAGTTTGAACGCACTACTAGTTTTAGTAATTAATGGATTGAAATTAGGAAATCTTTTAGTGTTGGATACTGCATTATCGAGAAAGATTATATAATATCGCGATGCGACAAATATCAGCGGAGCAGTAACCTAACACTCCGCTTGAAACCGCAGCGGACAACGAGTAAAATATTTTTTTTATATAAGGGGATACAAATTTGTCGTAAAAACTATAATAATTGATATTTGCTTACGGATCTGCTTGTGCTTCGTTGTTAGCCGCCCGATTAGTTGGTGCTGCGTCCGAGTCAGGTGCTCGCATGGATCTTGGTTCCTCCTGGTCAGTCGCCTCTGGGTCAGCGCGCATCGTCCTTGATGCCTCTCGGTCAGCGCGCATAGAGCTTGTCGCCTCTGGGTCAGCGCGCATAGAGCTTGTCGCCTCTGGGTCGGCGCGCATAGAGCTTGTCGCCACTGGGTCAGCGCGCACCGCGCTTGTCGCCCCAGGGTCAGTGCGCACAGACCTTGTCGCCTCTTGGTCAGCGCGCACCGCGCTTGTCGCCCCAGGGTCAGTGCGCACAGACCTTGTCGCCTCTGGGTCAGCACGCATCGTCCTTGATGCCACTGAGTCATCGCGCACCGCTCTTGTCGAATCTGGGTCAGCGCGCATCGTCCTTGATGCCTCTGGGTCAGCGCGCACCGCGCTTGTCGACTCTGGGTCAGCGCGCACCGCGCTTGTCGCCTCTGGGTCAGCGCGCACCGCGCTTGTCGACTCTGGGTCAGCGCGCACCGTGCTTGTCGACTCTGGGTCAGCGCGCATCGTCCTTGATGCCTCTGGGTCAGCGCGCACCGCGCTTGTCGGCTCTGGGTCAGAGCGCACCGCGCTTGTCGACTCTGGGTCAGCGCGCATCGTCCTTGCTGCCTCTGAGTCAGCGCGCACCGCGCTTGTCGACTCTGGATCACTGCGCATCGCGCTTGTCGACTCTGGGTCAGCGCGCATCGTCTTTGATGCCTCTGGGTCAGCGCGCACTGCGCTTGTCGATTCTGGGTCAGCGCGCATCGTCCTTGATGCCTCTGGGTCAGCACGCACCGTCCTTGTTGCCTCTGAGTCAGCGCGCATCAGCCTTGATGGCTCTGGGTCAGCGCGCACCGTCCTTGTTGCCTCTGAGTCAGCGCGCATCATCCTTGATGGCTCTGGGTCAGCGCGCACCGTCCTTGTTGCCTCTGAGTCAGCGCGCATCATTCTTGATGGCTCTGGGTCAGCGCGCACCGCGCTTGTCGACTCTGGGTCAGCGCGCACCGCGCTTGTCGACTCTGGGCCAGCGCGCATCGTCCTTGATGGCTCTGGGTCAGCGCGCTCCGCGCTTGTCGACTCTGGGTCAGCGCACATCATCCTTGATGGCTCTGGGTCAGCGCGCACCGCGCTTGTCGACTCTGGGTCAGCGCGCACCGCGCTTGTCGACTCTGGGCCAGCGCGCATCGTCCTTGATGCCTCTGGGTCAGCGCGCTCCGCGCTTGTCGACTCTGGGTCAGCGCACATCATCCTTGATGCCTCTGGGTCAGCGCGCACCGCGCTTGTCGACTCTGGGTCAGCGCACATCATCCTTGATGCCTCTGGGTCAGCGCGCTCCGCGCTTGTCGACTCTGGGTCAGCGCGCACCGCGCTTGTCGACTCTGGGTCAGCGCGCACCGCGCTTGTCGACTCTGGGTCAGCGCGCACCGCGCTTGTCGACTCTGGGTCAGCGCGCACCGCGCTTGTCGACTCTGGGTCAGCGCGCTCCGCGCTTGTCGACTCTGGGTCAGCGCGCTCCGCGCTTGTCGACTCTGGGTCAGCGCGCACCGCGCTTGTCGACTCTGGGTCAGCGCACATCATCCTTGATGCCTCTGGGTCAGCGCGCACCGCGCTTGTCGACTCTGGGCCAGCGCGCATCGTCCTTGATGCCTCTGGGTCAGCGCGCACCGCTCTTGTCGACTCTGGGTCAGCGCGCATCATCCTTGATGCTTCTGTCTCAGCGCGCACCGCGCTTGTCGACTCTGGGTCAGCGCGCATCGTCTTTGATGCCTCCGGGTCAGCGCGCATAGTCTTTGTTGTCTCCGGGTCAGGCACCCGCACTCCCCTTGATGCCTCTGGGTCAGCGCGCACCGCGCTTGTCGGCTCTGGGTCAGAGCGCACCGCGCTTGTCGACTCTGGGTCAGCGCGCATCGTCCTTGCTGCCTCTGAGTCAGCGCGCACCGCGCTTGTCGACTCTGGATCACTGCGCATCGCGCTTGTCGACTCTGGGTCAGCGCGCATCGTCTTTGATGCCTCTGGGTCAGCGCGCACTGCGCTTGTCGATTCTGGGTCAGCGCGCATCGTCCTTGATGCCTCTGGGTCAGCGCGCACCGTCCTTGTTGCCTCTGAGTCAGCGCGCATCAGCCTTGATGGCTCTGGGTCAGCGCGCACCGTCCTTGTTGCCTCTGAGTCAGCGCGCATCAGCCTTGATGCCTCTGGGTCAGCGCGCACCGTCCTTGTTGCCTCTGAGTCAGCGCGCATCAGCCTTGATGGCTCTGGGTCAGCGCGCACCGTCCTTGTTGCCTCTGTGTCAGCGCGCATCATCCTTGATGGCTCTGGGTTAGCGCGCACCGTCCTTGTTGCCTCTGAGTCAGCGCGCATCATTCTTGATGGCTCTGGGTCAGCGCGCACCGCGCTTGTCGACTCTGGGTCAGCGCGCACCGCGCTTGTCGACTCTGGGCCAGCGCGCATCGTCCTTGATGGCTCTGGGTCAGCGCGCTCCGCGCTTGTCGACTCTGGGTCAGCGCACATCATCCTTGATGGCTCTGGGTCAGCGCGCACCGCGCTTGTCGACTCTGGGTCAGCGCGCACCGCGCTTGTCGACTCTGGGCCAGCGCGCATCGTCCTTGATGGCTCTGGGTCAGCGCGCTCCGCGCTTGTCGACTCTGGGTCAGCGCACATCATCCTTGATGCCTCTGGGTCAGCGCGCACCGCGCTTGTCGACTTTGGGTCAGCGCGCATCGTCCTTGATGGCTCTGGGTCAGCGCGCTCCGCGCTTGTCGACTCTAGGTCAGCGCGCACCGCGCTTGTCGACTCTGGGTCAGCGCGCACCGCGCTTGTCGACTCTGGGTCAGCGCGCACCGCGCTTGTCGACTCTGGGTCAGCGCGCACCGCGCTTGTCGACTCTGGGTCAGCGCGCACCGCGCTTGTCGACTCTGGGTCAGCGCGCTCCGCGCTTGTCGACTCTGGGTCAGCGCGCACCGCGCTTGTCGACTCTGGGTCAGCGCACATCATCCTTGATGCCTCTGGGTCAGCGCGCACCGCGCTTGTCGACTCTGGGCCAGCGCGCATCGTCCTTGATGCCTCTGGGTCAGCGCGCACCGCTCTTGTCGACTCTGGGTCAGCGCGCATCATCCTTGATGCTTCTGTCTCAGCGCGCACCGCGCTTGTCGACTCTGGGTCAGCGCGCATCGTCTTTGATGCCTCCGGGTCAGCGCGCATAGTCCTTGTTGTCTCCGGGTCAGGCACCCGCACTCCCCTTGTTGCCTCCTGGTCAGGCGCCCGCATTACATTAGTTGCCTCTGGGTCAGCGCGCATAGACCTTGTCGCCTCTGAGTCAGCGCGCATCGTCCTTGTCACCTCTGGGTCAGGCGCCCGCACTGCCATTCTTGCTTCTGGGCCAGCCCTTGCCCTCGCTAGGCCAGTAGCCAAAACCGGCCTAACTTGCGGCGGGCCAGGCGCTATAGGCATTCCTACCTGCAGGCCTGCTATAACCGGCCTGACGCCCTGTAAATCAGACGCCATAACCGGCCTGATTCCCTGCAGGCCAAACACCAGAACCGGCCTGACTCCCTCCAGGCCAGACGCCATAACCGGCCTGATTCCACGCGAACCAGTTGCTGATACGGACCCGCCGCCATTCAGACTCCCACTGAAGCTGCTGGCGTCGGGAACGCGGCATTAGGAAAGCCTTGTTCCTTGTGTCCTAAAACCAAAAATAGTTATGTAGAACTAGCGTCTGCTTGCGGCTTCACCCGCGTGTATGCAATATGTGTAAATATATGATACCTAACATCTCAATCATAGAAAACAACAAATAAATTAAATAAAATCAAAATCAGGACTTTAGATTCGCGCGTCTATTCGTGTTCAATGCAAAATTATAATTCATTCACATCATACGATGCTTATCACATCTATTAAGTAATGTTGGCGCTCTGTGCGCTATCACCGACCCCAGTCTAACACTCAACAAAAGAAAGAGGTAAACACTAATTAAGTGTGTTTCTGTCTCAAAAAACGTACTGGCTTTCGTATCTGGCTTAATCTCTACTTTGCCTATAAAAACATAAACATTTAAGTCTGTGTTTCGTTCTAAACAGAAGTCATACGAGTACTTTGGAAATTTAGTCAATGAAAGTAAGTTTAATACGATGTGCTTCTATGGGCAGTCAAAATGCGCAAATCGCAATTTTCGACAAATGATGCTAACTTCTATCTAATTAAAATTTCTTTGTATAAAACGTTCACCAACTTTTTACGCTCATGTAATATAATTTTTAAATAAAGTTAGATATAATGAACTAGAACGCAAATTACGCAAATAGTATAATATCATTCTTCTTCTTCTTCAACTTGGCGTTAGTCCCGGCTTTTGCCAGGGTCCGCCTTCCGGCTTAGCTTGCTCCATTCTGCCCGATCTTCTACATCCTTGACAGTAAGGCCATTGGCTCTCATGTCGGACTTGACGACGTCCAGCCAGCGCATGCGAGGGCGACCACGAGACCTAGCGCCAAGGACAGCCATATTCATGCATCTCCGGCCAACGTACTCCGTAGGGCGGCGCATGATGTGGCCATACCATCGCAGACGACATTCTTGCAGTTTTTCCCCCACGTCACGGACACCAAGACTACCTCGGATGAATGAGTTGCGTATGCGATCGGATCGCGTTACGCTGCTCATCCACCTCAGCATCTTCATCTCCGTGACGCGAAGCTCCTGGATGTGTCTGCTTAGTGCCGGCCAACACTCGCCGCCGTACAGGAGGACAGGACGTATGATGCATTTATAATATCTGTCCCTTAAGCTTCGGAGGCATTTTGCGGTCGCATACAACGCCCGTAACCTCTCGCCATTTCGCCCAAGCCGCACCTATACGTGCTTGGACATCGTCGTCCACGTTGCCAGACTCGTGCAGCACGGATCCAAGGTACCTGAATGTATCGGAGCTTGTGATCCGGTCCGAGCCTTTTTGGATGGTGTTTGAATCCGTGCTGCCACAGGACATGTACTCAGTCTTCGCCACATTTAGTCTCAGACCGCCGTTTTCCAGCGTGTCCTTCCAAATGTTGACCTTCCGCTCAAGTTGGGCTTTGTTCTGGCCAACGAGGGCGATGTCATCGGCATACATCATTAGCCATGGAGGCTGATCTTGGATGTATGCCGTAACTACATCGAGCACCACTTTAAACAAGAACGGGCTAAGAGCCGATCCTTGGTGAACGCCAACAGATATTGGAAAGACTTTGGATTCGCCAACAGCGGTCTGGATAGAGGACACGGAATCGCGATACATGTCTCTGATAATGTCAACATAGGCCTCGGGCACACCCTTGAAGCGAAGTGCCCACCAGATGGACTGCCGAGGAATACAGTCGAAGGCCTTCTGCAGGTCTAAAAAGGCCATATGCAGAGCTCTCCTTCTCTCTCTGTAAGCCTCAGTCAGAGTCCGCAGGGCGAACACTGCGTCCATGGTGCTGTTACCCGCCCGGAAGCCATATTGACACTCAGAGACAGTGCACTCGCTACGGAGCCGTGTGTCAATGATCCGCTCGAAGAGCTTCATGGTGTGGCACATGATCTTAATACCACTACTACTAGGTAGTTACTACAATCCTGTACACTACCTTTGCCTTTATAGATAGGAATAATAAGGCTTGATCGCCACTGGTTCGGCATTTCCTTGGTGGTCAGGATGCGGTTAAAGAGATCCGTCAGAAGGGCCACACCATGTGAGCCCATCGCCTTCCACACTTCGATTGGCACATTGTCAGGCCCGACCGATTTCCGGTTCTTCATGTGGCGAAGAGCAATGCGAGTTTCGTCGGGGGAAATAGGGGAAATAAGTCCAAGGTTAGGAGGCGGTTCGGGAGGAAGGTTATGGGGATGCTGTTTGTTAGACAGCTCCTCGAAGTATGTGCACCATCTCTCCTTAACAGAGGGGGCATCATAGAGCAGCTTACCCTGGGCGTCCCTTACACAGAGGCATTTGCTAATGTCCCGTGTAGCTTTTTCCCGGGCACGCGCCAGCTTAAAAATAAGCTTTTGCCCCTCCGCAGTTTCCAGCTTGTCGTACAAGGGCGCCAAACTTTTGCTGCGGGCTCTGGCTACTGCTTTTTTGCAAGCGCGCTTAGCCGCTCCATATGCCTCCCAGTCCTCCGGAGAGTTGGACCCCTGCTATTTTTTAAATAAGGCCTTCTTCTTCCGGGTCGCCTCCTGCACCCCGTCATCCCACCACCACGTCTCCCTGTCCATGGTGCGACCACCACGAGAAGTGCCAAGGACGCGCTTACCCGCGGCGGTGATTGCTGAATGAATCCTACTCCATATCTCTTGAGCGGACTCATGCGGAGAACTGATCTCGAGGTGCTCGACCTCCGCGATGAATTCCGACAGTTTAGGACCATTCAGCAACCACCACTTGGTGCGGGGATTGCGTTTCTGGGTCACTTTTTTCCTAGCTACGATCGCCAAGTCCATGACAAGGAGGCGGTGTTGGGCCGTTAAGCTTTCGCCTGGGATAACTTTACAGTTGGTAACCTTGCCAATGTTGCACCGTCGCACCAGCAGGTAATCAATTTGGGTTGAGTATGAACCACCACGGTACGTAATAAGATGCTGGGGCTTCTTCTGAAAGAACGTATTCGCGATGGCTAGGTCCGACACGGCGCAGGTCCTGAGTATGCTGACTCCCTCTGCATTTAGTTGGTCATAGCCAAAACCACCGTGAACACGTCCGTACTCTCCAGCACACTGTCCTACGTGACCGTTGAGATCCCCCCCAACCAAAATACCTTCAGAATTCGGAATACCGCGCAGTACGTCCTCGAACTCATCCCAGAAGGCCTCCTTTTCAGACTCACAGCAGCCAGTTTGAGGAGCATAGGCGCTGACTAGGTTCGTTACCGACCCTTCGATCAGCACCTTAACTCGCATCAACCGGTCGCTGTATCGGTCTACTTCAAGAAGTCCATCCTGAAGGTCCTTAGACAGTACTACGGCTACTCCATTCCTGACCGATGGTGGTCCGGTGTACATTAGCCGGTACCCCTGCCCGATGTCACGGGACTTATTCCCCTTCCAGCGCGTCTCGACCCGACGCTTCGCGAGCACGTCCGCGAGTTCTCTGCAACGTCCACTTAGAGAGCCAATGTTCCAAGTGGCAAAGCGGAGCTTCTTTTTGGGTACTAACGTCTTTAGCCGTGCCCGTACTTGACACGGTAGCCCTAGTCCACTTATCGCAGGTTTAAGGCGATGTGCCTGCGCGTCGTTGTTCGGCGACGCCCTAGCCCGAGTACCCACTGTATTCTTTGCCATCCATGTTTATATGACTGTGACTTGGTTTTACGTGGGGCGACCAGCCGTCTGACCCCCACAACCCTACGAGAGGGAAACCAGGATCGCCAGAGCCTCGTCCGTTGAACAGCAGGGTGCACCGCTAGCAGGTGAGGTTGGCTTGGGTCCTTAGGATGTAAACGGACCCCAATCACGCAAATAGTATAATTTCATTACGAGTGCGGAAAGCCTGTCATTGCAAAGAGTCCCGACAAATTTCTACCCGAGCCGAGGCGCAGCCGGAGGTGAGGGTTGACAGTCGGAACAAGTTGCAATGACGGTTCCGCACGTGTACTAAACAACTATTTTTAATACAGTTGCGAAAAAATAAAGCAATTTAATGAAATAATTAAAACAATAAACGCAACTAAATAATCAAAATGGTGCCAACCGTAAAAGAATATAAGAGATTTTTTTGTTTTCTTCACCTATTCTGGGCAGGCAAAGGGAAATAAGCCTATACAGCCAAATCTTCAGTAGATTTTTTTTATTGATATGAAATGAAAATGAAATTTAATGAGATGAAATTAAATGAAACCTAACCTAACTCATTAAATCAAATCATTAAATCTGATATTGAAACCAATTAGTAGCTTCTGTAGCGTAAATAAAGGAAAGAGAGATTTTTTCACACTACAATATACGTTTAATTTTGTATATACAAAAAAAATCTAAAAATTTATGAATATAAAAAAAAATATGAAAAGATATAAAAAAAGGAATTGACGACGAACTTCACTTCAACTTGCTAGTCTTAGCTAGTCTCTATTATAACTAAAAAAAGTGTTTTAGTGCAAATATTTCTAAAAAGAAGCTACTAATTTGTTTCAATATTAGATTTAATTATTTGATTCAATGGGTTAGATTAGGTTTCATTTCGTTTCATCTCGTTAACTTGCATTTTCATTTCATATCAATAAAAACTTTCTACTGAAGACTTGGCTGTATGGGCTTTGTTCCCTTTGCATACCCAGAATCGGTGAAGAAAACAAAAAAAAAAACCCTGCTTATAATCTTTTACGGTTGGCGCCATTTTGATTAGTTAGTTGAGTTTATTGTATCTTTATGATTTTATTAAATTGCTTCATTTTTTCGCAACTGTATTAAAAATAGTTGTTCAGTACTCGTGCGGAACCGTCATTGCAACTTGTTCCGACTGTCAACCCTCACCTTCGGCAGGCTTTCCGCACTCGAATGAAATGCAATGAAATATACTATTGACAGTTGGGAAAGAGAACGCACGAGTTCGGGAAAGGTAAAGAAAAAGCTTGAGTGTGTAATAGCCCACATCCTGAACGCTATACGTCCCTGCAATACGTCACTTTTTGAGCAACTGTATTAAAAATACTTTCAAAATAATGTCTATTAAAAAGAAAAAACCAACTACGAAGTTTTTACTAAAAAATGTTTTTAGAGCATATATTTCTAAAAAGTGCAGCATTATCAAGCTGCCTAATTAATTTGGCTGATTAAAAACTTTTTCGTTCCTCTTAATCAACCTATTCTAATCTTTTTTTTCTAATTTTCGTTTTGAAATTTCAACTGTGAAAATTCTTCGAAAGTTTGGAGAAAATTTTCATTGTCATTGAGCGATTGAACTTCGACGTAATAACATAGGAATTTCTTTATTAATTTTATCGGCGCAACCTTCCAATATTCAAACGTTATATCACCCATTTGAGTGCAGAAACAGTGATTTGGTTTACTACCCGAGTATTTAGTTGCGTTAAAAGTGTGAAACATGGCATCCCCATTTTAATAAGTTTTTCACCCCGAAAGTAATGGCGATATGAATGTGTAAAGATGTTTTTTGTTTCTTGAAGATTTCGATAAAAGTCTGACGTGTTTGTTACCCTCGCCCGTCGCTAATCGTACTACTCATAAAGAACCGGTATGTATTTAAAACATTTTAAATTTTAACTACTTGGAAGGCTCTATTTTGAGTGTTATGGTGTTCATTTCTTTTTATTTTTTCTCACCACAGATTCGCTCAGAATCGGTTCAAGGAATACCCCATGGCTGTGGATTGACGTTCCAAACTGTCAAAGTGCCGCGACTCGGTTCCGACCGAGTTCGAGAGGCGGGACCGCGGGACGTAGCGGGTGGCTCCGTAGTTTGCAGGCGGAGTCCATGAGGCACGTCGTGACGTCGGTCCATGTCAAGTCAACCCTGAGTTTTGTCCAGAACCACGCATATTATTCGTAGCTATAGCGTTGTAGTTAATTGTTAGTTTTTTTATATTCAAGCTCAGGTAATCGTGTCATAATCGTCGAAGTTCGTCGTCAATTCCTTTTTTTATATCTTTTTATATTTTTTTTATATATTTACAAAAGTTTGGATTTTTTTTATGTATACAAAATTAAACGTATATTGTGGTGTGAAAAAATCTCTCTTTCCTTTATTTACGCTACAGAAGCTACTGATTGGTTTCAATATTAGATTTAGGGCCTGTTTCACAATGTCCGAGTAGGCACTACTCACTGAATAAATTCAAAAATGGAACAGAATTTGTATGAAATTATCTGCCAAGTAAGATACCCAAAACTTAATCATAGGTGGTGAAACAGGCCCTAAATGATTTGATTCAATGAGTTAGGTTAGGTTTCATTTCATTTCATGTCATTAAATTTCATTTTCATTTCATATCAATAAAAAAAATATACTGAAGATTTGGCTGTATAGGCTTAGTTCCCTTTGCCTACCCATAATGGGTGAAGAAAACAACAAAAAAAACTGCTTATATTCTTTTACGGTTGGCGTCATTTTGATTACCTAGTTAGTTGAGTTTAATGTGTTTTTATTATTTTATTAAATTGTTTCATTTTTTCGCAACTATATATAATAAAAATAGTTGTTCAGTACACGTGCGGAACCGTCATTGCAACTTGTTGCGACTGTCAACCCTCACCTTCGGCTGCGAACGAATGAAACGTTCGTGAAATAATTTATTTTTATTTAATAATAGGTACGTTATAAATTTATGTGATGATTTGCTTGTAAAGTCAATTATTTGGAAAACTTATTGTTGTATCACGGTGACATGAATCATCATGTCTCTTTTTAAATGAGCAAATTAATTTAATTTGAAAGGAGTGTTTAGGTTAAGTAATAGGGAACGGAATCATAGCGATGGATATTAATTTAATACTAGTAAATTAGTACATCGAAACTCGATAGATGGCGTTAGCTCCGAATTAGAAGTCGCTATGGTTTCGTTACCGCGCGTACTATAAGGTCTCAGTGGAGACTTTTGTTTTTGAGAGGGACTCTCCGCCCGACGCTCGCCCCGAACGGTCGTGCTGCCCCTGTGCTCCGCGCCCGCTCTGTGCTCCGCGTCTATCGCACCGCTTCGCCACGCCGCTCCTGCTCGCGTGACGTCATCAGTGCTACCGCCGCACCGCTTTGCCACGCCGCTCCTGCTCGCGTGACGTCAGCTGTGCCGCCGCCTGCAACATCAAGTCACGCCGTTCAAGCCGTCGTGACGTCACCCTCGTTCGCCGACCTCAACACCAAGCAACGCCGCGCCGAGACTGCTCGTCGTGACACCTTCGTGGTTCGTCGTAAAACGTTCCTCAAGTTACGCCGCGCCGAGCCTGCCCGTCGCGTCATCTGCGTGTGTTCGTCGTAAACGTACTCCAATCCAAAGCCGCCTTTCTCAAGGCAGTGGAGGATATCCCTTTTCCATTGCGGAGAAGGTCGTAAACGTTGTGCCCCTTAAGGGAAAAGCCACAGTTTCGTGGTCCTTGACTGGCTACCTCACGGTGACAACAAGGTCAAGGGGGTGTTGACCCGATACACCCGCCGAACCCCTTCAGGGCTAGGCAGTTAATTGGAGTCGGGAGCTAGGTTTTGGCCTTGGGGGATCTCCTAGTCAAACCTAAACTCCGAGTTCTCTCCACAGCTACACACCTGGTGTCGGTTGGGTGTCTCTACCCCTTCGCACCAGACCCTGATAGGGCCCGATCGCACATTAAGATTGGCGATCGGTTACTAGCTTAGGGCTCACCAATAGGTACACACCTCCCAGCCAACCCCTGCTGGGAGGGTTACTCACCCCCGGACCTGTCCAACCGGGGACTTAGGCATAGGACCCAAATGCCCTCGGGCTTTTAAGTCCCCCCCCCCTCATGACAACCATGAGGGACGCCGACATACTGGCGTTCTTCAGGGTCCTCCTTGAGGACGACGAATTTCTCGCCAAGTATGGCGAGAAAATCGCCGCCCTCAAAAGGAAACCCTCCACCCCCAAGATCCTTGATTCGCCGCTGTCACCGATGCCGGCTGACAGGGGCACCATCCCCATTAGAAGCCCTCCTGGCCCCGCACCCTGCGAAGCCATGGACACCACTCCACCCCTACTCTACTCCGACGACCAGTCTGGAGATGCCTCCTCTTCAGAGGAGGAATTCCAGTTGGTCGAGGGTAGAAAGAGGAAAGCCGGCAAGGCGAAGGCCACAATGGCCAAGAAGCCAGTGGCCCCTGCCCCTTCCCCCTCGCCCGTCCCGCAGCCATCCCGCGCCTCCCCTTCCCCGAGGCCTGGCTCCCCACCCGCTGCTCCCACCGCTCAGGCGAAGAAGCAGCGCCCGCCACCCCCTATCTACATACAAGATAAGGGGAAATGGACCGACGTGTCCAAAATGTGTATGGATCGCAAGATCCACTACACGAATGCCCGCTCCTGCCAGCAGGGCATTAAGGTTCAAGTCCCGACAGCCACTGACTATCGGGACTTGACCCGATCCCTAAGGGAACGAAACGTTCCCTTTCATACTTACGCCCTCCCCGAGGACACGCCTACCCGAGTGGTAATAAAGCGTGTCCCCAAGGAAATCGCCACGAGCGACGTCAAGGCTGACCTCATCAGCCAAGACATCCCCGTCCAGGCCGTCCACCGCCTGCACAGAGCGAGAGGTCACATCGAGTACGACATGGTACTCGTAGTTTGCGACCCCTCGCCAGGTCACCACCCGATCTTTAAGATAAGATCGGTCTGCTCACTGACGGGCATCTCCATCGAGAAGCCCTATAAGCCCCACCTAGTTGGTCAGTGCCACAACTGCCAACTATATGGCCATGCCGCTCGCAATTGTTTTGCGACGCCCAGGTGTGTTAAATGCCTGGGCCAGCACGGCACGGTGGATTGTCCCCGCCCAAAAGACCGCAATCTTTGCGAAGAGCCGCCGAGTTGCGTGCTCTGCGGGCAGGCCGGCCACCCAGCTAACTACCGGGGCTGCCCTAAAGCCCCCAAGATTGCCCCCAAGCTGGCAAAGCGCCACGCCGCACGCCAGCTGAGAGAGGCCCCATCGGGGAAGATTCCCTCTTCCCAGCTCCCCGCACGTCTAGCCCCGCAGAGGCCATCGCCCTGGAATCTGCTGAACCACCAAAAGGCCTTCCCGCCCTTGGTGGCTGCGCCCATCCCAGCGCTGATGGCTAAGCCCGTCCAAGCGCCTACCCCTGCCACACTGGCCCCCGTGGCCGTGGCACCCCAAAAGGCCCACAAGAGCGCGGTCACGAAAGTGACGGCGCCTGTCATCCCCCCCATGACCAAGTCGGTATGCGACATTCTCCTAGAGAATTACGCAATTTTCCGCACGCAGGCAGCCAGAAACCTGGCCCATGAGCTTCACGTCGCTGAAGTCACGGGTCAGTTGACGATGGAAAAGCGCACGGAGCTGTTCCTCAAGAACAGCGCCATCGCAAAGGAGTTGGACAAATTACCCTGTCATGGATAAGACACAGGTAATATGTACCCTCAAGCCCCGATCCCTGAAAGTAGGTTTTTTCAATGCAAACGGCATTACCACCCAGCGTGATGAGATCGCCACCTTCCTCCGCGACCATCAGTTAGACCCGTGGTCGTCAAATTGCGGCCCGCGGGCCGCATGCGGCCCGCGGCCGTAATTTGTGCGGCCCGCGACAAAGTAAATTATTTCATAGTCAACTATACCTTATTTTTATAATAGGTTTGCGTTTGACCAGAACGCGCCTGATGTTAAGCGACGTAGTGGTCTACGATGGAACACGCTTACCTAGAAGATACCTATTAACTATACCTACATTTCATAAACAAAATCAGAACCGACTTTGCGTTCGAATCCGGCGAGACGGTGACTGACGATAGTCTGCCGCACGCGTCGCTACATTATAGACCGGCGCGGGCGTGTACCCTGCGCGCTCCCCGCTCACCGCCCCGCCGCGCCGATACACCGCACTGGACTGGAGTCGAGACGAGGCGCGAGCTATTTCATTTGTTTTAACGCACAAGACTGAACGTTTCTTGCTTCATCCATTGCGCGTGCGGTATTCTATGTATAATGGCGGGAGTATCATCTAAATGTGCTACTAAAAGGAAGATAATTGACGAAAATAGAAGTTTTCAAGAAAAATGGGAGGAAGAATTTTGTTTTATAAGTGGACATAAGGAAGGTACTGCTATTTGTTTAATATGCCGGGAAACTGTCGTCGGAATTAAGCGATACAATTTATTTCGCCACTACACAAGCAAGCATAGTTCATTTACCGAAGCCTACCCTTTAGATACGATTGAAAGAAAGAATAAAATAACTCATTTGAAATCATCAATTCATCGTCAACAAAATATTATGACGGTAGCAGTCGGGCAAAATGAGGCTATTACAAAAGCATCGTACCAAGTGTGTAACATTCTTGCAAAACGCATGAAACCCTTCACTGATGCTGAATTGATGAAAGAGTGTATGATAACTGTTTCTCAAACGTTATTTCAAAATTTTTCAAATAGTAAACAAATAATGGCAGAAGTAAAAAAGCTTACACTTTCTGAATCCACCTGTCGCCGCCGTGTTGAAGATATTTCGAAAAATTTGTTTGAGGCAGTAATTGACAAACTGAAAAACTGCAAATACTTCAGTCTTAGTTGCGATTCCAGTACGGATATAACTTCTATGTCTCAGTGCTCATTATTTGTTCGGTACTGCACAATGGACGGAATCATAGAAGAAGACTTCTTAGCAGTGATTACCATGAAGGGTCGTACGAGAGGCTGTGATTTTATGGAAGTTCTAAAAGAATTTGTAGAAAAACACAGCATACCTGTAAATAAGTTGATATCAGTGTGTACTGATGGTTGTCCGTCAATGGTGGGTGCAAATATTGGTTTGATTGCTTTAATGAAGAAGGAATGGAATTTATCAAATTTGTTGCCCATTCATTGCTTGCTGCATCAAGAAACTTTGGCATGTAAAATTTCGAATAACAAATTGAAAGACGTGATGAATACGATTGTTAACATTATAAATTTTATTCGCGCGCGCGAACTTAATCATCGAAAATTCAAAGACCTTCTTGAAGAATTACAAGCTAATTATGGCGATGTTATCTTACATACAGCCGTCAGATGGTTAAGCAAAGGAAAAGTATTAGAACGGTTCTTTTATTTAAAACACGAAATAATACTTTTTTTGCAACAAAGTGGCAAAGAATTCCCTCAACTACAGCAAAATGACTGGTGGACACTTGCGGCTTTTTTGACCGATATCACTATGAAATTCAATAGTCTTAATTTAGAGATGCAAGGACCTAACAAAATTATTGGACAAATGACAAATAAAGTGTTTGCATTTGAAGACAAACTGCAATTATACATAAACGAACTCGAAGCGGGAGATTTTTCAAATTTCCCAACTGTTTCTGCTCTGCAATCCGAAGTTTCCATTCCAGACAGTACTATCCATCAAGAATTGATATCATATTTGAAAGAATATCTGAGAGAAATACAAAATAGATTTGACGATGTGCGAAAAATTAAGAACTGCTTTATACTTGTGGAAAACCCTTGGCATGTCGAAAACGAAGATATGAAATTATTCTGCCAGTTTGGATTTTCTAAAACACAGTTAATGAATGAAATCATTGAACTAAAGCACGACACACAGCTTAAAGCTAGTTTTATTGAGCACCGTGAAAAGCAGGAGTACATAAAATTTTGGAAAAATACCCCTAGCAAGTATAAATCTTTACAAGACTGCGCACAATTTGTTTTAACCATATTTCCTTCAACATATCTCTGTGAAGCTTCATTTTCGAAAATGAGCTTCTTAAAAAATAAATACCGTAATCGTCTTTCCACTCATTTAGAAGACACAATGAGGATTGCATGTAGTCCAAAAGATGCCGATATACAAGAAATAATTAAAAAAGTTCAACACCATAATTCCTAATTATAAAACATTGGTATTTTTTATTACGGCGTTGAACTTTTTAAATCATTTCTTACCTACCTATGTTTATACATTATCTTTTTCCAATAAATATTCTAGTGAACAATATGTTTGAGTACTTTTTTCGATATCAACTCCCACGCGAACGACGTCGCGGGCACAGCTAGTGCGAAGTAAATAACGAAATGAGCTGAATACACATGTATAAGTGTGCAAACGCTCTTGGAGCGCCTTCACATACTCTGCGGCCCGGCGCTGGCACTCACATTGTCATGTGTGGCCCTTGGCCAGTCAAGTATGACGACCGCTGAGTTAGACCTTCTCCTAATCCAGGAAACGCTCCTAAAACCCCACCGGAAAGACCCTAAAATTGCCAACTACCGCATAGTTCGCAATGATAGGACTCGATGCCATGGTGGGGGAACTTTAATCTATTTCAGGAAAGAGCTGTACTGCGTCCCCATAATCCCACCCGCACCAGTTTCCCTACTTGAATTCTCGGCCTGCCGAGTAGGCATGACCGGTCATCAACCGATCACCGTCATCTCCGCCTACTACCCGCCCCCCTCTTCTTCGTCTCATATCGCAGACGAATCCATCGCTATCACTAGCGACCTCACTGCCCTCTTCGGCCTGAGCGACTCTGTCATCCTGGCAGGAGACCTCAATGCCAAGCACCCCGCCTGGAACAGCAACATTACCAACCCTAGAGGTAGGGTATTGTACAATCTTGGTGTCTCACTCAACTTTGACATCATCGCCCCGATGAGTCATACACATTTTCCCCATGACCCCAACCATAGCCCTGACGTCCTCGATGTAGCGCTTCTAAAGAATGTCAACCTCCGGTTGCAATCTATAGAGGCAATACACGAACTAAACTCCGACCACCGCCCTGTGGTCATGCACCTAGGATCTCGCTCGGGAAATCTCGACCCCGGCCAACCCCCCCCGACTCAATTGATCACCGATTGGAGGAAAGTAAGTGAAAAGCTGAAATCCACCACGTCACCTCAATTGGACTCCATCCCTGACCACATAGTCTCAGTCGCTGACACGACGGAGGCGATCGACTCGCTCACGAACCACGTGCAGTCCGTCCTGAACGATTGTTCAAGGGAAATACCAGCGGCGGAAAACCTCCGCTGGAAAATCCCGGACGAGGTACGGGCTCTGATGACCGAGAAGAACGCAGCCATCCGTGCTTACAGCGCCTTCCCCTGCGACGCCAACAAAGCTCACATGCGTAGACTACAGCGTGCTGTAAGGAAACGCATGACAGAGCTGCGTTCCGCCCGCTGGGAGAGGACGCTCAGCGAACTGGAACCCACCCACCATGCATTCTGGCATCTCCAGAGGAAACTCCGTTCCACTGAGGAAGCAGCAATGCCCCCACTCACCCGCCCTGATAAGAGTGTCGCTTTTGACAACTCTGACAAGGCGGAATGCCTGGCCGACAGTCTCGAATCCCAATGCTCGCCCAGTACTCTCCTAGTAGACCAAACCCACATTGATATGGTGGATGCTGAAGTCGAACGGAGAACCTCCATTCCTCCGGTTGAAGACCCCGATAACCCTCTGCCCCCCGTCGCTCCCGACGAGGTCGAGGATATCATCAGGAAGCTACAACCCAGGAAAGCCCCCGGTGCTGACGGCATCACGAACAGAGTGTTTAAACTCTTCCCCCCCCAACTCATTGTGCTAATGACCGCCATCTTCAATGGGGCATTAAGCAACAATATGTTTCCCCAAGCATGGAAACAGGCCACTGTCATAGGCATCCCAAAACCAGGCAAGCCTAAAGCTAACCCGACGAGTTATCGTCCAATTAGTCTCCTCAATGTTCTCGGAAAAATCTACGAGAGGCTTATCTACAAGCGTCTCAAAGATTATGCCGAAACAAAGGGCCTAATCCCAAACGAGCAGTTCGGCTTTCGAACCGAGCACTCGTGTATCCATCAGGTACACCGCATCGTCGAACATCTCAGCGTTGGCTTCCAACGCGGCATGTTGACGGGTGTCTTGTACTTCGATATAGCGAAAGCTTTCGACAAAGTCTGGCACAATGGCTTAATATATAAGCTATACCAACTCGGCGTGCCTGACCGTCTCGTGCTCATCATGCGAGACTTCTTGTCGAATCGCTCCTTCCGCTATCGAATAGAGGGAGCCCTTTCCTCCCCCCACCCCATCAGAGCAGGTGTTCCCCAAGGCTCTGTTGTGTCCCCCCTCGCGTTCACGCTGTACACCAGCGATATCCCCAAAGATAGTAGGGCCCAGTTGGCACTATTCGCCGACGACACGGCCATCTACTACACCGGTCGAGACCCCAAGGCTATCGCTCGCAAACTCCAAACCTCCGCTAACACTCTGGGCGAGTGGTTTCGGAAGTGGAGAATCGAGGTTAACCCGGACAAGAGCCAAGCTGTTCTCTACTCGAAACAGCGGCAATCCGTCACCCCTCCCCCCCCGATCACCATGTACGGCAAGCCCATCCCTTGGGAGAAGCAAGCCAAGTACCTCGGAGTGATCCTAGATCAACATTTGACCTTCTCTGAGCACATCAGGCAGGCTCGCTCGCGTGCCGCTTTCGCTCAGAGCAGGCTCCATTATCTTTTGACTGCACGTAGCAAACTTTCACGAAAGTGCAAGTTGCGCCTCTACACGGCAGTCATCCGCCCGATAATGACATATGCATGCGCGATCTTCGCGCATGCCAAACCCCGTTTCCTGCACAAAATGCAGACCCTCCAGAACAGGACCCTCAGGAAGATCCTAGGTGCCCCCTACTACGTTAGAAATGAGAATCTACATTTAGATCTCAAAATTCCTACGATCCAGCAGTTCATGAAACGCCTATGCAAGCGTTTCTTCGATTCTGCTTTAAAACACAGAAATCCCCTCATCGTATCGGCAGCCCGTTACGAGCCCTCCAAAATCTCCAAGATTCGCCGTCCCAGGCACACCCTTACCGAACCCGACGACCCCATTACCCTGCTCCAAGAGAGCCGTAGGGAAACCAGTACAGTACACAAAACACGACCGCCTTCGTTCCGTCCTCGCCGCCGAGGCCCGTCGCGATTATCCCGTAATTATCCGCCCCGACCCTTGCTCGAGCCAGCCCGCGCAGCTGAGCCTGTAATCCAAATTCCCTTAAATAAGAAATTTTGTTCGATCCAGCCCGTCCCTTTGCTGCCCTCCCCCAGCGACGCCCTAAGCCGAGGCTCGTACCCCACAGGGGGTGCCCTTAGCGTAGTCGCTTAGTTTGTAAGTACTTAATAAGCCCTGGCTGGAGACTTTGATTTTTATCATGGCCACCACAGGCAAGCCCGGTTAAATAGTCGACAACCTCAGAGGTTGAACTATGAAAGGCCACACACAAAAAAAAAATTTGTTTTTGAGAGCAGTACATACATTCAAATATTGGAATACGGTGTCGTGTAAACGCGAGTAAATTATATCCAGTCAAAACTAGTGTTTGAATTTTACCTCCCCCTCCAAGTCGACCCTCGGGTTCGTACATG
Source organism: Mythimna separata (assembly GCA_030763345.1). Lineage (NCBI taxonomy): Eukaryota > Metazoa > Arthropoda > Insecta > Lepidoptera > Noctuidae > Mythimna > Mythimna separata. Next base: position 16,275,714 of record CM061167.1, on the reverse strand, counting down.
GTCCTTCGAGCTGGGATGGTCGGGAGTGTTTTTGGTGGTCTCCGGTGGTGGTAGAGATTACCACCCTTCGCGTCATTACTGGGCAGTGGATCGCTGTCCAGAGCATCCCCTCCAAGTGGGGTACACCAGGTAAGAGGTGTCAGCAGCTGGAGGAGGAACCGGTTGGAGCAGGGTGCCAGGAGCCAGTGGAGCGTGGTGCAGCACTACTGGTGGCAGCTACAACTGGAGGAACGACGCAAGGGAGGAAACAGACAGCAGAGGGCGCCACTTGGTGGTGCATTCGGAGCGACGCCGCGTTACGAGGTGTCTGTGTCAGTGAGTGAAATTGGTGCAAAAATCGTGAGTACATTTGCAATATTATTGTATCAGGAAGAAATTAATTTGAAGATTTAAATAGTGCATCAAAATTGAACTTTATTAGAAAATTAACTTAGACAATCTTGAGTGATTTTGGACTTGTAAAATTTTAACTTAAATGTGGATCAGACGGGGAATCCACGCCCGATTTTAAATAAAAATAAAACGGCAAAAAGACTTGTGAAATTTTGAAAAACTTATCAGAGACTTATAAATATTTGTGATCGTAAAAGTGCAAGAAGATTGTTTTAGTGGACATTTACTTTAGCAAATAATTATTTTCTTCCACCTTCAATTTTTGTTTTTGTGAATTGTTCTGGTGGAGCAATCCACTTTGTATTTCTGTGTGCCATTTCTCAATATTTTGTGTTTTGTTGTAATTTGGGTTTATAGTGAATAAAATGGATTCATTAAATGACATCCAAGATGACATTAGGCTTAAGATGAACAAGGCTATTTCTAATTACAAAAAATGTCCAAAAGATCGGCGTACTGTGTCATACCTTGAAACACGTTTAGAAAGTTTAGAACAACAGTGGCAATTATTTACTAAAACCCACATTTCAATAATTAGTGAAATAAAAAAGTCAGATTTATACAGTTCAAATTACTACAAAGATTGTGTTTATGATGATGTTGAAGAATTATATATACAGTTCAAAAGTGATTTAAAGGAATCCATATTAAAATGTAACATTCAATCGGGTGAACCTAATGGTAATCCAGGTCCTAGTAATAGTAAGGAAACGATAAATTTTAGATTACCAGAGGTCAAAATACCAGTTTTCTCGGGTAAATATATTGAATGGAAAACATTTCGAGACTTATTTGTAGGCTTAATACACAACAACAGTAGGTTAGACGATGCACAGAAACTGTATTATTTGAAGGGGTATTTAACAGGGGAAGCAGAGTACCTGTTGAGAAATGTTGACGTGACCTCTGAAAACTACAAGGTTAGTTGGGACAAGTTAGAGTCTATGTACAATAACAAAAGATTTCTTTCCAACGGTATTTTAAAATCACTTTTGAATCAAAAGGGTATAACTAACGAGTCCGCAACAGAGATAAAAAGACTCATTAGTACAACATCAGACTGTTTAGGGTCACTAAAAAACTTAGGAATAGACGTGACATCGTGGGATATCCTTGTTATACACATCGTCAGCGCTAAATTAGATCGCGAGACTAGAAGGGCTTGGGAAATGATGGTAGCGTCGGATCAAACGGACAACCTACCCACTTTTAATCAATTTAGGGAGTTTTTAGTGAGTCGATATCGAGGTTTAGAAAGCATAGAAGCTAAATCAGATTCCAGGAACTCAAGGGCTACTCAGGCACTTCATGTAGTTAATAAAAACAAAAGGGTAACATGCGCATTTTGCGCAGGAGATCATAAAATTAGTTCATGTTCTAAGTTTGGTAAAGAAAATAATGATACCCGCCGAAAGTTTGCCCAAGAGAATAATTTATGTTTTGTTTGCTTATATAGTAACCACTCTGCAAAAAATTGTAGAAACACTCTAAGGTGCCAGGTGTGTAAACGCCGCCACCATTCGTTATTACACCCGCAAGGTGTTGTAGGGTCGGATATTGGTGAAGGTAGTAGTGCTGCTCCCGCGGAAACCTCATCAGTAGAAACTGAGAGAATTAAGGCCGCCAATAAGGCGGAGGATAAACCGTTAGTCTCATGTCTTGCGACAGGTCACAGTAGGAAAACTGTATTATTAACTACAGCTTTGGTACAAGCTGAGTCAAAGAATAAGACTTATCGTGCGGTTAGGGTATTACTGGATCAGGGATCCCAGGGTTCATTTATTACAGAATCCATGGTTCAGTACTTAGGTATAAACAAAATACCGTCAAAAAATACGGTGTTAGGTGTAGGTGGAAATAAAGGATCAATTTCGACATCCAAGGTGGTTGTCACGCTTCGTTCGAGAGTTAATCCGTCTTATCAAATAAAGGTCCATGCTTACGTTCTGAAGTCGGTAACAGCTCTTCTCCCATCTTCAAAAGTAAGTCGGGTAGAATGGGTAGACTTGAGCGATAATGAGCTGGCTGATCCAGACTATTTCAGGCCCAATAAAATCGATATGTTATTGGGTGCTGAGGTATACAGCCAGGTAATTCAGAGCGGAGTTAAAAAAAATGCAAGCGGTACTCTCTTAGCCCAAGAAACCACCTTAGGTTGGATATTGTCGGGTGTATTCGAAATTGAAAATAGGACAAATACTTACTCACAAATTACCGTGATGCATGCCGGCGTCCAGGATGATGAGTTGTTGAGAAAATTCTGGGAATTAGAGGAATCATCTGGACCTAAAAAGATGCTAACGGAAGAGGAAATACAATGTGAAAAGTTATTTACAACTTCCACTACAAGAAATAAAGATGGCAGGTACATCGTAAGATTACCGCTACGGGAACCACACCTGAACGGCAGGTGCAGTGAATCCAAAGTGATTGCTGAAAAAAGGTTAAAGGGTTTAGAAGTAAGGTTAGGTAAAAACGATAAGTTAAAGGTAGACTACGCGAATGTCATACAAGAATATTTAAAGCTTAACCATATGGTAGAAGTGACTGAGCAAGAAAAATATAATAAAGGGGCTATTTACCTACCTCATCACGCAGTAGTCCGTGAGGATAGAGACACCACAAAGGTGCGTGTAGTGTTTGACGCTTCCTGTAAGGGAACTAATGGCAGGTCACTGAATGATGATCTAATGATTGGTCCGTCTTTGCAAGATCAACTCCGTCATACGATAATGCGCTGGAGAGCACATAGGATATGTATAGTGGCTGATATTGTAAAAATGTATAGGCAAGTTTTAGTGGATAGGCAAGATACACCATATCAACGCATACTTTGGAGAGATAGTCCTGAAAAGGAACTAAAAGAGTATGAATTGATAACTGTCACATTTGGTACTGCTTCTGCTCCATATTTAGCTGTGCGGGCTCTGCAGCAATTGGCATATGACGAGTGTAGAGATAATTCAAGCTTAGCAAATATAATTTTAAAGGATTTTTACATGGATGATTTATTGTCAGGGACAGACAATATAGAAGAAGGGTTTAAAATTTACACGGAATTATCTCAAGTGCTAGCTAGGGGGGGATTTCCATTGCAAAAATGGAAAAGCAATTGCAAAAAATTATTGAACAAAATTAGAGACGGAAACGATGAAGAATTGAAAATAAAAATCGACGAAGTAACAAAATTATTAGGACTTACCTGGGATCCTCGCGATGATTGTTTTCAATATTGTCTGGAACTCACACCGATGGATGAACCTGCAACAAAAAGAAAAATTATCTCGGACATTTCTCGTTTGTTTGATCCGTTAGGGTGGTTAGCACCAAGCGTAATCTTAGCTAAAATATTAATTCAAAAATTATGGTTAGCTGGGTTAGAATGGGATCAACAAATTCCAAATAACTTATTACAAGAATGGGAGACTTACCGCAATAGTTTGGTTTCTCTCGCTAGCATTCAAATCCCACGTTGGTTACATGTTGGTGGCAATATTTTGAAGTCGGAGTTACATGGTTTTTCCGACGCATCTAAAAACGCTTATGCAGGAGTAGTTTATCTTAGAGTGATTGATGACATGGGAAATATTCATGTCTCTTTAATCACATCTAAAACAAAGGTGGCCCCCATTAAACAGGTGTCCATCCCGAGGTTAGAGTTATGTGGTGCGGTTCTCACCGCAAGACTGATTGCGGAGGTAGGTGAGGTGATGACAATACCAAAGACTGACTGGCATGCGTGGACAGACAGCGAGGTAGTGTTGGCGTGGTTAAATTGTCATCCAAGTCGGTGGAAAACTTTTGTTGCTAATAGAGTTTCCGACATTTTGACCACCTTGGACACACATCACTGGGCGCACGTGGCATCTAAACAAAATCCAGCTGATTGTGCCTCACGAGGAGTTTCTCCATCGGAACTTAAAGATATTTCACTTTGGTGGGAAGGTCCAAATTTCCTAAAGGAACCGGTAGTCGAGTACAAAAGGCCAAATCATCTTATTACCCGCCTAGAAGAAGTTAAGGTGCATACCAGCGTTATAGAAGCTTCGTTTTGGAACAAGTTTTCCTCGTTATCTAGGTTAATTCGAGTTCTGGCTTATTGCCGTAGGTTTCTAAATTTAAGAAAAAGTAAAGCGATAGGTATTAGTGCTAGGTCACGGCAGTTATCTAATCTGGAACTTGAAGAAGCAACAGAAATATGTGTTAAGAGGTGTCAAGAGGATGGTTTTGCTAATGAATTGGAGGAATTAAGAAACCATAAGATAGGAAAGAAAAATACAAAATTAGATTCGTTAACCCTGTTTCTGGATTCTAAAGGAATCATTCGCGTAGGAGGACGGCTTGAGATGTCACAATTATCTTATGATCGAGTACACCCTATTCTAATACCAAAGACATCGTTTTTAACAAATCTTTTGATAGCGGATGCACATGAGAAAACGATGCACGGTGGCTCACAACTAATGATTACATACTTACGTTCCAAGTATTGGATAATAGGAGTTAAGGCTTTGGCACGGAAGTATGTGAGAAACTGTGTGAGATGCCTACGATACACAGCTAGGGTAAGGACGCAGCTAATGGGACAGTTACCTTGCTCGCGTGTAACACCGAATAAACCTTTTTTGTGCAGCGGAGTAGATTACGCAGGCCCGATAAATATTAGAGTTTCTAAGGGTCGGGGTAATAAGTCCTATAAAGGTTATATTGCGTTATTTATATGTATGGCTACTAGGGCTGTGCATTTGGAAGCAGTTAGCGATTTAAGCACTCAAGGATTTTTAGCTGCTTTTAGACGCTTTGTCTCAAGACGTGGTCGATGTGCGGAACTGTATAGCGATAACGGGACTAATTTCGTAGGGGCAGCTCGCGAATTGCTATATTTGTTTAATGATCAAAGATCAGCCTGTAACCCTGAATTAGCAGAGGAGTTAGGGAACAATGGTACGGAGTGGCACTTCATCCCTCCTCACTCGCCAAATTTTGGAGGCTTGTGGGAAGCCGGGATTAAGTCCACGAAGCATCATCTGAAGAGGGTAATAGGTCATTCGACTCTTACCTTCGAAGAGATGATCACCGTATTAGCTCAAATTGAGGCATGTCTCAATTCGAGGCCTCTGTCATATGTGGAAGACCAAGATAAGTTAACCATTTTAACTCCTGGGCATTTTCTGATAGGAGAGCCACTAGTTTTACCTCCAGACTTAAATTATGAAAGGGATAATATCCATAGTTTAAGGCGATGGCAGCTTTATCAAAGAATGATGCAGGATTTCTGGCGTCGTTGGTCGCACGACTACCTCCACCAATTCTTACAGCGAAATAAGTGGCATCACAAAATTCCTGAGCCATCTGTGGGTGAAGTAGTATTAATTAAAGAGGATGATATGCCTCCCGGCAAGTGGTTACTAGGTAGGATCGAACAAAAGCATCCTGGTTCTGACGGCATTACTCGTGTCGTAACTGTAAGAACACAATCGTCTGTTATAAAAAGACCTACGTCTAAGTTATGTATATTGCCTATAGCAAATTGAAAAATAATATGTATTAGATGTAAATAAGTTAGTAAACCATTGTTTGTGTTTACTCCTCACCAAGGATGTATAAAACATCAAAGATTTTTTCCGTATGTGGCACGGTGGCGGTATTTAAGGACATTCCGCAATAATGTCCTTGGTGGGCGGTATGTTTAGGTTAAGTAATAGGGAACGGAATCATAGCGATGGATATTAATTTAATACTAGTAAATTAGTACATCGAAACTCGATAGATGGCGTTAGCTCCGAATTAGAAGTCGCTATGGTTTCGTTACCGCGCGTACTATAAGGTCTCAGTGGAGACTTTTGTTTTTGAGAGCAGTACATACATTCAAATATTGGAATACGGTGTCGTGTAAACGCGAGTAAATTATATCCAGTCAAAACTAGTGTTTGAATTTTACCTCCCCCTCCAAGTCGACCCTCGGGTTCGTACAAGGAGATTGCCCGTTTTGTAAGGGAAGTTGGGTCCCAGTGGAAAATGCTGAAGATTTAAGACAACCCTGAAGATTTTTATTTTACCTAATAGTAAAAACATAGCATTTTCATAATCGGAAACCTTTTTTAATTGTGACTGAATTAACTAATTAATTACGGTCATACTCAGAGTCCAGCTAATGGTTCAATAGCTATGTCCACACTGTGCCCTTTCATCTTCAACTTTCGTCTTCATCTTTCTATTATAGTTTCGTTAGTTGCTTTCAACAATTGAATGCGTTATGAAACGCATTATCCATCTGACGTGGAATGACATGTATCACTGCGCGCGCAACACTTTCAACTGTCATTGCACATGCGTCAGAGGCATGCCCGACTTGCGCTATGACGCATGCCCCTGTTGAACAAAAGAGGGCATAGTGTGGACATAGCTATTAGCGTCCCTAATGTCCATTAAAGTTAAGTATGGTCAAACCTTCACTGAAAAACTGTGCAAAACTGTCAATGTGACAATTCTTGTCTTAATAGATCGTTTAGAAGTTAAGTGATGATGAACGTTAAAGAATGTCCCTGAGTGCGGCCGCACTCAGACAAGAGACAGTTACATCAAGACAGTTACAAGTTACAAGACAGTTACATCTCAAACACTTTCAGTTTTGTTTCCAAAAAAAACTTATGGTTATTTCCTGAAGCTACTTTACTGATAGAAGTGTAAATATAATATGTAGTAAAAAATTAAAAATATAATATTTACCCAAGCACGCGGCGCATGCATGGCACACATTCCGGTGAACAGCGCGGCGCGTGGGGGTCGCAGTCGCCGCCTTCGCGCTCATACTTGCACGTGTCTTCTGCAAACAAAATACAATTATTGTCAGACGACCGGACATCACACAATGTTCATATTTAGCTTTAGGGCGATGTTCACCGACACCAAATCGACTGTTTTAATATTAAAACGGCTGTTTTAGCAATATTTCCTGTTCCTTATCGTCGGTTATTGACGTTAATCAGATGGTTATCTTAAATTTATGTCGGTGCACATGGCCCTTAGACAATTAAGGATAACCGACATTCCTCACAGTTCAGCTAACCTCATTAAATTACTTATTCATAAAAAAATCCATTCAATAGGGTGAGAGGAACTAAAGGGTTGTATGGATGATTTTTAAGGTTTCAATCCAGCAAATGAAAATTTATATTTCGGTTTTACCTTAATAATAAAATTCATGTACATACAAATTTAACAATGATCAGTCAAAGTAATAATTATTAATTTTTTAAGTGGGAAGTTCCCGCTCTAGGGCGGAGCAGCAAGACGTATCAAAATTTTACTGACTAAAACCAATCCGATGTTTCTTCTTTTTCTCAAAGAGGGCACTTTCCGCCATAATGATGGCGTGCCCAATTAATAGTCTATTTTATTGGTAGATTATTACTAGGGAATAACGCACCGTTCGTTGTAGAATCCGCCGAGCGTCTCTCTGCACGAACAGCTCTTGCTATACGTATCCTAGATGCATACCTGTAAATGTTTATTATGTTCATTTTGGTCACCACATACACAAATATGTTCAGCGCAGACTACTCGTTCGGGTTTTGTTCCAATCAAAATGCCCTACTGGCTACGCTACACTTTGACAGGACCTCAACAGAATATCTAATGTAAAAACCAAGCGAAAAATAATTTGACCGCCATATTATTACAATAAGAATAACGTCACTTATTTAAGCATGCGTTGTCAGGCGAACTGAACATGACTTCAAAATTTCAGGTCAATCAGAATCTGTTTTGAAAGTAATTTGCAAAAAAAATTGGTGTGCATCTGGATTGAGAGCCCATTTTTTAAATCCGTACGAAACGAAACCAAATTTACAGGGAATTTAGTAAAAAATTAGTAAAACTTAGAGCACTAATCCATAAATTTCTAAAACAAAAACTAAAACTTTTATAGCTAAATAACGTGGGCCCTCAATCCAGATGCTTCGTAAAGAGGCATAGTGCTTACGCAAGCTAGCCCTATAAACATTTTTTGTATCATGTATCCAAACGCATCTCACACATTATAATTCATTCATATTGGACGACAGTATTGAGCCAATCATACTCCAACTCCCCATATCCTCATATCCCATGCCGGCGAATGAGAAAGCTTGTTCGCCGCTAAGCCAATCAGGAACATTTCCGCCGACCGCTGCAAAGAAAGGTCGCCATCTTTGGTTGACCGTTCTCTTCTTCTTCGAGACGCCGTCCGCACAACACCACCGCTAATAACCCGCTGATCCAGGAAAACCCGCGGCGCCGCGGTGATCTAATATCTAATCGCTGAACCATAAACCTCCTAATTAACGTGTTGGCCGACACAAAGACACAGTGACGCGAAATATAACCGATTTGTTAACCGCGAGTGAGAACATCCGAGAACACGTGTGAGTGTCGTCATCCACCCGGCAGTCAGTGCATCCACCTGGCATCCAGATCTCCAAGTAAGTCACAATACTCTTCCCATACCTACTTTCCTTTAGCTCAATTTCTGTGTCCAATATATCGTCCAACGTAAAAATATTTTCCCGCCAAAATTAAACAACTTAATCTGGTCCTTCGAAAGCCGCAATCCTAAAACTTACCATAAGTTAAAATGGTCCATTCGAGTCGGATTCATAGAATCAGCATTCATAGGTCTCATACCTAGGATTTAGGTTAAATAGGTACCTACTTATCTAACCTGAATTCGTAAAACCGCCATATTGAACGCATACTATCGTTCTTACATTCCCCGCTAGGTACCTACCTACATCATTGAGAACTACTGTACCAACTTAATAGTTCGCCTGTTGCATTGAAATAGCATAGGGAATTATTAAAACCGCTAATTATCGTGAGTTAGTTCGGCAAACTTGCCTATAACATAAACTCAACCGCAATAATTTTCTTTCACCCGCTACTTAAATAAAAAAAATATAAAATATTCTTGAAGTCTACCTACATAAACATAAATTATTTGTCCGCTATAGTTACTAGAACTACTCCAATATGGAAGATCTTCAAATAAAAGTTAAAATACTGCAAGCTAAAAACCAAGCAATCTTTGAGCGTTTATCGTCATTGTATGAAATATCAAAGAAAATAAATACGACTAGTATTGAGCTACGTTCGGCTGAGACGTTTATGGCAGACGCGCAAATAATCTCAGTTACTCGTCAAGAGTTTATTTCTAACATAGATAAAATAAATACATATTCTTTACAAATAAATCCTGATCATAAAATAGATTATAATAGTCAAATATCCTTTGACGGAGTTTATACGCGAGTAGAGAGAATACGCTCACTTATTGAAGCGAAGTCCTCAAGGTCATTGAAGGACTCAGCGTCTATTGATACCGCGACTCAATCAAAATGCTCAGTCAAGCTGCCACCAATTCAGATTCCGTTTTTTGATGGTAGAATTGATAATTGGCCAGTTTTTTATGAATCATTTAAATCAAATGTCCATGAAAATTCAAACCTTACAGATTCTCAACGTGTGCAATATTTAATAGGTAACCTAAAAGGAAACGCATTGCAAATTACCGCCGGAATTATTCCGTCAGGGGATAATTATGCGTCTATCTGGAACAGTTTGGTTCAAAAGTATCAAGATAAACGAGCATTAGGCTCGCACTACATGTCTAATATTTTAAATATCAAACCCGCAATTAATAATTCCGCCTCTTTAAATAGTTTTATTGAAAGTTTTCACGCGTCTGTTTCGGCACTAGAACAATTAAAAATTAACGACCTAAAGGATTTCATATTATTAAATTTAGCTTTAAAAAAGTTAGATCCCGCTATCATACATTCATTTGAGATGCATATGAGAGATGTGGAGATTCCTACTTATACGGATTTCGTTGAATTTTTAAAATCGCAAGTAAAAATATTAGATAGATCTACTTTAACTCGGACCGCATCAATAAGTAACAACAATAATAAAAATAATTCTTGTCGTAGCCAATCACGTGATAGTACAGTACATACATTTGTTGCTTGTGACAATAACCAAACTTGTATGTATTGTAGTAGCAAAGATCATTGGAAACTGTACACCTGTCCAAACTTTCAAACAATATCGGCCGGTTCGCGTTTGGATTTTATTAAAAATAAACGTGGATGTGTAAACTGCCTTAGTACAACGCACACTGCCTCGCAGTGTAAATCTATACACACCTGTAGAACATGTAACAAAAAACATCATTCTCTTTTACATTTGGAACAAATTTCACAGCAGCGATCGATATCAGCTGACGCTTCCGCGCAGTCACAACAGGTGGCGCTTTGTGCATGTTCTCGCGTAGGAATAAGGACTCCACGTACTACGATTGTTTTGTCAACAGCATAAGTCTATGTTGATAACAAACATAACAAATCCGTTTCTGTAAGGTGCTTAATAGATAACGCTTCGCAAAATAATATAATTACTACAGCCTGTTGTAAAAAACTGCAATTAAATATTATACCGCTTTCAAATTCATTTATAAAGGGTGTAGGAACCTCTTCGCGGCCTATCATAGGTTACGTGGAGATAACAGTTACTTCAAAAAATAAAACAAATTCTTTTAAAATAACCGCTCTTGTTATTGATTGTATAACTGATAAATTACCATCTCACTTGGTTGACACCTCTGCTGTGCAACATTTATTCGAGTTACCGCTAGCCGACCCCCTGTGGCACGTGCCCGGTGAGGTTGAATTACTTCTAGGGGCAAAACTGTTTCCGTATTTATTACTTCATAACAGAATTCTCTCACCTACCGCGCCATCAGCTGTTGAAACCGTGTTTGGATACATAATTATGGGTGAGATACCCTCTAGTTTATCTAATAACAATAACAGTCTCGACGATTTAAATACCGCTTCATGTTTTTCTACCGCGTTAACAGTAGATGATTCTCATTGTTTTTTGTCGTTGGACGAATCTTTGCATAAATTTTGGAATATCGAAGAAATACCTTCAAAATCTTTTATGAGCCCCGCTGAACGGGAGTGTGAACAGCTGTACGCTTCTACTGTGTCACGTGACTCCAGTGGTAGGTACTGTGTTGCCTTACCATTCTGTAAAAATCCAGAATCACTCGGAAATTCATATGCTGTCGCTTATCGACGTTTAATTAATTTGGAGAAAACTAAGCTTCGCGACCCTTCTTTGCGCGCTAGTTATAACGAAATAATCCAAGAGTATATCGATCAAAATTATTTAACTGAAACTACACCTAGTTCTGTTGATCAGACTATAGGATATTACATACCGCATCACCCTGTTATTAGGAATGATAAACAAACTACTAAGGTGCGCATTGTCCTTGATGCGAGCGCTAAGTCTCATAATGGCGTTTCATTGAATGACTTACTGCATACAGGTCCGAATTTACAGGCTGACATATTTTTATTACTTTTAAATTTCCGTTTGTTTCCTATTGCAGTTACAGCTGACATAAAAAAGATGTATCTTCGAATTAAGGTTATTGAGGATCATCGAAAATATCAAAAAATATTGTTTCGATTTAATACTACTGAACCTGTTCGCGAATTTAAATTTAACCGTGTTGCCTTCGGTCTCAAGCCCAGTCCCTTTCTAGCCATGCGCACTGTGCGCCAGCTTTCAGAGGATGAAAAACATCGCTTCCCGCGCGCATCCATTGTCGCTTCTCATGAGCTTTACATGGATGACTTGGCTAACTCGACCCCTACTCTAGAAGAAGCCAAGATTCTCTCCGCTGAACTTATCGCCTTATTTAAAGCTGGGGGCTTTGACCTTACTAAATGGGCAAGTAATTCCTCGAAATTACTGGAGGTTATTCCACACTCCAACCGCTCTTCTATTAATTTCTCTGACGGGGATAATTTAAAAATCCTTGGACTCAAATGGATTCCTTCCGAGGACTGTTTCACCTTTACTACATCTGAGTTAGATAAAGGTTGTACTAAACGCGTCATACTTTCCACTATTGCCCGTCTGTGGGACGTTCTCGGTCTAGTGGCTCCTGTAGTTTTATTCGCGAAATTACTCATAAAAGAATTATGGAAATTAAACACAGATTGGGATGAAACTCCACCCGATTCTATCGTACTTCTCTTTCAAAAATTCAAAGAGCAACTGCCTCTACTTTCTTCTTTAAAATTGCCGCGTCATGTAGCCGTTACTATGGGTTGCGTGACAAATATAGTAGGTTTTGCTGACGCCAGCTTGAATGCGTATGGCTGCGTTATATACTTACATGTCACTGACACAAATGGTAATACACACGTAAATTTGGTGTGTGCTAAATCTAAAGTTGCACCTGTTAAGGTCGTATCTCTGGCTCGTCTAGAGCTTTGCGCCGCTGTTCTTTTGTCTAAACTAGTTAAACTAGTTTATGACACTTACCGCTCTCGCACCGCTATTAATAAAATATTTGCCTTTTCCGATTCTACAATTACACTTTCATGGATTCATTCCTCACCGCACAAGTGGAACATTTTTGTTAGTAACCGCGTCGCTAAATGTCAAGAAAATCTTGATCCTAAACATTTTTACCATATTAACGGAAAAGAAAATCCTAGTGACTGTCTGTCTTGAGGTCTTCTACCCGAACAGTTACTAAACCATGATTTATGGTGGCATGGCCCTGAATGGCTTCTGCGACAAACTGATGAGTGGCCTATTACTCCGTTTGTTTCCTCATGCAGCGAGCAATTGCCTGAGTTTAAAAATAAATCTTTAACATTAGTATCTACCGTATCAGAACTTAACTTGATATATAGCCTTTCTCAAAAATTTACATCGTTACATAAAATATTGCGCATAATTGTATACATTTTGAGATTTTTGCATATTATTCCTTATGACAAGTCACATAAGACAATTACTGTCCGTGAATTGGTTGCCGCTGAAATTTATTTAATTCATTGTATTCAACAATTTCATTTTTTAGATATTTATGACGAAATTAAAAATAAAAAACTTCGCTCACAGTTTAAGAAACTCGATTTATTTATAGACGAGCATAACATAATTAGAATTGGTGGCAGGTTGTCAAATGCGAACCTTCCTTATGAAGCTCAGCATCCGGCGCTTTTACCTAAACATGATAATTTTACACATGTTCTAATAGACTATTATCATCGCATTCATTGTCATGCCGGTGTAAACCTTCTTACCTCTCTGTTACGCCAAAAATATTGGATCATCTCTTCCAGAGGTGTCGTCAGACAAAGGGTACATGCTTGTAACTTTTGTTTCAAAGTTTCTCCTTCTCACCCCAGTCCAAAGATGGCTGATTTACCCGCTTGCCGCGTACAAGAGACTAAAGCTTTTGTTCATACTGGTGTGGATTACGCTGGTCCTATTAAAGTAACCTTATGTCGACGCAGAGGCCAAAGAAGTCAGAAGGCTTACATATGCTTATTCATTTGTTTCGTTACCAAAGCAGTTCATATTGAATTGGTTACCGACGTGTCATCGGACACCTTCATTTCAGCTTTTAAAAGATTCATTTCCCGCAGAGGCCCCGTCTCTTATTTATATTCTGATAACGGAACAAACTTCGTTGGAGCCAAGGCTCAATTACAAGAACTACTTGCTAACCGCTACCGCATAGAGTGGAAAATGATTCCACCCCGCGCCCCCCACTTTGGAGGGCTGTGGGAATCAAATATTAAATCTACTAAAACGCATTTATATCGTGTTATCGGCTCTCAACTTCTTACTTATGAGGAGCTTTCGACTGTTCTCACTGAAATTGAGGCAGTTCTAAATTCCAGACCGCTCTGTGTCCTGAGTGAGGATCCGTACCCAGAACCGCTTACTCCCGCTCATTTTATAATGGCTTCTCCGTTAACTACGTTGCCTGTCGTGAACGTTCCCGAAACGACGAAACCTCTAACTTGCCGCAAAAAATTGCTTGACCAAATGGTTTGTAGCTTTTGGAGAAGGTGGCGTTTAGAATACTTACATAACTTGCAAGTTAGGCAAAAATGGTTGAATGCCGCCGACAATATTAAGATTGGTACAGTGGTTCTCATGCATCAGGATGATGTCCCTCCTCTACGTTGGCCAATGGGCATAATCACCGAGATTTTTCCCGGCAAGGATGGGATAACTCGCGTTGCCATGGTGAAGACATGCAGTGGCTCTTTCAAAAGACCCGTTGTTAAACTATGTCCTTTACCTTCTCAATAATACCACCGCGTAATTAAACATCTAATTTAGCTGTAGTTCACATATTTTCATTATAACTTTTCTCTTTTGTCCAAGTTAATTTAATTTCAATCCGCTTTAATTTGACTCCTTACTTTTTGAGTATACTTCATATCCTCGAAAGCCGGGCAGAATGCTTACGCAAGCTAGCCCTATAAACATTTTTTGTATCATGTATCCAAACGCATCTCACACATTATAATTCATTCATATTGGACGACAGTATTGAGCCAATCATACTCCAACTCCCCATATCCTCATATCCCATGCCGGCGAATGAGAAAGCTTGTTCGCCGCTAAGCCAATCAGGAACATTTCCGCCGACCGCTGCAAAGAAAGGTCGCCATCTTTGGTTGACCGTTCTCTTCTTCTTCGAGACGCCGTCCGCACAACACCACCGCTAATAACCCGCTGATCCAGGAAAACCCGCGGCGCCGCGGTGATCTAATATCTAATCGCTGAACCATAAACCTCCTAATTAACGTGTTGGCCGACACAAAGACACAGTGACGCGAAATATAACCGATTTGTTAACCGCGAGTGAGAACATCCGAGAACACGTGTGAGTGTCGTCATCCACCCGGCAGTCAGTGCATCCACCTGGCATCCAGATCTCCAAGTAAGTCACAATACTCTTCCCATACCTACTTTCCTTTAGCTCAATTTCTGTGTCCAATATATCGTCCAACGTAAAAATATTTTCCCGCCAAAATTAAACAACTTAATCTGGTCCTTCGAAAGCCGCAATCCTAAAACTTACCACATAGTCTAGATCTCGGAAAGTACTATGTCTGGGTTAATAATGTTTATTTAGGAATTTAGTAAAGAATTTCTAAAATATTTTAAGAAATTCCCAAATTTCTAGAATGTCGCATTACAGATTTATAGCGGTTTATCTTGGGCCCTCAGATCGTAAATGTCATTTCTCGAAAACTGAATTTATGTGACGAAATACATATCTACGACTTTAAAAGTTGTTAGTTAGATACCTCTCTGAATTCGTAAAAAAGAAATAGTGACCCAAAAGATAATCGTTAAAAAGTAAATGAAAGTTGAATTTTACCGAAACGTCTGAACTGAGGGCCCAAGATTTTCGGCTTTTTTTACTAGACTTAACCTCATAGATAAACGCAAACTAGACTAAAATGTTCTACTATTTTTTACTAAATTCTAACGTATCGTCCGTTTTTCTAAGTGTTATACTTTAAGAGAAAATTAATTTTCAATTTTGTATAGGAAGATGTCGTGTAGGGTGACCATAATGTTTTGAATATCCTATACCTAGGAATATACCCCTGGGGATTGTACGAGAGGATACATACTGATCAGTCAAAAAAAAAATGATTTTGTCCAAAATATATTTTTGGAATCTCTGGAACTCCAGATCTTGCCCATAGGTACGACAACTAATTAAAAACATTTATTTATTTATCTTTATCTTTAAAAATAGATGATTTTTACAGGTTTTATTTAACCCTCAATTCGATAAATGCACCCCCATATGAACTGACGGACTGTGCGAAGCATAAAACCCAAGTTTCTATAAGCTCTTCTTTTACAGCACCGCGTGACGTGATCAGGTGTTAAAACTTAATCCCAGGTCCTTGACTTCTGTGAGTCGTTCCATAGGCAACCCGTCAATATGGTAACTGCTCAAGATGCACGAGAAAAAGTGATTGTCACACACTTCGTACATACTACATACCAGTTGACCACTTTATCTTTATACTACGCTACCCGCCCATGTCCGATAATCGGTGACCGTTTTTTTACTAATGTCCCGTGTACCTTTTTCCCGGGCACGCGCCAGCTTAAAAATAAGCTTCTGCCCCTCCGCAGTTTCCAGCTTGTCGACTTTCTCAACTTTTGCTGCAGGCTCTGGCTACTGCTTTTTTGCAAGCGCGCTTAGCCGCTCCGTATGCCTCCCTGTCCTCCAGAGAGTTGGACCCTTGCCGCTGTTTAAATAAAACCTTCTTCTTCCGAGTCATCTCCTGCACCCCGTCATCCCACCACCACGTCTCCTTGTCTATGGTGCGGCCACCACGAGAAGTGCCAAGGACGCGCTTACCCGCAGCGGTGATTGCTGAATAGATCCTACTTCAGATCTCTTGAGCAGACTCATGCGGAGCACTGATTTTAAGATGCTCGACCTCCGCGATGAAGTCTGACTGCTTAGGCCCATTAAGCAACCACCACTTAGTGCGAGGGTTGCGTTTCTCGGTCACTTTCTTCTTTGGCCTGACTGCCAAGTTCAGGACCAGGAGGCGGTGTTGAGCCGTTAAGCCTTCGCCTGGGATGACTTTGCAGTTGGTAACCTTGCCAATGTGGCACCGTCGCACCAGCAGGTTATCTATTTGGGTTGAGTAGGCACCACCGCGGTACGTAATAAGATGCTGGGGCTTCTTCTGAAAGAATATGTTCACGATGGCTAGGTCAGACACCGCGCAGGTCCTAAGTATACTGACTCCCTCTGCATTTAGTTGGCTATAACCAAAACCACCGTGGACACGTCCGTACTTTCCAGCAGTCCGACCTACGTGACCGTTGAGATCCCCACCAACCAAAACACCTTCGGAATTTGGAATAGTGCGCATTACGTCCTTGAACTCTTCCCAGAAGGCCTCCTTTTCAGACTCGCTGCAACCAGTTTGTCGAGCATAGGCGCTTTAGGTTCGTAACCGATCCTTCAATCAGCACCCTAACTCGCATCAAACGGTCGCTGTATCGGTCTACTTCAAGGAGTCCATCCTGAAGGTCCTTAGACAGCACTACGGCTACTCCGTTCCTGCCCGACGGTGATCCGGTGTACACTAGCTGGTACCTCCAGCGCGTCTCCTGAAGGAAGGCACACTGGACCCGACGCTTTGCAAGTACCTACGTCCGCGAGTTCTCTGCAACATCCAGTTAGAGAGCCAATGTTCCAGGTGGCAAAGCGGAGCTTCTTTTTGGATATTTATATATTTATATTAATTCTCAGTGGATATTGTGATGTAGAATTTGGAGTAATTTTGTATCACTACATGACTACACGACTGAATAACGGCTTTAGGAGGGAGGGCGGGACCGGGGCGGTCAACTGGAACGCCGGGTCTAACAGGGCACTACATACGCCATCTTAACTCCATCTCCTTTTTTAAATGATTTAACTTATATATATATATATTTAATATTATAACTT
Organism: Mythimna separata; assembly: GCA_030763345.1. Classification (NCBI taxonomy): domain Eukaryota; kingdom Metazoa; phylum Arthropoda; class Insecta; order Lepidoptera; family Noctuidae; genus Mythimna; species Mythimna separata. The sequence continues at coordinate 16,257,950 of CM061167.1, read as the reverse complement.
ACGAGTAGACTTATGTGTATTCGTAAGTTATAATATATCGTACTTGAATGAACGTACCTCTTACTTCGGGGTCTACATTCCGAGCCCGTCGTAGAGCTGGCGGCGCCGGAGGTGTCGGCGGTAACGGTAGGAATGCCGGTGGCAGCGGAGGGGCTGTCGGTGGTAGCGGCGGGCACACGGTAGAGGTGTGTCTCGCTTGGGCGGAGCACCGCCGTGTCCTTGTGGAGGCTATCGGCGGCGGCGACCTCTCGCGCCGGGCCCTGGTTCAGGCCATAGTCCGGAGCGAGGAGGGGTCGCAGGCGGTTGTCTCCTCTCCTCATTTTAATTGAATATGCCAGTTTAAAAAAACAGTCATTCTTCATCATCAATTAAGCCAAATCAGTGGCTTGAAAATACAGGTCTCTGCCTATCCACAGTAAGACAACACGGTGAAGTAAGCTCAAAGACATTTTCATCGAGATCAGATCTTGACAGTGGAATGAAGAAGAATATTTTTATAATACTAATATTCAAATCACTGCCACCCATATTTGTGCAGGTACTACTGGACTGTGCCACTGGTGCTAGTATATACAAACTACTTTCCTGTGAAGGTTCCTATAAAATCAATTTTATAAATTATATACCAATATATGAGTAAGCTATGAAACCTACGTAAAATAATAACATACATTAAATGGTTGTATCTGTAAATGTATTTTGCCTGTAGCAAAACCTTCACCAACCGATAACACTAATATACACTCATCTATTGAAAGGTCTGGCATGCCACCTTCTACCACTCCTAAGCCTGTGTTACTTCTAAAAGCAGCATGTGCAGCGGCTTTCTTTAAACTGCACTTTTTTTGCCAGACCCATACTATATTGGGAAATACAGATATAATCATTATTTCACATTGCATGATAGGCAGTGGTGCAAATAACATTAGCATTAGCATAAAGCATAAGCCTTATAATGTTCCCACTGCTGGGGCTCAGGTCTCCTCTCTAGGAGAGGGGATGGGCCGTAATCCACCGCGCGGGCCCACAGTGCGGATTGGTGGGTGTCACATGTCTTCGAATTTTTGGTTCTAGGACATGCCGGTTTGCTCGCGATGTTTTCCTTCGCCGTTTTTGAGAGCAGTGGTGTTGAAATACACAAACAGTCGGGGCAGTTACCACTTGGTCACCACTGCTTTCGCAAATAACATACGCACAATAATTAAACTAAGTATACTTTGTATATACGTTAACTGAAATTACCAACTCACCTCCTCCATTTTTTTACTGTCTTTACCGTACCTCCACCCATTTAGTTTGAGGGTGATACGAGTTCACTCCGTATTAGCTCCCTGTTTGGCGCTTTGATTTTTGGCAAATCCTTTAGCCAAGCTAGGCTTCCTCTGCGTCTCCAATTGGGCCGCAGATGGATGGGAAGTACGCTCGGCACTGAAGTAGAGAATTAACAATTAAATATGAATATATCGATACCAGCAGTAAGTAATTACCACAGAAATCGTACTTACTTCACTGAAAAATCGCGGGGAACCAAAAGTTATTTACACTGCTTATTGCTTGTTTGTAAACATTTGTAAGACCGTTTTCACATCTTCCGATCCGATATCGGTATCGGACGCCGATACGATATCGGGGTAAGGTAAATGTATGAGATATGTACCTGTCTTTCATATTGTCCGACCCGATATCGGATATCGGAGCACAGCTTTTCATACATTTTACTTACCCCGATATCGTATCGGCGTCCGATACCGATATCGGATCGGAAGATGTGAAAACGGTCTAACAGTGGGTCGACACTGCCTTAGAACAGAATTCGAATAGTGATAATGTACACAAAAAGCTACCTTATACCTTATAACATAAGGTTTAAATTAAAATGAGTAGACATTTCAAGAAATGTATCCAAATCATTACCAACCGACAGATACAATTCGTCCATTATAACTTGGCGAGTGTGAAGTTAGGCTCTGCGAATTTTGGCGCTTGAAATATCGTACAAAAATAAAGGTTTAAAAAAAATTAATGCCAATAACTGTTTTTTAACAGCAATAAGAACTGCAAATTGCATTTATTTTTTTAAAACCTTTATTTTTGTAAGATATTTCAAGCGCCGAAATTCGCAGAGCCTAACTTCACACTCGCCAACTTATAGTGGACGAACTGTACTAACATTTTTTTACTATTAGTTTGGTACAACTGCAACAGAGTAAAAAAAATGGCTGACTGACATCCAGCATCTTGTCATTTTATTCTTACTTGTTCGTTCCGTTTGAATTTGAGTTCAATCGTTTCTGCGAGCGAATAAATAGATAAAACTACATAAATTTATTCCGCATTAAGTGCAAAAGTGATATTGTCGCTTATTGAACTGTGTTTTAGCGCCCGTGTTACCTTTAAGTAGTGATTTACTTGCGAATTGAAAAGGACTTCAATTTCTCTAGCGTACCTAAGTACTTAGTTACTTAGTGATCAAGTTTTTAATAAAACGAATTTCAAATCACACCAGAAATATGTAAAATTGTCGCTACAGGAAGTGTGTTATTTGTGGCATACGTAAGTTGCCCAAATCTAGCACAGTTCTTGCAAGTTTTCCTTTAGACCCTGACCGGTAAGTGCGACAGCCAGCAGCCACTACGTTTTCTGTAATTAATAATTATATCAAATGAAATAAGTTTTTAACAATCAAATGTTTTCTAGGTGCCGATTATGGGTCAAAGCATCAGGAATTGAAGATTTCGTACATGTACCAATTGAGAAGTTGCATCAATTGAAATACGTTTGCGGATCTCATTTTGCCCCTGAATGCTTTAATGCAAAAGGAAACCGTTTACTGAGTTCTGCAGTGCCAACTTTGAGACTCAATAGGCCATTGCTGTCTGATGACCTTTTCGCTGAGTTTCCTTTGCATGTCAAATCTTACTATGCAAAATTTGAAAAAGGTAAGATACTGTGTAACTTTATGTAATAAAGTATATAAATACCAAATCAAATCTACATTAATAATTATATGAAAAGTATGTATTGTATCTTTTGTCAACTTTCTTTATATTTTAATTAATTTTTCCAGGTGAATCTTCTAAACATCGACAGACAGAGATTTTGCCAGTTGAAACAATCCCTAAAGTCACTAAAGATAGTGATGATCAGGCACTGAATTTATCAGGTATTTAACTTTATATTCAACTAGTTTCTGCCCACGACTTTGTCCATGTGGAACAGTTACTTTGGGCTAGCGCTACTTTAACCCGTGACTAGCGCGTTCAAGTAAACAAACTCTTCACCTTTATAATATTATAATTATATTATTATTAGTATAGATTTATTAATTAGTTCTGTCTATTCCAACTGAACACCATATAGGGATGACATAAAACTCTGTACAGATAATAGCATAGTGCTAACTACTAATATAACTTTGAAATTTCAGATAAAAAGGTGATTGCAACAGTAAATAAGCCATCTGGTAGTGATGATTTTATACCAATTCCATCAACATCAAAGGCACCCATGCATCTGACATTCAAAAGAAAAGAAGGTAAGAAATATTTGTATTTGTCTCATACTAAATGCCTATGATGGTAAGATTATTATGTGTAAGACCGTTTTCACATCTTCCGATCCGATATCGGTATCGGACGCCGATACGATATCGGGGTAAGGTAAATGTATGAGATATGTACCTGTCTTTCATATTGTCCGACCCGATATCGGATATCGGAGCACAGCTTTTCATACATTTTACTTACCCCGATATCGTATCGGCGTCCGATACCGATATCGGATCGGAAGATGTGAAAACGGTCTTAGACTTACTGTTTATTTAAGTTCTGAATAAAAGAACTGAAAAATAATCTCTGTGGAACGATCTGACTGTTAGCTGGGTACAGTATAGAAAATTATTTTATATATTTTATTTTATATATATTCACTTATGAAATAATATAATTCTGAACCTGAGAATTTAAAAAAGGAGGTGAATAAATGAACACGATGGCCGCAACGGAGTTATGAAGTACAAAGGAAAAGAAGCAAAATGGAGTCATTTAAAAGAAGCAGAAGAAAAAAATAGGATTTTTTTGAATTTTCCGAAAATCACCCAAACAGTTGTTAATCCCACCTACAAAACTAAAATGCGCGTTAAATTTGCAGCTCACGCGCTAAGCAACACGATGGCCGCAGTTCTGAAGATGATGGCGGCGTCAAGCAACAGCAATGCAGAAGATTACAACAATACAGCTTTTGTTGTCGAAGAAATGGACAAACTTTTTAATTGGACCAATGGACCAGCATCACCAAAAGATGTGATACCTCGAAAACGGGAAAATGTATCAGAAAAAACGAATCACCAGGAATCTTGGAACTATTATTTAAAACACATTGATACAATACAATTTTTGAAGTCAGACTCGTTAATACGCTTACGAAATGTACGATGTACAGTTCGCTTCAACTAACTTTGCCGCTCTGAAGTTGGCTACAAATCACTGCGCAGTAATCAATTTTACGAAAAAAGACAGCACTGCGCATGCGTTATTTTTCTATCTCAGTCGCTCGTATACGTCCGATACCAGCTTTTGTTCCGCTCGCACGATCGTCGATGCGAAAAGTGCTACGCGTATAACACAGGTCTACAGTGATTTTGTTGCCGACAAAACTATAACAGATTTTTAGTATATTAGATCTCTGAATCACAACTGCATACTTATTTTTTTAATGCTACGTGTAGTTTTTGAGATATGAGATATGTAAAAAAAAAACAAAATAATTAAATTTTAAACATTTGATTCATTATTTGACAGGTAAGAAGCTTCTTTTTGCAGTTTTTTTAGAATGTGTAGTATTATAATGCTCCCGTGTGATACTCCAACAGTAATCTGCCATCATATGCACATCCCAGCGACCTTGGTACCAATCTTCCATCCATTTTAGATCGTGATTGAATCGCTCTCCTCATTCTTCACTATAAGAACCAAGATTTTCAGGGAACTTGTCCTTGTGACTATACAGGCAGTGCAGTTTTATGCTCATGTAACAACTAACATTTTTAAAGTTATCCAGAAGCTCCGGAACTATTTCTACGTATTTTTTTGCCTTTTCACTACCTAAGAAATTTTGGACAACTTTGACGAAAGATTTCCAAGCTGCTGATTCCAAATTATTCATTGTATGGATGAAATCTTTGTCTTTTATCAAAGTTCTTATTTGAGGCCCATCGAAAATACCAGCTTTTAGATTCTCTACATTTTGTGTAAAGAGTAAGGGCACCGCTGATGATTCAAACTCACTGTCTGTGCATTTGAAAAAGCCTCCATCATATTTATGTCCAACAAATTGATGGCACTGTCTTTATAGCATCGTCTGAGTGTGGCAAAGGTCTTCTAGCAAAGGGGAGGTCAGGATATGTCATTTTTTTCTATTTACCCTATGTAATTTCACTAAACAAAAATAACAAACGTCAAAATGGTTTTTTGGTTCTGACTATATCATAGGTACACCGAACTTCAATTGGGTTCGTTTACCGCTCTACCACTATCTTAAATATTCATTGCACAATTTACACACGATATTTGGTACCCATGGCTGGTCCTGGTCCTTAATTTTGATCTTGAAATTGTCAAAATATGTCTTTTTTACGAAGGCCGTTATAGGTTTTTAATTTTTTTCCGCGACATATTCGTCGCAAACCCAGGAAAATGTATTCGGATCATTTAAACTACTCCTCTTAGACGACGTCATAATGCTATTATCCAATAATTACAAATATTGGCAGAATGCGAACACTGTAAACACAACAAAATGGGTATTTTTTTCCGATGTGTGTAGTTTAAAAATTACACGTAGCTTTGACGTTTTTCTACTTAAGTACGATCTAATATCAAGTAATTCATCAAATTTTAATATGGGTATGCCAGCAAAAAAAAATTTTGGTTTTTTGTAGACCTGTGTAATTATTACCTACCTGTTTTAAGTTTGTTGTTTTTTGTTATTTATTCTTATAATTACGAACGAACGTATTTTCTTTCTTTCTCATTTTCTTAGATATATAAAATCAGGTGATTAAATAAATACACTATTTATTTTCATTATAAAATAAAACAATTTAAAAATTGTCACGTCAGTGAACACTTTTTACGCGATAGTACCTGCGCCGTTGTTAGGAAAGCCTAGATTCAGAGCGGCATAGTTATTTGACGCGTACTGTATAAACGGTTTTAAAATATCTTTGAAATCGTTAAAAGATATTTGGTATTTTTTAAATAAGGAAGCTAACTTCAAGTATTTAAATTTACGCCAACTTAACCAAGATTCCCTGGAAAATTTATTTGGGACCATAAGACAGCACAGTGCAACTAACAGGAATCCAACTTGTAGTCACTTTAATTCCGCTTTAAAATCTAGCATAATTTCTGGTTTATCAGGACCACATAGCCATGGCTCCAATTGTGAAATTTATTGCAACAAATTATTCATATCTCACCGTGAAATAACAAAATCATCGGAATCTGTATTAGTACCTCCTTTGCAAGCATTGGATTCACAAAATTGTGATAACCAGACATATGATTACCCTGTGCTATCTTTGCCTGAAGAATATGAAATTGAATTTGTTGAAGATTCTTTTTGTAACTTTGAAGAACAACCAACTGTCTATGTTAGTGGATACTTAGCTGGCAAAGTTCTTAGCAAATTTAATTGTGATTGTTGCCAATTTTATTTAAAGGAGGACAATCCAGATCTAAATAATCCATTGTACAAGTGGATATCTTTAAAAGAATGGTGGCAAGATAAGGTTTCTCTAACTTATCCTAAAATCGAGCTATGTTTTCTAGTCTCTGAAGCTAAACACGTGTATATGACTCAAGTCTTGCCTGAACTGCATCAGAGACACATAGCTCAATTTGGTACTTTGCAGCTGAGTACACACTGCAGTATGCAATGGTTTAAATGTAATACACATTGTAAAGAAGTTACTGATTATTTGCTTAGCTTTTTAAGTAAATTGTTTAGGAAGTCATGTAAAATTAAAAATGACGACTTTGCAAAGTCTGAAATTAATGAAGCAGACAAAATCAAAAAAGCCCAACAACAAAATAAAGATTTGTAAAATATTTTGCATTTATTATTTAAAATGTTATGTAGAAATATCATTCATGGCTTAGTTAATATTATTTTTTCTTAGTTTAATAAATGTATACCCAATAGCCATGATTGGTAATTTTATGTAACATATTTCTGAAGAAAATAAAAATTAAAAATTTGAATAATAGTTCCGCCGAGTTCATCGATAGTGAGCACATCACTATTTCATCGATACAATGAGGATACAGTCGATAAACATGCACAACACTAGAGCTGTCAAAAACATATTGTTAAGTTGGCAGCATTGACAGCGCTATTGTTCTTAGGTTGCTCATAAAAACGATACATTTCTTTTTTGTGTGCGTGAGCTCAACTCAATGTTCTAGAGTGCCGTCTCTTAGAACGTAGTGATTACATATAGAACGTAGTGATTACATACTCTTTGATTTGTAAACAAAAACTGTCATTTAAGGTGAATGCTTCAGGTCAGCCCGCGAAATTCAAATTTTCTTACGATTTTTACATTTTGCAAGCCATTGGTAGGTTGTATCAAGTTAAAAATAGTTAAGCGACTGTGAAACGTAACTAGTTATATAATTATAACCATAAAAATCATCAATACAAGTCTCCAAGCTCACTTAGTTGCAGGAACGTTTTTGACCTCGAAAAAATCGTTCCAACAGTTAGGTGAGCTTGGAGACTTGTATTGATGATTTTTATGGTTATAATTATATAACTAGTTACGTTTTACAGTCGCGTAAGTATTTTTAACTTCATACAATATACCACTGGCTTGTAAAATGCAAAAAATGTAAGAAAATTTGAATTTCGCGGGCTGACCTGGAACATCCCCCTTAAAATGATGCCGGCGGCGCGACGTACGTATACTTTTTTTTGAATACATGGAAATGAGGCAGCCTCAACGTTCAGCCTAGTTTTTTCACTCAACGTTCAGCCTAGTTTTTTCATTCTTATCTCAAATAAATCTTAATAAAATTAAACATTTACATTACATTTATGGCTGAAATAAACTATTATTCATCATCTACCTAGCCTTTTCCCAACTATATTGGGGATGGTTTCCAGTCAAGCCGGATTTTGCTGAATACCAGTAATTGAAATTCATCCACACACGCGATACGCGGCGAGGTATAGCACGCCGAGTAAATAGATTTAAGAATTGATAAAAACTAAATAATAAAGTGTGTGAATAATTGCAAAACCTGCCGGGAAACTTTTCCAAGCAAAATTATAATACTAGGGCGTGTTTCCGAACGCAAACGTAATTCACACCAAAGGATGTTACTTAAAAGACTTACTATCCAGGTCATAATAATTACCAAAAAGGCAAAAAAGCATAAAATGACATCTCGCTTTTCATAGTTTTCATCGATCGATCAGTTGAATTTCCAATTTTCCACAAACGCCATTCAATGAAGAGTTCAAAGACTACTATAGTACCTATTGGAACAGTTGAAGTCAGATTGGCACTTAGGAAACGATTGGTAGCGCAACACCAATGGAACTTACGCCGGGCGCCAACGAAAACACATCAAATCAAGCCGCGAAATCTAGTAGCAATCACAGTCGACTCACTTGGATTGTTCAGTGGGCGACCACATCACAGCAACAGAAGTAAACTATTTCCTTGGAAATCATCGCTCGTCGTACAGGAATAAGAAGAAGACATTACCACATCATGGTCATCTCAACCGTAAAGTACTGGGGTTTGGTATAACCGCCATGTTTCATTCGAAAAATGTGTCATTCGACCCTCCCCAGCTACTCAAGAAAGGATAGCAGCGCTTTGTCCTTCCTGACAATATTACCGAGGGAACCTGGTTCTCTGAAATACTTTCCCTTTGCAACCTGCAACTACGGGACAGGTGTTCCGGATGGCCTGCTGTTTCGTCTTCTTCCATGCAGGCTCAGCAGAATGAAGGCATACTTGACAAAATTATCCAGCACAGAGAACACAAGGGTTTTTAAATTGCATGTATTCAGTCCTGGAGTACCTACATTACTTCCAGCCCTGATCAGGTCAATTGACAAATGTGTCACTCCCCAGCTTCTCAAGAAAGGATAGCAGCGCCTTGGTATTAGTGATAATATCACTGAGGGAACTTTGTTCGAAGTAACCTACGACTACGGGACAGGTTAGTAGCAGATGGCCTGCTGTTTCATGTATTCAGTCCTGGAGTACCTACATCACTAGTGGTTCAGTGGGCGACCACATCACAGCAACAGAATTAAACTGTTTCCTTGGGAATCATCGCTCGACATACTGGAATAAGAAGAAGGCATTACCACACCATGCACATCTCAACCTTAAAGTACTGGGGTGTGGTTACTAGACAGGTATCTGCAACTTTACCGAGGTACTTTGCCGTGTAACTGTCTGCAACTATGGGACAGGTGATCCAGATGGCCTGCGATTTCATCTTCCCCTATGCAGGCTCTGCAGAGTGAAGGCATACTTGACAAAACTATCCGATTCAGAGAACACAAGGGTTCTCAAATTCAGTCCTGGTGTACCTACATTACTATCAGCGCTGATCGTTCAGAAATATGAAGAATGCATTACCACATTATATACATCTGCACAGTAAAGTAATGTGGTTTGGTATAACCGGCATGTATCATTCGACGAATGGCTCTGACCAGGGCGGCAATGGATAAGCTCAAGAAAATATGGAAGAACAGGAAAGTAAATAAAGCCACGAAGACCAGCCTCGTTAAAACATTAGTGTTTCCCATATTTTTATACGCCGCGGAGACATGGACCTTGCGACAAACGGTGACCAAAAAGATTGACGCTCTGGAAATGTGGTGTTGGAGGAAGATGCTCGGGGTCTCCTGGACCGAATTTCGAACAAACGCTTCCATACTGAAGGAACTGGGCGTCAAGGAGCGCTTGTCTACGTTGGTGCGCAGTCGTATTTTTAAATACTTTGGCCATATATGTCGACGCGAAAGTGACTCCATCGAACGTCTTGTTGTACAAGGGAAGGTGAACGGGACTAGGCCGCGTGGCAGGTCACCGATGCGATGGACAGACCAGATCAAGGTAGCTGTTGGCGGCCCACTGAACGAGTGCGCCCGGATGACTGCCAGCAGGCAAAAGTGGCGGGAAGTTGTGCGGCGTACCCTAACAGCTTCCGGAGAGCTGCCCTCATGACAACCACGACCACTCTGCCAAGAGTGTAACGACACAGAAGAAGATCATTCGACAATTATTATGTGATTCAACTGTCCTCAGCTCCTCAACAAAGAAGCTAGCAGCGCCTTATCGAACCTGACAATATCACTGTAGGTATCTGGTTCTCCGGAGTACATTGCCTTGTACCTGCAACTACAGGAAAAGTGATCCAGATGGCCTGCTGTTTCGTCTACTTCCATGCAGGCTCAGCAGAGTGAGCCTGCATACTTGACAATATTACCCAGCACAGAGAACACAAGGTTTTTTAATTGCATGTATTCAGTCCTGGAGTACCTACATTACTACCAGCGCTGATCGTACAGCACTTTGTTGTACAGGAACATGAAGAATATATTATCATATTATGTACATCTGCACCGTAAAGTACTGGGGTTTGATATTACTGGTAGGTATCATTCGACATATGTGTGATTCGACCATCCCCAGCTCCTCCAGAAAGGCGATCAGCGCCTTGGTGTTACTGACAATATCACAGAGAACCTGGTTCTCAGAAATACTTTGCCCTGTAATCTGTGACTATGGGACAGTTTAGTAGCAGATGGCTGTTTCGTCTTCCTCCATGCAGGCTCTACAGAGTGAAGGCATACTTGACAAAACTATCCAATTCAGAGAACACAAGGATTCTCAAATTCAGTTGTGGAGTACCTACATTACTACCAGCGCTGATCGTACAGGAATAAGAAGAAGGCAGAACACAAGGTTTTTTAATTGCATGTATTCAGTCCTGGAGTACCTACATTACTACCAGCGCTGATCGTACAGCACTTTGTTGTACAGGAACATGAAGAATGTATTACCACATCATGCTCATCTCAACCGTAAAGTACTGGGGTTTGGTATAACCAGCTTGGATCATTCAACAAATGTGTCATTCGACCCTCCCCAGCTCCTCAAGATAGGCTAGCAGTGCCTTGTCGTTCCTGACAATATCACTGAAGGTACCTGGTTCTCCGGAGTACTTTGCCTTGTACCTGCGACTACGGGACAAGTGATCCAGATGGCCTGCTGTTTCGTCTTCTACGCAGGCTCAGCAGAGTGAAGGCATACTTGACAATATTATCCAGCCTAGAGAACACAAGGGTTTTTAAATTGCATGTATTCAGTCCTGGAGTACCTACATTACTTCCATTGCTGATCGTACAGCACTTTGCCGTACAGGAACATGAAGAATGTATTACCATATTATGTACATCTGCACCGTAAAGTACTGGGGTATGGTATAATTTATTGCAAGGTCAAATTGTCACAGTTAATTAAGAATTTCATTATGTTGAAGCTGTCCATAATAAATGCTAAAGTATTAAATTTGTTTTACTTACTTTAACCCTAGAATACTCATCATATTTAATAATCATGAGTTCTTTATACACACACATGAATAAGAGTATAAATTGAACATGAAAACCTATTTTATGTATATGTTACGGCTAATACCCGAAGTGCGGCTACACCTAGTTTTAGCCGGTTAGAACTAGGTGTAGCCACTTACTCTTGGTTAAACCTAGTATGAGCCGATTGTTTTCGGGTAAAACTAGGTCTAGCCATCATCGTACCGGCTACAACTATGGTCGGAATTTTAATTCGATTCCAGATTTGACAATTTCAGTATTGCAACGTTATGACAAGTAATAAATAGTGACGTTGCGAAATTATTCGATATGGAAATGGAATATATCTGGATCGATTATTCTCGTTTATAATTTTACTCTCGTAAACTAAGTCATCATCTGCCTAGCCTTTTCCCAACTATATTGGGGTCGGCTTCCAGTCAAGCCGGATTTAGCTGAATACCAGTATTTTACGAGGAGCGGCTGCCTACCAGACCTCCACAACCCATTAACTGGGGTAACACGGTACCTCATGGCAAGACTGGAGTCAGATTTACTGGCTTCTGACTATCCGTAACGACTGCCAAAGATCTCCAAATGACAGCCGGGACCAACGGCTTAACGTGCTTTCCGAGGCACGGAGGAAACTCGTTATGTTAAGATGGTCACCCATCCACAGACCAACCTAGGCAAGCGTTGCTTAACCTTGAAGATCGACCTGTGCGGCTGTTGTTATCTAGCCACGAGAACTAAGCGACGCAACGAACGTAAACTAAGTATATCAGGAAATTAAATATTTCTGAACCGATAATTTAGTTTTGACGATTAATTAACGGTCTGAGACTTTTCTTTTATAATTGTGTGTGAAATAAATAAAAAAAATGTGATCATGAAGGAACATGACAAATAAAACAGATAGATGTATTATGGTAAGTAATAATTTATTTTAGGGTAGTAATAAAAGCTCCGACAAAAAAAGAAGAATTACCGTTACTCAAAATATTAAATCTACTGCCTAAAATACTAACTTTCCGACTACTTTTGTCCGAATAAAAATGACGAAACGACCGAATGAGATACTGAAATCTTCGAAAAATAAACTTGACTGTTTATTGCTATAATACTTTTCTACCGGCATAAATTACGTTCTACCGAAAACTATGCTTTGTAATTTTTATCTATATTTGCCTACTATTAATTCATAAATTACCTTTCAAATTTCATAGACTGTGGTGCTATTTTAACTGTAACACCATACTAAAAATATTATTCTGAGTGGTTATACAGAAACTTATAAAAAATATAAAAATGTACTTGTACAATAACTTTTGCTTGCATCGTATATAATGAATTTTACTTACTACGGGTATGCTTGGGTATCGGTAAGTAGTACCTATTTCAGGCGTTAAAAAGTTAGAACAGTCGTATTTATGCTTTAATGTAAAACCACGTAGACTTTGGTATCCTAGAATATTTACGATTCGAAACATGGATTAAAAGGCGTAGTCGACGGAGCCTCGCTGCGCGGGGCTCCTACTTCTGGGTGGTTTAAAAAAATAACTTCTAACGCCAAGTAGAAGAAGAAGAAGCAGCGATTACTAATTAATAAATAATTATTATGAATAATTATGTATTTATTTAAAACAAAAACCAATAATTTAGTCTTTAATTGGCACACTGATGGCACACACACTGATTGTTTATCGATTTTTGAGTTCATCACTACACTATTATAATATGTGGTATCATTATTTCACAAAATGACAACAGCTAATGTCAAATCTGGAATCTAATTAAAATTCCGACCATAGGTCCAGCCATTCCCTGTTGGATAAAGCTAGGTTTATCCGATATCATTCAGGCTAGAACTAGGTCCAGACAATCCCTGTAGGATAAAACTTAGATGCGTGTTCCGCCACCCTTCCGCCCCGCGTCACACTCATGACTCACAGCATCTGCAGCAGCGGCGCGGGGTGGAGGGCATAGCGAGGCACGCGCCTCTGCAGGTTGTGAGCGCCAGGACAGTGACATTTTGACATTGGATGTTTTTTAATATCTAAAAAAGCTCTGCCGATAGCATGCCGGCTACAACTATGTAAAGCCAATCCCTATTAGACAAAACTAAGACACGCGCCGCTGCTGCAGACGCTGTGAGTCACACTCGCTAGTAGACCTGCAGTAGATCAGCAGCACCTGGCGCTCACAACCTGCAGAGGCGCGTGCCTCGCTATGCCCTCCACCCCGCGCCGCTGCTACAGATGCTGTGAGTCATGAGTGTGACGCGGGGCGGAAGGGTGGCGGAACACGCATTTAAGTTTTATCCTACAGGGATTGTCTGGACCTAGTTCTAGCCTGAATGATATCGGATAGACCTAGTTTTATCCTACAGGGAATGGCTGGACCTAGTTGTAGCCGGCACGATGATGGCTAGACCTAGTTTTACCCGAAAACAATCGGCTCGTACTAGGTTTAACCAAGAGTAAGTGGCTACACCTAGTTCTAACCGGCTAAAACTAGGTGTAGCCACACTTCGGGTATTAGCCGTAACATATATATATAGTTTTTTTTATAGATATAAGCTATTTACACAGTTATATACAAAAAAGTTTATATATGTATATTATAAACATTTTAAAAGTATCAATAATATTTTTTTATTCTCAAAGCACTTTTGTCAGATCACAATTAACAGTCATAGAAAAAAGAGAAGGATAACAAAATGTTTTTTTTTTATTTGTTTAATGGGCTTTGTCGCTTTGCGACCACATCGCCCAGTAGAGAAAAACACAAAAACTTACAATCTACCATAAAAATAACTCATACAATTGTTTAGCTTTATCGGACACTGGAAAAGAAAGGATTATATTACAAATGCCAATATTATAAGTTTTACAGTGTCCAAAAACATTGAGCCTTATATTTTCATTCCGGACATACTCCATTAAGATATGGAAAACATCATCAACCTCTCCACAGTCATCACAATTTGGAGACAAGGCTTTCTTCATTAAATAGTAGAATTTATTTAACGGAATATTTCCGGAACGGAGCCTTAAAGCTAATAGTTAATAAATTTCTATTGAGATCACAGTCAATCCATGGAACCCGAGAAATCTCTGGCTGGATAGTTCGGTACCATATCCCTTTTTCTTTTGACCTTTTGTCAAAATATTCCTTTCAAAGTTCTAAACATTTTTGTTTTGGTTTCCCAAAGTAGTCCGAATATCGTCTTCTTCTTCCTGCCCTTATCCCATATTACTTGGGGTCGGCGCAACATGTGTTTTTCTTCCATTTTGTCCTGTCACCCGTCAGAACATCAATGACTCCCTTTTCTTTCATATCAGTCTTCACACAGTCCATCCATCGTTTCTTTGGCCTCCCTCTTCCTCTCTATCCGTCCACATGTAAATTCATAACTCTTTTAGAAATATGCGTTGCATCCCTCCTCTTTACATGACCATACCAAGACAAACGTCCTTTCAACTTCAATCATTGATGCCACTTTCAAACTTCCTCTAATATACTCATTTCTAACTATCCATTCTCGTCACACCACACGTCCATCTCAATATTCTTATCTCCGCTACATGCAATCTCTTTTCATCCGTCTCTTTGACAGCCCAACATTCTGTTCCATACATTACGACAGGTCTTATCACGGACTTGTAAATTTTACCTACCCTTTAACTTGGGGGCATCCATGGATCACAAGTTTTTCCTGTGACCTGTCGCCATTTCATCCATCCAGCGTTGATCCGATGCGTTACGTCCCGGTCTACCTCACCATCCCCTTGGACAAGAGACCCGAGGTACTGGAAGTCCGAACAGATTGGTATGGGTGTTCCGGCAAGTGCTAAAGGCACAGGATTGGAGAGACCGCCGAAATCGCAGAACAAGTATTTCGTTTTGGTTCTACTTAATTTCAGGCCAACACTCTCTAGTCTATGCCACCACACCTCCAATCTGCTCTGGACCTCTAGGCCACTCTCAGCAACCAGCACAATGTCATCGGCAAACAGCATACACCAGGGAGCCTCCTCCTGAATGTCTAACGTCAAAGCGTCCATTATCAGCAGGAAGAGAAGGGCTGAGAGCCGACCCCTGATGTAAGCCGACTGCCACATTGAAGCTACTAATACTGGTGCCCACTGTAGACCGAACTTGGGTAGGTACTGCATCGACTGTACATCGCTCGGATCAACTGCACATACTTCCCAGGCACACCTTTCTCCTTAAGGGCCCACCACAGAACCTCACGAGGTACCCGGTCGTATGCCTTTTCGAGGTCAACGAATACCATGTGCAAGTTTTTATGTGCACCTCTGTATTTCTCGCACAGCTGGCGTATACCAGGTACACAGGCGGAACAGTTGGGACAAATTGTCACCCTGGTGACAACTGGGAAGACAATTCCCAGCTTATAACTAAGTTTCATACACACAAACACTATTTCATTGATACAAAGTACACTAGCACTTCCCGCACGTGCGTGCACGTTTGTTTAGGGAGTTCTTCTGAAAACCAAATAAAAAAAAAAATTGGTTATTGACCAAGTATTGTATGTTTATACGATTATTTGTGACTTTTATTAACTCCGTGGTCGCGTCACGTCTCGGTGTGAACTGACCCTAACTGCACAATGTAGGTTGCGTAGTTCTAGTGTTACGTCATAGATGGCGCTACATTACATACACCCGCGAGCAACCAAATCGTCAAAAACTATAAGTGCGCACTTGCAGAAGCTTTTGAGGATACTCTAACGGGAGTAAAATTGTTCTAACCGCACCATCCCAAAAAATTATGTAATAGGTATGTATAGACGGCGTGACGACTTGGACTCCTTCCTAAAGGATTGGCCGGTAGGTAGTAGCTCAAGACAGAGAAAGGTGGAAAAATGGAAGGGAGGCCTTTGCCCTGCAGTGGGACACGACAGGCTCATAATAATAGTAATAATAGGTATGTTAGAATGAATTGACACAAAGCTATATAGACCTGTTTATTGGCGGGTATTTTCCGCATTTTTTTATTTAGTTTACATTATTATTGTATAAACATTCTGCCAAACTGTACAACAGTTTGTCGGCAGTCATTTTTACA
Organism: Mythimna separata; assembly: GCA_030763345.1. Taxonomy (NCBI): domain Eukaryota; kingdom Metazoa; phylum Arthropoda; class Insecta; order Lepidoptera; family Noctuidae; genus Mythimna; species Mythimna separata. Next base: position 16,241,225 of record CM061167.1, on the reverse strand, counting down.
TTTTTTTAAGGATCGTAACAATAAAATTATGCTAAGCTAACAATTAAAATAACTACTAACTACATGAGGGACACATTCTACATCCATGGACAATTCTCACTGTTCATGGATGCAAAATGCGGGGCTTGTTACACAATACACAGTGACAAATCATGTTTTTTTTTTAAAAACATAATATCTACCTACTAATTTACACACAGTAACTTGTATTGTTTACGGAAATTCGAATCAATCGTAATACCAAGATACTTTAAACGGTCAGCTTTAGCTAAAGTCGAGCAAGAGTATGCAGTGTCAGCATATATTAGGTACGTACTTACAGTTATGTGCGTGAATGTTTAATTATGAGATACGCACTGAAATAAGAGCCAATTTACGAGTCAGTGCGTGGAAAATAAATCATTGTCGCACGGACTCACTGGTAGTGGTCGCGTTGATAAATTTAAACTAAAAGCATAAAATTGGCAAATAAATTAATTACGGTCAAAGAGAATACTTATTTAAAATTTAATATTTATCTCTGGCGTTGTGAAATGTTCAGTGTTGTAGATAAATAAGTGGTATTATGCGTTTACCCGTGTCATTAATTATTTCAGCTTACTAGTAATAAACTACATTTCATGACTAAAGTTGGCTTTCCTACTTATTACTGCAAAATAATTTGGTATTCACCATTTATTTTTGTTGCTACTACATGCATTATGATTATGTATCGAAGCTTTGACCCTATTTAATGATTTTGGCAAAATGGCGCATGTTTATAAATCAAATTTTTGATATAAGTCTCTTGATATTGAATTATCGTTTTCGACGTCGAATATTCGAGTAATAACATGCGTATGTCTGTATGTTTGTTTGTGTAATGTCGATTCCAATCAGACAGGCAGAGCTTTATGAAAGACTTTTTATCACGGAACATAGAAATAAAAATCGTGCACCGTTGAACTCGGATTTATAGTAAGTAGAAACTAAATAACTATATATATATATATATTTTATTCTACAACTTTCACACAACGCCGTCTAGTCCCAAGCTAAGCAGAGCTTGTGTTATGGGTACTAGACAACTGATAAACATACTTATATATTTCTAAATACATACATATCTATACTAATATTATAAAGAGGAAAACTTTGTTTGTTTGATTGTAATGAATAGGCTCAAAAACCACTGGACCGTTTTTAAAAATAACTTCACCATTCGAAAGCTACATTACCCACGAGTAACATAGGCTAAATTTTATTCTGGAAAAAAATAGGGTTCCGTAAGATATTTAGGTTTAGGTGTAAAAAATCAAACAGAAAAATTACTTATTTTGCGTACGCTGCCTAAACTGTAAAAGATAGAACCATAGAATGTTCTAATGAATTGTAGATCTTATAAATATCTACAAAAAAGTACGCGAAACACTATACCTATCTATGTCGAGTGAAGCACCACAACCATTTTTTTTATCTAAAAATCTTGAATTTTTTTGGACTACATTTAAACGCATTTATTTTACTCATGCTATTAACCCTTATCAAAATAAATTATTTTATCACTAAGTACAGTTTATGTAGATAATATTTGGTCTTTGAATGATTCAAATTGGACGTTTGGTTTTGAAGTTATGGTGAAATTAAAATATTACGATTCCTGCTGCACGGTCTGTTGCGAAGTTTCTTTCTTATGAATTGTGCTATCATAGTATAGGTAGAAATAACTGATTTGAGAAATTGTTTGCAAAGGGCATCTGAAGGAACATGGTGGGTTTTTTTACGGCTCTGCAAACTGTACCCGTTTAAAATCGCACCACAGTTTGCGTTTGACCATGTTTGACCATCAATAATGTGAAGTCTGCTGAGTAAAAATGCACGCACTCAAGAGTTAATTTAATTCATAAATTGCAAAGTTAACTCTCGGTAAAGAAGTAGTACCCGCTGAAAAAAAAACACCGTATGATGTATTAAGGCGTCAGTCAAATATCACCCAAGTAAAAAATCTGCCTAAATAAACGAATAATTTAAATAACTAAAAACGTCGGGAATCGCTTTGTGACTATTGACACCTAAAAAATGTCTACACGACAATAGGAGGCTTAAGGATGTCTTTCTCACGATAGCAGGTTTAGTCCGTTGGCAGGGCAAGAGGAGGTCTTGCCCCATACATTGACCCAAACTAGGGCAGTAGGATTCAGATTCTGACGCCAAAACAGTATGGCGGTGCTCCGCCTAGCGGAGTAGACTTCGACCGTAACGTCTGCCGTGTTTTCCGGGCGTTCCGCAGAATGGTGACTTGGCCTTTTCTTCCCACCGAATCCAAAATATCTACCTCTCGAAACACTCATGTTCGGTTAGTACTTGCATAATCCAGAAAGTGAGAACGCCATGACGCCTCTGTAGTTACTCTTTAAAGAGAGAATATACTGAAGTACCTAATAACTGAGGCGTGCAAAAGTTAGTGGCCCTATTTACACTTACTTTGTGATGCTTTTTTTTTGGAAGGAGAATCATCAGAATGATTTCTCACGCTCTTGGGCGGAGCGGGAGGGCGTGTCAGACTCTTACTGACTAAACCCCACCCTGTTCCCCTTCGTTCCTTCGATCTGGGGGGCACGGTGAGAACCTTTCGGATTTTCCGTGTTCCCCAGAGGTTTTGGCCCTACCGGGCCCCTACAGTTTGCTGACATCTCCTTGAGGCGCGCGTGGAACAGAACGCACCGTTGACGACTAGGCTCGGTCCAGGTTATTACCAGACTGCCGGATGGCGTGCTGCTCGCCGTCCGCGAGCCCGCACCTACGGTGGTCGGAAATCGGGATCGGGATCTCGGCGGCAGCGCTCGCGGTCGGCAGCCTCCTTCGCTAGCATTACTGCTTCGCAGAAGGAGGCGACCGCTCCCCACCCCTCCTCGCTCTGGACCATGGCCTGTACCAGTGCCCAGAGAGGTCGCCGCCGCTGATAGACTCTACAAGGACACGGCAGCGCTCCGCCCAAGCAGGGCACACCTCTACCGTGTGCTCCACTGTGTCATCCGGGCGGTCCACACAGTGGCGACACCCGGGCGTCCTTTCTCCTTGATCCGATGCAGGGACCTCCCGAACTTACCATGTCTGCTTAGTGGTGCTTGGAATTCATTCAAGGTTGATATGGTTTTTTTGGTCAGCAGTTAATTTTAAAATCGTACATCTTTGTTAAACCGTAATATAGACTAGAGACATATGTACATAAACAAACGCCTTTATCCATGGAGTAGGTAAACATTTAGATCACCAACTGCTGCAACCCTCACTTATTATTTCTGTTTCGTGATGTTCGTAAGCCAATCGGCGTCTTCATCTTCATGGTGACCCATTATGTGGATCACCATTATGTAGAATGGTGACCCTTTATGTGGATCGCCCTGAGAACACGGTGGAGCATAGGGTAAGGGTGTGCACCGTTTGAACGAGGCACCGCCGTGTTTTTGTAGGGGTTATCGGTTGCAGCGACCTCTCGCGCCGTACCCTGGTCCAGAGCAGGGTGGAGTGGCAGGCGGTTGCCTCCTTTTGAGAAGCAGTAATCCAGCCAAGGTGGCGGCCGCATGGATGAGGAAATGGCCTTCACGCCCCAGCGTTGACGAAATAAGATCCCGACCCCGATTTCCAGCCACCGTAGAAGTGGGCTTGCGGACGGCGAGCAATGGGGCGCCGTCCGACCGTTCGGTAACTAAATATCTACACCGAGACCGAGTCGACGGCGGGTAGTATTCCAAGCGTGCCTCATGGAGATGCCAGCAAAACCATAAAGACCCATCGGGGTCGCCAAGCCTACTGGGGTCATGGGTTCGCTTCTGAAAGGCATTCCTGGGGCCCTGGAACGCAAGGCAAAGAAAGAACATAGGAGTGGGTTTTCGTCAGTAAAAGTCTGACACGCCCTGATGCGTCAGCTAAGAGCGGGAGAAGTCATCGGATTATTTCCCAACTAAAAAAAGAAATGAAGTTAAACTGTTTTATGTGAAAGTAAAATGAATGAATTGGATGCTTTCGGAATTATTTGCAAGTGTTGAATTATTGGTTACTTTTGTGCAGTTTAACGAACTTAACGCGGACGAAGTCGCGGGCAACAGCTAGTAAACAATATTTTAAGCAAGATCGTAACCTGCCTTCTTCTCGAAAAAAAAAAACAATTGGTAAACAAAAGGGAAACAAGCCACATAATGCGCTAGGTCATTACATTGACGCAAAATGGATAATTAAAACTGTAATAGGTACTTAGTAGGATTTGCAGAAAACACACTGTACGATGCATCGAGTTATCCGCTGAGTTTCAGTATCGCTAATGAGTAGGTAGATCTAACCTCTAGCTTTGGTTAGGTAATACCTAAATCGGATTTCAGCTTCCACAGAACTTTAAAATATATCTACTTCATTACATTGAAATCATATTGATATTCCCACTGTGCGACTGTTATCAAAGCCAGGTATTTCAAGCAGTTTGTTTGCAGAATTGAAGGAGTTTGGCGTTTCTAGTTATTTAGTTTGATTAGTTTCGTGCCGTTAATTGAATGCAATCTACAGTTCTTATACTTATTACCTTTCGAAGCAACTAATTGAAGCTGCTTCTGTGTTGTTTATTTTTATTTTGGTACCTAGATGTCTACATCTTACTCGTACAGTTAGGTACTCACACTTCATTCGGATGATTCTGAGTAGAGAAGAATAAGTTTGTAGCCCTGATGAGCAAAGAACTTCATTTGTAACGCTTACATGAATTACGATTTTTTTAGGGTGGAATGGGAAGGCGTATAAGATTTTTTCTGACTAAAACCACTCCAATGTTTCTACTTTGCCTATCGTTCCAGGAACACAGGTTTACCTTTCAGAAGCGGACCCATGGTCCCAAAGGCTTCGACCCTGCTGGGCTCCTACGGTTTTGCGGTCATCTCTTTGAAGCGCGCGTGGACCAGTACGCGCCTCCGACAACTTGGGTTCGGTCCGGATGATTACTGAACGGCCGGATAACAAGCTACCCAAATTCCCACCTTTATTAAATACTTATAATTATTTATTGCGTTTAAACCAAAAACTCTTAAAGAGATGTCATCGAGAATGACGGGGTCCGTAAGGGCCGATGCCTGCCAGGGCTGCGGTGGTTAGAAGGTTTTTCGTGGCCCTCACAAGAGGCAACAGTCCTCTGTTGCCTCTTCTGAGGGCTACGAAAATTCTTCCCTATCACTGTGGGTTTTAGCCAGTTAAAATCTGACATTCCCTCTAGTAAAAGAGTATTAACCAAAGTTAAAGCTTGTACGAACTTTGGGGAGCAAATATCATAATTATAATTTTGTTTGCTTTAGGCAAATTAAATAGAAATTTTCAAAACCTTTTGTGATTTTTGACTAAATTGGATTTAAATACATATTAACAAAAGTTAACCGCCCAATTAGTGTTTCAAATAACTGACATTGAATATGAATATGTGGGCATCAATAAAGTTTTTAAACCTTAAAGTCCAGTAATGATATTTGAAATAAGAATATAAAGTATCGATAGTGGTTGTGCAGGAGTATCGATGAGCGGCGGGCAGCAGGTGACGCGTCGTGTTCGTTTTTGGCGAATCAGAGGCGAGCAGGTGCGCGCGCGCAGGTGTCCCCGCGATCTCAGCCGATATCGATATACAGGTTGATGGTGATTGATCGACTCTCTCGCTACTCTATAATATTACATTGATGTTTTATTTTGCTAAGATTATAAAAGTAAATAAATTATAAAAATGTCTTGATCTATTTGATTTATTTAAATCCAAACAGTTTTTAATAAATGATAGAATGTGTATTGTTGATTTAGCCTTAATCTTTATCAGCATTTTACTGTGATTATTGTCATTCTTTTTACGATTTTAAACGCACTTAAAAAACTTTAAAATAACTGATTTTTAATCAAGATCTAAGTTATTTTATTACAACTTCACTTCAGTTTCAGACCTAACGCGTCTAAATACTAGTTCAATCCGAATAAAACTGGGGCAGGAGCAGGTGCACAATAAAAATTACGTTAGCATTAGCATTTTCAGTGTAATAATGTTCCCACTGCTGGGACTCCGGCCTCATCTCTAGGGAGGGAATGGGCCGTAATTCACCGAGCCGGCCCAGTGCGGATTAGTGGATGTCACAATATTTTTGGTTTTAAGACATACCGGTTTCACGATGTTTTCCTTCAGCATTTCAGCGTTATAACTGGCGGCACGTATCTTGGCAATTCGCAGAAATCGTTTTTTAGATCTATTTGGTGTTTAAGCGGGACGCGGGGTATGAGGTAACACCGATCCGGCGCGCGATTGGTGCAGTATTATAATAGTAGTTTATGATTGGTGCGTTAGACGACTTTTGCCTCCGCACTACGTTACGTCCCGTTCGCTCATTCGCTTTTTTGTGCACCATGCACGAAACTTGCCAACTTATTTGCCGGGTATTATACAAAGTGAGATCAGCCTGTAAGTGCGGCCCGTGCGCTACTACGGTGCCGGGCGCGAGATAGGACAGATGCGCGCGGCATATGCGGCCGAGCAGCCCGCCGGACGCTCGCCACTCCCACCCGCGCCCGCGCGCCTCTATACCACCAGCCTGGATTTGTTGAGACTTTCTGTCAAGGTGCCACATCAGACCAACTAGTTTCTCCTTATTGATTATTTGTATTGTAAGCTTTTTTGTAAATAGCAACATAAAAACTTCATATCGTTTATAAAAAGTGCAAATATGTAACTTTAATTTTGGAACTCCGTGTTCTGGTTTTCTTTTCTTCGTTTATAACGGCGACTTTGAAAATTAGAAACTGTTTTTTTTTTGTATTTAACTTTTTTTTTTGTGGATCGTATTGTCTGATTTGAGATCAGAGATTTAGTTAAAAAATTTAGGACCTGTATGAAGAGCAAAATATAATTAAGTAACTATTTATTAAAAACCAGTAGATCATTTATTTTGTTAAGAAAAAGTAATCTCAAAACGAGCATATATACAGGCATAAATACAGCTCATTTTTATATAAAGTTTATTTTTATGTTCAGTTCAAAAATGGATTATAGATCGTGGGCAATCATCCAGTGACTTCTCACGGTCTAGAGCGGGATGGGAGGGCGTGTCAGACTTTTACTGACTAAAACCTTACGCATGGTCCTTCTTTCCCTTCGCGACACAGGACCTTGGGCTTCTATTTTGGAAAGCTATGGCTACAGTAGATACCTAGGTTTTAGTCCTAATGGGCCGCTACGGTTTTGCTAACATTTCTTTCAGGAAAAGTTCGTATTATTATACAGTTAGTAGTCTTATCATAAAAGTTCATTCTTGCCCTGAAATGTTTTATATTTCTATGCGTTCATAATATAATAATTTACAGTAGGTATTAACCTGTCGAGCACCGGGGGGGCCGCCATTATTTATTTTTATTTTAATATAATTAATATTAATAAATTAATATAAATAATTTCAATAATATAAACTGTTATTGCTCTGTTTCTGTTGCTTCTGTAATTATACTACTAGAGTACAATTTTAAATCGGTCGGGGTTTGGTGGCACAATTTTTTTCCAGCGGTTCTCAAAGTTAAAAGATAATGCATTTTTTGTGCATTTTTAGTGGCACGTTTTCGTGCCACCGAGGACCTACAGGTAGAATATAAAATATTATATCAGAGCAAGAAGTGTGAATTTTATCAAGGAAGAAGATATTAAGTTACAAATCCAAAGAAATTCAATGCTATGCAAATTAGGTACCTACCACGGACGGAAAAGTAATTTTAATATTTGTAAATATGAAAAGAATGCAAAAAATCTTTTTACCATGCAACACTTATTTAAAATGAATGTCCACTACTAATACGTTAGTTCATGAATCCCCGACCGGTCCTATGAGACAGCGCTGTTATTGTTTTACTATTGTGTCTCGTTTCGCGGGTATGTGATAGATTAAAACGTCTCCGTTTATGTGATTGTAGGTATTGTTCGAATCTTTATAAATATTTGGTTACTGGTAGGTACAATAATTCAAAGTTACGTTTTGTTTAAAGGAAGCCATAAGAGTGCATCAGGAAATGAGACGTACAGGTGAAAGCCAGCTGCCTACACTTCAGGAGCAGAAGATTCTACGGATTAGTTAGTTTAGAGCTATTGACTACTTATGAAAATCTATCACTTCCATAAGTGGCAAATTAAAATTTGACAATGAACTGTCAAATTGATACGACCCATATATTTTTCGTTTAAGGTAGGCTTTCGAACCGAGCGTCTATAGCGTCAGTGACGCCGCGACAGATAGATGTTCTATGCAAATGTATGAAATTCTAGGGAACGACTTTCGAACCCAGCGACACTGACGCGGCGTCAATGACGTCACTGACGCCGCGCAGGTCCAGGCCAAATTCAATATAATGTGACTATTACTAAACTTCAATTTTATATATTTGTTACGGCTAATACCCGAAGTGCGGCTACACCTAGTTTTAGCCGGCTAGAACTAGGTGTAGCCGGCCACATGCGGTTAAACCTAGGTGTATCCTACTATCTTCGGTTAGAACTAGGTTTAGCCATCATCCTAGCGGCTAGAACTAGGTGCAGCCACACACTGGTGGTTAAACTTAGGTGTAACCTATTTATCACGGCTAGAACTAGGTTTTCCGTAAAGTTACGAGTATGCATTTGGTGTTGTGTTTGAGATTCTTATCTTGCATTTCCAGATTGATTTGATTATATTATACAAAATTAAAGACTGTATTTAATTAAATGTATTTTCATGTGAAGTTTCTCTGTGGTAAAAACTAAATGTGCGCTACAGTAAGTAGGTAAAGCAGTCGGTATTTTGTGTAATTATAAATATTAATTAAGCAACATACTATTACTATTACATGAAGCTCATGCTACTGCGACTGTCGCAACCCAGTGCTAGGCATGCCATAATTATAGACGTTACAAGTGTCCTCTTTGAGGAGTGGTAGTTCTGCAAAGCAGTAATGCTACCTAAGATGGCAGCTGCTCGCGAAAGGGCATGGCACTTCATGCCCCAACTTTTCGGGAACTTTTCGGGATCCCAATCCCGATTTCCAACCACTGTGGGCTCGGGCTTGCAGAAGGCGAGCAACGGCTAGCATGCCGTCCGGCAATTCGGTAATCATCTGGACCGAGCTCATTAATGGTGCATAGTGTTCCATGCGTGCCTTAAAGAGATGTTAGCAAAACCGTAGGGGCCGGTCAAAACTTCAGGTTTGATTCTGAAAGAAAAACCCAGAACCCTGGAACGAAGGCATAGAAGGAACAAAGAAGTGGGTTTTAGTCAACAAAAATCTGACACGCCCTCCCAATCCGCCCAAGAGTGGGAAAAATCATTCTGACGATGTCCCATATAAAAATCACATAAAAAGTTGGTTGATGTCTTTTACATCTGAAGAGAAAATTTATGATATTAAGGGCCTGTTTCACAATGTCCGAGTAGGCACTATTCACAGAATAAATTCAAAAATTTGACAGAATTTGTATGAAATTATCTGTCAAGTAAGATACTCGAAACTTAATCATAGGTGGTGAAATAGGCCCTTAGAGTTACTTATATTATAATTGTAAATGTTACTTCAACATCATTGGCTTTCATTTTGTAATTGCAATATACTCAAATTAATTCGGACACGCAAGATAAAAATCTCAAACACAACACCAAATGCATAACTTTACGGAAAACCTAGTTCTAACCGATGATAAATAGGTTACACCTAAGTTTAACCACCAGTGTGTGGCTGCACCTAGTTCTAGCCGCTAGGATGATGGCTAAACCTAGTTCTAACCGAAGATAGTAGGATACACCTAGGTTTAACCGCATGTGGCCGGCTACACCTAGTTCTAGCCGGCTAAAACTTGGTGTAGCCGCGCTTCGGGTATTAGCCGTAACATATACATTCATTACTGCTTTATAGAAAATTAAAAATATGCCTAGTTTAACTTTAGTAACGAATTTTGTTTCTTTTGAATCTTTCATAATGTCGATGTTGTGTTGTTTGATCAAAAAGCATCTTACTCATCATCTATCTAGCCTTTTCCCAACTACATTGGGGTCGTCTTCCACTCAAGCCGGATTTAGCTGAATACCAGTATTTTACGAGGAGCGGCTGCCTACCAGACCTCCACAGCCCAACGTGTAGCCCATAGTGGGGTAACACGGTAGGTACTCCATGGCAAAACTTACAAGATAGTCAGATTTACTGGTTTCTGAATATCTGTAACGACTGCCAAAGATCTACAAACGACAGCCGGGACCTACGGCTAATGTGCTTTCCGAGGCACGGAGGAAACTCGGTATGTTAAGATGGTCACCCATTCACATACCAACCTTGGCAATCGTTGCTTAACCTTGAAGATCGACCTGTGCGGCTGTTATTATCTAGCCACGAGCTCCTCTGATCGTCGCAAAAAAGCATCTCACTGATGGTGTAAAAAAAGAGTATCCAACAAGGGGGTAAAGCTGTCTTTATCTTGGGTGGCTTGAATTCCTCACTTAACTCAGGTTTCTGTATTAACTCGCCGTGCTCGGGAATTAATTATGTAAATCTCTCACTGCGTTCAGGAATAAAACTTCGCATCTTTATTTTCGTTCGGAATTCAACATGTCGCCCGCGAATTTAAGTCACCAAATCTACTTAAACATAATATTGAATTACGTTACGTATAATTATTATTTAAATAAGTGTTTAAATGATGACTAATTAAAGTACACGTATAAGGTGTGAGGTACCTATGCAATTACTGCCAAATTATCCAATACCTATTGTTCTCGATCTATTGAATACTTATCTGTAGCGAGTTGATCGCTAGTAGTCAAAGGTCCGACAAAGCAATACTGATGACGGTATAGTGCACTACTGTCGCTTTAATGTACATACATACACTAATGAGCTTTCACACTTACGTTCACGTTCAATCATTGTAATAGGTATTGGACATGCCACGAGGATTATGCGTTGCGTTAAATAAATAAACATTTTATTTCTATGATTAAGAAACTCGATTCGATGTCCTCAAAATAGTAGGTACTTAATTCACTACTTCAATATAGTTCTTTTTAGCGTTAACCACTGCTAGACACTGCTTCATCATTTCAGTCGAAAGAAGTCCACTGCTGCACGTAGTTCTCTCCCAATTCTGTGGCTCTACCTCGACTCGCCAGGTCACGGATCCGCCTTATGGCAGGCCTTCCAACGCCGCGTTTTCCAGGACCTTAAGGGATCATCGACCATCTGCTCTTCGAGCAATGTGTCCTGCCCACTGCCACTTAAGTGTGGTGTTTAAGCCGTGCGTTTAAATGTCCCGCGTTTGTTTTGTGCCCGATGGCCATCCGATGGTACACAATATTGTGTGGTGTGGTGTAAGAGGGTTTGTGCTCGATTATAGATTCAAGATCAGATTAAAATAGCTGACAAAACTTTGCGAATATGAAACACATTGATATCGAAATCAAATGACAAAACGAAAATAAACTCTAACTATACTGACAGCGGGCGATGACCTTGTATTCATCCGGAGTCAGCTGTATTACATATTTATTTGAAATAAATTAATAATCAAATAACATATTCCACATCTGCTTACCATCAGGTGGGATTGCAGTCAAGCACTAGTTTATAACAATTAAAAAAAAAACATTGATGGCACAGTTTGCGCAGTGGTTGAGCCATTGGCTTGAGTTGCGGAACGTAGGTTCGATTCCCGCACAGAACAAATATTTGTATAGCCTACAAATAGGGTGATAGATTAGTGTACATGTTTTTGAATGCACGCACAATACAGGGTAATTCCTACTGTACTTCTGGCACCCACTATGTCTGAAGAGATTTGCTAGATTGATGCCTTTTTATTTTAGCATTAGCATTATCGGCCTTATAATGTTCCCACTGCTGGGAACCCGCGACCTACAACTTGCAAGTCGGGGCAGTTACCACTGAGGCACTACTGCTCCCAATTTAATTTAACCTAGTGTATTGACTGGTACTGACCGTTCAGCAAAATTAACGTTCGGTTTATTTCATTATGATTGTCCTTTCACACATTTTAGTTTACTAATGAGTATCTCTTTTTGTAATCTTCTAAAATATTTGACTAAGGGCCTGTTTCACAATGTCCAAGTAGCCACTACTTCCCGAATAAATTCAAAAATGGAACAGAATTTGTATGAAATTATCTGCCAAGTAAGATATTCGAAACTTAATTAGGTGGTGAAATAGGCCCTAATTACGGAGGGCAGTGGTAGCCTACCGGTAACTGCTCCGACTTGCAAGTCGTAGGAAGCGGTTGCAACCCGGCCAGGCGTATTACTTGCTGTAATCTATTTCATCCCCGTGCTCTCAAAACATCTCGAGGAAACCGGCATGTCTTAGAACTAAAAATTTTAAGAAATGAGACATTCACCAATCCAAAGGCCGAATATGCTAATAAAAATATTATATGTATTAAAGAATTACTTACTTGCTGTAAATAAAAACTGAAAATAATAGTACCTACCTTTAGTAGAACATGACCACGTTTAGGCCTACTTAATGCTATACTTGTTGTAAATCATCAATAAACTTTTAAAACACACACACTCATAGACTCGCACGATCGCACACAAGCACGCACACACGAACACTCACATATACTCAAAAACACACACACACACACGCAAACAAACTTTGATAAAACTAGAATATAATAGACTATTAATTATTCATTTCCACTCTCGTTTTGTAAATTATTACTCTCGCATGATATAAAAGAGCGCGAGCGGCGCCTCCTGGTACCTACAGGCATCTTTTTTTTTTTTTATGATACAACCGCATAAAAAAATCAAATTAATACCTATAACATTGTATGTACAAACTCTACAACAAGAGTAACAAAATTTAGATTTCATCGCAACCCATTGGTTTTAGGATCTTTTTAATACAAATGGTTACTTAAATGTCCATTTAGATAAACCTTACACATAAAATTAAAACAAAGTCGATTTATAAATTCGAGTAAAGATTCGACATTCGACGTCTAATCGTCGATGTTGTGGTATTGGATATTATGCACACTTTATAAAAACCATATTAATTCATGAATCCCCGACCGGTCTCATTGGACCGCGCTGTTATTGTTTTACTATTGTGTCTCGTTTCGCGGTAGTCGATAGGTTAATACCAATATACCTACACTTTTCTGCCGTTTTAGCAAATGTTTCGATGTGATTTCACCTAAGTTTTATCTGAACTATAAATGAAGAAAGAAGAAAGTTTATACTGAATTCAACATTTTATAAGTAGTTAATACATACCTACAAGTACACGCACAATATTTTACAATATACATGTAAATGTGCTCAATTGGAAGGCAGGTGTTAATTAAATAATAATTATCAAGTCATGACCACGAATCTTTGATACCAAAATATAAATAACATTAAAATTATAACCAGAAATAAGGAAACCAAAAAACTGCGGCTCAGGTAGAATGATCGGCTGTGCCTACTTAATTTTAGGGATCCGTGAGTCTTACGAAACACCTACGCTTTGTGACAAAATATAAAACACGGAAATTATTACAAAATTGTACATTTCGATACAAGTAGAGAAAGCTGTAGTGAAACCACGTGTATCAAACGACGTTTTTCAATACACGTGGAAATTTGTACCCTCACCTGCGGCACGGGCGAATTTCACTTCGGTGGCAATGACAAGTTTTCTTGTATCAAAATGTACTTACTATAAACCGGTTCTAGGATATCAGAGACTTCCTGCAGTAGATAGGTAGTTACATGTGTTTTTAAAATGGTAATATTTCAGAAACGCAAAATTAAGTCTACTATATGTTTAATAGTACCTCACTAGACGCTGATGAAACATCAGGACTAAGTACATAAGTAGTTTATTAAACCCCACGTTATCCACATTGTATAGTGAAAAATGTCTCTTCGAAGAAGCTTTAGCAAGTAATGAAAGAGTTTCCAAGAACGTTGTCAAGTTTGTAAGTAGCTGAATGTGTCAAGGCAACGCGCGACCGTCTTACAGGCAACTTCGGCAAGCGTGCTCGGTGCAGCCATTGCATATTGTGAAACTACTTAAGCTCTGAGCTTGCGCCGACAGAAGAAATCGATACTTTATTAAACTTTGATTGATTCAAGCGAACCTCTTCTTATCTCAAAGCTTTGCAGGAAACCATCGCAGAAGAAAATAAATGAATCACTCATTTATTTTCATTTCGGATCGCCTCGACACTTGCGAAGGTTCTGACAACTTATATAATTACAAACAAAACTATCTAGGTACTTTTGTAAGTTATAATATTTTATTTGTTAAACATAGATATAACATCAAAAATAAAAACACTTACAAGTAACTAAAACTACATATTATACACTAACTCTTAGTCCAACCTAAAACAATTATAGCGTCAAAAAATTGTTCTGCAAGGAATAATGGTTTTATATGTTGTTAACTATAAGTTGGCAGGAGAAAAAAATCCAGCATTGAATACGGAACCCATACCGCAAGGAAGATGTTCAACTGTCGCATGTACCTATAATAAAGGAGCGTGCGTTGCAGCTGTCGTTAATAACAATGTGGCTCCAAAAGTATCAGAGCGCGCGCTTCGGGCACGCACCCGCTGTCCTTATTACCTTCGAAAACACAGCTGCTTGCACCAACGAAAAAAAAAACTCCTCAAAACCCCTCAAGTGTTAGTACATTAGCCAGAAACAATCTCTGCGAAACAATCTCTGCCCAAATTCTGGTATTCCTAAAGATGGAAATAATCGGCGCGCGCAAGAATGCGGTTAGGTAAGAACTGTTGGTGAAAATGAATAATGATTCGTCTTATTTTAGTTGCTAAAGACCACTCTTTTCATATTTGACGCGATGATTACCTAATTGAGTGTAAACGGGACTTATGAGTAAGTAAATACTTACATTATTTAACACCTTTAATTTTTGACGTGCGAGATGAGCCGACGAATCATGGGTTATTTAACATTGAAAAGAAGTTATACATTTGATTTCCTTGCATGTAAGTAATAATTATAAGTCTTATGATACAGCGAGGCATGTGGACAATGTTTTCATTTTCCGCAAGCCCTTTTAGCAGAACAGAGGGCTGAAAACAAAAGGAGGCTCTGATTAAAAACGGAAACGTTGAAAAGTCGAATCCTCGGCGTGCGCACAATGACTCGTATCCACTCGCGTTCAGAACACCCAAGATTAAGGAAGACTTACGAATTTACTAGAAGGGAGATCATTACGATTTTTTTTTTGGTCCATCCAACAAAAAGTTTTATACATAGGAACCTACACCTACCTTGTGCTATATATGTAATTTTTATTGTCTTAATGTATTTCCATAGCTGGGTAATCTGCAATTGAAAGACCAAAATATCCGTGTTTTCTATGTTATTTGTGTGCTAATATATTAAATTGATACCACATTTGCCTAGGTACGATTTGAATAGCGTTTCGGTATTCTACAGTACGTTTTCAAGTGAGTCGAATACGCCTGCATATTCCTTGTAAACTATAACTGACAACTTTTATAGAAGATATTATTTACTTAGGTTACTATTTGTGCAACTTAAGTTTTAGTGTAGTATAATAATTATTTTCACCTTGTATAAATAAAAGTACCAAAAAAAAATTGAGTTTTAAAAAACCCCTTTGTATTCGTCAACTTCATAAAAGAAAGCATTTTTCCAACCTTTCATGTTCCTAGTCCCAGTAGTTTCGGCGGTGCGTTGATATGTCAGTCAATCAGTTTCCGCTTTTGTATGTATAGATTGACTAGTTTTTGCCCGCCACTTCATCCACGTAGAGGTCGAAAATATTTCTATCGTTGTTTTTTTTCCGATTGATATTGTTTTATAGTAGCTTTTGTGTGTGACTTTGTCCGCGTAGAAGTTGGAAATGGTTGTAAAGTGTAAGTACATTGAGATACTGTTTTTGGTACATTATGCTTGGCTATACGAACGCTGAATGCTAAGAACCTTAGGACCAAGGAACCTAGGAAAGCCTAGGTTCTGGTCTAAGAGGCTCTCGGGCCTCCACTAAGAGGGCTCTTCAGTGCATGTATGGAGAGGGGCCATGTCCGGGCATCCAGCATGGTGTATTATACAAACGACGCGCTGGTCCTGCCGCAGGGGGAGTCACACCAGACGGTGGCGAAGTAGGGAAACGCGGGTTTGCAACAGTTGGGACACGACATAACACTACATAAGCTCGAGGCTACATATGTGCTTTTATGGCCTTTCGAACGCGTCACCACCGGGTTGCCAAATAACGGTAGGAGGGGTTCACATCGGCGTCAAGTCGATGATGAAGTACTTGGACTCGTCCTCAACAGTCGGCGGAATTTCGAGGAGCATTCCAATGTCTGGCTCCCAGCGTGTGGCTCTTGTCCAACCTAGAGGGTCCAGATGCCTCTACTCTACTTTTCAGCTTTATAGTATTGTAGCTTTATAGTATTGTATAAGAATAGATTATAATATAATATTAACACTATTTAATATAAGAACAGCAACATAGATAACGTTTTTTTTAACACAGTTGCTCGTAAAGCTGATGTAATTCCACCGGTTTTAGACATGTAAAGCGGGTCATAAAAAACGCGTGTGTTATCAAAGCAAATAGTTAAGTTATAGGCCATACAAATTCCATAACAGCATTATTTGCCATTTCGCGCGCGGTGATTAGTTCGATATTTAAATAACCTCATCATTTTATCATTTGTCATATTTTATCACTTTTTGACTTTTTTTGTAATTTTTTTGTGATTATTTGTGGTTTTTAGTCATTTTTTGTGATATTTGTAATTTTATGTCACTTTGTAATTTTTTGTCAACTTTTGTGATTTTTGTCACTTTTTGTCATTTTTTGTCATTTTTGTCACTTTTTGTGATTTATTGTCATTTCAGTCATTTTTTGTCACTTTTTGTCATTTTTTGTCATTTTCAGTCACTTTTTGTCATTTTTGTCATTTTTGTCACTTTTTGTCATTTTTTGTGTTGTTGTCATTTTTTGTGATTAGTTGTCATTTTTTATGATTTGTTGTAATTCTCTGACATTTTTTGTCATTTTTTGTTACTTTTTGTCATTTTTTGTCATTTTTTGTTACTTTTTGTCATTTTTTGTCATTTTTTGTTACTTTGTCATTTTTTGTGATTTGTTGTGATTTTCTGTCATTTTTTGCCATTTTTGTCACTTTTTGTCACTTTTTGTCATTTTTTGTCACTCTTTGTCATTTCAGTCATTTTTAGTCATTTTCGTAATTTTTTGTAATTTTTGTAATTTTGTCATTTTACCAAACAATATTTGCGTTCGATTTCTTTGGCGCTAAACACTAAGATGTTCCTCACACAATAAGTGCGCAGCAATTTTAAAATGAAAATGTTTTTAAATGTTTTTTTTTTCTGTTTCCTCGCAAATGTGTTAAAAAACGTCGTACGATATACGTGCGTATTGGTTATAACATGCTCGGCTCAGTTACGCCCTCGCCTTCGGCTCGGGCTGAAATTCCGCCTCGCATGTTATAACCATCATTACGCACTAATATCGTAATGTACTATAAAGTCCAACACACAGATAACTTTAACGTTAACCTGCAAAAACATATAATTCCTACCACAAGAACACATTCCGACTATCTGTGACCGCACTCTGTAGGTACGACAGGGTGTCCCCTTATGCCTATATAACGTGAACAAAAACGGGATGCACATTTGCAAACAGCCTTTGTGCAATTTTCCCGGCTGCTGTAAGAAACGTGGGCAACGCTTTTGTGGTTAAAAGCATTTGTTTGGTCCCATTCATTTTGGACATGCGCATTGTATTGTTTCAGGAACCCTAATTGATTCTGAGTTTTGCGGTCAAACTAACCGCTGCTGTTTGGTTGGCCAATTAAATACTAAAGATAGAGCGGAGACGAAGGGATTTTATAGCGGGTTAGCCAGTTTGGTAAATTAACAGGGAGTTTAATTAATCAGTCATGTTGCAAAATAATATGTTGACTTGTTCTTTTTGGTCTACTTGCGCTTTTTTATATTTTATATATAGTCGACTGAAGCTAAGGTTTCCTAAGAGTAAGCACTAATTCTAATAAAAGAAATACATGCGATACATTATCGTCAGTTAAGAGGCCTGCGGAGACCGCGCGCTATCTCGAGTTGAGACGAAATAAAACACGTTTTTGAGGTTGATGGAAGCAATCCAGATAGTTTAAACAATTCTTGGACACACCGACTGGAGTAAAGTCATCATCCGCACACTGACAGTTGCTTGCTGTGATAGCAATACAAACTATTGGAAATTTGGGAGAGGTTCCGTAATACCAAAAATGATGAATGAAAAATTAATGTATTTCCAATATTGTTTCGAGTATTTATAACTTGATAATAATATCTGTGTTCCTACGATAAGATATTTTGAAATATTGTTGTTTATAATATAGAAAAAACAAAATAAAAACATGACATTTTCGCTGTGAAAATGTGCAAATTTAAATTCGCTTAAATTTCGTTTGGGGTAAGTTTTTCAACAAAAAGACGATGTCCGATGACGACATGACTGAATCCGAATAACATCATATTATGGTGTAAATATGCTTAAATTGCAAATGATTTTGGTACTTATTACATTTGTATGGATAATTCTAACGTCGCGCCCGCCTTAAGTATTTTTTGTATACATAAATAAACACTACCAAACGTAAAAAAAACTGAACACAAAAATGGTTTATACTTCAAGGATGTCCGTTATAGACTTTAAATCATTCAACTGATGTGCCCCAAACTGTTTTATTCGTAAGGCAATAATGGGAAGATGGTTTTAGACTATTAGAAAAGTACCTACAACATTTAGTTTTCAATAAATGTACCGGTGTCTCGATTCCACTAATCCACCTGTAGGACTTGTACCATTACTTATTCTGTGAAGTAGGTGACGAGACGGGTTCGTAGTAAACTGCCCAATAAACTATGATTCGAGTACCTATTCCTATGCTTATCTCAATCTATTTTAAAACTTTACCTACTTGGTATTAACAACAACTTAAAGTGTTCACATAAATTTACACTTTTCGCCACGATACCTAGCTATGGCTTTAAGAATTCAATATCAAATATTAGGTAACAGATCAAACTCCGGATTCAGACGTAGATTTAGTTCGAATTGAAAATATTTTTAATGCCCAGTCCCAGAAAAGGAATCGAGTGAATCGTCGTCCTTTTTATCGGTTCTTTAGATAAAGGCAGATACGAAAGCTTTACAAGTAGGATCACTCTGTTGTCCGTATGTCGACCTGTCCAAGAATCTTTTTCTCAGGAACGCGTGGACGTATGAAGCCGAAATTAATATCAAATACTCAGGTTCGAGGAGCTCGTGGCTAGATAATAACAACCGCACAGGTCGATCTTCAAGGTTAAGCAACGCTTGCCGAGGTTGGTCTGTGGAAGGGTGACCATCTTAACATAACGAGTTTCCTCCGTGCCTCGGAAAGCACGTTAAGCCGTTGGTGCTGGCTGTCATTTGTAGATCTTTGGCAGTCGTTACGGATAGTCAGAAGCCAGTAAATCTGACTCCAGTCTTGCCATGAAGTACCGTGTTACCCCAATTAATGGGTTGTGGATGTCTGGTAGGCAGCCGCTCCTCGTAAAATACTGGTATTCAGCTAAATCCTGCTTGACTGGAAGCCGACCCCAATATAGTTGGGAAAAGGCTAGGCAGATGATGATGACTCAGGTTCCTCAACTAGCAGTGCAAAAATCAAACTTCTAGTCAATAATCTAAAGATAAGGCCGTCTATGCGACGTTTAGACACACTAGGAAATCAAAAGCTACTTCCCGTTGACCTAGAATCCTGAAATCTGGCGTGAAGGAAGGTCTCATAGTAAAAGTATGGGTAAAATTCGAGATTCGATTCGAAAATTTGAATTCTCGATCGATCAATGTATTTATTTTCACAAAATAACGAAAACTTTAACCAGATTTACATAACTACTCTTATTTTCTCCGAATACTCAAATACCTTTTATATAATCGTAGGTACACAGTCAAAACTTTGGTTGTTGCGAAACCGATTCGCCCTGACCCCTGTACCTACTAGTTTGAAATGTATTACGGTGGGACCACAGATTTCAGAATAGATTTTCTGGGTATTCAGTATTCATCGTTTTCAGTACACAGGACGATAAAGACAAAATAATGAGAAAAATAAATTATTCAAGAAAAACTGTGGGTCATATACAATTATACATATTAGGTATCTATTATTAAGTTATAAATATTTAAGTATTAATATACATGTAAAACAATACATTTAAATGTTGTGGTCATTGACATACAAAATACCCTTGTTTTGGGTTTTTGTACATCAATGGTTGTGGTAATTGATTTTAACATCGTAGGTACTCGTAGTAGTGTAAACACACGTAGTATAAGTTAAGTTTATTAGTAAGTATGTTGAAATCGTTTGCGACTTTTTAATTGTTTTGGATATGAGAAATGAAATTAAAATATTCACATAGGTAAGTTTGTATAGAACCCTCAGTGCGCGCCTGCGATTCGCACTTGCCTGATTGTTTATGTAGATAAAGATTTTAGAGTTTTCATATGTGCACCAGTCAATATCATATTCTTTTTATTTTATTCCAAGTTCGTTGAAATTTACCAACATAAATCGCTCAGAAGCTCGAAGTAACGTAACTGAGTCCATTTAACAATATAAACGTTTAAAGGCAAGCTAATTAATAAAAATAAGCTGATTATACCCAGGATAAAAGAAATTTCCTTATTGGAAAGATAAGAGCGCTCGCTGGGTCTTAAACCTCGATTAAGGCCAAATTATGAAAAGCTAAGCATTTGAATGTTCACAGATAGAGTGCGTTTAATGAAAGCGTGACCTGGAGTATTTTTTAAATTAAATTGGCAACATTATTCAGCCGCATTGTAGTAAATTAAAAAAAAAACAAGTATCGAGACATTTCTTCAAAGACCACATTCAAAATTTTTGGATTTAACCTCTTTTTCTCAGGTCGCGCTTTCATTAGACGGACTACATGAAAAAAAAAACTTATTTTTTCTGCCAATATAGTCTTCATTCTAAAAATATTTCGCACTTATTCATTAAATCTGTGTTCTATGAATACTTCAAATCTTTTGTTAGCTCGCACCCAAAAACAACAACCAATCATAGAAGTTGGCAAGAGATTTCACAACAAATTAGATTGAATAAGCTCCTGAATCTGGGGCTTAAGAGCGAAGACACGTGTACCCTGGGATGTGGCACGCTTCATACGCAATTTTATAACTTACTAGACTGAAATAAGTTCGTCTGACATTTGTCTCAATGAGTCCTAGTAATCGGAATTTATTTGATTTTTATTTATTTATTTAAGTATCGTTTTTACAACTATCTTTACATGCCGTACCCTAATGCGACAGTCCAGCTATCAACTATTGAAGTATTCCCGTTTCGCACCCAGATTTTTGGCACTCAAGCTACTCTCGATTCGGCACCAATAGGTATTTCGGATTGGGATTTTGTATTGGTTACTACCATCCAAAATACTTATTGGTACCGAATAGGGAATATCTTGGGTGCCGCAACTTTTAGTGCCGAAAATCTAGTGAAAAGTACCGAATAC
The DNA here is from genome assembly GCA_030763345.1 of Mythimna separata. NCBI lineage: Eukaryota > Metazoa > Arthropoda > Insecta > Lepidoptera > Noctuidae > Mythimna > Mythimna separata. The sequence goes on along the minus strand of CM061167.1, from coordinate 16,219,593 downwards.
TTCCAACTATTATTACTTAAACCTAAAAATACATTTATGATGAAAACTAAAAAATATGTATACTTAGGGCCTATTTCACCACCTATGATTAAGTTGCCAATAACTTACTTGGCAGATAATTTCATACAAATTCTGTTCCATTTTTAATTTATCCGTGAAGTATTGGCTACTCGGACATTGTGAAACAGGCCCTTAATCTATTAAAAAGAAAATTAACATTAATAATATTTTCCTCTCGTTCATCGTCTTAAATAACTAACTATATCAATGGAAACATGCGAATTCACTCAAACTGCACGAGAAAATATCCAGTCACTCATGAACTTCGAATTAGACGATTCACTTTTATCACAGTTGAGTTTTAACTCTACTTTAGCTTGAGAACCTGTCAAAGCTATCCGTTAAAGTAGGGTTTGAGGTGTGCTAACTTAAAATACACAATTTTGAAACCGGCCTTTACCGGCCTATCATACATACATACAAGCAGGCATGTTAAGCAAGGTGGTGGTGGCAAGGTTCTATCTTCTAACACATCTTCGTTTACTATCCGGAAAGATACTCAAGCGCGAGCCTAATAATAATTTAAAAAAAAACTACAATGTCTCAAATTGTTCGTTTTTGTTTTAAATCTTTTTGTTGAAGCTTGAATTAATACTATTAACTCGCATTTCAAACTGTTTATTTTTTGTTTTCAATTGTTTTTGTCGAAGCTTGAATTAATACCATTAGGCATAAAGAGCTCAAACATACTTAATTGGATTTAGTATTATGAGCAAGAGAGTGCTTTGCAGTACAGTGCATTCAATGGCAATTAGCAATATTAAGAGTTTGTTTCAGGAGTCATTAGTGTATAATCTGCTTATGTCCGTATTGTCTAACCTATAATATTTAAACAGCCAATTCAGGTTCGACAGGACAGGTCGATAACTGCTGAACACTGAGAAGTTTATAAAGAGGAAAGACCTACCCTGTAGTAGACAGAACTAGCAGAAAATATATAATAGCACAGCACATTTACAATAATGCACCGGCCACAGTTATTGTGTTGCGCTCGCTTGTTAGGGTATTAAGTCCGAGGGTAATATTTACTGAAGCAACATAGGTGTTATGTGTTACTGTATATTTTAAGTCCATTGTCCGTTTCTATGAAGTTGGCGAGAACTAGTGAATGCAGTGATATACTTGATGTTTTTGTTAAGCCTGTAAATTTGTCGACGCAAAGTTTCTCCATTGCAATCATTTTTAGCGGTTGCTTTTAGGAATTATTTTTGTTTAGTATTACAGTAAGTATTGGAGTATTTACAGTCCTCATCTACCTAGCGTTTTCCCAACTATATTGGGGTCGGCTTCCAGTCAAGCCGGAACCAGTATTTTACGAGGAGCGGCTACCTACCAGACCTCCACAACCCATTAACTGGGGTAACACGGTACATCATGGCGAGACTGGAGTCAGATTTACTGGCTTCTGACTATCTGTAACCACTGCCAAAGATCTACAAATTACAGCCGGGACCTACGGCTTAACGTACTTTCCGAGGCATGAAGGAAACTCGGTATGTTAAGATGGTCAACCAGCCACATACCAACCTTGGCAAGCGTTGCTTAACCTTGAAGATCGACCCGTGCGGTTGTTATTATCTAGCCACGAGCTCCTTTATTGTAGTATTAGAGTAGACGAGTAAATACCACGTGAGCATAAAGTGCAGGGCGTTTTATGCCATTGTATGATTCGATGTAGTTACGTTCGGCATTGCATTCAACGCGGCGGTTCATTGGTAATTTACACGTCAAACGTTAACTGGCTGTTTGTATTCCAATAACGGCGCACTGCGCTTGGAAATAATTCAATTTATTTTGTTTCTTCGTTCTTGGTTTTCTTTTGATTTTTATTTTTATTACTTGGGCGTTCAACAGCGGAACATAAATTTCTATTAATTGCGATCGTTTACTGAAAGCTTTAATGGATTTAACAAACTTAATTATTTACTAAGCTATACTTTTATACTAATCCCAACTTATCATACATACTCACAACATATCTCTTACTTGATTAATCCCTAAAAGAATTGAATTTCTACAATAATTTTTGTTCATACTTTAGTTTATAAAACCTTATGCAATTTATGCATGCTTCTGTAAATAATGTATTTAGCTTGTTTTATAGTGTGCAGTATTTTATAAAGCATGTAGGTAACAGGGAAGCAAGGCTTGATCTTAAGTATTCTATTGTTTATGTACTTGTAATAATAGCATTTTCTCAGGGTTTACATTCATTTAGGTGAAATAACGTTTTATTCTTGGTAATCTCTAGGCCAAAAATACTTCAAACTTGGGCAGCAACCTAGAAACAGACGTCCAGTCTTTATTAGATTCTAAGATATTGCAAACTGTCTCAACTAAATATAGAACAAAATATTTATAGAGCTCCAGGTTTTCTTGCTCCATCTTATAATGAAAATTGACAGGAGATTTTTCAATTGTAGCTTTCTATAGACGTAGCCGGGAACCAAAATAAGCGATGTTACATGAAATCATAATAAAGGAGGTTTGAGGTTAGCATATAACAGGGAGATTCGCAAAGTATGAAAATACGCTTTAGTCATGGTGTTAAGGATACCAGCCCGTTATAGGTACAATACAATATACAAAGTGAAATGAAAACAGTTCGATTCACGAATCGAGTCTTGAAGATTAAAAAAAAATCTTGTGACGTTACTACAAATTTTTAGTTTTCAGACTTTTCCCTATATTTGTGCTATAATACCTTACTTCGTGACAAATTTATGAATTTTGATTCCTTTGATGGTGTCGAAATGTACGTTTTTTGCACCATAAACGGGCGTATCTTTTTTTCCCGTCAACTTACAAGTTTGATTTTTGTACAGTTTGAAGTGACCGCGGACTTGAGTATATAGTTTAAATTTCAACTTGATACCTTCACGCGTTCTCGAGATAAAGGGTCTTGACAGACAGACAGACAGACGGACAACAAAGTGATCCTATAAGGGTTCCGTTTTTTCCTTTTGAGGTACGGAACCCTAAAAATATTAAAGATAATGAAGGCGTTCCATAGTCTGCTGAATATGTTAAGATTTTGTAAGATTGCACAATGGCCAAACTTACATGTGATAACATAAAGTTACAGTGTTTTGATGAAGTATTAAACCGCTCTCAAATTAGTCGCTTGAGTCAAAAGTCAAAGTTAAAGTCAACTGCCGCCGCTCTGTAACGGCTGGATACGAACATGTTAATGTTGTACATAGGTACATATTGAAATGATTTATTTTGAATTTACAATTTTTTCATGTTTAGAACTTGACCAAAAATTATATGCTTATCGTCACTAGTCGGTCGATGAATTTAAGGGCGGCTGCCGCGCGGATGTAGAACTGCAGTCGCGCGTTTTAAAACAAAAAAAAAACGCACGACTACATGTTTTTTATTTATACGGATAAACAAAGCAGAAATTTTATTAATAACTAGCTTTCGCCCATTACTTCGTCCGCCCCTATTGGTTTCAGCGTGATGATATATATAAGCCTATAGCCTTCCTCAATAAATGGGCTATCTAACACTGAAAGAATTTTTCAAATAGGATCAGTAGTTCCTGAGATTAACGCGTTCAAACAAACTCTTCAGCTTTATAATATTAATATAATACACAAGGTACAAAGGGTGCTTTTCTATATCTAGTCGCTACTAAGTGCTATGTAAACTTGTTAATCTTTACACCAACTACATAGAACTTTACTAAAAACCTCGTCTCGACTGCAGAACAACAGATGCGCTAGTTGCAAATCCATTTCTACGCGTATGAATAGCTGACATACTCGTAGCTATTCAATAAGTTGCTTACAAATTATCTGCACTAGTGGCCACACTATCGCATTCGCTTGGCCACCTCAATGTCGTTAGTTAGGTCAGGTTCGCCTAACAATAGATCAGAGGTAGAGTAGGTAGGCACCCTTCTCAGTAGGTCTTGGAAACCTACACAATCACGGTGGATTGGAAGCATATATGCTTAGGTATAATATTTGGACAGGCAGGCTCTATTGTAGCCACATAAACTCCTTTGTAATTGCTTGAAAATGATTGAATGCCTTTGGAAAGACTATATTGAAAGATTGACAATGTCTGGGAACAATGAATGTCGAACATTAGCAAATTAGTACGTACCTGCTATGAGGTCAATGTAGTTTATAGCTCGCAGCGTTTCAACGCTATCCTGTTATCTGTTGTTACAAAATTGATTGTTATAATACAACAGTCTGTAGCAAGCCCATTGCCGATTCGGATCTGGAATCCCGTAATGGAGATAACTAGCGAATTACCAGACCCAATTAGTAATATAGTGCCCGATTTGTATATACATATCTTGCCAAGCATAGGCAATATACAGGAGAGAAGATACTAATTAGGTGTATATTGCAAGGTCTAGCTTTGGCGTTACCTATTACACATAGACTACAATTGGTTAATATAAGTTACTGTAGAGAATGCTTGCATCGGAACCTCTTTAGATGGTTAATAACTCATGGCAGGTTATAAAAAAAAAACTAATTCGAATTTTAAAATAAATAATGTTGTCAAATCAAAATTAGAACGGCGGTCAGACTGATCACGTGAGTGATTTTTTTTTAAGAAATCTAGGGCAAAGAAGGACATAGGAGTGGGCTTTAGTGGCTTAAAGGTTTGTTAAAAGTCTAACACGCCCTAACGCTTCGCCTTAGAGCGGGACAAGTTACTGGATGATTTCGCACTTTAAAACAAAAAACCGGTTTAATTGTCCTTTTTTTAATGAGGTTTGAATTAAGAATATAATAAATAAACAATTAATCCAATCACAAAATGAATTTAGGCAACAGGTCCAATAGATGTGATCGTATCAATTTGATTCTCACACGTTAATTATGAACATGGTGCTCATAAGTATTTTCACCATACTTTCAAGGAATTTGTAACCATATATCGTGGCGTATTTATCTCATGAAAGGTGGTCGTCGCACACATGTCGTGGGAACCCAACTGTTAAATAGCCAGTTTCATTGGCTTCATATCAAATTGCTGAATGGGCATTCAATATAAACGTTCAAATGACGAATAAATGGCTGCTCCACATAATGTTATTGAAGCAAATTAAGTCTTTATGCCCACTTCAAAAATCGACCGTTATTGTCGCATGGTATACGTATGTCATTCATATCGTACCTATACGATTTGCTTTCATAAAATTTGTGGTTTGTTTTTTATTTAAGTTAATAAAAATAAAACGACGAGATTCTCAATTTGAGTGAAATCTTTTTTTAGATCTATTTCAGTGCCAAGTGTGATTTTAATGTTTCATTTTTCTTAGAAAGAGATTTTTCCCCAGATGGTCCCATTTAAATTTCCACCCACTAAATCGGGATCACCTTCACAGATAGACCGGAGCATTTCAATAAACGCTAGCAAATCTTGCGGGATTATATAAATATTCCACGTTATTGGGGTCATCATTTGGACCTCTTTTTAAGCTGGGATATCATCTAATGACCTTATGCTCTGGGTTTAGCGGGAGGACGTGTCAGACTTTTATGGACTTAAAACCACATATATGCTCTTCAAATGTTCTTTCCGTTCGAAGGCTACAATTTTCTTTCCAGTGTGTTGATTTAATTTAGATAATAACTCCATGGAAGTTCAATTACTTATGTTGTCAAATCAAAAAAAGTATATATATTCTTGCAAAATTAAAATGATTTCTAATTAGTTTTTTTTTTAATATATCAGTTCACCTTTACACTATTATTGTACTAGTATTTTCAGTACAGTATCAGGTAAAAGAGGAAGCAAGACTTTGTGCCTGAAGTGTAATCGATTACATAACTGTGTTGTTATTTGTGCGCTGGATACTCGTATGCGAGAAACCTCTGCTTCTGATGTTACAATAAGCTCCTGACAGTTTTGCATTTGCTCTGTTATTATTTTTACTATGTTTATCTTTATACTTGGGGCTTTTTAACTGAACTTCCTCAGTTACACAATCAAATAACGATTGCTTGTTGAATAATGCTTGCAATGATTGCAAGATTGAAAATAGTGCTAAGGATAAGCACTATTTTTGAAGTATTCTTGTTTCGGCAACAAGTTTTTCAAAAGATATTTTGGATTGGTAGTAGCCAGTAAATAATAAGTCAAGTAGTAGCCAATACAAAGTAGGTACCTATCGGTGCCGAACCTTTGGTGTCGAAAAACTAGGTGCCGAAACAGGCATACTTCCTATTTTTATAAGGTGCGGAGAACTCATTTGACTTTTCTGGGTGGAGCGGGAGGGCGTGTCAGACTTCTACTGGCTAAAACCCACTCCTGTTCCTTCTTTGCCCTAATTCCAGGGTCCCAAGGTTCTCTTTCGATCTTTAGCACTTATTCTGTTTTCTGAAAATGAAACATTAGTATTTGAGAAACTGTGTAAATGAAAGGATCTACCTATAACTGAAAAAAAATTTGGATTTTACGTCAGTTATAAAGTCATTTCGTTCCAAGGGACCTAGATAATTGGCAGCTCATGGGACCTGACTTCCCAATTATCCACGTTTCACTGTAAAAACAAATCTATTGCGACATTATGACGGCGCGTCACTAGTGAACGGATACATCGATTTCACTATTTTTTATGTTCTTTTTCTTGTTAGTAGGTACGTCTTCTATTTTTTTTTGTAAATCGAATAGAGAATGCACCCAAGAACGTAGACATTGAAGGAACGGGATGGGGTTTAGTCAGTAAAAGTCCAACACGCCCTCGCGCTCCGCAGAAGAGCAGGAAAAGTCATTCTGATGATTCCCCAACCTAAAAAAACTAATGAAGCATAAAAGAAAGTAACTATAAAAACTAAACACAAGTACCTAAGTAAAACGTTATAATAAAAAGTCATAAAAGATTTTTTATTCACAAGTATTTATTTATATTTAAAAACAATTAACTATGAAGTTAATTATCATCTAAATCAACTACGGAATACTCATTGCACAAGTCCTTACGACCTGTCCTACAAAAAAACTAGTACAGCTCGCTAGTTCTTTTTTCTAATATGTGCACAATATCGAAGAACAGTTTTTCTCGTCCACCTGTTGGTTTTAATATTTTATTATACGAACGGAGGAATTTCAATAAGTTATTAGTGCAGCTAACGGACGCTAATAAAATGAGTTGAACTGAACATTTATGTTATTTTAAAATAGAAAAGTGTTTCAAATTGACATAGAGCACCGTGTGCTTAATAGGGATACGCTTAGACAAAAATGAGGAACTTTAATTTTTTTTAATTGGTATAAACTTATGCTTGACTGCGATGCAAACGTCGATGGTGAGGCGCACTTTTTTCATATTTACTTTCATCCCCTAATTAACAGTTTTGGTGCCAACATATAATAGAGGAGATCGTGGCTAGATAAATAACAGCCGCACAGGTCGATCTTCAAGGTTAAGCAACGCTTGCCTAGGTTGGTCTGTAGATGGGTGACCATCTTAACATAACGAGTTTCCTCCGTGCCTCGGAAAGCACGTTAAGCCGTTGGTCCCGGCTGTCATTTGGAGATCTTTGGCAGTCGTTACGGATAGTCAGAAGCCAGTAAATCTGACTCCAGTCTTGCCATGAAGTACCGTGTTACCCCAGTTAATGGGTTGTGGAGGTCTGGTAGGCAGCCGCTCCTCGTAAAATACTGGTATTCAGCTAAATCCGGCTTGACTGGAAGCCGACCCCAACATAGTTGGGAAAAGGCTAGGCAGATGATGGTGCCAACATATATAAAACAGTGTGCCCAAAACCCATCTCCCGAGTAGTTGTAGCTAGCGAGTGACTGTATGCATGAGGGAACAGATGTGTTCACGCTTCAGTCGCAATCGAAGGAGATACCTTGGTCATCAAGACTGACATGGCGGTTTACGGCCTCCAAAGGCGCGAGCTCGCGAACGACGAGCAATGGTAGCTCGCAGTCCGGCCGTTTACCCGAATTTACGGCGTGTAGCATTCCACGTCCACCTCAAAGAGACCTTAGTAAAACTCAATGGTCATACAGTAACGTTTGAAAGAGTTACTGTGACCCTAGAACGCTAAGTGCAACTGATGACCGAGGACTGGACCGAGCCTAGTCGTCGACGGCGCGTTCTGTTTCACGCGCGCCTCAAGGAGATGTCAGCAAACTGTAGGGGCCCGGTAGGGCCGAAGCCTCTGGGGAACACGGTATCCGAAAGGTTGTCACCGTGTCCCCCAGATCGATGGCAACGAAGTAACGGGGTAGGGGTTTAGTCAGTAAGAGTCTGACACGCCCTCCCGCTCCGCCCAAGAGTGGGAGAAGTCATTCTGATGATTCCCCTACGGGAGGAAAAAAAAAAAAGTGCAACTGATCATAGGTGGGTTCTAGTCAGTAAAAGTACGACACGCCTTCTTGTTCCTCCTTAGAGTAGGAGAAATAAATTGATAATATTTCCTTTAAAAATTCGAGTCCAAATCTAATTATCTAAGCTACTAATACTAGAATTTCAATTATCGAATATCTGCATTATAATATTATATCCAGTCGCATTTACCGGCTATGAGAAATTTGTGCTTTTCAGGCTTCGAGTCCTTTGAGACTGTACGATGGTATACAATATGTTTGAGGGGATATTCCACAGATGTGACGGTGGCAACGCATGTTCTTTTGTACAGCAGCGGCCTGCAAAGCCAAAGCAATATTATGTGGAGAGAATTAATACAGAAATGGATTTGCGGAAACACACGGCGTTCCTCTCTCGAAACTCCAACTGTATTTCCTCAATCACTTTTTAGTTCAGTAACTGACACTATCCCGCAGTTTGCGCTGTCACTACTGATAATAAATCAAACTAATATATTATTAATATAATCGATAGTGCAGCGTCTCCAAACGGAGAATCTCCGGAGATATCTATTTGTAGGATCTTCTGTTCGGTCGCCGATTATTGGATATTTCAATAATTGACATTTATTGAAGTTGAGGAGCTCGTGGCTAGATAATAACAGCCGCACGGGTCGATCTTCAAGGTTAAGCAACGCTTGCCTAGGTTGGTCTGTGGATGGGTGACCATCTTAACATAACGAGTTTCCTCCGTGCCTCGGAAAGCACGTTAAGCCGTTGGTCCCGGCTGTCATTTGAAGATCTTTGGCAGTCGTTACGGATAGTCAGAAGCCAGTAAATCTGATTCCAGTCTTGCCATGAAGTACCGTGTTACCCCAGTTAATGGGTTGTGGAGGTCTGGTAGGCAGCCGCTCCTCGTAAAATACTGGTATTCAGCTGAATCCGGCTTGACTGGAAGCCGACCCCAATATAGTTGGGAAAAGGCTAGGCAGATGATGACATTTATTGAAGTTGAAAATGCAAGGATGAACTTAATATTCATTACCGGTAGCTTGTGCTTTCTTGCGAACAAAAATTAACTCTCTCTGAGGTATCAAGTCGCGGATTTTCTGCAATTCGTATCAGTTTGTACACCCATACGCACAGCTAGCTTCTGCCAGCGGCTTCGCTCGCACGAATGTAGGTTTCTCCATACAAACTTTGGGCCATTTTATTCCCTTAAGGGGTGCATTTTGGAAAATCCATACTTTGTGCACGCCTACGATATAAAAGGAAACCTTGTGCAAAATTTCGGGTTCCCCGTTCCAGCAGTTTCAGCTGTGCGTAGATATGGCAGTTTTATTTTTAGGGTTCCGTAGCCAAATGGCAAAAACGGAAACCTTATAGTTTCGCCATGTCTGTCCGTCCGTCCTCGCTTAATCTCTGTGACCGTTAGCTCTAGAAAGCTGAAATTTGGTACCAATATGTATGTCAATCACGCCGACAAAGTGCAAAAATAAAAATTGAAAAAATATGTTTTTTTAGGGTAGCCCCCTGTACATGTAAAGTAAAACGCGTCTTTTTTAAAATTTCAACCCTAACGTGTGATATATTGTTGGATAGGTATTCAAAAATGAATAGGGGTTTACTAAAATCATTTTTTGATAATATCAATAATTTCGGAAATAATCGCTCCAAAAGTAAAAAACAATGTGTCCCCCCCCTCTAACTTTTGAACCATAAGTTTAGAAAATATGAAAAAAATCTGGAAAGTAGAGCTTTATAACGACTTTCTAGGAAAATTATTTTGAACTTGATGGGACGAACAGTTTTTGAAAAGTTGGGGACACTTATTGTGACGAACGGGAAACTACAGAACCCTACACTGAGCGTGGCCCGACACGCTCTTGGCCGGTTTTACTTTTTATTTTATTCGCTGACTCAAAAAAATAATTTTCACATTTTACCACTTTATGTGCCAAATAATGTTCGGTATCATTTAACAGCTAATGATAGAATTTCCACGAAACTCCATCCTCATCTGATATTCTAGGCGATAGCCCGTCGGACAAGTGAAATTAGGTAGTGCAGTCCAATTTGTACCTACGTGAGAGAGACATCACCGAATTATTTATTTACATTTATTAAGTGCACTATTTGCTCTTCTGTAAAGCATGTTGTTACATATAAACCCATCTATTACGGTCTAATATTTGACATGAATAAAAATGAAGCCAGCGAAATGTTGTAGTATCTCGGACTGCTTTTAGTAGCCAGTGCTTTGACGAAAATGGCATACGGTACAGACGTTAGACGTTAAAGGAACCGTAAAATAAGGATTTCACTTTCGGTTTAAAAAAAATTAGTAGTCATCAAAGCAACTTATCTCGCTCTTGTGTGGAGCGAGATAATCATCAGCCTTCTACTGTCTAAAACCCACGCCTGTTCCTTATTTGCTATAGTTCTAGGATCCCGGGATTTCCAGGGAGCCGGGTCACAGTAGATGATGAATCTCTTTATACCTTGCATAAACGGAGTTCGAAGATGATTTTCTGGAAGCTGATACCTACGTGTCATGAGATAAGTAGGTAGCTGTGTAAACTGGCCGCTCTAGAAAATACCTAACAAAAAGGACTTACAAAATTGTAAGCCAAAACCATAAACAAAATGATTGGTAGAGCGAACTTTTTTACGCACACCGTAGAGTATCCTAATATTATTATTTTATTTGGGTGTCTTACAGCTTAAATAACAGCATATCGAATCAGAACGAGCCATTTACAAGCCTTCACATGTAACATGCAAATATAGTTGGAGCATTTACAAAAGTTAAGTAAAACAGTTTAACGGATCTATCATACTAGTCTATATATATAAAAATGAAACCCGTTTTTCGTTGTCACGACATCACATGAAAACGGCTTGACCGATTTGGCTGATTCTTTTTTTAAAATGTTCCTTGAAGTTCAATGATGGTTCTTACGGAGAAAAAAATTTAAAAAAAAAAGTTAGGTAAAGTAGAGTAGGTAGGGTAGTGTAGGGTAGTGTAGGGTAGTGTAGGGTAGTCTAGGGTAGTGTAGGGTAGTGTAGTGTAGTTTAGGGTAGTGTAGGGTAGTGTAGGGTAGTGTAGGGTAGTCTAGGGTAGTGTAGTGTAGTTTAGGGTAGTGTAGGGTAGTGTAGGGTAGTGTAGGGTAGTGTAGGGTAGTGTAGGGTAGTGTAGGGTAGTGTAGGGTAGTGTAGGGTAGTGTAAGGTAGTGTAGTATAGTGTACGGTAGTGTAGTTTAGGGTAGGTAGGGAAGGTAGGGTAGGGTAGTGTAGTGTAGGGTAGGTAGGGAAGGTAGGGTAGGGTAGTGTAGGGTAGTGTAGTGTAGGGTAGGTAGGGAAGGTAGGGTAGGGTAGTGTAGGGTAGTGTAGGGTAGTGTAGGGTAGTGTAGGGTTGTGTAGGGTAGTGTAGGGTAGTGTAGGGTAGTGTAGGGTAGTGTAGGGTAGTGTAGGGTAGGGTAGTGTAGTGTAGTGTAGTGTAGTGTAGTGTAGTGTAGTGTAGTGTAGGGTAATGTAGGTAGTGTAGTGTAGGGTAGGTAGGGAAGGTAGGGTAGGATAGCGTAGGATATGTAGGGTAGTCATTTGACGGGAGCGAAGCCGCGGGTAAAAGCTAGTAAAATTATAAAAATAGAATTCCAAAACAGCGAAACAGAATTATAAATGCAAAATCTTAGGGCCTATTTCACCACCTATGATTAAGTTTCGAGTATCTTACTTGACAGATAATTTCATACAAATTCTGTCAAATTTTTGAATTTATTCAGTGAGTAGTGCCTACTCGGACATTGTGAAACAGGCCCTTAATGTATTATTATAAAAGCAATAGTTTGTATAGATGTTTGTAACTCATTCACACAAAGTTTACTGAATGGATTTCGATGAAACTTGGTGCACGGGTTGATTATGTCCTGAAATAGTTGCTGTAATGTTAATCCAAGGTATAAACTATCTAAATACCAAATTTCAACCAGATCGGTCCAGCCGTTTTTTCGTGAAAGAGTAACAAACATACATCCATCCTCACAAACTTTCGCATTTATAATATTAGTAGGATTTTGCAGCAAAAATTACTTATATGTAATTCCAAATCTGTAGCGTAACTATACTGCGTAAAGTTTAAAAATAACAAAAGATGATGCATAGTTTTGGTTTCCTACACGAAGTTCCAATGGTAAAGTCAGACAAAGTCAGGTTGTGTTAAGTTCTAGGATCGCGAGCCAACATGAATTAATGAACGCCCGTAGATTGTACCCACGTGTGAATATAACTTTTAATGAATTCAGAAAGTGTAGATACAAGGTTTTGTATTTCTGTAACCCGTGTAGGTCAAAGAGGTGAACTTATCTATGTAATTTCTGACTAAAACCTTCATGATATAGTTTTTTACGAAAACATACATAACAAACACGTAGCAAATGTGTGTGAAAGTATTTCTATTGGGCTCCAACTATCTCTGCTAACATATTTTGTTCCGCATAAAACAGCAAACTAAAACGGCTAATTACTTAGTTGACAAGTCTTAATTGGGCTTGAGCCTTATCAATTAAGAAATGCGCCATGCGCTTACCGAATGACTAGCACAAGCTTTAAAGTCCCTGCAAAGCTCATTGAAATAATAATAAACTTTTACATTCTGAAAATGTCTTGAATATTCTTTAAAATTGAGCATTGCAATCTTTTTGATGTATATGGCCGTAATTCCTATATTTTTTGCCAATTTTAATATTTATTTTCTCAATAAATGCTTGATTTAACAGACTTGACAGATTGAAAGAGAAAAAATTATATCTGTTACATTAAGTTAGATATCTGAAGAAACAGGCTGCGAGCGTAGGCCCTGGGCGTCTGGACAACTGTTGAACACATCTGCGTCTTCATAGTCCCTGGAGGCGCGTTGGCGCGGCGGGTATATACGGCGGAGCGGGCCAGCGCGCGCTCACTCCTGTCTCGAACTCCGGCCGAGGCAGCCGCCCCCTTTGCGAACATCCGCGCTCGCAACTTACATACGCGTAATCATGAAGTGCTTTTTAAGTGTGTATTTGACTGTTCTCGGAATTCTATATGTGACCGCCGCCGAAATACAAATCCGTGATGAACTCCAAGCCGTTGCCGAACAGATCTCGATCCTGAAGACCCTGCATAAGTCCGAAATCGCGCAGTTGAGGCTAGAAATTGAGGAGTTAAAGTAAGTGGAAAATGTATTTTTATTTGATTACTTTGTAAAGATCCTGTGAAGAAATTGGGGCGAATTGGATTATTGGAGTAATAACCGCCGCACTTGGAACTTACGTGATTTCTCATGATTTATTTTTCATGACGCGTCTAACATTTGAAAGTTTGCTGACCCGGGCTTTTTCAGTGTTGTATTTGGCGTGTTAACGCAGCAATTTCCCGCGCTTTGCTCGGTTCTTTGTCAACAGCAGGTAAATTAAAAAAAAATGTGCCGCTTAAAAGTCCTACAATGCTGTGCTTCACTTGTTAAATTTTCTTGCAGCCATAGCGATTTTATGTAATTGCCGGGGCGCACTTCGAAAGTTCTATTACGAATAAATGCTGCCTCATTTTTTACAGTTCTTTTAATTTTTACATTTACCATTTAATTGATAATTTTTTTTTTATATTTATATTGATCAATTATTTATCGGTAAAATTATTTTATTATTTTTCACGTGGATTTTATTGTTTTAAAAGATTCATTCTTATATATAATATTTTCTTTTTTTCTTTATAAATTTATCGACTTTATTTATTTAAATTTCTATTATCATTTCATCCCATGCGAAAAGTTCATAATTACATAAACGTATTAACGTTGTATGTAAAATGATGTGGGTTCGTCGCATAACGTATAGGCACTACACAAAAAGGGTTCTCGCAATACATTTGAGTATCCCACAATGTAACGTCTTTACGATTTTGGTTATCGCCGATGATTGGGTCCTCTATATATTATGCATTATTTATGAGCACTTACGAGTTTTCCTTTTGGCAGGCAGTCAAACCTTTTTTAAATGTATCTTGCAAAAATTCAATAATATTATTGATAAGTTGAATTTTTTGCGGTAATAAAAGTCTTCTTATATTGACCAGATAAATAAAAAATGAACGGCTCTGGGCAGTCGAGCCGGCTCTCTTTATGGCCGGTGGAGTACGTCAGGGATTGCAAAGTTATACGCGTCAGAACGAATATTCTCGGGAGACTTGCGGAATGTTCCACACTGAAAGAACTTCTCTTAATTTAGGGAACATCGTAGGTACACTAGAGCGCTAGTGTAAGGGCGCTGGCGCTCATTTCATTTGCTCCGAGTGACGTGAGGTATTCATAACTCAGCCTGCCAAGTAATTACTTCGGTTGACATCACTTGCAGCAGGCCTCCGTGCTCGCCCTTAATTTAGTTACTGATCCTTAGTCCGCACAATAGCCTGATTTGGATACGTCTCAGCGGGCACTGATGGAATAATAATCTTGAGTATTCATCTTTCGCATGAGCAATATCATAGCTGCATTGTAAAACAATGATGTTAGTAAAACAAATCTTGACCCTTCTGGCTAGTAGCTATAATACTTTTAACTACCAACCCTCAACCCAATTCGGAAGAACCAAAAAGAGCTGCATACAATATTTAATAGCGTTGTAATTGTTCACCCAGTTCCGGATATGAACATTAATTCATTTACGAGTTAATTTTTGAATCCATAACGACCACGACGAGGTACTTATATCTCTATATGTAAGTATGAGTATGTCCGGAACAGCCAGGTAATACAATCTCGGATGCTATATTGCTCATTGATTGACATTGTTACCGCGGTATCCGCAAGAGCTAATTTCTAATAGGTACTAGGACCTACGAGAGAAGTAACGTCCTACCACAATGTGAATGTACATACCTATCTATACAAGATGCATGCAGGTAGCCCACAAAAACGAATTCGCAGATTTGACAAATATTAGCAACGTGTGCGCGTGGACAGTTCAGCGCTGGTAAGCCGTGGCAGCGCGCACGGCGGCGGGCTCGGCGCGCAGGTGTCCCGTGTGATACGACACACGATACAAATGACACGAATACGTGACGTCGCCCTATTCATAATACCACCGAGTCATGTCGAGTAATTTCTCCACTCCCACGATCCATCTTGTAATAAATAATTGATTTTGTCTCCTTAACGCCTCGCATAAGGGCTGGTGTAAATTGGAGCGGCTAGACTTGTCGGTACAAGTACTCGTAGGTAACTCATAAAGTAATCTTCACGTCGCCTCATAACTGCCTGAAACAGGTGTTTTGATAAAACTCATTTTGAACTAGCCCGCTTACGGAAGCCTAGGAGTTTGGTGGGACGAAAGTTACCAACTAAGTTTCGGAGATAATGTACCGCCTCCTCAAAACAAATACCCCAAATATTATCAAACAAAACCAAAGGTTTACAAGATTAAAATTTGCTGAAGCGGAGTTCGTTAGTATTTGGCAAAAACAACAAAACAATCTCAAACTTGTTAAGCTCTTGAATTGAAAACGGGTCAAGAGTAATTTTTACGGCAGAAAGGGAATCCACAATGGCCCTCGAGAAGGTGTTACGGGGTTGTCGTGTTTGCAGAACTGATTGTTCTGGACGGTCGGCCAAAAATACGCTCCGTAATGCACAGGAACGGGCAGAAGTACAGCCACGTTCGGTTTCATTGAAAATATCTTAATTCATAATTAATTAGCATTAATTTGCAAACAGCCACATTTCATGTACAGTCGAGTTTGAAATATGTACTTGATATTTACCCTTGTTTACCTAAAACATACGTAGGTAGTAGTACGACTACATGTAGGTCTCGGGGCGGTATGTAGTTCTCCAGATTGATTCAAGTGGCCACAAAGCCTACGAGTTCGACATGGAATAAAGCGGGAGCGGAGTTCTTTTAGCGGGCATTAAAAGTGTTGGAGTTGGCTCGAGGCGAGCCGTCGAGGCGTCGAGAGCGTGCCGCCGCGTCACTCACAATAGGTGTCGCTGCAGCCCCAGGAGCGGTAATGGCCGCCCCCGAGGCTTTGAAGTCTTGCAAGACGTGTCATAATATAAAACTTGTAAACGTAAGAGTGCTTCGAGATCGGGAAGCAAGGGCCTCTCCACGAGAACCAGGCCATCTGATCGACACGATTATTCCTCTTCGTCTTTCCCTTGGGGGATTTATAAAAGACATCGTCGTTTTTATTCCTTTCTTGATACGCTGCTGAAAAATTAAGCCTCGAGTGCCGCTCGATATAATGCTCACTTGTGAGTGAATTCTTTTTCTGTTTTTGCTATATTCCGTTAAAAAAATATTATATTATTCAAGTTTAATTTATTCTGAACTTCAGGATTTTTTATGCACTTAGCGCAAATCAATTATAACTCAGGCATTAACTGATGAATATATTTCAGCGAAGTGAGCTGAATTTAAAAAGATGGTTATATGTTAAATATATCTAGCGCTCAACGCAAAATTCGTTCACAATCGTCAGTGTCAGGTTTATTTCCGGTTTGATGAGATTTCCCGAGAGCTCTCGTAATGCACATAAAAGCAGGCTGTGAACGTTTGACGATCAAAAAGGGTCTCTTCTACATTTGCAGAGCGCGGGTGGCATTTTTTAACATTTTTTCCATAAATCTTACTTTAATGCAAATTATGAACGTCGTCCGCCGTTTGTAACGCGTCCCTCGCCATGCATCTTATTTATTCGGCGGTTGCTAATGTGACAGGACATTTTTCGAGTTGCCACTTCCACAACCACACGTCTTCTTTCTCTGCCATAATATGTGGTTTTTGGGTGTTTAATGTTAATCCATATATTTATTCATATTTTTTACTATGTCTACAAATGGTAAGAGATTGGTACACCATATGTTGGTTACGTTACGTATAATTGGCAGTAAATTAAGCTCTATCTATAAAAAGCACCTGCTCGTAGTGAGAAGTGGTGGTTCATGATCGCGGGTACGTGGGACGTGCTAGTTTAAACCTTATGCTAGTGGATTAAGATTTAAATGAGTTGTCGATGAGAATGTAGCTATAGGTAGAATGTGCCATCTCGTGTGCCAGATGAGTTTGCATCTGGGAACTGTGGAGGTACCCGTTTGCATACTTGAAATTCAACGTCGCCAGCTGTAGATATCAGTTTTGCTCATCGATTTTTATTAAGTCTCCGTTTATTTTTACATGAAGAACAGCAACAACCTTTAGTTACCGTCGTCGCATTGAGTTAATAGCGAACATATTGTAATTGTTATTGTATTGTTAATGTTTCTGAGATGAATGCGTTGTTATGACTATTATTTTTGCTTAATTCATTTGGAATTTGGTCCACATGTCCAATCTGAATGCTTGGATGAAATTAATGCTTTATTTTTTTATGAATTTATACGATCGAGTTATGTTCTTATGGATTGTTCGGGAGGCTTTTATAAAAACATAAGTATTACTTTTATTGAGTTTTGATTCGAGGTCGCTAGGGTCCGTAAGTTCTTATTGTACCTTCGACTGAGCTATTTATTTTTTGTTTATTTTATTCTTCAAGCCATTTTAATAAGTACTTTTAAATAATTGCGCTATATTCAAGGTAATGTTTATCCGTTTTGTATAATGATTATCCAGTACATACACATTGATTACAGGCCGTTTTCATTAGGCTGCAATTAGATGTGTGCTAACCAGATCCGTCACAATCTCTAATTCATTTGGGTTTACGCCTGTGAATCGTAATTAGTTACTGCTGCGTCCAATTCCTTAATCCAAAGTGATTGGACGGATGGGTGCGTACATTATTACACATGATTTGTCAATAATTATCTATTAATTAGTTTCCGCTAAGATGCTGCAAACAAACAGATAGATTCTGCAATGATTAATCGATGCTTGATTAATTTAGCTTTTGCAATTAAACCGTCCGTAGTAATTCGGATTTAATTGAGCATTTGAATGGAATGCTAGCCACTTTAGCACTTAGATGGAGGTAGAGAGTTAGCTGAACATGCGAATAAAGTCTGTAAGCACATTCTACCACTTCGTTATGCTAATATAGTTGCTTATTGGCAGTTTTCTGTCATCAAGTGTGCCTTTGCTTCAGTGTATGCAAATGCGTCTGGAATTTTGAATATTAATATTTAAATTAGTAATACGGCTTCCTCTCATCGCGCCCCGATTTTCTGATCTACATATTACTACTTCATAATGATGTGTCGCAGTTTGACAGTGTTTTACGACTTAAGATACTTGCAACAAATCAGTTAGAAAAGTGGGGTTACATTGATGAAACGGCAGTAGTAGGGTGCGAATGTGGAGTTGAGTTGCAAACTATGCTGCACTTCGTATGTCCTCAAAACATGAAATATAACTGACTAATTCATTGTGTTGCGACTACGGGCCAAGAATCTAGATCACTGTCATACCATTGACATTAAGATTAATTTTTTATTTTGGGAAATTGAATTAAGGATACTGAATTGCGTCAAATTGAGTAGAGTTCCGTTGAATTGAGTAGAGTTACATTGAATTGAGTAGAGTCAAATTGAATTGAGTAGAGTTAAATGTATCGCACATAGTTAAATTGAAAAGTAAATAGTTGATTCTAACGAAGACGGTTCTAACAGAATACTTATAGTAAAGCTCAAAGTTGATTGCAATTTGCGAAAGGTTGAGCCTATCCACGTTTTATGTCTTAGCACCTTCATTGAAGCTTACAGTAAAACATTTGCTCATGTAAAAGGAGGTACAATCTGTTATCATGTTGGAGCATGTTTACAGCCTTCCACATTTTCCTTATAGGGGAGGGTAGCACGTGTTCGTCCTCCTCACATACGCTTAACAAGTGTAGGTATGTGTAAGACGCACGATTTCTTGTGTCGCACTCACGATCCATGTCTCAACATTACTAGGCATTCATTCCCCGAATTTACATGAGAAAAACAAAAAAAAACGTGCGAATAAACGAAGAACCTAGCTTCGTTTATTTCCACGTCTCTCTCGGAAAGCTAACGTAATATTTTAGAGATAGTTATGGTATTTGTATACATATTTATTATATCAGCCCTTCTTTGGTCGTAAAAGGAAATGAACAAGTATGGTAGCTTTTTTTCCTGTTCAAATAGCTACGTTTAATAAGAAGTACCTGTAGGCATATAGAACTAAGGATCGCTTAACATCAAACGTATTGAAGAAGCATCGAGTTCTAAATATGGAAATTGATCTTGTCTCACTAAATGGCAAGAGATCAAACCCTTTGGAATTGTGTAATATAAAATCTTATGGAAGAGCCTCCTTCGAAGTAGTTACGTCCTGGAAGTAGATACTTTTTTGTTGGGACGTTCTTCTCTGTCAAAAATCGATCAGTACCTATATTCAAAACCTATTTTCTATTATATTGTACCTAATCATTAGACGACAATTTTTATCTTTAATTTAATTTCTAATCTTAATTTTTAGATAACATGTTCTAATGAAAAATATAAATAGATCTACTCGTGTACCAAGCTTAATTAAAATCCGTTAAGTCGTTTGTGAGTGAAAAAGTAACTAACACACACATACATTCGCTTTTATAATATAAGTGGTTCACATTATTTTCAAGGGGATAAACGCGATAATATCTCGTAAAAAAACATCCCAGTTCTTAACTAAGAATTTTAATGAATGCAACAGTTTTCTAATTCTGTCTGTTATATATTTTGCTAGACAATATGTATCTATATTTATCCTCAGAAAATTACATTGAATAAATTAATTAACTAAGCTAAATATAAAACTAAACTTGACTACATTACCATTTACCAGATGTTACGCAGGCACCTACCAGTTTCTAGACTCGCTTCAGAGCTCCGCTATGAACTAGGGGTTACTTTATAAACGTAACTTATAGATAAGAGACGTCTATCCTACCTATAACTAAGCAGCTTTTTATAATAACGCTTGTTAATAAATTCCTAATATAGATTATATTCTGGGTAATATTATACATAATAATTATGCTAGAGCTATCCAAAAGTAGATAATTACATGAAATAGTCGAAATCAAATCCATATCGTTAGTACAACAACAGCAATGGGGGTGAACATCTGGCGCTGGTGGGATGTTTATTTATATCCCGACCGGAAGTAGTGTGCTACGAGCCCACATCCGGTCGCGGCAAATGGCGCGCGTGCGACGCTCCAAATATGGTCATAGAAAAAAAAAACTGATATATTTTTTATCTAAATGTTCGTATCGCCACATTTGCTCACTTCTCTCTCAATCACCTCTCACTTGAATTATTATAATAGTCTTGCTCCATTAATTTGTCTACAAAGTAAATTAGTGGCGACCTAATCGAAATACCTACAAAGTACTCAGTTCTTTGCTGAAGAAATCTCGTAACCATTTCAGCTCTAATTATCTCTGTTAATTAGGGAAATAGTTAGCGGTCGCCAGATCAGGGGAGAGGGTGATTTCATTTTATCTTAAACCTACTTATAAATAAATGCTGACTGGATTTGTAGAAAATACAGCCCATAGAATACACTTTTAGATTATACCTTTCTTTCCGTAAATTAAAATTTACTACATTCGTGCCAGCAGGCCACTCCGGAATCCGGACGCTCGGCCTCATGTAAAGGGACGCACATTATTCAACTTCTAATGTCTAACAGAAGGCAGGTGCTATTTCTAATGACGGTCATTCTGTTTCGACGGCATTTGGCCAACTGACAATAGTTAGAGTTGCCTAAAAGAGCCTCTGCACTACATTGAAACAAGGACCAAAATGCTCGGTCGCCAACGAGGCTCAATTCGAACCTTTTTTTTATAAAGGTGATGTTTATCAAGGAGTTCGCCCGCACTTTTGTTATAAGGGCGATATTCGAAATGATTTTTTTTCTAATATCATTGAAGAGCACATGGCATCCTTGCATCTGCCGTTACAATGAAAGGTTTTGAGGAGTTTTTTTCTGCCGCCAGGTATAATCTTTGTTCGATTGTGTGCGTATTCCGCCACTTATAAAAACTGTTTCGGTAATTATGGAGCGTTCAGTTGGATTTAGGCGCGTGTGGCAGATATATTAAATAAAAATGTTTGGCAGCTGTTATGCTTGAAGGTTTTATGCTCGCAATCTGATGCGAATCTACCTATATCAATCAACGGCTGACAGATTCATTAACGTATGCATGTTTCCGTCTCTTTCATCTTTTACTAAGTATTAGTAAGTAAATACGTCCTTAGACCAAAGTGAAATATACTAACAATAGCTTCTTCGATTACGATATTGCAGTCATTTCCAGCCATACCTTTTCTTTTACACCGAGTCTAAGATTCTTTATAAGGACCGTCATAAATTACGGCCGGGCACGTGGCGCCGTGGTGTGCCTCGCAGTGCCTCCTCAGACCACGCCGTTATTATTCCCCTTCACTGAAAACCGAAGTCCAATAAAATATAATTTACATTTAAACTTCTCTGAAAAAAGCAATTCAGCGCTCTCCCCAAATTGTTAATTTTAATAATGCCTCCGAAATGCTGCTCTCTATCCTTCGCGTTTGGAGATTATTGCCGCCATAAAAAAGTGCTGTACTACGATCTCTTTTAATGTTTGGAAGTAACAAATCGAGTCTATGGCATACGCTAACGAGTGCTATGACAAAGTTAATTGAGAGCATAGTTCTTACGAGCCGGGAACTTGTGCCTACCGCCTGGTAGTACGTAAAGTAGGCCACTCCTGCCACTCCGGGCCACGGGGTCTCCGGGCACATTTGCGGGAAGTATATTTTTGACACATACTCGTAGGTACACGTGTCTTCCACTCACCGCTAATTATGTAAATTATTTAGATGTGAACCGATGTGACCTGACTGAAATACGACTGTGTTGTACCTACTAAGTACGCACGCTCGAGATACGCGTCAGCTAAAGTGGTACTAATGTACGTATGTAGTTTTCATAAATAAAGGTCTATTAAAAGTCACAAGTAGATATAGGTTTCAGAGGTGCGAGTGACCTAGCCAAGGTAGACACTACCTTCGACTTTATAAATTCCTAATAATTTCTTAATAAGATTAAATGTTCATTTAATAATAAATATTTTATTGCAATAAATATCATGTGCTTGTTCCGTAGAACACTCTTGGAGAGGTATTTTCAGTATTGTTTTCAGCGCAAAGTGTGGGCGTCGATCCACTTATGTACTTAAATAGTTAAACATTTCCTTGAACAGTTATTTCACTTGCACACGTTGTATACAATTTCTAGGTAGTGAGTGGTTAAAATAAAATACTCAACGATTTTCAGAATTATCCGAATTATTTATTTATGAGCAGTTTACAGCCATTAGCTTTGTCTAATAGAATTGAGGGATGACTTTCGAGATAAAACGCTATTTATCAACATGTACTTACCTTTATAACGAGCAATTACGACACTTCCTTACAACCTTATCCTTCCTTACATGAATAAAAATGTGTCAAAGTTTTTTTTTCATAAAATTTCAATTCATTCTCGGGATTAAAGCCGCTGGTGAAGTGCTAGTATGTGCATATTATATGTATACTTAGTACATAGTATAGAAAAGCCTTTCAAGAAAATAATTTCAAGGATTTCTAACCCTCGTGCGAACCTGTAGCGGGTCGCTAGTCAAATATTTATATATTAAAGAGTTGCTCTGAGAAAACTTTTATTAATTCCCTTTGTAAAAATTAAACCATTCCCCGTTTTTTTATAGAAAAGGAATACATTCGTTGGTTTTAAAATGAATTAACAAAGAAAAAACTCATTACGGTCGCTACTAACTGAACCAGTGTTTCCTATTTGTTTGGTGGTCTGAGACGTACCGTCAGCAAATGAGATTACATTTAGTTCTCAGAACCTGACAGTATAAATAAAGCCGTTTTACTTGGTATTTTCAATTATTACCATGCAGAAATGCTGTTGAAAACTAAATAATAATTGGAGTGGATAATTTTAGTATCAGTAAAGCTAATTTCTGACTA
Organism: Mythimna separata; assembly: GCA_030763345.1. NCBI lineage: Eukaryota > Metazoa > Arthropoda > Insecta > Lepidoptera > Noctuidae > Mythimna > Mythimna separata. Next base: position 16,196,243 of record CM061167.1, on the reverse strand, counting down.
CTCTACTCTAATATAATAGAATATAGTTCACAGCATAATAATATCGCTCGCAATTTATTTATTTAGAACACGTTCACACCTTGCTATACTGTATATTATTATAAATGTATGGCGAGCGATATTGTTGTGCTATGAACTATATGCGATATGCTATATTATATTATAGGTAGCATAGTCTGAAATGAGTGTGATGGATCGGTTTGCTATATAAATTTACTACTGATTTCCGTTAAGCTGATTTCGCAAACATCATGAATCAAAATTAGGTTACTAAATAATATTAGTAGGAGAATTTACTAACAACACTTGAAATGATTATGTCCGGTATGTGATACGGGAAGATTAAATACCTACCTTTGCTTACATTTTGGAAGTGACGCGTTATCATCACTCACTAGACAAATATTGAACATTTACCAGCACGGCACGGAACCTAATAGGTAATAAAGATATTTTATTGATAAACTATCAATATCGATTCCGGGTAAAAGCTAAGCATATGTACATATTTGCTTTAAAACATCTATTAAAATGTAACAAAATTTTAATACATAAATAAAATATAGAGTTGCGTTTGATTTAGTTTTATATTTGCGCACTGAATATTTAAACTATACCTACAAAATGGATGTAAATGGATTTATGATAGACAAAAAGATTTTAGCTGAAAACAACACACGTAAATAAATATAAACTGAAATGGTAATCCACTCGATATTCTCGTAAATGATTAAATAGCACAATGTCATGCCAATTATTTCTTCTAGTAGGTACCTATTCATTTAGATACTGAAAAACAGTTATCTAAGGGCTGTATTTTCAATAGTTGAATAACTTTTAACTGAGAAAGAAAATTAGCGATTTGACAGCTTATTGCAAAGAAAATATATCAAACAGCCATATTTATTATTCTGATAAAAAGTTATCCGACTACTGAAAAATCTGCCCTTAATGATATTTATTAAACATAGCTTTGGGTAGTTACTATTTTAAATGATAGTATTAAATACGAGTAATTAGTAAGTGTTATTACAAAATGGAACCGGAAGGGTCGCCATGCTCGCTAGGGCAGGAGACACGGCGATGCTTGTGCGCCCTTGCATAACATTGCATCCTGCGCGCACGCCGCGTACCTATACGAGACACGCTTGTATTAACACGATTACACGGAGAACAATATTTAATGCATGTTTAATAAAAAGTTAGGGGAAAAAAGCACTATAACTAAATGCCAATCTCAATATTAAAAAAAAACTTGTAATCTTCAACAAAATAGTCGTGCGGAATGGTTTAAAACACAAAAAATACAGTTTTACATAAATATGAATTTTTTAACAGATTGACACGTTAACAAAACAAACAAAAAATATTTCAGAAATCTTTATTAATTTGTTAATGGTTTATTTTTTATTAACATTGCACTCTTGTCCAATAGGACTCCTCATCAAATCACCAACAATCACGAACGCAATGAACGGGCTACACTGCAATGGGCTAAGCGATCCATGGAAGAGATCCGCGTGGAAATGCGCGAGCTGGAGGAAAGCGTCAACAACTCTGTGCTGCTCCGTCAACTTCATGTCATCAGGAATGAGGTAAGGACCTTATTTATATTAGTCATAAGGCTCTTTTTCCCAGTGAAAAGAGCGTCAAACTTGTTATGACTAAAACTCACCTATGTTCTTCTTTTGACCTTTGTATTACCATCGCGGCAACTCTTTTAAAAACAGGCAGATTTTTGATTTTTCTTTTTCCGTTTTTAGGCAGTCGAATAACCAATACGTTGTCATTCTTGTATTTTATAGTTAACGCTAACGAAAGTGCCTTTCGACGAATTCTCTCCAAACAATTTCAATATTAATGTTGAAAATATGAACAAATACGGACGAAGGAATACGAATAATAGAAGAAACTCAGATACACCTTTAATTTTCTCAAAGTCTTTCCTTATATTGACAAAGTGTAGGCGGAAATTGTCGCCTTAATCCAACTAACAAAGTCCAGACATCTGTAAATCCACCGGATGATACTTATAATTAACAGTAAATATTGTATCTCTTATTACCTTCATGCCGTGGGCTGCTACTGAGAAATAACGAGAAAATAATATAAGCATTAATTGGAAGGAAGTATCGTCTAACAGAGTACAAGGAAAAAGTTTTTTTCTATTGTCACTTACAAACTAGATATTCATTATTAAAGTCGCACATTGTGTATGCGAGTAACATACACCGTCTTAATAATAAAGTCAGGCATTCAGTATTCTCTTTTAAAACCTTTTTCTTTTCTTCAGTTAAAACAGGCTTTAATGGAGACTTCGGACTTGGCTCAGCTGGCGAGGACCCAGGAAGCTCGCATCGATAAGCTGGACAGCGAGGTGGGACGTATGAAGTACGAAGGACAGCAGATGAGGACCATGATTGCTGAGCAGCGCAACCATATCGGCAAACTGTCGAAAGAGGTAGGTCTTAGTTTTAGACGTGAGTTAAGTTTTGATATAGGGTGAGAACAATGGTGCGAGGTGCGAGATCAGTGGTGTCGAAGATGGGTTAACAAAAAAGGCATTTATTTCGAGTATAAAGGTAGCATCCGGTTCTTATAGACCGCGAACCGCGACCGTGACTGCCATACTGCTGTAGGTCACGGGTCGCTGTCACCTGGTTTACAAATCTACACTAAGCAGTGGGTCGCACGACCCGGTCCCAGTCGCGGGTCGTAAGTCGTGTAGCGGTCGCTAAAAACGGAATACTACCTGAACTATCGTAAAATATCATTCCTCTTCCACCTTGTCGTCAATAGAAAGGCATTGAAATCTAAAGGGGACTAACGATATCGTCGAAAGTGGCAATATAATACCATATAACTATCGGGCAGCAGGTGGCACGGGTGCCACCCTCTGCTGGTTTAAGGAACATCCCTACGCGCGGTGAGGGGGTCGCGGTGAGGATTACAGACCTGTGAAATTCCATATATTTGAGCACATTACCAAAATGTAGGATATGCAACTGCGTATACTTTCTTAGCACCAATGTTTTACTTGGTAAGATGATGAAATACTATTAAAATGTATACGTATTTTCTTCCTATGAAATAGAGGTATCTAGATTCTTAACCACCTAATAATGGGGTTTTACTAAGCAGAAGTAATTGATTTTAATGTTTGAATCCCCGACCGGTCCTATGAGACCGCGCTGTTATTGTTTTACTATTGTGTCTTGTTTCGCGGGTATGTGATAGATTAAAAAACAGATACACACAAAGAGTTAATTTCAGGAGAAAAATAAATCACGCATATTTAAAAAATAAAACAGAATTTGGTTGAATAGAGTTTGCATAAACAGATTCTAATCAGAAATAATATTCATAAATAGAACAAACATTGAATTTGTAGGAACATTATGAAATATCATCATTTGTCATTATGAAATGCCAAATGCTGCTACCCCAACATTGAATTGTGATTTGTAATTATAAAGCTCTTGTTTACTTTGCCAATATTGGAACCTAATATTTTGTGTGTTTGGTTGAAATCCGTTAAAAATAGAAATGAAATGATATAATGTTATTTTACATCCACATTTGGTAATGTATCTATTTGAATATATAATTTAGATGTTCAACAGAATTATAGAATTAAAAACCTTGGAACTTATCACCTATTTTATACCTTTATTATTTGGATCTTTTCTGCCACACTAACAAATAGGTATAGTGTAACAGTGAACATCTAAAGACGTGCAATTTTCTGTCTCAGAGACTCTTCAACCAATGTTTAAAGATTAGGACACTGCTTGTGAAGTAGTAAAAATTAGAATTTAGATAGTACTCTTAACTATGTATTGCTACACTTGCATTTACTCGTAGTAAGCACACAAAGCCCATCGATGCAAACATGTCCCCTGCGACGGACACAAAGAACCACTTTGGAATTAAACTCAATGTCAAATGAAACCTCTATAAATATAGCTGTAAGTCAAACTTAACTGCAAAGTGATATTTGTAGTCGGATTAGTCGTAGATTACTTGTGCGAGATATATTTACAAAGTGTCGGGGACACAAGCGCTACAGAACTACGTGTTTGTGGCAAGTTGCACGAGATGCAATATACTCCAGCTGCACCCCTTTCTTATTTACTAATAGCATAATGTAAGCTCCGAATGTTGCCTTTCATATCATTTCAACTAAATAGAATTAAATTCAAACTCAAAGTCATATCAAAGGGAATGTTTATACTAAATCAACAGCGCTCTGCAATTAATTACTGAATGAATTTGTATTTGACCGCTTTAACCTTTTGATACTCGTAGCTACGTCATAAAGCAAAAGCTCTCGGCACCAGTGGCCACCTCGGCGATTTCATCCTTTAACAACACTGAAGAAAGATGACACTTTCGAATAAGACTTATTAATAAGTCTTATAAGAAAGTTTTAAGCTTTTAAGTCTGTCATGTATTTGTGACCGTAGTGTGCTGGCCCATTTCATATACACGGAACTGTTCTAGCCAAAAAGAAAGCAATGATTTAGATCAACTATATTGCCAATAAAAAACATATTAAGGAGAAGCGGGACCCTTCAGTAATCAGTCAAAAAGGTAACAGCTCTATTATTAGTCCAACCCAACATTTTCTCAACATTTCGCACAATTTTCTTTATTGGACTCGCCCCTTACTTCTGGCGAGGAATAAACTTCACGTAACCAAATTGAATCCATTAAAACGATTTGTTCGGGATTTGTTTTGTGTGTCACTAGTTCCATGTTTTATTTGTCGAAAATTCGGACAAATAAAAGAGCGTCCTTTGGAATATTGGGTTACGAGTAAATAGAGTCCGATTACATCACACTGCATTTGTGGACGCTGACGGAAATGAAAAAGCGTGAAGTAGAAATGAACGGGAGGAAATTAGGCATCCGTGGTCGCTCAGGGGAGGAAAGAGGCCAGCTTTAGTTCAAATTAAAAGCATTGTATGAGAAGTTTGGACTACATCGGCCGACGAATATGTCTCAGAATTTCAAACTAGAGAGAGAATAGCGCCGAGGTAAAGCTCTAGAGCGTAGGACAAAGGAAGTTTACTAACGAAGACAATATCAATTTGTATGTGGGCGGCCAGCATGTAATGAACTAGCCATGGTCTTGGTACTTTCTCACCTGCTGGGACAACTCCGAGATGACTGCGGCACGCTTCGCCGCACTTTATTGTTCCGAAGTGACAAGTTATATTTCATAGTTAGAATTAGGGCTAGTAATTTGGCTTATTTCACTAGTTGGTAATTTCGGGGCTTGTAATTATTCGGCTTACTATTTTACTATTCGGTAATCCCAGATACTTCCAAAATACTATCCGGATATTAGGGATATTTCGGATATCACTGCTAAAAAGTAAACCAAATGAGTATAATCAATCATTGTTTTGAACAGGATAATCATTAGAAGCACAGGAGATTGGTAATGGCGGTCGAGAGCTTCCCTGTTTATCTAATATACTTTTAAATTAACGAAGCTGTGTTCGTACGCAGTCAATTTATAAATATGTCTCTGTTCCAATAAAATACTAGTATTATTATAGTTATTGTTTCTAAGTAGTTCACTCCCAAGTTCTTATCAGAATTACTATTTTGTTCTATACTATACCTACCGTTCCGAATTTTATATTAGACAAAAATCCGTGCAAATAGGATATCCTGATAGAAAAGTTGTGACCACTATCTGGATACCCCAATCTTTAAATAGCTTCACACGCAGTTACGAACAGCCTCACGATGACTAAATAATTTGTATTTTATTTAATAGAACTTCCGCAGCGCGTTGTGTGAGCGACTGCAATGTTTTTGTTCTGACATGTGACAGAGCCAGCCATTTTAGAAATGACAACATAAAACCAAGCGCTTTGAAATTCGTTCTGATGTTTCATACTGGTTAGGACAGTTTTCAAAATAATCTTGCCGTAGTTATTTATTAGATCTGTAAACTCAACATAGCCGTGCATGTTTTTATTTCATCGCTAGCCTTATTAAGTTTCCATAACAAAGGCGGGTGTACTATAGCAGGTCATAACCAACTTTACGGGATGTTGTAGATGAACAACACACAAAAAGGTATTGTTAACGGAACATGGAAAAATATTACCCTTTACTTATGAAGTTTTCTTTGAATAATTTCTAATTCACTTCTTTTTTGTACAGAAACGTTAGTAGCGCAATTTTCCCTAAATTTATCGTAAGGCCATGATGATTCACGGTCCGGTTGGCTGGGATTAGGGCCCTACATAATGTAACTGTGGGTTGCGAACATTGCAAAAGAACCTTTTCCGTATTTGCCGATTGTTGGTTTGCCGGCGCTTGTTCCGTTTGCTCAGTAATCATGTTAGTGGCAGATGAAGGCACAAACCTGAGTAAAAGCTTTTTCATTTGGCAACACTGCTGTTGGATTTCATTTGAGGTGCATGTTGGCTTAGCTTCAGCGTGTCCCGGTTGAAGCAACTAGTGTATTCTATATGAAAAGCTTTCTCTAAATTAATTTTGCTCTGCACCTGAACATCGAACAAGATCTTTTGTCGGTTTAGATTTAGCGAAAATCCTTGAGCTACCGGTTTCTTGTTTGAGGGACGTCAAATAACTGGATAAAGCGAGAGGAAATGTCACAATTTACAGACTGAGACTATGTTGTTGTAACTGAAAGAACATAGATTTTAGTCTCCTTTGCTTAAAGTGCCGCGGTAACTCTTGTGAACATCTGGTAGACCACAGCGTATCTAAAAACTCCTAGCCTACTCTAACCGTTTCCTTATGTGCAGCAATTAGAAATTGATAATTAAATTCTTTATTTTATTAATAACGCGATGTTACAGTCTGCTTGATTAATTAGTAACAGGGGTTCAAACTGTATGATTAAGAAGTGAGGTCGTTATTGGTAGGACGAGGGCTATAACAGGTGGTACGTCTGTTCACGGTCGGTGATTATAACCGCCAACCGGTGACCGTTGCGCCCAGCACTTTTTACCGGTCTCTATGCTTTTGAATTTAGAATATAGTTAGAGAGTTGCCAGCGTGGAAAAAGTTCACATAACATAAACACGGTACTAATCGCTCGCGGCGTGTTTGTTGAGGCTCGAATAACTGGCATTTTGTGAACCTTAAACAGTAATCCAAGCCATTTTCACTATGTACTTACGAGTATCTAACAGATTTAATTTGACTTACAATGTGTGTTAGAAAATACTCTCTATATAGGTACGAGTTTAAACAGATTATAAAAATCAATACAGCTGTTAGTTAGTCTCGTTAAAACTCAAAAGTGTCTTGAGCGTCTTGAATGTTTTTTGTTTCTTTCATTCTTACACAAGAGTGGTAGAAGAAAGAAAGCCCATAAAATAGAGAAAGCCAATAAAAATAGTTATTGCAAACAACAAAATTTTTAATTTTATAAGGGAATCGCTTCTTAAAAGTAGGAACAACTAATTTTACAGAGGCGGAGCCGCAAGCGGTAGCTAGTCTTACGAAGATTAAAGATTCAAGCTCAACAGTTTCTAATTAAATTAACAGACTACATAGTTAGTATTAGCTAGGTGTATATAAATGTTTTACGAGAACTTATCGTAAAACAAATTAAGTGAGCTGTAAAATCAACTGAGCGCCTTTAAGGTGAATAGGTACCTGAAAGGTGGTACCGTTCTAATGAAAATAAAATGAGGTCAATAGTTGTTTCTCAGTATTATAAACGTTATGACTTTTCAATCAATTTATGTTACTGAGAATTTCTTTAAAGGGCAGTTTAAATGAAGTTTAGTTGAAACTTGGGGGCGTTATGTGCTTACACCTGACTTCGATACTAAAATTAAAAATTTTATTAACTTACCTACAGTTAAAAACAAATTAAGTTAACATAATAACTTCTCTGATATTCAATACGGTTAGTTAGTGTTCTACAAGATAATTTGAACGTGGGTGGGTACATATTTCAGCCTATTAAAATATTAATAAAAGTACTTTTACCCTGGGGGGTCGATTACGTAGAAAAGTTTGTAGATAGATAATAGAAGAAAAGTTACATGACACTTGGTGAATAACACCTACACTTAGGTAAATTAAATTATGAAGTACTTAGTTGACACGGTTTTTATTAGGTATGTCTTGTCAAAGTTCAACTTTGTATTGAGTATTTTTCTAATCTATACTTATCCTTACTTATAAAACAAATTCCCCTACCGCATCTGTCTGTCTGTTTGTCGTCCAAAATACACTCAAAACTACTAAACGAATTTTCGTGTATGTAGCCGTCAAGTTTTAAGTGTATTAGCATATTTGACGAGTAGAGAAAAGCCGCGAATTGAAATGAATTGTAAAATCTAAGCGAAAATAGAGTGGGGTATATGGGTGATATTATAAACCCAAAACGTTTGTTTGTTTAGTTAAACGGAGTAATTTCAAAAAGTTTTAGTTGGTTCCAATTTAAAAGTGTTCGGTAGCCCCTATCTCGAGGAAAGATAATTATAGGCCATACCTAATTATATAACATGCTCCAATCCACTGAAGGAAAGCAGTAACCAAAGACGCAGCTGAAACCGCGGGCGACAGCTAGTGCTCCATAATACTCAACGAGCGAGTACTTACTATATGTGTCTATATACGTAATAAGGGGAGTGAAGACATATATTATGTCATGGGTAGGCTTTATCTCTTATCACAACGACCTACAGAGTCGTTACCGCCTCGGCGTGCTAATTACTCACAATTATTATAAGCATACGTGCTACGGCCACGAAAACTGGCGCGCAGCCAAGTTGAAAGGCCCAGATAAGTGATGAGATGGCATGTAATGGTCGTTGGCTGTGATTACATCTTGAAGCTCGCTCCGGCCATTGAGAGGACCCGTGTTGTGCTTGCACGAAAGCTGGCAACATTTTTGTTGTAGAAAGACGGTAGGATTTTTAGAAAGATGTAAAGTTTGAATCTGTCGCGGAGTTTCTGATATTTGCGTGTATTTAAATACGAACGGGAAGATCGTAGGATTTTTATAAAAATGTAAAATTGTAGCGGAGTTTCTGATAATTCTAGTGTAGGTACTCGTATCGAAGTCGTATCTATTTAAATATCAACGGACGAAAAACATTTCCAATGCTGGTTATATTTTAATGTGCGGAAATATTCGGAAATATGAATGTTAACTTTGAAAATATTATACAAATACTAACGTAGCAGGTAGATACATATTTGTAGGTATAATATTTACGGCGAAACATCAAATATTACCGTTTTAAGCAAAATAAATGCTATCAAAATATTCAGTTAATAGGCAGGAATTTCGAATATTTATATTACAAGTCTTGTTTTATTTATTTATTTATCAATCTTTGACAGTCGTTACGAATAGTCGGAAGCTAGGAAATCGTGCAAGTCTTGCTAAGGGTATCTTGTTCCCCAATTACTTACTGGGTTGTGGAGGTCAGGTAGGCAGTCGCTCCGTGTAAAATACTGAAATTTAGCTACATTCGGTTGTACTGGAAGTCGACCCCAATATTGTTAGGAAACAGTCCGACAAAGAAACCGGCTGGGACCTGTGAGATACCCGCAAAACGAGACACAATAGTAAGACAATGACAGCGCGGTCACATGCGACCGGTCGGAGATTTATGAAGTCGGGAAAAATCTGACACAGAAAAAAGTTGATTAACAAATTGCTCCCATGACAGTATCTTAGCGCGTGTATTACTGCACTATATCTTGATACCAACTGAATGCAAATAGATGATCTTGAGCTTACAATGAATCTCGTCGAAATTGTTTAATTATTCCGTAGAAAACTGTGAGTCCGCTCGCTAAAGTACGAATTTATGGTTAGTTCCGTAAAAACGGCGAAAGTCGCTACACAAGTACCTAAGTAAATAAAATTACAAATTGAATATATAATGTAAGTAACTATTTACAGCGAGGAAGTCTCATGACGACGTTAGCTATTGTGTACGTACTTACATGTGTGCATACAAGTTGTGACTAATTGTGTTTAACTAATTGTAATGCAACCACAAACGTAATAACCATCGCTCCCTACACTCGTTAATTTGCTCCGTTTACGAAGCAGTTGGTAGTATGCAGTCACAATACAAATTAATATTATAAATGCGAAATTAGTTTCTTTGTGATAACAAAACACTTTTCACGCCAGCAAAGCCGCGGGCTGAAGTTATTTTCTTCATAAATTATTACCGAGGTCAATATAATGATTATACAAAAATAACTTTTGTTAACAACATTGTCGTCCGTAAAAACCAACTTACTTAAGTTTACATAATATTTCTTCGTTCAGACACCTCATGGACATATGATAAATGAAGACACGAGTATTTAAGAACTTTCTGAAGTCTCAATTATGCGGTTCAATTCAAAAGAACTACTTAGCCTTGCCACAAAAACTTTTATGTTTATACAAGCTAAGGAACAAAAAATTCAATACATATTTATCTGGAATTTCCGTTGGGACCATCAAGTGATTGCGAGCTCCATGATCCACACGGGCTGTCGCGTGGCTGCGTTCACGATTCCACATTTCTCTACGCCACTACAAAGTCACAGACGAATGCTAGTTTTAGGTAAACAGTAATTCCTGTATAGACTAAAATCAAATTGGAAACCGTATTTCCAAATGGCTTTTGGTGAATTACAAGCCGTTTCTATTGAAACTGTTTCTATACTAATTAACGATTACGGGGCCTTTAAATAATATTGAAAGAAAGCTCCTTAACTACTGATCGCTCTTTGTACTTATTAAGGATCAACTGAAGAGATAGATTTAATGGATTCGAAACCTTTTACAGGGTTAAGTAAGAAAGCTCTTGCGGTGTAGGCTGTGTGGCGCCAAGCATCAGTATTGTGTCGACACCACTCGCCACAATCTTACGATTTACTTCAGTTTGATTTACATTTTGCAACATTTTTAACACAAATAAAACTAGCGAGACTATCTAATTCTGAGAGTAGAGAGTAGTGTCTCCATTTTAGTTTTTATGAGTCAAGTAGGCACATAGTCTATTATGTTTTTAGGTCGTGACAATATACAAAATCTTGTAGGACACAACAATGTGCCGTATAAAAAATCAGTTTACATAGAAAAATCTGCGAAATCTCCCAAAGTTATTATTATACGAGTACGAACATAGATTGCTCGTATAAATAATAAATGTTACAAGCAAATAAGTAATGCTTATTATAAATCTCAGAAGAGTTTTCTTTTGTACAAGTTACAGCTTAAAAAATACATGTGTAACTAATAGAAGAAAAAGGTTACAACAATGTAAAAATGGACATGAAATGTAATTCAAGAAATTAGTATAGTTACGTGGTAAGCAAACTTTCCTTGCTGCCATTTAATATTAATTCAATTAGCTTATAATGTAGTCCAACCCATTTAATTTGTGTAGGGAGGCCGTGAGAAACTAACTCCGAATACCCTGTGGGAATGGGAACCACTCGAGTACACTGCAGGACGCAAAAAGTGGACCTCACACAGTACTCGCTGTACGAAATCCGATCACTGCAAGTAATTAGTTAATAAAGCCAATGATCAGTATATTTGTCGCTTAACGTGTACAAGCCAAGTAAACAGTTTATGAATAACAATCTGTTATAAATAACGTAATTCTAACATGTTTTGAGTAGGCTTTTGGCATTCACTTCGTTTTCTACGAATACCTACATCGTTGAGTGAATATTTATGTAACTCAAACAAGAGTCGGTATCAAAGGAATCTAGCTAACCTAGTAGGCATTATAATTAAGAGTAAGTTTTAATGTATAAAATAACATTAATGCTTCCAAAGTAGAACGAATTGTTCACTGTTTACGAGATAATCTGTTGCCTGTGACGTTAAAATCATCAAAACTTTTATCCATACATTATTATTTACACTTTCTTTTTAAATTTCATTCACAGTAAAAAATCCGAGATTGAAACCCCACGGCACTGGACTAAAAGTTTTCCGCAATTTACGTCACTTAAAGTAATCTAATAGCAAGAAAACACTAAAGCAAAATTGGCACCATAATATTGTAAAATGACGTGAGGACATAAAACAATAATACAGAAAGGATTCCGACATTTCTATTTTGAGATTAGACGAAGAATAATTTATGTCTATTCGTCCAAGAAAGTTTGCTCAATTTTTTTAGCTTTTTCATATTAAATTCTGGGAAACAAAAATTGGGAGTGCTTGAATACTTATAATGTTTCTTTCGGAGATTTTTAAAGTGTGGGCATTGAATTTCGGCGAACACTTAGGTATTCGTTCAGTGATTTTAATTTAGTCGATTTTTTATTTATTTAGCCTATTTTGGGAGATGTGGTGAAGATTTATGGAGCTTTCGTTATAACTATAAAAGTAGGTACATTTTGTTTTTCCTTTCGACTCTGCCAGCTCATAATTTAACTAGGCCGCGCCGCTGATATTTCCTGAAGCGTATTTTACTGAATATGTATGTTTAAAAGCTTAATGAATTGAAATCGTTTTATAGTCATTTCATGCTCAAATTATGCATGTGATGTGCATGAATATTTTAATTAATCATTTAATTAATTATATTATTGAGCGGTTCCCATGTTATTACTGTAATGAAATTTCAACGAATTTCGGTTATTTCGAATTTGAAATCATCGACAAAATAAACAAAGTTCCATGCTTCGAAGGTATGCACAATTCGATTAAAATAGAGTGGGTTCAAAAATGCATCACAAAACAACAAATTAAATTAAACGTACTAACATTAATACTCTACATAACTTTTATTTATTTGCGACTATTTAATGTTGTAATAAAATTTTAACTCTGATTATGATATAGCTTGATGGTTTATTAAATTAGACTTTATGAACGGGGTCTACGTATATCTGTATCGTAAGATTATTTAATGGAAAGATGGTATTATTTAGCAACAGTTATCTTTGCATGTTTATCAATTATACTTTATATTTTCCAATTAGACTTAACATTACTGAACTAGACCCTAAAATTAATTACACCCTACCTTTTATCACCAAGAAAAACAAAAGCAGGTTATTCCTAATTCAGCTCGTTCATTATCCCTCGCATCTATGCTCACATAATAAGATAGCTGATACCTACTAACAACAGCGAGCCCAGCTGCTAACCTTCAAAACGAAATGAGAAAACTCCGCCAAACTGGTCTTGCTTCCGCATCATTGACGCACAGCCAATCACCGGCAATGCTTTTGATTTGTTTTTTATTCCATACACATTACACATGTCAGCCGTTTAAGGGAATAATGCACCGGATGTAACCGCGACGAGTCAAAAACTATTCTTTGTCAGTTTGCAACCCGACACAGTGGGAACCTGTTGCAACGTAATTGCTTTGCAACTGGTAATTTGACGGTCCATTCAGACTTAATAGAATATAATGGAAAAAACATGCAAATTGCGTGCGTTATTGTCTAGTTTAACTGATTGTTAATGTTGTTGTACGGAGAGGTTTGTTAGGTATTAAATAGTCATTAGGTTGTGAGGTTATTTGATTGGAGTTGACGCTGTACCTAGCTTAGTAGAGGAACAGATTGAAAGAGGAAAAGAAGATACTTAATTGTGTCAACTTTCGTCTTATAATCTTTTATTTTATCCATTCTATAAATAAATCGCCTATAAAAAAAAAGAATATCATCATTTCAGCTGAAAGACGTCCACTGCTGGACATAGGCCTATCTCAAGCGTCACCACAACGACTGTTCCTTTTTTTTTTTTTTTTTTTTAAATTGTATAAATCCCTATTCCTATGCGTATAATTTGTCCAAAGTTTCAAGTTGGGGTGAATTATAAAATCTTTGAAACCCCCTAAAAAAGAATATGATATGAAACAATTTAAATATGAGCTTAGTGTAAGGGCCTATTTCACCACCTATGATTAAGTTTCGAGTATCTTACTTGACAGATAATTTCATACAAAATCTGTCACATTTTTGAATTTATTCAGTGAGTAGTGCCTACTCGGACATTGTGAAAGAGGCCCTAAGTCCAATAAAATATTTTTCACAGTAAAATCTTCCTTGAGTGAGATTCAGTAATAATTCCATTTTATAAGTGCACTCTTCCAAGTCGCAATCAGTACAATACGAAGCCCCATTAAATTCATGGGCATGCGACATCTTGGGGAAATTGTGTCAAGAATATTCAAATCACCCTTAAATATTTTTCAGTCGATATTGTAGGAGAGAATCTATAATGGATTTTTATCTCTAACTAGCACTTTGCTAGCGACTTCGCTTGCGAGAAAGTTTTTGTAAATACTTTAACATCTGTCAAATCGTATTTTGAGGGTAGTTTGAGAAACTAATAATGCGAGTGTTTAAGATCAGTTGAGGTGTTATTTATTATTTACCCAGAAATAAGATCCTTTATATAATATTTGAAACCCCTAAAAAGATAATATCCTCTTTTTATCTATGCTATTGTATGAATAATTTTTTTAAAGTGAATACTTGTTTCTTACAGATTAGAATATCTTTATAATCAAAGATTAATTTACATAAACAATATATTCCAGTTCGAATTTTTTTCAAATGTTCACTCTAGGATTTAAACGTAGCTACAATTATTTTCTCATTGCGCTTCCGGTAAACAATAAGTATAAGTATTATTTACCGGAAGCGGAACCATATCATCCTACTTTTTATAGATAAAGTTTAAAGTAATTAATTAAATCATGGTTCCGTATATGTTCTTCAATTAACAACAATTTCACAAACTTCACAGCTGAGCGGAATACTTAAACTTTCGGCGATAACTCGATTATTGTCAACTATACATTTTGCATAGAATTAATAACTAAATTCATTGTCAGTCGGACATGGATAAAAGCTGAATTGAATATAAATGCTTCGGTCAAACTTAGTTATGTTGTATCGTGTTCAACTGTACAATACAAAACTTATAATATGTTGAGCTGGACTTCAAATTTTTTGTTATAGGGCCACACACTAAGATTTACTCCTGTGTTGTGGATGTGTTCACAAACATGTAAACTCATATACATAAAACACTCAGTATTGGAACACCATACAAATATTTGTTCCGTACGGGAATCGAACACCTGACTCACAGAGCAGCAGGCAATTGCTCAACCACTGCGCCTTCCGTGTCATATTTTACCTATGTGTACCTATAGTTTTTTTTTTAATAATTTTTAGTGTATGTTTTATGTAGTAATAACAAATTATGTATCTGTCTTTCTTATTTATGACACATCTTGTTGATTAGCAAACTATCTTATGACAAAACTTTCAAGGTTCAGCAAAGCAATATAAGAGAAAAGATAAAAAAATATATATTATGTAGGTATAGAATATGAGAAATCCCACACGAGCCCTTGTGGAATACAATATGTCTAGAAGACGGTCATGAACAATTCAGCGACGTTTTTATGTATTTCTCTAATAAATTGATATTTGATCAGTGTCTGACATTGACACCAGGACAGAGTTTACGCCAGAAAGAATTCTAATGATTTTCTCGGAATATATAATATACGAACATATATATCGGTTTCGTAGTCAGTATCTATGGCCAAATGGTTGGTAAATTACGGCAAAATGGATCCAAAAAAAGTATATCAGTCGCATTTTATAATTCTTAATCAAAGCTTTGACCGAAATGGATCTTCCATTGGATGAATCGTCCTTTCAACGGGCTTTCATATATTTATACTTATCTGCAAATTCAGTTCTAGCTAGCCGGTAACCTACCTACGTCGAATGTAGCGTACTTAGTACTTATGTAAAATTTCAACAAAGCAAGGATTATACAGAGATTTAACTCTGAAAATAGAATTACACGTTTTATTTTGTGATTCGATTTTCAAAGTTCTGATCTTACGCCATTGCACATTGCCCTAGAAGGATAGATGTGTTTTTAAACATTTGTAGGTCTTATTTGGCACAGGATTGTCTTAGTTTTGAGAGTAAAACTGGGTACTTAGAACAAAGTTATAAAAAAATAAAACAGGATAATTTTTGGCGCTAGATAATATATTTAAAAATCCTGATAGTCATGTAAGGTATCAAAATAAAGAGCTTCAAGCGTTACTCCCATTATAATATTGGGAATACGCCTTAAAACTTCGAAACAAGTCACTTTAAACAGTCTGATGCAGTTGTTGGCGCAAAATCTATGATTGAACTAAAATAAATTCCGCCAACTGCATCGAACTGCTCGAGTAACTTGTTTCCAACTTTTTTGTCGTTTTTTACGATCGGGTTTTTTGACACTGTCAACTTTGTTTTTGAGTTCTTTTTATGAGAAGTCTCTTTATTATGAAGTATGTTGTCGACTGCTACAGGCGTTTTAAAGAACACAAACTTTATTTTTGATTTTACAGCGTTTCATTTACACAAAAAAATATCATGATACTCGTAAATATACTTTTGAAGTCATCTTTAGCAAAAGTTTTAGGCATGCATTTACTCTTAATTCCAAATTTATAAATGCTATGCAAACGTATGCGCAAAGTGAGTCATAAGTAGCTAAAACTATTTGACTATTTAAGTAAGTACTTAGATAGTAAAACCACGTTAAAACTAACTTAATATAAAATGTTTATAAAAATATTATTGTCAGTATTTCCATCTGCTACACGTAATGTGCTCAAAATACAAACTAGGCAGTCCGGGCGAGCGGCGGCACACCAGGTGTCATGCATCCTTAAGTGAGGAGGTGCCCATTATCCTGCCCACCACTCGATGACCAAAATAGGCCCTATATTAATTTATGCCCAAAGTGTAGATCGGTAGCAGCTTTCAACATAACGTCGTGTTGCACGCACCTTTAATACCCTTCATAAAACATCACGGAAGTAATACTACAGCGTTTACGAAGACATGTGTCTGCCTCGCCGATAATAATTAACTAAAACGGGCCCAGCTTTAATTTAATGGGCCTCACAAAACTCACAGTTTTGTCATTATAACTCAGTCAAGTCTCGGCACAAGATAAACAATAACATAGAATAATGGATGTAAGATTGTCAAACAACTCCTAAAAGATCCTTGAACGTAGAATTTTCTTCATTACTAAAGAAAACAGAGATTACATTTTTATCTACACTAATGAAAAAATAATAGCTGTTTTTAACAAGTGTCCTGTCGTAACACAGGCAATGCCATCAAAAAAAGATGGACGAGCATTGAGCAGAGCGGTAATAAAACTTTGGACAAACTTACAGGGGAATATGCGCCGTCTAAAAGTTCCCTGCAAAACGTAAAAGTAACAAAATAGTAGCCAAATAAACAATCGCAGTATAGTATCGGGTAGTGAGTGCGCAAGCGTGAGGCGAGGCGCAGGCGGCAGGATTGAGACGAGCGCTGCCTCCTGGCGGGAACCAGTTCTGGCGGTCCACGTTAATTACACCCGCCGAGTATTCCGAGCAGATGGCAACGGCCACTCAATTTAAATTGCATTACTCATCTTAAGCATAAAGAGTTTAATGTTTTCAATCGCATTCTGTTTAAAACTTGCAGTTCTCAAGCTTAATAACACAATTTCTCTGATATTCTGAAGTACTCGTACATACATTCAGGAATAGTTATTCAACGCGAGTCAAAAGAGTTAAAGCTAATGTAAGCTCTTTCCTTCGAGTAAAGTTTACAGAAAATAGAATTTCAGATTTAATTTTATGCTTTAAGTTTAAACACTCGTACATAAAGCCTCGTAAAATTTGTAGAGTTGAGAGTTTTGTTTAAAAAGATTTTTCAACTGAATTCGGGTTTTGCACCAAACATGGCAAAAACCACTAACATTTTCTCATGACCTTATTCTTTCGCACGATGGTAAACATTAGTGAATGCAAAGCTAAAGAGGTACTGGAGTCGTATACGTGTACGGCCTACGCCGAGTTTGAATATTCTCGTGAAGTTTTGCATGCGAAATCTTTCGTTACGAGCCGACTCTAATAGTAGGAATGTTCGTGAAAAATGGCAGAAACTACAATATAGGCTCTAAGAGCTGAACTTTAAGAGTCACGCGGAAATCAGTGAAGAAAAAACTTGGTCGAAGGTATGAATATTCTGGGCGTCGCCGTCGCTCTGTTGCCGCATCGCAACCCGTCACAATCTTCATTAGCATTCTGTCTCTCCCTTTTTGTATGCCATTCCATCTCCTTTACAATTTTACCTGTTCTCGCTGAATTTTTCATGCATGTTTTTGTTAGAGGAGCAAAGTGAATTACAAGGCGAAATATTCTAATATAAATATTTGTGAGTGACTTGACACACTGAATAGATAATATTGCTATTTTTGTGCGATCCTTTGAAAGTGATTTGGTTCAGGGTCGCGTGGAACAGACACGGCGCCCTTTGAGTCAAGGGGTGTTTAATTAAAATTTGACGTTGACGAGGTTACGTGCTTAACGCATTAATAAATCACCTGATCGGAACAATACCTACCTGGCCTTTTATAGAACAGCTCCGCCCGCGGACTATCTAGACATAGATAGTATAGTTTGTAGAAAACTTATGTTTACTGGCTTACATTACTGCTTACAGCCTCTAATGGAGCATTCAGAATAAAAGCTCATTAGTATTATCTTTCTTATAAATGTTTCTTCTGAGATTTAATTAAAAAGCGTTATTATTTTAAGTAGCAACTGTATTCATTGTTATTTATTATAAATTGATTCAACTTAATTGATAGGCAGGTGTATCCGCATAGCATGATAAAATACCTGTACTTACGTACAATGTTTGTGAAGTTGTAGCAGCTTATAAAGTTTACAGGCAAGTGTGGTGACGTACAACATGTATCGATATCTAGGGCTTTATGTTCACGGAAACTAACCACAGCAGGCTCTTAAACCCGTCGTAGCAAAGCGTAATAATCGGGTGTTTACGTGAACCTTAGAAATCTGATGGAGCACTTGTATTATTCAACCACAAACACCACCCCAGCCAAAGAGTTTTGCTCCTGAACGAGGCTTTGTGAGCCGTCCACCTCCTACCACCTACCGACCACAGAGTAGCTTTAAACAGAAGCTCCACCACAAATGATGCTAAATACGAGCACATTTCGTTCACTTATATCGCTGACTGTTTTTTCTGTCATCAGCTTTCGTATAAGATTGTGTCATTTATAAAAGTTTATAAAACACTAACAACAACAAATAATACTTCTGTAATATCTTATTCTGTGGCATCTATTGAAAGCCTAAAATATTAGCTTAAATACAACATAAACAGTTGAATTCCGCTTAAATCACTATATTATTAATCATATTATCGAATTCATAATTATATGGCAGCGATTCATAGAAAATTAATATTGATAAATAAATAACATGGAAACTGTGGGCAGATTTTTCGATAGTCGGATAAATTTTACTAGAAAAATAAATGTGGATGCATTACATATTTTCTAGAAATTTGTTAAATCATCATTTTTATTCCTCAAGTAAAAGTTACGTGACTATTGCCAAATAGGTCCTTAGATTACTCGCAAAATTTCGTGATGAAAATGATTTTTTCCATGAATAAATGTTTTGGGATAATTGAAGATATTTCTGCGTAGAGCCTTACTGAAATAAACTCGACCGTTTGAAGTATTGTTTCGTTGAATGATTTTCTTATTTCTCTTGCGTCGGTAGAATATCGCAACAATTAGTAGAATAAGGTTTTGGTGTATTCTCGTCAGGAATCATTACGTGATATAGATATTAATGTTTACTTGGTAGTTATTATGAGCTTTGCATTTTACTCTTAATTACTCAGATACCCGCGAAACGAGACACAATAGTAAAACAATAACAGCGCGGTCTCATAGGACCGGTTGGGGATTCAAACGTTAACCCACAATTTTCAAAACTGTGTAATATTAGGTAGGTAGATATAAGTATATGATATCGTTGATTGAATTCAGTACTCCACGAGTAGTAAGGCAACTGCGTGATGCTGCTAACCTGATAATTGTGATAATTTACAACACAGAACTCAATTATTCTCACAATAGACTCGGCTCATTAATGATTTAGTCATTAGATATTTATGAAGCCGCCAGCTCGGAGACAAGGGCCAATAGCGGTAGTACTCGTAGTTGACGGTATAGTACTAGTTATGAATTAATAAATAGTCATGCTTCTAAATAGATCTACAATATTAAACATCGGCATACATGGTATTGACTTTATGAACTAAGCCTATTTTTAAAACAGTAATTGCTTTTTCACCGTTTCTTACCATTGTTTTTTTTTTGTTGATGCAGATAAAGGCCAAGCAAGTCGCTGAAATGAACCTGGAGAACGACATCCTCTTGGAACCCCATGAGAATCGAGCGGGTTCCCTGACTCCTGAGCATAACCACAAGTACCGTCATAACAAAATGGTGCATGCCCAGATTTCGAGACTAGCTCACAGTCAGGACCAGCTGGATGAACTTCAGCAGAGCCTGCAGACCCAGATCCTCGATGTCCAACGCCGCATGGACCGTTTTGAAGAACCTAACTGGAACCTCCTGTCTGCCAAAGTGGAATTCCTCGAACTGGAACACAAAGTCCTCAGCGACCATCTGAAGAACACCACCCAGAAAGTGTCCGACTTCGACAAGGTCCATGCCTCCATCCTTGAGCTCCGTGAAGATGTAGAAAGCATTGAGAACAAAGCCGATAAAACTATACCCGAATTCAGAAAGGAAATCTCGAAGTTGGACGTTAATTTTGCTCAGGTAAGGCCATTGTTACTGTGTTATCTCGTAATGTGAACATAGGCGAAACAATAAGACTTGGCTACTTTACCGATATCGACACAACAGTTTGGGTTCAATTACTAACAGAATGCTAATGAACTTGTTCAAAACTTATCATTGCCAATTTAGAATTGTTTGCCTAGTTCTAAGCAGTCTTAATTAAAAGAGTACTCTGTTATTTACATAGATTTTTTGTTTGTTTAGTTGAATGCTGCATCATCGTACTTCAAGGAAGATCAAGAGAACTTGCGTCAGTCGGTGAAGGCTATCGCCGTCAGCGTGAGCAACGCCATCGACCGAGCTGAGATGGACCGTCTTGTCTTGAAGAAGATTAACGAATCTGTGGAGGAACTCGAAGCCAGGTCCCGCCAGCACTTCTACCGGTTGAACGATCACATTCTAAAGGTAAGACACACTACATTATTTCAGGTAAAAGAAACTAGTTACAATCAAGACAACAGTTGCCCAAGTTATGATTCGATTTCAATGGTAGGTCCAAACTTGAGTGAGAATTGTTTCTAAAGAATTTTGCTATTTTAAAGAATTTTTCAGTTCCTAGGAACCTACCTAACTTGTCTAAAAGGATAACTTGCACAACACGTAGTTCTCAGAAATAAGCTTTATTTTAAAACTAGGTAGTTATTTTGTCAAGTTGGAGCTAACAGGGTTCTCGGTAGCTGAATAGGAATGCGGACTTGTACGAGGTTTATTTGCTTTTCTTAATTTATTATTTACTGAACTGATCACAAGGTTGCCTGATGGCGTGTGCAGGCTATTCAAGTTAAATTAAAAAAAGTAATCGTACCGTAATGTATTTGCAATTCAACTTGGTTGTGTAGGTCAGGTAAATACTTAACTGAATAAAAAATCAAACAATTCTAGCGTTTATAGTGTACGTTAGTTGTTTCCAGATTAACTAAATAGAATTTGACCTCATTTCCACATCGTTCGCTGATCAAGTATGCATGTATCTAATAATATTTATGTAACGTTAACTTATTTTGGCGCAGAGTGAGGCTAACCGCGATCTCAACCAGACCGAGACCATCCCTCTCCCGGAACTGATGGGCGAAGTGAAGGAGCTGCAGCCGGTACAACGTGAGTACGAAGACTTGGTCAACCAGCTCCCAAGGGACTGCTCCAGCATATCCGGCCCCGAAGGCGTCTACCTCATCCACCCCGGACAGGCTCCTTTCGACACCTGGTGCATCAACGGCAGCACTCTCATTCAGCGCCGCTTCAACGGCTCCATCGAGTTCAACAGGAAGTTCGCGGAGTACGTGCACGGCTTCGGCGACCCCTCCGCTGAATACTGGCTCGGTTTGGAATCCATGCACCAGCTGACCGCTGACAACTGCTCTTCCATGCGTATCGACATGAGCGATATCTACGGTGGATTCTGGTACGCTGAGTATGAGCACTTCTACATTGGTAGCGCTGATGCAGGATACGTTCTGGAAGTCGGTGGATTCAAAGGCAACGCTAGCGATGCATTCGAGTACCAGAACCACATGGAATTCTCTGCTATCGACCGCGACCGTGACATCTCGAACACTCACTGCGCCGGCAATTACGAAGGAGGCTGGTGGTTCTCTCACTGCCAGCACGTGAACATCAACGGCAAGTACACGCTGGGCCTGACCTGGTTCGACGCCGTGCGCAACGAGTGGATCGCCGTGGCTACCAGCGAGATGCGCATGTACCGCCGACCCGGCTGCTCCTAAACAGTAAGCTTGTCCCAAAGCTTCTTGATCACGTAGTTAATATAATAACGATTCATTATATCTAATATTATTAACGTAATTTCACTTTTCAATCATACCAAAGATTTCAATATAAGTGAGGGTATTTTTATTTCATTAGATTGATTAGTTTCATAGACAGTATTACTTTACAGATGTTTTGTCTTATAGATTCAACCTTTAAAATGATTGATTGATTTCAGTTTGATGATTTAATTTATTTTAATTACATTCCATTATAATAAATGTCTCATTAGTTTATTTGAAAGTAATGGGTTCGTTATGACGCACTCTAAAAGCAAATGGTAATAATCAGGTTAATTTATAACAAAGAATATTGTAGACAGTGGTGATGCTGCATAATTGTATTTCAAAGAATGTTGAATAACGTGAGAATGTGAAAGAAGTCAGTGAATCACTGTAGATCTAGAACATCGGAACTAGTTCGGGCGCAGACTCTTGGTACCTATTTCTAAGTTTATTTATATAATTTCTTTAAGTAATTGTTTTGAAGACGTAAAATTTGTAAATATAATTTTATTAGGCAAAAGATGCCATATTCAGTTTCGCGTGGATGCCAGATTTAGTCAAGGGAGTGTAAATGATAATATAAGCGATTAGATTGTAAGATTCTATCATAAGCCGCATTAAATGCATTGGAGACTTGTTCAGTAACAGCTAACAAGGGGAGCAGCACGGGTGGGACATATTTATTTACGACTAAATAATTTGTCAACTTCAATTTATTACATTTACGAGATTATTTCACAATTTCTGTCATCGGAAAAGACTGTCTGCGGAAAGTGCATTTTGCTTTCGACGATTCATATTAAAATTTATTTTAATTTATTCAACTTGATTGGTATGATAATATAATAGTGTTTTTTAATATAATCAATACAATATTCGCATATAACCAAGATAGTAGTAATCAAATTAATATGTATTCACTTATTAATCGCAACTAAAGCGTTTACAAAAAATAATCTCTTGATGTAATAGAAATAGATTCTAACTGAATCAACATTACTGGATGTAAGATTTATTTGTTGACCACCGAACAAATTTCTGTATTACGACCACGGAGTAACACTTCGTGGTCCTTTCTAACCAAAATAAAGTTTAAAATAAAGAAGTGTTTTTAATTTATTCCTATTTATTTACCACCTTTCTTAATATTTTTATTTCTTTTTTGAGAAGGTACCTCAACGACATACCTATACTAAAACATACACAAACAAAAACTCAAAGGTATATAGTTCCAAGTGAATTCGTCACAATAAGTAATCCGTTAGTAATTTTTCATTACTCATACTCTGAAAGTAGATCTGAAGTTAAAATTATTAAAAAAACTAGAAGTATTTTCACATTTCTATTGAACCATGTCCCTACTTTCTATACAACCACTCAATTACAGCACGATGTAAAATTGTTTATTAATAATAATAAATTTGACATCTGTCAGTTGAAAGCTATTCTGCCTACGGATGAAAAGTATTATTTTCAATCCGCTTTTCTGGCAACTTCAAGCCTATTTTTAGAGTATGAATAATGAAAAAGTACATTACACACTTTAGGTACATAGGAACTCACTTACTCGTAAATGCCGCTATACGTTTCATACAAGTTCAAATCGAGTAATTTTATAAATGGGTAATATATTATTTATGACAATGTGAGGTCATTAAAAATATTGCTACTGCTTTTCTGACACTTGTGTGTTATCGTGGTACTTACATCAGAAATTCCTAAATGTAGTCCATAAAGTGACATTTCAATGATAGTTTCAATTACGAGTATAGGTACAACTGAAAAAAAATAGTAGATTATGTGATTAGAACAGTGTCTTTAGGTCACGGGCGGCATGTTGAATTCCGTACGAAACTAAGGTTATCAAATTTTAATCCTGAACGAGTCTTACATAATTAACATAGAGTTAATATAGAAACCCGAATAAAGTGAGAAGTTCAAGCCACCCAATGCAAAGACAGCTTTATCTCCGTGTTAGATTTAAAAGGCGCTTATTTGAGTCAAACTGGCTAGTTTACAAGTACGGCGGAATTGTAAACATCATCATCTGCCTAGCCTGTTCCTAACTATATTGGGGTCGGCTTCCAGTCAAGCCGGATTTAGCTGAATACCAGTATTTTACGAGGAGTTGTAAACTATACAACGCAAGTTCAATTTGCGTTTTGTCTTTTGAGACACAACGCAAATTATAAACAGAGTCAGCAAACTATAGGGGCCCAGCAAGGTCGAAGCCTACTGGGACTCTAGGTTGAACGAAAGAAAGCCCCAAGACCTTGGAATGAAGGCAAAGAAGGAACAGGAGTAGTCAGTAGAAGTGTCTGACACACCCTCCCGCTCCACCCAGAGTGGAAGATTGGACGATTTCTCGCCTTAAAAAAAACTCACGTTGTATAGTTATGTTATTTACGTGTCTTAGCTTTGCAAGTGCTACGAGTACCAAATACTAAAGGAAGAAACTTTATCAATAACTGAATTATTGCATGAAATTCTTGGAAAAACATCCTATAATGGTAGCATGTTAAAATCCCACGCATATGAAGTTGTTAAGTGAGGACTGGCTGCCGCACTTAGTATACAGAAAAAGAAACCTGGAACTTTAACTAACTGAATATTCTTCAGTAAACACATCAAGTTTTCTTTGTCCCGCGGGAGGTGGCGCGTGGCGATGCAGCAGCGCTAGCGACTTGCGACTTTTCACTTTTCTTACAGTTCTCACATTTCTCGATGCATTTAGTTCTCAACTTACTTATTATTTTCTAAAGGCACGCTTTCGTTTCTTTATTAATTCGCTTATTTCTTTACTTTTAAAAGTAGGGGAAAAATTTTACCTATATTTTTATTATTGCGCGTGTTGTTGGATCATTCAGTTACCTTAAAAATCTTTGAGTTGACTGGGGCTGATAATTTTTCCTCATTATTTGTCTACATTGTGCTCACATAATAGAAGCGACAAGAATTATGTAACCAAGATTTATGTAACTCATGATATTATTTAAAAGAGTGTTCATGGATTTGTGGGGTTGGTAGATGCTTTTCATTATGAATACAAGGAAAGTAAAAATATTTTTTTTGTAATACCTGAGCTGTCGTATGATTTTAGGTACCTTTCTTCTGATTTAGTCGATAAAAGGTTTTCCTCTACTGCTTTAGCCTCTTCTCTTATAAAATCAGCCGTTAAATTCATATCTGAATCTGATGAACTTATGGTGTTAATACCAATAATTGCTGAACGGAAATGTGAACAAAACTCTACATCATCTGCCTAGCCTTTTCCCAACTATTGGGGTCGGCTTCCAGTCAAGCCGGATTTAGCTGAGTACCAGTATTTTACGAGGAGCGGCTGCCTACCAGACCTCCACAACCTATTAACTGGGGTAACACGGCACAAAACTTTACAAAACAAGAAAAAAAACAAATAAATGAAGATCGGATTGCCGGATAACACTTTCGCACTTATTTTGTTTTTTTTTTCTGTGGCCGGCAAACTATTCAGCCGTTATTTTGCGTTTTCACTCCCAAAGCAGTCGTGTAAAAATAGTAAATATTTTTACGAAAAAATAATTAATATTAGTAAACATAATATATTTTAGATGTTATTTCTTTCCTACATCGCGCTGTAATTGAGTGTCTGTATAGAAAGTTCGGACATAGTTCAATAGAAATGTGAAAATAGAACTAGCTTTTTTTAATAATTTAACAGCCGTCATCGTCAGTTGAAATCGGTTTTCCCTAGGGATGAAAAGTATTACTACTAACCCGTATGTGAATCCATGTATTGCTACGTCTGAAGATGCCTAAAGGAGGGAGAGTTATGTAACCAAGATCCGTATGATATTGTGTGACAGATCAACAAATGATCATCAGGACCTTTAGCTGAAATCATGTACGTAGTAGTAGTGACTTGACGTTTCACGGTGAAGAGCACCAGGCAAAGTCTTAATAAACAATATTTTGTCTTATCCGTTCTTCAATTTTACATCATCAAGGTTAGGTAAGTCCCAAGTATAAAATTCAGGGCCTACTATTTCTAAAGCTGGCCGTGTGTATTCTTCCCCGTTCCTGGAGGTCTAGGGAAGGTTTAAAAGGTGAGAAAAATACGAAAAAAAAATCGCAGTACGAAGTCTGCCGGGTCAGCCATTATAACTTAAAAATAGTGTATGACCAAGCAGACTCGCCCAAGAGTTTTTACCCCAAACAGCTCAAAAATGAAACTAGAGTTTGTTATATTTCTGCCTTGAAGTACTCCGCAGTCGCAATGGCAGCACTAGCACAGCGCTACAAGTTAGAAAGATGGGCTATAAAACCAAATACCGTCCACACAAATATCGTCCCGCACTAAAACCCTATCCTATCACTAACAAGTAAAACACGCAGGTAGATACAACTAATGTCAACATAATGTAATACCACTAATAAACAATAATTATACTAGAAAAACTAAGGGTAGTCTTCATAAGATTTCTCACTGTCAGAATGTGTTAGGTCCAGCAACGGATTTTTTTCCGTTCCCTCTATATCAGTATCATTAGCGTTCAAGAACGGGTCCGAATGAACCGAAGTAAGAGTATTGTGCACTTTGTCTATAAGATCTTTTTCCAATTCCCTTTGCCTCAGTTTGGCGTAAAGTGATGTCTTGTACTTGTGATGAATCCCATCGAAAAGGAAATCCCTCATGTCATAAACGTTTCCCTTCACCTTCGCAAGTTCTTTGTCCAGTCTCATCATCACCATCTGTTTTTTACTTTGAACAAACGGCTCCACCGGTATCACTCTGGTCCTATTCAGCCACTTCGACAGTATTAAAGCTCGTTTTGCTTCGAAAAGTAACGACAAGTTTCTTTGAGAAATGCGCCGTATTAGTGGAACGTTATGAAGTAGCCATCTGCAAAAGAGATGTATGATAATTTGTAATTTTAAAGTTAATGAGTAGAGAAGTTGACAGCACTGAAGGTGTCCCGATTCTTTAGAACACATGCTCACTAGTCTGGCGTTGTTGGTGTTGTAATTATAGCGAATCACTAGCAGTATAGAACTACACCCACTGCCGCTCTGCAGGTGGTATTGGGGCACGTAACACTGCATCTCATAGTGTGAGAGGAAGCTCAGCAAGAGCAGCTCTGGCAGCATTAGACTGTATTTATCGGGCACTCTCTTAGAATAAAATATACACGCATAAAGATGACACCATTAAACGTTACCCATGACGGCACACCTAGTGACGCAGCCCCTATGACCTATTATTTCCAAAAACATTACAGCATAAGTAAGAGAAAATACTCAGGTCTTAAAGAAGTAAGATAATACACTGACGGATCAGAATACAGTCACTGGAAAAAGAGTGAGGGATTTTTTCCAATGATCTCAACCACCAACTACCAACCCCGTCTAACGCTGTCTATCTAGGTAAATTACTAGTAAGTCTTGCTTGCTATTAATTCTGTAAAGATCCATTTATTTATTTTAAATAAATTAGATCTTTCCACATAAAAGGGCTTAATTCTCTTTTTCGGCGAGAGTTGTAAAAGTAGCTTAAGTTATATCAGTCATTATAACATAGCTATGTACCGGAGAATGTCCCGATTATGGTTCAAATGTTTGAAGATATGCCCTGTAGATTGAAATCCCATTCCCGCAGAAAAAAGAAAAAAATTGCCTAAATAACTTCTTCTAACATCAGCTATGCGTCAGTAAAAGTTCCGTGAATATCAGTCAAGTAGTTTCGGAAATATTTTCGACTCCGGCAGTTAATTCCCGCCTTCGCAGAAATATTAAATATAACAGCTAAGTCCTGTCAAATTTGGATCAACCGTTTCAAAAACGTTCCTCTTAGTTTGAAATCCCGTTCCGCGGAAAAATGAAGTGACTTTATGCTATTGAAAGTGCAGTAGCAAATGTTAATGCCTGAAAATGTTGAATTTTATAAGTGAAAATAGAAATACAAACAAAGCACACGTACCAGGCTAATTTTGCTTCTTGGAATTCTAGCGGCCCACGCTGTAAAAGCCAGGAGAGGTACGGATATTCAAATTTGTATACTCTCTGATGGTACTTCAGAACTAAAATCGCTGCGGCAAAAATAACACCACTTCGGGATTTATACAAGAATGCCATTCTACACTTGAACGCCTTGCAGTGCTTAATTGTAACAATGTGACGCTGCAGTGGATTAAAGGGCATCGCGGTTCACTGGGTAACGACATAGTGGATGAGCTGACTAGGCAAGAATCTATTCGAACCTATCGAAACAATCGCTTTTGTTAAAGTTTTGAACAAAATGATGAGTTTGGCACTCTTTAGCATCCCTACTGTGATCCCTACACATACGACCGTATTGATTTCGCAGTTTCTTGTATAGAAACCCATATTTCGCTACAGTAGGATCTTTTTGAGCCTAATCTCTTGAAGCAGAGAATCTAATGCTGTCAGGTAACCGGGTGATGCTTCACTCTCACCTTCTTAAATGGTATGAATATCAAAGAGTTTCAACATTATCGTGTTACAGTCAGATAATGTATCTTATTGTCCATATTATAACATAATCATAAACAAAGGGACCAGTCAATATAGTTTGCATCCTCCGCTCAAACAATCCAGAACAATATTCTTGAAAATACGTAGAAAGAGGTATTTAAATTTACGTTTAGGAGGTCGAATGCCTAAGGTGAGAGAAGGAAGCAGAAAGCTGTCCGTGCGTGACTACTTTCCTTGGATCAGACAGAAATCAGAATAAGGTTTAGAAGTGACAGATTATAATGGGATGTATGATGGGTACTTGGGTAGTGTTAAACTGCAGGATATGCATGTTGACAGAGGAAACTAGTGACTGGAATGTACAATATGGCACATCCTCCTTGATCCATATATATATTTTTTTTTTAATAAAGATGCTAGCTTAAATTCGCATGTTGAATCAGCGAATGGGCCAGGCGCATTTCGCACGCACTCTGTATGGATACAATTTGCAGCAAACATTTCAGCAGTGCGTGCGGAACATCAAGTTTTATATAATACTTGCTGTTTGAATCAAGACAAGCCGAACACTAGTTGCGCTCAGCACTACGATCACGACCGTTTCTGAATCTTGAATACATTGCTAAGATTGCATGGCAAGGATTGCCTTTATCTTTCAGAAACGGGGAAGAAAATCCTCTCTTAGTTCTCGTCAACGTCATAAAGGGAAACCTTGTGCGAAATTTGACACTCCTAGTTAGTGTAGTTGCGTTGATATGTCAGTCAATTTCTATACTATATATATAGATATTACTATAGCCATAATCAAGATAGTATATCCCATTTCACGGAATACGAAGAGGAATCTATGTCCAACCGGAGCAATGTATAATTGATTGATCGCATATTGTTATATACATAGATACGCCAGAGCGTCATATATAGTTTAGTTAGTAACTGCGTTGAAACATCGTACATATTCGGAAATCTGTACCAAAGAAATGTTTTGCAGTTTTAAGTAAAATGTTTAGATAGATTTTCTCGAAAATTTTTAAATTAAGTAAATATTTTGTAAATTCACACGAGAAAATAAAATCGCACACCTTAACTTTTATGTGTTAAGGCAGTAATTTGTATAAATGTGAACAAAATTTAAAAAAAAACAAGCACAGTTGAAAGTTTTTTTTAATCCTTATAATTCCCTATCAAATTGTTTAATTAGCGTTAGGTTGCGACACTCGCAGTCGCCATATCACAGTAGTGAAGTTTCACCCTGGCGTTGCAATTTCATAAGTATGTCATGCATACAAGGACTGTTGCTTCTATATCCCACGAAGACAGGTCGGCACAGAAGGTTGCCGCTTCGCAGGAGACATTATAATCCTTATCTTGATAAATATAGCATCCAATAATATTGAGTGTTTAATTTAGAGTAATATTGCAATTTTCTTAAATTAATTTGGATGAAAATCTTAGGAGATACCACGAAATTAAAAGTAAACGAGCAAAAAAAGGCCCGGGCGGGTGAAGCAGCAGTTTGTCCGAAAGGCGCGTAGGGGCTTCACATACATTGTCCCGAGAGGAGAGCCCGTTCTCGGAATTTACTTGTTGTGGATTCTTAATTGTTATTTTATTTTTACTACAGGGTTGTAAATTAATTGACTTAAACAGGAGAAGGTTCTCAATTCCAATGGTTCTCAAAAAAATAAATAAGTACATAATATTTTTTTTTTTAGTTTTCGTTACGGGTTACTACGAAATCGTACTTTACCAGGAGCATGGTCAGACACGCATTTGGCTGTTTTTTTTCTTTTGTGTCTTAATTTGTTCTGCGATATCTTATGTGTGGCCATTAGTGCTGTGCACTCCCTGAGGTATGTGCGCGGCGAGACGGGGGGGGAGAATTGACTGCTGCGCTCTGTCAGTGCGCCGTCAACGCTCGTGGCGGCAGGTAGTGTTATCTGTATCGGACTGTCTATGTCAGACGCACATGGGATAAATATTCAAAGATGGGTCGTGCGTTATCTCGTGATATAAAGACTGCCATTTTTAAGGTGGCTGAATATTTTATGAAAAGAAAAGCAGACAAAGAAAGCTTTGAATTTAAAAATGATGTGAATATTGCCAAAATCGTTGCGGAGGCTACGGGGTACAGCAAAAGAACCGTGCATAATGTGATTTCTGCGGGTTATTTATCAATTGAAAATTCAAGCCAATTAAAATTTCAATTTCCAAAAAAACCAAAAGTTCTAAAGAAAAAACACGTTGTGGATGATTTTGACCTTGGAGTTATCAGAAGAAAAATTCATCAGTTTTACGAAGTTGACAAAAAAATACCAAGTGTCCGTAAGTTACTATCAAGTTTGAGAAAGGATGGCATATTGACTTGTGGACGGGAATATTTAAGACAGCTTTTACACAAAATGGGCTACCGTTTCAAAAAATGCAAATCAAAGAGACTTCTTCTTATAGAGCAGACTAATATTACAGTGTGGCGGAAAAAATATCTAACACAAATCAGAAATTACAGAACGCAAAACCGCAACATATATTTTCTTGATGAAACATACATCAACGCCGGTCACCATGCCAGCAAATGTTGGCAATCATCGTCAGAACCCGGAATTCATGCTGATATTGGGAAAGGACGGCGATTGGTAATTCTTCACGCTGGTTGTCGAAATGGCTTATTGGATGATGCATTGACTATATTCAAATCAGATGCTAGAACCGGTGACTATCATGGAGATATGAGCGGACCTACTTTTTATAAGTGGGTAGATGAAAAGTTAAAAGATAAGTTGCTGCCGAATTCTGTAGTTGTAATGGACAACGCGTCTTACCACAGCGTTCAGGTTGAGAAGAAACCAACTATATCAAGCCTCAAAAGTGAAATGCAGAACTGGTTGCTACGCCATAATGTAGAATTTTCAGGAACCATGACAAAGGCTCAACTGCTACTTCTTATCAAAAATACACAAAAAGAACCCGTGTATAGAATTGACGAACTCCTGAAAGCCAGTGGACACACTGTTCTGCGTTTACCTCCGTACCATCCGGATTTAAATCCAATTGAGTTGGTCTGGGCTGATATTAAAAACAACATAGCCCAAAACTATATTAATTCTTCTCTAGACGAAAAAATAATCTTATTGGATAAATTGTTTTCGGAATTCACGGCGGAAAAATGGCAGAGATGCGACGATCATGTCCAGAAAAATGAAAACGATTACTGGAGTCGCGATAGTAGGTTCGATAATGTTATCGATTCATTCATAATAAATTTGCAAGACTCTGATTCAAGTTCCGGTGGCGAAGTGGAAGATGAAGATGATGACGAAATCGAAGATGAAGTTGAAACGGAATCTATGTCAGAATAACTTTCGTTAGAATATATAATTGTTTGTTAATATAAAAAAGTCCTGCTTTGAATTATAAGTTTAGTTCTTATTTGTTACCTGCACATTTTTAATAAAATAGGAGTATATTTGGGTTATATTTTAATCAACTAAGTAAGTATAATATATTACAGATAGCCTCCGACCGTCGTCCCGCCCCAAGTCTTGCTTTAGAAATGCACACTGAAATCGTAAGATCTGTCCGACATGTATCGATCTCATGTGAACTCATGCACTTTTTTCTTCGCCTCCCACCTCGCCGCGCATACCTCAGGCAGTGCACAGCACTAATGGCCACACTATACAAAAATTTGGTAACCAGTTTTGGTAGTATGAGAGTAGTATAAATATAATAGTGCTAAAATAAAACTTCGTCACGTAATAACCGCCCTCACCACCTAACGCAAGTCATAAGACGATAGATATTAGTCGATCTCGAGAAATCGATAGATATTAGTAGCGACCCGCCTTGGCTTAGCACCGGTAATCCCTTGGTAAGCTTGACATGACTTTTTTTATTGGTATAAACTAGTGCTTGACCGCGATCCCACCTGATGGTAAGCAGTGATGTAATCGTTGATGTTCAGGCGCACTGGTTTATTAAGAGTCTATTCATTCTTGCCTTGAAGACACTTAAATTATAATCGGATGGGAAGACCGTAGCAGGTAAATTGTTCCAGTCCTTCGATGTACACGGTATGAACGACGAAGCGAAACGCTTAATCCGGACCGTAGAGTTTTCAACAACGTAAGGGTGAATACTCGCCGTACAACGCTTGTCCGATGGTAGAAAGAAGATGGCGGAATCAAATCATGCAATTCCCGCGCACACACTCCGAAATGCATCCTGTAAAATACTTACGGTTGATAGTGCTGCAGACTGGTATAAACGAGGGGCAAGTCGTGTTCGTAGCCGCAGCCATAGCCCCAGGACTGCAGAGCAGCTAAGTTGCCGTCCACTACCAGAGGGGCTCCCGGCACGGCCAGGCAGGCGGTCACCTTGTCCTCCTCGCGGGCACGACCCACGCACAACATGCCTGGCTTCAAGTGGACGCCATTCTGGGAAATAAATAATGCATTCTTAAAGTATGCCGCGACGGTATGGATTTGGATACCGACACAACTAGTAAGTCGGGGCTGTTATCACTGGGGCACCCAGTGGACACACTGACCATTTTTTTAAGGTGAGAAATCATCATTGACCCAGTAGCCTTCGGCCCTGCTGGGTCCCTATGATTTTGTTGACATCACTTTGAGGCATGCGTAGAACACTACGTGTCATTGAAGACTCGGGTTCGGTCCGGGTTTCAGACGACCGAGCGGCGAGATACCCATTGCTCGTCGTCTGCAAGGCAACGGCTGCACTGCTTTGCATAAGGAAATGACCGCCGCCCATTTCCCCTGGCTTGGTAATGGCCTGTGCCAGGACCCGGCACCAGAGGTCACAATCACACTGACCATTGTATTTATAAATATCCGTCACATAAAATATGTAAAGTGGCCCACTTGCAAATATACAAGGAGGTGATGCTGTCACGCAGTACAGTAAATTATTACCTCCCTAGTCATAAACTCGGTAAAAAACGGAACAAAAATCTTTCATACTTCACCGATTCCTAAAAAAGTTCACGTTCGAATTACTAATAAAACCTGGTTTAAACGAACCAACATAAACCGGAAGCGTCCTAAAAGTACCCAGGACCAAAGCTTTGTTCGGAAATAAAATATCCACGTATATGGCATTAGACCCTGCGGGGTTTTTTAGAGCAACGAAAAGCAAATACACAACGGAGTCAATTTGCAAATCAATGTTTCACAGGCGTAGTCAGATGGCTAAACCTGTATAAATATACCTACCTAATATACCTGTAATTATGTAGGTATGCTAGATAGATATTGTCATGTTACGTGCGCCGATATTAGTTTTCGGGAATGACAGATATGCGTTGTATTTTATTGTTTGAATTGGACAGATTTCTGAAAATCGCGCTTTTGTTTTCCCAGTTTCATTTTAGTTAGTCAATCTAACTTCCAGAAACATGTGTAGTAAACGTAACAAAAACGTATTTATTACAAAGAAGCTTTATACCTGTTGATTATTTATCATGGCAGTATTTGACTGACTACTCTACTGATTTTATTTCTTAAATCTGTACAAGTTTAAAATCACGATCTGTGACATAACATAGTTTTAATTCCGACTTATCCGGGTTAAGTATAAATTAATACTTTTAGGGAATAAATCAAATACCAATCTCTTTGTCAATATTTTCGATTTATTTATTTACTTTCTTTTTATGTACCTACATCCTTCCTTTTTGATATCGCTGGGTTAAGATGTTTATGACATACTTGTGGAGGTCAGAAAGGTAGCCAGCCGGCATTAAGGTTTGACCGATAGGGGTTTACCGTGAAATAGTTTGATATCGAACTTTTGAAGAAAATCTCTGTATACGTACTTGTCATAAGAGCATACAACTTATATGTAAAGTAACCAACTCTAGAAGATACCGTTTTTTGTGGTGAACCTTTAAACAACTTCTCCCGCTACTGTTGGAACAAGAAATCGTTCTACACTTTTGCTGATTTAATACCACCTGTGTTCCTCCAGTTGTTCTTTGTATATTCCATGCCAACGTTAACTCTTTCGAAAAATCCTATAGCCATAACAGGATTTTGCTGACATCGATGGAGGGAAAATGGAGCACGCTTACCTAGAAGTAATCTATTCCCAATCTACTCATTCCAGGTAAGCGTGCTCCATTGTCGGCCACATTATTGTTACCCATCAGAATATAGCGGTCAAACGCAAGCCTCCCCATACTAAAAAATATACACGAAGATCTTGTTTTTGTTTTTATTTGTTATAAACTAGTGCTATCCCACCTGATGGTAAGCAGTGATGCAATCGTCGATGGTGAGGTGCACTGTCTCAAAATTGCCATCACCCTGAAGTTCATGAAATGCCTTACCAACCGTTTCTTTGACACTGTTTTTAAACAAATCCTGAAACTTCCTAATTGCACTCGATATCTGTGAATTGCGATTACGACACAATTACATATTGTTCTACTGTTAAAGAACTATTGGAAACTAGCACCATTTGCAAACACTGACCGATTAATAATTCTAAGCATTTATTTATAGAGTGCGTCTAATAAAAGCGCTACCTGGAGCTTTTTTTAAAATTTAATTGGCAACATTTTTCAGCCGCAATCGTAGAAATTAGGAAGCTCGTGGCTAAATAATAACAGCCGCACAGGTCGATCTCCAAGGTTAAGCAACGCTTGCCTAAGTTGGTCTGTGGATGGGTGACCATCTTAACATAACGAGTTTCCTCCGTGCCTCGGAAAGCACGTTAAGCCGTTGGTCCCGGCTGTCATTTGTAGATCTTTGGCAGTCGTTACGGATAGTCAGAAGCCAGTAAATCTGACTCCAGTCTTGCCATGAAGTACCATGTTACCCCAGTTAATGGGTTGTGGAGGTCTGGTAGGCAGCCGCTCCTCGTAAAATACTGGTATTCAGCTAAAATCCGGCTTGACTGGAAGCCGACCCCAATATAGTTGGGAAAAGGCTAGGCAGATGATGAATCGTAGAAATTAAAAAAAAATGGGAAGTGTCAAGACATGATTCTCCTACTAGTTAGTGATACCACATACAATTTTTTTTGATTTAACCTCTTTTTCTCCGGTCGCGCTTTCAGTAGACGGACTATAATATTGTACTTACTTTGTTTTATATTCAACTACTTACAAATTCAGGGCATTTTGTTCTACCTACTTCTTCTGTTTTTAACTGCATCAATTGCATAGTTCAGAGTAGGTACTGTTCGTTTCTTTTAGGTAGTAGATTACACATTGCCTTTGTGTTTTAAGTAGATAGTAAAAAAAACTCAAAATTGCTTGTCTTTTATTAATGAGAAGAGAACACTGTAGGCTTCAGCTTTTTTTAGTCCCATTTTGTAGCGGATGAGAACGGAACCTTGCACTACACATGGCGCGACACACACTTGGCCTGTTCTACTGTTACACCTTGTTACTGATAAAGGTATATAAAGGAAGACTAATCTATCATTTTATCTATTTTAGACGGATCTCGCAAATTAACCTACATTGTCATTATTTTTCGTGACTCTTAATTTTTTTTGCTTGCTATCAATTTTCGTCTACAGAGATAGAAGGGCACACATCTCCAATTCCAAGGGAAAAGGTTTATTTATATAAACTCTGTTCTATTTTATTCGCAGTTTATAATTACATCATTTTTTATCCTGTCAACCATATGATGTTGACGTTGAACACATTTTTTAATAATTTCTAGATTAAATTTATTTAAAAAGGAAGCGCCGGGTGGTTCGAGAAATAGAAATCCTCTTAATTTTATTGCATTTTGCTGGTCACTGTCAGGTTTTATGTTGATTAAAATATAATTTCCGATCGTTATATTTATTTATTAACAAAATTATTATAATTAAAATCGTCAATAGAACCCATTTGGTTCGTCTAAATCACAATCTAAACCTATTAGATGATTTTATTATGAAATCTACCAATAGCATCGTATCTCATCGTATCGTGTTTAGTTTTTTTACTTTATCGATAAAACCTCTATTTGAATTATAGATTTGTGCAGACCTACCACAGTGTTTTCTTTTTAACCCTAAGGTTGACTGGTAGAGAATACCCTGATGCATTAAGTCCGCCTATGTAGGTACCACCACTGTACATGAAGTTTAAATAAGTAAATTATAAATAAATCATCAATATACCTAAAAACCTAACATACCTGAAACTAACCTGCAAAATAAAAAAAACATGAATTTTATGGACTGTCCTGGCCTTTCATAATAACAAAAACCCAATCAATAACTGCGAAAAATAATATCCAAAACAAAAGATACTTAGATGATAAATATACAAGTAACATCAAACCAAAACAATTAAGTCGAGAGAACCGAGGTACTTCCCTACATTGTGTAAGACATTTTCAGTTTGTTAAGATTTCGTAAACCATCTGTCTCGTATGGCAAGTTAAAGAAGCTTGTAAGCCTAGTCGGAAACTTATTACGGAACAAAGCAATAATGTTAAAAGGCTTTGACGGTATTTATCGATTTAACGTCAATCTCAAATTATTACGGAAAGCGGTTAACAACTGAAAGCCTGTTAAAAATATTGTTATTACCTATTGCTTGTATATTATTTTCAGGGTTTATTCAAACGTGCCACAACCACACCACAGCGACACATAGTTGGACACTATTTTTTATACAAATAAATAGTTTCATTCACACTGATCACATTTTGTCGTCGAATGTAACCGTGTGACCACCAACGACATCACGATTTAGTCTGTCAGCAAATACTGGCTACATCGTAAACACAACGCAACCACTTGGATATTTGTAGTTAGATACTACAACAAGAAGCTACATTTTTGTCGCGGTTGTGATACGTGTATAACACGCCTAGGAATTTTATTAAGCGACTTGGTCGTCGATTCGATTCGCCAGGTTGCGTATTGGTTATCTATCAGATTTTGAAATGGAGCAGCTTAAGTTCAGATATAATATTATGTGCCACTATGCCACCGAAATGACAACGAAACGCGCTCGAAATCGCGCGCGAAGGCATGGGTTGGGTGTCAGCAGAACGAAAATATGCATTTTAAAGATGAGAGAAAAGGATAGATAGCGACATTGTATGAATCTGACAGCTGTCACCGAAACCATCTTATAACTTTAGTGTAGTGAATTGTGTATTTACACATACTGACATACTTAGTAGTGAGTTTTACTAAACTCTAATGCACAACTTGTGAAAAGCTGTGGTAAAATCAAATAATACATGACTAATTTTTAGGGACATCGCAGACTACACAATTTTTGTGCGATCGAGTCTGTGGCACACAATATTTCTGCACGGCATACTTATATAAAATAATTTTCTTGTAAATAATTTATTGCCTCTGTACTTGTAATTATAACTTATAGGTTCTAGCTCTAACAGACTAAAAAGTGCGTCGCAGATAGTCTGTCGTCTGCGCTGCCCCTTAATGTACAAATATTTAAAGGGCTTATTAGAAAAGGTCTTGTTATTATAAATATTTGAAGTTCCAATAAATAATATTTAAAAATAGCAAAGTTGCAGCGTTGTTTAATGTCCAAAAATATCACTCTATTTATGGAAATATTGAGTTTTCCGAATTTTATATATCTACAAATGCCGATCAAAATGGAAAAAATACTGCGCGTAGTTTTTTCAAGTTACAGTTGTTATGAAAATGTTTGATTCAATTATGATATCAATTTTAGAATTTCGTTTCTTTTTTACATTTTACTACATAAATATGATCAGTTACGTGTAGGGATAGAGCCCCAACAACTTTTTTACTAATAAAAAAATAGTTGTGTATTTTTTACACAAACATTTTTTAAATTCTGTTCTGGACTGAAGTTTGATTTTTGCAGTGCTAATTTTTGGAAGCAAACTACATAAAACCAATCCGTATTGAGTATGAGTGTTCTAGGCTGTGACGTGGTGACGCAGGGCCGTGAATTGAATCAACCTGAGACCTGACACTGACATACAAAAAGCTAACAAGTTGAATTTCGCGGGCTTTCCTCTTTCATCTCCACATATAACCATGGCCCCTATAGTCTGTTTTTTAATCCCATCATCTACCTAGCCTTTTTCCAACTATATTGGAGTCGGCTTCCAGGCAAGCCGGATTTAGGTGAATACCGGTATTTTACGAGGAGCGGCTGCCTACCAGGCCTCCAAAAAGATCTACAAATGACAGCCGGGACCTACGGCAAACTCGGCATGTTAAGATGGTCACCCACACAGACCAACCATGGCAAGCGTTGCTTAACCTTGAAGATCAACCCGTGCGGCTGTTATTATTTAGCCACGAGCTCCTCTGTCTCTCGAGTCCGTTTTTTATTTTTTGAGACTAAAATGATATTACGTGGCTTGTCACACTTGTCACAACACAAAAGACCTGGCATCATTCTTATTGTAAGTTTGACATTTTCCTTTGTCAATTTAGTCTCAGGGATTAAAAAACAGACTTACAAATCTATGCACCAACTTATTCGAGTCGAGTGTTATTACGAAGAGGCGCCTTATAGAGAATGGCGAATGGCGGAAATTAATGTCGCAATTTGTATCCTAGACTCAACTGAAGTGCTACGTTTATTGCATCCTGCTACCGACCGAAGATGGAAACTGTAAACCTCGTTATGGCTCACAAGTTTCGTAGGTAGAATGATTAGTAGCTAACTAGATTCTTACTAGATGAATATTCAATTTTCGTGAATCTAAGCAGGCACTGCGCGCCCGGGCCTCTATGTAAATTACTGCATCAGGAAGAGATGTACAAAACACAAACATAACAACGATCATGTGTTACATATTTTTGAATTTCCATTATCATACGTACACAGTTTCATCACAAGCGTCATATCTTTTCTTTTCACTTTTGCGTCGCGTCCTATGGAATGGTCAATGTAATGTTACCACTTTATATAAATCTAACTACTTACATTTCTTCATATTTTTATTAATTTAGGACTTTATCCAAAACTTTATGTTTTCACTGTTTTACTCTAATTTGTTAGCACACAATACCGTACCGACGTCTTTGTGTCGACACCGTCACCGGCCCACGCTGAAAACCAGCGCTGTGTATCTATTTGTGGCCAAATAAAATGTTTTTCTTTCTTTCTTTTTTTTACAGGTTTGAATGACAGAGTTGATGCTTATAAAGATCGAGCTGTTGCTAAAGTTCAAAGTGCGTGCAATTTAATCACGTAGGTACCAACTTACTTAACGTACTCCGTACATAGTAGTTCGCTTGGCAAAGCTTAAGAACGACTACACTGATTTCCCTCACATTTTTTTAAAGTTTTCTAATACTATTTAGAAAGCTCTAACGGACTATAAATTAAGAAAATTGAAAACTTAACTATATTTAATCTTCGTGCATCTGACAGATCATGATGTGGCTGTGAGAGTCCAGTGCCTAGCCCAGTGGGGGTTTTCACCTCGGATTTTTATTTCTGCGGATTTAAGCTGGACAGCCTTCCGAGCCAATCAAGTCAATGTTTTTTTCAATCTGTGTTTGGACCGCAGTATATTTTCGAGCACGATTTTTTTAACACCTAGTTTGCTGCGCTCCATAGCAAGTTGGCAAACCTTGAGTTTGGACTTTTAGATGTTAGTCAAAGACCAATTCTGTGCACCATAGTCCATAGGTCAGGCTGGGGAGAATACACATGTCCATTAGGTGAAAATGTTTACCTTATAAAAAACTGTGAACCTGATTTTTGCAATAAGATAATTAGGCACAATTAATAGTTCAGCTATTATCTCAGGAACTACTCGTTCAAATTAATTGGATAGCCCATTTATTCAAGAAGTCTAAAGCTATATAACATCACGCTATCACCAATAGTAATAATAATTATGTTCTTTTTGAATAATTTTCTATTATCACGGAAAGTCGTTGATATCTAAAGTTAAAGAAAATTGACAAGGATGAAAATCTAAGGGTCAGTTCACACCGAGACGCGACGCAACGCGACGATACTGGAAGAGGCCAGTGATTGCGAGTTGTGCCGCGCAACACCGCGAGACGCATCGCAACGTTACGAGGCGCATATGATAGTAAAATCGTTGGCAATACGACGACGCGAATGTGTTTGTTGGCATTCGTCGCAGCGCTGCATGAAGCAACATATTCTAAATTCTCACAATGAAATGTATATCTTTTCGCGTAGTAAATAAAGTTCTATTTTGAGTCACTCTATTAAAATGTGCGTGCAGCGTCGCTTTATAATCGCCATTTTTTTTTGTAGCTGACTGCTATTTTTTATGGTGTAGGTACAAAGAGTTTACTTATCGATCTATCGTAACTAGCCTTATAATATTTCCACTGTTGGAACTCAGGCCACCTCTCTTGGAGAGAGAATCTTTATTGAAGCATTAAAAATGACAATAGGAGCTTAAAATTAAGAGGGTGTAACAATGGGTGGACTTTTCGATAAAAGCGATTTTTAAAGACAACAATATGAAGGTAGGTCGTGGTGTACTATTTAACTATAGGTACACATATAATTATATGCTATGATGAGGTTGGGATTCAAGTTGTACCATGACCGGCACGCATCTTAACCCAAACGAGCACATTTGGGAGAAAACTAATTTTTTTTCAAAATTAATTCATACATTTCCATGTACCTACTAAAATGTTTTAGGTAAAACGATTTTGGTAGTTTTTTTTAACAAGTGTTTTTTGTAGACTTTTGTGTTTTTAATTATTCTAAATGGCTATTTTTATCGTAATTTCCGGCAAATGTAGTCAAAATTTGACGTTTACTGGAAACTGAAAGAAATGCAAGATGGGCGGTTAATTGTGCCAGTGAGTGTATTTATATAATACTAGCTGTTCCCTGCGGTTTCACCCGCATTTTTCGTTACTGCTCCGCTCCCGTGGGTCGTAGCGTGATGGTATATAGCCTATAGCATTCCTCGATAAATGGGCTATCTAACACTGAAAGAATTTTTCAAATCGGACCAGTAGTTCCAGAGATTACCCCCTACATACAAACTTACAAACATACAAACTTACAAATTTTACCTCTTTATAATATTAGTATAGATAACTAACCGGCATTAAGTCCGCCTGTGTACCTTAAATGTTGCATGATGATCTAATAAATAAATAGATAGATAAGATATAAGATTTAAGTAAGTGATTCTTACGTTTTATACTTTATGTCCTACATGATAATTAAACTCCACAGTAAACCTCCCCCCAGTCACTATGTACATTCAGCTGACTAGGTCTGGAAGCCGACCCCTACATAATCGGGAAAAGGGTAGGTAAGACTGATTGATTGAACTACTCCCCCATTCAATAGTAGAAAGCACTTAGGAAAGATTTCACGATCATAAAGACCGCAGCGATATGGCGCCACGTAATCCATGCTCTGAAACTTAGTTTGCGTGAATA
Organism: Mythimna separata; assembly: GCA_030763345.1. NCBI lineage: Eukaryota > Metazoa > Arthropoda > Insecta > Lepidoptera > Noctuidae > Mythimna > Mythimna separata. The sequence continues at coordinate 16,153,886 of CM061167.1, read as the reverse complement.
AATAAAAAAATGAAATCGTGGTACGAGTAGGTGTTCAACGGGTTGTGATCTTCGGTTTTTCAACTCTTATATTTTTTTAATTGTTTTAAAACAAAGTTGGTTTTAGTTTCTTTACCTATGTGTTTGAAAGCCTTTTTACTATAATTTTGAGCATTAAGGAGGATCTTCCTGACCCGTCTACCGTCCACCTGAGCATCCCTAGGTTGAAAAAGAAAGAAAAAGAAGGAACAGAAACAAAACAAGGAACGCCCTCCTGCTCAGCCCAGTGTGGTCAAGTCACATTGATGATTTCCCACCTAAAAAGAAAACCTGAGCATGGTGAAGAAGCTTGTCAAACAACAAACACATCAAACGCGAACTAACGCAACGTTTGATAAAGAGGTATAGCGCCTGAGTGATAACGCCTGAACGCTTTGTTGGCATCGAATTCCGTAATTCACTCGTACTTATAAATCTATTTCACAAAACATTTCCATCAATCAGAATCTTGATTAAATACGTAAAGTACTATAATATGTACAATTATTGGCTGTTTAAATGAGGGAGGTTAAATTATGAGAGGAAAAAGTTTACGAAAATCAGCTGATTTTCAGAGTTATTTGTTGGATTAGCTTGAAAATTTAAGATTTGATATCAATCAATAGAAACCTAGATAACATTCACAAAATATCTGTGTTTACAAAATACCTAGAGAAAGATGTGAAATAACTTCATAGTCACGTACGAGCGATCGTATGAAAAACAATGAAAACGTAAGCATTTCGTATTCGACGCTCTTGATTCCTTAAATGATTATTAAAATTTATCGTGTAGTCGTAAGTACGAGTACGTCCGAATTCTGAATTAATAATTGAAAGATGAATTAATCATTATCTGCTTTGGGCAGTAAAGTCCGGTTTAATTGCATTAAAGGAGGGTTTGATCTGTTTCTGACTCCAAATTCTCACTTCGGAAATAAGCCAATGGTTATTTATATTATAATAACTTCGCAATGCCCCACTTTAAGGCCGCCCTGGCCCTAAAGTGGGGCATCTTCCCTCTTTTTCATATCTGCGTAGGTATGCCCAATATGAGTCAAATACTTATCTAAAATAATAGAGCACTGGTCAACATGACTTTTTGCCGTTAAGCCAATTGTGCTTTTTCGGTATAAATATGTACAGTCTGTGCCCAGGTAGCAACCTGAACCGTCTTAGAAATATAAAGAGTAAGTATGGGTCAGAAAATAAGAAGCACTGAAGACTGTACATCTGTATATAAAAGGTAAAGTCCCGACTCAATCACTGACTCAAGAATTTATTTTACAGGAAGCTGTGTGTAAGTGTAATATCATAAAATTGTTAATTATACAATCTACCATACATAGGTAAAAAATATGTATAAAAATATATATTATATCGATAAAAAGAAAGAAAGTAGATACACGCGAGTCAATTAATTGGCATTCAGAGATACGTCAATTATGCATCGTAAAAATTCTGTGCCGTTTCCATCGCAAGGTCGCACTGCTTGTGCAGAATAAGTCGATAGCAAGGACGGTCCCTAGAGAGTCTATTAAAATCAAGTGCACTTCTTATTGAAAAAACTTTCTTAATATAATTGGTCAATGCAAAAAGTACTCTTAATAAAATATTGGCCGCTGACGTTCGCGTAATTCTAAATTAGCAAAAACTTCGGGGCAGTCTCTTCTATGAAACTCTCCACTATGAAAGAAGAATGGAGAAAAATGTGGAAAAAAATTTTTGGACACTCTTTTAAAGTATGTACTTCAAATATCTTGGTAACATAAATTTCTTGTCTTTATAAAGAGACGAAATAACCAGCAACAATTCCACATTGATTTGATCCAGCGGAAGAATCCTTAACAACAACTCTGTTTGTATACTACTCTCCGTAAAAAAAGAGATGACATTGTAACTAAGGACTGTCACATAGCATAGCATCAGCCCTATAATGTTCCCACTGCTGAGTCTCAGGCCTCCTCTCTAAGAAAGGGAATGGGCCGTAACGCACCACGCAGGCCCAGTCCTATGGTCATAATATACCCGTCGCATAATAGTCCGCCTATGTACCACCACTGTACATGAAGTTTAAATAAATAAATAATAATAGATTTCTCCAATGCACGTGTAAGCAGGCGCGCTCTTGGTGCCCGGAGTCTTATTAAATTTGTTTAACCTTTGGGTTTGAGTTGGCCTGTTTTTACCCAACTCTGCGATGTCAAAAGGAATAAGTTTTTAGCCTGTATATATTTGATGGATTATATTAATAACGAATTTTATTAGCTAACAAGTGGCAAGTAATATGTTTTCGAACTTTATTGTACCTAATTGTTGTTGTTACGAGCTGGCTACTTCTACGCAGGAAAAACGGACCTCTTGAATATACACATTGACTAAATGCGCACTGTGTGGCAACGCATTATCGATTAAAAATTTAATTTGCGCCCATATTCACTATGAAAGGACCAGTATGATCATTTTTAATTTCTCCTACGTATCTGACAGCATAATTATATTTTTTTAGCATTTCAGTTGTGTTTACTGTTTAAAGCGTCACGCGTTACAAATGGCATTACTTTCCGATTTATTTTCAAATCAAACGTTTTCTTTCAAACCTAAAAAAAATAAATTAAACCAGACCAACTCATACCACACAGAAAGTTTCCATTTCAACCACATGTCATCCATACGCCGCCACAAGAAAATAATTGTAGGAACATCGAGAAAATATATGATTCATATTGGCAATCGCGTCATATCCAATATAACCTCATCACAAAGTACAAATGTCTGAACCAGGTTGTTTACCAAAAGGAAACGCGCGGGAATAATAAGTTCCCTACATGATTTTTTTTACGGGGCAATTCATCGAGTAACATCTCTCACTCAGGGTAGAGCAAGAATGTGTTAAACTTTTAATGACTTTTCAAATTATTTTTATTTCACATAGGCCTGTACCTCGGTTATTCTTTGGAACACTCCTACAGCTTTTCCTGTATTTATAAAATCAAAGGCTGACAAGGCTGAGTGTTTCCGTATTTTTTATCCTTAAATGGTTCGCAAAATTGAAAAGTTGTACTTCAAATTTGCAAAATGTAAGTAACAATTTTTATACCGTTCCGTAAACTGAAGTTTCGAAATGGGGTCACCGTGCAGCTCTCATAGCAAAAACTAAATAAAAATAAAAAAGCTGGTGAAATTTTTGTTTGGGGACTCTTCAGATCCAGTGTCACCACATTATCTAGCGTTCAAACATCAAAAATGCTTCATATTTTTTTCACACCGAGGTCGTCAGTAAAAATAATGCAAGGACTAAGCGTCGCGCCTCGTCGTTTATACCGCGTACATCGAAGGACTGGAACAATTTGCTACTGCGGTCTTCCCGTCTGATTATAATTTGCATGTCTTCAAGAACAGAGTGAATAGGCTCTTAATAAACTAGTGCGCCTCACCATCAATGATGGCATCACTGCTTACTATCTGATGAGATACACTAATTTATGTTACATAAAAAAAACCTTACAATCCATGTGTAATTGTAAAGATTTAATAAATACTAACGAATACAGACCTCTTAAAAACTTAAACAATTCGCTTTGAAACTGTGCCGGGTTCTGCACGATACGATATTATTGTTTCAATATTTTACGAGAAATAATTGAATGAAAATATGAAAATGTTTTTAAATGTCAAGCATTGAAAGTTTGTTTCATTTGCGATTAAATACGCTTGTGTAAACACTGTGAATATTTGACCTTTATAGATAGCTTTACAACTTATGACACATCACGTATGTAAGAGTAGGTACAATTAGGTTGTTTTTTTATTTTCTATTTTTAACTTTGCATTAATTCTTGATAACACTCAAGGCCAGAGGTCTCAGGTCTATATATTTTTTTAATATTATAATTTTTTACTATGGAGGATAGTAAGTGTTCTTAGTGTGTTGTTGAGTCTGGTAAAATTTGCTTCCGTCTACAATATAATAATATTTAAAAAATTCTACACTTATGGCATACTTATTGGCGTAGCAGAACCTTGTTAAATATTAACCGATAACGTTCATTTTTGTTATATGAACGCTGTACATGAGTGATAACAAGAATTCGAGCAAAGTGAAATGAAAATTAAAAAAAAACAACACCTTACTATACAGGTAAAAGTCGAAAGTTTGCACATACCTACACGAGTATACGAGTGGGTATGTATGTGTAATGTGCATGTTTTCTAGTCCTTCGCGCCACGGGCAAACGACTTTACGGATTTAATTGAAACACACAGTTAAACCATATTTTAGAATAAGACATAGGATAATTTCTACTTACACCCTTGTAAAGCCACCGACAGAAACTATTACTTACCTATTTTAAATATAAGAAATAAAAACAAAAGCCAGTTTCATAAGTGAATTTTGTTAATATTGTTTTTTTAACTTTGGACCTAGTCCCTTAGCGTATGTGCGTTCACAAACATGTAAACTCCCATACACAGAATACCCTGTGTTATGTGCGGGAATCGAAACCGTCACACCGCGCAGCGTAGCAGCTAATCGCTACACTACTAAGCCCGCCGTGTCGTAAAAGTACGTTAATAAATGAGAAATTTCATAGGATTAATTGTTAGGTACATATAGTCTTTACCGACCCTTATTATTTTTTGAGGAGGGAGAAATCATTGTATGACTTTATCCAACCTAAGGTAAGTTGTGAGGGTGTGTCAGACGTTTACGGACCAAACCACACCTAATTACTTCAGTTGCTTATTGAGTTCCGGGGCTACAGTATCTGTTTCAAGAATTCCCGTAGCTCTACATTACAATTCCTGAATTTTAAGACGTCACAGTGGGCGGCCAGGCCGGAAATTGTCCATTTCAGATGATCCCTTTGTTTAGCAGACATTAATTGACATCATCGCAAACTGTTATTACACCAAAAGCCATTCCTCGGAATTAAATGTTTTTATGAAAGGTACCTAACGGATATTATTCAGACATAAAGAGCGGTTACGAGGTAGGCCTGTACGGTATTTTTAACACACTGTCAGATACACAACCATACAAAGGAATAAATTGATTTTAATGCTATTTGATGCCAACTAAATTTTCAATACACTTCCTCGAAAACTGACTATTAATTACATTTATTATGAGAGTTATTTAACTTATTTTGTCATAGATGATCATGTTCTCTTTTTTCAAAGCCTATAATGATTTAGTAAAATTAAATTGTATTTATGAAGAAAATTGTGCAAATAAACATGATTCAATTTGCCTGTACCAACTTAATGAATATTTATCCGTGTTATAAAATTTAAAATATTATATTTTTAAAAACTTTAGTTTATAAGAATGTATAGTGGTTTCATACCATTCGTCAACACAACGCGTCGTCATTTTCAGAGAAAATATTACTTCGTAAGTGGCAACAGTTACAACTGGAAGTCACTACTACATAACACATTCGTTTGCGACTCGGACACATTTCGCCTCGGTTGCAAAATATACAATTAGTGGAGTCGTCATTAGATATCACTCATTATGCTGTGATGCCACTCACTGTCACGCTGTCAGCGGATAATCAATAGGTAATCTATACTTATAATTAGATCCTCAATAGAAGCAGCTAATTATTGGAGCTGGATAGATGACAGGTTAACTGGTTTATTTCAGTTATGCTGTTTCGGGCTGTATGTTTGTTTATCTGCTTTATTCGGTTCGTGTGAGATCGATCGTCACACATGATGGGCTTTAACTACCGTGAAGGTATGAATAGGTTCGTCATCTTAAAGTCTGTTTTAATGAACTCCGTTCCCGATAGCATAGTATGTCTTTTACTGGTTGAGATAATTGTCATAAAATTAATGTCAAAGAATAGCACTGAGTCCAAAATAATAAATGTGATAGTGACTGTGAAAACTAAATGTAACAGGATTCTATATACAAAATGCTGAAGGGCTCAGAATTTATTTTAATGGCGGCAGCAGCTAGTTATGTATATGTATATGTATATGCTATGACGTAGAATAAAATAAACTTACATACAAACGTACACCAAAATAGTAATAATTATACAAAAAGTTAAATTATGAATACAATGGTATTTTTTTACAGTGATATCTATCAGACAACCTTAGAATTAACTAGAAGAGGGGATAGTCTGCGGTGTACTGCTAGCAAATATTACTGACACAAAATTTTACATTTAAAATACTCGACAGGCGATACTCTGTTCAGTGTTGTAGCTTCAAAAGGTTTTACTTATTCTGACTCGACAAAGCAAATTACTATAATAGTGACGAAGGTATAAACGTGTTGACTGTATACAAGGACCACGACACGGCATAACCCGTAAGGCCGCAGCATGCCAGTCCAGTGGGCGTGTGTACATTGTAGGTAATGCTGAGCCGTCGTGCGTACTGTTCATACGTAGCCGCAGAGTAGCTGCTTGACTGCTCCGAGGAGGACGTGTTGCAATTAATAGGATCAGTGGTAAGAGGATATGGAGGAAATAGAGTAGAGTCCGTCTAATGAAAGCGCGACCTGAGAAAAAGAGGTTAAATCCAAAAATGTTGTATGTGATATTACTAATTAGTAGGAGAATCATAGCTTGACATTTCATAACTTTTTTTTATTTCCTACAATTGCGGCTGAATAATGTTGACAATTAAATAAAAAAAAACTCAAGGTCGCGCTTTCATTAGACGCACTCTAGTAAATAAATAAAATAGCCTGCTGGCAACAAGACTATTTTCATAAACACTATCACTTAATGTAGGTCTATAATTAATTGTGGAATAGTTTTAATCATGTAGCCTTTAAGGTCTACTTGAGGACCCCGAACTAGACGACTTGGTGCCTATATGTTGAGGACGGGACTTGAGGTTTATGTATATATTTTTATATATGTAATACTGCTTTTAATTCTGCAGTTAATATAAGACAAGGTTATCGAAAACAAACAATTATAAAAAATAAAATGCACAATTAAAACCAGATGTGGTCAAAGTGAATTAAAACCTACAGCTTATATTTAATCATCTGCTGTGAAGGCATGCAAAAACAGTTTTAATCGTTTTTTTTTATCTGTGGCCGGGCTGTTAAATTGCTGTCAACGAGTTTTTGGCGGGATTTCTTTGAGTGAAGTTCAGTGGTTGTTTTAATTATACGCAAATTGATTGGTAGTGAAAATTGTGATGTAAAAAGCATTAAGTCCGCCTTTCTATGTTAACTTGTGCATAAAGTTTTTAAGATAAAATAAATAAATAAAATTTATATTGTTTTGTATTTCAAGTGTCTGCGCAACTGGACAACATGTGGAATCATTGAAACACGTGATTTCGGAGAAAAGGCGCTGAAAATTTTATTGTAATTTTGGCTACCTCATTTGCTGCCAAATACTAGGAAAGCATTAGTAAATGGTAAACACATAAAGAACATGCCAAAAACATGAACAAACAAACTGTTGTTAACTGTCAACAGTTGTAGTTTGCATTGGGTTTAATGCAAACTATGGGCATGATATCGCCATATATGAAACTTAGGTACCTAACCTATATGTAACAGGACAATACGAGGAATCAATAGCAAAAAGAACCAGGTCTATAAGAGTGTTCATCCGTTAGAAATACACAGGTTCCAAAATTAATTATTTTCAGCGGACAATAAAACAATATATATACTATGTTTAATTTCTAGATAACATATTGACAATTGACTGATATTGATTTATCTATATATTTTCGGAAATTTCATAATAGTGTGTAGCTGAAAAACATTTTCGTATAGTATTCTCATTAGAATAGTTCTTATTCTAGCCGTTTTAAACCTGGCGGTCTACGCAGATGTGATATAATAGTCCAACCGTATACAAGAAACCGTAACAGTATACGGTATTTTTGTTATTTTTTACCTATTAAACGAATGCATACTCGTATTTACAATGTAAGACATGTTACAAATATTATTTTTAGTAACTTATTTGTTTACTTTACAATTATTTATTTAATACTATATAATTATAATAGACGCAGAATCGCGTTAGCGCCCAATGCCGGCTGGGCCCTTACAAAGAACGGCGCTATAGAAACATTGCTAGTATATTTTTGTCAGGTGTTACCTACTTTTCTAAATTCTTTATTGTACTGAAAAACATAAAATAATTCCTTGTTGATATAGAAATTTCAAGTACAAAAGCGAGCTTAACTTAGAAATGAGTTTTGTTCCAGAAAACCTTTGAGTAATAGAGAGAGAATATATTCGAGGGTAGAATCCAAGTACACAATGTAACCTATTTTTATAATTTCATACGTGATATTCTGAAGTCTCCATTGATATAAAATAGATGAATTTGGTTATTACTGTTATATTTTCTTCACACTCACAGTTTTTCATAACTGAAATTAGAAAAAAAAAATATTAAAAAAAGTCGTTGCTCCATGCTAAAAATTACTTCTTTAACGTGGGTGCGCTCACATACATAATACCTATATGCCATCTATATATGATGAAAACTTAATTCCCCTTTTTTACCGCAATATTCTACGATAAAATTAATAATTATAATCAAAATGTTCATATCCCCGAAAACAATGAGAAAAAGAATCATCATCATAGTGGTACATTTCGACTTTTGTCACCTCGAAATTTAAATTTTCTTATTTATTTATTTTTGCATTTCGCAGGTCAGCGTCAGATTCTTTTCTCATTAAAACGTGATATATGACCGTAACAAATATGACTTTTCTTAGATAATCAAATCAACCCTCAGTAACCCTTTCATTTCAGTGTTGATGATTTTATTTGATTATTAACTGTAAGTAAATACATGTAACGATTACCCTGGAGCATTCACCTTACATAACCCTGAAACTAACTTTTAGGCCAACTTTACGTACTTGCATTACGCAATATGATTGTACAACTATGTACAATCCGTAGTTAGTTTGGCAATGAACGGAACTAGCCTTGCTTGTTTTTAATTTGGGCGCATTAACGTTTACTACTCAACTTTCACGGATTATTACAAAAAAAGTTGAATAAAAATAAAAATACTAGGAAAACTGTAGAGCCTGCCGAGTGCTCGGACTAGTAAGCAGCTAGTCGAGTCTGAATAAAAAACTGTGAAAGAGGCATTTTCTCTGCATATTTCTGAATTAATTCACTTTTTGCATCTTTACATTTGTCAATCATATAAAAAGAAGCCTCTTCGTGGAATAATTGATTGTTTAGGCATTATTTTATAAGATGCATGTAAACATTAAAATGAGTTATGTACGAAACGACAACAAGAACACAATTTTTCACAATTATTAAATGCTGACTTCAAACTAGATCCTTGGATGACAAAAACATAGTTTAGTAAATAATTCGTGGTCATCTTTCGTTGTCCAGAGACTAACAGCGCCACTATGAATAGGTACAATAGCTTTGATAAAAACATCGAGACCAAGCGAACAATTTTGCAGTAGGTATTTTAACAATTTTAATTTAAAATTCATGTAAAATCACCTGAGCGTAGGAGATTCGACAGCTTCATTTGTTTTTGCTGTGAATATTTTTCAAAAGTTACTTCGACGGGAAAAAGCGTTGTGCTGTCAGCTCTTCAAAGAATGTGTCGTCGGTGCGCTGGTAGCGAGTGGCCTGACAATGGTGTCAGTTGAAACGTCAGGCAACAAGTCACCAGGAAATAAGAACGACACTCCACACTGCTGAAACAAATGCGGTGATGGTATTTGTTTTTTGCAAATGGATGGACACATCCTGCGCTAGCCAGCGCGTTTGAACGGAATATTTTGGTTAAAAATGGTTTATTTTTTTCAAAGCTAGCTTTTAGATGATTTTGAGTTTTTTGGCATAAAGTATTGGCTAATATTATAAAGGTGGAAGTTTATATGTGCGAGTGTACACATATTTATTACTTCTTCACACTTAAACGGCTGAACGGACAAAGGATACTTTTGATCTGTGAATAATGCCAATGGAAACCCATGGAAACATAACACAAAGTAGTAAGTAAATACATACGAGTACACTAGGGTGGTCCATAATACTAAGACATTATTTTTTTTCTTTAATTTAGCAGTGCACCTCGTAATACCAGAAACTATTTCAGTGTAACTAAAAAATAAATAAATGACATTTAAGAAGAAAACACAGGTAAGGTACCTAATGCACATTCACTATTTTTTTAATGTACCTGAATACAAGTACATTGATCATATAGGTACCTAATCAATTTCTTTTTACATCATAATTTATTGTAGTATTTCCGATGTGTAGACTCAAACGCGTGCAAGCTCTCTCTCTATGAATTTCGCTCAGCCAGTGCACGGTTATTTACTAGTACCGTACCTACCTATGTACGCTGCCGCCATAATCCTAGTTTCGACTATCACAACATTTACAACTTGCACAGCGCACGTGCCTGAAGCTCCGGCGTTCCGCATTGTTGTTGCTTAGAAACCTAGTGAAGATACAGGTGTTCATATTTATTTGTACCCATAGATTTGATGTTCTGTAAAACTGTTACTATTTTGGTGTACTATAAAGTTTATTCTATATTAATATAAATAGGTTATTATTATATAATTATAATATATAAGTTTATTCTATCATCATCTGCCTAGCCTTTTCCCAACTATATTGGGGTCGGCTTCCAGTCAAGCCGGATTTAGCTGAATACCAGTATTTTACGAGGAGCGGCTGCCTACCAGACCTCCACAACCCATTAACTGGGGTAACTCGATACTTCATGGCAAGACTATAGTCAGATTTACTGGCTTCTGACTATCCGTAACGACTGCCAAAGATCTCCAAATGACAGCCGGGACCAACGGCTTAACGTGCTTTCCGAGGCACGGAGGAAACTCGTTATGTTAAGATGGTCACCCATCCACAGACCAACCTAGGCAAGCGTTGCTTAACCTTGAAGATCGACCTGTGCGGCTGTTATTATCTAGCCACGAGCTCCTCATATAAGTTTATTCTATGTACTTATTAATAAAAGCAAATTAAAACTTATTCATTTGTGTTTTCTTTTTATGAAAAATAAAATGTCGAATTTAAGTTTTGTAGAGAATTGATTGAGGAAGACAATGCTTGGGATAGCCTGTTGTCATCTAAGTGTAAAATAAACACACATAGCAACTTAGTAAAATTTTCTGCAGTGGAAAATGAACAAAAAATGCGTCCTCATTTTCAGAGGAAGTACTTATTTCTTCGTAAGTGTATTGAAAAACGTCGTTTGATACACGTAGGAATTTGTCACAGCAGCACTTGGCTTCATAACACCTTTGAATTTCGCCTCGGTTGCAATGTCAAAGTTTTCACTAAAACGAAATGTATCTACTATAACTAATTTGGATTAAACATTAACGTTTTTCTTCACTTAGATTTAACTAAGACTAGGTAAGTTTAAAGTAAGTAAAAAACCTTTATTGATACGCAAATAAGTTTTTATGCAAACCGTACTTTTCAAGTAACATTTGACATATAAATGTTGCTGACGAACCAAATTAAAAAAAGTAATAATAATTGTACGTAATCTACATATTGGTACGCTTGGACGCGCGTTGGGCCATCTTTACTTGTTAAATCTATGATCGTAGGTTGCTTTTTATCCCGATTAAATTCAGCATTTAATTTGGTGAAATTCTTGACAACAGTTTTTTTTGTAAGTTTAGGTAAGTACTCGAAATATTAATTCGAATAAAAATGGACTAAAATTTTTATTTAGGTAACATGGCAAATCGAGGGGGGCGTTTCTCAAATATTGTCATATGAATATGGTGAAGTCCAAAAGAAAGGCTCTTAAAAGGGTTAAGTTAACTCATCCGGTATTACCTAAAAAAACAAACCTGAACTCCACGGGTTAAGCAGAAGCGTACCAATATGTAGATACATCCATATTTGACTGTCCAGTCTTAATACACATACCTACCTACTTACCTAATACAGGTTGAACCAACTTGGCACAAATCCAGGTTTTAAAGATCTGTTACTTTTATTATCAATACACATTAAAGAGGGAGATAAAGAAAATATGGTATATGAGGAGTGATGTAAAAAAGGTGAATATTGATTGTGTTCCTCATTGTGTGTGAGGAATGATGTAAAAGAAAAGAGGTAAAGAAAAGCGTGAGCAATGGACGGTTGACAGAATATAAGGAAAGAAAATTACGTCTTGCAGCGACCCCTAGTAACGACAGATAAAATCAGGAAGATAATGATATAACAAAACAATATCTATACTAATATTATAAAGAGGTAGAATTTTTAAGTTTGTATGTTTGTAAGTTTGTATGTAGGGGGTAATCTCTGGAACTACTGGTCCGATTTGGAACATTCTTTCAGCGTTAGATAGCCCATTTATCGAGGAATGCTATAGGATATATACCATCACGCTACGATCCACGGGAGCGGAGCAGTAACGAAAAATGCGGGTGAAACCGCAGGGGACAGCTAGTATATGATATATTTGATAATCATTTGGTAAAACACAGCATGGAAAGGCTGCAAAATTAGTTAATAATTTCCTGGTTCAGGTCTAAACAAAATTAGATTCGTTTCGGGAAACTACAAATGAATAATAATATAATGCAGGTTAATTCAGTATTTCAAATGCTAATTTACCTATATAGAAGTTAATTATTTGTAAAACATTTTCCAAGGAACAACAGTTACCTTGAAGGTAATTTCTATGTTTAAATCAGTATCCCACTACGTAACCACGTCAGTACACCACAATTATGTAAGGATATTGGCTTCAGTGATTCAGAATGTCTGACGGTTACATACGAGTATATATGCCAATATATATTATCCTAAGGTCTATTTGAATTGTTGCCGAGTAATACGGAAAAGCGTTAAGAATTTCTAAGATCCGTATTTGACAAAATACGGTTCACGGCAAAGGCACAAAGAGTATTGTGACCTTTGACAACACACGGCTTTGACCGATCCTTGGTAATATTACAACTGTTTGTAAAGTTTGTGTTCACTCAATCGAGCATAAGCCGCTGAAAGACTGCCGATGAAGTGCTGCTAGAGTTTGTCTAAGGGTCAGTAAACATCGGGATGCAATGCGGTGTGATGAAGCTTGACGAGGCCGTTTGTTTAAGCGCCGAATATCGCGAGACCGCAACAAGCATCGCTACAACGAGATGCATTGCGAAAGCATCGCGTATTCGGATTTGCGAGTTAAGTACAACTACAACATGGACTTATGTGGTTGTGCGTTGAGATTTGAATTGCAGTGCGACGTAGATTGTATTCTAATATTCTCACCGCAACGTCTACGTTTTCATGTTGTAGACCAACTTATTAATATTATATAGCATTATTAAAAAGCTTGAACATAATTGCGTTTGAAAATATGGTTCACGGCAAAGGCACAAAGAGTAGTGTGACCTTTGACAACATACGGCTTTAACCGATCCTTGGTAATATTGCAACTGTTTGTAAAGTTTGTGTTCACTCAATCGACCATAAGCCGCTGAAGGACTGCCGATGAAGTGCTGCTAGAGTTTGTCTAAGGGTCAGCGAACACCGAGACGCAATGCGGTGCGATGAAGCTTGACGAAGGCGTTTATTTACGCGCCGCTCATCGCGAAACCGCGACATGCATCGCTATGGAGAGATGCATTGCGAAAGCACGGGCGTATTCGGATTTGCGAGGCACAGTATGGACTTATGTAGCTGTACACTGAGCTTCGAATTGCAGTTCAACGTAGATTGTGTTCTAAAATTCTTACTGCAATGTGTACCTTTTCAAGTAATAAGTAGACCAAGTTACAAATATTACATCGCAATATTAAAAAGCTTGTGCATAATAGCATTTTGGTGTGAATTACTTCGAAATTCTGCTTTAAAACTTTCTCATTGATATCTAGACCTTTTGTGTAGTTAATAAAGCTTTATATCGATTCGCTGTTCTAAAAAATACGCGCAACATCTCGTCTCAGTATGAACTGACCCTAACAGTTTCGCAATTTTGGTATGCAGTGTGAAGTGTCAAAACTACAAGTAACATCAAATGGTGCGACCTCCTTTCCACTAAGGGGCAGTGGAAAAGGAGGTCGCAACAACTGTCAACGAATGGAAATTCCGGTAACTGAAATGTTAGTGATAACTGTAGTGTAGGTCAGTACTGATCTCAGAAAAGTAGAACTGATATACGTAATTTAAATTGTCACTTACGAGATATCTTCCGTGATTTTTCATAATTTTGAGTTCTCGTTAAATTATGAAAAATCATTGTGAAACAAACCGTGATAGCCTAAAACAGTGTTTGATATACGTAATCCCTAAATAATGATGACCGCTGTATAACCACATCAAAAGAACTGAAAATAGAGACAACATTTTTAGAAGGCATCAATTGAAACTATTTATTTACTTCATAAATATAATTAAAAAGTCATAAGCACGTTTAAAAATTAATTTACAGGTACTCTAGAGGACCCTAGACAATTCCATAATATATACGTCCTCTCTATAAGCTACATTAGCTCGCTGAAATTGATAAGGTTAAAACTCCACACTCCCCCTTGGCATCTGTATAAAGACAGCCTTAATCTCATTTAACTTGGCAGGACCAAGTTGGACTTTTCATCGTATATGGAATAGTAATTTTGTTATTATTTTACGCCACGCAAGCCGAACCGGAGTAATCGAGTTGTAAAGATGGACTTTGATGTTGAGAGATGGTTTATTATCTTTAGGGAGGGAAATTGGGAATTAGGTAGGTAAATAGTAAATTAATATGTAGGTAGGTACTGCAGATAGGACGTTTTTTTGAAATTCCACTTGTAGATTGTAGATAAATACTTTATTTTCATAGACAAAATAATATTTCTTAAATAATTCAACGGAAAAAATTAAAGATATAAAAATTTTTATTCCACCGGTATCAGGATCATGGTTCTTATGCTTAGCTTATGTTATATAAAAAAATATATAAAAAGGAGTATATTACGGGTCGTGTCTAGAAGCCTGATTCACGTAAAAGCAAACATGTCAAACATCATTGAAGTTTAGTTTGTTAGAACGACTTTAAAATCAAGATGGATTGATGAATGTGAATACGATAATGATCTAAACGACTAAGTCGTTATGCTATCGTTACGGTTTGGATAATATAACGTATTCTTTCTAAGCCAACCCTATGATGCTTAACGAAATTCTCCTAAGATGTTGGTCCATGCTCCTGACTATAAATCCATTGGCTAACACGACTGTCGATACAATGATCGACGATGCACGTCGTCCATATCAATACGAATAACTTTTTTATAATTGCCTATTGATTTTACCTACTATCTGATGACAGAAGATCTTAAATACAAATATAATGCTAATAGACCGTTTTCACATTTTCCGATCCGATATCGGTATCGGACGCCGATACGATATCGGAGTAAGGTAAATGTATGAGATATGTACCTGTCTTTCATATTGTCCGATCCGATATCGGATATCGGAGCACAGCATTTCATACATTTTACTTACCCCGATATCGTATCGGCGTCCGATACCGATATCGGATCGGATAATGTGAAAACGACTTTGTGTTTATGTTACATCCGCATTTTAATGAAACTCAAGTGAATCTAAAAACTAAATAATTTCTAAACTGTGCGTGAGGCCAGTATTTTACAATGTGCATCTACATCTTTGTGTGCGTAAGTAATGATACTTACCAGCTATTATATTATGAAATATCACGTAAAATCATAAAGGGTGTAAAAAGACCCTTAGCGAAAACGAAAACCTCATATTCTACTCATCACTGGGATAGTATTTTTCTTCTAGACCATACCTGGGAATTCACTGGTTCTGGAGATATTGAAGGTCAAAGTGAAAAAAGAAATTTAGTTTTTTTTTTCAAAATCGTATTCCATGTATCATTAATAAACTTTCTTCCGAACAAACATTACCAATATTATAATTTTTTCATAACAAATTACGCATTTGAAGTTACAAAAATGCAATGAAAACTAAACAAAACGAGTGCCTCACACTCCTCACACATAACAGCGCGGTCTCATAGGATCGGTCGGCGATTCGTGAATTAATTCATGAATCCCCAACCGGTCTCATAGGACCGCGTTGTTATTGTCTTACTATTGTGTCTCGTTTCGCGGGTATTGATAGGGTAATGAATTATTTTTTAAAGATGAAAAAATAAGTTTTTTCCCAGCAATATTTTTTGGTTTAAGTTACTCAATTACATGTACAGAATGTGTAGTTATCGGTCTTTTTACACCCCGTATATGTATCACATACCTGCGAAACGAGACACAATAGTTAAACAAGAATAGCGCGGTCGCAAACGGCCATTATAATAAATACGAGTACCTATGTCTGTCTCAATTAAAACTGTTTTTACTTATTTAAAAATGATTTTAACACGAGAATTTAGCGCTTAACGCTCTGTCAATCTAACTAAAGCTAGTTATTTAATACTTATTTCACTAAAGTTTTTAGTCGTCAATTTAAATTAACTGAAGCACCTGATACTCTAAAGGGTAAAGGTTCAAAGTTTAAAACTCCATGAATTTCATGTTCCCTATTTATATCGTGATTCCAAAATTAGTTCTCAACGGGAAAGTTTTGAGTAAGTTACTAAAAGTAATGTTTCCTCTTGATCACTAAAATTAAATGCTTTTCACTGGTAAGGTTTACTGAAGACCTGACGAACGAGTGAAAACAGTTTCACAAATACAATGAGTTAATTTGAAAGTGTATGGCATTTAATAAATTTAATGTCATTTATTTTTTTGGAGGTAATTATGTTAGTAATACTCGACCAAAATCAATAATAAAATGAGTAGGTATTTTTTTATTTATTTTGTCATTATGGAAATCGGTACGTGTGAACTACCTTTATTAAAACGCGGCCTGTCTATAATACTCGCCCTATAACTGCGCTTACACACACACAACTATTTCATTGATCGAAAGCACACTAGCACTTCACGCGCGTTTGTTTAGAGAGTTATTCTAAAAACCAACTAAAATTAAAAAGGATTAAATAAAATTTATTATTGATTATTGACAAATTATTGTATTTTTATATGATTATTTGTAACTTTTTTTACAAACTCCCGAAATGCCATACACTTTCAAACCAACACGTTGTATATTACGCGGGGTCGATTATACTAAGAGATCGCTGAATGTCCTACGCGTCCAATATAGGTAACAATGCGTTCAGGATGTTGTTAGGCTGCCTCGTTACTGTAGCGGTTCGCACATGTATGCACAAGCCCGTACTGACGGCCTCTATTCAGTTATTCGCAAGAAAACTGCGTCGCTGCAGAGGAGAATAAGGGGCAGTCGTAACAGCATCCTGAAGACTGTAGCGGAGAGCTTTGGCTCTCCGATTTTTCAACATTTTGTGCGGATTTTGATGTATACACTGCACTAGGCAATAAGTTATTTTTATTTAGTTTTTGTTACTAACACTATAAATATGGATGCCCGAAATAAAGTTATTCTATTCTATTTCGCCATCAAAAGCGGGCCAGTGCGAGTCGAACTCGTGCACTGAGGTACCAACTTACCTATGAAAACAGTTCAATTCTCAAATCGTGTCATGAATATTTTTCGAAAAATTATCTTATAACGTAACTACAAATTTTCAGTTTTAAGACTTTTTCCTATATTTGTGCTATAATACCTTGCTTCGTGCCAAATTTCAAGATTCTAGGTCAACGAAAAGTACCCTACGAATTTTGATTCCTTTGAAAGTGTTGAAACGTACGATTTTTACAACATAAACGAGCGTATCTTTTTTTCCCGTCAACTTACAAGTTTGATTTTTGCACAGTTTCAAGTGACCGTGGATTTGAGTATACAGTTTAAATTTCAACTTGATACCTTTACGCGTTCTCGAGATAAAGGGTCTTGACAAACATACAGACAGACAGATGGACAACAAAGTGATCCTATAAGGGTTCCGTTTTTTCCTTTTGAGGAACGGAACCCTAAAAAGAATTACAGTTTATTCTATTTCAGTCTATAATTGCGGATTTGCTGTGTACAAGGTCAGTAAGAAATCAAATTGCAAGACATTGAGAATAATTGCACTGTAGCTAAGCTGGGGTGGGCAGCTAGATATAATAGGGTAAAAGCCAGACAGTTATCCTGTTTTTCATCATCTTTCTGCCCTTGTCTCGTTTTATCTGAGGTCAGTGCAACACGCAACATCACTACCTTTAACTTTTCT
Source organism: Mythimna separata (assembly GCA_030763345.1). NCBI lineage: Eukaryota > Metazoa > Arthropoda > Insecta > Lepidoptera > Noctuidae > Mythimna > Mythimna separata. Next base: position 16,135,657 of record CM061167.1, on the reverse strand, counting down.
GTCATGTTACTTCTTACACATTCTATCTTTTCTTTGACCGGAGAGGGAGATCAAAGAAAAGATGGATCTCTTTCCACTAGATAGATCTTAGAACAAAAAGATAAATATTTTATTTGTTTAAATACCTGCTTGAATGTGAAAAACATTATCTATTTTCCGTATCTTAGCGATTTTGCGGACCTCTTAACCGTAAAGGATCCCCTTTTGTGTTAGTTGACATATCCATATATATAATTTAGGTACATTTGGGATTGACGATCCACCGAGGAACTAAACGAATATGCTGAAAACTTCGAACGCATTTTGCCTTCCCATACAATCGCACAGAGATATGTAAGTAACACAGTCATCTTAGTGGAGTATCTTGATAGATAAACTAGCATGTGATTCATTTAAATAAAAAACTAGTGTAATTACAATAGAATTACCTATACCCCTAGGGCTAATTTTTGTTAGTATTACACCGCAGAGTAGGTACTCCCTTTTTATTTTAAGTTCTTATTAGTCCATGGTTGTCTGGTAGATATCGCTGTCAGCGATAAGGCCCATAGATTTAGGATTCTGTGAAATTGTTACTACCTTTGGTGTACAATAAAGTTTATTCTATTCTATTATTACGGCTTTTACCCTACACAGTTAACAATCATTACACATAACATACTGATGAGTCTATCAGCAGTTCGCATCCGACTCGACAATAGGCCACCACCGACATTGTCCCCACGTCATTACGAGAAACGCAAAGAAAGATGGCAGAATATTATTGTGTGGCAAAAGGAAAAGATTCGCAGTGACCAGCACAAATGGTCACAATAAAACTGCTGTCGCATCTCTAGTTTTTATACTTATACTAGTTTTAGCTTGCGGTATGGCCCGCGTGGAAGTAGGAAATTTTTCGCAAGGGTATATAGGCCTAGGATAAATAGTAGGTATTATTAAAAAAGGAACTTTAGGAAAACTATAGAAAAACTAATGAATATTAACATACATGTTGATATTATTAAGTTTTTTTTTTACTTAAGCAAATGTATCTTATGTAAAAAATGAAAAATGGCACTTAAGTGCTATTTTCGAAGTATTCCTGTTTCGGCACCAAAACTACCTAGTGTTCCTATTTTCAATGTGGTTGAAATTCACAATAATTCACATAAGCCTACTTACTGGGCATTTACAAAAGCTTATAACAGTGCTCGAATACGCGAACCTGTTCCTGGAAGCAGTCAGCCCGTGTGCTACATTTTACAACAATAGTTCTTCCGTTTGTAGTAACAAACATAGTTCAAAATTCAAATTGTTTGTTACTTCAACCAAATTACAAACATAAGTTGTGATTGGAGCCTTTTTGTAAGCACACAATACCTGTATTAAAAGACCGCTCTTCTACAGGGTGTAAAAAGACCGATCACAAAGCCGATAACTACACATTCGGTACATGTAATTAAGCAACTCTGACCAAAAATTATTGCAGGGAAAAAACTTTTTTTTTTCATCTTTAAAAAATAATTAATTAATAATAATTTCGTTCAGCTGAGAGTTCGGCCGCTCGCGCTTGGTTGTTGAACCGACCGCACGCTTGTGTGTGTGAGGCGCTCGTTGTTTAGTTTTCGTTGCATTTTTCTAACTTCAAATGCATATTTTATTATGAAAAATTGATCATTTTGATAATGTTTGTTCAGAAGAAAGTTTACTAATGATACTTGAAACACGATTTTGAAAAAAAATACAAAAAAAAATGTTGACTTTGTCCTTCAATATCTCCAGAACCAGTGATTTCCCAGGTAGGTATGTCCTAGAAGAAAAAAAGTATCCCAGTGATGTGTAGAATATGGGGTTTTCGTTTAGGGTCTTTTTACACCCTTTATAACAAAAAAGTAAATAAAATTAAAGCAAAGAAGAAAAGTATGTAATTGTAGTTACTTATACATGTACATAGATATAAACTTTCCCCTTATAATATGAGTGTGATATAATTTGAGAAACAAGCTGTTACATGGGGCTATGGTCGCATGAAATGAGTTTCTCTGCTATAAACGTAAATACAAACCTAACCAGTAGCAGTAGCCATTTCACATGTGAGCTGATACTGTTGTAGAGTATTCATTACCAGTTTAAATGTTTTTTTTTACTATTTTATATAATGTATACTTATGATTACCGTAATCGTAAGTGTACTTTATTATTACATAGATAAAATGTAAAAAAAAAGTAGATATTGTATTGTATATCGGACTGGTATCCGCCACTTCATGACTTAAACGCGTATTTTGCGTACGGGACAATCCGATAAAGAAATACTACATTAATTTTGGATCAGTACATTCATTTAAAAATATAGGTTACTACTTATTAGAAAAAAAAACCATGAAATACATGACGACTTTTAAGTATTTATTGAATTAATGAATCTAAAAAAAGAAGTTTACAATTAGTTGCATGAAAATAAAAATGTAACAATTTTATACGTACATATGCAACTTCGTCAGCTAAAAAACATGAAGGAACTCCCCTTTTTTTGTTTTTCAAGTAACGGAATTGAATTTCCGACAGTTCGATAAGAACTACTAGTAAATATTTAAGTATTTTTCATTTTTCATTATTAAGGCTAATTTTAAAACACTGCCTGGCCTACATAGTGTTCCAGTATCCTCAAGATTACTATCGCTAATATCTCAGCCTGGTTATCGCCGGACCCATAAGTTTGCGCGCCCAAGTTTCTGCGAGACTTACCTAACCGTTGAGAAAGGGGACATTTGAATTCAAATTCGAAGTTAGTTGCTAATACCTCTGCTTACATCATGAATGACGTAAATAGGACAGCTTGAAGTAGTTGTGAAGATGAGATCAGATGACGTGCAGTTTGCCAAGTGTTGCCTAGTAAGTGCTGTGAGGCTAATAAGTTCGCTTGGAGCATTTTGAGGTGAATGACAAGTGAAAATATAATAATATTTTGATGTTTAATAATAAATGATGAATAGGCATGCACGTCAATTTTTTCATTTATTTGAACTAGATGAGGTCTGTGTTTCCTAGCTGACTACCCTGAGACATCGAAATAAACACAAAGATCAGAGTCACTATTAAACTCCAAATAGCAAACGTAGTGTTGCAAACAAACACTTCAATTTTATTTAAATATATGTAAAAAATATCTACTTTCATTTTCTTCTAGTTATTATATATATTATACATATCTGCATCTTTTTAACTTTTTAATACGACCACTAGTAGAGTATGCATGTATGATATGGGACCCTTACTATGCAAAATATGATCAAGCACTAGAAAGAATTCAGCGAAGTTTTTGAAAACATTACAGTTTAAATGTCACTTGAAGCGTCTGTCATAATTTAAGAGACAGCGAGACGAGCAGTCGTTGCAGAAATTACTGACACTACGTTTAAGGCGTCTGTTACTGCAAGCCATGATGCTCCGTGGACTGATACACAACAAATTTGATTGCCCTGATCTTGTCAATAATATATTTTATATCGTGCCCAGAACTGTAATAAGACGAGGGACGCGCGCTTACCGGCTCTTTGCGACGAGTACTAGTCTTACAAATGCGGGTGAGCGGGCGCCTCTTCACAGATTAGTCAAGATTTATAACCAGCATTTTGTTAACATAGACATATTTGCGTCGTCTCACAGTGTTTTTAAAAAGGAATTGATTATTGCACTCAGAACCAATTAATGATTTTGTATTATGTTAAGATTAGCCCCACCTCTCATCCATACTGTACCTATGTATGTAAAATTATACTAGTAATATGTGGAAACATTGTTGATTGTACGTTAACCTATTAAATTGTAAACTTAGACGCAAGAAAAAATGTACAATTGTTTGTTTTCCCTAATAAAATAAAATAAAAAATAAAATTACAACAAACCGTAATAACGTATATTAACATTTGTGATATCGTAATCACGAAATTTGTTCGTTAAAATCGTGATTAAAAAAATACAAATATATATCCGTGATCAGTATTACAGGGTCTCGGAATAGCAGTATTGAAAGCTCATGTTCTCACCACGCCCCCATTCTAACTCATAATTATAAATATTAATAATTGCCTTTTCTAGCAATTATGCTGCAACATTTTATAACCTATTTTGATGCATACTTTTGGTTTTCCCAGAAATTTATAGTGTTATTTAAATTATCTGTTAAATAAAAACACTATAAATTACATTTTCACCTCAGCACCTCAAACAAGTATGTTTTGCAGTTTAAAGACAGTGAGCAAAATTCGATTTTGCTGCGAGCGTGAGACAAAGTAACTTTTTAATTATTTTTTTTAAATGCCTAGTCAGTGCTGGGTCTACTCACAACATTCGAAAGATTTGAACTTCACTTTGTTCTGTCACTTTCACTTCGATACGAAAAGAGCGAGAGATAGAAACAAGTCGATTCAAAGTTCGATTTTCAAATTCCATATATAATAGGCTCAAAAAAGAAACCAATAATAAAACGTTCGGAAACACGTCACCTATAAAATTTCAAATCAAGGTTTAAATGTAATTATTATACTTTTCTCTTAATAATCGAATTATATTTTTTTATGATCAAATAAAGAGATCTTGAATTAAAAAATACGAAGTTTATCATGTATCTACATAATTATTTAAAGTTTTAACAATCTTTATTGTGACAGAATAATTTAGTAATAGTGCAATTTCCGAACGCATCTTTAAAAAATAGCGGGCTTTAATTTTTTATTGTTTTCTTCTTCTGTTCGCTAGCTACAAAGTGCGATACACGTTGGATATTATTATTTTATATCGGTTCCAAATAAAACTGTTACTTTTAATTTGCAAAACTGCAATAATTTTACTTTTATCTTTTAATTTTTACAAATATACAACTGCCTAGCCTTTTCCCAACTATATTGGGGTCGGCTTCCAGTCAAGCCGGATTTAGCTGAGCCCATTAACTGGGGTAACACGGTACTTCATGGCAAGACTGGAGTCAGATTTACTGGCTTCTGACTATCCGTAACGACTGCCAAAGATCTACAAATGACAGCCGGGACCAACGGCTTAACGTGCTTTCCGAGGCACGGAGGAAACTCGTTATGTTAAGATGGTCACCCATCCACAGACCAACCTAGGCAAGCGTTGCTTAACCTTGAAGATCGACCTGTGCGGCTGTTATTATTTAGCCACGAGCTCCTCCTATTTTTACAAATATACATGTGGTTTAAATATTACCAAAATGTATTTCTTATTACCTTTACATTATTTGTTCTCGCTGCTGAAGTGAAAAGTTGTATGTGCTACACGAGACCAAAGTTATTTGCATCTCGTGTCTTTGAATCCCTCGCTGCACTCAGGATTCTAACCTAGAATCACTCGCTACGCTCGTGATTCAAATATAGAATCCTTCGCTTACTCGGGATTCAAAATCAACACTCGCGGCAAAAACCAACTTTGCTCTCTTGTTGCACAAATAACTATTTCACCTCAGCACCTCAAACAAGTATGTTTTCATCCCATCTATTCGAAAAGGACGACTTTGTTCGCCTTTAAGTGCGACCAAAGGTAGTGTTTTCTGTATCAAACTTTTAACGGGAAATAAAAGTATTTTTATTTCCCGTTAAATGTTTTATTCCCCGTTAAGTATTTTTATTCCCCGTTATCTGAAATAAGTGCGCAGCAATGAATTCGGAACATCTTAGTGTTTAGCGTCAAAGAAATTGCACGTATAGATTGTTTGAATGATAAATACAACAAAAATGACTAAATTTTATAAATATGTCTAAAACCAAACAAAAATAGATTAAAATGACTAAAAATGATTAAGTATTACAAAAATGACTAAAAAGAGACTAAAATAGATTAAAAATGACGAAGAATTACAAAAATGACTAAAAATAGATTAAAATGACCATAAATGTCAAAAAATTACTAAAATGACAAAAAAATGACTAAATGACTAAACATAGATTAAAATGACAAAAACTGTCTAAAAATGACTAAAATTACAAAAAATGACTAAAAATAGATTAAAATGACCAAAAATTACAAAAAATAACTAAAAATGACTAAAATGACTAAAATGACTAAAATGACTAAAATGACTAAAATGACTAAAATGACTAAAATGACTAAAATGACTAAAATGACTAAAATGACTAAAATGACTAAAATGACTAAAATGACTAAAATGACTAAAATGACTAAAATGACTAAAATGACTAAAATGACTAAAATGACTAAAATGACTAAAATGACTAAAATGACTAAAATGACTAAAATGACTAAAATGACTAAAATGACTAAAATGACTAAAATGACTAAAATTACTAAATTACTAAAATTACTAAAATTACTAAAATTACTAAAATTACTAAAATTACTAAAATTACTAAAATTACTAAAATTACTAAAATTACTAAAATTACTAAAATTACTAAAATTACTAAAATTACTAAAATTACTAAAATTACTAAAATTACTAAAATTACTAAAATTACTAAAATTACTAAAATTACTAAAATTACTAAAATTACTAAAATTACTAAAATTACTAAAATTACTAAAATTACTAAAATTACTAAAATGACTAGAATGACTAAAATGACTAAAAATGACAAATATTGACTAATGATAAAATGATGAGGCGCCTTTTATTTCCTCATAGAGGGTGATGAAAAGTAGAGTGTATGACTCGGGCGCAAATATATTTTTGGCTCGGGCGACGTACTTTGAATCCCTCGCTACGTTCAGGATTCTACTAAAGAACCCCTCGCTACGCTCGGGATTCTACACAAGAATCCTTCACTTCGCTCTCGATTCAAAAAACGCCCTCGCCGTAAAAATATTACTTTGCTCCCTTATGATACAATCTACTATTTGCAGTTTAAAGACAGTGAGCAAAATTCGATTTTGCTGCGAGCGTGAGACAAAGTAACTTTTTAATTATTTTTTTTAAATGCCGAGTCAGTGCTGGGTCTACTCACAACATTCGAAAGATTTGAACTTCACTTTGTTCTGTCACTTTCACTTCGATACGAAAAGAGCGAGAGATAGAAACAAGTCGATTCAAAGTTCGATTTTCAAATTCCTTAAATAATAGGCTCAAAAAAGAAACCAACAATAAAACGTTCGGAAACACGTCACCTATAAAATTTCAAATCAAGGTTTAAATGTAATTATTATACTTTTCTCTTAATAATCGAATTATATTTTTTTATGATCAAATAAAGAGATGTTGAATTAAAAAATACGAAGTTTATCATGTATCTACATAATTATTTAAAGTTTTAACAATATTTATTGTGACAGAATAATTTAGTAATAGTGCAATTTATTAATTCCGAACGCATCTTTAAAAAATAGCGGGCTTTAATTTTTTATTGTTTTCTTCTTCTGTTCGCTGTTGCAAAACTGCAATAATTTTACTTTAAACTTTTAATTTTTACAAATATACATGTGGTTTAAATATTACCAAGTTGTATTTTTTATTACCATTACATTATTTGTTCTCGCTGCTGAAGTGAAAAGTTGTATGTGCTACACGAGACCAAAGTTATACATCTCGTGTCTTTGAATCCCTCGCTGCACTCAGGATTCTAACCTAGAATCACTCGCTACGCTCGTGATTCAAATATAGAATCCTTCGCTTACTCGGGATTCAAAATCAACACTCGCGGCAAAAACCAACTTTGCTCTCTTGTTGCACAAATAACTATTCTGTGAAAACCAAAACTGTGCATCAAAATAGGGTATCATATAAAATATTATACAGAAATAAACAGAGGCAACCCAATTATTGATGGTAAATGTGTGACAACACCATTAACTTAATTAAACGATTATAACTAGGTAATTAAAATAACTTGAAAAAAGTATTCTTGATATTTAGGAAACGCCGAACTTATTTAATTAGTTTAATAATAAATAATTTACGTTAGCTGATAAAAAGTGTTTTGTTTAAACCAATTTTCAGAAATAAATATCCGGAACTGAAACGCACACGGGAAAAGAGAACCCCGGGACCTTGGAATTAGGGCAACGAATGAACTGAATTGGGTTTTAGTCAGTAGAAGTCTGACACGCCCTCTCCACCCTTAAAAAAATTCACACACGTGGAGTTAGCAATTATTTTATCTGTTTTCAAAGACTTTTAGGAGTCCTAAAAAGGCCACGTTGAATAATTTCTCTGAAAACAAAAACTATTCAAAAATACCAACAGTTTTTTATTTTAAGTAGGTAATACTTTCTTCCCGACTATAAAATTCATATTTCTGCGAGTTTCAAAATATTGGCGGCTTTAGTGGAACTTTGCGAGAAAGTTAGTGTAAAGTTATTCGGTCCGCCAACTTAACTACAGTTTCTAACTACGAGTAGTTGAACCGTTGTTATCGTGCAATCTGTTACTCTTATAAAGATAATGTTTTACTTGGACTATGCATGCGGAGTTAGTCAGTGTGTGAAGCTATGTATAGCCCCTTAGATGCTGTAGGTCGTATGTATATTTATTACATATTCTGGATTGGTTTTTGAAAGGAAAACCTGGGCCCATGGATCGAAGGCAAAGAAGGAACGGGGTAGGGTTTAGTCAGTAAAAGTCTGACACGCTCTCCCGCTCTACCCAGGAGCGGGAGAAGTTATTCTGACAATTCCTCACCTAAAAAAATACATACATATTTACGCGATGTGAATGAAGTTTACGAGTGACTAGATATTTTATCGTGCACTTTGAGTGAATTCACAAGAGTTCTATTAAATAAATAGTTGTTATGTAAGACAATAAACAAATAAATGAGCTAAAACGAGCTCGTGGCTAGATAATAATAGCTGCACGGGTCGGCCTTCAAGGTCAAGCAACGCTTGCCAAGGTTGGTCTGTGGATGGGTGACCATCATAACATACCGAGTTTCCTCCGTGCCTCGGATAGCACGTTAAGCCGTAGGACACGGCTGGCATTTGTAGATCTTTGGCAGTCGTTACGGATAGTCAGAAGCCAGTAAATCTGACTCCATTATTGCCATGAAGTACCGTGTTACCCCAGTTAATGGGTTGTGGAGGTCTGGTAGGCAGCCGCTCTTCGTAAAAATACTAGTATTCTGCTAAATCCGGCTTGACCGGAAGCCGACCCCAATATAGTTGGGAAAGGGCTAGACAGATGATGATGATATAAGACAATAAACGAGAGGGAAATATTGTTTAAGTTTTATTTTTAATAGATTAAGTAAACATATTTTGTAGTTTTTATCATAATTGTATTTGTATTGTTTAAGTAGGTAAAATAGTTGATAGAGTGCGTCTAATGAAAGCGCGACCTGGAGTTTTTTTTTTTTATTTAACCTATCACATACCCACAAAACGAGACAAAATAGTAAAACAATAACATCGCGGTCTCATAGGACCGGTCGGGGATTCATAAATTAATTGGCAACATTATTCAGCCACCATTGTAGGAAATAAAAAAAAATTGTGAAGTGTCGAGACATGATTCTCCTACTAGTTAGTAATACCACATACAATTTTTTTGGATTTATCCTCTTTTGCTCAGGTCGCGCTTTCATTAGACGGACTATAGTTGCATTGTCGCATTACATAGGTTAAGAACTGTAAAAACAGTTGTAAAGATTATAAATAAATAAATTATCTATCTACTTACCCTAGCCAAGTTAACAAAATATAGCTTCAGGTTGAGTTCATGAATATTCACGACTATCAAGTTACCATAACTAATCAGTTTGAAGTGGCATCTCGACAGAACCTAATTGAAAACGATTAATTTAACACGCTTTATTCATAGGATGACTCGTTCCTATTCAAACTACTACATCTCATAATTGTTCAGTCAAAGCATAATTATTTTCTTGGTTAGGATTAGTCTTAAGGCAGATTTTCTTTAGCTATATTTTGGTATTGAAAATCTGTCCATTTTCTCACACACTGTTTTGGGCAGTTTCTTTTTAAGTCGATAAGTACAACGAAACGCATGTCACTAAAAGAGTTATGAGTTTACAAGTGGATGGAGAGGGAGAAGAAGGCCCAAAGAAAAGATGGATAGATTGTGTGAGAAGTGATATGGAAGAAAAGGGAGTGAGTGATAGCGTGTCGAGTGACAGGACAGAATGGATGAAAAAACGTGTTGCGCCGACGCCAAATAAAACGGGACAAGGGCAGGAAGATGATGATGATGATGATGTACAATAACATATAATGGTCAAATCATATGAGACACTAATCTGTGTCTCAGAAGGTCTTTTGAGGAAAGAGCCACACAGATTTGAGTGGACCTGTCCACTTGTCCAGTCAGTGCAAGCATATATCAGTATTCGTGTAACTCAAACTCAGGGCTACTAAGGAGCTCAACGACTTGACAAACAAAGGCCATTTGGGTAGGCCGCATTAAGTACCAAAACTGCCAGACAAGTTTAAAATTACAGAAAAGGAAAAAGTAATCCACACTGTCCCCAAATTCACAACAATATAACGAAATTTACAAAAATGTAACATTTTACAAAGTAAACTAGACAACCGATCGCTAGAATCCTATATGGTAGATCGTGGTATGGGGCTATGGGCTGATTATTTTAGCTGGTGTCATTTAGAGAATAATTTTTGTGTTTATTCTCTAAATGACGCCGTTATCTTCTGCTTTATTTGTAGTTGTTAAAAGTGGCTAATCTGTTACTGTACGTCTTAGTGGTTTAGTCGGTAAAAGTCTGACTCGAAGAGTGGATGATATTCCACTTCCTCTCACTCTGGGGCAGAGTGGCAAGTCGTGTCAGACTTTTTCTGACTAAAACCTAATCGTATGTGGGTTTTTTGCCTTGCGTCCCAGAACCTTGGCGTTCCCCTTTGGACGACTCATAGCCCTCACTGAGATCACTTTGAGGCGCGTCGTGGGTTTTAGTCAATAAAAGTCTGACATTTCTTCCCGCTCCATCCAAAGCAAGAGGTGTTACTTGATAATATTCCATTTCGAATACAAAGGGTAACTTATTTCTGTTGGAGCACCTCTTTAGTACAGCTGGCTAGTTAGTTATTAGTTCTGGTATTGCCTCCCGCTTTTAGACGCATATCACGATTGTTTTGCATACAGGAGTTAAGTTTCCCGCAGTCTATTTTAAGCTATATCGCGTTCGCATTCCTGCTTCAAGCTTTAGTGAAACCGACATATAGATGAATTATGTATTTAACTAACTTTTTTGTTTGTCTGGCAGTTTGAGTATAATTATACTTTACTAGTTGCAACCAGCGGCTTCGCCCCCATGAAAGTTTGAAAATAAAAAGCCTACGTTATTCAGTCAAGCTAAATGTAGCTTTCAATGGTGAGAATTTTTGAAATCGATCAAGAAGTTTTTAAGTTAAATTGTCTACACTAATATAATAAAGAGGTAAAGTTTGTTTATTTGGTTGTATGAGGTAATCTGTGGAAGTACTGGTACGGTTGCTAAAATTTTTTCATCAATAAAAAGCTGCTGCATTCCTGAGTCACATAGGCATATATTTTATGTACGCGGGCGAAGCTGCGGGCTAAAGCTAGTAACTTATAAACAAACAAAAAAACCAAATCAATCCTCGTTATAATATTAGTATAGATGTAGCTTACCATTAAGATTTCTGTGAGATTTGGGTAGGAAATATAACTAAAGCCCATTTTCAATAAGCTACCTATCTAAAGTTGCAGCTACTAAAGATAACCAAATCTATCCTTTTGCCCTTACTTGCTTTCCTATAACCTACCGACGGTTAGCATTTCCTACCTAAATTGTGACATTGACAACTAGAATCTTACTGTTTATCGGAGAAAGCTATCTATTTATGAACTGCGGTAGGTTATTGAAAACGGGCGTTAGTAACATACATTTGTTCTTAGTAGCTTTGGTCCAATTGTTAAGATGATTATCGTGTACAAATCCGACAAAAAACAGTGCAAGATTTAACCTACTTACTTACAAATTTGATTTGAAAATTACATGTTTCATCATCTACATCATCATCTACGTAGCCTTTTCCAACTATATTGGGGTCGGCTTCCAATCAAGCCGGATTTAACTGAATACCAGTATTTTACGAGGAGCGTCTGCCTTCCTGTTACATGTTTATATTATGGATTTCTTTTCAAGCAAGTCAACTAGGAAACTTCTTCATCATCGAGTTTAAATTGATGTATGAGTGTGTCGAAGATATACAGTATAACAGATCTGCAAAAATATTATACCAGGAAATGCACTCTCTATTTGTATTTGCTTGTTTTCGAAAGTAAACACGGCCACCCGCATGCATCTGTCGAACATCGATCATCATCTGGTGATACATGACTCTCGACTGTCCATAGTTTTTTACGTTGTTCTTCAGTAATCCATTTTCATATATTAGTGGTCTCGACTTACTTTGTTCTGCAAGAAAACTGATTTTTCGAGACTCAGATTCCGATTTTGCAGCGCCACCTTCCGCCTCCATATGTATATTTTTTTTTTGCTTTTCAGAATGTAATCCGTTTTCATTTATTACAAGTGGTCTTGACCAACGCTATCCTACCAGAAAGCTGATTTGATTCCTATTGCAGCGTCATCTAAATTATATTTCAAACCATCAAAGGATTCATTGAAATATCCATGAAACACACAAATATTCAAAATCTGTCAAATCATTTAGGAAGAGTTAAGTGACCAACCATCACAAATGTACAGAAGAATTATAGATATACAAATTACATCATTATATGACCGGATATCTGCCCTTCACAACCCAGTAATTGGGTAACACGATACCCTTAGGCAAGACTGAAAAATGGTATCAGATTTACTGAAAAATGGTTAGAAAAGAACTTTATACAAAAAAATACAATAAAACCTATGTTAAACAACAAAGTAACAAAACCAGAAACACCCACGTCCGAATTTTTTAGTGATTTTTTTGTACCTATTGGTGTCGGCTGTATTTTTGTGAAAAGTTATTTATTGAGTTTTTTCTAGTATTTCCTTTGACAAAGTGTAGTGTGTCACCGTCTGTATTTTATGTTTTCTGTTTTTTCTTCTACTTTAGGGTAGAGCGGGAGGATGTGTTAGATTTTTACTGATTAAAACCATACCTGTATCTTTCAGTTGCCCTTGCGTTCTAGAACCGCGGTAGGTACTCCTTTTCTGTAAACCCCCGCGGAACCCAGCGGTGAGCGGGAACCTTTCAGCCCTGCTGGGAACCTACAGTTTTGCTAACATATCTTTAAGGCGCTCGTGAAGAACTATACGCCGTCGACGAAGCTCGGTCAGGTTGGCTCTCGGACAGTTAGATGGCGAGCATGGGTAGTTCGTCGTCCGCAAGCCCGCGTCTACCGTGGTACTGTTTGTATTACTTAATAAATAACGCCAACTGAATTAGCAGTTACAAAAACAATTGTACCAAACATATTCTTTTTTATGATAACCGTCGTCATGGTAAAAAAATTGACGAGATCTATGATGTACAAATATGAACGTGATCGAATATCTATCGAACTCCATCCTTCCAATAAGCGGTACAATGTAGGTTCAAAAGGGAAATTGCCATATTTAGCGCGAGATTGGTTCGTATCGATCGGAGTCGATCGAAGAATGTTATTTGAAGGCAATTAGACGAGTTTTGATGATCCTCCCTTCCTTATAAATCCACTCACTTTTACCTGGTTTCAAAGAGTATTTCATGACATCTACTAAAGAGCGCTCAGCCTGATCTCCCCAATGATTAAAGAAACATGCTTAAATATCTACTTATATGTACTTATAGTATGCGCTCGTAGAACACTTCAATATTGAAGTTAATAATTGTGAAATGAAATATAAACGTATAGACGCCATGCTTTTAATGGGAAATCATCAAAATAAATATGCGAGCCCCTTGCGGTTTGGTAGATGTCACGCGTATTCGAATTTTTGGTTCTAGGACATGCTAGTTTCCTCACGATGTTTTCGTACACCGTTTTGAGAGCAGTGGTTATGAAATAAATTACACAAAGTAATGCGCATAGTTAGTTTCGAGCCTGCAACCTACAATGTGCAAGTAACTGCCCCGAGTTACCACTGGGTCACCACTGCTCTCAACTCACTTCTCGGTCTTTATTAAAATATACATAGGTAAGTACTACCGTAACCGAAAACCGATCGCAGATTAAACTATCACAATATCACGATGTAACAAGCGTTTCACATAACGTGGAACTTGAGAACTATGTTAACGAAGTATGTCGATCATCTCACCCGCTTGTATCCCGCGCAGTACAAGTTCGGCTGTCTGATGACGAAGGAGACAGACCGCAGCATAGGATCGAACTTCTCGCCCGGCGTGTACTTGCTAGACCGAGGCAGGCATAGCTCTCTGCCCTGCAACAAAGTTAGCTAGATAGATTGAGGATGCTTTGATGGATTAAGTAAAGATACATGGTGGATTCATGTGTACAAACCGTTTTGGGAACACATTCTTTGTGTATCCAGCTTTTTAGGGTTCCGTAGCCAGATGGCAAAAACGGAACCCATATTATAGTTTCGCCATGTCTGTCCGTCCGTCCGTCCGTCCTCGCTTAACCTCTGATCAAAAAGACTGCTCCCGCTTAGGCATAGCGAGGTGGTGTCAGAGTTTTACTGACCACCACCCAATCCTTTATTCCGTCTTTGCTTTCGTTCCTTTCAGGAGCCAACCCGTGGCCTCAAAGGCCTCGATCTGCAGGGTCCCTACGGTTTTGCTCTATACATATATAAGTTAAAAAAAATGATTTTACCATATTTCTACATTACAGTACATAAATATTATCTAAGTGGTATGAGACAATATGAGAGGACAGTGTAGACTAGTAAACAAACCTTGTAAACAGAAGTTAAATAAAAAAGGTGAATTGAAATAGAAAGTAATCTGTGAGTTTGCGGAGGCTACAGTGTTCTCACCTTTACATTATAAAAAGAGTACACGGGTAACCCCGCAAATAGCACATAGGATACTTTTTATCCCTGGCGTATGATATTTTAGGATAATTTCTTTCTATCACGTAGGCGACGCCGCTGGGATTGACTGCGTAACTTTTAAAATGAAACAAAGCCAACTTAATATTTTTGTGCGATTTTTTTTTGTTTTTATAAAGTATAGCTTTTTTAAGTTATGTTTTAATTTGTGTTAGTAAGAGACCTAGTGTACTGTAGTTAGTAAACCGTACTTAGTTCAATTTTATGTTTACTTGTCTAAACTAATTGTTGTATTATAAAGAGGCAACATTTTTTGTTACAATTTAACTCAAAAACTACAGAACACAGTTTAAAAAATCTTTCACCATTAGAATGCTACATCTTCACTGAGTAACATAGACTATATAACATAGAGTGCATTATTTGTCAAGTCCGGTGAAGAGAAGATATCGTGTTGCTGGTTCAGCCATTCCTTAAAGAGAGAAGTTACCGCCGTGATTATGGTGTAACTGGGTTGGGATAGTCGTTGTCGCCATAAAAAAAATACTCCGCTTGGGTCATATTGCTGAAAATGCTAGTGACAATTAAAATTGAATGTTGTAACGACTCTGATTAATCATTTTGCGCGGACTCAACAGAATCAGAATAAATATGTACATACCAACATACTCTTTGCGTAGTCAAGCAACGTTGTCGATTTTCGATAGTTGTCATTCTCGCAATACTTACGAGTATATATTTGTTGAATAAAAATGTTTTACTTATTGGAGGTTTGTTGAACTAAAGAAATTAAATTGAATTGGAGTACTCTTTAGGGTGTGCCAACAAGGACCTAATTATATTTCAAGAAGACATTAAACTTCCTACTTAAAAAGAGATCGAAACCAGATTAGCCACTTAACAAAACTTAAACGAATTCTTACAAAGCTTAGAAAAATAGTTGGAACAAAAAACTGAAGACGATCAACTCGAAGCAAAAATGCAATGTAAAACTACTTACAATGAATTATGATATTAATTAATATATTATATCCGTAGATACAGATTAAACTTAGACCCACACATGAATATGTTCTGGCCACTACTTCCTTTTACATGGCAGCTCCAGTATATGAGCGTTCCAACACAATTTTATATCTCGCTTACAAGAGCGGGAAGAGACTTACAGTTTATGCCTCAGAATTAAAAAAGTTATCATATCAAGCTATGAAAGGAAACGTCTGCATAGAAAGAAACCAAGACTCGATTCGTTTTAATCTAGAATCTAAAAGATGGCAGTATTCGCGCGAAAATAATACAAAAAGAGGACTTATGGTTTATTTAAAATAATCTATCATCTCTCTTTTTTCCTGAAATAAATAAAGATCCATCTATTCCTTAACATTAATCATTTTCCATTTATTATTTAGTAAGCAGTTTGGGTTTAACCTCTTGACGTAACTCCTGAGTCAGCCGATTAGTGCTACGGTAGTGGTACCAAGAAGTACTTACCGCTGCTTCGAAGAACCATACAAAATGCGAGAATTTCGGAAATACCGCTACAAAGTGAAGCCTTGCTAACACATAACTCCATAATACTGTCAGAAATATTGTATGAAGACGAATAAGTGTTTTTGAGCTGATGTAGACTACTTTAATATTAATAACCAGGTTCTGCTCGCGGTTTGGCCTATGTATGTATAAGTCAGAAATTAACATTATTATTATTATTTTCTCAACTATATTGGAACGGGCTTCCAGTCAAGCCGGATTTAGCTGAATACTAGTATTTTACAAGGAGCGGCTGCCTACCAAACCTCCACAACCCGTTAACTGGGGTAACACGGTACTTCATGGCAAGACTGGAGTCAGATTTATTGGCTTCTGACTATTCGTAACGACTGCTAAAGATCTACAAATGACAGCCGGGACCTACGGCTTAACGTGCTTTCCGAAGCACGAAGGAAACTCGGTATGTCTAGTATGTTAGCGTTGCTGAACCTTGAAGATCGACCCATGCGGCTGTTGATGATCTAGCCACGAGCTCCTCCAGAATTTAACATAGGTATTTAGCATTATTAATAACATTATCGGCCACATAATGTTCCCTGTTGGCTGAATTTCATCGCCAACATTCCCACTGTTGGGAATTAGGCCTCCTCTCTCAAGTCATCCTTAGAGCATTAAAGCTCTAAGTTCCATACATATGAACTTTCACTTCCACACAAGAACTGTTTTATCAAAAAGATTTATTAACTATGAATAAATAGATAAGCTGCAAAAAAAGTTTAGCACTCTTAACTTTACACATAAAATTAACGGCAACCGCATAACTAATGAGCATGACCTTATTCGGAAAATGCAACGCGAAACCTTAACTAACCACATGATAAAATTAATTAGGAATTTTATTTAGTTTCACTTGTTTTTAGGGGACTTTATGTCAAGAGTGAAAAGTTACATCTAGGCAAGCGTGTTCCATCGTCGACCACATCATGCCTTACTATCTTATCTTACTAGGTGAGACAGTGGTCAACTGCGAACTAGTTACCATAAATATTAAATTCCATTTACATACGTCTGTTATAACTGTGATTCTAACGATGGACTTTCATAGAAACCATTGGTCAAAATACTGATAAGTTTGAAAAAAAAAAAGATTTTTTGGAGCGCTAGATTGGCATTATATCGTTTAACAAAACTATTAAAACATACAGCGCAAGATAGAGGACACTTTTATCGCGACCTAAACGTCTTAAGCGTCGCTCGGGATTTTTATGGCACTTACGCATTTCTTCAAAACTGCAATAATTTCAGATATAGGTACAGACTGTAGTACACCTGAGTCGAACAAAATGAGTGTATGGCAGACGAAATCTAGTAAGAGAGAGAGTAAAAGAAAAAAGGGGGTAAAAAATAACATACGACCAATATACCCAAAAAAATCAATTAAGCTGTTTCGGAGGAGTTCAACAAGAAACACAAGACCTATTAGTCCAATGCCTGGCTTTAAAATCATCAAAAACTTTCTATTTCAAACCATTTTTTTACTATTTTCTTTTTTTTAAATTTAATACTGTGTTACAAAAAATACGAGTTAAAATACACAACTGTAACACAGTAAATATTGGAGACTACCTACTATCGGTTTTTTCTAGATGGTAAATTATCAAAATGACTTCTCCCGCTCAGAATTCTACTGACTAAAACCCACTGCTGATCCTTCCACGCCTTAATTCCAGGGTCTCGCCCCGTTAGTTAGTTATGCTCCAGTGTTGCAACTCCACGCGCTAATCGAGTATGCGTGCAAGGACTGTTGCCTCCATATCCCACTGTGGCAGGCCAGCAAGGAGGCTTACCGTTTCGCGGAAGAGCGTGCGGTATCCCTGCACCATCCAGACGGTAATGACTCTCTCCCTCTGGCAAGCTGTCAGATTTCGCCGGTCACTTACGCAGCGGCGGCACCCACACTGGTGGCGCCCCGTAGAGGTTCATGGATCGAACGATCCCTGCATAGAGCTTCCGGCAGGACAGTCGTTCCAGTTTAGCCGCAACACCGGCAGCCCCAGTCCGTTCCAGTTTGGGAGCCGGACGTCGGAAGTGCTCCTCGAATTCCCGTGACCGGTGAGGACTTGCGTCATACGGAAGGTGAGATCGCCGTGTTGCCGTTTCAGCCACTCCTCAAACTTAGGCCCTGCCTTACCGCTATGATGATGGCGTGTACCTACTACCGTTGAGATTGTATTGTACTCGTATAACGCAATAATTTCATCATTGTTGAAATAACGTAAAGGTTAAAATAAAACATGTAAAACAAGCTTTTTTATTTTCGTATTCCTCTGAGTCAACCCTTTCATTCAATACTCATACTACAGATCAAAAAATAATTGCTCCGCATCCTGCATATAAGCCATATTGAATTTATAATGATGTCACCTACTCGTAGATGTAAAATGTCACTGTCATCCAAACCAAAAGTTCAATACAAAATGTCACTTAATTCATGAATCTCCGACCGGTCCTATGAGACCGCGCTGTTATTGTTTTACTATTGTGTCTCGTTTTGTGGGTATGTGATAGGTTAAATCGACTGAAATTCACTTGCAAGACTTGACGACCGTAAATTGAGATAAAGGCACGAACTTACAGAGCAGGGACGTCAGCCTATTCGAGATTGGGATGGCTCTGAAGCAGTTCAAAAACAACAAGGCGTTGGGTAAGGACGGTATTACGGCCGCACCCCAGAAGGCAGGCGGTCCTTAAGGCTCATCCGAAGCCATTTGATTTCGATATTCTCAAGGGAAAAACCACAGGCATGGAGCAGAGGTGTGATGGTACTTTTCTTTACGAAGGGCGACAATGCCCTGCTTAAGAACTATAAGCCCATCTCACTTCTTAGCCATGTTCAAGCGGGACGCGGGGCAGACGTCATTTCTTCAAAACGGTTCACGGCCGCATTAGAGGATGTCTTCAAGGTTCTGAAATGAAGGGGGCGAGGCATTAATGTCAAAGGTGAGTACATCATTCACCTCCAGTTTTCCGACGACAAAGTAGTCTTGGCTGAAACTACGGAGGAGCTCAGTACAATGGTCGGTGACCTCAGTAGAGCTTCCGAACAGTGGGACTTAAAATTAACATGGACTTAAAAGTCATGGTGAAAATCCATGTAGTACTCACTCTTATCAAGATCGGAGACTACACTCCAAGTTGTAGGTGACTACGTTTACCTGGGACAGATGGTTCAGTTGGGTAGGTCTAAAAGAAGTCAATTGTTGTCTTCTCGTCTAACTTACCTACTGCAGTGGCATATCGCAAGTCTGACCAGTGTGTGTTGCCAGTGCTAATATAGGGCTCAGAAACATGGACGCTCACAATGGGCCTCATCAAAATGTATAAAGTCACTCAAAGGGCAATGGAAATGGCTGTGCTTGGAGTTTCTAAAAAAAAAATCTGTTGGAGTTTGAGTGCTAGCGTGATCACATCAGAAATGAAGATATCCGCAAGAGCACCAAGGTTACCGACATAGCCTGAAGAACTTAAGTAGCAGTGGGCAAAGCACATTGCTTCTAGAACAGGTGGTCGATGGGGACAGAAGGCTCTGGAGTAGAGACCATGTACCGGAAAACACAGCGTCGGAAGGCCTCCCACAATGTGGACCGATGACTTGGTGAGGGTTGCGGGAATTCAATGGATGCGAGATTGCGGCCTATATCCAGCTGTGGACGTATTTCGGCTGAGATGATGATGATGATACGATATGTGATGTGATATTATTTTGACAATTGATTTTATATAGTATCTCTTACGAAATAAGGAAATAGCTCAAAATTATTGTACATAATGATAAAATATTTCAGATTCGAGTTTTGGTTTATTGCCTTTTTTGAGAAAAAAAGTACCACAGTAATGCATATATGTATACTTTTTTATTTTATCAGAAAGTAGAGGACTCAATGACCAAAATACCCACTGACTTTTTAAAAAATCCGTTATTTTCACGTGAAATTTTTCGATTTAAAATTAGGGTACTTTTTTGGGGTTATTGTAAACTCGTCACATTTTTATTGCCTTTTCATTCACCAGTGCATTGTGTGGCGTGTCAAACTGTGACGAGTTTACAATAACCCCTTTTTTGATATACAGTCAAAATATAGGTAAATAAAAAAAATTAAGTGTGTTTAGGACACAAAATATCTTTTTGTTTTCACCAAATTTCGTGACTATTAAATTATGGTTGTAAATGATATAAATAAAAACCGAAATCAAGGTTATTTGAATTTTTCACATGAATTTTAAGGTCATGTGAAAAAAGTGTAAATCCAAAAGTGGTAGGTATTTTTATTACCTACAACTTTGGTATTTACAGTTTTTTCATAGGACTTGTATTATTGTCGGAATTAGAGATAAACCGTTTCTTCCTCTTAAAAGCGCACACCCATCCACTTCTCGACCTCGGATCACCCGTAATTTATTTTTCCTTTTATTTTTGCTATATTCACTATCATTTACAATGAGTTTCATCCTCTATAATTTTTTTCCCTTTTAAATTATCTACCCTGGTCTAAGCATTTTAGACCAGGGTAGATAATTTAAAAGGGAAAAAAATAATAATGATGTGAACATTATTATTATTTTATAAGTATTTGTATAAGGGGCAATAAAACAGCTGTATGTATATATACCCCTCAATACGACCCTCTTTGACGTAATAAACTAAAAATGAAAATTCGCAATGTTTTCGTTGCGAACTGCGCTTCAATTTTGTGAAAATGTGAGTAAAGAAAGTTAATATAACAAAAAAAAAAAGATAATAAGTAATATTAACAATGTAAAAGGATTTTTTAGAACTGGTTTTTAATATTAATTGTTACAGTTTACAATAAAATAGCAAGCAAAAAATGTTTACCCTGTCTTCCCTAGATGGCGTTGGCGTCGAATTGAATGGCGCTATGGTTTTGTTACAAGCTCTGACATATATACCAGACGAATTTATTCGAGAAGCAATCAGGTTATCTGTGAACGTTTAAGTACGTTTTCTCTGCCATCCGGTTACCGGGCATAAAAGGAACTTCTCTCCTCCTTTTGTACCTAATATTCAGATGGCATTGAAAACGTACCAAACAGTCACATATAACCTGATTGAAAAAAAAACAAAACCCATAAATTGTTTGAAATGAATCAGACCTTCGACCCGTACGTATGTTAATAATTTAGGGTTTCGTTTCGTCTATCGAGTCTTTTTCTGTAATTTTCTATAATATCTGATTATAAAGTCATTTTTAACGTCGCTTAAACTCGTTTTTGGTGTTCAAGGGGTTAATTCATTTGTTCTGTGCCTGGGTGTAATTTATCTACAATATATATATATTTAGAAGTATTTATGTATGTTTATCAGTTGTCTAGTACCCATAACATAAGCTCTGCTTAGCTTGGGACTTGACGGCGTTGTGTGAAAGTTGTGGAATATTATATTATTAATTGTGCTTAAATATATTTTTTTCGACACATTTGCTCAGCAAGTGGCTATTATTGCACTGCACTTAGGTATATAAAGAAATTGAGGAGCTCGTGGCTAAATAATAACAGCCGCACAGGTCGATCTTCAAGGTTAAGCAACGCTTGCCTAGGTTGGTCTGTGGATGGGTGACCATCTTAACATAACGAGTTTCCTCCGTGCCTCGGAAAGCACGTTAAGCCGTTGGTCCCGGCTGTCATTTGGAGATCTTTGGCAGTCGTTACGGATAGTCAGAAGCCAGTAAATCTGACTCCAGTCTTGCCATGAAGTACCGTGTTACCCCAGTTAATGGGTTGTGGAGGTCTGGTAGGCAGCCGCTCCTCGTAAAATACTGGTATTCAGCTAAATCCGGTTCGACTGGAAGCCGACCCCAATATAGTTGGGAAAAGGCTAGGCAGATGATGATGATGATGACTTAGGTATATAAAGGCACTTGTTACCAAACTGTCAGATTAAGATAACTATTACACACTAGTGCTGTAATGTAGTTAAAACCTTTTTGTTAAACCATTTTGTTCTCAAAAAGAGTTTTAACGGGAAAAAAATTCATTAGGCTATTGCTTTCAGTAGTATAAATTAGTACTTGCTTATTTTCATGCAAATGTCGTCCATTTTAACGATTTATTTAAATAATATTATTACTAAAAAAAAACATAAAAATTAAATTTAAAATTTGTTTTTTCTTTGAGGTCTATGACCGCCATTTTAAGATTCGCGCGGATTTAGGCCTATTTTTTTCGAGTAACATCAAGGGTCTGTATGTATGTAATAAAATTAAATACCATAATGTTACATCCGTATTCTATTGTCACTACGAAAGACATTATCGTCAAAAAAATCACGCAAGAAAACATACATGTAAGATTAGGCAATATCATCAAAATACAGTAGCCCTCCTCTCTATGCCATAAAAAAATCATTTAATATTTTACCGCCATGACACATTTTTTTCTAGTTTTAGGTTCTATTGTGGTTATAGTTACATTGTTTTTCTTCACAAGTGTATTGAAAAACGTGGTATGATACATGTGAGTAATTAATGCATACCATTCTAGGCTCTCTTAAAACCCTCGCCACGGCTCGGGTCTTAATACCGCCGCGACCGGTAATAACCCACATTACACACTAGTATCATAATCTACTATTTTTGTATTCATCAATTAAATGCATAATTTTGTGAAAAATTGCATACGTTGTGTCGATATTTATGCATCTTTTTATTTTCTATACAAATCAGACAACGATCTTGATTCGCTCATGACGTGGCTTTTCAAATACAGAAGTTAGTTTGTCTGAAGCAAATATTTCGTTGCAATGGGAACCAAAATTCATTACATTAGAATGCAGTACAAACATCTTAGACAAATCGTAACACTTCAAAGTTAATGAGCGGGAAAGGGAAACTTCTGGATTTGATACGTATTTTGGAACTGCGGAGCAAGTTTCAAGTCCAACCCACGTCACACATGGGGTGCATACCTACTCAGCCAAAGTATGCATCCCATACGTGACATTCATGACGTGGGTGTAATTTATGGAGAATATTTAATTAACTCCAAACATTTCCAACGATTAAGAAGACAGAGCCATAATTCTATTGTGTCTTTTCTGTCAATCTTTCACTCTCAATACTCAATTGGGTATGCTCACAAACTTCAAAGACTAAATTGTGAATTTCAATTGTGTTGTATCGTAGTGCCGCTACGCTACGCTTCTACGTCTTCACGCATCTACGCCTCCACGGTCTACGTTATACCACTATGGCTGGTATACCCACTTTGAAACGTATCTCTACTCGACAATGCGGATCACAGTATGTTGAAGTTGATAGCATAATATGTGATGTTTTGTCAAATCCGCGTACTAAACAATTATTTTTATATACGATTGCCTCAAAAAAGGAAAACAATGTAACTAATCTCCACGTGAACTTTTTTTTTTTTTTTTTCTGGTAGGGGAATCATCAGAATGACTTCCCCCGCTCTTGGGCGGAGCGGGAGGGCGTGTCAGACTCTTACTGACTAAACCCCTACCCCGTTCCTTCGTTGCCTTCGTTCTGGGGGGGACTCGGTATCAACCGTTAGGAATACCACATGTTCCCCCCAGAGGCTTCGGCCCTACCGGGCCCCTACAGTTTGCTGACATCTCCTTGAGGCGCGCGTGGAACAGAACGCGCCGTTGACGACTGGGCTCGGTCCAGATTATTTCCAGACTGCCGGACAGCGAGCTACCCAGTGCTCGCCGTCCGCGAACCCGCGCCTATGGTGGTCGGAAATCGGGATCGGGATCTCGGCGGCGGCGGCGTGAGGACCGTTCCCTCACGCGCTCGCGGTCAGCAGCCTCCTTCACGAGCATTACTGCTTCGCAGAAGGAGGCGACCGCATGCCAACCCTCCTCGCTCCGGACCATGGCCTGAACCAGGGCCCGGCGCGAGAGGTCGCCGCTCCCGATAGTCTCCACGAGGACACGGCGGTGCTCCGCCCAAGCGGGGCACACTTCTACCGTGTGCTCCACCGTGTCCTCCGGGCGGTCCACACAGTGGCGACACCCGGGCGTCCTCTCCTGCTTGATTCGATGCAGGAACCTCCCGAACTTACCGTGTCCGGTGAGGACCTGCGTCACACGGAAAGAGAGGACGCCGTGACCTCTTTCCAACCACTCCTCAAAGAGGGGCCTAACCGCCTCAATGACGGCGTGCCCAGCACTGGGTTGCGACAGTCGCAGTCGCCATGCCACCCTAAGATCCCGCCGGAACTCTGTCCGCCATGCCGCGACTTGTCGCGGCAGCGGAGTTTCGCCCCGGCGTTGCATCTCCACGCGCAATTCGTGCATGCGTGCAAGGACTATTGCCTCCAGATCCCACGGTGGCAGGCCAGCGAGGAGGCTCGCCGCTTCGCGGGAGATCGTGCGGTATCCCCGCACCATCCGGATGGCCATGACCCTCTGGCAAGCGTTCAGCTTGGCCGCCGGTCGCCTCCACGTGAACTAAGTTCTCAACACACAGTGAATTCTTACAGTGTCTTCATTTCTTTTTTTCAACTCTTTTTGCAGGTATGCTGGAAAAGATTTCTATAGAAATAAACATCACCTTTGAATCCATTTTTCTGTTTCCATCTTTTCCTTATTTTATGTGTGTTCAAGAATTTTATGGTTGAATAAGTAATTTGAACCAAAATCAAGCTTGATCTTTGTTATACTCATTCACCAGCATTTTAGGTTTGTAATAGCAAATACAAGGCTTGGCACTGTGCTTGGCTTTTAAAGGCTTAAATATAGCCCATGTTACTCAGGAATAATGTAATTTCAAAATCGGTTCAATAGCTTCAGAGATTACTTCCTACAACAGAAATTCAAACTTTACCTCTATGGAATATTAGTAGAGATTGATAATAACCAAGTTTTCCATTATAATTTAATTAATAACTGTTACTAATTTTATCGCAAACACAAACAAGCGTATGCTTGTTAGACATGGAATAATAATATGATGAGCATGTTACGAATTTACATCTTAGTTTTGTAGGGGAATCTAAAAAGCTATTCGAGATAAATAATAATATTAATTCTCCCGACCGAATTTGATCACGGTGGCCAATCTCAACAGAGATCAGTCAAATTCGCAGAAGATATTATACTCGTAGTGCACAAGTGTCAAACACAGGTGCACTCACTGTCCCTTTACTCCCGTAGTCCGATGGGACAGCATTCCGATACGACCGCAGAGAGACCAGGTGCACGACCAACGGCTCGGGGGTATCACACCACCAACTTCCAAACTCCGGGCAGCTAAAGAGTAATTCCTAAAGGAAAAACCCAACAGTACCTTATGCCCAACCCGGGAATCGAACCCAAGACGTGAGCCCCCGCTCAGCAATCGCTCTTGCGACCAGTAGAACAACGAGGCAATCATTCGAAATTAGTAGTAATACGGATTAATATGCCACACAGAGCATGCAATTATAATAGAATTACCTTGATTGTTGTGGTAATCACAAAATATGCTTTTGAGCAATATCTATTGCTATAACAAGCTTTGCCACGCGGCCTTGTCCGCTCGCGCTATAATTTGTTTTCGTTAAGCGTTCTTCCTAACTTTTTTGCTGGGCTCCTAAACTTTGTAGCGTGATGTTAAATAGATTGGCTATTTAACACCACGCTTCCTCAGGAACTAACCACCATAAGCGAAGGCTTGCGTACGGCGAGCAATAGGTAGCTTGCCGTCCGGCAATCCGGTAATTATCTGGACCGAGCCCAAGTCGTCGACAGCGCGTTCTGTTCCACGCGGACCTAAAAAGATGTCAGCCGTAGAACGCCACCAAGGTCGAAGCCTTTAAGGTCGGGCCATAGGTTGGCTTCTGAAAGTGAAACCTGGGACCCTGGAACGAAGGCAAAAAAGGAACAAAGAAGTAGATCAGTAGAAGTCTGACACTCCCTTCCGTTAATTAATATTCGCCCAAGACCGTTAAAAGTCATTCTGTATACTTCCCACCTAAAATACCTTCCTCAAGAATTGGCTATCAAATGCAGATTTTTTCAATACCTGACTAGTACAAGTACATACAAAAAGCTCTAAGAAGCACAGAACGAAAAAATAGATGGATGGATCTTCGAAGTTATGCAATTCTTGCAAAGGTCGGCCTGTGGATGGATGACCTAAAGGGTCCATACCAAAACCCCTCCAACCTTCGGAAGATTTTCAAGCTTTTAGTTTCAGCTGATCTTTGAAAAAAATCTGACATCAATCGTGCTAAGAAGTCTCATGTTGCTCATTTTCTAAGTTGTGAAGGTCAAATAGGCAATCTTCCATGTAAAATAATAGCAACCTGAAATCTATAGTTGGGATAATAAGGCTAGGCATGATTGTTGGATTTCTAAAGATTAGCGTGCTCCAGAAAAACCACCAACAAAACAAAACCTATTTCTTGTTCTTCTCCATTGAAGTAGAGAAAAAAATCTAAAGCGTTTTTGTTGCAAAAGCGTTTATATTCCTAGTGAGATAGTAAAGAATAGCTTTCGTATAACTATGTTACGGTGTATAATTATATCCCTAGGGATATAACTATCATCATCTACCTAGCCTTTTTCCCAACTATATTGGGGTCGGCTTCCAGTCAAGCCGGATTTAGCTGAATACCAGTATTTTACGAGGAGCGGCTGCCTACGAGACCTCCACAACCCATTAACAGGGATAACACGGTACTTCATGGCAAGACTGGAGTCAGAATGACAGCCGGGACCAACGGCTTAACGTGCTTTCCGAGGCACGGAGGAAACTCGTTATGTTAAGATGGTCACCCATCCACAGACCAACCTAGGCAAGCGTTGCTTAACCTTGAAGATCGACCTAGGGATATAACTATATTACGGCTTTATCTATCTTACTGCGACATATATAGGTACAAAAGGACAAAACTGACTGACTGACATATCAACGCACAACGGAAACTAAGAATATTAAATTTTGAACAACGCTTCCTTTAAGGAGCTCGTGGCTAGATAATAACAGCCACACTGGTCGATCTTCAAGGTTAAGCAACGCTTGCAAAGGTTGGTCTGTGGATGGGTGACCATCTTCCTAAAGGTTGACACCGAGTCCCCCCCAGATCGAAGGCAACGAAGGAACGGGGTAGGGGTTTAGTCAGTAAGAGTCTGACACGCCCTTCCGCTCCGCCCAAGAGCGGGAGAAGTCATTCTGATGATTCCCCTACCAGAAAAAAAAAACATAGGTACCGAGTTTTCTTCGTGCCTCGGAAAGCACGTTAAGCCGTAGGTCCTGGTTGTCATTTATAGATCTTTGGGAGTCGTTACGGATAGTCAGAAGCCAGTAAATCTGACTCCAGTCTTGCCACGAAGTACCGTGTTACCCCAGTTAATGGGTTGTGGAGGTCTGGTAGGCAGCTGCACCTTGTAAAATACTGGTATTCAGGTAAATCCGGCTGGACTGGAATATGACTGTCATGTCATCTACGTACCTAGCCTTTTCCCATCTATATTGGGGTCGGCTTCCAGTCAAGCCGGATTTACCTAAATACCAGTATTTTACAAGGTGCGGCTGCCTACCAGACCCTGTCATATCATCTACGTACCTAGCCTTTTCCCATCTATATTGGGGTCGGCTTCCTATTATGACGTAGGTACGCGAACAGAAGGGGCCTTTGGAAGTTCAACCTACAAGGGATTAGAAACTGGGAATTTCGTTAGTATGAGGATCTCTTCCGTATACCAAAATCTTGAAAGTTAGTACGAATAGGAACCAAAGTAAATTATAAAGGTTGTGATTATTTGTTTGTTAGTACTACCTCCAATAGAATCATTTAGCGGGTTTTAAGGGATGTATAGAAAAAAATATAAACGTGAAACTATTCACGAGTTTTGACCAAAATAAATAATTTATTATTTATTTTGGTCAAAACTCGTGAATAGTTTCATTAATATTTTTTATAAACAACCTTAAAATATAGTTTGAGGGAAACATCCCTTAAACAGGAAAGTTTTATGAAAATATCACCATGAACGAAGTCACTCACAATACAATACAGCTTACAGTACAATAGTACTTTGCCAGCAACTAATATTAGTAAATAGTAGTACTTATGCCAACGTACTAGAAATAGATTATGAGAATGCTTGCAAGTCAAACCGTTGCCAAAACCACTTAAGGAACATTGTACGAAACGGATCTTAATCCTTTAAGTAGGCAATAGCTAACCTGATTCTCAAGGGTATGATCGACTTAGACAAGATCAATTGACTATTAATGGGTAGCTATTGGAAGGCAGCCGAGCTGTGCTAGCTTTCGAAGAAACAATTGAACTTAACTAATTGAATAATTACGTGGCCAACGTGAACAAGTTGACATGTGTTTTTTTATTGGCTTTACGCATTATACGCACTAGAAATTTATAGGAAACCAATCGACACATCCAAATGTACCTTAATTTTGGAGCAATCGGCTGTGGTAGTACCTATGTTGACATCTCTCATCACAGCCAATAAAAATCACATGTCGACATGTCAAGTTGTTCACGCCGGTCACTAAAACATGTAGAACATTTTGTCATCGAATACGACTAAAAACAGTCACGACATAAAAGTAAACAGTTCTGTTGGATAGCCCGTTTTCAAGTAATGCAAAACTAAACGAAGTAGTTTAAAATATGAGTATACTTATACTTACTACTTTCTTGTTTTCAAATCTCATACAAACATCGGATCAGGTAACTAAAACTCAATGAAGAAAATAAAAATGAATGTTTGTAAGTTCGGGAGGTTTCTGCACCGGATTCTTGTGGAAGAATTGCCCGGATGTTATCAGCGTTTGGACCGCCCTGAAGACACAGTGGAGCATACGGTGGAAGTATGCCCCGCTTGTGTAGAGCCGTGTCCTCGTAGGGGTTTTTGGTGAAAACAACCTCTCACGTCGGGCTCTGGTACAGGCCATGGTCTGGAGTGAGGAGAAATAGCAGGCGTTCGCTTCATTCTGCGAAGCAGTCTTAATGCTAGCGAAAGAAACGGCCACTCGCGAGAGGAAACGGCCTTCGCATTTTCGGCATTCCAACCCCGATTTGCAGACAGACAAACAGAGGGCTTGCCTCGCCTGCGGTGTCAGCAAATCGGACGGCGAGCAATGTGTATCTCGCCATCCGGCCGTCCGGTAACCTTCCGGATCGAGTCCGAG
Organism: Mythimna separata; assembly: GCA_030763345.1. Lineage (NCBI taxonomy): Eukaryota > Metazoa > Arthropoda > Insecta > Lepidoptera > Noctuidae > Mythimna > Mythimna separata. Next base: position 16,106,091 of record CM061167.1, on the reverse strand, counting down.
TCATCGACGATACGTAATGTTCGCACCTTAATGATATGCCAGCAAAACCGTAGGGGCCCAGCTGAGTCGAAGCTTATTGGGGCCATGGGTTCGCATCTGAAAGGAAAACTCGGGGTCCTAAAACGCAACGAAAAAAAGGGACATAGTAAAAGTCTGACACGCTCTCCCGCTTCGCTCTTGATTGGAAGAAGTCATTGGATGATTTCTAACCTAAAAAAAAGGCCCGAAAAATGAACAAATTATGTCAGTAGAGATACTTGACAAGTCGACATCGTCCCCTTCCATGGGGATATTGTCGAGTACCTCTCGGTAGACAACGTTATGAACGCTGAACAAGTGATACCGCACGGTATAGAGTTTCTCAAGTCTTTAGAATTACCAGGAGTGCTTTTCCCCGAGTTGAGGCTGAAAGTTCGTGTTCCAATCCTATTAATGAGAAATCTTGACGCGCCAAGGCTATGTAATGGTACTTGGCTACAAACTGCTCATCTGGGACGCTTCATTAAAAAGCTGAAATCATGACTGGAATGGCAAAAGGAGGAAATGTTTTTCCCCGTATTTCAATAATTCCGACCGATTTTCCGAAGCGGCTTCTTCGAATCGAACAGAACGACACTTTCAACGGGATATGACTAATGTTATTATGAGTAACTAAAGATACTTTTTATTGTTGTTGACTTGTTAAGGGCCATAATTATCCGAAAATAGCTTACTGTTAATTTTTCCGCGGGAACAGGATTTTAAACTACGCGATATGACTTCACAGTGGGTGAACAAAATTAGATGGGCCTTTCATTGGGCAATAGCTGATGTCATAATGTGGAAAATTTAACAGTTTTATTTAAAGTAAAATAAATAATTTAGATACTTACGGATATATTTGCAAGCACAGAATTATTAGTTATCAAAATTTTCGCAGTTTTGAAGAAAGAACATGACGCGGACGAAGTCAAGAACAGCTAATAATTTTTGTTACTTATTCTCTTAATATAACATGAACTAATCCACATTTTTTCAATATGTCTGTGTACGAGTATACCAAAGGGTTTACGCAGACGAGTTCCTAAAAATGTACTGTGCAGTCTAAAAATTCGGACCACATACATTTATCGACCCAAACTGGCTAGTGCCTATATTGGTCCATCCTCACATATTTCACAGGAACGTGTTGAGTTGAGAGTTGTTACTAAATAGTTAGAATATTTTGTTTCCAATGTGCAACTTCGGGAAAAGTTGATCTATCGGAATTTGTTTTATTTTTACTTCTATTTAAATGGTATGTTGAAGTACTACACGGTTTCATAAAGGATTAAAGCAATAAGCAGAAATTGGTCAAGTTAAATCCTCACACAAATTCAACTAAATGTATTTTTGTGTATTTTTAAAGGAGTATAAGGGAATGTTGCAATAATTAAAAGAAATTAAAATCGTATGAAAATAATCATCATCATCATAATTTCAGCCGAAAGACGTCCACTGCTGGACATAGGTCTCCCTCAAGCATCGTCACAACGACCGTTCACACCGCCACGTCCGTCCGATTCCCGCGACACTCGCCAGGGCCACCTTGTGGAAGGCCTTCTAACGCTGCGTCTTCCAGTACGTGACCGGATGAAAATAATGTATTAAAACAAACACCTAATCTTTGAGCACCTTCTGTGCGATATTGATATTCTTTATTCTTTAATGTACCTACACAACATTTACAAAAAAAATAGGATAGTTTATGTAAACAGGCGAGCTTAACCCACAATTGGGTTTTCTTGCAGCAAACCTTAATTGGTAAAAAGAAATTTTATAAGTGAGGGTAACAAAACTAACAACATTATGAAACTATTAAGAGGCCTACGGAGACCGCGCGCTATCTCGAGTTGAGACGAAATAAAACACGTTTTTGAGGTTGATGGAAGCAATCCAGATAGTTTAAACAATTCTTGGACACACCGACTGGAGTAAAGTCATCATCCGCACACTGACAGTTGCTTGCTGTGATAGCAATACAAACTATTGACAATTTGGGAGAGGTTCCGTAATACCAAAAATGATGAATGAAAAATTAATGTATTTCCATTATTGTTTCGAGTATTTATAACTTGATAATAATATCTGTGTTCCTACGAAAAGATATTTTGAAATATTGTTGTTTATAATATAGAAAAAACAAAATAAAAACATGACATTTTCGCTGTGAAAATGTGCAAATTTAAATTCGCTTAAATTTCGTTTGGGGTAAGTTTTTCAACAAAAAGACGATGTAGGAACCTAGATAATTATTGTCTGAATCGGAATAACATCATATTATGGTGTAAATATGCTTAAATTGCAAATGATTTTGGTATTACGTTTGTATGGATAATTCTAACGTCGCGCCCGCCTTAACATAAGTACTTAAAACTAAAAATAAACTACATAAATATGTGTACAGCACAATGGATAAACATACTATGTACTATATATAAACCTATACATATGTATACGAGTATATGGGTCATGTTGACAGGAAATGTTCCCTAATTCTTCCTTTGAAACCATCCAACGAGGGGCTAGCCCGTATTGAGTGTGGGAGAGAATTCCACAGGCGCACAGCTCGGACAGTGAAAGATCCAGTGTAACGACTGGAGGAATGAGAAGGAAAACGAAGGAGAAGAGAGGATGACGAGTGACATGGTTTTCCTGGCGGAACAAAATAAAATATAAAAATATTTTGCGCCTTTTCAAACGCATTGATTACACGTTGGGACACATAAATTTTTACACGGATTTTTTTTAATAATTAAATATGACAAGAAGTAACATAAAATGAACAACAAATTTTGAAAAAGGAATTAATTTCAATTTTACTTGAACTTATAATTTATTCTAAGGCAATCCGAAATTATCACAGTTCAGCAAACCCATTACAACAACTTCATAGGTACCTAACCTAGAATAAGATTCTCGACAATAAGCAAGCAATCGACTTCGACTGTGTTTCATATAAGAATAAATAACAATAAAGATTCAAGAGTAGATCCTGGGGCCTTACCATGACGTAATAAAATGTCACTCGTGCGATCGAAAAAGAGGGACGGAGCTATACATCCTATATAGCTCTATCTCTTTCATCAGTTTAATAGATCGCGTTAAGAGCTCGTGGTAGGGCCTCTGCAGAATTCAATGGTAAACGATATTATGGTTTATTAAAATCAACTCTATCATTGTCAATTATAGTATGAAGTATTGGCAACCTTTCACACAGTAAAGTAAATAGGGAAATTTTATTTAACAGATATTATCGAAACCAAATACAAACGATGCGAACAATACTTTAGAACTACAACAAAATATGATATAGAAACTTCAGAACAGATTCTCAGTTTTGTAGAAAAAACCTACTGAAGCTGTTTACAAGTGAAGGCTTTCAAAAACAAACACAAAAGCATAAAATCCTTTGCCACTGCACGATAAGAAAACTCGACGCAAGTAAGTTTTGAACCGAATACGAAAACATTGACTTCAAAATAATAATCCTGTTTGGAAAATCTCTAGACAATATCATTTCATTTTAAAACGTTGCGCATTGGCCTGAATTCTGTACCAGGTTCCGATGCAGCGTTGAGAGGAATGCGCAAAAATTCGACAGTACTCATCTAGTACAGATGAAAGGAATGTTACCAATCGGCAAGAAGCAAAAATGACGGTGAATATGCTTGGAACTTTGCATTCTGTGTTACAGCACTACAATGCGCTAGTCGCATCGTGTCGCGCTAAAATTTAGCCCTGCTACGCTACATTCCTATGTTAGCACCGCATGACTGAATGATTCAATTGTAGCCTTCCTCACGGAATATACTGCATATCAATCGACGAGTTTACAAATTACACTTGCATCAAAAATATCACAGCGTTTAGATACAACAAAAATATGAGTATGTTTTCTACAAGACCACATCCCGCATGAACTTGTTCCAAATAGTGTTCTTTCCTTTTTTTGTACCAAATAAAAACGTTCAATTCCATTTCATGTAAAAATTTTTGGCGTGACATGAAAACGATTGAAATGATGAAAGCTTTTTATGTTTTTACTAAAGCTAATTGATTAGAGCTTATAGCGGCTATTCCATAAACTGCATGTTTTAGCTGTTTTCAATTTGTAAAAGTGTCCTATGCTATATCCAGCAACCGAAAATTTGATAAATTAGCCATAACATAGGTTTTTTTATCATTATGATAGGCTTACGTTTGAACACTATCTACCTAAGTAGTAAGCTATGATGTTGCCGATGGTGGAGCAAGCTTACCTAGAAATAACCTATTCACTTATGACTTAAAGACGCTAGATTGTAGCTGTTAGAAAACACAGACTCCGGTAGCAAGTTCCACTCCTTATCTGTATGCGTAATGCATGTGTTTCCAAAACGTCTTGTGGGTAGATATGGGTAGGATATGGTAGATATACCGGTGGCAACACCGTATGTCTGTTCCGATGATGGAATGGGCTAAGCGGAATTAAATTGTGCAATTTCGATGTACACTCCCCGAAATGTACCTAAACGATAGAAAACCGACAGGCGTCGATGCTCAAAATTTTGAAGTTTTGACCTGACGAGTGAGAGTGATCATTGCCGATCATTCTTGGCTCATTTCTCATTCGACTCAAGAGCATCAAGCTGGTATCGCGTTACTGAAGAACTTAAAAAAAGTAGGTTAGACTCTCAGTTAAGTCCAACTAATTGTTATATTCAACTTCATTTATTTCAACTCAAAATCTCTTGTCAGGCATCAACCATAGGTTTTCTGGCATGTGTTCTGAACTAGATCTACAAGTATCTAGTCTGTGAGGCATATACGCTTTGATGTTAGTGTAATCATTGTTTTGTACGTTTTTTATTTCGTTAATCCTGTTACAGTGTTTATGATTTTTACCCATGTTTGCAAATAAATTTATTATTTATACCTTAAAGTTTGGGCTAAATAAACTTCTTTTCCTTCCATTTAATTACACTGGAAGCAGACCCCAAAATAGTAGGGAAATGGCAAGGCAAATATATTGTTCAACATTTTTCTACTTAGTGACGATACCAGAAAAGTCACAATAGTATCTTTTCTATTTTATGCACCTACCATATTTTCATTTTACCACGCTAGGTTGACTATTAGAGAATGCCTAAGGCATTAAGTCCGCCTATATACTTTGCGTTGCATGAAGAATAAATAGTGGTATTACCGTACGGTCGCAGCGGCCCCAACCGGTGACGAATGCTCGATGGCCATCTAGAGATTTGTTGGGATGTATCAGCTGGATAGCTTTCACAGAACATCTGGGAAAGAAACAGAATATGGTGGTCAACATGTACGAGATGACAATGCTTAACTAAATGGTGCTTCCACTTAGTTTAGCATTGTCATCACTATTTTAACTGAAAAACATTTACTTTTAGATATAGGCCCTCAATGCAAGCATTGCAACATCGACGACCTTCACAAGGTTATAGGTCCACCTTTAATTAGGTTTTCAGTAGTGCAAAACACTGGACTGCACCGTCAGTTAAGATCAAAGTATTACCTACTTACTCTTTTTAAATCTATTTTTGTTCAGTGTTTTATTGCTCCTTGTAGGACATCACACCTGTGATCACACCCATTGCACTAAAGCAACAATAATATCCATATCATTCTTACAACTCTATTGGTCACATACTGAGGGAATCGGTGTTGGGGTGTTACTGCTAACAGGTAAAACATTTTCACAATTCCAAATTTCCAATACCGTTCCGTAGAGGTATTCGAAACGGAGTGTAAAGTCTCGCAAATCTCCTATGAAAAGGGAGGATGTTCCAACCTGAGGTGTTATGTCTAATCTGGGCAACTGCCCGATAGAAATGTTCGGGCTGTTGTATGTATTCAAATCGCACGGAGAACTCTAATAGCGCGATACAGGGTTTCGGATTTCGTAGTTTAGTTTTTGTAGCGAAAATAAAAATGCTTTTCAGTACTATCACGTTTCATTTTTTTATTAGTTTCAAAACAATTACAAAAATGAATATTGTATCATATTCATTTTTGGGTTTGTTATGAAATACAATATAATAAATTGTTTGATTGTACGTAAAATTGTCGATATGAAATACAATGTAATAAAATAAAAATCCTATGCACCGAATAACGATATAAAAATAAAGTGCTTCGCTAGTGGTAGCGGTAGTTTTGAATTTTGAGAATTATTAAAATCCTAAGAGCAATTGCAATAGCCTCTAGGATTTAAGGTACAAAAATTGAACCCTAAGATAAAACGTGTGTCGTCATTTTAAGTATGAATAACTATACCTACGTACTAACAAGGTTATTTTAGAAAAAAATACTCTTTCGTTTCAAGTATTTAGATTTCTATGGTTTCCAGTGAACGTCGAAGTAGCTATCATAGGTACTGCTTACCATCAAGTGGGATCGCAGTGAAGCAGTAGTTTAAGTATAACAATTAAAAAAGAAAGTCGCGGAAATAATACAAAAGAGCAAGCCTGAAATTTCTTTGTAGGGTTTAAAAAATAAGAATAGAGTCTTTGTCGTTTTAAATATACCAGAAGCAGCTTCTGCCAGCGGCTTCGCCCGCTTGAAAGTTATAGTATATACAAAATCTCTAAACCCGTTTCACCCCTCAGGGTTCAATTTTGGAAATTCCTTTCTTAGTTTTCGCCTACGCTACGTCATAAAAAGAAGCCTTGTGCAAAATTGCACATTCCTACATAGACCCAGTGGTTTCGGCTGTGCGTTGATATTTCAGACAATCAGTTTCTTCTTCTACATATTAGTAGATAAGGGAAATATCAAACTGAAATGAAGGAAAAACGATTTTTGTCAAGAAAAAAATCTTCTTTTCATCAGTTCCACTTGAAGACAATTATCTTTATAAAAATATCAACTTTCTATTCCCGAACCACTAAAAAGAAACAAAGTTTATTCAAAGAAGAAAAAATATGCAGGAGAAAGCTGCAATATGTATATGAAGATGTGTGAGTCTTTTGCATCTTCGTTTGAGCATAAACGATAAAAAAAGAAAAATCCCTTCAGTAATGGAATTAGATAAAAATTGGCACCCGGGAAGACCATGTCCTTTAACAGCAAATAGAATATTTTTATTGGGTGTACCTTCCCTTGAGTCAATAATCTACTTTCACGCGGACGAGGCCGCTCGCGCTGGCAGCAGCTAATATTTGATAAATTCAATATAAATAACTCAACTCTTGATATTCAATAAATACCATCCGCGAATAGAAAGCGCTGCAGCAGCTAGTATTACATATTTCTTAAACTGAAATGTAAAAAGGGCATCTCGAAAGTTTTTTTCTGAAACCTCAAAAAATTGAGAATACCTAGTTTGTTATGAATAAACGCTGTCGCTTGACTCGCTCGAAAATAAACACATTGGACAACACGTTTCTAGGCTTTAAACAGAACAGAAACTACGCTGTAATAATTGCACTTACTTTTTTCTTCGACTGTTATTTTTCTTTGTTTGTTTCACTTATAATTATTATTTTTCAACGAAGGAATATTTATTGTCAGTGCAGCTTATTCAAACCGTTTTCTTCGTGGGGAAATTGAACTGGGAAGAACCTCGGTTATTGGCCGACTCACTCTGATGAAATAAACTCAGTGTTTTGCCTTTGACTTTTACTCAAGAGCGTGGAACAGAATTATGTAGCCAATCTAGCAAGGATGTTCGACTCCGATTCCGAAGCTTCCAAACTTCCGATTGATTTTGCACCTTTGATTCCGATTTTGGTTACGATAAATTTTAATCGGAACTTATGTCGGAGAATAAACAAATTTATACGTGTCTTGCGAATCATGCAATCATTTGCGTTAGAAATAATCCTCATTGTTTTTAGTAAAAGAGGCGATACCTCCTCTACCTAATTACTAGAAATAGGCACCAATTAGATAAAAGATGTTCCAGACTGGCTAAATTAACCTCTTCTTTCACAAGGTACTGTTTGAAATGTTGTAATAAAATATTTCCCCACATATTACAACGCAATGAAACGAAATTGCAATCTTGAGTTAAACGCACCTTATGCAAGCAAGCATATTGAAGTTGAAGGATTAAGGAAACTGAAGACTATCTATTCTGCCAGCGACTTCGCTCGCGTGATAGTAGACTTTTCCGAACAAACTTTAGCCCCTGAAAAGTTTCATTCCCCTATGGTCTGAATTTTGATAAGTCTTTTCTTTGTACACACTTACGGCATAAAAGAAAGCCTTGGGCAAAATTTGACACTCCTAATCCCAGTAGTTCATGTTTATTTGCCTAGCCTATTCCCAACTATATTGGGGTCGGCTTCCAGTCAAGCCGGATTTAGCTGAATACCAGTATTTTACGAGGAGCGGCTGCCTACCAGACCTCCACAACCCATTAACTGGGGTAACACGGTACTTCATGGCAAGACTGGAGTCAGATTTACTGGCTTCTGACTATCCGTAACGACTGCCAAAGATCTACAACTGACAGCCGGGACCTACGGCTTAACGTGCTTTCCGAGGCACCGAGGAAACTCGTTATGGTAAAATGGTCACCCATCCACAGACCAACCTAGGCAAGCGTTGCTTAACCTTGAAGATCGACCTGTGCGACTGTTATTATCTAGCCACGAGCTCCTCCCAGTAGTTCATGTTAGTGCAGATAATTGCTATGAATCTTGAGTATTAAAATTCCCTCCCCCCCTCCTTTTGTCTACTTTAAATTTTATTCAATCATTTTTTAAATAGGTACGCTCTTCGTTTATATAAACTTTTTCGAGTTTTTAATTAATTTGAATAGTATTTCTGCCTCTGCCTCCATTGATTTCAGTTCCGTTTTCGGTTTCGATTCCGAAAAACCAAATTTAAATTAGGTGAAAACTAAATTTAGATTTTAATCGGAACCGGAGATTTACGCCCGTTACATCTCTAGTGTGTAGGTAGGGTAGGCATGTACGCCCCCGGTACCTTGGTTTGAAGTCTATTGTGTGATGACTAGTGGCTGGTCTGGTCGTAGGGGTACGGAGACTAAACAAACGATACATGAATGGATTGTGAGAAACGTGAAGGGACTAGAAATTAGGTGACTGTTCAAATGTATGGAATAATAGATATACAAATACGAGTAAATTGGTATAAAAGCAGAAAATGATTTGTGTGGTCAAAGACATCTACCTCATATACATACATATGAGGTAGATATTGATGACCACACAAATCAGTGTTAAGTGTCCATCAGATACCCTGTATATGGATTTCGTGTCTGCGTGACCAACCGACTCGAAAAGAAAAGGCTTGACGAATAAAAGTATTCACGTGAAGAATCAGAAACTTCGAACACAAGGTCACATTGTACCAACAATGTCCAATCAGAAGAAGAAGTTTGACGAAGGAAAGTACTCATGTGAAGAAAGTGCGAGAAGTGAGACATTTCTATTTATGTAAGTAGAACGTTTGTGTGTAGGTAGATTCATCTAAAAGCATAAAGCCGTCGAAGTAGGTATATGTCGTAGACTCAACAATCTGCTTTCATCTCATTCCATTTGTATCAAAACGTATAAACATTAATTTATTACTGTTCTAGTTTTATTGACATACGAGATTGCCTCGCGAGCACCGACCACCTACTCACACATTCAGATGTGCAAATTAGTTTCAGTAGCTACTCCAACTTTTCTATTCTAATTCCAGATTTAGACACAAGGTGAGTTACTTGTGTACTTGACAGTTTGCGGCCACGGCCCTGATACATTTAAATGCGACCTGCATTTCTAGAATTAACCTTAATCACCTTGATATTGATATTTCTATGGAAAGATTGGAATGTTTGTGTGAAAGATAAAATGCAAACAGGGAAGTATGGAAGTAGGAGTTATGTTTACCAATCTTGCGGCATTATTAATCCTTTTTAGGAAAATTGTAAGCGATAGTTTGCGTTTCTGCCAGGAATGGTACTTCTCTTCCATGATTAAAAAATATTTAAAAAATATAAATAAATAAGTGTATCTTAATAGGTAATTATATAACTACTGATCTAAATTATTATAATAGTTAACATTTTATCTATTTAAATCGCCTCTAAGGCTGAGGCTACATTAGACCGCGACGCGATTGGCGATTCATGAGCGATTAAAACAAATAATGGAAATTCATGATTACGGCTACACTGTACGCCAAATTTTAAAAGTGATATTTGATTCGCTCTTCCAGTCGCATCGCAAATCGCTGGCAACTGTAGCCTCAGCCTTAGAAGTGGGAACTACCAGCCTAATAATTTCACGGAGCCGAAGTCGCGGGCAGCATCTAGTCTTTGACATTAAAGTAAAGCATGTTCTTAGTTATAATTACTCAATCCAGACACTTCTCATTAATTAATTTTAATTATTCTCTGACCCTTATTATATGGAACCTTTTTGGGAAAAATATAGTAAGTGACAATTCGCGATTTTTTGCAGGAGTGGGTTTTATTTTAGATCGGTCTTGACAGAGAGACAAACAGACGGACAACAAAGTGATCCTTTAAGGGTTTCGTTTTGTTTGAGGTACAGAACCCTAAAAACGGGTTCCAAATCAAAATCCAAGATGGTGCCTACGAAAATTTGCGAGTTCATAAAGAATTCATGTTGTCATTTCATGGTTACTTGCGAAAGTGGGTTCAAAATTAAAATGCAAAAAGGCCACGAGGAAATTTTGCAAATTTTCGTTATGTCATCATTTTAATGGTTTTAGGGGTCGTAGTACCTGTATGGTGTGTCTTCGTAGACCCTGAGCAGCGCAAGGTCGGAGGCCAGGGTGTACCGGTCGAAGAGCTCGTGGATGATGAGCACCACCACAGTAAGGAGGGTGGATCCTCTATCTGCATAGTTCTCGCCGACAACAATGCTTAGCTCGTCCACTGGTACACTGCAATTTAAACTTTATTATTATATATATTTACTAGCTTTTGTAAGCAACTACGCCCACGTGAAAGTAGGTTTCTCCATACAAACTTAGGACCCTTGTTTCATACCCTTAGGGGTGAATTTTGGAACTGCCTCTCTTAGTGCTCGCCCATGTCATGAAAGGAAACTGTGCAAAATTCCTGTTAGACTCACTAGTTTCGGCTGTGCTTTGATACGTCAGTTGATCAGTTTCTCCTTTTATATATATATATATAAACCAAGGATGCTTAGACTATCTAAAGCGCCATCACAAGAACTTCCCGAGTCTATCGAGATAAATAAAAAAAATAAAAACGGTAATGGACACACAAATTTTTACTACGAATACAGACCTACGTCTAAAATCAGGATTCCATTAACGTAGATTTGGGCAAACACATTTAAAAGTTAGTAATTCTAGGAATAATTTTATTAGTTTTCTTTCTGCAATGTAATGCTTGATGCTTAAAATATTCTATGGTCGACCCTGGGTTATTGTAATGGCCTAAGATTTAACTTCCAAAAATGTCTGTTTTGTTCTGTATCTGGGATTTCGAACACGGTGGATAAAAACAAATTTTAGAAAAAATTACATTTATAATAATATACATCATTATTTAGGGACGGTTCACATGTGACGGAAAATGCGTCGAGCGTGTCATCGTTCGCGTCCACTCCGTCAAATTAGACCTTTCACATTAAGCGTCTAATTAGTTTGTCCGTTCAGCATCTATAGAGCGGTACTTATTTATTTTTATTGTAAAGCTAGACAGATAATTTAAGCCAAGATCTAGCAAAAAAGTCTACCTAAGTCCTCACTAGCTCTTACATCGAACGACAATGCGTTGACCGAAACGGAATAGACGCTGTACGCACTAACGTATCATCGGTTGAGTGTGAACGGTCAAGTGTTTTTCTATACATTTGCCTGTTCTGGCGTTACGCGACCGATAATACGCGACGCATGTTCCGTCAGATATGAACCTTTCCTTTAATATAAAGTTTGTTGCCATAATAAAATCATGCCTTCGATCGCCTAGAATCGCATTAATCTATACCACTGCTTGCAATTTTTTTAAACAAAAATCCTAGGTACATATTTTATACAACACTATCACACACAGCTTATTTTTTAGCAACAAATAATCAAATAGAGCGGGTGGGACCGCTGTGGGCGGGCTAAAACCCACCTGGTTCTTTCTTTGTTCGTGTTGGTGTGTCCGGTCCGCTAGGTACAGTATTTGTCTTTCAAACAATCCCGCAAACCCCACACAGATGTACAGACATTCAAGAACTGATTGGACAGAGTAAAAGTGCGCCTCACCATCAACGATTATATCACTGCTACTTAAAAATTCAGCTGTCCCGTACATTTTGTCGACTGATGCAAACATAAATGTACGGGACAGCTGATTTTTTTTCCGCAATATCAGGGTTGGTCCCGTACTAAAAGTTATTCATAATGATGAGTATAGCCAGTATTTTCATTTATTGTCGTATTGTCATATCCACATTGTACGAGTATATAAAAAGAAACATATCCAAGCTATTGGTACTTAATTACTAGCTAGCGTATGCTAAGCGAAAATAAGTAAATAAGATCTCCGGCGTTGGTTCTATCTGTATCAAACAGAGGCAAAATCTCGTATTGACGAATACTTTAGTGACCAAACAGACGCTTGCCTTTAACTCAATTAGTAATTCGCAAGAAGTGACGGAGGCATTCCCTGAAGAATGTCTGATCTATTGTTGTGTCTCAACAACTATGAGGAAACCCAATTAGACCCATAACTTGATTTAGTTTTCCCCTACAACATCAACTATATCTAAATATAGAAAACCATTAATGAAATGACTTATTTTAGTTTCGGAAGATAAGGCTTCCCAACCACATCCGATAATCGGTTACCGGTTTCTTGTATGAGAAAAGTAGATACATTGATAGCAATTAAATAGTGCAACGCACACGTCGTACAAAAAGTCTGACGTGAGCGGGCTGCCTCATATTCTGATCAACTTTTTGTAAAGCGCGCACGTCCTACAAAAAGTTGGTCAAAATATATGATAGTAATTTATTGCGACTATCATCCAAAATTCTGACTTGGGTAAGCAGCCTTAGACATAAAACCACACTTCATTTCGCCACATATAATAACATAATGGCAGTGAGAGAAGTAGGTACGAGTAATTCAATCTGATAATTTTCGCTATGAGGGGAGGATTAGGCGAACAGTAATCATATTAATTATCTTACTCGATATAAGGATGTGCTATAGAGACGAACAGGTTCTTGGTGAGCATGCTGGCTACAGAGTAGTGCATGATGTGTCGGCGCACGCTCGCCACGTACGGGTGTTCACGGATCACCACGCGCGTCGCTCTAAATACCTGAAATAAACAGATAACGGCTACCATGTTTTTTTTAAGTGTGATATCGTCAGTTTTTACTTCGCTCTTGGGCGGTGCGGGATGGCGTGTCAGACTTATACTGACTAAAAAGCCACCCCTTTGTTTTTCCATCACGATGCTCAGAGAGCTCGTGGAAAGCAACCTTGGATGGGACGTGTTTTTTGAAAATTGAAAGACGATGAATTATGAGTAATATCAGTTCTGAAGGAACGCCAAAGTGAAAGACCTAATTTGCTACCTCGTTTACCTGGTACTCTTTCGCACTTTTGTGGTGTCCTTTCCACAAATGCCATTAATGAAGAGTAGAAGTTGGCACGGGATGTCAGTAATGTCCTTGATAAACTAAGAAAAGTACCCTAAAAATCAAACCTCAAACTCTTAAATGCTCTAAACCAATCAATTGAAATTCTATTATAATTTGTATATCTCTATTTGTAGGTATATAGATATTCTCTACAGTAATTTGCATCTATAATATAAGAAGTACATCTACACTTTCCTCATACATTATAACTCTGTCTATAAGTAAAAACCGCATGAAAATTCATTCCGTATGATATCGAGTTGATCGCGAATACAGACACGATGGGAGACTATGTTTTTAAACGGTTTTATTTAGCTCACCCCGTTTGTTTTATTTTTTATTCTTGGGTCAAATTTAGTAATTCAAATTTCACCCTCTTCCTGTCAACCGATTAATCTGAAATTTTGTATAAACTTTGGATTTTGGTGACAAGACAACTATAAAACAGAAAAGAAATGAATTAAACAGAATGCGAAATAAAAACTAAAAACTAGAAAATAAAAATAGGTAAAAAAACTTTTTAAGTTAAACGGTTTTATGTTAAACATACATTGCAATGTTTAAGATAAATGTACTAAAAACCAAAAAATTATAAAATAGATACAGTCGTGTGAATTATAAACATATGCATAGTAAAATAAAACCGTGGGGCACGTCAATTGTCTACAAATTATCGACTTAATGTGCGATAGAATTCGATAGAATGCAGTAGAATTCAATTGACGTGGCCCACGGTTTTATTTTAGTCTAGTCTATGCATATGTTTATAATTCCCACGACTGTATCTATTTTATTATTGTTTGGTTTTTAGTACATTTATCTTAAACATTGCAATGTATGTTTAACATAAAACCGTTTAACTTAAAAAGTTTTTTTACCTATTTTTATGTACTTAAGAACAAATAAATAAACCTGAATACCTACATATCTTTTCTTTACTCATCTTTGTCTATCAAAAGAAGTTTTGTCTTAAGGAATTTTCATATTAATATCGGTTGTGGCTGAAGTTATTTTTATTTTCTATTGAAAAGATTGGCATGCCAGGCTGCAATGGCAGACATTCTGCACAATAATACCACAAACAACTCGAATATAATACGATCCATTCTTTTCAGATTCCAGTTTATCTAGATATTGCTCACTGCGTTCAAAGCGAACAATCATTATCTTAGTATTAATTTGTTTAAAAGCAGGAATTTGTTTTTTTCTCTCTCTCTTTCTTTTATTGCACCTACCACTAATCTTCTTTGCACCAAAAGGTTGACTGGCATAAAATGCCTGAGGTATTAAGTCCGCTTTTGTACCTTTATGTGCATAAAGCATAAAATAAATAAATAATTTGGCATACCTTTCTATTTAGTAACGGTATATCACCCTGCTTCCAAAGCGCATTCGGGTGGAAAAGTGACGCGACATCATCTTTAGTATAGTTGACCTCTTCATTCGTTAGCTCAGGGTTAAAGCATCTACTGACCGTAAATATAACACACAGCAATATGTAATACGACATGGGTTTTACCTGTAAATAAAATGATCCATTGTTAAGGTCGGGTATATTGGATTTGAAATATTTAAGCGATGTGGGAGTAAAGCCGTATTATCCCGGATAATGGTGAGGTCGAGACGTGTGTCCGTGTGTAAAGAATGAGATCAATATAAGCTCCCCGAAAGTCATTTGTGAGCTCAATTAGGCAGAGATGTGGTCGCTAATATGTTTACGCCGGCGTCATATACCGACCGGACCCCCGGGTGTTATATGCGCGATGTCACACGGCTAGTCTTGCAATAATATTGATTGTGCCATACCTCACTCACTAGATTTTCGAAGCGAGCGTGAATGATTCAATGCGATATGATATGAGGAATATCTTTAAAGTGTAACAGAGAATTTTGCACTTCAATATACCCTATTTAATAAAATAGCTGAAATCATTTCTGTAGCTGATTCTGAAAATAATACCTACTTTCAGGATATGCGTTTTTTATGTTTTGAATTTTGTATAAAGAATGCTAAATCGGTGATCCAGATTTAGTAGAGTCCAATTTATAAAGCCTAGAGCATAGGCAAAGGGTAGCCAGGCTTTTCGCAGAATGCATTTCGGAGAGTGCGTGGTAATTAAATGACTGGATATCGCTATCACCTTTCTACCATCGGACCCGACGTGTGGCGAGTATCTACCTACATTGTTAATACCTCTACGGTCCGGTCTAAACGTTTTGCTTCGTCGTTTATACGTCGCGTTGTTCGAAGGACTGGAACAATTTACCTGTTGCGGTCTTCCTATCGTATTTTAATTTAGGTGTCTTCATGGCAATAGTCAATAGGCTCTTACTTAATAAACTAGTACAATTCACAATCTAGAGTTAGTCAATGGGTGCTACATGGATATTTACCATGACTTTGGTTTTGTCCAGGTACATTTTAAGTCCCACTCTTTCGGAAACTCTACTAATAGTCCGGTCAATTTAGACATCCAAGGTTACAATAATTCGCACTTGGCTGAAAATTGGTAGGATTGTTCAATACACTATTATAAAGGAAATGTGAAAAGTCCTCATCGATCCGGCACGTGCAAAAAAAAATACACGTGGTCAAAGGTCACAAAAATGGGTTTTTTGCGATTTTCAGCAAAATGGTAAGTTTTATCATAAAATTAGCTCAGACAAAAATTGTAGATCAGACAATTATCTATAAAAATGTCTAACTACTTTTTTCCTAAGAGCCACCGTTTTTGAGATATAACGATTCAAAAAGTTGAAACAGTAGCAAGCGCAACCTGAGAAAAAGAGGTTGAATCCAAAAATTTTGTATGTGGTATTACTAACTAGTAGTTGTGAAGTGTCAAGACATGATTCTTCATGTCTTGACACTTCACAACTTTTTTTATTTCGGACAATTGTGGCTAAATAATGTGGCCCATTAAATCAAAAACTCCAGGTCGTTCTATCATTAGACGCACTCTAATAGCATTGAATGTATTCGACATAGTAAAATAAAGCAGGTATACGACCCTAGCCACGCAGACAATTGAATGGGAGGCAGATGTTGCTGAAGGTTACACTGGCGTAGAAGATAAGGGAATGGGTTTTTTTTTTACCCCAAATTTTCATATTTTATCTGTGTTAGTCACACTGACCGATAGAACGATATTTTTGCTTGTATTACGGCTTCAGTGATGTACGAGTATATACGTGGTGTACTTATTCATATTTTGACGATTACAACTCTTTCAATATTTTGAATCGTTATATCTCAAAAACGGTGGCTCTTAGGAAAAAAGTATTTAGACATATTTATAGATAATTGTCTGATCTATAATTTTGGTCTGAGCTAATTTTATGATAAAACTTACCATTTTGCTTAATAACGCGAAAAACCCATTTTTGTGACCTTTGACCGCGTGTATATTTTTTTGCAAGTGCCGGATCGATGAGGACTTTTCACATATCCTTTATAATAGTGTATTGAACAAACCTACCAATTTGTAGCCAAGTGCGAATTATTGTAACCTCACCCCAATTAATTAGTCTATTTTGACCGGACTATAAGATCATCGGGCTTAATAATGACCTCATCCGTTGTCACAGCCTGCCACGACTTAACTACCATGTCGTCAGCAAACCAGGTGAGTGATGTACATACATGAATGTCAACGGTGAATACGATCACCGTTGACATTAATGCCTAGCCCTCTCACTTGTTTAAATTAATTTTAAAAAGTGCCCAAAGGGGTATTGGCCCGATTTTTAACCGACTTCAAAAAAAGGAGGAGGTTCTCAATTCGACTGTATTTTTTTTTTTTTTTTTTTTTTTATGTTTGTTACCTCATAACTTGCGACTGGGTGAACCGATTTTCATGATTCTTTTTTTATTTGAAAGCTAGTGCTTCCCGTGTGGTCCCATTGTCACCATTTTAATATCTGATGATGGGATCTTGTAGAAATCGAGGGAACTCTTTAATAAATAACAGCAGATTAACCGCGATTGTTGCTATAGCATATCTAAGCATTGTTTACACCATCACACAACATAATATCACGTCTGTACTCACTACAAAGGTTATAAAAACTATTTCGAAAAAAAATATGTTTAAGGGCACTTCAACGTTTTACGAAAAACGCAATACTGAAACTAAAATAAACATAATTAGATGTTTGTTCTGATGAGATATTCTTCAAATTTCATGCGTCCTAATTACGTTAGCTGGTCCTTGGTCGCACTACTGTCCCTGGGTAATCGTGACCCTGGAACTTAAAGGGCTATTGAAGGAACACTGTGGGTGAGTATGACAGTAGTATGACTGTCAGTACAAGTTTGACAGTCCCTCCCGCTCCACTCAGGGTGGGACTTATTGGATGATTTTGCCTCGTAAAAAAAAAGGTGTATTATGACTTAGGTACTTATGTGTGACCTTCATTATCGGAAGACAGATTTCGTAGTCTTTTTTTTTTGTCATTTCCTGCAATGATCTATCGTCGTGTGGTTTATTTAACAATTTGTTGGCGTCCAAATCCGATAAAACTATGCTTGCCAAACTTTTGACACGACTTAGTGCAATATATATTTGCCCTTTAGCAATTTTTTTGCCAAGGTCAATTACAGCTCTTTCAAGGATGGTACCCTGGAGTTTGTGAACTGTAACCGCCCAGCTTAATTTTAGATGCAACATACGGCGCTCCACATCTCCGTAACCTCTCAATGCCTGAAACGTAGTACTAGATGGAGGTATGGGTATCCAACCATTATTGTTAATTAAGTCTAAGCCCAATAGACTCGTCATCAAATTTAATATATACGGCATCTGGTAGCTCGCCATCCTCCAGTTGGTCTCTCCACAAGGCTGGCCGTTTGATTTTTTTTATAATATCCATAGCTCCATTCACTAGTCCTTCTGATACGGCGATGTTGCGTCTCAACATCACTCGGTATTCGAGGCCAATTTTTATTGATGAGAGAAAACCACACCACAGCTGTTGACGTCCTTGGGAATCACGTTCTCTGGTAGTGTTCTACCATATGTTGCTACTTCACGCGACTGAAATTGTCCTTGAGTTAAGTTTCCTTTTTTTCAAATAGGCGATTCTCCCTGTCTTCCTTTGTTTCATTTAAACGGCGCGGACTCTATGAGCAGCGCGTTTAGTAGGTCTACCCATACTCAAATAAGTAATTAGTGTCTTTCAGATTCACTAAAAATCAAGAAATAAAAAACAATTTTAACAAAAAAAAAACACCGACTTCAAAAAATAAATATTCCAAAACAAATTAATATGCACTAAAAAGTAAAAAAATAATTGCGTATTTTTGTAAGCAGGTACAATTATTTTTATTTTTGGAGTCGGTGTCAGCCAAGGAAACGCCAACAACCTAGCAATAATAATATGAACTTACTAACATTTAAATACAACTACTTACACAACTGGTGTAAAACTGTGATGTTTTGTAGTGATAAATAACAAACCTATCTAGTTGGCTGACACCGACTCCAAAAATAAAAATAATTGTACCTGCTTACAAAAATACGCAATTATTTTTTTACTTTTTAGTGCATATTAATTTGTTTTGGAATATTTATTTTTTGAAGTCGGTGTTTTTTTTTTGTTAAAATTGTTTTTTAATGAAAATAAAACTGCACCAAGAATTTTGAAAAATCAATTTCAAGCCCGGATTTGAACACGTTAACTTTGAAAATAAAATAGACGCTGTGTTTACAATTTGATAGTGTCTCTGAAAAATCTGACTTAATAAATGGCCCTTGCAAGTCAGTCTGTCGTCAACGTGACCATGTTTTAAAAGCTTACTGTTTCATTCAGCGCAATGCAACGCAATGTTTGATAAAAAGGCAAAGTGAAAAAGAGAGATAACGCCTGAACGCTCTGTTGGCACTCAATAATTCCATCATTCATTCGAAAATTTAACAAAATTTGTTCCAGGAAATACGCGTTACATATTTACAAATATTAAAACTTCTTGGAAACAATATTCGTCATTCCATATTTCAGTTAAATGTGCAAGGTTTCGATAGATTTATTTTAATTCCTTTTGAATTTACTCGTATGAGTACAATATGACGAGTGAATTTCTTGCAAAATAAGCAGACTTTTAGCGATCTTTTCTGAATTAAATTTACACAAAAAGTTTTGAATTCAAAGGAAACCTAGATATTATATCTACAAGATATTACTTAATGCCAAATGCATTAAGTCTGCCTTTGTACTTTGTGGTGCATTAAGATTAAATAAATAAATAAGGTATCTGTTTTTCCAAGATTAGATATTAGATTAGATCAGAGATTAGAGAAAGATATTTTATAGATAAAGTTCACGTAAGAGCGGTGATATGGAAATCGATCTCGGATTAGACGCTCGTCAGGCAATATTTAGAGAAATGTTGTCATTAAAAGTTGTGTCGATGGTACCTACCTATATTTTAGGATAATGTATTCCCTAACAGCCGAAACCAATAACCTATCAATCGCATATCGGAAATAGAAAAACAAATGAAACAACAGAAAACATGTATAATTTTGTACATACATTTTTTTTTTTTTTTTTTAATTTGTTTTACTATATCCAGTGTGCCAAAACTGGAGATAGATAGATTATTGGGTTCGGCCGTAAGTTGACCATAATTTTGATTAAAGTACGGTTAATCTACATATGACTTACTTAAGTCATGCGGGATTTACGGCCGCACTCAGGGTCATTCATTAACGTTAATCATCACTTAAGAAATTGTCACATTGACAGTTTTACACAGTTTTTCAGTGAAGGTTTGACAATACTTAACTTTAATGGACGCTAATGAACCATTAGCTGGACTATGCGTTCGGCCGATAAACTAAGAATGTTTTGATAAAATACAATTATTTTCTTAAAACCATATGTCACACTACCGAATAGCACAGGCAATACGAATTCGCTTCTTGGCTAGGAAAATAGACGTTTCAAAAATAAAATGACGTGGTTTTGGTTTTCATCACATTCGGGCCCGAGTTCCCTTTGAGTACTTTTGCTCTTCAGTTTCTGGTTTCGGATTGGGTCGTCTACGCCCTTTGAAAAACGCTGTATCTAGATGTGATTGGAAGCATGTGGAAACCATGATATGAGAATATTGTCATTTCAAAAGAACACACATGACTAAAATTCTTTACCTACATTATTACAAAAGCGACTTGTACAAACCCAATTAAGAGATTAGTATCGTGACGTGAGACGCATAAAACATCATTTATCATCGATGTGATGATGAAGACATAATTTTAGCTGAAAGACTTCCACTGTTGGACATACGCCTTCTCCAAGCGCCGCCACAACAACCAGACCTGTGCGTCTTGGATTGGATTCCTTCTGAGACGCCTTCCGCCGCTGCGTCTTCTGGTATCTGCGTGGCCACCACTCTAGAACTTTTCGGCCCCTTCCCTACCTACTGCCGCTTAAGTTTGGCAATTTTTTGGGCAAGGTTGGTAAACTTGTTTTTTTTCCGGATATCTTCATTCCCTCTTCTAGAGAGGAGGCCCGAGTCCCAGCAGTGGGAACATTATAATGCCGATAATGCTAATGCTAATCATCATTCATGATGCAATCACGCAAGGAAACTCTGAGCATATCCCTTTGTATTGCTCTTTAGATGATTTGAGAGCCTTCTGATAAGGTCCATTGTGAGCGACCACATTTCAGAGCGAGACGCCTTTTATTTCAATTAATGTTTAATCTATACAGACTGGACAACAAAACGAACTTGATTTTACAGTAATACAAAATACGACAAATATTATGATATGGTAGATAAAATCGGTAGAGTGCATGAGAACAAATTGCATATTGTGTAGAAATAGCGACGTAGCTTCAAAGCTGTTTATAGAAGAATAATAAATTATACCCTGGTTAGTGGATATGTCATTCGGTAAACTTCTAATACATAAAAATAGGTCGTTGTAGCGATGCTTGGGAGAGGCATATGTCCAGCAATGGACGTCTTTCGGCAGAGATGATGATGATGATGATGATGATTAAAAAATCTTGTATCGCAGTGTTTGTTAACGAAATCCACCGAAACGAGTACACAAATTTTTTTCACGAATTTTTTGTGTATATTGGTAGGTCTGAGAATTAGTAGTTTAAGCATTTTTTTTCAAATATCGATTTTAAATACCGACTAGTTTTCGCCGATAGCGTTGTTCGTGTTGATGTTTGAAATTGTTTCCCGAAAGCGTCGGATTCGGGATGAGAACTTTGTACACTTTATTTACAAAAAATATTGTTGATATCTACAGTGAAATATATTTAGAGATGAGTTTAAGGGTTTGGAATTAGGTGAACTTAAGTTAATCAGAGATTACCTACTATTTAATGGCTTGGTAATAATGTAAAGGTAAAAAAGCCAAATAGCACATAAATATCTTTAGATTTTAATTTATTAGAGCTGGCTGTCTGCGTCATATAAAGACTTTGGAGAATAGAGAAATATGTCTCTGCTGCTGCAGTTGTCAATAAAAATATTAGAAGAAAGTTTTATTTTAGAGATGCGCTACCAAATCCAAGCTGCTGGTTATATTATATATATTATATTAAAACATTAGCTTATTGCCTTAATAAAATGACCTGAATGAATGATAAATGGTATTATTTTTGGAGGCATGCCCACCGTGGCCACAATTCCGAAACTGTCATTAGCATGAAAGGACAGAAATACCGATTGACGTATAGTGGCAATGTGTCTCACATAGAAACTAAATATTATAATAATAAACCTATATTCTGTTCGCTAGTTCACTAGTTTTAGTAGCTACATTAATTAGTTAATTTTAGCGTAACGTTCTACTTACATATGCTCAGTAATATCAATTTTATGATAATAAAGCCGTGTTCCTGAAAAAACTAATCTTGGTTTATGTAAAATCTATTAGGTTAAGATTTCAATACGTTCGGATATAATGGGGGAATAGGTAATATTTTGAAATAAACAAGCCACTTAGGTAGTTTACAATATTTATTAGAAATATTTGCTAAAAATACATAAATTAAAAGTATAACGCTATGATATGATTATTATTATGTACCTACTAAAGTAAAGAATTTTTTCATAAATAAACGGATAGGTAAATAAAATAGCGCGTATTACGTTCGCCACATTTACAAAGTGCCTGGTTACATGTTATACGAGTATATAATATACATTCGCTTAAAAAGTTAACATAAAATCATTTTAAAATGCCTCCTAAAAACGATATATTAGCCGACCTATTTTTTACAAATTGACATTTATGAATTGCCTTTACTGAAGTTTGCGATATCAGCTGTCAATTAACGTTATTCGGATTGACAGCTTACTTCAAGCGCACTCCATCAAATGTACACTACTGGCTCAATCTTTTTTCTTTTCAATTATGATGCAAATATTCCACAACTTTACACAATGCCATCTAGTCCCAAACTGAGCTGAGCTTGTGCTCTAAGTAGGTACTAGACAACTGATAAACAAACTTATATATTGATAAATTACACCCAGACACACAGCAAATGCTCGTGCTCATGATAGAAACATTTGTCCTGGGTGGGAACCGAACCCACGACACTGACCACTAGACCAATAGGCCTGTCACCAAATACCACTGTCTACAACAACCGGTGCTCCAAGTAAAGCATTAAGACCGAACGAATACATCTTCTAATTGCGAACTCTAAAGTCCGTTTTTTAATTCTGGATAATGATTTGGCAGGTGCAAATGTCAAACTCCAGAATTGCGTTGTCACCTTTTTTATTAAAGTAATTGCCTCCGAGTTTGATTTGCCTTGAATACCTTATTTTTTTTTAATTTTGCGTTTAAAGAAAGTAGGTATCTTTTATAATGCAGTCTCATGTAAATTTAAAATGATTGTTGTTTAAAATTATTGTTAAAAAATATTATTATTTTCCCAAATAAACTTTATCAGCCAGTCCGATTATAATTTCGATGTCTTCAAGGCTAGAGTGAATAAATAGGCTCTTATTAAACCAGTGCGCCTTACCATCAACGATTGTACCACTTCTTACCATCAGGTGGAATCGCGGTCAAGCACTTTAAATATTAAACAAGTTTATACCAATTTAAAAAATATATATCTTAGTAGATAGAAAATATAATAAACATAATGGATATGGTACCTCCTGACACGTGCCGAATTTCCACTGGTTGCGTTAAACCGCCATGCACCGGTGCGAATGCTATATCCACTAATAGGCTTTGGTTTAACCCCCAGAAAATCGCAGTGATGTGGCTACCGCATACAAAGGATGAATAGAACGACTCTCGCTATCCAATGTACAATTACAGCTCGGTACCTCAGAGACTTATGCACTAAAATTCTGTTATCGAAGTCAGGTGGTTGGATTCTGATGAATAATTTTACTCAAACTTAACTCTTGGGTTTTAGTCAGTAAAAGTTTGATATTGGTGGGGAATTATGGAGCGGGAGAAGTATTTTGATGATTCCCCAACTAAAAAAAACTCAACTCTTCTAAACTAGAATAAATAAGAGTCTTGTTTTATTTCTAATTAGGTATTCTAGTTTTATAATAAATCCATATATAATAAATTCACCAACAGTGAACAGTGACATCACTGTTCACTGTTGGTAAAAGTGTCTAGAATCATTTTAGTTATAATCGTTTGCATTACTAGGTACCGAAACTGGGCGAAAAATAACCCTGCTTTTGCAAGTCTTCAAATCTTAGTAAGACTAAGATTTGCTTATATTGTATTTTATGAGTGAGACATTTGCTTTAGTCAAATTGTATTCGGAAAGTATAAAAGCAGACTATAAACTACCTACTTAACTGCAACTAAAGACTACTTATTTTACAAATATTTCTCGCTCATTTGATCAAAATCATTTGCAATTCCTCACTATTTATGAAATGGCAAAAACATGCAACATTCGAATTGTCAAATCATTATCTCTGAAAACAGAGTTAGGGTTTTTTGTTATTCATAGTAACCACAACGCGTTATCTGCATATTTCAACAGACTTTAATTATTTTTGGGGCTACTTTCTTTTAAACTTTAAATGTCCACATATCCACAGCGTACGGAACCCTAAACAATAACCACATCATTGTTTCATTGATCAGTCTGAAACTGCAATTAAAGCCTGTCAAATCTAAGAAATATCCTTTGAAAGTTCTGACAGATTGAAAAAAGGGATGGGGTCAAAGAAATCGATTTCATTTATTTGTAATTTTTAATAGATTACACTTTTCAGACTTACGTTAAGCTGTAAAAGCTTTTTATTGGTATATCTATTTTACTTGAAAGATCTTTACAGCGTAACTTTGAATAAATCTAGAAAAAGCTGTCTATTGTATGGGTTATTTTGCTTTATTTGAAAGAATTTAATTTAAAACAGTTCATTATTTTTTTTATATTTTGTTATAAAATAAAAATAATGTGATTTACGCCTATACAAAGTTATTTCTGTTTGAAAAGTGTGAAATGTTAAACGTCTTAGATTTGATAGCCTTTAGTTTTTATTTCTTATGTCGCATTCGAATTTCATTTTTGTTAAATACAGAAGAGCCTCTAATCTTATGCTTTGCCTTGACCGTGAAAATATATATGTGGTATGTTAGGTTAGGTTAGAGATGCCAAACATCTCTACGCTGATGCACCAATATTTCAGTCAGCGTGATTCAAGTTTAGATACATTAGCGCAAAGATGTTTCAAGTGTGGATCTATATCTTAAACACCCGAAAATTTTAAAAGTATATAAAAATAACCGTGGTTTTATTGGGGTAGAGCGAGAGGGCGTATTCACATTTAATGTCTTTCAGTGTAGGCTTTCCACAGTTACAATTTTTTTTGTAATGTAAACTAGAGCTTGACCTCGATCCTGCCTGATGGAAATTTTTGCATAAATGTGATTTAATCGATGTTTTAAATTGGGTACTTGACAGAGCCAACACTACATCAATCAAACGCGTCATGGAAGTAATACCGCAGTGACTTCATTCAGTACAAACCATGTTTTACGTGACAAGGACAGAAGAAATCCTTCAAAAGAGTGAAACTTCTCATTTTTCCTACTGATTTATTTAATTTTTCGCACTCGAAGTGACATTAACAGAGCATTCGAAGCCGGTTTTTTTTTATAAGCTGGCGTAAAAGCCATAAGCAAAATAATACAATAAAAAATTGTTTCCAAATTGAATTTGTTTTCAGCAAATAATAAATACTTTTCTGCATATAAACCTGAATAGTATGTTTGGAAAATATATTTTTTATTGGATAACCTATATATCGAGGAAGCTAGAGGCTTTATATTTAACATAACACTACCATCAGCAATGAGCAAGTGAGGTCAGCTTCAAGGGACCGCAGACCTGAGTACATAGTTTTCATTTCAACTCTATACGTCCACGCATTCTCGAGATAAAGGGTCTAGATAAACAGATTAAGAAGCGAGCCAAGATAGTCGGTAATGATTCACTTGTCGAGTCTAAACTTCCAAAATCTTGAGAATCGTCACCGAGTTGATGGCCTGTCGACTTTCTATCGTTTATATTTTGGGGAGTGTGGGTTGGAATTGCGCAATTTATTTCCACAAAGTTCTGCCCGACTAGACGTACAGTGTTGCACCACCAGTATATGGTTGAGACCCCACTCACACGTAGGTACTAAGCGTTTTGGGAATACATTTAACGTGCGTGCAGCTAAGAAGTGGGATTCCCTGCCGGAGGCATTTTTTAGGTGGGAAATCATCAAAACGACTTTTCTCGCTCTTTGGTGGAAAGAGAGGACGTCAAGTGAATAGGTTACTTCTTTTTCGTCGGACACGTCAATGCTTACCATAAAGTGAGATATTGGTCAACAGCGAGCCAACTCAAACTTTTTATTTTTCCCGTAGACCCATATGGGCATTTATAAAACGTCAGAAGCTAACGCACGGCTCCAATTGGTCGTTTCCTATGGAGAAGAGCAGGCAAGAGACCTCATAGTTACTCTTTCTACAATATTTCCATTTTACAATATTATTAGATATGAGAAGACTATGTAGACTGGTAAGCTTTGTACCTAAAAGCACACTAAAAATTGTAATTTATGGATCCGTGGAGTTTAAAGTATTCTCACATCTACATTAGAAGAATAAGCTATATAAAATTAAAATAAACCTATCAATAAATTATAGATGTATAAATTAATAAGTTACTAGTGAAATTAACGTAGCCGTTGTTTAAATAATATAAAAAACATGGCAAAAATAATGCTACAAGAGAGAAAAAAAGTGTCAATATAAATAATGAATTTAAAACAATTATGAAGCAGTTCATAGATGACTAAACATCAATGCAGTAAGTGAGCTGCCAGGGAAGCCATCTGAGTGGAAGTAGTCATTGCCAAGCAAGCGTGTCTTCAACGTAGTCTTTAATCTTGTAATACTCTTTCTTGCCAAGGACACGCTTAATATTGGTTTTGAACTTTCCCTAACCTTGTTTAGTAACTGAATTTGGCAACTTGTTATAGAAACGCATGCTGTCAATAAGGAATGAATTGCTTGTCTTAACTTACCCCCATTTGGGAATTACAATTTCATGTTATATTACACGTATTAATATGATGTAAATCGCTTCTTGTTTTGAAAACTCAAGTTTTTACGAACAGGAATTCTAACAACAATAAAAAAGACAAACGGACAATAAAGTGATCCGATATTCCCTGAACCCTAAAAACTAAAAATAGAAATTATTGAAAAAAAAAATGATTTAAAACGTAAAAGTGACAAAACCATGAATTGTATTTTTTTTATCAACAAATCAAGTTTTTATTTTAACTTTATTCATTTATTTTTAAGTTGCCTGCCTAAACGTATAATTAATGAAAAAAATGGACCAATAAACCTCCTGGTAACATACATATGTTGCCAGGAAGTTTATCTGTCTTTTTTTATTGTTGATAAGATTGTTGTTCGTAAAAATTTAAGACTTTTCAAAATTAGAAGCGATTTACATCATACTGATACGCGTAATATACATTAAATTGTAATACCTAAATGGAGGCAAGCTATAACAAGTAAGTCATATCTTATTGACAGCATACGTTTCTATAACAGGTTGTCAAATTCGGTTACCAAACTCAGTGACGTAAAGTGCAAAACCCATATTAAGCGTGTCCCTGACAAAAAAGCGTATTGCAAGGTTAAAGACTACGTTGAAGTCACGCTTGTTTCACACTATTTCTGTACTAATGGCTTTCTTGGCAGCTCACTAACTGCATTATCGTTTAATCATCTGTGAAATACTCCATCATTTTTTAAAATTAATTATTTATACTGACTCTTTTCTTTGTTCTATTGTGACATTGTTCTTACAATGTTTTTTATATTATTTAAACTACAGCGACCTTAATTTAATTAGTAACTTATTATTGTATACACCTATAATTTATTAATAGGTTTATTTTAATTTTATAAAGCTTCCTATTATAATTTAAATTTGCGAACAGTTTAGAGTCAGCTGATTCATGGATTACAATTTTTATTATGCTTTTGGGTACAAAGCTTACCGGTCTACATTGTCCTCTCATATATATAAATATTTTATTATGGAAGTATTGTGGAAAGAGCAACCATGGAGTTTCTTGTCGATTCTTCTACATAGGAAATGGCCAATTGGAACCGTGCGTTAGCATCTGACGTTTTATAAATGCCCACGAAGGTCGCTAATGTGATAAATCTAACATTCGTTATATCACTAGTACTAATCGGTTTGAGAATACTCTCATTTCGCACATTTTTTGACAGTCGCATTCGTATACGCAAGAGACATTCGCATGTTTGGCGAATGTTTTTATCAAACAAAAAGGAAATAATATAAATATTTATTCAATGGAATAGAATGAAATGCAACTCATACGATTTTATAATTTTTACATCAATATTTTTGTATCACACAACCTGCATTTCACATTTGCAGTGTCACAAATTGAGAAACAATGTGTTAGTGAAGTTTGGGGTCATAGTTAAGTTTTTAACAGACTTCAAGAAGAAGGAGGATTTTGCTTTGTGTGTTTATCAAATTTTCGATCAAGCGAGGAATATTTTTTTTAAGATTATACTACCGAGTTGGTCCCAAGAAATAGTATTATGATTTGGTCATGAACTTCAAAGATATGGAACAGAACTCCTCATAGGATCATAGCATAATAGTCGTAACAAGTAAAATAGGTTTGTTTAAGCGTGTTGTCGATGTCTGACTGCCTAAAAAGAAGAGGGGATACATCGAAATAACATGATGATGTAGCCAGGCAGGTACGCACTGGAATTTTGTAACAAGCACATGTATCCTAGCCGTGTTTAGGTTTATAAGAATTGTCATCAGATTTGCGCGCACTTTGTCTCAAAATCAACATTCGCATCTCGAATATTGAATTTGAATATTCGCATTCGCCTACACGAATGTGAGTTTAATATTCGTTATATCAATAGTGCATATGGTTGGCATGTCCACCATGTACCGGTGGTGCTACGTGGTACATCTAGTGGTCGGGTGGTGGAAAAGACTCGGTACAAATAAATTGCGCAATTCCAACGCAAACTCCCCAAAATATAAACGATAGAAAATTGACAAGCCACCAACACGGCGACGTTACTCAAGACTTTGGGAGTTTTGACTCGACAAGTGCATCAATCCCGATGATCTTCTTGGCTCGCTTCTTAGTCGTTTTCTTAAGACCCTTTATCTGGAAAATGCCGAGACACCAATTTGAAATTAAAACCATATACTAAGGTTTGCAGTCTGTTAGAACTGTCAAACGGTATTTTTTTAGGGCTCTCGCTCACGGCAACTTTCTGAAGCGCGTTTACGAAACGCGCGTCAGCCGTGCTACTAACTCGCTACAGTCGCATTTTAAACGCGCGTCCGCTGCGCTACTAACGTGCTACAGACGATAGCGGCAAGAGGACGCAGCGAGGTTGGCAAGTGAATGAAAAACAAACGCAGTCTACAAACGGTACACGGTCGCAAGTAGCCGCGCTACTGCATCGCTTCAAAAAGTCGCCGTGGGTGAGACCCCTTAGATTTAACGTATCTAATTTGTAATAATACTTATATTTTTCTAATATATAATTTGTTTTATTACACTTTACATTAATTATTTTACAAAGGGTGTTAAAAATGAGTATCCAACATGGTAATAACGCTGTCCTTGTCTTGGGCGGTTTGAATGCCTCCCTTCACTCAGGTTTCCTCACTAGCGTTCAGGTTTCAAACTTAGCAACCTTCGTTTCGTTTGGAATTTAACATGCTTTCCAAAACCTAAAAACACTGCTTTATCTTTTATTCACATAATCTACTGTTTTATGATCACATACTAAAATAGTAAAAACAATTATATCAATACGTGTCGTTCGGTACTTTCGGCCTACTTTAACTAAAACATATCACTAATACTGCTAGTATAGTATATAAATGTACAAATGTAGGTACGTTGCTTTTGCAAATGTGCTTTTACTAATATATAAATGTACATAATAGCTAGTACAGAAAAATAATATATGTTGAGAGTAACAAAAATTACAATAGCATTATAATAGACTTTTTTATAAAACTCTAAGCCTACGTCAGCAGCACTACGAGAGTCTTACTACCGTGTAGCCGCGTAGCACTGTAGCACAGCTGCACTACGAGAGTCTTAGACCGCGTAGCACTGCCTCACTGCTGCACTACGAGATTTAGACTGCGTAGCGACGTAGCATTGTAGGATGGTCGCATTTAGTTCAGTAATGGATTTAACTGATTGCTATACTTGTACAAATAATTCGCGATAGTTGTATTCAACCACCACAAATTCAAATATCAGCTTTAACGTTGTAAATAAGTTGCCAGTGAAGTAGGGTTAGGTTTTCCGGTGCTGGGGAGACCGTTGTACAGTCTCCTCAGGGAGTGGTTTAACAGGCGTTGCACAGAGGGGGGTTGGTCTTTTAAGAGGTAACAGCGCTCCTTCTATGTTCTGATAGTGATCACCGTGTGGTGGTTTTAGTGACGTAAAAATCCCACATTCCCCGGACTTATCCTCAACTTCCGGGCGTCTATTGAAAGTTTCCCCTCGAAAAAAAGATTTTATGGAGCTAGACGTGGTGAGGTAGAAGTCCAGGCGCTTAAAGTGCTCCATCACGTCCAAACACGAAGTCATTATCATTATAAGTAAGTTATTCCTGTGCCAGTGTAGTAGGGTTAGGTTCTCCGGTGCTAGGAGAGGCAAGATGCACGTGAGCGCGCAGAGGCCAGGTGCCTGACGTGCTACTTCACGCCTAAGCACGAAGCCATTATCATTACAAGTTATTCCTGTGATAGTGTAGTAGGGTTAGGTTCTCCGGTGCCAGGAGTGGCGAGATGCGCGTAGGCGCGCTGAGGCCAGGTGCCTGAAGTGCTACTTCACGCCTAAGCAAGAAGCCATTATCATTATAAGTTATTCCTGTGCCAGTGTAGTAGGATTAGGTTCTCCGGTGCTTGGCGTGGCGAGATGCACGTAGGCTCGCTGAGGCCAGGCGGCGGGGCGTGAGCGCTCCATGACGCCGAGACAGGAGGCTGCGCTGCTCCCAGTACCGCCGAACGCACGGGTGCTTGATGTGGACATCGAGTGGACCGAAATCACCTGCAAACACACAACTGCCAGTGAATCTAGAAAAATTAAAGAAGTGTAAAGGTCAACGCACAGTGAGACAGAGCCGAAGTGAATTTCTAAAAATGTAAATAGCATATTATTGATGCCTTGTGTGGCAGCAGCTGGTGCGTAAGGATGTCTGTTCCCTTATGGTTGCGGCCATCTCCTTCGATCAGACATCAAACTTAGGACGATCCGTAGTCCAATACAGTACCTATAACCATTTATTCATTTCATTTCCAACTAGTCACCTGAGGTTTTGTTCGTTCACTTCAATGTCTATTTTACTTTTAGTAAAAATTAATAATTGAAAATATAAGCCACCATAAAGCCACTGCTATTTTTACCAAATGTTTTTGCTTTATGCCGAGTCAGCAGCTTTTTTGAGCTCGCAAAAATTATATTATTATTATTATTTTAAGACTGCTTTGTTGTATGTAGGTATTTTTAGTTTTTATTTGATTGTATGCGGCATAAATAAAATGTATTCTTTCTTTCTTTGTAAAGACAGTTAAAAGATTTCACAGTAATTAATTAAACTTATATAAATCCTGTAAAAAATGTACCTATGGATATTCTAAAAACATATCGAGTGATAGAGATTAACCTGTAAATATATATGTATAAAAGTAAATTATCTCACACAAGGTGTAAAAAGTGAAGTATCCAACACGGGAGTAAAAGCTATCTTTGTCTTGGGCGGTTGGAAAACCTCACTTCATTCAGGTTTCTGTTAATTGTATAAATCCCTCACTAACGATCTGGATTAAAACTTATCAACCTTCGTTTTGCTCGGAAACCATTATACCACCCACAAAATAAATAAAGTGTTTTATCTTTTACGCAAAATACGCACTTTATTCGTGGAGTTGTGGACACCAGCCCGATATACCATACCATTTATCCTCTGGTCACAAATTATACTATTTTTCCGAATTAAGGCAAACATTGAAAACTTAAATTAGACGTAATAAAAATAAAATAACAAAACAATTTGTCGCACGGCTTTAAATAGGTCCAGTTCAGAATAATGCTAGACAACCACGTACTTAGCAGTTGTCTGATGCTGGTTTTGAACGAAACTTTTGAGTGTAAGTAGGTATGGATATAGTACGTGCTTCCAACTGTATTCATGAAATTGACAGTTTGAAATTGTGCCCCCTACCATTCAAAGAAAGCAATATGAAGATTGCTTTAGCTCTTCGTTTCCAGGTGTGTCTAAGTAACATTAAGTTAAAATAAGATGCAGTGCCCACAATTTTAAAAACAATTTTATTAATCCAAAGTTAGGATGTGTCCCGCTTGCCTTGATAAAAGTGTGACACGCTTGTCCGATCCATTCAAAGATGTGAGAAAAGATCTAACGCTATCTGGATAAAACATAGATAGAGCTACTTATTGTTGAAAAATTACGTTTTGTAACGGAAAACTTAATTAACATATATTCGAAATATTTTAAGATTTTCGTTTTTATCTAACGTTATTGAATTTTTTAAATACATTTAGTTTATCCTTAGCACCGAACAAATGGGAAAGGGAAACACGTTTGGTTACGGAAAACTTAATAAAAGCATACAAAACCATTTCCAGGTGTTTTAAAGTTTTCATTTATATCGGCGGATTATTTAACTAAATCCATTTTTGCCCGTCTGATAAACATTTATGGGTTGAGAATATTCGAAATATTTGTAATTTTAACATCGCGTTTGCCGCAAATAAATAGCTTAAAAAAGTTCATGGTTTATAAATTCCTACGTAGAGAAATACGCACTGTTTTTCTGACAGAACAGAAATACGTTTATTTCAAATAGACCATTTACAGGCATTTTTAAATTCTCTAAATGTCAGTCAGTCAAAAAAACAAGTGAAGCTAAACTGCACGCTCCAAGCAGAATGTGTACCGTCAAAAATAAAATAATACTAGCATATTTCCACGTAAATGTATTAACGTGAAACTGGCATGCTCTAATAATATTATTATATTAGCCTAGCGGTTAATTATTGCTTAACCATTTTACGTATAACCATCAGATATCAATACAACGTGTAACGTTAAAAGCACAAAACCTCAGGCACCCCAAATTATTTTTAACTCAATTGACCTACTTATTACTGAGAGAAAATAATCATTAAAAAAATGACTGGGCAACATGACAGGGGTTTTACTTTCAGAAGCAAACTCATAGCCCAAGTATATTCTGTCTACCAGTGTCACGTGAGGATCTTACTTATGTTGATATTTATTAATAACGTTATTAGAGTAGGTACATGCCAAATAAGATTTTGATTTTAAGCCTATACCTATCTATTACCTACTGTAAGAATTAATTATGTGCAACACCTTTCAGTGACAAGTTAACTTTAATTTTTAAGTTTGTTATAATATTTATAATAATGTTTGATTGGGGTGCCATAAATAAGTAAATAAATAAAAGAATAATTTATAGTGTAGGTCGGAACAATGCAATTTAAAATAGAAAGAACTTTATGTTGGAGATTAAATTTTACACAACACGATTAAATAATCGTGTTTATTAAATAATAAAACAAAACATTGTACCAAAAACATGTTCCCTACCCGCACTGTGTAGATGTGTGCGAGGTACCGTTAATGCGAAATAAATTTCATATTGTTTTCACATTTCAGTTGATCGAATTATGGTAATGTGGTGTTGGACCAATTCATAAAAGGCTTTGTCTTCATTTTTATAAAATATAATTAAATTCGAGGACAGTGTGTTACTCCATCCAATATTTATAAACCAAAAACAGTTTATATGTTTCAAAAATATAACGTGGATGTTTTATTGTCTTAAACATTGATAATTATGAACAGAGACTAGGTTCACTGGTAAAGAATGTCGGAAGCATTAAGTCCGCCTTTGTAACTTACAGAGTCCATATTTGAAATGAGCACGGCCAGACAACTGCGAAAATATGAGGAATAGCAAAAAATACTGTAAGAAGTACGATTATGAGGAAAAATAAAGAGTTTTGAAAAATCAGTATTCTTAGAACATATTAATTACGGAATAAATCACACATAGGCAGAAAACAAAATTTAAACTTAAGAGAATTGTAGAATCTTAATATCATTCATATTTTAAAGTATTATTCTTGATTCATATTTAATTATTACAATATATATATTGCAAAAAAATGTGAAATCGACTCTCAAGATTCACATTTGTATTGTTTCGTAGTAAAAGTAAAAATTAGTTAAAACCATTGGAATCAGAACATGACGTATAATTTTTTTATCGAATTTGTTTAAAAAATGTCGGATTTTGAAAAAAATGTGTCCCAGAATGCTGTCCTAAAAATAACGAAAATATTTTGACATTTACGTACCTACGCAACTATGATGGCTGATTTATTGAAAAATTGTACCCACGCAATTTTGTACCGGTCATTTGACACAACTAATGAAGCTTAAAATAAGATTCAATAGCTTTTTCACACAACATACAAAATGCACAAAGTTGTATAAATCTGATTGTGGCTTACCTTGGATCTATGATGTAACAGCGGTCGACTTTCAGACGAAGAGCCGTCGGCGTCAATATTCCTCGACTGGTAGTCCTGTGCCATCCACAAAAAGACAAGCATGGCGATCGCAAGCATAGCGGCATACACGAAGAATTCTGTCGCCTGCAACATTTTACATGAACACATTCAAATTCGATTTCCATCTCGCTGGAAGCTGCGCTACAAAATGATATCGTATTTTCGCGGAAATCAGTACACATTGACGGAAGCTGTGCAGTGTTCGCAAACTATAAATTGGCGGAAACGAACTGAACTCGTAAGTAGCTTGTGAGATGAGTGTTGCGTATTGCTGTTATTTAGTTTCAGGATTTAAGCACACATTTAACTTATGTTGTACCCAGTTGCGTCGATTTCGAGAGCAACGAGAGATAAATAGAGGGTGCGGAGCATCCAAGAGAATCTCTACTATATTCATTCATAAGTACACTAAAACTTTAGTTTATTATAAATAAATTGATTCTTTTACTTTCTTACTCGTATCATTACTAGATGAAGCTACAGCTAACTCACTTCGCTCACTCTTGCATTGTTAGGGCCTATTTCACCACCTATGATTAAGTTGCCAATAACTTACTTGGCAGATAATTTCATACAAATTCTGTTCCATTTTTGAATTTATCCGGGAAGTAGTGGCTACTCGGACATTGTGAAACAGGCCCTAAGTTTACAACATTTAATGCTTAAGTCAACAAAAAGAAATCTCATCTTCATCATTTTAACCAATAGACCCCAAGTGTTGCTATAAGCAACGATCCTGTGCAAGCCAACAATGACCAAGATTATAAAATTAGTATAACATTATAGTGTCCATCATTGTTGACGGGACTATTACGAAACTATTACAGTATATCTATTACAATACTGAGATTATAATATCATACTAACTTAAAAAAAACCGATAACGTATATAAATATCATTGTTCTTCTTTGATAATAACTTCTTTTTCTTTAAACTTACTGATCAGTATGTAACAGTTTCCGCACATTACTTTATTGTTTTACCCATGACAAAGCAATAATAATAATTGTTAAAACAATAAATCTCTGTTCTTTTCTATTTTTCATTAATGGCAAATAGACCCAATGTCGACTATTAAACCAATGTCAAAGATAAATTGGACCAGCAACAGAATATCATTACTAGAACTAATAAATCTCTGTTACAAAATACTGACAATTGCAATCACAGGCCTTGACGTGCCTTTGCTGCGGCGCGGTGGTTCAATAATGTTGCCATATTTTACCTTAAAAAATAATTCCAGTAGGATATTATTAATATTGAGTCGGCTATTGGCTATCGTTTTTAGTTACAGTTGAATTTTTCAATAACAGTTTTTAGAGAACATTTTATTTTACGCGGGCTTACAAAATGCTATTGGCATTTTACGTAAACAAACAAAACGCCTTAGGCTAGGTTTAGTGCAGTATTAAATCGGGATGTTGGTATTGAATGAAGGTATATTTTCAGTTACAAAATGTATTTTTCCCTATTTATTACATGGAGTTAAAGGCCAAAACAAAAGGCAAAGCTGAAGACTCGAGGGGGAATGCAGCAGCAGAAAATGGAGGGCCTAATAAGCTTATCCCTCTCAATGAGTTGGAGGATACATAACTGGCAATTATTAAGTCCAGTAATGGTGGAGGGATTGCCCAGTGTGTAGTGGTATTCAGGTTCTTTTTAGGGTTCCGTACCGCATAGTAAAAAACGGAACGCTTGTAGGATCACTTTGTTGTCCATCGGGGAATCGAGTTCAAATCAAAACCATACACTCTCGTCTGTGGCCCCTAAAAGCTGTGAAAACATCAAGATACGGCAGTTTATGTCGTAAAAAAAATTTCGGAAGAATCAAAAATCATAGGGTAACTTCCGTCCAGAATCCTGTTTGGCATGAAGTAAGGTCTCATAGCATAAGGCTACGTCAAAAAAAAATTGCAATTAGAAAAAATCTTCGAGCTTCAATTCGGGAATAGAACAGTTTTCATTTGTAAGTTTGTAAGGAACCCTCAGTGAGCAAGTCCGAACGCATTTGCCCGGTTTTTAATGTTACAAATACCATCAGTCGATATGGTTGCAACCCCAGTTGATTAAAAAAACACAGCACTTGATTCTCCAATACATGAACACCCTTCCTTCAGTGTTCTACTCCTGTACTGATTTCTTTAGATCCCGTATTAGAAGTGGAGTGGCTCGATGACTGATCATCTATATTTATGTATTTAGGTATATAATATAATAATAATATAATATTCCACGAATTTCACACAACGACATCTAGTCCCAAGCTAAGCGGAACTTGTGTTATGGGTACTAGACAACTGATAAACATACTTATATATTTCTAAATACATACATATTATAGTTAAATTACACCCAGATAAGATATACGGAGAAGCTGACTAACATATCAGCGCACAGCCGAAATTACAGGGCCTATACGAACATAAATAGCATTTGGTAACGCAGAATCTAGCTGACTAATACTTTCACCACGATGTCTCAATCTAGGAGCATAAAATTATTCACAAGGTATCTTTTTATGATGTAGGCGAGCACTAATTAAGGATTTTCCGAAATTAAATCCCTAAGGGCCCTCGCCCATGGCGACTTTTTGAAGCGCGGCTAACGCGCTACAGTTGCATTTGAAACGCGCGTCAGCAGCGCTACTAACGCGTGCATCGCATCTGCTACTGCATGGCTTCAAAAAGACGTCGTGGGCGGTGCCCCAAAGGGATGTTGATTGATTCCGACGCACTCAACGCTTTCAGACGTGCTCATCAATGTATTAGATATTTAATAAATTAACATTAATTGCTTAAATAGTGACCTAGTTTTTGGTGTACTGGCGTGTTATACAGACACACTTTGTAAGTGCTGAGAAGTTTGAAAATGATCTATCTGATTGGATTATTATAACTTAAATATGGATAACAGTCCCTTCAATCGGAGCGGGATAACGCGACGCAGCCCTCCTCCAACACCTACACCGACGCAGCCCCAGCAACATAGTTGTCAACGTGCCCAGGAAGATGAAAAATTGGAGGTTGTTTCGACTTCAGACATTCAGATCTGGCTGAGCTCTATTGAGCAGCACCTGAATGAGGTATGTAATATTTCTTCTGATGGAAAATTAAACTCAGATCAGAAGCTAAAAATAAGCAGTTTATGCCGAAAAGTTGGTTATGGCGTTTCTCAACTAGCAGTCCAATACCAATCGCTAAAGAAAAATGCCCTGATGACCCATAACTCCCTAAAAATTTTGAGGGAAGAACGAGACCTAAAGGATTGTGTGCTAGAAGTGAACCGGACGATTAAAGAATCGTGTGGAAAGCAGATAACCGCTACGTCTTCTTTTGCAGACATGGTAAAGAAAGGGTCCAACAGTTTTGTTCGTCCTAATTCTTTTAGCTCTGTGGCGATCTATCCTCGCGACAACACAAAGACCAGTGATGAAACCAAGAACATCGTCCAGAAAATCGTTTGCCCTAGTGACATGAAGCTAAAAGTTAGAGGCGTTCGTAAAATAGCAAAAGGAGGACTGATTATAAGTACCGAGACGAAAGAGGATTTAGAAAAACTGAAGAAAACAGTCCAACTAGCGTCTTCAGGCCTCACCGTCGATGATCCCCACAAGCGCAAACCTCGCATCATAGTTATAGGAGTCCCTGCTTTAATGGCTGAAAATGAGGTTTTTAATTGTATTTATGACCAAAACTTGGTCGACAAATTGCCAACTATGACCAAAGATGCATTTTTGACCTCAATAAAGCT
Source organism: Mythimna separata (assembly GCA_030763345.1). Lineage (NCBI taxonomy): Eukaryota > Metazoa > Arthropoda > Insecta > Lepidoptera > Noctuidae > Mythimna > Mythimna separata. Next base: position 16,067,506 of record CM061167.1, on the reverse strand, counting down.
TAGCCATAAATCTGGCAGGAAAGATTCAGAGAACTGTAACTATATTATAGAGGTTACAGCTTCAATTCGGAAGGCACTCATCACGCAGGATAGACTATTTGTCAATTGGACGTCCTGTCCGGTACGAGACTTCACTCTGGTAACGAGGTGTTACAAGTGCCAGCAGTACGGTCATGCAGCCAAGACGTGCAGAGTCGCTGCCCCTACATGTGGACATTGCGGTGAAGAAGGGCACACAACCCAAGACTGCACAAAGAAAGCCGACACACCAAAGTGCGCAACATGTTTGCGCTTTAAAAAACCTGCCAACCACAAGACAGGAGATCCAGAGTGTCCTGCTAAGAAATCGGCCGAAAACAGGTACATCAATTCGATCGATTATGAGGGCGCCTAAGAGCGTCACACTTATACATATAACTTAGACTTAATTTACTGTTTATATTTTTCTTAGTTTTATGGATAGTAATTTAATAACTGATATAGATAATACATTTGTAACAGTTTCAAAGCAATGTAAGGTGGAGGAGTGCAGTCAACATTTTTCCGACTCTCATAAGTCATTAACCATACTAACCCAAAACATTCGTAGCATTTATAAGAATATGGATGGCTTTAACATTCTTCTTCATAGACTAAACTTTGAATGTGATATATTGGTACTAACTGAGTGCTGGCTATGTGATCGTCAGGCCTACCTCCCCGAAATACCAGGGTATAACTTATTTTATACCACAATAAACAACAACCAAAATGATGGTGTGGTTGTTTATTCCAAAGAAACACTAGAGGTCACAGTCGAAGAATCAACTCTAAAGGACTGTATGAGTAATTGCTTGATCATCAAACTAGGTACTGCCACAGCAATAATCGCGATGTATAGATCACCTTCTGTCAGAAACTTGGAAAGTTTTCACGCTTCCTTAAACCAAATATTTCAAAGTTTGTGTTCGTATAAGAATGTTATACTAACGGGTGATATTAATATAAACATAAACGCTGATAACTGCGATGCAGGGACCCAAGACTATCTTAATATCTGCTCATTCCATGGTTTTCTTCCCGCTCACTCTTTGCCTACTCATCAAAGCGGTTCCTGTCTTGATCATATGATGATTAAATCCAGTTTATCGTATATTACACTTGTTGCTAACTCGTCAATTACAGACCATCACGCTGTCCTACTGAACCTAAACCTAATGCTGCCTAAGCATAATCGACCTCGGACCAAAACGCAATTAAACACAAACAAACTCGAATATGATTTACGCAATCTTGACTTTAACCCAGTTTACAATACTGCTGACGCTAATTTTGCTTTATCGTACTTAGTAAAACATGTTCAATATGCAATATTACGTAACACTTCTATTTCTTCCGTAAACAAAAAACTGTATAATATTAAACCTTGGATTACTCCGGGCTTGATTCGATGTATTAGACAAAAAGATAAACTTCATCAGAAAGCCAAGAAAAACCCTGACAATTCTGTCATTCAAATCACCTATAAAAGATACAGGAATTTTTGCAATAACCTCCTAAAGAAGATAAAAAATGACTACGATAAAAATGAATTAAATAGAGCAGGAAACAACAGTAAACAACTTTGGAAACATATTAAAAATGTTACTTACATGTCAAAAAAGCGTGAATCTAACTCGAGTTTACTGCTTATTAATCCCACACCTCTTTCTTCAGCTAACCTTGTTAATAACTTTTTTGTAAACGTTGGGAAAACTCTTGCTGAAAAGATTCCATCACAAGACTGTGTTCGAAGACCTTCGCTTGATTTAAGAAACAGGTGTGCCCTAAATTCTTTTGTTTTAATGGATACTGACGAAGACGAAGTTACTCGAATCATTTGTGGACTAAAAGATGACTCTGCAGTAGGATGGGACAATATTAGTAATAAGATCCTGAAACTTTGTAAGCATATCCTTGTTCCACCTTTGACGCATATATTTCGTATTTGTCTTTCGGAAGGTATTTTCCCGACATTTCTAAAAAAAGCAGTTGTAATCCCTGTTTTCAAATCCGGAAACAAAGACTTAGTAAATAATTATAGGCCAATATCGATACTTCCATCTATTTCCAAAATACTGGAAAAAATAATAAACAATAGACTAGTTAACTATTTAGAAAAAAATAAACTCCTATCATCGGCACAATTTGGGTTTAGAGCCAAATTATCTACAGCTGATGCAGTGCACAGCCTGACAGATTACATCTCTGAAGAACTCGGCAAAGGACAGCAGACCCTGGGGGTGTTCCTTGATCTAGCGAAGGCCTTCGACACGGTGTCGCTTCCTTTACTAATAAACAAATTAGAGGCTATAGGAATAAGAGGAACGCCGCTTAAACTATTAGCCGACTACTTAGATGATCGATATCAATCTGTCAAAATAGATAACATCACGAGTGATGAGCTAGTAAGTTCTGGATATGGCGTTCCCCAGGGAAGTATCCTGGCCCCTACCCTATTCTTGATCTATATAAACGATCTATGCAACCTAGATATTAAACAAGGCAAAATTGTCTCATATGCTGACGACACGGCCATAATATTTACCGCTAAAAACTGCAGCGAACTGTACGAATTCGCTCAATTGGGTCTTAACACTGTGACTAATTGGCTTCAAAGCAATTTACTAACATTAAATGCTGACAAGACAAAATATATTCACTTTTGCATGCGCAATGCTCAATCTAACACTGCTAACTCTCATTTATTTGCCCATAAATGTGGATTCCGTTCACCCAGTATGTGTGATTGTCCTCGTATCTCTAAAACTAGCGACATCAAATATCTCGGGGTTATATTAGATGACACCCTCTCTTTTAGACCACACATTGAAAGTCTAGTTAAAAGAGTGCGCAAATTAATCTTTGTTTTTAAGAAGTTGCGAGCGATCGCAGATTCAAAATTGGTGACACAGATTTATTTTGCCCTAGGTCAATCTGTCATCCAATACTGTATCACTTGCTGGGGTGGAGCACTTAAATCTCATTTACTGCCTCTTGAAAGAGCTCAGAGAGCCATTTTAAAAGTTGCCAATTTCCTTCCCTTTCTCTATCCTACGAATCAGCTGTACAAATCCTGTAACGTGCTTACTGTTCGCCAGCTTTTCATAATGCACTTAGTAATAAAACAGCACACCATGCTTTCCTACAGCGCCGAAATCATAAATAAGAGACGGAATGATATTGTTTGCCACTCCGCATTCTCAAAATTTGTATTCGTAAAAAGATTTTTTAATTTTTTAGGCCCATTTCTGTACAATAAATTAAATAGAAAATTAAGTATCTACCAATTAAATAAGTACAACTGTAAAAAGATCATTCTCCAGTATTTACTTAGCATATCTTATGCAGAAACAGAAGACTTACTTACTGTTTGTAAATAAATCGCGCCGGATATTTAAATATATATTTTTTTTTTTAATTTTGTTAAATTTTAAATTTTAATTATAGTCATATTTAATGTTAATTTATTATTTTGTGTTTAAGCTCTCTCTAGCCTGAAGCACAGGTTTATCCTAGTTCAGGCAAATGAGTAACTGTGTCTTTTTATTCTTTAATATACCTTACTCTAAATGTGTCCTATGCTATAAATAAACGATTTATTATTATTATTATTTATTATTATTATGTACACGGGGGTTTCGAAGTTTGTATTCAGAAACCTTAAAACTGAATATAATATCTAATTTCACAATTAACCTTTTAGAACTTAGAACTAGGGAAGACAGAGCAGCACCCACTCATCTTTTTATAGAGCAATTAGTTATCTACTTGTAGTTTTTACATAAATCAACTACCTCCTATCAACGGCTTCGCCCACATGGTTGTAGAAAATTATGCCAAAGGAACATACTACATTCTGACGCACAATATTCCAAAACATAGTCTATACATGTACCATGTTTCGACAAAATCCATCCAGCCATTCTACAGTGAAGATGTAACAAATACACGTTTGGCTTTATGATATCAGTGTGGTTTAATGAGTTATGGCAAAAGTTGTAAATAAAATAAACAATTGTGCAATAAAAATAATAATATTAAAGCTACGAATTTTATTCTAATTTCCCTTAATATGAGAACTAATTTATCCCTAGAGCTGTCTGTTATCAGTCTAGAAACTTGATTCTGTTTGTGATTATCCACATTGATCATCACTCGACTCTGGCATTGGAGTGTTCAATGTTAAGTGGCATTGATTCCAGACAAAGGAATCTGAAGCACCATCATATGAGCATCAGTAGGCACTTAGACTTTAGATTGGCATCACAAATCTAAAACAAGTTTTATTTAAAGTTGTCGTATAAATTCGTTTACAGACTGTACTGTAATACTACTACTTACAGCAAACTTAATTAAATAGAATAGAATAGAAAAACATTTATTCGGGACAAACACAGCACAACGATTACAAACACAAAGTAAATTAGAAAAAAAAAGTACAGAATGCGCCGAGCGTGCCCGCACCAAAAGTTTGCTGGACGTCAGACATCCAGCGCTGATTTTCAGTTGGCACCCCGCAGTGACTCACCGACGCGGACGAGGGTAAACAAAAACTTGAGGGAATTGTAATTTTTCTTATTAAAATATAACTCACCCACCATAAACATTCCCATGTCCAATTGGCCAGACTAAGACGTGTTGAATGCACACTATTATTCTAGGTTCCAGCCATAAAAAAAACAAATATTTAACTTTATTTTTTAAGAATACCTATATTCCGTTCAATAATTCCGGAGACTAAAATGACATTTCAACACCAAAGAACTGGCGTCATTCCTATAGAAATTTTGACATTACTTATGTCAATTTAGTCTCCGGGTTTATCGAACAGAATATACAGTCTGTACTTTAATCCCGGCGACAAAACTGACAAATTCAAAACTTCAAACTTACAAATAATATTGCCAGTTCTTGTAGGTAGTGTTGCACCTACGGTACCGGTTTGCCGAATCGTAACTTTTTATAATTATTAATCGATTAGAAAAAAATTCAGAAGCTATCAATTTTGTTCCCGTACACGATAAAACCTATTCGGGTTATAAATATTCGTTTTATCGTTTACTACTTTCCTTACAAAACGACAGAACTTTAAAAAAATAAAAATAATTATAACTTAATAATTATAAAAATAATTATAACCTTTTAGATGGGTCTACCTTTTAAAGCAGAACTTTTTTCGTCATAATATTATTTTGCATAACAACGCATCGCATAATCTTCATTTCGCAGAAAGTTGTTTGGCATACACTCACTTGCCATAAATTCGAAACTCATAACTTTCATGGCCATAATAATTGAAAAGCAGAACAATCATATCGCAGAAAATTCGCAGTCAGTATATTTATTACCACTATATTTTTTTCGCCACGAATTTACGACAATAGCATTAAATTAATTGCTTGAGCATGTGACATACAGCAGGCATGCTGCATGAAAAAAAATTCGAGTCGGGGTGCCCCCAAGTCGTGAGGTAAGGCCGTTGGGTTGTGAAGGCCATGCCTTCTCGTATGGATCCACCTCTTTTGCTAGCATTGCTTGAAATCGTCCAAATGCATAAAAAAGCCTACGATAAGTATGTCGTCGACGAGATGGCTGCTGAACAGGGTGTCACTATTTTGCGACTACCCCCTTACCACTGCGAGCTAAACCCGATTGAGATGGTCTGGGCTCAAGTAAAGGGGTATGTCGCTAAAAATAATAAAACATTCAAATTGAATGAAGTACGAAGCCTTTTTGAAGAAGGGCTTTGTCAAGTGACCCCGCAGCGGTGGAAAAACTGTGTGGCTCATGTCATGAAAATTGAAGAAGAAATGTGTCATCTGGGCCATATAGTCGACGACATTACTGATCGATTCATTATTCAAGTCGGAGACGAGTCTGATGATTCAGAGACATCATCGGAATCTGATAGCGAGTGACTAAGACTTTTCTTTTTGTTATGTGTGATATGGAGCATTATCTATGGCAAGAACTGCATTCGTTTTTAATTTTGGGAAAATATTTTTTAACCAATCTTCATATCAATTAGAATTCTGAGTTTGTTTCGGTGTTTCTTCTCAGGGTAGTCAGTTAGGAAACAAAGGCCTCATCTAGTAAAAAAAAGAACAAATTAACGTGTAAAAGTGTTTGTGAAAACCTATTTGCAAAATAAATATAATTTATCATTTATTGAATATTTCACATAAAAATATACGTTATTACTTTGGTATTTTTTCATTTCAAATAACTATCTACTATTCAGGATAAATTATTATAAAAAACGATACTACTTGATTTTATTAACGACAATTTACGGTAGAGGTACATCACTATTTAAAAATTGCAAAAAAGTGACAACATTCGTTATGTCATTTTTGTCGCGCTGATTAAAATACAGACTGTAGTTATTGTTTTATTAACACATCTCACTCTCATAATCTTACTAAGAAGAAAGGAATTATATGTACTTCCCGGGCATAGGGTGCTTTAGCCACCTTGTGTAGACACTTGCTATGTAGGCTGGCACATAATTATTATATTGTGTTGGTTTTTAAATAATTTATGGTGGTAATTAATTATTATTTTATTCTTTCTTTCAGTATCGTTTCAAGTTTTCTTAAATATCAAAACGGGCCTTCTATTTTTAGACAACTTTAAATAAGTTGCTCAGGTACAGTCAGCATCAAAAGTCGATGAACAGAATCAACATAACAAAACATTTTATTGTGAATAGATGAAATACATTTTATTGCGAACAGGTGTTTTGTTATGTTGATTCTGTTCATCGACTTTTGATGCTGACTGTACCTATACAAGTTGATACTACAATTAAATTTTTAAAACGAAACAAAGAGGAGATGAGTAAATGTACTTACTTTTAGTTCATTGCGAACAACCGTTTTACGAGATTGTGGCGGGTATGGTCGAAATCCTTCCAATACCTGTTGGAATCCATTCACATCTAAACGAATATTAGCAATGAATTCTAAATTGTCAGACAGATACAAAGCCGCTAGTCACGCTTTCGTTAGACAGGCTCTATTTCTCGTATTTATGGCTTTTTATAATTGCCCATCTCATTCATCTTGTACAGAGCGTGGCCACAAGTGGCTTTATATGAGTGCAGCATTCACCCATGGGGGCATGCCACTATCGAGAAAATTCAGTCATTTTAGGCGCACATTAAGAAATGGCTGTGCCACCGAATTTAGTTATTGTTTCTCGACTTATTTTTAGGTGGTAAATCATCATAATTACTTCTCCCGCTCTTAGGGAGGGAGTGCCAGACGATTAATAACTAAAACCCACTCCTTTGTTCCTTCTTTGCATTTCGTTTCAGGGCTCCGGGATTTCCTTTCAGAAGCGAACGCATGGCCCCAGAAGCTTGGACGCGACCCAGCTTGAGGCGCGCGTGGAACACTACGCACCTTCGACGACTTGAGCTTGGTCCGAATAATTATACCGGACGGCCAGACAGCAAGCTACCCGGCCGGCCGGCAAGCTCCCCTTGTTTATCGTCTTGTGATTAACATTTGACTCCTATTATCGTTAAGCGACAGAGTAAATCGACGGTTGACGCGTTATCAGTAGGATCAGTGACACGCGTGATTCATCGTCACGTCATAAATGTACCAACAGCCTGATTTGTCGCCATAATTGTTAGCTAATGTGTTGCCGTGCGCCAGATATATTAATCACACATCGGGTTTAATCTCTAATATATGTAAATCTGGGATTACGTGTTGAATTGTACCGATTAATTTGCTGATTTGTTAACTTTTTAATGAAAAAATACTTGTTAAGATTTCCGTGTAGAATTTTGTATTTACTCCTAAATACCTTCGAATGCATTTTTTTCTGTAATGTAATGACTAAAGTGATTAATATTGTAATACACAATATGTTAACTGCGGTACCTACTTCCCTGCCGGAGGCTCTACGCGGGGATCGTTCGGTCCATGGCCCTTTACGGGGCGCCGGTTTGGGCGCCGTCGCTAGGTAAGCGACCGGCGGCCAAGCTGAACGCTTGCCAGAGGGTCATGGCCATCCGGATGGTGCGGGGATACCGCACGATCTCCCGCGAAGCGGCGAGCCTCCTCGCTGGCCTGCCACCGTGGGATCTGGAGGCAACAGTCCTTGCACGCATGCACGATTTGCGCGTGGAGATGCAACGCCGGGGCGAAACTCCGCTGCCGCGACAAGTCGCGGCATGGCGGACAGAGTTCCGGCGGGATCTTAGGGTGGCATGGCGACTGCGACTGTCGCAACCCAGTGCTGGGCACGCCGTCATTGAGGCGGTTAGGCCCCTCTTTGAGGAGTGGTTGGAAAGAGGTCACGGCGTCCTCTCTTTCCGTGTGACGCAGGTCCTCACCGGACACGGTAAGTTCGGGAGGTTCCTGCATCGAATCAAGCAGGAGAGGACGCCCGGGTGTCGCCACTGTGTGGACCGCCCGGAGGACACGGTGGAGCACACGGTAGAAGTGTGCCCCGCTTGGGCGGAGCACCGCCGTGTCCTCGTGGAGACTATCGGGAGCGGCGACCTCTCGCGCCGGGCCCTGGTTCAGGCCATGGTCCGGAGCGAGGAGGGTTGGCATGCGGTCGCCTCCTTCTGCGAAGCAGTGATGCTCGTGAAGGAGGCTGCTGACCGCGAGCGCGTGAGGGAACGGTCCTCACGCCGCCGCCGCCGAGATCCCGATCCCGATTTCCGACCACCGTAGGCGCGGGTTCGCGGACGGCGAGCACTGGGTAGCTCACCGTCCGGCAGTCTGGAAATAATCTGGACCGAGCCCAGTCGTCAACGGCGCGTTCTGTTCCACGCGCGCCTCAAGGAGATGTCAGCAAACTGTAGGGGCCCGGTAGGGCCGAAGCCTCTGGGGGGAACATGTGGTATTCCTAACGGTTGATACCGAGTCCCCCCCAGAACGAAGGCAACGAAGGAACGGGGTAGGGGTTTAGTCAGTAAAAGTCTGACACGCCCTCCCGCTCCGCCCAAGAGCGGGGGAAGTCATTCTGATGATTACCCTACCATAAAAAAAAAAAAAAAAAAACTGCGGTACCTACTTACCTTTTTTTGAGAAAGATAATTGGCCAGAGGCTTCGCTCGCGTGAAAGTAAGTTTCTCCATACAAACTTTGAACCCTCCTCCCCATAGAGAGTGAGCATTGAAAAAACCTCGAAAAAGCTTGCCTACGTCATAAAAGGAAACCTTGTGTAAATCACACTCCTAGCCCCAGTAGTTTCGGCGGTGCGTTGATATGTCAGTCAATCAGTTTCTACTTTTATATACTCACATATGGATAAATAAAAGATAAACAAGTCCATCGCTAATCCACATCTTCCCTTGATTTTACAGTACCTCACTACGAATAAATTCTGGTTGAAATTACTGTCGGCTTTACCGGCCGCAATTTGACCCTATCCAACGTGATTCCCTCCATGTCTAATACAATTTCAACGGGGCGGCCATTTTTATTTTTCCCTATTACTGGGAAGGAAATAGTACTTAAATTACTAATCTTTTTGCGAAACGAGACGATTAGCTGCGGTTGATTAAGGGAAATGTTAAAATGTTTGCGCAATTTAAGAATTCCCCTCTCAACTGCGTCAAGCCAGAGCTTTACCGAAAATAGAGATGGTTACGTAGTTTGTTCTAAAAGTTATTGTGAAAGCTCTGGTGAAAGCATTTGTAAACAAAGGCTAACCCAAGATACTGCGTGTACTTTGTATAAACATCTTGCATTTATATGGTTTCAGCGTTTTAAAGGGAAAGGTTAAGGGTTCCAAAATAATTTCTCAAGAACTGTCGTCATAACACCTACCCTTGATTGAAATATCTTGGTCTGAGCGACGAGAATGACGATCAGGTTTCCAAAAGCGACAGACACGTACCAAGCAGCTATGGTTATGGTTTTCATACTTTTTGGTGCCTGAAACAATGAACCTTATGTTTACTTACAGATCCTTATAATTGGCTACTTTCTTGTGTTTAGTATTTTCTGAAAAGGCTTTACATCACACTAAGCGAAAATGCATACCTAAGTATGCACGTTCGCTCGTTTACTAAAATGTGGACCAGTTCGCATTCAGATCTCGTTACAACTTCACGGATTCAAAACCAAAACCATTACCTCTTTATCTATCTTGTAAGTTAGTGCTTTAGTGATTTAGTGTAATATACGAGTAGGTATTTTCCTTACAATTGGACACTTTAATTGGTCACACAAACCATATCCTATCATACGAGAAGAAAGTGTTAGGTCATTACAGTGCCAAGCAATACTCTGACAGTTACAAGCAAACCTGCGTAAAAGAGAACTCCAGTCCGGACACAGCGAACATGATCTCCGCGACGGACACGAGCAGGTACTGCGGCACGATCCAGGCGAGGTGCAGCTCGTTGGGCGGGTTGGGCGCGTGCAGCACGGCAGCATCAAGCCTGCCCAGCCGCTCGCGCAGGCACAGCACGTACACGCCGCCGGCGCGCAGGTAGCCCTCACCAGACCCTGACATCTCGCCGTCCGCGCTTAGGGCGCGCCAGCGGAATCTGAAGAAAGGAAAAAGTTTTTATTTGCGGGACAACGCAGTGGCTAGTATCCAATCCGCATTGGGCCCGCGTGGTGGATCTCGGCCCATTCCCTCTCCTAGAGAGGAGGCCTGCGTCCCAATAGTGAGAACATTACAAGGCTGATAATGCTACAGCAACTAGGTTACAATTGTATGTAATGAAATATGCGGCACGTCCACGCAAAACGGCCTACCGCTCAGCATAATGCCGTGGCCACACATATAGTACGACTAGTCCACAGCGCTAGTTTTCAGCGTGGGCCGGTGACGGTATCAATTCAAAGACGTCTCAAAATCTGAAGAAAGATATAATCATTAAAAAAATTGACGCCTTTGCTGGCAAGTGGAACAGCGAGCGTAGGAGTGCGAAAAAAGGTTTCGACTATTCAATTTTGGTTATAGCATAGCACGGTTCTAAATCTGTACCGCCTCGGCGGTAATCACACTTGTAGGTATTAAGTATAACATACTAGTATAATATTAGTGTGAAGTCTAATATACAGGATAATAATACCGACCCAAATAATTCAGCCTATGTTCACTGTAGGGCAAAGATCTGTTTTATCCAACCAACTCAGTTGTAAAGAAAATGGAAAATCATCTTCTGTTTACTCGAGATAAACTACAGAAATAATATCAATGGAACGACGCTGGGTGCTACAAGTAATCCGATTTGATTATTACGAGAACACGAGAAGCTGATATCTATACTAGTACCTAACTAGTTTCCGCCAAAGTCGTATGAAAATGAAAAGCTATTCTAAGGGAACATACACTATGGATAAATAGTGTATTTTATGTACTATACAGAATAGAATAGAATATAGGAGCTCGTGGCTAGATAATAACGGCTAGAATATAAAATAGGCAGCCGCTCCTCGTTAAATACTGGTATTCAGCTAAATCCGGCTTGACTGGAAGCCGACCCCAATATAGTTGGGAAAAGGCTAGGTAGATGATGACAGAATAGAATAGAATCTTTATTTGCACAAAAAGTGGGTACAGGTTACAATTCTTTGTCTTTGAGGAATATGATCCCTGGTATATGATCTACCGGTGTGCAAATTTTATCCAAATCCATACAAACTTTCACCTTTACTAATAACTAGCTTCTAGCAGCGGCTTCACACGCGAGATATAAGAAAATTATCACAAGAAAACATGTGATATTACTGCGATATTAATAAGTATCCTATTACAGTGATTTGATGATGAAAGCATTACTCATTGATGCTGCAAGAACCCTGTCACCATAATTCGTTCCTCAAATTTCACAATATAACATCAAATTCAGGTACACAACTTTCCTTTGCGGCAAACTAAAGGTTATTTACATCTGTGATATCCATTTACATACCTAGATGGTACCTATTCATTTTCACGTAAAAGGCATGTCCTATTAAATAAATAATAAAGCTTTCTTCTGTGAGCCTTTCTTATGAGTTTTCTATTATTTTATTATTACCAAAGGACTGAAAACAATAGTCTAGATTAAATATTTGCGTTTACAGAGTTCTTTGTACGCTACAAAGAAAGCATTATGTAGTTCATTCGCGATAGAGTTTAATCCGAATCACTGCATAAAGGCCTTGTAATCAGCAGCTATTCGAGAAAATACGTGGCATCTTCTGAATGAAAAGAATATTTTCCTGGATTTTTTATAACATACAATGTTTTGATGAGAAAATATATTAAGTTTACGGGTAAATTACGTTAGAGGGACAAATAGCGGTCTGCGCGATTGATCGAAAGAGTTACCTTTCGGCGACCCTGGAGTGCAAAGGACTACTATATGAACAATGATGGGTTTTAGTCACTACAAAGACTGACACTCCTTCTCGCTTTAAAATCAAGCTAAAAAATAAAAGGTCTTTTTTGTATCGACTTTCGGAAGACAGAGCACAACGTATGCAGTGGTTAGCTGACTCTAATTAATTCGGCTACTTTTTACAGGGTAAGGCTCGGCGCAAACGGGCCACCGACTACAGCCACCAGTGGCTTTTGCGGCTCACACCACATTTGTAATAGTGTTAGAAGCGAGCGACAGCCACCGGTATTCAGAAGCCGCCACATTTTATAACTCGCTCTCTGCTGCAGTCTTATGATGGACATCCGACACGGAAAGTTTGCTCGCGCATGGTGGCATGACATGGTGCCTCAAGCAATACGTAGAATGTTTAACGCTTAATAGCTGCGTGGGGGTTGTTGAGGTTTTATGTGGCCTGTACCGACCAAACGTAATGCGGATACTGCAGTACAAAGTGGCCACAACTGGTTACACGTCTGCGGCGCGTCTACGAGTACTTATACAAAATATAATTAAGAAAAAGTCTCCTAAGTCGCTATCGCTAGCCAACTGTGGCTGTGGTCAGTGGCCCGTTTACTCCGATCCTAACATAATTTCCATGATTTGCTGACTTTGTACACATTTTTAATGTACATTTATTGCGCTATAGAACTGGCACATTTTTTCTCCGGGTTAAAGGTGAAGCACTTGTGGTCAAACGCATGCGAATCCAATAAAAACAATTGAGAATATTCACTACCCTTTAGTTGATGAGAAACGATCTGCTATTTCCCGGGCAGTGTTTGAACATGCGAAGTCTGTGTTTGTACAAGCCGTTCGAAACAGGAGGAATTGGTAGTATGTAGCATCGAGCCACTTAAAGTATCGCTTGCTTTAGATTCTCCTACTGGTAGATTCGAACTTAATAGCGATATCGAAATGGAGGCTCTTCACTGCACTATAGGAAATTCGTAGGATAGGGAGGGGTGGTATGAGAAGGGCGGTACTGTGCAGTGGAAAGACCACTTCATAGCCATCAGTAAATTTAAATCGTACTGTACTTGATATCACTCACTTCGGTTGAAAAACGTTGCTACCTTAAGCATGTGAAGATGCTTATTGGTCTTTAGATTGTAATAAATGAATAGTACAATAATTATTGTACTGTTAATTACATAAAAAAGCTACTGACTTGTCTGGCTGCAGGCACATATAAGCAGACTCGCCGATGTGGTCCACAGGATCGTCCGACACATAGTAAATGTCGCTCAGTCTCTTCTCGGTCTCCACAGCTATCGACACGTTCTTGTTCGGACCAGTTTCACCCACGTACACTACTCTGTGAACAAGGAATTAAGTAAAAGCATAAGCATAATTTGGTTCTGGAGTGGTGGACATGTACCGTACGACGCAGCGTTAGAAGGCCTCCCACAACATGGTCCGATGACCTGGTGAAGGTCGCGGGAATCCGATAGATACGAGAAGCACAGGACGCACGTTGTGGCGACGCTTGGAGCAGGCGTATGTCCAGCAGTGGGCGTCTTTCAGTTGAGATGATGATGAGCATAATCAGCCTTTTAATGTGCCCACTGCTGAAACTCAGGCGTCCTGCCTACGAGAGGGAATGAACCGTAATCCACTACACGTACCTAATACTAGTTAGTAAACGCCACATGTCTTCGAATTTTTAGTTCTAGGACATAACAGCTTTCTCACGATGCTTTTTTCATTTTTTATATCTGTGATAATTAAATAAATTACACAAAGTAATGTGCTTGGCTTGGTTTCAACCCACGACCTACAACTCGTTAGCTGAGCCGTTACCATTGGGCTACCACTGTTCTCAAAGACCAACAAGCAATTGACTAAATTTCTGATTAAAGCATTTTTTGTGGTGGGAAATTCGTCCAATGATTTCTCTTGCACTTGAGTCAAATGAGAAAGCGTGTCAGACTTTTACTAACCCACAGTTACCCTTTTGCATTCCAAAACCACGGTATCCAGTGATTAAAGCATTTAAAGTACACTTAAGTATGGTTTAACTAATCCTTAATTCACGAAACCCGTCAATAATCCATCGACGCCAAGTCTAGAACTTTACCGCTGTTTGTTTTAAGTTCAGTTTAAAACGTGCTCCGTCGTCGGCTACATCATCGCTTACCATCAGATGAGATAGAGGTCATACATGATTTCAAAAAGTGACCATTTATTACTATTAATTTATTTATAATAATAAAGTCTTCACGTAGATATAAGTGTAAAACTTAAAATTAAGAAGTGAACGTGATTTTAAACAGCCCTAAACAAAGTGAGTTAAACTTATGAAAAGTTTACGGTTACGTAATGAAACAAAGTCAACTGCTAAAAAAAAACAAAAAGTTTAAACGAGTAGTTAACTGAATCTCTTTAGTTAACAGTAAAATGAGCAATAATAAAAACATTGCAGAAACTTAGGGAAACGATTCGAAGGTACTTATGCTTCTTCCGGCTGACGTCATGCTGTTTTATGTTTAGATTTATCGTTTATTTATAGCATAGGACACATTTACAGTAAGTTATATTAAAGAAAAAAAAGACACAGTTACTCATTTGTCTAAACTAGGGTGAACCTGTGCTTCAGTCTAGAGAGAGCTTAAATACTCATCATCTGCCTAACCTTTTTCCCAACTACATTGGGGTACTTCATGGCAAGACTGGAGTCAGATTTACTGGCTTTCAGACTATCCGTAACGACTGCCAAAGATCTACAAATGACAGCCGAGACCTAGGGCTTAACGTGCTTTCCGGGGTACGAAAGAAACTCGGTATGTTAAGATGGTCACCCATCCACAGACCAACCTTGGCAATGTTGCATAATCTTGAAGATCAACCCGTGCGGCTGTTATTATCTAGCCACGAGCTCCACGAGCGTAAATACTATTACTAGATACTAAATACTAGTCTTATATGGATCCATGTCATGCTACTCACATTTTTATTATTAAACTGTCTACTTGCACATTTAATAAAACTATTCTGTCCATAATTTGTTCACGCTAGAATTACACACGTAAGAGCAGATTATGGCGGAATAATTTACTCGCCACAATAAAATAAAATTTAGATAGAAGTTGGAATATGATTCGAGTGAAGTTGTTGTGTACCTAAAAGTTGCAATGAAATTGAATTTGAAACGTGCATTGTAATAATTAAGCCGAGTTAGGTAGTTGTTTCAAAATTTGATATTGCCTCGAATTCAGAATTCAAATATGGAGCTGTTACCGAGAACTAAAGAGGGATTTAATGTCACCTGCGTGTACGCGAGTACACCAAATACGAGTAGAAACTTTACCTAAAAACCGGTATTTAAGTATAAGCGGATGAAGAGAAATGAAACGCGTATTGTCCGTAGTAAAAACCACATTTGTTGTATTGGAGCCCTACTTAAATAATTATTTTCTACTGTTTTTAATATTTGTTGTTACACTAAGCAGAAATATCTAGATCATCTCATCTCATCTTGCCGAGCCTTTTCCCAACTATATTGGGGTCGGCTTCCAGGTCATGCCTGATTTAGCTGAATACCAGTATTTTTGTTCAGAAATATCTACATCATCTAAGAAATCTTTCAATTGTCTAACTATCACGGTAAATAAGCCTGGCGGATAGGCGGATAGCGGAGCCATAGCAATAAAGTCCCGTTTTTAGTCTTTTGGTACGAAACACTAAAAAGTAGGTGCAGCGTAGGGTCGTGCGGCGGCATCACCTCGTTTTTCAAGCTGAACAGACCTTAATTTACCCTGTTTTTTTTTTAAGTTTTATAAACTAGTGCTAGACTGCGATTCCATCTGATGGTAAGCAGTGATGCAATCGTAGATGGTGAGGCGCACCAGTTTATTAAGAGCCTATTCAATCTAGCCTTGAAGACAACCAAAATTATAATAGTAATTATAATTATATTTACAGCAGTGGTATATAGGCGCACAATGCAACGTCCGTCCGAAAATACTTTCATGGCTGGATGGATCTGCGTAAGTCTTGTCTACGTGAGTTTCCATCTTTGTGGACGTGAAAAATTCAATCTGATCAATTTGTGGATGTGAAAAATTGAATCTGATATAACTCGTACTATATGTACTGTGTATATGCAGTGTGTGTCAGACGTCGACGCACTAATCGAATACCAAAGATCCAGTATATTTCAGGAATCCCCATCGCTGATAGGATTTTTCGTCGGCTTTTTATATATATAGTAGTCCGATAATATATTCTATTACCGTCTGTTTTTTATACCCTGAGACTGAGACTAAAATGACATTACAACAACACAAAAGAACTGGCATAATTCCTATTGTAAGTTTGACATTACCTGTGTCAATTTAGTCTCAGGGTATAAAAAACAGACGATAGATATGTATATTCTACGTAACCCCTCTCTATTAGTCTCTATACACACGGCTTAATATTTGAAAAAAGTAATACGATAGGTACACGTATTCATATCCATATTTTCGTTAGCATGAGGATTTGTAAACGCGAGTATGTTATTCTGCAATTTTTCATACTGTTTCAAATTAGTAAAGTAGTTATGATTTTTTTATTTTTTCACATTCCCATTTTATTGGTTTATCTTCTTATTGCTTATTGACGGTTAATGAATTAAACTAACGGATTCATCGAAATAATTTTCGCTATCTTAGGTTCGTGCGATTAATTTTTCACTCATTAATAGTAAAATCTAAAATCTGCATTCGCAAAAGCATAGGTGTTTATTCAATATATTAATCCTCGGAAACAAAAAAAAAACAATAGTTGTTTCCGAATAATTACATTTCCTGAAAATGGAGGACTTTTTATTTAATTGTGTATTTAATATTGAACCTAAAATCCGAAATCCATACAACGAATTTCCTCGCGATTACAAATCCTTATGTATTTGTAAATGCTATTCTGCAATTTTGTATACTGTTTCGAATTAGTGAGGCACCTATTTTTTAATTTTTTCGTTTTACCATTGATTGTGTTATCTCCTTCTTATTGTCCTTTAATAAATTAAACTAACAGATTCATCGAATTAATTTCATCTGTCTGAGTTGCGTGCGGATATTTTTACAATGTAATTAATAATTTAGCCTGATAATCTGCATTCGCAAAAACGTTGATGTTTATTTAAAATTATAATCCTCACAAACAAAAAAAAACAACAGTAGTTTTTGAATAAATTACATTTTCTAGAGAGTTTTTTTATTCGTGCATTTATTATTGAACCTATAATCCGAAACCAAACAAACCAAATAAATAAACCAAACAACGAATTTTCATAGTTTCCAAACACAGAATTATCGAACATACACGAAGCCGCTGTCAGCCCCAATTAGTGACTACGTTAGAAGAATCGTGTTTCATCAAATGTACCAACCTAAATATCGCAAACTATGAATTTTAAATTCACTGTTTCACGTTCCGGCCATTTGAACCCTTTAAATCTGTCGTCAGAACCCGACCCTACGAGTACCAATACTCGAATATCGGCGTCTAAGTGCACCTCTTCGATTGAAAGCTTCCATGCGACTACAAATTGTCACACCTTTGAAGTTCTGTCGCTTTCTAACGCCAAAGGGGTGTAAAGATATTCAAAAACGATATTGCTGAACGAAATATAAAGACTGAACGATTCGAATAAGTTCACAAGTCGGATGACGGAAGACATTCAATGTGAAAATGGCGGGCTGAGTCTTCCAGCCACAAATATATATAGCAATAGATGTTACTCCTCCATAATCAAATTTAAACTCACAAGCATTTATTTCAAATAAAGCAATACGGGCACTTTTGACAGGCCAAGAGGTCAGTCTGACAGAAAAAATTATGCTAATTGCACTTTCCAAAGCGTAGACCTCTATGAAGAAGAATGTGCAAGAAACTCCATGGACACTATTTTCATTATGTATTTACAAAAATCTCGGTTACACGTGTCTTGTCGCTACGAGGTATGTAATAAAATGTACTAGATTGTCTTAACATTTATTTCTTTCTTGTCTTCGTTATTATCAGGACAAGAAAAAAATATTTATTGAAAATGAAATTGTACCCGAGCAATCACTAGTTTATTATAGAGAAAACACATGATATGAATACCTGTCTCTTTGAAAAGTTCAGACCTCTGAAAGTCTTTAATACTTTAAAATCATTAGAAGCACGCATCTCGATTCCATTGCCAGTCATGCAACAAATGGAACTGTTGCAATATAATACGAGGTATAGTTGGTAAGCCATGTGTTGGTAATAAATAACACATGAATTAAAGTGCAATTTTAAAGGACGTTATTTTGATTTGAAAATGTCGAAGTATAGAATAACTTTAGCCCAGCATTATTTTAAACCGTTTATTTTTTAAGGACCTACCTAAAACATACCTTATCGTTAAACATGGAAGGACTGGAATAATCTGCCTGCTAAGGTCTTCCCATCGGATTATAATTTAGGTGTCTTCAAGGCCCATCGCACTCACGCACTAGTTTATACCAAATTTAAAAAACAAAAACTGCAGTATTGGAACTCGCTGCGTTCACTATTACTTATCATCATTACCAATTTTTTTTTCTATTTAACTAACCTAATAAAATTACTCGTATCCTTATGTCATACAAATAAAAGTGATAATAAACCTTTATTTGTCTTATTCCTCACAGTACAAAGGTTTGCTCTAATAGGTACTGACGGCAGAAAATCTCTCCCTCGGCCTCGGTCGCATTTTCCACAAGTTTTTCTTGACAATAACTGATGAAATGGGGATGACGAATGAATCCTACGATCACAATGCAAGGGGGAAAAACACAATACGTCTTGTCATCTTGTGATCCTATTTGACAGAAGTGCATCTAAGTGAATAGTGTTATCTAAGTATATCCTAACTAATATTATAAATGTGCATGTTTGTTACTTAACCACGCAAAAACGGCTGAACGGTTTTGGATGAAATTTGGCACGCATATGGCCTTTGACATGGAAAAGAACATAGGCTACCTTTTATCCCAAACAAACACGCGGACGAAGCCGCGGGCGGAAGCTAGTAATATATAAAAGAAGAAATTCAATATTTTTTTTAAGTGGGGTATCATCAGAACTTTCTGATACATCACTGCATAGCAAAAACTACTGGGACTAGGAGCATGAAATATTGCACCAGGTTTGCTTTTATGACGTAGGCGAGCACTAACAGAGCATTTTCCAATTGATTTTCCAGTACTTATACAGAGTACCTTAAAATACAAAGTGCTTTTCTTTCTATCCTACTTTTTTATTAAAAATAAAGTTCTCTACTTGAACATTTTTCTAAAGTTAGAATATTATGAAGGGGAAAGATTTGATTTTTATTTTCTTTTTGTTGTTTGTTTGTATTATTACTATTCAATTTAAAAAAAAAACTACTTGACCGATTTCCAAAAATTCTTTCGCCATTAAAAAGCTACATCTTCATTGAGTAACATATTTTCTACTTTCATGCGGGCGAAGCCGCTGGACGAAGTAAATTCGACATTCAACATTGTTATAAAACTTTGCACAGCTTGTGACAATATTTTCTTGGCTAGATGTTTCAGCTACTGTATATTTTGAACATTCTACATTACACTGTTTATGTCCTCGAGGACTCGAGACAAAAATAGCTGAACTAACCAAAACTTCCGAATTAATGATACCACATACCAAAATCAAACATTGGTAGATCGATTCATTTATGAATCTACTATTATATAACGGTTTCATGCAGTTTAAAAAAAATACAGATTTAAAGTACGACAAATTCCGCCACTGGGGACCCGAATCATGTACCTACTGGATTCAAGGTATTCGTTTGTGCGTCGATGCTTTGTAAATTTACACACCCTGTAAATTTACAAATATTGTGATTACTTTATTCGAGCCCATGACTTTGGTATGACATTTCTTCTCAGTGAAAGTCGTCCGACTAACTTAAATATCAAGACTGGCTGCTTGTTAACGTAACCTAAATATTAAACTTATGAATGTAATTATTTAATTTATAAAGTAAACTCCGTTAACTAGTTACCTCTCCGCGAGAATACCTACAAGAAATCTGAAGTAAAAGTAATTAGTAAAGTGCTCTGATCCAAACTAATCGCCTCGCAGTGCGTACCTTCGCTAACTATGATTTCCAGCAAATCCCGCCGTGCAAACATAACTCGGTCGCACTAAACTTGGTCTACTACACTTTAGTTTAACTAGAAAAGGTATGCTCTTCGGTAGATAGGTAATTTTAATAATAATCTTTTCGAATTGTTACGATTGTTGATCCACTAACTAAACCTAGCTAGCCTAGTTTTGTGGCAACGGATCTATCATTACAGTTTTTATGTTATGATAGTCAAACAGTCTGCTGCGCTCGGTGTCGGGGGTTCGTTTCCCGCACAGAACAATATTTGTTCCTTCTTGCCTTGATCATGTGAGCTTTAATTTTTGTGGATACACACTCGTAAGTAGGTAATTCTTAGCCTGAAACCTTTTCCTTTTTAGTGAAACGAATACATAAAAAAAACCAGCATATCACAGAACCAAACATTCGAAGACGACATGTGACATCCCCAAACCCTCACTGAGCCCGCGTGGTGGATTGAAATCAAATCAAAATCGTTTAATTTCTCATAGGCCTACATGGGCACTTATAAAACTTCAGAAGCTAGTGATTACGGCCTACTCTGTCTATTAAAAAAGAGACCCGAGTTCTAACAATGGAAATATTAAGTCTGATTATGCTTATGCTGCGCTAATATAAGGCTCTAAATGTAGATGGTAGCGTATATGCGCGTTACAATTTGACGGCACGATTGGTGCAGTGGTCACGCGAGTAGCAGCTGCGCCGCGAATTGGGGGTTCGATTCCTGCACGGAACAAATATTTATATGGCTTACAAAACGGTGTGTCTTGTGTATGTGGATTTAGGAACGCCCCCATGATACAGGAGTAAGTCCTAGTGTATGGCAATATTAAACAAAAAATTATAACAGGGCGGACTAGAAATTACAAAGTTTTGTGCGACAATGACGGAAAGGCGGTCAGAAACTTTCCAAAGCTAATAGTGAATATTGGACAGAGAACTTGTTCGTTTTTCCTTGAAGCATTTTTTATTATTATCTCTTTACTCACTTAGAGTTGTCAAAAAATAACAGGCCCGTTTTCACTTTAGAAGAAATTACATACAAACTCTTAATATATTCCAACATATTATTTAACGCTAATTTAATGATGGAAAATATTGCAAGTATTCTTTTTGCGCTTACTTTATAGTAGCATGGAATTTCCTAAAATGTTAAAACGGCCCTATTATTTTTTGATAATTTTAGTAGCTATAAATTAATATTTACATATTACTTATACCAATACAAAAAATATAAAAAACAGCATCTCACCGTTAATAAGAACTGAGTCTAAGCTACGCCCTGGTCAAAACTCCAGAGAAAGAAATCTCCTAACTTTATGAGCTGTGTCCAGAAATACCGCTTTCTGAAACAAGCTCTTGATCCAGCCACCTAACGAGTGCCTCCTAACATGTATTAGTCCGGTCAATTTAGACATCCAAGGTTACAATAATTCGCACTTGGCTGAAAATTGGTAGGATTGTTCAATACACTATTATAAAGGAAATGTGAAAAGTCCTCATCGATCCGGCACGTGCAAAAAAAAATACACGTGGTCAAAGGTCACAAAAATGGGTTTTTCGCGATTTTCAGCAAAATGGTAAGTTTTATCATAAAATTAGCTCAGACAAAAATTGTAGATCGGACAATTATCTATAAAAATGTCTAACTACTTTTTTTTCCTAAGAGCCACCGTTTTTGAGATATAACGATTCAAAAAGTTGAAACAGTAGCAAGCGCAACCTGAGAAAAAGAGGTTGAATCCAAAAATCTTGTATGTGGTATTACTAACTAGTAGTTGTGAAGTGTCAAGACATGATTCTTCATGTCTTGACACTTCACAACTTTTTTTATTTCGGACAGTTGTGGCCCATTAAATCAAAAACTCCAGGTCGTTCTATCATTAGACGCACTCTAATAGCATTGAATGTATTCGGCATAGTAAAATAAAGCAGGTATACGACCCTAGCCACGCAGACAATTGAATGGGAGGCAGATATTGCTGAAGGTTACACTGGCGTAGAACATAAGGGAATGGGTTTTTCTTTACCCCAAATTTTCATATTTTATATGTGTTAGTCACACTGACCGATAGAACGATATTTTTGCTTGCATTATGGCTTCAGTGATGTACGAGTATATACGTGGTGTACTTATTCATATTTTGACGATTACAACTCTTTCAATATTTTGAATAGTTATATCTCAAAAACGGTGGCTCTTAGGAAAAAAGTATTTAGACATATTTATAGATAATTGTCCGATCTATAATTTTTGTCTGAGCTAATTTTATGATAAAACTTACCATTTTGCTTAATAACGCGAAAAACCCATTTTTGTGACCTTTGACCGCGTGTATATTTTTTTGCACGTGCCGGATCGATGAGGACTTTTCACATTTCCTTTATAATAGTGTATTGAACAAACCTACCAATTTTCAGCCAAGTGCGAATTATTGTAACCTCACCCCAATTAATTAGTCTATTTTGACCGGACTATATATGCTCGTGGCTATTAAACCATTGGCTAACACGACTATCGGTACAATGGTCACCGACTTTAACTCTCCACATATCGAATATTATAATTATTGATAGGCTCGCGCTTGACCACAATCTCATCTGATGGCAAGCAATGATGTGGTCGACGGTGGGGCACACACTTGCCCAGAAGTATGTGATTCACTCTTAACTTAAAGACCACTAAGGCCTTATACAACGGCACGTTTTTCACAGTGTGTAGGCACAACACTGCTGAAACACGACGGCGGTACTGGGTTTCACTGAGTTATAACTATCATTAAACACAGCCCCTGCAGGGCATTGCACTCCTAAGCTGCACTTACATAGAATGTGCTTCCAAACCCTTTTGTGCGTATAGGTGAAAATTCCACCGAAATCTACCTGTCGCACATCGCCATACGTCCGGTGGCTTAGCGAAATTAAGTTATGCTATTCCGACGCACACTCCCCAAAATGAAAAGGGGACAAAAAGTTCTTTCAGCCGGCAAAAGTACTTTTAACTAACAAAGTACTTTTGACCAAAGGCTGCGGGATTGCTCAAACAAAAGAATTATCGCGACCCAGAAACTCAAAGGGATACTGAAAGAATACAGGTTGATATTTGTCAGTAAAAGTCTGATACTCTAACCTAACCTAACCTAACGTGTAAACAAACCTAATCGTAGCAACTGTGATTTTCTATAGTTTCTTCTTAGAGACTTATCTTTTCTTTATTGTACAAAAACATTTTAACAATAGGCCAGGTAATGTACACGGGCGAGCTAATATCATATATTCATCACATATTTCCTCTTAAGTAAGTATTATTTTCCTTACACGTGCCATCGTTCTACTAACAAGGTCAACAAAGCTTCGCTTCACGCTTGGCATAAAGCTGGACGTTGCATTGTGTGCTCATACTGACAGCTATTTCTTGCTGCAGTGATGTCTTTATCGTGATCACAAATGTATCAGAATCTGCATCTTTCAATGGAGCCGACCATGTGACTGTTGGTTGTGCTACTTTAGAATAAGTACCTTGTGATCACTTGATATGTTAGGGTGACGAGAGATAGGACAGAATGGAAAAAAATAAAGTGTTGCGCCGACCCTCCCAAGGGCAGGAAGATGATGATGATCGGAATTAGGTAGAGTTATTTTTGTATTTGCATCGAAATGTTGATATTAATTTGATCGTCCCGCGACTTCTAATAGATAATCCGGTGTGGCCAACAATATTACAAATAGGTAATAAAGTTATCTCTTGTTCACGCAAAGCTATGTTGTGCGAACCGCAAATATGGCAACATCACGCGTGTGCGTTTTAGGATTTTGCATCGGATATCCGATGTCGTTGATGTAGGTAAGTTTGGCAGAGTCGCGCGTGCAGTGGTTTTAATTGTGTTAAAGTAAATACCTTTTTTATTCCATAAATCTCTGGATTTTATCCACTTTATTCTTTCGCTGTATAAAATCAGTGTAAGTAAGTAAAAAAACAACTCCACCTCCACCTTATTCCGATCTCTAAATATCACTTGATAATTATTAGCAAGTTTTTTTGTATACTCATTTCACTATTAACTAAAGAGTTTCAATTAACTTCTCTTTTAACCTTTGTAATAGCTGTAATTGATTTTTGTATGTAACCGCAACAGTCTGACAATATACCTAAGTGAGGACTTACTTATTTATATAGCTTTATGCACCAGTAAACACTGTAAAAAGGCATTTTCTACCAGTAAACCTTAGGGTGACTTATTCTTAATTGGCTTGCTGCCGTCTACGATATTTTATTTTTAATCAGTTTCTCTTTATAAACTGTAAGTCCTCCAAGCTGTAATAAATAAATAAACGAGTACAAAACTAAAATATTTGAGTTAGTCGTGTTCACGTTTCTAAATATAATTGTCACTTATATCGCCCACAATGAATTTAGTCTCCAAGTCCCCTAGCAATCCCGACTCTATTTGGTTTACTTCGTACTAATATACTGTAAATTCAATCAAAGTTATGAAGCTAAGGGCAATGCAGGCGAATGACCCGAACGAGACCCGGGGCGCGCGGTACGGGTGGACCCAGTACGGAAGAAGTAACTGAAGTGAATTAAAGTTGCCTTTTATTTTTATATTATTCCTGATGTAACCTGATCTCGCCTGATGGTATGTGATGTGGCGAGTAAGCACCTACTAGGCTAGGATGACCACTGTCTTCATAGCACCATAGGATCCCGCCGAAACTATGTCCGCCATGCCGCGATTGGTTGCGGAAGCGGAATTTCGCCCCGGTGCGTTGGCTTTGCATCTCCACGCGCAAATCGTGCATGCGTGCAAGGAATTTTCTTTAGAAATTACTCTAGTGGAATGGGTTCATTTACAAACAAGTAAAATCAAATAAGTATACCTTACCTCAAAGTAGTTACTCAATTCTGACCATACACGCGGGTATACCTATTCACGTTTATTCAGACTTCCTAATGAAAACTGAACATCTTATTTGAAAATAGTAAATCTTAACAACGAAACTCGAATCCTTGAATTAATCGAAGCACTGCGAAATGCGAGATACTCTGGCTATGCAGTACACTGAAACACTGATTATTATTATTCGAATCAATGCTTCGAGGTCCGACCGACCGAATTGTATCGACGAAATAATTTACCTCTAGGAGCACGGTCTAGGAACATCTAGATACATTTAGCTTGTTGTTGAACAACGCTGTATTTCTCACACAAATGTTAGCCTTCATTATACAGGCTAGTTAATGGTCGATATACACTAATTTTCAATTAGTACAAATAAGCCTTATTAGTTAAGACTATGTTATTATACCTATATACAGGGTGTTTGGTTCATCGTGTGCCAAATTGATATGGTCGACTGGAGGGGTCATCTGCTATCCTTTCAGACCCCCAAACACTACCCATGTCCAGTGGATTTTTTTTCATCGACTTTTTAAAGTTTTTTGAAAAAAAGACCCGTTTTGTACATTCAAATATAAATATAACAAAATGTATAAGACTTAGAGCCTCAATTTTAATTTTATTTAGATGTATATTGTATAAAGGTACTTTTGAAAACCAAATTAGTGATATTAGACATCTAGATTTTTTTTAAATTTACCCGCAAAGTTTCGGACTTAAATTAAAGCTGTTCATGTTACAGCTATTTACATGGCTGCAAAAAAAGAACCATAAGAGACTAGGATCTTCAAACTCTCTCAATAATTCTCTAGTCTATCCTCTTGCTAGTGATGTGCCGCATGTCGTAAAAATCTTATTACAACTATGTAAAATCGCCAGTTTTGTGAATCGAGTCGGATAAAATTAACATTCAGAATTGTGAATTGTAAAATTATTTTTGCTAGAATGGTATCTGAAACACCTACTTAATCTGTTATATCACTCTTAGAAGGTGAAATCTGTCTCGTATTTCACTTTTCGTTGGTTTTACTTGAAACAAAAAAAATAAAATTCCATATTTACAACAATTTCATGATTTTTACAAATACTGCTCAAATTTTGGCATCTGTTGCAAGTGCAGGCCCGACATCTGTTTTATATTTCGTCACTTAGTTGTTGTACGAAGTCATTTTCCCTCTTTAATTGTATTCAAAGCCGTTCCAATGCTTTGAACTAGTACTTCCCTAGTTGGAACCTCCGTCGCGTATACCAGCTCTTTGGCAGGTTCCCTAGACCCTTCGTACAAGTGTAGACCTAGAAAAACTGAGTGTCGAAATACGGAATAGGTGTCGGGTCTGCATTTGCAACAGAGGCCAAAATTTGAGAGGGATTTATAAAAAAATGAAATTATTGTAAAAGACGCTTTTTTTCTTTTATTTCAAGTAAAACCCACAAAAATAGGGTGTTACGAAGCAGGTTTTACTTTATATGAGTGATTAAACAGATTAAATAGGTGCTTCAGGTACCATTCAAGCATAAATAATTTTTCAAATCATAATTTTGAATGTTAATTTTATGTGACTCGACTCACAAAACTATCGATTTCTCATAGTTGTAATAAGATTTTTATGACATGTGGCACATCACTAGCAAGAGGATAGACTAGAAAATTATTGAGAGAGTTTGAAGATCCCAGTCTCTTTTAGTTCTTTTTTTGCAGCCATGTAAATAGCAGTAACACGAATAGCGTTAATTTAAGTCCGAAACTTTGAGAATAAATTTTAAAAAATCTAGATGACTGATATCACTAATTTTGTACTTAAAAGTACCTTTGTACAATATACGTCTTAATAAAATTAAAATTGAGGCTCTACGTCTTATACATTTTGTTATATTTATATTTGAATGTAAAAATCGGGTCTATTTTTCAAAAAACTTTAAAAAGTCGATGAAAAAGATTCCACTGGACATGGGTAGTATTTGGGGGTCTGAAAGGATAGTAGATGACCCCTCCAGTCGACCATATCAATTTGGCACACGATGAACCAAACACCCTGTATATTAAGTCTCAATAAATAATATTCATAAACAGCAAATTCATTAGCGTGTGTTTATATCCAAAAATGTTACTCAATTTATTGAAGTATTGTGCCTTTGAAAGGCGATCAAAATGGAAAAGCACTACATATAGTAATATTTTAAGTAGTGCGCAATGGCTATGAACGATTCATTCAATTATGTATATCAAATTTTCGTGGACAATTTTGGAATTTCAATTTTATTACTATTCATTACGAAAATACGGTCAATAACGGGTTGGGATAGTGATGGAGCACCATTTTTTTTTTGTACTAATTAAAAAATAGTCGTGTATATACCAAACCTACGTGTAATCTAATCACATTTTCTCCTTCGATTTATAACAGGCCAAAGAAACCCGGGTACGTATGAGTCTGCGCGTGTCTTCAAAATAATATTTATTTTTTATTTTTGATAAGCTTGCGTTTGACCACTATCTCACCTGATGATATAAATGTATCGTGACAATAAGTTTGGTTTCGAACTGTGGATTTTTATGTTACCCTATCAGTATATTGTTTAAAATATGATGAGGATAAAAGTGAATTTTTGGATCTTCAGACTTTACTGTTCGCGTCAGTGGGTCAAAAGGTAAACACATAATGTTGACATTTGGAAGATAAGAGAAGGTATGACACAAGGTAAACTTATTATTCCTAACAGTATTATTTGTAGATTTATTTTAATTTGTGATCTTACGCGATAGTACTCAGACAACAGAAAATTTGATTAACGAGGTCAGTGAGTGCGCGCAAATCTACTCTTGGAATAATCGTCAAATATGTCACTATGAATTTCCCAAAGTAAACGGTTAATCAAGGAATCATAAAATAATCGCTAATATTAGGGAATCATAAAAGAACTGCTAATATCTAAGAATCGCATTAGCGCTTATTAACTTATAGTAAACAAGGGATTGTGAAAGAATAGGTATATAAGCCGCTAGTATACAGCTCACGTATGATATCATATAGTGAGCACGGACATTGAAATAAAATTATCGAGAAATTATTAGAAATCCTATTACCTGAACCATGTACTAGGAACAACAGTTCGGGCAGTTCGGCCTTACTAATTATTTCCAACACCAACGGTTATTTGAATAAGTACATCACCTATATACCTATAAATAGAGAGCTGTTTATTGAGTTATAGAATTGTAGAGTTATAGAGCTGAATGTTAGCATTTACAATAATCAGCAACTAATCGATTTATTTATTTATGGGTAGCAACACTCATTTGCTTATTTTATATTTATAGCAACCTAAGATCATTTTTGAACATAAAACGATACGATTTGGTCAGACTTTAGATCCCTTCTATTTGATTCTTTTCTACAAATCGCAAAGGAGAAATTGAGTCACATTCTATGTTGTTATACATAGTAGTTTAAAATATTTGGACAAGAATTTGCGTGTAATATTAGTGTAAATTTTGAATCAAAAGTGAACTATAGAAATGAACAGACCACTAATGAAATGTGTTACTGTTTAACAAAACACTTACTTTAACTTCGGTTTCCCAGTCAACGACTTCACAAAGGGGTTCGGGTCCATAAAGTACAGCCCTATCTGATCGTCTGAGTTCTGGCCAATCACGACCGGCATGAACTGGAAATTAACGAGAAACAGTCAATATTGCGGCTTCGGCTTTATTATCGAATTCTGGGTTATTAATGAATTAAATAACGCTAAGGTAAAACCAATTCCTGTCGTTAATTATTTTGTTTGCAACCAACTATATTAATTGAGAATCCGCTCATTTGTCATTTATATATTTACCAATAATCAGGTGAATTTATTTATAGAATCGGAACGCTAATGGTGATATTGGACAATGGTTTATGTTGGTACAAAACATTGATGCAATCTAATTAAATATAGATGTGCGGAGCTCTTGCAGCGAAACGAGGAGACAATTTGATGTCGTTGATGAGAAAAATAAAAGTTGCACTGTATAAGACCTACCTGTTTAATATACAATTCGTTTATGACAATACGATAATAATTAATGAAAACACTGGCAATAATAGCTAAAATCACTACGAATAAGTTTTCTTTTTTTCACGAAAACATTCAGGAAAAAAAAATTCAACTGTTCCGTACATTTTGTCGACTTATGCAAACGTAAGTGTATGGGACATCTGAATTTTTTTTCGCGATTTCTGGTTTGGTCCTTAACTAAAGGTTATTCATAATGATGAGTATTACCAGTGTTTTCGTATTGTCATAAACACATTGTATAATTCTACTAGGAAAGTTGGACAAAAAATTGTTAGTTTTATTTAGGTAACTTTAATTTAGCTTGCTAGCTGTAATCACAGAGGTGTAAACAAACGAGTCGGTATGCACTTGTTTAACGGCAAAGCATCGCTCAGGCTTCGGTCTTCACTAACAAACTTACATTTCTGCTGCTCGGCGGTGCGAACCATGATCACTTTGATCGCTCAAACCACATTCAGCTGCAATTCTAATCCCATCTACCTAAGTACGAGTAGTTAGCCGAGCCGATAATTACGTCGGTAATAATTAGATACTAATATGTACAGGTAATTATTATCTATTTACATGCTGAGCACATATTTATTTACGTAGGTATTTACGTATATAAGGGTCAGCTCACACCGAGACGCGACGAAACGCTGCACGTACATTTTAGTAAAATGTCTCAAAATAGAACTTTATTTACTACGCGAAAAGATACACATTTCATTGTGAGAATTTAGAATACGTTGCTTCATGTAGCGCTGCGCCACGTAACGCCGCGCGGTGTTGCGCTGCGCCTCGTGACTCCGCGCGGTGTCTCGCTGCGCAACAGAACGTTTATGCATTCGCGACGTCATGTTGCCGACGATTCTACTATGCGCCTCGCAACGTTGCGATGCGTCTCGCGGCGACGCGCGGCGCAGCACGATGTCTCTGGCCTCTTCCTGCATTGTCGGAGTCGCGTCGCGTCTCGGTGTGAACTGACCCAACTTTGAAATAGAAAAGAATTTTTGAGCATTTATATATAGGTAAACACCTTGCACAAACAAGGCACTTGCAAAATAAAGACACGCATTTAAATTAAATAAACTACACAACGCGAGTTTACCTTGCGTTTTAGTTTACATCGCCGTCAAATTGTGAACTAACCGGATCGGCTAAATTGAGCACCAAATGTTAAATGTCTTGTGTCTTAGTTTTACAACTAGGAAGCATTACCGACTGTACTACTATATTGTAATTTAACAACTGCACTGGCCAATCTTTTCGCTAAGCAATGTTTATCGAAATAAATCCGTGGATGAGTAGATAACCTCCCATCCCCAAGATAAGAGGTTAGTCTTGGCTGTCAATTGCACATCTTAGTCGATACGTGAAAGATTCTGCAGGCCTAGCCAAGTTCCGACTGTTTCATGTCGAATTTCTTTCTTCAATCGGTAACACTTCGGCCTAAAAAACTATAAGTTGGTAATTTCTTTAGCACTTGTCAAAATTGTAACTTGGCTACCGTTTATACCATAAAACTACAGGATGTAGCGATGAACATTGTAGAAAAGTTTACATTTCATTCTATATTTTCGTCACCCAAGCTATTCCCGATTCCGCATCAATAGGTATTTTGGATTGGGATTTTGTATGGGTTACTGCCATCCATATTTTTTTATATCTACGCAGGTGAAGCCACCGTTTGAAACTAGTTTCCTAGTAAAGTTTCAGATTAGTAAGTACAGATTTTTTTGTAGCTTGTATATTATTTCCAGATCAATCCAATCTAAGAAGTACCATTTGCCGTTTCACACTTGTCGAGTCGAAATACTTATCTTTTAAAAGGCGCATTCTCCTAATTTCTATTACCTTTTCCGTCAAACCTTGAAATTATTTTAGCAGTAACGTTACGTAAAAGTATAAATTAACAACAAATTACGCAACTAATAACCAATACCATATCTTCGCATATAAATGGAGTAGGTAGTGGTGGCCCAGTGGTAACGGCCCCGAGTCGGTCGAGGTCGCGGGTTTAGAGTTCAAACTTAGCCCATTACATTTTTCTCTCACAATAGTGAAGGAAACCAACACGAGGAAACCAGCCTAGAGTGAGTATAGATGAGGCCTGACTCCCAGCAGTGGGAACATTATAAGGCTAGTTGTACTATTTATGTTGCAGGTATGCATTTCATTAACTATGAAGAGCATGTCTGATAGAGAGAAAAAAGTGAAGTAAACAATATTAATCATATAATACAATCATAATAATACAGCATGCAGTGCAAAAAAACAACCGTTGTTAAACCAATACGAGCCAATATTCAGTTAGTATTTCACTGAATACTCGTAGCAGCTTAGTAATAAATAAGTAAGTCAAGTTCAGAAAACGCAAACAAATTATTGTAGGATTTTGCGCATCGAATTTTAACAAGGGTATAACGATCCAAGCGTCTTTTAGTATTTAATATCACTTAATTATTAGCTTACATTCAACTGTCAACGAAAAGAGTTTATTTTTAAATTAGTTATATTTAAATAATTTTTTGTAGAGTAAGTACAACACGACATCGTGGCAGACCGAGGCGAAGGTGGAGAGATGAGTTGGACAAATATCGGAGGGACTGGCCCGCAATGGCTAAAGATAGGCGTGTGTGGAAAAGGGAGAGGGAGGCCTTCGCCCAGCAGTGGGACACAACGGGCTACTAACTAACTAACTAAGTACAATTGTTCGTGTTCAAAGTAATTGGTTATCAACCAACTGCATGAAAATGAATGATTTCATTCCAATTTAAAAAGGATGTCACCTCTGATTAAACTACTAAATTCAAGATTAAAATTAACCGTGACGATTAAATTAGGATGGAACTAAAAAGCCCGTTTTCAGTTCCAACTTTACTCCGGTGTAGGTAATTCTGACATACACACACCGATTGCTATATCCTATCTAAGATATAATAATGGGCTTTTACAGCAACATAGTAATCTGTAAAACTGTAATCGATTGAGAAATACAAAGAAATTGAATTCATTTCTTAAGAATCGTGAATTATTTATACATACACACATAGGGATGGGATCAATGAGGGTCATTATGTTTTAATTTGTCAGAACTGTCAAACAGTACTTCTTAGATTGTAATTTGTATTTTATTTTGTTTCAGTGGCTTACAGCTAACAATACAAAATATAACGACAAGGTAGATCACGACAAGACATTAATTTACATATAGTATAAGAGTACTAGTGAAAGTTACAGTTCCACAAGTAACTGTGGTATATACAGTTTAGTTGCAAGACTATATAAAAGACAATCATTATCATCATTTCAGCCGAAAGACGTACACTGCTAGACATAGGCCACCCCCAAGTATCACCACAACGACTAGTCCTGTGGCGCCTCGCATCTATCGGATTACAGTACTTACGGTGAGGGTCGCTCACCAGGTCATCGAACCACAAAAGACAATAATGTAATGTCACTACAAAACACTGCCTACCTGCGGATACCTTATGTTTATTGAAGCTAAGCTAAGAAATATATATAATACCTATGTCACACATCGCTCTAAGCATGAGTGGTTAGACCACAAGTCCGCAATGCAAACACATGCCCTGTGTCAGACCATTGTATAATATGCCTAAATTATGAAGCAATATGCGTTACGATATCGATTCAGACGCTAACATAATATTATTGGATTCGCGCTAAATCAGCTAATTCAAATTCCCAGAAACTAATCATGTATGATTTAGTTATGTACCTAGCCTAGGGATAAACCAAAACATAGAGATTTGAAAGGATTAATTCTTTACCTAGAAGTAGGACACGAAAATAGACTTGCAAAAGACTTCAAAATAAATATGCGATTTGCGTATGGGGATCGTCGGTTGCGAATTTATTCTACAGAATATACAGTATTGAAAATATTCAATACTGCTCAAAAATTTTATTTAAAAACGAATCCCAAATAAATACTGATAAAACGGAATAAATATAAAGCAAATGTTCACAGACGATTGAATTTATTAAAACCCTGTGTAGGTACACACGGTTTAATTTACGCCTGACAAACTACTTCCTATGAAAAGCAAGTCATCCGTGCAACACATCTACGTTACAGGATATCGAAAACTTGCAACGTGGATTACTGCCAGGTACGAACCAGATTTCAGTTTTTTATTATTTCCTTTCACGACGAGATTGGTTAAAATTGAGTTGAAATGAAAAGCCCAATGGCGTCGTATTTCTGTTGGTTTTTCACAAAACAACGCGCTGGATGTGCGGCTAGCCCGTCATCAGTAATCAAATACCCTGATCTAATAGTAGCAGTTTCGATTTACATACGGTTTTGTTTAAACAATATTTTAAAATCAATTGAGAAATATATTCGCCACACTATTCAATAACATTGGAGTAGTTTTTTGGTCATTTTTCGGTATCCGTCATGTTGCCCGTGTTCGAACTGTTTTTTAATAAAACCTCAGACAAAGGTATCACTCTTTTGTTGGATGCATGGAAAACCGCGCGGTGTTTCTCTTTTATTTAGAAAACGTGGGATGGGAGGTATTAATCTCACGTAGTGGTAGCTACTATAAAGAACTAACAGTTATTTTTGGCGCGGTATCCACTTTTTTGATATCTGATGGAATATGAGAGTTATTATTTGATATATACATATTGAACAACAGTGATACGTATTTGTCTGAAAGAGAATGCCTTGATGCATTAAGTCCGCCTATATACCACTACTGTACATGAAGTTTAAATAAATATTGTACAATGAGTCACTATTATCTTAACGCGAATACACTTAAGAAGAAAATAGGTTAACGACAAACTAAAGCAAAAAAAGACATACCATTCCCGCTATAGTTTTAAATTCTTCTTTCGCCATGTGTTTCTTCATGACTCTTCCGGCGCAGTTCTCTGGACTGGTGGCGGTGATGGAAAGCATCTTATGTGGCAATGGGGTCATCAGGGCAGTGCCATGCTGCTCCACAGTGGCAATGCCTTCGCCGCGGATTGCCACATCCACCTGGCACCCTAGCGTGTTCATTATCACCAAGCCTGTTTGGCGGTGCCCGGGGACTTGGAGCGTGGACCTCTGAAAAGCAAGTCAGGTCTTAGAAACAAGTGAAGTTGCAGCTCCATAAGACCACGAGTTCAGCCTTTAAAAACATTAAACCTTTTTAAAGATTTATAGTGTATTACAATCGTCTGCGAAGTTTTAGCAGATAAATAATTAATGTGTGGGGATATGTGCGACGGTATTTCATTACAACTTTTAAATATGTACCTAACTACTACTTAAACGGGTCTGAAACCTTATTGAACTGATTGTCTTTGTTTCTTTATAACAAACTTAATTATGTCCGTCGCCTATTTTGCTAACTGAAGCGAAGAGTGGTATAGCCTTAGCCATTAGATCTAGAAATACTGCTTAATTCACATAAGATGGCCACGCAATCATTATGGCGGTAAATCCCCTCTTTGAGGAGTGGGTGGAGCGGCAAGACGGCTTCCTCGCGTTCCGCCTGACGCAGGTCCTCACGGCCTGACTACTATATCAAATTATTGTTATTAAACTATTAGATAAAGCATTGCATACCAAAAGGCGGATCATATTTGTACTTCACTATATTAAAACTATTACATCTTTACTTGTGCACCACAATAAACAATTTTGAATTTCAAACAGGCAAACAGGACCGGTGGTTGTGGCGACGCTTGGGGGAGGCTTATGTCCAGCAGTAGACGTCTTTCCGCTGAGATGATGACGATGATGATGAAATGGACTAACCAGCTCCAGTTACAAACCTCGATCCCAATTTGCAAGATGCCAGCAGAAACAAAGGCCAGCGAAGCTAACATGCCTCCGATGAACATCTTCTGCAGGGGCGGCATATCCGGCAGCAGAGGCCAGGCTCCACCGGGACACACCGGTATCATCAGCAGCACCATGGCGGGGTTCATGACTTGCAGCTGGTCCGGCATCAGCGTCACGCCGAACACTTCGCTGCGAAGCCTTGAAGCTTGGAAGGTCCAACGGGAGCCCTGCAATCAAGGAGATGGGTAGGACGGAGCTTGTGATAGAGCTCTTAGATTGTTACCAGGTGGACTAAATTCACGTCAGCTACAAATATCAATAAACCGTAGGGGCCCAGCGGCGCCTTTGCCCGTAGGTAAGTTAGGACTGCGAGGAATTTCCGAAGAGGAAACCTGAAGGAAACAGGTATGGTTTTAGTCCGTAAAAGTCTGACACGCTCTCCCGCTCCACCCAGAATGAACTAACAAAAAATGCCAGCTGCAAAAATTGCAATTTAGATGCAATGCAATAAAAACTGCCCACTGAAACAGTAGTCAACAATAGCGAATACTGTCGGCGTGCATGTACATCCATCTTGATGGCGCAACATGTCGATCACTTTTAGACTTTCTCTCATGAAACACGAACACATTCATTTGCGAATAACATTTTCAGACAGATTTCGCCAGAACTGGAAGAAAAACGCGGGCTCGCAAAAGGTGAAATAAGTGAGGCCTGACTGAGATATAAAAGGCTAACAAAAAATAGTTCAAGTGTCGAATTTTGATCTATTATTGAATCTACACCTTCCATTTCCATTCTAGTTAATATTAAATCTAAAATAAGATTTAAAAAAAATAAGTTGAGAAGTAAAGATAAGTTAATAAGAACATTCTTCGTAAGTGTGTAAAGAGTGTTCTTACATTCCTTAGGCCTCTTATACACGGCACGTAGTAGACACGGTTAATTCGCCGTGCGTAGGTACGGTTGTTAGTGTTGTGTGGTCCACTGGGGGAGCTTTTTGTCATAAACAGCAGCCCTGCGGCACAGCACCGCCGCCGTGTTTCATCAGTGTTGTATCGCTTGTACACGGCACTACGTGGGCACGGTTAATTCACCGTGCGTAGGTACGGTTGTCAGTGTTGTATGAAACACTAGGAGAGCTTGTTAGCATAAACGGCGGCGCTACGGCATGGTACTGCCGCGGCCGCCGTGTTTCATCAGTATTGTACCGTAATCCACGGCCTCTTTTACACGGTACGTTTTACTAACCGTGCCTACACACGGCGAGAAACGTGCCGTTAGCTGCCGTACACAAGAGCCCTTACAATTCGCTATAACAACGCCTAACAGCATTCGTGAATAATGCAAGCGTGATAAAAAGCGCTATTCTGATTCTTAAGCGGCGAGCCGAGAGCTCACCTACTGACCCTAACCTTGGTACAAAAATAGAGAAAAGTGTCGCTGTCCAATAAAGGCCACGAATTTCACTTGAATAGTTCACGGTCCTCACCTTTGAATACTTATTTGATGTATATTGTTTATAACTTATGATATAAGCTCGAACGTTTACGGCTGAATGTTTTACTCGTATTGATTGGTTTCAGAGTTGGCAATTTATGTTAAGGTGGCCGCGACATTAGAATTATCCATACAAACGTAATACCAAAATCATTTGCAGTTTAAGCATATTTACACCATAATATGATGTTATTCGGATTCAGACAATAATTATCTAGGTTCCTACGTCGTCTTTTTTTTTAAACTTACCCCAAACGAAATTTAAGCGAATTTAAATTTGCACATTTTCACCGCAAAAATGACATGTTTTTATTTTGTTTTTTCTATATTATAAACAACAATATTTCAAAATATCTCTCCGTAGGAACACAGATATTATTATCAAGTTATAAATACTCGAAATACATTAATTTTTCATTCATCATTTTTGGTATTACGGAACAACTCCCGAATTTCCAATAGTTTGTATTGCTATCACAGCAAGCAACTGTCAGTGTGCGGATGATGATTTTACTCCAGTCAGTGTGTCCAAGAATTGTTGATAGGTACTATCTGGATTGATTCCATCAGCCTCAAAAACGTATTTTATTTCGTCTCAACTCGAGATAGCGCGCGGTGTACGCAGGCATCTTAAAAACGTGTCTCACTCTATTGTATGCCAAAATTTGTCAAATTCAGAGTAAACTTTGATAAATAATCATATTCAAATTTTTATTTGTGTACTCGCTCATAGATACAGTAATAGCTAAATTAACGTAATATATAGACAGACAGATATAATTACTTTTACTTTTATAATATTAGTATGAAAGTATATATGTATATATGTTCCACAAATTAATTTTTGTATCAGTTTTTTAGAGAATAATAACATATATATAGAGATCGGATCTGGTTAGGATGTTTCGTTCGGACACTTGTATTCCCCATATTCTTGCACATCGCAGAAACATGGACCCTGCGGGAAATGGAAAAGAAGAGGACAGACGCCAGATTTCTCCCGCTCTGGGCGGAGTGGGA
Organism: Mythimna separata; assembly: GCA_030763345.1. Lineage (NCBI taxonomy): Eukaryota > Metazoa > Arthropoda > Insecta > Lepidoptera > Noctuidae > Mythimna > Mythimna separata. The sequence continues at coordinate 16,029,725 of CM061167.1, read as the reverse complement.
GGGCGTGTCAGACTTCTACTAACTAAAACCCATTCCTGTTCCTTCTTTGCCTTCATTCCAGTATCCCAGGTTTCTCTTTCGTTCAACCCAGGGCCCCATCAGGCTTCGATCCTGCCAGGCCCCAACAGTTAGCTGGCATCGCATTGAGGTGCGCGTGGAACAATACGCGGCCGTCGACGACATGGGCTTCATCCAGACTATTACCGGATGTCCGGACCCATAGATATAAGTTTTAGAATTAAATGTGTTACGTTTTTTAGGGTTCCGTACCTCAAAAGGAAAAAACGGAACCCTTATAGGATCACTTTGTTGTCCGTCTGTCCGTCCGTCTGTCAAGACCCTTTTTCTCAGGAACGCGTAGAGGTATGAAGCTGAAATTTATATCAATTACTCAGGTCTACTGTCCCTTGAAGCTGTGAAAAAATCAAACTTCTAAGCCAACGCAATCAAAAGATACAGCCGTTTATGCCGCAAATTTTCGACACTTGCAAGGGAATCAAAACCTACAGGGTGCTTCCCGTGAACTCAGAATCTTGAAATTTGGTACGAAGCAACGTCTTATAGCATAGATAAAGGAAAAATTACGAAAACCATAAATTTTTAGTTACATCACATAATATTTTTTTTTTAATAATTTTAAACTTACCACCCATTTCCTCATAAACGCGTAGAGGTATTAAATTGAAATTCATACCAAATACTCAGGTCTATAATACCTTTAAGCTGTAACAAAATCAAACTTCTATGTCAACGCAATCAAAAGAAACAGCAATTTAAGCTGCATATTTTGAAACTCGCAAGTACTCGCAAGGGAATCAAAACCTAAAGGGTACTTCCAGTCGACCTAGAATCTTGAAATTTGGCATGAAGCAACGTTTTATAGCACACATAAAGGCAAAATTCCGAAAACCTTAAATTTTTAGTTACATTACAAAATATATATGTCGCAGCGACGACTCATTTCAATTTGAATCAGCGCCATCTATCTCTCACTGGAGGAACTATGTAATTAGATTGTACAGCCTTAGCTGAAACTTTTCCAAACTGAACCTGATCTTCCAAACCTTAGTTTGGGAACGCCAAGTAAATAACTTGGGGATGGTTAGTGTGGAGTACTGGCGACACCGAGTGATTGGTCTGGCTGGAAGATAGCCGGCTTTTTGACATTGACAGGTGCACAAACGTTGACAGTCAATTTTCATGGTTTTGCTGATTAACCTAGAACTGCGGCTAGGCACGGGTGTGCTGGAAGCGTGGAAACTGAAAAAGGCATTTTTGGAACCGGTCTGGCGGTCTGGATAGACAATTTCCAATACTCCACGCTAAACTTCCCGCGTTCCTAGATCTTGGATCGAGCCATATTGTGTGTAAGCAAATAAACAAAAGTGATACCGAAGACTTTGCTTTGCTTTCCTGACTTATCACGACCCCTCTGATAACGAGACTCCGTTATCAAATGACATTGTACCGGAAAAATGGCGTTTTCTGCTAGAGCAGCAAAACAAAAACTTGATGCTTGCATGATAAAGCAATGAAAACACCTGCGATCAATCCGAATAGTCAAGCCAGAAGCGCCCAGTCTGGTGGTAACGAACGTGAAGGTCCTGACGCCAAGAGGAACCGCCCTAATTGGCCCAACGCTGGACCCAAATGTTTCAATTGTGGGAAAACAGGACATAGATCAGCGCAATGTCACCTGAAGAGAGAATCGAAGGTACTCGTACATGAAGCGCAATCAAGATCGACGGGTTCTGGCAGTGGCAAGAGTAACCTGAGTAAGGGGACACTACGCATCTAACTGTCCTAAGAGAGATGCCAAGGAGGCGAGCAGCAGCGCGGCGCGGCGGTTGAAAAGCGAATTGATGTGTGCCTGGTTGGCGCGCCTGCTGGATACTTACGAAATTCTGGTGATTAATTTGATTTTTATTATGACTCTGGTGCGGAATGTTCGCTTCGACAGATTCCTTAAAAAAATCTGTTCCTTGTAAATTGGGTGGTAAACGACTTAATGAAATTATGACATTGACTGGTATTTGGAGTGACTTCTGTAAAGTTGACTGTACAAATTATGACTACTGTTGAGATCAATGTAATTATTTTTCCACGTTTCCACGTTTTACCTGACAGTTTTTGCGACATGAAATCATGCTTAGACGCGAAGTTTTATCAATATTGGTCTAGCAGTTCATATGTCCTCAGATGACATAAGATTTGAGAAAATACGGACAGTTCAGACATGTGACGTGAGGTTTGCCTATAATTTTAACTTTTACACGATAGACACTGACGTTCCTCCTGAAAGAAAAACTGAACTCTTTTTTGTTGTTGGATTTTGTTACTGGACTCGGAGGAGCTCGTGGCTAGATAATAACAGCCGCACAGATCGATCTTCAAGGTTAAGCAACTCTTGCCTAGGTTGGTCTGTGGATGGGTGACCATCTTAATATAACGAGTTTCCTCCGTGCCTTGGAAAGCACGTTAAGCCGTGCGTTGGTCCCGGCTGTCATTTAGAGATCTTTGGCAGTCGTTACGGATAGTCAGAAGCCAGTAAATCTGACTCCAGTCTTGCCATGAAGTACCGTGTTACCCCAGTTAATGGGTTGTGGAGGTCTGGTAGGCAGCCGCTCCTCGTAAAATACTGGTATTCAGCTAAATCCGGCTTGACTGGAAGCCGACCCCAATATAGTTGGGAAAAGGCTAGGCAGATGATTTTGTTACTGGACTAAGAGTAGTCAGAGATCACATGTAGAGCTCAATTATTTGTGTTTTGGATTTTCATTGGCCGTGTATATTGTGAAGGTACAACGATAGGTTAAAAAAAAAATGTCAGAAAGTTATGTACCAGTGGAAGTAGTAAGAAGTACATAGAGATCACAGTAGTGATGAGCAAGTCTAAGATGTAGGGAGTACGCGAGTAGGTTTCTCTATCGGCCGTAGTAAGGTGATCCACGGTGTTTGATGGTTCCAGAAGCTATGACGTAGCCGTGCGAGGTGCGAGTTTAGCTCTGACGGAAATTATGATCCGTGGTGATGGTAGTGAGTGATGCCCTGGGATCCACGATGTACGATACCAGTAGCTATTCGTAGCCGAGAGAGGTGCGTGTTTAGCTCTGACGGAAGTCGGATTCGTGGTGACTTGGTTGGTGCACTTCTGAGAGAGCAACAGTGGTTGCTGTTCGGCAATGAGTGCCGTGGTGTTAGAGTGGTTTACTCGTGGCTATAGACTCCTAAGGCTTTGAGATGAAAACAATTTAATAAACGTTGGTACATGACTGGATGACGATTTCAATTAATTCTTTTTAAATTGAGAATAATTGAGTTAAGTTTTGTACAAAGAAAAACATCTTAAGTTTTGTTGCACCTTCGTGATTTACGGTTGCCGTAGTGGTTGACCGATTGACTGCTGCACTATGTTTTGCGAGTTCGATTCCTGCACAGAGCAAACATTTGTATGGTCTACAGATGTTTGTTCTGGGTATAGATGTGTTGTGTGTGCGAGTTAACATTTTCGTCAACACACACACGAGTTAGAGGTTCCTAGAGTTTTTGTCAGGAGTGACCGAGCGTTATGATACTGCGAGATGTATTTTGTTTCAGAGTAACATACAGGGACGGACATCTTCTTTGGAAGTTTCATCAGCGGTCTTTGAGCTGAGATGGTGACTATGACGATGAACACAGAGATGGACGAGACGTTTCGTCAGTGGAAGCTTTCGGCTGATAATGAAGTTGTTGGACCTTAAATGTAAAGATTGTTGTAAAGATGCAAATGTAGTATGCAATTAACTCGAATTGCATACATTGCAATGCTGTTCGTGGCTGTGAACTCAGAGTTTGTGACTTGCGTCAGCATGGCGATGTAGGTAATCAGGAAAGGTGCTGTTGTTGTTGATGGGTACCGGATGGAGGTCCCATGATTGCCGGATAGAGGCAATGTGATGTATTGTTGATGGGTACCGGATAGAGGTCCCAAGGTTGCCGGATAGAGGCAATGTAATGTGTTGTTGTTGGGTACCGGATAGAGGTCCCAAGGTTGCCGGATAGAGGCAATGTGATGTGTTGTTGTTGGGTACCGGATAGAGGTCCCAAGGTTGCCGGATAGAGGCAATGTGTGTGATGAGGCTGAGTACTGAAAAGAGCATTGCATACTAAATTTGATCTGATAGTTCCATGAATTGGTTTAAAAGTTTATGGTTATTGAAGAGAAAGCTACGTCACTCAGTACCCCACACGAGGACGTGTGATCATCAGGTTGGCCGTGTCGCAGCGACGACTCATTTCAATTTGAATCAGCGCCATCTATCTCTCACTGGAGGAACTATGTAATTAGATTGTACAGCCTTAGCTGAAACTTTTCCAAACTGAACCTGATCTTCCAAACCTTAGTTTGGGAACGCCAAGTAAATAACTTGGGGATGGTTAGTGTGGAGTACTGGCGACACCGAGTGATTGGTCTGGCTGGAAGATAGCCGGCTTTTTGACATTGACAGGTGCACAAACGTTGACAGTCAATTTTCATGGTTTTGCTGATTAACCTAGAACTGCGGCTAGGCACGGGTGTGCTGGAAGCGTGGAAACTGAAAAAGGCATTTTTGGAACCGGTCTGGCGGTCTGGATAGACAATTTCCAATACTCCACGCTAAACTTCCCGCGTTCCTAGATCTTGGATCGAGCCATATTGTGTGTAAGCAAATAAACAAAAGTGATACCGAAGACTTTGCTTTGCTTTCCTGACTTATCACGACCCCTCTGATAACGAGACTCCGTTATATATTTATTTTTTTAATAAATATAAACTTATTACTTTTTTCCTCATGAACGCGTAGAGCTATCAAGTTGAAATTCATATCAAATACTTAGATCTAATTGCCTTTAAGGCGTGAAAAAAAAAAAATCTACGTCAACGCAAAAACGCAAAACGCAAAAGTACAACCATTGATACATCTTTCCCCATTGTAATGTTATGAATTTCATTTTGCAATAAAATACCATAGTTATGACTCGATTGTCGTAATGAACGAACTTTGTAAACCTTGCAGGTTTGTACGGAACCCTCGGTGCGCGAATCCGACTCGCACTTGGCCGGTTTTTTGGTGTACAATAAAGTTTTATTGGTAAAGGTAAGTAAAAAATGGAACCTGTTGATCGAAAAGCGACCAGAAGATGGGCACGGGCAGGTAGAGGTAGAGGATGGAGAAGACCACCTTCATGTCAGCCACCAGCTTCTCGCCGTACTTGTCCACGGCGTAGTCCAGCCAGTGCGACCGCGGCGGCCCGTCCGTCGTAGGACTGTACTTGATGCGCCGCACTATCGCGTGCTGCAACAATATAAGGAGGTTAAGAAGCTATACAGACCTTTTAAGGTTATTAATGTTTTAAATAGAACGGCAAAAGCCAATTACACTATTTAAGTCAGTCATATATCCTTCTCACAAAAATTCAAACATTCAACCATTATCTTCTTCCATTCATCCGCAAACATTTCAATACCTGCGTTGGAGTTCAACAGAGCGTTGATAGCGGCTAATGTCCGAATAGGCGACTTGGAATGTCATGGAGCTCTCACAGACTAGATTAGAATCCTGTTGTCGGGGCTGCGGGATAGTTTGACAGAGCTTCCGTGGCACTCGCAAAGGGCAACTAAAAGACCACTCATGGTTGTCCTGCCTAGACAACATTCAGAGTGGGAGGACTAGGAGTAATTAGTAAATTCCCCTTTAAAAAAAAAACCTGGCAAATGCGAGTTGGACTCGTGCACTGAGAGTGCTGCACAAACAGTTAAATTCCCGCAGGCTGATTATGTATCTTGCAAAAGCCGAGCGATAGCAAAAATTGCACGAAAATTGCTCTTCAATCGCTAATTCGTATTACGTATTAGCGAAAACCACGCGATAGCAATCTAGCGACAGTGCTGCCTCTATGGAGCAATCAACTAACTAAAATGTGCATTGTTGCACTCGAATTCCTAGCGATAGCGTTTTACTTCGTATTACGTATGGTTTTTGACAGCGATGCGACAGCGATCGGCAAGCAAATTTAGATGTCAAATTGCGTTAACCATTTCTTTGATTGTTGATCGCTTGCTTATCGCTCTCTGATTGCCAATAAAAATTAGCTTTCTATATCGAGTATTTTATTAGTTAAATTGTGTAGTTATATCTGCAGCGTGTGTTTAATTAACATTTCAACTTATTGTGTATGCTTTAAAAGACTTTATTCAGTGTATTCAACCAACATATTATAAATTTGCTTGTCTTAAGTTTCCTTAGACCTTGAACCAAGGCCAACACCTTTGACTAAAGTGGTATGTTCTGCCAGATAGTCCAAACAGGATAAAGTACTTTTACTCTTCAAAGTAACTTTATTGCACTAACACATATAAAATAAAATAATATCATATTATTTTAAAACTTGTTGACATAGCAGTAGAATATCGTTTGGAGTCCAAGTAAACACTGATTTCATTCTTTCATCCATCTTATGGTCGACACAAAGCTATTTTTAGTAAAGTTCAAGTGGATTGAAGTGAATTTTAAGTTACAATTTTTTTTCTTTTCCAATACAATCACATCTGTTCGACATCTTTAACCCGCGGATAGTTGCGCCTGGGTCAAAAAGACCCAGTACTTTTGTTTTTGTGCCATAAATCTTTTTGTATTAGTTCATTCATTTAGATAGTAAGAAGGTGTAAAGTGAGAATGGGTCGTTTAGACCCTTTTGCGACGTAATGTGTTAGTGTATTTTTTTTTTCAAAAATATTATTTTGATTTTATTTCTTTGTAAATATGTCGTCAAATCGTTTGAATGACTGGAAAATAGCAAATATATTAGAAGAGGAAGACATTGAAGGTGGAATTTCGTCAGAAATTGAAGACCATTTGGATAATGATAATTACGATTCAGATTCTTGTCACAGTGGTGAAAATAAACTCCTTGATGAGAAAAACCAAAACGCAATGCCAATTTTGCAATACTTATATATGTAGAGATCATACTACATTTATATGTATCAATTATAATCAAAAGTGTAGCCAAAACTAAGGTAACACTATTGTAAAATTGGCGTAGAAAAATAAAAACTGACTATAAAATTATGCTACGTTTTAAAATTAATATTTTACCACTATTTAGAAGTTTACTTATAATTATGATAAAAATATATTTTTTTATGTTTATAGGTTAAATAAAAAAAGTTTAAGTTATTTTTTTGTTCCTATAACGTAAAAAGTAAGATTTTGCAGTGATCTCTTGAATTTTGTGATTTATATTACTTTTTATGTCCAAATAATAAACATTTATTATTTTTAAGTCTGTTTTGTTATCCTCTTTCAAAATAATTTACAAATAATCCCGAAACTTAATTAAGTTATTAGTTAAGTAAACAATACATTAAAAGTCTGGGTCTTTTCGACCCGTGCGCGACTGTTGGTGACTTAAAAGGAGACGCGAGTACCGGCGGGTTAAATGGCTGTAAGTTTTTAACTCGTAGTTTGACAATAAATTAGTTCTCCACATTGTTACTCAATTGCTGTTGGCGCTGGGGTCGCAGCATAAAGTGCATGGTAACAATCGGCGAGCGATCAGCAATCCATTTTTAGATAATACGGATCTTTTTGACGTTAAGCGATTGATCGCGCGTCGACTGCGCGATGATTGCGAATTGTTTGCTGATCGCTGTTTCATACATAATCAGCCCGCCGAATCAAGTCTCGTTTCCTAATCGTATTTTTTTTTATGTAGGAACTACAAAGCAGTTTTCAGATGTTTCCTTTATTTGTGCCACAAAATCTTCCTTTATGCCAAACAGGATTCTAGATCGACGTGAAATACCCTATGCATTTTGTTTCTTTGAGAGTATCGAAATATCCGTTTTTTGCGACATAAACGGCCGTATTTTTTTTCGTTAACTTTGAAGTTCTATTTTTCATAGCTTTATAGGACCCCAGACCTGAGTATATTGGTTTTAATTTCAACTCAATTCTTTGACACGTTCCCAAGATAAAAGATCTTGGCAGACCGACAGACTACAAAACGATCCTAAAACAAACTTGATAATTGCTAAAAAAGAAAAAATCTCGAGCTTCCGTAAAAGAAGAAACAGACTGATTGATATACAACGCACAGCCAAGAGTACTGAGTCTATGAGCGTATAATCTTACGCAAGGTTTCCTTTTATGACGTAGGCTATTATCTTATACTAAGATAAGATTTTCCAAAATTCACCCTCTCAAGAGATAAAAAAGGGTTTGGAGTTTGTTTGGAGAAACCCACTTTTACGCGGACGAAGCTGCTGATGGAAGTTACATAAACGTTAAATCTAGTCACCCAGAGGCCATGATCCGAGGTAACAGATAGCAAGGAAACCTTCAGCCACACGCCATTTTTTACGAGCCTGTAAATTCGCACCTCGCGGAGAATTTTCAAGCTCGCTTCAATCATTCTTGCACACATCCATGTGCAAGAGCGTGTATGCTTGAACTTGACAACTTAATCTTCTACATGTCGATACCGATGTACCATACATTAAAATGTATTAGGCCAATACTTCACGACTTCTAAGGAAACCTCAGTTATAGCGCACAGGTCATTCTGGCTGCAGATTTTGGGACACAGAAAAATAGGTGGGACATAAACTACGAAACAGTTCTACATCTGCATTCGGTAGAATAACTAAGGAGAGTTAAGTTTTTTGAGTTATCTACATCATCATCATCATTTCAGCCGAAAGACGTCCACTGCTGGAGATAGGCCTCCCCCAAGCGTCACCACAACAACCGGTCCTATGCACATTGGTCATAGAATAGATGGTCGAGGGGACGAAAGGTTCCGAAGTGGCGACCACGTACCGTAAGACGCAGCGTTGGAAGACCGCCCATTAGGTGGACCGACGACCTAGTGAGGGTCGCGGGAGTCCGATGGATGCGAGAATTCTATATAGTGACTACTAAATCACAATCAATATTACTAATACATAAATTATTATTTATCTATAGACTAGCAGACCCGGCAGACTTCGTAGTGCCGATATTTTTTTTTTCGAATTTTTCCCGCCATTAAAACCTTCCCTAGACCTCCACGAACATTCAAGACTAAGAAATAAATCCGTTCAGCCGTTCTAGCGAGACTAACGAACAGCAATTGATTTTTATACATATAGATATAATATGTATGTATTTATAAATACATACGTACAGTATTCATAGCACAAGCTCAGCTTAGTTTGGGACTAGATGGCGTTGTGTGGAAATAATAAAAAATATCTAACCTCTCTGTGCGAGGAATTTATTTTTCCGTCAACAATAAAACTCTTCAGCTGAGTGAATAGTAAAAAACAGTGGCTATTCGAGCTAGGGCAGGCTGTTAACATTTTCGAGGTAGCTTTGCTGACTATCTATTTTTATTTATTGTGAATATTTGGTAGTGAAGAGTTTTCCTATAACTGAATTCAAAAAAGGAAGGTCTTAACACGTCTGAATGTTATTTCTCTTTGCTAAATGTAGAACAATATTTTAATTAATTCATGAATCCCCGACCGGTCCTATGAGACCGCACTGTTATTGTTTTACTATTGTGTCTCGTTTTGTGGGTATGTGATAGGTTAATATTTAATAATAATAGTTTTTTAGGATGCTGTTTTAAGGGTTCCGTACCTCAAAAGGAAAAAACGGAACCCTTATAGGATCACTTTGTTGTCCGTCTGTCTGTCTGTCAAGACCCTTTATCTCGGGAACGCGTGAAGGTATCAAGTTAAAATTAAAACCATATACTCAAGTCCATGGTCCCTTGAAGCTATGCAAAAATCAAACTTGTAAGTTGACGAGAAAACAAGATACGTTCGTTTATGTCGCTAAAAACGTAGATTCCGACACTGTCAAAGGAATCAAAACACATAGGGTACCTACTTCCCGTTGACCTAGAATCCTAAAATTTGGCATAAAGCAATATCTTATGACAGAAATATAGGAAAAAATCTGATGCCTGAAAATGTGTAGTTACATCACTAGATTTTTTTTGTGATCCAGAAGAATCTTCAAGACTCGATTCGAGAATTGAACTGTTTTTATAGGTAATTTGGTACGAAACCCTCAGTGCGCGAGTCCAACTCGCACTTGCCCGGTTCTCTTTTTATTCAAAGATTGTTCCTACCAGATGGTCCCATTTATACTGCAGATGCATAAAGTTCTATCTCTGTGCTCATTTCAATAATTACGTTCGCATTCCATGTGTGTTTTCAATGGTATCAATTCACGCATAACTGTTTTATTATGATACCTATTCTTCTTGTGTTGAGGGTTATAACTCCGTTAGACCGTTTTCACATTATCCGATCCGATATCGGTGTCGGACGCCGATACGATATCGGGGTAAGTAAAATGTATGAAATGCCGTGCTCCGATATCCGATATCGGGCCGGACAATATGAAAGACAGGTACATATTTCAAACATTTTACTTACCCCGATATCGGATCGGCGTCCGATACCGATATCGGATCGGATAATGTGAAAACGGTCTGATAATTCCATTACTTCATCATCTGCCTAGCCTTTTCCCAACTATATTGGGGTCGGCTTCCAGTCAAGCCGGATTTAGCTGAATACCAGTATTTTACGAGGAGCGGCTGCCTACCAGACCATTAACTGGGGTAACACGGTACTTCATGGCAAGACTGGAATCAGATTTACTGGCTTCTGACTATCTGTAACGACTGCCAAAGATCTACAAATGACAGCCGGGACCAACGGCTTAACGTGCTTTCCGAGGCACGGAGGAAACTCGTTATGTTAAGATGGTCACCCATCCACAGACCAACCTCGGCAAGCGTTGCATAACCTTGAAGATCGATCTGTGCGACTGTTATTATCTAGCCACGAGCTCCTCCGATAATTCCATTACTTACAACGAAAAAATATAAAAACAGAGTTTTTTACAAAATTATATACTAGTATAATATATATAATATATTTTTGTATATATATAGGTTTGTATCTTTAGTTTGTATATATCTATTAAGTCATTTTTTAGTTTAATATGTAAATATAATTTATAAACTGTTATGTAAAAAAAAAAAAAGATTATATTTGATAATAAAATATACCAGGGATGTCAAAACACGAAGATACCAAACCAGAAAAAACTACTTCTAACGTTAAAGTTATTTTCCTGGTTTTAGCTTTTTCCTTGAGATCGATTGTACTAACTTGTAAAAACTTTTTATTTCCATGGTTTCTCTTTTGCTTTCATATTTTGGAACAGCCAAATCTAATAAAATAGTACGTCACAGTTCTCAATCACATTAAATTTATTAGTTAGTTTAAATCAGATAAACTATTTCTACATCTCGTAGAAATAAACAGCACTTAATCCAAAGCACGATCGTGTAAACAGTACGTTAGATACGAAGAACAAAAATCGACAGCAAAGTCAATTAACGTATAGGTATCTCGTTTCACGTTCTCCTTTTTCAACGACAGAAAGCGCAGGTTGCGCAAACAATTACAACTGAAATGTTTACAAACCTATGAGCAGCAACACGAATAATATTAGATAACACGAGTTAATTAATGAACGCTTGTTTTCTGAGAATATCGATGTCACTGGTTATTGATATGATAGTACTAATTAAAAATTATTTTTGACCATCGATATAAATGTAGGTAATACGCCATCCTAGAGTACCTCTGACGTACTCTAGTTTTGTTCGACTCTTGTGTACTGCAGTCTGTACTTCTCACATTAGTGCAGTTTTGAAGCGTAAAGTGTAATTTTAGTCGCGAAAAATGTGTCCTCTGTAAGCTATCTAGCGCTGTATGTTTTATGTTAAACGATATAATGCCAATGCAGCGGGGTTTGTATTAACTTTTCATTTCAGTATTTTGACAAAATGTTTATGAACGTTTGTCTGTTTCTATCGCTGTCTATCACTTATGTCAATGTTTTAGACCTTCCACTATACCGGAAAAAAGTTCTATGAAAACATCTTATAGCTAAAAAATCGACCTTTAGGTGTGCTCAATGGCTGCATCATCAACGGCCATAATTGCTAGCCATACTACCATGAGTAGTAGTCAAACGAATATCTATCTGACCCACAGAAATAGGTATTACTATAAATATTATCTTTAACTCCTTTCTGAAAATCTATGATCTGACCACATCACAACCGCCGGACGACCACCGAAGGGCAAAATCACGAATTCTGCATGACAACTAGATGATCACCTCGTGACCACCGCACAACCGTAGCGCTGATCTTACTCGTGCCTTTCTTCACCTTTATGCGCCAAAACAATAGCAGGGCAGCAACAATAACGCCCACACCAACCTTTTCAGCCGTTCACGTGGCAACCTAACTTCAGGCACGTTCCGAGGGTTGCAAGTTAATCAAAAGAATTGCCATGGCTTTAGAACACAAAGGGCGGAAAAAACTGAAAGAACACACCAGTGTTTTAGTCAGCAAAAGTTTAACAATGTTTAGTAATTTTTTTTCTTGTTTATTACATTGTGTCCTATTCAGGCAATATTGTAATTGCCTTGGCTTATCTGCACATAATTTCGAAGGTACACTGACTTTTAAGAAACAGTTCAATCCTAGTTTATAGAAGTCAGGATCTTTTTGCTCCAGCCGGCTTAGCCATGTTCCTTAAAAACGTAACATGTATTTGTGTGTATTTTCTTTGGGAAAATTAATTATTATTATCACCTCCTTCTCTCTCTGTACCCAGAGCAGGAGGAATTATTTGATGCTTGCCATGGCAAAAAGTCATATTTTGGCAAATATCAGTGAGATAAAAGTTGTGTGACCAGTCTGGATAACTTTTAATGTTTAGAAAATCCGTGTTAAAGCGTACAGTTGAAAATCTAATAGTAATGAACACATGCTCGTACTACCGCCTGGGTGGCAGTACGAGCATCTGTGCATGTAATTCCGGCCAGCAGCGCCCGGATAGAGCCCCACTGATCTTGAAATACATTTTGTTTGTGAAATCTTGATGGATTTAAATATGTTACGTAAGAATACTTAACCAGTATTTTTTATGTAAACATAATTCTAAAGTCCAAAGCCGTTTAAAAGGAGTAAGGAAAACAGTGAAAAAATGTCATGTCTTGAAGAAATTTTGTTCTAGTAAAGTAACAGTCATACGAAAAAATCATGTGTTGTTGTATATGAGTTATAATAAACATATATTTTATTCAAACCTATTGACCAAGCCGTTACCGAGGAGTAGGTTTCAGAAAGTCACTGCTTTATGGCACTGATCGGGCGCTAGGGCCTTAAAAAATACATATTGAAATCGACGTAACATTATTTACACTCGGTGCGGGAATCTGAAGCAAAGACGGCCTATTGCAACGTGGGTGCGAGGAATCATCAGTTTACAGAATCACTTGACAGAATTCACGTAACGTAAGTTAGACGCACAGGACCGGCCGTTGTGGCGACGCTTGGGGGAAGCCTATGTCCAGTAGTCGACGTCTTTCGGTCCGAGAGGATGATGATGATGAAATTAGAAATCTAAGCGCGATTAGATAGAGATACCTAGATAATGCAATTAAAAACCGCTCAAAACTCAGACGGATATCTATCTGGCTAAGTTTTCATGTTTTTAAGCAACTCCGAAATTAGAAATTAAGAGCGTTCAACCCGAGATAGCTTTCCATACAACTGCATTTACGTGATTGTAACGTTATTACAGATCTTCCCTAAATATTTTGGAAACATAGACACAAACATAAACAAACATCTTGTGAATATTTTTTAGGTTTCTATTGAAATCTAAACTTTACTGGATAAGTTTTAGCCAAATGTAGATATGGCTAAAACTTATACAGTAAAGACTTTCGAAAATCAGCTATTTTGCTTGCACTTTGCTTCTTCATATTTATAGAACTCATAAATTAATAATATAAAAATATATCTATAAAACCTATGCATACTTCGAATACCTTGCGCACTTAATCGAGATTTTGAATGATAAAATGTTTTTCCAAAAAATTACTAACAAAACTCGTTTTTCCTGGAACAAGCTTTGTGCAATATTCAAGAGTGTTTAGGCGTTATCTCTCTTTTTTGCCTCTTTGTCACACATTGCATTGGATTGCTTTTAAACCATATTCATGCTGACGATAGACGTATGTATGAACTTATTTAAACCGACAACAAGTTAACAAAACATTGAGCGCTGAACTAGAACAATTTCGATTCTATTTCGACACACTCAACGCTTTCAGACGCGCTATTCAATGCATAATCACTACATAGTATTTAATAAATTAACATTTGTGTAACTAGTCACCATTTTTAGGGTTCAGTAACTCAAAACGAAAAAACGGAACCCTTATAGGATCACTTTTTTGTCCGTCTGTCTGTCTGTCTATCTGTCTGTCTGTCTGTCAAGACCCGTTATCTCGAAAACGCGTGAAGGTATTAAGTTGAAATTAATACTATATACTAAAGTCCGCGATCCCTTGAAACTGTGCAAAAATTAATCTTGTAAGTTGACGGGAAAAAAGATACGCCCGTTTATGTTGCAAAAAACGTACATTTCGTCACTGTCAAAGGAATAAAAAAATCATAGGGTACTTCCCGTTGACCTAGAATCTTGAAAGTTGGCACGAGCCAAGATATTATATAACTACTAATAGTCTGAAAACTGAAAATTTGTTGTTACGTCATAAGATTTTTTTTTAATGTTCAAGAATCAATTCGAGAATTGAAATTTTTTCATAGGTAAGTTGGTACGGAACCCTCAGTGTGCGAGTCCGACTCGCACTTGCCCGGTTTTTTTTAGTATACTGACGTGTTAAACAGACAAATCTTGTAAATGCTGACAAGTTTAAAATGAACTTTTAATATTAAAGGCAGTCCCTTCAGTCAAAGCGGGATGATGCAACGCAGAAAGCAATATAAGGTTGAGATGAGAAGTGCAGACAATATTTTTCCGACTCTCAAAAGTCACTAAGCATACTAACCCAAAACATTCTCAGGATTATTAGGTAGCTTTAAAATTTTTCTTCAGTCTAATTTTAAGTGTCATATAATGGTACTAATTGAGTACTGGCTGAGTGAACATTATGATATTCTCCTCAAATTATAACAACCAAAATGATAGTGAGCTCGTTTATTACGAAGAAACTTTAAAGGCCAACGTCGAAGAATTTACTCTAAAAGACTGTATGAGTAATAGCAATTGCTTGACAATCAAACTTGGTACGAATACAGCAATGCTCGCTATGTATAGATCCTCTTCAGCTAGCAACTAATATACTTTTCACGCTTCCTTATATCCTGACAGGTCACCTCACCTACGCTATTCAACTTTTACATGGACGTGCCGAGTAGTCAGCACGTCGCGCGTCGGCTGTCATGTAGATGACGTATCTATACTAATATTATAAAGAGGTAAAATTTGTAAGTTTGTAAGTTTGTAGGTTTGTAAGTTTGTATGTAGGGGGTAATCTCTGGAACTATTGGTCCGATTAGAAAAATTCTTTCAGTGTTAGATAGCCCATTTATCGAGGAATGCTATAGGCTATATACGCTACGACCCACGGGAGCGGAGCAGTAACGAAAAATGCGGGTGAAACCGCAGAGGACAGCTAGTTTGTCAATAATTTGAGCTACGCCGAAGATATAGTTCTGCTGAGCGCGTCAGCCCACGGTCTGAGGAGTTTGATGGCAATGTGTGAGGATTACGCTGTTTCACATGGACCTGAGTATAATATTAGGAAAAGTTAGTCCATGGTTTTGAGGCCGGTGCCGGTGGTGCAAGATGCCCATACAGCGTGTCACGGGTTTGTCTAAATAATGTTCCCCTAGACAGGGCAATTTAAATACCTCGAGCATACATATCGTTACAGCTGACCTCAAGGGACCATGCTACCTTAGAACGGGAACAAAGGGCTCTAAGAGAGCTAATATGCTGGCTCGCAAGTTTGCGCAGTACTCCAAGGACGTTAAAATAATTCTGTTCTGGGCATAATGCACGTCCCTGTACACCTGTAGCATGTCAGCTAGATACACGCAGAAAAACCATACCGCCTTTAACCTATCACATACCCACAAAACGAGACACAATAGTAAAACAATAACAGCGCGGTCTCATAGGACCGGTCGGGGATTCATGAATTAAAGCGGGTGAGTTTAAAGGCTGTAGTTTTTCTGCGTATAGCTAGCGCACATGCTACAGGTGTATATGGACGTACAATATGCTCGTATCCCATTTAATAACGCCTTCAGAGCGGTTTTGGCTCTTCCTCGCTACTGCACCGCTTCGTATACGTTCGCATGGGCACGCACAGACTGTTTCCATGCGACCGTGCGGAAGCGTAGTGCGTCACTTGGGCGCCGAGTACGGGCTAGCTCCAATACCGTTTTGAAAATGATAGCAAGTAGGTTTGACTGCGATACTGCTGTGACGGATAAGTTATATACAAATACAAATACAAATATTTTTTATTTGTCGGTTGTTGTAAGTTACATACAGTGTTACATGTAGATGACTATTAACGTTATTTTTAATTTACATATTGTAATTTATTGAATTTGTGTAATTTTATAATATTGAATTTTATAAATTTTTGGTTTTATTATTATTTGTTTAAATTGGGAATTGTTTAATGTTTGTTGTACTGTTTTAATTTATTGAATCCTGAAATTGTTTAATCTTTTTAATAAGGATGATTTCTAACATGGGTATTAATCTGAAATAAATGTTTTTGTAAAGCCAACATTTTCAATCACAAAACACATATTATAAGAAAATTATTCTTACAGGTGATATTTATAAAAACATGCAACTCTGAAAACTGAGATGCAGAGACCCAAAACTATCTTAAAATTTGCTCATTCCATAGTTCCCTGCTCGCACTTTGCCTACTCATCAAAGCGGTTTCTGTCTCGATCATATGATCAAATACAGATTATAGTATATTACACTTGTTACTAACTCGAAATTACCGACCATCATACTGTCCTACTACAGTTAAACCGAACGCTACTTAAGCAAAACGCAATTAAACACAAATAAACTCGAATATGATTTACGCAAACTTGACTTTAACCGAGTTTACAGTACTGCTGACGTGGATTTTGCTTTATCGTACTTGATAAAACATGTTCAATAATTACGTAATACGAAAATTACTTTTGTAAAGATGAAACTGTATAACATGAAACCTTGGATTACTCCGGGTTTAATTCGGTATATACGACAGAAACATACATTTATCAAAAAGCTAGGAAAAACCCTGACATTGATAAGATTTTTTTCAAATCATTTTTAATAGATACAGGAAATTTTTCCTCTTTGGAGGTTTCCAAAAGAACCTAAAAATAAATAAGGTTAAAATTATGAAACAGAACAGGAAAATGATTAAAAATGTGAATCTATTTCGGGTTAACTGCTTATTAATCCCTCACCTTTTTCATCAGCTAAACATGTTAACAACTCTCTGTATTTACTTCCATTGTAAGTGGTCCAACACACGAATGAGTCCAAAAACCTGCACTTGATTTAAGAAAGAAATGTGCTCTAAATTCTTTTGGCTTGCTGGACACTGACGAAGACGAAGTAACTCGAATAATTTGTAAACTAAAAGATAACTTTACAAGATCCTTAAAATCTTCATCATCTACCTAGCCTTTTCCCAACTATATTGGGGTCGGCTTCCATTCAAGCCGGATTTAGATGAATACCAGTATTTTACGAGTAGCGGCTGCCTATCAGACCTCCACAACCCATTAACTGGGGTAACACGGTACTTCATGGCAAGACTGGAGTCATATTTACTGACTTCTGACTATCCGTAACGAGACGAGACTATTACAAGATCCTTAAAAAACAAACATAATTATCCTTGTTCAGCCATTAACGCATGTATTTCGTAACTATTTTTGCAAAGATATTTTCCTGAAATCAGCAGTTGTAATCCCTGTTTTCAAATTCCGAAACAAAAACTTGGTTAATAATTCAGAGTATTAAACCGATATCGATACTTTACTTAATATTTAAAATACTAAAGAATTTTTTTAACAAGAAACTAAACAAAATAAAAAAGACATTCATCATCGGCGCAGTTTGATTTTCGAATCACAGCACTTGACAGATTACATCTGTAAAGAACTTGGAAAAAGAAAAAGCCCCTTGATCTGGTGAAGACTTTTGACTTCTGTTTTCTTTCTACTAAACACTACTTAGATGATCGATATGGAGGTTTCAAAATCAACAATATTTCGAGTGATAAGCAAAGAAGTACAGTAAATATAGTGTTGCCCAGGGAAGTATCCTGGGCCCTACCCTATTTTTATTTATATTAACGATTTGAGTAATTCAAACATTGGAAAAGGCAAATAGTTTTAAAATTTAAAATATGCCGACGAAACGGCCTTAATGTTTACAGTTAAAACCAATAGTGAATTTTACAAATACGCTCCATTGCCCATTTATCCGCGCCATTTTATTTGAACCCAATATTTAACGTCATGTTTTTTTTTAGGTGGATAATCATCCAACGACTTCTCCCGGTTTGGGTGGAGCGGGAAGACGTGACCGAGACCGATACGATTTGCTGAAATCTCCTTAAGGCACGCGTGGAACACTACACGCTTTTGATAACTTGCTCGATCCGGTTAGGCCGGACAGCGAGCTACCCATTGCTCACCGTCCGTAAGCCTACGCTTAAGGTGGCTGGCCTGAAATCAAAGCCAGGATCTGGCCGCAGGGGTGTGAAGACCTAAAGTAAAATTGAGGCTCTACGTCTTATACATTTCTTAATATATTTGAATGTAAAATTCGGGTCTATTTTTCACAAAACACTAAAAAGTCTATGAAAAAAATTCCACAGGGCATGGGTTGTGTTCAGGGGGCTGAAAGGATAGCAGATGACCCCTCCAGTCGACCATATCAATTTGGCACGCGATGCACCAAACAGCCCTGTATAATCGGCCACTAAATAATTAGAGATTACTGGTTTATTAACTGAACTTCCTTCAAAATGAAGTTGAGTGTAAAATGGAAGCTTATAATAATGACGTATACCCCAGGACGGTACACTTACACCTACTAGTTTGCACATGCTGCTCTTCCACGTATCTCGTATTAATCAGGAAGCGAAGCGCACGCTTCGGATCTTATAACAAACTAAAATAATTTACGCGACATCCTCGTATTTAATTAAATATTCTAGCGTGCGCGGAACCCTTTCAGCAAAGCATGTTGAAAATAACAGCACTAAGATACAACCTAAACTAATATTATAAAGAGGCAAGATTTGATTTTTAGGTTCCGCATCCAAAGGGTAAAACGGGACCTATTACTAAGACCCCGCTGTCCGTCGGTCTATCTTTCTTTTTGAACCTCAAAAGATAAAAGAAACGGAAATCTTATAAATTCTATTTGTTGTATCGTCTATTTGTAAGTCTGTTCTTCTGTCTGTCAAGACCCTTTATTTCCGGAACGTGTGGAGTGATCTCAACTCGATACCTCGATACTCATTTCTATGATCTGTTGAAGTCAAAATCAAACAACTTATATTTCGATACTCTGAAGGGAATCAAAACTCTAAAGGTGTTTCCTGTTGACCCAAAATCCTGAAATTTGGCATGTAGCAACTGTAGCAAGGTCTCATAGCACAGGTAGGTAAAGGAATAAATCTTAAAATAGCGTACATGTAAAATAATGTAACGTAATAACATACGTCACAAAGAACAATACGGATCGGGAAAAAAATCGAGACTCCATTCGAAAATTGAAGTATTTACGTATGTAAGTTTGTACGAAACCCACAGCGCGCGAGACCGACTCGCACTTTCCCAGTTTTTTTTCAAGATCTATTCAAAGTTCTATGCCAGCAAAGTTTGAAAAGGTAAAACAGACCAACGAGCGAACATTTCTTAATCTTTTATATATAAAAAAATGATTTTTTGTTTATAGTATGTTTCGATTTAACTCGAATACTTTTGGACCGATTTTAAAAATCGTTTCACTAATGGAAAGCTTATAGTTTTCGGGGAAACATATTCTATAATTTTCTTACGTGCACAGGATTAACGCAGATGGATCTCGTGGAACACCTAGTGTAAAATGTAAATCTGAATATTCAAAATCCATTTGCGGGACGACCGTGTTACTACGCTTTTGGTACTACTAATACTCTATTGGTTACTATATTAAAAGCCTACGAGAATTCTCGAAAATGTTACTGTAACCGGTAACCCTAAAATGCAAAAGGCAGGAACACAGGCACCTACCCACCTGAAAAAACTAATTTAATATTAACTATCGCAGAAGGATAGTTTCATGCCTAAATATTGACTCAGTACAGAAAACGTGATAACTATCTCAGGTCGTTTTTTTAGGTGGGAAATCATCCGCTCTAGGGCAGAGCAGGAGGTCGCCTCCTTCGTTAGCATGACTGTTTCGCAGACGAAGGCGGCCACCTGCCATTCCTCCTAGCACCGGACCATGGCCTGTACTAGGGCCCCATGCAAGAGGTCGTTGCCGCCGATCGCCCCCACGAGGGCACGGGGGTGCTCCGCTTGATTGGGGCAAACCTCTACCATATGCTCCACTGCGTTACTTCCGCACAAATCAGGTGCAAAAAACTCCCAAACTTACCATGTCGGACCTACTTCATGCAGAAGATGAGGGCGCCGTGATGTCTTTCTAAACACTCCTCAAAGATGAGAACTTACCACCATAATTACGGCAAATCCAAACTTAGTATGTTTAAGTACTTACCTAAAAACTAACAGACTGAAACCTGAATTTGATTGAACTGCAACTGTCTAAATAACCTAAAATACTAAATACGACTAGATGGACTCACAAATCCCCACACACAATAGTCATCACTAATATCCTCTCTATTTAGTTAAAAACCCTGAAGTATAACCGGACGGATAACGGACATCAATCATTCATAATAGATATTCTCTTTTTTATAGCCTATTGCAAAAAAACCTGTGAAAAGGATGTGCATGGCAGTGTGATGATTGATACGTCTTACTGGGAGGCTATTGGCGTGATGAATGAGCCCAAACGTGGCCTCTTTTGAATTATAAGAAACATTTCTGCGTCATCAATTACCTGTGAAAGAGAAACATAGTGCAAGCGAGTGCCATGTAATGGAACCTACTAAACACATTATCGTGATAAATGTGGCGCCATTTAGAGATCTGCTTGCACAGTAATGAAAAAAGTGTGTGTTAATAAATTCTGTCTCTACATATTGAATAAATGTGGAGTTGTTTGATAGATTTCAAGGGGCAAATTAATTTACGCTGAAATGATCGACATTTGAGCGGAAATTAATTGTCGCCATGTTGTTTTACATGTGTGAAAACGGGAAACCACGGGTATACAGTTTAATATATAATATATAAGGTAATTTTATTTTATTGTATTTCTAAATAGAAAAATTCGTAACGCACCATCTTGTACCATGCAAAATTTTGATTCGATATTTACGAGTAGCATCGTCAACGATGTTGAAAATATACTTCCTCGGAGGAAAGATTAGTTTGGTGTGATAACCTCGCGGCATGTCTAAAAGTGTTTGAAATACGTCAATATTTTTTAAATATTTATATAAAACACGGAGACATATTAAATACATGTCAATGAAGTTCTAATTTTGTTTTTTGCGCCTTTAGAAAAGTTTCGGAGTTACGAGGTAATCACTATCGCCATTGATGTTCACCCTTTATAATTGTGATACCTAAGCACGAAGAGTGCTTAGAACTGTGTATGGGGTACGCAGCATAGAAGACGGATGGTAGGCTTTTATAATTAGTTTATTGGCTCAAAATATATATTATTGACACAGACGGGACCCAAATTCAACCATATTTCATTCTCTTTCCGCCTCATTTTCAAACATAAATCGTAACTTATCGTAAAAAGAGATGTTGTATTTGGGCTGTATGTATTCTTTTAAATAGAACATCGTAAGCGAAACTAATATTTTTACAGGAATGAGTTTTCTCTTCTATAATTAAAAATTAATTAGTGATCGTCAAGTCACTTGAATTAATAGATTCTAGATTTTTCGCTGGGCTTAATTATGAGGAAAGAAAACTAAAAGCAGAATATTTTTGTTAGTGGGACATTAAATTAAAGAGAGAAGCATTTTTAGGGTTCCGTACCTACCTCAAAAGGAAAAAACGGAAACCTTATAGGATCACTTTATTGTCCGTCTGTCTGTCAAGACCTTTTATCTCGTGAACTAGTGGAGGCAAAATAATATCAACCAGATTTAAAATTATGTAATCTAATTTATAGAGCGCCTCGTTATGAAATTCGAAGGTATACAACATATCCCAAAATTGAACGATGAGCTGTAACCGGGGGATAGACCAGCTCATGACTATTCGGAGAAAAATACAATAAATTATAATATATCACAATTATTATTTTTTAAGTCATAACAAAAATATGAGACTCTTAAAAAATTTAGACCTTTTGTGATATTTTTCTCTGCCATTACCACAGTTGAGTAATATTACTGTTTTTTTTTTATCAGCAACCTGAATAATATTGCTATCTACCACTATTCTTAAAACATCCAGAATACTTCTAAATTTTTCACAAAAATGAATGAAACTCATGTGATTACCTCAATTTATTGAAGATTTTTACTTTTATCCAACTTTTGCTTGTCCTGGTGTAAAAAATGTACGAACACTACTATGGCAAGTTTTTAATTTAATTATAAGTTTTTAATCAAGATTCCAAAAGTTCAAAATTCAAAACGAATTCCTTAAATTATTGTTAACAGTAGTCACTTTTCCTACGTGCCCAAAATGGGTTCTTGGTACAATTTCTAGGAATGAATGAAATGCCCTAGTTATTTACTTTGAAAATTAAAGAAAGCTAGAGATATTTAAGTTAAAAAAAGAAAATTATTTTCCGTAAGTTGGTTCAGTTCAGTAAGCTCTGCCCCTTTTCACTGCAATGGGTAGATCGCCGTCCGGATCAAAAATTGTTCACCTACAATATTATACTTATTGTTATTTAAAACCAAATTCTACTGAAAAAATTCCCTCCTAAACTTCAAATGTCAATATTTCAAAATTAACTGGATATGGAATGGATTTAAGCAGTTGAAATTGAGTATAATTCTCAAATTCTAGCCTGAAAACCTGTCAAAATTTGGCATTTCAATAAGGGCCTGTTTCACAATGTCCGATAAATTAAAAAATGGAACAGAATTTGTATGAAACTATCTGCCAAGTAAGATACTCGCAACTTAATCATAGGTGGTGAAACAGGCCCTAAGGTTTGAGTTGTTGCTAACTCGAAATATTGAATACAGAAACGCGCCCTAGGTGAGCAATCACTGAACGCTTCTCGGTTCGATTTACATAGCCCTAACAATGGTAGTAGACCGGTTCTGTAACATTGTCATATCGCCATTCTACACAACTGAGTCGGGAACATAACTACAGCTACCTAGTACTGCACTTCGAATTCTATGAGAGAGTATTTCAGAGCAAGTTGCTTTTGGACACGCTTGGCGCTACAAGATTGTGCCTATGCTCATGCCGTTAGCTAGACGAGAACAACCAAAGATAACGAGGTGGATTGATTCTCCCAAATGGTGGCATGTACGACAGATGTCAACCATTTCAACCAACCACAACCAACCATTTTTTCATATTTTTCATGTTCTTTGTAATTTTTTGTGGTAGTTATTATTTTTATTTTATTTTCTGGTTGTTATGCGCCAAGCCGGACGCATAACAATCGAATAAATGGGTCAATCAACTTTTATTTGTCCTGTAAGAACTATGTTATGTCCCTGACCAATAATCGCAGTTCTAAAGAAAATTAAGTGGTTTGTTGGCATATGTCGCATTTATCGTAGGTATTATTAAGCAAATATACGAGTAAATTATTTTAAAGAAATCACTATTATACTGGAATTTTAATGGTTGTCCGGTTAACAAAACATCTGATGAAGTGTTTTATTGTTCGTCCCCCAGTAGGTTAGTACAACGAAACATTACTTTATACAAAAAATATTGTATGGCAATTAATTACGCTTTTACATAATTATTTATTACAATATCTACTATGATGCTAGCATATAGATTTTTGTTCGATTTAAAATTTTAACGATATTTTGGCATGTTCATTTTGGTCCCTAATATATTTTAATATCCTGACTTCCACCGGGCAACGGCAAAAAAGTTCCGCAACCAAAACACAGATGGCGTGATTAGTGCCTTGAGAACAAGTCGATTAATTTGTTGACATCACTCATCTAGCCGCCATTTTGAATTCATCTTTCCCGCAGCGCCAGTCGGCCGAGTGTGTTTTGAAAAAATGGGTGGCTTTATTGTGTGTCTACCGGACAACCGGCACAATAACGTAAGTATTTGATATATCGTAGTAAATTAAAGTGAAAATATTCTATTTAGTCTATATTTTTCATTACGCGTTAGGACCTAATTCAAAATATTATTATTTTTTACCAGGGAGCACAAATACTGATAAATGTCACTCGGACAACCGGTCACTTGGACAACCAAAACCGTTGTCCGTGGGGCATTTTGGTTGTTCTTAGGACAATAATAATAGAATCAGTATTAAGCAATACTTTTTCTTTCAATAATAATTAGTCACTGAAGAGCCTCTTACAAGGGCTAGAGCATTTATTATTGTTTAATATAAATTATATTGATATTTTGACCAATTTCAACTTAGTACTTCTTGACGTGTGTTAGCTTACTTACCTAACACATTTTTATAGTCCTCTATTCTATTTTTTTTTATTTTTTTTTTAGATAATGGGTTTGACGGAAAAAGAAAAATCAAGACGCTATAGAAAAAGACGTAAAGCAGACCCGGAGAAATTAGCTGAGCGAAAGAGAAAAAAAGGGAAAGCTACCATAGGAATACAAAACTAGTTTCAAGTATGCTGCTAGAAGATAAGAAAACTGCAGAATTATATGGAAGCTGCGAAAACGTCACAGAGAAATCGCCAAAGAGCTGATATTAATTATTAAAGAGCTGATAGTATTACATTTTTAGATCTGTTCATTATTGAATACTTTATGGTCAAGTTGATTCTTTCATAAAAAAATATATAATAAAACTGATAATTATTGTCATATTGTTGTTTGTTTTACATAAAAAAGAACAAATACATGCGATTTCAATCCTAGTATCTCCTTCGGACTCCCAAGTGACGTGCGACTCCCCACTGGACAACCATTTTGTCCCTGTCTCTGAAAGATACATTATCTATACTTAAAAAAAACAGAAAGGTATACAAAATTTTCAAATATGAATGTAAAAATTAAAAGTGAATTCGTAAACTGTTAAATATTACGCTATAAATTATTATTTTATAAGATAAATGTAAAGTTCGTTACATTTAAAGTTTGTCGTTGTCCAGGTGACTATATTATTGGGAATAACTTATAAATTAAAAGCCACGTCATTTATTTATGGATAATAAATTGGAATCTATCCTATATTCAGTGGAAATAAAGTGACGGTTTACAATTTGACTGAATTTTAATGGTACAGAAGCCTATTTAGTTCAGTTGTCCAAGGAACTGTTTTAACTAGGTCATGTGGATTTCGGAGGCAAATTTACTATTTTATTTAAATAAATCTTTCTGCTCTATGTGTTTTCTTAAAATATAAATAATTATCTACTGCAAATATGTTAAAAAAATTTAATTCACAAATAAAATTTAAAAAATCTAATTTATTATTGATGTACACTTAAAAGTTGATTGACCCAAATACATTCCCTTTTTTTTCTTTTTAAGAAGTCATTCATCAGGAAAACATAATTAATAATTTATATAATTACACAGACCGAAACGTTGGTTCCTCAAGGAGCCCAAACGCAGTCAGGTTACAAATTGCATTTCGGTTCCATGGGGAAAAGTGAAAAGGCAAGTGAAATCCGTGAAGATCCTTCCTCTAGCATACCTTCCGCCGATAGTTTGTGATTAGCACTACCGGTTTACACCAGTTTTTAGTAGTCCGTTGGTTACTAAAAACTTGGCACTTGGGACTTGGCTTGGTCTCCTTAGACGGGAGAGTCTCTGGTCCACCAATACTACATATTTTTTAGTGTTCCGTAACTCAAAGGTAAGCAACGAAACCCTTATAAGATCACTTTGTCGTTAGTCTGTCTGTCTGTCTATTAAAACTTTTTATCTCGGGAACGTATGAAGGTATCAAGTTGAAATTAAAACTATAAAATAAACTTAGGTCTCCAGTCATAATCAATTATTTTTTTAAAGTTGCTGTTTACAATTAAGAAAAAAAAGATTAAGAGAATTACAACCCCGGAAATTATGTTTTGCCATTTCCTGTTTTCCGATAAACCATCTGCATCCACAAAAAAACGCATAACAAAACTAAAAAAAAAACAATTAAGTAGGTAGCAGTAACAAATATTACTTTACATAAAATATTATACCAAGATTATAATTATGCATAACGTTTATTCGTTGTTGAAATCGTTAAAGATGAAATTGCAAACAATTATGTAATTTAAAAAACTATTACAATCATAGTTCGGCATATTGTGTAACGAAACGTTTTAAAGCTCTCAAGTCACCTGTCAGTCATCATCATCATCATCTGCTTAGCCTTTTTCCAACTATATTGGGGTCGGCTTCCAGTCAAGCGGGATTTAGCTGAATACCAGTATTTTACGAGGAGCGGCTGCCTACCAGACCTCAACAACCCATTAATTACTCAGATACCCGCAAAACGAGACACAATAGTAAAACAATAACAGCGCGGTCTCATAGGACCGGTTGGGGATTCAAACGTTAACTGGGGTAACACGGTACTTCATGGCAAGACTGGAGTCAGATTTACTGGCTTCTGACTATCCGTAACGACTGCCAAAGATCTCCAAATGACAGCCGGGATCAACGGCTTAACGTGCTTTCCGAGGCACGGAGGAAACTCGTTATGTTAAGATGGTCACCCATCCACAGACCAACCTAGGCAAGCGTTGCTTAACCTTGAAGATCGATCTGTGCGGCTGTTATTATCTAGCCACGAGCTCCTCAAGTCACCTGTCAGTGTCAATAATAAAATGTTCATTTCATTCGCTCTGTTTGCGTTACCTTTGTGTTTTCGCGCCTCACTTATATTTTGTTTTTCCTACCGACGACTTTTGCTTTTGACATTATTGTTTAAGATTCTGGCTTAGGTACTCACTAACTTTGTGCTAGTTATAACGGATTCCGATTTGTTTGTGATTTGGTTCAACAATTATAAGCTATATAATTGTTAAATAAATGGTTTAAGGATTAGCTTACACCACATAACCTATAAATCAATGTCATATTTGTTTTTAATTTTAAACGAAAACCGCATGTTTTACTGGTTTTGGGACAAATATTTAGTTATAGTCCATCTAATGAAAGCTCGACCTGACAAAAAGAGGATAAATCCAAAAATTTTGTGTATGGTATTACTAACTAGTAGGAGAATCATGTCTTGACACTTCCCATTTTTTTTATTTCCTACAATTGCGGCTGAATAATGTTGCCAATTAAATTTAAAAAAAAACTCCAGGTCACGCTTTCATTAGACGCACTCTTCTTCTTCTTCTTCCTGCCCTTATCCCATATTACTCGGGGTCGGCGCAAAACAAGTTTTCTTCCTCCATTCTGTCCTGTCGTCCGTCACACTACCACTAACTCCCTTTTCTTTCATATCAGTCCTTACACAATCCATCCATCTTTTCTTTGGCCTCCCTCTCCCTCTCCATCCATCCACATGTAAATTCAGAACTCTTTTAGTAACATGCATTTCATCCCTCCTCTTCACGTGACCATACCAAGACAAACGGTTTCCTTTTAACTTTTCTGTCACTGGCGCCACTTTGAAACTTCCTCTAATATACTCATTTCTCACTTTATCCATTCTCGTCACACCACACATCCATCTCAACATTTTCATCTCCGCTACATGCAATCTTTTTTCATCCATCTTTTTCACAGCCCAACATTCAGATCCATACTCGTACAGTATGACAGGTCGTATCACGGACTTGTAGATTTTACCCTTCAACTTGAGGGGCATCCGTGGATCACAAGTTGTTCCCGTGACCTGTCGCCATTTCATCCATCCTGCGTTGATCCGATGTGTTATGTCTACTTCACCATCCCCTTGGACAAGCGACCCGAGGTACCGAAAGTCGGAACAGATCGGGTATGGGCGTCCCAGGGCTAAAGGCAAAGGATTGGAGAGACCGCCGAAATCGCAGAACAAGTACTCCGTTTTAGTTCTACTCAATTTCAGGCCAACACTCTCCAGTCTATGCCACCACACCTCCAATCTGTTCTGGACCTCTAGGCCACTCTCGGCAAACAGCATACCGGGGGCCTCTTCCTGAATGTCTAACGTCAAAGCGTCCATTATCTGCAGGAAGAGGCAAGGGCTGAGAGCCGACCCCTGATGTAGGCCAACCGCCACATTGAAACTGCCACTGGTGCCTACTGTAGACCGGACTTGGGTACTACACCGACTGTAGTTAGCTCGGATCAACTGCACATACTTCACAGGCACACCTTTCTCCTTAATTACTCAGATACCCGCGAAACGAAAGAAAAGACAGAATAGTAAAACAATAACAGCGCGGTCTCATAGGACCGGTTGGGGATTCAAACGTTAAGGGCCCACCACAGAACCTCACGATGTACCCGGTCGTATGCCTTTTCGAGGTCAATGAATACCATGTGGAAGTTTTTATGTGCACCTGTGTATTTCTCGCACAGCTGGCGTATAGCGAAAATGGCATCCGTTGTACCCCGACCAGGCATAAAACCGAATTGGTTCTGTGAAATTTCACTCTCTTCTCTCAACCGCCTTTCAATAACTTTCTCCCAGACTTTTATTTACCGCTATTTTGACTTCATCCATACTAACAATTCTCACTAACCCCACATTTTCTGATTTACTTTCTAAGATTCCACTCCAATCATTTTCCTCATTCATTAGTCTTTCAAAATATTCCTTCCACCTCTCTTTGATTTTTTCGTCATCTGATAGAACCATTCCAGTTTCATCCCTTACACATTTTACTTGACAAACCTCCCTCGCCTTTCTCTCTCTTGTTCTAGCAAGCCGGTACAGCTATTTTTGGCCTGCTGGACTGTCCAGTGTATCGTACAGTCTGTCTGTCATTAGACGCACTCTATCTGTAATAAATATACAATAAGATGCTATATACTGCATGCTTGTAAATGACTTATATTAAAAGGTCTATAGAGCATCTGGCATTATCCTTTGTAGATAGGTCACTAGAAAAAAAATATTGAAAAATCTTAAAGACTCGATTCCAGAATTTAACTGTTTTCATAGGTTGAGATTTTTTTTTGGCATCATCAGAATGACGTCTCCCGCTCCTGGGCGGAAAGGGAGGGCGTGTCAGACTCTTACTGAATAAACCCCACCCCTTTCTTTCGTTGCCTTCAATCTGGGGGACACGGTGACAGCCCTTCGGTGTTCCCCAGAGGCTTCGGCCTAGTTTGCTGACATCTCCTTGAGGCGCGCGTGGAACAGAACGCGCCGTGGACTAGGCTCGGTCCAGATTATTACCAGAATGCTGGACGGCGAGCTACCCAGTGCTCACCGTCCGCGAGCCCGCGCCTACGGTGGTTGAAAATCGGGATCGGGATCTCGGTGGCGGCAGCGTGAGGGCCGTTCGCTCACGCGTTCGCGGTCGGCAGCCTCCTTCGCTAGCATTACTGCTTCGCAGAAGGAGGCGGCCGCCCGCCACCCCTCCTCGCTCCAGACCATGAGAGGTCACCGCCGCCGATAGCCTCCACAAGGACACGGCGGTGCTCCGCCCAAGTGGGGAACATCTCTACCGTGTGCTCCACCGTGTCCTCCAGGCGGTCCACACAGTGGCGACCGGGCGTCCTTTCCTCCTTGATCCGATGCAGGAACCTCCCGAACTTACCGTGTCCGGTGAGGACTTGCGTCAAACAGAACGAGAGGAAGCCGTGATCTCTTTCCAACCACTCCTCAAAGAGGGGACTTACCGCCTCAATGACGGCGTGCCCAGCACTGGGTTGCGACCGTCGCAGTCGCCATGCCACACTGAGATCTCGCCGGTACTGTGTCTCCGCCATTCCGCGAATTGTCGTGGCAGCGGAGTTTCGCCCCGGTGTTGCATCTCCACGCGCATGTCGTGCATGCGTGCAAGGACTGTTGCCTCCAGATCCCACGGTGGTAGGCCAACAAGGAGGCTCGCCGGTTCGCGGGAGATCGTGCGGTATCCCCGCACCAATAGGTAAGTCGGTACGGAACCTTCAGTGAGTGAGTCTGACTCGCACCTGCCCGGTTTTTTTTTGTAACTTGATTTAAGTAGTGCTTGACTGCGACCCCACCTGATAGTAAGCAGTGATGCAATCATTGATGGTGAGGTGCACTAGTTTATTAAGAGCCTATTCACTCTAGCCTTGAAAACACCCAAATTGTAATCAGACGGGAAGAACGCAGCAGGAAAATGGTTCCAGTCCTTCGATGTACGCGGTGTAAACGACGAGATGACCGTAGAGGTTTCAACACCGATCTCGATGCAAACCCACGTCAGTTTCTAGGAAATATTCCCTTGAGGCTGCATAGGTACCGCCTCTAAATGCCTTGATCTCTAAAATTCCGCTGGATACACAGTCTGATCTCCAACGACTGTGGGTGATGCATTCAATATGCAGTCAGCTGTGTACGCAACCACGTGTCCAGGACGTAAAGTTTTGAGTCCGTTGTAACACCCCGAAAGAGTATATCAATAACAAATGATAATGACGCGTATTCTTCCCGACTCGCTATATAATACTTGTACGTCCGTCAGGCAGCCAAAGAAGTGCTCCCTGAACGACTGTTTCTTTTCAATAACGTTGCGGCAACACTGTTATTAATAATAATAACCAATTTGCGAAATAAATATCATTTTTTTATCACCTTTAAGTTTTAATTATGTTATTATTGGTTTTTGGAATTATGTTTACTGGTTATGATTTGAATCTATTGTCACGTTGTAAGTTTATAGAAAAAAAAGTAGCATTATTTTGTTAACAGGACCGGTCGTTGTAGTGATGCTTGGTCTATGGCCTATGTCCAGCAGTGGACGTCTTTCAGCTAAGGTAATGATTATTTTGTTAGAAAAAGTCTTCTTCTTCTTCTTCTTCTTCTGCCTGGCGTTAATCCCGGCTATTGCCAGGGTCCGCCTTCCGACTAAGTCTTCTCCACTTTGCCCGATCGAAAACATCCTTCCCATTAAGGCCATTGGCTTTCATGTCAGACTTGACGACGTCCAGCCAGCGCTTACGGGGGCGACCACGGGATCTAGCAAGGACAGCCATATCCATGCATCTTCGACCAACGTGTATATTTTGTTAGAAAAAGTGTATTGCAAAAAAACTCTTTTTAAAGTCTGTCAATAACATCGATTTCATGATGGGAACTTTACGATACAAGCGTGGCCACAAGGTCTGATGCACACAAAGTTAATAAAAGAGCCACGAGGCGTGTTTCACGAAATTAAAACGTGATACGTGCGCGTTCACAACACGCATTTACATATTTTGTATTGACGCTGTCGCGGGTTTTTAACGCTCGACAAAACACAAACTACTGTTAAAAGCAATTGAAGTTTTCACGCGGAATGATTGTGTAAAGTCAAAGCAATAAATTAACAGCCAAAAACGGCTGATATCGGGGACGTTAGAAAGGGTGACCGTCACGTGGCCCTGTAGGGAACTGTAAGACATAGAAGATGCATGCCGTTTTGTTCTATTTATTTATTTTAATTAATTAAACAATCAAGTTATTAATTATCCGTCCATCTGGCTGTATTTCTGTCTGTCTGTATGTCTGTCTGTCTGTCAAGGCCCTTTATCTCAGGAACGCGTGGAGGTATCTAGTAGAAATTAAAACCACTTATTCAAGTCTGCGTTCCCTTGAAGCAGTGCAAAAATCAAATTTGTAAATCGAAAAAAAAAGAAACGACCGTTTATGTCGCAATAAAAATCCAATTTGACACTCTCAAGGCAATCAAAATTTATAGGGTACTTCCTGTTGACCTAGAATGCTGACATTTGGTACTCGTATAAAGCACAGCACAAATATAGGAAAAAGTCTGCAAACTGAAAAGCAGTAACGTCACGGGAAATAGGTATATTTTTTGCGATTCGGAAAAATTATCAAAACTCGATTCGAGAATTGAACTGTTTTCATAGATAAGTTGGCACGGAACCCCCAGGGCGCGAGTTCAACTCGCACTTGCCCCGTTTTTTTATTCAAAATCTATATTTGCTTTTTAATTCATGAATCCCCGACCGGTCTCATAAGACCGCGCTGTTATTGTCTTACTATTGTGTCTCGTTTCACGGGTATTGATAGGTTAAATTGTATCCGCAGAAACTGTAATTCGAAGTAAAAATCCCCAAGCAGTCCACTATAACATTGAATTCGCTTTCAATGCAAAACTGAATAAAAACTAGAGAGCCTATTGACGTTCCTTCATAAGGCCTCTTATACAACGCACGTTTTATCGCCACGTGTAGGCACGGATGTCAGTGCTATATGGATCACTGAGGGAGCTTGCTCTTGGCCACATCATGCGCCGCCCTTATAGAATATGTTGGTCGGAGATGCATAGATATGGCTGTCCTTGGGGTTAGATTCCGTGGTCGCCCTCGCAAGCGCTGGCTGGACGTCGTGAAGTCCGACATGAGAGCCAATGAAATGACTGATATGGATGTTAAAGATCGGGCAAAGTGAAAGAAGCTTAGCCGGAAGGCGGACCCTGGCAATAGCCGGGATTAACGCCAGGTAGAAGAAGACTGGGGGAGCTTGTTGATGGTAAACACGGCGGCGCTACGGCACGGCACCGCTGCCGCGTTTCATCACTGTTGTATCGTAGTCCATGCTATGGCCTCTTGTACACGGTACGATTTTATAACCACACGGCTAACATGTGGCGTGTACAATAGGCCTTAGTGTCGAGGGGATTTTTTAAAATTATAAAATCTTTATGCACAAGTAACACTGTACAAAGGCGTACTTAATGCCTTAGGCATTTTCTGCAAGTCGACCTTAGGGTGGCGCAGAAATATAACATGGTAGGGGCAAATTAATGAATAGATAAACAAAAACAAATAATATGTACATACTTAGATACATATAAATAATCAAAGCTATTGTGAATGAACAAATCCAGCCAATTAATGCAAGGATGATTATATTAACTTCTTGGGTTCCGTTTCATCAATGAGTGTGATTTGTTCTCTTCCCCGCACCCCGTAATATATGTCTGCGTGAACTTGGCAGATCATTTTCCAGTAGAGCATAAAAAGTGAGAGTTCTACTCGCATGCAGCATAGTTCTGACGTATTAGTGGAAAATGATCTGTCAAGTTCACAGCCGTTCAGTATACTATATACATCCAATAAGGCCCCGATTAACGAGTGAATAAATCCGCTGTCTAATAGCTCGTCGGTAAAGCCCGCCGGTGTATCGACGACGAGCCGGGCTCACGGCTCGTCATATTTGCTTCACTTTCAATGATACGGCTGTTTTACTCATTAGTCGATCAGCACCAACGAGCCCCGAATAAAACCGACGATCTTTTAAACCGCGGTGTTGGGTCGTACGTCGATCACCAACTATAACAGATGGGTGAATGTCTTTTTTAATCGCATGTTCTAATACTATGTCCGTTAAGGAGCGTAACAAACTTGCATAAGCATTTATTAAGTACTAGATTCCGCCCACGGCTTCGCCCAAAAAAAAAAAGTAGCCTATATGTTAATCCAGGGTATCAGGGTACCTATCTACGTACCAAATTTCAACCAAATGAATCCAGCCGTTTTTGCGTGAAAGAGTGACAAACATCCACACATCCATTCTCATAAACTTTCACATTTATAATATTAAATAGGATATTAGTTAGGGTTTCATAAGTCTATACTGTCAACTTTTCAGAACCGCATAATTTTTCAGATATTTCGAGGAGCGCAAGAATGTTTCACACATTAGTGTTGCCATGCATCAATTAATTAGGTTTCTATTCGGTGTTGCAAGTTACTCACCCAGGCACAAGCTATAAACTTGAGCGTCACGTTGTCACGAGGCTGCTTTATCCTGTACGACGGCTTGCCTGCCACGAATATCACTGAAATTAATAATTCCAGTGTCAAATGGATCCCATTAAATGCGAGCCGGCTTTGCGGCAAACTGAGGCGTAGATCGTGGGTCGGGTTCAACTCTTTATGAAAGGACTAGTAGAACTAAAACTTAATTTAAAAGAACCATGAACTACTGTTTTATAAAGTGCAGCCTTTCCTTTTTGGTACCTCACTTGGCCCTATGTGCAAACGTACGGTTGTTTATTCCATATCTTGTTGTTGAACCATCAAACCATTGCTAGAAAATCCGCTTTTTAAATCAGTTTACTCACATAATACTGTGAAAAAGACAGACAGAGTTTGCGTCATTGTTTAAAAGAGAGAGAGAGAGAGATATATACGAGAGTTAGAGAGAAAATGCACCTTCTTTTTACGCACATATCTCCCCTTTCCTTCTTCATTTTCTTTTTTTTTTTTTTTCGTCTTCTTTTTTTTTCTTTTATTTTTCTTTTTTTTCTTTCTTGTTTCCTTTTTTGTATGTATTAATGGTGTACTTGCAATAAAGCATATATAATAATATCTGAGCACTATTATATCTCCCACACTGATTGCCAGTCTCTAATGTGATAAGCCGTCATGACCAAATATTAACACTGCACATATACAAACAATCTCTCACCGATAGACAACAACACCAGCAGCGCCGGGAAGCCGAAGCCCAGCGCGTAGCAGGCGTCATCCCCGAAGCACATGACACTCCTGCGCAGCGCCGGCGTCACCACCATGCCCATGAACCCCCCCAGGTTCACCGTGCAGTAGAACGTCGAGAAGAACTTCTGCAGCAACTGGTTCTCTTCGGGGAGACGGAACTGTAACAAATAATAATAATATTCCACAACTTTCACACAACGCAGCCAAGTCCCAAGCTAAGCAGAGCTTGTGTTATGGATACTAGACAACTGATAAATATACTTATATATTTTTAAATACATACATATTATAGATAAATTACACCCAGACACAGAACAAATGATCGTCCTCATCACCCAAACATTTGTCCTGGGTGGAAATCGAACCCACGACCTCCGGCTTAGCAGTCAGGGCCATTAAATCAGACCAACAGGCCAGTCAAATGAAATGGCACAGGTAAATAGGCAATTACTTAGACTTGATCGACTACCGATCTAACTGGATTCAGCTGAGTGTCATTAATATACTTGGAGGGATTGCCAAAAAGACTTTCACAGTCCAGTAATTGAGTAATCTAAGTAAATTGGTGTACAATAAAGTATACATTATATATGTAAATAATATGGCAAAACTGACATCAGAGTTTATGGCTTCTACCTACCATAACGGCAGCTAAAGATCTACAACTGACAGCTACAACCAAAAGCTTACTGTACTTTCCGACTCAGGTAAATTTTATTATTACATTCCTCTTTTGCCCCAGACCTCAAAATGATAGTTAATCTTGCAAGTAATCTTCTTCTTTCTACCCCTATCCCATATTACTTGGGGTCGGCGCAACATGTTTTTTCTTCCATTCTATCCTGTCACCCGTCATTACATCACTAACTCCCTTTTCTTTCATAGCAGTCCTCACACAGTCCATCCATCGTTTCTTTGGTCTCCCTCTTCCTCTCTACTTAATCTTCAAGTAATGAACTTAAAAAAATATGTCATTTTCTTCTAGTTTCAAAAAGCTCAACGGTCTGGTCATTCCACTGGTTTCTTTCAAAAAAACCTCTCGCCACTTACAGAGAACTAAAACAAAACAACATGATAAATGGACGTGATTTTATTTATATATTGGAACTTTATGCACGAGTAAAACTGTACAAAGGCGGACTTAATGCCTTAGGCGTTTTCTGCTAGTCGACCTTAGTGGTGCAGAATCATGACATAGTAGGTGCAACTTACTGGTAAAGAAACAAAACTCTTCATTATTTTTTTGAATTCCCTACATATATGTTTACTTCCTTCTGAAAAGCTTCCGAACGAAGGAGATGGCAGAAAGCGTGAAGAGAGATAATCTTCACACCCCGGTCCGCAAGAGATTTTCTAGATGTCGGAAGACATAAAGTGACCATCACATGCGCAGACATGCAATCGGCGAGCAATAAGTAGATCACCGCACGACAAGAACCTACCCCGGGCTGACAGCGAGTCATGTTTCACGCGCACGTAAAAGAATTCTCAAAATGATTGACAGGGTCCGGTAGAACCAATGCCTGAGCTTACTCAGTAAAAGTATGACACTACCTCTAGCTCCTCAGAGCGGGAGAATTAATTTGATGACAGCCCACCAAAAGATAAAAACAATGTTCGTGATTTGTAGCCGATGTAAATCCGTATGTTTGATTCAAACATCACAGTGGCTTTTCGATATCGGTTTTCTGTCATCAAAGGGAATGGTATGGACATGATGTTACAGCAATACAGGATGGACTAATTAATTTGTACTGCACATTTTAATTAAGACAGCTCTTTTGCTTTTTTAAAGTATCGAGCTAATGAATGTCTTTTAATTTTTATTTCTCCTTAGGTGGTTGGCTGATTGGTCGTGGATCTGTAAATTAAAAACTAAACAAGCGCTAGACCGATTTGCCCACCGAGGGTTCCGTACAAATTTATAAGCATGTATTATTATTTATTGAGTTAGAAAGAAAAAGACTTATTTGTGACTCGCACGGGACAACAAAAATAAAATTGACTAAGCTAAATAACTTAATTTTTTTGACATTAAAACAAATAGAAAAAAGGCCTGCGCGAAACCAAAAACACTCCTATCTCAGCAACATTTAAAGATAAAGTAAAATAACGCAGCGTTGATATTCTGATAGGACCGTGTTGCCACGAACACACTCACGGGACATAGAGAAAGATAAGATAGATAGTAATATGTACTTAAACATATAACAACCAGAAAAACTTTAAAAAGTGTGTAAATAAAAAAGTAATGTATTAAAATGAATTCAACCCTGATACTCCATTATTATTTGTCTATAGTTCAGGAACAGTGTGTCGAAATATACGTTTCTTGCGACATAAACTGCCGTATCTTTTTAACTAAGAATTGTGATTTTTCACAGCTTCAAGGGACCGCAGACCTGAGTTTATGGTTTTAATTTTAACTCGATACCTTCACGCATTCCCAAGATAAAAAGTCTTGACAGACAGATGGACAAAAAATTAATCCTGTAAGGATTCAATTTCCTCCTTTTGTGGTATGGAACCCTAAAAATGTATGTAAAAGCTCCTTGTATCTTATGGAATCGACGATTTTTTCCTGGTAAAACACATTCATGATATTTACAATTTTTCCTCATAAGCCGATTTTTTTTTGTATCCATAATGAAAAATGACACACTCGCAACAGGATTTAAAATGAAAGCAGTTTTATTATTGGATGCTTCATAAGATTCTTCCGAACATTATTTACTTTGCTTAAAGGAGGTATTTGCTCCTTTGAGGAATTTATTGAGTTTCGTTCCATAAAAAAAATACACCTTCAAGAATAAATATAGGATCCATTTACCGTCAATACGATTGCTTTGACCAGCTTGCATGCATTTCATTAAATGAAATGGTCAACACTGATTACAGTTTTTCCTGAGTGATATGATCGGACTTAAATAGATCAAAATGTCACCAGAAAGCAAATTTTATATACGTACGGAAACTACTATTTGTGAACAAATCCTGTCAACAACTAAGGCACTTACACACTTGTTTAAATTCTATAGTTTTCGACAGGGCTTTGCTCACAATCGGGTTTTGAGCGACATACGAGTACTTATATCGTTCGGAAACCAATTGTGTTCAAGTACTTCAAAGCAACAAAGAGACACAAAGCGACACAGTTCAACCTGGCTAAGTGCATATCCACTTGTATGAATGCAGAAGTATCGACAACAATGTAAACAAAAAACGGCTGGCGTTTAGACCCTTTGAATTACTTTTTTATGAAATAGCCATTCAAAAGCGTAAGATGAACTGAAAGAGTTATACTGATGATTTTAATTCCATAAATAAATACGTATTATAGCCGTCAATCATTTTTAATCAACAATCGGAGTCAACTTGATCAGAGTCAAGAAGTGAAAAACTTAGAAAATTTGATTTTCGCGGGCTACCACCTTTAAGCATACCCTCTATAGGACAGTTCAAGAGATATAAAAACTCAAGAAAGAGTAATAAAGTTAACCCATGAGGTGAACATCTAACAAAGGTATCCACAGTATATTTCTCATACGATTTTAAATAACTTAGAGAAAATAACATGGTAACAATGTAAATAAACGATATTGGAATACACATACAATTCTAAATCACGAAAATAAACACAATTTAGCCGCCTAATTAGAAATGTCAAACAGAAATATCAACAACCAAAATTGTTCATCAATAGTTATCAGTTGCATCCGCTAAAATCATTATAATTATCTATTTGAGAGCAAAATAATTTACGTAGCACGTCGTAGCATAGCGTAGACTTCTGCTACGAAAATAGTGTAGACGGTCTACGCCGTAGACGGTATTCGCTCTTCCTCTCAAGATTTAAACGGTAATTCGTAAAAACGTAGAAAAAAACTAATTGTTTTTGAAGGTTTGCGACTGCGAAAGTTCCTTTAAAATACGTTCTTCATATATTTCCTACTTTTTACCTGATTAACTAAGTAATGTCACCTGTGCGCGGAATAAACTCTGGACAAACGCTTGCTATAAGCACCCAAAATGATAAAGGTCATACAAAAAATTAAAACGCACCTGGTCTCCTCCAAATGCTGCAACACATGGTTTGATTCCTCCGGTACCCGTAGCTATTAGAAGTAGTCCAATCATCGAAGTAGTCCTGTAAGTAAGTAGTTGCGTGTTGAGTTTGTAAAAATCTCTACACAAAATAAAAGGAGTGCACTTATTTAACTGGGGTATGCACCTTTTGGTAGTTTCTAACTCAGTAGAGAAGCAGACTGCAAGCCAAAAAACATATATGTTTGTTTTTGCTAGAGAATTTCTGAAAAAGAAACCTGTAGTCCTAGAACGCAAGAGCCAACTGAAGGACACAGGTGTGATTTTAGCCAGTAAAAGTTAAGCAGTCGCCCTCCCGCACCGGCCAGAGTGGGAGATGTCATTTGATGACACATTAGAAACCTCTAAAAATTATCAGTTTCTCTACTTTAGTATGCATGTAATATACATATAAACCTTCCTCTTTAATCACTCTATCCATTCAAAAAACCGCATTAGAATTCCTTGCGTAGTTTTAAAAACCTAAGCAAACATAGGGACAGATAGCGGGGAACGACTTTGTTTTATACTAGTTACCCGCGTCAGCTTCACACGAGTTATGCATGTATTATTATGTACATACTAGCTTTTGCCCGCGGCTTCGCTCCCGTCAAATGACTACCCTACCTATCCTACCCTACCCTACCCTACCCTACCCTACCTTCCCTACCTACCCTACACTACCCTACCTACCCTACACTACACTACCCTACACTACCCTACATTACTCTACACTACCCTACGCTACCCTACACTACCCTACACTACCCTATCCTACACTACCCTACACTACCCTACTCTACCCTACCCTACCCTACACTACCCTACACTACCCTACACTACCCTACACTACCCTACGCTACCCTACACTACCCTACACTACCCTACCTTCCCTACTTTACCTAACTTTTTTTTTTTAATTTTTCTCTCCGTAAGAACCATCATTGAACTTCAAGGAACATTTAAAAAAAAAAATCAGCCAAATCGGTCAAGCCGTTTTCATGTCATGTCGTGACAACGAAAAACGGGTTTCATTTTTATATATATAGATAAACCTTTCTCTAGAATCATTCTGTCTATTAAAAAAAAGTATCAAAATCCGTTGCGTAGTTTTAAAAATCTAAGCGTACATAGGAACAGACTTTGTTTTATTCTATGTATTTGTAAAGTGATAGTGATATAAAAATGATTCGCTTTTCAACCTGTTTTTCCTCATAATAACCTGATCCCTATCTGATATTTAATAGCATAGACTAATTAATTATTATCATAGATTACCTAAGATACAGAGAAAATATTAATATTATTGTTCGAAACAATAGTATTGCTGGAACATAATACGATGTATTGCAAAAATTATCAACATATTTTTTTTCCTAGAACATTCCTAACCGTCGCGTGTTGTTTTAAAACTTTTCTCAATAAAGGAGAATGCTTTGGCTGCATAAAAAAATTACTAGATCCAGCGGAAAAGAGATTTATCTCAAAATTGTCAATATTAATAAGTATTCAAATAATAATCGGTTATAATGGTCATCCTTACTTAAGTATTAAATTGCTAGTTTTATTTTTCCGCCGTTGATTGGAAAAAAATGTTTAATTTTTTTTTCTTTATTCTAAAATGTGATTTGGTGCATTATTTCTACATCATTTCAATTCAAAAATGTTAATTTTACATAAGCCTACACAGAGACTTATAAAACGTCAGGACCTTCCAAGTACACAATTGGTCGATTCCTATGGAGAAAAACCGGCAAGAAACTCCATCTATGATCTTTGCATCGTATATATCAGTGACGTCTAAAGTGTGTATGGCTCTCTTGGAACAGAGTTATTGCGTATGTTGTGGAGTATGCCTGAGACCGTATCTCTTGGAAATGCGGAAGGGCTCGTAACAAGAACCCTATGCAATTAGAGGGTAGCGGTGTTTCACTGCAGTTTCAATGAAACGTTTTGCTGTACGGTCTATTCCCAATAGGGGCGATACCGCTCCCTAGTGAGTTAGAGATTTTCTGGGGGGGCAGCGGGTCCAAAGGCATAAAGTGGCATTATAAATAATAATTTTAATTACGACCACGAGAAGTACGATTACAGAGAGAGAGAGTGAATTATATTTTAATTTGTGATTATTAATACATAATAGACAGACATACAAAATTGGTGTAATTAAATAAATTATGTACAGGGGGCGTTGAATTTCTTTTTTCCTTAAAGGGTGCGTTAGTTCATGAAGTTTGGGAAACTATGATCTAGGATCACACCGAGGTATTTTGCTTGCTTCTCATAAAGGATCGGTTTACCATAGACACATATTGATCGAAGGGGCATTTAAGAGGGATTTCTACAGAGTTAATTTGATTCTCGATTTCCGGACCCATTTGCCCAAAATATTTTCTTAAGATCTCTCTGTGCGATAGTGCGAAGGTATGACTCGAAAATTGCATTTTTATTTCATAATTTTTACAAATCCTGAAAATTGCATTTTTAACATTTATTTTGTAGTTATTACAAATCCTGCTTAATTTATTGGTCTATGTTGCAAATGAAGGCCCGAAATCGGTTTTGTATTTCGACACACAGTTGTTGTACGAAGGGTGCGCTGTGGGGAACGCCCTAGCCATGTAAGTAGTGTTTGTGTTCGCAGCCATTTAAATAGCTGTAAAATGGACGGCTTTAATTTAAATCCGAAACTTTGTTAGTAACGTAAAAATAAAAACTAGATGGCTAATGGATTTTTTTTTCATAATTTATACAAATGCTGATCAATTTATTGGCCTTTATTGCAACTGCAGATCCGAAATCTATTTGGATTTTCGACGCACTTTGTTGTGCAAAGGGTCCGGGGAACGCCCCTGACATGTACTAGTGTTTGTGTTCGCAGCCATGTGCAACGAGCAGCCAGCTGCAACATGCACACTGGACCGCTTTAATTTAAATCCGAAACGTTGCGAGTAAATTTAAAAAAAATAGATAACTAATTTTGAATTATAAGTACTGTAATACTCGTATAATAGACAGTTAAATAAATTTTAAATTCAGAATGTATACATTTTTCATATTTGTATTTTTTTTTTTTAATAATACAATAAAAAGCCAAGGAGAAATTTCACAGGGCATGTAAAGAGTTTAGAGGTCTGAAAGGATAGGAGATGACCCCTTTGGTTGACCATTTA
This sequence comes from Mythimna separata, assembly GCA_030763345.1. NCBI lineage: Eukaryota > Metazoa > Arthropoda > Insecta > Lepidoptera > Noctuidae > Mythimna > Mythimna separata. The sequence continues at coordinate 15,987,633 of CM061167.1, read as the reverse complement.
AAATTGGCATTCTATCACCAAACAGCCTGTATAATGCAATATTATACGAGTATAATATTTATAATGTTATATAGTTTAATGTTTGAATCCCCAACCGGTCCTATGAGACCGCGCTGTTATTGTTTTACTATTGTGTCTCGTTTAGCGGGTATGTGATAGATCAATACTTGTTAAACGCATCTGTACCTACAATATTCCTATTTTGGCTTGAGTATCGAACCTCCCTGCACAAGGAGGATAAGTTAAGATTGTTATGAAGTACAAAAATTAACGGAAACGTTAACTCCATACTTCTACAATCTTGTTCCCGCTTTCACCGGTGACTTTCGCGTTAACTCGAAGTATGGTGAAAAATAAAACAAGTGTCTAGAGTTTCAAAGAGTATAATCTTAGGTTCAGGTCCATACAGCCACCGCAAACTAGCGAGGAAGGTTGAAGTTCCATCAAAGTTATCTCAAGAAGCACTCTTCTGCTTTCAGATAAAGTTCCCGCAGATTGTTTGTTTTAGTTAGGTGCATACTCGCTAAGTATAGGTAATATGATAGAGATCAGAAAATTACGAATGTGACTGAATAATCCAGCATTCGTATTATATCACCATTTTAAGTAGTATTATATTACTTTGACTTTGCCTTTATTATTATCAATAATGATAATTTTGTGGTTTGTGGTTCTGAGCAAATACGAACACTTTTTTTGGATTATTTATTAGTTATTTCTCTACCGAAGTGCGCGTGGAGCGGGGGAGAAGATGAACTAATTTAGATGCGGTGTTTTATTTTATTTTATAACGATGGTTCTTTAGAAATGTTTTATTAATTAATTCAGCCATGTATAAGTTATGGGTGGTGTGAAATTGGAAATGATTAATAAACCGAATATTTGCAAATATGGCCAAGTTTGGTATCAAATGACAGGGTAAAATATGAGCATTACAAAACTATATTAAAATTGGTTTAAAAGCTGTTTATATAATTACTAGCTTTTACCCGCGGCTTCGCTCCCGTCAAATGACTACCCTACATATCCTACGCTACCCTACCCTACCTACCCTACACTACCCTACCTACCCTACACTACACTACCCTACACTACACTACCCTAAACTACCCTACACTACCCTACACTACCCTGCACTACCCTACGCTACCCTACACTACCCTACCTACCCTACACTACACTACCCTACACTACCCTACACAACCCTACACTATCCTACACTACCCTACACTACCCTACTCTACCCTACACTACCCTACACTACCCTACACTACCCTACACTACCCTACACTACCCTACACTACCCTACACTACCCTACACTACCCTACACTACCCTACACCACCCTACCTACCCTACTTTACCTAACTTTTTTTTTTGAATTTTTCTCTCCGTAAGAACCATCATTGAACTTCAAGGAACATTTAAAAAAAAATCAGCCAAATCGGTCAAGCCGTTTTCATGTTATGTCGTGACAACGGAAAACGGGTTTCATTTATATATATAATATATATGTGGGATGTGGGAGTGAAAGGGCATGACTCGTACTTTATACCTACTACCAGTACTCGTAGTAAACTAAAAATATAGTATATAATTGAAGTTTTTACTAATTTAAGTTTTTATTGTTACGACCTGCGTAGGTGTATTTTAAGAATATCTAATGCAAGCAGAATGGACCAGCAATATCCTGGGTGGGTAAGCAATTGGTTACAGCCTACGTATGAGCCTAATAGCAAAGTCATCATCATTGGTCGAAATATAAATCATCTAGACTCAACGTTACCGTGCTAAGTGAGGATTACTCGACGCAACGGCAGAAATGTTTCACGTTATTTCTTGCCATGTAGGTACCCCAAAACTAAGCTATTAATTATTGTACAGATTTCCCAACATAAACTGTAAAGTGTGTTTTCTTGAAACCCCAAACCCTGTATGTTTTATGGTAAAATAAAGATATTTATTTATTTAAGCTAATATATGCGCTTCCGCCGATGATGAGCGTAGAAGAAGCAAAGTAATCTGCCGAATAAATTCAGATGGACTATCGACAACTAATAAAAAAATAACATCAACTATGCCGCACTTTTTTTTGTTTTAAGGGGGAAACTTTCAAAAGGCACCTGGAGTTTTGGGGGAAACGGAAAAACGACCCGGTAGTGTGAGATTTTTACCATACTAAAACCAACCCGGCTATCACCATCTGCATATTTCACCCACTAAAAATGCACTAAAAGTCCACCGCTGACCCCTCTCTGTACAACGCCTATTAGGGCATATTCCTGAGGAGACTGAAGGATCTCCCCTGTTCCTCGTTGTGCACGGCAGCACGTGATTACTGTGCCACCGTCTTTCCTGAAGTCACTTACTTACCGGACAGAGTCCCCTCTCTGAGAGCCCGTGACCTCGGACTCTACGCCGCAGCTAGCAATAACGACCTCTCACGTCTCCGTTGTGCTTGTGTACGAGGTCTAGGTACAAGGGCTCTCCTTCAAAACTAGGTAACCTAACAAAGGCTTTTCTTTGAATATCCTTATAATTATACTTACGTGGGCGGCAACATGAGTGGAGGTATCGCAGCGCAACAAGTCAGCACCGTCCCAATTAGGTATATTATTGAAAAATACAGTATCACTCTGAAAAATATGAAGATAGATATAGGTACATATTATTATGATGAGAGGAGTCTGTGTTTCCTGAGTGCTCCTACCTAGGAATCTTAAAGTCAGGGCTCCTGACTTTAAGTGACTAACTCAGGAGTGAATAGGTTCCTACTCGTCGCTTTCCTTCCGCTGAGATAGTGGTCAAACGCGAGCTTATCAACAATTTAAATATACCTATATATATACAACATGTAACAATCAAGTTTTGGAATTCATACGATTCTACTACGAGTACATCATTATCGTTGATCCTTTTTATTTGTTTCTCAATTGACTCAAACGCATCAAGAGAACATTATCCGATCTTACCTACTCGATCATACACGATCGCATCAAACTTGAGCTAAAGTTTAAGCAGTTGTTCCGACGTGAAGTCCTGTCTGTGCTAGGTGCTGCCGTATTAGATGATACAAAACGGTACACTCGTGACCATCAGTGGACAAAGACAGAGTAACGCAACTACCTTAATCTTTCGGCCGCCACAGTCATGTATATGTTACTGTAAAAGCCCGAGCTACAGTAAATCCTAAGATTTTCCAGTAAATCCTAAGATTTACCAACTCTTAATGGTAAAAGTCCGAACCATTCTATGATCATCGTTTATTTCGGACTTTTACTACCATTCACTTGGTAAATCTTAGGATTTACCTCAAAGACACGGTAAATGTTGAGATAAATATTATCAATAGATAGGTAACGATTTGACTGATTAGTAGTACTTGATGTTTAATAATTACTCATAGGTACGTAAGGATTTGAATAATTATTAATTAAAATAATTGATTAAAAATTATGCATTATTCTGTAAGACTATGGACCCTGTACTTAACACTAAGCTACCTAGAAACTTATGACTTCCTAAGTGACCTTCAATACGGCTTTCGCCGAAAGTGGTCAGCTAGTGATCTTCTAGCGTGTACCATCCGTATCTGGAGTGAGGCCTAAGCCTTTGGTTATACAGACGACAGTACTGTTACTGAGAGATATATATCCAGTGCAGGAACTAGTGGGTCACAGATCCAGTCTCTGCGAGTGGCTAAAATTGAGCGCTTGAATTGGTCCTTGGGGGCAGTCACTGAATGGGGCGATGCTAATTTGGTCAGATTCAATGCTGCTAAAACCCAGGCGTGTCTGGTTTCCGCTAAAATTAGACAATTCAGTCCTCCTCCTACTTTCCTGGGTGCAACCGTGCCGATAACCGAACATCTTGATCTTCTTGGTGTTACGTTGACGTCGACTCTCAACTTTTCTCCATAAAAGCTAGGAATCCTTGCAAAGATGAGACAGTACTTCACGCCGGAACAGCTGCTCACACTTTATCAAGCGCAAGTTCGATCGTATATAGAAAGAAAGAAAGAAAGAAAGAAAACACGTTTATTTGGCAAACCAGTACAAGTAATTGCATACTTAAATTACACAGAAAAAACAAATCAAAAACAACAACAAAAAAAAAAAAATACAACAATATATTAAGTACGGCTTCGCCAAATAGGTCCAGTTCAGCATAATGCCAGGCAACTACGTAGCAGTTGCCTGACGCTGATTTTCAACTGAACCTTCGAGTGTCGGCACGGATAAAAATCAGTTGTGTTATATATGTGAATTAAATAAATAAATAGGTTCATAAGAATATATATGTATATATGCATACTTATATTAATGTGTAAAAAGGGATAAATCATAAATAAATGTTTAGTGTTAGATGTGTAGGTGTGTAATAAGAATAAAAATAATAATAATATCGCCAACTTCAAAACTTTATATAGGTTTAACTTTTTGTAGGTTGTATGTACCTATACAACGATCAAAAGGAAACCGGTCTCGAGTAACCGCCGTCAATACAATGCAAGTTATATTTACTATGCATTTGGCGACTGAGCGCGGTAGACGGGTAGCAACTAACGACAAACCTTATATTTTCAAGAATAAGTGATTGACTTCGGGGTTTTAAAATATTTATATACATTCTCGGTCAGATTATAATGTGTAGTATAACGTTGTCAGTAAAGTGAATCTAAATAGTGAAATATAAGAGGACACAAATGGCAAAAGGTAAGTGTCGCTTATTCCTAGAATAAAAAAAAAAAAAAAAAAAAAAAAAAAAAAAAAACAAGTGCGTATATTTATTTACGAAATGAGTAAGATCAATAAGTGTGTTTTTGTTTTTTGCAGTTGTGGGTAATAATGCCACCAAAAGGAGTATTCGTTGCAATAAATGAGGATGAATGGCGAGGCAGACACCGAACGCAAGTACCTACCCACCAGGCCCATGGGGTATGCAACCATAAATGCAATTGACCAAACAACCACAACAACAAGACAACTGTTACATAAAAAACCCCATAACGCGTCCCTCGCTTCACCCAGGTCCGTCGTGAACGTCGAGAACGTTGGTGTCGCGCATGACACGTTTGCACCTCCGAGCCTCGGACACAAGGAAACGAGTCAGCTGTAAGGGACGCCGGTGCCCAAGGAATCTTAAACAGCCACACAAAGTAGCTATGTATAATCCCTTAAATTATTATTTTGCATCATACCCAATCATATCAATGAAACATTCCAATTGGTCAGGTCTAGTTTCCGCTGCGCGTCAATCAAAAACTGCCGTAAACGTTTTCTAAAAGTATTCATCGTTTTTAATTCTCTAATAGGCGGTGGCAAGTTATTCCATATTTTAGATGCGGCGTAACGGAAACTGCCTCTAAATGTTGCTGTACTATGGGGCTGCGATGAGAGTTGCTGTGAACATTGCCTTCTTCCGCATTCTCGCCTACCAGTGATCCAACTAAGTTTGTTGTAGAGGTAATCTGGCTTCTGAAATTTAATCACCCCAAATAGAAGGCAGGCTAAGTGAAGCTTGCGTCTCGACTTCATTTTAAGGCTAAAATGCTTATTTAGGAATGGCGTTACGTGAGTTCTAGGAGGAATCTTATAACAAAACCGAGCGCAAGCGTTTTGCACCCTTTGAATGAGCCGGTCCGTACGAGCTAGTAGACGCGGACCGTACACCGTGTCTGCATAATTCAGCCTAGATAAAATCAAACTTTCAACGAGCTGCTCCCTAAGTGTTTCCGATAAGTAAGGTCTCATTTTATAAAGTACTTTTAGTCGATAAAAGCAGTTTCTCACAGAGTCGGCGATATGTTTTTCGTAACGAAGGTCTTTGTCCATAACAAGACCAAGGTTTCTCGCTTCATAGACTCTGTCTATCGGCTTGCCCATAAGTTCGAGTGTAAGCGTTGAGGGTAGCTTTGCTAGTTGTTGTTTAGAGCCAAGAATCATGAATTTGGTTTTGCTTGGATTTAGCGACAGACAATTATCCTCGGACCATGCGGCAATTCTGCGAAGATCGTCGTTTAGGTCCCTTATGGCAGTATCATATTCGTTGGGGTAAAATGATATATATAGTTGGACGTCATCGGCGTATATATGGTATTTGCACTTATGAAGGCATTTAATTATATCTGCACAATATAATATAAATATAATTGGACCTAATATAGAGCCTTGCGGGACTCCTCTCTGTAGTGAACTTAAAGCTGATTTTAGAGTGGTGCCATCCCCCATGCGTAAGTCTACAAATTGTTTCCTATCACTGAGGTAGCTACGGAACCATTGCACAGCGTCAGGGTCGAAACCGTAATAACTCAACTTCGATAATAAAAGTGGTATGTTTATTGCGTCAAATGCGCGGGAAAAATCAAGTAAGACCAGACAAGTACACATTCCCTTATCTTGGGCAGACAACACATTATCAGTCACATCCAGTAAAGCAGTAGCGGTACTTCGCTGCTTTCTGAAACCTGATTGTAAGTCTGGTAACACGCTGTTCTGTTCCAAAAAAACTGTTAATTGGTTGGCAACGACCTTCTCCAGCACCTTAGACAGACATGGCAAGATGCTAACAGGTCGTAAATCTTTCAAATCAACTGGATTTGGAATTTTAGGTAAGGGCTTAACAGAGGCAATCTTCCATTCTTCGGGAAAAGTTGAAGTCGCTATTGAGCAGTTTACTATATCTGTAATAGCCTTTAACGTGTGAGGCAAAGTCATGACAATCATGTCCAGGGTGATGTTATCTGAGCCTTGGGCATTGCTCTTAAGGTTGGATATGATTCGAAAGACGTCAGCCTGCTCCACCGGAACGATTGAAAATGTCGCCACACCGTGTTTGTGTTCATCATAATACCTCAACAGTGACGCATTTGCCATAGTGCTGCCAGGAATGGTCAAAAAGTTGCTATTAATTAAATCAGGATCTGCAAAGTGTGACGGAAGGTCTTGTCTAGAGTTTGTAGTCAATATTGTGGATTTAAGATTTAGCCATAGTAATTTAGGGTTCTTAATTTGGTTATTTATATTATGCTTGTAATATGCCATTCTTTCACTGTACAAAGATCTTACCACTAAGGCTTTTAATTGTTTGTAGTATTCGCGTTTTGAATTTGATTTTGTTTTTCGGTAATCATTTAGTGCATTATCCCGCAAACGCATCATTAATTTAATGGTGTCAGTAAACCAGGGGTACGACTTTTCTTTTATAGTGCTTGTCTTGATTGGTGCATGAACATCAAACAAGACAGTAATGTGATGGTTAAAAAAATAAACCATGTCATTTACATTTTCGAACATTGAAACATTTTCAAAACATGAAAGCCCTAAATCTCTATTAAAGCTGTCCAAGCAAATGTCTCTAAGTGGCCTAATTTTAACAACGTATGGCTTAAACTTGTCCCGCTTCACGTTAAATTCCGATATTATAACTGAATGACCGTTGATGGAACCAAAAGATTCAACTGACGTATATCTGGCTACCAATTCTGTACAAATTAAATCAATGAGTGTCTCACTGGTAGCCGTGAAGTGTGTTGGAGTTGTGACCAGTTGAGTAAGGCTGAGGGTATGCAGAAATTCATTAATTTTTCCTGTTTTTGTTCCGTTTGTGTCCAGCAAGTTAACATTAAAGTCACCGAGCAATATGTAGTTGTCACAATGTCCCAATAAGCTTAGATATTCAGTTATAGCGTCCAGAAAAAGAACAAGATCAAGCCAAGGTGGACGGTAAGCGGTACCAATAGCAATTTTTCTGCCGTTTATTGTGATTGTTAGCCACATCTGTTCCACCGATTCGAACCTGGGATCGATCGTGGCAGTACAAATACGCGTGCTTAGCCCGCGTCGGAGATAAAAGCCTACACCCCCACCTCTGCCAGAGCGGACACTCGCCGGCCGCGGAGTGTGACGCAGTCGATAGCCCGGCACCACGGGTGCGCGATCTCCATCCGACGGTCGCAACCAAGTCTCGTTAATGGCCATAACATCGAAACAATGCCTGTCCAGTACGCTAATAAGGTCGTCATGACCCGTACCCAGCGATCCAGCATTTAGAAAGCCAACCTTCAAAAACTTATTTCCCTTAGTCATCATTATAATAGTATATAGTAAAACTTTTATATTCAATAATTACGTAAAATAGTAGTATGCGATTTAGTCGTATTGTAAATAATATTATGTAAATTGTGTATAGTTTAGTTATAAGTTGATGTATGTAAATATGTGTAGTGTTATATAACTGATTTTCGTGTACGTTGCAAAAGTGTGCCGTGAGACATAATATACCTATTACTAAGAAACGAAATAGACAACTGTAATACAACAAAAACAATGATGAAATAGTTGAAGTAGCGAGACTCAATACAACAAAATTTCTTTTAAAAATCTGTATGGTAACATTTAAAATTAATATAATAATATATATTTGCTTGGCTTTGGAGATTAGCACTATTAAAAATTCATCCTGAACAACAAAAAAAAATATCTGAAACACAAACAAAAAAACATAACCCTTTCTATGTGGTCGCAGTGTCGAGGAAAAAATTAAATTTTTAAAGTGTACTGCCGCCCGCGCCGCCGTCGTTACTCGGTGCCGCCGCGAAGACGCGTTGCAAGTCCGCCTCACAGCGAATGTGATAAGTTGCGTCCCCGGGCTTGTACCGGGCAAGAATGGACTCAAATATATGGAGTATCCTCTCATCTTTGGAAAGCATCTGCCCGATATCAATCAGCTTAAAGCGCTTGAAGTAAGTAATTGAAAGGAGAGCCAAGAGGATCATTGGTAATGATGCACTCGTGGGTCGAGGCTTCAAAGTCTTGAGCATCGACGCCGAGTCGCTAGCCTGTCGCTTTTCTACCGGTTGCAATTTGAAGAGTGTGCGTCGGAATTGCATAACCTAATTCCGCCTAGCCCGTTCCATCATCGGACCACCAGGCGTACGGCGATGCGCCACCGGTACATGATAGACATCCCTCCTATACGCACAAAACGTTTTGGGAACACATTTATTGTACGTCAGCCATGGAGTGGAATTCCCTGCCGGAGTCTATGTTTTCTGCAGCTACAACTCAGGAATCTTTAAGTCAAGAGTGAATAAGTTACTTCTAGGTAAGCGCGCTCTATCGTCGACCGCATCGTTGCTTTCCATCAGGTGACATAGCGGTCAAGCGCGAACCTATCTACGATAAAAAATATCCAAAACCAACATTTACCAACACTCACCGGTAAGACCTAGCATGTACCAAATTCTAATGGTAAAAGCCCGATTAAATCGTTTCTTTTATACATATTCTTACATTTACCGACTCGTGTTGGTAAACCCTAAGATTTACTGGTAAAACCTAAGATTTACCGTAGTTCGGGCATTTACAGTAACATATACATGACAAAGAAAAATGTTTCCGGCACGTTACAGTCAGGAAAACAGCACAAAACCACTCTTATGTTTCGATGGTCCCTACGTAGGTAAAGTATCGAATCAAAAAAATAGCAATTTTTTATTATTACTGTTTTGAGCTCTTTTTAAAGGATATTTTTTAATACAACTTCGTTTCCCGATAGTTAGAGACCTAATCTTTATAAAGATTTAATCACCCGTGACAAAATTATGCAAAAAATAAACTTTAAATCGATCTTGCAAAGTAGCGATTTTCACTTTCGATACTTTACCTAGGGACCATCGGTTTATTTGACTGGGCAGTCAAAAGGTTCAAAACTAGTAATAGGCTGCGTTTCCACCAGAAATGTGCGAAGAAAATGTGTCGTGCGAGGATGTCTCTCTGTGCTGTGAAAATGTGAGGGGGTTTCCATCAAAGCTGTGCTGACCGAGACGAGGTAAATGAAGCAATTATATTGGTTCTTTACACGTCCCTCGGTACGCATCCTCTCACATCTCTAATGGAAACGCAGCCATAATCTAAGTGTGGTAAGGAATAAGTAATTAATTAAAAAATAATTTAAAGCCAATACTTGTATCTTCCAATAAAGTTGTCGGCCAATATGGCTCCCATAAGCGGCATCGTGTAGCACATCATAATGAATATGTGATATACCACTGTGGCAGCGTTTTCATGGAGACATAACACATTTCTTAAATATAGCGATAATATAGCTGAAACAAAAGATTAAATTAAATCAGTCCATCAAAGAATTTTCAATTGGTAGGCCCTAGTCAGGAAATTAGATTTGTTTTCGCTTATAAATAAAGTCCTGTCAATCATCTTCCAGCTACAGCAGTGCTGGATATAAGCCTCTCCGATTGACCGTCAATCAGTTCAATCTTCGACTGCTCTGATCTAGCTAACAGCAGAGAATATTGGCACAAAGGTATTAGATGCTAGTCGCACTAGGTACTACACTACATATACAACATGTAACATAATTAACGCACATCCCCTGGGGGGGGGTCATTTATGTTCGCTTATTTCGTCATAACGTATGGAACAGCTGATTATTTTTTCTCGATTTCAGGTTTGGTCCCATACTAAAAGTTGTTCATAATGATGAGTACAATGACACCCCAAGAGGATGTGCGTTATAGTACATTACGATATTAGTGCGTAATGATGGTTATAACATGCGAGGCGGAATTTCAGCCCGAGCCGAAGGCGAGGGCGTAACTGAGCCGAGCATGTTATAACCAATACGCACGTATATCGTACGACGTTTTTTAACACATTTGCGAGGAAACAGAAAAAAAAAACATTTAACCTCACACACACACAGCACACTCACAGCAATTTTTGCTGCGCACTTATTGTGTGAGGAACATCTTAGTGTTTAGCGCCAAAGAAATCGAACGCAAATATAGTTTGGTAAAATGACAAAAAGTAACAAAAAATGTCAAAAAGTGACAAAAAATGACAGAAAATCACAACAAATCCCAAAAAATGACAAAAAGTGACAAACATGACAAAAAGTAACAAAAAATGACAAAAAGTGACAAAAAAAGACTGAAATGACAAAAAATGACAAAAAGTGACCAAAAATGACTGAAATGACAAAAAGTGACAAAAATGACAAAAGTTGACAACAAATCACAAAAAATGACAAAAAGTGACAAAATGTGACAAAATGTGACAAAATGTGACAAAATGTGACAAAATGTGACAAAATGTGACAAAATGTGACAAAAAGTGACAAAAATGACAAAAAGTGACAAAAATGACAAAAAATGACAAAAATTAACAAAAACGACAAAAAATGCCAAAAAAAGACAAAAAGTGACAAAAAGTGACAAAGTGACAAAAAGTGACAAAAAGTGACAAAAAGTGACAAAAAGTGACAAAAAATGACAAAAACTGACAAAAAGTGACAAAAAATGTCAAAAGTGACAAAAAGTGACAAAAAATGTCAAAAAGTGACAAAAAGTGACAAAAAATGATAAAACATGACAAATGATAAAATGATGAGGCTATTCAAATTTCGAACTAATCGCCGCGCGCGAAATGGCAAATAATGCTGTTATGGAATTTGTATGGACTATAACTTAACTATTTGCTTTGATATAACACACGCGTTTTTTATGACCCGCTTTACATATCTAAAACCGGTGGAATTACATCAGCTTTACGAGCAACTGTGTTAAAAATTATGTTACATGTTTTATACACTGGTATACAATACCTACCTACCTACATATTGTAGTAGCATCAGGTATAAACCAAGCATACTGACTGTCATCGCTAATAGGTACTACCAGTTACACTTACGCATTTTAAAGTATTTTATTAGCTACTTTGGGAGTAGGTATCCATGTGACCCGGTAAGCCTTCCCTCGCAAACGTCTCAGTTCGTTGCCTACAGGTAGGTACCTAATCGTATGAGGCTTGTCGTGAAAAGTTTAAATTCACGGAACATCACGATCTTTCGGTACGCTCTGCCGCACAGGTGCGAGGCGACTGCTATGAGGCACTCATGCCACCCGGAGACGCTTCGAGATACCTTTAATAAGCTTGCATTAGTACTTACTTCTCAGTCCACAGAAAGAAAATCTTTCACAAAATTCTGTCGCTATAATACAAAATATTGACGTCGGGTGACTGTGCAGCATTCTTGAACACTAAGTTTACAATAACCTCTAAATAATAAGTTAAATCTTTAAAATAAACAATATTGATCTTTAAATATTAGATTATGTTATACATAATTAAAAAAGAAGGTGTCAATCCAGTGTCAATCATACCTACTTCAAATTTAATGACAATGATAGAGTCTTTTGTGTTTTTTCAGTTCTAAGTAGGTTCTACATAGGTATTGCTCCTCTTTGTTAGGGTTTCACAAGCTACCGCAACCATGGTCAATATAACGAAACAGATAATATCCTACAGAGAAATAACTTCTGAAAGGAAAACCCGGGAACAAAGGCAAAGAAAGATTGAACTCTCGCTCCACCCAAGAGCAGAAGTTATTCCGATGATTTCTCACCTTAAAAAAACTATATTATGTCCTAATTAAATTTTCGGAGCTTGCACCAGCTTAAGCTACCTGTTCCATTACAATATTTCTCTGATTAGGTACCTACAATTAGAATTTTCTTGCTGGAGTAACGTTAATCGAACAGAAATTGCTTTTTCTGTTTTTTAGGGTCCCGTAGCCAATTGGCAAAAACGGAACCCTTATAGTTTCGCCATGTCTGTCCGTCCGTCCTCGCTTTATCTCTGTGACTGTTAGCTCTAGAAAGCTGAAATTTGGTACCAATATGTATGTCAATCACGCCGTCCAAGTGCAAAAATAAAAATTTGGAAAAAAAAATTATATTAGGGTAGCCCCCCTACATGTAAAGTAAAAAGCGTTTTTTTTTTATTTCAACCCTAACCTGTGGTATATTTTTTGGTAATTTTTCAAAAATGAATAGGGGTTTACTAAAATCATTTTTTGATAATATCAATAATTTCGGAAATAATCGCTCCAAAAGTAAAAAACAATGTAAAAAATTTATAAAGAATTTCTAGGAAACTTATTTTGAACTTGATGGGATGAACAGTTTTTGAAAAGTTGGGGACACTTATTTTGACGGACGGGAAACTACGGAACCCTATACTGGGCGTGGCTCGACACGCTCTTAGCTGGTTTTTTCAACCTCAGGACCCTGGAATTAGGGCAAAGAAGGAACAGGAGTGGGTTTTAGTCTCTGACAGGCAGGTTCAGGAGAAGACATTTTGATGAAATTACCCCTACAAAACGTACCCTTAAAAAAAGCAGGCCAAGCCAAGTTACAGCCGCTTCGTGAATCTCTATCAACAACCGGAAACACCCGGCGTACCTAAGTGATTTAAAAAGTCGATCGAGAGTTAATTTCTTTAGCGCTTGTCAAAATTGTTACTTGCTACCATTTATACCTACTTACTATCAAAATATAAGATGGAAGATGTAAACTTGGCTTGCACTTGAACTTGCTCTGACCACGTGACTTAACGTTGAGACAGACGTTCTACCATGGGTGGCCATATTATTAGGGACAGTACTTAATTTCTTATATTATTATCAACTTTAATTGCATTTTGCAGGTAAATGGTTGGTTGTAGGTTCGGCAAATATTTTTTATTTATTGACTTCATTGATTGAGATAATAAAATATGCAATTTGAAGTCAAAATTATTTATATATTTTTGACAAAAAAAGATACGTAATAAAATGGATAAATATTGCTAGTATTTTGTGACAGCATCCATTTATCGTGGTATGCTCTCTATACAACTTCTGGCTTTCTTTAGCAGGTTTTTGGTATAATGGCCACTCTTTAATAAGGGCTACAATCAGCTGGTGTTATTTTTTTACACCGGCAAGAGGATCCAAATATTCACCAAATGTTGAAAAAAGTCAACAAAGTTAAAAAATATCACTTAAAAAAAATGGCGCGATTTCACAATGTTGCTTTATATCAAAAATAATAATACTGATGCCAGTAATAATACCACATAAAAAAATCTTATATAAATCGGTTGGTTAGCTTAGAAAGTGAGATTTATAACATAGTTGACTTTTTTCGAAATCATCGTATTACGTATCTTTTTTTTTCAAAAACATATAAAATAATTTGATTTCAAATTTAATGTTTTTATTAACTCAACCAATAAAGTCTTTAAATAAAAAATATTTTTCGGACCTACAACCAACCATTTGCCTGCAAAATGCAATCAAAGTTGATACTAATCTATGAAATTCAGGTACTGTCCCTAATAATTTGGCCACCCACTGTATATTCTGTTCAATAATTCTGGAGACTAAAATGACATTTCAACACCAAAGAACTGGCGTCATTCCTATAGAAATTTTGACATTACTTATGTCAATTTAGTCTCCGGGTTTATTGAACAGAATATAATAGCGTAACAACGATTCTAGATTATCAACTTGCCTGCTGACCATCCAGTACGTATCTATTAGCATTAGCTTACCTACATTATAAGATAAACTAAGTAGAGTGCGTCTAATGAAAGCGTGACCTGAAGTTTTTTTTTTAAATTTATTTGGCAACATTATTCAGCTACAATTGTAGGAAATAAAAATAATTAAGAAATGTCAAGACATGATTCTCCTACTAGTAAGTACCTTATACCTACCACATACAAAAATTTTGGATTCAACCACTTTTTCTCAGGTCGCGCTTTCATTATTTCATTCCGCTGCGCGCGCGCTCAACGCACGGTTGTGTGTATCGATTTACGGTCGTGAACAGTGAATAACTACCTTCGCAAATAAAAAACTACGTGAAAGTAAAAATGGTGCAATGTAAAAAATGCAAACTGTTTTTATCTTTGGCCAAGGATGATATAGTAAGATGTAAGGGTGATTGTGAAAATGTGTACCATAAAAAGTGCGCAACTAAAAAGTCCCTAAGCAATACACTGTGTGACGACTGCCAGACAAGTAAAGGCAGCCCTAAACAGACCACAGAAGAAACGAAAATCACATTAAATCCTAGAGAAGAATCTGGAGAAAATGTCTTGGCTGAGGTAAATAAAAAGTTAGCGGTGATTTATAACTTGGAGAAGAAAATAGGAGAACTTACCAACAGTGTTGAATTTTATGCTGACATGTATCAAACATTGCTTGATTTTAAGGAAGAATCTCAGAAGAAAATCAAGGCATTAGAACAGAAAAACGTATATTTGGAGAAATGTAACAAGGCACTAGAAGAGAGGGTACAGGAGATGGAAATAAAAGATAAAGAGAAAAACATTGAAATACACGGATTAGAGAAGCACGAAAACGAAGACACCATATTAGTAGTCCAAAAACTGGCACATAAACTCAATCTAGACCCAAATGATATCCAAGATGCACAGAGGGTAGGTCAAGAAAAACTAGACGAAACAAAGCCCAAAACTGTGTTGGTCACGCTTCGGTCTAAATCTGCACGCAGCAGATGGATACTTGCAAAGAAAGAAACTAGGATAACGAATAATAAAGTATATGACAATGGCAGCGACAAGCGAATATACATTAATGAAGATTTACCAAAATACAAACGACAGCTTCTGTGGATTGTAAGAAATACCCTGAAGCCAAAAGGTTTTCAATTTATTTGGGTGCAGAATTGTAATATCCTGGTAAAAAAGAATAGTGATGATAAAAAGATTCATAACATTAGATCGGAGGAAGACTTGAATAAGTTTGAAGAGTGTAAATAAATACGCGTAAATGACGCGGCATGTACACACTAGGTGATCTCTAACAGTAACATTCGATGGTATAGATAGCTCCTCCAGTCACTTTAATTTTAAAAGATACTCTGATATAACAGTTCTAAATAACGACCTATCCCAAAATAGATGGAATACCCACATATTACATATAAATATAAGATCGCTTAGAAAACACTTCAACGAGTTATTAATATTACTTGATAAAAATAAATATAACATAAATATATTAATACTCAGCGAAATAAACATAAAGCAGGAAGAACTTCCACTATATCAAATAACAGGATATAATACATTTATACATACTAGAGAAACGAGGAGAGGGGGAGGAATATTAATATACGCTAAGACTGGATTAAATTTCGATGCTAAAACGGTAAATACAGAAGCAATGGAAACACTTCACGGTCAACTGAAGCATGGCAAAAATAAAACTCATATAATGGCGATATATAGACCCCCTGCCAAGAATAAATTGTTATTTTTTCAACAATTAGAGACTCTAGTGGGATCCGTACCAACATCTGAAAATGTTATAGTGATAGGCGACACCAATATAAACATATTCAACAACATGATTAGTCCTACTGTAACAAGGTATAAAAACGCCCTGTGTGGACGCGGCTTATTTTGTGTAATTCCGAGCGAAGAAGCAACACGTGAAGCGATCGTGGACGGCCGACTTGAGACATCGTGCTTGGATCATATATGGGTGCGAGCGGGACGGAGCGAACAAGACGCGTGCGCTTATGTGTTTGAATCACGCATCGCCGATCATCACGGAATCGGATTAATGTTGAACTTATATGCGGGTGGAAGTAAAAATCAATTTGTGAGTGACAAAATAAAAAACAGTTGTTTGCGCGAAGTGTTAAGTGATAAAACGGTTAAACAAAGGCTGGATGAATATGAATGGACCCAGTTAATGACAATAACGTGTCCATTATTATTGTATAATACGGTGTATAGTGTATTTGATCGCATCTATAAGGAAAGTACAGTTAAAATTGATACAAGTAATAAAAAAGTCATAAGACAACCATGGATAGACAGACATTTGTATGCAATGTTAGTGCGAAAGAATTTGTTATTTCAAGTTTGGAAAGCGGAACCAAAGAATATGAACAAAAGGTTAGATTTTACAAAATTTAGAAATAGAGTAAATAAATTAATAAATTTGGCAAAAAATAAGTATAGACAGGAACAAATTGAAAAATGTAATGGAGATTTTAGGAAAATATGGTCAAATATAAACATATGGTTGGGTCGAAATAAAACTAGCTTGGACGATGTTATTTTAAGGCATTTGGGAAAAACCGATAGCATACAACATATTTGTACAAACTTTTCGAAAACATTTACTGAAGAAATAAAGGAAATTAAACATGTGTGTAAATTAAAGTTTTTAGATAGAAATCAATATGTAAAACCGTGCGGGGTAAGCTTTAGATACAATAAAGTGACTTCATCAGACATAGAAAAGATCATAAAAACCCTGTCATTTGAAAAGTCACCCGGTTCAGACGGAATACGGGTGCAAGACATTAAATATATATGTAAACAAATAAGCCCTGTTCTTGCTGCATTTGTGAATATGTCCTTATCTCAAGGTATTTATCCTGACCAGCTAAAAAGTGCAATAATACGACCTATACATAAATCGGGCAATCATTTAGAATATGTTAACTATAGGCCTATCGCAATATTATCTGTTATTGATAAAATAGTTGAAAAAATTATAGTAGGAAAGATTAGTGAATTTTTAGAACAACACAACATATTAAGTAACACTCAGCACGGTTTCCGGAGAGGGCGCAATACTATTTCTGCCTTGATGGGTTTTTCAGATTTTATTAATGAATGTTTAGATTCTAGTAAACAAATTATAGCACTGTTTATTGATTATAAAAAAGCGTTCGACACTCTGGACCATGACATCCTATTACAGGCAATGGACGAATGCGGAATACGCGGCCCCACTAATAATTGGTTTAAAGATTACCTCAGTAATAGGAAAATAAGTACAATGATCTCCGGTGTGGTTGGAAAAGAGGCGGATGTTAACTTGGGTGTGCCAACTGGATCCGTATATGGCCCTGTAGGATATATAATGCATGTAAACAGTGTGTCAAACGTCGTGCATAAGTGTAAGGTGTTCATGTACGCTGACGATATGTGTCTAGTGTATGCGTCCAAAGACATAACCGAGGTACAAAAGTGTATACAAGACGATTTTGAAAATGTTAGCAAATGGGCACATGACAATGGAATAATATTAAATCTAGCGAAAACTAAATGTATGCATATATATTCACCATATAATCGGATTGCTAAATCTATAAATATAGAAAATCTCACAGTGATAGGACATACATACGAATGTTTGCATAAAAATAAATTTAATTGTAAATGTACAAAATTGGATTTTGTAGATAAATTTAAATATTTAGGCTTAACGATTGATACCAATCTGAACTGGAGATTACATGTTGATGATGTTTGCAACAGGTTAAGATCGGTGCTCGGTACGTTTTATCACTTAAAAAGTGTTTTAAATAAAAAGACGCTGAGAATGGTTTATTTTGCACTTGCCGATTCGCTGATGAGTTATGGTCTCCTTGTGTACGGAAGAACCTTTATTACATATTTAAGAGAAATCAAAGATATACAAATAAGACTGTTAAAGTTCTTAGTTAGTAAAAATGTTAAAGATAAGTGCAACAAAGAGTATAATAAGTTATTTCCCATCTGTAAAATAATACCCATTGATAAAAAAGTCGATTATCTGGTAGGTTTGGAATTTTATAATAATGATTTATATAAAGTTAGTGTCAAAAATAAGTACAACACACGTAGGGTTAGAGAGAATAAATTGGTCCAACCACAGACTACAAATTATTATGGTAAGAGAACATCTAAGTATTTGGTACCTGAAGTGTTTAACAAAATAGATTTTTTGAGAAAAGAGGTAAAACTTAGTAAACAATCACTTAAAACAAAATTAAAGAACATTGTACTCGATTGTAAAAATTACTAATATATGAATAATTAAAGATGTAAATTTAACTATACAGTAGTAAGTGTGTACGAAGGTAGCACTGTTATGTTAAAGAGCGTTTCTCGCCTTCAAACGTCAAAGTTTGGCGAGTTTTAGATTTAAGGTAACACTTGTATTTTATAATTTCAATAAATGAGAAAAAAAAAAAAAAAAAAAAATTAAACGGGCTATAATATCTACATAATATTTATTTTAAAAAAAAGGTATACATAGGTACTCTGGGTGATCTCTCCATGCCCCTTCGCAGCTTTGTT
The DNA here is from genome assembly GCA_030763345.1 of Mythimna separata. Taxonomy (NCBI): domain Eukaryota; kingdom Metazoa; phylum Arthropoda; class Insecta; order Lepidoptera; family Noctuidae; genus Mythimna; species Mythimna separata. The sequence goes on along the minus strand of CM061167.1, from coordinate 15,968,675 downwards.
GTAGTGTTAATCGGTAGATAGGTTAGATAAGTATGATAAGTAGATAGAATATAGAATAAAGAATATAGAATATGCTAGCAGTAATGCAGTCGCTCCAAAAGTAAGGGGTCAAGTAAGTAGTTCTGGCAACCAGGGTGTGGGGATTTTCCGAACCATTACCGGCCTATCTATTAGGTACTAGCTTTTACCCGCGGCTTCGCTCCCGTCAAATGACTACCCTACATATCCTACGCTACTCTACCCTACCTTCCCTACCTACCCTACATATCCTACGCTACCCTACCCTACCTTCCCTACCTACCCTACACTACCCTACACTACCCTACACTACCCTACACTACCCTACACTACCCTACACTACCCTACACTACCCTACACTACCCTACACTACCCTACACTACCCTACACTACCCTACACTACCCTACACTACCCTACACTACCCTACACTACCCTACACTACCCTACACTACCCTACACTACCCTACACTACCCTACACTAACCTACACTACCCTACACTACCCTACACTACCCTACACTACCCTACACTACCCTACACTACCCTACACTACCCTACACTAACCTACACTACCCTACACAAACCTACACTACCCTACCTACCCTACTTTACCTACCTTATTTTTTTTTTATTTTTCTCTCCGTAAGAACCATCATTGAACTTCAAGGAACATTAAAAAAAAAAATCAGCCAAATCGGTCAAGCCGTTTTCATGTTATGCCGTGACAACGGAAAACGGGTTTCATTTTTATATATATAGATAAGGTAGGGTGATTGGGGTCCGTTTACATCCTAAGGACCCAAGCCAACCTCACCTGCTAGCGGTGCACCCTGCTGTTCAACGGACGAGGCTCTGGCGATCCTGGTTTCCCTCTCGTAGGGTTGTGGGGGTCAGACGGCTGGTCGCCCCACGTAAAACCAACATCAGTCATATTATTATGGATAGGGATAAGCGAATGGGTACTCGGGCTAGGGCGTCGCCGCATAACGACGCGCAGGCACATCGCCCTAAACCTGCGACAAGTGGGCTAGGGCTACCGTGTCAAGTACGGGCACGGCTAAAGATGTCAGTACCCAAAAGGAAGTTCCGCTTTGCCACCTGGAACATTGGCTCTCTAAGTGGACGTTGCAGAGAACTCGCGGACGTACTTGCGAAGCGTCGGGTCCAGTGTGCCTTCCTTCAGGAGACGCGCTGGAAGGGGAATAAGTCCCGTGACATCGGGCAGGGGTACCGGCTAGTGTACGCCGGATCACCATCGGGCAGGAACGGAGTGGCCGTAGTGCTGTCTAAGGACGTTCAGGATGGACTCCTTGAAGTAAACCGATACAGCGACCGGTTGATGCGAGTTAGGGTGCTGATCGAAGGGTCGGTAACGAACCTAGTCAGCGCCTATGCTCCTCAAACTGGTTGCTGTGAGTCTGAAAAGGAGGCCTTCTGGGATGAGTTCGAGGACGTATTGCGCGCTATTCCGAATTCCGAAGATGTTTTGGTTGGGGGGGACCTCAACGGTCACGTAGGTCAGTTTGCTGGAGAGTACGGACGTGTTCACGGTGGTTTTGGTTATGGTCAAGTAAATGCAGAGGGAGTTAGTATACTCAGGACCTGCGCTGTGTCTGACCTAGCCATCGCGAACACATTCTTTCAGAAGAAGCCCCAGCATCTTGTTACGTATCGTAGTGGTTCCTACTCAACCCAAATAGATTACCTGCTGGTGCGACGGTGCCATATTGGCAAGGTTACCAACTGCAAAGTCATCCCAGGGGAGAGCTTAACGGCTCAACACCGCCTCCTTGTCCTGGACTTGGCAGTTGTACCAAAGAAGAAAGTGGTCGAGAAACGCAAACCCCGCACTAAGTGGTGGTTGCTTAATGGTCCTAAGCAGTCGGATTTCATTGCGGAGGTCGAGCATCTCGAGATCAGTGCTCCGCATGAATCCGCTCAAGAGATATGGAGTAGGATTCATTCTGCAATCACTGCTGCGGGTAAACGCGTCCTTGGCTCTTCTCGTGGTGGTAGAACCATAGACAAGGAGACGTGGTGGTGGGATTACGGGGTTCAGGAGGCGACCCGGAAGAAGAAGGCTTTATTTAAAAAGTGGCAGGGGTCCAACTCTCCGGAGGACAGGGAGGCATATGGAGCGGCTAAGCGCGCTTGCAAAAAAGCTGTAGCCAGAGCCCGCAGCAAAAGTTTGTCGCCCTTGTACGACAAGCTGGAAACTGCGGAGGGGCAGAAGCTTATTTTTAAGCTGGCGCGTGCCCGGGAAAAAGCTACACGGGACATTAGCAAATGTCTCTGTGTAAGGGACGCCGAGGGTAAGCTGCTCTACGATGCCCCCTCTGTTAAGGAGAGATGGTGTACATACTTTGCGGAGCTGTCAAACAAACAGCATCCCCATAACCTTCCTCCCGAACCGCCTCCTAACCTTGGACTTATTTCCCCTATTTCCCCCGACGAAACCCGCATTGCTCTTCGCTACATGAAGAACCGGAAATCGGTCGGGCCTGACAACGTGCCAATTGAAGTGTGGAAGGCGATGGGCTCACATGGTGTGGACCTTCTGACGGATCTATTTAACCGCATCCTGATCACCAAGGAAATGCCGAACCAGTGGCGATCTAGCCTGATCATTCCAATCTACAAAGGCAAAGGTAGCGTACAGGATTGTAGTAACTACCGCGGTATCAAGATCATGTGCCACACCATGAAGCTCTTTGAGCGCATAATTGACACAAGGCTCCGTACCGAGTGTACTGTCTCTGAGTGTCAATACGGCTTCCGGGCGGGTAACAGCACCATGGACGCAGTGTTCGCCTTGCGGACTTTGACTGAGGCGTACAGGGAGAGAAGGAGAGCTCTGCATATGGCCTTTTTGGACCTGCAGAAGGCCTTCGACTGTATTCCTCGGCAGTCCATCTGGTGGGCACTTCGCTTCAAGGGTGTGCCCGAGGCCTATATTGACATTATCAGAGACATGTACCGCGATTCCGTGTCCTCTGTCCAGACCGCGGTTGGCGAATCCAACGTCTTTCCAATATCTGTTGGCGTTCACCAAGGCTCGGCTCTTAGCCCGTTCTTGTTTAACGTTGTGCTCGATGTAGTTACGGCATACATCCAAGACCAGCCTCCGTGGCTAATGATGTATGCCGATGACATAGCCCTCGTTAACCAGAACAAAGCCCAACTTGAGCGCAAAGTCAACGTTTGGAAGGACACGCTGGAAAACGGTGGTCTGAGACTGAATGTGGCGAAGACTGAGTACATGTCCTGTGGCAGCACGGATTCGAATACCATCCGGATAGGTTCGGACCTGATCACAAGGTCCGATAAGTTCAGGTACCTTGGATCCGTGCTGCACGAGTCTGGCAACGTAGACGACGATGTCCAAGCACGCATAGGCGCGGCTTGGGCGAAGTGGCGCGAGGTTACGGGCGTTGTATGCGACCGCAAAATGCCTCCGAAGCTCAAAGGGCAGATATATAAATGCATCATACGGCCTGTCCTTCTTTACGGCGGCGAGTGTTGGCCAGCACTGGGCAGACACACCCAGGAGCTTCGCGTCACGGAGATGAAGATGCTGAGGTGGATGAGCGGCGTAACGCGATCCGATCGCATGCGCAATTCATACATCCGAGGTAGTCTTGGTGTCCGTGACGTGGGGGAAAAACTGCAAGAGTGTCGTCTGCGATGGTATGGCCACATCATGCGCCGCCCTAGGGAGTACGTTGGTCGGAGATGCATGGATATGGCTGTCCTTGGGGCTAGGTCCCGTGGTCGCCCCCGCAAGCGCTGGCTGGACGTCGTCAAGTCTGACATGAGAGCCAATGACCTTACTGGGGAGGATGTTTTCGACCGGGCAAAGTGGAGGAGACTTAGTCGGAAGGCGGACCCTGGCAATGGCCGGGATTAACGCCAGGCAGAAGAAGAAGATATAGATAAGGTAGTGTAGTGTCACAGAACAGTTGAAAGAAGTTAGAATGGCCTTGTAGGCGGGGCAGGCGTGCCTCAATGTACGCCAAATTGTCATAGTTCAATTTTGGTTCAACCGAAATGACATGGCCGGAATTGGTAGAGAGCTTTGCCCAAAAAAAAAAAATCATGTACACAGACATAAAGTACCACGTATTAAAGCTTAGAATTTTGGCTTTACAATAGTTTAAGTTTTATGATCAGAAAAGAAGCGAGAGACACTATAAATAACATCCAAAAATACCATAATTGTCATTCAAAATGTGATTATTTTGAATAACAATTATGTCGCTATAGCAACACGTTACGTTACACACCAAGGATCTTGTATACCCTACGTACTAACTGCATTGATTACGAAGCAATATTATACATTCTAAAGTGTACTTTATTTTCATTGACGTGAAGTTCATAATTTTTATTCACAAGCAAAAGGGAAAAAATATACCCAGCAAGACAACGCGAAAGAGGTAGTGTGTCCCTTTCTTACTAGTAGAAAGAGGTAACATACGTTTCGGTGCGTTTTTGAAATTGAAATAATCAATCCAGATAGTATAAAAAATATCTTTGACTACACAGACAGTTTTGACAGTTAAGTTTAAAAAGCAAAAACGCCAAAACAACTTTAAGACGTTTGGATTCACACTCGTGAAAATATGGTCGATTCTTAATATTATAATTGTAGCGTGTGTCATCAAGACGCGTGGCAGTTCGAAAAGTGTTGTTGGCGATAGTCGTGAAATCGTTAATCTTTCAAAGGTACCTTAGCAATACAATTCTGGTATTCAGGAGTGACTGCCACTCCAGAACCTTCCGTGCCTATCGACCATCCGTTCTACGAGCAATGTGCCCTGCCCACTGCCACTTAAGTTTGGCGATTCTTCGGGCTATGTCGGTAACCTTCGTTCTCTTGCGGATAACTTCATTTCTGATGTGATCACACAAGGAAACTCCCGAGCATAGCCCTTTCCATCGCTCTTTGGGTGACTATAAGTCTTCTGATGAGGCCCATTGTGAGCGACCACGTTTCTGAGCCGAATGTCATCACTGGCAACACACACTGGTCATCGACTTTCGTCTTCAGACACTGTGGTATGTTGGACGAGAAAATACCGTGTAGCTTCTCGAACACCGCCCAGCAGAGTCGGATTCGATGATTGACCTCTTTCTCGAAGCCAACCTACCCAACTAGGACAGACGGTCCACCGTCTGTCCTAGGTAGACGTAGTCATCCACAACTTCGAGTGTAGAGTCCTCGATCTTGGTAGGAGTGGGTGCTACATCGATGTTTACTATGACTTTGGTTTTGTCCATGTTCATTTTAAGTCCCATTCTTTCGGAAGCTCTACTGAGATCACCGAGCATTGTACTGAGCTCTTCCGTAGTCTCAGCCATGACTACTATGTAATACGCAAATCGAAGGTCAGTGATATATGTTATTTATTTATTGTACCTAAACCGATAGACCATAGTGATAGTGTGACGGACGACAGGACAGAATGGAAGAAGAAAACGTGTTGCACCGACCCCAAGTAATATGGGATAAGGGCAAGAAAAACTTTACGACCAACACACAAGGCTCGCATTTTGCGCGCAGCGACAAGCAGAAGAACGAGCGCGATAGACAGGTACCGGACAGATACCATTGATTAGAAGGTATTATAATACGTAATAAATGTTGGTTCAGGTAGTTTTATTTTATTTGAATCGACCATTATTGGGTATTAGAATAATAATAATTGAGTTCCTACTAATTCTATGAGTAACAGGATTATTTATTAGTCAGAGTTCAACTGATCTATGATTATAAATGGTTTTTAATACAAAAAAATTACATAAATTTGGGTTTTTACGACATTAAATGTGACCTTAAGCTTACCAAAAATGGATATACGACCTACACAGTTTTTTCAAAGCACATTTTCATGGGGTGTATAAACCAAGAATTGATTTTTTCTTAGACGTAAATGCAAGCTAACTTTGAAACTAAAGAAGATAGACAGGTTTTGATGATTTAACCTTTTTCATTCGCAAAATGTAAGAACCTTTCTCATAGATAATTTTTTTATAACTTCAAAAGCAAAAAAGTTATGAATTTTTTCGTAAAAAAAAAATAGTTTTTCGGCTCTACTGAAAAGTCGGGTTTTGGTTTATACGACCTTTCTACCCAAAGGTATCGATATGTAGCGTGTGTCATCAAGACGCGTGGCAGTTCGAAAAGTGTTGTTGGCGATAGTCGTGAAATCGTTAATCTTTCAAAGGTACCTTAGCAATACAATTCTGGTATTCAGGAGTGACTGCCACTCCAGAACCTTCCGTGCCTATCGACCATCCGTTCTACGAGCAATGTGCCCTGCCCACTGCCACTTAAGTTTGGCGATTCTTCGGGCTATGTCGGTAACCTTCGTTCTCTTGCGGATAACTTCATTTCTGATGTGATCACACAAGGAAACTCCCGAGCATAGCCCTTTCCATCGCTCTTTGGGTGACTATAAGTCTTCTGATGAGGCCCATTGTGAGCGACCACGTTTCTGAGCCGAATGTCATCACTGGCAACACACACTGGTCATCGACTTTCGTCTTCAGACACTGTGGTATGTTGGACGAGAAAATACCGTGTAGCTTCTCGAACACCGCCCCGCAGAGTCGGATTCGATGATTGACCTCTTTCTCGAAGCCAACCTACCCAACTAGGACAGACGGTCCACCGTCTGTCCTAGGTAGACGTAGTCATCCACAACTTCGAGTGTAGAGTCCTCGATCTTGGTAGGAGTGGGTGCTACATCGATGTTTACTATGACTTTGGTTTTGTCCATGTTCATTTTAAGTCCCATTCTTTCGGAAGCTCTACTGAGATCACCGAGCATTGTACTGAGCTCTTCCGTAGTCTCAGCCATGACTACTATGTAATACGCAAATCGAAGGTCAGTGATATATGTTATTTATTTATTGTGCAGACCTACCACAGTGTTGTCTTTTTAACCCTATTGTTGGTTGACTGGTAGAGAACGTCTTAAAGCATTAAGTCCGCCTATTTACCACCATTGTACATGAAGTTTAAATAAATAAGACATCCTCTAATGCGGCCGTAAACAGTTTCGGAGAGATAACGTCTCCCTGCCTCACACCCCGCTGTAAGAGGATAGGTTTCAAGGTCTGGTCCTGAAGTCGGACAGACATGGTGGCGTTTTCGTACAAAGATTTCAGCACTTCGATGTACCGATAGTCAATCTGGCACTGTTGGACAGACTGCAGTATAGCTAGTTTTAAGGACTTCGAAATCGGTCTATTGAGCTGTCGGTATCTGCACGCATCGTCTGAAGACTGCAGAATCATCTCGCGCCTCTTCCTCATGAGCTCGAGACTTTGATTAGACAGCTTCTTGTTCCTATTTGTACGGTGGGTCTTGAAAACTTAGGCCCAACCGTACCGGAAGACGTAGCGATGGAAGGCCTCCCACAAGGTGGACCGACGACCTGACGTGGGTTGCGGGAATCCGATGGATGCGAGACGCATAGGACCGGTCGTTATGGCGACGCTTGGGGGAGGCCTATGTCCAGCAGTGGACGTCTTTCGACTGAAATGATGATGATGATTCAGGAGTGTTTTATATTTTTGTCTGATTTTTAGGCGTAGTACAGATAAGCACAGTATTTGTCTTATGCGTGTATCCAAACGTAGATTTGATTACAAATCAAATCTATTGATTTAACATGATTGCAATGACAGAAAACGACCCAAAATCAATTAACACACATATTTTTTTGAGAATTTTTCTCGCTTCCTCTAGAGAAATGTAATTGATGCAATATATTTTTATTTATTTTAGAAGTAATTTTCATATACAAATAATTGATGTACATTATAAATTCTAAAATTGGGCAGGATCCGGCCATGTCATTTGATTGACACCGGTCGTCAATTGCGATCTTACTGTTATTGTGTATGAAGCTCCGTGAAAAATATCAGTTATGCCGACTTGCGCTATCGCAACGTGTCGTAAAAAATACCAAGTGTGTAGTGTAGCCCAAGAAGGGATTTCTTTTCACCGATTAGTCTAAAAACCTTTAAATACAATTGATATTTATAATTATAATGATAATATTATGGAATTTGTACATTATAACGATAAAATCGCAATGACATGCAAAATTATACATTGTGTGCAATTCATTGGTACAATCTTGTACTGAGTAAACAAGCGCGCAATGTAATGTGTTCATTGCGATATCACGTGTGGAGAACTATGTCTTGAATTTGACAACTTCACTCCATGGACATAGTGTTGTACCAAGTTGTAACTGTAACCATTATCGATCTATTAAAATAACTTGGTTTCTTGTAGCAGTTATTATTTATTAAATATTTTATTATTAGTGCTATAATGTAGTGTAGTTAAAACGGTTTTGTTTCACCTATTCGTCCTCGAACAGAGTTTTAATACTAATCAATAGGTTAAGTATTTTTCATTCAATAGTATAAATTAGTGTCTTATTTGTAATTTTTCACGCAATTTTGTCCAGTTTAATACAAATAAAATTTGTTTTACTTTGTGGTCTATGGCCGCCATTTAAGAATGCCCGTGATTTTTGGCGTGATATATTTGAGCGAAGTTTGGCGGCTGTATTAATTAAATTGAATTATATACAACAAAAAACTAGTGCGCCTCACCATCAACGATTGCATCACTGCTTACCATCAGGTGAGATTGCAGTCAAGCACTAGTTTATGGTAGTCACTCTGAAAGACGTTAGGTATCATAAAAACTTTTTACGCAAGTATAAACATAAGACTGGGTAATATAATCAAAAGACTAATATCTTAATTTTGATGTACGCATAAGAAAACAAATTTCATTTTTTACCGCTATGTTACAATTCTTTATACTAGTTTTACTGTTGTGTAATGTAATAGTTAGCTAAATTGTTTTTTCTCACAAATGTGTTGAAAAACGTCGTATGATACATGGGTCATTCCGTGGTTTTGTGCAAAAAGCAATTCCAGACGAAAATACCCATGTATTTATTAGAAAAAGTGAACTGATTTTTGGTTAGAGAATAAAGATATAATAATTTTAAAAGTAATATCGCTAATATTACATATTTTTTTATTAAACATTTAAAAAAAAATCTAAAACTGCCTGTAAAATCATTCCTCTCCGTTTCCAACTAGGGACTTCGGCAGTTCTTTCGATGTTTACTTATCTAAATTCGAAATTATGACTTTAAATAAAACCCAATGTTAAAGCTAAAGGACTGAACTACAATTTATGTAATTTAGTTTTCAATTTATTGCAATCTAAATACGTAAAAAACTCCTTTTTCGAATTGTCATAAAAAAAAAATCATCACCATCCGTACACACAAACTTCTTAATTTAAGAGAATATGAGACGTTCTCCGTTACGATTCACGTCAAAACGCGTTTATACTAGTTAGTCGGCCCTGGTAACAGAGACGAGTGGATGTTGCGCGCACTGTGGAAAAAAATATTTACGATCCTCTAATTGTAACCGGTGTTTCGTCAGTAAATCAGCTCATCACCTTCCTTCGATTTCTCAAGGTACAGTAATAAATAAATTATTATAAATACGTAATATGTATATTTCTTAAAGTCATATTAGACCTGTTTTAAGATAAAATATTTAATGTTTTGTGCAACGAAGTTATCAATAAAAAAGGTGAAATTTTTCATTCATCTCCTCTGCATTACCATCCGGTCCGTCCATTTTTTTGCGGGAAGGTAATGAATAATTTTGGAAGGGAATGAAGATTTTTTTTTTTAATGAATGTGTTCCAGTATGTATAGTGTATTATCTATATGAGACATGTTTTTTCGGGTTCCTTATGTCACTGCGAAACATGACGATTCGATTTTTAGTATATGTACTTCGAATTAATTATTAATTAGTTAGTAAGTTACATACAGTTACCCTAGTTCATTACAATCCAGACAGTTTTCATCACCATCCTGTTACTGATTTTCAACTGTCCATATTTCAGTAATTAATAATATAAAGAAGTGCCTTCCACTTTTTATGAATGTGACGACGTTTCTAACTCGAATTAAAAAAATAAATATGTTAAATCTAACATTTTTTTTTTATTCCGCGGATCGACGCAATTTGCACGAAACGACGGAATCACCCACATGTGAGTAATTGGTGATGGCCGTTCTTGGCTCTCTTGTGGTATTCAACAGTATTGTATTCAACACACTTGTATTTTTAGCAAAAAATATGTTTATCTGTTAATATACTACCTATAGGCTATAACTTGTTTGACATAAAAAAGGAATGGTAATTGAGAGTTTGTTATGCTCACTCAAATGTCTCGGAGAGTGACTGGATCATTCCATTGCTTTAAAAAGGTTGAACAGAGTGTGCCTGAGCATGCGTCTTTTACTTTTTTTTCATTATTTATTTACATAATAAAAACCATAAAAGAGTAACCGAGATTACGGAGATACGGAGTCTTGCACGTTCTTCTCCATAGAAATCTACGCTTTGGAATATGTAATTAGCATCACTTCTCTGACTGAACAATTTTTTGATAAATAATTCAAAAGTAGGCGTAAGAAGTTTTTCGGAACCAAATGTTTTAATTTTATAGTTTTGTTTTATTTTATTTTTTATTCTTAATATAACATTTATATTACTTTTTTATATTACCAGGTGTACCAATAAATCCATCGTATTGGTACAGCACCTTAAATTATAACGATAACTAGTCGACAATATTATCCGTTATTTTTGAATTTCATCGATATGAATTATCGACCTTTTAGTCGCCCTAAATTGCTTTTTTGCATGTGTGATACAACCAATAGCAAAGTTGCGATCTAAGTGTGCGTTGTCTACTAGTGTGCGTAATGCGCGTCCGTATAGGTTTCTTGCCTGTAGTGGAGTTAAAGAGTGGGAGACAAACGGCGACACGCGTTCCGATACAAATCAGGAACTATTTCCTTTCTAACTTCCTTTATATGTTCTGTGTGTAGTGTAGTACACTAGTACTTTCATTATTAAAAATCAGAATATTGAAAAATAACCCAAGTGAAAAAAATCTGTTTTTTAATTCCTGAGACTAAATTGAGACAAACAAAAACCGGCCAAGAGCGTGTCGGGCCACGCTCAGTGTAGGGTTCCGTAGTTTCCCATCCGTCACAATAAGTGTCCCCAACTTTTCAAAAACTGATCGTCCCATCAAGTTTAAAATAATTTTCCTAGAATGTCTGTACAAAGCTCTACTTTCCATATTTTTTTAATATTTTCTAAACTTATGGTTCAAAAGTTAGAGGGGGGGGGGACATTGTTTTTTACTTTCGAAGCGATTATTTCCGAAATTATTGATATTATCAAAAAACGATTTTTGTAAACCCTTATTCATTTTTGAATACCTATCCAACAATATATCACACGTTAGGATTAAAATAAAAAAAAAACCACTTTCCACTTTACATGTAGGGGGGCTACCCTAATAAAACATATTTCATAATTTTTATTTTTGCACTTTGTTGGCGTGAATAATATACATATTGGTACCAAATTTCAGCTTTCTAGTGCTAACGGTCACAGAGATTAAGCGAGGACGGACGGACAGACTTGGCGAAACTAGGGTTCCGTTTTTGCCATTTGGCTACGGAACCCTAAAAACAAAATGCAAATTTCAAACTTACAAAATAACGATGCCAGTTCTTTTCTTTTGTGACAAGTGTGACAACCCATTTAATGTCATTTTAGTCTCAGAGATTAAAAAAGACTGTAGATATGAATCTTTCACCCTTTCACCGTACAGAACTGGCATCAATATTATTGTAAGTTTCACATTAGCCTATCTCAATTTAGTCTCAGGAATTAAGAAACCGACTTTAGAATATGTGAACTTATTGAATCTTCACCCTTTCATCGTATTCAATTTAAGATGAACCTTCAAATAACAAACGTAAGTACCAAGGTGTTTATTCCAACATTCCTGTATGCTGTTGTTTAAGGATTGAGAAGTCTTCCGGTTTTTGGGGCATAATTATATTGGAGTCTTATGCAGAACCCTACAGCCATATAATCAGATGGTGATCATCCGAAGTCTTATTTATTCATCTCCAGTGATAGCCACATCCTAATGAAGAATCTTATGTTTTAGAACTTCTTAATAAAACATTACCTAGGTAATTCTTCTTCTCCTAGATTCTGTTTTTGCTGACTGATGTACGGAATCCAAAGTCAAAAATAAGGACAAGAAAATTAGACATTTTAGCGTTTAACTTTTGAGCTTAATATAACTATAGTTTGACCGCAGTTCTACTTGCGAGTAGTTCAAATTGATGTAGTAGGACTATTCACATTTTGTATAGCTAAAACAGGCGTTTAGAATTCTTTTTTCAATCTGTGCTGCGAAGAGCCCAAGCAAAACTTCTTTGTTAACAATAAGAGTACCTAAATGAGATTAAAGAAAAGGGTCTTGACAGACAGACTGACGAACAACATTCCTGGGTTTCGTTTTTTCCTTTTGAGGTATGAAACCCTAAAAGTTTTGAAAAAGAAATGAATAGAATTGACAGATGTAGCGAGCGCCATCTACACGACGACATAGGTAAATACTATGCAGCTCAAAACAGCAGCGAGAAACTATGGTTGGCGCCACTGACCATATGACGTTACTCCATCTACCGTCGAAACAAAAAATTACAAAAAATGTGCATTACAACACCCCTAGGAATGAAAGTAACTTTTTAATCCCAAAAAGTAATAAATCTTGACAACAAAATACTGCTTTTTATTACGAATACAAGGAAAGTACAAATAAAATAAAAAGCTTGTAAAACCTCACTCGTCACGATTTTACGTTCCTTTCTTCTGATTTAGGCGGTATAAGGTTTTCAACTATTGGTTTATAAATAAAATCAAGCGTTAAGTCCATACCTATTTGAATCTGATGAATTTTATCGCTGTTGCACAGGAATGTAGACACAGCTCTACAACTCGAAATAATGAATATCAGGATTAACAGGTTGCCACTTTCTCGACCATTTTTTTTTCTGTTGCCGAGCGGCGTATAAGACGTAATTTTTTTTATTTTATTATTGAAAAACTTTTTTTAGGGTTTCTTCCTTAACAATAAATTTAAATTTCTGGGATTTTCAGGGATTTTTCCTTAACAATAAATTTAAATTTGAACCATTAAAACAAAAATGTTGCTAAAAATAAGTCATTTCAAAATACATATTTTCTTATACTTATTTCAATTTTGCATCGTGCTGTAAGCTTGTCTACATCACTGACTAAATAGAAAAGTTGGGAGGTTCAATAGAAATCTGAAGATAGTAGGTATCTAGTTTTTTAATAATTTGACAGCTGTCAGTTGGAAGCAATTCTCCCTAGAGATGAAAATTGTTACTTTCAACCCGCTCCCCATGCAACCTCAGACCTACTTTCAGAATATGACTAGGTAATGAAAAAAAAAATAAACCCTGACTCGCCCTGATAGTACTTTGAGGTTTAGGCTAAGCCACTTTACGCATGCGTCTGGAATAAGTTCTGATTCATATTTAACAAATTCAAGTGCATATTATGTTTACTAATTTTCCCAGGTCTTGTAACGCAATAAAAAATGAGTGATTAGTCAGTCCATGCAGTCTATTCCGTCTCATCTAACACGAAGTAGTTTGTTATCTTCTTGACGAAATAAAACAATATTTTTGTATTTTTATTTATTTTTTACACCTTCATATAACGGTTTCTACTAACTACAAGGTCAGCTTTGCTTGACCTTTTTCTACACATTTAATAATTAGACATTCAAAAAATGTTTGATGTTACACCGTGTTTCCCTGACATTTCTAACTTTCCTAAATTACAATGATAAACATTTAAAGCAGACCTTCATCTTTGTTGATTACATCACACCTTTGTCTTTCCACCAGGCTTAGACAAGCAACTTTTCTGTAAGCATCCCCGCCAAACAGCAAATTCAAAATATACGGCAATGACAGGTGACATTCACTGAGAAGTCACGTGACAGATAAATGAATTGCCATATATTTTGTGCTTAGCGTTTGGTGGGAACGCTAGTTAGAAAGTTGCGTCTAAAAGCCCAGACAGCATACCCGCTTACATAAATAATTGTGCTCAACCAACATGTTTTGAAATAGTTGGTTGGCAAACACGTTATTTTAACCTCATAATAACATATAGAAATTTGAACCTACTACTGAGTCATTCTGATCCTGATATTCTATTGAAATAGTGTAACTATGCTATGATTATTTTGATATTATTTTAGACACGAAAGAGCAATCGACGAGCGAACCACGGTTTGTCGGGTCGTTTGTCTGGCTTATCGGGCGCACAACGCATGCGCAAACGCCTGCGCAGTCGTAGAGACGCGCTGGAGAACGCCGCGGGCGCACCTGTGTCCCGCAAGTCCTAGTTAAGTGAAACTCGCCCGTCGACCCCGCCCATACGACTTAAATTGTACGAGATAATGAAACTGCTATTGTTAAAACATCAAACATTTATACTACTGTCTGGTTATGTACTGCTTTATGCAGGTAGACACTGATATACATACTAACAGATAATATTATTATATAAATATTATAATATTTATCTGACATAAAATCATAACAAATAAAATATATATAAAGAAACCGCATACATGAGAAGAATAAAGTAACATAAACGGGCTACCGAATGGTCCTGACGTTTTATAAAGTGAATCCAAAATTTTGATACAGTTATAATAAATATATAGATATCAAAAATACACAGTATACATAAACTACGAGTAGACAATCACAGCAATCTAGTCTTAGTTTGCAGCAGTTGGCGTCGCCTCGTCCTGTCCTTCATCATCGGGGCCATCCATAGCCAGAGCCCTGGCCATGTCCCTGTCATCTCTTGCGAAGTTTTTCTCGTCGTCGGCGTAATCATAATCGTCAAACGCTGTGTCGTTATCATCAAATGCCCAATCGCGGCAAGGGAGTGGTAGACGCCTTGAGAAACGTTTCGGGTGGATCCAATTTGGGAACATGAAGTCGACATTCCAGTCAGGAAGGGATTCGTTAAATCCAGGAATTGAAGAGTGGTTGTCTTCGTCGAAGACGGAAAACAGGTTGCCCTGTGAGTGAATGCGGCGTGCTTCGGCGACGCTCATGTCTGGCAGGTCCAGGTCGCCCTGGTCGAGCGCCTCCGTCACCGCGTATGGTGGGCCCCCGAGCTGAATGGCGTTGAGCTCGCGGGCCTCCTCATCCGTGAGGTACATAAACGGATAGCAGCCATTCTGAGTCATCATTCTATAGTAAGCGCTCCTCATTCCATCGCTGTGGACAAGAAATATTTACTTATAACTAAGTGGTATTACTTCTGCACAATAATAATATAGAGCCGCTAAGATACCACAATAATAAGTAGATAACGATAGGTAAAAAAAAAAATTTTGCTAAGAAGTGGGAATTTTATTAAGTTACCACGTCTACAACGTTAATTCCTTTGATAAAAAAAAAACATAGTATATGTTTAAAAGACACGGAACTCTTCGCCACCCAGTATATAGCAACGACTGGAATTAAAAATACGATTAGTTATTTCACTCAATTTTATGTAGTAAGTGAATAATATCAATTTACATTCTGATTTCTTCTCGATCTGATTCCTGATTTAACTCGCTACGGCCCGATGACACAAATAATATGTCAAAAAATAATTTCAATCATTAGTTTATAAAGTTTATCTCTAATAAAAGGCTAGTTATAACATGGACGGAGCCGCGTGTCCGATCCAAGCTCATTAGTAGTTTTTTTAATATATAAAACTATCTAAATAATATTTTATAGACGAAATTCTAGTGTCTCGTATCATTATTAGTGTCAGAAGCAATCAGTGTACCGGTCACGTGGTTCAATAATCATGTTATATCAAGCCCCTTACTGGGGGTGGGGTTGCCAGTCAGTCAAATAAAAATAAAATAAAAACATAAATACATATATCACATTTTATTGTTTCATTCTGTATTTTGTGCTGTGTAGTTTACTACAGTTTGTACCTATTGCTATATTTACAATTTTTGTCAAGCACTAGAATGTGCTATCAAGTACGTACGTGGTTACAGCCACGTAATACAAGTTCATCATCATTATGATTATCACAGTACGATTCAACTTAAGGTGAAAGCTACGGGCGTAAGCGCGGTTTTGTTCTCGCTAGATGGCGCTGACCTCAACTTTTTAAGCTTTTTTTGTTTTATGTGTGGGAGCATTATTTCTATATTATAATATAGCTATACCAAACAGCCAGTATTAGTGGGATTTTAATGCAATAATTTGACTAATTTAAATAAAATGGAATATAAGTTAATAATGTTCCCACACAAATATTCGCGTTAAGAAAATAGTAACTTGTCGTCATACAGCTTAACCACGCCCCTTGACCAAATATATCATGGTAAAATAGCAAACTGTGTTCACATTGACCAGTTGTATTAAGCTTCAGATAGTGCGGAAGTGTCAATTTAAAAAATGAACACAAATAAAAATAAAAGTGAAAATTGAGAACATTCTGATTAAATTGTAAAATAAACTGTGTAATAAAAAGCTTTGTTTTAATATTAATGGTTTGATTTTTACCTCAAAATGAATACACCTTTACTTTGCAGGTACTTTGAGGAGTCACTATTTTCTTAAAACGAATCAAGTATAAAAACCAAATAAACTGAAAATATTGAGTTTAACGCCATCTAGCGAGAATATAACAACGCTCTGGCCTGCAGTTTTCATCTTAATGAAAAACGAGAAGAGTTGCTGTGCAGTAGCAAATTCATGTGACAGCATGGTTTTGTACTGTGTAGCGAGAAACACACCTCACAGCTGCCATTCAGTTTGAATCGTACTTATTGACACTACTAATATCAATAATGGGTATAGTCCGTTTTTGCCGTGTGGCTACGGAACCTCAAATATACGTTCTTATTACAGCTAAATTCTATATGTCTTTCTGCAAATATATAAATAATAAAAAAAAAGTATAAAACGAAACAAACAAAAAAAACTTATACAATAAATTAACAAAAAAAAGTAGATATTTCATTCAAGTTCCGGAATATAAGACTCTACGAAATAAACCATAGTGAAGGTTTAACCTGAGAATGTCCCAAAACTTTCTTATACATAAACTATAGAAGCCACGCTCAACACGATTTTAATCTATTAAAAAAAAAACAATCAATAAATTTTCGTCCCCTCACCATTTTTGTATTTACAGAGGAATATCATTATTTTTCTCAAATTCCTGGTGCTACTGAACTTTTATTGACATTCAGTTTTGGTTGTCATATAATAGTATCTTCATATAAATAATATATCTGATATACGCGTCATGTTCGTGAACGCACACTTGGTTGAAACTGGTCAACTCATAACTGCCAGTGACTTATGTTACCTTAAATTTTTTTAAATACTTATTTACAATATTCTCACATAATAAAAGCTACAAGAAAAATGTAACCAGAATAATTGTAATACATAACATGATTTAAAAGTTTCTTGCATATCCTTCTCCATAGAAGTGTACACTTTGGAATGTGAGCTTCATTTTTGCCGACTGACTCCTTGAAAATTCAGAAGTGCCTGTAAATGGTTTATTTTAAATAAATGACTTGATAATGTTGAATCATGTTTGGTATCAACGCCAACTGTTACACAGTATGTCAGTGTTGTTGTGGCAAATCTTTTGGAACACCTGAACACTTTGCTCTTAATTTTTATCTAATAGTTCAAAATACAAACCTTGTAGACTGTTTCTATTCTAACCTTCGTAAGTCCCTAAACAAGCTCTTTCTTAATACAACACTGGGATTTATTGTACCAATGTGAACATAAAATATAAAAGCCCTTATAACTATTTGTCTTACGAGCTTTGCGAAATATAAGCCTAAAACTGATCTTGGCGACCTTACATACATACTCGTATATTATGGTTAATGAATTTCGCATAATATTTCGCACAGTGTTGCTAATGCCATTTTATTTTCAAAATCTTCACCAGGAATTATTTCGCAGATAGGCGGTTAAATCGTCTTATTTCCGTGGTTATTATGATAATGTAGGTATATATTAATAATATAACGATGAAAAAAAAAATGAAAAAAAAAACTAAAAATACCGTACTCAGTCGTCGACGGGAGGTTCGTAAAAGGTCGGAAGCATTGACCGAAAGAACCTGTGAACAGGCGAGTCTGCGCCGACGCCGGCGGCGGCGGCTGCGGCGGCGACAGCGCCTGCGCCGGGGAAGGCGCCGGCGGCCGGGCGGTTGGGCTCGTACTCGTAGCTGTAGCCGTAGCGGTTCACCGACTTGTCCAGCAGCGGGTCCCAGGCGCACGTGGCGCGGTTGAAGAACAGCGGCTGCAACACACATGTCATCATCAATTAGTACATATTCATTCGTCTTTTGGTCCCCCTTCTATGAGATGCACATGCCATCATAATTACGGTGTGGAAATGGGATGGTGCTATTTAACCTGAATAGCTGCGTTTCATTCACACAGTGAAATCATGCCGGCAGTGCTACATCATTGTTAGGGGCTTAGTCAACAATTAATCAATTCTATCTATTAACCAAATTGTATCTTTAATCTATTTTGACTTAGAATAAATTCATAGAAAATGGATACATACAGAGTCAACGATGAGCTTAGACATGCTGCTCAGGACCGAAATGTGGCGCAGATACTCCTTAGGCCACACCTTGTACAAAGAGGCGCGGCTTATGTTCCAGGTGTAAGCGGATTCCTGGAAAGTGGACAAAAACAAGGCGTTATTAATTTTATCGATAACAGATTATACACTTTACAAGTTACAAAATACTGAACAGATTCTGAAGTAAAATGCTAGCTTTCGTACCTGGATCTGTGGATCTTTATCATAATCCGCGCAGAGCTCAGTGGCATTCCTGAGAAGCCACTTCATCACCTCCGGCTCATTCCAGCGCGGGAACGTCATCATGGCATAGATCAGGAATGGCTCCAGAGCCCCCGAAGACCTCCTGTAATAAATATAACATTTTCGCATGATACCACTACTCTCATATTTGATTATAAACAGTCGTAAAATAATGCATAATTTATAAAAATTCAAATAACACTTACGGTTGAGGGTCGGGCTTGAAGATAACATGGCTGGTGAGATCGTCCCTAGTGACGTGGCTGTATTCCAAAATTTTCACGAAGACATTTGGAAAAGCCAATATGGCGTCACGAATGAGACGATCGGCTTCACCAAGATCAACTGTAAAGAATTATTTTTGTAAATAACAGTAGATAAAGAGAATAATGTAGTATAGCGCAAATAAAATAATTAAATTCAACCCCAGTAACGAATTAATTTTATAATGTAGTGTTACGATATTTTTGTCAAAATTCTAACTTGTTACATTCGGGATCTAAAAAATTAGACTATATATAGCGTGATTTTACTCGAATAAAAAATAATAAAACTTACGTTTATTCTTGATCGCCACATGGTAATGCGCGAGGCTGTTAGAGTACATAATATTAAAAAGTAATCCTGCCTCGCGCTGACGATCGAAGTACTTGATAGCTTCGATAAGCCACTCGTGCTCTCGGGCACGGAGCGCGAGTATGTCTATGATAGACAGGATTGCCAATGGATCATTAGGGTCAATTAAGAGAAGCATCTTAGCTATCTCCAGGGCCGTACGGTGACAGGCCCTGTTAGTGAGCAGATAAACGTACTTCAACATTGCCACATGGAAAGGACGATTCTCCATGAACTTGTAGTCGAGACGCACGTTATTCTGTAAATATTATAAAACACTGCTATAAAATACTGTTTCATTATTATTACAAGAAAAATAGTAAGTCCATTCAATGGTTAGCATTTACCTGCGACAGAATAAACATCGAGTCAGCTACGTACTGCAGGAACGTAACCACGTTCTCTACAATCTCGTTGGCAACCCCGTTCTCCTCCAAGCGGAATAAACGGTCCGAAATCTGTTGACATAATGTTATGTTAATCAATTATATTTATATTAAACAATATGCTATGTTAAAACAGTGATACGAACCTCAAGGAGAGCCTCAACATGCATCTTCTGCCTTGCCTCATCAAAGTAACGCAGGATATCTCCAGAGCGGCGAGCGAACGCAAGCCTCCTCAAGAAGTTACGATGCATCTTTTGATAGGCATCGCTATGATTGAAGACAAAGTACTTGCGGTTATCCTTTTCCTTGTACTTCATCATGGATAAGCCTGAAATTTAATTTAAAAATATTTAAAATATGAATAAATGTTTTGAAGCTACTTGCTGATGTTGCATGATGAAATCGATCTACTCACCATAATTGTTAAATTCATAGACCGGAGTTTTGGTATCCGGATGAATCAGTACACGCTTCAGCATAAGAGCGCGGTTCAGAGTACGATTACTGCAAAATAAATTCATATTTTATTTAATCATAACATATCAGGGCGTAAGGCACAAAACATTTTATGACTAACATCTATTTTCTTTTTTATTTGAAAATTTCAACTAGCTATTATTTCATTTATAAGAGGAATACCACTAAACATTTTTATGTTTTTTAACATGGCAATTTTATCCTTGAATTCGAATTGTAATAGAAACATGAAAAGTACTTATTAAAAAAAAATATCAAAAAAGTAATTACTTACCGCTTGTTTATAACTTCATCAGGACCAAAGAGTTTCCTGATCTCGTTGGACACATTCAAGTGTTTGGGGTCGATGTTCAAAATCTCCAACGCCGGACAGTACGGCTTCGGCGGCGGCGCTGCAGCCGGGGGCGGTGAGCCAAGGATTTCATTTACCTCCTTTACGGAGCGCTCGACTTCGTCAAGCTAGAAAAACCAAGAATCTTTTTATAGTAACTTTATTTTTTTACTAGAATACGATTTACACAAAAATATCATAAAATTTGACTGTATTCCCTGACACACAGATACCCAGACACTTAGACACCCAGATATGCAGACACCTAGATACCCAAACACCCAGATACTCAGACACCTAGATACCCAGACACCCAGGTACCCCGACATCCAGATACCCAGAAACCTAGATAGCCAGACATCCATATACCCAGACACGCAGGTACCCAGATACCCAGACACCCAGATACCTAGATAACTAGACACCCAGATACTTAAACACCTAGATACCGAGACACCCAGATACCCAGGACCCCAGGTATCCAAGAGTCCAGGTATCCAAGAGTCCAGGTATCCAAGAGTCCAGGTATCCAAGAGTCCAGGTATCCAAGAGTCCAGGTATCCAAGAGTCCAGGTATCCAAGAGTCCAGGTATCCAAGAGTCCAGGTATCCAAGAGTCCAGGTATCCAAGAGTCCAGGTATCCAAGAGTCCAGGTATCCAAGAGTCCAGGTATCCAAGAGTCCAGGTATCCAAGAGTCCAGGTATCCAAGAGTCCAGGTATCCAAGAGTCCAGGTATCCAAGAGTCCAGTTATTCAAGAGTCCAGGTATCCAGGTATCCTAGAGTCCAGGTATCCTAGAGTCCAGGTATCCTAGAGTCCAGGTATCCTAGAGTCCAGGTATCCAAGAGTCCAAGTATCCAGGTACCCAGGTATCCAAAAGTCCAGGTATCTAGTTTTCCAGTTATCCAGGCGTCCTGTTATCCAGACATCCAGGTACCCATTTAACCAAGTATCACGGTATCTAGGTATACAGGTATCCAGATCTCAAGGGATCTAGAAATCCAGGTATCCAGACATCCAGATACCCAAACACCCAGATGCTCATAAACCCAGCCACCCTGATACACCTACACCCAGATATCCCGACACCCAGACACTCTGGCACCCAGATACCCAGATACCTAGACACTTAGACACTCAGATACGTAGATACCCAAAAACCCAGATACTTAAACACCTAGATACCCAGAACTCCAGGTATCCATGTAGCCAGGTAACCAGGTATCCATGCAGCCATATGTCCAGGAATCTAGGTATCCAAGAATCCTGGTATCCACGTATCTTGGTATGCAGGTGTCCAGGTATCCTGATCCAGGCATCCAGATATACAGGTATCCAGGCATCCAGGCATCCAGGTATCAATTTAACCAGGCATCCAGGTATACAGGCATCCAGATATCCAATTGTCCTGGTATCCAGGTACCCAGGTGTCAAGGTATCCAGGTATCCAGGTTCTCAGTTATCCTGGCATACAGGTATACGTTTAACCAGGTATCAGATATCTAGATGTCCAGATAACCTGATTCTCAGTTATCCTGGCATCCTTGTATCCAGGATACAGGCATCCAGGTATCCAAGTGTCCAGGTATCCTGGTATCAGATCTCACGGTATCCCGGTATCAAGGTTTCCAGTTATCCAGGTATCTATTTAACCAGTTATCACGGTATAAAGGAATCCAGGTAACCCAGGCGTCCAGTTGTCCAAATACCCAGTTACCCAGGTATCCAGATTGCCAGGTTTCCAGGTAGGCAGATTTCCTGGTATCCCCAAACACCCAGATCCCCATAAACACAGCCGCACTGATACACCTACACCCGGATATCCCGACACCCAGATAGCCAGATATCCAGACACCCAGATACCCAGACACCCAGATACCCAGATTCCCAGACACCCAGATACCGAGACACTCAGATACCTGGATAACCAAAAACCCAGATACCCAGAACTCCAGGTATCCAAGTAGCCAAGTATCCATGCATCCATGTGTCCAGCAATCTAGGTATCCAAGAATCCTGGTATCCACGTATCCTGGTATGCAGGTGCCCAGGTATCCGGATCCAGGCATCCAGGTATCCAGGCATCCAGGCACCCTGGCATCCAGGCATCCAGGCACCCTGGCATCCAGGCATCCAGGTATCCAGGCATCCAGCCACCCCGGCATCCAGGCAACCAGACAACGAGGTATCCAGGCATCCAGGCACACTGGCATCCAGGCATCCAGGCATCCAGGTATCCAGGTATCCAGGTATCCATTTAACCAGATACCAGATATCTAGATGTCCAGATAACCTGATACCCAGGCAACCTTGTATCCAGGTATACAGGCATCCAGGTATCCAGGTATCTAGGCATCCAGGTATCCAGGTATCCAGGTATCCAGGTATCTAGACATCCAGGTATCCAGGCATCCAGGCATCCAAGTATCCAGGCATCAAGGCATCCAGGCATCCAGGCATCCAGATATCCATTTAACCAGGTACCAGATATCTAGATGTCCAGATAACCTGATACCCAGGCATCCTTGTATCCAGGTATACAGTCATCCAGGTATCCAAGAGTCCAGGTAACCAGGTACCCAGATGTCAAGGTATCCAGGTATCCAGGCATCCTTGTATTCAGGTATATAGGCATCCAGGTATCCACGTGTCCAGGTATCCTGGTACCCAGGTGTCAAGGCATCCAGGTATCTAGGTTTCCAGATATCCAGGCATCCAGGTAGATACCTGATGAGTTATCACGGTATCTAGGAATCCAGGTATCCAGATATCCTAATACCCAGTTACCCAGTTACCAAAGTATCTAGATTTCCAGCTATCCAGATGTCTAGGAATCCAGACGTCCAGATATCCAAATTTACAGTTATCCAGGTATCTAGATTGCCAGGTGTCCAGGTATGCAGATTTCCAGTTATTCAGATTTCCAGGTATCCAGATGTCCAGTATTCTAATTATACGGATAGTAATATACATAACATTCGAATTTTAAATTAAACGGATATCCGGATACCATGTTGCTATTATAACATGTTGCTATAGAACTACATAGGGCTTTAACATGTGCGAAAGAGAGAAAGCGTGGACTAAAGATAGTCCTGTAAAGTTAAAAGTATGTCATACCCCATCTGCAACCGGAACGCGGACCTTCCCCTTTCCCTTCTTCTTGAAAGTCTTCTTCTTCGCGCCGGTGCATTTGGGCTGGACGGCAAACTCGTCCTTCGCATCCTCCTCGCTAGGTTCCGACGCATGCTCCGAGTGCGACGAAGAGCTCACTTCCAGCTATAAACAAAACAAGCAATTTTTCTCAAATAACTATTGAAGAAAAATTGTGGCAACGGCTGCGCAAATTACTATTATGTGTAAAGCTGGCATTCGGTTCTTGGCGACCCACTGCTCAGAAAGGATTTGCATGAAGTACTAAACAAACAATGCGAATGCGTTGCGCGTCAAACAAAATAGAATAAACATGCGTCCCAGTTGCATTTCCACATCAACTAGGACGCATGTTAAACACGTCGGTTAGGTAGACCATTTAGACTTGTTCCCATTCTAGCTCTCAGCAGCTTTCGCCGTGGCTTCGCAATTTTATAGTTTAGGAGAAACTAGTCGTTTCATTGTAAGATCGCAATGCAGGCATAGCTCTTTCCCTAATACTTAGTAGTATCCAGAACAATAAATTTCGATTTAATATTCATTTAAATTTGTACATAATTATTAATTTTGTGTATTATTTGTTCATCACCATAATTTCAAACTAAAGACGTCCGTGTATTATTCAACTATTACTAATTTACGATTTAATTTTATTCTATGTTTGTTGATAGAGAAGCTACGGACGTCTATTGTGGTGATTGTCATACTAATCAAACCTCTGAGAGGTTTGATTGTTCATAAATCAGTGACAATCAAACTGCTAGTACATTTCCATCCTATACTCGACTTGCACTCAGACGTAGCCGAAGCGGGAGGCTGGGTACAAGTTAATCGATAACTTACGCCCACAAGTCCCGTTCTATAATATAGCCGCATCTAGCGCATGCGCGCAGACATCTAGTGCTCCTAAAATAACTTATTGATTCCTGAGATGAAATACCGAACACCGATACGATAAGCACAAAAGGCATGTCAGAGATTTGTTTCCATTTCTTGATTGAAGTAATTTGTATGTTTTAGGCATCGCGCTAAATGCTGTAGCTGCAGTTTTGATCATTGTTTTGACGCGATTGTATACACAATAACACAAGCAACAACCTATCAGTATAATGGATGATTTAGGCACCATATTGGACTTAAGTTAATAGAAGTCTGACACTTCACTCTACCCAGAGCGGGTGAGATTTCCCACGTAAAAAAGGGGCATAACAAATAACATGTTCTCTTTAGCCACAACTTTCCAAAATCTATTAAAGATCGCTAGGACTTCTAAGGTTGGGGCTCTCACAAGTTTCTACCATGAGTTTCGGTATAGGCTACCAAAAGAAAAGACCTATACTCCTTATTTTCACAAGTACAACTCGAATGTGAACATATTCATTGTGCTAAGAATTAGAAGCCTCTATTGGATTCTGTTTCCTGACACTGGTCTTAAAGTCAAAGGTGAATAGATTATTTCTAGCCGTGGTCCATAGTTTTCTACCATGGTCCTTCATCAATCACATCGCTTACGATCATGAAATAGTGGTCAAACGCAAGCTTATGAATAATAAAAATATACATTAAATTCTGAAGCGCTGCTGTTCAATTCTAAGATTTACAACTTCATTAAGAAGTAAAAGGAATCACTCACCCCCGCATACTTGGACAGCCCCGGATTCTTCACGTACAGGGGTTGGTAATCGTCATCCGAGTCATCAGGTGGCGGAGGCAGATTGTTATGCTTGTCCCGTTTTCTGAAGTGCCGGGAACTCATCTTACCTGCAACAATTTTATTTAAATCATCACAATTTTTCCAAACATACACACATCCTCCCCAGTTTGTTGTCACATTGTAAAGGTTAAGACTACATCACAATAAAGTAATCATTCAATTGATCAAAGAACTGTGAATCTGCCGTCATGCAGCCTATGAACTGACACAAAGGGATTTGAGTATGGCAGCATTACTGCAAACCCTTTGTATTAATAAGTAACAGATGGAACATGAGCGAGTATTGAAATGTGGCACGCCCTTTTGAAGTGTGACATGGCTCCGCCCCGAGCGGGAGAAGTCACTTTGGAAATGTCTAATTACCTCAAATATCTACATGTTCAAATAGGAAATGGTAAGATAATTCAGAGATAAGGAACACGACTTCTCCCCGGAAATCAGGTTGACGATGAGGGGTCATTGCTACCCAATACGGACCACAAGCAATCTTGCTGATTGTATCTCTCTTAATTTAGCTCAGCTCAGCCTAGGCCTGTTTCGACAAAGTAAACTTTACCATCAGGGCATTATTATCTAAATTTCTATGGCACCTGCATTTATGTCCAATACTAACAAAGCAATATGTAATAGAAATCCTATGCTTACGACCTACTCTAACTTAACTGGGACCTCAAGTACCAACATTTTGTAATTAAGCACCAAGTTCTAATAAATTAATAAATATTATAATTTTATGTTCTGAAACACAGGCACTTTGATGGTTAGATTCATTCTATTGCTACAGAGACCATTCACTAATAAAATGTTCTGCAATATGGAGATGTCTAGTGCTCAGCCATTTTGTTCTCAAGAGGATTTGATCATGAGGTCAAGAAGACACTTCCCACTGTTGGCTGTTTTACGATACAGATCCTGGCTAATTTACAGTTGTTATGATTGCCGTAAAGTATGTACTTACCTCAGAGATTAAATGCCTCAGATAAAAGGAACAACTTCGAAAAGAGCTCCTCACGATACCCACGAACTACGCAGAATGGCTAGATCTCTGAGCAAACCCGCCTAGGAACAGGAACCGTCATGCGCAGAGACGGCAATCAATACAATTGTACCTAGATCTCGGGCATGCTCAGTAGACACGAGCCGCTGTATTGATCGACCCGGTACTACCCCATCCCACTCTCAACCACACCTTATATTATAATAAGATAAAACAAACAAAATGAAACAATACATGCAAATGTGACTACGTGTTATGATACGTATCTGGGCAAAATAAAGCATTGCACAGTCTGAAATTTCTGTTAGATGTTTTAGATTACAAAATGATCTGGATGCTGAAATTTGATGATCAACCCAGTAATGTATTTTATGAAATATGATTTCCAACTATAATAACGTACTCACCAAATGTAAACTTCAAACTTTTCTAAGCCCCAGATGTTGATTTGATATTATTCACAATTTCACACACAAACTCACGATGAAAGATATGAAACAGGAATGATCAATGAACGGTGAATGAAATCGATGAGCTGCAAATTAGCGATGTGAGTACTGGTTGACTCAACGCAGAATCGATTCCTGCTTTGGACTCGATTACGCAAAACTAATTTATTCTGATTCGATTAAACTAGATTTAATTCCAGTATGTGAGTTAAGGCCTAAGAGGTAGCGATTTTGTACTCACTAACTGCTTGACATTAGTGTCCAGCTGAAAGTCTTTCACTTTACCGAAGTACGATACGACGATTTCATAATAGAACTTTGATAAAACATTAACAAATTAATGGGTAAACGAATGTGTGAATTTAATTCTCAGTTGTTACTTGTGGTGAAGTCAGTTTATTGTAATTAAGTTATAGAAAATGGTACCAAATAAGGCCTCAGGTGTATGGAAGCATTAGAAAGTGGATAGCCATAACATAAAGTCCCGAGACTGTAATTCCGTATTTTAAGACCTTTAAAGAAGACAAGAACTCCGATCTATCCCAGTCAATCGCAGACATCGAAACACCAACATTACAAAAACGATAACTTCAGATGACCATTCCGTCTAAGCAAACTCTGAAGATGAACTCTAAAAGTTTGATGTTGATGATTTCTTTAATAAGAATGTTGTGCTTTGAACCTTAAAGGTACACAAGCATTCGTGTCAGGGGCGTAGCTAGTCCGTAAGGGACCCCGTATAATAAAAATAAAAGGGGCCCCTCTTTTATTTAATTGCGGAAAAGCCCAGTGCTAAATGAAATTAGGTATTTTGTAATAAAAACCATTTCCATTTTATATTGTTTTTATATAAACCTAAATAGCACCGGTCAATTCGACAGGTCAATAGCTTGAGAGCCTCTCATTAGTAAAAATTTGAGTTTTTGGTCTGTGTGTATATTTATGCTTCCAACCGGGGCCCTGATGAGTGGGGGCCCCGTATAATTGATACGGCTGATACGGCGGTAGTTACGCCCCTGAGTCGTGTCCTTGATTCGAGTCAACATTCAAGTACCAAAAACCGAGAACTCTGGTAACTCAGTACTGAGCCCTTAATAAACTAGTGCGCCTCAACATTAATGATTAAATTACTGCTTACGATCAGATGGGATCGCAATCAAGCCGTTCTTTTGTGTCGTTACACTCTTGGCAGACTGGTCGTGGTGTTCGTGAGGGTAGCTCTCCAAAAGCTGTTAGAGTACGCCGCACAACTTCCCGCCACTTTTGCCTGTTGGCAGTCATCCGGGCGCACTCGTTCAATGGGCCGCCAACAGCCACCTTGATCTGGTCTGTCCATCGGTGATCTGCCATGCGGCCTCGTGTCTTTCACCTTCCATTGCATAACAAGGCGCTCGATGGAGTCACTTCTCCGTCGACATAATTATATGACCGAAATATTTAAAAATACGACGGCGCATCAGCGTAGACAAGCGCTCCTTGACGCCCAGTTCTTTGAATATGAAAGCGTTTTTTCGAAGCATTTTCCTCTAGCACCACATTCCAGAAGGTCAATATTTTTGGTCTCCGTCTGTTGCAAGGTCCATGTCTCAGCGGCGCATAAATAAATAATAATACGGAAAACACTGATGTTTTAACTAGCCTAGTCTTTGTGGCTTTTGTTACTTTCCTGTTCTTCCATATTTTCTTATTGACCGCCACCCTGGATAGCGTCGCTTGATGGCTTCAATGCAGTTTCACTGATTTGGGATTAAACCCCAAGGTATCTATAAGATTGTACGACCTTGCAGTTAGCTATTCGCGTTATGTGGGGTAAATAGTTGTTAGCTTTGTCGACAATCATCATCTTGGTCTTGCTACGGTTAATCTTCAAACCTAATTGTACCATGGGTGTCCATATTATTAGGGACAGTACTTAATTTCTTATATTATTATCAACTTTAATTGCATTTTGCAGGTAAATGGTTGGTTGTAGGTTCGGCAAATATTTTTTATTTATTGACTTCATTGATTGAGATAATAAAATATGCAATTTGAAGTCAAAATTATTTATATATTTTTGAAAAAAAAAGATACGTAATAAAATGGATAAATATTGCTAGTATTTTGTGACAGCATCCATTTACCGTGGTATGCTCTCTATACAACTTCTGGCTTTCTGTAGCAGGTTTTTGGTATAATGGCCACTCTTTAATAAGGGCTACAATCAGCTGGTGTTATTTTTTTCACCGGCAAGAGGATCCAAATATTCACCAAATGTTGAAAAAAGTCAACAAAGTTAAAAAATATTTATTTATTTATTTATTTGAACTTCATGCAACAGTTAAGGTACACAGGCGGACTTAATGCCGTAGGCATTCTCTCCCAGTCAACCTAGGGTGGTGAAGAGAGAAGGTGGCAGGTGCATAAAAAAAAAAGAAATGTATAATTAGAAATCGAGGGTACATAATTATATATACAAATAAAATATACTTACATATATATCCAATATAGTATATACCTACATATATATATCTATATAAAATGAAGGAAAGAGGATATTGAAACGACTCCGCTACTTGTGTAGAAAATAATTCCTCAACTTCCGCTTAAATGCATAGTGACTGGTGGCCGTCCTGATGTCGAGAGGAAGCGCATTCCACAGAAGTATGGACTGTATGTGAAAGGAAGAATGAACAAAATCAGAAGTATGAGAAGGACAAAGCAGTAGAAGATTGTTAGAAGAACGAAGACTTTTAGCATGGGAAGAACATAAATATTGAAAATGTGATATAAGATAAGAAGGGGGGTTAGGAGAGTTGAGCAGTGAGAAAAGAGTAGTCAGTGCGCGCAAACTTCTCCTCTGGCGAATGGGCATCCATTTGAGTTCAGTTCTGTAACTCGAAATATGGTCATATTTCCTTAAATTAAATATGAACCGAATACAGTTGTTGAGAAGCCTGTCGAGTTTATCCAGTAAGACCGCGTTCAGATCAAAGCAGCACACGTCACCATAGTCGATAACAGGGAAAATTAAAGTTTGCACAAGCATAATCTTCGTTTTCACGGGCAGAAAGTTCCTCAGACGATACAGACACCGCAGAGTCCCGTTGACCCTTTGGCAGACACTAGAAACCTGACTTTGCCAGCCAAGCGTCGAGTCAAGATGCAAACCGAGATCCTTGACGCTAGGACTAATGGGGATGATGTCACCATTAAAGACAATTGGAGGAAGAGAGTTGACCACCACTCTGCCCATCATGCGCGAGCTTCCGATGATAATGGCCTGACATTTTGTGGGGTTTACGGACACCCCAAATCTATCAGACCAATCCCTGATAGCGTCCAAATCCCGATTTACATCTTCTATAGCGTCTGACAAATCTTCTACCCGAGCAGATGCATATAATTGAAGATCATCGGCGTAAAGATGATACGAACACCGAAGACAGAGAGTTATAAAATTTATAAAGATGGAAAATAATAACGGAGAAAGAATACCGCCTTGCGGAACACCAGAATCTAGATCACGCCAACTCGACGAATTCTCGTCGACGCGAACCGACTGCTGGCGTCCCCGAAGATAAGAAGAGAACCATTCCAACGCCTCGGACGAAACCATAAGATGTGAAAGGATAGAAAGAAGAATATCGTGTGTAAATAACACTTAAAAAAAAATGGCGCGATCTCACAATGTTGCTTTATATCAAAAATAATAATACTGATGCCAGTAATAATATCACATAAAAATATCTTATAAAAATCGGTTGGTTAGCTTAAAAAGTGAGATTTATAACATAGTTGACTTTTTTCGAAATCATCGTATTACGTATCTTTTTTTTTCAAAAATTTATAAAAGAATTTGATTTCAAATTTTATATTTTTATTAACTCAACGAATATAGTCTTTAAATAAAAAATATTAGCTGGACCTACAACCAACCATTTGCCTGCAAAATGCAATCAAAGTTGATACTAATCTATGAAATTCAGGTACTGTCCCTAATAATTTGGCCACCCACTGTATGTTGACACTTTCCATTTTCGATAGCAGCTGTTCCATTTAGCTAGAGCTAGTGGCAAATAAGGTGGTGTCATCTGTGCAGCGTAGATTGGAAATTGTTTTGTCCACCGATTGTAACATCGTCTGTCCAGTCTACAAGAGTAGGTAATGTGCATAATCAGCTATGTGTATATGATGAACAAAAGTGGGGATATTATGCATCCTTGTCCAACTCCGGGGATGAAAACTATCTGATAATACTCCATCTGTTCTCACTGATGCAGTGCCATCTTCATACAGGCGTCTCAAAATTTGTGCTAGGTATTTCAGTGTACCCATTCGAGACTTTCCTATGATTTAGCAGACTATTAGTATTTGCTCCCGAGTTTCTTTCTCTTTATCAAATCTTGCCTGTTCTGCTGCCTATTTAATTAGAAATGTAGTGATTATAAACTGCTGCTTGATAGGCTTCTATCAAGCACTAGTTTATAATCACTACATAGTATAAAATAAAGTCGCTTTCTCTGTCCCTATATCCCTATGTATGCCTACATCTTTAAAATTACGCAACGGATTTTGATGTTTTTTTAAATAGATAGGTAGAGTGATATCAAAGGAAGTTTAATATATAATACCACATAATATAATATGGTAGAGTAACACTTTTATAATTTTGCACCCATGCAAAGCCGGGGCTGGTCATTAGTATATAATCAAAAAGACACCGACTCGATTCTCCACAATAATGACTTGGTTGGTACAACACTACTAAATAGAAAATTGTTTTTTTTATCATGTTCTTGGCTTCATTACTAAGTTCTTTAAGCCATGTCTTCGTAATAATAACAATAGTTAATTTGTTAAGAAAATGGATGTACGCACACATTCTTGTTTTTCGCATCGATTCATTTGAAAGCTAGAAGTATTAGATAAGATTTAGATTAGATAGAATCCGAAGACGGCTTAAAAGATTTGTTATCTAGGCCAAAGTCATTACAAAAAAAATCTCCATGTCAAAACTTGTCAATGGTTGAAATGAGTTTGAGTTTGACGTTGACAGTACTATCGTCTCTCGTCTCTTGATTTGGAATTGTGAACATTGTGTAGGCACAATCGTAAAGAAATGACGTATTCACTTTTTCATTTTAGTGTGTGAATTAAAATGATAAGTTGGTGTCACTCAACACTGCTTTAGTTTGGACTCCGGAGTCGCCTGCGAAAGCCGTGTTTTTACATAACTACCTAATACATCGTGACGTATTTCGCTTCCCGTTATCGAGTCAATCAAAATGAACCTGGACCATGTAATACTTTTATTTACTGCTGTTTTCTTTGCATTCGTGAATAGTGCAGTTATTGTGGATGACGGTGATGTAGATCAACAGGGACTTTATAGTAAGTCGGACCATGTTGACATCTTAACTAACAGGAATTTCGAAAGAAAAATTTATGGTCAGAAACATGCAGTGGTGGCTCAATTTTATAATAGTTATTGCGGTCACTGTCGCGCGTTTGCACCCAAATTTAAGAGCCTGGCAGCCGAAATTAGAAACTGGAAAAACATAGTAAAGTTGGCAGTTATTGACTGTTCTGTTGAGGAAAACAATGAAATTTGTAGACAGTTCGAGGTAATGGCATATCCGTCTATACGCTATTTGCATGAGTATTATGTGAAAGGAAATGGCAATGTTGGTGATAAAATTCAGATAACTGACACACATGAGAAACTTAAAGCTCAAATAATAATGAAGTTGCAAAATGATCAAACTCTTGGACATCTAAAATCTGCACCTCCACTTAGTATTGAATCTGTCACTGACTATTCAGCAGCTGTTAAAGATGTGCCGAATGACATCAACTACACATTCCTTGTATTAGAAAATGTCAATTCAACAGTGGGGTCAGAACTGGCCTTAGATATAAATGATTACCCACATGTAAGGATTAAAAGAGTGCATGATACTAGTGAAATTGCAGATCTAGCTAATATAAAACAATTTCCAGGACTTATAGCCATAAGTTCTACACTCGAGCATACAACCCTCGTCCCTAAAGACAATAAAAAGCTAGGATTATTAAAAGCAGTTAACTCATTCTTAAAATCGAAAAACTATGTTTTCCCTGCACGGAATGAAGGTAGTCAGGAAATCCTCACAGATTACCATTCCGGTGACAAACAAGTGACTATTAATACAGACCTTGTATACTACAGTGACCTGGAGAAAACTATCAAAACAAGCCTGCATACAGAAATTACAAGATTCAAAACCTTGACTGGTGAACCTCTGCAAGCACTATTAGACTATCTAGATGTCATTATAGTTTCATTTCCTTTTAGAGGCAATCTTAAAGAGTACATGACAGAATTGCGGACCACCCTTCAAACAAAGAATTCTTGGAGCGGTAGTGAAGTTTATGAGCTAGTAAAAAATTTGGAAGCAGTTCATGCACCAGTGTATACAACCAATCTAGAATATGTTAGGTGCGCAGGCAGTCAACCTAAATTCCGGGGATATACTTGTGGACTTTGGACCCTATTTCATACTTTAACTGTAAATGCAGCTCAAAAACCTGGTGCAGAAAGCCCTCGAGTTTTAAAAGCTATGCATGGCTACATTAAGAATTTCTTTGGGTGCACAGAGTGTGCGGGCCATTTCCAGGCGATGGCTGCAAGAAATAGAATATTTGATGTAAAGGAAAATGACAAAGCAGTGCTGTGGCTGTGGATCGCACATAATGAAGTTAATCTAAGACTAGCGGGTGATGTCACTGAAGATCCCGAACATCCAAAGATTCAGTTCCCAAGTGTTGCAAGGTGCCCAGAGTGCCGACTTGCCCGAGGTGCTTGGAATCTTCCAGCTGTGTACCAGTACCTCCAAAATGTTTATGGTGGTGTCAGCATCCAATCCATGCGACGTGCAAGATCATCTGCAGCTCCTCCGAGCCCATTCTCCAATTTGGACATCGGAATGCTAAGTCTCCTGTACATATTATCTTTCATTATTCTTATTTTAGTTATAAGATATTTTCTATCTAAACGTTACAAGAAACGGTTTTACAAACATGGAAGGGGTAAAGTATAACATAAGATTTTATAGTAACACAGAGTTTAAGTTTAGATAGTAACAACAAATTGTCTGTTGGTTGGTTACTTGTTATTTTTCTATCAATATGTGTACTGCATAAGTACCACTATTCACTATTTTGTCTATTTTGTGGAATCAATTATGTTTTAGTTTAGATTCCCAGCACAATACCTTTGAAGGTATTATTCAATTCAACATTTATTCAACTTTATTTTCTATATAAATATAGGTGAAAATAGACTCTTAATCAAAATAGAGACACAATTCGGGCCCTAAGTTATCGGGATCAAATTAATCGCAAATTAGTTCTAGTACATCCAGTTTCAAGCAATGCACCCAAGTACCGGTCACTTTGTATTAAACAAGTGATAACATATAATTTTGTAGATTATCACAAGCTTAATCTACAAGTTTCATCAGACCCATTTTTATGATAACCTATTGTTTATGAGAAAATTTAATACTACTCATGACTTTTAAACTTGAAAATTTTTGCATGTGTGGGATCAATGGGTACATTGGACATTTCATTTAAAATAATGTGTCTAAGATTTCTATGAATTTTCAGTTTTATGAAAATGGTTAGAAATTTACCCCTATTTTTCGACTATTTTGACGAGTACTGTTAACATTGCATGAGTGGGCAGAACTGCATGATATACTGTTGACTAGTAATATAGAATGTGGTTATCATGTTGAATTTGTGTTATTTCTGAACTTTGAATATCTATAAATTTTGGCTAAACTTTAAAAGCAAATTTTGCATGGTTGGCCTTGTTACGGTTGTTAGTACAACTAAATATTTATATTTTAAAGTCTTAAATTTTGAGATTAGCTTTCAGTAACACAAATGCTTAGAAATTGATCTAAAATGTTTTAAATATTTTTGTAGATTTTTGGAGTCCGATGTTTTGTACCCTCTGTTATTTTTTATCAATTCCCCTACTGTTGCATGAAAATGAAATCAGGCAAAACATAATATTGCAGTTACGTAAGAGTGACAAAGAAATACAATTGTATTGCGTTTCATTGTCCTCATTTAACAAATGAATTTATTTTTAGATATTTCTGTTGAGTAATTGGTTCCACATAATACAGATTTAATATTGGGTTCTTTATAGGTGTAAGTGATGACAGTTTGGGTAAATTTTTTACTTTGTTTTTAATACGGGCACTAACTACACAGGGTGGATTTTTGCGGGAAAGTAATGGCAGGCCTAAGGAGACTTTCTTTAACTATAACACTATCTTTTCAAAATTCGTTTATGCAATTAATATTGTCTAAGACTTTCCTCAACTACAATCGCTAAGGTCCCTGCCCTTTCTGCCACCTTTGAAAATTCACCCATGTTATATAAAGAGAGAGTTACACAAATAATTATTCTAGTTTCCCACCAATAACTTAGCAAATATGAACATGCAATTTAATTTTTTTTTTTTCTATTTTTGTTTGTTTTTCTACTAGAATTTTCGGCCTCTTGACACAGTTTTAACGCAGAATGCTTAAATGATTTTTGACTACATTAACAAAGGTGATACACGATTTTCTTTTGCACTTATTCTAATTAACAGACGTGTGTAATAACCTGCTTTTTCTTTAAATTCGTCGTCGTGTAAGATGTAGCCTGATCGTTAAAATTGGCCATTTCATGACTTTTCCCGACATAGTAGTATTGTGTAATTTTTACAAAATAACTGGCCACTTTGTGAAATTGCTAATTCTACAATCTGGCTACTACATAGAAACCGATACAGGTTATAGACGTCGTCATGACTGATACATATAAATTACATATTGGTTTGTAAGTCTGTTATGTATTTTTGACTTCAGTTTCGTCTTCGTTTTAAATTGCATTTCTTTTGATTACAATTTAGAAAGTATTTCCAATGTTGGAAAGTTACTACTTACTTAAAATTTATAATCTTTATGGGCCTACCACACGCACAAGCTTCACCACAGTTTTGCCTGCGCAGGTCGGTTCCGTGTACAAAATAGTCCAAAGTAGTAAACTTTTTCCGCTCTAGGGTGGAACGAAAGGGCGGAAAAAGTCATAAGATGATTTCCTACCCTTCAATAAAGGAAGGAAAGTACTTTGGACTATTTTGTACACGGAACCGGCCTGCGCAGGCAACACTGTGGTGAAGCTTGTGTGTGTGGTAGGCCCATTAGAGATCTGACAGAAACCTCCACCTGGATTGAATCAATTTTAACAAAAGTTCAGAAACATTACATTTCACTTCACACAAGAATTTCTTGTAATGTAAGTGAATCATGAATCAAAAAATGATTTTCAAAAATGTATGTAAGGGTTTAAAGTACGAGGGGTGATCCAAAAGTAATGATAATCGGACATTTGTAGGGCACGTAAAAATATGAAATATTTTTTTTTTGTTTCCTCATATATCCAGTACTTCATCATAAAAAAATCATAAAAATAGGCCACGATTACAGGGAGTTACATTCATTTGAATACGAACAGTCGGAGAGTAAAAATCGAAATGGAGAAAAATTTAATCAGAGCTGTCATTAAGTACCTCTGTTTGAAAAAAAAATCTACCAAAAACATACAAAGTGACATAGTGGAAACATAAGGGGACTCTGTTCCTTTATATTCCACAGTTGCGCGCTGGTCCAAGGAGTCCAAGCTGGGTAGAACATCCACAGAAGATGAACATGGCGAGGGACGCCCACCCACGTCCCACACTGCAGAAAAAGTAAAAAAAGTCGAAGATATCGAATTTGCAGGTCAAAGATTGACCATAAAGCATGTAGCTGAGATCATAGGGATGTCATATGACAAGTGTTCAAAGAATCATTGCGAACAACCTGCATATGAAAAAGGTCTCTGAAAGTTGGGTGCCGAAAATGTTAACCGACGAGCACAAATGAAAACGTGTCGACATTTCGAGGGCGAATCTCGAAAAGTTCCAGAC
This sequence comes from Mythimna separata, assembly GCA_030763345.1. Classification (NCBI taxonomy): domain Eukaryota; kingdom Metazoa; phylum Arthropoda; class Insecta; order Lepidoptera; family Noctuidae; genus Mythimna; species Mythimna separata. The sequence goes on along the minus strand of CM061167.1, from coordinate 15,931,641 downwards.
GGATCAGGATTTTTTTTGTCTCGTTTCGTGACTTTGGATAAGACCTGGATCTAATAGTTTGATCCAGAAATGAAACAATAGTCTAAGACTTGGAAATGAGCCTCTTCCCGTTGCTGAAGAAATTCAATGAGTCAAGTTCGGCAGGAAAGGTTATGGCGTCCGTTTTATGGGATGCTAAAGGAATTATAATAGTAAAATACTTGGAAAAAGGAGCCACTATTATGGACTCTTACTACGCAGACCAAATAAGAAGATTGCGGCAGGTCATCTAAGAAAAAAAACGTCGCAAACTTCGGGTTAGAGTGTTGTTTCACCAAAACAACACACCGGCTCACAAGCCGCAGTTGCGATGGCTACCATTCAAGAAACGAGATTCAAATTGCTTGAAAACCCACCCTATCCTCCAGACCTGGCACCCAGTGACTTATACCTCTTTTTTCGGCCCAAGAAACACCTCTGAGGCAAAAAAAATGATAATAATAACGAGGTGGTGACTACTGTAGAGGCGTTTTTGGATGACTAAGCCAAAGATTTTTTTTCAAAGCGAATTGTGGATTTAAAAAAAAATGGACTAAATGTATTGAGTTGCTAAGAGACTATATAGATAATATAATTTGTTTATAGTTAAAATATCCTTATTTCATATTGATTATCATTACTTTTGGATCACCCCTAGTAGTATAGACCTTGTTATTTATGTTGAAGAAAAAATTGGTAGCTTGAAGAGTAATTTTTCTGTTATAGGTCTAAGTAGGTTTTGATATAGTCTTCCTATTTGTAGCTGTGCTTCCATTTCTATATTTATTTTTGCAATTAATCACCTTAAAAATAGGTTTCACGGGGTTGTTCCCGTTCGTCCACACCCCGTCGTCCGCACTGCGGACGACTGGGAATGATGCGTTCCGCTCGTCCACACTGCGGACGAACAGAACGCAACATTTCCATATTCCCGATCGTCCGCACCTCGTGAATGTTTCACATTTTAATTTTACACATTGCCAATGTGTAAAATAGTATTTCCTTCTATAATAAAATAAAAGTATGTTTATTATATAAGGAAATACTATCATCATATTTTCTTTTTATTAACTCTTAGACTAGACGTGAGATGACGGGGTGTGGACGACTGGGAATAATGCGTTCTGTTCGTCCGCAGTGTGGACGAGCGGAACGCATCATTCCCAGTCGTCCGCAGTGTGGACGGCGGGGTGTGGACGAACGGGAACAACCCGTTTCACGGTATTGATTTAATAAGACCTTCTTAAAAATTCATTATTTGTTCTCGGCTCTTGATAAACCCTGCGGTAATTTACGTGCATTAGACGTAAAGTATGACCGTACACTTTGAAACAAAAAAAAACATGTTTTTATACCTACGTGGACTTTGAGCCTTTTTATCCAATTGCACTTTTATTTGCATTTAGAGACATTTTTAACTAACTAAGCAATACTTTAAAGTAACGGATTTTGACTTTGGCTTAGCTTATCTAATTTTACGCCAGCTGACCTAGTTCTGCCAAGCAGACATTGAATTCTGATTTTATATGGTATTTAGAATTTGCCAATACTTGCCTAATACATTCCTTCTAAGAAGAGAGCGCTTCTTCAAAGCTATACGCGTATGAAGTATTATTTTTATACTAATTGCATGAAATAGTTATCCATTATAATTTTGAATACATATCGATAGTACCTGGAGCAAAGCGATTTAAACATCGATTGTGTTGAGTTGAAAGGTATTGGGGCAAACGTTTTTAGGGTTGGGAAGGTGCTCAACCCGTTAGTATCCAATACTTATTCTTCCAACTTACCACCTTTTCGAGTTTATATCTGAATGCCAAATGCTTAAAATATTTAAAAAATGCATCGACAATCGTATAAAAATCATACGGCTCTCTCTTGAATATTTATTTATTTTGATGAAATAGAGAATATATTTACAAAAATAATAAGTAGGTTTATATAAATGGTGCTAAAAATGATTGCTTAACCTTTAACATCACGGGCGGGGTCTAAGCAGACCCCACGCGCTGTTTTTTAACGCTATTTTTTTAAATTGACAAGTTATGATCGCGTGTTTTCGGCTAATCTCAGTGCGACGCGAGGTCTTTCGGCGAGTAGACTTTCATCACTCTCCTGTTAAGGTAAGTTACATTTTTGCTTACGTGGGGATACCTACAGACCCCACCCGTGATTTAACATAGATCCTTTTTTCACTTTGCTATATTTTTATTTGTTTTTTTTTTGCAGAATTGGTGTTGTATAAATAAAGAAATGAGTTGCCGACTAACCAAAAATCAAATTGTACAAATTAAACACGATATAATACTCGTAATGTGCAAGTTGATCGACAAAGAGCAGCCTTTGCCTGGTTCAGATGAAGCTGGTCCTAGTGACCCAAATATGAAGCGAGGATGCTATAATTGTCCAGATTCAAGGATAAAAAAGTACTATTGTCTTTAGGTCTTGCTAGAACACTATTTGCAAGCCTCATTCAATTACTTATTGTTTACCATGTTTACCCTAAGAATATTTTTTATCGTTAGTTTAGGGTAGTACGTTTCAAGGTTGTAATTTTTTTTCCTGTAATGTTTATTGTTATTTTTTCTTATAATTATTTGTTTACGATTCTTATTATATTAGAAAAAAATAGTAAGTTAGTCAGAAATTGACTCTTTTCTAAAATTTTTGTACATTAAACATGTTCCTTAAAAATTCTATGTATGCGACTGTTAATTTGATAAATATGTACCTTACTGTCTAAAGGGTGATTGTTTTACGACTAATAAATACGTTTTATAAATATTATAATGTATTTTCTTATAAACTAAAACGACTTTTAAAATTTATTGAAAAAATATGAATATATACGTAAATTTATATTGGGGATACTTCTGGACCCCGCGCGTGACGGAATGTTACCCTAAACAACGCGTGTACTTAAAGGTTAAGAGCGTCCTACTCGAGATACATTTTCATTATTTTTCATACAACCGCTCTTACGTGATTATGACGTTATTATAGATATTATATAGTTTTCTATTGATATCAAATCTTAAATTTTTACAAAACTAATCCTATCCATCAAAAACAAACATTCCAATCCATTTGTGTAAATACTATGTGTAAGTTTTGGCCCTTCATCAAAAAGAATATAACTATAGAAGTCTTGCACATTTAATCGAGAATCCGAAAGACAAATAAAAAAAGCTTTTTAAAAAACATGTAGTTCTGGAACCAGTTTTGTAAAATATTCGAGTAAATGACGGAAATACCGAATCCCAACTTTGGGTTCAGTCTTATCTCACTTTATTCGTATTGCCTCTATCATAGATACGCGTTGGTTAAACCAATAAGGTTTTAAACCATACTCCATATACAATACAGTCGATGGACGGGTCGGGAAGGGCCCTCTAAAAACTAGTAAAAAATTGAAAACATTAGATGCGTAATGGTATCAGATTTTAAATGATAGACAATAGAATTATTGTTCTTTTAAAATTATTCAAATTCAAGATATTATGTTCATTCTGTTTTGAAGAATCATAAACACAGATAACTATTCTAACGGTGAAGGTTGAAGTAGCGATATAAATAAATAGTAACTTTATTCGCTGGTTTTTCAGTTGGTTAATGGTTTTTTTTTTTCAAAAGTAAGTAAGTAGTAAATAATGCAATTGAGGAAACGCCCATTTGCATTGTAAAGTGCAGTTTTTAATACCCATAAATACGTTTTATTATGTACGTATAATACCAATAAATACGTTTAATGATGTAGGTAATTAGGTGTAATAGCATACTTAGACACGATTCTATTTATATTAAGGTATAAAAATGTATATTTTCTGTAAGATATAGCATAGAAATAACAATTAAATTGTCTAATTAGCTGGTAGAAATAGGCTGATTGATGCTAGTAAAAATATTCATTGGTATTCATTTTTATATACCTAATTATAAAGATTTATATAGGTAGGTACGAAACGGTAGGTAGTGAAAATCTGTCAAACAGTATTAGGTAAAATAGTCCAGAAATAATAGAATAGATCCGCGTGATAACGCAGTTTTATTTACATTACCAATAATAAGAATGATTGTAAATATGAAGAGTACTTTTTATCTGACTTGGACTTCCGCAATATCCGACATTCACACAAAGTCGTGGGCAAAAACTAGTAGAAAATAATTTATTGGAAAGATAAATTTATACTAATAAATGTTTACATTCACATTAACTTACATCTCTTTCCCAAATAAAATAAACGGTATTTAAAACATGATTGTTTTCCAACAATAACATTCGATAGCCGTCAGTAGGCTTGTAATGTTCATATTTATCAACAGTTCATTCAAAATAAACTGATTATTGCAGAAATCCTATTATATATGTAAATATATGCTCTTAAATACCTTTCTTGGTTTCTAATAATCCGAAGCTATACCAAAAATTTAGGACTTCTAAAAAGCAAAATCATTTTTTTTTTCAATTATCTTTTGACATATTTTAACTTATTATGAGTAAATATAATATCAACGAGAACAGTGGCCTAGTTGACGGCAGTGCTCATGATAATTGTAGGTATTGTTCGTGACGCGAGCTAAAAAAGCAAATAAATTAACGGACTATTGTTTTACTGCATATGTAATTAAACCTATCGTACAGTAATTCTGAAAGTAATCAATTTTTGAGCTATAATTTCACAGACAGACACACATTGACACACGGAGTGATATAACGATTGCACTAACGTAAGGATATTTAAACTTTAACAGCCTTACGAGTAACCATAAATATTAACCACCTTATATTGGCCGCCAATTTGTATGTGTTTTACCATAAGGTTTCCTTATTGTTATTGTAATCTTGGTGTACAATAAAGTATATAATAATAATAATAATATATTGGCTTCGTGGTGTCTTTTCCACAAACATGGCTTTTGTATATTGAGTTGACATCTTACTGTGGGTTATTGAGTTACCTAGCAACTGAATTATGTAGGTCAGCTGCATCCAGTTAAACTGGAAGCCGATGTCAAACTAAATTATTATTCCTGTTATTAAATGTTGTTAACTAAACTAATAGTATATACAAGTTAAAATTGTTTGTTTTACACTGGCACTCAGAGACAGTTATTGATTGAATAGTTTCCCTTAATGTGCATTAAAGTTAAGTATTGCCACATAATTATGTGTAAAACTGTCAATGTGAGAATTTCTTAATGGACCGTTTAGAAGTTAAGTGAAGGTTTGGCAATACTTAACTTTAATGAACATTAAGGGACGCTAATGAATGATTAACTGTCTCTGAGAGCTGGTGTTAGTAGTATAAGATCTAGTAGTGCTGGGGTTTTATCATCACGTGTTCATATGACGGGCGTGCGAGTTAGCTATACACTACACCCTATAAAATTCCATCCTTTAACAATTTAGTTTAGGTCGTCAAATGGATCGCGTTAAGAGCTCGTGTTAGGGCCTCAGCTCTGGTCTGGTCTAAAATCTACTGATGTAAGCTAAGTACTCTACTTCTGATATATCTAGCAAATTTCCATCCTGGTTCCTGGATTATAAAAAAGCTAATTATAATAATATATTAAAAATAGAATTAGTAAAAACTCATTAAAAAAATACATGTCACAAACTATTTTGTTTACAGGTGCGTAGGTAGGTATAATTTAGTCAAAATCAGTTTCTTTTTCAATTATGTAGTATTAATACATTTTATGAAGTTACAGATCGCAATAGTACAATAATATGGATTGAGGATCCTTAACGTTTGAATCCCCAACCGGTCCTATGAGACCGCGCTGTTATTGTTTTACTATTGTGTCGTTTCGCGGGTATCTGAGTAATTAAACAAACAAAAAATATCCTAAAAAATACCTACAACTCTAAAATATCACGTTAACAATTGGACGCAAAGTTCTCAGTGATGAATACCTTCAAATATCTCGGAAAAACCGCCCTTCAGGGCAAATATTTTTGTACATCCCGTGTCCTCTCTACCGGCACGGCAGAATCATTGTGAGCCGCGATTTTAAAGTAATATTAAAATGGACGATGGTTGAGAAGATTAATTTAGTTCCAACCCTTTCAACAGAATGTTTGATCGTTACGTTTTTATCATTTAATCACCCGAGCCGAGATTACGACTTAAATTGAATGTTTTCAATTACGGGAATTGACCTTCTCCTGCAATTTACGTATTAGGTTCTATATTTTTACTGTATTATGTTCATTCATTTCATCACAGAGTCGCTGAAATGAATTTATTTTATTAATTTTGGTGGTTAAAAATTTTATAATAATGTATATATAGTACGTAACAAAATATATACCTATTTTAATACGTAAAACAACCAAATTCTATCAACTTACTGATTTATTTTTTTGAACTAATAAAAGTAACAAAAAGTGCCTATAAATAAAATACAACAACAAAAATATAAAAAAAACACTATATTTTACGTCATTCAAGTTTTTACACAAAAATATCAAAACTTGATTAGAATAAAAAAAACACGCCCCAATACACAAACCCACACTGATATCTTGCCCGTAAGATATCACACCAAAGACGCCACCAAAAAGACGCTACTATGCAACCGTGTCGTCGGCCGCCAATAGCGATAACGTCCCCATTCACAACAAAATGAAAGCAGTAATAAACGAGATAATTATAATAAACGGTTAGGCGTCCCGTCGATCGAGGGGTCGGATCAGCACCACAGTCAAACACAGTCATATTCCACATCTACATCCCAAAAAGGTTCACACTCAACGCTTCCGTTTACAGCCACGTATATTTACGCCTGGAAGCACTGCTGCAAAAAAATTTAAGCAGTAATAAACGAGATCTAATAAACGGTTAGGCGTCCCGTCGAAACGTAACCGCATGCGAGGGATCGGATGTCCACCACAGTCAAACACAGTCATATTTCACATCTACATCCCAAAAAGGTTCACACTCAACGCTTCCGTTTACAGCCACGTATATTTACGCCTGGAAGCACTGCTGCAGAATGCTAAACTTCCCAGCAGTCCTCAAAACAAAGATATACGTCACACTGGACGCATTTAGAGTGAACTAATTTGGCTCGTGCAAAAGTTTGTACCAGTTCCTCTAACTCGTCGGTGTCAGAAATAATAATTATACTGGTAACTGGCAGGACCGGGGTTTCGAATTCATCATCGAATTCGCTGTCAAGATCATACACCAAGTTGGGTGGCGAAGGTCGTGCCTCTCTTTCTAAGAGATACATGGAGAGTTTCTGATCTTCGAGATCATCTCCCCTCATTTTTTTTTTTTATATATACCATAAACTAGTACTTGACTGCAATCCCACATGATGGTAAGCAGTGATGCAATCGTTGATGGTGAGGCGCACTAGTTTATTAAGAGCCTATTCACTCTAGTCTTGAAGATACCCAAATTATAATCGGACGGAAAGACCGCAGCAGGCAAATTGTTCCAATCCTTCGATGTACGCGGTATAAACGACGAGGCAAACCGCTTTGTCCGGACCGTGCAGGTTTCGACAACGTAAGGATGGATACTCGCCGTACGACGATCATGATGGTGTTGTAGTCTTTTATACGTACCGGTTTCACCATCGGCTTGCCAGCCCTAGTTCCAAGGTATCAGGCCTGTGATAGGTGGATACTATATTCACCATCTTAGATTCCATTCATGCAATGATGGATAAGTCTCCAGAATGGCGAGATATAATAGTTCCCTTGCTCACATTCTTGGAAACGTTTGCAAGGTCGCTAGGGACGTTTCGACGGTTTGCATGAAGGGTCCCATAGCAATCAAAGCCCAAACCCTCGAGGTGTCGTGCTAATGATGGACAATTGTAAAAATTATCCATCACCACACAATGCCCCCGGCTTTAAGATGTTACAACAACTCAAGAACCACTTTCGTGCTCTTCCTCCCCACATCGACGCCAAGGGACAGATTACCATCGGGACTGTCATCCTTGCCCGCGTTGATTTGGAATCTAGCCATACAACCACAATCTTGTTTATTAAAGCTCATACTGGTTCTTCCAACTCGTCGGTATCAGGAATATTTGTACTGGCAACTGATCGGGGCATCGAATTCGCTGTCAAGATCGTTGCCAGAACGCCTTGGCACCGTCTGTGAAGTCAAGTTGTCAAGTTGGGTGGCGAAGGTCGCTTTAGACATGGCGTACACATTTTTCATAAATAAAATATTATTCAACAATAAATCAAAATTGTTACTTTTAAAGTACATAATTATCGACACTACAGTACCTATAACTTAGCTAAAGTTACGCAATACCCGGAGTGCCTCGTTGCCGTAAATGATTCTCGCAGTTTCATAATTATAACTCTGACGTCCGTTTTCATGAAAACACCTTAGGATGGTTAAACAGTTTTAACTCTTTATATTATTTCATTTTGCTAATATATAATTGTATTTATCCTAGAAATAAAGGTCTAACATCTAACGGATAGCTAACTGTTGTCCAAAGGATAGCGCACAAGATTCGAAAGCCATCCGTCGGAACATTTACCTTAAGACCGTTTTCACATTATCCGATCCGATATCGGTATCGGACGCCGATACGATATCGGGGTAAGTAAAATGTATGAAATATGTACCTGTCTTTCATATTGTCCGACCCGGTATCGGATATCGGAGCACGGCATTTCATACATTTTACTTACCCCGATATCGGATCGGCGTCCGATACCGATATCGGATCGGATAATGTGAAAACGGTCTTAAACGTAATTTCCCGGATTCAGATCGATAATGTAGTGTACAAACGCTCTAAGAGCGTTTCGCATTTTCCGATCCGATATCGGTATCGGACGCCGATCCGATATCGGGGTAAGTAAAATGTATGAAATATGTGCCTATCTTTCATATTGTCCGACCCGATATCGGATATCGGAGCACGGTATTTCATACATTTTACTTACCCCGATATTGTATCGGCGTCCGACACCGATATCGGATCGGATAATGTGAAAACGGTCTAAGAGTTAATTCCCTGTTGTTTTTCCACATAAGGCTATTTAAATCGACGATAAGTAAATGTACAGTGAACAGTTTTTGATGTTTCACTGATAACAAAGATAATAACTACATCATCGACACGGCAATATCATTGGAAGCATTCGGGAATAGATTGATTGTCATTTTTTTATTAACTTTTTCGACCAATAAAACAAGAATCTGCAAAAAAATATAACAAAATAATGCTTTTTATGAAGCAAGACTGCTTTGCACGTCACAAGCTCTACCTCGTTGTTACAGTGCCTACTTACTCGTATAATTATCGTTTTGCGTGATAATTAAATCTTTACAGTAATTACGAATCATGTGTGATTTTGCATGGCAGTAAGTCGCCGCAACTCTAATAATAATAATGCCATTTTCGTTGAAAGTTCATCTGTTAGTGAGATTCACTCCGTAGTTTAATAGTAAGTATCTATTCGCGTCAATTTTCTGTAGAAAACTTTGTGTATTGAATTTAAAAAAATATATACACTTGTACTTCTGCCGCACTAATTTAAAGCGCAGTAAGGATTTTTTGATAATTGAGTTACACTGACATTCGTATTCCTTGTAATTTTTCAAAATAAACCATCCTTACTGCGTTTTAAATTAGTGTGGTAGACTTGTTTACTGTGTTTTTTAGCGGAACCCTAAAATACACCGTAAACAAGTACAAAGTGTAAAGGAAAAACGGATCCCTTATAGGATTACTTTGTTGTCCGTTTGTCAATGATCTTTTATCTTAGGAACGCGTGGAGGTATCGAGTTTAATATTATTCAGGTCTGCGGTGCAGGAACCTGCAAAAAATCAAGCTCCTAAAAAAAGATACAGATTATGTCGCAAAAAACGATATTTCGACATCTTCAAGGGAATCAAAATTCATATGGTACTTCCCGTTAACGCAGAATCCTGAAATTTGAGACACGGAAAAAAAAGATACGGGGGAGGTTTTGTCATCAAATGTAATAGTATGTCAATTAATCTGCCTGCATCTATTCTCATTAAATAAGTGATTTTAATGAGAATAAGGATTGGGATAAATCTTACAATTTATCATGTCTAACCTTAGAAAAATACAGGTTTAATTTTATTGGCATAAAATCAATATATTAAAATAGTTTTCATTCCGGTTTCTACTTTAAATTACCGGTGAAGACCTATGTTTTTTTATTAATTTCTTTAATATACCCTCCGTATTTGGGTTCATTGAATTCGTCGTGATGGGTACTAAAAGCACGCCAGTGCTATCTCTTTTCAATCGGAACTGCACTTGAGCCCCGACGCTCCACCGTCTCCTGGTATTCCATTAATTCGAATTTCTTCAACTGTTAACACCTTGTATACGCAATAGAAAATAATGAATTCTTTTTAATTACAGTTTTTCTTAATAAGTGTACCTATAATGTACTGACGAATAATATTTTTACATCATTCTATACAGTACGTTTCATCGCAACTGAGTGGAAAATGGACTCTCGGTTAAGGTCAGTAGGTTATCTACTACTTAATTACATTTGTGGTGGTGGATAACTTGTTTAAATTAATGGTGAATGTATATTTGTATGGCGTTGTCCAATTTGTTACATTTTTCATTAATGGTATACGGTAGACACACATAAACAACGTCATTCACATTGTTTAACCGCGAAGTAGTTTACTTACTAATAAATACATCTTTAATAAAACATGTGTCGGTAAATAGTAAATTAACTATTAAATGACCTATTGTTTACGCAAGGTCTCATAACTAAATTGAGTAAGTACCTATTGTAGTACTAAGTAGTTTTACAGCAAATTCTTCTCGATAGATGACAGCAGCGTTGTCGGAATGACCGATCAGTTTGGTTCATAGTTATTCGTAACTTCTAATTGGAGCCATTATCGATCACATAAACTGCTGCAATACTTATCTTTATAAATCTTCTGTACATGTTTGTCACCTAACCCCTCGTAAACGGTTTGACAAATTTAAATGTGTTACTTGTAATGTATATTTGAGTGAGTCCCTGGATGGTTTGAAAATACCTACAATTGAAGCCTGTGTACACTTGGGTTCCCATTTTTTTTCCTGCCGAAATGACAGTTTTCGGACAAGTAGACTAGTTACTTATAATAATATGATAAATATCAGTTGCTCTGCATTGTATAAACTATTAGTTACCGAAAACAAGATAAGTGCTGTTACATGCATTATCTATGTAATAATTATTCTAGATAAGTAATTAAATGCCTTTAGATAACGGCCTAACGGCACGAAGCAATAATACGAAATTCGCGATTCATAAAACGCTTGCTTATTTTCAATACTGGTCCTAATATTTGCAATGGTCTTTAAGTAGAGTTAGTGCCTCTTCATTCGTTTATAATCGAATATAGTTTTGTTATGAATATGACTTTAAGAACAGCGTCTGGAGCCTGACAAATCGACCACAATGACTTCATAAAATAACCATACGGGAATTCATTGGAAAGTTCTAGGTACCTTCGTTTTTGAATAAAAGTGATGCAACACGTTTTACATGCACACAGGCACGTAGCCTGCGCAGTATGCCACAAAGCATTGAAGTGGCAATTAGGAAGTTGCGAATTTGTGCCGCAACAGGAAACGTTTATAGATAGGGAGCTGATGGATGAACCTAGTGTTATTCTATTCATTTATTTGCAGTTTAGACATGTGCATGATATTTACTTTCGTATATTGGTTCGAACAAGCACTTAGACATGTCGAATTTGAAAAAGTCGATGAATTTTCTTCAATAAAGTTTTTTGAGAAGTAACACCGAAAGATAGTCGAATGACAGATTTTTTTAAAATCCGGCTATCATGATCAGATCGTAAGATGAAGTTGCCGATTGAAATCTGAGATACAAATATTCGAGAAAAATGGCACAATTTACAGTCGAATCAGTGCTGGTTTTTGTAATCGTGTGGCTAATAAGTAAGGGTCTTAATGATACGACGAAAAATGCCGAATTATTAGCGTAGTTAGAGTTGGCACTCTTGTACCTGTATCATAGTTTATCATCGATGTTTTCCTAAAGGCTGTAGCTATACTGGAATAACCATAGATTACAGCTAAAGACGTATCGATATCGTAACTAGGCCATCGAACGGCAAGCGTTGTAGGTGTAGGTATCTATTGCAGTATTTTTTCAGCAGTGTCCTTTCTAAAATGTGTTGTACGAAATCATTGATTCAATTCGCAAATTAAAAAATTTGCATGTTACTTAAGGACATTTTTGGCTATTGTCGCAAACTATTAATATCTAGGCAGGTGCTACAACTAGGCAGCGATATTTTATTAAAACTTAGTTTTGTTTTCATTGTATCTTTATTTATTGAGTAAATGTTCAAGTAAAAAGCTTGTGAAACTAAAAAGCGGTTTATCGAACCATTACCATTGAGTTATGCTTCAAAATTTGTGCTCTTGTAGTTTATCATATCGTTGATGGGGTGGCGGTTGTTATGGTGTTAAAACCTACGTCCAAGATCCAAATTCTAAAGTAATAGTGATCTATAAGCAATTCAGAATGATAGATTTAAAAATATTTTCGCAAATTAAGTTGCTTTGTACCAAATTAAGGAACTTAATGGTATAATTTTTTGTTAAATTATTTAAACAATCTGGCAGCTTCGCCTTGCCGCTTCAATCACTTTTGTATTGAATCACCGCACACTACGGGAAGCGGGCCTATGCTGTAATACTTATTATGTGCCTGTCTGTAAACTTGAGCGGGACACGCTTACGCATAAAGGTATCATTATAATTTCAAAATCATGCACTGGGATGTCTGGGATTGTATGTATATAAAATACGTGGCTTGTCGCATTTGTCTAAGATCCATTCTGCACTCGCAAGGTTTTCACAATACCTATCCCTGCGATTTCCTATAGTTCGAAAGGAATGGCAGTAAAAAACACTAAACCTTTTTATTTTGATTGCAGGTACATGTCAGCCTGATAAGTTGACGTTTCGAGAAACCATCGCTTCAATATAATTTTTATACTCGAGTCCTTCTGTACCTAAACATGAAGCTAGTTCTAAGCTAGAAATAATGTTAGTTGCATTTTTAGATTACTTTATTACAGTTTATAAAACTCATTTGTGTTTGAAATAATACTTTATTTTCGTCAACAATATCAAATGCTTGGCTCTGGAGATATGAATTGATCTCACTTGAATTTAAACTAATCGATTTCATGCATAGTGATTTTGTTTTAATATAACTGTAAGGTCGCAATACAGAATTGAAATTGTTTTTTTTTTAATTTCCTGTCCCAGTGTCTAGTTGTTTTGCTTTATTTCGCCATAACTACTTACTTCTGTAAATTAGAGGTCAACTTAGCAATCTTATGTCGGTAAATTAACAGGATTGGCAAGATGTTAATTTTCCGCGTTAACAGCCGTGAAAGATTAAACAGTAAGCTCGTGGATTCGTCTAATTCATGTTATTCCATTAACGAAAATACGAATTCACGATCAGGGTGACTTTTGGTTCATTAGCAATCTAAGTAATCGTGGATATGAACAATTTTTAGATACCTACTATGCGACCAACACCGAAATCCAGAATAAAAACTACCCAGCTATTTAGTACATTTTTTATTCAATACAGCAGAATTTACTTTTTGAATCAGATCCATTGTTCTCCAAAACAATACATAAATTGATCTTTTATAAAAATTCGGCTCGCGCCGCGCGGTTTTGTGTCTTAACCTTTAAAATACTGATATGAGAAAACCTACCCTTAGCTGTGCTCCTCAAATTACTTACCAGACGTTGAATCTCAGAAAACTTTAGCCAATCAAACCATTTAGGTACACACTCAAATAATTATTATATTATTTTTGCGAATGGTGATGGGGACTTCATTGGACCACGTTGTCTTTATGAAATAGTCATATATTTTAGACCTTTGAACTAATATGGAGTTGTATTAATGATTTTAATAATTATTATTATTCTGTGAACACAAACTTACATACCTACTTATTCGTCTGATGCAAACCTTGTGATCAACTTACAAAATCCTGAGCTGCAATGGAAATGTCGTATCTAAGATGAATTTGTGTGTTTAAGTTGATTATACCTACTACTCGATGTAGAAGCTGATTGTAAACAGCATCTAACATGGAACATAGGGTGCCCATTGTGTATTATTTGATTTTAATTCTGATAAAATTCAAATGTCTACCCTACCTTGTTAATTTTATTGTAATGTTTATTCTTGTTTATTTTGGTGATTGCTGAGATGTAGGTAGTTACTAACTTACCGAAAATCGCTGTCTTACCCTTACGGGATTACAGGCGTTATATGTGTACAAATAATTATTTGTAGGTATATTTAATGACATAATAATTATGTACAGGTACTCTATTTATTTTAACATTATAAAAAAATAACCGCCGAATGTCGAAAGCAGTTATTGTGTTTTAATATTGAAATTACTTACTGCATTTTAGTGTTCAAAGGGTATTGAAGTGTGCAGCTCTTTGAGGCTGGCATATATTGTCGTTTTTGTCTGTTTCGGAGTTCTCAAACCATACACGGGCAGTATCATTTGGGCGCAACTTTGAAGAAAAATTGCTGAAAATGGAAATTTATTTCACTGTCCTTTATATGTAAATATAAAATATCTAGAGGCTTTGTATTAATCGCGAAACAACAATTGAAGACACATGCAACTCTATTTTTCTAGTGTTATAATAAATGGAGTATCTAGAGGTATTTGTAGATAATATGCAAGACGATAGATTTCGACCAAATGATTGCCTTAGCTTCGTGTATGCCAAATAATATTACGGCCATTCATTTATCATTATTGGATAACGCATAAACGTGTGCAATAGCTATAAGCATATTTTTGGTTAACACATGTCTTCTATTTTCGATTTTAAGTACTCGTTTACTGTACTACCTAAGTTAAGTTTGGACACCGCTGGCTAACGGTTAAGAAAAACCTGGACTCTAGTGGCTTTATACATTTTTCATTCCAATTGCTTTCAATTTGACAATAAATTGTTCAACAAAACAGTACTGGATGTTTTTTTTTTCCAACCTTTGTGTCGGGGAAAGTTTAGTGTAAGGCCTCTTGTACACGGCACGTTTTTCGCCGTATGTAGATACGGTTAATTTGCCGTGCGCAGGCACGGTTGTCAGTGTTGTATGGATCACTGGAAAAGCTTGTTGACATACAGGGTTGGCGCTACGGCACGGCATCGCCGCCGTGTTTCATCAGTGTTGTATCTCGTTCTATGGCCTCTTGTACATGGTACGTTTTATTAACCGTGCCTTCACACGGCGAAAACCGTGCCGTTACGAGAGGCTTAACAGTTTATCTATTCTACCTATTTGATAACTTCTTTTGCTAAGCGAGTGGCTCGTAGTATTATGGACCACATTCTTATGATAATAACATGAATGTTCATATAGGTAGCTACTAGCGAATGTGAATTGGCACTTGCGAATATTGGTACAGCGGCCCGTACGACTGTGATAACAAAACCTGTCTACCTCTTTAGGTACATCTAGAAATGATTGCCAGCGATACTGAAAATCTTACCTAGGTACCTGAGAATCTACGACAACGGTGCCATGGTATCAGCGATAGCGATTGTCGAAATGACAATAGTGATTGACCCTGACATTTCGGTAGTGCATTTCAATCCTAAAATTGTTTCGCCCCTTGGCTAGACTCGAGCCTGTCCTTAAACAACAAAATGTGTAACTGGTAGGTACGAGCAACATTCTTCAGCGATGTCTTGGCCCCCTGCATTGGAAAAATGATTAAATTTCCGTTCGTTTATCTAATCGTAGCGTCAGGTCAACACGCAACGTGAACCGATTACGCGCACATCGTCTTTATTGGAATATAATGGGGATAAATATACTCACTTTAGAAGAGAATGAACACGTTGCCTAGAGGCACTTAGTTCAATAACAATTTATCAAATGGGGTAACTACAGTTGACTGGTTAGGTACTCTCGTAAATAAAAAGCAATTTTGTATACAATTTTTAATGAATACACATTAATAAAAACCACGTCAATACACATACATACATATTAAAAATGTGATCCACACAGAACATAATTAATTAATTGTGCTACTCTCTCACCCGATTTCTGGAATGAACTGTTCGACTCGTCACAATTTAAATGCAAGTACTGTTGCGACTAGCTTTTCATTTATAATTCAATAATTTTTGGGTGATATTCATTCCAATAATTGGGTGGGACAGACAAATTTTATGCTTAGCCAGCTAAATGATAATTTGCACACTTATGTAAATGTAAGCGATGTTATTTATGTAAACAAGAACCAATAGTTACAACATCAACTTTCTGATGCTCGAAATCCGCAGTTGCGTAATACAGTAAGTAGCACAACATTATAAAGGAAAGCAGTGACTTGACGTAAGCATACTATTTCAAGTCAAGTGCAGTGCAAAATCTTTAGCCCTTATTTGTACTAACCAAAGTTAGCATAGCATGGACTTAAAAAGGGGGAAGGGAACTTCGCTAAACAGTAAGTCTAGTAATACATTCGGCTGCCAATTAGTAAGTAACCAATGCCGCCTGAGAAGTCATTGTAGTAGTTATAGTATCAATGACAAATATTTAAGCTGAAATAGGGATTTATTGAAAACTATACTAGGAATCGTCTTTCGTAAGTGTATAAATTATTAATACGCAAATAACCATATTATTATAACGCATTATCCTCCTTTTGAGGCAGTCAGTCGGGTAAAGTAGGACTATTATGTTTCACATGACAACCCTTATACACGATTGAATATTCTTATATCGCCACCTGCCTCATCCTTAGCGGAACTCCGTCCTCCCTTTTTATGAATCTGTGTTGTGAAAACATCGATTTATTCCGTTGTAATCCCAACAAGTAATACCACTTGTATTTGTTTCAATATTTTCCATTCCGAATGAATACCAACAAAATGATTTTTTGGTACAGTCAGCCCTAATGAAAATGAATTTGCTTTCTGTTTCTTTTACGAAATCGTAATATAATGCAATTAAATAATTATTATTTTGGGATGTAGGTATCTAACTGTTTTATCTTTTCCAATTCAAGGTCTTACGATTACATTCATAGCATTTTTACAGACTGTACCCTCTATTTTTAAATGAGTTGAAACAAATACCGTGGTATTAGTAGTTAGTATTAGACTGGAATAAATTAAAACATCCCGTCGTGCAATAAAAACACATTACCACGTTTTAATCTGTGGCAGAAATAAGTGGTTACCTAAGAATAAAATCCGAAACATGTTATCGGATTGACAGTGACAAAATATTTCCATACAAAAATAATTATTTGTGCTGACAATAACTACTACATATAAAAGATATTATAAATGCATTTTATAAGAAAAATGTTTCATTTATTACCATTTATATCTAAATAAAATTTGTTTTAAAATTAAGCTTAAAATAATCTAGTATGGCACCTGAAGCCAAGACGGTTGAGGTAAAATAATTCGTAAATCACTTTTAATATCAAATATGTAAGTAAATAAGTTACGTAGGAGATAATGTATAAAAGTTTAATTCATTTTTGGCTAGCGACCTGAACAAGATGTAAAAACAATATTTTTGTGACATCAGTTCAACATTGAAAATCAAACGGAAAGCATTTCAACCTTATGCAGACTTACAAAAAGAGATTCAGCATTGCCTTAAAACACACATACACACATGTCCACCACGGGAAGGCAGCTATACAAAGTTTTATGCTGAATCGAAACTGGCTAAATGTCAATCACATCCCAAGTGATTGAAAACTTGAAGCTATCAGAACCGAAAGCGTTTGTTTCAATTTAAATTTATTAATGTGTTAAATACGAAAGAACTATAATCTTATCATAGCTCTAAATATATAGAAGGTTACAAGGTAGAAACTAAATAATAGACAAACAGTATGTACACGCAATTATAACAATTTAACATTATGGATCTGAAAAATTGACTAGTTTTACCGAAATAAATACAAAATAAATTGATTTTAAATATTTAGGTACTTTCATACAAATAAGTGAAAAACTACCTACGTAGGCAGTAAACTTTTTTAGAAAAGGACATCAATAATGTCTGTGAACCTTTTTAATTATAATAACTATTAGAATTTCTAAACTGCACTTTTTGAACACCAAATATTTTCATATACCCTAACGACAGTTTAGCTAATTAAAAAAATATAGGTTTCATTTTTGTATAACAGTCATTATTTTGTAATTTTCTACCTCGAGAACAAGTAGGCGTTTTGGTCATTGTATTCTTTAATAAGTACGCTCACTTTTTTATTTTGTGTTGTTTGCTCTACTACAAAAATCAGTGTAATTTAACATACGGCGAGTACAGCTTAATTGTCACGAATCTATTTTGAGAAATACATTATTATTTTATTATTTCATAAAAATATGACACAAATCCAATGTTTTGTATCGTATAGGTACGCGCGTCAACGACCTGCTTTGCGGATTTGAAAATTCATAAATGTTTGTCGATTCTCCGTAGGAAACGAATAATTGCTACCGTGTTAGTGAATGCTAACCATCTACTAGTTTCTGACGTTATACAATTTTCCATGTGAGGCCTATGTAAAATTAAATATATGAATTGATTGGACATTAGCCCACCTGGCACGGTTGCAAATAAATAAATTGATTTTAACGAGAATGCACGACTAATGCGACCTGTGCACAAGGCATAAATAAACTAACGGAAATCAAGGACTTGACGGTCCACCTGATAAGCTAGCCAGTTATGGCGAACTTAGAGCAAGGTAGATTATAGAGAAGCAATTTAATCCACTATAAATGGATCACCTGTGGGTGAAGCTTCATTAATATGATAGCGTTTTTATGACTTCTTATTTAAACACCAATTACCAACTATTTCAACCACCACCTAATTCCATACAGTTGAACGTAAGAATTTCTGTAGTACAATAACGACTTATGTTTCTGTAATTTCACAACCAACTTTACAGTAAATTCTATAAGTATTTGACTTGTGTTGGCTACACAGACAGCTGAAATTACCACAATCCTATTAAAGCTTAACTCTATTACAGGAGCCAGTGTGTTTCCATTATTGAAGTTATGTCAACAAATAATAAGCAGAAGCGCTATAACCAACTGTAGGAAAAAAATGTTTCATCTCATTACACTTTGATCAAGGAGAGGAACAAACTCAACTATTAATTAAATGGTAGATTTAATAAGCTGGGCTCCTTTCTCAACTCAAAGCTGGTGAATATGAGACATTTTTAGCTTACTACCACAAACCCATGTTACGTACCCGGTACCTATATTACCATTGAGATACGACATTAAAAATATTACACTGACATTTTATGTTTGTCGTAACAGTAAAACTTTTGTGGCAGAAGATCGGGACCGTTATACCGTTTATTTAATGATTATTTATTATTCATGTGACAGACACGATCTTTTAATACATATTCAAAAACACTGATCCACTGTATGGATGGTGGATAGTTTCATTGTGATGATAGTAATATATTTTATAATTTTGTTAAGAAAAATATACTTAACCAATTATTATAAAAGGTAAATAATTTATAATAATGGGCATAGAACCGAAGTGAATTAGTCACACCATCGCATTTTGATTTTTAGGGTTCCGTTGGCCGGTTTTTCTTATAAGATACAGGCGCACAAAAAGTGTCTGGCAGTATAGTATTTTCGATTTAATGGGAGACAAGATCGTCATAACGTCACCTTCGATTTAAGATACAATAGTTTTTTGAGAGATTTGGTCCATAATTACTAACTTTTAGAATGGTGTAATAAAAATACAGATTGTTCTTTTTGCATTTGCTTTGGTTCGATACCTGATGCAGGTTAACATAATCTCCAAAAATGAGTGAATACCATTTAAATTACATTTTAAAACTAAATGTAAGCAAAATCTGGAAAGTGCAGTAAAATCAAAATGGCGATGGGGTTACTATTCCATAGAAAAAAGTACAAAATGCTTTGCTTTAGTATCCTTTTAGAACAATGTTCCAAAAGTGGCACTTAGGTCGAATAAAATTAATCACTTATCTACCTTATTTAAATACGTAGACATATTTTAAATAAAAATAAACGCAGGTAGGTAGGTATATGTAGTAAGCAGCTTTTAAAGTGCGCGAACACCCTGTAAAAAATCATATTATTAGTAAAGGTGGTATTTTAAAAAGTTTTAGATTCTAATTGAATAGCTGAATCAAATTAATTGAAGAATTAGTTGAACCAGGTAAGTATTGTAACGCTCGAAGCAAAATATCGACTCCATAAATGATTTCGTCATGCTATTGGAACATTACTGCAAACATAATTAATCGCCGTTTGTTGATACGAGTCATGCGAAAGGGTATTTTTTATTATTATTGATTTTTCTTTTTGTATTCTCTAAGTTTTATTAGTAGAATCAATTACAAGCTACTTTGTGATATGGTGAACAAAACTGTTTTGATGTCTTCTGTAAAAGGTAGAATTTACTAATCATGTATGATTAGTGGTAAATCATACATAATTATTTGAAGAATAACGACTTTACATTAATCTAAACGGCGTTCTTACATTTCTCAATCAAATCCTCTTAATGCCAATTGAAAAAGCCATGTAACATTGTCACGGTCCGATACTTAATCCAAGCTAATACCCAATCAACACGAAACATAGACTAAGAAAACGTACTTAATTTTTTTTTTCAATTATCGCATGAATCTCGTCTTTGACGATCATAATGTTGAAAACATAAAGCATAGGTACTAAATCTACTGGGAAGAAGTCGAATTACGATTAACATTTTATAAATAGCAACACACATTTTTTTAAGGTGGGTGGCCATCAGACTTCTACTGACTAAAACCCACTTCTGTTCCTTCTTTGCACTAATTCCAGGGTCTCGGGGAACATACCTAAGTTGCTAAATTATTTTGCAAATCGTAAGGAGAAAATGATGAAGATGACATACTCACATTTCAGTTTAAAAAGAAAGTGTGCTTATAAAATAAAATTCAACGAACTTAATTAAAGTCTGTTTTTTGATCTCGAGACTAAAATGACATTACGTTGTCACACTTGTCACAACACAAAATAACTGGAAACCTTAATTATTATAAATTGAAATAATGCACTTATTACATTTAGTTAATGAAATATAAAAACCAGCCTAAGCGGAGTTCTTACTGAAAAAAATCCAGTATTATTGTCAGTTTGAAAATTGTCTGTGTCAATTTAGTCTCAGGGATTAAAAAAACAGACTTTAGATTACGTGTTATATTAGACAATTAGAATTGCAACATACAGCATGCAACTTGTACATACACATAAAGCCAGAGGCGTCAGGGATACGAGAATCGACGGATGGAAATATTCCCGTTTCGAGACCCAAGGAGATTTTCGGCACCCAAACTATTTCTGACTCGGCACCAATAGGTATTTTGGATGGCTTTGTGTTGGCTACTAGCATCGGAAACGGGAATACTTCGACGGATGGCTAGTGCAGTAATAAAGATGGGCTCACCTTGATGAGCATTAGGTAGTTGTCTAGTATAAGTGCGGCAGTTATCGCTGCTTTCTCGCCGAGTCCCCGCGGGCGGTCGGCGTCGGTAACGCGGGCGGTTCCAACACCGCCTGCCCGCACCACATCGACAACGACACGTTAGTCAAGCAAAGCGTTATACTCCAAACTCAGAGTAATTGAATAGGTTCTTCTGAACGGCCTTTGAAATACATAGTCCTCGTCTTTTCCAAAATTCAGTATAGTAATGGTAGGTAAATGTCAATCATAATAGGTTCATATTACTATCAACATAAGTCGAAAAATCAAGATAGTAAAATTGAAGCGTCTGTTTGTTATATCAAAACATATGAAAGTAAATTCAATAACATACAGACAATTTTTCAAATTTCTGTTTGATTGTCCGTCTAATCACTGAAACAGCTGTGCCAATTTTAACGGACCAAATTGTGACCGCGTTGTGCTGTTATACAAGTTTGACGTATACAGGCGCGGGCACAAGAGCTAGTATTAAAACAGAAACGTCATAAGGAACCAATTCAATTACTTGGAGATACCAGCAGTGTCAGTCATATCATGTCACTAGACCACGGCTAATCCATAACAATCAGCAGACATTTGTAAACGAAATAGATGAGCGATGAGTATTGCGAATAACAAAGGCTATGTAAACAATTTAGAACAAATGATAACAGGTAATCACAATAGATGTTTTTTACTGCATATTCATATAGGTACTTCAGATAAGGCCCTGTACATGATACTACAGTAGATTATATTATTTCTGAGCCCTGAATAATATTCAGGCCATTTTATGTTAGAGAATGATTCGATCATAATATTCATCATGTAGGTATCACGGGTCTAGTTATCAATATGTCAGTTTGTTAAATAACAAGCTAGCGGTCAGCTATCTACTTATTACGCAGAAATGATAAAGCATCTTTTGGTTAATAATACTGGGAGGATAAATACGGTGATAACAGTAACTGGTGGCAGGAAACGTCAGCGCAAATCTCAATAAGCGAGTTACAAATCATTGCTTCACGCTTGTTAATGAACAAAGTGATTTAGTCACAAGTACATAAGAGCGTGTATAATCTAGCTGTAATTAGGCTTTGGTGCAAATACTGCCCCAGTTTAAGACTCGTATCGCCGAGAGATTCTAGTTAAAAACGTTTAAGGGAACATTTTTGGCTTAGGATGGGTTTCTGGATTGAGTATTTTGAGTTAAGAACATTTCAAACCCTATTTTAAGCCAAATTTTGATTCTTGACCTTTGACTTCAAATAGTTTATGATAATCAGGGGATAGTCTGATTATAATATAGCATTGGTTAAGGAGAAAGCTCCAGGGAAGACCGTGAAATTCCCTTTTGAATGGTTATTGCATGAAAAAGCCTTTCAATAGGATTCTAGGAACTACGAGGATTGTATAGTTGTATTGTATTGCACTTCACAGGAACTAAGCGAGGCCAATGCCAGACAGGTTGCCAAAAATACTGGGCAGAAATTTTTATGTGAGAGCATCGACACAACAGAAGAAGATAGTAGTATTGATGATTTTAAAGATTATTTAAAATTCTAGTACGTGTTACGGTCGCAAATGATATTTTAAACGACATAAAAACTTCAATGTGACCTGCAAAATGCAAAAACCTTAAGATTTTTTTTATTTATGGCTCTACCCTAGTGTTTTCACTTTTCCAATCGCCAAATGGAGCTGTATTCAACAGTTTTAATTTATTTTGTTACTAGCTTCTCATTGGTTTCACATGTGTGAAAGTTCATACAAAGGAGATGTTCCAGAAATGTATGAAGCTTGGGCTAGTACTATGTACACTTTATGTAAATTTCGCTATTGAATATAGTTAATATTTTTTATGTAAATTTTCAATAATTTGACTTTTGTTTCAATGAACATTCAATTTAACTCAGTGAAGGAGAGCAACACAACTATACTAAATTTGTTATAGATGAGATGGTTTCGGTGACAGTTGTCAGATTCATACAATGTAGCTATCTATCCTTTTTTCTCATCTTAAAGATGCATATTTTCGTTCTGCTGTCACCCAACAGATGCTATGTAAAAAAGACTATAATAATAAATATAGTGGTCATAACTAAGTAAAATGACATTTTGACAACGACATTTGATTGTTATGTCTTATGTCTGACACGACTTCTACATACCTAATTACCTTTACCACTTGGTTGCGATTAGTTACGTTGGTGTTAAGAGTTTAATACTATGTTCAGATTTTATACGGCTCCTGATTAAAAGAGGATTAAGTTAGGGTGGGGTTTCTTCTGCTCATACTTCTAGTTTGTCTCACACTTCTACCTGAAGTGATCCATGCTGACCAATATGTTCTCCGAAATAGCTTCTAGCCTGTTTTATTTGATATTTACCCAGCCCAAAACAAGTCAGATTTATTTATTGTAGTTGGATTATTTTTGAAGGAATAAATAGGTATCATATATTACAATATTGATACCCTCTCTGTTTCCGAACAAGCTCAGGTATTCATAAATTCATTATAACAATAGAATATTTTTGTGTGAATCGAAGTTGTTCTTTTAGAAAAAAACACTACATACGAGATACGACGGTATCCAAATCACATGCAAATCAGAAACAACGAAACTTAGAATTTTAAACGTCATAAACCGCTGTCAAGGCTACCTTAGAAAAGGATTATCTCACTAAAAACCTTTTCAAGTAATTAGTTTTGTACGACTGTACTTTTATTCAAATTAATTTGATTGTATTTTTTATGAAAATCTATTATTTTTTCCTTTTAATCTATGTGGCCCAAAGTCAAAAATATCCTTTGAACCCTCAATTCATCTCCTTAGAGGGTGAATTTTGGATAATCGTCTCTAAGTTCTCGTGAACGTCATAAAAAGAAAGCTAGCAAAATTTCAAGCTCCTAGTCCTAATAATTTCGGCTGTGCGATGATTAGGTATGTCAGCCAATTTCTCCTTTTATATAGGTCTAACAAAATAGATTGGTGTATAGGAGCATTAGTAAGTCAAGGAAATGTTAAATGCTAAAATCGAACCTTTCACTTTATTGAACTTGGTCAAATTATTGCCTCAAAATCCACCTTATACACCAAATACTCCTAAACTAACATCTTAATTCTTACTTTAGAGCTTGGAAATAGTCCCCTAGTGTAAGCTCGTTACTTTTTCAAGTATTATCAGTTTAAACTATGATCGAGTTAAGAAGTTAGAATGTAGCCTGTTTGTCTAGTGGTTAATGGCCCTGACTGCTGTGCCGGAGGTCGTGGGTTCCGTTTCCACCCAGGACAAATGTTTGTGTGATGAGCATGATCATCTGTTCTGTGTCTGGATGTAATTTATCTATAATATGTACGAGTATGTATTTAGAAATATATAAGTATGTTTATCAGTTATCTAGTACGACCCATAACACAAGCTAAGCAAGAAGTTTTTTTCGCCATCTAATCCCAAGCTAAGCAGCTTGAGCCTAAATGACGAAAAAAAATTGTAGAATATTATTACCTATATTATTTGTAGTTGTTTTTAATTATCATGCTGTAACTTCTACACGTGATAATCTACCGTTACACTTTAACGTGTATTCGCAACGGTTTTATCGAATTAAATAAAGAATAGCTAAATAAAAATATTTTGCCTTGTTTGTCGATTCTTTATTTCGAGATCGATTCTAATATTAAAACAATTCCCAGAAATGGTACCGAATACTGTTTTTTTGTGGTTATAAACTAGCGCTTGACCGCGATCCCACCTGATGGTAAGCAGTGATGCAGTGGTCGATGGTGAGGCGCACTAGTTTATTAAGAGCCTATTCACTCTAGCCTTGAAGACACCCAAATTATAATCGGATGGAAAAACCGCAGCAGGCAGATTGTTCCAGTCCCTCGATGTACGCGGTGTTATTATTCTAGATAAGTCTAATTAAGAGAATGTCATAGGTGACTGTGATACGTAAGTTTGTTTCCAAAAATGACCCACGCGCGATAAAGTTGGGCAATAACAGATTGTAGCATTTTGCTTGTCCTAAAGTTATCGTGAACTTGCTAACAGGAAAACAACAATATTTTTAGATATCATTTTTCTACTTTGCAGAGTAGGAACCTACTGAAGAAGCGAGAGTTACTGAATTGAGTATTTTGAGTTAAGAACATCTCAAACTTTACTTTACCGAATTTGTCAGGTTTTCAGACAAATCCACAAGACAAATGCTTAAATCAGAACTCGAGTTCAAAACTATAAATTATTGTTTATGTGCGATTAGCGATAACGGCTCCCCTATATTTTTATATTCAACTGTACCTCTTATCTATTCTGGATATCTGTTGATTTTTTAATATGTTTATTTTTAATTTACACCCTACTATCTAACTTAACGCTGTAATTTTGTGATATTTAGCAATTTAAGCTTCAAAATAACTCCAATTTGATTCTAGATGCCGTTGATCTCCGAAGTAAATCTGCTTTCTACAGTGCAATTGACTCGTGAATGAAGTGTTAATAATACTTTAAAATCACGCGATGAATCAATCAATCAATCAATCAATCAATCAATCTTTATTTGTG
Organism: Mythimna separata; assembly: GCA_030763345.1. Classification (NCBI taxonomy): domain Eukaryota; kingdom Metazoa; phylum Arthropoda; class Insecta; order Lepidoptera; family Noctuidae; genus Mythimna; species Mythimna separata. The sequence goes on along the minus strand of CM061167.1, from coordinate 15,905,461 downwards.
AACATAGGTATTACAATAAAGGTCTTATATAAACATTTTAGTCGTGCTCTATGTCCTACCAATGAGATTGGTGTACAAATATATTAGTTTTTTTAGTAAAATATAAGTCTGAATCCATATAAAGCAAAATTAAATTAGAATATTAATAAGGTCAATTAAAGGTAATATTAATAACAATAATGAATAAAATGTCAACCATAATTAGTGTCATAAATTAATAAAATGTCAACAAATTAGTGTCATAAATAATAATTAACAAAATGTCAACAAATTAGTGTCATAAATCATAATTAACAAAATGTCAACAAATTAGTGTGATAAATCATAATTCAACAATAATTAATTTCAAACAAAAAACAAAATTGTCATATATTATAAATAAACGATTTAAATCTACTTCAAATAAGTGTCAATGGTAAAAATTAAAGGGCGGCTAATGTCATATTTTATCATTTAAAAATTCTTCAATAGTGTAATAGGTCTTTTCTACTAAAAACGAAAACAATTTACTTTTGAATTTGCGTACATTATCTTCACTCCTAATGCATTTTGGTAATTTATTATAAACCCTTGGAGCCATTACAAAAATACTGTTTTTGTATAGTGCAGTACTAAATCCTACTGTTTGCAACTGATCACAACGGCGCTGACTAATCACTCGAGCAAACCTATGCAGATTCCTTTTGACGAACATAGATGTTTCATATATGTACAAGGAAGGCGTAGTTAATATTTTCGTATTTTTAAAAAATGGTTTGCAGCTGTCTGTTGTTTGCAAATTGTATATGGCTCGTATGCACCTTTTTTGGCATTTAAATACCATATCTTTACCTGTGGCATTTCCCCAAAATATGATTCCGTATGTTGAGGCTACTAAACCATGATACGCTGTTAAGACTGTTGCTCGATTGGCCGTTTTACTTAACATGTGCAAGGCATAGGAATGTTGGTTTAGCTTACTACAGCATACATGGTCAATATGTGAATTCCATTTTAAAGTATTTTCAATTTTTAGTCCAAGAAACTTAGTCACATTGGTTTCATGAATAATTTTGTCATTGTAATTAATATTTAAGTCAAGATTATAGTTGAGTCTTTGTCGAAATTTCATTAGCACTGTCTTGTCAAGATTTATTACTAAATTATTGTTTTGCAACCAATTTATTACTGACTCTAAGGTAGAATTAATTTCAGTCTGTAATGTGCTTGTGTCGTCAATATTGAAAAGTATGGTACTGTCATCTGCAAACATTGTCATCGGATATGATGATGCTGTTGGAAAGTCATTAATATAAACAACGAATAGAGGCGGCCCGAGTACACTGCCTTGTGGTACTCCATAATTTACCGTACTTTTGCTAGATGTATATGTTATTAAGTGTTTGTTTGAAATTTTACTAACTGTCGTTATTTGCTGCCTATTACAAAGATAGGATTCTATTAATTTAGATATATTTCCTCTAATTCCGTATGCGTTAAGCTTGCTAATCAATCTTTTATGATCTACGCGATCAAAAGCTTTTGACATATCCATATAAAGCGCCAGAGCTGGTAGTTTCTTATCTATTCTACTGCTAACTAAATGCAAGAAATCGTAGATGGCCATGTCAATCGATCTATTTTTCCTAAAACCTTTCTGATTATCAACGAATATATTATTTTTCTCAAAGTACGAAGTAAGCTGATAAGATATTGCTTTCTCGAATATTTTTGAAAAAATCGGTACTAGCGCTATAGGTCTGTAGCAGGACATGTCGTCTCTGTTATCTTTCTTGAAGAGAGGCTTTATTACTGTTATTTTTAATTCGTCTGGAAAGTAACCATGGAAAATGCACATATTGATAAGATGACTTAATACAGAAGCGATTATTGTGGATACCCGCTTAACAATTTTAGTACTTATTTCGTCATACCCAGTGCTAGATGTATTCTTTAGCGACATAATAATTTGGTGAATTTCTTGTGGTATTGTGGGTGACATAAACATAGAAGTAGATCTATTATTGATTTTATGTTTGCTTTCAGTAATGTCCAAATTAGCAACTGGTTTTCCTTGGTTTACAAAGTAATCATTAAAAGCTTGTGCTATTTCAAGAGGAGTAGTCAAGGTTTTGTCGTTTAATTTGATTTTCATTATGGTTTCGTCTGGCAAATTATATTTATTCTTATTTTTATTTATTACTTTCCATGTTGCTTTACACAGATTATGTGCTGAATGTATGAACTTATTATTATGGGCTCTCTGTGTGAGATTTATAACTTTCTTCAGTCGATTTGAAAGCTTTTTAAAATTCGCTTTATTTTGATTATTTGGTAATGACCGATATTTCCACAGCAATTCTCTTTTTCTCTTACTACAAACTCTAATACCACGACTAATCCATTTTGCTTTTTCTTTGGTTGATATCCGTATTTTTATATTTGGAAAGCACAAGTCATATAACAACTTAAACAGGTCATAGAATAATTTAAATCCGTAGCGTATTCTTTGAAATTATGCAAAGATTATAATGCGGTTTTATCATGATATAGGAAATTAATTCCGGAAGGTGTAAGGTCACAATAAGCTTTCTAATAAAGAAATCTGTTATGTATCAATTCCTAAAACAAATATGCAAAGTAGCTTGTTATACAGTAATATCCCTAGATGTATACTGCATAGATTACCTTAATAGTCACACCACAAGGTATAGATTGACTAATGACTACATTTGATAAAGATATCAAATAATTGTATGCACTAAAAGCAAAGGAGAAGACTGCCATAGAAATAATCAACAGAGTAAAGGATATTTTAATAGTACATTGTAACCCTAGGAGTGAAAGTTACCCATTTAGACCCCAGTATTAAACCCGTATTTAAATAAATATATATTCTTTAATTAAGAGTTATCTTTATGTTATTTACATTATACATCGAGCTGTAAATGCGTGGCTGTATAGAAAGTTGCGATATGTTTCAATAGAAATGTGAAAATGGAACTAGATTTTTAAATAATTTAACAACTGTCAGTTCAAAGCGATTCTCCCTAGGGATGAAAAGTATTACTTTCAACCTGCTCCTCAGGCAACTTCAGACCTAATTTCAGATTCAACTCGCTTCTCAAGCAACTTCAGACCTAATTTCAGAGTATGAGTAAAGAAAAAAGTCTTTTACTAACACGAATACTATTTTGATGCATGAACTCATTTGTCTTAATTGTTTACAGGTAAATTGTACGCCATTTTATTCAAAGTAAACCAGTTTGTAGACTTATTACACAGCCGTAGTCTACCGACATGATATGATAAGATTATTAACATTAATTAGAGTGTCACATAAACTATGTAGGACCAGCACCACACTAGCGTTACAGCTTGCTTTCCTTCGTTAACAAAATATTCTTTTAACGAGGAGAGTTTCTCGCATCCAAAAAGCTATATCAAAGATAGAAAACTCCGTTCGTCTAAATTATAATCTTGATACTTGCATGTAGGTTCTAATACACAAGTGAGTTGATCTCGTAACTATTACTGATGGTGGCGATCGAAAAACTCTCCTCAGAAGAACGTTGAGATAAGTAATAAAATGCAATAAAATTGTGAGATACAAACTTGCAAGGTATAACGGCTAGTTCGATTATGAACAGTGTTAAAGCGTGTTTGAGTCGTACACGGCGCTCAACGGACATAGATGCTTATGTTATTTCTTGTTTCGTACTAACCTTGGAGATGTCAACTCCTGTGATGCCCTTGACGAGTTCCGGGATGCATTGCACGATGTTGAGGACCTCTCCGGTGAGCTTGGCCGCGCCCACCTCGCCGCCGCCGCAGGACACCATCGTAACCTTACGGGCTTGCGACAACGGGGCTGCCACTTCAGCCGCGACCTAAACCATATGAAACATTTGTTAAATGGACGGTTTTTTTCTTTGTAAGTATAACAGAAAACCCTCTAAGAAAGGGGTTTCTACTATGATGCAGATATGGTAATTTCTAGAGGTAAAAAGTTTGTGAAAAATTATGACTAAGCCAATGAGGCTGGGCAACATTGCGTAGATTAATTTGTGAGTAATCAGCAGGTGATATTATAGTGAAGTATAAAATACTATGTTTAGGTAATACGCCACTTGGCGGATTGAATAGTCTTACATTTTCACAAATCAATCAGCATGTCACTAAAGACGATAAATTTAGAACCAAACCAGCAGAGCAAAGACTGTATACAAAATTATATAATAAATGTAACCACAAATAATCGATATCAGAGCAATGAAAATCGTCGTCACAACGACGTCAGTAACATACCTTAGGTAAAGTCTCGAGCATCATATCGACCATCGCAGCGGATCCATACTCCTTCCATGCTTCAGCCTTTTTGGCCATTTGTTCCGCGTCGGCAATCGCCTTGGCCTTGATAGCGTACGCCTCAGCCTGCGGGACAAATATCAAATTATAATACGGCCTAACTTACCGTAATCGAAGGCATTAGAGCACTTCAAATCAGTTATGATAAGTCCAGTAACAAAATGAACAGAAAATAACACTTTGCATTTAAAAAGGTGTGTTCATATTGATACTTCTTTCTGTAGAATATGTAGCAGTATAAAACTCGCGCATTTGTTCCAGTTTGCTAACGAGAATTCTAATCTTTGCATACAATCTCCTAGTAGTGTTTGTATCGCTTTGATATCATAACATGCAGCATAACAGCCTGGATTTCTCGAAGGCGTTGGCAGATGTATCCTTTTGTTTTATTTTTAGTGAACAAGTCCAGACTCCGGATTATTACTAAGATATTCCAGATGGAATGGCTTGAATTTTGCCTATCATTCGTCCTCTCAACATGAGCAAACCAAGCTTACAGAGTGCCTAGTGCGAGTTTATTTTACGCTAACGCGATCGACCCGTTTATGACGTTCGGCGCTCCGATTGGCCCGCACCAAGCTCTTAACCAATCAGAGCCAAACACGGTAAACGCTTCGTTCACGTTCACGTAAAAACAACTTGCACTGAGCCTGTGCCTCCTACAAGGTGGACTGATAACCTGGTGAGAGTCGCGAGAATCCGATGGATGCGAGACGCACAGGACCGGTCGTGGTGGCGACGCTTGGGTGAGGCCTATGTCCAGCAGTGCAGCAGTGGACGTCTTTCGGCTGAGACGATGATGATGACTTACGGCCGAAACCAATAACCTATCGATCTCCAGTTTTGGCATACTGGAGATTGTAAAACAAATGATACTATACAAAAATTATCATGTTTTCTGTTGTTTCATTTGTTTTCTATCTCCGATATGTGACAGATAGGTTATTGGTTTCGGCTGTTAGTGCACAGGCTATATCTAAGGAATATTAAGATTATTGTGAATACTCGCCTCTCCGCGCACTTTAACGGCCTCAGCCTCAGCCTCGGCTTCGAGCACGGTCTGCAGTCTGCGCGCTTCCGCTAATTTCTCCAGCTTGAACTTCTCAGCTTCTGCAGGCCTGTCAAGTAATATAAAGTATATAGAAAACGCTAAAATTGCTATAAGAACAAATTTTAAGTGTGTGTGTAAAGGGTTGCAGAAGTGAAAAATAACCTCTACCTCTCTCTCTCTCTGTTGTACAATATACCATTGCTAGGTCGATACATAAAAAATCTATAATTCAGGACCAAGGACTCGATAAACAAAGGATACTCGTTATTCTGGTAGTACGTGCCGAAGATCAGGTACAAGCATACCTACCACAACTTTCATTGGGGAGAAACCCTTGACTAAGACTAGTACTTAATTCCATGCCTTCTCACGCAAGAAATAAACACCACCTGTCACACCTATTATTACCTACTGTTTACGCAATAATTAGATGCGTCATTGTCGATCAAGGATAAAAACATGTATAATTTCATGAGTTTTCCTCTAAATACTGCATTAAGTAACAGAAACAGTAGGTTCAACACCATAGGTAATTACTAATAAAGTGTTATACTTGGAAAAACCGCTGGCAAGGCGGATAACAACCCTCGAACAAGGTTCTATTAGGTAAACAATAATTGTTGGCTTACATACGAATGCAAACAATTATTCATTATAACCGCGATGTTATGTTCCTTTTAATGAATATTAAATGCACAATGCACAAAATGCCTTTTAGGCAATGTCAACACAAATAAGGAAAAAACATCGCAAACGCGAATGTAATTACGATTGTTGTTAGGTTAGTGGAAAACGGGTCCTTAGAATAGTTTTTTTCAGAAAAACTAAAACATGTGCTAAAATTTCGCAGGTTTTCGAGTACCATGAGGGTATAGCACAAGGTTTTCAGAGTTGCAAACTTGGGCGTTAACTACTCTCAAGGGACAAAATACAATAAAAAATCCATCCATTTTGACTGGCTATTATTTCCTTCCAGAAACATAGATCATACCATAAACGAATCCATCAAATTTCACGATGTTATGGTAGTATTCAAAGCCGACCAGGCATAAGAACCTTGACTTTGAGCCAGAATTTGTTTATGAAAATGAATACAATTAATGACCCCTACATCTACAATGATATTTATAAATTGAAATTATACACTCAATTATACACCGTGTATGTCTACTAGCTTTTGGCAGCGGCTTCACCCGCTCCAAAGTTGGTTTCTCCATACAAACTTTGGACTCCTGGTTCATGCCCTGAGAGGGTAGTTTTGGAAATTTCTCTCTTAATGCTTGCCGCGTCATAAAAGCGAACCTTGTGCAAAATATCACACTCCTATTCCCAGAGGTGTCGGTGTTTGTTGAAATGTCAGTCAGTCATTTGAAAAAAAAAGGAAAGACGGAAACTACAACATTTTTAATTTTGGTTGAGAATCAGCTCCTAAACGTGAAAAGTACTAATTTCTCGGAACTTAAGCCGCGTGTAGTGGCTAGTGTACAAAAAAATCCACCTCAATTAGTGTAGAACAGAAGTGAGGGTTTATAATCTCACGTGAATTTATTTTTTTGGTAATCTGGTAACACACATAAAGAGAGATATAACAATGTAGAATACAGTAGAATACAAGACAGAGAGAGAGAGGGAGGTAAAAGGAAAGATGGATGGATAATGTGTGGAGTGATATCAAAGAAAAGGGAGTTAGTGATAATGTGACGGGTGACAGGACAGAATGGAAGAGAAAGACGTGTTGCGGCGACTCCAAGTAACATGGGTCAAGGGCAGGAAGAAGGAGAAGAAGATAAGACAAAGAACTTAGCTTACCTGCGGACACTGGCGTCTAGTTCCTTCTCCTTGCGCTGTACCTCCCACTTCATGACCTCGATCTCTTGAGAACGCTCCACAACGGACACCTGCATTTGTTCCTCCATGATGCGCTGCTTCGTTTTCGCCGCTTGCAGTTCGTAGGCCATTTCAGCTTCAGCCTGAACGTGTATCAATCGTTAATCAATCGCATTTTATTTAAAATATTTTTGCTATATACTACAATAGCTTCTGCCAGGGCCACGAGAAATTACAAAATTATATCAAGGAAATATGGGTCCGGGATAAAAATTAAGTTTCCTTTCTGGTATTTCAGGACATGATATATTCGTGTGCCAATTTTAATGTAATACATTCAGTTACTTGAGTGTGAAGGCGAACCACGAAGCTTCGTTTTGCCCCCGCCTTAACCTTCTAACCTAACCTATCTGAATAAAATTGATCTGTATCGGGGTGATATTCCACCCAAAACTAACATTATCTAACTGCCTCTGGTATAACATAGTATGTACCAGTGTCTAAGGGTCCGAATAAATATACGTTCGAAAATAACTAATAACTTATTCTTCCAAAAAGAAATTCCCCTTTTTATTGGATTTACTAACTCGTCGGTAAATCTTAAGATTTATTGGTTAAACTCGAGAATTGCCTTAGTTCGAGATTTTACAGTCATATAATAATATACACCGCGTATCCATTTGACAATTCTATCCCCATTTGAAGGGTACTCATCCTCTTATAAATATGACAGTAAATGTCTGTCTGTTACGATTTTACGGTTAAACTACAGATCTTGATAAAATTTGGTTCGAAGTAAGTATGAATCCCATGGAAGGAGAACTTTGTATCTAGCTTCAACTTCGTGTCCGCAATAACTGACATTCACGCGGACGAAGCCGCTGGCAGAAGCTAGTTTTATATAACTGCTGAATTCCTACCTTCTTCGTCTGTACTTCGACGTCATAAGCTGCTTTTTTCAGTTCGAAGTCTCTCTGAGCTTTCGCAATTTCGGTATCGTTAAGGAATCTGGCCGCCACCCGTTGTTCCTCAGCCATTGCTTCCTTGATCTTGGCTTCGGCTTGTGCTTCTGCCTCGCCAATACGGGCGTCTCGCTTCACCTCGGCCGTACGCGCCATTCCAAGCGCTTTCAGATAACCCTGCATATAACAAAAATCATATAATTATGTTCTGCTCATTTTCACACACTTACAATAGTGAACAGAACACGTGCACACATTCAAAGATGTTTATAATCTTGAAAAGCTTGAACTAATCGCGATTACAAGCGATTAATTTGGAACAAAACAATGTTGTTTTATAATTAGTTATTTTATGTTTCTTTTTACGGTAATTATAATTGTATTTTAGGTTTCTAATTCAAGCCTTTACTAAATAGGTGCTCTTAGGCGACCCGGTTTGATTCTGGCTACGCTATGTAATAAAAAACCAAAAACAATAGCAAATAAAACCGAGACCGAATCTATAATTGAAATTGGCAAATATAAGCTTGAATTAACAACTTTTAACTGAGTTATAAATTAGGTACATAGCATTAAATTGAAACGAAGATTAAACTCTAAAATCGAAATACCTACGCAATAAATAAGAACTGCTGAAAACTTTGAAGAGAAGCGAAGGAATAGAACCAGAATGCGCATTTTTATGGATTTTTCATTTTAGTGCCAACATTAAGGTTGTGTTTAATATTATTGTGGAAGTAATTATTCCGTTTTATAGTATGTAACGAGACGGTTAATAGTTGGTAATTAATTTTACAGCACAGTCACGAGCAATTTTATTTAAATTTAAAGTTTCTTACGTCTACGAAAGTATTTGTGCATATATTTGTGTAAGTTCTAAGTTCCTCACGGTTTAAAACCTGTATATATGACACCAAATCTTTGCTAATTATGATGGAACCTGATGGATGACCTGATTTTAAGAATCATCATAAATATTATGTCTTTTTATGATAAGTTATAATTATATGATGTGTTTTTTTTTAGATCAACATAGATAAGGAAAGAAACTAAAGTGGTCCTAGATCATTAAAAAGGTTGGGAACAGCTCATTTAAACAAAAGCATACAAGTTTTACCGACATTCAACTAAGTTATATACTTAGGCAACATTTACAAACATGTATTTCATAATGGTTAAGTATGCACATGAGACACGGTCAAAGTTCAGTTTACGTCAAGCTCACAAAAGCCCATAGAATATCCTACTCTGAAACTGAATTTAACTTTGAAACGAATGATTGATGAATAGCAATAATATAAGCACATATGATAAATAATTATGATGTTTTCACTATTAGAAGCTACCTATATTATCTACTTATTATAGGTGACAATACTTGCCGCTTGTGTAAAATATCAAATCAGTTTTTTATTGTCATTTTTACGACTTTACATGATAAAACATTATGACGGAAATAAAACATCAGAAATGTTTAATTTTCTACTAGTCTTTTTTATCTACGTTCACATTACATTTTTGTTTTCTGATTTGTCTAATCGGATGCAGTTATACTTCAGTGAAGCGAAACATGAAGATCATCTGCTTATTAAACGTTCACAACCAAACTAAGTTATATGTCATCCCATGGCAAGACTGATGTCGAATTGTTTTATGACAATTAAAAATCTAGAAATGAGGACCTGTAAGAACTGCCTAAAGTCCTTTCCGAGGCACGGAACTGCCTTGATACCACATAAAGGATTACTGGTAACTCGAAGTATTCCTTGCAGGACGTCATAGTAGGATTAAAATGCATTAAATTAAGCCACCAAATGTGCTACCGAGATTCAATAACTTTCGAGTTACTAAATTTTTTAATTTTTTTACGCAATGTCCAAGATTAACGGCCATACTCAGAGTCCAGCTAATGGTTCATTATCGTCCCTAATGTCTATTAAAGTTAAGTATTGTCAAACCTTCACTGAAAAACTGTGTAAAACTGACAATTTCTTAATAGATCGTTTAGAAGTAATGATTATCGTTAATGAATGTCCCTGAGTGCGGCCGTTAATCACTTAAAGCTAATTTAAAAACTATTTAAGGTGCCTGACTATGCTCACGTTGACAATATACGGGGCGGGAAGGGCCCTCTTAAGGGGGATGTTCCAGGTTGGCCCGCGAAATTCAAATCTTCTTACGTTTTTTGCAATTTGAAAGCCAATGGTAAGTTGTATTAAGTTAAAAATACTTAAGCGGCTGTGAAACGCAACTAGTTACATAATTATAAACATAAAAATCATCAATACAAGCCTCCAAGCCCACCTAAGTGCAGGAACGATTTTTTCGAGGTCAAAAACGTTCCTGCAACTAAATGAGTTTGGAGGCTTGTATTGATGTTTTTTATGTTTATAATTATGTAACTAGTTACGTTTTACAGCCGCTAAAGTATTTTTAACTTCATACTACCTACCACTAGCTTGCAAATTGCAAAAAACGTAAGAAAATTTGAATTTCGCGGGCCAGCTGAAGCATTCACCTTAACCAAGAAGGATGACTTGAGTAGGTGATTGTATTTAGTCATAAGTACACTATTGAAACTAAAATATACCTACGAACAATTTCTCCTTCTTCATGAACATTTAAATAATAGGTACAAGTCATAATAAAATTCTGATGTAGGCATTGAGTATACCTAATGCAGTATCAATTTAAATATTGATAATATCTAATTATTGTTTTACAATATTAGACAATTATCATTTTCAATGTGAATCACAATTCAATCAATTAACTATGTTTAAATCACACAATTATTTAGAGTCGTTTTCCACCGGTGGTTAGAGAATGTAATCAAAAAATTAACATCACTTACATGATAAGAATAAACTACAACAAAATTTTCATTATTACTTATTACTAATTATTTCAGTCAACCAAGCTCTTTGACATTATGTATAATTTTTCAAATAATATTAAAGATTTTATAATATTACAATGACTTGGTTAACACCAATTAAAAGGTTTTATCAAATTAATATTATAAAGGTGAATTATTGTAAATACAAGTATGTGAGTGTGTATGCTGAAATAGCTGAACGGATTTTGAAAACCCTTAAAAGTAATAAATCAGAATTTCATATGGTCTATAATTTACAATGCGGGAAATGACTACAAATTCGAAATTAATGGCATTGGCAATTTAATAAACAAGCAAAACTAATTTATATTATTATATATATTATTATAACATTTCAAATTAATTTAATTATGATTGTTATTGTATCACGATAAGAAAACAAATGATTTAAATTATTTTTCAATCTAACCAATTGAGAAAGCTAATTTTACATTTTTTGTATACCTATTCAATGAATTGATTGACAATATGATTGTCCCTGAAATAAGATTGCCATTCAGATATTAAACGAACGTTTTAAAAAATTGATCTTCTGATATCAAGGCAGGTTTACACAAAGCCACTACGCTGGCGCTAGTCTTTAAGACTTGGCAGCACTGGCCTTGTCCGTGTTGTTCAAACAAGGGCAGTCATCTCAGTATTGTTTTTGAGGTATACAAACATTCGTCTTAATAAAGATGCGCAAGCGACTGGTCTGATGCGTGTGGATCAGACAGTGGGCGCAGGGGTTAATGGAGGATATCTATGTGTATTTAATAAATTAAGCTTTCATTATAGTTCAAGATTGATTTAGTTAGGTAGTAGATTAAAAAAATATTTTAGTGTACAACGGTACATTTTAAGCTAAGTTCTTTTTTCTTAATTTGAAGAAAGTATATAGTGCCTGTTAAACAAAATTTATCGGACTTTAATAAAAGATTTATAAAAAAAATTACTCTTATTTGCGATTAGCTTATTCTTCACTTGTACATACACATCTGTTTACCAGTAGTAATTAAGAGAGCAAGCGCAAAGAGTGCTCGCGGAAATATGCAGCGGCTGTGCACACTTTGCGCCCAAGGTTGCCAAATTCATATTAAGATGTTTTGTGAAGTTTTTAAATCTTATTTGATACTACTGTTCTCATTAATGGCTAATAAGTACAGGTTTGATACGAGTATCACAGAAATAAATACTTGAGAATTTATTATGTAATTAAACTAGTCCCTATAAATAAAAATGTGGGCCCATTTTTATTTATAAAACGGTTGGCTCTTTTGTCTGATTAATTACTCAGATACCCGCGAAACGAGACACAATAGTAAAACAATAACAGCGCGGTCTCATAGGACCGGTCGGGGATTCAAACGTTAAGGTAAAGCCCAGTGCGAGTTGGATTTAGGTATTTCGTAATAAAAACAATATCTATCTTTATCGATTTTTATTACGAATTAAACCCAAATAACACCTGACAATTCAGCCATTCGACAGCCTGAGAGCCTCTCATTAGTAGGAATTTGAGTTTTTGACCAGTCATTTTATGCTTCCGACCCCTCAATCCTGGGGGCCCCGTTTAATTGATTCGGTGGTAGCCCCTGGTGTTAATGCAATATTGTCACAGAACTAATGAGGTGAACGAAATGAGATTGAGTTCGATATGCTGTCCGAAATCATACTCATTCTATTTACTCAATAATGAAGGCATAGAGCGTGGTTTCGCGACATGTTTATTATTGTTCGGTAATTGACTCGAATGCCTATTTTCAACATTAATTTGCGTTAAAGTGAAAAGGTACAACACGTTTTCTTGAACATGTTAATTTAGTAGTAGGTATTTTGATTATAAGACGTATGAAAATTCTTTCACTGGTACAAAACTGAGTATCATATGCTATTTCTCATCCCGGGAAATGTACGAGTCCTGTAGAACAAAGCATTAGAAAAAACCTACAAACATTTTAATAATTATTTCAATATTGTTTGCAATTTTAGTGAATACATGTATTTTAATGTTTTTATAACTGGTATGTTGTAAAGCTTTCTGGGAGTTCAATAATGGTTTCCTTTAACTTTTATTTTGACAATATTATTCTAGTATTTACAGCAATGTGGACACATACAAAGAATGAACATAACCGATAACTGAAATGAATATAATATTAGGTAACATAAATAGTGATTAAGTATTTATCGGATTCAGATATTATTTTTTTTAATTTATATTTTAAAATATTGTTTATAATAGGAATATCGAGTATCATTATTGAAAGAATAATTTCTTGCGTCGGAATATTAAGGGCCTGTTTCACCACCTATAATTAAGTTTCGAGTATCTTACTTGGCAGATAATTTCATACAAATGCACTACTCACTGAATAAATTCAAAAATGGACCAGACATTTTTGAATTTATTCAGTGAGTAGTGCCTACTCGGACATTGTGAAACAGGCCCTTAGGGCCTGTTGTTACTCACTGAATAAATTCAAAAATGGAACAGAATTTGTATAAAATTATCTGCCAAGTAAGATACTCGAAACTTAATCATAGGTGGTGAAACAGGCCCTTAGTATAATATTCAGACGCAAGAAGTTATTATAAATAAGTTTGTGTGCGGAAAACGCTGAATCAGTTAGCGGCATTAATTAGTTTAATGTAGTAACGATACATTCGTTTTATTTTTTTAATTCCACGTGGAAGCGTGCGGTTAGCATGTGATGCGCTCAACATTGAGAGTCTAGTCTCAATGTCACTAGGTGGTGTGCGTTTCGAACAATATTTTAAGTATAACCTGTATAACTCTTGACCCGGTAGACGGTCCATCAAACTAAAAAAGAATCGAGTCGCATTTCAGTATTATTTATATAGATAGATAATGTCGTTTCAGTGATTGAATGACAAACTGACATATAAACGCACAATCGAAACTACTGGGCTTAGGAACGTAAAGTTTTGCGTAAGGTTTCCCTTTATTCTCAAGGTGGTGATAAGCGGGGATTACGGTTGTATGCAAAATCTCATTCTGTGCCTAAATATGTAGTAACCAAAGTAAATAAAATTAGCATAGATAGTACGGTAGTAAGTATCATAATAATACCTAAGTAAATAATAACGGTTATTATTACTTGTCGTTGTTTTTACAATTGTTCTATAAGGGGCCCCCAAGCCCCAAGACATACATACAATTGTACGACGTCGCAGTTTTCTATTTGCGTTATGTGAGGTAAGTAATTTTGGAATGCCCCGCCACTGATGCTGCTATTAATGTGCCCACTTACAGGTCCCAAAATGTATAAAGAGTTTACCATCAATTCGAGAAGAAGAAGAAGAAGTAAGTAGTTGTTAGCTCTGTCGACAACAATCATCTTGGACTTGCTTTGGTTAATCTTCAAACCAAATTGTATGCTTACATTCTCAAGAACAGTAGGTACTTCCATTTGCCTATAGCTAGTGGCAAATAAGGTACTGTTATCTGCGTAGCGTAGATTGGTCATTTTCAGTCCACCTGTCGTAACACCATTTGTCTAGTCTTCAAGGGTAATGCGCATAATCAGTTTTGTGTATATGTTGAAAAAAAGTGGGGATATTATGCACCCTTGTCGAGCTCCAGGCTGGGACGGAAAATATCTGAGATTATACTCCACCTGTGTCTCACTGATGCAGTGCAATTTTCACACAGGTGTCCCAACATTTGTACTAGGTTTTTCACTGTACCCATTCGCAACAAGGTGTTCCTAACTTTAGGCCATTTCACTGAATCAAATCCTTTCGACAAATTAACAAAGCAAATGAAAGCAGGGTTGTTGAACTCCCGAGACTTTCCAATGATTTGGTGGACTATTACTATTTGTTCCCGAGTTCCTTTGCCTTTATCAAATCCTGCTTGTTCTGTTGCTTTGTTTTTTAATTTTCAGCAGTTCATTAGGGTATCTAGCATGATCCTAAAAAATACTTTCTTTAATTTAATGTAAATATAACGAATTTTTTGTTTCTTTAAAACAGAAACCTGAATTCTATACTTTTTGTTACTCTATTCATCTTTTGGAACCACCGGTGTGGAGGATTCTTATTTCTTGAATTAATAAAATTGAAACTAGGCACAAAATCAATTTATAAGGAAATCAAAACTGTAATATGGTCCGTGAATAAAGGCTTTTAATATTATATTATTTTATTTTTTATTATAATATTATATTATTATCCATACAAAATTCCATGCGTGTCTTTCGTACCATAGCGGCCTAAGCAGAATATCAGCCTTATTTATTGTTTTTAAATATCACCGTCCTCGCAGAACTTATTTAAGTTTTCATTTTATCATCATCTACCTAGCCTTTTTACCCAACTTTATTGGCGTCGGCTTCCAGTCAATCCGAAATTAGTTGAATACGCTTATCAGACAGACCGTAAGCAACCGCTCCAAGTAAAATACTGGTATTCAGCTAATTCCGGCTTTCGACCCATTAACTAGGGTAACACGGTACTTTATGGCAAGACTTTGACAAGTTTTCATTTTATATTGTGTATTTTTAGTTTCAATAAGTTCTTGTGTGAGGTACAAATAAATGGTGGATCGTTCGATAGACCACGCATTAGATTCCAATTTGAAAAGATTATTGCACAGTGATGTTATTTATTACTCTAATAGGTTATGGGATGATATCCCGATAGAGAAGCCGTTCAGATTAAGATTTTGATTAGGAGGTCACTGTGCGTAGTATCGTAATGAAATAACAAGCTGAAATACAATCCGGTCACATTAACTTGACGCATCTCTGAAATGCGAGAATCCCCCTGCTTCCCACCGCATTCCCTTACCTCACCCGGCAAGTATTAGGTATGGTCAGCATCTTTGCTATCATTACGCGCGTCGATAATTTGGCTAGTTCTCTGTTGTTGTTATATTGTTTTTAAACATTATCTCATCGAAGCCAAGCGTCAAGTTAATGTTATCGAGTTGTAAGTTCTGCCAAGAAGCAAGAATAACAAACCAGCTCCTTCAACATTATTAGATATTAATTAATGAAAAATGTAGGGCTAACGACATTTATCAAAACATATAATATATTGCAATAAGTCATACAATGGCCCACCAAAGGCTGAGTGCGGAAACCGCGTGTATGATAATGGAACATAAAAGTTCTGCGTTATAGAACCTAGCAACCGGATTTTATTTGATCACAGTGAAATGCTTCAACTACTCGTCATAAATGGACGCTTTATTAGCAAAGTGAATAATATCGCTTGCCAGGGGAAATACACTGTATCACAAGCATGTAAATGACCAATACTTTTCCAGTCTTTAGGTCATTTTACCATTGAAGATGTTGGAGATACCGAGGCGGTCCACGGCGAGAAAATCCACAAGCTAGCCACAGCTTAGTGTAGCTCTGACTGTAAAAGACTAGCAGAGGTAGGTATTTTAACGTAACGACGTACATGAAGGCGTTCGTATCCTCACGCGTGCGGCCTCTTCCTTACAAGACTTCTTCTTCTTTTCGAATCGAAGGTAAACTCTTTAGATTGTTTGGGCCCAGTAGGTAGCTACGTTAATTGCAGCATCGGTGGCACAAGTTCTCCAAAGTGCAGGTGTTTGGGTACTTGGGGCACTCCAACGTGTGGCTCATGTTTTGCACAGAAGCACCGCACTCACATAGGAAGAATTACTACTACTAAAGGAGGCGATCGCTTGCCATTCCTCCTCGCTTCAGACCATAGCCTGAACCAGGACTCAGCGCGAGAGGTCGCCGATTGCCTTCACGAGGACACGGCAGTGCCCCGCCCAAGAGGCCCGGCACACCTCTATTGCGTCTTCTGGGCGGTCGTCACAGTGGTGACATTATCCGAGTGTATCTTCCGCCTGAATCCGATGCAGAAACATCCCGAACATATATTCCAGTCCAGTGAAGATCTGCGTCATGTAGAAGATGAGAACATCGCGTTGCCACTCCAGGCCCTCCTCAAAGAGGGGACTTAGCGCCGAGATTATGGCGTGCCCAGGCTGCGCACGCCACAATCACGAATCTCACTGGGTTGCAACAGTCGCTTTCGTCATTTCATCATGATGTGCGAGAGATGTAAGCAAGATATGTGTGCGAGGGACACAAGCAAGCAGGACGTGTGTGCCCACGAATAGCTGAACAGAGTCTGCTACGCAGCCTCGAGTCCCACAGCTAGATACAGTTTCGCTATGCATTCTTACGTCATGAAAGTTCTGCGCAAAGCTTTTTATTAAAAAAACACACGTTTTTCATCACCGCTGCACATTCACGCTCCGCCTAGATCTCGCACATGTCAGGTGGAAACGCCTTGTCAACAAGAATAGCAAGGAAAGGCTGTCAATAGTATAGCAATATTGGCGCAAAGTTGAGGCTACTCAAATAGAGAGTGTAGGCCTGGAGACCTAGCAAACCTATTCCCGAACTTAACGTAGGCTCCACAAAGGGACTCTTGCTGTAATTTAAGAAACTATAAACTAAAATTATAAGTTTCAGAGAGAAATAAATAAACAATCTATTCAGTGTTACTTAAATTTTCTGACAACACACCATGTTAAAAACATCTTGTTGGCATACTATAAGATATTGTAGATTGGTGCGAATTTATTTTTCTTTCTTGGTCGCAGACCAGTATTTGAGATTGTATATTTATATGAGTCACGAATGATTTAATTAAATGTCAATTAATAGACTAAGCATATGACACTGAGCATTGCAGAGCACCTGCTACACTCGTACATAAACGATGAAAGTGTTGATTATCTACAAACTAAAGTAACTAGAGACGACAAAGCTGCATGTTTTGGTGGTTATGATCCAACAAGCAACACATGTGTGTAAGCCATGTGGCTCACTGTGGAATTTCCGCAATTTAACGTAATCAATCAGAAATCATTACGATTAATTTAACGAGATACACGAATCAATATTTTAATTACGGTTTGTAGTTTATTTTAGATTTACTAGGTATATTAGAAGCGATGTGCATGTGTAAAGTGTTTGTGAAAAGATATGCAGAAAGGACAGGTTCCAAAGAAATTTAAAAAAATATATGCATCACGACCAAAATTTTTCAATTCTTTGGAATATCTGCGCTACTACTGTGTTTAAATGAAAACACGCTAATCGGCCAGAATTACGTGAAGCTGCTACTAATGTGTGCGGCAAGGAACTCACGCATTTGAATGTTTTTGAGAAAGAACAGATAGGACATGCCATAGAAACTGCTCTCTCGCTTAATAAATTACAGAAAAGCTACTTAATAAATGTTCGTACGATTATGAATGACGATAATTACAAATTTACCCAATACAGTACAGAGAGTAGTATCGTTGCACATTTTAGTGGCATCTCTATCAAATTCATAAGATGATTCATGTAAAAAACATAGAAAACATTCAACGCCATTTCAAAACCTACGTACCTTAGCTCCCTGTAGCCATGTCGAAAGAAAAAAATATATTCTACTAAAGGTTTCAATAAGTAGATATAGCATACTTGTTACTGTGTAAATTTTGTGGGTTAGTTCATGGCCAAGTGTTTTGTCTAGTAGTGGTAGAAGTGATTGTGAAAATATTTATAGTAGAAGAAAAAAACAGTATTATTATTATCCTACTCATAACATTTCAAAACTGGTTCTGCATCAGAGCTATAAACATCAAAATAGACGTTAATTGAATAAGTAGTTAAGGAAATATATTGAACAAGGAAAATGTTATGTACCTCTTCATCTCGGATATCTTTGAGCGTGTACGAAACGACGGTTATGCCCATGTTGATTAGGTCACTTGAAGCTACCTCGAACACCTGAAACAGTAAACATATTGTTTTTTAAAAACAAAAATCAGTCAGTATAGGTCCCCCGCACAGGACCGGTCGTTGTGGCGACGCTTAGGGGAGACCTATGTCCAGCAGAGAACGTCTTTCGGCTGAGATGATGATGTTAGGTTCTCTCTAGTCAAGCATTCTCCATCGTTGACCACGTCATAGCTTACGTTCATGTGAGATAGTGGCATATGTGGGAGCTTATCAAAAAAATATGACGACGACAAAACTTTGTTTCAAAACACAAATTTTATCTATTTATTAGATTATGTGATAGTTGTATAAAAAAATAAAAAGGTATATTATCGTGAAAATTGTACTGTACTGATAGAAGGCTAAGTTATGTTGGCCAAATGCCAAGAACCTGAGAAATTTAACATATGTACTCATCGTTATTAATAAATCTTGCTGATTTATGCTTAGTTTAAAAACTGATTGAAGAAATCAATATTGGATATTCACTTGTGTTGATTTTTAGGGTTCCGTACCTCAAAAGGAAAAAACGGAACCCTTATAGGATCACTTTGTTGTCCGTCTGTCCGTCCGTCTGTCAAGACCCTTTTTCTCAGGAACGCGTGGAGGTATGAAGCTGAAATTTATATCAATTACTCAGGTCTACTGTCCCTTGAAGCTGTGAAAAAATCAAACTTCTAAGCCAACGCAATCAAAAGATACAGCCGTTTATGCCGCAAATTTTCGACACTTGCAAGGGAATCAAAACCTACAGGGTGCTTCCCGTGAACTCAGAATCTTGAAATTTGGTACGAAGCAACGTCTTATAGCATAGATAAAGGAAAAATTACGAAAACCACAAATTTTTAGTTACATCACATAATATTTTTTTTTTTAATAATTTTAAACTTACTACCCATTTCCTCATAAACGCGTAGAGGTATTAAATTGAAATTCATACCAAATACTCAGGTCTATAATACCTTTAAGTTGTAACAAAATCAAACTTCTATGTCAACGCAATCAAAAGAAACAGCAATTTAAGCTGCATATTTTGAAACTCGCAAGTACTCGCAAGGGAATCAAAACCTAAACGGTACTTCCAGTCGACCTAGAATCTTGAAATTTGGCATGAAGCAACGTTTTATAGCACTCATATAGGGAAAAGTCTGAAAACTGAAAATTTATTGTTACGTCACAAGAATTATTTTTTTGAAAAATCTTCAACGCTCGATTCGAGAATTGAACTTTATTCATAGGTAAGTTAGAGGTATTGAGTTGAAATTAACACCATATAATTGGGTCCGTGGTCCCTTGAAGCTGTGCAAAAATCAATTTTCAATTCAATTGGTAAAGTGACGGGAAAAAAAGATTCGTCCGTTTATACTGCAAAAAACGTACATTTCGAGACTGTCGAATTGTTCGATTGAACTGTTTTTATAGATAAGTTACTACGGAACCCTCAGTGCGCGAGTCCGACTCGCACTTGCCCGGTTTTTTATATAATCTACTTAAATATATAAGGAGAAACTGACTGACTGACATTAACGTACAGCCGAAAAAAAATGTAATAGCACTAAAATTAGGTTATCAAAATAGGTAGTTAAATAACGCAGCAACTAGTTATTCAATTTTCCTTATTCATTTTTAAGTACTCTCCTAGTTAAATTAAGTTTAGTTTTATATTTTATATTTAGTACAAAAAATAAGGCAATTGTCAGATGTATCCACAGCTAGGTTAGTTTGCTATACTTATTTCAACAGTAGTAGTCTTATGGCATTTTATTGTGAATATCTGAAACTGATGTAGAATCAATTTTCGTATTCGTAAAGAGAGTAACTCAGGCTAAAATGGGTTCTCGCGAGTCCTTTAGAAACTTATTCAAAAAATCGTTTTACTAACTCTGCCTGCACTTTATATTTTAGAAAGTATGTTTTAAGTTTGCAAAAACTTAGGACTTTCATAATTAGAAGCGATTTAACAATATAAAAATGGGTCCTTGCCTTCTGATGTTTTATAAATAGCACATGGCACATAACCCCATGTCAAATTAGGAAGAGGACGACTCATGGTGGGAGCATCTAGCAATCTCTTGTTGAATAAAATTCAGAAGCTGCTAATCAGTATTTAAACTTAACACATACTCGTAGTTATTGTCGATTCGTTATTTTAATATATCAGCCAACTAACCTTTTTAGAGAAGATTTTTCTGTCTTTGTATATCTCCTCAACCGTCATGGAGCCCATGATAGCACGCTGATGACCCTCCAGAGTCGCCAGGGCTATATGCTGTACCTCCTCCTCACTTTTGCTTAAGAACTGCTCGCACGCAGAAAGCAGCATCTCAGCATTTTGACCTTGAATCTTGACCTGGAATTACATAAAAATATGTGGTGAGACAGTGTTACTTAGACTTGTGGTATACAGTAACTGTCTCACCTGATGGTGCGACGATGTGGTCGTCGATGGAACACGTTTACCTAGAACTAACCTATTCATTCATGTCTTTAAGACACCCCAGGTTGTATTTGCACTCTCCGCTGCAGATTTCGCCAGGGAATTCTACTCCTTAGTTGGATAATTAACGTGTTCCCAAAAAGTTTTGTATGTAGGTATGGTTGAGATATCAACATATACCAATAGCATAAAGCTATATGTGCAATTTCGATGCATATTCCCCGAAAGTTAAAGTTTTTGATTAGTGTTTGCGGTTACTACCACTTCTCAGCCAATTTGTGAAAGCTTGAATATCAGAAACAACAGTAGCGATCACCAGAAAAGTGTTGAGGAAAGACGTTTGTTGGCGGTAGCTGTGCTCTCTTTACAAGCTCACTGTGCTGGATCCTGTGATATGCCGTACCTATAGTCTAGGCTAGACGAAAATAAGAGATTAACTTTTGGTTCAAGAAGCATTGGAACCTTAACAAGACCAGCGTTTCGATTTCTAAATATTATAGACGATCTTCGCCCATATTTCCGGGAACCCACTTACACTAGCTGTTTTTCCTCAACATGCGCTATATAAGAATAATAATAATTACCTGTGCTATACCAGTCACGGATATAGGTACACCCTGGCTGGTATATACAGTTGGAGACTCCACCTGCAGTGTCATGGTGTTCAGAGAAATACGCTGCACCTGCTGGAACCACGGCCAGACGAACGTGCGTCCTCCCGGCACCAGCAAGGGCTTTGAGTGACAGCATCCTGAATAGAACAGTCATTGTGTGCTTCATAAATGTACTAGCAAACCCATATTGATTTGCTGAACTATGAGTAAAGGAAAGGGAATGTAGAACATAAAACCTTTATCAAGTATTTAATTCAAAACAATGCAAATAAAAGTTTCAATATCTATCTAATCAAATACATATGTTATCATTGTAAGTTAAATATTTTTTGCATGAGCAATCAACTATGATTTCGATAAGAATTCATCTTATGGCATGTGTCAGATAGCAGATAAAACACTTCGCGTTGCTTTAGGCATTCGTAACATACGCAGATGGCACAAATACTGCATGGAAGATAAGAACAATACTAAAACAACGTTTGAATTTAATCCACATAGCAGTTGGTTCCAACAATAATAGCAATTTGGGTTAGGGAATCGAACCCGGGACCACACATCTCCCGCGCTGATTCACGATGGTTAATCTCTAATGGAATTGCGGTCTGGAGGACGCAATACGCATTTAATCGTGGATTTCCGAACACACGCCCGCAATACCGCACTATCATCATGCGTCACAAGGATTAATAGATTAGGCTATATAGCAGAACAACGCAATATTATCCTGGTATTGAGCCAGGCAGCCGAACAGTCGCTTATGTTCCGTACTCTTGATAAACAAAAGACGAGTAACATTCGTTCCAAGGTTCCGAAGAATACGAGGTTTTCGTTTGTCGCTTTCAGCCAATTAACTAATGAGGTCGTCGTTATTTATGAAGCAATTAAGCCTAGCCCTGATTACAATGGCTTTCCAAGGTTATAACATTTCATAGGTAGAAAATATGAGGCACTATACACATATTAGCTACTGTCCACAGCTTTGTTCCAGGTCACGGTCCACACGTGTACAGTTTTTTTATGAATACAGCTATTAAGGCGTGAAACGGAAAACAAACAGAGAGAGTAAGAGAGAGAGAGTAAAACAAGATATAATACAATTCAATCAAAACTTTCGCATTAACAATATTAACTAGCTTCTGCAGAATGTTGAAAATTATCTCAAGGGAAACTCCCTGGATAAAAAGTGCGTATTTCGTAACCTAAGATAAGCTTTAAATGTGCGTCCAGTCATAATCCTTTCAGTTGTTAAGACATGACGAGGTAACAAACAGACAAACCAGAGTTACTTTCGCATTTATAATATTAGTAACCATAATAATTATATAACATGGACATTGGGAGACCATAACCATAACAAATGGATTCTGCCATGCCATGAAGATAGGCAGATAGGCTAGGCTTTCTATTTTTATCATTTATCTTTTTTCAAATTATCAGAATTATTAAAGTAGATTTTAATAGTGTATGTTAATTTGACATTGAACTCAATATGATATTATCATAAATTATATTATTAGCATAGCATAGAAATGATTGCCAAAAGAAATAACATTAACAAAAGTAAAATAAAAATAGAATGTGTGCAAGTAGCTGTGTATCTAGAGTTGCTAAAGCCCAGATTCTGTGTTTTACGATTTGTATTTGTAAAAAATTAGGTTAAGTGTGGCCACGGTGTGTGGTACATATTTTAAAATAATCATGATTCAGAAAACATATGGCTATCATCCCAGGTTTGAAATTTCTGATTGGAATAGTCAGTATGTAGTTATTTTGTGGATTATTACTTTGGAACTTTATATCAACGATATATTTTTAATCCTCCACTTAATAAAATGCTATTTATATCCTTGGTCGAAAGAACTGCTTCATAGCATGTGGTGTCCATAAGGCAGCATTTATTATTTAATTCATGCAATGCTTTTCACCAGAATTTACACCGTGTGTCAGACATCAACACCCAAAGTATACCATGGATCCAGTTCATGATTCTGAAACCCTGAAATTTTTCTTGTATGATGTAGTATGTATGCTTACTGGCTTTATTCAGTCTAATCATACACTTCAGGCATGCAAGCTATGTATGAGAAAAAAACAATAAAATAAATTAATAGTAGAGTGTACAAAAAGAGGTTTGCAAGATAGTCACTCTAATAGGTACAAAAAGTAAAAACAAGACAATTGATGATATCTAATTCATACAATCTAAGTGGCAGAGTATTTTATTGGCTGAGCAACAGCCAATTGACAAATATATTTTGTTTAAAAAATTCTGATACCTATCTCTATTGTACAATTGTATTATTTAAAAATGAACAACCCTTCCTCAGATTATTAGCTGGTGTCCTTGTAACCACACATGTTCTATAGTATAGCTGAAGAACACACAAGAGTTCTACTCTTTATATTTATCTGTAACTGCCCCTACAAAAAACTTTGGTGTCAAATGTTGTGTTCTTTTGAAGTGCAGAGTGAGAGAGATTTTAAGACTATTATTGACTAAAACCCAACTATTTGTTTGTGTGGTGATGTCTGGCACACAATCCACTAACTTAACATAGGTAAAATTATTAAAATTTTATTGATTGACCATTTGAAATCAAAAAAAGGTATTCAATAAAGATATAGCTAGCAACAATAACTAAGAATTGCGCTTGAATATCAAATGTAACTACTTGGTGGCTACACTCCGGCAACCACCTTAACCTATCACATACCCGCAAAACGAGACACAATAGTAAGACAATAACAGCACGGTTGCATGAGAGGGGTCGGGGATTCATAAAATAATGCAAAAGCAGATATGGCATCATATTATAGACCAAACCTAACCTAATGATTGTATGTGCATGCTCTGAAGGATGATGTGTGTGAATATTTTCTATGCTGCACCTGTCATGTGATTTACCATTCATCTGTGAGTCAGTGTACTCAGTTTACCATAGATTTTTAGTAAAACACAACAGACTATTTGAAAAACTCCTAGCCAAACAAATTTATTTATTTATTTAATTTAAACAGAACGGCCGAAGCCAATTACACCATTTAAACAGAGAAACAAGTACAGAAGACACAACACAACAATAAAAAGATAAATAGAGTAAAACAAAAATTAAATGATTTTAAAAAAGACACATTGTAAGTCGCGCAGGACTTTCCTATACTATAGTACACACTCATACATCCATCTCACAAAATTTCATACATTCTGACAGTATCGTCTTCCATTCATCCGAAATATATGGTTGTTGTTGCAACAATGGCAGGAATGTTCAAAGGTCTTTGTGTCTCAGAAACTCAAAGGACTCCTGAATGAAAGAAAACAGGTGGGTTTTATTTAGTAAAAGTTTGAAAATCTCTCTGTCTTCTCTTCAATAAAGCTCTTAGATTAATTTGATTCCACAGTTGTTTTTTGTAACTATTGCATTATGTATGTGATAAAACAAGTAGAGCTCCTAGGAAAACCCAGGTGAGGGTTATAACATGTGTGGTAACAAGTTTAAATACAAATCTGAGAAAGGGTTGCTAATTTTCCTAATAATACAATTAAATAATAGATAGGTATCAGAATATTCTATACAAAATTTCAATTGGCTGTTTGTCCAATAAGATAGATCACTATGCAAATATTCTACCCCTAAATATCCTATGAATGTGGTATAACTAATTGTATTGTTTTTACTTTTTATATTAGATTGAATAACATGCAGAACTTCTTAATGTACACACTACTTTTTTATTTTATTGAATTTTTTTTTGTTTATTCTATTATTTCATTTTATTGTTTATCATCTTTTCCTCATACATAGCTTGTAGCTTGCGTGCCTATAGTGAATGAATAGACTGAATAGAGGCAATAGAGCCGGCATGCAAACCTACTGCCTAGCGCAAGTACTACATAAGTACTATAAAAATTACACTTCGCGCTAGCCAGACACTCAAATTGGTGCAATGATGTCATCTTTAATCTTGTCATTACATATTCTACGAACATAATAACTAAGTATAAACGTCGCACGGTATTGTATGGCGTTACGCCTCTATATTTTTAATGTATTCAGACATGTACGACACCGAAAAACAACAAAAAAGAGATAGTGTAAATAGTACTTACCAGAGACGACAAGCGCCTCATTAGGCCCGCATGTTACAAAACCCCAAGCCATTTTAATTTTATTGAAAGGAAACTAACTTTGAACCAAATAAACTCAGTAAATCAAACTAAACACAAATTATTTAATAATATTTATGTCAAAACACAAATCGGCTTCTTGGAAATGGATGGGCGACTCCACAGACTGCTAAAAACTACCTATATAAATAAATAAATACGATCGTTCAACCACAGACTACTTAGAGATACTGCTTATCGTTCGACTAGACTTAGCGACGCACCACACGGTCTAGTAGGGCTATAAGCTGAGTGTACACACAGTGACATTATCTATTTTTTTTTTATAATCCAATAAAACAGAAACTATAACAAGACCGACGCACCCGTAGGTAGGCCGCGCTTGATTTGTACGCAGAACAATGTTGCGTGCTTTGGCTCTAATGTAGCTCTACTGTACAAGTCCAGTTTACAGTTCGTCCGCTATAAGTTGGCGAGTGTGAAGTTAGGCTCTGCGAATTTTGGCGCTTGAAATATCGTACAAAAATATAGGTTTTAAAAACAATGCAATTTGCAAAAACAGTTATTGGCACTTATTTTGTTAAAACCTTTATTTTTGTACGATATTTCAAGCGCCAAAATTCGCAGAGCCTAACTTCACACGCGCCAATTTATAACGGACGAATTGTATACAAAAATGTATGCGTACACGTAGCTAACGGGTGCGCAATGTAGTTCAACATTTAAAATCACAGACTGTTGTAAGAGAGAGAGTTTGTGCGGAAAGAGTTGAAGTCGAGAAGAAAAGTCGTAAGATTTGAAGGCGCTGCTATTATAAATAAGTATCCTTACGTTTTGTTACGTTGAGAACACTGTTACGTCATAATAGTGCGAATATTAAATCTTGATCTTTTGACATTATGATAGACTACGCTCTGCTATACTCCGTCGGTTTAGGTAGTTAACTAAAGGTAAACAATCTTGGTATGTCTTTTTATATTAAAGAGGTTGTATATAATATACACAAAGATTATTTAAATTTAGTTTATTAGCTAACATCGATTTAGGTAAATACCTATTTGCAAAGATTTTTACATAGGTACAATTTATAGACAATTTTTAGATAAAAAGACATGTCAAGATAAGAAGCAGCTCTAACCAATAATAAATATTAGTAAATTTGTTGAACTAGCTCATGTGATGAAACTAAAAAAAATAGTTTCATCATATAGCATACACGCTATATTATTGCAATTGCTGTCTAGTATTTTTTTGCGTAAACGATCCATCTACACATTTGTGCATACATCCATTCTTACAAACTTTCACGTTTATAATGTTAGACTCTGTGCGATAAAAGAATGGTCGTGGGCCGGTCTCATCCCGGACTTGTAAATGTTACTTGAGGTTGAGGGGCATCCGTGAGTCATAAGTTGAGTTGTTTCCGTGACTTCTTACCAATTCAGCCATCCTGCGTTGATCCGATGAGTTATATCTCGGTCAACCTCAGCATTCTCTTGGACAAGCGACCCGAGGTACTAAAATTCGGAACAAATCGGTATGGGCGTTCCAGTGATAGCTAAAGGTATAGATATAGATAGATTTGAAGACCACCGAGATAGCAGAACAAGTAATCCACTTCGGTTTTTCTAAATTTCAGACCATCACTCACCAGTCTGTGCCACTACACCTTCAATCTGGTCTGGAACTCTAGGCCTCTCTCGGCAACCAGCACAATATCATCGGTAAACATTATGCACTAGGGAACCTCTTCCTAAATGCCTCACGTCAGAGCGTCCATTACACAGGTCTACAAAAAACGAAATTTTTTTTTTGCTGGCATACCCATATTAAAATTTGATGAATTACTTGATATTAGATCGTACTTAAGTAAAAAACGTCAAAGCTACGTGTAATTTTTAAACTACACACATCGGAAAAAAATACCCATTTTGTTGTGTTTACAGTGTTCGCATTCTGCCAATATTTGTAATTATTGGATAATAACATTATGTCGTCGTCCAGGAGGAGTAGTTCAAATGATCCGAATACATTTTGCTGGGTTTGCGACGAATATGTGGCGGAAAAAAATTAAAAACCTATAACGGCCTTCGTAAAAAAGGCATATTTTGAATATTTCAAGATCAAAATTAAGGACCAGGACCAGCCATGGGTACAAAATATCGTGTGTAAAATGTGTAATGAATATTTAAGACAGTGGTAGAGTAGTAAACGAACCCAATTGAAGTTCGGTGTACCTATGATATAGTCAAAACCAAAAAACCATTTTGACGTTTGTTATTTATGTTTAGTGAAATTACATAGGGTAAATAGAAAAAAACGACATATCCTGACCTACCCTTTGCTAGAAGACCTTTGCCACACTCAGACGATGCTATAAAGACAGTGCCATCAATTTGTTGGACATAAATATGATGGAGGCTTCTTCAAATGCACAGACAGTGAGTTTGAATCATCGGCGGTGCCCTTACTCTTTACACAAAATGTAGAGAAGCTAAAAGCTGGTATTTTCGATGGGCCTCAAATAATAACTTTGATAAAAGACAAAGACTTCATCCATACAATGAATAATTTGGAATCAGCAGCTTGGAAATCTTTCGTCAAAGTTGTCCAAAATTTCTTAGGTAGTGAAAAGGCAAAAAATTACGTAGAATTAGTTCCAGAGCTTCTGGATAACTTTAAAAATGTTAGTGGTTACATGAGCATAAAACTGCACTGCCTGTTTAGTCACTAGGACAAGTTCCCTGAAAATCTTGGTTCTTATAGTGAAGAATAAGGAGAGCGATTCAATCACGATTTAAAATGGATGGAAGATTGGTACCAAGGTCGTTGGGATGTGCATATGATGGCAGATTACTGTTGGAGTATCACACGGGAGGATTATAATACTACACATTCTAAAAAAACTACAAAAAGAAGCTTCTTACCTGTAAAATAATGAATCAAATGTTTAAAATTTAATTATTTTGTTTTTTTTTTACATATCTCATATCTCAAAAACTACACGTAGCATTAAAAAAATAAGTATGCAGTTGTGATTCAGGGATCTAATATACTAAAAATCTGTTATAGTTTTCTCGGCAACAAAATCACTGTAGACCTGTGTTATCATCAAGAAGAGGTAAAGGCTGAGAGTTGGCCCTTGATGTAAGCCGACAGCCACATTGAAGCTGCCACTAATGCCCACTGTAGACCGGACTACACCGACTGCACATTGCTAAGATCAACTGCACAATGCACATATGCTTTATCCTTAAGGGTCGAGGTCAACGAATACCATGCGAAAGTTTTTTATGTGCACTTCTGTATTTAACAGATGGCGTAAACCCCAATCGAGCATACAACGGAAATGGTTCTTTGAACTGAACAGAAAAGATGGATGGCTTGTGTGAGGAGTAAATACCACAGAAAAGAGAGTTGATGCTAGTATGATGAGTGATAAGACAGAATGGATGAAAAAAATGGTAAGCTAAGGTAAGGTAGGTTAATTGGAAGCTGCTGGCAGATGCATAATCACTGAAAATCTTTTCAGTGATTATGAATGAGCAAAATATTTATCAGAATCGGATTTCTCTTACGATTCCTGATTTATGTTATTACATTCTACTTAGTTGTGTAACGAAGAATATCATTAAAGATACTAAAATATATTCTAAATGAAAATCCTTTGATTTTTTTTATTGTTTTAACCCGTTATTTTAATATTAAATCATTTAAAAGAAAACATTCGATACGTTTTATAAAATTCTATAAGTAACCAAAGAAAGACCTTTTAAGGGGGATGTTCCAGCTTAGCCCGCGAAATTCAAATTTTCTTACGTTTTTTGCAATTTGAAAGCCAGTGATAAGTTGTATAAAGTTAAAAATACTTAAGCGGCTGTAAAACGTAACTAATTACATAATTATAAACATAAAAATCATTAATACAAGCCTCCAAGCTCACCTAAGTGTAGGAACGATTATTTCGAGGTCAAAAACGTTCTTGCAACTAAGTGAGCTTGGAGGCTTGTATTGATGATTTTTATGTTTATAATTATGTAACTAGTTACGTTTTACAACCGCTTAAGTATTTTTAACTTTATACAACCTACCACTGGCTTGCAAATTGCAAAAAACGTAAGAAAATTTGAATTTCGCGGGCTACTTGAAGCGTTCATCTTAATCAGTCTTGATCAATCAGTGTTGCCTACATCAGATTTCACTGTACCCTAATAGTTATCCAAGTCGGTTGATTTTTTAGACAGAATATACGTGTTTATCTTTAATTTTACACACTTATTTACCATTAATGTACTATTGTTTAAAAACAAAATATCATTTCTTTAATGATATAAAGAACATGAAAAATAAAAAATAATAATAATTGAAACTTTGATTTAAACTGCACATTACACATATACAGAAATACATTTAACTAGCTTCTATCCTTGGTTTCTTTCACCCGTGGTATCCCACTAATATAATAAAGGTGTATGTCCCGCATGGTATTCGGACGTAAAGAATAAAACCATCCCATGTCTACCCGTGAGTGCCGTAAGAGGCGACTAAGAGACAAAACAGAGATCACAGCATTCCCTGTCCTTTGCAACTGCTCCACAGTGATCAACCACCCGCATGCTACAACGGAGGGGTTGTCATTATTAATAGTTATAAAATATGAGGGCTATTTAATTGAGTATTAACTGTGACGTCATGCGTTGGCTGGGTTCGCGATATTATCATTCCCGTGTAGAACTGTTTAAAGTTTTTCCCCATTTCGACATGATTTCGAGTAAAACCACAATCACAATAAAATAAAACAATAAATAAAGCGGTGGGATATTGACTTTGATATTGATATTGTTTGACTACGATCCCATCAGGTGGGATTGCAGTCAAGCACTAGTTTATAACAAATTTAAAAAAAAGCTGCATGAACACAAAATAAAGTTTGGTAAGTATTAAAATTTGATATATTAATAGCTTTGTTGTTTTACTCAAGGATTAAGATCCTTACCATAAAAAAACTTTTTTTTTCAGTTCACCGGATCTTTTACCGCGCAGATTCTATTCACCATTATCATAGCTCACTGTATTAAACCCGTAGACATAGTTCAACTTCAACTCTTCAATAAGGGCATTTCGTCGCTGTAGAATGATAACCTCGTATGTCCATAAATCCAAACTTCACAGGAAACGAAAAAAACTGTTAATTTCGTCAATGTATGAAATATTTATTTTACTCAATATATGACACTAGTAGTCATATACTGGGTTCACAGTTTCGCCGTATTATAAAATACGTGGTTTTCATACGATTTTTACAACACCAAAAAAAAAGTTTTTTTGACATACGAGGTTTTCATTCTACAGCGACGATTTGTGGAAGGGACACCACACTTTTGCCAATTTTACCAATAACGCGTGCGAATTGTTATTAAACCTTCAAACGCTGGAGAGTATAACCGGCGGCACATAACTTGGCAATGCGCAGAAATCGTTTTTTAGGTCTATTTGGTGGTCAAGCGGGACGCGGGGTACGAGGTAGCGCTGATCCGGCGCGCGATTGGTGCAACATTATAATAGTAGTTTATGATTGGTGCGTTAGACGACTTTTGACTCCGCACTGCGTTACGTCCTGTTCGCTCATTGGCTGTTTTGTGCACCATGCGCGAAACTTGACAACGTATTTGGGGGGTATTATATTTAGGGCCTCGTTCACCATCTCCGAGTAGGCACTACTCACTGAATAAATTCAAAAATGTGACAGAATTCGTATGAAATTATCTGTCAAGTAAGATACTCGAAACTTAATCATAGGTGGTGAACGAGGCCCTTAGCGTGAAAAGTAAAATAAACATAAATATACAAGTTCAAAATAAAAGAATTTCTTTTCAGACGCAGACTAACATTTTACCACAGATTATGTCTATGTAGACATAGTTAAAACTAAGGCCTCTCGTACACGGGTCGTTTTTTCGCCGTGCGTAGGCACGGTGTGCAGTGTTGTACAAATGGATCACTGAGAGAGCTTGTTTTACAAACGTGTGAAGAAATACTCCTAATATTTCTTCACATGTTTATTTTTAGGTAATAAGCTGCGTCTCAAAAAGACGTCCTTGATCAATTAAACAATACTTAAATACTTTTTGAAAAATATTACGATTTGAAAAACTGGTAAATAAAGTGGGAATTTATATCTAATAAAAAAATCGGCTAAGTATCAAGATTAGGTTGGTGCGCTATTCGGTTGCAGTGGGTTGCCATACGAGCAGCACCGTGGCGTCAAGCTATAAGAAAACTTGTCTACATCTTCCCTGAGTTGATAGATGATAAACGTATGAAATGCGTCAAAATGCCTCCCGTTTTTCTAAAATTGTATGTATCTGAAACCTTAGTTTTCTACTTCTAGATAAAACACGAGGATAATCTATTTACTATAAGGATAATTCAAGGTAGTCTGTAGCTTAGTCTAGAAAAATCGTAACAGAGCCGCACTTGGCTGTTATCTTGCCCGGTAGCTTTTAACGTGCCGTGTATAAGATGCCTAATTATTATGGATTTTGACGTTGACAGTTGACAACTTGTTTTTGTGAATGTTCCGCATTGCTGCAAAACCATGCAAAACGCAAGTCGCAATGGATTTGAACGCGGTCAGAATTGAAAAAGTTATTTTTCTTTTTTTAACAATATAAAAATAATAATTTAAATCCATGGAATCATTAAGTAAAGGTAATCTACAGTAGATCTATGATAGTGACCGGAAACGTTGTATCTGAAAAAAATAAAGTTGACAGTGACACTTGACATTTTGTTTCATTTTTGACGTCGCTTTTCTTTTCTCAGTTTTTCAGGTTTTCCGGTTTTCGCAGAGCTTTGGCCTTGCTGTTTTCTGTTACCGTTAGCAATCGAGCAAGGAACTTGTTGAAAGAAATTATCAAGTAAACATAGGTAAACAAATGATAATATACCTAACAATAAAAATATGCAAACATACTGTTATAACTTGTAAAAAGATTTTTAAAATTTAAAGTACATAAAAGAATAAAGCAAAAATAATAATTAAGTAAGTAAGAACAGAAAAGATGAGTCGTATGATCTGGTTAAAAAGCGAACATTATTAACATTTTATTGTATAAAAATAAAAGTATTATTTCGTTGTTTTAGTGGAGGCAATTGACGCAGAACAATTTGCCATCACCTATAAGTACCAACGCACAACCCAGTCAACTAAGTACCTACCTGTGACTGAGAGAGCCATCTGCTGCCGAAGAATCTGTTCCTATCCAGGAGATCTCAGGTTTGAATAACTGACACAAATACTTATGCTTAATAGCTAAATATTTTCTTAAATTTTTGAAATGTCCCTCCAAAAATTATTAAAAATATTTTTTCCTCTCAGCTTTCCGCTCCTTCTTTTTTATTAGAAAAACAAAACTACCCTCATGTACCTACCTAATTTTATGCAGTGTGCTGTAAAAAACACATTTATAGTTTTGTGAAGGATTTTGTATACATGCCAAAGACTTTTTGCTTTAGTCAGCAGCTTTTCATATTTGGTATTTGATGGGCAGCCCTCAAACTTTACACAAGTAACAATATGACTGATGCAAGCTAAGCTAACCCAGCGAGTAATCCTTCCAATTCCAAGGAGTAAGTAATCCTTGGTCTGCTAACTTGCTTATATACGTTTATTAGACTACCTTCTTCCAGCGGCTTTGCCTGCATGAAAGTCAAAGATTATCCCAGAAAACAAGTTCACAGGATGATTGGTTTTGTATTTCGGGCTGGTTTCTCTAACTCCACATCTAAAGCGCATCTTTTGTGTGCATGTGGGATAGATGTGTCATTCAATCCACCCCAGCTCCTCAAGGAAGGCAAGCCACATCTTGGTGTTACTGACAATTTCATAGAGGGCACTTGGGTGCTCAAAGTACTTTGCCCTATATCCAGCGACCACTGGGCAGGCAAGTTTAGAAGCAGATGAGATGCCATCTCAACCACATCCATTCAGGCTCTGCCGAGTGAGCTGTTTGTAACTCCTATGACAAAGAAATGCTTATTAAAGGTCCCATGGCCAGTTGTAACGGCTGCGACTTTTAATAAGTGAGGTTTGGTCAGTTGTAGGGGCTGTTTTATGAAGAGGCTATCAGTAGAGCGAAGTGCCTCCTTGACCTGCCTGTGGTCTCTATGGTCTACCCATAGTTTGTGGTGTCAATCTTTGGCGGGTTTCCTTACCATATTACATAGGTATTTGAAGGGATATGGCACAATCTAATCAGACTGTATCGCTGACATACCCCAACCTGTTCTAGCAAGTTCAACTGCTGCATTGTTGCCTCATGAATCGCTGTGTCCTTTGATACATTGAATGGTTACTTGGTTGTGTTTATCCGTCTGGTGAAGATTTTAGTGTGACTGTTAATAGGTCAAACCGTTTCGAAAAAGAATGGGGTATAGGTAAGGTAGGTGGTTAAAAAATATTTTACTTCCTATTATCAGACTTGCTGAATATATACACAAGATATCATTAGAATTGGTCAAGCCAGTTCGGTGGAGTTTGGCAACAAATACCGTGACACGAGAATTTTATATATTAGACGCTTGCAGGACAGCCAGTCTGAGAATATGCCTGCGGAGTGGTCTTTAACTTCTCTAGTTGTGATAGCTGAAGCTGCCAGGGCAATGCCCAAGCACTCAGCCTGGCAAACCGCGTTATGAACCCCCAATGGCGTGGCTATGTGAATGTTGCGATCTTCCTAGCAGATTCTTTTTTGAATCTATTAGTGAAGATGCGCAGCTCTGCAGGGCTCAGCCTTTCGCAGCGGTGGACCTCTTGGATTTTGTATTTTTGCCAACTGCACGAGGCATAAGTACTCAGCCGTCGTTTGCTTTCGTTATAGGAAGCTTATTATTGAGTTTTACGAGTAGAGCAGCGTGTTGTGTTCATCTTTTACCCTAGAGATTCATTTTTATCAGGCGTACTGCCGCCATCTTCGCTTTCTGTTTTATGAATGGTTGGATTGGAGGGAGTCCCAGCTTGGCTTCGAGCGCTGCGGTCGGAGTAGTCACCATGCAGGCCTTTTTTTGTTTTGTAGTTTGTTTACGGCTGTGGCTAACTTGGTGCGGGTCCAGCTTACCACAGCCTCTTAAGTAATTATGGGCCGAATTACTCCAGTATATAGTCTGAGTCCGATTGTGGGAGATAGGCTGTGGAGTCTTCTGGCTATGCAAGCCCTACTCACAGGATGATTAGTATCATAATAATATGTCATATTCCAGGACTTTGGTCTCAAGTTTTATACAAACATACAGCCTTTAGCGTGTAAAAAAAAAGTGTATTAAACAATCACACATTCGCATTTGTAACATTAATAGGTACTACTATTACTAGCTGCTCGCCAGTCGCCACGGTTTCGCCCGGGCACAATTTTAGTTTTTGAACAGTAATTATTTGTTTCCAACCGGGACCCCTGAAGCCTGGGGGGACCTTGTATAATTGATACGGCTGCTTTATGCGGCGGCAGCTACACCCATGAGAATAAGTTACTGGTTGCGCTCGCTCGTCCAGCCATTACTGTCTTCAGAGAACTATAGCAGGTCTCAGCCAGTGAAAAGCGTTTTATTTTAATGATCAAGAGGTAGCTGCGTTACTTTTGACCTAACTTGAGACTTTTTGTCATAATGATGTGTTCTACAAAGCTGTTCTTCTCTTACAGATCCTCGCGGTACCTGTGACACAACATCACATCAGAAATGCAGACACAACACAAACGAGTTTCATCATACAAGGTAAGCTAATTTAATTTTCTATAGTTAGTATTATTTTAAAATTCTCTCTGTAGAGAATTTTAAAATAATACTAACTACGGTTATCAAAAAGTTGTATTTGTCTCAGCAATCATCTTCGTCGAGATCCTTATCTTTCACCTTAAGCTAAATAATAATATTAATTAAAACAAAATAAACAAAAACATAACAAAAATAAACAAACTATAGTCACACACAGGTAAAACACGCGTAATCTATAACTCATGTTAATAAAAAAATTAGCTTACGCTATCTTCTTAGCGTGTCGATAGTAAAACCCATTAAATTCCTTGCCTGGGCCAGTATTCGGTTACCTACGGCAAAGCCGTCTACTGATGCTGTCATCAAGTCCCTACTTGAACAAGTAACAGGGCACGTAATGCAGCATGGGACATGGTTTTAGGAGAGACGCCGCACAAACACTGAAGATCGGATTCGTCTGAGAACCCCATCTGTGGAGATTGCCTTTGCTGCGCCCAACCTGGCTGCGAAGTCTGTGTAGAGTTTTCATGGCCACTCGTGTCCGGCCGGGATGCTCTCCGACGGCTCGATAAAATCAACGGGAGGTTTAAGCTTCTCCCGCCAAAGGTCACATCTGTCCAAGGTGGTGTTACTTTGAGATGGGCTTGCTCTTGCAAAATAACTTTAACGACTTTTAAGTCTCACGGGCACCGAGCTGTAGTTGTACATAGGAAGGCGACGGTAGATTAGTTGTTTCGTCCTTTCTATGCGACTAGCTAGTGCCCTGCGAATTTTCTGGGGGTACAAAGCCGATTAGTGGATACAGCATTCGTACCGGTGTCGGTTTAAGGCAACCAGTAAGTTGGAGCGGCCGGAGCGGCTCCATTCTGGACAGGCATATTCGCCAGCGGAGAAGCAGAGCGCCATTCCACTTGTTCTTTTTTGTTTCTTGTATGCACTGTCCGTTTAACCTTCTCGAAATTATACCTGTAATTGGGTAGGGACCTGTCCAAAGTGATGCTAATATCTTGGATGTGGCTATGGTTAACAATTGGAACGTGCCACGAAATAAAACTACACCAATTTACATCACAAATGTATCATAAGTGTCTGCGCAACTGGACAATATGTGGAATCATTGACACAGGCGCAATCTCCTTAAAATGGATTAAAGAATGGAGCTGAGAATTTTATTCTTGTATCGATTGCCTCAGCGAACTTGTTCAAGAAAGCTGACTTAGTACATTTGCTGCTAAATACTGCAAAAACATTAGAATGTATTGCATCCGTATTCTAATGTAACTCAAGATATTTGTTACTGAAGAAGAGACGGTATGGTCTAAAACGAAGAACGAACGAAAAGCAGGCTAGGGCTGCCCAAATGTAGTGAAGAGAAAAATAAATAAATTTGTTTTTTCGAGCTGTAGTTTATGTACGACATTATATTCTTAAGCACAAGGTTCATTAAACATTAAAATCTTAAAAATTGCCTCTGCTTTAAAAAAAGAAATCCCCATTGACTCTGACGAAATCAGAAAAAAACCCTTGATGTGATAAATGAAAAGAAAAGGACACGAAGGTGAAATAACATGCCATGTATATCATAGCATGTTGCACCTAGTCGTAGGGCAATAAGAGACAGTTTTCGTTCGAGGAAATGTATAGAAAAATAATTTGATTGGTATTGTCTCATATATTCATTTCGCCATTTAAAAGGGGTGATAACCAGGAAACTCGCACGAAGCCATACTCCGGCCTGTTACCGAGAAATGGAGATTATTTCAATAGAAAAGCCCAATTAATTTATTTTTGAAGCTTTTTTTCCCTTAAGCTTTTAAGCTTTCTGTGTACGTAGTATAAAGTTGAAGATATTAATCTGCAAGCTTAAGGCTTCGAAAATTTAATTAGACCCATGATTACTTTGCCTGGCGACAGTGTTGATATTGAGGTCTGCAGAAATGGCGTATTTTCGACGCTATCCCAAATTAATATGTCTGCTACATTAATTACTAGCCATGATTAAGAAGAATCTTTGAAGCTCAAGATTTAGACTCCTGATTTAGGACATGAGATTTCTCATTTTTTTTCTATTACTTTGTCTATTCTTTTTAATTACTGAAGTGTAAAATAAATAAAATTTGATAGTCATCAAAAAACCGGCCCAGTGCGTATTGATCCAAACAAGGTTCAGACACAGTAAGAGGTTTCTTTTTTTTTGCCTGTTATCTACGGAATCCTAGAAAATAGTTTCATACAGACTTCCGAACTTGTTTCATTTCCATCATTTGGCAATTGTATTTTAAGCATAAATATTTTATGAGGGCAACCATTACCACAGCTTTCATAGTGGTGACGGAATACCAGTACAATTTATCCGATAGCTTTGATATAGAACCACAAACGCGTGGCATCCACCAAAACCGCACGGAATTCGCGCGGTAGATAGATAGGTAAAGCGCCTATGCATGCACCCCTTCTAATAGGGTTGTGCCCTGTATTGCAAATTCCCAACAGTGTGATATAATTGGTAGTGGGATGTTAGCTAAATCCTAAAAATAGTCAATTAATATCCTTCTATTTGTGATGTTATTGAAATGGTACACTGAACATGTTTATTTATTAATACAATAATATTCGTTGATTTTCTTATCATTTCTTTCCTAAAATAGTCGGTCTATTTTAGGAAAAGAAATGATACGTGTCAGGAAAAATTAACAGATGCTACCTATTCTATTTGTGATGTTATTGAAATGGTACACTGAACATGTTTATTTATTAATTCGCTAATATTCGTGATTTTCGTATTTGTTATTTGCTAAAATAACCGATCTATTTTAGGAAAGAAAAGATAAGAGTACAGACCGGTTATTTTAGGAAAGAAATTATACGTGTTAGGAAAAATTAACAGATGTTATTGTATTGTGTGAGCAACGTAGTGTAAAGCCTATTATTCATAAGCCTGGTATCATAGGGGCGTGCTACATATTAGCGCCGTGAAGCCGCGAACCATGCAAACCAATGGGCATATCCGTCGACTCGTGTTTAATTATCACTAATATCTTGATGGCTGTACAGTGTGCACTACACTTAGCTGGTCGATGATTATACCATACGCGTTGAGGTATCCCCAGTCGTAGGTTGGTAGTTGTTATCGGATGGTAGACCTGTGACATTTCTTTGAATAATTAGCAACTAATTATTTCTCAAATGCAACATATTTGACATTTGCCTAGTTTTTTGATTGAATTACTGAATTTCATTCGAACGGCTAGTTGAATGACTCCGTTTATAGTAAAAAGGTAAAACTGTTGTATATATTTACAGAAAGAGTTCAATAAACATGTATAAAATGGACATTAACGACGCTATTCTTAGAAATAAAGAATGAAATCGGCAGCATCACGTATTGTTTGTGCTCATTACTATCATCTTGTATCCGGAAATAATCGTTCCGATTCGTGAATGGCGTGTGGAAATGCGAGTAAGACGATGCTATAAAGGCGGAATCATATTCTGCTTCGTTACGCTACGTAAACCTACAACATGCTGACATAAAAGCATCATTTTACGTAAATACCGCACATTGTAAATGACTAATTCCAGTACATAAGTGATGGCGGTGACGTCACGAATGTGAATCTAGACAGCGTCTAGCCAAAACATGCCTGCATCATATTTTGTTGTAAAATCTGGGTCAAATGCCTACCTGACCTAATGATAGGTTACATCGTGTTTCGTATCGGGCCGTTTTGACCTGTATCGTGTTTAATAGAATAGACAAAGGGATAAGAAGGGCCTCTTTCAAAATTGTAGGTCGTCCGACTATGCTCACTATTATATGAATTAACACCAATTAAATACGCCTAAATAAGTACGACATGGTGCAATTGGCTAATGTGCGGGTTTGGCTGCAGCATCAGGATAAGGTGTCGTATCAACAAAATATATTTAGTACGTATTCCATGTTATTAATCGAAAGTACGAGTGTAAAATTGAAACAAACTAATATGAAAATGTTGAATCAAATTTTCATGATGCTAAGGTCTTCTTCAAAACCAAACTTCTACTGCAAATAATACTGCGTTGGAATCGGCCCTTCCTTTTAGAACATACGATGACGCACGACAGACGCACGAAATTAGTGGATTATAAAAACCCCTGTTGTCGTCAGAAGTAATAAGGACGGTGTGGTAGCCACGTGTTGGTACCTACGGCACGGCTCTCGCCTCAGATGTAAATTCATCCCGCCTTTGTTATAACCACCCTCGACGAAACCGTACAATTAAATAGCTCCTTTCAGCTTTTTTCTTTCTTACAAACTTGACATTTATTCAAGTGGGGTACACCATTGGAAGCTTCATGTTTTGTTTACATCTTCGGAAAAGTACTTACATACCTAGCCATCCCCTAGCGATAATTACTTTCATACTATTTCTAGTCATCTCTACCCAATGTTACTCCATGGACTTCAGATTCACTAAGTTACTCACATCGAACGTTACGGTTAACGCTCTACACCCCAGATCACCTGTGACCCAAATTCGTACACATGTTATACCCTTAGCGGCACAGCGTAGCCCGTAAAGCAATATTGATTATGGCAATTTGCCGCCCATCACAACAGGTGGCGATATCCTTGCAGCGGGGTACTACGCTCGTACTCCTTACAATGTTATTGCGCTTAGGTTTCCAGTTAGTGGAAAATTGATATATTGTGTGCACACTGATGTGATTGGAAAATACCCTCGGCCCTCAATCAGCCACGACTCCTCGGGCCATGAGTTGCGATGTAGCAAGCTTTATTTTGCTACAAAGTACGAGGGCGCTTTGGGAAATACTTTATAGAGAACATTTTGTAGGTATTGTCAACATACTGCCTTTACTGAGTGTAAATTACTAACACAGAGTTTATGAATCGAGTTGTTTGTTAAATTCAGTGTTGTTTTTGATTCAGACGGTTTCTTTGAAAAGAAATCTTACGTTTTTATAAATTGCACACGCAGTTTTACGTTTTATGGTGAGTTCAATTTTATACTTAGGGCCTATTTCACCACCTATGATTAAGTTTCGAGTATCTTACTTGACAGATAATTTCATACAAATTCTGTCAAACTTTTGAATTTATTCAGTGAGTAGTGCCTATAGACCAGGGTAGATAATTTTTGAAACCAAAAAAAATTACAGTAGGATGAAACCCATTAGAAAAGGAAGGGAATATGATCAAATTGAAAGGAAAAATAAATTACGGTCGATCCGAGTTCGGAAAGTGGGAGGGGGAGGTTTTTTAAGGGTAAAAAATGGTTTATCTTGATTTCCGGCAAAACTACAAGTCCTATGGAAAAAAGTTAACTGGCAAAGTTGTAGGCAATAAAAAGATCTACAACTTTTGTATTTGCAGATTTTTCACATAACCTCAAAATTTAGGTGAAAAATTCAAAAAACCAAGTTTTTGGTTTTTTATTTATATCTTTTTCAAAAACATTTTTTTTTCTACGAAATTTGGTGAAAACTTACCTTATTATGTCCCAAATACACTGTAATTTATTTGATTAAAAATATTTATTTTTTCGCTTCATTTTAATTTAATATCAAAAAAGCACCCTAATTTTCAATCAAAAATTCTGACGTCAAAATATCAGTTTTTTTCAAAAAGTTTGGGGGCTTTTTGTTCGTTGAAATATCTACTTTCTGATGGTGTAAAGAAAAATATATGTACATTACTATAGGAAATATTCTTAGAAAATGCAAAAAATTGAAAAAATCTCAAATTCGAAAAAAAAAATTTAATCATTATGTACAATTTCATCAAAAAAATGTGATTGCTGCAATTTTTTTTAGTTAAAAAGTTTATTTATTTTACTCGAATTACATTCATGTCATAGAAAATCTCATACAAAATAACAAAGTGTGATAATGAGCTTCTATTGCGACTAAATCAGGCACATTTCTTAAACGAGCTAAAATGTTTTTATCGAAATCATTAATTGTGTTTTGTTTTTTAATATGCTGTAATATATTTTCTCTTGTATCGTTATTTTGAACTGATGAAATTTTATCTTTAGAAATATT
The DNA here is from genome assembly GCA_030763345.1 of Mythimna separata. Classification (NCBI taxonomy): domain Eukaryota; kingdom Metazoa; phylum Arthropoda; class Insecta; order Lepidoptera; family Noctuidae; genus Mythimna; species Mythimna separata. The sequence goes on along the minus strand of CM061167.1, from coordinate 15,863,601 downwards.
ACCGAAAAACCCACCGCAGAGAAAGCAATGAGATTGAAAATTAAATATAAGAGCGTCCTTATTTATTTGTTTTCCTTCCTGTGATTTCTTACGTCTTGAGCTACAGAATGTAGCTATTGCAGTCTCATCATTATAATGAGTTTGACAAGTTCGATAAATAAGAGCTGATGTTAAAGTTTCAAATTTTTTGTATCTATTGTCGATTCTCTTCTTGCTAGATAGACGCCACTAAACGATTCAAAGCTGTTTTTTTATTTCATACACTTGCTTGTCGTCTGACTTATTGCAGATTATACAAACAGATTCTTCCATACTGGTAATCTGAAAAGACAAAATCAAATTAATAATGCCTTCAAAGTTTTATCACGAGTATAACTAAATCTGTTTGTATAAAATAAACGAAGTTACTATTTTTTTATTCTTGTACTGAAATATCATTCAATTTCAATTTTTTAGGTTATGTTACGTTAAACATACTATTTATAAAAGAAAATATTACTATTTTTATTTTGAAGCTGATTAATATAGATTAAAATACAGATAGTATTTACCTTGCTATGCAGATTCCAAACGTAAAGTACGTAAAGTAAATTTCTCACAAATCACTTAGAGTAACTCAGCCTGCACGTGTATTTTTAAAAACGATGCAGATGTTGTACACTACTCTGTAAGTATCTCAAATACTGACTAACGGTCTTTACAGCTGCTATGAAATAGCAGGTATGTAGTAAGGCCCAGACTCTCCTAGGTCCGTCCCCACTTCTCAATTAAATAACTTACAATGGGCTTAAATTCACCGAAGGTCACTCAGGTATATAAATTATTTTTAAAACAGCAATAAATAGGCATCTACAAATATTATTTAAAGAAGATTCTACAACTTTTTCAAAATATTGTAGATGTCTTATTAAATATTAACTTTATTAACTTATTTGTTTGTTAATTATAGAAGTATATTTTACTTTGTAATTTTTTCGTTTATCAATAAAACATGAAATCTTACGTTTTTTGAGTAATTAAAGTGTAAATTTTAATAAATACCTGAAAATTGTACATAATGATTAAAATTTTTTTTTCGAATTTGAGGTTTTTTCAATTTTTTGCATTTTCTAAGAATATTTCCTATAGTAATGTATATTTTTCTTTACACCATCAGAAAGTAGATATTTCAACGAACAAAAAGCCCCCAAACTTTTTGAAAAAAACTGATATTTTGACGTCAGAATTTTTGATTGAAAATTAGGGTGCTTTTTTGATATTAAATTAAAATGAAGCGAAAAATAAATATTTTTAATCAAATAAATTACAGTGTATTTGGGACATAATAAGGTAAGTTTTCACCAAACTTCGTAGAAAAAAATATTTTATTTGAAAAAGATATAAATAAAAAACCAAATACTTGGTTTTTTGAATTTTTCACCTAAATTTTGAGGTTATGTGAAAAATCTGCAAATACAAAAGTTGTAGATCTTTTTATTGCCTACAACTTTGCCATTTAACTTTTTTCCATAGGACTTGTAGTTTTGCCGGAAATCAAGATAAACCATTTTTTACCCTTAAAAACCTCCCCCTCCCACTTCCCGAACTCGGATCGACCGTAATTTATTTTTCCTTTCATTTTGATCATATTCCCTTGCTTTTCTAATGGGTTTCATCCTACTGTGATTTTCTTTCATTTTTTACCATTTTTGTAGGCTTTGACCCCGGTCTACTACTCGGACATTGTGAAACAGGCCCTTAGGGCCTGTTTCACCACCTATGATTAAGTTTCGAGTATCTTACTTGGCAGATAATTTCATACAAAATCTGTCACATTTTTGAATTTATTCAGTGAGTAGTGCCTACTCAGACATTGTGAAACGGGCCCTTAGCAATATTTTAATTGTAATTATATTTTGACTCAATTTAAAAATATAGAATTTAGCTTCTAAAATTATATATCATGTTTTAAAAGGTTCTTCTTTGGCGATTTTCGACTCTATACTGTATATTAAAAACAATTTAAATTTTGGAAAAGTGAATCGACCGCAGTTTCTACATGTGAGCTTACTCATATCAAAAGCCAAAAACAACACTGTAACAGATGTTTCTTATGTATTAGTGCGTGTTGTTTGATGGACTTTTACATGATAAATAATTATCATGGCTGTATCTAAGTAAATACGGCTGTTAGACAGTTTTCTCAAGAATATGTCTTAAGATACCTGGAAAAAGCGAAAATCCTCAGATATAAACGCTAAACTATGATGGAATTTCGTACAATAGTCTGGGTTGTAGATATTATGTTGGACAATAATTGTTTTATCTATTTTTAATATAGATTAGTTATACCTTTCTGAAGAAGTATTTAGGTATCATTAAACAGAGTGTCCACATTCTGAAAAGTCATGGAAAAGCCAGGGAAGCAAGGTTGTCAGGGAAGTCATTGAAATTTATTGAGGGGCCACGCGGAAAGTCGGGACAAATTTTCAAGTGATAGTATAAAAAGAAAATTACATTCAAGCTTTAGTAGTAGTGAGTGGCAATCTCAGTATGTAATGAATGGCCCCATCCATGGGTCGATACCGGCAAGTGTTGCTTAACCTTGAATATCGGACCCTGGCTCCTAAATCAAAGTCCAAAACAGTTCCTATGATTTTTGGCTATAGGCCATTTTCACGATTTTCGGGGTCATTCATAATCAATAAGGGCTTGAAATTCAACTTGAAGATAGTGTCATTAAATTTAATCTATTTTTTAAATTAATATTGTTGGCCAGGGAAATTATAATAGAGCCAGGGAAAGTCAGTATTTTTTTTCGGTGTCTGAGTATTAGTTGTCGACACATTATAAAGTTGTTTCGCGATTTACCAAAGATACGTCAATAAGTTACGTTTTCTTTACGACTTCAATTAGATAAGTACAGATCATTTTCAAAAAGCAGAATTCAGAGCAGTAAATCAATGTTGTTTGTTGTTTTAATCACAAAACTTAATCCACACGACTAATATGTCTGAACTTGACTCAGTTAGGTGTTTACCGTACTTTACATCCGCTCCACTCTCGTGTCGCTTTTATTTCTATTTGTCATGTTAGAAACAAAACAAAACGGAATAAACCTACATACGCGACCCTTTCAGTTCCACGGTTTTATTTTTATGAAATCGAACTTGTTAGGGAACTAGGCTAACGTGGATTGCACTTGTCATGGCCCTTAAATACATCATAAAATCATTTTATAAAGGGAAATTAATATTTTAAATTTTATAACAAAGGCATTTACCTAACTAAACATGTTTATGGTTGAAAATTGTGTTAAATAAAAAAAGTCATCTTAAAAACAGCACTCTAGACTCGAGATCCGTTTTCTCGCTGGTGTAAGATGATAAATTTCCACAGCAAGCTCTTAATAATTATCAAGCGTGCGAATCGATGTGAATCGTCGCGGAGGGGGCTCGAAGACGTGAGGGGGCCGTGTTAGCGGAGCGGGGGTGTCGAGGGACGCCGCGGCACCGCGCAAGTCGCCGTTAGTATCGACCGCCCCGGATGTGCATTGCAATGCCGCCGGAGAGATCAGGCGACCCACCTACTCGCGGAACACCACGACACCGTTCGGATCGAACGCTTCAACTCGATGCTATGCTGCACCGCGATTTGCCATCGTTTGTCTTATGTGTCACCATACTCGCCATCTCTGATTGAGAGCTGTTTCGTGTGCCCCCTAGCGTTTTAGCTAAATCTCTTATGATTTATAGGTCACGAATATTTTTGATAACGACAAGAAAGTCGCATGTCTTCCTTCAAGTTTTAGTACAGGCGTTATGAGTGTATAAATTAGTTAATATAAAGCACAACAACGTTAGGCAGAATATCCCTGGGGTACTATCATAGCCTCATAAACTAGCGGTTTCATAGCAGTGTCAGATCTGTAACAAAATATTTATTATATTTTAAGCTGAAGGATCGTATTTTTAAATCTCTTTCTATTTCTGCAAGGAAACGAAGACATTGTATATCACTGTTAACCTACTTGTAGGGAAATAACAGAAGTGGTTAACATTTCTACTGTTTTTTTAGCATTAACCTATCAATACCCGCCAAACGAGACACAATAGTAAAACAATAACAGCGCGGTCCAATGAGACCGGTCGGGGATTCATGAATTGATCCCAAAACACCAAAGTAAATGTAGGTAGGTACCTTAAAATAAGACACATTATAATAATGTTAAACTAGCTTCTGCTAGCAGCTTCGCCTGCGTGAATATAGCTTTCTTCATGCAAACTTTAAGCATGCATGTCGTTTCCTTAGGGGTGAATTTTGGAAAATCCTTTGCAATATTTCAGCGTTATAGGTCCAAGGATTGAGGTGGGCTTTTTAAGGCAATGAGTTAGTCAAAACTTAGCCTTTTATATAAAGATTCAGTGCTGGATTAGGTAATCAGTAATTCGCAGCAAGGGTAGGTATAGCCAATTGCATGCCTTGCATGGGTATCCCTACGACTGGACGTACAAAAAAGTCACATTGAAATAGACCGATTTTGGATTATTATCTATACAGCAGGCCTCGTGGCGATTAGAAGCCCCGCAGCCTATGAGAAAAATAAGTTTGTTTATCTGTAATTCTTTTTCAAATAACAAATTGCAAAGGTTTTTGTTATATTCTGTACAGGGAAAAACATTTTATAATCGTTTTGTTTACGCCCCGAACCTCTGGTGTCTGAAAGCCTTTGAAGCTTGATAAGTTAAAAAGGAAGCCTTGTAGGAAAATCCGAAACAAAACCAAAATAAGTTTTTCCTGTTGGAAACGCGCAATTTGAAATTCGAGGATTGAAATTCTTTCTACGTATGTGTTAATAATGCATAGCAAGAGAGCTAAAAATTCCAAGCTCAGTGTCTTTGTTTTTTCAGACATTCCTTTTTTAAATCGATCAAATAACTCTATTCGAAACCCTACCGCACGGGGCCAGAGGTGAAGTGCAATATTTTTCAATCTAGATCCAGAGCAAGTGCTCTTGTGTACAATATTACCTTTTTATTAGACAAGCTCTAAGTACAGGTAGTTGAAAATTAAACGTTGAAAACGGTTGAAAAGTGGGGAAATAGGAAGGACTCACTTAATCGAAACTTAACATATATAGTAAATTAAGGTTTTCATTTTCTTTTATATACGACGTTAAAATGGTTTTATGGGAGAATCTTATTCTTTGAGTTAATAAACTTACAGATTATAATCAAAATGAATAACACAGACTGCCATAATTAGTTTTTCAAGTTTAATTTTTATGAAAACATTCCCGCGAAGTTAGTTGCGGACAAAGTGCTAGTTTTAAAATGTATCTGAGACAAGAATTTTTTGAGCTTGCTAGGCTCACTCTTGCATCCTCCATTCTCCCTCGCTTTCCTTAGTCAGTAAGGGTCCTCTTGTCTGAAATGAAAACCAAAAAAATAATTTTATAATACCCAAAATAAGGCTAGAATTTTCGAGCTCGCTTCGCTAGCTCTTGCTGGCAAGGTTCTTATGAAAGGTAACATACTTGGGTGTTAAAAAAGTTGATTGAAAAATTTTACGATTTATTATTTTGTACAAAATATTTTATTTTATATAGATTTGTACTTGGTAGAATTTTCTACAACGCCCTCACTTCAACCGAGTCGCTTGCTTAAGCCGGCGATGCTTAAATTCAAATAAAAAAATATTAGGAAGGAAGGCAAGGCCTTCTATGTAATATAATATTAACGTTTGAATCCCCAACCGGTCCTATGAGACCGCGCTGTTATTGTTTTACTATTGTGTCTCGTTTCGCGGGTAGCTGAGTAATTAATAATAATAATAATACTCCCCCCGACCGAATTCCGGTCACGGTGGCCAATCTCAGCAGAGATTAGCCAAGTACGCAGGAGATATTATAGTGCACAAGTGTGTGCGCAAACACAGGTGCACTCTCTGTTCCTTTACTCTCATAGTCCGATGGGACGGCAATCCGACACGACCGGAGAGAGATCAGGCGCAGGACCAACGGCTTTACGTGCTTTCCGAGGCACGGGGGTACCACACCACCAACTTCCAAACTCCGGGCAGCTACAGAGTAATTCTTAATGGAAAAACCCATTAGCACTTTTTGCCCGACCCGGGAATCGAACCCAGGACCCCTTGCTCAGCAGTCACTCTTGCGACCACTAGACCAACGAGGCAGTTGCAGTGTTTATATAATATTAAAATATTATAAAAATAAAAGGCATATATCAGATAATACTATAACTTACCCTTTAAAGGTCTTCCATGCTATGTTGGTCCTGCGTAGGCGATTAAGTGATGGCGCTGTGCTAACACTCGTCATACGTAAGGGATCTCAACTGTAATATAAAAAATAGCGTAACTTACATTTCACTCTAATCTTGTTCGTGTTCGAAAGTAACCATTAGTCATCCTACCCATACATTGTCATTGGTCATTCCCCTCTATGGAGTGGCTGGAGAGATCTCACGGCGTCCTCACCGGACATAGTAAGTTCGGGAGGTATTTGCACTTAATTCGTACGGAAGAGACACCCGGGTATAATGTACCTAATTATAACATGGGTCGTCTATAATGTAATTTGAGTTTTCTAGCCAAGGCATTTTTACAAGGTAGTATAATTATCTAAAAATTTGTATGCATAGTACGGTCTAATATGTTTTTGTAGCTTGTGGTAGGTAACAAAACCAAAACATTCCTTGCGATGAAAAAATGTTACTGTTTACTTGTAAGTATAAGGGCCTGTTTCACCACCTATGATTAAGTTTCGAGTATCTTACTTGACAGATAATTTCATACGAATTCTGACACATTTTTGAATTTATTCAGTGAGTAGTGCCTACTCGGACATTGTGAAACAGGCCCTTAGTATTTAATCTGCTTATTTAAAATCACGATTCTATGAAAAGCAAAGTTCATGTGATGCCTGCATATCAATGCGTTTTGTCCGAGGCAGCTTTGCTCTTTATTACGTTACTGCGCGTTTATACGTCAAGCGCCTTCGCGTCCCCAAGCGCCTTCCACGCGACGTTAACGACGATACACATTATATTAATTATGACGTCTGTTGTTAGTCTAGCGATTTCAAAATTGTATAGTATAGTATATCGGGCTGGACGGCAATTGGTATCCGCAATTCCGCGACTAAAGTGCATATTTTACGTACAGCAAAAATAATTATGTTATCCATTATTTATGTGCGACTGTGCCACGCTTGTGCTCCTTGACTGTAAAGGAGTTACCGATACACGCATACGAAACATGGATCCCTGAATTACCTTAAAGACGACTTGAAAAACAAGGAATATTGGATATGCTGGATGGAGTAAGCCTGCCATAGGATTGTCGCTAAGACCCAGGCACAAATGGTCCGCATAGGACTAAGTGCGAAAACAGACTCCGATAAATAGTCTACCACAAACTTAGACCGATAAAAAGGGATTATAAGGTCTAAGACCATAAAATGAGTTGTTTTAGTGTTGAGAAGAGCAAAAAATAACTACACATTGACGGCCAAAATTTGATGATTTTGATAAATTTTAATTAGGTCATCATCATTCTAGTTATACAAATATACAGGGTGTTCAAACCGCCACTAGAGATTCGTCTCGAAAGACAAAGATGTTCTTGCCCTTGACCCAATTTGTTTGGAGGACGGCGGATCATGTCTTCTTATATACATAGATGTAACACGACATGTATTTTCTTTTGGAAATAAAACACTTATCATTGTTTTATAAGCCTTGATCACAGCAGTTTCCACCTTTTTTTAGGTGGGTTCTGTGGGTAGTCGTCATAAGACTCCGCCTGCTCTAGGTAGAACGAGGTCGGACACTTCTGCCGGATTTTTACTGTCTAAAACCCACTTGTATTCCTCCAGTTGCCCTTAGGCAACAAATATGATAGGGCGAGCTAACTAGTGGTAGTTATATATCAACACACAGAGGGGAAGCGGGATAATTGAGGTGTGTTTTAATCCATTGGGGTTGGCTCGCCGTGAAGCTAAACGAGTCAATTGCATTAGAACAACAGTTAATGGAATACCACTTCATAATACAATCAACCCGAGTGAAACTGATGCAGATTGTGTGAATTTGTCATTTTAAACCTATAATGTTAATATGAATTAATATTATAAAAGCTTAAATAGCTCATTATGATACAAGTGTGTATTGTTGGTGATTACCGTCGATGTGGTATTAAGACTCTCTTAAAACTGAGGGTCTTAAGAGAGCCAAACACGGTAACCACCAATTACTCACGAGTATCATACGACGGTTTTTCAATTCACTTGTGAAGAAAAACAATTAAACTAACTTACTACGACAGTAAAAATAGTAATAAAATTTGTGACATGGCGGTAAAAAATGTAATGTGTTATTTTTACACCTAAGAGAAGGCTTTAGTCTTTTGATCATATTACCTAGTTTTACGTTTGTTTGCTTGCGTGAAAAGAAATGTCTTTCATAATGATAATAGAATACGGATGTAACGTTTTCTGATATTTTTATAGTACATACTATATTTTATAGAATAGAATTAATGCAGCCACTGCGGCGATATTTTCGAATGAACTTCACTCGAAAACATCACGCCAAAACCGCGCGCATCTTAAAATGGCTGCCGTAGACGACAAAGAAAGAACAAAATTTTAATAACCAATAAATAAATTAAAAATTTTAATAGAACATAAATACTTTTATTCGGGACAGATTTTAACACAACTATATCGTATGTAGGTACCTGCTACCTAACAAAAATAGACAAATTTTCATGAAATAAGCAAATACGACACTAATTTCTACTATTGAGCGTAATAGCCTACCTTTTACGTGTTAAAACTCTTTCAAAAAGGTTTTAACTAAATTATAGCACTAATGCGTACCTAATGGGCATCAAAATGTCACATTAGAGTCACTTTGTGAGCAAGTGTGTTGAAAAGTACTATTATGTATCTAAGTACGTAAATTGCCATTTTTTTAAACTGTTTTACATCTCGTTTCTTTTTATTGACAATTTAGTATGAGATACATGTCTTGTGTACACCTATGTATTTATAAGAATGTGTGCGATGGGTTAGAAAAAAAGTACTTGAATTGGTTCTAAAAATTATTCCGAAATGTACCTATACATATTTGGCCAAAATAATGTCCTATTATAATGGTTAAGATTTGTAAAACTGGCAGTAACTTCTCAGATACTAAAAACAAAGAATAGCACTATTAATAAACGTGTAATAAATAGACTAGCTATGTTACTATTTTGAAGTCACTTATGTTTATAAACGGAGGACCCTACCGGAACTCTGGGAGGAGTATCTATTTCCGATTGTGGCCGGTCAATGACACCGATCCGGAACTATAGTTGAGCGGTTTGGTGGGGTGCAGCCTTTAACTATTGCCAGTTAGCGCTCATCTTCTACATTGTGAGCCGTGCATTTTGTTCAATGTACTTTCCCAACGTGTTTGTTTCAAGGCGGCTTATCATCCTTTAAAGATTCAAACGATACCGCCTATCAAAATTGATTAACTTTCAAAACTGAATTTATATTTCTCTGATACGTTTCTATCCTCAACTTAACCTTCCAGTCCAATTACCTAACTTACAGAGGCCACAGGGGACACCTACATATAAAAGAAAGTATTTAATTAATGTAAATAAGAAGCTTAAATCTTATTACTGGAACCTGTGTAGTTATTTCATTAATTTTATTTGAAATGTACTTACAAAGTATTAAAGTTATGGTATTATTTAAATGCTCGATGGAATTCGATGGGTTCAATGGCATCATAGCGGGATGTAACCATTCCAGATTGCTGAAGGCACCAGTCGCAAGGCTCGCAGTCGGAGTGCGCAGTAGCGTCCGCACCTCATTGTAATAAGAATTTGGCGCGTAAAAAGCGGCCTCTTCCGAGAAACGGGCCTCAAGAAAGGCCTTCTCAGAAGGGTCGAACGGCGCATGTTGTTGAATTAGTGCGTGAAAGTTTCTTTTAGTTTTTTATTTTGGGAATATATATGTTGTTTACAAATGAAGTAGGCACCACATAAGATTGGTCTGGTGGACGAGTTAATTAAAATAACCTATTTATAAATAGTTCTTCGTAGTAAACGAAAAACAACATTAAAAGGAACAAATATTTCTCCACAAAACTTTACATACTTACAAATTTGGTTAAATTAGTACCTATTCAAAAGTTAATATCCAACTACATTTTTCGAATACGTTAATCGTATTATGCATCAAACTTAAATTACATTCATAATTAGACCCTAAGCTAAATGAATACAGCATTTAATACAACATTTTTGATTATTTTAATAGGCACATTAATACTAGACAATCTTCTATCAACATTCTTTAGACTGCTCGCTTACATTATAATACTTAGTGTAAGTTGGTGAGTACCTGATATTTATAGTGGACGAGAAGATATGAAGTCTAAGGACCTTCACAATGATAGCGCATCGTGTGGAGTGATATAGGTGGTAGCGTCGATATTGGACAAGCTCATAGTTCGCCATATGCCGTTGTTTAGTAGTCGAGAAGCGCGCGGCAGGCGGTTTCTTTTTTGTCCCCCGCGGATTCCATTGCCCCATGTCCAACCTGTAAGTCCGGCAGTTTGTCGAGCGTTGACCGCGCCGAGCTACGACGCGCAAAGCCGTTGGACAACCTACACTGGACGCTTTCGATGGCTCCCGTAAATATATAGAACTTGAAAACGTATTGTATCGCTCTCTGCTTATTATTTTCCTATAACTGTTTTAGGTGCTCTTTAAATTATTCGATTTATTGACTCGACAAAGCTATTTTTAACAATGTTTTTCTTTTCTTAAGCTATTTGCGTTTATGTAGCATTTATTGTAATTTTTATGGCACATACATGTCTCTACTACATATTATATATAAAAAAGTTGCTTACCGCGTCTGTTTTTCTGTTTATTCTTTTACACTTCAACCACACAACAGATTTTTTATACAGTTTTCACTTATTGAAAGTGCGATAAACGAGGCAGGATTGTATATGTAATTTGTATCCTTGCGAAGCCAGGGTGGGCCGCTAGACAATGTGTAAAGTTCCCCACTTTACTTAATGACCATACGCCAACTTCTACTACTGACGCTAACCTATGTTGTTTTTTTCGTTCCTACAATGTTGCCCGTAAAACTCAAAGGTTGACTGGTACAGAATGCTTTGTGGTATTATCCCTATTATACCACTGTGAACACGGAGTTTAAATAAGTAAATGTTCTTTGTCAAGAAGTTGATGGTGAAAAAATATGATATATATAGTGGTTAAAACATTATTTGAAAACCAATAAAATTAATATTATTAAAACAGCCCAGGTCAGACAGGACCCGTGAGTAGATTTAAAATATAGCATATCGAAATACGAATGTTAATAATACCGTGGGATTTGCAATATAATCACAGTGTTTGCAATAAACCGTTGACAGTTGTTAACAACGTGTCATTCATTCCTACAACCTCGAAATAACGCGAATGACTAACAAGAGTATTAATAGTCGCAAGCCTTAGAGGCTTCGTATCAGACGTTGGTCCCGCGAGCGTAGCCGTTTGGTGCATACGTTCTATAAACGAACATCATGCCTGCATGCTGCATAACGTCTACATATAAGCGCGTGTCTGCGTTTGCCTTGCGGAGACGCTGCGTACTCATTTAATGATCTTTTATTTCTTAGCGACTTGTTTATATTGTTCAGTAATCATCAATGTGGGTGGATGGTTGGTTTTGATAGTATTAGGTAGATGTGATTAACAAAATTGATGCTATTTATTAATAAAAAAAAAAAATATCTAATTAATCAAAATAAAATTCTCCTAAAACGCGTAATCGTTTTTGTTAATGATATAGGCGACGGCGTAGCACAGTTGCTACGTATCGTAGTGCAACGGCTACACGACCGCTTAACAGCGTATGACGTACCGTAGCGCAACGTTACATGTAGTAGCTGCCGCTACGCAGATGCTGGCACCGTAGTGCAGCGGCTACGCAGCGTAGCACTAATGCTAGGTACTTACCGTAGTGCAGCGGCTACGCGGCGTAGCACTAATGCTAGGCACTGTAGTGCAGCGGCTACGCGGCGTAGCACAAATGCTACGTTCTGTAGCTATACTTTGCGTACGATTATGACGTGGCGTGGCGCTAAGCAATCATAGCGGCGTATGCAATTTACTCACCGTGCCCGCGTTGTCAACATGTCAACGTAACGTAACTCTTTATCGTAGCGTAACTCGATGGTGTGGTTTATTTGAGGTTTCTCGTTTAGTTTGTAAAATGCATTATAAAAGCCATCATTCAGTTATCGATCGTATTGCGAATAGTCAGGAATTTTTAACTTCATTAAAAAGAGGCGGTAGAGATATGCATTCAGTGATTACTAGGCCCATTTGCGTATTTAGAGTACCCTAGTCAAGTGTCCAAAATAGTAGCTTTATAATTTCCTCAAGTGCTTGTCCTGATGATACACTGATTAATAAATTCGAAGACTTTTGACACTTAATCGATGAAAAAACCATGGGCAATAATGTATGAACCGCGGGCTCTTCTACTAACAAAGATACGACATATTATGTTATTGTAAAGGATTCGGTTCGTACTTAGATTGCTGCTGAGACAACCTTCAATTCCATTGCAAAAAAAAGATATGCACCTAAATAGGTATGGGGAAGACCGATTTCTGGGCCAATTCAATTGTAGACAGACTTTAAATTATTTATTTTTATTTGATAGAGTAAATTTCCGAATTGGTCTCATAAAAAAATGTCATCATTTGATGATGAACTACGGCGATATGGAACTGAACTCTTCATAGAATCATAGCACAACTGTCATAACACGACAGATCGCTTTGACGTGATATAAAATTGAACATTTGACGTGATGGTAATTTTTTTTCATTTATTACAACATGAGGAAAGAAATAAAAATAAAAAATAATCATAGACGACAGCAAGCCAATTCAAGTCCTTAAGTACCTATAGTGTTACAACTAAAGATGCGAGCGTGAAAAGCCCCTAATACATTGAGTCAGTCACATAGACAAAGTCAAATGCAAATGGGTTAAGCCAATAGTTAACTGAAACTGTTTAGTTTACAGTAAAATGAGCAATAATATAAACAACTTGTAGGCTAACTTCGAAGCCTGAAGTTTATGCGCGTTTTGACTGACGTCTCACTAGTTTGTACAGGGGGGGTCCAAATCAAGCTGCATTATTATTAAACTGTCAACGAAAGAGTGTAAGAATTCGTAGATGCGAAAGTTACTTTTTATGTGGGAAATCATCCAATGACTTCTCGTTGGAGCGGAAGAAAGTCATACTTTTAGTGACTAAAACTCACTCTTATGTTTCTTCTTTACCCTGGGTTTTGAATTTCAAAATCGAACCCATAGGGACCGGTGCGAGAGACTGTTCCCACCGATCGCCCCTATGAGGACGCGGCGGCGCTCCGCTCAAGCGGACCACACTGCCACCGTATGCTTCACCGTGTCCTTCGGGTGGTCCATACAATGGTGGTACTGGGCGATTCTTCCACACGAATCCGGTGCAAAGACCTCCCAAAATTACCATGTCTCCCTATCCAGTTAGGATCTGCGTCATAAGAAAGGTGAGGACGCCGTGTTGTCTTTCCAGCCACTTCTGAAAAAGTAGACTTAACACCATAATTATAGAGAGTCCAAAAAGTTTCAAGTAAGGGCGGATTATTGCGGAATAATTTACTCAAAAATTTATAGTAAAATTTTGACAAAACTTCAGACTAAAATTAAGTTAAAGCATAATTTGTGTGAATGAAACCAAGCAATTTTCGACAATGCGTACACATTCACACGCGTTAGGTTACAATGTGCAAATATTAAAATCATAACGGCCGCTAACGGTTTAATATTGGGAGCGAGATACTACGTGTGATAATTATGTTTAAGTAGTACCTTACTCATAGAATCAAGTTCACTGAGTATACATACTTAAAAACAAAATTTGAAAAAATACAATACATCTTTCCCAATGAAATGTAATCAATAACATGTGACCTTACAGTATGAAGTTAAACAAAACGGGTGTGTTATAAATAACCTGCTTGTAGCTAGTAAAACTGCCTGCAATTGGTTGAAATTGAAAGTAATTTGTAAGTACGAATTAAGCGATTCTTTTCACGAAGCTTCTTTTCATGGCGGCCTTATATTTTTATTGATTGTTATATAAAATGTTGTGCACCCAACAACGGTTGTCATTTGAACGAGATAAGATATAAAGAAGGGGAGTAAGCAGCGGACAAAGCAGACAGTGGCGGGAATGAGACGGGGCGAGTGGACGCGGCAGTTGCGCGCGCGCCGTTCATTGATGCGCAGGCGCCGGGGGGCGCGGGGGCGGGGGGGAGGAATGCGGTCGCGGCGAGCAATGACCGCGCCAGGGTCGCTTCCTTTACGAGAAGCGCGGGCCGTCGTACTACAGCCGATCCCCCCACCTGCCCCACGCGGCCCGTAGCCCCGTACTACCATGCTCCTCACGGCCGCGACGCGCGCTTCTCGACCCGTAGTCCGTTACAAAAATTAAGTGCGCCGCATTCCGCGACCGTTCTGCTGTCTCTTTTACTCTCGAGCTAGGCCGCATCTTCTCATGTCCTCCTGGATGGTAGCCTCCTCGATGCGTTGTTTGGTGTTCAAAGTAAGGCGCAGGGACTTACGTCTCGCCGAGCTTTCTCTACTGCGTTGTTTGCTTGCTTTCGATTCAAAAAGCTCATTTACGCATCTATAGCATGTAGCATGCGTCGTATCCTTCAAACTTAGTCGTCATAATTAACGTAAATTTATGATTTTCGTTAATTCCATCAAATCAACTAGTCAATATTGTAACTTATTAATATTATTACATTTTTAACTTAATCATTTGAGAGGGCGAATGTTATGAAAGGACCAACTTAAACACTTTCTGTTACTTTAAAAGTAACTTGCGAATTCTTCCATTGAGATTATTTACCGTAGCTGTGTGAGATTGGCTAGAGAAGTAGTTAAAGCAAGTAGTAAGTTGAAAAGTATACTGTGCTTGTCAGGACTCAGTTGTGACCCTGGTCAGTATATAATATGGTCCATGAGTAACGATAGGTGTTTAGGTTCATCTCATAACAAACCGTGACGTGACGACAACAAAGCATGAAGAGGTTATTTCGCGGCGTGCAGGGCGCGCTACGCAAAGCATCGTGACGCCGCGTGGCGTAGCACGGGCTTGGTGAACTGTTGCACGCCCCGACTACCTGCCAAGCGGCGACATGCACTCGACCCCGCGGGGTGTGTTCGAACTATCACACTCAAATGTTTACCTTTTTGAGTAGTAAATAAAGTTTTATATTAAATCGCTTGACTACCCAAAAATCCAAATTCTAAGTTCGCCTTAGCTATGGAGTGCAGTATACTTGTTGTTAAGCGGAACACTATACTGCGCTCCGAAACCATATCGTTATTGTAGCTATAATCCAGCCCAGCTTACTTGGGATTGGATAAGTCTACGCATGCCAATCGAGCGCTGAACTCGTGAAACATAAAATTTGTGCACTGAAATTGCAAGACGGTTTGCGGCAGACCGCGATAGAGATTGCGGCAAGTTTCAGATGTTTTAGGCATTCCATTTGCAATAATTCGCAATAAATCTCCCAGAATCTTGAAGAATAGATGCCTCCCGCATCTGCCTAACAATGGGACACCTCAGGTTCGACATAATACAATCGTATCGCTTTTTCATAAAGTGCGCGCAGAGTCGCGTCCCATCGTTGCTGCGTTGGTAGATATAAGTTAACCTATCCTTGGCAAACAGTCAACTCTATTATTGCTGTGTTTACTAGTTAATACTTTACCTAGACAGAGAACGAGCTTCTTTTTCTTTAACGTACATATATTTAACCCTGACGAAAATCTTTTCGATGAGTTAACCACTACGCGATCCGGGTGCTAGGTTGGTAAATGTCACATTATGATTATCTGCGAATTTATGGTTCAGGACAAGCCGGTTTCCTTAAGATATTTTGTTGGATATAGATATTTTAAGAAACACAGTTTATAAAGAGCAACAAAGATCTAAAACTTGGAGTGTATATTCTTTGTATAAAGTAGGCTTCTTATCGGATTAAGGATTTTTTGAAATTTTACCTCAAGGGGTGAAAAAGGAGGCAAAGTTTTCTACTTCTGCATGGAATTCTTTAACGGAATTAATAGAAAACGAGTTACGTATTTGATTGAAATTCATCCTCTAACGCGGTTAAAAAGGGGTAGAAAGTTATTTCGAGGGTGATTTGCTTCGAAGTTAATATCAAGTGCTTTTAATTTAAATTACATTTTATTTTGACACATGTTTGAAAACTTCAAAACTAAACGAATGAATTCGTGGTCAAAGTTTGTATCGAGAAATCTGTTTTAAAGCAGGGGAAGCCGCAGGCACAACATGACACATGAACATCAGTTCTTTTTGTTGGTTTTGTTATTCTCAGGAAGGTTCTCACTGAATGAAAAATTACAGAAAACTACATTATTTAACCTTTGCGGGTTTGTCGGTTCGCGCGTTAGACAGTTCATTGCTAAAAGCTCCATTACACTTGGCCGTTACCTCGTATTCGATTACCTATGGAATTCGTACAAAGGACTAAGTGTAAATGAACGGAGTTTAGTACCCCCGTATTCGAACAGTTTTCGTATTGGTTAACCGACATCTTTTTCTTTTCAATTGTCAAGCAGTACTTTGCCAGTACATTCCAACCTGACTCTGGGCGCAGGGTTGACAGGGTTGTTTGCCTGTAATCCAGTAACCGAAAGTGAGTAAAACAATGTAGGTAATTAATGCATCGGGTGCTCGAATTCGAGTAACGTTTTTCTTGCACCCGAATGCAGGCATACGACCAAGTGTAATGCGACATACGATAGGAAAATGTCTGTCGGACCAGCTAGTACCTAGCACCCAGTACCCAATGATACAACCGAATATTAGCAATGTCTCTAGTAATTATGATTAATTGCCCCTTTGTCTAAAAGCTTTCGTTTTTTGATCAAAATAAAATATCAAATTTTCACTAACCTAAACCCACCCGTTTCTTCATTTGTCTTGCGTTCCAGGGTCGTGGTAACTCTTTCAGTCCCGAAACCTTGAATTTATGTCATCTGTCCGTAGATCTAACTTTGCCGTGTTTAAATCTGGCAATAGAAACTGTCTCTTCTATTAAAACCTTTCCTGTTCCTATTGCGATCCATACATTATATATATAAGCAAGCTTTATAGTAAACCAGCATGCAACCTGTGCCAAATCCGTTGACCAATGTAGTCTCAGACCCATCCTCTAGTATATAATAGTATATAACGAGTCCTTAACTGAAAGCTTGCTTTGAAGCGCGTTCGGTTCAAAGTAAGCTTTCTTTGACTTTGTGTTGTCTTTGTGTGTCTTCGGTGACCGGTAGATAATACAGTACCCACCGGTCAACTAATACCCTTATACGGACCTCCTATATTTCAGCTTGATTTACTTGGCAAACGAACCAAAGGTTCATCGGAAACTATAAGCTGGTCGAGGAATCAGAGCTACACTTTATCGGTTTTCTCTCGTTTATACTTCGGGGAATATGCATTACAATTGCACCGTCTAATTCTGCCAGACCACACTCATTTCTAAAATTGTATAACAATACGTATGACGATAGCCATTTAAGTACATAGTTACGTGATACTTACGCACAAAACTGTTTCCCGAAATTCACCCCTTTGAGGTAGAAACGGGAGTCCTGTTTGTACTGAGGAAACTACTTTCAGGCGGGCGAATCTGCTGGCAGAACCTAGCCAAAAAATGCAAAATTAAACATGAACAAAAAAAAGGATTGATAACATGATCTCACTATTTTCTGTCTGTGAACGCAGATGGAAAAAAAACCATCATCAGTTTTATCATAATTAAAAAAAATTGTCATACATGTTTATTTGCGAGAACGTTTTAGTCACTCGTACATTGTTGCAAAATCCATAAGCTACACATTGCAACACTGCAAAAACTGAAAAAAATATACCTGTGTACTTGGGCGAAGCGGGAAGCCATCTTCGTATAATCTATCAGGAAACTTTTCTCCGACTCAAATTACCGCACCGTAAAGTTCTTTCTTTAGTCTTCACTATCCGGACTTAATTATCCAAGGCTGGAGTTATTATCAGCTCAGCAACTATAGTTGATTGAGCTTCACTGTAATGCAACCGATAAAATAAACTTTTGAATACGATCCTTGTTTAAGGATTTTTCTGATTCTGTTGGCTAAGAATTTCTTGCTTTCATCATTCTCATGTTCTCTAACCAATTTATTCGGGGTCGGCACAAGTAATTATTTTACTCTGCTCCACCAAGCCGCCTCAGTAGTGGGGTAAAACGGAATGCCTGGCTAGTTCGCAGTGGAATCTGGCCTACTAAATAGATTATTAATCGAGATTTTGGTCTACTACGGTGGTCGGAGTAGCCCTGCGCCTAAAACTTTCCACACGAAATTTTCCTCATTCCTTCGTATCACAGGGCAACCGAATTGGTTGCCACCCGCCAACGAAATATGATACGCAATTATTGCCTTAGAATCATCGACGGTTTTTTTCTCTCACAACTCGGAACTTCGTTAGGTTTAGACATAGTTATGTGAGGTTTTTAGTTTAGTTTTCTCCGTATTACCGACATATGAGGATAAGCTATTTATAAAGAAATTATGCCCCTTACTTCCATTTTTTTTTTAAATACTCATTTGAACGAAGATGATTTTCAAAAAAATCAATTTAAAAACTGAACCCATGTTCAGTGAAATGGGGATACGATTGCATTTAAATAACTTAAACTATCAGTTCTTTTTAAATGTAAAAACCAATGTCCGACAATTGTGTTCATAAAACACTGTGTGCCGTTCAGAAACTTTGTTGCTTATCAAATCTTGAAAAAATGCTTATTGAAAACTATAATCAACTTAATCATTCACTGATCTAACCATAATAGACATTATCACAAACTACAATATACACAAACTGCGTTCCTTGTTTAGAAGTTCACACGCGCTCAGTGACTAAATATAGAACGGGATAAAATGATGAAATGGCTGGATAGGCTAGAAGGTATTGCATATGAAAGCTAACGTATCGCCTGAACTCCGCGGAAATTGGACGACGTCGATGTTTCAGCGGGGACGGCAGCGTATGTAAGCGTATACCTCGCCGACTGAGAATAATAGCTTTCATCGTTTTACATGAAACGACACGCTGGTGAGTGGAGACACTGCCACCATCATGCCGTAAATAATGGCAGGCTGTTAGTACTTCGCCTAGAAGCTAAGGAACCCGTTTTTCACAGTCTATTCTTACTTACTTGCAGCTGGTGTTACTTATACCCGTTTGTTCGCTCAGTAGCACCTTGTGATAAAATTAAAATTATGTTTTCTATTGATTACTATCCCTAAAAATAGTTTTCAGCAGTTGTAAACGTGAATTTCGTTTGTAAATCGTTCGAGTAGAGTTGTTTTTAAATTTCGGTTCTAATTTAAGAAACAAGCTAATAAAACACATAGTTCAGTTTATGGTGCCTGTCATTGTTGTGAATTAGGTATATGAAGACTAGTTGACCCGGCGAACATTGTTTTTTTTGTTAGTCTATTCTGTCCCACTCCAGGGCAAAGGCCTCCCTCAAACGTTAAGTTGGCAAACGTTATTGTGCCATATAAACTATAAAAGAAAATGGGTGGACAAAAAAAAGTCTGGGTCGTAAACTATTTTTTAACCATAAGATTTTTTTTTTATTTCTAAAAAGTTGGTCTAGCCGTTTTCGACAAAGAATGTGACACGAGATTTTTATATAAATACTAGATTATTCATTATTATATTAAATGTTTCAACCTGCATCCTTTAGTTACCTACCGTTTATTTTGAGTTCTAGCTACCCATCTGTCTACTTACAAATTAATTAAGCGTAGCGCGACTTTTACTTACTTACACCTGGCGAAAATTACGCGACATAATTTCGTCCTTACGTGGTAATTTTAAAAGGCATTACATTCCCTAGCGTCTTTTCCTTACACTAAACTTGAACTTCGCATAAAATTTACTCGTCAATAAAATATGCTGTAATTATAAATGCAGTGAATCCATTCCAGATATTATGTTTTCTTTTAGTAATTAATTTACTTGAGTAGACTGTTTAACAGCTAATTAACTAATGTAAGAAAAGAAAGAAAGAAAAAACGCTTTTATTTTTTTTATGCTTCGGCTTGGACGTATCCAACGCGGACTGGTTGAATTTGCTCTTGATGCCATTCAGTGTAGTTGTTGCAGCACTTTAATGTGCTGTGAAAGATATTTTCTCCCTCTTTTTTATCTTGCCTTCAATAACATGGTTTTGTTAATTTAACAGCTGTATAATATGTTGCGTATTTAATTTACCTTTAAAATACATGTTATTTTTTAATAACCGATTTCAAGAATAATTATTGTACGTAAGTATTCTGTGAAGAGAAAACTATAATATACAATTTTAGTACTTTTTTGGGGATGAGAAATTATCAATTACGTTTCCCGCTTTGGGTGGAGCGAAAGGCAGTGTTAAACTTTTACTAATATATACCGGTTCCTTCAATTACCCTTTGCGTTCTAGGGCTACGGTAACTCATTCGAATAATCCCGCAATCCAACTTTACTTGGCGCCATCCTGCTACTAACTTGAAACAGTTACCTCTACTCAAAAGGTGTCACATTTAAGTTGCTACAAAATAAGCCTCGAGACTGACAATGGGCATACTAGGAGTTCAGTGCCATCCATGATCGGAACGCGACGCGCCTAACCGGACACGGCCGGGCGGCGTCCTGCATACTCGAACCACTATGTAGATAGAAGCACATTAGCATCGCTGTAGCTATGGCTATGTGTATGTAGGTTGTTTGTGTCCCCGGCGCGGTGCAACGCGCGGCCCTGACGCGCCCGCGACCGATGCGCGCCGATGTAAACACCCAGCAAGGTCAACTGCCTTGCGTTCGGCGTGCTTTTTATTAACTTTTTGTCAAACTTACTGCACACATGTTCAAGATAACGCTTGTAGCCTTGCATGTGAGCCGTTGAGATTGTACTGCAGTTTTTTTTCTAGGTTCTTGTGCACACAAAACGGAACACTCAGTTTTGTAGACTAAGGGCCTATTTCATCACCTATGATTAAGTTTCGAGTATCTTACTTGACAGATAATTTCATACAAATTCTGTCAAATTTTTGAATTTATTCAGTGAGTAGTGCCTACTCGGACATTGTGAAACAGGCCCTTAATGTAAAATAAGTGCAGTTTTTAATTTTAGAATCTGCACTAGAATTGCGGCGAAAAATCCGCTGACATAGGTAATTTAACCACTAAAATAAACTTTTTATTTCATACAGCATGCTACATATATAACGCAAGATTGCATTTACACACGAAACAAAACAAGTCACAAGTGTTAAACAGCTTGAGAAGACATTGCGTATATTGCATGTTTATACTTGCTGCTTACTATCAGACCGGCCGACGGACGTATCTTGCAGAACTTTTGTCACATGAGGCCTAAAACTGTCCAAACGTCGATGTGAGGATTTCCTCAGTGCAAGTTGACTGCAAAAACATGAGCAGGTAGTTCAATTTATAGATATTGTGTTTTAATTTAGTTATTACGTTGAAATATATTTTCATTGAAGTATTTAAGTCCCCTCTAGTAGAGAGGAGGCCTGAGTCCCAACAGTAGGAACATTACGAGACCGTTAATGCTAATTAAAAGAAGACTGTATAATGCGACGTAGCAACCACTGACAATTAAGAGCTTTACTCACTTGATTTTATAAAAATAAATAATTAAAACGTGTCAAGTACTTACTAGTGGTCAACCCTAACTGAAATTAAATTTTACTGCCGCCGCGTGAAATTATATTGTCATTTTTGCGGCGCAGACTTTAATGAGCGGCTTATTAATTACAGATTATCCACCAACCCGCCTGGTAGGCAATGTGGCTTTTAGGGAAAGACGGATTGTGTCCCAGCCGTGGGAACATTAGGCGGATTATGAATATGCTCATTTAAGATAGGTTAATAATAAACCCACAATGGGTAGGATAAACTGGAAAGCTAGAAAATGTGGACACATTAAAAATAAAGTTTAGTATAAAGCGTTTAACTGCTGTGCCAGCAACCTGTCACCGCCTAAGCAGCCTTGTTATCTTAGATGCAGGAATTTGTGCTGCGGATGCATCGCGCCGTTAATGTTGTGCCGCCTTCAAAAGGAAAAACAAGCTCAGCGTTGTAAATCTGACCGTACACAGAGTGGCTGGATAAGCTCTCGCAAAACCTCCGCGGCACGCACACTCTATGTTATTGACACGAGCCATTTTAGATCTTGTCCTTTTTGCCCACAAAGCTGTTATAGCTTAGTAGCTATACCACTACCTTTATAAAGCAAGAAACAAAGATAAAATAATATTTATTGGCGAGTCGGACAGGATAAACAACAAGTGATTAAAACTATTAATTTAAAAATACCTTTCGAGGTCAATTAGGTTCCAATCTCAGCAAGTGCAACAAACACAAAACAGGTTTTGATGCCATTTTCATTATCAATGTCTTAGAATGAAGGAATTTATGGCCCTTTACGGGACTTGGGTGTGGGTGCGGCCGCAGCGGAAACCCGCACCGAGCCCACCGGTTGAACGTGTCCCAAAGGGTTATAGCTATCCGAATGGTATGGGGTCATCACACGGTCTCCTGTGAGGCGGCGAGCCTTCTTACCGGCCTGCCACCATGAGATTTGATCATGCTCATGCATGTAAATCAAATCGCGCCAGTAAATGTTACTTATTTGATAATTTCTCACTATAACAAAAAAGGCTTAAGTAGGGGTTTTATTTCGATATAATTATGTGAATACTTACCGATTGATTTTTACTGTGAAAACGAATGTATTATATTGAGCGCCATACCGTTTCCACATTGGAAACGCGGCGCAAACGCAGCATCTACACGGTGGCTTCGTAAACACTTAAAAGCTCACTATCTATTCAATCAATCTTGGCATATTGATTGATGGGTTTTCAGCTGACAAGCTGAATTTCAGAAAGTACAGAAACCAAAGTTCAGAAAGTAAAGCGTATACAATGAACTGACAAGCTTCGGTCTAAATTGGTCAATCTACGAAGTTGTTGATATTAAAATGTGCGTTTAAACGCATGTCAGCAAAGTTACTTTAATCAGCGAAGCAGTAATAGTATAAGGGCCTATTTCACCACCTATATTATTAAGTTTCGAGTATCTTACTTGACAGATAATTTCATACAAATTCTGTCAAATTTTTGAATTTATTCAGTGAGTAGTGCCTACTCGGACATTGTGAAACAGGCCCTAATAGTAATGACGAACTGTTAAACATTTCTCACATATTTGAATGAATATTGTAATAGGTTCCATTCCACTCTCAGTTGATGGTTACAGCTTGCACGGGATAATGAGCAGCTATAAAAGCATTCAATGTTTCTGTCAATGATTTCTAAATAACAAGACAATATTTTATGAATGAACTTAATATTCTACTCACGTAATTTAGATTCCAACTAAATCTGGCCGAAGAATTAATTTAATATTATAAGCTATCAAAATGTATTGATTGTTTAAAGATACGCAGAATTGAGTTGGCGCAGTGCCATAATCCGCAAATAGGGGAGTTGAAAACTAGCGCATGTGGAAACAATGTTTCAAAGCTTTCAGGTGCGAAATTAAGTACCTTCATGAAATACTTTAGAGGCGTCGGATTGTAGTCGGTAGGTAGTATTTGTGGTAGGTAGGTTCAAAAGTAGATTAGTAGCAGAGATTCTTTAGTATAAATCTGTACGTTTTTTATTATGGCATGCTGATCTTGTGCGTGTTGGTGAGTTGGATTACACTGGCTTAAAGTTTCGGATTTCCAATTAGATACTGTCATTGATTTAATTAACACTTTCGGTGCCAAGGACCCAACATACGGGTCAAACTATAATTGAAAATCCTTGTGGAGGCAATCGGCGGCAGCGACCTCCCGCGGTTGGCCCTGGTTTAGTTTATGGTCTGCAAGGCAGTAATGCCAACGAAGGAGGAGGTTGCACGCACAGCCGCTGAGATTCCGACCCCGACTACCAATCACGGTAGACGTGGGCTTGCGGACGGCAAGTAATGGGTAGATAGCCGTCCGGCCGTCCGGTATTGGGCTGGCCCAAGCCTGAGTCGTCGTCTGCGCGTCCACGCGTTCCTCAGAGATGTCAGCAAACCGATGCTCGCTAGAACCGCGGGGACTTTCTGAATAAGAAACCCAAAGTCTTAGAAAGCAAATGGCAGTTGAAGACTGAACTGTGGCTAAAACCACATCTGTATGTTGTGGTTTTAGCCAGTAAAAGTTTGACACGCCCGTCTCGCCCAGAGCGGGAGTAATTGGATGATTTCCCACCTTAAAAAAAAACTACGACTTTAATTAAAAAAACAGTATTTAAGTTGTACCCGTATATTAAAAGCTTCTATTTAGATACTCCAAAAAATCAATACTTAGTACGACGACGCCGACTCATTTTGATCATCAAATTCTTAACAATTATGCAGATAGAATCTTTCTCGTATATTAGAATCTTGTTTTCATTGAATACCTCTGTGATACAATATTGTTTATCTTGTTATTTATTTCCATTAACCACCACCCTGCTATAGTTACCGTTTGCTAACAGTTTGTTTTATTACCTATATGAATGACTAGCTGTCCCCTGCGGTTTCACCCACATTTTTCGTTACTGCTCAGCTCCCGTGGATCGTAGCGTGATGGTATATAGCCTATAGCATTCCTCGATAAATGGGCTATCTAACACCGAAAGAATTTTTCAAATCGGACCAGTAGTTCCAGAGATTACCTCCTACATACAAACTTACAAACTGACAAATTTTACCTCTTTATAATATTAGTATAGATTTATGGAAAATGTTGTTGATAGTAGAGTTATGTTCTAGATACCTACTTCGGTTACTTTTCCCAAATACGAGTATAATGTACTAGCGGCCCGCCACAGCTTCGCACAGGCGTTAAAAATTCTGAAAATTCTCTGCTTTTCTCTACTATAATATAAATTTACATACAAAAGTAAACCTTCCTCATAAATCACTCTGCCTATTGGTAAAATCTGCATGAAGCTCCATTTGTTCGTTTTTGAGTTTATCACTTTCATACTTACTGAAAAACACGGTGGATGGTTTTGTTTTATAATATGTAAGAATAAATAAGATAATTATTATCATTACCACAACTCAACTTATTTAGATCGATAAAAAAAGCATGCTGTTTTCTCTTTTCAACCATATAATATATCTTAGCAACCTCAAGCAACTTAACATTTGTATAGGTACCTATATCTATAGCAAGCCAGCAATGCAGACCGACTAATTTGCGGCACCAGTGGTTAGCCATGAGCCTTAACGTATTCCAAGAATGTCAATAAGCTATTTTATACCACAAGTCCACCACAACTAATTCAATATTTGTCAAGGAAATAGTTCCTGAGAAGATAATTTAAGTTTATTACAAAAACAAGAACTTTCTTCCCTTGTGGGTAACAAGATGGAAAAGTTTCGTTATGCACTTCTCACTGTGCGATGAATACTAAAGAATAATGTTTCAGGTATGGCGTTAATACGTCCCGCAGGTAAGGCTATTTTTATATAGTTTCCCGATAAGTAAAAAATATTTACGACTTTATTCAGAACAACCAGCGTCTTCGCCTGCATTAAAGTAGGTTTCTCCATACGAGTACAATCCTTGGACACCCGTTTCATCCCTTTAGGGGGTGAATTTTAAAAACCTTATCTTAATGCTTACCTACGTCATAAAAAGAAACCTTGAGTAAAATTCCACGTTCCTAGTCCCAATAGTTTTGGCGGTGATTAATATGTTAGTCAGTCAGTTTCTGTTCTATTTTGTCTCTTTCTCCTTATCAAATTCTTTTGTGTGTGTACAAATCTGTTATTGATGAATATGGTTAATTGAATTCATAAGTGTTTTATGGTCGGTTTCCTTTTAAAAGGCAATAACATTTTGTTACTCACTTTTGAAACAGTGACTTAAATATTCGTATGATGATGCGGTTGCATTGTTTGGTTTCGTGGTCCTCGAACACTATACTCTGTCACTTTTGAAAAAGAAAGACTACTTGGGAAAGAAACTGAACTTTATGTAATATATTGCATTTATGTGTATTCATGTTTTATCAAAACAAATAATCATGAATCTTAATCTGCTGATGTTGTTTTTTCTTTTCAACTGAAGTCAAAACAAACAAATGGAAAATTATTTTGATGCGATGTTTGAATCGAAAGCGGTTGAGGTGACATTAGTGACCTCATCAATTGACTGAGTAGATTGACCTGCTACAATGAATCCTTACAGTGGCAGCGGCACAATTAAATCGCTTCGAGACGACGTTCGCAATAAACTTTCTGAACGTCTCAATGATATTGCTTGATACTCGGCTATCATAGTTGGAGGTGAAACGTTTTAATATAGCTCTGTTGGGTATTTAGCAGAGACTTGTATAGTTTAAGTTGTTGCTTTGTACCTGAATGAACAATAAAAAGTGATCCGATGAAAGTTATAGCTCAAGATATGATGAGTAAAAAAGCATAATTTAATTAACTTCGTGGAGTTTCCTATAAGCAATATTTGCAGTGGCTTCTTCTGTAGTGTTTATTTTTCTACCAATTTTATATGTCACTGATTCTTTTTCATTGGCTGAAACATTCAAAGAAAAAGATCCAAACTATTCTTGAGAAATTGAAACGAATATGTCTTTCGGCGTCTTAGGCACGTTGACTGCTATATAGAAAAGTAGGCACTTCATTCCTTTCAGTGAATTGTTTATAATTCTTTTTCTTTTTTAATTTTACTCACATTAGGAATTAGTAGTATAGTATATCGGGAAGGTATCCGCAACTCCACGACTAAACCGCGTATTTTACGAACGAGGAATTATCCCGTATCGGGAGTGCGTTCGCAAACATATAAAGCTCACATACAAAAGACACCTACACCCGTAACAATTCTAAATATCATCTGTAGGTCATGCAAACTGCGGGTTAGAACAAAGTACATATATGCTTCGTGCGTGAAACGCAGCGCAGCAACCAATCGCTCAACCACTACGCCAACCAGGGACATAGTGTAGAAAGTTTATTTAACTGTGAAATTAGTTTGATTACCACAAGGCATATTTAATTACACGTATCTTAGTAGAAACGTAAATATAAAATCTAAAATAAACGAAATATTATCTAAAAAGACTTAAGTCTAAAGATTACTTGATATACTTACCAGTGAAGCAATATAAAATGTCAGTCAAAATCAAGTAGCTTTTTTCGAGTGGCTCCTATACATAGGTACACTAGGGCGGGCGGCGAGAGCGCCTGGGCGGGGCGGGTCGATAGATGAGACGCAATAAGTGAATAATACGAGTATAACTCCTGAAGAGGCCTCTTTGCTTTTGATGGCAGTTTCAGGTAGGTGATTAAGACGTCGTCGGTTGGTTATGTGGAGATGACAACACTATCCTGGCCTTTTAGTCTGAATACAAAAATAAATTTGTAAAGTTTTGTGTCTTGAAATAAGATAAGCCAGTCGATCCATCATAACTTCGGTTTTTCTTATCTAAAAAATCTTTAATTAATTTAGATGTTAGGATTTCTTTGATAATTTCATCAAAATGCTATTCATATATAGCAGTGTTTTCATTTATTATCGTGATATCGTGGTTCCGTTGTGAAAAATGTGATCCTTTCAAAACATAAATGTGAAACAATACCAAGCTCTCTATAAAATTTTCATTAGAAAAGTTTCATTTTGCCAAGTTTACTTCTAGTTTCTAGGGTCCTAGTTCGGTTTTCAATCTATTTCTGAGTCGAGACCGATACCAACATCTCGATTAAAAACGTATTCTCGTTATTAAAGGTTCGCAGTTGGGAATCCATTATTCCCTGAAGTACATATAATTTTCGTGCTTTTGTGCATTTTTGCTACAACCACTCTAAAGTAAACACGAGTACACTGTATTACTGGTAAGAGAAATATAGTAAATCTGTTTTGCGGGTTCCTCAGTAACTTTATTGGACGTGAAAATCATATTTTACCCGCCTACGTCTGTACCGTAACAAACTTTTACTACAATTTCCGCTGGTTGCTGAGTGGCTTCTAAAAGGAGATCAGGATATTTTGCAGTAGAAAATAGCAGCGCTTCAATATTTTTATCGCTTTTAATTCGAACTGAATGGCGTCCTTTTTCTAGATGCGGATGATTTTATTGTTCCTGTCGCGTGTTATTGAGAAGTTAACGTTTGAATCCCCAACCGGTCCTATGAGACCGCGCTGTTATTGTTTTACTATTGTGTCTCGTTTCGCGGGTATCTGAGTAACTACGAACTCTTTCGCGATAGAAAGGAATTTATCAAGGATTGCTGGATTTCACATTGTCCATGTATTTGTACCTTTTGAGGAAGTGAATTAATATTTACTTATCTAAAAGACGTGAATGTCGTTGTAACGGAAAATTAATTAACAATGTTTTGGTGTTAGCGAAGTATTTTCGGAATTCGATGACCAAAATTTATTAAATCATTCAAAATAACAACAACCTTTAATAGAAACTATACAACTTAAAAATATTGTTTTATAAGGCGGTTTTTGTTTGTGAATTACTAAGATTTACTCCTTGTTGTTGCAGAATGCTTGCTTCGTACATAACTCACTTGTTTGCCATGAATTTATAACCGGTGTAGATTTTATTCTTGTCGCTGACTACTGTACTTTTTATACTTTCTACGATACATTGGCACATCAAGAGGGTCCGTTACTTTTGCCAGGCTTTTGAAAGTCATGACTGAGTTCTTACAAACATGGGCAACTTTTTCCAGCAACTTGTTGCCTGAATCGCCTCAGGCTCAAATGCAATCATACTTCGTGTATTGAGCAGTGTTCCCACGCTCGAGTTGTCTGTCCCTTTCTTGCTGGCAGCCCTGCTCACTCCTGCGTATCTTTGGTTGATGTAAACACGCGAGGCTACTAGGTAAGCACAGCACTATGTGGTGATTGCAACGACCACACGGTGATTGTGATCATAACCATTTTCTTAAAGCGATTTTTCTTCCTAATTTCTATTTGTTCAATCGGATGAGTTAATAAACTAATTATACGATAGATTTATGTTTATTAATGTTTGAATCCCCAACCGGTCCTATGAGACCGCGCTGTTATTGTTTTATTATTGTGTCTCGTTTCGCGGGTATGTGATAGATTAAATCGCTTCTTGCTTATTTTATATGTAATGTGCAAAACAGAAACTGCATGATTTGATTAATTACATACACAGACGTATGTCATGTTTTTTTTCTTTTTCAAATGTGGGATCATCAGAATGACTTAACCACTAGTCAAAATATTATATAAGAATCAAACGATATAATTGTTTGTTTTCATAAATTAATCTAACAATTTTAGTGTTTGATTGTGCGCTGAGTTTGACCATAAAACAAAAATTTGAATTTACTACTTTAACCAGACCTCATGGAAACCTCTGTGACAGATAGCCAAAAAGTGGTTTTATACAGATCTCGATTTCGGTCGGAACCCTAACAGAACATAGTTGTTCTCTCAGTACCAAGTAACAATAGTTGGTGTTAAGAACGGAGTATAGTTAGTGCGGACTGTGGCAGCGGTTGAGAATGCCGTTGGGCCAGTCCGCCCGAGCTCGGTGCAAAAATATTCACAAGCCATTCCTGTAACTGCTTGGCCGCATTCGTACCATCTCGTTATCAACTTATTGAAGTTATTTATTTGCGTACATATTATATATTATGTTGTTATTAGCAGTACTAACGATTTACCAAGTTACTAACGATTTGTTGTATAAATAGGCAGACTTTTATGTGGCTTGCCGACCGGTGGCAACTGAAAAATGTTCGCATTATAAACAGGAGGTAGCGTTTTGTAATGGCTTAAAGCTGAATAATGGGAAACATGACAATTTATATAATCGTCTTGCATAGTTCGTTACTAACTGCATTCTGTGTTGTGTCTGTGTGTAAACTATTGTGCATAAAACCAATTTACTACTGATTCTGGAAAAGTAACTGAACCTGGCCTACATCAATAATAACTGCATCCCCAGTCATGTACGTTGCCTACGCAACTGCTACACACTATGCGCACTAAGTGTCACCGGACCGGACGGCGAGCTAACCATTGCTCGTCGACCGCTAACCCGCACTTACTGTGTGACTGTGACTCCTGTGGAAACGGTTGTGCAAGAATATCCGTTCCCTCACGGTTGCTACCAGCTCCTTACCACTTCGCAAAAATAGAATAGAAGAAAAGAATGAGACCGCATTTCATTGCCTTCACTGACACCATGGTATGAACTCAACCAGAGCCTGGTGCTTTGCCTTCGTGGGATACACCTCGATCGTGTCCTCCGGGTGATCCGCACAATAATGAGACCCGAGCGTTTCTTCCACCTAAATCCGAAACGAAACTTTCCACTTGCCATTTTTGCAATTTAAGGAAGCCTTAGCTCTCCAGTCACTCTTTAAATAGGACTCACCTCCACAATTGTGGCGTGCCCGCGTGATCTTTACCCTCTTGCAAAACAGTACGTCTGTTGTAACTTTGTAACCCATGATAATCACGCGCCTGCTATGCGAAGTATCTTTTTTGCTACGTAGCATCGCGTGATTGTTACGCATCTGCTACGCGTCGTCCGTTGTCTGCTACGTGGCATCCGTGATAGTTACGCGCCGACTACGCGACGTCTTATGTTTGCTACGTGGCATCCGTGATAGTTACTCGCCGACTACGCGACGTCTGCTGTGTTTGCTACATGGCATCCGTGATGGTTACGCGCCTGCTACGCGACGTCTCTTGACGTCTATGTGGCCTCCGTATTGGTTACGCGCCTGCTACGCGACGTCTCTTCTTTGCTACGTGGCATCAAGTGATCGTTACACGACGTCTTTGTACCGTTACGAATCGTCTCCGGTTTTGCGTTACACTCATTTAACCTTTAGTCCCAAGTCTGGACCAGCACTTGGTACCGACACACATAGGTACTTGAAAACTCTCATACATATTATTCTTTAACTGGCTAAATTTGCACAAGAGTGCAAATAATAACAGCCTATTAGTCCATATTGTTGTTTTCGAATCGTCTCTTGATTTAAGTATTCGTCAAATGTAACATGTGTTATTTCTGAGTACCTAAATGTATTTTAATCATAGTCCAAAAATTATAGGTATGTTTATTTTTAATTGTTATAAACTAGTGCTTGACTGCGATCCCACCTGATGGTAAGTAGTGATGCAATCGTTGATGGTGAGGCGCACTAGCTTATTAAGAGCCTATTCAGTCTAGCCTTGAAGACACCTAAATTTTAATCGGACGGGAAAACCGCAGCAGGCAGATGTGTTTAAAGTAGGAGACTATAGAATCATTATATCCAATATGAATAAAAGTATTTAACAAAAACAACGTTATCTTGTCAGTACGGCCCTTTTAATACATTAGTGAACGTGGCTTGCAAAAAATGCATGTGGAAAGAGGTCATTTCTCCGATATGTTCCGGTCTTATGCCGCAGTGCTAAATTTCGCCGAGGGCATGTAGGCCCGCTACACTGACTTCCTTTCGTCGAAGACCTACACCGTTACTGATTGGTGGTCTTTGTGTCGCGTTCGCATCGTCGCGTTAAAGTGCCGTACTGAAATTAATATGTGTCCGGCGTAATGATTAGCATCGCATTAGTATGTGCCACTAGGCATGTTTGCCAAGCACTCACCTCGAGAAATATTTGAGTAACCGCACTTTGACGAACTGAAATGGCGGCTGGAGACGCCGCCATCTTGAAGTCGTCCGGATTCAATTGTGACCACGCCCCGCATGTACAGGTTATACCTACCTTACCTCGGCCACGTAGGCATGTAACGTACTTGTTAATTTATAAAATTTGACAAATAAATTGTTCCTTTATCGAAGCAGTTTCTACTGACATGTTGGATGAAATCCTCGTACAATTTTCTCACCTAGCAAGATATTTTGGTAGAATTTCTTAGTAAACACCGTAAAATTTCATACACGAGCTCCACACATAGGTGAGCTTGCTTCAAAATTTCCATATAAATGTGTTGTTTGAGATGTCAACGACCGGTTTTCATTTAATAGTTCTGTATTCCGATTGCTATGTCATTAGAATCGTAGATTAATATAAAAATAAAATATTTTGTTATTCTCATGTCGCCGTCACCATTAATAATCCGCATTATTTTTACTATTGGACTAGCACTTTCGCCGCGATTTCGCGTGAATAGGATACGGTAAATATAACTACAAACAATTAACCCAATACGTATTCTTTCCTGTTAGGTGTAGAATTTTGAACAATCCAAATATGTTATTCAATCTTTTCAGCTAAATTTAATTAGGTATACTGGATTTAAGGTGAATGCTTCAGGTAGCCCGCGAAATTCAAATTTTCTTACGTTTTTTGCAATTTGCAAGCCAGTGGTAGGTTGTATGAAGTTAAAAATACTTAAGCGGCTGTAAAACGTAACTAATTACATAATTATAAACATAAAAATCATCAATACAAGCCTCCAAGCTCACTTAGTTGCAAGAACGTTTTTGACCTCGAAAAAATCGTTCCTACATTTAGATGAGCTTAGAAGCTTGTATAAATGATTCTTATGTTTATAATTATGTAACTAGTTACGTTTTACAGCCGCTTAAGTATTTTTAACTTCATACAACCTACCACTGGCTTGCAAATTGCAAAAAACGTGAGAAAATTTGAATTTCGCGGGCCAACCTGGAACATCCCCCTTAACTTAGTCGGTCTGTGCCTTAAGATTTAATTCTAACTAATTTAAATTATCTGAAACTTCCTTAAGAAAATAATTTCAAACTTACAATTACTTTTATTATTTAGACAGGTACCTAATCATGTCCATTTTCATGTTTGTTAAATCTAGGAATGTTACGTAATGAATGTTATTCTTTCATAGCAACTTTGACACCTCCTAAACCGACCTCTGAGAGAAATTTTGAAAAACTGGCGAAAAGAAAATTATCTCAAGGAATAAGATTTTAACATTCAATATTTAACATGCCCTGAATAATTTTTGGTGGGTACTTTGAGTAACGAATAAAGAAAACCTTTTTTGTTTACTTAGGTTACTTTTTGTGCTAAGTTTCAAATATATTTGCCAAAGAATACAATTTGAAACCTTAAAGATGAATTTTCATAAATCTCTTTTTACCTTGTGTAAAATTTCATGTTGGGTCCAGTAGTTTCGCTGTACGTGGATATGTCTGTCAGTTTCACTTAATTATTGCTACGTTGACAGGTGTCGCTTTTTAGGAATTGAGGAATTTTATGCACAATATCATGCATGTTATGCTTGCAGCTATACATGCTGCCAAAACTAAAAATTAAAATAATATTTCCCCGCAGAAGATTAAGAACACTGAGAAGTATCTATAGGAGATATCCATAGTAGGTACGAGTATTTAGTCCAATATTCTTTCGTACTGGAGATAAGTATGAAAACTAAATGTTATCCCAAGGATAAAACAGAATTAGTTAAAGTAATTTCCGTATGAGTTATAATGACGTGTTGATGTTGGCGAAAGCTGTTACTGGTGAGGACACCAGGTCCATTGTCTGCGCTGACTCATAGGCGGCGCGCGCGCAGCTATTTCAGTTTGCTCTGCGTAGGCAGAGTATACTTTCTTTGTCGCCTCTCAGACCGCCGTGAGACACTCAGTAATGCTAACCTATTAATAACGTCTTATAACAGTTTCTCACCAAAATGATTTCTACTCGCCTGAATGATGTTAATGATGATATATATTCGAACTTTATTTCTAGACTCCGAGATACAAAACGTCTTTTAATACCGGAATACCTTTTTATACCGAAGACAAACGTCTTTAATTGACACTAATTCAGAATATCCAATATAAAAACTAAAAGCCAAGCATTTTTACAACACTACTTCGTGTTTACATTTCTTTCAGTTCTATTGTGGTCTTTGGATCGTGGTAAATTATGTTTTCTTTATAAGATTAGCAAAATAAATGTCTGTAGGATTTCAAATTGTGTAATTGAAAATATGCATGAATTAAATTCAGAAAGTGCCTAATTGGTATCAAGTGTCAAGACGTATAATACTGGATGCTTTTAGAACTTTACATCCAGTATATCTGGGCCAAGTATGGTTTCAATTACTTTGTACCGAGGCACTAATTGGAACTAGGTTCTTCTTGGTGTGCTATATGCTTGCTTCTCTTTGTGTTTATGAACAATTTGGATGCAGAGAAAACTTTGAATAGACAGATGATAGTGAATTTATTTTTGTCGATGATAATAATGGGAAAGAAGAAGATAAAGGGAAAAGAGAAGATCGAGGAGAAATAATGCATAAGTCAACTTATATAAGAGAGAAGATAGAGTTTCAAGCGTATTCCTACTGATGTAAAGGAGAAGATCAAAGCATAAGCGTAGAACAACTGATGTAACAGATAAGACTGAGATGCAAGCGTGAACCAACTGATACAAAAGGAAGACTGAAATACAAGTGTACTACTGGTATAAAAGAGAAGACCGAGATGCAAGTATAAACCAAATGATATAGAAGTGAAGACTGAAATACAAGCGTAGGCCAACTGATATAAAAAGAAGCCTGAAACGCAAGCGTAAACCTACTGATATACTTAAAAGAAGAAACCGAGATGCAAGCGCAAACCAAATGATATAAAAGAGAAAACTGAATCGCAAGTAGACCAACTACGAGTATATAAAGGAAAAGACCGAGACACAAGCGTATACCTTCTGATTTATAAAGCAAATATGGAGAAATTCCAATAAACGACTAAAATATTCTATTCTGGAGAGTGGAGTAAAAATGAATCACCGATCAGTGATGGTACATGTAATGTAAGGTTATGTCATCAATCTGTTTTAGCTGTAAAATGTCCCAAGTTACAATTGATCGATAGAATATTTTCAGCCCTTAGTTTGTTTGCCATCCGTCAGATTACCGTGATCTGCACATTGCTTTTTTTTTATTTGTTACCGCGATCCTACCTGCTGGTAAGCAGTGATGCAATCGTAGATGCTAAGCGCACTAGTTTAGCCTTCACTCTAGCCTTGCCTTCACTCTAGCCTTGAAGACATCCAAATTATAATCGGACGGGAAGACTGCAGCAGGCAAATTTTTCGAGTCCTTCGATGTACGCGATAAACGACGAGGCGAGTTTTTATAGCGTATATATGTAGCTACTCTATTTTGTGTCTCAATTTTAGCTTTTCAAATTCATTCACAATTTTTTTAATATTCTGACATCTTTAAATCAGACAAATATTTCTTATTTTTTTTTTTAATTTCTTTCTCATGTATTTCATTTATTAAAAATATCTACTAAGTATGTAAAAAAATCAGGCTTGATCAGTTGCGTTGGTAAGACATTAAAGGCCTCCACGAATACCAGATTTTTTATAAAGCTTTAAGCTTTTAGTTCGTAAGCCACGCTCAATGCGATGCTTCTGGCATAGGCGTTGGCTGTCCAAGATGGATCATATTCTTTTATCCCACATTGTTATAAATTAACATTGGCTAAGACCATATTCCCTATCACATACCCACAAAACGAGACACAATAGTAAAACAATAACAGCGCGGTCTCATAGGATTCATGAATTAAACCCTGATTTCATCGTGAGAATTGTGACCTTATTTTAGTGATTTAATGGCACGGCTTATGGTCTTCACAGGTTGACATTACTATTATTATTTGAAAATAATTAGGTTTAGGAGTGGTGCCTCAGCGATAGCGGATGCAAAATATCCATTTTTTGCAGCATTTTTTCAATGGCGGTTTGGAATGGACGCGTTCGTTTACGGGCTCATTAACGTCCATAGTACAATGTAAACGTGCATGAAGTCAATACAAAATAAAGACGTTACATTTATTACTAGAATGAGTTTAAAATAAAAATCTAAAAAAAAATAACGGTAATCTTTGTGATCCATTAATCTGGATGTAGAAAAACACTAGTCACCTTGCGCACTTTTGATTTCGTATGGAATCCTATTGCACCGGCGGCGGCGCGGTCCGTTCTAAATGACTACTCGTTAGAGAACCCACAATCGCACGAGTTCTTATTCGGAGCCGTACTTACTCAAGCGTCAGTTAGTAAAAAAACTTGTTCATTGAACACTGCAGAGAAAAAGCTGACGCTTTTAGAAGTAAGAAGCTTTTGTACGTGGATGAGGTAAATTGTTTAAATGGTTTGGAAGGTACAGTTGGCGGCGACGACAATAATAATATACTGTTAAAATAATATCATAAATAATTGGGCGCAATAAATTAAGCACAAGATGAATACTTAGGCATAGTATTGACTTGTCGGTAGGTGTGCATAATTTTAATTTGTATTACCGTTTGAAAATTTAGTGTGAATAACAACGGAGTGAAACGCTATAGATTTGAAAATGATGACTGATCTGATAAGATGGGTGCCTCATCTGTCAATAAACAAGTGTCGGTACCGTAAGCGTGGTAGTTGTCACGTCGCTCGCTGCTGTATCCGTGTCGCTCTCGGGCGCTACCAATGAAGATACCAGCTTCGAAATTCAACCTGTCTTCACATTTCATGAATCATAGCCAAAGTATAGTTGTGAGGATTTTTGAGTATGAAACCTACATTTGAGTCGCTTTCCTACATCTGAAATTGTTTGGTTTTCCGACGAACAACGGTAAAAGCTACGCTATAGTTCAAACTGTACCGATGACTAGGTGTGGGCAGTCCTTCATTTGTGGGAGATAGAATATTTAGCCTTGTGGTAGCCTTAGCTAGCCGCGGCAGTGCTTCTGGCAGAGTGGAGAGGTGCGAAGCGTCATGACGGACTAGTCAGAGTGTATGAACGTGAGCAATGTTGGTGGAGCGGTAGTGTGTCACGCTGGACGTGGGCCTGAGCGCCTCGCGTCGTGTCGTGTTGCGGTACAGTGAGAGTGGCGTGGCAGCACATCGTGTGGCGGCTAGGGCGAGCGGTCGATGAGCCCGACGCAGAGGGCAGCACGGAGCCGCCGCGGGGGGCGCTCCCGCGGCCCCCGCGCCCTTTTCACTACCCCGTCTGCTTGCGCACACTGTATAGCCGCGCCGCGCGCTCACTAATGCGTCATATCGCCATCGAAGCTAACGCGCTTTCCGCCGCTCTGGAACTACAGTTCGCGCGCGCCATGTGAACTTATGTGTTGACTTATGTAGAGACATGAGACGCAGTCGCGTGTTCGGGAAGCTCGGTTTTGACTTCATTATGACTTTTGCCGGTATTGACAGTGACTTTGGTGCCTGTGAGCTGAGAGACAATAGTGGTACACGCGGTTGGCGCACGTGCTCGCGTCTCTTCCTAAATCTGAGTAAGTTTGAGACAGTTTATTTTAAAGTGTGACTGGATTACTGACGTCGGTCCGCCGCAAAGTCGGTAGTGTGCGCGTTATTTTCGCAGCGCACAACGGGCCGCGGCGCCGGCCGCCCGGAATGCGGCCTCCGCCCCACCGCGCGTTGTCGGCGCCGAGCGCGCCGCGCGTAGCGTAATAAATAAAGGCGGGGCGCGGCTGCGTGCGCGCGCACCCCGCGCCCGCGCCCTCGGGTCATTGACTCCGCCGCCGCCGCCGCTGCCGACGACGCCGCCGAAGACAACACTTTTCGGAAGCGTATCGCGCTCTTGGCCCCAGCGCGGTTCAGCGGCCCGTGGAAACTACAATGTCAATGCCGATGGATAGGCGTAGTACGTAGTAGTAGCGAAGCGATCAGGGGGACAAGCGCATCTATCGGTTACTTTGATGCTACTCTACAGCAGCTATTGACCCCGCGCCTGCACCTGGACTCTTGACAACGTCACCCCTCGACGACATTAGCGGACCCCATTTAAATTGTATAGAATATATTTTACTTTCACGAAACCGGTTATAAATATACCAGACCGGTCGTTTTATTTCCTGTGGACAAGTCAAGTTGATTTGTTTGTTCTCGTTACGTTCTTGAGCGATATTATATTTTTTTGTCATTTCCCAGTTAATAAGCTTTTGCCCCGAGTCGACGCCTTGTTTTTGGCTGTTGAGCCCACGCCGCGTTCGATCAGTTGTTTTGTCTCTTTCCTTTCTACCCTGAAATTATTTTCTGTATCTCTTTATTATCGTCGTAGGTAGTATGAAAGCCAACTCTTGGCAAAGCTGTTTTTCATAAAACCCAAAATAGAAGGAGGGTACCCACATAAAAATAATAATTGCATTGCATTCCGTATTTGTCCTATATCCTCCTTTCAAAATATAATAAATTATAATCGCCATCAGACTCCGTTATTTTATCAGCATTGGAAGTTTCGTGGAACGCTAAAAATAAATGTTGAACTTCCCGGTTGAATGGCGTCGCCGGCGCGGCAGTGCGCGGGGAGTGGCAGGCAGCCATTGCCCTCGCCTGGTTTGTTTACAACTTAGGCTTTAGGACCGACGTGATGCTATTTGCACCCTACGCGTTTCGTCATAGGGTGCATATTCGTCCACAGCAGAAGGCGGGTGCGACCCCTGCGCTTGCGCCATCTGCGTGCACGCACACGATTAAAATAAACTGCCAACGATAGATAGCTAGAGCGTAAAAAGGAGCGTCGGAGCCGTCGCCAGGTGCAACGCTACCCTCGCTCGCAGTTTACAAAGGTGCGCCTAGTGTTAGGTCAGTTATTGCCACGAGTTAGTGCGGCCGAAGCCCCCGTGGCCTCGTGCCAATGACCAGTCCGCCTCGGCGGGCCTCTCGATCCAACGGCTAACTTTGTTAGATCCACGTGTTACTCATTACGGATTTATGATAATATCCTTTCGGAAAAAACGGCCATTCGTGCATGACAAAGATAGTTGTAACACCGCTTTTGAGAATATGATTCGAAGAATCTGAAAGACTTGAGACACTATTGTACTTCTAGATCGTCAGCAGTTCATTACGGGTCCATACTCCATTAGAGACATTATTTCTCTCCTGTTATCTGCGGTATGATAGGTGTGGCCGACTATAACTACAAATTTTCAGACTTCGATCGTTATGAATTTCTTGCGATGCAGTAAAATCTTTCAAATCGCTGACTATGTCAACAGTTGGATAAGTTTTGCCCCATGACAGCCATGTGTAGCAAAACAAAAACGTATAGAGGCGGTAGTACGTTTCGTGAGAGATCTTCAACAAGTTGCGGGCCAGGGAAAACATGCGCGCGCATTATGGAGCATTGAGGAGGCGGTGTTTTTGTCTCTTTCGCTCGTTCCATTTGGGAAAGATACGCAATGTGATATAAAATGTATGTGAAACTAGTACCGGTGGGTAGAACCAGAGACGCAGTGAGTTGAGACTCGTTAGTTATTTCTCTTTCTGCAAATCGCGACTTGATTTCGACATTTAGCTCGTAAAAGTACGCGGTTCAGACTTACTTCAGTCTTCTAAAATCTGCCTTAAGTAGCGGTGCAGTTTTTTCGCGGGTGTTGCTATATTGTTCTTTAAAGTGTAGTTTGCAGCGGTAAGATGTGTATAATATTATGTGCTCCCACTCATTAGCTGTTCGAACGCAGGCCTCGTGCGAAGTGGAGTGCAACGGAGCCACTGAAGCCGCATCGAGCGGGACACGCAACGCGCGGTATGCGAAGAAAGCTCATCTCATATACAACGTAACCTAATACTAGACACAGTATTCATCATCATCATTCATCAAAACTCAACTTACAATATAAGCAATGAAGGCATACTGTTTTTTCGACACTGCGTGTATTTGTACTTCTAAAGATATATTGAGTTGGCGTAACAGGAATCGATCCAAACGAATTAAATTCATTGTACGATATACTTTTTATAAGATTATCTCTTCAGCTCTTATATTTTAGAGTTTGGAACGTGAAAAACATAATATTTTGGCTTACTTGACGCATAAAACATTCTAATAGTGGAGTGCAGTCAGTGGTAGCTCGGCCGTTGTTCGTGTGTACAGCACTTGGTGCGCTCAGCATTGCGCGCGGCGCGTGTCGTTTGGAAAGCTATTATCCACGTCCACGCTTCATCGGCTAACAATATCCCTCTCTTTTACTTTACTCTAGTATTTTTGATGTGGATGTAGCACACTATACTCGTACGTCGACTTCAAACTGTACATTTCTAATACCTGATCTCTCATTGGACGGAAAGCCTACATACAAAAGTGTTAAGTTTTATTCAAGAAGTAAAGCACTGTCGCCCGGGCAGAGCGCCACGCCTTTCGTTTTGCCCTGTGTTTACCTTACCTATCCGCCGCGGTTTAATCCCATTTATAGAACATTCATTTTAGGAAACAAACCGTTTCGTATGTTTACACTTAACCGCTACCTAAAAGACTTCTTCAAACGCAGCCACTATTGGATATAGGCCACTCTTCTTCTCTTTAGTTCTGATCATCAACGTCTACCCACATTATGTCTTTGTTTCTCCTTTGTAATTAACTTAGTCGGTCCATCTAGGTGGCAACTGCCAAGTTACAGTCCCCGTAGCTCGTAACGCGATTATCAATCGAGGATGTGTCTGCTCCAGTGATCACAGGTAATAGTCGGGCCTTTGATAGACATGGCTACTTGGTCACTTTGACTTTCGGTCCTCACAGTATTGATAAAAGCAAGCCAGCTTAATGCTTTAATCTCTCCTTAGCAAAATATTAAAAGGAAAATATAAACGTATTTTTTTCAAGGACTAAAATGATGTCGCGGGCATAGTTAAGTGAAGATTTAAACACGAGGTCAGTTGCCCATTTTTGGTATAGATTTGCCTTTACAATGTTACATTTGTAGGTGATTTATTCATTATTGTAAAATATCGTTATAGGTTTGTATTCATATATGCAGTTTAAACCTCTGTGTGCTAGTTTGTGTGATTCTCATCTGGTCAGTTATTCACCATTGCAGTCTTTTGACTGGTGCGCAGTTTCACTTTCGAAACTACTTTGACTTTACTCTCATTATTTTTAGATAAAAATTGTTACAAATATAGTGTTAGTTATTGTTGTCGTAAAAGCGACACGGTTAGTAAGCGTTAACTAGTGTCAGTTAATTTTGAAACGGTCGCAATTATCGGAGCGTCGACCGGACCGTTGGCTTGACAACGCAAGCTACGCAGGATGTGACGTCACTGTTTTGACGACTATCGCCTACGTAACATCAACCTGAGATCGTTTGAAAATGGAATCTCACTGAAAATGGTATTACGTTTCTTCGTTAATTCCCAAAAATAGAAAAGAGGTAGAAAATTAAGATGACCGTCGAAGTTCAAGAAACATGGCTAAAATTATAATCGGAAAGCGTAGTAAAGTTAATTACCACGATAATGTTAACGTATATTTTTTAATGGCCGTGGCATTGGAAAACATGTCATCACGCACTGTACTTTCATTGTGATCTATTATACATATTTTCGTACTCCTGCGGAAGCCGCTACTTGACTTGCTTATGACATTTACGTTTACGAAATTACATAGACATAAACGTAATAATTGTAATAAATATAGATATTTATTAAAAATATGTTTTTAGTTTAATGAGTACGTACCTATATGAAAAGATGCGTCAAAAATCGCGCGCAGCGGTCAAAAACGATCATGGATTCTAAAAAAGTTTATGTAATCTTGTTATCTTTTATTCAGATGACACGGTCAGGTCTATGTTACAAGGTACACCATGTCTCGACAGAAAAAAAAAACAGAATGATGTCTGTACGATCCTTGAATGTTTATTTAAATGCAGATATAAATATGGAAGCAACCTAAACCCAAACTTGCGCTTCGATAACGCAAATGTGTACCTATAACAGAATTTATTTTGAATCTGTTACATTATTTATCGATCTACTTAGTAATTATTTTTTTGAGTCAGT
Organism: Mythimna separata; assembly: GCA_030763345.1. Classification (NCBI taxonomy): domain Eukaryota; kingdom Metazoa; phylum Arthropoda; class Insecta; order Lepidoptera; family Noctuidae; genus Mythimna; species Mythimna separata. Next base: position 15,821,561 of record CM061167.1, on the reverse strand, counting down.
GTTTTTTAACTTTACAGATTTTAAAAAAGGTTTTGGAATGCAAGATTTCACATAAAATTGATTTTCATAAATTAGGACAGTTATCTTGTTTTTTACACGGCTTCAAAAAAGGTCTGTTTTGAACCCAAAGTATGTATTTATAATATAATGTAGGTTCTTTTTTCATAACGGACATGGCCGTGACTATGCCTGTGTTTGTTGTACAGGAACGGATTTACTTGACGCTATTGACACTGCGTGGAACACTTGAAATGTCAAGTTACGTGACTTGGAATTGTATGATTGAATTTGAATGAATAACTTTGAATGCGTAACCGGTCATCCGGTGGATCACTGTTGTTTCTAATTTGCAGCCGCTTAGGATGCGAACGACCGATTCGACATTCAGAATATTAAACAACAAGATGTAGAATTGTGCAGATTTAAATTAGGTTTTAGGGTTCTGCTCAAGTCTTTTGTTTAAAAACATTTCAGTGTAACTTCGATAAAATCGATTTTTAATTACACATTGATTTTCGCTCCGAATCGGAAATCTGGGGTCTCGGAAAAAGACAATGTCGGTCACGCGACGTGCCGTTACATCAAGTAGAGCGACACTGCACGCATTTAACATTAACATAGCTAACGTGACCGTGAATACGCCATGTTCCATGTCTGGCCGTCGATTTCAAGTCTTCGGACTTCGCTACTACGCGTCACAAACATGTCCGCAGTCCATGATTCATTACTAAATGAATTTGGCGAGTTATATATACGTGGCAGAGTGGTTTAATGAACTAATTTTGTCAATTGAAACGAATGTGTCGAGGTCGGCAACATCCGCTTTGTTAATTAATTAATTGCCTGAAGTAGCAGTTTGACACCTCGTGCGCTCGGTCCCCGTTAGGCGGTGTCGCTGCTGACATGTGTAAAACTCGAGCATCAAATGAGCAAATGTAAAAAATTCTCAGGTACCTACCCACAAATAAACACTTTCCATTTGATTTTCTCACTGAAATCCATTTGATTTTCTCAATTCTTATTTTAGTCTGATTGCACATAGTAAACTAAAGATCCCAATTATATATACGGAGTATACATAAGGAGTATAGTTTCAATACGAGTCTTTAAGTTTAGTCCTTATACAGAGCGCGCGTCGTAGACTCGTGGCATCGACGCCGCCATCTTATGATGACCAAGGATCCGAAGTCCCTAACCTTAAGTGAACTATGAGTTGATCAGCCGCACTTTGGGATTTCAACTTATTGATAAAAGGATGAATAGTGGCTTTCTAAAAGCAGTTTTTCAACAAATTTCCTCCCTTTTCCGATTATTACCCTATACCACAAATGATTCTTATAATTTCACACCCACAATCGCATTGTTTCCGACGAGGCTTTGTAAAACTAACACTGTGTTAATTGTTTTATAAAAATTGCCATCAGAGGGGACGCGATCAGAACGTACAAAGAGCTTTGACATAAAGGCATTACTTTGTCGAAGTTGTGCGGCGTCACAGTGGGGTGAAATGGGGTGAAACCTTCCTGTTTTAACTTGGGGCAGGTAGTCGTGCCTTTACTCAAAAAGTTACCCCACGCCGGAGCATAAGCGGACTGGAAGTTGTGCAACACATTCCACAGTTTTTGTTAACACCGAACGTTATATATTTACGACGAAGAACTTACTGTGAAGCAGCTAGTTTTTGTGTATTTATTGCGTTATATATTTGTTTTTAGTAACTACCTACCTACCTAATAAAAAAATAGTAATATTTATTTTTAACTTTACTTGAAGACGTAACACGAAAGTTTTTTTTCTGCTGGAATACCTCTAATTATTTTTTCTTTGTCTAGGTACCTCTAAACAGAATTAGTCAGATATCAATATTTACCTACTTATCGTTTGAATCCCCAACCGGTCCTATGAGACCGCGCTGTTATTGTTTTACTATTGTGTCTCGTTTCGCGGGTATCTGAGTAACTACATTATTTAAAATTATTTTAAAACTTTCGTAAGGGACATTGCGACTGCATGAGACACTAGGAATTATTTCTAATAAAACAAATCGAGGTTTAGAAACGGTTAACAAAAGTTGCCCAATTCAATTCAAAATATTTTGTTTCACATTGCATCACAGGCCCCACAAGGCATATAAAAAACGTCAAAAGCTACGCACGTTTCCAATTGGTCGTTTTTACGCCATTCAGGTAGAGGACGCTAACGCATTGTTGCCGCCTGTGCGTTATCTGTGGCAGCGTAGACGAGCGACGCAAGCGCGGCAGGGTGGATCGGAACACATGGCGCCGCTCGAACAACGATATGCCTCTTAAAACAACGCGTTTTGTGCGTCCTTTAAGAGGCATATCGGCTTTTCAAAATGTTGGTGCCACTTAAAAAATTTAAAAAGTGATTTTAAAAATACAAAGACATGTGTTGTTGTTGGGTGTTGACGACATTGTTTTGGTTGTGCTCAGGTAATGGCTGAACGAGATCAGTAAAAGAAGAAATGGCGTGAAGCAACCGACCGACCCTGTCAGCAATGAAATGATGGCTGGTTCGAAATATGGATTGGATTATCCTGGTAAGTGACGAATCTGTCTAAAAATACTAATTTTATTTGTATTTATTCTTACCTTGGATCGACATCATGTTATAAACGCGTTGAGCTCTTGTTTTTCGCGCTTTAGTCATTGTAGTGACGAGATTTTAATTAAAATGTACACAATAAATAGATTAACCATAACATTAGTTTACTGTAGGTAAAATTATTATTTATTACAATCTTCCTTACCGCAACTGTGGTATTTGAAACCTAATTAAAAATGGGAAGCTTACTGTGTCGGTAACTGACACATAACTTATTTATATTATGATGTAATGATAAACTTGGTATCTCGTCATAATCTAACAGCATAATAATGTTGTTAGTAACAAATATTATTAATTAATGAACACAACTGCAGCGCGCTCAATGGCGTCGCAACTAAATTCACAAATAATTCCACAGTCAAAATGATGGGCGAGGCTGGTTCGCGCGTTTGTTTAGTGAGTGTTGGGCATCTGCCAAGTCAGTTACTACAACGCGAACGTAGAATAAGTCGCTTTATCTATGATACGGGTTTCGTTCTTTACAGCTTGCTACGTTACATTTTAACTAACGCTGTTATAACGGCACCGTCGCCAGCGCCGCGCACGGCCAGCACTCGCAGAGCGCACATGCTCCTAGCACCTGTGTAGTGTAGCGGCTGCGGCGTCGACTCTCACTGTGTTAAGTGAGCGCGGGTGCCTAACACGTGTAAATGTCTTCTCAACTCAACTGTGCTGTGAAAAATAAAATAGTGCTAAATAAACGATACCAGGCTTAATTGTAGTAAACCACCACTTGATAGTGTTACCATGTCTAATCTTCATAAATTCATGCGCAGGAAAAATGGTAAGTGCTCATTTCTCCTTTGAAAATAATTAATCTGGAATACGAGCGCAAAAATATCAAGTTTCTCAGATAAAATTTATCTTCATAATTTAACTTCATGACTTAACACGATTAAAAATGTTACAAAGCGGTGGATAATCTGTTCAGTTCGCACTCCCCCTCCGGGGCTAGCGGGACATGTTAACTAGCGAACCGTCGGGGATCCGATCATCCCTTCGCCCCTCCGATAATTATGAGCTAATAGCCGGTAGCTGTAGAACATTTAGCTCGAACTCGAGTTTCAGTAACGCGTGGATAATTTTAGGGTAAAATGTGATAGCTGTGGTACATGTAGGTTTGTTCAACGTACAAACAAACACGTTACATAGACGAGGGGGTGACGTCCTCGGCACGCCGTTATCACTGTCACAACAAACATATTGTTATTGGTTATCGCGTATGACGTAATGCGCTTGTTTCAATCATTATTTCGTGGCGAACAATTTATTTATCACTCTTTAGAATAACGGATTTTACAACAGGATATTTTATTAAGGCAAAATTAACACTTTTCTAAATTTATGCTTTGAAGAACAAACAACCTAACGTTTAAATGATGTTCTAAAACGTTCGATGTAGATAAATAATATGTAATTATGCAAAACGACTCATTCTTGTTTGCCATCATTTATTAACAAATATTGGATCTATGCTGGGGTTTCAACTAATATAATATGGTGTAGGTAACTGTCTATGTCCGTTTAAAATAACTGAATAGGAGCTAGAAAAATTAAATTAACAAAATAACATCAAGTATCCAGTTGGTCATGCCATTGATACACGACTCAAAACTTAATAGTATATTTTTGGTCAAAATGCCTGGCTAGTTGTTTTTAATAAATATTGGCAAGGCAAGGCTGCTTTATTACTCTGTATTTTTATGTATCAATATGCAGTATAACTAAAAATATATTTGTTAAAATATATCCTCTAAGCGAACAGAAACCATTTTGTCTTGTTTTAAGCATTATATCCAGTTAAAACCACTACAAATAGAAACTGACGACAACAGTGCACATTTAGGGTGCTAGTCTTAATTAACACTTAGGACTGCTCCATTATTCCTGACACTATTCTCTGCACCAAGTTATTTCAAGGCAAACTGTTTGAATTTTGTACGAAGGAAGTTAAAAATACCAAATCTATTTAGCCTTCATTTATAGTTTCTAAAAATATGTTCTGCGATGATATTCCCGTTAGCAAGCAACATCTGCTATTTGAGTCTTCACTGTTTTTGTTATATCCATATGGCAGTTATTATTACTTTTTTGTATATTAGGAAGCACGTGACAGAAGCAGGTAAATGTAAGACATATAACTTCCATTAATACTTCTAAATCAAGCTGAAGTAACAAAAATCAATCCCGCAGTTTAAAAGATATAAGGTATTAAATATATTTACAAACATACGTAAGGTACAAGATACCTACTCGTGAAAACCATAACCTTTCCTTGGCAGTCGGTAAAAAAGTAGGCTAACTGTACAACAATCTGCATCCTGAAGGCACTATTATGACCCTGTTAATGAAAACTTTGCACATCCATATCAAAACACACGTAAATATTTTTATTGATATGACAATCAAGCGCTTATTATTGTAAATATAAACCGTCAGAGGTCAATTGGGTCAGCATTCGGTACCTAATTATTATCGAAGGCAACAAGGTCATGATCACTCACTAGTGATGCGCATAATATATCGAAGTGATTCGTTACATTAAATCAGTTGAACGTTTGCTCGGCTAGCTCCCGAATAATCATTCATCAATTCGAATAGTTATTCATTGAAATATTTAGCATCAGAATAATGTGTATGTAACGTTGTTATTCTTATCAAATGTTGTATTGTTTGTTTTTCCTGTTTTAGGTGTATCACTAGGTCAAAGATACTACCATAAATGATTTGCATTTTATTCATAGATTTTAACGGTTTTTCATCCATGTAGGTTAAAAAATAGCATTAGGTTTTGCCCATATAGATATCAGTAAAATAATAAATTCGTCTTTTGGTCATTCCTATCTTTTAGGTAAATATGAAGCGCACAGTTTTGTCTAATAATAACTATTTTATAATAACTCGATACTTAAAATATATTTTATTGCGTTCGTAATAGATAAGAGTTTAAAATTGTTTGTTATGTCATAATAATAAACATAGATTACGGTCATCTGATATAAGTTTAATTTTGCATAATCATTTCATGAAATGGAATACGTGGTTTTACAGATTAAACTGCTTTATCCGTAAAACAATGCGTTTAAAATAACCAATTTTCTTAATAATACTTTAACGGACTGCTACACTACGCCGCGTAGAGGTGCTACGCTGCGGTTACGGCTCGGCTACACAGGGAAGAGCTAGTTAGCTATTATTATTATGTGGAATATTATTATTCCTAAAGTAAGTTTGACTTTACGTGTGTCAATTTAGTCTCAGGGTATAAAAAACAGACGATAGGTGGGAAATCAACAAACAACTTCTTCCCTCGTTGGAGCGAGAGGAAATCAATCAGACATTTACTGACCCACCCCTGTCCCTCCAAGACCCCTTTGTGTTCTCTTTGAGAGCTTTGTTGCTAGGCTTACACAACACGCCGTAGATCTGTGTTTGGTCTGCACCGGACGGCTGGCTACTCCACGAGTCGGCGTCAAAGCTACGGTCGCCGGAAATCGACCTGCCATTTTCAATGCGCGGGACATCTTGTGCTGGATTAGACGTGAGGATGTTTCCTCTTTCACTCGCATTACTGCTACGAAAACGGCGGTCTTTGCTTCCCACGCTCTATCGCTCCGTACCATACCGTGAACCGGACGCGAGAGGTCGCCACTACCACCGGGAAAAGGCCTACCTTACACCTTAAACGCTATAATTTATAAGATCTACTATCGTACCTCTCCACATTTAATTTGTTGCAAATTACACAGAACCTCCACGTATTTTTTAGCGACCAAACCACCGCTTACTATGGTACGTATCTCATATCTACTGTTAACAGCAGGTCACATAAAAACAAGCCCAGCTGTTTTCGGGCCTGAAAGATAAAAGTGTGTTGGGATTAATTTTTGTGACTGTTTAATCTGTTGTCCGGTCTGGCGTGTAGACAAGTCAGGTTTAATGTCGAGTTTGGAACCACGCCAGGAATGGCGCTTGGAGCTTCTCTTATCATATAGTATGCGAACACTGGGTGCACGCCGCGCGACGATTCATTCTACATACACTCGCGATATTTTCGAAACGACACTCATCTGCCTATCAAAAGCTGGGCTTTCGGAAAATACGAAGTATTTTTCGCTAGTCGTTTCTGCGGTTGCTATTATTTTCTTTAAATCTGCCTAGCTTTTTCCAAGTAAAAGCTTTCAGGCCTAATCTGATGCAGCGTAGTATTGGAGAATATCTCTTTGTTAGTATACCTGAGTGTCGCGTTATAACTTTGAGCTATATTCTGTGTCAATTTAATTAATACCTCTCTCCATTATCTATTATATCTGAAAACGTCACATTCGATCTATTTTTTCAGGTATTGGAATAAAATGAAAAGGCGTCGTTTGCTTTACAAAATTAGATTTTTGTCTTAATCCAGCCTCCGCCCCCTCTCCCTCCGCTGTGGTGCTTTTCTATAATCTATCCAATTAACGCTAATCTGCTCGCAGGTAAAAGCTGATGGTTTTATAATATTTTTTATCTTGATATTTTCTTGTTTTTTTCTAAGCAAACGATTTATTTTAAAATGTAGGTAGACGCTAATTGGTTTCTATTTTTTTTGTTTCATTATACTTAGCGTTTTTAATTTTCATGAAAAACATTAGTGGACATACTTACTCGTACTATAAGAATCCTTAGATTTAGATAGCTACCCTAAAACTATCATTACAAAAATAATTGTAATGTCGCTTTAAACGTGATATTATGGAGATTAAACGTGAACGTGGTATTATATTGCCTGGAGCGCAATATACAAATTGATATATTTATTTTTTATCCGAATCCAATATTGGTAGTGAACGCGACGGTAATGTAATCCCGTGCCAATCCAGCTGCTTTATTGAGTTAGCACTAGGCGACGACGTCCCCAGTTCCGGCCGCCCACCTCCGTTTGCCGTCACGAAATCATCTAGATTCTAGAAGGAATCCAATAAAAACGCATATGCTAGGAAAATTAAGCGACATTTATTTAATATCGGCGTCTATATCAGTCGCGATGCCCTGTGCACATGATAACCGACCCCTTTTTATCGCGTTGCAATAATGCGGAGCCAGCTGCGAGCTTGAATGGCGCCGTTGGTTGTAAAAGTTGGCGAAAAAATGCGTGGAGAAGTGGCGTTGAACCCGGCTCGGCGAATGCACCGGGCCGTTAGCTTATCCGAGGTCAGGCAGGTATTGCGGCGGCGACTCGTGTCGCGAACAAACGTCTGCTTCACTTCTCAGCTGATCCTTTACTGTTAACGACTGCTAATTTCGGTCGGTTTACATGCCACTTGTTTTTATTATGGGGTCGATTCAAACTCAATGTGTATAACTATAACAGAGGTAGATTTCCTCCGACCATCTGTGTGATTATTATATTAATGTTTTTAATCAGTCGTTAATTGTAAAACATCTGACAAGTTTGATTCACAACAAACTAACTTGAAGAATTTTATCATTTCAGCGTGTTTGTGTTGATAGCTCAAAGTTATAGACACATTTTATTTTATGGAGCCCTGTAGTTACTACAACAAGAAGTAAAGTCAAATATTATAATATCGAGCAAGCGTGTTCAGTAAACCCCAACGTTCAGGAGCATAGTTGGACGAGACGGACTTGTGCAATCATAACTTGGAATACCTACTAAGTCTCATTGAGAGAGATCTAATAACATGGGGACGGAAAATTCCTTGCCTACGGCTACATACTATAATTATTGTATTGGATTTCTTTTTCGATTCTAATAAGATGAACTTAGGCAACAATTAAGGCATGTTGTGTCAAAGCAAATAACAAGAGGATAGACCAATTTGCGTTTACAAGACAGAAGAATGAAGTTTCACCGTGCAAAATGATTGGAACAATCAAAATTTCAGTGAGACTAGTGTAGCGTCCCCGGTACGTCAAGAAAGTTAGTAGCACGCATGCGCTATATGATCGATTCGTAAATAACGCAAGCTCTTCCAATTTTTGCCAACTCCGTCTTAACCTTCGGGAAATTAGGATGAGTATAAAACTGTATTTAGATAGATAGGAAATGTACTAACACGGATTACATTGGAGAACTGTTTTAGGATGCACACTAAATTTAGGTTTATTTAGTTAACGTTAGCAGATACTAAATGGTTTCATATCTATTATAAATTGTATATTTAAGGCTAATGAATCATTTCACGATTTGCGAACATGCCAAACACAGCAAAAAGGAAATCAGGTCTGTAATTGACATCTGAATTGGTGTTCAACCAAGCCTAGTAATTTAATAGGAAGTAAACAGGAGATTAAAAACAGGTCGAGATTGCAACCCCTATAAAAAATAAAAAGTCTAGGCATTTAAAAAGCATGGGTACTGTAGGGCCGTATCAACAGGTACGGTGCGCACAAATAAAATGAGAAGGGCGTATTGACGAGTGCGTCGTGTGACTGCCTCGTGTCTGCGCCCGAGGGCGCGGGCCGGCCGCGCCTCGCCGCGGGCGCCACGACAGATTGACTTTGTGTCCACACTGCCCCGAGGGGTGAGCAGCGGTTACGTAATGCGATCACTTACTTTTTATTTACTTTTGCATACAATTACGACTACAAATTAAATTCGGCTTTTGATACTTAATGCCTATTTTATCTCCCCCTTTGATGTCTATTTATTATTTGTGGCTATTCGTATAAAAAATGGATGGCTAGTTCTTAAATCCAGTTGTATTGAGTTTGTATACTTTACAGTATTTATTTATTTGAAAGTCTGCGATTTTATTCAATCGGATGCATGCAATGTTGGCTCCTTCGTTCTAAATAATTTACCGGCGAATAAACTGATTTATAAATCAAAGTAGCGAGTCGGGAAACGGAAGTCGGGCTGCAAACGCTTCGGACCCACTCCTCCCCACTCGCGAAGTGTTATTGATTCGCGTGAGCAAAATATATTGTCTTGTTTGGAGCATCGCTTGAATATTTATCATATATCTTCTATGGTCATGTTATAATATTTAAATTTGAAACGTATAGTAATAATAATGTTTAGATTTGAATACTACTTCTCATTTTGAATCTAGTAACGATTATATTTTCATGGATTTCGTCTACGATTTTCGCGTTTGTCAAGGATTTAAAAGATTAGGGTTTATTTTAAAAAGAAGAATAGAAATGTGAGACATTTGAGACAAAAAGTCAAATATGTTGAGAAAAACTTAGGACTTTGAAAGACTATGTCTTCATCAGCCTTGCCCAACTGTGCTGGCTTCCAGTCTGATCAGAATTAAAGACAACCAGATCGGTACAGCGTTAAAGACTCAATTGAAAATGTTGCTACTCTTTTGAAATAGAAACAAACACGTGACTTGACCGGGTCGTGTCAGCAGTTTTCAAGCAGAGGCAAAGAGCTGTTTGAACATGTTGCGTTTCTTTGTGCACACGTCAGCGTCAGCGCCAGGCGCCGCCCTGGCCTGGACGTGTACCAACATCACACCCAACAGGGACAAACCTTCAACGTGTTACAGCACTTTCAACCAAACACTTTCAACAAACCTTGTTGCTATTTTATCATAGTGAAAATTTTTCAATATTTTTTCTTTGTCTGTACAGGTACCTACCAAAGCATATTGGAATGGCGACATCCATGACTGATCGATGAAGCAGCTTCTTGATTCGGTAAGTTTTAATAATACATTACTATGAGTGTTTAGTAGTTAGCTATTTGTGATGTAGTTAGTTGCTCAAAGCGAATGTTTTTGCACTGCTCTACTCACTACTACGTACTCTATAAATACCTCAGTGAAAACGTTTATTATCGTGTATTCATTATAATTATGCTGCGCTGTGCTGCTGTGCAATTATATTTAATTGTTATCGATGTTGACTAGTTTGTTAATGCTATCATTCTAGAATTGGGATCAAACAATTTCTCTCTATTGTTACAGATTTTAAATCGAGGGAAACGCCAAGTTGAGGGAGCGATGCCGTGAATCGGGCGGCGGAGAAAACAAAATGGCCGTCTACTAAACATAAAAGGTAGTTATCTTTATTTCTTTGTGATTTATTAACGTTATTACTGTAGTATAAGGTTTATTTAAGGATATGTTATTGCACTGCGATTATTGTGTTCACAGCGACTTCGTACTGTGCGAAAGCGAAGTTTTTCTAGGCTTCACCGCGAAGTGTTATGAATGATGTTTATGACGTTGCATGTGAACGGTCATGGGAAGATTGTGCAGTGAGATTGTTTACGATGCTCTTACTACGCGCCATTATCTTACTTATCTATATTATTTACTATACGATACTATTAAAAGATTCCTGAGAGACCAACCGTTTGAATCTTTTGTCAAGTTTATGTGAATATACACAAAAATAGGTGATTATTATCATAGACTATTTGATAACAATCCGTATTGATTATCCTAAAATCAGTAAAAATAACTTAAATATCAGCATGCATGGTTATAATTTATAACCACGCTAATTCGACGTTATCGAAGTAGGAACAAAGGGTATTATAACTTATAATAAAGAGTACTTAGTTTTAAATCTCTCAAAGGAGAAGCAAATTACAGTCTGTACCTAGATTCTAGAAACAAAACGATCTTTTTTAATTATGCCTGTAATTAGTCTTTGTGGGCTTTTGTGCTGGACAGCCTTTACGCCGGCCTGAAAAATCAAAGAATACGGCTTTGAAAAACGCTAGAACATTAAAAACCATCTATATACTTGTTAGATACATAGAGGTATCTATTACTTTGCTACATACCTAATTCTAAAAAAACTTAATCCCGCGACAAAAAACAATTTCATGTGTAGTTTTAAGGCCTTTCTCTTGTGGAAAATACCAGTAATATTTGAACAATAGTCAACACTTCAAAGAATTCTATGATAGGTTTAAGTAGTTTTCGCGGTGAAATGTGGGTAGATACACCTTAATACGTCTGCCAAGTTCATTGGCAGATAAGAATCTAAGGCGCTTAGATAAAGTGAAAACTACACCGCTAAATAAATGTAACATATCTAGACAAATCTTTTCATGTTTTATTTTGCTAACAAAGTATCTTAGGGATTCAAAATTTTGTTTCTAGATTATAGACTCAGATTTTCTTGAGTAAAATCGGTTATTCTGAATTTGAACTTCAATGTCATTGAGCAATCTTCTCATATTGTGTGTGTGCGTATAGAAGAGTAAGCTAGCGTTGATGTTTGTTCTGAAATGAATCATTAGAATGGATTTTATGATACCTTTGACAGCCTGCTCTGGAGCGGTCGACAGGCGCAAGGAGCGAGCCCGAACGCTGCTGGTCAACTCTTACAGGTAGGTCAACTTTAGAATCGTATCAGAGAAAAATAACTTTTTCTCTGATAAAATACTTCTTTCGTTATTTTGCCTCATATTCATTTTTCTTTTCGCAACTACAGTTTTTTTATTTACTTCATGTCATCCATTTAGCAATTAAGCTGCAAGCGAATTCGCATCGGCAGCGATAGAACGTTATGTCACTACCTTGCTGAAAAATGTTTACTATCGCAATTCTTAGAAGTGTGTACTACAGAGTTGTCGACTGCCGCAGGAATTTCATTCATAAATCGCATTCGTTGAAATGCAGTGTAGTAAAGCTACGTAATTCGAGTATGACACGTCATTAGCTCCATTCAATGTTAGACGCTATCTTTATGTTTATGTTATCATTTGTCAATAAACATTCAGTTTAGTCGCACCGACAAACCACATAATTACATTTGGCTGCCGGCTAGTGAATACATCACTGCTATCGATACAAATATTAACTTTCACCTCGACCACAAATCGGTCGCTGTAGGTGATATTGATGCGCCAATCATTTCAGAATTAATTCAAGCGTTTTAATTGGTGTTAATCCTCTACGTGTTTAATGGAATCACTTAGTGGGATTGGAGCATCATTTCCATATAAGTACCCCAACACCAACACTTGACGCACTCAATAGCTTCAGTATAAAACAATTTGCAGTCCCCTTTTCCCTTTGTGAATGCATTCAGCCGCTCCATCAGCTTCAATCATTTAATACCAAACGTCAGTATTCGGGGAAATTATATTTCCTTTTTGGATCACTTCAGCTTTAAAATGAATATTCTTCTCATCGCATAACATTTCGCTGTTCGGGTTTTATTTCCGATGACGTTTCTATATGTCACTCTGTAACACATTCACTTTCGTCCCATTTCAGTGAACTTGGTTTTCAATTAAATCGAATTTCGTGCAAAGCAGAAAACGACTCGTGTATATTAATAATAGTTTTACGTGGGAATGTATTCCTGCGAGTCATCTACGTCGATTGCATTATTCCACAACTAAGTACTTAATTGATTGAAAATTAATGTTATCCAGCGTAGGTAGTGGCATAGTAAAAATATTGATAACCAACATGTAACATAATGATGTAACTGTGATACATTAAAACATAATAATCAGTCTATAGGTGAATATGTATTTTAATAATATTACTATTAACTTGTGTGTACTTTTTACGCGGTCGTAGTGTAACTTTGCATTTTGCATCGCAGCGACTGTAATGCTGATGAAATTATTTTTGTTTACATCCGATTATTTAGAAGGTGTTTGCAGTGGCGTTCGTCTTCTTCGCTTCTTCCTTAAATAAAATGTCTTCCCAGCCCTCGGCTTGTTTTATTTTCTTTCTTTACGTTATATTTTAAGTTGGCTATGACGACGTCACTACATTCACTGTCTAAAGTAAAACGTATCGATGGAAATGCAGAGTGACAGTCTGCCGCGGTAGCTAGCTAGCGCAGCGCTCAGCACATCCCCCGGTGCCGCGGTGTCGCAGTGTTTGCTCTCTGCTGTGTGAAAGACATGAGTAGTGAGATGTCCCTGACATCACCAATTCTCACTACCTTGTCTTTCATGCGGATTGAGCACCATTCGTCTAACGTGCTGACATCTAACCGAAGATACCTCAAGAACCCTGAAAATCTGGAGGATATAGGTATTTCTCGTTATTCCTCGACGAATTTGGGTCCGAACTTTAAAATGAGATTGACGCAAACAATTTCTTAAATAAATCTTTTATACTCTTATATTTTTAGATCAAACTATCACAGTAGAATCACAATAATATCGTGTACCTATCCGTCCATGTGCGCTAACTTAACGAGCTAAAGTCGATATCAGAAAATAGAAAGAAGGAAAGAGTAAAACAGATACTTATGTCCAGAAATAACTGGTAATCGGTCAACTAGAAACGAAATGTAGTCTATTGTGTTCTGAACTCAAACAAGAATAGTCTGAGGAAACGATATATGAATAAAATATTGCTTTTGCAGTAGCAGTCATTTCTTAGACTGGCACTAATTCCCTCGAGCCCCGGTGGCGTATGTAGGTCAACATGAGATACAAAATGCTTTTCAGACGAATCAGTGTTTATTACAAATTCTTATTTACCTAGTCACTAATTGGAAAAGATAATAATGATTGTTATTTGAACAATGGAGTGGAGTTTTTGAAGGAGACCTTTAATTACCTATTGGAATCTACGGATTAATTAAACTAAAAAAAAATCATAATCCAATTATCGTTAAACAAAGTGCGTATTAAATAGTTCCGCGTGAAATATATTTACAGTTTTTTCATTAGAGTTGTGAACTTAACTTACCATAATATATTGGTCGAATGTTTTTAATGAATTAATAAATTTTAATCTTCGTAAAAAAACCCTTATCAGTATACATTCATAAAATATTGACGTTTCGATAATGAAATGATTGTTTTCCCCACTACAGCTTTGCACCGCTAAGAATAAACAAAGAAGCTGTAACATAGTAGAATCATAGATTCGGTTCCATGCACTGTCTACTGACGTACGAAACCGCAAAACGTTTTGGGAACGCATTCATCTTACGTACAGCTATGGAATAGAAATCCTTGCTAGAAGGTTTGTTTTCATAAAAGAGCCCGGACGGAGAGCCTGTATTTTTTTATAAATACCTATGTAGGCCTATGTAAAATAAATAAAAATAATAATGAAAGAGCCTATGTTTTGCCTCAGCATACTAGTGAAAAGTTTACTTTTAGGCAAGCGTACATCGTTGACCACATCATCACTTACCTTACTTACTTAGATGATATTGATCAAAAGCAAGCAAAAATAATACCTAATTTGGTAATAAAAAAAAACATTGAAACTACTTAGAAAAAGTAAAAGCACTTTAGTAAACTCATTAAAAAAAAATTTCGTTTCTCTTATTTTTGAGAACTGATATTTCATCGTCACAGTTATTGTTTCGGTGCAGACAAAAGTTACAAAGGATCGTGTCGCAGTTAACGGGTCACTAACGATTTCTAAACAGCTATTGTTCCTCCACCAACAGATAATATTGGTAACCGAGGAATTAGGTTACCAATACTTAAAATACTGGATTTTGGGGCTTCGAATTTTTATAGGGTCGAAATATTGATGCGCTAAAAGACTGTTATTTCCATGACAAGGCATGATTTTTTTCACAAGTGGTCGAGACAACTATGAACAAAGAAATTCCTTTCTCATGTCGTGTTTTTAATATTATAAAGATATTCGTTTGTTTTTATATACCTATTTATTATTTACTGGCTAACGCGTCCCACCTTCGCACGGTGTTAAAAATCTAAAAAAAAACGGCTTTTCTTTACTAAGTCATATGCAATTATGCATATAAAACCTTCGTCGTGAAAATGAAAAAACTCTGTTTATCGGTGAAAACCACACGAAAATCCGTTCAGTAGTTTTTTTTTAGTTTATTCCAAAGAGATAGATGCAGAGAGTAATTGATGCAGATGTAAGAGATAGGTGCAGAGATAGAGTAGTGGGACTAGTTTCGTATGTGGCTTGCAGTAATATGCATAGTCATTGTAATGTGGATTATTTTTTAAATAGTAACCATGGAGTTTCTTGCCGGTTCTTCTCCATAGGAAACGACCAAATGAACCGTGCACTAGCTTCGACTTTTTTTTATAAGTGCCCATGTAGGCCTATGTGAAAAATAAAACTAAAACATTTATTAATATTAGTCATTTATTCATAAACAAGTAATTTGTATCTGAATTTGCATACAAATAAATCACACAATTACCTACAGTTTTGCGATAAAATAAAAAGTAATTTTAGATTTTTGTTAAATAGGTCAATAAGTTAAGAAAATTATAAATTTAAATTTCATCAATGAATTAAACTTTAAAATTTAAAACACACAACCGAAACTATGAGGACTAGGTACGTGAAATTTTGCGTAAAGCATTCTTTTATGACGTACGCGAGCACTAAGAGAGGATTTTTCAAAATTCATTTAGGAAGGGGATCCGATACCCCCGTCTTCCCACTTAAAATTTATATGGTTAAACTTAACTTTCACGCGAGCGAAGCCGCTGGCAGAAGCTAGAGGATATATTTAATGTAAATTAGCAAAGATAGCCAGAGTGAATTAAAAATAACAATAATAATGAAATTGGTATTGGTAATTGGTTGGTATTGGTAGTGGTAATATTTTTTTTTATTTGAAATCCAATAAAAAGTAAAATAATTATACTACAAAAAAATTACTTTCCTTCACATAAACATTTATTCGACAGGAATTGTTTTAATTGGTAAGCGATGCTGGAGACAGCACTTTCTATGTCTAAAGGCAACCTATTGAATAAAACTGATTTGTATCTTAAATAATTTTTAGCAATCCTTAGGTTATGATTAGTATTTTTTTTATTTGTCTACGGGTGCCTTCCCTAATCTGTATGTAGTCTTGAATTATTTAACCATATTACTTAAAAATACTAGTACATAAAGACCTGGGACTTTAAGTATGCCTAAAAGCCGATTTTTCAATCCTCAGATAGCTATCTGGTAATGAAAGTTACCTGGCTGTTTATCAGGCGAATTAAGAAACAAATATTTTTAGTTTTTCAATCTTGTTTGAACTACATGGGAATAATTATCTATGCTAGCCAATATCACACTGTGTAAGCGAGAGGCACAGACACAGTATTCAATTCAACATGTATTTGAGTAAGTGAAGTAAGCTACAATTTTTTTTTCAAGCGAATTTTTCTCCAAAATCTTTTCTTTCTGCTCAAGTATTCAAATACTCCTTCTAAACTTCTTCACGTAAAACTCCATTTGTTCTCTTGGGAGGTTTAAATGAATGAAAGATTTGATATTCTTCTTCGACGGTTTTGTCATCAATTTTTTCAGACACTTACATAAACAATTAGTAATTACAGTATTTACCTACCCATATCTTAATACCAAAACGCATGTAACTGTCAAAGATAATTTAAAACGTCTAACCTAACCAGCCCTTAAAGTAGCAAATAACTATATTCCTTCGTTAAAGAATATTCAACAGTTAAATACTAATTTGATCATTGAAAAACTAAAAAATCTTGCTTCCATCGAATAAAGGTTATCTGGTTTATCGGAGGGTTGGAAAATCGAACCTTAATTGATAAAAAGTTGTCTGCGACTTTCGTTTTGTGCGATTCGAACCATGATAATAATTGCCCGTTTACTTACGTAGTACGAAAGGTCTTATGCAATTATATTCATAGCTGTAAAAATAAATGCTATATCCAATTTTAGAGTCCACTAGCGCAAAATATACCACTTTTAGCTGTTCTGTGTTGATTTAATTTCTGAGGGCTTTCAGAGCGTAACATGTAGACGATACAGATGCGTCAATTGCCTTTAATTTTGACGTCCAGTTTAAGAGTTGGTCAATATGTATTTCTACTTCATTCAAGGAAGCATTTAAATTATCTTTGTTACGGGCTGTAATTAAAAAAAACCATTATGGTGATTTTAGTATTAATAATTTATTTATTTGCCATGAACCTCACGTGAAAAGCTTTTAACGTAGCGTTTATCCTTTCTGTCAACTGTACCATTTCATTAGCTGCCACTGTGGCATTTGGGTCAACCGCGAAAATCACTATTTCAATATTCGGTAAAATTGTATTTAATTACTCGGATACCCGCGAAACGAGACACAATAGTAAAACAATAACAGCGCGGTCTCATAGGACCGGTTGGGGATTCAAACGTTAATTCAGAAAGTGAAGATTAAAAAAATTAAGAGGCCTGCGGAGACCGCGCGCTATCTCGAGTTGAGACGAAATAAAATACGTTTTTGAGGTTGATGGAAGCAATCCAGATAGTATAAACAATTCTTGGACACACCGACTGGAGTAAAGTCATCATCCGCACACTGACAGTTGCTTGCTGTGATAGCAATACAAACTATTGGAAATTTGGTAGAGGTTCCGTAATACCAAAAATGATGAATGAAAAATTAATGTATTTCCAATATTGTTTCGAGTATTTATAACTTGATAATAATATCTGTGTTCCTACGAAAAGATATTTTGAAATATTGTTGTTTATAATATAGAAAAAAACAAAATAAAAACATGACATTTTCGCTGTGAAAATGTGCAAATTTAAATTCGCTAAGTTTCGTTTGGGGTAAGTTTTTCAACAAAAAGACGATGTAGGAACCTAGATAATTATTGTCTGAATCCGAATAACATCATATTATGGAGTAAATATGCTTAAATTGCAAATGATTTTGGTATTACGTTTGTATGGATAATTCTAACGTCGCGCCCACCTTAAGGATTACGGTCGAGCAATGAGTAGTTCGCCATCTGGCCGTCCGGTAAAGACCAAAATGTGGCCTAAACGCCGTAAACTGATATCAGAAAAATAGTAGGGTCCAGTATGGCGGATGCCCACCGAATTTTTGAATTGTATGTGTATCGAAATAGCAGTGTCATTCGAGCTAGACTGAAAAAACTAAGTGGCATTACTTTGTGAGTACATACAAAGTACCTCGTGAATTTACTAATAAGATCCAATGTACCGTATTTTGATAGAAATTACAATAAATCGCCTCATCCATGCAGCGGGACCCGCTGTTATATTCCGCTCGAAATACATAAAAATAATACCGATCATAATTTGTACCTCTCGATTCATGTATTAAATCCAAGGGATTAGTAGAAGTAGTAGATAGTTGTGAGAGCGGGAGAAGTCATTCTGATGATTCCCCTACCTGAAAAAGGGAGAGGGGGAGAAATTCACCAAGATATTTTTTTCTCAGAAGGCCCTTAGTTTGAATTCATATGTGCAAAAAAAACACTTATTATTAAAAATGTAATACATAACAATAGCGTAGTTTTTAAAAATATTTAATATATTAGCTATAGACCCCGTATGTTTATAAAAAATAACATGTAGAAAACTCGCGTATATATAGTGAAGTACCTTCTCTAAGGTACCTTGGTGATATATAAATAGCTCGCCTGGCGTCGGTAGATCGATACACATCTGGAACGCAAAGGGCAATCGAAGGACAGGTGGGCTTTAGTCAGTAAAAGACGGACACGCCCTTTCGTTCGACCCTAAAGCGAGAGAAGTGAATAGATGATTTAAGGGCGTGTTTATTTGAGATGAATTTGTTGACGCCAACTCTACGCCAGGTGACAATCTCATAGATTGCGTTGTTAAAGATTTTCCTATAAAGAAAATGACTTGAAAATCGAGACATAAAATAATAAGCCAATTATTGGAAGGAAAAAAATCCACGTAAAATGAATATTGTCCTTCTTATTAGCTGTCTTCGTCTCATATTTTATTTTCTATTCAGTAAAAATACATACTAATTTATTTATCCACTTGAGAAGTGCAGTTAATTTTATAAAAATAACGAGGAGAGAGACTTTGTATTCAAGTTAAGAAAATTATCGCTTCAAGACTTTGCAGCAAATAGAATATTATTTTATAACGGAGCTTTTATAAGTCGTTCCTGAGTAAAAAGAATATCTAGCAATAATTTGAAGTCATTTATAAAATGTAGCGTAGTAAACATGTTTTTACTGAATTCTTTGAAACTAAGTGAAAACTTAAATCACTCATATAATAATCAGAAACTTGCACACGTTCATGCTGAATTGATTACTCGCTGCTTTGCCGTCGCGGTGCATCCCATACGAACCATCCGCGTATCTTTGCATAAAGGCCTAATCTCCAAACACAAATTAAGTTTGCCATCGTGGTGATAGGATTTTGTCCATCGACCAAATTCGATTGGACAGGGTGCGCCAGACCTAACAGGGATTCGGATGGTACGTCATTCGGGGAGGATTTTCATTCACCTGATGACAGCATCAGTAAACGGCATTGTCGTGGCTGAATGCAGGCAAGGTATTTAATTAAGTTTGCCGTCGACATGCTAAGTCTAAATTTGTTTCACATAGGCTTACAAGAGCACTTTAAAAAATAATTATTATAATATTAATCAGTATGAAAGGGGTACAAACCCAAAAGCACAATAAAATAAAAATCTGAATCCGTAGTCCTATGTTCTCACGTTCACATTATAAAAGTGGCTATACAAAAGAAATGTAAACTAGTCGAAAAATATGTTTAGTTACAATAATAAATTACTAATTATTTTAAGGTGGCAAGATTACCTAACTACGGTAAAAAATGAAATAATAATGCAAATACTTACTTAAATTAAAACAAGCTAAGACACCTAGGCTTTTGTGTAGCTTTTACCTACGGGTTGTTTGAAAGTGTCACCGGTGGCCTGGGACGCAAAGGCCAACTTGACACCAGTGCCGTAACTAGCCTTTTATGCACCCGGTGCGAGCTTTCAAAACTGCGCCCCTGAAATATGCTCTAACCAGGCTTAGTCTGGTCATTTCTGCGCCCCTCCAGGATCTGCGCCCTGTGCCTGGGCACTGCTCGCACCGCCCTAGTTACGGCACTGCTTGACACCCCCTCTAATCTATTTAAAATATGTAACATTCTAGTTTACACTTAAACAATAAATATCTTCTAACAGCTGAGTACCTAAAAGCATAACTCACGTAAAAAACAACCATAGTACACGATCTAAGACAGAACCCTAAACATAATTATTTCAGCTCTTTTTTTATTCAATTCAAAGCTTTTAAACGCTTATCTTATCTGAAGTAAGCTGGAAAGTGTTTCCTGAGAAAGCTCAATCTCTAAAAAGCCCTTCCTTGTAAGTGAGGTAAAGTAGAAAACCGGAGGCTGTTTCCTGAGAAAGCTCAGTCTCAAGAAGCCTTCTTTGTAAGTTAGGTAAAGTACGGTGCAGTAAGAATTTAGTATACCTTCCTTGAAATAGGTGCACTTGAGTACCTCTTTGAAACAGTTAGGTAAATTCAATAGAAAAGGCTCGTTGCTCGGTGCTTCCTTGAAATGAAAATATCTGCAAGAGAACCAAGGTTCCAGCGTTCAAGAGTTCAACGCCATCTGGCGAGAACACTTGGGCCCGCAGCTTTTATCTTAAGTTAATTTATAAATGAGAGAAGTATGTAATAACCTAAGTCTTTTGCAAAACAAAGACAGAATTTCTTTGCAACAGTGCTAACTGCTCGTTTATCAGAGATCCAATGATTAGTAGTAGGTAAGTAAGTGACTATAAGACCAAGCAAAATAATGTACCATTATTGTACACAGACTTAATATATCATTATTCATTCTTCACTATACATCATACAGACATTTGCACATTTTGTATCTATAATATCTAGGTTGTTTACACGTCTCGACACCTCGGGGTGAACGTCTTCTACGTGCTTTACAACGCATGCACGTCAGTTTAATTTAGTCCTTCGATATTAGTATCATCTCACTAAACATCAAACGGAAAATACACAAAAGAGCCTCCGAGAATTGCTTGCCGTTCAACCCTTTCGTAGAAATCGCAATCTAGTAAGGATTGCTTTTACCTCTGCGCATCGCTGATAGAATATTATATGTACTTAGAACTGCTAGAGCATTATATAATAAACGTAATAAGAAAAGCTTTTCTAGTGAGCTTTCAAAGGCTTAAGTCTTTCTTCGAAGCACCTTTTAGTACGGATCGAGCGTAAATAAATTGAAGTTAAACGGTTAGAATTATGTCCATTAAAAACAAGACAATTGGTTCAACTAGTGTCGAGTTATACATAAAAATCATCATGAAACTATGCAACGCTTTAGTCGTTCCCCTTACAATCAGAATCAGTATGCAAGAGCTGCGTTTAGAATCATCTCCCCTTGTGTGGGTACTTACTTCTTATATGTTTTATTGTAACCCGATAATAATACTCAATCATCGCCAAGTGGATGTTCGAAATTGCGAGACTGCGACGCATGAAGTCCATAATGTAAGCGGCTTGTTATGAGTCGTTTACTGACGCGCTCAAGAGGAAGTATCAATCATATCGTTCCGTTGTTTGTATCAATTGCCACGCATTCAATGCACACAAAATTTTATTCTTTGTAAACTTTGTACCACCAAATACGTCCCGTTCCTACATGGTTATACTATGAATTTTGAAAATCGTGTGTAATTTATTATGTTCCTAGCAAAATTTAAGGTGCATAGGTTAAATATTTCAATACGATTTCTTGTGAAGTTGCGACTTGTAGGAACGTAGAAGCATTTAATTCCCTTGTGCCTCTTAGGTTCTGTACACACGTACCACAATCACACCACATCGCAGCGACAAAAAGTGGGTACGTGTGTCGCGGAAGCTTCTTGCAGCTGTGTTGTAGTAACTACAAATATCGAAGTGGTTGGGCTGTGGTTACATTGTAGCCAGTGTTTGCAGACATACTACTGCGCCATGTCATTGGCGCTTGCATTTTGGATGAGATGTGGTAGTGGTGTAGCCATTATGTACCACACAGTTACGTTCGACGGCAAAAATATGTGAATAATACGAATGAAATTATTTATTTCTAAAAATAGTTATGGCACGTATGAATACAACCATATTTACTAGCTACTATAATTCTGGTGTACTAAATGTACACCAGAATTATAATACATTCCAAACAAAGTGACTGACTAACTTGATGTATAGTTTCCTCCAAGTAAATTGATGGAATTGAGCTTGATAATTAGTTATATGTGAACATTGTCAAACGCAGACTTAGTTTAGGAAGTATGTTTTGACTTGGAATTTAATTAAGGTATTGTCGTTTGCAGCGAGTGCATAACTCCGCCAAAGGGGCGCATCTTGAATAATTTGAATCAATCTATCCTAAATTGGTTTGATAGACAGACAATTTAATATAATTAGCAGTCTCTCTCGCTACAAGCTGAATAAGTCTCATCATAGATAGAACAATACGTAGATCAGAATTGAGCATTTCCTCGAATTTAGGTACTTAAGAAATCATGTTATACGAACAGTCATCATTTATTTAAATACATTACCTGCACATGTATATTCTACTAGCACTTTTCCTCGACTACGTTCGCGAGAACGTTTCCATAAAAACTTTAATTACGACTTTAACCATATTTTGAGGGTGGTTGTGAAAAATTAAGAATGATATTCTTTATTACGCATTTCGGATACACTTTGTGCCAAGTTTTAAATTTATTAACCCAAGGAATAATATTTTCCCATGCAACCTTTGAAACTCCCTAAATTTTGCACGGGTAGTTCTGAAGAACTGATAATGAAAACCTTTTTATTTAGTGAGTTTACTATTTATGTTAGTCACAAGTATACCTATTGGACCAAATAATTTTGCATACAAACGATTTTCCACCTTTTCGCCGCCTTAAAGAGTTAATTTTCAAAAACCTTTGTGCTCGACTACATCAGAAGAGGAAGCTTTGAGCAAAATGTCACGTTCCTAGTCCCGGCAGTCTCGACTATGCGTTGATATGTCAGGCAGTTTCTCCTTTTATGTGTATAGATTTGTGACATGAACGACTTGGATAAAATTCAAATTGAATCCTTGAAACTGATAATATAATATGCATTAAATAGGTCCAAGAACTACATCGGTATGGTGCTGTTCTGCATTCCGGTCGCAATAATATAATTCAATTGGCGGCGCACAGCGGTGCGTGCTTGCAATACGCATGGACCGCCATTGTCCAGTGCGAACTTCGACGTTTTCATGCCAAAGCAAATTTATTTATTATGACACGCTTATTACATCCTCATGATGCCCACTATTTGAATCTATAGTTATGGATTGAGAAATAGGTTTCGATTTAAACGTCCTCGGACACCACACACGGGCCACACGCGACAGCCACAAACGTCGCCACGAGAAGCTAGAAGTAGCCACTAAGGTAGCTAAAGCGCGCGACAGCTACATGTGGCCGATGGTTGCTTCTTTTTTAACTCGTGCGCGCAGTATCATAATGAACTCGGACAAAGAAGGTTTAATTGCGCGAAGTGGCGTGTAGTGTCATTTTATGTTGGTGTAGGCGAACAACGACAATTTGTAGCGTGTGGGGCCACC
This sequence comes from Mythimna separata, assembly GCA_030763345.1. Taxonomy (NCBI): domain Eukaryota; kingdom Metazoa; phylum Arthropoda; class Insecta; order Lepidoptera; family Noctuidae; genus Mythimna; species Mythimna separata. Next base: position 15,797,640 of record CM061167.1, on the reverse strand, counting down.
GGCGCCAACTATGTGCCGGATTCATGCCGCTGGCGGTGATGGCCGTGTGCGACAACCCTAAGCTAACCCTTTTTAAATGCTCTCAATTTATATCGTATAGCTTTCAAATGAACTGTGTAGGTTAGTGTATACATGAACTATTTTTAACTAGCGAACAGTTCCAACTATAAACTGCGCATTCCGAATATTTCGAACCGAGCTGTCTAATGTAAACGTATTATAGTACGTATATACTTTGTGAAACTTAAAATAAAACTAAGTAGCCTATAATAGTTTAATTAACATATTGAGTTGCACTTGTCTTGAATCAAATTCTCTGTGAGGAGGGTATTTTAGTTAAGATATCATCATTTATGTATAGCTTGCAGGCTGGTGCACGATACTCGGATAGAGAGTACCTGTTCACATTGGAAGGGAAATTGTACTTGTCTAAGAATAAACGGCGGTGAACTTTGCGTTTCTACGACTTCAGAAAGCCTCCTCAGTGCCATTATGATTTTCTCGGGAATATTGTTTTATGCCGCGGCCCCCCAGCAGCTAACTGCTTATTGTTTATTTCTCTGAATTGGAAAGAGTTTTTGAGTGTCTGTTTTTCCTTTGCCACGAATATTAAAGTTTTTTAAGACTAAGGTTTCTCGGCATCGTCGTTGTATGTATAAAATTTCATCCCACGTACATAAGTACGCGTACTATATTAACTACTTTGAAAACGTAGAACTTTTAATATATGAAAAATCACGTTCGACGTTCGATCACGTTTGTTCGTTCGTTCTCGTTCTTTTAATCACGTTCTATAGCCAGGAGTGTGAACATTCTTCCGTAGAAGGTAGCGAGGTGTATGGAAACATTGCAATATGCCACGGCATAGTGAGTCCGTGTGTATCTACTCTGATTTTTCAGTGATTTTTCTTGAAGTCAAGTTTTCGTATAACTAAAACTTGATACAAAATAAATAAAAATCTCTTTAACTCTTTAGGAGCATCATTACACTATACTCCGTTTACTGTAAGATTAGAAATTTAAAGATACATGTTTTACCGTCCGTTCAAGCGATTTTGACTTATATTGCATTGATGACATGACAAATGACGACTGCAGAAAAAGTTGGTATTGTAACCACTTTTTTTGCTTTTAATGTCATCCTTATGTCTATGGAATGGAAGTCAAAATCGGTTGAACGGACAGTAACACAAGTTTCTTTTGTTTTCTAATCTTATAGTAAATAGAGTATACACACAAATAATTTTCAAAGGGATCTCGCAATTTGCCACTGCTTCAGAAATCGGAAATTTCTGTATCTCTGAAAGAAAGTATGTAAGCTCAATTCACAATATTGCAACGGGAATAAATCGGAAATATATAAATCAACCGTCATTATTGGCAATCATTACATTACTATCCACTTAGTTGCTCTTGTCCAAGAAATGATGTTTTCAATCGAATGAATAGACAACTGATTTGAAGAAAAATTTTGCAAAATACAGCATCAATTTTGTTTAGCAGGATAATGTCGAATCAGAAAGGAAAATCATGTTTGCAGTAATAAAATAAGTATCATGATTAAATTCCTCCCTTTCTTTCCTTCCTTTTGGCCAGTATATAGTCATATATAATATAGGAAGTCGAATTTCTTATGTACCGTTGAATACTTTAGTCTCGTAGTTGTCACCGTTGTGTTGCATTGCCTGCGTCGAATAAATACTATTCTATTCTTGTAGTAACTGGAAGTCTTAATGATTTATGGATGCATACATGGTTACGTCATGTCGGTAGATCTAAATTTGAATGGGCCAATATTTTGCCACTTTCTGCGGGAGTGGGCTTAAAAGAATCCTCCTTATCAATCTGCCAAAATTAATTATTTAAAACTGCACTTTGAACCATACTATGCACTTTGGCAGCGGCTTCGTTAGTGAGAATATTTCCAAAAAACGCCCTTTGAACCATACTATGGGGATGGTTTTGAAAAACCTAATAACAACAGTCTTTATGATCCTTTTTGATTAGAGTTTGTGTGAACTTTCAAATTTATTAACCCAAGGAATAATATTCTTCCATACAACGTGTAACAACCCCTAAATCGTTTTATAGGGTCAGTTTTCAAAAACGAATAATGAAAACTTTATTTATTTTGGTTACTATTTACACTAAGTTTCAAGTATTTGAGCCCAATGAATAAAATTTTGCATACAAACTAATTTCTCCCTTTTCACCCCTTTAAAAGTTGATTTTTTATAAACCCTTCTTAGAGCTCGCCTTCGTCATAAAAGGAAAGCGTGTACAAAATTTCATGTTCCTAGAACCAGTAGTTGCGTGATGAGTCAGTCGGTTAGTTTCGCTTTTTTTAATTATATAGATAGCCATATCATTAATACTCCACATTAGTACACACATTTTTGTAGTCTATTCTAGACTATAAAAATGTAGTATGTGGTAATGAGTGAATGAATTTTAGTACATTTCCATTTTAGAATCCGATACTTTATTATTAATTCAAGTTAAAACGATAAAACGGGTCTTTTTGTCAAAAATCGTCTAATAATCCTTTCGCTTTGGGTGAAGCGACAGGGAGTGTCAGACTTTAAATGACTAAAACCCACCTATGAATGTTCCTTCAGTTGTCCTTTGCGTTTCAGGGCTACGAAACTTAACTCTTTTGAATAATCTCGCAGATAACACGGATTGTACGCGCCTACGAGTCGTTTGCGCGGAACAAATAACCATTGCTTGCTATAAAACAGTTTCATAATATTAAACATAATATTATTATTATACGAAGCTCGGAGGAAGACCTACGTAAATTATCTGAAACTGCGAGCTTCCTACGTTAACGGTTACGATTTCATGTGCTACGCCGTTGCTACGGCCGGTCTACGAAATCTGTGAAAATTTTGACGCTACGAAAACTTAACCGATCTGAGATAAGTTTATAACATTTAGATTGAATGCACTCGTATTTTCTTTATTCATACTAAATGTTTTACCAAAATTCGTGGTAAGTATCGCAGTGATACCTACATAATCTTTTAAGAGTATTTCGTATCAATATGAGGTGAAGCGTGGAGACAATACCTCCACGTGTCGCGCTTACACCCACAGGTTTTGTTCTCGAGTTCATTGTTCCGGTCTAATTCTACGGAACTGATGCCCTGAAGTCTAGACCGTAGGGTGTGTTTCTACTGAAGTGGAGCTGTGTGGAGTGGAGCGAAGAAGAGCATTAAAAAGAGGGAATTGTTTCTACTAAAGGAGTGCGGGCTGAGCTACCTCCGCTCGACTCCGTTCTACGCCTCGTGGCCACGTGTTCTTTTGTTTTATTGTAAAGTCCGCTCCGTTCCACAGTTTCCACTGATGCGGACTAGAGATTCTGTCTGCGCACTGTGATTGTCCGATCCACGGTCCGCTTCGCTCCAGCCCGCCTAGCTCGGCTTCAGTGCAAACGCGCCCTAAAGCTGTTCTACCTGCCGGTAGACGCTGTTGTTACTTAGTCTGGTGATCCCTTTGTCTCTTCCTGTTGACGGCCATTGATGCGGATCAATAGAGGAGGATAGTAACGGTGCCCCCGTTACTGGCGTCGGTCGGTCACCCTATTTTTATCAATGTTGTTTATTTTCCGGCATTGTTTATAATCCAAATATCATAACATCAGCAATAATAATTGGTGTTATTCGTAGAGTACAATTTCTGTATTTTATATACGTTAGTGTAGATCATAGATTCCCAACGGGGGTGGCACCGCCCCCTAGTGGGCGCTGAAGCTTTTCGTGGAGGCGGTACAGCCGCTAAAAATACTCGGCCAACAACTATGAGTAGCAGGATTGCAAAGAGAGGATTAATTTATAATTTGTGATTATTAATAGATTAACAGACAGATATATAAAATTGGTATAAAATGTTATGTACAGGGGTTCATTGGGTTCATTCATAAAAGGTTAGGAAACTATGGTGTAGTGTGTCCAAATTTTTTAATAATACGTCTTATTCACATAATCGTTGCTAAGATGTGATCGCTCTGTTTAAATGTTTACACAGATATCAACTAACCTTCAGGTAGACATGACAGAACCAATCTCCTGTATCATCCGGGCGGTTCATTAATGTTAACAATTGCAATTCTATGATTGCTTTGCAACGTAATTATTTGCGTCGTGCGACTATTAGCGTCATTGTGTCGGTAACAATGCGCGTTTAATTACCTCAGTGCTGCACTGCTTACCCAGCGGCCGGCGCTATGCGGACCAGATAATAGCCTTCCACCTCTCATTGCTGCTAATTGTGTTATCACAATATTGGAGGTGTCCATTAATTGGATGCCGTTATAATTGCTTGTGTTTCACACTAAACAAATATCGTCGATAAATGCATAGTTTTCACTTTGACAATCTGCATTAGCTTCATTTGTGCGATTGAAACAATCTTAGTCAAAGTAATATTTGTTCTTTTCTTTTAACAATTACCGTAGAGCACTAAATACAATAAGGGGCTATTTCACCATCTATGATTAAGTTTCAAGTATCTTACTTGACAGATAATTTCATACAAATTCTGTCAAATTTTTTAATTTATTCAGTGAGTAGTTCCTACTCGGACATTGTGAAACAGGCCCTAAATATCAATGAAACATGTGCATAACAGAATTGGCTACCGCTTCATTCTTGAGAGTAATGAAAAACGGTGGTGATATCGGTAACTTTTTTAATAAGTAACCTAACTAAGCCGCTAAGTAGTTTTTTTTACTATACGTAGGTAGGCAAGCACTTTTAGTGGAAGTTTGCAACTTAGCGACTTGTTTCAAAAATTTAAGCTCGTTGGTAATACTTGCGTTCAATAAGCCACCAGCAAGTCTTGCTATAAGGTCCTACGCCAGGTAACTTATACCATAAATCTTTCATAAACTGATTACCGAGTCTCACTAGTTCACCATTAAAATATTCATTTAGTTTCGCGAGCGTAAGTAGTTCAACGACGTCAGTCGAATCTTAACTTTTTCGAAAAAGCTTCAGAACAAAGATTTTTAAACAATTTATTAGTGAAAGCGTTGATAGAACTTTTCAAGCTTTTGACATGTTGCATAAAGAAGTAACTGATACAAACTCTTCGTTTGGCTAAAATTCGCGTACAAACTAAACGCGGTAAAAACCAACGTAAAAAATATCCGGCCCCAAAACTTAGCCGGCACAAAACGTTTTCCATAACCGTCTAAAAAGAAGAAAATACAAGCCTCAAAGTCAATTGTGTAAAACGTTCATTGTAAAGAGCGATAATTGAGAAAAGTTGGGACACAAACAAACAAAATTGCAGAGAAAAAGCTCGTTCACGAATCATTGTAACATGCTTTGAAGCGGGCGGGCGGGTTTTAAGTTTAATACCGGGATTAAAGTTGATAGCAGCATAGGAAATGCAACTTTGTAGCAGGCAGTGGATGGCTGCTCGTAGCGGAGCGGTGCAGCGTCGCGGCGCGGCCGGCGGGCGCATGCGCGGGCTCGGTTGTTCTTCTGGCGGCGGCCGCGGTACAGCGGCACAGTCTCTCTCGCCGCCTCTGCAGCCAGTCTCCAGCACTCCTCGCTTCGGAGCACTCGGGGCCCGCGCGCTGCCGAGCTCGCCCGCTGTCACCGGGCTCACTCACACATAGTCCAGCGAAACGTAATTATTTTAATTTGCGAAGTAGGTACTTTAAACTTTTCGATTTTAATATTAACTTATTTTTTTGTCTTCAGTCTTCTTAATGTTTGGACTTGGTTAGTTTGCGGATCGCGTTTAGATAATTTATTCAGTTTCAAATTCAAAATAAAAATAGAGTGAATCGTATCGCTAGCTACTTTGTAGTTTTCGTCGAAATTAATTTAAATTTTACAGCAATATAACGATGACCATTGCATTTTACCAATTGCTGTTGCACCATCCCGTAAAAGATTAAACTGTTGTCAACAGAACGTCTCGGATTATCAGCTGCTTCAGTAGTAACTAATTGTAGTTCTTACGAATTTTAGCTGTTAATGTTATCGTTATTTCTGACGTTATTTAAAACACTGCATAATTGGTACAATCCTTTTCGTGTAACAAAAGGTTTAACGACTGATGAAGCATTGGTTACCTACTGAGTTTGTGCGACCCACCCTTAAACTGGTAAAGTCGCGCGCTATACCTTAGGGTAAGAACACAAGTTTGTGCGAATCAAACAAGTGGTTTTTCGATTCCTTATAAAAGTTTCTACAGACTTTCTTTTATACAGAACTAACTAATTTTAGAACGCTGCTTATTTTGTACGTATATTAAATTACTGATTAGTAGCGGGTGTGTTATGGATATTGTGGCTCGATTTGAATAGCCACAAATAAATAAAAGAATTAAGATAGGCAAATGTCGCGGGTGTTTCTAATATAATGTCCTTAACAGTTATTAAAAATAAAACATATATTAATTAACAAATTAACATATTTGTTGATAATGATGACATAAAACAGTAATTAATCGTTGCAAACTCCACTAATGGTTGCATTTAGTCGGCACATTCACCATCGTTGTATCGGCAAAGTAAATGACTAGCACCTCGCAATCATAATTAAAGCTTTAGTATACTGGTTACGTTAATTTCGTCTGACGAACGCCTCACTAAACGCAGTGCACTGCGGTTTTCACTGTCAATTAACCGTAAAATCCCATATTGAAATTCATAATTAAATATATTGCAGTGATATTTATTAGCAAGTATTGAGAGTGGTGGTAGCCCAGTGGTAAATGCCCCGACTTAAAGGTCGCGGGTTCAAACCGTACCAGGCGCATTCTTTTGTGTTGTTTATTTCATCTTCACTGCTTTCAAAACGGTGAAGGAAAACATTGTGAGGAAACCGGCATGTCCTAGAACTAAAAATTCGAAGACATGTGATATCCACTAATCCGCACTTGGCCCGCGTGGTGGTAATCCACCACGGTTCCGGTTCCGGTTTCGGTCTCCTATAGAGGAGTTCCAACAGTGGGAAACATTACAAGGCCTATAATGCTAATTAATATAATATTAATGGGCCCGATGTAGATCTATTACCTATCGTCTGTATGTTGGCTGCTCTGACCATAATTGATTAATTCATGAATCCCCGACCGGTCTCATTGGACCGCGCTGTTATTGTTTTACTATTGTGTCTCGTTTCTCGGGTATTGATAGGTTAAGTATCGCGCAAAAGTTTGTTGACTTTAGATTTGTATTTAAAGTTAACGAATTTGAATAACGCAAATCAACTTTTCTTTTTCAACCGATTTTAAGTGGATGAAGCGCAACAAATACTAGCAGGCCCTTTAGTTTCCAATTGTATTTATGATAAGGTACAGGGTAACTTGAAATTCACAAGTTGTGATGCGGCTGGATAGTAACTGTTCAGTCTATCAAACCTAGCACAAGTCGCGCGTACGACAGTATATCATAATTATATATCAATACAATTTATAGGTATATTATTAGCCTAGATAGGCTCGTGACCTAAGAACAAAACGTGGATTCATAAGGGCTTCACCCATTTTGGCGCCTAGGAACTGAGCATCCAAAAACTCCATTCTTTCTGCAAACTTACACATAGGCATCGTTAGTCTTTTTCACGTAAATAAGAATATAGTTCACATCTTAATTAATAATAATTGCCACGAGTCTGCCAAGTCTATTAAAAAAGACTAGTAATTGATCGCTGTTAAGGCACAAACTGAAATCTGAGCTCTTGGCTATATCTTGTTTGTAAGTAAGAACACAATTTTCATGTCCTTTTTTTCTAATCTTAGACGAAGAACTTATGCCCGTTTTCACTAACACTGGTTGACATGCAAAGGAATGCCTAAATAAATGCTAGCTGTTGAATATTCAACTCTGGGCCCAGCGCCGAGAGCTGAAATTTCAATAGTCAGTAGTACAGGTGTTCTTTTAAATGTTTCCATTGTTAGTGTAAAAGGACATTAGTAGTTTTTTTTTCTACCTGATTCCATATGAAACGGCTGAAAATTCAGGTCCTTAATGTCATTTAAACGCTAAAAATAAAAACTCTTACTGAATACTAATGACCAAAGTCAAGTAGAGTAATAGTATTACCAAATAATATAATTGGATGAAAACGTCTCATTATAAAACGGGTCTGAACCCAGTTACGGTGGACCAATTGGACCATACGTAATAGAGAAACACATATAAAATCATAATCCTTCCTTTTGGTTTTACCCTAGTCCGGAAAACATTGGAGCCATTCTAATGATCCGAAGGTTTCAGCTCGCACTGAGGTAACAACTCCAAGTTTTAATGAGATGGAAATATATATAGTGTTAAATTATTATTATAACTGTTGAATTTAGGGATCTACTCATTTCGATGTTCGGACTTCATTACAATTTTGACAATTTGTTTATGAAATGTATGTCCTTGTGATCTTGATCATTTGTATTATTATATTGTAACATTGTCGACTCATACTTTTGTGTAAACTGTTATCAAATAATGTGTAATTGTGTATTTTCTCTAATTGTGATTTATTCTTGTGAAGATATCTTTGTACTGGTTTTTTTATTGACTATGGGATTTAATTCATTGTACTGATTTGATTTCTTTGTTATTGTGTTTTGTTCACCGTGTGCTTCTGTAATGTTGTTTTTTGTTCATATTTGTTTATGTGTACTTGTTCATCTGTGCGTTTTTGTGTTGGATGTCCGTGTTCCTACTTTATTGTGCCAATCAGTTCATCATTCATTAGATGTTGCATTTCGAATTCATTCACATGAATAATTCTCTTTAACTTGAGTACACTTTCAGATTGATAACTAATTGGAAATCCAACTTCTGGCCAAATTAAATGTGGTCTTGCCATCAAAGTCGGCTTGTTATAGGTCATAACGCAACTATCACAGCCAGCTTTGATGAGCATGACTGCATGAGAGACATCATTTGCAGACCTCCAACGGAACAATGGTTAACAGTCAATGGTTTCCCGGGCCTAGCCTGTCAAAGCGGCGGTGAAATGTATCCGTCATCATATCACAGCCACTTTGATGTGGTCGGTTTACGGAGAGCACCACGACATTATACAAACTAACGGGTAAGCAGGTCCATGGCCCATTCGTAAAAATGGTTGTGCCATGTGGCCGACTCATATCACAGCCATTTTTGACGAGTTGGGCTGGGCGACGTGACGGCGAACGTGATACTGCGGGTACTAGGATACGAGCGTGACAGTGTGAGCGAGTGTGGCGTCGCTCTCAAAGTGGCTGTCGTGTGCGTCCACCAATTCCATATCACAGCCAGCTTTGATGAGCGATGCGCATGCGCGTCGACGGCGGCACGGCACTGCGAGCGGCGGCCCCACAAGGAGCCAGCAAAGTGGTTGTGTCTTATGAGGCTCACGTACATATCACAGCCAGCTTTGTTGACTTCTGTGGTGGTAACACTCATCCTGAAGATCGGCGTCAGCTTCAAGAAAATATTGTGACTGTTCCTATATTTTTTGTCTGATTTATGTGTTCTTTCTTCTTTTAACTTGTCGTGTATGTTTTTAATAATGTGTGTGTTTTATTTCAGCAAATCTCTATCTGTTTTTATAATATGTTATTTTGTCTTTGATCTATTAATATGTGTAATGTGTATCTGCAATATTTTACTTTGTGATATTGTTAGTTTTTATCCAGCTGCGTGAACACAAAATGAGTTAAATTCCCAAACTAACGTATATCCTGTGATTTCCAGGTGGCGATATCTTCAACTTCGTTTGGATCACAATAATTAGAAACCTAACATACCTTATTATATACATCTATATATTGACTAAAATTGATTCAAGAAACTTTGTTAAACAACTTTTGTGTCAATGTATTCCAATCCTTTCCAATAAACAAAAAATGTAAATATGAATGAAAAATTAAATACCTACTGCTATTTTATTTATGGTGTACAATAAAGAATATATCAATCAATTTAAAAAATGAAACTTTATGAAAATGTTTGTTTTAATAAAACCGATCACATAAATTTATTTTGTTGTTTAATTTTTTCCTACAAGCAGATGACCCACACACATAAGTATTAGGTATTCCTGCAGTACCATTTGCGTCTTTGGTTACTGCTCCGCTCTTGTTAGTCGCAACATGATGTTAGATTTATATATCTTGCCTATATTCTTCCCTGGTAAATGGGCTATCCAACGTTATCATAATTTTTCAATTTGAGGTAGGTACAGCGTGGTCCATCAACTCTAAAACTAAAACGAACAAATTCCATAGTTGCATAAGATCACAAACGCTGGTAATCGTTTAAGGGCTGGCATGGCACGGCACGGTATGCCGTGGCATCTCTCACACATTGAAAATCGCAGTGGTGAGGTAGAACGACTTTAGGCAGATAGGACTTTGAAGACGTCGGCCAATTTTGTCTTAGTATTTCCCTAGTAGTTGTTACGTACTCACAAGCGGAAAACGTAACTTTCACATACCTAGGTAAGCTAAGCTAAGCTATCTGATTGTAAAGTGGGTACCCACTTTACAATCAGATGTCAGCAAACCATAGGGTCCGAAAGGGTCGAAGTCTACTGAGGCTTGGGTACATGAAAGAGAACCCCGGAACCCTGGAATTAGGGCAAAGAAGGAATAGGAGTGGGTTTGATCTCACAACTTTAAAAAAAGAAAACTACTTCACAATTCATGGCGGTTAACTGATTCGTTGCGGATGGCTCGTTTCAGTGCCATCACTTCTTTTTAAGTGTGGCGTCAGGCACGGATATGTGTCATTTTGAAATCGATGATAACTCCTTCAATTAAGTTTTATGGAAGTTTTACCTGAAACCAAACTATCTTCATTTTTCACGTATATTAAGCTCGTAGCCTTCGTTTCTGGATACTGTAATATTTAAAAAAAAATAGGGGGCACCAACCTTTTTGGAAGTTGAAGTATTTGATATTAAAGTCTCGTCTTTGAGGAGAGGCGTCACGGAATTCTCACCTTCCGCATGACGCAGGTCGTTATCGAACATCGTAACGATGAGCACCCTCCGCTCCTGCACCAGAAGAAGCGCCCGGGTGTCACCATTGTGTAGACCGCCCGGAGGACACGGTGGAGGTTTGCCCTGCTTAGGTGGAGCATCGCCATGTCCGACCACCCGGCGTCCTTGTACAAGAAATGGTGCGGAGCGAAAGGGATTGGGCGATGGATGCGTCCTTCTGCATAGCAGTAAGGAGACGGCCGCATGACATACGCACCCGTGAGGGAACGGACTTCCTCATGCTCCAGCGACTCCGTCCCTGATTACCAGCCGCCGCGGCCGTAAGGGTGGGCTTGTGGACCACAAGCAATGCGTAGCTCATCTTCCGGCGTCTGCTAATGATCCAGACCGAGCTTGAATCGTCAAAGATGTGTAGCGCCTGAAAGAGATGTTAGCATAACACTAAAAGCCCAGCATGGCCGAAGCCTAATTGAGGCATGGGCCGACTTCTGAAAAGGTTGGTCACCCGTGGTCTGAGAACGTGTAGGTAACAAGTAAAAATCTGATACGCCCTCATGCTCTAACCTAGAGAGGAAGAAGTCACGACTAACCCGTCTAGTGTAATCAGAACCTACCAAGAGAGGTTCCACAAAGGCAATGCTAGTCCCGTATCCACAACTTTCATCGTATATAGGTACATGGACTCGCCAGAGGTTTTATGCCAATTGATGTGTATCTGTTCGTGTGAACAGACTAGGCAGTTAAAATTACATAAAGCTTACACCTGCGATTAACTAAAGGTTTAACTTCTAATCCTAAGTAGAAATAACCTTAGGGTCTACCTAATAATATCCCCTGTTATTAGTAGGTGCTGTAGACAGAAAACATTGCAGTGACCGCGTTGGTGTTAAAGAATCTGTCGCTAACATTAAGGCCGAGGCTTTTCAGCGTGCACTAAGCCTGCAGTAAGGCTGAGGTCCCTAGAAGCTTCCGAGCGGATATAGGCTGACCATTGGCTCCATGTTCTATTGCAACGGAACCAATGGGAGTCTTAGTACCTATGTTCTATTCCAAAAACGTGTAGTAAGAGATCTAGGCTCTATTAGACAGCGACAAATTCCTAATGAATGTACAATAACGGTTATCATAGAATCTTATGTTCGAAACTGGATGAAATGAAATACCGAAATGGTTCCCAACCGCATAGTACCTACCTAACCTCTTATTTTTTTATATCTACTTAAATAGGTCATCATCATTTCAACCGAAAGCCGTCCGCTGTTGGAGACAGACCTCCCCCAAATGTCAACATTACAACCGGCCCTCACCAGGACATCGGCCCATCAGTCCACAATAAGTTTTTCATCTCCATTTTAGCCGAAATCTTTTGCTCATGTTTTCCCGAGATGCATACACTTGAGCCTACATCCTAACCTAACACAATATTGATATGTAATGGTTGCAGTCGGCAATGGCTAACAAAAACAGAAATTTACTAAATCACGTAATAACAGCAACGCTGCCACGCCTTGATCAATCTTCAGGAATAAGGAAACGCTTGCTGACGTCTCGGTCTTAAAATGCGTAACCACTTTGACAGTTGGTCTAAGGAGCTACGAAGGTTTTTGGTTGGAGCTTCTGTTGAAGTACACTCCGCCCGATCCCTGCCCTAGAGGTACCAGGCCGTGTTTGGCGATATCCGGTCAGGAGATTAGGATGGTATGCGATGTTTCTTCGCGTGTTATCTTTGGCAACCTACTTGATCCATCACCGTTTGCAGATGCTTTGAAGGATATGTTGCGACGGGGGATACAGTATATTTCATTCTCCGACGTTACAATATCTGGTCAAGCTCGTGCAAGCCATGATTTGCTGCGGAGCAATCACGTTACCGCGCTTAAACACACAGCCTTCAACAGAGTTGCCAAGCCTAACAAGAAGGTGATGCGGAGTTCTTGGTTTGACTATATTAACTGCATCGGGAACAAACTCGCTTCATACCCTAACCCGACGGGTTGCTGGCCCACACCGCTGAGGCAAATTTGTTTATTACACGCGTCCCTGCCTCACTTGGTTGCGAAGCGAGTACGTCGGAGATTCGCATTCAACAGAAAGACTTCCGTAGGGTGCTGCGTAGCCTTGACGTAAAAAAGGCCAGCGGTCCAGACGGGATAGCGGCAATGTTTTTAAAAACGTGCGCCTGAACCGTCTCTGATCTTGACACGCCTGTTAAAACTTCCATTGGAGGCCGGAAAAGTGCCGATTGCATGAAAGCAAGCCAACGTACAGCCAGTGCCCAAGAAGGGTAGTCGCCCGACCCGGCTACGAGTAACTATAGACAATTCTCAGTAACGGCCATTCGCTGTAAGAGTACGGAACGTGTACGTACTCAACACTAAGCTTCTAGCATAGGTACCTAGAAGTTAAGTGACCGACAAGACAGCTTTCGCCGCAATCGCTCAACTGAGGATGTAGCGTATGCCATCCACATCTGGAGTGAGGCCATCGAGAAGCACAGGGAAGCGCTTCCGCCTTTGTCGACATGTCAAAAGCTTTTGACAGGGTCTGGCACGAAAGATTTATTAGTAAGCTTTTTTCTTTCGGTTTCGGTAGTGTTTTGTTTGCAGACTTCCTTAGTGACCGGTCCGTGCGATGCGTGCAGTCATCGATCTGCTTGCCCGGTCTAATGGCTATTAACCTTTCACATACCCGCAAAACGAGACACAATAGTAAGACAATGACATCGCGGTCTCATGAGACCGGTCGGGTATTCAAACGTTAATGTCGGTGTCCTCAGGAAGAGAATGTTCTCAGCAAAATGTTCTTGCTGCACATAAAGTACCTGCGTAAGTCATATATAGCGTAAGTCATTACTGTCGTCTGCGTACCCAAGCCGACCTTTGGGTACGCAGACGACAGCAATGTTGATGTCCACAGCTAGTGGGCCACAAATCCAGTCTCTTCGAGAGGCTATGGTTGAGCGCTTGAGCTTGCCCTTAGGGGCAGTCTCAGAATGGGGCGTTGCGAATTTGGTCAAGTTAATGCGGAAAATAGTTTCCGCTAAAAGGAGCTGATTTAACCTTGCTCAAACTTTCCGGGGTCTAACCGTGCCTGTAAACGACCATCTTGATTCCCTTGGCGTTACGTTAACAACAAGTCTCAACTTCGGGCCACACATCGAAGCAAAGGCTAAACTGGATGCAAAAAAAGCTAGGAATAGCTAGGAATCTTCGCAAAGGTCAGACATTACTTCAAGCCGGAACAGATGCTGAACAAGCGCAATTTTGATTATGTATGGAGTATGTACTGCTTTTATCTTTGAGACGGATCTGTCAAATACGAGCTCGATGTACTTGAGACAATTGAGAGGAAAGCCACGAGGATCATTAGCAATGATGCTTTATCGAATCGAGGTTTCAGAGTCTTGAGCATCGTTCACGAGTTGCTATAGCCTGTTGGTTTTCTACCGGTTGAATTGCGAGCATGAAGTACGTGAGTACAGCCTGAAGGCCTTTACGAGTACACGGCGGTGCACCGCCCAGGCGGGACGCAACTCCACCGTGTCCTTCGGGGTGTTTCTTCCACCTGATCCTCATGCAGGAACTTCCCGAACTTACCATGTCCGGTGACGAACTACATCATGTGGAAGATGAGTAAAGAGACGCCACAGCGTCCACACTTTCCGCCAGAAACAGGTCCCCACCGAACACAGTGTTGTTTCAGTGGGGGGGTTTGACCCCCAAAAACCCTAACCTTATATACGTCCCTGGTGGGCAGTGTGCGTCGGAATTGCATAGCCAAATTCCACCCAGCCTTTTCCATTATCGGACCACCAGGGCCTCAAGTCTGCTATTAAAATTGTATTAAATTGTCAATCATTGGGTTCATAATTGTAGTAACTTGTCAAAATCAACAATTACAATTCTACAGATACAATTCGAATAGCAGACTTACCACCCAGGCGTATTGCTAGTAAAGGAGGCGGCCGCACGTAAAGGGCATGACCCTCAAGCCCCAGCTGCTAAGATTCCGACCCTGACTACCAACCACGGCATAATCAGCATCCTCAAATAATTTATGCCCTAAAATTCGTAAATTCATAAAAAAAATATCACCAAAATCCAACACATACCTGGGTATAACCCAGTCTAGTTTTTAGTCTTAAGTGGGGGCACTTATAGTCATCTGCCTAGCCTTTTTCCCAACTAGGTATATTGGGGTCGGCTTCCAGTCAAGCCGGATTTAGCTGAATACCAGTATTTTACGAGGAGCGGCTGACTACCAGACCTCCACAACCCATTAACTGGGGTAATACGGTACTTCATGGCAAGACTGGAGTCAGATTTGCTGGCTGCTGACTATTCGTAACGACTGCCAAAGATCTACAAATGACAGCCGGGACCAAGGGCTTAACGTGCTTTCCGAGGTACGGAGGAAACTCGTTATGTGAAGATGGTCACCCATCCACAGACCAACCTTGGCAAGCGTTGCTTAACCTTGAAGATCGACCCGTGCGGCTGTTATTATCTAGCCACGAGCTCCTCTAAGTGGGGGCACTTATAGTGACGGACGGAAAACTACGGAACCTTACAAGGAGCGTTGCCGACACGGTTTTTTTATTTGAAGTTATGTGAAACAAAGAAGTAATCGCCTTACCACATTTTGTATGGATGAATGAGTAAATAGAGGACCCTTAAAGGAAAGTTTATTAAACATCAGAGTTGAGTTTTTCCTCCACGTGTTTATATTTAAGTTCCCACCAGTTTCAAAATGTTTTTTCCCGTTATGAAGGCATGTGTAAAGCTGTAGTAGCAGTATCATATTCACATTATTTTAAATAGGGTTTAGGTAGGGTCCTAGATCGTATTCAAGGTTTCCAGTAATATGTTTTGGTTAATTTCAAGCAAAATATCCGATAAAAATAGAAGCAACATATACTCGTATAGGTGGCATAATTGTTTTTCTTTACACCAGTAGTGAAACCTATGCCTGGGGTTCTGATTCAGAGTTCCTACCACTGAAGGCGCTGACTTGCAGACGGGTAGCTGTCTGGCTGTAATCGACTGAACCGAGCCTAGTCGTCAACAGTGCGTAGCTATGGTCCACGCGCTACTCTGCCTAGCCTTTTTTCCCAACTATATTAGGGTCGGCTTCCAGTCAAGCCGGATTTAGCTGAATACCAGTATTTTACAAGGAGCGGCTGCCTACCACACCTCCACAACCCATTAACTGGGGTAACACGGTACCTCATAGCAAGACTGGAGGTCAGATTTACTGGCTACTGATTATCCGTAACGACTGCCAAAGATCTACAAATGACAGCCGGGACCTACGGCTGAACGTGCTTTCCAAGGCACGGAGGAAACTCGTTATGTTAAGATGGTCACCCATGCACAGACCAACCTTGGCAAGCGTTGCTTAACCTTGTAGATCGACCCGTGCGGCTGTTATTATCTAGCCACGAGCTCCTCAATTTATTCAATAAATGATAGTAATAAACGTTAATGCTTTGACAGAAATCAATAATAATAAATATCAAAGCATTTCCGCTTCCTTCCGAGGCAATCAAAGTTTGTTTTCTAATTACCCTGTTGACGTTATCGCATCATGTAAGGTAGGCGGGGCTCCGGGGTGTGCATCTGGATTGAGGGCCCATTTTTTAAATCCTTACGAAACGAAACCAAATTTACAGGGAATTTAGTAAAAAATTAGTAAAACTTAGAGCACTAATCCATAAATTTCTAAAACAAAATCTAAAACTTTTATAGCTAAATAACGTGGGCCCTCAATCCAGATGCTTCGTAAAGAGGCATAGTCTAGATCTCGGAAAGTACTATGTCTGGGTTAATAATGTTTATTTAGAAATTTAGTAAAGAATTTCTAAAATATTTTAAGAAATTCCCAAATTTCTAGAATGACGCATTACAGATTTATAGCGGTTTATCTTGGGCCCTCAGATCGTAAATGTCATTTCTCGAAAACTGAATTTATGTGACGAAATACATATCTACGACTTTAAAAGATGTTAGTTAGATACCTCTCTGAATTCGTAAAAAAGAAATAGTGACCCAAAAGTTAATCGTTAAAAAGTAAATGAAAGTTGAATTTTACCGAAACGTCTGAACTGAGGGCCCAAGATTTTCGGCTTGTTTTACTAGACTCAACCTCATAGATAAACGCAAACTAGACTAAAATGTTCTACTATTTTTTACTAAATTTTAACGTATCGTCCGTTTTTCTAAGTGTTATACTTTAAGAGAAAATTAATTTTCAATTTTGTATAGGAAGATGTCGTGTAGGGTGACCATAATGTTTTGAATATCCTATACCTAGGAATATACCCCTGGGGATTGTACGAGAGGATACATACTGATCAGTCCAAAAAAAAAATGATTTTGTCCAAAATTTATTTTTGGAATCTCTGGTAGGTACTCCAGATCTTGGCCATAGATACGACAACTAATTAAAACATTTATTTATTTATCTTTATCTTCCATCTATTTTTACAGGTTTTATTTAACCCTCAATGCGATAAATGCACCCCCATATGAACTGACGGACTGTGCGAAGCATAAAACCTAGGTTTCTATAAGCTCTTCTTTTACAGCACCGCGTGTCGTGATCAGGTGTTAAAACTTAATCCCAGGTCCTTGACTTCTGTGAGTCGTTCCATAGGCAACCCGTCAATATGGTAACTGCTCAAGATGCACGAGAAAAAGTGATTGTCACACACTTCGTACATACTACATACCAGTTGACCACTTTATCTTTATTTTACGCTACTCGCCCATGTCCGATAATCGGTGACCGTTTTTTTGTAGGTGAAAAATAGAACACACAGCGATAGCAATAGTGCAACGCACACGGCCTACAAAAAGTCGGTCAGAATATACTATAGGATTATAATTGGATACGATTAATTATCAGTCCTACAAAAAAATTGACTCTATGCAAACATTATTAAAACTAAATAAGACTTATTAATAAAGAACACTTAGTGTTCTTTTTTATTTATTTGCTTCAGGCAACTAGGCCTATATTATAAATCAGACATATAACAGAGATCTGATTCCGATTCAGAAAGGTAGGAACTTCTGATTGATTTTCCACCTCCGATTCCGATTTTTAATCGAAACTTGTATCGGAGTTGCAAACGGACACATAAGAAAACACCGAGCATAGCCCTTTCCATTGCCCTTTGGATGACTCTAAGAGCGTTTTCACATTATCCGATCCGATATCGGTGTCGGACGCCGATACGATATCGGGGTAAGTCATCATCACCATCATCATCATCTCAGCCGAAAGACGTCCACTGCTGGACATAGGCCTCCCCCAAGCGTCGCCACAGCGACCGGTCCTGCGCGTCTCGCATCCATCGGATTCCCGCGACCCTCGCCAGGTCGTCGGTCCACCTTGTGGGAGGCCTTCCGACGCTGCGTCTTCCGGTACGTGGCCGCCACTCTAGAACCTTCCATCCCCATCGACCATCTGTTCTACGAGCCATGTGCCCTGCCCACTGCCACTTAAGTTTGGCGATTCTTCGGGCTATGTCGGTAACCTTAGTTCTCTTGCGGATCTCTTCATTCCTGATGTGATCGCGCAAGGAAACTCCGAGTATAGCCCTTTCCATTGCTCTTTGGGTGACAACCTGTGGCGCCCCGTGGGGACCGCCATTATTTATTTATTTATTTAATATTAATAAATTAATATAAATAATATTAATAATATAAACTGTTATTGCTCTGTTTCTGTTGCTTCTGTAATTATACTACTAGAATATAATTTTTAATCGGTCAGGTTTTGGTGGCACAATTTTTTTCCAGCGGTTCTCAAAGTTAAAAGGTAATTACTTGTTTACTGGCACGTTTTTGTGCCACGGGGTCCAACAGGTTAAGCCTTCTGATGAGGCCCATTGTGAGCGACCACGTTTCCGAGCCATATGTCATCACTGGCAACACACACTGGTCATAGACTTTTGTCTTGAGACACTGCGGTAGGTTGGACGAGAAGATACCGTGCAGCTTCCTGAACGCTGCCCAGCCGGGGAAGCGGTAGGATGTCGGGGTAAGTAAAATGTATGAAATGCCGTGCTCCGATATCCGATATCGGGCCGGACAATATGAAAGACAGGTACATATTTCATACATTTTACTTACCCCGATATCGTGTCGGCCTCCGACACAGATATCGGATCGGATAATGTGAAACGCTACTTAGCCATTTGAATGCTTTCAGTGTCATTATGTCATCACTGCCAATACGCACTTTTTATTGACTTTTGTCTTGAGAAATTGTGGTATTATATGTTGGACGAAAAGATACCTACTGCGAAGCTTCCCGAACGCCGCTCCGCTGCCCAGCCGAGACGGATTCGGGCCTATTTCTCTTGACTTCTTCCACTATATTCCCTTGATATAAATATCAGTATCCCTAGGTATAGGATATTCAAAACATTATGGTCACCCTACAAGACATCTTCCTATACAAATTTAAAAATCAATTTTCTCTTAAAATATAGCACTTAGAAGAACGGACGATACGTTAAAATTTAGTAAAAAATAGTAGAACATTTTAGTCTAGTTTGCGTTTATCTATGAGGTTAAGTCTAGTAAAAAAAGCCAAAAATCTTGGGCCCTCAGTTCA
The DNA here is from genome assembly GCA_030763345.1 of Mythimna separata. Taxonomy (NCBI): domain Eukaryota; kingdom Metazoa; phylum Arthropoda; class Insecta; order Lepidoptera; family Noctuidae; genus Mythimna; species Mythimna separata. The sequence continues at coordinate 15,778,060 of CM061167.1, read as the reverse complement.
GACGTTTCGGTAAAATTCAACTTTAATTTACTTTTTAACGATTAACTTTTGGGTCACTATTTCTTTTTTACGAATTCAGAGAGGTATCTAACTAACATCTTTTAAAGTCGTAGATATGTATTTCGTCACATAAATTCAGTTTTCGAGAAATGACATTTACGATCTGAGGGCCCAAGATAAACCGCTATAAATCTGTAATGCGACATTCTAGAAATTTGGGAATTTCTTAAAATATTTTAGAAATTCTTTACTAAATTCCTAAATAAACATTATTAACCCAGACATAGTACTTTCCGAGATCTAGACTATGCCTCTTTACGAAGCGTCTGGATTGAGGGCCCACGTTATTTAGCTATAAAAGTTTTAGTTTACGTTTTAGAAATTTATGGATCATTGCTCTAAGTTTTACTAATTTTTTACTAAATTCCCTGTAAATCTGGTTTCGTTTCGTAAGGATTTAAAAAATGGGCCCTCAATCCGCACACGGCTCCGGGGTTCCAGAGTAGGGACTCTACCAATTTTTTGGTATATTAGTTTTAAAGACAAGTGCAAAATACTAATCAGTGAAGTTTTTTATAAGACTGATTTACGTTCCGAATACCTCACGGTCCATATGCTCTCATGACAGACTCATGGTCCAATTAATACCGATTTTATTTGGTGAATTACCAATTTCGCATTTGACATTCGAGACAACTGCACTGACCATCCACCTGGTAAACCCAAAAAAGCCAGTGGCACAGTGATTATGTGCTACCGTGCATCATCATGCTCACGGGAGGCCCCTTAGACTCCTCAGAGATGTGTCGGGATTGCATTGAGGGGGTAACGGGGTGAGTTTTTGAAGGTTTACCCTCGATGATAACAGGCCTAATTTTAGTATTTCATGCTTTAATTACCGGAAAAATTCAGCTTTATCCGGTTATTGAATTTTACTAATTAGATTCTTGTGGGTTTGTATTGGAATTATGATTGTAAGGACTCGTAAATAATACAACAGTCATAGAGTTTCATAAACATTTAGTAAGATACAACGAGTGTTCATAGACACTATCTACAATTAACATTATGTGATTATATTACTTAACATAAAAAAAAATTCTGCAATAAAAAAAATAGGCCGTGTTTACAAAGAAAAAAATCGTTGGATTGTATCTTTTCACAAAGTATCTTTTAAACAAACTTTTAATTTGCAGTAAGGAGAGCATCAAGTATTAAAATATAAGAGAAGGTTGTCTAACAATTTAGGTTTGAAGTAGGTAAGAAAATATATTTATTAACAATATAAAGTGCTACGATATTTTAATACTAATTATGAAAATTATCACTTCAATTTCATTTTACATTAACGCGAATTTAAGGCATTATGCACCCAAATTAGGAGAATAATCACTTTCTTCCGTAACTATACCATAGGGTTTTAAAAACCCAAGTTTAGAAACAAACTTATATAGTTTTATTTTTAATTATTTGAACAAATAAAAAAATCTCGTGTCATTTACGGGTAAGGTTAAAAAATGAATATTTAGTTGTTGGAAAGTATGCCAGTGCCAAATATATCTACTTAATTTTTCTCTCACATGTAATAAAAGTACCTATGTGGTATTAGATACACCATTAGTCTAAATCGTCTAGATCTCAGGCACTTATAATGAACAGGGTTCAAAATAATGCACTTGATTATTAATTTGGCCAACTTATTTTAACCGTATTATGTATATGACTAGGTTATTGGCCACAACTAAATCCTCTTGCAACGTTTCCAACTTCCAAAATGAATTTGAAGACAATATTTTTCTGTTATGTAGATGAATTTTGATTTTTTTTTATTTGTTTCGTTCGTTAGTTAGTTACTATTCGAAAGGTATTCATTGTCTGTAGTTGCAACACTGACAAATTTATTATATTACGTACTATATATTGACTTGGTGAAAAACAAAGATTGCAAACACTATGTGGGAAATTCATTGACAGTAATAATTTTATGAAGATGAAATATTTATCATAGATGATTATCATATTATATTTACGTTTGAGCACCATGTAGGCTCAAATTTAATTACTAAATCACGTTTTTGACCTCTTATAGGTCGTAGACTATAATAATTATTTATTACGCTAAGTGACTTTAATATATTTTTGATTTTAAAGCCAAAACAGGTCATTTTCTAACGAATGACTGCCAATATCTTCTACTTTGCACATCGCCATTCTAAGATTGAAATCAATAGAACCATCCTTCTCTTTATAAGACACTTTGATCACCCCTAATTTAAAATTTGGTACGAAGCTAGTATTTTTTAAAGCTTAGGTACAGTACCCAATGGTAATTATATTTAAGAGATATAATTTTGTCTTTGCTAACTATTAAACGAAATGCAAGGAAAATTTACATGAGATGAACTACGTATTTATTGTCACTTACATTATTTTCTTAATGGGGTTTTTGTGGATCTTTTAATTACAATGAAAGACTTTGATAAAAGTCTGGTAGTTATGCTCGACCTTATCTTTCTATGACTGTACACATAACAGTTAGTCAGTCAGTAGTATACATAATTTATATTCTACTAATCGGCCTATTTACAGATAAATGCTATATATGTGAACAATCCTTTAAAATTTAATTAAAATTAGTTTACTAAACATACACGTCATTATAATTAGACACACTTGGGACGTTCATTCTTTACCGACAGCCAACAATTAGTCCTGTTTCATAGTCCACACTTTATTGTCCTCACTGTATTGTCTTCACTTTATTGTCCTGATCAATTGTCGATATAAAAGCAGAACGCCCCCCTTGCTTAGCTTCTTTAAATGAAACCAAGTGATCGTCAGCAAAAAGAAAACAATCTACAATTCATAGCCGTGAAGTAGGAATGAATTCAATGTTGTTGGTAGGCCATTCAAAGTTTTACTTACATTCTAAATTTGATTTTTAAATCACGTTCTTCTTATTGATCCGATCATATCGATACAACGGTCATTTAACAGTCTCTAGACAATTACATTTTTAAAACTATGAAAGGCCTCACCTTGATTGAATTTTGAAGAAATACCTCCGATTTCTGATTTAAGTATTTTTCCGATTCTACTTTAGGTTTGAAAACTCGTCAAACTTCGCGATAAAGCAGATAGGTCAAAATACTCAATTCAGAAGCTCGCCACATGTGTATTTACTAGTCATTATTTCCATAGTTTACTCTTGTACAAGTTGGTAGCAGAGTAAAGCATGAAAAAAACTTTCCTTATAAAATACAAACATGGTCTTATTTTACAAAGCCTGTGTGACATTCTTAGCGTACTTAAAGCTAAAAAGTTTTTTCTATCAATTTATGTACTTTTAGTACAACACTAATATTTAGAGGAATGTATTTTTAATTGTTTGTTAATGTTTTTGTTTTCAGCACTTGAAAGGGTAGTCATAGTCACAGTCCCCTTTGACTGGGTTTCTTACAATGTAAACACGAAATTAGTCATACACCATTATGGAAATGGATTCGCACTTCACATTATTATATTATCAAATTGATTGTCAGGCGTTGGTCGTCGCGTTGATTCACGGAATGTTATCTCTGTCAGATTCTCTCAGAACCTAAACATTAATTTATTATTTAATATTAAATAGATCAGAAACACACACATGCAAACATTGTGTGAAGAAGCTTAGTTTCTACTGTGCTTTGTACGGCGACATAAATGTATACAATTATACAGTACGGGAACAAAGAGGGTCGAGGTAGGAAAATATTACGATTGAGTGTAAATGAGAGTAAGTTAAATAATAATGTCATAAATTAAGATTGAGGCAGCTATTGTCATAATACACTAAGTAATTTGATAATGTTTTGTTATTCACATTCTTCAAAACGTTGTTCTGATAAGTAAAAGTTACATTTTAGATGAATGGAAGAATAGAACCAGTTGGAGTGCAGTTATAGTAAACTGGTGCGCTCGTTTCTAACACTGGTCTATTATCAATTTATTTATGTAGTTTGAAAATCTCGTGTCTGAGCATTGAAATGTAAATGATAGGTCTAAATGCGTACAATATTTATAATCATAGTCAAAGAGTTAACCCTAAATACAGGCTAGTAAACGTAAAGTCCTGTCATAGTGAGACTGCTTAATCAAAGTAAATCACAATAGGTAAATCAGTCATCTCGTGTGAAGTTAGATATGCGTAATATCTACCCACCGTTGCATTACAGAGTATCTATAGGACACACAACATATAATAAGGAGTCAATGACGAAAGTTGATGGCGGTCGGACATGAAAACAAAAATAATAGATAAAGTCACAGTTTAACAAAAGGCTTTATAAAGTTCATATTCTTGATCTAGTTTAGACACTTTCAATGAATGTACATGATAATTTGCGAATTTGAATTCAATTCTAAAATAGCTGGGAATCTATTCCCGATACTGGTAGACTTCTATTTTGTTAAATTTACTTATAAAGTCTTTTTAATCTGATTTTATATAAAATACTTAAAAAAGTTGGAAACTAAATAAAGAATCAATAAACGACATAACACGGAAATCACTTTTTCCACCGTAGTTCAGTTTCAACATGACTACAGATTGAAAAAAAAAAGGAAAACTAACTTTTAAGATAACATTTTGCATAAAGGTTTGTACCAATTTTTAGTTTCTCATATTTCAATCCTCTGTTCTACTCCTAAAGTGACTGAACTATGACCAAATTTTATAACTTGGATCTGTTCACCATACTGTGCATTTGTTCATCAACTTTTGTCACTAACTGTAATCTTAGCGATAGAGTCGATACGGCAATATCTATGACTTAGAAATCTGAGCACAGGTTGAAATACATTGAGATAATAAAATATAATAATAGAGAAAAGGGCTGGAAAGAGAACTGTATAACGACATTGTACTGTGACGTGCAAGGGTGTGGAAAATGAAGCTTTTTGAGTCTTAACATTAGGTAATGTACAGTAAAATGTGCTCTTTTTCTGCAGTCAAAAGAAAAACGGACGCGTCTGCTTTTTAAGCAAAATTAAAATTAAATTAATACTAATCCGAAACCAGAAGTCAAAAATGATCTAGTAATATTTTCTACGTGATTAAAATTCTCGTGTAGCCGAACTTTTCATTCTTTAACATTTTAATTATACCTATCTCCGTTTTGTGTTTTGGTCAGTTTCGCAATTTTCCCTAATGTTGGCAAATGCCGCACACAGGGCACACTGTAGTGTGTGTACGTGCGTCAATCACCCTAGCCGTTCGTCTGCAATTCACCCTCGCCCCTTAGCCCCTTAGTCGGACTCGCACCGCGACCCGGAGCGCCCGCGTGTAGCTATTGTATTCGCAGTTAAACGGTACATCTACTAGCGTTGTCATGGAGGGAAGGCGCCGCATCAGACGGCATGCTCAAGAGGTAATTGTTATTTATTGCAGTAATTTGTGGTTTTGTTTGCCGTCTGAGCGCTCCACATCCAACACGCAGGCGCGTGGCGACATTTCTCCGCCACGCTAAACATTCAATGTTTATAAATACTTTTCTACATTAAATGTTTCTTCGTAGCAGGGCTCAAAATCTTTGAATTCTTATAGTAGAAAGGCGCGGTCAAATAGTTAAATGATATCGATGCCATTATTGGTTTTATAATGTTTATGGTATCAATCAGGAGCCACCATTTTGAAGTGAAGCTCAATGTACCGTGCACAAAATACGCGCTTTAGTCGTGGACTTGCGGATACCAGCCCGTGTTACCATACCATACCAACACTCAATGTAATTATGCTGAAGTATCTCGTAAAATTGTAGTTTCCACACTTTTTTGAGGTAGCTTTTAAGAAATCAAGACGTTTAATTTGGATAAACGCGGGCTACCTCATCCTCTCTTTTGCTTATGAACAGTGTTATGTATCTTACAAAATATTCTGTTCTTGTTTCAGATAGCAGTGATCATGAAGCTCGTCAAGAACGTGCACAGCTACATGAAGAAGGAGTACAAGAAGATGCAGCGCGCGGCTCCTCATGCTGATCTGAGGATGCTCAGTGATCCTGTGAAGCGCACGGCTGATGCTATTGGCGCGGACGTCTCCCAAATACGTAACATATTATTGGCTAGGAATGTACCCATTCATCTTCCACCATCGCCGTCGCCAAGGCCAAGACCGGAGATAATAGAAGTGTCGGTGGAAGTGAGGGTGGCGAACACCGCCGGTTGTAACGTAGAAGTGGGGATCGTACCGAGGGAGTCCGTGCACTCTGCCAGGATAGAGCACGTGTATCTACCACACATTTAATTTTATATGTCATTTCATTAAAAATAACAAACTACAGTTATTTCTTTCATTTTATTGCAACCTTTAACATATTGAGAAGCCTGAGTTTCAATAAGCATCAAATATATGTTGTACAGACAGGGCTGAGTGGTCTGAGAGTGATGGGAGGATGAGGCGCACCAAAGTGAATGTGTCGGTAGTACTGCGTAAGAGCTAGCTGTTACAAAGGGAGCACGACCCTGAGAAAACAATACACAGTTAAGTTCAGATGCTAATGAACGTGAAAGTGTTTTAATGTACAAGTCACACTACAGTCATCTTTCCAAATAACAAAAAACGATATACAGAAGAACACCATGTACAAAAATGAAGAGGGAATTAATGAATGCACACGGACTGACATATTTTTTAAAATATATGCCTAAAATAAACTTAAAACAAACAAATATAATTATTATTTACAAGCAAAAACGGATAACGGCAGAAAGTGCATAATAGGACATCGGTAGTGACATTTGAATGGTCTTACAAACGATTGTGCTTAGTAAAGAATACCTTGAAACTAAAGCCCTGTATTCATGGTAAACATTTGTTTAGCAACAAAGTTGAATCAACGTGTTGCGGAGTTGCTGTCAACATGTTGCTGGCAACACTGTGTGTTGCAGAGTTGACAACAGCATGTTGACAAGCTCTCGCTCGATGAGCGGACTGCCGTGTGGACAACGCATACTGATTTAAACAAAGTTTCCAGCAACATTCTTGCCGTTCATCAACAACGTTGATCAACTGTTGTTAAAGAAATGTTTACCATGAATACCAGGCTTAAGACAGTTTTCTTGCTACCATGAGGAATATTATAATAACATCAGTTTAGTTAGAATATTGTTTGATACGTGAAGCAACAATATACAATTTTGGTTAGGTATTTGTGCTTTCCGATACTAGATTGCATATTACCTTTGTATTTAAGCCAAATAGAGATAAATTGGTTCTTTTTTATGCTATGCCCGATTCGTAAAGGCTCAACATTCAAGTTCTACAAAGCACTTAGTTTGTGAGACTATCCAAACTTTCGTGTTCATGCTTCGAGTCCATATAACTTAGGTCAAGGCGGAATACGTTTCTTTGTTAGAACTAGCACTTTGAAACGTATTTTATCTTGGGAAAACCACTTTTTTATATTGGATGTCTTGTGTCAGCCATTACCGAACTTAATCTCATTACAGTATTATAGTGTCGAGGTATGTAATATGCCTGTATTTTATTTCAATGGGTTAAAAATTAATGAACAACGTTCCTTATTAGAATGGGCGCGTCAACTAATAGGTGCACCTTTGGACATTCATACAGTGTGGGCTAGACTCGAATGGACGGAGGATAGAGTAGTGAGTGAAAGACGAGCATTCTGCAACACATCTCTAATATAGGGACGTATTTACAGACAGCTATCTATTTATACAAGTATGTTTTCCCTTCAAGGATAGTTCCTTCAAGAATATTGTTTCAACATCAGAATCAGAAGCATGAAGAGAAAAAGTACCAAAGTAGGTCGGTTGCGATGAAGACACAGGGGAAAGGGAGTCCTTAAGCATTAACATTTAACAATAACATTTTAAAGCACTTGCTACTGTAGTCTAGAGAAGGCGTCGTTTTAGAACTAGTATCGACTTGGTCTAGACCGTAGGTTTCCAACGTTTTATGAACCACTGCCTCCTTTACAAGAAAACAACATTCCTACGCCCCATTTACATAATATTTAATAAAAACCAATTTTATAGGTCTGTCTACTATCACAAATTGGATGAGGGTCGAGATAATTATTATTTTTCACTGCTGTCTCCCACGAAGAAGCTACAGCGCCCACTAGGTGGTACCGTCCCGTTGGGAATCTATGGTCTAGACTTCTAGAGCTTAAAATAAATGGGCCTCAATACAAGCTAGGTAGTCGATGATATGCGATGAATACGACACAGATCAGCCTCTCACAACAGCCAGAGTCAGGCTAAACAGTATCTTACGTTAGCCAAGTTATCTCTAGACAAATTTAGCTGGGTGTTCAGGTAGAGGCTAAAGGCGTCCAGCATGGAGCTCGACGAAGAGGTGGAGGCTGATGACGACGTGGACAGTGCCGGGGATGGTGGGTTACGAATGCGCCTGATCGTGGGCGGCGTCGGTGACTCCTGCAAACGAACAAATGGCACACATTTCGATTTACCAACTGTTATTGAAATATGAAAATGTTATAAGAACTCAATCATGTTTTTTAAGAGTAACCATGAAGTTTTTGCCGTTCATTCTCAATTGGGACGGTGCACTAGCTTCTGAGATTTTTATAAGTGCCCTTAGTAAACTCTAATAAGATATACTATTTTTTAATTTAAACTTAAATCTCTAAATAGTTTAAAATAAACTCGCTGTCGAAGTAAGTCGAAAATTTGGCTGTTACGGATTTTGAAACTGTCTTCAGTAACAGAAAGAGAAAAAACGAGAAGGGTTCTGATATAAAAAGGCGAACAATAATAGCTAAAATGTACTATAAAAATGTACACAAGAACGGCCGGACTGATTTAAATTTTCCCTTAAAACCTTACGTAATTTCTATTTTAAAGTATTCGTATTCGGGCTACGAATACTTCAAAATAGAAGTTACGTAAGGTTTTTAAGGAAACAAGCTGAACAATATTACCGGGAAATTGGTGAATCCAAAAATAAAGTGTTAGCATATTTTTACCTTATTACGGGAAAGCCAAAGGGGGATTACGATTTTGTAAATATTTCTACTTGGGAACAAGAAAGTGTATGTTGGGTGAATTTTACAGTGATTAACTGTAAAATTATTATATTATTATTATTATTTATGTTGGGTGAATTTTACAGTGATTAACTGTAAAATTATTATATTATTATTATTATTTATGTTGGGTGAATTTTACAGTGATTAACTGTAAAATTATTATATTATTATTATTATTTATGTTGGGTGAATTTTACAGTGATTAACTGTAAAATTATTATATTATTATTATTATTTATGTTGGGTGAATTTTACAGTGATTAACTGTAAAATTATTATATTATTATTATTATTTATGTTGGGTGAATTTTACAGTGATTAACTGTAAAATTATTGTAGAAATAAAAAAGTTTTTTAACCTATCACATACCCGCTAAACAAGACACAATAGTAAAACAATAACAGCGCGGTCTCATAGGACCGGTCGGGGATTCATGAACTAAGGGAGTGCGGTTAGCTATCACTGAGTAATACTTAGGTTAGCTGCAACGCTGGTAATCGGAAATGTATAGCCCATCCCTTGTCTTAATAATGGCTTAACATGTACACTAATTTACTTAGATTACTAAGAAACCAGATTTGTGTTTTTCACTAGCGAGAAGGTCCAGTAGTCCAGACCTTCTGTGTATACATGTAGAAAGCTGGTAGCTTGTGTACATTTAGCGTTTTTAGGGTTCCGTACCTAAAAAGAAAAAAACAAAACCCTTATAAGATCACTTTATTGTCTGTCAAGATCTTTTGTAGGAAGAACGCGTGGAGGTACCGAGTTGAAATTATAAGCATATACTGAGGTCTGCGGTTGTTTACAAATATCAAACTTGTAAACAAAAAAAAAAAACAAAGAACGGAAGCTGTACAAATATCAAACTTGAAAGTAAACAAAAAAACAAAGAGACGACTGTTTATGTCGCAAAAAAAAAACGTAGATACATTTTTTAGTCTTCCATTATTTTTTATTATCCAAAACTGACAATAGGAATTTTGATTCCTATTGTCAGTTTTGGTGCGGGCTTACCAAGAAAGTGATGTCGCTGAGCCGCTCCCCGATCGGGGACAATTGCCTCCGTCACGTGGGCACCAGCTCGACTCGCTGGATGGGCGCGCGGCACATCGGACACTCCTTCAGTTGCGCCGTGCACAACGAACAGAAACCTCTGCAAGTTCCAAAGGGTTTTCATTACAAACTTATTCTTAATTCTTCATTACACACCAAACAACATCGAACACAGTCATTCTCAACAAAAATAACGTAACTTAAATACATTCAAAGGTCTACTTTTCTCGAATATTGATGCTATTGACACTTAAAAAATAATGAACATTTATGACATATATCATGCTAGAACTCAATACAAGTAGATCATGGCACTCATAGAGTAGATACAATTACTATCATCTTTTACAAATATATTGAAACTTTATGTACATAAAGTAGCAATATACTTTTTGAGCATTCAACATGAATGAACAGAGGGACAGGACGTAGCGTGTATTTAATTGAAGGAATCGCGTAATGTTTTACACAGCGATATTATCAGTTTTGACTGGTCCAAAGACTATAATGTAGTGAGTACCTGCTCGATATTTACATTAAAAAATATAGTAAATAAAAACTATACTTAATTACTTACTAATTACATTAATAACAGCTAAACACATAATAAAATACACACAAGAACAGACATATAACTACCTACCTACATATAATTAGAAAAAGGATAAGCCAGTAAATATTTCGTAGTAAGTATATCCTGGTATGAATAAGTTGATTTCTGAATGGTTGGCATCATTGAAAAAGTCATGAATATACTTATACTAAACTTACATACTAAAGTAAATGTTATGTCAAGAAATACGTTTATTTTTTAAATCAAATAGTTTGAATGTATTCTGTGAGAACCAAATACCTAAGTGTAACAGTATCTCGCATGTTTACTTATTTTTAGAAAGAGCAAATTAAAGTGTTGAAACGTCATAATTATGACGTTATAGAATTGAAGAGCTAAGGCTTGGGGTGATTGGGGTCCGTTTACATCCTAAGGACCCAAGCCAACCTCACCTGCTAGCGGTGCACCCTGCTGTTCAACGGACGAGGCTCTGGCGATCCTGGTTTCCCTCTCATAGGGTTGTGGGGGTCAGACGGCTGGTCGCCCCACGTAAAACCAAGTCACAGTCATATAAACATGGATGGCAAAGAATACAGTGGGTACTCGGGCTAGGGCGTCGCCGAACAACGACGCGCAGGCACATCGCCTTAAACCTGCGATAAGTGGGCTAGGGCTACCGTGTCAAGTACGGGCACGGCTAAAGACGTTAGTACCCAAAAAGAAGCTCCGCTTTGCCACTTGGAACATTGGCTCTCTAACTGGACGTTGCAGAGAACTCGCGGACGTACTTGCGAAGCGTCGAGTCCAGTGCGCCTTCCTTCAGGAGACGCGCTGGAAGGGGAATAAGTCCCGTGACATCGGGCAGGGGTACCGGCTAATGTACACCGGATCACCATCGGGCAGGAACGGAGTAGCCGTAGTACTGTCTAAGGACCTTCAGGATGGACTTCTTGAAGTAGACCGATACAGCGACCGGTTGATGCGAGTAAAGGTGCTGATCGAAGGGTCGGTAACGAACCTAGTCAGCGCCTATGCTCCTCAAACTGGCTGCTGTGAGTCTGAAAAGGAGGCCTTCTGGGATGAGTTCGAGGACGTACTGCGCGGTATTCCGAATTCTGAAGGTATTTTGGTTGGGGGGGATCTCAACGGTCACGTAGGACAGTGTGCTGGAGAGTTCGGACGTGTTCACGGTGGTTTTGGCTATGGCCAACTAAATGCAGAGGGAGTCAGCATACTCAGGACCTGCGCCGTGTCGGACCTAGCCATCGCGAATACGTTCTTTCAGAAGAGGCCCCAGCATCTTATTACGTACCGTGGTGGTTCATACTCAACCCAAATTGATTACCTGCTGGTGCGACGGTGCAACATTGGCAAGGTTACCAACTGTAAAGTTATCCCAGGCGAAAGCTTAACGGCCCAGCACCGCCTCCTTGTCATGGACTTGGCGATCGTAGCAAGGAAAAAAGTGACCCAGAAACGCAATCCCCGCACCAAGTGGTGGTTGCTGAATGGTCCTAAACTGTCGGAATTTATCGCGGAGGTCGAGCACCTCGAGATCAGTTCTCCGCATGAGTCCGCTCAAAAGATATGGAGTAGGATTCATTCAGCAATCACCGCCGCGGGTAAGCGCGTCCTTGGCACTTCTCGTGGTGGTCGCACCATGGACAGGGAGACGTGGTGGTGGGATGACGGGGTGCAGGAGGCGACCCGGAAGAAGAAGGCTTTATTTAAAAAGTGGCAGGGGTCCAACTCTCCGGAGGACAGGGAGGCATATGGAGCGGCTAAGCGCGCTTGCAAAAAAGCAGTAGCCAGAGCCCGCAGCAAAAGTTTGGCGCCCTTGTACGACAAGCTGGAAACTGCGGAGGGGCAAAAGCTTATTTTTAAGCTGGCGCGTGCCCGGGAAAAAGCTACACGGGACATTAGCAAATGCCTCTGTGTAAGGGATGCCCAGGGTAAGCTGCTCTATGATGCCCCCTCTGTTAAGGAGAGATGGTGCACATACTTCGAGGAGCTGTCTAACAAACAGCATCCCCATAACCTTCCTCCCGAACCGCCTCCTAACCTTGGACTTATTTCCCCTATTTCCCCCGACGAAACTCGCATTGCTCTTCGCCACATGAAGAACCGGAAATCGGTCGGGCCTGACAGTGTGCCAATCGAAGTGTGGAAGGCGATGGGCTCACATGGTGTGGCCCTTCTGACGGATCTCTTTAACCGCATCCTGACCACCAAGGAAATGCCGAACCAGTGGCGATCAAGCCTTATTATTCCTATCTATAAAGGCAAAGGTAGTGTACAGGATTGTAGTAACTACCGCGGTATTAAGATCATGTGCCACACCATGAAGCTCTTCGAGCGGATCATTGACACACGGCTCCGTAGCGAGTGCACTGTATCTGAGTGTCAATATGGCTTCCGGGCGGGTAACAGCACCATGGACGCAGTGTTCGCCCTGCGGACTCTGACTGAGGCTTACAGAGAGAGAAGGAGAGCTCTGCATATGGCCTTTTTAGACCTGCAGAAGGCCTTCGACTGTATTCCTCGGCAGTCCATCTGGTGGGCACTTCGCTTCAAGGGTGTGCCCGAGGCCTATATTGACATTATCAGAGACATGTATCGCGATTCCGTGTCCTCTGTCCAGACCGCTGTTGGCGAATCCAAAGTCTTTCCAATATCTGTTGGCGTTCACCAAGGATCGGCTCTTAGCCCGTTCTTGTTTAACGTGGTGCTCGATGTAGTTACGGCATACATCCAAGATCAGCCTCCATGGCTAATGATGTATGCCGATGACATCGCCCTCGTTAGCCAGAACAAAGCCCAACTTGAGCGGAAGGTCAACATTTGGAAGGACACGCTGGAAAACGGCGGTCTGAGACTAAATGTGGCGAAGACTGAGTACATGTCCTGTGGCGGCACGGATTCAAACACCATCCAAATAGGCTCGGACCGGATCACAAGCTCCGATACATTCAGGTACCTTGGATCCGTGCTGCACGAGTCTGGCAACGTGGACGACGATGTCCAAGCACGTATAGGTGCGGCTTGGGCGAAATGGCGAGAGGTTACGGGCGTTGTATGCGACCGCAAAATGCCTCCGAAGCTTAAGGGACAGATATATAAATGCATCATACGTCCTGTCCTCCTGTACGGCGGCGAGTGTTGGCCGGCACTAAGCAGACACATCCAGGAGCTTCGCGTCACGGAGATGAAGATGCTGAGGTGGATGAGCGGCGTAACGCGATCCGATCGCATACGCAACTCATTCATCCGAGGTAGTCTTGGTGTCCGTGACGTGGGGGAAAAACTGCAAGAATGTCGTCTGCGATGGTATGGCCACATCATGCGCCGCCCTACGGAGTACGTTGGCCGGAGATGCATGAATATGGCTGTCCTTGGCGCTAGGTCTCGTGGTCGCCCTCGCATGCGCTGGCTGGACGTCGTCAAGTCCGACATGAGAGCCAATGGCCTTACTGCCAAGGATGTTGAAGATCGGGCAAAATGGAGCAAGCTAAGCCGGAAGGCGGACCCTGGCAAAAGCCGGGACTAACGCCAAGTTGAAGAAGAGAATTGAAGAGCTAAGGTACGAGTATATTGTATGATTAATAATTAGAAATCGAATAATCGGATTTGGACGCATTCCTTCTTTTTTATTTATTTATTCCACCAAAGAAAATAATAGGTTTAGGAACTTAGAGACTGCCCGTTTAGTGAACTTTACTTACTTTTATAATTTGATGTCATATTGTTTTTGGGAAAACGACACCGATATTCAGACTGCGCGTATTTATAGTTTACAAGAAAGGCTTCTATGTCTTATTAATAATTTCAGAAGATAAAGAGGAATGGGCAATGAAATATGGTAATTTGCCCGAAAGCTCAATGGCCATAACATATAAACTGCTGTCCAGCTTCTTCAAGGGAACCTTTGTAACTAACTCTTTACCGATTGATAGTGCATATGGAGTTAGTGACTAAATAGTAAAGTAATGATTGGAACCGCGCTACAAGATTGTTCGAAAGGGTTACCAGCCCTGTTACGCAACGCAAACGTTTTAAAATAACCGAGTTAACTTACATAATGGAAGCTGAACAAGGCTGATTTGCCGTTTTGGTATATTATATTTATGGTATCACTGACGTAACAATATAACTTTTAAGGTAAACGCTTTAACGGTAGCCCGCAAAATTAAACTTTCGTAAGTTACGAGTGTTGGGCTTTTGTAGGTTCTATGTTCATTAAAATAATATTTATGACGTGACAAATATGTATGGCTTTACTGTATTATACCTAACTAATCATTAAAATTGACAACTCGACTCTTTCAGTTACTCAACCCTACTGATTGGCTTTTTCATTAAAATTCCATTCAATAGAGATAATTAGGGAATAGGGGGCCCCGGAGAATATCTGAAAGAGAAACAGTTGTCCTAGTGAAGCGGTCATCATTATTTTCAGAGTATTTCTAGCGTACTTTAATGAACTGACCATTAAATATAAGCCTCATCAAGTACCTAGCTATAAAAAGTCTAAGCGGGGACGCATCATAACACAACTAGATGAAAACGGGAGCGCAGCGACCGCGAAATTTATTAATTATATTGACTAATAGGTACATTTTTATACAAGTGTGAAAAACATGTCACTACTTCATGACTTTCAAGAGATCTTGCCACGAGCCCAAGAGTAGATGGCGAAACTCTGCTGCGGGGACCAATTGTGACCCAGCGATAAGATTTCTAGTAGACTTTTGTTTTGTTTTCGAGGGAAAACCTTGGAAAGGCGGCAGGCGCCCGGACTTGGGGGATAAGTCCAATAAGTGTGGGATTATTACCTCACGAAAACAATCCCGGTGATTACCATTAGCACACAAAAGGGGCTATGTTACCTCTCAAAAGATCATTCCCGAACCCCTTCTCTGCGACGCCTGTTACGGCACATCCCTGAGCAAACTGTACAGCAGTAGCGATGTGGACGTCGTGACTGTCGCAACCTAGCACTGGGCACGCCACAATCGCGGCAGTAAGTCTCTTGTTTAAAGATTGGCTAGAGAGGCCCCACGGTGTCCACGCTTTCCAGTAGACACAGGTCCTCATTCAACACAGTTGTTTCGGGGGGTTCCTGTGTCGGTTTCGGTGGGAAATAACGTCAGTGGGAAGAAACGCTCAGCTTTCACCATGGTTCGGATGACTCGAACATATGGTGGATATCTACTCTGCTTGGACGAACTACACCGTATCCTCTTAGAGGAAATCAGAAGCGGCGATCGCTCGTGTAAATCCTGGCTTAGGTACAGAGCAATAAGGTTTAAGGAGATAGTGGAAAGTGTGAGGCGGAGACAATGGTGCTGTAGACCCCAAGGTCGGTAGGGTGACTCCTAGCACACCGTAAGCGCAGGCATATGGACGGCGAGCCCCCACAGCCAGCCGTCCCCATACCCACGGCTATGGAAGCCTTTAGCCGTTTTGCGTCTTTGTTTTTCCACTTGTATCAAAATGTACTATTTTTGTTAGTCAAGTCTAAGAAAGCCTCCGGTTTGATCGAGACTTGGCTTATACCGCAGTCTTATTTGAGAGTAGAATGACATCGAGGTCCTAAAGTATTTGTGCGAAAACGCCACCATGGTAGTTTGACTTTAAGTTCAGGCCTCAGAATCTGTAACCATGGGATGAGGCAAGGTTATCCTTCCAAAATTGTTCACAATGGAGAATGTCTTCAATGGATCTGGATTGAAGAGGCCTATTAACGTCACCGGCGAGCATATCACACGCCTTCGATATGTCGACGGTATAGTATTTTGCATTGTTGAGACGAGGACTCCCGTCCCAATTTTCGATGACCTTAGTAGAGCTTCTGAAAGAATAGTTCTTATAATAAATATGGACAGTACAAAAATGTTTAACACCCATGTAAAGCCTACTTCTATCAAGGCCGGAGACTACATACACACAAGTTGTAGATGAACACATTTACCTGGGACCAAAGAGCTGGATTCCTACTGTTACTGTTAAGTCTGCGAGCCAGATAGTTTCAATAGTTTCGGAGGGTTAATATCAGCATCTTTGAGCTTTTCTCAATATTCGTTTTATTCATTTTGATTGGCAATAAAACGCAGAAGTGCTTTGTACATAAAGAAGTAATTTTTGAAACTTTTGTAACAATAACACAACCAATATTTAAATAATATTTTGAGGTATGCGGAACAGAGAATAAAGTCCCGCAAACCTCTGTTGTAAAGGGAGGATCCTCCGGTCAGACGGGAGTTATGTCTGGAGGGCTACTGCCTGTTAGCTGATTTCAGGCTGTTGTCTCTATTCAAATCGTGCGGAGAACTTTGATTGCAACTCTAAATGCCTAAAGAAGTGTACTTGCAGTCCAAGCAATTTTTTAAATTAAAATTTGTGTCGGTTTCAGTTCTAGCCTCTAAAATGGGCGAAATACAAAAATCTATACTTATTACTCAGCTTGTTACAGCTGAAAATGCAAAGAAGTATCGAACCGAAAAGAACATAGGCTATTTTACCGATTCTTTTTTTTTCTGAAGTCCTCGCAAATGAAGTTGCGGGTAGAAGCTAGTAATCTAATAAGACCGGGTGTATGTCCGTAGGTTCAAAGAATCCTCTCAACTAGACGGTAGAATCCTGCGTAGACATCAAGCGGCATCAGTAGTGGTTTGGTGAGGAGTATCCTATCTCGAAGTGACCATACACTCCATCCATTTTTATGAAAAGGAGTGAAAACTAGTGTATCAAGATTGTAAACGGCGTAGTAGTATCTCAAAGATACCCTTTTCTATTGACATTTTTCAGCAAAACTCAGCCTTCGGCCATAAGGCACACTGTCTTGGTTTGCCTTTTTTTTAATGGTCGGGAAATCATCCTACGACTTTTGTCGCTCTGGGAGCGGGAGATCGTGTCGGACTTTTACTGACTAAAACCATAAACGTGTTCTTCAGTGACCCTTTATGTTCTTGTTCATTTCAGATAATATGTGGCTCTAGCGGGTATCGGCCCTAATCGGCTCCCAACGGTCTGCTGACCCCTCTTTACGAAGTACGAGGATCACTAAGCGCTGTCGAAGACTTAGGCTCGGCCCGGCGACCGGAAGGCCAGACGGCGAGCTTACCCTTGCTCGACATTCGCAAGCCCACGTCCACCGTGGCCGGTCAGGGTTGGCGTCTCAGCGGCTAGGGCGTGAGGATGTTCGTTTCCTCACACGTGCGGCGTCCTCCTTCGCTAGCATTACTGCTTCGCAGAAGAGCGCCCGTCCATACCCGTAACGAGGGCCGGAGCGGAAGGTCTCTGCCGTGGTTGGCTTCCATGAGGACACGGTGGTGCTCCGCCCGCGCTAGGCACACCTTAACCGTATGTTTCATCATTTCCTTTGGGCGGTGCACAAAATGGTGACACCCGGGCATTTCTTCCGCCTGAATCCGATGTAGGAACCTGCCGAACTTTCCATGTCCGGTGAAGAACTGCTTCATACGGAAGGTGTGGATGCCGTGAAGTCTCGGCCAGCCTACACCTCAACACCGTGGACTACAAACTGCGGCCTGTGTTAAAGGACATGATTTGCTCTAAACTCTTATCGAATGAGTCACGTTGGTGATGAAACTGCATATTTCACGGAAGTGGCTCAAGTGAATAGGCTTTTAATAAACTAGTGGGCCTCACCATTAACGATTGCATCACTGCTTACCATCAGGCGGGATTGCAGTCAAGCACTAGTTTATGTTATATAAAAAAGTGTGTGATTCACAGCTTTTTAAAAGTCAAGTCACAATTGTGGGATATGCAATCTCAGGGAGTATTTCTTAGCTACCGATGTGGGTATTCACCGAGATGTTGTGGCAGTGGGTAAGAGGGGCAAACAAATGTAGTGCTTGGCACTAATGATTGCTGGGAGGTATGGCTGAACAAGGAACTTCCCGGACAGTTTTTGAGCGCCTTTCATGGGCCCGATGTAGACCAATTAGCTTGCGTGAAAAACCGTCCATCGTCCGTTCCGTGTAAAGGGTCCTACACTGTGTGTAGGTTTGTGTAGGTTAGGTTAGGTTAGTTGTAGTTGTGTGGTTGTTCCACCGTCCAATCATGTTTCCGACCACGTGGTGGAAGGTGGAAATCATCAAAAGACATCTCCCACCCAGGGCGGAGTTGCTTGTCAAACTTTTACTGACCAAAACCACATCTCTGTCCTTCAGTTAACCATAGCATTCTAGGACTACGGGTTTCCTTTTCAGAAATTCCCCGCGGTCCTAGCTTGCGAGCATCATCGGTCCTACTGAGCCCCTACGGTTTGCTAACAACTCTTTGAAGAGCGCGCAGACTGGGCTCGGTCCGGTTGATTACTGGACAGCTGGATTCGCCACACTCCTCGAAGGCCTGCAAGTTAAGTACTCATTGGGATAAAAAATTGAGTAATGCTTTACAGTGCGCTATCTAGGAATTTCCCAAGATGCCATTCGAACTTAGAACGCGTTTAGCTTGTTTTGCCTATGCATAACAAATTCTTGTTATGCATAGGCACTCGTAGTGCGCTGGTGGCTGTTCTGCATTCATCCTATTTTAATGACTATGAGCCGACGGACACTCAATAATGTACTGCGTTGCTGTAGCTCCATGTCGTCAACCAGCCGCACCGACTTAGCAATGCAGGTAGGGATTGCAATTGCTGAATCCAGCATACAGCAATCCAGCTGGATCCAGCGCCTTTTTAAATATGCTGGATCAAGCATATAGTGCTGGATCCAGCAATGCGGTTTAGTTTTGAAATGCATCCGTAATTAATATTAGTGATGACAACTGTGTAATGGCAACTGCCCGATAGATGATTTCGGGCTGTTGTATATATTCAAATCGCGTGGAGAACTATGTTTGCGCGATGCAGGATTTTGTGACGTCAGATGTCGCTACAAGGGTATAACATGTTATTTAATTTTAAGTTGTTTCTTTTGATCTCAAATGGTTAAGAAACGAAAGCAAATTAGTGAAAGGTTTCATATATTATCATAAGAAATTATTATACAAATTACTTATTAAAAAAATCTTATAAATGTCATCTTTTTCTTTGCGTTCCACATTTTGCTGGATCCGCGCTGGATCCAGCTGGATTCAGGTGAATCCAGCAAGAATCCAGCTGGATTGAAAACGCCGCTGAATTGCAATCCCTAAATGCAGGATCAAGCGTCGTACTGTGTGGCCTGAGGACTTATCGGCAAATTAGTTTGCTATAGAAATAGTAACACTCGCCCGAAAGTGATGCGCTTAAAGAGACAGACATTTTCTAGGGCTGATATATCAGTGCCCGAAACTATATTCTCACTCTATTTCCCAAGTCATAGAGTGCACCGACTTCCTGAAGCAAAATGTGTATGGGATGGAGCGATTGGCACATTGAGGAGTAAGTAAGAAAATGTACACGCCCTCTGCGGCTGTGTGTTTATTCTGCCGCAGCAGCTGTTTGGTACCCGTCAGTCACACCCAGAATGACTGGATTCGATCTGACACCAGATTTGGCAAATCAAATCAGCCTCCAGGAAATCTCGTGCTGTCTGCCCGTTGCCAAAAGGCCACGCGGACCACACTTCTTGTGGATTAAGTGACTAACAAGTTCGCATGCTCGTTTAGAATCTCAGTTCCAGTCTGCCTTAATGCCACAGAGAGTCCTTGCCCAATTCCTAACGGCTGGAATAACCTACCTGCTCCATTACTACTGCAGACGTTAAAAAATATAGACCGATGACGTGTTTCTCGACGGTCTATAAAGTTCTTACATTTATTCTGAGAGACAAAAGCACCTTCTAATGTTGGAACTGGTGCTGCATTACAAAGAAGCCGTTCCTCATTCCTGACGATATGTCGGATAGATTGTAAGCCTTATACAGGCCTTATAGTGGTCTCATATATGCCGAGTGGCCGAGGGCGCCTGAACACTACACACCAATCTGATGTCGTATGTAAATCAACGGAGGACGGTCCTTCGCTATTCAGAATATCGACACAACCAGAGAAATAGTGAAGTAATAAGGTTAGACTTGGAAATGTTTCAGGGTGATAGCTTAAGTCTGCTTTGGAACCTATCCTTTATGCACACTGCTAGAGAATTCAGGCCGGGGTTACTGATCGAAAAGAACTGGCCAGGTTATATTTCACCCCATTTTTTGATTATAATTGTCTTTTAAGTGTTTTTCTATACTAATATTATAAAGAGGTAAAATTTGTAAGTTTGTAGGTTTGTAAGTTTGTATGTAGGGGGTAATCTCTGCAACTCCTGGTCCGATTTGAAAAATTCTTTCAATGTTAGATAGCCCATTTATCGAGGAATGCTATAGGCTATATACCATCACGTTTCAACTCACGGGAGCGGAGTAGTAACGAAAAATGCGGGTGAAACCGCAGGGGACAGCTAGTAGTTCATAACTTGAAACTTTTTGCCCCCAAAGAATCTGCAGACGGAGTTATTGAAGTTAACTGAAGCGTTAAATAGTGTCATCAGGATGGAGTTTGATGTGGACAAATGTGCGGTCATATATGTAACGCGAAGGGAGATTGTGAAATCTGTGGAATCCAAAGCCTCGGTTTCCATAAACCTGAAATCAAAGGTTTAAACACAAACCGAAAGCTATAAGTATTTAGGTATGTATGTCGGAATAATATTACTGACATGAAATAATCGTAAAGGCAACGTTTTTTGTTGCCTGAAGAAGGTATTCAATAGCCTTCTATCAGGCGATAAAGGGAGGGCGCTTTTAACGGCTGGGTCACATGGGTATTGACGTACTCTTGCGGTCTACTCAAACGGACTCAAACAGAACTGGACGCCCTGGATACTCGTGTCAGAACACTGTCGACTGCATAGCGAGTGCATCTACAACAGTCGTCTTCTGTATATCCCGCAGAAGACTGGAAACCGAGGATTTTTAAATGCTCACCCTCTGTAATCTGATGAAATAACTGGATTTATTTTTAGTAGGTTACAATTGCCATGAAATAGAATAGAACCATAAAGTTTTGACGGACCGTATTAACATGGTCCTCACCACCCTAAGTCATCCGGAAGGTGAGAATGCAGTGACGTCTTTCCAGCCACGTGTAAATACCCACGGAATAAAACTTTGCATAAAACTTTGCTTACTCCGTTTCACCCCCTTAAAAGTTTAATTTTCTAGAATCCCTTCTTAGTGCTCACCGTCATCATAAAAATAAATCTAGTGCACGTTCGTAGACCTAGTGGTTTCCGCTGTGAGTTGATATGTCAGTCAATCAGTTTTTCCTTTTAGGCGGCTTTTTTGGACTGTTTTAGTTTCACTTTAGGTAAGGATCTCTTTCTTTTTTTGAACACAAGAATATAGCCTTTGTTACTCAGAGAAAAGTTAATTTTCTAATGGTAAAAGATTTTTTTAAATCGAGTCGAGTAGTTTTTGAGTTAAATCGAAACGTATACAAACAACTTTGGTTTTTGGTATGTACCAAAAACCAATTTTTCCTATTTACTATATTAGTTTAGATTAGTTTGTATGCATCCGAATATCCGATCTCTATTAATAAATCTTACTCATACTTTTAAGTAGTTGATTAAACTGTTGTATTTTTTTGGATTCTCACATTATAAAAAAGACTTAATTTAAAAAATAAACTCTTTAAAAGTACGCTGAAGTCAAGTTATTCCAATAAATATCATGAATTTTCCAATGTATTCAGAAATCATTCTCTAGTCTTCGATATTCCCAGTTACCTTATAATTTTCTGATTCCAGAATTTCATACAAAAGGTTTTTCCAATACGCTTCTTTAACACTGACGCACTACGATCAAGTTCAACATACCACCCTTACCTTCGTGTTTTTTTGTTTCATTTATCACCACAAGGATTTTTATTATTTCTGATTTCGTCAGTGTCAACGATGCTTAATTTTATTTTAAAGCAAAAATGCGCATATTATTAAAGTATTAATATTTAATAAAAAATTAAATTGTGTTTATGAACACAATCACTACCATAAATAAACATGATTATTTGCACAATAATAATTTGTTATTACCGCACAAATAAACATTTAACTGTATTCTGAATTCAAAAATATTTGAATTTCTTATTTTTAGTATTAGGATGTATAGTGGTTTATACCTGTTGCTCTCCTTCAACCTGCAAATGTTAAGTGCGGGGAAAAAAGTAAATTATATATTATTATTTAACTTATTCATTTGTGCTATTTGTGAAAAAACCTCGAATTTAAGTTTTGAAGAGAATTCTTTAGATGCTACGCCGCCAGATAATGTGATTGAGGCAAAAATACTTGCGATAGCCTGCTGCCATCAATGTAAATCAAATCTATGGCAACTCTGGAAAATTTTCTTCAGGAACAAAAATGCGTTGAAATTTTCAGAGAATTTTTTCTTCGTAAGTATATTGAAAAATGTGTCTTAACATACGTGAAAATTTGTCATTACAGGCTCAGGCAACCCTCGCCTGTGCGGTTGGGGTGGATTTCGCCTCGATTGCAATGACAGTTTCTCGATTTGAATAAAATGTACTATTATTTTAGTAATTTCAAAGAGAATTCTTTTAAATAGCTCTCGTAACTTAGTATTCAATTGTTTTACTTGTTATTTCATTCAATTGATTTTCTCGTTATTGTATAAAAGATTAAAAATGAGTTATGTGTTTATAGCCTTGGTGTGAGCTGCCCCCACATATCAAACCAAGACCATAAGCACATAGCTCATCTGTGGCATGTTACATGTTTATACTTTTGGGGTGGAATGTGGGGGATTCCACACCAAAAGTATACACATATAACACACCTGTTTCAATTATTATTACTTTTAGATTATTATTAAAATGCTTGTATATTATTTAAAAACATACCAACATGCTTGGAGAACAGGATACCTGATTTATTAATTAACAATCTTACTTACTTCTTTAACATCCTTTTGGTAATCGGTCTAGCCAATCAGAAAAACGGAAAAATTTAGTATCAACATGTCGATAACTGTTTTTGTCAATTTTGTCACTTATATGGTTCTCACGGAATACCCTCAAAATGCTGATTTCAAAATAACGTATTCTTGTCTGATCCTATGCTTCACACAGTAGATTGTTACGAAGTACAGCAGAAGACTAATTGTCGTATATACGTTACAATTCTATTTGCAACCTCATGTCAATGTTTGTCCAAACATTTACATTAATTCGAGGTTTATTTTAATTAATTATTTCAGCCTAATGTGCATTGTGTTAATGATATCAACAAAGTTATGGCAAACGCTTGAATGTGAGCTGCACAGAACCGAGAAGCGTGGTAGAAGTGGCCTATAACCAGCAGTGAGTGATTATCCCATGGTATGAGTGGTTGTCTCACCGGTGGTTGCAAGGGAGGAGCATGCAGGTGGCCTCGTTGTCGCAGCAGATGCTGCAAGCGTTCTCCTTGGTAGCGGTGGCTCGTAGTTTCTCCAACATGAGTCTGCGTGGCAGCACCTGGAATATTTGCAAATAAATTATGGCGCATTTTCATTAGTCGATAGAGCCCGCATGCGGGGTGCGGGAGATTTCTGGAACGCATGCCACAGCGCCCGCATTCGGGGAACCGTTTTCATTAGTCGATAGGGCCCGCATGCCGGGTGCGAGAGACTACTGGAACGCGTGTCACATGGCCCGCATTCGGGGAACCGTATGCGGTATAACGACCATGTTACTTTCATTGGTTGTTATCCCGCATGCGGGGACTCCCCGCATGCGGTATACCGAACGAGTTAACGACCAGTGAAAATGCGCCATTACATACTTAGAAATATTTAACATAGAGTCCAGAATTATACCATAGAGACCTTTGGTAATGAATTCTTTCGCGTTCGTATCATAAAACACACCCTTTGCACGTCACTTTAGAGTATTTTTTCAATAAGCTGTGTTGTGTGTGTAGTGTGTTTTAATAGACTTCCTAGGACCTTTAGCTTTTTTGTAATAGCTTCTTATTTTGTTTAATAAATTTTTGCAGGCTTTTAATTAGCAATTTGTTAATATTATACTATTCCATCATTGGTTTATTAGTCTGTAAGCCTGAAATAAATTATTATTATAGCGCATTGTGATAAAAAATAGTTAATTACCGTCTTTTCTTCATCGGTTAGTTTCCCGTGGTCATTGAAGTTCTTGAACTCGCGGTCGGTGGGCGGGAAGCGGAAGGGCTCGACGCCGAAGTTAAAGCGGCACTGCTGGAAGGCCATGAACGAAGCCGCCGCGAAGAAGCCCTTACTGGGTTGTTTTAAATCAATGTGATTGGCTCTACAACCGAACAAACAGCGCGCTTTGTACACAAATTGTTTTGTTATTAGATTCAAGATTTAAACAAAAAAGATTTAAATTATAATTTTAAAAAAAATAAGATTGAAAATTCAAAATGAAAACAAATTGATTGAAATATGAGATGAGATGATAATAACTATAACAAAACATTTTTGCTGTTTGAATGGGTGTCGATTCTTATGTCTAGGTATTAAAGGTTTTTCTCTCTTTCCTGAAACGTCAGATAAAGGCGCCAGTCCTTTACTTATGAAAGCTTAGCGTTTTTTAAAACGGGTTAGTTGATTTCATAGTTATAAATGCTGCATAATACTCTCTGCGTAAACATTTGACTGAATAACTGGAAATTTTGATAGAATATTTTTAAGGTATTTCTACAAGTTTGTGTTATGTAACTATAAGAAAAAGGCGTGTCCGATTTCCATACTTACATCTTTGGCCTTTTGCAATGCATCAGCATTTTGCATCATATAAAAAAGATAACTACAAACAGCCCTTTCTATAGACTTGAAATAGTTCACAATCTAGTTGCATGTTGATGTTATACTATGTAATGAAAAGAAAGGAGAAAAAATAAAACATAAAATAAGTTGAATTGTAAAAGGGTGTATACGGAAGTGTCAAAATCGTATCTTAATTTGCGGTGATTTCATCATAATACAGTACTTGGACTATGATGACTTGACACTTCCTTATACAGCCCCAGAAAATCTTATAAAATAAACACTACATACCGCGAAGTTTCGAACAAGTTGGTGCATCTTCGTATACGGCGTCCGTTGAGCGAGAATATCGCTTCCTCGCGTTCCATATCGATGAGGCAGCCGACGATGTCGCCCGGCCTCCACCCGTCCACCTCATA
This sequence comes from Mythimna separata, assembly GCA_030763345.1. NCBI lineage: Eukaryota > Metazoa > Arthropoda > Insecta > Lepidoptera > Noctuidae > Mythimna > Mythimna separata. The sequence goes on along the minus strand of CM061167.1, from coordinate 15,752,234 downwards.
CACCGGCGACGGCTTGGCTTCGTGCCACAACAGCTTGCGACACCCATCATAAGACAGCGAGTATAGATCATCTCCTATCCCGTACCCCTCCTATATCAAAATCTTAGTAAGATTAAATGAAAACAAAATAGAGTTCAACATTTATGCACAACAAGTTTACAGATATGACACTGGTCGGCATGCTTTTATTAACTAACCATTCTAATTATTTTCGCTGAAGCAAAGTTTAATCAACACAACATTTTAATTTTTTAAATGTCACTTCTAGATTCGCTGTAAAAGTGATGTTAGTTTTCAATTTAAATTGACTTATGTTTTCAAAAAGTTATTGAGATTTAAACAGAATAGGGTACTTTTATAGTATTCGCAAGAGCTGAAAATGAATGTTCCATGGGTAAGCCTTATTCCTCGTCAAAACTTTCAGCAATTAACTTTACTGTATTCTCTCAGACCAACAAAAAAGTGTGTTTTAAAGAAAAAGAATTAATTTATCTACATAAAAGAGATCAAGACCAGTGTAGTATTAATAGTGCGTAATGCGTAAGCTTTCACATTGAAATGGACTGTAACCAAAATACAAAACTTCATGGCAGTCCGATATAAAATTGATGGTTACACTTTTTATTATATACGCTTCCATAGAAATTCCTTTCTATATTACTATGAAAAAAGTATACAAATCTGGGCAAGTAATATACTACAATAAATCCGTGTTGTTTCTTATAATAAGACATGAGGAATATTCGCAAATGACATGGCTCTAATGTAGAAAATATTTGAATAATTGCATAACGCTCGCAATACGCACTACTAAAATAAAAGTGTTGGACCTAAACTTATTATCACGGATTTCAAAGACAAATTGTTTTAAGAAAAAAAAAGAAAGAAGAAAGCCGTGCATAGATAAGTTTAGTCCAACCTGTTCGGTTCCCATATCATATCTGCCATTTTTGGTATAGTTTTCTAAATTTAAAATTTTATTCTTTTATGTAATGAAAGGGATCTTGGTTAAAGATTCGGGCTCACCAAATATGTATTGTTTGTCTGTTGTTTGAGTAGAAAGTCATATTTGGTCACATTTGTTGGCCCGTGGTTCAGTTTTCAATATAGGAAACGAACGTTCAACAGCAAAGCTAACATAGAAGTACACGAGTTTAGTATGTGATTGCTGTTTAAAACAACAAGTATTGTTATAATTAGTAGATGTTTTTAGTAAGAAAATAAGATTTGTTAGACTTTTTCTTATTCTCTCATTTTGAGAGAGATGTTATACTGAACAATATATTATTATGTTTTTGTTATTTAATCTCTAAAATTATTGTTCTCTATGTTATGGACACCTATATATTGTTTATTTAAAATAATAGTTAAAAAAGGAACAGTTTTTAATTTTAATTAGTGATGTCCTTCTAGTAAACGCAGCAAGTATTTAATTACCAAATTTCACACTTCTTTTTTGGTACACACATTTTAAACGTTTATATAAATTAACAGCAAATTCACACTAAGACCCGACATTTAACTTAATATTAGTAGGTACAAAAGCGATGACGGAATGAGAAAGGTGGTGACAAAGAGAAAACGTGTTTTTGTAAACTAGAAGAATCTAATGTGTGGTGTTTGTGTCTGTATGCGATGGAATGGAGAGCATTAAAAATTTTATAAATACGAACTCTGCCGAATAAAATCATCGGCAGCTAAGAAAGCAAATGTAAAACTAGTTAAAAAGGGCACTAAAACGGAAGGCACTTCACTGAGGGCATAGGTGACGGTCGATGTCGAGTCTATTCGGTTCTGACTATCGACGATGACAGTAATGTACTATTTCCACAGATCGGGACAGGCCTGAGCAGATTTTGCAATGTCAGAGGAAATTGAAGCGACCGTAAAGTAGTTAAACGCCATATTTGAATGGACACCGATCGACTACAGCGGCGTGCGTGCAGATCTATCAGGCCCATTTTATATGACATCTAACATTTCAAAATCGCTTCATATTCTCGAAACACATTGCAAGAAATAGTACACGAGATGAGTGTCGCCGGCAGTCATTGCCTAAGACAGCAACAACTACAGTCACTATGTCAGTGGATTGCCGTCCAGAGGCAAGCGTCCGGAGACTCACTATAAACTAGTTAAATGCAATGTTTCTCAATTTAGTGGCACCTAGATAAGTCACAAAGACTTATAAGGATAAGTACACTTGAACGCTACCTTCGTAACATAAATAAACAGAGGTCTTCACCATTTTCTTTTGAGAATCACTGCTATAATAAATAATTTTCATTAACTCATCCCCTGACTGGCACTCACGTTTTGATTTAATTTTTTTAATAAATAAAAAATTATAAGATATTTTTATAATAAATTAAAAATCTCGTGTGCCTGCTAGTAAAATGTGTTAAAGACAAATCAGAAAATTTACAATTGTTGTTATTATTATGGCACCGCGACAACACCCAATTTATTAGATACCTATCAATATTGACTATTTGATGCCTAACGCTAGAGATTTATTACTATTCTCTATTTAATTCTAAACTTAACTAATAACATTCGCTCATACTGCAAAACTCATATTATATAAAAGTCAAAATGTTTCATAGCCGAAGGCATAGAATATTTTACTTTATATTTGAAATAAAGTAAAATGACGATCAAATAAAATTAAAAAAAGATTTCTGGAATGCTTTTTTCTTCTTTTAAATCTCTAACCGGCGACTCGGGCTCGGTCCATACCGGACGGCCGGACGGTGAGTTACTTATCGCCCGTCGTCCGCAAGCCCAAGCCTACGGTGGCCAGGAATAACCCTGAGTCTCTCAAAGCCCGAGGCAACTCCTGCGGCAGCGACTGGGGCCTAAGGATGTCCGTTCTGTCACGGCTGCGGCCATCTGACTTGCTCGCATATCTGCTTCGCAGAGAGAGGCGACCGCTTCACATTTCCTCACGCTCCGAACGACGGTCTGACCCATAGCTGGTCGCGAGATGTCGCCGCTTCTGAATGCCCCCACGAAGATACAGCTATGTTTCACCCAAGGGGGCAGACTAGCACTGTAAGCTCCACCGTGTCCTCCAGCCGAGCCGGGCAATGAAACCTCTAGAACTAACCATGTCCGATGAGGAACTGCTGTCAGATGGAAGGTGAGAACACCGTGGCGCCTCTCTAACGACTCCTCAAAGAACGGACATTTCCTCAAGACTGTAGCTTTGTTATTTCTAAAATGCCTAAGTTTCTGTTAAGTACTGAGTTAGTTTGGGTGTTGTCAGAGGGCGCAAGCAGATTGCCGGTGACGCACAGTAACGCACAAACGTAAGGACAGGTAGACAAGAGCAGTAAGTTAGAAGACTGTACAATAGATCGCTGGACAGCAATATGCCTGCGTGGACTCAGCGCCTTAACTAGGCAAGTGATAATGACACGGCTATTAAAACTATACCTAGAGTAGCGCAGCAAACTATAGTGTTAGATTATTGTTATTTTGCCCAATGCTGCTTATTTATATGTTAGGCAAGAAAGCCGACTACTGTGAATCACGCCATGTTACCCAGTTATTTTTTCTTTTGTTAGTTAAGCCTGAGGCGGAGTGTTGAAAGCTTTTTTAAGCGACCAATATTTCAAAAAAATGCAATCACTTATATGATGACGAAATCGTGTCATTTACACTTGTGAAAGCTATGGTTGAAGTGCCCACAAACAGTAAATTTGTTTCGTTGAAGAAATAATAATGCAAAAATATTCGGTATAGTTTGTAGGCACTTTAGTGTTACGATCTAGCAGCCGTCAAAATGGGGAAAGAATAATTGTAATTCGTTATAAAGGGGACGAGAAAAGAGGATTTAATAAGAATTTGTAAGTAGGGGCGTGAATCGTGTAATATTTTGCAAAATATGGACTTCGAAATATAAAAATATAATAAATTAAAGTGCCTGTTATTTACAAGTGGCTTTATAAAGTGGAGGGTTTGAAAAGAGATAAATTTATTTGTACAAAAGCACAAGGAAAAGACACACATTTAAACACTAGCACGAGACATGTTAACGTTAGCTTTTTAACCATTTTTTCCGTAACAGCATTTCAAAACCCACTATACTCCGTCGGTTTAGGTAGTTAACTAAAGGTAAACAGTCTTGGTATGTCTTTTTATCTAAAAGTTGTCTAAAAATTGTATGTAAAAATCTTTGCACATAGGTATTTACCCAAAATCGATGTTAGCTAATAAACTAAATTTAAATAATCTTTATGTATATTATATACGACCTCTTTAATATAAAAAGACATACTAAGATTGTTTACCTTTAGTTAACTACCTAAACCAACGGAGTATAGGTGCCTATTTTCTAGCTCTACGTCTAATTAAACCGAAAAAATGTAACGGGCCGACTAAAATTTTTAATGATTTTTGAAAAATGAGTCCTAGTTATGTTGTGTCATCCTCCTTGGCTATACAACAGCTGCTAGATGCTATGTAACTGGCCACAAACAATGTCTTATTTTATAAACCTTATTTTAGCAGACCGTAGATACAGTGTTGCATGGTATAGATTGCTGCCTTACTGGTTAGACCATAAATCGTCGTATCCCCATACGAAGTATTGGTTGGAGTTACGTTATTTAGTTTTGAAACGCCAATACTAACCACCTTTATGCTAACATTCGTAGTAAGTTACAAGTATATAGGTGCCAGGAATAAGATTTAACATGCAAACGAAATTCCCCCTTGTCACGACAGTCTAAGTCTTTGACAGTCTTGCAGACTGTCTTGTAACACGTGTGTAACCGTCTTTTCTAATATAGTAAAATAATAATTGACAAAGAAATCGCTGCACCTCAGTCATTGTTTCTGACTGCATACACTATACAAGATGTACAGAAATTATATTTTTATCTAGTAATTATAATTCCATAATTTGGCAAATTCACGATTAGATGAACTACAGCATTGACCAATTTCAATTTGGCGAACTGCGTACTTGACGAATTACCAACTTGACCAATGTCGTGCCACCCGTTTACCCTTATTGCCTAATCTAATAAGAGTGACCCTTTATCACAATTATTATTTATCAACATATATATTTCTATTCACCGTCTATTGTAAGAACAGATTGAATACCAACGCAACTTTTTAAAATAGAAACGGTTTTTGTGGCCAGCTTGAAAACCATAGCTTAGATAAAAATTGCTTAAAACTATCTTAATTAAAAACTGAGTGTGTCAGCCTATTTTTGTCTATGGCTAGCTAGGCAGCGCGGCGCGTCGTGCTCTGTGGTTTGTGACAGTGTTTGAGCGAGTATTACTGACTTTGAACTATACTTTCCAAACTTATGTATTTACATTGTTATTTTCTATTAATATTTTTTCCATGTAAACAAACATAAATTTATATTACACATACTACATAGATAAATTAAATGGATTCCAGAATAACTTTGAAAGATTCAAAGACATTTTTTTAAGGTTTTTAAGTCAAGAATGAATATATTACTTCTAAACAAGTGTGCTACATCGTCGGCCACATCATCGCCTACAATCAGGTGAGATAGTGATCAAACGCCAACTCATCCATTGAAAAAAGAAAACATAAAGTCAGGGCTCTCTCTTTCTGACGCTCAGACGCTTCTTTTTCTAAAGCGAGAAAGATTGTTTTAGAGTCTGAATCAGCCCTTAACGTACCTCCTAGTAGTATATTAGTTTGAGAAGTTATCTTCCTAGCATCTGGAAACATTTAAAAGAAACAACAGAACTTTTTCAAAGTATATGTTAAAGTAATAGGTCATTTCATTTCATATTTAGATTTTTTTGTTTATTTCAGTGCTTACTGTAAATATTAAACTTGACTTCGTTTACAAACTGAACTTATTTTGTTTACTTCGAAATGTCATGCGGTTATGCCCGCGTGGTTGTACAAAATTATCCCAAGGGAGCATACTAGTTCGGAAAAAAGTATTGTATGTGTGTATTCCAGGACGGGGTCTACAAGAGTACTAAATTTTATCGAGATCTCATCAATAGTTTCAGTGTGAAGAAGTAACAAACATTCACACTAACCTCGAATTTTTTTGGTTTATAATATTAGTGTGACTTAAAAAACTTTTGATTAAACTTTGGAGTGCCTATCTAAAAAATTAATCGTTTAACAAAGTAATAGCCCATAGTTTCCAGTTGCTAGTTCAGTTAGTATAACTGTGGTTTAAGCAGTGCGTTAGGCATTGATTAAGAAAAAAGTGACGCGCCGCGATGCCGTAGCCAAAACTAGCACCTTCACAAAAACGTATGATCACTTTAGGAACTTTGTCACATTAAACTCTTCCCCAGTTTCTTTATTAACCGTATAATATGACAAGGTTCTAAGTGTAGCCAATGTTCATATAAAGGTGGACTGTACAAAGTATAAGAACTAGGATGAAATAGCGACGACTGACATGGTTGAGGAAATGGCTGCTCTTCGTAGCCCAGCCAATCTGCATGACGCCCGGAGTGATGATGGTGCACTCGTAGTACCATGCACCGGTGTTCACCTGCAATCAGAATTATCTTGATCAATTTTTAGTTTTTCTTAATTTTTTTATCCTCTTTGTTTGCTTTTTTTCTTTGTTCTTTTTTATATTTTTCTTTTGTTTTTAATTTAATTATATTAAACCAAAATTTGGAATCATGTGGACTACAGTAGTATAGCAGCGCCAACTACTAGATGATCTATGGACATCTGTCGGTCTAAACCACAGCATAAGCAATTTTTTAAAAGCAGTTCTCCTGGTGTCCTTTTCTTGGATAGAGGTTAAAATTTCAAATAATCTATCTACCAAGTTTTTTTTTTCAAACTTTGCGAAGTAGAATATATATATAGTTTAGAGATTTGAAACATCAAACCACTTTTGGGCCGATGCCGATGCCCGTTAACTAGGACCGCGGGGAATTTCTGAAAATAATTTCGAAAACGAATGGAAACGTAGTAGGAAACACGCGAAATTTTGGTCGGTATTTCGGAGAAAAAGAGTGGACGTCCTGGGACGAGTGCTTACCGAGAAGGTGCACCGCACGCTCTCGAAGGAGTAGGAGTCGCAGCGCGCCTCCAGCCCGTCGCACGACATCTTGAGGTACTCGCTCACGTCCTGCGAGTTCATGATGGCGTGGATCTCCGTCATGTCCACCGCCAGGTAGCTCAGCAGCCGCGTCGGCACCGTGACTGGAAAGCGAACCGAAACGGATTTAGTCATGAAATCAATAAAAAGTTAACTCTCAGTCTTAAGTGACAAAGTTCCAATTCCATTGCGCCTAAACTAAAACCTAAACTATATTGAGTACATGTCTATTGTTCCTCATGTTCACCACAAGGTAGCTCAGCAGCCGCGTCAGGATGGTGACTCTAAAGTCAAGCAGGTCGAGAAGGATTTAAGCTCAATCTTAAACTTGAATTCAAGAAAAAATTAACTCTTATGTCTTAAATGACAGAGTTCAAATTCTATTGCACCTAAACTGTATTGAGCACATGTCTACAGTTCGTCATGTTCGTGAACGTGTAGCTCAGCAGCCGCTTCGGCACGGTGACTGTAAACCGAAGCCGTTCGAGAAGGAATTAAGCTTTATTCAGTTAAAAATGAAGTCTCTGTCTTACGTGACAGAGGTCAAATTCTATTGCACCTAAACTGTATTGAGTACATGTCTACAGTTCGTCATGTTCACGAGCGGGTAGCTCAGCAGCCGCTTCGGCACGGTGACTATAACCTATGCCTTCGCTTTCAAACTGCTTCCAGTTTGAGAAGGATTTAAGCTCAATCTAAAACTTGAATTAATTAAAAAATGAACTCGATGTATTACGTAACAGAGTTCAAATTCCAATGCACCTAAACTGTATTAAGTAGATGTCTAATTATCTACTGTCCGTCATGTTCGCCAACAGGCGCGTCAGCACGGTCACTAAAAAGTGAAGTACTTTGAAGGATTGAAGCTCAATCATCCATCCATCATCAGTTCATCACCCTTACGTTGTTGAAAGCTCTACGGTCCGGACTAAGCGTTTTGCCTGGTCGTTTATAACGCGTTCCTCGAAGGACTGAAACATTTTGCCTGCTGCGGTTTTCCTGTCCGAATATAATTTAGGTGTCCTCAAGGCTAGAGTTTATTGGCTCTTAATAAATTAGTGCGCCTCACCATCAACGATGGCATCACTGCTTACCATCTGGTGGGATTGCGGTAAAGCACCAGTTTAGTCAATAAAAAAATTACACTTTATCAAGTGGATTCTTTTTTACATAAGTGCTACAAAACGGCCAGGACAACCCAGTGTACATGAGAAGTTTATACAAAAAAAAGTTTGTTTTACAGTCCCTAACAAGCCGGAAGGCTCAGGTCCTAATATTTAATAGAACACGCAATCACTCTTCGCAATTTATTTATTCATTGTGACAAAATTTTCCTCATAGGAATCACAGGTACTTATATATTACGACAATAGCAAAAGGAAAGTGGAAAATTCTTTGAAATCACACCTATAACAAATAGCCTTTGTCAAAGTTCGATTGTAATGTTAGCAAAACAATGAACTGGGCTCGGAAACTTTGAATCCTTACATCAACTAAGTAAACTTATTACTGTACCTTACACAAGAGGACACTTGTATAGCTTCCCTCTGTTGGATTGGAAATAGCGACATTTTCCTTTGTTTCTTTTTATAATTTCAATAAAAACTGTACGGCTGCTGTGCTTTACAATAATTTGTGACTACTGTTTCTTTTAATTGTACCGAGCGTTTCTTACAAGTTTTCTAGTTGTAGATTCCATTATTAATTGAAACTGTAAACCTTCGTGTTGAAACGATGAAGCCTTTATTTAAACACTTTTCTACTCAACACTTTTATACATTATTTTTCCACATCTAACAATCGGTATCCTCTGAATGCTCCAACCAGCTTACTTGTCACGTTCGTTCTGCATTTTTAATTACTTTAACTTCAATTCCCATTTCAATTTCCCTTTTTAATAATAAATTCTCTTTTCCAACTACCAGGCACGTGTCGTCACATCGTACCTAAATAATACTGTATTTATTATTTACATCTATTTCTACTGTCGCGTGGAGTCAATTGAAAATAAAATCGAAAAATTGGATACCTTACTTTATTTTTGTACAAAGACACGACAAAAATCTAAGACTAAATCTAAATATTTTTCTGGAAACCCTATCAAAATTGGTTATAAAACAAGCAGCATTAGAATGTTAAAATATTTGTATGTTTAGAGCGGGCGCGTGGTGGGAACATCTCGCTATCGTGTATGGCAGTGACGGCACATTGTAATGGGAGCATCCCTTTTGTATTATTTGACAGTTTTCATACTAGATTACTTCATCATTTGAAAGATTTCTAACTTACTTAATTTTGAACAGATTTAAAAAATTATTTCCAATATCTTTCTATTTTCCATTTTGGATAAAGTTAATTTTTAATCAAATACCCAATTGCAGTGGACAGTAGTTTTTATGACATCATTGGCAATATGACACAAATAGAAGAAATCAAATAACTCCGACGCACGACGATAAAAAAAAAAACTCTGGTGGTTGTATCATTATTTTCTATTTGCATCCGTTACTCCTCTCATTTTGTTTTAAATTCTTGTATTGTTGGAATCATTAAGGCAGACCAAAAATATAGCCGACTAAAATGTTGTAATTAAATAAATGATGATGATGATGAGTAAGGTGTACTTACAGAGGTTATCCAGGGCCCATCTGGCGCAGAAGCCGACCTGGCGCCACGTCCAGTCCTGGCTGTTGGCGAACTTCTCCAGGAAGACGAGCGGATTGTCTTCCTCCTGGTCCAGCCGAGCTTTGATGGTCAGCTTGTTCTCGGTGGTGTGCGCGAACTTCTCCAACGCGATCAGAGCGAAGAGAACGATGCGAGGTTCGCGGCGGAACATCTAATAAATGGCATGTGTGTTATGTTAACGGATTGCAAAAAAGACTATGGCCTTCCTTCACCAATACCAGAGGCATCGTACATGGCTTACTATACAAAACACAGCCACCTAAGTAAACTAGTGAGCTTCACCATCAACGATTGCATCACTGCTTACCATCAGGTGGAATCGCGGTCAAGCACTAGTTTAAATCAAATTAAGAAAGAACCTACATCTACTCTTCACATTAGAACATAGCACACACAGTGCTTGCCGGCAGAAGTTGGTAAGAGTATTAGTCGAGATAATAGAAGTCAGGAAGTCTGATAATATTTCAGCTAAGAGCTTTCGCGTTACGCAGAAGCTATTGTAAAAGTTAGAAACGCAGTCAGTTCTTGTAAAATACTAGTATTCAGGTACATTCGGTTACATTAGAAGTAATCGTAGGTGAGGAAAAGTAAGGCAGTTTGCAGGCAGGTAAGACCTTAATACCACGTACATACACGGAAGGCATGCGAGCTTCTTCATAAACAACTACTCCTATTCTTTTCGCTTACGAAGTTCTATAACTGCGTATCTTAAATAAATACCTTCCTAATAAAGTTCTTCGAAAAATTGACCCGAGACGTTATCCAGAAGTATTGGATCATTTCGTAGTTGCAAGTGAAGAACACGGCCCGTTAACCACCTAGTCTCCACCACGATGGAAATTCTTCGAAAATAAATCTGTCAGCCTAAATCTGAATGGCGGTGTTAGGTCAAACAACTAAATTTTTCAATCAATTGATTCATGACTAATTAAATCATGATTGATTTCATTATGATTAATCTTGAAACTAAATAATCAATCATTGATTATTCAATCTTCAATAAGGATTTAAACTAATTAATTATCAATCATCACTAGTGATTAAAACTGATTCATTATCAATCATCACTAGTAATTAAAACTAATTAATGAACAATCATCTATAATGATCAAACCTAATTAATTATCAATCGTGACTAATAATTTAAACTAATCAATTATCGATGATGACTAATAATTAAAACTAATCAATTATTCAGTCATCATTAATGATTAAAACTAACTAATTATTATCAATCATAATTAGTGATTAAAACTAATCAATAAACAATCATGACTAAAGATTGAATTTTTTTAGTTATTCTAGAATATTTTAATAATTAGTCATCAATCAAACTAAATTTTGCCTAACACTGCTAAATGGACAAATTGCAAACCCCGCACTAGCCTGGACAACTCTACAAGAGAACGACTAGGAAGAATGTATACCTATTTTAGCAACTAACAAAAGATTTTTTTATTGTGTCCACCACTATTGTACTGAAAGCTCACCACGTGCTGTAATGGTTTCCAGAAAAGTTCGCAAACTTCATTTGACCTACATTAGAAGTTCTTTTCAATGCATTTTTGCATGATGGAAATTGTCGAGAACTTTTACTGTTTCACCAAAAAAGTAGTAGTGTATGAACTAGTATGAGTATGAATATAGCATGTTCAGTCTATAAACCGCAGAGGACTACCCACATGGGAGCACATTTTTAATCAGCACATAAAACCTACACGCTAATGAGTAGTAAATAAGTGGGCGGGGCATTTTGCTCGCAAAACAGATGATCGATGCGGCCGAAAGTGAAAAACCGGTGGTCCATTAACAGCCGAAACCAATAACCTATCTATCACATATCGGAGATTGAAAAACAAAATAATGAAACAACAGAAAACATGATAATTTTTGTATTGTATCATTTGTTTTACAATCTCCAGTATGCCAAAACTGGATATCGATAGGTTATTGGTTTCGGCCGTAAGTGGACCAACGACCTAGTGAAGATCGCGGGAATCCCGTACATACTTGGGCACTTAGGATAACCATATGTCCAACAGTGGACGCCTTTCGTCAGAAAGGATGATGAATGTGTAGTAATTAAGAAATCATTTTTTTCATTAACATCTAATAAAAAGCTAGTAAATAAACAACGCCTTTAAGGGTGTACTAATTGGTGGCTCGAACTCGTAATAAAGCATGCTATCTCATACAAAGTAAGAACGTAAAAAAAAAACATTGCGATGAGCAGTACTAAACTCTCCTAAAAACTTCAACAGCCCTTTTCAACCCAAGTATTTTTTGGAGAAAAATCAAATAAAATATAATTCTTATTTCTGTATCTAAATTATTTGTGCCGAGTTACAACTTCATCTAACCAAGCGTTAAGATTTTTCTATACAAACTTTAACATTCCCTAAATCCCTATTAAGGGGTAAAAGTTCCAAGGTTATTAATCCAAGTAGAAAGGTTTTCATACAAACGACTTGCCCTTTCAGTTAGTTTTTCGCAAAATCCTTATTTTGAACTGTCTGCTAAATCTCAAGCAATCACAATACCTAGACAGATTTTTTTCGGAATTGACTATATTATAGTTTCTTCGAGGAAAGTTTTACTTCAAGAAAATTATTATAAAACTTATGTTAACAGGTATGTAGTGACTGTGACTGTATTTCTGTCTTAACAGCCATTATAGTAGCCAAGGTTGAAGAGAGTTTACCACAAGGCCAGCCTTTGCTAATATCGAGCTGATTACTAAAGTATCCAGTAGAAAAAACTGCTAGACATAACAAGTAACAATGTCCCTGAAATCTATATATGAAGCGAATTAACCTTCCACTGTCAATCATACCTAATCCATAAGTAGTGTACCTAAGCTAGTGCTCCGATATTCCCAATTTACCGTGGTTAACTTGGAGGTTACAGACTACCTACACACGCTTATTTATTTATTCGTATCGGATTAAATTTTCAATATCAAAAGACTTATAAATCCCAGTTACTAAAGGCTATTATTAAATGTAAGCTGTTCTAAAAACTCAGCTATTAAAGAGCAAGCCCAAAATAATAGAAAGAAAAACAAAACACCTGAACTGATCACAAATGGTTTGACTCGATCGTTTCGAAGATTTTGAGGATCGAAGTCGCAAACAACCACATTACGAGTATTATGTTGTCCATCGTCGGACGAAGCTGATCGTGGATGTTTGTACAAAACCCTCAGTGAATCCGACTCGCACTTACCCGATTTTTTGCTTCGCATCACCGTAGAGTATCGTCGAAGGTTCCAACCACCCTTCTCTAACGCTTTATTACAACAATGTCTCGAAGGAATTCGAGACATTGTTGTAATCCGCAGTATGTAAAAGTTCGCATCATGTAGCTATTTGCCACTCTGAAGGATACAAATAACTAGGCACGAGTAAATCTGTTACTAGAACATATTGGCCTGCGCACCACAGAGCCCAGTTTTGATGATTGATCGGAAACCGACTCAGGTCATATTGCGTATTCGTAGGCATCAAAGCGGCGCGTTGTAACGAGATCAAGTCACATGACTGCATATCCGTCTGCCTAGACTAACGATCATAAAATGTCACGAACGGTGATCGGAGCTGCACAATGATAGCTCCACGTCAGGTGCGCCTATACCCGTTACCTTGCATCGATCCTACCCAATTATCTATTGAATTCATAATAAGTTGCATACGCGCTAGTAGCACCGTTTGTGAGCCAGCACCTGCTGCTCAAGGACTGAATAAATATTTGAATTCGTGTATTAGTAAGCTAGCTATTTTTCATGTAGTCTTAGCTATTGTGCATACAGTATAACGTTTCAAACCATATGTTAATTTGTAATAAAGTCGGCTTTCCATTACACGGTCGTTACGTGTCATTCGATTCCGTTCTTTACCTTTGTTTTTTACTCTTCGAAATTTCTATGACTTCAAGAACTTTAGTGGGCAATCAACTTATCTTCAGTTTCTGTTGAAAGATAAGTATGTTTGTTCGAATCAAGTCTGGTTCAATATTATCCGAAATTATTAAGAGCCACCAAAATTATCTTTTTTTATTCTTAAAAAGCTCTTCTAAGGTCTACCGCATGTATACCTTCACAAACTATACCATAACTAAATGCTTTAGCAAAACTCTTTAAAGATAAAATACCCATCAAATTTTCAGACTTCATATTATGTGACACTACTCGAAGAAAACTCGAGTTTGTACAATGAAATAAATTCACCTACGGAACCGTTGCTGTCACATTTCTAGTAGCATTCCGCCCACTGCGCTGAAATACGTGGAAGAAATGCTGGTTGAAAATGTGGAAAATTGTACATGTGCAGCGAGGGATAGCAGGATAATAAATAAATACCGACACCCCTACATCTTTTATTTTTAAATGTTTATTTTAAATCTTATCGTCGCGTCGTGTTTACTTACCAAGAAGGAGAGCATATAGTCGAGCGTCTCCTCGGTGAGCACGGCCACGCTGTTGGGCCCGGCCAGCTTGTCGGCCACGCAGCCCAGCACCACGCAGATGTTGCGCTCCACCTGCACGTTGATGTCGCCTGACAGCGCACGCATCGCAGATAAGCCATACATCTGCTGTAACTGCAACCATCATACAATACTTACATTACATCGCCTGAAAATTCAGGAAATAACCTGTGCACTCAAATGGAAATGCATGTTTGCCCACTTCATCCGGACCGCAAACATGAAATGTCGGTCTGAATAAAAAAGGCTCTCGCACTAAATCCGAACTCCATCCATCGCAATTAAGAAATCCAATCCCGCATCAAAACCGCGCGGCCCGTAATCCCGCGGATCCCGAGGGGTTTTCAGGTTTGTGATGGTTTTTTTATTATTTTAGGTAGTTATATAAAAATACTATTTAATTGCAATAATAATTACAACCCCATCGCCGTAACTGTCCGTTGACGTCTTGATGGGGCTTGCGCGCTCCAATGAACTCTAGGCCTGTACCGGTACAGTTTGCTTAAAGGTGAACCAGACGGTTGCAAACCAGCGACGCAAAAGAGGTCACCTTGGTTGGAGCTTGGTTTCTGTGTTTAGATTGTGTTGCGGCTACATGGATCTAATCCACGAGCCAACGCGTTCGCAAAACAGTCGCGAGTCGTCTTCTAATGATGAATCTCGATCGTATGGTATTCCGGTTTAAAAAGTATATAAAACTATATTTTACACACACTGTTTTAGTACCTACTATATGTACCTACTGATGTTTTTACAAATAAACCATCTTTATCTTTGAATAACAAAAGGGTGCATTTGGGCGAATTTCAAAAGTGAGCCTTGATTTAGCAGCTATGCACTATGATTCTCAGTCAGTAAGTAATATTCAGTAATATTCTATAGGCATGATAAATCCCTCATTTCAAGGACAGTAACGTCATTTGTCTAAGCCTGCCTATATGTTATGTCTCGGTCCACCTCATCATTCTCAGTCACAACATACTGCATGTGAGTGTTCCTGATATCATAATATCATGTGTTCATCTTAAGTGTTTATCTTCTCTCACAAGTAATATTTTTTAGATTTATTCAACCGTTTTTGTTCAGGGAAGTTGAGAAATTAACCTTATTACACCTACGTTAAAAAATGGTGAAACAGTTTCACTGAGTGCTTAGCTATGATACTAGTTGTACCACCACACTAACTTGCCTAACTACCACCGTGTAAAAGACTATTTTTGGCTATTTAACAAGGTTATTAAAGAAAAAGTTTCGATTTATTATTAAAGAATATCATCTAACATGATACTCTTTTGTGTTAGATAAAATATCATATCGACAGCGAAGTGCCAATACCTCCTAACTGATTTTTTTTGGAAAATTACTTTTTAGCTGTAATAATTTTATATGTTTTAATTTATATGCATTTTACTGAAATCTCCTAAGCGGATATTTAATTGCAACTCCATGAAGTTAAATTGTAGCTACTTCTATAACTAATCCAGCATGTAAATTTATAGTATTACCTCCAAACGTATTTGGGTCAGAAAATTTTTCATTTTACATGTAGCAGGTTTGGTTTGGATTGGCACTTCGCTGTCGATATGTCGAATTGTTAAATAAACAAGAATCATAGATGTACTCGTATCGGCTATTGTTTTCATGAAAAATAATTTTCAAGTCCGTTTAAGCAGTGTATAGCTAGGGTGCTCAGTTTTTTTTTTAAATTACTTTGCTACGCAATTAGTATGTTGGTATCAATTAAGCGTACTTAATACCCGATTTAGAAATAATCATTATCAAACGGGAACAGAATCAGACAAGAACAACAATTTCGCACAAAAATTAGCACCAATCAAATTATAAATCGACCATGTCAAATGTCAAGGTGCCTCGGCGATACGAGCTACCGATGAGTTATCGTGCAATTTAAAATTATAGGGTTTCGTGAAAATAAATATCTAGATTTTATGAAAATGTTGGTGAGGAAATTTTTATAAAACGCATTCGTGAAGGCGGGCTTCATGAAAGTAAATATCCTGATTGTATGAAAATGTTGTTGGAGAGGAGGATATATTTATAAAACGCATTTGTGAAGGCTGCCGTACGTAAACGTCAAATGCAATATTTTATTTTGCCTTCGTAAATTGGTGTGGAATTTTTCAGAACACTATTAAGGTTTCGAGGAAATGCGAGCGGCTCGGCACACGCCTGCATTTATTTGGATTTATTTCATTTCAGCGCGACGTCGAATGTAGTTACTCCGGTAACAACATTTTTCGATACCTTTGATTTAAATTTCAAAAAATAGGATTTGTGATGGTGAATTTTGATATTCAACCCGATGTATAGGATTTCGAATAGTGCACGTCACAGAATGAAATATTTTTGCTGCTATTCTGCTTTTAAAATTTGGATCGAAACAGTTTTTAAAACGAAATTTGTGCTTACAGTTAATCTATTTGTAGCTCCAGGAAAAGGGAGCGCCGTGGGTATTGACTTTCTGACTTTCTGTTTTCGAGCGTGCCTAACTCTATTTTTAGTAACCGTATGCGTACCCATTGTTTAAATTGTTAGGTGAAAATTAATTAACGTAATATGTATTTACAAAGAAAAGTGCAAGGAATGTTCCTGATGCTTAGACGAGTTCCGCGATTTAGAGCTGCATCTTCTTTTTTTTTCGATGAGCGTTCGTTAAATGCTTATACCCTTAACTAAAACCTACCTTAATTACTTGTTCCTTAGATGGTAGGGGGCAATCGTCAAACACGATGGAGATCGCGGAGGGCCCCAAGGGATTGTCTAAAGGTATGGTATTGACCATGGATGTCACGACTTGGAACCATCCTTCTTCCTTTTCCGCGATCACGTGTAGTTTCACTAATGAAACAGGGGATTCTTCGTCACTGCAACAAAGAGTTATATTTAGAAGAAGCAACCGCATGATGAGCGAGAATGCACAAGTTCGTTCCTGGCTTTTAGAACTACAAGTTGTAACTTTAACATATACATATGAGTATATCATTAGGGGTTCATACAAAAATAACTAGTCAGTAATCTTCAGGACTCCGCCATATTGAATTTAGAATGACGTCACTTAGCTAAGCTTGCATTGTCATCCAAACAACAAGTCTGCAAATTGTCGGCTCAATCATTTAGAAGTAATTGTTTTAAAATTCATTTGAAAGATTTAACCGAAACAGACGTACATGCAAACATTGCAAATTAAATAAAATATTGTGAAAATTTGAATGTTTCTCGGAAAATCGAACTATCAGGGGAAATTTACTAGAGCTTTTTTTTGTAAATTAAAAAGCCCAATGATTTTACTATTAATTCAACGTGTGAACAGGACAATGTGTCTGTAATAAAATACACAATTCATCTACTCGAAAGCAGGTTGGCTTCGTCTACATATATCAGACTAGCAGCCTTAGAACGCTCGATGTAGCCTATTCAGAAGAAATGTTACGCAAAGTTAAAGATACAAATTATTTACCTATTTTTCGAGTTTCAAGGAGCTTCTTTACAATACGACAACAAACGATAACCAATTTGGGCGTGAGGTGAAACAAAAATATGTAGTAACAAGAGTAAACCATCATTATTTTTACAAATCAACCAATCAGGTTTCGTGCGTGGGCGGAAGTAGTGCTTAAGGTGCTTAGTCAAACTTTCATATTTTCCAACCACGATTTAGTAGCTACATGGTACATTCTTACGATTCTCAGTACACTTACATGTGTTTATCTTAAGTATGTTGCAATTACAATTTCTATTCAATTAGGTAGCTTTATCTATGTCCTGAATCTGCTTATAAATTATTCTAGGAGCTAAAATTACGAGACATAAGAAAAGAAAGGAAACATTAACATTATAAATCTTAATAATAGCAGCAACTATTAGACGCAAAAGTCTATATATCGCACTAATTCTGCTGCTATTATATGCAAACTAATACCAAGAAGTTATAATTATGACGTCCTTCATAATAATTAAAATTTCTTGTAACAACTTGTACTTAATCGTTTGCGAAGACTGTATACAATCGTTGTGCTACTCAACACCCCAGCATGTATGCAATTTCGACGAGATAATTCACAATTCTCGGGAAGGTAGAAGGAAATTCTCATGTAGATGAGGAAGCGGGAGGGGGCAGGCTGACAGCGAGAGCAGCCTGCAGGCGAGAGTGAGACGCTAAAGCTCCTTCATATTCGAAGCGCACTTCCCGGAGGACACCTTTACTTGGAACAAGTGAACCTAATATCTATTGTATCTATTTCAATAGCCTCTCACATGCAGCTCACCACGTCATCAACAACACAAAGCCCCACCTACGCTGAAAGCTGAAACTCAATATGTTCTTTGTTCTCATCAGCTTTACAAGTCTAGGTAATGGAAAACAACAACAATATCGTGTTTCCATCAGATGCCATCAATACAGCGCAGCCTCGATGAATTTACTAAATACTTTTATTAAAGCACTAGCTTTTCCCAGCGATTTTGCCCGCGTATTTATGTCAGTCAGAAGAAGAATTCTTTTGTTCTGTTGGAAGAATGTTTTGAAATGGATTCTAGTCTTCGAGCTTATTCTTTTCTAATAAAAATATTAAGCAGATAAAAATATTTTCTTATCTCTTTAAGATAAGTACCTATTTCATTTCGAGAAAAAATACTAGACTTGGCCAGCGCGCTGCTGGTTCGGATGAAAAACTGGCACACAAGACAGTTGAAGCAAGTCACTTCATGAACAACAGATAATTTTACAGAACATAATAATATATTTTATATGTATATATACCTAGTGTTGTTTGATTATTGAAACGGCGCTTTCACAGAAATATGAATTGGCTATTGCAATGAAATATTTGGCCGTTCATATGCGTCCTCGAATGAAATAATGAACTAACGAGAATTCGACGCAATGGCACCGAATTCCCGTTAGTCATTTATTTGTAATTCCTGCTTTGTAAACACTCGAATGCATAATAAATGTGGTTTAATTTATATTTGATTGCACCGTCGAAATATTAAATAAAATGATTTTCAATTGGGGAAATCAAAGTTCCAATAGAGGATATAAATTTAGAAAACCTCAATATTTGTATAATACAACGAAGAAAATAAATTAAAAAGAGCTAGCCAAGTGCGAGTCGGAATCCCCCACGAAGGCTACCATGGCGGTAAGTCCCCTCTTTGAGAGCTAGCTGGAAAGACGTCACTGCGTCCTCGCTTTTCGCATGAGCGGAAATAGTTTCACAAGTAAATTTCGCTAGCAATAGGGGAAGCGACATCCGCTTAGGTTTAGACAGGCTTTTCTATGAGCGAATGATATGAAACTATAGAAATAAAAACATATGAGAACTCGTTTGTGAGAATATAAATGCATCAATTCTATTCAGAACGGTAGCACTTGGTTGGCTAATTTTTTTTTTGTTGTGATTTTAATTGTTATAACTGGATTTGTGTGAAAGAAAATGTAAAGCCGGAGCGGACACACAGCTAAAACTACTAGGAGGTTGTCACAAGGTTTAATTGAAAAAAAAATCATATGAAGTAGGTCATATGATTTTTGAATTTTCAAGTTCGTTAGAGCGAACCTTAACGTATGTATCCGACTAGACTACATAAAACGCGAAAGAATTAAATTATGTACAGTAAACATATTAATTACATTTGGGTTGTTAAAAAATACCAAAATAGAAATCATTAGTAATAATGAAAGATCTGTGAGAGCACAGTCTATTTGTAAAATTATGATTGTTAAAAGTAATCACCGTCCACATCAGTAGATGAACAAACATGTAGGTGTGGTACAGGGTTCAGAGTTCACACAAAAGTGTCCGCTGTCCTATGTTACAAGGTGAGGGTATGATTTTAATTTACGCACATACAGAATATGTATATTAATAACTGATGAAAACGCTTTCATTGAAGCTTTGTCTTAGAATTAGTACCAGCTTATACTCAAATATATATTTCGACAATTTTTAAACAATGAACATACAAATTAATTCAAATAAAATTGGTGTGTGTTTGTTATGCCAAAATAATATTTTGTCCAGGTGGCTAAATATTGGTCGGACAAAATCTGAGTTGAATCGACACGACAAGAAGAAGAAAAGAAAAATATTTTCTAACTAGGTAAATTCATTTTTGGAGATGGGAAAATTTTTAGATTGGAAACATTCAATGACTACTCCTTTAAGGTAGACTGGAGACTTGAGTCACGACAGTTTTGAGACAGACTAGTCTGCCTCAAAACTGAAACGAAATTGTTTTGTCTACGACTCGCCGCCCGCCCAAAATGAAACTGTTTTGTCTAGGGGATGAAACAAGGACCCTGGATTGATTACGAAGCAATATTACACGGCAAGCATTTGACGGGACTTTCACTGAAATGTATTTATTTAGCAAAAAAAATATAATGAGTAATTTAAAAGCTACTAATTATTTTCCAGCAAGATTTCTAGGTCAGATGTGTTACGTTATATAAAAGAAGAATAAAATTCTTAAACTCCACGGCAAATGAATCGCGGGTAACAGCTAGTCGATAATAAATGCCTGCATTGCGTACGTGTATGTGTCTCGGGACTCAAGCTTAGGCACTGGAATTTTCAAATGAATTAAATGACAATTACGCATGAAAATATTCCAAGAAAAATAAAGATATGTACTTCCATTGAACTTATTGCTAACACCCGAACCACGCACCATACAATACCGCGACATCGTTAGTTTTTGTAATAGACAGCGCTTTTTATATGAAAATGTTTGTATCGAATGTCAAATCCCAAGAAATTGGTACTTTTTGTGTTATTTTGATAAGGTGATATATTCAAAGCTGAAGGAATATTCTTAGAACAGGATGTTATGGTTTTATGCTGAACATACTATTCTAGGAATATTCCTTCTACATTACGTTCTACGAATATTTCTCTATAGTCAAGTGAAAATCAGTTCTCTGAAGTAATGATCAATCGTATTTTTTTTGTAGTTAGTAATGTACAATAGTGTTATTATATATCTACCTACTACTTGAAGATAAATTGGGTAAACACTTGTACCAATTAAAAACATTATATTTTACAATTCATTCAAGGAATCACGACAAAATCCAATTAATTACGTTCAGCGAAATGCAGCATATTAATCAAACGAATCTGAAATATTTATCTTGAATATTGTGAGTGGGTGGAACAGGCAAATTAAATACTGACAAATCAAATAGGGAAGAAATGAATATTCGAAACTACGCGGAGCCAACGCCGATGAATTCAATAAAATACTGGCCTTTCACCGAAATTTTAAACCAAATCTACTTAGTGTGCTGTCGGGAAAAATATACGTCCTATTTCCGTACAGAACAAATATTTGTATGGCTTACGGATAGGTGTTCTGAGGCTGGGTGTCTTTTGTATGCGAGTTTACACATTTGTGAAACGATATTGCTTGCTTATGGAGGTATGAGCTTGTACTAACTAACTTTCCCATTATAATTTAAAATATATTCATTTTCTTTTTCTTAATGATTTATTTTTTTATTTTAATATACATTCTATTTTTTTTATCTGTATAATTGTATGTCTAATTTTTGTGGCAATAATGTTTCTCCTACTCTACTAAATAAATAACGTTATATACAATATGGTATAAGCTGTGTAGACCTATTAATAGGCATGCATACCAGTGACTAGATTTTAATGTAAGTTATAATAATACTCTTGTATGTAATGCTGTTGGTGTGCCAATAAATAAATAAATAAATAGATATTTTATTTTTGTTATTAAATAAATAATATTTTAATCCGGAACATATTTCCGAAAATTTGATTATTTCCAAACCATATTTAAAAAAGAATATCTGGATACAATTGAACAGTATAGTAACTTCTTCTTTTTATCACAAAGTATCCCGCGACACGTGTTATAACATTCCTATTAAAAACTAGCTGACCCCGTCCAACGTTGTTTTAAATTAGCTGGTAGCTTTATTTCAAATACATAGTTTGAAGAGATTTAGTCTGTACAATAGATATTTTCAAACAATTCTGTGTGGGAGCTTTCACAGTTTCCGGAAGCCTGTTCTATGTTGAGTAGGAATTATTGTTATGCCATATAAATAATCAAAATAATCGAATGTAGGTAAAGTCAAACCAAAATATTAAAATCGCGATAAAAACTACAGTAGGAATTTATTTCGGAGTTGATTATTTTGTTTCCCAGACATGTAAGTTGGTTTTCACTTTCTAACTAAAAATTAATGTTTTAAAGAAATATAACGAATATGCCACATTGAAAGAAATTAGTATTAGGCGGCTGTAACTCAGTTCGCTAGGTTTGAATAGCCATGCATTTATGTGTACACGGTACCGACCAAAAATGATCAAAATTTATAAATCAATTTGGTTAAGGACTGGACAGGATTGTTTATTTTCACCGCTGTTAAAATTTGTCAGATAATTCAACCGGAATGTGTAGGTAATTTCAGCATGTACTCGTAGAGACTGAAGCATTCCGAAGCCACTAGGAGGACCAAAGCATGCCAGGCACAGGTTGCACCTCTATGGTTATCTGAGGTACTCGCTAGTTTCGAGAACGATATATGTATCACGATTTTGTACATAGACTAAGAAGGAGGACGAACTAGGAGCACCAGATGGTCATAAAAACTGTACCTATATACATAAGTAATAAGGTAAGGAATATTGGTGATATAGGTAATGTGGAGTTATTTTTTCAAAACACAGTAACCATACAGTTCCCAGCAAGCATAATCATGAGACAGCACTAGGGAGATGTTACAATTAGTGTGAGGAGGATAAATATCCACATAAAGGTAACATATCATGCATAGGAAACTGTATGGTGTTGTGTTTAAAATATATCACTAAATTACTTATATCACCAATATACCCGCCCTTACCCTAGGTAACAAAGAAATCTTTTTCTAATCATGAATATCCTGTGAAGCCGTCAACACAGAGGGTCTGTTATGATGTACTGAAGAGTACATTTAGACGCGCATTGCGTGTTCTGATCCTTGCTTTGCTCTTAGGATACTTTAATTATGTTCCTGCGTCATACGTCTGCCTGTTTCGTTGCTAAAAATAACACCACATTCATTTATGTTTATAATTCAACAAAATATACAGAACGGCAGATTTCTTGTTTCGTGTAATTTTAGGTCCAGTAAAAGTTGTTCAATAAGTTGAGTAAGTATTGTTTTGTCATCATTAAAAAAAAGAGTTACTATTAATTATTAAAATGCTCATGTTTTTATTGCGCACTAAGCTTTTTTATTTTTAAGCCCTATTTATTTTACAGATAAACGAATAATGCCGTTTTACGACGTTACCATATCACTGCCACATGACGTATATACCTAATGGTTTCTGCCAGCAGTGTTTGGTGCATTGTGTTCCAAATTGAAATAGTCGACTGGAGGGGTCATCTGCTATCTTTTCAGACGTCTAATCAGTTTTCATGCCCTGTGGATTTTTTTCATCGACTTTTTTGTTTTATTACAAATAGACCTACTTATTCTACATTATTCTATAATATTTATTCTACATTCAAATATAAATATTAAAAAATGTATAAGGTGTAGACTCTGAATTTTAATTTTATTTAGATGTGTATTGTATTAGAGTACTTGTAAATTCAAAATTATTTACTTTCCACCATACCATCCACCATCTAGATTTTTTTTTTAAATTGACTCGGTAAAGTTTCGGACTGAAAGCCAAGTAAATAGCTGTCAATGTCACAGCTATTGACATGGCTAGAAACACAAACACTACTACATGGCTAGGGCGTTCCCCACACCCTTTATACAGCAACTGTTTGTCGAAATACAAAACAGATGTAGGATTGGCCATGATTCCAAATGCAGGCCAATCAATGCCAATAAATTGAGCCGCATTTAAAAAATAATGAAATAGATGTAAAAAGGTTTTTTATTGTTTTACTTAATTTTTCAGCTACCATTTAAGCACCATTTTTTAAAATTATAATTTTGAAAATTAACACTATGTGACTCGATTAAAAAAAACTCGCGAATTTACGAAGTTGTAAAAAAAAATTATAACTAGTAAGATACTAGCAAGAGGATAGACTAGAAAATTTCTATTCTATCCTCTTTCTAGAATATATATAATTTTTGAAAGAGTTGGAATTGTTGGAGAGGATAATCTAGAACTTTAATTTTGTAGCGCCAGCGGTTTACGAGTGATTAGAAAAATTAAATTCAAAATGTAAAAAATAGTGAGTTTCAAGAACTTGAATTTTAACGATTAGCCATTGCTTTTTGGAAAAAAAATCACCTTTAACTTTCTGTGCGATCATTGGTTTCCGAGATATCGATAATCAAAGACAAAAGAATCCTTTTGCATTTGAAGACCGATATCTCGGCGAGACGTGGATGCAATAAGGTGTATGAAAGAAATTAAAGCTAAATGAACCAAGTATCTAACAAGCGTTAATAAAAAAAAAAACAAACTAAAAAAATATTTTATTTTGTTGCTGTTTTCTAAAATCAATCCAAAACCACTGATGCTGCAAAAATTTTAAATTCTGATCCAAAAACAAGAGACTTGGAGCTATAATTTCCTCTTTTTTGATTTCCTGTACGACCATTTTCCTCGAAGTTACGGCCTGTTGAAAATTGCCCAAGAATTTGGATATTTTTTATCCCTAAATTTTTTCCACTAGTTTATGAAAACTGAGAAGAAAAGACGTAATTATGTCTTTTAAAAATATGAGTTCCAATAAAAACACTAAGTAATTCGAAGATACGCAATATTAATGACGTAAACGTATCTACCTAAAAGGTAGTGCTAGTACCTTGTAACGATCCAACTGTGTGTTATTGGTTTAATAGCTTTTGTTTTGGAAATTATATTATTATCCCAACCGCCCGAAGAAGAATTGTAATTTGATAGGTAATATTTTCCTAATGAAAGCGAACGAAATAAAAATACACAGCTCATTCGTTAACAGTTCTAAATCTGTATATACAGATATTGTGTTTCACACAGGTATTTCGATAAAGGTCTGAGGAGCCTTCGAGGCATTTATGATTTCTATCATAGGAACTGTGTTATTATTTTTTTTAATCATTGGATGAGATCGTATATCGTGTGGGCCTCCGTGGTCGGCCTGTGAATCCAAGTTCCAAATTCAGCAGTTTAATATGTATTTCTCTACAATGAGGTCGCTGTTACACGCGACTTAAAATTTGTTATTGTCATTTGACAGCTTCTTAATCATTAGCGTGGAACAAATTAATTTGACTTAAGTCATAATAATTTGGTAGTCAAATGTTGTATACCTGAGCAGGTATCTGAAAAACACTTACACATTACCTCGGCCACGTGCAATTAGTCGATACTCAGTAATAATACCTGAAAAATGATTTACTGAGTTTGTTGAACATAATATTCTCAAGTATCATTGATACTACAACCACTAATTAAGCTATTTTTAATTAAAGCTATGTTTAGTGAAATGTAAGTTCGATATCGATATGGGAGCACTACATTTGTGCGCTCCAACAATCTTCGTTAATTAATATCATTAGAGATAAACAAATTGTTAACGTGGTCTCAACCGGATATCTTCTTTACGCTCTGGAAAATATGTGGTCGCTTGTAATATATGGTTTACATTGAAAGAAAGTTATGATCTTATGATAGAGATAATTGACATTTCTGCTATAATACACTAATGTTATTCAGACACTGTAGGTAGTGTCCAAGGACTAGTTTTTACCTGTACTTTGGGCAGAGGACAAGCAATGCCAGACAGTGTGACAATGTGTCAATCTTTTGAGCACTCTATCAGTCGACAGCGTAGGAGTGTTTCTTCATATTTTAGATTATTTTTATAACCTATTGTTATTATTATATTATTAGACACAAAAGATCCTTTGACATTCATATATTAGTTACATTTTGCAAGTACTATAGCGTAGTCCTAAACAAAAATCATGAATCCTTTGATATTCAATTTGCGCTCCGTCGCCATAACATGTGATATTATGGCGACATCACATATTCTCAAAACATCATATTTGCTAAACTTTATATCCTTTAGGAACCATATTGCATGTTCATCTCATACTTTTATGCATCAACGTATTGGCTCTAAAATCTAAGTTAAGGAATCTAATCCCGCATCAAAATCGCGATCCCGCAAGCGTGCGAAATTGAAATCAGATTTTTGCGGAATTGGGATGTTTTAATTTTTTATTTTATTTTAAGGAGAATGTTCAAAGGCGGGCGCTACCCTTGCGCTTTCACCTTAACCAAGTATCTAGTCTTATTAAAAAAGTTAAAAAAATAAACAAGTTAATTTTAGAATATCTTGTATTACCTACCAATTAGAATTATCACTAGATATTAATTAACAATTCAATATAATGATATTTAAGAGGTATAAATAATCAAAAACGATAAAATAAAATATTTAACGTTTCATCTTTCAGATTTGGGAAGATTCTTTAATTGACTTTGATTACTTACGTCGAGAAATCAGAAGAGGAGCACGAGTGCCCCTACCGATTTAGAAATCGCACAACTCAAAATAGAAATTAAAAATGTATTTAGCTGTAAGATAAAAACATTGAAAAGAAAATAATTTTCCCTATATACAAATTCTACAGGAACAGTCAAGAGTAATATGGAAAATTGTTAAATGACTCGTTAATAAGGCTATGCTAGTTCTAATTAGTAGGTAATCAGAAGCGCGCGGCGTCTAAACCCATTCTGCGTAGAAAGGTTCAATTCCGCAAGAGTACGGGATCCCGCGTCAGTTATCATTCTGATCCCGCAAAAAGTATCACAAACGCGGAGAAATATCATGACGATTATCAAAGAAAAGGTTTACACGTGTAAAATTATCTGTCCACTTTGAATATTGATTTTATCATATATGTCGGTGAAGTCAATAATACAGAAGTGTCGGCGAAGTCAATAGCACTAACGGAAGCCAGCTTGACAACGGGACGACAGCGGGTAGGTACGTCACACTGTTTGACTGAGTCTGGGCTGAGTTCGCGAGAGTCGAGCAGCTTTAAGTGGCAACCGCACAGACGCGGTCCCCTTTTCTCTATCAGCAGCCAAATGATCTAGAAACTGTCCCACGGCTCATTGGGAAATGAATACCTAAAGCTTACATAATAATAAATCATGCGTTGTCTGGAATAGTCTGTTTATTGCTCGTTACCCCCTCATCGCCCACAGAATAGGTTCTCTGGAAAGAATTTCCACTCGGATCGGCATCCTGCGGCGACATATATGTAAAAAGGTTGTTTACAACCTACCGATACCGATATATGTTAATATTCTGACACAAGAAATTAATGAAGGTTGTGTGCGCACTGAACCAACTGGCGGTTTTAATTAGATTTACGTGGGAGTCGTTATGTTCAGAGACATATAAAATAATAATAACTACGGACTACACGAGGCCTATGGTAGTGTTCTATAATCGAATTTCGATTATCTGACACCGCCTTGCAAAATCTTATTGGTATTACAGCAGGAAAACTGTATATATTCCGTTTAGTTCTGAGTATAGTTGTTGCTTTTTAATAGTTCTGTCACATTAAAAAGATAATTAGCAATTTAAATTTTCATTTTATTTTAATTAATTTTTTTTTCTGTTTTGCGCATCCATTTGCGAGAGTATAGTAATTATAAGTCAGTTTGTTTCTCTTATAATTTAGAATCTACCCGCACAGGATTAAAAAGCCTAGTAGGTACCAAGTTACCAAATATTGTGACAAAAATGTGTTTTAGTATTGTGATTTTTACTAGTAAAAGCTTTGGTTCCGTAAAAGTTAAAAAAAGTCCGCCACTATAGTTATTCAGGCTCAAGGATCAACAGTTTTCGAACGTAAAATTACAGCGGTCACAAAAAGTCCAGCAACCGCACCACACCTCACGTTTTTAGCTCTTTGTGAAAAAATCCCTATCTCTCTTTGAGCTGTTATAGTTAACGTATTTAGGTAGGTAATAATAAAAATGTCCTTAAAATTATCAAAGGAGAAACTGTAAACATATGTTTTGCTTTTTTATATTTACTTATAAACGCTTGAAGTATTTCTGTCAAGTTTTTATTTAATTCTTACAAAACCGTTCAAAGATATTTGAGATAATAAATTACTTAAGTTACGCCACCATGAAACCATTATAACTACCTGGGATTCAAATGATGGCATTAGGTAGTGGAAAAAAGTAAAAGACGAAATGCTTCACAAGGCCTTCAAGTAATAACGCGACTTCCTACATATGTATGCGATCCACCGATATAAACGCAATCGCGAAGCGAAGCGACAATAATAACAATTGATATTATATTGTGGAGGCCTACGTAACCAACCGCACTTGGGTGCGGTGCGATGCGATGACGAGTAAAGCGATGCGGACGCGATTTGATATTTTCGCACGAACTCTTGCGGTGCGGTGCCGTGTTTTAATTATTTGTGGCTGAAGCAACCATTTTTCGTGCATGCAGGACCAAATCGCCGATTCGCGTTATATTCGCGTAAACCACAAATGATAAATGACATTTATTTTGCAAGTAGGTTTTTATAAACTCTTTAACATGTGTTTTTATTTGTCAGTTTATATTTACTAGATGATGCAGGTGTTTCCTAGCTGACTACCCAGTGAAGAAACGCCGAAGCAAAGTCAGGGGTCACAGTCTCTTTTAAAATCCAGACAAAATATGTAATGGTCAAATCACATGAGAACCATGCAGATTTGAGTGGACCTATCCAGTCAATGCAAGCATTTGACATTATTAGTAAAGTTCAACTCAGGACTACTAAGGAGCTCAACTACTAACTAAGGAAAGGACATTTGGCTAGGCCGCAGAAAATACTCAAATTGCCAGACACACGTTAAAATTATTGAAAAGAAAAGGAAAAAGAGACATCGGAACGCTTTGCGATTGTCTTTTCGTTAATTCACCGATGTAGTAGATCTATAAGCCTTCAGCCTCTAGCCCTAATGAAATTGTTCTCGTTTGCTTTTAACTAAGTACCTTCCTACAACTAAAAACACATGATGAAGCTAAGAATGCACCTCGGCAAAGTTTGTTTTCTTAACAACACACTATCAATTGACGAACAACATCTTGCACTTCGGTATTATAAATTATTGCCGTAGGTTACATTCAACAATTGAATAACAATATGCTTCCCGCTTAGTCAAGTCAGTCAAGAATTGCACACGAGTAGGAAATGATATCTTTAAGACTACATGATCAATTTCACATTCAAACACGACCCTTCTCGGAAAAATATGTACCGTAATAGGAACGGCTTTTTTTAAAAAAGAACATCTAAAGCAAATTGCATAAAAAGTAAAAAAATATTGATGAGAAGATGGAATAGAAAATTAATATCCTACGCTGCACTAATTAATTACAGCATGTAGTGGGAGTTACCGCCTGCTGTAATTATTGATAAAACCCTTTGAAGTTGTGAGGAAAGAACATTTTGAATTTAGTCCTGAAGTTTAGCACTAAAAAATATAGACCGGAGGGTCGAGTTTTCTTTCGTAAAAAATCAATTTTATTTGATGATTAAACCCTAAATGACATTTGAAAATCTATTACAATAGATTGTGAAATGTGACGTCACGAAACTTTTGTTTCCTTCCATCCCTGATACAATGTCACACTTTGTCAACCCACTCACATTCCCTTAATGTGTGACGTAATTTATGCGCCAATGAGAAATATGTCGCGAGGGAAGAAACGATCAACGGACTGTGAAAAAGATGATGTGTATAGAAAGTGGGTGACGACTGAAACGACCAATAAAGTATGACAGAAGACCTGTGGCTATAACTCCTACTCCTAGAAGAATGAGCAAGAAGAGCTAGAGATTGAAAATGACTGAATGATCACTATCAGCGTAAGTTTATCACAAACTAGCTGCCGCCTGCGGCTCTGTCCTCGTGAGGTTAATACGTCCTACCTTTAAGAGGCGATTTCTTTACAAAATTAGTCATTTCGATTTTTGAACTGTTGTTAAGGGCTTACCTACGAATCGCCATTTATGAGAGATAAATCACGATAGCAAATCTGAGTCGGTACACAGATGTGTAAAGGTCACCCTGGTATAGAATTTGAACATAATTGGGAAAATGAACCTCATTTCGCCAATTATGTCAAATTCGATCGTATTGGATCTATCAATTTGGTATTACTTTTTTGTTTATGAACCGATCTTGATGATTCTTATTGTGTTTGGTAGCCTTTTAACGACTACAAAACTTCAACGATATTTGACTTGTTTGCTTTAACGTGAATCAGACCGCAGCTCGCAACTTCTAAAGCCGCCGGCACTAACCCGCCGTGTGTGTCGGCGGGCCGGGCTTAGCAGTGTAGACAGCTTGCCAGTTCAATATTGAGTTTTGGGTGCCACAACTACATAGTACAAAATAAAAGCCATTTTACAAAGAAATGAAGAAACAAAACCAGAAACAGCTATTTCTGACATAATTTGCGAGGTATCGCACATAGTGTCCCGCAGGACCCTTTTAACATTTCATTGACGATCTTAAACTTATTTTCTGTTCTATGACAATCGCACAGTGTTTTATGAAGCCCATTTTTCGGTCATTGCTTTTTTACATAAAAAACCGGGCAAGTGCGAGTCGGACTTGCGCACTGAGGGTTCCGTGCCAACTTATCTATAAAAACAGTTCAATTCTCGAATCGAGATTTTTTTTTTCTTATGACATAACTACAAAGTTTCAGTTTTCAGACTTTTCCCTATATTTGTGCTATAATACCGTGCTTCGTGCCAAATTCCAAGATTCTAGATCAACGGAAAGTATGAATTTACTATGAATTTTGATTCCTTTGACTGTGTCGAAATGTACGTTTTTTGCAACATAAACGAGCGTATCTTTTTTCCCGTCAATTTACAAGTCTGATTTTTGCACAGCTTCAAGCGACCGCGGACCTACGTATATGGTTTTAATTTCAACTCGATACCTTCAACTTACCTATGAAAAAATTTTTATTCTCGAATCAAGTATTGAAGATTTTTCAAAAAAAAAATCTTGTGACGTAACTACAATTTTTCAGTTTTCAGACTGTTCCCTATATAAGTGCTATCGTGCTATAACACTTTGCTTCGAGCTAAATTTCAAGATTCTAGGTCAACGGGAAGTAAGTACCCTATGAATTTTGATTCCTTTGACAGTGTCGAAATGTACGTTTTTTGCAACATAAACGGGCGTATCTTTTTTTTCCGTTAACTTACAAGTTTGATATTTGCACAGATTCAAGGGACCGCGGACTTGAGTATATAGTTTTAATTTCAACTTGATACCTTTACGCGTTCCCGAGATAAAGGGTCTTGACATACAGACAGACAGACGTACAACAAAGTGATCCTATAAGGGTTCCGTTTTTTCCTTTTAAGGTACGGAACCCTAAAAACCTGATAGTTTAAGTTATTTCGTATCCCCATTTCACTAGCATTTTTGAGATTTAATTTTATGAAAATCATCTACAAAGGTTAATTTTAGTAAAAAAGAAAAACGAAAATTTCAACAAGAGTTTATCTAGATAATTATGGTCTCAGACGGCGTGGCGTAAAGATACCCTTTTTGTGGTGCTTCTCCAGTCCCTCTTCTTAGAGGGAACTTACCACCGCGATTGTGACGTGCCCAGCCGCGATTGTGACGTGCCCAGCGCTAGATTCGTGTAGTAATCATTTTAAATTAATTCGTAGATGAATCAAAGTAATCATCACTACAAATCTAACTTTTAGTCCGCTTCCTTGGGGGTTTTTACCCAGAACTTCTTTAACTGTGGATGGATTTTAAAAAGAAACACTGATATGTAGCTAATAACAAGCATAAAAACCGGCCAAGAGCGTGTCGGGCTACGCTCAGTGTAGGGTTCCGTAGTTTCCCGTCCGTCACAATAAATGTCCCCAACTTTTCAAAAACTGTTCGTCCCAACAAGTTCAAAATAATTGTCCTAGAAAGTCTTTATAAAGCTCTACTTTCCAGATTTTTTTCATATTTTCTAAACTTATGGTTCAAAAGTTAGAGGTGGGGACACACATTGTTTTTTACTTTTGGAACGATTATTTCCGAAACTGTTGATATTATCAAAAAATGATGTAAGTTAACCCCTATTCATTTTTGAATACCTATCCAACAATATATCATACGTTAGGGTTGAAATTAAAAAAAAAATCGCTTTTTACTTTACATGTAGGGGGGCTACCCTAATAAAACATTTTTTTCCAATTTTTATTTTTGAACTTTGTCAGCGTGATTGACATACATATTGGTACCAAATTTCAGCTTTCTAGAGTTAACAGTCAAAGAGATTAAGCGAGGACGGACGGACAGACATTGCGAAACTATAAGGGTTCCGTTTTTGCCATTTGGCTACGGAACCCTAAAAACGGTTACCTTTTAAAAATTATGATCTTTAAGATTACCATAGTTCAATTAGTACCTCAGGACTTACCTGTTCAAATTGAAAAATTCTTTCAATGTTGGATTTAGCATTTATCGAGGAAAGCTAGAAGTTATATAACATTACGCTACAACTAATAGGGGTGGAGTAGTAACCGAGGACGTGGGTGAAACTGCGCGGACAGCGAGTAATGTATTTTAGGCTGTAGAATATTTTTGTGTATAAAAACTAATCTAAAGTATATTTATACAGGAATAACATTTTTGGCTATGTGAAAATTTACATTTTTGTCCACATCGAATATTTTCTTCGATATCTGATTTATTTTTTGATAATAGAAAATGACACCAAGGGAACTAACTCCCGGGATGAAAAGTATTCTATGTGCTAATCCTGGATATGGTTTACTCGTATACAAAGTTTCATTGAAATCCGTTCTACCGTTAGAGCGTGAAAAAGTAACACACATGCACATAATTACTTACAAACTTTCGTTAAGCGAGATTGTAATTGTGAAGTGAATTGGTTATTGTTTAACGGATTTCAATAAAACTTGGCACATGAGTAGGTTGTGTCCTGGAATAACACATAAGTTACTTTTTATCCCAGGAGTATGTTCCCTTGGGATAATTTTCTATTATCAAAAATAATATCTGAAGTCGAAGAAAATAAGTGCCGTGGACAAATATGTCATCTGCCTAGCCTTTTCCCAACTATATTGGGGTCGGCTTCCAGTCAAGCCGGATTTAGCTGAATACCAGTATTTTACGAGGAGCGGCTGCCTACCAGACCTCCACAACCCATTGACTGGGGTAACACGGTACTTCATGGCAAGACTGGAGTCAGATTTACTGGCTTCTGACTATCCGTAACGACTGCCAAAGATCTACAAATGACAGCCGGGACCAACAGCTTAACGTGCTTTCCGAGGCACGGAGGAAACTCGTTATGTTAAGATGGTCACCCATCCACAGACCAACCTAGGCAAGCGTTGCTTAACCTTGAAGATCGATCTTTGCGGCTTGTTATTATCTAGCCACGAGCTCCTCGCCGTGGACAAATATATAAAAGTTGAAATAGCCAAAAATTTTTCCCATCTATAAATACATAAGTTAATTTAATTTTGATACACAAAAACATTCTACAGCCTTAAATACATCACACGCTATTCTCGCGATTTCACCCACGTCTTTCGTTACTACCCCACTCCTATTAGTCGTAGCGTTATGTTTTAAATCTTATAGCTTTCATTAAAAGATTTTTTCAATTCGAACAAGTAGGTCCGGAGATAGTAATTGAAATATTGGAAACCTATTTTTTTTTTAAATGAATATCACATTTTTTTTATTATGAAAACTTTTTTCTATATATTATAAGCTACCCCATATAATTCTGGGGGGAACACGTGGTATTCCTAAAGGTTGACACCAAGTCCCCCCCAGATCGAAGGCAACGAAGGAACGGGGTAGGGGTTTAGTCAGTAAGAGTCTGACACGCCCTCCCGCTCCGCCCAAGAGCGGGAGAAGTCGTTCTGATGATTCCCCTACCAGAAAAAAACCCATATAATAGTTTCTTTTTAAAATCCATCCACAGTAACAAAAGTTCTGGGTTTTGATGATTTTAACACCCCAGGCACCGGACTATTAATAAAAAAAAACATTTTTCTTCTAAAAATGTAATCGTGCTCTACAATTGCATATTATATATATAGAGACATAGGAACCTTGCTGGATTAACCATACGTCTCGGTTTAAACATTTCTCGGTAATTTGTCCGACCGTATCTAAACAAAGCTTCTGAACGCAAAATGGGCCTGTTTTCCAAAACCGCGCGGAAATTTCAAGTCATGAAATTCCTCAGACATGACCTTTACAATCAAATCATTATGTAAGTGACTACATTTCACTTGTGCATTAATTTAATCAATATGAATATAATTAGGTATAGTGAACCCTAATTGTGTTATCTCATGTCCTGGATTGAGTTAGAAATTAATGGGCAGTTTATACATAGCATAAACCCACACATGGCGTACATGTATACAAGGTGTACGCCATTTTGCCAGTTAGGATTATTCGTAACTGCATA
This sequence comes from Mythimna separata, assembly GCA_030763345.1. Classification (NCBI taxonomy): domain Eukaryota; kingdom Metazoa; phylum Arthropoda; class Insecta; order Lepidoptera; family Noctuidae; genus Mythimna; species Mythimna separata. The sequence continues at coordinate 15,717,454 of CM061167.1, read as the reverse complement.
TAGGATTATATCGTACATAATAGGAAGCGAGCCTATTGTCATCAAGCGGCCAGAAATCTAGTCACCGGCGGGTTGCTGTTGATTACTAGGCAATCGAATTCCGCATCAAAATCGCGGGGAGCAAGCCTATGCTATTCATGTCAGCAAGATTGGATATTTTACTGTACGAAATTTGAATATATTAATGATTTTTATTTCAATTTTAAGGGGGTTCTTAAATGTCGCTTGCGTAAATTTAAAATTTTAAGTTTTTTGCGTTTTTCATGTCATAAATAGTACTACTCACGACTTGAAATGTAAAAAAGCTTTTGGATTTATATATGATTAACTATTTATAATAAATGGGTAAACGACGCGTAATCTAAGCCTAAGTTATTTTTTTCTTAGAAAAAAATCAACCCCGCAAACACGCGGGATCGAACATAAGTAACCCCGCAAAAAAAGTGTGGGATTCCCTAGCTTTTACTGAGATATTTCAGAAGAAAAACGCTATAAATACTTTTCTGACTCGGGAATCAAACCCTAAACACATTCTAAGCAATAGCGCTTACCACCGCTGAATCAACGAGGTTATAGACATTTTAAACTGCGCCAAAACTCGAGGTTTTTATCTCGCTGACCGCTGTATCCTAAAAAAGTGCACAATACATAAAAATCGAGTACTTACCTTTAGGTGCAACGCTTCAAGACATCGGTGGTTCCGCTGTGTACCGCCTGAGATCTACAGTTTTAAAAATTTAGTTCACTTACTTGTCAACGAAGGATGCTATGAGGTTAAGTAGCTCTAGTACAAGGTTGTCGATCACACGCGGATCCAATCCTTTACTAACAGAGCTACGCTCTGTAGTAAAGGAGGATCCAGCGGCGACGACAGCTACGGCCTGTGAAGGCCCATAAGGATCCGGTGGGTCAGGCCCAATCTTGCCGCAGCAAGTCCCCATGATCTGTAAATAATACTAAATTGTAACACTCGTTTACAATAACTACTTATACAATAATTAGGATGTTTTTTTTTTATTTAGGTGGGGCAATTTTCGCTTATTTAAAATAACAACGAAAAAATTTAATTTAAAATTCCAAAAGTCGCGAAAACAAAAACCGCCTGTTGAAAAAAAAAAAAACTATTTCTATTCAGAAAATCTAAAGTACTTACCGAAGTTTTTGTTTTTAAACTTTACATTTTAGTTAAATTCATTTCTTATGTTCTGAATCCCGAACAATTGAAATAAGTTAGAAGAGCGGTCACTGAGCGGTGGGTGTCACAATACGTCCGACTCTGAGGACTCTACGGCTAACACTACAGCAGCAACGAAGAGCCGCACAAATTTATACCTGCCCGTCTGTGGCGCCCCACACCCCATGACGCCCACGACACCCCCTATCGCGCCCAGTACGCCGCGTGCTAGTTCGGCGCATACAAAGCTTTTCACCAAGCTTTTTACACCTAACACCGAATATCAACCATGCTTTACTTGACACAAAGTTTAAAATTCATTAACTAACAGTACTTTGAGAACAACCGCGAAAAAGTTAGAGTTAGAGTTACTCTTATTTTCGGTTTTACAGGCGCTGTGTAGTTTTGCCAGGTAATGCAGAAACCTTATTTTTTGCATTATTCACGCCCAGCATTGGACTTTTTTCAGTCTCTTAGACCATATAAATAAAATACTAATGTATATTATATAGAAGGAAAAAATAATTGACATATCAACGCACAGCCAAAACTACTGGGACTATATAAGTACATGAAATTTTGCATAATTTTTCCTTTTAAGACGAACGAAGACGAACACTAAGGAGTTTTTTAAAATATAACCTATGGGAATGAAGAAAATTTCCCCAATTTTGTATGTACGCGAAATCTTATTTACCTACTTGAAAACTAGCACAAATAGTAACTGAAGTAAATAATAAGGGTTATCATTATTTATTTTCAGAACTATCCACAATACGAAAATAGGTACTGAGAGTTTTAAAGATTGATGTTTGTGTTGTGGAGGATTCTTATTTCTTGGGTAAATAAAATGATAAACTTGAACTTGGTACAAATCCTAATCAAAAGGAATAATAAAGTTTTTCAAATCTACCTTCAAAATACGGATAAGGGCTGTAAAGCTCTTAGAAAAACATTCACATGAACGAAATCGCTAGCAAAGTGTTAGCAGAAAATATGGAACCGGAAAAAGCTAGTTTTTAAATGCATCCAGAATTCTGCGGGTGTTGGTGATGCCTATTTCCGCAAATGCAGAAAGGAAAACGGATTATTTTCGTCTTTATTTATATTCAGAGACAGAATTGTAAGCCAAAGAAAACTGTAAATCTACTACTATTATCTCAGCAGTCATCATCTGCCTAGCCTTTTCCCAACTATATTGGGGTCGGCTTCCAGTCAAGCCGGATTTAGCTGAATACCAGTATTTTACGAGGAGCGGCTGCCTACCAGACCTCCACAACCCATTAACTTGGGTAACACGGTACTTCATGGCAAGACTGGAGTCAGATTTACTGGCTTCTGGCTATCCGTAACGACTGCCAAAGATCTACAAATGACAGCCGGGACCGACGGCTTAACGTGCTTTCCGAGGCACGGAGGAAACTCGTTATGTTAAGATGGTCACCCATCCACAGACCAACTGACTAGGCAAGCGTTGCTTAACCTTGAAGATCGACCTGTGCGGCTGTTATTATCTAGCCACGAGCTCCTCCTATTATCTCAGCAGTGTTGCTTTTAATTAAAAATATTTAGTATTCGTTATAAAACTGATATGTTACCCTGCAACATGCCAATAACGCAGTACCTTTCTACTGCGTTGCAGGTAACTCCATTTTCAGTAGAAAATTGTAATGTTTTAGAACATTTTCGATAGTCGACATTCAAATTAGCTATGGTGTCGCGATATTAAGCAATACAGAAGATAAAAATTATATGGAATGGCGAGTCCTGAGACGTTCAAAAATAATAAACTCGGATTGTTTCGAAACCTATGGGTTTAAGCCGAAGCTTTATGATCGTGGGGAGTTACAAAAAAGCCCATAAGTACTATCACATTCTGCGCAAATTCCTACAAATACAGAACTGACAACCAAACTTTTTTTTACTTCGTAACAATATGGGCAAAATGTTTATAAAATAGACAGATTTTAGGAAAAAATGTACAGATTTTTCTCGTCTATCCTTTTTCAAAAACGTGTAAAACAATTTGACCGAACTACATCGAAACATAGTAACCAGAAAAATAGCACTTTTGAACGTTAAGTATATATGAAGACAGTCCACAAAACGACGGCTTGTCACCACTTAGGCCACGGACAGTACGGACAGTAATTCTGCGGGCACTTCGCGTGGCGCGGCCCTAGGGCGGCGTGGTGTTGCGTGAAGACAGTTTGTATCCTTGTTCACGAATAACATGTCTGAACAGCGGCGACATCTTTGTGATACGAATTACTTTAATTCGTAATATTAGATTTATTGTGGGGAAAATACGCTAATCCCTACAGCCGGCCTTTGAAACAAAAAGTCGAGTTAGATCGGAATTCGAACTATGTGTCCGTGGCCTTACTCGTGTGTGAGCTAGCCCAGTAACACATCACATCTGTCTGTTAAGTTTGAATACTTGCCGATTGCCAGTCTCAAGGTAACAAAAACCAATAAAGCTGAAATTTTAGCGTCACATATTGGTAAGAAACCATACTAACAATAAAAATCAAGATACTAATCCGCAAATCTGTTTCTAGTTCTTAGGGTAAGTTCTTCGCGGAAATTGAATCAACATTACTGGGAAAACCGAATTTAAGAAAAAGGAAATTATAGATCTTCCTTAAGAACGTTTTACTTGTTTAAAACCATTCGCGCGAACGGAACAGAAGTGTTTTCCCGAAACTGTTAAGCATGACCAATATTATATCAAACCAATTCAGAGCCATTCTATTGAAGAACTTTCGTGTTGTCGATTTTAAAAAAGCAAAGCAAATGAAAATCATACTAATACAATAAATTAATATGAAAGTAAATCTGTTTGTCTGACTTAGGATTATCTGGTTAACATAAGAACTTTAACATTTTTTCCACTTTAACGAACTCAAACAGATATAATCTGCAGATTAACAAGTTTATCTGCACTCAAACTGATTTAGGTACGCACACTAAGTAGCGGTAACATTGACATAGGTACATAATAATAATTGTTATTATATATTTTGTAAGCAACAATAATTATTATTATCGTATCGAAATATGATTACTGGTACATAACATATATCACCGTAGCGCTTGGATATCATGAGAAATGGCACATCAGCCACTGACGATGACGTACACATTGTAATCGGACCGTAGCCTTTGGATACCTTGAGCAATGGCTATAGAGGCTTGCAAGCTTGTATAGGATACTGCTAGTGCTGATCTACATATTAAGCGCCGGAGAGCACATAACACACATTGTATGCACCACCACATTCCTGAGTACACGACGCAATATAGAAACAGAGTAGAACCAGGCGAAAAAATAATTGGAAAAGATCATCAGATAATTGTACTCGTAAAAATCGATAAAATCACAACCTTTTTTTCCCTATAGAGTTGGTGTATGAGTATGAGCTCAGTGGACAGGACAACCTTTACAGTCAGCCAGTCTTATCTATCTAAACTACTGGTAATATTATAAAGAGGAAAGCTCTGATTTTTTTTCCCGTATGACGCAAATCCTCACCGGACATTGTAAGTTCGAGCATCGGATATCGGATTCACTATTGTGATGACCACCCGCCCATAAAAGTCTGACACGCCCTCCCGGTCCGCCCAGAGCGAGAGAAGTCATTCAATTATTTACACCCCTAAAAAAGGTGACAAAACTAATATGTATATTCGATTTTACTATGGGAACATAATATTCGAGTCCATATCAATCCATACAAAAATATGTTTTTATCATCTCTCAATCCATTTGGTCCATTACATGATGAAATGGTCAGCCACAATGAATGTAACCGATGCGGAAATGCAGTCAGTGTTAGTGCGGATAGGCGCACTGATACCGCTACACGCCTAAAATCATAATCAATTAGAGAGGAGATTATTGATATAGCTTAATAGCTTAAAGTGATGAATTCCAAAAGCTTTTGTGTAGGGCTGTGTTTTAACAAATTCCTTTATTTCAACGAAACACGTGATTTATAATTCATTCCGTGGTTTCACTTGAGCATTGGCACGGGAAAGTTGTGATAAAAACATTGTCTGTATTCTAAACTCCCATTTAAAAAGGATTTTTACTCAACACGAGGAAGGAAGTAATCGTTAAATCACAGAAAGCAGAAGGCTCACTCACTACACGCTTGCTAGAAACTTAGGTAAAATTAAGATGAGAGAAGAATTTCTAGTAGGCCCAAATCTAAAACAAATGAATAGGTTAACTTCATCAGAGATATACAAGGAATCGCTACTTAACGCAGCTCTGAATGATACGCGAGCAACACCCATTTTAAACAGTAGTTAAAAGACGTCCACCGTTTGCGGGACTAGGTGAAAAAAAAGGAGTTTCAAATCAAACTTTCAGGTTTTCAAGTTCAATAATGTGTTCGTACGCTAGTCACAAAAGAGAGTTTCAAAAACATGTCATAGTGCCTACTATCGAACAATGGTGCTAATGTCATGGTTTGAGGGTGTTCACTGGTAGACCATGTCCTGGAAAAGCACATAGGATACTTTTAAATATCTAGTAATTTAGTAAGTGAAATAGGCAGACAGAACTACTTTCACATTGATAATTATAATATTAGTATGGATAAAGTCTCATTAAATTACAGAACGCTATGCTTCTTACGCCCTGTTTATTTGTTTTTAAACTCCAGATCTGCTCTGATATCATCAACCAACAGCGCATATATCATAACCCAGTAAGTCCTTCAAAACATAATAGTAATTGAAGTACCCTTGGGAAAGTTATCTTCTGCTAGGTAACTAAATAAAATGCGTACATTTAGGATACGAAATAAAGAATAGGTGTACATAATAGAGCTAATGGTAATGATGGTGTACCTACCCGAGTTACGAACTTGACAATACCTAATTGGCAAACTACGCACACAACTTGTCTCGATGTCTGCCAGTACTTTCGTAGGCCTAGCAACACAAATACTTTTTTATTTGAGAGGTATCTTCAAATTGGTTCTCCCGCTGACTAAAATCTACTTGTGTCCTTTAGTTATCCTTTGCCTACCGAGGCCACGAAAATTTGCGAACGTTCTTATGGCTCTTGCGGGCAGCGGTCCCATTGGTCCCCTAAGATTTTGCTGATATCTCTTTGTGGCGCGCGTAGACACGCGGTGTCGACTCGGGCTTGGTCCTTAGCAGACGGCCGGACGGTGAGCTACCCTGTATCGCCCTACTACTCCTAACGCTCGGGGTGTCTGTTGTAGCGGCTGGGGCGTGGGGATGACCGTTTCGTCACGTTGCGGCTATGGCTTTCGCTCGCATTACTGCTTCGCAAAAGTATGTGACCGTTTCCGATTTTATCTCGCTCCTGACCATGGCCTGAACAAGGATAGCTGTCACCGATCGCCTCTACGAGGAGTCTGTGGTGCTACGCCTAAGCGGGATAAGAATTCTACCATAATCTTCATGCTTAGAAGCAAAGACTCCTCCACGCGATCTGCACAATTGTGACACCCGGCCTTTCCTGCGACTAACACATGCCTTATAAAACAATTATCAATTTCGAAACTTCGAAAGTAAAATATATTGGTGTTCTTAAAATTTGATGGCAGGGTCCTTTTATAAGATTACCTAATATACATTTCTCTTACTGAAGGTACTCGTACCTGTATAGGGAAGCCACATAATTTTTATGATTCATTCTATTGAGCAGAATTGATTGGTTTGAGTAACACGTGCCAGATGACTTATTTTAGTAATCTTTATTTTCGTTATTACAAGGTTACTTTCATAGGTAAATAACTGTAAACGTTTAAGGAAAGTAAGAGTTCCATTATGGAGTGGTTCTGTAGTCGGCCTTGAGAATTTGAGTTCCAAACACTTTAGGTCGCTGTTCCGTGACAATCAAGATGGTTTATTTGTCAAAACATAAGTAAGTAAGCAGTTACAAAAACAGAGTTAGCAAAGTATGGAGGAAGGAAAATTCTTAACATGTTTTGCTTAAATAGGCGAACATTTTTTGTTTATATCGACTTTTTTATAAATCTTTCAAAATTAAGCATTTCATTATTAAGAACAGTTCAGTGCCTAGTGCGTTAAAATCATCAAAACCTAAAATATTTTTCACTGCGGATGAAATTTAAGAAGAAAATATTACATATTTAGAGTTTACCAATAAAAAATAGTGATCACGATTTTGAAAAATAATAATAATAGGTATCTCGGGAACTACTAGTTAGTAGGAAAATTATTTTGAGGTAATCCATATTATCTGGGAAGACAATAGGATGTCTGTTAACGCAAACATTTTCTGCCTCAATCGCGATATTAGGCGGTGAAGCATCTAAAAAAATAATAAAATTCAATTTTCTTTTTTCCGATCTCACAACACTTTACGTTCAAGGGTTAGCCAATGTATGAAACCGCTATACTTGTGACAAAATCAGGAAACATAAAACACTTGTGATAAATTAACACAAAAAAAACAAGAGGGTGATTTAAGAGGGAAGCCTCAGGTTAGCCCGCGAAATTCAAATTTTCTTACATTTCTTGCCATTTGCAAGTCAGTGGTAGGTTGTATGAAGTAAAAAATACTTACGCTACTGTAAAACGTAACTAGTTACATAATTATAACCATAAAAATCATCAATACAAGCCTCCAAGCTCACCTAAGTGTAGGAACAATTTTTTCGAGGTCAAAAACGTTCCTGCAACCTTAAGGTGAATGCTTCAGGTAGCATCCCCCTTAAGAACATATTGTACATTGGTGGTTGTCTGGTTATGTAGTAAATGCTAGTTTTCGAGGAAGTGTAGGTATTTGAGAACACTTGCATTAGTGATGTATTAGATCTTACATCATATATGTATGTATATCGTTGTCTCGAAGGTTGTAAACAACTACGTCAGTACAATGGGTGAATAAATTAGGGTTAATGTTAACGAAGTCACCACCTCATGCATGAATAGGGAAAGGAATATTAATACATTATCTTCTATATCTGTATACATAAAAAAAAATGTTGGTGAGCAGAAAATTCGAAAACGACTGGACCGAATTTAAATAATTTCTTTTTTTGTTTGGTTTATCAGCACACAGGTTTAAAAGTAAAAAAAGTAGATATGTAGAGTAAGGTGAGGGAGGTAGTCAGCGGAAAAGCTGGTATTGAATAAGTTTTGCAGCTTTCCATATTATTCTGACTTGAAAATATTTATTTAATACAGTTGCTAAAAAAGTGGCGTATTGCAGGGATGTATAGCGTTCGGGACGTATGGCTATAACATACTCGTGCTTTTTCTTTACCTTTCCAGAATTCGTGCGTTGTCTTTCCTAACTGTCAAAATAATGTCTACTAAAAAGAAAAAACCAATCACGAATATTTTACTAAAAAAAATCATCAAGTTTTTATGATTCATGCAAATATTTCTAAAAAGAAGCTACTAATTTGTTTCAATATCAGATTTAATGATTTGATTCAATGACTTAGGTTAGGTTTCACTTCATCTCATTAAATTTCAATTTCATTTCATATCAATAAAAAAATTCTACTGAAGACGACTGGCTGTATTGAAGAAAACAAAAGAAAATCTCTGCTTATATGGCGCCATTTTGATTAGTTAGTTGAGTTTATTGAGTTGTTATTATTTTATTAAATTGCTTAATGTTTTCTCAACTGTATAAAAATGTTGTTCAGTACACGACACGTGAGGAACCGTCATTACAACTTGTCCCGACTGTCAACTCTCACCTCGGTTGCGCCTCGGCTCGGGTAGACATGTGTCGGAACTCTTTGCAATGACAGGCTTTCCACACTCGTAATGAAATATACTATTTTAATACAGTTGCTCAAAAAGTGGCGTATTGCAGGGACGTTTAGCGTTCGGGAAGTGGGCTATTACACACTCGTGCTTTTTCTTTCCCAACTGTCAAAATAATGTCTATTAAAAAGAAAAAATCAACCACGAAGTTTTTACTAAAAAAGTTTTAAGTGCAAATATTTCTAAAAAGAAGCTACTAATTTGTTTCAATATCAGATTTAATGATTTGATTCAATAATTTAGGCTAGGTTTCATTTCATATCATTAAATTTCATTTCATATCAATAAAAAAATGTACTGAAGACTTGGCTGTATGGGGCATAGTTCCCTTTGACTACCCAGAATGGGTGAAGAAAACAAAAAAAAACTGCTTAAATTTTTTTACGTTTTGATTAGTCAGTTGAGTTTATTGTGTTTTTATTAAACTGCTTCATTGCAACTTGTTCCGACTGTCAACCCTCACCTTCGGCTGCGCCTCGGCTCGGGTTAACATTTGTCGAAACTCTTTGCAATGAAGGCTTTCCGCACTTGTAATGAAATATACTATTCCCATTAGTCGAGTTGCCCCAAAATACAATACCAAATCTCTATGATAAAAATATGCTGTACTTTTATCATGAACTAATTTGAGAAGTTATTATGCAGATGAAACTTTTGCTCAATCCGCCTGTATGTACCTACTCCAGTTAAAGATTTCGTCTTTTCTTTGTATCAACTGTACTGAGCGTACATTACCTGATAATACGTTGGCTGAAACCATGCTGAATCACATTAATTCAGTTTTTTATTTTTAAATAATTATTATTCATCCACTGGGTTAAGTATTACTTTTTCATTCTCATATGAATCAATATATTTTGAGAGATTAGTGAAATTGCTATCCTCAACAAAAAGATTAATTTATATGTTGTGCTAACACATTAATAATTATAGAGAACAAAGAAAGAGCTAAGGACATAATATGCTGCCCTGTGGCACACCAAATATCAATGTACACTTACCTACATATTGCCTATATACTTACTCACTTTTTTATGAACATTTGATTTAAGTAACAGAATGTTATCTCGGTATATTGTTTTCTGTATTTAAGTAAGTTCATATAAGATGCAATAGGCTAATGATGTATGCCTCTATTTTTTTATAGGATATCAAAATTAATATAGTCGAATGCTTCAAGCTTGAGGAGCTCGTGGCTAGATAATAACAGCTGCACGGGTCGATCTTCAAGGTTAAGCAACGCTTGCCTAGGTTGGTCTGTGGATGGGTGACCATCTTAACATAACGAGTTTCCTCCGTGCCTCGGAAAGCACGTTAAGCCGTTGGTCCCGGCTGTCATTTGAAGATCTTTGGCAGTCGTTACGGATAGTCAGAAGCCAGTAAATCTGATTCCAGTCTTGCCATGAAGTACCGTGTTACCCCAGTTAATGGGTTGTGGAGGTCTGGTAGGCAGCCGCTCCTCGTAAAATACTGGTATTCAGCTGAATCCGGCTTGACTGGAAGCCGACCCCAATATAGTTGGGAAAAGGCTAGGCAGATGATGAATGCTTCAAGCTTGAATCATGTCGTAATATATCGAATACAAAGACAATTTATGTTTGGCGCCAAGTTATCGAAGATAGCCACATCATCTAGGTGTAGTTAAACATCGAACTTTGAAACTAGCCGTCATGTAACAGCGTCTTAAGTTCGCAATATAATGTGGAGCTGAAGGGCATCTGCCTAAGTCACTGAAAACGTTTTTAGTAATAAAGTAAGAACTCTATTTTTAAAGAACTAACGAGCACGAGTATCTTTGCATAACACTCGATCGTTAAGTTATTTAAGTAGTGGACCAGACAAATCCTTCAAACATATTTGAATAACTAGCTGCCGACAGCGGCTTTCGTATTGTTATAGGAATTTATATAACTTTTTTTGAGGCTCGGTTTTCAACTAATGGCTAGGCTACGCTCTAGGGTGACGCAGGAGGGTGTCTCAGACATTTACTTTTTGTTATTAGTATTTAAAATCTATAAAAAAATAGACAAATATTGTACATGGTGTATCATAAATAATCTATATTCTACACTTCGCGGGTTCCGAGAACCCTCCTATTTAAAGATTCCTCCAAACGCCTAGTTGCCACTCCGCGTGACCCAAGGGCTAACTTTTTCTTTGTCTAGATGGTATTGGCACACAACGCGCCAAAGCCACCAATATTTAGGTCACACTTCCAGCAGTTAGCGCTGGAGTACCTATATGTAAATGGTCTAGTTCATAGATTCTCAACGGGGGCGGTACCGCCCCCTAGTAGGCGCTGGAGTTTCTTGGGGGCGGTAGTGGGTTCAAAGACGAACGAGGGGCGTTAAAAATAATAATCACTACCCTCAACCACGACCACAAATAGCACGATCATACAAAGAGCGAACTAAATTTTTTAATTGTGATATAGACTAAAGTTGGTGTAAACACCTAAATATTACGTAAAGGGGGGCGTTGGGATTTTGTTTTTTTTTTTATAAAGGGGGCAGTAGTACATAAAAGATTATGGAAGCAGAAACTATGGTCTAGTTAGTTAAGTTCATGTATTATAATTAGCTAATAATGTGTAAAAAATAACAAGCTATAATTTATAGCACATAAAAAAATCACAAAGTGGATAATTGTTACTTTTGTTGGTCTAGTGGATGGTGCGGTTGGAACCGCGAACCGCACAGAATAATTATTTATTTGTTGGCGTACAAAATAATTATTTATTTGTTGTCGTACATATAGTTGTTTCGGGTCTGGGGGTTATGCGTATGTGTGGTTTCATAATTGTGAACGTAACTACACAGGAGTAGTACCTAGTGTTAAACGTATTAAAAATGAGAAATATTAGCTTTGTTTAATATTCGTTTATTTTGTGTTAAAAGTTTAGGATTTTTTTTAGTAATATGTTACAAAAATGCGAAACGTTTCGCCCTCTGCATACATCTAGCTAGAGGACTGGTAAAAGCCAATGCAAAATATTGGCATGATTTACTTTTTTATTTTCGCCAGAAACTAGGTCATATGTTACAGGAAAATAAGAAGAATACAAAACTAGCCATATCTTTAAAACGTAACCGAACGAAGATACCATACAAACATATTGCTAGTAACTTTTTGTCAGGCTTTACCTATTTTCGGACCTTAAAAGAAAAAACGGAACCCTTATAGGATCATCGTGGTCCGTCTGTCTGTCTCTCAAGACCCTTTATCTCGGGAACGCGTGGAGGTATCGAATTGAAATTAAAACCATAAATTCAGGTCTGCGGTCCCCTGACTGTTAACTTTTGGCAAAAATCAAACTTGTAAGTTAACGAATAAAAAGATACAGCCGTTTATGTCGCAAAAAACGTACATTTCGACACTCTCAAGAGAATCAAAATTCTTAGGGTACCTACTTCCCGTTGACCAAGAATCTTGAAATTTTACATAATGCATGGCACCAAATTTGTAAAAATTCAGAATACTGAAAGTTTGTAATAACATCACAAGAAAAAAAAAATGCGTTTCGGAAAAATCTTGAAGAGTCGATTCGGGAATTGAACTATTTTCACAGGTACGGAGCCCTCAGTGTGCAAGTGCGACTCGCAATTACCCTTTTTTCATATTCTAAATGAAAATACTTCCTTAAGTGATATTGTAAGGTTTCCATTGATAAAATAGATTAAATTGTTTATTACTGAAGCGGGGGACGCGGAATAACTCATTAGAGTTCCGTGGAATAGGAAACTTCAGATATCAGACATGGAGCATTTTTATTCAAGAAAAATAACGGCTAATTAATAATAGCAATCTAATAAATCATTTCTTCCGGTTACAGTTAATAGACATAATTAATTTTGCTATTGATTTCTGATACAGTCCTGTAAGATATGGCATGGGTTTCACTACTGGCAAAAAGAGAAAAGAATAATGCCAGTTATGTATGGGAAAAGTATAATTCCTCTTTTGTTGCTTCAATTTTTGTCGGATATTTTGCTTGAAATTAATCAAAATTTATTACTGAAAACCTTGAATACGATCTAGGACCCTACCTAAACCCTATTTAAAATAATGTGAATATGATACAGAAAGCTTTACACATGCCTACACATATTGAAAATGTTTTGTTTCCCGTCCTATATCGGGAACAAAACATTTTGAAACTGGTGGGAACTTAAATAAAAACACGTGGAGGAAAAACTCAACTCTCATCTGATGTTTAATTAACTTTCCTTCGACCTTTAAGGGTCCTTTAGTTACTCATTCATCCATACAAATGTGGTAAGGCGATTACTTCTTTGTTTGACGATATAATTTCAAATCAAAAAACGGTGTACGGAAGCAAGCGACAGCAAAAATATAAATAGATTTGGAACGTGTCGAGCTATCAGCGTGGAATCTTCCATATTTTTTTTATTAATTTTCGAATCTTTGGGCATAAATTAAAATCGAATGGGGTAAGGTAAGACCGGGTGGGTAGATGACAACTTATATGTATCTCAGTACCGACACGCACACACGCAATTTAAGTATTATCATTTTATTTGTAAAATTGGCAAATACTTACCTGTTTTTGTATTTTATCTACAAAACACAATAGCCGAACTCCCAAACTAAATGTTGGCACATTTGTTTAGCGTCTAGTGGTGTAAAATATACATAATTATAAGTGTTATATTTGGATGGGGTTCTCGATTGATCTGTCTTTCGTTGTCGTGTGTGACGCTGGTTATTTTGATTTTTGAAATGACTGTCGTCTTTCATCACTAGATGGCGATACTTTTGGTATCTGTCGAGCCATTTATTTTTGTCAAATTTTACATTTATTGTGATGCAGTTTCATGTTAATTTTATTATGCACAAGTACTCAGGTCCTTCAAACCTAACCTTTCCGTGTTGGGGTGTCATAACTTTACATACATTACCGCATCCGGTATTGTATACAATACATATGCAAAGTATAAAATAAATAATATTTCATACATTACCTGCACGTTTTAGATATTCTATACATTGCCATGGTATTGTATAGAATACCGGATTATACAGATTGCCGGCAGCATAATTATATAAACAAAGTAAAGTATTTAACTTCATTAAAAATTATCATTAAATAAAACAGGCATCTAAAAATAATTTGGTTTAAATTTTTCCCCTGTCGCGAGCGCTGTGTTCGAATTCGCCTAGCGACGAACCGAGGGTTAAGTAATTTCTGTATTTCATGTAATTAAATTGAGTCTCAGATACTTCTATTTGTGTAAGAATTGTTTTCGAGTTATAAACATATACTGATTTAATTAAATAGTTTACTGTTTCTGGCGAGGTGACGCGCTACCCCCGGTCCCCACTCCGTTTCTTTCTTGTGTCGGTTATTACCCGTGTAACGAGTACGTTAGGGAAATAAAAAGTGATTAGCGTGAATACAGCTAGTTACGTTGGAGTAACCATTTAACTATAGATTAGATTACTGAACAATTTTGTGTCAAGACGTTACTATTAATAGAAATCTAGAATAAAAGACGTTGTTTGTCAGCCATCGACGCACAAACGAATACCATAGACCCAACCCATGGTTCTGCACCCCCGCGTGGTGGAATATTTAGTCCGCTTTGTCCCAATTAAAAGAAATCTTTAGACGTCGACAATATAATTTATTATCATTTCAATTGATCGAGATTTTGAGGCAGTTTGCGAATTATAATACCTGTGTGAGTTTCAATTCTTACTGTATTCTTCGTAAGAAGCTATTTTCATAACCGTAGTTAATGTAGGAGGTACTTACTTAAGGTGTTTTTATACCAGTTAGGTTTCACAATTTATTTAAAGATAAGCGCATGTTTTTAATCAGTTCCTTTAGTAAAGTGCCTGTCATAATGTCGTCTTGTTTTTGCCTGCTTTTTATTAATCTGTTAAACCCCGACCGAACGCCGGCGTTCGCAAGGGGGTGGGCGTCTAATTACGGCATTCGAAAGGTTAAATAAAACTTTTTTCTGGGAATTTATAGTCAAATAGTTCATTTTAATTATATGTTACAACGATATTCTGTAAACTAGCATTCTACATAGTCTTCCTTGAGTTTTGAGTAGAGGTTCCTAAGGGTTTTTTTTTCGAAACCTTCTTTATAATCGAAGAACAAGTAGAGATCCGGCGAATCTCAACATAAAGACATTCGCCGGATAGAAGAGACTGAGATCTTAAAATTGCCGATGTCGACGCCAGATTTAACACGGCCAGCCTAGTCATTCTAATAATACTACATAGTTGAGGCAACCGATACTTAAAACTCGAATGCAGAGGTCGCTATCACCAAAATATACAAAAAGTGTCCTTTCCTGAACAGTTTTAAATTGTTGGTGGTGCCAAGTGTCCTGATGGGAGTAAGACCGTTTTTATTTTATTGCAATTGAGTCGGTTGCGACTATTTGTAAAACAATATTTGCTTGCTTAGTGTCTTTTACCGATGTAATAATAGGGGTTAAAGTACGAAATTGCCGTTTCAAATAATATGTACTACGAATTGACATTGAACCTTCATGGTTTGATATTTTTGAGTGAAACTTTTTTCAGATAGTAGGTACCTTTGAAGTTCTTCTTTTAAAAATTGTGCAACCAACGATTATCGACCTTCATTTGTTTTTTTTTTATTCATCTTAGACAAAAAAGATGGATACTTCGAAAATTCGAGTGATTTTTAATACGAGTTCGTCCCGACTTAAGTTGAGAGCTGCGGGCCCAAGTGTTCTCGCTAGATGGCGTTGAACTCCTGAACGCTGGAACCTTCGTTCTCTTGCAGATATTTTCATTTCAAGGAAGCTCCGAGCAACGAGCCTTTTCTATTGAATTTACCTAACTATTTCAAAGAGGTACTCAAGTGCACCTATTTCAAGGAAAGTATATTAACTCCTTACTGCAACGTACTTTACCTAAGGGCTCCCACACATAAACACGATACGACGTCGCGTCGTGGTAGATTTCCACGACGCGTCACGACACAACGTAAAGGTAAAGGAAGTTGTCCTTTTAAAAGTAATTAATTTAATTTTGAATTACTTATTGCTATGCTCAAATATCGACAAATATAAATCTGTATTCAGAACCTACGAGAGCTCACAACTTTTTTAGGATGCTCATCGTAGATTTCAACGACGCGACGTCGTATCGTGAAACGCCGCCGCCACATCTTTGTACGACACGACGTCGTATCGTGTTTATGTGTTTGGGCCCTTACGCGGCAAAACCAGCTCGAATTATTAATGTTGCGTTTGGAGAGGGGACTGCTAAAGCTTTCGTGATGGAACGTGAACTTTGTTTTGAAAAACGAATCCCGTGGAAGAACGCCCACACAGGTGAATAACAATAAATTGAAAGAGATGGTGGAAGCCGATCTGAGCCAAAGTACCTAGGAATTAGCGGCGAGGTTTAGCGTTACCTTACCATCAATACTGACTCGTATGCGTCAAATCAATCAAATAAAAAAAGTATGAAAAATGGGTCATGATTTGACTGATATGCAGAAAGAAACGTGTGTTGTCTTGTTGTATCGATACAGAAATGAAGGAATATTGGATCAAATGTCACAAGCATGCTCAAGCTCTTTACGATAACCGTAAGTGAAAAATGCAATCGCTGATCCCAGATCAAACGCCGCAACAATGTCCTAAAGCAAAGCTTACCAATAAAAAGGTAATGGTAACTGTTTAAAGGTCTAAGCATGACGTTATTCACTAAAGCTTTCTCCGAACTGGTCAAGTAATAATGGCAGATGTCTACTGTGCCGAACTCCAAACAATGATAGCATGCTAGCAGTGAACCAGCCCCGATTCATGAATCGATCTTCACCATTATTGCTACATGACGCGAGACCTCATACAGCACGAAAAACCGTTTTAATTCTACAGGAACGGCAATTAAAAACCATTCGAAACACCCTCCGTATTCGCCAGTTCTTGCTCCAACGGACTACTCAATTTTCGTGATTTCTGCGCGATATAAACCTTTTCTTCTCAGGATACAATACAAAATGCTTTCACACAGTTTGTCGAATCTAGATCGCCAGAGTTCTATCATAAAGGCATAAATTACCTTCCTATTAGATCGCAACAATATGTATGTATGTAGATAATAATGGTAATTATTTTGTATACATAAACACATAAATGTTAAATTTTAAAAAACTAATTTTTCAGTACAAATTGGCAATTTCATACTTTAACCCCTAATACTATAATTTCAATATGAACGCTTTCACTCAAAACTACTTCTTGCGGCTCACGATAACTTTACTGGTAAACGCATTGCAGCGGACAATGGCATTACGTAGAAGACAAAATTTCGAAGTCATGTTCCCTAAAGTGGCATATTGCCGAGATATTACGGCGTACGGCGATTATCCATCTTTACGTTGTTGAAACCTGTACGGTCTCCGGACCGTTTTCGGATCCGGACTAAGCGCTTTGCTTCGTCGTTTATACCGCGTACATCGAAGGACGGGAACAATTTGCCTGCTGATGTTTTCCCGTCCGATTATAATTTGAGTATCTTCAAGGCTAGAGTGAATAGGCTCTTAATAAACTAGTGCGCCTCACCATCAACGCATCACCACCATCAGGTTACCATCAGGTCGGATTGTAGTCAAGCACTAGTTTATGTTATATAAAAAATAAAAATTAAAGGACTACATAAAAATAATCGGCATTGCAGGGCTTACAAAAAAAAAAAAACAAGAACATTAGTTAAAGTCGTTAATTAGTTTAAGAAGTTAATTAGTGACTAAGACCGTTTTCACATTATCCGATCCGATATCGGTATCGGACGCCGATCCGATATCGGGGTAAGTAAAATGTATGAAATATGTACCTGTCTTTCATATTGTCCGACCCGATATCGGATATCGGAGCACGGCATTTCATACATTTTACTTACCCCGATATCGGATCGGCGTCCGATACCGATATCGGATCGGATAATGTGAAAACGGTCTAAGTCAACTTAGTTTAATGCCCTTTGATTTTAGTTATAAAGTGACTAAAATCATAGCTTTACTGTAGTTGAGAAAGTACTTCACCCAATAGCAGTCAGTCTTAGGCCTCATTTACGGAGATGCAGGGCGTCGTATGTCGCGTGCGGCCTGGCGCCTCGCGGGGCGTCGTACGAGTACAATTTTTCTGTTTACAGAGCGGCAGCGCTTCTAGCGGCACTTATCATCGCACGCGTAAACACAAACGTCTAGCAATATGAAACGTTGTTCATAGAGATGAGAAGCGGGATGCGTAGGGGTGCCCTTCGTTGCGCCCGCAGCGAAGCCTCAAGCGTGTAGCAAAAGACGCGGCGGGCAATGCTGCGGTGCACGCGGGATAGGTACTCAGTCCAACCGACCATAGAATTTTCTTCCAGTATAAATTTGATCACAACGTACTCCACTGTGACGGTGACTACGTCTGCGTTCTATAATTTACAAATATGACTAGCAGAAGATTCCTCCGCGAGCATAGCTTCATCGAGAGTGACCGCTGCGTGCGCTGCCGCGATAAACGCCGAAGATGAATGTAGAATCGCCAAACTTAATTACTCAGATACCCGCGAAACGAGACACAATAGTAAAACAATAACAGCGCGGTCTCATAGGACCGGTTGGGGATTCAAACGTTAAGAGGCAGTGGGCAGGACACATTGCTCGCAGAACGGATGGTCGATTCTGGAGTGAAGGTTCTGGAGTGACGGCCACGTAACGGGAGACGCAGTGTTGGGAGGCCTCCCACAAGGTGGACCGATGACCTGGCGAGAGTCGCGAGAATCCGATGGATGCGAGTCGCACAGGACCGGTTGTTGTGGCGACGCTTAGGGGGGACCTACGTCCAGCAGTGGACGTCTTTCGGCTGAGATGATGATGATGGTGATGATGAGACGCGACGGAGCAAAAAAAAACGCGTCTAAAATCGCTTTTCCGTAAACGAACTCGTAAAACGCCACATGTTTGAATTCAGTGCCGGCCGCGCGTCTCCGTAAATGAGGCCTCAACTCAAGAAAACGAACTACCTACTTCACATGTAGGTATAGCTGGATGGAGATCCAATAAAACAAAACAATTATTAATAGAAACATTGTTTTTACAAACAACTGATTACGTAGCCCAGGTATTAAAATAAAATAATATTATAGAGAGACAAAATTGTTTCTAACATATTACTGATCCAATTAGGACAATCCTACAGGAGTACAAAGATACTTTATCACCGAGTGCCAAAAGTAAAGTTTTTAACAGGGAACAATGTGTAGACCCTGTAAAATACGAGTAGGTCATAAAAAACATGTGAATTTTAAAAACAAAGAGGGTAAATTTAAGTTCTGTTGGTTTTCCTTTAACAACCTCATTATTTTTTTTCATTTGTTGTTTACCTATTTATGTATTAGATGGCACATTCATTTCTGTATTATTAACAAATAATTTAACTATTTTTCATTTCTTCTTTTATATGATTATATTGTATTAGAAAAAAAACTGATTTTATTTAAAGGTAAACCTATTGAAAAATTATGAGGACTTGATAGTCAAAATGGAAAAATGTTACAGCAACATGATTTTATGTTCCTTGACAAGTTGCTCACACACACATACTATTGTGCTATTGTCAGCAATAGAGTAAACTTAATATTAAAAATAAAACTTTGCTTCACAACATATGGCTATTTTTATGTCTAATTTTGTATCATTTTTATTTTATTACTAACTGACCTGGGAGACTTCGTACTGCCCTAATCAATAAATAAAAGACCTATGTCTTTTCTCTCCTTTTAAACCTTCCCTAGACCTCCACGAAAATTTCAACAGAAGTTAAATAAATCCGTTCAGCCGTTCTCGAGTTTTAGCGAGACTAACGAAGAGCAATGATTTTTATATATATAGAAGAAGATAGAAGATAAATGTTATTTAATCAATTTCATCCAGCTATACCATAGAGCGCCAGCTAAACTAAAACACAAATGATTTCGCTTGGGATACAAAGTTCCGACGTGATTTCACAGTGATATGGCGACAGCAACTGTTTCAAACCAGTGCTGCCGAGTCCAGTGTGCCAAACATGGCAGAAGATACCCTTTTTGAGGAGTGGCTCGAGAGCCATCATGCGTTTTCAACTTCCACATGACACAGGTCCTCACCGGACATTGTGATTTAGGGAAATTACTGGGTGGAACACCACCATGCTCTCGTGGGGGCGGGTACAGTCCATGGCCTGAAGCGAAGTGAATTGAAGCCGGTGCCCACACGCATTAGGCAACGCCCCAGTCGCCGAGGATCCGAACCCGACTTTCATTCATCGTAGGTATGGACTAGCGGACGTCGAGCTATGGGTAGCTCGCCATCCGGTTACCATCAAGACCGAGTCCGAGTTGTCGACGGAGCGTAATATTCTACGCACGTCGAAGTTTATGGGTAACTTCTAAAAGAGGAATTTTTGATGCTAGAATGGCAAGAACAACTGAAGGAACATAAATATGTGTGGTTTTAGTCCGTAAAAGTCTGACACGCGTTTCCGCTCTGCTCTAGAGCGGGAGATGTCATTAGATGATACCTTATTAAAAAAAAACTAAAACTAACTTCGCTAAAGTAGCAATAAACATCAATGCAATGTGCAAAGCAGGTCTCTAATCTAATTGAAACTGACCTATTATATGATTCACATTCAATAATAAAAATTCTTTGAATGTTTTTATCTCAACAAAGAGAAACTTTTGTTTAAACAAAACAAACAAGAATACCTACACCACTTCCATTATCTAAATAACTGAACAGAACACATGGAGGTATTACTGCACAGCTACAAAGTCACTTCCAATGTATCCAATCTAAGCACCTATGCATATACCTATCAATAATCAAATCGTAGGGGATATGATAATTTTAAAGATGAGCAAAGCATAGGGTACGCATGCACTAACCTACATACGCAAGCTCTATATTACACATATATTTACCAAAGAAAAGTACCGTTAACATAACTATTTCAAAACATAAAACTAACAACAAAGTGCAATGCTATCAACAATCGTTTTCACCATCTGTTCTAATTTTTTTTTTAAACTTACCGATGTTTTAAGCCATTGCTTGCTTATAAAACTGCATATCAGGATACATGATGCACCAAAAGACTAAATGAAATTACATATTAATAGTTTTAACACCATTCAAAGTAATGTTAAACTTTATTTTTGTAAACAATTCCTCAAAACGTTAAACACTTGGCAGACGTCAACATAACACGTTAAACGTCCGAGCGAGCTACAAAGCGAATGTGTTGAGGCGTGCGGGGAGAGGAAAACTTGAACGAAACGTCAACGTCAGTGCGTCGCCAACGTCAAATCTGTCAAGATTTAAAATAAATACGGATTGGGCTTCAAAGTAAAAGAGACCGCACGATACATTTTTTATGTTAGAAAGAGAGAGAAAGTAACACTGTTATCCGGCCCGTAGTGATGTAGTGGCTTAATTTATTGTTGTTGATGTCGAAAACTAAGAGGACATAGTTATTTATTAACAATCTGTACCTTCATATAAATACAACATTCTATAAAGAAAACAAGGTTGAATGTACATATTGTTACAATCAACAAGATAGAAAGAATCAAAGAATTCTTGTAAACAAAGTAATCTTGGTGTAAATGAAGAATATACAGGGTGTTCGGTACAGCGTGTGCCAAATTGATATGGTCGACTGGAGGGGTCATTTGCTATCCTTTCAGACCCCTAAACACTATCCATGCCCTGTGGATTTTTTTCCATCCACTTTATTTGAGAGTTTGAAGTTCCCAGTCTCTTTTGGTTCTTTTTTTGCAGCCGTGTAAATAGCTGTAACATGAATAGCTTTAATTTAAGTTAAACTATTAAATTTGCGATTAAATTTTAAGAAATCTAGATGGCTTATATCACTAATTTTTTACTTAAAAGTACTTTTATACAGTATACGTCTAAATAAAATTAAAATGCAGGCTCTCATTCTTTAATATTTGCATTTGAATGTAAAATTCGGGTCTATTTTTCAAAAAATACTAAAAACTCTACGGAAAAAATTTCATAGGGCATGAGTAATGTTTAGGGGTCTGAAAGGATAGCAGATGACCCCTCCAGTCAACCATATCAATTTGGCACACGATTTACCAAACATTCTGTATATAGATGTTTATATGTATATGTACTTATTTTTATTTACAAAATATGTGTAGTACTAATAAACGCAAAAGTTTGGATTTATGGATGCCTGTTACTCTTTCATGCAAAAACTTCTGAAAAGATTTCGATGAAACGTGATGGAAAATGAAAGGATACAATAATTTGCACCGAGCTAAACAATGATATGAAATTATCGTTTTGCTGCAAATTGCGAAAAAACCCCTTTTGTGACATTTAACCCCAAATATTTCTTTTTCCCGGTGTCGGATCGATAAGAACTTTTTTTTTACAGTTATAATTATGCAACTAGTTACGTTTTAAAGTCGCAAAAGATATTTTTA
Organism: Mythimna separata; assembly: GCA_030763345.1. Lineage (NCBI taxonomy): Eukaryota > Metazoa > Arthropoda > Insecta > Lepidoptera > Noctuidae > Mythimna > Mythimna separata. The sequence continues at coordinate 15,694,989 of CM061167.1, read as the reverse complement.
ACTTCATAGAACCTACCACTGGCCTGCAAATAGTAAAAAACGTAACAAAATTTTAATTTCGCAGGCAGCCCTGACGCTTTCCCCATAATTGCCAAGTCGAACTTTGACATCCACGCCGATCAACTACTACACATGAGTAGAGATATTGAAGCTCCGTCTGCTTCTAATAGCCAGCAGTAATGAATTGACACCAAGAAAGAGAGAAATTATGAAGACTATAAACAAATAATACACAAAGAAAAAAGTTAAATAATTTGCGTGCTCGAAAGAAACGTAACGTAAGAAACGTAAGGAAAATGAAACTGTTGTTTCTTTTCTATAAGTACTAAGCTGTGCATCACGTTTTAGTACGCTGAATTTATAACATAATTAGAATGACTACATCAAAGACTATTTTAAGTTACATGGGTAACATAATCATCGATATCTATCAAAAGAAAAGACGAGTCGTACAACACTGCCCTAGCATACATTCACTTTTGACACATGTATCAATAACGATTGATTACGATTGTTTCTGGTTTCGTTTGACAGTTGACATTGCCAATCTATGGAGTTTTGTACTAAATCTATGGGTCAAACGTTACTTCCCAAGCGTTTCGAATGAATAAAGTCCAAAGTAAAGAAATGCCTTGGGTATAACTCAAAAGTATTTAAATGCTCGCGCTTTCATTAGACTGACTATAGTAGGAGAATCATGTCTTGACACTTCAAAATATATTTTTTATTTCCTATAATTGCAGCTGAATAATGTTGCCAATTAAATTAAAAAATAAACTCGTCGCGCTTTCATTAGACACACTATAATTGTATTTGTGATTATTTTGAACTTCTTTCCTTCTAGTCTATGGACACACTAGTAGAAAGAGATATCATACCCTTTTGCATTGTACGCTTCGGTACGTTTTCCGCTACATCCAGCCGGGCTTCGGCTGAAATGAGTGAAAAGTATTGATTATACGTCAATGTCAAAGTTAAAACTTCAGTCTTGTACTATGTTGCCTATTTTAGCATTGAAGTTCGTGTCGTCTTCTTTCCTCATAAGCGAATTTATATCAGCTTTCCTGCTTTGCATTCAAAATACAAAACTCTTCATCGCTGATAGTTTTCAGTAACACTAAACTGGCGTACATATTGGTTGAAAGAAAATAAATTGTGTTTGTGTAGAACTGTAGGACAAGTTCGACTCAAATAGCAGCAAATTTGACAACGAAGATGTCCGTGCCACCTGTGAGCTACAGTGTTCCACCACCGCAGCTGAACATGCCACCGCCGGTTCCAATACCTCCGAGTGTGCCGCCTCCTCACATATTCAGCCGACCACCACCATACGCGCCGCCGCCCTACTGCCCCATGGCAACCTTACCTCCTATGAACGTACCTCCACCTACCACACCTTATCCAGTGGTGCCAATAGAGGTTCACTCCGCTCCGCCACCATATTTTGCGACACCTCTTAGCTATCCCAGCGCGAATCCGATAGCAAGCACCTCTCATGACTATAACGACCCCCTCTCAGTTACTTTTTGTTCTGAAAATTCTACATCTTCAGGATTTCACTACGGAAGGGATACAATTGATGAATACTCTCACAGTCTATCAACAAAACGAGCTTATTCTCCTAGTCGTGACAGAAGTCATGATAGAGAACATGAAAGAGATAAAAGATACCTCAGATACAGTCGAAGTCCAAGCCGGCACAGATACGACAGGCAGTGCCGTAGTCCAAGTCGTCACAGGCATGACAGGCACCGCAGTGGCAGTCCCAGTCGTCATAGGTACGAGAGGCGTAGCAGCCGTAGCCCATATCGTCATCGGTCTGAGAGGCGGCGCAGTCATAGTCGTGACAGGCGACCCAGTCGCAGTCCATCTCACATTAGCCACAGAGACAGAGAAAAGTCTTACAGGCAAAGATTTGATGAAAGGCGGGAGTATGAGCGGAAAAGATGTGAATATGAAAGACATCATAGCATGTCTCGAAGTAGGGAGCTAAGGAGTCACAGTCGAGCTGAGTCTCGTGATTCAAGAAGGACTTTCCGGTCTCCTGGAAGGCTGAGCGAGCGACACAGAGAACGAAGAAGCGAGCATTCACCCAGTAGGGACTCTCGTCTTCCTAGCCGAACTAGGGAGTTATCACAGGTATCAAGACGCTCAACAAGACATGAGCCAGCTAAGCCAATGTCTGACCGTGAAAAAATTTTAGAAGAATACAGGTTAGTAGATGATTCTCTAAAGTTATAGAACACCTTTAAAAGCAATATTTATTTTAAAATCGGCATTTTCTACAGTACCATATAATTTCATAAAATGTTTTCAAAATATTTTTTTGTACAGCTGTATGTGTATGTCGGGGTGGTGTCTGTAACTCCATATTCAAAGCATGTATTTTGCATATGGGTAGCTTCACATATTAATGGGCCTATGGCTCAATGACCATGACTCCACACAATTGATTTGCAGTTAGTTCTGGCCCTGTTCCTTAAGTGGCCATCAATGGAGTGAACTGTCGGCTTGGCCTGCCTAGCCCACTGTAAATGAGCTCTTCGCATGTAATACCCATTAAACTGCAAGGATCAGGAGTTGCTACGCCTACCAAAGTTGACCCATTGATGAGTAACCAAAATAATATACAAACCTCTCCAACTGCAAAGGGGTCTTCCCTTTATAGTTGGATAGGATAGTAAGTTGTGTATCCCGAGCTATCATCATGGCTCGTTGTCTGTTTTTATGGGTTGTAAGAATTGTGGAATTTTGAACATCAATCCTTAAAAAGGGAACCAGCGGTCATCATCAACATCTTCCTGCCCTTGTTCGCTGTTATTTGGGGTTAGCGTAACACGTTTTTTCCTTCTATTCTGTCCTATCACCCCTCATGCTGTCACTGACATCTTTGTCTTTCATATAGTGGTAAGAAAAGATGGTTGGATTGTATTGTGGGATGGACCCCGAGTTACATTTTCATACAACGAGTCTTACATGATTATGATGTAATTAAACATCTTTTGCTAAATATTTTGGAAACTTTGGATATCTTGTTTATATTTCCTATGTTTCTATAGATACCTATCTTAAATTTGTGTAAGGCTAATCGAGTAGAGACCTCTGAAACTCTGCTATTTTGCATGAACTATTGGTACAACTAGAACCTTGTATATTTAATTAAGATTCTTCATTGGCCTCCCTCTCCAAGCATCCAACATCTGCCATGTCATTAATAACTGGGTTGTAGATGTCATTGAAGCAGTTGCTCCATACCAAAAATGGTAATTTATCTGCAACCTGTTTGACTGTAAGTCGTCCTGAACATAGTTAAGGCAAAGCAAATAATTACAACATAAGTCTAAGGTAGCCTAGAAGAGAGATAGTATATGGATGAAGAGGGAGACCTAACAAAAGATGGACGGAATATGTGAAAAATGATATGGAAAAGGTGATAGCATAACAATTGTCAAAAGGAAGAAAAACATGTGATCATAAAATAAATGAGACAAGGGCAGAAAGATGATTAATTCCAGAACAACTAAAGATATTTTTGTAATATCTTTAGTTGTTCTGGAATTAATACCGTAGTACCATATGGTACCCATGCAGATATAGTACAGGTATTATATATTTTTTTTTTTTTAATCTATTATTTAGAGGCTTTAGTGCACTCTGGGTGACTATGCCAGCCTCATGGGATCAGTCCTATTGTAGCATAATGGGCATCCTGCAAGCTGCGATAGCAGACTGCAGGTCACCCATTACTCTACTCTATCCTCTACTCGCATTTTCAAATATAGCTCACTCTGTACTCATATTCTCTACTCCACTCTATCCTTTCGCTCTCTCATACATCTTTTAAGAAACTTGTAAATCTTCTGTGCTTCTTCAGACATTGGCTGGCTCAGAATCATATTGATTCCACCATTGTGGAGGTCAATATTTGGTAACAACCTCCTCCTCAGTTCGCGATACTGGTCACATTCCACCATTACATGAACGATATCTTCGGGCACCCGACATGTATCGCACAGTGGCGATGATTTAACCCCCATCAAATGATAAAACTTGTTCAGTGGAACATGACCAGCCCGCAACCTGAGAGCTGCAACCATTGTCTCCCTAGAGAGGCTGGTACATTCAAACCAAGGTATTGACCCTGGTGTGTCCTGCATGGTATAGTACCAAGCACCCTTAGTTTGTGAGCACTCTCTAAACGACTCCTTCCACTTCTCTTTACACACCCTTCTAGCCTCTGGGATAATCTCCCAACTGTAGGGCTGATCCAGAACATCCACGCCATTTATATGGTAGAACAATGTTCACCGAATCAGTTATATATTGGATAACAAAACAAAGAAGAATTTAAGTTCTGCTGGTTATCCTTTAACAACCTGTTTTTTTAAATTGTTTTTTAAGGCCGTAGCATCCAATCAGTGCCATAAAACAGTGAGTTTTTGAAGCCTACTCCTCGGTAACGGCTTAGTCAATAGGTTTGAAAACCCACCATACGCAAAATACGCGCTTTAGTCGTGGAGTTGGATACCAGCCCGTTTTATCATTACCATAGCTTTAAAAAAATATGTTTATTATAAACTCATATAAGTACAACATTTGCAACATATGAATTTTTCGTATGACTAAATACTTTTGCCGAAACAAAAATTTACGGCATGATATTTTTTCACTGTTTTCCAAAAAAAAGAACTTTGAACTTGAAATATAAAACAAAAAAATACTGCAAGTCTTCCATAGTACAATGTCAAAGATGCCAATAGTATGGATATACCAAAAACTACTGTATGAGACCACATCATTGTCTTAAATGGACAGACTCACACCCGATCAAAAACTGCCCAAAAACTGACTGCTTCACACCAGCAACATGCATGTTTGGCTCACACCCTTCAAACTACAAAGGGTGCGAGGTTGACAAAAAGATCTTGGCCCGAAAAACTCAACAGCGCTCACACACAAATGTAAAAGACATACTCCCCAAGTTCATATATGTAACTACAAGTCAACACACACCACAATAAGAACAAGCAACAAATATGACTATTAACAACAGTAAAACAGATACAGTGAGGTCCTGAAGAGGCACCCAGCAAGACAAAAATTGTTAAGGAACAACCAGGTCAAGAAAATCATCAATAGTTATACTTAGGTATATATATAACAGTTATGCAAAATGCCACCTGGCAGCTTTGGACTCAGTGGAAAGGCTTGCAAAGAGGCTAATTGGAGATCCAGATTTGGTCTAATCTACAAAGCCTTGACCACAGGCGTGACGGACTTCAAGGGTAGACTGAATAGTCTCGTAATAAATAAGTGCACCATCAACGATTGCATCACTGCTTACCATCAGGTGGGATCGCGGTCAAGCATTAGTTTATACCAATTTAAAAAAAGTTAATAAACAAAATGGACAAAACCTAATTAAAACAAGCAGAAAAAATCGACATCATCTTACAACAAATGAGGAACATGTTGGGGCTCTTGACAATGCTTGTGAACAAAATATTCTCATACTAAATAAAATTAAAATAGCATCTTGGAACAAAAATAGTTTATCAGACAACAAAGGTGAAGTTGAGGTACTGCTGAAAATGCGTACTAAACTGCTGTTTTAATAAAATTTACCATTAACCATTACGAACTCCCCTCGTACAAAACTAAACACATCCAAGCTATGAAAATAAAGATCCAAGACACGAACGGCCACTTTAGTGTTTCTTCAGTTTATTGATCCTCAAAACACAAAATAATAGAAGAACAATTCATTGTCCATGTTAAAAGACTTGGCACGCGCTTCATAGCTGGGGTGTTTGAAACGCTAAGCATCCACACTGGGGTTCCAGGTTGTCTGCCGCAATAGGGAGAGAATTAAAAAAATCCGTTGATAGGAACTACCTAACGATAATAGCCACCTCAGAACCTACCCACTGGCGACGGACCCTAACAAACTGCATGATGTGCTGGATATTTTCATTATGAAGGGTCTTTCTCGACTTTACTACGAGGTGGATGGTTGCCTTGATGGTTCCTCGAATCATATCCCAGTCATTTTAACAGTTAGCACCAATGTACTGAGTCAACAAAAAACCCTTGATTATATAATTGCCGTACAAACTGGGAATTATTTGGTACCCTGATTGAAGATAGTTACGAGTTTCTCTAAAATCTGTGGATGAAATTGATAACGCCGTCCTAAAATTCATGCGTACGGTACAAGAAGCTTGCTGGACGAGAACTAAAGAAGTCACACGAAATAATACAAGACACAACTTTGTTCTAAAAGCAATAAGACAAATGGATCTGGAGAAGCGAAATCTACGCAGAGTATGCACAACAGCCGACATGCTGACCACAAAAGAGCATTGAACGCCTATACAAAATCACTAAAACAGGCCATGCAGGAAACTGAAAATGTCACAGTCGAGGCAAACCTGCTGTTGCTGTCAATTACTGCCAACACCAATTACTCACTATGGAAGGCATATAAAAGCATGGATCAACCAACAAATCCGAAGCCACCCCTCCATCTGAACGGTAAATGAGCCAGATCGAGGCAAAAAAGGCAAATGCTTTTGCTGTGCACTTCTCCCAAAGTATTTGTACTTAACAAAGACTCCCATGGGTCTAATGAAGATGATATAGATGAAATCCCCCAGCAAGACTTTCAACTTGAGGTCCCTCTAAAAGTAGCGAAGCCAGGAGAGATTAGAAGATTATAAAACTGACTAGATGACAAAAAAGCACCAGGGTTTGACCTGGAATTACCCCGTAAGGCGATAATCTACCTAACTACTGTGTTTAGTTATATCATGCGATTAGAATACTTCCCTGCCCTCTGGAAGGTGACACAAGTAATCATGGTCCATAATGCTGGGAAACCACCACACGTAACATCTCACAGACCATTGAGCCTGCTTCCAATCATTTCAAAGATCCTCGAAAAGGTGCTATTGCGACGACTATCTCATGCAATGAAGGAAACCCTGTTAATTCAGACCAACAATTTGGTTTTAGACCAGAGCATGCCACCACTGAACAAGTTCATAGAGCCTGTAAGTTCATTAGTGACGGACTCGAACGAAAACAATATTGCTCGACAGCGTTCCTAGATGTGCAACAGGCTTTCGATCGTGTGTGGCATACAGGGCTTCTATGTAAAATTAAATTTCTTCTACCCCACACTTTTTATCGAATACTGGAATCGTATCACACCAACAGAATATTATAAGTGAAAGAGTTTGACATCACATCAGGATTTTACGACATTCTGGCCGGAGTTCCACAAGGCTCACTGCTTGGCCCAGTACTGTACATGATATTTACTGCAGATCTACCACAACCACCTGGGGTCATTATTGCGTCCTACGCAGATGACACGGCAATATTAGCCTCCAGCACACACGCACTAGAAGCTACAGCAGTACTCCAAAGATGCCTCAATGATATAAACCAATGGCTTGACAAGTAGAGGATCAAAGCCAATGTCAAGAAGTCAGTACAGGTCACATTCACTCTGAGAAGAGAAACTTGTACATCGGTGTACCTAGGTGGTAGACACTGCCTCAGAGCGATTCAGTCAAATATCTAGGAATGCACTTGGACCGTCGATTGACATGGCAAAAATACATCAAACCAAAACGTTGTGAGATAAATCTCAAATACAAAGTACAGGCTTTTGGCTAATGTGCAGAAATTCCAAACTGTCTCTGGACAACAAACTCCTAGTATTCAAGTATGCTATAAAACCAGTTTGGACCTATGGAATCCTGTTGTGGGGAGCAACTTGTGATATTTTTTTAGCATTATCGGCCTTGTATTGTTCTCACTGTTCGGACTCAGGCCTCCTCTCTTCGAATTTTTGGTTTTAGGACATGCCGGTTTCCTCACGATGTTTTTCTTCACCGTTTTGAGGGCAGTGGTGATGAAATAAATTACACTGTAAAGTAATGCGCATAGCTGGGTTTGAACTCACGACCTACAACTTGTAAGTCGGGGCAGGTAACGCTGGGTCACCATTGCTCTTTTGTGACTCTAATGAGAATAAAATCTAAAGAACCCGGAATACACAAATCTGTAATGCACTCTGGTTCATACGAAACTTCAAAGTACACAAGCTTACCAATATGCGGCACAATGAATGAAGAATAGGAACATGTGCAGGGAAACATAAAAATAGACTAGAACATCCAAACCAGCTGACATGACCAGACTATGTGCGCAGACTAAAGAGACACAGAACCATGGAACTTAGCTACAACAATAGCTCATATACTGCTATACACTGCTGCCGCTGTTATATACTGCTATGTTATTGCGTTTATGTGTTGGTAAGGAGGATACTTCTAATGATATCACTCCACCGGAATTCTCCGTTCAATACATGTGCTCATAGTCGGAAGAACTGATTGAAAGATATAATTTGAGAAAAAAAAAGGTTAAATCTTCCACAGACAGAATATAACATATTTAAAAATCCTTCAATATTTCGCAAAGAAAATGCATTTAAAGGTCAGTGGGCGCTGCTGGCCAGAATTAAATGCACAGATACTCGTACTGCTGTTTAGGCGGTAGTGTTGGGCGTAGTTGACTACTGTTTTGTAATCAGATTACAAATTACGATTAAAAGTAGTTAACTACATGTAATTTGATTGATGATTACATGTAACTTAACTACAGTAATCCGTAGTAAACATGAACTAGTTGTCAATTTGATTGCTGTTCTTTAGTAGTTATAATTACTGATTACTTGAGTAGTAAGAACTAATATTTTGTAATTAAATAAACATTTAAATTGTTGGAATTAATGATTTATCAAAAGAGAATCTGGCTCTATACTTAATTTAGTTTTAAAAATAAACCGAAACATATAAAAAGTCACGTATGTTGCAACTACAATTTGTAGTTAGTAATCAAAATATTTAACTATTTTTCACGATTATTAAATTTAATTTATAGTGATGATTACTAATTACAATATGTAGTCGTAGTTATTAATCAGTAGTTAAATTGCATATTGCCCAACACTGCTAGACGGTAGTACGAATATGTGTCCGTTTAACTCCGGCCAGATGTTCAAGGGACTATACACCTGAACATATTGATGTGGCTCAATCCGTTAATGTATTAGCAGCATTTAAAACTTAAAATCCAAAATGGCTTATAAGTTTTAAAGTAAAACTTTAATTTCCCCTTTGAAAGGGCTTTGGTGTTATTGTATATTTGTGTTATTGTGTAGTGTATATTGTATCAGAAAAAAAACGCTTTTTTATATTTTTAGGAAGAATTATTGCAAAACTTCTGAGGACTTGATAGAAAAAATGGAACAATGGTCCAAGGAGTACAACTCAGATGAAGAGGAGGTAATTCATTTCTAGCCTGTTTTTGCAGTATACAGATTGCTGATTTAGCCATTAAAATGAACATGCTGACTTGCAATGCTAATCACACACAAGCAGAATCCTTAAAATTTCTATAGTTTACTTAGTTTACATAAAAGGTAGCTTTGGGCTTATTCGGTGCTTTGGGGTAAATGTTACCCTCATAGTTTTACGCCCGTTTTCAATAAGCTATGTATCTAAAGTTGCAGAGCTACTAAAGATAAACAAATCTATCCTTTTGCCCTTACTTGCTTTCCTATAACCTACCGACCGTTAGCATTTCCTACCAAAAGTTGTCGATTCATAGATAGAATCTTACTGTTTATCGGAGAAAGCTATCTATGAACTGCGGTAGGTTATTGAAAACGGGCGTTAGTAGTTTCGGCCATGCGTTAATCCGTCAGTCATACAGGATATTTTCTATATAGTTACATAATTATATTGAAAGAGATGCTTTTGCTTTCGTTTTATTTACATTGCTCTTATATAACAGAAGCGATAAAAAATATGTACCTGAGATAATTATTTGTAATATACCCTTGTGTGTCCATGGAGTTTCTTGCACATTCCCCTCCATAGAGATCTATGCTTTGGAATGTGCAATTAGCAATATTTTTCTGAGTGACTTATTTCCAAATAAATGCAAAAGTGCCTGTGAATGGTTTATTTAAAACAAATGCTTTGATTTGATTAAATTCGGATAGCTAAACAGTAATAAAAGCTGCTTGGCTATGATTACGAAGTTAAATAAAATGTATAGGTAAAACAATTTTATTCTTTAATATAACTCACTATCTTTTGCTTGCGCCTTCGTCCGCGTAGAAATCAAAAATGTTTATTAGGTTTTTTATTGATTTTGTTTTATTGTAATCAATTAGCTCTTGTCTGCGACTACAGCGAGCCGCTAGAGGATTAAACCTTACCTCATTTAAAACTAATGAAATAATTTCAGACATCGAAAATGTGGTACAGAAGCTCCCCAGCAGAATTATACTACAAGCAGGTAGAGGGTGGCACCTCGGTGCAGCAGACTAGCAAGCTGGAGAGCATCTGCGACGTGTTCTTCAAGGAGCTCATCGAGAGGGGCCGGAAGGCCAGGCCGGAGGTGGATGAACTGCCTCCTTTGAAGCCCTCGAAAGCTGCCAAGTGTAAACATAAGGGTAAGTTTCTTGTCTGATAGACATTTGCCTTTCAAAGCTTTGAAATAATGCTGCTCTCAAGTTTTACTCAGGTTGATGTTACAAAAATAAAGGATCACAAAGCATTATAGGAAGGATTTGCATATGGATTACTTCTACTGGCATGGTGCACCAGTGAGTTTTATTAATAAACTAGCTGTCCCCTGCGGTTTCACCCGCATTTATCGTTACTGCTCTGCTCCCGTGGGTCGTAGCGTGATGGTATATAGCCTATAGCATTCCTCGGTAAATGGGCTATCTAACACTGAAAGAATTTTTCAAATTGGACCAGTAGTTCCAGAGATTACCCCCTACATACAAACTTACAAACTTACAAACCTACAAACTTACAAATTTTACCTCTTTATAATATTAGTATAGGCTAGCTGTCCCCTGCGGTTTCACCCGCATTTTTCGTTACTGCTCCGCTCCCGTGGGTCGTAGCGTGATGGTATATAGCCTATAGCATTCCTCGATAAATGGGCTATCTAACACTGAAAGAATTTTTCAAATTGGACCAGTAGTTCCAGAGATTACCCCCTACATATAAACTTACAAACTTACAAACCTACAAACTTACAAATTTTACCTCTTTATAATATTAGTATAGATAACTTAGATTGAAATTCTATTACTATTAAAAAATATTATCCTTAATTTTGACAAAATATTCACTGAGAGTTTGTTTAACTACATTTTATTTATTTATTCGTTTATCCACACAACGCAACGCCTTCCAACAATTACTTTATTGAAACACAAATTTGTGTGCGCAGTAGAGTGGTAGAATGACAACAATTTTCTGTGGATTAACATTTATTTTCATAATTAATTTTAAGCCGATGATGGAAGCTCTTCATCAGAGAGTGAAGATGAATGCTTGGATGAAGACGGTCTCCAGGGCTACACAGACAGGATCATGCTGGAGCTGCAGAGGAAGCAAAGCCATCCGAGGAGACTTCACCCTGAGATGTGGTAAGTAACACAAAACATTAGTAGAATGTTTAACAAATTACTTCATCGTCTATACCTAGCTTGTACTGTCTCACTGCTGGGCAAAGGCTTCCCTTCATTTTTTCCATCGTTCATGGCTTTAAACCACTTCTAAAACGGTCAAACTATAAAAGGACAAATACCGTTAACTTCAGCTATGTAATTAGAGTTAATTTGAATTTATCGCCATCAACTGAAGTTAGTAAGTACGCCAACTGAAGTAAGATGCCTGCTAGGGCTCTGGGGAATTTCTGAAAAGGAAACACGTGGTTCTAGAATGCGAAAGGTGTGGTTTCAGTCAGTGAAGTAAGCCTGACACGCCCTCCTGCTTCACCCTACAGCGTGAGAAGTTATTGAATGACTTCCCACCTTAAAAAAAAAACCTAGTTGAGAAAAGACTAGGCACTTAGCTGCCTTAGTGGAATTCCCTGTTGGAGTTTGTGTTTCCTGATAGCTGCTACTTAGGAGTCTTCAAGTCAGTAGTGAAAGTGAATAGGTTACTTCTAGGCAAACCTGCTCCATCGTCGACCACATCATCGCTTACCATCAGGTCAGATAGTGGTCAAGCGTGAGCCTGTGTGAGCCTGAATAATAATAAAAAAAAACGTTAATTGATATTTTGAATAGTTATAAAAAAAAAATAATGTTGGTGGTAACTCGTGATGTAGGTTCAACAACACGGGCGAGATGAACGGCGGGCCGCTGTGCCGCTGCAGCGCGCGCGCGCGGCGCCAGGGCATGCGCCACGGCGTGTACGCCAGCGAGGAGGCCTTCCCCAAGTGCATCCCCACGCAGAGCAACATCGACAAGCTCTTCCACTACAGGTGATCCATCTCAACGAGACGTCAACGTTTCAAGTTAACTTGTAGCGACATCTATGACGTCACAGAATCCTGCACCGCGCTAGCAAAGTTCTCCGCGCGATTTGAAATTGAATACAAAAGCCTGAAATCATTTATCGGGCAGTAGCCCACTGGACATAACACCCGCCCGATTGGAGGATTCTCCCTTTTCTTTCTTTTTGACTTTACTTTTGGACTTTACTCTGTGTCCCACAAATCCTTCAAAAGCTGACTATTTACGTGCTTTTTCCGCTAATCTATCAGTAATACGGAAGAAAAAACTTGTGATTGTAACGCATAAAAGCGGATTTTAAAATAATTCTATTCTTTCAAATAAGTGAATACAGCATCTGAAATTAGAAGCAACGAATTAATTTTTACTTTGACATATAATATAACGTTATTTTTAGTACACGCAAAATCTGAAAATAGTTTGTTCAGAATCGGTAACTAAATCTATTGAAGTAACTATTACACCATGTTATATTTTTCTCAAAATATGTACTTACAAGTTGGACACTGAGCGGCATTAAAGTTCACTGCGGCGCGCGTGCACTGCGAACGCGTCAGAATGTTTGTCGACTAGTCTCACAAAAAGCATATCAATAGTCGCAAGTTTCTCATCTTTCCAGAATCACAGTGTCGCCGCCTACAAACTTCTTGATCAAGTCTCCCACCATCATAGCTCACGACGAGCACGAGTTCCTGTTCTCGGGCTTCTCCATGTTCTCGCACTACAAGCTGGCCAAGCTGCCCACGTGCAAGGTCATCCGCTTCAACATCGAGTACACCATCCTGTATGTGGAGGAGCCACCGCCGCAGAACTTCACTATCAAGGAACTGGACTTGTTCGGTAAGTTTACGTTTTACTTATCGCTTTGTGTGAAACTAGAATTTAAAATTCTGTTATATATGATTTTTGTCTTGGTTATATCTGAAGTCAGGTAATAGTAAAAGCTGGGTGAATGGCTGAAAGCTCCATTCATATAGTGTAGACCTAGTGTTGGACTATTGGTTCACCAGATCTGTGCGTGATAGAATCGACAGCGAATTATTCTGTATCTGGTGTCGCAATGCGAGTAACGTAAGCTCAGATATAAACAGATTTGTTTGAAAAGTCAACTATTTGTTCTAAAGCTGCGCTATGCGACGTCTATATTCTAACTAATTCGAAGATACATGACCACGTCAGCCATTTGCATCCGTTTCACCTAAATATTTTTCAGAGGAGTTTCTGTTCTACGAACTGTTGGAGCTCGTCGATCTCGACCTGGGGAAGGGAACTGACACGACCTGCTCGCAGTTCCACTTCATGCCCCGATTCGTAAGATACCTACCAGAAGGCGGTTGTGAGGTATATCTACTACTTTTTTATATAATATTCCTTTCAAAATTCTTTACAGAAAATTAGAATCTGCTAATCAATTGCTAAACAGCTCAGAGATTATTTTTTTTATAAATGTGGCCTGTCATTCTCATTGCTTTTATTCATTTCGTTTAATAAAACAATAAAAAAATAAAAAGCGTAGGTGAAGAAAATTATTATTATATTTATGTAAGTGTATTCTAAAATGTGAAAGCTGACCTATAAGTTGATTTGTTGACATACATAATAAACACAACGTCGAATTGTGCTTGAACATTTTTGAACACTGATAGTTTAAAAAAATATAGTTTCCTTGATTTCAAATTGAAAACAGCACAAAAAAAACTTTGTAAAAAAACTCTATTTTATAAATCTTAAAGATCGAAATTTCCAACCAGTTTTGACTCGGTATTTTTTTTATAATATTAAAATATTATTTCAAATGTGCGCAGTATAATAAGAAAATACTTACAATTTTGTCAATTTCAAACGATCGTTTAACTAAAAGGGTCAGCTTTCAATATTGTTGATATTATAAACAACCTTTTACTACGTTCTAAGTGCGCGACATAATGATTTAGACAACTTTGCAGAGTTAAAATTCCCTGTTAGTGTTTCCTTCATAACAAAATCAACGTGTTTGCAATTACGTTCTAAAAACTTATATCACAATCATCGCTCGATTATGCGATCATCGCATTGATACGGAAAACCAACAGTCAACATCGAAACTGGCAACTTTCATAGACGCGTATTCGTCAACATAGGGCAATCGTGTCGTTGCCACTTCATCAACAGAGGTTTATAATTTTGTATGTAAGCTGTGAGCAGGCATACATCAGGCGTTTATGACGAATACGCGACTTTGAAGCTACGCATTCGTGGACAGTGGGCTTCCTAATAATACTTACTGTTCATGTAGTACAACTATATTGGACATATAGTGCTATACTTAAGCGATACATGTTCAATTTTAGCCAATGCCATTTCCTTGACTTAATTATCCTCTATCCGAAAAATAGGGCCCGTAGTTTTCCCCTTACATTGAAGAGTGCAATTTATTCAAGAATCTATTAGACCTCTTGTACACGGCACGTTTTTCGCCGTACGTAGGCAATAAAACATACCATATACAAGGCAATAGGCTGCGATACAACACTGATGAAACACGGCGGCGGTGCCTGCCGGGCGTAGCGCCGTAGTTTATGTTTATGCCGTGTACTAGAGGCCTTAGGGTGTTTTCTGACATCTCTCGTCTATGTACACTCACATCCAAGACCAACCCGGCCTCGTGAAATAAAATATCTGCAACACAGTTGTCGCTCACTTAGGACGTAAGGTTATCAACTTGGCTTCTTCTATATTTCTCAATATTTTCATACATGCTCTCTGGTCCTGTGTGGTCAGGCGTATAAGGTTAGTGTACTTGTTATAATGGCTATCCTTTATTATTATTTTTTATACCATCTGCACCACCCCTCACCTAGTCATTCTGTCCCCAGAGAAGTAATATAGTACGGGCGTTCCCTAGGGAATCATGCGATTTGAATTTGGAATGTCAATGTTAAAAAAACTTATTAAGTGAAATAAAATTTTCTTGTTACAAACGAGTTCATTCAAAAATCAAACTGGCCGCTAACAATAATGCTTACTTTGTCTTGGGCGGTTTGAATTCCTCACTTCAGTCAGGTTTCTATAGAGACTCCCTCGTAATTATATAAATCCCTTACTACATTCCATATTAGATTTTAGCAACCTTCGTTTCGTTCCGAATTCTTGTAGCATCCCTTTTTATCCATATCCATTAACTCCCTTAAGATTACATTAGTATATTAATTTCAATATTATATTTTCCACCTATAAATATTTCATATTATTATGCAGACATTAGAAAACTGCTAGTTTTTAATAAGTAGAAGCGGCTCCGCCCCTGTGAAGTTCTTTCCAATATTATATTCCAGGCGACATATCCCATACGACATTTTCCATTTTCAATTTTTCATCTGCTTTTATGGGTTTTCCCTATTTTATGAATCTGCTTATTAGTGAAAAGAACATAAAAATCCTTCTGGAAGTTTTAAATTTATCTTGAACATTAGACAGGCCGTCGCGGTGGGGGACTTGTTTTATTATGTTGTGTTTTATTATATACAAGAGTAGATAGACAACACGTTATTATTTTCTCTAACAGGTTATTTATTTTAATTTTAGGTTTCAATAATCTATAATGTTAATTGCTATTGGTTCCAGGTGTTGTCAATGTGCGAAGTACTGAAGTACTTGATCGCGGAGAGTGGACCGTTGATAGCACCCGGAACGTTGGACGATGTTCATGCTATGGACCATTATACCTGGCAGAAGTTCGTCGATAAGATTAAAGGTAGGTTATTAATATTATACTAAATAATACATCAGGATCAGTGGTGGCCTTAATCATTACGAGGCCCCGGGCAACATCTTTTCGAACCCCTTGCAAACAGGGAACCCACTCAAATATATGCACAAAATTTTATCCTAATCGGCCAAACGCTGCAGGAATTAGGTGACAAACACGCACAGCAGAATTATATATACAAATAAATATAAACTGGAATATTTAAATTAAAAAGTTTTAAATATGAGCTTATTTTTCTGATCGAGTGGTTGCGCGAGGCCCCTACAAGAGCGAGGCTTCGGGCAGTGTCTTACTCGTTACCCCCTAGGGCCACCACTGATATACAGCAATTAAAAAAATCCAAATTGATTTCATTGATAAGCCCGAACTCAAAAATTCCTCGTATGATGTTCTGCTTGACGGAGGTTAAGCAAAGCTGTAATGTCTTTGCTGTAAATGGTATCTAGAGCTTTTGTTTCTCCTCACAAAGTTCATTTTCAACACTAGTTTTATGTCTTACACTGTTTCCATTGTTATAGGTATGATAGTAACATACCCCGGCAAGAAGCCGTGTTCAGTGAGGGTGGATCAGCTGGATCGCAGCCCGCCCAACCAGCCTGGGACCTCTACGGATCTAAGGACTTACTACCCTGAGATCGTGCACTTTGGCATACGGCCACCACAACTCAGTTATGCTGGGAACCCAGAGTAAGTACCACCATAACCAGAGTAACCTATATTCTTGCAAATAAAGAAATTTATTTATTCATTAAATTATTAAAATGTTTCACTTTTTTAGGATTAGAAAAACCAAAAATCCACCCTGTGTACTTTTTGTTTATTGCACTCAACATAATAAAACACAAAACAAGTGTCAAATAGTGGCTGTGTAAACTATTTGATTCGTATGAATAAAGTCGTATTACTTTGGCCCAATCCTATTAACCGATAGGAACACGGGACACTATTTTTACTGTGCTTCTATAGATTATCTAACTTAGACCCGCAAAATGCCATCTGTCAGCTTTATACTCACCGTAATGTCGTGCTAAGAACTTGTGTTCTTCACGATCAACTATTGCGTCAGCAGTGATGCATCAGCATCAAGTAGAATCGCTGTCAAGCACTAGTTAGTATCATGTAAAACTACAAACTTCCCAAACTTACAGATACCAAAAAGCGTGGCGTTACTACGTAAAGTACCGACACTTGATCGCCAACATGGCCAAGCCCTCGTCCAAGGAGCGCCAGAAGCTGGCTGCCAAGGAAGGCAAGCTGCAGGAGATGAGGACCCAGAGCAAGATGAAGCGAGACGTCACTGTGGCCATCTCCTCTCAAGGGTTCCATACCACGGGGCTCATGTGTGATGTTGTGCAGGTTAGTTCAGGTCACACTCGTATTGTAAAGGTGAAAGTTTGTGTGTCTGTGTGTTTGAATGTTCGACAATTCGTTCTAAAATACTTGTAGTTTTTTGGTTTTGATTAATTTATTATTTATTAAAACAATGCACAAGTAAGAAACAATGTACAAAGGCAGACTTAACAGTCAAAAACAAAAAAGCAGTTGAGCAAAAGTTAAAGTTGTTAAGGCAGTTTGACTTTGCTTTTTACTACATATAATTTGGTATGGAATGGTTGGTTGAGTTTTGGAGTGCACGGAAATCCATCGGGAAAGTCTGCTGTTAGAATAGTATGATCAGTTCGTTGGCAGCCCATGGTCGATAGTTCTGATACTATTCTATTCAGCATCGCGCTGCACACGACATTCGAGCGTAAAATAACCACATCTACTTTTTTTCAGCATGCTATGCTAATACCAGTTCTGGTCAGGCACCTTCGCTTCCACAAGTCCCTCGACAGTCTCGAAACGAAGATAGGCTACGTGTTCAAACAACGGGCCCTGCTACAAACGGCCCTGACCCACCCATCTTACAGGGAGAACTTTGGCACGAACCCTGACCATGCCAGGAACAGTCTGACCAATTGCGGGATACGGCAGCCGGAGTATGGAGATAGGAGGATTCATTACACCAGGAAGAAGGGTGAGCTGTATTATTGTTATTATTTTTCTAGAGTGAATCGTTGTTAACCAAATATCGTGATTACGGTGAAAGCTACTAGTCCGAGCTTGGCCACATAATCGCATTCTATACGATTACTCTACATTATTCTGCGATTACAAGCACTCTGTATGATTGAAGATGGTCGGTTATCGGCACGGTTACACCTCGGAATGATTGAGTTAGATAGAATTGGCTTTGTTTAGCAGAAGAAAACACGCCTGGGTTTTAGCAACAGTAAAAATCTAATGTTTTTCTCTCTTCCACAGGTATCGTGACCCTCATAAACATAATGTCTCGCTTCGGCAAGCACAGCGAGACGGAGTCGGACATCAAGCACAACGAGCGGCTGGAGTTCCTCGGCGACGCCGTGGTGGAGTTCCTCTCGTCCATCCACCTGTTCCGCATGTTCCCCGGCCTGGCCGAGGGCGGGCTGGCCACCTACAGGGCCTCTATCGTGCAGAACCAGCATCTGGCACTGCTGGCTAAGGTAACTTTCACCAAGAGAAGGGTGTCGTTACGGTCAAGGTTCAATATTGCAGTCGCACTTTATTGAAGACAAGCGCAGTATTTTGCAGGATAACGTCATTAGTTTATGACTAGTTTATGTTTTTAACTAGTTTTGGATTAGTTTTTTAGCTAGTCTAAAGTAAAGTAAGTAGTAGTAGACTATTTACCCTCTTCTACAAAAATTATCCGTTTTAGTAAAGTACGATTCCACCATTGACCCTTGGCTGTATATGACCCATCGGGCCCTTTAAACATCAGCCTGAATCTTTTCATGCCCTTATCTGAAACCTGATATCTGTCGGTAGTAAAAAATACTTATGACTACCATTCTTAGATCAAATAAATATTTTTTGGGCAGACATGCTACCATAGAACTTACAAAACAGAAGTATTGTGGGTAGTTAGGTGTATTATACACTTCATCTAGAAAGACAGGATGATTCTATATAATCGACGTTATGAAAATAAACTATATTTGTTCCAGAACATAGAACTGCAGCAGTACATGCTATACGCACACGGGTCAGATCTCTGTCGCGAGGTGGTGATGAAGCACGCTATGGCCAACTGCTTTGAGGCGCTCATGGGATCACTCTTCTTGGACGCTGGGATAGAAGTAAGTGAACAATCGAAAAATGTAAAGCAAATCTTCTAATGTACAGTTGAAGCTGGGTAAGACTGTAGTAACAGCTTTTGAGACCATTTTTAAGGGCAGCATCTTGAGAAGTTTTGCATAAATAAGCGATAGCGATAAAACCGCCATCGTACTGTCAGGAAAATTATAGACACCTTAAGGGTAATTATTGCTTGCACTGCCCGGCCGGTATAGCAGCGTGTTTGTTTCTCATCGACCATCATATATGCAAAGGATTTTGTTTTAAAATTGATTTGGTCTGTATTTACCTGATAGTACCTATAGATTTAAGTTATTTTATAAATTGTACTGTTACTTTTTGGTTTACAATAAAGTTTATTCTATTCTGACACGTATTTGCTTATTATTTTTATAGTTTAGAATGGCTATACGCCTGTTAACTAAAGAATGTTTTTGTATCCGTAGGTGGCAGACCGCGTATTCGCTCTGGCGCTGTGGCACGACGACCCCATTCTACTACAAGTATGGATGAAGGAGCGCGCGCACCCGCTGCAGGAACAAGAGCCTCTCGGCGATCGCCAGTATATCAAGAACTTCGAGTTCCTGCAGAAGCTTGTACTCTTCGAAAATTCCATCGGTATGTTGTCTTTTCTAAAAAATAATTTGATTGCTCCGAATTGTGATAAAAGGGACCTTCTTTAAAAAAAAAGATGATCTGGATTATCAGTTGATTGCTTCATCATCTTACGGATTAAGGCCAGGCCGGTCAGCGACCTGGCCGCTGGCCGATGGCCGCTAGTGCGCTATTGGTCTAAAACTGCAACTAACTTTCTGATGTTTTTCCTCAGGCGTCCAGTTCAGACATATTCGCTTACTAGCCCGTGCGTTCACCGATCGCTCAGTGGGCTTCACGAACTTGACGCTGGGCTCCAACCAGCGTCTGGAGTTCCTCGGCGACACGGTGCTGCAGCTGGTCGTGTCCGACAGACTGTACCGCCACTTCCCCGACCATCACGAGGGACATCTGTCGGTAAGTACATTAGCCTTATTTACCAATACTATTGCCTGTTTTCACCAACTACCCTAAATATTAACCTAACAATGTGCCCTTAATTTAGGGATTCCTTAAATACAAAATCCTTTATTTCGGGAACGACTGTCGGTACAGAGTTGAAATTAAAATCATATATTTTGGTCTGCGGTCCCTTGAAGCTGTAAAAAAACAAATCAAACTACTAAAGATACGGCCGTTTTCTGTCGCAAATAACGTATATTTCGACACTACGTTCCGTTCACCCAGAATCCTGAAATTTGACATGAAGCTAGGCTAGGGATAGGCTTTCACACATATACACACACATAAGCATGCTTTATATCTCAGTTATTTTTAGTAGTTAACTAGCTGTTGCCCGCGACTTCGTCCGCGTTAAGTTCGTAAAACTGCACAAAAGTTACTTATAACTAATCCTATACTTCCTAAAACATCTGATTAATTAATTTTACATCTCCAATTAGTACTTTTTTTAGTTGGGAAATCATCTAATGACTTTCGCTCTTCTGTGAAGCGGAAGTGCGTGTCAGATTATTACTGGCTAAGACTCACTTCTATATTCCTTCCTTGCCTTACGTTCCAGGGTCTCCCTTTCAGAAGCGAAACCATAGCCCCAGTAGGTTTCTTGTTTAGGTTTTATAATTCAGATGGGTAAACATCAGAATGACTTCTCCTGCTGTTAAATGGAGCGGGAGGGCATGTCAGGCTTTTACTGACTAAACGCCACACCCGTTCCTGTGTTGCCTTCAATTTTGGGACACCGAGCTTATCTTTCGGAATACTGATCCACGTCCCCAGAGGCTTCGGCCCTGCCACGGGCCCCTACAGTTTGCTGACATCTCCTTGAGGCGCTCGTGGAACAGTTGACGACTTGACTCGGTCCGGGTTATTACCGGACTGCTGGACGGCAAGCTACCCAGTGTTCGCCGTCCGCAAGCTTGCACCTACGGTGGTCGGAAATCGTTCTCGTGATCCTGACGGCGGCGGGGGCGTGAGGGTCGTTCCCTTTCGCACTCGCGGTCGGCCGCCTCCTTGGCTAGCATTACTGCTTCGCAGAAGAAGGCAACCGCCATACCTTTACCGTGTGCTCCACCGTGTCCTTCGGGCGGTCCATACAGTGCGCCCAAGTCTGGCTGGGGCGCCCTTTTCCCCTGAATCCGATGCAGGAGCCTCCCGAACTAACCGTGTCTGGTGAGGACCTAAAGCATACGGAACGTGAGGATCTCTTTCCTAACACTCCTCTAAGAGGAAACTTACCGCCGCAATGACGGCGTGCCCAGGTTTCTTGTTTAGGTGGAAAATCATCAGAATTACTTCTCAGAAGGTGAGTCAGACTTTTACTGACTAAACCTTACCTCGTTACTTCTTTGCCTTCGTTCCAGGGTTCCGGGTTTTCGTTTCAGAAGCTCGCCCATGGCCCTAAAGGCTTCGAACCTGCTGGGCACCTATAGTTTGCTAAAATCTCTTTGAAGCACGCGTGGAACAA
This sequence comes from Mythimna separata, assembly GCA_030763345.1. Lineage (NCBI taxonomy): Eukaryota > Metazoa > Arthropoda > Insecta > Lepidoptera > Noctuidae > Mythimna > Mythimna separata. The sequence continues at coordinate 15,673,158 of CM061167.1, read as the reverse complement.
TACCCACGGTTGACCGTCTGGATTATTACCGGACAGCCAGATGGTAAACTACCCATTGCTCGCCATTCGCAAGCCACTCCTACGGTGGCTCTAAATCGGGGTCGGAATCCCAGCGACTGGGGCGTGAGGGGACTACTTGCCACTACTCCTCGCTCTGGATCATGGCCTGTACCAGTACCCAGCGCGAGAGGTTGCTGTCACCGATCGTCCCCACAAGGACACGGTGGTGCTCCGCCTAAGCGTGGCCCACCAGTACTTTATGCTCTAACGTGTCCTCCGGGCGATCCACCCAATGGTAACACCCGGGTTTTTCTTTCGCACGACGTCAATTGCCTTAAAAACATCAACGAAGTACAGAGCCGCAGAGTTCGCATTCTAAATAGTTGCCTACTCTATGGGTAAAGTCGATAGTTTAGTTCATATTGCGATAAAATCAAAATTAAAATGATTTGTTCTTCAAAAAACCAAATTAGGGCAGATAACCGCCTTTAGTATTTGCCTCTTTTTTTGTTGGGTAACCACCAAATACCTTCTCCCACTCTAGGTGGACCGAGAGAGAGTATCAGACTTTTACCAACTAAATTCCACAGTGTTCTTTTAGTTGCAATTTACATTCTAGGGCGACTAATTTTGGCACACCACGATTATTACTATTATAAATTCACTCTTTAAAGAGAGACTACAGAGTCATGACGTCCTCACCTTGCGCTTTACACAGGTCCTAACCGAACATGAGTGTTTCGGGAGGTAGATGTTTTAGATTCGGCGGGAAGACACGGTGGACCTTACGATCGAAGTTATCCCGCTAGGGCGGATTACCGCCGTACCTACTGTTTGCGGGTCAAAATCAGAATCCTCCTGCCCTAGTTCAGATCATGGTATGAGCTGGGAGGAGGAATGGAAAGCAGTCACCTCCTAGAGTGAAGCAACGTGGCTGAAACCGTGCGAAACAGGACATCCTTAGGCCCCTCCCATCGCCATTTGGACACTTCCCAGGTGTCATATATATAGGGCGTTTACCGATCACCATATTTTTTTTGTGTTTATATGACCTGTTTATTGAGGCAGGAATTTTCTGGTGCGGTATTTGACTGACACCCTAATACACCAAATAAATGTTTTTCTTTAGTGAGAATAATAAACGAATTCTTGTGTGCGAGTATTTTCACCTAGCCGACTTCACATGCTGATGATCAAACGCAGTCTGTAAACTCTCGATTTTTACGGGTAGAGCATGCAGAGCAGTAAAAAATACCCACTTTGTTCCTTTAGATGCCCAATACGAACAATTTTCCAGCTATCGAAGCCCGTTAGGGCCGTTCGCTTATGGTATCTCTTTTAGATGCGCGTGGCACATAACGCAACGTCAGTCGACTAAGACCACTCTTTATTCTACAGCGAAATGCCAATAGTGCACCGTCCAAAACTCCGCGCTAACGGTAGCATGGAATCACCCTGCGACTCGTAATGCCAAGGGCATCATCTTTGCGCTTTCTGCTACCTTCTTCACTTTATTTGCGGAAGGAAGTGATGACTGCTTTCCATACATTCTTTCTCTATACCAGGACCGGACGTGAGAGGTCGTTACTGCTGATCACCTCCACCCGGAGTCCTGGAACGCAAAGCGAAGAAGGAACATACAAAGGTGTGGGTTTTGGTCAGTGAAAGTCTGACATCCCCTCGTGCTCCTTCCTAGAGTGGAAGAAATCACCTAAAATATAAATAGCCTTTAGTTAAAAAAAAAAATGGATGTTTGTATTTTGAAAGGAAATCGTTTGTCTTAGTGTGGTCATGTGAAGAGGAGAAATTAAAAGCACGTTACTAAAAGAGTTCTTGAGAATGGAGAGGGAGAGGAAGGCCAAAGAAAAGATGGATGGATTGTGTAAGGATTGATATGAAAGAAAAGGGCAGATGATAGTGTGATGATAGTGTGACGGACGACAGGACAGAATAGAAGAAGAAAACGTGTTGCGCCGACCCCAAGTAATATGGGATAAGGGCAGGAAGAAGAAGAAGGATGTCATTGTTTGTATTTTGAAAACGGGGTGCAACTCCGCAGTTGTAAAATTTGTCTCCATGGGTTTTTTTTGTTAAACAATAATAATAATATCTTTTGGTAATATTTTTGTTAAAAAAATTGTGAGAATGCAAAAATATGTGAAAAAAAAATGTTACAAAAATAAAAAAAAGCTTTTTCTAAAACACCTCTTGGGATTCGAACCACCACCGTGTTACGTCCCAGTCTAGTCATTAATCGATCGCGCTGCAATGTTCGATGAAAATTGAGCAAAATAGACGTTCTCATATAAATGTCATAAATGACTGCCCCGCTCTTCGTCCATGATAGCGTGATGATTTTCATTTCAGTAGATAAATTGGCAGCTAAATGGACTAATGTAACATTGTAGTATGTAAATTTCGTGGACGCTTGGATTTTATAACGTGTTTTGATTAGTTTTTACAAAATATTTGGGAAAAATCAAATAGGAATGTTGATTTTCTTATGAAAAAATGGTAAAAGTATTTTTTTTTCCAAAAACAATAAGATAAAACATTGACAGAAATATAAATTGTAGGTGGGATTCGAACTCGGGGCAACTCGTTCAAAACCGACAAAATGCAATATTGCTCACCCCCCATAGCAAATAGCGTGATAAAATATAGCCTATATCATTAAGGGTCCTATAAGGATTATGTATGCAAAATTTGAACAGGATCGGTTCAGTGGTTTTTGCGCCAATTAATGCTAACAATGTACAATTTTACTGTTTTATTATATGTATAGATTGTATTTTGCTGTGAAAGAGCGGAGTCTCCTAATACAGGCATTACTTGCCTAAAATTAGGCTCCAATTACCTACTAATATGTATTTCAACTGGTTCCTAAATAAAGATTTTGTATTTGTATTTGTAAATTGCGAATTTGTACGTACGTCATAAAAAAAAACGATTCGGAAAAATCTTCGAAACTCGATTCGAGAGTTTAACTATTTGTCTAGGTAAACCAGTGAATGTGGAGTTAGTAAGAATGAAGAATAGGATAGAACAAGTCAGCATAGCAGTGAATGGAATGAAGATAGTAAGGCCATTAGTTCAGAGGGAATAGCATTTGAAGTGTGGAAATAATAGGGAATATGCAGGCAATTTTTTTATTTTTTTTATTCAATATTCACTTCATTTTGATGTAGAAAAAAAATAAACCATAGCCGTAAGAGTAGTAATTACTTTTTTATAAAATCTTAAAAATATTGGTTTAATTTGACGAGTTCAAACGCTACTATTTCTCGCGCGCTTGAGGCGTGACGTCATAGGTTACGTCCTGTCAGTTTATTGTTTGCATTGAGAGTTAGTTTGATATATAACAAAGTGTTTTAGTCGCGTAATAATCATGGAAGAAGAAAAAAGCCATTTTAAAGATATTGCATGATACCAATGTGTATAACACTATAAAAAGTACACCAGATAAATTCACCATTCCTGTCAGTTTTGTGCCCTGTGACGTCAAAGTCGTCGCCGTCGTCGTCTCACCATTGGTCGTTTTCATACGACCAATGGTGAGGCGTTTTACAAATTTGAATTTCGCTCGTAAATTTTTCACTTTTTGATTTACGTTTTAAATAACTAAATGCATATTAAATTAGAAAATAACGAATTGAGTGTATTACTACGACCTTAAAAGTTTAGGAAAAAAAAAATCAGGCCATTTTATTTTTTATGCATATTCCCTATTGCGGGTGGATGGAAGTGATTAGCTTTGCTAGGTCGTGGTGGTGGATAGATCTGGGAAATAGGAGCTCACTGGCGCATTGGATCTAGAAACAGTGGACAACTTAATTTACTTGGGCTCCAACATCAGCAACCGTGGGTCATGCGAGAGGAAAGTTCGCAGAAGAATCGGGATGGCTAAAAGCGCCTTGCCTCAGTTTAATAAAGTCCGCATTGCAACATCTCCGTTGAGACCGTAACTACACTAGTCTTCTCGATCTTTTCGTATGGTGCTGAGACTTGGTCGCTGAAAGCTGCAGACCGCAAATGTATCGACACCTTTGAGATGTGGTGCAGGAAAAAGATGCTCCGTATCCCTTGGACAGCATTTTGGACCAACGTTAACGTCGACCATCTTGCGTGATCTCAAAATCTCTTCATGGTTGTCGTCTAAGTGTTTTAGCAGGTACTCTGGTCGCATTGCAAGGATATCAACCAGGAACCAAAGAAGGCAACCTCGAAAGGCTCATTGTGACCGGTGAAGTGGATGGGAAAAGGCCTCGCGGGTTCAGCCCAATACGTTGGTCCGACCAGATCGGCGCCGCTCTTGATTCTACGATTTACAATGCCCTTCACACCGCCAGAGACAGAAACAGATGGAGAAGCATCATAAAAGTTAAAGTGATAATGCAGGGAGGTCATGACCCTCAGCATTGAGGACGCAAGAAGCAGAAATATTCCATATTGTTTTCATCCAATTACAACCGTCATACTCTCAAACTAGGTCTAAAGTTGCCTGAGGAGCGGGTTGAAAGTAATATTTTCATTCCTAGGGAGAATCGCTTTCAGCTGACAGCTGTCAAATTATTAAAAAAACTTCAATCTTCATATTTCTATTGAACCATGTCCCAACTTGAAATAACTTTTAGAATAAATATTTTTAAATCACTTGGGTTTTGAACTATTTATTTAAAATACATTATTAAAACAAAAATTGTATAAATATTTACTTTTCTTAATTTAATAAAACTGAACAGATCAAAAACAGCAAAATATCTGGCTGGCCCCAGAAAAAAAAAATCAAAATAGGCGGAAAAGTGGCAATGCGGTAATCCGATCTCCATTTTTTTCGAGGTGCAGTATTTTGTTTACATTTTCGTTCAGCAGAGATTTGTATTAAGGTGGATGTTCCGATAGCCTGTTCATACATTTTTCGCAACAGTCCTACCCAATACATAGACACTTTTTGTTCAAAACGAATCACTATGTCACTTTTCTCTGGTTTTACTTGTTCCGCTTAGAACTTTTTGGCAAATAATTTGCATTATATATTGAGAAAAACAGTCTTGAAAACCGAGAAAAAATTGACATTTCTTTTACTTGTGTGAGTGCAATTTGACAACCAAACATACCGCCACGATTGGATATATACGATAAGTTCATCAGATTCAGATATGGATTTAACACCTGATTTCATAAGAAGCTAAAGCAGTACTGAATAATCTTCTACCGCCTAAATCAAAAGAAAGATCCCTAAAATCATACGATGACTCAGGTTTTACAAGCTTTTAAATTTACTTTCCTTTTATTCGTAATAAAAAGCACAGTGTTTACCTCGGGTTAAAGACTTATTTCAGTCCCTCGAACTATTAGCGATGTCACTACACTCGGACGCTCCTTCTCGGGATTAAATAAGTTATTTTTACCCCTAGGGAAACAATGTACTATTGGTGATGACTCGCGCCTTATTTAGCGTACTACGCAAGACTCGATTCTTTTTCTACAATAATAGCCATACAATAAAAATAACTTATTGGTATACCGATTTTTTATTCCACTAAATTTCTTTATTTGTATATGTTGCATTTGTACAATTTATTTAATAAAACATAGAAAGATATTTCTTGATACTGGCAGTAACAGAGATCAAGTTGATTCACTTTCAAACCTAACGCTTTCAGTCTTTGGAGGTAACACCGGTTTGTAGCAGTTTCTCACGTTAGATCGCCTCTGTCGCTTGAGGATGCCGGCCTGCAGGTGGTACTGCCGGTACATGTACTCCTTGGTCATCGCCTGCGCCGTAAACATAGCTCTGCTGCGTCTCAGCAACTCACTCGTGGGCCCCCACGACGAGTCTAAGGCCACTTCTTCGTAGAATTTATTTTTACAAAGAGCTATTAATATTCTAACAATGATTAAAAGTAGAATTGGTATAATATTCAAAAGTAACAGATACCACCCTGCCAAGAAGCCCAGTGACTTATTTCTAGCTTTGTACAGTCCATAAAATTCAATTATAAAAACATACACAAGAGCAACTGCTGATAACAACCAACCAGCCTTCACGGAGGTACTCGGTTGGACACCCTGCATGAAGTGTACGTCTTCAGAGAACCTGTCCAGCCCGTACCACAGCACGAACACTATGATCTCCAGCAGCACTAAGAATATCGCAAGGATACTAATCACAGCTTTAATTTCCACCACATAATACAAAGTCATATTGCCCAATAAAGGAATTGACCCAAAGTACAGAGTCAACGCGTAGATAAATGATACTAATCCAGGATTCCTGGCCACTTTGGGGTATCTTTTTGACAACATTTCTATAAGACCTGACATGATACATATACTAGTACTCATTGCTGACATTGCGATAAAACTAAATATAATAATTAACCAGAATGATGTTTGCTCGTACACATGCAATAATCGGGGTATCTTTTCAAAACTCATTGAAATGGGAAATCTCAATATGAGACCAGGTCGGATATCATATTTGAAAGCGTATGGGCAAGTCATCATGACGGTGGTGAAGGTGGCAAGAATCGCGAAGCAAGCTGTGATAACGACCACGATGACAGCGTTGGCGTAAGAAGGAGCCCTGAACGAAGTCCTGGAGGCCGTGCCGAACGCCAGCCCGGTGCCCACGTTGAGACTGTACAGCACCTCCGCCACAATGTTCGCCACACTAGCCCGCTCTGTGAACAGCATGAAATCAGAGTCCATGGCTTCTTCAAATTTCACCACTACACCCCTTTGCAACATAGATCCTATCAAGAACAAAAAACGAGCGCACATAGGGTATAATGTCACCAACAATAAAATGTACTTCAAGGATTTGGTTCTTCTATAGCAACTGAGAAACATAATTATTGCAATAAATACAGCAGCGAGACAGACGCGCCAGGGCAAGTAGAATGCATCCGTTTGATTCAGTCCCAATATATTGAATCTCCAATATTGGTACTCTGGGAATGTGTCACATAAATCGTTGCAATACGGCATCGGCAGTTCATTTCTTATCTTCGCGCAATCCTGATTGACAGTATAGTTGTACTTTAAAATGTCACAGTCAGGGGTGCTCCATTTTCCACAAATGTAATAAGGAATAGGGTTTTCGAAACTTATCAAAAAATAATGCACCACAAAAGAATTTATGACGTGATTATAGATAGCAAACACGAACTGCCAAAAGACTTGAGCATATCCAATGTGCGCCAAGCAGGCGCGCGCGTGCCACACCTCGAGGCAGTCGCGGCCCGTGAACTGCCCCACCACCAGCTCCATGTACAGCAGCGGCACGCCGAGCGCCACGTACGCCAGTGCGAACAGCAGCACGTGGCCCAACGCGCCGCGGATCACCGCCATGTACGGCAGATACAGCAGCGTGTTTGTTCCCATCGTCTGAGAGAGCAACGCTGTTATACTAGTTCTTCTTGACTCCCAATTGTTTTCATCTGCATTTTCACACATCACTGAGAATAATGATAACTTTTGTACTGGTGATTGTTTTGATGTTTGTTATTAAATTCAAAGACGAAGCCAACCTGATTGTGACTACTTGCTACTTTTTTAAAAGTCGTCTCATTTTAAGCAGCTATCACGTTTACTTTACTTTCATTCTAATTTACTAAAAACAATAGTAAAAAACCATTTTCATTAGTCTATAAGTCTACTGCTGTACCAAATATTGTATATAATATATATTGTATAACCCGGTTCATTATGTGTCGTCCCGTCACTAGTGTGCAAGCGAGAAAACATGATAAGCACCGCCATTTTAGATTCCTTTCTTTAATGAACTGGGGTATACTAACGTTTTAATAAATAAATAAATATGTAATTTATCGTTGCCAGCTGCTCCGTTCATCTCTAGTCAACAACCGGACGCAGTCGATGGTGTGCGACGACCTCGACATGTCTCGGTACGCGATCTACAACAACCCGAAAGCCAAGCCCACCACTAAGAAACACAAGGCGGATCTGCTCGAAGCCTTCCTGGGCGCACTTTATATTGACAAGGTAAGTAACACGATAGGTTTGCGCGTTGGTGACGGTTTTGTAAATGATGAGCGTCATTAGGTGTAAAACTGTGCCACACCGCCAAGTCCGTTCCATCATCGGACCACTAATATTACAAAGCATTTATTTTAGGAGCACATTTATTAGACTCCTTTATTAGACAGAATTGAAGATATTTGACAGCTCCAAAGAGTAGATTCCTATAAGAAAGTACCAGCAAGTAACTCCGCAATTCCTTTTTACCATTCTTAATTGATCCCTAGGAATACTGTTGGTAATAGTGAATGTTCCATTGTTGCAGAATCTCAAGTACTGCCAGGTGTTCTGCAACGCGTGCCTGTTCCCGCGGCTGCAGGAGTTCATCATGAACCAGGACTGGAACGACCCCAAGTCCAAGCTGCAGCAGTGCTGCCTCACGCTGCGCTCCATGGAGGGCGGCGAGCCCGATATACCAGTCTACAAGTATGTGTTGTTCTATATATTTTCTAGTAATTACCTTTTGGTTGTATGGGTCGAAGCCTCTGGGGCTATTGAATTTCCATTGTCTCTAATTACGGTACTCGAAGGATAGTTGGGTATTTGGTTAGATTGAAAAAAAAATAGTACATTATAAGTGTGTAAATGTTGGTGATCACATTCACAGCAGTATTTAGAACTGAAACGAGGACGTTCAAAAGTCACTCAACCGATCAGCTGTTGATGATGTATGCCGCCATTTTACATTTGTTACGATGCCATAGATAATGCAGAAATTTTAGCTCCGGATCAGTCAGAAGTTCATTATATTATTGAAATGTTTTTATGGTCGATGTTTTTGTTACGCTGTCTGTCAATAAGTTTACTTTCATGATGGGATCTTTATGATATGGCCATTCTCTTATCGTAGATAGAGAGATTTTTATCAATGGGAGTCTCATTGACTCTTCATCATCTTGATTTTTCCCACTATGGGTGGAGCGGGAGGGTCTGTCAGTCTTCTACTGACTAAAACCCACTCTTGTTCCTTCTTTGCCTTCATTCTAAGGTTTCGGGGCTCTCTTTCGTTCAACCCCGGGCCCTGCGTTATGCGGAAGGTGAGAAGGCCATGTTGCCCCTCCAGCTACTCCTCAAAGAGGTGACTTACCGCCATAATGATGGCGCGCTCTTTGCTGGACCAGTCCTCTCCCATTTTGAACTTACTTAACTATCGAATTTCTAAAGAAACTAACAGACATGTTATCTGTTCCTAGGGTGATCGAATGCCTGGGGCCGACGAACACGCGCGTGTACACGGTGGGCGTGTACTTCCGCGGCCAGCGGCTGGCCGAGGCGCGCGGACACTCCATCCAGGAGGCTGAGATGAACGCCGCCGAGAAGGCTCTCAGCTGTGCCTACGGTATGTATCATCACGCATTTGTTTATTTGAGTAAATAATTTGACATAATTAACCCTTTTGCTTCGTTTATGTGCATGTCCATAAATGAACATTCTCATTTATGTATCTAGTTGACTGTAATTTGAAAGCTTAATTCTTAAATTGTCAACAATGAAACTAACTAAATGATATTATGAATGAAACGATAGGTTAGTAGCCTGTGTGGATAAAAATAGTTTAAAATAAAACTCATTTATTTAACTCAAATAAAACTGTTGAAACACAAAAAACTCGTAGTCTAGCACTTTTCTGACTTTATATATGTTGGGGCATAAGTTAATAAATTCTAGTTTAATTAATTGTTGACTTAGGCGTCCCATTCGATGCCAGCATTTAATACACAGCCTAGGCGTCCAATTGACTAGCCGATCAAGTATTAGGTGTTATCAGCATTAAACTTTACAAATATATTCCTCTGCAGAACTATTCCCTCAACTGGACCACCAGAAGCGAGTCATCGCCAACAGCCTGCGGCTTAAGAAGAAGGGCGGCGACGGGCGCAGCAGCCCCCTGGACGCCGCCGCCGCGCGCCAGAGCAAGATCATGGACGACAAGATCCCCAAGGCGTACCGGCTCGACGCCCAGGAGGACAGCTCCGACGACTCCAGCGCTGAGGAGTCTGAGGACGAAATGGCTGCCCTGAAACCAACTTCCCCACACAACACTGACTCCGGACTGGACAGCGATTCCTCAGTAACGGAAGATAAATTTAAAAACGTTGAAGTAACCAGCCTTCTTGCCGATATGCAGAAACTTAAAGAGGATTTCATCAGGCGAAATGAGTATGACAAGTTGAAGGAGAAATGTAAGCACATAGATTCGGATGAAGATTAAGTGAACTGTGAACGTACATAGAGCAGCAGTATCATTAATTCACAAGTTTACTTGAATGCGCTACAGGAAATGATCTTTTACACGTTATTTTTATTTGTAATTTTTACTTTTATTTTTTGATGATAATGAATTAAAAGAACGCTTAGGGCCGATTTACATATTTGCTCATTGCTGTTTGACATATTTACTATGCGAAAACTGTCAAATCGCTATTTTTATTCCCCAATCAAAAGTTATCAGACTATTGAAAAATCGGCTCTAAAGTAATTAGCTATTCCATGTGGGCTAGTCCTAAGTGCAAATCCACATAATATGCTCGGATCTGCATTTTCCCGTATCTCAATTTTTTCTGTCACTTAGAAATTGTCATTCGTTCGAACGAGTCGGCATATTTTTTTTTTGTATTAATGAATTCCTTTCATGTCTTTTTTTATAATTTATAGTTTGTTTTATAGAAAGCGCTTTTATGTGTGAGTATCTCGGTTTAGTAAACATTTCAACGTGATAGAAAGGAATACAGATACGGGAGCATCCTAAATTTACGGGTTTTTTGTTTAGCCAAGTAAATCTTAATTAGTTTTGTTATAAATATAAATGTGGATGGATGGAGTGAGGTAGGTCAGTGAAAAGATGTATGGATTGTGATAGCTTTATAGGATAGAATTGAAGAATAACATGTTGCGCCGACCCTGTAACATGGGGTATGGGCAGAGAATAGCGCAGTTTCGCTCTATCGCATAAGTTCGATGCCCCAATGCTAAGCACCATAACCCCAATTCTTGCACAGTGAGGAGTCATATTGACGCGATGAAGCATCAAATGCTTGTACAGACTGGTTTTGTAATTGACTGAATGTGTAAAAAAGTCATTAGTTTTAAGTATCAATGTCAAATATTCTTATCAAAGATATTAAATCAATCATCCGAATATTATATTGTTAATGACAATGTTAAATAAAGTATCAAAATCGTTTTTCTTTTGAGGTTAACAATCAAATGTGTCACTTTCAATCAATAATCACTTGTGTTACTTTATTATTCTTTCGAACAACCCATCCCTAAGGTTATTAAACCCTGGGTGCTGAGGTTTATAAACCGGGAAGGATGCCAGAATATCCTGAAAAACATAACCATGGGTATAACTCATGAATAGTTCAGTCTCTTTCGATTTCTTGGTTTTTGTATAACATTGTCTCGCTCTAGCATCAGTTGGAAGCCTGCACAGTAAGAAGGCAATTTGACATGATGAAGCATTAAATGCTTGCGGAGACTGGTTTAGTCAAGGACTGAATTTCATTAGTCATAAGTTTTATCTTCGAATATTTTGTAAAAAAATTATACTCGTAAAATCGATCAAAACAGTTTAATCAGAAGTTATACAAACGTTACTAAATAATGGGCGATCCGGTTTATAATAGTGTCACACGATTGTTGTAAGTACTAACTTTGTGCAATTTTTTTTTTAATTTGTTGTAAACTAGTGCTTGACTGCGAACCCACCTGATGGTAAGCAGTTCTAATCATAATCAAAAATCAGTGTTTATCATCAGGATTGACAGCTAACCCGTAATATTGGCGGCTAGGAAAAGTTGAATTTTATAAAGAAAATATTGTTTATTTACAATTTTCCGTGGAATTATTGGTGGATAAAGTCTGTCGACTAAGTATAACTTGTGATTTCATAATGGGAACTTTGCGATATGAGCGTACTTACTTACATACATAATATCTTTTTAATATAAAGTATACACTTTTTAATATCTGGATGTTTTGAATCGATGTTTTTTATGTATCTCAATGTCATGCAGTAGTACCATGTCAGTCGATGTTTTCAATGTTATTCAGTGTCATTCAGTCAATAGGACGGATGTATTACCATGTCAAATCGATGTTTTCATGTTATTCAGTGTCTTGTAGTCACTAGGACTCAATCCCATAAAGGAAATATGTAACCGTAATAAAAAAAAAAAACAAAAAAAATGTGTTTAGTTAATATGAAATAATCAAGCTCTCTCTGTCAGAACAAAATTAAATGGAATTTTCGTTTGTATGAATCATTTAGTAATAAGTTTGTCTAAATATCAAATTGAGGGAAAATTGTTTTTATTTATATTTTCGCCACACAAACTTAGCAGTACGATGCCGCATAATTTAAAAGGGATTGGTCGTTTCAATTTCTTAGCACATAACAAGATCTTTGTGTGGGTTAGAATCACCTATGATGCAATTTTATTTCTCTGTTTGGCCTATAGCAGATTCTTTAATGTTGTGTTGTCTTTGGCTGTCAAATCGATGTTTTAGTGTATTTAAGTGTATTTCAGTCAATAGAAATATAAGTTAAAATATATTCCCATAAAGACATAAATGTGTAGTAACTAATATCAATTAAGTATTTATTGCCGTCTGTAACCATCAAAATAGAGTTAAATGAATTTCAAATATTCTTTAGTACTTACTTATAAAAATATCGTCGGCCTCATTATCAGATTTCTTTTAAATAATAAGGAATTATTTATTTACATAAAGAATTAACAGGCCGTGCGGAAGTTGATTTAGCAAAATATGAGAACTGCTATCTTCCAACGGATTTGTCATATGAACCGATGTTTACCAAATGTAAATCAATGTTGCCGGCTCAACTATTGGTAATTTTTTTTTAATTCATATGGTAATTTCACGAATTTTGTGGTTCTAATCGGTCTGTAGTACAAAAAAAAATGTATCTCCATTTTGCCAAGGTCTCGCCTGTTCCAATGATTCTTTGTAGTTTCCAAGGCCTCAAGTTTGATATTAGAATATTATCAATACCAAACTTGTCAAAATCGACAATTATGAAACCAATGATCGACAATCCAGATGAAATTTTAGTAGCAGGCCGAGTTCTGTAAACACTTGGATAGAAAATTACACAAATTTTACCTCACAATATCTTCCAGGAATCAATTTTCCAATATTTAAAACCAGCCTCTGAATTTCACTCGAAAAAATCACGTCAAAAACGGCGCGGATCTTAAAATTGCAGCCATAGACTAACTAGACAGCTATAAATATAATAAAAATAAAAATGAGGAGGTTGTTTATCTAAAAAGAAAAAACAAAATTTATTTGAATAAACTATTTATTTGTTCAACGCACAAGGTAAAATGGTTTATTTAAACATGAAATTGTATGAAATAAGCAAGTAAGATAATAATTCATATTAATGAATGCTATGCCGCGGATAAAAACCGCTTCGTGAGTTCTTAGCCAAAGAGGCTTAATAATATTATCGCACTAGTGCGTAGTGGTAATCAAAACGCCAAAAATTGGGGTACAAGCTCCATTTTATGGTTTATTTAGACTAATTTTCTGAGTATGTGTGTTGAAAACATTTTATTGGAGTTTCTAATAATGAGGCCTACGATACGTATAATCATTTAGTAATTAGTTCGTCTCAATATTAAATAGTAAGCAATTAATGGAAATAGTAAATAAGTTGAATGTTGTGATTTATATATTTTGTTTAGATATTTTTCCTACATCAAATCGGTTATATATACAGTGTACCATCAAACGGGGTGAATAGAAACGCGGTGGTGAATAGAAACAAAACTGATTAAGATTTCACTTTAGCATTTATTTGTAATATTAATTTCTGCCAAAGCATCAAATTTTAAAACATTTAATGAATAAATTGGAGTACTTAAATGCTGGGAAAAACTGTTAGACCACGTAAAAATCTCCTTTAAATTGTTGTCTCTATTCACCTCGTTTGACTGTTTGATGAAACCGATTGATTCTTTAATTTCTTTAACCCGTAGTATTCATTTAAGTTCTTTACCATCAACTAAGGTTCTCGTAAGGCGGCTTGATAAAAAAAAATGTATTTCTGGGTAAAGCTTATAGGTATTATAGGTGATTTCCCTCTTTGGAGCTATGGCCCCGTTCTCATACCGGTTGGCTACAATTGTTTTTATTTGTATATTTTGTAAGTAGTCAAATCTTTTTATTTTATTTAGTTATTATATGTCATATAAGTGAATAAGTTTATTGATCATCCAAAAATAATGCAATTAATTTAAGTGAAAATGTATTCTGTAGTGAGAAATAAATGTCTAATAAAATAAAAACTGCTGTTTATTAAAACACCAAGTCCCAATTTCAAAAATACACATAAAAACGGCGTATTGTAAGTACATAGGTACTTTAACTACCCTAATGATGATTGGCAGGATAAAACCTGTCATCTTTTTCGAAAGGATGTCTTCTAAATATTCCCCTCTGAATTTCACTTCTTGCCATCACAGGCTTGCGGACGGCGAGCAATGGGTAGTTCACCGTCCGGAGGTCAGGGAACAGTCCGGACCAAGCCCAAGTCGTCGACGGCGCGTATTGTTCCACATGCGTCTTAGAGATGTCAGCGTACTAAGGACCCAGTAGGGTCGAAGCACACTGGGGTTGAACTAAAGAGAATCACGGGGCCCAGGGATGAAGGCAAAGAAGGAACCGGAGTGGGTTTTTGGCAGTAGAAGTCTGACAAGCCTTCCCACTTCGCCCAGAGCGAGAGAAGTTAAATCGTCGATTTCCGACCCTAAAAAAAGCCGTGGTCTGCCATGGCTATGATTCACATACTCCGACTTATTTACTAGCAATGTGCCCACAAATTCGTTCACGAGACGTTTGAAAAAAAAAAGAACACCTCTAGACCATATTTTGTCTAGTAATAATCAGACTGTTGGTCCGGTACCTGGGGCGTTGAAATCACAAAAAAAAAACCCTAGTACTGACCTAAATATAATATGTGAAGCTATCTCTAGTCTGTCCAAAAGTCAACCGACTTGGGTAATTATTAGGGTAAATTGAAATCTGATGTAGCCAACACTGGTTGAATAGTCAAGCAAGGATGATTAAAAGGTCTTGATCGTTGTTTACTAATAGAGCCTTATAAAACGTATTGAATGTATATTTTTAAATGATTTAATATTATAAGAGGTCTATAAAACAATAAAAAATGCAAAAGATTTTCATTTAGAATAGGTATATTTCGAGTTCTTCAATGATAATTATTTTTATATTACAAAAATAAGTATAAAGTAATAAGATAAATCAGGAATCGTAAGAGAAATCCGATTCTCAATATTCTGCTTAGTTTATTGATTCATCACTGAAAATCGAATAGAAAGCAAAATAAAACTTTCCTTTCTATTGGTAAACAATGATCAAGACCTTTTAGTCAGCCTTGATTATTCAACAAGTGTTGCCTCTAATAGATTTCATTTTACCCTAAGAATCTCCTAATTCAGTTGACTTTTTAGACAGACCATTATAAAATGTAGAAAAAAAGTTCACTTATAAAAATATTGTGACGTTGATTAAAAAAAAACCAGGCTAGTGCGAGGGCGTGGACTCGCACACTGAGGGTTCCGTACCAACTTACCTATGAAAACAGTTTAATTCACGAATCGAGCCTTGAAGATTTTTTTTTTTCTAGTAATGTACCTAACTACTTTTCCCTATATTTGTGCTATAAGACCTTGCTTTATGTCAAATGTCAGGATCCTAGGTCAACGGGAAGTACCGTATGAATTTTGATTCCTTAGGGAGTGTCAAAATGTACGTGTTTTGGCAATATAAACGGCTGTATCGTTTTTTTTTCGTTAACGTACAAGTTTCATTTTTGCACAGTTTCAAGGGACCACGGCCTTAAGTACGAGTACATGGTTTTAATTTCAATTCGATAGCTCCAAGCGTTCCCGAGATAAGGGTCTTGAGAGACAGACAGATGGACAACAAAGTGATCTTATAAGGGTTCTGTTTTTTCCCTTTGAGGTACGGGACCCTGAAAATGTGGATTACAGTAATTCAATAAGTATCTCAGGACCTGCTAGTTTGAATAGGAAGGCTATGAGCTATAATCTAACATTACCCACGCTACGACTAATAGGAGTGGAGTAGTACTTAAACAAAAAAGCGAGTGAAACCGTGGGGACAGCTAGTAATTTATTTTAGGCTGTACCTAGAATGTTGTGTATCAAAACTAACTCAACGTATGTATATGAGCAACATTTTTAGTTATTTGAACTTTTACATTATTTTATACATTGCAAACGGAATGAGATTTTGCATACAAAAGAAATTCCTCCTTTTCTTGCCAGAGGCATCGTAGCTATCCGGATGATGCGGGGATATCACACGGTCTCCCAAGAAGCGGTGAACCTCTTTACTGGCCTGTCGTCATGGAATCTGGAGGCAACTGACAGTCATGACAACGTATGCACGATTTGCGCATAAAGATGCAACGTCCGCCGGGGCGAAACTTGGGGCATCGCGGACGGAGTTCCGGCTGGACCTTATGATTGAATGGCGACAACGACTGTCGCAACCCAGTGCTGGACGTACGCCCGAAAGACACGGTGGAGGATACTGTGAAGGAGCTGCTTGGGCGGAGTACCGCCATGTCCTCGTGGTGGCACACAGTACTTTAATTTTGGTAGTCGGTGTTAAATAATGAAGAGTCAAAATTATTATAGAAACTCGGACCTCTATAGGAATGATTACTTCATACATCATCTGCCTAGCCTTTTCCCAACTATATTGGGGTCGGCTTCCAGTCAAGCCGGATTTTGCTGAATACCAGTATTTTACGAGGAGCGGCTGCCTACCAGACCTCCACAACCCATTAACTGGGGTAACACGGTACTTCATGGCAAGACTGGAGTCAGATTTACTGGCTTCTGACTATCCGTAACGACTGCCAAAGATCTCCAAATGACAGCCGGGACCAACGGCTTAACGTGCTTTCCGAGGCACGGAGGAAACTCGTTATGTTAAGATGGTCACCCATCCACAGACCAACCTAGGCAAGCGTTGCTCAACCTTGAAGATCGACCTGTGCGGCTGTTATTATCTAGCCACGAGCTCCTCGAATGATTACTTCATACGTGTATTGAAAAACGTCTTTTGATACACGTACAAATTTGTCACTACAGCTCGCGGCTCCATAACACCGGATACATTTTTTCATTGCACCTCGGTTGCAATGACAAAGTTTCTCCACAACAGCAGCACAATAGCAGATGTGGGTTAGAAGGGGGAGTTTTCACACTTCATTTATAATGGTGTTCTGAATATTTGTACCAATTTTTAGTTCTATACGAATTTTGGTAGATATATTCAAATTCCTTGCATATTCAAGTTGACCGAGCTATTATGGTAATGTCTACTTTGCACAAATACGAGTACAGAATCACACAATCTTACATTCAACATCTCAAATCTTGGAACTGACTGATCTTTGTAAATAAACCTTCATTTGGAGGCTCAACTTGAGTGCAAAAAAAGTAGTCTACCTCTTCACCTTATGTGTGTAGGTACAATGTAGGTCAGGGCTGTCCAACACGAGGCCCGCGGGTAACATGCGGCCCACTAACCTTATTACGACCTGATATCCTAAATTTAAGATTAACACACACAGAACTGCTTGGGGGAGCCGAATTCTCGGTGTCGAACTTCAAACTGAAGAGGTACGACTAGGTATGATCAAAGAAGGTTGACAAACACTTCAGTTTTCCAAATCTATTTTTATATTGAGCAAAATATTTATAAGAAACATCAATTGGTTTCATAATTGATACACAATTTTAAGTACAAGTACCCTTAGCTACTTCAGACTAAAAAGTCCTTCATGAATCGTTATTATCGTTATTTTATTTTAAACTAATTGATATCTGCGACTTTGTTCATGCCAACTTTATTAATTACTCAGATACCCGCGAAACGAGACACAATAGTAAAACAATAACAGCGCGGTCTCATATGACCGGTTGGGGATTCAAACGTTAAAAACAGCAGATTGCCATTTCGGTACCATTTTTTGGAGTTTTGTTTTTGCATGGAATTCTTTTTTGTTATTTAAGTATTTAAAAATAATGCTGGCTGTCTACGAGTGAAAGTTTCGTCGAAATCGGTCCAGCCGTTTATGAGATTATACGGAACCAACAAACAAGCAGACAGATAGACCGACAGCATAACTCCTGAGTCCTACGCCTCCATACTAGTTTTGATTGAGACTGATGCTTGTGAACCTTTTGCCATCTAAACCAAAACTAAAATGTATACCAATTAGGGTTAGTTCACACCAAGACGCGACGCGACGCGACGATGCAGGAAGAGGCCAGTGACTTCGCGCTGCGCCGCGCTACGCTGCGAAACGCATCGCAACGTTGCGAGGCGCATACTAAAATCGTCGGCAACACGACGTCGCGAATGTAAAATCGTTCCGTTGCGCAGCGAGGCGCAGCGCTGCATGAAGCAACGTATTCTAAATTCTCACAATGAAATATGTATCTTTTCACATAGTAAATAAATTTCTATTTTGAGTCACTCTATTAAAAAGGTTCGTGCAGCGTCGCGTCGCGTCGCGTCTCGGTGTGAGCTGATCCTTATGGAAAATTTTCTAATGAAGTATTTCTTTCCCAGCAGAATCTTACAACCTATGAACATTTCGCCGACAGGACCATTCATCACCGACGCTTTAGATGACAGGCTATTTAGGTACCGAATGCTTGAACGACGCGACGTTAGCCTATAGCTCTTTTAACTAGAGACCTTCTCATTTACGGAGAAGGCGACGTCAATCTAGCGATATTACAAAATATTTATACATATTTTTACAGATTACTGGTGTCTTATAACATAGGTACCTATATAATATGCATTTTATTTTTAAAGTTCAAATCATTTAAGGACTTTTCCGCAGAAGGGTGGAGCGGGACAAACTTTTATTAAATAATACCACACCTTTGTTTCTTCAGTTACCCTTTTAGAAGTCGACTGATGATCCCAGTACGCAGGGTAGTACCCTACTACCCTGTAGTTAAAAAGTGTTGTTTTTTTTAAATAAAAATATCATCGGGGTTGATTAGAATACCGGTTTTATACAGTTTGAATTAAAAGAGAGTATACACATAAAAAAAGTAAAGCAGACGAAAATGACCTCACTAGGGGTCTACAGTCATGTATCGGATCCATCCATCCACACAGCAGGGACGATGCCCGCTAGAGCCGCAGGAATTTTCTGACAAGAAATTCCGTAGCCTTAGAACACAAAGGGCAACTGAAAAACACAGTTATAGTCTGCCTCGCCCTCCCGCTCCATCCTAGAGCGAGAGAAGTTATGGGATGCACCTTTTTGATTTCATTTCATCACTCGCCAAACCCGACACAAATTGGTCGTGTAGAATTTCCTCTAGTGCTGTATTGAAATTACACGTACCTACTAGCCACATGTTTACGCGTTTGTTTTTTCTTCACTGAGAGTTTCACGTCACGGAAAGTTTTTTTTAACAAATCACACAAATTGTAAATCAAGTCGTACCTACGTCGCTGCACCCACCAATATCACCAATGCTGCCACTTGTAACTAAGGTGTTATTCCATTTAGGGTTATGAATAAAATTGTTCTACCCTTCCGCTATACGACCACCGCCACTTTACCACTTTTTTGACGATAAGTCAAATCTTCAATTTTACCAATATGCATTTTGCAGTTCTACACGTATACGATAACACCACACACATTAAGTTATTATCCTCGTCACCAGTTGTATTTTATGAAATATAATAACGGGAGCGGCGAATAAAACTACGACTCCGATTGACAACTGGTTTATTTTCACCTACCCACATGTTACATTACTTATTTATTATTCATATCCTTACAGGCTGGGTTAACCCAATGCGACAGTGGTTCTCAGAAAAATGCAACAAAAAATATTTTAAAATAAATAAAATAAAAATCATCTTACGGCTAGCACATTATAACTAAATACATTTACAGTTAAAAATAAAAAATGTCGAAGTAAAATAAAAATGTCAAAATAAAATACAAATGTCAAATTAAAAAATGATTTATATGATAGAATTATAATTAATTATTATCCTACAGATGACATCCCAAAAAAAAGTCTTGAATATTTGTTCCGTGCAGGGATTTTAATTTCCCGCAACGCGCAGCGCAGCGGCCGATCGTTCAACCACTGCGCCTACTGTGTCATCATTCACCTTACTTATTTATTCGTTTATCCTCACAACGGAACGCTTTCCAACATTTATACGTCTTCAACGAATCTGCTATATTCCAGCATCGTGTGCGCGGTCGACTGCTAGACATCAAAGGTGGGTCACGTACTCTCTCTAACGCAGCATGAAGCCAGCGCTCCTCCAGGATTCCGCATGTACGGGTACACATTACTGAACGTTTATGTAAACGTGATTTATTTAGTTTATTTTATTTATTTAGCTCACCAACAATTGACTACACTTATACACAGATATGACATACATTCAATAAACATATAGAATAGTATAGCAATTAATTAAACAAATTAAAAAATAGCAACAAACTTAATTTTTAGTTGACACTTACCTAATTAAAACTAAGTTAATCACGAAACATAATTTTTTTTCATCATTTCCTTATCTCTAGTTAGCCCTCTAATTTAGGTGCAAATATTATGTAATTCTATATAAAATTATAATTGTATATAAAATAAATATAAAATTCAATAAACAATAATTACTTGCATAATACTAAAATATTTAAAATTAAAACTAAATTAATATGCTAGTGCAATTTTAAAATTGTCCTATTTATAAGGTGTGACGATTTGATCATGTTTTCGGGGCAAACATGGGCAGAGATCGCCTTAGATTGAAAGGTTTGGAAGGAGAAAGGGGAGGCCTTTGCCCAGCCGTGGAGCCTATATTATATAGACTATTATAAAGAGTTAACAATTATTTATTCTATTTTCTACAATTATTTATAATATTTATCAATCACAGTAATCACCCACGCAATCAATGCAGTTGCGGTGGTAAACTGGAATTTTATTGAAGCGCCTCACGGATATCGTTGCTCCTTCGTGAAGAAATCAGGTGAACGACACTCGAGAAGCAAAAACTCTTCAAAGGCACAGCCGTACTGCCCCTCGACTTCGTACTCTTCCCTCCAAGAAGCTATCCAAATTCTGGAAAAAGGTATTACTTTTCTTTAAAAAAGTAAGACACTAGAAATGACACCTGTATCACGGGTGTGTTCACAAATATGTCAACATAAGACACCCAGACTCATAACACCCATCTGTAGGCTATGTACCTACCTATTTGTCCCGTGCAGGAATCGAACCCGCAAATACAGCGCAGCTGTCAATCGCTCAACCACTGCGCCAATAGTGAAATTGCAAGAAAATCATTTTTATTTAAATAGTGCATAATAAAAGCTTTCAATTGAAGATAGTTCCTTAGTCGTAAGATGTTGTAAGTAGTACTTACGACGCCAAAGAAGCTCGGGAGGTGGGCGTGAAACCTTAGTATTTGAAAGTATTCATTCTTTGATAACGGATCGAGCGTCATAAGTCCTCGCCGCCTTTTATTCAAGCTTCTTGCTAACAATTTTTATGAAAAGCTTTATCAATAATTTTCTTTACACCTTATTGTTTAGGTGATGTTTTTTCACGAACATTTGGGAATGTTTTTTTTTTCACTATAAAAACAACGTCTATATTTCTTGATAGAAATAATCTTTTTCCTGACCTACTACCAGCGGTTTGGTGTTCTGTCCGTGTGATAGTAGAAAATTGACAGAGAGAACAATACCTACTCTCGGGATTAAAAGTGATCTAAGTATAATTATAGGTTAACTATTTATTAATCTGTGGTTATGGTCTACCCGCGTAACAAGTTTAATTGAAACCCGGTTAGCCATTCGAACTTGAAGAAGTAACAAATGTACAAACCTCTCAGTTTTATAATATTAGTGTGATGAGCAGTTTTGCTTTCGAACTGAATACTCGTGCATTCAACAAGTCCACGTCGTCGTTGAGCACCTAAGTACTGGCTTACAGCATAGTGTGCACAATAGCTTAATTTTATAAACTATACCAACTTGATTTCTCAGACCGTCTCAATACTTTATAGCATTCCATATTATGAACATAGATTGTACAAAATTATTGTCAAGATCAATATTGGCCTTGTCTGGCACAGCAAAATTAGGCGAGAGGAAGAGGGCTAAGTAGCATTCACAGAAATCTTAATACTTAAGTACCTAGTATACTCGTCTTCCAGGCTTTCTTTCTAATCGAATCTTCCAATATCACTTCAATGAACCACTCTCACTTCTCCATCCCATTTGAGCAGGATATCATCTCACTTCTCGTTCCCTAGTCCTCACGATCTTCACCAGCGTCATCCCAAAAATAAATAAGGCTTAGTTGAATCTTTTCATTGACGATATTGTCATTTCTTATGCCGGTCGAGACTCCAGTGCTATCGCTCGCTATTTTCAACCTTCCGAAAGCTATTTTAGGCAAATGGTTTCGGGAATGAAGAATTGGGGTCAACTCCGATAAAAGCCAAGCAGTTCCCTAAAAACCTTACTTCCGATCATCATGAGTGGCAACCTATCCCTTAGGAGAAGAAGTCAAATTCTTTGGCTAGCGAAACACAAGTAGAATATCAAAATCTTAGTTTGATCAGCATCTGTGTTTCGCTGGGCATATATAAAGCAGTTTCGTTCGCGCTCCGTTTGGACCCAAGGTAGGCTCTACTACATCTTTACCGCCCGTAGTGAATTGACTGTTAAGATACCATTCGGTTCTTAGCGGCCACGACGCGCGACCGCAACCTGCGACCGAGACCAGGTAAAATGGCGCATTTTAGGTTGGAGGTTATCCGTCCGATCATGACTTAGGTACACTTACCCTGTCTACATACATGCAAAGCCGCATCACCTCCATATGATGCAAATGCACCATAACCGCTCGCGCCGCAAAATCCTGACAGCCTTCCATTTGGTGTCTAATGAGAATTTGCACGTTCTCAAAATCCTTACTATACAGAAGGTCATGAATCACCTTACCAAGTGTTTCTTTGACACTACTGTAAAATACTGTAACCCCTTAATCAGACCAGATACGAACGTTCCCGCTATGACCAAGATTTACCGTCCCATGTATTCCATTATTATCTCCAGGTGAGCCGTAGGGAATCTGGCAAATTCCGTAACCCCAGACCGTCGTCTACATCCTCGTCACCGAGGCTCGCCACTATTCGGCCGTCCTTTACTCGAGCTTGCCCGCGGCGCCGAGTCTGTGGTTATAAATCCATCCCTATATTATCAATGTTCGATCCAGACCATCCCTTGTAATCTTCCCCTCGACTAAGTCCTAAGCCAAGGCCCGTACCACTAGTGTCTATAGTCGCTTAGATTTTAATTTAGTTTTAGGTATTTTATAATGTTTTTACGGTGGAAGTTTGCTCAGCTAGAGAAATTGCTGGATTAATAAAGGTTCTAATTTATGACAGGGTATTTAAGTTTAAATTCCAGGTATGAAAACAAACGAACAAACAATCATACAACAATACAATATTATTTCAGATTTAATTAGGTTAAACTTAAAGTTTATTCCATAGTGAGTTTTGTAATTTTAACCAGAGAAATGAAATAATAACAAAAAGTAGGCAGACGCGTGATGTGGATGTTATTACTGACGGGTGCAATTAGTGTAAGCAAATAAAACTGTTTCTTTACTAGTTTCATGCAGTTGATGACTAAATAAATGGAATGGAACCTTTTATTTCTCCAGTACGGGCAGTAAAACATTGCAAACATAAACACTGCCACACACACTACTTTGTTGCTTTTTCCTCAAACAAAATAAACTTCATTTCCTGTTACTGGGAAACAATTAATTTTTCATTACTCATACTCTGAAAAAATAAAGCCTGAATAGCTGGCCGGTCAGAGGAAAAAAAACAAAATAGGCGGGAAAGTAACATTCTCTCAATCTGATCTTTATTTGTTTTTTTCGAGATGTAGAGTTTTGTTTACAATTCCGTACAGCTGAGATTTGTGTTAACATAACACTTTATATGAATATTTTTTATTCGTCTGAACATTAACACGATAAATTTATCAGGTTCAAATAATATGACGAGTCAGGTTTTACAAGCTTTTTATTTTACTTTTACTTTCCTTGTATTCTTAATGAAAAGCACAGTGTTCACCACTGGCTAACAATTTAGGTACTATTATTGGAATAGAATTAATTTTGAACAGTCTTGAAGAGTTATATGAAGTTAAAGTTCAGTTTCTGGATTAAGTATTTGAGTTATGAATGTGTCAAAACCAACTTAAATGAGAGATTTTGAGGCTGACTGGTCGACTTCGAGAAATACTTAAAAAATAATGTTTCGACTGCAGAGCTAGCCGAAATTAGAAATCGGAAGTAAGTCAACCAATGGTAACTCAGAGTGAGATGCACTAACTGACAACGATAACCAACGCCCCATCAGCCGTCAAACCTCAATTTGAGATACGTACGGGTTGCACCAATTTAGAATAAGTAGTTAAAATAACGTTACAAATAATGAAAACGGAAATTTTACGTAGCAGTTTGTGCAACCCGCTGTTCTTAATCATTCTTTTTTGTACACAAAACTAAAGATTAACCTGTGTTACTTCATTATATGTTAATCTTAAGTTTTATTACAAGCTTAATTCAATGACGAGTTTTCTCCCAGCAAACCTTCGAGTGAATGAAAGATCCGAGGATCCAGTGTATAATATAAAACTATGTAAATTAATCTTATATATAACAGTATAACATAATATTACCATATATTAGTATGTAATACATGCTAATATTATGTTAATTGTGAAAGGAAGTGCTCTTTAATTTTCCTCTTAAAGAAATCCAGAGATGTACCATCATAGCAGCTGGAAGTGTAACTTTATTTATTTTTAAATGTTTTCTCTAAAGTTTCACCAAAACTCAAATGACCAATTTATTGTTTACAACCAAAGTTTTGTGTAAGTACTATTTATTTCACAAACAATTAATTCCGCAAATGTTTTATTTACTCTCGCTTTACAAAGCTTTTTTGTCAAATGAGTCTCTTGTTAAATGTTTCGGATAATATTTATACAATTTTCATTTAATATTTAGATACTTTTGAATGGCCTCGTTGAGCTCGTGATCGGAAGCGCGATTGCTAAGCGTGTGGGTTCGATTCCCGGGTCGGGCAAATAGTTCATTGGGTTATATATCAATAGTTCATTCCATCAGATATTACTTTGTAGCCGCCCAGACTTTGAAACTTCGTGCCTCGAAAAGCTCGTAAAGCCGTTGGTCGCAGCATATGATCTCTCTTCGGTCGTGTCGGATTGCCGTCCCAACGGACTATGAGAGTAAAGGATCAGAGCTTGTACAACTGTGTTTGTACACACTAGGGCTTTCAAATACCGGATTTTTTCAATACCGGTATCAATACCGGTATTGGAATAGTTCAATACCGTGATCACGTGATCACGGTATTGAATACAAGTTTTTTGTAAAAAAAAAATTAAATTTTAATTTAGAGTTGCTTCTTCTTCGAATCATAATAATATTTAAATAAATAATGCAATTATTGTTTAAAAACTCGATTTTATTTTTTTGTTCCCAATAAAACCCACGAAAAGAGAGGTACGAGACAGATTTTAACTTATAAGAGTGATACTACAGATTAAATAGGTGTTTCAGGTACCATTTAAGCAAATTTTTTTTTTCAAACCATAATTTTGAATATAAAATTTATGTAACTCGATTCACAAAACTAGCGAATCCACAAAGTTGTAAAAAGATTTTTGTAGCATGTGGCACACCACTAGCAAGAGGATAGAGTTGAGAATTTTTGAGAGAGTTTGAAAATTCCAGTCACTTTTGGTTCTTTTTTGTAGCCATGTAAATAGCTGTAACATGAACAGCTTTAATTTAAGTCCGAAACTTTGCGAGTAAATTCTAAAATGTAGATGACTAATGTTACTAATTTTGGATTTAAAAGTACTCTTATACAATACACTTCTAAATAAAATTAAAATTCAGAGTCAACGCCTATTACATTTTCTAATATTTGAATTTAAATGTAAAATATTGGTCTATATTTCAAAAAACACTGAAACGTCGATAAAAATGAATCCACAAGGCTTGGGTAGTGTTTAGGGGGCCTGAAAGAATAGCAGATGACCCTTCCAGTCAACCATTTTAATTTGGTACACGATGCACCAAACATGTGTGTGTCAGAATGGCTGGTTGTCTGTGGCGTAGGTCTATGAGAGTTGATTCGAAAATTGCTACATAATTGCTTATATTTGCTACATAGGATATGTATTTAGAAACAAAATATTTTTTTGACCAGCAATCCTGACTTTTGGTTGGCTGATCACCTCCTTGTTTTAATTCAATCATACAGAGTTTCCCAAAATGTATTGCGTCAATATATTTTTTTTAAATAATATAATAATAATAATTGCTACATATTAACTTTATTGATAAATGATTAGTAAGTAAGTAAGTAAGTCATTTATTTGTAGAAACATGAGTATACATGGCATGCAGGTTGTTCATAAACAAAAAAGATCTGTCATGTTCGGCCTTTGCGGCATACAAATATAAAGGTAAGAATAGTTAACAGGGCTAAAAAACAATATTAAATTTTCACACAAACAAAAAACTTAATTTAAATAATGAATTATAAATTTGAATTAAATTATACCTGTAAATATAAATTGTCAAAATAATAAAATGTCAAAATTGTAAAATGTCAAAATTGCAAAATGTCTAAATTATAAAATGTCAAAATTATAAAATGTTAACTTTACAAAATGTCAATCTTAAAAAATGTCAACCTTACAAAATGTCAAAATTATAAAATGTCAGTTAAAATTGTAATATTACACTTTGTCATTCATAAATTCTAAAATACTGTAATATGCTTTCCCAACTAGATATAATTTTAACCGGTTTTTTAGTATGTTTGCGCTTAATTCCCTCCATCCTTTAGGAAGTTTATTAAATATTAAAGGCGCCATGCAAAATACACTCTTTCGCATTAATGCTGTTTTCGAAACATGTGAGCAAAGCATAGTATTGTCGCGTCTGACGCGACTGACTTTGTCTGCCATGCGTGGAAATAGGTGCCGATTACATTTTACAAACATGACAACTTCAAATATGTACAGAGACGGCAACGTCAGGATGTTATAATTAATGAAATACGGTTTACAGCTGTCAGTGGAACCCAATTTAAACATCGTCCTAATACACCGTTTTTGGGCTTTGAAAGGTATATCCTTGTCAGTCGAATTACCCCAAAAGATAATTCCGTACCTAAGGTGCGATGAAACTAGGCCGTGGTAAGCTGTTAACAGTGCGTCAGTGTTAAGCACAGGGACTAATTTGTATAGGGCATAGGAAGAGTTACTAATTTTTTTGCTCAAAATTTCCACGTGTTCTTTCCAATTTAACTTTTTGTCAATAGTTACACCGAGGAATTTAACACTGTTGACTTCTTTAATTATGTTGTCATTATATTGGACCTTAATATCAGATAAAGTTGGCAAGCGTTGACTGAAATGCATGATATTGGTTTTATTGAGATTTATCCTTAAATTATTGTTATCCAAATATTTTATTATTGATGTCAGAGAGTCATTAATGTCATTTTTATATTTATCTTTAGTGTCACATTGAATTGTAATTGTACTGTCATCAGCAAAGAGGGTTACAGGTTGATCAACAGATTTAGGTAGGTCATTTATATATAATATGAACATTGGAGGGCCCAACACAGTGCCTTGAGGAACTCCATATTTAATTTCACGTTCATGTGACTGGAATATGTCTTCACGTTTATATTTTGTATTTATTAAGGATATTTCTGTTAGTTGCTTTCTCTTGTCTAAATACGATTCAAATAATTTTAGAACGTTGCCTCTTATACCGTATGCCTCCATTTTATCTAGGAGAATATCATGCCTAACATAATCGAAGGCTTGGGTCATATCACAGAATATTGTGCAAACAGGGTTGGTCTTATCAACATTTAGCATAACCGTATACAAAAAGTCATACAATGCCATATTAATAGTTTGATTTGCTCTAAATCCTTTTTGCTCTTTCACTAACAGGTTATTTTTTTCCAAATATTTGCTTAGCTCTTTATATATAAATTTTTCATAAATTTTGGAGATAACACTTATAATTGAGATCGGCCTGTAATTTTCTATGTTATCTTTATTTCCCTTTTTAAACAATGGTTTAACTATAGATTTTTTTAGAGCATCTGGAAAGATGCCCGTGCTTATGGTCAAATTAATAAGATGACTTAGATGCATACATATTTCTGCAGAAACTGATTTTAGAATTTTTGTTGATATTCCGTCATGACCAACGCTATTTGTACCCCTCAATGATTTGATAATTTTAAATACGTCCTGTAGTAGACAGGGTGGCATAAAAAAAGATTTTTCGCTATTTCGAATTTGCGAGGTAACTTTATGTCCTGATTCCGAAATTGGGATAACTTTTTCAATGAAATAATTATTAAAAGTATCCGCTATTTTTTGAGGGTTAGTTATGATGTTACTGTCGTATTTTATTTTTGTTATAGGAGCTCTAGGGACGTTCTGCTTTGAGTCATTAATTATTTTCCAACTGGTCTTGGATTTGTTGTCTGATGTTTTTATTTTGTAACTATTTTGGGCAAATTGTGTCAGTTTTGTAATTCTTTTGAAAAGTTTAGAATACTTGGTCAATTTTGTTTTATTTGTTTCATTAGGAGTTTTTCTGTATAACCATAAAAGTTGCCGTTTCTTTTTACTACATATTTTGATGCCACGTGATATCCACGATGACCGTTTTGTTGCGTGTATGGTTACAGTTTCATTAGGAAAGCATAAACAGTAGAACAGTGAGAGTGTTTCTATAAAAGAGTTATAGGCTAGGTTAGGATCACTCGTTTCATATATAGCAGAAAATGATAAATTACGTACACAGTCTTTAAATTTTAAAATATTTTCCTCACTGTAATTACGTTTCTTTATACGCCAATATTTAATGGGTAAAGAATTTTGCACAGGCAACTTTACCAATTGCGCTGTGTGATCTGACAATGCAAATTCTAATATTTGTGTTTTACAGGGTCTGTTAAAGTTATGCGCAATGTTGTCGATACATGTTTGACTTTTTAGTCTAGTGGGATTATTAACGGACAATTTCAAATTGTAATTTAATAGCAAACATTCAAAATCTATTGCTTGATAAGATCTTTTTAGGACATCTATGTTAAAATCTCCTGCAATGACAATATTTTTAAAAGATTTTTTAGTAAGTTCTTGTAAAATTAAATGTAGTTTGTCCATACACATATTAGTATTATTATTTTTTGGAACTCTATAAACACATACGATAGCTATCTTATAGTTCGTTAACTCTATGGCGCAACACTCAAAAACACCAGTCTCTGACATTCTAGCAATTTGTTTTAATTCCTTAAATTGGTGACCACTCCTTGTTAGTATGCACGCTCCACCTCTTTTGCTTTCTTTACGGCTGTAACATGCCGCAAGTTGGTAGTTTGGTATGGTTAAATACCTTTCAAAGCCCTCCATAATAAAATGCTCCGTAACGCATAGGATGTCCACAGGCTCTCCTTTTTCTGCCAACTCTTCCAAGCACACTGCCATTGCGTCAGATTTTGTTAACAATCCCGCGATGTTTTGATGCATTAGTGTCAAGTATTTAGTTACGAAAAAACTCTGTCATATTTTCATTACAATTATTATTTTCATTTTCATCTGTTATATTTTCATTGCGTTCATTAAAGAAGAAAAGAATTAAAGAAGATTAATCCAATTTTGTTGTAACTTCAAACATATCTTAATTATATCTATGTAGTAATTTGCGAATCAACTCTCATAGACCAACACCACATACAACCAGCCATTCTGACGCACGCCCAAACATTCTCTATATTAAAGATTGTAATACCGTAATCACGGTATTGGCTAATCAATACCGGTATTGAAAAAAGACCAAAATATATCCGTGATCACGGTATTGCGGGATCCCGTAATACCGGTATTGAAAGCCCTAGTACACACGCTTGTGCACTATAGATCTCGTGCATACTTGGCTCATTTCTGCAGAGACTGGCCACTATGATCGACAATCTGTCAGGAGAATTACTATTGCTTACTTATTGTACCTACTTTTGAAATAAAATTCTCATCACCAACACCCGACCAGGTCGTCCGTCTGCCATGTGGAAAGCCTACCATTGCTGCGTCTTCCGGTACGTGGTCACCACTCCAGAACCTATAGGCCTCATTGACCATCACAAATGTGCCCCGTCCACTGGCAAGTCGCACTGGACAGTTAAATTTAAGTAAGCTTGGCGATTTTTCGGGCATTGTTCGTATCGTAACCTTCATAATCTCTGATCAAAAGCGATGTCAGACGATCACGTGCAATGGCCTGTCATCGATTGTGTACGGAAACCAAAGTCCAAATGAGAAGATAAGGACTCTGAAGATAACCACTTTGAAAGGCAAAATAACTCGCGTTTTTCAAGGAATTGGGCTCATTTTTACAAAAAGATGTCAACCAAAATTGTTCCATTAAGATGCGTGATTACAGCGGGTCGGCTGCAGACTTTTGCCCGAAATTATAGGGATTCCACATAAAATGTTATCCGATGTATGTTAAAATGAAAAAGAAAACCATTTTGACAACGTACTACGTAAACTGTTTATTGGAAATCTGTTTAATACATCTTTCTCTTCCGGCCTCAGTGACTACCTACACATCTCATCTATCCAAGTAGTTTTATGTAAATATTTTAAAATTAATATGTACTGAAATATTAAAAGTTAAAAAAAAACTCAGCGGAAAAACCGAGGGCATTAATTATGACATTGTGTACCTAGGTACTTACTCTAGTTTTCAATGGTATGTATTTAAATCGATATCTGTATATTCCTTTTTTTCGAACAAAATATTGCAAAGTTAAATAAAAAATTCTGACTTGCACTCAAATTATGCACGTTAAATAAATCAAATTAAATGTACTGTTTAATGGTATTTGCAGAACTGTTTTACTGTGGAGGTCTGGTAGGCAGCCGCTCCTCGAAAAATACTGATATTACTGCTAAATCCGGTTTGACTGGAAGCCGACCCCAATAGTTAGGAAAAAGGCTGGGCAGATGAATCATTTTTCTGGTATGCATTCAGTTAATTAATGGAGTTACCTAGTGTGCTGATAAATTATACAGATGTGCATTTAAAAATATCCCGTTTATAATTTTAAATAGTATCTATGATATCATGAATTTTAATTTTAATTGAAACTGTCAAAGACAGACATTCAAATTACTTACACAAATGTAATTTAATATAACTATCTATGATATGTTTTATATTGATTTTAAATTTTATGTACATTTAGACATTGTGGGAAATAAATGAATTAATAATAATAATTAGTTAAAGAAGCAACTTCATTTTGCTATGAATGTGAAATTTTTAAGTATCTGTTGACTCCGCTGCATTCTGCGCTTGACCTCCTCGCAGGGACATTAGTGCTGCGTCGTCCAACAACACTCTGCGAGCGAAGGACTCGCAGCACCATTAACCAACAGTATAATTACTTCGCCCTTGGAGGTGATGTCACCACCACTACTGTCGCTCGTTATGCGCGCCTGCTACTAGGATTGGGAAATATTCATTTCTATTGACCATTAATTAAAGAGCCGAAAAGAATAAAGCTCTAATTATGGGTGTCTAGTAATCTATCGATTGGAATTCGTGTCGCAATATCTTCTTCTTATATCTCGAACCCTAGTAGTTAGTTGTAAATAAATTTAGAAAGCCTATAAACAGATCGCTAGCATCATCATCATCTACCTAGCCTTTTCCCAACTATATTGGGGTCGGTTTCCAGTCAAGCCGGATTTAGCTGAATACCAGTATTTTACGAGGAGCGGCTGCCTACCAGACCTCCACAACCCATTAACTGGGGTAACACGGTATTTCATGGCAAGACTGGATTCAGATTTACTGGCTTCTGACTATCCGTAACGACTGCCAAAGATCTACAAATGACAGCCGGGACCATCGGCTTAACGTGCTTTCCGAGGCACGGAGGAAACTCGTTATATTAAGATGGACACCCATCCACAGACCAACCTTGGAAAGCGTTGCTTAACCTTGAAGATCGACCTGTGCGGTTGTTATTATCTAGCCACGAGCTCCTCAAATAAACAGATCGCTACGATCAACGCCCATTGAATGTGGGTCATGGCGGCCTTTATTTTTCATCCCTCTCACCAGAAGACTAAGACTTCCCAGTTTATTCCAGGTGTGTATACGGGAATCTGATTCTCTCCGCATATTTAAGTGGCGCTCGTACCGTATCGTTTCTTTCGACTCTATGCATGCTCCGCGCTTAGGCTTGTCCGTGATGTCCATAGTCTGAAAGTGTTTATTTAATGACAAGTGTCCGGAGATGATTTCTTGCGACCATCTTTAGGATGGTTCTGTCTAGTCACAGTATTTCAATGTTTTATTTAGGTATGGCATATCCACCATGGGCTGATTGCACTCCAGTATCGAGGACCACCACTTTTCAGCTTGTGTATTCTCGTCGCCAACCACGCAGTTCACATCTGGCGCCGTTATTGACGTGTTAG
This sequence comes from Mythimna separata, assembly GCA_030763345.1. Classification (NCBI taxonomy): domain Eukaryota; kingdom Metazoa; phylum Arthropoda; class Insecta; order Lepidoptera; family Noctuidae; genus Mythimna; species Mythimna separata. Next base: position 15,640,352 of record CM061167.1, on the reverse strand, counting down.
TGCAAATTGTTAGAAATTAACATTACAACATATAATCGGCGCGACCAAGGTCGTGACGGTGACTCTCTGTCGGAATAAGTGTGTCATTACTATCTACAACTCGATATACACTACTTCTTTGAAATGGAATAACTTCGGTATCTTTAGTACCAGTCAGCAGAAGCCTTTTTCACGTTACCTGTAATAGTTTAGCTCACCGTCCGGCCGTCCGGTAATCGTTCGAATAGAGCTCGAGTTGTAGTGTTCCATGCGCGCCTCAAGAAAATATCAGCAAAACTGTAGGGGCCCAGCAGGACTGAAGCATACGAGGCCATGGCTTCGCTTTTAAAAGAAAAACTTAGGGTCCTGGAGCGCAAGGCAAAGACGAAACATAGGAGTTGGTTTTAGTTAGTAAAAGTTGGACACACTCTGCTGTCACCACCTCCACCCTAGAACAGGTGATGTCATTGGATGATTTTCCAACTAAAAAAACCTGTAAAAGGTCGAATGAATTTAATAAATGATAAGGTCAAATACTAAATCGACTGGGGCCATGGATTGGATTCCGAAAGGGAAGCTCGAGACCCAAGAAGGAAGGCGACGATGGAATGGAGCGGAGTTTAGTCAGCAAGAGTCTGACACGCCCTCCAGCTCCGCCCAAGAACCTGAGAAGTCATTCTAATGACTTGAAAATAAAAATACTAGATCGAACATTTTAGATAACTACATACCTAGGTTAGGTAGTACACACACCACAATACTTCCCAGTTCCCAGAGGTTATCTACAATTATTCGCACCCAACGCACTGAAAATTGATTGCTGTTTTAAGGTTACACTGTAAAATGATTAATTAACACACCATCGTCGAACTTTTTATTTTACAGTTATCTAATCGATGAGGACTTTTCAGGTTTCATTGATGATGGTGTGTTGAACCATGATACCAATTTTCAATTGGGTGTAAATTATTGTTACCCGTATTTTTTCGTCTAATTCGACCGGGCTATGACTAGATTCTTCATAATGTCAATCAAGACTTTAGAAAAGGTCTACCTACGTCAATATCTAAAGCATGCTAGCAGTTCTGTAAATTCTATCAATTTTCCATTATTGTTCGTTCGAATACAGAGGACATTTGACGTCACGGTCTTAGAGTGTTGGTTACGTAGTTATGCCCCAGCCTCCCTCGACACTATTGTATCCAATTACTGTTATCAGTCAAATCGAAATAATGGAGTAGTTGTGTATTGTAGAACCACTTCTACCTCTTTAGAAGGTTTAGAACTAGTGTATTATGTAATAATAAAAGAGTATAAACAGTAATTCTGCCAGGCCAGTATTATGTATCTAATTTTATATGAAATACTCGTAATTCTACAGTACTTACAACATTTTAGTTAGCTGTTCGGCAGCCTTTTCATTATCTCCTTTCCTTACAGCATATTAGAGTACAGCTACAGTTTATTGGAGTTTGTTTTTGGGGAAGCTAATATTCGCTGATCCAAATTGTAGTTTGCTTTAGTAGATACTCCTTAGAAATGGAGTGGTGCTTATTGCAATATAAAGTTACCTACCCTGCTAATATAAACAGCACTTTATTACCAGTTTAGACTGATATGATTCTCAATTCACAAAATACTTACAAAACCATTATATTAGTAGAAAAAATAAATGTGATTCCAAATTGCTTAGACTCTAATGCAGATATGTATTTAAATACATTGCTTTTCATATCATTATTACCTGCTCACCTAGTTAGCGCAATGATAGCTGTATTTACCATATTATTCTGAGTCAAAGTAATATAAATACTACACATGCTTCGCCCGCGGTGAAACAGTGCGCGGCGGTGGCCCAGCGGTAACGCCCCGAGAGAAATGCGGTTTCTGTCTTTTACTTTGTGCGATTTATTTCATTAACGCTTCTCTTATTCTGGTTTTATAAATGAAATAAATTCTACGTAAATAAAATAAAACTTTGTGAATTGGACAAGGTATTTAAAAATATCCCAGTTTTTATTGAAAACTCAATTTCTCCCCAAGAGTTACTCGTTAAAATTTTCCAATTTTCGTTTCGAAGAATGAAAATGAAAAATAATACACAAAGGTGTTCTTACTAGTATGTATACGTAACCTGAACTGGATAAGTCTAATGAATTGGGTGTACTTTGTTCGTCGGATACGGACATACAGACTGTCAGACAGATAAACAAAGAGTGAGTTGCTCTACAGCCAGAGGCACCTTTGCACTAATTAGTCTTTTTTATATTTTTATTAATATTGGAAGAGATGCTATTGCCCTTTTTGTATTGTTTCGAAATGGTTTTTTATTTAAGGTATTGGTTTAATGATGCTTGTGAGTATTTATTATTATATTTGAAAACAATAGCATTGTAAAATGTTAGTTAGGTAGCCCATTGTGTCCCACTGATGGGCGAAGGCCTTCCTCTCCCTTTTCTAGACACGTCTGTCTTCAGGCATTGCGGGCCAGTCCCTATGGCAGCCCTCTTCGCCTTGGTCTGCCTCGATGTCGCCTTAATAAATAAATAATGTAGAAGTACTTTTTCAAATTTTATGGATGTGTAGTACCATGGAGCATTTTTACTAGGTTGCAACTTGTTTGACGTACACGAGCATGGAAGTTGAGAGTTTGTCATTCTCACTCAAATATCTCGCTGATGGTCATTCAGTTCCCTGCAAAATGGTTGACCTGATGCACACGTCATGCTCGTGAACGGGTGCCGTCAGTTGAGACTGATCTCTTTTTAGGTGTCAGTAGCTTATTACAATTACTATGTTTTATTACTTATCTACATTTTGCTCACAGTGACAGCAAATATGTGACCTATTGGTAGTATTCTATTTATGTAACTCTTATGTCCATTTCTTCTCCAATGAAAATTACACTATTTTTTTTTACTGACCGATATTTTGACTATTTATTCCAAAGTGCCTGTAAATGGTCTATTTGAAATAAATACCATTGGCTTTGATTCTGTGACGGTAAACGGAACCCTAAAAAGGTGAATCGAGGTTCAACTGTAGCTTAAAGGTACTTTATAAAAGCTTTCTGTTATACACGTTGCCGCTGCGGCAAACCCGTGTACAAAGGGATCACGGGGGAGCAGAGTCACGCAGCAACGAGAACCACCCTGCTTTGGATGTAATTAAACACGCTTTTTCTTTTTATTCTTTATTAATAAGGGTTTTTTATCCACACGGATACCTCAACCCTATTGTACCTTATATTCTCTTTACACATATTACCATACATACGCTTATATTATAAAATAGGAAAAGGAATTACTGCCTACATTGTGCAATTATTCCTTTTTGACTTAGGGTATGACAAAATATTTGGATAAGTTCAACTTCTCACATACATATTCAGTTTAAACTCCCGAGCCAGAGATTGCGTATCATTTTTGTTCTTAGCACGTTAAATCGTGTTTTGTTTCATTATGGTTTTAGGGTACGTCTAGCCGGACACATCGCTGTTTTTTTTTATTTAACGCACATAAATATACCACATGGCTTTGATTTTTGACGATTTTCACAGATATTATTTTTATTTATCTATTTTTGTTTGAGACACATATTATTAAAAGCAATGAAAAAGGAAATAGGAAAATAGGTACAAAGGCGATGCTTATTACCTAAGTAATCTCTTCCAGCAAACCTGCAAAAGGAGAGTTGGAAAGTACCACATACTTTGTTTTTGTATTACCACGACACTTACAGAAACAATGGGCAATGCAACTTATTAAATTATTGTGCAATAATAATTGTTTAGGTTTTTATGTTAAATGATGTTGAGAAATATTATTTTAAGTACCGTACCGTATCCAAAACACCGAACGGTATTTTGGAATGCAATTTATTTTGCGATTAAGCGAAAGTAATTCAAGTTTTGCCTAATGCGGCGCGGCGCCAATGCCCAGGTGCTACCCTACCTAATTAGAGGTACAGGTTGCTTTAATAAAGTCGTTCCAACTTTTTCTTTAAATAAAACTAAATCATTTTGAGATGTAAATCAACAAAAGGGATGCTCATTGTAGAATGTAATTTTAAAAAAAGTATATTCATTGAACTAGCGTATTTGTTTCCTAATTGGGTTTAGTACTCGTAGGTAAGTAAGTACATCATGCGATTTTTCTTTCTGTTTATGTTTTATACAAGAATATCTTCCATTATGGCAATAGGATTTAGGGATTTAGTTCTTTGTGATGTGATAGTGGTAAATTGTAACGTGATGTCGTTAATTGGTCTTTAATTTCATGCGTTATTTATACACTCTTTTGCAAAAAAAACAATAGGTGCCCACCTAAGGAAATTTACGTTCTAAGGTCGATTTTAGTTAAGTAATTAAATGAAATTTATTTCTTTGACGTAGTCTGTATACTTATAATCGTTTAAAATTAATGCGCGTGAAGTGAATTCGAGCAATTAAAAGAATTAGCATTATCGTCCATAAAAATAGAATCTTCCCCAAGTGCAGTCAATGTGGGTTGTGCATATGGAATTAGGACTTCCATTATGTACCGGTGTGCATTTAATGTTCCATTTTCTATGAAAACTAACTCCGTACGCTCCGTCGAATTAATTGCTGCCCAAAACATAACGGAGCCTCCGCCATAAGGAGTGATTTCTTCGAAACACACTTCCGCATAGCGTTCCCGTGGTCTTCGCAGCACTCGCCGGCTTCGGTCCTCTCCACACAAAGAGATTCTAGCTTCATCAGAAAACAATACTTTATTCCAGTCCTCCAGAGTCCATGAAGCATAGTTCCGAGCAAACTGAAGTCGAGCAACACGGTGCTCACGGAGTATTTAGGGCCCCGAGCTGGGCGGTAACTCTTGATATTGGCAGCCAAAAGCCTCCTCCTGACCGTCCACAAGCTAACTTCTACTCGTCTTACTTCTTCAAGGCTCTTCTTCAGGTCCACACTTGACGCCTTACGATTACGCAACGCCTGACTCACTAAAAAGCGGTCATCTCTTGGTTCTGTGCATCGTTTTCTTCCCGAACCGGGTCTTCTTTTGACCGAACCAGTCGCTTGATACCGTTGCCAAGTCCTCTGGATAGTTGAACGACTCACATTTAGCCGCTGAGACACGTAAGTTTGCGAACAACCTTCTTCAAGTAGGGCTATAATTTTACCGGCCCTTATCGCTGTATCACTCATATCAAAAAGTGGTATTTAATGTAAAAAGAGAGATTAAATTGTTTAATTTGCAGAAAATATCCAAAAAGTTTTAAAATATCGTAATCAGTTAAAAAACGTTTCAGCAATTCGCGCCATTAGTAAAGCAATTTTAGAATAACCACAATAATCATTATTTTTCTTTTAATAATTTCAAATTTTAAATTTGAAATGTCATGAAATGAAATGTCAATGTCAATCATGCCAGGAGGCTTCAAAAAACATGCCAATAAATCGTCAAATTAACAAAACCTATTTCTTGTTCTTCTTCATTGAAGTAGAGAAAAAAATCTAAAGTGCCCGTTTTTTTTTGCAAAAGAGTTTATATTAGGGTTTTTACTTTTGTTTGTAGGCTATTGAGATACTCTCGCTTATAATATTAACGCAGCCAGGACGACGAGTCTAATTTGATAAGTATAGATTACAATAAATTAACAGCGACAGTGTGGAGAGAGCGGGGAGTTACTTTAGTTATTTTGTTCAATGCTCTTTGTTCCCTTTAGTAGGCCCATGACCAGGACAAATATAATAATAATTACTGTCTGTTGTTCCCATTATAACAGACAATAATTTTAATAATATTTAGGTATGAATGCCTTTTGTACACTTTGATGAGTCCCCATTAAATAGACAACGGGCACTGAAAAAGTTTGTCCCCATCATAGGTAATCTATAGGTAATGGGGACAGAGGGCATACCCGCCAGTATAGGGACGCTCCAACTAGATTCCTAAAGAGATGGTGAAACAAGGTTATGGCGGGTTATATTCTTATTTGTTATTTTGACATTAATTCTCTGAAATAGTTTACAAATCATCATGGAGCAATCGTGTATGCCCTCTGTCCCCTGTCTGGAACACACGTTAGGTACTTAGCTGTCAACGTAGTTGAAAACGGACCCCGTGAACAAAAAGTATAAATCGTGTGTTGATTGAAAAAAAAAGTTGTTGCTCTTATTAAAGATCAAAATATGACAATAATCAAACGTCAAACAAATTGTTTCATACCTAAGCCGGAAAATGGACCCAATAGATACTTAGTTGTCACGGTCTAATAAAATTGATAAGAAGTTTGTTGCTAGGGAAATTTATGCTCAAGCGAAATTCGACCTAATTGTATTGTGTTGTGCGTATCTGTGGATAAATCAGCTTATGGTGGGTTAGCCTGGGCTGCCGGATTGTTCGGAAGAGTATTTCGTTTTTATTTGTTGGCCAAAGTTAGATAGGTCTAAGTCAATATTGTGGCTACCGAATGAGTTCTCTTTTATCGCTAGTTTATTGTGCCTTTGACTGTCGGCCTGCCTGTTAGCATAACCCATAACTGAATCACTTTTTATTTCGAAAAGACTTTTCGATCACGAACTGTTGACGTCTAAAAGAATTGAAATGGATTTTTTATTTGCGCTTCGGATTGCAGGGTTAGAATTGCAAGTGTTCCACTGATGCTTTGCACACTGGTGAACCGCTGGTGAATTTCTAGGAATACTCGTTCAGTATGAAAACGACGTCAAGTTCCTGTAGCTAGAAATGCACACCAAATAAGTTTTATTTATAAGAGTAAACAAGTTGAGGCAATTTCTCGGATAAAACTTAAGTTATTGCTTCGGTTTAGATATGAATAAAAAAAACATGTTTTGCACAGGTAGGTATCTTTTTTTGAGGTACAGATCATCGTGGCCGTTTCGAGTGCTTGGACACAATGACGTATACGTATAACGACTACGTCAACATTATGAAAGACCATTGTAAAACACTAACAATGACAGTCGCAAATTCGTAGATTCAATTTAGAAAAAAGACAGAAATAACGAAAAAAACGTTTATTAAACGGGAAACGGGTTTCGTTTGTCAGGTTTTTTGTTGTTTTTCGTTTAGAAAGTTGTAAAAGCATTGCCGACGATCGAATCAGAAAACTGCGCGGCAGTTCTCATAAGCGGTGCATAGCAGAGCTCCTAACTTTTTTGCTTACCAATTAAACTTTCTGAATATTGAATGTAAAAGTTGCGACTACCATCGTTAGTGTTTGTCAAATTTCATCATGATGTTGATGTAATCGTGATTCTGTACCTGTATCGGACGCACTATACCAAATCGAATCCCAAATAATTGAATATCAATTGATTGAACACTACAAATTGAACATCTAAATACTCGACCGTTCCTAATATCGAATGATTAATAAATCGAACATTCAATATATCGCACAGTCAATACATCGAGTGTTCAAATGTCGAATGCTTGTTTGATCGAGCGTTCAACGCATCGCATATTCATTCACACTTCATATTATATAAACTGAATAGTTTTCCTAAAGAATACATGCACTAAGTTAATTATATTATATTAGTACATGAATTAAGTTATGTTATTTTGTTTGAATTGCAATTGTGTGGTTTAAATTAACCGTGTAAAATATCCTCTTTTTTGAGGCCTGAATTTTACGATTTTTCACATTGCAATGTATTTTTAATCCTGAAGTGCATCTACTACTCAGTAAGTATTTCTTATAGGTACACAAATAAGTGTATTTATTTAATTAGGATTTAGCAATATCAATTAAAACATTGCAAGGGCCCAGCAAGACTGATGCCGTTGGGAATTTCTGAAAAGGAAATCTGCGGTCCTAGAATGCAAAGGGTAACTGAGGGACACAGGTGTAGTTCAGTAAAAGTCTAACGCGCGGTCCCACTCCATCCTAGAGAGGTAGAAGACATTGCATGATTTACTACATAAAACAAAACATGCCTAGGTATAATTACTTATAATTCTTTATTGTTGTAACACATAAAAAAAAGTGAAACCCTGACTCCTGAGCTCGGTTAAGTGCCTGAATTTCAGGAGCCAGAGACTTCTTCCATTTTCATTAAGAATAATAACAGTGAATTAATAAAAACATTAATTATAAACATTAATATACGAGATAATTTAGATAATGTTGAATATAAAATTATGACAAAATAGATTACATAAATAATTCTACTTTTTAAAATATTACTAATCACAAGAACTTATTTAATTAGAATATTGTGAGTCTTAAAAATAACAAATATCTTTTAAAGAAACCAGTCTATTACTTAGTATTAAATAATAATACAACGTAGATAATTCATTAATTACAAAGTAATAAATAATTAAGTGAATAACTTAAAACTAAAAATTAAAAAAAAAAACAAATCAAATTTAAGGCCAAATTAGTTAAATTTAAAATGAAATACAATACAAAGAGTTTATGCGAGTGAATTGTGTGAACGTGTGTTGGGAATACCAATATTACATACAAGTACGTTATACATTTTACAATATGTGTACCTGTACCTACCTACTGATATAACCTTGGTTTTCTGTTCCGTAGTGATCCTGTGTCAGTAGCTCAGCATCCCGATCTTAACCGTGGTGACACAGCCGCCCCAAACAGCAATGCATTATCCCAAGACTGCACGAGCGTAAAACACACAGCTCGAAGGAGTTGAAAGTTTGCTTCGTGTCTTAATTTAGTATAGGTATATAATATAAGCACCTATCTTCTTAATTTGTCAGTATCATAATTAAAATGGAGGGCTAATTAGACATACTTTTTTAAATAGCATTATTTGCCTCTAAAAATATATTATATTGCCTTGTGAATTTACTAAGTTAGCCACAATTAATGAGTGTCTCAATGATAGGTAATATTACAGCCACTAGTTATGTTCTAAGTAAGCCATTTTCTGAGTGGCTTCGCTCGCTTTACGGATTTTTTTTTGGTGTGCCTACTTTAAAGTATTTTGATAAAAGTACCTACGATTTCTTTTGTGTGGACTAGGATAGTGTCAGACTTTTACTGACTAAAACCTACTCCTGTTCTTTCTTTGCCATCGTTCCAGGTTTGTGTTCGTTCACCTCAGGGCCACTCAGTAGGCTTCGACCCTGCTGGGCCCCGTCTGTTTGCTTTTGGGCAAAAAGTATTTAATTAGTGTTGTGTAAAAGACGAATTAGTTTACTGAAGGCTATCACATTTTCCTGTTGCTTAGTTATAAAATTATATGTTTGATCGTGAGGTTAATAAAGAAATATGTTGCCATTTATAATCTCTCATTAGTATGTGTGTTGAATGACCGATTATAATAATTCTGGTACACTTCCAACAAAACGAGGCTTTACAATTCAAAAAAGGAAATGAGAAAACACCAATTATTTCGCAGCCGACGCATGAAAAGGCAAAATGTTGAAATTTATTCATTTGTAAAATATTCGTATGCAGTTTATTGTATCCAATCCTTTAAAAATACTTTGTTAAGAGGATTTGGTCAATGATTCGTAATCTATCTACTTAACCCTTTGTTGTGTGTGTGCATAAAATGTGTTCGGTATTTGATTGTAAATAAGAGGTATTTCGAGGTACTGAATAAACAAGAAAAATGACTCGTCAGCGGCTAGTCTGTAATTCTCGAGCGCAGCTATTTTATATGGCCAGAAATTTAGCTAGAAATCTCATTTATGAATAAAGTTGGATCTAGTGGCCGTATTCTAATGAAAAAGGTTAGATAATCGTATTAAAATTGTTATAGCGGGTTAAGCTCAGCTGCGGCAGTTGTCGGAACTGTTTGAAGCATGATTCTAGGTACTCTTTATAGTTTTTGCTTTTCCATATTGTAATTTCAATATTATAATGTTATAAATTAATAAATTGGTTATCTGTAAAACTTATCTAGAATTTTTCACTCTTCCAATCGGTAGTAGATCATCATCATCATCATCATCTACCTAGCCTTTTCCCAACTATATTGGGGTCGGCTTCCAGTCAAGCCAGATTTAGCTGAATACCAGTATTTTACGAGGAGCGGCTGCCTACCAGACCTCCACAACCCCCTAAATGGGGTAACACGGTACTTCATGGCAAGATTGGAGTCAGATTTACTGGCTTCTGACTATCCGTAATGACAGCCAAAGATCTACAATTGACAGCCGGGACCTACGGCTTAACGTGCTTTTCGAGGCACGGAGGAAACTTGTTATGTTAAGATGGTCACCCATCCACAGACGAACCTTGGCAAGCGTTGCTTTACCTTGAAGATCGACCCGTGCGGCTGTTATTATCTAGCCACGAGCTCCTTTTAGTAGATCATATACCTGCTGATTTTATGAGAGTAATCAATTGATATTAATTTCAGCTTAATTCCTCCACGTGTTCCTATGAAAAAGGGTCTTGATAAACGGCAACAAGTGATCCTATAGGGCTTCCATAAAGTTTTCGTTGTCTTTTATCGGATACGAAGCCCTAAAATTTGACTACTTAGGAAACCCACATTTTTTTAACTAACAGTATTTCCAAATAGCCTGAAGAAAAACAAAGAGGTACTAAATAGGTAGTTCGACAGTACTTGACTCTCCCTCGCGCCACTAATCCCCGCGGGCACCCTTCAGTTCACCACCTCGCTGTTTACATATGCATCACTTACCGCCACCTTATCTTTTAATTAGTGCTCGTATGTTATTATTGCTTATCGCCCAAATAGATTCCGCTTGTTTTCTCATAATATCAATTAGTGTTATCACAGTTCATTGTTTGTGGGTCATGGTTAAACCTAATGGCTGCGGATAGAGGGCTGAAACCGATATAGTAAGTGTAATGGTGATTTGTAGACGAGTAGGAAAATGTAATTAGGTACATTTTTTTAAGCGTCTACAAATCGCACCTGACTTTTTCTACGTACCCGGGTATTTACTCATTCATCAAGTAACTTATTCCGCTCTGGATTGAGCGGGAGGGAGTGTCAGACTTTTACTGACCATAGCCGATAGTGTTCCTTTAGTTAACCCTTTTGTGAGGATTACCGTAACTCCTGCAATCAATCTGCAGCCCTGCAAGGCGTCGAGCTGGCTTTTAGAGAGGTCCGTTTATTTGACTTTGGCTGACTTCTCTTAAGGCTCACATGAAACACAACGCGACTAAGCTTGTTTCTTATCAGACGATCGGACGGCGAGCTACCTACGGTTCGCCGTCCGCAAACCCTCCGAAACGCCTCCTGTGGTCGGAGATCGTCTTGGAGCTCGTGATGGCCGGAAAGTTTACAGCGGGGATCAGGACTTCACGGTATCTCTCGTCTCTTAGCGGTAACGCTTCATAACGAACTCAAAGCACTGGCAACAATTTCGCAGCCCTATTTACCATTTTACCTCTTGTATTACAATTTAGGTTTCCTTCCCATCTACCTTCGAGTTCAACTTCCTTGTTTTCAAACCACCCGTAAAATCCAGCCATCGTTTCTCGTTGACCATCCATCCACATGTATACTCATAACTCTTTTAGCTACACACGTTTCACCCCTCCTCTACACATGGCCAATACCAAGACAAAGGATTCCCTTAAAACTTTTTAGTCACTGGCACCACTTTGAAACTTCCTCTTTTAACTTCATCTATTCTCCTCACATCACATAATTATCCCATCTCAAGTTTCATCTCTGCTTCGTGCAATTTCCTTTTATCCGTCTTTTTCACCGTCCAAAATTCTGATTCATACGGTATGAGAGTTTTATCACAGATTTGTATATTTTATCTTTTAACTTGAAGACCATCCGTGGTCCACAAGTAAACACCCGTCTCGATTTAAACCATACTAAAATGACCCGATCCAATCAAGAATTCCTGATTGATTCGAAAGCTGATTACTTCAATTCAATTTACTGGCTTGCAAACGTAGCTAACGGATCATTCGATCACTCTGATTCATTTGCTCTTCCTTAGATATTAATTTAGTGAATTAACTAACAAGTTTATATATAGGAGCGCCGACGACATTGCTATTCATTCCGTTTTGTTCTGCTACTAAGTAAGCTATTAAATGCGAGACCTACGGTTGCCCGTGTTTTGTGAATATGAAAACTTTCTACAGAGCTTCAGTAGTGAGGCTTCCACATTATTTACAGTACACTTGCTGGAAAACTTATTCTTATCGCACTACGTTTAGGTTCAACGTGTAGATAATGTATATATCCCTCATGTTGTGTTTTATTTATCACTACAAGAGTTTTTTCTTTCTAATTTCGTCACATTTAAACAATATTTGTTATTACCAATAAATTCAAGTTCAAGCGTGGAACTTAAATATTGTTATCTCACTTAAACATTTGGATTATTTGTAAAGAAAATGTTGATTTGAAGTTATTTTGTTCTGACAATATACGAGTATATGAATATGAATTGCGTTTAAAATCGTACACAACAATTTTAAACAAGGAATAATAACTTTTGGAGGATTAATCACTTTTCAAGGAATAATAAATTGACGTGTAAAAGGGTTTTATAAAAACCTATTTGCAAAATGAATATCATTTATCATTTTCACAACGCTTTTCATATTTTTCCTTTCTTTTTCCGACAGTATTCAGAAATGAAATTGTAAGTTGCAAACTACATTTATTTAAACACTACTTGCCCTCAATACGGTAGAGGAAAACATTTGTGAGGAAACTGATATGTCCAATCGATTATATGGTTCCAAGAACCGAAAATTCCACCAACCCACACTGGGCCGGTGTGGTGGATTACGGCCCAATTCCCTTTCCTAGAGAGACGGCTTAACTCCTAGCAGTGAGAACATTATAAGGCTGACTATGTTATGTAATGACATAGGCTATGTATTTTCCACCATCACGCGGGCATTTGGCAATCATTGCTTGCTGAATCCATTTGAGAAGATCTGTGCAAACACCAGGGGCTTAAAACTTAATTTTATAATGGAAGCAGGTTTTTGGGCTCCTTGTAGTTTAATCCCGAATTGGACTGATCTTACATCCCCTATAAATCCTAATTACAAAACACTCGTTGTAGTCAGCGTCTTACCTTACGTCAAAGCAGCAAAATTGTCCCAAGAGAACACAGTCCTGAGATAAAAAAAGCAAAAATATCCTACGTACCGTATGTTCCGTGTGTTCCGATCAGCCATTCAAGTGTGAAGAAGTAACAAAGACACACACTCACAGGCTTTCACTTTTATAATATTAGTGCGAAAGAGTATCAAAACAAATGGAATGAACTATGCAGGCACTCGTGTCAAAATTGTTTTGTTTCCCATCCATCGCTGCGTTTTGTCTTGTTTTTCATCCACTAAGACCGTTTCCACATTATCCGATCCGATATCGGTATCGGACTCCGATACGATATCGGAGTAAGTAAAATGTATGAAATGCGTTGCACCGATATCCGATATCGGGTCGGACAATATGAAAGACAGGTACATATTTCATACATTTACCTTACCCCGATATCGTATCGGCGTCCGATACCGATATCGGATCGGAATATGTGAAAACGGTCTCAGAATAAACACCGGTGCGTTTTGTTTTCGTTCCTGAATTCCAGTTAAAATTGGCGATGAAGAGAATTGAGTTGCTTTTATCTAAAACTGTTTTCATTGGTTTGCTTTATTAATAGTCCGTAGTCATAAATGTAAGATATCTTTTTACTGGTTACCTACAGACTGTACAGACTAAAAAAAATATATCATATAGTCCCGGGATAAAAGTAGTTATTTTAGGTATTTTATCCTAAGCGCTTTTCCAGGACAATTTACCAAGTTTCACTAAAATCCCTTCAGTCGTTCGAGCATGAAAAGTAACAAACGTATAAACTAAGTATAACATTATACATAAATCGATATTCATGAAAATACGAATAATTATTTATTGGCACCCAAAGAGACTAATAAATAATTATTATCCAAAACAGAGTAACGGACCTTTAATATAAAGTTTATTTAAACTTAGAATTCCATATATGAAACCCAAAAAAACAATAAATAATTATTATCCAAAAAAAAAACAACATACCTTTAACCCTTCAATCAAACTGAGTTGAACTTGAACCAGATACGGAAAATTAGTAGTCAATAGCTATCCTATCACATACCCGCATAACGAGACACAATAGTAAAACAATAAAAGCGCGGTCTCATAGGACCGGTCGGGGATTCATGAATTAATAAAAAGTTTATTTGAACTTACAATTCGAAGTCAATCCAAAGATATCACAATTCAAAGTAGGTAACTCAATTGATAAAACGTCAATTTCATAGGTAAATCAGCTATTAATAATATTAGTGATCACACTAATAAGTTTAAATTAGAGCGATTAGCTTCCAGCCGTGCCGATAACGTGGCGTGAATGTTTTCGCGGAACTGCGCTCGCCCGCTGGCGCTCGCCGCTACCGCCCGTGCCGCGGCCGCGGCCCGCGTGCGGTGCAGTTGAGCGCAGTCGGCGTATTCACTATTTCACGTTTGAACCCGCTGCATCCTGTAAATGGAAACGCGTCTTTAGACAAATGAAGCGCGGTTATTATTTACACATTAGGCTTTGTGTTAATGTAGTGTGCCAATATATGCTCCTGTGTATCCTCACGCCTTTTTCCTAAGGGGGTAAGCAGTAACTACAATCTAATTTTGGACACTCAGAATTTTTGTATTAATTTATTGCGTACCCATTAATATTTTTAAGATTGGGAAAATAATTTTAAGAAGAATTTGAAAACTTAAATAGAAATCCAATTGTAGTACCTACCAACTTTTATTTCTGATCAAATAACGTCTCTCACTCGGAGTGGAGCGAGATGGATTGTCAAACAATTGACATTGTGTTGGAATAGCACAAAGCATTCTTTTTATAACAGAAGTGGGGTTCCTTTGGGACAATTTTGCAGTTTCGCGTGAACGAAGCCGCTGGCAGCAGCTAGTGCCTATTCCACAAGTCTGAACGAACTAGTGCCCAATGGAGCTCTCGATCCAATATGGCGGAAAGCGACTGCTCATTTGACTGAGTATTCATTTAATATAATCTTCTAAAGCGTATTGACTAGATCTATTCGATGGCTGTGTCTTCTGAATGTTCAGGAATATTATTTGACGTCCTGCTTGAGCTAGGCTAAGTATCTTATGACAGGAAGTTATAGGTGGTTCTGTAGTTCTGTTTCCTTTTGGGCCTTTCCTATCCCAGCTGACGTCTTTACCTGTTAACAACAAACAAATTAACTTAGTAAAGATGTCGTTACGCTGAATAAGAATTTAAATGGACAAGTTGATACGTTAGTTATTATTCGGAAATGAAAGATCTTTCTAAGAGAGCGTTAATAACTGTAAAAGCGTATTGGTCTACGAGCACTTAGGAACCAACTATTAATTAAATAAAAATAATGGCATGTAGGACCTACACCAATTGTTTTAATTTTACTACTTAAATAAATTCCTTTTAATCCGTTTGTTTCTCAGAGAAACCTTTTAAGCCAAACAATAAAAATAAAGTATTATAGTACCGTGTGGGAATCGAACCCGCGGCCCAGTGCAGAAACCAACTAAATCCCGCACTGAGCAGCGCTCGCTTTCTCTTTCAATGTTGACAAGCATCTGTAAACACACGCCACGCCGCACGCCGCAAGCAAACATAAGAGTATTTCTTTACTGCACTCATTCACATGAGAGGCTTATTGTTCACTTGCTCATAAACCCTGACACTTTACTGGTTTCATTGTGTGTCTGCCACAAAGACTAACAATAATATAATTACAAACAATTTTACGTATAAGTATGTACTTAGTTTCTATGCTCGATTTTGGAATCTCGTTTGCTAATAAATTAAGAAAAAAAAAAATGTTGGTTAATTTTTATTTATGAGTCCAATTAATGAGCGAGCGCGGTGCTCAATGTTTATGGGCTGTGGGAAGTCGTCTGTGTGCTGTGTCGGCGGCACAGCGCGGCGGCGGCGATGGCGGCGGAGCGATCGATAGCGGGCGCGGCGCTGCAGTCGAGCGCTTCTGCCGAGCGCCCAGCGCCGCGCCGCGCCGACCCAGCGTTCCGACACTTCGGCGACCGCTCGCGTCGCGACTACTCGCGACGATGCGCGGCGACCGCGCCGCGCGCGACACGCGCCATAATAAAGATCACGATAACTTAAAGTCATCACTGAAAAAGGGGAGCAAAACCAAAAAGCATCGGGTTATCTTCGATGAGAGCGCTAACGAATTTTTTGAGGCCGATTATATTATCGTGGTGCGCGATGAGTGTGGTTACTCTGATGAGGGCTCAGGCGAAGAGTGCTCGGGATGCGGAGCGTGCGAGCGCTACCAGGAGGCAGAGGCAGGCGCGCTGAGCCCGCCCGAGGGCTACAAGGACCTGGGGCTGTTCAACCGCGATGGCACGCTGCGCGAGCAGGCCTGGTGGGAAGCCGGCGACGTGCTGCTGGTGGGCGAGCGCTCGGGCACGGTGTTCACGCCGCAGCACCTGCAGCTGCTGCGGCGCCTGCAGCGCGAGCGGATGCTGCGCTCCACCATCTGTGCCGACTGCGACGCGCACGCCGCGCTGCACCAGCCTCTCGGTGAGTCACCAGCACGCCGACCTCTCCGCGTCCTTGCCGACGACGTCCTCACGTCGCCCGCCACGTCTCGGAACCGGCTGAGCGACGACACTACCCTCACTCCCGTTCATGTACACGTCCTGCCATCATGACCGCTAAACATGTGAAACCTTACGACTATCGACGTTTCTAGCGTACAATGGCTGTACTTTTTTCAGTTTTCTTTGTTTCAGACTCACCTAATTCGACTTGTGACTAAAATCCAATAACATGACTACTAGACACTAGTATGTTTTTCTGAAGCTGCGATTGTTTTTACTGCCGAGCGAAATGACAATGCCGACTGGGTGATTAGGATGATAAAACAATTATAATTTTAATTGCACAGTAGCTAGAGCGAACTGAGTACTTGTTATATAACAATGAAGCGTTTAAACTGAATTGACAACAATTTAGTTCGTGTCAGATCGTTATTAGAACAAGTGACGTAACTGGTGTCAGGTTTCAAAACAACCGCGAGTCTATTGTTCTGAGCTAAAGTAAGAGCACTCATTGCACCGTCTTGTAGAACGTTCATGGTCGGCCACAGACGCGCGACGAGTCCACCGAACTTCTATTGATTATTTAGAAAGTCACCGTTTTGACAATCAATTACAATAAAGCAATTAGTCGAACACCTACCAAAACCGTCCGCGTTAGCAGAAAACGATTCCTCATATTTATCAACTGTAAAAGGTAGTTGCCCTGAAATCACTTCAGTAAATAAATCTCATTCGGCCCCATAATGACATATAATTTGGCTACTGCTCATAAAAATAATATAGAAATGAGATAAGCACCGTAATATCATAACGTGTTTCAAACTGTTATCATTTTGCTTTTCACAACATTCTATCTAATAGCCGATAGAATTTCATTGAACTGACTAAAAGGTGAACAAACTAATTTAGCCATCATAATTTTAACCGCGATTGTTGGAATAACAAATTGTTATTGACGTAATCCCACTTTACAAAATTGGTAACTTTGTTATGTACAGCTAAAATTGCTTGAACAAAATTATAAGTACAAACGACTATGATTCAGACACGATAAAATTTCTTCTATCTCTATTTAGTATCCAAACCAATGTTTCAAAATAGAATGAATGGCTAGAACCTTGACAACTTTTGAAAATCCTGCCATATACTATCGCTTACTCAAAATGAAATAAATCGGAGAGTTTAAAGAATTATTTCCACATGGTAATTATATACAAGTAAATGATTCCCATACCACGTTAAATACGGAGCCAAACGTCCCGTTAGTTACACATGAACAAACTAATTTGTCATTATTCTTGAAGGTAAATTGTCATATTGACGTAAAACCACAATATAAAATACTTTATTCAATGGTGTACACACAAATACAAAATAATAAAAATACGACAGCTGATCTTAATCTGTCCACCGGCGAGCTTAACCCATAATTGGGTTTACTTACAGCAAAACTCATATGAATAAATGAGAGAAATATTTTGCATTCGAGGATAAAAATGAATGCACAAAAAACTTAAGGACATTAATTAATTGCATACTTAAAACTAAAAATTACTAAACACAGCACACAATCCAACATAATATAAACAATAAATAAAAAGCCACCCAACCCACACAAACCAATAATAAATATATAGATATTTATAAATTGCTCGTATTCACTAAATAACTACGATCATAGCGAAATGGTAAGATTTGTACCACGTCTCCATAACATATCAGATTTCAATGCATTTGAACCTATAGTTCAAAAACCTAAGCGAATACTGTAATAGGTTTAAATGTTATAAGACTATGGGCCTATTTCACCACCTATGATTAAGTTTCGAGTATCTTACTTGACAGATAATTTCATACAAATTCTGTCAAATTTTTGAATTTATTCAGTGAGTAGTGGCTACTCGGACATTGTGAAACAGGCCCTTAGACTATAATATGATTTACGAAAATTCAAAGATCAATCAATAACCAACAAGTAATTTTCAAGTTTAATTAACATTTCATTTGTATGAGTTTTGAAATGTCGAGTCTAAATATGTCACTTTATGTCAGGTCAACACATGAGGTTCTAATTAAACGCTCTTATATAAAATATAGCACATCTTTTGTCAAACCTTTTGGCCGCCTATCTAAATATCAGCATTATTGTAAACCGGCTTGTGTAGGCAGCCTGCGGTTCTTTGTTATTTTACCTGCTGAGTTTGTTTGATGAGTTTTAGTCATAATGAGCAGACAAACAACGAACAAGCTATAGAATTTCGGTACAGATAATAAACACACTGAAAACTTATTTTTCGCAGATTGCAAATATCTTTACTGACTGCAAATGAACTATATTTTGATAAATCTTTATCCATCTTAAGCATTTTCCTTTATGAGACAGACTCCGTCTAACTTAGATCTGTATCTGCTTAAATGAAATCTTGATTGCATCGCTGCATTTAAATGCAAACGTCTTGACTGATTGCAAGTTAATTACAGCTGAACTTTCATCATAAAGTCGTTTTTCTCCGAAACAGACAATATCTCTCTTAGATACACTTGAATTAAATCCTGATTGCGTTTAAATATGAGCAAACGCAAACATTTCAGCTGCGTGGTAAATACAATATATTTAAAAAATGAAAAGATCGAGCATTCGGCATGAAGCCTGCTTGTACTTTTCAGTGCATAAAGTATTTAATGAACAAAAAACTCCAAAAAAATCTCCAAATAACTGCTCTGCTTCTTTGTAAACAAACACTTAATGAAGTTGCTGCTCTGGCTGCGAAGGAAATGCATGTATCACTTAATAAAGTTTCAAGCGTCTGCCTTCATGCACAACTTAGTTCAAATAGAAACAAACAGCAGCCTAATTGGCTTATTTCTTCATCTCCTAAGTGGTCGTACACTTCTAGAGATTGGCCAGTAACTTTGAGAAATCAGTTCCGATCTTAGCTAGTCAAAAGATATGATTTGCGCTTTAAGATTTGTTGTTATTTTTCTAATTATCACGACCTATACAATGGTAATCTTCTAAAAGAAGATTCTGGATAATTATAGAACAAGAAGGTACAAACTTCATTTACTGTCTACATCTTTGAAGTCGATGATTGATTCGTTCATTGAATAGGATCCTTGTTAGCCATATTTTTTAAGTTAACTTCTCCGACATAACTTTTATCAAGCTGCGCAAGTTGCTACATAACGCAATAAAATTAACAGCAAATATATTAAAAATTCAAAAACTGTCTAATGAACAAATCTATTTAAAACGTGGACACGGCTATATTATATACTCCACAAAATCAGTATGGGATAGAAACGCTTGGCACATGTCCGAGTGCGTTTCTACTTTTTATGTATATTTCTCGGCAACTAATCGACACTAGTCTGGTGGACTCGATTTCGAACCTGCAACCTCATTTATAAGAGCGAAACGAACCTTTAATATTAATTCTAAATATTTATATTCAATTCATTCATTCACATAGGCTTATATTTGCACATATAAAGCGTCAAAAGCTAGTGCACTAATAGGGATGTACGTCACTGAAATAATTAGGCAGTCTTTAGAGCGAGGCCTGCACTTTGGTTTGCATGAGTTTGGTCGGTCAGTAAGCTGTATTTACGTTACACGCTCGAACCAATTTTCCGTTACACGCCCAAACCAATTTTCCGTTATAACTGATCGGGCACACACCCACAGGCAACAGTCAAAAAGGGGTGCCACACATATAGGTAATTTTCGTTAACGTTTAACGTTTTTAAATGTGTGTCAGTGACCGTTATTGATAGTTATAATATCAAAATTGTATTGTCATTATGAAAAGCAAGCATAAAAGAAGAAGTGGTTTATTCTTCGTTCATCCCGAAGTTTTGTCCTACATTCCAAAAAATCTTTGTTTGTCTTAAAATCAGTAGTAAAACAATTCTTCAATCTTTAGTATCGAATATCACAATAAAAATCGCAGAAAGGGTTAATAATCATCTTACCATTACTACAGTTTATTTACACAATAGTCGAATCTATAGTGGAGGTCTGGTAGGCAGCCGCTCCTCGTAAAATACTGGTATTCAGCTAAATCCAGCTTGACTGGAAGCCGACCCCAATATAGTTGGGAAATGGCTAGGCAGATGAGATGATGAGTCGAATCTATAATAAACATACAAGAAGTGTCATCTCAAAATAACATTTGCATGCAATTCTGCTTGAAAAATTACTATTTTATCTAAAAGTGCCAGAGAAAATATGTATGAAACTGATACAGAAAAAATATAAAGAAATCTATTAAATTATTATTTCAAATTATAAGTCATCTGTCTTATTTACTACAGACATACTGTAGTAAATTAAATCTTAATCATCATAAGTGGGACTTCATGCACATTATTGGTCATAAAGAATAGTAGTTTTATGATATGCAAGTAACTATTGGTGAGCCTTAATTGTGTAGTCTATACAGTGGTCCCCAAACTCGGAATGTCTGTATCTTGAGGACGGAGTTGAGATATAAATAAATTAACCTGTAATTTATCAAAATACGTAAATCAAATATCGCACTGTCCAGAAAAAATAATAATTATATTTGCAATATTTTCATGAATATATGGGAGTTGATGCCTTTTGAATGTTTTAATAATATCTTCGCTGATGGAAACTTACTTCTAGAGTCAATCCTAGAGTGTACCTATATTCCATAATAAACGTCAGGTACGTAAGTTACTAAACTTTACAGTTTATTCTAATGTACTCGAAGAAATTACCTAAAAAAGTGAAATATTAAAATAATCGTATAAAAGAAAGAGCAAAGCGGAATTCTGTTTTTTTTTATTGTTGTATAAACTAGTGCTTGACTGTGATCCCACCTGATGGTAAGCAGTGATGCAATCGTAGATGGTGAGGCGCACTAGTTTGATAATAATAGAAACCTTAACATTTGAACGCATAGATCCTATAAATAGAGTTAGCTCGCGTTCGGAACACCCACCCACAAAACTGAAATCGTATAACCAGATTAGGCTAGGTTTTCGCCGAAACCGTATCTCTAGTCCAAACCCGTTTGACACCCCCAGGTAACCTCCGTTCGGTCGTAGGTTTGGTTTCGGTTAATTTATTACCGTTTCAATTCTTCCAATATGATAACAGACAGATATGTTTTCACTTTAATATACACGTAACTCGAACTCGGTCGGAGCATATTGAAGCCTTGACCACTTAACCTTAATAAAACTACTGCGATATGCAGCTCACGAGATTAATGCAAATATTAACTAACTAGTAAACAAGTTTCATAATAATTAAGACAAGTTCAAAACCAATTATCCATGACGCACAAGTAAGTTCACTGTGCGTGCAGCTAAGGAGTAGAATTCCTTGCTGGAGTCTCTGTTTCCTGCTAGTTACAACCTGCTAGTGTTTATGTCAAGATCATGAGCGATGTAGTCGACGATGGAGCACCCTAGCCAAGTAACCTATCAATACTAGATAAGCGTGCTCTATCGTCGACCACATACTCGTAATCGTGGGCCATCAGATAAGATAGTAGCAAAGCACGAAAGTAAAGAAGAAACAAGTCGACTAATGATCATTTTACTCTTAAATCCAAGACATTATTTGCACTCAATATAAAAAGGTTATATTGAGTATAGTTTTTCGCAAAACATGTGTTTTAAAATAACAAGAAAACAAATCAAAGGCAGTAAAGTCCCGGGCCGGTGTTGAGTCGGGGATGGTGTGTCACTAGACACGGACACATATTTATGTCTGCAGAGCTACAGAAACTGAGCAATTCTAACTTAAGCCGATTGACGCATAAGATGCATTATTCCAACCTTTGAATGTAACTCAACAATGCTCAACCGAGATATTTTCCATCGACGAGATGTTTTCAATAATAAAATGAGGTTTTATTTATAAAAGAAATTCTCTTCGATGTATTGTGACAGTTAGATACTGTTACGATACGTAACGACAAAAACGGATTCTTCGAAAAATTTCCATTCCTGGAATCATTTTTTATTCCAACTGTAACGAAACTTCAACGCATTATTAATTTTTTTACAATGAGGATGAGGTTGTATTACTCAATGTATTGTGATGGTATTTACGTTACCATAAAAACGAATTCTTGGAACATTTTCTGTTCCTAGAATCATATTGTATCGCAAATTTAACAGGCGTAACGAAACTTCAACGCATTACTTTTTATACTATCAGTGGGCATGGTTAATAAAACTGAGTCTATATCCTCTTGTACAGACAGTGTACAAGAGGATATAGACTGCGATGCGACACTGATGAAACACGGTGGCAGTGCCGTGACTTAGCGCCGCCGTGTATAGCACAAGTTCCCCCAGTGATCCATACAACTCTGAAAACTGTGCCTACGCACGGCGAAATACAAAAGTACAAAAGGTCTCTGTGACGGTATCTACGTTACGGATCATTTTGTATCTCAAATTCAACTGGTTTATCGAAAGTACAACGCATTACTTAAATTTTCACAATCAGGTTAAGGTCGTATTCTAGTTTGTGTACTACAATACATCAGCTAGGTAAACATTGAGCGAGTGCCGTACTGCCATCTAACTTCCGCTTCGCTTCCCAATTACCGAAGCATAGTCAACAAGCTGAAATAAGACGGGATTATCATACTTTCAGAGTTTGAGGCAGCTTGCGCGTAACGACCTGCAACGTATTCGCAAGAGAAAATTGAATGGAAATTGCTAAATAAAAGATAAAGTTTTAAAATACCTACATTTTAAAGTTTTATCTTTTCTTCCGACCGCGTCGGCTACGACTAAACATTCTATACAATGGAATGTTATGACACAGAGAAACACAGGAGTAGAGTTGTACCGACGCTACGTTGCGCTAAACCGACTAACCGAGGGAACCATTTCTGTGCAAATAGTTAATTATTAAATTCATATTACATTTACGTTTTGCGGTCTTGTTGGCAGAATTTGTGTACTTTAGAGCACTCGAATAAAATGATGTTGAAATTATGTTTTCTGAATATGATGGTATTCATAAATAACGTCGAACATACTCCATGTTTGATTACGTAAACAGCTTGCTTGAGTCAATCAGAAAGAGTTAACGCTCTGGCTGCACTTTACCGGAAAACCCAATAAAGCGAGCAATCATGCAGAGAAGGTTAAACTAGAACTGTACAACGTTTATCACTGAAAAAACAGGTAGCGATTTGATTGAGTTTCCCTTATTTCGATCGCAGCTACGTAATCTGCTCATCTGGTCGGCCACGCGGACTGCACTCTATTCTTGTTAGTAAAACGATTAAAGCATTTAATTCAGTCGCAACACTGTAAACCTTTTTTTAGAGTTCAGGAAATCCAGTCAATTAAAGGACCCGTTATAAACTTGCATTATCCACCGCTTTGTTTGGATGCCTTTTTTACAGATAAGTTCGACCAAACTGAAAAGGTAATACAAAATTATTGGCATAATTTTTTCCTTTCGCCAGAAATCTGAATAAAAACTGCATATTTCCAATATCACAATTTCCCTCCATACGTGATATTTTGAGGTTTCCATTGATAAAGTAGATTAAATTGGTTATTACTGAAGCGGAGACGCGGAATAACTCATTTAAGTAGCCGTGCAGTTTATTTAACAATGGGAAACTTTAAATATCAGACATGAAGAATTTTTTTGAAGAAAAATAACGGCTGATAAAAAATAATAGTAATCTACTTAATAATTTCTAACTTCTTTCGGTTACGGTAAACAGACATTATTCTTTTTGCTATTGATTTCTAATAAAGCCCTTTAAAGTTTGAATCCCCGACCGGTCCTATGAGACCGCGCTGTTATTGTTTTACTATTGTGTCTCGTTTCGCGGGTATCTGTGTAATTAAGAAATGGCTTAGGTTGCACAATAGGCGAAAAATTTTTTGCGAAATATGCCAGATATGTATGGGAAAAGTTTCATTTCCCTTTGTTGGCGGGAAAGTAATTAAAATTTATGTAAAAATTTCGGTCCCCCACCTGAACGTAGGGGAACGTTGACGTCGGTTACTTGTTTTTATTTGCAAACAAAAACAATCAAACCCCAAAAATGTCAATCAACCCCTATTAAACTTTCCCCTAAATTTGAGTATTTTAAAATATGTAAGTCCGTTACAACTTAATGTAAATATTTTTGGATTTTTTTCATGTAATGAGCGTTCTACCTCATATAGAAAGAACGCTTCATGATTGTCAAGAAGAAAATTAGACATGAATGTCATTATCCTTCTAGAATTGCCAATTTCCCGCTGTCCAATTTATTTGTTATAATTAATTATTGGATGCACTGGCAGTGTCATCTGACATAATGATACCCACTTAAAAGCGTGTTAAAGTTAATGTAATAAATTAATCATGAATTTATAATTGTGTTAATTTGAAACGAGAATATTGTAACAATATTGGCTTTGGGCGGTTATTATGTTGATCCGGCCGTCCATTTATGGATTACTTAGTTTATAATCTATACAAACATCCTCTAAAACATTGCCATAATACAAAACAAAAACGGATATTGAGATTAAAGGATATGTAGTTTAATTCGGATTTCGATTCTCTACCGAAAGTGAAACAACTATAGTGTGACTGGCATAATACTCGCATGATGACGTACATTATTAAGTTAACAGAAACGCTAAAGAAGTAAAAAATACTTCGCAGCTTTTTCAACACCCGTCTTTTCGTAATGTGACAGTTTGTTTTTGTTTTTAGATGTGAGATTTAATACATTATCAACAACAATATATAAGCGGGGTATAATGTGAAATGTCACCTTGAGACAGGCATCAAGTGATACTTCTGCTACTTTACTAACGATAAATGAATGGGAGTTCCAACAGATTTAGAACAGAAACTTTTATTGCAATATGTGTTTCACCATTGTTCTATACTCCGTCGGTTTAGGTAGTTAACTAAATGTAAACAATCTTGGCATGTATTTTTATCTAAAAGTTGTCTAAAAATTGTATTTAAAAATCTTTGCGACTAGGTATTTACCTAAATCGATGTTAGCTAATAAACTAAATTTAAATAATCTTCGTGTATATTATATACGACCTCTTTAATATAAAAAGACATACCAAGATTGTTTACCTTTAGTTAACTACCTAAACCGACGGAGTATAGTAGAATGTACAAAGAAACACACATCTACTACCTACTTGTAAACCTATAGCAATGTCCACTCATTTTTAATCTTGATAACGATAATATTTAAATTGAATGCCCCATATATTTAATTTGCATACATTAAAATCGAAGTGACAAAGTTTGCTGTATCATAAATCAAATATTTCCTAAACTTGCCATGGCCAAATGCACAATCCGTACGAAGGCAAAAAATAGTAAAAGATGTGTTGCACTGAAAAGCGTTAACCAAAGGATATGTTCACATTTTGACTTTCGACTATTGCTTCCATCGATAGCATGTAATTTTGTCTACAGTGCAGTCATTTCTTTTTTCAGTGCGGAAGCGTCCGCGTTTTATAAAATAAAAGAGAGATTTTATTTTATTTACTATTGATAGGCTCGCGCTTGACTACTATTTCACCTAATGGACAACGACTGTTTGGTCAATGATGTAGCAAGCACGCTTGCCTGACAGACCCTATTCACTCTTGACTTAAATGCCCCCCGGTTGTAGCTATCAAGAAACGCAGATTCCGGCAGTGAATCCCACTCAAAGCTGTATGTCAGTCTATTACGAGGACTAAACCAAGTTACCGTCGCTCTGGACCCCGAAGAGCAACTGAAGAGTGTTCCTTCCAGAGGGGTCTAGAGCCACGGTAACTTTATCGTACAATCCCGCAAATAGGTTTAGGGTAAATTATGTTTCCTGTCATTTCATACGGCGATCGGAGCGACCACTATGTGAACTTAAAACGAATGAACATGTTTTAGACTAACAACAAACTAACAGGCTTGCCCGTTCAATTTTATTTTTTTCTGTATTGTGGGACTGAGCGTCGAGCTCGCAGATTCACGATTTAGAAACATTCGATGCAAAGAGGTACATTTTGGTATTTAAAAAAATGGTTTTGAATGGTATTATCAAACTGATCTGATGATGAATACAGGAGGCACGCGAACTTTATAATAAAACAATGTATCCAAGCAGTGTTTAGGTATAGGTACTCTGGCTATAAGTGTATCACAACTAAAAATTTTAAAATACTTTTTTGCAAAAATAGCATGTGTCTTTTTTCAAACGGTAACACAATAACAATCAAAATAACTTTAATTTCTATAATCGGTTTTAAATAACAAATAAACAATAAGTACCAGAAACACCCGAAAAGTAAACTATTTTGATCATTAAAATATTGTTGTTTTTTGTTAAAGGTTTTTTTATAAACATAAGTACAACATACTAGTAATGTTGTAATTAAATATCGCTAATAGGAAACAAGTAGCGTTGTCCGCGACTGAATTAACAAAGACATTGTATGTATCAACACGATCGCGAAGACTTTGATGCAGCAAATTAAGTGTCTGATTGTCTACAGCAGATGCTGCAGCTGGTGCCACTGACAGCTTTAAATAGGTACAAATTGATCTAACTAAATGAAACTCGATTAATTCAAGCTCAAATAGTATTTTTTTAATTTCAAGTAGACCTACAAATAGCACTTATAAAATGTCAGAATCTATCGCAAGGCTCCAATTGGTTGTTTCCTATGGAGAATAACCGGCAAGAAACTCCATGGTTTTTTAATTTTTTTTTATTCAGCTTTTCATTTAGGGGCTTTTGTTTAAAAAGGATATGTCAGCCCCATCGTACCTTATAACAATTATTTCACATACTCGTACTTAGTAACTTATACATAAATATATAAAACTCCATGGTTACGGTTTTAAAATGATTGTTTCTACAATATTAATAAAATAAAGTCATAGTAGTTCATTAGTAAGAAAGGGTTACAAGTCATATACACTATACAGGTTATAAGTATTACAGTCACAAAAAGATTAAAAATACGTTGCATTATTAATACAATAGATACGAAAGGATTGGAGGAGGAGGAATGCAGATCGGTCAGCTTTGTATGCTAAAGCACAATAAAAATTGTAAGCTATGAATCCGCGTAGTCTACAGTGTTCATCATATTCTCAGTATAAAAAGAAGCTATATACATAGGTATTTGGTGTTCGACTGCAGGGGATTAACTACAGTTAAAATTGCAGAAGTCCTTTCTTCCTTAACGGCTCTTCTTCAAGCTTTACAAAAAAAAACTTTTTCGCGGGAAGAGAGAGCTTCCTAGTTTCCTATTTTTTCTAAATAACCTTGGCAATGGACAGTAATACTTTATCTAATATTTTTACGAAGCTCGTTAAATAGGTAAGTACCTTATAAGGAAACCTTAAGACGTCGTCAAAAGGAAAATTAAAGAGCATTTCCTTTCATAATTGGAATAATATTACCGTATATTGGTATATATTAGTAGGTATTGTATAACATCTAATTTATAAAAAATCTCGTGTTACAGTGTTTGCTATCGAACTCCTCCGAAACGACTTGACCTATTTTTATGCCACGTTTTTGTGTGTACCCACCCCCCGTTTAAAATCGCGATATTCCTTAGGTAATTTATAAGGCAAACAAAAGTCAGCTCAGCTTGTATTTTTATAAATTAGACTTATTTATGCGGGTTATATTATACACTGGATCCTACCCTCGAATATGATCTCTCTTGGTCACTCAAAGCTTTGCTGGGAGACAACTAATTGTTCAGTTAAGCTCGCCTTTGTACATTAATTGTTTCAGTGTACAATAAATAATGAAGAACTAGATACCTCATCATTGTAGACCGTTATAAACGATTACCATTAGCTAACCTCTCAACATGGATTGGTTTACCACACTAATTACAACTTTTTAATTAAATTATGATATCATTAAAATAACTGTTCACTTCTAATAAGTCAATAATGCCCCGCCATGTTATCTCTTCACCACCCTTGTTGACTAGTAGAGAATGCCTAAGGCATCAGTCTGCCTTTGTACTTTTCTGCAAGAACTTTTTTAACATGCATTTAAGGCTTTGACGTTATATCTGTAAAGAATTTATTTATTTGAGCGAACGCTCTTTTGTAGTCGAACGCTCTTTTGTAGTCAAAAGAGCGTTTGGTTATTGTTTCCATATTGCCATCATCGCCCTGCTAGCCTGTGGACGGCTCGATCAAAGTCAAATTTTTCGTGTGCAGGTGAACGATAAACGCGCATAAATCTTTTATTCACTAGTATTTTATGGCCAACCGCATATCTGTCAATACGTAGCTAAATATTAAAGGTATTTCGTTTATCATAACTTATATACATACAGCTCTAACTCATAACTCTATCACAATAGAGTACAATACTTATTGTAAACTTGTAAAAACTTTAATCTATGGGTACAATAGCGGTCGCGGTCTTATCGCTGAAAGCGATATCTTCCAGAGAACTTTTGGATGGATCATAAGAACTTAAAAAAGTGTCTGCGGCGTACTGCTCCCAAATTAATAAAATATTTTTTATACATTATAAGTGAACAATAATAAGCCTTGTAATGACAGACCCAGACAGAGACCCAGGCCGTAATCCACCACGCGGGCCCAGTGTGGAGTGGTCGTGTTTGAACCCACGACCTACCATTCAATTTTGAAACAAATTAGAATGCAATTTCGTAAAGCTCTAGAAATATTTATGTCAATCAAACAATTCAATAATATTATATTATTCTGCATTTATTCGTAAGTCGGGGCCGTTACAACTGGGTCACCACAGTCTCGCTGCTGCATTAAATAATATAATTGTGGTAATAAATAATATACCAAATATACAATATAAGTAGTTTACTTACTTTAATGTTATCATCAGTCTGGGTATTTGAAGACGCTTTTTTGGACGCTGAATTGTAGATAATTTTAACTAATTCAAGTAATTCGTAGAAACATTCTCAAGACAATCTTAGTTAATTAATAAAATTGCTTGGATCTTGTTTTAAGCTAGGGTAAAGATAACAGAAATAACCAGAATAACCTAAATGTTAACGAAAACCTCGGTGGTACTCTTTTGCAGGGGCGTTGATTTGGTTTCTGGGGATTTTCATCAAGAGCATTTACAGTAATGTTTCCTCGTCAAAGTCCCTGGCTTGACTGATGTCGCATCACTAGCCCCGCCGGACCGGACATACGCTTTCAGTTCCGGCGGTCCGGTGTCGGACTGCTACCGCACTGCAGCGGGCCGGCTGCGGGATGTAGCCAGCGGCACGGTAAATGTGTGGTAGCGGTCCGACGTGAAACAGCTAAATTGAAAGCGCCCTATGAAGACTTCTGATCTGTTTCTGAGTTACAAATTCGAAGTTGAACACTTATCAAACTTTAATTTACGCTGAAAACCTGTCAGGTTATAACTTTGGCATTAAGTTGGATTTGCTATAATCTTCTTATAGAGAACTTCAAATTCTCATGACGGATACCGGTAATCGAACTCAAGTTTAGTGTCAGCTTAGTCAAAAATAATACTTTTGTAGAACAATTTTTTTTTCAATTGGCAAGGAAAACCCATGAAACGTTTAATCTCGGGAGTATGTTTCTTTGGGATAATTTTCTATTTAAACGTGGACGACTGCTGGCAGATGCTATTGCAATAATGGAACGATTAATAAGCCGATATTTTATAGGTAATAAAGCAATCAGTTGACTTTATAGTCAAAGAATTTAACTCCACAACTGCTACGTTTTATTTCTCGTTTATCAAAGCAGAACTGGTACTCATTCCTGCTAGTTCCCCGAACCAGCGTACACTGTAAGTAAAGTTCTAATGTTCTAATAAAACCGTAATTTCTAGTAGTTTGCGGAATCACGCGCGCTCTTCTAAGAAACACTCATCAGCGAACTAAACCATGCAACATTTTTATTATGGCGATACTGTCATAATAAAATTGTTGCGTGAAAACATACCAGCTTTGGTAACATTATCATTCCAATCAATAGTGCTGTAGTAAATACAGTGCAATGCATTAAATTTAATTGTGTACATTTTCATGTCATGGCGACAATATACACAATTGTTACTATGTTGACACTTAAATAACATTGTTCAATGAAACCAAAACCAACACTGTTATTTGTAGTTACTTTGATTGTTTTAGTTTTGGGCCAAAATATGCGGCTATTCAGTGATTTCTAACAAACAATAAAAAAATTAGATTGTGATTATTTAGAAAAAAAAAAATATTATAAAGTCAAACAAAAGCCTCACAGAGTATATGAACACAGAGTGAGGCCTTCGTTTGATGCAAATTGATAGTATGCACTAACAATTTGCATCGGCAATTGTTGAAGCTTAACGGCGGTGTTAAAATTGTTTACTGTTGTGTTCATGGGCGTGGGCAATTTTATTCCGCACACGAACATCGGGGCAAGCTTGACCATGTAAATTAAGAACTAACAGCGTGGGGCTAGTGGAGGCGTAGCGCGACGCAGCGTGGCGTGGCTGCTCGCGGTGTGTGTGGCGCGCCATACAACGTGTACGCTTCATTGAAACCGAGCGTAACCTGCGTAGCCAATGTAG
The DNA here is from genome assembly GCA_030763345.1 of Mythimna separata. Lineage (NCBI taxonomy): Eukaryota > Metazoa > Arthropoda > Insecta > Lepidoptera > Noctuidae > Mythimna > Mythimna separata. The sequence goes on along the minus strand of CM061167.1, from coordinate 15,609,239 downwards.
CGCTACGCGGCTACGAAAGTTGCTACGCGTAGAGATCGATACGAGCTTAGCCACTTACGAGTAATGTTCGGGTCCGAGCATAATGTTTCTCAAGTACCTAAACGCGTCGCGTCGTCGAGATGAGAATGAGCTGCGCATATTTTCTTATTATATTACATGTTATATACATTATGTCATGATATTTGAACTTCAACATTGTCGTAGTAAGTGCGTTGAGCTGAGCATTACAATGGACAACCTTCATACATGTTTTAACGAAGGCCGCTCGGTCAAACACTTGTAATAAGTACAAGTACTGTTATGTAACTAATGTAAGAAGTTGTTCTGCCTAGGCCTTTTCCCAACTATATTGGGGTCGGCTTCCAGTCGAGCCGGATTTAGCTGAATACCAGTATTTTACGAGGAGCGGCTGCCTACCAGACCTCCACAACCCATTAACTGGGGTAACACGGTACTTCATGGCAAGACTGGAGTCAGATTTACTGGCTTCTGACTATCCGTAACGACTGCCAAAGATCTCCAAATGACAGCCGGGACCAACGGCTTAACGTGCTTTCCGAGGCACGGAGGAAACTCGTTATGTTAAGATGGTCACCCATCCACAGACCAACCTAGGCAAGCGTTGCTTAACCTTAAGATCGACCTGTGCGGCTGTTATTATTTAGCCACGAGCTCCTCCATGTATGTGAATGTAAGAAGTTGTTATTAAACAAAAAAGTCGATATAAAACTTGGATTTAGGTACTAACTCCGCGTTTAAATTACTTCCGTTAGAAAACAGCTGACATGTTAAATAACGAAATATCCAGACAGAGTTTAATTAAATGTTTCATTTTCGTAGTGGACAAACACACGAGCGTTATTAGAATTTTTTAGAACGTTGTGTTGGTTGTCAGAAGCTGAGGGTTGTTCAGTGCACATCTCAAATAAAGGCAGGAACGATGCTTTACTAGGATAATTTTGGCTGCGGTGATTAATATTATGAAGAGATATTTTAAATTTCAGTTCCTTTTTCGTATCACATATGTTGCTACAAACCACTTCGCTTTATTAAAATTCGTAGAAAGTAGTTATTACACTGTGCAACAAATTTTGAAAAGAATTGTGTACCCACTCTGAAATGTCATATTTTTCGTTCGTTCGTTTTAGTAAGAATAAATATATTTATGTTCATATTTTTTATTTAAAGCCAAATTATACTAAAAGTAACCAAAAGGACCAAACATAATTTAATGAAATCTTACAAAATTGACCAGTTTTTTTTTCTTCATCTAGAGATAAAATAATACAATAAAACTTGATTAATAAAATTGAAACCTAGAGTAATTTTCTTTTTTTCATTGTGCTGTCGCATCGACACGATATGAATAAGATTGTGTTGTGAAAGTACTTCTCGTCTTTAACGTAAACACTAAGCTCCTAGCATAGTTATGCCTTAACGGCTTTGAAATCATTCTTCAAGCTTTTTTACATCCTGGTAGAACCTTTTACTTAGCTCATCACAGACGGCACCAAGATTAGATAGAAAGACATAGAAGTGTGAATAAATGAAAAGAATTTTTAACATCATTCTATACCCTAATTGTTCGTATGCTTTTAGCATAGCACAAAACACAAAAAGCTATGGCATCCATAGTTTCTCTCGATCAATAACACGTACAAAATAAAGTAAATATGCACTTCGCACTTTTTCGGCAATATTTTTGGTATTGTTTACTGTCAACAAACGTAACATTTATTTGGTACATTTTTGCAGTTAAGACAACCAGTTTGGGCAATAGTCATGTTGGATTTTCAGGGAAATATGTACAAAAATAATCGCGGTTATCGGTTAAAAACTATTATTTTTTTAACAAAAGGAAACAATAAAGAAGTATTTACATCGAAACGTTTTCTGTTTATTTTACGCCTTGAGTGAGGATAGTTGAAATAATAATTGGCATGTATTTCGAAAACTAGACGTAATAGGCACCACATATCTTTGGAACTTTCGCGGAAGATCTAACTCACTCTCTCACTTGCACCGAAGGATGAGCATTGCCAGACCTTCGCATTCTTAAGGTACTGCGGCGGAGTTTTAGAACCGTCAAAACCGGCTGGCTACTGAGGAATCATTTAACAGTTGCAGAAGAAACATACACCATTAATTTTAAGTTAGTACAAATACTTAACAGGCTTATTAGAAGAGGTTGTTATCATAATTATGTGTAAAATTTCAATAAATAATATTCATAAACCGCAAACTTATTAGTGTTTGTTTATATCAAAATGTTACTCAATTTATGGAAATATTGTGCAGGCTATTGATTTACAGTAGTATTCGTAGTATTCATTAATCATGCAATTAATTCATCAAGTAGCAACTGTTATGAATGATTGATTCAATTATGAATTTATCAATTATGACAAATCATGAACAATAAGATTAATTTTGACTACATAAATATGATCACTAACAGGTACAAATAGAACACAAATTTTTGTATTAATTAAAAAATAGTGGTGTATAAAAAAGTCAAACTTTTATAGTATAACGTATCGTAAGTTTAACATTTAATTAACATTAAAGGATGTCTGGCGAGAGGGTTGCCATCACATTGTCTGGCAATGGGTGCCATGATTACTAATACCATCAAGAAGAACATTTTTAAAATATGTGTTCTATAATTAAACTAGCTTTTACCCGCGGCTTCGCTCCCGTAAAATGACTACCCTACTTATCCTACGCTACCCTACCCTACCTACCCTACCTACCCGACCTACGCTAACTATCCTACCTACCCTACATACCCTACACTACCCTACCTACCCTACACTACCCTGCCTACCCTACACTACCCTAACTAATTACAAATATCGAGTTTTCATTGTTTTTAAGATGTATTCTGTTATTCGGGGCGGAGACAAATCCAACGAATGAATAATCATGAAAATTGGTTCAGCAGATCTCGAGTTATAAGTGTTGTAACAAACCCGACTTTGTTTTATATATATAAATGTATTTTTGTTGCTATATTACACACCTGTGTTAACAGTTACCTGCGAAAGGCACTATAATTGAAACTTCATAGTAGGGCATCGTTCTGTATTGGGGCGTGCACTGACAAACTCTAAACTTTTATAAAATAACGAATGTCTGGCAGCCGCGGGCTTTTACTCTATTAGGAATTCAAAAACACACGGAAATCCGACTGACGCTTTGATGGAGGATTTAGCAATTTTTTTTTGTTACACGATATACAGTTTGCTCGGATGGCACAAGTGCGAATGGCTCGTTCGTTTGACGCAGCCAGACGCAGCCTGTTCCGAGCTGGAGCACATCCTCGCGTATTCGTACGAATACGAGCCCCACGATTTAATGGAGGGAAGTATTATTGTCATAGTTAACAAATGCTCTCATACTGGGCAGAAGGACTATAAATATTTAAAATTAGTTATAAGTAATGCAAACTTTGATACAACAAAGCGTACACAACAATTGACTTTGCTTTACCATACAATTAGCCATTTTGGTAATTGCGTCTAAAACACGTTAAGTTGGTCGTGGTACAACAGGGTCGTACACTCAATTATTTTAAAACTTGAATATAGTCAACCAGGCATACATGTCCCAGTCGGTAATGTGCCTCACTTGCAAAACTAAGGCACGCCTTTAAAATTTGGTGCTTATTTAAGCCGATCTAGTTAGGTTCTAAGTTTGACGGTGATGGAAACTATACATCTCAAATTTAACTTGTTTCTAAGAATTTTAAATGCGTGTTTTAGTTTGGCAAGTGGGGTACGCTACCGACTGGGGCAAGTATGCCTGGTTTAACTTATCAAAAGTGGAGAAAGATTTCAAACTGAAGTAAGTTATATAGAAACCTTTCAAATCGTGGAAACAGTGACTATCAAGTAACAAACTGACATGATGTGTCATCACCGCCATTAGGTTACATGCGTACAAATGAGATAGCGAGAAGCTCCCATCACGCTTACACTTTTCCTCATCATAATAAATAAAATGCTAATTAATTGCTGCATCATTTAATAATCAATTTTGTTGTTTTTAGAAAAAAGATTTCTTTTTAGTTTTGTTTTTTGTTTCGTTCAAAATTATATACAAAAATATACAGGAAAATACGCCGATACTCCCAAAGGTTGATCACCTATCGTTTTATTTACTACTAGCTTTTGCCAGTAGCTTCGCCTGCATGAACGTAGATTTCTTCATACAAAATTTGGATCCTAGGAAAATCTTCTTTTAGTGCTTGCCTATTAAAGGAAAACTTACATTGTGCAAGCTCCTGTAGTGTCGGCTGTGCGTTGATATGTCAGTCAGTCAGTTTCTCCTTTTAATTATATACATATAGATAAAAAGTAGTTATACCTTCCAGTACTAGCCCGCTAAGTTGAGTTTATAGATAGTGTTCCATAAATTGTTTGATCGATTTTCAATACAGTTCAAACAATCTAAAGTTAACCACAAGGGTTTGAACTTGTGTGAACGTCGCGTTTGGTATCTGGGTTCTTGTTACACTTGTGTATGTAGTGAGGAGATCGTAGGATGACAAATAATTATATGTAGAGAGATACAGTTTAGCTAATCAATTCTCTGGAGTAAAGGAAGTCAGGAAAAATAGACCTATTGTAGCGAAAAAATAAATAAATAGCCTTTTCATCACATAAACGTATCATTTTCACGTTTAGTTTAGTTACAAAAAATAAACACAAAAATCTGGATATGAACGTCAAAGTTTTAGAAAAAATCAAAAACCTTAAAACCAAATATAAAAAGTAAGTGCACGTAATGTTAGCGTTAATTTAGAATTTTGTGTAAATATCGACGATTGAAAACCTATTGGTATGGTATCCCTTATGATTTCAAGTACAAATATGATTGTTAAACCTTATTCGTTCGTTAGCGCGTTAGTCTCGCTAAAAGCCAAAGATGGTTTGACAGATTTGTTTTGTGGTGGATGAAAAGCAAAATAATAATAATAGAAAAATTATTAAGCGATTCCACTCAGTCGAAATTGTGGGCAGATACCAGACTAAAATAATTTTCGTGAGGAACAAAAAATAATTTCAAGACATATAATATGCTGTCTCCGTTAGTCAGTCGAGAACATCAGTAATCAAAGTTTAGCTTGTTCTTAACCTAATTAGTGAGTGATCCCAAACCCAGCTTCCCAGGTGAGATAACAGGGTCAGTTCAAACCTGAAACTCAAGTAATTGACTGAGGACCGCGCGCTGCGGCATCAATTTCACGCGCAATTGCCTCAACTAGTAATTACAGGTTGCTTGTCTCGTACGTTTGGGGTATACACTTGTTTGTAGTGTGTGGAAATCTTTATGGGTGTCGTCTGCATTGGGCTCTGCTGTCAGACTCTTTCTGACTACTGACTTATACGTTGTTCTGCTGCTAGCCTAAACCAATGCTTTTTTAGATGATAAATAAGTCTTCCAGTTTGAGTGCAGTAAGAGTGTCTCAGTTTTACTTACTAAAACTTACAGTTTTCCGCCAGTAGCCCTTTATTGCGCAGGAACTCGTTCGGAAAATCCGCAGCCCTGGCCGGCATTGTCAGCCCGAACTGTTGGAAACCAACGCACCGACGACCCGGCCTTAGACCGTACTGGACGGCATGCTACCCATGGTTCGCCGTCCGCACACTCGCGCATTCTGCGACTCCCGACGCCGAGGACGGCTCCGGCAGGGGAGCCTAAACTAGGCTTAGCCTATTATCTTAGCTCACATTCTAATCAACGCGAGATTTCGTTTTGTGTTTCAAGTTATTTAAGTTACTAAGTTAACGAAGAACCGACAGTTCAGGTTTTGAAGGCATTTTTGCAAAAAGGCTCAAATACCTGATAAAATCACACAATTTTCACATAATGTATCTACCGCTGCGAAAAACATTGGATTACTTTTCGTTTAAAATTAACTTGAGTCAAATAAAGTAAATTTTAAATATCCTGATAAAATATTTTACACCAGGGTCGTATCGTACCTGGTATCGTCTGTGTTTTATAAGCTGAGACTAAATTGACACAGGTAATGTCAAACTTACTTTAAGAATGATGTCAGTACTTTTGTATTTAATGTCATTTTAGTCTCAGGGTACAAAAAACAGACTATAGTGTTGTCTTGGACAGGCTTACTGTTTAAATAATTTTAGTCCAGTCAAAATAGAGTAAATTATGATTCCAGTTTGCATTAATTCCCAACAAGCTGGATTTTTGTGCCGGCATTGGATGCGTCATTATAAATGACAAGTCAAAAGTCTCCATTGATCCCGCTTGTGCGTTGTTTTTTATTCGAGGTCTAAAGTCACAAATTTGAGTTTTTTGCGTATATCCCTGAAACAACGAGAACTATCGAAAAATGGTTCAGACAAAGTTTGTAGATCGTAAAATTGTCTACAAAAAAGATCTAGTACTTTTCTTCTACAAAGCATCGCTTTCGTGACTTTAGACCGCAGGAAAGTCGTATTTTCGACTATATGCACACAGTTCCGCACCACCTATGAGGTAGTGTACACGGGTACTACAGGAGGGCTTGACAGATTTTTTGTTTGAAATTTTATACTAGGACCACAGTTTTTCTTTTCAAGATATCCCCGCGGCCATAACGGGAATCGGCACTGAATTTCCGATACTACGCTTTTCCCATCAATAACAAAGTTTTGTAGTGCTTTAAAGCTACCGCATTTATTTATAACTCTCCCAGCAGTTTAGAACATTTTGAAATCAATCGCTATAACGAGTTACTGAGAGCACGATCCACTGAACTATACACATCTATACTAATATTATAAAGTTTGTATTAAAAATTTGTAAGTTTGTATGTTTGTAAGTTTGTATGTAGGGGGTAATCTCAGGAACTACTGGTCCGATTTGAAAAATTATTTCAGTGTTAGATAGCCCATTTATCGAGGAATGCTATAGGCTATATACCATCACGCTACGACCCACGGCAGCGGGGCAGTAACGAAAAATGCGGGTGAAACCCCAGGGGACAGCTAGTATTGTATACACTTTTGATGGCTAAAACTACTTTTATATAGTTTGACTTTATTTTTAGTCACCATTTTGAACTTCAAAAAGAGGAGGTTATATGTTCGGCCATACGTATTTTGTTATGTATAATAGATATGTTCACCGATTTCTTGATTAATTTTGTAATAATTTTGAAAGATTTTTTTTCACTGAAAGATTATGCTCTTGAGTTAATCCCATAGAAATATTGTTATGATTTGATAATGAAGCTCAAAGATACGGAACTCTTCGTAGGACCATAACAGAAACAGAAAATTAATTTGTTTGTACGTGTAGTCGATAATAATTGATTGAACGAAGGTGAGGAAAGCACAGAAATTCTGTAGTAAATAAATGTATACTAACCGCGTTTGGGATTATTAGAATTGTCATGATGAACTCTAGCTATAAGGTGTTTAAGTTCGACTGAGGGGCACCACAACTAAAAAGTGTAAAATACAAAACTGTTTTACAAAAAAATACAACCAACTTCACTGTAAAATATACTCGTACACTAAAAGGTCGATATTGAACAAAGAGTGGATAAAAGTTTTATAAATACGATTGTATTTTATTTGTATACCACCTGTGTTCTTCAGTTGCTCCTTACGTTTTAGGGCCACGGTTAACCTTGTCGAACATTCCCGCAGTCTTAGAATGATGGCCTGGACCAGGGCTGGTCCGAGAGGTCGCTGGGTTACGTTTAACGAGGCAAAAACCAATTCAGCTAAAATATCTTACGAATATTTGTTAGTTATGTATTGTAGGTACCTGAATCATTAAAATACCGTGAAAATTGGTTATTAAGGTCAAAAAATTTAGTGGGCGCTAGATCATGAAAATACGCACATGGTAGTTCATTGTACCTACGCCGCGTATTTGAACTCTCCGTCAGTTAGCCGAGGCTTATTGATGCCGCATGACGTTTAGACAGCCATTGTTTTGCTATAGGATATTGTTGGATACAAAGCTTACGTCAAGCATTTTCGAGCTGATAATCGTATATCTAAAGCCTGTGTGTAAGTAAATTAAAAAATTAAATTACGAGCGTGACACTTTATCAGTTGAGCTTGGCGAGTTTGTTTGGACAGGCGTAGGGGCGGACCCGCTGTGAATAATGAGTTTACCTATGCAAGTAATGCTGATAAGTATTACGCGTCGGGTAGCTACTTGAAATATTCATATATTCTTTTGATTGCAAAATCTGTTCATTTTTTCCAGAATTTTCAAGTGTAAATTCTGCCCCTAATACGACGAAAAAAATGCCATCAATATGAACTGCCAATAACAGTGGCTCCTTCGAGTCTGCTAAAGTATGCCTCGAGCGAATCTAATTTCTTCGATGTCAGTATAAAAGAAAGGTCACAGGGTACACTTGTGAAGTTACCGAGTCCCTGCGTTCGTTGACTCGCCCTGACCTGCGCGGTGTTGTTGAACCACGGCTTAGGGTGACCGCGGCGGTGCGTGCGGGACGGCCTTGCCGCCGGCCGCAGAGCACACAGGGCTAACGCACGCGGCTCCCCGACACACTTCGTAATTTCCATCTCGAGTGCACAAATAGGCGTTAAACCATTCCATAGTCGCCATTGTCTCCCGAACCCCGGAGCGTGAACAATGCTTAACGACCTAAAGATAACTGGCGCACACAACAAGGTTATATGTGAGTTGTCGCCCTATCGCAGCCAAGGACGCCGCTTTACATGGACTAACATTGAGTTGTTTCTTCATTTACGAAATTTTTTGCTACTGCTTTTTTAAGGTTATCATAAGAATGACTGCCCCCTCTTTTGAGTGGAATAGGAGGACGTGTACCTTTACTGACTACAATCTACCCTCCTTTGCCTTCGTTCCAGGGTCCCGGGTTTTCCTTTCAGAAGCCAACCCACGGCCCCAGAGGCTTCGATCCTGCTGGGCCCCTACATTTTAGCTACTACTTACTGTGTTTTGAAAACCACTTGATTATAATTTTTTTTTAAGCCTGACTGTTTCCAGTGACTTATCCTGCTTTAGGAAGGAGCGGGGAGGGCGTGTCAGGCTTTTTCTGATTAAAACATTGTTCGTGTCATTATTTTGCGTTCTAGGACCACGATTTGTCTTTCAGAAATTCCCCGTGGCCCATTGCCCATGCTTTCGAAATAAGGTGTAACTAAGAAGATTTTTAAGAAAGAAAGATGAGTTTATTTACGTCAAACATGGCTCATGACTTATAAAATAAAATAAAAATAACAACTCAGCTTATAATAATAAGAAATGCAATGCAAAATAAAAAAAGGGAAAGTCGCATCGTTTGCTACTTCCAACTAAAAAATAAAAGTATCGATGAAATTCAATGAACTTTACACTTTCAAACACAGAGGACACTGAATTCAGGTGTTTTGTAAAAGTAGTTAATTAATGCTAACTAATGAAACTCCATCTTACACTTCCCCTCGCTAACTATTGTCCGTCGCGAATAATGAGATTACACTTGTTTGGAAATGCAAATTAAATTAAAGCAACGTAAAATGAATCTACAGAGTGGTCTCTTATTTAAAAATCGCCGGCTATTTCTTTTAGCACAGTGCTACGACATTCAAACCTTTAATAGTTACTGAAGTGTACATAGAACTCTTTGGAAAGACTATAAAAAATGAAAATAGTTTTATTCGTATAGGTACGTGAGCACATACCTATAAAACGTCAGAAGGGCACGAAACAAATTTCGTATTTCTAAAAAATTTTCAATTTTATCTATGATTTCATATTGTTTTTTATCTACATAATTATGTTAAACGGAGACAGACTACTACACATCCTAAATACAAATATGGTGTCATTCTATAAATACGCCGTTATATAAGCCACCGCAGAGCAAATAATACGCCCGCCGTACGTGCGTCGTACTTCCGGCGTGCTCGCGGCGTAGTAAACTGCAGTGGCCTAGCGCGCCACTTCGACAGAATGACCTCTACAATATACAAGTAGCTTCACAATTTTTCATCAATATTTTTCATATCTATTTTCTGCACGTATGTGAAGTTTCTTATCGTTTAATAAAAACCCTACAGTCTAGTCGTTCATTTTATCTTCATTAGTTTTCAAATAATTAAGTCCTTAAGCTACGTGCTAACTGTAGTTTCAAGGGACATTTAAATATAAAAAAGCCTTTAAATAGAAAACTAAAAATCACTTAAAAACAAAGTTCAACATAGCACAAACCTTCCACCGCTGCCTACTTACTAAAACGTGCTGGTAGTTCTGTGTCATCCAAATAATATCTGTTTTATTTCTTTTATTTATCAGTGTCACTTTTTGGATTAGCAATAAGTATCATTTAGGTACAAAAACAATGCTGAGTCATTAAACACCTATACAATTATACGTTGTTACTGTGACTGTATCAACTATTCCACTTTAACTGGTACACATATTTAATAAATACAGAAATTAAACAAACATAAAGTAACATCTGTAAGTAAACTTGTAGCTCGAGGGTCGTAGCTCACTCGCTTCTCGCTTCTCGGCCACAATCCCCGTACGTTCGCCGTGTGAATCGTCTAATTGTTCGTCTCCGAGCGCATCACGCATGCGTTGCTGCCCTCATATTCAATGCGGTCCGGAACGGAACGCTCATCCTATGCCAACACAATGGCCGCCTTTTGTGTCTAAAGTTACCAAAGTAACATGTCATCAATGTAAATTAAATTGTGCGTATTGATGGAAATTTCTAATCAATCTTCTTCTTTTCGTGTCGATTAAAACGATTATTTTTAGACTTTTTATTTTTAGATTATTTAGTCATCTAAACAGCTCCATCATTGGCCTCGTTTAAATGTTATCCGCGAAGGCGCAGGTGATTGAGCACGGATAGCTGGAAGGTGACGTACCTATTTCGTCTGAAAAGATCCCACGCTGGCTAGTTATTTGTTTAGTGACAAACCTGGGTCGGCAATATCTCATCAATATTATTATATCACCCAAAAACATCGTCCTTCGTCCATTATTCTCTCAACTTAATCTACTTACATATTTCTTTAGGAAAGTGTCATCAACCTTTGTTACACTTTTATGTTCTCGCTGTGGCTATAATGGTAGGCGTCCCACTTCGTATAAATTGCTGTGCGATGCAATAAGATTATACTGTATCGTTCTTATGTATTACGCCCTTTCAGCAGTACTTAGCTCGTTGCGGAAAATTGCAAAGGATTGGTCTATGCGTAAAGTGCTTTGGAATAGACTAAAGAGCTCTTATATAAATCGTTGGCCCGCTTACGACGAGTGCATGGTTTACGGCAATTCCGCGAGATTTGTTTGAAATGTTGAAATGCGAGTTGACTCCGGACTTGCGAGCACCTTGTAATCTACAAACAGTTCGTGTATTTTAAAACGAATAGAAAGATGAATAGATGGACTGTGTGATATATGAAAAGGAATGACTGCCTAGGTACTGATTTGGCTCAGAAGATAAGCATGGGAGAACAAATATTGCACTGACTGCAAATAAAATGTGGTATTGGCAAAAGATTGGTGTAGATGGCCTGTCAATAAAACAAGAAAGCCTTGAACAATATACGAGTAAGAGCTGTCAAGTTTTCTTTCAGCGAAACTTTCATGCCTGTATGAAAGTACTACAATTGCGCCATTTGACGTCACTTACTCGCGAAGAAAGTTTTTGGGTTGAACTTCACCGTGTTATTTATTGGTCGCTTGACATGTTTGTCAGAGATGTCAGTACTCTAATTTTATATAAGTAGTTAAGTTTTTGAGCAAGGGAATCGTCGACAATGTCAAATGTTTTAATAAAACTGATAGATAATGCGCTGTGGGGCCGCTGTACGCTTAACCTTCAGACGAATTTTGGGTTCATCGTGCCACTTAGTGTGGCAGTAATTGATGTTCATTATTTACATTGCCAACTACATTTATTTTTAGACGACTATCATTTTTATTTGTGAATATGTTCTTTCCTACATAGGTATCTCTTCGGACAATTTTCGTTATGTGACCGCAAAATATCTGCTTGGGCAACATAATTTACTAGGTTTCGGCCACTCAGTACAAAAAGAAAGAATATGAAAACAGAACAATTTATTTTCGCAAAATGACGCAATCTTTGAATATTGTCATTTCATCATTTACATATTCTACCTTGTCTTTGCCCAACTATATTGGGGTCGGCTTCCAGTCAAGCCGGATTTAGCTGGATACCAGTATTTTACGAGGATCAGCTGCCTACCAGACCTCCACAACCCATTAACTGGGGTAACACGGTACTTCATGGCAAGACTGGAGTCAGATTTACTGGCTTCTGACTATCCGTAACGATTGCCGAAGATCTACAAATGACAGCCGGGACTTACGGCTTAACGTGCTTTAAACTCGATTTGTTAAGATGGTCACCCATTCACAGACCAGCCTTCGCAAGCATTGCTTAACCTTGAAGATCGACCCGTGCGGCTGTTATTATCTAGCCACGAGCTCCTCTGAATATTGTCATTTATTAGACAGAATTATAATAATAGAATAGGGAAAACGCAAAACGGCCGAACACTCAGCATAAAGCCATGCACTCCTCCATAATGCGACGAGACCACAGCGCTGGTTTTCAGCGCGGCCGGTAGCGGTGTCGACATTAAGATGTCGGAATACTCGTAGTGTAGTGTGCAAATAGAGTTGGATAGAAAAGGAGACAAAAAAAAACCAGATAAATTAATAAATAAATAAGTGCGAATCGGAAATCGAATTGTGTACGGTAGGTAATAGGGATTGCAATCCAGCAGCGTTTTCAATCCAGCTAGATTTTTGCTGGATTGACTTGAATCCAGCTGGATCCTGCGCGGATCCAGCAAAATGTGGAACGCAAATAAAAAGGCGACATTACACATGATACAGCACTATATGCTGGATCCAGAATATTTAAAAAGGCGCTGGATCCAGCTGGATTGCTGTATGCTGGATCCAGCAATTGCAATCCCTAGAAGGTAAGTTTGTGCGCCTGTGCACTCATAGTTCCGAACAAATTTACCCATGAAAACAGTTCAATTTCCGAATCGCAAAAAAGTTATTTTTGTGACGTAATTACAAATATACAGTTTTATTTTCTATATATTTGGACCTTGCTTTATGCAAGGATTTCAAGATTCTGGATCAATCGTACCGAATTTTGATTCCCTTAAAAGCGTCGAAATATAGGTACATTTATTGCGATAAAAAAGGCAGTATCTTACTTAGAAATTTCTATGTTTCATGGGACCGCAGACCTGAGTAAGTATATGGTTTTTATTTCAATTTGATACTTCTACACCACGCGGTGGGGGCTTTATATATAGAGTGGCAAAACCACGACACATCCATAGCACAATCGTGGAGCTCGTCTGTATAATCTGTGGCAATTGGCATAGGCGTGAATACGCGATTTCACGGAACCGCGATACTGTTGACATAGAATATTACTGAATGTGACGTTAAGATGGTTTTGGAATTCAAATAATGTAGGTATGTTAAGAAAGGTAATTGTTATTTGTTTCAAAAATAATAAATAATATTTGTGACGAAATGTCAAATAGATGGACTTCCACCCAGGTATGATGTGATCAATCGGTCGTTCGCACTGCGCAATGTAGGTAAGTCAAGTTGCGTACTATTTGTTTGCAGGCGTCCACACGGCATCGGAACAGATTGCCAGGAAACAAGCGATGTATACGAATAATGGGGCCGAAATTGGAGCGTTTTGTTTTACAAAAGAATACAAATTTGTTTATGTAGGTACCTTATTAAAACTTGCTGCTGCCAGTGGCATCGCCTGCGTGGAAGTAAAAATTAACCAGGGGAAAATACTCCCAGGATAAAGAGTGTCATAATTATGTGCTATTCAGGTCATGGCCATGTGAGCTTTTCATCCAAATCCGTCCAGCCATATGAGAGTAAAGAAGTAACAAACTTGCATAAAAACTTTAGGCTTTATAATATTAGTGTGATTTATCATAACCTTGATCCCAAAAAATCAATACTACGATATCTTTATCCCAAAACATTTACTACTACTATACCGCTTTCCCAAAGAATTCACTAAGTACGTACTTAGTTATTTTCGATAGAATGAACAAGTGAAGATAGGTATTATCATCAGTAATGAAGTTAAATAGGTATTTTGTGTTTCATTCAAAATTGCCATAATAGCTGGGACCGGCAATATGTATTTTTATTGCCAAAAACAAACCTATATTATCTGTATAAATATGAAACATTTCGAAGAATCCAAATAATTGCATACGACATCTTACAACTCAACTCAAGTTATTGAGTTTTACATCCAAACAAGATAAAATAAAAGTAAATAAGTGAAACCTTAAAACTTATCTGCATAAAAAGCAAGATGAAAAACGTAAACAAAATTATGCAGAAAATTTAATGAATTGAAAAGATGTCAACGAGACGTAAGTCACAAGATTGAGCACGAGATACATTTCATCCACTATTCAGCTCCGTTAATGGATATGAATGTCCTTAATGCTTACATTCATTATTTCAGGAAACGTTTTTCATTATTTCTGATCTGTGTTTTATGTCAGTGAATAAATTAATGATAGTTAAAGATAATTAAATTGTACATTAGCATTTTTTTTTAGCATTATCGGCCTTATAATGTTCCCACTGCTGGGACTCAGGCCTCCTCTCTTGGAGAGGGAATGGGCCATAATCCACCGCGCGGGCCCATTGCGGATTGGTGGATGTCACATGTCTTCGAATTTAAATATATTATATATAATTACCAGTTATTAGCAATTCTGAGATAGAGTGTGTAAATTCATGATATATGACGAGAATTTGCAACATTATTTAATGTGAACTAAATGGTACACATTAAATAATGTTGCAATGTGTTCGTCACACAGGCGTTAGTAATTAAAACATCTCTGCGACAACCATTTTGCTTTCATACCCAAATTGAAACTCGCTCTCTGTACTCTTTGAATGCTGCTAGCACAGAAAGTTTGCCAGCACTAGCGCGGCCACTGTAAAACATACTAAACACACCTCTTACTGCGAGTAGTTCTGACTTGTTTTAATTTCTACACGTTCGCAGTTTTCAAAAGTTTTTGTTTGGGATTGTAGTTGGATAAAGCGGACAAATTGCAAGCACAGTTATGTTGTCGTAAAAAGGTAATATGCGAAAATATTTTTCATCCACCGTAACAGTCCTTTAATATGGAGTTGCTCAGTCCCCATCCATATGTCATATCCATAATGGTGTTTTGAAGCCACAGTATCAAATTTTCGTAAACAACGTCTTAGTTTTAAGAAACCCTTTTCATTTGATTTCAATATCACGATCAGCATCTAAGGCTAGCACTTTGCTATCTTAAGTAACTTTGGTTAGTAAATCACTCCGTTCTAAATAAATCTCTATAAAATTCGTTAGCACTGAAGCCACGAACCAATCTAGACAAAGCTTTTAAATAGGTTAAACTTGTCCCTGAAATTAACTGTGTTTCTAGAGCATTCGTGTTAATTGCGCTAAGGTTGGTTTTACACTAACTGAGACCAATATTGTAAGTACTACTTTTTATTTTTATTAAGTAGTCCTAAATAAATAGAATCTCTCTGATCGATGTAATCTCACTACTGGTTTTCCTCAGGGTGGCATACTCTTTCCTCTTCTTTTCACTATATTTATAAATACTGTTACTAAGGTGGTCACCTCCAAGTTCGATGACGATATTGCATTTTAACACATGAGACATTATAACAAAGTGCGAAGAAGCAATGTGCGCGTCACACGAATGCAAACACAGCCGACCTAGACAGCGACAGGCGACTGACTGACTGACTTCGACAGGTTATAAAGGTGTTTATTTGTGTAATATAACAACTTTATTTCGTTTAATTATAAAGCTCTATTTTTCCGTGTTCTTCGGAATCGTAGCATCCGTCGCCAGATAGCCAGACATCCTTTAAGTTCAATAAAATATATTTGTACTTACGTTGTACTTAGGGTTGCCATCCGTTCGGGTTTCTCCGGATTTGTCCTAGTTTAAAGGGCGTCCGGGGAGCATCATGTCAGATCTAATTTGTAGTCCGGGAATAAAATGTTCAAGACACCGCCGCCGCCGGGTGTTAGTGTTAGATAGTGTTGTATAAATATTTTTATATATTATATTGTTTTCATAACAGAGTATATATATACTTGCAGTTTTCATTTTCAAGACAATTATTTTATTTGCTCAAAAAAATTGTAAATAAACAAAAGTTTAGTAACAACAATTCCAACTATTTTATATTACACACGATAAGTTTAAAAAAATGTGATGATATTATGCCCGGTTCTGAGCTCTAAAATTTGGAGTGTTTACGCTTCTTGTCCTAGTTATCAGATTGAGTTGAGATGGCAACCCTGCACTACAAAAGATGATTTTCTGATATTTCTTCTGTAATTGCAAGAATGTTTCAACGTGTTCACAGTGCATTTTATTCTCATTTCCTGCTCAATGTATCTGTTTGTTCTAGTGTGTTTTATAATTTCCTGTTTCTTCAGAGCATCTTTGTTCAAAGAGGTTGCAATCTATTTCTGCATTGTTTTCCAAGATACCGCTACTAAGTTATCTTTTATTTGTTTTTGCTATCTGTCCTACACAACCACCCGCACCTTCCAGGATTTATATGAGACAAATAGAGGTCTGGTCAGACCAGTTCAATTTGTGTTTTGGTACGAAAAGTAGATTTTTTTAAGGATCCGTTAAATACTGTGCAATTGTAATCACTGTTTGGATTAATTAATCTGATTTGCACGTGGTCGCACATCTGTAGTTCGATAGCACTAACTGAAGCGAACAAAGAAATAAAAATCTGCCAACTCTGTTTTGAAGTATTTGACGTCTAATAATACAATGGATTCATTTTTTAAATTAATTTTAAAGAGAAATGTTATTCGAACGCTTCCTTTTCAACAAATAATATCTTTAGTTTCATTCCGTGAATTTTTAATACATATGAGAGAGAGTATTGCGTTTATTTGTACCGGTTATTATTGTAAGGCTTTATGTGGTATCTGTTGCAGAAATGTTATTCAATTCGTATAATTTATACATACGCCCTCATTTTGTTTGCATACCGTCGTCGTCATGTATAACGCCTAGGAGGCATATCGTAAAACGTCTAGACGATTCGAACGCTATGTACATAACGCCTAGGCGATTTGCTGATCCCCTTTGAAACTAACCAATCCGTGTCAGGGTGCGCTAAGTTCGCGAGCTCGCTTCGCTCGCTTTGGTACTAATTAGTTAGGGATTAGAAAGTTGTCGGTAGGGAGTTGCTCACCCTTTTTAACACAGACATACGAAAATGTTCTGTTGTCGGCTTTTATTTTGTACTTTCTTTACAGTAGCATTAGACATTAATGACAGTTCTTAATTTGAAATAAATTAAATACCATAAATGATCAAATTTTTAGTTCCTAAAAATATTAATCTAAACCAACGATTTCTAAGATTGGTCAAGCTTTGTTATTTCGATCAACTAATAATTTATAATTACTTGCGTATGTAATTTCCTAGAATAAGATAATGTTCCTTTCCTTATTATGTTCTTTCCCTTCACTCGTGGTCACCTTAGCATTTACGGGTCTTGACGAAACAAATGCGAACAAAAGCATCTTCCAATTGCCTCAGGCGTTATACATAACGACGACAGTATATATACGACATTAGACATTATTGCGTGCCATCAAGTGAGATAGTGGTCAAACGCGAGATTATTCACAATAAAAAACACACATCGCCTAATGTATTCGTTTTTTGAGTTGGCCAATCATCAAATAATTTTATCCGACTTGTATAAATATATCCGACTTGTACTGACTAGAACTCACACATGTCTTTCAGCTGCCTTTTGCATTCTAGAGCCTCGAAAACTCTTTCAAAAATTCCTACGGAAGACAAACGTGTAAGGACGAATTGTCCAGAGACACTCGCATATACAATAGGTAGGTATAGTTACATATTGTTGCGAAAATAAAAAATAAACTTTTATTTTCACCATAACACAAAGGTGAATATTCATGTATTTCAAAAGATAAAAATAGACATCAGGTATACAATGTGAAAGACAATGTAAAAGAAAATAAGAAAAACCTGTCTACCAAATACCGATTTCAAAGTAATTAAGCGCTCCTCTAGTAGTACCTAACGGTAGCGAATTTTAAATTTTGCGAGTTAAAACTTATGAAGTTGCAACGGTTTTACGGCCTGTATATAGAACCCTACAGATACTAAATCCTAACAGTAAATTTATTTTGATAACGTGTACAATAAATATCTATATATTTTTATAAGAAATCTGTAGAAGTGAAAATGACCGACACCGAACCCAAAAACGAGATTTTTTTTTTTTTGTCTATCTGTCTCTTTGTTGTTGACGAAACTTGGTATAATTATTCTTTAATATCCTGGGCACCACACTGGGTACTTTTTATCCCTGAAAAGTATATACCTACAATAAAAAACGAACTTAATTTTGCGGTTTGATCCCTAGACCCGATTACTGTACCAACCGTAAATAATAAGTTTGTCGTAGGTTACGTAAGATATCATAATATTTTATGTTAAGATACAATACCGCTCGCCAAACATTTTAATGGGCTATCACACGGCGAAGATAATAAATAATATGTCATATTTTCGTATTTTAAGATGAATTTCAATACAAGCACTTTTGAAAGGTGAAAAGGTCAGAAAAATGATGCTAATTACTTTAATTTCACGCGGGCGAAGCCGCGGGCAGAAGCTATTATCAAATAAAGATTCTTCTCGTCAGCTTAAAAAATAAAAATAGAGTCCTTGCTGAGCGTTCTGCTCATTGTCGACGGCTGGCAGATTCCACGACTAGTCAGAGCCACTAAGTGGAACCTGCCAGAGCAGCTTACAAAGTAGTAATAATTTTGAAGTAGTAGTAATATTGGCACGCAGCTTTGTTCAATAACCTCATCATTTTCAACAAAGAGTTTTGGACATAG
Organism: Mythimna separata; assembly: GCA_030763345.1. NCBI lineage: Eukaryota > Metazoa > Arthropoda > Insecta > Lepidoptera > Noctuidae > Mythimna > Mythimna separata. The sequence goes on along the minus strand of CM061167.1, from coordinate 15,590,233 downwards.
AGGAATTATGCAGGGTAGCACTACAATATACTACTGCACCGCGGTCTTAAAACACAAAGGGCAGCTGAAAGAAAACAGATCTAAACCTATCTGTAAAATTCTGACATTCCCTGTTGCTCCGGCTAGACCACGAGGAGTTATCTGACATTTTCAAACCACAAAAAATGTAATGCTTAGTTATGTGGTCTATGGGTAGGTTTTGACGAATAAGCGCATGATATCATAATTATTTAGATAACTGCATACGGAAGAAAAAATGTAGGCGAGGACGAAAATAAAAAAATAAAAAAACCTTATTACAGAAAAAATACCGCCAAAAAGCATTCTAATATTTAAACACACAGTATTTAAAACGCATTTCTATAAACGCTACCATTGCAACAAAACAGGTTTAATTCAATACAATATCATAGGTAATTAAATCTGAAAAGGTGTAATGAAACATTCACTCTACGGCTTCGGGATCAAACGCCCGGAGAATTCATCGACTAACAGCTCTGAATGTATCAAATAATCATTTCAATATTATAATAAACATACTCATGATTAAATATGGCCGTAATGTTGTTATGAAATTACCTGTCCGACCACAAACTCATAATAATTAAAATTAAATTTAAAAAGAATGCTAAGTATAATTATGGACAACATTTTCCAAATATATTTTCGACGCTAGTAGAAAAGTGTTAACTTTGCCAGCGAGTATGTTCGCGAGTATATTTTTATAAGAACTGTAACACTCGTATTTTGTTTGAGCATAGTTTTGAAAAACTAATAATGACAGTCTTTATTATTCATTTTGACTACATTTTGTGCCATAGTTTCAAGTGTATTCACCCTAGGAATAAGATTCTCCCATACAACATTTAACACTTCCTAATTCCTCCTTTAAGTTTCGGCTGTGTGTTGCCATGTCAGTTAGTCAGTTTCTCCTCTCTGTAATGAGACATTACTACAAGTAGTAACCGCTCCAGCATCACACGGGTGTAGAGATGTCCGTCGGGCCCGATTCGAAGCCTACTAGATTGTTTCTGAAAGGAAAACTCGGGACCCTGGAACGTAAGGCAATGAATCTATACATAGGAGTAGGTTTTCATGTCTAACACGTTCTTCCACTCCACCTAGAGTGGGAGAAGTATTAGATGTTTTCCCACCAAAAAACAGGCATTACCGCCTGAAACATGTCACTGTCAAGTGTCAGTATGTCAGCTAAAAATAGTGCGGCTTATTAGCAAATTGTACGCGATGCGATTTTTAGGAGTCGTGCACCCGGAGCACTTAGAGGTATTTTTATAATCTACTTTACATAAGGTTGTTTCTTATGAAAGCTCAATGTTTTTCTCCAATTCACGTAAATCCTTGTTAACGTAGTGGATACGGATCTGAGGCGTAGAGATAAGTATCTAAGTTTAACATGTAATATTAAAATAAGTAATGAGTATTTTTTCTTTTAATCTCTCGCGGGAGTATGATGACAATAACTAGGTACGTAGTAGGGATTCTAATTACTTGGCCTATTTAGCTCGTCCGCATTTCTCAATGTCACTAGAAGGTCATTATTATTCCGACTGTCTGGTAGAGATAATACTGGCATCTTTTGATCTCGTTCTTTTCTTTACATACATCATTAATCTTTTGTCATTAAGCAAAACCGAGGTCAAGAGGTGGATCATCACGAAAAAAGAGATTGCTAGAAGAAACCTTTAGAATGAAAATCATCAGATAACTTCTCCCGCTCTTTGACCGAGGAGTGTCAAACTTTTACTGACTAAAACCCACTGTCTTCCTTCACTTGGCCTTCGTGTTCCAGGGCCTATCTTGCCCACATATTTGAAAGGCTTCAATTTATTGAATTCTGAAATGTCGAAATTAATTTTCCTTATACGAAAATTAACATGAAAAATAGAGATCAAAGCATTCACGACTCGTTTTTCTTTCATAATATCTATGAGCTTGGCCCGCTCCATATCAATAATAAATAGAATAAACGAATAAATCGACAAAGTCGCAAAATAAGACAGTTATTGTGTTGCTTCACTAAGTACCTTTTTATAAGTCGAAGATATTTGAAATACGTTATTATTATTTCTCTTGTTTACATATTGTATAAATTTTAAAATATTTCTTAAAAAAGATATTAATAAATTGTAGCTCACTAGCATCGGGAACAGGGTCCTTGCTATCGGCGGTGGTCTTGAGAGATGGAACTCATAACAATGCCCCTGTGACCAGGAGTACTGCTTTTTGGAACAAGCCCTTGATTGCCCAACGAGTCCACTCGGTTGTTGGTTCTTGGCCGACTATACCCAGAAGAAACTAAAGTATCTTATGTAAAAATTTCTGATAGCCGTTTTCCGTTATTACTTATTTTTTCTTCTGCAAGTCTTAGGTATATTATCTTCTTCACTTCAACATACAACAGCTTATTGTGCATTTCCTAGTCTTCTAGAATACGTTTAAAATTCTACCATGTTGGTAAATTTTCAGAATGAGTAGTTTTATAAATCTTTTAGTTTCTGCCAGCGGTTTTGCCCATATGGTAGTAAATTGCTCTATAAGTACTTTAAACGTCTGTTTAATCACCTTAGGAGGTGCATTTTGTAAATTACATTTTTATTCCTTATGTATATCGGAGGGGCCTCTGTGCAAAATTTCATCGTTCTAGGTCTTAGGGTTTAGACTGGGCGTTGATGAGTCAGGACTTTAACTTTTTATATAATATACGAGTATGCAAGGAGTATGCGAGGTGCAAGGAGCGGAGGCCGCAGGTGAAAACGGACTTGTATCACAAATACATCAACTAATTTATTGCTAAACGTAGTTAAATTCTGTCTTTCACGTAACGATCATTTGAAATTGTTTTAAGCTCTAAACGCGTTTAGCGGTACGCGATGCAAGTGAACCTTAATAAATAAAACCGACTAAACTAACCCTGTCTGAGAAGTAGCGCTCGCTATACCTTAAGAATTTAAAATAAATTGGAAGAACAATATTTTCTGAAGAAATTGTATTAGGTTGTTGCGTTTTAAATCATAATTCATAGTAGAACTAAGTAAAGAATAAGTAAAGCTTAAAATATTAGTAGCGAAGTGGCTATATAGACAACTGAGTTACATAGACATTTCCAATTAACATCAATTAATTATTCCTAAACAATAGTGGTTGAGGAAAAACAGTAAATTGAACAATGAAGTAGAATTTCTCAAATTAAACTATCAGACGAGCTGTAAAAGTAGTTCAGTAGTAACTATTTCTAGAAGTGTCTGTCTAGAACTACTACGAAGTTAGAACTTTGCAGACCACCGCCGTTCGATCCTGGCTTTCAATAAAATAGATAGTTTGAAATAGGTACACAGACTACAAGTAAAAACAGCATTGTAACTTTTATCAAGGTTTTCAAAATACTTGGGAAGTACGTTTTTATATAGTGCATGAACCCAGAGCTCCCAGATATAATCAAATTTATTTTCTGATTAATAAAATGTGTGGGATTGAGTAGCATGTAATTAACGTATGATGGAAGCCTATTTGACCTACTTTCTGCATTATTTAAGTTTTCAACCCCCAATTTCGGCCAGTATAATTATAACGAAATGAATAATGTATTTATGAAATATTGCCTGTTGGTTTATTTGTTTATCTATTATGTACCTTATTTTAAAACACAAAGGATGAAACTCGATTTTACTGTTCCAAATTTCGAATCGATTAACATTCGATTTGCCAGTTATTAACCTACGAGTACCTGCTACTGGCCAGTTATTTAATTAAGAGGTGTTTTTTATACACTACGTAGTTTATTTTAAATAGTAAAACAGTTAGCGTGTTTGTTCCTTAGCTAATAAATCATTATTAAACGAAAACAAAATGAAGGTATTAAAAGGAAAGGAAGAATGGAACGATGTTATTTGTTAAAATGAAAACGCCCGACTCCAAGTGACAAGGAGGGTTGTTCCAGAGCCAGACTAATGCAATAACAAGTAGTTTAAATATTAATAGTAGGTAGTAGTACAATAGCTATTTAATAATATTATGAACCTGTTACTGATTTGAAGTCAACAAAAACTGAAATTTACCCTACAGCTCCGTTAATTGTAACACCACATTAGAAGACTGACTTCTGCCAGCGGCTTCGCTCACGTGAAATAAGTTTCCTTAAAAGTCGAACTTCCAAAAACCCTTCAATAGTGCTAACCTACGTCATAAAAGGCATTCACAATCCTTATCAGTTGGTATGTCAGTCAGTTTCTCCTGTTATACACATATATATATATATTTCGATTTGAATATCTTTGTTTAATTTATGATTACTTACTACAATTAAATTATAGATCACGTACCTAACACAGAATTGAGGTCTTTGAACAGGGAACACATTAAGTCGTTGAGTATAATTATCTACTTATTTAATTCAATTACTACTACTTATAGAGAAGAAAGGAAAAAAAGGAAAATTCGGTCACCGTACCCAGAAAACCTGGAAAAGTTACTGAACCATAAAAAGGTGATCTGTGGTCTCTAAACCATAAAATCATCGACATGGATCCTGCCCATCCTATCTCACGCTGCTCAGACCTGCACATTGAACGAATTGCAAAAATTTCGCCTCGGGGTTTGAATAAAAACGTCAGCCGCATGAACAGTAACCACTGAGCAAAAGTCGCCACACAGAGGGAAAGCGCCGTCTAGGCTTGTCTGGGAAGAAGTTGCAATCGTACCATGAGGACTTGTTTGAGAAGGCGCTGGAGAAGAATGTCTAAGGACTTGAGGGTTACTTTTGTCCAGTAGCAGGACAGTAAAAGTCAGCAAAAAAATCCTGACATATTATAAAATACCAAAGGAAAAGATAACATAAAACTGAGCCCAGGGCAAGCTTTACCTAGTAGTGAACAGATTTAAAGCTTAAACGTTTAGCAATATTGGAAAAGCCGGGGTAATTTTCTACCGCCGCCGTTATGTAACCTAACCGCGGCTTGTGGGCTCATGGAATGCATCGTTACAGTAGGTATGCCTTTAGGAATTTCCGTATAATATTCAATATTACTCAACATTCCCATCTTAATAAAAAATCTATCAATGTAGCTTTTATACTGATTTACATTCGTTAGACTAAATTTGCTAGTTAAAAATAAAGGATTTTATTATCATTATCTTCTCTACAGCCGCTTCCAGTTGACTGCTGAACATAAGCCGCTTCATTCAAAAGTTGTTTATCCTTACTATTTTGCCGTACAGTATAGCTTATTCTATTCTATTCTTGGCAGCCGAAATCCAGCTTATTTACTCTTATTTCATTTTCCTAGAGGTTAGGCTAGGGTAAGCTAACTAGCTAAACTAGAGACTAGAGAGTTAAACTGAAAGCCGACCCCTAAGGCTTGCAGTCTAAAACCGGATGCGGTTCTACTTAGCCTGAGGACTCCCACCCTTATTTTATAATACGAGCTATTCAGTGACTTCGCTCGCCAGAATATTTTCATACAAACTTTAACATGTAGTTTCAGGTTAGTTTAAAAAAAAAAACAATAATGACATTCATTATTATTTATTTTGATAAGATTTGTGCAAGTTTCAAGTTTGTTGACCCAAACATAAGAATCCTTGATAAAATCTTTAAAACTAGTTAGTAAAATTATAAAATTTTAAATTAGTTAGTAATTGGGCCGTTCTGAAAACTATATAACTTATTATTTATTTAGGTTATATGATGTTCGGTTTTGTGCTAACTTTCAAGTAAGTACCTATATTGGTACACGGAATAACAGGTTAAGGACTGAACAAAATAGAATAATGGCGCATTTTCATTAGTCGATGGGGCCCGCATGCGGGGTGCGAGAGATCTGGAACGCATGCCACAGGACCCGCATTCGGGGAACCGTTTTCATTAGTCGATAGGGCCCGCATGCCGGGTGCGAGAGATTACTGGAACGCGTGTCATATGGCCCGCATTCGGGGAACCGCAGACGGTATAACGAACATTTTACTTTCATTGGTTGTTATCCCGCATGCGGGGACTCCCCGCATGCGGTATACCGAACGAGTTAACGACCAGTAAAAATGCGCCATAAGCCACATAGATGGAGCCGTTCTGAATTGATATTTACGTCCACTCACTCATCCAGTTTTATTTATATCATCTGCTCATATAAAAGCATGTCTAAACCGGATATCGCTCCCGCTATTGGTAATGAAATTTACGTGTGAAGCTATTTCCACTCGCTCGTCCAGTCAGTGAAAAGCGTTCTATTTTAGTGATCAAAGCCTCAAAGGTAGCATAACGTTTAACTTGACTTGAGACTCACCAGTACCTAAGTTCAGATTTTGGAACCGTTACATAAATAGAGAAAACGAAATTCGAAAATGGAGTCTTCTTCTTCTTCCTGCCCTTATTTCATATTACTTAGAATGGAAGAATAAATCGTAGTGCGCCTAGCACTACGATTTTTTCTTCCATTCTGTTCTTTTACCCGTCATACCGTCACTAACTCCCTTTTCTTTCATATCACTCCTCACTCTTTACACCATCACTCCATCTTTTCTTTGGCCTTCCTCTTCCTCTCGATCCATTTAATACAATATTCTAATAATCTCTAATCGTCTAATATATTAGTCTATTTAAACTTTATGTAATAAAATCGAAAATGGAGTATTAAATAATTTTATAAATTAGATAGTATATAATGTTCCCAAATGTTCAACTAGTCAGGAATTACCTACACTGGCAATAAACATAGTAAATAAGTAAATACATACAGTAGGTACATTTCCTGTGGGCCGTGTGGCTTCCGCACTGACTGACAGTGTGTTGCTTCCGGCTTTTACTGTCCTCTTTCGGCACAAACTCCGGCTTGACCACGATCTGCAAACAAAATAAAATTTGATTGATGTAAATATTGAATGTTAGAAAAAAAAAAACGTTTTAGAAATTTTGTTTCCCTATTTATTTTATGTCACACTTTTTTGCAGACCGATACTAAGTTAGTTTAGACTAATACTTTGCCAGCGACTTTGTTCGCGAGAAAGTTTTCATGAAAGTTTAACATCCTTTGAACTTTATTTTGAAGATAGTTATGAAAAACTAATAATAGCAGTCTTTATTTTATTATAGTATATTTTTCATTTTGATAAAACATTCCTTTACACATGTAAGTTGGTGGTTTGCACACAAATTATATAAAAAACCTCAGTTATGTGAGCTGAGGTTAAAAGGGTAAGGTGAGATAACTCTTACCTTGCCTTTTTAACATTAGGCTTTACTGACATCAGAAACTTTTATTTTAAAACACGCTTGAATTGTCAAAATATCTGTCAGTCAAAAAATAGTGAAGCATATCCGAAAGCGTAGATCTCTATGGAGAAGATCGTGCCAGAAAATCTATAGACACTCTTTTAAATTATGAGTTACTTTAAATCTTGGTTACATATTTTTTCTTGATTCTATTATTTGAGCATAATATAGATAAAAAATAAAAAACAACAAGTAATTAAAAAATAGAAATTGAATTACGCCTCTGGCAGCTAAGCGATGACCAGTCTCGACTGACGGCACCCGTTCACTAATACGACGCGAGCGTCAGGCCCACTCAGCTCAAACATTTTGAAGGGAACCGAATGACCTAACAACACGTGACACCATGAACGAGACATTTGAGTGAGCATGACAAACTCTCAACTGCCATGCTCATTTATGTCAAACAAGTTGTAAAATGCGTCATCCTAATTCATATTCACAAAATTTGAATAAAAAAGTGCTCCTACAGTTAATTTCTAACAGAGTCTCTTAATATACAACTGTCGAACAATTGCTCAGTAGCTGACGACTTAGGACTTTTTTTCAGGTAGGGTATCATCAGAATGACTTCTCCCGCTTTTGGGCAGAGCGGGAGCGCGTGTCAGACTTTTACTGACTAAACACCACCCCGTTCCTTCGTTGCCTTCTATCTAGGTACACCGAGCTTACCTTTCAGGTCCCCAGAGACTTCGACCCTGTGCTGACTTGGGGCTGAAACTATGACGATGATAGAGTATATTTTGTTCGTACTCAAAAGTCAAAACATCACAAGTTCAGACAAACATACGAGCACATAGAGGAATCGTTTTCCATTTTCATGCACCACAACACCTTTACATATTCATAAACGGTCTCTACTTGGAAATACGGCGCTAATTCCGAACAAAGGTGCCCGCCAACCGAGCCGCATTTAACCGCGGAATGGAAACACATTTGCATGGATATCCTGAAATGCATTGTTCCCGTATTAATTGATTAATTGCTTGAGGCAAAGCAATTTCATGTAAGCTCTAGGCAAGGCACTTTTTCAAACATCGAGCTCGTTTAATTTTTCAGGAGGCGTGACTTCTTAAAAGCTTTGTTTACAATTGTTCAATGTTTCTGTTATAGGGACATTTCATGAATATAATGAATTAAAGTGTGTTTTTAGTATTATCATGTTATTTTCTCGGTAGTTGATTGTACAGCACTGCCGCTAACAGGGCCCAATCACAAACACGCCAGTATTATAAGGTTATCAAAAACGTACGTATTTATGTAGTAGCTGTGTGAACTGTGCTCCGATAAATTTAATTACCACGAATCAGATTACACTTTGCCGGTGATTAACTGCAGTATGTGGAATATTATATACTGTGCTGCTAATTACGGGTTAATTAGCAGAAGTACATAACTGGCAACATGACCAGTGTATATGAGGGTAGATATTAAAAGCAAAGGTGGTGGTTCAGATACAGTCGCCGCGCGGCTTCTGGTTTAGAGTGAGGTTCGGCGGCAAATGAGTGTTCAGGTGCAGGAAAATCAATGCTAGCTTTTCCCGTGTTTTGCAGAGGCCATACGTTTTGACGCCTATAGCTTTCAGTGAAAAAAACCATTTTAACAAAAAAAAGACACCGACTTCAAAAAATAAATAAGTATTCCAAAACAAATTAATATGCACTAAAAAGTAAAAAAATAATTGCGTATTTTTATAAGCTTACAATTATTTTTATTTTTGGAGTCGGTGTCAGCCAACTAAGATAGGTTTGTTATTTATTATCACTACAAAACATCACAGTTTTACACCAGTTTTAAGTAGTTGTACTTAATTGTTAGTAAGTTGGTATTATTATTGCTAGGTTGTTGGCGTTTCCTTGGCTGACACCGACTCCAAAAATAAAAATAATTGTAAGCTTATAAAAATACGCAATTATTTTTTTACTTTTTAGTGCATATTAATTTGTTTTGGAATACTTATTTATTTTTTGAAGTCGGTGTCTTTTTTTTGTTAAAATGGTTTTTTATTTCTTGATTTTTAGTGAATCTAATGGATACTAATTACTTATTTGAGTATGGGTAGACCTACTAAACGCGCTGCTCATAGAGACAGCGCCGTTTAAATGAAACAAAGGAGTATATTGCACTAAGTCGTGTCAAAAGTTTGGCAGGCATAGTTTTATCGGATTTGGACGCCAACAAATTGTTAAATAAACCACACGACGATAGATCATTGCAGGAAATGGCAAGACAACGAAATCTGTCTTGCGATAATGAAGGTCACACATAAGTACCTAAGTCATAATACACCTTTTTTTTACGAGGCAAATGAAGTCCAATGAGTCCTCCCACCCTGAGTGGAGCGGGACGACTGTCAGACTTTTACTGACAGACATACTACTGTCATACCTACTCATCCACAGTGTTCCTTCAATAGCCCTTTAAGTTCCAGGGTCACGGCTACCCAAGGACAGTAGCGCGACCACGGACCAGCTAACGTTATTAGGACGCATGGAAGAGTTTTGTTCATATAACCGAATATCTCATCAGAACAAACATCTAATTTTGTTAAGGTATTTTAATTTCAGTATTGCGTTTTCTGTAAAACGTTGTAAGTGCCCTTAAACATATTTTTTCGAAATAGTTTTTTTAACCTTTTTTTTGTATTTTTTTTTTGTTGTTCAGACGTGATATTATGTTGTGTGATGGCGTAAACAATGCTTAGATATGCTATAGCAACAATCGCGGTTAATCTGCTGTTATTTAATTAAGAGTTCCCTCGATTTCTTCAAGATCCCATCATCAGATATTGAAATGGTGACAATGGGACCACACGGGAAGCGCCAGCTTTCAAATAAAAAAAGAATCATGAACATCGGTTCACCCAGTCGCAAGTTATGAGGTAACAAACATAAAAAAAAAAAATACAGTCGAATTGATAACCTCCTCCTTTTTTTGAAGTCGGTTAAAAATATAAATCAAAGGTCTTACTTTGATTGATTTTTTTCTTCTCTTGAAGAAAGATAAAAATCTTTTAAATAAAGAATTTTCCCGTCCCGTACTTCATACTGATTAGCCTGTATAGAAATTTCGGATAAGGATACCAATCACAGTATAAATCTTTTTCAGAGACCCTACTTTGTGGGCTATACGTGGGTAATGAGCAATAAACAAACTATTCCAGACTACACAAGTGATTTATGAAGTTGGAGGCTTTTTGTATAGACTTCACAACGAGCCGTCACACAGTTCCTAGAGCAGTAATGTCCACGCGGCTCCCCACAGAAAAAGGGGAGCGCGTCCGTACAGATGTTGGCTCGCGGAAACTCAACCCGCCCCTGACTCTGTTAGGCGGTGTGACATATTATACGCTGACGTTCCGTGGTCAAGCTGGCTTCTGTACTATTGACTTTGCCGATAATTCCGTACTATTGACTTCACCTAGATTTAATACCAGCCAGAGGATTTGCTGGCGTGGAATAAGTGCTTTTCTACCATTATAAACACGTTCGAAGAATACGTTTAGAATCATTTTAGTTTTGTCTGATCTCGAAAATTATACGTGTTTATAATTCAAACAAACCTTATTACGTTTGCCGAGCAAATTTTCACCAAAATGTTGAAATCATCTTTTCCAACGAAGTGGAAATTGGAAGCAATGTTAATTTTCTTAATCCTAATAGGACCTCTAATAGAGTTATTAACTCGTGTGGAGAAATGTGAGAAACCCACGTTTGAAAAGGTCGAGTATGTTATCTAAATAAAAGAGAGGAGGGATCGCTATGATAATTGGAGTAAATGAGAGAAACATCCAGTTTCGTGTATTACGAATCACTGCTAATATAAATGTGAATAAATGGGGTGGCAGAAGGAGGAAAACAGTGATATAAAAAAGGGAAGAGAAGCTAATGGTAATAGATAAAATGTTGCAATATTTTTCTATTTATTTAGGTATTATTAGATATGCTGTTTTTTTTTTTAGTTTGTGCATTGGAGTGCTTTGAAGCTGTGATATTTTATAATAGTGATTCCATTTCGTCAAAACACAAGGATATTAAATGTTCAGACCCCATTTCAAATTCGTGGAATTGATGAAATGAAAATACTAGTGACAAAACATCAGTCGTAACATTGACACGCCACTAACAAAAATCACACCCATCACGTCAATATTTGATACCTAAAAGCTTTCACATTGTAGCCTAGTTCGTTTTATTGCAAAAAGTTTAATGTGGAAAGCATTTCATTATTGCTAACGCTTCTACTAGTTGTGCCAGCGACTTCGCCCGCGTGGAAGCAGGTTTCTCCATTCAAACTTTGGACCCCGATTCATCCTTTTAGGGGCTGAATTTTGAAAAATCATTTTACAATCTTTGTATACTCCATAAAAGCAACTTCCGCACGGGCGGAACCTCAGACCTTAGTATGAGAGAAGATTTGTGGAAAATTCACAGGAAATGAAACTTCTACAGTACGGAGGCGGGATGTGGAACCAATTTACAATATTTATGGAATGACAGACAAACTGCAATTCGATTTAGTGTAGCCGACGTTATCAGTGATTGAAAACGTTGTCGGTATTTTTCTTGTATTCGCTTCCAGGATATTGACGACAAGAGCTCTTTGAGCTATTCACGAATAGGGTGAGGCAAATATGAATAGCAATTTTAAATATACAAGTACGTTTACTCTAATAAAAAGGAGGAAACAATGGAGGTATACTTAGATACAACTAGCGTTTGTCTTATTTGTTTAACTTTGACAAAAACAGCAATCGGCCAATTATATTTAAAAAAAAACCTCGCACTTTAAACCTTAACTCCCAATCCTTTAACCACCGTGCCGTTACAAGTTAAAGAAAGATTGAAAAATCACCTATTCATCTCATAGAACTCCATGCATGATGCATGTGCGATCTTCTGTCGTACGTCAGTGATTGTCTTGTTGACTCCAAATGAGTGTACTCGTTGAGGCGTGATGGAAAAAAAATACAAACTTAAATACAAAGTTTTACGGCTACAATATTAGTTGAAACCCTTCTACGATATAACGAGAGTTCTATAACTTTAACGAGCGCTAGTCAATTCTAGTTCATAGTGCCGTAGTAATTGGCATCATCATTAAAATTGTTAACTTGTGTTAATTTTCGAGGTGACGGTTAAAAATATATCTGACATAATTGACCATGACATACAAACGGATGGATGGACAACGGTCCCAAACGATCCTTTGATACTATTTTGGTATGAATTCTAATAATAGACATTTTTCCATACATCTATTTAATTGGTTAGAGTAAGCCAAACCCGGATAAGGTCCATTATAGTTGCTCCAAAGAGTACTTATAGTTTTATATTTCTTAGTTTATTTATATAACCTAACCTAAGGAAAAGTATGTGAACGAGGAAAAGAATTAAATTTTGGTCAGTCAATTGTGTGTAAGCTTTAAACTATTGCTGTTAGATCATGTATTTATAACATAATGGTGCATAGATATGAGTATGAAAACTACAGCTTTTGGACTCAAAAGAAGTTTTAACTCAAAACAAAATTCAGAGAGAGTTACGTGCATTGCACGCAAAACTTGAAGCGACAAATTCGAGTCATACTGAAGTTTGTTTGAGGAAATCCACAAACTGCAGCCGATTCCCATAACTTCATAAAACACCACGCTTTGAAGTTCCTGCGTACTGCATTATACTTGAAACTATTTTCTATTCCATTTTCACATTTTGGAGTATTTTGTAAAAGCTAGCTGGTTCTGATCGATATTGCGACCAAGCCACCGCAGTGCTACACAATTGATGTAGATTTTTTACAAGTGCTGTGTGCTTCAGAGAGTGTGCGCAAGAGCACCATCACTGCGACGTGCCATTGTTACTTATCGTGAATCAACTGGAAAAAAAGATATCACTATTGTCAAATGTTTTGCTATAGTAAATCGAAGCCATTAGACTATTATCCTTTGCTGATTTTGATATGATTTTCACTACTAGAAACAACGATAAATGATATAGATTAGTCTTTGTAGGTATAATATTAATTTATGTGATGCAGGAGCGAATCACAATTATTATTATAATTTACACAGTCGAAAATCATGCGTTCGACATGACGCAGGTTTGTCTGTTCAAATTCAAGTCTTCATGTTAAATCGGTATTTAGCCGCGTGACTAACATTCTTCAATTACAAAATGCCACAAACTATAGCGGCGGTTATTGGAATAGTTGTTTGATTTGGGTAATTTTGGCCAATTTAATGTTCATTAAACCAGTACACATAATTACGTACAACTCAGATTACTTGCTATTTACTCATAGCTGTGATATGAATGCATTGACCGCATTATGGAGAAAACCCCTTATTTCTCATCTAGGTATATAGCCAAGCGAAGCGTAAGACTCGGGAATAGGCGGGTAGTCGGGAATATGGCGGGTGATTAAAAATGCTAGCAGACAAAAGACGAAACTATCGTTAAGCTTCAACGTAAATGTAAGATAAAATATAGTCTATTTAATAATAAAATAGTAAGAAATGTTTATAGCCAAGTGGCAATATCTACAGCTAAAAGTTTTACAAAGAAGAGTTAATATATTTCAACAAGACAGAGCGTATATGCCAAGTTAGTCAAAAGAAATTTATGAATACAGGGTAAATTGTTCAAGTGCGCGTTTAAAGCCTAATTCGAAACAATGAAGAATAGCGATAAGAACCTGCTCAAAGGAGTCAAGGGCGAAAACTAAAAAAAAAATATTCGCAGCCAGGAAACGTACCAGTTAGTTTTAGAAAAAAAAACAATTATACTGTACCAACTCCTATTAATGTAACATTAGATTAGTAGCTATTTTTTTTAGTTGGTGAATCATCTTATGACTTCTTCCTGACTTGGTGAGAACGAAAGGGCATGTCATACTTTTACTGAATAAAACAACACGGTATATACCTTCAGTTGCCCTTTGCTTCCCAGGACCACTGTAACTTTCAGAAGCCGTCCCATCGCACCAGTAGGTTCCGACCCTGCTGAGGACCAACGATTTTACTATTATTTCTTTGAGGCAAGCATGGTACACTACGCGCCGTCGCGTTGACAACTTAGATTCGATTCGGACGGTTACTAGACTACGAGCTACCCATTGCTCGTCGTCCGCCAACTCACGCTTTTATTATTTTATTATTATAGCCTTTTATTTTTCTCCAATGAAATGTTACATTTTTAAATATAATCTAAATGTTAGTAAATAAGATATAGAAAAAATAAAATAAAATGGTTAGTACAATTTCTTACTTAAAATAATTTCATTAGAGACCTCTCAGCGAGTAAAGGCCTCCTCCATTTCACTCCAAGTTTGTCTGTCTTTCGCCTTTGCTATCCAGTGTTTCCCAGCGGTTTTGTGTATTTCGTCTATCCATCTTTCTTTTGGTCTTCCTTTTTTTCTTTTACCAGGTGGTCCTGTCCAAGTAGTTACTGTTTTGGCCCATTTTACATCATCCATACGCGCAATATGGCCAGCCCATTTCCATTTCAGTTTTTTACAATGATCTAAGGCATCTATGACATTGGTTGTTTTCCTTATGTCTACATGTCTTTTTCTGTCTTTTCTTTTCAGATTCAGAATACTCCTTTCCATCGATCTTTGACATGTCTGTATTTTGGTCGTAGACTGATTATTAAATACCCAAGTTTGACAGGCGTATGACAGACATGGTAGTATACAAGAGTCAAGCACTTTTTTCTTAAGTTTAATAGGGAGATTCGATTTTAGGACTTCTTTATTGCTCCAGAATTTATTCCATGTGAGGTTAATCCGCCTATTTATTTCATCGAGGTGTCTAGACTTAGTGAATGATATTTGTTTGCCCAAATATATGTAATCTTGTACATACTCTAGTAAGATGTTATTAACTTTGATGGGTATTTTAATACTATTAGTCATAATCTTTGTTTTCATGGTGTTTAATTCTAGTCCGATTTCATGACTCACAGCGTATAATTCATTGATCATTTTTTCCAGCTGTGATGATGATTCTGAGAAGAGTATAATATCGTCAGCGAATGATGCAAAGACCAAAACCCTCCACTCCAACTCACGCTTACGCTGGTTGAAAGTCCGGATCAGAGTCTCGGCGTCTGGGGTGTGAGGATGTCTAACTTTTAAAGATTATTATAGTTTTAGTGAAACTAAATACTTCTTCCTGTTTCAACATTATTAAGTCACCCTTCATCCACGGACGCTATAATTCTGAAGTAGATTGCACAGTACAGAGCTTATTACGTAAGCCTTCCTACTTTCCACATCTCGCAAGATTGCTGTAAGTTGCACGGTTCTCATTGTCTCTCTTTTACTTTTTACGATTTGCAGGCATTATACTCGGAGCATTCATAGGCAAAGAGTTGAGAGCCGCGTAACGGGTACGATGCGAGGACGCTGCGTTTTTGCAGCGATGTAGTCCGCTTACTACCGCCGCGCACTCTGCCATTCGATATTTTCAAGCATTTATTTAACTTCGCTTGTTATTACTTTAAGATGGATTCTCGCAAACTTATCTTGGTCAATTCTGTCTTTGTCTATTAAGTTGAAACTTTGTAAACTTGTCTCGGTTTGACGGCTATACATTAATTTGGTAGAGACTTCGATGTTTTGTTTACACACGAGAATATTATATTTTTGGGTTTAGTACTAGTCTGAAAGGAAAACCCGGGGGCCTGGAACGCAAGGCAAAGAAGGAACATAAAAGTGGGTTATAAAGTCTGCCATTCTCGCTACGCCTAAGAGCGGCAGAGAAGATGATTGGATGATTTTTCATCTAAAAAAAAACCGGCCAAGAGCGTGTCGGACCACGCTCAGTGTAGGGTTCCGTAGTTTCCTGTCCGTCACAATAAGTGCCCTAACTTTTCAAAAACTGGTGGTCCCATCATGTTCAAAATAATTTTCCTAGAAAGTCTTTATAAAGCTCTACTTTCCAGATTTTTTTCATATTTTCTAAACTTATGGTTCAAATGTTAGAAGGGGGGAGACACATTGTTTTTTACTGTTGGAGCGATTATTTCCGAAATTATTGATATTATCAAAAAATGATAAACACGACGACGAGTTTTAGTAAACCCCTATTCATTTTTGAATCCCTATCCAACAAAATATCACACGTCAGGGTTGAAAAAAAAACACTTTCCACTTTACATGTTATGAGGGGCTTACCCTAATAAAACATTCTTTTCCAAATTTTATTTTACTACTTTGTCGGCGTGATTGATATACATATTGGTACCAAATTTCAGCTTTCTAGTGCTAACGGTCACAGAGATTAAACGAGGACGGACGGACGGACGGATGGAACCCTAAAAAGGCGTTAAGGACTAGAGCCTACGTGTCCGTGTACTGAATCATCTCAAACCAAACCTATTGGTTTCTGTATTAAAAAGAAGATTTTCTTATAAGAAATCTTTTGTTACATATCAGTGTCATTGTATGTGTTGCTAGGACACGGATCTATATCAGAGATGTTGTGCATAAGGCGTTAACGTTTCTTATTTTTCTATAAACGCGTTAGACATACCTAGTGGATATATCTTACCTCCGATATCCCTTTATCGTTACATAGTTGATTGCTTCTCGGAGGCTGCTTGGCTGGCGAGATGAAAACTTTAATAAATGCTTTTTCAAGCGTAACACCTAACTCAACATCAAATTCGGCGTTCGACATGATTACCGAATTTTAGAACAATAATCCTTATGTCATGCTAGACTAAATTCAAACATTGTAACTCAAATGTTTTTAGTAGAATTGGTAGTGTCGTGTTGGCTCAGTAGTTAAGGTCTCATGACTCTCATGCATGAGTTGCGGGTCCGGAATCGGGACAAGTACAAATACGAATTTTCCAATTCATACGTACTTTTTTTTCTAAGTTTATTTAAAACACTACTGACACCCCATGCATAGAAAAATACGTAAAGCCCCTCCACGTTGGCCCCGATTTTCATTCGTAGATTTTTGACAGTCGTTACAGCGGTAGTCCGACGCCAGAAAGTCTGACCGTCAGTCTATCCAAGGATTATCGTGTTTCCCAGTAACTGTGTTGTGGAGGTCTGGTAGGCCATTGTTCCGCGTAAAACACGGGAATTAAGCGCATTCGGTTAGGCTACAAGCCGACCCCAAGCTAATTGGGAAAAAACTAGGAACTGATGATATTAACTTAAAAACAAAAAAAAATATCCCGAATATATAAATCCGAGTAGGTACTTACAGCGTCTGCAGTAAACCTGTGCTAGATTTATTTGTGACCCAATGCTGACAGTTCAAAGTCTTAGGCCGCGTTCCTACTGTCGTAACGGTTAATTTGTCGTCGGACGACTAACGTCACATCATTATAACAACTGTTTGTCGTGGCCACGGCAGTTAGTCGCAACAATGTCACATGATAAGCCGTCACGGTTAGCCGTGACAATTTTTTATCGTTTTACGACTAGCCTACTGCTAGCCATTCCCACTATCATAACAATCTGTTGTCACTGCAAAACGCGTCGTCTTATATGTGAAAACCAACTTAAACCTACACGTCTATCTGACAATTTGTAGTCACGACAAAGTAGGAACACGGCCTTAGGCTAAGTGAATTCACGTGACCTTCTCATGATGATAAATCGCCTAGCCTAGGAGAAGCCAAATGAGACCCGGGCGACGGTCATTTGGCTCCTGTCTACCTGAGCCTCTACAGACCTAGATATTGTACAGGTACTATTCCAACTACTTGTGAGTATATCCAAGGATTTTAGTTATTGTAGTTACTAGTTACACTATTTTGGATCGGGTTTGGTCAACCAATATAATAGTGTATTTGACTAATAGCCATTTTTTAATCGGATAATTTTTAAATGGATAATTTGTTTTCTGACAACTTGTTGAAATTTATACCAAAAACCGAGCAAGTGCGAGTCGGACTCGCGCACTGAGGGTTCCGTACCAACCTACCTATTAAAACAGTTCAATTCTCGAATTGATTCTTGAAGATTTTTCAAAAATAAAAATTCTTGTTACTTAACTACAAATTTTAATACCTTGTTTTGTGCCTAATTTCAAGATTCTGGGTCAATGGGAAGTATACTATGAATTTTGATTCCGCTGGCAGTGTCGAAATGTACGTTTTTTGCAACATAAACGGGTTTCTGATTTTTACACTGTTTCAAGGGACCGCGGACTTGAGTATATCTGTTTTAATTTCAACTTGATACCTTCACGCGTTCTCGAGATAAAGGGTCTTGACAGACAGACAGACAGACAGACAGACGGACAACCAAGTGATCCTATAAGGGTTCCGTTTTTTCCTTTTGAGGTACGGAACCCTAAAAAATGTGACAAATCGCTATTTTTGCACTAGACTCTTTCCTGTGTATTATTTAAGGGAACATATTCTCCGAATAAAAGTATAATTATGTTGTCCCACAACAACCGAAGCGGAATTCACCCCAGACGCACAGGCGAGGATATTATGGGACCGACTACTGCAGCGACAAATTACTACGTGTATCAAACGACGTTGTCCAATTAATACGCTAACAAAAAAATACTTTCTCTAAAAATTTTCAAATCAGACCAACATAATGTTTGAATCCCCAACCGGTCCTATGAGACCGCGCTGTTATTGTTTTACTATTGTGCCTCGTTTCGCGGGTATGTGATAGATTAAAATAAAATTAAATCGTATTGAATAAAACTTTAACTCGATTTTAATAGACATGACAAGTTAAATGAAACCTGTAATAATAACAAAAAGATCGATCATTTTAGCTACCGACCACAAGATTGTCGTAGCTCTTTCGAGAAGGTAACGTGGTTTACAGTGTCTCGTTTTAAGATTCCGAAGCAGAGTCGGTGTTAGAGTCGTGATCGATTTTCACCGTTTGGCCACCCCCGAGTCCTCCCGCCTCCCACAGGCTAGTGAGTGAAAGTGAATTGGGGAACGGATATCATGAATTATATAAATTCGTTTGCGTATTATACCCTACACTACTCTAATATGGGTTAATAGACCAACAACAATAAATATGAATAAGTAGCTGTAGGACATAGAAACGTTAATTTTATTTCGAACTATCACGAACGTGCAATTTAAACGTGTCTTGAACACTATAATTTAAGATAAGAGAAACTTTGAATTGGTAATATACCTTTTATCAAAATTAACAAAGTGATTTACGAGTATAATGGTGTCAGTGAAAGTAACTAATGAATTATTTACTGGTTTGGTATATCTCACTTTTTACTGCGGTTTTTTGGCCAAATTTTTTTTTTGTTTAGTTTACTAGTCCTTGACTGATTTGATTTTTTCTGATAAAAACTTATCTTAATAAAAGACAAGAGAGAAAATGGGTTTGTTGGCACAAACACAACAAGTTTTAAGGAAACAATAAAGAAAAAATTGTATTATAAGTTCTTCTTCTAAGGCGGGAAACCATCTATTGAATTCTTCCGCTTTGGGTACAGTGGGAGGGCGTATAAGACTTTTAGAGCGTCTTACAGAGTCTCTTGGACACGAACCCTGAGTCTGATATGTTCACGGGCGAATGGAAGACGTCTGGAGATCTGAGAGATACCTATACTTTTGTGTATCTTCTTTTACTATTTTAACTGGCGGGTAGACGGTTTTTGTTAAAGTAAAACAAATAAACAAACTTAACATTTTGCAGGAAAATAAGGTAGACAAAGACTAACACCACGGTAGCATTTACATAAATACTTACCCGCACAAACTGGGAGTTTAGCCTCGTGATATCAACGAACACAGCCACAGCACGAATTAACTCATAAAACAAAGCCAGTGCTGACAGATAGCCGGGAACTCACGGAACGGGCTTGTAAACCTTCCAAAGGAAATAAAACACGACAGCATTGGCTTAAACTACAAAATATGGACGAGCATAACTTCCAGCATACAAAATTTAACCTAATTTCCTTGCAAATAGAATACAAATCACAATAGTTAAGGAATCAAGATATTCAAATATCACCTCAATAGTTGTCCGGTAAACAAGATGAAAGGATTTATCCGGACTCTGATTTACATTATTCAATTGAGCTAGAAAAGCCAATAGTGCACACAATTGCATACACCGCTTGACTCCCGGAATCAAACACAGTAGGTACGTATCGGAAAATAGCTTTGTCGTGCAGAAATTGTGACTCGAGGCATTTTATATTTTCATAGAGGCTGTTACCTCGTTGATGTTACCGAGAATATCCGACGCTGAGTTAATTTTCTTACGATCGTCTCCTTTGTAGATGCAAAGTTGAGCATACTTGTTAATATGGTTTCTCGCTTTACTTACATTCCGCATAATCGTATGAATACTTTGTTTGTATATGTATAACTTCATTTGTATCTTTTTTGAATCTAAGTTTTTTTGTATGCTACAAAAACAATCATTAAACCTAATAATGTTAATTATCACTAGAAAGTTAACGTACCTTTTTAGCATTACCGGCCTTGCAATGTTCCCACTGTTGGGACTCAGGTCTCCTCTCTAGAAAAGGGAATGGGCTACCACCACGCCACCACCACGCGGGCCCAGTGTGGATTGGTGGTCTTCGAATTTTTGGTTCTAGGACATGCCGGTTTTCTCACGATATTTTTTCCTTCACCGTTTTGAGAGCACTGGTGATGAAATAAATTACACAAAGTCGGTAATCCGCCTGGCTTGGTTTGAATCCGAGACCTACAACTCGTAAGTCGGGGCTGTTACCACTGGGCCACCACTGCTCTCAAATATCATACCTAAATGTAATTAATGGGCTCTCACAAAGTTTCATTTAGATAAATATCTATACTACAATATGTATATTCATATTGTAGCCAACCAGCCTAATTCGCCATTTAGTCAACACGGCAGAGTTATTATCAAACAGCGCCATTCATCTATCAGCCGATCAATCAAACAGCTCGGTAAATGACTTGGATCTTGTTTTACGTTTATGGAAATATGCTGACGTCAGTCGTAAGAAATATAACATCTATAAAATTATAAAACGATCAGTCGATGGGGCCCCACTATGCGAGGTGCCTATTTCCATCTGCAGAGTGTAATATAACCTAATATGAAGGAGATAACGCGTGTTCAATGAGCAAGCAAAGATATTGAACGAATTAATATTCATTAACTCGGCAACGGCAATATCACGTTATATTGAGATCAGTCTATCATCTTCTTCATCACTGACAGGACTAGTATTCCATGTACCCCTAACATAGTGGTGATAAAACAACTGGAGCGTCGCACAATTGTTGTTGATATAGCCGTCCGTCATGATGTGAAAGCTAAATAAACAAAGTACCGTAATTTGGCTCGCAATGTGTCGATATGTAGAATGTGCCATACATGTCATTGTGTTGATAGTTGCGACGGCCATTGGCATAATTGCCAAACCGACGATCATCTGAGGAGGCTCTCGTTAAGCATGCAATCTAATTCATTCAGTTCAATCATTTGATTCAGAAGCAATACTCAGGGATACGGTGCGTATTTTAAAATATTCCTCCGTTAGGAGCCCAGAAAAGTTAAATTGACATTTAATTCATGAACCCCCGACCGATCCTATGAGACCGCGCTGTTATTGTTTTACTATTGTGTCTCGTTTTGCGGGTATGTGATAGGTTAAGATAAAGAAATGTGAGAACTCCAGAAATGGAACTGACAAAACAACAAACTTACGAAACGTCACTATCCAGCGTTTTCGATCGCTAATTATTTGGCTAGACAGGGTCAAACTACGAAATGTTAACGAAACCGAACAACAGAAACGATCTTCTCATACAAATGCGTAGACAAGGCTCTTGCCACTGGTAGTGGTCCAATCCTGTACCTGATGTCGATGTTGATGGGCTTATTATTAATATTTTTATAAAAGAATATGTGCAATTTGGAATAAAGTTCAGACCGCTACATCAATTGGGTACCCTACCTACCCCTATCAAATAAAAATACCTTAGAAAAATGTGTAACCAGTTGAAGAAGCTATCCGTACATGTGGAATCATGGAAGAGCGCTGGCTTGATGCTGCGAAAGCGAGCGTACGTGACCCACCTTTGATGTCTACCACTCAACCGCGCACAGCACACGATGCTAGAATGTAGCCGATTCTAAACCAATTTGTGTTCCATTGGTGTAATTGCTTTTAGGCGTCCCGTTGTGAGAATAAACGTTTAAATAAATAAAAAATGAATGGTAATAAAAACACAGTAAATAGAATGTGTATAAAAAATAACTGGA
Organism: Mythimna separata; assembly: GCA_030763345.1. Lineage (NCBI taxonomy): Eukaryota > Metazoa > Arthropoda > Insecta > Lepidoptera > Noctuidae > Mythimna > Mythimna separata. The sequence goes on along the minus strand of CM061167.1, from coordinate 15,567,708 downwards.
TTATATACTATATAGCCCATAGCAGTTCGTTACTAAATGAAATTCAGTAAAAAAGAACATGAAAAATAATGATAAATATTTTACAAAGTATTTTTTTTTTGTGAAGCAGCATTCTTTCGTAGCTTTTCAGATTTTTAAATTATTGATACTTCTAGAAACGAGGAATGCGACAGCGTTGGAGGCAATATATTTGTAAAGTTGGGACAGCGAGATTTTGTTGAACTTTGAAAGATTTTATTTTTCAATTTAATTTTAAATTATTATGGAAGAAAAAAGAAGTGTGACATCGATTCCAAATAATATGGGACAAGAACCATGAGAAGAAGATTATTCAAATAGACTGTTAAAACTAAGAAAATAATCATTTTGCCTTTTTACTTAGAGTCTGGTAAAATACTTTGTTCATGTGTGATATGTATAGCACAGTGTTGATCACTATTATACACTAACTTAAAAGGTTTATTTCTCTTTAGTCTACGCACTAGGTTTGTGTTGTCTAACAGCTGTATTGCCTTATCTTTCACATGTTGGTACAGCTAATTTTTGAATGATAGTGCATTAGTTAAATTGTTACAGCTTTAGCACAGCTCAAAGTTGGATACCGTACGTCCGCATTACAATATGCTTGTAAAGTATTATCTTATTATGTATTTTATAAGACGGGTTTCCTTCGAGTAACCAATAACTTTTATAACGTATGTCGCGTTCCTGTCTTTTCTCTTTGACATGAGCTTTACATTGCAGCTTAGCTTCGAGAGTTAAACCAAGGTACTTGGCTGCATTTGAGTAGCGTTTATTTAAAAGGGGTGATAGTTATTTGTGATGTCAACGTAAAGATGATTTTAATCTCATTCAGATTGATCTCCCATTCTTATGTGTAGTCATAATCTCTGCCACAGCTAGTTAAACTTTTTCTACTACTTGTTTTGAGCCGGTAGCCATAATAGCAGGGCCTGTTGTTGATTTCTAGCTCTGAGACGTGACATGTGTATAAAAAGATAGGATTGGGACTTGCATACTTTCTTAAAGTAAAAACTTCAAGGCTGGGGCGGCTTTTTAGGCTGAGGCCTTTAAAGTTTTTAGCTCGGAATATGAATCTACTGGCCTTATTCTAACCATTTTATAAATTAAAGTCGAGTCCATAATATCTATGAACTCTGGAGGTAACTAACTTCTGATCTTGAATGTTAGGCGTTTATCCTAAGCTTTGTCATAAGCTTTGCGCGATATAAGAATACATTGGCGAAGACCTCCGTATGTTCCAGCGTTCTTTTTAATGCTGTTTTTTCTAGATGCCACACTTTTTCAAACCACTTTAAATATCTTAGTAGAAAAATAAAAAAAATATATCTACTATGAAACGTAGGTACAAAACATTGTCATCTTCGATATCTGTACAGAATTAACGATTTTTGCGGGCGTTCGTATTTTGGAATATCTATTCCATACAGGAAATAGGCAATTAGGCACCTAATCCATATAAATTACGTTTGGGATAGACATTTGACCGAAAAATAGGACATCTAACAAGCAAAAATGTGATCACACCTTTTCTTCACATGCTCTTGTCAAACGACACGCAAAATTGTTAACTTACTAGCAGTTATAGAGTTTCTCGATAAATAAATATAATAGCAAGCGATACTAACATCCGCGGGCCAGGAGTAATTACAACCGATTCTCTGATTTCATCATCTCTTTACTAACCGTTATGAATAGTGGAGTCCTACACACACTTTGTTTACTTAAGGTTCACACAACAATTAATAATATAATAGAAACATTCGCACATTACTCAGATAGTCTGTCATTTTTTACAAATGTTTATCCTCAATCGTGTTACTTCGTCTCTCGTAGTGATCTCTAGTCTAAATGCTATCTGAAGATCTTGATTAATTTCTAATTGCTCTATTTAAACATAATTTAACGTATAAGCAGATTTAGGAATTTCTGGTATTAAATAAATCGTTCTTTCATTCACATATAATAAAAAAATCGAGCAGTCCATTAGTGAGTCATAGGTACGTGCAGAGTGTATATGCATGCACGTATGCATGTATGGTTCTCGTTCCGGGTCCTGGTGGAGATCATGGTCCAGGGCGCCAGAGAATGGGCAGGGGCCACCTCTTTTTGCAAAGCGGTAATGTTATCGGGCCGAATTATTGAGGGAACGGCGGTATAGATGTCGCAGGTTTTTGATAAAATTAGGTTTTTGATGAAAAACCAGAAGATGACACATATTAAACTCAATTTCATCATAAACCTGTATCAATCCAGATTTTTGATTAAAAACCTGAATTAGTTTGGGTTTATGATAAAGTTGTTGCCCATACCACGGTTTAGCTTTGTTTTATGACAAATAAATCAGTTTAAATGAAATAAATAAAACAATCCATCATCATTTGCAACTTAGTAGAAAGAAAACAATTATTTATTTATCAAAAATGGTCCATGGGATGTTACTTTGTCCAATTAAATAAAAAATCTTCGTTTCATAGGACCATTCAAAGAATATAAGGCTTGGTTTGGCACAGAGTCGAAAATAGGACTGAAAACACGCATTCCAACAGACGAATTAGAGAAACTTATTACGGAAGAGGAACTTTATCATAAACCCAAACTAGTCCAGGTTTTTGATCAAAAATCTGGATTGATGCAGGTTTATGATGAAATTGAGTTTAATATGTGTCATCTTCCGGTTTTTCATGAAAAACTAAGGTTTTTGATCAAAAACCTAATTTTATGAAAAACCGGCGACATAGACACAAAACAACAAATTATCTTAATCGACCCCATCATACACACAAACTATATGCATATGTACACATATAGTTACTACCCACTGTGTTTCTTTTTGTATTCTCCATAATATCCACATCCTAGTGTGGTAGTAGGTAGTTCAAAAAATGAACCAATATGTATGTCTCTGATAAAAAAATATTCTTATTCGCTATTGTTACGTTTCGGATATCGGAATAACTAACAAAAGGTTACTAGTACTATTGTGTAGCGCTCAACAAAGTGATGAGTTCGAAATAAAAGTAAAAAAAAAAACAACATGTCTATGTAGTTATTGTGGGGATTCGAGACAACAGAGTGGCTTGTTTAGCGTATTAGAGTAGGAATTTTTTATACAATATATTTTTTACATTACTATAAAAAAGTTCACTCGCTCCTGTCAGCCTGACAACTGTCCTAATTGTCACCAAACATTAATAACTTTACTCTTCATAGACATTTGCGGAAGAGTCACCACCAATTTGCCAGACATTAATACTCGATTATAATAGTACCTATTAGTTTTTTCATAATTCTAATTATAGTTTATGTCATAATAACAATGTGCTATGACTTTTAAAAACTGCCTAAAGAGGTCCTATTGAAGCAATCTGTACAATGTCAATACTAATGAAATATTATTGAGTACGTTAATTCACCACAACCCTCATTATCCGCGCTAACAATTCTGCACTGCAAATGAATTGAAGCGATAATAGAAACCGCAACATAAACACACACAGATGCGTAGCTATAAATAGCCAATAGCACCATCCCTTTCTCTTGATTTTGTGACATAGGGCTCCAAATTAATCGGTCAGCAGGCTTGTGTCAAGGTTATATCCGTTTTGTAGGCACCTACTGTTCCAGATATGTCTTTGATAGGCCCAATGCGGCAGAACACTGGCAGCCATTACTAAGACATTGCTCTGATTGCCAATAACTGTCTACCTGTTCTCAAGTGCCGGCAACTAACTGGCAATTAGGTATTTTCGATACCGTACTTATTAAAAGCTTTAACACTTTTGGTGCCAAGAAAATATAATAATTTGTTCGTGTACCGTTTTCCGAGTCGTTGTTATACGTTGCTATTGCTGACTTGTATCAATGCCCGGTACCTGAACTAAGGAGACCATTTTTTTAGACAATTTCTAATTTTGTCGTGCGACCCATATTCATACGGGGTCCTTAACACTGAAAGTACTAAACGCCACCGGAACTTTGTTTTGAAATCGGACTAAGAGCTTAAAGCTTTACTCGTAAGTTTGTGGTGCTAACTTTGGGCTACGGGAACGTTTTAAAGGGCTCAATTGGCACTGAAACGCAAAGGAAAATTAAAAGATAATAAAGAAAAATCTGGCACGCCCTGTCGCTCCACCCTAAAGTGGTAGAAATCATTTGATGATTCATCATCATCATCCTCATCATCGCGATAAAACGAAAATAAGTTAAAGTGCCAATGTTACTCGTACCAAATTATTCGTTCAATCGATGATCCCAAGAGGCCAAAATATAAATAGCTAAAGTGAGATTGGTTTCCATAGTAAACATGAAATCTCGTGTGAAGTATCTTATCACTTAGTCAAATATGTGTAGGTAGCGAACATTACAAATAGGAAAAACATGTTATTTTTTTCAGCATAAAAGCCTCCTCCTTGCGAATTTAGCGGTTTGCGACCGAAACGTACAAAACAAAAAGAGCTTTCTGACATCTAATAAATGATTAGATACGAATTAATTTCTAAATTCCATTCTTAAAAAATAGACTCTAAAGCATGGTACTAACAGGACACTGTATTACAGAAATGGAATACAGCTACGAAGAGGAAGAGGCAAGCGACGTGGAGGCGGACTTGCGTCCAGTGGCTCGACGTACGGCCAAGCACATCGCGGCCGGCGAGGAACGACCCCGCATCAACTCCAGCCAGCAAACCACGCCCACCGATGGTAAGTACCCTGTGTCTTACGAGATTGATGATCACTAGCCAATAAGCACCACACAAAATGATATTTCAGTAGAGCTATACAGGTAAGTGGTGCAAGGTATACAGAACCGCTAAACTAAATTAAAAGGAGACGATCTTAGCACCGCACGGGTATTGTATCTGGTTGACGGCTGCTTTATGGTTTCGGTGGTGGTTTCTTGCAGGTCAACCCACTAGGTTGTCATCTGTTTAATCGGACTTGCCCGGGCAGACTTAATGAATTAAAAACCCCAGCTAGGACGTGAAACTAAGTGATTATACTCTTAATTGTGGTACGGATCTCGACTTGGGGTATAGCTGTGGGGAGGATACCAAGGGGCAATTGACTGGATCGACCATACATTTTTTATAATTATTTATAGTTGATTTTAAAACTACAGGCAAGGCGAGCTGACTCAAACAAGAGACGGGGTAGCTGCCCGATGTTTATTTTCAGGCGCCGATATAAGTATACGCTCAACTCGCATAGAGATAGCACGATGTAGGATTTGCGTGACGTCTCGTAGATGTTACTTACGTCATGTAAATCTCCCAAGAAAGCACCAAAGACATCTACAATAATCTCATAGAATACACAAGCTGAATTGGCGGTGGGCTAGCATTTTAGCAGTAGAAGTGATGGCCGTTTATGTGGTGATCGGCGTGCCATGGGTTATTGGGAAGCTCTTCGTCTGGCCGTCCGGTGACCGAAGCGCAACTCAAAGAGATGTTAGAGGTGATAGCAAAATTGACAAGGCTAGTTTACGGCCGGGCGGCCGACGCTTGCTAGGGCTATTATACGAAGGAGTTAACGTAGTACAAAGGGAAGCTTAAGGAATACCGGGTTTTAGTCAGTAAAAGTCTAACTCTTTCCTGCTCCACCCGGAAGAAGTTATTTGATGGTTATACACCTTGAAACAAGAGGTTGATCACGTCTCATTTCGTATTTTTTATTGTTCTCGCCTATTTTATGGAGGTTATTAATTTGGATAGGCATGACCTTGTACCCAGATTAATTGATTTTCCAGGATTGTTTTTGATCTCTTTGACATTCGGTATCGCTGATGGAAAGACTACTTTGTTGACAGTTTTGGTTGCTTGTCAATAGTGACTATCACTTATTAGTTTAATTAAAATAAGGCAGTGATCAGATTTGACTCATGAAGATTGTCTTAAACAACACACAGTTATACAGAATGATGCTCTATGAAAAGTTGAGCAAATCCAATGAAGAAACTATTCTGGACTGAGCAAACATATTTGTAAGTAATACTCCACTAGCCGCCAACTACTATAGAATGCATTATACTCGTAGAAATATCTACTTGACAAACAATAAAAACAAAATGAACGACGAATTTATTAAATTAACAGTAGGTACCATTTTTCTCATGTGTAATTAAGTGACGAGGGAATTACAAATATCTTTTGCTATTAAGTAAAATGATCCAAATATTTGTTTTTGTATCTGTTCCATTCCATTTATTAATCATTCTTTATTTTGTATTTCATTGTTTTTTTTTTATGTTTTATAGGTTTATGAACGTGCGAAAGTTCGTTGTGATGCTATAATATATATAATACTAGCTTCTACTTAGTAGGTTTCTCCATATAAACTTTGGACTCCCTTTCATCTCCTTAGGAAGTAAGAAATCCACTCTTACGAGCAGTGTACGCTTACGTCATAAAATGAAACCTAGCGCAAAATGTCACGCTTCTAGCCCCATTTATTTCCGCGTGCGTTGATACGAATATGTCAGTCAGTACATTTTTGGGTTCCGTAGCCAAATGGCAAAAACGGAACCCTTATAGTTTCGCCATGTCTGTCCGTCCGTCCGTCCTCGCTTAATCTCTGTGACCGTTAGCACTAGAAAGCCGTTTGTTACCAATATGTATATCAATCACGGCGACAAAGTAGTAAAATACAATTGGGAAAAAAATTAGAGTATTCTCCCTATATGTAAAGTGGAAAGTGATTTTTTTTTTAATTTCAACCCTTACGTGCGATATATTGTTGGATAGGTATTCAAAAATGAATAGGGGTTTACTAACATCATTTTTTGATAATATCAATAATTTCGGAAATAATCGCTCCAAAAGTTAAAAAAAAAACAATGTGTCCCCCTCTAACTTTTGAACCATAAGTTTAGAAAATATGAAAAAAATCTGGAAAGTAGAACTTCATAAAGAAAGTCTTTATAAAGTTCTACTACTAGGAAAATTATTTTGATTTTGATGGGACGAACAGTTTTTGAAAGGAGACAATTTCTTTTGTTTGGGGAATAGGCCCTCTACAAATTGTGGCGTATAGCAATGAAATGCACGTTAGTTTATTCGTTACAATCTATAGATTACAGTGGTAATATTAGCAAAACTTTATGAAACCGGAATACTGTGAAATACTACAGTCAAAACATGACTCTCATAATAACTTAAAATCTCACAAGAGCTATTATCTTATGAGTGGATAGGTCTCCTTGGTATTTTAAGTCAAAATAGTGCACTTTTCAATAATATATAGTATAAAACAAAGTCACGTCTGTACTACGTGACAGATTTTGATGTGATTTACACGATTTGATAGACTTATTCATGAAAATGGATTAGATGTAGGTATTCATTTCGAAATAGCGCGGTTTTTGCGGCCAATACTGTAAATCTAAAATAATAAGGTGATGTGTTATAAGCTGGTTGGAAAAAAAAACACATTATAGGTACATCACAAGAAATATTATTACTGTTTATCTCTTAAACGCAGTATTTCATCTAAAAAACCGGGCAAGTGCGAATCAGACTCGCGCACTGAGGGGCATCGCACGCACTTCAATTCTCGAATCGAGTCTTGAAGATTAAAAAAAAAAAAACTTGTGACGTAACTAAAAACTTTCAGTTTTCAGAATTTATTCTATATTTGTGCTAAAATTACCATGCTTTGTACCATAATTTCAAGATTCTAGGTCAACGGGAAGTACCTTATGAATTTTGATTCCTTTGACACTGTCGAAATGTACGTTTTTTGCAACATAAGCGGGCGTATCTTCTTTTTCCGTCAACTTACAAGTTTGATATTTACACGGCTTCAAGGGACCACGGACTTGAATATATAGTTTTAATTTCAACTTGATACCTTCACGCGTTCTCGAAATAAAGGGTCTTGACAGACAGACAGACAGACGGACAACCAAGTGATCCTATAAGGGTTCCGTATTTTCCTTTTGAGGTACGGAACCCTAAAAAGATGCAGGTGGCTCTACCTCACCTTGATGCCGTGCCCAAGATAAATACCACACTATACACATCACATGTGCACAGCAACCATTTGCCCACCGTTTGCCCACTTAAAAATTACAACAGTATCCAGCAAGAGCAGCTCTATTGTTAGTAATTGATGGAGTGGTGTCAACTAATATATAAATATAAGGAGTTTTCTTACTTGTGTGCCTTGATTGTATCCTACCTTGTAGGAGATAATTATTTGGACCATATAATCATGGACAGATACCTCGATTTTGAATTGTCCGGAGGCCCTGACATGCTCTCCGTAGTATGAACGAGATTGTTTGATTTGATAAATTCCTAGAGAAAATAGAATTAGGTCCTGGAATGACAATTGAGGAAAATCATCCAGCTCTGGAAGGTTGAAGGTTGCTGCTGGGTGTGGATACTGGAAGACAGAGTATCTGCAACGGGCTATTAATTACGTTTTGTTCCATGGTGATTTTGAAAATAAACCTAAAAACGCTCCTAACAAGCATTTTTTGCCGTAATACTATTTTACTATTATTTCATTATTCCGGTTACGTATCGATATAATTTCTGGTCAGTTAATTATAACAAGATGATCACTTTTTTCATGTGCAATATCATTAATAAACATTACCGTTTAACAGTGGGCCGAAAAAAAATTGTCTCCTTTAGGGACACTTATTGTGACGGACGGGAAACTACGGAACCTTACACTGAGCGGGGCCCGACACGCTCTTGCCTGGTTTTTCTTTTATATGTATAGATAATTAATTTTCTGTAAACGTTTCTATACACTATTCGTTGAAATACCGTTAAATGTAAACCGGTTAATGACTAGTCATGTTCAAACATTTGAGAATTAGTCCGGTCAATATAGACATATCAAATAAAAAAAATTCCTGGAAAGCTAAATATTGGTGGAGAGCTAGGGTATACCATGATAAATAAAGTTTTAAAAATCCCCATCGACCCTATTTGTGCTAGCAAAGTTAAAGGGTCAACAGTCAAAGTTTGAGGATTTTTCTCGAAGACGGTAAGTTTTCTCAAAAAATACCACAAGCCAAAGTTGTAAATCTTAAAATTCTCCACAAAAACGGTCTTTTTATTTTTCCTAAGAGTTACCATTCGTGAGATATCGCGATTCTAAAGGTACGGTTCCGAACCACGCTGCACGCAGCAGTGCTGCCGCGACACTACTGGTCCCCGTACAATTTCTATTGGTTTATATGAGATTACATTCCGAGCTAGGCAGCAATGTCGCGGCAGCAATATAGCGGTAGCACTGCTGCGCGTCAGTGTCGCCCTACCGCCGCGACAGACCAGTAGTGACGCGTCTGCCGCCGCAACAAGAGTAGAAAAGGTTGAATTTCCCAGATTCAGAAGGGGAACAGAGCGACACTGCCGCCTTGCTCGGAATCAGCGCGGCAGGCAGCACTTTAGTGGCAGCACTGCGACAACAGCACTGCTGCTTGTTGCCGAGTTCGGAATCATACCTTTAGAGTCACATTATACATGATATGCTCACATTTCCACGTCACCTGTGAGGTAGTGTACTTACTCGGCGCGTTTTTTCACCATAGTTTCTATGTAGGCCTACTACACTAAATGTCATGATAATTTTAGGATAATTTAAGGAAACAATACCCGTTAAGTTCTAGAAATTTATTGATAATGCTATTGATTATTGGGTTAACTATTGTTTTGATTTTTTTTTAATATTTTAATCAGATTCATACTCTTGAAAGTCTACTTCAACAGTCATGTCTTCATCGATTTCTTCTTCTTGCTCTTCCTCTTGCTGTATTTTCATAAATAGTTCAAATGTGACTTGACCATTTTTGTGGAGAATTTTAAGATCTACAACTTTGGCTTGAGGTATTTTTTTAGAAAACTTACCGTCTTCGAGAAAAATCCAAAAAACCTCAAATTTTTACTTTTGACGCCAAATAACTTTGGTAGTACATATAGGATCGATGGGGATTTTAAAATTATGACTGAACAACTTCTGGTACGTGTATGGTAAAAATATTTAAAAATGTTGCCATACCAAACGGTGATTGGGTCTCTTATCCGACACCGAATTGGGCACCGAATTGGCACCGGGTTGGGCTTAGGCCTCCTCCAAGGCCTCTTATATACACGGTATGGCACGGATAGTATAACGTAAACTGCGATACAACACTGAAGAAACGGGGCGGCGCGGTGCCGTGCCGTAGCGCAACAAGCTTCCCTAGTGATCCATACAACACTGACAACTGTGCTTACGCGCAGCGAAAGAGCGTGTCGTGTACGAGAGGCCCAGGTGTCGCCATAACGACCTGACCTCTGCGTCTCGCATCATAGTTATTTCTGATTAAATTCCAATTCAAACATTGATGTCCGAAAACATTAATCTGTAAAACTACAGAGTTACTTTTTATGTTGGAAAGCCAATATTTATTCGTAAGAGAGATCAGCGTAAAAAGAGTCAGTTAATTGGGGACAACTTTTTGTTATGCCGGCGCCATGCAATAATTGCATTACTCTGATTGAATGTTTGCCCCGACTTCGGGCGAACTGTTCGTCACTGGAATGCAATTACCTATGGCGTCACGTGGGGGATGTGAGCCGATGCTACTGCAGTTATTAGCCTTGGGGGTCTTGATCCATCAAATTTTTAAATTTTTGATCTTTTTCGCGTCTAGCGAGCGAAGCGGTAAATTGATTACGTGCTGTGTTTCTACAAAAATAGTACAACGATATTGCAAGAAAAATGAGCATTCATCTACAACTAATTAGCCAATAGCAGAAGGTTACATAGTGCAACTCTTAAAGAAAAACATTCTGAAACGACCGTCAAGGTCGTTTCAACGTCTTATTTTTTTTTCAAACCACTTTCAAATTCAATTATTGGAGTTTATTTTTATTGGAGTTTCAACTGAGCTGAAAAGTGGTCGTGGTAAAAACCAACCAAGTACGAGTAGGTTTCGCGCAAGGTTCTGTACCATCTATAAAACACCAAAAAAGCACGTTCCGTATTATTTTGTTGTTTTTAGTATTTATTCATATAGTGGCGCAGATACGAGTATACATCATATGTTTTCAACTAACTATCACGGTTCTTAAGAGATACAGCCTGTTGACGGATAGACAAACGGACGGACAGACCGGACGGCGGAGTCTTAGTAATAGGGTTCCGTTTTACCCTTTAGGTACAGGACCCTAAAAAGTGATATTATTTGATAACGAAATATTTTGATTTATTAAATACATTCAATCTCCGAATAAAACGAACGGTTGTAATCGGATTGTGTTCCAGTTAACACATTTAAAATGAATGAAAACGCGATCAGGCTCGGGAGGGACAATTGGACCGCGGCCATGCAAAACAAACGGATAAGGACCTTGGCTCCATACAACATTGACCGCATTTTTCATTAGAGCTGAAAGTTAGTGACATCAGAAGGGAACGAGCCCGCCATTCACAATTAGTTTATTCATTAGTTGGCGACAGTCTACGTATTGATCTATAGAGGATAGTTGTCGTAATTAAACGAGACAATAATTAGTATCTGCTTGGCTCGAACTGTATGAATGATTCTCGTATTGTTAGTAGTACACTTTCCTTGTTTATATATTTTTTTAGGAGCGTAGAATATCTATTTGTCATCTAAATATTTGTTGTTCATTATAAGCCTGTTTATGTAAGTACTTTCAGTCTATTATAAAATAATATTAGATAGAGTGTTTTATCTATCATCGTATTTTTAATATCCATCGTATAATGCTATGATCATATATGACATCACATATATGACTAATACTGCATGTTGTACCTACGCTTGAGACTAGTTTACCGCAGTTTACTTTCGTTCTATTGACAATCGCTTGTCCCCTTAAAAAATATTGTAAAAAATCTCATTTCTTTTTCTTTCTCAAGGCCTTTAATTATATGTTATTAAAGGTCTCTAAAATGAAAATTAAATTCAATAGTTACATTTTACTTGTTTAATTTAAAGACAAAATTCCCAAAGCTAAGTGTAATTGTAAGGTACCAAAAATTTCCAATCCCGTTAGCCAGCAAAGCAAATAGACCTTTCGGTATTTAAACACAGCAAAGGCAGAATGCGGCGAGTTCCCTTCTTTTTTCGTTACGTGCGATTTTGCAGCCATTTACATGAAGTCCAACACAACGAACAATAAAAACTAACGTACCTAGGTGTGGGCTTATACGGACGAGGTGCAATGAGTTTGTGGATAGTTGCCCTTCTGGTCGCCCGGTAGATGACCAGACCGAACCCAAGTCGATTATGGCGCGTATTGTTCCACGCGCGCCCAGTAGAGTGAAAACCTACTGGGGCCATGGGTTAGGTGAAAGAGAACCCCGGGTCCTTGGAACGAAAGCAAAGAAGGAACAGGAGTGGATTTTAGTCAATAAAAGTCTGACACGCACTCCTGCACGGCCCAAGAGCTGGAGAAGCCATTTGATGATGAACAATAGAAAAGCACATTAACTGCAAATAACTAGTTTTAGAAATACGAGTACATTGAAACAGCAAGCTATGTAAGTGGAAATAGCAGTACGCTGAATGTGATTTTAAATAACTTTTTCGTCGTACATAAAAAGCTTACTAAACAATACAATTAACGCAAAAGTTTCACAAAAGCACTGTATGCAAGGATTTAACACTACATCGTCTGCTTCAAGGTATCCCGTTGAAAAACTGAAATAAAACTGCGGGCGACTGTCAGTTTCACTTTGTTAAAACAAAATGCAAGCGTTCGTGTACCTACATTTTAAATTTTAAATAAAATAAACTTGTTTGCGAAAATGGTTGCTTTTAATTACAGTTACGTTTTCAAATGAGTCGGGTTTGTTTAGAAGTTACTCGTCGAAGCATTTGAAAAACAATTAAAGATATCGGTGCTATTTGTGCTTAATGACTAGATTTACACAAAATAGTCTAATACTAGTACAGTGAGTGGTACAGTAGAGTAGTGATGGTCAAGTTGTGATAACCGCGACGGATTCAAACCCTGGCAGGCGTATTAAGTTCTGTAATTTATTTCATTATCATTCCTCTCAAAACGGAAAACGAAGTCGAGACTGGACTGGACCCGCGATGTGGATTACAGTCCACTTCCTCTTCTAGCTATAAAGAAGGCCCGAGTCTCAGCAGTAGAAATATTATATGGCTGATTATGCTAATGATATGCTAATACAGCCGGATCATGTTAGTAAGCTGCCTTCACTCTGGCCTCGTGCATACATAACCATCCTCATCTAGTAAGTGGCTAGCCATGCGGCATTAGACCGCGTTACCAACGATCTGTGTTTCTACTGTGATCTTATTACGCTCCGTTTCACTCGTTGCCAAGCAAGTCTTTCAGCATTGACTTCACCACAAGTCGATGGCTTTTCTTATTAGTATTAATGGATGAATTTACTATAATATTCTTTGTCAGAATATTACCTGATTGCCATCCTTTTTATGCGTAAGAAATCATCAAGTGAATTTGATCCATCGAAAAATGGAGTGAGTGTGAAACGTTAGACTTTCACTGCGAAAAACTCATCAACCTTTGTGAGGGCCACGAAAATTCAAACAATTCACCGGTCTGGCAGGCATAGGTCCTTATTGGCCCCGTCAATGTTTCAAATATCTCTTTGAGGCGCTCATGGCACATAACGCGTCGTCGACCCGAGTTAGTCCTTACCAGATACTAAGCTACGAGGAGAAGTGCAAGCTCGCGCCTATGATGGCTGGCAAATGCTCTTTGACTACCGGTAACCTGAGCGTCTCTGTCGAGTTTACTTGCTGTCTTAGCTTCAAAAACTAGGCTCATGAAGTTCACACTACGTCTGACGAGCCTTAATTAATAACCTACCCTCATTCGCGACAGAAATCAAATTTGCAAAGCTGAAGCGAGTAAATTAACATAGGTTCATGATTTCCATTAAGCGTAAAGCCCGGCTATTAGTCGATTTGGCACGTACTACTTCACTGCCGTATCATTCGGGCCACTCCACGGAGTCTTGGTATTACGTGTCGCTAAAGTGTAGCTAGTCAAATTAGGATTATGCCCCAGAATATGGTATCTTATGTCCACTTACCCACTTCAAGAAATGGTTTAGAGTTTTAGGCAATGTAGAGCGACCACTTTGCAGTAGCAGGCGAGAGCTGGGTCAGTCCGGGAGATATCAATTTATTTATATCGCAGGCCTCTCACTGATGATAGCTATAGAAACTGAGAGCGTTTAATCGGGCAAGAACCCTACCCATGAGGATTTCGCAAAAATAAAAGTCAAGAGTTAGAAACGAGCGAGCTAAGGCGGTAAATTGGCGTGAATAATTGACAAACTTTACCTTGCACTAGGAATCGAACAATGCCACGCAAGCGAAGAGACATGCACGGTAAGTGGGTACTTAAGCGGTAACGGGTTGAAGAAGTGAGAGTTTAAGAGTGCCCGACACGTGATACCCACACAGGCATTCTTACGTGATTGATATTTTGAAAAGACAGATATCTTGTCATTATTACTTGTATCTATGTAGATTTCTATAGAAATTAAAACATAAATTTGTATAAAATTAATCCAATAAAGACTTCTGAAAATCTGCTATTTTGCGTGGAACTTTGGCCCTTCATAAAGTAGGTACTCATAAATTAAAAAGTAAAGAAATATATTTCTAAAAACTTTTTCCATTTATTCGAAATTTTAATTAACTGAAATTGTAAGTATCCAAATACTTCTAAGGCTTTTAAAAAACACGTATTTCCTGGAACAGTTTTTTGTAATATTCGACGGCTACGGAATTTACCGAATGTCAACAATGCGTTCAGGCGTTATTTCTCTTTTTTCGCGATACCACTTTGTCAAACATTGCATTAGGTAGATGAAACTACAAGCTTTTAGACCATGCTCACGTTGACAATAGATAGATCGGGAAGAGCCTCCATAAGAAATATGTTATGTTCTGAAGAGCATTATCATTGACTCATACACGTCTCTTTGCAAAGGTCGAAGTGTAATTTTAGCAGCCGACTACCTAGTATTGTTACTTAACATTTACTGAGTTTGTTTGCAGCCACTAAGTAAGTGCCCTATACACACAGTAATAATTAGTCCAAGAAAAAGACGATGAAATATAAACTGTGGCGGCGCGGAGTGCTTTTTATATGAAAAGTAAATATACGAAGAAAATTAATAGTTCTTAGTAGATTCTTTGCCTTTTATATAATGGTGTTGTTGTGTAATTTATTTTATTGTACTTTATCGACATGAAAATGACAAGTACAGTGTATCTTTAAAGCGCTATTCATATGTATATTTATCATTTAACCGATAAAAACTATCAACTTAGTATGTGGAAATAATTCTTAGAAAAATAGTCAGCCACTAGAATACCGTTTTTATAAAGACTTGGTAAACAGGTATACACTTACCTAAAAATTATATCTAAAAAAATATTGTAGAGCAAAGAAAAAAACTGATTAGTGAAAACGCGAAAGCGAACGCCCAGTCAGTTTCATGTACTTTAATTAATTATGATACTAAGATACATGTCCACAGAAAAGGAAAATAACGCCACTAGAGATAATGAGAAAGCAGCTCTTTGATAACCAAGAAACTAAGGAATGCATAAAATCTCCGGCGCTTGAGGCTTTACAGTAAACAACAAGCCACATTAAAGAACTTGGGAAATTTAATCAGCGTTAATTGTTTTGAAGTAATAATTCAGGTAATTTTCACGAACAAGCGTTTGACAATTTCACTCATACTGCAGTCACTTTACGGAACAATAGTTGTAGAGAGAGCCATCGGAGGCGTCAACTTCACGTGCTGTTTGATCACAAAGGCAGCACAATACCTGTACGAACACAAAGCCGCATTCCGATTCACTGGCTTGCGAGTATCTGGTTGGCTATGCTAGCTTGACCTTTACCTTGACTGCTCTCAAATATCCGCCCGGTGTAAGCAACAATCGGAGCACTAGTTTAACAAACTGTTCGTTCCTATCTATAGGTAGACATGTCTCAGTCGTAGAACGGCGAACGCAGCGCACCTATCTCCGCGCCGCCGTGTCAATAGAGTCCGATATTGAAACTGAATCAGTTAGTTGAATGGAAGAGCAGGTGTGTGTGCTCGACTGGACCTGTGCATAAGTAATGAAGTGACTAGGTACTTAACGAGAGCTAACAGTGTATGCTCGGCGACTCTGGATCTTTGTCGACGTGAGTCAGTGTGCGTTTCCATTTCAGAAGAAGTTTGCAGCGCTATAGATTACTACCATCGGTGCCGTTTGAACTGAATTTTTCAACGACGCGACATTGCTATTATACACAGTAGGTAATATTGAGCCGTAGACAATTTCAATTTCGTTGTAAAAATACCACTTCCATCTGATATTGAATTGATATTATATATCTGCTTAACATATGCAATATTTCTTCACGAGGAAATCGCGTAAAATGTCGGCGAGAAGTGGGTGGCCGACCCGATGTGTGTAGTATTGAAAAGCATATTTTCACTATATGAGATTCCGTACTCCGACTGACGTCGACTGACGTATGTAGTGCCAAGTTTTGCTCGACCGCCCGGTGTCGCCCGACATTCATGGATCCACAAATAGCTCCATTTCCTTCGCAATAATACTATAGTGAATTTAAAAATGCATACGTAAACATATGTGTTCACAGACGAGAACACAGTACATACACTACTATTTATATAAAGTACAGTCTTTATACTTCGTAGGTCTACGTCTTTCTGATGCTCTGAAATCTTGTTGGAAAACCTATTTTGATGTTTTAGATATCTTTATTTCCCATAAGAATTTCAATTCACTTACATGAGAAATATTATTGATTACATACAGTTATAATTTTGACTTATTTTTTTTGCATATTATATATGTATTTTTATTTTAGCATTATAATTTAAAAGAAGCTATCTAAACGTGTAAGGATTTTACCTAACCCTAGTGGTAACCGCTTGCTTTATTAAAGATATGTCATTGAAATGGTCGATTGAAGGGCTCAACCCCTATCCTTTCAGACCCCTAAACATTTCTCATGCCCTCTGAATTTATGTTCATCGACTTTACTTTGTATTATTTTAAAAAGAACAAAATTTTACATTCAAATACCATTATTAAAAGATGTATGTATTAGGTATAGATTTTGAATTTAAAATTTATTGAAATATTAATTGTATTAGAGTACTTTTAAATTCAAAATTAGTGACATTAGCCATGTAGTATTTTTTTAATTTACTCGCAAAGTTGCGGACTTAAATTAAAGCTGTCCGTCTATGTTACAGCTATTTAGATGGCTAGAAACACAAACACTATACTACACGTCTGGGGCGTTCCCATGACCCTTTGTGCATTTGCATTTGCCATGGAAATAGCTGTAACACGGACAGCTTTCATTTAACTCTGAAACTACGAGTAAATTATATAAAAACTAGATGGCTAATGTCACTAATTTTGAATTTAAAAGTATTCTAACACAATCAAAATTTGAATAACTTAAAAATTTCTATTTGATTTTTTTATGTCTTATACGGATAGGATATTTTTTTATGTCTTAAGGTACAGATTTAAATGTAAAATTTGGGTCTTTTTTAAATAATACAATAAAAGTCGATTAAAACCCCATGAGGCATTAGAAGTGTTGAGGGATCTGAAAGTATAGCAGATAACCCCTCCAGTACGAAACACCCTGTATATTTACATTTACTTTTGCATTTGTGTTTTGAATGTTATTTGATAATTTATTACGCGTTGATTTCAAAAATTTACGAAAATGCTTTTTGTACGTTTTTTGCCATACGTTTTAACAGTAATTTAATTACTCAGATACCCGCGAAACGAGACACAATAGTAAAACAATAACAGCGCGGTCTCATAGGACCGGTTGGGGATTCAAACGTTAATACCCAATTCGCGATGGAGCATTGAACGAATGTTAAAAACAAAACTGTGCTCTTTCCATTTTCGATACTCGACGATTGATCGTATTTGAAAAGTAGTAATGAATAAACCACAGAACAGTTGAAAGAAGTTAGAATGGCCTTGTAGGCGGGGCAGGCGTGCCTCAATGTACGCCAAATTGTCATAGTTCAATTTTGGTTCAACCGAAATTTGATTGACACCGGTCGTCAATCGCGATCTTACTGTTATTGTGTATGAAGCTCCGTGAAAAATATCAGTTATGCCGACTTGCGCTATCGCAACGTGTCGTAAAAAATACCAAGTGTGTAGTGTAGCCCAAGAAGGGATTTCTATTCACCGATTAGTCTAAAAACCTTTAAATACAATTGATATTTATAATTATAATGATAATATTATGGAATTTGTACATTATAACGATAAAATCGCAATGACATGCAAAATTATACATTGTGTGCAATTCATTGGTACAATCTTGTACTGAGTAAACAAGCGCGCAATGTAATGTGTTCATTGCGATATCACGTGTGGAGAACTATGTCTTGAATTTGACAACTTCACTCCATGGACATAGTGTTGTACCAAGTTGTAACTGTAACCATTATCGATCTATTAAAATAACTTGGTTTCTTGTAGCAGTTATTATTTTTTTAATATTTTATTATTAGTGCTATAATGTAGTGTAGTTAAAACGGTTTTGTTTCACCTATTCGTCCTCGAACAGAGTTTTAATACTAATCAATAGGTTAAGTATTTTTCATTCAATAGTATAAATTAGTGTCTTATTTGTAATTTTTCACGCAATTTCGTCCAGTTTAATACAAATAAAATTTGTTTTACTTTGTGGTCTATGGCCGCCATTTAAGAATGCCCGTGATTTTTGGCGTGATATATTTGAGCGAAGTTTGGCGGCTGTATTAATTAAATTGAATTATATACAACAAAAAACTAGTGCGCCTCACCATCAACGATTGCATCACTGCTTACCATCAGGTGAGATTGCAGTCAAGCACTAGTTTATGGTATGTAAAAAAAAATACATAGAAAATGAATTTTATTCTATTGTCACTCTGAAAGACGTTAGGTATCATAAAAACTTTTTACGCAAGTATAAACATAAGACTAGGTAATCAAAAGACTATATCTTAATTTTGATGTACGCATAAGAAAACAAATTTCATTTTTTACCGCTATGTTACAATTCTTTATACTAGTTTTACTGTTGTGTAATGTAATAGTTAGCTAAATTGTTTTTTCTCACAAATGTGTTGAAAAACGTCGTATGATACATGTGAGTAATTGGTGATGGCCGTTCTTGGCTCTCTTGTGGTATTCAACAGTATTGTATTCAACACACTTGTATTTTTAGCAAAAAATATGTTTATCTGTTAATATACTACCTATAGGCTATAACTTGTTTGACATAAAAAAGGAATGGTAATTGAGAGTTTGTTATGCTCACTCAAATGTCTCGGAGAGTGACTGGATCATTCCATTGCTTTAAAAAGGTTGAACAGAGTGTGCCTGAGCATGCGTCTTTTACTTTTTTTTAATTATTTATTTACATAATAAAAACCATAAAAGAGAGTAACCGAGATTACGGAGATACGGAGTCTTGCACGTTCTTCTCCATAGAAATCTACGCTTTGGAATATGTAATTAGCATCACTTCTCTGACTGAACAATTTTTTGATAAATAATTCAAAAGTAGGCGTAAGAGGTTTTTCGGAACCAAATGTTTTAATTTTATAGTTTTGTTTTATTTTATTTTTTATTCTTAATATAACATTTATATTACTTTTTATATAACCAGGTGTACCAATAAATCCATCGTATTGGTACACCACCTTAAATTATAACGATAACTAGTCGACAATATTATCCGTTATTTTTGAATTTCATCGATATGAATTATCGACCTTTTAGTCGCCCTAAATTGCTCTTTTGCATGTGTGATACAACCAATAGCAAAGTTGCGATCTAAGTGTGCGTTGTCTACTAGTGTGCGTAATGCGCGTCCGTATAGGTTTCTTGCCTGTAGTGGAGTTAAAGAGTGGGAGACAAACGGCGACACGCGTTCCGATACAAATCAGGAACTATTTCCTTTCTAACTTCCTTTATATGTTCTGTGGAATAAACCTACGGAAAAATACTGCAAGTAAGTTTAAGAGTTCTGAAGTCACTACCAGTTTTAGGCATTGATCACTTATGTTATTATGTATGTAAGGAGCAGTATTCAATTCTAAGAATCACCTTTGTATACCACCTATAAACCTGTGACTTCATTCGCAAAGAGTTCTGACAATTACGTTATTAATAGAAAAACTAAAGTACTTCAAATCATTTACGTGTACTTAGTACACTTTAAGATATAACTTAAAATATTTTCTTAAATGGTTAGCTTTAAACTTCAGATACGTTAGGGGACAAAATGTTCCACAATTTTAGGCCTATGTTTGAAGGAATGAGCATAGCCGTAGAACGCTAAAAGACACTTAAATATACATGTAGATTGTATTAACAAATATTTGATACGCTCGTTCGATCACTCCGAGAACAGGAGAAGTCATTTGACGATATCCAACAAAAAAATATGTAACTACCATACTCATTGAAAGCTTTTTTAAAAAAGATTTGTTTTATCATTTATTTTATTTTATAGCTACCTTAGAAAAGGGTTAGTTGGGGACGCTATCCATGCCAACAATCTTGTAAACACAAAATGCTTCTAAATAAAGTTCTTGAAACAATCTAATAACATTAGTCTTTATTTCTCATCTAAGAGTTTAGAATTTGTATCAACTTTCAAGTTTATGAACCCAATAAATATAAATTGTTCATATATTCGAGAACCACTTCCATCATAATCTTAAACACAACAGCCTAAACAAAACAAAATCCCTCATTTCAGGGTGAAACTATTGAATTTGCAAAAACCTATTTTTACTATTGTAAGAAGTTTCTTGTCTCAGTAGTTTCGACTGAGTGTTGATATATTAATCAGTTTCTTCTTTTACATATTAGGTAGATACAATAAAACTCAATAAAGTAAAATAATCTGCGGTGACTGGCGCCCGATCGTAGTCATGGCGAAAAATATAAATTCAGCATACTGCTAGATAGTAGTCCCTAATCTTTGCAGTCTTATCACCTTATGATTTGGCCTGGGAAACCGAGTTTACTTCCTTATACAACCAATGAACGTCATAATTATTTTAATATCATATAAAAATTTCACAAAAATATTGAATAAGTTCTTAAAATTACATTTTCTTACCTCTTTACAATTATAGATTTTACTAAACGTAATATTAAAAAAATAGTGTGGTGTGATAGGTAGGTTTAAAGTAAAGAGAGGCTCGGACTTGTCCTCTGATTATAATGTTTAGGGATGAAGAAAACTGGTGAGTTAGATTCGATCGTATTGGCCTTTTATAATTTACCCCTGCAGAATACTAGTTTTGAATCCCAATAGTCTAATGGTTGTTTTTGTCACAATTGTTCATAAAAGAAAATCTCACAAACCAATTCCATTAATTCCACATCGCTGAAAATCTGTAGTCGCCCGCCCAACATTCGGCTTTCCAGGTCATGGTCGATGGATTTGCAGATTAGTGTGTGATAGCGATAGTGTTAGAGCGTTTTACCGTCGAACTAATCTCCTTATCTCCTATGGAGATATTGTAAGGGTGCGGTTTCCACTGTAGCGGATCTGGCCGGAGCGGAGTGGCAAACAGCAGTGACAAATAGCAAGTGTTTCTAATGAAGCGGAGCGGCGGAGTGGATTTGAGCTACCCTCCGCTATATGCTCTCCGCTCGGCTCCCGACTCCGATCTATGCGCCTCGATGCCGCGTCTTCATTTGCTTTTTTTTTTTATTTCTGCTCAACATCACTCCACTCCACTTACACTGTTTCTGCTGATGCGGAGTGGAGAACTCTGCTCGAGTTCTATAATTTGCCAATTCAGCGTCCGTCCTCTCCAATCCTCCCGGATCGCGACAGTGGAAATGCACCCAAAAGGTCGAGGCTATTACTAGTAAAAGGTATTTCTTTATATTTACTTTATATATTTGTATTTTATTTTTCCGGTATTTTTGTAAACAAACAAGACCAAATGAGAAAACTAAAACAAAACTTTTCCTTCAATCCATCATTCAATAATCTTAAGTCATAGATTTTTTAAATAAGCACTCTTTTCAGTATCCAGCAAATATTAATAGTACATTATGATACAAGTGTGTAATGTGGGTCATTATCGTCGCGGTGGTATTAAGACCCGAGCCATGGCGAGGGTCTTAAGAGAACCAAGAACGATAATGACTAATTACTCACGTGTATCATACGACGTTTTTCAACACACTTGTGAAAAAAATAAATTTAAAATCAACTTTATTTAGTAGGTACTTATATGAAAAGTTTATTTAGAGAAACAGTTCGTAAATGAGCAGTCAGTAAAGTTATAATTAACTATTTTGACTGTATAGTGGTCCCATGACATAGATTTTCTACTTGAAGGCGTACAGCACAAATTATTTTCCTCATAAATAGTTGTTGTAGATATTTTTGTAAAATCTGTATTTTATTTTTAAATATGGCGGCCAAAAAATTGACTTTTCTTAAACGCGCGCATGCGCGAAAAATGGCGGCCATAAACTAGCTACTCTAGCTCTTGGTTTAGAAAAAATAAGAATGAGGTTGCATAAAAACAGAAAATACAAATTTGATGAAAGATTTAATTAATTAAATATGTAAAATTTTAAACAGTTTATTTAAACACGAAATTGCATGAAATAAGTAAGTAAAACCACTAATTTATGCTATTGAACGCAATAACAAATTTTATTCTTTTTTGTCTTAAAACTCTTTTTGACAAAAAAGAGGTTAAACAAAAAGGTTCTAACTACATTACCGCACATGTGCATAATAGTAATCAAAATGTCACAGTTTGGTAACGAGCCCCTTTATATACCTAAGTGCAGTACAATAACAGCCACTTTATGAGCAAGTGTGTCGAAAAATAAATTACGTACGGAAAACGGGCTACGGGAAACAGTACTTATGAATTTTCTTATGAAGTCTCTATAGGAGCGAGCTGTGATTGTGTGCATTGGATGGCGAATTGGCGAGGGTCGTTTTGTAGGTTCGCCCTTTCTGTGATATCCACAGCCCTGCAAATTTCTTGGGGGTGCACAACCAATTAGTGGATATAGCATTCGTACCAGTGTCTTTTAAGACAGGTAGAAATTCTCCACGTCTCGTTAAATGCTGTATCCACTAAATTAAAGTTGGTGGAGCAGCTCCATACTGCACCAGCGGCGTAACAGAATTCCAGTTTTTCGCTGAACTTGAGTAGACGCAAGCCATCTGGTGAATGTTGCAGACTTAGCAGGTTGTGTCTTGCAGGGTGTCACTTTCAGTTTAACATTCTCGCTATTCTTCCTGGAATTTAGGGACTTGTCCAAAGTGATGCTGAGATATCTTCCACCTGTAGCTAATAGATATTGAGCATTCAATTGGATTGTCTGTCTCGAAGGTAGAAGACGCACGGCTACGATTCAGAGGAATTTCGATTCAATGCGATTATGGCTGAGTTCTGAGAAGGCAGTGATAAGCTTCAATCTCTTCAAAATCAAAACGTAATTAAGAAACTTATATTTGCATTTACAATGCTACTAGCGACCAGCCTCAGATTTGAACAGGTGATACAAATCTTTGAAATTCACAGCTGGTCTCATACTAGCAAACATTATACACTTAAATCGTCCTCATGAATTATAATATACAACATCCATTTTACCAATGTATTGGTGAAAACAGCATCAAAATCGGGTCCCTTTACTGAGTTTATCGAACACATACAGACTCGATGGGGGCTTTTGTATTACCATTAAAAGATATATTTGGGGAATAGGTACTTGCAGACTAGGTAGTCTACAAATACACATTTGGAGAAACAATGACAAAAGTAATACTCGTAGTTTATTCAGTCCGTGGGTGCACGAATACCAATTTATCTATCCACTGACATTTCATGTTGCAACAAGTGTGCTAAATCAAGCGAAACAAATCGAGTAGACTTTTCTCCAGTAACTCTAGATTCATACATGTTTTTCATGTCATCATATTCAGAACGAATCTGATATGAATTTCTCAGCAATGCAATAAATCGAACAAAAGTGGGTATCGGAGTATATTACGAGTAGGTGAAGTAGAAAACGTATATCTTTTACTTGGCTTCTTTCAGTTTCAGGTGTAAAAGGGTGTAGTGTCGCGGCTAGTGCGTGAAAAGGTCGGAGAAGATTGATTTTATGCATTTTTATACCAACGTATATTGCCTTTATATTATATATTGCTTTGCATTAGTATATAAAAGCCCTGTAAAAAATATCCCAATAAAATATATCAAAGCTATAGACTAGCTGGTAAATGCGACTTCGTATTCGTCAAACAAGTAGTCGATTTCTTCAGTAGTCGAAAATATTAGCTATACTACCTATGTATATTTCTTATCTACCTGAGGAAGCCGCGTCAAAATCTATCTGTCGTTCTTTCGTCGGCGATTAGCCGAAACACACCAGAAAACGAATTTAAGTAATTGCATTTTTTATAGTTGTATCGAATATACTCGTACTTGTAAAATCATTCAAATACTATTATATTTAGTAAGAAAAATGTTGGTTTGATATTTTATACAAAATTATACACTCCCGCCATTATCTCCTCAAATAAACTGATTTTCATTTCTTTCCGTTTACGTAGCGAAAGCGTGGGTGCATTAAACTAAAGCTTAGTTTCAATTAGCTATCGAGTATTATATTATTAGTGTACGGTACTTAATACTATTAACACTAATGTAATACTTACTCAATAGCTAATATAGGTTTTATACCATAGCTGGGGTCATCAATAATAAACATTAGAATGCGGGTGCAAATCATTCTAATGTTTTTGCAAATTTGGCAGCAAATATATCGAATCAACCTTCTCACCAATCTTCACTGAGGTAGTCAAAACTACAATAGAATTCCCAGCTACATTTTACCGAGATCGCACCTGTTTCAATGATCCTTCATATTATTCAGTTGTGTAGACACTTGAGAAACAAAACACCGCCAATTTTACATTACAATATGGAGCAGCGATCAATTCGCGAATAATTAAAACAGCCACCGATATTATTTGAATGAACGATTAATTTATTAAACATGCGTAAGTTAAAATGGATTATTTAAAACACGAAATTACATGAAATAAGCAAAAAAGACACTAATTTATACTATTGAACGCCTTTTAAACTGGTTTTAACTCCATTATAGCACTAGTACGTAATGGCAATCAAAATATCACAGTTTGATAACAAGCGCCATAATATAGCGAAGTGCAGTGCAATTACAGCCACTTTCTAAGTGTGTTGCAAATTATATTAACAACGTGTAACATCGAAGCCCGTAATTATAATAATTAAAAGGATTATGAGGAATTAGATTGACTGATGATAATTATTGAGGTGAAAGCTCTGTCAAAATGGATCGATTTCTGAAAGGGAAACCCACTATCCTAGAACGCAAGACAATGAAAAGATCTTAGATGTGATTTGGTCAGTAAAGGTGTGACACATCCTCTCTCTCCGCCCTAGAGCGGGAGAAGTCAAATGATTTCCCCCTCAAAAAAAAACAGTTTGACGTGCAGACAATCCCACAAACCATCTTGTACGCTCCTGATAACGCGCGGAATACTACAAGCAATCACGCTAGTTCGATATAAGTAATTGGATGACCGTCGGTCTGCCGAGTCTAGTCTGTCTCACACACGAGCCAATGGTTCGAAGACAGAAGGGGAGGAAAAGGAGGGCGGCTAGTGTACTCGTATCAGTCAGGATTAACACCTAACTATATTGAGTTCCCCAGAACTGTGCGTGAAGAAACTAACCACAAGTTATTAGAGAGTTGAGAACTCGTCGTGTTGTTTTATTGCATCAGTAGGTTGTGGTTTTGGAATGCTAACGCTATGTACATATAGTCGGAAGTTATTTTTGATTAAACAATATACTAAAGCTAAAATAACTATGCAAATATTTAGAATCCACAGTAAATGAACACATGTTATTTTGTAATTAAATACCGTAAATGGTAGCTTTGTGCCTAATTTACCTGTATCATTAGGAACGCAGCAAATATGTACTAGTATGTATGTTTATTTTATTTATACATAAATATTTTTGTAACATTTGTTATTTAAATAATATGTCCTTTTATGGACCTGCCAAATGTCTCTACACCTCCCTAGGTTGACTGGTAGAGAATGCCTTTAGCATTAAGTCCTAGTTTGTACCTTTACTTGCATGAAGATTTAATCAAATAAATGATCTGATCATGTTCGCGGGCAGGAGGTTAGGAAGGAGAAAAGGGAGTCCTTTGCCAGCCGCGGGATACACTATAGACTATTAAAAAAATGAGTATAAATTTAATGAAGAGCAAAATTGAAATCAATCTCTCGACAGTCTTGTTCTCAAACTCTATGTTTAGAACATACGTTTATCTAGAGTGGCACGAAATGTTTCTAGACAGAAATGCACTGCACCTCACGTGTTTGCCTGGCCTGTTCTATTATTTAACAAGTACAATTTTATGCTGTCTACCACAGTTTCTATCTAAACTTAGATGGCAGTTTTAGGTCAGGTTTCGACGAGTATAGACTTGGCCTCTAGACGAAAGAACATATTGGTGACAGTTACATTATTAGAAAGTGCCGCCTGGGTAAGTCGAGCTGATATTTTTTTATTCAAAATACTGTAGAGTATTGGTTTTGGAAACATTTGCACGCACTAACTTCTGGTGTTTTAAAAGTGCCAATGTAAAATAGAAATATTTTAAATTTGAATTTAGTAGACCTCAAAAATGATTTTCTTTACCTCTTTGTTGAATTGCCATGTCGGGTACATTACCTTTCCCACTAGGATAACCAAAAAACTTTTAGTCTGGTCTTTTTCAAAATATCATAATTCTACTTGTATTGATTTAGAAACTTTCAAGCAATGAATGCCGTATGTTATTGAACGAATGAAGCGACAAACGTCGACATAAGTGTAAAATGTTAACGTCGGCAATCGTTTTTTGACGGCAACACGTTTACGTCCGGTTTTAACTGGGCAGCCAGCGTTGCCTTCGAATGAACGATAACCGGCTACATTACCACTTATTTTACTTCGATAAACCGTATCACCGTTACACATTTACGTATATTTCCTCATTTTCTTCGTTTGTAGATATTGCAGGCAATGTAAATCTATTTTAGAATTTCCTCTAGTTCCCAAATCGAATTATCTATGTACCTATCTTTGGGTATACCGTTCTCTTTGAGCATAAGAATTAGAGGAAAAAAAATAATTACGTTATTTAAGCCTTATAACGTTTCATGTTTCTTTGAATTTTCGGCTTTCCTGTACAAATAAAAATGTACTCTAAAATGGAAATCATTTGATATTTAATATACGAGTATTAGTTACTAGCTGACTCACCAAACTTCGTACCGTCTGACAGTCAAAGAATGTAATATTATATGATATCTTTCAGTTAATTTTAATTTTTGGAATTCTTGGAATGAGAACTAGGTATGTCACCTTGGAATATTCCTTTGAGTAACGTCACGTGTATCGCATTGGATCTAGGAATGACGGGCAATGTTTGGCGACAATTGCCTGAAAGTCAATTTCAATCAATCAAGAAAACATCTTCAGTCATTGCGCAGATCTTTCAGTGTTCTGTCAAGTGTTTTCAATAGGCAATTATGCGCCATTGTGCATGCATCCCTATTAATGCTACTAAAACTTTGATGCTACTAAAACTTTGCCTGTACGGAGCCTTTCACAACATGCGGCTCGCCAGCACACAGATAAGCCCTAAGAGGCTTTCGTGTATGGCAAAACCATTACTTATAATTGTGAAGTTTCTTGGATAAAAAAAAAAAAATAAAAAATAAATAACATTACATGTCGGTTGTTCAAAGGTTCGACGGTTAAACGGCGATTTACGGCATCTTTCTTACAATGTGGCCACTATTTCAGAACAAGGAACTGCTTCCACAATATTGTGCAAACAGTAGCCAAAATCAAAAATAATGAGGCCAGGAAAAATAAACTTATTTCCATTAGATAGACGAGCACAAAGGTGTTGCTTATTTCAAAAGTAATTTAATCCGACAGACCTGCAATAGGATTTTTTGTGTGCGCAAGCACTGTTTTCTATGAAACTAAAAGCTACATGGGTTTTTAATTCCACGAACAGTTTTTTCTGCATGGTGAAATACAGAGAATAGGATCACTTGGCACTTGAAAGACTTAAACGTAGGGATGGACGTTGTTTGTAAACATTTCGCACCCCTAGAATGGTGATCCAGTTCAAAATACCGGTATAGTTTTCCTGGAACAAGTTTTGTGAAATATTCGAATGAGCGACGGCTGTTACCGAATTCCAACCGAGCATTCAAACGGTTCAAACAATATTTCTCTTTTTTCACGTAGCCTCTTTATCAAACAACGTTGGATGAAACAGCAAGCTTTTGAATCATGTTCGCGTTGACGAAATATGCATTGAGATGGGCCCTCCATAAGCCTGCGCCCACGGTACTATTAAAGTAGAAGAAAATCTAAGTTAAGAAACTAAAAATAATGAAATCTTATGCAAAACCGTCCCCGTTCAAGTCAGAATAAGCTTCTTAGAAACAGTGCAACAACAAATGTGTTTCCGTAATACAATAAGTTAGTGCACTTAGACATTGACTGGCAGAAAGTTGTAACTCAGTGCACATACTAGGACAACTACTTAGTCTTGATTTCTAACTTTTCGAGATTGAATACAAGCGTTTCAGGAGAATGTATGTAATAAAGTTGTAAAAAGATGTTTAACGAAGCAAAAATACTTGTATTATATGGCCTGCAGATAAATGTTTAAGGTCTGGGTATCTTGTGTAGGTCAGTTTAAATGTTTATGAACGCACTCATTATTCAGGAGTAATTTCTAGTATTGGCAAAAACAAATATACAGCAGTAGGTACGAGTATATAGAGATGATCAATGGACTGGAAGCACGGTGGCTGCAGCTGCGTGTCGTGTTCGATTACCGCACGGAACAAATACATATTTGTATGGCTTACAGAGAGCTGTTCCGGGCCTGAGTGCCTTCTGTGCCTGTACATACGAGTATAAACTCACATGAGTTTATGTCTGTGAACTTAGCCACGATACAGAAGTAATTCCCAGTGTGAAACATGAGAAAATAAAAGACAAAGATTTATTATTTGCCGTAGCGAAGCCGTCACTAGTTTTCTCATCCAACGCGGACTTAGAACGCAAAGAGTCACTTGAAATGAACTAGAAAACAATATTAAAAATATTCTCAGCAAAGTTTAAAGTAACCGACCTCAATATTCCATTTACTGAAGATACGTACATAAAAAGAAGTCGGTCAACAGGACTAAGAATCGGGTTCAAGTAAATATTATTGCTATCGAGCTGAAAAATACTTAATTTAGGTTGCGTATGTATTATCTTAAGACGAACAACGCCAATTAGGGTCGGGCAACGTTCCCAAAATAAATAAAACGCCCTTCTATTGCTAGGCCGGAATAACTGTAATTCATAAACTAGTAATAAATCTATGTCCACTCACTATGCCTAAAGGCAATGGGGAATGTTAACCAACCGGGCAGCGTCGACAGTAGCCGCCCGGGGCATCGCAGGTCCCGTTATAGATGTACGAACTTGTTTATTTATTTTTCGTTTCTTAGGTCTATGTTTTAATTATATAAACTAGTGCTTGACTGAAATCTCACATTTGAGTTACCTACCAAGCGCCTGGCATGCAAAGGGCAATTAATGAACACAGGTGGGATTTATACAGTAAATATTTCACACTCTCTTTCGCTCCATTCAGACGACATTTGACAATTTCCCATAAAAAATAGCTTGAAATAATATTACCTCATATTATTTTACTCACTCGTCAGCCACTTTTAGAATATTGGTCCAGCAGGCGATATCATTTAACCGAAGTTTTGCTGGAACGCTACGGAGAGTTCAACTCGGCTTCTCTCAATGAAATTGACAGTTATAGTTTGTGTTTATCACTACTCCACTAGAGACAATTTCTCTAAAATAACGTTGAAGAGCAGTGGTGGCCTAGTGGTAACTGCCCTACCTTACAAGTTGTAAGTCGCGGGTTCAAACCCAGCCAGGGGCATTACTTTCTGTAATTTATTTAATCACCACTGCTCTCAAAACGACCATTTCACTGGGCTCGCGTGATGGATTTTGGCCCATTCCCTCTTCCAGAGATCAGGCCTGATACCCAGCAGTGGGCAAATTATTAAGCCTACTACGCTATGCTAACGTAGAACAGCGTTAGTAGAAGAGGTTATTTAGCACCCTATATAGCCTACCAACAAAGGGAATAACATTAAGGCACTCTCCTAAATTATTCTTATCTAACTAGCTCCACAAAGAGAATCTATCTAGACTATTAATGAGGGATTAATGTTTGTTATTGGAAAATAGGAAGATTCGAGTTTACGGCCGCTTGTTTGTAATGGTAAATAGTTTTTTGTGGTTTAAAGGAAGAGGTAAGTGCAGTATTTTTGGTAGTTCAGCTATGAGTTCAATACATACTTGTCATGTACAGAGAACGCCAAAATATAGAGACTTCACTGAGATTATGTTGGTACAAATATAATTATATTAAACAATAAATTAAACTTAAAAAAGAATAGCGTCAAAATTGGCTGTTAAAAACGCAGCTAATTGCTGCGTTTTTAACAGCCAATTTTGACGCTTTCCAAATATTGGTTTGAGGGAAAGTGAAAACGTTGTGGTAAAATTTCGATACCTCTTTTGTACGCGCGTAACTTAATGGCGGTGACCTCATATTTCCATTTGTGCATCCTATTTTTGTAACTTGATAGATTAAAAGGGTTTCTAACTTACTTCAAAATGGATAACTAAAATTCTATCTCATTTACGATTTTGAAGAAAGTTACTTCTTGATATTAAATAAAAATAACCAACAGTTCATAACGGCACGGCGCGGCGTACCCTGTGTGACATTTGATTGGTACGAGTGTATTAAGCTAGCTAAATGTGCTACCGGATATGTACTGAACCTTAGCACTTCTGCTGAATACGACCGCCCGAATCCAATTGAACACAAGCTGGGAAAGTTCAAAGTGAAATCTATGAATTTGGAATTGGATCCGACGCAGCACACAACCACTCTAACATTTACTACGGTGGGCACTACGCCTGTTTTGAAAGGGCTATTTTCTCTGATTTCGAACGGACTCTGTGCAAAAGCCGCTCAAGGGGAGTGCTGTGACGATTGAACTGACGCCTGTGCGCGTCAAAGACATTAAATGTGCCTATTGGCGTACTGTCAATGCAGTCCAATTCCCTCTAGGCAATAATTAAGTATTTCGAAATCTGCAAAACGTTTCCACATATTTTGACGGTTTAATACTCTTTTTAAAAACCATTGAGGATGCCGGAGATCACAGAAGCGTATCAAATTAAACTTTCCAAATAAAATAAAATATCATCAATTATAAATATAACTTTTGCCACAACCAATTTTAATGTTTTTGCAGTGTAGAAAATGTATCATTCAGCCTTCTCGGCAAGCTTTGCTGAGGCAGTGGATATTACAATAAAATTCTCAGCTTCATTTTGCCATTGGGAATCTATTTGTAAATAATTGAAACAGCCACTGAACTTCACTCGAAAAAGTCACGCCAACAAGCGTGCGCGTCTTAAAAAGGCGGCCATAGACTAGTTAAGTAACTAGTAAACCTATACAGCTAGACTGTTTAATAAAAATAAGAATGTAGAAGTTGCTTATCCACAAAAAAAAAACTATTTAATGAATTTATTTTTTAACATGCACATTTGCGCAAGTTAAAACGGTTGATTTGAACACGAAATTGTATAAAATAAGCAAAAAAGACGCTATATTTTTACTATTGAGCGCAATAAATAGTTTTTTTCTGGTATTAAAAAAATATTTTGAGGACAAAGAGGATAAAAAAGGTACGGCTCTTGATGGTAATCAAAAAGCTACAGTTTGGTTGCAATTATTGGCACTTTCTGAGTGGATTGAAAAAATAAGTAATAATTATTTTACATTATTAAATAATGATAAATCATCATCATCTGCCTAGCCTTTTCCCAACTACATTGGGGTCGGCTTCCAATCAAGCCGGATTTTAGCTGAATACCAGTGTTTTACGAGGAGCGACTGCCTACCAAACCTCCACAACCCATTAACTGGGGTAACACGGTACTTCATGGCAAGACTTGAGTCAGATTTACTGGCTTCTGACTATCCGTAACGACTGCCAATGATCTAGAAATAACAGCCGGGACCTACGGCTTAACGTGCTTTCCGAGGCACGGAGGAAACTCGTTATGTTAAGATGGTCACCCATCCACAGACCAATCTTGGCAAGCGTTGCTTAACCTTAAAGATCGACCTGTGCGGTTATTATTATCTAGCCACGAGCTCCTCCATTAAACAATGATAAATAATGAAAACCATAAAATATGTTGAACCAATAAAAGAAATCCAAGAAGCAGAAGTCAAATCACACCACATCAAATTACAATCCAGATTAATATTTATGTCAAAAATTTGGCAAAGGAATAAAAACGTTGTTCGATATAAGCCATTTTTTTCACGAGCTTTAAAGCTGAATATGGTCGCAGAAATAGCTGCTGGTAGTTGGTTATACTCGTAAACTGTCAGGCCCATAACATGAGCTGTCTAGGAAGATTTGGCGAGCGCTCTCGAAACCGTCGATAACGTGCAATATGAATGACGGTTTATTACAAACCTTTAGATACAGGTCAGGTATAGTGAGGATACCTACTTTAATAAAAATGGGTTCTAGCGAACATGTTCTGTGGTATCCCGACGCTGGCCCGCACGGCACGTTTCTTTCGGAATGCGCGCTACCTGTTAGTTATAAAGCTATAAAACTAAAATAATAAAAATAAGTCCGACACAATTTTTGACGTCAAAGTTTACCATGCCTATTCGGCAGCCATAGAAAACGACGTTTCGATGAGAGATTTATTTATTATAGATAGAATTGTTCTTAACGATGTATGTCTTATTAAGTTAATATACTACTTTTATATATACTCGTATGTATTGATAAACTTGATAGATAGCAAAAATATTTTGTATATTTAAACTTGAGGTAGGTCGGGCTTCAATTTATCTGATAGTATAAAGCAATAAGTCAGGCTTCCTGCTTTATCTCGTATACATACGTCGTAAAACAAGAAGCAAAATGGATGAAACATAAACACGTACCATCGAGTTGTTTTCTCGACCCTTGTTATTACAGTTCAAACATTTTCATAACAGTCTTTATCTTGTTTTTTAGATTTTGTATTAGCTGGACGCTAGACCAGCACATTATTATCTTAACTTTCATAATTATCGTGTTCTATCGTGTAACAATTCATATTGTGTTAAGAAAATACTTAAAAAATTAAACATACAGTAGTGAAAAGTGTTAATTATTTTTACTTTCTGTACATAATGGCGCCCGAACTTGAAAAGTGTTTATTTTTTAGCTACAATTTATTTTAACATTCCTAAATCATAAAATCCAACACTAATAAAGCTAAACAGAACAAACTACAATACATTATAAAGAAAAGAGGTTTAAAGGTCAGTTATATTTGAGTTGACTGTTCACCATTTTCACCTCCATTTTAGCACCCTTTCACGAAAACAATGCTTTCCTTTTTTTAGAATTCCGTCTTAACGATATCGAGCATTAAGACCCTTATTTTGCATAAACCATTTGTCATTTCCCTTTTTGTTTCTCTTTATTTAATTAACTTTGTTTGGTAATTTGCTGCTTAGTATAATGGGACATTTATTAGGAGTATACAGAATGAGTTTTTCAAAAGGGTGCGGATGGACAAACCCGAGTCGATGAGAAATAGCTAAACACTCGAAAGGAGTCTCGGACATGACTTTTGAAAACTAAAACTGCATTAATTCTAACAAGACACGATTCATGTACAATTATACTCATAAATGAAATACCTATAAAATATGAATAGTTTTATTAAAAGCCGTCAATTGTTTTTTTTTAGTATTCTACATGTATCAGATTTTGAATTTGATTATGGAATTGATCCTTACCTATTACTGACACTATCCATTGGTGTAATATTATAGTGTATTTTATTTTAAAAAATCAACAGTTAACATTCCTGGCTAGGCATATTGATTTTTCGAAAACCTAATGATGCCATTTAAGTTTTCATAAAAATCAGAACCGAGACCCTTTTAAGTATTTTTCGCTATTCGTCTGATTTTGCCATTTCCGTCTACTTGAAAAAATTACCCTGTAATTGCTTTTTAGTTTAACAATAGCGGCCATTAACCGACATATATTAAGAATCTTAATAAAGGGAACCTAAATAAAGACAAAAGCTGTCCTTATCAACATAACGTGACGCTCAGCACTTACATATTAGTCAGGTAGTACTAATAGGATATTAAGGAAAGTGCGCTGACCGCTATTATATTGTCATGTCATACTCGTAACAAAGCAACTAAGTGATAAGCCACAACCGAAAGGTTCAAAGCTTGTCCATTGTGTGCTATTTCGGGCCATCAATAGGTCATTAACCCTAATAACGCTTATAGTGTACCTGGAATACGTGTAAGTACATATGTGAAAATTAACATACACGAAATGCAACCACGTCCAAAATTGTACTCCCAATAGTCAGATTCAAGTAACACGGAAAACGGACAAAACTTCTATTATTTCTTACAAAAACCAAAAGCATTTAAATTTAAACTTCGCTTTCAAAAGAATAATGAACGGAACATTTAGTTTGCTTTAAGTTAAATATCGATGTTAACTTTTATTATTGAACTTGGCGTGGTTTAATTCAGACGAGAAAACGTCTTAAATTCTTGGAGTTAAGTTTAGTAGTTTAAAATTGTTTATGACGTTTATTCCTTTTTAGTTTTGACCATCAACTTAGATTAAACTAAGAAGAAATAAACGTCTTTATAATATAAAATTTTGACAAATAGTTTTGTAATGGCGTACTAACGTATATAATAGTTGTAACGTATAACGTATATAGTAGTTGTTTGAGTAAAGTAAGTAATAACACGCTTTGGGCCTCGATGCCTGACCCCAAATCCTTTTAATTAAAATTTTATCTACTAATGTACTCATATAAAAATATTTTTATTTTATTTTATTTTTATTAAAAGGCACACCAACAACCTGTTTACAAAACAATCGTAATAAGTTGATCAGAGAATAGTTCTGTGTAAACAAATCAATTACAGGCATGCACATCATTCACAGTGGTAATTTAAAATTTAAAAATTTATTACAAATATCGTGTCATATCAATTGTTATTAAACTCCTCCAAAATTTATCGATCAAAGTTTGAGAATAGGTCGTAGGTTATTTTTATCTCCTTTGAGAAGTTTACTGTCAAGCGGATGTAACTCGTTTATCTAAATAGGGGCACGGCCTTACACATACAAACTTCTTGCAAATTATTGGTTACACACGCACACTATTAATATATTTTGACATGACAGCAGAAATCTGCAAACAACGTTCGGTGAACAAATAAAATTACTAAATGTGTTACCGTAATGATGAAAACCTTTCACAAACAAATTAGCCGTGATTCGGGAAGCAAGTTCAATGTATGATATTTTCATTCAACGCAAAATAAATATAGGAATGGAAAGTTTGCTCCAACCCAAACGAAGGTTATAAGGGTTCAGCCTTCCTAACTCCGCAATCCAATTATAGAACATATCGATATCGAGACTGCTATTTCTGGTAGCCAAACACTGAAGGTATTTCAAAGAACATGGTAGTTGCATATTTATAAAATTAATTAATCATCACACGGTACGGATACAATGAGAGTCGAGAAGAACTACCTACCTACTTCTAAAGAACTACTAACTTGGTACGGTCCGGTTTTTTCCAAAGGAAAAAACCGGACCGTACCAAGTTACCTATGAAAATAATGCAATTTCCTAATCGAGTTTCAAATTTTCCGAAACTGATTTTTTTCTTCTTATGACTTAACTACAAATTTTCAATTTTCAGACTTTTTCCTATATTTGTGCCATGAGACCTTTCCAAATATTCCAAATATAATAGAAAATAACCTGTGATTTTTTTTGATTTGCTTGATTCCCTTGAGAGAGTCGAAATGTACGTTTTTACGACATAAACGGTCGTATTTTTTTATTTCATTAACTTACAAGTTAAATTTTTGCACAGCTTGAAGAGACCGCAGACTAAAGTATATGGGTAATTTCAACTCGATACCTTCACGCGTCCCCGAAATAAAGGTCTTGACAGATCGAATGACAAACGAGCAACATGGTGATCCTATATGGGTTCCGTTTTTTTCCTTTTGAGGTGCGGAACCCTAAAAACGACGCAGAAAACCTTTAAATCAGCAAGTAAACCTCTATCAAATCAAAGTTAGAACAACACCTAAGAAAAACTCTTATTTGTTGAACCAAGAAAATAATTGCAAGAGTCTTTGTTAATATACACATAACTTAGTATTTTTTCATTCCATACTTTCAGTATTAAACATGATAATAAAATAAAAAGATATTTTTACACAAAACTTTCAAATAAGCTTGATTTAAACTATATTTTTTTTTTTTTTTTTTTTTTATGAGCCTATTCTGTCCCACTCCTGGGCAAAGGCCTCCCTCCACTCTTTCCATCTTTCGCGAGCCCGTGCTTCCTCCTGCCAGTTCTGACGGAATCTATCCAATTCGTCCCGCCATCTCCTTCGTGGTCTGCCGCGACCCCGCCGTACTGTTTCAGGGCACCAATCCTGTGCTACTTTGGCCCA
This sequence comes from Mythimna separata, assembly GCA_030763345.1. NCBI lineage: Eukaryota > Metazoa > Arthropoda > Insecta > Lepidoptera > Noctuidae > Mythimna > Mythimna separata. The sequence continues at coordinate 15,530,846 of CM061167.1, read as the reverse complement.
CAGTTTGTCGGGCATGCGGCAGACATGTCCTGTCCAGTCCCACTTCAGTTGGGCAGCCTTTTGAGCCACATCAACTACTTTGGTTTTGGAGCGCAATATTGTGTTTCGAACTCGATCCGTTAATTTAACACCCAGTATACTGCGCTCCATTGCTCGTTGGCAAACCTTGAGTTTGGACTTCTGGATGTTAGTCAAAGACCAAGTCTGTGCGCCATACGTCAACACTGGGAGAATACACATGTCCATGAGTTTCCGTTTTTGTGCCATGGGCAACTCACCTTTAAATAGGTCTTTCATGGACCAGTAGCACTTCCAGGCGTTTTCCGTTCGTCTTGCGATTTCTTTGTCTTGCCTCGCCTGGAAAGAGACTACTTGGCCCAGGTAAAGGTATTCCTGGACATGTTGTATTGTCTCCCCGTGTACTTTTATAGGTTTTGGCGCTTCGTTGGTCATAACTTTAGTCTTTGACATATTCATCTGCAGTCCAACCTCAAGGCTTGCCGCACTTAGGTCTTGTAGCATGCGTTCGAGCTCGGTAGCTGAAGAAGAAAAGAGAACTATGTCATCAGCGAAACGGAGATTTGTTAACCTCGTCTCGCCAATGACGATTCCCCTCTCGCTCCAATCGGCTGCCAATCTTCTGAAAATTTCTTCCAGAGTACTGGTGAACAGTTTAGGAGATAGCGGGTCGCCTTGTTTGACTCCTTTTTCTACGTTAAATTTTTGTCCTGTGGTTTCTAATTTAATTGCGGCTGTGCTATTTCTATAAATGATCCGTAACAGGTTAATATAAGTGGGATCTATTTGTTGCCTACTTAAAGCGTCAAAAATCGCTGTGTGTGTGATGCTGTCAAATGCTTTGGAATAATCAACAAACGCCAGATGAAGCGGGATTTTGTATTCTTGGTGTTTCTCAATTAATTGATTGACTGCGTGGAGATGATCCGTCGTGGAGAGGCCAGGACGGAAGCCTGCTTGCTCAGGAGGTTGCTGTTTATCTAAGTCGCTGGATATGCGGTTTTCGATAATTTTAATAAATATTTTATAAACGTGTGAAATTAAACTAATCGGCCTGTAGTTATTTATGTCAGACTTGTCGCCTTTTTTGTGGAGAAGAATTATATTGGAATGGCAAAAATCTTTTGGGAAGGTACCTGTTTGCAAAATATTGTTGAATAATTGGGTTAAATAATGGAGGAGAATGGGTTCGCCTATTTTCAAAGACTCAGTGCTTATACCGTCTTCGCCACATGATTTATTGTTTTTCATTTTGCTGAGGGCTACATGAACTTCATATCCAGTAATAGGTGGTATACTATCAGAGCAGCAATAATCTGGTATTTCTTGAGATTTTGTGTTATCGGAGTAGAGAGACTTATAAAATGTTGTACATATTTCTAGCACTTTTGCTCTATTTGATTGCTTGATACCATTGGTTTCCTTTAAATGAGTGATCCATGACTTATTGTATGAAATACCCTGCTTAGCTATTTTTAGGGAACAATTGTTTTCCAACGCGTTTTGGACTAGTCTATTGTTGTAATTTCTAATGTCTTTCCTGATACTACGTTTAACCTCTTTATCTTTAAGTCTGTATTCTAAATCTCTACTACCTTTACTCATATCTAATCTTTGTTTTATCAATTTTATAGTGTCATCTGATAACTTTTTACTTTTTGTTTTGATTTGCTTAACTGCTTTGCTAGCTTTAGTTAAACTGCTTATTATCTCGTCGTATTGTTTTTGAACACTTTTTTCTTCGACAACTTTGTCAAGTAAATCAAAGCTATTTGTAAGTTCCAGTTTAAATTGTTTGTGACCTAGCATAAGTGATTGTTTACTTAATTTTCTAATTTGGTTTTTCATAAATTGTTGGCGGTTAATTTTTGTGTCTAGTTTGATAATTGCGCGAACAGGTCTATGGTCAGAGCTAAATTTAAATTGATTTATAATGTGGATGTTTTTAATTATTTGTTTATTAGAGGTGAGAATGTAATCTATTTCGTTTTTAGTTTGGTTATTAGGAGATATCCAAGTCCACCGTCTGTGAGGCTTTTTGTAGTAGAAGCTGTTACCTACACATAGGTTTTGCCCAAAAGCGAATTGAAGAAGGCGTGTTCCACGTTCATTACGGATTCCAAGACCGTGTGGGCCCAAAATGTTTTGGTTATCTAAGTCTTGCCTTAGTCCAAGCTTGGCGTTAAAGTCACCCAATACTATGTTCCAAGTGCTTCGATGTTCGTCGCAGGCTTTGTTGAGGAGATCATAGAAATCTTCTATTTCCTCGTCTGGGTGGCTTGATGTGGGAGCGTACACTTGGATGATGGATAATGTTTGCTTGTCTGAAATTTTAAATTTTAAAACTGCTATCCTATCGGAGTAAGATATAAATTCTGAAATATTGTTTTTCCATTTTCTAGCAACTAGGAATCCCACTCCATAAAGACCTTCTCTATAACCGTTGTAGTAGAATATAGCATTTTGTCGATCTATGGTCTCTTCACCATTTCTCCTGACTTCTGATAAGCCCACAACATCCCAGTTGACTTCAGTTAGCGCGTTTTCGAGCTCCAGTAGACGATCTTCAGATTTCAGAGTACGAACGTTGTAGGTAATAACGTGAAACAATTTATCGGTGTCCGATTTATTATTTGCCGTGGTCGTTGAACGGGAAATCGATCTCGCCCGGGGATTCTTAGCACCCCTGACTCCAGGGCGAAGCTGCCCACCGTCATCAGCAGCAACGCCACTGAAGCCGCCGGGCATTTGGGGCCTTTTATTATTTTTCTTCGTCATGTTTGTGGAAGGGATTAGACATTTAACCCATCACGCTTGTCTACTGCGGGTTGATGGGTGAACAGCGAACCTGCTCACGCGGTTCTGGGGTGATGCGGTTTAAGATTGACATTCACCGTCGCCACCCTAAATATTGACGTCCTGTTCATACGCCAATCGTCCAACTTAGGCCATTAGCACACTATGGCAATTTGCGTGACCTAAGTTGGCTACTGTTTACCTAAAGATGTTAAAGTAAAACTTCCCTAAGTCGACTTTTACGACCTGCGCGGGATGATAAGCAGCTGATGCACTCTATGTTTTTCTTTTACTCCCAGATCAGCATGGAAGGAAACTATATAGCAATGAAATATTGTTGATGGTTTACGCGGTTGTAGCACAGAACGCTACGACGTAGCAGTTCGTAGCATAGCCGTGGCGTCGGCTACGCGGTAGGTTGTGGGCTCGTAGTAACCGCAAAAACTCATCCTATTTTGTGCATTGAAATGAAGGCAAATAACGTTAAAATAATAAATAAAAACAGCTTTTCTTGTATCACTAAATTGATGGTTGACAACAATGTGGTGCAATCTAATTAGTAAACAAAAAAGCAGACAAGATGATTTCAAGTCCCAACAATAGTTTCTCATTTATTTATTTTTTAAAACGTCTTGCAACAATTAGGTACACAGGCGGACTTAATGCCTTCGGCATTGTCTACCAGTCAATTAAGAGTAGTGATCCTCACTACTCTTAAACTACCACTTAAGTAAACATAGCAGGTGCATAAAAAAGAATATATAAAGAAATTGTAAAATAAATTATGTCAAGCGCTATTAGAATTAAAAAAAAAACATCTAAAGTTTTAAACGACGAGAATTTTTAAAAACCGTCCATAAAAATGTCATCAAAAAAAAAAATGGAGCTAATATGTGGCGAAGCAAGTTTATTACATATTAGTGGCATGCCTGCGGCGGTATAGCAGGATCTCGGGAGCACGGGTTCCCGGAATCGTGCGACGCGGGATTCTCAGTGCCCACGATGCTGTAATAATTTGCTACGGGATAGAACCGCTAAATTACTAACTCGAACCAAGAGTTTCCCCGTATAAAAATTCAATCGTCTTATTTCTCGGAAAAATTGATGGATTTTTCCAAGCGAAGTTCTTATTAATGTTCGTATAGAAATAGTGCCATTAATTACTGTCGGAAAAACACATGACGCCACAAAAAGTACTAGTAACGTTGAATAGTGGCCCAGTGGTATCGACCCTAAATTACAAGTTGTAGGTCTTGGGTTCAAAGTAAACCCAGCTAGGCACATTAACTTGTGTAATTTACAAAGATTCCCTCAGCCAAAAAAGTATTACCAGGATTAAACGAAGGATACTTTTTATACCGGAAATATGTGCCTTTGGGTTATTTTTCATTTTTCACGCAGGTGAAACTACTGTGCAAAGCAAATAAGTTAAAAAACACATATATGCGTCAATTTTTACACGACTGCCCAACAAAAGGAGTGTTATTTTTCGTTTTGCTTCAATTTAAACTAGCTTCTGTCGTTTTTAAATGCTCATGTAAACCTATGTGAAATTACAAAATTTTGATTTTAGATTTGGTCAGTATTCCTTAGCTTGCCTTGAGAAAAAACTCAGAAATAAATTCAGGCCGACGAAAATTGAATATTTGTTGTTTTCCAAAATATTCTTGTTCTTATAATACAATATTACGTTTATCTCGAGATAAGCTGTTGCTTGGTAATACGTCAAAGCGTCGGCCTACGTTACTTATTTTAACGATTTTCGTCGAACACGAGGATTGTAACCGAATTAGAGCAAAACTAAAAGAATTGAGCCAGACTTTGATGTTATGATAATAATATTTGGAAAAACCCAGAGGATTAGCTTTGTTGTCGAACTCAAGTTTATTTTAGAACTACTTATGTACCACACGACTCTGGCCCACGTAATTATTTCCCATATTTTTAAACTCATTTTTCCCTTTTTAAGCCATCCCTATGTTATAGCTAACAAACAAAGTAAAAAATCTGGGTAAGTGCGAATTGGACTCGCGGCGTTCAATTCCCGAATGGTACTCTCGAAGATTTTTTCGATTCGCATAAAAGAATTTCTTTTTGTGACCTAACAATACTATGTTCAGATTTATTTCTATACACATGCTTTAAACAATTTAAACATTACACTTTACACGCTTTACACATGCTGTCCTTGCTGATGGCCATATTTCAGGATTCGGTCAACGTATCTTCTGAATTTTGATTCCCTTGAGAAAGTCACCCCCTAAATCCTCTTATATTTATCAAAAGGTTATTTATAAAAAAGTATGAAAGGTGAATATTTTTCCAGAACAGTCGAACAAAAGACGATATACTATAAATGAAAATAGCTGTAGGCAAAAATCTTCTCGTTTGTAATGTACCAGAGCCACATTCAACAATCGTCCTTTATGAGCTGATGTGGTATCTAAATCCACATCGCGAACTGGGGCAAGGCTGACACGCAATACGCGTTCATACCCGCGCCGTAGTCAGCCGCAGGAACGTGGACAGAATGACACGACCACGTTCGCATAATATGACGGCTAAGTAGAGATCAACCTACGATGGACTTGGCCGACTAGACGACTAGTTGCCGCTTAAATGTACTAGTCAACTCAGTAGCGAGATTTATCGACAAGTCGACCTTGGTTTATTATATTAGTTTATTAACGTTAAAGTTTCGTTGATTAATTATTCTGGTGCAAACTTTAAGAAACAAGTACCTAACATGCATAAAATTAATAAGTGATTTTGAAGTGTGGCCGCACTGTTCTAGTCAGACTTTTAAATTATTCAAAATATATTAAACTACTTATAAAAAGTTGATTTTATTATCTTATCCTGCTTAACACATTAACTGTAGACTTGGCGTTAGTCTTGGAGTACGAATAGTCGTCTTACGCGGCGAGTCGATCCATCTCTACTCGATGAAGCATCGAGTAAAGATTAATAAAATAGTACATTATGATACAAGTGTGTAATGTGGGTCATTATCGTCGCGGTGGTATTAAGACCCGAGCCATGGCGAGGGTCTTAAGAGAGCCAAGAACGATAATGACCAATTACTCACGTGTGTCATACGACGTTTTTCGACACACTTGTGAAGAAAATAAATTAAAAATCAACTTAGTAGGTATATGAAAAGCTTATTTAAAGTAACAGTTCATAAATGTGCAGTCAGTAAAGTTATAACTAACTATTTTGACTGTATAGTGGTCCCATGACATAGATTTTCTTCTTGAAGGCGTCCATCACTAATTATTTTCCTCATAAATAGTGGTTGTAGACGTTTTTGTAAAATCTGTATTTTAATTTAAATATGGCGGCTAAAAAATTGACTTTTCTTAAACGCGCGCGCGCATGCGCGAAAAATGGCGGCCACAGACTAGCCACTCTAGCTCTTGGTTTAGAAAAAAATAAGAATGAGGTTGCATATAAATAGAAAATACAAATTTGATGAAATATTTAATTAATTAAATATGTAAAATTTTAAACAGTTTATTTAAACACGAAATTGTATGAAATAAGTAAAACACTAATTTATGCTATTGAACGCAATAACAAATTTTATTATTTTTTGTCTTAAAACTCTTTTTGATAAAAAAGAGGTTAAACAAAAAGGTTCTAACTACATTACCGCACATGTGCATAATAGTAATCAAAATGTCACAGTTTGGTAACGAGCCCCTTTATATACCTAAATGCAGTGCAATAACAGCCACTTTATGAGCAAGTGTGTCGAAAAGGAATTTTAATACGAATTCATGAAACAATTATGTTTAATGTCAATACTGCCGCGGCGTTAAAACATCCGGCATTTAATAAAAGCCCCTTTAACGCATTTGTGTATTCAGCTGTGAATAAACCGGTTTTTCGATAGTCGATACATATTGGTCTTCAGTATTTTCGGTCTCTATATTTATTTAAAATGGGAATTTTCCTAAATAAACTGGTATTATAAATCGATGCAAAAAGAACGTCTGATAAGTCAATATATTTTTTTATGATCTTCTGATTGATAAAATAAGAAAAACTTAATAGTTGGGAAGGTTGGGCCACCAATCTTTGCCCTCTCTCACTCATCATCTGCCTAGCCTTTTCCCAACTATATTGGGGTCGGCTTCCAGTCAAGCCGGATTTAGCTGAATACTAGTATTTTACGAGGAGCGGCTGCCTACCAGACCTCCACAACCCATTAACTGGGGTAACACGGTATTTCATGGCAAGACTGGAGTCAGATTTACTGGCTTCTGACTATCCGTAACGACTGCCAAAGTTCTCTAAATGGCAGCCGGGACCAACGGCTTAACGTGCTTTCCGAGGCACGGAGGAAACTCGTTATGTTAAGATGGTCACCCATCCACAGACCAACCTAGGCAAGCGTTGCTTAACCTTGAAGATCGACCTATGCGGCTGTTATTATCTAGCCACGAGCTCCTCTCTCACTCCATCTTTTTATTAACCGACTTCAAAAAGAAAGTTTCTGTATTCGTCTGTGGAGTATAAATTAGAACATATCAGTGTTGCACTCATTGCGATCAAATACATTTGAATCTAGTTCATAATACATTCACATTTTTGATCTTATTAATTCCATTCAATAATGAACTTATATAATTAGGCACCATTCCAATACGCACACTTAAAATGAAGTAAAAATCATCTCCCGAATTACTCATGAAAAATACATGAATTTACTTGCAAAGGAGGGAAAATATTCGGAGCATGAAAGTTTTCCATTTCGCGCCATTTTTCCCGACTACGGTAAAACCGAAAGGAAGACTAATGGTTTAAGAAGTTGGGATATGTTTGTAATTATATTTTATATACCATGTAACTAAAATAATGCACAGTCTTATACACTATATTAAAGTTACAATCATAATTCAAGTACTGAACTTTTTCTTAAATGCACTTAGGTAGTGATTTAAAAAAAAAAATGAAATTCTAACCAAATAATATGAGAACCAACGCACTAGTTTGGTATCGCAACAATAGACATCTTCGCACGCACACACAAATACCCTTTATTAAGCTGGCAAAACATCCATAGACTTCTCCCGATCTTAGTGGAGCGGGATGGTGGGGCAGACTTTTACTAACTAAAGCCATACCGGGCTCCTAAGTGAGCATAATTATATTAGTATGACGATATGTATTAACAAATATTAATATTGTCAATTAAGCAAGCAAATGCTCTTTATATTTCTTTTGAAGACATCTAGAAAAGGGATAGCCCTTTTCAAGCTATCGCGGAGGGAGAGTGGGGCAGATTTCTGGAGCCGCACTGTAGTTACAGAAAAGGATCCATCATAGCAGTTGCAAGTGTGTCAGTAAGCTTTTGTTACTTCAGTTTGTCTCAATTATTTAAACTGAAGTATGATCGAATTACCGCGCCCTGCATCCAGTCATCTGTCTAGCTTGTAGGAGACCTTCAATATTGCGTCTTCCGCTATGCGGTCACCACTTCAGGAATTGTCGGCACCATCGACCATTTGTTCTGCGGGCAATGAGCTCTGCCCACAGCCACTTAAGCTTGGCTTGGCTTTAAGATATTCCAGTAATGTTAGTTCTCCTACGAATATTCCCATTTCTGTTTCTATCTCGCTAAGAAACTCCGAGTATTATCCCTTCCATGGTCCTTTGGGTGACTTTAAGCTTTCTGATGAGGCCTATTGCGAGCGATCACGTTTCAGAGCCAATATGTTATCACAGGTAACACGCACTTTCGTCTTGGGACACTATGTTTGTCGAACTGTCGGCATAAAATATTCTGAAAATCCTTTAAACGGTAAAAAAAAACTGGAAACCGATTAAACGTACCCTACTGTTGATGTTTATTTTCTTTGCGGGAAAAGGTTGAACAAGTCGTGAAGCAATCCGCTTTTCCCAGTTTATTGACAAATAAAAGTATACGCAGTCGAGAGTACGCGGCGACTCGTTGCTGACGGGAAACTGTTCGGTGCAATAAGCTGTATTGTATTTTCTTTCCTGCAGTTAGCCGTAGAAACAAAAGCAAAAAGTTAATCCTCCGTTTACTAAAACACATTTCACATTACATTCGAGGTAGAGCTCGTGGCTAGATAATAACAGCCGCACGGGTCGATCTTCAAGGGTAAGCAACGCTTGCCAAGGTTGGTCTGTGAATGGGTGACCATCTTAACATACCGAGTTTCCTCCGTGCCTCGGAAAGCACGTTAAGCCGTAGATCCCGGCTGTCATTTGTAGATCTTTGGCAGTCGTTACGGATAGTCAGAAACTAGTAAATCTGCCTTCAGTCTTGCCATGAAGTACCGTGTTACCCCAGTTAATGGGTTGTGGAGGTCTGGTAGGCAGCCGCTCCTCGTAAAATACTGGTATTCAGCTAAATCCGGCTAAATAATGGTCGGAAAAAATTTAGTTTAAGACATCGACACGATAAGAAGAAGAAGAAGCTAAATCCGGCTTGAATGAAAGCCGACCCCAATATATGTAGTAGGAAAAAGGCTAGGCAGATGATGATGACATTACATTCGAGATTTTCTATCTCATCTAATTGAGGCTGTATTTATTTAGCTTACCACACCAGTAGTTTACTCTTTTAAGTTCAACTTTTACTAATTAATTTTGGATAACTTCCTCTTTACTCCTAGTCTACTTGAAACTTCGTAAACTTGTTTTAGCTCTAGTTAAAATGTCCTTGTTCTATACAATATAAAATATTCTTAATTGAGTAACGCAAAAATTATTATGGTTACCTAGTCATTTGTTTTAACTTGAATTTGCAGATCTTGACCTCATCATCATCAAAGGTAATTTAAAACATGCACTTGAAAAATTCTATCAAAATCTGTTCAAGCGTTCGAGCGTGAGAAAGTAACAAATATATACAATACACACATAAACCTTAACCTTCATATTTAATATTAGTGTGATAATCGGTTAGGTTACGAAGCTTTGGTGATAGTGCTTCCATAAACGGACTTAAGTGTCGATGTGGTACCAAATTTACAGCGCAGGTGGTGGTACCTACAATGAGAGCAAAACAAATGAGGGTCCATTCTTATCTGCAGTATTATACCGACAAAGTCCTCTCATTGCTGACCCGTCCGCGAAAAAAATCAGCCGTATCCTCCAGTTTTTTATCTATAATAAGTAAAACCAACCAGCAAACCGTAAAGGTAACATTATGATACGACAAACGAAGTTTTTTGCGTCAATTTAATTCCAGCTACTAATCCGTCGCAATGCGCTTTTGCTGCGGTCAAAGTAACCCCGACACATGTAACTAGTGTTATTAAGTTATTCATTTCAAAACTGCCCGCATTAATTACTCTCTGAACAAAGTAATAGCATTATCTCGTTTGTTTTTATGGCTTTAGTACTATAATCGGCTTACAAGTCGCCTTTGACTGCGGCCGTTATTCTTTCTTCAGACTATAAGTTATGTTTGAATACAAGAAAATTACATTTATTAGCATTAAATAATAAAAACAATATGTAAAGTAAAATTAAATGCCAAAAGATTCTGACGCTGATTTTTAGCTGCAGCCTACGACAGCCGTTGGTCATGCCATAATTATAGCAGTTATTCACCTCTTTGAGGAGTGGCTGGAAAGACGTGGTGGACCGCCTAGAGGACTCGGTGAGTATACGGTGGAGATGTGCCATGCTTGGATGGAGGGCCGCCGTATCCTCGTGGAAGCGATTGGTGGCAACGACTTTTCGCGCCCTGGTACAAGTTATGGTTCGGAGCGAGTAGGAATGGCAGGCTGTCACCTCCTGCGAAGCAGTAGATAATGCTAATGATGGAGGTTGCCGCACGTGTCAGGGAACGAACTTCTTCACGCCCCAGCCACGCACATCAAAACATAAATGTCTAATAGGTATAGCATTCATATACTCACGAGAATGACCGCAAGTATATAAATGTTATTGTAGTTCTACACGATTAATTAAAAAAAAATATTTAAGTATGTGAAATGTGTTTAAAATATCAAAAAAAATTAAAAGATACAATATAGCGGTGCCATAAATAATTAGAGAGAGAGCTAGTACCTAGTTCAACGTATTGAAATGGCTTTGATATATTAAAAAGGGGATTTATTTTTAATCCACGTCGACGTCAACAGGAACAAATATTATAATTAGTAAAATTGCCAAAATAAAAACTGCTTACCTACTTATGATTGTAACGTTGATAAAATTGCTATCTATAAGTACAGAAAGTCTATTATTTTACTTTCTTTATACATTAATGTGTATCGTCACTATTCTAGTTTCCTAGCCAATATTTAATAAGCCGAGATCCCTGCGGAGTTGAGCCGGTAACGAGCAAGAAAATACAACCCTCTTTTCCGATACACTATGGCGGGTAAATAACTAAATAAGATAAGTGAATTCAATTTAAAGGCTTTTAATGTCTTTACAAAATGTTCCAGATAAAGCGGACTTGATGTGATTAATCAACCTTGTATGTACTAAGTGTACAAGCCACCCGCCGCTAGCTTCCAATATTAGCTGATTTAGTCAGTACTTTTATCTATCTGATAAGGAAGACCATGGAGTCGTGGATCTGTAAAACAAATGTCGGTTTATAAAAGGCAGTTTATTGAATACTATACCGGGTAACTGGTGCGTGCTACAACGCTAACAAAACAAATGCATTATTTTTAAAGCATTTTTAATACCTTGTCTAAAATCATTTTCACATTATTTAAAAAATAAAATACAAATAATATAGAATTTCACTACTTTTGTGTGGAAGTCCCAAATAAAGTCACTATCTAGTCCCAAACTAAACAGAGCTGGTGCTATGAGTACTAGACAACTGATAAACATATATTTCTAAATACGTACATATTATAGATAAATTACACTCAGACACAGAACAAATGATTGTGCACGTGCGTGCTTGGGGGGGAATCGATTCCATAACCTCCGGCATAGCAATCAGGGCCACTAACTACTAGAGTACCAACAGACATATAAAAGGATTTCATTAGTTTTTTTTATCAATAAAAAAATATATCAATTAAAACTAAACCGATTTGTAGCACATCGTTTAAATGGTTTCAAAATGGACATAGGCTGGAATATTTTATATATCTATAAACTTAATTTATAAGGAAAAAAGTTTTTTTTAAATCAATATTCATCGAAACTCATTATAAGTCACTGTGTTGCATGCACTACGAAAACTATTGATGATAGAACAAAATAAGAGCCTACGGCTAAACGGAGAACACATCATTATCTACAAAAAATGTCACGACAACATATACTCGTATCGGATCCAACTTTTTATTTATTTAAAAACTATATTTAAGTACAGCCTCAAGAAAAGGCCATTTATTTGTACCTTGGTATTAATCCTTATCAAAATAAAATATAAGATTTCAAACCGGCAGCATCCAAGTATTTGGCTATATTATTTTTTGTGGTGTTTGTAATTGTCAAGACAGGGTTTGTTGGAAAGAAAACTGCAATATACCGAAAATAAAATCACGGTGTTTTTAATAATCTCTTGAATAACGTCTTGTTTTTAAAGGTATATTAAACAAGGATAAATTTAAAAAGGTGACTTTTAGCCTTTTTCCATAAAATCCTTCTTACTACAGTATATAAGGTTAAAATAAATATACAAGGTGCTTCATAGGCCACGACAGATACTGAATAAACTGGTCAAGGAATCTGCTTTTATTTTCGATGAGCTATTATGAAAGACTTCTCCCGCTCTAGGTGAAACGAGAAGAGGTAAGTATGTAAGACTTTTACTAAAATAGAAAGAGAACTCCGGTGTATTTTTAACCTAAGTTCTCTTTCAAATAATTTCCCAAAATTAATCTGCCTTAACATAAAATTGTTTAAATTAAATACAAGAAAGAAAGAAAAACCTTTTTTTTTTCTAATAGTAAAAACAAATCGTGATCACGGATAGACCGCAATGGATCATAGACAGACAAAGACATACAGACCACTAGAGCGTGACAAGTACCGTTAAGAATTTTGCTATCCTTAAACAACGTCAAAGGGAGGTACGGCAGGACGCCATATGCAAAGTAATCACGTGTTTTATCAAAGGATTCTTTAAGGGCGTTTCTCGCATTTTGGCACGTGCCCCGGCCTTTGTCCAAGGGCAGGATAAAAATATTGTTCCCTCCATTTGTGACGGGGTCAGCGTCAGCTGCCTTTGACAAGTAGCTACCGAAGACGCGCGTAGGTAGCCCAAATTTAAGATTAAAACATTATATTCTTGCTGATTTTGTGTACAGAAAATCATAACATTTAAATCAATATTTTTTTGTTTCTTTAATAACAACTATAACTATAAAAACCACTATATAAAATGTACCACTTTAAAACTTTTTTTAAAGATTTATCCTGTTTATTAGGTTACTGCCTCAGAGCTTTTTAACGTGTATCGACTTACGTATAGATATGTCTGATACTTACGTACCAAAACATATTCGTGCAGATTACCGCCTGTACAAAATGTTATAAATAAGATTAATTATAAAAAGCTTTTAAAGGCAGCTGATGTCATAACCAAGTGAATTATATTACGCAATCAATTTCCATTTGTATGGATTGGCGACAAAGGCAATACGAACGACATTCATAATCCGTGTACATATTCACATTAAAAAGAATCCTTTACAGTGATAATTTGATCAAATATTTCACCGTCAGCAAAAAAAAAGTATATGGGGGATCGTCGATTTGCTTTTAAGGTTTTACGAGCGGAGCGACGCGGGCTCGCTGCGCGCCGTCGACATCGCGTCGCCGCGTCGGGCAATAAACACCCACACAGGCCCCTATAAGTCTTTACGTTCCTACAGGGTATACGTATACCGGATTCTAGGAACGAATAGCTCGGGAACACCGACTCGCTCCCCTGGCCGACACGCGGCACTAAGCCAACAGCTAACAGCCCGATTCAGGCCTTTTGTGTATTGTTGGCTGCTTAGTAGATATTCCAAATAGTTTGGACATCGTCGGCCTTTAAATATACATAGCTTACATTATTTATTAGAGGGCATCGACCACTGATTGTGATAATTGTCGCTGAATTGTTGAATATGAATACGTTTTAATAGTAAAGGCTAAATAGGAATGAAACCCGATAAAATCATGAGAGTTTTTAAATATTTGATTTTTTTTTTAAACTCGTACCTATTGATACGTCAGGTAATAATATACCTATGTAAGTGAGTTTTGAATGTGAAAAAGAATAATATTCCATCTGATAAAACAAAGCAACACGATTCGTATAATGCCGTCTACTTGAAGAAAAATGTTCTCTCACAAACATTTGTAAGTTCTAGGTACAGAGGAGGTTCGGAGGGCGAACGCTTAATATATATCATCTGCAGACGACGACATACAATGGATAACTTATGAGGACAAGATCCCTCACTTGATATTACATGTACCGAACTCCGTTCTGAAAACCTTTTTTCTGTTGTATTGACTGTGATATAAAAATAGATAAATTTTCGTGAAATATAAATTCAAATAGCAATTGCCAAAAGACAACGAAACCATTAAGAACCCTGAGTAAACAAAAATATTAACTAAAATAATGGAAGAAGAAAGGAGCCTGGACATAAAACCATTCCATGATTATATCAGTTATTTAACTGATCGGAAGGGGTAGACCAATAGTACAAACAGTCAATAAATCTTCTTTTATCTATCTCTATACTTTAATAAAATTATAGAGGTCAACTTGATCATCGAATCTTCTCATGAAATAGAAGGGTGTAAGACAAAGAAAATAAGGGTGAATTTCCATCGACACGGAGCCGGGTGGAGTGGAGAGATGCGGTATTTGAAGTGCTAGAAATCTCCACTTCGCATCTGTACAGGCAGAGTAAAGTTGAACGGACTTTCAAATAAAACACGCAAAACATAAAACGGCGTCGGTTACCGAGCGGAGGCCACAAATCGGAGGGTAGCTCAAATCCAATCCGCCCTGCTTCGCTTCAATGGAAACTCTTGTCAATTTTCACTGCTTTTCTCCTCTTTACTCCACTTAGCTCTATTTCAGTAAAAACGTACCCTAACTGCCAATTTCTTCACCAAACGTAACAACCAAAGTAACAGCCAAAGTAATGTCATAAAATAAAATTCGTTTCTTCACAATTTTAACTGTTAGTTTTGTCCTTAACTTTAATTTATTTATTTATTTATTTATTCTTCATGCACAATATACATAGGCGGACTTAATGCCTTAGGCATTCTCTACCAGTCAACCTAGGGTGGTGAAGAGATAATATGGTAGGTGCATAAAAGAGAAAAAGTTATTTAAAAATATAGGTAACAACAATATATGCATACAAATAAGATAAACATACAAATAATAATAATAATATATAACTATATGATGAATATATATATATATATATATAAATATTATATAACAAAGCAAGATTAATAAGTTATTGAGACGATTCTCTCATCAGTGGAGAAAATAATTCCGCAACTTCCGCTTAAACGCATATCGACTTTCAGCCGTCCTGATTTCGAGAGGAAGTGCGTTCCACAGAAGGATAGACTGGATATAGAAAGAAGAATGGATAAAATCAGAAGTATGAGAAGGACAGAGCAGTAAAAGATTATTAGTAGAACGCAGATTCCTAGCGTGTGACGAACATAGAAACTGAAAATGAGTTATGAGATAGGCTGGGGGCGAAGGAGAATAGAGTAGAGAAAAAAGGGTAGTCAGAGCCCGCAAATTTCTTCTCTGGCGAATAGGCAACCATTTGAGTTCCAACCTGAAGTTCGAAACATGGTCATATTTCCTCAGGTTAAATATAAACCGGATGCAGTTGTTGAGCAGTCTGTCTAGCTTATCCAGCAAAACCGCGTTCAGGTCAAAGTAACACACGTCACCATAGTCTAGGATAGGGAATATCAAAGTCTGCACAAGCATTGTCTTAGTTTTGGCAGGTAAAAAGTTCCTCAGACGATACAGACACCGCAAAGTCCCATTGACTTTTTGGCATACACTAGCGACTTGACTTTGCCAGCCAAGCGTCGAGTCCAGATGCAAACCAAGATCCTTTACGCTAGGACTGATGGGGATGATGGACCCATTAAAAACAATAGGGGGCAGAGAGCTAACCACCACTCTACTCATCATGCGCGAGCTACCAATAACAATGGCCTGACACTTTGAGGGGTTTACAGACACCCCAAACCTTTCAGACCAGCCATTGATAGCCTCCAGATCCCGGTTTACATCCTCTATAGCGTCTGACAAACTTTCCACCCGCGCAGATGCATACAACTGAAGATCATCGGCATAAAGATGATACGAACACCGAAGACAGTGAGTTATAAAATTAATGAAGATGGAAAATAACAATGGAGAAAGAATACAGCCTTGTGGAACTCCAGCACCAAGATCACGCCAACTCGACGAACTCTCATCAACGCGAACCGACTGCTGGCGTCCCCGAAGATAAGAGGAGAACCATTCCAGTGCTTCGGGAGAAACCATAAGATGGGAAAGGATAGAAAGGAGTATATCGTGACTGACGGCATTAAAGGCATTGGAGAAGTCAATCAATACCAACACAGAAACCTTTGTTTCTTCCATTGCTTCTCTAACGTCGCCAGTCACTTTAAGGAGAGCGGTGGTTGTACTGTGTCCAGGTCTAAATCCAGACTGGAATGAGCTTACAAGGCTATGTCGGTGAACAAACCTCGAAAACTGCTTGTGTACGCAGGCCTCCAGTACTTTTGAAAGGAATGGGAGAATGGAAATAGGTCGAAAATGATTAGGCAAGGAAGGATTTGAGATTTTAGGAAGGGGTCGGACATAGGCCATGCGCCACAAGGATGGGAATTGACCAGAATCGAGGGAAAAGTTTATTATGTGAGTAATGGGTGGGAGCAGATAGTCAAGGATCAGGGTAACCATATGACGACTGATGTCATCATGGCCCACTGCCTTGGATTTTATGGAAAGGATAATCTTTTTGATTTCATCTAAAGCAGCTGGAGAAAAGCAAAATGGTTCTATGGTAGGACCGGGTAGGCCAGAAATGAAATCCACCGTCTGGGATAACATTTGTGTGTCCAAATGACAAGTGGTTGTGAAGTGACGGTTGATATCATCCAGGCCAATTGTCTTAGGGAAATCCACATTACGTGCCCTACCGATACCAAGAGTTCCTAAGAATTTCCAGGTATCAGCAGGGGAAGAAGAAGAAATGTTATCAAGAATGTGGCGGCGTTTGGCGTTGCGTATCACCTGATTACACCGATTTCTTGCAGCTTTGAAGAGGTTTTTATTGACTTCGCAGCGATCCGATCTGTATCTTCTAAAGGCGCGATCTCGATGCTTCATCGCCACACGAACTGCCGTCGTCATCCAAGGAGCAGGAGGACGCCTAAGTTTAACCCTCCTTACAGGCGCATGTTTATCGTAAAGAGCAAGGACGGTGTGGTTAAAAATGTGGACTTTATCATCCACAGTCACAGCCCTAGCTAGATCCTCCCAGTCCAATTCCGACGCATCCTGACGTAACCCTTCGACATCCATACGGGCAAAACAACGCATGTGCAGAATTCTAGGAAGAGGTTTAGGAGGTTTTAAGACGTATGACAGGAAAATGAGGTCATGGTGGGAAAAACCAGGGGCAGGATACTGACCATGAGTGGAAACAAGGGAGGGATTGGACGTTAGGATCAAATCGAGCCACGTGTCATCACCAGAGGCATTAAAATGGGTGGGCTGCAGTGGAAGAGCATGAAGACTTACGGACTCGATTATGTGAAGGAGTTTACGGGAACGAGCTATTGGATGGGTAAGGTCTGTGTTGAAATCACCCATGATGACGCAATGTGCATACTCTGACCCGACAGACTCCAGTGCCAGTTCAAGGTTGGAAAAGTAGTCCACGGTGGGCGGACAGTAGACAACACCAAGTAGAGTCTTGACACCTTTGATATAGATCTCCAGAAAAAGATATTCAGCGGAGGCACTGTAAGAAGAAGGAGAAGAGGCAATAATTTTATAAGGGAAATGACTACGGAGATAGATGGCGACTCCGCCACCTCCCTTTCCGGTTCTATCGTTCCGGATGAGAATAAAGCCAGGAAGCGAGTAAGAAGTGGATAGGAGATGAGGCTTAAGCCAACTCTCAGATATCAGAACGGCATGGACATTGACATCGGAAAAGGTGTCGAAAAGTTCACTGTAGTGACTTGGCACACTCTGGGCGTTGATGTGGCAAACATTAAAAAAGTTTTTACCCTCCTGATTAAAGCTTTTACGCACAAAATCACCAAGAGAGATGCCGGACAAGGAGAGAAAACTTGCATCAGCGGAGGAGTTTACGGAATCAATGGCTGAGTGA
This sequence comes from Mythimna separata, assembly GCA_030763345.1. Lineage (NCBI taxonomy): Eukaryota > Metazoa > Arthropoda > Insecta > Lepidoptera > Noctuidae > Mythimna > Mythimna separata. Next base: position 15,512,664 of record CM061167.1, on the reverse strand, counting down.
AAAGAATCATCATCAGATAACATAAAAATAATATAAAATAAAAATAGATAAATATAAAAACAAAAATGCAACTAGAGTACTATTTTGGTGCACACCGCTATCTGTGCACCACCCACCAGCAACACCAGTAAAGTAATTGCTACAACATAACAGTACAGAACACAACATTAGAGTCTACAAACAAGAAATATAGCAAGCAAATATTACACAATATTAAATAAAAAGAAGCAAGACAAACATAACGTGAAAAAGTTACGTTAGCAAAAACGAAACGCAATATCGAATGAAATATGCATACTTCCGTGGAAATATGTCATTTTGACATTGACAAGTAGGTAAGTGACAGTGACAATTTTAAACTTTCAAAACAACCAACTATAGAAAATGTTCTTAACAAAATACCATCAAAATCACTATTTATGTTATTTAAGGAAGGAAATATGAAGCGGGTATAAGCGTTCCAAAATAATTATATAACAGTTAGATGAAGTATGACGCACAAGCACAATGAGAGAATTGTAAATATGCTAAAAGTTATTGGACTGACATTATACGATTGCAACTAGGAAAAGCTATTAATTCCTTTGCGCTCCAGTACCTGGCTTGCTTCCAGTAGCAGCAGCTGATTCTCCCGCCCTCTTAGGGAACTTAACCACCAAGAGATCGAGTTCCTCCAAAGACGAAATCTTCAGCCGTGCTCCATCAGGCGATCGGACAACAATAACGCCATCCTGTGTCCAGCATGATGACATCCCGAAGTGCAGCCTCGCTCTACTGAAGACAGTCTGCCTGGTCCGGGTCAGGAACTCTTTGACAGCGACTGCAGAGCCCTTTAGTCCGGATTTTGCCCTCCAAATAGCAGACTTACAGTCCATGCTGGAAAACCTCACCAGGATAGGTCTGCTGCGTGTGGTACCTTTACTTGCCACTCCGAGTCTGTGACAAGTTATGATGGAGGATGAGCTTATGTCCGGGAGCGCCATTCTCTTGTGCACTATGTCCAATACAAGGGCTCGGCAATCCTCTTTGTCTGCCTCTGCAAACCCAGTGAAAAGGAGTGCTTTTCTCCGAGTTCGTGTCTCCAAACCATCAATGGCTCTAGAACACTCAGCAATCTGCTTCCGAAGTAGCCCCAGCATCTTGAACATGAGCTCTCGGAACGTCCGGAACTCTTCAGCAACCTTGGCAACAGTGTCTTTGGCCGGTCCAGCAGACCGGATCTGCGCCTCCAGCTCGTCCATCCTCTTTGTAACACACTCCTCCAAGTCTTTCTGGGCCGTCTGGATGCTGTCTAGTTGTGACATAATGTTGTGTAAGTGATCTTCTGTGGTGAAATGTGTAGTGAACAGCTGGCAGGTGGTGGTTTTTTGAGTAATCTTACATTGACTATTTCACCAATGTAAGTACTTAGTAACTAGTTAACTTTATAATGCTGCTTTATGATTGCAAAATATTAAAAAATCAATTTATTTTAATTTTAATTAAAATTGCTGTGCAAAAACGCGTCTAAACTTTTCTTCACCTACCGCCGAAAAAAAGTTTAACTGCTCATTGAAAGGCTGTTAAATCCAAAGTCACTGTCATTTTGACAAAATTCTATAGGTTTCACTGCGTTTATCCCTACATTTTATTTTAGTCGACTTTTAATTTAGCTGTCACTTGGATGAAAACATTGACAAGTTGACATTTGCTATTGACAACAGTAATTGTCAAGGAAAAGTTATTACTTTAGTTTTAGTTTTAGCTTTTTTGAAGAAATTGGCCGTAAGAGTCTTTACACACGGTTAGCCGGCGCCGTATAGCTAGAGAAGTCTTTGGATAAGCGCGTAAACTTTCCAACGTAGATGCATACGGCAAAATCGTACTCCGCTTAAAGGAGTCTACTATACAGTAATGCACGATTCTAAAGGGCATAGGTATTACTAATCTACCTCTAACTATCCTTTCTTGATACGTTTTTAGAATGGTCATGGCGTATTTTTTTTGGTATCGTGGTTTGGTACGATGTAGGGGGCACATTCCTTTAACAATACATCGTGAAATCGAAACACGATAGCGGTTTCATGTGAAAAGGAACTTTGTTATTCCGGCTGTACTTATTAGGTGTGCAAGAGATTGCCAGTAAATCTAGATCACAATAAAAAACAACGCCTAATTCTGTTAACACAAAATCGGTGAAAAAAACAAGTAATATAAATTTAAAATACGATTTTTATTTTAGTATTTTGCGAGGAAATATAGCCAAAGGGTTAATACATTGCTCACAGGCAGTTCTCTTTACGGATACAATAACGCATAAAAAAATAACAGAGGCTCTGCATTTTTTATTTTGCATTCCGATTCTGTGAACTTTTATTATTATTTTTACTGATAGGCTCGCGTTTGACCGTAATCTCACCTGATGGTAAGCGATGATGTAGTCGACGATGGAGCACGCTTGCACAAGCAATCCATTCACTCTTAATTTAAATCACCCCTATGTTGCTACTACCAGGAAACTGACTCCGATATTAAACAACATGCACAATACTTTTTGTTTGAGTTCCCAAAATGTTTTATGCGCTATATGTTGAAATCTCACCCATAGACGGGATTATTCCTTTTTCAATCAAATGCAACATAATAAACAACATAATTGTAAAATGTGTAGTATAGGTATAGGAGATAGATATTATATTTATGTTACCAGTAATAGGGAGCAATTAGTTGAACTAGATTCAGACTGGTTAAAGTATAAAGTAGCCTTTTCTTTCATGATTTGATACTGTTTGAAATGTAATAATAAAATATCTCGTGTTAAACTATGCAGGCAAGTATAAAGTTGGAGGATTATATTGAAGACAAAAATGCTTGGCTCAAAGCTAACCAGCTCCACTACCACTAGGGCGTAAAAATTAGTTTCAAATTGACTTTTTTTTATTTATGGTTTTGTATAAAGTAGAAGCATTTTTTCTTGCAGTTTTGAAATATGAGTACTAAAAAGCAATTTATGGTTTTAGTTTACTATTGAATTTGCTTAACATAAATGAGTCTGGCAGTTGAGATTTTGTCGTGCTCACTCAAATGTCTCACGGATGGCGAGTGTTTTGGATCATTCAGTTCCTTTCAAAATAGTTGAGCTGAGTGATGTTGATATATACGTCATGTCAGTTGAGACTGGTCATAACATACTCGTATCTTAGTTACCAGCGGCTTATTTTAATTTCTATACCTATTTAGATTTTTTTACTTTATTTACATTGATCTCACATATTGGTAACGACAAAAAATATGTAACCGGGATATTTGTAATTCATAATGAAAAAAATCCCTATGCTTGTTTCTTTTTTTATGTTTTGAAATACAATAGAACTATGCGGTTACATAGGTATGTAATTTACATTTGAATTTTATTTCTTAACTAGCTTCTGCACGTTGCATTGCCTGTTGCGCGCGAACTGTCAAAAGCGCAAAAGTTAAATAGACGTTAAGCTCTCTGAAATCTTCCAAGTTTCGGAGTATTTTTCTTAATGCTTCTGTTCGTAAGAACCTTGAACAAAGTGATAGGAAACTTAAAAAGATGAATGAAATCGATAGTCGTTCTCTAGTTGAGCCGTGACCGTGACCAACGGAAATAGGGATTCATTTTCAAATATCTTCTGCCAGCGGCTTCGCCCGCATTAAAGTCGTACAAATTTTAGAAACTAAGTTCCAAAATATAAGGGCGAATTTTGGAAAATCTTTTCCTATTGTTTGTATCTATCATAAAAGGAATTTCTGTGTAAAATGTCTATGGCCAAGGTTTTACGCTGGCCGTTGATAACTTAGTGAGTCAGAACTTAGCCTTTTATATTCATACATATACAAACTAGCTGTCCCGACAAACGTCTTGTATTGTACTGAATGAACTGTCATGTTTTATAAAAAATTCACACGTCATGACGTGATCAAGGAAAATAGGGATTCATTTTTATATTTATTAATATAAGTATATAAAAGAAGATAGATACATATAGCACATATTTTACGAACTGTTTTGAGAACAAGAAAAAAGACTAACAAGACAGCAGTTACTTATCTGTAATTTCCGATACGGGTACAACGTTAGGCGGTCGTCTCATAAAATTCGGCAATATTTCACGCTCGATTTAAGGTCTGGAAGCTTGACAGTAGGCGGCTGGCGGGTCGGAGGAGCCGCGGCCTTGACCCAAGAGATCTGGGGCGCGCCTAACATTCCTAAGTATGAGAAACTTAGGTACTCGCACCGCAAATACATTGTCAACGAGAAAAATAGGCTGCTTTATAGGTTTAGCTTTGTTTTAGAGATTAGTGTTTTTTTTTGCGTCTAAATATAAAAAGTATAATCCAGTATTCACACTCGAGAAATGAGGTTAAAACTAGCAGGATCAAAACTGAAAAAATCTTGAGATTTTCTTATAGATTACCCTCACAAAAATGTGGGCGAAGACGGATATAAAATAACAAACAAGGTGCCTCGCAGGCACTCGGTTGAAGAGTCTTCGCTCTTTAACACAACTGCGCAGGTCCGGATGCTTACTCGTATAATGAAACGTTATTTCAGTTTCAGTCCGACCGCAGATTGAAGGAAGCGTTTCGTTAAAATATACTTTCTCTTTCCGATGGTAACATTCTCACATGTAAATAAATGTTAAATGTTTGTGTATTTATTTTGCGAGATGGTTTTAAAAATCACTTTTCCGCGTTAAGTTTTTTTTTGTCAATTTACACTAGATGAGGCGTGTATCCTTGCTGACTACTTTGAAACAAACTCAGTGGTCAAAGTCATTTTTAAAGTCGATACAGTAAACATTTAATGGTCAAAATCATAATTATGACAAACATGCTGATTAGTGTCTCAGATGGATTTTTGAGATTTGACCACTCGAATCTGTGATGTGGACAGGTCCACACCTGTCCAATCTATGCAATCATTTTGTCAGTATTCGTGGCATTTCGATTGACCGCTCAACAGATAGACTCACAATATCCTTTCGAGCTTTATATCTCTGGTGGTTATTACCTGGAATCAATGAGCGACCACGCACGGCGTCAATTCTGCTGAACGAACTAATGACTAGGTACTATTGATAACTACTGTATGAATGCGAAACATAGTTCTCATATTGCATTCGTGAGTGTTATAGAATACTAACTTCTGTAAGCGGCTTTGTCTGCGTGAAAGTAGGAAATACCTAAATACGAGTGCAAATTTGTAGAGATAGTTCCTATGCTACTTAGTTTCAAAGTAGCATTCGAATGGAAAAAAATATTTTTAAAGCCATCCAGTAGTTTTTGAGTGTACCTATATGTATTTAAAAGAAGAAACCGTCTGACATATTGCACAAAGATAAGAGAGACCCTTTTGTCACGTTTGTGAGTTCTAAGAAGAGATTTATTGTAAATTCAACTTTTAAGGCATACGGAGGTTCAAAGTCTGTAATGTAGAGACCTACTTTCACGTAAGCAAAGTCGATGGCAGAAGCCAGTTCATTAAATACCAATTTTTTTTAATATTAACTGCCTAGACTGCAAAAATTTGAAAAAAAATGTTGTTTGTGGTTTTCGGCTTTGGTGGGATTATAGAATCAATTGGTTGGTGTGTTGGTCCAGGTTTAAGCGTTGGCATGATTCCGGACGAGCTCCGATAACACTGTTGACACGGCCCCGGAAAATAAACGAACTGTCGCGGCCGGCCGCCATGCAGATTGGACTTTAGGCAGCGTATTTAGTTCACAAGTGCTTTTTTTTAGATGGGAAATCATCACAATGATTTCCCCGCTTTTGGGCAGAGCGGGATGGCGTGTCAGACTTTGCTGGTTGAAATATAAATTATTATTTGAATTTACCAAATAAAATCTTACCGTAAGCATATAGTTGAAATTTGCATCAAGGTTTGTGCAAGTTAATACACTCAGCATAAGTCATAATTATACAATTTCACCCATTTTGAAAATCGTTCATTTGAATGAAAGAATGAATTCCTGTGATGAATCGAGCACTCGCAGAAAAAACTTTTTTAATATTTGGAATTAATCAAAGTAGCAGGATATAAGATTAGAACTTCAGTAAACTTAATAAGGCACCGTGGAGCTCATGTTTCCTCGGGGCAGAGAAGGGGGGGAGTCGTTGTGGTAAATAACCAATACAAACACATACCCTTCAGTTTAACGGCTCTTCGCCCCTCAAAAGTTCATTGGTTGATTTCGAGTGACATCGTAAAACTGGACTAAGTACACTTCCTTTATGGTTGACTGGCTTCTTTGGGATTCAAGCTTATTTTATACCTACCAAATTTAATCAAATTTGGTTCTGTAGTTTAACACTGAAAGCGTAAAGACAATCGAAGTTACTTTCGCAGTTATAATATTAATATGGATAATGAAGAAAGTGGAAAGTCTAAGAATGTATCACTGTCAGTGGGTGAGCCTGAAAAAACCGCCTTATTTTAACCAAGAACCAGCAAATTTTTCAGTGTTTATTAAATGCCATCATCAACATTTCAATATAAAATATTCAATATAGGAAATTGAAAATACATGTATTAAATGAATATAAAATAGGAATTTAACAAGCGGTCGCTTAATTAAAAAGTTTATTCAGCTCTCAATTTCGTAGTAAAACATAATCAAACCAATAAATACTGTGCTATTCCGGGCCACCCACCACGAACTCTGTTTTCACGAACCGTGCCCGCGTTGTTCGATTTCAACCACATGTAGGTTTTAAAAACTATAGCAAATTTCAATATACAATATTCAATTTCATACAATTGAAATTAAATGGGTTAAATATAAAATAGGAATTTAACTAGCGGTCGCATAAAGTTTATTCAGGTCTCAATTTCGTTGTAAAACATAATCAAACAATAGCCACCAATGCTATTCCGGGCCACCACGAACTATGTTTCCACGAAATGAGCCCGCATTGTTTTAACTTCAACCACATCTAGGTTTTAAAAACTATAGCACGTAAAAGTTGACCATAGAATCAACGGTAAATGTTCAGTACGAGTATATGTATGGTATGTATTTGATCGACGGATCTAACCAAAATCCGAGCAGTGGGCATAGTGGCCTCAAGTGTGACCGCATACGACTAATTACTAAAACTAAATCATCGACGCTAAAATATTATTTGATCATTTCGGGTATCTAATTGCATAGATCTGTAACCTAACTACGAAACACCGTTGCAACACCTTTGACAAGTCAGTTTTGATCGAATATCCAATATACGACGTTTAAATTAATAATAAACACAGATCATACTTTCACTACTTTCAAATTGTTTGTTCAGAATCGGCACCTGAATCAATTTCAGCTATTTAAAAAATGGGTTACTATTTTATTTAAAATAATCGAGAATTATTTACACGTTGAGTAAACATTTTTTTCAAACAATGGAGAATAAATTGCAAAAACAAATTATTATTGAGTGTGGTAGCAGGTCAGGCCACTATGTGCTCAGCTCAAATAAATATTTCCATGAGCGGCCTCAAATGAAAAACACTTAGTAAAATTCACGCTACAATGTATGTATTCTTACAAAACGAGGCATAATTATTTCGTGTTTTTTTCGGGCTTTCATAAAAGCTTAGAGGGTTGGAGGGTGCATTCAGACCGAGCCCGCGGCTGTGGCCTGCCCGGGATGCTGCGCTGCGGTCACGAGATGAGACTTTATATGAGATACGGATCTGTATAAGTACTCGCATTTATAAAGTATTATTTTACGAAGCATGTAAATAATTATCTAGAGTTACGACTATATCTGAGATACGTAAACCGCATATTAGTCCGTGAAACAACTTATAGAATTGAGTTTTGTAAAAAGTTTATATTTTTGAGATCTCTATATCTTTATTCATTTCCTCCACTCCGAATCAGTTTTATTCCTACCTTCACTTAAATCGACATCTGTCATCGGAAAAACCCGCCCAATAAATATAAATAAACTAGCACTTTACTAGCGATTTCGTTCACGAAAATGCATTTTTTTAGGCTCGTGCTTGACCATTATCTCAGCTGATGGAAAGCAATGATGTGGTTGACGATGGAATGTGCTTGCCTAAATGCAACCTATTCACTCTTGACTTAAATATCTCCAGGTTGTGTTTATCTGGAAAAACAGACTTCGGTAGGGGCAAATCCACTCTTTAACTGTAAGTGCGCACAATGAATGTGTTTCAACCCTAAACCGTAATTTGGACAGCCTTTATTATTAGAAATGTTTTAGATTAGAATTTTTGCCATATTTCAAGTTTATAACTAACCCAAAGAAGACTCTCCCTTACAGCGATTAACAACCTCTACATAAAAAGTAAAACACAAAAAAATATTTGTTATCCAACTAGTTTACCATCAAATATACAAAAACAGAATAGCTACTAATTGTAAAAACTATATCAAAATTGGTTGAAAAACGAGATCAATCAATTTAAATAATTAAACAAATATCTCTCTCATATCGCGAGCATTATAACGGTAAAAATATTTATTTACTAAGAACTAAAAAACATTTAATTTAGCTAATACAAAAATTGCATACATATTCCGTACTATGTTATGCAAAAAAAAGCTCGAGTTTATAATGTATCGAGTTATCTCAGCTATCTCTGAAGCTGAGAATTTCTTGCTCATAATTTAAAACCGAGAGGAACCAGTTGGAAATGAAATTATGAAAGTAGCCTTACTGGCCACCTTCATAATTCTATTTCAATGTTAGCTTTGTTCAATGTTAACGCTTAAACTCTCGTTTAAGTTTCTTTTCACTTGATTTGTTACTGCACAGCTGGAAGACTAAATATATGTCTGAGTAGCAGTTATAGTTTTTATATCAACTATCATCGACTTATTTCGATAGGTAAAACCATGGCATTCCGTCTGCTCATGTAACTATCAAGTTTTTCAAGACATCGCCAGCGTTTAAGCATTGCCAAAAAATATGGTAATGCTGATCTGAACAAAAGCAAGTGTCAGACTTTTACTGGCCTACAGTGTTGTCTCAGTTGCCTTTTGCGAGTGTTACGGCAATCCTTTCGAACAACCTACAACCCTGGTATGTTGATAGCAGAAGCCAGCCTCTTGGCGATTATATCCGTTGAAACCAATGCCGTTGAACTTTTGATGCATTATGAGCATTTTCTGGCTTTTGTTCGAGTAAGTTCATTTACGAGTACCATTACCTACTTCAAAAATATATGTTCTGAGTTCTGATTAAGAAACTTTGATGACCTATAGTTGTGGTAACTGGCACAAATTACAGGGATCGTGGAATTTAAATAAATGAATAGTTCATTAAATCAAGCGCCTCCCACGCTGCCTCTGATCCAATTTAACTAAGTTGCTATGATCTAGTTTCCTAGGTCATAGCGACGTCATTCGAAATTCAATATGGCGTGAGAAAAACTTTGTATGAATCTTAAGTACGGTTTTGATGCAACAAATTGATTAACATGGAAACTACGCGAATGTGGCTGATTAAACTTTCTTATCCAGCCTTACGATAGGACAGAATGGAAGAAGAAAACGTGTTGTGCCGACGCCAAATAATATCGGATAAGGGCAGGAAGAAGAAGAATCCAGCCTGACGAGAGTAGCACTTGTTTATTTAATAAATTAACTACTACTAACTTTCTTCTTTTATTCTACTTTTATCGAAACTAATTACGCATTTGAAGTTACAAAAATGCAATGAAAACTAAGCAAAACGAGCGCCTCTCACACACAAGCGTGCTGTCGGTTCAACGACCAAGCGTGAGCGGCCGGACGCTCAGCTGATCGGAATTATTATTAATTAATTATTTTATAAACATGAAAAAATCAGTTTTTCCACAGCAATATTTTTTGGTCCAAGTTACTTAATCACATGTACAAAATCTGTAGTTATCGGCTATATGACCGGTCTTTTTACACCCTGTAGAGATTAGGAAATACCTAAAAAACGATTTTGCCTCTTTGTTTCATTTATCGAAAGTGGTTTCCGTAAGAATCCATTGCGGTTGAATTCCGGTATAAAAAATTGCAAAATCAATTAAACAGCGACAACAACAGTCTACTTATTTCACCGTTGTGAACTGTTCTGAAACTTGTTTGGTGAACACAGTAATATTATTTTTCAGTGATATTCCATGAATTTAATAATTGCCTTGGAAAATGTATTCGTGAATGCTGTGTAAATTGTAGGAATGTGGTTGTACTGGAATGAGTACCTACTAATAACCAGATTATTACATAGACAACTCTAATTATGTAGTGGAATTTGTATAGGTATTAACATAATTATACTATAATAATTTGCCTGGATATATTGTATACATGTTTAGACGTATTTTTTAAATTTTATTCCCTCATTTATATTGTTACGAGTATTAATACTTATTTCGTGCGAGAATCGAAACCGCAACACGTAATGCTTCGATCACTTAACCACTGCGCGAGCTTGATAAATACGTAAAACACAACCGATACTTGATTATTTTTCCCTTGTTCATAACTTTTTAATCTAAGCCACGAAGGAATCCAATACTAATTGCAAAAGAAGCTACAATAAATTCACAACAGCTATTAAATTAATCATCATGTAAATGCATTCATCAAGACAATTAATTTGAAGAAACCTGCAAAGATAAAGTTTTAACGCATCGGTTACAATTTCGCTTCGATGCAATCAATTGCTACGAGTTTATATTTAGACTTTAGTGTGTGGCCACTCTGCGGTCATGCGGCTACTCCATGGGCTGTCTAAACCCTTGACGAATATACTTAGCCTAAACCTGTAAGCTAGACGGATGAGGCTATCATTTATTCAACCCTCTTCAACACTAACTTTGAACGACGCAAGCAGTTGCCAGAATACATAGCGATATTCGAACCGATTCTGAAAAGAAAAGCTCGTAGCTTATACTAAATAATAACCGCACGGGTAGGTAGATCCTTCGAGGTTAAAGAACGGTTGCGGAGGTCAGTTCTTAGATGGTATCCATTACCTGTAGGTAATCCGCCTACAGGACCTCCGCTGACCTGATTTTATGGAGGAGACTTGGTGTACCAAGTCTCCTCCATGCCTCGAAAACGTTAAGTCACCAGCTCGGGTTATCATATTTTGTAGATCTTTAACAAAGAGTCAGAAGTTGGAAAACTAAAATAAATCTGGCCGATAAGTTTTCCTGGTTTTTCGCTAGGGAATTGCGTTATCAATTACTGGGTTATAAAGGTCGGATAGGCAGTCGCTCTATGAAAAATACGGGTACAAGGATGGCAACATAGTCGAGAAGCCACGGGGAATTTCTAAACAGGAATTTCGTAGTCCTAGAACGCAAAGGGCAACTGAAGGAGACAGGTTTGGTTTTAGTAAATAAAAGCCTGTCGCCTCTTTCCACACCATCTTAGAGTGTGAAAAATCATTTCATAATTACCAACCTCAAAAAAAATCCTTGACAAAAGTTTACACAGGCTCTTTAACTGACACACAAATACAAACTCTAAAATCACCGAATTCCCCTCACAGACGCCCTGAAAAACCTGGAAGGCCGAATCTAATTTTAGAGAGAAATGGGCTGGATGGAATAGGCCGCCCAAATGTTGACCGCCATAGCCCATGCACAATTGCCGGAAGTGGCGGAAGCCAAACTCCAATATAGATAGAAGACTACACAAATGTGTAACCATATAAAAATCGGAGGAGGTTTTACCGTTCTCAATATTCTTTTTAAGTTGGGAGTAAATATAGCTTTAACCGATAGAATTGATTGACTGATTTGCGTCGACATCGCCCCCGGCCCACGCTGAAAACCAGCGCTGTGGTCTCATCGCATTACGCATGATGAGACTGAGCGTTCGGCCGTGTTGCGCGAATGTCACGCATATTTTCCCTGATTAGTTAGCAGTTAGATGGTTAGCTAGTTTTAGAATTGCTACATTTTATGCTTTTTTTTTCTTGCTAATTAATTGAAAAATGTAAAATATGATTTATCGTACCTATACATCGCTTACAACCGCAAAATTATATTAAAGCATTTACTTCGCTTGCCCTCGATATAAGGCAAAAGCTCAAACTCGCTTCAAAAAGTTAGAGATCTTTGCAAAAGTGCACGCCGAAACAGCTACCTATGTCCAGCGCAAGCTCGAGCATGTATGGAATACTGCTCTCAATTCTCATCTTTAGGATAGATCTGCCAAATACAAATCGTCGACTCATTACCCTGCCTTACTGATATCCGGTTTTTAAGCTCTCAATAAGATACGATCGGTAGATAAGACTTGCAAAATACGGACACTCTCCAGAAAATTTAACTACAATTTTTTTTTATGTCAACTCGTACGTTTTTGCTTTCTAACTGAAAGATTTATGTAACTATTTTCTAAAAACATATCGTATTTATATCACAGAGACACCAGCATGTTGCCGTGGTACAAGTTTTTATCAAAATCCATTAAAATGGAAAATTCCGGTGCGAAACTTTGTCAGTTGGAGCTACCTTCTTTTTAAAATCTCCAGTATCTTAGGAAAATAACACTCGGTAGTTTTCTTGCGGTTAGACATACTTGTTATTTTGTTACAGATTTAAAAAAATACCTGTAGCAAAAATACAGGAAAAGGGAGCTGTAAAATATAAAAAATAAAGCTTGAAGCTGTTATCGCCCCGTAAGTTATAAATGTCTATTGAAAGGGGCTATTATCGCCACGGTAGACAGACAAAGGCCGGTACTTCGCCTGCCACCCAACCTGTCGCTCAGCTCAATTACTTTATGAGCCACATTTTAAAATGCACCGAAGAGCTCCTTGTTAAAGGCTCTGTCCAAGAGAGTAAAGTAAGTGTTGATTTTATTGCAAACTATAATATAAATAATTTGTTGTCTGTCTATTTTGTCCATACAGCGGTGCATAAACTACATTTCACTTCCGAATATTAGCAGACTAGCTAATGTCTCCAGGGGCTTTGTTCGCATGAAGTTAAGTTTCTCCATACAAATTTTGGAAACCCGTTTCATTCTAATAGGGGATAAAATTTGGCGTCACAAAAGGAAGCCTTATGCAAAACTTCACGCTCCCAGGAGTGTGAAGTCAATCAGTCAGTTATTTTACAAAAATGTCTTAGTTTAAAATCACCAACACAAACAATTTATATATATTTATCTTGATATATATATAGGTCAAGAAATAATACGAGTACGTCTGCCATTCGCAACCAAATACCGTTAACAGTATCCCTAATTAAATATAATGCTCGAACTATTGACCATGACGAACTAACCAACAAACCTGTTTGACGATTAGAGTGTACTGGAGCAGAACTGAGAACTGACTGACAGAATGCCCAATAATGTCAGTCAGTCATGCTGAATAGTTAGGACATGTAACGTCTCTATTAATTGATACAATAGCGGTCGTATCTTGAGAGACAGCGGGATAAGATGACAAACTATCAAAAGGCATTGAGAGCGATATTCTGAATTCTGATTAATCAAATCAACACGGAGATAGTTCAGAGCTCGGGTAACAAATTGTTATATTGGAACAACACTCATGTCAATACCCCGCAGGGCCGAACTGACAGAGAGACAAATAGAGAAACGCTGTGATAGATAGGCAAATATCCTACGTGACGTAGATCATGTTAGAGCCCGGATAAGTCTTATTTGAAGTGTACCGATTTTGATCAAAACTATATCGATAATTTTGGGGCCTTACATGAAAAAAATTGATAAGAATCCGCCATTATATTGATCTCTCTTATGTAAAAATGAGATAAAGAGTATATTTTAGTAAATGTATTATGTCCACCGATATAGGAACACATACTCGTACAGAAAATAAATTTAGTTTTTAGGTTGGAGCTGGTTGTATTTTTTCTAAAAGGTTTTAATTTTACGACTTAGATGCAATATTATAAACTCAGCTAAACGAAAATAGTGTGCAAGTTGAACTTAGTTTAGATTTTAGACATTTAATTTAGGTACTTACGTAACTATAGAGTGCCATAGAATGCCTAGGTTGGTCTGTGGATGGGTGACCATTTTAACATAACGAGTTTCCTCCGTGCCTCGGAAAGCACGTTAAGCCGTTGGTCCCGGCTGTCATTTGGAGATCTTTGGCAGTCGTTACGGATAGTCAGAAGCCAGTAAATCTGACTCCAGTCTTGCCACGAAGTACCGTGTTACCCCAGTTAATGGGTTGTTGAGGTCTGGTAGGCAGCCACTCCTCGTAAAATACTGGTATTCAGCTAAATCCGGCTTGACTGGAAGCCGACCCCAATATAGTTGGGAAAAGGCTAGGCAGATGAGATGATGAGACTTACGTAACTATAGAGTAAGATTTAGAATATAACCATTAAAATCATTTTTAGACAACAAGAGTGCATATCATCGAAATACATATTATTTTACATATTATTTTGATGGGAAATCATCCAATGAGTTTCCCGGCTCTAGGGTGGAGACAGACTTTTACTGATTTAGATTTTTAATGACTAAACCCTGCTCCTGTTCTTTCTTTGCCTTCGTTCCAGGGCCTATATAATCGAAGTACTATAAGTGTAAACAGTGTTACTCGTATTTGCAGTCTAAGCACGTAGTTCATACGTTCAAATCTGAAACTTTATCTTTGTGCTTTTTAATGGTAGATAAGTAAACAAACCTTCATTTAACCATTTTAATGAACATCCACGTATTTTAATCACCGAAGCTTAGTGCATTTGGTTCACACTAATTGGATCCCCAATGCTCATTACACGTTAAATTTATATAATGCATTTGCATTTCCGCGATGACCGTTGCGCGGATGAGCAGCTTACATTTAAATGTTTAAACTGCAGCGATCGCGAACGCTATGGCTTTGCGATTCATTTACCTTACGTACGTTATTTACGTTTCTGTTTTTCGCCTTTCGTGGGCTTGCTGTGCTTTTGCTGCAGTAAATTAATCCATTTATTTTTTTGTATATTTATAAAGAATTTAACCACTTCTGAAGTAAACCAATGAGTTGTTTAAAAATAAGTAATTCAACTTTTATTCGGTTTTGTGTTTGTATCTTTTGGAAGGCATGTTAATCTGATATCCGTTAAAATATGATTCGGATCTTGCATACTACTTTTCGGATAATAAGAATAATACATGTCATAGTCTAAATATTTGAGAGTGGCTCTTGATAGGAAACTGCTATCGAACAAGTATGAGTGTCTCGAATATAGACTAACGCCCGTTTTCAATAAGCTATCTATCTACAATTGCAGCTACTAAAGCTAAACAAATCTATCCTTTTGCCCTTACTTAATGTATAAAAATATTAAACAAAATACAAATACATCTTAATTATATATATAATAGGTATGTAAAAAATGTAGAAGATAATCTGAAACACGTGAGGTTAAACTAGCTAAAAATAATATTAACGTTTGAATCCCCAACCGGTCCTATGAGACCGCGCTGTTATTGTTTTACTATTGTGTCTCGTTTCGCGGGTATCTGAGTAATTAAGGAACATTAGTATTAAAGAACACCTACTCACATTATAACAAACGCTTAACGAATTAAGCAATACAACAAATACATAGTTTGGTCGACTGCCTGCGGACCGTCTTGACAAATCAGCAACGACACATCGGCATGATGCTGCCGCTTCGTCAGCAGAGTTTCATAGTTTTGCATGCAAGCTTCACGCAGGTGTTCACTAACGAAGCGTACAATGACGAATACGCATATACTTGTTTGAAGCTACGCGTCCGTGGACAGTAGGCCTTATTTTGTAAATAATGCTTGTAGCATTCATTTGACTGATAATATAGGTACCGACATCCCCTACGATTTCTAACACGAATACTTACAGTGCTCACTACTCGCCCTTTATTCGCTTAGACCTTGCAACGAAAGTCACTGTATATATTTTAAGCACCTAAAATCAGAAGTTCCGTTAACCGACCACCTTTAGCTTCTTGGAGTAACAGTCTCGTCTACTCTCAAAGGCTCTAGAGGCAAAAGCCAAAAAAAGACTGCAGCACCGGCTGGGATAGCATATCAAGCAGAATTTTGAAAAACTTATCGAAAAGACCTTTTTTTAACTAAGCATAGGCTCGCGTTTTACCACTATCTCACCTGAAGGTAAGCAGTGGTGACTATGACCGACGATGGAGTAGGTATGCTGGCCTAGAAGTAACCTATTCACTCTTGACTTAAAGACCCCTAAATTGAAGCTATCAAGAAACAAAAACTCCGGATCCCACTATTTAGCTGTTCGCACTACATATAAATTGTGTTCCCAAAACGCGGTATATTCACCATGTACCGGTGGCGCAACGCCATACGTCTAGAGGTCCGATGATGGAATGGACTTAGCGGAATTGTGCGATTCCAGTGCAGTCTCCCCGACTGTAAAAGATAGAAAACCGACACCGACAGGCTAGCAACTCGGTGGACTATTGCCCCTAAACAAACTTCTCTTTCACATAGGTACTCAGACTGCCCTAAGAGGACACTTTAGCGCTAAGAAGTCAGCCTCTTCCTGGAAAGTCAAGCAGAGCGTTTTCACCGAGAACAAATTCACTGAACAGTGAGATCATTGTATACAACTACTATGACTAACATGTTGGAGGACATATTAAATTGAAATATTCATTAATTCATTAATAAATTAAATCCTGGACATAATTGAATGAAATAAACTTTATGTATTAATGTTATAACATCATTGAGAGATTAAGGGATTAACATTTTAATGAATATGTTGATTGATCTATAACATGACTGACTGACATTAATGCACAGCCGAAACTAATGTGACTGGGATCATAAAAAATTGTGCTTGACGTCTTTTTATGACTTAGGCGAGCACTTAGGAGAGGGTTTTGGAAATACAACCTTTAAAGGAGAAAAAAAATTCGTTTAATTGCAAACTCGCATTCTTTGTACAAAATACTTGAAATTTTGCACAAAAAGTAACTTATATAAATAACAAAGGATGTCATTATTTATTTTCAGAACAAGTTAGGGAGTTTTAAAATTGCATGGATGATTCTTATTTTTTTCTTGGATTAATAAACTTAAAATTTGGCACAAATTATAATCAACATAATTCATAACAATGAACCCTCAAAATACGAAGGGATTTAACATCCTTTTATTCGCGCTTCGCTTTTATCAAAATCCGATTTTAGAGATGTTAAAACTTTCTCGCGAACAAAGTCGCTGGCAAAGTGCTAGTAACTTATATTCGTTTGTTTTAGGTAATTTTTTAAAGAGAAATCTATGCTCTCCGGACAAATGTGACAAACAGTAAAATGGGCCCGACAATTATGTGCCACTGTGTGTGTACTTTACCACCAATTATGTGTACTTTAGACAATAGATTATATATTATATAGTTTTGGAAACTTTTTGCACAATGGTTCACACCTGAAGTATTTCAGGTGTTGAAATATCTAAAAGTCATCAGCTTTAGTTTAAAAAATCAAAGAGATATGATATTTTATAATTAGGATTTCCTTAGAGGCATACTCATTCGTATGCAAAGACAGACATGGCAAGGAGTTGGCGCGACGCCAAGCTTCTATCTCGAATTGTAAGCCGCCAGATTACCTTGACACTCAGGGCCCCGCGCAAATGTACGCGAACGCGAGAAATGTGGACTGTGTTAATATGAACACAGAGCTCACGTGTGGTTGGATGAGCACTGCTTTATTCAGCCTGTTGTTTTCTTCATTAGAACCGTGCCACTAAACCCTTGTCACAGTTTTTTTCTGATTTCTTTGTCAGTGGCCTTACGTAAATGCTTTCGGTTGTATTTATTGTGACTGTTAGCAATAATACGTGGCTTAACAAGTTATGCTTTGATTAGTCGGTTATGTTTTTTGCCATATTCTTTTACTTTCTTTTTCAGTTTTTAATAAAGATATATCATGCGATTCGTTTTTATCGGTACTAATTCTATGACAATGTTTGTACTTAAAACCAAGAATTGGTGAACTTAAGTGGTAGTGGACTGACAGGGCACATTTGCTCACAGAACAGATGTTCGATGGAGCCGAAAGGTTCTGGAGAGGCGATCGCCTACTGGAAGACTAACTGTTGGTAGGCCTCCCACATGGTAGATCGATGACCTCGTGAGTCACAAAGGATCGTTATAGTGGACACTATATTCAACTGTGGACTTCTTTTGCCTTTTATTTTGTTTTTGTAATAAATCATAAAATGATTTAATGGATTTTCTTCTGTCGCCGTTTGCGTTTCATCGGCACGGTGAATCTTTCGAACATTACCGTATCCAGGTATCTTACGAGTATTACCCAACAGTTGAACTCGGAACAGTTACAAGCATGTCGACAAACTCATTCGAACATACGAGTATAAACGCTTAGCAAATAAAACAGAATGTTACGGCGGCGCTCCCGTCTGTTACAGTAATATTTATTATTTTTATGATGCCGCATTACTTTTAACTGAAGATGTGAGTAGATCTCTGCAACTCCACTACACATACGCGCCATCTTGGAGCAAGTTAAATCATTCTCTTCACATCTTTAATGGTTCCAATTTATCAAAGACTGTATGGAATGTAGGTACTACACTACAAACAGGATTAAACCAGATTTCCACAGCCTCGGCATCATTTAAACCTGTTGGACAATGACCGCCCTGGGAATTGTTCCAGTTTAGTAAGTAACACTGGGATTAGGAAATAATATGATTTGCCGGAGGGATAACCGAAACACACCGAGTCTATTTGCTTTGAATGGTGCACTCGATAAAACGGGCTTTATCCGAATTGGACTCAGTCGACCAGCGCATATTTAATCACGAAGTCAGTTGAGGATCGGATCGTAAGTGCATTTTCACACGTCCCTGCTGGCGGACGGTGGTGGCACCTTGGTACTTCTGAATGAACGAGAAGAGGTTAGGTGAGTAGAGTCGATTTATTATTTATTTAAACCTTTTATTTTCCAATAAATACCAGTACAAATACAAAATGTGTCTTACAGATTTACAGATTCAAAATGTTTGACTAACTGTCTCGTAGTTACGCCATACACTTCACTACCGTATCTATATCAGACAGTCGGAGTGTGGGAAGGCACATACAATAGTTTTTTTTAATAGTTAAATTCACCATTCATTCCTTTTTTAAACTTTGTCAGACACTAGAAATAACTTCTGTCACAAACATGTAAGCTTACACGTGCTGACATCCAGGCCCAGAACATCTATCTGTAGTTATAAACAAGTGCTTGACTACAATCCCACCTGATGCTAAACAATGATGCAATCGATGATGGTGAGGCGCACTAGTTCATTATGAGCCTATTCACTCTAGTCTTGAAGACGCCTAAATTATAATAGGACGGAAGGACCTAGCGTACAATTTGTTTCAGTCTTTCGATGTACACTGTATAAACCACGAGGCGAAACGCTAGTTATGAATTATTTTTTTTCTTGTACAACAAGGTCTACAAATTGCTGTCAACAAACAAATTATCGTATTAAAAATGTATACGAGTAACATAATTTATATTAAAGTAGTGCATTGATATCGGAGTATCTATCGAAACTCAATTACACCGATACAGAAAAACTAATAGAAATTGTATTATGATTGCAAGGTTTAGTTCGTTAGTTGTTTGTTAATCTTTAATTTCTGTATAAATATACTCGTAGTGATTAGTCTTGTTAAGTAATGTACTGAAAAACAGGTTGTATTAACCTAGCTCGAATAAGTCGCTAATTATAAATTCTAGGTTTTAAGTAAAGATAATTTAATTTATTAATACAGATAATTATTCGTTGAGCTCTAGCATAATTATTATTTGTTTAAGACTAAAAGACTAAATGAAGACTATTATTATTATGATCAAATGTACAGGAGAGTTTCTCTCTGATATGTTAAGTATAATCTGATTACCTCCGTGTGTTCGTAATAAATTGATCATACGTCAGAAATGCCGTGAAAATGCAATAGCCCGAAACAAGAGCTTTGTACGAGTAATATTCTCGTATGAAAGCATTAAATTAATGAACATTAATGCGAATATTGGGCATTGGTAATCAGGTACGAAGCCATTTCAATATTCTAGTGAATTATGAGATCATCTTGCTTGCCAATAGACCTATCACATTTCAACCAAGTACCAAGGTATGATACTAAACGGTACTGTTGTAATGACAGACGGCAAGATCTGCGAATTAATAGGATCAGACTATGGTAACCGATTCACTGGATCGACGTAGTTGTTAATACAAATAGATTCACACTAACATTATAAATGTGAAAGTTTGTGAGTGTGTTCGTTTGTTACACCTTCACGCTCAAACGGCACACTGAATTTGAATGAAAGACGGGTAGACTATGTCTTAGAATAGCACATAGGATACTTTTATACCCGGAAGTATGATCCATTGGGATAAGTTTCTACTTTCGCAGACCAAGTAAATTACCACGAGATGAATATTCAGAGAAGTTCATGCATTTTGAAGCCTGTAAGAAGACAAGCTTATAGCTGCAATAATGACAACGCCGTCTTTTTCCTAGGTAATGTCGTTGCGTAACCTAGCAAACCATTTGTCAAGACATTTGTCTCTTTCCTGGGTCAAGCGTTCTTGACGGTCCAATCAATCAACCAATAATAGACCTATGTCTAGGATTGGGTGGCTTTCCTAACATCCTGAAGTTCCTTCATGTCCCGGAATATGAAAAGCACGCCCAGCTTTCATTTCTAGAAAATTAATAACAGAAGGTTAAAATAGAAAGGTCACTAGTCTTGCTAAAGAGGATCCTGTTGCTTATGGATTACTGGAAGGCAAGAGACGCAGTCAGTCCATGTAAAATACTGGCATCTGTATCCGCATATACTGGAAGTCGACCCAATATTTTTTGGAAAAGACTCGACAGGCAGGTATATCACGAAATTAGTATTATTTTTACCACATATTTATGTAGATACTGTCGAAAGTAACCACAGTCTTAACACGTAAAACATTTAATTATAGCTTCCGAACTATTCAAAAGTAAAACCGTGAAAAGGCCGCGTAATTCTTCTTTCGACTGTTAAAGATGCTAGTGCGGCGGCAATAGTCCGGAATGAAATCATTCATCGAGTTTTTATTCTAGCAGTAGTTACATTTGAGCAAAAGAGATGCATACGATGAGGTGAGTCTAAAAGGTATGCTTACCAAAGGCAATGAAAAAAAAACAGGTATGATCTCCGCACTGGCGTTGCGCTCAAAAATCGAACAAAGGTAGAACGCGACGCGCTGCATCTCATCGCGACTCGTGAGGAACTTTTAAAGGTTCCCGTGGAAATTAGCGGTACGGTAGTGTAACAATGATATGTCGACGTTTTTTCATAAAATATTTTTTGATCTGTACACCAATTTCTATTCCTAGTCCCGGCAGTTTTGGCTGTGTTATGACATGTCCGTCATTCAGTTTAGCCTTTTTATACGAGAATATAACAAATAATACCCCTAGCAACTAGCTACCCTTTTCAATTATTTTTTTATATTGTTTTTTTAGCTAAACCGGTTAGGTAGGTAATGTAAGATATCCGTTTGGGAGGTTCCTACACCGAAATCGGGCCGAGTGTAACCATTATGAGAACCACCCAGAGGACACGTTGGAGAATACACCTGATGTAGGTTACACAGGTGTAATGCAATCGGTGTAGGCACCGTATTCTCTACCGTGTCCGCTTCCGCGGAGCACCGTTTCCTAGTCAAGGCGAGAAGGAATAGCATGCAGCCGCCTCCTTCTGTGAAGCAGTAATGCTAGCGAAGGAGGTGGCCACACTTATGAAGGAAAAGGCTTTTTCACGGCCTAACCTCGGGGATTCCGACCCGGTTTCCAGCCAGCGTAGGCGAGGGATTGCCGACGGCGAGCAATAGGTAGCAGGCCGCCCTACCACCCCGTAACCACCCGGACCGAGCCCGAGTAGTCAACGGCACGTAATGTCCCACGCGAGATCCAAAGAAATGTCAGCGAAACCGTAAGGGCCCAGTAGGGTCCAAGCTTACGGGAGCCATTGCTTCGCTTCTGAAAAGATAACCCGGGGTCCTTAAACGCAAGGCAAAGAAGATCATAGGAAAAGGTTTTAGTCAGTAAAAGTCTGACACGCAGCCTCGCCCAAGAGCGAGAAAATTTATTGGATGATGGAGAAACATGTGTAATAACGTCATAATCACTTAAGCGCGGTTGTATGGTTTATTTTGGGTTGGCCGCTCTTAAGTCGTTTCCAATCATTTATTTCTCGCCGTTAACGTCGAACCAGTTTCTAAGTAAATAACATTGTGAGTATGTTATGTTTCTGCTTGGCAAGTAGGAGAAATCGCTTCATTAACTAAAGTTATTTCATTAATGTTACTTGATGTTTTTGCCGAGCACATGTAAGTAATGCGCGTGTCAGACTGAATAGTTTAATGTTGAACATTTTCGTTTAAAACAAACTGACACTGGCCGTAGCCGACTCTTATTTTTAATCGACTTAAATAAGGAGGTTTTCATTTCGATACCGTTTTTTTTATGTT
This sequence comes from Mythimna separata, assembly GCA_030763345.1. Lineage (NCBI taxonomy): Eukaryota > Metazoa > Arthropoda > Insecta > Lepidoptera > Noctuidae > Mythimna > Mythimna separata. Next base: position 15,490,162 of record CM061167.1, on the reverse strand, counting down.
TGGAACTCATTTCGATGTGTTCTATTTGTAGACGTTTTATAAATAAGTTTTCCAGATTGGTCCCGTTTTTGACAAAATTAAATGGAGGAAACTCCTAAAATATTTTATTACCTGGTAGATAGCTACCAGGAAATACAATGTTTAAACTAAGGGTCTTTTAATCAAGAGTGAACAGGGTATTTCTAGGCAAGCGTGCTCCACCATCATCACATCATAGCTTACCATCAGGAGACATAGTGGTGAAACGCGAGCCAATTAATAATAAAAAAGAAAAGTTAAACAAACTCGACTAAGGATGAGAAAAACTTGAACAAGTTAAACATAACTGTTGTACAAAAAAATGATGTCCATTTTAAAAGTTTTGCCCTCACCGTTCCATTTTATAAGAAGTTATTCGAGTGACGGTTCTCAAGAGATTCCAAGGTACATAACTGTTTTGGAGCGCTTTAAGGCTTTGCAGTACACAAAGCTATAAATACTTAAGCGAGTGGGTAATACAAAATGAAATCGTACAAATAGTGCTCCTATTTTCGTTTGAAATCATGGGATCAAAAGTTTTGTTTTCAATGTGTTTGAATACCAAAGTGCAGTTAAATAACCATCCAGTGAAACATTTTATATCTTTATTAACCCATTTAACATTTTGATTTGTTTTTCAAAAGTTAAAATTCTTGTTAATATGCCAATATTAAGCGAGTTTATACAGCCATACAGGTTTATTTTTTATTTCTATAAACTAGTGCTTGACTGCGATCCCACCTGATGGTAAGCAGTGATGCAATCGTTGATGGTGAGGCGCACTAGCTTATTAAGAGCCTATTCACTCTAGCCTTGAAGACACCCAAATTATAATCGGACGGGAAAACCGCAGGTTGAAAAATACTGGGCAGAAAAAGTTTATAGAGAGCATCGATACCAAAAGAAGAAGAAAAAGAAGCGAGTTTATTTCTGAAATAAAAGTGGTCTCGATATGACAGGTTTCCTGGCAACAGTTTTTCAGGTCTTTTAGGTAGGTATAATGAATTACTACGAAGTACGAAAGAAACTTATTAATAGTCGGTATGCACCGAAAGGTCACTCAACCACCTACAGTCAGTCCGTCGTAGGTCCGTCTAGCGTGGCTTAACCTCGAAGTTCAAACCGTCTGGCTGAGGATTTAGATTCGAGCTCTTTCACAAACAAACGAATTTATTTAAATTACTTAGGGTTAAAAGGCGTCTATAGGTAGCAGGATGGAATGAAGTCTAAGTGTAGCGTATGTTTGTAAATGTTTGTAAATATTATATGAATCAAATTACTGGTTGATGAAGTTTCAGTAACCATGTCCAATATTTTATATGCTCAGCTCAGAATTGTACAAAATTACAACTGAAATATTCAAAATATTCTGAATTCGTGCAGCACTACCTACATATTTGCAGAGATTGCTAAAAGACATTCGTAGATAAACACGAAGACAGACTGGAATATTTGCTGTCAAAACGAGAACGACGGCCATAACAAATAAATAATGTCCGTATTCAGTAACCCTTAACATTTGCACAAAAGTTAACAAACAGGGCCACAACACTGATATTACGTTGGGAACGAAGCGGGCTTGGCGGCTTGCCAATCTCACCTTCCGACCGTGTCGCCCTCGTGTGACGACGCGACGTGCGGGTCAAATATGGAAATTCGAGAATTCTCCCCAACGGACAGTCGAAAATACTGCAGCCGTCCAATAGCCAGACTCGCTACGGCCGCCAAATAAAAGCAATCTCTAACTAAATTCTGAATTTGATTCAATTACTAAACTTCAATTAACACTACTTTAAACATGCTCTATTCATAACCGATTTTGCTAATTAGCGTAGTTTTCAATGTTTGACCCGAGGTGTTAATAATTTAGTTCGACGTATTATAACACTGACTGAACGTTAATTAACTAATGAGCTTCTATAAAGTTAAATGAAGCTTGGTTTTAAATAATACTAGCTTTTGTAAGCGGATTCGTCCGCGTGAATGTCGGTTATTGTGGACTCGAAGTCGAATTGAAAAAAAAGGAAGCATACTCGTATATGCTTGGAGTTCAAGTTAATCCTTATCAAATTCAGTTTAGTAATTGAACAGTGAAAGCGTAACAGACAGATAGGATTAATTTCACATTTATAAATAATATTAGTAGGGATTACTTAACATTTCTGTATTTACTATACCATTTCAAAACAGCTTTGCAATAATCAGCTTTGTATTGTTGACTCGTGGGAATCAGGCCTCCTCTCCAGGAGAGGGAATGGGCCATAATCACCCAGCGGGCCTGGTGCGTTCTCTTAGTAGTTTTCAGTCTCATCGCGAAATTTTTCTTCACAATTTTAAGAGTAGTTTTGAAATAAATTACACAAAGAAATGCACTTACCTGGCGAAACCGATGACTTGCATATAAGTCGTATGTCAGGGTCCTTACCACTGGAAATATGGTCAATTTAAAACTAACTCCTGCCGCTGCTTCACCCGCATAAAAGTAGATTTCTCTATACAAACTTTGTGCCCCCATTTGACTCTTTAGGGGCTGAGTTTTGGAAAATGCTCTCTTAGTGCTCGCTTAGGACATCTTATTAAAAGTAAACCGTATGCAAAAATTTACGATCCTGGTTATTACGTTCTATAATAACAGATCGGCAACGAGATAAAAACAAACGTTGATCTAGACTCTGAAATTGAGGCTTCACAAACCACGCCAAGAATAATATATTTTCAGTGATATCGCTTTCAGGAATACAAAGGACATTGCCAATCCTTGTATGGAAGTTGGACCAAGTGCTGCCCAGAATGAAGACCTAGTGCATTTTGTTCCTTAGGCCAATACTAATCATTAAACCGAAGCGCTTCAAAATCGGCTCCTGGAGTCAAGAAAAAAAAGTGTTTTTCTAACCTAACCTAACCTAAGTTAAAAATCTTTGTGTGGAAGTTTGACCAAGTGCTGCCCAGAATGAAAACTTAGTGCATTTTGTTCCTCAGGCCAATACTAATCATTAAACCGAAGTGCTTAAAAATCGGCTCCTGGAGTCAAGAAAAAAAAGTGTTTTTCTAACCTAACCTAACCTAAGTTGGAAACCTTTGTATGGAAGTTTGACCAAGAAAAGTGCTGCCCAGAATGAAGACCTAGTGCATTTTGTTCCTCAGGCCAATACTAATCATCAAACCGAAGTTCTTAAAAATCGGCTCCTGGAGTCAAGAAAAAAAGTGTTTTTCTAATCTAACCTAACCTAACCTCAGTTAAAAATCTTTGTGTGGAAGTTTGACCAAGTGCTGCCCAGGATATACATATAGTGCATTTTATTTCTCAGGCCAATACTAATCAGTGAACCGAAGCGCTTCAAAATCGGCCCCAGGAGACAAGAAAAAAAGTGTTTTTCTATCCTAACCTAACCTAAGTTGGAAACCTTTGTATGGAAGTTTGACCAAGAAACGTGCTGCCCAGAATGAAGACCTAGTGCATTTTGTTCCTCAGACCAATACTAATCATTAGACCGAAGTGCTTAAAAATCGGCTCCAGGAGTCAAAAAAAAAAAGTGTTTTTCTAATCTAATCTAACCTAACCTAAGTTAAAAATCTTTGTGTGGAAGTTTGACCAAGTGCTGCCAGGATATACATATAAAGCATTTTATTCCTTAGGCCAATACTAATCAGTGAACCGAAGCACTTCAAAATCGGCTCCTGGAGTCAAGAAAAAAATTTATGTTAATTATTAATTAGGTTAGGTTAGGTTAGAAAAACACTTTTTTTTCATGACTCCTGGAGCCGATTTTGAAGCGCTTCGGTTCACTGATTAGTATTGGTCTGAGGACCAAAATGAACTAAGTGTTCATTCTGGGCAGCACTTGGTCAAACTTCCACACAAAGATTGGTTAGGTTAGGTGAGAGCACCATATTTTTTTCTTGACTCCAGGAGCCGATTTTGAAGCGCTTCGGTTTAATGATTAGTATTGGCCTGAGGAACAAAATGCACTAGATGTTCATTCTGGGCAGCCCTTTTCTTGGTCAAACTTCCATACAAAGGTTTCCAACTTAGGTTAGGTTAGAAAAACACTTTTTTTTCTTGACTCCTGGAGCCAATTTTGAAGCGCTTCGGTTCACTGATTAGTATCGGTCAGAGGAACAAAATGAACTAAGTGTTTATTCTGGGCAGCACTTGGTCAAACTTCCACACAAAGATTTTTAACTTAGGTTAGGTTAGGTTAGATTAGAAAAACACTTTTTTTTCTTGACTCCAGGAGCCGATTTTTAAGCGCTTCGGTTTAATGATTAGTATTGGCCTGAGGAACAAAATGCACTAGGTCTTCATTCTGAGCAGCACTTTTCTTGGTCAAACTTCCATACAAAGGTTTCCTACTTAGGTTAGGTTAGGTTAGAAAAACACTTTTTTTTCTTGACTCCTGGAGCCGATTTTGAAGCGTTGCGGTTCACTGATTAGTATTGGTCTGAGGAAAAAAATGAACTAAGTGTTCATTCTGGGCAACACTTGGTCAAACTTCCACACAAAGATTTTTAACTTAGGTTAGGTTAGGTTAGAAAACCATTTTATTTTCTTGACTCCAGGAGCCGATTTTGAAGCGCTTCGGTTTAATGATTAGTATTGACCTGAGGAACAAAATGTACTAGGTGTTCATTCTGGGCAGCACTTGGTCCACACCCTGTCAATCTCCTTTCAGTATTAATCTCTTACTCCAACTAGCTTAAAAGCGTTAGTTTCAACCAGACCGAATTTTTCGTGGAACAACCGCTTACGTACGAACAAGTGGTTTTATCTACTGATATACTGACTTTCTAACTAAATTATGCTTAGCAGTTCTCAAAGAGGAATTCTGAGTATTCTCCGTGCCTTTATATTAGCGAAGTGAACATAGCAAGCATTTTTATATATTTAATTAAAACTGTTCAATATCCTACATTTAGGTTAATATTTTAAGTCTATTTGAAGAACTCTCATTAGGCGGAATCACCATGAGAATAGAAAAATACCTATTATAGATATGATTCATATCAGAAAATAACAACCTAGAACAGTACAAGAAACAAAAATAATAAGACAGACAATTGGATGACTCGATGTAGAGCTGAGATGCGCCACTGAGCAACTAAAGTAGGTAACACGACTGGGTTTTAGTCAGAAAGAAAGAAAGAAAGAAAATAAGTTTATTTTACCCAAATGAACGCACAATCTATACATTAACTGTCAGTGTACATGAACTGTAAAATAAATATATAAAATGAATAAATAAAATGACCGATGATAGAACGAATTTGCCACCTTGAAAAAAAAAGAAAATTACTCTCAAAAAGGAATTTTTCACTTAAGGCTGAAATAGTGCCATTTATACCTAAGTACTATAATAGACCACTGGGGGCTTACAATCAGTACTTTACCGTCAGTCTGAAAAGTGCCTATGGGTCTCAAAAAGCAGCCATTTGGCGCCAATCATTAGCAAGCGCTTGCAAGCGCCACCCACGCAAGATGTTTCCTCTCAAGTCGCAGTCAGTTTTCAAACCTATTCTTGTTTAAGTGGACAACATGTAGTTGCATTCATTCAGGCTGGGTCTTTAAATATAATGACCCAGTTTCTGAAGGAATAGAGACCTACCTTAGTTATTTTTGTTTTCCGAATTAGATTCTTGTGAATGTGTATTTTTTCTTCGATTTCATGTCTAACACATGTATTAAAGTGTTAAAGTGGTATGTGTTGTTAAGAAATATTCAAGGTAGGTAATCAAACTTTGACAAACTCTTCAGACAAAGTATAGAAAAGGTATTTTTCTTCAACTTTTACAACTATGCATGTCGTGTTTAAGCTTATTTGAATCGTCTTAGTAGTTAACTATTCATTATAGTAGGTAACAAGAGTCTGATAAAAGAAACCAACACGATGGGTAGTGGATCTCTTCATAGGCTACTAGTATACTCATCATATTTGAATTTCACCTTTCTGGTCTCAATTATCATACCGGTATTACCAAACACAATGGATCCAAGAGTACGTAACCTACGCCGTGTAACCTCAAGAATTTTATGTGTTAACTAACCACACTCAAGTGTATTGTACCTACTCTTATTGAGCCTGTTACACTTTCAACATCAAAGAAACTAGGATGATTTCTGTCAAGAGTAAGTTTTCAGACTAAAGCATAGTTTGAGGAATACTCAACTTCAAATGCTTAATCCGAAATCGCAAGTGAGACCATTCTAATCTCTGAATTTGAATTAAGCAACAACTCCATAGTTGTTATATGGAAACTTATTATGTACATGTAATAAATTCTACATATTTACGAGTACCTATTTATTTCCACCAACAAGTTTGGATCAAATAATTATGTTTGATATCACTTTTTGCTGGTTAACGCTGACAAGAAAGAATGAAAGAAACTAATATATTTCTACTTGAATGCTCCCATGGTCTGAATCGGCAAGATTTTCCAATTTCAATTTTCTTTTGAAGAAATCATTCTCCATTAAAAAAACAAATTCAACGATGTTAATTTCAATAAATAACAAAGCTGCTGTCAATTTGATTGACGGAAGCTTAGTCGAAATTGAGAGGAGTGGGAGAAATTACTAAGAATATGGGTGTGAGGTCGTTTGTTTGAACATCACAATTTACTTGCAGTTTATAATGAAAGCTGCCGAACGTGACTGAAGAGAAAATGTCTGAATTAAAGTTCCAGTGATCCCCGATACTTAAACATCGAGTCTGTGAAAGATACTCTTATTTACTGTGAATCATAGACAGTTTATCTATCTTAAATATTGTATTGGATTCAAAACTGTTTATCTAACTACCCTAGCGATAACTTAAAAAATATTTATATTTTTAATTAAACTTAGATCAAGGCTGATTCATTCAAGTATTGTATAGTTTTAACGGATTTTTGCGTAGTTTATTAAAGAAAACAGAATTGCTGTGATTGCTCTACATAAAGTGGAAGTAGAACACAACATAAACATTACATTCATAAATACATATATACCAAAATATATTATTTTATACATTATCAAAAAGTACTGTACACAATCCCACTATAAAATTATTATATTCTCACCTTAATATTCATAATATTTCCTGACCGCCCCAGGTATTCTATACATTGCCTAGGTATGGTATAGAATACTTGAATTATACAGATTGCCGGTAACGTAATACATATCATTACAAAATAAAAGTTACAATTTATAGAGGAGAGTATTATGAAAGACTGATAAAATAAACTTATTATTGTAGCCACTTAATGCCGACGTGAAACATGACCAACAAACATTCTAGTTAATTAGTAACCAATGATTGGTCATTCGATTATGTAAATTAATAATTTACACAGCCTGTTAGTGTTGATTTTATAATTTTCTCATCAAATCAGCATCATTTGCTGTACCTATGGCTCATATTTCGGTGACAGAGACTTATGATCTGGCTCGACTGTCAGCCTCGGTGAAACATTGAATACTTGGACCATATTTCAAGGCAAGGCTACAGCTAATGTTATGTAAACGTTTCAAGGCAACGTTGAAAGCCTTACACCAATAATTCAAGATACTCAAGGATTCTACAATATGCAGATTTTTTGTACAAAACAACTGCTAATTTCTAGGAATGTTTAATGTTGTTCCAAATTGTTTTTCGTAGAAAAGATTCGTAGTTTATAAATATAAAACCTCTTACCAAACAGTGCCTACAAGCTTATTGATCTTAGCCTTCGGAATATTCGTATAGGATAACATCATCATATGAGCCCTTAAGGCCTAAAATAAGTTAAATTTTAATCACAGCCAGGGGCTCAAATTTAAAACGGAACGCGACGTTAGCAGGGGCCCTAATTTGAATAATTCTCTCAATACAAATACAGCCACACCCCAGAAGGTCGGGGAGGGTCGCGCGCTACGCACACGTGCTATAAATACTTGCGTTAAATTTTGATTGCACGAAACGGTCTGCGAGTAATACAATTACCACGTTACGCTACAAACTACCGCTATAACACGGCTGGCAACACCCTAACAATCACCTTTGTTCCTCTCAACTAACGGCCAATTTTAGGCACGTCAGAATATTCCACATCGATATTCCACCGCTAAGACCGAGCTATGCGAAACTTAGCTAAATCCTTTGAAAGTCATACCCGTAATATCTCGTTTAGACATCGTGTTTTTCACGCTAGTGAGTTTCAGTTTCCTTTCCCGACCGGGACTACAAGCGTTTCTTTTCTATATAAGGAAATTCACCATGAAAAAATACGGTGTTGCCCATTCAATTTTTTTGAACGTAAAAATGTTAAAAAGAAATTAACTTTTATCGTCTTGAAACAGATCGTAGATAATTATTTCACTGGCTTTTAAACAAAATGAGGTCAGCACGAACGAGCGTAAAATAATTATTTAGAGTCTGTTTCTAGCCACTTAGTACCTACCTACTGAGAAAATAATTTGAAGTTCACTTCTTACAAATTAATTTGCATCGTATTTTATTTTTCGGAAGACATCGACATTTTCTTCTGTGATTATAGGTACATACAGTATCTACCCACGAGTGGAAGGAAGCGTCTCAAACTCAATTTGCGGGCGACAAATAGAATTTCGCGTTTTCGAAATTACGTATGTCTGTGTTACTCTCAAACCGAGATATTTCTAGACACGCTTCACATCGGGTTCTGTATATTAATTTATACAAGTCCCAGAGTATATTGTGTAATCTCGACCCAACAATGAGTTTTGCATATTATTTTAGAGCATTTCCTTAAAGCTCGGGCCGACTGCACGAGGACAGATAAATGCTTCAGACCACTTGTATGCAAAAAAGTGGTAAAGTTAAGATTTGCTATTTCGTGTAGTATTAAACTTTTCTAGAAAAAAATAATTGTTTAATTCAATTTTTTTATATTATAAAAAACTAAGTAAGTTATTTAATCATTAAAAGTAAAAAAATACAGACAAATATTATAACCAGTTTAGTTCAACTGAATTACATGTCCAGCGATATCTTATTTATCTGTTACAAATGTTTCTTAAAATATGAAATAAATAATTAGGCTATTTAAATTTTAGGTTAACCTACCTCGAGTACTAGACAAAATCAATTAGAATCAGAGAATACGGTTTTGTTAAGTTCAAAATATAACCAAATAAGATTTTGCCAGCGACAGGCAAAATTCTTTAACATTTTTGACATCATCATCATGATCATTATTTGTGCACTCCGGAATCATTGAACCCCATTGACCGTCTGACATCTAACTTTAGCCAATAATAATTTTAAAATAAATGAAGACTACACAACAGCCACTACCGCGGTCACACCTAATCGTTAAAAAAAAATTGTTCCTTTCAGTATTAATATAGAAGTTAACTAGATAAACCAAGATAAATGTAATAATGGCTGCAGGGTGTCGGATGGCGCGGCAGCCTGGCGGCGGGGCAGCACTATGGGGAAATTAAGTCGTATTCAGGACATAAAATGTAGAACTTCCATGTTTTAACAAACATAATTTTTTTAAATAATTTATATTGTATTTTTAAAAATTATACAGTTTATGAAATATTATGATAGACATATAATATATTATAATAAACAGAAAACGATTCCCTTTAAATGATGCTAGCTAAACTTTATAAGTAGTTAAAAATAAACTCTTAAAATTACTACTATTATAATAAAATAAGAAAAACCAATTCCAAAGATTCATTTATAAATTTTAGAGACTTTCATATTATTATTATAAAGTTTTCTTTGTCTAAAGTGTACAACAGTATGTGTAGAACAACTGAATCTGTGGCTATTCAAAAACCTTTTTTAGCATGACAATTCTAAATCGCTTATTGTGGTATCTAAGGAAAACACTACACAAAGGGCTGAATAACGCCAAATTACTCTTTCCCCGTCATAGAACATATCATACCATTTATAGTTATGAAAATATGGTTGTGTTTTATCGAAAGCATACTGTTTGAATTTTTTAACTTTCCTAACTTTTCCACTTGACATAAAATCAATTTATCAATCTTTTATACCCGTCAGTAATTTTTGCGATGCGCAGATAATTTTTAAAAGCCGTCAGCAAGTTCTTAACTGAACCTTCTTTGTTCATTAATTATCTTTTATTTTTCCAAAATCTTGTATCACATCATTTTACAAAACCTTGATTTTATAATAAATTTACTATATATGTAAAACTTTGCTAGCGACTTCAGCTGCGAGAATGTTTTCATGAAAACTATAATACCCTGTAAACCGTATTTTGAGTAGTTTTATTAAGCTAATAATGAGTCTTTATCAAACATTTTGATTAGAATTTTCACAAAGTCTCAAGTTTATTAAGTAAAGAATCCGAATTCAAAATTCACAATCCTTCATGTTATCTTTGAAACTTCCCAAATTGTTCTATTGGGAGTAGTTCTGAAAACAATTAATAACAACCTGTTTTTATTAACTTCCTTCTTTACTTCCTTTTCAAAACTAAAAAATGAAGTTTCACTTGTTATAACGGATTATAGTATGACACGTGTATGTTATCTGAAGACACATTCGTGAAAGGACGTGCTAGCGGAAATAGTTTCGCTACTAAATTTTGCTACCAATAGTGATAACATCCGCTTAGTTTTGAACAGGCTTTTTTATTAGTTAATAATATATAGTTAGCAAAGCCAGGTCGTTGGTAGTTGACATAATATACGTAAATTCACCGACTTTAAATTGAAATATCTTTAATAAGACATTTCTATTAACAGGCTTAATTCCTAAGAGGAAAATGTTTAGAAATTGAATCTTTTGTATATTTTTCATCACTATAAGCTAAAAAATATTCCATTACTCTCTCTCTCTCTCTCGTAATAGGCTTACACATTTTTTCACTCAATTTTATTTCTATTAATATCAACAAGTTTTAGATATACCAATGGAAATATGAAAATTAATTAATTCTCGGTCATACGTGCTTAATTGCCTAATTAAAACTCACAATTAAAGGTCACACGTGCTTGTGTTCACTTTATCCCTTTGAAATCTCACATACCTTATTTATTATAGCATTTTTGTTTTACTAACTTTGTATATGATATGAAATTATTTAGTACTAAACAATTCTTTATGTGCCTAATTGAGATAAAAATATTGAAAGCTTCATCTTTTAAACAAGCTGCTAAATAAGGCATTTTAACGTATTTTGCTTTTGACTCTGTCTGCAGTACTCTAAAATTTCAACGATGAATCCCTTTTTGTTTCCTCATGAGATCTCAACTTGATTAATCTATAGGTACTAATTTTATGAAGCTGAAAAGTTTTTTTATTTGAACGTGCTAATTTCAAAACTACTAGTTTGAATTAAAAAATTCTATAAGTGTTGGATAGCTTTTTCGTGGAAAGACTCGGGATCTAAAGCGCTGGCCACACAGAAAAGACGTAAGACGCAGACTGGGCGCGGGCATTTGTCTCTACCGCGTCACTTTCATACAAAATGTATAGAAGCGTCGCGACTCAAAACATACAGAACAGACAGGGCGCGGGCGCAACGCTGGTACATTTGCGTGCGCCCGCGCCCTGTCTGCGTCTTACGTCTTTTCTGTGTGGCCAGCGCTAAATGTATACGAGGACGCGGATGAAACCGCAGGAGTTTACCACTAAGTGCTTTAATAGTTTTTCAAATTATTGAAAAATAAAATAAAAAAATACAATGTGTTGTTATGAAAGTGTATGGCATTTCGGGAGATAATTATGTTAGTGCTACTCGACCCGAATCAATAATAAAATGAGTAAGTAATTTTTTATTTATTTTTTCATTATGGAAATCGGTACGTGTGAACTACCTTTATTAAAAAGCGGCCTGTCTGAAACTCGCCCTATAACTGCGCTTTCACACACACAAACACTATTTCATTGATCTCTTCCCGCATGTTTGTTTAGAGAGTTATTCTGAAAACCAACTAAAAATAAAATAAAATTTATTATTGACCATTGACTAAGTATTGTAGTTTTATATGATTATTTGTGACTTTTTTACAACCTCCCGAAATACCATACACTTTCAAAACAACACATTGTATGTATATTCAATTAACTGAATAATAGAGAACTTTTTAGTTACAATTTGAGATAAAATAACAACTGCGCTGATTTTTACAGAACGTATTTATGGCCAGGCGTTCACAGACGTTTCCCCGCAGTGCATCGTGGCGGTGTGTTGAGTGTTATCAATACACTCCGGTAACTCGATCACTGACCATCGATAACGTGTTAAATGGATCTTTATTCTGAAGGGAAATGTACAATTTATTTTGCATTTCATTTTTGCTGCTACACACTTTGAAGATGCTTTTTAATACCGATGCTTGGCGCATCTTGGGCTTATAAAACATGGTTTTAATTGAGTTCGGGTTATATTTTTATGTAGATACACGCCGGTTTTCGTTCCCAGAGATTGACGAGACAAAGGAGGAGGGTGATGAGGAAATAAAACACATTTTCCGCAACAAAAGGGCAACACGTTTAAAAAAACGTGACATTCTATAAACGATAGCAAACAAACAAAAATATATGAGATTTATATGCGCTACCGAAATGTTTCGTCAGCAAATTTTTGGTATTAATATTCTTTGAAGTGGGATATCATAGAATATTTCCTCCCTCTCTGGAGGGTACGAGAGCAAGTAGTTTTAGTTAGTAAAAGTTAGGCTTTTGCTACAAAGGAAAAAAGGAGTTTTAGTGAGTAAAAGTTAGGCTTTTACTAACTAAAACTCCTTTTTTCCTTCAGTTGCCCTTTGAGTTCTAGGGCCGCGGTAACACCTTCGTATACCTAATCCCGAAACCCCAGCATGAAATATAAAAAAATAAATTGTACCTATTTCTCGTTTGCCGATCGTAGATCTAAATTCAAGTGACTCAGGACCTTTGAAAGTTCTAAACCAAGCAATAAGTAGGTACAAACGCCAATAATAATAAGCTTAAGTCAAGTACACTATATAAAGCTATTGGAACGGTGATCCCCAAACTAGACGTTAGTCTGTCTTTCCTATATTTTCTTGTTTCCTCAGGTGTATTTGCCCTTCCAGGTTTAATTATTTTAAAACGGTTGATTTTTTTTAAGTAGCAAAAACTTGTGGTCAAAAACAACACGTTTTATTCTAGCATAATCGTATTATAAAATAAAGCCCGTCACCGCGTCTATCTTGCGGCGTGAACGCGGTATACTGAAAAACTACTGCGTGGTATTTTACCAAAAAAAGTGATTCTTGAGGAAAGTTTGGGTGTCTAACACGTGTATATTATAGTAGAGAATTGCCGAGAATTAAAAAGATTTCTAACACACATGCCAAGCTGGGCGGGTTGCTAATTCACATACGAATGAAATATTTTTGTTTATAACTTTACCCAAAAAAACGTGTCTTTTTTAATTTAATATTTAGCCTCTTGTAAACTACATTTTCTATTTCTATAAATAATATAATATCTATGAAAACTTAGCGAAACGTAAACTGAATTAATAAAAAAATCTGTTATGTGTAGCGCAGTCAAACTTGATGTCGGGACTGAACGAAAGCAGCTTCATGCATTGCAAATCGCGATTGTAGCGAAGCGTCGAAGCGAGCGGTACCCTCATGTGGCGAGTTTGCAACCTACGCGGTCACTATTTCTTCCTCCATTTTCTTTGAACACATGTTGTATTGTGAAACTCGTTGAAACGTACCGTTATTGCAAACGGACAGCATTAAATGACTTGAAAAGAGTAATAAGGCATAGGTGAGGATTCGGATTGAAATTGTTTTGTAAAAGATATTTTTATTGGATATTTCAGTCTAATTTTCTTAGGTTTCCTATAATACTTGGTGAATCAATGGACTCATAAATGCATCGGCCTCAAAATATCTTATCTGTGTCATTGCCTTGTCAAATACTAATCGATAACTTTTAAGAAGCTTTCTAAACCCGTTGCTCTATTGTGATTTCAGTCGCAGCACCTAATAAAGACAAATGTCCAGATATTCTATAATTATCTGCATTAACAAAAGGACAATTTTAAATTATTAAAATCAAAATATTTATATACAGTCATGGACATACAAGTAGGTATGTAGAGAAACGCAAAAAGGGAAAAAAGTCGTATAAAAAACCCTGTGATTGTTTGATAGTGAAAACTATCATTATCAAACATCTTATTATGTATTTAAATTGCGGCTTCCAAACGCAAAGGACAACTGAAGGAACACAGGTGAGGTTTAGTTAGTAACAGTCAGGCACACGCTAGTTACGCTGTGTTTGTTTTGGTTGAATGTTGCAATTCCTACATTCATCCCTTTTCAGCACATGCATACCTATAGTGACAGAGACCGCCCGCCGCGTAATCGAATATGGAATGACGTTTCTATGTGTACCCCGCAAATTCAATGGCGTCGAAATGACTGGACTGTGAAATGTTACGCCTGCAATCAAAATTCGAAATCGTGTGAAAGGCCCACGGGACAAATTGGGCTCATTGTCCACCAGAGTCATGGCATATGACATTATATCGTGTTGCGTTTATATTTCCTGATAGCCACAATCTAGTAGTATTTATAGAAAAGTCAAAAATGAACAAGTTACTTTTAGACAAGCGTAACTTTTACATAATAAAAAAAACTATATAGGTTTAGCTGATATTGAAACTTTCCAGGTGAGGCTCTCTACCACAATGGTACTTTACGCCAATTTGCCATGAGTGCATCTCATGACAATTCTAATACGCTTAAACACGGCTATACTCCGTCGGTTTAGGTAGTTAACTAAAGGTAAACAATCTTGGTATGTCTTTTTATATTAAAGAGGTCGTATATAATATACACAAAGATTATTTAAATTTAGTTTATTAGCTAACATCGATTTAGGTAAATACCTATTTGCAAAGATTTTTACATACAATTTATAGACAACTTTTAGATAAAAAGACATGCCAAGACTGTTTACCTTTAGTTAACTACCTAAACCGACGGAGTATAGGATCTATTGATTTATTACGGAGTTCCGGCGCTTACTTCCGATCTCAGATCATTCCGATATTCCCCCTTCCTCTCTTCCTCTAGTCAGTCATCGGCTACATGAATCAACAAAGCAATTTTAATTGTTATGACAGTTTTGTTATGATCCCTAGAAAGAGTTCTGTTCTGTCTCGTCATCAGAATAGGTATTTCTATGGCACTAATTTGAAAGTAACAAGTAGTAAGTCGCATTGAATAAAAAACGAAATCAAAATCGGTCCACAATTGTACTACTGTTGCTAAGTATATACTGACATAATAATACATACAGACTATACTATCTACGGATTGAAGAGTAGATGCCTACTTTGCATGTATCCGTATAGAAATAAGAAAATCAGGGTAAGAAAACACTCTATAATCTGTACCCTCCGGTAACGGATAAAAAATGGCACAATAGGCTTTACTGTCTTATCTATGTCGCGATGAATTTAGAAAAATAAGTGATGTATTCTTTATACTTACGTTAGCTAATAGGGAAATAATATTATCTAACAAAATTGATTTAGGTATATGCACTGCACCCAGTGCCCTCACTTAGGCGGTACCAACGGTGACCAGACACAGTCCCTGGAGGGGCGCAATAATATTATATCTAGTTATTTTATTTTGTACTGTATTTTTTTCTAGGAGTGTAGTTATAAAAGCCCGCCCCGGGCTAAAAGCCTAGTTACGGCACTGACTGCACCCACATATAAAACCGACAGAAATGTCCCATAACTAACGAACCACAGATCTACCAAACAATTTATTTGAAATCGCATTCCGGTTAGCTACCTATTTCTCTTGCATATCGGAATGCTATTCATGACCACAGAGCGAAGCGAATTCCGCGTGGAACAATCGATTGAAATAATCTTCTTTTTTTCCAGAATGCGCCCCAGAGCTGTGCCCTGAAGAGCTGAAGCCAGAACTGCCGGCAGCACCCTTAACAAGTGAGTCCATTGCGAGCTTTTTACAAAACATAAAAACACGAATCCAGTTCATCGTCGTTAAGTGCATCCCACAATTCCGTAAAGAGAACAAAATAAAACTTTACTTGAATTGAAACCACTCAACACTCGTTCAAATCTCGATAGAGGAGTGCTCGTCTGTTCTCAGAATGTCTTACTTGTTGTTTTAGGATTCCGTAGTCTGAAACCCTTATAATCACGAATGATCCGTCAGACGTCACTACCGAAACATTGAAGTATTCCTGTTTC
Organism: Mythimna separata; assembly: GCA_030763345.1. Lineage (NCBI taxonomy): Eukaryota > Metazoa > Arthropoda > Insecta > Lepidoptera > Noctuidae > Mythimna > Mythimna separata. Next base: position 15,473,932 of record CM061167.1, on the reverse strand, counting down.
AGCACAAAAGATTTCCGCAACAAAAGGCCTTCCAACGAAATTTGGAATTTACAATTAATAATGCATACGTAGCCTTAACGTATCTAATACAGAAACACAAATTTAAGTCAACTTAAGAACGAATTCTTTACATGAAAATAACTGCAAAAATAATATTTATTGTAAGCTCCCGCTATTTCTACGACACAACACAGATTGTAGCATTGTAGCAAACATTACGTCGTACCTACTTACGGATCCATACACTACGCGTGGGTCAACGTGCACTTGGCGTCACTTTCCTGACCTTCGTTTGAAAGTTCTACAACTGTTACGTCTATTTTTCCGTCTCCGTTTTAGATTCCTGGAAATAGGAGGAACAGATTGGTTTTTAGAGTGTCTAATATTGAACAATAACTTTTTATTGAGGTAGAAAATCGTCAAATAATTCCTCCGCTCTGAGTGGAACGTATCTGACTTTTGTTGACTAAAACCTGTGCTCCTTCAGTTGCTTTTTGCGTTCTTAGATCACGGTAACTGTTTCGAACCATAGCTCATCATGTTGTACTCACACCTGAGAACCCTGGAATGAAGGCAAAGATGGAACACGACTGGGTTTAAGTCAGAAAAAGTCTGCCACACCCTCCCGCTCCGTCCAGAGAACGAAAAATCATAAGGATAATTTCCCACCTTAAATTTATTTTTTGTTTTTAAGATAAAGTTGTTAAGCAATCAATTCAGATTCAAGAGCTTCTTTTTCACAATTCGTATAAGCACAGCTAAAGTGTGGAATTGTCTGCCAGGCCCGTGCTCCTGACAATCTTTGACCTATCAACTTTAAAAGAAAAGCTAACATCTTTAGTCTCGTTTCCATCGCTACTTCAGGCAAGTTCGAGGTCGAGAGCTGTATCAATATGAATTAAAAAATAAGTAATCTTTAGGTTTTTTTTTCTAGTCACTTTTACTGACTAAATCTCACCAAGTTCCTTCGTTGCTTTCGTTCAAATTAAGAAAAAATAGTAATCAAGAATACTCCATATAATATAAACTAGAGCTTGACTGCGATCCCACCTGATGATAAGCAGTGATGCAATCTCTAATGGTGAGGCGCACTAACTAGTTACAAGATAATTTCAGGCATTCTAATCCCTAATCAAATTGAAGTGAAGTGTACTAAACCTGCCACTAATTAATGATAAGCTAACGTTTCATTATAGTTAATTAATGCGTGCAGCTGTAAGCCACTACCTTCGGATTAATCAAATAATACCTAATCAACAGTCGTCTTCAATCAAAGGACCACATAAGCGTCTGGGGATCGGATAACAGACTGTCTGTCTGCATTCCACAAGTTATGGTGAACTCTACTAGTGTAATTATATTTAACTTCATTTATTTATTGACAGCTGATGTGGTAAATGTTGTTCCGCCGTACGAAAATATATTGGGGGTTAGGGGTAAGAGGGCATAAGATAACCTACGACCTATCTTCTACCGACCTTTTTTCTAGCTGTCCCTTGCGGTTTCACCCGCATTTTTCGTTACTGCTCCGCTCCCGTGGGTCGTAGCGTAATGGTATATAGCCTATAGCATTCCGCGATAAATGGGCTATCTAACACTGAAAGAATTTTTCAAATCAGACCAGTAGTTCCAGAGATTACCCCCTACATACAAACTTACAAATTTTACCTCTTTATAATATTAGTATAGATTATTTAGTATAGCAAAATCTATTATAGATGTTTTATCTCACGAAAGCGGGTGACCCATTATAGTGTGTGTAAGTGTACATGCACACTCTCTTTGTGTGCGTAAGCTCGGGAGCGCTCAGTCGCGGCCGGGTCGCCGGCTTAGTCAGTAGTGCTTCTTGATTCGCGTCAAAATAATTTGTCGAGTACCGTCAGCATGCAAGGTACGAAGAAACGGAGGAAAGTTGTTCGTAGTTGCGATAAGGCAACTTTATGTTGTGTGTAATATATGAATGTATTTATTTATTTTAATTACTAGCTATACTTACAGTATGCATCAAAGCGTATAGCTAGCGATATTGATCATTTCTTTACTGCTGTATAAAAAAATCGAATTTCGGTTCCTGAGCAATCAGGGCGTTCAGCAGATTATTTATAAGGCGTAACCAAGGTAACCATAAAAACCATCGAAGGAACCTCGACGCGCGCACCCGCGCCTGTCAGTCCGCGTCGCTTACAGATGACAGACGCCACGCTCTTATTGAGTTAACTATATTAGTGGTGAGAATAAACTATTGATAAAGTATCTGGTCCGTTTGATTGTGTTCCACCACCACAACACATCAACATGTTAAACGATTTTATAACTGTATTGTTTATTTAGGCTCGTCAAATGATTGCAAATATTTATAATTTGTTCAAAGAAGAATATTAATTCACGGAACTTCATCGAGAACCAAATTGTGATTTATCATATTTGCGTAATATTACAAAACGCACTGCAGCAGCGACGGGGGTAAGTGAAAGAACAGTGCAAAAAACTAATAAAAGAAGGAAGAGATGTCGCAAGTAACTACATCTTCGAATTTTATGTCACCCATGAAAAACCGAAGAAAGAGAGAAAATAAAGGTGGATTTACAGGTGACGTTGTACGGAGCGGGTTGTTCCCGTTCGTCCACACCCCGTCGTCCATACTGCGAACGACTGGAAATGATGCGTTCCGTTCGTCCACAGTGTAGACGAACAGAACGCAACATTCTCACATTCCCAGTCGTCCGCACCTCGTTTCATGTTTAGTTTAAGAGTCAGTGTAAAGAAATTTTAAATTAAATAAATGATTTAACGGTTTAATTAATTTAAAAACAACATAACCTATAATATTTAAAATTTCTTTACACTGACTCTTAAACTAAACATGAAACGAGGTGCGGACAACTGGGAATGTGAGAATGTTGCGTTCTGTTCGTCTACACTGTGGACGAACGGAACGCATCATTACCAGTCGTCCGCAGTGTGGACGACGGGGTGTGGACGAACGGGAACAACCCTACGGAGCACAATACAAAATTTTCATATCGTACTAATAAAACAAATTCCAACATTAATATCATCAAATAAAATAAATAAATTGTTTATTTGGTCTCAAAAGGTTACATTACAAGTGTTAATGAAACATCCCCAGTAAGTTATTATTAATATTTCAGTTGGGGTTATTTCGTTCCTTTCCTTAATTGTATAACATTGGCAAAGCTAAGGTCAGTTTTGAATGAAAAAGTTGGTTTCGATGGATGCCTCGTAACGCTGCGTAAGTTATTAAATAAATTGGGCAACAAGTGGCAACTTTATTATTTTGTTCAATAGCGATGACCTTGCTAACGCTACCTGTAGTTACGCACACAAGAGCGAGTGTCTATACACATCACAACTACAAGTATGGCTCACCCGCTTTCGTGAGATAAAACAACTATAATACTAAAATAAGTAAATTCTTTTCTTTTTATCCTCTCACAGGTCCACAAAGTTTCTTCCATTCACGAGTAAACTAGATTATATGAAGGCCTGTAACGCTGTTCCTCATACATGGCTTATGAGGGTGCTAGAATTATATAAAATTGATACGGTACAGCAGGTTACCGAGCTTTGTATTGTCGGTAAACCGAAGGATCGACTCTCCGTTAACATTGATACCTAACCCTCTTCAGTCCAGAACCTTGAAGAGATAACGTGGTACAGTTCTATTCAAGACTACTAAGGAGCTTAACGACTTAACGAACAATACCAAGAAAAGTACATTACACAAGAAGAAACACAAAAGAAGAAGAAAGGTTCTCACATTCACAATAAATTTATGTTTGACAGAAATATTTACTTTGTTTAAGTAAATATTTGTGTCAAACATAAATTTTCCAAAATGAGAAATTTTAAAATAACAGTAATAAGGATGTTATCAGGTGGTAAAAATCTGTGGTAAAAATGACCATTATGACGAATCGTAAAAATTTAACGAAAAATACAATTAAAAAACCGGCCTAGAGAGTGTCGGGCCACGCTCAGTGTAGGGTTCCGTCCGTCACAATAAGTGTCCAACTTTTCAAAAACTGTTCGTCCCATCAAGTTTAAAATAATTTTCCTAGAAAGTCTTTATAAAGCTCTACTTTCCAGATTATTCTCATATTTTCTAAACTTATGGTTCAAAAGTTAGAGGGGGGGGGACACATTGCTTTTTACTTTTGGAGCGGAATTATTGATATTATCAAAAAATGTTTTTAGTAAGCCCCTATTCATTTTTTAATAGCTATCCAACAATATATCACACGTTAGGGTTGAAATTAAAAAAAAAACACTTTCCACTTTACATGTGGGGGGAGGGGGAGGGGAGCTACCCTAATAAAACTTTTGTTTCCAATTTTTATTTTACTACTTTGTCGGCGTAATTGATATACATATTGGTACCAAATTTTAGCTTTCTAGTGTAAACGGTCACAGAGATTAAACGAGGACGGACGGACAGACATGGCGAAACTATAAGGGTTCCGTTTTTGCCATTTGGCTACGGAACCCTAAAAATGAAATCAAAGGTTAACACTATTGAAAATATTAGCCCAAGGAACGTATCAGGACCTCGACAGTAAAGTTAATTGTGATATGAAATTAGCAATAAAAAGTATAGGGATTACTAAATACAGATGAAGAGACTGTCGAGATTTTATCGTTAACGTGTATGGTTCTTGCGATTTATTCAATCTATCGTCCACTTCAAAAACATTTAAAGCTTATAAATACTCTAGTTTACTTAATATTTAAGTTTCTTTTGTAAATTAATATATTTTTTTGTTTAGTCATCAATTTTCAAAAAGCTTTTTTTTGTTTTGAATGCTCATTTCCAAAAACTAACACGATAAGCGACACCATTTCGCGAAACGGCTACGTTTCAAAGTTTTGTTTCGAATACGAATTACGAAGTAGTTGTCCATCATGGAAAATCTGGCTGGACGTACCAAGAAGAAACAATATATTTTTCCCCTTACTGTTATTTATTTGCTTACGAAAGCTGACACTAACGCTTATAGGATACCTGTCGGGAACGATCACATTCCATTGACGCGGAGCGACAATCTGTCGCTAACCATCCACCGGCCACTATGACGCCACAAACAGCTGAGTGCACACCTAGCTGACTGCCAGAATATTTTTTAGTCGAGTTGCTTCGTGATATATTTTTATTCAGATTATATAATAACACTTGACTTGCGATACTGTCCACAATGTTGTGTCACTTATGTTCGAATAGGTACGAATACATATATACATATTTTACTATATGTTTTGATGAAAATTCACAACAAACTGCCCTGTCTTTGCCCAACTACGTTGACGTCGATTTTCTGCCTAATGCTTAAATACCATTATTTTACGTGGCATAACTGACTCCCATAACTCCGCATCACCCGCAGGATACGGAAAAAGCAAATAGGTATTCAAAATATTTACCGCAGTTGTGGAACGCAAAAACCAGCTGAAAAAACACAGGCTGGTTTCAATGATTATTTCCCACTTAAAAAATAAAGTAGGTACCTTAACTTAGTAACTATGTAACCCGGGTTCTCATATAAAAAATTGTTAAAATGCACATAATATTGAAATAACTATTAATTAATCTAAATTTTGTGTCCTTTTTGCATGCTAAGTAATCCGTTTCTTCGAGGCTTTATAATAGGTAGATACTTAAGCACGCAAACAATTTACGTGTGTCATGTTTCTTTGAAACTTGAACTTTCACACCCTCGTTTAACAGAATGCGCAAAATATATTCGCTTGAACACGCGTCAACTCCGATACGAGCAAGCGATACGCGCGGCGCTCCCGTCGAAAAATCGCTCCGTGCATTGTTAAAGTGCGACTGCTTGATGAATTTATTTGACATGAAAGCCAATACACACACTTCATACAAATAAAACTGAAGCTGCTATTTTGTGTAAACAAAAATGTTCTATTTTTACCTGAATTATTAATCATCTTCCAGCTATTGTCCCATATTTCTTGGAGTCGGCGCAACACGTTTTTTTTTGTATTCTATCCTGTTAGCAATCACGTTATCACTGACATAGCACACAATCGACTAAACTTTTCTTTGGCCTTTCTCTGCCTCTCTATCGATCTACATAATAACTCTTTTAGTAACATGCGTTTCATCCCACCTCTTGACAAACAATTCCATTTCAACTTTTCAGTCACTGGCGCCACTTTCAAAAACCCTCAAATATCCTCATTTCTCAGTTTATCCTTTTTCCTCACTCCAAATATCGTTCTTAAAACTACCATTTAGTTATTTATACATTTCATATAACCTATCTACCTCGTTGCCGAGATTATACGTACACTGTCCACGGAAGCTGAAGTATCTGTAATCGACCCGACAGAAATTTAATGCTGCAATCATTTTATGATTAGCAATTTTATGCAGCAAATTATACATTATATCTAAATTGTATAGGTACCGAGGGGAAATCGAGCAAAATATGAGATCGGCGTATCTAGTAACTAGGCCACTTCAAATAATTACCAAGAGTTAGGTCAGCTTTATAGGTCGTAACTAATAAACTAACAAGATAATAAGCATATGAAATAACTCGGAAACTTAGATAATTTACAATTTAGATACTTTACTACGATATTTTACTATTAAATCAAGTAGTTCGTTAGCAAGAATCGTTTCTACGCATTAGACCAGAATTCTGAAGGTAAGTTTTCTTAAGTAGCTATCTTAAGAAAACTTTTGCTTAGTTGATAACAATACAATAGTTTTTGTTTCCCGTAGGCTATCATCAAATAACTTTTCCAGCTCTGCGTGGAGCGAGAGTGATTGTCAGACTTTTACTAACTAAAATCTACGATGTTCCTTCAGTCCTCCGCAGTCCTGGCAGGTGTCAACCCTAGCTGGCGCCGTTAATTTTGCTGACATCCCTTTGAAGCTCGCATCATCGTCCCGGTCTTAGTTGTAACGTACGGCCAGACGGCGAGCTATTCATTGAATTTCATTGCTTGTATCACTGCTTCGTAGAAGGAGGTCTCTGCCTATATAATAGCTCAGTTAAGGAGTCGACCCGTCTATCGTCAACTTGAGCATGATCTAAATGCTTGAAGGTTCATCTAACACAGTGCTTAGTATTGATGCAAAAAAGAAAGATGAACGCTCTGTTAGTATTCGCTCATTTATTTTATTTCTGTTATTCACTCGAATGTTTCAGAAAACTTGTTTAAAAGTTTTTTGGTAAACAATTCATAATCTTCTAAAATCTTGATTAATGTAAATACGCAGGGTATATTTTTTATAATAGTTATTTTTTTCTATTTATGAGTACATTATGAAGGGTTAAAGTTCAATAGCCGATTTTCAGAGGTTCTTGCTTCTTTAATCTTAAACAAAATGAGTTGATTTCAGTAAAAATCATGATATAGTCCGTCTAAAGAAAGCGCAACCTGAAAAAAGGCCTCATTAATACACGATGATATGACTGATTTACTGCGATGTGAAAACATAACAATAATTCTTTTTTTAATCCATACCATGTCAGCCTTTCATTTCGTACGCTCATACATGCCATTGTTCTCGGAACAAAGAAATACAATGTGTGAACATAAAAACGGTTACACGTGGTTACAGATAACCTGATATTTTTCATAACATCATGAAGAATAATAATTACTTGAGGAACTCGTGACTAAAAATATCAACCACACGAGTCGATCTCCAAGGTTAAGCAACGCTGGTAGAGCTCTATCTGCGGATGAGTGACAGTCTTAACATACCGAGACTCCTTCCTGCCTCAGAAAGCACGGTAAATTATAGGCCCGGCTGTCAGATGTCAGAATCATTGATTCGTATACGAGTAAATGGTGATAATTATATGTATCGAGATGTTTTGCCAACTACGTAATTTATCAATTAGCAAACATCTTGGCATAATTTTTTTTATATTAGTGGTACCTATAACATTTTTTTCTTAAAATACAAATTCATCATTATATTCGATAAGTACCTATTATTTAAGTATTTGAATACCATAATAAGATCATTAACATATATGCATTTTGCATGGAAGTAGAATTTTATCATTCATAATCAATTTAATTTCATGTCATTATGGTCTTGTACGAGTATATCTTCGTCTCTTTCTCTCACACAGCTATTATAATGATTAAAAAACGTCACGGCAGGCTCCAAAAAAACTACAAGGAAAATCGTAGATGGGCATAATTAATTCCGCCTTTTAAAACTTGTATTTCGATGTACACTTCAAACATTTTTTTCTCGTTACCCAAAAAACATTGCCAGATCTTAATCACTGTCCCATATAATTAGAAATTTTACAATAGGTTTTACGTTGGGACTTCTAACATAAAAAGGTCAAAAGTTTACGACCTTTAAACACAATCATGAGGGATCAAAGTCCTAAAACAAAGATCGCGGTTAAATAATCTATTCGTACAAGAATAATAATTATTATCAGGTTAGAGGAATATATATCACTAAAGCATATATAGTTTTAGTATGGTAATGAGAAGCTCCCTAGTACCCAATACTAGAACCAGAAGATATTTTACATTACTAAACTAAACTCGCTTTAGTCGTTCCTCAGGGAACCGTGACATATTTTCATATCTAAATCAACCATCCATGAAATATCGGAATCGGTACAGGGCGCGTATTTGCAAATGCTTCTTCTAGCCAACATTTGTGCTAAAACTAAAAGCTGTGTTGAAGCGAAGGCAATGCATTCGGGTGGTATATTAATGTGCTTCTTCACGCCAACACTGGTTAAGTTGTAACAAAGAAGCATTTAGACAGATATTTGTGTGTAATAGATTAATACGCTTCATAAGCACTTGCATTTGTAAAGCGTACAGGTCTCTAGTTTATTATAATTGAGATATATTTGCGATGGATGGTGTTGTAGAAAGTGTGAATAAACTTGCAAAATAACTAGTTTAAGATATTGTTATCTGTCGGTTTTGTTAAATAGGCTTTCGGTTGAGTTAGTTCGACTGTTGCCAATATTGTTATCTTACGGCGCCTGTTAACCAGATTGTGGCACTTCTCGATAATGCAATTCATTCTATTGAGAATTTATGGAGCAGAATATTATAAACAATTAAAATTATCATTACTTCCCTACATTACTGTTATCAAATAGGTACACAAATACATATTTATGTACGTATATTTATGTACGTATCTCTACTTTCATATGAATACTAGCTTCTGCCATCCGCGTGACGTTTCTCCACTTAAAGTTTGGACCCCGTTTTCAACTCCTTATGTAAGTATATCCGGGAGTGTATTTTCGAAAAAAAAATGTGCATCATATCAGAGGTCTAGGTCCAAGTCAGTGAGTGAGACAGAACATTACCTTTTATATATACTTATATACAGATGTTTGTATTGATAGAATTTTATTAGTTATATATTGTAGTTACTAGTGGCTCGCCTCCACTTTCGTGTAAATTGTATTAGTACATTATGATACAAGTGTGTAATGTGGGTAGTTACCGTCGCGGTGGTATTAAGACCCGAGCCGTGCGAGGGTCTTAAGAGAACCAAGAACGGTAACCACCGATTACTCACGTATATCATACGACGTTTTTCGACACACTTGTGAAGAAAATAAATTAAAAATCTACTTTATTTAGTAGGTATATGAAAAGTTTATTTAAAGAAACAGTTCGTAAATGTGCAGTCAGTAAAGTTATAATTAACTATTTTTGACTGTATAGTGGTCCTATGACTTAGATTTTCTACTTGAAGGCGTATAGCATAAATCATTTTCATAAATAGTTGTTGTAGACATTTTTGTAAAATCTGTATGTTATTTTTAAATATGGCGGCTAAAAAAACTACTTTTCTTAAACGCGTGCATGCGCGAAAAATGGCGGCCATAGACTAGCTACTCTAGCTCTTGGTTTAGAAAAAATAAGAATGAGGTTGCATATAAACAGAAAATACAAATTTGATTTTTTTTTTTTTTTTTTTTTTTGATGAAAGATTTAATTAAATAAATATGTAAAATTTTAAACAGTTTATTTAAACACGAAATTGCATGAAATAAGTAAGTAAAACACTAATTCATGCTATTGAACGCAATAACAAACTTTATTCTTTTTTGTCTTAAAACTCTTTTTGACAAAAAAGAGGTTAAATGAAAAGGTTTTAACTACATTACCGCACATGTGCATAATAGTAATCAAAATGTCACAGGTTGGTAACGAGCCCCTTTATATACCTAAGTATAGTGCAATAACAGCCACTTTATGAGCAAGTGTGTCGAAAAATATATTCTTTAATTAGTACAAAAAAAAGGCTATCCGTACCCGTTACTGATCATTATATATTATGTTTTTGTAGTCAAAGTAGAAACAAAAACTGAATCCCAAAATTGTCCACATAATTGTTTCACAATTGATAAATTCATAATTAAATCAATCATTCATAACAATTGCTACTTGATGACTCAATTGCAGGATTAAATGCCTGTACAATAATTTCAATACAGTGACATTTTGAAACATAAACAAAAGCTTTGTGTTTAAGCTGTTTGTGAACTTTGCTGTTTATGAATATTATTTATTGCGACTTTACATAACATAATAACCAGACCTTTTCTAACAAGCCATTTAAGTATTTGTTCTAATTAAAAATTAGTGGTGTAAACATAAACCCGCTTTGTTTATTCTTCTCCCTATTAATGACTACACAGCGACTTCGTTCGCGAAAATGTTTTTATAAATACTTTATAACCCTTTATTGCGCATTTATAGCGAAGTTTAGAACAATAAATACTGACAGTCTTTATTATTCATCTTGATTGGAATTTGTGGCTAATTTATTAACCCAACTAAAATTCTCCCGTACAATCATTAACACCCCCTAAATATTTTTTCTAGGGGTAGTTTTGAAAAGTAAATACTGAAAACTTTGTGTATTTACTTGCAAAATTGTATTCTTTATAAGCCTAAAGAATACAATTTTGCAAACAAACTATACAACAAAAATTTTCCCTTTTTGCCATAAAAAGTTGAATTTTCATAAACAAAATTGTGCTTTGTGCAAAATTTCACGTTCCTAGATCCAATAGTTTCGGCTCATATGTCAGTACTGACTGACATATAATTACATAAGGGGAAACTGACTGCAGTTTCCCCTTAAGTAATTATATGTCTTGACCAGATCTTAGAATTGATCACTTCATGTCCACACATGTTCCGGTCTCATACCGGACATTTCATGACATGGTACTATTTCAACTAAACGCATGATTATTTCTTGATATGGTCAAACATTGTTGATCATATCGATAAAAAGTTACTCGTATTTTGTCTACGGTTAGAGTCTACTGTTCCTCAATGTATTCTTGTTTTCTACTAGAAATCATGATTTTGTTATATCAAAAGTACCTACTAATTGTGCAGTAAAACACACTGCTGTGGGTGTAAAAATCACATACGATTAAATGCGGCTTTTGTGTTTACTTTCAATTAATTTCATCGTTCTTTGCTCAACATATTATTAATTTATAGTTTAACCTGTGGCGCCCCGTGGGGACCGCCATTATTTATTATTTATTTATTTATTTAATATTAATAAATTAATAAAAAAAATATTAATAATATAAACTGTTATTGCTCTGTTTCTGTTGCTTCTGTAATTATACCTACTACTAGAATATAATTTTTAATCGGTCAGGTTTTGGTGGCACAATTTTTTTCCAGCGGTTCTCAAAGTTAAAAGGTAATTACTTGTTTACTGGCACGTTTTTGTGCCATGGGGTCCAACAGGTTAAACATTCGAAAATAAAATATTTGAACATTTTAATGAATCTAATTCTAGGAACCATACTTAAATATTTTAAAGTTGATAAATCATCCTCTCCTGCCGAACAATCTGCGAATCTTTTCTCCTTCTCAGTCAAACAATCCAAAGGATGTCTGTAAAGAATCGCTAAGACCACCCATTGCTACACCCACAGAAATTATATCTACGGCTACACCCCATTAATTTTATGTCCGTAAGGATTGAGGAGCCACATCAGATTTTTTAAATCTGATCTCACCATTATTTAGCAGCAGTGTAGATTATTTTGCAGCACGAATTCTAGATTTAGCAGCAAAATATATCACTAGTTATTTTAATGCAAAAGTGGCTCCTCAATCTAAACCTCTGGATTGAGGAGCCACCTGAAAACTCGTTAAGTAATGGATGCACATTTATGAAAATTTTGCAGCATTTAGCAGCTATTTAGCACATAACCGTCTAAAAATTTCGCTTCTGTAGCACTAAAATGAAAGAAAATACAATACTTTTAATATGGCTCCTCAATCCTGACGTTCTAATTATATATGTTTGACTGTAGCCACCTGAAATCTCAAGGTAATCTAAAGCCATTTAGCAGAAATTTCTGCTAAATATACCAGTACAATTCAGCAATGTATATGCTTTAGATTCTGAAAAAACCATCATTAACTATTTTCTTGTAAATTCAGTGTGTAGGGTGACCACATTTTGGGGGTACCTACAAATTAATATTTCACTTACGTACGTGCATACACACAATAATATTTCAAATCTGACACAAAACCAAAGTCAATCCGCCAAAAGCGGCTGAATAATGTTGCCAATTAAATTGAAAAAAAAAAAACTCCAGGTCGCGATTTCATTAATCGCACTCTATCAAACTGCACTTAATTATCAGTCAATGCACGATATTATTATCCCCAGAATTTAATTATGATGACAGAAATATGATGATTAACTTTATAATATAAGAAATCCAAGTTAATTATTTATTTCGTACATTAAGGATTGAGAACAAAACCATGTCGCATATTATATGGACCAAAATGCTAAACGTAAACATATTTACCTATATAAAAAAAAAAGTTATAAAATAACAATATTAACTTCTGTTACTTAATTATAAATCTTATGGAACAATTATAAACTTTAATATCGTTTGCGTTATATTTGTATTTAAGACCTTCTATATTTAAATAGTAAGTAGAATCATTCAATTTAAAAATGACATTCGAAATTCAAACCTCATTTTTAAATGTGTTCAAAATTATTTATTCCAAAATTAAATCTAATTGTATGTAATAAGGTTTAAAATAAAATGTCAACAATGGTGTTTTTTTTTTTGTTAGCCTGTTCTGTCGCACTCATGTTTCAGGGTACCAACTTTGTGTTAGTTTGTTAAATTTTTTTACTAGACGATGTAATTTATAAAACTTAGAACAGAGTTTTAATTATTATTTTTTATCGAAAGTACTTTCTTTTTTGTTCAAGTTGCAAATATTAACTTACCGGTTTAAATATTTTAAGGATTTTAATATTTTAATGGTTTTCTTTAAATTTGTTTATCTACATATAAATAAAACGTCTGAAGAATTAAATGCAGCGTCTTTGTAATATGAAAGTCTCCGCCTGTTCCAGCTTATTTCCGAAACGGCTGGACTGATGTTGATGGAAACAGCTGATATGTTATAAGGAGTACATAGGCTGCGAAAAAGAATTGGGCCTAGCACTTTTGGTGGAATGTGGTGCGTATATTCTACCGTACGGTGGAATAAACGCATTCACGGAGCAAGCACTGCGGTGAAACAAACGCATTTTATTGTTCCATTATATCCTGTCAACCTTTACTAAATAAATATTATTGTGTGTATGCACGTACGTAAGTGAAATATTAATTTGTAGGTACCCCCAAAATGTGGTCACCCTACACACTGAATTTACAAGAAAATAGTTAATGATGGTTTTTTCAGAATCTAAAGCATATACATTGCTGAATTGTACTGGTATATTTAGCAGAAATTTCTGCTAAATGTTAGTATATCTGGCTTTAGATTACCTTGAGATTTCAGGTGGCTACAGTCAAACATATATAATTAGAACGTCAGGATTGAGGAGCCATATTAAAAGTATTGTATTTTCTTTCATTTTAGTGCTACAGAAGCGAAATTTTTAGACGGTTATGTGCTAAATAGCTGCTAAATGCTGCAAAATTTTCATAAATGTGCATCCATTACTTAACGAGTTTTCAGGTGGCTCCTCAATCCAGACGTTTAGATTGAGGAGCCATATTAAAAGTATTGTATTTTCTTTCATTTTAGTGCTACAGAAGCGAAATTTTTAGACGGTTATGTGCTAAATAGCTGCTAAATGCTGCAAAATTTTCATAAATGTGCATCCATTACTTAACGAGTTTTCAGGTGGCTCCTCAATCCAGACGTTTAGATTGAGGAGCCACCTTTGCATTAAAATAACTAGTGATATATTTTGCTGCTAAATCTAGAATTCGTGCTGCAAAATAATCTACACTGCTGCTAAATAATGGTGAGATCAGATTTAAAAAATCTGATGTGGCTCCTCAATCCTTACGGACATTTAATTTTAAGCTCCTCCTGTATTTTTTTATGGTGTACAATAAGGAGTATACCTATCTAGCTAGCGTTGTCCCATATCACTTGGGGTCGGTACAATACATTTTATTCTTCCGTTCTCTCCTGTCACCCATCACGGTATCACTAACTCCCTTTGCTAACCTTTCACATCACTCCTCACAAAACAAAGTAATACTTAACAGCATTAACAGAATCCTTTAACACATAAATCTTTATGATAGTCGCCATATTTTGCTCTTAATATGGAAAGAAAGGTGGAATAGAGAGAAGTAACTGGTGTTTTTATTAAGCCAAAGAAGTTCTGATTTATTGCGTAGTCTTAACCACCACGTAACTTACAATATAAGAATGAATGATCGCTATGAGTACCTACAGCCGTCTGTGAACGCTAATCGTGTACTATTGCTTTACAATATAATTTGTGCAAGGCGACGAAATAGAGCTGAACTGCAATACGCGAAGGTCATGTACATTGCACGACACATGACTCCGGTCTCGTACACATACTACCAACTATACGGCGACTTCGGATATTGGTGTTGACAGCAATTGTCGTCCGTTGCAGTGTAACCAATCATATCGACATTGAATCTTCAGAACAAACTCTCACCTATTTTATTTTTGCCATGTTGTCTTTCAGTTCCCGTTTTCTCTTCGTACGTTTTAGAATAAAGCCATTGGTTATACAATTCAAATAAATACCAAACATTTTAAATTTCTCTCTAAATACCTAGGTATGTCTCTTGTGAATTTTGTCGTATAGAGTTGATTTTGGCTCAAGCTTTCGATGTAGTCACAAAAACTGTTTTTTTTTCTGACCCAGATAATTTCACAGGGTGTTTTAAATGTCTTCCTCTTTTATCATTATCTTTATGGCCGTTTTCGTAAAACAGGACTTTTATTTTTTGATGTAGGTACACTAAAGTTTATTCTAATCTATTCTAATTTATCTGCACCTTATTAGTAACTGAACGGTCACAGGCAATTTGTTTTTAAAGTATGCTTACGTCTTGCATTAGTATCAATATAAATTCTACGCTTAGTCTTCGTTGAAACTAAATTAGTTATAGAGATCCATTTATTTTCTCCGTCGCGTGACCTCCATTTTCTTTTTTCTAAATAATCTTCTTTACTTTTTCGTTCAATTTATCAAAATAGTACCTACGACAGTGACTCATTGAGTGAGTTTTTCAACTGATTCTCTCTAATTCTTTACTAGAAAGATACTTATTTCCCAGATTCCTTAAACTCTTTTACGAGTAACATTTTTAGTCTTTATTTAAGCGTCTTTTCTTACCATTACCTTTATCTCTACTTAAACGTACATACTTATTTCAAATACCTGGACTTAGTCCGAAGAGTGGAACAGCCTGAAAATACGCAGGTGGTGGCTGAGGTAATAGTCTCGATTCCCGCTTTTCGAGGTGTGAAGTGGACTCTTTACTGACTAAAACCCACCTGTGTTCTTTCAGTTTTCGTTCCAGGCCCGCGGGAACTCTTTTGAATAATCCCATTAAGTATTTAAATTTTCTATACAATATGACTAAAAATGACAATATCGGATATGAGTAAGCGTCAAGTTTTAGGTCTTCATTAACGATACGTGACATCGTTATAGCGGGTATCTTTATTTCACGAGATAAGATTTTTTGGTTACCATAAAACTTTCACGAGTATCGTCATCTTTCCAAACTCGACTCTCCACCCGCTACTAACTCATTACTTTGGTTAACAAAAGGTTTACCTCAAACCTACCTTCTCTACGCAAATGCTTAGCTCCTGATACTTCTACCAATTAAGAAGGTTGAAAGTTTTATTTAATTGGCAAACAAGGGAATTTATAGTGCAATTAGCGAGAAGATTGTAGCATGCCAATTACGACGTTGCTCCGGCAGAACATTTATCAGCAACTCGTGGTTAAAGTAATAACGGCTGTACGGATCGATCTCCTAAGTTAAGCAATGCTTACCGAAAAAGGTCTGGAGATGGGTGCGACCATCCCCCGTAATTCCCTCAGTTAGGTACATGTAGTTGTCATTTATATCGGCGCAGCGTTGTGTGAAAGTTGTGGAATATTACTATTATAATCTACAAATGTAAATCAAGAAAGTTCTCTTTGGCAGTCGCTATCGTTATCGAATAGTCAGAACCCAGGAAATCTGTCACCAGTCTTGAGAATAAAATTTGTAAATAAAATACCGGTACTCAGCTGCATTCGGTTAGACTTGAAGCCGACCCCAGCATAGTTGAGGAAAAGGCTAGGAAACTAGATCTATTAGGTAATTTAATATAGAAAAGACTACCGACATTTTTTCGTTACAATAGAGTGGGGACAAAATAAAAACAGACTATGCTTTTCGAAGCAGTATTTGCCATGAAAAGGACCTAGTAATGGTTTTAATGTAAATTGTTTCATCTTGTATTTTTCGGACCGAATATTACTTTATATTAAGTATTATAATTATATTGATATTGAATTCGTTTTTAACGATGAAAGTACCCAATCAATTAAGAAATTAATGTTGAGCTCACTACCTCGATATTACTCTTTTAATTGATTCAGTATGGCCAAATAAAGCATTCTTTGGGATAAATTTTAATGTCTGTATATTCTTTATTATTACTAGATTACATTGATTGTTTAACGGAAATGTAATTAACTTGCTTGATAAATAACACACTAATCCGTACTAGGCCCCCGTGACGGTTTACGGCCCACACACCCTCTCCTAGCGAGGAAACCTGAGTCCCAGCAATGGGAAAATTATATGGCTAATTTTGCTTATACTTATTCTTAAGCTCAACGGCCCCTGTTTGGCTAAAGCCCTCTACAGTTTGCTACAAGCACGGTCGACAATCTTTCGCCAGTGTAATCCATTTCTGACCGACTACTTAAATTATTTCATCGACCAATCTTTCTTCTGGCCTTCCTTGTCACCATTGCGTTTGTCTTTCGCACCTGTGCGCTTAGTTATTTCCTTTGACCTCTTTTTGTAGTGTGATCTTTCTATATGGGCTACAAATTCCCACTTTAGTTTTCGTGAGTGATGCATACCTATATTATGTTCCATTTTTCTTTTAAAAATACAAGAAACAAAATACAAGTGTTTATGTTTAAATCCGTGTTTGCAGCCTTATATAAGAAAGACGAAAGTTTTTTATTTATTTTTTAAGCCTGAACGAAATTTCTGATATTTATAGAGATTCTATTGTGTGTTGTCAACCCGCACTGGGTCCGCGTGGTAGATTACGGCCCACATACCCTCTCCTAGAGAGGAGGCCTGAGTCCCAGCAGTAGGAACATTATAAAGCTGATTATAAATATGTGAATATGTAAACATTGTTTCAATTTATCGTTTTATTATATATTTGAATGAAAATGTATTTTACCAAACCTCAATTAAAACCAAATTGATTTTCAACCAGGTTTCGTTGAAAAACAATCAAGTTGATGGTTAATGAATGACAATTGACGTATATTCAGTAATTTAATTACGAATAACACACTAATATATTATTTGTTTATTATAAATAAATGAGTTCATTGTACTAGTCGACCACGTATGTCTTTTTATCTCCATATTATTTAGTTTAGGCTGGTATAACAGCTGCTTTGTATCCTCATACAGGTCATTTTAAAGTTTTTTCTTCGTTGTAATGTTGTATTTAAGTTATTTTGACATAAGTTAACATTTTTGTGTATTTTTGTTGTTTGTCGCAAGTCCCAAATAAATATTTTCTTTCTTTAAAATCCTTTTCCGTGTCTTACTGTTTATCCCCTAACACATGAGTGCAAATTATATACTTGAACCTGCTTTATTGATTGCCCTTACTAGAAAACCGCATCATAATCCGTTACGTGGTTTGAAGTAAAAAGTGATACATATAGCGACTTTGTTTTGTATATTTATTGTTTGAATTCAATTATATTTATTAAAAGGTGATCATACGTTTTGGTCCAAATTCCAAAGGTCAAGAAAAGTATGATAATGTGTTAGTTAGAACTTGACCTCTTAAGCATTAATTTTTATTATTGCACCAAAAACGTGGGAACATTGCCTAGGTGGTATTTAAATAAAAATAACCACCAGTTTAATAATATCTCTATCACTGATATGAAGAAATTGTTAAGTTAACCAGTTTAATAAATAAAAAAAATATCCAACTGTAGTTGTAGTTTTAAATGACTTTCAAAGTAGAAAATACTTAAATGTAAGAAATTCTAAACCAGACTACTATTCCAAGTTTTCTGCCTAATTAATTAGGCAGAAAACTTGCCTTTATCTTAGTACAGACTATCCAATTCCTTGGATATATAAGTGGTAGGACCCGATAGGTTGTCATGGAAAGGATGGTAGGAAAATGATAATTTTCTCTGCGACAGGCGAGGACAGCGACACAGCGGATACCGATGGCAGACTGTCTTCCGAGAGCTCCCCATTGCCGCAGCGTCGGGGCGGCATATTGAAAGGGGGCCGGCTGTGGAAGTCATTGGACACCGACAAGGATCTCAACGAACAGGTTAATAAACATATTTATTACTCTATATTATGCCATAAAGAACAAACGTATACTTATGCCATAAAAATGTTTATTCAACTTTATTTAACGGAAACAATTCCAGCTAGGCACGCAAAAGTAATTATCAAACTTCCCGGTAGCCTACCTGCCGGCAAATAATGAAATTAAATGCTAGCAAAGTTGAATAGCCCAAATTTATTTGTTTTAATTGTTTCTGAGAGTATGTTTTATGAAAAATGTATCTCGATGTACCGTTCCAGTGTTACGTTTGAGAAAGTAGAACTCTAAAACTTAGATAAAATATAACTTGTATCATAAATGATACTAGTGATGACCACGGTAATTTATGTGACAGAATGATGACCAGCGATCAACAACTACCGCCAGCGATGAAGATGGCTCCATCACGCCAAGGTCGGTTCGGTTCTTGGAGCGACCCAAAGATTCAGAAGAAGAGCATCCCAAGAAAGAACCAGAGCCAGTACAGCCACAGCCCGCAGACAACGAGATCCCAACACAAAAAGAGTATAACACTACAAGTACAAGTCACAGGTACAGGAATTTCAATCGTTCAAAGCGTTCGTTGATTGCTTCATACGATAGATGCGTCGGATATTTGGAAACGCTCGATCTTGTTAGCCGGATTAAACCGGGCATTTATCTACATCCCTCGTATTTATACATGAATGGAAAGTGTTCAAAACCGGTACAAACGCTGCAAAATTCTCGTGGAAGTGCTCGCCACTGGAATGAAAATTTTGTAGCCATTTCAATTATCACGCTCGCGCTGTTTGTTGCGCATTTTGTAGAATAACTCTCCACAACATTTCATCCCATTATGAGCTTTAATGATATTAA
This sequence comes from Mythimna separata, assembly GCA_030763345.1. Taxonomy (NCBI): domain Eukaryota; kingdom Metazoa; phylum Arthropoda; class Insecta; order Lepidoptera; family Noctuidae; genus Mythimna; species Mythimna separata. The sequence goes on along the minus strand of CM061167.1, from coordinate 15,454,147 downwards.
TTAGATCAGATGCCGTTTAAATATGGGCTGGCTGTGATAAGCACTCGTAAGTACTTGCACCTGAATCTGATCAATGCGTTAATTTGCATCGAGAATTAATTTATCATCCCTTTGAAATTCATGTCTAACTAAAACAGAATCAAAGCGTTACGTGATTAATAAAACTTTAACTGTAATACTTCACTTTGGTTTGAATGATTTGTTATCTATCAATGAATACATTCGAAAGTTTTTTTATCTCACTTTTTTGTGAAATGTTAATTTGTAGGTAATTATTGGAACTGTATAGGCAAAAAAAAATAGTATCTGTTGCCTTTGGAATGGTCTTGCCCTGCTTTATTTTGTTCTGAAATTCTTCTCCTTTCCGAGAAATAAACTTTTTAAAGCATTTTGGCATACTTAGCTACTTTTTTCAATGTTTGATAAATGTGCCGTTAATCTAGTAAATGTGCGATATAAAAAAAGCACAAAAACCTTAAATTTGATGATAGCACAAACACTTTTCCGAGCAGCAAAAAATATCACACGAACACTATTTGATTAACCCCGGGTGCAAAATGGGTGTTATATGTTTGATCACTAAATGTGGCGCCTATCTGTTTGACCAATTTGCAAGGGGTTTTTTTTATTTAAAAATTGGTTTTCTAACGATAGTTTTTAGACATGAATAAACAAAGGAATGTTTACAAATAAATGTGATCTATACTAATATTATAAAGAGGAAAGATTTGTACCTTTTTTTGTATGTTTGTAATGAATAGGCTCAAAAAGTACTGGGCCGATTTAAAAAATTCTTTCACCAATAGAATGCTACATTCTTCCAATTTGACATAGGCTACATTTCATTTTGAAAAAAATTAGGGATCCTTTGTAAAATTACTAAAAAAAGTGTTTTATATCCAAATTTCCAAAAATAAATAATTGTCTACCCCGTGCGAAGCCGGGACGGGCTGCTAGTATAATATATAGATTACAAAACTGTCAATCGATGTTTTAAATATTGAATTTAAATTATCACGAAATTTTAACTCAAACTAAATATAACAGTTTAGTTAACTCTGTCAGTAAATAACCAATCTAGTTGGTGATCGCCGCTTAAATTACCGCTAAACGTGTAGTATTTAATTTGCCTGATACGGTAATTTTGCTGGAGCCGGCAGCAATTTGTTGGGCACACAGTCAAGTTGCTCCAATTATTCGCTGTTAGTTACCAACAAGAAATTCATTACAAATTCAATTCGAATCGCAACACTCGCTTTCAAAGATGCAACTGTATTTCAGAGAGCTAATTTGAAATTGAGATGATAAGTTAATCTAAGTGGGCGTAAAGTGTACAATCACGAGCAATAAGATACACCTATACGAGTATATTGCCACATTTTTAGGGTTCTGTACCCAAGGGGTAAAACGTTTGTCTGTGTCTATTCGTCGGTCACCAGATTGTAATTCTGTCGCTTTAATTTAAAACGCAGTAAAGATTTTTATTTTTATTTGATTTACATGTACGTTTGGTCTCCTTGCATTACAAGGAATCCGAATGTATAATTGTATATGTAAATCAATTTTCATGAACCGTGATAGATAATTAATTGTTTACAGATGATCCGAATGTATTTCTGTAACTATACTGTAACAATTACGACAAACATGATTTTTTGCCGTTTTTTTGTTACGATCGGTACGAAACCCTTCGTATGGAACACGCACGTGGCCGGTTTTATTGTTTATCTAAATTCCTGAATTTCTGTCCTTCAAGAAATAAGTGTACGGCAATTTGTTCTAAATTACCTTATTGACGGTTAGGTAAACAAGAAGAACACATGCACTTATTTCTTGATTGGTAGAAGGTAAGATAGATAGAAAATGTGACTATGTGTCTTACTGCTCGTGACTGTACCTGTGCGGCTTGTGTATTGTAATTAATTAACGTTCGTTATCTAGTTAGAGTTTGATACCTCGATGTCGATAGCCCGGCGCCGTCGTTGTAGGAAGACAATGGCTGTCAGTGTCAGTCCATCGGACTTCATATTTCGCTCGTGGTTAAATGAACTTTGAGCGTAATTATATTCTTACTATTATTTATTAGACGATGTTATATATTTACTCGTAAATAACGGATAATCTCGGAATTAGCAACCAACAATATTTGATGTGAACATGAGTACTTTTGACATCAACACGATGGTTCCCGGTTAGGCTAAACAATGCTCCTATTTTCGTCTCTTGAGCTAATTTTCAATTTTGAGGAATACGCATGTTATTCGAAGAGTTATGAATAATGAATATGTATACGAATTGAACAACAAAAATGAATAGGAATTTGGATTGCTGCTGACAGAAAAAAAAATGATATTTTATTGAAGATACGCCCATCATCTTCCTTTATTCCATTTACTTCCATCACTATTTTGTACAAAATTCTTGGAATTAACCTTTACTAATAATGTTAGCAGCTATTAATAACTATTATATTACGTTTACAATACCTAACATCAGCTTTGATCACGCAAAATTATTTGCTCGAGCATTTAACAGTACCTAAGCTATTATTGTACAAACATTTCAAATTGAATGGCCAAGTTATTACATTAAGTACTTACTTTAGTTACACTAGTACTTCTTGGAAATTGAATACAAATCAGATTTATTATACCAACTCGTAAGAGGCACGGCCTGCCCACTCCTACGACGAACATAAATTACTAAGTATTTGACTTTGTTTTTATGTTTTTCTTTGAAGACTTATTTATTGTGAACTGTTTTTAATTTTATTTTGATGTCGACATCTTATTCGTTATACATTTTGATCCCCTAATTGAGGCTTGACTTAAATGAAGACTAGGTCCGAATGGAATATTGGACGCGTTACGAATGTGGTCTCATCGAGCGTCCCACACAGGTTTCACCTGCTCGTAAACTTGTCAATCTCCTGAACTTAACGCTTAATATGTTTGCTAGACTGGAGACGCCTCTGATTCTCACGATCAACGCGCCGAAAGCCAACTCGGCGGTCCAGCAGCTGTTCAACAGCGGCCGGCCGCCTCCGCCCGCCATTGAACCACAGTTAGTCACTTCTGAAACGCTGAGGTATGAAGGCTTCATTTATTTTGCTATTATCTTCAGCCCTCTTTTATGTTTCCTCCTATTTTTATTATTGTTGTTTTGACACTGCTGACCTAGCGCTTTCTATTGCAGTTAATTGCTTGTCTAACTGGTACTTTTTGGTGGACGCATTATTAAGGGGTGTTGTGTGTTATGTTGACTTAGGGCCTGGGACGCGGGTGTGAGGCCCAAGACAGAGGAGGCCGCGGTGCGCCGCGTGGCCGAGAGGAATGCACTGCGGTGCTCACTGTTGCGAAGCGAAGCCAGAAAAAAGCAACAACCAAAGGTAAGCACAACTTTGTACTTTTTACTCCAGCAACACATTTAACCATTAAAATTCACCTCAAACCTTAATGAATGTTTAACAGAGACGTTAGAACAAACTTCATCTGCAAACCTAACTTTGAGTACAGCTCTTATGTAAACTATTCTAGTTTGCGATGTATCAGTATTAGTAAACACATTGGTTACATAATCCCGATGTGTTTAACTGTTTACCTTCTGCTGTTAAGGTTCTGAGTGGCAGCAGTGCAGATTAGTTGTTAGTAACACTAACAAGTCGACGCGTTCTGTACTGTGTTAATATTAGACTAGTTGTGCTCCGCTCGCAACTCACTGAAATGGTGAGTTCGTAGTAAACGATCTCAACTTGCACGCAAATATTAGTAGTTACTGCACAAAACGTTTAAACTTAGCAGTAACACCTCTTGATGTTACTGAAACAGACTCGACGAGACTTAACTGAGTTATTGCAGATTTGTATGATATCAAATTGGTAAGTTATAAGCTGCTGGGTAATTGCGTACCTGCCTTTTTTGGTGGGATATTGTCAAATCTCAAATGACTCCTCCCACTCTAAGTGGAGCAAAAGGGAGTGTCAGGCTTTTACAGACAAAAACCCACCTATATACCTTCAGTTATGGTAACTCTTTTGAACGATTCCACAATAATTGCAACTTTCCTGACAATCAAGGACAATGTCTTTAATTTTGACAAATCAATAACATTAATTTGTTCTATTTATATTCTCGAACCGACTATTGTTTCAAACCGTGAAGAATTTATTGATAAACTTAGAAATAAATTGAGGTCATAGCAAGATTACAGCTCAGCCCAAGAAATGGAAAAAAAAGTGGAAATGCCGCTCAGATATCTGAGCATAGGAAATATTTAACTTGGACACAAATAATCAAAAATTCTGTCTTTTATAAATTTTACATATTTTAACTATAATACAAAAACATACAACAGCCTAATACGAGTAAATATATCATAATTATTTGTTTTTTTTTATTTCATCCACAGTTACTGTATTTCGCTATCAGGCCCGCCTTCCACTGCAAACGGAGCGAGCTTCGTACGGATTCCGTTTAACTCGCAACGGCAAACTTCATAGAAATGCTTCCACTGTGAATGGGCGAACTGAGCCGAACAATGTACCAAAAAAAAAAGAATTACTAAAGTGATCACCGAGTTGGGCAGATTTCTAACGGACTCCGTAAGGTCTTCGCTCGTATTACTTCCGCCGTGAACAAGTAAGCGAAGCGGACTGAGCGAATTCAAATGGCCTCGCTGTGTCATTGTGTCGGACACGAGTTTTGAACGGACTCTGTTTAGACCTCCGCCTATTTCGTCACCCGCTTTCGTCTTTTGTCAGACAATTGCTTCGCTCATCTCACTTCCCTCATTACCCCTTCTAGCACACTCATCGAAACTCGCTAGCAATTGAAGGCAAAACCTATTCGTCACTTAAACTTTTTCTTAATGGATGGTGAAGATGAAGACTATTTACTCCTTTCCGCACAGCTACATCCAACTCATTACCTGATCGCAATGAAAGACGGGCATTAAGCCTGATTTCCGCCGCGAAAGGGTAACGCGCGAAAAATAATTGCGCGGGACAGACTTCTTTTAAATTAAATATGTTTATATTTCCATTTTCCAGTAACAAAAAGTTTTATCTGTTGAATTCTCCTGTAAAAGGAAAATGAAAGAGAAGAATCAGCGGAGCGGAGGTGAACGGAAAATGAAAAATTAACAATTTCTATAGAGAGCGAATTCAGTTGGAGTTTGGAACTGGTTGTATAGTAGTGTTATGTTGCGAATTCGCATATGCAGAAAAAAAACTAGAAAAACGGAGATATTGGTTATGCCAGCACATTCGAGAACGAACATTGAAAGGAAAAATATAGGTTATTTTACGATTTAGACTATGAAAAATTTAAGAATTATTACAGGGTTAGCAGGTAACAACTTTAAGATCTTTGGGTAGTAGAACGGCGAGCGAGTCCGTTTCAAACTAATCGCCGAGACCTTGCCGCAATGAACTCATTTCCACTTTTTACTCGTTCGATCCGCCCCGCTTAGCACTTTCTGTGTGGAAACTATGTAATTTATAATTGCGAGTCGAACGGCAGTGATTACTTCGCTTCACTCGCTAGAACTGAGCGAGTATATGTCAACTGTACACTACGAATACACTGAGACACTGTAGACTACGAATTTTAATTACTACTTAATTCAACCCAGTTTTTGATTGAATCTATTTTTATTTGGGTTACAATTTTGATTGGTCTACACTGTCCTCGCATATGTGTCTGTTTTGTAATGTGAAAATATTGTAAACCCAATCATTTTTTTTGAAAAGAGTAACCATGGAGTTTCTTGCCGGTTCTTCTCCATAGGAAACGACCAATTTGGAACCGTGCACTAGCTTCGACTTTTTATAAGTGCCCATGTAGGCCTATGTAAAATAAAAACATTTTTTATTTTTTTTTATTTTTTAACTTTTTTTGCTCGCTGAGTCCTTTCCGACCAACTATTTGTTGGTGGGAATACAACTATGCAGTTAAGTCATGCGATTTAAACGTAGTCTTTAATAGGTCCGTTCCGCTCGCTATGGTACCGGGCTCTATTGTTGTCTAAATAGCTTAAAATTTTACCTTTTATAAGTGGAAGATCATCCAAAGCCTTCTCCCGCTGTATGGTGGAGTCGGTGGGATGTTTTACTGACTAGAACCCAGAGTGGGTTCCTTCTTTTCCTTACGTTCCAAGACCCCGGGTTTTACTTTTGGGGAATTCCCAGCCCCAGTATGCTTCAACCATACTGGGCCTCTACGGTTTTGTTGACACGCATGTAAAACGTCGTGCCCTTGACAACGCACTAGTTTCAGGAACTACTGGCTCGTACAGAAAAAAATATTTAAGTGTTGGGCAGCCCAGGCTACCTATATAATTATCGCCACGCTACGACCCATGTATAAAAAGTAACAATAAAAGATATTTAAAACACCAAAGTAAACCAATTATTAGGACTTTGTCCTAAATCCCTTAGAATCGAGACCGAAATTGTGTTTCGTTACACGGGTGTCGGAGTTACCTAAACTTTTACCGTCCAATAGCGACCCGCCCCAACTTCTCAGGGGTGGTAAAAATGTTTATCATACATTCTCGAGTTTTCTCTGCTAAAATATAGTTACATTGTGTCTTGTACACCTTCCTCAAACATCACTCTGGAATTGGTGAAAACTGCACGCAAATCCGTTCAGATGTTTTAGAGTTTATCACGCTCGTACAGATAAACAGACGAAGTGAGAACTTTGTTTTATAATACCTAGGGGTAATTTTCAGTGTTTGTTAAAACGTTCAAACAAGCTTATAGGTGATTTAAACACATTTTCTGTTTATTGAAACCGTATAAATAAGCTGCTATAAAGTATTATAATGCTGTTAAGGATTAATTAATAATAAATTGAATGGAGAAAGTCAACAATATATCGGATGGAAAGCTTTCACAAAATGTCAGTGTACAATGTACAAAACTGAAACGAAATTAATTGAATGCAAAGGTAACACCACACAAAATATTTTGATGTCGGTAAAAATTATTCGTGCACGAGTTTCGGGTAATTGTATTTACTGAGCTGACGAATCATTGAAACTGACTTTATTTTGAACAGGTACAACTACATGACATGAATATGAATACATTTGTAACCAAAACCGCGTGAAATACTATCACTGCGGGGAAACAAAAGGGCACTGATGAGCAATTCTCTGCCACCGGGTCAAAAACCCTTTCCTACGCTGTTAGATCTATATTGGTGGTGATTTTTGACTTGTAACGGGAAACTACCTAAATACATGCACACATATTGTATTTTTCACGTGGACGTTGATGGCAAAATTTGTACTATGAGGAATAGCGCAAAACACTGAAACTCGGACCAGATTTTGATGAAAACTAAAACTGCATAATTGAATTTTTAAAACGGCAACATTCAAAGCCAGGGATGCTAGTCGAAACGTGAACCCGCTCCTTTGTTGCCATTGTGAGTAATGTCAATACATACATGAAAAATAAGTATTGTTCGATTTCGTCGGTGATTTTCCACGTAAAAATATACTGGTCAAGGAAGGAAGGAACCGGACTCGCACAGGGACGGTTCCGTAATACAATATTAATATATTGAGTTTGAAAAGTTTTCTTGAGTGGAAAATGAACAATAATGCATAATTTTCAGAGAAAATATTTCTTCGGAAGTACCTACATTGAAAGAAGTCGTTTGATACACGTGGAAATTTGTCACTGCAGTACTACGCTTCATCACTCGTGAATTTCGGTCTCGGTCGCAAAAGCAGTGTTTATACTTGTATCAAAATTCACTATTATCGTTCTATCCGGCTATTGATAAATCTCTGATGTTAATAATTCGGTTAAAAGAAATAACGTAGCTATATTCAGACAAGGTTACTGTACCTATCGTTCTAAAAGTAAAGTTGGCAGGTCCTTAAGAATATACCGGAGAATATTACTTAGATTTTTAGACTATAAATAGTAGTAAATAAAAGTTACCTACCTACTTACCTACATATTTCTTTTTTAAGCATTTCTGTACCTATGCGTATTTAAACACCATCATCATTCTGATCTTAAATTTTATCTTAGTTCATGAATCCCCGGACCGGTCCTATGAGACCGCGCTGTTATTGTTTTACTATTGTGTCTCGTTTTGCGGGTATGTGATAGGTTAAAGGTTATTTACTCACTTTGTAAGACGATAGGTATGTATGTAATTATAGATAGGTACGTATAGTATACCTAATACAGAGTTCATTCGGAGATTTGTTACCCGCCGCTATGTGAAGGTACGTACCTGACCTGGTTCCATTTTCAAAGCTTTTAGTTTCGCTTTGACTTTTACACAACCTTCGTATTAATACGCCCCTTAATTACTGAATTAAATGAGGAATGTTTTCAGCGAAACAAGCCGCCAAACCGACAATACTTACGTACTTACAAACTAATGAAGCAAAAGTGAGAGTAATGCTGTGTTATGTATTACTTTATTTAAGACTAAAACTACTCATAAAGGATAAATAGAAATGGGTTATACCTAAATGAAAAAATATTGATAGCATACACAAATCGTTAAGAAAGACACGAAATGTAAATATAAGGTTTTAAATTTGTAAAAAAAGTTTTTCAGTACCGTTCAAAAGTTAGTCGTAATGTATAAACTGATGAGACATAATATATCATGTAACTTCTCACAAAGAAACGATAAAATACTAAGAATCTGAAAATATAAGATTTAAGAAAAAAAATACCTCTTTTTGAAAGAAGTTAAATACAGGCAGCCGTTTATTCATTGGAAGTATTTCATTGCAGTACATGCAGTTGCAGGTAACTATATTGGTTTTATTAAAGATGCTTTCTTAGAAAGCAGCATCCTCAACCGAACATTTTACTTACAAGGAGCATTTAGCACGTGGTGTTCGCCTGTAATTGGTTGTACCGTTAGATTTAATACTCGATTACTTGTATGTTGGTGAACCTTAATTAAATAAATTAAGATGCATTTCGAAAATTAATGCAAATGGCTGGATGAAAAGTATCCGCCAAATTTTCCAGAAAAAAAGAGATCTATTATTGTGTTGGATAACGCAACTTATAACCGAAATAATAAAATAACAAAATCAAATTCTAGTAAGAACGACTCGTAGAAATGGCTGATGGAAAACGATATTCCATTAGATGAAAAGTCGCAATATAGAACTGCAGGATTTAAAATTGACGACATAATAAGGAGCAATAATATTTTTTAAAGTATTGCGTCTTCCTCAATATCATCCTGAATTGAACGAGATCGAAAACCACTGGGGTATTTTAAAAATCGCATTGCCTCGATAATATAATGTGTAATGAATATTTATTCACAAAAAACACGGTGTGGACAGGTGTTGCGATACAAAATGATTCACATATTTTACTTAATATTAAAGCATGTAAAATTATAGTATCAACATTGCAGCTTATGTTTGAGAGATTCATTAACACTATAGAAATTATTTTCATTCAGTCAGTTATACAATTTAATTTTAAAATGTCTGAAATTGAGTACTTTAATTTTACTTGGTAATTTATTAAATATACGCACACAGTTTTTATTATATTTACCACACCTATGCATCTCGGCTAGCTATACAGGTTGGTGCCTGTATTGGTCAAGCCAACTTCATGAACATAATAATTACGAGTATGTCTTCCGCTGTTTTGAACATTACTTTCTGTTTCTTTACAAACATACAAAAAATATGTACCTATATAATATTGAAGGCAATCGTAGCAAAGCAGGCTTTTAAATATTGGTTTACATGATTCATGGGAAGGAATCCCGTATATGACATGTCGTATACATTTCCTTTGTGCGATAAATGCTCTATTAAAGTCGGTGCTATTGCCCCCATTTTATTATTCCATACCGCAACGAGGATTCCATAAACGCTCGATATGAGATTACAGCCGTTTTTATATTTGTTGTGTTCTTAATCTGTTTATGGGCAAATACAAAATTTGCTTTACTGCATACTTGCTCAACCTGTGCCTTCCAGTACAAGTATTCGCTTATTACGACACCTAAAAACTTAGTTTGTGTCATCAGGTTAATTTCTGGTATAACATCTTATAATTGAATTTGTTAAACACCTTATAATTGAATTTATTAATATAATTATATTATTAATATAAATTTTATAATTGAATTGGTTAAACATCTTATAATTGAATTTATTAATATAATATTTGTTAAATTGTATATAACATACAGATTTGGTAAGACTAATAGATAGATTATTGATATTTAACCAATTAATTAAATCAGTAATTATATTATTTGACTCAATTTTTTGGTCAGAATTAATTAATATTTTTTGTCAGCTGTTAGTCATTAATATATCCACTTTCTATGTGACGCATATTGTGATATTTATACAGATACGTGCTAACCACGAGTTAATCCCGATCGCCTTCGTGATTTGCAAAAACTAAACCTAGTCGAATCGGTACAATTTTTTTCGAATTTGTCGAACCAATGTAGCCACATGGACAGCTCTGTCGTTAGCTTTGTTTAAGCACTGGAGGGTGCACGTTGTGCGTACTGAGCAGGAAATAATGACTCTGTGAATTAAAGCGGTAAAAAAGAGAGTTTTTCTCCCTGCTTGACTCTCGTAAACCCACTGGTTCTGTATGTATCCAGGAGAAAACGGACTTATGACACAGTAGAGCATTTTCCACCAGTCTAATCATAATGTTAGTCAAACTTTTTCCCTCTTAATTTTTTTTTGTTAGACGGTCAGTAATTTAATAAAATCGTTCGTTATTTCCTATCTATCTAAAAATACGCAATAAAAATCCACGAATAAAAAAGAAAATTTAATGCCAGAACGTCATGATAAATCATTTAGCGTAAAAAGGTGAGGAAGGCGTTTTTCCAATATTGCAATTTATTTTCTCCTGCTATGAGAAAAGTTTTTTACTTAATGTTAATTAAGATATCAAATATAAACTGCAGGGCAAAAAGGGAGAGTCAGACGTACTAATTAAAATCCACCTTCGTTCCCGCTATGTCGTAACAGTTAATTTGTCGTCGGACGACTATGGTCTCTGTTCCCATTATAACGACTGTTTCTCGTCAATTTTTTTATAGTTTAGCCACTATCGTATCTAGCTGTTCCCATTGGATCGCGAAGAAATTTTATCGTTTTACGACTGTCGTGCTAGCCATTCCGACTGCCATGACTATCTGTTGTCACCGCAAAAGAGTCCTAGAAACCCACACACACGACATTTAGTCGTGTCGTCCTATATGTGAATACCGCCATTTAAAAAAATAAAAACAACACGATTATTTGTCGACACGACAAAATAGGAACGTGGCCTAAAGCGTATATCTACGTAACAGTTTGTCTACATATGTGTGATAACTGGTAAACGCATGGAAATTGGTAGCTATCGAAATGGAAATGTATGTACCTCGCAACGCTCAAACTACTGGATTGATTATGACAAATGCCTATCAATTTGTCTTGACGCACATGTCAGAGGCCTGCATAATTCATTTCTGTTGTGATATGAAAGCTCGTAATAGTTATGTCTATGGCTAGTTGACAGTAGGCACTCTAATCACTGTGAAGTTTGAATGCTGGTGGTAAACCCTGCAGGCTGGTGAAAAATAATTCTGGCTGCTTTGAAAGTGTCATGTGAATTTAGAATTGAAACATTAATTGTTATTGGGCCCTGGTTCCGTTCCGCGCATAGCTCAAAGAGATGTCAGCAAAACCCGGAAAAGCCCAGCAGAGCCGATGCCTACTAGACCATGAGTTAACTTCTGAAAAGGTATTCCTAGAACGCAAAAGGCAACTGAACTGAGGAAAATAGGTGTGGTTTTAGTTAGTAAAAATCTGACACGTCCCACCCAAGAGTGGGAGAACTCATTAGATGATTGCCCGGCTCAAAAAAAAAAAGGTTAAACCGGGGTATTCGAATAAGTTTGGCTGTGGCATACCGTCTGTAGAAGCAAATACAAAATTCACGGAAACTGAAGTTCTGGGAAAAGTGTTAGCCAATATAGATTTACGAATAGATACGACTATTATTTTGACTAGATTGATCCCGTCATAACAATACTGTAGAGACTAAGTAATTTTTATTGATGTTACTTAGATACATTCATGCGTCTCAAAAATAGACTGCAAAATTCAGAAGCCATCTGAATATGGGGCATTAAAATCCATTTAATTGGATTAAGCCAATGACATTTTATTGAAGAGAAAATATTTGGATTGAGGCACTGACAGGTTATTACAGCGCCTATATTGGATAAAGCTCGTCGCCGTTTATTGACAATTTATATCCATTGAAGACACTATCAGCAGTGAAAGCGCTCGAATGCCACGGAGATCAACGTGTTTCATTGTTACTTAATTGGAAAATTGTATATTTTGACAGTTGTATTGAATAACAGAGGCTATCCGGACTCAACAAGGGGACAGTGAAATTCCAATATTGAACGCTCAAACGGTTTTTGCAATTTCTAAAAGTGGTGAAACACGGTAAATAAACTTTTCACTATCTCCGGGAAAATTCTACGTTTCTGCCAAAAAGAGATCCAGTACCGCTCACAGGTCTCAGAAAGTTCCACAGTAAAACAAATTCCCAGTTTTACGAAATTAGTTTCGGAATTAAAGCATTAATTTAATTTATTTTCAGGATTTAAGTGAATCCGTTTCCAGTTCCTGGATCTTTCTGAGTAGATCCAGCATAAGGTACTTGTAGTTTCAGATGATACTTTTATCTTGAACTATGCCTTAGTTCAAAATAAAAACATCATCTGAAACTAGGAGTAAAAACCGTACGTAACATTAATAAACGCCAGCGTTCATTGCCTTGAAATTGGCAGCGTTCATTTCTATGAAATCTGCGCTTTGTCCGAACGTAGTAGGTACCCGAGTCACCGTCTATTCAACTTAATTGCTTTTGTATAAATGGACGCGACTATGCGACTGTCTCTGTCATCTTGTATAAATATATATCGCAGGAATAGTCACATGGAAGACGAGTTTCTGCCAGCGGCTTCGCCCGCGTGAAAGTAGGTTTCTCCATACAAACTTTGGGCCCCCGTGTTCCATCCCATTAGGAAGTTAATTTTGAAAATTCATTTCTTAGTGCTCGCTGACGTCTTAAAAAGAAACCTTGTGCAAAATTTTAGGCTCCTAAACCCAATAGTTTCAGCTGTGCGTTGATAGATAAATAAAAGATAGAGAATATACCTGTTGGTATGTGTAACTTAGATAGGATAGACGAAATGCATTTTATTCTCAGTCTATGTACCTTTTTACATTTACGAGTTTATTACAATTTACTAATAGGTATCTATAATTTCCTTACTAAGTATACCAAACAGTTCGGCCAGATTAATTCAGAAATTAATAAGTAGTAGCCTCAGCTAGTGCCTCAAAGTGAAAAAAAAACTAACTTCATGTATGTACTTACAGTAGTGACAAAAGTAAATAGACAGACTTAATACTACAAGGCATTATTTACGAGTCAATGTATGAGTTGAAGACTAGGTACTAAATAATTAGATACTAATTAAATCTATCCAGGTAAACAAACGGTAATAGAAAACAGGGGATATTGGAAAACAAATTGTTATTTTTAACGGAAACGGACACGAGGATCGGATGAGCAAGACACTATTTAAAGACATACCAAGGTTTTACTGAAGAAATGCTCCGGGGTTATATGATACAACTTACACTGTGTCCGCGACTTCGTTTGTGAAAATGTTTTCAACCCGTCTTTTGAGAGAGATTTTGGATAACTAATAATATCTATCTTTTTCATTCGTATTTATGTTATGTTTCCATTTCATAAACCCCAGAAATAAGAATCCTTCATAGAACCTTTAATATATACCCTAAATCGTCTTATTATTATAACTTTTTTATTTATTCGTGCTATGTTTAAAGCGTAAAGACCGACACAATAAGATTTTGCATACAAATTAAATTCCCCCTCTTTATCCCCCTTACAGGGTGAACTTGTTAAAATTCCTTCTTAGAACTCGCCGCTACAAAAGGAAGGCTTGTTCAAAATTTATCTTAGACCCAGCAATTTTGGCGTTAATATGTCAGTCAGTCAATTGATAAATATGTCAGTTCAGATCGTGGACCTGGGACACAAACTTATGGTAAAGTATTTTTTCTTCTCGCGCTACCTAGAGCGGGAGAATTGATATTTTCCCAATAAAAAAGAAAGATCTTATTGGTTTTGTCCATCTGGACGGCCAAATGCGGCCACGCCGGTGCATGACCATCTGGTTATCTGGCATGAACTTAAACGAAGCAGTAAGAGTAAGGTATGTAAGGATCATAGTAAGTGTTAATCTATAGTTTCTGCATAAACCCGCGGTAACAAGGCGTGCGTCAATGTCATGTATGTATGTCAATAAAATTTTATTAGTAAATCTCAACTCAGTTCACGTGTTCCCGATATGATCTGTCATGTGCAGACAATACGTCCGACGAATGACGTGAGCGGCCGTGCGGTGACGTCTGGCCACAATGAACTATCAGAACCAGATCATAGAAATAATATAGGTTAATAGGCCTTAGGAAAAAAGGAGAATCTATTGCTTTTTTTGTGCCTTTTATGTGTCAATCAATTGACAATGTACTGCTAATCTGGGGTGTTTGACAATTGATATTCTGACTTCGCACAGATAGCGTCACTGGTTACTTCCTTCTAAAGTATTTTCTTTTCTAAGAGGAATACCCAATTGGTTGGATAATCTGTAGGTACTTTCAATGGTACATAAAATCCCATGCATTCTGATGCCAATATGCAATCCTTATGGCTGGTAGAATTACATTTTTGTCTAAAAAGTCCTTTAATTCAATGTGTCATAAAAATCGAGGAATTAATGTCAGAGCAAAATCTAAAGTAGCTGCAGAATTTCACTTATCTCTACTCTGACTCTAAAAACCGCGTCGGTTTGCCAGTTGCGATAAATGAAGATGTTCCAATTCATAACTTACCTGAGAATTATAGTTATAGTTAGTAATAGTTTAAAGTAGAAAGCTAGAAGGGTAGCCTTACATATTAACGTTGGCTTCAGTGAATTAACTGTTTACATCCATCCCACTTCTGTATTTTCCACCATTTGAATATTGAGTCGAGGGCTCGTGAAATGAAGTGGGATTGTTTCCGATTACCCTCGAAAGGACGTCTAACTAATCTGATATTATCAATTTGTCAAATTAATCGCTTGGTATTTTCTGCAAGTGCTGGATCTAATTGGGTAGTTGACACCTTTAACCTACTTAAGTTAGAGACCTTTAAAATTTGGAGGATGGGAAAACTGTCAAGTAATAGAATATGAGGCACAATGAAACGTGACATCATCGCCAAGGTTGTGGGTATACAAAAGAGATACACTACACATTCACACTACGCTCCCACTATTCCGCTAGGGCCGGGGGTATTTTGAAAGAGTTACTGTATCTCTGCAACGCGAAAAGCAACTGAAGGACTCAGGTGTATTTTAGTCAGTTCATTTCAGAGCGGGAAAAAGTGATTGGATATATTCATTTACCTATTTGAAATGCAAATAATTATTTTGAAGTGGTTTGCAGAAAAAGATTAGTTTTTGATGTTTTTTTTTAGACAGCGTCAAGTTTTAATAGTTATTTGTGTAACAAGAGAGCAAAGTTGGTTTTTGCCGCGAGTGTTGATTTTGAATCCCGAGTAAGCGAAGGATTCTATATTTGAATCACGAGCGTAGCGAGTGATTCTAGGTTAGAATTCTGAGTGCAGCGAGGTATTCAAAGACACGACATGCAAATAACTTTGGTCTCGTGTAGCACATACAACTTTTCACTTCAGCAGCGAGAACAAATAATGTAAAGGTAATAAAAAATACAACTTGGTAATATTTAAACCACATGTATATTTGTAAAAATTAAAAGTTAAAAGTAAAATTATTGCAGTTTTGCAACAGAACAGAACAGAACAGAAGAAAAAAACAATAAAAAATTAAAGCCCGCTATTTTTTAAAGATGCGTTCGGAAATTGCACTATTACTAAATTATTCTGTCACAATAAAGATTGTTAAAACTTTAAATAATTATGTAGATACATGATAAACTTCGTATTTTTTAATTCAACATCTCTTTATTTGATCATAAAAAAATATAATTCGATTATTAAGAGAAAAGTATAATAATTACATTTAAACCTTGATTTGAAATTTTATAGGTGACGTGTTTCCGAACGTTTTATTGTTGGTTTCTTTTTTGAGCCTATTATATATGGAATTTGAAAATCGAACTTTGAATCGACTTGTTTCTATCTCTCGCTCTTTTCGTATCGAAGTGAAAGTGACAGAACAAAGTGAAGTTCAAACCTTTCGAATGTTGTGAGTAGACCCAGCACTGACTCGGCATTTAAAAAAAATTAAAAAGTTACTTTGTCTCACGCTCGCAGCAAAATCGAATTTTGCTCACTGTCTTTAAACTGCAAAACATACTTGTTTGAGGTGCTGAGGTAAAAAAGTATTTAATTTTTACTGTCACTTTGGAGTTGCTGATGTAAAATGTTCTAATGTCCCTTCCACAAATCCCATTAATGAAGAGTTTCCGCAATAGGTCATCATCTGCCTAGCCTTTTCCCAACTATATTGGGGTCGGCTTCCAGTCAAGCCGGATTTAGCTGAATACCAGTATTTTACGAGGAGCCTACCAGGCCTCCACAACCCATTAACTGGGGTAACACGGTACTTCATGGCAAGACTGGAGTCAGATTTACTGGCTTCTGACTATCCGTAACGACTGCCAAAGATCTACAAATGACAGCCGGGACCTACGACTTAACGTACTTTCCGAGACACGGAGGAAACTCGGTATGTTAAGATGGTCACCTATCCGCAGAGCAACCTTGGCTAGCTTTGCTTAACCTTAAAGATCGACCCGTGCGGCTGTTATTATCTAGCCACGAGCTTCTCAATAGGTTTCCGCAATAGGTATTAGGCAGCAAATGTATTGAGTCACCCTTATAAATAATCGTAATTTTAAATCACAGTATCCACTAGTAATCAATAAGCGAATAATTAAAACAGCCACTGTACGTTACTTTACTTTTAAAATCATACAAAACTTTGCCCCAAACAACATGAAAACTCACTTAACTATATTAGATGGTAAGGCCCCTTAAAATAAACACAGGAAAAAACCCAATCACAAAAACTCTCTCACTAATAGAAAGCCACAGCACCGCTGCGTGCAAGGGGCTTACATCGCTGGAAAAAGCCCGGCTCCTTTGGGACAGGTCATGAGAACGGAAAGCTGTTACAACTACATACCTATATGTATATACAAACTAAGTAAGATAAACCGATTTTTAATTCGTAAGGGGGCGTCCAATAATTACGGGATACATTTAGGGGGACTCGATCTTATCCAATCTTATGTGGGTGAGATGCGGGTTATCAACTAGTTAAACGTTTGTAATTTGTTTCTACTTGAATATAATTACTGTCCATTCAGTTTCTGGGAAACTGTAAAGAAAATGGTTGTATAAATTATACCTACAATTTTTTTACAATACATAAGTACATAATATCCGACGCATTAACGTGAAGTGCATTGTTTATTGGTGAACGAAATTCAATGAAACTTAATTCAGTGAAGTTAATGCACGAGTAGTACTCGTGTACCAAGTTTCATCGAAATCCTTTCATAGGAAACTTTTATCCGACGAGTATGTTCCCTTCAGATATTTTTCTGCTATCAAAATAAAATGTTGAAGAAAATATTTGACGTAGTAAAAAAGTAAATGTTGAAATAAAATATTGCCTATAACTTAGTTTTGATACACAAAAACATTCTACAGCTTAAAATGTAGTTTTGCGGGCTATTGAACCTTAGTTCTCCTGCGGATATCATAACATAGGCATTTCCTTTGCACTTTGGATGACTTTAACCCTTTTTAGGGTTCCGTAGCCCACTGGCAAAACGGAACCCTTATAGTTTCGCCATGTCTGTCCGTCCGTCCTCGCTTAATCTCTGTGACCGTCAGCACTAGAAAGATGAAATTTGGTACCAATATGTATGTCAATCACGCCAACAAAGTGGTAAAATAAAAATTGGAAAAAAATGTTTTATTAGGGTAGCCCCCCTACATGTAAAGTGGAAAGTGATTTGTTTTTAAATTTCAACTCTTACGTGTGATATATTGTTGGATAGGTATTCAAAAATGAATAGGGGTTTACTTAAATCATTTTTGGATAATATCAATAATTTCGGAAATAATCGCTCCAAAAGTAAAAAACAATGTGTCCCCCCCCTCTAACTTTTGAACCATAAGTTTAGAAAATATGAAAAAAATCTGGAAAGTAGAGCTTTATAAAGACTTTCTAGGAAAATTATTATAAACTTGATGGGACGAACAGATTTTGAAAAATTGGGGACACTTATTGTGGCAGACGGGAAACTACGGAACCCTACACTGAGCGTGGCCCGACACGCTCTTGGCCGATTTTCTGACCACGTTTCTGAGATATATGTAATCACTGGCAACACGCTTTGGTTATAGACTTTTGTCTTGAGTTCCTACTGTGGCATGTCGGACTACAAGATACCTACCGCGCAGCTTTCTGAACGCTGCCCAGTCGAGTCGAATTCGACGATTGACCTCGTTCTCTAATTTAGACCTACCCAACTTGACCGTTTATCCCAGGTAAATGCAATCGTCTTCAACTTCGAGCGTAGTCTCTGATATTTATAGGAATGGTTGTTGACCATCAGTTTAGTTTTGTCCGTGTTCATTTTAAGAGTAGAGCTTTCGAAAGAGTGGGTCTCTTTCGAAAGCTCTACTTAGCGAAAGCTCTATTTGCGTAGAATGTAGATAATTTGGTGTTACAATACATTCTGGATTCCACAATCATTTAGAATTCTTATACATTCTGCCTCCTGGCATGCAAAATTTACTAACTTATAACTACTACAATACTTTACATTTATAAATATTGTATAGTAAACAGACTTATCATTTAAAAAATCTAAACCAGAGTAATATTTTGTTTTTTACTGGTGATTCTTTAAGGAGCTTTTTAAATCTTAATTACGGTTGCTCTTTAATCATCATAAATTCAGGGTGCCAAACACTGAATTTCTCAATGATGCAGGTTTATAACCACCTATGCAAAACTTGTCTTCGTATTACCGTTCTTAAACTGTAGTCCTGTTTCTAACATTTTTCAAAGCTGGGAATAAGTGATCATTAAAGGAAGCATTGCACAAACATTTCGCACTCCTACATCCAATAGGTTTTATTTAAAAAAATATATATTTTAATATTACAAACAGAACATTATTTTTTTTCTACGTAAGTATACAAAATGTTCTATAGTAGTTTATTACTGGTATTTGCTGCGGCTTTTCCAACGGTTTTTGCGTAAATAAAACGGAAGATCCATTTACACGAAAGGTTTTCATGGAAAAACGCGCAAACTTTTCACCGGAGCCCGAAAAAAGTTAAATCTTATTATAGAACTTAGTGAGAAAACTAAATATATTATTTATTGAAAAAATGTCGTTTCAGATAAAATGTGAAGAGGTTTGTCGTGTATTTTATTCAGTAACGCCAATATCTAGATGCCAATAGAGAAGAGGGTGCTCGTCGAAGTAGTGGACGGTAATAAACTGTTATTATTGAGAGCATTACTTCAGAATCTTTGAATTTGAGTAGGTAAAAATTTATGGAATATTTTAAACCTCTACTAAATTGTAAATTATTTAGTATAATTTACAATTAAAAGCTAAAGAGGTTTTATAGATGTCTGAACGCGTAAATCTCAAGAACTATCTACTGATTCAAATCGAAAAATCCTTTTAGTGTTGTATGGCCCACTTATCGAGGAAAGCTGTAAGGTTATATGTCATCACGCTAGAGCGAGCAGTAACCAAACAAACGGGTGAATCCGCTAGGGACAGCTAGCATTAAAAGTGATCGAGATAAAATGTAGTCATTTAATGATAAAGATTATTAATTACTTAGAAAGTCTAAGTAACTATTAAAGCTACTCACTCACCATAACAAATCGGAAATTGGATTTCATTTAGGTACATCATTGCGTATAACTTATTTACGTCCCCAACCACAAAACAGATTGTGTAACTTTAAATTTAGCAGTTTTAAATTAATTTTCAAACCAAACAAACATTGGTCAACTGCATGTGGAACACAGTCGTAGGTAGGTCAGCTTTAGGAGTCTGTTTTTCTAGAGTTTTAATGGAACTATTCCGACCAAGCGTTAACTTGTTGTTTGAGTTTCAAATGTTTGGTGCAACGAGGGTCTTACAATGAAACAAAACCCAATTGAATTCACTTTGCACCATTGTGTTGTAAAACGAATAAAAAGGTAGGTAGGTACTGTTGACAATATTGAAAGCTGAAACCTCCATTCATCTCCTACCAATACAATTAATCATAAAGATCAAATTATGACCCGAACTAAAGCAGTATTCACAACAATGAGAAGAAAACTTCACTATTTTGACAAATACGACATTTGAAGCTGAAATGATCAGATTTTGTTGATATTACCTACCTAGTAAAAATAAATTATGACGTCATTTCTTTATATGTTTTTGGATTCCTTAATCTGCAATCAGTTTCACTAAGCAGGGTTTTTTAATTTATCCTTTTTACAGAGTAAGTTTAATAGACGTGTTGCAATTTGAATTCGTGGCGGCATCAGTGTGACTCTAAGCATCTACCCAATCAGTTCCTAAGTCGACTATTTTATGTCTTTCCTTTTTAATTTTTTTGAGTATTTTCCGGTTGTAATTGATAATTTGGATGCCCTCCCAGTCTCTTCTAGAGCCACGCACTAGCTTCTGGCGTTTTATAAGTACCCATGTAGGCCCATGTAAAATAAAAAAAAAATATTGATTTGATCCTATTTTTTTCAATTGTGTTTGGATTTCCTCTGAGACAGTATTTATATTTAGTTCGGATTTCGGTGTTGGTGATAGACCAAGGAACGTCAGAAATAGTCCGCAAAATCATGTTTTGCATTCTCCGTATTATAGTTTATATTAATACTTGATTTGCAGGCGCCCATAGTTAAATTCCATAGAACCACACTGGCATACTTACGTAATAATAATTTATTCAATATAGAAAATACAACTCATGTACACAATTGATGGCATAGTCGTTGTCCAGACAAACACAACTTTCAACAACAGCAGTCTCAAGTGGAAACTATTGTAGCTATTCATGTAGTATTCATTCCCAGCAAGTTCCCAACTCAGTGGGAGCCGTCGTCGCTCCCGATCCATAGAACGTGAGACGGGAAACATCTATTGTTGGCATTGTCTTATAGTCGATGAAACAATTTGCTCTGTATTGTCAACTAACAATACGCCTTCTTCCAGCAGGAAACTACTTCGCTCGCTGAACGCATTCGTTTGCTGACTTGCGATGTGGAGGACGAGGCGGAGGACCAGAGGTCATCCCCGGCCGGGGCTAGTGTCGACAAGATGTCGAGTAGCAGTGACAAGTCGAGCGACAAGTCGTACAACAGCATCAGCATCGACAAGAACAGCGAGAAAGCGTTCGGCAGCGCCTCGTCAAGCTCGTCGTCATCAACGATATCAGTGCCACTGCCCACACGACAGCTGCCGCCCGACCTGGGTGACGTACATCAGGAACCACAGAAGGTTAGTCTTGAACTCCAGAAATTGATTCGTATACTAATGTGTTTTCTGCTCATGATGTATAGGTTTTCGGCAGGCAAATACTACAGCGAGGCCGTTATTCTTTTTTGTCGACAATCGATCAATAGAAATAAGTGTGACGGAGACATATTTCGTTCATTATGGTACGCATTTTATTCGGTACCGGTAATCACTTTAAAGCCGTAAATAAATAGTACCTATGTGATTTCGCTAATAAGTTTAAACAAATAGTATATTGAGAAACTTAAAGCGTAAATACAGTATTTAAGTGCATTAATTTCCGAGAGGATTAGTGATTGTCGAAACAGAAACGTCCCAGGTAGAATATGTAATTCTGTGGTGGACCACAAGCCACAATAGAACATCTAAATACAGTTGCATGATTCCGCATAACACGAGATCTACCTTAATATGGATCAGACAACAATATGTCTGCTGAA
Source organism: Mythimna separata (assembly GCA_030763345.1). NCBI lineage: Eukaryota > Metazoa > Arthropoda > Insecta > Lepidoptera > Noctuidae > Mythimna > Mythimna separata. The sequence goes on along the minus strand of CM061167.1, from coordinate 15,432,020 downwards.
GCGATAACTGTTATCACTTGAGTTAGTGTAGGCTAGGGTTGCCATCCGTCCAGGTTTCCCCGGATTTGTCCTAGTTTAAAGGGCGTCCGGGGAACGTCCGAGCGAGATCTCATTTGTAGAACGGGTATAAAATGTTCAAACCGGACGCCGCCACCGGGCATCAGTACTAGATAGATATAGGTATATAGATTTTATATGTACATACATATTATGGTTTTCATAACAGAGTATACCTAATAACTCTTTTTTTCAAATGTAAGACTATTTTGTTAAAAGAAATATTGAAAAAAAAACAAATAGGTAGTTTATTAACGACAGTTTGAACTCTTAATTTAAAAAAGTTATAATGGGAACCTACGCCTGCGTTCTGAATTTAAAAATCCGAGATTTATTCCAGATTTTAGAGATGGCAACCCTAGACTGTAGCCAAGCGATCTAGCATCCAGTCAGTTAGGTATGTCTCGGAGTAGCACAAAAGATCTGTGGTCTGTGAATTATACTGCATGATATAGTTATTGGCCTGCTGCAGCCAACTAACTGAATTCGCCATTCAGTTAACAGGATATTGCATCGGATGATCGGATTAATAATCCAACTGAATAATTAGCCAAGGGTATAATTAGTGGTTATTCGATTATTATATAATATCTCATACACTAGCAGGATATTAGGTAGATATCGAATATTGAATACTAGACGAGCAGGTTATCTCTTATCAGTTATCACCTTCCAAGGAGGTGATTCCCGTACAAAATTATGTACTAAAGTTTGAAATCAACGCTGTATTATGGATTTTCACTTTTTCTTTCGATCCTTTACGAACAAAACTAAGACAATAAATCAGTCAAGCAGTTCATAATTATTAGTTTTAATACACAATATCTACTTACAAGTATGTTGAACTAAAAGCTTACAAACAAGCTGGTTTTAATAATGAAGTAACGGAGCTTTGAACGTCGATAGTTTGAAGCTCGCTTGAAAGTTGTTAATAAGACCTGTATCGGTAAACAAACATTATCTATCAATAAAATAAATAAATAAATAAAAAATGTTTTTATTTTACATAGGCCTACATGGGCACTTATAAAAAGTCGAAGCTAGTGCACGGTTCCAAATTGGTCGTTTCCTATGGAGAAGAACCGGCAAGAAACTCCATGGTTACTCTTTTCAAAAAAAAATGATTGGGTTTACAATATTTTCACATTACAAAACAGACACATATGCGAGGACAGTGTAGATCAATCAAAATTGTAACCCAAATAAAAATAGATTCAATCAAAAACTGGGTTGAATTAAGTAGTAATTAAAATTCGTAGTCTACAGTGTTCTCTCATTCACACTTTAAGAGAGGCTATATAAATAAGAGAGAAAAGAAATCAAACCTATCAACAAATTAGTTTTTATCAAAATGAAATCACGACTTAATGAAATTAAGGTGATTAATATCCAAATAATATAAAAATATTGCAAAAGCAACGTGTTGTGTAAAAAATAAATTTATGAGTAATATTTTATGAAATAAAACAAACATGGAGCAGTTAATAGACAAATTTACACAATAATGTTACCAGGGGGTCACATGTGCAGAAGCAGTTATTTCCAAACAAGCGCGTCTTCGACATAGTCTCTAACCTTGTAACATAGTCTCTAACCTTGTAATCTATCTGCATATAATATCTGCAGGCGATCTCATGCTTAAGCGAATATATCCCGGTATAAGTACCTAACTCCCTACTTATTGAAAATTGCATTAAAATCTATACTCCCATAACTAAAAGCTGGAGAGAGAGTTGAGTTAACTCTCTGGTTTGAACGCGCTAATCTTTGTAAGCATCAGATGAAATTGAACCTTTCTTTTTGCATTTGATAGGATTTTTGCAAATTCTTGGGAATGATTATGGTTTCTATTGTTATATTTTGTTCTCGTATTATTGGGAATGGTTAAAGTTATGTTATTTATAGTGAGATGTATTGTAAACTTTACCCTTGGGAATCAAGAAAAAATCAGAAAGAACCATAAGTGAAAACGAAGCAATAGCATAGGCAGGTGAAACTACAGCCACAGCTAGTAACAAATAAAAACGGCACATCGTGACTACGTTATTGAATAAACTTTTAGACTACTGAATTGAAGTTGTGGCATTTTATTTTCCATTGCGTAACTTAACAGACGGTATAAAACTTCACTCAAAGAGACTAAGCACTCCAGTTCTGAGAACTGGCGAGCTGGAATGCCAAGTGTATATTTTTTCTAGATTTTATTCACGAAGCTGATATAAAATGCAAGTTATTTTTAAAGGAATTTCTTTTCTAAGAAGGTTTGAGGTTAAGTATGTGGGTTTGTGCTAATACGCTGATACACGCAGAGAGGATTAAGCCAATTGCTATTACGGATTTAACCTGATTCGATTAAAGTTGTGGCAAAGTGGCTACGAAGGGAGTTGCTCTTATAGCCAAAATACATGCTTTGCCTAGTTTGGCTACAGATGCTACTATAATGTTTATGTAATTACTTACCGCACCACCATACGAAGATATGTAAAAAATGTTTTTTTTTGGAAAAGAGATATTATTGATATTAATTTCAAACTTATTCTACCATCCCAGTTTTTACGGTGTCTTATGCGACGCCAGACAAGTATTACAGTAATATTTTCAAAGCGCCAGGCAAGTTGTCAGCCGCCGCGCTGGAGAAAATTTTGATCGACGTGTTTACGTGTGAACAAAGAGAGTGTTAAAGTAACGTTTTCTGAAAATATTAACGGTCTTATATTGTGTAACGAAGAGTGCAGCAAAGAGAACATTAGAGATACGCGCATTTTTATACTCAACACGATTTTGCGTCACGTCAACATGTTTCTTTAAAACTATATTGCATAGCTTATACATGAGAGTCTTCTTTTTTGTTAGCGGGGATAAACCTTCATTAGGGAAGAAGGAAAAGTATCTGGAATTTTTTCCTCACTAAAACCACCTTGCTATCACCATCGATAATGCCTCTGTTCTATTAAAAATGGTTGCCTGCCTGTTAGGGTTCATCCCGAAGGAGATTGTAATAGGGTCTCCCTTAAGCCTTACTGTACACCACAGTATATATTCACTGTACCACGCATCGTTCTTGGAGTCACTTGATGGGTCTCCACTCTGAGCGAAATTAGGTATACATATAAATTGACTTGTAATAGGTATTAAAACTGGCATACTACGCTTGTCAATACACAGTAAATAAACACTGTACGTGTGTGCCCACAGCCGAAATCGGAGCCCCGGCGGCAGTTCCTGTCAACCCTAGCGCCATTGACAGCGTGCGTGGGCAGCGCCGCCCACCACGAAGGCTTCTACTACGTGCCCCCTGGGGACCGCACGTCAGCCTCGTCGGCCACGAACCTTGACCTGCAGGAGCACAACGACGCGCCGGCCCCCGACGTCGTCGCAGGAACACCGGGTAAGCGGTCAGGTCTGTAAGTCGCTCAACAGTCAACACAGCTCATAACTTACACTAATTTACTTAGGTTGCTCTTCATTATGGAAATTAAGACATTTTTTTTTCAAGCGGGGATTCTTCAGAACGACTTCTCCCATTCTTGGGAGAAACAGAAAGGCGTGTCAGATTTTTACTGTAAAACTCTGAACTAAACCCCACCCCGTTCCTTTTGTGCCTTCGTTTTAGGGTCACGAGCTTCGGACCCAGGAAATTAAGACATTAGTCGCCAGGCAATTTTTAATACTTAGACCTGCTAAATTGATTTGGATCTAAAGCCACGGACAGAATGAGGAGTTTACGCGGTAGCTATTTAGTTATTTGTTTCTTTTTATTCTCGTATCGGAACGCTTTGCAGCAATTACCCCAATGAAGCTCAACTATACTCGTATAGTTCTGAATCTGCTACTCTTTAGCAGCATTTGTACGGTGAAGTGGTAGTGGTAGTCTTCAAAGGAGCGGCGCGTCGATGGATCGTTTACGCAGCATTAGGCCAGAGCTCCTACAGGATTATAGAATTCATTTTGAAATGTTAAAGCCCTTTCGATAAATTTACCAATGGAAATTGATTTAAACTGTAAATTAAGGAAAATTTAGATATGTCATCTATCTATCAATTTGTGCTATAAGGCAGGCTCGACATATTTAAACCGCGGCTGTTTCGGAACGGTCTCTTTACCAAACGACTTCACGGTTGGTGCAATAGTTAAGAGGATGGCTAATGCACTGCGTGTCGCGCCGGTTCAGCGCCGGCTCAGAACAAATATTTGCAAGGCCTACAGATAATTGTTGTGACATCTACCATATCGAAGTGCTTTCTAGAGTGAAGCAATGTTAAGACTGGGCATTTATTTGTCTTAACATCATCTGTGAAAATTTCAATTGTCTAGCTATCACGGTTCATGAGATACAGCCTAACGACAGACAGACGGATGGACCGCGGAGTCTTAGTAATAGGGGCTCCGTTTTACCCTTTGGGTACGGAACCCTAAAAAAACGGTCGATTATTGTATTACCCTGTGGAAACAAGGCTCTGTTGCCCGTAACACTAACTTGCCCGACGATGCACTGTAACCACTTATTCCACATCCTGTCACATCACACGGTCTCTCTGACAAAACCTTATAGAAAATTGTACCCATTTGGAGCTGTTTTGTTTTATATCGTGAAAGTTTTTGTAACTATTTTAGTTTTTAAAAGGGGGTAAGTTGATAGGGAAGGTTAACTAATAAGTAAATAAGAGGGCCCATCCCGATCCATCTAACGTAATCATGATCATGGTATGAAAGCTTACTTGTTGTTTCATCCAACGCAATCCATTATGTACAATGTTTGACAAAGGGCAACATGAAAAAAGAGAGATAACGCCTGGGCTGACTCTGTTGGTAATTCCGTTACTTACTCGAATTTTTCGCAGAACATGTTACAGGAAATACGTGTTTTATTTTAAAAACCTTAATAGTTTTTGGAAACAATTTTCATCATTCGGAATCTCGATTAAATTGTGCAGGTTTTATATGGATATGTTACTGTAAAAGCCCGAACTACGGTAAATCCTAAGATTTTCCAGTAAATCCTAAGATTTAGCAACTCTTAATGGTAAAAGTCCGAACCATTCTATGATCATCGTTTATTTCGGACTTTTACTACCATTCACTTGGTAAATCTTAGGATTTCCTCAAAGACACGGTAAATGTTAAGATAAACATTATCAATAGATAGGTAACGATTTGACTGATTAGTAGTACTTGATGTTTAATAATTACTCATAGGTACGTAAGGGTTTAAATAATATTCATCTGCCTAGTCTTTTCCCAACTATATTGGGGTCGGCTTCCAGTCAAGCCGGATTTAGCTGAATACCAGTATTTTACGAGGAGCGGCTGCCTACCAGACCTCCACAACCCATTAACTGGGGTAATACGGTACTTCATGGCAAGACTGGAGTCAGATTTACTGGCTTCTGACTATCCGTAACGACTGCCAAAGATCTACAAATGACAGCCGGGACCTACAGCTTAACGTGCCTTCCGAGGCACGGAGGAAACTCGTTCGTTATGCTAAGATGGTCACCCATCCACACACCGACCCAGGCAAGCGTTACTTGGTAAATCTTAGGATTTACCTCAAAGACACAGTGAATGTTAAGATAAACATTATCAATAATTGTGTAAGGGTTTGAATAATTGTTAATTAAAATAATTGATTAAAAATTATGCATTATTCTGTAAGACTATGAACCCTGTACTTAACACTAAGCTACCTATAAACATATGACTTCCTAAGTGACCGTCAATACGGCTTTCGCCAAAATTGGTCATCTAGTGATCTTCTAGCGTGTACCATCCGTATCTGGAGTGAGGCCTAAGCCTGGTACCTTTGGGTATACAGACGACAGTACACACACACACACACACACACACACACACACACACACACACACACACACACAGTAGTACTGAGAGATACATTTATCCAGTGCACGAACTAGTGGGTCACAGATCCAGTCTCTCCGAGTGGCTAAAATTGAGCGCTTGAATTGGTCCTTTGGGGCAGTCACTGAATGGGGCGGTGCCAATTTGGTCAAATTCAATGCTGCTAAAACCCAGGCGTGTCTGGTTTCCGCTAAAATGAGACAATTCAGTCCTCCTCCTACTTTCCTGGGTGCAACCGTGCCGATAACCGAACATCTTGATCTTCTTGGTGTTACGTTGACGTCGACTCTCAACTTTTCTCCATAAAAGCTAGGAATCCTTGCAAAGGTGAGACAGTACCATCATCTGACCACCAGGCGTACGGCGATGCGCCACCGGTACATGATAGACATCCCTCCTTATACGCACAAAACGTTTTGGGAACACATTTATTGTACGTACAGCCAAGAAGTGGAATTCCCTGCCGGAGTCTATATTTTCTGCAGCTACAACTCAGGAATCTTTAAGTCAAGAGTGAATAAGTTACTTCTAGGTAAGCGCGCTCCATCGTCGACCGCATCGTCGCTTTCCATCAGGTGAGATAGCGGTCAAGCACGAACCTATCTACGATAAAAAATATCTATAACCAACATTTACCAGCCCTCACCGGTAAGACCTAGCATGTACCAAATTCTAATGGTAAAAGCCCGATTAAATCGTTTCTTTTTTACATATTCTTACATTTACCGACTCGTGTTGGTAAACCCTAAGATGTACTGGTAAAACCTAAGATTTACCGTAGTTCGGGCATTTACAGTAACAGATATATTTTTTTTACTTTTTTGTTTTATGAAATACTGGAAATAACAGATTTTCAGAACTCTTTACTGGATTAATTATTAACTAATTTAAGTTTTGAATACAATAGATAGAAACCTAGGTACAATATCCACATGACACCTGTTTTCCCAAATTATTTAGAGAGAAATGTGTAATAACGTCATTATATAATCACGTTAGAGCGGTTTTATGGAAATTTATCGCGGGTCAGACGCTCGCGCTCTTAACATGCGTAGACAGGACCGGATCGCGTCGTGTCTATTTAGCCTGCAGGTAATAGGTACTAACGTAATTTATTGTCGCTCTGCAAAGAAAAAATTAACGACATTTTTCTCATTAACTGAATTTTTTTTTAAACTATGACAATGTGCGAGTCGGACTCATGCGCGAAGGGTTCCGTACAGTCTGTTGCAAAAACGACAAAAAAATCGCATTTGCTGACTGCTGTACAATTGGAGCCCTTAAATATTTAGTTTATTCTGGTTTTTAGTATTTGTTGTTGTACAGAAATACATCCTCTGTGAAAATTTCAACTGTTGAATTATCACGGTTTAGAGATATAGCCTGGTGGCAGATGGATAGACAGATAGACAGACGGACAGTAGAGTCATAGTAATAGGGTCCCGTTTTAGCCTCTAAGCATGGAAATAGCAATATAAATGGAAAATATGCTTTTACCTACTATCAGTTTTTACCACGTTTTTACTTATCGAAAATTCATACAAATATCGATAACAGATAGGAACGGATTAAAAACGAATAAAAAAGAATCGCGGTTACGATCCATATTGTATCAATTGGAAAAGCGCTCTTACCTACGCTTAAAAAATTGTCAGTTTTATTTTTAAGCTTACGTTTTAATACCGGCTGTTGTATAACATTGGCGGGAATAAAACTGAAATGAAACAGCATCAATTTATTATTCATGTCCCTATCTGCAGTGGTCGTGTTTGTGAACACCCCGTACAAGCGAACTTGGTCCGTAGTTCTAGCAACTTCACACAGTTATTGTTAATACCTTCTAAACTACATAAGTATCGTGAGATTGAATTTGAATTACCTAAGCCGGTGCGATATAATTATATAGAACGGGTTAACGAGTTGCTAATCGTAAACTATGATCTTCATTAACTGCATTTAGGTACATACTTTTAGGATATTAGTGAAATCTTTAACACCACCTCTAAAAAGACAAGCAGTATCTGGCATTTCACATCCCTTTTCTTTTTTTTTGAGGTGGTAAAAAACGCAATAAATTTTTCCACTCTAGGTGAAGCGGGTGACTACTGGGGCTATCCCACCTGTGTTCCATTAGTTGCCCTTTTAGTTTCAGAGCTATGATAACTCTTACAAACATTGTCGCAGTCCGTATATTTGCATCCCAATCGGTTCAAATAGCTGTAGGTATCTAGTAATCCTTCTTTTTTTAGGTGGTAAATCACACAATAACTTCTTCTACTCTGGAGCAGGAGCATCAGAGTACTGATTAAAACCCACCTGTGTTCCTTCAGTTTCCCTTTTCATTCTAGGGCCACGATAACTCTTTTAAACATTTCCGCTGCCGGAATATTTGTTTCCCTATCGGTTCAAATAGATAGTAATCATCTGTTTGTAAAACTCATCTCGCGTAGGTTTAAATGTCGCGGTGACCATCAATCATTAGAACAAAATAGGACGTAGGCGTGACACTTATTACTTCATCGTGGGCGTCCTACACAAAACAATTGTATCTACAACATTATCTACCCAGTAATGGGTAGGTACCTGGAAAGCAGTGGGTATTTTTAGACGACGGAAAAGATAGGATGATTCTCAAGTCGACGATGTTTGTATTTAATTATTTTTTAAGTATAAATAAGACACAGAAGGCAGTGGATGAGTGGACCGCTAGAAATTAAAAATGAAATTCCGAAAGCTAGTGAAGTAATAGCTGATTGAATTTTTACCTACTTGTATTTACAAGGATCGATTAGGTAGGTACCTAGGCTACCTACCTACAGGATAGATCAACTTTGATCATTATTTTTTTATTGGTCAGAATATAATACCTAGAAACTGATCCACCAGACCATGACCAGAAAACTTCTAAAAATTCAACCCCTAAAAAACTTTTTATAAAAAATACAATCAAGTTCCAAATAAAAAAGTCGGTCATACCGACTGGTTTTCTTTCTTTGTTATTTAACACCGACTTCTGAAGTTAAAGTTATTTTGTACTTTCCAGCCTTTTTCTTCGGAATTCGGTTGTATTTTTTAGGGCTGATTAAAATCCTGTTTAAGCCTCCCCTGGCGGTCAGTCTGTCAGCAGATTATATCTCTTGAATCGTAGTAAAAAGCTAATAAATCTCAAAAAATTTGCTGTCAAGCTGTCAGTGAAAAAAGTTTTATTTTGTATTTTGTACAATGTTTACAATCATTATTTCTCTATAGACAGTTGTTTGTAGTTTGTAAACGAATAAAATATTTGTGTAAATTGAAAACCAATCATATATATTTTTTTTATAGAATTAATGATGCATATATTTTTTATAGAATTAATGATGATTGAAAATGAAAATGAAAAACCATGCTTTTGTTAGGTATTTACTTACTTTATACAAGGTAAAACCGTATATTATTTTCAAAAGGAGCCGCTTAATATTGTACATAACACTGAAGTGGATACTTGAGTGGTACGACTTGGTTGTATCTCGGATTAAAAATTGACGCAAGCTAAGTTAATCTTGCTAGTCCCAGCTGAACAACAAATTATACAGACACACATATAACTATAGGTGTGATCTGATATCAGCAGCTTATACGTTTCTTTGTAAATGTAGGAGCTGGTGAAGGTGATGACGGCCTGGCTGCTTTCGCTAGAGCCACAGCTCCAAGGACTGAACGACTAAGACAGCGCTACGGCCAGGAGTCACAACCAGTCAGCAGCGATGATGAGCACGATGATTACGGTAAGTTTATATATTTTTAATTATTTGAAACGTCTGTATTTCTCCAAAGTTTGATTGTTGTTCAACCCTGTATCTCTATTTACCCCGTAATAGCTTATTGCCCAGGTAGAAATCAACTCTTCAGACGACTACAAAAACCATTGCTCTAAACGGAAAGCTCACTATAAGTGTACCTAATTTAAACAATAGGTACCTACCTAATGAAAGCCTACCTATAATCATAATTTTAGCCAAAAACGTGCACTGTTGGACATAGTACCTTCCTAATTGTATGTTTATTTATTAAAATACACAAAATGGCGTAAGAAGAAATTACTTAATTCAACCAGCTCCTCATAAGCCAAATAAGCCAAGACCGTCTAAAGTCGTGATTAAAATAAAAATTGAATAAAAAATTCTCGCGAGGACGCACGTCCTCGCGAGAATTTTTTATTCATTGTCAAGATAGATAAATATTGAAAAGATAGGAATAAAATCGGCTTAGGGTGTGCACCCTAAGCCGATTTTATTCCTATCTTTTTAACTTCAAACGTCGGAATGTTTCCCTCGATTGCACTGTAAGTTACTGATATTTTATTGTGAACGTAAGCTCAGAAATATTTTCCATGGTAAAACTGCGAGGTTATAAATAAATTACACACCGTTAACATGGAGTGCGATCGGTATCCGAAAACGGATTACTTATTACGGATTGTGGTTTTTAAAAGCTTTTATTTTTTATTACAAGCTTTTGTTCAACTTGCAGTGATATGATATTTAGGTTTTATTTTTTTGCTATTCTTGTGTAAGGTAAACCTTGCTAATGGATTTGGAAACCGATCCTACCTGATTGAGCTATTTGGTGGGTATATCAGTGTAACTTGAATGTCTGTGCATTATCTAATGGTACCATGGAGCTGATCTGACGATGGAGTTGAATACTGACCTTACCACCACAGAACAAAAAAATACATGAAACTACTCTGCATAACCAGATAACCCGATCTTGTTTGTACCTTTTGAAATGTTAGGTACCTCTCCCTACTAAATATCGCTTTAGAACATCTTGTTATGAAAAAATGTTTTTCATTGAAAATTTTGTTCTAGTGTCTATAAACATGTCATTTTTTTACTTTTGTAATTTTTGAGAAATGTCTACTGATAATAATTGGATTACCTATGTATTTTAGGTTTCCATCGTCGGCCAGCCGTTCGCGGTATTGCCATAAAGCAGCAACTCGGGGCTTCGGACGAGATCCTCCAACAGATGCAGAACGAGCTGCAACCCTCCCCGGGCACCACACCGCAACAGATGCCGTCGCACGCTTGCCAACGCACAAACTCTAACTATTCTTGGCCATATTACTCTGAGGCCAACCTGAACTCAAGGCCTCAAAGCAGAGCCAGTGCCAATTCTAACTGGTAAGATGCACTAGAGTTCACATTTAGGTAGTAGATACCTATAGATTTGAAGTTATAACCTATTGTGTTAATTTGTGTTGCTGGCAGCTTAATCAAGTTTAAATTTCGATTGCGATATGGAATGTTTATCTATGCTTGCGAATAGTGTATGGCAACTGCTAATTGAGAAATACCATCGGAATTTGCGGGGAAGGTCTTAAAGTTTACAGATAAAAACGCCATTTTCCGGTTATCAGGTCGAAGTCCTCCGACTATATGACAGCGCGTCCGTGCCAGACCACCCCAGTACCGCAGCAGCACTCGGACGCATGCTATGCGCACGCACAGAACATGGCGACGTATGCGCACTACCAGCAGCAGAGGCAGCAACAAGAGACCATGTATAGGAACTGCTCTCTTTATGCCAATATCGGGTAAGGAAATGTTTTGTTAGCTTATACAGGAGACAGGCGTTGATTTTCGCTCTAGCGAGAGATAATAATTGACAGTATAGTCATAATTAGAGATGTGCCCCTAGACGACCAGTCGGAGCTTAAATGGCCGACTAGTCAGTCCTACTTTATAAATTATTCCAGTTTTAACTATTCTTATAAGATTAAAAAACCGAAAACGTACCATTATAAAGCGCCAGCGAATTATTGCTTTAATTTCTGTTTTTAACTTACTAATTAAATATGGACTATTATGAATACCTACCTACCTATTCTGCGACTGATGACAGACTAGACAACTTCCATAATGTGACTTTTACAGACTAGATTCATCTTTACCTGTTTTTATACCTACTAAGTAAAGCTCATTTCAGACCACGCCATAATATAATGGTATATTGCATATATTTCATGGCACAACAACACATTTATATATACTTAATAATATACCAATAGTAGGTATAGCAAAGTGTGAATGTATTCTAAAATTACTTTTATTACTTTTTACACTTTTTTTACTAAATACATTCGTAAATGTATATCTAGCGAGCGATATTGTTGTGCCATGAACTATATGCTATATACAATTAGATAATAGCGTAGTCTGAAATAAGCTAAAACACAACACCAACTCATCTTCGACTTACCACTTCCAGGTGTTCGGACAGCAGCCAGGAGCTGTACAGCTCGCAGACGAGCTCGGAGCAGACGTCGCCGGTGCGCGCCGTGCCGCGCTGCCGCCGCCCGGAGTCGCCGCCGCCCATCCGCAACCACCACCAGCTGCTGTACCTGCCGTACAGTACGCACTATCACTACCAGCACCATGCTGACTACGGCGCGCAGCAGCAGCAGCAGTGGCAACAGGCCAATGATTGTGAGTCAACCATGTCTATTAGACTAAGCCTGCGGTAGCTATTGAGTAAGCTAGTGAGAATACTGAGAAACCAAAGCCCCATTGCTCTTATACCTACTGGGATAGGGTGGTCTGATCTGAGCTATGGTTTTTAGATAGATTCCTGTGTACGCAATACACGGACGGTTTAATAAAAAGAAAAATTGGCTCAGTGAGCTTAATCAAAAGTAATTTAGGGCCAATTTCTGAATCGAGAATTTAAAGTTATAAACTTTTCGAATTGCAGGATATGTCAAAGTTTGACTGTTTTACGGCCAAAACCAATAACCTATCTATCACAATACAAAAATTATACCTACTTAAGTACATGTTTTCGGTTGTTTCATTTGTTTTTCTATCTCCGGTATGTGATAAATAGGTTATTAGGTTCGGCTATTAAAGGATAAACTAACTACAGTATTGTTATATTGTGCTAAGGGTAGGTAAATATGACAAATAAGTACCCTACTTCAAATGGTTAATTCAGAAATCGGTGATTAAGCGAGGCAGCGCCCTGGGGCCTCCAAGCTCAGGGGCCCCAAAGCCTGATTTGCAAATCTCTTTGTGAACTAGCAAAAATTCTCCCACCAAAATCTTAATAGGTAGGTATACCTATAGGTATCTAATAGTATATTGTTACCTAAGGGTGAAAGTTACTAAATAAATAAGTACCTCTTTGGCCCGAGAAGAACACTATGTTTTTCATTACGAATATAAGGACAGTAAAAATAAAATAAAAAAGCTGGTAGGTAAAACTTGAGTCATCGTATTATTTTATGAGTCTTTCTTTTGATTGAGTTGTTAAAAAGTTTTCCACTACTGGTACTTACTGCTCTAGCCTCGTCTCTTATGAAATCAGGCGTTTTATCCAAATCTGAATCTGATGAACTTATCGTGTTAAAAATATAAATTTCTGCTGTGCCTACGGAATGACCAAACTCCACAACTCGAAAAAACAAATGAAAATCGGATTGCCGGATTGCCAATTTCCCGCCTATTTTGTTTTTTTTTTTCTGTGGCCAGCCAGCTATTCAGCCAGTACTTTTAATTATAAAAATAAAACCTAAATATTAAAAAAAAGTAAAGTAGCCACTTATTTAAAGAAATAAGTAGGTAGGTAGTTGAAAGAAGTAGGTAACGTCATTTAAAAATATATAATTACCTATATTCTTTAATTAATACAAACTTATTTTTAAGTTATTTCAATTTTACATCGCGTTATAATTGAGTGGCTGTATAAAAAGTTGGGGCATGGTTCAATAAAGTTTTCAGATAGAAGGAACTATTGTAGTATTTTTTAATAATTTTACAACCTACTTTCAGAGTATGACTAATAAAAAAAGTTGCCATGATTAAAGAATCATGGCAACACGTTTTATTTAACAACTTCACTCGAAACAGGAGAAATTCTTTGACGGTTTCCCACGAAAAACAAACCCCAGATTTTTTGCCCTAAGGCCTTTGATCACTGCCTAAGAAGGTAGATAATTTCTCCCATGGCCTCTATTTGAAAATCTACAAGGTCTTTATAAGATTCAGATCAGTCAAGGAAAATAAACTAAGTAGTATAAATTCCGAGAAGTAGGATGGAAAAGATAGAGTAAAGAAAGTACACTTTTAACTACAACATGGTATTCTGGTGTTTCAGACAACCGCATGCACACGTACTACCAGCAGCAGGTCCGTAGCGGCGCGAGCACCCCGCAGCCGGCCGCTGCGCAGCCGCAGCGAGCACACTACACGCATGCACTTCAGCTACAGGTAAATCATCCGAAACCTTAAGCTCCTCAACAGATATCAACCCCAAAACATTGTTTAGGTAGGTACTACTAAAGTTATTATAGCCCAATTTGGGGTCAAAGAAATCGATTAGGTGTTATAATTTTCGATTCTTGTGAGATATTGATTTCATTTCTTTGCATTTACTAATTGAATAATTTTGATTTTAATGTTCCTGCAAAAGCCTGTTAGATCTTATTAGAATCTTAGGTTTGGTTTGGTTTTAGATAAGTAAAAATAAGTTTACATAACTCAAAAGACTCTGTTTCCGAGCAACAATTAGGTAATTAGAAAAAAAAAACGAATGAAACCAAAACTGAAATACAATCAATAAAAGTCGATATTTTCAATTTTTTATCGAATTCCTCATAAGACTTCAAACTACTAATTAATTATCATTAGAATTATGATAAATTTTAATCGTAATTATGTAGGATAAGCTGGTAGTTTAGGTTTTTCTGAATTATTCAGGATAGGTAACAAATGGGCATAATTCTTTGACCGATTTTACCTACTTTTACCTACAAACGGTTTATTTAAAGTAACAGTAGCTAGGTAGGTACCTATTAATATACAGGGTGATTGGAAGGTGGATGTAATTTAAGCCATGAGTATCTTTAACTAAATCTTAGCAAACCTACTTTCAAGTTTTATTTTTAAATCCCAAAATTTTAAGTAAACTGCTTATTTTTGGCCAAATTAAATTATTCATATTTATTTTAAAGTGATGTCTAAGCAACCCAGAAAAACGTTTTAGGCTTTTCTGTCTATAAGAGAAGTTTTTTTTACGGACATTTTAAGTTCAGATGAAAAAGGTTTAAGTAGGTACCAGTTTTTAAAACTTGTTAAAAAGACTTCGTTTTTTTTGTAATGAATTCATTTATCATTTAATTTGGTCAAAAATAAGGAGTTAACTTAAACATTTTTGAAAAAAAAAACTTAGTAGGAGGATAACAAAAATTGATAAGGCTTCGTCTAATACAATCATGTCGTGACGTTAGGTAAATGGTCCTAAATTGTCATTGCTTAAAGCTGTGCACCTCCAATCACCATAATATGAATACTTTCGCTCATTCGCATACTTGTCGCAACACAACTATAAAGGACCTTATTAAGGAACTTTATAGTTAATTGCTGCCCCCTAGTAAGGTTATACCCATTAACTTGTCTGTAGTAGGTACATTTCCGAAAATAGAGTTGAATAAAAAAAAAACAAAATAAATCAAATAAAAACGTTTATTTGCCACACACATAAAAGCACATTACAAAATAATTTTACAACAACAACCGAGCATAATACTTAGGGCGATGTTCACCGACACCAAATCGACTGTTTTAATATTAAAACGGCTGTTTTAGCAATATTTCCTGTTCCTTATCGTCGGTTATTGACGTTAATCAGATGGTTATCTTAAACTTATGTCGGTGCACATGGCCCTTAGTCAAAAAAGTACCAGGAACACATTATAAAACCCCAATTACCGATGTAAGTACCTACACATTTCCAAAATTGTATCCTCCATACATCAAAATATTTTTTAAACGCATATGTCTTTATCCAATTTATTTTGATTTGATTGAGATCTACCTTGGCCGAATTTAAATTATGCAAAAAAACAAATCTTTCGTGAGTAATCGAGCTGTTAGTACCTAATCGTGAAAAATTATGTTTCTTGAGATAGAAATTTCAGATTTTTTTTTAATCATTAGGTATCCGTAGACTCGCGCGTGATGGTAAGTAAGCGATAAAGGCTCCCCCACACAGGCGCGTTATTATCGGTCGATAATATCGCATGCGGTATTGCGTTAATGCGTCCCGATTCCTTGCACACAGCTGCGTTTTTATCGTCCGATATTTCTTACGAGAGAGCGCCGTTATTATCGCAGATGTGTGTACGGTCGTTTGCGTCCTGATACAAAACATTCTAGAACTTATATCGGAATATCGCAGGACGGAGAAACGCACCGTCCTACTT
Source organism: Mythimna separata (assembly GCA_030763345.1). Taxonomy (NCBI): domain Eukaryota; kingdom Metazoa; phylum Arthropoda; class Insecta; order Lepidoptera; family Noctuidae; genus Mythimna; species Mythimna separata. Next base: position 15,415,858 of record CM061167.1, on the reverse strand, counting down.
CCATTGCAGCATTATTATCGCAGCAGTGTGTAACTATATGACCGTCCTAATACAAAATGTACTGAAAACAGATATCGCAGCAACGCATGCGATATTATCGACCGATAATAACGCGCCTGTGTGGGGGAGCCTTTATGCTATCTCCCTCTGAAGGTACTTTCCTGGTACTTTCTCGACAAAATTTAGGTATAGGAGCTTTACAAGTCATGTTCTATCGGCAATAGCGATTGTCGAAACGCCCAAACATTTGGCATTAGGAAACCAAGTGAGACACCGACAATCTTAACATTTCGACAACCGTTATTTATATCACTGATAGAATGTGACTTTGTCTAAGGTAGATGCTGGACAGACATTAAAAAATAGGCTTAATTAAAAAAATTAAAATTAAGGCAAAGTTGTCTTAAATCGACATCGGATTTTTTTACACTTTCTAGTAATGAAAAACAGTTCATTTTAGATTTTCGGGTACCTTCGTAAAGATATTAGGAAAAGGTCAAGGTATTTTATTCCATATTTATCTGGCGCCTTGTATAGGCTCGACATACTTACAATTACTAGTTACTACATATGTACCTACACGAATAACCAAAAGCACATCAATTTTGTATACTAGTACTCAGCTCGTAGACTAAGATAAAATTATCTAGAGCACCCGGTGCAAACCCATTACCAAGTTGTAGAAACATTATAAGTTGCTAGTTTCAAAGTTTTAATAAACGTAATGCGATGAGTGGGATAAACTTTGCTATATGAGTACCTATATTAGTTGATAATATTAGTTTGTCGGGGTCCTCTGTTCATAGACAATGTATGTATGTGTATGTATCATAGACTGCATAGACAATGTTGTTGGGAAATACCTGAGCAGTAAACTGCAGTCTACATTTCGAGAGTTACTGTCATAAAATCAATTTTTTTATTAATTATAATCTACTTAAAAGAACTGTCTAAATACTAAGTAATTTCCTCCACTCGACTCAAAGTCTATTTTAATAAATTGACAGTTGAAACTAGTTATTACGAGACTCGAGTGGACTGGAGTTTTTAAAAGGACTTAAGGTCAATTCTTTAATCCATAAAAAGCTGTCTAATTGTCATCTATTCTCCATTTATTATTATGCGTTAGATATTGAAAGCTCAGTCCTAAAGAATACACATGTATTATATCGTTAATAATGCAGTTTATTCATGTATGCTTCTCTGTATCCTTTTCAGACTCTGTGCCCAGCCCCGGCTCGGTACCGGCCCGTGCCAGCCCCACAGCCAGGCGGAGGAAAACAGATGATCTGCTACTCTGAGAAAGTAAGCAGCCTTCTAATTTACTACTATTGTTTTACTTTTGAGGCGGGAAATCATCATTGACTTCTCCCGCTCTAGAAACTATAACAACTCGTAAGTCAGGACCGTCACGATTGCGCCTCTGTGAATTCGCTTAAATTTGCTAAACTAGATACCTACCTACTTTATCGAGTCATATATCATGCTGCTCTCAAAACGGCGAAAAAAAATATCGTGAGGAAACCAAAAATTGGTGGACATGTGGATGTGACAACTGCCAATCCGCACAGACCCACGTGGTAGATTACGCTTACGATTGGCCGTGTAGCCTGAGTCCCAGTAATGGGAACGTTATAAGGCTGATTACGCATAATATGCTAAGCGAATTCACAGAAACTTCGTTTCATACTAAAGATTAAACACGTATTTTGAATAACCTTAATGATTTTGTAAATTTTACTAACAGGTGGCAGCACCAATGTACCAGCCGGCTCCTGGGTCTCCATCCAGGGCTGCTAGGGGAGCCCCAGAGGGTGCTCCCTCGGGGGTGTCGGCGCAGCAAGCCACGTCACCAATGGCCCCGCCCCCGAACCCCGTCTACTACGCAATGAACGTCTGACGGGGGGACTAGGTAAGGCCTTGCTGTTTTTAAGGCTTTAGATTTGGTCAGTTCTTCCTTCAAAGGAACCGAAATCCATAATAAAGCTTTCGCCCCCACCATCATAAAATTAGACACAAATTAATAAAATGGATCGAGATTCGAGGCGAATAAATTTTTGACCCTGACTTGCTTATCAATTTCAATTGCTCAATTTGGTCTCTTCTAAGACTTTCACACAAAAATCATAAATGGCGGCCATATCAAGTTCATAAATAAAAACCGTTTAGTTATTCTTTCAGGTGAGAATCGTGGTGGGCCCCACAGGAGAGGTCCGTGTCAGTATTCAGCCACCAACGAATCCAGCCGAACCCACTAAGAAAAAGTAATAGTTGTTGTATGTCCGACCCAGCACGCACTGGAGTTAGATACAAGGTCCCTATCAGGTCTCTGCTCTACAAAATGCTTGCATGTTGCGTGTCTTAAGAAATGTAGGTATCAATGGAGGAACAGCGAAAATGTATTGTTATGATAGTGAAAACAAGCAGACCTGCGGAGCTTGGACCTCGTTTTTGGGACCGATGCAACAAAATCACTCTAATGTCTTCATGGTGAAATCATATATAAGTTTTATGTGTTCAGGATAGAAGCAATATAATTGATTGGCAATTGTTTCACTTGTCCTTGTTCGTTATTAAATTTTCTAAAATATTTAATTAGTTAATAGAAGTGCTCGTTATTATGTATATTATTCGAAAAACCAAAGAAATATTACTAAACCAAAATAATTTGCCAAAATGCGTAAAATATTATGTAGTTAGGTACTGAGTGTTAAAATACATGTTTTTGTATAGGTACTATTTCAATAAAGAAATCTGTACCTACGGTCTATTTTAATAACCATACCTATAATCCGACATAGAATACATTTTTTGTTAAGATAATTATTGTGAGCTATGCGCCGCACTACGTGCAACTTAAATGTTTTTGCTTATCAAATGTCATTAAATAATATAATAATCGTCAAAGATCATGTGTTAGTTTAATCTTAGAATGATAATATGTGAAATTGTTGTTGGATTATGAGGCGTTACACATTTGAGCATGGTTAAACAATCGAACCTGTGTAGGTACCTATCGAAAAAAGTAACATAACTATACAACATATGAAATGACAAGGCCTAGATGAACAATATATGTTAGAATAAAATTAATCCTAGTTATGTATTTTGAATTCATGCAACGATCAACTTTCGCAAGCTGGAAACGTAAATCTACGTCAAAATATGTTCATGTAGGTGTTTATGTTTATAAGAACATAAAGAAATTGTAGGATATCCATTCTCTTCTCTGACAGTAAGTATTTACGTGTTACGATGGAGACTAATATTGTTCTACATTTATGCGAAGGCATTTTGGAATATTTTATAATGAGTATGTGTAATATAATAAGTTTGATCTCATTGTTGTTGCCCGTGAGCAGGCCTTATTGGGGCCTACCAGTTATGTAAATATTTAAAACTAGCTTTTGCCAGCGGCTTCGCCCGCGTGAATGTAGCTTTTTCCATACAAACTTTGGACCCCTGTTTCATCCCCCTATGGGGCGAATTGTGAAAATCATTTCTAAATGTGTATAAGTATACATAGTTTATGAGACATCATAAAAGGAACCTCTGTGCTACATTTCAGCGTTCTAGATCCAAGGGTTTGGGCTGGGCGTTGATGAGTCAGTAAGTGAATCAGGACTTAGCCTTTTTATACAGACAACTGTATTTAGGTATCTCCGTACATTTTCCAACCTGTTCACTCGACATTCACTTGTTATTATTCAAGGAGCAATTCCAGCTTCACTTTGAGGTTTCATTCCTTGCGGTAACGACATTTTTACCATAGTTTCTAATAATTTATTGCCCTGTGATCTGGTTGTCACACATGGAACTAATTTCTCTGAGCATGGCGAATCAAAGGACCATTTGTCTCACTAAGCAACTATCCAAAAACGAGTGCCAAAATAAGTATTAGCAACGTAGTGTTTGGAACAAAAAACTATGTTACTTGTAAATATCTACGAAATTACCGTTTATATTTCCTACAGCCGGCCTAGAATACATTAGGTAAGTTACTTTAGGTCTTGATGATAGGCAACTTGTGAATGGTAAAATTAAAGCTAAATGAAATCATTCAAAACAAAAACACGGAACCATAAAAACACTATCGGCTGACTGGACTAAGGGAAGGACACCTCGATTTTCATGAAGATGATATTGTTTATGGTTTACCTTATGATTATAGTAAAATGATGTATTATTTAGTATATTTTAAGACAATAAAGGTTATGTTCATGTTAAGATAGCTTTGCTGATATATTATTACTGGCGGACCGATTATTTGAACAGTCGATATTGTTTTCTAAACATAAGATCGGCTTTCATGTGTGTACTGTGTAAATTATTAGGTATAAATTCAGCTTAATTACTATCGATTAGACGTGCCTAGAGAAGGCAAAAATTTGTTGATAATTACAATAGAAAATTTGAAACGAAGTCGCACAACTGCTAGACCAAAAAGGGAGACCAAATTTCAACCTCATTCCTCTGAAAATACAAAGAAAATATTTTTGAGACATCGGCACTGGTATCATGCTAAAACTTACACCAATTTAGTGTCATCTCTATAAGTATGTAGAGATAATAATATTTAAGATCGTTATTTATGTATGTTGGGCATATTACCTTAACTAGTTTATTAGTCGCGCTTCTGATTACAATATGAGAAATAGCTTACTGGTGAAATGCCATTCTCAAATTGTTTTTATTGTTAATATTCTCAAAAACTGGTCACAAAACACATCTTCTTTAATACCTAAATATTCATATTTACGATTCCAGTGACGTTACTTATGCAAAAGAAATAAACATAAACTGATCTTGAAGCTACACAGTTACATACCAACCCGGAAGCAAGAATTAATAAGCTAGACATAAGATATATATTGAGGTAAGAAATTAGGAAACAACTGAAATTTTATTAATAGCTGAACAAATCCTATTAAGAGAATTTCAGTAGATATTTGGAACGAGGTTACTGTATAAAGTCATAGAATTAAAAAAAAGTGTTATTAATGTAGCAAAAAAAAGTGTTACCGGAGAATAAGAGTAACTTATTTTGTAAATGAATGCGGTGTAAATATTTAAAAATAAATTAATGTGAAGCCAAATTTGTAGCGTAGAAATTAAAATGTTTCAATTCGATTGACATAGGTAATAGGTACCCATTTTATGCTAGGGTACTTTGTTAGTGAAATCATCACCACTACCGTTAGTGTTAACTTCATTTGACTGGTGTAGATATAAATGTCCATGTAAAACAATAGGTACATAGAGGTATACTTAATACTATTTTAAATTTTTCCGGTTCTTTAAAATCATAGGTACTAGAACCATCTGGATCAAAATATTAATGGTGAGTATGTAAATTGGCTATATTAAATTGGTCATTTCAATTTACGTTCCATAAGTACTCATCATAAAATAAAATACTAAATTTAAAGTCTATTCAATAAGATAATGATACATATTTATCTATAGTTTTTCGTTTTCGGCCTTGTGATAATATTGTTTTGCTGCTTGGCAGTTTATTTATTATAACGGTTTTAATTCTACTGTTGAAAAGTGGCACAGTCTAGATAATTCCCTGCTTATGTAATTATTTTTAAATGTTATGGAGGCTTCTCGCCAAGCTAGTCAAACTCGCGACCAAATAGTTTTATTATTTTTAGTAAAATATCTTAGCATTAAATTACAAAAATCTCATAATATAATATACAAGTAAGATACTACAATTTCATGTTATGTATCATGTTAAGTACATGTGAGATATGGCATACTTTTTAATTGCTATGTATACTACTTGCTAGATCCAAAAGTAAAAATGATCGAGTATTTTTATTACAGCAATAAATATAAATAATTATTATGCTGGGACTATAGTATCTTTCATTGGTAAAAAATTAAATATTCATCGTTTTCAAGAGCTAAATTTATATATACAGTAGATAGCTAAATTCACAAAGTGAAGAAATAAATTGTGACACTTGCTAACAAGTACCCAGTCCTGTTTGAAAAATAAAATACAGGAGATATTCATCTTAACTTATTAGATACAAGTGCCACAATGGCACAAATTAAAAAACTTCAAAAGCAAAGATTTTGTAATCTGCCTTTCCAAGTGTAACATCAAAAATGTAATGTTATCTGATATTTAGCTAAAGTCACGATTTTATAATATTCTTTTTTTACCCGTTTGCTAACGAACTAAAGGGTACTTAATACTTATCGTAGTTACTCAGATACCCGCGAAATATAATAGTAAAACAATAACAGCGCGGTCTCATAGGACCGGTTGGGGATTCAAACGTTAATAAGTAATAGATACATGATGGAAAGTTTGGATTTACTACATAAGTATCTTGAAAAATAGCTAAATATGGCTTACATTTTTTACTTACTTATTTACCGATTATTTTACTTTTGGATCAACCTAAAGTCTGTTTTTTAATCTCGGAGACTAAAATGACATTACATGGGTTGTCAAACTTGTCACAACACAAAAGAACTGGCATCATTACTATGTACTTATTGTAAGTTTGAAATTTTCCTGTGTCAATTTAGTCTCAAGGTTTAAAAAACAGACTTTAGTACGCCAATGGGAAGTAGGGTGCATAAAAGTACTTTAAAACTCCCTACCGCATTTTTAACTCTGTCTGTGTGTCTGAATAAGAAAACTATAAGGCAGATACATTATTACGTCATTGACATATGGGCAACTCTTATGAATATGGAAGACCTTTGTCCCAAACACTTTGCATACATAACACAACTAAATATTATGTTCATATAGCAGATAGGACAGAATACTGTCATTTCTGGGCTGGAATATCTTAATATTTTGATGGGGCTATTGATAATGGGCCTTCGGAAACAGTCCTCTGATTAAGCGTTTGCACAGGGCAGCATTATTTTCTGACCCTGATTACCATCCTGATGGTAAACTAGTTAAGCTGCACTACGAAGAACTATTCGCTTTTTCTTTTGCATGCATGTTGGGGCAACATTATATATGTGAGAATTACCTACATAAGAACAAAAGCGAAGTTCTGAGTGGTCATTGTGTAGGTACGTAAGCTCTTTATTTCATCAGAATAAGAAAACTGTAGGTAACTCTAAAATTTATATCATGTGCAAAATTTTAATATTGTAATACAGACTTACCTACTTAATGGGGAAGATTAATTATTACTCATTAAACAATTGGAGCTCTTGTGATGTTAAACGTTACTGCGGTTAAAATGTAGTAAATGGGCGATATCCATTTAAAAAATGTAACTTTCAAAAAGTGTAGTCAGAATAGTTAAAATCTGTTTATGAAATTCTTAAAGTATTTCCTTGATAAACCAACAAGGTACTTGTACTAAATAAAACGCACATTACACATGCCTGAGGCAGAAATTGTGATGGATCGAATGAGATTCCCAAAATATTATTCCATGTGCAACCTTGTGCAAGTTTATTGATTTTTTATATAACTTTACACAGTATAGATAGGTATATGTAACACGTAACATGTGGGCATTACTTTTTATAAAGATGTAAATCAAATACTAACATAAGTATTTGACTGCACCTTCTAGTCCATAATCGTGATGAAACTTGAGCTAAATATGTGTGAAAAGGTTTCTATGACACTACTGGAGAACATGACAAAAAATCATTAGCTGATACAGCAATAGTGTTTCGATGCTTCAATATTGTTTGTTGATCTCATAAAATATAGTATTGTCTTTGAAGCTCACAGATATTGAGCATTTTACTACCTACCTATAAAGAATTGGTCATCAGCATTTTAGCAAACCTTTTTGTGTGTTGTGAATATTTATAAACTTATGTATGTGGATTATTATTTCTACACTAATATAGTAGATTTCATTGAATAAACAAATAAAAAAGCTAAATTATTATGAAATATTTATGCTATTTCTTATTGTTTTACTTAAAAAAAATTAGTATGATGATTTCAATAGCAGAATTTTACAATTTTATATGATTCAGCAGCTTTTCTAATATGTTATCGGCAATCTATATCGTTCAAGTATTCTATAGAATACCTATGCTATGCATAGAATACCTAGGTCATCCAAGCAATATACAATAAATACAATATGAAAATTATTGTCCGGTAAATACTTTATAACCTAGGTAATGAATACAATTGCTAGGGATTTTATAGAGTATCTGCAGTCACCAGCTATGTGTTTATGTGTTACCCAGCCTACCTATAAAATGAAAGACAAATTAAACATGTTCTATAACACAAAATCAATTTAATCAAAATTAACAATTAGGGTAGGCATTTTTCCGCAGAAGAATAAGGAATTAGTGCAATCTTAATTCATGAATCCCCGACCGGTCTCATTGGACCGCGCTGTTATTGTCTTACTATTGTTTCGCGGGTATTGATAGGTTAAGAGATTTATTTAAGATCATAAGTAAAACATTCATTATCAATTAGTTATTCTTTAAAAATAGCACCTTAGTAGTACCTTTCTGTTACTACAGTAAAATTACAATAAAATTAAAGTGAAGCTAAAAATTCTGTAACACAATGTACTAAGGTTGTAACACAATGTAATATGATTGCAAGTACTCTGGTTGTATTTATGTCTACGGGTTTAAAGGAAGATTCCTATTTTATAAGTACATAACCAAGTGCCCTAAAATTACATCAGCTGCATCGGCTGTGCATTCAGAATTGTTTAGATGTTAAAAATAATTAATATTTCAACATTACATACACATTTTAGGTATTCTTTACATTTCCGAGCTATTGTACATATAGAATAATGGGTTATAAAGATTGCCGGTAACATATATATTGCTAAGCAAACAACAATACCCAAGTCTGTGACAAATGTTATAGCAAAAACTGATAAACTATTGGAACCAACCAATTTGGGCACTGTGATAATTATTTGATTACTGGCCGTGTATGTTTGCTCGTCTAAATGTGTGACTTGCAATATACATAGTAGGACCCTCAATAAGCTCTTTTCAACAAGGATGTTGATTGAGTATTGTTGTATGCTAAGCAACGAGTGAGTATTCACAACATTTAGTTTTTGTTAAATGCATTGCACCAGCTTTCTTATGTTATTTTCATAAATTTTGTAAATTGTTATTTACTTCTAATTTGTTGTTGTTATTAAGTCAATATAGAATTTATTTTAATTTAATACATAGGTATTTGATACCAAAATTATATTATATATCTATGTGGATAGAGTAACAACTCCTTTCTTTCAATGCTATTATGAAGGCAGTAGTAATAAAATAAATTGATATGTATAATGAGTGTTAGGGCAAAAATTTGCCACAAAATGTTTCAAAATACCCATGTACAAATGTATTTGTAGATCGGTAAACAATTAAAAAATTTAAAATATTATGTCGTTTTCATTTACATAAGTACTTATACTAATTGTACAACCTGAAGAACACACAACACAAGTTAAATTCACATTTACCTGAAGGTATGTGAATTTGGTGGATAAAAAAAGTTCGAACATTCAGCTGTCATCACGGTATTTTTACAAAGAAATAGTCACTGCTAACGAAAAAAGTCAACACTAAACGAAAGTTTTAGTCTTCTAATTTGCATGAAAATGTATTTTCCACTGCAACTGCAATTATTATTGCAACACAAAAATCTTAAAAGACTGCAAATTGCTATTTTTTTTAGTAACACAACACTACAACGTCATAACAGCCCCAACTTTTCTGAGACAGATAACGAAAATTGGAGTTGCCAAGTTGAATTTAAATATCGTGAAATGGGATGAATAGGAACGAACACAGAGTTGACATTAAACATAAGAGCATTTAACCAAAGCTTGAAACCTATTATAACTTTGATTAGGATTTTCACTCATTTTTCCTAATATTGCTTTCTTTTGTTTGTGCGGTATAACTCCGTATAAGAATGATCGTGACGTAAAATGAAAGTTTTTAACCTATCAATACCCGCGAAACGAGACACAATAGTCCTACTAATATTATAAATGCGAAAGTTTGTGAGGATGGATGTATATTTGTTACTCTTTCACAAAAAAACGGCTGGACCGATCTGGTTGAAGTTCAGTGGACGGAAGAACGAAACTCACTCAGTGTAAGCACAGTGGAAAGCATCATTCAATGCATTTATAATTATAAAATACACATACATACACTACACTTTTCTTTTTCAAAATTCTACGCTCGTCATTTTATAATTATGTTAAAGGGGAAAAGGAGTTATTGACAAAGGTCAAATCTACTGAAAAATATGAGTGGGCAAAAAAAAGTGTAGTGTACGAAGACTTCGTTATTTTATTATTAAATTTTCTTGAATATTACTACCTACTGTTTTTTTAATAATCCATGGTCTGCCCTATTTCTGTTCTAAATGTCCCGGTCGGCGTCTCCGAATTAATGGCAGCCCTAACCTATAGGTAATACAGGTTTTATAAAAAGTGGCAAATTACACCTTTATTGCTGTAAACAAATTCACGGAACGACGCGACACGTTGAAACGCTTCCCAACAGTTCGTTAGAGTTTTATTTTAATGTTTATAGACTTTCGTGTTAAAGTCCGGTGATCCGGTCCATAACATCTCCTAATATATTTGTATAAAATAAAAGGAAATTTATTTAAACATTCACATATTTCATATTTGTCGATATTTATGCAAGAGTCTTGGGAGAAACAAATGTCCAACGCAGGCGTATTTCGACTATCATTTCAGCCGAAAGAAGCCCATTACTAGACCAAGTTGCTTCGAGCGTAGTTTCTAATCTTAATAGGAATGGGTGCTACATAGATATTTACATGATGACTTTGGTTTTGCGCATGTCAATTACTTCGGATATAATAATTTGGGCCTCATATTTCGCCAGACATCGCTTGTACACCTTATAAATAACCTTCTAGCACTTCGATTGGTTTTATTCATTATTTTTGCCTTTTTACGTAGTATGGTGGTCAAAATAGAAATTTAAACTTTGTTTAACGTCATTATTTTGGGAATATTGCCAATAGACAGTAAATTAGTTCTGTTTCTAGCCGTTTTTGCCAAGCTGTAAAAGGGGTTTTCACATTAATTAAGAAATTGTTTGCAATCACTAAAGTTCTGAATTTCGTTCTCGCATTGTAATACAACAATTATTATGGGAGCTTTGTTATTGCCCGTGCGGTTAAAGTAAGGTCGTAAGATTAGAGGCCAAATGTGCTGCTGTACCTATATAATTCTATGATTTTTGTTATATTGGCAACATTCTTACGTCATTCTCATTAAAATGCGACCGTAACTCTTGATAGTTTTGAAACTATGTTAGAATAGCTTCTGCCAGCACCTCCGCCTTCTAATTAAAAGTAGCCTACTTGTTGAACTTGCTCACGTGATAAAACTTAGCAAAATTAGGTTATAAGCTAAATTATAGCCGAAAGATTGAATATGGACAAAACCAGTCATGGTAAATATAGCGCCCACTCCTATCAAGATCGGAGACTACACTAAAAGTCTTGGATGACAAGTCCAGCAACGAGCGTCTTTCAGCTGAAATTATACTCGAAAGACATCCACAGTTGGACATAGGTCTCTCCCAACGTGTTACCCTAACGAGCAGTCCTTTGCTTCTCGTTTCCGACCCGCGACCCTCGCCGGATCATCGGTACACCTTGTGGGAGGCCTTCCAAGCCTTGTTGCGTCTTCCGGAACGTGGTCACCACTCCATGATTCTTCGGCGGATATTTTTTCTGAACAGATTTACCTAATGCGCGATGAAACTAATAGGTATAAAGAATATGACTAAAAATTTATTTAAAACTAGCTTCTACCCACGACTTTGTCTGCGAGGACATAAATTTAACAAAAAAGAGTCGAAATAAATGGTAGCCTATGTTCTTTTCCATGTTAAAAGCCATATGTATGCCAAATTTCATCCAAATACGTTCAGCCGTCTCTGCTTGATTAAGTATAGTTGTTTTATCTCACGAAAGCGGGTGAGCCATACTTGTAGTTGTGATGTGTATAGACACTCGCTCTTGTGTGCGTAACTACAGGTAGCGTTAGCAAGCTCATCGCTATTGAACAAAATAATAAAGTTGCCACTTGTTGCCCAATTTATTTAATAACTTACGCAGCGTTACGAGACATCCATCGAAACCAACTTTTTCATTCAAAACTGACCTTAGCTTTGCCAATGTTATACAATTAAGGGAAGGAACGAAATAACCCCAACACAAATATTAATAATAACTTACTGGGGATGTTTCATTAACACTTGTAATGTAACCTTTTGAGACCAAATAAACAATTTATTTATTTTATTTGATGATATTAATGTTAGAATTTGTTTTAGTACGATATGAAAATTTTGTATTGTGCTCCGTACAACGTCAGCTGTAAATCCTCCTTTATTTTCTCTCTTTCTTCGGTTTTTCAAGGGTGACATAAAATTCGAAGATGTACTTGCGACATATCTTCCTTCTTTTATTAGTTTTTTGCACTGTTCTTTCACTTACCCCCGTCGCTGCTGCAGTGCGTTTTGTAATATTACGCAAATATGATAAATCACAATTTGGTTCTCGATGAAGTTCCGTGAATTAATATTCTTCTTTGACAAATTATAAATATTTGCAATCATTTGACGAGCCCAAAATAAACAAAACAGTTATAAAATCGTTTAACATGTTGATGTGTTGTGGTGGTGGAACACAATCAAACGGACCAGATACTTTTTCAATAGTTTATTCTCACCATTAATATAGTTACCGGTAACACAGCAAAAGTAAGAGCGTGGCGTCTGTCATCTGTGAGCGAAGCGGACTGATAGGCGCTGGTGCGCGCGTCGATGCTCCTTCGATGGTTTTTGTGGTTACCTTGGTTACGTCACATAAATAATCTGCTGAACGCCCTGATTGCTCAGGAACCGAAATTCGTTTTTTTTTATATAGCAGTACAGAAATGATCAATATCTGTGTATAATAAAATCTCTAGTTTGTAAGTCGTTGGCTAGCTATACGCTTTGGTGCGTACTGTAAGTATAGCTAGTAATTGAAATAAATAAATACATTCATATATTACACACAACAAACATGAACATTAAGTTGCCTTATCGCACTGCGAACAACTTTCCTCTGTTTCTTCGTACCTCGCATGCTGACGGTACTCGATAAATTATTTTGACGCGAACCAAGAAGCACTACTGACTCAGCCGGCGACCCGGCCGCGACTGAGCGCTCCCGAGCTTACGCACACAAAGACAGTGTGCATGTACACTTACACACACAAGTATGGGTTACCCGCTTTCGTGAGATAAAACATCTATAACAGACATCCACACTTTCACATTTATAATATTAGTTAGGATAATAGTACAAATTATGGGGACAGTATACAATAATTCATATCATAATGAGTACCATAATAGGTCAACGGGATGAATTCCATTGACCTATTTGGCATGAAGCAAGATCTCATAGTACAAGGTATAGAAAAAAACTGTAAACTGTTTCGTAGTAAAGCAAAACAAAAAAATTGAATAAAATCTTCGTAACTCCATTCGGGATTTGAACGGTTTTCATAGGTACCTATAAGTTAGGAACCCTCAGTGCATGAGTCCGACTTGCACTTGCTCTTTTTTATATTTTATTTTAGTTACAGAATATCTTTACTCAAGCTGTTTCGACTTTTTGTATTTCGTAACTTGGTAGCTTGTCCAAGGGGATGGTGAGGTACCGTAACAAATTGGATCAACGCAATATTTATAAAATGGCGACGAATCACCGGAATAACGTGTGACCTACGGATGCCCCATAAGTTGAAGGGTAAGTTGTGTAGAAGACATGAACACAACTAGCAATAAAATATTTCTATCAAAAGGACTAAAAAGTTGTATCGTTGAAAATGAAAAATAGGTGATTTGATTGAATCCCCTACCGCAATGGATCGGTTCAGTTGCTCAGAGTGGAAGTGCTGCGAGCCTGCGACTTACAATTCGTCCGTTATAAGTTGGCGAGTGTGAAGTTAGGCTCTGCGAATTTTGGCGCTTGAAATATCGTACAAAAATAAAGGTTTTAAAAAAATTAATGCCAATAACTGTTTTTAACAGCAATAACAACTTCAAATTGCATTAATTTTTTTAAAACCTTTATTTTTGTACGATATTTCAAGCGCCAAAATTCGCAGAGCCCCAACTTACAGCGGACGAACTGTAGATTTTGTTTGGATTTTATCGGTAAGCAACACTGAGTTTAGCAGCACCTGTGACAGCTTACATCTTACAAAGTTACAATCTGACGGGTGACGTGACACAGGCAGATTAATTTATTGCTCATAACTATCTACATTATCTTTGACTTTCCACTGTTGTAATAGAATTGTGATAAATTCATAAAACTTAATTGTTTTACAATGAGTCGCCGTGAAAAAAAGGAAGACGAGGACACTGGGAGTACCTTTCAAAATCTGGACAAGACCACACTGTTACAGGAGGCGAGATATTTTAACTCGACACCAGTCAATCCAAAAAAATGCATACATATCCTTACGAAAATCCTGTATTTGTTGAATCAAGGGGAGAAATTGACTACTCAAGAAGCTACGGATATATTTTTCGCGACTACAAAGTTGTTTCAATCGAAGGATGTAGTGTTACGCCGGCTGGTGTACTTGACCATTAAAGAGTTGAGTACTATGGCGCAAGACGTAATTATAGTAACTTCTTCGCTCACTAAAGATATGACCGGCAAGGAAGACTTGTACAGAGCTGCGGCCATACGAGCCCTATGCACCATTACTGATAGTACAATGTTGCAAGCCATTGAACGTTACATGAAACAAGCAATAGTCGATAAGAACCCTGCAGTGAGCTCCGCAGCTCTTGTTTCTGCTCTCCACCTGTCAGCTTCTGTACCAGATCTAGTTCGTCGTTGGGTAATGGAAGCTCAGGTAATTAGTCATACCTATTCACTTATTATAATTATAGAGTATTTAGATATGAAAAGTATTTACTAGCTAACTAGAATTTTATTTTTGAATTAATTTAGTTATTCTGTTCAAAAGCTTAGGTACCTTTAGAAATTAAAGACATACCAAAATGTTAATTTAACCTATCACATACCCGCAAAACGAGAAACAATAGTAAAACAATAACAGCGTGGTCTCATAGGATCGGTCGGGGATTCATGAACTAAGACTGCTTTGCCTGAATTCTATCAAATAAAGGGTGTAAAAAGACCCTTAACGAAAACGAAAACCCCATATTCTACACATCACTGGGATACTTTTTTTCTTCTAGGACATACCTGGGAATTGACTGGTTCTGGAGATATTGAAGGTCAAAGTCAACATTTTTTTTTCCTTTTTTTTTTTCAAAATCGTATTCCAAGTATCATTAGTAATCTTTCTTCTGAACAAACATTATCAAAATTATCAATTTTTCATAACAAATTACGCATTTAAAGTTCGAAAAATGCAACGAAAACTAAACACAACGAGCGCCTCACAAACACAAGCGTGCAGTCGGTTTAATGACCAAGCGCGAGCGGCCGAACGCTCAGCTGATAAAAGTTATTATTGATTAATTATTTTTTAAAGATGAAAAAAAAAAGTTTTTTCCCAGCAATAATTTTTGGTCAAAGTTGCTTAATTACATGTACAGAATGTGTAGTTATCGGCTTTGTGATCGGTCTTTTTACACCCTGTATTATAAACATGTACAAAAATCTACATGGAAGGCCAATTAACACTTTGTACTCTTTTCTCTTGTCTCATCTCTAGTTATTGTCAGTTGAAAACCTTATTCACTATCTAATTTATTGTAACCACTTCTGCATTGCGTGTGTTCATGATCACGGCTGCTTGCAACTTCTTTCTTAAAATGATTTCTTGTTTAAGACAAAACATAACCTATACTCCTGCAAAAATTGTTATTCATAATATTTGGTGTTATTTATCACGTTTTACAAACATCTAAACTATAGATCCACAACGGGGGCGATACTACTTCCTAGTGGGTGCTGGAACTTTTTGTGCGGGCAATAGTGGGTCCAAAGGCTAATGGGGAGCGCTATGAATTGTATAAACCTTTATATAATTCATGTCTAAACAAATCATTCATAAGCACTCTCAGAAATCAGATATTAGCCACTCAGATTTTTTCTAATTTACTCGCAAAGTTTCGTGTTTATGTTACAACTATTTACATAGCTGCAAAAAAAGAACCAAAAGAGACTGACTGGGATCTTCAAATTTTCTCAATAATTCTCTAGTCTAACCTCTTGCTAGTGAAGTGCCACATGCCATAAAAATCTTATTACAACTTGAAATCGCTAGTTTTGTGAATCAACATTCACAAATATGAATTGCTGCTTAAATGTTGGTTAGAACAGATTTATACTGATAGAATGTCAATGAAGGTACTTTGGCTAACTGAATGCATCCTGATTCTTAACTGACTAGTAAAAAGGTTTTGTATTCAATCTCCACATATGTTTATAATTAAATATGTCTGTGATTTTCTCACTAACTACTAATCCAATTTGGATGGGGTTTTTCTTTAAGTACAAATTAATCAGTGAAAAGTATATAATATATTCTGGTTTGATAAAGAAATTCTAAGATAAATAATGGAATTTTTCCATGACTAATAGTGACTCGCTATTGCAATCGTATGTCTGTGTATTGTTTACACCAAGCAAGATTTCCATAATAAATATAAGCTATAGCAATGATCATTTATATTGTGTATGTAAATACCATTTGTGGTTGTGTTTTATTTGTGTCACTAATATAGTTGTAAAGGACATGTCCGGAAATGGTTTTTTATTATTTAATAATTCTAACCAGAGTAAGTTAAATATATTATATATTGTCTTACGCCCGTTTTCAATAAGCTATCTACCTCCGGTTTTGGCATACTGGAGACAGTAAAACAAAAGATCCAATACAAAAATTTGACATGTTTCTGTTGTTTCATTTGTTTTTCTATCTCCGATTTATGATAGATAGCTTATTGAAAACGGGCGTTAGATCACATATCGATTGACACTGACAGTTATCTTGTGTCAATTTTACTTTTTTTTGGGTGTGTTCACTTTACTAACATAGATAAATAGAAAGGTGCGTTCGTTTTAGAAGTAAATTCTCACTAAAATAAAAAACGATTTTTCTCAAAATTGGAGGGCTTTAAAAATGCATGATATAGTGAGAAGCACTAGGTTTTGAGATGTCTATCCAAATATATTTAACTTGCTCTGGTTAGAATTATTAATTAATAAAAAACCAACGTCCATACAAAAAGCGGACATCTCCTTTGTTTATTGTTACTAACACTAATGAGTCTCATTGTTACTCACAATAAAGAATGTTATTATTATAACATATTATCATTACACCAGTTTGCTCTGAAGTCATCTGCTGATGCTTACAGTTTCCTCTTGTACACCCTGCACAAGAGGAAACTGTATTCAATGAATAGCACTAATGTGTAGATTGAGCCATTATGGACATTTTATTATTAAGTTATGTCTTTAAAAGAGAATAATAAAAAAAGAAAAAATATAACTACATAATTTTATTTTCGAAAATTCATATCAAGAAACGAGGAAATAAAATCAAAAACACCAGCATCAGCTATTTTATTTATAGGTTAATCCTATTTTTTAATTTTAAAGCATTCAGAGTTGTCTTTTAATGAATTCAAGCTGACTTCCATCCCACTTAGCAATTTAAACCTCGTATAATTGGGCTCAAGCTCATTGTGGTGATAATCTAACCATGGGGAGATAATGGTGCCATCTAACCGATTTCAACCACAGCAACCGCTTTCCTTAGCTTCTCATGGTGGTTGTGACACTTGTGACCTCAGATGTGCTGCTCTGTTATGTGCCCTCATGCAACTTGCATACCCAACTTTGACCGAACACAGCGGACATGACAGAACACCATTAACAATATGGTAAATCATTGCTGTTGGTGGTCTAGTTTTTGGAATATGGGTTATGCTAAATGAATTTATATTTTTCCTATTATCTGAACCGTTTTAAGGATAGGAAGTCACAGAACAATTATTTTATTGTATCAATTAATATTTCCCTTGTTCCCTGATATTTCTATGAGTTAGATGTTAGATATTTTGTAGGTACAGCTTTGCGCGCGACTTGTTATTTTTGGTTACTTTTGGCATACACACATGCGTATAAGTGGGCTCACTTGGTAAGCACGTGCATTGCGAATCAATAGTTTCAACAAGATCTAAGTATGTATATTGCTTAAGCGTGTATGTATTGTAAGCTGGTGAGAGCTAACAAAAAAAAAAGAAACTGCTTCGCTTGCGTTTAAGTAGAAATTAAACCCAATGGAACATACTCTCTGGAATAGCACATAGGAAAAATATCCTATGGGCTATTCCAGGACATGGTCTACCTGTGTATTAAGTTTCTCTTTTTAGGCTTCAGCGTGAAGAAGTACTTAACATACATACACACACACACACACACACACACACACACACACTCCTTCACAAACTTTCGTAATATTAGTGTGATAGGCTTGCGCTTGACCACTATCTCACTTGATGGAAAGCGACGATGTGGTCAACGATGGAGGACGCTTACCTAGAAGTAACCTCAATTTTGCCTGAAAGACCCCCAGGATGTAGTTAGTTGTGTGGCCTTAATGTTCTGCAATTTCAACAAAAAGCCATATTTAATGTTTTACCTCCTTGTTTAAAAAATATTTAATGTATGCTCTCTCTATTCCAGGGAGTCATCACGTCGGATAATGCCATGGTGTCATATCATGCTTTGGCTGTGGTCGCTGGAGCTCGACGCAATGATCGCCTTTCTACAGTTAAGCTGGTTACGAAACTTGCCCGGACTCCGCTAAGGTCCCCATATGCACTCTGCCTCCTAATTCGTCATGCTGCCAAATTAGCTGAAGAAGAACAAAGTGATGCTTCAGAACCATATGTTGATTTTATAGAATCCTGTTTGCGTCACAAATCTGAGATCGTGGTTTATGAAGCCGCTCATGCAATTGTGAATTTGAGAAAATCTGCTCGTGATCTTGCCCAAGCTGTTTCTGTACTCCAAATATTTTGTGGATCCTCAAAGGCTACATTGCGACTGGCAGGCGCCCGCACTTTAGCGAAATTGACAGCAAAACATCCTAACGCTGTAGCAGCTTGCGCTGTTGATCTGGAAAACCTCATATCTGATCCAAATCGCTCTGTAGCTACATTAGCAGTTACGACTCTTCTAGCTACTGGTGCAGAAAGCTCAATTGATCGTTTAATGAAACAAATTTCTAGCTTCATGTCAGAAATTTCGGATGAATTCAAAATTGTAGTAGTACGTGCGATCAGGCGCTTATGTTCGAAGTACCCACGTAAGCATCAATCACTGGCTTCATTCTTGGCTGGTATGCTCCGCGATGAAGGTGGTTTGCAATATAAGACAGCTATTGCTGATGCCATTATTGCTCTTGTGGAAGAAAACCCAGATGCTAAAGAGGCTGGTTTGGCACATCTTTGTGAATTTATTGAAGACTGTGAACATGCGTCACTAGCTGTACGCATATTATATGTCCTGGGCCGCGAAGGACCGAAGGCTCGTCAGCCATCCAGGTACATTCGTTACATATACAACAGAGTTATTCTGGAATCCGGGCCAGTGCGGGCGGCTGCTGTTTCCGCCGTTGCTCGTTTTGGAGCAGCCAGACCTGAATTACTGCCAAATATAAGAGTTCTTTTATCCAGGTGTCAGTTAGATGAAGATGATGAAGTGCGCGATCGCGCCATTTATTATAGTGCAATTTTGGATTCTGGTGATGCACAACTCATCAATGACTATATAATCAACGTTCCGATTCCTAACCCTGTACTACTAGAGAGGGCGCTGCACCATTACTTGACCTCTGATGAAGCATCGACAGAGCCTTTTAATATTGCTACTGTTCCTACAATGGAAGAAGAGTCTCCTGAGCCAAAGGAAGCTCCAGCTGAAATTGAAACACGACCGCCGACTGTTTCTCGTGAGGAACAATATGCTGAACAGTTGAAAGTCGTACCCGGCATTGAAAAACTTGGGCCAATTTTCAAAACATGCGAGTCTGTTGATTTGACCGAACCTGAGACCGAGTATCGCGTGCAATGCGTCAAACATATTTTTGCACGTCACTTGATCTTGCAGTTTGAATGTTTGAATACTCTCAGTGACCAACTTCTTGAAGATGTTCATATACGATTAGAAGCTGCTCCAGGTTATAAAATAATAACAGAAGTCCCATGCGTGCAACTCGCGTATGATAAACAGGGCAGTGTGTTTTGTCTTCTTGAATTCCCAGGAGTACCGCTTGACACGTTAGCAACTTTCGGAGCGTCACTGGAGTTTGTGGTTCGTGACTGTGATCCCACAACAGGCCTGCCAGATTCAGGAGAAGGCTACGCCGATAATTATCCATTGGAAGAATTCGATGTTAGTTGTGCTGAACAAATCAGATCACGCGCAGCATCTGATGACTGGGAAGCTACTTGGGAAAGAGCTGCTGCTGCGGCGGAAGTTACAGACACATTTAGGTTGTCACAAACCGACATAGGAGAGGCTGCTAAAGCAGTGTGTGAATGCTTAGGATTGCCGAAAGCAGCCATCACAGGAGATGCAGTAAAAGAAGTCCGCGGTGGTGGCATTTGGCGCGCTGGTACGCCGGTGCTGTTCCGAGCCAGGCTTGTGGCTGCCGGCGGTGCTATCACCATGCAACTGGTTGCTCGCTCCCCCCAAGAAGAAATAGCCCTTTTAATATTGGCTGCCGTGAACTAAACCGGTTTATCACTTTACTTTTAAATAGTCCTTGGGTTTTAATACATTTTAACATTAAGTGTATCTATTTCCTCAAAAATTGGGGCAAGATTTAGTAAGACTTCTACTAGAATATAATAACCACATATACTAAGGTTCTTATATACCAATCTTACCTGGTTTATTTATCTTGTCGGTTTTATCTATAACTTGTGCCTTGCTGAAATAACATATAGTCCAGTCAAAATAGACATTCCAGTTTGCATTAATTCCCAACAAGCTGGATTTTTGTGCAGGCCTTGAATACGTCATTACAAATGTTATGTCAAAAGTCCCCATCGATCCCGCTTGTGCGTTGTGTTATATTCGAGGTCAAAGGTCACAAATTAGCGTTTTTGCGTATATCTCTGAAACTACGAGAGCTATCAAAAAATGATTCAGGCAAAGTTTGAAGATCGTAAAATTGTCTACAAAAAAGATCTAACACTTTTTCTTCTACGGTGCACTGTTCTCGAATTATGGCTATTTTAAACATAGAAAATACGAATATGCACTCATGCTAAGGGATGATGGGTTCGATGAATATTTGAAGGACAAACCATCTGTAACGATACATAAGCAGTGTCGTAAAGCATACACCCGGAAGAGCAGCATCGCTGCAGCTAAAAGACAACGTGAGGCGGAGATAGCTACCACATCTGGGATTAGTCCTCCTCGTACTAGCACGAGGTAATGAATCGTCTTTTTGACGAAATACTGTTTGTTCTGTGGCAATGAAGCAGATAAAACGGCTGAAATAAAAAAAAGCGCAGCATCTTCGATCAAGAGTGTCCTCAACTTTCAACCCTTGACTTCAAGAAAACCATCTTTAAGGAAGCTCAGACTCGTTCTCATGAGCCAGCAAGTAGTGTCATTGCCCGAATTCAGTATGAATATGACTTAGTTGCTGCCGAGGCTAAGAACTACAGTGATTGTTACACTTAAAATACGACTTTCCTGCGGTCTAAAGTCACGATATCTCGAAAGCGATGCTTTATAGAAGAAAGGACTCTTGGTCGAAGATGCTGCGCTTTTTTTTATTTCAGCCGTTTTGTTTGCTTTATTGCCACAGAACAAACAGTATTTCGTCAAAAAGACGATTCATTACCTCGTGCTAGTACGAGGAGGACTAATCCTAGATGTGGTAGCTATCTCCACCTCACGCTGTCTTTTAGCTGCAGCGATGCTGCTCTTCCGGGTGTATGCTTTACGACACTGCTTATGTATCGTTACAGATGGTTTGTCCTTCAAATATTCATCGAACCCATCATCCCTTAGCATGAGTGCATATTCGTATTTTCTATGTTTAAAATAGCCATAATTCGAGAACAGTGCACCGTAGAAGAAAAAGTGTTAGATCTTTTTTGTAGACAATTTTACGATCTACAAACTTTGTCTAAACCATTTTTCGATAGCTTTCGTTGTTTCAGAGATATTCGCAAAAAACGCTAATTTGTGACCTTTGACCTCGAATAAAAAACAACGCACAAGCGGGATCGATGGGGACTTTTAACATATCATTCGTAATGACGTATTCAAGGCCTGCACAAAAATTCAGCTTGTTGGGAATTAATGCAAACTTGAATAATAATTTAGTCTATTTTGACTGGACTAATACATAATTATATATAATATACATAGGTATTTTATGTACCTGCCTATATGTTACGTAAAAGCCTGAATTTAGCCTTAGTATACGAGGGCCGTTGCCAATGATGATAAAATTACACATGTTGTTAGAATGGCCAATCCGGACAGATGTATCGTAACAGGTTCCTCACCAGTTCGAACTTCAGATCACTGTCTGGTGAAGTCTGTATCTTACTTCTCCCGTCATAACTGCTACTCACGCGGTGAACGGTGAATTTGGCGATACAAATCAGCATATAGGAATGAGATGCGGTACTTCTTTGCGTCTTATCCTTGGCAGTAGGTCTGCTTCTCTTTGGAAAACTCTTCGAGCTGTGCGGATACTATTTCCGATGTGGTGCGTCAAACTATGGAGTATTTCATCCGCTATAGTAACATACCCATCCATCGGAGGCTCAGCTCGCCCGTGGTTCAACGCCGATTGTGCTGAAGCTGAAAAGCGTAAGCATTCTGCTTTCCTTTCTCGCCTGTGTGGTTTCTCGTGACGGTAAAGCTCCGGATCTGAGTTCAAATTAGAGAGCCTTCAACTTTGCTGCCAAGTTCTACAAAAACGCCCTAAGGAAGGCTTGCTTCGATCGCATTACCCATATTGGCAAAAACTGCGCAGCCTGCATCTGGTAGCAGAGCATTCTGGTCCCTTGCGGTCGTCGAAATCGGTCGAAGCGAACTTCTATGGGCTCACACTGTCTCCGCTGATTGAACCTAATGGAACACCTGGCTCAGACGGCAAAAGAGAAAGCAGATCTCTTTGCATCTCTCTTAGCCTATAATTCACTTCTTGACACTGGCAGTGCTAGCCCACCGATTTTGCCTCATTGCAACACTTCGATGACCAAAGTTTGCATAAAGAATAAAGAGGTTCTGAGAGCAAGGCCCCCGAGAGCAATGGAGTAGGACTTGCTAGTTTCTTTGACGTCTCGAAGCCCTTTGACAGGGTATAACACGCCTTTTGGGTAAGCTTCGTATTAGTAAGTAAGGTAAAAGACTTCATGAGTAAACAGTTTCTCCGAGTTGTTATGGATGTTCATAGGAACCCATGACGACAAATGCCGGGGTCCCTCAGGGGTCTTATCTCACTGCAATTCTCTTTTTGCTGCATTTCAACGATCTGCTGATGCTCGGTATCTATGGGTATGCAGATTACAGCACAGTTGTAGAGAGATAACTGCCGAGTGTTCAGTAAGGAGCTAATCCGGTCCGAAAGAGAGGTTATGGTAGAGCTTGCGAATGTCTCACTTGGAACAGTGTTCACCCCAAATGGGGCGAAGCTAATTTGAAGGGATTCAACGCTGCCAAAACACAATTGTGTTTGTTTACTGCAAAAACGAACCCGTTCACCTTGGCCCCTGCTTTTGATTTTTGCAATAATTGGGAACTAACTTTGAATTCATTTTTGAGGGGTTTATCATCTTATAAATCAACCGACCTTAACTCAGGCCTTTACGGTACCATAAAGGTCACAATGTGAACAACTTTCCTGTGTCAATACTAAATATGTAGCAAAAAAAATTTATCGAGTCTCGCGTTGAAACTGTTTTATTTTCATTTTCTTCATATTTCAGCTTTCATAGCAATATTTGTTCATAGTACCTTCCAGTGGTATATAAATATAACGATATTACAGAAAATTACAAAGCACAAAGAACAACAACCGATTAATAACAAAAAAATGGGTAATAATGTAGCTTTAATATAAAGTTTATTTGAACAATTCTAATCTGAAGATCACAGTTCAAAATATCTCGTTTTAAAAACGGTAATGGCCTTACCATGATGAGTTCAGTTTAGATCGTCAAATGGATCGCTTTAAGAGCTCGTGGTAGGGCCACTGTTCTAAATTATACTTTGTGGTATCGTTTGCGAACTTCCACGTGATTGGGTCCGCTCTAATGCGAACAGCATTCATAGGAATCAATTATGAGAAGATGTGTTGTTATAAAATACCGTATCGAATATGCAGCAGATCTGATTACGTCGCTACTTATCGTACCTTTACATATATATTCACTGCGTTTTCAATTGTTACAGTTTTATTCAAATATAGTGAATACCCCAAGGATACCGAAGTTAAAATGTAAATGGTACCAATAGATTATATTTACAACATTAAGTCTTATTTCTCTTATCACTTATTTTTATGTTTCAATGTAATTATAACAGACTTACAAAAAAAGTGTAGGTATCTCTTCGGGGGATTTAAATGGGACCACATTAGTTTGAATTCGATGAAGATCTGTCGAAAAACTTCAGAGTTCGAGAAAGGAACTCTTCAACAAATGATAGCAAACCTTCTGGTGTTGCTATAACACCATATCTATTTTTGTCACCATTTCATGAACTTAAGTAAATTAACAAGACTTACAATTGGAATTAAAGACTGCTCCATATATATATTATAATACATAATCAATAGCATAGCTTGGCTTATCAATAGTACAGAATAATATAAGTATCTATAAGTACCTAACACAATTTTATGATTACAACAGACATGACGAAAAATTTGTCAAAAAAACGGGATCTTTAGTTAAATTTTGAAAAGGTTCTTTTATACATAACCCTACTAGAAAAAATTATGTCTGATGATGATGAATAACAAAATGCGTAAAGGGGCTTTTTGGACCCTGTTTTTCAATATCCTATTTCAACTAGATTAAGTACTCCAGAACACGACTTGAATTAACTGTACGTATGTACTGCTACAAATTTTTCATGTGGGTACTTTATGTGTTGGTAATATTATATTCTTTCGTAGATAGTATAGAAGATACTCTAAAATATCGTTAACCACATATTGTTAATTATAAGTTATTAGTTGTACCTGTTGTTAGCGTGTAGGTAATGTACTCCCGGCCGTTAATATGAAACTAAAATTGCTGTGCCATGATAACGACTGGGTACGATCAGCAACGAAGGTCTATTACTTTTATATCTCATCTAAATTCTCTCAAACTTATTTGAAACATTACTTACAACATTTTGTGTGCCTAATACCCACTAATAAACTTGATATTTCTTTTTTGGTTATTCTGGTTTATGTAATAATGGACTTTCGTTGCTAACTGTTCCTACATAGGTAGGTAAATGTCTATGATATTTGTGTAACAAACGTCAGCAGTAGTTCAATGGATTACGCAATACTGATAATGCACTCTATGCACGGACTCTGACCAGAACGTAGTGGTAGGTAGCTATACCTACTCATATATCTAGATCTTTTACCTTGTACATAATGAATTTACATTAATGTATATATGTCTATTCATATTGATATAAATACGGTTGTTAATATCGAGAAAATCTAATTCAAATTCAATTTTTGATGTGGCACACAGTATTTTATAAACCATTCTCTTTCTGACTGACTCCTCTATTGTTGTATTTTTGGTATATATTTTACATGCTTGAAACATTCTAATAAAGTTTATTACTACAAGTTCTAGTGGGGTTTTATTTCGTGAAATGTATTACCTACCCGTGGGGTTAAAAATATTAACGCAAATTAAATAACAATGTGCTGAAGACAGTGTGTCGACCAGTGGCTTACTCAGAATATCATCAAGATCATGCAGGTTTTTTTTGCCTTAACCTCGACACACCCTGACGACAAAGTAGAGGCCAGATAATATATGAGGTTGTATCCAGAGCCATGATCAAGGGAGTCTGATGAGCTGCTGTGGGGCATTTGGATTTGGACGGCGAAACTACTGGGGACACCTACTAGCTAAATTTATGGGGAAGGAGGGTCTCTACATGATGAACTCCTTCAAAAAGCGTGAGCATAGGAAGTCTTCATCCTTGAAAAGCTGTTTGATATACCTAAGTAAAAACGCCACAGGCATAGGCATGGCGCAGAAGTGTGACTTTAGGTACTTTTCTTTAAGAAGGGCGACAATGCCTTGTCTACGGATTGTCAAGTTATATTCCAGTCAGCAGGAAGCGTCTCACACGCGGGTTCGACGACGTCCAGCCTCCCAAACATGGATTCCGAAAAGGTTAGGTCTTTATTAAGATTTCTGTTGGTTAGGACCATATACATACGCTGTGGCAGGGTATAGAAAGCATTGAGGAATAAAATCTATGTCTGTCTGCTTAGCTATGAGAATCCACTCCAACAGTGCCATATACGGCACAACGACTTGCTGAAGAGTTTGTACTAAAACGCCATGATTTCGATGTCGTCCTGGAACCTATTTTCTTGCAGCTGGGTGTGAGGTAGGGAGACGTCATTTCTCCGAAAACGTTCACTGCCGCATTGGAGGAGGGATAGAGGTGGCCCCCAAGTGGCTGGTTGGAACAAACATGTCAGTGGTAAGGTCCAACGTAAGAATTCAGGTTTTCTGTATGAAGAAATGTGCGATAGCAGAAGGGTGTCACGTCACGATTAAAATGGGGCCAAAATCATCAGGACAAAATAAAAATGGATAGGTACTCTGGCTATGAAACATAACAAAGGCAATTTCCGCGGTTTTTAGCACAGCACTAATAAATTGAATGTTCGACCGGGCCTTCCTGTGTGCGTCAATAGCCGCGTACTGATTGAGCGAGCAGCCTCCCGAGGCAGCCTCGGACATTTGCCGCGGTACGCATGCCGAGCGAGGCGGCCTCGGTCTGTAAGTTTTCTAATCTGGAGCTGCTTCGCGCGGCAAGGCCGAGCCACCGTGAGCATCGACGCTCAGTTCAACTTGCAGTCGAATAGAGACCGCGCGTGTGTACCGTGCCGTAGTTTGCCCGAGACCACCATGAGGCCGCATATTCGGAAAGCTGTCGCTACCACTGCGTTTTTAATAATTCTAAGGCTTGCAAAAAAAAGAAAACGGAAAACTAAACGTTTTTGGATTAAACTATTATACTAAAATAGATTACAGGCTGTAAACAGATTGTTTGAAGAGTTGTGCTTCGACGACGAAGAAAAAACGAATAAGCGAGACAAAACCGCCTCCGCCGCCTAGGTTTTGCCTCGCTTATTTGTACTACTACCGTCTTGAGTGAGCGCGGCAAACGTACTGAGGCGCCTTTGAGCATCGACAAAAACCGACAACGCTCGGCTCGGGCCGCGGCACGCTCGGGCGAGGCAGCGCGTGCGTTTGCCTCGGGCGAGGCACGTCTTGACCGACCGAGGATTTGCCTCGCCAGGCAGCCTCGCGAGGCTGCTCGGTCAATCAGTACGCGGCTAATGGTGTAAACGACCCAAAGGAGATTGCACGAAGTGAAGTCTCCGTTAGGTGCGGTGGGGGTGGTGTTCGACGCTGGCGTGAATAGTCAAGAGATAGGGACTACCTTCTTGGCGAAAGATGTAGCTAGTAGGGCATCAAGCTTATCTTAAGAGTCAAGTCAACGGGGCATGACGGACTCAGCATTGAGCACCTCCAGCACGCCGGCCCACACATGGCTAGAGATACGCTGTTTGTGAGCCATTCCTACTTGCCAGATGAATTTACTCACGTCTGTGGTTACTACTTCACTCCTATTAGTCGTAGCGTAATGTTATATAGCTTATCGCCTTCCCTGATAAATGGACTATCTAACATTGAAAGAATTTTTCAGTTCGAACTGGTAGGTCCTGAGATACTATAGTACATTATGATACAAGTGTGTAATGTGGGTCATTATCGTCGCGGTGATATTAAGACCCGAGCCATGGCGAGGGTCTTAAGAGAGCCAAGAACGATAATGACGAATTACTCACGTGTATCATACGACGTTTTTCGACACACTTGTGAAGAAAATAAATTAAAAATCTACTTTATTTAGTAGGTCTATGAAAAGTTTATTTTAAGAAACAGTTCGTAAATGTGCAGTCAGTAAAGTCATAATTAACTATTTTTGACTGTATAGTGGTCCCATGACTTAAATTTTCTACATGAAGGCGTACAGCATAAATCATTTTCTTCATAAATAGTTGTAGATATTTTTGTAAAATCTGTATTTTATTTTTAAATATGGCGATTAAAAATTGACTTTTCTTAAAAGCGCGCATGCGCAAAAAATGGCGGCCATAGACTAGCTCTAGCTCTTGGTTTAGAAAAAATAAGAATGAGGTTGCATATAAACAGAAAATACAAATTTGATAAAAGATTTAATTAATTAAATATGTAAAATTTTAAACAGTTTATTTAAACACGAAATTGTATGAAATAAGTAAGTAAAATACTAATTCATGCTATTAAACGCAATAACAAATTTTATTCTTTTTTGTCTTAAAACTCGTTTTGACAAAAAGAGGTTTTTAACACAGTTGCTCGTAAAGCTGATGTAATTCCACCGGTTTTAAATATGTAAAGCGGGTCATAAAAAACGCGTGTGTTATCAAAGCAAATAGTTAAGTTATAGTCCATACAAATTCCATAACAGCATTATTTGCCATTTCGCGCGCGGCGATTAGTTCGAAATTTGAATAGCAAATTCAAATTTCGAAGTAATCGCCGCGCGGCGCCAGTCAGTAGGCAGCGATTTCACAGACAGATTCAGTTTATAAAAATAAAATTCGACACACAAATTAAAAATCAACTTTATTTAGTAGGTATACGAAAAGTTTATCTAAAGAAACAGTTCGTAAATGTGCAGTCAGTAAAGTTATAATTAACTATTTTGACTGTATAGTGGTCCCATGACATAGATTTTCTTGCGTACAGCACAAATCATTTTCCTCATGAATAGTTTTTGTAGACATATTTATAAAATCGGCATTTTATTTTTAAATATGGCGGCAAAAAAAATGACTTTTCTTAAACGCGCGCATGCGCGAAAAATGGCGGTCATAGACTAGCTATAGCTAGAGTAGCTAGTCTATGACCGCCATTTTGAAAAAATATATTGGTTTAGAAAAAATATGAATGAGGTTGCATATAAACAGAAAATACAAATTTGATAAAAGATTTAATTAGTTAAATATGTAAAGTTTTAAATAGTTTATTTAAACACGAAATTGCATGAAATAAGTGAGTAAAAAAAAAAACAGTTTATTCGGTAATTTAAAAACTTGGCTGCATGGTCTCTAACGTCTTTGCCAACATTTTCACGCAGCTATGGCAGAAAATAATCCTCGCGCCATTTTCTCAAATTTTCTTTTCTTTGTACTTGTATTGTGAAAATATAAATATGACAACTTTCAATAATGAAGAAGAGCCATATATTACTTCAACTCCACCGGATATACTAACAGAAGCGCGAACCGCATGCGACAGCTTGCTGCCGTCAATATCCAAAGACAGTATCATTTTAATAATTGTAATTTCACTAACTGTTTCAATAATTAAAAATTAACAAAATTGTTTTTTTTTTCTGTTTCCTCGCAAATGTGTTAAAAAACGTCGTACAATATACGTGCGTATTGGTTATAACATGCTCGGCTCAGTTACGCCCTCGCCTTCGGCTCGGGCTGAAATTCCGCCTCGCATGTTATAACCATCATTACGCACTAATATCGTAATGTACTATAAACAAACAGGTTCTAACTACATTACCGCACATGTGCATAATAGTAATCAAAATGTCACAGTTTGGTAACGAGCCCCTTTATATACCTAAGTGCAGTGCAATAACAGCCACTTTATGAGCAAGTGTGTCGAAAATTGGGCTTTTTTAATTCTCACTTTTTTTTTCATAGTCAAGATCACAATTTTTTTAGAGGTAAATTTTTTTATGCTTGTTATTAGCTTCACATATCAGTTTTTCTTTTTAAAATCAACCCACAGTCAACCAAGTTCTAGGTAAAAATCCCCAGGCACTGGACTATGTATGACAGTGTCAGGTGGGCGGGGGCAATGTCGGATCTGTATCAGCTCGAGTGCGGAGTCAGGCAGGGTAGTTTAACCTCTCCTACCCTGTCTAATTTATATTTGAATGGGCTGATTGTCACGCTCAGCTATCAGCATGCTGTAAAGGGGCAGGTTCAATAAAAAAAAATATTATTGAACCGTGAAGAGATTTTTATTTGAATTAGAAAAACAATATAATATAAATAATTATATAATAGGTAGGTAAGTATATATGCATATATATTTTTATATTATAATGTGTCCGCCACGAAGTTCGAAGCATGACTGCTGGGAACTAGTAGGTACCAACAAGTGTGGGAAACATTACATGACACATATGAGGCGTCAGCGTTTATCTACACTAATATAATAAAGAGGTAAAGTAGGTTTTTTGTTTGTATGAGGTAATCTGTGGAAGTACTGGTCCGATTGCTAAAATTTTTTCACCTAGAAAGCTGCTGTACCTATTCCTGAGTGACATAGGCTATATTTTATGTACGCGGGCGAAGCTGCGGGCTAAAGCTAGTAATTTATATGCTTAGGGCTGTCTTACAAAGTTACAATTTATAACAATGCATGCGCTTCCACATAGACGGTGTTTGTGTCAATAATGTAAAGTTAGTACCTATAGACTACAACATTTACTTGTAACAGAACAACGAGGCGCTCTATGATATGTTCTAGTGTATCATCCTTTTACGAACTACCTAAACGTCGAGCACGCTCGCCTCTTTGTTACAAACCAACGAGCATATTGGTGTAACATTTCGTCGAGCGTATTGGTGTAACATTTCGTCGAGCCACGAGTGCGGGCGATGCGCAACTTGTAGGTCCGACATTTCAAAAAAGAATGAACGCAAGTTAGAATAGAATAGGTACAACGAACTGTTAGTAAACGCACACTCGCTGTCGCATTTATCCGTAACGTAACGCCGAGCATTCGCAGGAACGTTACATTACATGGAAATGCTTTGGATACTAAGCTTTTGCCTGTATTGTACCATTCGTAAGAACTTTACATTACACAGAAATGCTCCAGAAAATGTTGTAGTCTATACTCACCTTAAGTTATGCAGATGAAATGGTGTTGAGCGCGTCGGCTGCGGGCCAAGAAAGCCGATGCAGACATGCGAAGATTATAAATGCTTCTGGCCACGGTTTGTTGTACAAAGTAAAAAAGAGCCAGTGGATGATCTTTGTGACCGCTATTGCAAGGTGTCCGGGGGATATATACCTACCTCCCTTTATTTATATTACTGGGGATGATTGTAGCTAGGCTTGATTGTCCTTATATCCGGCATTGTTCGAGTAAACATGTTCTGTTACCATGCCGGAGAGGAAGTTTTAATGAAATTTGATTTTATTTTGGTTTTTAATTGTTAAATTTGATTTTAAATTGTGTAATACGATTTTAATTTGGTTTTAATGTATTTTAATAATCATGTGTGGATCTTTGACGTTAATTTAAATATTTAATTTGATCTTAATTTAATTAACCTGATATTAAGTTTTCTTCGTGCCATTTATCTATTTATGTTTTTCGGCTTCGTGACATTTGTATATGAAAATTGTATTGGGTAGGTATACAGGGTGTAAAAAGACCGATCACAAAGCCGATAACTACACATTCTGAACATGTAATTAAGTAACTTTAACCAAAAATTATTGCTGGGAAAAAACTTTTTTTTTTCATGTTTAAAAAATAATTATTTAGTAATCATTTCGATCAGCTGAGCGTTCGGCCGCTCGCGCTTGGTCGTTGAACCGACCGCACGCTTGTGTGTGTGAGGCACTCGTTGTGTTTAGTTTTCGTTGCATTTTTCTAACTTCAAATGCGTAATTTGTTGTGAAAAATTAATAATTTTGATAATGTTTGTTCAGAAGAAAGTTTACTAATGATACTTGGAATATGATTTAAAAAAAAAACGAAAAAAAATTGTTGACTTTGACCTTCAATATCTCCAGAACCAGTGAATTCCCAGGTATGTCCTAGAAGAAAAAGAGTATCCCAGTGATGTGTAGAATATGGGGTTTTCGTTTTCGTTAAGGGTCTTTTTACACCCTTTATTTAACCTGAAATAAATGTTTATTCGGATGACTACGCTTAGCTTATAGGGCAGACGGTCCGGGTATTTTTAACTTCGAGAAAGAGGTTAATTAAACTCGGCTGGGCAGCGTTCGAGAATCTTTTTTTTATATTCCTTCTTTAGCTACCGTCCCTGGACCACAGGTTTCTCTTTCAGAAGTCAACTCATGGCTCCAGTAGCAGTAAGTGTCGGCTCTATGGGTCCTACGATATTTCCGACATCTCTTAGAAGCGCGCGTGGTAGGTACCTACACTGCGTCCTTAACGACTCGGGTTTGGTTCAGACCTGTGGTTCAGACAGTTGTAGACTGGTCGCCGACAGCACTCATGCTAGAAAACTCTTCGATCACTTGTACCTATCATCTTAAACTGTGTTTGCTATTTGTTCGCATTGCATAGCAATAATTATAGCAGTAGGTACACAGTTAGGTAATTATATTAGGTCTTTACCTATGAAATTGCCGTTTTGTAAAAAAAAAAACGATTCTTTTCATGTATTTTTTATTTGTATTAATCGAAGTAATCACCCATGCAATCAAGTGGCAGTTTATTGAAGGGGCTTCTTAAAGAAATCAGCTGGACGGGAGGCAACAAATTCTTCAAAAGCATTTTGTACTGCCTCTCGGGTATTGAATTTTTTTCCCGTCAAGAAGTTATCCAAATT
Source organism: Mythimna separata (assembly GCA_030763345.1). Classification (NCBI taxonomy): domain Eukaryota; kingdom Metazoa; phylum Arthropoda; class Insecta; order Lepidoptera; family Noctuidae; genus Mythimna; species Mythimna separata. The sequence goes on along the minus strand of CM061167.1, from coordinate 15,382,889 downwards.
CTGGAAAAAGTAGTAGTCTGTAGGCGCAAGGTCTGGTGAGTGGGGTGGATGACGGACCAACCCCAGTTCTTGCAACTTGGAGACCGTCTGCTGTGCAGTATGAGGTTGCGCGTTGTCGTGCAGGAGCAGCAGAGACGAGCGACTTATTATTAATTTAATGCTATGAAGCTGCAGCTGGAATCGTCTGCATGTGTGACAATTCTTAAATAGTTAGATAGGTAGGTACTTGTATGCACTTGTCTCTTTTAACTTTGTATGTTGTTTGTTGACATTGCCTGACAATGGACAGTTTTGTAAAAACTGGAATCGTCTCCGTGTGACACAACTTTTTAACAGTGACCTGTGTCATTTTCAGACTTCGTACGAAAGAGAACCCTGGGACCATGGAATTAGTCTGACGCGCCCTATCGTTCCCCACTTCCTTCAGAACAGTTGCTTCTAGGCAAGCGTGCTCTATCGTCGACCACATGATCGCTTACCATCAGGTGAGATGTAGTCAAGCACGAGCCTATCAATAATAAAAAACCGGGCAAATGCGAGTCGGACTCGCGCACTGAGGGTTCCGTACCAACTTACCTATGAAAACAGTTCAATTCTCGAGAAATCAGAATCTAGTTTGAAGATTAAAAAACAATCTGAGGTTTTGTAGTTTTGCAGACTTTTCCCTATATTTGTGCAATATAGTAGTTTATGTGACTAGGGAGTAAAGCAGTGTCTTTAAGGCGAGGGCGGCATGTTAAATTCCGAACAAAACGAAGGTTGCTAAGTTTTAATGCCAAACGTTAGTGAGGGATTTATATAATTAACTTCCGAGCATCGCGAGGGAGTTAATAGAGAAACCTGAGTGAAGTGAGGAATAAAAGCCGCCCAAGACAAAGACAGCTTTACTCCCGTGTTGGATACTCTACTTTTTACACCATGTGTGAGATAATTACAAGTCTACTACGATTAATTAACTAGATACTATATTATATCGTATAAAACAAATTATAAATAAATTAAAATATATGCAACATTATTTACACGTTAATCTCAACTCAATACTTCAATATTACTCTATAACTTTACTCTTTTTTAGAACCTCCTTAATCTTTTCCTCAGTATGTAACCACATTTATTATTCTTTTTTTTTGTTAGTGGCCAGTTTCATTTTTGAATAAATTTGTTTGATGCACGTACATTTTAAATGACTGAAGGCGTATTTGATGTTCTAAATTTAAAAAAAAACCATTATGCCCTAGGGATCGGCCATACTGTATTATCTCCCTAGGTGATAATGAGTTGCTTTAAGTGCAGGTTACATGACACATAATAGGGTCATTATCGAGCAGGTGGTGTAAAAATACCTTTCTAGGTCAACGGGAAGTACCCTATGAATTTTGATTCCTTTGACAGTGTCGAAATGTACGTTTTATGCAAAATAAACGGGTGTATCTTTTTTTCCCGTCAACTTATAAGTTTGATTTTTGCACACCTGAAGGGACCGTGGACGTAATTTTTATGGTCTTAATTTCAACTCGATACCTCCAACTTATGATAACAGTTCAATTCTCGAATCGAGTCCACAAGAGTATTCAAAAAAAAAAAATCTTGTGACGTATCTACAAATTCTCAGTTTTCAGACTTTTCTCTATATTTGTGCTATAATACCTACCTTGCTTCGTGGCAATTTCCAGATTCTAGGTCAACGGGAAGTACCCTATGAATTTTGATACCTTTGACAGTGTCGAAATGTACGTTTTTTGCAACATAAACGGGCGTATCTTTTTTCCCGTCAACTTGCAAGTTTGATTTTTGCACAGTTTCAAGGGACCGCGGATTTAAGCAAAGAAGGAACAGGAGTAGGTTTTAGTCAGTAAAAGTCTGACACGCCCCCTCCCGCTCCGCCCAGAACAAGAGAAGTCATCTTGATGACACCCCACCTAAAAAAAATCATAGGGCTTCCGTATTTCCTTTTGAGGGTTCCGTAACCCTAAAAAATTACAATGCCAACAAAAAGAATGAAAAGTTTTAAGACAGTTGCAGGGTTGCTTCACATGGAGACGGTTTCAGCAGCAACTTGTATTGGTATTTAATATCAACAAACAGCATACGAAGTCTGAAGGTTTTTTTTACGGTGGGAGATAATCAAATCACTTTATTGTCCGTTTATCTGTCTATATGTCAAAACACTATCTCGAGAACGCGTGAAGGTATCGAGTTGAAATTAAACCCATATACTCAGGTCAACTGTACCTTGAAGCTGTAAAAAAATCAAACTCTTAAATTAATAAAAAAAAGATACTGTCGTTTATGTTGCGAAAAATGTACATTTCGAAATTCTTAGGGTACTTAAATTCCCGTTGACCTAGAATCCTGAAATCTCAAGGTCTCATGACACAAATATAGGAAAAAGTCTGAAAACAATAAAAATATAGTAGATAACGTCACAAGAAAAACAACAAAGTGATCCTATAAGGGTTCCGCTTTTCTAGGTACGAAACCCCAAAAAGAAAGAGTACCTAATGTTGATAATTATTTGGTAATGTTAACCATTTTTATGTAATTGAGTACAGGACTTACTATATTTTCTGCTGATTAAGGTGCTACTAATCCACAAAATATTCCATCTGCGGACGAAACGTTTTAAACCTAACCGTTTCTAACCTTTTAAAATTGTAAGGCGACGAATTATTCGAGTCAAATAAACAAACTTGGAATTCTTGGAGTTCTTTTTTTAAAGAAGGTTCATTCATTTAAAAGTGACGTAAGGGCCAAAGGCTGAAAACGGAGGAGTGGAAGCGGGGGGTAGAGAATACATACAAAGTTAAAAAGTCCTTTCAAAACCCTTTGATGATGACATCACGTTGTATAACTTTACGTTGTATAAAGTTACGTTATAACGTGATGTCACCATAAACACGCTTTTGTAAACGGTTTACCACGTTTAAGAAACTTTTTTGTTAAATAAGCTTTGGTAATAGAACAATCTTGCTGCTTGGGAAATTGTATAATAAATGACTGACGTCAGACTTTTTTCAAAAGGTTTCGTTATGTCAAAGAACAAGACGTCATCGCTTTATGCTGAAAACCAGCGCTTAGGTGCTCAACGATACGATGGACTGGTTGGATGCACTGTAGTGTTCGATCCACTCTTAGTGCTCACCTGCCTGCCTGCCTGCCTGCCTAGCCTTTTCCCAACTATATTGGGGTCGGCTTCCAGTCAAACCGGATTTAGCTGAATACCAGTATTTTACGAGGAGCGGCTGCCTACCAGACCTCCACAACCCATTCATCTTAGTGCTCACCTACCCTTGTCTTAAAAGGAAACCTAAAACCCACACTAAAACCTAGCAAAATTTCACATTCCTAGCTCTAGGAGTTACGACTATGCGTTGATAAATGTCAGTCAGTTAGTTTGTCCTTTTATAATAAGGATAGATTGATTTTACAGTAGACCGGTACCTACCTCAATACGAATAAGATCCGGTTAAAATTACTATAGGCTTTACCGGCCGTAATTTGACCCTACCCAACGTGATTTACTTGAATGGCATGCCAGACTTTTACTAACTAAAACCCACTTCTTTCTACCTTGTTTGCCTTGCGTCCCCGGGTTTTCCTTTCAAAAGCGAACCTATGGCCCTAGTAGGCTTCAACCCTGCTGGGCTCCTAAGGGTTTACTGTCAACTCCTCGAGGCGCGTGTGAAACACTACTCGCCGTCGTCTGGACGACTTGGGCTCGGTCCGGATAGTTACCGAACGGTTTGACGGCGGGCTTCCCAATTCTCGCAGTCCACAAGCCCACGTCTACGGTGGTTGGACATCCGGCGGATTGGGCGTGGGGGCTATGCCCTCGCGTGCCGCTGCCATTCCTCCTAGCTCTGAACGATGGCCTGAATGTAACAAGGCTCGGCACTAGAACGGCGATCCACAAAAAACACGTTTCCACCGCACGAATCAGCTGCAGGAAAAGTTTCGCCCCGGCATTACACCTCCATGCACAAATCTTGGATGGTGTCAGGCTAGCAAGGAGGCTCGCCGCTTCCTTCGCAGGAGTCTGTGCGATATCCCCGTACCATCCGGATGGCCACATGGCGTTCAGCTTGGCTGCCGGTCACTTTCGCAGCGACACGCGTAAAGACCCATGAACAGAACGATCCCCGTATGAGAGAGCCTCCGGCAGAAGGCATCTAGACCTAAGTTAAGCAGGCCCAGTCTGTTCCAAGTTGGGAGCAAGACGTCGAAAGTGCTCGTCGAAATCCACCGGTTGTCAAGGACGAGTCTCAGGTACCTACTAGGTAAACTAGGTTTACTTCCTTTAGTAAGGGAAGTTACCAGGGGCTTAGCTACCACCGTATCACTTATAAGGGGCCGCCAGGCCTCTGGGACCCCTTCAGGGTTGGAAGCATAAAATTACTGTCCAAAAACTTAAATTCTTACTAATGAAAGCATAGAGAATATAACCACTAGAGAGCGCATAGTCCGATTTCTTCTAAGTAAACAACTCACCACGGCGGGCCGGGGGACGAAGAAAAATGCGCGGCTGCTATTGGTCCGTTCAAGGTCAAGTCGTGTACCTTTAATTTGATTCGCTTAAAAATCGAGAGCACGTGACGTGCATACTGCATTTGCTCCTGCCGCTTCTACTAGTTTTAGCATATGTTTGGTGAGCGCAATAGCATCGTACGCGCACTCCACCGGTTATTTGCTTTATGAATGAAAGGCTCTCAGGCAATCTCAGGTTATGGCTTGTCGAATTATCAATTGCTATTTGGGTATATTTCGTTTTAAAAACAATATAAAAGGGATATTATTTTTATTACGAAATACCAAAACTCAACTAGTACTGGGCTTTACTTCAATCAGAATAGATGAAAGAGAGGCCCCCATTTTTTTATTGTACGGGGCCTCTTAGGGTCTAGCTACACCACTGGAAGTTTCGAAAGATTTCCTTGTCTAAATTACCTACAGTAGGTAACTCGAAATCAAAGTTTTTGAACAGTGTGTATTGTCATTTATGACTTACGACACTGATACGTGGCGTTTTACTTTACAGTGTGGCTCATAGGAACGCTCATGGTCACCAAAAGGCCAATGAAGAGGGCTATTTTACGAATTTCTCTGCGATATCGAGGTAAGAATGAGGATTCCCCATTGGGGAAGATCCAGCAGTGGACGTCTTTTGGTGGTCAGTGGCTGAAATGATGATGATGTTAAGTGAAATCAGGATTCTAGTTTTTAATATTTAAAAGATATCTGAACAGCAGGTAGGTGCAGAGATTTTTCATAAGCCAATATAGCTATCCAAGTGGCTACCAACATAACATAGGTACAATGCGTTCCAAATAAGAATAGGATCGATGTTCCATCATGTTGTGACGTCATAGCTATCAAATCGAAGAAATTGGTTAGGGTGAACAAAACAAGTCAATTTTTAAATAATATTCTTAGGGATCAGGAGTGGTATTAAAATACAAGAAAACGAACGTCAAGCCAGCCTAACTTATATTCAAATAGTCACAACACAAATTATCACGCACTGTTTGATAGGAAACCGATAGTAAACGATAGGAAACAATCAACTTAATCAGAACACAAACTAAGGCAATATTTGAAAACAAAATGGCCACCACACGAAGACTTAGCTGAGATCCAAGACGAAACCCCACGAGCTCTCTGCATGAGCGCTGACAGGAGAAAAAAGGGCTGCAGTCCATTTGACAACCGCTTTTATAAGCGTTGGAGTGACGTCTCAGATGACAGCTTTACAAAATCTTCTTCAGCTTAACAGAACCTCCTTCCTAATACGGCTTCTCCTGACTGTGCACCGTCCTCGGGCACGACGTCTGACGTGGCGGCATCTTGAGCCGACCTGGCGGTCTTGAGCTGACGTGGCGGCATCTCGAGCCGACCTGGCGGTCCTGAGCTGACGTGGCGGTATCTTGAGTCGACCTGGCGGTCTTGAGCTGGCTCCTCAGCTTGGCTCGCTGGTGGATCAGCCAAGAGTCCCGTCTGCGAGTCGACACCATTATCTTCGCCTGAAATTGTGACATGATTAGAAAGAGCCCAAAAGCTTATTTTGCCTACTCAATCATTCATCACACATTTGAGGCCCTCTTTCAATGAATCAATCCAGCTAAGATATCAAATCGCTCTCAGTCAATCACAGTTATATCGTTCTCACATCCATCACTCATATGATAATGTGGCGCCAGCACCACACATTCTCACACTAAATGCACCGCAGCGCATTTCTACAGAATATCGAGATCATGATACCGCAGCACATGTCCGATAATACACGTACAAGCCGTGTCTGCAAGACAGAGGCACACGCAGCGCATGTCCAAAAATACACGTACAAGCCGTGTCTGCAAGACAGAGGCACACACAGTGCATGTCCAAAAATACACGTACAAGCCGTGTCTGCAAGACAGAGGCACACACAGTGCATGTCCAAAAATACACGTACAAGTCGTGTCTGCAAGACAGAGGCACACGCAGTGCATGTCCAAAACTAGTGGAAGAGTACCGCAGCACTAATCCAACATCAGTACGTAAGACAGAAGCACCGCAGCGCATGTCCGTCTTCTCAATCAGCACCGCAGTGCCGGTCACCACACATGGCGACGAGGCTGAGTAGTCACACCGCAGCCAGACAGCAGCACCGCAGCGCATGTCTGTCTTCTCAATCAGCACCGCAGCGCCGGTCACCACACATGGCGGCGAGGCTGAGTAGTCACACCGCAGCGTGCACCAAACCAGTAGTTTGCCAGCTTCGCACTCGCGCCATTTCATCGCAGCTCCGCTAGGACTGCCGACGAAAAGCATCACATACACGAACCAATCTGTGATCAACAAAAAATTACGCACATTTGAAAAAAGCTGAACATGTGTCAGGACACTATTCTCCTTTCCACAGCACCATATATTGTGCCGCAGCTTGGGTTGTTTAGCCTCGAGCACCAGTCAGTAATTTGAGCTTGTATCGGTCACTCGGTAAGATCTTTGTGACCTTGTACGGACCCTTCATCCCGGAGTCCAACTTTCCAGTGCTCTGTGAATCTCACGTCGAGCCTCGTGGTTTGGGTTAGCGTCCTCCATCGCAAAGTCTCGCACCATTGTACGAATTATGGGTGTGGTCGCCTCAGAGCCAATTAACAGGTTTAACGCAGATGATTTCGTAGTTTTGTGTTGTGATATTTAGACTTGTTTAACGTTGGTCGGGGCCGCGGTCTGTATCAAGGCTAAGATTTTGCGCTGACTCGGCCTAACCTGACCATGCGATATGACGCGGCCTAGATACTCTACTTCACTGACGGTTAGAAACGGAAATTTTCGGATATTTACTGAAAAGCCGGCTTCGGTGAGTGTTTGGAGCACTTCGTGTAATAATTTTATGCTACCAGCACTGATATCGCTCACATGGAGCACGTCGTCGACGAATACCAGGACGTTCCCGGTCTCAATCAACTTCCGAAACATCACTGCCATTAGAACTACCCGCGAGTTCCCTACACAGGTTAACTTTTCTTTGATTATTGTTTCGTGCCTCTGAACGCTGTTTAGCAAAGCAGTCTACTTCCTTATGCCCAATCTTATTACAAAACGAGCATGTTGATTTTGAAAGACTTTCCGAAGATTTCACCGCATTTTCCGAAAGTTTCTGATTTTTTGTACACTTGTAGCTACTATGCCCAGTCTGACCGCAAGAAAAGCATTTATCATTAGTAGAATTACGATGTCTTTTCATTATGTCAGAGGAAGACGCGCGTGCCTCATTCTTGGTACGGGTAGGCTTGACATAGATTGCTAAAAACGTTACCAAATTATCAATTGTTAAGTCGGCATTCGCGGCCGCTGCACGAACGTGTGGGTCGGTAATACCACGTACTACGATCTGCACCATTAGTTCACTACTTAGACCTTTAACAATACGCAACCGTAATAGCGAACGCCGAGCATATTCTGCATAAGTCAAATATTTATCTGAACTAGAATTCATAACCTCAAATAAAATATTGGCGTAGTCGAGTTTGCGGGGGCACAACGGTTTAAATTCTAATTTGAAATTAGACCAGCAACGGTCATTGGTATTCCACTCAGTAAGCCAGGTTTTTGCATCGCCTTTGAGGCAGTTAGATACTCGCGACAGACATTCGTAATCATTCCAACAATTTGATACTTTAGCGCGTTCCACCTCTTCACACCACACCTCAATGTCATGGATAGCGGGATCAAAATTAGATACGTAATAACCATGTGACTTTGCAGAATTTATCATGTTTAGTATTTCCGCGAATTGTTGAGTCGTTGACGGTACACTGACATCTTGAGGCGTGCTGTGACCAGCGGGTCGCGGTGGAGTTTCACTTGCAGAGCTTTTCTCGATGGCATTCAAACGCGAGACGATCGTTTGTAACGCCTGTTTTACGAAGCTTTCTCGACTACGAGATCTTCGGTTTGATCGTTCGCGCGACTTATGATGAGCTCGCGAACGTGAAACGCGTTGAGAGCGAGAACGCGACCAATTGCGAGAACGAGAACGGGAACGGGTTCGATCGCGGTAGCGGGAACGGTGCTGTTTGCGATTATGTACGCGTTTATTTGGGTAGTTTGATTCGGACACACTACGCGATTTTGATCGAGGCATTTTTCAAAACAACGGTTTAAGTTGATTGTTTCCTAGCGTAAATCAAATTTAGTGGACAAGGGCGAATCCCACTTCTGATCTTAGGGATCAGGAGTGGTATTAAAATACAAGAAAACGAACGTCAAGCCAGCCTAACTTATATTCAAATAGTCACAACACAAATTATCACGCACTGTTTGATAGGAAACCGATAGTAAACGATAGGAAACAATCAACTTAATCAGAACACAAACTAAGGCAATATTTGAAAACAAAATGGCCACCACACGAAGACTTAGCTGAGATCCAAGACGAAACCCCACGAGCTCTCTGCATGAGCGCTGACAGGAGAAAAAAGGGCTGCAGTCCATTTGACAACCGCTTTTATAAGCGTTGGAGTGACGTCTCAGATGACAGCTTTACAAAATCTTCTTCAGCTTAACAGAACCTCCTTCCTAATAATATTATTTTGTATACAAATCATGAACGAAGAAGTTTAAATCAGAATTTAGTACCTAATTACATTCCACTCATTTTTGCATCACAGTTTGAGTGATCATCATCGTCGTTCCATCAACATAACTGCTGCTTTCCCATTTAATTCATGAATCCCCGACCGGTCCTATGAGACCGCGCTGTTATTGTTTTACTATTGTGTCTCGTTTTGCGGGTATGTGATAGGTTAAAATAAAACATTTGTATTAACATAGGTTTTTAATGTTGATTTCACCACTTGTTGTTTTAAACGAAAATAGGCGTTGTTACATGCATTTATGACAAAATTTAATCTGAATGTAGCTCTTCAATCAATACCGCTCATGTTGGCATCTCATAGTCTTAAAGGTACCGCTCATCTTTACTTTCTGATGAATGCATACTAGCAATGAAAAAAAAAAAGTAGGTAGTATAATTTGTTAAAAACGAATTACGATTTTTTTTTTCACTTTCATTTAAATAAGACTCAGTTAGACAAAAAAAATTGATACGCAAATAAGTTTTCTTTGCAAACCGTACCTACCTTCTTTTTAATCAGCACTAAATTTGACAGATCGAGGTTATTGACTTTCCTAGATTCATTTTTGCAACGCATTCTTATTAGCTATCTAATTGGACCAACACTTGAGCCGAATCGTCACGAAATAAAACGAATGCAAAATGTGATTTAACTTGTTTATCAATATTATAATTAAGTAGGTAGGTATTCGTCATCCGACTTGCCTTTTGCCTTTGATTACGTACAGCGAGTAACCTAACGAGCGACGCTACAACGTGCCTTGAATCTCGGCACGTAGGTACCTATCTACATAATATAGTAAGGTAGGTAGAACCTACCTACATGGTACACTGATTGTGTAAGCATAAGTAGCACAAGTTAGTTATAGGTACATATATCTAGCAGTCAGTTTTTTTGTCTAGCCGAGATTTTAACCTATCACATACCCGCAAAACGAGACACAATAGTAAAACAATAACAGCGCGGTCTCATAGGACCGGTCGGGGATTCATGAACTAATAGGTACTTCGTGAAAATAGCGGGATTCTAGCGTCGGAAGCTGAGAGCAGTAAGACAACGTACCTATGCTTTTATCTGACTTTTAAATTAGGTACGTTTTAAAATTACGTAACAATAAATAAGTAGGTACCTACGAGAAAATAGCCACAGAAAATGTATTTTAATAAAAATATTATATTTTAAATCAGATTCACCCTATCGGCGCGGCGGGCGGTCAGACCACGCTTGTCAGTGCCACCCGCCGTGCCTCCTCAGCACGCTGCACTGAATTATAGACTGCGAAAAGCGGGACATTAAATTAGATACTTACATATTTATAATCGGGACACCTGGCAACACTGCTATACAGCTACATAGGTTCCTACATACCTACATGGTTGGATCATCAGAGGAAAGAAGTTACCCTAAAGGTGAAAATCTCGTCATCTCAGGCGCAACAACAGCTATTTGCACCACAGACACCTAGGTAGGTATGCCAGGTCTGTCCACTTTAACTCGCCAACTATAGGTACCTACGTCAGGCACGGCTTCCAGTCTTAACGGATGCAGCTGGTTAATAGTAGGGTCGAGTAGGGGACAGTGTAACAAAAAATAGTAGATTATGTGACTAGGAGATAAAGCAGTGTCTAAGTCGAGGGCTGCATGTTGAATCCTCAATTTTTTATTGGGAATGAGTAGCAATCAGCTTGGTGTTTATAACAAAGTCATTTTTTTATGGGCTATAACATGTTACAGTATACCCCGTTACACTGTCTGGGGCTATGGGTTGATTACTGAACGGAAAACCCGTGACCCTGGAACGAAGGCAAAAAAGGAACAGGACGGGGTTTCGTCAGTGGCCTGAAACTGCGACACGCCCTCCCGCTCAGCCCAAGAGCTGGAGAACTCATTCTGATGACTCCCTGTCCCTGACGACGATGACGCCTTAAAAAAAACCGTTACACTGTAGGTACCCCACACCATATTGTTTAAAATAAAAATTCGTTAAAGTACCAAAATCTAGTTTACTTAGTATTTAATCAATTGATGGCTAGTAAGTAAGTATATATTTACTCACCAGAAATTATTAGGTTTCCGACAAAAACAAAACTTCACTAGTTAGTACCCAAAATTGTCACAATTTTTTTACGAGAAGTACAGTTCGTCCACTATAAGTTGGCGAGTGTGAAGTTAGGCTCTGCGAATTTCGGCGCTTGAAATATCGTACAAAAATAAAGGTTTTAAAAAAATAAAATATAGAGGTGCGCATAAAAACTTGCACATGGTATTTGTTGACCTCGAGAAGGCGTACGACCGAGTAGGTACCTCGTGAGGTTCTGTGGTGGGCCCTTAAGGAGAAAGGTGTGCCTGGGAAGTATGTGCAGTTGATCCGAGCGATGTACAGTCACTGCAGTACCCAAGTCCGGTCTGCAGTAGGCACTACTGGCAGCTTCAATGTGGCGGTCGGCTTACATCAGGGGTCGGCTCTTAGCCCTTACCTCTTCCTGCTGATAATGGACGCTCTGACGTCTGATATCCAGGAAGAGGCTCCCTGGTGTATGCTGTTTGCCGACGACATTGTGCTGGTTGCCGAGAGTGGCCTAGAGGTCCAGAGCAGATTGGAGGCGTGGTTGCATAGACTGGAGAGTGTTGGCCTGAAATTAAGCAGAACCAAAACGGAATACCTGTTCTGCGATTTCGGCGGTCTCTCCAGTCCTGTGCCTTTAGCTCTCACCGGAACGCCCATACCAATCTGTTCCGAGTTTCGGTACCTCGGGTCTCTTGTCCAAGGCAACGGTGAGGTAGAGCGAGACGTAACGCATCGGATCAACTCAGGATGGATGAAATGGCGACAGGTCACTGGAACAACTTGTGACCCACGGATGCCCCTCAAGTTGAAGGGTAAAATCTACAAGTCCGTGATAAGACCTGTCATGTTGTATGGATCAGAATGTTGGGCTGTGAAAAAGACGGATGAAAAAAGATTGCACGTGGCGGAGATGAGAATGTTAAGATGGATGTGTGGTGTGACAAGAATGGACAAAGTGAGAAATGAGTATATTAGGGGAAGTTTGAAAGTGGCGCCAGTGACTGAAAAGTTGAAAGGGAATCGTTTGTCTTGGTATGGTCATGTAAAGAGGAGGGATGAAACGCATGTTACTCAAAGAGTTATGAGTTTACATGTGGATGGATGGAGAGGGAGAGGGAGGCCAAAGAAAAGATGGATGGATTGTGTGAGAAGTGATATGGAAGAAAAGGGAGTGAGTGATAGCGTGACGAGTGACAGGACAGAATGGAAGAAAAAGACGTGTTGCGCCGACCCCAAATAAAACGGGACAAGGGCAGGAAGATGATGATGAGTTCTTATTGCTGTTAAAAACAGTTATTGGCATTAAATTTTTACTAAAATTCTGGTATTTTTCCTTTAACCCAGCGATTTAAAGTCCGATGAATGCTATTTCAGATGAGTATTAGGAGCATATTCACATAATAAGTTGAGAAAACAAACAAGGAAACATAAGTTTACACTGTTACACTGTTCCCCACTTGACCCTACTTATTTGACATGAAGCGATTGCCTATCTGTCCTCTACTACCATCCTGTACTTACGGGTAACACGATGCCCTTGGCGAGATTCGTAATTAATTGTAAGTCTCCCTATAATCCTTAAGTAACACAAAAGCTGAAACAAATTTTACCTTCTTCAAAAATAGTACCTACTCATTTCACAATACTTACAAGCTACATTTTTACCAATCCTATTTCTAAATAATTTCTTCCCCTTTTCATTGCGTAAGCTAACTGGCCATTGTTAAGAGTAAGCAGGTAGAAAGTTAATTTTATAACAATATGGATAAATTTTATTTTGACGCAAATAGTTATTTTGGGAATAAAAGGTTGTCTGGCGAATGGTACTTAAAATAATTTCAGAGAGTCGAGTCGAGAGTGCTGCAAACTTGCTAAGTGCGTCATGGCCACCGGGCCACGCGACATCGAGTAAGATACGTTCGGGAGTATTGCTGTCTCGCTCGTCGGCCACGTGCGGTTTGGAATAATCCTAGAAAGAGAACTCCTATCCTACTCTATCATAGACTGTTCACGTGTTTTTGAGCGTGAATCTTAGTGATGTTCATTCTTTATTTACTTGCGACTATATCGATAAAAACATACCTAGAGCTTTTAATGTAGGTGCATAAAAACATTTACATAGAAAATCTATTCATATTTTAACAGTTAGATTTTTGTAATTTTGTTTTTTTTTACTTTTTACTTAACTACAGTTTAAATAACACCTAACGTAAATTAGTTACCGACTCTTATAGGCATTTGCAATACCAAAGGTATTTATCGCAGTGTTTATTTGGTAGCAGGTTTATTACCGAAAACTGTCAATAGTTCTGTATAATTTATTTGAACAAAATGTAGCGGCTTGTTAATAATTTTTAAGTACAATGTACATGAATCAAAATGTTTTCTCTGAATCAAATTAAATATCGATAGTATTCTATCGATTACTAATATGCGAATCAGTCACTAATGGTGATGCAGGCACTATTTCTTACATCAGCAAAGGGACGTGACACTGTTTTCAAATCGATCTTTATTACGATATATTAGGCATCGAATAATTATTTATCTGAATGAACACGAGTTCGAGTTAGTATTAGTTTAATTTTCATTATCATTCATATTATAGTTGCCATTAAAGTGAATTAATTACTTATAAAACATTAATTGTAAAATAGCTCGGTTTCACTTTAGTGTAGTTTAGCAGGAGTTGGGGGATGAATGGGGTTAGATCTGGTAGAGCTTGGGTAATAACCACACTAATAACAACGCGGGTAGCGTTGTTAATAGCGTAACGTCTAATTAAAAGATAATGCATATGTTTTGCTAATTGACAAAATAAAATTTTGACCTCAAATGGGATAAAAAGGGAAAACGGAACATTAAAAAGGGCGATTGGCAATCAAAACCTGTCACAATACTCACTTTATTGTCTGTGGTGTAAAATGTACAAAATCGGTAAAACACTTGTGTCACTGTCATCCATAATCACGTTAACATGAATGATTTTATTAATGAATATCGGTGTTTTGTCTTTGTTACGTCTCAACAAACACAAAACAGATCCTTTTGAGATGGCGGGGTCTATCGAGCGAACACAGACCCCGTCATCCACAATGTGATCATAAATATAATTAATTTAAGAATATCAATGGAGAACAGAGGTGAAAAGAAACAAAAGAGAGATCCGTTTGACTAACGAATTATGGTAATTATTTATGGTTTTAGTCACGGGGCACCCCGACTCAGACCAACCCTTTCCTCCAGCCAAACAATAGTTATACCCATAATTTTGATAAAACGATATATCTAGTTAACATTGTCTGTGTTCGATTATTCCTACATGTTTATTCATAAAATAACCTCACGTTTCGAGTGGCGCATCACTATAAACAGCTACGCCTGGAAACGTTTTGCGAGAAGTGAGAAGTTACTCGTAATTCATTCGTTTCTGCCTTTCATAGTTTATTCTCGTTTTGTTGTATAACTTGTTGGTCGATCGTTATTATATTGTTGAAAAGTTTTAAAAGTGCGTTGTGATTTTTTACGAGAATCTACCAACGTGTTTGAAATTTAATTAGTGAACATGAAACTTCATTAAAACTTGAAAACTACGAGAGGTACATAACTTTATAGTAAAAACATTTGAAAAAGGATTGGACCTTGCTTGGTGTTAATTGGTAAGTTCGATATTCTTATGATTTGTATTTAGTTTACTTATAATCAAACATAAAAACCATTAAAATTTAAGATACCTACCTTTTTAGAATATTAATCTTAGAACTTCTGGGGGGGTAGACTATACGAATATGTAGCTAGGTATATGTTAACGCAAAAACAGACCGAAAAATTGGTGATGAATACCCTCAGACCTTGGAACTAACTGCGAAGATTTAGTGAAGTTTAGTGGTATGTGTAAAAAAGTTTATGAAAAGTTTTACCGTTTCTTTTCTTTGTAATCAATTTGCTTTTACAATTTAATTCAGGTTAATTATTTGCTGGCTGTATTGTCTGCTGTACCTACCTAATCATAACACCTTCTTAAGCATTGTCACGTTTTCGAAGTAAATGTAGGTACCTACCTAGTTAGCGAAAAATAATTTCTTACTTATTTAGGACTTGTTAACATCAATTTAGTATTGAACAGCCATTACCAATTTTATTATCTCTACATTCCTTAGGTTGTGGTAACCTACTTTTGTGTGTAACATCACAAGTAAGCATAGTATCTTTGTTTTATATGAAAAATTGAAGCATAAACATTTTTGTATCTTCAATATTAGATTATTGTCCAGGCTTCATCGAAACAATGCTAAATATTATTATTGATTGGGGAGTGACAACAATCTAAATTAATCTTTAGCAATGTTTCAACCTTAGCAGGCATTTAGTTCAAAGCCTGCAAAACATCCAGTTTATAACTGTTAACTGTTAAGTTTTTTAGCCTACAGCTTGCTTGCGATTCTATTTGAATCTTAATTAATTGAATCTATAATAATAATGAAAGCTTTTAAACAACAGAGAGAGAAACAAAAGAATTGTGCCACAATTTTGATATACGATAAAGTATGTCCTATCTTCAAAGATAATGAATTTAATGTAAATTATTCAGATACACGCTTAATGTGGTTTTTGATTTGAAGTGTGCTAAAGGTAGACATGGTTATCATTATATTCCATGATACGTAAGGTTCAATCAGGAACAACTCGGCCTAATCTTTATGGGCAACGCAGAGCGAATTATTATTATGTACATCAATAATGCCTGGCCATGCTATGCTGCTATGTTTTAATTGTTTTAAACAACAATATTTAAGCCCACAGACACTTGTTTCCTTATACCAAATGCAAAACAAAAAGGTATTTTGAATGTAAGCTTAAGAACCTGCGTTGTTTGACTGACATCTTGTGTGCTGTCTCTTATGAACCTAAAGGCTATCATGCGACATTTGAGGGCTTAGGTTAGGAACAAAACTACTTGAACTTGTAGTTAGGTACAAAACTATTGACTTTCTATAAGTCAATCGGAGTCTAATTAGACTTTTGATATTTTAAATCACATTTGTGATTATTATTATTTTCTATTTTATTTGTGTTAATGTTGTAATAAGTTAGTTTAAATGTTGTTAGTACTCACATCAAAATGAAACAACTGGTTTTAGGAAAGAGATTACTGTTATAAAACAAATTGATGTTTGAATTTCTGTTCTTAATTTATTCGTCAAATGAAATCAAGTAATTTTTATGTCTTGTGTTTGACAATTTCTCAGTAACAATACACTAATATCATAAAATCACTACATATTTATATAAAACATGCTTTTATGAAAAAATTTTGAATCAGGTATAATCAAAACTACTCTCATATATTGTGTTGTACATAAGGCTAATGTCCACAACTTTATGACTACAGTGCATTCCTCTTTTGCGTATAAGAGGGACTAATTAATCATAACTATGGTCTATCAGTTTATCAAACGTTAACTAAAGGTAAACAATCTTGGTATATCTTTTATATTAAAGAGGTTGTATATAATATACATAAAGATTATTTAAATTTAGTTTATTAGCTAACATCGATTTAGGTAAATACCTAGTTGCAAAGATTTTTACATGCAATTTTTAGATAAAAAGACATGCCAAGATTGTTTACCTTTAGTTAACTACCTAAACTGATAGACCTTAGTCTCTGATAATAAGTAAGATTTTATAAATCTCTATTATAGATAGTATAGCAAAATATTATACATATATATAAGTGGCCAGTGCAAATGATAACAGTATTGTGTCAATATTGAATAGCAATGCTGCACTGCGAATGTTATAAGAGAATTATGTAAATTATTCTATGAAACTCGAGATGAAATAGCTGCTCATTTTCATTATAGTAAAATGTTAGTTATGAATTCAAATTGCTTCATGTAATCTGTATATCTCAAACTTCTTTTTTTCTTTTTAACAGTTTTGACACAAATGCAACATGGACAACTTAGACGATTCAGAAAACAATGCGAAGATTTCAGATTCTGCATACTCAAACAGTTGCAGCAACAGTCAGTCGAGAAGGAGGTAAGCAGAGATTATTAAGTAAATTTAATCTATCAATACCCACGAAATGAGACACAATAGTAAGACAATAACAGCGCAGTCCTATGAGACCGGTTGGGGATTCATGAATTAAAATGATAAATGCTAACTGCAACTTTATGGTTGCTATTCCTATAGTTTTCCTGTAGGTACTGAGATGTTTAGGTAAAGGAAAACTGTTTATAATTATGAAGGAAATCATCTTCAGACTCAAGTTGACGAATTCTGACAACATTATAGTATATTTAAAAATTGTTTCTTGTTATGTGTAAATATTACAATATTCTATACAGAATTGGTAAAATCTAGATAGATATGCATATACAACAAACAAGCAAAAGAACAATTTTATTTGTAAGACGCAAATACAGGCATACACTGTTAAAGAAATAAACTTGAATTAGGAGTTGTAGTTACGAACAAAAGTGATGAAAGGAAATGATAAAATCGAAAGAAAACGATTTTCAGAAATCCACTGAAGAAGCAAAAAAATTTTTTTTTCTCTTCTTGCTTTGAACTACAAAAATGTACTTCCTTTCTACATTGTAAATAAAGAAAGTTTGACTTTTTCTTAATTACTCAGATACCCGCGAAACGAGACACAATAGTAAAACAATAACAGCGCGGTCTCATAAGACCGGTTGGGGATTCAAACGTTAAACTATGTAGGTACCATGCGATGTGGGTTTAGGGATGTTAATAAAGATTGACAAAACAATAAAACTTAAAAAGTTTTTCTATTTTTTAATATCAACTCCTAAATGAGTGAAAATGTTTATTGGACCTCAGATGTCTATCCATATGTCAGTGGGGTGTATCTAATGAACCGTACTAGGTAAACAGATGTAAATCTATGATGTATGTTTCGAAAAGGTTGACCCTTAAGTGTGTTGAATATAGTTTAAAAAAAAAGAACGACACGAAAAAAGTGAAAACTTCCTATAGGCGAGGTTAGTCATTCATAAAGTAATAACATTTACAACAAGCGAGTATAACACTGACGCGTTAACTATAATTTCCTCGAGTCAAGGCAACCTCAGCCGAACGAAGGTTACTTAGCTGAACGCGATGGTTCGTCCTCATCATTTCAGCCGAAAGACATTCATTGTTGTCGGACATAGGCCTCCCCAAGTGTCGCCACAACGAACGCTCCTGTGCGTCTCACACACATCGCATTCCCAAGATTCTCACCAGTACCACCTTATCGGTCCACCTTATAGGAGCCACCATCCAACTTCTAACATTCCCACGTGACATATTTATTTGTGTTTATTTATAAATGAGACTGAATCAGTCCAACAAAAAATATTCAATGCAAATAAAGAAATTTTCTCATCAAAACAGTACATTGTTATGACAATCAAGATGAGATCAAAGTGTGGCTTTTCCCATTCTTTTATTCCTGACGGAAAAAAAACTAATCTGCATGCCGGATCTGGTATGGAGGAGCCATGCAGCTGACACCATCGTGTTAGCGCAACTATTTTAACTGCTAGGACTCTTCCTAGCAGCTAATATAGTCGTCCAAGTATGTCCTCATTTTGGTCCCATACGCAAAATACGCGCTTTAGTCGTGGAGTTGCGGCACAGTATCGAATAGTATGAGTAATGAAAAATATATTTGGGGTGTGCTAAGGATGTATTTAATTTAATTACCCATTACACAGTTTTACAATCCATTCAGTTGGGAAATATTTTGATGTTGGACGATACCGCCGCGCTGCCACTTACGTTATTATTCGGAAATGTGCAAGGGTTCAAAAAAGATAAATACAGTAAATGTATTATGCGATCATACGATATTTATTTAACCCTTTAAACACCAACGACAAGTTTAAGCGGCAAATTAATTATTTTGAAACCAAATTAAGCTTGTTCTTAGTAGGATTCGTCCTAGTGGTTACCTATTTAGCAAATAAAACGCTTGGCTCCGAGGGTACAAAGGGTAAATGTAATCACATAGGTACTTGTAGTACCTATGTGATAACATTTAAGTGCCGTACTATCAGATATTTTCGTAATACATTATTTTTAGATTTCTATTATTAAAATGAATTATGCAGGTATGAATTATTCATCCATATGAATCCATCATATGTATGAATAATTTTATCATAAAAGTTTGTGGGAGACATGAGCGTGGCCGTGATTTAAAAGCTAACTTTACTTAAAATGCTAAATAACTTGTCTAAAATCTTGTCAAATGAGCGGAAATTCTACCTAAAATGTTTCTCTAAAATTCTAGATGATTACATTACTAAGACAGAGACAAAAAAATCACCTGGAGGTAAAAGAATGACGAGAATTACAGTATACACGTTGTTGGAAGTAAATATTTCTTGTTGTGGGTTGATGCGTAATTAATTGTCGATAAGCATATGTGTTTACTTATGTATTTATCTGCGTAATCACAACATATACCTAGCCACAAATACATATAAGAATCTACCTATTCTTCTCAGACATATGAAAATTGGTTGAAATAGTTTTTGTGGTTAGACGGGTTACTACGCTGACTACTACGTAATTGAGTAAAATCCCTATATGGTGTAAAATCCCCCAATTGTGATAAAACATTATCAAAATCGTCAGCACGTTACACATATTGTTACTAAACAAAATATCGTCAAGTGTGACTAGGGCTTTCGAATACAGGATGTTGTGTGTGTATCGATATCGGTGGTGATTGAACACAGGTTTAATTAGGAAAATAATGAAGCCTTCTTAATTATGTTTTTATTTTCGAATCCGTCTTCAAGGGCGTCGCCAGCTTATGACAAAGGGGGGGGCAATGGGGCAAGGCAATATTATGGATGATGAAAAATATAACGCTGAGAGCATGAAGCATTACACTTTGGAAGTCTTTGCCTCTAGTAGGGAATCATCAGAATGACTTCTCCCGCTCGACTCTTGGGCGTGAGCGGGAGGGCGTGTCAGACTCTTTCTGACTAAACCCCACCCCGTTCCTTCGATCTGGGAGGACACGGGCTCACCTTTCGGAATTTCCGTGTTCCCCAGAGGCTTCTACCCTACCTAGCCCCTACAGTTTGCCGACATCTCCTTGAGGCGCGCGTAGAACAGAAAGCGCCTTTGACGACTAGGCTTGGTCTGGGTTATTACCGGTCTGCCGGATGGCGAGCTACCCAGTGCTCGCCGTCCGCAAGCCCGCGCCTACGGTGGTCGGAAACTGGGATCGGGATCTCGGCGGCGGCGGTGTGAGGGCCGCTCCCTCGCGCGCTCGCGGTCGGCAGCCTCCTTCGCTAGCATTACTGCTTCGCAGAAGAAGGCGACCGCCCGCCACCCGTCCTCGCCCCGGGCCATGGCTTGTACCAGGGCCCGGCGCGAAAAGTCGCCACCGCCGATAGCCTCCACGGGAACACGGCGGTGCTCTGCCCAAGCGGGGTACACCTCTACCCTGTGCTCCCTCCACCGTGTCCTCCGGGCGGTTCACACAGTGGCGACACCCGGGCGTGCTTTCCTCCTTGATCTCATGCAGGAACGTCCCAAATTTACCGTGTCCGGTGAGGACCTGCGTCATACGGAATGAGAGGACGCCGTGACCTCTTTCCAACCACTCCTCAAAGAGGGGACTTGCCGCCGCAATGACGGCGTGACTAGCACTGGGTTGCGACAGTCGTAGTCGCCATGCCACCCCGAGATCCCGTCGAAACTCTGTCCGCCATACTGTGACTTGTCGCGGCAGCGGAGTTTCGCCCCAGCGTTGCATCTCCACGCGCAAATCGTGCATGCGTGCAAGGACTGTTGCCTCCAGATCCCACGGTGGCAGGCCAGCAAGGAGGCTCGTTGCTTCGCGGGAGATCGTGCGGTATCCCCGCATCATCCGGATAGCCATGATCCTCTGGCAAGCGTTCTGTTTGGCCGCCAGTCGATTTCCCAGCGACGGCGCCCAAACCGGCGCTCCATAAAGGGCCATGGACCGAACGATCCCCGCGTAGAGCCTCCGGCAGGGAGCGTCTGGACCCCCTAGATTAGGCAGGAGCCGCTTCAGAGCAGCCCCAGTCCTATCCAGTTTGGGAGCCAAACGTCGAAAATGCTCCTGGAAAGTCCACCGGTTGTCGAGGACGAGTCCCAGGTACTTCATCGTCGATCCGACGCCGATGTGGACCCCCCTACCGATATTTGGCAAGCCGGTGGTGGCCCGGTCCGAGGGCCATGAAAGCACATAGTTTCGGACTTGTACAATACCACCTTGCATCCCAATTGCTTGATCCTGTCTACTCCAGGGTATGGTATTACTAAAAACATCTTCCAGTATTCTGAAGGGTTTTCTGCTGAATTATTGTTTCTATGACGTTGTTTCCCCCATAATACGCGGCATTGATGTAATGTCCAACTCCAGTCCGACTTTCTCCGCAACAGCAGAAGTTTCCTTTACAATTTCTTGCAGTTTATAATATAGCAGCAACATAAGTATAATTTCTGCATTGATTAATAGTTAAGGAAGTCAATTGCTCGCACTTTGGTCACTTTACGACTAGCTACATTTGATCTCTAGGGGGGGGCAGCTGCCCCCCCCTGCCCCCCCTTGGCGACGCCCTTGTCCGTCTTTATTACGGGTGCTTTCTGAAAATAGTAATACAGAACTAACTTATAAGTAATACTGGCTGTTACTTACGACTTCGATCGCGTCTAGATTAAAAACACAACTTCGATTTATGTTCTCGGTAATCGTGTAAAAAATATTCCTCGCACTCATGCTAGATTTTAATTTCACTCTTCATCTTAGCGAGGCAGTCAGACTCGGAAATTACTGGGTCAATATTATAATAGTTTCACGCGAAGGTGACTTACGCGGTTAAATCCTGATGAATAGCTAGTTATATGTATAGAATACAGTACAATACAGAATGAATTACAGCCTAAGTTATTAGTTCTTATTACATAATATCCCCAAAAACGGTTCCACTTTGGAGTTGTCGCCCTCCACCCTCGGACCGGGTATTAAATCCTGTTCCTATAAGAAAATAAAAAGTAGCCTATAAAAAGTATGCTATCACATGTATTTAGTAAAAAAAAGATCCTCTGGACAGAAAATAAACCTTAGAACTCTCGATTTTCTCTAAAATAATAAAATTTACGAGTATCAAAGTTATACCTGCAGAAAGTTTATGACAATTAAATTGAATGGAAACGCATTGGGATTTATCAAAGTACTAACTGTCCCCTGCGGTTTCACCCGCATTTTTCATCACTGCTCCGCTCCCGTGGGTCGTAGCGTGATGGTATAGGCTATATAGCATTCCTCGATAAAAGGGCTATCTAACACTGAAAGAATTCAAATCGGACCAGTAGTTCCAGAGATTACCCCCTACATACAAACTTACAAATTTTACTTCTTTATAATATTAGTATAGAAGTATAGATTAAGAATTTTATAAAGAAGAGTAATTTTCATTACCAATAGAAAACATTTTTTTAAGCCGATAACAAAGAATATATAGGTACGAGTAATTGAAAAGATAGTTTTTAGCCAGAATTCAGTGTTTGCTCGAATAATTGCTAGCATTTTCGTACTCATACACCTCGTTAGCCTTACGATATAATCTTGGTGAATTGCATTCCACTCCTTTTTTCTTCCTCTCATCATCTTTCCACGAAGTATTTTATCACCCGCCTTAGATTTGATGTAAAGAATGATTTGATTGATCTCTTCCGTTACGGCTGGAACGAAATGAAAAGGATTAATTTAAGGACGCGTTGGACTAGAGATAATTTGTAGTTTAGTCAGACGATCCCAAGTAGTCATAGTGGAGAAATAACGGTTAAAATCATCAACTTGTTTGTCAGTAAAATTTAGAAGGTCAAAGGTCGTGTTCCAAGGAATTTTCAAATATCGGCAATTCGGCACAAGAGGATTAAATGTGGTGGCGTTTAGCATTGCGATATTTAAGATAATAATCTGGTTACATCTATAGCTTGATTACTGAAATAGAATCCAGTTCTCATCAGTATCCCTTTTATGTTTGCGGGATTCACGGTCTCTACGTGACATGGCCATCTTTATTCGCGTGCGGGGGCGACAAGGTGCGGGAATACATTTCAATTTTACTTTTTTGATAGGGGCGTAAAGGTTGACCACACTATCATTAAATATCTACGTTTATAACATCCACACTTTATCGTCAACTGAAGCGACTTTCATATGACGAAGGCCACTTCAGTTGAATTGAAGACAGGGTAACGGTGATGGTTCAAAGGGTAAAAACGGGTTTGTTCTTCGTTCGTCCCGAATTTTTGTCCCACATTCCAAAAAAATCCTCGTTTGTCCCACATCACTTTTGAAGTGGTCTTTCGTCCCACATTCCAAGTTCTTTAAAAGTACAGTCAACAAAAACACGTAAGTACTTATTTATAATTCTTCATCATCTTTCTTCATTTGTAATTCTCATTTCCTTGCTATATTGGGGTCGGCTTCCAGTCAAGTCGAATTTAGTTGAATACCAGTATTTTACGAGGAGCGGCTGTCTACCAGGCCTCCACAACCCATTAATTGGGGTAACAAAGTATTTCATGGCAAGACTGTAGTCAGATTTACTACGTAACGACTGCCAAAAATCTACAAATTACAGCCGGGATCTACGGCTTACCGAGCTAAGATAGTCGCCCCATCTACAGACAAACCTTGGCAAGCGTCGCTTAACCTCTAAGATCGACCCGAGCGGCTGTTTATCTAGCCTCGAGCTCCTCACAAGCATAAGCCGATTTAAACGAAAAATCAAGTAAATTCACTTATCCTAAAAACTGCGGGTATTAAGTATGAAACATTCAAATTCTGTGGTACTTGATTTTTAATTCGTAGGTAGGTAGTAGCGTAAACTCGCATAGTACAAACAAAATTTTTACATGATAAATTTGTTTAAGTATCTTAAATTGTTTGCATATTTTTTTGCTTTAGTAAGTAATATAATAACGACTACGTAAAACTAAACTTTAATTCAAGTCAAAGTCAAAATCTTTTTATTTCACATAGGCCTACATGGGCACTTATAAAACGTTAGAGGCTTTGCAGCATTGTATTAGTAACAACTCTTCAGATAACAATATTATCATATTTAAGAAAACCTGGATCAATTACTCAATTACTTTTGTTTTAAAATTGAGAGTATTATTATATTGCATAATGTAGAACCACTTTTCAGTTTAAGCTGAATAATAATACTATTGACCAAATTAGTCATTACAAGCAAAAAAACAAAGTATGTAATAAAAAAGGGATTGACCATTAGGGAAGGTAAACTCTTCTACACAGATTCCAGTGATGACAGTCGTACTACTTGACTCAAATTCGCCATCTTAATAAACATGCTTCTAAAACTGACATTTTAACCTTCTAAATTAATTGAATTATGACAATACGGAACTATTAATTGAATCCACTGCGTAAAAAATCACCAGATACCATTCGACGAAACATACACTCCTTTACACTTATATACGTACGCATATATACAAACATACATACACTTCGGTATCATTGCGACCAACTTCTATTCAACTTTTTTTTTGCTAACTTCTACTATAAAATTACAGATGAAATATTTAATGCATACCTCTGCTACCCGAAAGAGAAGCGATTATTTAAATAGTTTATTGACGTTAAATCTTTATTTCCATACTAATATTATAAAGAAAAAAGATTTGTATTTTGTTAATAAAAAAACAAATGATTAAGTTGTAATAAAACATAAAACTACAAGACCGGTTTTAAAAATTCTTCCACCACTAGATAGCTAGGTAAATATTTGTTATTTTCACACGGGCGAAGCTGCTGGTATAAGCTATAGTAATAATAAAATGGTGAGATATCCGTTTTGTTGACTGTACAAAAACGTAAATTAAGCCTATACAAAAAAAATATGGGACAGATAAGGAATATGAACTGGGTCGAATCGAGAACAAAATAATTAAAATAATAGTTTGGGACAAACGAAGCATATGGGTTGGGACAAACCAGGAATTTTTTATGTGGGACAGAACGCAGTGAGACGAACGAAGAATAAACCTAAAAACGGAACCCCTGTTGTTAAGACTCCGCTGTCGGTCTGCCTGTCAGTAGGCTGTATATCGTGAACCGTGATAGCTAGAAAGTTGAAATTCCCATAGATGATGTATTTCTGTTGCCGTTGTAACTAAAAATACTAAAAACAGAATGAAATACATATTTTAAGTGGGGCTCCCGTAGAACAAACGGCGTCTAATTTTGGCGACCAACCGCAAAAGGTTTCCTCTACACTACTAAATCAGGCGTTAAATACATGTTTGAATCTGATAATATGAACTTTTTGAATCGTTATATCTCAAAAAACGGTGGCTCTTAGGAAAAAAGTATTTAGACATTTTTATGGATAATTGTCTGATCTACAATTTTTGTCTGAGCTAATTTTTATGATAAAACTTACCATTTTGCTGAAAATCGCGAAAAACCCATTTTTGTGACCTTTGACCGCGTGTATATTTTTTGCACGTCGATCGATGAGGACTTTTCACATTTCCTTTATAATAGTGTAAGTATTGAACAATCCTACCAATATTCAGCCAAGTGCGAATTATTGTAACCTTGGATGTCTAAATTGACCGGACTATCGCCCCATAATTAATTAAATTAATAAGGTCTTAGACCAAACCCCCTCGACTTCAGTAATAAATATCTTGAGTTACATTAGAATATGGGGGCAACACATTCTAATGTCAGTCTTGGTTTCAGTTTTGGCAGCAAATGTATGAAGTCAGCTTTCTTGGAAAACTTCGCTGAGGCATTCAACATTACAATAAAATTCTCAGCTCTATTTTAAACGAGATCGCGCCTGTTTCAATGATTCTACATATTGTCCAGTTGCGCAGACACTTAAAATTCAAAGCTACATCAATTTTACATCACAATATCCACTAGGAATCAATTTGCGAATAATTTAAACAGCCACTGAACTTCACTCGATAAGATCCAGCCAAAAACGTTCTTGCCGGATTGCTATTTTCCCGCCTATTTTGTTTTCTTTTTATATGTGGGCGAAGGCTTTACTTTTCGTTTTCAATATTAAAAAATGGTAAATAGTATAAATGGTATGGGAGAACTCCTTTTTTTTAAATAGACAGATGTTGATAGCGATTCTCCCCAGGGACGAAAAGTATAACTTTCAACCCGCTCCTCAAGCAACTTCAGACCTACTTTCAGAGTATGAGTAATGATAGGTGTCTTATAGTACCCATGTGCCAAATTTTCATCCAAATCCGAGCGTGAACAAACAAACAGATTCACGCACTCGCAAACTGTCATTCACCTAGTGTGATATAATTTTTCCTTCATTAGGTACTTTCATTTTCCTTTTAGCATTTCCTTAAGTCGTTGGACCATAAGTCGAAAGATCATACGGACATTAAAACCTGCTTGTGTAATCAGATCTTTTCAAGAGCGAATAAATAAGTCGCGTACTTATTTATAGGCTTTTTCTTGACGTCAAAGTTCCAACAGGTACCAGCGGTCCGTAACTTTAACTTTATTTCTTTGGTTCGATTAAAATAGAATACGGAAACTTTTTAGAGAAAGAGTGGTGTAATAAAATATGCTGCTATTGTTGATTTATTTTCAATGTTTGGTCTTGACCTTTAGGCTTAATAAATAAAATGAATAGAACTTATTTCTATTCATTTTATTTTGGTTACATAAATGCCTTCGATTTATTTACATAAATCCATTGGTTACCCAAGTTCTTGTTTTTTCTTTGTAAATTTAAAAATAGATGCTGATGTTATTGTTTAGTTTCGTACCAAAATAACATTCTTTAAAAAGTAAAATAAATATGTATCAATAATTTATATAACTTTCATCTAAGTAACTAGTATTGTTTTGATCCGAGTATTCTCAAGTCGACGGTTTTCTTTTTGACGTCAGTTACGAGTATATTGATTTAGATTTTTTTTTTTTTGCATTCTTTTTTTTAACAATAATATAATTTTAAACTGCTTAAAGACGGTTCTATAAGGAGGAGCTCATGGCTAGATAATATATAAGCCGCACGGGTCGCTCTTCAAGGTTAAGCAACTCTTGCCAAGGTTGGTCTGTGGATGGGTGACCATCTTAACATAACGAGTTTCCTCCGTGCCTCGAAAAGCACGTTAAGCCGTGGGTCCCAGCTGTCATTTATAGATCTTTGGCAGTCGTTACGGATAGTCAGAAGCCAGTAAATCTGAAACCAGTCTTCCCATGAAGTACCGTGTTACCCCAGTTAAAATGGGTTGTGGAGGTCTGGTAGGCAGCCGCTCCTCGTAAAATATTGGTATTGAGCTAAATCCGGCTTGACTGGGAGCCGACCCCAATATAGCTGGGAAAAGGCTAAGCAGATGATGAAAGACGGTTCTATAAAGACATGCCATATGATGGGTAAGTCTGGACTCAAAAATTGCGTTCTATAGAATACCAAAACGTATTACTTACGCGCTTTTTGCTTTTGGTGGTACGCATTTATCCTCAAAGTTTTGTAGAACCAAATTTGAATCCAATTGGCCTTTCGCGCACCGCTCTACTGCGTACAAAGCTGCTACGTTGCATTTTGTGGGACCAGCCCAGGTTGCGGACATGTATTTATCAAGAATATAAACTTAGGGCACGTTGTTTTAATACTCTTTATTTCTCACTAATCCGATTACATTCCTATCCAAAAATCAACTTGTTTCTATAGGCTTTTTATTTCACTGTGGGTCTGTAATATGCATAAATAATATATTGGAATTATGAAGACTAGACTCTTGTGACAGACTGACAGATATACGAATGAGGATGATAATAGGACTCTGTTAGGACCGACCACCCCAAGCGGGTAGAAAACCCCATAAACCCTTAATTAGCAACGTACGAATGACATTCGTCGTCATATCGTTTACAGTTCAATACTTCGTTTTGAGAAAAAGTACCTACGTGATTATCGTTTTTAGTAGTTTCCTAGTTACTACGCCTGCTTTGCATATGGTATCATTATCTCCGTAGCCTTTTTCCAGTAAGCTTGGGGTCGGCTTCCGGTCTAAACGGTTCTGGCTGAATACCCGTGTTTTACAAGGAGCGACTGCCTATCAGACCTCCCCAACCCAGTTACTGGGCACGCGATAGGTACTCTTTGGACAGACTGTGGGTGTATCAAATTTACTGCATAAAAGCCCGTCTGGGTTCCTCCAGTTGTGTTATGTCATATGTGGTATGCGTCCAACTAATTCACGAACCACGACCGTATGGTCCGTAGGTAATATGTACCTTTTGAGTATTTTGTTTCTTGTTTTTTAATAATTCGTTCGCTAGGTATAATACTTTACCTGGACTTTCTGTATCTAGATCCAGGTAAATGTGTTTATGTGTGTAGGTAGTAGCAAGTTGGCTATATGAACCAACCAAGGGCGTCGCCAAGGGGGGGCAGGGGGGGGCAGCTGCCCCCCCCTAGAGATCAAATGTAACTAGCCGCAAAGCGACCAAAGTGCTATAGTAATTGACTTCCTTAATATTAATAAATGCAGAAATTATACTTAGGGCCTGTTTCACAATGTCCGAATAGGCACTACTCACTGAATAAATTCAAAAATAGAGCAGAATTTGTATGAAACTATCTGCCAAGTAAGATACTCGAAACATAATCATAGGTGGTGAAACAGGCCCTTATACTGCTATATTGTAAACTGCAAGAAATTATAAAGGAAGCTACTGCTGTTGTGGAGAAAGTCGTACTGGAGTTGGACATTACTTCAATGCCGCGTATTACGGGGGAACGACGAACGAACAACGTCATAGAAAGAATCATTCAGCAGAAAGCCCTTCAGAATACTGGAAGAGATCTTTAGTAATACCATACTTAGATTCAATTATCCGTAGTTCTTGAAGTTCCTGGAGTAGCATCGTGGCGGCACTTCGGCACCATGAGGTGCCCGCCTACCTCCGTCGTGTGATCGAGGCCTACCTGTCGGATAGGTTCATTATCTACCCCGGTCACCAGGGAGAGTGGAGACGGCGAGAGATGTCGTGCGGTGGATCGGATATGAATACGTGCTGCGCGGTGACCTCCCCGTCGGAGTCAGCGTGGTCTGCTACGCACGACGATACGCTGGTCCTGGCGCGGGAAGAGTCGTACCAGGCGGCGGCCGAAACAACGACACGCGACAGTCGTAGACAGGATCCAGCAATTGGGACTTAAGGTGGCATTGCACAAGACCGAGGCCATGTCCTTTCATGGCCCTCGGACCGAACCACCACCGGGTTCCCAAATATCCATTGGCGTCAGGGCGACGATGAAGTACCCGGGACTCATCCTCGACAGCCGGTGGACTTTCGAGGAGCATTTTCGACGTCTGGCTCCCAAACTGGACAGGACTGGGGCTGCTTTGAATCGGCTCCTGGCTAACCTAAGGGGCCCAGACGCCCCCTGCCGTTTTGGGCACCGTCGCTGGGAAAGCGACCGGCGGCCAAACTGAATGCTTGCCAGAGGGTCATGGCCATCCGGATGGTGCAGGGATACCGCACGATCTTCCGCGAAGCGGCGAGCCTCCTTGCTGGCCTGGCACCGTGGGATCTGGAGGCAACAGTCCTTGCACGCATGCACGATTTGCGCGTGGAGATACAACGCCGGGGTGAAACTTCGCGGCGACAAGTCGCGGTATGGCGGACAGAGTTCCAGCGGGATCTCAGGGTGGCATTTCGACTGCGACTGTCGCAACTCAGTGCTGGTCACGGCGTCCTCTCTTTCCGTATGACGCAGGTCGTCACCAGACACGGTAAGTTCGGGAGGTTCCTGCATCGGATGAAGGAGGAAAGCACGCCCGCGTGTCACCACTGTGTGGACCGCCCGGAGGACACGGTGGAGCACAGGGTAGAGGTGTACCTCACTTGGACGGAGTACCGCCGTGTCCCCGTGGAGGCTATCGGCGGTGGCGATTTCTCGCGCCGGGCCCTGGTAAAGGCCATGGTCCGGAGCGAGGAGGGGTGATGGGCGGTCGCCTCCTTCTGCGAAACAGTAATGCTAGCGAAGGAAGCTGCCGACCGCGAGCGCGCGAGGAAACGGCTCTCACGCCGCCGCCGCCGAAATCCTGATCTCAATTTCCGACTACCGTAGGCGCGGGCTTGCGGACGGCGAGCACTGGATAGCTCGCCATCCGGCATTCCGGTAATAATCCGGACCAAGTCCCGACTGGACTGGTCAAAGGCACGTTCTGTTCTACTCGCGCCTCAAGGAGATGTCAGCAAACTGTAGAGGCCCGGTAGGACCAAAACATTTGGGGATCACGGAAATTCCGAAAGGTGACTCCGTGTCCTCCCAGATCGAAGGAACGGGGTGGGGTATAGTAAGTAAGAGTCAGACACGCCCTCCCACTCCGCCCACAAGAGCGGGAGAAGTCATTCTGATGATTCCCCACTTGACAAAAAAAATCATCATCAAGGAAAAGACTTTGAAAGTGTAATGCTTCATGCTCTTGGCGTTCATATTTTTATCATCCATAATATTGCCCCATTGCCCCCCCCTATGTCATAAGCTGGCGACGCCCTTGGAACCAACTATATAAAATTGTAGAGGCCTAGAGAAATAGTACATTTATGTTTGTTGCAGAAACGAGGCATAATCTATTATTATATATACTACGGTCGGTCAATCGACCTGCTTGCATAGTTAAAAACCAACCTGAAATAATTACCACTAAAGTACTTAGACTAGTGAAAGTGAGTTTTTGATCTTATAAACTCCATCTAATGTGGCTCTTAAAACAAATATGATACTGAGATTCTCATATTTAATAGTTTTTAAGTAAATTTTTAGGGTTCCGTGCCTCAAAAGGAATAAACGGAACCCTTCTGGATGAAACTGCTGTCGGTCTGTCTGTACTTACTTTATTTCGGGAACGCGTGGAAATATTGAGTTGAAATTAAACCATGTACTCAGGACTGCGGTTTCCTAAAGCTGTGAAAAAAATCAAACTTGCTACTACACGTTCCAAATGAGAATAGGATCGGCGGCCATATTGTGACGTCTCGTCTTACTGTCAAATCGGAGAAATTGGGTAGGGTGAGCAAAACAAGAAATTTGTTCATTTTAATTTATTTACGAATCGTGAACGAAAAAAACTTTGATGAAAATGCAGTTCTTCAATTTTGTTGATCTCTGCGTCACTGTGTGAAGCGTCTGAGTAGTGGCGTCATCATCGTGATCGGTTCTGCTGCTTTCCCGTATAAAATAAAGCATGGATTAATATAGGTTTTTAATGTGTATTGCACTAACAGTTATCTATACAGGGTGTCCCAAAACTCAACGATAATCTGGGACCGGATGAAAGGTCAAGCTATACCAGTTCTGGGAAAAATAAAAAATAAAATCCATATCAGTCAGTTCAGCGATATTAGACATTTTTTAAAAAAAGTTGAAATTCGACACCCTTGGTCGCATTTTTAAGGTTTGTGATCACCAATGTCACAATTTCGCTGTGATTTTTTTAATTTCGTGATCTTCATTAACGATGCTATTAATCGCAACTACAAATTATTGCAAAAAACATTGTTAATTTAATAAAATAAGTTAAGTTTTAGTGAGTCATGGTTCATAAAAATATTGTTCGTTAACTTTGGCACTTCATTTTGAAAAAAAAATGTACTAGACTACCCTTGGCAAGTCATTTCAAAAGATGGCGCATTTAATCAAGATTTCAAAATGGTGCAACACTTGCCACTTTTCTTGCCATTAAAAAAAATATTTCTTATTTTTTTCAAATTGAGCTCATTTTGAACAATTCAACATAAGGAATTTTTGTTACTAAAAGGAGATTGACAGGGTGTGGACCAGGTGCATTTTGTTCCTCAGCCCAATACTAATCAGTAAACCGAAGCTCTTCAAAATCTGCTCCAGAAGTCAAGAGAAAAAAAAAGTTTTTCCAACCTAGGTTAACCTAACCTAAGTTAGAAATCGTTTTCAGGAAGTTTGACCAAGCGCTGCCCAGAATGCACACCTAGTGCATTTCATACCTCAGACCAATACTAATCAGCGAACCAAAGCTCTTCAAAATCTACCCCAGAAGTCAAGAGAAAAAAAGAGTTTTTCCAACCTAGGTTAGGTTAGCCTAACCTAACCTAAGTTAGAAATCGTTTTAAGGAAGTTTGACCAAGCGCTGCCCAGAATGCACACCTAGTGCATTTCATACCTCAGATCAATACTAATCAGCAAACCAAAGCACTTCAAAATCTGCTCCAGGAGTCAAGAGAAAAAAAGAGCTTATCCAACCTAACCTAACCTAAGTTAGAAATCGTTTTAAGGAAGTTTCACCAAGTGCTGCCCAACATGAACACCTAGTGCATTTTGTTCCTCAGGCCAATACTAATAAGCAAACCGAAGCGCTTTGAAATCTGCTCCAGGATTAAAAAAAAAAAACTTTTTCCAACCTAACCTAACCTAAGTTAGAAATCGTTTTAAGGAATTTTGACAAAGTGCTGCCTAGAATGAACACGTATTTGTTTTTTTTTTCTGAAGATAATACTTATTTTTAAACCGAAGCGCTTCGAAATTCGCTCCAGGAGTCACGAGAAAAAATGAGTTTTTCCAACCTAACCTAAGTTAGAAAGCATTTTTAGGAAGTTTGACCAAGTGCTTCCCAGAATGAACATGTAATGCAATTTGTTCCTCAGGCTAATACTAATTAGTATTTTACTGATTAGTATTGGCCTAGATTAGGTTAGGTTGCAAAAACTCTTTTTTTCTCTTGACTCCTGGAACAGATTTGGAAGCGCTTCAGTTTGCTGATTAGTACTGGCCTGCGGAACAAAATGCATTAGGTGTTCATTCTAGGCAGCACTTGGTCAAAAACGATTTCTAACTTAGGTTAGGTTGGAAAAAGTTTTTTTTTTCTTGACTCCTGGAGCAGCTTTCAAAGCGCTTCGGTTTGCTTATTAGTATTGTCCTGAGAAACAAAATGCACTAGGTGTTCATTCTGGGGAGCACTTGGTGAAACTTCCTTAAAACGATTTTTAACTTAGGTTAGGTTAGGTTAGAAAAACTTTTTTTTTCTCTTGACTCCTGAAGCAGATTTTGAAGAGCTTCGGTTTACTGATTGTATTAGGCTGAGGAACAAAATGCATTAGGTGTTCATTATAGGCAGCACTTGGTCAAAATTCCTTAAAACGATTTCTAACTTAGGTTAGGTTAGGTTGGAAAAAAAAAAATTTTTCTTGACTCCTGGAGCAGCTTTCAAAGCGCTTCGGTTTGCTTATTAGTATTGTCCTGAGAAACAAAATGCACTAGGTGTTCATTCTGGGGAGCACTTGGTGAAACTTCCTTAAAACGATTTTTAACTTAGGTTAGGTTAGGTTGGAAAAACTTTTTTTTTCTCTTGACTCCTGAAGCAGATTTTGAAGAGCTTCGGTTTACTGATTGTATTAGGCTGAGGAACAAAATGCATTAGGTGTTCATTATAGGCAGCACTTGGTCAAAATTCCTTAAAACGATTTCTAACTTAGGTTAGGTTAGGTTGGAAAAAAAAATTTTTTTCTTGACTCCTGGAGCAGCTTTCAAAGCGCTTCGGTTTGCTTATTAGTATTGTCCTGAGAAACAAAATGCACTAGGTGTTCATTCTGGGGAGCACTTGGTGAAACTTCCTTAAAACGATTTCTAACTTAGGTTAGGTTAGGTTGGATAAGCTCTTTTTTTCTCTTGACTCCTGGAGCAGATTTTGAAGTGCTTTGGTTTGCTGATTAGTATTGGTCTGAGGTATGAAATGCACTAGGTGTGCATTCTGGGCAGCGCTTGGTCAAACTTCCTTAAAACGATTTCTAACTTAGGTTAGGTTAGGCTAACCTAACCTAGGTTGGAAAAACTCTTTTTTTCTCTTGACTTCTGGGGCAGATTTTGAAGAGCTTTGGTTTGCTGATTGGTATTGGTCTGAGGTATGAAATGCACTAGGTGTGCATTCTGGGCAGCGCTTGGTCAAACTTCCTGAAAACGATTTCTAACTTAGGTTAGGTTAACCTAGGTTGGAAAAACTCTTTTTTTCTCTTGACTTCTGGAGCAGATTTTGAAGAGCTTCGGTTTACTGATTAGTATTGGGCTGAGGAACATAATGCACCTGGTCCACACCCTGTCAATCTCCTTTTAGTAACAAAAATTCCTTATGTTGAATTGTTCAAAATGAGCTCAATTTGAAAAAAATAAGAATTTTTTTTTTTAATGGCAAGAAAAGTGGCAAGTGTTGCACCATTTTGAAATCTTGATTAAATGCGCCATCTTTTGAAATGACTTGCCAAGGGTAGTCTAGTACATTTTTTTTTCAAAATGAAGTGCCAAAGTTAACGAACAATATTTTTATGAACCATGACTCACTAAAACTTAACTTATTTTATTAAATTAACAATGTTTTTTGCAATAATTTGTAGTTGCGATTAATAGCATCGTTAATGAAGATCACGAAATTAAAAAAATCACAGCGAAATTGTGACATTGGTGATCACAAACCTTAAAAATGCGACCAAGGGTGTCGAATATCAACTTTTTTTAAAAAATGTCTATTATCGCTGAACTGACTGATATGGATTTTATTTTTTATTTTTCCCAGAACTGGTATAGCTTGACCTTTCATCCGGTTCCAGATTATCGTTGAGTTTTGGGACACCCTGTATATATAAAAATGAAACCCGTTTTTCGTTGTCACGACATCACATGAAAACGGCTTGACCGATTTGGCTGATTCTTTTTTTAAAATGTTCTTTGAAGTCCAATGATGGTTCTTACGGAGAGAAAAATTCAAAAAAAAGTTAGGTAAAGTAGGGTAGTGTAAGGTTGTGTAGGGTAGTGTAGGGTAGTGTAGGGTAGTGTAGGGTAGTGTAGGGTAGTGTAGGGTAGTGTAGGGTAGTGTAGGGTAGTGTAGGGTAGTGTAGGGTAGTGTAGGGTAGTGTAGGGTAGTGTAGGGTAGTGTAGGGTAGTGTAGGGTAGTGTAGGGTAGTGTAGGGTAGTATAGGGTAGTGTAGGGTAGTGTAGGGTAGTGTAGGGTAGTGTAGGGTAGTGTAGGGTAGTGTAGGGTTGTGTAGGGTAGTGTAGGGTAGTGTAAAGTAGTGTAGTGTAGGGTAGGTAGGGAAGGTCGGGTGGGGTAGCGTAGGATATGTAGGGTAGTTATTTGACGGGAGCGAAGCCGCGGGCAAAAGCTAGTTTTAAATAAAAATAAGCATTATTACCTGTATCTGACAAAATTCAATCTGAATCGAGTTCTTCAATGGGGTTGTTCCCGTTCGTCCACACCCCGTCGTCCGCACTGCGGACGACTGGGAATGGTGCGTTCCGTTCGTCCGCAGTGTGGACGAACGGAACGCAACATTTCCATATTCCCGATCGTCCGCACCTCGTGAATGTTTCACATTTTAATTTTACACATTGCTAATGTGTAAAATAGTATTTTCTTCTATAATAAAATAAAAGTATGTTTATTATATAAGGAAATACTATCATCATATTTTCTTTTTATTAACTCTTAGACTAGACGTGAGATGACGGGGTGTGGACGACTGGGAATAATGCGTTCTGTTCGTCCGCAGTGTGGACGAGCGGAACGCATCATTCCCAGTCGTCCGCAGTGTGGACGGCGGGGTGTGGACGAACGGGAACAACCCCTTCAATGCCGCTCATTTCGCCATAACTGTCTGATGAACTGTAGTATAATTTGTTAAATAGTAGTTTGAAATAACTTTTTTATCTATTCCTTAATATGACTTAACTAAAACTCAGTTAAACAAAAACAAAACCATTGAAACGCAAATAAGATTTTTTAGCAAACCGTACTTTTCAATCAAAATTTGACAGATCGAGTTTATTGACTTTCCTATTCTCATTTGGAACGCATAGTAAGTTTATGTAAATAAAAGATAGGGCCGTATATCACAAAAACGTATATTTTTTTGTTTAGGTTATAAATGTTGCTATGCATATTATACTTCAATATTTTATGTTTTATTTATCTACGTATAAAATGTTTTCATGTGCATATAAGAAACAATTCTTATTGAGTGATGCTGCAACAGAGGACTTTCTTAAGTGATGGACGAATATCCTTCGTACGTAAATAGGAGCGTTACATTACGCAGGGTTGCGCAGTATTTGAATTACTTGTAATTAAAATACGTAATTACAAATACAAATACGTATTTGGTATTTCAATTACATTTCTTAAATTGTAATTAGTATTTCAAATACCTGACGTCGAGGCATTTCGTAATTAGTATTTTAAATACTTAACGTTTGAATCGCCAACCGGTCCTATGAGACCGCGCTGTTATTGTTTTACTATTGTGTCTCGTTTCGCAGGTATCTGAGTAACTACGGCTTCAAAATACATTTATAAATTACAATACATTTAACTTTTATTTAGTGATCGTGAGTGTGAGTGCGAGGCGAGAATGTTGTGATGGTAAAACAGCTCTTAGAGTCGGCATCAC
Source organism: Mythimna separata (assembly GCA_030763345.1). Taxonomy (NCBI): domain Eukaryota; kingdom Metazoa; phylum Arthropoda; class Insecta; order Lepidoptera; family Noctuidae; genus Mythimna; species Mythimna separata. The sequence continues at coordinate 15,346,180 of CM061167.1, read as the reverse complement.
TGCGCCTGTTATGTTTACTGTAAGCTAAGACTGTCCGTGGAAATAGGCTAAAAAAAAAAACAAAATTCAGTTCGTGCCTGGTCACTTCTTTGGTTACTTTTTTTGTATTTTGTAATTTAGTATTTTAATTAAAATAGCTAAAATATTCTATTTTCTATTTAAGATACTTTACTTAAAGATATTTTGTATTTCGTATTTTAATTACTTGCGATAGAGTATTTTGTAATTTGTATTTTAATTACTCGTAAAGCGAACCATGTATTATGCCCAGCCCTGACATTACGACACGTCAGCTGTTTAGGGTTACATTTAAATGAATGGAATGAAAAATAAAGGCCAAAGAAAATATGGCTGGATTTTCCGAAGAGTTTTTTACTTTTCACACAATTCAGCCATCTGGTCTGAAAACGTGACGGTTAGCAACAAAGAATCGATGAAGGGAAAAACGTGATTCGTCGTCTCCTCATTTTCAGTTCGATTCTGATAATTTTGTATTTTACATGAATACGATCCACGAGGAACTCGTCGCTAGATAATAACAGGCGCACGGGTCGATCTTCAAGGTTAAGCACCCCAATATACAGGGTGTAAAAACACCGATCACAAAGCCGATAACTACACATTCTGTACATGTAATTAAGTAACTTAGATCAAAAAATATTGCTGGGAATTTTTTTTTTCATATTTAAAAGATAATAATAATTCCGATCAACTGAGCGTTCGGCCGCTCGCGCTTGGTCGTTGAATTGACCGCACGCTTGTGTGTGTGAGGCGCTCGTTTTGTTTAGTTTTCATTGCATTTTTTAACTTCAAATGCGTAATTTATTTTGAAAAAAATCGAAAAATCAAAATTGACTTTGACCTTCAATATCTCCAGAACAAGTAAATTCCCAGTCCCAGTCTATAAGAAAAAAACTATCCTAGTGATGAGTAGAATATGGAGTTTTAGTTAAGGGTTTTTTTTACAGGCGATATATACTTAGGAAAAGGCTATTAATATAAGAAGGGAACACGACGCCGTCGAGGTAGACGGCTACCAACATGGTGTGACAATCTCACCATGTAAGCGTGACCATCTTGCCCAGAAATCGTCCAAGACAGAGAGGGTTTGAAGAAGGGAGAGGATTTCGTTCAGCAGAACGAAAAAATATAGGCTAATGAAAAATAAATTAAAAAGCTGCCTATAATACCTTCCAGATCTTGCAGTCTGGTAAAAAATTGAAAATGTTTGCACATATGTTTAATTGGGTGATCAATTAACTGTGTATCCAATGGGCACTTGATGTGACCACGCTCATTTAAGTTTATCGCAATCACAGTAGAAGCCTAATCTTAGTCATAATGCCTATCGGCATCCTGATTATGTAGGTATGTCAATGAGCTATTTAATAAGATTTATAAACAATAATGAGAGACAGATTAAAAGAGATCTTATAAAGGTTCGGATTTCCATTTCAGTAAGTACTCGTACATTACACCCTGCTTACGTATCTCTGTAACTACTCGTACGTCACAAGAACTGGATTTTTATTTCAAATTAGCTTCTGTCAGCGGGCTCATCCGCGTGACAGTCGTGACGTTCGATGCCACGTTTCAACCCCGTGGGGGGTGAATATCAAAATAACGTTTATTATCCATTGTTTACATCATAAAGGAAAACTCTGTGCTAAGTTTTAGCGTTTAGGTCTACGCGCTTTTGCTGGGTGTTGTTGAGTCTGGTTTTGGATTTTTATACATGCGGATTCCTAACGATTGCTTAATCAGTATATTAAAAAACATTTTATTAATTCAATAGCTTTGATGAAATGAGACGCTTACAGATTTCTGTGAGTCACGGGAACATCACTAGTACATATACGTCATACATACTCGTATAAATAGGTGTCATGTTAAATGGAAAAATACTAAAAAAAATAACAAACCAGGGCCTCAAGTCTGCTATTAGAATAGTATCTTTTGGCTTCATTATTGTTGATTTTGACAAGTTTACAAGTTTGATCTACTAAATGTTAGTAGATTACTAAACTTGTAAAACAAATGAAGCCAATGATCGAGAATTCTGATACTATTCTAATAGCAGACTTGAGGCCCAGCTTACCTTTCTTATCAATGTTAATGTTAAACCTAAAGAAGCTAGTAGAAATAGAAACTAATAGAAACTAGTAGACTAAAAAATGCTAAAAAAGCATTTTTCTTTGAAAAAGTAGGTAGTTAGATTAAAAACGGTGTATTTTCATGGTCATACATTACAATGCGAAATATTGCGGAGTCGCTATTGAAGTACGTATCATTCATAAAAAAAATATATTATGTATATACGAGTAAATATACATGTACCAGTTTTCTCAAAACCCGTTTAGCCGGGCAGTGGGCAGGGCACATTGTTCGCAGTACAGATGGTTAATGGGACATAAGGAGACCATGCACCGAAAGACGCAGCGTTAGAAGGCCTCCCACAAGATGGACCGATGGCCAGTTGAGGGTCTCGGGCATACGAGATGATCTCGAGACAAGATAAAAGATCGATCATTGCAATACTTGGGGAGTGTGTTATATGTTCTATTGTGGACGTCTTTCAGCTGAATTGATAATGATATTCACAACAGTGAAAACACAATCTGTCGATACTGTGACACTTGGGGGAGGCCTATGATTGATATACTTGACCACTTTAAGACAACTGATTTCGAATCTAATAAAATTATAGTTATTCAAGGATATCTGTTACGAGCATCTATAGCTGACTAAGAATTGCGGAGTTAGCCAAACAAACCTTGAAATTTTGCACAGATGTTCCTTTTATCTATACAAATAATAAGAAGCGGTTTTATAAAAATCACTTCCTAATGTCCATTGGTGGTGTCCATTTCATGAAAGGAGTGATCCCGTTTTATCAAATAGGGGCCCAAAGTTTGTACTTTATTTATAAAAAGGAAGTGTCTGTTTGTAATATCAAAAACGGGTACGGAACCTAATAGGGAATATACATAAAAAATAAAATGGCCTGATTTTTTTTTTCCTAAACTTTTAAGGTCGTAGTAATACACTCAACTCGTTATTTTCTAATTTAATATGCATTTAGTTATTTAAAACATAAATCAAAAAGTGAAAAATTTACGAGCGAAATTCAAATTTATAAAACGCCTCACCATTGGTCGTATGAAAACGACCAATGGTGAGACGACGACGGCGACGACTTTGACGTCACAGGGCACAAAACTGACAGGAATGGTGAATTTATCTGGTGTACTTTTTATAGTGTTATACACATTGGTATCATGCAATATCTATAAAATGGCTTTTTTCTTCTTCCATGATTATTACGCGACTAAAACACTTTGTTACATATCAAACTAACTCTCAATGCAAACAATAAACTGACAGGACGTAACCTATGACGTCACGCCTCAAGCGCGCGAGAAATAGTAGCGTTTGAACTCGTCAAATTAAACCAATATTTTTAAGATTTTATAAAAAGTAATTACTACTCTTACAGATATGGTTTATTTTTTTCTACATCAAAATGAAGTGAATATTGAATAAAAAAAATAAAAAAATTGCCTGCATATTCCCTATTCCCGAGGAAAAAACTTTAGATTGTTAGTTTAACCTATCACATACCCACAAAACGAGACACAATAGTAAAACAATAACACCGCGGTCTCATAGGACCGGTCGGGGATTCATGAATTAAACAGTAAATCCAGTACGAGCTCTTTTTTTGTATAAGTTTCAACCATATCACTAGAAAACTCAAAAAAGAAACATTCAAAACTGGAAATCCCCCGCAGGATAATGTACTCCTCAAATACACTTGCGTGTGTCAATCCCTGAACAAATTACACAATAGTAGGAAGACTGTACTAGTGATAAATACACTGAATGAAACGAGAAATACTCTGTATCAAAAAAAGCATAAATAATTTCATAGAATTTTTTTTCAGTATATTTCACACTTTTATTCTAATAAAATACCTAAAAAACTGGCCAAGAGCGTGTCAGGCCACGCCCAGTGTAGGGTTCCGTAGTTTCCCGTCCCTCAAAATATGTGTCCCCAACTTTTCAAAAACTGTTCGTCCCATCAAGTTCAAAAATATTTTTCCTAGAAAGTCTTTATAAAGCTCTACTTTCCAGATTTTTTTCATATTTTCTAAAATTATGGTTCAAAAGTTAGAGGGGGGACGCATTGTTTTTTCCTTTGGGAGCGATTATTTCCGAAATTATTGATATTATCAAAAAATTATTTTAGTAAACCCCTGTTCATTTTTGAATACCTAACCAAAAATATACCACACGTTAGGGTTGAAATTAAAAAAAAATCGCTTTTTACTTTACATGTAGGAAGGCTACCCCAATAAAACATTTTTTTCCAATTTTTATTTTTGCACTTTGTCGGCGTGATTGACATACATATTGGTACGAAATTTCAGCTTTCTAGAGCTAACGGTCACAGAGATTAAGCGAGGACGGACGGACAGACATGGCGAAACTATAAGACCGTTTTCACATTATCCGATCCGATATCGGTATCGGACGCCGTTACGATATCGGGGTAAGTAAAATGTATGAAATGCTGTGCTCCGATATCCGATATCGGGTCGGACTGGGTCGGACAATATGAAAGACAGGTACATATCTCGTACATTTACCTTACCCCGATATCGTATCGGCGTCCGATACCGATATCGGATCGGAAAATGTGAAAACGGTCTAAGGGTTCCGTTTTTGCCAATTGGCTACGGAACCCTAAAAATTAGACTTCTAGTCTTTCAATTGCCTAACAGCGACCAAATTGTTTGCGCAACCAGATTTTTTCAATAATTTCTGCCTGAAATTTATGGTGAAGAAAAATGAGCCGTAAAAATAAATTTATTAAGTCCTACACTTCTTTGTCTCGAACTCTTAGCAACGAGTTTGCTACCCCTCGCCAACTTTTTGAATAGAAATCTTATGAATACCGGGCTTTTGTTACTTTTTCCGCCGAGGAGGGTACAGTATTATTTGACGTAGGCCGCACGTGTGCCCAAACCCTTCGTAAAATTACCGGTTGACTTGTGGCTCATTACTCGGCTGCTCTCTCCCGGGAGCGGATCTCAGCAGAGCGGAGCATATCAGAGCGACCCTTAACATTGAAGATTCAACATGTTTTCCTACCCGTGTAATAGATGTTGTAAACATGTAAAATATTTTTGCAGTCATAGTTCCAAGTCAACACACTCTGGGAGTAATTCTAGTGGCAGCAGTGGCTATGGCGGAAAACCCTCGACTTCTGGCAGCAGGTCAGTAATGTTTAGTTATAAATTTCAACTGATGATAAAATTATGTTTAATCAAATATCTGTAGATAGTGTTAAACTACACCTATACTTCTAGTTCAGGCGTCTATATGCGATTTTTCAACATTTATTATCTTCCACTTCCGTGCATCTTTTTTGGAATAGATTTCTTGTATTCATATTTCTTTTTGGCCTTGGCAAATACCTTATGGGAAACAGAATCTATATAATAAATGTTGTCTAAGGTGCGCTTTAAGCATTATTGCCCAAGCAGCTCTGCTTAGTTTTACACAACCGCGATAGTTCTCTTAGATAGATGCTGTCTGTTTTTGTACCTCTTTATCAAGCAGTCACAATTAATGCAACTTTAAACAAAATAAAACAGCTGTTCAGTACATTTTTGTTAGCATAACTCAACGAAGTTATGTTCAAATATCAATAAAACCTAATTTCAATTAGATCACTGATATCGAAAATCAATCAGTGATCGCAAAGCATTGTAAGGAAATAAGTGGTGTTTTTGGCATATTGAAGGTTTTATTTGAGATTCTTGACATTTAAAAGTGTCTGTAAATGATTTATTAAAAAATTTGAATGCGGATATTTCTTAAAATAACGGGAACCCTTATAACTTTTAGGGGAAAACCCTTTGATAACTGTAAACTTTTTGTAGTTACAAAAAGTTTACAGTTATCAAAGGGTTTTCCTTCTGAGACGCTTATTTTTGTATTTGTTTCTCTTAGCAACAACTTGCTACCGCCCAAAAAAGAGAAGGAACCAAAGAAAAAGAAGCTTCTGCCCCAGATTGAGACTTTGGTCCCTGATGTAGTGGTGGAGGAAGTGAGGGTGCCTGAACCGGCTCCCACTTTTGATGCCCCGAAAGAAGAAAAAAAGCTTGATGGTGGGTACCGCTTCTACTGAGCTTGTTAAACACTTTTTATTCGTTTCTCTTTTAGATTTTTATCTAGCGGCTTCAGTCTACTTAGAGCTCGTAATTTCTATTACAACAGAGAGAATTCCTCGCAGTCGGTATCTTTGCATGTTCTTTGACTATACAGAGCGATAAATTTGACGCGATGATTAGAGCTGCTCCTACAAGTTGTAGCTGCAGGAGAACAGTTTTATGAGACCATACCTAACTTTTAGAGTCATGCACAGGTGTTGAAAAACCTAACAGTCGTTAAATTCACAAACAAGAAGAGTATTCTAAACTTTCTTATTATTATTGATAGCCTCACGCTTGACCACTATCTCGCCTTGCTTGCCTGGAAGTGAGCTGAGTAGGTCACTTCCAGGCAAGCAAGGCGCATCTGGTTGTAGCTATTAGGAATTCCACTCCTTAGCTTTACGCACGAGTTATGTTTTCCCAAAATATATAAATAAATATTGGAGTACCGGTGGCTCATAGCCGTAGGTCTGGTGGTCTCATGATGGAAAGGCCTAAAGGAAGATAGCAATTCGGCGCCGATGATCAAGATTTCGAAGCTTCGAATCGACAAGTGCATCACTATATTACCGATGATTCTCTTGACTTGTTTTTAAAACAATATCAGTGAAATAAAATCAGGACTTCTACTCTCTTTCTCCGAAATACGAAGTTTCGACCGAAATTTCGCGTGGCGTAAAGAGAGTACACGTCCAGTTTTCTTAGTCTAAATGTTTAGGCCGGGCGTTGAAGCCATCTGTTTTTTAAATTAAATTCTCTCTGAAATCAAATAGGTACAGACAACTCAAAATATTTGGTATAGTCTCCTAAGATCCTTTAATTATACGTATAAGATTCAAGGTAACTCTTCTTCATTTCAAATTCTCGCCCTGTGTACTGAGCCATCTTGGATTAGTATGACGTGCATTATAGTTTATTTAGTTCTGTTACTGATATTTTTAGAAATTTTTAGTTTCTTTCCTATATTCATTGATATTTGATAATATCGTTAGCAGGGTTTCGCACCAAAGAGGTTAAAACGTGACCAATTGTGTCGATGGCTTGTATTGTGTGCCATCGTGTATGTTCGTAATCAGGTAATCTTTAAATTTTATCAATGGGCATGGTTTCTAAAGGTATCATCAGGCTTTTAAAGTATTCTTAATGCACATGTGCATTTGCTGGTTCGTTGAAAACAATGTTTTGATAGAAATAGTTATCTTCGAACGTAAACGTTTAGCTTTCTGGCGTCTTTAGAACCATTTATAACGTCAACGTACTAGGTCAAATTAAATAAGGTATGTAGCGAGATTCTGTAGACGTCATGGGTTATCGTTATCGAAGGCCGCAGTCTCCGTAATCAGCTGCAACGAAAAAAGATTTTTTTTTCTTTTATTCTTTTTAGTTATCGATACTCATCACGCGGAGTTTCGCTAGCTCATATAATTTGACCTTGTATAAGTATATAATATAATATGTTATTATATGTCACAAACATAAAATCATATATTATTTATTATAGGTCGACTACGTTTCATGGATTGGTTTAATTTTTAGATTTTTGATTACGTAGATCTGTTACGCAACGCGATCGCTCACGGCTCGCATGTTGAATTAACCCATCGTGTTACTGCATGTGCTGTTTAGCTTTGCTAAATGAATAACGAGATAACAAGTAAATAATACATCAACAAATTATACAGTCATGATAACAATAGTGCTTTTGGGCACATTCTTAACAGACCGCGTCTTACATGCAATTTAATAGACTTATCAGTTTGCTTATCAGAATATTTTAAAGGCAATACAATCAGTTGTTAATAAAATAAGGGTGCACCCTTCACGTGCCCGTCGTAATGATGTACACGATATTCTAACGACAAGACAGATTGTTGTTACCAATGGAAGCCATTACAGTTAAGTTAAACAAGTTAACGATAATTCGATATAAATGGATCAAATGGCCCATGTGAGTAAGTTTTACAAACACAACAAATACTTCGCATAGTTCGTTATTCGTTATTAAATAGAAATCGCCGCGGTCTTCTTTATTTATTTTCTTATTAATTTACTTAATATTGAGTAGCGACTAACAAATTTTAAAATGTAATGCAGGTTGTAGCTAGTTGTTGGCTCGGAAGTTGATTAAATCGATTTATTAATTATCGTTACAGAAGGCCAAGGCGATCGGCTATTCCAATCTTCGTGTCGGTTGTTTAATACATTTTGCCCAATAAATATTTAGGTCCTGCGGCGACCAGGATCGTAGACCGCGTGTGTACATGCGAGGTAAAGTATAGATACAGGCCGATATTCCGATACCGGGACTGCATGGTATGTACATGTACTATTTATTCATAATAAATGAGTATAATTCCAAACTGTGATTTTATTGTCTTTTTCAGATACAATTAAAATGTTCTTAACACGTAAGTGTGTTTTTATCTAACGTTTGATTTTTTGTTGTGCAGTTATCCCGGCGCTGCCCCCTGCCCAGACAGAAAATGGGGTTGAGAACATGGACATATGTGTTCCGGAACTGTCAACTTTGCAGGATGAGGTGAGTGTTACTTGTGAACCGTGTGCCCGCGAGACAAGATCTTGGCATGACAATAGATTGAAGACTACGTGAGTAATAGTCGGTGCATGTTCGACAACGTGACGTCGGGCGGGCGTCTGCACCGCGCTCACGCGTGGCCACGCATTACTGCGCGGACAAAGCGGCCGCGCTCGAACGATGCGACTGCTGACGTCCGCTGCTATTGACGGCATACCTACTCGTTTGCCAATTAACACAGCTTCGCGTTAGCTCACTATATTATTCGAGTGATCCAAAGGCAGAGCAATATGGTTAGGCTTTGACCTATAAAAACGGGTGTACTCTCGTACGACATTTTTTTATTGGCTTTGGCCAATCGTTAAAAAATAGTGTCATATTTAATTTCCTAGTGTTGAAGATCTTGAGTTGATCGACCTTGCAGAAGATGTGTCTGATAGGTGCTATGTTGTTTTAGGTGGTTTCCGGTGCTTTGTCTCAGGTTATCCCTGCCTCCAGCTTTGTGTCCGGTCGCGCCCTCCAAGCTTCTTACTGCTCTGTAAGTGTCTTTAAATATTCAACACTATCAAAATGTTTAACAACATTTATTCTGGCCATATTTTTTATATTTGATTAAATAATATGTGCTGGTGCATTCAGGTACGAATTCTACAATGCGATACGTAGCACTGAACTCTAAAATCGAAAATGAAAACAAAACAGGGTTTTTAATACTCAAGACACGGTTATTTATAACTCTATAACTACCACAGTGATCTTAGAGTCTATTCGCATATTTATGGTTGCAGACATTAGAATGTGTATACGTAATGTTTTATAAGTGCCCATGTAGGCCTACATGAAATAAAAACTTTGAATTTGAATGTGTTACCGTATTGAAAAGCGAAAAAAAAGTTAAATGAGTAGAGAAAGTGACGTATAAAAAAAAAACTAAAAACATACTCTAAATGTCCTCAGTAACCAGGTCATTAAATTCTCAAAAAAATGTATTTTTTGTCATTTGAACTTAACGATATAAAGATAGATAAAAACGTATTACTTGCCGCCAATCACACTACATACGTTCGTACTAGTCTTGTTTAATCCGCGATTACATAGTACAGTTTATTTTTCTATTTATTCTAAGGTACAGCAAAGTAAGCGATACCAAGTGATTGGTCGCTACGAGATGCGATGCGAGAGCTCAGAAGCGTTGCGTTGTAAGGTATGGATCATTGTCTTATATGTAAATACTTAGTCTAGACGGGTTTAACTAAACGAAGTATTCTCTAGACGACGGCCCACGGAAAACACATTCTACTTTATACGTTTGAGTCGCATTCGCATTGGCCACTCTTTGTTATCTAAGCGTAAACAGCAAAAGTCCAAACAAAACGCGCAAGCATTTACAATGTGTGTCGTACGTACGCTTACAAAAAAGTACGGAGAAATTGGGATTGCGAAAATGTCTTCAGACCAAACAATGTGTAAAATACCTAGTATAGCCATAAATTATGTTACGGATAATAAAAGTCATAACTTCATAAAACGAATGTAATATTCTCAGAATATTACGTCTACTGGAAATGTCCACTCTTAGCAGCCATTTGAGCGTTCAGGCCACACGTCTATCTTACCCAATTATTTTGACGCCTAAAGCAGGCTATGTCCTCTAAAGCAGACCACAATTTGTAGTCCCAGGGGGCAAAGGCTTGGGCTAGCATAGCTCAGCATTTCATTTTAATTTATTAGAAATAAAAAAATAAATGTAATAGAAGAAGAGTGGGAAAATATAGGATATATTCCAAATTTTAATTGGGAAAGAAAATAAATTGTTGCTTTTTAAAGATGAACGCACAGTTATCCGAGCCGAACGCGTCGAACGAACCGAAAGAAACGAATTTTACAAGTCTTCATTCTGGAGTCCGTTTAGATTCAGACGACTCGACGTGGTTAGGTTTCATAGGATTTCCATAATTCATTCTAAAGTTCGGCTCTTTCCATTTGTTGGACGCGTTCGGCTCGGATAGTGTGCGTTTAACTTAAATGTAACAAAGTTTATGGCGAGACTGTGTATAAACACATGCAGCGCGAACTGAGGAAGCTTTTGTTGAGCTACAGTTTGTCAATACCCATGTTTTTAGAACACGTTTGTTCGATCTTTCACAATAAGCACTGGGAAACCCAACAACGTGCCTCCCGTAAAAAATCGATGAGAATTTTTCTTTCATAATACCTAAATTTTCCTTGAAGTTGGCTTCGATATAGTTGCGACATTTCCAAGCGTAGGTCTTCGTTATTGTTTAGAGAGCTTTTGTTGGACTGTGGAGTTGCGACATTCGATTGGGTACTTAGGTGCCACGTGCTCTTTTCGACTGTATTAATTGTAACTGTTGTTATTGCAGCATACATTATTATCGTCATTACTAGCTTACAGCAATCCATTACTGATTACACTCCTTTTTTTACGCACAATATTTGTGTCGATTTGCGGCTACTCATCTAGCTTGTAATGCGCGCAACTTGCGTAACAACCTACATTGGTTCAATGTTGCTAGTATGTAGGTCAATCTGCTTGCACTCGTAGTTGCATCGAATTAAATCGGGGAGCTTATCGAGATTATTCGTTTGCAGGATGGCTTCTCTTGCGTGATCTCGATGCACGATGGCGTCGTCATGTATGCCACATCTACTCTGACCACCACTCTTGGCTACCCTAAAGATATGTGGATTGGAAGGTCCTTCATCGACTTCGTGCATCCAAGGGTAAGTTCCACTAGTACTGAACTATTTGTTTCTTATCTCTTTAAATTGAATACGCAAAAAACTTCTTGCAGTTAATATTAACATAGCGTCACGATGTAGATTTTCATTAAGAATTATTATTGTTATTGAAATTATTAATTTTAATAGTTTATTCATGATAAATTAATTAAATTGAAAACACTAGCAAAAACCAAATAATATCTTTCACAGGACCGCAATACGTTTGCATCTCAAATTACGAATGGTCTGGCAGTCCCCAAAAATGCCAATGGTACGCAAGAAAAAGGTAAATCGATCTTTTGAATCCATTGTGCCAATTCACTGTTTTTTTTTAAACATGGTATATATTTTTTATATTATTATTTTTTTACGTTTATTAGGGGTTACGGTATTCACACTTCTATACCATTTCCCTAGATAAATGTTTAGTGATATCACAGTAGATTTTTTCTTAAACTCATGCTTTTGTATGTTTTTTTTGTTTAGTTGATTTAGTTTATCACACATTTATGTTTTTGGATATTCAATTGAATGATTGGCACATGGATGGAAAAAGTGAATGCTGGCGGCAACGTTTCCATTCTACATAATTAAAAGTAAAATTTATTTCAAAAGTATCAGTTTTAAATAGTAGCTCCTAATTCAAACTAGGTATCTTTAATAATAATTTAAAAAAGAAAGAATATTGCTAAGACGTTATTGTCACAAACTAGAATTCTAATAATAAAAAATAAAATGAAGTTTATTTATAAACTTGAATTTAATAGATAGGTACTTACCTATGTTTTGACTCATTGAATAATAATAATATTAATTTAAAATTGTTGGAAAGGAATACAACACATGTTGAATAATATAACTGTTGATGGATATAGAGAGAGAAAATAAGCCTAAACACAAGTTGAATGATTGTAGAAAGCATTAATGAAAATGGGGATGAACGGAAGAGAAAAACTTTTACGTTAGCCTCAAAATACATGGGACAAAAACCGGTTACAGGAATTCATTCAAGTGAACGATTATACAATGTCCAAACCTTCGGGAATGTTAATTATTTAGTAGTCCTTTTTCCAAGTATAAGGATACTTGGAAAAAGGACGGGAAAAGTTTCGCGGAAATCATTAAAATAGGAACAGGGGAGGGGAGTTATTATTAAAACTGTATTTAATATAAAATTTAAAAGGGCCCGAGTTTGCTATCTATTTTTATCAGCCAGCGTTCACTTCCACGGTGTAATTGAAATTCCAAATTGATGGATTATTAAAGTTTTCTTTTTTTCGATATTTTATAGTTTTTATTTTGTAATTTATAATTTTAATAGCCAAGAATATTGGTATTTACGCTTTCCTGTTTTTGTTTGCAATTTTTGTCACATGCTGACATGCGTAGGCAAGATACCTACATGTGCTTGAGTCGTATTTTGCGTGCATTTTATTGCAAGAGTACTCTTTGTTCGGTTTGGTAAACGGAGGTAAGTGTATATTGATATTGAGATAAAAGTATATATAAAAAAATAAAAATTAGCTTTTGTAAATATCGTTATTGCTCGTTTTCCGTCTGTCTGCCCTGAATACTCATAAATAATGGGCTCATAACCGAAAGTACAATATTTTGGAAAAGCAAAAAAAAGTAGTTTCTTCAAGCAAAAATCTTTAATAATTGTTGTGTTTACTATGTTGCTACCCATTTTGTTAAACAGCATCAGTGTATTATTATATTCGTATAAAAATATCCTTGACTTTTATTGAGCAACCGAAGAAAACCATGACAAAAAAGGCATATAAACCATGGAAATCATAAAAAATCTGAGTATTAAGTAACTTTACACCGCGCACCGATCTAATGTGTAACTATTGGAAAATTGTTTATGTCATTGTGTCATTGTTTTGTTTACGTTAACGCGATCGACTCATTTATGACGTTCGACGCTCCGATTGGCACCTTCCAAGCTTGTAACCAATCAGAGAGCCAAACGCCGTGAAGGTCTGAGTGCATTAACGTAAAAACAACTCGCACTCGGCGCACTGGTGTTATATGCTCCATAATCCGGGGCATAATCGATTAAGTCACATTTTGTGTCATTTCAATTTGTGATCAAAATACAATAATTGAAAATACGAGTATATGTATATCAACGTGCTTGATTTGCGACTGTGTGTGTGTGTGACTTACTGTCACATCACAAATCAAGCACGTTAGTAATTAATCAAATTTTGTTTTTTAGGACATGGAATCTTCTCTAGGCACCTGTGTATATAAAAAAATGGTTTTTTTAACAATCAAATTTCAGTATAATGTGTATTTTTTGCCTTCAGTACAATCCCCAGCTAATGCCGTATCGACTATGGTCTGTCGTGTCCGTCGCTACAGAGGTCTGACGACCGGCTTCGGCGTCAAAGAGAGAGTGGTAGGCTTTATGCCATTCCTACTCAAATTGACCTTCAAAAATATAAGCGATGAAGAGGGTAAAGTGATCTACTTAGTCATACAGGCGACCCCTTTTTTCTCAGCGTTTAAAAGTAAGTGTTTCTTCTGTTAAAACCTCCGACAGACGTGTGGTAATACTTCAGAGTGATTGAATAACATTTACGTTCAAGTATCCGTCTTGTTACGAAGCATTGGCTCTACATTTGTGTCATGTGTAACTTAGACATAACTGTTATTCCCACACTTCCACACAGTACTCACTGTTTTCAAATTAAAATGAGGTATGGGCAAAAAGGTGATTAATGGTTATTTAAGGTGAATTACTTTTTGATTGCCTTTAATCTTTGCAATTCATTCAGTCAGTCTCCTTTAAAATATATTATTCAACTCTAGAGAAAACCAGAATAACTAACTCTAGAGTCTAGAGTTAGTTATTAGTCTAGTCTAGAGTCTAGAGTAGTTACGATACACATATTTGTATGGTCTAGAGTCTAGACCATACAAATATGTGTATCGTGCGGGAATCGAACACTCGATCGTGTATTTGCAATTGTAATTTAACCAGATCCCAATTTATTTACGAACATGAAAATAAGCATTTTTTCGCAATGTACTAACTTTAGAGTTACTTTAAAAACAGTATAAAATTGAAAGGAAGTATTGCCATACGATATTCAAAATCACTTTTGTCCGGTATCTTTTGTGGCCGTGGTTAAATGCTTGTTGATATTTCTGTGTTTCTGAATCTTTACGGAATACTTTATTAGATGACATTTTATGAAGTCCTCCGAAAGATTATATAAAATGTAACCCAACCAACCAGCGTTTAATCGTAAGAAATCATTAAGTATCTTCTCCCGCTTTGGGAGAGGGCGTGCCAGACTTTTACTGACTCAAACACTCACCTGTGTCCCAAGATTACTGAACTCTTTAGAACATTCCGTAGCCCTAGAAGGTAATAAATATACCTGACATCTTATTTCTCAAAAATGGCTCGTGTACGTCAGTAAAAATTCAGAAAGATGGTAACGATTCACTGCCGAAAGAAAAGAGTTAAGATACCGGGCATCATAAAATGTTTTACCGATTCATTCTTTCTTTGACAAATTAAATGACTAATATTGCTAAATTATTCCTAAAGCACCAAATGAGGTGGTGACAAAAGCGATACCGTTTGTGATAAGACATGCGGCCAACGGTCACATCGAGTATGTGGACCCTGAATCCGTGCCGTACCTGGGTTTCCTACCCCAAGACCTGGCCGACACCGACGCACTGTTGCTCTACCATCCTGAGGATTTGCTGTACCTGCGTACGGTGTATGAGACTATCGTCAAAGAAGGCGGACTGCCGAGATCTAAGTCTTACAGGTTAGTATTGACGATATTAAGAACTCCCCTCTCGGAGTATACATATAAAAATTTTGCTAAAACTGTTTTCGAAGGAATATCTAACGATGGACATCGAAAAACAAAGAAACGGGTCTTTGTAATTTTAAAGCTATGTATACTGAAAGCCAATGTCGAAATATTCGGGAAAAATAAGTCGGGAATGATTGGGAAACGATATAACTTTTAATTTATAGGTTTACAAAAGGATTTTGCAATACTATTCAGATGTCTAAAGAGTGTTGCCAACTTAAAGGGCTGTTGTGCGCAGCCGTTGGGCGTGTCGGCGCATGCGCTAACCCGCAGCTTTGTCGTTGTTTTGAATCTCCTGATTACTTCATTCTAACTTTATGTTCGGTCCAGTTAACCGAAAAAATATCCACAGATGGAATTTGACTGTAAAAAACATACTGATATTTTATATTAGATTAGAATAAATTTAATTTAAGGTTTGATTGAAATTTATCTTTATTGTACGGGACCAATCTTAATAATTATATTTTTCCAGGATGGTTACACAAAATGGTGATTATATTCGTCTGGAGACAGAGTGGTCGTCGTTTATAAACCCCTGGTCAAAGAAACTTGAGTTTGTTATCGGCAAACATCACATTCTAGAGGTAACATATTTTATTTTCATTCTTTTCTAATTTTGTTTTTCAGTAAATATCATTTCATATTATAAAACAAAGCCCCCTATCGCGTCTGTCTGTATGAGCGCGATAAACTCAAAGTTCACTGAACAGATGTTCAAGTAAATTTCACCAGTAAACTGAGTGATTCATAATAGATTTAGGTTTATAATCTGTATATATAAAACTCTTAACATAACGAGTTTCCTCCGTGCCTCGGAAAGCACGTTAAGCCGTTGGTCCCGGCTGTCATTTGAAGATCTTTGGCAGTCGTTACGGATAATCAGAAGCCAGTAAATCTGATTCCAGTCTTGCCATGAAGTACCGTGTCACCCCAGTTAATGGGTTGTGGAGGTCTGGTAGGCAGCCGCTCCTCGTAAAATACTGGTATTCAGCTGAATCCGGCTTGACTGGAAGCCGACCCCAATATAGTTGGGAAAAGGCTAGGCAGATGAATCTGTATATATAAAAGAAGAAATTAACTGGTTTACATATCAACGATAGGATTCTCCAGTATTCCAGCCCCTAAAACGATGAAAAGGACCCCTCATATCTAAAGTTTGTTTGAAGAAACCTACTTTTACGCGGGCGAAGCCGCTGGCAGAAACTGTACTAGCTTCTGCCAGCGCGAGCGGCCAGAGAAAAGCCGACAATTTATAAGTACCTACGAGTATCTAAGAGCCGTGCGTCACAGCTGGGCACATTGCAACATCCCGACATCTTGTGTACATGCTGTTTGTTTACAGGGCCCCACCAACCCGGATGTCTTTGAGGCTCCCGAACCGGAAAAGCCAACAAAAGGCTGTGACGAAGAAAAAAATAAAGCAAAAATGCTAAGAGAAAACATTATACGGACAATGAATGAGGCAAGTCATGTTAATTGTTATAAGAACAAAACACCTGGTTGTTTTCAGCAGTTTTATGGTAGCCTTTTTTTGGCTTTAGGAAAAATAATAATTTTCCTCTTACTTCAAAGTATTTATTTATTTAAACTCATGTACAGTGTTGGTACATAAGCGGACTCATTGCAACATAACATAAACTATACAAGCAATGTTTGTTGATAGCTTAACGAGCCCTTTACTGGGAGATAGTTCATAAACGGAAGCTTTCATTTGATCAATGATTATATTTTACATCGTGCTAGATCTGAAACTCAGTGGGTGGAGAGAGTGGTCCTGATAACTTAATTCGTTCATAACCAATCTGTTTGCGAGTATGTTAATGATAACGCCTCTTTTACCCAACCCTGTAGCGGTCATCGAGATGCAGCTGAAGTTGGTTTACTTGTGATCACTAAATCGCCTGCCTCGCAGGATGTTTATGAGTTATCCTCAGGATGGTTCGTTGTGTCGGTCCAGTCTGCACATAGCAACTCACGAACTGTCAAACATGATTAATATACCTAGCTAATCTTTTCTCACTTCACTGCTCTTTCCTATAACAGCTGGTCTATTCTGTAAACATCTCAACTTGAAAATGGATTGACAACTCAAATCTCCTAAGTTTTCATGATGAGATTTTTTTCAGAATAGCCCTACAGGATTCTCTCAGCTTTTGGGTGGTAAACCTTTGTATCTACCTCTACAAATTGATGTTAGCGTTTATGTGGTGCTCGTGTTTTTAATTACGTTTAACTGTAAACAAAAAACTAAAATATAACAGTTATTGGTACTTAAGAAAATACTTCCTATTATTCCTTGAATTTAACAGATAAACGTAATTAATGAACTCTATATGTACATAATTATGGTGTCTGCTTATTTGTGGTCTAAGACATGCTTGTCTTAGACAAGCATCTACATAATATAGCATGTTATGTAGTTAGTAATATAACATATTATGTAGTTGCCTTACATAGTAGACACTATGTGTAAAGTCTTGCATAAAAATTATAATGATTGTTTCATTTGACAGGCTCTTACTAAGCCAGCGGAAATAGCTAAGCAACAGATGAGCCAACGTTGCCAGGACCTGGCGTCCTTCATGGAGAGTCTCATGGAAGAGCCGCCCAAGACGGATGATGAACTGCGCTTGGAGATCCAATATCCCGACCATAGCTACTATGTAAGTACAGAAGTGTTCATTCTAGACTCACCTTTTTTTTTTAATGGGAAATCATCGAGACAGTTATCCTGCTCATGGTTGAGCGAGAGCCCGCATGTCAGACTCATATATTTAATCAATTCAATGTTTACTTACATGTATTTTTTTTTGGAAGTTAGATTTTAACATATTAATAATACTTATCACAATTCTTTAATAATTTTGGTAAATTATTCAATAGCTGTTCTCCTTCAACCAAAATTGTTTTTTTGCCGTAGTTAGTTCCTGCGCGTGCATTCGTAAGTTAAACTTGTTTTTACTTCTAATGTGTGTGTTATTGTGCCTTTTTATGTAGTAGTATGTTTTGATTTCGGAATTCATGGTGATTTTATTTATGAGAATGCAGGTGTGTGATATTTGTTAAGTTGTGTGAGATTTAGTAGGTTTATCTTTTCGTATAGATAGTTCTTTATTGATTGAAATGCACTGCATGTGATCCTTTAGTTGCCCTTTATGTTTGTGGCCCCGGTATCACTTTTGAGCATTCCTGCAGACGTTGGCCCTGTTCCCGATTTCAGTTGTGCCGATTTTTTGACTCATTGGACTTACTTTTTATTTGTTTATTAGACACACATACAGTTATCATTACAGACCAACACAATGCGATAGTTTACACAAAAATATAAATTACTATAATAATTTCATGCCATTAGTAGATTCAATACAAAATATTTACAAAACATTAAAACGAATTGACCAATATAGGTAAAATTAATACTATATAAGGCAATTAATTGTTTACACGATGCAATTATTTAATTTAATTAATTAATTGACATTATTATATACTAACACTATAACATAAAAGTGTAATACAACTAGGGATTGCAATCCAGCAGCGTTTTCAATCCAGCTGGATTTTTGCTGGATTGACCTGAATCCAGCTGGATCCTAAAATGTGGAACGCAAATAAAAAGGCGGCATTTATATTTTTTTTAATTTAGTAATTTGTATAATAACTTCTAACGATAATCTATGAAACCTTTCACTAATTTGCTTTCGTTTCTTAACCATTTGAGATCAAAAGAATATAATAATAAATAACATATACCCTTTTGTAGTGACATCTGATGTCACAGAATCCTGCATCACGCAAGCTAAGTTCTCAGCGCGATTTGAATAGATACAACAACCCAAAATCATTTATCGGGCAGTTGCCATTACACAGTTGTCATCACATATAACAATTACGGATGCAATTCGAAACTAAACAATATAAATTGATACGTTTGCGGATCCGCATCGCTGGATCCAGCACATAGTGCTGCCAGTATATTTAAAAAGGCGCTGGATCCAGTTGGATTGCTGTATGCTGGATCCAGCAATTGCAATCCCTAAATACTACTTTTGCGAACACGCTCAGTCGACATGAGAATACATAAATTTTGTCAGTTGAACCAGGCTTTGTTAATGGGAACTTGGCCATCAAGTTAATGCGACCCCGCGGCAGTGCAATATCAATGTGCAATACCTGCCGCATCGTTAGTTATCGATCTAGCAAGCGCCGTCACTAGAAGATGATCACAGACGCAATCATTTTATTCTACACTACTCTTAGCGTGTTTGCGCAAAAAACCCATACAAAAACCATCAGTCAACTTCAGAACATCCTCCTTTTTTGAAAGTTGGTTAAAGTTTCTTTTGACTGCTTCATCGCTTTGTCTAGTGGTTAGAAGGCATACGGCTGTGCATGAGACCCTGAGTTGTATCCCGTAGTCGTGGACGTTTTATAGGGCTGTCCTTCTGGAATGCTCAATAGCAACCAGGGGTCTGAATTTGTACGAGGTTGGTAGTAATATTGTCACCTCGTACTACATGGCACAAAAATACACTCGCATTGACGGACCCATACCATAGGTATGTAACGTTATTTATATAAGTAAGTGATAAGTAAGTAAGTTTATTTGTATCAAATACGTCAAACGAACTTGCAGACTTTACTTTCGAAGAAGAAACTTGCATTAGACGCATTGTCCACGAACCTAACTATGAAACTCTGTCGACATAGCTGCAACGACATGTCGGAACGCCTCGTCGATAGTTTCATAGCTCTGTAGGTAAGCTTCACGTAGGCGTACTCCAAGCGTACAGTGAGGAATACGAGCACAGTCAGAAACGGATTATTCTAAACAACTAGCTTTTGCTAGGCGGCTTCGCTGGGAGCGATTACCCTACCCTACCGTACCCGTGTACCTAGTTACCTACCCTACGCTACCTGATTAACGGCGACGACTTCTCGCGCTGGGCCTTAATACACAGACGATGGGCCGGAGCGAAGGGGAATGGGCGGCTGCCGCTTCCTTCTGCGAAGCAGTAATGTTTACGAACGAGAAACCACTCTCTACTATCGACAGAGTTGACGATCAAGGAAACGTAAAGACTTTTGTGCTCTAATTTATTACGTATATTGTTAGAACGCGCACAGTGAAGCAACATAAATTAGCACTCACATAATAGTTTATTAAGAGTAACTTGTATCATACTTTGGCCATATGTAGCAATAATGTCTGCAATAGTCTGTAATGAAAGTCAGTGAAAGTTCTATCAAAGTTCAAACGGAACAAACAGTCAGACAAAAATGTTAGAAGTAGCATTTTTGATATAGGTATCGAATAATTATACTTTCATATATACATTTGCAATTGCTCGCCCAACAGTTCCAATAAAAAAAATTGGTGTCGGCCGGGAATTAGTTGCCAATAGTGCAATCACATATTGCAAAAAATATTGCCCATTTAGAAGATAACTGTATTAATATTTCATAATAATAATCGTGTTTACGCACAAGACACGATTGTTTTGTTTCTCAGGAAATGTCCAACTGATCATGGTTATGTTTTTTTCACTTGATGTACTTTTTAAGTACAATTTTATGTTTCCATTATATTTTATAATTAATGGCTCAACAATAAAATATAATAGATCGCCCGCCATCTTGACGCCAGCTGTACCCTAATTTGGAAATAATTTTATTCTGAAGAATGTACAGATATTTTAGAGCAAGGTACTGAATAGTACCTTTTAGGTACATTTTATCGGTAGTTAGTATAATTTAACTCGCTTCGGTACATCTGCCATACCGGGGAGAGAAAAGTGAGAGTCAGCTCTCACCTTTCTTTTATTTTCGTGGGCTATCCTGAATGTCATCTCGTCTTCAGATAGACGATCGCAGATCGCTAAAAATCAGTGGTCCCTTATGATGTCTTCAGACAGTGATACTTAGAACGTGAACGAATTTAGACAGTACAAATTATGCCACATCGCACCTAAGTTCTAACTCACAACTTTGTGATCGAAAAGTTGATCCCATAACGTTAATGAAAACGTGTCTGCCACAGAGCCATCACGTTTACCGTTATGTGACGCAACAGGACGCAACGATTACCATCAATTATCTGATTGAGTCGATGATCTAAAGTATTATATAATAAAGTATTCAATAAAAGGCTTTTAAGCTATCATTATGAACTTTAATTTATAGTGTAGCTTTTTTATTTACAGTATTTTTTGTTAAGACTTAGATTTGCAATAATACTGAAATCTTAGCCTATTATATATTACTTAAAATTAACAATACGTACGAATTACATTATATTACCCAAGGAAAAGTCACGTTAAAAATAAGGAGGGCTGTAGAACACGTGAGAAAGTAACCAATCAATATCTTTGTCATAGGCATCGATGTTACGTAGACGCCACGTGACACTAGCTCCGTCTAACAGGCGCGTCTAACTGCCGCTCGCCGTGTGGGGGTAGCAAACACGTGCTGTTCATAACGAACTAGGAATTATGGCGAGCCCTGTCAGGAAGAACGTCGTAAGCGACAGTTTTAGGTTTTTGCTGAAAAATATGCTAACAGCAACTATAGTTTTATCATGCACCACGTGCCCTATTGCCTGTTCTCGTGAGGACCTAATGCATCAGTCATCAGGCATTGCCGTGGCCGTGTCAGTACTCGGCCACGGCAACTACTTAGATACCTTGCCTGGCCCAGTGGCCCAGTGGCCAGGTAAGGTATCTAAGTAGTTTAAGTGGCAATCAGCTATCGTCATGCTAAGAAGAACTATTTTATTAGACATGAATAACTAGCTGCTGCCAGCGGCTTTGCCCGCGTGATAGTTGAAAATTACAACAATGGATCTGAGCATGCCGTCATTGCGGCGTTAGGTCCCCTCTTTGAGGAGTGGTTGGAAAGAGGTCACGGCGTCCTCTCGTTCCGTATGACGCAGGTCCTCACCGAACACGGTAAGTTCGGGAGGTTCCTGCATCGGATCAACGAGGAAAGGAATGCTAGCGAAGGAGGCTACCTACCGCGAGCGCGTGAGGGAACGGCCTTCACGCCACCGCCGCCGACATCCCGATCCCGATTTTCGACCACCGTAGGCGCGGGCTTGCGGCAGTCTGGTAATAATCTGGACCGAGCCTAGTCCGCCGCGTCAACAGCGCGTTGCCAGCAACTGTAGGGGCCCGGTAGGGCCGAAGCCTCTGGGGATCACGGAAAGTCCGAAAAGCTGTCATCGTGTCCCCCACATCGAAGGCAACGAAGGAACGGGGTAGGGGTTTAGTCAGTAAGAGTCTGACACGCCCTCCCACTCCGCCCAAGAGTGGGAGAAGTCATTCTGATGATTCCCTAACCGGAAAAAAACCCCAAGGGATTTACTCCTAGGATAAAAGTATTCTATATGCTTATAAGTATTCTATATTCAAGGACATGGTCTACCTTTAGTCCAAATTTCATCAAAATCCATTCGGTAGTTTTTCGCGTGAAAGGACAACAAAAACCCGTACAAACATTTTTTTTTAGAATTAGATTGTCTGTAATACTTTTGAATTATGACAGAGAAAAATCATATCTGCAAAAAATGCAAATTGTCGCTTACGATGTTCTCCCTAAAAAGGGTTGACGTTTTGTTGCGTAAACATCGTTTAATCATTGTAATTAAATACGCGGTAGCGAATATGATTTCTGTTATGCACGCGACCCTCATATTTCAGGTCATATACGAGTAACTGTTATTGTTATGAACAGTTTCTTTGACCTATTTCTTTATGGGTTTACCCCCATCATTGTTTAACGTTTGAATCCCCAACCGGTCCTATGAGACCGCGCTGTTATTGTTTTACTATTGTGTCTCGTTTCGCGGGTATCTGAGTAATTAACATAATGTGTATTTTCTACATAGTTAAAACTATAGTCGTTTAAACCGAGTACATCGAAGGAGTGGAACAATTTGCCTGCTGCGGTCTTCTCGTCAGATTATAATTTTGGTGTCTTTAAGGTTACAGTCGATAGGTACTTAATAAACTAGTGCGCCTCAACATCAACGATTGCATCGCTGTTTAACATCAGGTGGGATCGCAGTCAAGCACTAGTTTATAATTTAGGTGTCTTCAAGTTTAGGCTGATTAGCCTTTTAATAAACTAGTGCGCCTCAACATCAACGATTGCATCACTGCTTAACATCAGGTGGGATCGCAGTCAAGCACTAGTTTATAATTTAGGTGTCTTCAAGTTTAGGCTGATTAGCCTTTTAATAAACTAGTGCGCCTCAACATCAACGATTGCATCACTGCTTAACATCAGGTGGGATCGCAGTCAAGCACTAGTTCATAATTTAGGTGTCTTCAAGGCTAGAGTGAATAGCCTCTTAATAAACTAGTGCGCCTCAACATCAACAATTGCATCGCCGTTTAACATCAGATAGGATCGCGACCAAGCACTAGTTTATATTATTTAAAAAAAAGTTATTGACAAACTTGTTGGTCTTAGGTTCAATTCCTTAGACTGGAAATTGAATTTTTGAGTTTTCCAGCCAATAAGAACTTATATAAGAATGGGAAAAACCTTGCTCCTATGAGAAGGTCAACTATAACTCAGCTTGGGAAATACAAGAATGAGTGAGATATGTAATTGGCAGTATCATGTGAACACAATGTTTTATCCTCCACAGGAAAGGGATTCGGTGATGCTAGGAGGCATTTCACCGCACCATGACTATTATGACAGCAAGTCCAGCACCGAGACGCCGCTGAGCTACAACCAGCTCAACTACAATGAAACATTGCAGCGGTACTTTACTTTTCTATCTACCCTCTTTGTTTACTGAAACATTACTTTACTTTTCTATCTACCCTCTTTTTTTTTACAAAAACATTGTTACTTTTCTGTCTACCCTCTAAGAACTAAGTATGCCAAGCTATGGTTCACATAGCTGAAGTAATTTTTCATTCAGTTGTACAGCTATGTTTATGTAGTTTGTATTCTGTATACTATATTTTGTATGGGAAATCATCCAATGCCTTCTCTTAGTCTAAGGCGGAGCAAGATGGCGTGTCAGTATTTTACAGAGTAAAATCCACTCTTATGAACCTTCTTGGCCTTCCTCTTGTTCTCGTTTCGTCTCCTAAAAGTTAATAGTTCTCAGAACAAATAAGAGCTTTTCAAAACTATAACATTATCTTTTTACATCTATTCAGGTACTTCGATAGTCATCAGCCTATCACCTATGATAACTTCGGCACGGCCACCGGCGAAGACATTTTCGCACCGAAAGAGAGGCCTTCCAAGTATGCGTAAGTGTGATTTTTTGTTATATGATAATTTCTGTTCCTAGAAGATTACATCTTTCCTTAGAGATTTACTCAATTTATTATTATATTCTAAATGTTATATAATGAAAGTTTTAGAACCTGATGGAATTTGGAGTTAAAAACTAACTAGAACTGGAAGGAAATGAACTTACCCAGTTTTATACTATTTCAGGCCTTGCTTGTCGCCGATGGCACAGCATTCAAGGGACTCGGGAGATATCACCTGTTCCTCTGACTCCAACGGGATGATCATGATCTCTAACAGCCCGGTGCCGGCGGGAGACTACCAGCCTATCAGGCTCACGGAGTCATTGCTTAACAAGTGAGTAGACTTGATGATGAATTAAAACGATTTGTATGAAATATTGCTATATTGAACAGCAATATTTTATACAATGCTATTTAATGGGTCACTATATTATTGTATCTCTCTAACTGGACGCCTATTTTGACGCACAAAATAAGTAAACTGAATATATTTAAATATAGTAAAAACATATTTATATATTAATGTATGTTTTTAATATAATTATATACTGACCATAATACTGTGCTTTGTTGATCATGTTTATATAAATAAATGTATCTACCTACAACAAAATCTTATTTTTGAAGGCACAATGAAACCATGGAGAAGGAATTGCTGAAGAAGCACAGGGACACTCGTTCTACCAGTAAGGAGTTCAGGGAGAAGAAGTCGAATGAGACGAGGAAGAAGAAGAAGGAGCATCTGGCTCGTTGTAACGCTTCCTACCATCCTACCAGTGCTGGCGCTACTGAAGTACACGTAAGTGTTTTATATCTTTATTTATTTTGAGGCTTTTATAATTGTTAATTTTATTTATGTCTACTGGATTATTTCTGGTGTATAGGTTGTTTGTACGATGACGTTACTTTTTTTTACGAATTTTGTTGTTTTAATTGTATTTCTGATGGCTATCGTTAAAAGGACAGATTATTTGATTGAACCTATTTAGCACTAGCTTTCGACATTCACGCGAGTAAAGACATAGAGCCAAATAAAATAAAAAGTATTCTGTGTCATTTCTTGGGGTTCAAACTTACTCCATACCAAATTTAATCAAAATCGGTTTAGTAGTTTAATTGTGAAAGTTACGCTTTCAGACATATTTACTTTCACATTAATACAAGTTTGTATACCTAGTTGATTTTCTAACATTAAAAATGTGATGTATCGAGTTCGTTACTTGATATATACACTTTTGACTGATTAAGATAAGATTTAGGGTTTATTGGCCTAGACAGAAAGGGGAGAAAAGTGGGAAGGTCTCTTCCATGCAGTGACACAATACAGACATGTAAGTAGGCCTATGCCGTCGTATGACATCTTTTGACTGAAATGTTGAAGTAGAGGCTCAGAAGTGTAAGTACAGTAAGGTGACCGTATTCTCCTTGGTGCCTACAGCAGCCACACGGGCTGAAACGCGCGTCGATGACGACGGAGGCCGAGCCGACGTCGCACAAGCACCACTGCCCGTCGCCCCGCCAGGCGCGCCGCAACAAGCGCCAAGCGCCGCCCGCTACCTTCACGCAGCCGCCGGAGCCCGTCACCACCACAGTCGGTCAGTTGGCTACAGGTATACTAGAG
Source organism: Mythimna separata (assembly GCA_030763345.1). Classification (NCBI taxonomy): domain Eukaryota; kingdom Metazoa; phylum Arthropoda; class Insecta; order Lepidoptera; family Noctuidae; genus Mythimna; species Mythimna separata. Next base: position 15,319,925 of record CM061167.1, on the reverse strand, counting down.
GCTGCTGGCATGACGGACGAATGCAAGCTTGTTTGATTTTACTTCAACTCAGGATCTCAGATCATTTTCATTCTCATCTTTGACTAACTTTCCGAAAGGAAAACCCGTATATAATAAGTATTCTATGTTGATTTTTGAGTGAACTTTTGTAATTAAAACTTTAAACATTGTGTTATAAAATTCTTAAACTTGAAAATTATCTTAGATCCTGAATTCAAATTCATATTCAGCATTTATAAACGACTATTTACTTACATTCATTGAATTAGTCGTATTTTGTAGTTTTTGAACTGTTATAGCGTTGTAGTATTGTAGTGTTGCACAATAGAAACGCATTACCTGTCGTCACTATTGAAAACTGACCCACTATAACTTTATTTTGAAATGGGCTTAGCATTTGGTCTCTAATAATAGACATGTTATCAATTTCAATGAAATATTGCATTGATCATAAAAATCAAAATAGCAATACTTCTAACCCATATTGACGCGGTAATTATAAGATTCAAAACGTCTTAAGCACAATAAGAATAAGATAATACTACTTAATCTGAAATTCTATAAAATCACTAACTGAAAGGGTCAGATTTCAATCTTGTGACTATTGCATTAGAGTAGGTTTTGCTTCGACCTCCTCACGCCACCTATTTATTCAATAATAATGTGCATAAAACAGAACTGTACACATGTATCATGCACTTAGCACATACAGTGTGATCATAATAATAATAATAATTTACTCTTTATTGTACACCAAAGAAATACATTTTTAACAAAGAGCTTAAGATTAGTAGGGGTGGTACAATGGGCGGTCTTATCGCTAACAGCGATTTTTTACAGACAACCTTTGGATGGAATTGACTTGAGAGAATAGATACGCAGGTAGTTTCTGGTGTACTATTTACATGTATACAATACATACTAAATAATGAAAAACAAAAAATAAATATTATATAATACATAATATATACCATGATTATATATATACAGATCATTATCAACCCAAAGATAATTGTGGATTGTAGTATCAAATTCCGATACTTATCAATTACTTATCTAAACAGCGAGATGCATGTTTGGTAGAATATTATCTCGATTAGTATTATATCGAAAAATATTAAATATTATTCAATGGTTTTGATGAAATAATAATACGTTAACCCCCGATTTCTGAGTTAAGTATTTCACCTTGAGTATTTCTCATTCTCTAATCTGAAGTAAATAAACCCTTGAAATTGGGCATTGCAGTTGCGAAGTTCTTAATTCAAAATATATACTTAATTCAGAAGCTCGCACTTAGTTTTCTCGGTTTTTCAACAGTCCGATAACTTTTAATTGAGGAATAAAAATGGCGACTTGATAGTTTACGCATAGAAAATATGTCAAACAGTTATATTTATTATTTTGATAAAATTTATCCGACCATTGGAAAATCGACCCTAAGTATGCCATTATTACGTCACAATTTCATAGAGAGACAGTTTCTAAAAGTCAGTTTGAACTAATGGCGTGTTGTGATTACAGCATCCAATCCGTGGCCTAGCCCGCCCGCCAACAACATGAACGCCTTCATCCTGGGCGTGGGCATCCCTCCGCAGATGTCCATCATGAGCCCCATGCCCCATGCCATGTTGCCCATGCACACCATGCCGGCAGTGCCAGGTACCGCTATCATTCCTAATAGCTTGTCATTCTAAACATACTAAAATCTGGCTAGATCTTACAGTTAATCTAAACTAATATTAATCCCAGGACAAACCGACTTCAAAAACCTGTGTTGAGAGTCGGTTTTGTGCAGCCTACAGGAATTTTTTTAAAATGATTGATAATAAAATTTTCTAAAACTTACGTATTCACCAATTTCCAACATTCAACACACACACATCCCTCTGTCGGGAGTTTCAGTCAGTTTCCAATTTTCGTTTATTAAAAATTTAATTCGTTTATTTAAAATCCTTCAAATACTCGTATGTATGCCAACCCTACACGCAATTACAATATAGTACATCTTTATTAGATAAAGAAAAATACGCCGTACGCAATAAATGGAAATGTCATCAATTACGCACTGGTTGTAAAGTTTTCCTCTACAACAAATAAAATATAGACTTGAATATAGTCTTTTATGTCATAATTACTACATTCCTTTTAAAATTACAGTATCTGGCAATCACCTGTCATTACACAAGTACATACGGTTCATAAGTTTGAACATCGATAGAGACGATAGTAAAAAGCCGAACTGAACCAGTTCGGCTGTTTTGACAAAAACAACAAGAGCAACTGAATCTGTTGCTCTTGGTGTTTTTAGACTTTGAATTGTTGGAACGTCACCATTTTAACAGTACCCCTATGTTACAGGTATGTACCCGATGTACTATGCGCAGCCCGCTCCGCAGCCAATGCCCACTACTTCGGGCCACCACTACGCACCTTCTACTAGCCAGCAACACCAGTTTCAGGCACCTAGTAAGTTTGACGTTTGTACAGTATTCGCGCCAGTAGAACACTGTGTTTAAATATTATGATTTAAAATTAGAAACATTGCTTCATGAATATTTTTGTTACAGTTATGATGTACGGCCACCCGATGTACGGGCAACCCCTTATGTACTCGCCCTTGACTCACCCGATGTCGTACCCCATGCAGCAATCTCACATGATGGCACAGTCCATGCAACAGCACTATTCCAACACCATGAACCCGCTGGGACTGACCAGCAGCAACTATGAGGAGGTACGTCACCCGTTAACCATTTCTATTTCTTACCAGCACAGTTTTATTGTTATACAGAATTTAGAATGGACATCATTTCGATTGATTTGTAAATTAATGTTTTTGAATGTTTTGTTCACACGCAAAGTGCTTTCGGTAGATAGATGTACGAGTAACTCCCAAAAAAATGTGGGATAAGTTCGATTCAGTCGAGCGTCGCTCGATGTATTGTGTCGATATCACGAACACGTACCGTGCACTATCACTTGTTGGTCGGTTTTGAGAGCTTGCTTCGCCAGAACGACTCGTTCAGCACCGGCTTCAGTTGTGATCTGAAAGTGATGACTTCGTGACCAGTACCTAACAAATTACTAAAAAAGTCGCAAGCATTTAACGCAAATGACCAGACATTTTTTCTTTCAAAGTAACTAGATACCATTAACAATTTCATAGATTAACTGAACTTAGTTTTTTTACCGTAAGAGGTTAGCAAGGTAAGCAAGATAACTGAATTTATAATTCATAATATTTTTCGACACTAATTTGATTTTCTTTTTTTTCTATATCCCACACTAGGACTATTTTTTTTCTTTTTTTTGAACAAGCGGTTTAGTTTAGCCTTGACTTTGAAAGTAAACAAATAGATTGGTCGTGGAAAGCGTTACACTCACCGTTGTTGTCAACCTGCACAGGCTTGTAAGCCCAGTTTAACATTGAGGCCAGGCAAGGTGCAGGGCAGCTCGTGGCGCGACAAGAAAAGAGCAGAATTTCATGGCGCTTCAAAAACAGACAACGGCACCGCAGATAGTCTGTCGTCCAATGCGTTGAACCGGGTATGCAATATAACTTCTAAGAGATCATAATTCCAAAATGATTTTCCATTTGCTGCATCACTCGTAGAATGATTGTTTATTTTGATTCCTCGTGATTCTTGTTATTTAACTGATTTGCAATATCACAGGTCGCTTTCAAAATAAGAGATCATTTTTGTGATTTTTATTTTCAAAATAACATCTTTTCGTCCCATATCATTCAGTACCATATTCTTTGTTGTTGAAATTCATAAGACGATTTTTTTCATGTACATAATTATACTGACAATTCGATTTCAATCTTATTTCTTTCAGTAAATACCGCTTCATTTTACTTAGCATGTACAGCTTTTTATTTATTTTTGTTGGCATTTGTAGATTTTTCTTTTGCACTTTTTAAATGCTTTAATAGGAGTCGGGGCCGCACAAAAGTCAGAATGGGAACGAGGACTCGACGATATACTCTACAGACATCCAGTCTTCCAACAGTTTGAGTCATAAGGTTAGGGCTGCACAAATTGTGGCTCATATTTTTCTTGTAAATCTCATTTCAATTATTCTTGTAAATTTATCTTTCATTTTTACAATTTCCTTATTACTATAACTTAATAAATATGTGAAGGAGCATACCTGAATGGTCTCTCGGGCATTCAAATAGCCCTTGAACTTTCGGGGCTCCGTTGTATTAAGTAACCTATTCCATTTTCAATCTATCCAACCACCTTTTCATCAGGTGTTATTTAAATGTTAAGATATTTGTAAATATTGTCAAAATGTGATATCAAATTCCCTTACAATAATAATTTGTATAATGTGTAATTAAAGGAAACTGAGTTCGATTAAGATAATTCAAAACACTATTTTTAATATTTACTCCGAAAATAATCAGTTAGTATAGCCTTGGTACCTATAAACGTAATAAATATAAAGGAAATTGTTACGACAGCAAGGTTGATAACGCGCTCGTCGAGCCTTGAGATGGCTGGTCATACATCTCAGGTATCTTTGTCAAGTTTTAAAACAATTTTTTTCTTGAAAACAAAATAGTTTTGCATCAAGTCATAGAATTACAAGGCATAATAAAATAACGTTTAGGTTCTCATAGCAGAATTGGTTATAGAAAGTTTTTTTTATTGGCATAAATTATCATAATAAAATCTAGCAATCATGACAAGTAGAAATAGTTTAAATTTTAAAAATAGTGCGTGTAAAAGTTTAACAGTGCATAATTATACTCGTTACAGTTTCTATTTTGACTTTACCTCAAATAATAATAGATCGTTACGCAATGACTTCATGGTTTATTTTCCCTTCAGAGCACAGAGGCCGCGACGAACACTCCTCCTCCCAGGGAGAGTCGTCTCAACAAGCTGAACCGACTCGGGAACAGCGAGGAGACGCCCGACAAGACGGACGGAGAGTCTAGCTACTCATCCTTCTACTCCTCGTTCTTTAAGACTGAGTCCGGCAGTGCCGAGGACAGTGGTGACGGCAAGAACGGCAACAAGCCCCCAGTGAGGGTAAATATCAGCATTTTAATTCATCAGCGGCAACGAGTTCTTCGCCAGACCTTGGACTTCCCTACACAGGATTCAATGGCCTGTGTCGGTCACAAGGTCGGCCATTTCTGTCTAGAGCTGTTTCAGTATTTTTTCAGTTGAGGCTTCCTATCTCCTAGCTACGGAAGGGTAACACCTTTAGTCGCACATGGGTGGGTGACGATAAACCTTCCGATTTCTTGCCTTCATCTTCAGACTTTGGGCAAGTGGATTGGTTGCCCTCTGTCGTTTGTAAAACGCTAGCCGTCGTTTACTTCGTGGGCAAGCAGATGGAGGTAGGTTACCATTCAAATAAATCAACTAGGTTTACAATTCGAATACGTACCTACAAATTGATTTTATCGAAATGGATATTATAAAGCTCTAGACAAGGTATGTTTTTAAATCTTTTTCAGGTTGGTACTACTTCTATATTAATACTTTATCTATGTACTATTTACTCACAAAGTATTTTATTTGCTCTTTTTTTTTGTTACGTCAGACAATAAAAAGAAGTATGATTTCAGAGCCCATTAAACCGTGTACCCCAGCCCGCGAAGAAGCCGGCCGCCTGGAGGAAGATGGAACCTCCATGGCTAGAACAGGTACGTGCCTCACAATTAGTGTGTAGTTAGCTAGCTTTATATCATAAAACTGAAGTTTTCTTGTTTGATTGCTCACGCTAATCTCAGAAAAATCTTTTAGTTTTTGGTAACCCATTTTTAGAAAAAGGCTATAGGTCATGTTCCATCACGCTACGACCAACAGTAGTAAAGCAGTACACAATTTGAGTGAAACCGTAGGGAACAGCTAGTTTAGGATACAGTCTTATCATGATTAGGAGAATCCTAATTGGCTCACTATTCAACTGCGTGGCGGAGGTCTCCTACTCACGACTGTCATCGGCTATTGAGGACCAGTCCCTCCAGTGAGAGTCAAGTTCATCTCTCCACCTCGCCTTGGTCTGCTGCGATGACGCCATGCATTTAATAGGACCTATAAGTAGCTCTTTTAGCCCTTAGCTCATCTGGCATGCGATAGACTTATATGAACCAATTCTACTTAAGAACAGCAGCTTTCCAGGTAACATGTTCGAACTTAGTTTTGGTGCGCAGTATTGTGTTCCTTACACGGTCCGATATTCGAACCCTCAGGATACTGCGCTCCATGGCTCGCTGGCAAACCTCGAGCCTGGACCCCAGCTGGAAAGTCAAAGACCAGGTTTGGTGCTCCATACGTGAGTATAGGGAAAACCTCATATCCATAATTTTCCGCTTCAGCCATTGCGGAAGATCTCGTTTGAAAAGATCCTTAGAGAATGAAGAAGTTAGTTTGTTGACTTTAGTCCAGTAACAGTTAATTCTAATAATATGTGGTGTTTTACAGGTATGCGTGACTTCAGAGCTGGTCTACAAGTACCAAATCCATACCAAGTCTTTGGAAGAAACCCTTACCGCCGACAAACAGAAAATGAAGAATCTGGAACAGGTTGGTCACGAAAATTTACTTCTTATTATACAGTCGACATAATTTCATGAAAGCAACACTTTTGTTCCGATCACATTCTTGGGGTGATGAGACTTTGAAACATATCTGCTTGAATATATCGTATATGCAGCATTTAAAATTCTTTTAGGTATTATTATCAAAGACTAAGGGATAGTGATATACGCAGCCAGTATTTTCATTGCAGAAGTGTCTCTCGCATTGACTGATCTTCGACCTGTTCTAATTTCCAGCCTTCCCTGGTCAACGAGCAACTCAGCCAGCTGTACCTCGACCTCCAGCTGGAGGGTGTGGCTGCAAGGCTTACCTTAGAAGAAGGTATTACCAGTTCCAGTAGCTCCGGCGAGGAAACCACCACCAATGTTAAGGTATATAACTTAATGTAGCTAACACTATTACTCAATGTATTATTGCCAGTCTTTGTAAATAACCAGTAGAAACTTTAATGGATTCACTAACACTGTTATATACTATTAATGTTCTATTAATGTGGTTATATCATTTCTATATGAAAGGCTGCATGAATGTTAAACTAGCCAGTGTGTAGACACTGTTACAGTGGAAAACAACACTTATTGATGGTGATACTGTATAACAACACCGAGACTTGTTAACTAAACATGATTCGTGAAGAGAGAGAGGAACCTAAGTCTGAAGCCTGATTCGAATTCCATCTGCATTTAGTTTCACAAGTGAAACTAACCGCTCAATGGCTTTATACTAAGTGGCTAATCTGCAGGAAGGATCATTCTATAAGGTTGTTTACTGTGTCTAACAGACAGTTTAACGCTTTTTTTCTTTTGGCTAGATTCCTTATAAAAGAGCTTCCACCTACGCCAGGATGCGTGCAGAAAGAAACAGGGTTAGGACCTTTTATTACTAGTTAAACAAATACGCTACAATAAAAAAAAACATTGGAGTAAAAATAATTTCTCTGGCAGTGAATAATTAGAAAACGATGAAGTTGTGTATGTACGTTATAATTATACGGCGCAACTTACAATCTCATACTGTTACGTTATTTCAAAGTATTCCATTTTACATAATATTAGTCTTTTGTTATATTTTGTAAGAGCAAAATCATCATTCTGGTTTGTAAGCTATTCTCGCTCTTACGATACAGGATCGCCCAGAACTAGACCCAGGGCAACACTGATTTTTGTACAGAAAGTATGTTCATGAAATAATTATAATTATTAAACTACTATCGCACGAGTGTTGGCACCTGGAAGGGATCTATACATTATTATTATAATATTTAACAACTAATTTCAATATACACACACAGCTTGACCATAATAAGAAGCTTTGCTGCCAAATAAATTATTTATAAAACCTCCAAGTGCTATTAAACTTAAATTGAAACCTGCCTGAACCTCGGAATCTTTTGACAATTAAAGCACTGAGGACTGAATTGCGTATATATTATTATATATTAAATAACGATTCAGTGCTGAGTGAGTAATTCAAGAGCACGAATTCAACTGGATCATTGTCGGTAGATCACAACCATTATTTTATGTTAGTATTAGCTAGAAAAATCACAAATCATATATAGTTCACTGCTTGAGTTATTTAGCCTCATTACTGCACCTAAATCACCTATTATAGTTTTCTTTCTTTTTCTTATTGTTGTACAATATACTCGTAATCATCTTCGGCAGATATGCGAATTTGCAGTTTGACATTTGAGATGTACAGTAATTCTACATAATAAACAGATCAACTTTTAATTTATTGGCTATAATTATAATATATAAAATTCGATACTGTATTTTAAAGAATTTTTACCGAAATAAGATATAAAACAACTGTTAAGTACGAGTAAGCAAAATTATATTCGCATAACTAGGCTGAATGAACACTCTCATTACCAGCACAAATTGTTGTTTTATGAAACTGATTCCTAATCAAAGTGTCCACTATCAATCTATCTCTAAGTCAAGGAAAGTCATGGAAAAATCGGGGAAGTGCAAGGTGGTAAGGAAAAGTCAGGGAAAATTGAAACAATTCCAAGTTAGTATGAAAATATTTAATTTGAAAGTGGGCAGTTTCATAAAAAGATAATTTCATTGGTAAAAACCCAATGTTAAGTTATTTATATTCTCTAATAATATACTGTCTGAAAGATTGGAGTGAATTAAAAATTATCTTGCATGCATAGTCAGAAAACTTTTACTTTGATAATTTATTTTAACAAAACAAACAAAGCTTACATGTTATTAATTTGTACCTAGTAGGTCCCCTTTCACTTTCATGAAGACGCTTTATCAAATCTGTCTGTTTCCGTATTGCAGGGATATATAGCGTTCGGGAAGTGGGCTATTACACACTCGTGCTTTTTCTTTACCATTCCCGAACTCGTGCGTTCTCTGTCCCAACTGTCAAACTAATGTCTATTTAAAAGAAAAATCAACCACGAAGTTTATACAAAAAAAAGGTTTTTCGTGCAAATATTTCTGAAAAGAAGCTACTAATTTGTTTCAATATGAAATTTAATGATTTGATTCAATGAGTTAGGTTAGGTTTTATTTCAATTCATCTCATTAAATTTCATTTTTTTTTCATTTCATAATCAATAAAAACATTCTACTGAAGACTTGGCTGTATGGGCTTAGTTCCCTTTGCTTACCCAGCATGGGTGAAGATAAAAAAATCTCTGCTTATGTATATTATTTTACGGTTGGCGCCATTTTGATTAGTTAGTTGAGTTTATTGTGTTTTTATTATTTCATTAAATTGCCTCATTTTTTCGCAACTGTATTAAAAATAGTCGTTCAGTACACGTGCGGAACTGTCATTGCAACTTGTTCCGACTGTCAACCCTCACCTTCGGCTGCGCCTCGGCTCAGGAGACATTTGTCGGAACTCTTTACAATGACAGGCTTTTCGCACTCGTAATGAAATAGACTATATTTAATAATAATTAAACTTCAATTATGCATGTTAAAGTTTTTCTGACTTATCTGTTGCCTTTTTGATGTCGTATGATCAATGTGTAGAAAATAAATGTTGTATTTGATTGCTTCTATATTTCTCAAGAGCGTTAACTTCCAATTATGAGCTAAATGGCTCAAAAATACGATTTTAAAATCCGTTCATATCCATTTATGATATATTATTTTGTAATTTGCTAAAAAATAACTCTGAAAGTAAAATCGTAATAATGATATATTACGATTTTACTTTCAGAGTTATTTTTTTAGCTTGAGAAAGTCTAATGTTCAAAGAGAGTTAATAAACAAAAATACAAGCTAGTAGCTAGGACCCTCAACAAGTTTCACTGATTTAGTTTAACAATAAAGAACATTAAAATTATGTCAAATTATCCAAAGTAACATTTTAAAATCTCTATTTAAATAAGTGAATATGGTTCACAAGCGTGCTATTAATTTAAATGAAATCCTATCTATCTATTTAGACAAGAATATTTCCTCATATGTTATTATTAAATCACGTGTTTAAATCATAAATCGTTAATGAATATAAACGGGTTTAAAAATCATAGTTTTTGAGCCAAATAGCGCCGAATTCGGAGTTAAGGCTCTAAGTTACGGTATACAAAAAAAAGTGGCCAAATGTGTGATTTTATTCCGTGTAGAAAAATCATCAAATACGTATAATAGATATTTTAATAAGCTTGTTTATTTTGCAGACTTCTCGCAGGAAACGCGAGTACAGCAAACTAGTTATGATTTACGAAGAGGACGCCCCCCTGCCCCCGCCCTCCGACGACGCCGCCGACGCGGTGGCCTCTTCTTCCTCGACCTCTTAGTGTAGTCGCAAGGTTACCGTCACCCTCGTCAGAAGTTACAACAATGCACAATAATATATAATATTAAAACATGCATTTAAGCCTTTATGGTAAACGCACGAAAATCCTGATGACTAGTCTTCATTATGTACGTAACTTAGATATGTAGGTGACTTAGCATATAGGAATGGACTTTTGAATAGAAATAATTATAATGAAGATCTCGTGCTCGTGTGTCTACAAATCAAGATCTCGTCCACTTCTCGCCCAGACTTGGAACACGTGTGTGGCCAGAGTTTAACTCATCGGTTCGTGTCCGTAGCGGTGATTCCTGCGGGCTGCCATTAGCGCCAAATAATAGTGAGTGTAGAGACACTTTAAGTTTAATTAAGATGAAAATTATCCTATAAGATATTTTGTTGTTTTTTGTTTTATTCTATAAAGAATATTGTCGAATTATATTGTCCATATTACGATTAACGTGTGTTACTTTGGGGATGTTAAGAATATACAAATTTAATTTTGTCATTGATCTTAATTTTAGTTGTGATCCACATTGTTTTTGTTACGGATAGTACACGAACTTTTACAATTATTTTTAATAGCTAATTGGTTAATAGCTCAAGGTTGGTGTGACCAAGTGTTTTTGAAGTTCCCTAAGCTTGAGCGGATTCTGGAAACAGGACAACATTCCTAACCATCATTACGCGTGCGTCTACATTCCGTGTATTAACCGTGACACAAGCATGGCGGACACAAGACACAAATAGTAATAGTTTACAATCAGGTAGTTAATGTTTCCTTGAAAGTACTCTTAACATGTTCCACGGTGCTCACAACAGAGGTTCAAAGTATTGATTAAAAACAGGGTAAAGTATTAAGAATAATCAGAATTACCATAAACTGTTCAAGTTTCAGAGATATATTTAGAAGATGATATTTATGTTTATTTGAATGTGGTTATCACATTAAAAAGTTATTTGCATTTCCTCGATCACGCAAGACATTGCTGTGTTAAATGTGCCGTGTCCTTTTTGTACATTATGTACTTGACAATAGCTGGACTGATTTAAACGTATGTGTGGAAATGAAAGGGATATGTCAGAGATCTGAATAAACTCTAAATTGTAACTGAATAAAAGTATTTTGTTGAACTATCGGTAATTTTTGCGTTTTCGAGTGCTTATTTTTTTTTTTACTTAGATTTAAGCTCACAACTCCTGAAGAGAAATATGCCTTGAATAAATAACTATATTTTATTACATTAGATAAATGTAAAACCTAAAGTTGACATAAATAACCTAATATAATGACTCCATAATGTGTAAACAGGTGCCTTAGAACTCAAGATTAAACAATATTTTGCTGGTATCAAAGACGATCAATAAATAGCAGGAAATAAACTGTTTATTAGATATTCGTAGTTAGACTCGTTATGTAAGGCATAGAAAGTATTCTGTTCACATTATAAGTAATTCGATTTATTACATTGTAATCGTTTCCGTTGACAAATCTTTATAACGTTGATTATTATGATTCCAAAGAGTTTATAATATTACGGAAGGGTGCTGTGGTACAGTGCCGAGGTTACTAACCTCGTCATTGTGTAGAAATTATTTTTTGTCTGACTACTATTTCATTCCTATGATTAATATAGATGCGAACAGAAAGTAATATTTGAAATATTACATTAGCCTTTATCATTAAGTTAATTGATTATTTAAGTGTGATTAGTTATAAGTTGAATGCAATAGAAAGAATATTATGTTAAAGTTTTTTGAATACAATAGAAAGATATTTTTTCTTCACCAATGATTACAAGTTGGTGTTGAATTCTGGACACACGAATCATGTTGAAATTACTACAAAACGGCAGTTATTTATTTCTGTTTTATGTTGAATATGCTGAAATAGTTGCAATTTGGTTTTTTTCGTGTGCGTAGTAAAAGGTTTATTATTGTTTGAAAAGTAAATTAGAATAATTGCTTGAACTTTTTCATCCCAGTTCTTGATAGTTTAGTGTTACATTCTGAGTTTAATCCGCTAGTTTTAAAAGCGGTGTTGATTTAAGTAAAATGATCAATCTAGATCAGTCTAATTATGTTATAAGAGTCTACCACCTTTAAAAAAAGTCTTCTGTTAAGGTTAATTCGTCAGAGATATATGAGGGTCAGAGGGAGAATTACAATTTTCTATAGTTTAAATGAATTAATGTAATGTCGGTTAAATAACTTTGATGACCATGACTTTTTGCTCGTGGTTTGTATTATGTTAATTTCGCATTTTGTTCTAAACTAAATAAATGATATGAAAGTAAAAGTAAATTTAATTTCACCGATATTATGACATTTCTGTGAAATAAATGATTGGAAAGTGTTTGCATTGTTTTACTGGAGCTACCCCTTCCCTAAGCAAACTGCTTAGACGTCATACATTATATGTGTTGTGGAGAAATAATTGTGGGAAAGAGGAACGCGTGTGCCATGCACGTGTAATTTATTGAATCGTCTGTGAGTGATGTGAATGTTTTGAAGGCCAGGGGTTAATTGGTTCTGAGCCCTCTATACTTGTGCACTTAGGCGTTGACTAACGCAAAAGTAACTAAGAGCTCTTACACAGGAGTGGCATGTTGCCGTCGGCAGCTAAAGATGCGTGATTCCGAGAGGTTTTAACCATCAAAAGTCAGAGTACTCTTTGTTCTACAAAATAATCAAGTAATGTTTTTCGACGGAATCGACCGCTAGTTTTTCATTGTACACACAGTCTTATCCAAAACTAAACCATCGAGGAACAACTCACGAATGAATGAGCGCGACATGAGCCAGTCGCATTAACATACCAAGTTGGATATGAGTTAAAGACGAAATAATCGAGAACCATCGAGATGTTTAAACCTCAGAAACAATCGAATATAATTTCGCCATCGCGCGTTCCTGACTGTAGCCGACGACACAGAGCGGCGGCAGCCGTCGACGTAGGTATGGTGGTACTTGACACGACGGCTGCCGCTGATCTTCAAGCCGCATTTTCACTATTAGACATGTCGCGGAGACATCGTCCAACATTCACGTGGTATGTCTCTGCAACTGTGGGACAATGTCGCTTTACAAGACCCTTGTTAACCTATCAATACCCGCAAAACGAGACACAATAGTAAAACAATAACAGCGCGGTCTCATAGGACCGGTCGGGGATTCATGAATTAAGCGACACACATTCTCAGTACTCTAAAGCCTGTCTAGCGACTTCGAGGTACACGCGTGTCGACGCTCGCAGAGCATCGACTAGCGACAAGTTGCGCGACGCGTAAATGTTTCGCGCGACGTCGGCGACATCGCGCGGTACACGTGAATTTCGTGTCGAGCGACAGAGTCGCGGAACAAATGTTCCCTAGTGAAAATGCGGCTTCATTTTTTGGAACGTGGACGACCGCCGTCGACGTGAACAACTGCTGCCGATGCGTCGACGGCTGCCATCGAACAGTCTCGACGGCTACAGTTATCTCTGCCGTTGGTAACATGCCGCTCTTATGTTTGAGTTCTAAGGTCAAAATACAGATTCAGCCGAAAGACTACCTACTACTACTGAAAACAGGCTTTCCCCAAGCGTCGCCACAACGACCGGCTCTGTGTGTCTTACATCTATCGGATTCCCTGGACTTTCACTAGGTCATCGTTCCAACTTGTGGGAGGCCTTCCAAGCCTGCATCTTCCGATACGTGGTCGCCACTCCAGAACCTTCCGTCCCCATTGATCGTTCTACAAGTAATGTAACCTGCCGACTGCCACTTAAGCTTGGCAATTCTCGGGCTATGGCGGTAACCTTGATTCTCTTGCGTAGGTATATTTTAATTTCTGATGAATCGTGAATGAGAAATGAAATGAAATGTACACTGATGATGAAAACTCCGAGCATAGCTCTCTCTCGTTGCCCCTTTAAGTCTTCTGATGAAGGCCATTGTGAGCAGCCACGTTTCGGAGCCATATGTCATCACTGGCTTCCCCAACCCTGCACAGCCGCGTCGGATTCGAAGATTGACCTACCCAACTGAACTATATGTCCCAGGTAAACGTAGTCATTTACAATTTGGAGTGTAGTCTCCGATCTTGATAACCCGTGGGTGGTACATGGATGTTTACCATAACTTTGGTTTTGTCCATGTACATTTTAAGTCCTTTTCTTTCGGAAGCTGTACTGAAGTCACCGAGCATTGTACTGAGCCATGACTACTATGTCGTCGGCAAACCGCGAGGTGCGTAATGTACGAGTACTCGCCGCTGACATTTTTGCCCCGCCCTCCATTCTAGAACCTTGAAGACATCCTCCAATGTGGCTGTGAACAGTTTTGGAGAAATAACGTCTCCCTGCCTCACACCCCGCTGCAAGAGCCCATGTATTGTAGTCGTATGTTCGATGTACCGATAGTCAATCTGGTACCGTTGGAGAGACTGTAGTACAGCCCAAGTCTCGACCGAATCAAAGGCTTTCTCGTAGGGTCAAACGCTAAGCAGAAAGCTTAGCGTTTGGGGTAGGATGGAATCAAATTGCTTCTGAAGGACCGGTTTTTTCACCCTCCTTCAGGAGTTCGACCTTAATTCTGTCCTCACCCGATACCTTGTTGTTTTTAAGCTGCTTTAGAGCCAACCTAATCTCGTACAAACTGATATCTGGGATATCTTCGGTACAGTGTCGGGTTAATTTAGTTCTTAGGTCGATCACTAGATTCGCTGCAGGTTTGTTGATGTGTATAACTGACCATAAAACGCCTCGATCTCCTCCCGGAGGCTCCGATTTAGCGGATATGACTCTGCCATCGTCGATCTTCAGTTTCATGAGCTGGCTTTACCTAATAGATCTCTTGTGACATTGGAGCCCTTATTTCGCTCAATCCTGTTCTTATTCCTTTCGGTATTAAAGTGGTGAAGATCGCGTTTTAAGGATTTCGCTATTCGTCTAATGAGCTGCTGGTATCTGCACGCATCGTCTGAAGACTGCAGAATCATCTCACGCCTCTTCTTCAAGAGCTCGAGAGTTGTATCAGAGAGCCCTTTTGTTCTTGTTTGTACGGTGAGTTTTGAAAAATTTAGACTCGACTGTATTGCCAATTTCCACAAACCCATCATTATATTCATTCACGAAGCTTCCTATTCCTAGGCACTCGAAACGATAGTGGAGTTCGAGCTGAAAGCTCTTTCTCTAAGGAATGAGTTTTTGATCTGTGATGAACGGATCGTAGACTATAACGGTCGAGATGATTCAAGTTTGAAGTATTGA
This sequence comes from Mythimna separata, assembly GCA_030763345.1. Classification (NCBI taxonomy): domain Eukaryota; kingdom Metazoa; phylum Arthropoda; class Insecta; order Lepidoptera; family Noctuidae; genus Mythimna; species Mythimna separata. Next base: position 15,304,325 of record CM061167.1, on the reverse strand, counting down.
TATTCAATGTGCCTCTCACACCATAGTGATCACTTCCAGTTTTCACCGCATTGATTATTGAGACATTGTTGAATATTTGCCTCTTTGTGCACAAGGTGAAGTCAATCTTATTTTTACCATCAAGGCTTTGCACTTTGTGCACTTTCTATTCTCACGCTCTTTGAAGGAGTTCGTTATGTAGAGGTCCTTCTAACCAGTAGGTGCCCTCGGTGGTTCCGACATCCAAATAAAAATTGTCCCTCTCGCGTTTCGCGTTCCCATGACCTTGGTGAAGTGTGTCTTATTACCATGTAGATATGGCTCTGGATATATGCTTATACATGGTATTTACTTCGTCGTGAGGTGTGTCGTGAATTGGACGTATAAGACCATCAGTGACTTAGCATTAGTATTATGTATGTAAAGTTCCCACTCTGGTAGAGGGCATTGTATATAATCGTAATCCTCCACGCGGGCTCAGCGCGGATTGGTGGATGTTACATGTCATCGAATAGTTGGTCCTAGTGTATGCCAGTTTCTTCACGTTGTTTTCCTTAACCGATTTTGACAGCAGCGGTGATGAAATTACACAAAGCAATGCGCCTGGCTGGGTTTGAACCCGTGACCTACAACCTGAAAGTCGGGGCAGTTTCCACTGGGCCACCACAGCTTTTAGTGTATATCTTAATGACATTCTGTGTATAAGGTAATGTTTCGACACTCACTCGATCTTCACCACATTATTCAGTTCGAGTTGGTACAGAACACTCAGTGCGCGAGTACGACTCGCACTTGCCCGTTCCGAGGGTTTCGTTGCCGAATGGCAAAAAACGGAACCCTTATAGATTCGTCATGATTGTGTCTGTCTGTCTGTCTGTCCGTCCGTATGTCACAGCCACTTTTATCCGAAACTATAAGAGCTATACCTACTATTGAAACTTGGTAAGTAGATGTATTCTGTGAACCGCATTAAGATTTTTATAGAAAGTTAGAAAAAAAGCAATAAAGGACAATGGGCAAAAATGTATGGGACGTGGTACCCGCTCCAATAGTTATTATTAATATATCACTGAAAAGACATTTTGATGCACAAAAACATCTACCATGGCGCTTGTCACTACTCACGTTTGGGAAGCAGTAATCTCACTAAGTTTTATAAATGAGAATTTACTAAAAAATATTTATATTAGTAAAATAAAGCTAGGATAAGATTGACTTAGACGATGATATAACACACTTAGGATTCTATTATTAAAAGAAATAAGAAAACAAGCATTCTTCAAATAAAAATCATTAGTAGAGTAGATTTAAAACATTACATATCGCCATCAACTATAACAGCATTAAGGAAAGATGCCGGAGCAGTAAATCCCGTATGCCTCGCATAGCCTAGGTACCATACGACGAACACTATGTGTGCACAAGTGCCCATCGTACGTCACCCGGTTAAACATGTGCAATATTGTTGGACAATAGTATTTGGACTGTTGATCAATATGTAACAAAAGATCTTCAAGTGCTCCCTCTCTGTACGTTTCAATTATATACAGACCATTTGATGAATGCTCGGCGCAGTAAGATCTTGCCAGCTTGAGTTGGTATGTACCTAGCACTAGTAGAATTATATCCTCCTCCGTCATTGAAGGGAAGTTTTCTATCTGGCTCGCTTCTATCCTCTGAAAATCTACTCTTCTCTCCTACTCATTTTTTTAAGTAGAGTAAGAGGTACCTAATATACTCCGTATAATTATGTATGTTTATCGCCGGGGCCACGGGACTGTCTAAACAGGTTACCGTGGCCACGGGACTGTCTAAACAGGTTACCGTGACCCGGGAACGCAAATGGCAACCGAAGGAATAGGGTTTTTATTAGTTAGTAAGACTGTCGTTTATCTCCAAACGCAATCAGATTTGAGACTGGCGGCTATAGTAAATATTGTTCCTCTTGGTAAGACCTTTTAAACGACACTACAACCATATCTATTGGAGCCGGGTACCATTTTGCTCATTCTCCTTTTGGGGCAAAATATTTTTTTTTCTAAATTGAACAGTTTGGGCGTGAGACACTTCCAAAGTGGTAATAAGTGTATCACCCCCCTGTAACTTTTAAAATAAGAGAACAATAAAACTGAAAAAATATATGATGTACATTACCATGTAAACATCCGCCGAAAATTGGTTTGAAACAGATCTAGTAAGTAGTTTTTTTTTAATTTGTCATAAATCCTAAACCGCAATTAAGTTGGTATGGAACCCTCAATGCGCGAGTCCGACTCGTACTTGTTTTAGTTTTTACTAAGGGGATAGTTTCCGGTGATTCACTACTCTACAAGATTTCACAACAGAGGAACTGCATATATTTTCTGTCTAGTTAAACATTACTGATAACGAATATAATCACCAAAAGTCTCCTACACGTCAGGTTTTTTTTTTATTGATTAAAATGTAAACATGTGATAAACGCCCAAATTAAATACCATTCGACCCATTTTAGTTTCTTATTGAGGGTAGATACTAAAATAAATGTCGATAAATCGTCTATTACGATTGTCACTTGTCATTGAACTCGCTTTCGTGGGCTTTTCTTGCTGAATTCGAGTAGCTTTTTACTTTTTTTAGTTCAAAATGGCTAAAATCGCAAAACATGCTTGTGATAATTCTCCAGATTCATTTTGTCTTATATGTGGCTCGTTTACAACTTGTACATATAGAAGCGTAATCAGTGAAAATGTTAAGATGTTATACGAGAGTTATTTTGGTTTTACTATCGGTCACCAAGACAAAGAATGGGCACCTCTCCCTTGTTGCGTTACGTGTATTGCAAATTTAAGTAACTGGATGAATGGAAAGCGTTCTTCAATGCCATTTGCTGACCCAATGATCTGGCGTGAGCCATGATATGTACTGTTACTTCTGCTTAACAAATGTCGTGGGCTTTTCAAGAAAAAACAAAGGTAACATTGTTTGTCCCGACACTTCTTCAGCTACAAGACCGCTTCCACATAGCGAAGGGTTACCGATACCAGTTCCTCCAGTGGCAATGGAAATCGTTTCTAAGGCATCTTTAGATACAGCTTCGTCGTTTGTTCTATCTTATGATGATAGAAGTAGAGAGCCCCATTTGATAGAACAGCCTGAACTAAACGACTTAGTCCGAGATCTTAAGAGGCCTGCGGAGACCGCGCGCTATCTCGAGTTGAGACGAAATAAAACACGTTTTTGAGGTTGATGGAAGCAATCCAGATAGTTTAAACAATTCTTGGACACACCGACTGGAGTACAGTCATCATCCGCACACTGACAGTTGCTTGCTGTGATAGCAATACAAACTATTGGAAATTTGGGAGAGGTTCCGTAATACCAAAAATGATGAATGAAAAATTAATGTATTTCCAATATTGTTTCGAGTTTTTATAACTTGATAATAATATCTGTGTTCCTACGAAAATATATTTTGAAATATTGTTGTTTATAATATAGAAAAAACAAAATAAAAACATGACATTTTCGCTGTGAAAATGTGCAAATTTAAATTCACTTAAATTTCGTTTGGGGTAAGTTTTTCAACAAAAAGACGATGTAGGAACCTAGATAATTATTGTCTGAATCCGAATAACATCATATTATGGTGTAAATATGCTTAAATTGCAAATGATTTTGGTATTACGTTTGTATGGATAATTCTAACGTCGCGCCCGCCTTAAGCATTAAGCTTGGACTCGTTAAAATTTTTGTAAAAGCTCTCAATAAGGAAGGCCCAGCTTTTCAATATTTAAAAACAATTTTTCCAAAACTAAGCGACGTCAAATTAAAGGAAGGTATTTTTGTGGGCCCACAAATACGCAAACTTATGAAAGATACAGATTTTGAAAAAACACTCAACGACATTAATTAAAAGCTTGGAACTCAGTGAAATGTATCATTAAGCAATTTTTCGGGAAACATAAAATTAGAAAATTATGAGCGAATCGTTACAGACTTATTAAAAAATGACCAAAAAATGGGCTGCAGAATGTCGTTAAAAATGCATTTCCTGCATTCTCATTTGGATTTTTTCCCGCAAAACTTAGGCTTAGCTGTAAGTGATGAACAGGGTGAAAGGTTCCATCTGGACATCCTTACTATGGAACAACGATACCAAGGTCGATGGGGTCCAGGGATGTTGGGAGATCATTGTTGGTTCCTCATGAGAGAAACTGATCTTGATTATAAAAGAAAATCGCCCTAGGCCAAGAAAAAGTCCACCAGATTTTTTGGTTTTTGCTTTTTACTATAGATTTGGTCAGGTTTATTGTAATTAATTAATAAATATTCGTAATTTATTATTATTTTTTTTACTTTTTACATTACCAAACCACAAAAAAACCCTGAAAATCGTAAAAAAAAGAATGTACATTAACAGAAAATCCTGTCGTGATGGAAAAATTTGGGAATCATGTTTGGCTTTAGCGATATCGGTTTAACCAGAATATAGTACTCAGCTTTCTGTTGCGCTCCATACCAATTTTTTTGTAGAGTAGTGATTCTTAGCATCCCTTGCCTCGCCGTAGCCTCGACCGCTACTGGGCCCGGAGTCAAGGGTAGACAGGCAGCCGGGCACTAGAGGCTATTTTTTTATTGTGCTTATCATTTTGGGATGTTTTGCCATAATCGCCACGCTTGGCATGCGTGTTGACGATCGCAGTATGGTTGATGCACAGAGAATACTGCTCCCCATTCTCTTGTGTGTCCCTTAATCGCCGCTTACGACACCCACGGGAAGAGATAGGATGGTGTTATTCTTTATATAATCCAGTCACCATACGGGACAAATACAGAAACACGACCTTTTTAAGCGACATCTGATATTGGTGCGTTACATTTTAGTTAACGTCATGTTGTAGTCGCTGCAGTGCAGATATTCCGTACCTACAAGCGAGGAAAGGGGTTCGCGTAACGTCGCATGTGAATCGAGTCAGCTGCCACAGAGGGCGTTGTTAATAGCTTTCTGAAGAACGACGTAGCACTGCTAATAAAATATTAACCTCCAAGGATTTCTTTGTTGTTTTAGAACGTTTTAAAGTAAGTTTTATGCAATGGCTGTCCCCTCATATGGTATTACCAACACATGTTCGTTTCACATTTGATTAGCTACATAGGGTAGCTGCTTGTAACTTAGTACTTACACAATTCCATGAATGCCAGTTTAGACCTATCCCTAATTGCTAAACCTGCGAAGTATGTCTATCAAAAGGGGTGACAAGGTATAATTTAGGCAACAGGAGTAAAAGGAACAGGAAAGTTGTATTTAAATATTTAACGAACCACCTTTACGTATCAACTGCATCACCGCCGTCAAAAGTATCAAAATCAATTCCTAGACCTACGACAAACCTAAGTTATGTGAGTCGCTTTCCAGAACATAAGAGGTTTTTAAACTAAGTAAGTGTAAATGCAAATCAAATATAATAATTATGTTTTTTACAATTCAGTTAACCAACCCCAAAACTTTACCTTAAAATACCTACCTAGGTAGATTAGGTACCTTATATTTCAGGAGCCAGCCAAGCAACGGTGGTCATCCTATAAGGACTGAGCCTGAGTCGTCGACGGCGCGTTGTGTTCCACGCGCACCTTTAAAAAAAGTCAGCAAACCACAGGGGCTCAGCAGGGCCGGTGCCTGCCCTAACAGGCATCGGCACTAGAAATTGTATTATGTTATAGGCACCTATGGAAAATATACACGGAATCGGTACTAGAAATTATATTATGTCCTGATCGCAAAAGGCAACTGAAGGAACATAGGCGTGCTTCTAAACGGTAAAAGCCTGACACGACCTTCCGATCCAGATTAAAAATATCTTAAATGAAAAATTTCGCCAAAAACCCTCAGGTTTTGTTATTCTGAGTTAAAGAGGTGGGGTCAGTGTTGTCAGTATCTCTCAACCTCTGTTAAACCACGAAACGGATTTAGATGCGGTTTTTATTAATAGAAAAAGCAATAGATAGGTAAATGAGGAAGGATATGTACGCAAACGTTGTTTTATGCACTTTGCACCGCATTAGGAAATACTCCTGTATCATGGGTGCATATTTACAAATATGTAACTAGAAGATTTGTAATAAGTAAGATTGAAGAAAAAGTTCGATTGGTTTGATTGCAGATTTGCATTAAGTTGCGTGTACTTTTGTGTGCATAATAATAAATAAATAAGCGGTACTCCTGGACACGGCTCGTATTTTTAGGAGGTTCCATTCTCTGGAGCCCTGACCGCCGCCGCGCCGGTAGCTTGGACCCTGTTCCCGATACCGGTGGGACACTGTTTTTTTTTAAATATTTTTATAATTTATGTGTAATTCATGTTTATTATGTGAATAAAAAAAAATAAGTGTGCTCAATATTAAATAAATAAATAATACGTAACAAGAATTAAAAGAGTGTCCATGGAGTTTCTTGCACGTTCTTCTCCACATAGTTCATCTACGCATTGGAATGTGCAATTATCTTCATTTATTTGTGTCCGATCTGCTTCTTGACTATTAAGCCTGTAAATAATTTATTTGTAAGAAATGCTTTGATTTAATGTGATTTGTATTAAAAACTCACAAAGATACAGGAAAAGTGTTTGTGTTTATCTAGAGTACCTACATATTTCTTTGACGATGAAAATTTTTTTTTAATGCTAATCATTGCATAAAATCCTTAATTAAACCCGTCTTTTTGAACAGTTTAGTAAGAATGTAGTGCCAACCCAGACCTTAATTTAATCGTTTGGAGAACAAATGTGATTTTTTATTTTTTTGTTATAAGGCTTATATTCTTACTATCGATAGGCTCGCGTTTGACCACCTATGGTGAGAACGAAAGACCCCTAGATTGTAGGCATTAGGAAAGACAAGCAAAACTACACTCCCTATTTGCTTTACTGTGTCAACTCTGCAATTGTGTAACTTTTCTCTATTTTAGTTACATTGGGGTCCACTTCATCATGCCATCCCCTTTTGACAGTTCTCTTTGTTTAAGATTCAGTAAGGGGTTGCTTTTTTGCTGCGACAAATGTGACTGATATGTCCTGGAATGCTTTAAATGTGTCCTAGAAATTAAATATTTTTCAAAGGATCATACAAGTCATCGTAGGCCTGTTTCAGGTAACTATGAAGTATAAGACAGGAGACTGTTCAATAGTGGATGCAAAAGGAATACCTTGCGTCATTGTTGACTAAGTTCACTCGATAGCTACGGCTTACGTTATGCAGTATGCTGCTTTTGAAAAACATCCGCGAGAAATATTCACACAGCTAATGTACCAAACACACTGTTATTTATTTACAAAAAAAAACATATCATTCAGCTTCATAGCTCGATGGGAGCTATCCAAGCGACTCGATAGTTTTTAAAACATCAGAGTTTAATGTTTCGCTACGGCACACACACTGTGAGAGGCATATCGTTACAGTGTAGCGACAGTCACGCACACAGGCGCAGCTCACGAACACGCGCGGCTCTACCTGCGCAAGAGTCGCATTCCGTCACCCACCTCCGCGATTGGCCGCCGAGCCTGCAAAGGCTTCGAACAGCGTTTCAAATTTTTATATTTAGAAAGTTTAGCTCAGTGTTTGTGATTGGTTTGGTACGAGGCATAATGTCGGCAGTATTGTAAGGTGAGACCTAAGTTTATACTTAATTTAAGTGCAGCTAGTTGATAACAAAGCGAAGGTAACAGTTTATTCGTTTTCTCACAGGTTGGTACTTTGCTACTTACTATATATGGTGGCTGTAGGCTATGTATTAATTAAGTAGGTATGTGCGTAGGTACCTGATGGTCACTAGAAACGGCTTTTCGATTTTGGAATTCAGTTTCGAACTGGTTTGCTTCCCGTTGCATGCTTTCACAACTTTTAAGATAACTTATTTTTTCAAGAAACTACGTGACAACGGCTATTTAGAGAATGATCTTGGCGCGCCACGATCCATCATGATTGTCTTACTTGATGACTAATACGTAAAATTCTGCGAAAAAAATCCCCAACAGTAAGTTCTTGATGCAGTTTTTACAGAGGATTGGGTTAAAAACCGTGACGTCACATCATTGTCAAGGTTTACTTTTATGGTTTGCGATTTGAGTTGTTATTAGTCAATGGGCACCAGCGATTATTTGTTTTTTGTTCCTTATTTACTAAGAAATCTCCATTTGCTTGGCGTTAATCATCTCGGTTTCCACCACGGTAACTTTACCACCTGTTTACTTCATGGGGCTTATTCAATTTATATTCAGTCTATTCCCTTTTATGTCTTCTTATCTTCTTATGAAGTGGTTAATGCAAGTATTTTCCAAGGCGGTCCATGCTAGTATTTATTTTCTAAGTTTAAACAGTTATTAATTACTCAGATACCCGCGAAACGAGACACAATAGTAAAACAATAACAGCGCGGTCTCATAGGACCAGTTGGGGATTCAAACGTTAAGACAGGTTTAAAGTAAAATCAACTGTAAAGTCGGTTGAAAATAATTTCAAAATAAATATAGCGTTTGTATGTACAAAATTGAATAGTTGCATGCTTTTCTGTTTCTGCTTCTGTGGTCTTGACAAACTTTCAATGTCCTCATTAAGTATTTGAAATAATGATTTGTACCCAACACAGTCAACCGCGTGACTCTTTTATTTAAATATCTCTATCTTATTTAACAATTGGTACTTTTTATTCTGTACTAATATTATAATAGGAAATATTTGAATTTTTGTTTGCTTATATGTATGATTTAACTTAAAAACTACTTGATCGATTTCAAAAACTCTCTCGCCATTAGAAAACTACATCTTCAGTGAGTAAAATAGGCTATTTTTATTATCTACTTCTACTAAGCCGCTGGCTGAAGTTAGTTATTAAAAATTTAAGTCTAAAACCCGAAAAAGACAAACTAATTAAAACTATCCAAATCAATTTAAACTATTGCTTCGAAAAAGTCCTCCGCACCGTTGTTCACTTGTAAGTAGTTGCTTAATTTGCGCAAGAGACATCGGCATTGCAACGCTGAACAGCAAGACTAACTTATCCTCCGTCCAAGCTAAGACATATCAACAAGACATTTAATACAGAAGATGTCTTTATACAATTTGTGAGCGCTCGAAAACCACGATCCGAAAGTTTGAGCCCCAGACATCTCGAAAATGTAACTGCCAACATGGTTACCACTAGCCAAGTTAGTAAATTCCGAATGTAAGTTAGAAGACCACCCAGTGGACTTGCGACGATGATTTCAAACTAATCACTTAGCCCAGGGAACGGCTGTATAGCACTTTATCTGTTTAACTACCTTGATTAGAACGTTATGTATTATGCTAGTTACGCCAGCCTGCTGCCGCAGTTTGCTTTGTATGAAGATTACGTTAGATTAGATATTCAGGAAACGGAGCGTATCCCAGCGTAGTCCCCAGTTAAGAGGTTTCTATTACAAAAGAGAACCTGCTACACTGGCTCTTCAAAGACTATTCAGTGTAGTTAACATTCAATAACGCTAGTTATATTGCCTACGTTTATGTTAAAGCTTATTTTCTACACAGACAAGTAGAAATTAAGTCTTTTTTTAGGTCTTAATTTTTCCACGAAAAAACCTTCCTATATAGGTACATACGTAATATACGTATCCATAAATTAGTTCTCTACAATAACAGGTCAAAAAGTTATTAATTTTATCTTCGCGCAACACAAAGTACTAGGGAGAACTTAATGCCTTAGACATTCTCTTCCAGTCAGTCTAGGGTGGTGAAGAAATAATATGGCAGGTGCATAAGTAAAAAGGAAACACTAGGTACTTAGGAAACAAAAGTACAAAGTACCTACCTACCTAAGTGTAATATTAAGTATATAATTATGAATACTTCATGCATCATCAAAGTTCAAAGGTGAACTTAATTTTCTATTAGCTACATACAAACAACCTACACAACTAGTAGCTACATATATGAATACAAGGCAACGGTTACTGACTGACTGATCTATCAACACACAGCTTAAATCACTAAACGGGTTGATCTCAAATTTGGCACGCAGATAGTTTTAGTAATAACTTAGGCACGGATACTGTGCACTACCATGCAGTGCGCTAATATTCTAAAATTCATCCTCTTCGGATAAACGACGCTAAAGCTTGGAAGTAACCTACCTTCATGCGGGCGTAGCCATTGTCAGAAGCTGGTATCATCATCATCATCTCAGCCAAAAGACGTTCACTGCTGGACATAGGCCTCTCCCAAGCGTCGCCACAGTGAGGTCCTGTGCGTCTCGCATCCATCGGATTCCCGCGAAGAAGCTGGTATACTCATAAAATAAAACTTTATTTGCTGAAACAAATATTATAGCCTATACATAGGTGTTCCGAGTCTAGGAGTACCTTGGGTTAATGGAGACGATACTGCGGTATAAGTAATTTAGTATCTTATTAAAGACCTAACCTAAATCTTGTCTGAAAACAATTATCCATTTTGAAGTCTTTTATGTTGATGAGCCCTTATAATTATGAGCGGCAGTTATCGTGTCTCTAGGAAGAACATTTGCTTCAAATGTAAATTATATTTAGACTCGATATGAATCCAAAATACGAATGTGCTAACTTAGATCAAATGCAGGAAGTCTACACACACGACATGGAAGATACTGTTAGGTAGCGTTGTACGGCTAATGATAATGGTCCTGCTAATGGTCCAGATATTAATTTTAGACAAATAGGCTGTATACAATTTAATGTTTTTCTTCTAACTGAGGTAAGGGACGTGAAATGATATTGTACCCAGTCTCTTCAATATGTTTCTAGTAGACAGTGATGCGGAGGATTTTTCGACGCACTAACTTTATCTATGGGTACCATGGTGGCTAATAGTAGGTACAAATTATTGGTTTTTAAAGATTGTTTAGAGGATTATTATTCCTAGGGCAAATTAACTTGAAATTCGGAATAAGGAAGACTGTAATGATTAGTTTTTCAAAACTTCCCTTAAAATATAGTTTGGTGTTAGAGTTTATATGAAAACATTCCCGGTTACGAAAGCACTCGTCGACAAAGTTGTTGTTTTTTTATAATTTAGTTAAATTTTTATGGATTGATTCCTGTAACTAGTGTTGCGAAAGCTAACGACCCTCCGCAGAAAATATAACTTCCCCTTCTTATCGTCTATATCGGTACTCCATTGTCCAATATTTCAATTTTTAGAAGGCAATGCAAAACTTTTTATAACCAGGCTTTTTAAGGCTTCACTTGCGTTTACTTGGTCCTGATCACTCCGTTTCTTCATTGTTAACGTCTGGGCTATTTTCTGACTCAGTCTTGAGTTCTTGGGTAAAAGTTTACGTAAGTTCAATGGAAAATATGCTTCGCTTTTAGGTTCTATTAAAAATTTGCGAGGAGCGAGAGTACGTTGCCGTATTTACATTGAAAGACTGTCTGCTATTATAATATTTAGGTAGATACTAAGCTCTTGTGACTCTAAAAGAAATACCTTATAAGTAGTCTCATAGTTTATTATAAATTTTTCATATTCATTTTTTACAGCTGTAGCTATAAACAAACACATTTGCACACGTTTTTGGGAATACATATTGACATTGTGTATGTTCAAGCACAGTACGGCCGAAAGTAGTAGCAGTAGTGTTCCTAATTGGCTGAGTAACAGGTATTCTTTTTAAGAATCGTAAATGACGAATGCGTATTGCATATTTTTTTCGAGTAAGCGCGAGAGTTCAGAATGCCAACTTCAAAGTTATCGATATATGCTAGACCCTGTGTTAATAGCCACAACCTGAGGGTATTTAAGTCAAAAGTGAATACTTTTAGGCAAGCGCATACATATTATTGATGGTTCTAAGACTAGTAGGTATACTAAAAAAATGGCTAAAAATAATTTTATTTTAAATAATGCGTCTTAAAAAGTACTGGTAGTAAAGTTTTTGTTGCGGCTCTTCGTTACCTAGGTGATCTAGATTAGGTATGCACTTTATTAATTATTTAGCACTTCAAGTAAGACGCAGAAAGGGTAAAAGCCTTTGGTTGGAGCTTACGTGACGTCTAGAGGAAACTTTAAAGTTCACCTTAAATTAAATATTAGGTTTATACTCAAGGTTACTGCGGGTATATCTTTGTCTATCTTACTAGATTTTAGAGGTGGCTTCGTTAGTCTGTCTAATGAATATGGTAATCTTCAAAATACAGAATGTTATGATGGCTTGTATCAATTTTCGGTACCTACTCGTATGCCTTTAGGTAAGTGCGTATTAAGCGAAAACTATATATTGAAGTGAAACAAAGTAGATAAATATTTGATGGTAGAGTTGCAGACTTTTTTTTGAAAGAGTCACCGAAGCCCCGGAACGCAACTAAAGAAACAAGATTAGGATTTACACACACAACAGGAGGTTCACAAGAAAAAATGGTATTAGATGGCAACGTTCGAAAGCTGGTAATAAGTATCTGTGTAGTATCAAACCTTGATTGAGATACGTACACTTCACCTATTGTTCTGAAACAATTGCACATCACTTAACTAACTAATTAAGTGCGCAATTGTCAGACGACTTTAATAATCTCGTTGGAGTAAGCAGTAAGGCAAGATTGACCTTCCAACGCTACTCTAATATTTATAAAACGTTTGCCATTCCGCCCCCACTAATAGGTTTCTCTGGAATACTAAGCAGCCCCCTTGGCATTTAACAATTCTAAGCCTTGAATTATTGTAACTGGGTATTTCCTGACAAAAAACCCTGTTGTTTGAGAACCTAGCAGTTGTTGTTAATTGTTTGCGACCACTGTAGCAATGAAGTATTACAACTATTTGTTATTGCTAATTAGTAGCCGCAAATTATTTTCCAAAATATTCATAATTAAATTCCATGAACAAGTGTAATAAAATTTTAAGTTTTGGTATAATCGTTATGTAACGATCGTAATTATTTTAATGATAATTACCTGCCAATGACACAATTGTCTTTCATTTAGGTCCTACAATTTAATCACGAAATTAAAATCCCATTACGTAGACTACCTGCCTAATGTATTTCTGGAAACAAATAGAAATACCAAGAAAAACATATAACTAAAATGTTTAGTTATCTTGTGGGAATTGAAGCCGGGACCTCAAGCTCGCATTGTAGTCCTCACATTCCCAAGTGGGATAATATCTCGTATCAGAGGGGCTTTATATCTATACTATGACATATGAAAATTATTACTAAACAAGCTTCTTAGGTAAATACATTTCTGTTTAATATTTTAAGTTTATAGAAATTGTGTTTTTGTGAATTTAGGTATAGGCTTTATAAAAATAATAAAAAAAAAATAGAGTTAGAAACATTCGCCTACAAACATTGTCTTCAATAAATTCTTTGTAATTGATAGAAAAGTGGTGTGTGCTAGTGCATGGTATTGATTTGTCTAATAATAAATAGTCGATGTTGTAGAGCATCCGTACTTATTGTTACCGCCCTGGTAGCCCGGCAACGTCGCCGTCAACTGTTACTGGCGTCAAGCATAAAGTGCAGGGCCTACCGACGAGGACGGACGTCGCCATTCCTATTTAAATTAAAAGTACAATATTCACTTAGAAAAAATCAGTTGAATTTCTAAACTGATTGATTGAATTAAACAAATTAATTGAATTAAATTAATTCATTGTTGGTTTAGTTCTTTTAACATTTAATTACATCAAAATGGTATTGCATTTGTGGAAGAATCACAAATATCGAAAGAGATTGCTTGCGAACGAGATGGAGATTTGTTTAGTAGGTACGTAAGTGTACTTAATGAGTTTAAGTAAATAATTTTCTCATAATAAAACCGTGACACAGGTAGTGATATCACTTATGACTCAAGTCTACTTGATACCTATATAATAAGGTATGTGAATTTCCTGCCTTATCAGTAGTTCCGGATTATTAGATTCATATTTTTCTACTTTAATTTTCAAAACTATTGTGTATTTCCAACATAATTTATGATTGTTGACTAATATTGTTTTGTGTTTACTGCTTACTCTGGACCGGGGAACTTTTCATAACAAATAGGTAAGTTGTTCTTTTGATTTTCGCGGGTTTTCTTATGGTTTTATTTTATTTCTGTTTTTTTTGACAGATCGGTGTAGGTTCTGAGGGTATAAGAGTTTTCTTTTTCTCGTCCTTTGACGAATTAGTAAGTAAATAAATACTGGGATTTTTATTATTTATATTTTTGTAGAATATTTATGATCTGTTCCTAGCAATGTTAGTCTTGTGTTTTGCACGATTTTCGTTTAATTGTATGTAATATAATTAATAAGTTGGTTAATTCAACTTATAAAAAAATTAATCGATTGTTTAGTATTATGGCCACAAAACTTGATAAAATACTGGTTATGGCCGTACGGGTTATTTTATTATGGGATTTAAGGGATTTCATTTGATTAAAGATCCACCAATTAACTGAAAACACTTGTAAGTACCTAATGCTTACCTGCCAAGGCTGCCGGATTGTTCGAAAGAGTTACCGTAACCCTGGAACTCGAAGGGTACCTAACTAAAGGAAGGTGGGTTTGCAAATTAGTTTAAGGCAAAGTCATTTATTAGAAACTAAGGAAAGAAAACTCGAAATTTGACGTATAATTTTGGAAGACGCCTTCAGTGAGATTGACAAATAACCTGTATCTCATACCTAAGGCATATTTAGACGTTTCTCATAAGAGTCATAAGGCATACATATTGAGACTAAATTACCTGTACAACAATGTTATTTGTTTTGGCCTGTTTTGGCTTACAATACGGAGAACTCGTATGTAAGTACAAGATACTTGTTTTGGTTACATGTCGGACGTGCAACCAAAACAAGGACATGTCGTCTGCTGGATGCGAGAGGTACCAGTAGTTGTCACAACACTTGGGGAGGTTTATGATCAACAGTGGACGGTTTTCCGCTGTAGTGATGAAGATAATGATGCGTTGAATTGATTTTGAAATAACTTTTGATTGGTAACTTGGGTTGTTCGACGTAATTTTTTCGCATCACAATCTTTCTAGCAAGATATATACACACATCAAAAGTGTCTAGGGATCAACATATATTTTTGCAATAACTTTTCTCCTGATTGATATTAATTAAAATTTTCTTTAAGGATTCATCAAATAAAGTGTTTTCGTTTGTCACAGAACGATAAACCAAGTCACCTTTGCATTAATAAAGAAATTTGCCATTTTCCTAATAAAGGGATTTTTGACATTTGAACCACTAACATTAAAGTTCGAAAAAAAGACTGAAATAACAGTTTTCTTTAAAATTTTATTGGGTAACTTAAACAATTAATAATCCGTGTTTCTACCGCGAACACTAACAACACAAGAACATCGGTTTGGCATACTCAAAATGAGTTCATCCAAATCACGCTGTGGAATGGCCGCCCATGTTCGTTGCAACAACAAAAAAAGGTCTTCTTGCGACTGGATACCCCCCATATTCGGCAAAGCTCTTCTATGGAGCATATCCCATGCATGCTCAATCGGGTTCAAGTCTGGCGACTGAGCAGGCCAGGGCAGGACATTGATGTTAGCTGCGGCGAGAGTCTGTCTTACAACTCTTGCGGTGTGCGGTCGTGCATTATCATGCATTAACTGAAATAAGGGACCGATTTGCTATTGTAGAGGAACGATGACGTCTGATACAATCGTCTCAGCATAAATTTGAGCGTTGAGGTTGCCTCTGATCCAAATCAACTCAGTTCTTCCGCCGATCCAAATACCCGCCCATACCATGATGGTTCCACCACTATAAGGATGGACTTCCTGGCAGGATTTTAATCGCTGTTGGCGTCCAGGGGTTCGCCAGTGTCGTATACGTCTTGTATCCGGTCTCATACCAATACGAGACTCATCAGAAAAGCACACGAAACGCCATTGTTCTTCTGCCCAATTTCTGTGTTCAAGAGCCCATTGATATCGAATCCTACGATTGTGCATTGCTATAGGTGGTACCCGTAGCGGTCTTCGGGAATGAAGGTTCACTTCATGCAAGCGGTTTCTGACTGTTTGGTCGCTAATTAAGTTCCCTGAAGAGTGATGAAGCCTCACGGCTAACATCATGGCGGTTATTGTTGGAGCTCTTCGAGTTAAGATTTGAATGTATCGGTCTTGTCTCCGTGTGGTGCAGCGATACCGTCCTCCATGGCGCTCAGCCACGGTACCAGTGCTTCGGTAACGTGTCCAAAGTCGACTGATAACACTCTGACTTGTATTGAGAGCTAAAGCCACAGTACGTTGCCGGGAACCAGCTTCTATCATTCCCACGGCTCTGAGCATTTCTTCCCTGCTTAAATGACGTCGCCGCTCCATAATAACGTTGGTTTTAATCAGTAGTAGGGAAACAGTAGCACTAATAATGTCTTCAATGCGTTGTATGTTTTTATAGGGAAAATATTGACAGCTGATTTTCATCTTTTACTCGAATTTGATTCACAGTTCCTGATTCAAATTATGAAATGCACCAAAAAGGATCCATATAAATTTATAAAATCATAAATTTATTACAAAGCCACATCTCAATCTCAAGAAATCCGCATAAAAATGCTTGATCCCTAGACACTTTTGATGTGTGTATTTGTTTTGCATAGCCCGCTATACGAGAGGCATAAAACTAGCGGATGTGATGATTCTAGGGAGAGCCTATGACTTTTTTGGACATGATATTGCAATAAACGTCAAAATGAATGCTGAAGAGCATTCATTTTGACGTTTATTGCCTTCAATCAGAAAGCGTTTAATAATAAATAATAAAAAAAAACTATATTAAACTCGACGTCGCTCAATAAAAAGTGACGTAAATAAAGTTTTATATAAAAGGCTTGTGGAGCCGGTTATCCCGGCAGGTGAGCAAACAGCACATTGTAGGTATTTGAGACAGCTCGGCGTAATTTCCGGGCCAGAACAGTATGTCCCAATCAAATCCGGCCCCATCCTCGTACACGCGATGACATATTGCAGCATTCAATTTGTTTTAGGCGTTTCATTCCAGTTCAGAAATGTGGTTAAGTTTTTATTTGTTACTTGTACACAGGATATTACGGTATAGCATAATAAAGCTTTATAATGTTTTCACTGCTGGGAATCAAGCCTCTTCTCTAAGGCCATATTCCACCAGGCGGGCTCTGTGCCGATTGGTAGATGTCATACGTCTTCGAATTTTTGATTCTAGGACATGCTAATTTCTTCATGAGTTTTTGCTTCATCGTTTTGAGAGCAGTGGTTATAAAAGAAATTACCTATAGTAATGCGCTTGGCTGGGTTATAACCCACGACCTACAACTTGTAGGTCGGTGCCGTTACCACTGGGCCACCACTGCTTAGTACAGTAAATAAGGGAAGAGAACTTTTCCTACGCGTCCACTTCTGACATAATGTCAGTACTGCGCTAGTATAGGAAAGGTATGATTACGTAATCGATTGAGTATATTGTAAATATATAAATTAGATTTGATCTTCGTGTAGCTCTTAAAGCAAGAGTATGTATAGTGTATGTATATAACGTAAGGGCACCCACACAATATTGCGATGCGATGCGATACGAACGCCTAAACGCAGCGACCATGATGCGTATTGTTGCAATGCGATTTCGTACGGCAAAGCATCGGTTCAGGGATGGGTTCAGGTGACCATACAATATGCGATGAGAATTAATTTACAAGAATGCGTTTGCTTTTGTGGGCCCTAAGACCCTGTAGGTAGAGGAATAGAATTTTCTTCTATAAATCAAGTAAAAAACGGAAAGCATCTAAACTAGAAACGAGGTTACACAACACAGGTATATGCCAAACACATTACTTATTCAAACACCATAGACTATTGCGGAGTATTGATTGCATTTTAAATGAACCTAATATGCTATGACCGAGGCCACGTAGAAAATTAAGTCTGTGTAAGGCACTTTAAAATGCACAGGTCTTGGGAAAACCGTAGATCGATAACACATGCACCCTTTGAATAATATATCGTCGATATATCCTTACTTTTAATAATAATGGCGTCTTTGTTTCATCGATACCTACTACTATGTACTAGGTATATAACGTACAAGTGTCGTCCTCTAATCTCGACTGCAGTTTTTGTTTCTCTGCCTGATTATGCAGATAAGAATCTTATCTTGTGTAGATAGAGTTGAGTTTTGTTTGGGTCTTGTGTATGTTTGTGAGACATACATAGTGTCGGGTTGAAACACTCATGGAGGTATTAGTTGCATACCAATGAGGAGGAAACAATAAGGTGGTGTGGGTGTTGCGTGGCGTCTTGGATGGCTCGGCGGCTTTCTTCCGAGCGACTCGCCAGCTTGGCTCAGGGTCGGCGGCTCGGCGCCTCGCTACTCGACCTTGTTTGATAAAAACGTGCGACAGCAGGGTTGTTCGTCAATGACAGATAACGGTTGACGCTGAAAATTACAGTACAATAGCGAACTAATACAGCTATATAAAATACTATATATAAATTATTTGAATCGAAGTATTTTGGGAACGAAACGTGTGAAACTAACTTAAACCGGAATCAAGAATTTGTACTTATGTTTTTTTTACCTAATTGCAATTTGAAGTTTCGAAAATCAAAATTTTACTAAGTAAATAAAATGAACAAATCTGAAGATTGACGTACGGTTCTGCATTAATTAGCCAGTAATACGCTCAAAAAACAATCCTATTAATATCTAGGTACTGTTTTAATGAATAACATTGACGACTGTCGAAGTGAGTCCGCGGGGAGGTAGGATGCACGGCGCGCGTGCCTCCGGCTCAAGGTGATCCGCGCTTAGATCACTGCATACCGATCGTGTCACGTTTAGCCGAATACCGAGCCACACGCCTAAAACTAAGCCTATTTGTTAACTAAACTA
The DNA here is from genome assembly GCA_030763345.1 of Mythimna separata. Lineage (NCBI taxonomy): Eukaryota > Metazoa > Arthropoda > Insecta > Lepidoptera > Noctuidae > Mythimna > Mythimna separata. The sequence goes on along the minus strand of CM061167.1, from coordinate 15,285,483 downwards.
TTTGCTATCTTAACTATTTGACCATTTAGAATTAGCGTGCTTTAGAGCCAACTGCGGGATGGTTCAAAAGAACTGCTTTCAAATGCAAAGGTAGCTGAAAGAACACTTCAGGGTCTTAGTTAGTCAGAAAAAGTGTGATATTCCATCCACAGCAGGAGAATTAAAGTTAAAATATTATTTGACAGGGGCTTTACTCTTCTTGGCATGTCGGCAATGGCGTAGTTGAAATTTAAAAAAAATATTTATTTGTATCAAAAAGGAACCATCTCCGAAATCCTTACGTTACGTACCTAAGTTTCGGGACCCTGGAACGAAGGCTAAGAAGATACAAAGGAGTGGGTTTTAGGCAATAAATTTCTGATACGCCCTCAAGCTCCACCCAAGAGCGGGAGAACTCCTACTGTTGATTTACCACTTAAAAAAAGTAGGTACTTAAGTTAGAAATATTTCAAATCTGATGGTGGAGGAAACTTTCAAGTACCTACTGCTAATTGCTTTTAGAAAAAAGAGATCTTTTAGACAGTGTTATTTACTAGAAACTACTTTACAAAACTAAAGACAAGAGAGTATCCTGCTTAGTATCGATACAGTACTTTACGTCCTCATTTATTAATAAATAGTTTTTGGGGTTAACTCATTGTAAGTTATATTCAAGCGTTATCAAAATCCAAGTGGCAATATAATTGGGCAATGGGAACACAAAGATTTTTTATACACAAAATAGATATTTCAAAGGCTATTCAAGAGAAAGTATTGGGGATAGGTAGAACTACTGGAAGCTTACTGTCGATGTTGGCTTAAATCTGCATATTTTAACTCTATGAAAATATTGCGAGTTTCTCGACTTAGGCTTCTTGAATTCTTGTAGATTTAAACGCTGGATAAATTTGTTGTTCACTAAGAATTTAAAAAATATTTAGTTAGTATTTATTCTTCTTAACATCAGATAAATCAATAACCACCGCAAACCATACAGTATGGCAATGTCGCCAATCTTTTGAGCATAGTTTGCGGAGAAATTATTTAACATCTTTTAAAAAAAAATGTCATATAGGTACTTTTGACTATAGTTTGTTAGGGTTTAAAAAAGTATTTAACTTTATACAAATTTATTGTAGCCTTATCAAAAAATCTTTTACAACGAAGTAAAAGTTGTCAAAACCATCCCAATTCCTCCAAGCGAGCACAGCTTTTCTTGACAACTATTCTACAAGCGATGTAAGACCTGAAAAATTCTTGTACAGAATCCGCATCAAATCCAGTTTGTCAACTCCTCCTCAATGCCTAGCGTGCGTCTAGTCTTTGTATTCCCTCAGCTACACAGATATCAGCAAGAATTCCTCCGTGAAGCCTGGAGAGCTCTCGAATCAATCTTAGTTAGGCACGCCTTGCTCTCCGAACCAATTTTACAACTGTAAGGTTTGGTCTTCAACTGCGACTTGAGCGATTGATGCGTGAATAATAAACAGCTTCGCTTGTCAGTTCCCGGCTTTATTTATAGTTTTTAGTTCGCTTTATTTTGCAACGGCAAAGCCTTAAAAGTTCTGTCGGTTACTAGAGTCGATGTAACGGTATTTGTGTAGAAAATAATTCGGTAACGGTGTTGAAAGTACCTACCTTATCCTTTAGGCCAAGTTCTTATTTCAGTAATCTACTAAAAACCTAGTTAAAAACATAATTATGATTGAATTATGCATAACTTTTCTAAATAAGTAATATGTCGAGCCATAGAGTCTCGAAAGCCTCATTCGAGATTAATAGGAGCTAGTTTATTCGATCACTAGCCGTTTAAATCACAAGAGTTTATAATTAGAAGAGCAAAACCCTCTGCCTGCAAAAAAATGCAAATTGTCGTTTACGATGTTCTTCCTAAAACCATAACATAAAATGACAGTCGAGCTAAAAGTATGCTTACATAACATGCGGTACAAAAAGGCCAATAGCGTTAGGTACCTATATACTTCCGGAAACACAGGCCATCCACCACCCTGCAAGGCCATGGGTTGTACAATAGAGAACCCGGGGGCCCTGGAAACGACAGCAATGAACGAACAGGAGTGGGTTTTAGACAGTAAAAGTCTGACACACCCTCCCGCTCCGCCCAGAGCGAGAGAAGTAATTCCGATGATTTCCCACCTAAAAAAAAGGGCATCCACCACCAGTAACACGTTCAGTTCAACAGTGAATCAACAATACACTGATTTCCAATATGGATTAAAGACGCGTCGAGTATTTGATGTCGGTTGCCTAGCAACCGCTAGTAGAAACTAAACAGAATTGTGATTCAGACCTGAAATGCGTTTGTTAGCACTCATGAGTGAATCGTGTAAAATGTTGGAGCCGCTGTTTCCTCCCTGAAGGCTTGTAGTAGACAGTGTGTGGTGGTATGTGGAGTGTAGTGACGAAGGTAACATTTGTTTTGGGGCAGGTAACCACTGTGTACCTAACTGTTCACACTTTGCGACATGACTCATACTTCTTCTCAGGTAGGTTTGTTTGTCCTTTCTCTTTTTCGGTTTGTTTTTTTTTTTGGGTTATCTTTACTATCTATATTAATATTAGATTATGCAGAAGAAGGATTTGTGTTTTTGTCTGTAATGAATAAATTCGGAAACTACTGGTCCAGTCCTTTCGCTAGAACAATGTTACTTTATCACTTGGTAAGATAGGCATTTATTTTCGACTTTCGTAAAGACGATACTGTAGAGTGAAGAACATTGTCTAATAGAATACCTAGTGGTATTATGTATGGCCTTTGGTCTCGTTGGTTTGAGCTCTTCTTTACTTGCTTTCATTAAAAATCTTCTTACTAGAGGTTGCCCCTTTTTAACCATATCACTTTTAATTAACACTATTCAGTCATTTAATTAAATGATTGATTGTGCAATATAGGTACAGTGGTAACAACTCATGTACAAAGTCGATCGTAACTCAACGAAGAAATTAATTCTAGGAAACCTTCGAGTGACAAAGAGAGACACATTAGGAGGATCAAATCAATTAGAGGAGTATCTTTAACATATTTTATCTAGGTATTCATAAATACGAATATATAGTTACCAATATTAAGTCATCGTTTCTTTGACCATGATGAAAAATCATTTTTTAATTACTCAGATACCCGCGAAACGAGACACAATAGTAAAACAATAACAGCGCGGTCTCATAGGACCGGTTGGGGATTCAAACGTTAATAATGACTCTTTTAACCGTGTCAAACATGAATTCACTTGCTATATATATATATTTTGGTAAAGTTATATCACTCAGTATTCAAATGAAATCTATAAACGACACAAGCCTCCAAAAATCATGTTATTTGGTGAGTCATGCATTAAAGGTCGTTTATAATCATTTGTACTGCGTAGAACAATCTCAGGTGGAACTGAACGCAAATACTCGTGATTCGTGAATAATACCTAAATAAACAGTTTTATAGTTTAAATAAGGATATTATTTGATTGGCTTCTAATGAAAATGTTTATTACGATTATTACGTAAGCGTAGGTAGTAGGAACGAGTAGAACACTAGAACACTACGCATCGTAGATTTGGGTTCTGGTTTTTATCAGACGGCTGGAGGGTTAGCTCCCTATTGCTCGTCGTCCATAAGCGTTTTTGCTGCTTGAGTACAAAAAAGGAACCTCCCGAACTGACCATGACTTTTGAGGACCTGCGTCAGACAAGATGATGAGGTTGCGAATGCAAAGTTTGTATTGGTAAACAAACATGAAAGTAACTTTGCTTTTTTTCCTACTTTTTTACATGGTCCAGTAAGAAAATAATGTAGAGCATACTAAAATATGCTTAAAGCAATCATTCTTTTAATAAAAATGTAAGACAATAAGGCTTTGACAACACTAAAATAACACAAAAACAATGAGGAAACTGCTTTTAGTCTGTTATAAAAACAACTTCAGTGTTTTAAATACAGAGTGCTTTTAACAAGAGAGAGAGGCAGGTATAAAATATTTTCATTCATCTTTTAGGTCGGTTGGTAGGTTGCTAGTGTTGCTACTCGGTATTCTGTATAAATTGTCATTTGTTCACGAGTGTGCCGAGCTGTCACGTTTGCTCGCGTGTCAGATGACGGACGGCGCACATACTGGGGTAGGCACGGGCGCTGCACCGTCAAACGTGATCAATTCTTTAGTGGCGCCGTCCACTTACGCCTGGCACGTTCCATTCTCAAAACAAATGCCTACTGCTAACGATGCGTTTGGATATTTAGAAGTGTGTGCTGTCACAGCAGTTGCTAGCTACCGGTTTAGATAACTGAAACATCTTTTGAAGGAGAATCTTTGTTACTTCTTCTTCAAAGTTGTGAACTTTGAATGGACTAACAGTTGACAATAGTCGTCACACAGAGTCTCCTTCAAACGATCGTTCCTTTGCTATAATGATCATTATCATCATTCATCACGGGTGATATGTCTTTGAAACTCTCGACTTTTCTCAATTATCCTAGTACGACCATCGTTACTAAAAAAACGCAACAATTTTTTTTAGTAAAATTTGTTGTCCCCGCGGTTTCATTACGGTCCGAGAGTCATTGCATGATATACAGAAAGAAAAACTCCAATTCTATTGGTAACACAAAAAAACCATTCTGCTTTATTTTCAGAAGCATACTCGTAAAAAAATAAAGGTTTCTTGGACTCACCAACAATACAAAGAAGTACCAAGTTATTTACAAGTACCTGTGGTCGTATTAGTGAAACAAAACGTCACTATTATGCCACGTCGGTTAACTAGCGTAGCAAACGGCCGAGGATGACTCAGCCTACTTATAATGCGGCGAAAGTACGCTGTCCTTTTATGTATTCTATATTTTTTTCTATCGGTACCTTAACCGTTTACCATTGTATCAATTGTATGCAACGGTTTATCGATAAATTATTTTAAGGCGGGAATTTACTGCGGGCTGCGGGGAACTTTGCAAGGATTCACATGGCGCTAGACCGTAACGGGCAAAATAAAGGACCAGGATTTTTTAGGTGGGAAACCATCAATGAATGAGTCATCCATTCTCTCGTTCTTGGGATTTCAGTCTTACAAGCCCTAGAGGGGAAGAAGTACCTGAGTAAAAAAGTTGACGTTGTATAATTAAAGAATTTCATGAGCACAAAGTTTTTTGCTTCCTATTTCTTGTTGCTGTCTGAATGTTTTAGCATTTAACTAAACGTAGGTATTGGATAACTGCCATTTATTATCCAACTGTTATTTAAAAATAGCTTATGATGCGTGTGGCGTTGACGATGCGTGGTGCGTGCGTAATACGTGCGGATTAGGGATAATTAGGTAAAAGTGTATTAGAAATCACTACATAGTATAAAACAAAGTCGCTTCCTGTCCCTATGTATACTTAGATTTTTAAAACTGTGCAACGGATTTTGATGAGGCTTTAAATTCAAGAGGGTAATAAACCTATTATGTGAATAATACATGTGTAATATAGTAGAAAAACACTGATCATTTTGCACTGCTAGTTAATAATAATGATCAAAATTGGGTTAAAACGATCACTTCTAGTTTATGTGAGTTAACGACATTTTCATTGTCACTCATATTTAGTGATCTATTTAATTGAAGCGTAGATTTATCTTCATATTGCGCGTAAATAAACTGGCATGGAACATTAGATATTATTTAATCAAACCTGTTTTATTCGAAATATTTTAAACATAACGTAATAGGTACCAACTGACGAGCGACTGCGTAAACGGTTATAGCCGTCTCGACGCGATAAATACCGGTTTTCACGAAAATAATATTTTTTTTATTAACCGTACATATCCTTTTTTTCCGAGAGACAACTGGTACAGGCGTGGTAGTCTATGAGTCATCGACAACCGGTCTTCAAAGAGTAACATTTTAATATTTTGTCTGTTACAAGTAAGAAGTCAGGAAATCAGATACTGGACTTGCCAAAGGGTATCGTGTAACCCAATTACTGGGTTGCGGAGGTCAGACAGGCAGTCGCTCCCTGTAAAATACTAATATGGCTAGACAGATTGTTTATTTACCCTGTTGCAAACGGACGGACAGTTGTTAGTTAAGCTTTTTACACATACACGAGGCACGTTACCGTTAAGCTATTCAAAGCTACATTTAAATAAAGCTGTTGTAATTTTATTTGTAAAATTGAGTTTTTTACTGATTGAACGTCGACAAAGTGAATAAAATATCCTTGTGTATTCCGCCTTGCTGAGCAATGTAAACACGATGGAAATTTGATTTAGTGCGCTTCAATAGTTGTTTTAATTACTGTAATGGAGGATTCTATCTAGGAAGGCTAGCCGACCGCGACTGCTATTCACAATAATGAATAGAACATAGAGTTATTACCCACTTTTCACTTCTCTCATTTCGAATGTACTCGTAACAAGTTTGATTCTCGGTATTTTATTATTTATTTCAAAACGATATATTGTTATTAAACCTAGCCTATGCTGTTCCACTGCTGGACAAATGCCACTCTTCATTCCTTCCATCTTTCCCGGCTTTGAGCCACTTCTTGCCAATTCTTAAGGAAGACATCCAAGTCCTTCCGTCATCTCCTTCTTGGTTTGCCGCGACCCCAAAATTAACTTATTCAAAAATCAATTTTTCAAATCGGATCTCTTTTTATAACATAAAGTAGTGCTTGACTGCAATTCCGCCTGATGGTAAGTCGTGATGCAATCGTTGATGGTGAGGCGCACTAGTTTATTAAGAGCCTGTTCACTCTAGCCTTGAAGACAGACCGGGTTCAAAATTAAGTTGTTTTTTCCCTTGCCATCGACAGACGACCATAGCTAGCACTCTAGTGCATCCGGCAGCGTCAGCGTTGTTAATTAAGTAAGTTAGAACCCTTTCAAATAATTATAGAAGGGGAAACAATAGAAAAAAAATGCACAAACAGATTTTTTTTGTTTTTTCTCCTTTATCGTTGGTGCTTTTACAAACATACATATAATACATATAATATAACACGTATATGTTTGTGTACTCATATTATATGTATACACAACACACCCAGACCCGGAACACCCATCTGTAGGTCATACAAATATTTGATCCGTGCGCGTATCGAACCCGCGACCTGAAGCGCAGCAGCCAATCGCCCAACCGTGTCGTCAAAAAAATGTGACGTCACTGCTAAAAATAAATATAAGAAACACCCAAATATGGCGCAATTAATGTACTACTGTAGTATTGATCTCAAGATTTACTAGTACCTACATTAAAATTTTTGATATAATTTCTAACATAACATACTATGTCTAGTTTTTACAATCACATAGTTCGTAACAGTTCCGATTTAAAGTATGTTTGGAAACGAGAAATCGTTTTCGTAGCAAGTTTGTTTACTAAACAAGATATACAAGGAAAAATGCACGGTGCCAACTGCCAACAATCAGTTTCCTTCGAACGTATCGTTGAATGATTTTACAAATAATTCAATACGGATATATAGTACCAGTTTTTTTTTGAGGTGGTAAAATGTCAAGTAACTCCTCTCGCAAGCATTACGATAACTTCATATGGAGCCAGAGAGAGTGTCAGAGTGTACTGACTAAAGCACCAGCTTTGGTACCATGAGCTCTTAACACGATCTATTTTACGACCTAAACTAAACTGTTAAAGCTATTGAGATATATAAAGTATGTAGCTCCATCCCTCTTTCTCACTCGAACAACTCTCATTTTAACACGTCATGGTAAGTTCCCTGTGTTCCTTCAGTTATTCTTTGCGTTCCAGGCCACGGTTTTTTCTGATAAAAAACCCGAAGTCATAGAACGAAACCAAAGAAAGAACAAAGGAGTGGGGTTTAGTCAGTAAAATCCTGACACGCTGCTCTGGCCAAGAGCAGGGGAAGTCATTCTGATGATTTTTCAACAAAAAAAAGAGCCCACGGTAACTCTAAAGCTTGAATAATCTCGCAGGCTATATAATAGTACCAGTAGTACGGTAGCAATTATTATTCTAGCATTAGATGCATTAGACTCGTCTGCCTCCCACTTATCTATGCAAGTATGGGCTAAATAACTTATGCTAATACTATGCCAATATAATCTGCAAGTAAATGAAGTTTATATAAGAGGATAATTCTACGTTTTCTCTACTAAGAGAGTCGTGTTAAATGGAGTAATGAATCAACAGTTTTATAGATTAACTAACCTTGCCCGAAAACTGGCTATCCGTCCGAGAAAAAATACTAAAAATTCGACCACAATTTTTTGTAACATCTTCATGTGGGGTTTTGAAATAAAGGGTTTGGGAAAGCGATTTCAAAAATATACCCAAACAAAAAAAATGTCTTCAATGTAAACTATATTATAGTTCCAAATAAATCACTTATCAAACTTGATACAGTTATGAAATATATGACTCTCCCCAATTCTACCCTCACCATTTTCCCGTGCATCACACAACTCTTATATAAATATGGTTGTAGTTCACCCTTTGATGTTGCCAATAGCGACGCGACGTCGAATGGAAATGTTTTTGTAAGCCCCTTCATTAGCTGCCTCCATTATACAGTGTTGCCAGTGCTTAAATAACTCAATATGGCGGTTACCTGGCGTTGCTTTTGCTGATGTGGCTGGTTTTTGCCCTACTATGCCGGAAGGAGTGTATGAACGTATCTTTCTTTGGCACTCTTTAGAGCCTGAAACGGCTTATTGCATTTTAGCTTGAAAGGGTTCTTAGAACCGTCTTCAAAATTATAAAAAAAATATAATGGCAATGGAATTTTTGGCGTCAAATTGTAGGTGTATGTTTTTTCGTGATATAGTCAAATAGGAAATCAAAATTAAGTGTTCGCTTCTTAATCTATCACATACCCGCGAAACGAGACACAATAGTAAAACAATAACAGCGCGGTCTCATAGGACCGGTTGGGGATTCAAACAACAACTGCAAAAACAACTAAAATTTCGAAACAAATCACTATAAGCACTCTGTTGATGGCGTCAAATCTATGATGAACTGAAATGAATTCCATTAACTGCATTTCTCGTCGATAAAAGATGATGATGATTGGGTCCATCGATAGTTTCTGAATATAGGTCGATATGGGTTTAGCATCCACTTTGGATCGATACTGGTAGGTACAATAGGAACTTATAGGTTTACGGCGTATTGGTTTTCTCACATAATTTTATCGTAATCGCATTTGTGTTGACCTGATTGAGTTTGTTTTTATTTAGTTTTTATCACATTGTGTACGTTTCTTAACAGAATTATTTGATAGCGAACATAACAGCAGTCCAGCCACCTGAGAAGCAATTCCCATGTTTTTTTTTAAATACTTTCGAACAGTTTTCAGTAAACCAACCTATCTTATGATTTTTTTGTTTACCAAGCAATCCTCAAACTAGACCCTTGTTTACAGATCAACCATGTCTAGACTAGCATGCCTCCTGGCGGTGGCTGGCGCCGCGTCCGCGCAGCTGACGCTAGACGGCACCCGCTGCGGCCAGCTGACGTGCCAGCTCGAGGAGTACTGCTCGCCCGACACCAACCGCTGCGCGCCCTGCAGCGTCGCCTGCAACAAGACCAGCCACAACTACGACGCTGGACTCTGCATCAAGGAATGCCAAGGTAGGCTACTTTTTCTTTCTCTGTTTTACTATTATGTTTAGACCTCTCGATCGGATTCATCGACGATCGACATCTCAACGGAGATTTGACATCGGAGTGTTTTCGACTATCCGTTTTTCAGCGGCATACTGTTAAACAGCAGCGACATACTGTTAAACAGCTATTTTAAAGACAGACTAAGATTTAGTGGTTAGAATTTACGGACGTAAGAAGCTGATTGAAAGTAGCTTAATAATCCAGTATTTAATTTTACATCTGCTAGAAAGTAGCTTAATAATCAATTTCACATGTTTGTATCAAGGAAGATTTTTTAATGTCGTCTAAAAGCTAAAGAACCAACGTCAACTCATTGATACGAGGAACGTGGAACAGCTGTAAATACTTAGATCCCTTTTATTTGGTGCTGGTCATCCGTCGTCTGTCTGAAACTTCATCAGCCTAATGGATCTAGCTAAAGAACCTTATATAGTTTATTGAATATCTGTACAGGCGATCGATGGACATGGAAGTGTGACGGAGATATCATTTCGTTTGGATGTTCGTAAATGGAACCAGTTTATGTGTTCGAAATGTATGATTAGAATTCCTTTGAGCTTGTGGCTTTGACTGTTTGTACTGGTCTGTATGCTATGGAGTTTCACCGTGTTTGTTACAAATAGAACCAATTATCACTATTAGAATGTTGTCGGATCTAGGGACGAAAGTTTATCGTGGCATCCCGTCATTAACCCCGCCCCCCTAAGGAACCGAAGCGACTTCGCGTCGTCTCTTGCGCAGACAAGATTTTTTTTCTTGGCCAGTGCAGAAGTAGTGTACACCGACTATGTGTAAAAACGATACGAGTTCTTGTACAAGCTCAGCGACTTTTTTAACGTGTGCAAGTGGCCTTTCCGTGACATTAGCAACTAACTATAGTAATTGGAGTTAGACAACATTGTAATAATAACACATTACATACGCGTGTTATCTGGCCTACGACCAACATTCTCACAAACTGCCGCGTTTCCATCAGATGGAAATCCTTGGAGCTATAAAGATGACTAATATGATCAAATAATAATAGAAGCCTTAAGGAGTGAGCAATCGATTATTCACTTACTCGTCTTAGTTATAAAGTCTGTTATCATTAAACAATAAACTTTACAACTGGTTTCGTGACCGCAAACCGCCTACGGTTGTTGCTGTCTCAGGTTAGTAGAGTTTTGTCTCGCTTGCACTTGTGTAAAGAATGTGCAGGTTTCAGGTCAAGCATCTCTTATGAGAGGTTTCACATTTATACAGCACGGTAATACGGAGTGCAGATGTTCTATGTAGCGAGCTGAGTGTATGTACACATGTAGGTACCCGCGGGTACTGCGAGCTGTGTTGCGGAGATTGATCTTGACATAGTAACATAGTGAACACTGTTTACGATGGTATCACACGCGACGCTGATAGTGTCGGTACTCGTTAGTGATGTTGACAGCTGCTGTAAATATTCGTCGCTGAAATAAAAGTCGGCCATTTCTTTTTTCTGTCGACACCTACAATGAATTTTGAAACCAATTTGCTGTTTAATGTCCAGTACATCCGAAAAGGACATCGATTTGAGGTTCTTCTTTTTCCTAGCCTTTTTCTTTGCATAAAAATAAGGCTGTATTTTGCGAAATTATCGCGCACTTAGTCGTTCTTAGAAGATCTACTTCAGTAATTTTCAGCCTTGCTTTTTATGTTGAGTTGGCTTCCGTCGTGTGGTTTATTATAACTGCCTCACGGGTCGTTCCACAAGAGTAAGCAACACTTGCCGAAGTCTGCAGATGGATGATCATCTTAACATACCGGAAAGCATGTTAAGCTGTTGTCACTCGTCATCTTATAAATATAAGATGTTTGACAGTCTTTACGTAAGATACTGATGGATAGTCAGAACTTAGAAATTCTAACACCAGTCTTGGCAAGAGTGTCGTGTTAACCAGAAAGTGGGTTACTTCTAGGCAAGTAGGCTCCATCGCTGACCACATCATCTCTTACCGTCAGGTGAGATAGTGGTCAAACGTAAGCGTATCTATAAAAGATACCTACTGGTGCTCTGCTGCAGACTTTCAGTTAAAGAGTATCTTTAATTGGAAGTCAACACCAACTTAGATGAGAACATGGGTTATGTGAAAGTGAACCCCGGGGCACTGTAATGAAGACAAAAAAGGAGCAGGAGTGGGTTTTAGTCTGTAAAAGTCTGACACGTCCTCCCGCTCCACCAAGAGCAGAAAAAGTCTCTAAATGATTTCCCAACTTAAAAAAAACTTTATGAGTTAGATAGATAGATGTATTCTATTTGAGTGAATTTCAAAAGTGATCTTAAATATGTAGTGGTCTGTCTCATATTTCTTTTAGCTCTACTAAAACGTTACTTTATTACATAAACGTGTCTCTATATTATTCAGTTCGCTATAAAACTTGCAATCCTAGCCTGTCCACTATCATTTATCAGTGCGCTTCTGCGAGCTAGGTAAACCCCAGCTGCCGAGGAATAACGATCTTCTTTTTAACCCTCGCTAATAAGTAAAACTCATTAAAAAGCTTAATTGTAAAATATTGCTGCCTTCTCCATTTACATTACAGAACAGGATATCTCTCGAATTGTGTATTCCTGTTAGTATTGAAGCGATTGTTTGTAAACATAACGGATAAAAAGATCAGATAGAAAAGTGGATTGTGGAAATATACGATTGTATCCAATTTTTTATTTTCGTTTTGTGGAGAATTTTATTTCTGCCTTTGTGTATTCTCTACTTTATAAAATAAAGCTCTTTTCCTAGGTTCCTAGGTACACCCTAATCTCCTAAAAGAGAATACATTATAATATGAACGTATTAGGTACTGTTATAATTTGCCCTAGAGCTTAAGGTTTTAGCCTGTTAAAAGGTACTCTAACGCACGAGGTATTGGCTATTAACGCTACGTTAATAAGCCTTCGTCGAATTTGAAACTAGACTAGCTTCAAATTCCGCGAAGGCTTTTACTAAAAGCTTTGGCTAGTGTAAAGCTACGGCTTTACACTTAGTACTAAGTAATATTCGGAATTTATAAGCCGGATGAACCAACATAACGGATGCATTTTATAATCACATCATAGGATTGGCTAGTAGGTAGCTGACCCATGCCCACTTCGATAGGCGTCAAATATGTATTTTTGACGTAGAAAATGTTATTAATCAGGAATAATGAAGTTTTCTACTGATGAAAGAATGTTTAAAATTGGTTTAGTAGCTCTAGAGATTCTTCCTGCAAAGAAACAGACAAACATTGCCTTTTTATAATATAAGTCTAGAAGACTTCTAAATTCTGAAAGTGACTGCCATTTTGATGTCTACTACATTTGAATGGGATTATTCCTTGCAATAAAATCGGATAAAGTTTGCTTCTGATCTATTGAAAAGCAGTTGTTATTTTTTCGTTATCACTAGAAGCATTTCACAGAACGCTTCGCGCTCCGCTTATATCATCTGTACAATTTTAAAGTATCAGGTGCATGCCAGTACCAAGTTTTCGAAACCTGTGCGACTGGGTCGTTATTCCTCGCACATTACGAGTAATAACGGCCTGAATAGAATGCAGTTGTAGGATCATTGGTAAGGGGTGTAACAATACCCATAAAAGTCATGCTCCGTTGATTCCGACAGGTACGGTCGCACGAATGTGAAGCTGCGCACACATACACAGTTCCTTGCTTGTGTGCGTGCAGTATCGTCGGTGAGCTATACAGGTGGCTCCTTGTTTATAACTGAACAAGTGTAATCTGTTTTTGTCGCATATGTCGCGATGCAATTAAATGCGTGTTTTCAATTAGTTCATTTGTAAACAAAGTGAAGTATGCGCGGGCTTTCAACGAACTTGTGTTGTGCAAGACAAAAGGTGCTCGCTTTGAGTTCGCCACAGGAGTTTACTTCTGTGCTTTATACTTGGAGGAGGACTAAATAAAATGTTTCATTAGTCTGTCAAATGAAATGTTCACGTTTGTATTTATGTTACATGTATTTATTGTAGTAGAGTATTTGTAGATACAGGGTGCTACGTTTGTGTTTACCCGTCCAGAGCAGGGAGCTGTGAAACAATGTATTCGCTAAGCGTTTAATAGTTGATAGTTTTGTGAAGTGCGTTGCGTCGGTGTGTGTGTGTGTGGTGGTGTGTGTGTGGCCCGGGCAAGCACCTGTCGGCTCGACCTGCTAATTGTTTGCTCGGGACATTTTTTCCCCGACCCCGCCTGTGTCAACATAATACACGGTCCTAATTTTTTCTTATCTGTCGCAAAGAAACCGTTAATGCCTTCCTATTGTGAAACCATTGAGAATGAGTTTTATGGTTGAGATCTCGTTTTTATGGTTTGTGCATGAATGTACATTTTTATAGGTATACCTAAGTGCTGTATGACTAAAGCAGTGTTGAATTGGGTGTGGATGCTAAATTTTACTTTAATGTACATAAAATATGGAATATTATTCCAAACATTATCTCAAGCAAGGTGCTCAAATGATTAAGCTCACTTCAGCTGCTTCAGTATAATTTTTCTCCAGTTGTCAAGTTATTTCTATTTGAGGTATTTTTGGTTATGGTTAGGTTTGCGTCTGACCACTGTCTCACCCGCTGGTACGTGGTGATGTGGTCGATGATGTATATATATGTGACTTAGTCTCTTTTGACTTAAATACCCCTAGGCTGTAGCTATTAGGAAACAGATTCCAGCAGGGAATTCTACTCCTCAGCTGTACACATTTACGAAATTAATAATTTAGTTCTTGGTTATAAAGACAATGTTTTACATAGACACAAAAATGCCCCATGTAACCGGGGGCGAGTCTACATAGGCTTCAGCCCAAAATCTCGTCCTTGAAAAGTTCAAAGCGAATATTGAGACTGTCAGACAAAGTGTCAACTGACCGCTAGAAATTAATACTCCACTTTAAAACAATAGAAGATTTTACTGCATCATTCGACACCGCAGCATTAGTCTGCGCGCCAAATGTTTCCGCCATTCGGTATGTTCGCGTAGTTACATGATTGACTACTTTACATAAGACATTTCTGACGTCTTGTGATGGTCTGTCTCTTGTATGTTTCATTTCGTATATTTTATTGCATTTTAAAAATTTGGGACTTTCTCTAAATTGTCACAGATTTTTAATAACAATATTATAGCTAGTAGGTACTAGTACCTACCTATTTTAGATTTATTAACCAACCAATCGTATTTTTTTTAAATGTCAGAATGTAAAATATGTTCCAGCATTAGTCTACTGTAAAACTGCAACAGTGTGGCACTTGGGGTTTTTATATTAAGTAATGCAAACCAAACATGATTTCATATTAAAAAAGTTCATATCACATACAATTTCGGAGATTTGAGAGATACGGGCATTCTTCCTAGGTACTATGTCTTAAGAAATTTTACTAAGATAGAACTGAAAATCTTGACCTAAACGTGAAAACCGAAGTCATTATGGTCTAGCTGCTAGATTGAAAACGATTTGTCAACTAGTGTAATTTAAGATCCAGCTGGAAAGTTACACGGTTTTTTTTTCAGATTTTAGGCCTGCCGAGGACATTACTCCAGAAAATAATTTATTTAAAGTCGCTTGTTTACACAAATGTTTGTTTATTTACAGGCTACCTCCTCGACCTGAGGTACCTCCGGAGGTCCGAAGACACACACCCTCCCGGGGATCTGAGTGGTAAATTTCTTTTTTTATGGTTTTTCTTGATATCCTTTGTTCTGTAGTTTATGCTTATGCGATGTTAGCCATGTCCTTTTTGTTTGCCTTGCGAATATATTTGACTTTTACTTTACGCTGCCCGCCCACGTCCGATAATCGGTGACCGATTTTTTGTCGGAGAAAAATAGAACGCACTTATAGCAATAGTGCAACGCACATGTCCTACAAAAAGTCGGTCAGATTATTATATAGGATTATAATTTATTACGATTATCTGTCCTACAAAAAGTCTGACGTGGTTGAGCAGCCTTAGAGATGTGATATTTTAAAAGAGATGAAACACAATTACAAATCAAGTCAGTTGAAAAGAGCTAATTAATTTAATAAAGCAAGACTGGGTTGTCAACTAGAGCAAATATAAATAAACGAAATTAATGCACTGGGGATTAATATTATGGGAATCGAATGAAAGTACACAAAAGAGTGAAGTTACTTCGTTAACTTATCAGTTATCAGGCTCAGGCGACAGGGTTAATGAGCTTGACGCCATTTAATGATAGAGGCCATTTTATTTTATCTATTCTAGGAAACACAAGTGACTTACTAGTTGCTCGAAGCACGCGGTCTACTAATTAGACACATCTTTGTGCTACCAGTTTCCAACTATAACTTTTACCTGGAATTTTATTATAAATATCAATGTTATAAATATCCTATTACCAGGAACAGTTGAGCTGTCCCACTGCTCAATAAGGCTTAGGAGAAATAAAACCTACTTCAATCAAGATGCCATTAAAGAAATATCCGACTCATTCATAGATTCAGAATCAATTCGTAATATATTTGTTCTACTGACATTAAAAATAAATATTTGCCCTGCAAAACATGAAAACTTTATGTTTCATCAAATAAGATATGATATTGGTGTGTAGAGTTGCTATAAGAATGTTTATTTGCTGACTAATAAAGAGCTTAAGTTGAGCCTCCATTGAGCTCATGAATCAAATAAATTTGTACAGTCAAACTAGCTATTTGGTAACAACAAGAAAAACATTTATCTCTCCACTGTACTGTTAATATTAATTTCCATTGTAAGCTTATAGCGCTCGCGCTCAAAAGAATAATGACATGTAACACACATTGACTCAGTAAATTCAAGACTTTGTTTTAAAGTATCCCAGCTGGCTGTGCACTAAATAGCTCGTTCGACAGTACTACTCAAAACAAAACTATTTTGACATTCTGCACCTAGAGCAGTGTTCAAGCTGTGAGATATTGTTTGTATTTACAACTTATGGAAATTGCGCAGCGAGTATTCAACTTGTATCCCTTAATTGGACTGTAGAAATGTTTACTGCGAATGTTGAATAAACTTACGATCTTCTTTCGAACTTGTTGCAAGTACTATTGATTCTAAAAGTCGAGTTAACTTTGGCTTTCTTAATAATTATGCGATGTCAACTGCTGTTGAGAATATTAACTTAGCTGTGCCTACGTTTTTTCTGGTGCAGACATAAAAACGTACCAGTAGTAGTTTTCTTCTATTCTACCAGCATTTTAAAACACTTAATTGAGTAAAAATCTACTGCTATTTGACTCTTTATTTGCTTGCCTTTTCGATAGCGTAAAGTAGCTCAGCTAATGTACTAACTATGCAACGAAAGCTAGCGAAAAATCTATGTTGCTGGAGGCCTTACCATGACGCCTTAAAATATGAGTGAGAAAGAGAGATGGAGCTATACTTTCTATATTATATCTCCATCTTTTAACAGTTCAGTTTAAGTCGTCAAATGGATGGAACCTCGTGGTAGGGCCTCTGATACTCGTTTATTTCACCTGCTATAGCGGTACAGCTGGTATCTGAAGCTTTTGACCAGGGATGTTATGAATTCAGTAACCGCAACAGAAACTATCGGATATCCGAAATAAAAAAAACATCCTTAACGTAACCCAAAGCGATTTAAAAGTTCCAGACGGTTTCGGATAAAGGAGCAGTTTAAATAACAGATTGCAACAGGTTTTTTTATTTATTTTGCTCGGGCAATCAAATTATGATCTGGACTAGAAATAAATGTCAAATCTTGCTATTTGTATTATAATATTATAATTTTGATATCCGTTATAGAAACAAGCAGATAATTCGAAACAATGTCATATCCGTAACTGTATCCGAAATCAGTACAATATTATTTCTTTACAACCGTGTCTGAATTTCCTATTCATAACATCTCCTGCTTGAAACTTTTGAAATAACTTATATGTTTAGTACGCTAGACGTCTAATGGCTGGCGCAAGCAAGGTTCCTAAGTCCGCTCAGTGCCCTGTACCTATGTAAATATCTCTTCATTGACAACTTAAGGCGTTGTCTGCAAATGTTGCCTTGTTTTAGTTCAGAACTTGCTATTTGTTAAACTTATTTTCTTTGTTGTTAAATGCACTTGTTAATTTATGATTTTAAAACGATAAAAATGATTTCTGTACTCGTATCAGAATTAGATATCATTTATGTTTATAGTATTAAGAAAATTAAGGTCTGGTCATATAGTACGACTACTACGAACTATATTTAGTACGATGAGGACGTAGGCCTTAATTTACTAAGTGCTAAGGTCGTAAAAACTCAATAATTAAATTGTGATTAAAATATTTTAAAGTGAACTTGAAATGATAGACAGCTAAGCAATTGCAACATTCCTGCGAATGATTTTCGCATAGCGCAATTGCAACTGTCACCTACAACCCAAAAAATCTCCGACTGAACCGGATTATTTTGACCTTGTAGAAATCTTGGTGTTTGGTGGTTGACAAAGGCTTTGCTTTCGAAGGTGTGCAGCGCCAGGCGCAGACTGCCCTCATCATCAGCGCGGTAGCCCTGGCCATCCTGGTGCTAGTCCTCATCATCGTCTGCCGAGGAAAGTTCTCCTGGCGATACATCAAACAGAAATTTCAGCCGGCTAAGGTAAATACTTTGGTTGTAATACATAAGTCCAACAAACATAGTTACACTTTTTTTTGAGGTTCTAATAACTCCCCCCACTCTGGGTGGATAGAGAGGAGTGTCAAAATTTTACTAAAAATTCTTTAGTGGCTACATATTCACATATAATATTGCACCTTTAAAGTAAAACCGTTACTAAACGAAAATTTTCATGAAGAGGTATCAATGTCATTTATCTAAAATACACGTAAACTACGAGATAACTTGTTCATAATGTAAACAGAGATCTATTATAAAAAACTCATTAAATAACATAAAAAACCCTAACTCAGATTTTATTTACAAACACTAACTCTATTTTTTAGTATAAAAAGCTCCCCAATAAAATATCATAATTTCGTTTAGTAACGGTTTTACTTTAAAGGTGCGATTATGATATTTATGTGACATACACAGGTATTTTTGAATTTTGAATAGTTTGTGTATATAACTATGTCATATTATCACTTTTATAGTCCAGAATACAAAAGTCATCTAATTGGGACCCTGGCAATAGCCGGGATTAACGCCAGGTAGAAGAATATAAAAGTCATCTAAGTGAATCCGGTTCTAAATCAAAATCAAATAGCAAAACTAAAATCAAAGAAGTTAAAGAATAGCGTACCTAGCTATACTACAATTATAAAAAAAGTTTTTAGTTAAATGACTCTCAACACGGACCAAAAGTAAATCTAGGTATAATATACATTTGATTGACAATAGATTGTAATAAAACATCGTTCATCACTTTCCAGAATCGAGTGAAGCAGTACCCAAACGACCTGACCCATCACAACCCACACGCGGAGATGCCCAAGCCTAAGCACGAACTCAAACTCGAGATACGGAACCCCGAACCTGCGAAACGACCACAGCAGCCGCTGAATGCGCGAGACCTGGAGACCAGGACCTCACAGACGGAGAAGAGTCAGGGCGCGACCACGCCGAAGACCATCAGCACGGCGCTCAGCAATCGACACCCTGCTGAGGATACCACGCTAGACTTCTCCTACGATAACATGGGGATGAATGTAACCCCACCAGAACAGGCAGCCACGACCCACAAGTTCTGAGGTCCGGCTGTGAGCTTCGGCGGAGAAACCATCAGGTTCATAGAGGTCACTGGACACATCAGCACTCTCAGCTTAGAATGCTAAAGTTCCCATTTTATTGCAACACTACCTATCCGGCTTCCGTCAACAATTTTACAACATCACAACGTTTCCGACTTATAAAATAACCAAACAGGTAACTTGAAAGGATTTGACGGAGACTGCCTTTGTTATCTCGACTAGAATGCTGCAATACTGTCGTAGTTTTGTCTTGTGGAAAATGGGCATATCTCGAATACATATCACTCTTGATATACGGATTTTTGTAGTTGTTCACATTCCATAGAAATTTTAGTGATTTACACATTCCGGATGGATTCTAGTTTCTAAATATTACTGTAGTGGGAATATCTGACACTTTTTTAGAAATTATATTATAGGGCACTTTTCAAATCAATAGTTTCACTTATCAAGGTTATAAAATAGAGTAAGTTTCGATCAATTTTATTTTTGGAATATTTCTGATACCGTATAGGAAAACCAACTCGATGTATCGAATTTAACCGTTGCGTTCATCGATTTTTAGGTAAGTGTTCGAACAGAAGGCTTATAATATTTTAAATATTATTAATTTAGATGATATTAATATGTACTTATTTATGTATATGTATAGAACAATAATTAAATTATAAGCATATTATTAAGTAAGAATAACACCAACATGTATCTTTAAGTGAACGTAATACTACTTTTGAAAGAAGTATGCTATTTAGGCCCTTTAGGCGCAGCTAAAATTATGTAAATATGTAGCAAGATAGTTTAATTTACATGAGGATAGCAGTTAATCATTACGATCAGATGTTATAATTATAATTATGAAATTCATCACAATATTCACATTAGTTTGCAAATTCTATTTTACATCACTATATATTTAGAAAGTTAAATAGATAATAAGGTATCCATATGATGAGTATCGCAGGTGCTATTTGTTAATTTTTGCTTGTATATTAAAGAAAATATATAACTACTCTATTCCTCCCACAATCATAAAATTAAAATGAAGTGGGCCCTTATCCCAACAGATAAAACCAGAAGTTACAAAACATTGCTTTCGACACATCTTTTAAAACGTATTCAAACGAGTATAATTTAAAAATACATTTTTTTTTTAAGAATCTTTAAAATCAGTTTCTAATGAGTAATAATGAGATTTTTTATAAGCCGAGCGTAAGTTGGCAACCGCACCGCCACTATGTTACGTCTTTCTGTCACGAAAAACAAACAAAAAGAAAATTGATAGACATCACATGGGTATCCGTAAATTATAAGATAATTAAGAAGCTAATTAATTACGACTATACAGAGACGTGTATTCGTTCAGCAATAATTCGCACACGTATATATTTTATGTATTTGATTGTATTCAAACGGGTTTCTGTCAGACTCGATTGATGAACTTTCACAAAACATTGCTGGGAAACAGGAATGCCAATAAACATAATGTTTGTAGCGAATAATGGGGCTCGTTGCAAAGCGAAACATTTTGATGAGCCTAATTAATACCACACAGCGAATGAATAGATTTCATGGACGGCCACGTCCATATAATGTTATGCTGCCTTGCAATGGCGTCAACTTTCAGCTGAAACCTGCTAATTAGTCACAGGAAAGCGAAATTCAAAATGATAAATGGTTTTTATCACTATTTGGGTTTACGTATACCATTTTCACTGATGTGAAAATTATTATCATTTCAGCTGAAAGATCAGAATAACATGCCTCCCCAAGTATTTCCACAATGATCGATCTTGTGCGTCTCGTATCTATCTGAGACTTGAGACCCTCACCAGGTTATCGGTTTACCTTGTGGGAGGCCTTCCAACCAACATTGCGTCTTGCGGTACGCAATCAGCATTTCAATACTTTTGGCCTCTATCGACCAACTGTAGTACGAGCAATGTGTGCTGCATACTGCCACTTCAGAACTTTGGTAATTCTTCGAGCTACAAAAAACGCATTGTTTTGTGATGAACGTTTTTCATAGAGTTTGACTATTCTCCGTGTTTTGTAATATTATTATATATTCTATGTATATTATTACTTCGTTGACGTGCAAGTATGTATATAGTTAGAGAACCTACCTTATGCTTACATTATTTAAATATAATTATGTTGTATATTTTCGAGTTCGACTCGGGTTAAATAAATGTTCAGCATGGCTGAGGTAGTTTTTTATTTAAATGGGTTATGTTAAATGTGTATGTTATGTTATTGTTGGTGTTGGGTTGCGTTTTGTTAAAGAGTATATTAACTTTGTGGTAGCATGTTAAGTGTTATTGTTGAGATGTTTCGTTTCTTGGACACTGGGTACGTAGTGTGTTGTCGCCAGCTGCGCTACCTAGAGCCACAAGGAGCAGCTTGGCAACTTTAAGCCGGCGCACAAGTGTAAGCGCTCCACACAACTCGAGCTCACGACTAACTACACTTACAACAATGTTATCCCTCACCCGTCTCGTGTGTACTCCCAACTACCTCTCTCTGCTCATATTCTCAACAATACGCTGCCTCGATCTATGAATTAACACAATAATGTCGGATAACATCAACATTCACGTCACATTGATCCTCTAATATAGGAAAGCAATGGCTCGAATCTCGATAATAATAATGTATCTAATTGTTATTGTGAAGTGAATTTATGTACTGCTTTCATTGTTCGCTTTAAATGTATTTAATTAACGCATATAAGCTCACCAAAAGACGTATGTTTAATGTGAAAGAGATTACGAATTTCTTATTAATTAGGTACTTATAAGAATTTTATTGTAGGGTAAAACACTGATATGGGACAGGTTTTTAACATGCCTTTTATTGGCAGAAGGAAATGACAGGCAATTTACAGCAGTTCATGAATTAATTTAAATTCACTTATTTTTTACGCAATGAGTTTGTTAAGTTTAGTTATTTTTTAGTTTTAAATGCATTCCCTTTTGTGCCTTTTTGTTTTAGTTAAGCCTGAAAAGGCAGGTATTTATATTTGAGTTTTCATATCGCAATTTATCAGTAATTACATATAGTATTATCAATAAGTACCAATATAAAAATGTATAATTAAAAAGTCACCTCTCGAAAGACGCGTTTAGATAGGAAATGTATTATGTACGTGTAGATAGATAGACGAGTACTTAACAAACTGTCCTTAAGAACAAAAGTTTCAGGAGAAGCTCGGTTTGTCCTTTTGTGTGCTTCTTCAATCAATGGTTTATGTCTGTTAGTGTATTTTTCATCAAGTCGACCTAAATGAACAAGTTTTTAGGTACTTGCTACAAACAGAAAAGATTTTTGAAGGAAAGAAAATGTATCGAGAATTACTTAGAAATGTTCCACCTTTAGAAGAGAAAGTATTTAATATCTACCATACTTTGAAATAAGTATAGGGAACCATTTAGATTCTAATAAGTGCAAGTTAAATATCTAACGCTTGAGATTTTTATCACCGATACTCTCAAGGATTTTAAATAATATGTAACGTATTATGTTGATATATGAGTTGCATTCTATCCTAATCTAAATGCGTGCTCACATACTCATACATTTCTTCTACTGACTTTTGTTTCCAAAAACATTGAATACCATCATTACTTAAACATCTAACTACTTGAGCATTTCTGATAATCAAAAATTAAATAACTGATTCGAAAAAAAAATTTTACGAGTATGGTTTTAAGAATCAGTCTGAAAATTTTATTGGCATATCTAAAATAAATTATATCAGTATTTGATATTTAGGATTCGATAGTTTGTATTGCTACTTCGAATTCATGAAGGTACCTGGTTATTCGCAGTTAGACATAGATATTTGTTTTTTTTTATCCTTTAAAGGTCCCATGAGATATCAGCGGAACTTGTCGATTAATTAAGATAGATTTAAATTAAAATAACTAGGTAAGGTAGTGTTAGTTGTAAGTCACAGATTTACGCACGATAGGATAATATAATGTAAGGTAGTGTGCACTGCACGATAAAAGTAGGCATTATGTACTGTTAGTCAGCATTCGTCTATGTATATAACTACAGGAATATTAAATTATCCACAGCAGTGCAAAGTTTTCTATTCATAGAAACTGCCGCCCCTAGATTCTATATAATTCCTTAGCTTGAAACTATTCTCAGCCAGGTTCTGTAGAAAAGGATAAAGCTTATTTATTACGAAGTAAAGAGGCTTTGTGCTTTTCAACAGAATCAGGCCGTTCCCCGAAACAGACAGGCTTTTCAACTGTTTGTGAGTAAAACCATCGGATAACCCGACGTACGGCGAGTGTCCACCCTCACGTTGTTCACCCCTCCACGGTCCGCACTAAATGTTTCGCCTCGTCGTTTATATCGCGTGCATTGAAGGACTGGAACAATTGGCCTGCTGCGGTCTTCAAGTCCGATTATAATTTAGATGGTTTCATGGCTAGAGTGAATAGTCTCTTAAACTAGTGCGATTGATTCATCTTTGACGCAGTCAGCACTAGATTGTCTTATTTAAAAATAAACACGTATTGTGTTTATTTGTAAATATATATTTAGTCCCTGAATTTTTTATTTCGAGTATTTTCCTAAATTCTTTTGTTTTGTTTCTTAATTAGAAAGTTACAGTGTTTTATTATTTTAGTTTTTTTAGATAACGTTGCTGACTAACATTACATAAGTTAAAGTAAAGTTCCGTTGATATTTCATCGATGATTAATTTTCACAAGATCACAGTTATTTTAAATATTTAGTCAATGGTAAAAAAAGCTAAGACATCGTCTTCCGAATCCTTAAGTTTACTACTTTTAACTTATCTACCTATAATTAATAATGTGTTATATTAAAGTTATTAATAGGTCCTGTATTGCATTAAGTTGTGTGTTTTGTCGATTGCTTTTAAATAAAATAATAATTCTATATGAATATTAATCCGTAGTCGTGGAGTAGCATAGTCATCATGTTCTGTATCTTTGTTATTGTTTTGCTATTTTGATGAAAACATTTTAACCATTTAACCATCTTCAAAAATTAGATTTTGTTCCTATTTGATAAAATTGTTTTTTTTTTTAGGTTCTTCAAGTCTGTAGATATTCTACGTCATTTCATCATTCTTTCGACCTGATATTTATTATATTTTAACTACAAAATTTAGTCAGATCCTGCTTCTTTATTTCTGATTTTTTTAGAAGTAAAATTATGTCCTTTTGTTCAATATACTATTATCGTTTGATGATGTGTCAGTGGAGCATATTAGTAGAAAATTAAGGTAAATTTTAAGTCACTGTTTTCGAGCACTTTGGTTAGATTAGTATGATGCACGAGCAAAATAAAAAAAGAGTATTAAAAAAATCAAAAAAATGTAGTTAGGTTAAGTTATGCTTCGCTGGTACATTAACATCGGTAACATTTTCACCAGCACCCGGTAATTTAATTTTTATCTCGTTCTTATTTGATAGTGAAGGGAAGTGGAGTTTATTTTACGATTGCACGAACTTGCACAGTCGGAGCGACCCCTGGCCTCCTGATCCATCGTCTTCCCACCCCGTAGTTGTGTTTATAACCTTAATTCTATGATGATATTAGCTTTGCACATATTGGCGAAATGGGAATTGCCTTCATGGCTCCCGAATCCATGGTCTTCCTACCTTAGTTCTTCAATTTATAGGTTTCCGTAATAGTCTCTTAAGAAAATAAAAATTATGCTGTTTGTGCTTATAGCTAGGATCCTTTCCCAACAGTGATTGGAAACTAGATCAATTACTTTATATTCCAGTTTGACTTTATTTTGTTCTATGAATAACATAAGTAAATGACCTCGCATCATCTTATTCATCTTCATCATCATTGTCTTAATATCTTTCGCTTAAGTATTTTCCAACCATTTCATTTTCATTATCGTCGTCATTTTATAACGTTTCCTATACGTAATAACAGAGCCCTTAAACCTGTTTTAAGTTTGTTCCATATTTGTCACTTTATTGACATATCGCTCTACTACAGCAGTGCCATATTTGACACATTAGGGTTTGAGAAACATTCAAATGTTCCAAATGTGGAACCATTTTGAAATATCAGCACAACCTCTTGTTGCTGTATTTATTTGGTCTGATATTTTTTTCCTTATTGTCTTTAATATTCCGTCACAGTTCAGTGTTGGATGTCGAGCCATGACTTATTTCAATGATCAAGGTAGGCAGTCGCTGCTGGCTAATATAACAATACCTGAGATTGATTTGACGATCAATGAGAAATCAAATATAACATCTAGGTACTAACCGTTCCAACCACTGGCTACTGTTTCCTTAAATATGTAATACAATCAAAAAGATCCCTAAGATTGCTTCAAAATGACGTTTCGTATTTAAAAATAACCAAATTGTCACCATCCATTAGCCAGATGTTCATGTCGTAGAACTACAAAAAAAAACTTACGTCATAAATACCTGGCTGATGATTTGTTTCTTTAATTTAGTTGATTGCTTGAATTATGAAAATAAACAAATATAGTTAGTACTAACAGAAGGATGCAGGTCCTGGATCCTAAATTAGGATGGTTCCATATTTGTCACTTTTCACCGGACTGTATACATGACAATGACTGAAACGCATGGATATATTCCATCTGCCATCCCAAATATGCACGTACGCGATATAGCCACAGAGTACGGTCAGTCTAGCGTGTTGGTCTTTCGTTTCTTATGACACTAATTTGGTATAAATTTTTTGTCACCTTTTTCTCATTTCGAAGTTCGATCAGGACCAGTAGCCATTAGCTATCTTTACGATTCAGTCAGTGTAGAAGTCCAAATACACATTTGTCGACTTGTCTAACTACAATAACGGATTTTGTTAGATTTTTGTTTTCATCAACTTTGTTTTTAAAGCTTTGCGATATAAACAACATGAGGCCCATGTTATGGTCTCGAAATCACCGTCTTCCGATATCTAGTGATCAGTTTCACTACTGTCGTGGCACCTATGAATGTATTTCCAGTTGGTAAGATGTATGAAAGGTCTGACAAAAATAGTATTAACTGTTTAAAGGGATAAAAGGTTGGTTATGTGTTCGAAATTAAACTTACATATATTTTGTTGTTTTTTCGAAATAGTTAATATATTACTCTCTTGTCTTTTGTTAACAACGCTATCTTCAAACCCGGTATCATTTATTATATTTATAATTTTACTTTAAAATGACTTTGGGGCCGACCGGTAACATTCCTGCATTTTTATAATTTTTTAATTTAACAATCAAATTTTCTTCTTAAATATTTACTATTTCTTTGGGAATGTTATCTATTATATCATACCGACTCTCCTCTTAAATGTTTTTCTCTTTTTTGTCAGACCTATCTGAATTCACCAGGACTAGTTTACCATACATTAAAGTCACCAGTTATTATGTAACTTTCCAGTTATATATTCATGAAGTGTTAGTTAATTTGTTAATAAGGTTTGAGCTTTTTGTGAATAGTTAACTAAGGATTATTTAAACTTTAACTCTGAAACCTTTTTCACCAGAACACAGTTAATGTTTGATTAAGGTCTTTTTAGTTGTGGATTGAGTTAGGAAGCGTAGTGAAGGTTATTTTACAATTGCACAGAATTGCACTATCGGAGGGACCAGAATTTCGGCCTCCTAATCCATCGTCTTCCTCTCCTAGTTTTGTCTCATATCTTACTAATAAGTTTTGATCATCCGTGTTTCTGTACATACTTTGCTTTTGTGCTGTTATAGGATTTAAAAGCAATCGGGTAATCTCTTAATATAACAATGTATTTATTTTTATCTAAGATTTGAAGTTATTGTTCTTTGGTAATTTTAAATTGCGTTTTATATCTATATCGGTAGATGATCTGTCAGTAGAGCTTATAAATAGCTTTATAGATTAATATGGTTATTTATTAATTAAATCAGTACTTCGTCATCGAGGTTCTTTTCACGAATGCATAGTTATTTTATTTGTAGATGAGAAATAAGAATTTTTTTTGAAGAAGTTAGTGATGGGAAGTAGAGTTTTTTTTTGACTGCACAAACTTGCACAGTTGGAGCGACCCCTGGCCTCCTGATCCGTCGTCTTCCCACCTTATCTGGACCAGATGTAGTTTGCTAAATAAATCGCCCACACTCGTTGAGGCGTCTGCTTTTAAATAAGGACTTTTCATTTTCTATCGAATTAAGATAATACAATTAAGACTACACTGTAGAACATTAAGAATCTCGCTTCAACTGTTTATTTTAAATTCTTTTTTTTTAAGTGGCAACTAGGATCTTCATGATTCGGAAGTAGCATTAGGTAAGCTGTAACTAGTAATATCGAAGTAGGTTTTTACGAGGGATATGTATAACAATAATATAAAATGAATATAGCTTAATGTCTACAGAATAGTATATTTACTTTGATTAAGTGGGTACTTTTGAGATAAAAAGGTTATTTAATTCTACATCACAATTTCAGAATTGGTGTTCCTTAAAAATATAAATTGGAAACATAATTAAAAATTTAGTTATTACACTTCTTTAATCCTATTCAATGTTTTTACTGAGGAATCCTTTGCACTGGAAACTCTTAAGGAACACCAAGCCTAAGGAAAATATTTTCTATATCCATTATCCGTTAGGGCACACTACGATTTCGCCTCGTCCAATGAGGAAGAAAACCCAAATTCTGGGTTACGCTCGCCTTTGTGCATAACTATCCTTTTGTAAATGTATGTGAGGAATTAGTGCTATAGGATTCTGAGCGCAGGCTTAGCTTGGAGGCTCATTTAGACGAGTTCAATATAAATATTAAGCATTTTACCAGCTACATTAATAAATACATCTTATTTCTTCAAGTACATTAAACGGGGAACAGCATTATACCGTGCTAGTACTAGAACTTGCTCCGTCACAAGTAACTGCGCTCTCTCTCTGTAATCTCTCACAACATAAGCTACTTACGAGTGTTCCTCAGTATTACAAATCATCGGAGTACGTACCTATTATTTAGTTTGTTATAGTTAAATCACTATTTTGTTAAAAGGGATATGCTCTCAACAATTTCATTAAATACTCTACTGAATCTTTTATTAATATGTTTTCTGATTGGAAGAAGATTTATTTAAAATATAATTTCAAAATTTTGATCTGCTAGGTTTGCAAATAGTCATACAGGTTGATAGATATAAGTTAGATTTGCATCACATTTTAGTATTAGTAAATATAGGGAGAAAATGAACGATAAACGAATAATTATAACATTAGGTGTCTTGAGATAATAAAGTCATTTTAAGCCGTCCGTACTTTACATTCCACTAGAATTTAGATAAAAACTGCACATTGTTTTTATAGATTACGATTTTAAAGATAACTTAGGGTTAGCTCTAGTTAAGTTAGTTGTACTTCGACACGTAGATATAGAGTGATTTGAAAATCACAAAGCATACGATTGCAACTTTGGATCCACTCTCTGGAACATCACAGACGTAGAAATTATAGTTTTAGTTAAATTAAGTTTTAACCAGTTAATGTATCTGGTATTGGTTTAAGAAGTGGTGTATTAGGTAAATAAGATAGATAAAAAAGCTGGAATTCTACTTAAGACTTCTATTTACTCTTGCGGCATTAATGCACTTAATTAAAGTAAGTAATTTTAAGGGTTAATTTTAAATTTTCTGTCAGAATATTCCCACGACAGCTATAGAATTGAATAGACTAACTTTTACCCAAACATACATTTAATAGCACACTGACGTTGCAAAGAATCGTTCACTGTAAAAGTGCCAAACATGTAACCAATGCCAGCTGGTGTTCTGAAGTGATCTATTATTCGAAACTTGAATTCCACTGCCAAATACGGTGGAGCATGAATCCGCAATTAATTAGCGCACTTCATTAGAAGCAGTTGCAGAATGAATCCCCACTCAGTCGTATTTAAAGGGCCTCTTCATACATTGTAATCTCATCAGGCTGCATGTTTAAGATCATAAGTACACTTACGTATGCTCTTAAATTCTGGTAATATGAGGAAGAACGATTCGTTAACAATGTCATGAAATTAACTGCGGATTTACGTCGATAAGTATGTTTGTACGATTTTGAAGTGATCCTTACGGCGCTTGACTTTAGCAGAAATAGACTTCGTCGAGAAATAATACCAAAATTATGTTAGAGAAATAAATTGTACCCCTACCAACGATTTTTGACACTAAATTCCAGCAAATTGAATGTTCACTAGAGTTCAAATTAAGTAATGCGGGTTTCTGAGTTAGATTTTTTGGGCTAATCACGTCCCAAAACAAACTTTGACAGTTTTTCAGGGTAAAGTAGAGTTTGAAAAACTCAACTTCAAATGCCTAAATCAGAAATCGAGGGTATCTTTCTTGTAGACCAATAGAACTTGGTACTTCATAATTTGCTGGTGACAACCAACTTCAAGATGATGAACAATTCATTTCTCTGACTGTATAACTGCACTTTTCACAACAACAAAACTGTTTTGTCAACCGTATTAGTAAATGTAGGTAACTTTGTATCACTTTTTAAACTATTTAGAACTAAATATTTTTACACATTTGACTACCTTACTACTTACAATTATAATTATAAGGAAAACTTATAAATTAAGATAGTTTTTTTACAATTAAGGTATTTGTATATATGTGGAGCCCTCAGGTATTCCGTCCAATACATAGGCTAGGCAAATAGGATAGCGATATTTATAAAAATATTATACTGATATTATTGTGTACCTATATAGTATTGCACTAAATTATAATTATAATGAATTAAGGTATTTCTGTTATAAGTAATATTAATTTAAGATAAATGAATTTAGTCAAAGTATCACATTATTATTAACGGGGCTGTTTTTCTTCATTTTGATTGGCGTGTTGATAAAAAAGACCAATATAAACCCTTAAG
Source organism: Mythimna separata (assembly GCA_030763345.1). NCBI lineage: Eukaryota > Metazoa > Arthropoda > Insecta > Lepidoptera > Noctuidae > Mythimna > Mythimna separata. The sequence goes on along the minus strand of CM061167.1, from coordinate 15,255,252 downwards.
TAGCTACTATTTGCACAATATAAAGACATAAGATAAAATAACATAGTAAATCTTCTTAATTATTTCACTGTAGATGACTGTACTGGGTTGAATATGATAATATAGCAAACGCCGTAGAAGGGACAGACGGGACGTATTCTTTTTAATCGACAATCGCTTGTACACTCGAAAATAAATGTAAATCTCGTATTTACGCTTGAAATTCTTAAACTTCTCAGTTTTCTGTTTAGTAAGACTTACTCCTTTCAAAACTTAAAGCTCCACGATCTTGAGATAAATAAACAAATCAAAATAATATTTTTTTTCTAATTTGCTTGGCTAAGTAGACGGAATAATATGCCTATTCTGTCCACTTTGCGATGCAAATCCAAATCATCACTGTTTTTTCTTGCACCCATCGATTGTCAGTAAATGAATAACGTCCCAGATGCTTACAATGAGGATAAAAATATAACTTTTAATTACACGTCGATACTACAGTTAACTGTGCGGTTTGCTGCCATTAGTTTTGTAGTTACGAAGTTTGGAATTATAAGTGTATATACATCACATGTGCAAGTTCCGCTGGGTAATTTAGTTTAACTCTATATACACTTACTTGCTGTACACATTTATTAAGCATCATTATATTCTACATATTTAATTAGTAGTAAAGTCTAGTAGTTTAGTAATTTACCTTTTTGTTATTCATATTATCAACGCTTATAGAGTAAAATCAAAATTGTATGAAATCAGACCATGTCACGTTATTAGATTTATTATTTTTGTGTCTGTAATTTTTTGACTAAATCTAAATTCGAATTGGAAATAAATGTTTAAGAATATCTATTTGTTTTCATTAATTAATATCTACCGGTGAAAGAAAACATCGTGAGGAAACCAGCATGAACTAGAACCAAAAAATTCGAAGACATGTGACATCCACCAACCCGCACTGGGCCCGCGTGGTGGATTACGGCCCATTCCCTCGCCTAGAGAGCAGGCCTGAGTTCTAGCAGTAGGAACATTATGAGACTGATCTGATGCTATGCTATGCTAATTAATATCTTGACAAGCCTGTTGGTGCAATGGCCACATTCGATACTAGCGAATATAAAAGTTGACTGAATATGAGAAATAATGTCTAGGTAAGACAAACGTGTCGGCGGCCAAGGCAATAAATAACCAGGAAGGGCCGAAGGTTCTGGGTGGGCTGGGTTTCCGCGCAGGTGAAACTGCTGGACCCCAGCCTCTGAGGTGCATTCGATGCCAGGTGGGCCTCCACGTGGGTCCACTGTGCATCGCGCCCACAAGGCCAGAGGCAAGGATAAGAAGCCACCGTCATCACTACCGAAGCCACAGCTGCCGCCACCACAGCCACCGTCGCCTCATCAAAGAGATATCAGCAAAGCATCGGCCCCACTGGGCCCCTAGCTGGCTAGAGCAAAAAGGAAACTCGTAGCCTAAGAACGCTAAAGGCAATTGATAGACAAAGGAGTGATTTTAGACAATAAAAAGTTGCTACACCCAAAGCGAGAGAAATCATTAGATGATTGTCGAACTTCAAAAAGGACAAGCAAGTGCTTGTGAGACCATTACAATCATAGATGACGTTGTAAAGTTGGTTTGTGAGATCTGCCGCACTTGATTGTATGGTCCGCCAGGCGTAGGGCCGGCTAGAAAAAGGGTTCAGTAGAAAAAGGTTCTTGGAAAAAAATCCGCTGTGCATACAGCCTACTAGCCATAGAGTCGATATCAGGCGGGAGTGCGCGAGTATTTACTCAAGTCCTTAAGCTTCCTACTCATGGAAAACGTAGAAACTATACGATTCTCCCAACACGGAAGGTACTCTAAAATATGTCCCCACTCCAGTAAAACAAGGTACCAATACATAACATAGAGTTCCGTCGAATCTAAACCAAACTGCACCGGCAAAGGCTCAATAATAAACCGATGAGCATTCCTATACAAATCCGTACGCGACACGAATGCTCATAGCGGATTCCAATTCACACGTTGGAATTTCAAATTGTTTACCTCGTACAGAAGCACTGCGGAAAATAAAAATTGGAACATAAAATTATTACTACAGGCAAACAAAAAATGGGCGCTGGCCAAGCACTTTTTCGATGAATATTAAGAACTTTAATTTTCGTTTTGCATTGATTTATGGTATTCTTTTGCACATAAAGATCGGGTTATAGTGCTGATGTTGATGTGAAAAATTATCCAATGACTTCTTCCTCTAGAAAGTGGAGCGAGAAGGCGTATCAGACTTTAACTCACTAAAGCCACACCTTCAGTTGCTCTTTTCCTTTCAGGAATTCACTATTGCCCTAGAGGGCACCGGCCTTTCTGTCTACAGTGAACTACGGTTTTGCTGAAATTTTGGCTCGTTGTCCGCCAATCCCCGCCAACGGTTGCTGGGATTCATTCTGCGATTCCCGACGTCCGGGGCGTCTCCTGTGGCGGCAGCTGAGGTGGGAGGATGTCTATTCCATCACGTTTTCGGCTATTTCTTACGCTAGCTATATGGGCCTACAATTAAGTTTTAGTTTTAGACCCATAGGTCAATCTACCCAAAAAGTTAAATGCAAACACTACCAGTGACTAAACGCATAGATGTTGTACGATGTTCAAGCTTTCAATAGATTATGATGTGACAGCTCGGTGGCAGTGCTTCGAGTTCGAAGCAAGAAAGTGTACAAAGCGCATAGTACATGTCGAAACGTTTCCCCGTCAAAATCTAATATAAGTGTTTGTGGTTCCATGGTTTACCAGTGCGTCAATTTTCAAAACCGTTAAGGCTTAATTAGTTTACAAATACCCAATCATAAACACCCAACTATACAGTCTTTTCAATTTATATCCTTAAATACATATTTATAAAACATAATCCCCACTGCGTCTGCCTGTCTGTATGTTTGCGAAAAACTAGTGATAGGTTTTTCAGTAATACTCAGACTGACTCATGATGAAGGTTTAGGTGTAAAATACATGTCAAGAAAAGTCGAGAATAAGATACCTTCGGGTCGCTAATTTATGACATTAGTGAATACATATTACGCACGTAGCCGGCCAGTTACTTTAAAGGTAGCATTAGTTTCTTAGCAACCGCAATCTAGTCGCGCGACCCAATGCTCTATACAAATCCATTATAAACAGTGGGTCGCGCGACCCGGTCGCGGTCGCTAAGTATGGGATGCTCACTTAAGGTAGCGTTCGGTTCTTAGCAACCACAACGGAGTTGCGCGACTAACTGCTTAGTATGAATTTGTATAGCACCGGTCGCGCGAAATGGTCGCCAGGTTTGCTTAGCACTCCATACAATTCCATACTTAAGCACTGGGTCACGCGACCCAGTCACGTTTGTGGGTCGCGGTCGCACGTCGTGGTCGCTAAGATCCAAAAGCTACTAGAGATGTTATTTCACGTATATTAAAGTCATTAGTCATCGGATCTAAATGGTCCCAATTTGTCGATCCTCGTGGAGACGAGCGGGAAACATGACCCTATTGTTATTCTTTTAAAATAATGAGGTTGCCCCTCTAATAGAAAGTGGAAGCCGGTGTCGAGGTACCAAAGATTGTGAGGGGACCGTCGATGCACGTCGAGACTAAATTGGAAGTAATTTTCTGTTACCTTTAAGTGTTTCTATTGTAGTGGTGTGGCCTTTTTTCTTTTTCTTTTCTAATCCTAAGATTGTGTCATTTCCCGCAAATAGAATGGTTTTTCATTCTTTATTTATGCCACGCTACAATTCAAGGTACTGTCTACACACTTTTGAGTAGACAACGAAATAAAATCTGAGTTATTTAATCATATTATGATTGTAGGTACTTCGTCGTCACAATCATTTGCAGATTTATCAGTCCTTTGCTTCCCGCAGTGGATTCCATTTCAACAATAAGACAACAACTATTACATGTCTCTCTCAGGCACTGACATATGGTCCGATCCTAAGTCCGGAAGGATATTATAATTATCATTTCAACCGAAAAATTGAAGCGTTGCCACCTTAATGATTGCCTTCAGTGGATTCCCACTTTGCTAAAACGAGAAAAAATATATAGACAACTTTTTAGTTCAAGATAGATAGATCCAGTTTGTGTCTCACCATCACCGTCACCATTTTAAAACTGTTTCAGACCTAGTGGAATCTTCACTGAAAAGGTGGATCCTCTTACTAGACGAGTATAGGTTCTAGTGAACCACTACCTAATGCTTTGTTGGTTCATCATCATCATAATCATGATTTCAGCCGAAAGACGTCCAAAACTAGACATAGGCCTTCCTCGATTGTCACCACAACGAACGATCCCGTGTGTCTCGCATCCATCGGATTCCCGCGACCTTCACCAAGTCATTGGTCCACCTTGTGGGAGGCCTTCCCACGATGCGTCTTTCGCTAACAATTTTTTGTCAGGTCTTCCTACACTTCTAAGTCTCACGTAAAACTTTGCTTGCGCAAAGTAGAATTTTTGTGACGTTTTGTGACGCAGCGCTTTCTGTCAACGAGGTCGTGGTCAAGAGCTGGCACACCATGAAAAAAAAGCTCGCCACACATTTTTGGCGCGCTTCCGTCAACGCGCGCGATCCATCACTCTTGCGCAGTTCGCAGTTGTCGTTTCTACATGTATTTGTACACTAGCCTAAAATAAAACTGTCTCTAGCGAGAAATGTGTCGTGTCTTGACTTAGCATCGTTAATCATTAAAACATTGTAGGCATGTGTAGCCTAAGGGAAAAGTTTTTCCTTGTGTTGTCTCAGTATGGTTCCTTTAAATAAATAGGTTAAATCGATTTCGTTTTGTAATTTGTTTTCATTTTTCTTGTTTATAATTTACTGAGGCATCAACGCAAAGACTAGCAACAGACTGCTAATCATGTAATGAAAGTTAAGAACCTCGGGTGAATTTCATTATTAATTATTCGAGATAGTATTCTGGACAGTCCAGTTAGACAAGTTAAATGTGGTCAGTGTTGTATGAAATTACAACATGCGAGAATTTGGCGATATGTAAACGCATACCCCACTTATTTCGGGATACACAAAGTCAATATTTGACAAAACTAAAAAGTCCACGCATTGAAAAGAAACAACTGGGCATATTTCCCAAAACCCAGTTCAAATAACAGTGCAAACTGTGTTTTTAATCTTGAAAGGTTTTCACCGTGGACTGTAGTTCATGTGCGTACGATGAATGCTGGGATTATAAAACATTCAATCCGGTAAAAGCGTGCCCTGAAAGTCCTCGCAATATTTCCGTTACAATTCTGCCTATATCGAATGTATTCTAAATTGAATTCTTAGATTTCTTTGGCGCAAGTTTTATAGTATTATTGTGTACTTATTTTCTTGAGGGCCGGAAGAAGTCAGACGACACCTGGTATGTCTATTAAAGTTCACATATAGGAGACTAAAATATTAAGTTTCGAAAACAGATAGAATTATGATCAAGTCAATAAGTATTAAGGGGTACAAAAAATCATTATTTAAAAATGTTTTTTATTGATCGTTATCAAAAATACAAAACTTTCACATCGTACTCGTATAAATTACATTGTTGAAACGCACTTCATCACTAAAATATTACATTTTCGTTGAGATTATCTTCATGCAAGCCAGTATTCTCATTCTGTCTTCTAGCACTTTTTCGACTCTTCCACGGAGGCCTCTCATAATCTTTGAGAAACTTCCGAAGTCGTCTCCTGATCATTATTTGCTTGTGGTTTTCTAACATATCTGAGTATGCATCCGAGAATGGCATGATATTTATACCACCATCGGGACTAACCAAGCCTGGTATTCCGGGAACCATACCCATTCCATTTCGAGGTGGCATTGGGTACGGGGAAGGATATGGTGGTACATATGGCCCAGGGTATGGCGGTGGAAATGGAGATGGATAAGGAGCCGGGACAGGAGGAGGATAGGGCGACCCGTAAGGTGGCAGGTAGGGCTGCGGATACGGGGGCGGCATTGGCATCGCGAAACCGGGTGGCGGAGGTGGCAAGGGTATCCCAGCTACTGGAACCATTGCGTTCGTAGGAGCTAAGGGAATCCCAAAAGGTAAAGGCATTGGCAGCGGCATTATAGGGTGAGGAACTGGAATGGGCGGGAAAGGGCCTGGAGGCATTTGATGAGGGGGCATCATTAGAGGAGGCACCTCTGGGTGAGGGAGCATCGGGAGTGGCGCAGGTACAGGCACCGGGATCGGAATAGGCAGCTCTCCCCAGGGTTCCGTAGGAGGAGTAGACATCTGTCTAAAGTGGCAGTATTCTGGAACTTCCTTCGGGTACCAGTAGAGAGGATTGCATGGATCTTCGCCAGGTTTCGTAGCGTTCGGCCGGCGTTCGGAAAATGTACCGTCTATTGAACATTTTATGCCTTCCAGCGACAGCACTATTAATAAAAACTGTAAGAAATAAGCACTTTAGACTATTTTGGTTACATCCGTAGCTAAAAAAATATATTTTTATTTCTTTTGATTTGTTTCAGTGTAGGCGTGGAAGCCAACACCACGCTAATCATTTTGCTCGTTATTTTTGGTTTATTATTATGATACCTAACTAATTAGAGAATACCTATAATTTGCTGATATTTTGTTTACATTTACTAATTGTGCTGATATTTTATAAATATTTTTTTTTATGAGGACTTCGACGAGGAATATGTAAGACTGACGAATCAACGCACAACTTAAAGACCTTGATCGTAAAGACCTGAAACTTGAAGGGTTTCTTTGTATGTAGTAAGGGGTAATAAAGGGAGGCAAAGTTTGTATGGGACAACGTGAATGCGTCTATTTGAATCTTAGCATAAATAATATAAAAAATAATTAAAAACATGTTTAAAGTTTACACAAAATGACATAGGGATGTTAAAGTTGTATGGGAGAATCTTATTCCTTGGGTTAATATACTTGAAATTGCGCACGAATTCTAATTAAAAATGAATACTAAAGACTGTCATTAATCGTTTTTATATAAAAAAAAACTATCCTCAAAATATGGTTTAAGCGATGTTAGTTTCTATGAAAATATTCTCTCGCACGGAGTCGCGAACGAGATGCTAGATTAAAATATAATCAAACCAATCTACTCGTATTTATATTAATTTCTCTGCCATTAAAAGCAAGCGTATGCACTGGTGGAAAATAAAACGTTGCACTGTGTATACTGCACAATAAGTATAAGAATATTAATGTACCTTTAATTTTGTGATGGACTTTACGTAAAACATGTTATTCGTCCTAACGTCTGGAAACTAAAGCTGTGACTTCCAACATCTGTTTTATAAACACCTCAACTACAAGTTTCCATTATACAATGAATCTTTTTCAATGCAGACAAAGGAATTTTAGACTACAATAGTCGGAAGTTTATTTATTCTTATTTCTGAAGTGGAAATTGCACCTGTGTTTAAGATGTTGAGAGTCAGACACTCTCAACGACTTATAAACAGGTGCAATGTACTATTTTTCTCACCTTACATGAACAATTGAATATTATTCATAATGTTCTCTGTGTTTTTCACGATTCGACACTTGCATCTGTTAAAATAATAATATTCTTACACCTTTTTTCAATTAGTATTAGGATTCAGTTATTATTTTTATAATACTTTGAGTAGACTCCAATCTTTTATGGTTCATTCTAAACTGATTACTCGTATGTTGTTTTGTGCGACATAAGTACAAGTGCACGTATTATTTTATTCTGAAGTCATTATTTCTTTTATTCCTACATGAATGTGTTTGCTCAACATTAAAGGATAATAGTGGAAGTTATTAATAAACTAGCTGCTGCAAGCGCACTTTGGGGTATAAAAAATAGCCTACAACCTATTCTCAGACCTACTGTATATAGAAACAACACTTCATAAGAATCTGTACTATGTTTCTGTACTTTGTTACAAACACTGTGACGTGACATTTTTAGGTTATAATTTTCAGTGCTCCAACTCAAATAGCAGATTTCGGGGAAAACAGGTAGGCTGAAGTGGGAATGAGCTGCCGATGTCGCACAAATGCACCCGCACCAGATCGCCCTAGATTTCGCCTAGGTTTGGAAGAAGAATGGGGAGGTCTTTGTCCAGCGGTGGGACATACAATAGGCAATAAAAAAAGTTTGGAGTTCCAAAGACTTTTGTATTTTTAACCCTCTACGGAAAAATAGTGGTGTCATAAGTTTGACCACTATGTGTGTCTGTCTGAGGCTCCGTAACTCCTAAAAGGGTGAATCGATTTCGTTTCGTTTTGTCGAAAGTATTGCATCTTAGATATGTTTGATCTAAATAACTTCAGACATTTACTAGATGTGTGCGAGTGGGGTAAAGGTGAGAATGAACAAATACAGTTTTGCATGTCGCCAAGTGACGTATCAAATGATAAAGAGTACTTACATTACGAAACTGTAGGTCGGGGAATTTTAAATTATATTTAAAGTATGCTTGTTCGGCTTTCTAGTTTTAAGTTTTTATAGTATAGATATTTTGATATTTTCTTTCAATCTCTAGTGAACGCAATTGCAAAATCTGCTGGAAATTTGTTCAAATTGTATCAAAACAATAACAAGGAGCAGTGGTGGCCCAGTGGTAACTGCCCCGACTTGAAAGTTGTAGGTCGCGGGTTTAAACCCAGTCAGGCGCATTATTGTAATTTATTTCATCGCCACTGCTCTCAAAACGGTGAAGGAAAACATTGTGAGAAACATCAAAGCATGTTCTAGAACCAAAAATTCGAAGACATGTGACATTGGGGCCTGCGCGTTGGATTATGGACCATTCTCTCTCTTAGAGAGGGGGCCTGAGTCCCAGCAGTGGGAACATTATAAGGCCGATAATGCTAATAATGCTAATAACAAGGAAACTATCTTCTGGGTTTAGTAAAACATTTCGATACTTAATAAAAATAAGTATTCAACGAGTTACATTGGAAAATTTTATTTACAATCTCGCCCAATTTTTCAATTTTATTATTTTGACTCCATTTGCTTGAATTTGTTTATTTTTTTTCTTGTCATTCACATATTTTTCGTGAGCTGCTATGGCTGCGTTGCGAGTATATTCCTCATATTGCTTCTGGTACTTTCTGATGGCCAAGTAAGTTTCCGCTATGGCGTTGGCTATGTTCTCAGTCTTCTGGGCTATCATGTGATAAGGACCAGGGTACTTGTTCATCTTCACTGTAACAATTGGAGAATTTGGAACTTTTCTTTTTAAATTTATCACAAAGAAAATGAGTACGAAATTATGATATGATTTCAGAATCATTGCTGTGTGTGTTAAGTAAAAGATAATTATGGTTTTCAGGTTAAATTGAAGAAGTGATGATAGAAGTAAAGTCCCATAAATAGAATATTATAATTCCTAATTTAATGCCTATGTATTCCATAACATTTGCGGTCTCTTTTGGTAATTTTATTATTAACGACCTAGGTAAAAAATTGGTGTTTAAAATCCACCATATTGATACAAAATAAAACGATAAAGGTCGAAATCCATCCAGACCTTTTGAGGATACGTAACCTGGTGAGGGTCATGGGAATCCGATGGATGCACAGGAACGGTCGTTGTGGCGACGCATTGGGTAGGCTTATATCCAGTAGTGTACGTCTTTCGGCTGAAGATGATGACGATGATCAGTGATAGGAATAGGTAGTGCCTATTTGCCTAAACTTCGAAGAACAGAGACAAGAAACGGAGACTTCCATAGGACTAAACTTTTTCCGAGACTCCCGAAATTTCGAGACAACACAAAAAATACATTTAAAAAAATTGTTTTTTGGAATAAGTAATTCGTCTATATTTACCAAAAGCTTGCGACTATCATAATAAATAAAATACTCAGTCGTAACAATCGTAAAATTATCAGATTTTTTTTTGTAGAAAATTTTGTAAATGACTTGTTGATCGTAATAGGTATTCCTTATTCCAAATAACAATTTTTTTAAATGTATTTAAGCGTGTCTCGAAATTTCGGGACAGATGTCTCGGAAAAACATTTAGTCCTTAGGAAGTCTCCGTTTCTTGTCTCTGTTCTTCGAAGTTTAGGCAAATAAGCACTACATAGGTAGTCCTATCACTGATGATGATAGATACATGATACGCGAGTAAACCATTCCTTGGTAGTCGGGTAGAATTTATTTTTCTTGATTTTATTAGTTACTTTTCTTTTCTTCTATATTTTTACTATCATACATGTTACAATAGTTCAAAAGGAAAGTATTAATCATATTATGCTGTATAATATTTATTATAATACTTTGAGCGGCCTGAACATAAGCTTCAAACGTTGTTATAAGCCTGTTCTTACGCTTCCGCTTATATAGGATCGTAACTAAAGTCAAGTTTGTTATTAGTTGAGTATTACTATTACAATTATGTATTTTGGGTCTTTTCTTTACCTTCACTTTACTTTTATAAAACCTCACTAGTTTTTAACAGCGGTTTCTATGTGTGCAAGTGAAAATAATCTTGGTACAAAAAAACAACTCTATGTGCTAATGCATGGTCACCCCGTGTGCCAAATTTGATCCAAATCCGTTCAACCTTTTGAGCGTGAAGGATTACCTAATAAATATGCATGCACATAAACATTTTCATTGGTAATATTAATGTGATCAGATGCCTTACGGCGGTTGGGGGTGTGCGATACATCCTATCCTATATCGAACTTCTAAATGGATGGAGCCATCTCTATCCCTTTAGATGTTCAGTTCAGGTCAGCCAATGCAAAAATAGCTCGTAGTCAGGCCTGTATACCTATAGCTCCATCCTTCTTTGCCGCTCGAAACCTTGTGATTTTAACACGTCATGGTAAGGCCCTTCTTCTTCTTTAAGGTCCTATATCCCCTAGCTGGGGCAGAGGGCGTCAACAGTAGTCACCCAACGCGAGCGGTCTTGCGCTTTATGCTTAACCTCGCTCCACGTCAGTCCGATGTCTTTCGCTTCAGCCAAAACGGTGCGTCGCCAGGTCTGCCGAGGACGGCCACGCTTCCGTTTCCCTTGGGGATTCCAGTCCAGTGCCTGGCCGCTGGTAAGGCCCTTGGTTTTCTGCTATTACTTAAAACTACAGAAATTACTACTTAATGATACCATACATAGTGGTATGACAAACCTGAGGATTGAATATGTCTTTAAAAAACTTGTTGGCTTTTATAATTTATAATAACAGTGTTTAAATGAGTCATCAAAAGTTAAATCAGATTAGAGTTTCAAAGTCAAGATCAAAGTCAAAATATTTTTATTTCACATAGGCCTACATGGCCACTTATAAAACGTCAAAAACTAGTGCACGGTTCCAAATTGGTCGTTTCCTATGGAGAAGAACCGGCAAGAAACTCCATGGTTACTCTTTTCTAAAAACTATTGGGTCTACAATATTTCCATATTACAACACAGACACTTATGCGAGGACAGTGTAGACCAGTCAATATTGCACCCAAAAGCACAATAAAGATAAAATTAGTCAAAAACTGGGTTCAAAAAGGTAGTAATTAAAATCTATAGTCTACAGTGCCCACTCGTTCACATTATACGAAAAAAGCTATATAAAATAAGGACAAAAAAAAAACTGATCAACAAATGAGATGTTAACACAAAAAAAAGTCACGACTTAATGAATTTAAGGTGATTGAGATCCAAATAATATAAAAATATTGCAAAAGCAATGGCTTGAGTAAATAGTAAACAAATAAAATAAAACAAACATGGAGCAGTTAATAGACATATGTATTTACACAATAATGCAGTTAATGAGTTACCAGGGGGCCACATGTGCAGAAGCAGTTAATGCCAAACAAGCGTGTCTTCGACGTAGTCTCTAACCTTGTAATATACTTTTTCGGTTAGGACAAGCTATGGATTTTGAACTTTCCCTCGCTAAGTTCAATAACCGACTTTTTTACCGACGTTTATTTTCGATATTCTAATAATCGGTTAAAATAATTGTTGAAAGTGTATATCTACGAGATTAAAATTATAGTAAGGTGGCAAATGAAATCGATTCAGTGATTAGTAAAGTTTAACAGATTTTATTGAACAAATTTACAGCAAAGGTTTGTTTTTAAATATGTCTAAGTTTTTCGTTTCTATAATAGTAACAACACCACCGTGCTTCGTCTTCACGCGGTGAACTTTATTCTTCTTGTCTTTATCTTTTTCTTTTTTCTCTTCTTCGGGTTTCGTCTTATTTTTCGAGCTGTCGTAAACATACATATGTTTTTCGCTGGGATAGTTACCGTGAGCTTTATAATACTCTTTGTACCACTTCTGTGTAGCTTTGACATATTCTTCAGCCATTCTTTTTATAAACTTTTCACTTTTCCGAGATATGCCTTGTTTGTACAACGCGACAGGGCCCAAGTTCGGTATCACTGTAACAGTCGGAGAGCTAGGATCTTTCTCAATGTCTCTCCTCAAAAGTTCTATCACTTCAGCGTACGGGCTGATAGGTTGACTATATGTTTCGTATTCTGCACTAGCTGCTTCATACACTGGGTAAGGGAAGTTGTAGATTTCTTCTGGGTATGTGTATTTTTGCTTTTCTCTTTTCCTCTTGATTCTCAAGGGAGCAGTTTTTGCTAATCTGGATCGTATTAATTTCTCGAAGACTTCCGCGCAGTAGGGCGGCAAGTGTAGTGGATGCCAATAGAGTGGATTACATTCGTTGGCGTCTCTGTATCTCTCCTCAAAATCGAAGTGGTCCATATACGTGACCCCAGCGATAGATGGCGACGTTATTACCATGATCTCGCATAGCACTAATACAGGAACTATCCATTTGAGCTGAAAATATTAGTTAATTTTTTTTACGAATTTATTTAGTTCTAGCAAAAGCAACTGTGTATCAGGAAAAAGATTTATAGGATCACACAAGAGATCTTGAAAATAGGTATACAAAGATTTGTATACCTATTTTTGGAATTTGATTAACTAAATTTTTAAGTGGGAAATCACCCTGTGACTTCTCCCGCTCTTGGGCGGAGGGGAGGGTGAGTCAGACTTTTACTGACCGAAACACACTCTTGTGTTCCTTTTTTGTCTTGCGTTCCAAAGCCCCGAATTTTCCTTTTAGAAGCGAAACCATGGTCCTAAATAATAAGAAATAAAACAAAATTTAAATTCGACGTTCTTAAGGTTTAACTTGAATAACTGTAAAATTTGGTAGTTAACTGATTTTAATGGGTAATTAAAATCATGACGGCTATTTGAGTATGCGGCCCCCACTCAGAGCCGCTCTAGGCGAACATAAATAGCTTATTTAATGTTTATTAATTAGTGTTTTGCTTTACATCATAATCTGATGGAAATTATGAATATACGAGATTCATGAACTGGATTTCTACTCGCCGTAATTTCATGCCAATATGTAGGCGTAGCAGATTTATAATTTACGTAATGTTTGTAAAATTAATTTTAATTAAATTGCAAATAATCTCGACATTACTCATTACATGGGTAAATTAAAGTTAGACACTCTTGTCAAATACATTCGTATTATTGGCGTAATATCTCTCAGTGTAGTATAAAACTAAGTGACTATTCTCGTCTGTTTTTCATATGGCTTTTACTGATAGAAAGAGTAAAAAATGAGAAATGCTTGTGATATAATTTGCATGTGAGGCCAGGGCTAGTTTCAATAGTTTCAATACAGACAGGCACTTTACTTTGTGTAACTTATGTCTCTACCACGGTTTCGTTTTAGGATCACGACTGCACAATCCATGGCCCCAGAAGGTCTCGATCCTGGTGGTTCCCTACGGTTTTGCTAACATCTCCTTTAAGCGCGCGAGGAACACTACGCGCATGGACAACATGGAGTCGGTTCGGAAGGTTGTTGGACGGCCAGACCGTGAGCTATCCATTGCTCGCCGTCCGCAATTTCGTGCCCACGTGGGGTGGAAATCGAGGTTGGGGTCTCAGTGACTAGGGCGTGAGGAAGTCCATTGGCTTACGCTTACGGCCGTCTACTACGCTGGTCTGCTTCGCAGAAGGGTGCGATAAAGTTACGAGTAACATCTACTCAACATTTTGGGCCCTAAATTGAGGCAAAGGATCAGTAGGCTGCCAAAAAGTTAAAACTGCACAATAGTAGTTGAACTAGTAACTATGAGACAGTACTTCACGCCGGAACAGCTGCTCAAATTTTATCAAGGGCAAGTTCGACTGTGTATAGAGTACTGCTCTCATCTTTGTGATAGATATGCTAGATACCAGCTAGATGCGCTTGAATCATTTAAGAAACGATCCAAGAGGATCATTGATATTGATGCAAACTAGGTACTGGTTACATTTTGAGGAGTGAGCATAGGATTTGTCTAACTTAAATTCATCACTGGACCACCAGACGTATAGCCATGTGCTACTGGTACAAGATGGACGTCTCAAACCATGCGCACTAAAAATTTTGAGAACACATTCATTGTGCGTACAGTTGAGGAGTGTTTTTTTTTCCACACAACGCCATCTAGTCCCAAGCTAAGCAGAGCTTGTGTTATTCCCTGTCGGAGGCTGTGTTTTCACATAGCTGTAACTGGGGGTATTCAAGTCAATAGTGAATAGGTCACTTCTAGTAGCGTGCTCCACTATCGGCCATATCATTGATTTGCAGATAGTGGATCAGCACGAACCTGTCTATTATGAAAAAGGTAGGTATAATTATATAGTTTTAAATGTAGTGTTATTCTGCTCAAAAATATTATCATTTAGTTCGTTTTGGTGTCTAAGCTGGCAGAGACTTACCGACATGTTTCCTTGCGTTTGGTTTTAAACGTCAGCTTCTCTCAATCGCACTCTATTGGCACCTACTTATCGCATATTTCTGTTTATTTTTTCTGATACTTTTACTCCGTCACTTTCTATTGTGTTACCACCTGCACAGGTTATGTAATGGCGTATTATTTTCTGAATTAATACTTAACACACGTTTAGATGCCGAATTCTTTAAATAAAAATGCAGAATTAAAGTTGCCGGTTTTATTTCATCCGAAAAATCCTCCTATTTCCATTTTTTTGAGCTGTTCGATTATTGATGAGCCATTTTTTTGGTGCGGGTATCTGAATAGTTTTATAATGACAGGTTGTATCACTACTGGTGGTTTTGGACAACAGCCTGAAACAGAAATCAATTTCTTCACAAATAGAAGGAAGGAACAGTAGGTAAGTAACTGCATCTATTTGTTTAGTCCTTTCTTGTGATTTCACTTTCCTTGCGATTTTCAAACATCATTTTTGGCCTGTATCACTTATTATATATTTATCCTTTGGTTCTATTCAATTATTATGGTTTATGGCTATCACGGTCCTCGTTTGACCCCACGGTTTTTATAACGATGTCGCTTCCACCTCGATCTTCTGAGGTCCTTTCTACAATATGTTACTAAATAAATCACTCACGCGAGTTTGAATTCCTCCATTCTCATATCACTGCCGTCACTTGTAGTACTTGTATAAAACATCACAAATACTTTCTAATAAAATGTGCGAATCGATTTTTTTTTATACGTGTTTAGATACATTCCGTTATCAATTTTCTTGCAGCAAGATCCTCAAATAACAAAACCACAATATTGTCGTTTCCGCCTAAGTACCTGTCTACAATATATGTTGATACGACTGAAATTAATTTATTTGTAAACAAAACAGTACATACCTTTATTTCCAGTGTCGTTCAGAACTAAATTATTGACAACGTCACCAATATTTAATAAATCTTGGCAGATCGAGAAGTGTATAAGTGTAAACCCCATCAATATATGAGCTAGCATTGTTACATCTAACAACGCTTCCGTTTTATGTCGTGTGAAATATAGTTTTGATATCAAAACAATAAAACGAAAATCAATATATAAACTTTTATTTAATTGTATATGGCGGATGTACGACTGTACTGAGCGGACTTGTACCTACTACAAGCAATCAAATATTACTTAACAATATAATGTAGATATGATAGTACTGCCCTAACATTTTCAATTGCATGTTTTAGTGAAAGATATCTTTAAAATCTTTCAATTAATTCGGTTAACAAAATTAATCGTGTCACGAAAGGCGTAGTTGGAAGATTAGTCAAGTTTGAAAGCGTATGAGCGTGGATACGGACCTTCTTTTTGAAATTAAGAACGAATATCGAGCCGGCGATGCCGCATAATACTGCTCAATGTCGCTCAGCTGCAGTTAAATTCCGTAATTTAGGTAATTTAGGAGGTGTACGGCAAAAATTTATGATTCTCTCACTCTTTATTTTTGGAAATGGTTTAACAGAGCATGTAATTTTTACACGTATAAAAACGAGAAATGTCTATAAGGGATACGTAGGGAGAATGTGTGTGGACGTGAGCGAGGAGTGCAGATGAAAAGAGTTCACTGCTCATACTCGCACCTCCTTCCTACCTCGCACAGTTGTAGTGAAAATAGCCACTTATTAATATTCACAGCACCGCTACGCTTCCTTGTACCAGGCGGGCACGAGGATGCGTAGAAAGCGAAATGCGGAAGAAAGGAACCTTAATAGATAGAAGAATTAATTAGTTCTATCTGTCTTGATTTTATCAATTAGTTCATCAAATTTATGATCAGTTATAAATGCAGGCATGTACACCGTTTTAGGAGGACAGCAGCAATTCTTTTCGTCACCATCCAAACTGCTTCGCCTATTTCTGATCACATGAATTTTATCTTCATTTTTTTGATAAACACCACCAGAAGGAGAACGTTCCATTTTCTGCACATCCTCTCGAGCTTCCTTAAGTTCATGTTTTTGTATAATTCCTTTTACATTAAGGAACTCCACCATGTCTTTGTTGATTTTGTAATCGAGGACGCATTCTGAAACAAGATTTTGACACAATAATCATTCTTATAAATCCATCGTAAGGTTGTCTGGTAGATATCGCTGTCAGTGATGAGCCCGCCATTGTACCCCTTATGCCCATGTTCACAATTGGACATATTAACTCAAACTAGAAATCAAAGAAGTCTCCTTAGTATTTTCCTCTCACGGCCCTTATCCATGGTAATGGTACCTACCAAGTTTGAGGGTGTCTTATCCGATAAAGTTCTATCAGGTATTTTAAGCACTGCTCTTCACTGTCAATGAACATCTGCAGTTAGTACAATCAATGTTAATTACCTTTGTGAGGAGGACATTCGCACACAAAAGAAGGTGATTTAATAGGAACTGGATGGCTTTCAAGTCTTCGGAAGTCGTGTTCGAGTGCGGGAGGTTCCTGTATGTACCTCGACCATCTGTCCCAAGGGATCTCCGACTGTTTCGACTCCCAGATCATTGACGTCAGGATGATGGCGATGCAAATAGTCTGCTGAGAAAAATATTTATATTAAAGTGACAGAAATAACATGGCATGTCTAAATTTCATTTCCTTAAGCCTTCTTTGAAATATGATTATGTTTTAAAAATATTAGAACAGCAGCTACTGACTAAAATAGTAAGTAGTCATTTATTGACGAGAGTTATATATTTAATAATAACATAACACCTTTACGCCCCCAAGGTTTAGTAGAAGAATTGTAATAATATTAATTACGCAAAGTATAATTTAAGAATTGGATCTTCGTCACCTATAAAATTGTAGGTGTATTTCTTACTTATGTATGAATTTAAGTATGGTGAGGAGCTCGTGGCTAGATAATAACAGCCGCACAGGTCGATCTTCAAGGTTAAGCAACGCTTGCCTAGGTTGGTCTGTGGATGGGTGACCATCTTAACATAACGAGTTTCCTCCGTGCCTCGGAAAGCACGTTAAGCCGTTGGTCCCGGCTGTCATTTGGAGATCTTTGGCAGTCGTTAAGGATAGTCAGAAGCCAGTAAATCTGACTCCAGTCTTGCCATGAAGTACCGTGTTACCCCAGTTAATGGGTTGTGGAGGTCTGGTAGGCAGCCGCTCCTCGTAAAATACTGGTATTCAGCTAAATCCGGCTTGACTGGAAGCCGACCCCAATATAGTTGGGAAACGGCTAGGCAGATGATGTATGAATTTAAGTATGGTCTATTTTTTTATTTTTAGCATGCCATTCCTGGTACGGATCTGGTGGGAAGCAGTCACCTCCTTCTGAAAAGCGGCAATGTGTGCGAAGGAGGTGGCGGAAGCGTGAGGAACCGGTAAGCTTCATGTCCGAGCTGCTGTAGGAGATGTCTGCGTGGGCACCAGAAGTTGTAGGGCGATAGACAGCCACCGCGTTTGCGGGCGATGAGCAACGGTTGCTCGCCATCTTACGGTACGCGTACACTAAAACCGATTTTGTTGGCCGATGGCGGACAGAACTACTCGGACGAGTAACTCGGACGTTCAACTGAATACACTGCAGACGATAACGGCCGTTGTCGGTGGAACTTATGAAGTCTAAACTGTGCAAATAACGACTCGATCGCAGAAAGAAGTCGGTAAAACTGACAAAAAATCCAAACACGTTCGGATTCGTCAGTTGATCGTCCGTTTTCGGGCGTCATCGGACGACGTCGGTAGTAGCAGTGTATGCGCTCTCTTCCATTTACTTACGTTTGATTTGATCGGCCGATTTCGGCCGATGACGGATTCGGTGTACGCGTACCGTTATTATAAGGAACAGGCCCGGTTGGGCGGCGAGTTATGTTCTTCGCACGCCTTAAATTAAGGCGGGCGCGACGTTAGAATTATCCATACAAACGTAATACCAAAATCATTTGCAGTTTAAGCATATTTACACCAATGATGTTATTCGGATTCAGACAATAATTATCTAGGTTCCTACGTCGTCTTTTTGTTGAAAAACTTACCCCAAACGAAATTTAAGCGAATTCAAATTTGCACTTTTTTACAGCGAAAATGTCATGTTTTTATTTTGTTTTTTCTATATTATAAACAACAATATTTCTAAATATCTCTCCGTAGGAACACAGATATTATTATCAAGTTATAAATACTCGAAACAATATTGGAAATACATTAATTTTTCATTCATCATTTTTGGTATTACGGAACATCTCCCAAATTTCCAATAGTTTGTATTGCTATCACAGCAAGCAACTGTCAGTGTGCGGATGATGACTTTACTCCAGTCAGTGTTTCCAAGAATTGTTTATACTATCTGGATTGATTCCATCAACCTCAAAAACGTATTTTTTTTCGTCTCAACCCGAAATAGCGCGCGGTGTCCGCAGGCCACTTAAGAATTTTCGGTATTTTTTACAACTCAGACTGAAGCTACTCATATCACAGTTTCGAGTTGCCCGATTAATAAAACGGAAATTGCAGTAAATATTGGTAACTGTTTTCTTTATTTACATAGTAGACCATAAAGGAAATAAAATCGTATTTTGTAAACAAAAATATTATTCATCAATTCTGATACAGTATTTGGAAACTTAATGAAAAATGGAATTGTTTACAAAATATTTATTTATTCTCTACAGCAGTTTTTTTAAACCAGTTTAAATATCGTTATTGATCACCATACTTGTAATAGACTTATGTTACTATTTTTCTGTACAATAATAGTAGATTATGTGATTATGGGATTTTTTTTGAGGCAGTGTAAATCACCAAATAATATCTCCCGCTTTACTTTTCGGCGGTTTCCTTTTCAGAAATTCCCGGCGGTCTTAGCTTGCGGGCTTCGGCTGGTGGGCCCGAACGGTTTGTTGACATCTGTTTGTGGAGCGCATAGATCACTATGCGCCGTTGACGACTGGGCTCGGTTTGCTCGGCGTCCGCAAGTCTTCGTCTACCGTGGTCTGGGGTCGGGATCTCGGCGACTGGGGTGTGAGGACGTTCGTTCCCTCACGCGTGCGGCCTCCTTCTTCGCTAGCAGCTTCGCAGAAGCCACTCCTTGTCGCTCCGGACCATAGCTTGAACGAGGATCCGGCGCGAGGGGTCACTACCGCCAATTGCCACACCATCCGGATGGCCAAGACTCTCTGGCAATCGTTCAGCTTCGCCACCGGTTGTTTACACAGCGTTGGCACCTACACTGGCGCCCCGTAAAGGGCCATGGACGAAGGATTCCCGTGTAGAGCCTCTGGCAGGAGGCGTCTTGATCTGGCTCCTAGGTTGGGCAGGAGTCGCTTTAGGGCAGCCCCAGTCAGTTCCAGTTCCAGCGAGGTAGTTAACATAGGAACCTGAGTAAAGTGAGGAATTCAAGCCGCCTAAGACAAAAACAGCTTTATCCCCGTTGGATGTTCTACTTTTTACACCATCTGTGAGATAATTAAAAGACAATTTACTAAAACAAGTCATATATATTAGAGAAATATAAGTATTTACATGTTATCACTCGATGTTTTCTAACATTCTATACCTAATTTTAATTTTCTATAAAGCGCCCGCTGTTTCATTCCTTTTTTTAAACTTTTCAGTTGAACATTTTTTTGTCAGTGGCCAGTTTAATTTTTCACAAAACTTCTTTGATGCACCTACACTTACTTCGTTTTTTTTCAAAGTAATGGTTTTTCCGTATTCAAATCTCGTTATTCCCTCTAGGGATTTCTATCGTATGACATATAAAAAGGCATTATTAAACAGGTGGTGTACAAAGTACTATTTTAGTCTATTCCATTATTTTCTTATAGGAAATCGTAGAAATTGTAGTCTGACACAGTGTCTTCAAGAGATTTCATGTCATTTAACTCCATTCTTAGTGGCGCCTCTCCATCAACAACTGTCACTGTAGTCACTTCCATATAATCATTAAGATTAGTGTTTGCTTCTTTAGAGGGTGTTACAGTAGTTGAATTTTTCTTTTTTCTCTTCTTCAAGCAGGTATCGGGTGGATAATACGGACATTGCATAACAGGAGGGCAAGTGGTGGGTTCCGTGGTTGGGGTTGTAGGTGTAGTAGTGGTGGTGGTGGTGGTAGTGGTGCTGCTAGTGGTGCTACTAGTAGTAGTGGTACTATCACTAGTGGTAGTGGTACTTTCACTAGTGGTAGTGGTAATTTCACTAGTGGTAGTGGTACTTTCACTAGTGGTAGGCATAGTGGTAGCGACTTTCAAAATAATACACGGAGTAGTAGTCGTTGTAAATCTAGTCGTACGCTTCTTGAAAGGTGCAAATTCTTTCGCTGCATGCAAGATATTGAAGTCTCGATCGTATAGACGTTGGTAAGCTTTTCGGCCTTTCCTTCCGATGAACAGAGGGAACTGTATGGCTATGTTCCTGCCGTCACCATCTTTGCATCCTCCTTCACATAGTTTATATGGAGCAGTGAAAATTAATATTTCTGGTCTCCCTGGGTTTTCTAAAATGAATGTTACACTGAGTGGTTAGATTTACCTTCTGGAAATTGTGTTAACCTTAATAGATTATAACTCACTTTCTCCTTTAACAGCACGGTTGATGTAGTCCACTCCATCAGCCGCATTCTCTTGATTGTCGTTGACTTCAGCAACTGCTTCTTCTTCTATTGTGTCTATTGTCTTTCCAACTGACAATTGAAAATAACTAAAAATAGTAAACACTTTTAAATATTGAGATTTCATCATATATTCTATAGGTATTTGTAACACAAGTAAATTTTTTCACCTTTCCTATTTCAAAATTTGTATTTATGGCTCGATAATGCCGCCGTATACGGCGCATAAAAGTTTATGTTTAAATTCTTTATCGTTTTATTTAATCGTTTTTGCACTGATGCGTGGCATCAGAAAAATGTGTTGGACTAATATAAAACTATTTATTTCATCGTGATACTGTTTTAAAAAGATTTGTTGACCTAGTCTATTGAGCACTATCTCACCTGATGGAAAGTGAGGATGTGGTAGACAATTGAGCACGCTTGTCCAGAAGAAACCTATTCACTCGTGTCATAAAGAGGTTGTTGCTATCATGTAAGAACAGTTAATGTGTTCCCAATTTTTTTATGGCTATAGGTGAAAGAGGTGAAAAGATGGTGGAAGAGTGGGTGAAGTATTTATGAAAGTTTCATCTTATAGGAATGCAAGAGCAACGAAATGATTATCATAAATCTTTGCAGAGGTATCACTGGTATCGGACTACGATTGCAATTCATTTACCTACAGACTAAGCTTTGTCTTCTGCTTCCTTATTGTGATTCATTCCGACATTGTCGCCCAGCTTGAGCGGGACATTCGGAAATATTTATGTACAACGATTTATAACTGTCACTGGCTCCAACTCTTTCCAATTGGCGAAAGAGTTCTACACAATTGTTTCGCTGGGCACTGTATAAAAATAGTCGTCCAAGACACTGGCCTAGAGTGAGAACATGTTAATAATATATCTCCGGCTGTGACATAAGTCATGTGTTTTCAAGTTTATACAAAACATTGTGTGAGTTATTTGGTAGCATTTGTTACAAGGTTAGAAGGTCGAATTTGCTAGTTTACATGTCTGCTAAACGAAATGCATGTTAAAATGTAATTAGTCATTGCTTGTGAAAAATAAAATAGAGTTTTGTTGTAGATTTTAGGTCTTGCATCTGATTAATCATGGCACTTAAGTAGACAGCGTGTTGGACGATTACGTTCAGAAGTGTTATTATTGTAATAAAGATTACAATATTGTCGTATTTACAGAAGCACTTATTATTATTTCGCTAAATATTCTCCATACGATTTTTATCTGTATTGCTTGCCAAAATGATATAGTGCTGGTTTATTAAAACATTTCTTAATTTTATGCTACATACGTCGACTCCAAACGAAATCACGAGATCTTTCATGTTTATCTTTGTTATTTACAGGAACATTGCTATTGATAGAGTGACTATTTGTAAAGTAATAAGACTTAAATAACATACTATTATATAGACACGGTAAATTGTGAATGGTTCCTTTACACTGATAGCTCAAGACACGCTACAACGGTATCGTATGACACATCCGTCAGCGTCACTAAGATCAACTGTCAACCAGCTCATTTGTCAAAACAGTTTGACTAATATTTCGGACACATCAGCATCCGTCCGCGTATATTCTACGGTGTACTATCACAGATGATATCCTGTTGCATTTTCTAATACCTATGTACAAATAGTGAATGACAACTGTACATCTGGCAGCTCGTTTGCTTTGAAGTACATCTTTCTCATTAAAATGGCTAACATCTGTACTCTTAGTCATTTCCAACACTTGACTCAATTTCGATTAATTTAGATGATAATTATACATTTTGATATTGAATCAGACTAATTGTTGCACTGTGTACGAGCAAACTCCAACAGCATCCTAAAAGTAATAAGAAACAGACTAGACGGTCCATTTATTAGACACTGGATTGCACTTTGGGTATCAAAATGATTTATTAGTTTTTAATAGTCGGATAACTTTTATATTTTATTGACATATTTTTAAAAGCTATCAAACCGCTATTTTAATTCTTCAGTTAAAAGTCATCTGTCTATTGAACAATTTGCCCTAAAACATTTTTAATTCTTCTTATTTTACTTACATAGTTCTTAAGTACTAACGTAAAAAGACTGAAATAAAGTTATTATTATTATAGTATTAAAGTACTGAACCCGAAAGTTTATTCTCCCTTAGAGGTGAAGTATAATGCAAGGTAGATAAAGCAAACCACAGAGTATTTAAAGTCTAGCTTCAGAACGCAACGCGTATGATATTGTATGGGGAAAGTTGAAGGTAAGTATTTTCCGATTTTAACTGTTGAATTGTGCCCGGCGAAAGTGATTTGTGATCTGATCATGTTCGCGGCGCAATCTTGGCCAGAAATCGCTTTTGACAGAGAGGTTTGGAAGCAAAAAGAGGAAAGCTTTGCCTAGCAGTGGGACACGGTATAGACTACTAAAAAAAAACTGTTGAAGTTCAGATCGCATTCAAATAAACTTGGCAACTGTTTAATATCTATCAATAAAGGTATTGTTTTGAAATTAAAGGTGAATCTAAAATAATCTTGATCCTATTGATATATTGAATTGAAAGTCAGATTTGTAGGAACGTGGCATTCAAGGTTGGAATTTAAATGTGCAATGAAAGCCAAATATCCACTCTGTTTTAAATGCAATCTAGAGTGGTTTAGCGATAATACCTCTGACGTCTATACGTTTAAATATGGACTGAATGTGCTGCAACGTCGTTTCGTTTACTAAGAATTACCCCTGTATATACGCACCCAGCGTTCATAAACATATAAAATCAGATAGAAAAAGCACTCCAAAACACCCGGAACAACTGTCTGTAGGCCTTACAAATATTTATTCCACGCGAAAATCGAACCTATGACATTCGGCGTAGCAGTCAGTCACTTAACCATTGCGCCAACCGTGCCGCTAATATGTCCTCAAAGTTTATGATACAAAGTTTATAAACCAAATTAATAGAGCAAAACTTTAAATAGTTGATGACCAGTTTACGTGAAAGCACTCTACTAATTTCGGTTCTACTAATTCAGCTGTATCCGTTATCCGGATGCAGCCGACCCCAAAATAGCTTGAAAAGATTAGGCAGATAATATTATCAATTTATTAAATCAAGCCGAGATTCAAATCGCAAGGTATGAGTGGAACATGGAAACACACTCAATTTAATTTCATATTTGCATTCAATTTATTATAGAACGCTCGGACTGGATTCCTAAAACTTATTCGGACCTATGGACGAGTTGTGGCGGCGAGGAACGAACGCTTTGTTTTATTAATTAAATTTCAGGTGATGTGTATTTGTTTAGCAAATGGTCGGGCTCTGGTTAGCTCACTCGCTATTTGATTTATCAAGTTAATTTAGTGGAATAGCTAAACTACCTGAGCGTGCCTCCAGCGCCGGACTAGTCACGCAGTTAATGCTACGGGCCCCACGCATCTCAGTGGGCCCCACTTGGACGTACAAAAACAAGTCAAGATGCCCGTGCCGTAAGAAATGGAACTAATTTTTCTATATCCGTAAATACAATGGAGACAACTGCCTATGGACCCATTGCTACGTAAGACCTCTGCAGTCTCTTAAAAATATAAATGATAATAAATTAAAACTTCTATCATTTATTATCATTTTATCAAGATTCAGTGGGCCCTTTTTTGAGGTCAAGTCATACATTAAGTAATTGTGTCATTTTTTTAATAACTTTTATGAACTAAACCATATTTGTCTCCTTTAGTTGCCTTTTGCGTTCTAAGACCGCAGGTTTCCTTTTACGGTTTACCTTGCGGCCCTAGAGGGTAAGGGTGCCAGCAAAACTGCCTCCCGGCAGTTGACGGGCGAGTCGGGTTTAGTCGGGACGGATATCGAACCGCTGGACGGCGTGGCACTCATTGCTCGTCCGCCCTAAGCCTACACTTACCGTGGCCGGTGATTGGGGCGTGAATAGTAGAATTAGCTACATTTTCGAAGCTGGCTTAATCCGGCACTGTGTGGTATTTAATCAAAATAGTTTGGAAATAGAGAGGATTTCACAGCTTAGTTGTAAGCTCGTGAGTGGTGTGAACTTTGTGGCGACTTGACCATTAGTCAACATGCATGAGGCGTAATTGAGGTCTTCAGCTTTTGTGCGTCTGACTTATGAATAATGTATGCACATTATTCGAGATCGACCAACCATTATACGTTGTCGTGTGGTGATATATCGAACCGTATTAGGAAGAACAACGCAAGCGATAGCTTATGTATTTTGCAGTAAGATATATATATATGTATATTTTAATTGTAGGTAGGCGTGTATTTGATCTTAATCTCATCTAATGGTAAGCGTTGGTCGCCGATGAAGTAAGCTTGCCTAGAAGTAACTTATTCACTTTTGACTCTAAGACTCTTAACTTGAAGCTACCAGAGAACACAGGCTGTTTGCATAATAAATGTGTTTCCAAAACATTTTGTATTTATGGGTGGGATGTCCAACATGTAGGTACCGGTGGCGCAAAGCCGTACGTCTAGTGGTCCGTTGATGGAACAGGCTTGGCAGAATTAAATTGTACAATTTTAATGCACACTCCCCGAAATGTAAATGATTGAAAAGACCGGCTAGCAACTGGGCGTTGAACGTCGAGACTTTGGCTCTTTCTTCCATAAATAAAAATTGTGTATAATAATGCTTTTATTTAAAAAAACTATTATACATAAGTAACTACAGATCTAAAAGAATATAGTTGTTGTTAACATACCCGTATTAAAATTTTTGAATGATTGAAGATAAAACCCATTTTTGCAAAAATGCGCAAATTTGTTAAAAAATAATTAGAATAGTTTTAAAAGATAACGGCCGCACTCACGAACATTCATTAACGTTAATCATCACTTAACTTCTAAACGATCTATTAAGAAATTGTCACATTGACAGTTTTACACAGTTTTTCAGTGATGGTTTGACAATACTTAACTTTAATGGACTTTAGGAACGCTAATGAACCATTAGCTGGACTCTGAGTATGACCGTAAGAGACTAAAATTGAAAGCTAGGTGTGTGGTTAAAATGCGTTTTTATTTACGGATTTGTATCCTGAACTTTCCTGAAACTTCAACAAATAAAAATTGGAATTGGTCCAGTCATTATCGAGCAACACAATTTTAGTCATCCATTTTTATTTATATACGAGTAGTACATATACAGACTACCTATTGTCAGCAGCTTCGCCCGCATGAGAGAAGGAGATTGTCCCAAAGGAACATAACCTTGGGATAAATAGTATCCTATGTATTATTTCAGGACATGGTCCACACAAAAAGGTTCATCGAATTCCGTTAAGCTGTTCGTACGCAATGAAGTAACAAACATGCCAATACACTCACAAACTTTCGCCTTTATAAAATTAATGTAAGGTAATGTCAATACATTAGTTCATCAAAAATTTTAGTTACAAAACTAGAAACCATTTGATGGCCGGTCCCAGCGGGCTAAATACTAAAACAGGCATACAATGACTAGAGCTATATAGCTCTATTACAGTGGTGACCTTTGTTCTAATAATATATGTTGCACACTATGTTGAGCTGTCTACTTTATCACTGCTAACAATACGCCACTTGTTCACCTGCACTTTATCAACCATGAATACATATTGCATTCCGGCACATATAATTGTTTCATGTATCTATTGAAATAGCCAATATCTAGTGATTGGGTTGCATGTTGTGGAGATGAGAATGTTGGGATGAATTTGTGGTGAGACGTGAATGGGTATATTGAGAAATGAGTATATGGTGATAGTTTGAAAGTGGCCAGTGATTAAAAAGTCAAAAGAAAATCGTTTGTTGGAGGGATAAAAATCATGTTACTTAAAAGAGTTCTAAGTATACCTGTAGAGCGTAGATGGAGGGAAGGGAGAGGAAGGTCAAAGAAAAGACGAAGGAAAGGTGGATTGTGTGAGAAGTTATATGAAAGAAAAAAGAGTTAATAATAGTGTGACTGGTGACAAGACAGAATGGAAGAAAAGACCTGACGTGCCCACCCCAAGTAATATGGGACAAAGGCAGAAAGAAGGAAAAGAAGTTTGATATACCACACAATGAAAGTTGAGAATTACGTTTCGGAGAATAATTTTAACCAGCTTGAAGAATCAAGGGTACTGACTTACAGACATATGTGAAGAATTGATAAACCATAAGTGGCAGTGATCAGGGCAACCATATTGGTTGCAGAATAGTTGATTGATAGGACTGAAAGAATCTGAAGCAGCAACCGTGTAGCGAAAAATGCAGCGCTAGACGTACGCGTCGCAGGAATCCAAAGAATAAAAGATGCAATGACACGTTGTAGCTATACTTGATGGCCTATGCAGAAGTTGAAGTTTTTCGACTTACCTTGTTAGACAGGAACCTTGTACTTGCTGAGTGACATAATAAAAAAAAACCACTTAGCCAATGAAAATACTCGTAAACTTACTGTAATTCAGAATATGTTCATAGTCGGATCAGTACCTTCCATGGGTTCTTTTAATAAACGTGTTAAACGTTAAAAAACGGGTGTGTACTCATATATGAAAGGAGACACTAACTGACAGACATATCAACGTACGACCAAAATTAATGGTACTAGGAATGTAAATTTTGCACAAAGCTTCCTTTTATAATGTACCTAGGGGAGCACTAAGATGCTTTCCCAAAATTCACCACGGGGGTCCAAAGCCTGTGTGGAGAAAGCTGCTTGCACGTAGGCGAAGCCGCAGGCAGAAGCTGTTTAAATTATTAAACATAAAGGCTATTTCTAGAAACTATTAGCAAAATACGGTTCTGAATCTGTAACATGCATCTGGGGGTTGAAAACACATTTCCAGGTAATACCTATGAGACGAGACAAGTGTATTAGATTCATAGAATTAACGGGAAATTTCGACCGGTATAATTACGACGTAACCGAACCAACCCACAAACTAACAGAAGTACTCGTACACATGTACAAATGTACAGTCCTCATGTAACATTCCGCATATTGCAGTTCTTAGGAATAATACTACTGAAATGTTTCCTGAAATTATGGATCAAAAGAGCTTTCATAAAGGGAAGCGTTTAACATATAATACACAACATTTTATTTACTTTTAGTAAATAAATTTAATGTATTTGAATAAATAAAAGGATTTTTTTCAAGTGAAGTTCATTGGATGTTTTAATTTATTTGCAACTTGATTTTTTGCCGATATTGCGATTTAAAATGGGTATAGTTTTATAATAAAAATGTTTCTACTACTGGAAAATATTAAAAACAATCATTCGAACAGCACGATCTTAGTAAATTAGAGCTAAAATGATTTTTTCATTGTCTATCACTGTGAAACTTGCCGAGAAGACTGACTGATACGAGTACGTTCGTTGCCAAATACTGGAAAAAAGTGAATTGCGTTACAGTCACATTCTGATAAAAATCAAAGTGATTGTAAAACTTGAATACCTTCTAAATATTAATATTGGCTTAATGCATATTAAACACGTCACATTAGATCTACAATAATATCGAACTCCTTGAATTGCTACTTAACCCTCATACTCTCTCATAATATTCCTGTGCCCGACAGGGTTCATATGACAATTTATTACGAGTACTTTCAATACCATCTATAGTATAGATATCCAATGTATTACAATAAAGTATTGAGTATTATAAACCTAAGTCAAAACAAAAAGAAATCTCAATTGACAGTATATCTATCGACAGCGTTATCTGAGATTTAGTTTGGCATCAGTAGCTTTAGTTAATAATTAGATTGATGAAGTGACGGGCTGCCAACCCGTCTTGCAACGACAAATTAATTCATCTGGTCATGCGTGACTATACTGCACATCAATATGAATGAATGCCCCGCACTTATTAAATACATACATATCACAATCAGCTTTATAATGTTCCCACTGCTATTACCAACCCACCACCAACTCAGGCCTTCTCTCTAGGAGAGGGAATGGGTCGTATTCCACCACGCGGGTCCAGTGGGGGTTGGTGGATGTCACATGTGTTCGATTTTTTGGTTCTAAGACATACTAGTTTTTTCACGATGAGAGCCGTTCCGTTTTGAGAGCATTTGTGATGAAATAGATGCACAAAGTAATGCACCTGACTGGTTTTGAAACCTTGACCTTAACTACTATTTCAGTGGGAAATCATCAAAATAACTATGTTCCTTCAGTTGCTCTTTGCGATTCAGGAATACGGTAACTCTTTCATCAATCATGCCGCTCTGAAGCATCGGAACTAATCCTTCTCCCTCTCGCTCGCCATTGCTTCGATCAGAGACGGACACTAGAGATAGCCGATCCACATGGACACGGCGGGGCTCCGTTCAAGCGGGACACAACACGGTAGGACCCACCGTGTCCTCCTTTCAAGTTCAGTTTGGATCTCATTGTTCTAATTTTTTTTACTTGCAACTTTCATTGCTTTGCTCCCGTTTCCTCACCACTCATAGCCAAGGTAAGTCCTCTCATGCTCACAATAATTTCAGGAACACTTATATTAATGGTGCGTACACATAAGAAGTGGAATTTCTTAACGGAATTGTTTTTTGATAGTTACAACCTCGAGGTCTTCAAGTTAAAAGTTAATAGATTCCTGTTAACGGAATGCTGTTCTGAATTGCCAAACTGTAGTGGCAGAGAGCAAGGTGCATTGCTCGCAGAACAGATGGTCGATGGGGACGAAAATTTCTAGAGTTACGACCACGTACCAGAAGTCGCAGTGACGGAAGGCGGCTCACACTGACGGAAGGCGGACTGGTGATCAGGTGAGGGTTGCAAAATCCGACGCGAGATGCACAGGACTTTTGGTTATGGCGACACGTAGAAGAGGCTTATGCCCAATAGTGGACCTCTTTTGGCTGAAATATAGATATTGGTGAAGCGTGCTCTATCTATCCATCATCATCGTCTACCCATTATCGCTTATTCGTCAGGTGTTATTTAAATTGAGAGTCACGACCCTATAAAACTGAAAATTAAATTGAAAAATAAACACGCCCGTATCCATACACAGAGCACCGATCTACTTACGCACTTCGCTTACATCTGTAATATCGAGAGGTGGAACAATACGAGCAGTAATTAAAATTCACCCGTCTGCCAGATCCATCAATTATCCGGTCATTTATGAATGAATTGATGAGGCTGGCTACGGAAATGTGGCAGACGGATGATGCAGTATCTCGGCAATGGACCGTAGCTCACGCAAATAATTAACGATCGATATTACTTGGTTATTAGGGGAACTACTGAATAGGGCGCCGATATAGAATAATTTACATTTAGTTTTGGGCGTGGATTTTATATGATTAACGATAGAGATGTAAAGGCTACTTATGAGAATGAAATAAAAAGGTAGCCTTGATTATTAGAAGATAATAAAATATATGTACCCACATAAATGTGGGACAAATTTAGTACCTTTATTGAGACCACTGAGGAGAATTTGCCAGATGGGACGAACAAGACAGATTTCACCAGAACTACTCGCAGTTAGAGTAAACGATGACCTACACCGTGGGCTCAAAAAAAAGATGGATTTACAGAGGCCTTTGTCCAAGAATGGGACACAACGAGCTAAAATAAAAATTGAAAAATCTCTTCTTAGTGCTCTCCTACACCATAAAAGTGCAAAGTTTTACGCTCCTAGTCCTAGTAGTTTTAGTTGTGCGTTGATATATCAGTCAGTCAGTTTCTCCTTTTATATATGTACCAGCTTGGTTTGGAATAAAAGCGGAAAAATCTCTGTTTGCTTATTTAGAACACATTTAAAAATCCTGAAAATCGGTTGTTACAGCTGTAATTTGTACAAAAGAGACCACTCAGGTCCCATACATACTTACAGAAACCAATGGATGTATTAAAATGATAAATCATCGAACTGTATTAGCTTGACTTGAGAAGGTAATCCTACAACTTTTGTACCATATTACTGTTATTGCTTCAAATAGTTAGTTCTAAACATAAGGCATTTTTAGTAGTAAAGGCCGAAAAAAAATATTCTTTAAAATCATTAGAGATGCTTATCTATTGTAAATTAAACAAGTGGCATATAAATTTCTCCCGTTTCTGGAGGAGGTGTTAGACTTTTTCTGATTAAAACCTACCAGTGTTCTTTCAGTTATAATATGCGTTCTAATGTTATTTTGATTGTTTCGTACAATCCCGCAATTTACGGAATTATTGGATTACAAAAATTTACTTCTGACGAATAGCAAATGGTCATTTTGTAATATTTTCTGCTCGAAACAGTCTATGGAATCTCATTACTACCTTTAAAGCTTCATATTTTTTTCACACTCAAAATAGTGACTGTTCAAAAACTCATTACAAAACTAACTTGTAGTTGAGTATGCGAACAACATTTAATTTAAATTTGAAACGTTGTAATCCGGACCGAAAATGCATAGAACACAAAGTTTGACGAAATTTTCCGGGAAACAATTACCTGTCCACTCAGAATGGTTTAATGAATACTGCAAGAGCATCGCTGTCACAAACTGAGCGTTCTATTTATACACATCGAGTACCCAATCGATGTCTGGGCTCCCTTGGTCATTGTAACATTTAATTATCTCCAATTTGGCCGATTGCCTACTTTACCTGGTAGGTAGCCCAGCGCTTGGCGCACGCCCAAACGATTACATTCACTGAACTGTCAAAGATAAGTTATTTTAGTTATCTCGACATTGAAATTTTGTGTGCGCCCACAGAGCATGTGTCACGCGATTGTGACATTGAACGTCTTGTATTAAGAACCATATTACCGACGCCCCGCCACTCGACAGAATACTGACACAGATACTTTATGACCGCGTAATGTTTCAAAAGATTCATTCAACATCGATATTAGTTATCTTATTAGTGTAACTGTCTCAATAAGCTGCTACGTATTGACAATATTTCATGCAGAAACTTGCAATTTACTGAGCGGAATTTACATTGCCAAATTATTCACCTGTAATTAAAATTTTTGAGCTGATACTTAGTATTATCCATAAATAAATTTAATTATTCACCCATAAATCAGTTTTATTAAGAAATCAGCGCACAGATTTATTATTGTAAGCAAAGTTAATGGGAGCCATTTATCTGGATATTAATCTAATTTACCATATTAGTCGTTGTCAGGGATCGATGGCGGCGATATTATTCCTTCACAAGTTGCGGGATATTGTGATTGCGGCGTGCTTCTATTCATTTGTGTGGTTTTATAATGAGTTAGATAGTTATGAGTTGAGTGCTATGTAACGTGATAATAAAAAGAACAGTTTAAAAGCTTTTAAACGATTCTGTCACTATAAATTATTTGATCTTTTTTTCTTACACCAGAGTCAGCAGGTGGGCAGTTTTTAGCGCTTTTTTGTGGAGTATGAAGTGGAGTGGATGTCGGTCCGTGTGCATCGGTATATTTCGAGTGTGCCGTAATTGAAGTACTTGTTACATGCATACAGATTGCACGCATGTACCGCCGTGCACCGACGCCGCAGTAAATCATCGCTGGGAAGATATTTATGTTAGTTCCCGTGTTCGGGTGTTATCTTTGAACTCTGGATGTATGTTTTCATTTAGTTTAATACCTTCAGCGCCTCACGTCTCGTGTGCATATTAGATGGAAAGCTTCTATCTCATATCGCAAAGCTGGTTAATGTAACTGTCGCGTTGCATGTGCACATGTTAAATTTAATTATCTGATTCTAAGACGGCTTAAGAGATATCATTTCATGGGTACCTACGGGGAACTCGCAAGCAAATGAAACGAAGTAAATTAACTTAAAGTTTTATTGTCTTACACAAATAAGACAGATATTAAAGAGGAATGCGGACGGCTTCCGACAGTGATACTGTTTGTAGAGTGACGGCGCCGCTGATGCTGCATCACACCAGCGAGATCCTGTAACATCGACACAAAGGTCACGCCGGAGCTCCGGAGCGGGTCCGCTGAAGCGAGGTCAAGCGAGGGTGTTAGAGCGAAGCTAGATGGAGACGGTGTTAAATCCGAGTCTGGAATACTTCCTCGAGATGAGGGACTTGCTGTGGTAGCGATGGAACCGGGCGCCCGTGGATATGTGGCGCAGGAGGGTGGAGTCAGTCTGTTTGATGCTCCTGGAGCCCTTGGACAGGTAGGTGCGCAGCGCGCGCTCGCCCCACGTCTGCGCGCGCGGCCGCTCCACGGGCAGCCCCTTGTTCCGCCGGTCCAGGTAGTTGATCACGTCGTTGTAGTAGTTGTGCTGGTAGTCGTACAGGTAGTTGTATTGCAGGAATCTGGGCCTGCAACGCGACACCACACTTACTACGAGACCACTCAAACAGATTAACTAAATATTTTACCTATATTTTAAACATCGAGTCGAAGTTAATATAATTATGCCCAATTTCGCTAAAAGTATTTAAATGGAAATATTTAATTCAAAAAATGAGTTGTTTACAAATTGAAGTGAAATGTTTGTTGTTGGAGTTTATTTTGTAAAGTCAGATAAAATGTTGTTGGTCACCTGATCCAGTGCTTAAATACTAGTTTCGGAGGTTCAGTGCCCATGACGGTGGTCTCGGGTGCGGGGGGTTCGGCTTCCTCGGGCTTGGCCGCGGCCGGCTCGGGGGCTGCGGCGGCCGCCTCTGGCGCTGGCGCCGGCGCGGCTTCAGCTTCAACATCGGCGTCGTCCCACATCTCGTAAAGGGGTACTCTGCGATCAAAAACCACGATGTTATTGTCAACACTGGCTAAAGCAACTTCACTTATCACGACACTACTTCACAGACCTAACTGGGTTTGGAGAACGTGTGGTGCGGATGCTCGTTCGTCTACGACTGTCAGCTCCGTCCCCCGGTGTCGTACGCAGCCTCCCGATTTATCTCCCTTTGACCCCACCTGGCTGTCGCAAGCGCTATGTTTGTGCGATTCGCTGCCAATGATGTTCTGTCAATACGCTGACCGTGCATTGTATTGACAAATTCCGAGTCGTTTTTAATTAGTGTGCCAAGTGACGCACTGCCGCTTTTGATGTAGAAAAGTGTTCATCATAATTTAAATGTTTGTTAATTGAATCATAATATTATGTTCCCCGATGTTACTATTAACGAACATAAATATGGTTAATGATGTATTTTGTAATAATAAATCAACACACTGTTACAAATTGCTTTCATAAGAAATTGCGATTGCTATAATGGTGATCTACACACGAATGTATTAATCGTACCGAGGTCATTAGTTACGGGTGTCAGATGAAAAGACAAAACATAGATATAAATTTCCGCTAGATCGTGTTTGAGTTGGGTGGAAATGAGCCAGATTGTCACTAACTCTAGCACAAATGATGTCACATCTGTTGGTAAATCCGGAAGACAATACATTGATTTATTTGTGTGAATTTGTAAGCGATCACATTGTTGTGGGGGTTATTTAAGATCAAATTGCGTGTTTTATCGAGTGGTTCTATTCATATAACTCATTTTGTCTCGTAGTTTAGCTGAAAACGCTTCTTCAAAGTCAATTCTAATCTCCACGTATTTTGAAGAAGAGAAAATTAATAGTCACGGATGCAATCGGTTCTCCTAATTACGCAGCCGTTCCGCGTGTTTTGTTATAATAAATGAGGATTAATTGGTGATTACCGAACGGTTTACACCCGTGCTAATATCAATGAATGCGGCGGATGCCAAGCGTGCCTCAAATAATGTAGTGTGTCGCGGTCGAAAGACGATTTGATTGAAATAAACGATCGGTTCTGATAGAAAGATCGACTCGCAAAAATGGTATATCTATATCTACGAATGTAACCGTTTCTTTTGGTGACTAAATACTGGAAGACGCAGCATTAGAAGGTCTGGCTCCCAAACTGCTGCTTTGGCTCATGCTCTCCCTATGGCCATTTACAGATCGCGAGTGTGGTCATTGTCGCTGCGAAAGCGACCGGTGGCTAAACTGAACGCGTCCTGGTTCATGACCATCCGGTTGGTAAGGGGGTACCGCTCGATCTCCTGCGAAGTGACGAGCCTCCTTGCTGGCCTATCACCATAGGATTTGGAGGCAACAGTCCTTGCACGCAAGCATGACTTGTGTATGGCAATGCAACGACGAAGCGAAACACCTCTGCTGCGACAAGTCGCGGCATAGCGGACACAGTTCTGGCGGGATCTCATGGCGAGTTAGTGACAGCGAATGTCGCAACCCAGTTCTGGGCACGGCATAATCACGGGGGTAATTAGTGCCCTCTTTGATGAGCGGCTGGAGAAACGTCACGGCCTGCCCACCTTACGTAAAGCAGGTCCTCACCGGACATGAGAAGTTCGGGAGGTTTCTACAGTACATTATTTTGTGCTTAAGAAACGTTTGGATGTTACCATTGTGCCGACCGCCCGGAAGACACGGTAGAGCATTCGGTGGAGATGTGCCCCACTTCGGTAGAGTAGACATCTCGTGACGAGCTTTAGCAAAGGCCATGGCCTGGAGCGAGAGGAATGGGTGGCGGTCGCCTCCTTATGCGAAGCAGTAGTGCTCGCGAAGGAGGTTCCCATGACGTTCGTTCGGACTTCCAGCCATTACAGGCGTGGTGGTTTGGTAGATCCCGTTTCGCAATCCGGCCGTCTGGTAACTGTCCGGACCGAACCCGAGTCGTTGACGGCGCGTAGTTTCCCAGGCGCCCCGAAAAGAGATGTCAGCAAAACCGTAGCGGCCCAGCGTGGCCGAAACCTACAATGGGTTAGAGGTTGATGTCTGGAACCAGAATCCTGAAAATTGATTTGGTGTACTTGAAAAGATTTTTGTATAAACAACAGGATTCCATGATACCTTCTTACTTCACTTCGAAAATCGATTTTCATAACATCACTCCAAAGAAAAGTTACGTAGATACTCTATTATGGTCCAACTAGATGGGGCACTGTGTGTAGGCTTTGCGTCGGGGGAGTACTGGACAGGGAAAGCGGGAGACCGGATACCGGAAACTGTGGTTTAACTTGGGAAAGAGGATGCCCAAGCCCGCTTCAGATTTCTTATCGTAATTATAGGGGAGGTGCTCTATACGGGTTTGATCGAAAAAGTTACCGTGACCGGACGGAAAGGGCAACTGAAGGAATAGGTAGGTAAAAGATTGAAACATCCAACCTTAATTTTTATATTTTTAGATTTAGAAAAAGGGGCGTCTGCCCAACAGTATGACTGCGTAGGTTAATAATAATACAGTTTATGTTTTGATCAGTCGGCCTACTATTGGTACAACCTAATTGTCGAACCCCGTGGATAAATTTGTTTTAAGAGGATATTTATAACAGCAAGAACCTGAAAGTCTAAATCTTGTCTTTAATATACTTTCTTAAAAAAAAAAACTTAATTGTTCTTAATTTAGAAGAAAGGTTAATGCAACTATTTTGTAAAATAAAATCAACAAAAATCCCTGTTTCGACTGACCCCCAGTGTCTACCATTCGTAAAATCAATCAGTTCTATATCAGTCATCTGATATTGATAAGTTGACGTTGGCATCAGACAAAAATGTACAGGTAAATCAACGTCTGCTATGTGGCAATACATAAATAATGGGCATTATAAATAACATGTGACTGTGACTCATATATACAGGCTAAATTAAGTTCTTATTAGGCAACTTCCGTATTAGGGCGAAGTTGCCTTTAAGCAGCATCAGTTGCAAATAGTGTAATATTGTAGTAGACCAAACATTGGAGACGAAAAAAAAATAGTAGAATGAAACCCACTGGAATAGGAAGAGTATTCTCTAATTATTTTGCCTATATTTTTTGATAAGGGAAAAAATGTTATCAAAATTTTGAAAAAATAAATTACATGAGGTCGAGAAGTTGATGGGAGTGAGGTTTTAAGGGGAAAATGGTTTATCTCGATTTCCGACAAAAATACATGGCCTATGGAAAAAAACGTTAAATGTCAAAGTTGTAGATAGTAAAAAGATCTACAACTTTAAATTCTTTTTCATTTACAATGGGTTTCATCCTACTACAATTTTGTGTCACTTTTTACCGTTACCGAAGGATTCTGCACTGGCCCATAGGTAGGTACTATGAAGCTGATGTCTGATAAGTTAACCGGATTCGAACTCAATAAATAACAAGTTTGATTGGGTTTTGGCCTGCAGGATTGTTTGAAAAAGTTATCGAGGCCCTGGAACGCAAAAGGGAAAAAATGAGGGTTTCAAAATTGTATGTAAAAATCTTATTTCTTGATTTAATAAATTTCAAATTTGGCGCAAATGAAGTGGTTATGTTGTAAGCATAGGTCCATACCGTCAGAAGCCATCGATGGTAGGGAATAGGTTACCTCACCTTAATCTATTGAGACACTTAAGATACTTAGCATTTCAGACTTTTCTTCCACGTGGCACCTTTCGGCAATGTTCTTTGATCTTATGATGTTTACTCACTTAAATGTTAATGATATGGCATTGTTTTAGCACGTGATAGACATAAATATACGTAGATGTACAAGTATTAATAGCTTATTAGTAGTCATAACAAATATTGATTATAGAGTGGTCTAAATTGGGCAATGATATATGTTATTATGTTGCCAGTCTATATTCGTTGTGGCAAGTATAAAAAGATAAGCGAGTGCTATTTATGGTCATAAGTCTTGCAATAGGCGAATGAAAAGACGGATGGATTGTGTGAGAAGTGATATGAAAGAAAAAGGACTCAGTGATAGCGTGATGGCTGAAAGGACAGAATGATGAAAAAATTTTGCGCTGACCAACGGAATTGGTAGGTACAAGGCAGGATGATGATGATGACTTGCAAGTATGATATGGTGAAAACGCAAACCTACTAATAAAAACATGATCCCAGCAAGGCCAATGCCCGGAAGCTAGGAAATTTCTGAAAAGGAAGGCATGGTTTGGGCAGTAAAGTCCGCCCTCGAAAACCGTCGTCGAAAAAGGACGCCGTCAAAAAAAAACTAATAAAACCATGATACTATTTTGTATTCAAAGTCTTCTTACTAATACATATTTGAAAAAATGGTCCTTTTAATGTGTACTACATTAATTCATGAATCCCAGACCGGTCTCATTGGACCGCGCTGTTATTATTTTACTATTGTGTCTCGTTTCGCGGGTATTGATAGGTTAAAACTAGCTTCTGTCAAAGGCTTAGTCTGCGAGAAAATTGGTTTGTCCATACAAACTTTGGAACCCCGTTTCATCTTCTCAGAAGGTGAATTTTGATAAAGCTTTTCCAAGTGCTCGCTTGTGTCACAAAAGGAAGCCTTGTGCAATTTTAAGCTCCTAGTTTTGGCTGTATGTTGATATTCCAGACAGTCAGTTTGTTCTTTTATATATATAGATAATCTTATCCGTAGAGAAAATGTAATGCTTCATTGATGTGCCTATTTTTAAGACCAAATTGTTTTTAATACTTGTTTTTTTTTTTTACGAATTTGAGGTCGTTACAAATTGTAACAGTTTTATTGGTTATTCAAACCATTTTTTTTAAATATACTTATATTTTCTTACTGATCACTGTTTAGTTTCTATTTTATTTCTGTTTTCGTGATGCTTTCTTTAAAAGTTCATCGTGATGCTTTTTTTAAACTTTTTACATAACAGTGAAGTCTTTTTACAGATTACAGTATCAGCCGAAATTAATCTCTTGGATTGATCCATCTTTTACATGTTTTCAGACACTTTTTTTACGTTTCAACGTGGTTTTCTTGCTCTAGGCTGGAGCGAAACGGCATATTAGACTTCTACTGATTGAAACCTACCTGTGTATTTCAGTAGCCTTTTGCGTTTTGGGTCTAATGTTTCCCTGAAAGTATTTGTACTACCTTTGATCATACCTGCTAGCTTGTACCAAAGAACGATTTTTTTTTGCAACCTAAATGTTTATCATGTTCGAGAATTCAAAAAGAGCGTTAAGAATTATTATTAACATCTATTAGGTCCTTACATGTATATTCAACTGGTGTTTTACGATATAGGTCAATTTGAGCTGTCATAACTTTAGATTAACTTGGAATTATAATTTCTAATCATTAAAATATAAGAAATATTATATTATGCTCGTATATTTAAATAAGTTATTCATTAATTTCTTTGGGTTTTGTATTTTTTATAATATAGCTTGTCGTATTATTTTAGAATGTGAGCTAGAGTTTATAACGATGTGTCTCAACATTGTTCAACATTCGGTTTTGTGAAAAGGACGTCACTCAAGTTGGTGACTACTTTTTAAACTATTACACAGTACAAAATTTTGTAAAACAGACATAAATCAGCACTGAGATTATAATTATGAAAAGTGAATAATGTTAATATGTAAACCTTAAGCATCTAGTACCTACAGGTCAATGGGCTGCCGCCCCAAGCCAGGCACCCATGCATATTATTATGATGCCAACAATGCAGTAAAGATAAAATTATAATTATCATAAAAAGCTAAAATAGCTCTCGGCCACTTAAACTCTGATGAACATTAGCAAGAAGTTCTTACCTTGTAAAACATTTTCCGTTGAGAAGTATTTCTCGGTAAGCACTTATAAATACTTTTACATTTCAAATCATGGACAAAGCAAAGAGGAGCAAATCATTGTATTTACCATTTTTCTTCATAAACACTACAACTATTTAAATGGAAAAGTGTTTGAGATAATTAAAACGCTTGTTACTTCTTTCTCTCTTACTCACTTTCCTAGAAGTTTTATGTGATGTTGAAAAATTCTTGTTAAAAACTAAAACGTAAATGCTAACTTTAAAAATTAAATGTTTTACAAAATACTGTCATGGCTAAACTCTGCTGCGTAATAATTATAAAGTAAATATAATTAGTGCTGTTATAGTTTCCAGTGTTCAGTATACTACTGGCCAATTAAATGCAGCCACGGTTTATCATGGGTGAGCTCCGTAACACAATACTGCTAATAATACAACAACTAGCACTTTACCCGCAACTTCGTTCGCTAGAAATATATAATCAGATATGCAATTGCAGCTATCTCAGTAGACTTGCTATCATTTAGAGTTCCATGGTCTGTCTTCGACACAGTCTTCGACGTAGTCTTCGACGTAGTCTTCGAAGTTCTACGACATCTCCTAACCAAATTTAAATGGGACCACCTGGTAGACAAACTCATCGAAACAAGAAAGAAACGTCTGAATATAATAGGGCAAAGAAGGAACAGGAGTGGGTTTTAGTCAGTAAAGGTCTGACACGTCCTTTCGTCCCGCCCAAGAGCGGGAGAAGTCATTTGACGATTTCCAAAAAAGGGCCTTGGAGAAACTGAATAACTGACATATCTTACTGGTATACACACAGTCGAAACTTCTCTCCTTTTATATATAGAGTTTACAGGATCGAATACATAATAATATTCGACCAGGTATTATCAATTTTACCGTATAGGACACGCATAGGAGCAATTATTATAAATGCAGGTTGTAATTAGCTGAAACTGAAACTTTATTGAACAGCGTATATTTGTCCACACGCTATTTTATTAATTTGTTAGAAATACTAGTTCCTACTAGTGGCTTCGCCCGCGTGAAAGTGGGAAATTATCCCAAGCGAATATACTCACGGGGAGAAAAGTATCCTATGTGCAGCTATTCCAGGACGTGGTCTATTCGTAAGCCAAAAAATTAAATTCCTTTTGAAGTGCCTGCAAGAAGAAGTAACAAAAATACACATACGCACACCCTAACAATCGCCTTTATGTCTGTATGTTCAGTTGTGATACAGAGGCAGACTTAACACAACAAGGCATTCTTTCCCAGTCAACCTTTGGTTTATAGTGCATTGTGATACATATGGTGTTTTTTTGTATTTATTTTGATATACTCGTAACAATAAATAAAAATACGACATGTACACGTAAATAATAATACTGTATATTCTACACTCAATAAATAATTTGATTTCAAACCCTCTATCTGCCTTTAATTAGACTTCCGATAGGAATTACTTGCTTCAGAAAGAATACCATAAATTATAAACTGCTTTTTTGAGGTCAGAAATCAAATTCAGTTGCATTCTAGGACTACGGTTTTCCTTTTCAGAAATTCCCCGCGGTCCTAGCTTGCAGGCATCGGCCCTGCTGGGCATCTATGGTAAATTATGTACTGTTAAAAGTCGCACAGGTCAGCCATCGTCGTATACTGTACCTAATTCCTAAATCAGACACCAGCTCCTCACATTGCCAAATAAACAAAACAAACTGAATGAATATGTTAAACCTTGAGTAAGCATGACATTGTGAGGAGAAATAAATAAATTTATTATTATTATTAATTCCACAACAGAAGAACACTTTCCATCTTACAGACACATAATCGTCTTTAAAAAGGAACTACTTTAGACTGACGCTCATATGGATCACGCCAGATTTGAACGTAGACCTACATCGCGTGGCGTGGATATATAATGTATGGAGACCGACGCACCCGGATCGGCGTAATGCAGTGTGGTGTGGTGTGTATGTGGTTCAACATTAAATCTTTGTGACCACAGTCGAGCTGTGGCCTATTAGTCTTGATCGTCGCCTGCGAAATCGACAAATGGTGCAACGAATGTAAGTATCAGTAGTATTACTGACACTTACATTCACTGCTGTGTACTCATACGGGTATTGTCACAGAGGTGTGAGGTATTGTCCATGTCAGGGATTGATAACCATTGGCATAGTAGATACACTGAGTTTTGATGGCAAATATTGGATTTATTCAGCGTTGTGTCCATTTTGAAAGGAAGATGTAGTTCGAAACACCAGGAGGGGATGCCATTGTGGGTTTGACTAGCAACTTAAGGATGGTTTTTAACTGGTAAAAGTGACGCTACCTTTCTAGTAGTTTCACAGTAGGAGGATTATTTGATGAAATTAGCACGGTATCAATAAAACTATCACAGGTTTTAATAACAACTGTTTTTTTTTGCCTATTGTTATTGCAGATATTGAGCAATATCTTCTTCCTGTTCTTGTCTCATATTTTTCTGCCTCATTTACTTTCACCTCACTCCTCACACAATCCACCCATCTTGTCTTTCAGTATTAATATTCAGCAATATGTCAATCATTTAATTTTAAACATACTTATAATCCGTTCTGTGACCGTTTTGTTTATTCTGAAATGTAAAGTTATATTGTTAGTTTAGAAGATGTTGCACTTTTCTTATGCACAACGATAGTTGAAGTTATGATAAATGTCCATATGCAACCAAAATCCGTTTCCAGCAGACCGCTCGTTGCCATGGCATTTTTTCCATTTTGCATTCCTTTACAAAAAGGTTTCCCATATCTGATCGCCACAAGCGGCGCTGCGTACATCACAGGAGCGGTGGCCAACGACAGACGAAGCCGTGTAATGTGGTCGAGCCTTTATCTGTCCGCCCGCATGTCCGGCGGCTGTCCGGCACTGCCCGGTGCCCAAATTAACTAGTTGCTTTCGGAATCACTGCCGGTTCCATTCACCTTATTATTAGCAGATACATTCATTTTTTTGGTTTCAATTTTAATGACCCTTTGTGTATAAAACATGGCATAATAATTTATTTTACTACTGAATAATTGAAATAAAATGAAATGAAGACAGTATTACTATCCAATCGCTAATTATAAGCCTCAACATACATATGTAGCAGCAGCATAATAGCATAATCAGCTTTATAATGTACTAGCTTCTGACAGAAGGTTCGTCTGCTTGAATTTATGTAAACAAAAACTGACAAAAAATTACAAAGTAAAGTTTGAGCTAGCTAAGTACCAAATTTAATTGTAATCTGTTCAGTAATTTAACCATGAAAGCGTAACAGACAGACAAGCATAAAGATAAACATACTATTTTTATATGCGGATTAGAAGATGCGTTGGAAGATGGATGGTCTGGAAAGGGTCATGAAAATCCAATGGATGCAAGACGCACAGTACCCGTCCTTGTAGCGACACTTGGGC
Source organism: Mythimna separata (assembly GCA_030763345.1). Lineage (NCBI taxonomy): Eukaryota > Metazoa > Arthropoda > Insecta > Lepidoptera > Noctuidae > Mythimna > Mythimna separata. The sequence goes on along the minus strand of CM061167.1, from coordinate 15,212,006 downwards.
TCCCCCAAGTGTCCAACAGCGGACCTTCTTAACTTACAATGATGATGATAGCGTTTTGAGAGTGACTTTACGGAATCGGAGGAAAACGATACTCGGTTAATAGGGACCTTACCTATGAAGAATGTGAACAGGTATGGTTGTACCAGTGTCAGGCTGCACCATCGTATATAAGAGTTACCGTGGCACTGAAACGCAATAGACAGTTAGTCAAAGTTTGACGCGCCATCGCCATCTTACTCCATTCAGGCAAACCGGATAGGGTCGAAGCCTACTGCCAGGCGTTGACGAAAGAGAACCCCGGGACCCTGGAATTAGGGCAAAGAAGGAAAAGGATTCGAATTTCCGGCATGCCTGCAAAAAAACGCTAACACACACATTATATGGTTCCGTATGGTGTCTGGAACCGAAGAATTACACCATCCCATCTCTTCCCGTGGGTGGCGAAAGAGGCGACTAAGGGACACACCAGAAAATGGGCAGCAGCATTTTCTGTGCATTTCAACATCTACACTGCGATCGCCAACCCGCATGCCAAGCGTGGCGATTATGGCAAAAACCCCCCAACAATGCAGACACGCAAAACAAAACGGCCCCTAGTACCCGGCAGCCCGTCTAACCTTGACTACGGTAGCGGTCAAGGCTACGGCGAGGCAAGGGGTGCGAAGAATCTCCGGAGGAGGCTAGGCTACCCCTTCCAACGACTCGACCTGGCAACATACAACACGCGTACACTGCGGACCGACGAGAGGATCACCGAACTTGAAGAAGAGTTGAGCAGGGTACGATGGAGTATTGTGGGATTATCCGAAGTCCGAAGACAGGGGGAGGACACGATAATTCTCAAATCCGGTAACCTGCTCTATTTCCGGGAGGGCGACCGGCAGTCCCAGGGTGGTGTCGGGTTTTTCGTCCACAAGTCCCTTGTGGACAATGTGGTGAGGATCGAGAGTGTGTCGACCAGGGTGGCTTACCTTATACTCAGAATATCGGCAAGATATTCGCTGAAGGTCATACAGGTATATGCCCCAACCTCGACATACTCCGACGACGAAGTAGAGACCATGTATGAGGATATATCCAGAGCCATACATGGTTATAAGACTCACTTCACCGTGGTCATGGGGGACTTCAACGCTAAACTGGGCAAACGAGACGGTGATGAGCTGCGAGTGGGGCAATTTGGATTTGGACGTCGGAACCACCGGGGACACCTACTGGCTAGCTTTATGGAGAAGGAGGGCCTCTACATGATGAACTCTTTCTTCAAAAAGCGTGAGCATAGGAGGTGGACCTGGCAAAGCCCCGATGGTGCAACTAAAAATGAGATTGACTTCATCTTGTCGACGAAGAAGCAAATATTCAATGATGTCTCTGTGATCAATGCGGTGAAAACTGGTAGTGATCACCGCATGGTGAGAGGCACATTGAATATCAACATCAAGCTTGAAAGGTCTCGACTGGTGAAGTCTACGCTCCGTCCAGCACAAATCCAGCTCCAAAACCCCGAGAGCTTTCAGCTCGAACTCCACAATCGTTTCGAGTGCCTAGGTAGCTCCGTGGACGAATGTAACGATGGGTTCGTGGAAACTGTCCATACGGTCGGGTCTAAGTTTTTCAAGACCCACCGTACAAATAAGAACAAGAAGCTCTCGGATCCGACTCTCGAGCTCATGAAGAAGAGGCGTGAGATGATTCTGCAGTCTTCAGACGATTCGTGCAGATACCGTCAGCTCAATAGACAGATTTCGAAGTCCTTAAAACGCGATCTTCGCCACTTTAATACTGAAAGGGTTAAGGACGCGATAGAGCGGAATAAGGGCTCCAAAGTTTTTGCGAGGGATCTGTCTATTGGGCAGAGCCAACTCACGAAACTGAAGACCGACGATGGCAGAGTCATATCCGCTAAACCGGAGCTCCTGGGAGAGATCGAGGCATTCTATGGACAGTTATACACGTCTATCTCTAAACCCACGGCAAATCTAGCGAACGATCCAAGAGCTAGATTGACCCGACACTATACCGAAGATATCCCGGACGTCAGCCTGTACGAGATTAGGATGGCTCTGAAACAACTTAAACACAATAAGGCGCCGGGTGAGGACGGAATTACGGCCGAACTTCTGAAGGCGGGTGGAAAACCGGTCCTTAAGGCCCTTCAGAAGCTATTTAATTCCGTCATACTCGAGGGCAAAACGCCACAGGCATGGGGCAGAGGTGTGGTGGTACTTTTCTTTAAGAAGGGCGACAATGCCCTCCTTAAGAACTACAGGCCCATCTCACTTCTGAGCCATGTCTACAAGTTGTTTTCCAGAGTCATCACGAATCGTCTCGCACGCAGGTTCGACGACTTCCAGCCTCCTGAACAAGCCGGATTCCGAAAAGACTTTAGCACCGTAGACCACATACATACGCTACGGCAGGTTATACAGAAGACTGAGGAGTATAACCTGCCTCTCTGCTTAGCGTTTGTGGATTACGAGAAAGCCTTTGATTCGATCGAGACTTGGGCTGTACTGCAGTCTCTCCAACGGTGCCAAATTGACTATCGGTACATCGAAGTGCTGAAATGTTTGTACAAAAACGCCACCATGGCAGTCCGACTCCAGGATCAGACCTCGAAACCTATCCTCTTACAGCGGGGTGTGAGGCAGGGAGACGTTATCTCTCCGAAACTGTTCACGGCCGCATTGGAGGATGTCTTCAAGGTTCTGGAATGGAGAGGGCGAGGCATCAATATCAACGGCGAGTACATCACTCACCTTCGGTTTGCCGACGACATAGTAGTCATGGCTGAGACTACGGAGGAGCTCAGTACAATGCTCGGTGATCTCAGTAGGGCTTCCGAAAGAGTGGGACTCAAAATGAACATGGACAAAACCAAAGTCATGGTAAACATCCATGTAGCTCCCACTCCTATCAAGATCGGAGACTCTACACTCGAAGTTGTGGACGACTACGTCTACCTGGGACAGACGGTCCAGTTGGGTAGATCTAACTTCGAGAAAGAGATCAATCGTCGAATCCGACTCGGCTGGGCAGCGTTCAGGAAGCTGCACGGTATCTTCTCGTCCAACCTACCGCAGTGTCTCAAGACAAAAGTCTATGACCAGTGTGTGTTGCCAGTGATGACATATGGCTCGGAAACGTGGTCGCTCACAATGGGCCTCATCAGAAGGCTTAAAGTCACCCAAAGAGCAATGGAAAGGGCTATGCTCGGAGTTTCCTTGCGCGATCATATCAGGAATGAAGAGATCCGCAAGAGAACTAAGGTTACCGACATAGCCCGAAGAATCGCCAAACTTAAGTGGCAGTGGGCAGGGCACATTGCTCGTAGAACAGATGGTCGATGGGGACGGAAGGTTCTAGAGTGGCGGCCACGTACCGGAAGACGCAGCGTCGGAAGGCCTCCCACAAGGTGGACCGACGACCTGGCGAGGGTCGCGGGAATCCGATGGATGCGAGACGCGCAGGACCGGTCGCTGTGGCGACGCTTGGGGGAGGCCTATGTCCAGCAGTGGACGTCTTTCGGCTGAGATGATGATGATGATGATGACACATTATATAATTACATTTTAACACACATTATATAATTGTATATATATGTTCTGGTTTGTATAATATAATGTTTTACCGTCATAAATAAATACGTGGTATTGACATAATACCCCGCGAATATAAACCGGGTAGGTATTTACGTAACGATGACTGATCGCTTTATGCAAACAATACTTCATTATTGTAATATATTGGTTAGTTTATTATTTTCTATCTTTTATATCATATATTTAAAACCGACGTATTATAAAACAAAGTATCTTTATAATGTGCCGTAACGACTTTAAAATTTAAAAATATAACCATTGACCCTCTGTACGTTCAATCGCCTCTTCGCTTCTTTGTCAAAAATGTATGAGATACACAATCAACTATCCAACTAAACAAAAAGCGCATCAACAGAAATGGAGTAGCAACCAAAAGACGCGGGCGAATCCGCGGGAAATAGCCAATAATCGGAAATAGCTAATAAGTCTAGTCAAAACTCGAAAAAACATTGAGGAGTTATTCCTAGTGTGAGGCAAGATATTTGCAGTAGGAAAAATGTATATTATTAACGGGAAAAGCCGGAACAAGTTCTGTACCTGTACTACCAATTTCTTGCGAGGAATTTGAAACGACATCGAAAGTCTGCATTGTCAGACGATGTTAATCAGTGAAAGGATAAATTCCTCAGTTCCTATATACTTAGTACAAATATATATATATAAACAGACGTTGATTGATGTCTCCACCCACCATAAAATATTGACGGATGATTTGGCTGCAATCAACGGTCATACGCTGACCTACTTGTGTGCCAATCTACAGGGTGTTCTCGATGCGTTGTTTAGATCTATCAAGTTAGCCGCAAGCAGCATTTGCATAGGTAACTATCACGTCGGATTATATCATGGAGGATGTGTGATAATCACGCTGATTTTTAGAAAGGTGAAAGTTTGTATTTACTCATTCACGGTCAAACAGCTAAATGGATTTGCATTAAATTCAGCTCACAGGTAGACAGTCCTACAATTATGGTATTCCTGGAACAGCATACGATGCATTTTATTCATTAAATACTTCTCTCTATTTTTACTTGGGATAATGATATTCTACTTTTATATGCGGGTGAAGCCGGTGGCAGAAACTAGAGAAGATTTATGCTATTGAAGGTTTTTATTAAATAAAAAGCATTTAACATAAGCTATCACCTAGCAAACGTGTATTGCTGGACAAAGGTCTCACCTATTTGCAAACGTGACCGGTCAAACCAGTTATATTTGAGTTGCGAAAAAGTATAGAAAAGTTGCTATGAATGGACCACCTAACTGAACTACCTCATACCTGAATAAATATAAGCGGTACAACTAAATCAAAATTATTCTTTTATTTTTTCGTTGGAACGATTTTTGAATTCGAGCTTATACTTATTAATATCATCATCATCATTTCAACTGAATGACGTCCAGTGTTGGACATAGGCATAGCCTGTCCTGAATGCATTTGTTTATTAAACCCCTAGATTCCATCAATGGACTTTGTAAACTTTATTCTAGAGAAAACCTTTCGTAAACTTTCTTTTAGAGGTTTAATCAAAGGTCCAATCATAGTCACTAATTTTAATTATCAATATGGCTTCAATATATTGCGGTATACGAAGATAGAAAAAGAAAAGAAGAAATAAAATTAATATAATATAGAGTTGAAAAAATTGTTTTCGATGTAAGTTTTGAATTTAATGTGAATAATAAATGTAGTATTACCTATGTTTTTCTTTATGGCGGCCAAAGAAAAGATGGAAGGATTGTGTAAGGACTTATATGAAAGAAAAGGAAGTTAGTGATAGTACGACAGGTGACAGGACAGAATGGAAAAAACGTGTTACACCGTCCCCAAGTAACATGGGATAAGGGCAGGAAGAAGAAGAAGATCTTTGTTTTTTTTTAATTGGTCAAATAAATAATCGAGAGCTAATCTCTTAAAAATATATATAAATAAATCTCGATGCACTCGTGTAGAGTCATAACTTCAAAATCTTGAGCATTCACGCTGTTAGCCTGTCGGTTTTCTACCGATTGAATTTTGGAGAGTGTGCAATTCCGAAAATGCATAACTTATTTCCGCCAAATCCATTCCATCAGCGGACCACCAGGCGGACATCCCACAATGATAGTAAAAATGTGCTGAAAATTTATGTGTAAATTTTACTGAATGAAATTATCGGTATTTTACACAATGCATTTTGGAAAGCGTGGGCGGGAATTCCATGACTTGATTCCGCCATCACCTTTCTATTATCGGAAAACCCAACGTACGGCAGGGGTCCACTCTTCCGGATAAAGTTTATTTATTAAATGAAGTAAAAAGGCTTTGTGCTTTTTAATAGAATCAGGCTGTTCGGACAGACAGGCTTTTCAACAGTTTGTGAGTAAAACCATCGGACAACCCGACGTACGGGGAGTATGTGGATACTCCTGTGGATTTTAACAACGTAAGAGTGGTCTTACGTTGTTAAAATCTCTGCGTATTTCACAGCAGTTTACCTCATCGTTCATACCGCGTATAGCGAAGGACTGAAACAATTTTCCTGCTGCGGTTCTCCCGTCCGATTATAATTTGGGTTTTTTGAAGGTAAGAGTGAATAGGCTCTTAATAAACTTTTACACTTCATTATCAATGACTGCACCACTGCTTACCATCAGGTGGGATCGTAGTGAAGCAAAGGTTTATAACTATTATCTATTAAAATAAAACTAGACTTGACTGCTGCAGAACATCTACTTTTACTCCTTTCTCGCAGCATCACTGAGGTGACTAGTTAATGTATTGCTAGTATGCACAATTTTATAAATTGAGCCACTGCAAAATAAACAAAAAAAAATGTTGATAAAATAACAGATGCATCGCGACTTCTAAAAGTGGTCATGATTTTTAGACTTAGTATTTTATAGTACTAGTTTTCTGTACTAAAAATGTTCCAGCCTCAAGTCATACAACAAAAGCAAGCGTGCCACAGCCAACAGCGGTCAGAAACACAATGTATGTATAACTGTGCTACGCAGGGTCTACGAGCTACGAACAAGGTGGTCTCTCGTAGAACACAACATGCGGTCCGAGTCTCGCTGCTACGGAGACTTGCTACGGCGTAGCACTGCTGTTGACGGTATAATCTTGAATTCTCGACTTGGTTTTGTGCATAAGATTTATTCTTTTATAAATTTACGTGTTCTCTTTTACCAAGTCACGTTAATTTTGGATGTGTGTGTGTGTAGGTTTATGAGCGCTTTGTTTTATGTGTGCATAAGTTCTATGCGCTCGGTATCATAGAAAATAGGTTACACATACAGTGCATGTGAATCTGTACACATCCAAGATCAATAGGGATCCCTTCGTAAACTAGAATGTCTTCAGTACTTTTTAGATACGTAGACTGGTCAAAAACGTGACGTATATACAAAGTCGAAGCTTACTGGGGTCAAGGGTTGTGTGAAAATTATGATAGTGATACACGCGAGCTTCAAGGAGATGTCAATAAAACAGTAGAGGTCAAAGCCTCTGGGGCCAGAAGTTCACTTCTGAAAGGAAAACTTGGGGCCCTGATACGATAGACAAAGAAGGAACGAAGGAGTGGGTTTTAGTCAGTAACACACGCCCGCTCTCCCGCTTAACTCAAAAGCGGGAAGAGTCATTCCGATGATTTCTCACCTAAAAAAAATGAATAAATAAAAAATACAGTTTTCGCGCTACCGTTTTCTAATTACATATTGGTGAGCTCATTTTATTTCAAAACCGTGAAAAGGTCGTTATTTAGTGAAAATGAAGACCTAAGATGTAATTTGCAGAAGGATGAGATAGGAAAAGAAATATTTTTTAATATAGTGCCCTCAACGTCAAAAAGCATATATTAAAATACTTAGAAAAAGCTTATGAACTGGCTTACAGATAAAAGCTTACCAAAGAAGTTTTTTTTTACGTATTTTGATGAATTTTCCAGAAAATATCAAAAGTTCAACTCTTGGGAGCATATATTAAATGTTACAAACAACTGTGCATGGCTTCACAGAGGACTGAAATTAAGTTGCCGGGAAAAAACATCTCTTTGAATATACAGAATTGTACATTTTAAACATTAATATTGCACTAGATTATTTTATATTCCAGGAATCGTAGTGCAAAGTACTGTGTAACACAGGGCGCTAAAAACCCATTTCAACTCGGACTCTATTTACTCCCTCTCTATAGCTCAGGAGTATAAGTTCCTCGTATTAAATTTGTACAAAAGTTTATTTTATGATGTAAAATATTAAAACATGTTGCGTAAAAACCATAGCCGTCAGCTAATTAGTCTTATAATGTTCCCACTGTTGGGTCTCAGGCCAGGCCTGAGTCCTCTCACTCACTCACGTGTGAGAGTGAGTAGGAGTAGGAGTGGGATCGTAATCCAAAGCGTGGCCCAATGTGGATTGGTGGATGTCACATATCTTCGATAGTTTGGTTTGGTTTTGGTTCGTGGTTTCCTCACAATATTTTCCGTTTTGTGAGCAGTGGATATAAGATATCAGAAAAGATTTTCCACTATTCATCCTCTATGGAGATGAATCTGGGATCCAGAGGTTGTTCGGCAAAACCAACTATCACGCGGGCAAAACTGCTGGCAGCAGCTAGTAAGAAATATATGTGAAAATGTAATAGATTTTAAAACCTCGAAGATAACTGAGAGTGTAGAGGACACATCTGTCGAATGTCAGATAACGGCAGGATAACCAACAATGAAATGGATGTTGCGGAACAAACATGGCAGGCCAGGCGAGTGTGCTTTGGAAATATACGGAGAAATATTGTACATGATTTCACGTAAGTTTTTTTTTATTATTTTATTATAGACTTGTGTTAGACCACAATCTCATCTGATAGTAAGTGATTATGTGGCCGACAATGGAGCACGCTTGCCTGGATGTAACCTATTTACTGTTAGATTTAAAAACTCTAAGTTGTAGCTATTATAAAGTAGCACAAGACTCCAGCAGGGTCTTCAAAAAGTTTCTTTAGATTGTAAATTCGATAATTGTCTATATTCATTTTTGTACAATATTTTGTAATAAACAACAACTAACACTAAAAATCAATTTTCTTCTGAAAACTGCACTAAAATTGGTTATAAAAGTGAAGCAGCAAATTTTTAATAATTTGTTTGGAGGAAGTGACCCTCGCGGAGGAACCGTCTCGCCATTACCTTTGTGCACACATAACCTAATAGTGTTGACGTCATATTTAATTGTCTGCATCCTGATTCTGTTACTTGACAGGCTCCTCCTTCATTAGCCTTGAAAGGGAAGTTATTTAAAATTAATAATTTTTAGGGTTCAGTACCTTAATAGAAAAAGAAACGGCACCTTTATACGAACACTTTGTTGAACGTCTGTCTGGGTGTTTGCCTCTCTTTCTGTCAAGACCCTTTATATCGGGTACGCCTTCTGATATCGAGTTGAAATTAACACCATATACTCAGTTAGGGAAAAGTCTGAAAACTCGCAGGGAAACCATGTTCTACGATAAAAAAATTGAAAACATGTGACATCGACCAATCCGCACTGGGTTTCGCTTAGTGGATTACGGCCAGTTCCCTCCCCCAGACAGAAGCCCTGAGGCCTAGCGGTAGGAACATTATAGGGCTGATTATGTTATAACTTATTTATGTATACTTCAGACAGATCTGTGAAATTAAAATGTAAAATAGCTAATCGTCACTACTAATAGGGCTAATCTGTATGCACCAATATATGAAAGGACAAACTGACTGACTGCACAGTTGAAACTGTTAGGACTAGGCACGTCAAATTTTGCACAAGGTTTTCTTGTATTATGTAGGCGACAATTGAAGGGTTTTTTTTATGAATTTAAAAAAAACCCTTCAATTGTCACTTTAAAGGGGGAATTTAGTTTCTATCAAAAAAATTAAATAAAAAATGGACTATATTGTTCGTTTTATAAATGACGAATACTCTTCATACCTGCATACTGAATAAGAGGGCGTTTGAAGGTTGTATAGGAGAATCTTAATTCTTGGGAGAATAAACTTGAACCTGGCACAAATTCTAATCTAAATAAATAATAAAAACTGTCTTTAATAATGTTTCCAATCTACCATAAATATCATAATACCTGAGACTAAATGGACACAGGCAAATGTCAAACTTACAATAATAATGATGCCAGTTCTTTTGTGTTGTGACAAGTATGACAACCCACGTAGTTAGCCAGAGATTAAAAAACAGATTCTACTCTAATCTATCCTCAAAATACGGTAAAGGTACACGCACAGGTTACAGGTTTTACGAAAACATTTTCGCGAACGACGCCGCGGTCAAAGTGCTAGTTTCCCATAACACGTCTGGCTGACCATTACTTCCAGTCAGTTGACAATGCAATTTGAGATGGACGTCCACAGGGCTAGGGGACGATGCTACGGCGACTATCCAATTTTCTAAAATGCATATACCATGCATGATTTAATATTGAACACCCTGTAAAAGTGTGCTCCCGATATGACGAAGCCGTTGGTCCAATTAGCAATTTTAAAACCTTGCACCTGAGATAATGTTTACATCGAGTTATGGTCTTAAAAGTCTGTGTTTTTAGTTTAAGAAGATATTTTAACGCAAACATTGTACGTACGTACGTTATCTGATATAGACTATGAAACCATCCAACCGATGTGAAATGTCATTAGAAAGGAAAGAACAGTAAGATTGTCTCAGACCATAATAAATTGAAGAAAATACAATTTTTCTTTTCAACAAGTAAACAAAATGTCACTATATTTCTTAAGCGTAGTTGCACACAATGTTCGCTAGTGCTTCAATAAAATGGACTGATCAACATAAAATAATACAAGTTTTACACAAAGAGCGTTCTTAGAGCTATCACCAAAAAAAGTATGTGTTGTCGATTAAAACCTTATCTTAGTGATTGTTTGATCAATAAACCAACAAATGATAGAGGCATCATTACTTAAAAATTAATAGTTTTGCAGCGACTCGCTCTAGCTTCGCACGAGTATCAGAAAACTTTAAAATTCTCGATGTTTCTCTGCTATAACTTACATGTAAAATACAAGCAAATCTTCGAATTAATTACTCTGTCTATTTGTGAAATCCGCATTAAATTCAGTTTTGTAATTTTTGAATTTGTCGCCTACAGAGAGACAAAAAAAATGTAAGGTATGTAGCGATATCGATGCCTTTTTATTTTATTAGCATGACTGGAAAATATTAATTATTTAGTTATATACCTTCGTTCTTTGTAGATCACATTAATTAAACTATAATAAAAAAGTTAATTGCGGTCTGGTAGGCAGCCGCTCCTCGTAAAATACTGGTATTCAGCTAAATCCGGCTTGACTGGAAGCCGACCCTAATATAGTTGGGAAAAGGCTAAGCAGATGATGATGATGAAAAAAGTTAATTACAAAGTCAAAAATAAATATAAAATATCGTAATATTCAAACAAATCAACAACAGACAGTTTTGTCGTTGATAATATTTATTTCAATAAAATTCCTCCTCCTAGTTATAAAATTAGTTTAAAGTTGAAAAAGAAATTATTAAAACTTCAGATTAGTAAATGTTACATTACAATTGTGATAAGACTACAAATTAATACACGGTACGTTGTAATTGAAATTTAATGTGACGTTTGAATATATCTACTTATTTTTTGGTCAAGAAACAGTAAATCATTTTAGTCAATAAAAAAAAAGTAAATAAACTTTCACATGAACTAATTTTATCCGTCAGTAACCAGTATGAATAAAGTATAAAAGTGTCGCCATCTATCAAATCCTTTAAAAAAAAGAATGTCAAAAGCGTCATTACAAGATTATAATCTTGTTCTTAACTCAAGCTATGATAACTGCTACTACTTTCGACAGATGGAGCTACGGTCGCCATTCTTAAAAATAACATCTACGTCACACCTCCGGTTGTGGTTGATTTTTGGGTCGCTTATGTTCGGCTAAGAAATAGTGTTACGTTTTATTAGATTATGCTTATTTTGCTGTCGAGTGTAATAGTTTATTCTGAGGTAGGAAACCATCAAATAACTTGTCGTGGTTTAGGGTGGCGCGAAAAGGCGTGTCAAATTTATACTGACTAACACCTACCTTCCAGCTTTTAAAGGCTCGCGCTTCCTCTTGCCACTTCTGGCGGAGGGAAGCCTTTGCAGGCCTCTTTTTTCCAGGTGTGGGTCAGGCTAACAAAAACCAAACACCCACCTATGCTCCTTCATTTGCCTTTCCGTTCTAGACACGATAATTTTTTCAAATGTTCACGCAACTCTAGAAAGCGTCGGCTCTGTTGCCTTGTCAGTTTTACTGAAATTATTTTAAGCTGAGCGTGGTATTATACGCTTCGTTGGTTCGGGTTTGGTCTTTACCGGACAGCTGGACGGTGAGCTACCCATTACCCATAGTCTGCAGTTTGACCGAAAATTACCTTACGACTCTCACTGCCCTGGGCATCTCCAGTAGCGCCAGCTGGAATATGAGGATGCTTGTTCCCTCACGGTTACGACTATCTCCTTTACTTGTAGGTGTTACTCACGACACAGAAGGATCGCTTCCCATTTCCTGTCACTACGGACCATGGTCTGAATTAAGGCTGGAACCTAGAGGTCACTATACTGGGGAGCGTCTTCAGAAAGTTAAGAAAAATATCATTAAATTTTTATCGGTACCAATTCAGTTTTTTAGGTATTTTGCCCAGTAGACAGCATGCTTGAATGCAATATATGACTTAGCATATGTGTTAATTTTACCTTATCTTAGTTAGTCATGATTCTTATTTTGTCCGCTGCTAGAAAAAGGTTTTCCAATAAACTAACTTATACGTAACCTTGAATCCAGACACTTATAGTTTTGTTAGACCAAAAATAGTATTTCCAAACTTATCAAAATATATACAATCATAAGCAGACCAGAGTGGTTTTTCTGTGCGATATAACTAATCCACAAGTCTAGGCAAGGGTGTTCTCAGTACAAACGACAATTATGGGCAAAGCCCCACTCCTTCTCTTATTCAGCCTAGTTTTTCCTTTGCCATTGCTCTCTAGATATAATCAAAATAATGACGTATCTGATAGGTAGTCTAGATCTATCTACTGAAAACTTTAAAACCGAACTGATTCATATATTATGTGAGCATTTCCTGAAATACAGGCACATAACCTAGCCTGACCTGAAGAGTCAGGGTCTCAGTTATTCACTAACCAATGTTGTGGCAATAAAGAATTTATTTCCTGAATGCACCAGAAGGAAGGTTATGTCTTTCAAGTGTACATATGTCCTGCCACTTATGTATTGCATGTGCATATATATATTTCGTGGTCACTTAAACGGTTTGTTGCATTTTAGCTTGTAAAATGTCATCAGTTATTTCATTAAGTTTAGAAAACGTTTAGGGCCTGTTTCATAATGTCCGAGTAGGCACTACTCACTGAATAAATTCATAAATGTGACAGAATTCGTATGAAATTATCTGTCAAGTAAGATACTCGAAACTTAATCATAGGTGGTGAAACAGGCCCTTAGAGATATTAAAATTACAAAAAAAGAAAATGGCGGTGTTTTGGCGCTAAATAATGTTTTCAATAAAACAATTCCGTCACCTACTTGTTCATGTAGGGTATAACAATTAGGAGCTTGAGGAAAAGATTTCAAAAGTATGATTCACAATAATGTAGAAGGTAAGAAACGTTGATTTTTTTTTGTAAGTTTCATAATATTATCTGAGTACCAGTCTGGTTCTCAAAATTCTACGCCAAAACAATCTGTCCTGGGTGGTCGATTTTGGCAATTGAACTTTCTTGATGTCTCTCTCGATGTTACAAGTCGATGACAGGCAGCCTCTACAAATCTTTTGTTCGAGCAAAAAAAAAAACAACGGAATCGACATTCTCCCCTTTTTTTTAGTCTGAATAAAAAAGCATATTCATTTTAATATGCTGATTATGTGTTGTTGCAGTGCAAAATGACACTAGTGAAAAGTTTAGAAGGTTATTTTGAATTTGATACTGAATTATAAATCTGGGGCTATTTATACCTCATGGCCTTAGTTATGTCTCGTTACTTGACCATATTATCTACATCGGAGCTCTGTCATTATGTCTGTGATCTGATACTGTAGCGTATATACTGGTTGCGTACTCTGTCTACCCTAGTCACCCCTTCACCCATTGAAGCCTCTTCATTTAATTTACGTGGACATTTTGCTTGTGTCTTCCTTACTGTCCAGCATTAAGAATCGTACACTAACACCAGACAAATTGTGGTCTTCTAGAACTTGTCCTTAGTTTTTACGAGCACTCGAGAAACACCTATGTAGATCAGTGAGTGATCGTGTTCTATTTATTTGCTTAACAATTATGAAATGAGATATCCTTTTCATGACTTCCCTCACTCTAGGGTGGAACGATATTATATACCTAGACCACAGACCTAGACGATATCGTTCTACTTTTACTAATTAAAACCCACCTGTGTCCTTCAGTTGACCTTTGGGTTCTAGGGCTGTCACTGTCTCAAACGAACCTGCAGCCACAAAAAATATTTTTGTAATTACCATAGTTCTCATATCATAATTATTTTGATCTCTTCCCGTATAACTTAAGGTTTGTGCAACGTTTTTCTTCTCCCATTTTCCCATGTCAACTTATTAAAATAATTTCATTCACCTTCCCCTTCATCTATCTATATTAATATTTATAACTATCTAAGTCTCATAGATTTCATGCCTTTGAACTCTTTGGTCATTGGTACCCCTATCTCTAAGCATGTCCTCGTTCCTCTTATATACCTATTTTTATATTATCCATGTAACGATATAAGGTAGGCATAGTGTCGTCCACGGGTTTATATTGTAGGTAGACAACACACCCACACATATTATCATACAAAATACATGCGCAGCTTAAGATATTTCCATTTATATTTCCTACTGTGACCAATATCACATTCAATATCTTTGAATAAAAAGTAATACAAGGCTTTGTGTGGAGATCTCTATTTTGTACAGGTAGGTAATATTATTATTTCATTGTAGGTACAGACGAGAGTAAAATACTTATAAGTTATAGGTACCTTAAGCAGATCTATATCAATACGACGTTAAATTAATATTTTCATTACATTCTTGTGACAATACGAGTACTCTTTGATGTTCCCTTCCAGGAAAGTAAATTATCTTTGATTTAGAACGCTGTTTTGTTTCGACATCCTCAAAAGATGGGTTAAGTAGGTCAGCGTGTACCGATATAAATTGAAAAATACCTAAACAAATATATCAGGGATATTTTTTTTGGCAGTGTTTGTACCACGCTCTGTTTCAGGTATAAAAATAACTAGTTTAGTTCTTCCTTCGTTACTCCAGTAGTTAAAACGCGGGGGTAGCTAAGTGCTCCTCTAAAGTGCATACTTTCAGGAATATTGACAATCATGAGTAATACGATGGCATAGGGTAACTATATTATCTAAGTAGCACTTTTCTTGACTCTCTATAAATACTCGTAAAGCTTTTCTAGAAAGTCTTTCTAGAAAGATTTTTACTTCGAAAACATATTTAACATTTTATGAAATTGGTTGCGTATTCTTATATCTTTACACAGATTGAGATTAGCAATCAAACGATAAGTCTTGAATGTTAAATTATTCTATTAACACTTCAATAAATAGAAAACGGGGTAATACATAATAGCATCTCATTTTATTCTATCCAAATATAAAATAGACATCAACTTCGACCATTGTACATAGGCAAATGCAGGATCACACATGCAAACTTATCTATCTCGAAACGAAGAGACCTCACAGTGTCCTAAAACGAGTCGTTTTAGAGCCGAGAGCGACAAGAGTGTAACAAGATAGGCTAGGCTTGTTTAGAAAGTGACTTGCTTCTTTTCCCTCTCGGATCTGATGGTGACCTTGGAGGAGGAGACTGTGGTGTCGGAGGCTTCCGAGTCGGCGACGAGCGCCCGCAGGCGAGCGGCGCGCTTTTCCCTCATGGCGGTCCTTTCGCTCAGCTCGTTCATCTCATCTTCCAAGTCGGTTAAACGCGCTCTGGATACCTTCGCTCTCTGGGCGGCCGCGGTCTCGTCATCTTTGCCGAGGACAGTCCATTTTGTGAGCTGGTTCTCGTCGTTTAACCTCCTCGCGATGCGCTTCTCTGTGCGTTCCTCGTTCTCCTGCAGCGCTCTCCTGGCACTGCTGACGTCAGACGAGCCGATGCCGACGCTCTCGAGGATTTTGTCGGAGATCCTCATGCGGTTCTCGAGATTGGAGACGTTGGTCTCGAAGTCGATGTCCTCGGCGAAGCGAGATGACTTTTTGCCAGCACGCAGACGCTTCAGGGACTCTGTGATCTGAAATGATAACACAATTTATGTTAGCTTGTTTCATCAAATAATAGTTTGTAGGATACTGCACCAGTGTACGTAACGATGACATCAATTAAAGAAAGTAATAGAAAATAACCTGAACGCAATGGTAGTATACTATTTAATTTATGCGCGAAGGTTATCGAGATTATTCCTTGAATAAAACATTCTTAATCTCATTTCTGAATAACAAAGCGGAGCGTATTTCTCCGTTCGTAATCCCATTATAAACCATTTTGATTGCGGCATGCAATAAAAATCTGTTCTGGATTCAAGTGGCTCATGTCATTTGGTTTGGCAGTCCTATCATCTGTAGTGGTCGACGGGCTATTTCTGTCCGCCTATCTGCGAGCGCGTTGTAGGTAACGGTGTCTCTACTCATTGTTAAATTTAACATTGAGACATAAATTAACGTATTTCTCTGTACTCTGCTTCAGAAATAACAGATGGGAATCGAGAAAAATAAAACTGGCAGGTTTTGATGAAGAACACAAATGTGAAATAAGAATGATCTGGAATGTTTATTTTTTGTAAACAAGCTAATATTTGAATTAGTAACTCGTTTGAATTGAGTAAGACTCGAGTTGTAGTTTTCTGCTTGTTTTTAATTTTAGTTTTCGTAAAAGCAATTAGATTATTTAAAAAAAAGATGTATGAAATAAATAAATTGGTTCTCCAGATACGGCGTACTATCTTATTTTTATACAATTTGGGGATACATTTTTATACATATTGACGGTGACCATCACATTCGTGTTCTTGACCCTTGTTTTTCAGCACGTTTTTCACTTTATTTCTGCCCTGTCACTCATCACGCTATCACTGACTCCTTTTTCTTTCTTATAATTCCTTAAAATTTCCATCCATATTTTCTTTTGCCTCTCACAAGATGATATAAATATAAGATTTCAAATAAATTCTGATTTTATAACATCAAATGCATAAATAAGCATCGGTTTCCCTTGTAATTCAATTTATGAAGCCATCATCAAAGATACACTGTTAATTAGCTTTCTGCGAATCCATTAAATCGTATACATAATGAGAGTAAAACCCTCTGTGTACGTATTTCTGAGTAAAAAACTACGCACGGTTCCGTAATGAGTGCAATGGTTTTTATCTAGTTTGCAGGAAACATGGCAATGCACTAGTTGCAGGGTTTACTATAACTTTTTTCTAGTTAATGGTGTTTTTATAGGGTTTCATTTTCTGTAACTGCAAATAAATCTAGGAAATTTTACGGACGATTTTTGTGTCCGGTTTCGATTTCTTTACAATGAAATTCGATTTGACTGCGTACGAATCCACGGCGGAAAATTTCAACATCATGTAAAAATGTGAATGCATTAAAAATATGCAGACATCTTATAGGTCTTTTACCTATGAAATTGCCGTTTTGCTTTATGAAACGAGATACTTTGAAATATCTTTGGATTCACTTGGAATTGGATGTTCAAATAAACTTTATGTTAAAAATACCGTATTTTGTTTTTGGTGTGACTATTTATTGTTTGTTTTTTGGGTTTCATAATTATGTTCTTTAAAAAGCTGGTGTAGATGAAATAGACATTATAGACAACCTAGAGTAGTGTAGTTCAGTCTATATTACAACACAGTAATGCCCGGTCAGAAACAGGTTTTTTTTGTAATTAATATCGTGGGTCTATTTGTGTAGCAGAATTTGTTTTTTATCTTTTTTCTTTACAAGTAACTACAATTATTCAATCGATCAACTTGCATGTGGATAAGCTACCTACGTTTATCATGCGATGTCCTTAGCTATCACAAAAGCTAAGTTCTTGTGTAGCCTCCGGTGCAATGGAGTGACACTAATTGGGCACTCTTGACTTAATACTTCAATGTGGGTAGCCAGTAACTAAATGCAGTAAATAAATAATAAGTAATGTATGTTTGTACTATTCAAAGAGAGTTGTGAAATTTGGTTCTCGCAAAAACATGATTTAATTTTAAACTGAATTTTCAAACGGTCAAAATTCAGTAAAGCCTGTACCATATAATTATATTATTATGTTTCAGTTAATGAACTAGTTTTGGCGTAAATTAAAACTTTTGAGAGCTTTTGTTGCGTGGGCTGCCTAAATGGTTAAAGTTACGTAAAAATGATGTATGACAAAATTGTCTGCCCAAGTATAAATGTTCTACAAAAAAAATGATTGCGTCAGCGTATATGTCTATCTTTTAAGGTAGGTTCACTATGACCTTTTTGATGGTAATCTTTAATTTGTATTATTTACAAAAATGTTTTTATAAAAATAATTAGTTTTTGCCGATTTTTTCCAAATAAAATACGATATTAGACTTTATATTATAAGACAGTGAGAGTGAAACTATAAAACGTCGGATGTTGTTTTGAATGTGGGGGGGGGGCAAGGTACGGTAAGGCTACTGCTGGACCATTCAAAAACGTAGGTAATAAACCTATCTAAACCCTTTATGTACTTAAACTTTACAAGTAATTCCAACTTCTACGCGAATGAAATCGCGGACAGTTATTGATTAACAAAATGAATCAATAGTCCTACTAATAGTAGATTATGTGACTAGGGAGTAAAGCAGTGTCTTTAAGGCGAGGGCAGCATGTTGAATTCCGAACAAAACGAAGGTTGCTAAGTTTTAATCCCGAACGTGAGTGAGGGATTTATATAATTAACTCCCGAGCATTGCGAGGGAGTTAATAGAGAAACCTGAGTGAAGTGAGGAATTAAAGCCGCCCAAGACAAAGACAGCTTTTTCCCGTGTTGGATACTCTACTTTTTACACCAAGTGTGAGATAATTACAAGTCTATTACGATTAATTAACTAGGTACTATATATCGTATCAAACAAATTATAAATAAATTAAAAAATATGCAACATTATTTACACGTTAATCTTCTCAACTCTAAATTAGAAGCAAACAAAATTCAATACTTCAATATTACTCTATAACTTTACTCTTTTTTT
Organism: Mythimna separata; assembly: GCA_030763345.1. Lineage (NCBI taxonomy): Eukaryota > Metazoa > Arthropoda > Insecta > Lepidoptera > Noctuidae > Mythimna > Mythimna separata. The sequence goes on along the minus strand of CM061167.1, from coordinate 15,193,079 downwards.
CTCTTCTTTACATTTATTATTCTTTTTTTCTGTTAGTGGCCAGTTTCATTTTTGAATAAATTTGTTTGATGCACGTACATTTTAAATTACTGAAGGCGTATTTGATGTTCTAAATTAAAAAAAAAAACATTATGCCCTAGGGATCGGCCATACTGTATTATCTCCCTAGGTGATAACGAGTTGCTTTAAGTGCAGGTTACATGACACATAATAGGGTCATTATCGAGCAGGTGGTGTAAAAAAACATTTAAAGTCGCGGGCAAAAGCTATAGTATCAGCATAAAAATACTGTAGAGAATAAAATTCAGCCTTTAGATGCATCCAAGAGCTAGCGAATATCAAATAACAGTACAGGCACGTTATCTGAACCTAACGAAGCTATGTACCACGTTACTGGCTGCGCCTAGCATTTTCATATTACATTTCTTTATCATTAGTAGAGATCGGGATAGTTAGAGAAAATTCACTTGAAGTTCGTAGAATAATGTTGTTACAAGATTTCTGCCAGGGGTTTCGTCTGCGCGAATTTCGGTTATAGTGGGCGCGAAGTTGAAGATAATTAAAAAAAGTAGCCTATGACTATATTTGTGGTTCAAGATAACAGAAAATCGGTTCACTGACTAGTTAAACCGTGAAAGCGTAACAGACAGAGACACTCACATTTATAATATTACTAGCGACCCGCATGGCTTGCACGGGTGCTATATTATGCTTTACATAATTATAAACCTTCCTCTTCAATCACACTATCTACTAAAAAAAATTTCATTAAAATCCGTTGTGTAATTTTAAAGATACCGGGTAAAACGGGGTGAATAGGAATGCAGGGGTGAATAGGAACAAAACTTTGATTATGATTTTTACTTTGGTTACACATTTTATACGGATTTCTATCTCAGCATTGACTTTTTATACAATTAATGAATAAACAAGAGTACTTAAATTCTGGGAAAACCGGTTAAATAACGAGAAAATCCACTTCAAATTTTTGTTTCTATTCACCCTTGAGTTTCTATTCACCCCATTTTACGGTACATAGAGATAGACAAACAGATAGAGGGAAGCGACTTTGTTTTATACTATGTAGTAATAAATAATGGTATGGATTATTAAGTCATAAAGAGTCGATCCTCTAAAATCCCGGAATCGTACAAATCTCGGGATTAAACAATTTGACCTAAATTATTATATTAATCTTATTATGTTTTAGAGCTGCATACTAAAACTGTTGGATTAAAACCAAAGCTGTTTAATTTAGCAGTTTTAGTACGGAATTCTAAAAACGTAACCAGATTCTTCAATATAATATTCAGTTCAAACGTATTCAAAGAGGAATAAGTAATTTGCAATTTCATAAATCTGGAATCTAAGAGGATGTATTAGTAACTCTATGTTAATAACTTCCACAAATGGGTAAATATATTATAACTATAACGACCACCATTAAAAAGAAAATTCGCTAACATCAGCCATTTTAAAATTAAAGCCTTTTCACTATCTTGCAGTTTAACTTTGCAGTAAAACATGTCATTAAACAGTCAAAAACTCATATACTATCCACAGCGACATATTTACAACACCTGAATCACCCTGTATAATGTTTTATTGTCAAATAAAGATTGCTGCATTGCTGTAAAAGCTATTTTATGATCAAACATGCTGTAGATATCGTGAAAATTCGTAATTTTTTGTGTTGGCCTTTATTCTTGTTTTTTTACAAGGTTGATTATTTTGATTTGAAGGTCAATTGTTTGGAGGAAACAGACTGTTTGTTTCTAATAGCGTAAAATATATATTTTCCATTGCGGAACTAGATTTCATTATTAACCTAGCCAGCGGCTTCGTCAGTTTGAAAACAGGTTTCTCTATATAAACACACTAAGTTCAGTTTTCAACCGTTTATGGATAGTATTTCGGAAAATCCTTTCTTATTGGATGGCTACGTACCAACCAAAAACAAAGCAAGCCTTTGTGATTAGCGGTTAGGATGTGCGTTGATCCGTCAGTAAGTCATTCAGGACTAAATATTTTAAATGAATGGGTTACTCTATATTTTAAACCAGTCTACTTTGTTTATAATTCGAGTAATTGATATTTATATTTAAAATATTTAAATGTGTGATCGTTTAATATTTAAAAAGATTACTTGCACGTTTGTTATATTGTTATGATTATGATACTTTTCTCTAAAATAAACAAGTTCCAGACTAAGTCACTACGAATATAAAATATCTTCTTGTTATTAAATATTTCGTTTAATTAACAGCATAGTTTGAAAATCAACTTTATAATTAGAGATTATTAAACCATTCTCTCGATTTCTTCAAGGAACCCAAAAAAATAAAAATAGGCTTCATGTTGTTGTCTAGGAAAATTATTAACATAATATCAGGGTAAAATTTTCCGCTCTACTATAAGAAAAACAATGTTTTTAACTTAGATATTTATAGAAACATAAATGCGTGTACGTTAATGGGACAAGAAATTATATTTAGAGCTTATTTTGCGTTTCATCATTCATCATTTCAGTTGAAATTTTGTGTTTAAGTATAGACGTAGATCGTCCTATGGTGCTAGTGTACGTATTAATACTACAAAGTTTTTTTGTGAATTGATATCTGTTTTTAACCTAATCAATAAATCTATGTTTAATCGTTATTGTCCCTAAACAGCCAGTTCATTTGTGTAATAATATGATGATATCGTTAGGTATACATATGAGTATCATTATCACCATAATTTCAGCCGAAAAACGTCCACTGCTGGACATAGGCCTTCCCCAAGCGTCACCACAATGACCGGTCCTGTGCGTCTCGAATCCGTTTGTGTAATCATTTGTAGATAACGTCGTTAGAAGTGTATAATGTGTATATGCTACTCTTATTGACCTGACGTGCCGCATTATTGTATTGTATACCGACTGATAAAATAAAAATAGTTAAACTAAATAGAGATTTATTTTTATTTTTATAAATGTCGTAGGTATAATATGTTGCAAATTAAACTAATTAATAAAATAAAATAAAAACTCTAAAATAGCGATTAATCGATTGGTGGATTGAGTTGTCTTGAACGAACAGAAAAAAATAATGTTTAATTATTTAAAGCAAAAAATATGTGTGAAAACAGGTAGGTGGCTAGCTGACTAGCACTAGCGTTTACCGTTACAGTAAAACAACAGTAGTAGTGATATTTGGCATCTTCCAAAGCCAGATGCTTCCAAAGGAATTCGTACATTTTCTCATTACTCGAGTACTGGGCCTGCATTTCGCGTTGTATGCCGTTTGTCACAGAGAGAGATATTGACTAAACAGTGCATATTTGGCTACTTGTTGAGTCGGCTCTGTTTATACGCAGCTTGAAATCACGTGTGCACTTGGCAAATGTCACCCGATTCAGCTTTATCTGAAATATTAATTCAATCTTTGATGCCTATCCATTTCTGGTGAACGTGAAAGTTTAACGCGCCTGCAGTAGGTTTGTAGCACACTAGCTGATTCGGCAAACGTTGTTCTGCCAAATTCATTATATATCAAAGACATGTAACGTTTTGGTACCTTGGATTACATAGTTCCAATTTAGGTCGTAACAAACAAATAAATCAATTAATCATTGAAAAAACCAAATCTTTTCTTATTAGTTTAGATATGTGTAATTTGTAAATTTTTGGTAAGTTCACAATTACATAGAAAGTTTTTTTTAATTACGTCTTTCTATGGTCTATTCACCGGAGCATAAGCCAAAAGCTAAACAAAGAAATCATTTTTTCAAAATGGCGGCTATAACCCGACCGATGACAAAACGCCACATTTTAATGTAAAATGTTCGCAGTATCTGTGGTCTACAATTTATAGTATTAAAATGTTTTTTTGGGTTCTTTTAAATGTAAACTATTTAATGCATAGTTAATAAACATTAAGAAAATAATTAAAGGCATTTATAATGTTTGATTTCAAATAAATCTGAAAAGATAACATAAGTTCCAAAGACATCATTCTAAAATATAATTTCTAATTTTGTCAGTGTATTAATACCGTAGTTATTTTTATAAAATATGTTCACTACATCAATCGTGAGATATAAAGAACCCTTTTTATGGTTTGTTTACCTTTTGGCTCATGCTCCGGTGAATAGACTATAGGATTTACTCCAGTATCGTGAGTGCGTGTACAAACATAAGAGACCTAGATTAGGAACATTGACCCGTACGGGAATCGAACCCGTGACACTTACCGTACCTACAGCCAATCACTCAACTGCGCCAACCGTCCATATTAATCAAACATCAAAATATAAAATTAAAATGTTACCAATAAACAGTCTTCCGAATTGAAAATTCACAAAGCAGGACACAGAGTAAACAAATTACCAAAATGTCAGTATACCAAATTAATTTCCATCAGATGTAAATGATTGTCCCGCTCCGATCCACTTTGAAGCTGTGACGTCGACACGTTTTAAATTGTTGGGGAGTAAAGACCGTGACTAAAGATCTTTCTTGGCAGTCTAAACATATCTAGACATACCTAATTGTATACTAAGTACTGTAGTGTAAGCCACCTGAGATTCCTTTTTGATTTATCACTACTATTTTTATCTTTAGATATAAGCATTCTTTTTTGGACATTGATCTGAACATATCATCCTCTACCTAACTTTATTCAAACTAGATTAGAGTCGGCTTCCAGTCTAACTGGATACGACTCAACACAAATTTTTATATGGAGCGGCTGCCTATCAGACCTGTCGAGGTCTGATTCGATTCGATGCCAACCTAGTTACTGAGTAACATGATACTACTTGAATAGACTGATGGTCAAAATTTCTGGTTCTGTTTTTTCGCGTGTGGCTTTATGTGTATGCGAAAAATATGTACATTTCCAGCAAAAAAAAACACCTTTTCACGATATTAGTTCAGAAATTAACGCAGCCATTTAGGTACAATGTAACTACGAGTATTTATTTATAGAGAACAGCGTAGTTTAAATTGCAAGCTCTTGCAAACACCTGGATTTAGAGTGGTGCCACGTACCACGCTAGAACTATCGACATCGACGTTTGCGGTTTCCGACACTTGGGCCCAGTGAGCCATCACTGTTCCAATTCAATTAGTTTAGTGTTGATACTCGGACAGATATATTCATGGCGTTCGCTGGGTATGTTCATTTCACTAAAATTAGCGTTTTGTTAACTAAAGTGAGATCATCTATTGAATTTGTGAAGTGCATAAATTTATGATGAGTTGTTTCATTTTTTTTTACATATACCTGACATAAACTAGTACTTGATTGCGATCCCACTTGATGGTAAGCAGTGGTGCAATCGTTGATTTTGAGGCGCACTGGTTTATTAAGAACCTAATCACGCTAGTCTGTAATCAGACGGGCAGACCGCAGGAGGCAGATTGTATTGGAATTCAACTGCTTCTTTTAATAAAGTTAAATTTCTTCATCATCATCTGCTTAGCCTTTTCCCAACTACATTGGGGTCGGCTTCCAATCAAGCCAGATTTTGCTGAATACCAGTATTTTACGAGGAGCGGCTGCCTACCAGACCTCCACAACCCATTAACTAGGATAACACGGTACTTCATGGCAAGACTGGAGTCAGATTTACTGGCTTCTGACCATCTGTAACGACTGCCAAAGATCTACAAATGGCAGCCGGGACCAACGGCTTAACGTGCTTTCCGAGGCACGGAGGAAACTCGTTACGTAAAGATGGTCACCCATCCACAGACCAACCTTGGCAAGCGTTGCTTAACCTTGAAAATCGACCTGTGCGGCTGTTGTTTAATTTCTCCATAAAAGGCGAAATGCATGCATTTTTAAAATTAGTTAAATACTTTTTAGCTTTGTTGAATAAACATGAAAGAGAAGTTCGTCATAGTCTTTGATGTCAAAAGCCGACTAGTTAATCTTATAACCATGTTGGCAGGAAATGGACCAGCATAACTAGTTTATATACGTAACAATATGATCAATTGTCAAACGGTGGCCTGATTGCAATGTTGGTTGTCTTTAGCACCTAATACCCCTAGCCTCGGGCATCAAAAGCCAGGCTACAAAGGCGATCACGGCACTAACTTGGGGTGTTTGCGTACGTACCAATATTGGTAGACTGTATAGGGTTGGTTGGTAAATGGTTGAGGCAATAATGTTAGTTATATAAACAAAAATATATTCTGTTATAAGTTGTGAATATTTTTATGAAATTTCACTGTCATGTTACGGAAATACCCTGGGATATGCGTTAGGCCAACTGAAGAAATATACGTGGGTTTTAGTTAGTAAAAGTTTGACACTCCTTCTTTTGAGAGTGGGAGCAGTTATTTGATGATAGCTCACCTCAAAAAAGTGTAACTAATTATAAAGCATTACGTTGTAACGTACTTAGAAATGCACTTTTGTGGAGCGGAAGTTTAGTAATAGGGTGTCAATGGGACCCTATTTGACTAAGCTTCCGTTGTCAGTCCATTCTTCCGTCAGCTATACCTGTGTCATAAACCGTATGGCAAACCATAGACTTTTTAAAATTTTATCTATCCGCTAGACTTTTAACCATAATTATTACCTAGTCTTAATTTTATGTTTTTTAGTTAATTTGTTTCCCATTACACTATGGACATACATTCTAATGCTTTTATAGTATTTGGCAGCAAATGTATCTAGTCAATCTTATTGGCAAACTTCGCTGAGGTAGTAAACCTAGTCAACATTGCAACAAAATTTTCAGTTTCATTTTACCAAGGTCACGCCTGTTTTAATGATTCCACATAGGTAATGTCCATTAGTGAAGATACTTAAGATACAAAACTACACCAATTTTCCATCACAATATAGACTTGGAATCTATTTGCGAATAAAATAATAAATCAGTCTCTGAACTTCACTTGAAAAAATTTCGCCATAAACTCCGTAAAAGATAAGTGAATTGACATTTTCGCATACATACATTTCGGTTGCAACAAATAACAGAATTGAAATAAAGTTAAAAACCAAACTATCCTCACACTAAATGACTAGATACTGAATATTTTGTCAACGTGTTCTGACCGATTTTAATACTGTAGTACGGAATCGGACTCGCACTTCGCCAGTTTTTGAATATATCTCAACTTGTAAACAATATGAATAAATAGAATATTCCAAGTTTTCCTTTTCCAAAAATCTACAGCCTGTACGTATTTGCTGACAGATTAATACAATAGTTTTCATTCACTGCCAGAAGGATTAATTAGGTGTTAGCTGATTGATTGTCGCCTCCCCGTCTATTATTCGAAAATTAAGATTCCTAGTCAATTGATTAAGTATCCTTTTTACAGTAAAATTTAGTGCTTTCTAAACGTAAAGCACTATTAGAAACGGAGACGTGCGACCGCGACCCGCGAGAAGCGACCGTGACCGGGTCGTGCGACCCACGCATATGGCACCGGTCGTGGTCGCGTGTCGTGGTCGCCAAGAATCGAATGCTACTTTAACATAGAACTGGGGCTATGGATTTGATTTCGAAAGTAAAGCTCGTGACCCTAGAATGAAGGCAAAGCAGGAATGGGGTGGGGTTTAGTCAGTAAAAGTCTGACACGCCCTGCCACTTTGTGCAAGAGCGGGAGAAGTCATTCTGATGATTCCCCACTTGAAAAAATAAGCCTTAACATAGAAAAACAGTATCATAAAACTCATTTCTGTCGAGATGTTTTGCTTCCACGTTGCTATTCCGAGATTCAAGTGGCACAGGGGCGAGGAATCCAATATGTGGAATACCTTCATTCGGTTTAGTTAGGGATGCACCTTCAATGTGTTCATATTACTGCCAGACTCCGACTACGTATAGATTTGTACTGATCGGGCATAGAATATGCTGTATCGATTTTTTATTACGTAGAGATGTTTTCAAATGACTAAAGAATGTAATGGTTGGTCTATGAGAAGGTTTTTACATGGATTTCATGTTAAATGAGAGTGTGTTTTAAATATTGATTACTGCCTTTTAAGGTTGCGGATAGCGTAAATGACAATAATTCAAAACCTTCTGAACAAACGTTTTGTTAAGTATTATATATTTTTAACAATAATGACTGACTCGGTAAACGTAATTCTACCAAAAAATGGACAGAAGACACAAAATTTCATAAGAATTTATCAAGTTGCTTCGGAGAAGTTTTGTCTTACGAGAATTTTATATATTAGATTTATGCTTTTATTAACATCACTTAATTAAGTATGAAACCCATAAGTATAAATGGAAATATTAAAAAACTTTAGTCTTAAAAATTATGTAAAAATACGTCGTTACCGTTGCAGAGAGCTGAATATGCAAACACATTACTTTTATGAAGACGCTCACACTAATATTCACCTGTATTTGTGCAGAATTAGCTTCTATACCAAAAGACATATGAATGATAATTGTCTGGCAATAAATTTGGTGTATTATGCTCATACAAAGGACAAACCGGTTGATTGGTTTAACCAAAGTTGATGTCAGTTCTTTCAGTGGACAGGTTATGCATTTTACAGGAAAAATCGCTTTGGACAAAATTGTTTTTGACTGAATTAATTTGATTCTACTGAATTTTGGTTGTGGTCATAAATTAGGAAGTTATTTCTATTTCTGAATCTGAATCATGCGTTTTTTTAAGTTGAAAGGAGAGTGACTTAAAAATATGCAGAAATATTTTGCAATTTAGCACTGTAGGTACTGTATTTTATTCTGTCTGTATTAAAAAGAAAGTCCTGGGCGTTAATGAGTCCTCACTGACTCATTAACGCCCAGTCCAAACCTTTGGACCTAGTACTTTGAAATTTTACACAGAAGATCTTTTTATAATGCATACTCGTACAAAGAACAGGAGAAGTTATAATTTCAAAAATATCACTCCCTAAGGGAATTAAGCGTATGTCCAAAGTATGTTTGAAGAAATCTATTTTCACGCGGGCAAAACCGCTGGCAGAAGTTAGTGTATTATAAAGAGAAAGTCTCCCAACACGTTTGTATATCTGCCTGTCTGTTCGCACTGAATTCAAAAACTACTGAACAGATGAACGGTGGGTCGAGGTTTTTAACAATAGAGTAATTTAAGAGGAAAGTCTACACCTTTAGCTAGTAAGGAACCTAAATCCATAACAACTTAAAAGTTCTACACTACTTCAAAGAAACATTCCATAAGTTCTTCTTACAAAATATCGGTAAATATTTAGAATATAAATGATAAGCTGTATCTAACTCCATATTCTCCGATTTTTAAAGATAGAGCCTATTTTAGTTACTAGAACTTTATATTTTATTACTAAACATTTAATTAGTAAGGTACGAAATTCTCCACGTATGTTTAACTAGTAATAATTGAAACTGTACACGGTCTTAAACTGTTTGGTAAGCAATATAATATTTGTTTGCGCAGCAAGGCAGCATATTAATAGTGAACTGATATTTGGTAATCAACACCGTGTACCTATGATATTATAGGTATAACATGGTGTTGATTTTAATTATTTATTTTTTACACATAGGTATGTGAAAAATAGTATTTCTAAAACCAGTGTGAAGCTGGTAGTGGAATTATTGTTAGTTTGTTAAGTGGGATATGCTATAGTCCGTCTAATAAAAGTACGATCTGAGAAAAAGAGGTTAAATCCAATAATTTTGAATGTGGTATTACTAACATAGTAGAAGAAAAATGTCTCGATCCTTGGCTTTTTTTTTATTTATTAATACTACCAATTTAGTTTAAAAAAAAACCGGGCAAGTGCGAGTCGGACTCGCGCACTGAGGGTTTCGTACCAACCTACCTATAAAAACAGTTTAATTCTCGAATCGAGTCTTGAAGACTTTTCATTTTTTTTTCTTGTGACGTAACTAAAAATTTTCAGTTTTCAGACTTTTCCCGATATTAGTGCTATAATACCTTGCTTCGTGCCAAATTTCAAGATTCTAGGTCAACGGGAAGCACCCTATGAGTTTTGATTCCTTTGACAGTGTCGAAATGTACGTTTTTTGCAACATAAACGGGCGTATCTTTTTTTCCCGTCAACTTACAAGTTTGATTTTTGCACAACTTCAAGGGACCGCGGATTTCAATATATGGTTTTAATTTCAACTTGATACCTTCACGCGTTCCTGAGAAAAAGGGTCTTGACAGACGGACGGACAGACGGACAACAAAGTGATCCTATAAGGGTTCCGTTTTTTCCTTTTGAGGTACGGAACCCTAAAAAGAACTCCAGGTCACACTTTCATTAGACGCACTCTATACTTCCGCTCCTAACAAAGTTATCTAGCTATAAGTACTCGTATTTTCTTTCTCTTGTTGATGTTCTATCTATCTAAAGCATCAGTCAATAAGTGTAACATAGTTATGTGACACACTTAGGACCACTCGAGATACATTTTCATTCTTTTTTATGCAACAGCTCTTACGTGACTATGACGTTATTGCACATTTTTATCTTGTTATTTTGGAAAAATAGATATTGTGAGATATTATCATATCTAAAAATCTACATAAATCAAATCAACATGTTCTGTAAAACTAAATCCAATATACTTGTAGACCTACTATTTTGCGGGTAATTTGGTCCTTTATAATAAAATGTTGACTTTTTAAATTTATGAGTACATTATCAGAGAGGAAGGAGACTCATTTGATGATTTTCTACTGAAAACATAATATTCCATGCCACTTTAAAAGCCAATGCAAAATATTGGCGTGATTTACTATTTTCCTTTCGCGAGAACTGAAACATTTTATTCCTCTTTATTGATATAGGATTTTTTTATTTCCCTTTGAACTAAGATAAAATTGCACTCGTAATTATTAACGGTTTGTTTTTTCATGTAAGTAAATAAGAACTGTTTGAACTGCATATGGGGTTGGCTTTAACAAACATCGAGCAATTCACAGCTTTTGAAGCACGGTCAGAAAATATTGATATGCAAATATTGGCTATGTATTGCTTGCATGTATGAATTAAAAAAGTTGTGTAAATAGACAATGTATTGATTAAATAGTTTTTGCGGGTGCACCTGTAGTTGCTGGGGTTTTTTTTTAAGGTGGTATTTCATCTAACGCCTTCTCTTCCTCCAGGGTGGAGTGGGGTGTCAGACTTTTATTGACTAAAACCACACTTGTTCTTTCTGTTCCCTCTGCGTTCCTAGACCACGGGTTTCTCTTTTAGTCGCGGATGAATCTGTGTATGTTATTCTTGCGTATGTTAACGCGTTAAGTTGTTTAGTAGAAGGTTTTTGTACACATACAAGTATGAAGTAGCTACATATTTAATATCAATCAATTAACTTGTCGAACGAAGTCTTCTAAGTGGTCAAATATTCAGTACCTACTTTAATACTTCCATGCCTTCCTTAAGTTTCTTTACTAAAACTTATAATATTTTGCTTCTTATTCCTCGTTTTACGAAGACTTCATAGTAGAAGCTTTTATTTGAGAGGCGTACAAAGTTATGACTCTATTTTTGCAGCTCTAAGGTGTAGCGAAGTACAGTCGATCCAGGTTTGCTTACCGGACGGTGAGCTACCCATTCTTCATCATCCACGAACCCGTAACTAACCAAACTAGGCAACAAATGCCTGTATTTTAAATGAATTATTGAGTTTGAGAGCAGTGGTGGCCCAGTGGTCACTGCCCCGACTAACAAGTTGTAGGTCGCGGGTTCAAACCCAACCAGGTGCATTACTTTGTGTAATTAATATCATTACCGCTACTCTTAAAATGGTGAAGGAAAACATCGTGAGGAAACCGACATGTTCTAGAACCAAAATTTCTAAGACATGTGACATCCACCAATTTGCACTGGGCCCGTGTGGTGGAACGCGGCTCGCGGCTTATTTCGGCTCCTAGTGAGTAGGTCTGAGTCCCAACAGTGGGAACATTTAGCATTAGCATTTTAATTTTTGTAGGAACATTACAAGGTCGATAATGCTAAAAAGTGAATGTTTCACGTAGTTCGCTGGTACGGATTGGGTTACATAATTAGTCACGCGTTTTTATTAGCGTAACTTTTATTAATCACACCGTGTGTTGGACATAAACTCAGTCACGTTGCTAGTTATTTTCGTATGGAGTTTGTGTTTGTCAGGCATGACGAGATTGTATGTACAATGGTTGATATATTTTTATAAATCGGGCTTGTAGTTTTAGATTTATGTAATACTAGGTTTCGCTCGTAGGTTTTAGGTATCATTTTAATTCCTATAAAAATGTTTTTTTAGGTCCACCTGGGTTTCATTGTTCCAATTCAGGTAGGTATCTCAATTTTTTTACATGTAGCTTTTTAATGGTGAAAGGAATTTTTTAACGGTTATCAAGTCGTTTTTGAGTTAAATCGTAGCATACAAACAAACAAATCTTACCTCCATATAATTTATAGTTAAGACAAAAATATAAATCTTTCATGTTTATTATAACAAGTGATTGACATTGTATCGGTGAAATCTGTCTTTATGTTTTTGAATTTCTTCAATATATACAACAAATACACATCTGTCCACTTTATAATATAGTATAAATAAGGCAACTTACAAAAGATCTGATAAACTACTACTTATTACAAAATTTCGTGAACAAACGGTGTGAAAATACTACACGCCGATTATGAAAAAAAAATAATATAACGCGAGCATGGTGTTCCTGTCTATATAATTAGAGCCACAGCTCGGCTGCGGTGATTAAGGGATTGGTTGCCATGGAAACCGTCCTATGGGGATACTCGCCGTCTGTAAATACATCTCGTAGTTACCTGAAGCTGTACTATAGCTATATCAAACCATAGGATCGACTGACCATCGCGAGATCTGTGTGTTTTAAAGAAAGATAAGAAAGAAAGAAAATCAGTTTATTGGCGCCAAAAAGGCGGCAATCCAAAATTTAGTTACCATTATTGTTAACAAAATGGGAATATATTGTAGGTAAAGTTTTATTATTTACGGCGCTGCTTTGATTCCCGGATCGAGTAAAGTCATCGTTAAAATAATCTGCCGGTTCTTTGGAATATCGAATCGATTCAATTTATTATCAAAGCGAGGAAACTGTATATTTCTTTTACTCATAATATTATTTTAATGTGCATGGAAATTGTTAAGATAATATATGTGAGTTTTCGCTGCAAAAACGAGGCAGACTATATTTATAGAGAACGTATATTTATAGTGTAATTTATTTAGGTATAAACATTATGGAGCAAGATGTGTCTCCTTGCGAAAGAGGTTTTCCGTATATTTATTTAAATTGTATTGAAAAAAAAACATCACGTTTTGGCTATTTTTGAGTAGTGTGTACTTAAAATTAAGTATTTTATGAACACGTTGACTTGGCCACAAGATTACTTGGCGACGTCAAGGTGTTCGATGTAAAAAGATCTTCTTAGTCATAAAACGTGAACTGTATGTACATTTTGACCTAGTGAGTGATATTTATTATTACAGGTATAATTCCTCACACTTGAGGAATTGGTTGACCGCAGACTAATCTGGGGATATAAATAGAAATGATTAACTAGTTAAATGTGTTGCGTGAAACGCGAGAAAAACTGAACCAATTTATTGACTTTTTTTCAACTATATTCTGAATTTTCAGGACGGTTCTTTTAAAGATGAAATTGGAATTTAAATTATTTTGAAAAAATAACCAAACCAAAACAGTTTTTTGCAAACATGTTATAAAACAGGTGGAATAAAAATGAAAGTTTCAAACATGCACCCTTTTAAAGATAATGAAAAAAAATACATTACAATAGAATACATTTCAAATTACCCGGACAGTCGCACAAAACACGTTTGTCTTTATTATATTGAAACTGCTCCTAGCTGTCAGTTGTCAGGGTTAGCTGTCAATTCTTAGTACTTATAAAGTGCTTCATTTTATACGAAGACTTGATACTTTTTCTTTTATATTACAATTTATAACGTTTGTGTACCTACGATGTCTGTCGGCTCAGCCACGTGAAAATAGTTATCTGTGATTGGGATGACGTAAGAAAAGAAAATAAACAGCGGAGTTATAGACGGTATAAAGAACGAAATAGTAATGAAATTAATATGTGTCTGTATTCCAGTAACGTTTCTGTGCTTCCTGTTATCTACAACTTAGGTTTCTTTTTTTAATAGACCCTTACACTAAATTGAAACTGGTAAATATGTCAAAATTACAATAGTAATGCCAGTTCTTTTGTGTTGTGAGAAGTATGACAATCCACGTAATATCAATTAAGTCTCAGGGATTAAAAAACAGACTTTAGATAATAGATATTCAGGAGTAAATAATACATAAATAATTTATTTGAACCGAAAATGTTTTATATTTCGTAAACCCACCAAACTGCACAACAGTTTGTCGAGAGGGATTAGGGTATAGGTTAATTCTATTCAAGCCTGCTCTATGGTCAGCCACTTCACCGCTTACTATCAGATGTGATAGTTATCAAACGCAAGCCTATCCGTAAAAATAAAAGGTATCATGAAAAATATTTTATACTTCTAGACTAGTACCTGTGCTCTATTCTTCTAGGCATGCATTCATTTTATCTCTTCACCACCCTAGGTTGACTGGTAGAGAATGCATATGGTGTACGCCTTCGTACATTGCGTTGCATAAAGACTAATAAATAAATAATGCTCCATTGTTGCCCACAACATCGCTTACCACCAGGTGCGATAGTGATCAACGTGAGCCTATCCACAATAATAAAAAAATATCATGAAAAATATTTTGTAAATAGCTGTGGACGTACGAATACTTTGGAATTTATATAATATTCTACTAAATGTAATTTCTGGCAGATTATATGCCGCCTAATAACATTTTGATGACGCGTATAATGACCGCTCTGTGGCTAAGCATTTCAAATAATTTTATTGCTATAGCTTTTTATATCAAGTCTCGTTCATAAAATAAATTCACAGTAGTAGTAATATAGTAAACAAAGTATAGATTTATTTGATTGAATGAACGTAAATAGTTCAGTAAAATAATTTAATAATTCATGGAAGATTTCATATTACATCTTCATCTCGATTCATCAGTTTTCAGTTACAGTCTAAATAAAAATAAACAGATGAGACGATTATACTCGTAGTTTTTTGGCGAGAGACGCAAAATTTTTGTTTCATCATTATCTAGAAATTAATGAGAATTGAAAAAATCTTTAACTGCTTCATACTATCATCATCATCTCAGACAAAAACGTCCACACTTGGACATAGGACTCCGTAAGCGAAAGCGTCGCCCTAACGACCGGTCTTGTGCGTCTCAAATCCATTGGATTCTCGCGACTAAATTGGATATTCTTGTAGTATGACGGCGGACTATATGAATATCCAATTAATTCCCGACTAAATAAATAAATGTTGGTATTAATTGAACTGCATGCAGTTAGGTGCGACTCGACTCGACGATGAGTTAATTTTATATGTCAATTAAACAGAACGAAGAAGGAATGAAAGGAGCCTTTTTTAGATGGAAAATCACCCATGACTTCTTTAGGGCAGAGCGGGTGGAAATTGCGGTTGACCGCAGCACTTTTCCGCATTAGTGCAAAATTCACTTTTCAGTTTTTGGTTTGGAGCAGGTTTTCATATTAGTGTCTTGAAAATACCAATACACACAATAACTGTGAAAAATGTTGTTTCATTAATTATTTTCGCACTACACTGTGGCGTCGTGCTTACTGCGGCTGCGATATTCAGCAAGACGTTCCAAAACGACCAATCCATCATAATATGTAGTCACTGATTTACGGAGACGTTTCGTTGCGTGCGCGCATAGGGAAGCCTTGCCAAACGTCCATCAAACGCCTGTCCTCACGACCGGACTAAAACCGTAAATGTGTCAGTAGAATATTTTCTCAGTATTATTTATTTAATACCACTGTATTTTACGACATTCTGAGCTGTTAATACCTTGTGGACGCTGGATAACGTAACTTATTAATAATTATTTCAACCAGTAAATATGTCATTTCAACGATATTTATTGCTGAAATTATAATTTATGTTCGAGAAAAAAAAACTGAGTTTTATTTCATATTATATTGAGATATTTTAATCAAGTATGTACGAGTAAACGTAATAAAAACTGAATCGTAGTTGCTTCCTTAACACTCACTCGAGTCATTAAATACAATGATATACTCGTAAAGTATGAACAGAGTCAAAGTATTTATGTAGTTAGAACTAATTGTTGGCTGACTCCGTAAAAACAGTGAGAGGGAGAGAGAGACCTAGAAACGTGCACATTAGACATGTGCACATGTCAGTACACATGTCTATGGACATGTCTGGAAGCACGTGCCTGCAACTCTGCACCTGTTCCAAAACAACTCATAACATTAAATATAGAATGCTATTTTGTTTTCAAAGTTGCTGTCTCAAGACGTATTAGGTGATTTTAAAAATATACCAGATTTGTCATTGAATGAATGACGTACTATGAACTATTTTTGGACGATATACGCCAAGTAATTTATGCGCCCGATTGCTATGTTTATAAACATGCAGCTCTTGAATCTTTACTTTCAATGAATCGTAGTCTTTATTTTTGTATATTACCTAGTTCCACCTACGAATTAAAAACAACTGACCGCGTTTACTAAAATAGATGTGGGTAAAACAAATATTTAGCCTTTTTTCAACTAGAGATCTTAGAGTCGGCTTCTCATCTAACACGAACCTTTTACCACGAACAGACATACGAATTGATTTGCTTTATTACCCCGTGACTAGAACTGTTTGAGGGTTCGGCTGGACGGCGAGCTTCTCATTGCTCATCGTCGTCCTGTGACTCTTAACGCCAGAGGCGTCTTCTATGTCGGTGGCTGCTAGCATTTTACTACACGTATAAGGTGTTCTTAGCATAAAAAAAGAAAAAAAAAACATGCAGAGCTTTTGTGCAGCGTTCGTTAGGTTTCAACTATTAGGGTTACGTAAATATTTTTAAAATCCTAAGCGTTCCACTCGCTGATAATTGGAAGAGGGACCAATGGGCGACTACCGCGGTAACGTAACAAATACTAAATCCGTATCGTGGTTTGATTAAAAATACGGGATTACACATTTGGGTTCAGTTGAGCTGTATGGAAAAACAAATTAAGTCTGTTCGATGCTGTGCGATATTTTTATTTCGTTTGTGAGTTTTTATTCCAGCTTAATAACTATTCGTTCTATTTTGGTTAAAAAATGCTTTGTAAATGGAATCATAATGGAATTTACAGGTTTCTATACGAGTTAAAAATCTAAATTGAATGCATTGGATAACCAAATTTTTAAAATAAAAACTAAAAAGTTTGGAAGTTTTCAATTTACTATGGATATTATGGTAAAGTTCTAAAACTATTTTTTCTTCTTGGAATAGAAGCTCTTTAGAATCTACACGTGCGTAAAAGATCTGGGTGTAGTCTAGACGTATTTAAGTAGGTACATTTTGATTTTTAGGGTTTTGTACTCAAAGAGTAAAAACGGGACCCTATTACTATGCTGTCCAGACAGACAATATAGTAATGTACTGTAGACAGACAATATAGTAATGTGGCGTAACCGTGATAGCTAGACAGTTGGAATTTTCACAGATGATGTATTTCGGTTGCCGCTATAACAATAAGTACTATAAACAGAATAAAATAAAAATTTAGGTGGTACTCACATACAACAACGTGATTTTTTTGCCGTTTACTACGGACGGTACAGAACCCATCGTGGGTGACTCCGATTCGCCCTTAGCGTAAACGGTTTCGGTACCTCGTTGTACGGTTACTTATTAAAAAACTTGTCCAAACAAAATTTGATTGTCACTCTTTCGCAAAAATTTTGACGAATCGCTACCACTAACATTACGTAGAGACCAATGGTGGACTAGTCGTGTGGTCCTGGGTAGTTGTAAGTTGTGGGTCAAAACCAGGCAAGTGCTTTACTTTGTGTAATTTATATCATCATCACTGCTCTGGACACAGTGAAGGAAAGCATCATGAGGAAACGAGAAGACCTAGACTCAAAGTTGTCTTAAAGTGTCTTCGAGACATTTTGTGATCGTCACCAAACTGCACAGGCCCCGTGTGGCGGATTACAGCCTATTTGCTCTCTAACAGGCCAGAACCTCTGACGTCGTCACATAAGACCTATTACGCTAATGACATGTTCAAAAACGGAAAATAACTAAGCATACCTCAAATCACGAAATATAGTCAGGCAAATCTACAACCGTCCGCAAACGGTCCGCGCCGTATCGCGGGTTATCACCGACATGGACAGAGCAAGTCCTAACAATAAGGGAATAAAACACGGCGGCCCCGTCCGGGCGTGTTTATGCACACAGTCGCCATGCGGTGGACGCCGGACGGCCTCTATGCAAAATGTATCACATTTATTCCCGTCACTCAGCCTGACTTAGGGTGCTTTGCCGGCGCGGCGGCGAGTATGAACCGGCCCTAATCTGCAATATTCGCTTTAGAATTCCGCCTCTTATTCCTCCAGTATTCATATTCAGTCGGGAGTGACTGAACTTGTACCTATGTTGGATCAAAGCCCCGTTTTTGAAACGTACTGAATATTTTGTGCGGAATTTTTATAAGTTGGATCTACGAGTATTTGTTGACTTCGGCGGAATTTTGAGATTCAGGCATATCTTTGATTAATGTAACACTGAATTCTTGTTTCATTTTACGTTATTTAGTTTTTGTGATACTAATATATCATTCGTTATTTGCTAGTCATATCTAAAAAAAAATTTGTTCTTTTATAAGCATAAAACCTGTGTCAAATATCATAAGTTGTTAACTTGCAGTATTCAATAAGTCTGGATCGAATAGCTTTGCCGGTAGAACAAGTTTAGAAATTCCCGTCTTCGAACTACCTGACTCCGTGCAGACTGGTTGGAGTTTTGCTCCTATAATATGTAACTTTGCAATAACCAATACGTAAAATACATACCTACCTACGAGTACATTCCACAGCTCAAAACAGTTCTTTGTTAACAGAATATCGAATAGCTCTTTGAAATAGTATTATGAGATGAAAAGATTTTGTGAGACGTTGTATTGTAAATTTGTAACACCTAATTTCTAGAACTTTAGGTTGAAATATTTCTTTTGTCATACAGTGTGCCAAATGCCGCCAGTTTTTTTAGGCACATTGCGAGTCGACAGTGATGTGGAAGAATTTTTCGACATTATATTTTAGACTAGTTAATTTTATTATGTTAGTGTTGGTATATATTTCCGCTTATGTGCTTATTTATAAAATGTACCCGGTTATTTATTAGTTAATGCGCTAATGTATCGCATAGTTTCAATGCGATAATGATGTACGAGGATATTACAATAATTAGTAGAGTGTTTTTCGATATTGAAATAGTAGATTTAATGTATGTGGTTACACGTACTCTGCAATTTGAATGTTTTGCTGTGGGGAATCAAAATATGGTTTTCCCGTCAAAGCCTAATGGATGGGCATAGTAAGTCCATTAAAATAATATGCATTCCGCTGAAATCTATTACAATCATGTCCATTTACTCGTATTTATCATAAGGGTGCGTATACATGAGGCTAATTTTCTGTTATTACTATAGTTCTGTATTTTATTGCAAAAATGAAGTTAATTTTGCTTTTTAATAGATGTGGTACGGGTTTTATCGTGTAAGCCTTATTAGCTGTACTTTGGTCAATGTGTATATTACTCGTACCAATGCAACGTTTCGGAAATATATTATATGGATTATTATAACATTATCAATGTTTTTCTCAAATCTCAGCTTATAATTTTAGGGCATGTCACATTAATATTATAACGGCGAAATTGTGTGAGTGCGTTTGTATGTTTGTTAATTGTTCACGCTGAAACTGCGGAAGGGATTTAGATGAAATCTGGCACATGAGCAGGTAGATCATGTGCTGGAATAGTAAATTATTTGCTATTGCGGAATTTACAATCAGTAGCCTATTATAGGCTACTGATTGTACCGAGAATAAATTCCATTGTGATAATTTCCTACTAAGCAGGTGAAGCCGCTATAGCAGTTAAATTAATATACTTTATATTGTACACCAACAAGAAAATAACAATAAGGATTTAAAATTATAGGATGTCCATTGGGTGCGCTCAAGGTAGTATTTCTGTCTTGGCAACGGAGACGAGCGACCGCGACCAGGTCGCGCGACCCATAGCAGTATGGTACCGGTCGCGGTCGCGTGATGCGATTGCTAAGAACTGAATGCTACATTTATCGCTAAAAGCAAGTTTTTTACGGACCACTTTTGGGTACTTTATTAATCTGAACAATGAAAAGTCATCGATTGACTACTGAGTGAGACCGTTTTCACATTATCCGATCCGATATCGGTATCGGACGCCGATCCGATATCGGGGTAAGTAAAATGTGTGAAATATGTACCTATCTTTCATATTGTCCGACCCGATATCGGATATCGGAGCACGGTATTTCATACATTTTACTTATCCCGATATCGTATCGGCGTCCGATACCGATATCGGATCGGATAATGTGAAAACGGTCTTACTGACGATAATTGCCCAGTGTGTTCGGTCTCTTTGTAAAAGCTTCCTAATGTAGTGCTAAATAATATGATCGAACATTATTTAGCGGCGTCGTTTTTGACGTAAACATGTACAAAACTGTCTATCAAAATTAATATATTACCTAGTATTTTCAGTAATGGATGAATAATATTTTGTTACGTGACGTGTAACTAATATTTGGGAAAAGCTTTTGACGGGATTGAAATGTTCAGATTTTTTAAATACTAGAATTTTTGGGGTTACTTTGAAGCTAGAGGTTTACTACCACAGTTCTATAATGTAGGTATTTCTGTCACTAACGCTTTTTAGTGGCAGGTTACTTTATCTTTTAAGACATAATAAACATTCATATTTAACTATTTCAAAAGACTCAGTGGAAAAAGGTTCCGAGTTAAAAAAATTATAGAATTTCTAAATTAATGAAAAGTGCTTTTCAATACTTCATAGATTACGATCTACAGCTTTTCTCAATAATTCGAAATATTCAATGATTTAATTTCTAGTTTTACCTGTGCATTACGCTCAGGTACGATTTCCAAATCATCTTCATCGCCTTTAACTTGTCATGCAGTCGTGACTGTGGGTGGCATGGTAGGCAATTTTTTTTTTGGAGATGAATGTGGTGGTCAAAAGGTTAATTGATAAGTAAGTATTCCTAAGCTAAGTATTTCTATTAAAAAGATAAGCATTAAATACCTTTTTATTAGATTGTCTGTCAATACACTAACTACTGTACATAAAGTATAAATAAATAAAAAGGTGGGCCATCAAATAAAATCAGCGGGACAAACTTGCAAAATGCCAACGAGCAATTGAGTGAAGTATGTTACGAATAAAATTCTGCGATAACGTTAGCAACGCGGAAATGCGGAATAAAATCAAGGTTGTGCACATTCTGACCCGAATCGACCATCTGGAATGGGGCTGAAAAGGTCGCATAGTTCGTTGGAACTTTTTTTTTCTTGGGGTGGAAATCCTCATGGATGATCATTCACCCTGAGGTAAGTGGAGTGGTTCTGTCAGACTCTTACTGACTAAATCCACCCCGGTGTTCACACTTGTGTCGGGGCTGTGGGTGCAGATTGACTTCCATTGCCCCGGACTAGTGGCGACCCGAACCTCATGAGTCTCCTCCTGTTTTGGAGAGAGACTCTCCTATAGGCTTAAAAGAGGCGCGTATAGTTCGATGTACCTGAGTCAACCAAATAGAGCAAGCAGGTATGGTCCTGCCAGGGCTACGGATTTGTTTGAAAGATCGTAGCCCATACAAAGAGCAACTTAAAAAACACAGGTAGGTTTTAGTCAGAAGTAAAATTCGTCATACCTTTTCGCTCCATCTAGAGAGCGAGAATTCACCCTTGATGATCCATGTAAAATGGTATATTCAAGACATGTGTCATCATAAAACAAGGTTACCCGACAAGAAAATGGTAAGAAGATATCTACCTGACTTTAAGACTACACTGCCCTTATGGCAGCAATGAACAGAGTTCTGTAAAAGCAGTTAGAAGGGACTAGTGCTAAAAGGTAGACTAACTGAGGGACATAATATAACTAGTGCTATAGAAGAAACACAAAAACAAATTATGTATAATGTTAAAGCTCGAAAATAAGTAGCTAGACTAATATTCTTAATTAAAAATACTTCAAAGGATGAATAATAATTATATTACAGAAAGAAAAATTCTTAGAAAAAGTATTAAGAATTATTCAACAACTTGATTTTTGATTTCGAGTACATACTTGAAATATGAGTAAATAGTTTTATGTACAGAGCTACCTACATACTTATGTAGGTGGATAGAGCCACTTGGCTCTATCCATAATGTTTTTAGAAGAAAGAGAAACTAAAACTTTCCTAAGAAGTACCCATGAGTACATAAAATTAATAATTTTAAATTAAACTAATTACTCAGAACTAAAATAGTTCTAGATGTTAAATGAATCCTTGCAGAAGAAAAGATGCTTTGTAGACGAGGAGATTGAATAGGAGTATATTAATAACTCGACTTTATAGGTTTCGCCGAAACTAAAGACAACGCTCTGAACTCAAGTATTATAATTTTTTAATTAATATTCTTTAGAAACTAGAATTCTATGAGAGTTTTTTTTTAAATTTGGCTCTGTAATTTTTGATCAAAAAAAAATATAAAAACTTCTTCTATAAGCATAGAAGTATAGATCAGTTTTTCACTACATGAATTGAAGGCGATGAAAGTCTGGCACGAATAGTTACAGACAAGATATTCCTTCAAATATTTGCATTTATAAATAACCAACACAATTGTTTTAACCTACTATTATTTCAACATAACACAGTGTCTCAAGACGAAAGTCTATAACCAGAACCTACATGTTGCCAGTAATGACGAATGGCTCTGAAATGTGGTTGCTTAATCACAAGGCTAAAAGTCACCCAAAAGGCAATAGAAAGGGCTATGTTCGAATTTTCCCGGAATTATGAAATAGGCAGGAAAACCCTGGATGCCAATATAGCCCGAAAAATTGTCATAAGTGGCAGTGGGCAGTGCACATTGCTCGTAGATGATTGATAGGGCCGAAAGGTTCTGAAGTGGTGATCACGTACCGGAAGGCCCAACGTTGGAAGACCTCCTACAAGGTGGACCGATGATCTGGTGACAGTCGCGGGAATCCGATAGATGCGAGGCACCTACCGGATCGTTGTGGCGATACTTGGGGGAGGCCTACGTCCAATAGAGGACGTCTTTCAGCTAACATAATTATGACTTTTGTTTTAAAGTATTCTAAATATAGTCCAGTAATTGCTTTTTTACCCTCTATGTCAGCAGGATGTGCTTTCAATATTGGCAGCCGGTATGTTGTCATCAAAGTGGACCGCGTCCCATATTTCTTGACAGGTTTAAAAAAAAACGACGTTTCAAAGACGCACACGACGCGATGAAACTACCGCGTACACTGTTGGCTATGGAAAATTCGGTCTTATGTGTTATTGCTAGTTTCATTAAAAAAAACATTACTACAGTTACCTAACATCTCGATCTTTCCATTGCGTCATTTTGCTTTTCAATAAACAAACTTTTTTGCTAACAGTTTCCACCGATGTCCATTTTTTATGCCTGTCACTTTATAAACTAGAGAAAATAATAGATGACAAATAGACTTCACAAATATACTTCACCGTCTTATATTTGGTAAAGAGGCGATCTCGATTATCAGGATTTAGTTGATGAATTCTTTTTACGAGTATACACGTTTGTACATGTCACTTTGTATATATCTATAGTTATTATCTACCAAACCGTCACTCGCTCTCAAATCCTGGAGTCCCAGAAAATTATAAGGCTGATTTCGATTCAGTAGTTTATAAGTACCTATGTCATCGTTATATTGCAGAATCTAAAACATAAACATCCAAAAAAAAGAGAACACTTACATCATCAGAAAGCTCCTCGCTGTCAAAGGCAGAAGACAGAGGCCTGCCCCTCTGTGCTCTGGCGCCCCTAGAGTCGAACAGATCATCGCCTCCCTCCACGTCGTCCAAGGCACTCTTGATGCGGTTCTCCACGTCGGAGCGGATGCGGTCGCGGTCCGGCTCTGTGGCGCGGGGCACGGGGGTCTTGCCGTCCAGACGGTCGAGGACCGGACGGTAGTAGCTCTCGCCTTTGTCGAAGTTGCAGTCGTAGACGCGTGTGCGTCGGGTCCGGCCTAGGCGACTCATCTTGTTGTGTCCTGGGAATAATGAAAAGGAAATATTAGGTGCTGCTTTGGATCTTCATCATTTCAATCAAAAATGGTTCTCTGTTGGTTATAAGCCTCCCCTAACTGTCACTGCATCAACTGGTCCGGTCTAATGTGTCTCGAATCCATCTAATTCAAACAGTCCGTTTTGGGACTTATTAAAACAAATTAAAGGGGACATACAGTACAAACAAAAAAAAAATACAAATGAGCTGCAAATCAAGATTTTTATTACTTCCTTATAAAAACCTAGTTTCCTGTTTATTAGCAAAAAACGGAATATAAATATTTAATTCCACGAACATGTCTCAGGCATTCCTATTAAATTTTTTTATGTTAGTACAAACGAACTCGATCGGGCTTTGATGCAAACGGATCTTATTTTCTATCAATATTATAAAAGCATGTATTTCCATAATTTTATAACATATCAACCGTATTACGTTTATTAGTTTGCAGTTGAGATAAATAATTTATAAAAACGGGAATGTTTGGAAAATTTAAGTTTATGACTTTTATTTACAAAAAGAATCCCATTTTGTACGATTATGTCGACCATTTCATTTACTAAATAGGTTCAGAAAATGTAACACAACACAAACAAAATTTTAGTTCCAACTCATCTCACGTCATAAACAGAACACCATTTATATTGAACAAAAAAAAAATGGTTAAAAGGTTTACCCAAAAAACAAAATGATTTCATATTACTCTTTTGTTTTCCAATAATGCATTGCGGATTGCATCATTTCATTAAGTAAGTAAGAATAAAATATTCGTTGTTTACTTTGAGGCAGATTAATTACACGTGTGGAAAAGTGGTGGTTCCGTATACTCGTATTTGTGCTGCCTTCATTAATTTTGTGTATCATATTAATTTCCATCAAGAAAGAAATGGTGCGTATTTAATTGGACTACAGAACACATAAATAAATGAAGATTGAATTTTGCTTGCTTGATTTACTTGCTTTTAATAATTGTTTGTAGAGACTATTTTCCCAATTCCTCATCATCCCCTAGCCTTTTCCCAATTAGCTTGGTGTCGGCTGCCAGTCTAACCGGATGCGGCTGGGGCTGAATACCCGTGTTTTTACATGGCAGGACGTCGTATCAACCGTCCACAATTTAGTTAGTGGAGAAGATGGTAATTACTATTAGGTATACTAAAACTTATCGAACTGTAAAACCTTGGAAAATTGTAAGAAGGATTTTTTAGAAACACAAAATGACTACCTATACTGTTACTTGTTGCTTCAGGAGAAGAATTAGGGACAGTTTTTGTCAACATGAGCCAAAAATATGTATTATTTATTTAAAGTACATAGTGTTTTTATATTTTATGATATTGTGTGCTGTAAATAATTTTTCACATTATTTTTAAATTGGACTTAAAAAACTAATCTTTGTAATTGTTCTCTACGTGTCACCTAACTACTTACTTCTAAACTGCATGACCGATTTGGATACTGATGTGATGGTTTAAAATAGATTCACTTCTATTTTAAACCCGGTAGATAGTGCTGCAGTTGGATTCTCATTTTTTTTCTGACGAAATGCCAGCTTTCGGGTAGAACAATGACTGCCATATCCTTATGTGCAAAATTTTTATCATATCATTTTTTATCTGATATTTGGCTACAACTCGTCTGTATAGGTACATCAACTGTCTTGATTGAAATTGTTTCTATTTTAGAGTTTTTTGTAAGAACAATAAAGAATAAAAAATGTAGCTTATGTTCTCAAGCCTCTAATTTAAGCAACTTTGATCACTGGTTGGATGTGACCGCACAGGGATCGAGAAAAAGATAAGCCTTTGTTGTCATACAAATAACAACGTCAACTTCAACCTATATGCCTATGAGCGTAGTGACAACATTGACCACTGATCCATACTTATCAGTATTGTTCAGTCATTGAGCTGTGAAAGTCAGATTTCACGTCAGTACCTTCATTTTCATTAGGTACCTATGATGTTCAAAAAGGCGATACTGATAAATACTTCTAACTGGTTTGTGAATTGAGAATTTAGTGTCTTAAATAAGCCATTTGAATGTTAGTTTTATAGCTTTAAAAATTTCAATATTAGGGTCTAAAAAATAAATTAGGGTCTAATCCTTAAGTAACAACAACACCTGTTTTTTACCGATGTCTACACAAAAGCATCAAATAAAATCCACTTCATAAATGCATACATTTGCAACCATTTTCCTACTCCCTCCTAATTACAGCTGTGTTGTAGACGACTAGTTTTGCCAATCATAAATAATTTCACAATGCGACAGACGCTAACGAATATCCTCACATATAAGGGATCTTCTACTAGACAGACGCATCGATTTGCGACTAGTCGCCGCTTTGTCGTCGATTTGTCGATCTACGAGTGTATTCTTAGACTGATAATGTCTATAACTTACATAATAATCGCGTAACACTATCTTTTTTTTTTTAGAAAATCAATCAAATGTATGATAAAAACGTGTGTTTGAAAACGTACGTGCTCTGCATGTTGTTGAATTGTTAAAATGGAAGGCATAGTCGTCTTGATTGAAATAAATTATAATAATAATAAATAAATTATGATAATAATAAATTGTTATGAATAATAAACCATTTGTTATGAATAATAAACATTTTGTTATAATAATAAACAATTTATTATTAATAATTTTAACTACAAATTATTTTTTATATTCCAGCTGATAAAGTCGCAAAATCGTGGCGCACCTATTTGTTGGGACCCTTAGGACGAGTAGACGAATTAAAATAACAAGCTGCAGGTACAGTTGATCGCTCCTACTGCAACGTTACTGAATCCTGAATACAATGAAATATTAACTCCGATCTCGATATTTTGGCATACTTTGACACGCGAATTGCAGAGAATATCTCTAGGTAGTCTCCGATAAATAAAGGCAGACGTTTGATTGTTTGAGAGAATTCGATGTTAAGACAATAGCAGAGTATCTCAGATTTCGCTTAACGAATTTAAGCCTGATTGGGTTGAGTTTTGAAATATTTATTTCTTATTTGAATATTAATTATTGTTAATTATTATTTGAAACGTGTTACTAAGAAAATTCTGGGAAAAAAAACAATCACATATCCAGGTCATTACTTGCATGTACTGACCTAGTATTTAGAAAACATTAGAAATTATTTTTCGTTTCGTAATCTGCTTATACAAACAGAGAATTCTATGCTAACACAAAAGCACAACATATTAGCTGTTCCAAAACGAATTAAAGCTTAATTAGTGTATGTTTGATATATTGTAACGATTGCATCACTGCTTACCATCAGGCGGGATTGCAGTCAATCACTAGTTTATGTCATTATAAAAAAATATTAAAGTTCTGAATATTAATTATTATTTGTAGAAAGAAGGGCGTGGCTCTTGTGACAAACTGTCATATTATTTGAAAAGTGTTACAAAGGAAATTCTAGAAAGTCTAGAAAGAAAAACAATCACAAATCCAGGTCATCACTTGCACGTACTGACCTACTATTTAGAAAACATTAGACATTATTTTTTGGAAAGTTTCCATGATCTGCTTGTTTAACGATTTGAAATAATTTAACCTAGTTTTCATAAAAGCTTTTGTATTTTTTTACTATGTGTGTATACCAGTATTATGTACAAACAAATGTTTGTTTTAGTTCTTTTCAATATATTATTATTATCATCTCTGATTTGGACTTTGGATTGGTCTATGACTGGTTTTGGTGGACGTTGGTTAGAGTTTTCCAGAGGGTTTTTTTACATTTTATTTTCTATCTTGTAATCACAAACAATTAACATCTCATTCACAACATCTAGCGAAATCCGAATGGAAGAATTGTATTCGTGTATCGTTGAGAGCATAACTGGTACCTACAGAATCGACAGTAGACCGGCGTAATAATCAGGTTGGTTGCAACCCACCCCGTGTTTCCAGCTCAATGTGAAAAACTTTGTACGTAAAAGATAAAATACAGGGACGAGACCAAAAGAATGATGAAAGATGATAAGGCTAGAAATATGATAAATCTAAAATAAGATTAGGCTAGAAAGATGATAAAGCTAAAAAATTATGAGGCTAGATGAGTGAGATAACTAATGAAATTACGACTATTAGAAAGACAATAGGAGACAACATATTGCATCAATACCAAATAATTTGCATTCAAGTCAACATAATGACTTATCAATTGTAATGGCTGCAAATGGCATTCGTAATGATTTCACCGGCTTTTGATAGAGAGGTATATAGAACAGTAGGCTGCTATATATCGATGATGATTTCACTCCGCCCCTTCGATCCTAAACACAATCGCTGCAGGACATACAGAGCCATGCATATGACATCTCTATTACTAATGATTTCAACCTGATATCCTGTCAGAGATTGCCCGGGGCGGTCAATCAACATGATCTGCAATGGATTTTAGCTCTTGTATTTCAGCGTTTAAAAGCTGATCTGATTAATTTGAGAAATATTCTAACATATTAAGTATAAAAGTTTTATAAAAATCTACTTAATTAAATTTCATGCGGTTTTCACTGCTTTCTACTAAAACTTGCATATTATAGTAGAGAAAAACCGAAAATTTCAAAGATCATCCTAACACTTATGCGAAGCCGGGTGGATCGCTTGTTATATCGTATTCGTATATATAATATTAATGATTTGCAGAGTTCTGCAGAGCTAAATAAAACTTATAAGTTAAAAGAATAAGAAGCTTTTCATTTATTTTGACTTGAATTAATAGCGTACTAATAAACTGTTAGTAAGCATGGTTTAATCTACTTCCTTATTACCAGTTTAAAGAATACGAATATAAACTTTTAACAATACCTTCTGAGCTTTGGTCTTTCTCTAATAGTTACGGAGGGCGTTGTTAGAAGTCGAACATCTGACACTCAAGGAATCTAAATATAAACTAATTTGTTTGTTTTGTTTCAGAGATAATCTAAGAAGTATTGCTGAAATTAAGATTATATTTCTATGATTGAAATTTCGAATATTGCGGACCAAACCAGCCTCAATATCATTCTAGAAAACGCTCAATTACTTGGAGACTTCTAGAGACTTTTAATATAAGAGAAAGCTACTTTTAAGATGAAAACACTCGAGTTTTTTTCGGTTTGTTCAAATAATCAATTGAGAACATACGCAATTTGATTGGTAAAAAGAAACAGGTCAAATATTTATTTCAATCGATTTACCAATGTTTATTTATCGTTATAGAAACCTGGGGCTTGTAAATGTGATCAAGGTTTCTGTTCATAACTTTATTGACAAGCACTTTACTAATGTATTTCAGACATCAAGTGCCTATACGAGTATAATATTTTGATTTAAGTAGAGAAGCACTTCGTAAATAAATCTAGTAAAGAAAATTTGATATTTATATTTGTAGGCAATCAAAATTCGGGTTGCTAATTGCTATTATATTGTGCTGATTGTTGTTATCTAAAACTAGATGAATCAATTATTTTATTTTATACTTTGACCTCTTTTTTAAAATGGCTTATTTTTCAAACATTAATTTGTCGACCTTAAGTAATAAGCCAATAAAATCTTCATTAAAATAACAAAGATCATTTTGTAATCACTCGCGCCAGTGTCCATTACTGGTTAAACCTACAAGGTTCCTATTTACAGAGTCGTTAATACTGAAATATTTCTGTTTTGTAAGCGTTCAGTGTTTCAGCTGAAATTTCACGCGCCCGGTTTGTTTGTGAAACTATAAAAATATCAGCTTGTGTATTTTATGAACATCACGGCGAACACATCAAGTTCGTTTTAAAAACAATGTGACGAAATAATTAAAATCACGCCTTATGGCACAGCGAGGCAACAATACCTACGTAACATCCTGTTACTGTACATAAAACACTTTTTATTTTCACCAGCCCAACGAAAATAGAGTGAGAAACTTTTAATTTGACAAGACAAATGTTCAACCGATATATTTTGATGTTATCATACGCAAGTCCAGATTCTTGGCATGGAATAGTAAAAAACCAACGAGGACGAGAATTCACTTCAATGAATTTTTACATAAACATAATATAAATGTTTACTACACAGACTCGGGGGACTACGAATGCATAATCAGTAACTTATGTAATGGTATCGATGGTGACCGGCGCGTTATTCGTTTCATCTATCATTCTTGGTCTCGTCCCCTGATAGATTACCTCCCCGAGCATCGACGCGTGCGACCTACAGTGAAACAAATTCAAAATAGAATTCGCAAACATTCGATATCGGGATATTTTTAGTATCGAAAACCGGGTTTTTAGTCGGACACGAGGTATTGTAATATGCACTCGTTGAACGCTGAATGGCTAAAAATAATCACGCAATAGGAATTCGAACGCACATTACCGGTAACCAATCCCAGATTACAATTTGGAAATGAAATAACAAAATAGAATTTGCTTTTATGAATAAAACATGTGATTGCAGATATCGCACAGCATGTAAAAATTAAAGAAAGGAACAATTCGCAAAGAGGTTGCATTGAAAGAGAATGTTAAAGCGTGTACTGACCTGGAGCGTGTATTGGCGGCGAGAAGGAAGATAGGACTGGGCTGCGAGCGGCGGCGGCGCGGCGCTTGAGCAGCGTGGGCGAGACTATGTTTAACCGTGAGCCGTGAGCCTCACAGAAATATACTGACTTTTGTTCCGAATGATTTCCTTGTCGGAAAACAACGGAGGAAGCCGAACGAGTCGCGGATTTCCGAGGATGTGTAATGCAGCTCGCACGTTTGGCGTTTATATCTTCGGAACATTCCAAATATATGCCGTGATATACAATGAAGCAAACATTCTATAAAAGGCACTCTGTCTGATTATCTATAAATACTCGAATTACAAATCGTAATGAAGAGCTTACGTTGTAATGACACATAAAGTAAGTACTGGTACCTTCGCGTAATTGTGTTTATAATAGGCGTCGAGCTCATACAATGCCAGGTATGTTTATGGTAGGCTTTTGTTTCAGACGTGTATATCTAATATTTTACGTCTTTCGTCGGGTCGTAAAAAGCAACTTATCGGTTTGCGCATAAAACTCGCGATTGATCTCATCGAAATCGTATTTTTCGTATTCCAGCCACAAAGAATTTGAAAGTAATCTTCATATTCGATTCATTTTTATTAATGCTATCATTTCAATTCACTAGGTAAACAAGTTTGCCTGGATCTGAGTGTAACTCTTTTTATTATAGGTTTTCGTTTAGTTTTAAAGCATTTTTATTTAGCTGCGTGGCGAATCCTGAAAGCTTTCAAGACTTGTTGCATTCATTTGAGAGATAACTCTACGCAAGACTGACTGGTGGTTAATTCACTTATCTGAAGTTATTCAGCTGTCGTATATAACGGGTTAAGCTGCAGATTAAACCGCTCTCGGATCTATTAGCCGATAAGGAAAGAACTCGAGACTTGCTCTTCGGATAATTCAATCAAGCCTACAGCTCTGACCTTTTGATGGAATTTTCTTGTTGCAGCTGCATATCGACAGTCATTTAATGGAAATTAAATCGGTGTATTTTTAACATCAAGGGTCTGCCTCTGGGGCCATGGGTTGGTTTTTGAAAAGAAATACCGGGACCCTGGCACGAAGGCAAAGAAGAAACGGAGTGGGTCAGTAAAACTCTGTCACGCCCTCCCGTTCCGCACAAGAGCGAAAAAAGTCATTCTGATGATAAACAATATTAAAAAAAAAAACATCACATTGTATTATTGAGCCGATGCTAATGGAAGGCTCCGACTGCATAACGACATCGGAAGTCACGTTTCAAAGTCGCGTGCAGTTTAATCCCTTTATCTGTTGATGGTGGACGAGGCGGGGTGGACAGGCAAGCCGTTTTCTATTACGCACGCATATTTCAAATAGTAACGTGAATAGGAAACGTCAGTGCATCTGGGCAGAAGGTAACGAATTTAACTGTGATGGAAATGGCAAGTCAATACGATAGATCACGGAGTTATGTGGGTAGATGAGAGCGGAGCGAGTAATTATTATCGACTGTTTTAGGCTATCACGGTTTGTTTCATAATTTAAAATGTCACTTACTTGATTGTTGAAAATAATGAACAATCACGGAAGATATCCCGTAAGTGACATTTTAAATTATAATTATTATCGATATGTTATCTAAGATGCGGTATAAGAAATATATTTCTTCATCTTTTATTTAACCCCTTAAATTATTGAGCAGTGATGGCCCCGACTTACAAATTGTAAGGTCGCGGTTTCAAACCCCAGCGCAATAGGTAGGTACTTTGTGTAAATATTTCTTCGTCACTGCATTCAAAACGGTGAAGAAAAATATCGTTAGGAACCGGCATGTCCTAGAACTCGAACACATTATCTATATATTTGTAGAAATAAAAGAAGACACTAAATGACTGATATACCTACAGCCGAAACTGCTGGGACTATGAGCGTAAAAGTTTATTTATTCATTTTATTTATCTTTAATTCAGGGAGATTACCCATAAAATCGTTAGTCCTAAACCTTCTATACTGTGTTATTACATGTTAGTATAATCAATAAAGTTAGATATAAATAATGTTTTGCACAAGATTTGACGCAAGCGAGCACTAAAGGTTACATTACACTTGGTTTTTAGCTGGTATTCGGTTGCTTATGAAATTTGGACAGACAAACGACTTAAGTGTAAATGAACGGAGTCGACTAACCTAACCCAACGCCGTTTTCCTTTCAATTGTCAAGCAGTACTTTTGATCAAGTGACGGATTCGAGTAACGTCTTTCATGCTCCCGAATACGTGATAACGACCAAGTGTAATTGCGACACAAAGAATTTTTAAAAATTCACCCTCTATGGGATGAAATGGGGATGCAAAATTAACCTACTTTCATGTGAGCGAAGCCGCTCGCGGAATCTAGTCTAGCATATATATTTTTTTCATCATTAAATAACAGATGATGGAATACGTCTGACCGACATTTTAACTGCTAAAAGTGGCTGGTCAATTTGTAATAATAAAATATTAACTTTAACTTATATATTATCTTACTACTATATTTGTAACTTTTAAAATAAAATATTCCTTACACGAAATCTCGTATTACTAGCACAATATCCATAGTGGATTAAGAGAAATAGTAACTTGACTGATTTTGCTAATTTGTGTTTCAATTGTTGGCATATTGGAGCGAAGGGATTAGCTGGCGGGGTTGGTACAGGACTACAGGTACAGACAAATGACCGAAACACAATGGTGCGTCACTTGGCAGCCGATTTCAATGCCGCCATGTCTGCCTTATTGTTTCACGAATAATAAACGCTTTTAACTACGTCCAATGTTTGACACGGCACGATAATTTTGGACTATAGCTGAGGGTCCACGCAGATAGCAAGGATGATTGTCAGGTCTGTTTATAAAACTCCGGAGAGTATGAGTTTATAGTTTTATGACGTGTTTATTCTTATTATTTTATTCTTTAGCCACACACCTAGCGATTTATTTGAGCGAACAAAAATATACTATGACTTTTTTTTTCAAGTGTGGAATCATCAGAATGACTTCTCCCGCTCTTGGGCGAAACGGGAGGGTGTGTCAGACTCTTACTGACTAAACCCCACCCCATTCCTTCGTTGCCTTCGATCTGGGGACACCAAGCCTACCTTCCGGAATTCCAATCCATATCCCCAGAAATATACTGTGACGTGTATTGGAAGATAATTATATTAAATAAAAAAAAATGTGCTGATCTAAACATGCGCAACTAAATCACTACGTGTGTGGCTACCTGACTACTATTTCCAATTATATTTTGTTCGCCTATAAGGTAAACATGAAACTACAACGCGTTTTTTAAATAATATTTTACACTACTTATGCACCTGCTCGATAATTTTTATATATCCTACAACAATCACTTACTCTCGAGCATTGAGAGGGAGTTAATTATTAGTGTATGTCTGAGTCGGTCCCTGCATGGTTCTAAAATACAATTAAACCCGGTGGGGGGCGCTGCTATCAGATTGTCAATCTGTTTACTAATGAAAATCGAGCTTACGGCCAGGACAACGTCTGTCGGGTCCCTACTGCATTGACTTAAATATTAACTAATTACGACTATTTATAGCCTAAGTATGAACATACAACTCGTTCACATTAACTTGATACTTGGCGTCGATGAAATAATGTCCAAAAACAATACTCGTAT
This sequence comes from Mythimna separata, assembly GCA_030763345.1. NCBI lineage: Eukaryota > Metazoa > Arthropoda > Insecta > Lepidoptera > Noctuidae > Mythimna > Mythimna separata. The sequence goes on along the minus strand of CM061167.1, from coordinate 15,158,626 downwards.
AACAACATCAGAGAACTAGCCAAATTATCGACGCGCGTGTCGATAACAAAGTTGCTGACCATACCTGACACTTGCCGGGTGACCTAAGCGAATGTGGGGGAAACTGGGGGATGTTCGCATTTCAGAGATGCGTCAAGTTAATGTGACCGGATTGTAGGTGTATGCAAAAATAAATACACTTTTCACTACATTGCTGTCATCTGAGCACGACGGAAACGTGATCTCTAGTCACGCAAAGTGTCGATCAGTCGGTTAGAAATATCTTTGAGAAGATGACATGCACTCGGACCCCATAAACCAAACGTTTCAAGCTCAAACAGGTCAGAACTGTTGTTACTAATAAGGTATTTGCACCGCTTGATCGTCGCGGTTATGGTGTCTTCGTCAAACTGAAGGTGAGTGATGTACTCGCCATAGTAGGTGAGTGGTGTTCTGGTTCTGAGTGATGCATCCTAAGTTTGTCTTTTAGATATCGCTGTCAGCAATAAGACCACCCATAGATTTAAGTTATTGTATAAACTGTACTGTTACTTTTTGGTGTAAAATAAAGTTTATTCTATTCTATGCCTAGTTCTCTCCAGTTCAGAAACTTGAAGATATCCTCCATTGCGGCCGCGAACAGTTTCAGATAAATTACGTCTCCCTGTCTCACACCCAGCTGCAGAAGGATAGATTCCAAAGTCTGGTCCTGAAATTCAAAAGGCCCTCCGTTGACGATCCTTAGCAGGTATCTGGCATACTGAACACACAGACTGATGTAAATACTTGTGAGTTGATGAAAATATGAACACGACTTGCAATAAGCAACATAAGTGGCAATATAAATCTCCATATTTTACAACATAAAAGTATTATTAATCTTTGTTCAGTTATGAGTTTTATTACTTTCTTGTCTATACTAAAAGGAAATTTTTATAAACTATAGAGTACTTACTAAAAATAATGTTTCTGCATCACCCTAAGACTGGTAGCAAATGCCTAAGGTATTAAGTCCGCTTTTGTACAATTTTTTGCATAATGTTTCAATAAATTAAAATAAATAAATATATACCTATGTCTGAATCGAACTTTACAACTTTTTTCGATAGAAATTTTTATTTTGAATAGTGTATGTACTCCTGCAGTTGAGTACCTACTTATTTTAGCTGGGCAAATACATATATACCATCTGTCAACTTCCTAAACAACAGTAAACGGATTTTTTACCAATACACGTATGGCCTTAGGCTACGTGTCATAGACAGACACAAATGAATTCCGAATAAACCATCTGGCGTACCAGGCTTTGGTTAACAACATTATTGCTCAGGAGTCACACGCTCTCATTCTCTATATAATGAAATGTGCGATGCACGGTCTAAAACGGACGTTTGTGTGTCCAAAAGACTGGCGGCTATGCCACTTTGTATGGCAATGCTCAATCTCTGACCGAGGTAAAAGCTTCGGACATAATCCAATTATATTGTTAAACCAGGGCAAAAACAGTGACTTTGTGCCACGCACCGACACATTCACTCCGAATGCGCCTCCCCTGCATAAAGTTAACAAAAATGAACTTGCTCGGGCTACTGAAAATGAAAAATAATTCGATTTTGTTGATACTGTTTTCACGCAACAACACCAAAAAAAAACAACGAAAATTATAACTATAGGTTAGATATATCTATACACTACGGGAATAAAACACAAAAATATAATAATACGAGTATGAGCAAAAATAACATGTAAATCCATGAATAACTTGGAAGGGACTAAGATTTGTAACTTGGCGCCATACTTTTATTCAGCTCAGAAATACCTATCCAAATTTGAATTTGTTTCACATTATTTTAATTTTATTACATAGTTGTGCATCTTCAACTTTCATTTTAATTAATTTCATTTCATTATAATTCTTCGTGCCATTTCTATATTTTGTTATTCGACTTCGTGACATTTTTATATGAAAATTGTAATGACCTAAAATAAAAGTTTATTAGTATTATTTGTCTTAGATGAGAATGGAACCCACGATCTCCGACATAGCAGCCTGAGCCACTAGTGCCAAGCCTAACAGGCCAGTCTGAAGTTAATCTTAATGAATATCATTGACTGTCATTATTAGTTCTTAAAAGTTATTTCCACGGATTCGAAAATGATATTTACTACTTTTCAAGAATCTAGTAGCTTATTCAATAGTCTAGCTATTTTCAATTTATTATTAATTAAACTTTACTACGAAAGGTAAGCGAGATGAAATAAAAAGTATCAAATATTAGCTTAGTAACCGAGTTGTTATGCGAGACCTTACAAAAGCTAGGCCGCGAGCGGTTGCCCTGCTCGTCACCTCACAAGTCCCCCACTGGTCCCAGTAATATGTAATTTTGTGCTCGCTTTAAAAATTCAGTAGTCAAATCGCAAAAAACAGATGCGGCTAATTCTACTTATAATTAAAAAAATAAGTAAGTTTGAATTTGGTGTAGGCAAGACGACCGTTTCCATGAATTAGGACAGATCTACTGAAAGACTTTCTTACGGAGAATGACGAAAATTTTCCATAGTAAGGTTCTCAATGTTTGTTAAAATAAATTTTAGTTCACTATAAATTAAAACTTGATACATTGTTAGACACACTAAAGGTGAAAGTTCGTATGTGTATGTGTATATTTGACACACAGGTAAACAATGTCGAGGAACAGTACAGTGGAGAGAGTAAACCAGGCATACGTGCCTCAATCGGTAACGTGCCCCACTTGCCAAACTAAGACATGCATATAAAATAACATAACTATACAATGCAAGTTCAACACGTTTGTATAGTTTACATCGCTGCCATATGCAACGAACTAACCAGATCGGTTATAATAAGTACCAAATATAATAGTATATTTCATTACGAATGCGGAAAGCCTGTCATTGCAAAGAGTTCCGACAAATGTCTCCCGAGCCGAGGCGCAGCCGAAGGTGAGGTTGACAGTCGGAACAAGTTGCAATGACGGTTCCGCACGTGTACTGAACGGCTATTTTTAATACAGTTGCGAAAAAATTAAGCAATTTAATGAAATAATAAAAACACAATAAACTCAACTAGGTATCTAATCAAAATGGCGCCAACCGTAAAATAATATAAGCAGAGATTTTTTTTCTTCACTTATTCTGGGTAAGCAAAGGGAACTAAGCCCATACAACCAAGTCTTCAGTAGAATTTTTTTTATTGATATGAAATTAAAGTGAAATTTAATGAGATGAAATTAAATGAAACCTAACCTAACTCATTGAATCAAATCATTTTTGATACCTATTGAAACAAATTAGTAGCTTCTTTTTAGAAATATTTGCATTAAAAACTTTTTTAATTACTCAGATACCCGCGAAACGAGACACAATAGTAAAACAATAACAGCGCGGTCTCATAGGACCGGTTGGGGATTCAAACGTTAATACAGTTGCTCAAAAAGTAGCGTATTGCAGGGACGTATAGCGTTCGGGAAGTGGGCTATTACACACTCGTGCGTTTTCTTTACCATTCCCAAACTCGTGCGTTCTCTTTCCCAACTGTCAAAATAATGTCTATTAAAAAGAAAAAATCAACCACGAAGTTTTTAAATATTTCTTAAAAGAAGCTACTAATTTGTTTCAATATCAAATTTAATGATTTGATTCAATGAGTTAGGTTAGGTTTTATTTCATTTCAAGATTTCATCTCATTACATTTTATTTTCGATTCATATCAATAAAAAAATTCTACTGAAGACTTGGCTGTATGGGCTTAGTTCCCTTCGCTTACCCAGAATGGGTGAAGATAAAAAATCTTTGCTTATATTATTTTACGGTTGGCGCCATTTTGATTTTGACATAGTAGTTTGAGTTTATTGTTTTTATTATTTCATTGTACCAAAAATAGCCGTTCAGTACACGTGCGGAACCGTCATTGCAACTTGTTCCGAATGTCAACCCTCACCTTCGGCTGCGCCTCGGCTCGGGTCGACCTTTGTCGGAACTCTTTGCAATGACAGGCTTTCCGCACTCGTAATGAAATTTTTAGTAAAAACTTCGTTGTTGATTTTTTCTTTTTAATAGACATTATTTTGACAGTTGGGAAAGAGAAAGCACGAGTTCGGGAATGGTAAAGAAAAAGCACGAGTGTGTAATAGCTCACTTCCCGAACGCTATACTTCCCTGCAATACGCTACTTTTTGAGCAACTGTATTAAAAAATAGGTGTCTTGGTTGTGCGAGTGTGACACATTCTATCTATTTTCTACTATCTGTAAAAGTTGGCGTTTTGCGTCTTGTTGATTGATATTTTACGAAGTTAGCATTCTGCGTCCGAACTCATTCAGGCGAAGTTACTGGCAGCAATCTGCAGAAATGTTACACCATTCGATGCACCGGCCCTTCGAATTACGAGTGCATGAAAGAACAAATTTAATTGATCATCTACCCAGCCTTTTCCCAACTATATTGGGGTCGGCTTCCAGTCAAGCTGCATTTAGCTGAATACCAGTATAGAAAGAACAAATAATTTTTTTTTCTTTTTTTTAATTAATTATTTCTCCTAGGACTACATCAGCACTTATTGGTTCCAATTGGTTGTTCCCTATGGAAAAGAGCCGATAAGAAAAACAATAGTTGGTCTTTAAAAAAACATTGATTTTACTGTATTTTCACATTACAAATAATTTGCGATAGGTCGCTTAGGTCAACACCGTTTGCTCTTAGATTAATAAATTTATAAGACTGGATTACGCGTTGTCCTGCGTGAGCGACGAACGCGACGCAACGCGACGCAACACGGCGCGACGTAATGTGACGCGATGCTATACGCGACAAATGTCCTACGTGATTTTGGTCATTACTTCTCGAATCATGGAGAACTACAGTACAATTATGCTTGAAAGTTCATATTTAAAGTACAGACTTTTAAAAAATATTGTAGGTAAAAAGCACAGAAAGAAAACAAATATAATATTTTTACAAAGAAACTAAAAACTACTGCCTTTCTTTATGATTCGAGAAGTAATGACCAAAATCACGTAGGACATTTGTCGCGTATAGCATCGCGTCACATTACGTCGCGCCGTGTTGCGTCGCGTCGCGTCGTGTTCGTCGCTCACGCAGGACACCGCGTTAGGGCGAAAAATGTTATAGTTCGTGTTGTCGCATCTGGTCACCCTCAAAACAAGTGCGCGGTGCGTCGCGTCTCGCCGCAGACTGTCATATAGGCCGCATGTAGGGTATGCCGTTGAGTTGATCGAGTTCGTCGCGTTCGTAGCGTAGCGTCGCGTCGAGTTCGTCGCTCACGCAGGACACCGCGTCACGCAGGACACCGCGTTATATATGTAATCATTATAATTTACAGTCCTGTTGGTCTAGTGGCCAGTGGCCTTGAGGACTACGAGTATGCCGGAGGGCGTGGGTTCCATTCCCACCCAGGACAAATGTTTGTGTGATGAGCACGATCATTTTGTCTAGGTGTAATTTATCTATAATTTATGTATTGTATTTAGAAATATATAAGTATGTTTATCAGTCTGTTGTCTAGTACCTATACACAGGACGGTTTGTCATCATCATAATATAGCATAATCAACCTTCCAATGGACTGGCAATAAAAACATTTCGAGTTGATTTATCGTTTTTCCGTACGAATTGTATGGGAAAAGTTTTTGGTGATTTCGTACCTTAAATAGTCCCATAGAAGCTAAACGCGTCCCAGAGGGTCATGGCAACCGAAGGAGTCATGCGGATTGATGCCTGCTAGGGTATGGACAAAACTATGAAAGGGATACTCGTAGCCCTAGACTGCAAAAGGCAACTGAAAGAAAATAGGCGTGGTTTCATCATTAAAAATCTGACGGGCTCAGAGTAGGAACTCTACCTTAGAGCGGGAGAAGCCAATAGAAAATAACCCAACACAAAAAAAAACAAAACACAAAATAAGTTCCTACGTGATATAGGATCCGGGAATGCAGTTTAAAATATCTTAAAAAGTTTAAGGGCCTATTTCACCACCTATGATTAAGTTTCGAGTATCTTACTTGGCAGATAATTTCATACAAATTCTGTCACATTTTTGAATTTATTCAGTGAGTAGTGCCTACTCGGACATTGTGAAACAGGCCCTAAGTTCAACGAAACAATTTCTAGAAGACCATTTTTCTAATAATGTTTTCCTGTAAAACGGATAAGTACCTAAGACCTACCTACCTGTCCTTAAAGACCCTTTTTCAAAAATCCTGTTAATATTTTCTTATTTCATTTAATCCTTCAAGCTTTCATTCACTATATTTCCTTTCATATCGTCCTCGCAAAATCCATTAAATTTCCTGCAAGATGCTAGCTATCTTAACCTTTAATTCGAAACTAACTAGGGGCGTAGCTACCGCCGTTTCAGCTGTATCAATTATACGGGGCTCCCAGGCATCAGAGGCCCCGGTTGGAAGCATAACATTACGGTCCAAAAACTCTTACTAACGAGAGGTTCGCATGCTATTGGCCTGTCGAGTTGTCGAATTGTCAGATTTGTAACCTAACCTAAATCCAACTTGCACTAGATTTTACCAGAATCAGGTAAAAGAGGGGTCCCCATTTTTATTATTTTACGGAGCAAGTTACGCCGCTGAAACTAACGTAGAAAGTTATAAATACGGCGAGACATAGAAACTGTCAGTAATGCTTGAACAACAGTGATAACTTAACATTAGTCAAGTAATAAAGGGTAATGGAAACGTACTTGCCACACGATTCAATGCTCGGCGAAGTCGAGCCACATTCTGCAGTCAAGTAGAAAATAGACGTAAATTAGCGGGTTTCTATTCTAGGTGTCACTAATATAATGCTAGTTTTTTCGTGGAATTTACACTGTGTAACTTTTTTTTCGCAGGAACCATGTGTTAGGAGATAAAAGCTCTGAATAAACGTGGCTTTTTATGTCATGTCAAAAGCTAGGGTTTTTTTTTAAAGTGGGATATCATCCAATGATGTGCACCTCTATTGCTTTTCAGAAATGGCCACTGCCATTCCTACTAAAAACCAAACACTCAACCAACACTGTAGACGGCAGTAACTGAACTTCAACTAACGACTTTAAGTTCTGTAAAATTTTGTATATATAACCACTAGCTTCTACTAGCGGCTAAAAGTAAATAGCCCTTACTCTGTGAAGATGTAGCTTTCTAATGGCGAAAGAATTTTTAAAACCGGACGTGTAGTTTTTGAGATAAATCGTAATATAAACATAAAATCAAAGCTTTCCTTTGTATTATTGTTAATATTAGTCTAGCCATCCTTGACCCTCCTCCCAAAGAAAGATTAAGGCTTTGGGAAGAACATAGTCTACCACCACCAGACTTCTTGAAACCCCAGGAACGTCTCCCACCTGGACACGAATTGCAAATGGCCTGTATGGAAAGCACTAAATCGGTTGCGCACCCAGGTAGGTCGCTGCAAACACAATTTGGCCAAATGGGGTATCAAAGACCCGTCGGATACCCAGTGTGAGTGCGGTGCTTCTGTACAAAACATAAGCCACACGTTGGAGTGCCCCAAGTGCCCAAACACCTGCGTGTTAGGGCACTTGGGGCACTCCAACGTAGCACTCATTAAATCCTCCAAAGTGCCGATGCTGCAATTAACATAGTTACCTATTGGGCCCAAACAATCTAAAAAGTTTACCTTCGATTCGAAAAAAAAAGAAGAAGTCTAGACAATATTGTCTATTTGTAATTTGCTTCCGGTAGGAAACCTCTTCCGTGTTGTCTGCGCCTTCAATTTTACAAATCAATAAATATGGACTGTTGCTTTCCTGTTGATAAACTGCATTGCAACAGTCGACAAAGGCGGATATTACGGCATGCCTCTAAGTAAATGTATAAAGCCTATTTACCAGTTACTGGAAATGAGGAAACGAAGCATTTGATGGCAATTTTCTTGACTACAGAAGAATTTATAGTCTCAGGAAACTGTTGTTGTATGTTTATTTTCAAAGACTGCCTTTTTATAATAAAGGTATGCTGGAAGAAATTTTTCATAGTAATAATAAACATCACCTTTTTTTTAATTTTATTTATCTTCTTCCCGGAAGTCTACCGACTGCAATGTAAAGTAAATACAGTGGCAATCACCGCGGAAACACAATTATGCACCGTCTCCTAGCTATCCTGGTTTAACATTTCCGCTGAAAACTTTCCTGTTGAGGTAATCTTTCTTCGACAGCTTTAACTATGCCTTAGCTAGCAATTATAAACTGCCTTCTGAGGCACGGGGATGTGATGCACCGCGCGGGCTCTCAGGCGTTTTCAATTTTTTGGTTCTAGGATATCACAATAACATACATTACATACTCGTTCCTATTCCATGTGAACATAATCACTCATAATCACGTACTTGAAAAAATCAGATAGGCAGTCAGTCCAGTGTTGCTAAGACAGGCATCCAATATAATTATTGGGTTTTTTGGTTGAGCCTTTGATTGTATAAAATATTAATTATAATTAAAGAAAATAAATTTGGTGCAGAGCATGCTTGAACCCAGAGAAGGACATAGGCCACTTTTAACCTGGTTTTGATTTCGATATCGCGTCTGCTAAATCTGACATTCATTCAGACAAAGGCGTGAGAAAAGGTACCTAAGCATCGTCATCGCCGAGCCATCGGCAAACATTTTGCATTTCAAAGTTACGTTATTGGATCTTATATCTCATTTTTATTCAACTGTTAGTACCTACGAACAAAACAAAACTATCAATAAAATAATAATGCCATCTGTAATCATCTTATCTTCCGAGATATAACAGTACATACATATTAGTGTGCCAAGGAGCGCCGAGCTTTCTCTTAATACAGTATTGCAACATGGTTTCAATAGCCGTCTAAAGTCACATTTTGCAACGCCATTAGCTCCATTTACTTCGTAATGGAAAATCAGGAGAAACACAAAGCTAGCACTAAGTAGCCGCTAGTCTGACGGTGACGTCTTGGTCCTAGGTATACATACAACACACCTATTTGTCTAGTACAAGGAGTAAACAATGTTATTTTTGCAGTACTGGGGAAAATTTTGCTTAACAATTTTTTTGAAATATGGACAGAAAAAAAGAAAAACGTTTATTCGTGTGTTGCTATTTTGACTGTAGCTTTTTTCGTACTATGAAATTATTTTATATAACTTTTGCCTAAGGCTTCGCCCCCATACATATTATAGCTTATGTCAGAAATAAAGCATCTTGCTAACAGCGAAAAAGTATTGGCAACCAGACCCGTATTTTCAGAGATTACCTCCAACAAAAAAATAAAAAAAATCATTACCTCTTTAGACTAGCTTCTGCCAGCGACTTTGCCCGCATGATTATAGAAGATATTATGGTGTCAAGGTAAAAAGAGATGCAAACCCCTTTATGCTTTTTAGGAGTCTTTTACTGTATAAAATAGTTATATTTAGTAAGTTAAGTACCTACTCATTTTTCAAGAGATTTGACTCATCTGCTTTATTTTTGTTAATATTTTTTTGTGCTTCAGTACTAAGTCTTTTAAGACAAATTTCAGTGAGGTTAACACAAATTCTCAGCTGCATTTAACTGAAATCGCAGCTGCTTCAATGATTCCACATATTTTGCAGTTGTGCAGACACGAAAAAAAAACAAACTAATTTTATCACTCAACTTCACTCGAAGTAATCCCGCCAAAAAGTCCCAACTCATCTGCCTTTATATTAGATCTACAGAATATATAGCCTTTGTCACTCAGTACAGTATTATCTCTAGGTGACATAGGCAAGGGTCATTCTACTCTATTGAAATTTGTAAAATAAATCTAGTAGTATTTTACAAAAAAAAAACCTATTTATAATATTAATATAGACCACCACCGAATTCCAAAATCGAAGATCCTTTTGTAATATGAATCCTTTTCCGATATTATAAATAAAAAAATAGTGGAATAAACCTGGATCACATCGTCACTTTACAATTTGTGACATAGTGCTCAAGCGCGAGCTAATAAAAATAAAAAAATTCTAAGCAGATGCTACATCATAGAATCACCATTTTTGCTTTCCACAAAAATATTTATATTTACCAGAAAAAAAAACTACCGCTCATTTTATTTTGCGTTTATCTGAACAAAGGATAGGCTAAACTTTAAGAAGTACCTGCATGAATAGACTTAGGCAGGGTTTATCCAATACAAGGGGAATGAGGAACTAACCAAGTTGTCCGTCTCAAGTTCCAAGGTGGGTACTTATTCGCGGTCCAGTGAGCGTACGAGGGTAGCGGTACTTACGAATTTAAGCTCCATCGAATTTTTAACTTTATATTGTGGACCGATATTACGACTACTTATGTCAATGTACGTCTCGATCCACTGGTGTGGACTAATGCACTAAACTTGAACACGGATCCTTTCAGTATAAGGAATTGTGCACCCAATTCTTAGGTAAAACTAAAAGTAGGTGTAGTGGTATAGGCGAGCACTAAGAAGGGGTTTTTGACAATTCAACTTTTAAAGTTTTTTTTTGGAGCGAGATCATCCAATGACTTCAGTGTCAGACGTTTTTTAATAAAACGCACTCCTATGTTCCTTTACCTTGCGTTTCAGGTCCCTGGGCTTTACTTTCAGAAGCGAACTCATGGCTCCAGTAGGCTTCAGCTCTCCTGGATTCTTTATTTTATTTTTATTAAAAGGCACACCAACAACCTGTTTACAAAACAATCGTAATAAGTTGACCAGAGAATAGTTCTGTGTAATCAAATCAATTACAGGCATGCACATCATTCACAGTGGTAATTTAAAATTACAAAATTTATTACATTAGGACGTATAAGATTGAGTTGAAAGAGACGAGTCAAAAAAAAAACTTTTATAAGTAGTAACAATAATTAAATGTCAGTGTATATTAATTACAAATTAAACAAAAATAAAATTACATTAGAATACAACCATTAGAACAATTAAATTAAAATTTACATTACAATATAATCAGATTATTTAATATGACAGTAACAATATGTAGTTATGCATTGCATATACAAATATTAATTTGAACAGAATAATAAAACAATACAACAACAAAAATAAAAAAGTATATTCAAGATCGGCGTAGCTAGAACTATGGATCAATCTGGTTGACTTTCGACTCTCTCCGACATCTTTTTGAGACGCGCGTAGAGAACAGACGATTAAGGGACTACACACACTTATTCAGCTCTATTCAGCTTATGTCCATAGAAAACAACGATTTTGTATGGAGACGCGTACGCATCCATTCAGCTTTCCGCGTTTATTCAGCTTTCGCGGCAAACAAGTATAAAATGAGAACAAATGTGTTTTTATCATGCGAGTGCTTTAGATAGAGTTCAGTGCTGTTCTGCTGCGTTCAGCGCTGTTCCACCGCGTCCAGCGCTGTCCCGCCGCGTTCGACGCTGAATGCGGCAGAACAGCGCTGCACACGTATGGTTCTCATCTCCTTGTCAACAAGTTGCGACCTGCATAGTTCCTGGATAGATTCGATTTATCCGAAAATGCTCTTTAAATTTAATGTTATTTTGTTTTAATTGGGATACCAATATCGCGATTTCTCCAACCAAAGGACCATGGGGGATTTTGTATGGAACCCGTCCCCACCCTACAACAGTCATGGGATGTGTCTTGATTTGTTCACTGGGACCCAAAAAAGTCTAAAGTACCTGTGTTAGTTTCAAAATCAATTGGGTTTATTTAAAAAAAAACACCAAAAAATATATTTTATTTTTCAATTAAAACCATTTTTTTCTACAAAAAGCATATTTTCACGTTAACAAATGACGATTCTATACAAAAAAAAAATACTTGGTTCTCAAACGGAAAATCTTTGAGATTACTCAAAGATTTTCCTTTGAGAACCAAGTATTAACAGTATTTAGTCTAAAAGCATATCAAACGGTACTCTACTATCAGAACATCGGAACATAAGTTAAGTTCTGATTTTTATATTGCGAGTTCATCTATTAAAATACTCATGTCGCCCTAACCCCATATACAACTTTCAAAGGAGATTGGCTGGGTGTGAACCAAGTGCTGGCCAGAATGAAAACCTGGTGCATTTTGTTCCTCAGGTCAATACTAATCAGAAAACCGAAGCGTTTCAATATCTGCTCCAGGGTCAATATAAAAAAAGTTTTTTTCCAACCTAACCTAGGTTAGGTTAGGTTAGAAACCTCGGTAAAACTTCCTTTAAAAGATTTCTAACTTAGGTTAGGTTGGAAAAACTTTTTTTTCTCTTGACTCCTGGAACAGGTTTTTAAGCGCTTTTGTTTACTGATTAGTATTGGCTTGAGGAACAAAATGCAATAGGTGTTCATTCTGGGCAGCACTTGGTCGAACTTCCCTTAAAATATTTCTAACTTAGGTTAGGTTAGGTTGGAAAAACTCTTTTTTTTTTCTTGAGTCCTGGAGCTGATTTTGAAACGCTTCGGTTTTCTGATTAGTATTGACCTGAGGAACAAAGTGCACCAGGTTTTCATTCTAGGCAGCACTTAGTCTAACTTCCATACAAAGATTGGCAATGTCCTTACACTTGTTTCAATTCTGTTGGATGGTAGGTTCGTTTCCTTTAATTGAAAACATTATTATGATTGCCATATTCTAACCCTATTTATTGCACACTAAGGTAATATGAAGATAAAAGAGAAAAAATATATAAAAAACAATATATTACAAAACCCTATAAAACCTAAACCCCACGCATTTGACATATGTCACCATAGTAAAAAGTTCTCTATTCTAGTAGATCTTTCAAATGACACGTGTTTCGAATCTGTTGGTTGGTGGGGACGTTTCTTCCCATGGTCCTTTCTATTTACCCAAAATGAGTCGACCCACTGTTGTTCGCGTTGTAATTTTATACGGTTATTTTTTTCTATTTCTTCTACAAGTAGCGAAACGACAAAAATATCGCACATAGAACCATCCTTTATATGTTCTGTGGAACCATCCATGTTGAGGACACAATACTAATTGAGTAGCTGATCGTCTTCGCAGAAAATTCATCGCCGTACGTAGTAGATAGAAGCATTTTAGCGGAGATAACACTCTTACGCTGCTGTACGCGACTGATAGAAGTAGAGCTGTATAAGTGTGACCAAAATCGTTCAGCGAAACGCGAATAGAGCTGAATAAGTGTGTGTAGTCCCTTAGGCGTAATCCGAAGCGTTACAGGACAGCCGGTCGGTGAATTGGCCGCCAACCGCAAGCCCACGTCAACTGTGCCATTACTTCTTGCTCCGGACCATGGCATGGACCAGGGCTCCGTGCGTTATGAGAGGTTGTTCCTGCCGATTGCCCCCACGAGGAAATGATGGTGCTCCTTCCAAACTCTACCGTATACCGGCCGCCTCTACCGACCATGTCCTCCGGGCGTTCTACACGTTGGTGAAACCCGAGCGTTTTTTGGCACAAATCCGGTGCAGGAACCTTACATTGTCCATTGCGGACCTGCGTCATCCAGAAGGTAAGGTCACTTCTCAAAGAAGGGACTTACTCCGGGCTTACTGCTATTATGATGACGTGCCTAAACTTTTAAGGGGTGAAAGGGGATAACTCGTTTGTACGCAAAATTTTATTTTTGATTCCAAATACTTGAAATTGAGCAAAAATACAAGTAATAACCCTAGAAAAAAAAACAACATTATTAATTTGTCAAAACTACTCTTAGAATACGATTTAGGTTGTGTTAACACAACCTAAGTTTTTTCGAAGTTTTTTTTTTACATTTAAATGTTGTATGGGAGAATCTTATTCGCTGGCAAAGTGCTAATCTTCTAATATATAAAAACCTTGGACCAGAACTTTTCTTATCAAACTTTAATGAGATTTTTGTGTATATTTGGTACGTCTGAGAATAGGTTGTAGGCTAATTTTACCCACCTAACTCCATCCCTTTTTTTTTCTTTATTACCTAGTTTATATGACAGAACCAAGTTAGCCAAGATAACTCCTCGTAGTATGTCTAAAAATGCTACGAATATTTATATAGCGGAAGGCTAGCCTGTCAAATCAAATCACTTTTATTTGTCAACACAGGTACAGAAATACCAAAAAATACAGATTTTATATTCGAGGTACAGAGCGCTATTTTGCGCCAGGAGGCGTACAAATATAGTGTGCATTTAAATCAAGATCACAAAATTATTGTTTCTAAAAAAAGATATTTGAAAACCATATGCATAATTAAATTATTTTTCAAAAAAAAATGAAAAATTGCATAATTATAGTTCTTAAATTAACTATAATAATGCAATTATATTTAAACGAGAAAATATTCACAACGACGTTAATATTACGACAACAACAACAATCAATACCTTTGTTTGTACACAGATTATTTTTGCTTGGATCGATGTTCATAAGTTCATAATTTTCGTTATTGGGAATACAAGATTAACCATCGAGAGTTTGCTGTCCGATAAAGAGCGGGCTTGTGTCGACGGCGCGTTGTGTTCCACTCGCGCCTCGAAGAGCTGTCAGCTTGAGTGACACGCCCGCCAGGGCCGATGCCTGCCACGGCGGCGGGCTGCTTCGAACATTTATGCAGTAACGATCTGACACTCCCTCCCTAAAGCGGGGAGAACTGATTTTATAATACCACACCCCAAAAAACGAAAGGCTTTAAAACAAAAGAAGAACGCCTACCTGAAATAAAACAAAGTAAAACCATCTCGTATATAATCTTTCTTAAACACTCGATCTGAAGTGATAAACTAACCTCATACCTGTAACCAAAGCCGAATACAAACAGGGGTTGTAAACACAAAGTGAGTAAACAAATAAACAAACAATTGGGCGCCACTGTTACCGATTGGATATGTTTACAAAGTTAATGTGTGTGCTTCCAATGATCGGCCTCCTTCGTCGCGAGGCCGAGCTGGCAAGCCTTGTGCACGCTTGTTGAATTATTTCTAGTAATAGAATAATATACTTTGTAGCAGCAGCTTAACAGTAGGTCGAAGAAATTGACAGAAAACTATTATTGATATATTTATATGAATTGATAGTAAATCTAAGCCTAGTATCAAATCATTACCTACCTATCTAAACTTTCTATTTGTTTTGTGAATGTCTAAAAAACGAATTGATTTCGGAAGGAACTGATCATCAGAAAACACGAAATTTTCAAATTATTATTCTCAATTTCATGCTATTTAAAACCACGATGTGCTCTAAACAATTCTAGACGTTTGGCAAAACTCGGCCAGGCTGAAACGGAATTTACCATGTCAACTGCTGGGCAACCGTCTCCATTCAGTGAGTAATAAAGAGATAAAAATTGCTTTTATAATATTATCAGCAACTTAACAAAAAAATATTTTACAAATATAGAATCTAGAAAACTGGATGAAGTATGAAATTGTTAATTCAAGTGTAAAAAATAAGATTTATAGCAATCGGAAATAACATCCCACTCACTTACTTGCAAGCAGCGACTCCCACGTATGCTAGAAAATAAAAATGTTGGAAATAAATCGAGATATGAGCAGACTTTATTAAATACGTGGATCTAAACGAAGCTGCACCTTTTGAACCTTTAATATAGCTTCCTGGTTGCCATCACAACGCAGTATCTCCATAATCTAGGTACCAGGTTACCATAGCCTGTCTAAAGCTGTAATAAAGGTGGAAGCAAAATGTTTGGAATGTAAAATGAAAATATTGGACGCGATGAAGCCAGTCACGCGTGACGTCCAGGCAGATTTACAATATACGGCGTGTTTCGGTGTTTCATATTTAATTACTCCCCTGGACGATAGAATAAAAACTTTGCAGGTATAGTTCGTTCAAATAAAAAGTCAAATTATAACTTGACTTGCCAAAATTAAAACAAAGTGGTGTTTTTGACAGCTTACGATACAAATGCGAATGCGTATGGACCTTTAAAATCATCGGTATCTGGTATCTGACACCAAAAATTGAACATGTACTTAAATATTTTTTTTTTTGCTAAAATCTACTAACATCGCAAATTAAAACAATTCGGTAAGCCTGAAACCTACACTGGAAATGGAGGAAGCTATGGGAAAAAACATTTTTACAGCGCATATTGATGAAAAAAACCAAATTGTTTAGAAGCGATAATTTTAACTATTTACGCGGTATAATACTCGTATATGCGTCTATGGTATATCCAGCTTGTAGTTATATTCATAATGAACGATCGATTTTTTTGACACGAGAACTTTAATCAACCCTTCACAGACACGGGGATCGAAGCGTCTAACTTCGTGCCGCCGCGGCCGGTGCAAATACTAAATTAATAAAAGCATTATTACCTGTTCAAAGAGTTTACAGACGGGAAAAATTGTTTGACATGAACGTTCAGACATCTTTGGAATGGTTTTTTTGTGCTTTAGTTTACGATCTTCTCGACGGTAAATATGTGTATGAACACAGAACAGTTGAATCAACTGTTCTGTGTGTATGTACAAAGACATAATAGCCCGGTCAATTTAGACTTTCTAGGTTAAGGTTTATTCAGGTATTGGATCGATGAGGACTTTTTAGGCTTCATTTATGATGGTGTCTTAAACTAAACAATCATACCAATTTTCAGGTTTTCAGATCAGATTGTAACCTTACCCCTATTTCAATTTTTCTAATTTGAACGGGCTATAATATAAGATCACTATTTTCACACAAAACGATTTACGAGTATATCATTTTTGTCACAATTTGAATCCATGTCTAACTCATAAAGAGAAATTCAGCATCGATGTCACAGAATTTCAATGTTGTATCCTCTTGGCCACAAACTTTCTCGTGAAGCTGGAAATATTTTCGAAAGTGTTTCGGGGTGTTCCAAGTATTTCCTCGTTAACGATATGCTTCGTGAATCGATTTAACGAGGTCCGGACAGGTCGGTGCCGACCACAAAATTTTGAGGAAGACTCGCGTTTGAACAAACTCGATCCCGTAACGAGAACAGCGTATCGAAATAACAATGGTATTGTAATTTTAACATTGGATTTAAGCAAAAGTTTTTTATATTTTTTGATTTTTGAATTATTAGAATTGCATTTAATCTTCGAGCGTTTTAATCTCTTTGCGTTTTGTATTAGAACTCGTCAGTTAGTGATCTCAACCGACTCTTATGATTATAAAATGTGTCGATTACTTTACAATCTTGGATCAACAAGTTTACAATACATAGGGTCGCAAGTTGTAAAATATTTTGGAACTAATTTTACACTAAAATGAGGTTTTAATTTTAGTGATCATTTACTATTTTTTGCTGTTTTATTTTCACTAAACCTGGAGGTTAGTGAAACATAAGTTATTTTAAACCGGTGTTTCCTAGCTAAATACCATGAGAAGAAATACAAAGTCTCTTTTAAAGTTCATAAAACAAATATATAACTATCAAATCACATAAGAACCATGCAGATTCGTGTTTGAGATGGTCTTTTGACGAAAGCACCATACAAGTTTGAGTGGCGCTGCCCAGTCAGTGCAAGCATTGGTGTGCAGTGTTCGTAAAGTTGTCCTAAGTTGAGCTCAACTTAGAACCACTAAGGAGCTCAACGACTTGACGAGCAATACCAAGGAAAGGACATTTCAGTAGGAATCAGAGCTTACTTGTACTTAGTTGATTGGGGAGACCACTTCTCCCCAATCAACTGAGTACAAGTAACATAGATACTAGATTTATTTATTAAATCTAGTATCTATGTTACAAAGAAACTTATGATTGACTGAAAATCATTGGAGCAGCGAAAGTAGTCACAGATATTAATAATTTTTATCACGAAACTGAAGAGGACATTGCAAAACCAAGATCGTTTTTTCGGTAACAAAGCAAAGGTAACTCGACCTCATATTATGCGGTCGAGTTACCTTTTCTCACATACAGTAGGTAGCCAAATTATTAGAGACAGAGCGGAAGGGTGTAAAAGTCTGACACGTTCTAGAGCGACAGAAGTAAATAGATAATTTTCTACCTTACCCCACTTCCAAATTTATTACTTACTTTATTCTTACTGTTTATATAAAACTATCTAGTTTTATATAAACAGTAAGAATAAAATACCAAAATAATTGTGAGAGCTTAGGTAGATACTCGTTTCTTTAATTCATTCTTTTCTTTCTTCGTCCCACTCCAATCACAGCTGCAAAAATACACTATTGAGTTTCAGTGAGAAGAATAAAAAATAACAGAAAAAAGAAAATAAACTTTACTGTAAAACCTAGTCTGCCTCCCAGGCCCACATGTACACACACACACAACATACAATCATACTCGTACATAAGTTTACAATAGCAAGACTATCAGGTATCAATATTTTACATTCGCAAACAAAGCTCTTGCCAAACGAAATCCTTTTAATTAGACTTGACGGGTGGGGAAGGGAGAAACGAAATACACCATTGTGGCTTCGTCATGCTTTCCGATGTATCTAGACATATCCCAGGTTTTGGTACTCGGCTAAACAGTTTGGTATGCACCTAAGAAACAAAGAGTATTCATTATTTAGCATTAGCATTTTTGGCCTTGTAATGTTGCCATTGTTGGGACTCGGACCTCCTCTTTGGGAGAGAGAAGAGGCCCATTTTATTTTTTTACCTTTGTTTTTTTTTTTCGCGATAAGTAACTGGACCGGTCACACGGCCACAGTGAACGCCATAATTAATGTTAGCCAACGTTATCCTTGTCTACTAATCTTGTGTTGTCCTTGATTACAACAGCAAAGTTCGTACAGGGATAATTGTCCTTTGATACCATGTTCCACGAAATGTGTCTAAGGCACCTCTGCTAGTTGGCTTCGGCCCCTCGCCTTCCAAAGGTCCAGGAGCTATATATATATCTAGTTAAATCAACTTCAGTATTGAGATTCAGTAAAACCCCGAGAATAAAACAGTAAGATTATTAGGTACTAGCTTTAGCCCGCAGCTTCGCCCGAGTACATAAAATATAGCCTGTGTCACTCAGGAATACAGCAGCTTTCTATTGGTAAAAAAATTGTAGCAATCGGACCAGTACTTCCACAGATTACCTCATACAAACAAAAAAACAAACTTTACCTCGTTATTGTATTAGTGTAGATGGACATTTGTGCGTCTGCCGCGTGATTCTTTGGAAAATAAAAAACTTAGGAGCATTTACCTATTACAATAACGTCAAGTCATTGCTACCTGCATACTAATTCTCTCCGTGCACTGTACACGAGACTCAATGTTATGGTTGTAGGCTACGATATCAGATTGCAAATATGCCCACAGCTAATTGCTACTACTGCTAGCCGGACGGAGATTCAAAGTCTACAGTTAATTAATATCTGCCCACCGAATCCCTATTGTTTGTTTGTTGTGTATGAAATGGAGGTATGATTTAACAATTAAAATTGTTGTTTTTCGTCTACCCTAGCGGCTAAAAGCATCAGTGTTTTAGTACCAACATACAGTGTGGCTGACGTGACTTCCCGTCGGCGATAATATCGAACTGTCATCCCCTATTTATGCCCTGTAGGCTTGTTCTTTTTATGCTCATGGAATGGGCAGTGTGTCGCCTATCAGTGAGCGTATGGTATTTTTTTTAAATTATTTAATATGGAGTTGGTTTGACCGCATTATTTATTACTTATTTTTTCATTTTCTTTTCGTTTTAGGCTATATACCAAATTCATTAATCCGCTATTACGCCTGTAAAAAAGGAAATATCATAAAATGTAGCTAATAAAAATAATGATTACAATAATTCAACTAGTATCGGAAAAAATACTTGTTCGAATTGAAAAATTCGTTCAATGTTGGATAGCCCGTTTATTACTCAACGTTTATATGTATTTATAGACAACTAATGCGCCAACCATCAGGTGAGGGTATCTTTAGGGAGACTATCTTCCTTCAATCTGGTTATCCACCACACAAAAATATTTGGTTTAAGCAAAGAACATCGCTGTACCTACACTCCTACCACCACAACAAGATACCAAAAAAAGTGAAATGAGAAAAAATGTTACTCTTACGCTGTGTACTTTTAATAGTTGTTGACTGGCCTGTTGGTCTAGTGGTTAGTGACCCTGACTGCTATACCGAAAGTCGTGGGTTCGATTCCCACCCAGGACAAATGTTTGTGTGATGAGCACGATCATTTGTTCTGTGTCTGGGTGTAATTTATCTATAATATGTATGTATTTACAAAATATATATAAGTATGTTTATCAGTTGTCTAGTACCCATAATACAAGCTCTGCTTAGTTTGGGACTAGATGATGTTGTGTGGAAGTTGTGGAATATTATTATATTATTATTATTTATTAAAGATTTCTGAGTAACCACTTTTTCTTTTGTTGTCTTAAAGTTAGTTTTTTTATGAGAGCAGGGAATGAAAGCACTACATCCAGTAAACCTCGGCTCGGTAAATGGTTGGTTCCGGTTTTACCTTACATAGTATACCTACCCACCTGGAGTGCAGTGGTGGCTCAGTGGTATCTGCTCTGACTTACAAGTTATCGGTTGCGGGCTTAAACCCAGCTTGGCGCATAACTTTATGTAATTTACTATTTCATCGCTACTGCTCTCAAAGACGAAGAAGGAAAACATCGTGACGAAACCGATTTGTCCTAGAATCAAAAATTCGAAGACATGTGAAATCCACCAATACGCACTAGGCTCGCGCGGTGGATTACTGCCCACTCCCTCTTCTAGAGAAGATGCCTGAGTCCCAATAGTGGGAACATTACAAGGCCGATAATGATAAAGCTAGAACTAAACCTAGGTATCGTTAAGGTAAGAATCCAGGTCAGTAACAAAAAGATACACAATAGATTTTTTTGTAACAACTGCCGTCGGAAAGTGACGGTCCCGAGTGTAGACAAGCTCTCACTAGATGGCGCTGAAATCGTCATTTTTTATTATATGGATGCACTATCATGTCAAAGAAATGGTATTTGCGGATATCAGGCATTCTACTTTATCGAATTGTTGCTTTAAGATCCATCTAATTTGTCGTAAATATTTTTTTATGTTACAAAGTTTCGCTAAATTGATTTTCTCAAGAACTAAATTAGTTTCTAAACATAAAACTCTCTAATAAATAACAGAGGGTCACAATGGGAATCACGGGTCATAATAATCAGGCTCATAATGTCTCTGATTAAACAAAACCCTTTATATTTCAAAACTTGCTCGTTTAACAAATGAGTAGGCTCCGTGAATTCTCAGATGGCTCATATTTTAGGGGTTCCCTACGTTTTATTTTCTCCGCCGTGAGAGCCCGTTAGGGTGGGAAATTTTATTAATTCACTTCTCTTACGTTCACAGGAACTAATTACAAAGTCTCACGTTACGTAAACCTGCCTTGTGAAATGTACGATAGGTAATTTAAGTCCAGCGAACGATGATCCCTGGATCTTTTTCTGTGGTCGGAAAGGACAGCTCTAACGTACCAGTTACCTTTTCTGTGTTCCTAGTATGTGGGTATAGTACATACACTTTTGTGCGAAAGTTATCTTTATCGTAATTAAATATTCATGATTAAATAGACCATTTGGTATTTTATTTGGAACATTGAGATTTTTTTACGAACCTAATGAATTTGAAAAAAAAAAAACTATTTTAACATACTTATGTATTTTTGAGCGTTTACTGATGGTTTTTTTGTTTGTAATTTTACTGTTTTCTTAACCGTTTAAGAGAGAATGTCAAGTTTTTGTTGTCTAGTTGCCTGTTGCTTTCAACAACCGCGGTAACTCTTTCTAACGATCCCATAACTCATTTCGGTTCTACCTCGAGTCACCAAATTGACAGTTGTAAAGCCCGTTAAATCTAAGAAGTAACATTTGACAAACTCGAAAAGAAAGGAATGAATGACGTTAAAGAAAAATATCTAAAAAAATCATAGGTTATTTTGCTTTGTTTGGACATTTTTGTTGTTGATTAAAAATTGTGATATAATAAAAATAACTTCATAATTCAGTAGAGTGTGAGTTACGCCTGCGCCTGTACAAAACTACTTCGGCTTGAAAAGTGTGAAACGTCAAATCAAATCTAAGAAGTACCTAGATACCTACCTACTACTTCCTAGATTTGATAGCCTTTAGTTTGTTATTTGATATAAATCAAAGGTATTTATCCGTCGTACTGAGAACGACCTTAATTCAGACTACCTATACATAGACTCATGACCTAAAATAGTATTTTTTTATTACTGTGCTAGCAGATATTCCGGATGCTTGCTTACACCTACATCTGAAACGTCCTGTCGTCCTTTCACATGAAACCTACTTTTGCTCATCCCACACACACATGTGACATCCTGACTGACTGCGCAATCAAAGAATTTAAGGCCTGCGTACACCGCGCGCTATCTAGAATTGAGTCGAAATAAAATACGTTTTAGAGGTTGATGGAATCAATCCAGATAGTATAAACAATTCTTGGACACACTGACTGGAGTAAAGTCATCATCCACACACTGACAGTTGCTTGCTGTGATAGCAATACAAACTATTGGAATTTGGGAGATGTTCCGTAATACCAAAAATGAGGAATGAAAAACTAATGTATTTCCAATATTGTTTTGAGTATTTATAACTTGATAATAATTTATGTGTTCCTACGAAGAGATATTTCGAAATATTGTTTTTTATAATACACCAAAAACCAAATAAAAACTGAAAAGAAAATGTGCAAATTTAAATTCGCTTAAATTTCGTTTGGGATAAGTTTAAAAAAAATAGACGACAGGAACCTAGATAAATATTGTCTAAATCCGTATAACATCATATTATGGTGTAAATATGCTTAAACTGCATATAATTTTGGTATTACGTTTGTATGAATAATTCTAATGTCGCGGTCACCTTAATTGTTTATAATACTAACGTACTAGGGAGGCCAGGAAGCAGCGTAGTTTTTTTTAAATTGTTATAAACTAGTTTTTAACCGCGATCCCACTTGATGGTAAGCAGTTATGCAATCTTCGATAGTGAGGCGCACTAGTTTATTAAGAGTCTATTCACTCTAGCCTTGGAGACACCTATATTATAATCGGACGGGAAGACAGCAGCAGGTCCATCCTGCTCACCTCATACACTTCATATATACATGGTGGTTTTACTTACGGTACTATCAGTTTTTTTTCACTTATTGACAATTTAAAAAAAAAATAGTGAAAAAAAAATCGTGGGGAATCTTTGAACAATGTGATATCCTTAAATACACACTGGACCTGAGTGTTGGATCATGGCCCATTCCTTTCCCTAGAATGAGTGTAATCATAAGTTACATCACTAAAACATATCACTCCGTCTATCAAGAAATGTTGGAATGAATTATATTCTTAAGAATTATTATAGAAAGACTGTGACTGGGGCTATGGGTTGTGCAAAATAGAACCCGGGGCCCGGAAACCAAGGCAAAGAAGGAACAGGAGTCGGTTTTTGTAACAAAAAGTCGGACACGCCCACGAGCGGGAGAAGTCATTGCATGTCTGCCCACCTAAAAAGTCAAATGTACTGAAAATATTGTCAAAAATGAAAAGCAATAATTACCCCGAACTTGTAGTCTGCAGTGACGCGTGATCCCGCGGACACGTATGGGGTTAAAAATATTTCTTTGGGTTTTAATTGCATCGTGCGTGCATGGAATAAATCTGCAATCATGCTGAACTGTATTCATATTTGGCTTTACATGTTGGACAAGACTCAAATTAAGTATTGTTTGTCGCGTCTGGACGTGTCGTAACAATCATACAAAATTTGGGTTTTGAATGTTTGTTTGTTTCCGCTTTTCATGTGTCGGTATGATAATTTAGATAAAGATATATTTTTTTAATACGTGAGAAATCATCTAAGGGTTTTTCACAGTCTTGGTTGAAACAGTGTGACAGACTTATACTGACTAAAACAAACACCTGTGACTTTCAGTCGGACAATGGGGTTTGATTTCAGTAAATCCCCGCGGCCCTAGCGGGCATCGATCCTGCTAGGCCCTTTGACTTGCTGAAACGCGTGGAACACTACACAGTGTCGGCCATTTGGGTTTGGTCTGGACGATTATTGAACGCCGGACGGTGAGCTACCCGTTGCTCTATGTGTATTTTTATTGTCTAAAGCTGTGTGTATTAGAATCAAGGCCCGACGGGGTTCGTAATCGTAATCGTGGTATTCGTGCTATCGTGGTATCGTGATATCGTGGTTTCGTGGTTTTTGTGGTGGTCGTTCGCAAGTCCGCACCTTTCGTGGTTGGTTGTTGAGGTCGGAGTCATGGTGGCTGAGCGTGAGGATGTTCGATTCTTTACGCGTGCGGCCGCCTCCTTCGCTAGCATTACATCGAATCAGCAGAAGGAGGCGACTTCCAGCCATTCCCGCTCGCACCAGACCGTGACTTAAACCAGGTCTGGCGCATGAGGTCACAGTGATGATTTGCGTAAGCGGAGCACATCTTTACCATAATATGATCTATCGTATTCTCCGGGCGAACACGGTGTCACTCGAGCGTCTCAACCGTCTGAATCTGGTGCGGTAACCTCTCGAACTTACTATTTCCAGTGAGGACTTGCGTTATACAGATGGTAAGGACGCTGTGACGCCTTTCCAGCCGCTCCTTAAAGCGGGGATTTACCGCCATTATTTATGGCGTGCCCAATAATACAAATAACTGTAATTGTGACAAGGTTTCTGTTGATTAGATACAGATACACTAACTTGTTTGCGGTGCTATAGGATAGGTACAACCACGGTACAACTCACTTAGGTGAGTTGTTAGAAAACAGTCTAGAATTGTTTTTTGAGTCACAATATGACGCAAAGAAAAAAGTAAGGATAAGATTAATTTTTTTGTCCAGCATTGCGTACGCAGCGTTCAGAACTTGAGCGATACCGAAAAACTTAATAAGAACGAACCTAACTCTCTCTTTTATATTCAAAGTAATGTTTGCATGGAGCACAACAAGTAGAATGTTTGCAATTGACTATAATGTACGAGTAGAAAATAAGCACGTTGGCCCCTGGGAACTACGGGCCCACCTCAAAACTTAGTTGGGTAACAGTAAATTATTCCAGTGCCGGTACTCCCTAGGGAGTTAAAGAATAACAGAAGATGGTAGGAACGTTGAAAGTAATCGATGGAGCTTGGGCTCGCTGATTTGTTGCTCTTCGTATATTATATACCTTTTAGTTAAACATACTTACATTCAGACTTTCATAATAATAAATGCGAAAGTATCTTTGTCTGTTTGTTACCTCTTCACGTCTTAACGTTTTAACTGTTATGGATGAAACTTTGCTCGTAGGAAGACTATAATAATATACTAACTTTGTACTACTTTATACTTTACTAGCAGCCCGTCCCGGCTTTGCACGGGGTAGACAATTATTTATTTTTGGAAATTTGGATATAAAACCCTTTTTTTAGTGACTTAAGACTCATTTTTCTACCTTCGGTTACATTGTTCAAATTTTACCAAGGATCCCTAATTTTTTCAAAATGAAATGTAGCCTATGTCAAATTGGAAGAATGTAGCATTCTATTGGTGAAAGAATTTTTTAAATCGGCCCAGTACTTTTTAAAATAGGTACAAATCTTTCCTCTTTATAATATTAGTATAGATATAGATATAGATAACATAGATACTTTATTCCAGAAGTAAGTTCTATGGCCAACCCGTGTTTGAAAATGTTCGTACTTTTTGAGAGTGAAGAAGTAACACACTTAATATACAATGTATGATAATGATACCGTTATTGGGACTTAGGTGGAATAATGCAGTCTCAGTATTCGAGTGCGGATTATAGCTCGAGATCATTGCATTATCAAAATAAAAACCTCTTATGACTCTGGCAGTAAAAATATTACAAAAAAGGCTCACCAATAAGAAGAATAAATAGCAATGTCAAAGCTCAAAAAAGATTTTATCAGATGTCTAGAATCTAGAGCGTATAATTTTTTTTGTAGAAATAGCAGTTATATTTACGAAAATCAAAGGAAATCATTAAAAGCTGTAAGTGTAGTGACCATTTTTTGTAATTGGTAGTTTTTATATATCTGTTCTCTCTTCATAGGCTGCGATTCCTAATTTCGTGTCACCTTATTTATTTATTTAATTTTTGTATAACATAAACTAGTGTTTGACTACAATCCCGTCTAATAGTAAGCAGTGATGCAATCGTTCATGGTGAGGCGCACTAGTTTATTAAGAGCTAGAAACTCCGCTGCCACGACAAGTCACGTTATGGTGGACAGAGCTCCGGCGGGATCTCAGGGTAGCATGGCGACTGCGACTGTCGCAACCCAGTATTGAGCACGCCGTCAGTGCTGTGGTAGAGGTACCCTCCTTGAGGACTAGTGGTTGGAAAGAGGTCACGGCCTCCTCTCATTCCGTGTGATGGTCCTCACCGGTCACGGTAAGCTCGGGAGGTTCCTGCATCGGATCAAGGAGGAAAGATCGCCCGGGTGTCACCACTGTGTGGACCGTCCGAAGCACACGGTGGAGCACATGGTAGAAGTCGAGCCGCTTGGGTGGGAACACCGCCGTGTCTTCGTGGAGGTGGCGGCCTGATGCCACCTGATGGTAAGCGATGATGTGGTCGACGATGGAACACGCTTGCCTAGACGTAACCTATTCACTCTTGACTTAAAGACCCCTAGGTTGTATTAATAGAAATACGCAAGTTTTTGTCTGTTTTCAGATTCAAAATGGGTTGTATGTTACGAAGTGATAAGATGACAAAGTGCGCTATGTATCTGCAACCGGAAACTGCGTTCGAGGTACTCTCGCAGGTCGGAGAGTTGGGTTGTGTGCAGTTCATAGACGTATGTGCAATTTTTTTGTCTAAAACACTACATTTATAATTATTTATTCTTGGTCTGTACATATGCTTATCTTTTATGCATAAACATCTTGACTAATTATTATTATATATATTAATATTATTATTATATCTAACCTATGCAGTCCCACCGCTGGGCAAAGGTCTCCCTCCATTCCTTCCATCGTTTCCGGCTTTGAGCTAACTCTTGCCAATTCTCAAGGTAGACATCCAAGTCGTCCCGCCATCTTCTTGGTCTACCGCGACCCCGTCGCGCGATTTCAGTGCACCAACCTTGTGTTTTACTGGCCCACCGCTCGATGGCATGCGGCAGACATGTCCGGCCCAGTCCCATTTAAGCTGGGCAGCCTTTTGAGCCACGTCAATGATCTGCGTTTTGGGGCGCAGTATAGTGTTTCGAACGCGATCCGTTAATTTAACACCACATACTGCGCTCCATGGCACGTTGGCAAACTTGACTAACAAATACTATTAATTATTTTTTGATTTGGCTGTACGCTTTGGTGCATACTGTAGGTAAGTATAGCTAGCAATTGATGAATAAATACTATTTAATAAATTATAGCTGTATAGAAACTGAAAATAATACAAACAGGTAGAAAAAGAACTCACTGAGCATCAAAAACATTGTTCACATAGGTGTCAATGAGAACAAAAATTTAAAATGCTTACTAGTTATACCAATGTTATCTAATAGACATTGAGCAAGGTGAAGCATTACCTACCTATATATTAATCAACGAACTTGTGAAAAACCTTTTTTTTAAGGTTTGATTTAATATATTTGTATGCATGATTTCTGGTTTAGCGCGAATCTTGGAAATAGTGTTTTGAACAGTTACACCTGACGGATTGTTCATGTTCACCTACGTGATGTGAATGATAAATGTATTAATATGATACTATGTTTCTAGTCTGATGGAATCTAATAGTGGTCCTGGTCATATAAACTTCCCAGTGCAACAAGATAACCCCAAAGTGTTAGAGCTCTTTAAAATGGTTTAGATGAGTACTTACCACAGAACATATAAAGGAAGTTAGAAAGGAAATAGTTCCTGATTTGTATCGGAACGCGTGTCGCCGTTTGTCTCCCACTCTTTTATTTCACTACAAGCAGAAAACCAATGCCTACGCGGATTACGCACACAAATAAACAACATACACTTCGATCGTGAGTTTGTTATTGGTTGTCACACTAACGCAATTACTGTGTTTGACGTACACTCACACACGCGTAAATCATGTATGCTAGGGCGACCAAAAGGTCGATTATTGATATCGATAAAATTAATGTAATCTTGCTTCTTACTTTGCAAGTATTGTGGACTATGTGGACTTCTGTAATACATGTTGTGAATACGTACGATATTCATATATCATTCAACAAATGAAAAAATACATAACTGAATTATTAAAAACAATTTTATTATTAAAATTAGGATTTAACATGGAATATTTACCGTGTGTAGAACTGTTGCGTTCGCGCCGTCGCGCCAAAGTTGTTTCGCGCGCTAATCGTGCCACGCGCCGCGCGCCGCTTCAAAGTTACCTACCTACCTCGCTCGCTTCCCGCCGCCGCCGGCGCTCGCTCGCGTCCCCAGTCGGCCCCCCGCCACAGGCGAATCAATACGTCACCGCGCACGCGACAATCGTGCGCCGGCCACCATTACGTATTTGATGTAACTCGTGTATATAATAGTTGTAAGGACTCCATGTAAATAAACTTGTGCTGTGAAAATATAAACTGTGTACATACCGAGCCGAGCCGAGTGTTATTTCCTCACCCGTCCGTTAGAAATTGCGCCCAACTCGTGGCACGTGCTCCGTACCGGCAAGTACCTAACCGACGCGAGTGCGTACGAAACCCACGCGGACTGTGTTCGTTCCACACCTACTGGACTATACCTGTGTTTACCGTTTGTGACCGAGTGTTATCGTCGAGAAAATGCCGCCGATAACACGCCGCGCGCACGCAGACGAGAAGGAGAACGAGGGATCCAGTAGCGACGAGGAAACCCACGCGGTGGTCAACCCCGCGAGCACGAACACCACGGCAACGGCTACACCTACCCCGGCATCGGCAAGTAACATGATCTCCATGTCCGAGGAGCAACTAACACGACTGTTAACCAGCGTCCTGAGAAGCGTCGCGACGCCGATGCCGACGCCATTTTGTGGCGACGCTACGGGACCGACTCAACCCACCGCTGCACAAGCTGAATCGACTGTGTATGGGATGCACGGCATACACAGCAACTTCACCCGATGTACGGCCCGCTTCGACGGAGCTGCCCGCAGTACCGAAGCCCTAGAAGCATTCGTCGAGAGCGTACTCGTGTACAAAGAGTGCGCAAGTGTTTCCGACGAACACGCTCTTCGAGGTCTACCCATGCTGCTGACCGGAGACGCCGCAGTGTGGTGGCAGGGAGTGAAGTCTACGGTGAAGACCTGGGACGACGCGATACGACGCCTCCGCTTCATGTACGGCGCCCCGCGCCCCGCCCACCGTATCTTCCGAGAAATATTCGCTCGCGAACAAAGTGACAGTGATAGTGTCGATTCGTTTATATCGCGAGTGCGGTCCGAAATTTCTCGTGTACCATTAACATACCGGAGGTTATGCAAGTAGATATAGTTTACGGCCTTTTACACCGAAAGATTCGAAAAAGAGTGTCACGCGATAGTGTAAGTAGTGTCGACTGTCTACTCGAGCGAGCCAGGTATGTTGAGGAGACGCTAAGCGAGGTGAGACACAGTAAATCACCAATTCCATCCAGTAATCCGAGTGTTTCGACTGATAACACTACGAATACCGCGAAATCTCGAAACGTAGAGGTTAATGACCCTTTGGCGTCGACGGATAGTCGACGTAACCTTTCGCGCGCTTCCGACTCTAGTTCGAATATTTGTAACGAAACGAATTCGAAACGTGTTAGGCCGCGCTGCGTTTTCTGTAAACGGTTCGGTCATTCGATAGATGAATGTAGAAATAAAACCAAATCGGGTGACCAAGTTAGTAATGCGCCACCATCTTGCTACGGTTGCGGTCGTCAAGGTGTGATACGTTCGAAGTGTCCGACGTGTAGAGGTACACCCTCCGCCGACAAGGTGAGTTTCCAAAGCGCTATCACGCACGTGTCCGACCTATCCCATCCTACCATCAAAATAGGAGTTGAGGGATTAGTAGGTGTCGCAGTACTCGACACAGGTGCGACCGAGAGTCTTGCGAGTCCCGGACTGTACAAAATATTATTGGACAGTGGGACCATTTTCACGAAGACACGTCGTAACCTCGGCCTCGCCGACGGAACGCAGCAGGTACGTGAACTGTTATCATGTGACACGAACGTCACTATTCAGGGACGCGTGTTCCCCATCACTTTCCTAGTGATACCGGAAGCGGATAATAGGACGCTTCTAGGACAAAATTTCATCACTAGAGCAGGTATTTTAGTGGACCTCCAACATAAATGTTGGCATTTTAATAGTTCTCCTGAGCAGAAGTTTAGGTTTGTACAGTCTTTCAACCTTACACCTACCAGCGACGCAGAGCTGAAGCAGGTTAACACCACCGGCTTGGCGCTGAGAGAAGGTGAAGGGACGAAGCTGTCACCTGCTAAGAGAACGCAGCTTAAACAACTCATAACGAAGAGAGTTGAACGCTTTGCCGCCGAAGGACCTCCTACGACTCACGCCGCTCATCACATTCGGGTTGATGCGAAGCAGGAGACGACCGCTTCACCACCCTATATGTCGCAAGGTAAGAGAGAGTTGTTGGACGGCGAGTTAGAGAAACAGAAAGAGGCAACCGACGATCCCTTCAGGGGGAGGGGGTGGTCAGAGAGAAGATACCTGATGTGCGAGCGTACCTCACACCGCATCAGAGCACGATATTTTAGGCCAGGTATGAAGTCTGTCTCAGACCGTAATTTTAATCGCTGTGCAGCTTACCAGCGATATAAAGTTGATAACAGGAAGCCTGCTGGACTACTCCAGGCTCCTGCACATGAAGGCAGGTGCGCACCTTCCAGATACAAGGTGGGTGATATTGTTTTGTTAAAAGCACAAGGGATGAACAATGTTAGCCTCGAACCGTCTGCGAAAGTTGTACCCCGGAGAGATGGCCCTTATCGCATTCGTGAAGTAGTAAGCCCTACTACTTACCTGGTGGAGGGAGTTACCACAGGTGAGCATGGAGGAGGGTACCACGTGACCGATTGGACTTCGTTCATCGATGATGTTGGGGCTCCGGTTAGGAGAAAACGCAGACGCGGTCGACCACGTAGAGTTTGTTGCTAGCCCGAACGCGAGGGCGCTATGTTCGAGCTAGAGGGGGAGTGTGTAGAACTGTTGCGTTCGCGCCGTCGCGCCAAAGTTGTTTCGCGCGCTAATCGTGCCACGCGCCGCGCGCCGCTTCAAAGTTACCTACCTACCTCGCTCGCTTCCCGCCGCCGCCGGCGCTCGCTCGCGTCCCCAGTCGGCCCCCCGCCACAGGCGAATCAATACGTCACCGCGCACGCGACAATCGTGCGCCGGCCACCATTACGTATTTGATGTAACTCGTGTATATAATAGTTGTAAGGACTCCATGTAAATAAACTTGTGCTGTGAAAATATAAACTGTGTACATACCGAGCCGAGCCGAGTGTTATTTCCTCACCCGTCCGTTAGACGTGTTTATTATTTGATTATTAGAGAAAGTCGGTTGTCTCTCAACCTTACATTTCCGGTGCTTATCACCAGTTCAAAAGGAAAAAAATATTGTCCCTGAAATAATACGGGTGCATTTTATTCCTAATCTATATTAACGATTTGCCGAGAGAAATAAATGTCCAGAGTGTCCTTTTTGCTGACGGCATCTCAATAGTGTTTCCATGTGACGACGGTAGCAATTTAAATTTAATACTGGTCGACACTATATTTAATACTGACAAAAATAGTAAATTGGCAAAAGGACCACAATTTTAAAATAACTTTCTCAAAAACTGAAATTATGCAATACAGTCCTTATCAAAAACGTTCATTGAGTATTAACTACTCATTCAATGACATACCGCTCCAGTGTGTCGATGAATTTAGACTCTTGGGACTGATAGTTGATACTAATATAAATTGGAAGGCACATATTAATTTTGTATCAAACAAAGTTGCAAGTTTTGCGTATGCTTTAAATGAGTCGAAAAGATCAACCGACTTCAAAACAGCGAAGACAGCGTACTACGCGTAGGTCTACTCGTGGTTAATATATGGCATTATTGTATGGGGAAATTGCGTCGAAGTAGAAAAACTGTTCATTTTACAAAAAAGATGTGTGAGAATTCTTGCGAATATAGACCAAATGCAGAGTTGTAAACCTTATTTTATTAAATATAAAATGCTCACCCTAACAAGCATCTATATTATGGAGGTAAGCAAGTTTGTTAGAAAACATGCGTCGTTATTCCCTGTGGCTAAGAATCAAAGACCGCTGCAACGCTCATTAAGAGTAAAAAATGAATTAG
Source organism: Mythimna separata (assembly GCA_030763345.1). NCBI lineage: Eukaryota > Metazoa > Arthropoda > Insecta > Lepidoptera > Noctuidae > Mythimna > Mythimna separata. The sequence goes on along the minus strand of CM061167.1, from coordinate 15,126,349 downwards.
CATTGCCAAGTTCAAAATTAGCTATGTTTCAATCAAGACCTCTTGTAATGTGCATAAAAATTTACAATAAATTACCGAATGAGATTAAGGACATAGAAACTGATAATAAATTTGTAAACGCATTTAAATTGTACCTAATACAGAAGTGTTACTATAGCTTAAATGAGTTCTTAACAAATTGACATTCTGTAATATTAATATTATCAAGATTATTTGAAGATTGACGCGTATAATTGTAATAAAGACATCCAATAATTAATAAATTAATACTTAAATGATGACAATAATAACGTAATAATAAATCTTGCATAACTTTATTTACTTAATAATGCATGCAATTATATTTTAATTTAATTTATATTAATCAACAAAAATTGTGCGGTGCCCTAGCAGGGTCCATGTACGAAACTTATAATTTTGTAGCAAGACCTTGTATACGTCATGAATGCAATAAATAAATAAATACGTATTTATTAAGTAGCATACGCTTGCTCACTTTTAATTTAATATTCCGAAGGTTTTCGGTGTACTTTTTTATAATTGCTTCAGATATTTTGCAGATTAGTAGCAATTCTTTCGAAGGGTACAAAAAACTACCTTTATTTTTTGCTATTAATTTTTTTCTTTTTTTAGCTTTAATTACTTTTAATTCAATAGCTTTACTTACTGAACTCGTTATGTGCTTAACGATATATCTGTGCGGATAAGCATTTGATTTTAAGTTTCTTTTCCCTGACTTTGTTGTTATGTAATTATCATCATCGAAATGTTGCGAACTAATTGTGCTACATTTAGTAGGGATCCAATCAATTGTACCAGTTGTGTCAATCTATAGTTTTCTTATACCTGGATCTGTTGGAAACACAAAACAAATTAAATCATAATTATGTTAGTTTCAATTAAAAAATTCATAAAACTTAAATACATAGAAACCTTACTCAAAATCTATTAATCGTGATAAATAATGTTATTTTAGTTATAAGGTGTTCTATTGATAATAATCATTTGTACCATAGTAATTATCGACATTGTTTACAAATTGGCACGGCACTATCGATATGTCAAAATTTCGTGGAATTGTACTTTTGGTTCTCTCACAGTGAACGTAATACATTGCGCGATCGCTCACGTCGTGCAAAATGGGGTACCATTTTGCACGATGTGCAAATCTATTGCAAGCAATATATTACTATTGGTCTGATTGCGATTATATCGTTTTTGTCTACAAACTTCATAATGCTAATGTTATAATTACAAATATCACAAGTATTTTAATGTTTTTGGACTTACCGATGGAAAGAAATCACATCTCGTGCTACACTACACACCTGGCTTTTTTTCCGACACGTTACAATAGCGCAAGACGGCATAATTTAATATTTTTGCGGAGCTTACGTACGCTGTCAAAACAAAAGCACGATTGCTGACCGGTAAAGTAAATTTCGGTTGATTATGAGCATTCGCTCATAACCGCGGCGCGCGTGCCACGCCCACAAGGCCTTTCTAACTTCCTTTATATGTTCTGTGGTACTTACTATACCCCAGGATGATATTCAAGGTCTGGTGATGATGACGAAAAGTTGCCATATGAATTATCTTAGTCTTTGGGCCCTTTAGTGTACCTCTGTAAGCTCTGTGTACAGAGGTTGTAATTGAAAGTTTTTTCATTGAAAATTTATTTCATTGAGTGTTTTCCCAACGACTTCGTGCGCGAGAACGTTTTTATAAAACCTTTAACAAAACCCTAACGCGGTATCGCTATCGCTAGCCAAAATTAACTTATACAAAATAGCAATCTATATCTTCTATAATATAAAAATGAAACCCGTTTTCCGTTGTCACGACATCACATGAAAACGGCTTGACCGATTTGGCTGATTCTTTTTTTAAAATGTTCCTTGAAGTTCAATGATGGTTCTTACGGAGAGAAAAATTCTAAAAAAAAAAGTTAGGTAAAGTAGGGTAGTGTAGGGTAGTGTAGGGTAGTGTAGGGTAGTGTAGGGTAGTGTAGGGTAGTGTAGGGTAGTATAGGGTAGTGTAGGGTAGTGTAGGGTAGTGTAGGGTAGTGTAGGGTAGTGTAGGGTAGTGTAGTGTAGTGTAGGGTAGTGTAGGGTAGTGTAGGGTAGTGTAGGGTAGTAAAGGGTAGTGTAGGGTAGTATAGGGTAGTGTAGGGTAGTATAGGGTAGTGTAGGGTAGTGTAGGGTAGTGTAGGGTAGTGTAGGGTAGTGTAGTGTAGTGTAGGGTAGGTAGGGAAGGTAGGGTAGGGTAGCGTAGGATATGTAGGGTAGTCATTTGACGGGAGCGAAGCCGCGGGTAAAAGCTAGTATATAAATAAAAATGAAACCCGTTTTTCGTTGTCACATCACATGAAAACGGCTTGACCGATTTGGCTGATTTTTTTTTAAAATGTTCCTTGAAGTTCAATGATGGTTCTTACGGAGAGAAAAATTCTAAAAAAAAAAAGTTAGGTAAATTAGGGTAGGTAGGGTAGTGTAGGGTAGTGTAGGGTAGTGTAGGGTAGTGTAGGGTAGTGTAGGGTAGTGTAGGGTAGTGTAGGGTAGTGTAGGGTAGTGTAGGGTAGTGTAGGGTAGTGTAGGGTAGTGTAGGGTAGTGTAGGGTAGTGTAGGGTAGTGTAGGGTTGTGTAGGGTAGTGTAGGGTAGGGTAGGGTAGAGTAGTGTAGTGTAGGGTAGTGTAGGGTAGTGTAGGGTAGTGTAGGGTAGTGTAGGGTAGGTAGGGAAGGTCGGGTAGGGTAGCGTAGGATATGTAGGGTAGTCATTTGACGGGAGCGAAGCCGCGGGCAAAAGCTAGTATTAAATAAAACTAAAGGTAAGCTGTTTTTAAATTCCAGTTGTATCCTGATTACCAATTGTTCCAAAGGCGTTTTGTTTTCGAAGTATGTCGGTATGCTGAAATGGAACGTAAACTATTGAACGTGAAAAAAGAAATGGATAGTTTTAACATAGAGCCATTTGCACAGAAAGACCCACCTGTAGCAAAACCGCTTAAAGAATTAGAGGACTTTGAGGTATTTTCATAAATTACGTTTTGTCTCCGTGTATTCCCATTGGCCCACGATCCTTGTGTCATACTGTACGCTGGACAGATTTGGGTTGCAACTTGGATGTCATCCTTCCTTTTTTTTTCGAGTTTTGGGTTCCCTACTCGAAGCGTTACAACCGAAGGAGTCCTTCCACGTCGTTTATGTCGCAAAAAACGGACAGTTTGACACTCTGAAAAGAATCAAAATTCATAAGCAAGGTCTCATGGCACAAATATAGGGAAAAGTCTGAAGTCTGAAAAAATGCCATTCGGAAAAAAATTCAAGACTCGATTCTGGTATTGAACCGTTTTCATAGGTAAGTTGGTACGGAACCCTAAGGGCGCGAGTCCTTACAAAAAAAAAATTCCTAGTTCTGGTTCTCCTCAGTTGGTTTAAAAGGGTTACGTTAAAAACATGCTTTTATAATTAATAAAGAAATATAATATTGCAGAACACGGTGCAAAAATGGGAAGTGGACATTCAAGAAATGAATCAAAATGAAACCAACATGCTGCAGGGTTATTTAGAGTTATCTGAGTTTCTCTATGTATTGGAGTATGTCGGACCCATTCTCGGAGAGGTTGAAGTAAAGAGAACTGAAATATTTAAAACGTAATTATACTGAAAGTTATTAATTATGAATATCATCTGGCTGTAAAGCCTTCTATGAAGTAGACTGTTGACTTTGAGACGGCTACGGAAATGTGATGGAGGCGAGTGTACGGCAACGGTCGAGACGGCGATATTTGGGGGAGGCCTAGATCAAGCAGTGGACGTCTTTTAACCAGTAATTAGACATGACGTTACACAAATGTTAAACTGGTACAGTAAGAGTACCTTTTGCACAATATCCAGGAGCGAGTGAATCGCTTGAGTTAGCCAGATGAATCTCCAAGAGGCATTTTTTAACCTTTCGCCAGGGTATCGTCGAACTACTGTCAATGCACAATATAAATTTTTAGTTAGTCTTAGTTGTAAGAGTGACACTGGGTGCGTCAGAATTATCAAAAATTAAAAGGATTTTCGGCGTCAAAATATATTAAATATTTTTGTTGTTGTAATTTTCGCTTTCGGTAGGAAACGAATTTTTCGAGGAGGCGATTTCAAATGAATTAACTTTAATAAAAAAATCGAAATAAAAAACTTCCTTATAATATTAATATCTTAAAAGCGACGTGACACGGGCATTACACGATCGTTATCTATGTTGATACTGAGGACCCTGGGATCTGTATTCCAGATGAGTTAATTGAATACCAATCAGCCAATTGTTGACAGCAAAGGGACAGTGGAGGAGCTTGGCTCTGGTGGGCGGCTGGTAATAATCTCTGGCGTTGTGCGGCGCATCAGGAGCATGGCCTTCGAGACTATGCTGTGGAGACTCTGCCACGGCATCATCTTTTACAGGCAGTCAGAACAAGATAAAATCCTTATAGATCCTAAAACTGTATGTATATATGTTTCGTAGTTTTTAATGTTAGGCTGCGGTTCCACTACAGATGAGCTAAGTGGCGTGCCTATGGATGTGTTTATGATTTAGTTCATCCCACTGATCGAGGGAAACATCGCGTATGACTTTTTGTTTTAACGTTTCGTTGTAACTCATCTTTTTTTTATTTAACATAAACAGACTAGTACTTGATTGCAATCCCGCCTGATGGTAAGTAGTGATGCAATTGTTGATGATGTGGCGCAGTAATGACTTCTCCCAATACAGAGTGGAGCAAGAATAGCATGCTAGATGGTTGTAGTTCGAGCTACCCATTGCCTAAATCCGGTTCGGGAACCCCTCGAATTTACCATGTAAGAACCTGCGGCATGCGGTACTGCCTCTCAAGTCACTCCACAAAGAAGGGACTTACCATCACGTGTGGCTTGATTCGCATGTTTAGATAGCAAATTATTTAACTTGTATAGCTACGCAGATTAGTTCTAATGTAATGTGTCCAGAGACAGAGACATAGTTTCGTAGGTTAGCTACACTGCTTAGCTAACTCGCTCATCGCTAGTATAACCGTAGCCTTATTCTGCTTTATCTAGAAATGCTGACACATTCATTTATATCCTCACAGCGTCAAGAAGTAAGAAAAGTGGCATTTTTAGCAGTCTGTCAGGGTAGAAAACTGTCGGAACGTATACAAAAAGTTTGTTCTGGATTTCAAGTGAACACCTTCCCTTGTCCTAGTATCCCTAAAGACAGAAAGGACTTGGCGTTTATGCTTGAGAGGAGAATCGGGGATTTGGAACAGGTAATATAATTGACAGATAAAAAAATTAAATCTATTTGCCACTTTGAAAGGGTATTCATACACTTACCAAAGCTATATCCTATACTGACTGTGTCCAAACCAAAAATTAGTTGGATTTAATTTGATAAAAGAAGAGTATTTTTTTTTTGGTGGAATCTTAATTTTATGTTAAATTGTTAATTAGTCTATTGTGATCACACACAGATAAATTATAAATAAAAGTTTATTGATTTCCTAGTCTATATATATAAAAATCAATAGCTGTTCATTAGTCTCGCTAAAACTCGAAAACGGCTGAACGGATTAATCTTGGTCTTGAAATGTTCATGGAGGTCAAGGGAAGGTTTAACAGGTGAGAAAAAATTGAAAAAAAAATCGACCGTACGAAGTTTGCCGGGTCAGCTAGTATTAAAATAAAAATGACTGTGAAGTGATTTCAAAGAGAAATCACGTTCTTAATTTCAGATAAATGATTATTTTTGATTAAGTAATTGGATTGAATGTGAACATAAATTTCATTTGATCTGGAATGACTCCTTGATTCACACACAAAATTAATATTAAAGCTAGGTCTGGCGCAATCACACGCAATAGCCTCCACACCAAGTTTATATAGGACACAGTGTATCGTAGGTACGGTGCACCGCTTGAGCGAAGCACCGCCGTATCCTCGTAGGGGCGATCGGCAGCAAAGACCTCTCGCGCCGTGCCCTGGTTCAGGCCACGGTCCCGAGTGAGGAGGAATAGCAAACGGACACTTCCTATTGCGAATCAGTAATGTAAAAGCACCGCGATCCATAAGGCGAAAAATAATTGTAAAATTTCCCAACTAAAACAAATGCGAGAGACCAACTAAAAAAAGATTATTTTGAACGTACAATTCCTAGTCAAGTAATATCAATATTCCAAGGTTTCAAAAGAAGGCAATTTTGTGGGCAACTTAAAGACCTGTTATTTAAATAATTGTTTTTAGGTTTTAGAGAAGACAAAATTCCTCCGCTGCAAATTCCTACGTGATGTGGCCAAAAATTATACCACGTGGATTGGTACTGTAAGGAAATCTAAGGCCGTATATCATGTTCTGAATAAGTTCCAAGACGAAAACACTCTGATTGGTGAGTGTTGGATTCCGGACGATGACTTGGATAAGGTTAAAAAATTATTGGAAGATGTTTCCGTAAGTTTTATTAAGTATTTTTTTACTTACTTTTTTCGTAGCTGCGTTGATGTCTTACAGTTGCGCAAAGGCCTGGCAAGGTCCTTCTTTCTTTCTGTATATCTATATATTTTGCTTTATGCCATTGAAATTTAAGTTTGATTCAAATATAACAATATTATTTTAAAAATACTACGTCTTCATACTAAGGTAGTGACTCGCTCTTTACCAATTTCTTATTAATTTTAATGTATTTTTTGCTATTCTTTCAGGAAAAGATGGAATCCAACGCACCTTCATTCTTGTCAAAAATTAAGACAAAAGAAAGCCCCCCTACTTACCATCGAACAAATAAATTCACGAGAGGATTTCAAAATCTTATCAATGCTTACGGTGACTCCACTTATAGGGAGCTGAATCCAGGTAAACACTAAAACACTGTATTTGACACATGTGCATATAGAAAAGCAACAATCTATACTAATACAATAAAGAGTTCATCATCATCTGCTTAGCCTTTTTCCAATTATATTGGGGTCGGCTTCCAGTCAAGCCGGATTTAGCTGAATACCAGTATTTTACGAGGAGCGGCTGCCTACCAGACCTCCACAACCCATTAACTGGGGTAACACGGTACTTCATGGCAAGACTGGAGTCAGTTTACTGGCTTCTGACTATCCGTAACGACTGCCAAAGATCTACAAATGACAGCCGGGACCAACGGCTTAACGTGCTTTCCGAGGCACGGAGGAAACTCGTTATGTTAAGGTGGTCACCCATCCACAGACCAACCTAGGCAAGCGTTGCTTAATCTTGAAGATCGACCTGTGCGGCAGTTATTATCTAGCCACGAGCTCCTCCAATACAATAAAGAGTTAAGCTTGTTTATTTGTTTTTATGGGATAATCTCTGAAGATCCCGGTCAGACAACAAAAATGTATGTGTTGATAGAAAGCTGTTTTCTTCTTGAAAACTATAGGCTATATTTTATGTAAAAAAAGATATGTTTACGTCATAAAATGACCATTTAATATATAGTATCGACTAAAGTAACATTTGTGTGCTATACATAGGTACCATCTTGTACTGAGTGAACAAGCGCTCAATGTAATGTGTTTGTGTTCATTGCGATATCATGTGTGCAGAATTATGTCTTGAATTTGACAACTTCACTCCATAGTGTTGTACCAAGTTGTAACTGTACCCATTATCGATTTATTGTCTCAAATTACTTTGTTTATAATAACCAGTTATTATTTTTTAGTAATTGTAGATTATGACCAGAGCAATGGTGACTCAGTGCGAACGGATCCGACTTACGAGCTGTACTCGTAGGTTGTTGCGGGTTTAAACCCAGTCAAGCGCATTACTTTGTGCCACTGCTATCAAAACGGTGAAAGAAAAAAAGCAGGCATGTCCTAGAACCAAAAATTCAAAGACATGTGACATTTACCAACCCGCACTATGTACTATATATTCAAAAGTTCCACTTGTGACCACGAAACCTTCGGAAAATAAAGTTGTATATCTTATTATTTTGTGATACGATTTTTATATTATGTTTTATCAACAGGACTGTACACGTTGGTCACCTTTCCGTTCCTGTTCGCCATGATGTTCGGAGACCTTGGCCACGGACTCATTTTAGTGTTATTCGGCGGTTGGATGGTTGTGAATGAGAAATATTTCGATGCGCAAGGGTCGACTAATGAAATTTGGAACATTTTATATGGAGGTATGATTTACATTACAACAAAAAATCGAAGACATGTGACATCCACCACTGGGCCCGCGTGGTGGATTATGGCCCATTCTCTCTCCTAGAGAGGAGGCCTGAGTCCAAACATGTGGGAGCATTATAAGGCTGATGCTATGCCATGCTTCGATTAACATTATGATTTATAGTCTTTGTTTTTTTACATTCAGGTCGATACGTGGTACTCCTCATGGGACTATTTAGCATGTTCACTGGATTTTGTTACAATGACCTCTTTTCAAGGGCCTTCTGTATAACAAACTCATATTGGATTAACTATTTTGGTATTGGTGAATTGGCGGTAGAAGAAAATTTTGACTTAGATCCTACTCTTGAAACAAGAACTCCTTACTTATGGGGTGAAGACCCAATGTGGAAGGTAAATATATAAAACTTTTTACCTTATTTCTTTTTGTCTTTTTTCTATTCTTCAGACCTCAACTTTGGGCGGTTCATTGAGTCCAAAGCCAATGCCTGCAAAAATACTAGGCCGCCTTCCAAAGGTCCGGCAGTACTGACGTAGTATAAGAAGCTTCTTTCTTTCTTATGCTATACAAAGCACAGGTCCGATCGTCCGTGCAAAATGCCATCTAAATTATAAATCATCAGAATGACTTCTCCCGCTCTTGGGCGGAGCGGGAGGGCATGTCAGACTCTTATTATAATAAGCTATCTATCTAAAGTTGCAGCTACTGAAGACAAACAAATCTATCTTTTTGCCCTTACTTGCTTTCCTTTATACCTGCCGAGCGACGGTTAGCATTTCCTACCAAAAGTTGTGTATTGACAGATAGAATCTTACTGTTTGTCGGGGATAGCTATCTATCTATGAACTGCGGTAGGTTATTGAAAACGGGCGTTAGTAAGGAATAGCTTTGGTGCCGAAAAGCTTGGTGCCAAAACAGGAATACTTCTAGTTAAACTCACACAAACAGGTTTGTCCCTAATGTTGTCGTAATTGATCGTCTACTTAGTGGTGATGATGATGACTGATGCGCGTGCAAGAAGAGCCTTTACAATTCAAATATTCTCGAAATGTCCAAATCGTGTAATTGAAACGTTTTTTCTCTTTTTGTTACAGCTGTCCAAAAATAAGATAATGTTCGAGAATTCGTTTAAAATGAAAGCTTCTATAATTGTTGGAATCACTCATATGCTGTTTGGCATAGCGCTCAGTTTGTTCAATCACACGTAAGTTGGCTAACTAGGATCTACAAGCAGGACGGTGTATTTGATTGTGACGTGTAATCGTGTCTAGTCAAACTTAACTAATTCATTGTTTAGTCAAAAGAGCTTTATAAAATTGCGTTTCTTGGTATGGTCAACCTCATCTACTGATTACCCCTTTATTGAAGTATTTTTATGAGAAAGGAATACCCATTACTCAATCGATGCAGCTGTCTGAATCATGGCGTAGCCTGATGGGACTCAAAGTGGCATTTACAAGTCCGAGGCCATGTGCTTTCATGGCCCTCGGAATGCGCCACCACCGGGTTTTCAAATAATGGTAGGAGGAGTTCACATCGGCGTCTGGCTCTCCCGCGAAGCGGTGAGCCTCCTTGTCGAATCTGGAGGCAACAGGACTTGCACGCATGCATGATTTACGTGTGGATACATTGAAAGTGAAATTCCGCTGCCGCGACAAGTCGAAGTTACAGCGGGATTTCATGGTAGAATACCGACTGCAACTGTCGCAACCCAGTGCTGGGCACGCCATAATTATGACGGTAAGTCCCCTCTTTGATGAGTTGTTGGAAAGACGTCACAGCGTTCTCAGCTTCCGTATGATGCAGGGCCTCGCCAGACATGATAAGTTTAGGAGGTTACTGCATCGGATTGAGGCGGAAGAGACGCCCGGTTTTTGGCTTTGTTTACCACCCGGAGGACGCGGTGAAGCATACTGTAGAGGTATGCACCGCTTTAGTGGAACACTGCCGTGTCTTCGTGGAGGTGATTGGTGGCAGAGAACTTTCGCGCCGGGCCCTGGGACAGGTCATGGTCGAGAGCCAGGAGAAATGACAGGCAGTCGCCTCCTTTTGCGAAGCAGTAATACTAGCAAAGGAGGCGGCCGCACGCGAGAGAGAATGGCCCTTACACCCCCGCCGCCAGGATTCCGATTCCGAATTTCAACCACCGTAGACGCTGGCTTGCGGTCGTTAAGCAATGAGAGGAGAAATCATGTGATGATTTCCCACCTTAAACAAACCGTAAAACCAATAAGTAGATAATACAATAATCAAGTAGATGCTAAAAATGTCAAAACTGTGTGTGTGGGTACAAAAAAAACTTAGAAGGTAGGTCGCAGGTAAGTATTTTATTACTGCGGAATAACCAGCCCTTACAAGATTAGGGCCACGCATTGTGAAGAATCCTCCAGTCGAGATTTCGAAGCCACGGTTATTAATTATTTAAAAATAAATAAGGTAGTTGAAAATAAAGCTACTCTTATATTACGTTAATTTTACCTTAATCACAAACTTACTTTTGTTTTCAGGTATTTCGGTCGTTACTATTCTATAATTCTGCAATTTATTCCTGAATTCCTGTTCCTACTATTAATGTTCTTTTGGCTGGTTGTCATGATTTTCATAAAATGGTTCCTGTACTCTCCTAAATCTCGTAAGTAAAAAGTATGTAGTTAATATTTTAGGCAGTGTCCTTTGGTTACGAAACGATCCGATGTGAAGTGCGATGTGAGTGGTTTTGTCCTGCGTACGCGGTGAAGCTTCAGTTGCCATAACTACAGGGTTATTAGTAATTCGAAGTATTCCTTGCAGGACGTCATAGTATAGTCCAGTCAAAATAGACTAAATTATTATTCAAGTTTGCATTAATTCCCAACAAGCTGGATTTTTGTGCAGGCCTTGAATACGTCATTACGAATGATATGTCAAAAGTCCCCATCGATCCCGCTTGTGCGTTGTTTTTTATTCGAGGTCAAAGGTCACAAATTAGCGTTTTTTGCGTATATCTCTGAAACAACGAGACCTATCGAAAAATGATACTACTTGCTAGCTCATGAGAACGAGTCTGAGCTTCCTTAAAGATGGTTTTCTTGAAGTCAAAGGTTGAAAGTTTAGGACACTCTTGGTCGAAGATGCTACGCTTTTTTTTATTTCAGCCGTTTTATCTGCTTCATTGCCACAGAACAAACAGTATTTCGTCAAAAAGACGATTCATTACCTCGTGCTAGTACGAGGAGGACTAATCCCAGATGTGGTAGCTATTTCCGCCTCACACTGTCTTTTAGCTGCAGCGATGCTGGTCTTCCAGGTGTATGCTTTACGACACTGCTTATGTATCGTTACAGATGGTTTTTCCTTCAAATATTCATCGAACTCATCATCCCTTAGCATGAGTGCATATTCGTATTTTCTATGTTTAAAATAGCCATAATTCGAGAACAGTGCATCGTAGAAGAAAAAATGTTGGATCTTTTTTGTAGACAATTTTACGATCTACAAACTTTGCCTGAACCATTTTTCGATAGGTCTCGTTGTTTCAGAGATATACGCAAAAAACGCTTATTTGTGACCTTTGACCTCGAATAAAAAACAACGCACAAGCGGGATCGATGGGGACTTTTGACATAACATTCGTAATGACATATTTAAGGCCTGCACAAAAATCCAGCTTATGGGAATTAATGCAAACTAGAATGTCTATTTTGACTGGACTAGTAGGGTTAAAGTGCAATAAATTAAGCCGACATATGTTCTAGCGAAATAGATGCCGTAGCAGATCTTTGTTAGTAATTAAAAGTTCAAAAATACTAAAATTTTGGCAAATATAACTAATCGAATATTTTAAGAGTGAATATTTTAAAAGTGAATATTTTATATATTATGTAACTTAGGCACCTCCCATAAATTGACGATCGATCTAAGCTAGCGGTTATGCGTAAGTTCAGAGTACAAGCCAGTCTTTTGGAGGAAGGTGGAACAGAGAGTAAAGTCCTACATGCCTCCCTTGAAAAGGGCGGATTCTCCGACCGGATAAGGTGTTATGTCCGGTGGGCTACTGCCCGATAGATGATTTTGGGTTGTTGTATCTATTCAAATCGCGCGGAGAACTTCGCTTGCGCGATGCAGTATTCTGTGACGTCATATGTAGTAGATGTCGCTACAACACAGGTATCTATAATGTGTTTTTTCTTTGCAGTGGATGATGAGAGGAACACTGCTTGTGCTCCTCAGATTTTGATATTATTTATTGACATGGTACTAATGTCTGAAACAAAGCCAGCTAATGAGGGTTGCCAAATTGCATACATGTTTCCGAGTCAGAGGCTAGTCCAAATCATTTTGGTACTCACTGCTGTAGCATGTGTGCCTGTTTTGCTCCTTGGGACACCAATATACAAATTGGTACACATGCGGAAGATGCGGAAAAAGGCCGTGGTACGTTTTTTTATACTATTTTTACGAAGTCATCTTCATCACCAATCATTATAGCCTAAGAGCCCGTGAACGCCAGACCTACGTTATTTTATAAAAGCTGAAAGTTTGTCAGCGCATACTCTTTACACAGATAAGAACGATGGACCATTATGAAGTTTGGGTTGCAGTGGCTTTGGCAGATAAACGGTACCAAATATGTGTAAACTGTAAAATATCGGTCTGTTTATTATTAAATCACGTTTTAATAAAAAAATCTGTCATCATCATCTGCCTAGCCTTTCTGAACTATATTGGGGTAGGCTTCCAGTCAAGCCGGATTTAGCAGAATACCAGTATTTTACGAAAAGCGGCTGCCCACCAGACCTCCACAACCCATTAACTGGGGTAACACGGTACTTCACTTCATGGCAAGACTGGAGTTAGATTTACTGGCTTCTTACTATCCGTAACGACTGCCAAAGATATACAAATGACTGCCAGGACCTACGGCTTAACGTGCTTTCCGAGGCACGGAGGAAACTCGATATGTTAAGATGGTCACACATCCACAGACCCTAGGCAAGCGTTGCTTAATCTTGAAGATCGACCTGTGCGGCTGTTATTATCTAGCCACGAGCTCCTCGAATAAAAAAATCAGTATTAAACCAAATTACAAGATATGTGCAATTTCATTATTCTCGTGTTTATTTAGGAGCGATTTTTTGTACGTTATTACCCTATAAAGGGTTCCACTTTTTTATTTGAATCTGCTGTCACCATGCAGTAATATTGCATTTGTTGTAGGCAAAACTCAATGATTTCAAAAGGAAGGGAGATGGGGATCCACAAGTTTTAAAGGATCTTGAAGAAGATGTGGAAAATAACACAATTTCTGTAACCGAGTTGATGACACATCAAGGAGTACACACGATTGAGTTTGTTCTCAGCACTATATCACATACAGCTTCGTATCTCCGGCTGTGGGCTCTGTCACTTGCGCATTCACGTAAGTATTGGCACTTGAGTTTAGGGTATATACTTTTCCAGGCAACTTAGCAACACACTTAGCATTACTTCTGTATTGTGGGTTTATTCACAAACTTCAGAGTCCAGCTCTGTCCGGAAGCCCGGAGCTGGACTCTGAATCAAATGGTCATAATATAAATATTTACGTATACAGTGTGGGATTCCAAACTAGTAACACAAACGTGGAATCGTGTCATCGTAGGCGTACGATACACCACACGCGAAAGGCTTGTTGGAATGGGGCTGGCTTATGGATGGCGAGCATTGAGTAACTCGTTATCCTGTAAGGATCAAGCCCGATTTGAAGGCACGTTGTTTCACACGCCCCTCAAAAATATGTCTGATAAATCAACGAGAGGCCCTACTGGGGCCACACTTTGGAAATAGCACGCAAAGGTCAACTGAAGGAACACAGGTGGGTTTTAGTCAGTTAAAATCTGACCAGAAAGACCCAGATCAGGAGTTTTGACGATTTTCCACTCCTAAAATATTGACGTATATATAGTACGCGAGATTCGAGTTGCGTTTTTATATATTATTCACTCTACCTGTTGAAGATCTCCGCTGTGCCCATGTCTCCCACCAAATATTTCAACTTCGATGGAGATCAACCCATATTCGAGCCCAACCAATGTTCGAGCTTGGTTCTTACCGGAAGATCGAATGGCTAGTAAAATCGACAACCCTGCTCCTACAATGATGGAAATTAATCGTCTTACGGCTCCCTTCGGCTGGAGTGTCTCCAGGCGCGGTCGGGGCATGGAGCTAATATCCGCCACGCGGTACCGGTAGCCTCCTTGACTCGCATTACTTTTCGCACAAGGTGTCCACCTTTTTATTCTCTCTAAATGCGTACCATGGCCTGAACCTGACGCGAGAGGTCCCCGCCTCCGATCACCTCGTTTCGCCTAAGCGGGACAGATTACTACCGTACCTGAAGGACATAGTGGAGTGTCCTACGGGCGATTAGCATGATTGTCAGACCCGGGCTTTTACCACCGAATCCAACACAGGAATCTGTCAGAAGTCAATAAGGTGATTTGGAACCTGCTGAGAGACCTTTTGCTTGTTGATGTTACCTGTCGAATCATCCCAGCCATGTAGAGAGATGTTAATGGCGTATATGGATTAGCAAGTAAAACTGTTCCAATAAGTAGATCAGTCTTAGGCCCGGCGCCCACTATCGGTGGGCATCGGTGCGGCTCGGTAGAGCTCGAGCGCTTTACGCCGGCTTCGGGCGGCTTTGGGCGCCTTAGAGCTGCGTCGGGCGACTTAGGCGGCTTTGGGCGCCTGAGAGCTGCCTCGGCAGTCGTAAACACGCCTAAGGACGCCGTAGCTGATTTTGGGTAGCCTAAGGATAGTTCTGGCTGCAGAAACATCGCAGAGCAGTCACTCGTAACGTTCCGTAAAAACAGTTGTGTGTGTATTTATAATGATGGATTGGGACTTAGTTCTCATTGTTCATCTTGCTGAAGAAGAAGAGAAACTTTTTTTTATTTTTACTTGGTCCCTGTATTAGGACATTTTTAGTAGTATTTTGGTTAAAAAAAATGCCAATAACAGTTTTCTTTACGAATGTACATGCGCAGAAGTTCGCAGAGCCTATGTTCAGGACTGCCAAGTTATTTTGCGTCTACTTGTACGATACGATAATGAAGGCGCGTGCGGTGATCGAAATGACTGTTCTGCGACGTGTCTGATCCGAAAATGCCACCCAAGCTACCCGAAAACCGCCTGGGCATCCTTAGCCATGCTTACGGCCGCCCGAAGTCGCCCGACGGAGCTCTAAGGCGCCCAGAGCCGCTCGAAGCCGGCGTAAAGCGCTCGAGCTGTACCGAGCCGCAGCGATGCCCACCGATAGTGGGCGCCGGGCCTTAGCTTTCTAACGCCCGTTTTCAATAACCTATCTATCTACAGTTGCAGCTACTAAAGATAATGTCATTTTAGTCTTGGAGATTAAAAACAGACTTTATTCGCTGGTTTTAATTTAATAAAAAAAATCCTTTTGTTAAAATTGCACTAAAATTGTTTGTCATTTTATTTCAGAACTCTCTGAGATGTTGTGGAACATGATTTTGGCAAGACTAAGCCTAAAAGTTCATGGTTATATGGGTGCTGTTCGGTTGATCCCGATCTTTGCAATCTGGGCCTTCTTCACTCTCTCAATCCTTGTAGTGATGGAGGGTTTATCCGCTTTTCTTCACTGCCTTAGATTACACTGGTAAGTTTTTTCGTCTAATGTTCTACATATATGGACAAGCCATCATCTATATATATATGTCGCAGCAATTTGAATCAGCGCCATCTATCTCTCACTGGAGGAACTATGTAATTAGATTCAACAGCCTTAGCTGAAACTTTTCCAAACTGAACCTGATCTTCCAAACCTTAGTTTGGGAACGTCAAGTATTTATAACTTGGGGATGGTTAGCGTGGAGTAATGGCGACACCGAATGAATAGTCCGGCTGGAAGATAGCCGGATATTGGACATTGACAGGTGCATGGACTTTGACAGTAAATTTTTATGGTTTTTAGGGTTCCGTACCTCAAAAGGAAAAAACGGAACCCTTATAGGATCACTTTGTTGTCCGTCTGTCCGTCCGTCCGTCTGTCAAGACCCTTTTTCTCAGGAACGCGTAAAGGTATCAAGTTGAAATTAAAACCATATATTGAAATCCGCGGTCTCTTGAAGTTGTGCAAAAATCAAACTTTTAAATTGACGGGAAAAAAAGATACGCCCGTTTATGTTGCAAAAAACGTACATTTCGACGCTGTCAAAGGAATCAAAACTCATAGGGTGCTTCCCGTTGACCTAGAATCTTGAAATTTGGCACGAAGCAAGGTATTATAGCACTAATATCGGGAAAAGTCTGAAAACTGAAAATTTTTAGTTACGTCACAAGAAAAAAAAATTGAAAAGTCTTCAAGACTCGATTCGAGAATTAAACTATTTTTATAGGTAGGTTGGTACGAAACCCTCAGTGCGCGAGTCCGACTCGCACTTGCCCGGTTTTTTTTCTGATTAACCTAGAACTGCAGCTAGACACAGGTGTGCTGGAAGCTTGGAAGCTGTAAAAGGCATTTTTGGAATCGGTCTGGCGGCCTGGATAGACAATCTCTAATACTCCACGCTAAACTTCCCGCGTTCCTAGATTTAGGATCGAGCCATATTGTGTGTAAGCAAATAAACAAAAGTGATATCGAAGACTTTGCTTTGCTTTCCTGACATATCACGACCCCTCTGATAACGAGACTCCGTTATATATAAAAATGAAACCCGTTTTCGGTTGTCACAACATAACAGGAAAACGGCTTGACCGATTTGGCTGATTTTTTTTTTAAATGTTCCTTGAAGTTCAATGATGGTTTTTACGGAGAGAAAAATTCTAAAAAAAAAGTTAGGTAAAGTAGGGTAGGTAGGGTAGTGCAGGGTAGTGTAGGGTAGTGTAGGGTAGTGTAGGGTAGTGTAGGGTAGTGTAGGGTAGCGTAGGATATGTAGAGTAGTCATTTGACGGGAGCGAAGCCGCGGGTAAAAGCTAGTCTAATATATAGATATCACGTGTCACAGTGCTTATGTTTGTTGTATACCTCGAAATGACTCGACTGGTATTAATGACTATTTTCCATATGAGATAGGTATATGAGAATGGTCGTAAAGTATCCTCCCGCCCTATTATACATTTTTTATTCACGATTTTATTACTTTTGTTACGATACATACTTACGTATTCAGTTAGTATTATTAAATACTAACTAGAATTTGATAATAAATATTTTAACTATTTTAATAATAAACAAGGGTCAGCTCACACCGAGACGCGATGTGAAGCGACGCTGCACGCATATTTTAATAGAGTGACTCAAAATAGAACTTTATATACTACGCGAAAAGATACACATTTCATAGTGAGAATTTAGAATCCGTTGTTTCATGCAGCGCTGTGCGCCTCGTGACGCTGCGCGGCGTCTCGCTGCATAGCGGAACATTTTTACATTCGCGTCGTCGTGTTGCCAACGATTTTACTATGCGCCTCGCAACGTTACGATGCGTCTCGCAGTGTCGCGCGGTGCAGCGCGAAATCACTGGCCTCTTTCAGTATCGTCGCTTCGCGTCGCGACTCGTGATTAACTGACCCTAAGTTTTACCATTTGGATTGCTGTCGATTGATAATTAGTTACCATCCGCTCAAAATCTGATAGAAGATATCTGTTTTACTGTAAACGAATAAAAAAAAAAATCAAAGCATTTGAATCCTTAATTTCATTTTTGTTTCCGATAACTCGATGAACTATTTCATACATTTTACTTACCCCGATATCGGATCGTCGTCTGACACCGATATCGGATCGGATAATGTGAAAACGCTCTAACGAACACCATGTATCAGACTGATTTGTTGTTTTCAGGGTGGAATTCATGAGTAAGTTTTACATGGGTGGTGGCTGGCCATTCAGACCATTTTCCTTCAAAGCGTTACTTGAAGGAGATACTAGTAGGGCAGACAGTGGATGTAAGAAGTTCAACTTATGGCCTTGAGACTTTCCACTTTTCTGGAGACGGTATAACTATGCATGCTTTCGTAGTCTGTGCACTCAAGTTTTGCCAATTCGAAATCTTGGAGCCGTCGCCCACGGCGACTTTTTGTAGGAATCAGTAGCAATGCTATCGCGCGTTCGCATCGATACAGTCGCTATGCGGTCGCTAGCTGTTTGCCCTCGCCCACACCACGATTCTCAGTCGCAATGCAAAGGCTATAATGTCGCGCTTCTGTCGAGATGTAATTCAGTAACATGACAATGTTCGCGATGCTGTAGCGCGTTAGTAGCACGTTAGTAGCGCGTTGTCATAGCTTCTGTAGCGAATGGCAAATGCGTCTTACATGCGATAGCATAGATGCATAAAGTCGTCGTGGATGAGGACCCTTAAACTTAAGAAGACTAATCGCTACGATTACATTTATACAGAAATCTAAAAACTAGTGAACCTGTCCTTGCAATCATAATAGAACTTCTATTAGTTTTTCGGTATCAGTGTAATTGAATTTCAATAGATATCAATGCAATACATTATATATAATTTATGCTACTCATATATAATTTAATACGATAATTTGTTTGTTGACATCAATTTGTAGAGCTTGTTGTACAAAAAAATTGTAAATTCATAACAGTTTGTCCGCTACGGTATTCCCGTACGTTTATAATTTAGATGTCTTCAAGGCTAGAGTGCTTCAAAAGCATTTTGATAGCTTCAGTGCTGGCTCTATTTCTTTGAGGAAAGGGTGACACTCAGTTACAAGCTTTAAGAAGGAGGTGGTCTCTTGATTGTAGTGCACGACGCTGCTTTAAGTGGTTCAAAGATAGTGCCATTATGCGGTGTGCGGTGATGCAATCAGTTGATTTTGCCGTAGCTACAAAGGATCTTTATTCTTTATTGTACACAGATATTTAAAAGTAGGACAGGTGATGCCAAAATTGGGTTTTCTTGCAGCAAACCTTAATAGTTTTCAATGCTTGACGCACATCCCATCGCCATCTTAGCCAAAGAATAAACACGACGTTACGTTGTGCTGAATACTTGTTTCTCGCTGTTGCAAACTACGATCGAACAGTAGACATATTTAATACATAGACACACATATAGACACATTGTACCCGCTACTAAGTACCGCGGCGTTGTGCGTTCTGATCAAGAGCTTAGCCATTGTTATATTATCTTTTTACTTTTTTAACCAATTAAAAAAAATATCGCTAACTTTTTAATTAAAATATTTCATAAAACGTTACAATTAATACATTTGTTATTATATTTAGTAGATAGTTATTTTACCTAATAAACTTTATTGTCCATTAGTTATGTGTTTTAATTTATCATTTTCTTGCTCTTTTTAAAATGAATATCTTACCGTGGAACTCAACAAGTAACAGAAGTAACAGAAGTTCATATTGTTATTTTATAACTTTTTTTTTTATATAGGTAAATATGTTTACGTTTAGCATTTTGGTCCATATATGCGACATGGTTTTGTTCTCAATCCTTAATGTACGAAATAAATAATTAACTTGGATTTCTTATATTATAAAGTTAATCATCATATTTCTGTCATCATAATTAAATTGTGGGGATAATAATATCGTGCAGTGACTGATAATTAAGTGCAGTTTGATAGAGTGCGACTAATGAAAGCGCGACCTGGAGTTTTTTTTTTCAATTTAGTTGGCAACATTATTCAGCCGCTTTTGGCGGATTGACTTTGGTTTTGTGTCAGATTTGAAATATTATTGTGTGTATGCACGTACGTAAGTGAAATATTAATTTGTAGGTACCCCCAAAATGTGGTCACCCTACACACTGAATTTACAAGAAAATAGTTAATGATGGTTTTTTCAGAATCTAAAGCATATACATTGCTGAATTGTACTGGTATATTTAGCAGAAATTTCTGCTAAATGTTAGTATATCTGGCTTTAGATTACCTTGAGATTTCAGGTGGCTACAGTCAAACATATATAATTAGAACGTCAGGATTGAGGAGCCATATTAAAAGTATTGTATTTTCTTTCATTTTAGTGCTACAGAAGCGAAATTTTTAGACGGTTATGTGCTAAATAGCTGCTAAATGCTGCAAAATTTTCATAAATGTGCATCCATTACTTAACGAGTTTTCAGGTGGCTCCTCAATCCAGACGTTTAGATTTAGGAGCCACATTTGCATTAAAATAACTAGTGATATATTTTGCTGCTAAATCTAGAATTCGTGCTGCAAAATAATCTACACTGCTGCTAAATAATGGTGAGATCAGATTTAAAAAATCTGATGTGGCTCCTCAATCCTTACGGACATCCACATTACCACTTTAATGGATGGTTCGTATCTGAAATCATTGTACGTATTAAGTACTATAAAATAGACTTGCTTATATTAAAAAAAAAAAAACCTTTCATATCTATTTAATAGCTATTTCAATTTTTAGGTTAGGACATGCCTGACAATAATTCAATAGCAATAGTATAACTTGACAACTTACAACTATTGTCGTAGGCGCTTAGTACGCAATAGGAGGATTCTATCTTTACCTGTTTACTAATATATAACTTATATGTACTTATTCAAATAAAGGAGATATTAATGCTTCTATAAATTTAAAAACCTGTATAAATAATACGTATTTATTGTGATACAAGTACTTTGACGATTAAAAACAAACAAAAAGTTGACTTCATTCACACACAACATATTCTTTTCCACAATAATAAAATAATAACAAAACCTTTTATTTTTATATAAGAAACTTGTGTATTTAAAAACTTGTGATAGTAAATAATATTTATTCCTGGGTCACATGTAACTTTTAATGAAAACTATAATTAATGGCATCAATTCAGTATGATCAAATAACTTCAAATCATTAATTAATTTTGGGTAATTGTAACAGCCATGAAATAATGTGGTACAATTATTTCTCTTTCTAGTACCAAAAGGTACATATCCGTGCAGTCTACTGCCATTATCCCTGGCCTTGTTTATGTCCGTAAGGATTGAGGAGCCACATCAGATTTTTAAAATCTGATCTCACCATTATTTAGCAGCAGTGTAGATTATTTTGCAGCACGAATTCTAGATTTAGCAGCAAAATATATCACTAGTTATTTTAATGCAAAGGTGGCTCCTCAATCTAAACGTCTGGATTGAGGAGCCACCAGAAAACTCGTTAAGTAATGGATGCACATTTATGAAAATTTAGCAGCATTTAGCAGCTATTTAGCACATAACCGTCTAAAAATTTCGCTTCTGTAGCACTAAAATGAAAGAAAATACAATATTTTTAATATGGCTCCTCAATCTAAACGGTGGGTTTCAATCAAGAGGTGAATTTCTATTGGATGTGAGCGATCAATTAATATATTCGACATAATGATCATTTAGCAGGTGTAGTGTTTGTTTTTGCAGTATAGGAATAAAATAGTAAAACAGATAGAATAAAATAGTAGAACACATTTTCTTTGGCTCCTCAATCCTGACGTTCTAATTATACATGTTTGACTGTAGCCACCTGAAATCTCAACGGAATCGAAAGCCAGATATACTAACATTTAGCAGAAATTTCTGCTAAATATACCAGCACAATTCAGCAATGTATATGCTTTAGATTCTAAAAAAACCATCATTAACTATTTTCTTGTAAATTCAGTGTGTAGGGTGACCACATTTTGGGGGTACCTACAAATTAATATTTCACTTACGTACGTGCATAAACACAATAATATTTCAAATTTGACACAAAACCAAAGTCAATCCGCCAAAAGCGGCTGAATAATGTTGCCAATTAAATTGAAAAAAAAAACTCCAGGTCGCGCTTTCATTAATCGCACTCTATCAAACTGCACTTAATTATCAGTCACTGCACGATATTATTATCCCCACAATTTAATTATAATGACAGAAATATGATGATTAGCTTTATAATATAAGAAATCCAAGTTAATTATTTATTTCGTACATTAAGGATTGAGAACAAAATCATGTCGCATATATGGACCAAAATGCTAAACGTAAACATTTACCTATATAAAAAAAAAGTTATAAAATAACAATATTAACTTCTGTTACTTAATTATAAATCTTATGGAACAATGCACATAACCGTCTAAAAATTTCGCTTCTGTAAAGCGAAATTTTTAGACGGTTATGTGCTAAATAGCTGCTAAATGCTGCAAAATTTTCATAAATGTGCATCCATTACTTAACGAGTTTTCAGGTGGCTCCTCAATCCAGACGTTTAGATTGAGGAGCCACCTTTGCATTAAAATAACTAGTGATATATTTTGCTGCTAAATCTAGAATTCGTGCTGCAAAATAATCTACACTGCTGCTAAATAATGGTGAGATCAGATTTAAAAAATCTGATGTGGCTCCTCAATCCTTACGGACATCCTTGTTTGGCATCGTGGCCAGGCCAGAACGGAAAACACAACTTTAATAAGTGATTAAATAAATAGCATTAATTCTGCTAATGAGCGATTAGGGTTCATTAATAATTGACAGCTTTAAGTATCCATAGATCGAAGCGTCGTCAAATCACAGAGCGTCTGAGTAAAAATAAAAATAGAACAACATTTTTGTTATAATATCAATCTAGGCTCATTAAAACTGTGATTTATTTTATTTTTAATGCTATTCCTTCTGATTAATGATGTTTTTTTTAACAAAAAAGAACAATTTTTATTGAATTAAAATATAAGCTGTGGCGCGTTCCGATGTCACCGAATGAGGAGTCACTGACATTCCGACGTTACGTACCTACTCCTAATGTCAGTGTCAGAATTGTCAAAGAAGTTAGGTGGGGGGAGGGGGGGCAACCTCAAACAGTAGGTATATTTTTTAAATTGTGCGTTTTGTCGTTTTGGAAAAAAGGAAAAAAGCAATTCTTGCTGGAGTGAAGTCTTGGAATGCGCTAATGGAATCAGAATTTGTGCTAGTCAAATAAGCGAAAGTCGCTGACCGCCAGTGGCTGGTGACCAGTATGCCCCGAGCCTCGTATTCATGGTAAACAGTATGGGTTGTCCACACGGCAGTCCGCATTAAAATGTTGCCCGAGGAAGTAGTGTTTTCTGTATCTTATGTATAGTATTTCGAAACTATCTTCTGCAAAGAGAAAATTTGACGAGTGACCTCAAAATAAATTACGGGGCTTATGCCCGTTGTCACCAACAGCCCCTAAAATTTAAGTGTCTCTTAAGCCAATATAATCACGGTTTTTGCAAGTTATTAATAAGTTATTATTCTGAATTAAAGTATGACATCTTTAAAAGTGTTCGATTTCATACTTTGATTCAGAATAATAACTTTATAATATGCAAAAACCGTGATTATATATGCTTAAGAGACACTTAAATTTTAGGGGCTGTTGGTGAAAACAGGCATAATGCCCGTTTTCACCAACAGCCCCTAAAATTTAAGTGTCTCTTAAGCCAATTTAATCACAGTTTTTACACATTTTTAAGTTATTATTCTGAATTAAAATATGAAAACTTTAAACTTACGTGTTCGATTTCATACTTTAATTCAGAATAATAACCTAATAATATGCAAAAACCGTGATTAAATTGGCTTAAGAGACACTTAAATTTTAGGGGCTGTTGGTGAAAACGGGCATTAGCCCCGTATTCATGGTAAACATTTGTTTAGCAACAAAGTTAGAATCAACGTCTTTCGAAGTTGCTGTCAACATGCTGCTGGCAACAGTGTGTGTTGCAGAGTTGATAACAGCAGGTTGACAAGCTCTCGCTCGATGAGCGGACTGCCGTGTGGACAACCCATACTGATTTAAACAAAGTTTCCAACAACATTCTTGCCGTTCATCAACATCGTTGATCAACTGTTGTTAAAGAAATGTTTACCATGAATACCCAGGCATCAAACTCGGCACATGACTAGGTAACGTATGAAAAAAAACGGCTACCAATATGTTCAAATACGTTTTTATTTCAAATAAATGAATCATGATAATTTTGTTCCTGGCAATGAAGAAACTTTTTCACCATCAAAAATTTTGCTTCCTCGAGATTCATTAACAAAGAGATTTCACTGTAATTAATTTGAATTTTCATGAGTGATCTTGTGCTGTGTTCATCATCAGCCGTACTTTCATCATCAGGGTGTGTTTGTGTTTCTACGTTTATTTATGAGGCGTACTTCTTTTATCACCAGCCGTACTTTGGTTAGTCGATGTAGTCTTGGTACTGTGGCTGTGGGCATCAGTTTCAGCTTCTTCCAATAGTGAGACGCAGTCTGGGGTTGTGGTTACATTTTCCTTGATAACCTTGGTTCCGCTCGGTAGGTAAATGCCGAAGCGGTCCTGAAGAAAAATGAAACCTTTTGAATTATACATATATTTACAGCAGTACAAGGTATTCAACTAACGGATCGATTTCAAAAATATATAATGCGTGTCGTAAAAGGTGGCAAAATGGTTTAGCAAAGTGTTTAGTTTTTAGTAGTCTTTTTTTTGTAGTATGCATTTAGAAATAGCAAAATAGATGATGGGGTTGCTGGGGAGCATGCCGTGTCTTGTAGCATAGGACTTAAAACCGAACCAGAGTGTTGCAATGGCAGTAGGGCGAGCAGCGGGATCGTGGGCAGGTCGAGCGGAAAACTCATAAATATTTCTATGGATGAACCCAGTTAATGGGTTGTGAAGGTCTGGTAGGCAGCCGCTCCTCGTAAAATATTGGTATTCAGCTAAATTCGGCTTGACTGGAAGCCGACCCCAATATAGTTGGGAAAAGGCTAGGTAGATTATGATGATGATTTCTATCCATGAACTCACAGTAGCAGCGGGCTGATTGAGCGAACCGGAAGCGGTCCGGCCGTAGCTAGCTCGTGTGATAATTTCTTCCCATATATTTTTTAATCACTTGTCGATTTGAATGATTTGAGTCACAAATTCCACAAAGGTGGCCGAGTCAATACAGCACTTTGTCTGACCAAATCGAGCGGTAAACGCAAACTGACTTGAGTCCGCCTGCCCCGCTCGCGACGCCCGCTGTCCAGCAGCGATTCCCGCTCACCCGCCTCGCTGCCACTCTAATTGCACACTTATTGGGACTGAGCGGAATATGACTGCCGCATCGATTGTGAATCATTTCTGCATCGGATTCAGGCGGAAAAAACGCGCAGGTGTGACCTTTGTGCAGATCGACGCCCGGGTGTCACTTCTGTGCAGATCGACGCCCGGGTGTCACCTCTGTGCAGATCGCCCGGAGAGCACAGTGGAGGTGTCTTGTCGAGAGTTAAACCTTAAAAAATGCCATGGAATGTGAGATTTCAGCACATGGAAGGTGAAACGGGTCTGTTTAAATTACCTCTTAAAATACCACGTTTAAGAGATCACACAAATTACTTTATACTATAGCACAAAATATCGCTCGACACATATTTATAAAAACATTATAGTACCTATAGCAAAGTGTGAAGGTGTTCTTAAAAAATGTATGGCGAGCGATATTTTTGTGCAATTAACTCTACGATATATGCTATTATATATGTGTAGTGTGATATTATGACCTTTAGGGCACATCTCTGAATACTTGCTCTGTCGTTTACATAACCTGGCTTAATAGATGCGAGTAAATAAATATGTTCAACTTACCTTTCCATATCGATTGTAGTAGGCCAATGGTTGACACTCGCAAGGCCGCGGGGGAGGCCTCTTATAGCTCTCGTGGGACGAAATTGTGCTCTTAGGAGTCGGTGGCGTCTCATATCCTGTTAAACACAAGTTTTATTAAGTCCCTAATATAAGAATAATTCAAAGGTACGTTAGTAGCAGCTAGTTTAAGGGCCTGTTTCACAATGTCCGAGTAGGCACTACTCACTGAATAAATTCAAAATTGGAACAGAATTTGTAAGAAATTATCTGCCAAGTAAGATACTCGAAACTTAATCATAGGTGGTGAAACAGGCCCTAAAACTAAAAGTGAATAGATAACAAAGTATGTCAATGGTTCGGAACAACTTTTAAACCCTAAGGTAACATACTCCGGGTTTTTGAATTCCTTTATGTTAATTCAGAACAGGTCTACCCGTGTACCAAATTTCAGCCAAATCCGTTCAGACATTTGACCGTGAAGGAATAACAAACATACCTACATACATATTCAACCATACAAAATAGTGATATATAGTTATTATGAATCTTAAACCAGTTCAATTAAATTTACTTCTGGCTTCTGCTCGCGGCTTTTCCGCGTGAATGTTGTTTGAAGCGAAGTCGAAGTCGAAAACAGACAAGAAGTAGCCTATATCCATCGTTAGAGAATTAAAATCAGTTCAGTAGACCAACCGTGAAGGAGTAATATACAGACAGAGTTACTTTTATACGTCTTATAATATTAATATAGATTTTGAAATTGAACTGTGCTAGGTAGACACTAAACGCTGCCCGCCCACGACATACTTTTTGTAGGTCCGAGAATAATCGTCCCGATAATCGTCACAAATTATAATCCTACAGTATATTCACACACTTTTTGACAGACTTTTTGTAGTCCGTGTGCGTTGCACTATATGCTATCAGTGTGTTCTATTTTACACCTACAAAAAATCGTTGACCGATTATCGGTCATGGGCGGGCAGCGAAAACCTAAAAAAATGGTATGTATGGTTGTGATTGCGTATTAAAACTTACATCATAGCTTACCAGGTTCTTTCTCCTTACTTATGGTTGTAAATAGTCCAAAATATTAAATTTATAATGAATTGCTACACGATAATTTACAATACGACTTTGATAAAGAACTGTTTGACATAAAATGTCAGACGTATGTTTTTTTTCTAATAAGAAGAAATTAACATCACGGTCGAAGAAGGTTGAATATTGAAAATAAAACCTTTGAAGTTCTTCTGTCGTCTCAGGGTCTTCTTAAGTTTCTTCCTCATTCGTTTCTCCCAGGCTATCTCAGCGGCTGAAATACAATGAATAAAAACGTTATTCAATTTCACGAGATAACTGGAATACCGAAGGCTTGCGAGCTTGCGGACGACGAGCACTGTACCAATGTTCGTCGTCCAGCCGTTATTCATAATCTGAATTCGTATTCTCAATTATTCATTAAGACATTATCAGTATGCTCCGCACACATTTTAATTTTTATGGCGGTAATTCCCACGGAAGGTTCTGGAGAGGCGGCCACGTACCGGAAGACGCAGCGTTAGAAGGCCACCGTACCACACGTATCCGATGGACGCGAGACGCACAGAACTGGTCGTTGTGACGAGGCTTGGGGGAGGCTTATGTCCAGCAGTGGATGTCTTTCGGTTGAGATTATGATGATGATAAAGTTCCATCTTTGAGGAGTGGTTGGAAAAACGACATGGCGTCCTCTCCGTCCCTATGTAGCTGGTCCCCACCGGACATATTAAGTTCTGGAGCATTCTGCATCGAATTCAGGTGAAGGGAACGCCCAGGTCTAACCACTGAGTGGATTGCCCGAAGGACACTTTAGAGCAAACAGTAGAAGTGTGCCTGCTGTGGAGGCAATTGGCGGCAACGACCTATTTATTGTGCCCGGCCCTTGTGCAGACCATGGTTCGGAGCGAGGAGGAATGGCAGGCGGTCGCCTCTATCTGCGAAGCAATAATGCTAGCAAAAGAAGCGGCTACTCGTGACAGGACAGGCCCTCACACCCCAGCGCGCACCCCGATACCGACGTGTAAACACCGTAGGTGCGAACTTGCGGACGGCGAGCAATAGGTGCAATACTCGTCGTACCGAACCCAAATCGTTGATGGCGCATAGTGTTCTACGTACGCCTAAAGGTAATGACTGTCACAAAATTGCAGGAGCATCTGGAGCCATGGGTACAGTTCTGAAAGAAAAATAATTCATAATCTGGAATCAGATTATGAATTTTTTCAGTTGAGACTGCCAAAAGCAAAGCTAACCGTACTTATTCCTCTTCCATAGAGACGTTTAATTGCGCCGGGAATGACGAGACAACTGATCAATATGTATTTTTCGTTCCGATGTTTTTGCACTATTTGGCAGATAGTGTATGCAGTCAGTTTCAGTAAGTTTTGCTAGAGAAGCCAACACTAAAATAAAACTCTCAGCTATATTTTAGCTGTGCCTGTTTGATCGCAATGATTCCACATATTGTGTAGACACCTGAGCTACAACAAAACTAAACTAATGTCAAAAAAATTAAAAAAAAAACACCTTCAAGCGCCAAATTCCGAGCTTCTACTTGCAGTCCTCTCAACCTTAGTTTGGTCTTCGTCATAATTACATTTAAAGTTCTCTTTATGATTAATATTTATTATAGTATTTATTAGTTTATAATTTTTAGCGTCTATATGTATTTTATTATTATAAGCTACTTATTTATTCTAGTTGTTATTTGTTTATTATGCAAACCTACCACATGTTGTTTTTTTAACCCAAAGGTTGACTGGTAGAGAATGCCTTGTTGCATTAAGTCCGCCTATGTACCACCGCTGTACATTAAGCTTAAATAAATAAATAAAGGAGATTGACAGGGTGTGGACCAAGTACTGCCCAGAATGAACACCTAGTGCATTTTTTTTCTCAGGCCATTACTAATCATTAAACCGAAGCGCATCACAATCGGCTCCTGGAGTCAAGAAAAAAAAGGGTTTTTCTAACCTAACCTAACCTAAGTTAAAAATCTTTGTGTGGAAGTTTGACCAAGTGCTGCCCAGAATGAACACCTAGTGCATTTTGTTCCTCAGGCCAATACTAATCATTAAACCGAAGCGCATCAAAATCGGCTCCTGGAGTCAAGAAAAAAAAGGGTTTTTCTAACCTAACCTAACCTAAGTTAAAAATCTTTGTGTGGAAGTTTGACCAAGTGCTGCCCAGAATGAATGCCTAGTACCTTTTGTTCCTCAGGTCAATTCTAATCATTAAACCAAAGCGCTTCAAAATCGGCTCCTGGAGTCAAGAAAAAAAAAGGGTTTTTCTAACCTAACCTAAGTTAAAAATCTTTGTGTGGAAGTTGGACCAAGTGCTGCCCAGAATGAAGACCTAGTGCATTTTGTTCCTCAGGCCAATACTAATCATTAAATCGAAGTGCATCAAAATCGGCTCCTGGAGTCAAGAAAAAAAAACGGTTTTTCTATCCTAACCTAACCTAAGTTAAAAATCTTTGTGTAGAAATTTGACCAAGTGCTGCCCAGAATGAACACCTAGTGCCTTTTGTTCCTCAGGCCAACACTAATCAGTAAAATACTACTAAAACTACTACTAGTATTGGTCCGAGGTGTGAAAAGACCTAGATGTTCATTCTGGGCAGCAGTTTTCTTGGTCAAACTTCCATACAAAGGTTTCTAACTTAGGTCAGGGTAGAAAACCAGTTTTTTTCTTGACTCCAGTAGCCTTACCATGAGTTTGTAAAAACGTTCTCGCTATCGAAAACTATCGCTTTGTCCCTGTCATTGTGGTGCACGTGAAAGAGACAAAGCTATAGTTTTCGATAGCGAGAACGTTTTTTCAAACTCATGGTAAGGCCACAGGAGCCGATTTTGATACACTTCGGTTTAATGATTAGTATTGGCCTGAAGAACAAAATGCACTAGGCGTTCATTCTGGGCAGTACTTGGTCAAACTTCTATACAAAGATTTTTAACTTACATAGGTTAGGTTAGGTTAGGTTAGAAAAAGTTTTTTTTTTGACTCCAGGAGCCGATTTTGAAGCGCTTTGGCCTGAGGAACAAAATGCACTAGGTGTCCATTCTGGGCAGCACTTGGTCAAACTTCCACACAAACATTTTTAACTTAGGTTAGGTTAGGTTAGGTTAGAAAAACCCTTTTTTTTTCTTGACTCCAGGAGCCGATTTTGATGCGCTTCGGTTTAATGATTAGTATTGGCTTGAGGAACAAAATGCACTAGGTCTTCATTCTGGGCAGCACTTGGTCCAACTTCCACACAAAGATTTTTAACTTAGGTTAGGTTAGGTTAGAAAAACCCTTTTTTTTTCTTGACTCCAGGAGCCGATTTTTAATGCGCTTCGGTTTAATTATTAGTATTGGCTTGAGGAACAAAATGCACTAGGTCTTCATTCTGGGCAGCACTTGGTCAAACTTCCACACAAAGATTTTTAACTTAGGTTAGGTTAGGTTAGGTTAGAAAAACCCTTTTTTTTCTTGACTCCAGGAGCCGATTTTGATGCGCTTCGGTTTAATGATTAGTATTGGCCTGAGGAACAAAATGCACTAGGTCTTCATTCTGGGCAGCACTTGGTCCATTTTCCATACAAGGATTGGCAATGTCCTTTGCGAATGAGTAAAACGTGCATTGGGCTTCTCTCTACAAAATCTTGTCACTCTACATAACTATACAGTGAAATAAAAATAAACTCCAGACAGTACCGAATGCTTCTTTCTCCATGATGTTAACTTCAAACATGTGGTATGCTTCAAAAAATAACTGTGCTATATCAGCTCGTATATCGATGACAGGGACTTCCATGGCTTCCTCGACTGCCTTCATCAGCTCTACATAGTAGGTGTCATAGAGGAGTTCTCCCTCGTCTACTTTCACATAGATTGCTTTGTCCACTGTATTGGAAATCACGTTGTAGAATATCTGTGATGTGGTCAGTTCTGGTGTTTTAACAGGCTCTGAAAGAGAAGAGTTAATTAGCTTGAGTTTATTAGAAGGAACAATTGTATATTATTAGCTTTTACCCACGGATTCACCCGCGTTAAGTTTATGTAGATAATAATCAATGTTTATTCCTTTTCTCTCTTCCTTGACAAAGCATAGGTGAAATTATTTATGATGGCTAGTCCAGTAGTGAAAGCGTGAAAGCGTAACAAATAAATTCATATTCGCATTATTGATGTTAGTTAGGACACCAAGATATTATGGCATGCATGATGATAAATATAGCCATCGAATAGTGTAAACAGTTTTCATCACCAATTTTTTTGGGTTTCTTTTTTGTCAAACTCGACATTCGCTTTGATATTAAGTACCTTATGGTGATGGTACTCTAACATAGCATAGAATAACATCAGAATTATAATTTTCCCTCAGCTGGGACGCATGCCTCTTCACTTAGAGAGAGAAAGACGGTGCTCTAATTTATATAAACCTAATAGGAGCATAAGTATGTTTTATTACCTGGGGTCGGCAGAGTCAATTCTGATGTTTGAAATGAAAGGAACGAAGACGACAGAGTATTAGGAAGGCTAGGCGCCGGAGAATGATACTGCCACGGTAATGGCGGATAATGCTGTATGATGATTTTTCCTAAATCTCCTAGGAAACCTATCTCATCAAACTCGGTGAATTGTCTATCCGTCTGCAACAAAATTGTCTCAATTAATTGTATTGTTTGGGTCTTTTAATTGGTCACATTGTGGCCATGCGGCCGTTGTTTAAATCTCCAAGCATGAAAGTGTACAACATCAGAGTTATATAATAAATAGACAACATCAGAGAAACAATAAAATGGTGAGTACGGTTTTTTTTGGTGGGAAACCATCGAAAAACTCCTCCTTCCTTTGCTGACTAAAACCCACGCCTTTGTTCCCTGTGTGCCCTTTCTTTTCAGGGTCCCAGGGTTCTCTTTCACACAATCCATGGGCTTGCTGGCCCCCATGGTTTTGCTGACCTTGAGGCATGCGTGGAATACTGCGCACCTTCGACAGCAAAAAAAAACCTGCGTCTTGCGGAAGGTGAGGACGCCGCCATGACGTCTTTTCAACCACTTCTAAAAGACGGAACTTACTGCCATAATTTATTATGGTGTGCCCTTGTGTACGGTGAGTAGATAAAGTTAAGAATAGAAAGAAAAATTATAGTAATCAAATTACTTAGAAAATCAATTTCTTTAAATTGTATACAGTAAAAATGTTTAGTTCTCCAACATCATTAAATAACTTATTCGTGCCTAATGCCGTAATTGTTAAAATCTACTTGTAATTATATAACTACTATGAATATGTTCTGCAATACAGATTTGTTACTGTTCTCTTTATTCACGTAATATACATGTACCTATAAATAATATTTTTAAATATTTCAATAAAACTTTAAAAAAAGCAGTATCCCACCGGTATCGGGAACAGGGTCTAAGTTACTGGTGGGCGGTCAGGGCCTCGTAAGGAACCTGCTACTAATACAAGTCGTGTTCAGGAGTACCACTTTCTGAATCAAGCCCTTGTTTTAGCCGCCTAACGCGAGCGTCCTAAGGTGTTGGTCGAGGCTCTTGGCTATTAAGCTATTCCCTGACACGACTGTCGATACAATGATTTTATTATTATTATTAATAATAATCGTCTTCTACAATATCCACTCCACTTTTTAACCGGGTGATCTCTCTTTGGAATGCGCTCCCTTTGAACATCAGGACGTCAAGCAATCGGTTTTCCTTGAAGGTTTTCCCTAAAGCCACGTAAAAACATTCGCGTAGAATCATTACAGTATAATATTTTTATTTTTTAGTATCGATAGGCTTGCGTTTGCCATCACGTGAGATATTGGTAAAAACCACTATCTTACCTCATGGTAAGCGATGATGGTAAGTGATGATCGTCGTCCTCATAATTATGTATCTAAGTATGTACCTATTTATTTGCTGCAGAGAATTCCCAAAATGGTAACCTGCTATCTTGGAACACAAAAAGCAACTGAAGGAATCAGGTGTGGTTTTAGTCAATAAAACTCTGACACACCCTCTCACTGTATAAGGCGGGAGAAGCCATTGGATGATTTCCCAATTCAAAAAAGTATTTTTTTTATTATTCTACCAGATTCTTTTCTGTTTATCTTTTACTCAGTTGCGCCTGCCATGTTATATTGTTTCTGCACCACCCTAAAGTAAATTGTTTAAAAATGCCTACGGCACTCAGTGTTTTTACAAGGGCATAAAGTTTTAATAAAAAAATTCAACAATGTTTTTCAGTTGAAGGAAAAAGCTTTGCATAGTTAGCAGATTTATAGTATTTACTTGATCAACGTAAGGCCCTTCTTTCGGTGATTGTAAGAAGGCCCTGACTTCTTCATCCAGTTCTTGAAAAGGTCTTGTGAAATGACGAGCGGCTTCCGCCATCAAATCCTGTCTCTTTCCTCTTTTTGTCACTTTTGCTATGAATATTTTCAGCATCGCTAAGATCTGAAAACTGAAAAAACTTAGTATAAAGAGCGCCCTTTTCGATGCTTCTACGGCTAACTTGAGTAGTAAGGTTTAAAAATTGTTGTTACCTACAATGTTTGATAAAAAGATAACGCGAAAAAAGAATGATTTAACGCCTTAGGCCTCTTTTACACGGAACGTTTTTCTCACCGTACGTAGATACGTAACAAAAAGTACCTACCTTGTACAAGAGTCCATAGACAGCGATACAACACTGATGAAACGCTGTGCCGGCCGCCGTTTGCGTCTACAAGCCCCCCTGCTGATGCATACAACACTACGCGCCGTGTCTACGTATGGAGTAAAACCGTGTCATATACAAGAGGCCTAAATTTATTTATTTATATACTCTTTATTGTACCTACACCATAAAAATACATTTTTCACAAGGAGCTTAACATTAGTAGGGGTGGTACAATGGGCGGTCTTATCGCTAACAGAGATTTTTTACAGACAACCTTTGTATGGAATTGACTTAGAAGGAGAATAGCAGGTACTTTCTGGTGTACGTAATATATACATATACTCGTATATATATAAATACATATATACAAAAATTAATTAATACTTAATGCTCTACGGCTTTCAGTAATGACGACACTGGCTCAAATATTACCTCGGGATGTTTAGCCAAGTACTCCTCTTGTTCTCTCTGCACCTGTATACCAAGCCGTGTGGTGCAGGCTCGTTGGCACGGGGTCACTGCGCTCCAGTCCTGATACATCAGCCCTTCCGCCGAATACAGGTCCTGGGGCAAACCCTTCATAGTGCGGACGACCGGTTTTCTAGGCATGATAGCGACTTTATTAGACTACTAATAAACTAAGCAACTATTACTACAATTATGATTATTAATGAACAAAAAATAATTCAGTGTTATTCAAGTTATTTGACGTTGATATGTTACGAAGTACTCTGTGACGTTGGTGTTTTAGGGTTTTTTTTTAATCTGTGGTCTTTAATCTATATGTTTTTACTATATCTTTATCCAGCCAGGACGCACATGAATTACAATAAAAGGATTACACTTTGGTTTACACCAAAGAGTTCTGTTCTAATATCCGAATATGTCTCGTCCGCTTATTTGGTACACAACTTATAGTGCTTTGCCCATTATCAAGTTTTAGTTTAGACCGATATGTAATATTTTATATTACAACGATATATGTTTTTGATTTTTTTTATTATCTATATTAGTTTTGTCTACGTACGCCCTCTATAATAATAATATAATAATATTTCACAACTTTCACACAACATCATCTAGTCCCAAACTAAGCAGAGCTTGTATTATGGGTACTAAACAACTGATAAACATACTTATATACTTCTAAATACATACATATTATAGATAAATTACACCCAGACACAGAACAAATGATCGTGCTCATCACACAAACATTTGTCCTGGGTGGGAATCG
This sequence comes from Mythimna separata, assembly GCA_030763345.1. Lineage (NCBI taxonomy): Eukaryota > Metazoa > Arthropoda > Insecta > Lepidoptera > Noctuidae > Mythimna > Mythimna separata. The sequence goes on along the minus strand of CM061167.1, from coordinate 15,091,653 downwards.
AACCCACGACCTCTGGCATAGCAGTCAGGGTCACTAACCACTAGACCAACAGGCCAGTCTATATACGCCTAATAATAATAATAATAATAATTTACTCTTTATTGTACACCAAAGAAATACATTTTTAACAAAGAGCTTAAGATTAGTAGGGCCGTAGCCTACTCCTTAATAAGTAGATAAAATACACCCAGATGCAGAAAAATTGATCGTGCTCATCACATAAACATTTTTCTGGGGTGGAAATGGAACCCACGATTTCCAGCATAGCAGTCAGGGTCACTAAACATTAGGCCGACAGGCCAGTCAATGGTAATTTGACACAAGACAAAAAACTTTGAAGGCCTCCAGTCTGAAGTTTGCATCAAAATAATCAGACCTCGAAAAAGTGCTAGGTCTGTCTATCTGTGTGTATAAAAGTGTTACGCCCGTTTTCAATAACCTACCTCAGTTCATAGATCGATAGCTATTCCCGATAAACAGTAAGATTCTATCTATCCATCCACAACTTTGTTAGAAAATGCTATCCGTCGGTAGGTTATAGGAAAGCTAGTAAGGGCAAAAGGGTAGATTTGTTTATCTGTAGTAGCTGCAACTGTAGATAGATAGCTTATTGAAAACGGGCGTAAATTGACACAAATGTTTTGACGGCACAGTTTGGCACAGGCTGAGCGATGGACTGCTGCTATATTGCGTATCGTTGGTTCGATTGTTGCTCGGAACAAATATTTGTATGGGGTACAGATAGGTGCAACCGATCTGGGTGTTGTATGTGTAGATGTACTTACGTGAGTTCGTATGTTTGTGAGTGCACCCAGCCACGATACAGGAGTAATTCCTAATATGTAATAATACGAACGAAGTCGCGGGCACAGCTAGTGTAATAATATTAATAATTAACATAATAAGAAATTCGCGTTTTCACTTTTAATAATTTAGATAAAAAAATTACTCGTGATTGTGAGAAAAAAAAAATAGATTTTAGAGGGCATTTTATAATAATATGGATGGATGAACGAATAACACGAGGGTAGTCAAGTGGATATCTACGTGTGTATCAAATGGGGTTGGGGTCGTGTCGAACAATAGAATAGAGAGAGGGCGCATGGGGTTTGTTTCAAAAATCCCTCCTATTCATGGGACTCAGGTGTATCAAAAAGTTTCGATCTATTTGTTTACAACTATGAAGAGCTGCAGCAGCTTAGATAAATTATGGTAATGCCGTTTAAAACTGCCGTGCTCACTCTTAACTGTATGCTTTCTTTATTAAATCACATCTGAGCTTACAACCACCATGAGGAGTCAAGAAATGCGGTCGTTGTTGCCGAAATCGGTTAGATAGCATCATCATTATCATCATCATCACATCGCTGTGATGTACTAGTAAGATGTGATGTGATAAAGATATAATGGAAAAGGCGAAACTATTGTAAACATTTGTGTATATTTGTAACTTCCTCAAGGTCAAACTCCTAAGCTTATTTATATGTAGCACATGACTAGACCAGGATCTGGAATAGCATATGTATGTTACACTATTGGGATAGTATAATGTGCTGGTATCCGCAACTCCAGGACTAAAGCGCGTATCTTGCGTAAGGGTGGGACAAATGTGCCAGTCGATTCACCCCAGCTCCTGAAGAAAGGCCAGCAGCACCGTGGCTGACCATTTCAGTAACTATTTGGATAATATCCTACTTTCTCTAACGCCTGTTTTCAATAAGCTATCTATCTACAGTTGCAGCAAATAAAGATAAACAAATCTATCCTTTTGCCCTTACTTGCTTTCCTATAACCTGCATAGTCTTCTTCTTCTGCCTGGCGTTTAATCCCGGCCATTGCCAGGGTCCGCCTTCCGACTAAGTCTCTTCCACTTTGCCCGGTCGAAAACATCCTTCCCAGTAAGGCCATTGGCTCTCATGTCAGACTTGACGACGTCCAGCCAGCGCTTGCGGGGGCGACCACGGGACCTAGCCCCAAGGACAGCCATATCCATGCATCTCCGACCAACGTACTCCCTAGGGCGGCGCATGATGTGGCCATACCATCGCAGACGACACTCTTGCAGTTTTTCCCCCACGTCACGGACACCAAGACTACCTCGGATGTATGAATTGCGTATGCGATCGGATCGCGTTACGCCGCTCATCCACCTCAGCATCTTCATCTCCGTGACGCGAAGCTCCTGGGTGTGTCTGCCCAGTGCTGGCCAACACTCGCCGCCGTAAAGAAGGACAGGCCGTATGTTGCATTTATATATCTGCCCCTTGAGCTTCGGAGGCATTTTGCGGTCGCATACAACGCCCGTAACCTCGCGCCACTTCGCCCAAGCCGCGCCTATGCGTGCTTGGACATCGTCGTCTACGTTGCCAGACTCGTGCAGCACGGATCCAAGGTACCTGAACTTATCGGACCTTGTAATCAGGTCCGAACCTATCCGGATGGTATTCGAATCCGTGCTGCCATAGGACATGTACTCAGTCTTCGCCACATTCAGTCTCAGACCACCGTTTTTCAGCGTGTCCTTCCAAACGATGACTTTGCGCTCAAGTTGGGCTTTGTTCTGGTTAACGAGGGCTATGTCATCGGCATACATCATTAGCCACGGAGGCTGGTCTTGGATGTATGCCGTAACTACATCGAGTACAACGTTAAACAAGAACGGGCTAAGAGCCGAGCCTTGGTGAACGCCAACAGATATTGGAAAGACGTTGGATTCGCCAACCGCGGTCTGAACAGAGGACACGGAATCGCGGTACATGTCTCTGATAATGTCAATATAGGCCTCGGGCACACCCTTGAAGCGAAGTGCCCACCAGATGGACTGCCGAGGAATACAGTCGAAGGCCTTCTGCAGGTCTAAAAAGGCCATATGCAGAGCTCTCCTTCTCTCCCTGTACGCCTCAGTCAAATTCCGCAAGGCGAACACTGCGTCCATGGTGCTGTTACCCGCCCGGAAGCCGTATTGACACTCAGAGACAGTACACTCGGTACGGAGCCTTGTGTCAATTATGCGCTCGAAGAGCTTCATGGTGTGGCACATGATCTTGATACCGCGGTAGTTACTACAATCCTGTACGCTACCTTTGCCTTTGTAGATTGGAATGATCAGGCTAGATCGCCACTGGTTCGGCATTTCCTTGGTGATCAGGATGCGGTTAAATAGATCCGTCAGAAGGTCCACACCATGTGAGCCCATCGCCTTCCACACTTCAATTGGCACGTTGTCAGGCCCGACCGATTTCCGGTTCTTCATGTAGCGAAGAGCAATGCGGGTTTCGTCGGGGGAAATAGGGGAAATAAGTCCAAGGTTAGGAGGCGGTTCGGGAGGAAGGTTATGGGGATGCTGTTTGTTTGACAGCTCCGAAAAGTATGTACACCATCTCTCCTTAACAGAGGGGGCATCGTAGAGCAGCTTACCCTCGGCGTCCCTTACACAGAGACATTTGCTAATGTCCCGTGTAGCTTTTTCCCGGGCACGCGCCAGCTTAAAAATAAGCTTCTGCCCCTCCGCAGTTTCCAGCTTGTCGTACAAGGGCGACAAACTTTTGCTGCGGGCTCTGGCTACAGCTTTTTTGCAGGCGCGCTTAGCCGTTCCATATGCCTCCCTGTCCTCCGGAGAGTTGGACCCCTGCCACTTTTTAAATAAGGCCTTCTTCTTCCGGGTCGCCCCCTGAACCCCGTCATCCCACCACCACGTCTCCTTGTCTATGGTTCTACGACCACGAGAAGTGCTAAGGACGCGCTTACCCGCGGCGGTGATTGCAGAATGAATCCTACTCCATATCTCTTGAGCGGATTCATGCGGAGCACTGATCTCGAGATGCTCGACCTCCGCAATGAAATCCGACTGCTTAGGACCATTAAGCAACCACCACTTAGTGCGGGGTTTGCGTTTCTCGACCACTTTCTTCTTTGGTACAACTGCCAAGTCCAGGACAAGGAGGCGGTGTTGAGCCGTTATGCTCTCCCCTGGGATGACTTTGCAGTTGGTAACCTTGCCAATATGGCACCGTCGCACCAGCAGGTAATCTATTTGGGTTGACTAGGAACCACTACGATACGTAACAAGATGCTGGGGCTTCTTCTGAAAGAATGTGTTCGCGATGGCTAGGTCAGACACAGCGCAGGTCCTGAGTATACTAACTCCCTCTGCATTTACTTGACCATAACCAAAACCACCGTGAACACGTCCGTACTCTCCAGCAAACTGACCTACGTGACCGTTGAGGTCCCCCCCAACCAAAACATCTTCGGAATTCGGAATAGCGCGCAATACGTCCTCGAACTCATCCCAGAAGGCCTCCTTTTCAGACTCACAGCAACCAGTTTGAGGAGCATAGGCGCTGACTAGGTTCGTTACCGACCCTTCGATCAGCACCCTAACTCGCATCAACCGGTCGCTGTATCGGTTTACTTCAAGGAGTCCATCCTGAACGTCCTTAGACAGCACTACGGCCACACCGTTCCTGCCCGATGGTGATCCGGCGTACACTAGCCGGTACCCCTGCCCGATGTCACGGGACTTATTCCCCTTCCAGCGCGTCTCCTGAAGGAAGGCGCACTGGACCCGACGCTTCGCAAGTACGTCCGCGAGTTCTCTGCAACGTCCACTTAGAGAGCCAATGTTCCAGGTGGCAAAGCGGAACTTCCTTTTGGGTACTGACATCTTTAGCCGTGCCCGTACTTGACACGGTAGCCCTAGCCCACTTGTCGCAGGTTTAGGGCGATGTGCCTGCGCGTCGTTATCCGGCGACGCCCTAGCCCGAGTACCCATTCGCAACTTACTATCCATAATTATATGACTGATGTTGGTTTTACGTGGGGCGACCAGCCGTCTGACCCCCACAACCCTACGAGAGGGAAACCAGGATCGCCAGAGCCTCGTCCGTTGAACAGCAGGGTGCACCGCTAGCAGGTGAGGTTGGCTTGGGTCCTTAGGATGTAAACGGACCCCAATCACCCCGATAGATATCCTATAACCTGCATAGTATTTCCTACAAAAGTTGTGGACGGATAGATAGAATCTTACTGTTTATCGGGGATAGCTACATATCTATGAACTGCGGTAGGTTATTGAAAACAGGCGTAAGGCGAAGCACCTAACTGAAGCTAGTATTGGTAAAAACATAATTACATATATCGCTTTAGTGCTTGGCTACTACTGGTAAAATAGTTATATGTTGTAAGGTTAGTTACGAGTATTTTAGTGAACATAATAAAGGGTACAAATAACTCATCATCTGCCTAGCCTTTTTCCAACTATATTGAGGTCGGCTTCCAGTCAAGCCGGATTTAGCTGAATACCAGTATTTTACGAGGAGCGGTTGCCTACCAGTTCTCCACAACCCATTAGCTGGGGTAACACGGTAATTCATGGCAAGACTGGAGTCCGATTTACTGAGTTTCCGTAACGACTGCTAAAGATCTACAAAATGACAGCCGGGACCTACGGCTTAACGTGCTTTCCGAGGCACGAAGGAAACTCGTTATCTTAAGATGGTCACCCATCCACAGACCAACCTTGGCGAGCGTTGTTTGACCTTGACGATAACCTATGCGGCTGTTATTATCTAGCCACGAACTCCTCAGAAATGGGTTCAAATAACTAACAAACTTAAATTCAATTAAGATTCAAAATCCATGCAACATTTTGCGTTCATACAACTCCAATTAGTCTGCACTTTGGTATCAGGAGTACGAGTAATACCTATGATGTGGTAACATAATCTGCCTGCTATCCTGTAATGGAGCTTATTATACAGCAATTGATACTCCTAAGTGTTTCCTCCTTCGTCGTTCCTCGAAGTTAAGGACCAAACCACTCCAAGGATGTATTTCTCGAGAGCGAGGTAGATTCGTTAATAATTGCAAGCCACCCTTTCTTTACCCCCTTACCCGTCTTTGCAGGAAAATATTCTGTGGGCTTCTGTATAAATGCATTTTATTTTAATAATTTAGTCATGTAAAATTCACAGTTTATGATGACGTTTTATAGTTAAACTGTTACTAATAAAGTGAAGTGCTAATTAGTGGTTATTAAAAGTTGTAAGGAATATTAAGATGAAGAGGTGTACCGGCAAATAATAAATCACTCACCTAGTAACTCACTCACAGTAAATAACAAACTTTTACTACAAAGTTAATATTATAATAAGAAAAAATAACCTTTATCATATAATAAGTATGGAGAAGAAGCAAATTAAATAAATTGTGTCGTATGAGTATAATGTAGTGTTTGCTAAGCTGCCAAACCATAAAAAGTGGACAGTAAGGAAGTATGTATGTAGTAGTAGTATGTAACCTCACCATCGATCATTACAAAAAGTCTGTTAGAAGTGTGAAATACACTTTCGTCAAACAGACCCTCAATCACGAAAATTTAAAACAGCAAAATATAATTATTATTATTATCTCTTTATTCATTTACTGATAAACATATAAATTACATTTTTAAATATTTCATTAAAAAATAAAACATTTAAAAATATAAAAAATAGTAGGTAGCCCACCGGTATCGGGAACAGGGTCCAAGCCACCGGCGGTCAGAGCTACAAAGAGAGGAACTTCCTAACTATGCGAGCCGTGCCCAGGAGTACCGCTTTCTGAATCAAGCCCTTGATCCAGCCGCCTAACGAGAGCCTCCTAAGGTGTTCGTCGAGGCTCTTGGCTATTAAGCCATTCCCTGACACGACTATCGGTACAATAATCGCCGAGTCCACTTCCCACATGTCGACAACCTCGCGAGCCAAGTCAATATACTTATTTTGTTTTTCTTTCTCGGCTTTCACAAGGTTCTCGTCATGTGGAACGGATATGTCGACAATGATTGCACGCCTCTCGATTCGGTCCACCACCACTATATCAGGTTTGTTCGCCACAACAGTCCTGTCAGTGATGATGGACCGATCCCAGTACAATGTGATATGGCCATTATCAAGAACTGGGTCGGGCACATACCTGTAGTACGGCACTTCCAATGCCACAAGTGAGTATTTTAGAGCTAGTTGCTGATGGATAATCCTGGCTACAAGGTTGTGACTATGCAAGTACTCTCCGTTAGCTAGACTAGGACAACCAGAGATTATGTGACGGATTGATTCTCCCGGACGGTGACATGCCCGACAGATGTCAACCGTGCCGTCCTTCACAATAAATCTCCGGTAGTTATTCGTCATGATAACTTCGTCCATAATTGCACAAACAAAACCTTCGGTTTCCCCAAAGAGGTCACCGAAACGTAGCCAGGCTACGGACGCCTCTCGGTCAACATCGGGTCCATGAATGGCCTGGAAAAAGCGTCCGTGAAGCTCTTTGCTCTGCCATACTTCCCTGCGATCGTTAGTGTCAAGCACTACCGGTTTGCGCCAGTTCTCGACAGCCAGGGAGAGCGGGGTGAGTCTTATGTCCACTGCTACTACATCTCGATGCATACCCACGTCGGCAGCTAGGAAATACATATTCCCTAAGATTGCATACCTCGCGGTTGTCTAGGGTCTTAGCATTTAAAAAACCTCGACCTCCACACTTCCGCGGGATATACAATCTCATCACCGACGATCGTGGGTGATGCATTCGGTATGCAGTCAGCAGTGTACGGACTCGCCTATCCAGGGCGTCGAGTTCCGTTTGAGTCCATTTGAGTATGCCGAAAGAGTACATCAATACCGGCATGACCCAACCGTTGAAGGCACGCACCTTGTTCCCGCCCGAAAGAAGGCTATTAAGAACCTTTTTCAGACGTCCAAAGAAACGTTCCTTCACCGATTGCTTCATGTCAGTGATATTGATGCCTAGAGTTTCCGACATACCCAAATACACACATCAAAAGTGTCTAGGGATCAACATATATTTTTGCAATAACTTTTCTCCTGATTGATATTAATTAAAATTTTCTTTAAGGATTCATCAAATAAAGTGTTTTCGTTTGTCACAGTAACAATAAACCAAGTCACCTTTGCATTAATAAAGAAATTTGCCATTTTCCTAATAAAGGGATTTTTGACATTTGAACCACTAACATTAAAGTTCGAAAAAAAGACTGAAATAACAGTTTTCTTTAAAATTTTATTGGGTAACTTAAACAATTAATAATCCGTGTTTCTACCGCGAACACTAACAACACAAGAATATCGGTTTGGCATACTCAAAATGAGTTCATCCAAATCACGCTGTGGAATGGCCGCCCATGTTCGTTGCAACAACAAAAAAAGGTCTTCTTGCGACTGGATACCCTCCATATTCGGCAGAGCTCTTCTCTGTAGCATATCCCATGCATGCTCAATCGGGTTCAAGTCTGGCGACTGAGCAGGCCAGGGCAGGACATTGATGTTAGCTGCGGCGAGAGTCTGTCTTACAACTCTTGCGGTGTGCGGTCGTGCATTATCATGCATTAACTGAAATAAGGGACCGATTTGCACTTGTAGAGGAACGATGACGTCTGATACAATCGTCTCAGCATAAATTTGAGCGTTGAGGTTGCCTCTGATCCAAATCAACTCAGTTCTTCCGCCGATCCAAATACCCGCCCATACCATGATGGTTCCACCACTATAAGGATGGACTTCCTGGCAGGATTTTAATCGCTGTTGGCGTCCAGGGGTTCTCCAGTATCGTATACGTCTTGTATCCGGTCTCATACCAAAACGAGACTCATCAGAAAAGCACACGAAACGCCATTGTTCTTCGGCCCAATTTCTGTGTTCAAGAGCCCATTGATATCGAATCCTACGATTGTGCATTGCTATAGGTGGTACCCGTAGCGGTCTTCGGGAATGAAGGTTCACTTCATGCAAGCGGTTTCTTACTGTTTGGTCGCTAATTAAGTTGCCTGAAGAGTGATGAAGCCTCACGGCTAACATCATGGCGGTTATTGTTGGAGCTCTTCGAGTTAAGATTTGAATGTATCGGTCTTGTCTCCGTGTGGTGCAGCGATACCGTCCTCCATGGCGCTCAGCCACGGTACCAGTGCTTCGGTAACGTGTCCAAAGTCGACTGAAACACTCTGACTTGTATTCAGAGCTAAAGCCACAGTACGTTGCCGGGAACCAGCTTCTATCATTCCCACGGCTCTGAGCATTTCTTCCCTGCTTAAATGACGTCGCCGCTCCATAATAACGTTGGTTTTAATCAGTAGTAGGGAAACAGTAGCACTAATAATGTCTTCAATGCGTTGTATGTTTTTATAGGGAAAATATTGACAGCTGATTTTCATCTTTTACTCGAATTTGATTCACAGTTCCTGATTCAAATTATGAAATGCACCAAAAAGGATCCATATAAATTTATAAAATCATAAATTTATTACAAAGCCACATCTCAATCTCAAGAAATCCGCATAAAAATGCTTGATCCCTAGACACTTTTGATGTGTGTACTTATAGGTTTCGGTTGAAGAGAGGGATCTCAGGTTTATGTACTCCGTGAGTTGAGTGCCCACGGATTCCACAAACTCCCCTCGCTTTACATGCATGACCGCACATTTGTCCACACCAAACTCCATCCTGATGGCACTACTGAAGATTTCAGTTACCTTCAGTAGCTCCATCAGTTGCAGATTGTTGGGGTCAAAGAGCTTCAAGTCATCCATGTAAAGGAGGTGAGATATAACCTGACCGCCTCTCTTCAACTGGTAGCCTAGACCTGAATTCTCCAGCAGTGTGCTTAGAGGATTCAAGGCTAGGCAAAACCAAAGCGGACTCAAACTATCACCCTGGAATATACCTCGCTCAATCCTTACAGGTTCGCTATACCTTTGAATATATCGACATCCTGGATAGCTAAGGACCGTACTCCATTGCCCCATACATGACATCAGGAAGGTGCGTAGAGTTGTGTCAATTTTATACAATTCTAGCACCCTCATGAGCCATGTATGAGGAACAGAGTCATAGGCCTTCTTATAATCTATCCAACATGTCGACAGATCTTTTCGGGAACGCCGAACCTGTTGGCTAATGGCCATATCAATGAGGAGTAGCTCCTTAGTACCGCGGGACCCACTCCTACATCCATTTTGAGAGGCAGACATGATTGAGTTATTTTTAACATGACAGTTAATCTTAGCTCTCAAAATGGATGTAAGAACCTTATAGACCGTCGGTAAGCATGTGATAGGTCTATAATTTTTGGGTTCCGCGGTGCTACCAGATTTGTGGAGCAGGTGGGTTATTCCTGTTGTTAGGAACTGGGGCAGTGACCCTGACTCTAAGGCCGACTGAAATTGGTCGGCCAAGCGAGTGTGTGATCTTGTGAACCATTTAATCCAGAAATTGTGCAGTTCATCCGGCCCTGGAGATTTCCAGTTAGGCAACGGACGGACTGCACGAGCTACATCTTGGGGGCTGATGTCAATTGCCCCCATTTGTGGTATTGGATCACACGCACGCTCGACATCCCGAGTCCAGTCACCCTCGGTGTGACTGACAGGTACCGACCAGATGCTGCGCCAGAATGAAGTCATGGCTTCATCATCCGGGAGGTTCACATCAGTCACACCTTGACCCGATCGTTCCCAATCCCCTATAAACCCACCTCTCATTACTCCGGAATGTGCGATTCAGGGTGTATCGCTCCACCCGTCGATTATACCTTCGAATACGGCTTGCCCATGCATACACCTTCTGCTTCAGGAAGTCGATGCGCTCTGTGACTCGGGACATGTAGTTTCGGGGGCTAATGTCAGTCCCCGAAAATGCCCGCCTCACAAAGCGCATCACCCTTGGGCGAGTGTTGCCCTCCCCGAAGCAGATTAGCTTGCCGATGAGTACTCTGGCCTCACCAATACGACGCTCGATCCTGCACTGCCAGGCCGGCACAGCTGGTTTTGGTCGTGTAGCTACGTCACTGCTTGGGAATTTGACGTGAGCTACACGACATGCCGCTACAGCCGCGCAGTACATTATCGAGTGTGTATCGGTGAGATCTTCGCAGTCGTTAAAATAATATACTAACTGCGAATCCAGAGTAGCCACCAGCGCCTTATTTTTATTATGCATGGGCAAACGAGGTAAGCGCGGCCTAAATTCGGGCAGCATGTTACGGTACTCCCGAATAGCACACTCCAAAGCATTCCTCAATTCAACATTGCACTGGGTACTTACTTGTGCAACCATGTCAGTACTCCCCTCGTCAGCATCGTTGGTCGGATGATTTGACAGTGGTACCTCTCTTGGTACCACATATTGTGACGGGGGTGCACTGACACGGTTGCTCATTTCCGTTCGGAGGCGATCAAGCACAGCGTCATCCAACATACGGTTACGCTGGATGACCCGTACCTGATCCGACAGTCGTTGGTCTGAAACGTTGACGGCTGGCTCAAGCACCTGAAACAAAGAGAGCATCCGAACACGGTACGCGGTCAGGTTGTTTCCTCCCTCTGTAGCCCCATAGTATGCGCGCATGACGTTTTCATTCATCGATTGAGTCCATCGCATGCGCTGCACACTTCCACACAGAGTCCCAGCTACCGGCTGGGACTCTGTCAGAGGCCGGTGGGCCTCGAGGTCCTAAGCCTGCCGGTGGCCGGCGTCCCCGTCGACGCGCAGGTGGTGGTGTCGTCGGCGGCGAGTAGTACTCGTAGCTCGAGCTCGACGCAGCTGCCACGGCCGGTGTCACAGCACTCACGCTGGGGCTGGGTTTCGGCGGCGGCGAGGCGGAGCTGAGCGACGAGGCCGGAGGTGGTAGGCGTGCTCTCCGAGCATTATTATTATTATTATGGTTTTTACGATAAATTTTCTCAGGTTAAAAACCTGGTGTTATTTTAGAATCTCACGGGTACAAACCAAGGTGAGATCCTAATTATTTGTTTGAGATGGTAAGCCGCTTTGTGCTGCATTTAAATTATTGTCTATGTAAGTCTAACTGTAAAAATTTTCTAACTATACGACAAGTGTTCAAAATGGCAGCTTTTTGTAGAGTTAAGTACGTGTATTTCGACAAATTGAGCACATTAAAACTATTGAATATTTGTTTAGGGATGACACCTGTAGTTGATATTACTATTGGGACTATTGTGACTCTATTCATTTTCCAGACTCTGGTGATTTCCTCTTGTAGTTCTGTGTATTTCCTAATTTTTTCCGTGATAGTTTTTTGGATATTATTAGTGTTAGGGACTGCTATGTCTATTATATATATTATGTATGTCTGTTTTCTTTGTCAACAAGTGTTATGTCGGGTCTGTTGTTATATATAGTGTGATCTGTGATTATAGTGCGGTCATATTATTATTATTATTTCTTTACTTATTCTTAAAATACATATTAAATATATTTTTAAATATTTCTTACAAAAATAATTTAAAAAAAAACATTTAAAAATATAAAAAATAGAATGCCACCGTTAGCGGGAGCAGGGTCCAAGCTACCGGTGGTTAGGGCTCCAGAGACAGAAACCTCCTCACGATACGAGCCGTATCCAGGAGTACTGCCTTCTGTATCAGGCCCTTGATCCAACCGCGCAACGACAGCTTCGACAGGTGGTCGTCGAAGCTTTTGGCCATCAGGCCATTGGCGGTCACAACAATGGGCACAATGACAGCCGAGTCCACATTCCACATGTCGACAACCTCGTGTGCCAAGTCGAGATATTTAATCTGTTTCTCTTTCTCGGCTTTCACGAGGTTCTCGTCATGCGGGATGGTGACATCGACTATCATTGTGCGGCGCGCTAATCGGTCTATCACCACTATATCCGGCTTATTGGCTACAATAGTCCGGTCAGTGATGATAGACCGATCCCAGTACAGCGTGACATGGTCATTTTCGAGAACTGGGTCGGGCACATACTTGTAATACGGTACCTCTGATTCCACAAGTTTGTATTTCAGAGCAAGTTGCTGATGAATAATCCTGGCTACTTGGTTATGCCTGTGCATATACTCGCCGTTAGCCAGACGAGAGCAACCAGAGATAATATGTCTAATGGACTCTCCCGGAAGATGGCATGCCCGACACACGTCAACCGTCCCGTCCTTAATTATATGTCTCCGGTAGCTATTCGTTATTATTATTATTTCCTCTTTATTCATTTTGGTATATACATATAAATTACATTTTTAAATATTTTATATAAAAAATAAAAAACATTTAAAAATAAAAAAAATAGTAGCCCACCGGTATCGGGAACAGGGTCCAAGCTACCGACAGTCAGAGCTGCAAAGAAAGGAACTTCCTGACAATACGAGCCGTGTCCAGGAGTACCGCTTTCTGATCCAGCCACCTAACGCTATTATTATTATTATTATAGCCTTTTATTCAGATCATTTAGTACAATTGCTTCTTAAACTTATGTAAAGAACTAACATTAAAATCTTGAAGTTAATAAGCCATTTAAGTTAATATTTGTTGCTTGGTTATCTTTCCTAGATCTGTTTGCCAGTCGGCAAAGGCCTCCTCCAACCTTTTCCATTCTTTTCTTTCTTGAGCCACTCTGTTCCACGTGACTCCTGCCACTTGTCTAATGTCATCATCCCACCTTTTCTGTGGTCGGCCTCTCTTCCTTTTGCCTTCCCTTGGGTACCACCATGTCACCCTTTGGGTCCATTTGTCGTATCCTCTTACCAGGTGACCAGCCCATCGCCATTTGAGTCTTTTGATTTTTTTTGTTACATCGGTAGTTTTTGTTTTATTTCTAATGATGATATTTTTAACTCTGTCGAACTTTTTAATATTTAGCATGCTCCTTTCGTATATACTTAATTTAAAACCCTTGAATATGCATAGTATTTACGTTTCTAATGAAGTTAAAATTGATAAACCTATTATATCAAGCGTAAACACATCATTTATAGCTAAAAAAGAAAAACGTTCTACAAAAAAAATAAGTGTTAAACTGAACTTTTTATCATGGCTTAATTAAATAAAAGGTACAAAAAAATTAATATCGAAAACTGTTAAACGTACGAACGTTTGGTTAAACATACTACCAACGTAATAGATTAAAAACTGCCAAGTACGAGTCGGACTCGCGCACAATGGGTTCCGTGCCGTAACAAAAAACAGTAAAAAATACACGTGTGTTTTAAAGGATTGTGTTGTTTCCCGATCTCACCCTTTGGGTACGGAACTCCGAAAACCAAAAAAAAATGCTGTATCTCCCCTTAACCGAGTCCCCTTCTGAACCATTATGAATAATTAAGAATAGTAATAATGGCAGAGCAAATAAAGCAGACCTTTAATAATGTTGTGCATATTTCACCAACTAATTATTATTTGGGCCGTCGCGTCGTGTTGATCCAATTATGTGAGTACTGCCGTGCCAAACGATCCCTATGCCGACTTTAGTATTCACCCCATTGCTAATTATGAATTAAAAAAATGGTGGATATTATTTCTAGAGCCCACAAACAAATTAACTCAATCAATCATGCTGTCATGTGTGTTGGTTGTGGTTGTCAAGAGTGAATAGGTTACTTCTAGGCAAGCGGTAGCCAGATCGGGAGAATTCATTTTGATGATAGCCCGCCTAAAAAAACCGGAGTCTGTGTTTCCTGATAGCTACAATTTGGGAGTCTTCAAGTCACGAGTGAATAGGCAAGCGTGCTCCATTGTCTGCCACATCATCGCTTACCATCAGGTGAAATAGTGGTCAAACGCGAATATATGCTTAGTTTTAAAAAAGATCAATAGTATTCGTAGCCCATTTTACATTGTCGAGTGAAACATTTATTTACGTTGAGATGAATAAACATACGCCATTATATTACACGATCTGATAGACTAGAATAAATGTGGGAAGGGCACATTATTGGCTAAACGGTTGGTCAATGGAGATGAAAGGTTCTGGAGTGGCGACCGCATACCTACCGGAAAGCGTACCGTTGTATGTTCTCCCACAAGGTGGACTGATGACGTGGTGAGGATTATGAAATTGTGATGGATGCGAGACGCACAGGACTAGCTAATCGAGGTGGCGCTTGGAGAAGGCCTATGTTTTTCGGATATAATGATAATCCCATACATTAAAATTCTGTAAAGTAATGATGTATGGTAAACTAAACGAGAAAGCTAATTTACGAGTGTAATAAGAAAATCTATTATAATGTTCTAACATTCAGCATAAGTGGGTTCGACTTTTGACAAAAAATATTGTTTTTTCTAAAAAAAAAAACTAAAATCCATCTTTAAACGTTATTACGTACTTTTAGATGGTGCTTGATGGTGATCCCACGCAATCAAGCACTGGTTTATAATTATTCAAAAAGTGTGAGTCCAGTGTGAGTCGGACTCGCGCACTGAGTGTACCGTACCAACATGTTCTGTGGTACCAACGTACCAACTTACCTATGAAAAAAGTTAAATTCCCGAATCCAGTCTTCAAGATTTTTCGAGTAGCAAAACAGACAGGCAGATGGACCATAAAGTGACCCTATAAGGGTTACGTTTTTCCTTTTGAGGTACGGAACCCTGAAAACAGGCTCGAAATTTGTTTCAGCATTTTTCGATAATCCTCGTTTCGGATAATCCCATTCAGTCCCATTCGTGCTATTTTAATAGTGGTTAAACGCAAGCCCATAAATTTTAACCAACATCTAAACTAATATAATAAAGAGGAACGATTTGATTTTTGTTTGTAATATATTACGATTTAACTCAAAAACTGTAGGACCGAATTTAAAAGTTATTGATGAAAGAACTTTTAAATTCGGTCCTACGGTTGCTGTATAGATGGATTTCATTATTGTTTTCACAATAACATGGGTTTATCCACGAATACAGGATTAATGCAAATGACACCGCATGGAAAAGTTAGTAATTATATAAAAAAATAAATTTGTAAGGCTGTTAATCTAATAATATTGTACACTAGGGTTGGCTGTTAGGTTACAAAGTGTAACAATTGTAAATTGTCCAATAAATCTTAAAAATAAAAATCAATTACTGCCTTATCAGTCTTGCTCAAACTAAAAAAAACAGCCAAGTTAGAGTCGGACTCGTACACGAAGAGTTCCGTACTGTCCGTTAAAAAAAAACCATAATTTGTTGTATAGAAGCCCCATGTACCTAAGTATTTATTTTATTTCTTATATTAGTAAATTATAAAGAAAAAAGTAACTTTGCCCGACTCAATAATAGAACCAAAAACCTCGCGCTTAACCGTAGCACTTTCAACCTCTCAACCAACGAAACAGTAGAAGAGAGAAAATTTTCATACATAATAATAAACTTTGAGAGAAATACAAGCAAGTGCAGAGCTTTAATTTCCTGTCACAGTTCCACGGGCTAATGGATTCATACACTCAGATCGTTCCACTGGGCTAGACTATTGAAATATATTACAGTTTGTTCATTATTTTACATTAGCACTGGTACAGTGTAAATAATGTTCGCACCAATAACAATTTACTCAGGCGTTAAATGGAACCTGATTTTATTAAATGTACAGGAACCTTTTTTGTCGTCACAGGTAGTCTGACAACCGACGGTAAAATAATACTTAGTAACTGGATTATTGCGTATTTTATTTATTTATCTCAGGGCCCTGGGGTCCCGGGATATTTTAAATTATTACCTATATGGTTAAAGAGTGTATGCCTAATGGGTAGCTTTTTGAGTTTCCATAAATTAACTGTAAGACCTGCTGTATGCCTTTAGACACTTTTCATGGAACGTTGTACCAACCCATTATTCATCATCATCATCTTGACCTCAGCCGAAAGACGTCCACTGCTAGACATGGGCTTTCCCCAAGCATCGCCACAACGACCAGTTCAGTGAAGACAGCGACCACCTGCCATTCCTCCTTGCTCCGGACCATGGTTTGTACCAGGGCCTGACGCAAGAGGTCGTTGCCGTCGATCGCCTCCACGAGGACACGGCGGTGGTCCGCCCAAGCGGGGCACGATTGCCCCTGTGCGCGTTATATTAGTGCGCCAAAGGACAAACAACTATTGCGACACATGGAAAACAAAGATATATGGGGATAGCACTTCCATGAGCTTAATAAAACAACAGGGCTTTGTGAGGGTTAAGTAGAATGGTTACCAAGAACTATGTTATACAATGTTATACGTATGTACGTGTAGTAGTAGTGATACACCGACTAGCCGCCCACACCGACTTCGCCCGAGTGCAATTTTTTTTTCGTTGTCTTATAGTTTTTTTCCAACAATAACGAACACCACTAATAAAATTAAGCCGAATAGATGCAGCCGCTCTGATGTGATGCGCTTACGTAAGCGGATATCGTTACCGCTGTGGTTACCGTTAATGGTTGTGGTTTTGCTTTTTACTTGCTCGTCCACTCATTACTGTGTCTTCAGAGAGTGCCCAAGTGTTGGTCACAGAGTTATACTGTGACTCACAGTACAACTACTGAAAACGATATTATTTTAGTGATCAATAGGAAACGTTACTTTAAGCAAACTTACATAAATTTCAGACACCAACAAAGAACAGTTAAGAATAAATTATGACATAAATAAAGAATACGAAAATCATGGAGTATTCCAGCTTAACTGGTTAAAGGATCGGTTCTTCAGTAAATAAAAGCTTTAATCAGGTATCAAATAAGCGTTCGGCTCTCGTTCGTAAACGTTTAGTAATTCAAAACAATTAAATAAACGTATTCATTATCATTTCGTTTGGCAGAAGCTTAGTTGAGCAAAAGTCAAGTGGTCCAAATTAGAATTGGAAAGAAAAAGAAATTAACATAGGTCATACTTTGGTATATTAATTTTATAATAAAAGTAGCGACATGGTGTTAGAAATCTTTGAAATTCTTGGCTTTTCTCTGCAATAACATAAAGTGTGCGAAAATTTATTCTCAAATACGAGATTACAGTATCATTTAACTTGAGAATATTAAAAACTTGACATAATAAAACATGTTCTGAGGGTACATTATTAAAAAATATAGACAACAATTTGTTTGGTTCAACAGGCAAGTAAACGAGTTAGCATAGCATCAGCCTTATAATTTTCCCACAGCTGGGACTTAGGTAAACAACAGTTCTATAAAATACGTACGCATGTAAATTACTACTACTTACTTAAATCTTTCTTATGAATCACTCTTATCTATATAACCTACCGCAGACAGACAGATGCAGTTATTAGCTGCTGCAAGTGGCCTCGGCCACGTGATAGTAGAAAATTATCACATGAGATCATATTTTTGAGATAAAAAGAACCATATCTAATATTTCAGGAAATAATTTACTTATGCACCAAATTTCATCGAATTTTATTCAGCTGTTCGAGTGTAAAGAAGTAACAAACCTGCACACACACATGAACTTTCACATTTACAATATTGGTGTGATAAGGACACTGCGATGCATGTCTGTGTTCCTAGTTCTTGCAGCATGCACTGTAAGAGTAAGTGGCAATTTTCTGCTCAGTCAAGCAACAGTTTCAAGTCGGAACAGTAAATATGAAAATTTTAATGGCGCAGGTACAAAAATCTTCCTGTTCATTGATTCGGTCTATCTTGCGAAAGATTTCTACGACAGTTGGACTGTTTTCTTTTTATATGCCTACGAGTTTTGTCAGTTTGTATTTAAACTTACGATTTAAGGGCTTTTTTTAAGGTTGGAAATTACCGTTGTAACTTCTCGGGAGGGCGTGTAAGACTGCTATTGACTAAAACCCACTCCTTTTCCTACTTTGCCTTAATTCCCACGGTTCCCTTTCGTTCGATCAAGGACAGGACCCCAGTAGGCTTCGACCCTACCTAGCCCCTACAGTTTGCTAATCTCTTTGAGTCGCGCGCGGAAAAAAAAGCGCTGCACGTATTAAAGGCTGATTTTTCAATACCAAATAAAAAATAATAATGGCAGCGTCCAAATATTATTAAATTTTTTTGATTACAATTTGTGCCTAGGTTTAAGTTTATGACCCCTGTGAATAAGATTCCATAAAACATTTTCATTATCTGCCTAGCCTTTTCCCAACTATATTGGGGTCGGCTTCCAGTCAACCCACAAGCTGAATACCAGTATTTTACGAGGAGCGGCTGCCTACCAAACCTCCACAACCCATGAACTGGGGTAACACGTGGGTAACACGGTACTTCATGGCAAGACTGGAGTCAGATTTACTGACTTCTGACTATCCGTAACGACTGCTAAAGATATACAAATGACAGCCAGGACCTACGGCTTAAAGTGCTTTCCGAGGCACAGAGGAAAACCTTTAGCACCCCCTAAATCGTTTTATAGGAGTAGTTTTATACGCAAATAATTAAAACTTTTTTTATTTATTTGAGGTATTATTTGTGCTAAGATTCAAGTGTATTGGTATATAGAATCAGATTTTTCATATGAACGAAATTCCCCCTTTTTACCCCCTTAAATTTGAATTTTCTGAAACCTCCTTTTTATAACTCGCTTAAGCTATAAAAGGAAGCCTTTAAAGTTCCTAGTTCCAAAAGATTGAACTGTACGTTGAGATGTCTGTCAGTCAGTATCTCCTGTTATGTATATACTAAAATATAAATAGATAAATAAATTTAACGTATTTCTGTTGTCATTTTATTATTTTAAATACATAAATTCAAGAGCTTTACAATTACAAATTTGTTCGATATGGAGTAGGAGCCTTGATGCCACGTAAGTCAGCGTACGTGACCCATCGCCGTGCCGCTACCGGTCCTTTGAAGACTAGTACTACTACTGTATCGCGCATATGCTGTTAGAAAATGATATATTCTGAACTATAGAATAGTGCTCCAATGGCGTAGTTGCAGCAAAGCGTTCCGATGCGAGGATAAACGTTTAAAAAAAATAAAACGGATTGATAGTTAGAGCAAACCATATCTGCTGAATGTCACAACGAAATTTGGCCCGAAGAACAGGAACCGGTGGCACGGTAGATTCAGAAGAAAACGGCGCGACGAGATGGACCTACCTAAGGGATTGGCAAATTGTAGCTAAGGACATGGAGAAGTAGAAGAACAGATAGGATTGAAGTCATTAACTTGCAAATTCATAATAATATGAAAAACCTAAATAATGCTAGAAAAAAACAAGCTTTTGAAACTTGTCCGTTATATTGTTTTTTTTGTAACGTCGGTTTTAGGGTTCCGTACCTCAAAAGAAAAAACGGAACCCTTATAGGATCACTTTGTTGTCCGTCTGTCTGTCTGTCCGTCTGTCTGTCAAGACCCTTTATCTCGAGAACGCGTGAAGGTATGAAGTTGAAATTAAAACTGTATATACTCAAATTTACGGTCCCTTGAAACTGTGCAAAAATCAAAGTTGTAAGTTGACAGGAAAAAAAGATACGCCCGTTTATGTTGCAAAAAACGTAGGTACATTTCGAAACTGTCAGAGGAATCAAAATTCATAGGGTACTTCCCGTTGACCTAGAATCTTGAATTTTGGCACGAAACAAGGCATTATAGCACTTTTATAGGGAAAAGTCTGAAAACTGAAAATTAGTGGTTACGTCACAAGATTATATTTTTTTGAAAAATCTTCAATATTCGATTCGAGAATTGAACAGCTGTTTTCATAGGTAAGGTGATACGGAACCCTCGGTGCGCGAGTCCGACTCGGTTTTTTTTGTAATCTTCTCAGCAAACCCTTTTTATTAATACTTATGTCTGGGGTGCATAAAAAAAGCAACAATTTTGACGCTGCTTTAAAAGTTCCTTTGATATTCTCAAAGCCGGGAATCTCTTCAAAGAATATACATGTTACGCCTGTTGAGTAACTACTCGATCTGTCTCCCATCTTCAGAAGCCTGCTATATTGAATTTAAAATTAAATAAATTGTAAATAAAGCATGCGTAGTTATCAGGTCCATGAGTGTCTAGGGCGTTCAAATCATCAAAACCTACAATTTTTTCATCCCTTGTAACAAAAGTTTGAGGTAACAACCACCAGGCCCTATGAACACATTGAACTGTGAACACATGAGTCAAATTTCAAACACATCGATTTTAGATTCTCATTAGACGTATTAAAATGAGATATTTATTTCGTCCACTCCTAAGGAAAAAACATTAAAAATAAAAACACTTAACTAATTAAAACTATCTCTTACTCTAAACTAAAATATGGCGTCAAAAAATTCCTCCGCATCGCTGTCGACCGGAAGTGTACCCAAAAGACTGGCAGCATTGCCACGTTGTATGGCAATGCTTAATCTCTCTTAATCTCGTATTAAAATTCATTTGCAATGTTTAACTACAATAAATATAAATACAAATATTTCAGTAAAATAGTAATGAAAGCTTGTAATTAGAAATCAGAAACATAATTTCAAATGGACAATTACAGGTACTTTTGATTTTGAATTTTCAAAAAGTCATGTAAAAGTGAAACTAAATTGCACGTTCCAAAGTGTACAACTCTATGGAGAAGAACGTGCAAGAAATTCCATGGACACTTTTAAATCATGTTATAAGTTACAAAATCTTGGCTACATATTTTTTATCGCCTCTATTATGTGAGAACAATGTAACCACCACCAATGTCACCTAATTAATAGGTAAAAGTAACTGTGGCTTTGGTGAGCAGGTCCGGCATTTAGCCAAGCATTTTTATCGAGAATATAATCTTGCATTTTATAATATGCTTCTCTACACATTTACTTGGAGAATTTCAACTGGAATTTAATTATAAAATTTTACACAGTACCCTAAGAATTATCCATTTTTTGTCTATGTAGGTTTATTTTGAGGTAAAGGCCTAATAAAGTGAACTATTTTAGATAGTAACTAGTATCGCCTTGTTAGATGAGATACCTAGTTAATGAGGATGGTTCGAATAGCTAAAGCTCTATTTCTTTATTCACAAATCTGTCTTTACCAAGCCTTTATGCAAGTAAATTGGGGACAATTTTCAATCAAATGTACTATCAATTATTAAACCTAAACCTTAGCTAAATACATTTATGATAAAAACTAAAGAATATTCATTTAAAACTTAAATAATATTTCTCTCTCTCGTTCATTGTCTTAAGGTGGATCCACACATTGCGAGGCATGCGCTCCGCACGGCGCACAACGCATGCCTCGCCAAGTGTGGACCTGTATATTCGTGGCGAGGCATGCGCTCCGCACGCGCGAGGGCGAGCCAACGTATGTCGGCAAATGCTTCAAGATCAAAGTGCCTCAGTGCGAGCATTACGTTATGTGTGGACGTAGCCGCGCATGCACGTTCGAGGCGTGCGCCGCGTACAATATCAACGCACGCCTCGACTGCGAAAATGAAACTGCGTTTGCTCGGGCCGAACAGCGCGCAGCGCATGCTCGGGCCGATCCAACCCACACAGCAGCAGTCAAGATGGCGCCTTTGCATCGCGTGCGTGTATCCGCTGCTGCTTTTATAATTATTAATTCAATTATTTATGTTTAATAATATTATGTTATTACATGTTATTATAATATAATAATATTATTATTTAATCATTTATGTTTAATGATCATTAATAATTCAATTATTAATCTATTACTTTCGTATAATAAAACTGCTTTTCTTAACATTTCTTTGTCGTTCAAAATGCGGGCGTACATCCGCAGCGAGGCGGACACAACCATCCAAACGCAACGCACTGCTCGCAAGGAGCTGGCCGCCACACGGCGCACAGCGAAGAGCGCGTGTGCAGCGCACACGCGCTGTGCCTTGTGCGCCGTGCGGAGTGCATGCCTTGCCAAGTCTGCGCGCCTACTTGCCTCGAGCGATGGCTCGACCCGAGCATATGTTGGTAAAATTTGTCAACACGCACGCCTCATGCCGAGGCATGCGTTGTGGGCCGTGCGGAGCGCATGCTCGCAATGTGTGGATCCACCTTTACACAACTAACTATATTTAATGAAACTCTTGCGAATTTACTTAAAGAGCACGAAAAAATATACACACGAAGTGACTGACTATCTGAACTCTACAACACAGAAATAAGTCATATTAAACCAGTGCAGAAGCCTTCATTAACGGTCAAAAGTCGACCAAATTTATAAGTAGTAGAATGTAACTGAGATAAACCATTTTTTCCCCTTAAAAGCGCACTCCCATCCACTTCCAGACTTCCAGACCCTATTTTTCCTTTTATTTTTGCTATATTCACTATCATTTACAAGGGGTTTCATCCTACTATAAATTTGTTCCCTTTCAAAAGTTTGTAAGATTTGACTAAAACAATATTATTTGAAAATTGCATAAAAAACTAAGGGAAATAATAATGGTTCCGAAAAACAAATTAATCTCCAGCGGTCTGTGGCCGACTATTATTCTAATTTACCAGCGTTATAATTAATTACCGACAAAAAACCCAAAACATTAACGAAAAAAAATACCTAATTTAACAACAAATTAGAGCATGTTCACATTACTTGTTCTCCTCTTAAAAAAATGAGTCGTCGAATAATAAAACTAAACTTCCGAATGGAATACTGAACCTCCGACAAAATTACTAAGTTACCGACACAGAGGTTTTGTCAAAATATGATTATTTTGACAACTTGCATGAACTGTTTTAATTTCTATTGTTGGTTATCAAATTTATTTTTTAACTCTCAATAATAATGAAAATACCTTAACTGTTCGGCCCGTGAGATCGGGTTTAGACAGATTTTACTACCTATTAAAACTACATTTTTATTCTGATTCATTCCGTTTTTCTTCGGTTGCTAGGATAACTTAAGATGCAAGAGCGAGCGAAGCGAGCTCAAGACTTGGGGGCAACCCGACTCGGACAGGTTAGGTTAGAAGGAGGTGGCGGGGTCGTAGTGAGCGAGCGAAGCGAGCGAACACAGACCCCGCCACCTCCTTCGAGGTTTTTTTTTTTAAACCACCCAGATGTAGGAGCCCCGCGCAGCGGGGCTCCGTCGACTACGCCTTTTAATCAATTTTTCGAATCGTAAATGTTCTAGGAAACGAAAGTCTACGTGGTTTTACATTAAACTATAAATACGACTGTTCTAACTTTTTAACGCCTGAAATAGGTACTACTTACCGATACCCAAGCATACCCGTAGTAAGTAAAATTCATGATATACGATACAAGAAAAAGTTATTGTACAAGTACATTTTTATATTTTTTATAAGTTTCTGTATAACCACTCAGAATAATATTTTTAGTATAGTGTTACAGTTAAAATAGCACCACAGTCTATGAAATTTGAAAGGTAATTTATGAATTAATAGTTGGCAAATATAGATAAAAATTACAAAGTATAGTTTTCGGTAGAACGTAATTTATGCCGGTAGAAAAGTATTATAGCAATAAACAGTCAAGTTTATTTTTCGAAGATTTCAGTATCTCATTCGGTCGTTTCGTCATTTTTATTCGGACAAAAGTAGTCGGAAAGTTAGTATTTTAGGCAGTAGATTTAATATTTTGAGTAAGGGTAATTCTTCCTTTTTTGTCGGAGCTTTTATTACTACCCAAAAACTAAAGCTAAACTGCACGTTCCAAACACTACAAAAACGAGTTAAAATGAAAACAAACGCCTAATGAATAACTGATAGTAAAGTTGGCTGAAAACCATAACATGTATGAAAAATATCAGGAGGGAGCTAACATGTTTAACGTCCAATAACTTTTTATATCCGCGCTTTTTATGACGTTAAATCTAGTTATTTTAAAAATACGATTAAAAAGCTATCGATGTCAGAGAGTATTCTCTACGATATCGAGTAAAGCTTTTACACAGGCATATTTAATGCAACTAGATATTCCTTGTTGCGTTACATTATTTTTTATTTTTAAGTAAAGTTGAAACTTTTTATTTTTAGGTAGGAATTCGTCAGAATCTCTCGCTCTTAGGCGGAGCGGAATGTAAGACTTGAACAGACTAAAACTCACTGATATCGTTGACGGTGCGAAGCGACGCACCGTTATCGACTCGGGTAGGTACAGTCCGGACTGTTACCTGACCCAAGGTGGCTGGAAATCGGAGTCGAGATTCCGTACGCTGGAGCGAGAAGAAGTCCTGCTTCACAGGCGGAGGTGACCGTTGAATTTATTTGAGTACAAACACATTTTAGGGCAGTGGTGGCATTGTCGTAACTATGTTATTTTACGAGTCGGACTTCACGGGTTCAAATCGAGGCAGCCGCTTTACTTTGCGAAATTGATTTCATCATTATTGCTCTCAAAACAGCGAAGAAAAACATCGTGAAGAAAACGGCATGTCCTAGAACCAAACATGTAATTTAAAAACATGTAACATCCATCAATCCACACTTGACCCGTGTAGTGGATGACGGCCCATTCCCTCTCCCAAAGTGCAGGCCTGAGTCCCAGCTGAATGAACACTATAATACTGATTAGATTATACTTACTATTTACATACAAATATTATTTAAGCTTATTTTTTTGAGCTAGTACTCCAAAATAGAATACTCTCACAGTTCAAAAACTACATAATATAATTAAATAGAATAGCAAAGTAGAGCCAACTAAAGTATACTCGCGAACTCGTAAATAAGTCGAAGCACAGTTAATTTCGAGGGAAGCAATGCGGCAAAGTTTAATCAAAAATTATTCTACGCTCATTCTAGTTTCAATCAAAGTTTTGGGGGAGAAGTGCTCTTCTGTTGGGAGAGGCAATCATTATACGAATACTTCTACCCTGTATAAAACCAACAAAAGTTTATTTCGAAGTGTCAAAGTAGCGAACGGGGGAAGCAGGTATGATAAATATAGAGTGTAAATTTTGCTCTGATGTACGAGTATTTAGATACAACGTCCACTATTGGAGAAATAGACATAAGTGTCCCTCAAGTGTCGCAACAAGGACCGTTCCTGTTCGTCTCGCATCCATCGGATTCCCATAGTCGACGTCTTTCGGCTGAGATGATGATGAAGGTATCTCCAATAAAGTTGGACGTGCCTTATCAAACCTCACAGGTTTGATAAGCTCCATACTCCAGCATTTATATAAATGCCAACTACTAAGTCATCAGACACAGACCTACATGGTATCGCCTCGCATGAGAAATGATACTGTAAGACCCAAGTGAGACACGACCATGTCTATTTAGGTGCAAGTCAAAAAACTCTCGTTACTAGTGGTACTGAAAGGGAGTTTCAGATTTTTACAGGCTTAAACCCTCCGTATTACTTTAGTTGCCCTTTATACATGTAGTCATGTATCAGGGCACTCTTTCGAACAATTACTAGATTTAGTTCAAACTGTTCAAAGTAAGGTTACTTCTACGAGTATCTATACCCGCAAAACGAGACACAATAGTAAGACAATAACAGCGCAGTCACATGCGACCGGTCGGGGATTCATGAATTAAGAATAAATGTGACAGTTTCTTATTATTTCGTTCCAAAGTTGTTTTAACTACATTTTTATATTTCAAATATAGGCAGTGACGGTTAAAAAATCGACCTTGTTCTTAATCATTTTTCTATACATATTTTTTGACGTACCTACGAGTAATCAGAATCCGCCCCTACTCATTAGCCATAAAAACATTGTGTTGTTTATTAAGTAAGTATTTGTTTACCAGTGTATACGACTACCTACGCTAATATTGGTAGGAATAATAACAGACTGCTACATGTGGCTGAAATGCAGGCCACCTGATTTTTCATTTCCTTGTCCATTTCCCGGCAAAAGGCATTCGTGTTTTCTGAAATGTGTTCAATCATCACGCGTCCTCGTTGTAATATTGGAGATTACTCGGTTATAAGGCAAACAACATTTCAATAATTCCTTTACGTATTGTGCTATATTTTGTATGTGGGATATCCTTCAATGATTTTCTCCCGCAGTAGGGCGGAACGGAATGGAGTGTCAGACTTTTAATGAACAAACTTGCATCTGTGACCTTTAGTAGCCCTTTATAAAGGACTTCAAGGAAATCCGTAGCCCGCGGCTTTAGCGAGCATTAGCCTCTACGGTTTGTTGACATGGATGACTACGTATTCTTTCAAGAGATATCAACGTGTCATGCTGTTGACCACTTGGGCTCGATCCGGACCATGGATGGCGCACCACCCAAGGTTTGTCGTCCGCAAGCTAGCGCTTGCTGTGGCTGGTAGTCAGGGTCGGGATCGCAGTGGATGTGGCGTGAGGATGTCCGTTCCATCACGCGTAAGGCCGTCTCATTCGCTGTCATTACTGCTTCGCAGATGGAGGCGGCCACCTACCATTCCTCATCGTACTGGACTGTGGCGGTCCGTAACGCTACTTCGAGAGTCACATGGTCGATTAACGAAATGTCGACTGAACGATTGATAGAATAGAACTTATTGCGAAACAGGCAGGTTCTATGGGAGATTCAAGGTTTTTTTTAAAATGTGTACCGATTCCTAGGTCAATTATGAAAAATGTTGGTTTTATTTTGTTAATGTATTTTTGCGAATTTAAGCCATGAAAATATTTTCATGATCTAATGATAAACTTCGGAGATATAAAACGGAACGGAAGGATTTTCACAGAATTTTTGTGACAAGTGTCTTGAAAGAAAGCGGAGCAGTAATCAAATACGCGTGTAAAACCACAGGGGACAGTTATTCAATAATACAATGAATTTGGTTCAATTTGAAAAGACCTCGAACAAGTTTATTTCAGATATAACCTTCGCATCGTTTTCTAACGTTATTTTTTTTGTTAATTTCATTCTATTTGAGTTGAAACCAATTGGAAATAAAAATGGTGACCACTATTTTAGTTCCACTTAGGCTCGGGCAGTGTCGATGTTAGCGTCGGTCAACCAGCAATTATTCAAAACCTGTATTTTTATTTCAGCTACAAAAATAAAAATGATTTATTGGAAAACAGTTAGTTATATCGAGACAGTGTGATACTATAGTCAACCTTGAACCGCAGTCGGTAACGTGTCCCACTTGTAAAACTAAGATACGCATTTATAATAAGGTACTAAATCGATATAGTATCATAATCGACTAGATACTGAATCGATTTCAATAAATAAAGTAGGTATTTTTATCCTAAACTTATTCTCAATTTAAAAAATTCTATCTATTTTAGGATAAAAAAATTACCTATTCATATAAATCTTGATTGCGTCACTAGAGTGTGTGAGCGCGCGTAGATAAGCTAAAAACTACCTACGCTATTAGTAGTAGAAAACATAAAAATCGACTCGTATTTTCTGTTTGTAAGAAACATAACAAATTTTCTTTGAAAAAAACATAAAGTAAAATTTCAGTGCTTGAAATACATATTATGATCGAACATCAATTTTCTGATTGGAGTGTATAACACATGTGATTTTATAATCTGCCCATTCAATGTTGCTTTTCATTTGGGAGATTTGCCTCATTACCAATGGACCACGCACTAATTGGGGTGTATGATATAATGGGGTGCAATATTACATAGGTACAAATGCAGTCGAATTTTAAAATCTATTCATATCAATGTTGGGAAAGCTTTATTGCTAATGGACCACAGTATTCAGTCAGAGGATTACAGTAGGAACAAAACATTTAATTTTGTACTGACGTGAGACAATGCTGATACAAATATAATTACCTCGTTACGCATCATGGCGACACTCCTGTATAATATTTTCTTTGTTTGTATAGTAAGGTAACGACATGATGGTTATCAACCAGCATCATCTGTAAAATGATTATCTTGCTCCAGTCCTTATACCGACCAATAAGTAATACATCATGTCTTCTTCAATCCTTTTTTAAATGGTCACCTCAGTAAATCCCTGCATACCCGATCATTCTTTTATGCAAACGTACCTCGTACCAATGGCGATAATTTCTTTATTTGAAACTGTAATTTAAAAACAAGAAATTACATCGTTTTGTTTAATCATAGGGAAAGCATAAAAAAATAACTTAAGAAGTATGAATACCGCAAAATGGTTTCCATACAAGAATAGATTGAAAACGATTGAACGATAGGAAAACCAATTCATTTTATTTTGAACAAATCAATTCAACAGGTTTTTAATAATATCTGGTCGCCCAAAGGCTTGGTCATAAGATTTTACGTGTTCTTTTCGTTATAAATCATCAAATTCGTTATCGGCTAAGCTAGAACACACGAATACACACTTCCAGCTTCTCACAGCTCATCAAAGCATTTCTGTCTCACATAATGTTGGATGACGTAATATGCGTCTTAACATCGCCCCCTCAACGAGTTCTAGACGCCGACTAGTGCAACCTTAAGCAGATATGGAGGGTATATTCAAATTACGTTTTTGTAACGCGCCATATGAATGCTAAATTTTAATTCTACTGACCACGATCTTACTGCAGCCGACTGTTTTTAGAAAGAGATGTGCGAAATCATTTATAACTTCTCGTGGGCGTGTCACACTTTTAATTACTAAAACCATAACTATGTCCTTCAGTTTTCCTTTGTGTTTTGGACTACAGGTTTACTTTTCATGAAATCCTCGCGGTCCTAGCTGGCGGGTATCGACCCTGCTAGGCTCGTACGGTAAATAGAAAAATTATACCACTAGTCTTCTAAAATAAAGTTACTGCCTCGTTGGTCTAGTGGTCGCGAGAGCGACTGCTGAGCATGGGATCCTGGGTTCGATTCTCAGGTCGGGCAAAAAGTGCTATTGGGTTTTTCCATTAAAATTACTTACTCTGTAGTTGCCCGAATTCCAAACTTCGGGCAACTACAGAGTAATTAGTAAAGTTGGTGGTGTAATACCCCCGTGCCTCTGAAAGCACGTAATGCCGTTGGTCCTACGCCTGATCTCTCTCCGATCGAGTCGGATTGCCGTCCCATCGGACTATGAGAACAGAGAGTGCACCTGTGTTTGCGCACACACTTGTGTAATATAGTAGTTAAACCATAATATTTAAAGAAAACACTCCATTGGTACTTTATAACACTCGTAAGACAACTGGAGTCATTGACACACATGTGACCAAAATATCTTGCATGGTACTGCTATTCAATAGCTATCACAAGTTCATAACAACGTATTCAATGAAAAGTACAATGCTTAGTTATCATTAATTCGTATGTTTTTCTAAACATTAGTTATTTAACTAGAAAAGTCTCATAGCACCGATTGTAACTGACCTAAACATTCTCGTACCTACAGTCTGCAGGAATGTTCGAAGGAATTATCATGGCTCTGAAAAGCAAAGAGAAGCTGAACGACACAGGTGGGTCTTAGTCAGTAAAAGTCTGACACCCTCTCGTTTCATTCAGAGTGACAGAATTTATTGGTGGAAACCTACCTCAAAAAAAACCAGCAATACCTAAAATGATTGAAAACACAAAACATTAACGATTTGAACAGGAGCGAACCACAAAAACCATTATCTTAACAACCCTTGTTACAAGATCGATTTTAAATGAAATAAGGGTAAACTCATACTTTACGCTAATTAAATAATATTCTCAAAGAGCGCTTTAATTAAATCCAAACAGGGCCCTATACCTATGAAAATAAGCAACATATGTATAGACCGTTTAATTTCAATACACCGACTAGTTACACACACATACCTATTAATCTGTGACGCCCTCGTTAATATACAATAATAATAATTTATACTCGTTTATGGACAAAAGCAAGCGGAATATGTATAAATGTTTTAATGAGCGGCCTTTGAATGATTCGTGAAACACATAATTGGCGTGAAGTTAATTGGCTAAATTCCTTTTCAGAAATGATACAGAGTACAAATTATTATGAATTACTGTGTTGTTTGATATATGAGAGCAAATGGACTGTAGTCTGCCACATGGACTACGGTCCATTACGTCTGGATGTCCGGTAACAATCCGGTCGACGATGCGTATTGTTCCACGCGCGCCTCCTAGAGATTTCATCAAACCGTAAAGGCCCAACAGGTTCAAAGCCTACTGGGGCCTGGGTTGACGAAAGAGAACCCCGGGACCCTGGAATTAGGGCAAAGAAGAAACAAGGCGGCAGAGTGGGAGAAGTCATTTTGATAATCTTCCGCATTAAAAAAGGTCCACCAACGGGCTCGGGTACATGCTACTACATGGCATAATATCATCATTATCATCTCAGCCGAAAGACGTCTACTGCTGGACATAGGCCTCCCCCAAACGACGCCACAGCGACCGGTCCTCTGCGTCTATCATCCATCGGATTTCCGCGACCCTCGCCAGGTCGTCAGTCCACCTTGCGGGAGGAAGTCCAACGCTGCGCCTTCCGGTACGTTTCCACCACTGTAGAACCTTCCGACCCCATCGACCATCTGTTCTACGAGCAATGCGAGCGTGAGTCGCCAGTGATGACATTCGGAATCGTGGTCGCTCAGTTCAGAAGGCTTAAAGTCACCCAAAGAGCAATGGAAAGGGCTATGCTCGGAGTTTCTTTGCGTGATCACATCAGAAATGAAGATATCCGCAAGAGAACTAAGGTAACCGACATAGCCCTAAGAATCGCCAAACTTAAACGGCAGTGGGCAGGGCGTAATATGTTTATGAAATTTTGGCACTAGGACATGCCTCTCCGTGATGTTTTCCTATACCGTTTTGAGAGCAGAGGTGATTAAATAAATTATACTGAGTACATAGTATAAAATAAACATAACACGTCTGGTTAAATGTTAATCCACAAACACCTCTTTAACCACGCCGCGAAATTCGATACAATTTTAAATATACGAAATAGAAGGTTTAAGTATATGTTAGCCAGTAAGTATTTTATAGGAATACACAAATCTGCAGCTAGTATTTTATTGAAATTTGCGACCCTAGCTTGGTTCAAGCTATGTTCCGGAGCGAGGAGTAATGGCCAACGGCCGTCTCTTCCTTCAAAGCAGTAATGCTAGCGAAAGAGGAGGCTGCACGCGCGAAGAAAGAACCATTCCCACGCTCCTGCCACCGAGATCCCAACCTCGACTACCAATCAAGGTACATGCGAGCTTGCGGACGTCCAGCAGTAGGTAGCTCGCCATCCGACCGTCCGGTACTTGACCGGACTACTCAGAGAGAAGTCAGTTAACCGTAGGGACCCAGAAGGGCCGGCTGCTAGGGTCGCGGAAATTTTCTGAAAAGGAAATCCAAAAGCCAGAACGCAAAGAGCAATTGAAGGACGTAGTGTGGTTTTAGTTAGTAAAAATCTGACACGCCTTCCCACTCCACTCAAAGCGGGAGGAGTCATTGGATGATTTCCCAACCTAAAAAAATCCAGCCAATATATTATTAAAATGCTATCGAATGTTTTGGCCATTAACATGGCTTTTAAATTACTGTGTGTGATGTATTCTACGAAACTTTTGCGTAAGCTTACATTGCATCTTCGCGGTAAAATAACAGTTTCCCATAAATGATGCTGAAGTTGGCTTAGTGTTCAACAAATAAGTACCTTGAATACTCAGGAAACAGGGATTTTACTCTATGGAGGAAACTTACATTCCGAGAGGCTTCAGATTTAATAATTCAGAGAAATGCATGCCTGCAAAGCTTTTCACTTTATGAAGAGGTGAAGTTAAAATCATTTTACATTTATTATTACATTTTAATCATTATAGAAGACTCCTTGGGAAAGAGAGAAATTAATGTGAAAAGTTGTTACGTTATAGAAACACTGGTTTTTAAGTTTCAAAGTATGAGAATCCAATCAAATTTCTACCCGTACAAAGTATGGATGTAAATTTTGAAATTGACAGCAGATATTCATGAGTCTTGCGCTGGATGAACCTGCATTGGATGATGACATTACAACTGAGAGCATTGGTTTTACCCAATTCTGATTACTGAATACAATTTACATAAATCAAAATGTGATTGGATGGCACTAGCAATCTGTTTCACCTTCAAATGACATTCGTTCTGTTTCCCCTGGAGTCTTCATACTGTGCTGTTATTCTCTGTCATTACTGTTAGAAAGTCTGCACAGGCTTTTTATTTTATCTTGTTTGTTTAGGGACAATTATTGACAGCCACAATACAAAGTAACTAATAAATTAATAATCAAATATGTGATCAGTAACAATATTGCGGCCTACTGCATTATTGACATTTAAACAAAAAGGTTTGGTTTGTAATGAGTGCCACTAAACGAGCATTGTTATTGATGAATAATTAATACCATTACAAAATTATTAAATAAATTCAAAATAAATAGTTAAGGCAAAATATTACAATACAAAACAATAGCAAAAACATCAAAATCATCCTACTTCAATTCAATTCATAAATTAATAAAACAAAAATAAAATAAATTCAAATTATACAATTATTATTATTTAAAGGTTTTATTACATTATGTTTAAAATCGAACTTAACCTGGGCCTATATGGTTGATTAAGGCCATTCCCTTTCTTAAAGAAGAGGCCTGAGTCCCAGCAATGGGAACATTAAAGAGCTGACTATGCTAATGCTAGTGACTTATAAATAACCATAATCATTTATTTTCTTGCATATTTTAATATTAATATTAAGTAGCTTATTCGGATAAGGATTAAATTATCTTATTTTTTTTTCAATTAGAGCATACCAATATATAGATATCTATAAAAGTTCTATTATAAGTATCTACCGTACCATTCGACATATCACAGGGCAAAGTAAACTTTAATTAGTACGATATCTATTTCCTGCAAATACCACATGCACGAACGCAAGGCGCTGCATACCAGAACCCACTAGTGAGGTCAATCAAGTTAAAGCTGCCAAGAACACTACAGTACAAAGGCTTCCTAGAACTTACGTCTGGATTCTAGGGTAATAAGCTTATATTTAATTAATAATAGTAAATGAGGTATGTGAGTTCTGTTACCTGTACTGCATGGTACGCAAGACATTCCCTTCGTCTTCACTGACGCTGAACCTTCTCGTTATTTTAAATATTCTTTTAAAATGGGTTCCAGATTGATCTTCTAACTTAGATTGTACAAGCGTCTACAACATTTTTTTATCTTAATGAATAATGATAAAAATTGATAAATTTAAAACTAAAAAAAATACCTGTGTTGATAATTTCTCAGAAATACACAGCCATTTACGCAAAATTTCAGTGCTTGACTTATGATTTGTAACTGAATTTTCTGATTGGAGTGTAGAAGATTGTACATTATTTCAGTTACATTTTGTATAAATAAAGATAAGTACGAGCCCATTCTGCAGACGATTTCATAACAAATCTATATCATAGTCTTTCACAATAGATACATTAGTATATAAGCGTGGTGCTAAGCAATTTGTATATAAAATATTTGACAGACCGGTTTTTTATATTGTCTTATGTATCTTAAAATTATTAGAGTATAAAAAGAATTGTATTTTTACAATTATTTGTATCATTTATACATATAAAAACATGACCACTCCTTTTAGGCAGTCGTGTAATAAATAATAGGCGTCCCATAATTGAACCTTGTGGAACACCAGAACTTATGAGCTCAAACCCAGACAGACATCCATAAAACAGCTTGCAACATAATAATGCTACTTCAATCACTGTCATGGCGGTTTGATTTGACGTTGCGGGCAGGGAATACCAAAAAGGAAACCTAGCTGAATTTACAACAGTGCGCTCCGCAGTCGCTGGGGGGCATATCGACCTTCTCTCGAAATTAGATTGTCATGTAGCGCCGAATTTAGGTGAAGCTAGATATCATCATTTCAGCTCAGAGATAGGCATCCCTGATGCACGTATCACCATATAAAGTAGACTTGTAAAGCTTGACTGTTCATTTGTTACACTGTACAAAGGTGGAGTTAATACCTTAGGCATTTTGTACCTTAACCTGTAGGGGACCGCACATATTTTTATTTTTTGTTTAAAATAATATTAATAAATTAATATAAATAATATTAATAATATAAACTGTTATTGCTCCGTTTCTATTGCTTCTATAAATATACCACTAGAGTACAATTTTAAATCGGTCGGGGTTTGGTGGCAAAAAAAATTACCAGCGGTTCTCAAAGTTAAAAAATACTTTGAGAACCGCTGGCACGTTTTCGTACTACCGGGGTTCTAGAGGGGTGGTGCAGAAATATAACATAGATGCAACTTGAAGGTAAACAAATAGAAAATAAATCAATGATAAATACAAATTATACTTAAATCAAACAACCTTGGAACTTTACATTAAACAACTATTATTTTCACTATAGCTTGAATACTTGTGATTACTTAATTTTTTTAATGTTGGTTTACATCATTTGGATTGATTGATGACTCTCCGATGTCAGTTATGGCGAACATGGCTTGAAAACAGGCGTTGTTAATTTAATTGAATAATTTGGGTTATAGTTTATTTTTATTAAAATTAGTCAGTCATACACTGGAATAAAATTATATAGGTAGTTCATAATATTAGATAACCAATAATTACATATACATTAATATCCTCCTGCATATATATCAGTCAGGGCCACGTCAAATATTTGTATCATTGCAATCTTTCAAAATAGATGAACTTCCGTCCCTACAATATGATACTAACTATGAAACATGACACAACGGGATAAGGCAATTAGCCATCGTTTCGCAGAAAATGGATCCACCTTTCCTTCTTTGACTTAGCCTCTTAAGAACTGTATGGATATAGTAGATTGAATGTGTTTTTTTTTTAATATACATACGAGTAAATTACATATGCTCGCGTTTTGACCACAATCTTGTCTGATAGTAAGCGATGATGTGGCCAACGTAGGTAAGTATTCCCGTTTCGACATCCAGATTTTTGGCACCCAAGCTATTACCGATAGGGCACCAATAGGTATTTTGGAAAAATACTTCGGCCGACAATT
The DNA here is from genome assembly GCA_030763345.1 of Mythimna separata. NCBI lineage: Eukaryota > Metazoa > Arthropoda > Insecta > Lepidoptera > Noctuidae > Mythimna > Mythimna separata. The sequence continues at coordinate 15,056,049 of CM061167.1, read as the reverse complement.
TTTTTTAGGCGTGCGATCATCAAAATGACTTATGGTGTGTCAGAATTCTTTACTTTTTAACCACTCTTGTTCCTTTTTGCCACCGTTCTAGGATTGAGATGATGTGGTCGATGATGGAGTAAGCTTGCTTAGAAGTAACCTATTCACTTTTGTACCCCTAAGTGGGAGCTATCAGGAAACACCGACTCCAACAGGGAAGTCCACTCCTAAACGCTTCTGGGGATCATGAGTATTCCGAAAGGTTGACATCGAGTCCCCCCCAGATCGAAGGCAACGAAGGAATGGGGTAGGGGTTTAGTCAGTAAGAGTCTGACACGCCCTCCCGCTCAGCCCAAGTGTGGGAGAAGTTATCAGAAAAAAAAAACTCCTAAACGCTTTTTACGTGTACTTTAACCTTAAAATGCTATGCAAACCTACAAGTCAATCACCGATTTATCTTATACTTATCCTCTCCACTTAACAACCTGACTTATCTAAATGTTGCAAAATACTATTTCAGTACTTACGTTGTGTCAAATAAACTAGTAATAATAAACTAGTTTTCCAGCAATCGGGGTGGCTAGAAACATAATTACAGAGATTTTCCTATAATTATGTTTCCAGCCACCACGATTTCCGGATAACTAGTTTATAGGGAACTAGTTTAACTAAAACGCGTCATACGTCCAACTAGTTTATTTATACTGTTGAAATGTTGTTGCACAGGAGTGTTATGATGATTACTAATGCACATTATGTGCATTATTAATGCACATTTTGACATAGACATACTGACGTCTCTCGCTCTGGGTGCGGAGTGGGAGGGCGCGGCAGACTTTTTCTGACTAAAATCATACCTGTGTCTTTCAATAACTTATAGCGGTCTTAGACCACGGGTTTGCATTCCAGAAAATCCCTGCGGGCCTAGAGGGCACCTGCCCTGCTTAGCTTCTACGGTTAGCTTACATCTCGTTGAGGATCGCTTGGGCTACTACGCATTTCACGTTCGTTGGGCTTGGTCCGATCAAATATCGGACGGCTGGATGGCGAGCTACCCATTGTTCGTCGACCGCAAGCACCTGTCCAGCCACTTCTGAAAGAGGGGATTTACCGTGGTGATTATGGCTTATCCACTCTTGGTTACAAACCCCACAGGATTATAGTTTCACGATTTTGTATTATAAAATCAATTACAGTAAGGTAATCTAAATAATTATGACTTTAATCTTATATATAAAATTCTCGTGTCACAGTTTTCGTTCCCGTACTCCTCCGAAACGGCTTGACCGATTCTCATGAAATTTTGTGAGTGTATTGAGTAGGTCTGAGTATTGGCCAACATCTATTTTTCATACACCTTAGTGAAAAAAAAAATTATGGCAAAACATCGTTTGCCCGGTCAGCTAGTTTTTATATATAAAAGGATAAACTGACTGGCTGACATATTAATGCACAGACGAAACTACAGGGTTTAGGAGCATGACATTTTGCGCTGGGTTTCCTGCTACAAGGTAGGCGAGCACGAAGAGCGGATTTTCCTAAATTCATCCCCTAAGGGCATGAAACGAGGTTCCATAGTTAGTATCGAATAACATTTTTTGACGCAGGGGAAGCCACTGGCCGAAGTGTTATAAAAAAGCTAGGGACTTTAAGACAATTTATAATTAAAAATATTGAAGACTGCAGAATTCTAGATTCTTTCGAATTACTTTTTTTTATTTAATCGATATGTGCATGTTGACTTAGACTAGCCACTCATGACTGGAGCACAGTAAAAAATAAAAACAATCTTTTTTAAAGAGTAACCGTAACAGTTTTCCACCAACTCTTTTTCATCATAGAAGAAACCAATTTGAACCAAGCTGTATTTGATGAATGTATTTTGAATCGCAATACAAATCCAATGCAGTCACTGAGTTCGTGGATAAGTAATAAACGTAGTTAAATTACAAATTCTATCTTCGTAGATATGAATAAGAATTTTGTTCAAATCACAATGATCTGAAGGTATATTTTCCGTTGTGTCACTTATGGTAAAACTTAAAGAAAAAATAAAAAAGATTATATTTTTTTTATTCAGCCTATACTATCCCATTGCAAGGCAAAGGCCTCTCCCAATTCCTTATTTCTTCTCGAACCAGCTCGTATGTCAATATGTCATCCCGCCTTCTCTTCCCGGGTCGACCTCCGCGGCATCTTTCAGCCTCAGGTACCCAATTTGTGAAAACTCTTGCCCAGCAGTCGATGTGTATGCCGCTGATGTGACCTGCCCAATCCCATTCTAACCTAGCAGCCAAAGTATAGAGCCAGCAGTAAAAGTACAATATGTCATTATAATTAATTTGTATACAATAGGTACTTACAACTCATCTGTCTGCCTACCCTACACCGCATTCAACAGCAGAGCCGACATTCCGTGTACTTGTTTATTCCTGTAATTTGAGTTTTATACACAACTTGTTGTTCAATAGAATACTTGAACAGTTGAAGTAGAACTATAAATTTAAACAGCCACATGTTCCACAGTAATGGTCGTGTAAAAACCTAGAGTCCACTCAGTAGGTCCACAAGTCAAACAATATTCCGGTGGGTGAGTGCGGGCGAAATTGAGCCCCGAATCATTTATAAATGGGGGAGGTTACGCGGCCCGCTCCAAATAGGAGGGGAAAGGTGTGCCACTGCATTTTGCATGAGTTCAATGTTGGTTGCTCGATCCGCCTCATTCCACTCTCCTCGCTTGCACATCTATACAAACATCGTTGTGCTTTTTATTGCCGATTATACTATTTCGGGAACCAATATTTGGTGATTGGAGGCGTGAAGTAAATTTTGCAAGTGTAAAGTTTTGGTAAGTGTTTTTCAATGAGTTTTGTTTTACGAGTATGTTGTTTGTAAGTGATGACAACATCAACCTTTATCATAGTTAAGCCGAACATTATAGTAATCAGGTGAAGATTGGATTCTCAAACTTTGTCGATGCAACAGACCGGTATTAATTTATAGTTCTCGCAACAATTTATATTGGTTTGTATGCATAACTGTATACTCGTATAATGCAAACTCTTGTCTTTAGAGAAGTTTGAAGTTGCTTAAATGTAACTTATGGACAAAACAGCACGGCGAGCTGTTTCGGTACATTACTTAAATTTCAGCTAGTTACGCTTTATTCATTAGTTGCTTTGGGAGCTCACGGAAAGCTAACGTGTAAGTTTAATCAATTTATTGATACTTACAGACTTACTGGTTAATTCAGAGAATGAGCAATAGATATAAAGAAACCAATAATCAGTAATTTATTGCGGTAATTAAGTAAGGTATCTACGATCAACATTTCTTATCAGCCTAGTAATAATTAGCGAGCCACATCTTTTATTCAAGAAAAAAGATCGCAGGAATTAGAGTAAGGCGTTAACAGTTAACGGATAAATGCGGTAATAACATGGTGAAGTAATCTAAGATATAGAGTTAGTGGTCGTTCCCGAGTAGTTGGAGATGTAAGGTTTCTGAACGCTCTGGGCTCAGAATTAGGATGAATTTTTTATAAAGACGCAGGTAGGAGGGGGCGTGGAAGCCGGGGTGCGGAGTCGCCGGCGCGGTCTGCATATTGCATTAGATTTAAATTGTTTACGTCGTTAAGAAAGAAAGTTCTCCCGAACTGGGCGAGAGGCGAACTTCCCCGCTGATGTCGGTGTATTTAATTTTTCCGCATAATCGTATGGGAACCTTTTGACCTGCGTCTAAGCTTTCAAAGTTAGATCTCAGTTAGAACACTCGTACCACCAAATTGAGTGGGCTGATAAAAAAATAATTATTATACTAAGCAGCAGTTATTTTAGAAACAAGTCAGTAGGTACTTAACTAAACATTTTCTTAATATAATATAATCAATGAGCCAAAAGTGTTATAATATATGAGCCTCTCACCCATTGTTCTCTTTTGTAAATATACGGAGAAGAAGTAGGTATCTATCGTTGATAGTAATACAACGATACGTGATGATATAGTCAGTCACGCGTGTGCTACGCTGTACGACGCATGTGTAATCATGAAGATTTTAATAATAACCTTAGTGATATTAACATGTGTCAATCAAAAAGTGATGTGCGAACCGTTTTTTGAACTTCTAACAGAACATTTTAATACTATAGCGGTTTCTGTGACAAAAACTCTTTCAAATATAAAATACCATGTATCGCAAATGTTCTCACCACCTCCATTGCCAACGCCACCTACGCCTAGGATGACCCCACAAATATTAGGAGAATTCAACTACAAAAGGACTTTCAATGATTTTGTTGAAAAAACAGCAGCTGAAAATGAAACAGATATCCCCGACTACATCAACCTGAAGTCGGAGCCGACGGCGCTCATGTCCACGCCGCAGCTGGCCACGCTGCACGGCCGCCGCATGGAGTCGCACGTCATCAACACCAAGGACGGTTATCTGCTCACTTTGCATAGAATATCACCAAAACTGGACAGTACACTTAGTAACCGAACAATCATACTTCATCATGGACTCCTTGGATCCTCCGCGGATTGGGTATTATTAGGACCCACAAAATCTCTTCCTTACATCCTATCTGATATTGGCTACGACGTTTGGATGGCGAACGCGAGAGGAAATTACTATTCACGTGGTCATATAAAAATGGCAGTAGATTCCGAAGAATTCTGGAGATTCTCTTTTCAGGAAATGGGAGAATACGACTTGGCAGCTGTTATCGATTACATTCGTGCTTTGAAAAACAGTAACGAGCTCATCGACTTCGTGGGCCACTCGATGGGGGCCACGGCACTGCTGGTGCTGTTGTCCACGAACCCTCGCTACAATCAGTACCTACGCATTGGTGTTCTGTTGGCACCTTTAGCTTTCATGAGCAATGTTGAAGGACCTTTCAAAGCTCTAACAGCAATGGCAATAAACCCGCCTGACCAGCTCCTCAAACTTATTGGTCGTAAAGAATTTGTGCCTTCACGAAAAATACCTAAATGGCTCGCCGTGAAGTATTGTAAAGGACCGCTATTGTTTTGCTGTAATCCATTATATTTTATAAGTGGTGGTATACCACTAGATACTCGTAGCTGGGATGTTAGTTTTCTGGCAAGATTGTTGTACCACGTGCCGGCTGGTGGCTCTACTGACACATTGCTGCACTACGCTCAAGTGGTGAAAAGTGGTAAATTTCATAGGTTTAACAAAATTAAAGATCAGTTTCCACTCAACGCAGTTACGGTGCCCATAGCGATATTAAGCTCCAGTGATGACTGGCTGGCCTCCATCCCGGACTTGCTGCGGCTATACTTCAGCATCGCCAATCCAATAGACCACTACATCATACGAGGCAAGAATTTGAGCCATACCGAGTTCGTATGGGGGGCTAACGCAGAAGAGTTAGTTTTTAAGAAAATATTAGATTTCTTGGACCAAGGTATAAAAACTTTTAGTGGTGCTAAAAGTAATGAAATTAGTGATCTTTCGTTTTTATCTCTTAGATAGATAATTCTTGTTTTTGGTTTGTTGTGTTCTATTTAATTGAGAGTTTTTTTTATGATTTTTATACTGCCATAGTTGAACTATGTTTGTAATTTAAAACAGCTTTTTTCTGTTTTAATCAAGTGACATGCAATTAAATAATCGTAATTATGATGTAAGTAGATTTATTGGGTTATTTCCCAAGTCCCCCGGAGAACCTTTAATATATCATCTTTATATATTATCTTTATAAACTTAAGTAAAATTAGACCAACTTAAAAGAACAGTCAACAAATGATCTCAACCCTAATAATAGCTTTTGCTAGCAGATTCGCCCTCGTGTGCAATTAGAAAACAATCCCAAGGAGACCATACTCTCACCCGGCTCCCACCAAACCCACCCAGTTCCTCAAGTTACCCTTTGCTTGATAGGGTGCCGGGAACTGTTGTGAACCTATACGGTACGGGTAGACCACGGGGCCCACTAGAGCAGGTGCTCTACTGGGCCCCGTCCATTTGCTAACATCTCTTTCAGGCCTAGAGCACAACGTCGACCCGAGCCCGGTCAGTATCGGACAGTGAGCTTCCCATTATTCGTCGTCCGCAAGCCTGCATCGACGGAGGGAGTACCTCAGTATCCTAATTACTGATTCTCTATCTATCTATAATTTAGCTGATTTTAAACTATTCATTTATTAATGTGTTGGATAAACTTTACAAACTCATGTAGCTAGCATGTTTCCGCTCGACCGCAAACTAACTATACTCATCAAACTTTTTCCTAATATTCCTATAGAAAGCTAGTTAAACTCAGATTGGGTGGCGACATGTTAAACTGTTTACAAACTGCATGCTAACGACATGACTGTGCCCATCTATGAATGGGAATATGCAAGTTTTATTACTAGGACCGACGGACTTGTAACGGCAGTATCCAGTATGCCATTTTAAAAATGTCATGTCCGTTTCTACATAATTCTGGAGCATTAAAACGCCTGCTATGTAAAATTTAGAGGTGAATAAACTTTTTGAATGGTTGTTGTGTAAAATGTCTCATAATGAAAGTACAGTACAATAACCCCGGGCCCTGGAACGAAGGCAAATAAGGAACCAGAGTAAGCTTTAGTTTGTAAAAGTCTGGCACACCCTCCCACTTCGCCCAGAGCAGGAGAAGTAATTTTGATAATTTCGTACCTTATAAAATTGCTATAATCTGTTTTGCCCTATAAATAAACCGGGTATCCACCGCATCCCTCCACTCTATTCCGTGTGTTTTAAGGCGAAAATGAAGCTAGGCAGATTACCTAATAGATATTTTCAATAAGTATTGTATACCGGTAAGTTTTACTTTATCTCATTGAACAATGGTCAACGAATGTAATTATGTGAGTCATGTGCGAGTAATGATAATATTATTATAAAATACCGAAACAATAGTTAATGCAGTGATGTAATTTACGCTTTCATTCTCTCCAAATGAGTTCACAATGCGTTATGTTTACTTATTTAAATAGTAAATTGAATTATTGTATGTGGCTTTTGTTTGTTGAGTGAAATCATTAAATAATCTCTCTCGCTCTGGGGAGTGACGGAGATCTGGGTCTCAGACTTTACTGGTAACCCATTCTTTCAGCTTCTATTTGCGTTGCAAACTATACCTCAGCCCTGAGATCGTCTTAGGACTTCTATTTCAATGTGCATTGTGGAAAAGTTTCTGATATCATCCAACACGGTAATTTTTTTTCTATTAAGTCAATGATGAGTCATGAGTCAAGGCACTCAATGACATGACAACCAAACGGTTTACGTAAAGTTGCTATAATTATAGATCTAGCAGACACATTTTGTAGCTTCGACACCTTAAATTACGATACAGCCTAATAACTTTACACGCCTAAATTAAATATTTTACATGACCCTACCTAATATTTCGTTAGAGACATTCCAGAACACTCACCGCATCGCACGAGAGGGCTCTTTACTGTGGAACTGTGAATATATCCGCGATGCATGCGCCATGTCGGAGGCGGACGCAAAACTTCGTCAATAAAACTTGCCTGTGGACATCCTGCATAAGGAATGTTAAAACCCTGCACCCTGCCAGCTCACGGAGATAGAATAAGGGTGACTGCGGTTGCGAAATATCGCTCTCGGAGTTAAATATTATACGATCCCTTTGACTATGTAGACAAAGCGCAGTTTCGAATTTGGAGATGAGAATTTTAGGTGAGAAATGTAATAAAACGAAAGGTAAGGACTGTTTTGGTATTTTGATGAGTTTTTGTTGCTATTATTTTTCCTATCAGAGATAAAAAAATATGACACTAGCACGCTGAATTATAATTTACTAAACATATCCGAAGATGGTTATATGAGAAGTAGATGACTGGATTATTTTGTAATTATTTATTTACAGGGTTAAACATACACGCATTGTCATTACAGGCTAAAGCTAATACAATAGTCGTTTCCAAGCACATAAATAATTTTAAAATCCTCTTACATCTAACACTCAAAACCTCTATTTTAATAATCACTTATTTATTTATTGTGCAGAACTACCACAGTGTTTTCTTTTTAACCCTAAGGTTGACTGGTAGAGAATGCCCTGATACATTAAGTCCGCTTATGTACCACCACTGTACATAAAGTTTAAATAAATAAATAAATAATAAATAACACTTACCAAAAATTAATAAAACCAATACTAACCTCTAGAACCCCGTTTCGTGCCACAGGGCCCTAGAGGCTAAACTCTATTACAAAATATAAAATTTGAAGAGACATCTTCACCTCAAAATAAATAAAATCTAAAATCTGATTTTAACACAAAATATTAACCAACATATTACATATTACCATCCAAACTATCCAAACTAATATTATAAATGCGAAAGTAACTCTGTCTGTCTGTCTGTCTGTCTTTGCTTCACGCCTAAACTACTGAACCGATTTGTGTGAAATTTGGTACAGACATAGTTTGGAACTTGAGAATGGACATAGGATGGTTTTTATTACAAAAAATAATATAAAAAATAAAATAAAAAATAAAATTTATTCCGGACATACAGCGCCATCTATTGGTCAAGAGTCGGCATCAATTCAGTACTGAAAATTCATCGGAAAAATGTAAATAAATAGTAAAAAGGTATGGAAATATAATATAATACAACTTTTAGTTTGGGATGAATGTACATACGATGTCCCATAAAAGAGCAATCGTGCTTCGATAGCTCTTTCTCTCATCGCACGATGAAAGACATTAAGGGCGCTATTACAATTTTTCTTAAATTTGAGCGTTTTGACAGAAATGCCATTACAACACAAAAGAACTGGCATCATCTTATAGTAATTTTGACATTTCCTGTGTCAATATAGTCTCAGGGTATAAAAAACAGACGATAGGTAAATTAAACGACGGGAGGCAGCAGTCGCGCTCGATTTTTGCATTGCATACAAAAAATATTTAAAAATATTATTTAACTTTTAAATAGCCCAATTTATTTTTTTCAAGATATATAGAAATACCACCTTAGTTGGTTAATTTTTTTTTATTTGAGTTTGGATTATAATTTCGTAGATAAAAATTGTAGTTTCGTACGGAAAACTGTCAGTAGATCTTGGTTTTACAGAATTATTTTTGGTGTATTACTGTATGAATAGTAATAAAGTGGTTTCAGCACTCCAATGTAGAAGATACAGTTGTATCATAGACATTTTTATAAATGATTAAACTTTAATATCTTCGGTGTACCAAGGCGTCAAAAGATACCCAAAAGCAACATTTTATAAAACATCCTTTGCGGAGACAAGGATTTTACTGATGTAGGTAAACAAATTCAAATATTTATTTAAAGCACTCCCAAGATAAGTTATCAAACTTTCTTATCCATATTTTTGTTTTTTTTTTATGGCTATATCTAAAGCATCGTCACACGTCAAAAATCGGATAAAACGCTGAAATTCATCAAAAATTGCGACAGCCCTCTTAAAAACAATCGAGGTATTATGGAAGGAATGGTGGTTCTATTGGCCGGTGACTTCCGGCAGACCCTGCCGGTTATAGCAAGGGGCACACCGGCAGATGAAATCAATGCCTGTTTAAAACCATCTGTGCTATGGACACGTGTGAAAAAGGTTTCACTGTCGACGAATATGCGAGTATTACTCCATAATAATTGTCAAGCCGGGCAGTATGCTGCTGCTCTTCTGAAGATCGGCGAGGATCGTATGCCTACCGACTCCGAGAGTATGATCACGCTGAGCAGCGAATTATGCCAAATTGTGGATAGCACATACAATTTAAAAAACAGTGTCTATCCGGATTTACGCGCTAATAACGAAAATCGGGAATGGTTATGCGAAAGGGCGATATTGGCGCCAACAAATGAAATAGTAGGCCGGATAAATGACCAAATTATGTCTGACGTAGAGGGAGATGTCATCGAGTATCTATCAGTAGATAACGTCGTGGATACCGAGCAAGTGACATCTTACCCAACAGAGTTTCTCAACTCCTTAGAGTTATCAGAAATGCCTTCTCACAAGTTGAGGCTGAAAGTTGGAGTTCCTGTGATGCTTATGAGAAACCTAGATCCACCAAGGCTATGTAACGGCACACGGTTACAAGTAACCTATTTAGGACGGAATGTCATTAAAGCCGTTAATCGTTAAAGCCGTAAAAATCTGCCGGAAGTCACTATTCCACGCGAACGAAGTCGCGGGCAAAAGCTAGTATTTAATAAAACTCTTGCGAAATCACTATCACGGCTCGAAAATATAAGTCAAACCTCTGATGCACTTATTATTTATTACTCGTATGTTGATAAAGAAAAAAATACTACGAGTACGAGAGGTTTTTATCATATTTGCTTCACGTATTACACATTTCTGCGTCTAGTTAATTAATTAAAAACATGCACTAATGTGCAAGAAATATTTCTAATTGCTCATATTATGCAATATTACGAGTTTTCTTTGATATTGGAAAATAGTTGATAAGCAAATTAATATATCTGCCTTATATTCATGTAACTGGACCTTTGACGAAGATTCCCTACATCTTATAGGTATGTAATTTATATATTAGCTCTACAAATTCAAAGCCTTTGAGATAGCGTAATTTTCCAAGAAAATCTAAAATAGAAATGGATTATATGGGGTGGTCATGTAAAATGTATCCATTTTCTTTATGCCTACTCGTATTTTGTTTTGATACTGTATTTAGTTGTGGAGAAGCTCGTGGCTAGATAATAACAGCCGCACGGGTCGTTCTTCAAGGTTAAGCAACGCTTGCCAAGGTTGGTCTGTGGATGGGTGACCATTTTAACGTACCGAGTTTCCTCCGTGCCTCGGAAAGCACTTTAAGCCGTAGGTCCCGGCTGTCATTTGTATATCTTTGGCAGTCGTTACGGATAGTCAGAAGCCAGTAAACCTGACTCCAGTCTTGCCATGAAGTACCGTGTTGCCCCAGTTAATGGGTTGTGGAGGTCTGGTAGGCAGCCGCTCCCCGTAAAATACTGGTATTCAGCTAAATTCGGCTTGATTGGAAGCCGACCCCAATATAGTTGGGAAAAGGCTAGGCAGATGATGATGACTGTATTTAGTTGTGGTTTGCTACCTTTTTATTTTAAAAAAGAATTCGCTATTTTGGTTTTGAATTATTATTTTTTAGGTACTATAGGGGAACTGAACAACTGTATTATCTTCAAGTACTAACGTGAATTGTAAAAAGACCTTTGTACAACTTTAGCGATTCCGACAGTCCGTCGTAAAAACCGCTTTTAAGTCACGAAAATAAATTGAGAACCTTATTGTAGCGTTACCTACGGGGTCCAAGTTCTGGGACCTTGTGCGTTTTTGGCCAGTACAGTGCTCCGCTGTGTGTGCAGATTTTTTGAAATTTGACTAACATAATTATAAAACCTAATTGACATTTATATTTTTGGAAAAAAAAATCTATTTGAAGTAGTAAATATCCCCCAGTTTTCACCACCAGTTATAACCCTGCTTTATACATGTAGACTGTAAATTGATATCATATTGTCGGAGCCAAAAGGTAATCAAAAACTTTGGAGTATTTAATTGTTGGGTTTTTCATACGAATAGAAGCCTTACTTTATTTATTATTTATATAAAACTTAATCCGCCTACCGACTTTACAAAAAAATAAAACATTTATTTTCGACCGAACATTTAATTTTTGTAAAATTCTGTACATTTGTAAAAGGAGATTTTTAATTTGTGCGTTAAGCTCGCCTGTGTACATCACCTGTCCTATTTTAAATGTTGTATAAAGAATAAGGTTTACAAGTTATAATTATATCGCTATTTTGTAAGTGCTTTATTAGCAAATTTTCATTTTAACTCATCCAGTCATAATATGACAGATATTTATATTGATTGTTCGATTAGGTTAATTTAGTACGCAGGACAAAATAGATTTAAAATATTATCTATACTAATATAATAAAGAGGTAAAGTTTGTTTTTTTGTTTGTATGAGGTAATCTGTGGAAGTACTGGTCCGATCGCTAAATTTTTTTCACCAATAGAAAGCTGCTGTATTCCTGAGTGACATAGGCTATATTTATGTACGCGGGCGAAGCTGCGAGCTAAAGCTAGTAATTTATAATTAAACAAAAAATAAAATAAAGTAGTAAGGTGAAACTTTCTCCAGCCTCTTGGGGATATGTAACATTTTAGTTCCTTATTCCACGCAAGATTTTTTTAAACTTACCGTATATAGGGGGCGGTGTAAGTGGCGTACGTACTATCTGACCACTATAGCTGAATTATTTAGCTGTTTCTTCCGGTCCCTGTCCCGTGTCCCATGATACCTACTTGGGGTCGGTGCAAAGCGTTTTTTCTTCATTCTCCCTTATCAACCGTCACGCTATCATTCACTGCTTTCATGTCATTCCTCAAAACAACCCATCCATTAATTCTTTGTTTTCCTTACCCTCTTTATTCACCAGTTATAACCGTCACTCTTTTATTCATGTTTTTCATTCTTCCTCTTTACATGCCCATACGAGACAAACGATTTGTTTTATAAACTGCGTGTGTCTGGATTCTTCAATCTTCCTCTAGTCTTTGCACTGTGCTTTGCACCTATTATGTTTTACTTACATCTATAACCATTCCTTTTATTTTAATTTCACAAGTAGGTATGTTGTGTCACAAATTGATAAGTTTAGAAAGTACCTATTGTACCTATATAGTTTCTGATATATACTCGGAATCCGGTTACTTTGTTTTACAAGTCACCCAAAGAGCAATAGAAAACTTGGAGTATTCTTGCGTAATCACATCAGGAATGAAGATATCCGCAGGAGAAATAAAGTTATCGACATTGCTCGCAGAACCGATAGCCGTTGGGGCCGAAAGGTTCTGGAGTGGCAACCGCGTACCAGAAGACATACAAGGTAGACCGATGAACTGGTGAGTTGCAGGAATCAGATGGATGCGAAACGGACAAAACCGTTCGGTTTGGCGACACTTTGGGGAGGCTTATGTCCCTCATTGAACGTCTTTCGGATGAGAGCTGTAAGCGCGCTCCATCGTCGACCGCATCATCACTTTCCATCAGGTGGATAGCGTTCAAACACGAACCTATCAACAATAAATAACAAATTTAAAAAATGGTTGTGTTGATGATATTTTCTATTAGGTCAATCTTCTCGGTTAACCTTGCTAAGGCACATATCTACGGTCCAGTTGCACACATGATATACAAAATTACACAATTTTACTTTGCAATATATGTAGTAGGAATCAATATTTAACGTTTGAATCCCCGACCGGTCCAATGAGACCGCGCTGTTATTGTTTTACTATTGTGTCTCGTTTCGCGGGTAACTGAGTAATTAAAAGTAATCTTCCAAAAAAAAATCGCTAATCTTTAGCGTTACATATTATAATGTATATAAGGTGAGATATCATCTCATAACTTCTTCCGCTCTACGTCGAAGCGAAAGGGCGTGTCAGAGTTTTACGGACCAAAACCACATTTGTGTGGTTTCAGTTGCCCTTTAGGTCATAGGAACACGAGTTTATCTGTCAGACTAGAAATCGACCCATGACTCCAGTAGGCTTTGGACCTTGATGGCCTTCACAAGTTTGCTGACACTTTTACTCATTATTATCGACTACAGTCCGATCAATATTCACTAGTATTCTATACGTATCTACTGAGACAATGAAGAAAATGGAGAAAAAAATCGAGGAATAAATTGCAAACAGATTTGCATTATTTCCATTCGAAGAACATTAGCCGGAATACGTCGCTTAACTGGAAATCCTTTATTTTAATTTGCATTCTAAAATATGTACCAAACTCATGCAAATACGTCTAACATTATCTGGTTTGGTTTATAAAGGTTTTTTAGTTTATTATTTACTTTAATTTAAAATGTGTAACTACTAGCTGCTGCCAGCGGCTTCTCAAGGGTACATACTCCTCTTAAAGTTTTCTATGTGCTAATCCAGGACATGGTCTACCCGTGTGTCAAACTTCATTCCAATTGGTTCTGCCCTGCCGTATGAGCGTTAAGAAGTAACCAACCAAACACACCTACTGATAAACTTTCGTCTGTATAATATTAGTGTGATACGAGTACCTACTGTCCATGAGAGTATTATAAACCATTGTTATTTTTTAGGGCAATCCATTTTTAATCATTTTTCAATTCCTAGAAACCTTCTTTGGACTATTTTAAGTCTGTTTCCCTGCATGACATGACGGATAGAGTCCCAGCGAGATCTCATGGTGAAATGGCGACTGCTACTATCACAACCCTGTGTTGGGCACGCCATTCATGACGGTAAGACCCCTCTTTGAGAAGTGGTTAGATAGGCATCGGACTATGTCCTCACCTTCCGTATGACGCAGGTCTTTACTAGACATGGTAAGTACGGGAAGTTCCTGCATCGGATTCAGGAAGAAACGCCCGGGTGTCACCACTGCGTGGATCGCCCGGAGGACACGGTCGAGCATTATTCGCACACAAAAAAGTCTTATAGAATAGTGTCTAACGCCCGAAACCAATAACCTATCTATCATATATCGGAGATTGAAAAACAAATGATACCATACAAAAATTTACATGTTTTCTGTTGTTTCATAGATAGGTTATTGGTTTCGGCTGTTAGTTTGCTCAGAAATTCACGATAGAGCCACACTTACTGGAGTTGGGCGAATTTGCATAAAATTTAAGAATGCAATTTACACAATAAACAGTCAAATAAATTATACGATACCAACGTATATCCACTATATTTAATTTACATTAAAGAACTTAAGATCGCAGAAGAAAAAAAGATCTTTAAATCTATCTTCTATCTTCTATCTAATATTATAAAGAGGTAAAATTTGTAAGTTTGTAAGTTTGTATGTAGGGGATAATCTCTAGAATTATAACTGGTCCGATTTGAAAAATTATTTCAGTGTTAGATAGCCCATTTATCGAGGAATGCTATAAGCTATATACCATCACGCTACGACCCACGGGAGCGGAGCAGTAACGAAAAATGCGGGTGAAAACGCAGGGGACAGCTAGTACTTTATATAGTGCAGTCTGTCGATCTCGCTCTCAACTTGTTGAGTGCCTAATTTAATATTATGCATGAACTATTTTCGCCCAGATCATGCCAACAAGGGAAGGAGAAAAACCAAACAAAACTTTAAACTTTTCCTTTGAGATTATCTCAAGCGTAAAAAACTTACTGTAATAAAAGCGAGGCTACAATATCAATTGGGAACACATTCATTGTACGAGTAAGTACAGAAAAGCTGTAAAATTTCCTGCCAAAGTCTTTATTTCCTGATAGCCTACAATCTCCCTTAGGTTAAAGGTCTATAAGTCAAAAGTGAATGTTACTACTAGGGAAGCTCCATCGTCGACTACATGTCGCTTACAATAGTTAAGATAGTGGCCAAACGAGACACTATCAACAAAAAAAAACTTTAGGTCTGGATTTTATTGATACAAATTCAATTACTGAAAAATTCCAGAAAAGTTTTCCATTTGAACGAACCCACAAAACTTCCATCCATCAATTACATGTAAATATTGAAAATTAAATCAAATATCTTTTGAATATTGAAAAAAAAAACACTCTCGACTTAATTTTCTACCACCCTCACTTGCCAACATCATACCGTTTGATAAGCTTACGTGGGCAATAGATCCGATTCACAGACAAGTTTCAGGGAATTTCTAATTCAATGGAAAATTTGCTTAATTTTTTGAAGCCTTAAAAATGAGCATAAATCAAAAAGCAATATTAAATGCTTGAAGGTAATTAAACTGTTTTGTCAAGGAGAAAAGGGAGGGTATCTTTTGTAGAACAGACTAGACGAACTCACGTAAATATACTTAAATCACACAGAGTTCCACAAAAATCAATCTTGTTGGCTCGACTTAGTTAAAAATTAAAAAAAAAATAATACGTTTTTTTCAGAAGCACGGAGTAGTCAAGTTTTATAATCGATGGTCGGCACCCACAGGTCTTCTAACTCATGTTAAATTGGTTGTTTTAACCAATTTGGTTACAGCCCGTTTTCGGCCACCAACTAGTATAAACAGGTTTAAAAACTAGCGAGGTTAGAAGATAGTCAAATGCCACAAAGTCTGTCCACAAGTTTTTTTAGGGTTCCGTAGCCAAATGGCAAAAACGGAACCCTTATAGTTTCGCCATGTCTGTCTGTCCGTCCGTCCGTCCGTCCTCGCTTAATTTCTGTGACCGTTAGTACTAGAAAGCTGAAATTTGGTACCAATTTATGTATGTCAACCACGCCGACAAAGTAGTAAAACAAAAATTGGAAAAAGAAATTATAGGGGTAGACATGTAAAGTGGAAAGTGTTTTTTTTTAATTTCAATCCCAACGTGTGATATATTGTTGGATACATATTCAAAATTGAATCATCATCATCATCACCATCTCAGCCGAATGACGTCCACTGCTGGACATAGGCCGTCACGACAAGCGTCGCCACAGCGACCGGTCCTGCGCGTCTCGCATCCATCGAATTCCCAAAAATGAATAATAATACTAAAATCATTTTTTGATAATATCAATATTTTCGGAAATAATCGCTCCAAAAGTAAAAAACAATGTGTTTCCCCCCCTCTAACTTTTGAACCATAAGTTTAGAAAATATGAAAAAAATCTGGAAAGTAGAGCTTTATAAAGACTTTCTAGGACAATTATTTTGAACTTGACGGGACGAACATTTTTTGAAAAATTGTGGACACTTATTGTGACAGACGGGAAACTACGGAACCCTACACTGAGCGTAGCCCAACACGCTCTTGGCCGGTTTTAGGAGTATTATGTTGCCACTGAGCAACTCAATACCTCTAGAAAAAACTGATTCAGTTACTGAACTGGGTTTTACGTTATTAGTTTGGGACTCAAAAATGAACATGGACTAAACCAAAGTCATGGTAAACATCCATGTAGCACCCACTCCTATCAAGATCGGAGACTCTACACTCAAAGTTGTGAATTACTACATCTACCTGGGACAGAACATTTTCGCGAATTAAATAGCACTCTATTTAGTTCATGAATCCCCGACCGGTCCTATGAGACCGCGCTGTTATTGTTTTACTATTGAGTCTCGTTTTGTGGGTATGTGATAGGTTAATAGCTAACTAGCACTTTGTACACTTCTGCAGTATTTCATAAAAAAATAAGTTAGATCCTGATACTTTGTTCTTGAGGATCCCATTGATGTCTCTAAGCTCTCTCGCCCACGTTGACTTTATGTAGTGATGTTGCCGCGCGTTCGCTTTGATAGAGTCGCGATGCAGTCGCTAGCTGATTGGCCTCGCCCACACCACGATTCTCAGTCGCGATGCAAATACTATACTGTCCCGCTTCTATCGCGCTTATGTCGCGGCTTCGTTCTCTCCCCGATGTATGGCGCAATTTCACTGGTCGTTAATTCGTTCGGTATACCGCATGCGGGGAGTCCCCGCCAATGAAAGTAACATGGTCGTTATACCGTCTACGGTTCCCCGAATGCGGGCCATGTGACACGCGTTCCAGTAATCTCTCGCACCCGGCATGCGGGCCCCTATCGACTAATAAAAACGGTTCCCCGAATGCGGGCCCTGTGGCATGCGTTCCAGGAATCTCCCGCACCCCGCATGCTGGCCCTATCGACTAATGAAATTGCGCCAGTAGTCTGACAGGGTCGTGCGTTAGTATTGCTTCTTTAGCGCGTTGCAAACGCGACTGTCCTGCGTTAGCAGCCATGTTGTCATGCTTTTACGAAACGTGCGACAGCATCACTACAAAACGTTGCCGTGGACGGGAACCCTAATCCAATAACAAAAACTGATAATTAGCAAAATCTTACCAAGATAAAATGGTGGCTGCTATCATTTTGGCATAAAAATTACCAGTTTTTACAAGCTCTGAACTGATCACTTTAGATACAAGTTAAAAAACAAGTTTTTATGTCGATGGAACTTTTAAACTGTTGCGCAGGTATTGTCAGCTAGGAAATAAGTACATAGCAAAGCTTGTAGTTCAGTAAAGACAAAAGAAAGAATAGATACAGAGGGTTGAGTTGACACAATACACTAAAACAGACACACGCAGGCATACAGAAGTACATGCGGAGATTTTAAGCTACCGCAAACGAATTTTAGCACGTTGAAAGTGAAGCATATCCTTATGTGCGCTTACGACTATACTTGTAGTATGAAACTGATCTTCTGCCTTAATCTATTTATTGACCATACAGTTCGCTCTACTGACTATGGCTGCCGGCAATAATCAATCTGTCGGTAATTCTATAGCTGATATAGCTAGTTATCGACAGCATATCAAGTTAAAATAAATCGAGCGTTAAATTTAATATTAAAGTGAACCAGTGAAAATACAACGCATTTTCCAGCAATCTTTTACAAATATTTATTATGAAATTTTGAATAACAGCCTTTTTGAGGCTTCTTTGTAAGATAATATGGGAAAAAAATTATGGAGATAAGTTTATAAGCTGAATAATAGGAATATGGATGGATGGCAATGGAGAGGGATTTTATTTATTTATTTAAACTTCATGTACAGTGGAGGTACATAGGCAGACTTAATGCATTAAGGCATTTTTTACCAGTCAACCTTTGGGTTAAAAAGACAACTCTGTGATATACATATATCTATCTATATATATAAAAATGAAATCCGTTTTTCGTTGTCACGACATCACATGAAAACGGCTTGACCGATTTGGCTGATTCTTTTTTTAAAATGTTCCTTGAAGTTCAATGATGGTTCTTACGGAGGGAAAAATTCTAAAAAAAAAAGTTAGGTAAAGTAGGGTAGGTAGGGTAGTGTAGGGTAGTGTAGGGTAGTGTAGGGGAGTGTAGGGTAGTGTAGGGTAGTGTAGGGTAGTGTAGGGTAGTGTAGGGTAGTGTAGGGTAGTGTAGGGTAGTGTAGGGTAGTGTAGGGTAGTGTAGGGTAGTGTAGGGTAGTATAGGGTAGTGTAGGGTAGTGTAGGGTAGTATAGGGTAGTGTAAGGTAGTGTAGTGTAGTGTAATGTAGGGTAGTGTAGTGTAGGGTAGGTAGGGTAGTGTAGGGTAGTGTAGGGTAGTGTAGGGTAGTGTAGGGTAGTGTAGGGTAGTGTAGGGTAGTGTAGGGTAGTGTAGGGTAGTGTAGGGTAGTGTAGGGTAGTGTAGGGTAGTGTAGGGTAGTGTAGGGTAGTGTAGGGTAGTGTAGGGTAGTGTAGGGTAGTGTAGGGTAGTGTAGGGTAGTGTAGGGTAGTGTAGGGTAGTATAGGGTAGTGTAAGGTAGTGTAGTGTAGTGTAATGTAGGGTAGTGTAGTGTAGGGTAGGTAGGGTAGTGTAGGGTAGGGTAGCGAAGGATATGTAGGGTAGTCATTTGACGGGAGCGAAGCCGCGGGTAAAAGCTAGTGCACAATAAATAAATAACAGATATAACAATAAGACTTTGGTTGTACCTGAAGATCGTTAAAATACGAATATATATGCTAAAATTATAAACTAATAAGTAAATAAGTTCTGTGATAAGTAATAAATGAAAATAATCAAAAAGACCTTAAAATAATTACGACGACGATCGAACTAAGGTTGAGGGGACTTAGTAGTAGATCCGAACTTTACGCTTAAAAGAAAATTTGCTTTTTTTTTTGTAAGTGAAAAATCTTCCAATGGCCTGTCTCACTTTAAGGTAGAGCGGGAGAGTGTGTCAGGTTTTATACAATGAATATCTCTGAGACAGTATTATAGAATACTGCATTGAACAATCATCACTATTTTATATCGTTTTAAGTTCAAAGTCAGCAATTTGACTTACTATATTCTCAGTTAAAATAAAACAAAATATCAGTTTTTACTGTGATGAAGCAAAGAATTAAGCAGCATCTTTACAAAGATTAACCACAAAATATCGATACTGTTGTATAGTCTCATAAAAAAATGATTACTTTTTACCAACAAGAATCATCATCTGCTTAGCCTTTTCCCAACTATATTGGGGTCGGCTTCCAGTCAAGCCAGATTTAGCTGAATACCAGTATTTTACGAGGAGCGGCTGCCTACCAGACCTCCACAACCCATTAACTGGGAAAACACGGTACTTCATGGCCAAGACTGGAGTCAGATTTACTGGCTTCTGACTATCCGTAACGACTGCCAAAGATCTCCAAATGACAGCCGGGACCAACGGTTTAACGTGCTTTCCGAGGCACGGAGGAAACTCGTTATGTTAAGATGGTCACCCATCCACAGACCAGCCTAGGCAAGCGTTGCTTAACCTTGAAGATCGACCTGTGCGGCTGTTATTATCTAGCCACGAGCTCCTCCTCCTCCTTTTTACCAACAAGAATACAGTAAAGTATTGTTCATGAATCCCCGACCGGTCCTATGAGACCGCGCTGTTATTGTTTTACTATTGTGTCTCGTTTTGCGGATGTGTGATATGTTAACACGAAATATTTAACTTCTCGAACACCTATATGCCGTACATACGTTTGTACAACTAAGATACATCAATTATTACAATACACATGTAAAAGGGCAACGACTTCACTACTTTTTGGTTTACGTTACATTTCGTGATATTAACCGACTTCAAAAAAAGGAGGAGGTTCTCAATTCGACTGTATTTTTTTTTTTTTTTTTTTTTTTTTTTTATGTTTGTTACCTCATAACTTGCGACTGGGTGAACCGATTTTCATAATTCTTTTTTTATTTGAAAGCTGGTGCTTCCCGTGTGGTCCCATTGTCACCATTTTAATATCTGATGATGGGATCTTGTAGAAATCGAGGGAACTCTTCAATAAATAACAGCAGATTAACCGCGATTGTTGCTATAGCATATCTAAGCATTGTTTACACCATCACACAACATAATATCACGTCTGTACTCACTACAAAGGTTATAAAAACTATTTCGAAAAAAAATATGTTTAAGGGCACTTCAACGTTTTACGAAAAACGCAATACTGAAACTAAAATAAACATAATTAGATGTTTGTTCTGATGAGATATTATTCTTCAAATTTCATGCGTCCTAATTACGTTAGCTGGTCCTTGGTCGCACTACTGTCCCTGGGTAACCGTGACCCTGGAACTTAAAGGGTTATTGAAGGAACACTGTGGGTGAGTATGACAGTAGTATGACTGTCAGTACAAGTTTGACAGTCCCTCCCGCTCCACTCAGGGTGGGAGGACTTATTGGATGATTTTGCCTCGTAAAAAAAAAGGTGTATTATGACTTAGGTACTTATGTGTGACCTTCATTATCGGAAGACAGATTTCGTAGTCTTTTTTTTTTGTCATTTCCTGCAATGATCTATCGTCGTGTGGTTTATTTAACAATTTTTTGGCGTCCAAATCCGATAAAACTATGCTTGCCAAACTTTTGACACGACTTAGTGCAATATATATTTGCCCTTTAGCAATTTTTTTGCCAAGGTCAATTACAGCTCTTTCAAGGATGGTACCCTGGAGTTTGTGAACTGTAACCGCCCAGCTTAATTTAGATGCAACATACGGCGCTCCACATCTCCGTAACCTCTCAATTCCTGAAACGTAGTACTAGATGGAGGTATGGGTATCCAACCATTATTGTTAATTAAGTCTAAGCCCAATAGACTCGTCATCAAATTTAATATATACGGCATCTGGTAGCTCGCCATCCTCCAGTTGGTCTCTCCACAAGGCTGGCCATTTGATTTTTTTTATAATATCCATAGCTCCATTCACTAGTCCTTCTGATACGGCGATGTTGCGTCTCAACATCACTCGGTATTCGAGGCCAATTTTTATTGATGAGAGAAAACCACACCACAGCTGTTGACGTCCTTGGGAATCACGTTCTCTGGTAGTGTTCTACCATATGTTGCTACTTCACGCGACTGAAATTGTCCTTGAGTTAAGTTTCCTTTTTTTCAAATAGGCGATTCTCCCTGTCTTCCTTTGTTTCATTTAAACGGCGCGGTCTCTATGAGCAGCGCGTTTAGTAGGTCTACCCATACTCAAATAAGTAATTAGTGTCTTTCAGATTCACTAAAAATCAAGAAATAAAAAACAATTTTAACAAAAAAAAAACACCGACTTCAAAAAATAAATATTCCAAAACAAATTAATATGCACTAAAAAGTAAAAAAATAATTGCGTATTTTTGTAAGCAGGTACAATTATTTTTATTTTTGGAGTCGGTGTCAGCCAAGGAAACGCCAACAACCTAGCAATAATAATATGAACTTATTTATTTATTTATTTATTTATTTATTTATTTATTTATTTATTTATGGCACACCAACGACTTATTCACTAGTACATTTCTATTTATAACAATCACACTTAATATTTAAAGTGAACTTGTCACTTACAGGTGAGCACAGCATTTACTTAAATTTCAAGTCTTATACAATAAAAAATTACAGGCGTATAATAAAAAAGAAAAACCCAAACCAAACACAAACAAAAAAAAAATAATTTAAAACTAACTAAAACTAGTTTAATCGTGAGTCGACAACAATTGTTTACGAAAATACAACAGCTTGTCGGCGAAGATGTCAACGCTATTGGAACGTGAGTGAAGCTCGTTGTACGTCCTCATCAACCTGTTCATTGGTGCCCAATGTCCGAGGTTAGTTCTGGCTGGGCATGGAGTGAACACATCTAGGACTCGTACAGATCTGGTTGAACTGCGGCGAGGAACAGATATATTTATTCCGTCTAGTAGATCCGGAACTTGTATTGATCCATTAATAATTTTATACAGCAAAATCAGATCATTAGCATCCCTTCGCTGTTTTAAGGTTATCATTTTGAAGTGACTTAACCTTTGCGAATAATCAGCATCCAGAGGACAGCTAGTAGATTTGTATCTCAGATAGCGAGTAAAACTTTTTTGGACCCGTTCTATACGATTCACATGCGTGCCATAACATGGATTCCAGACAGGTGATGCGTACTCCAAGATAGATCGTACGAGTGAATTATAAAGCACTCTTAAGCTTTGGATGGTTTTGAAGTCGTAACATGTTCTTTTTATGAATCCCAATGTCTTAGCAGCCTTAGAGACAATACAGTCAATGTGAGGTATGAAGGTAAGTTTGCTGTCAAGGATAACTCCCAAGTCTCGGATTTTATCAACCTTCTGAAGCACTCTACCATTGAGCGAATATGATGAAGTTCGAACAAGATGTTTTTTCGTGAATGTCATATGGAAGCATTTATCTGCGTTAAGAAACATGCGATTCTTAGTACACCAATCGTGTACAGAGTTGAGATCTTCTTGAAGTAGGGCAATGTCTGTACTTGTGCTAATAACCCGATATAGTTTTAGGTCATCTGCAAATATAGAACAGGTACTGTGTTTAATACTATTTGTTATATCATTGACAAATACAATAAACAATATTGGGCCCAAATGGGAACCTTGCGGGACTCCGGATGTTGAAAAGTAGGGTAGAGACTGGTGACCCTTTACTACAACTCTCTGTTTTCTGTTAGTCAGATATGATTTAAACCACAGCCAAAGGTGACCAAATATGCCGAGATTTGACAGTTTATGTAGCAATATTTTATGATCCACTTTATCAAACGCACTACTAAAGTCAGTGTAAATAGAATCGACTTGTTTGCGTGAGTCAACTAATTTGCAGAGGTCGTTGACATACGAGAGTAAGTTAGTGGTCGTGGATTTTTGAGCGCAAAAACCATGTTGTTGTGGAGCAACCTCTATTTTGAAATGAGCAGTTAGAATGGGACACAAAAGAGATTCGAAGACTTTTGAAAATACAGACAAAATAGAGATGGGTCGGTAATTACTTACGTTGTCAGCCTCTCCTTTTTTAAAAACGGGGACTACGTGCGCTAGCTTCCACTTATCAGGAAATTGAGATGTTTTAATAGAGTGATTGAATATTATTTTGAGTGGAAGAGATAGACTGACTGTACATTTTTTGACAAATATAGGTGGTAACCCGTCAGGACCTGCTCCTTTGCAGACATTAAGCTTTCTCAGTGCTCTGATTACGTCTTTTTCCGTGAAAGCAACGCTCCCCAACGTATTGCTAGAATGGATCAGCGTATCATGAGAGCGGTGTTCCGAGTGTATGGTACCCGATTGAGTAAACGTCGACGCAAAGTGACGCGCAAATAAGTTACAGATACTGTCTCCCGAAGTCGCCACCTCAGTGCCCAACTTCAATTCCGACGGCATTTCACTTGAACCCGATTTTTTTGCTTTTACGAAGGACCAGAAGAGCTTAGGATTATGGGTTATGCCCTCTTCCATCCTCTTAGTGAAGTCCTCATAGCTAATTTTGGTCACTCTATTGGCTCTCTGACTCAATAATTTATATTCGTAGTCATCACGGGGATTTTTATATTTTTTGTAACGTCTTCTAAGTTTTTCTTTTTCGTTTAGAATGTTTATAAGATTTTTTGAAAACCATATCGGGTATTTATTGTGTTTTATATTGGATATTGGCACAAATGAACTTATGATGCTGTCCAAGATCTTATAGAACTCTTCTACCATAGCGTTGACATCCTGACATTGGGCAAAGTTTTCAATCCAATTAACCTGATTTATTCTCTCGTTGATTATGTTATAGTTTGCTTTACGGAAGTTAAACTTTGCAGAGAGTTTACATTTTAGGAAGGTTGGTGATACACTAGTAATTTCAACACATATGGGGGGGTGATAAGGGTCTATTGTTGACAATGGTTCAGTACATTCATGGACAAATACGCCATTAAAGTTAGACAATATTAGATCTAGAGATTTACATTGGTGATTTTTTACATGATTTAGCTGTTGCAAGCCGTTAAGGGATAGACAATCTACAAGGGAATAGCCTAACGAGTTATTATAATTACTAGCGGACATACTTGGTGACTGAGGGTTCGTGTTATCTGGCTCCCACCTGATGAATCCTAGATTGAAGTCTCCGGCTATAAGTGTATGGCTTCCCGTTGAATCAATTATAGAGGTAACCTTGTCCAGAAATGCATTCAATGTTTGGAGTTGTACAGGTGGAGGTAAATATACTGCACAAATGTTTATGTATTGCGTCCTTTTTTCTTCAGTAATCATTAGTCTCAACCACAAGTTTTCTGAGTCAGTTTCCCATTTTGCCATGCGAATACTACCGATTGTCTTTGATACAGCAATTAGCACGCCTCCGCCCTTTTTGTGACCTAGAAGGGTTGAGGATCTGTCTCTACGGTATATTGTGTATCTAGAGTCCAATATTTCGCCGTCATTTATTGCATTGTCAAGCCAAGTTTCTGTAGCAATAATAACGTCATAATGATGGCGTTGTACTGCGAGCATGATGTTTCTCAGTTTGGTTCTTATTCCTCTGAAGTTTTGGTAGTAAATGTTGAATGTAAACTTTAAAATCAGAGGTATTGTATTGTTAGTTTCTTAATAAAGTCGAGGTTGGTTAGAGCAGTTCCACTGCTTCGAGGCTTCGTACTTGCTTGGCTTGTATTCCATCAACTTACTAACATTTAAGTTACTTAACTTACACAACTGGTGTAAAACTGTGATGTTTTGTAGTGATAAATAACAAACCTATCTAGTTGGCTGACACCGACTCCAAAAATAAAAATAATTGTACCTGCTTACAAAAATACGCAATTATTTTTTTACTTTTTAGTGCATATTAATTTGTTTTGGAATATTTATTTTTTGAAGTCGGTGTTTTTTTTTTTTTGAATAAAGATTCCAAATATATTTACGCGCATTTTTCTCGAAACGATTATATTAAAGTTACTGTATTTTATGACACGATGACAGAGCTATGGACCATGACAGGTTGAATTGATTATGAATAACATTAAATTAAGTTTTATTACGCAGGTAAGGTTTCACTTAACATCATAATAAAAAGCATTTGAAATAAATAATAAACTAACATAATCTATATAAGATTTATCTATAATGAACCCTTAACGGACTTAATAGGGATAAAGTATTTTTTAAACAGAACCCAGTCTGAAGTTGATTCTAGGTAGAAACGACCTTATTTTATGAAAATCGTATTTCATTTTTAGGAAATCTACCTTTTAGATTGCGAAGAAATTAAAAGAAGGTTAAAAACAAATTTCAATAAATTAATAATTACAATCGTTTCGTCGAAACTTGTTCTGAAATTATTTTTTATAGAATCAAAATGGCCGCGTACGTAATCATATGTTCCGATTCAGTTCTAAATAATGGTCACATCTCTAGGATTTTTCCATTGGTACTGATAGGACTATTACAACCAGTCAGACATAGTGGTGGATCGAATAAAGAATCAAGCAATGGTTGTTGACAAAACCGTCTCATATGACGAGAACCACATGATAATAAACTTATTGAAAGGAAGAAAATATTAAAATGTATACTAATAAAATGCTTTGTCGAAAGTCGAAAGCATCTACTGCTGGACATAGGCGGAGGCCTACCGGCGGAGGCTACTGGTCCTATTTTATGAGTAGATATAGATAAATTATTATTATATATTCTTACGTTCAATAATTTTATACCTACCACTACACCTACTTTGACTTACTGTACTCAGCTGTCCTTCATACGATAGCTGAATTTATGTTTGTTTGTGTAGATGATTGCTGATATCGATGTGTATATAACTGTTATCTGCCTACGCCGCTTATCATAACTTAGCCTAATGTGTTACAATAATTATCTTCATGTACTTACAAGCATGACTGTCTTAGTACAAGTGAAGATAATTTTAATTTCCTTTTTGTAACGAATTTCTATGCTTACTTGATTGTATAGGTAGTAAATTTATCAAAAGAGGCAATGCTCTCTATTCCCACGGGATTTTGTATAGAACTGCCGTGGCTGTATACCGCTAAGGGCAACTAAAGGAGAAACGTGGGAGTTTTAAGCAGTCTATACGCCCTCTCGCGCCACTTTAAAATGTGAAAAATTATTTGATGGCTCCCACCTGAAAAAGTAAGGCTTCTTGCGGGTTTTATAGAAACTTTATAGCTTTTATTTTCTTTTAGAAATGGTCTATTGACTACTATTTTTATCGTCTCTTTCTTTCATATTATTTTATAAAGGTTACTCTATTGACTGGTATTTTCGTCTTCTCTTAATTTTTAATTGCACCATCTTTCAAATAAAGATCTTTTTTTACGGCTTCGTAGCTGAAAAGACACGTGTAAAAGATTATATTCTGTAAAGCTCTTTTGTGACTGTATTGGGGTCACAGTCTAAATTTAACATAGTTCAATACCGAATTTTTGTATTGTTTCGTGGCAATTAACACGATCGAATCAAAAATTCGTTGCTGCAGCCATAAATACGAGTAGTGTAGTGCTTTGGAAAACTGAGTTACTAATTGATGATGATGTCCTATGATAATCCTTTTAAAATTTCGTCTTTATTGTCCTTTGCTACAACATCATCTGATAGTGTTACATCATATGTTATTAACTAGACGAATGAATGCGTGCATAATATTTTTGTAAACATTTTCAATGCAGTAATAATTTTTGGTAGCTGCCTTTCAATTGTTTCATAGCTGTGTTTACTGACACACGTTTGATCTCACTACACTGCATATTGTTTAGAACTAGGATCGCATAGTTTGTTTTAGAACATTACGTCCAAGGTATCTTTATCTGCAATATGAGAGTCAGAAACATCTGTGCGTTCACTTAATCAGGTTCTCAGTGCCCATCCGATTTTCTAAATGTTTAGAAAAATTGTTTTAGTCGCATTCATAACTAATTTCATGTTGAAATCAAACGGCGCGCGAACAACAGGAGAAGATCGTGAGCTCCGTCGCGTAGAAAGGGGGATTTCCTTTTTTGCACCGCTTCGAAAATTCTTTAAAGCTCTTAAAGAGTTAATCACTGGAAAACCAGAAGAAAAAACATATGAAGAAAAACAAAATGAAGAAAAACATAAACCTACGAGTGCGTTTTCAGTATTCCTAGACGAAATGATAAAAAGAAAGAGGCATGAGGATGAGCTGGAAAAGGACTTACGTCGCGGAACATATACGTCACACAAGAAAAATGTGACTTACGACGACCGGCCTGAAATGAACTCCGAGCAGTTGATCGCAGCACACGGCTTTCTATCAGAATCCCATACAGTACTTACAGAAGATGGCTATATGTTAACTATGCACCGAGTTCTGGGTGACAAAGAGCCAATTAATAAAAGAGTTGTGCTATTACATCATGGCTTACTTGGCAGCTCCGAAGATTGGCTACTGCTGGGCACACGGGCCTTACCTTATATGTTAATCGATAATGGATTCGATGTGTGGTTATTGAACGCGCGAGGCAATCGATATTCAAGAATACATATAAATAAAAGGCCGGACTGGCCAAATTTTTGGGATTTTTCGTGGCATGAAATGGGTATGTACGATTTACCAGCAGTAATCAGGTACATAAATGAAATCACAAAATCTCCGGAACTTCACTTCATAGGTCATTCCATGGGAGGCACGGCATTACTTGTTCTTTTGTCAAGCAGGCCGCAATTTAACAATATAATAAGATCAGCTATACTGTTAGCTCCAATAGTTTACATGTATCATGCTAAAGGTCCGATAAAGATGTTATCAAATTTTTATAGAGAAAATGGCTATCATTCACTGGATTTCCTCGGTCAAAAAGAATTCATGCGAAATGAAGTATTCCCTGAACAAATTGTTGACAAATATTGTAAAGGAGAAAGCAGGTCGTGTTTAAATTCTTTGTTATTACTTGGGAATGGTGGTGGTGGTAATTGGAGTCAAAAGCTACTGCGGGATATCCTGGCTCATGTTCCAGCAGGGGGATCCGTGAAGACGATTCTCCATTATGTGCAGCTTGTGAGGAGCGGATACTTCCAAATGTATGACTACGGTGACGTGGATAATAATCTAATCAAATATAGGAATACTACTCCTCCAACGTACAACTTAAAAGATATAAGTATACCTATAGCGTTGTTCAGCTCACCATCGGATTGGCTATCGAGTGCATCGGATATCCAAACCTTGTTAGGGATGCTGCAAGACGTGAGTATCCATCACGTGGTGAAAGCTGATAATTTTGGACACTTCGACTTCGTTTGGTCACCGGACGCAGCAGAACTTATTTATAATTTTATTCTCCCGTTATTAGATCAGACATTACCGAGGCGAAAGCCTGTTTATAACTTTCAATAATTTAAGTTAGGTTTTAACACTCCCGATGGGTCTCATTATTTGTAAAGTCAGCTGCGCATTGGATTTGCTCGTTTGTAACTGAATATTAAAACATCTCTGAAATATATGTGTCATTCTATGTACATGCACACTGTGTATCTGTACACATACTTTAGCATTTAGGATACCAGTTGAAACACTAAATTATCTTCGCGATTGCAACCGATATTAAGCGATATCTCAAGTCATTGTCTCAAAATAACTTGTGTTCCGACTTGCTTAGATATAATTATCAATATTGCTTAGAGATGCTCTGCACGTTTTTAAATGCAGAGAGTAATTTATTGAGTAAATGCTATGGTTTCATTTCATATTGAAATAGTGTCAAAGTATTAGAGTAAAAATATGTGTTACCACCAGTACAGGCGGACGGACAGACGACAAATAAGATATATCATAAGGGTTCCGTTCCGTTTGCGACATTTGACTACGAAACTCTAAAACGAAATTGATTTTATTTTTGATCCACTCGTTGACCAGCAATAAACATTTTAGGGTTGGTATTTATATTTTCAACCTTCGAAGAGACAGTAACCGATAATATGTTTTATTTATTTTTTGAGACAATGATCATTGTAAAATAATAACTTCGCCATCAATTAATAGTGGTGATTTGTAAAACATCGACATCCATTTGTTACAATATTTTTGTTATGTAGGTTTAAGACACAATTGTTTTAAAAATATATCAGTCAGATAAAGCGTAAAATTGATTGTAGATGTGTAGATTTAAAGAACTAGCATAATCTTTGGTAGCAAAGTTACAACGACCGATTTTAACGGACTTAAAAAAATAAGAGCTATGAATTTAAAAGATTTGGACAATTTTCGTATTTTGTTAGTATAAATGTCTATTTTTTTTTCCTAACAGATATTATTTTTACAAGTGCTATACTGCTGAGGGTAAAGCACTAAGGGCGATGTTCACCGACACCAAATCGACTGTTTTAATATTAAAACTGCTGTTTTAGCAATATTTCCTGTTCACCACCGCCTTATCGTCGGTTATTGACGTTAATCAGATGGTTATCTTAATCCAGCTACAAGACGTTGTTTAGACGTCGGTTACTGTCATTTGACAGAACTTTTGTAGGTTATTTTGTTTGATTTACAAACGAAGTACTTATTTATGTTTGACAAATAATGGCTTTTAATTTTATAATGTATGTTAGATTATTTTAATGAGTAGAAACGATCGAACGAAGACCTAGTATCTTTCAACATCCTTTTACTTGTTGAAATAAGCAATCTTATTATTCTTATTATTTACACAGAACTTCAAAACCTCATACGCTGCATATACACACACATTTACTCTAAATTGTTAATTTTTCATATACGATTCTTACAACAAAAATACCACGAAACTTTATCAGAAAATTTAAAAAAAATACAGCCACAGATAAGAAAGAGCGCGTTGATAAACTTTCTAACATAAAATGAGTTTCCCGTAAAGCCTAAGAAACAATTAACAGCAACTTTCACATTTTATGGCATAAACTATTATCTGGCCATGTTAAAAAGTTGTAAGCGTGAACGAAATTTCAAGATGTAGTCTTACATTTTATTTAGTAGTATTGCAATTGCTCACTCATTCGTTCAAAAACGCTCAGTTATGTTTCGATTAGGAAACCGAACGCCGAAAGATGATGGTGAACACAAAAAAACATCTCCTTGTTTAAACATTGATTAAATTATAATGGGTGGATTGCAAAATCAATGTTTAAACTTATGTCGGTGCACACGGCCCTAAGTATAAAATTTAGTTATTAAATAGCCATTTTGAATCCATAAAAATTTGCTAAGCTCAAATCTTGTATCCATTGTTCGTCGCATTTAATACTTCGCGGCCTCCTACTGCTCCAGAAGATTGTAAAAAAAATATATTCTGTAAAATCGTGCAATTTTAACTAGACTATTTTTTGATGTATGCCATTCTTTTTTAAGTCTAGATTCATATTAAATAAAAAATCCTTTATGACTTATGCGAATATTTATTATTTTTAATAATGTTGAGAATAACAGGGATTGTACACAAATGAGAAGTCCTCACTCATCAATTGAAGAAAGAATGTTTTTTTTTTAATTGTGTATTATTTAAACCTTTTGTTAGGTCCCTTTTAATGATATTGATGCGAAAGAAAATTTAAAGAGCGAAAAACCATTCTTGCAGTAAATACTCGTAAAAATATATATTATTTAGTATTTACGTGGTGTAAGTAGAAATATTATGACTTAAAAAAAACAGCCAAGTAGGAGTCGAACTCGCATACGAAGGGTACCGTGCGGTGCGAAAAAAGATCAAAAAACGTCCGCTGATGGACATAGGCTTGCCTTTACCAAGGGTCACCACATTGACCGGTAATACCTATTGTGTGTCTCGTATCCATCGGTTTCCCTCAACCCTTTATCAGGTCATCGGTCCTACTTGTAGGAAGCCTTCTATAACTTCATCTTCTGGTACGCGGTTGCCAATCCAGCTAACTATACTCCGTCGGTTTAGGTAGTTAACTAAAGGTAAACAGTCTTGGCATGTCTTTTTATCTAAAAGTTGTCTAAAAATTCTATGTAAAAATCTTTGCACATAGGTATTTACCTAAATCGATGTTAGCTAATAAACTAAATTTAACCCTAGAGTACTAATCATCGCCTGAGAGGCCGCCCGCGGTCGATTTTTTCTGGTTATTTTGAAATTGCGGGGACGTGTCGCGCCGTGCTTTCGCGCCAACTCAGGGTAGCCCACGACGCAGCCGGGGAGAGCTCGCGCGCTCGGCGGGGATACAGCGTTCCCGAGATATTGCCTACGTGATCGCCTGGGAGGCGATCATTAGTATTAAAGGTAGGGTTTTTACTATTGACTTAATTTACATTTTTGAGTTTTTTCTTTGTTTACTCACTATTATAAGATATAAAATACATGTTTTATTTCATAGATGGATCTCAACGAGCAGCAGATAGCAAATTGCTTGGAAGATGACACCTCTGAGGCTCTGATAGTGAGACCGAGGATAATTAAAAGTCGCGGATTACGATTCTGATGACAGTGTGGTTGATCCCACTTTTGTTCCATACCGACTCGAAAATGAGTTACAAAATATTGTGCTAGATGACCCTGATCCTCAAGACCGAAGCTCCCCAATACCGTCATCATCCGGAAGCACTTTACCAAATCCACAAACACTATTCGTGTGATAAAAAATAGAAGTCTGAGTTCGACTTAGTCTGCAGTAAGCTATGTGATGATTAGACTAGTTTTTTGTTATGTTTTTCATACTTTATATATTATATTGTAGTTTTTATACCAAAACAGTGGTTCAATGTCAACATTTTTTTTAAAAATATAATATCCCTTAAGGCTGTGTTAGAAAGTTAAGTATTATGTGTAAGGCTGATTTTAAGACAAATAAGAGTTTCTCAGATATATATTTTTTTGCATTTCATAAAGGCAGAGGTATGGCCTGTTATTTGTTATAAATTTTGTTACATTTTAATAAAAGTTTAGTACTAAAATTTTGCTTTATTTATAAAGTAGCCTCCCAGGCGATAATTAGTATTAAGCAGTAATAAATTTATATTAGTACTCTAGGGTATAATCTTTGTGTATATTATATACGACCTCTTTAATATAAAAAGACATACCAAGATTGTTTACCTTTAGTTAACTACCTAAACCGACGGAGTATAGATTTGATTTTTTGTTACTTTGTTACGATTTAACTTAAAAACTACTGGTGGATTAATAGTACATTATGATACAAGTGTGTAATGTGGGTCATTATCGTCGCGGTGGTATTAAGACCCGAGCCTGGCGAGGGTCTTAAGAGAACCAAGAACGATAATGACCAATTACTCACGTGTATCATACGACATTTTTCGACACACTTGTGAAGAAAATAAATTAAAAATCAACTTTATTTAGTAGGTATATGAAAAGTTTAGCTAAAGAAACAGTTCGTAAATGTGCAGTCAGTAAAGTTATAATTAACTATTTTGACTGTATAGTGGTCCCATGATATAGATTTTCTTGCGTACAGCACAAATCATTTTCCTCATAAACAGTTGTAGACATATTTATTAATAAAATTTGTTTTTTATTTTTAAATATGGCGGCTAAAAAAATGACTTTTCTTAAACGCGCGCATGCGCGAAAAATGACGGCCATAGACTAGCTACTCTAGCTGTTG
This sequence comes from Mythimna separata, assembly GCA_030763345.1. Classification (NCBI taxonomy): domain Eukaryota; kingdom Metazoa; phylum Arthropoda; class Insecta; order Lepidoptera; family Noctuidae; genus Mythimna; species Mythimna separata. Next base: position 15,022,679 of record CM061167.1, on the reverse strand, counting down.
GTTTAGAAAAAATAAGAATGAGGTTGCATATAAACAGAAAATACAAATTTGATAAAAGATTTAATTAATTAAATATGTAAAATTTTAAATAGTTTATTTAAACACGAAATTGCATGAAATAAGTAAGTGAAACACTAATTTATGCTATTGAACGTAATAACAAATTTTATTCTTTTTTGTCTTAAAACTCTTTTTGACAAAAAAGAGGTTAAACAAAAAGGTTGTAACTACATTACCGCACATGTGCATAATAGTAATCAAAATGTCACAGTTTGGTAACGAGCTCCTTTATATACCTAAGTGCAGTGCAATAACAGCCACTTTATGAGCAAGTGTGTCGAAAAAACAATTTTTCAACGATAAAAACCTGCGTCTTTACTGAAAATGAGAATTTATACGTATTTTCAAACAAATTCTTAAACTGGAACAATGTAACTCAAGGTATCAAAATGTTACATGTTTTTATAGTATATCAGAACTAGGTACATATATATATCGCATCAGTTAGTATGTTATAAATATTCGTAGCACAGAAACAATTCCTATGATAGGTTTAGTTACGTAAATTAAAACTAAAGTTCCAATTTGTTCCTAAGTTAATATCATCACGACCTAGTTGAGTAAGAAGGCGAGCAAACTTATAGGTTCATAACTTCGTGTAGTAGGAAATAATGTAGGAAAATTAAACAAACTTACGTTCGAGCTTACAGAAGAAACTATGAGCCAATATGTTTAAGGTGGTTAAGTTAGATTGGCAAAGACTAAAATATGCACTGTACTAACTAGCACTTTAACCCAGATTTTGAAACTTTTTACCTACTCCATAAACCTTTAATTTTGTAGGTTAGTAGCATCAGCCTTATAATGTTCCCACTGCTGGGAGGCAGTCCTCCTCCCTAGGAGAGGAATGGCCACGAATGGGAATTCACCACGCGGGAACATTGCGGTTTGCTGGATGTCATATTATTATGTCTTCGAATTTCTTGTTCTTGAACATACTGATTTCCTCACGATGTTTTCTTTCACCGTTGGGCAGTGGTGATGAAATAAATTTCACAAAGGAATGCACCTGGCTGGGTTCGTAACCGCGACCTACAACTCGTAAGTAGGGGGCGTTATCACTAGGCCACCACCGCTTTCCAAAAAAGGTAAGTAATTTTGAAAAACTCATAATGTCAATAAATAATTAAAAGCGTTTGTTTCAAATAAACCAATACAGGCACTTTCAAAAGTTCAAGAGGTCAGTCTGTCACAAAAAAAGATGCTAATTGCACATTCCAAAGCGTAGATCTCTATGGAGAAGAATGTGCAAGAAACTCCACGGATATTAGTCTTTGAAACTTTGATTAGAACTTAATATGATTCTATATATATAACTAGCTTTTGCCCGCGGCTACGCTCCCGTCAAATGACTACCCTACCTATCCTACCCTATCCTACCCTATCCTACCCTATCCTACCCTATCCTACCCTATCCTACCCTATCCTACCCTATCCTACCCTATCCTACCCTATCCTACCCTATCCTACCCTATCCTACCCTACCTTCCCTACCTTCCCTACCTACCCTAAACTACCCTACACTTTCCTACCTATCTTACACTATCCTACTACACTACCCTACCTACCCTACACTACCCTGCACTACCCTACACTACCCTACACTACACTACACAACCTTACACTACCCTACCTACCCTACACTACCCTACACTACCCTACCTACCCTACTTTACATAACTTTTTTTTTTTAATTTTTCTCTCCATAAGAACCTTCGTTGAACTTCAAGGAACATTAAAAAAAAATCAGCCAAATCGGTCAAGCCGTTTTCATGTTATGTCGTGACAACGGAAAACGGGTTTCATTTTTATATATATAGATATTAATATGATTCTGTCAAACAACCTTAACAACCAATGAACCGTCCTAAAGGGATAGTTTAGAAAAAATAATAAAACCTTCTTTTCATTACTCGCACTCGGAAACTAGGGAGAATCGCTTTCAACTGGTAGAGCTGTCAATTTATTTTCTAGTTCTATTTTCACATTTCTATTGAGCCATGACCCAGCGTTCTATACAGCCACTCAATTACAGCGCTATGTGAAATTGAAAGAACATAAAGATTTAGATTAGATTAATTAAAGAATGTTTTTATAATTTTCTATAAACTACTTTTATAATTTTTTCAAGGAAGAAAATGAAAAATAATCGCTGAATAGCTGGCCGGAAACAGTGAAAAAAAAAAACGAAATAGGCGGGAAATCTTCATTTTGTTTTTTCGAGTTGTAGAGTTTTGTTTGCGTATATACTTCCGTATAGCAGAGACCATATAAGCATATAACGCTTGAATTCATGAATCACTGAAAAGGCTAAAGCAGTACTGAATAATCTTTCACTACCATGATCAGAAGAAAGATAGATACCTAAAAAAAGTTAAATTTTTGAAAACATCTTCTTACTTATTTTTTATGCACACACAGTCACTTTATGATAGGTAAAAATAATAAATACACATAGGGGAGTCTGTACTCTCCTAATTATTCATTTATTATACCTATGTACAGTACCTAACTGTTTATTTATAACGAAATTCAGAAGAGTTAGATGAGAGATGTTGACTCAGTGTGTATAAATAGTTTTGTTTGTGTAGTGATTGTAAGTTCTTAGTGGAAAGTCAATGGAACTTTCCTTTGTAGAAACGTGTTTCTAAGTTCGTTACATTCTATTTTTAATAGGATTATATTCTGTCGCCAAACTGTAGGACTACAGCTGTATTGCCTCTGTCTGCCCTTCAACAATCTTGTACATAATACAACAATTTTGATGATATTTCGCAAACAAATCAACAATTATTATTCCTCTTTTTCAGACTAAAAGCCTATGTAAATGAATTATTAACTAAGGGCGTTCTCTCGACTTGTACTTCTAGTCTCAGGTGACTAGTCTTCTTAATATATTATTATGACATGCTTTGGTCAAGTCCAATTATTTAATTGTTTTTTAATCAATACAATCAGATTTGTACTTTAGAATGTTCATACATACTCATTAAAATTAAACCTTAATTATTACAAAACATATCAAGCGCGCTCACGACTAAAATGTCAAGATATTTCTACACAAATCAGGTTTTCTGTCGGGCCCGTTAAGTTATACATTCGGTAACCCTATTCAAGTACAGACGTACCTAACTTGTATTCATCTCCCCTGAGACGCCCTAGAGCAGGTGAACCCCCTCACATTACTCCACCGAGTGGGCTAACTTGCCTTAACGGTTCCAAGCAAAAGGCAAGACGTAAGTAGTTGCCGGAAGGGCTCATTAAAATATGCATTGATAATGCGAAGGGTGTCACGAATTGGTTACAGCGTGTCGCTAATTTGAAATCTGTTGAGTGCCTTTTAAGACTGAGCTACCAGGAGACGAAGCCCCCGTCTCGTGTCTACGTATATGGAGATTTAGGTATATTTGATCCCTAATTAAAACAATTATGGTTCACTAAGCTTATACTCGAAATGTAGCTGTGAACATGCATGAGAAGATTGAAAGTAATAATTTTCAGCCATAGGGAGAATCACTTTCAATTTTCAGCTGTAAAATTGTTTAAAAAAAAACTAGTTCTACCGTCTGTTTTTTATTTTAAGAACTAGTACCATTCCTATAGTAAGTTACCTGTGTCAATTTAGTCTCAGGGTATAAAAAACAGACGATAGTTCTATTCCAGCAGTCGTGGTACAGTGGTTACGATCCCGACTTCGGAGGGTTGGTTACGGTGACGACCTCGCTACGCTCGGACGCCAAACCCTTTCTCCACAACTAAATAAGTTACTTTCACCCCCGGGGTAACAATAAAAAATTCAGGGGTCAAAAATGCAGTTGCACTCTACCAATAATAAAATATCTACCATTTCTTTGTAGTTGGAGTTAGTGTCTGCATCTACTTTATTCAATACTTTAAATATTCTATGCTACAAATTTAATCAGTTATGACAGGCCTCCGTCACTCCATGTACTTGCGCGCTATAAGTGCCTACCGCCCAGCCGAGCGGTCTCGGTCCGCTTGCGGATCAAATTCAGTGCGGTTTTCGCAAGCGAAGCGCGCGCACGCCGTTCAATTTTAATAGTGCTGTTCGTTCGTACGCGTATAACGATGCCGTGTGGTGCCTTATGTGCTGTAGATGGGTGTAAATCAAGCAAAAGAAGGGATAAACACCTAACATTATTCCCTTTACCTGTCAAAGAACGACGAAACTTATAAAAGAAATATTTCATAAACGATAGAATTTAAGATTTTAAACTGCAATTAATTATAAATAAATTGTAACTATAAGTCAGAACATTCACAGTTCTGAATAACATAAACACAAAAAGTCATATTAATTTAATTTTATCGAAGAGGCAGCCCTGCGATTGCTGCGGGTTCGCGCGGTGCGAAGCAATCATAACTGTACGCTTGAGCATTAGGGCACATTTTAGCATGCAATGGTTGCTGACGCGACAGAGTAGGCTAATAAAGCAGTAGGTATTGTAATTTTTCTACTGAGTGAAGTATCTGTTACGTAGTAACTATTTAGTAATCTGTGGTTATGACCAAATGCCCCTTTTTTACTAAGACATTTTAGATACTTTTGACCTTTGACCGTATGTCTATAATATCTATCATAACATTTGTTATCAAACAGTTCAGTGATCACATCGTTTCAATCTACTTACCGTCGCTTAGTAAAACACACCGCCCACATCGCGAACAGTTCTAGAGGTTTCTACTATCTAATGTAATTTGAAAGAACTTCTTTCACGAACTACTTGCTAATATACCTTCACTTCAGTTGTTCAACTGAATCTAGTTTAGTTGAACACTAAACTGTGTGGGCTGAGGAGCTCGTGGCTACATAATAACAGCCGCACAGGTCGATCTTCAAAGTTAAGCAACGCTTGCTAAGGTTGGTCTGTGGATGGGTATAACGAGTTAAGACGTAGGTCCCGGACCCCGGTTGTCATTTGTAGATCTTTGGCAGTCGTTACAGATAGAAGCCAGTAAATCTGACTCCAGTCTCGCCATGAAGTACCGTGTTACCCCAGTTAATGGGTTGTGGAGGTCTGGTAGGCAGCCGCTCCTCGTAAAATACTGCTATTCAGCTAAATCCGGCTTGACTGGAAGTCGACCCCAATATAGTTGGGAAAAGGCTAGGCAGATAGATAAACTAAACTGTGTGGGCTGTGAGAACGTTATTATACATATTATAAAACTCACGCTCCATCCGAGAGAAAAGGAAGACATTCCATGATTTTCCATATAAAAAAAAGGAATTAAGTACCTAATTATCATCATAACCGTTATATACCATAAAAATACATCTAAACCGGAATAGCCAATATTAACATTTTTTTTTTACTATACACTCTCCTAGAGAGGAGGCCTGAATCACAGCTGTGGAAACGTTATAAGGCTGAAAGAGTGGAATTCCCTGCTGGAGACTGTGTTTCCCGATAGATACAACACGGGAACCTTTAAGTCAAGATTTTATAGGTTACTTCTAAGTAAGCGTACTCCATCGTCGACCGCATTGTTGCTTTCCATGAGATAGCGCTCAAGCACGAACCTATCAACAATAAAAAAGCTGATGCTGAGCTGACTTAAACTCATTGAGCTAAGTGGCGTTTTGGCTCACAATCCACCTCTTCATCGAACGCTCTACATGAAAAAAAAAAACTGAATTATTATAACGAAAATAAAAAAAAACCGGAGTAATTAAGCGAACATTTCCAAGTGTTGATCACGTTGTATGAGCGACGGGCGGATGACGCCGCGTTCACGATCTATGGCCTGAATCGGCCGTTGGGGAAATCACCGGCGGGCTACCATCCCTCCCAGCCCATAGCTAGGGAGAGGCGCGTGCATAACATTGCGAGCTCGCTTTGTTGGCTTACCTGCTTCACTCAATGGTTTTTCTAACCCAGAAATGCATGTTTTAGCTGCATTTTTGTACTCCTGTAATGGTTTCCGTAAACAAGTGACAGAACACAGTCATATTTTATGTTATTAATGGCGCTATTTTTTAGAATAGGCTAATTAAATTTTGTTTCCTTTTTTTCATGAAGTTTTTTTTAAACTTATTTCTGTAAGACTTGAAATTTATGTTAATGCTGTGCTCATCTGTAAGTGTCATGTTTAATTTAAATTTTAAGTTTTATTATTTTGAATAAATCGTTGATGTGCCATAAATAAATATATAGGTGTATCCTCGTTGAGCGAGTTTTTGAGAGAGTTTCGAGTCGAGTCGTCGAAAGTAGAGATTTGTACAGGACTAAGCGACCGCGGGCGAGTGGCGCGAGTAATCGCTCGTCGCACTTGCACACTCGCTTAAAGCCCGGCGACAAAACTATCGAAACTACACACTCGCTTCCCACTGATCACCAACTCTTTTACAGTTTCTAGTTCTATTCGTTTCTCGTTTATCGTCAACGGTCGGACCACTGCCTAATGTTCTATAGAAAATTTTGATTTCAAATTAGTTGCTCAACAACTCAGAAGATACATATCATTAAAAAAAAAGCTTAATTACTAACTGTCTTCTTACGGGACTACCTAAACAGTATTTTAAACAAAGTATCATGCTCTCATAGCCAGCACAATTTAACCTTGGCGTAGCAATCGATACACACCTATGATGCTAATAATTTCTGTTCATTCCAGGTTGCCGGGGAGAAATCACTGAGTGGTATAAGGTCGCCGATTGTATGCTTTTTTATATATGATTTCCTTTTGTAAATCGTAATCTTAGTGTACAATAAAGTATCGTAGACGTTTACGATACTTTATTGTTGGGCTTGCAGACGGCGAGCAATGGGTGGCTCGCCGCCCGACCGCCTGGTAACCGTCCACACCAAGCCCAATCCGTCGACGGCGCGTAGTGTTCCACGCGCAAAACGTAGGGGCCAAGGTCGAAGCCTACTGTGGCCCCAGGGTTGTACAAAAGAGGCCCTGGAAGGAAGATAAAGAAGGAACAGGACTGAGTTTTAGTCAGTAAAAGTCAGACACGCATTCTGCCCACAGTAGGAAAAATCATTTTAATGATTAAATACCGAAAAAAAAAAAAATTCAAAAAATTATTAGCTAATCAATAATAAAACTTCACTCTGAACCTGTGTTGATATTAGTTTGTTATAGTACGATCCCCGTCAAAATACATAGAGTATGCACTTGGTCTTAGGTACAGTTGTCAAGATGCGTGGAACTTTGAAGTCAAGTCATATCTTTGTAACTTTTAACTATCATAAAACTTCACGACTCAGTCGTCTGTAGCCAATGTTCAAAACTTCGACTGCTACTTTCAATAAATGAGTTATCACACAAGACAGTTTGTGTATGTGTGTGTATGTTTGTTACATCTTCACGCACAAACGGCGAAAGGGATATGTCTTGAAACTTTTCACGCCCCCTATGCCATACTCAACCATCACTTAAAGCAAGTCATGCTATCCCTAGGGAGATAATGTAGTGTGGGCGATCCCTAGAGTATAATGAAATTTGAATTTGGAACGTAAAAACGATTATTTTGAAAAAAAAATGCATTAGTGAAATAAAATATACGTGCATCTTATTCAAAACCACACTGGCAAATGACAAGAGACTCCCTCGATATGCTCGGGAGTAAATAATATAAATCCCTCACAGACGTTCAACACTAAAACTTAGCAACTCTCGTTTTTTCCAGAATCTACTATACTACCCACAATACCACCCGTGACTAAAACACACAGCTTTATTCCCTAGTAACAAATAATCCACTATTTTATAACAGGAATATGTTACCTAGGTTTTTTTTTAAAGCCGCCGGCGGCAGATTAGCTTGTTATAGTATATTGTTTAAACGTACGCTCAAAAACACACATTCTGCATTTTTTGAAAATGTTACACGGAAAATAGACTAAAAAATAAATCTAATAACAAAACTATTTAGTAAAATGGGTTTCCAATCATAACACACTCAATAACATGCCTACCAATAAATTGATCCCACAATTCCGTTCAAAATAGCAAAATATTCTTGTTATAAATGTCCCACAATAATAACATCGATGCAAAGCAATTACAGGGAACTGGCGCAAAGAAAATAAACCGTGAAAATTGCATCAACATTCATCGAACGGCGCAAAAAACACTGTTGAAAAACATGTTCTTAATTCAGAGCAAGTATCTTGCACTCGCTTTGAGGTATTTTCTATTATTTATTATTGTAGAAAATGAGTATTAATTTAAATTTCTATAAAACACAAAAATGGACTTAAATTTCTAAGTCGTATGGTGCAATTTGGAGTGGCAAGTCTGATGGTTGACCACAAATATTGAATGTTACCTGAATCGCCTCCCCCGTGGGTTGCCGTGGGACATGACACGGTCCTACGAGTATGACAAGGTTTTATTTTACTGACGCCGCAGGAGACACATTCAATTAAGTCTATGTTTATGCCACATATAGCTAAATATTTCTTTTTTAATTAATGGGACTTTGTGTACAGGCGCTAATATTTTATGGTACAATCTACATCCTGACATTACAGAGTTGGTAAATTGACCATTTATTTTATGGTTACCTAAAGTCAGTTAATATGCTTCGGCCATTGGTAAGGTTTTGGCACTTTTTTGTGACGTGTAACATCTAATATCTTCTCCCGCTCCGCCCAAGAGCGTAAGACTTTTACTGACTCAAACCCACTCTAATGTTTCTTCTCTGACTTGCGTTTCAGGGCCCCGAGTTTTCCTTTCAGAAGTAAACAGTGAGCTTCGACTCTGCTGGTCCCCCATGGCTTTACTTATATCTGCTTGAGGTGTGCGATATTATTTAAAAAGTTTCCTTAACTATGTATTTTCTGTTTTGATTGTAATTTCAAAGTACTTGTATTTTCGGACAAAACATAACTTCGATAGATATGGGACGATCTAAAAAGTTTTTGGAATGAGGAACTAAACTCCAGGCCGAACGAAGAATTAATATATAGTATTGATTATTGGTATATGTGTCGATATCTTAAATTATAACTTAGACGTCTTCAAGTCAAGAGTGAATAGGTTACTTCTAGGCAAGTGAGCTCCATCGTCGGCCTCATAATCGCTTACCATCAGGTGAGATAGTGGTCAAACGCGAGCCTATTCATAATCAATTAAAAAAAGTCTAATAATTTACAACGTTCATATAGTACTTATTAAATAGTGAAATTGCTTCAATAAAAAGAATAATTTGTTGTAGAAGAAGATAGTAAAATTTTGTATGATATGAAGCATAAGGATTTCAAAAACATTGCAATAATAATATCAAATTAAAACAATTGCCTAAATTCTCTACAAATAAACAAATCTATCTATCTGTCTCAACACAATACATGATAGCTAATAATACAAGAATAAAGGTCAGACACACAAAAGAGCAGGCTTCAAACGGTAAAGAAGGCGAACAGAAAGTAGGCCGCAAGGTAAAGGGGCCACTCGCCTATAAATGCAAACAGGGCCTTTTACGGCCTGCCGGGTAAGGGAAGAGTCTGTCGACATTACACTGAATATCATTTGTCATACTTTCAAGGATTGTAACCGTATCTAAGCGAAATGTACAAAGTTTACAAAAATTGCAAGCAAAAATCTTCCATCATCATCATCTCAGCCGAAAGACGTCTACTGCTGGACATACGCATCCCCCAAGCGTCGCCACAACGACCGGTCCTGTGCGTCTCGCATCCATCGGATTCTCGCGTCCCGCACGGAGTCATCGGTTACCTTGTAGGCCGCCTTCCAACGATGCGTCTTCCGGTACGTGGTCACCACTCCAGAACCTTCCGTCCCCATCGATCATCTATTCTACAAGCAAATACCCTTACCTGTCTTCTATCTCTATCTATTTAAGTAAAAAGAGAAACTGACTGACTGACATTACAGTGCACAGCCGAAATTACTACGAGGAACCTAAAAGTCGGCACAAGATACTTATAACCATTTAAGAAAATCTCGATCACTAGGTGACACACTACACTGCACTTTGATTACCTATGTCATCACTGGGAACAGGCACTGATTATGGACTTTCACCTTGAGATACTGTGGCACGAGTAACTACCAAAATTAATAATCAATCCATAATCCAAGATCGAAATCGATTGCAGATATACACCGATCTATAGATCGATCTCCAATCCAAGTCCCAATATCGAAAAAAGGCGATGAATAAGTTGAACGAAAACATACCCCGCTCCCTCCCAAACGCGCCCATCCGCATCGGATTACTTTAAAAGAACATAATGAAGGATACCAACCAAAAAAAAGCTCACAGCTAACCACCAGTTAGATGGGCTTTTCCCTTTTCAGCTCCTATGACTTTAATTTACAAATGCAAAACTCTGTTACCGTTCTAAAAGCCGTTTTTCCTTTGTGGTCTCAAAAACTAATTAATCAATAGAGATTTAATTAGCTGATGCCAGCCATGTATGCTAAAACAACATCCAGACGAAGGAGTTATATTTTGTTGAGTACCTGTGTTACTCGTAATATTCCAAATGCGTCTATAATCTTAGCTGCGGGGAGCGACTGCACATATAGGGCTCGGTTCTACTGAACGCGTATAGGAAATGATAGTTTTTTTCAAGGTGGTAGATCATCAAAATGGCTTGCCCCGGTTCTGGCGGAGCGGAGCGTGTCAGACTTCTACTGACTAAAACCCACTCCATTCCTTCTTTATCCTGATTCCAGGGTCCTGGGGTTCTCTTTCGTGAACCCAGGCCCTCCCCGAAGTCCACTTCAGACATTCTTCTTTATGTCTAGACAATCACCCCATCTCTTTATAGGCCGTCCAGCGGCCCAAAATGCCGCGTTCTATATAGCTCTCTGGCAAACCCTAAGCCGAATAAGATACTTATAAAAAAACATTATAATTGTGATCATAACTATAGAATAAATACTGATTTTTTAGTATGTTTGAGGTTGTGAGATATCGAAAAATCAACAGTTTTATATGATAACGTAAATTCTTATATACGTTGCATAGCAAAATCAGCCTTCCAGCTTTCCCACTGCAGAGATTCAGTGGTTTTAGTTAAGTTTACTTAACATAAAAACAAACAAACAAAAAATCAAGTCTTTCCTCTTTATAATATTAATACCAAGTACAGATGATTACTGTTTATGATATTATTGTATTTTTTTCAATCTCAATTTCTCATTTTCATCTCAATTAAAAAAAAAATCATGCTAAAAATTTATGGCTGACGTAACAAGGTGTCGGGTCCTGATAGATAGGTAAGCGCAAGAAACTATGAAATTTACCCCTCTAACTAGATTTCGATAGGGTGATTTTAATGTCATTGAGATCCCCACAGGAAACTCTGGTTAATCCGATTAAAAACCTCGTAGATCGGAAAACCTGTGACAACACTATTTAAAAAAAAAAAGCATAAGCGGTCCCTGACACGCTCGGTAGTAACATAATTATCCATGGAAAACTTCGATGGAAAATCTATGGTGTTACAGCATGACGGAGTCATGTCGTTTGCCTTCAAGGCATTAGAAGGGTTTTACTACCAAGACGCGTAAATAGATATGTCACATCAAAACTACAGAGAGCACAGTCGGTTTCTAATACTCTTATATGTGAGTGTGAACAACGAATAAATAAATTGATAAAAAAGGCACTGATAAAAAAGGATTAAGAAACTTTAAAAAAAATACAGTCCCGTAGAAGAATACCTATTATCTCATACGAGTAATTGTCATAAAAATATTTTTCTGCCTGTTTGTTTACAGCCGTTGCCGTCTCTTGTCTATTCATGGAGGACAATTAACTATTCATAATTTCTATACATAACATCTCGCATAATTTCCATACATCATCATACCTACCATAACTGGACATAGGCCTCCCCCAAGCGTCGCCACAACGACCGGTCCTATGCGTCTCGCATCCACCGGATTCCCGCGACCCTTGCCAGGTCGTCGGTCCACCTTGTGGGAGGCTTTCTAACGCTTCGTCGTTCGGTACGTGGCCGCCACACCAGAACCTTTCATCCTCATCGACCATTCGTTCTACGAGCAATGCTACTTAAGTTTGGCGATTCTTCAAGCTTATTCGATAACCTGGGCTCTCTTGCGGATAGGTATCCTAATTTCTGGTGTAACTGAATCTCCATACATCCCGCTTCCACCCATCGTTCCGCTTTTGCTAAGGCTTAAGGCTAAAATGTCCGTCAAAAGAATTGCACTACCCGATATTACGAGTACACACATTTCCGCTTTTCGACGTATTACTAAAAGTAAAAGGCATAGAAGCCATTTATTTTTAAATCTTTCAATTTATTATCTCCCACTGCTAAAAATGGTAGCTTTGTAGTTTCGTGTTTTTCTAACTTTTTGGTTGATTGACAAATTGTTTTGAAAGGAACTTTATGGCTGCAGTTTTTAGTAAAATTGTTTTATCGTCGATACGGAATAGTCGAATGGTTACTAGATTAAATTCATAGACATTTTTTTATTTCAGATTTGAACAAGCATGATAAGCGAGGAGTAACTTTTGCTATCAAGACTAATAGAGAAGTATAAAATGTATGTATGTATGTCATGTATGTCTTCAAGACTAGAGTGAATAGGTTCTTAATAAACTAGTGCGCCTCACCATCAACGATTGCATCACTGCTTACCTGATGGTGGGATTGCAGTCAAGCACTGGTTTATGTGATACTAGCTGTCCCCTGCGGTTTCACCCGCATTTTTCGTTACTGCTCCGCCCGTGTCCCGTGGGTCGTAGCGTGATGGTATATATTATTCCTCGATAAATGGACTATCTAACACTGAAAGAATTTTTCAAATCGGACCAGTAGTTCCAGAGATTACCCCCTACATACAAACTTACAAACCTACAAACTTACAAACTTCCAAATTATACCTCTTTATAATATTAGTATAGATAAAAAAATGGCTTGAGCTCCACCTTGGAATCAAGACTAAGCGTTTTGTTCTTCCCTAAAACATATTATTGGAAATTAGCTTGATACGTAAGCAGGAGAGTACATAAGGGCAATTAATCATTTTTCAATGTATGATTTTCAAATGATTTGGTCAAACCACTACCATTAGAATAATTAATTTTAGTTGTACTGTGCTCACAGCTGCGAATTTGATAGCCTAACTGCGGTCATTATTTTGTACGTTTGATGTACCTACTATATGTATGTGTGTGTGTGTCCTTGCACTCATGCACGATTTGCGCATGGAGATGCAACACCGCGTGCTGTGGTGAAACTCCGTTTCTGCAAGAAGTCACAATATGGTGGACAGGTGGACAGAGTTCCGGCGGGATCTCATAGTCAATTGGCGACAGTCACTGTCTCAACCCAGTGCTGGACATGCCATAATAGAAACACGTCACGGCGTTTTAAATGAATAAAATTAGCCTTTTCAGAATAGTTGACGTGACACAAACGTTTATTCTGTGCTCATCAGTCTATTATATAACTTAACTGCATATACCATAATCTCCTACTTACAAAAAAACCCAAAACGCATAGAGCCTGAATGATCTGCTTTGATCACTAAATCATGACTCTTCAACTAAAGATGAAATCATCAATAATCATAAAATAAAATAAAACGGACGTCAATCGAAAATGATATGATGTGGCTAACCCCTACGGTCCGTGTATAGAGCCATTATTTGCCTTCTCCCTTTCAATGGTTCCAATATAAAGAAATAGTGGCCCCCTAAAGGCCGCCATAAGTCACGCGTCCGAGAGGTAATTCTGAACCCACTTACCCAGGTATTGCCTACTTGTATGTATCAGTTGCACTTATTTAATGTTGCTGTTAGATGGTTTTAAAAAACGTGTAAGGTTTTTTTTAAGATTGGTAGTTGTGAAAATGACTTCTCCCGCTCTGGGCGGACCGGGAGGCCGTGTCAGACTTCTACGGACTAAAACCCACTCCTGTTCCTTATTTGCCATAATTGCAGGGTCCTGGGGTTCCCTTTCGTCAACCCAGATCCCAGTAGGCTTCAGCCCTATTAGGCCTCTACGGTGGTGACATCTATTTGAGGCGCGCGTAGAACAATACGCGCCGTCGACGACATGGGTAAACATTTAAGGTGAATGTTCTAGCATTTTCTTTTTGAAGTGAAAAATTATCTATCATGTTCTCTCTTTATCACCCTTGGTGGAATAGTAGAAAATGCCTAAGGTATTAAGTCCGCTTTTGTGCTTTTGTGTTGCATGAAGTTTTAATAAATAAATAAATATCTAATGTATCCGCGTGGATATGCCATCGAAGATTCAGGCTCGGTCAAGATGGTTCCCAGACGGCTGGACGGCGAGTTACCTGTTACTCGTCCTCTGCGATCCCACGCGGGTGGTTCATAGTCGTATTATTGTGTTGATTGATTTAGGAAAACAGTGAATCTGATTGTAAGTATTTTAATTTGCTATTAACGTTTGAATCCCCAACCGGTCCTATGAGACCGCGCTGTTATTGTTTTACTATTGTGTCTCGTTTCGCGGGTATCTGAGCAACTACTAAACAACGGCCTTAAACACGACCTCGGGCATTCTCACTTTCTTTGCAACGTGACCAAAATATTCAAAGTTTCTCCTTAGGTAGTCTCATAATCTAAAAAATTATAAAATAAAATAATTCCAGTTTGCACTATAACAAACAACATACAAAGGACAAAACAACAGAAGTATCCACACCCTCCAATGCACAATTACAACTCTGTGCACAGAAGAAAAAGTTTTCTAGAAAGCGTGGGTTCTCGAGACTCAACTGTCAGGACGACGCCGCAGCAAAAACAATCTCTACAGGTGACAGGGTTCTCGAACGGTTCTGATGCTCAGTGTGTGTGTGTCGGCGTCTCTCGACAAACCATGTCCGACCTTTCATTTTGTGTCACATGCCCTGTTACTTTTCATGTAAGGATCTAATGATAGTGACAGCGGATAGCATATAATGCACCAGGCAAGAAACTCCGTTTAAAAAATAAACTACATATTTTTATCAATGACATGCTAAGTAAAAAGATTTATTCCATTTTCATACCAACAACTATAAACACCACTGGAATATTTTTTTCGTATTTTAAAACATATTTAAATATATAAGGTAGGTGTAACTAGTGAAAATGCTTAGTATGTATTCGTAAGACCGATAATTGATACAGCTAAATCTGTAAACAATAATAATTTAATTAGCATGATTTTTAATCAAACTAAAATGATTATTAGATCTTGTATAAATATCATCAACATCATAATCACAGCAGAAAGACATCCACTGCTGGACATAGGCCTCACCCTAGAGTCGCCGCAACGATCTGTCCTGTTCGTCTCGCATCCATCGGATTCACATGACCCTCCCCAGATCATCGGTCAATCAATCATTAAAATAATAATTGATTAGGTTTGACTGAGCTGCCTGCAATAAATTCAAGTGGTTGGTTTTCGTTCAAGGGAAAATGAATATGATTTCAAATGAAATGTAAGTGCTATATAGTATTATAGTGGGAAAAATCGTATTAAAATAACCTATTTTTTTTTACAAAAATGTTTGAAAACTGTCCATTATTCCGTCTGTCTACGCACGGTAGGCTAACCGCACAAGAGTAATTTTATTGTAAGTCGCCGTTTTCAAACTAATCCCAAAAAGTTTTCACCCGAAAACAAGATAGCATCTTATCATTGTCCGACTCGTTTGCGTGGTGAGGCTGGGCTATTATCTCTATGGCCGGACGGATAGAGAAGGACGGACAACATCACAAAGCAAACGGGACGAATGCTAACCGTTTATACAGAATGCATTTTAAAAATATAAAAGCGTGTTTGTGGTCCATTGTTGGCAGGGTTAAAAGAACTTGTCAAGTCATTTTCATTTTAAGAAGTATTTCGTTTATTTTTTATTTTGTTAATTAGGATTGCATTGTGGTATTGCTATCTCTCTTGATAGTAAACGAAGATGCAGAATGGTTGAAGAAAAGTGGGGAAACTATTCACTACTAACTTTAGCCAGCGGTTTGGCCTGCGTTAAAGAGTAATAGTTAAATTTGATACAGGTGGAGAAAGTTATTGCAAGTGAGCCGAAATTAACCCGAACCGCAGGCGAAGATGATATGGAACCACCGGGTGCTGGAGAGAAAATTTTTCGCCTGTACCAAACGATGTTTTTCAATACATTTACGAAGAAATACTCTCTCTAAAAATTACGACGCATTTTTGTCCTAAAAGAATATATTATAACCTTAAAAATATGCACCACTTTGCTTTTCTTAGAAAGCTTTGTTGCGATTAAAAGACAAGAATATGATATACAAGGCTTGCTGAACTTTAATCTTTCGTTTTCGAGGAAGCACTCAGGGTGTGTGGGAGTGCAACAATTTTCAGAATCGGTGTAGAGATTATATCACTACATAGTATAAAACAAAGTCGCTTTCTCTGTCCCTATATTCCTATGTATGCTTAAATCTTTAAAACTACGCAACGGATTTTGATGTGGTTTAAAAGATAGAGTGATTCAAGAAGAAGGTTTATATGTATAATACGTGTATAATATAATAGGCAAACACTGATAATTTTGCACCCGTGCAAAGCCGGAACGGGTCACTAGTATAAAATATACGCACAAAAAACTTTTTCTTTACAATATGTATTAGTATACTTAGAGTATTACAGTATACCAAGACCGTCTTAGGACCGTAGGTACCAAGCATAAAAATACGACACGAGCTACCTACTATATAATACTAGAACGTATCAACAGATTATCATACCCATACTTATACAATAATCATGATACGAGGATAGAATCAATTTGCTAACTTTTTTGCCACCTACTTGCAGCAGTTTAGCATACTTTTTACCTAAGTATTTGTCCGGTGTCGATACGTTTCGAGCATGGTACGAGACTGTGTTAGTGACGGAATGGTCTAGTTACCATTTTCTAATACTTTTTTACATAATAAATCGTACCTTTGTCATGACTATGATAAGTTACCGTGCATTACACAGTGGTGTAATGGACAAACTCCTTTGTTTCCAACCTGACTCAACAGATTTATCTTCGAAAAAATCTTTAAATAAATATTTTGACCTATTTTATCGGGACGAAGTATCTCAAAATTTACTCAACACAATATCTTGTATCGTTATTTCGCGAATCATCGGTATTATCCGCGAAAAAATCGCCGTTTCTGCCGGCACTTGCTCACAATGCTCCGACCCTCGAAGTACCCTACCCACAAAGGTTTACATTACCGCATCAAATAATATCACTTAGTGAAAAGAGGGGCCTTCGGAGCCGTTCCGGGCCGGATCGATAAAGTAAGGGACTTATTGATAAACATGATGCATGACATACTTAGACTATGTTTTTTATTCAAGAATTGATATACTGTTATGCGGTGATTTTGTATTAGGATAAGTATTTTTGGGGCCAGTGCCCCGTTTTATTTTTGTTTTTTTTTTTTAAGGGCTGTGAACTCACGTGTTTTTTCTTTATTAATTTTTATTCTGATCTGGTAATAGTTTTAGAGAGAAACGTAGGGCTGGCCACCGTAGTGATGTTTGGTCCAGGACTCGTGTCCATTATCCGGCATTGGAAGTTCTTCAATTGAAATGATGATAGTAATATTTTCTATATGTTTTGATTATACGACGTCAAGATCGAAAAATCCACGAATTTTTGAAAAAAATCCATGTACCTAATACTAAACCATACTATAAATGCAATGTAGTTGCGAGAAATCATAGAATAGAAATACTTTTATTTGGGACAGACACAACACACTGGTATAGGTACCAGTTGTAATATTTCCGAGAAAATATTGAATTGGGTTTCCATATCGATAAGTAAATAACTTATTACCGTTAAATGATATTGAAAAAATACCTATATCGAATTTGTGGTAATACGTAAACATACTTCTGTGTATGGTTACCAAGAAATAGAAATGAAAAAAATCATTTTATGAAGACGACAGCGATTTAATATCGGGACAGCCATAACCGGTAAAGATTTTTGGTAGAGGGTACATGGCGTAGAATTAAAATAACTATTCACTCTAAAATCATTTTTATTTAACCGATGATATAAATAGATGCTTACATACTCAGATGTGTCGTAATGTAATAGAACCAGAATTCTTGATAGAACACGCGTTACTCGTCAACAACGTCACAGAGTTCCCCTCAAGCCACAAATAAGAAATCATAATATTGAGTATCTTATTATAACTAGACTATCATAGCTGCAGGGCAGATACTGATATTACGAAGGTGATTTGTAGTAATGTGTGTATGATATTTGTTACTCTTATAATTTGTTCACTAGCTTCTTCGAAGTACCCGCGACTTCGTCTCCGAGGACTTCCGAAAAAAAAAGAATCGGGATAAAAGGTAGCCTATGTTATTTTTCATGTCAAAGGCCATATGCATGCCAAATTACATCCAAATCCAATCAGTCGTTTTTGCGAGATTAAGTAACAAACATCTACACTTTTACGTTTATAATATTAGTTAGGGTTGTTCATACGGCAGAACAGATTTGAATGAAATTGACACACGAGTAGAGTATATTTTGAAATCGAGCACTTAGAATTTAGAATTTTTAAGCCCAGAAATACCTAATATATTAATCTAACTACTAACTAACTAGCATATAAATAAATAATACAAAAAACAGCTTTTGCCCATGGTTTCGACCGCATACTTAAAATGTATCTTAGGCTATGTCACTGACAAATAGAGCAGCTTATTAGCGGAAAATTTTTAGCAATCGATCGTACTAGACTTTAGGAGATTACCAGCTACAAATAAACTTTACCTCTTCATAATATTTTTGTAAGCTCATTAAGTCTATATTACCTAGCAACAGTTTCTGAACTGTTAATCCTTTCCTAAAAACAATATTTATTACCCATTTCTTTAAGATCGACAAAATCTACCTAATATTTGAATTCATATTTTTTAGAAAGCCTATTATTTTGAAATAACAAAAAAATATATTGTTAGTGAAATTAGAATAACAAAATAAATATCTGAAGCCAAATAATAAATTATATTGAGGATAGAAAATAACAATAACGCATTAGCTGTGACAAGTTTGTATTCAATTGCCCACAAGTACGGTCATCCGAACACTCATGTTGACAATAGGGACATGCTTGAAAAAATATTCCTAACCATATGTATATCTATCGGCTTATAGTGAATATCTCGTAACCGTGAAATACGTAACTTTTTCGGAGACACAAAAAACCTAAATTAGAATTTTTTTACTCGTATCACTAAATTTAAATGTGCTTATATAAAAATCAATTGATGTTCGTTAGTCTCGCTAAAACTCGAGAACGGCTGAACGGATTTATTAAGATAAATCCGTAATTTTATCTTGGTCTTGAAATGTTCGTGGAGCTCTAGGGAAGGTTTAAAAGGTGAGAAAAATTGGAAAAGTAAAATCGTCAGTACGAAGTCTGCCGGGTCAGCAAGTTGAAAAATATTAATTGATTGAAAAAGAACCAATCAAAATTTTTCGTGATACAAGATGGTGAGTCTAGACTTGCAGAGCTTTTCTTTTCAGAAAGAAATGTTATGAATTTAGGTACTTATAATTGCAGATATAAGGTTTCCCCTCAAAAGCATCGATATTCAGTCTATTAATTAAGTGTACAAAAATAGAACATCAAAAGAGAAAATGCTGTCCAAATTTTTAGAAAAGATCGGTAGAAAATCTGTCTTTCTTTTGAAAACGCTTTCTATGGTAGTCGTAGTATGGGCGTGTGATTAACTTTTTGATTTTAAGTAGGAGCCTTTCTTTAAAGCTACTTTGAAGCCTAACAAGTGAAAAATTAATTAATTTTGTATGTGGAAAAATTTCTTGCTCTATTGAGTATTTGAGTACCACAAAAATTACTATAGATGAATAAAAAATAAATTTAGGGGAAAATTAAGTAGTTACACGCTTTAGAAAGTATTCATCTATCCCTGTCATACAAAACGTACTTTGTAATCAGCAATTTCAATGTTGCGTCAATATTTTTTAAGTGTGTTCTTTTTTAAATTGATCAAAAATTAAAAGAAGTATTCCAAATTAAAATGGCTTTCTAGTGTCATGCCATAAGGTTGATTTTCGCAGTTCAATCGTTATAGTGTCGTGCGGTTGAGTGTATCAGTCGAACTGCCCTCTGTTGACTTTTACAATTTGCTGGAGATAATAGGCGACTGATACTGACGTTGTTTAGCTTCCATTCTTTTGGGATCAGCTGTTAAATATTGACATTTGTAACGCACTTCTCTTATTAGCTGTAGCATGCCTGAAGTGTAGTTTATTATATTTATTATATTTATTATATTTATATCAGAATAAACTTGATTATTTTTGGTTTAAGATATTTTTGCCACGTTTTCAACTCAGCTTAGATGGTTTTTGATTTTGATATATTAAATCTGTATGCGATTCCATGAATACCAGTAATGGATTTTTTTTTACTTTATCTGTAAATCAAACAAAAACGTAATATAATTATTAAAATGAAACTCATCATTTTCATATTTACCTTCAAAAAGCTGCCCAACTTAAATTGAATAAAGCAAGACTTGTCTACCGCGTGTTTAACTGTAGTCTCGTAAAACAAAGGACCCGAATCAGGGCCGCGGAAGACTAGAAAGGAGATAGTGGAACGACCTGGATCTCTTTCTTAAGAACTGGAATGAAAGAGTGAGCAATCGTGACCATTGGAAGGAATGGAGTGAGGCTTTTGACCAGCAGTGGGACAATACCCGCGAATATTATCTAAGACATCGCTATAATAAAAATAATAATACTAATTATCTTAAACAAACATTTTAAACAATAAAATCCCAGTAATTCCTCCAGCCATAACTTTCTTATTCAATAAATAATTAATCATTATTTCAACTAGGTTAAGGCTAGAGAGGGCATCACCGGCCTAATTACTTCGCGAAGGCTCCAAATAAATATTTCATAGCCTCAGCCGCCCACCGCCTTATCTGAACCTACTCATGCAAAATTTATACCTGTTAATTTACCAGGTTTCGCCCTTAATTTACTGAAGGTACACACTAACACACGGACACAATAATTTAATTAGTAGCAGCAAATGTTGAGTGAAAGTTTATGCGTACGCGTGTCGTTGAAAAAAAGCGCTCAATGTGAGACGGGTCTAAAATTGGGGTTGAATCTACACAGCGTTCACAAGTAACATAAGCTATTGTGTTTTCGATTATGCGATCACTCGTCAGTCACAATTACTTCATATCGCAAAATTTTTGACTACTTTTTTCAAGTATTATTAATTTATTTATTTACATTTTGCGAAAGAATGAACTACAATGGCGGTGTAACCATAACCGGCATTCAATAATGTGCCTAAAATACTGGCGACATTGTCACGTTGTATTGTATGGCAATGCTTTTCCTCTATCCAGGGTAAACGTCAGCCCTTGACATTTCGACAGATCTTTCGCGATGCGAGACTCATAATTAATCAACATTATGATAACTCTTAAAATCTCTCTCAATTATAGTGTCTCGAATAAAAAATGATCGATACCATGAATTATGCAAGCAGATAACTCTTTTATAGTATTTGATTAGCGTATGTGACGTCGATATTATTAGAATTCGCTTATAACATAGACGTTGCAAAAAACATCGGACGGATAGAAATTGTACTAAAATACATTCTCTTTTTCCTTGCCTATGAGGCATGAACCTAAACAAAAAACAAACATGTCTGACACCAGCATAACTAATGTGTTGCAGCTGCATTCTCCGGTTTTATTGCGAAATAAAACATTAAGTAGGTATCGCTACTACATCGCTGGGGGAGGCACTTTTCAATGATTGAACAATAATGCCGTTGTACCCCGTGTGACGATAGACGCCAGACGATATGTTTTGCTTGATATTCGTAACTTAGAGGCAAAAATGTTATTAGTTCTATTTCTAGCTTGGAATTGTAACTTACACTCGATCTCTATTATAATTTTTTTCGTGGAAAATTACCAAATTAATGAGTCCTCCCACTCTGTGTGGAGCGATAGGCAGTGTCAGATTTCTAACTAAAACCCACGTATGTACTTCCAGTTATCCTTAGGGCCTGTTTCACAATGTCCGAGTAGGCACTACCCACTGAATAAATTCAAAAATTTGACAGAATTTGTATGAAGTGATCTGCCAAGTAAGATACTCGAAACTTAATCATAGGTGGTGAAATTAAAGGTCTAAACGCGCGGTAACTCTCTCGAACAATCCCGTAACTTTTCTTTTTATTTGGTCTCTGGAATAATTTCGATACATCACAGATTAATTACTCAGATACCCGCGAAACCAGACACAATAGTAAAACAATAACAGCGCGGTCTCATAGGACCGGTTGGGGATTCAAACGTTAAATAAATGCAAGTCCAGTAATGCAATTATTATTGGGGTAATCTTAGTTAGTAGGTATATCACTCGATAATTAATCATCTTTACCAGTAATGGTATAACACCCAACTTTAGTGGCAGTGGGTAGGGTACATTGCTCGCAGAACAGACAGTCGATGAGGCTGAAAGGTGACTGCGTACCTATCGAGATGACGCAGCGTTAGAAATCTTCGGCCCGATGGATGCGAGACCTGAGCGTCTCGCATCGACCGACCGGTTGTTATGGCGACACTTAGGGGAGGCCTATGTCCAGTAGGGAACATCTCTCAGTTAATAAATTTATAAAGCCCTACGGCTTTAAAAAGATAAGTTCCGAGAAGTGACTAAAAATAAAAAATATGCTAATTACTTATGATAAAAAAGCTATTGGCAACGTAAACAGAAGAAGGAAAGGTTCATAAGAAAAATGGCTTACGGAATCGCATTTTTCTTATGATTCTACAAAAAATGCCATACCTTGCTAGTTCACGGAAATCGTGGCAACAATGTCCGCTATAATGAAATGCTTTTGTTTCGTGACATCAAATTTGTATTTTTTTATGTTATTAGAAATTATTTCTTCACTTTGATGCATTAAAAGACTACGTGTATTAATTCTTTCAATCAATTCAACACCTTACTAGAAAATCTAAATCCTGATATATTGTATGTGGTTTTGCAGACTTTTATTAAACCTTTAATAATACCATAGTACGAATATAAATGTCATTTTTATTTATTACACTTGTAGAATGGGTAACGTGTTCCCCTTGATATTTTTTATTAGACTCAGCTGTAAGCAATATGTTTCCGCGAGGGGATTCGCGGGATTAAAGCGTCGGTCAGCGAATCAATAGCATTTGTTATTCGGTATTGTGTTTGTACGTATTGTTGTAGCCCCCTCGTCCCCTGCTGGGGGAACATTGCAAGTGCAGAGCAGGTTGATTGCACCGACAAATATTTGTTTCATTTCCAATGCCCTTATTGCGTTGTTGTCGTCATTTCTACCGCATAAGGTCACTCAGGTTTATTATTAACTAGTTTCGTACCTCTGGGTATAGCTTTCATTTTATATATCAAACAATATGTTTTGTTATTGTTTTGCAGGTAATTCTATTCTACCTATGTTTGCTACAGCCCGCGGGGTAGTACACTATAATGATATTATATTACGTTATTAACTACCACGATTGTCGCTTAGCCTCAGGCCAGTTTTTGACTGGAAAAACAACAAAATGGCTACTCCTGTTCGGGGTGGAGTGAGTGTCAGGCTATTACTGACTAAAACCACACGCGCTTCAAAGAAATGGTGAGATTGACTGGCCAGTTAGGGCCGATGCCTGCCAGAGCAAAGGATCGTTTGAAAGAGTTACCGTGGCCCTGGAAAGCAAAAGGCAACTTAAGGAATGTGTAGATTCAGTCAGTAAAAAATTGACACTCTCTCTCACTGGAAGCTATTTACTCTATCTCAAAACAAGAAAGGTCACATGCTGAACGTGCAACAGTACGTACCAAAGCACGTGCGAGGAAAACTCCAACGAGGAAGTTACCTTAAGATCTTTCCAGAAAAACGTTACCATTGTTGTGCAAAGGTCAAATTTTTGTTTACGTGTGCTTTTTTTCATAAAACAATGGAGTTCCCATCAACAATAGCCAGTGTAGGTCGTTTAATGAAATCTTCAAGCAACTTTCTAAAAACTTTGAATGGCCTCAGCAGACAATTGAAAAGAAAAAATACGTGTAATATACCTACCTGTGTGAAAAGAGACCTTTGTTTGAGAAATTCATTATTTTTTAAAAGAGTTGACTGCTTACAACTTTGTATGTCTTCATTTCTTTTATCAAATTCTCGGTGGAGTGTACTTTAGAAAATGTAAGTATTTGTTAAGAAACAGTGTTTGCAAACAAAGTTGATAGGAAAAATATTACTACTTTACTCTTTCAATAGCACTCAGGTAAAGTATTTGTAGAGGGAAGTTGTTTCTAAGTCTTCTTATTTATTTACTGTTTTTTCTGTGGTAATTTTCCGATAGTGAAGTTCATGAAAATTCCTAAATCATCAACATCTTTCTACCCTAGTCCCCGAGTTATTAGAGATCTGCGCATACGTTTGTTTTCTTTCATTTTGCCCATCACGCTTTCATACTGGTTCTGCGATGCAGTAATACAAGCGACCGCAGAAAGATCGCAGAGGCAGTAATGCTAGCAATGGAGGTAGCTTCAGCCACCGGGGTTAGGATTCCGACCCCGATTTCCAGCCACCATAGGCGTGAGTTTGCTGTCCGGCCTTTCGGTAACCATTCGAACCGAGCCCGAGTCGTCGACGGTGCGTAGTGTTCGCGCCACGCGCGCTTCTAGGAGATGTCGGCAATACAGTAGGCGCCCAGCAGGATCGAAGCCTTTTGAGGTTATGGGTTCACTTCTGAAAGGACCCGGGGTCCTGGAACGCTAAGTAAAGCAGGAACATAAGGAGCGGATAAAAGTCTGACACGTTCTACCGGTCCGCGCTAGAGCGGTAGAAGGGTAGTAAAAAAAAGACGAAGAGAATACATTCAGAATTTAATTTGAGTCTCTTAATTAAAGCTGTTTTTGAAGAATTAACTTTGATTAGGCTCTTTATCGTCCTTGGGCTACTGAATCACAATTTATTTTAATTAACTACGTACATGGCATTTATTTACAGGTTGAATAACTTATTTATTCTGAGCTTTGAATAAAGTTAGAGACCTGGAGATTTTTTTATAATTAAAACGAAATAATTGGAAATAAGTAACACCCAAGAATCAAAATGTTTCTATTCTATTTGAGTCATTATCTTAGTGACATTTTTCGGGTATGTTTTTTAGTTGTGGAATAATCAAATAACTTCTTCCGCTCTGGGTGGAACGAGAGGGTGTTAGATGTTGGCGGACTAAAATTTACCCATGTTCCTTCTGTTACTCTTTGCATTCAACACATTCGAACAAAACGATTACATTTTAAACAGGCCTTTCATTATCATTTCGACCCCAGGGAGTCAACTCCTAGTTTATCCGGATGCAGAGCTATACCGATGTATTTTATGTGGCGCGTCAACCACCTCACGAGTTTGATGCGTAATCAGATTATTTTTTCTCTGTAACCAAGAATATTATTATATCGGTGAGTCTCCACAGTCAAGTTACTGATTAATACGATAAGAGTGGCTTCTTGGAAAGACGGGTGATCAAATTTTCTTTTTTATTAACTGTCAAAGATATTAAGATTTCAAAAAATATTATTGATAGGCTCGCGCTTGACCATTATCTTATCTGATGGTAAGTGATGGTCGACAATGGAGCGTGTTTGCCTTAAAGAAACCAATTCACTCTTGACATGAAGACCCCAGGTTGTACTCGTAGCTATTAGAAAACACAGACTCCGACGCGGAATTCCACATCCATGACCCTCTAATCAGGTTACGTGTTACGATCACTCATCCCCACCCATCTCGACAAACGCTATTTAACCTTTCACCGACCCATTTGGTTTTTATTAAGTCACGAGTTCTTCTTATATTCTTCTAATACATCCCAGCGATTTGTCCTCTATAGAGATAACCTTTTTTTCGTCGTGGCCCAAAAAAATCAAATGTCCCAAAGGACGAGAATAAAGGTGTTCACTAGAAAATGACAACTTTGAAGCAACAGGTCCTTTTGTCTCTTCGATCATCATAGTTTTACTGCTGGAAATGCCGCTGAGAGTCTCAAAAGGTTCTTGGTTGGATGAAGAGATATAGGCCACGATTTCTTAGATCTATATCTTAGTATCTAATACTAATTTCAGCCTAGTTAGAATTTAATCCTAACTGGCTTCTCATTTTCACTATTCAAAAGTGTCTGTAAATGGTCTATTTGAAATAAATGTTTTTGATTTTAGCTGATGAAATTTCTGTGAATTAGAAGTTAATTTTTTCACGATTTGGAGTAATTAGACGTAATATTTTATAATAATATTTATGGATAGCTGGCAAGTGTTGCCACGCTAAAAAAGAAACTAATTTCATTTATTTCTTAAAAAGAGAACATGTTGTTTTACTTTTTTAATGCCTTGTTTTGTTACATTTTTTCATACATATTTTTTATGAAATTGAGTTTGAAGCACATCGTTTATATATTAGTAACATTCAAACTTTATAATGGACATACGTGGACATAAGTAGAAAAGTTTTTAGTGTTTAAGTTATGACTAATACTGATAGAGATTCCCTTGTTGCATTAAGTCCGCCTATGTACCACCACTGTACATGAAGTTTAAATAAATAAATAATAGATATTACGGGAAATATTTGTTTTAATTTAATGCATGAATAAAGGGACACCACCTAACTAAACTACTCTTTAGTTATGTGATGTCCTTTTATACAATAGTTATAGATTTTTTAATAATTTCAATAACTCATTTGTTAATAAAATTAAAAATTGTTCGTGATTTCAACCCGGACATTCTCACGACTACCTCGTTATAAATCACGATAAACTCCTGAATACATTTTGATAACATTCAAATACTTTTCAAATTCAAGATAATAAATAAACTTGCTTTCGATTTAATGTTGCGATAATTTTTTCGCTCTTCTAAGCGATTTGTTTTCCCCGACGGAAATTAAGAGGCACCCCTCCCGCATAGAAAGTAGTGCATTTAACAAGATAGGGGTAGGTCGGGGCTGTGCTGCTGGCGCTTTGTTTACTTCTTTTGCTTTTATACATTTGTTGCATATTTTTTTTAATGTAAACATTTTCTTATTTAAAGCTCGAACTGTCCATGTACCGATTGTTGCCCAATGGAAACGTCGAAAAGCTCAAACTGTCTATATTGTACCAATTATTACCCAATGGAAAGCTCGAAAAGCTCGAACTGTCCATATTGTACCGATTGTTCTTTCGTCTACTGGTATAATACCAAAATCATTAACACAGAGCCTCAACACTCTACAGATGCAAGCTCAAAAACTCTACAGGCTTCAAAAAGCCACTATCCTCTACACCTGTCGCATCACTACAAAATCCCTGACTTCTTCAACACACATCTACTTTTTAAATTTTAACGTGTAATTGGTCCAGACCCGTATGTAAGGTGTATCTATCTTAAATGGGAAGAAAAACATAAAAATAACAAATACTAAAAATAATAATATTCAACAACTTTTCACACAACGCCATTTAGTCCCAAGCTAAGCAGAGCTTGTGTTATTTTTTTGTTGTTAAATATCGCTCAATCTACTGGGCAATAAAACACAGTTGACTTTGGAGAAACAAATTGTTGCTGTACAAATTTATTTTTTCGATCGCACATGCGACATCCCTAGCCGTTCGTAGGGATGTCGCATGCGCGATCGAAAAGAAAAATCAAGAATCCAATTCCCGACATCCCCTCTTCGAAAACAAAATACCACCAAGTAGACTTAAGAGCCGGAAGAGCTTTCTTCGTTGCACAGAGGCCATTCTTGACCCACCACCTAAAGAAAGAATGAAGCTCTGGGAAGAACATCACCTACCACCATCTGATTTCTTGAAACCCCAAGAACATCTTCCGCCCGGGCGGGACTTGCAGTGGTCTATATGGAAAGCACTAAATAGGTTGCGTACCCAGGTAGGCCGCTGCAAGTACAATCTGGCGAAATGGGGTTTTACAGACCCGTTGGATACACAATGCGAGTGCGGTGCTCCTGTTCAAAACACACTCACCCACATGAGCCACATGTTGGAGTGCCCCCAGTGCCCCTACACCTGCACTCTGGAGGAAGAGGATCTAATGAGCGCCACTGATGCGGCTATTAACGTGGCTACTTACTGGGCTCAAAAAGTATAACGAGTTTTCCATCGAATCGAGAAGAAGAAGCTGTACAAATGTGTCCTGAAACCCATTTGGCCATACAGAGTGTTACTTTCGGGCATAACTCCAAGTCAAATCTGAAAATACTCCAGAGGTTTCAGTCCAAAAGGGGCAACTGAAGGGCACTGGCATGGTTTTGGTCAGTAAAAGTCTGTGCGCTCTCGCGCTCCGCCTAGGGCGGCAGATGACATTTGACGATTTCCACGCTCAAAAAAAAATCGTGCATAGATAAACTCATTACTCTACGCTGAATGTACACACTAAACAGATTGCATTATAGTCTGTTTTATAAACCTGGAGACTAAAATGACATTTCAACACAAAAGAACTGACGTCATTTCTTTTGACATTACTTGTGTCAATTTAGTCTCCGGGTTTATAGTACAGACGATACTTAGTATCTACCAACAAAAACAAACTCTCGCTGTATTTAATTATTTAAAAATCACACAGTTCTATTCATAAATCATAACAGGTATGGTTGCGGTACATGAAATGTGTCGAATGCTATTTCACTGATGGCATTACAGGGATTAAAATCGCTTTGTAGGCTTAATGCAATTTAATTAGTATTAATTTGTAAATGATTTTATATCAAAGTAGGATATTATAATTATCGCTAATACTCTTAGGTCATTGAACTGACATATTTTGTTACTACGCATTATGTGTTATTCTCATTAAACAAGTATGAATTCGAGCACCAATATGAATTAATCAATTCACATTGGTTTTTCAATCAAAATCAAAAATGCTTTTATATTACATAGGTCTACATGGGCACTTATAAAACGGTTACTAAGAACGTTACTGTGTCTCAGAAAGCATATGCACCATTGTTCCAGGTAGCCATTCGTAGAAAACCAGATCATCGATCTATCTAAAGTGTATCTATCGTGTGGTCCAGTAACTGGGTTGTGGCTGTGGCAGATAATCGCTCCTTGTGAAAACCGCATCCGATTGGAATCGAAGGCCACTCCAAGCCAGTAGTGAAACTAGGAAGATATACGAGTATATTGTAAATCAATATATGTGTGCATTGTGAATCTATTTATTGTGATAGGTACACCTACTCTTGTCTCTTTATACACTATTGTCAAGATTTTTTTAAGCTCTTCTTTACAGTACAGAAAGGAAAGAAACAGTCAGTCTGGTCAGTTTCTGAAGAAATTCTATACTTAGAAATAAACTGTTCCTTTGTACTTAGGTATATTTTATTTACAATGTTCTATAGATCTATTTCGAAAAGGAGAGAGAAGGATCACGCATAATTGTTGAAAATGATCATGACTAAAAATAACTAATAAAAATAAGTAACATCACTGAAAACTTCAATTTTGCGCGATAGAGCTTATTAAATACAACATTATATTTTTATTTTTGCATTTATAGAGTACCAAAAGTAAGTAAACAACAACGTTGTTATTTCATTCGATTTTACCATTGATATTTTAACAGCAAAATAATTGAATTTGAAAGCCTTCTAATGAACTGTAACTTTAAACCAGCCATTAAAACCAACTAGAATTGAGAGCCAGACACGTATTGATCATTTTGCGCATAATTTTAACAAACATTGCAAAACAGAAATGTCGGTAATTCCAACATTTCGCTGTCCGATCATACAGCTCAATTATTTCAGTGTCCAGTTCTACTCAAAATATCTGTGGTCCAAATGGACCACAGATATTTTGATGAATTACATAATTTACTAAATAGTAAATTATGTAATTTTGATAAATACCGTACTGTTTGGCGTAATTACTATAAATACATTTCAAAAGAAGAACGGTCACGTCCCATAGAAAAAAAACCCAGACCCGACAGAAAAGTGACATATCTCAGTTTTTTTGTTATTATTTATATAATCATATTATATAGTTTTTATATTCGAAATCAATGGCTAACACCAAAATATTGCCTTATGTTTTTGTTCAGAGTTTACACTAAAAAAATACAAAATGCCTACTTATCTACACAATTCGTAATGTATGTAACTAAATGACGATAAATAGTTATGGGATGTATCCAGGAGACCTGGAGATACAGCTGTACTATATAATTTTTGAACTCCTAGTACAACATTCAACTTATGATTTTTTTTTAAGGTGGTTTAAAATCATCTAATGACATCTCTCGCCCTTGGGTGGAGCGAGAGGGCGTGTCAGACTCTAAAGGTACAATTCCGAACCACATTGCACGCAGCAGTGCTGCCGCAGCAGTGCTGCCGCGACACTACTGGTCCCCGTACAATTTCTATTTCCTTATATGAGATTACATTCCGAGCTAGGCAGCAATGTCGCGGCAGCAATGTAGCGGCAGCACTGCTGCGCGTCAGTGTTGCCCTACCGCCGCGACAGACCAGTAGTGACGCGTCTGCCGCCGTAACAACAACTAGAAAAGGATGAATTTCTCAGATTCAGAAGGGAACAGAGCGACACTGCGGCCTTGCTCGGTATCAGCGCGGCAGACAGCACTGCTGCGCAGTACCTTAGTGGCAGCACTGCGGCAGCAGCACTGCTGCTTGTTGCCGAGTTCGGAATCATACCTTTACTGACTAAAAAATTCCACCAAAAACCACCTGAGTCGTAGTAGGTTAGCACACAGTACGTGACCGTTTTTATACATACACACAAAAACTTCCTATACGAACATTTTTTTTTTAATACATCCCATAACTACTGACTTTTCTATGTCATTTAGTTACATATATTTACGAATTGTGTAGATACGTAGGCATTTTGTACTTTTTTAGTGTAAAGCCTGAACAAAAACATAACGCAATATTTTGGTGTTAGCCATTGATTTCGAATATAAAAACTATATAATATGATTATATAAATAATAACAAAAAAACTGAGGTATGTTACTTTTCTGTCGGGTCTGGGTTTTTTTTGCCTGTTCTTCTTTAAACAGTGCATTTTAGCTCTAAGTTTCTCAGAAATGTAAACTCGTGAAATGAAAAACCGAACAAAGCGTAGAGCTTGTTTTTAGAAAATTTTATACTTTTTTATAATTATCCTAAATTACTGGGAACTGTTCATGTAATAAGGAAACCGAAATGGATCTCAAAAGAAATAAAAGTTTATATTTAATGGACAAGGGGACTTTTGTGGCAGCATAGGTTGCAACCAAACCTTTTTTATGAAATAAGTTTCACGAGCTATTCCAAAGATTATATAGAAAAACTATTCCACTAACTCAAATAATTATGAAACCAGGACTTCGATAAATAAATCTAAAGCCTAATGGCAAATCATAAATTAAAAAAAAAATTATATGTCCAAAAACAATAAAATAAAAATAAATGATGCCAATAACTCGAGTTCAAGCAGTTAATAATTATTTTAATGGCAAAATTATCATCATTATCATCTCTGCCAAAAAACTTCCACGGCTGGACATTAGGCCTCCTCAAGCGTCGCCACAACGGCCGGTCCTGTGCATCTTGCATCCATCGGAATCCCGCGACCCTCGCCAGATCATCGATCTACCTCATGAGATGCCTTCTAACGCTGTATCTACCGGTACGTGGCCGCCACTCCAGAACCTTCGGTACCGAAATACAACCAAAAAATACAAAAAGTAAATTGTCGAAAGAAATTAAATGTATTTTATATAAACACAATACTCGTATTAAGTTACAAATGAAAACAAAAATTTGGTTCCCCACGGCTGCACCAAAATAGGTTCAGTTCAATAGTCATAGACATAGTTGTGGTTTTATTACTCGCGTAATGAAACTGGAATGTTACCAAAGAACGTGGAACTAATTAGGTTCATGTAACTGTTCATGTGTGTAAACAAATAATTGCTTTACATTTTATGCAATTAATTAATTAAGTAGATGCCAGTGTATCAAAAACAGGTCGGATTACTGTTAGTACATATTAAATTGTTCATGATGTTTCAATTAAATGTTTGGTAATTAAGTGATGATTTATAAAATTAATTGGGCGATAAAGTCGTATATAAAATACTATCTACTTTACTCCATACAAGTATCATTAAAAAAACAAGGAAAAACTTTCTGGTCTTCATTTATTTATTTGTTTATTTAGTCTACCAACAATTGTTTAAAAAACATCTTGAAAAAGAGGAAAAAGCAATCTCTAAAAACTTTAAAACGTGCAACAATTACTTATAGATAAAGTAGTTACTTAACAACTAATTATTACCGTTAGGGCCTGTTTCACCACCTATGATTAAGTTTCGAGTATCTTACTTGGCAGATAATTTCATACAAAATCTGTTCCATTTTTGAATTTATTCGGGAAGTAGTGGCTACTCGGACATTGTGAAATAGGCCCTTAATGTTTATGTCTAAATAATTTTAACGATTATAACAATTCCGAAATAGAGTCTACAATTTAAGATTTCTACTTATCTTCATTTGAATACTACATACTTTAACCATGTACAAATCTCTCACAGGTACAAATTATCTGACCTCCACAGCCCAGTTACTAGGCAACACGATACTTACTCCTTGGATAGACATGCTCATTTCTGTTCACGGTCAAATCGATTTTTTATCGTTATCTGGATGTTTTTCAGTACTTTCAGGGAAAATATTGCGTGTATTTGATATTTGGTGTTGTATAAAATCTTTGATTGATACCTATCAGACTGTAAAGTAATTGTACTCGTAAGCTGAGAAAAAATCAGGCTATTTATAGAAATAAACCATGTTTTTCTCAGAATCGTAAAACCT
Source organism: Mythimna separata (assembly GCA_030763345.1). Classification (NCBI taxonomy): domain Eukaryota; kingdom Metazoa; phylum Arthropoda; class Insecta; order Lepidoptera; family Noctuidae; genus Mythimna; species Mythimna separata. The sequence continues at coordinate 14,989,669 of CM061167.1, read as the reverse complement.
TTTTTTTTTAATTGGTATAAACTAGTACTTGACCGCAATCCCACCTGATGGTAAGCAGTGACGCAGTCTTAGATGGTGAGGCGCACTAGATTATTAAATGCCTATTCACTTTAGCCTTGACGACTTCCAAATTATAATAATCGGTCGTTATTCCTTACCATTAAGACTACTTTAAAAATTTCAGCCCCAAATTTCTTGACACAAGCTATTGTCATTTCAGTTCAATTATAAACCGGCGGTGTACCTATTCGTCTTGTTATAAACTTTTAATTAAGGACACGGATACAATAGTGCAGGCGACAGGAGTGACACTCACACAATGGCGTCGTTTTAGAGCTTTTATATTTATAAGCAACCTTTAAGGCAGTGGCCATAAGGACCATTGGACAATGTCTTTGTAATTAGTTACTCACTAGCTGCTGCCAACGATTTCGCCTAGATGATGGTAAAAAATATTCCCAGGGAATATACTCCCAGAATAAAAAGTATGTGTTATTTCAGTACATGGTTTAGCCGTATCGAAAATCTTGGTCCCTGGGACGCAAGGCAAAGAAGGAACATAGGAATGGGTTTTAGTCTTAAATTAAAAGTTTTGCACGCCCTTCTGCTTCGCACGAGAGAGGGAGAACTCACTAGATGATTTCTTACCAAAAATGGTCTATTATTGTGCCAAATTTCATCTTTAGCAGTTTCGGCGTGAAGGAGTAACATACATACTCATAAACTTTCACGTTTATAATATCAGTGTGATACTTCAAGAAGTTACTGCGTTTACTAACGTTAACACATCACTCTCTATCTCGCCTCCTTTTTAGTTATAAAGTATTAGATATTTAGTAGTTTATTGTTTGATAGTGTATACACGTGCGAGTTAACATGGTACCTGACTCGAATGAATGACATTTAAAGAAATGATTAAATTTTTTAATTTTTTGAATATCAACATATATTTTTCGCTAAAAGTTTCTCATAAGGTACCACTTAACGATGCTTTAAACGTGGTAGTACCAACTATTTTCAAGTGTTCAATTTTTCAACTGTTTTTAAGCACTCGCACGGGTTATACGTATTTAACATAATTATGTCCTTCATTTGATATGTAATTGTGTATGTGAGTCATAAATAATAATGTTACTCTGGTAATCGATCTGCTTTCGCCTAGTCCATCCCAAGGCTGTCTGAGAGGTTGCCGTGGGCGACGAGGCCTACGCTTGTTTAATAAATGTTTGTCCTAGGCTTATTGGGTAATATAAATATGAAAATGAATCCCTATTTCCCTTGGTCATGGCATTACGCTTGAACGACTGATTTTGCTAATTCTTTTGTTGTTGTTTTTGTTATTGTTTGGAGAAGGTTCTTAGGTAGTCAGTTGATGGAAGCGGGAATAATTTAGTTAGCATTAGCATTATAGGCCTTGTAGTGTTCCCACAGCTGGGACTTAGGCCTCCTCTTCAGGAGAGGGAATAGGTAGTACTACACCACGTGGGCCCAGTGCGGGTTGGCGGATGTCACAAGTCTTCGCATTCTTGGTTTGAAAGCCTAACTTATAAATAAACTAATTCAGCAGACACTGCCTAAACCAGTGTGTGAATCTACGAGGAAAAAGATTTATATGAAAAAGTAGTAAGAAATATTTGTCTCTTCAGACAAATATTCTAAAACCGTTTTTTTATTTTTTATTAAAAGCTATGAAAATGCGATGACACGATTGGTGGAGTAGTTATGAGATTGACTGCTGCACTACGTGTTGAGCGTTAGATTCCTGCGCCTAAAAAATATTTGTATGGCTTACAGATAGCGCCGGTTCTGAAAAAGGTCGTCCATATTTTTTTACGTAAAATCCCGTTGTGCCCCATTTATTTTAGGCTCAATTTCACCACGATCTGATAGATTTAATAGCTAACATTTTATTTAAAAAAAAAATGTTTTTATTATTAAAAGTACCTATACCGTGCCTATACCAATAATACTTTTTTGTCTTGCGGACTCAGAGCGTTTGCTGACATAATAAATAAATTACACACGCAGAAACAATTTAAACATGAATCTACAATATACATCTAAACCAATCTCTCAATGTATTTCAATGCTTAATTATTTTTTCATATGTTATGGATAAGCTCGCGTTTGACACGTATCTCACCTGATGGTAAGCGATGATGTGTCCGACTTGCCTAGAAATAACCTAAATGAAATTCCAAAAGGTAACCCCATGTCCCCCAGATCGAAGGCAAGGAAGGAACGAGGTGGGGTTTATTCAGTAATAGTCTGACACGCCCTTCCACTCCGCTCAAGAGCGGGAGAAGTCATTCTGATGAATCCCCTTCCAAAAAAAACCTATTAAAATTTACTCTTGACATAAAGACGTCTGGGTTGTTGGTTTTGGAAAACAGAGTCACCGGTAATAAATTCTATTTCTTAGCTCAATAATTGTGTTACCAAAAATATAATGAATGTAACCTAATTGTCTAATTAGGTTGTATAATAGTAAACATTATTCCAGTTACAAACAAATATTGTCTAGATAAAACATTTCACAATACATAAAAGCCGGCCTTTACTATTCGCAACACCAAACTTTTAATAGCAGTATTCAAACCTTCTACAGACATCAATGACACCAAAACGATAGCAAATGATGATGGTCATCATAAAACCACGAGGGTACCCCATACGGAAAATTACAGATAGATTTTTCCCCCGCAAATGCTCGTATATCTGAGAAGCATTTGACCGTCCTGAGTAATTTGGCGACCGTGGGTAAATGTGACAACTTTTGACGCCCCCAAATTGCCCGGCCGATAGCCCGATATACTCGTAGCTCGAACCACGTGTGAAATGGCGTTAATTTATGAGTAGGGGACGACTTTCTCACTTACAACTATTAGTATAGGTGTAACTGTAGAGAAATATGATTTAGATAAAGATTTAAGGGCAGGCAGATGCAACTTGATTAAAAACGACGCGTTTTCAGTGAGTGTTGTTAGATACTTTGCCAATGTCTTTGGCAAACATGTTGTCACGTTTTATCCGACCACGAAATTATTATAGGCTAGCTGACCCGGCAGACTTCGTAATGCAAGTTTTTTTTTCGAATTTTTCTCTCCTTTTAAACCTTTCCTAGACCTCCATGAACATTTCAAGGCTAAAATAAGATAAATTCGTTCAGCCGTTCTCAAGTTTTGGCGAGACTAACGAACAGCAATTGAGTTTTATATATACAAATACTTATCTATATATATAAAAATGAAACCCGTTTTCCGTTGTCACGACATCACATGAAAACGGCTTGACCGATTTGGCTGATTTTTTTTTTAAATGTTCCTTGAAGTTCAGTGATGGTTCTTACGGAGAGAAAAATTAAAAAAAAAAAAGTTAGGTAAAGTAGGGTAGTGTAGGGTAGTGTAGGGTAGTGTAGGGTAGTGTAGGGTGGTGTAGGGTAGTGTAGGGTAGTGTAGGGTAGTGTAGGGTAGTGTAGGGTAGTGTAGGGTAGTGTAGGGTAGTGTAGGGTAGTGTAGGGTAGTGTAGGGTAGTGTAGGGTAGTGTAGGGTAGTGTAGGGTAGTGTAGGGTAGTGCAGGGTAGTGTAGGGTAGTGTAGGGTAGTGTAGGGTAGTGTATGGTAGTGTAGGGTAGTGTAGGGTAGTGTAGGGTAGTGTAGGGTAGTGTAGGGTAGTGTAGGGTAGTGTATGGTAGTGTAGGGTAGTGTAGGGTAGTGTAGGGTAGTGTAGGGTAGTGTAGGGTAGTGTAGGGTAGTGTAGGGTAGTGTAGGGTAGTGTAGGGTAGTGTAGGGTAGTGTAGGGTAGTGTAGGGTAGTGTAGGGTAGTGTAGGGTAGTGTAGGGTAGTGTAGGGTAGTGTAGGGTAGTGTAGGGTAGTGTAGGGTAGTGTAGGGTAGTGTAGGGTAGTGTAGGGTAGTGTAGGGTAGTGTAGGGTAGTGTAGGGTAGTGTAGGGTAGTGTAGGGTAGTGTAGGGTAGTGTAGGGTAGTGTAGAGTAGTGTAGGGTAGGTAGGGAAGGTAGGGTAGGGTAGCGTAGGATATGTAGGGTAGTAATTTGACGGGAGCGAAGCCGCGGGTAAAAGCTAGTAATATATAAAAATGAAACCCGTTTTTCGTTGTCACGACATAACATGAAAACGGCTTGACCGATTTGGCTGATTTTTTTTTAAAATGTTCCTTGAAGTTCAATGATGGTTCATACGGAGAGAAAAATTAAAAAAAAAAAGTTAGGTAAAGTAGGGTAGGTAGGGTAGTGTAGGGTAGTGTAGGGTAGTGTAGGGTAGTGTAGGGTAGTGTAGGGTAGTGTAGGGTAGTGTAGGGTAGTGTAGGGTAGTGTAGGGTAGTGTAGGGTAGTGTAGGGTAGTGTAGGGTAGTATAGGGTAGTGTAGGGTAGTGTAGGGTAGTGTAGGGTAGTCTAGGGTAGTGTAGGGTAGTGTAGTGTAGTGTAGGGTAGTGTAGGGTAGTGTAGTGTAGGGTAGGTAGGGTAGTGTAGGGTAGGTAGGGAAGGTAGGGTAGGGTAGCGTAGGATATGTAGGGTAGTCATTTGACGGGAGCGAAGCCGCGGGTAAAAGCAAGTGCATAATAAAATAGAGTAACACTGATAAATTTGCACCCGTGCGAAGCCGGGGCGGGTCGCTAGTTATATTTTATTTTTTCGTACTTTAGTCCGGTCAATTTAGACATCCAAGGTTACAATAATTCGCACTTGGCTGAATATTGGTAGGATTGTTCAATACACTATTATAAAGGAAATGTAAAAAGTCCTCATCGATCTGGCACGTGCAAAAAAATTTACACGTGGTCAAAGGTCACAAAAATGGGTTTTTCGCGATTTTCAGCAAAATGGTAAGTTTTATCATAAAATTAGCTCAGACAAAAATTGTAGATCAGACAATTATCTATAAAAATGTCTAAACACTTTTTTTCCTAAGAGCCACCGTTTTTGAGATATAACGATTCAAAAAGTTGAAACAGTAACAAGCGCAACCTGAGAAAAAGAGGTTGAATCTCAAAATTTTGTATGTGGTATTACTAACTAGTAGTTGTGAAGTGTCAAGACATGATTCTTCATGTCTTCACAACTTTTTTTATTTCGTATAATTGTGGCAGAATAATGTGGCCAATTAACCCTAGAGTGGGCGCGCTATGAGCATTTTGCCGCCCTCATCAAAAAAACCTTGATAATTCCAAAAACAATAGCCCAATAGGGTCGCGTCTTTCAGTAGCTGGCTCCACTTTTGTTCGCAACTCGTGCCTAAAAGCTGCTATCCATCAGAGTATGGAGTTTTACTACAGGAGGAGTTTATTACCATCAGGTATCACCGGGCGGCATTTTGCTCACCACGCGCCCACTGACGTAGGTGAAATTTGTGTAATTTTTTTTCGTAAAATTGAAACGTAGACAATATTGTATGGTGCATTTATTATAAAAACTAAGAAAAAGTGTTTTGATTTCAAGATTTAAAAGTATCTAACGAAAACTAAAAGAATACAGCTGGTATAAATGTACAAATAATTGATGCTATGCCGACAGTATGTGAAAGAGATCGCGATGTTCTAACTAAGCTATATGGCTAATTACCGTGTGGTCATATATAATACCATAATGTAGTCTATTGAGACATCAAATATATCTTTGAGAATCTAAATTTTCACTATGTACCTATAAAACAAGCGTTATCTTCGCGACTGCAAAAAGGATGTTGCAGACGCTAAAAATTACTGTGCAATGAAGATTGCAGATACCTTTGTGAAGACTATTTTGACAAAACACACCCAGTAGACGAGGAAAATAAACATTTTTGTTATGTTTTTCTCAATTTAATGATAGTCATTTAAGATAATGCGAGATAAGGTAAAATATATTCAATTAAAATATTGCGTTTTCAAAAATCTTTTATAAATCAAAGTTTATGTAATAAAGTTCAATAAATAAGTTGATTTTTCATTACTTATTGGTATTTCATTAAAATCCTGAAAAAATAAATTAATTTAATAACTGCATTCCTACTTAGAATGGTCATAGAAAAAGGGCGGCAAAATGCTCCCCACGCGCCCACTGGCGTTACACGGGAAGACGCGCCCACTCTAGGGTTAAATTAAAAACTGCAGGTCGTTCTATCATTAGACGCACTCCAATAGCATTGAATGTATTGGGCATAGTAAAATAAAGCAGGTATACGACCCTAGCCACGCAGACAATTGAATGGGAGGCAGATGTTGCTGAAGATTACACTGGCGTAGAAGATAAGGGAATGGATTTTTTTTACTCCAAATTTTCATATTTTATATGTGTTTGCTTGTATTACGGCTTCAGTGATGTACGAGTATATACGTGGTGTACTTATTCATATTATGACGATTAAAACTCTTTCAATTTTTTGAATCGTTATATCTCAAAAACGGTGGCTCATAAGAAAAAAGTATTTAGACATTTTTATAGATAATTGTCTGATCTATAATTATAGTCTGAGCTAATTGTATGATAAAACTTACCATTTTGCTGAAAATCGCGAAAAACCCATTTTGGTGACCTTTGACCGCGTGTCTTTTTTTTTGCACGTGCCGGATCGATGAGGACTTTTCACATTTCCTTTATAATAGTGTATTGAACAATCCTACCAATTTTCAGCCAAGTGCGAATTATTGTAACCTCACCCCAATTAATTAGTCTATTTTGACCGGACTACTTACAGTTTATGTATTTAAATAACAAGAGAAACTAACTGCCATATCTGCCATATCGACGCACCACGACTAGCAATATGAAATTGTACTCAAGGCTTCCTTTTATGATGTAAGTGACCACTTAGACGGGCTTTTGAAAATTCCACTTGGAACGCGATTGAAAGATGGAAAATTGGTTTGAATGCAATTCCTATTCCTTCTTCAAAACTCATACACATATGAGAGAATTTTATACCTTGGGTTAAGAACTCGAAACTTACCACAAATTTTAATCAAAATGAAAAACAAAGAGTAACATTATTCGTTTTCAAAACTACCCTTGAAATACGGATTAGGGGAAAATATTCTCTCAAACAAAGTAGCGGGCAAAACGCTAGTTATGTTATATACCTGCATACATATTAATTGGTAGTCATAAACCACCAAATAATGTAAACATTGGCATTTTGTAATTGCAATTCATTTGCAATTGGCATACCATTACGTGGAAATAACGAACTGGTATACCACAATGTTACACTTAATATACCTAGTCATAATAATTTATGTGGCAACATTTAATTGACCGGTTAGCGCTTGATGGTATTCAGAAGTCTTAGTTTGTCTCCCTTTTGTACAACTTTATAAGAGCATTGGTAAATACGTCACCATCTAAGTTTTTACCCCACGCTACGTACGTACGATATGCTTCACTTTCAGTAGCCCACTCAGAACGCACCTTCACGAACTTCAAAAGCTCTCTAAAATATAAAAGAATACAAAATATTTTCTAAATTCATTTTCCCGTAGCTGATTTAATTTCTTTGCCATTACAAACAATTCCGATTCTTACGCCATTTCACCCCTTCCTGGCAATGCCTGAACTGTCCTTGCGTAGGCTCGCGTTTGACCACTATCTCACCTAATGGGTTGGCCATTGTGTTGAGACTAAAACAGGACCTCATATTCGACAGTAACGTAAACCAAAACCACTAGAACCCTGAAGAAGTTACGCAGTAACTTTAATATGTATCCAATTTATATCAATCTAAACTATCCTACTCCTTGGCAATAGTCTTTCCAATTCCTTAAATTTCTTTCGTTATTGGACTTCTTCCTACCAATTCTTAAAAAAGCTATCGAAAGCGTTCAGTTATCTCCTCAGCCTGTCTCCAATTACCCGCCTAGTGGTATCTTGGTTTTCCAGCGTTGTATGTCCTCACATATTTGATGGCGTTCAGCAAATTGAACCTACTGTGTCCCACTTCAGTCTAACAATTTAGTTAAATATGAAACTATAGTATGTAAAATACTGTTGTTGTCCTGAAATAGGACACTTATTTGTCTAAAACGAAGCTGTAATTTATGAGTGTCAATAGAGCTTTTTTTGTGGTTTCTTGCAGATTATTCTCCATAGAGCTAGATCTACGCTTTAAAATGTACAATTAGCATCACTTTTCTATCTTCTTGACAATTCAAAGGACTGAGAAATAAATATTATATTATACTGCGAGCGATTATATAACAATATTACCATTCCTAAAGCAAGCTCTTAGTTGAAGCCTACATTCTCATAATCTAATAGTTTACTCAAAATAGAAATATAAGTTTTATGAAGCTTTCGGTTTTATGAACATAAAATTGCGAAATTATTTTCGGTGTGTATTGTGGATAATTAGGAGAAGGTGGAAAAAGAGGAGCTCGTGGCTAGATAATAACAGCCGCACAGGTCGATCTTCAAGGTTAAGCAACGCTTCCCTAGGTTGGTCTGTGGATGGGTGACCATCTTAACATAACGAGTTTCCTCCGTGCCTCGGAAAGCACGTTAAGCCGTTGGTCCCGGTTATCATTTGGAGATCTTTGGCAGTCGTTACAGATAGTCAGAAGCCAGTAAATCTGACTCCAGTCTTGCCATGAAGTATCGTGTTACCCCAGTTAATGGGTTGTGGTGGTCTGGTAGGCAGCCGCTCCTCGTAAAATACTGGTATTCAGCTAAATCCGGCTTGACTGGAAGCCGACCCCAATATAGTTGGGAAAAGGCTAGGCAGATGATGATTGTGGATAATTCTGAAGTTATCACAGGTATATAGTTGTTCCGTTTTAGCATGTCAACAGCGGTCATTAATCTACCCACATTTATTGCCATTTATCATTTCAAAAATCGAACAGATACAAAGATTATAAAATCGTCCTGAAAGAACATTTATTTTGCTACCGCCACTTTTTTTGTATTTTTTTTCATGAGAATTTTTCGTCATCATCATCATCGTTTCAGCTGATAGATGTCCACTGTTGCACATACGTCTTCCCAAGTGTCACCACAACAAACGGTCCTGTGCGTCTCACATCAAATTTCCGCGACCCTGTCCAAGTTAACGGTTCACCTTGTGGGAGGCCTTCTGACGCTACGTTGCATACGTTACATACATTACATACGCCTGTATTGGTACGCAGTCGCTATTCCAGAACCTTTCGACAAATCGACCATCGTTGGTTTAGTTCTATTTTAAGTTTCCTAGTCTATCTTTTTAAAAACATTTCTCATTTCACTCACTCTTCTTTGCTTTTGCTTATCTTAGTTACGCTTTTATTACTTTTAAATGTTTGGGTGTACATCAATTAACATAATAGGAAAGGGTAATGACCGCCAATGAAATGCGCATCGCTAAATGCTACATCGGAACAAGTTCAGTTCACTTTTTTATTACGGCCAGTATCGTATTCTTTTAAGCTTGTTTCACACTACGCTATAATATTATAGCATATCGCATATAATTCATAGCACAACAATATCGCTCACCATACTTTTATAATAATATTATATAGTATAGCAAAGTGTCAACGTGTTCTAAATAAATATATGGCGAGCGATATTTTTGTGCTATGAACTATATGCTATACCTAAGCTATTATATTATAGCGTAGTGTGAAATGAGCATCAACTTGTAAGTGTTCACGTTTACATAAACAAACATTGTGAACTTTTGCTTTAGTACGAGTTTTTCTTGTACAATGACTTTCCAGGATATAAACGGAACAGTAGAGGACTGACGTCAATGCTGGTCTCGAATTAACATCGACGAAGTTTTGAAAGGATTGCAAAGTAACGGTTACAGGAATAAATTATTCTTTAGCAAGAGCCTTTTTTCCAAGATTTTTTTTCTAAGGTTTCTATGCCTTGAGGATATTTATTTTAAATCAACTCGTCTCGTAACCAATGTTTTGTTTAGGTAACTAGAAAAATACAAAAGTAGATTAAATTTAATGGTGAGGTTCTACAGACGTGTTAGGTAATTAGTAAGCAAGTAATCGAGACCAATCTATTGACAATCGTTTTTTTAGTAAGTTAGCATTCCCATTCTGGGTAGAGCGAGAGGCAGTACTAGCCTTTTATTGAGAAGCCTACCTTTTTTAATCATCATTTTTTACATTCACATTAAGTCATCCAATGACTTCTCCGGTTCTGGGTCGAGCAGGAGGGCGTGATGACTAAAAAACCACACCTGTGTCATTCAGTTGCTTTTTGCGTTCTAAGCCATAGGTATCCTTTCCAGAATATCCTCGCGGCCCTAGCGGGAATCGACCTTGCTGGGCCTCTACGGTTTAGCTAACATCTCCTTGAGCTAGAGCCGCGTGGAATACTACACGACGTCGACTACTCGGACTCGGTACGGACTGTTATCCAACGGTCGGCTGGCAATCTACTCAAGCAAGCTCATGCCTACGCATCGCAGAAGGAGGCGACCGCCTGCCAATCCTCTTCGATCCGGACAATAGCTTGTACCAGGGCTCGGCGCGAGAGATCATTGCGCTTGATCGCTCCACGTGTAGGTGCTTTGTATTTTAAATCCTTTCGAAACACAAGGTGCCTACACGTGCCTTTATCATTATTTAGAGAATATGAAGAGAAAATTTACAAAAGGAATGTAAATTCTATTCCTATTTGTTATTGACCAACCTTATTTATTTATTTATTCTTTATGCACCCAAGATACAGAGGCGAACCTTCATGTTTTATTGAAATGTTTTATTAAATCAGATTAATTATTATAAAGGTGACAGTGTGTGTGTGTGTGTGTGGATGTCTGTTGCTTCTTCACATTCGAACGGTGTTTTGATGTTTCCTTGGCATATATTTTTGCGTAAGCCTTTCGTCTATTCTGTTTTCGTTGTTCTGGGTTGTTATTTGTAGATCTGTGTGGTTTGTAACGTCGTCAGAAGCCGGAAAATCTGATACCAATGTTGCCGAAAACGTATCGTGATATCAAGTTACTAAGTTTTGGGGTCTAATAGGCAGTCGTTGCATGCAAAATATTCAGATACATTAAAAGCCAACCCCAAAGACGGTTGGGAAAAGTCTTAGAAAATATAATTATAAAAAGTGCTTATCAAGTAGGTGGGTAGAATCCAGATGATCACCCGCTTTTTAAAGAGGAATTACCTAAATCTACTAACAACTCAAATTACTACTTCTGCTCTGGATGAATCGAACGGGAGTGTCAAAGAAAAATACAGACTAAAACTCACCTGCGTTCCTTCAGTTACCCTTTAAGTTCGAAAACCGCGTTAACTCTTACAAACAATCTCGTACCTCATATGATCAGCCGCTACTACCCTTGTAGGTACAGCCTTTTTATTCCCATTTCCCTTTAACCCCAGCAGTCTAAATTTCAAAACCATACAAAATGTATCCAGCGCCTTCTAAAACGCACACGGTACTAACTTCATTAATATTTCCGCACGGCCGAGCCTTAGGCTAAAAGCTAATACTTGATAAAAACGCGACACGACAGCCGAGAAGGGCCCTTAAAAGTTCTTTTTTTTCGCCTTCGGAATTCATTTGGCAGGACTATAATCAGTAGCAAATCGTGCAGAAACGAGGCAAACTTATCACGAAAGGAATCCGGAGAGGAATCCGCTTCGTGTGCGCTACAGTTCCTATCAAACCCTTGTAATCGTTAATGGAAGCTGTTTCTATAATAGACCCCAGATTTTTGTTTCTGAATTTACGAAACATCTCACGTCGTCTCAGATTTTTTGCTAGTTGATTTGTGTCATCGTGTGTGAGTTTGACAGACTTTTAAAAAACCGCCTTTATACCCTTGTGTTGTGTGAAGTGTCATTTAATAAATAAAAATATTTTTTGCATCATCATGCAGCCGCAAAACGCCAACTATTGGAAATGGCTGGATCTTCATTAACCCTTCATTAAGTAATCTTTACTTCAATTCAAGTCAAACATTTTTTTAGAATACATTTTAAATCAACTAATGACTTTCCCGCTCCCGGGTGGAGCGGGAGGTTGTATCACTCTTTTGTTCCTTTCTTTGCCTTGCGAGCTATGCATTGCTCACCGTCCGATCATATGTTGGATATAACTTTCAGTCTAAGCGCATGCAACTGAATTCTGTAGTAAATACCTCCACAACCTTATTATGTATATTATATATTATTATGTTTAAAGAAGTAAAGAAAAAAATAAAACGTTTATACGTACCACACACATTCGTACAATACAATAATAAATGTCTAATTACTCCAATTTAATTCACTCCGTACATCATGCTTGCACATACTCGTACTTATCAACACCTGGATACTTATTACAACTTTTTTTACAACTTTTTTGATTCCATTTATCACCCATTCTTTATTAAAATGGTAACTAACGAGAAATAAAACGCACAGACGATATAAGAGCTGTGCTTTAGTCACATTTCTCTTTGTAAGCACACGTGAGCGCGTAATTATCGTGCCGAGAATGCATATTGAAAAATAAAAATAGAATCTAACAGCAATATCTTCCATTGCATGTATTTCAATATCCAACGTATTACGTGTACCTGAGTGAATCCAATCTAGATCAATCATGGCAGGACTGTTTATTCTAGAAAAATGCAATATGCGATTTGTTATTTGCATATTACATTAAGTTTGATGTTGATTGCCGAGTAAGGGAAATTTTGTTAGGTTTTTCTCGATGACTACTCTCTTGATTGCTTGTTTCAATATTTGAATTTCAATAGAGTTCTATTTATAATATGTATAGACATATTTGTTATCATATTTCATACGTAATTTCGTAGACGATGGCGTGGGGTAACGCTTTTGAGTCTATGATTTAACACTGATTTGTAATGTACCTATTACTGTATTATGTTACCTAAATAAATAAGTTACTACACCAAAATGTTTCAAGTTCTAAACAAATTTTAAGCTCCAGTTTTTTTACAAAGCCTGTACGGAATAATACTCGGTCTGAACCCAAAGTGGCGCTCATTAGTCGTAACCACAAAGAGCGAAACCTCAAAATAAGCACGCATTAACTAGTCGAGGGTAAAGACGTTTAGTACTTACCTACGGTGCCACCCGCCGCGGTACGGGCACTAATTACATCTAGTTCTCTCCACGTATAAATAGAAACCTAAATTTTACGTTTAGGTATGTTATGTAATTTCTTGTCGGTCTTAAGTTAAGATTCTTGTAAATTAAATATTATAATTTTCCAGTGTATTTACACTCTATATAAACTGATAAAAAAAACTCTAGAATAGACGGCCAAAAGAATAATATAACAAGCATGCAGAATGGAACAAAAGAATCCGCAACAAACTTAAAAAAAACAGCTAATTCAATTAACGCCCAAGCTACAATAAAATTAGATCCAGTATGTATTCACACAAAAAGATGAGTTCTCCACAATTCCTCTTTCGCTGTACACCTCTCATGTTCCCTTGTAACCGTAGTTTTATTTTGCTAAACAAAAACCAGGCCTCAGGGCAACACCTAATGCAAAAATGTAGGGGAGGATGAGTTAAATAAGGATTTTTATTTATTCTGTCAGTACATCTTCACTCAGTATTAATTAAACGTTGTGACAGAAATTGAAAGATGAGTCGATTTGCTGGAGTGCTTCTGCCAATTAATTTATTGATTCGACTATCAGGATGGACCACCCTGTGTCGGCAATCGGCAGCCGTCAACTTACAGAACTCACCCTTTACAAAAATGTGTGGAATGAAAATAGAGTCGTGTACGTGTATGATTGCGTCCGATTGCACGCTTGAGTGCTCATTCATTGTTAATTGAATATCGAGTGCATATTGGAATAATTGAAGTAGCCATGCGAGTTTTTAATAAATGTTTGAGTTGTATTAACTGTTTAACAAATTGTTCGGAGGGCTGACTTTGTAGCACCTGCAATATCAGGTTTATGAGAATACTTATAAATGTATGAAGCTAAGTTGCTAGAGAAGTATTCTCCGTTTGAGATATTTTTACTCTAGTAAAGCCTTAAAATGGCAATAAGTAACAGAGCTCCTTAGAAAGAGTTTGATAGAGAAATATTGATCTAACATGAATATTATTCTAGCAAAAATGTTTTTTTTTTAAGTTAGATATTTTAAATAATTAGTAAAAATTGAGGTTTGCCAGATGTTGTACCTATTAGTACGTTTCTGTAAGCAGCAGCGTTTCGAGGGCGGGGAGTCTTACGTAGACAATAATTTTCAGATATAAGCCGAAAAAGCATACAAAGGTGTTTTCGTAAACATCGGAGTGTACTCGTACACCTGTTGGGTACAATAACATTATCACAGCTCAAAAACTAGCACAGTATTCTTTTGTCTCGCGGAGACAATATGAAATAACATAAATATTCATTTACACATTCCAACACAGGTTACTCAATGCCCCAAAGCTCAATCACAAACAATAGCCTTTGAGTGAATTCAAAATAGCGATGAAAATATTGAAAATCCTTCTATAGAATTCATCACATTGCGCCATAGCTGTTTATTTGGTTCAGTTAAATTAAAATTGGGTTTCCGAAAGTAAATATCAAAAACGTACAGAGGATTCTGGATTCGTTATTTCTTTGACAAGATCCCTCTCTTTCTCGGCTGTGGCAGGCTTACCTTTGACAGAAAAATATTCAGTTTTTAGATTCGATAGACGGAATTTTCCGAAAGCCAAAACATTCGAGTGAAGGTATTCGAGTGTATGATTTATTAGAAGTACATCGTTGCTACCCAATATCTTCAGATCAATTTGTTCTAATTAGGACAATAATAATGTTTATTTATTTGTGGAAAATTCCCACATACTTTCGCTCGGCTTTTGTTACTCAGAGGAATATTCCTACACAAACACGTGTAGTCATTTCATTTTTTTTTGATCTCGCATATAATGTTACTAACTTTTGTCAGCGGCTTTACCTTGAGTCTTAAATTGTTTTTAGGTATTTTTTATACTACATGGGTGTTTGAAATATCAGTTACGAAAGATGCAAGCTTGTGGACGACGAGCAATGGATAGCTCGCCCTCAGGCTGTCCATTAAATCGCAAAATACGTATTAGGGCCAAAACCTGTTAAGGCAGCCATGGGATTTTCTGAAAAGGAAATTCGTGGTCCTAGAACGCCAATGGCAACAGAAAGATACAGGTGTGGTTTTATTCCCGCCGCCCCACTCAACTCCAGAGCGGGAGATTGGATGATTATTCATTTTAAAAAAGGTGTTATTCATGTTATTCCATTTGACATGTGCCAGATCTGAGAAGGACTGGAATAGTTTGCCTGCTGCGGTCTTCCCGTCCAATTATAATTTGGGTGTCTTCAAGGCTAGAGTGAATAGGCTCTTAATAAACTAGTGCGCCTCACCATCTAAGATTGCATCACTGCTTACCATCAGGTGGGATCGCAGTTAAGCACTAGCTTATACAATTTAAAAAAAAAAATATATCGAACAAACAGATTGTCACATTTATAACACAATTAGTAAATTAAATTTCAGTTTTTTTTTCCATGGATTTTTTTTCCTAATGAATGTTTACTGTAAACATAAGTCCGTCACAGCTTTCCTTATTTATCTCGGAATGTAAAATAGATCTCTCAATCATTTCATTATAATAATGTTGTCTTGTCTCGCCAGGAAATAGAATTCTGCCACACGGATATTAAACGGGTGCGCGTTTAAATCACCTAAATTCAATATAAATATATTGTTATTTCATGTTTTGGTGTAAGTACCTATCAGACAGAACAGACATGTACTCGTATAACTTAGGAAATGGAAGTGGTTTAAAAAAAAATAACGTTGACAAGTGAAATTATGTAGAATTATATGAATGTATTTTCACAATGTATAATGCGAGGTGGCACTGGATCGGTCGTCGTGGCGACGCTTGGGGTTGGCCTATGTCTAGCAGTAGACGTCTTTAGGCTGAAATGATGATGATTAATGTGAGTTATTTATGTTGTTGTAAATTGACAGTTAATACTTCCTATCGGTTAGTCGTGTGCGATAAAACTGTATATTAAACTATTTTTTTTTATTTATAAATATTGAACCTGTTTTATTGAAAGTTTAATAAAATACTTACTACTTATGAGTATATACTATTTTTATTTCTCGATAAGTTAGTAAATAAGAAAAATAAACAACGGGCCAAACGCCAGCCGCTTCCTGCAAAATCTACCGTTACGTTGAAGGAGGCGGCCGAACGCGTGGGGAACCCTCGCGCCCTATACCACCACGAGTGACCACGCGCGCTTTAACGTTTGAATCCCCGACCGGTCCTATGAGACCGCGCTGTTATTGTTTTACTATTGTGTCTCGTTTCGCGGGTATCTGAGTAACTACAATGGTGTTAGGGAAACCGTAGGTACCATCAATGCAGAAGCCTACTGGAGCCATTGACTAACTCCCGAAAGGGAAACCCGTGGTTCTGAGAAGCTAAGGGCAAAATAGGAACCTTAGCGTGGGTTTAACCTCTAAAAGTTCACATGCCCACCGGACACTACCGGTCCACCTTAAAACGGGAGAAGTCGCTAGATGATTTTCCACCTTAAAAAGACTAGGTATTCACCGTAAAAATGTTTTTTTTTTACGGAGGCAGGCTTTTTAAATATTTTTTATACGCTGTGTGAAATTACACAGCGCCTGCTAATAGACAGTCGGACAGATGGAAAACTAACAGAGAGACAGATTGAAGATTGAAAAACGAAGAAAATAAAAAAATATGGTCTTACTCTCGTGTTCATCTTCAGATGCTATCATTAAGCTTATGATTATGTGTCTCGTTTTTATTTTGCTTTGCAACTGCAAAGCATCGTAGTTTAAGTAATGACATCGGACGATGTTGGCGTGGGCTACCTTTTTGAAAGCAAATATGCCAAAGGAACTTTTCATTTTTGCTGTTTTCCCTAACGTTCTAGGGCCGGACTTTCTTTCCCAACCTTCCTTTTATATCGAACACTGGACAGACTTCTTTGAATGATTCCTTTTTCGTCTCTGCTCATCGGTTCCACTGAAAGGCTGCGTGTTTTGCTCACTTCACTGGCTACAGCATCAATTTTTCCGTAATTGTGTGATGTTGCCAGCATAAATAAAGAGTAGAAGAGTTAGCACGATTGTAATTGAAAATATTGTGTGCATATTGATATGGTTAACTGAAACGGATTACTGAACTATTTATAAATAAATTCTTATTTGTGAGATGTGATGTAGACAAGTTAGTGTGCAAGAAAAAGAAAAGGAAATCGTATGGAAACTTAAATTAAAGTAACAAATACATATATCTTATTATTATTCTTTACCGTAAAAACTTTTTTCGCAGATTTTATCACAAAACCGTACGTGTAACACCCGATAGACATATTTGTTCACGTCTGTGTGGGCATCAAGGTAAAGCTTATCGTCAAGAAGGATTTCAAGATCACGCATAAGGGACGGCCTTGAGCGAGCACTATTGTCCAATGAATAAGGGTGCTTGCAAACATGCTTATTCTTTATTATATTTAGCATTTAGACTAAGTTGAAATTTTTATAGCTTTTAATACTTAATCCCTGAAGCGATCCAGATCTTCCTGTGATAAACTGCTGTCTTTCATATTTTTAATAGGCCTTTAAATTTTGATGAAGTTTGATTTGGAATGGAATTTCAAAATTTCGAAAACAAGTGGTAATGGTATTAAGATACAAGGGTTCCAGATTCGATACCTCTTGTACACCGGAAATCAAACATTTGATTGCAACTTATAAACTCCGACTTCTGTTTGTGATACATGAAGAGAATCATCTGAGTAAATCACCACGTCAAAGGATTGTTTTTTTCAGTAAATACTTATGAGCAACCTTATCGAATGTCTTTCGAAGGTTAGTACTTATAAATGGTGTAGCAGCGTCTATGACGTCACAGAATCCTGCATCGCGCAAGTTCTCCGCGGCATACACTTGAACGCGATTACCCATGTTACTGAATGAATAAATCCATGAAGGCCACCTTTATATTAGACGACCTTTTCTATACATACTCATGTTGATGTTAGATTACAGCGTGACAAAGAATAGATACAGACAGAATATAGCATAGATTTCTTCTGTACCATGACCTTCGGCAGAGCTGACATATAGGACGATAGTTCTAATCATCTTACTGAATCCAATTTTTTAATCGGAGTTATGTTGGCACTTTTCATACCATCAGAAAAAAAAATCTTGTGTAAGACATTTTTTAAATAGAATATTTATAGAAGCGCAAATGTTCTTTGCGGTAAGCTTAAGGAAAGTTACTATGACCTGGACGCTTTGTTGATACTGAAATTATCCTCATCACTTATGAACATCGACCTCCATAGTGCCTCTTGCACCCATTGGATTCCCGCGACCTTCACCAGGTCATCGGTACACCTTATTGGAGACCGCTACAAAATTCCTGGAATACGCTGATTAAATATTCAAGGCAGAAAAATTACAGCTTCGTAAGATGTAATTATTTCGAAGAAGTACTGCCTCCGCATATATTATTATATTCTTGTTATCATCCAGCATTATTATGTTTTCCATTTGACGAACATAATAAAAAACATTTCAATTACTAGTCCTTTTGACCTTGGAAAGGGAATCTATTTGACTGATCTTCATAACTCTGTAAGCACGTAATCAGCCAAGAGTAAAATATCGTCTTAGATCCAATCTAGTAGGTACTGCGTTGGAAAGCTGTGACATACTCGTATTATTAGAAATAGACTACCTGCTGCCAGCGGCCTCGCCCACGCGATTGTAGAAAATTATCCCAAGGGCTAAAAAGTCCTCGTATCCTATGTGCTATTCCAGGACTAATGATGTACTCGTGTGCCAAATCGGTCGATTCGTTCAAGCTTGAAGACGTATTTATAACAGACACACACATTCACAAACGTTCGCCTTTATTGTATATAAATTCATCCATAAACGACACGACGCGACGCAACGTAAATATGCACGTTGCGTCACAAAATCACTGGCTGACTGAACTTGGCTCCAGTAACTTGATAATAATTTATTGACATTGTTTTAATTACGTGAATTAATGATATGTGAAAACTGTGTAATGTAGCGTCATACAAAGGCGTAGCAATAAAAATATGTATCGCAAATAATATTACATTATTAATATTTTGTTCCCCAGAGGTATTTTCTGTGAACCAATGTTTCTTTGAACAGATATCTCCGTCAACAGTACTTCTTATGTACCGAGATATCTACATACAATATTTTCTATCAACAAAGTTTTCGGTGAAACGTGCTGTCTACGAATAGAAACTTCTATTAGCTTTGCTTACGGTATGTACTCGTATCGTACAAGCGTGTTTACTCGCGTGATTGTGGAAAATTATTACAAGGTAACATACTCCTGGTATAAAAAGTAACCAATGTGTATCCAGGACATGGTCTACTCGTGTACAAAGTGTGATCTAAGTCCGTTCAGCTGTACGAGTGTGAACAAGTAACAGACATAGGAAGACTCTCACAAACTTTACCCCTTATAATATTAGTGTGAATGTCGTGTGGACATTTCGTTCGTCGTTCCGTGATAAGGCAGTCAATAAATTCCCTCGTGTGTAGGTATTTAAGCTACTTTGTAGATACTTTCCGACTTTAATGCAACATGTTTGTACGGGGAAATTTTTAATATATTAGAAAAGTTTCTCGTGCGGGACTGAGGCTGTGCCGAGCGCGCCACCGACTTTAAAATTTGTTGCTCTATACCTACCCTGTTTTATTTTTATTTTAATAGGATTGGGAGAGCTTTTAATGCGGGAATATAAACAGTTGCGGCTTTAAAAGTTGGCTAAGAACAATCGTTAGGATAATGTTGGTAGTTCATTAGCAAACAGTAATTTATTCAGTGGGCATTAGAGTAATTAAACAGACAAATTCTATGAAGACAAATGGGATTCGCCAATTTGGGCGGTTCAGTTTTTATTGTTAGGAGTTTGATAACTAAATTGGTATTAACAATAATAGCTTTCTGATATTTTTTTTTAATTACATTGAAATATAGAACTCTGTGAATGCGTGCCTACTTAATAAAAATTTAACATGGTTAAGTACATAGTAAACTGTTAATCTATGTATGTAAATAAAAGACCGGACCAGTACGAGTCGGAATCACGCATGAAAGATTCCATGTTGGCAAAAACGGCAAAAAATCATGGGAGCCCCACTTAAATATTTACTTTATTCTCTTTTAAGTACCTATTTATTGTAGAGATAACAACAATACATCTGTGAATATTTTAACCTTTTAACTATCACAGTTTATGAGATACAGCCTAGTGACAGACAGACGGACAGCAAAGTTTGGTTCACCTTTTTACTGCTTTGATCATATTGTCAAGAAACTTTAGGAAGATGCCCAAGATGGTTACTGGATCAAAAATTTAGATAAGTACATAAATATAAACAATATTAGTTTCTGTGGGAGGTTATCTCCGAAAGGGCTGGACCGATTTTGACGAGACTTCGACTGACGGGTACCTGATGTTACAAGTTGTAACTTAGATTTTGATTTCATTTTAAAAAAAATAATTTTCACGGGGCTTTCATTGAGATTATACAACGTGTTGATTTGAAAGTGTATGGCATTTCGGGACGTAATTATGTTAGAGATACTCGACCCGAATCAATAATAAAATGAGTTGTTTATTTTTTTATTTATTTTTTCATTATGGAAATCGGTACGTGTGAACTACCTTTATTAAAACGCAGACAGTCTTATACTCGCCCTATAACTAAGTTTCACACACACAAACACTATTTCATTGATCCACAGCACACTTACACTACCCGCACGTTTATTTAGGGAGTTATTCTGAAACCAACTAAAGTAAAAAAAATAAAATTGACCAAATATTGTATTTTTATATGATTATTTGTGACTTTTTTTACAACCTCCCGGAATTCCATACACTTTCAAACCAACACGTTGTATAGGTAAGGAGAAAATTCTTTTTGTGTAAAAAACATTACTTTGATCAACCCCAAAGACATTTTTTACTACATAGATTTTTTGTTACACTACAGTCCAGA
Organism: Mythimna separata; assembly: GCA_030763345.1. Lineage (NCBI taxonomy): Eukaryota > Metazoa > Arthropoda > Insecta > Lepidoptera > Noctuidae > Mythimna > Mythimna separata. The sequence goes on along the minus strand of CM061167.1, from coordinate 14,968,654 downwards.
ATACTACGAGTACTGGACCCATGGTATTCGTCTGTGCGTCGATGTTTGACACACGATATAGTCCACTCGTGTGGCAAACAGCCGAACAACCCTTTGAGCGTGAAATACAAACACATACATAGTGCAAGGCTTTATAATATTAGTGTGATATAGTTCATACTGTGAGGGGCCCAGAGTGGATTGCCATAATATGTCACTCTTTTTCAAATTATTGGTTTACATGCCAATCCTAAAAAAAAGTAGAAGATTCTGAACTATTATAAATGTGCTCCATTAGTGTAATTGCTGTTATGGCGTTCTAATGTGAGGATAAACAACAATAAATAAATAAATAATCCTCTTACAATTTTGGTTTACCTCTCAATTCAGAACAGTTAAATAAAAATATGTGCCTATTTTTACCTAGCCAAGAAGTATCTTGTATTATGTATGTAATAGAATAGAATAAACTTTATTGTACACTAAAAAAGTAACAATTTACACAGAAACTTAAATCCCCATAGATTTAAGTTTACAATAGCGGTTTTAGTTCGATGGATCGTAAGAACTAAAAATAATACAGGGTACCCTGCGGTGTACTACAAACAAATAAACGCTATCGAGAAGCAAATTTATAAAATAATTAAAAAACATAATTCCTAACATAACCTTTATTACCTAATATCTTCCAAACCGCCTAACGGAAGTTTTACAACTAATTAAGATATCATTAGATTTATCATAATAACCTAAGTGTTCTTTGATTGGTCATGTCAGTCTTCTCACAATGCTTTTTCACCTACACAATTCGGAACAGTAAAATAAAACATATTCAAATTCAAAATATTTTTATTTCACATAGGCCTACATGGGCATTTAAAAAACGTCAGGAGCTAGCGCATGGTTTCAATTGGTCTTTTTCTATAGAGAAGAACCGGTAAGAAACTCCACGGTGACTGTTTAAAAAAAAATCAACACTAACAATATTTCATATTACAATATTAACAGTTAAGAGAGCACAATATAGAACCAAAATGAAAGCCCCAAAAATAAATGCTAACCACTCAGAACCTGCAAACAGGGTCCAGAGTTAACTACAATAAACAAGTTAATCGACCAATCACACAGCAGTTGTAGGTAGAATTACAAACCATAGGTAAACACTCGGCCTCCCCTTTGACCACTACAAAGAACTGGCGCTGACGGCCACCCTGTAATAACCTCGCTTTGTGCCCGAATCATCGCTGTTTGATTTAATTACTGCCTAACCTCTTTGACATTACATTCATAGGCTGCTGTGTTGAAAACAGACTTTATGTAAGATGGTTTAAAATTTCAAATAAATTGGTAATACATTCGGCGAGGGCTTCTTTGTTAAGGTGCTGCGGAGTAGTAGTGTTTGGAATTGTCAAAATGAGTCTTCAGCTAAATCTATGCTTTCTGTGTTTATGTTTATGTCCTTTTGTTTTTTTTTAAGATTCTGTCAACTACACCACATCATACAATGACCGTGCTATGTAATACACACCATGATGTTACCGGACATTTCATGAAGTAGTAGGTGTAGCGACTACGATCATCGACATCTACACATGACGTCACAGAATCCTGCATCGCGCAAGCAAAGTTCTCCGCGCGATTTGAATAGATACAACAGCCCGAAATCATCTATCGGGCAGTAGCCCACCGGACAAACCACCTCGTCCAGTCGAAGGATCCTCCCTTTTCAACGGAGGTATGTGGGACTTTACTCTCTGTCACACTACCTCCAAACTGGTGACCCTCGACCATGAACGTCAGCGCAGCCTTCGTGCAGCAACAACGTCGTGACGTCATCATCACTTCCTCAAGCTTTCGAGCAGCGAGCCACGCAGCCAGCACGGCACTGAGCGTATCATGACCACCAGCATGCCCACCTGGTCATACCTGGTCATCACCTTCAGCCTCATCATCGACCTTGGCACACTGCACTTTCGGCCAGTCACATGAAGAGCTATGAAGAACCTCTCCTGGTCGACGCCAGCAATCAAGCCCTACGTCGCACAGTCCGGCTTCGACTCACTGGAGCCAGCTGCATAACTCCGACCCACTGGAGCCTGCAGCATCATCCCGACTCACTGGGACATCATCACCCCGACTCACTGGGGCATTATCGCAGACAGTTCCGACTCACCGAGAACTATGCGATATTCGGTTCCGACTCACTGGAACCAGCAGCATTACTCCGACTCACTGGGACAACACCACCCCAAATCACTGGGGCATTACCGCAGCACAAAGTTCAGACAGCACCTCACTGTGAACTATGCGGTATTGGGTTCAAACCTACACAAAGCAACCTACCGTGGCCTGGCACGCATCATAAGAAGCATCAAGGACTATCGATCTCCGATCTCCGGAGGGGAGTGATGTAACGACTACGATCATCGACATCTAGACATGACGTCACAGAATCCTGCATCGCGCAAGCAAAGTTCTCCGCGCGATTTGAATTGATACAACAGTCCGAAATCATCTATCGGGCAGCTGTAGCCCACCGGACAAACCACCCCATCGGCCGATCGGAGGATCCTCCCTTTTCAACGGAGGTATGTGGGACTTTACTCTCTGTCACACTACCTCCAAAGTAGGTACTATTTCAGCTAAACGCGTGATTATTTCATGATGTGGTCAAACATCGGCCAGATCATATTGTGAAATAGTTACGTTGTTCATTGGCAGAGTCCACTGTTCTTCAATGTATTCCGGTTGTCTACTACAAAATATGCTTGTGTTCCATAAAAACCCCAATTAGCACCAAAATACTCGTATGCTCTTCTGGGTATATGCCCTTCGTTTAAAAAATGACCACGAAGGAGATGGCGGGGTCTGTGTTCGCTTGTTTCACTCGCACCAACCCCTTTTAATCTAATTTGTCCCAGTCGGGGTGCCCCTAGTCCCTTTGTGATAGTAAAAGTCCATTAATATTTGGTATACAATCAATATTTTAGTGAAAAATAAGATTTTTGATGCACAAAAATCCTATATTAATAATATGGTCAAACCTGTAAACGTTAAACATATCACCAGACGTTTACCGTATAAACGATCTGGCCAGTTTTAGTTGGACTTCAAAAAGTGATCAATTCTAAGATCTGGCCAAGACATACTCGTATGTAACATTCGTTCATAAGACAATTTTTTATACCTTAAAGGGTGTAGAACGGTCAATATACATGGTGAGGTTGGTGAGGTAAAACCGCATGCCATGCACCCATCGTCCGTAGGACATGACGGTGCTCCGTCCAAGCAGTCTAGCGGTCTACAGTCTCTTCCGCACGAATCTGGTGCAGAAACCTTCCGAATTTACTATGTCTGGTGAGGACGCAGTGATGACTTTCCAGCCACTCCTCAAAGAGGGGACTTACCGCTATAATTATGTCGTGCCAAGCACTAGGTTGTAACAGTCGCTATCGCTAATTCACCATGAGATCCCACTGGAACTCTGTCCACCATTGGCCAATATGTCGTGGCACCGGAGTTTCGCCCCGGCGTTGCATCTCTATGCGTTTTTCTGTCACGCTACGTTCATGGCGTACCACGGTATTGGTCGGTCACGGAACGGTCTAATGGATAAAGTAATTTTTTTTTTCCGTGCGCGATTTATAATGGTCTGAATCCTTCTGCCTCTACCTAGTCTTTTCCCAACTATATTGGGGTCGGCTTCCAGTCAAGCCGGATTTAGCTGAAAACTCGGTATGTTAAGATGGTCACCCATCCACAGACCAACCTTGGCAAGCGTTGCTTAACCTTGAAGATCGTCCCGTGCGGCTGTTATTATCTAGCCACGAGCTCCTCAATGGTCCTCAATGGTCAGAATCCTTATACCACAATTATTTACAATGTATATTGTTCTGGTATAAATATTAACCAAATAAGTACTCGTACGTTGCAAAAAGACCAAAATATTTTTTAACAATATTTTTGCAAATAAAAAAGATTTTATTTTATGGAAAGCAATCATCAAACGATTAAAACTCACATGTATTCCTTTAGTGACTCTTTCTCTTTGCGTTCATCGGCCGAAGCAAACCTCGTCAATTTTGGTGACAGCTCTTTGAGGCGCGCGTGAAATACAACGCGCCGTCAACCCGGGCTTGGACATTATCGGACATACGTATAAAATATTTCATCTTTTTTTTTACTAAAAGAGTAAAACGTAAAAGATATCCGGCATATTTAAATACACATTGTTATGGGTTTGACATAAAACAGAGGGTTAATAAGAGGCATGTTTTGACACACAAAAAAAATGTTGCATTTGAAAAGTTAAATATTATTTATTTTATTTTGCGACATTTACGTGATAAATAAAATAGTGAATAAAAGTAATTACTTGTATTGCCCAAACAGAGCGTGTTTCGCCTTTTTTGTACATTAAAATTTGTACTATGTTTAGTTAATATTCCAGAAACAAAAATTGTTTTGAGTCCCAGTAATATAGTATCATTATCATCATCGTTTTAATAAACTTTTACATGAGTACTCATTTATGTTGGTTCCCTGTGCGCTTCGATCTAATACGGAAAAATATACACGTTCACAATCGTGGTGCACGCGACTATATGCCAAAGAGTATTTTCCGAATAGTACTCGTATATATCAGACTGAGATGCAATAGGTAAGAATTTCATAATATGGAATGCAATAAAGTATTGAGTATTGAAGTGACTGAGCTAATAATCATAATAAATAGTTTTTAGAAGTGGTAAAGGAACCACATTTCTAATCTTTTTCATTGGCATCATAAGGAATGAATAAACAATCTGTGACTGCGTTTATTCCAACTTCGAGTTCAGTCAATGTGCACCCGAGATACTTGACGCCAGATGATCTTTGAATAAGAGGGCAATTGTAGGTATTTGTTCAGGACAAGAGCATCTATGTGCTTTTAGATCAGGAATAGTAGGTTATGAATATGAATTTACTGAGAAAGTAACGTAGTGGGTTTTTGCAACATTCAGAATGTGAGCAGATTACAGGAGAGCCAGTCTATCACAACACTGAGAGCATACTCCGCCGAACGGTGAGCCGAGATCCAGGTATCACAACTTATAATTAATGCCGTATCATGCTAAACTAGGATCTTGCAGTCAGGAATAGAATGTTAGCACAATATATTAAAAAGATAGGTCACGACCTTCAACATTGAGGAGTACGCCGCAAGGAGGAAGAGAAGGATAGTATATTAACATACACAAGAAATAGAGTAGGGTCCAGTACACTACCCAGTGGAACTCCGAAATAATTTCTCATCAGTGCCCTCTTAATTGATGACTATTTAACAGAAACTTCTGATTTATCAGAAATACTCACTCTTTTATTAAACACAGAATAAATTAAATAAACCTAAGACTTCAAAAGACTTGAGAGATTGGTATGTTCTAAGAAATGTTAATTGGACTTGACATTGAGAAATAATATTTTTTAAGTAAATATAATATAACGGGCAAGTCTAATCTTTTCAGACATTGATAAGTACCTGTAGACAAGTAAAGGTAAATTATCTGTTATCGTTACTATTGGGTAGGTCTAACTAGCTTTTGACAGATTAACATCTGTCGGTTCAATTAGTCACATAAATTGTAAGATATCAAAGATAATTACTACACGACTGCGCTAAAAGAAAGGTTCTATTTTTTGTGTATATGTCTATAATGTAGGTATGTAATTATGTATATGTTTTTGTTAAACCCTAGAGTATTTATCAGTCTGGTTCTATTTTAGTTTAAAAGGTGTCGTCTAAGTTATGAGAGTGACACTGGAAACATCAAAATTATAAAAAAAGATTAATGACTTGTATGTTTGAAACATTCTTTTTTCGTGGCGTCGTCATTTAGGTTTTCAAAATAAAGTGCTCGAGGAAATAATTTCAAAAGTATTACTTATTAAAACGTACGGATATAAAAAAGTTCACAGTGTCAGAATACCCAGCCGCAAAAAAAATGACTACTCCGCGAAACTAGGCACTTTGAACAAATAAAGTAAAAAGTCCGATGCTGTGAAGACTAAAATAAACTCGCATATATCATTGATCGCACTAAAATAAATTCCATGAACTGCATGAAAATTGTCGTGTGTGTTGTGTGCCGGACGTTTAGCTTTGTCTTTAAGTTAGATAGTTATAATTATGGTTTCAATGAGTATAGTTGTAGTATTGGTCGTTACCGCTATTTTACCATACTATGTACGGTACCGAGTTGCATGCATATTACAGAAACGTTATTATTATTATTTATTCTTTATTGTACACAATAGCTTATTTACAAACGTTTGAAAATATGTAGTTTCATTTTTTTAATGATATTGGAAAACATATTATAGCATGTATAAAACAATTTAAAAACCGTAATTGAAAGGATATTATAAGAAGTAAAGGTTACATACTTGAATGTAAATGTCAAATCGATAATTGGTATTTTTGTATTGTCATCAGTCGGAGATTATCCTGTTTCAATACAAACTAGCTTCTGCCACCGGCTTCACCCGCTGTATAGCAGTTTATTCCATACAAACTTTGGAACCCAGTTTATTCTCCTTATATATAAAATGTTCTCTTAGTGCTCGCTTACGAAAAAAAAACTTTGTGCAAAATTTCACACACCAAGTCCCGGTAGTTTCAGCAGTGCGTTGAGATGAATATAGATTTATTATATACATAGATGAACGTTACGTTAACGGTAACAGTGAAGTACCAAGGTCTTTGTATTCCTAGCGTTGCGAGATCGTTCGAAAGAGCTACCGTGGCTCTGCAACTCATAGAACAACTGAAGGAAGATAGTTAGGTTTAGTCAGTCACACTGAATTCCCTCTTTCTCCACCTAGAGCAGAGAAAGTCTGATGACATCCCACTGTGAACAGGCCAGCATAGGCCTAGGAATATATCGATTTATTATTTAAATCACAATTAAATAACGGACACTTTCCAATACATTTTCAAGCAATATATCGATGGCTTAGAGTGAAAATCTCGTAACTGCAAAATACGTAACTTTTTTAGGAGGTCCAAAAAACCATATTGCATCTTTAATAGGCTAAATAGGCTTCTACATTCTATATTTCAAACACTCATTACTCTTGTTTTTTTCCCAACAAATTTTGACGCGCCATCGCGATCTTATCTCACTAAATTGCCTCGAAAAGGATATGCATTTAACACCGCAGATACAATACTATACACTCTGAGCCATCGATATACATTTACATAGACATATGTAAATTCACCGGCTTCAACTGTACGATGGACAGACCGACTCTCTTGTTTTTCATTTTAGCTTTCACGTTCACCAATAACATGATTACTAGGTACGCCGGATTTAATGAAATATTCGCCGCTGCGAGCTATCTGCTGGATGTAATTTCCAACATGGAAGCAAGCTAGTTCGTACCGTCTCGAACCAATTTGATTGACAGGCAATCCAATAAAACTGCGATATATAGGTTCCTACTGTTAAAGAGAATTTGGGAATGATTTTTAATATGAACTGATTTTTTATTGAGAAGGCTTGAAAATCATGTATAGTTTATATATTAAATTTTACAATTCAATAATATAAAAATTCTAGGTATTGTAATGTAATTTATGTTACATGATATTTATACATAAATATAGCGACGTATAAAATAATGTGTGTTGGTGGTTGTTATCACTTTTTTTTATATGAAAGTATGGATATGTCATGACCGTCATGCCTATCCAAGTTACGAGCGTACCGTGTCGAATCTCGATATACAATCATTATCGGTCGCCTAATTCTGCGAAGCAGTAACGCTAGTGAAGGAGGCGGCTATACGAGCCCAAGTCGTCTACGGCACCCAGCAGTGCCAAAGCCTTGGGTTGCTTTTAGTCAATAATAGTTTGACATTTCCCACCTTAAAATAAGGGCCTGTTTCACAATGTCCGAGTAGGCACTACTCACTGAATGAATTCAAAAATGTGACAGATGTCGTATGAAATTATCTGTCAAGTAAGATACTCGAAACTTAATCATAGGTGGTGAAACAGGCCCTTAGACAATTAAATTCTATTCAATATAATAATATTATTCAAAATAATATTCCAATATGCATAATAAAAGTACATCGATGCGAGTTACATAACAATACTGCATTCAAATCTGATTACTAATTGATTTTCAACATGAAAAAAAATATTGTCTTTTGCCCAAACTAGTTATACGGCATTGACGAAATTAGTTGTTATATATAACAACAGGCACAACAACAGCTTTTTTATATTCTCGCTCTGCATACACTGTAAAATGCAATCAAAGGCATGTACCGTCGCTGGTCTATAACAATATTTACCTGTTCAACTATTCCGGACACGGCGCGACATCCATAGGGCGTTGACTACGCCCCAAATTGAAATTAAACCCGATAGTGTGCACCAGATCACACTGTTGTGATACAAACATGCATAATCATTGGACAACAGGGAATAAAAGCTGAAAAATCCCACTGAATATCAAAGTCAGTTTCAAAATGCTAATTCGTTTGGCTATCTCGAAATCTACCTTCATCATCGTCAATCGCAGACTATTAGGCTTTAGTCTTCCTCGAGAGTGTGAACGGAAAATTTAGACGTTTCGGCCAGGCTTCAGTTGAGAAGCTCTCCGATGCGGCTCACGCAAATTCAATGCGATGCGGCGGCTCAGTCCTCCGTGCAGGTGAAAATATCTAATTAACTGATCGCGTTCGATTCGCTTCGTGCGTCGCCCCACTGCAGCTACGACTGTTTGGTAACATGGACCACTGCAATTAGTTCCGTTTACGCGGCATTGCTTCGCATTCGCACTCGCGTGGATCACTGCATTAGACATACTTATAGTCACGGTAAAGATTCTTAAAAAATCTTATATGTTTGAAGTTTGAGATCGACATGCACTAAGTTTAGTTATTCTTGTGATGGCGAATTTTCTAGGAGTTTTGGTCTAAAGTCCTTAGCAATTAATTTCTCTGAATTACCATGACGCCATTTTCAGAACATAAGCAACTGTAAAATGTTTTGTGATGCGCTGCTACACGGATTCGAACGGCAAATATAAATCGCAAACACAGTTCTGAGTAAACGCGCCCACGATCCATGAGTACTGATATGGGGCTACGTTTATTAATAAAAATGTATAGAAAATTTCATGTCGGATGTGTTTAGAGTATCGTTAGTGGGTATTTTAATTTACTTTTAAACCAAATTCTAGGTATCTAACTGCATAGAATATGAATATTACGTCATCTTTCGAATAAAAGAGTGCAGCAAAGAACATCGTGGGTTGCATAAGAAAATCGTGGGTTGTTCACTTCAATCAACTATAATTTACCAGGAAAAAAATACCTTTGGCCTCTGCTCTATTGAAACTAATTTCCAAGTTTTTTCTTAAGGCTTCATTAATTGTAAACTAGAGTTTTTGTTGCTATTTTCTTTCGGTCATTGTAGGTATTCGCAAGAAAGTTGGTTCAGTACTTTAGCTTCGAGAAATAAAAAGTTTTGTTCAAACATTTGTAGCGACTACGATCATCGACATCTACACATGACGTCACAGAATCCTGCATCGCGCAAGCAAAGTTCTCCGCGCGATTTGAATAGATACAACAGCCCGAAATCATCTATCGGGCAGTAGCCCACCGGACATAACACCTCGTCCGGTCGGAGGATCCTCCCTTTTCAACGGAGGTATGTGGGACTTTACTCTCTGTCTCACTACTTCCAAACATTTCATTTGAGTATTGGTTTTACATTGATGATAAAAAAAATCGTATTTTTTTTCTTTTCAGAACACTAGTTTGTTTTCCATGTGGTTTTCCATAACATTATGTAATCGAAAAATTCCATATTTCAATTCAATTCACCGTGACTCTAGACCCACAAAATGTTATAACGTTTATCAGTGGAAACAATTCGAAAAATCAGTTTCTCGTTAAATGAACTCATCAATACGATTAAAAACTATGTGCACACTGATATCAACGCGGAAAAAATCCGAATATATTTGTTCCAGCACAGTGTTTTTATACAGGTACGTGAGTACTATTGTGTATTTATTTATATTTACCTCTCCGTACTATAAAACAAAAATCTTTTGTCACGTCTGTTTTCCTATGTATCCACTAGCTCGACCTAAGCCTTTTAGCAACGGATTTTATTACGATTTTTACTAACAAAAAGAGCAGTAAACGAGTTTGTGTGTATAATTTGAACCCGTACAAAGCCGGGCGGATCACTAGGTATACACTGATATACTAACAAATAACGATCGATTTTGTAGAGGGGCGGAGACGCAATGAAACGCTTTTATGTTGACAGTTACTATGCTGTATTGTTAGAAGCACTATATATGTAAAATTTATCATCATCATCTCAGCCGAAAGACGTCGACACCTGGTCATAGGCCTTCCGCAAGCGTCGCCCGAAAGCCCAAACACGTGTAACATTTATAAAAAAATTAGTCCATTTTGCATCTTGACTTAGGTATTTGAAATCTTAAACAATCTTCCTTTTTTCCTATCAAAATATGAATACCTAATTTTTTATTGTACACAAAAAATTATTATTAAATACAGTGATTTTGACAATGCATGTACATAGGTGCGCTTAACTCAACAATGAATTTCTCCCGGCAAACCTTTGAGTAACAGAAAGATATCACCTACGCAGTGCTATATAAACCATACACTTTAAAAAGCCTACCTATAATTACCTTGCCAGTTTGTAAGTAGATAAGGGCTATAGTCGCATACTCTTCAGATGTCACAACATATAAAGTAAAAGTCCAATGCCAGAAACCGTCGCAGGTAGCTGGCAACAAAGAAACCGTTGTGAAACCAACCGTGGCAGACTGCCTGGCGACTACAGCCCGCACGTGGGTGGACCGTGCCTATGTCGCCATGGCTACGGTTTGCGACATAGAATGCTTAGCAATAACGTCGGGAAAAAATGTACAGAAGTCTTGGTCTGAACGCTTGTGTACCCTTATTTTGAAGTGAAAATCCAATGATTTGTCCCACTGTGTGTCACACGGAGATTTTCACTAAAATCTACCTAAATTCCATTAGTGGCAATCATAATCAATTAGCTGCACTAGTGCGGCTAAGCGAAGTGTGAGGTATGGCGCCTATGTGACTATATCATAGCATCACTTACACAAAGACTTGTACTTCTACAAGTATACTCGTTTTTTTCTCGCCATACCTACGACTTTTTGGTATGAGATTTCCTTAGGAAAAACGTGTGGGAGACTTAGTCTCGAACGTGCCTAGGTAGGGCGTTTCTTCTGTTCCCCATATAGAATCAAAATGCTTTGTTTTTCCTTCGTAAACAAGAGCAAGTACGTCAATCTTTTATATGGTTAAACGAGGCTTTTGTGTCGTTTAATGGAAAAATAACTGTTACGTAGGGTTAATATTCTCGGAAGGTAGGTTACAGTGGTGGGTAGTATATGTAAGTCTGTCTGTCTGTCTACCTATAATGAGAGCGGCCTCCAGACTCAACGGATGCTGTTGGATAGGTATCGATATTTTATATTAAGTGTCTAGTTCTCTGACCTCTGATTCTGATACCCCTTGGCAAGACTGGTCAGATTATCCAGATAATCAGGGTATTCATCACGACTGTCAAAGTTCATCAATGACAGTTGGGAACAACGACTTTTTAGTAGAAAGAAAAATTTAATTTACAATGGGTTCAACAAAAAGAGGATTTCACGAAGTTACAATATCTCACTTTAGATCCTTGGAACAGTTTTGATATCTTAGATTATTTGTTGAAAATACAAAAGTATTACTTATTCTCTAAAGGTATTATTATCCTATAAAATTGTTGTTTTACCTGTTGATATTGATACCAAAAACGTATTTTGTGTGTACACAGATCACTAAGTTACAGAAAACATAATATTTTTAATAAATCCGCATTTCCACAATTAGAACCCGCTTTCCACGTCTCTTGCCATTTGTACGGGATAAAGTAGACAAAGACCATTGGTGACACAGAAGTAGCGGCCTACGCTTTGTGCTATACCTACAGGAAACAGTTTTTAACCACTGCGTAAATTTTTTTTGGTGGCTCAGTGTAAGTAATAGAACACAAGTCGACTTCAAGGTTAAGCAACGCTTGCCAAGGTTGGTTTGTGGATGGGTGACCATCTTAACATAACGAGTTTCCTCCGTGTCTCGGAAAGCACGTTAAACCGTAGGTCCCGGCTGTCATTTACAGTCGTTACGGATAGTCAGAAGCCAGTAAATCTGACTCCAGTCTTGCCATGAAGTACCCTGTTACCCCAGTTATTGGGTTGTGGAGGTCTGGTAGGCAGCCTATGCTTTCCGAGGCACGGAGGAAACTCGTTATGTTAAGATGGTCACCCATCCACAGACCAACCTTGACAAGCGTTGCTTAACTTTGAAGATCGATCTGTGTTTTATGACTTACACTGAACCTTCAAAAAAAAATACGCAGTGGTTAAAAAAGTTTGCCTGTATAAAAACCAGCTAAGTGCGAGTTGGACTCACGCACGAAGGTTTTTAGTATTTGTTGTTATAGCGGCAACAGAAATACATGTCATCATCTGTGAAAAATTTAATTGTCAATTGTGATAAACGGACAGAGAGTCAGACAGATGATGGATAGCGGAGTCTTAACAGAGACCCGTTTACCCTTTGGGTACAGAAAGTGAGCCTAAAATAGTCAATAACATTATAGTGACAGAATAGTCTAGACATTATTATTACAAACAAATAAATATACTAACGCACAATTCTAGCTTTTACAAATATTAGATTAGTTTAGACTGCAAAATGTCTATATAATAAATATGCATGGTTTCACCACTAAAACATTATCATATAATATTGACACTAGTCCAATTACTCAAACTGAATCGTCAATCAATCAGTTGTACAAATATTTATTCAAATATAAAAGCCAGTATGTAATAAATTAAATAATATGTTTGAATTTACTTTTTTGTGTAACACTCACATTTTTCAAATCTATCTAACGTACACTCGCGGAATGAAATATAGTATTTTTGAAAAACAAGAGATATCTTTTTAAATTGTCATTTGAATTAATAGAAAATTAAAAAATAATCTTTTAATGTGAAATTTTTATTACATCGTCTCAAATCTTTTCGTCTGTGTGTTGCATGTCATAGTTTGTATCAGCTGACCTAGCGGTCTATTACTCATTTGTGCCAGTGCTCCACGCTATTTTGTTTGTTTTTGTCAGTGTTTAATATACCTTTAATGGAAAAATTTTAGTTTCACATTTACCGTAATTTTTTCTTTTATTTCACACAGGCATTTGTAATAAAATAGCTTGCTTCAGTATAAAATAACGTATATTATATCTGATAATGTAAGAGACAAATTGTGCGTCCAATCTCAACGAACAACCAAACAAAGGTTAGCCTTTTCACAAATACGTTTTGACGTTGCAATCGACTAATTCAATATAGTTGATAATAGTGAATAATTGAATAAATAATAAACAAAATAATATTCTTCGTCACAAAAAATAGTAAATGCCTAATCTGATTACGTATCAAAACCTAACACGTGTTTGGCACTTATAAAGCGTCTAAAGCTAGAGCACGGTTTCAATTGCTCGTTTTCTAAGAGATGTTCCGACAAGAAATACCACGGTCATTCATGATATTAGCCTGCTTCCTCATTCAATGGTTAAGAGGAATATTATCTGAAGGAATTAATTGCATTTAATCCGTCCGCTATGCACTAGTAGATACTTCTGTGTGCAAAAACAAGTTTAAATACCTCGGAAAGATAGTCCAATTTATGAATTCTACTTATAAATGTATGCCTAACAGTTTTATCAGTAGCCTACCTAAAAGTGGCTAACCTTTTATCCCGTACCTGTACACTGCTATCAATACAGATTTTTACTGTAGTGTAAAATAGAAATACGTGTCTCCGTTTGTAGCACTGGATATTTCTGCAACACTTTTTCCTCGTTAAAGATTATTCCACAGATGACAGTAATATCTAAACCCAATAAATAAGTTGTGCTGGGTTTCGCCATGCGTAAGATTAAAATATAAATATAATTTATGACAGAATATTCGCGGTACAACTATTTCTGTTTGTGTAACTCAGTATTTTTCCTAGTATCTATTTTTGAGTAAGTAGACGCTATTTGTTTTTTTTGCAATTAAGGTAAAGGTTCAATCGGATTCTCATGACCTTTTCTAGGTCATTGGTCTTCCTTATAGGAGGCCTTTCATCGTTGCGTCTTTCGGTGCGCGGTCGCTATTCCAGAACTTTCGGGCCCATCAACCGTCTGTTCTGCAAGCAATATAAGCTGCCCACTGTCACTTAAATTGATCGATTCTTAGGACCGTTTGTTGTGGCGACACTTGATGTCCAACAGCGGGCATTTTTCTGTTTGAATGATGATGATGATGAAAGGTTAGGTTTTCTTATTTATTTCATTGCAAGATTATTTTGACATGAAAATATTTTAATATGAAATGAGTAACTCCTAATAATGATTTAATTAGTTAATAAACTTTCCTAATCGCATTGTTAACTAAAGAGACAAAGTAGGAAAACAACTTCCCTTCTCTTGTTCTATTTCATTTGAGGTTGGCACAACACTTTTTTTTTCTTCCAGTCTGTCATGCGACGGGTGACAGGACTGAAAGGAAGAAAAATACGAGATGAGTTACGCTATCGCTGACTCCTTTTTCTTTCGTCTCCAGCCACGTTTTCTTTGGCCTCCCACGTGTTGCAGTCACCGGTCGCTTAGAATGGAGAACCGAATGCTACCTTTACAGTCCATAGGTAGGTACTCGTACTCATAACTCCCTGAAAAATGCGTTTCATCCCTCCTCTTTTTATGACAAAGTAAGAGAACTGAAACTGTTTAGCGACGAGTTTCAATAGCCGTAGAAATACTAAGCACTTTTGTATGTAATAAGGATAGTTCTACAAGTTAAACATTATACATAGTAGGGAGCAAATGTAAATAAAAATACATACACGGAATTACAGTTATGAAACTCGACTTTTATTAGCAAAAGTTAAACTGCATCCGATATTTTTTTCTGTGCTCGTTCTTCGACTTTCCAGTTTTATTTTTATTTACAATACGGTATGAAGTTACATGAAAATACAGATGAAACGCAAATAAGTTCATTTCGAAAGAATATATGTATTTAACGAGTTTTATTTGCTGATAGAGCGGAAACGAGATGGATTCTGAAAACTGTAAAATTAAATGGAAGGAACGAAAATAAAACTCGTTATCATATGCTATTAATTAATACTGGGAAAAATACTTTCAATTACATTTTTAATTCGAGTATTTTGATGGAATTGGAGTGTAATGTTTTCAGTATTTTTAGCTTTCAACGAACGTCAATATTGTGTTACCTTTGAGTTAAAATGATTCCTCTTTTTAAGAAACCACATAATATTAAGAGGATTGATTTTTTAATTTTATATTTTTATTTGTATTGAATAAACTGTAATCCTACTACTGAACCGATTTGGAAAAATATGTAGGTAACCAACATATTGTGTGGGTGTTCACTGAAGACAATAGTGACTATGAGAGAGCGGAAACCGTTTGGTAAATAAATTTCGCTGCTAATAGCGATAGCGATTCCATATCCGCTTAGGTTTCAACAGCCCTTTCTACGCGTATGTGTTACGAGTGTGTGTACCTACAAGTGTTTGTGTGTAACACATCATTTTAGAACGGTTGCACTTATTTTGTTAATTATTGTTTTTTCTTGTGTTCGTTATTGTCAGACCAAGTTTTGTATGAAAAATAAAAAAACAAATAAAAAAAAAATAGTACACGAATGAATTCGGGGCGGACAGCTCGTTAATAATGATTTGATACAAGTGGTGGTACAGGTACAATACTCGTTATTATATTATTATTATACCTAACCTATACAGCGCTTCAGCTGGGCAAAGGCCTCCCTCCATTCCTTCCATCGTTCCCGGCTTTGAGCCACTTCTTGCCAAGTAAAAGTAGTACTTGGTACACTGCATTTTTTAATTCAGGTTGGTCATATTTGGTTTTACGAATGTACAGAACAGACCCAATTTCATGCAAGTATCTACTTAATTTTTCAGAGGAGTTTTGGGAGACATTTTACTATTCGTGAAAACATACTATTCAAGCTTCAGTAACTAGATTTATACGAGTCTCTCATTATTAGTTCCAGACTATTACATTTTCCAGGTGATTTATTCCCAGTACAAAATCGAAAAGGGTTCCACCAGAGATCTGTTTATTAAAAAAAAAAAAGAAAATTAAATCGGAAAATCCTTTGTGCGATTAAACAACTTCATCATGAATTTTAATCAAAATAAAGACACTAAAAGAAGTTTCCACATACATACTCGTACCTACAATAACGTATATAACTTTCGGTAGAATTTCAAAAAATCTTATATTACGCATCGGGAATGTCACCATCTTAAAAGTAAAAGAATTACAAAACCCTACAAAATCCACCCCGTAGCCAAATCCGTTAGGATATTCTGTCTTGCATAAACATAACAGTCTTATAAGTTTTTTTTAAATAACCCAAGTACGCAAATGTACCCGTAAATACAGACTTTCCAGGTTTTGCTTCCTAATTAATTACCATTTCCTCCTTTCAGACAGGCTAATAATTATGAATACTCGTATTCTTTTTGCTCTCACAACCCATGTTGATACACAAGAAAATGAATTTCCAATAAACAAGAATATCAAAGTAAAAAGCCCCTGTATTTTTAATTAACAAAGTAGTTTTTCCGTTGCTGTACAAGCGAACGTCAAAGACGGGAGGAAACTGATGCACCTCCATAAAGAGGAAATTGGGAATTACAGATAATTAACTTACATGTCGACTCGGAAAAGAAAGGGTTGGTCGTGCAGCCCAAACTTGGGCAGACTATGCAAGCGTGGCAAAAATTTTATTAGGCTCGCACAAAATTTTGAAAATGAAGAGTAACTCCTGGTAGTGGCAAAGTTAGAACGTGTATGATGTTGAAAATTTGCCAAATTATATCCACGACTATTAATTACGTAAATATGCGAGTCATCATCATCATTATCATTTCAGCCGAAAGACGTCCATCGCTGGACACGAGCCTACCCCAAGCGTCGCCACAACGACCGGTCCTGTGCGTCTCGCATCCATCGGATTACTGCGATCCTCAGCAGATTATCCGTCCACTTTGCGGGAGGCCATCTATGCGTCTTCCGGTATATGGTCAAATATGGCCACTTATTTCCATCCACCATCTGTTCTATTAGCAATGTGC
Organism: Mythimna separata; assembly: GCA_030763345.1. Lineage (NCBI taxonomy): Eukaryota > Metazoa > Arthropoda > Insecta > Lepidoptera > Noctuidae > Mythimna > Mythimna separata. Next base: position 14,951,356 of record CM061167.1, on the reverse strand, counting down.
CCTGCCTACTGCCATTTAAGTTTGGCAATTCTTCGGTCTATGTCAGTAACTTTAGTTTTCCTGCGAATATCTTCATTTCTAATGTGATCACGCAAGGAAAGTCCGAACATAGCTCTATCCATTGCCCTTTGGGAGAATGTGCGAGTACTGGTATTAAATATCCTCAAATGAAGCTGTGTCCGTGGTTGTTACCTATTCCAAGTGAGTAAGTTGCACCGGTTCACAGTAACAAAAGAGAAAATTAGTTGCTTCGTTTCACAATCACGTTTTACCACAAAACGTAGTTGGATGCACAATTATATTTAAGCTGTTAGCTCGCCATCAACAGTTTCATACACCGTAAAAAATATATATATACAAACTACTTATTTACTGGGGTCGCGCTTGACCACAAGCTCACCTGATAGTATGTGGTGACTCGGTTAACGATGAAAACCGCTTGTCTAAAACTTACCTATTCACTCTTGACTAATAGCTATCAGGAAATTCAAACTCTGCTAGGGAATTCCACTCCTTAGCTGTACGGATAGTAAACGTGTTACCAAAACGTTTTGGCGTGTAGGATGTCCACAATTTACGGGTAACGCATCTCCGTACGTCTGGCGCTCTGATGATGAAACGGGCTTGGCGGAATTAAATTATGCAATACCGACGCACTCTCCCCGAAATGCAACTGGTAGAAAACCGATAAACTAGCAACTCGGCGTCGAAGCTCCAAACTTTGAAGCTTTAATGCAATAATTTAGATTGGTTCGTAATTTTAAAGTTCACAATATACTCTGGGCACTACCAGTACGCTGATGGGTATAAAAATAATTTACAACACAGAAATACGGCAGTCTGACAACTTAAAAGGAATATATCTCGTAGTTTATTTCAGTAAGAGGTGGTCGCAAAACGATGTCGTTATTTTTCCTTATATCACATTCCGTAACCTCTGAACACAAGTTTGAAAAGGATATGAACACATGTGGAGCCCCATAAAACCGTTTTACCAGGAAAACAGAAGTTTGTAAGAGCGCTGTCGTAATATTATGAAATTTAGACGAGTTTCTACACAACACGGGTACAAAACATGCTACCTTATATATTGACGTGAAAAAGCATAATTTTCATAACCAAACATTAATTTTACTGTGAAAGCAAAACAAACAAATTGTACGTAGTTTAGGCTTAAAATGAAGCATTGTTTGAACTCCACTATTGTGAGTAAGTAAGGTTGACTGTGAAATGCCTGTATTCTAATTTATTCAAAGCAGAGGCAAGTCCAGTACCTAGTCAGGTCGTCAGAAAGGGGTTTACCTTGCAAAAGGTCGGGTAGTTCCGAAATTTGTGTTATGTAGGAGTTCTAATGAAGATTTTAAATATTCGACCTTTTGATGAGTTTCGTCCGCTCCGCTATAAATAAACACAAAATGATTAAAATAAACTGCTTACATGAATATTTAACACTACTGTTCTTTCTTATATGATTATATAATATTTTGGTCGCATATGTCGGAAAAATATCTTTGGAAAATTCTTTACTACGCAGAGAATTGAAAATATGAGTTTTGCATTTTTTTTCTTTTAAAATCAGTGTACATTGTAACTCTAAAAACTGAGTGCCACTGAGTGGTATTTTGACGCACTGCCAAAACTGGACTTAGACTAGAACAGTGAAATTTTGCACAAGCTTTTTTTGCCGGCGTAGTCGAACAAAGATTTTCCAAAATTTACCCCATAAGAGGTTAAAACGAGGGTCCAAAGTTTTTACACAAAAACCCATTTCACGCAGGTGAAACCACCGGCAGAAGCAAATTTAAAATAAAAATCTAAGAGAAGGTTGACGATTTTAATTTACGACTTTGTACCTCGGGAGAAGCACAAAATCTATAAACATCGAATATTTTCGTGCACCGTCAAATCAATAGCGGAGAGTTCCGTGTCTGCATCTGAATAAATGAAAACCCTTGTTCTTTCTGTTTTAGCCCGAAGCTTTAAACACCGGTAGTGAGTTCACGGGCACATTTGAAAAAGATAAATAATTCAAACAAAAAGTCCCGGCGGTATCGGAGCTCACTTCCACGGGACTCCATCTCGATAATTCTGTAAACCATTTCTATTGAGTTTATTATGAAAACGTTCGAGACAAAATCTTCAGATAATTAATATTCCGTCCCTCCTGTTTTCGTTAAAACTTACATTGTCTCGTAATCAGATTATGGCACAACTTTAAGGATCTAGAAAACCATCCGCCAAATATCTCAATTAAGAGGTTCTTTCATGGATGGAGCGGGCATCGGTTGGGGCAACCGGGGCAACCACGGGCGGATTCTTGCCCCCGCCCCCCTTACTGTGGCAAAACTTGTAATGGCATCTAACTTAAACATAAGTTTTTTGATAAGTCAGTGTTTAAACGATAGGGAGGAGGGGAGGGGAGTTACAGGTTGCCCGGGTGTGAGGGGAGATGTCTAGTGATGTCGGGTCGCGCGTATGTCGATGATGTCGAAAATATTTAATGGATTTATTTTTTCTTGAACTTTTTAACTTTATTAATAATTTAGTGGTTGCCATGCAAAATAGTGATGTGATATGATGAAAAACGACTTACTTTAGATTTTAAAATTGATTTTTAAGTAATTTCTGCTTCAAGCTAGTTTGTGATATGTTTTTTATGGTGGATAAGTTGCCAAAATTACTTTATTTTTAAAACAAACGGAACTTAAAAATATAAATAATTTTATTACTTAGCTTAGTCTTAAAATTACAGGAAATTTTCTAACTGTAGCTCATTTTGTTGTAATTATGTATTCCATCTCATACATTTTTTTTCTCAAGTCCTTCTAAGTCAAAAAATATAAAACATTTTTTTTACTACATCCTTCCTTCATATTCACTAAAAATAACCCTTTAAATTAAAAATCGAAACAAAATTCTAAAAAAAAAAATTAAACCATCAAAATAAATACATTTTTATCGATATCGGCACGCTCGGTTCCCCATTCACTATGAAGCAACAGGGTGCTGGACGCCTGCGCGTATCACCCCAGCAAGGATAAATGGGCCGGCAGGCGTGCTCGGGCCTCAGAATTCAGTGAAGAGCCAGCGAGTTGGGTCGGAACTCCCAACTCGCTCCCGGTCCCTCGGTCGAAGTCATGCGCTTCCCACCTGCTGAGAAGTTTTTCCTGTGAAGTGACTGATTTTTCCGTGATGAAAACTCTGAACATTATGACTGTGGTGCCTGCTGCTGGCGAATAAGGGGGCCTTCTAAAGGTAGGTTTTAATTTTTAAGCATTTTTTTTACTTATATTTTATTTTTTAATTTAAGTTTTTAAATTGTATAATTTTTTTGTGGCGAAGTGTTAGCAGATAATTTATAAAACTCAATAAATCTGCGAAATTACACTTTTATGATTTTATTGCAAATTTTATTGTATAATTTTAGTTTTAAGTCTTGATATTTTCCTAAGTTTAAAAATTGTTAATAAATTATTTGTATCTTTTATTTTCTGAATTTTGTAAGTATTTATAAGTTAGATTTATTATAAGTTTTAAAGCTACACTGCAATTTGTATTGTATGAATATGCAACAATTTACGGCAACATTTTCCGCGGCCTTATTTCGCCCATCGGAATTCCGGAAACGACCATAAAAATACAATTGTCAGTTTTGCTATCAGATATTTCAATAAAATAATATTCATACGGGCGATCGACTTTAAACGTGTTCGGGATACAAAAAATAAAATAGGAAATTGCGGCTATCGAATTAAAATAACAATTAGTTAATTTCAACCACTTTATAAATTAAATAAAGTGTCCAAACAGCTTTATAGGCATCCAATGTTTTAAGCACAATTTACGTATGCATTAAAACAGCGGAATATTTATGGAGAACAGATCCGTATGCCAGAGAAAATAAAACGGGGAATTTTAAAGTCCACAAAATATTTTTACCGCAATATTTTTTGCTTTAGCATAATAAAATCGTATCAAAATTCAATTACGTCGATCGCAAACTTGCGAATCAGCAATGCAAATTAGGGAAATGAGATGTTGATACAATTTTAATATGCAAATTAAATAACCAAACAGCACTAATGCATAGGAGGGCTACACTTTAATTGTGGAGTAAAATAAATATCTACTTTGCTCATTTGAATTCATAAAACAGTAAAGTAACTTATGATAAAAAACCAATGGATATAAATTACATTTTACTTTAAAAAGAAAATGTAATGATTAAATGGGATAGAAAAAAAAAATAGTTTTGCAACTTCTATCTTTGGCTAAACCAAAAATTTTGATATAAGTCCAAAATACAATTAACTTCATATCAAATTATTCTTTTGAAATGTTGCATATTCATATAGATACGAAAAAAAATATTATAATAGGAAACGAACGAGAATTTTGGAGAGGGTGCTGAACATGCTGCTAAAGAAAATCGAAAAACGGATTCCATTTGTTTTTCCGCGTATGACTGCAGCTTTTATCGGTCTTTCGTCTTTTACCGCGTATGTCTACCTTGGCCAGTCTTTCGTCTTAGGCCGCGTATGACTGCCTTAGACAGTCTTTCGTCTTTTAGGAACAGCATTGAATTTCAATGACTGATAATATCAAAACAAGATTTTACAAAATAGGTACTTCAATTAAAAAAGCCAAAAGTAAAAAAACTGATTTTGAGAGAACTCCAAAAGAGAGTCGAAATCAGTAATAGAATAGTTTTCGCTCTAACGCTTTAAGAGCACTTGAATGAATCAAAATTAAAAGATATTTATAAATATTAAATATTTCATATATTCAAAATCTATAAAAAAATCTTTGAATAATACAAAAGAACAGGCATCTGCCAGCGACTTTGCCTGATTCCCTATGCCACACAGTAAAAAAGTAGCACTCAATTGATGAAAGAAATTTAAAAATCAGTCGAATAGTTGTTGAGCTTTTTCATTGCTTGCAAAAATACAAATCTTTCTGTTAGACACGAGTATCACCATATCAAAAAAATCTACAAAAGAAAAGCCGCTTATATTGTGTGTCGAGTTATTAGATACTGTTAGTCAATTTTTCCAACACTTGGAAACATCTGTAACTAACGAATACTTGACTTGTAAAAATACGAGTACTTTGTATTCTGAGAAAAAATAAGTCAATTGTAATAAGGTTTATAGGCAAATAATTTTCTGATACTGAAAATAATAAAACTATCTTATCCAGTCTGCCAGCGGCTTAAGCTCGCGTGAAAGTAGGTTTTCCTATAAAAACTCTAGAACCCTGTTTCAACCACTTAGGGGGTGAATTTTTTAAAACCCTAAAAAATTCACACTGTAGTACGAATATATAGTTTTGGATGAACATTGATATTTCAGACAGTCACTTTTTACATTAGATGATAGCTTAAAGTTCCAAAAGAAATATAATCTGACTTTAATATTAATAATTTCTAACAAAGAAAACTAACTATGACCTTTCCTTAACGTTATTTTACAAAAAAAATCAGTTAAGGAAAACAGTTTCCGTCCACTGTAATAAAAAAGCCAAATCACTATTATATCTATTAAAAGTACGTGTACTTGAAAAAAAATTCAAGTACAGACTTGAAATAAATTTCATGAAAAACGGACTGTAAAAACTTGGCTACAGAAGACTGAGCACCTGTTTCAAAGCCATAGGTGCCATTAGCGTACACCGTACGTGTGTTGGGCTTTCATTGCTCGATTATAACTTTTTCTACACCAACGTCTCTTTGATAACGTGTATTGAATGTTAAAATGAAATCCATGGCCTTTTAATGTCGCAAAAACGTAAAGGTTTTGAAAACGAACCGAATGATACGTTGGGAAATGGGTGAAATTAATTTTTCAATCTAAATGGATACGATTATAGATTTTTCTTGTTTGTGGTTTTTATTATGAATTTGTAATGCAGATATATAAAATTTTTCCTTGATCGGAAGTAAATCGGTAGTTAAATTACTAGTTGGGAACTAAGGGTTTACTAATTTTAAAATAATAAAGGTTTACTTTTTCATTATTAAAACACTTTGTCTTCACTGTAAGTTATCTTTTCCTTCATAAAGAATTTTACTTATTTAAGAGACTTATAAAGAACCCAAAAAAAATTCTTTTGAATACTAAAATAATCAAAAAACGCATTCAACGCACCATTTGAAGGTGTGGCACTATTGTGCGTAAACTCTACTGGAGCCAGTAAACCTTTAACAATAAAACAGGGCTTGAGATGTTAACCAAAAATAATCAATTCAAAAACCCACCCTTAGTATTTAGAATACCACAAAACAACAAATGAATGTCAGAAAAAAAAGAATAAAGGCCATAATTGTATTATTAGCGTTAAAACCTTTGATGTTAAAAGCCCGCCGCCCCTCTAGGCCCCAGAGAATTGGGGACCTAAAAGGAAATCTCCCAAACCACAAAAAAGCCCTAAAACACAAAGGGTAAGTGAAGGACACATGTGTGGTTTTAGAGTCAGACTTTACTGACTAAAAAAAGTCTGACAGTAAATATCGTGGTGGAGCGGGACGGGCGCTCGGATGGGTTTTAGTCAGTAAAATTCTGACACGCCCAAGATCCCGCTCAAGATCGTGAGAAGTCATTGGATGATTTCCTACCAAAAAAAAAACTAAGAATATTAAAGAAACTAACTATTTTTTTAAGCGACAAGTCGTGTAACATGTACTTAATAAAATAAAAAATATGCGGTCTGGGGTTCCATTCCTAAGTTGCGTAAAGTGTTGGTAATTAGAGATAGAAACTGGGCAGATAAAGAAACGGCTTACTAAAAAGAGATCGGCCTTTTAATATACATAAAGATACATCATCATAATCATTTCAGCCGAAGGACGTCCACTATTGGACTTAGGCAACTCCAACTGACGCTACAATAAATGGGAAAAAAAGACGCAAATATCCTTTGCGCCTTGTCTTGTCTGTCTATCGACCAACCAATCTTGTTTTAATACAACCAATATATTCGTATTATAAGGCACGGTTGGCGCTATGGTTGGCGCAGTACTTGAGCGATTGATTACTGCGCTACGTGTCGCGGGTTCGATTCCCGCACGGCAAAAATAGTTTTACGCCTTTTAGATAGTAAATCCGAGTCTGAGTGTCGTGTGTATGTGAATTTACAACCACCTTAAAGGAGTAATTCCTAGTGTAGGGCAAAGATAAAAAAAAAGAAATAATTAAAATTGGATCTACTAAGCATGCAATCGTTATCGATCAATTTTAGAATTTTTAATAAGTACGACAAGTTTCATAAGCATGCGGCCATAGATTAAAGGAAAAAATATAATAGGAAAAAATGATAGATTCCAGATGAGGTAGGTATGAAAAAGGATTACTAGAAAGAGATTGGTCATCTAATTGAAGATTAGTTTTGGATTTGCCCCCCTCCACCTCCACAAGCACTATTGTAACTTATTGGGGTTGCCCCAATTTATTTCTGCTTACAATGTTTTTACAAGATATAAATATTTTTGTTGGTATTCGTATTACAATGACTTAGCATTAGATTCGGGATTTCATATTCAATGCGAGAAAAGTATACAGTTTACTTATTAAAACATTATGCACTAGTAACACCGTACAAAAGCGGAATTAATGCCTTACGCAGTGCCAGATAGGAATACAAAGGTTCTAGAATAGCAACGGCGTACATAGCGCAACGTTGAAAAGCCTTCCATAGGGTGGACCGAAACCCTGGTAAGGGTCGCAGGAATCCGTGGGCTGCGAGAAGCATAGCATATATATATAGCATAGACGCAAGCAGTATGCCATTGTGGCGATACTTGGGGGAAGCCTATATCCAACAATGGATGTCTTTCCGCTGAAATGGATGATAATATTATCATTTACTTTAAGTAAATTAAACAAACGCAGTTGTTTTTTATCAGTCGATACAAGTACTAAAGCTGGATAATAAAAATTGGCGATTTGCCAAGCATATCAGGTAAAATAAGCCGATCTTTTGGTAAAAATCTCCCACGAAAAAACCGGACAGATGGGCGTTCGAAAGTAGAAAGGGAGACCACAATAAAAAAAACATAATAAAAAGAGTTTCATTATTAAGAAATAAATATTTTAAACAAAAAAAGAACAATGTTTGGCTACCTAAAACTAAAACTCAATATCTCCGTAGCATGAAAAAACTTAGTCTTAAGGTGAATGCTTCAGGTCAGCCCGCGAAATTCAAATTTTCTTACGTTTTTTGCATTTTGCAAGCCAGTGGTAGATTGTATGAAGTTAAAAATACTTACGCGACTGTGAAACGTAACTAGTTATATAATTATAACCATAAAAATCATCAATACAAGCCTCCAAGCTCACTTAATTTCAGGAACGTTTAAAATCGTTCCAACACTTAGGTGAGCTTGGAGACTTGTATTGATGATTTTTATGGTTATAATTATATAACTAGTTACGTTTTACAGTCGCGTAAGTATTTTTAACTTCATACAATCTACCACTGGCTTGCAAAATGCAAAAAACGTAAGAAAATTTGAATTTCGCAGGCTGACCTGAAGCATCCCCCTTAACTACACTTAAACCACGCGATGGATATTGAGACAGATTTTTTAAATAAAATTATCATAACAAAGATTTTTTAATCAGCCATGAAAAACCGGTGCGAGTATCTAGTTTATTATAAATTAGCTCAAAATTGTAATAAAAACAACAAGGTAGATCGGCTATAAGCCCTTTATTGCTGTTTACAAGAAATAAGTCTATATATCAAAATGCCTGTACTATGTAGGCGATAGTGAGCGCCCCTAACTTTGCCTGACTAAGTTTTGGGGCTGCAAACCTATGGCTCCGTCGAATACGAACAGCCTCACTAAGTTGCCTTCCTATATCATGCCTTCTGCATCTGTGTAGCCACTCAATACGCTCAACTAATGCTATTAAGTTTCTTACTAATAACTTTCATAATAAGCACAAAATGTTATCGTTAACTTGTACAACTAATATACTTAACAAAAACAACAGCCGTTCATTGTCCACTATTCACAATAATTTTAATTAAAAGAAAGTTCTACGCCAGATTTTTTAATCAAATTACAACTCATTTATCATTAAAATATATAAATTATTTTTATTCCAATTCTTAAACTTGAGTAACAACAAAAGCGGAACATTCACGCCGCAAAGTAAAATTTCATTTTCATAAATTTTAATCTCGATAAATTATTTTCAAGTGGAAGAGAGAACAAGAGGCTTTCAGCAGGACAGACAGAATGGTAAAGGAATTAATCTAATGTCAAGCGTACCAAATACAATAGGGGAACGAACACTTTTTCATTTTTCTCACCGGACCCCTGCTAGCGGGAATATTAGTTGAGGGTATTTCTCAGCGAATATTACCTTGTTATCGGCTCAACCAATAGAATCACCTTTTCTTTGTAACCCAGCGCAAACTGGTACAGTGTTGACGTTATTGAATATACACATATTTGATTGATTTTACAAAATTGAAAAACAAAATTTTCACACTATCTATCACAACAACGAATGCTTCACAAAAGCTTGAGCATACGTAAAAAATCCAAAAAAGAAAGAGATAGAATGAGATTTTCCGATAGGTGCGAAAGAAAAGCAAGAATGATCCTGAATTACTGAGTACGGGACATCACGCAATAAGGGCCGATGATCCGGGCTCAGTTTGGTGGTCAATCACGACCTTTATTAAGGTTCCTCTTTGTTAGCCCTAAACCACTTATTCGGATCAAGCGACAATCATTGAGTTTATTCGAAAATTAGTTTTGTGTGAATGCGTAAGGGATCCCGCAGTTTTACATAAACATCGTACGGTGTTTTGGTCTTATTAGCTTCAATTTGATGAACCAAAAAGCCGTTAGGCAAAGAATAAACAACTACCACAGTGTTGTCTCTTTTAATACAAATGTAGACCAGTAGAGAATGCTTATGAGTTCTACATAAGTTATAACTGACACGAGTAGCCCTAAAAACTCAGAACCCCATAACATGAATCTCTTGTAAGTAACGCCCTACTTACACATTTCGGCTAAGAGAACATTTTCTACCTAATTAAAGCTGGAAACGCGAAAAGTTTAGCAGTTATCCATTTTTCCCCAGTGTCCGTATTCTGAAGCCCCGCTTCCCCCACCGAGGCCAGTGCGACGAAATGTGAAATTTCAATTCCACAGCAAGATTTTTATTAAAGTATTGAAGCTTGGGAACCGTTCGAATATAGTTTGGAAACAAATAAACGACTTTCCCGCTCTTTTTCCTTTTTTATACATAAAAGCGGCGAGTTGATTTATCGTCGGAGCTCTGAGCGGGCTGCGTCCTGCCGCGAATCTTGATCGACGAAGCATTTCAATTTATTTTATGAGTCGACACCTTCACGAGGGTCTGTTCTTACTAAAGCACCCCCAATTCGGTCACTTCGACATTTATCCAATGAAAACAATTTACTGTGTTTTCGATATGAAAGAACGAGAAATCACAAGTTGTTCGCCTTTATCTCTTTGACTAGTTCAACTCGTTATCATTCCAATAGTAATGGACTTGCCGCCAATCTTTTCAGAACTTGGTCTTTTAATGAGATCGGGCTGTAATTATCTTTTGCATTTGACCTGTTTTCATAATCAGATTGCAAACTGTGCGATGCATTCATAACAGTTAGTGCGGGTTTATTGATTCGTTACGCAAGATTTTACCAAAATTAAAATCAACTTACGAGTAAAGCTCCGTTCAACCGGAACGAATTCGAATTAAGTTTTTATAGGACAATCAAATATCAGTTTAACGGAACGCGAACTGAGTATGGGTGGTAAAAAGCAACGCATTCTGGCACACCACACGTCCGCAAAAAGTTCTTGAAAGTGCATCGAACGGTTCGACAGTTGCACAATCAATGCGCAATCAACACGAAACGATTTTATACTGTGGCTTTTACAATGTTCGGCGCACTATTTTATTTTCTAGTAACACTTGATTTTTTTATGCTTTTTGTTTTAAGAGCTTCCAACGTGAGATATGTTTCCATAAAACTGTTCTTACGTGAGTATGATGTTTTTACACTTCTTTCTTATATTTTGGAAATACGCCTCTTTTGTTATTCGAACGCAAAAGGCAACTGAAAGAATATAGATGGACTTTAGTCAGTAAAAGTTTATCACGCTCTCGCACTCCATACAGATATAGAAGAATTTTTTGATAACTTCCCACGTCTACAAAACGAAAATTGGCAACAAACCCGTATTGTTCTATTATTAAAAAAAAACTAACATAATAAACTCGTATCAAACCCAATAAATGCCTACGAGATTGGCAGTCATACGACACCTTGTCTTCCAACGTTATCGCCTTCAACATCATAGAGGATATATGGTGTCAACTTGTCAAATTGTTAACGTCTAGCTTGCTAGTGATGAAAGCGGATCATGTAGGCGCCTTCGGAAGTCAGTTGCAGCGACAGCTACAAGCGCTTGGCAAAAAACTGACTTTTAAAATAAAATGTAAATGAAAAACCAAAGACTTGTTTGTACTCGATTTTTTTAACCTGTTTGCACCCACCTGTCTGGCTCTTTTGTTCAAAATTCAATCGATTTCGGTAGGAGCCCTCAGTTAAATTTTTTCGTCCTGTAATTTAATATAACTTGCAGGGAAAGTCAGGAAAAAGAATGATAAGATAAAGGATCGGGACGATTTTGTTCAGCAATAGGGCATTTAGATAAAAGATAATATTAAAAAAAAAATATCACATTTTAGGGGCATTGTATTTTAAGAATTTAATACTGTCTTATATTAACCTCCTAGTTGATATTTCCGGATCATTGATTTTGACCGGAGAATCTATCGCTTTTTGATAAAAAATTCGCTATGTAGGAGCTAGAAGAACGAGATTTTTTAGATTTTTAAAAGGCATACCAATTTTTACAGTAACAGTAACTGTGTTGAATAAGGGCCTTACAGTGAAATAAACCCATTTTTTTTTTTGTAGATGAATGTTTTTGTACGTGTGCAATTCTAACTGGCTAAAACCAGTTACTACACTACAGAAACTAATGAACCAGTTTTTAACAAAAAAAATCTCTTAACGATAATCTATAAGAAAAAATATAAGTGGATAATCGATAGTTTTCGAAGACGCTTGTCCTCGGTCGAACTGTAGTTGGTAGTGTTTAAATTCTCCGAGCATTCAATACAGCTTGAAAGTTCTATCGTTACTCTTCAGTTTGAAGCCACGGGCTCTGAAGAGAGCGGGGATAATACTCGTAGTACTATTTATTTTTATAAAAAAAATTTATGCTGTTAACGGTGCGGATTTGTGTTTTAAAGGAAACCGTCTTTAGTAAATAACAAATTCATAAATCGATGAAACTAAAACTTAATAAAACTTCAAGGTATGCGCAGTTCTAGTGTATAAAAGTTATCGATATTGGTTTCGTATATTTTAAGTGATACGTGTACAATAAAATTGACATGGGACAAATTGACAAAACATTGTAATAAGCTAGAAAAATGTTGGAAATATTTCCGATGTAAAAAAACCAATTTTCAAAAGATTTGTTACATGTATCGATAGATTTAAGCTTATGTTGAAACCTAGTGACAGTTTGGCCATATTTTCGCTAGATGGCGCTGTACTCAACATTACAGTTTATTTGGTACTTAAGTAGTAGAACTGTTACCATTCTTTCATTTAATAAAGCTTACATAGCATAGAAATGGTATTTTATGAAATTCTGATATTAAACTTAGTCAAATTAATGCCTCAAAAGCCAAATAATACTGACTATTCATGTTCTTAACTAAAGTTCTTGATAAAAACGTTATAGTTAAAGATATATTGATGATTTATAAAATGCCAACTTTATTTAATACTTAGCTCCTGAATAGACTTCGTTCTGTTAAAATTTTATAATAATAACTAATTAAATATAACTTTTTTATATTCTTTCTCTTTATTTAAACTTTCCGTGTACCTTAAGGATAACACGAAAAAAATGGGTCTTCTTGGTCGAGCCGTTTTTAAATTTTGCGCTTAGCAAAATTTATTTTTGTTTATATAAAATGATTTACTTAGATACAAATAGTAAACTTAATCTAATTTTATAAAATCACAGCTATTTGACGTCAAACGCTTATTTAGGTTTAACGACAAGTAAAATTGGCGGTTTGCACATAATATCAGCCACTTTCCTGTCAAAGAACTTCTCGAAATAAACTTCGATACCAAATATATTATTAACTTTTATTCCTTTTTTCATCACCACCAAAAGTATGTATAAATGGTACGCCAATATAGTATAATATGTCATTAGAAAATATTATTCATACAACTTTTTTAGGAAAGAACTCACAATATTATGTTTTCCTGCTTTGGTTGGAGTTAGAGGGCGAGTCAGACTTTTGCAGACTACTATTTACCAGTATTCCTTCAGTGGGTCTTTGCGTTCCAAGGCTGCAGTAACTCTATAAAAAAATCTTGTGGCCTAGTCGAAAATATACCTGACTTTCATTATGGAAATAAACCAATTTAACTGCCGTTCAAATAATTTTAAATAACTTGAGAATAAAAACGACACAGCAGACTATATGGCCCCACACTCTGAGATTGCAAGTGTTGAACGATTTCAGAATAGTTCGCGGACGTCACGAAGAGTGATGAAGTAAACCACCCACTTAATGCTCACTTTGTGCTCAACAACGTACGCAAAGTACCCTTTTTAAAATATGCCAGTAAAGACAAAGTGTAAAGAACATTTTGGGCTGATAAACCTTTACATATATACATAGATTAAATATTGAGAGCGCAGTTTCAGTTTTTTGCGTAGTCTGTCGTATAAATTGAGTTACACACTGACGAGGCAAAGAGAAACGCAGCGCTGTTTGAGTTACACTAACTTGAAAAGTAAACGTAGGCCTACGCTTGCTACGCGCTTGTAGCACCGCATCACATCGTAGCTCGTAGCACGCCGCGTAGCATATGTTAAAAGACTCGTAGCGACTGTGCTAGAACCGGTCCCAGTACCAATGTAAACAAGTTAGCGCTTTTGAAAAGCCGCGTGAATTTTGAAACGGCTGCCTGGCGGAATTCCGCCGGAGCCTGCCCGAGCGACGCGCCAACCGAAAAGGTAAATGGGTCATAAAGGCGTATCAATATTGACCGCGCGACTCCCATCCAGCGTACATCATGCCCGTTATATTGGCCATATCTCACGTTATGCGGAGAAGCCATTTTTTCGCTACTAATTTATGTACGTGTCGCTCTTTTTTATTTTTTTTAAGCGTGTCCTTTTTTCGAATTTCGATATTGGGATCGAGGCAAACGCGCTGCGGTTACGGGAATAATGCGGGTGTGGAGCAGATAAATCGCCAGAGTTGAAATCATGGGGCTCCGTTACATAAAGGCTGTCATTTAAAGTGATGTTATCGGTATTTGTGAATCGGAAAAGTGGATCGACTATAGAGCCAAGTCGTCGGTCACTATGTCCGTTGGAAAGTTCTGGATTAATCGGTTCTCTGTGAGCATGATAAGTTGTTTTGAAGTATGTTTTATTGCCTGTTAGGGATATGGGAATATCAGAAACAGCTACCACAGCCTCAGAATGAAAAAGGGCATTAAAAATCTCAGGTGGGTGAGACAGTAAAAGTCTGACACTCCCTCTCGCTCCACCCAGAACGGCAAGAGATATTCAGTGTCATAACACCTCAACTTAAAAAAAAGATTGTACTTAAACATCACTCAATACACGTTTACAATGTCAGTTGTACTCAAGATAGTTTTACAGTTCGATATAAAAATACAAAGTACGTGAAGTCAGGAGTTAAGTAGTCCCGCCAACATTGAGCACTAGTGCCGGTAAGCCGAAAAGTTAGCTGGAGCAGAATACTGCGTTCACGTCTACCTTTTGTGCTGAATTAGTGCAACTAAGAACTGGGAACGCTCAACTTTTTAAGAGCTTTAATACGAATTTGTTTTAAGTTTAATTGAAAACCTTCGAGATAAAAAAAAGTTGTATTGAAGATTTGTGTTCGGAGTTTTGGCGGAAAACTCTCTCTTACAAATATAAAGTGATTTGGATAATATTTCTTAAGATACCAGCTTGAAAATATTACTGTTAATTGATTCATGATAGCCAAGTCTAATGCTATCTCGATTTATTATGATGGTCACCCATCCGCTAACTGACCTCGGCAAGCGCTGCTTAACCTATGAAAATATAATCATTAAAATTATCAATCAGTTCGTCTACGTATTAGATGTCTATTTCATGAAAAAAATGTCTTTCCGCCATCCCGCTTTCACCATCGGACAAACCGTCGTACGGCGAGTATTCAC
The DNA here is from genome assembly GCA_030763345.1 of Mythimna separata. Taxonomy (NCBI): domain Eukaryota; kingdom Metazoa; phylum Arthropoda; class Insecta; order Lepidoptera; family Noctuidae; genus Mythimna; species Mythimna separata. The sequence continues at coordinate 14,936,035 of CM061167.1, read as the reverse complement.
TCTTACGTTGTCGAAACCTCTACGGTCCGGACTAAGCGTTTCGCTTCGTCGTTTATACCACGGACATCGAGGGATTGGAACAATTTGCCTGCTGCGGTTTTCCCGTCCGATTATAATTTAGGTGTCTTCAAGGCTAGAGTGAATAGGCTTTTAATAAGCTAGTGCGCCTCACCATCAACGATTGCATCACTGCTTACCATCAGGTGGGATCGCAGTCAAGCACTAGCTTATAACAATTTAAAAAAAAAAAAATTAGCTAACACTAACCAGCAAAATACAAAAAAAAAAATAAGGAAATTCTTTCACCTTAATAATGATATTGTTTAAAACAACTATTTTAACGCAAAATTCTTTTCTACCATAAAAAAATCTGTTAGGAATCTCGCCGACTTGATTAAATTCCATTCAAAAAACAAGCTTATTACTATTTCCGTAAACAATTTGATGTCTTTAATTTTTTATTTTACCTAAACGGTGTTTTGCCACCCTTTTTAATTAGGGAGTGAGGTATAATTAAAAGGGATGCCGATGATGTTGACAAAAGGGTAATCGAGATTTTTGACTGAGCGTCCTATTTCATTGAAGCGTCTTATCCATAGTGAACACGCGGAACTTAGCATAATCGTACGTCGATAAAAAGTAAGAATTACGTTACTCAGGAATCTTTAAGTCAAAAGTGAATAGGTTTCTTCTAGGTAAGCGCGCTCCATCGTCGACCGCATCTTCGCTTTCCATCAGGCGAGATAGCGGTCAAGCACGAACCTTTAAAAAAAATTCCAATATCCCTTTAATAAAAATATCGTTAAAGCAGGTTTTTATATAATTACTTCTCCTTCTTTACATTTCCCTACAAACTATAAAAGTATTAAAATTCAGCAGAAACTTGTTTAAAAATACCTTAGCTCGTATAACCAAATAAACTCCTTTAAATTACGGTTTAAACTGATAGCGAACATAAAATTCTCACGAGGAGTTGTTTTAGGCCCCACTTTGCATAACGATGCGGATATAAAACACTTTAGGGTTATCATGGAAGCCACGTGTGCCTTTATGTATTAAATTGTGATAAAAAATTAATATATCTGTTTTCTTCCCCCTTTAAGGGACTTACTGCCTATAAATTCCTGTCATCATCATCATCTGTATCGGGGTCGGCTTCCAGTCAAGCTGAATTTAGCTGAATACCAGTATTTTACCAGGAGCGGCTGCCTACCAGACATCCACAACCCATTAACTGGGGTAACACGGTGTCTATAAATTCCTGTACTACATTAAAAAAAATTGTAGCATTTGAAGAAGTATTCCCCCTTCAGCACCCAGTATTTCGGCACCAAAAGTTTCGACACCCAAGCTATTCCCGATTCGGCACCAATAAGTATTTTGGATAGTGGTAATACAAAATCCCAATCCAAAATACCAACTATCAAATTTCTTTCAATATCAGGGTTTTTTTTTGTCGGAATGTAAGCCAAACGGAAGCCATACATATGCAACAATCAACAATTGCTGGATTAAAAATCCCCAGTACCCTTGTCTCGTGGCTGAGTAGTGAAATTGCTCCCATCGTCAAGCCACAATCAGCCGCAATAAACGGTCCGCCTATAGACTCTACACTTTACGCACAGAATGACTGGCCGCTATGCCTGCTTTATTTATCTTAGTGCTTCTCAATCTGTGGTTCATGAACCACTGGCGGTCTGAAAGAGCTAAAATATGATCCACAAAAAGTTTACAATTTGGTTATCTAAGTCAAAAATCAAGTTGATGCAAACTGGGTTTAGGTTTTCATTAAAGAAATACGTAGTTGTGCTATAATTTTTTTATGAGTTTTTTTGTTTAACATATCTATGTGAACACCATCTGGTGATAGTAAAATTATTTTCTGGATGTCTGGTCCTTACTTGCAATAAAAAATACAATGAGTTAAAAAGAAAGGTTAGGAACCACCTACTTATCTTTTGAAAATTCAAGTTAGTATTCCAAAAATGAGTTAATCGTTGACCAATTTTTAATCGTTGGAAAAAAAATCCGTTCACAAAAAACGGCGGTCGTTTTAAAAAATGCCTAATTACAAAATCGTGCGTCTTTTAAATCGTTGTTCCTATTTGTTTAGGAGGGTTGGCATTACTTTTGTTTATTTACATTAAACGGTTGGAAAGATTATCCTTAGAAATAAACAATAGCGGGGGAGCGGGGGCCGAGTCCTCGCGGTCGACTGCGTCCCGCTGATAGCGCCGGTACGTGAGCCCGAATATGTTAGCGATACTTTTCGCTGATCTAGACAATTATTCCGTACAACAACTATTGTTTTTTTTTTTCCGTAAGTTATGCCAGCTGCGTGTGACATGTTGCTGCTTTTTATTCACACGGTTTTAGTGCTGCAGTTGTAAACAGCATTTTTATGAATGACGTCAACTTTAAGTAATCAATAAAATTTATTGGACTAGTGGTTATATAAAACACACAGTATTTCAAAACGACTAGGAACCTAATATCTAAACTTTAAAATAATCCTAAACCAAACACAGGATCGGTGCTTAATCTAAATCAGTTTTTCAATCACGTCACGCCTGCTTCATCTGTATGCAGACAGTTTAAAATTCATACACATTGCATTCGGAACGTTTCAATTCAATGCACTATTTTTCATTTAGTATCGACTCACTGCAGCGTCGAGTTGATCCTGAATGAATGGTGTCCAAATTAGTAGCAAGTTAATAACTCTCTTTTGAACCGACATCAATATTATTTTGAAATTTACATTTATTTCGTCAGGGTTTTCGCGAAACCCCTTTTACTGAGTAAAACGACTCGTAAAATACACGAGAACCGTCGTGAGCAGGCATTCTCGCTCCGCTAGCTTAATTATTCATTACGTTGCTTAGTTACTCAAAAATCCATATCGCATTTAATTTTCAAGATACTGTAATTGAACTCTTAAAATCTATATTAATAATATAATAAATATTACAGTTACTCTGATAGCCTGTTACGCTTTTAGTAATTTAATTTAATGAACAGGTTTTGATAAAAGGTACGTGGTAAGCTTGATCCTCAAGAAAGGTTACAAATCTAACCTTTATCTGATTTCGACTATTCGACGTCACGTCCACAATAACCGATATTCGCGTGTAGAAAGTCGCGGGCAAAACCCAGTATTTTATAAATGCTCGTAGAATTCATGAGTACTTAATATTTGAATGCCTCCAAAATCCAATCCATCAAGCTGATAGTTTATTGAGGAATGAACTTAAAATATGAATCGTCCCCTAAAGTCAGGTGCGCCCCAAAATGAGAGCCAAATTAAATTTTCCATTCGTCTGTAAAAAAATCAGAGAGCAAAAGATTTCCGCTCCGGTGGGATTGCTAGAGTAATAGCGGTGCATTTTTCGACTGTAGCTCAGATAAAAGTACTGCATCGTCAAATGTGAGGGATTGCCGACTCAACTTTTTAAGGTAAGCGTTCTTTTGATCGCGCTCCTCACCAATAATGCTACATTAAAATTGCAAAATGGACGTCTTTGTTTCCGCTTGCGAGTCTTTTTCAAAAGACTCACAAGTATTTGTATCAAGTTGATGATTGCGGGATGCCATTTTATGCTTCACAGAGCTCCTGAGAATTGGAGCTGTAGAAATAAGGCATAAAATATGCGTAAAATCAATTATCTGAAGAAATATTCTTCTGTAGATATTAAAAGATAACTGATTTGCATTAATGAAGGCTGACAGCCGTTTCCTTTAAGATATAGCTAGTGCTTCTTTATTAATACAAATGGTTACAAGTAGGAACGCCAAAATGCATTGCAGAGAGAAATAGCAGAAGAGTGATGTTCGTAATATTTTTAGTTTGCGGAAAGAACGAGGCAGTGATGTGTTGGCTCATTTGTTAGGGCTCCGGGTAATCGAATAGAAGACATGAATGCTTGCTAATTGAACGAGGTAACACTGCTCTTCGGAGAGGTTTCTTACGCAGATTTATCGCACTTAAAATATTTCACTAGTTACTTTACTTTAATCTTCTAGTATCTATATAATAGTAAAGTCTCAATGTTTGTTGTCGAACTCCTCCGAAATCGCTTAATGGATTTTTATGATTTTTTTAAAGTATACTTGGTAGGTACGAGAAAAGATTATAGGCACATAGACATACATACATTACATTTGCCGCGTTAGTTACTGTATTTGGTATATTATTATAAAAACCTTCACCGATATACTTAGGTACATTATACTAGAAAACTAATTAACTTCTGCTACATCACAACTTCAAATTCAATTAAAAACCAGCGTCAAGCACTAGTAGTCTGGCATTTATGTTGAACTGGACCCATAATGACGCTGTCGTGAGGCACATTATTATTTTTTTGCTTCTTTTTTGCATAACCTTTCCTATCTAGTGTTTGTGTGTCTTTTATAATTATGGAAAATAAATCTATTTTCATACAAAACATTGTTAACCCAGTTTCTTTGAAATCCGTCGAAAGAGTGTGGAAGGTATAACATAAACACCCACTCTCAAAATTTCTAATATTAGTATAATGACACACTTATATATTTGTAATTTAACTCATTAGGTTCTGTAACTACAGTCCTATTGATAATTGAATAATTACTAAGTAAGGGGCCGATAAAGCCGGTACTGTAGTGGTTACCTACACCTTTTAGATAACATTTTCGAACATCCATTAAAGGCTTTAAGGGATTAAGCGAGATTTCAAGCCATGCCCTTTGCGTTCCGTTTTTGCACTTAAATGTACTCGTATTTCGGATTAATGGCATTTGTTTTGCAGGTGTCTGCTTTTTTGGAATTTTATGCTTCTTTTTTTTCGTTTTGCGATACTAATTAGTGTCGCTAAAAAAAATACAAACACAAATGAAATAGGTTTTTGTGGACACAGGTACAAGGAACCGTGTAATATAGATTGACTTTTTTTGAGGTGGAAAATAGTCAAGTGACTTTTCTCGTTTTAGAGTGACTTGGGCTTTTAGGCCTTTTGTTTTCTACGCTCACGGTATCTTTTTCAAATACTAAGTACATATAGAATGGATGAGTTTAGTTTCATTCGACGTTTTACTTTTACACCTTATCTAATTTTCAAGATACGTAAGTACACGAAAGTTGTAACCGTTGCAATTTTGTAATTGTAGCAATTTATTTTTATAAATTGGTAGGTACAGTTAACCAATTACCTGCATAAGTACTGCGGAAACTGTTGGTAGTTAATCTTTATCCCTTACTATGCTTGTTCATCCAATAATTGGCTTTTAGCAACCCCTATTGTAAGACTCCCTTTAGTGTTCAATAAAGATCATTCTACTTATCCATCCCCCTATCTACAAAGATACTAGTAAAACGTCCTTTACAAAATAATTTACACAAAAAACTTGACACACTTTCCAATTTAAAAAGATAACTTCCCAACATTATCACCAGCCTGCTTTGCATTTTTGCGAAAACGGAATTATTATTATTAAAAAATTCTCCATCAAATAAGGGAGAAATTGTTTGATAACAACCCCACATTGAGATTATACGGATTAAATTGAAAACGTAGCCAGAAAAATATGCAGACTCACGCGCCGCGCCCGCCTTATCGTAACCTCATTGGCAATCTCGAACGGATAGAATGTACTCTGAATATTGTTCCGCTGAAAAAACTTAAGATTTCTTGACTAAATTCCGCGTGGAATGACGACCAGCTTGTGATGGCTATTTGTGCATTAAAGTGGTTAAATTATATTTTTTCTGTAAACAAAGAGACAGGGCGGAAATTATTAGTAAATGATTAGATTATTTTAAGATAATCCTTTTCGATCACAACGCCCAACTGTTTTGCGAGCAATGTGCTATGCCCACTGCCACTTAAGTTTGGCGATTCATCGGGGTTTTAAATAATGATTGGATTAAAAACATTGTGATTTAGAAAAGAGCAAATTCGCTCTTCAATAGAGCCTGTCTCACAGAGTTACAAATAGTTTCTTACAGTTTCCAAATCCTCTCAAGAATAGAGTCATTTCAAAAACTCCCAAACTTTACCCCACAAACAAAACGAACTTGAAATTTTATATTCGTTTCAGCTCAGATATGTGAAAATAACTATATAATATGTTGAAAGAAAACTCTTCGTCCGACGTCTCCACGTAAGTTACGAGCTAAGTTTTTCTTGTATTACTTTTACTACACGAACTTGTTCAAATATGCCAACTCGAATAAATGTAAGACCTGATGTCCCGTTATGTACGGTTTTTCAAATTACATTACCGAGGCAGGCGTAGTCGGCATCCAAGTAGCTATATTGTGAATCGATTTGGAGCATGCGGTGCGGACAAAGGACGGTGAACGTTGCATTACGATAATGCATTTTGGAATACCGAAATTCCGTGACCGTACCAAAAACGGCCATCACCGAAACGATAACACTACTTTCACAACAATTATCTGCACGACTCGTTGGCAGTGGTGACTGGGTTTCAGTGAGGACAGCTTCTTGGCAAACAACTAAACATGCTATTTAAGCTGTTTTCAGAATACAAATTCATAATGAAACAGCGTTTAAACAAAGTGGAGTAACACCAAGTTAAAACTAAAACTCGACTAATAGGAATAATAAGAATTATTGCAGTAAAAGCAAAAATTGGATACTTGGGTTTTATAAGACAAATCTAACGATTTCTTAACTGTTTGGAAGATACAAGTCAATAAAGACATTTACAAATATACCTACATAGAAACATCCACACAAAATACGGTTGATAAACATAACCCTTCCTCGGTAGTCGGGTAAAAACAGGTAGCCTACCCAAACTACTCTCAAAACATTTTAGTTTGATTGAGCTATATTATTGTAGCACACAACATTAAAGTGATACTCCAAAGACCGTAGAGATAGATGGATAAGGGTCGATTTGAAGCCAGAAGGCACATTTTATCTCACCACATTACTTCTAAAGATCCATTCTACTTTAGCTTTGATCTTTGAAAGCACCCCTATATGGTACGGCTACGGCCATCACTCCCCTTTCAAATGTCATCTACAAAACACTTTTACTTACATAGGCTTTAATAATAATAATTAGAAAAACTGACTCGTTTGAACGAACGAAAAAGCTCTTAGTGAAATTATTATGAAAGTTTTAAAAAGGGCTCATATTGTGCTTTTTGCAGAAAAAGTACGAACAGTTTAATATTAAAATAGTTTTGCTTTGGCGTTGGTATTTAGGTAGGTACTGATGCTGCATCGTGCACCAAGTAGCGTAAAAATTTTTCATTAAATTGTTGGTTTAATTAAATTATTATTGACCTATTTTTGAGTCTTCGAACTTCTTTTTACGCCTTAGTAACATTCAAGTAAGTTGAAAACAGTTTTACATGTACTCCTATAAGAGAAAATTCCACAAGTGGGTACAATTACAAATGAATAAATCTGGGGGCCAGTGATAAATCCTTAGAGCTGTTTCCCCGTTTTATCTCCGTTATCTGGGACGTGCGATCTCCTGCCCTCACATACTAAATGTGGTGTGTCATCCACTCCTTTTAAATTATACATGCGATTTTAAGTAACCAGCCACGGGATCACGATGCAGAACCCTCAATTCCGCTTATCTGCATGATTTCACAGTGATAGCCACCCGTTCGGGTAAATTGATTCAATAATATTTTCATCTTGCACATTTTGTATGTAAACCCTTTAGTGCGCTGATTCCATACTGATCGGTATGTTGTAATGTATGTAATTGGGTTGGATTTTATCTGCTTCTAAAGTTGTATTATAGGAAATTAGTTGAATATGAAGCAAATTATAAAAAAAATAGCTGCTACCTGGTTTGTATACTTAGGTACTCACTTTTCACGTAACTGGGTACATAATATGTAAATACAATTAACATCAATAGAAGGTGACTCATTAGTATACAAACATGTAGTATCGTAAACGTTAACAGTAAAACGTAAAACAATATATTTGTACGAAAAACATTAACACACGAAAACGAAATTCAATATCAACATAACAGAACATAGGATGACAGATGATCTCGAAACGGCGAACAAAACAACATTGAGAAATAACGGAAAGCCAATATGTCGCAACGAAATGAAGAAATGACAGAGGTAGGAAACGATGCGCAAAATTTTATTACGATTCTAAGGAACAGCAACGTCATACAAACTGAGAACAGATCGCGCCGACATTGTATCGGGCTCAATAACTACATATCACAAAAGAGTCGCTGCATCGCCCCGCATTTTATAGCGGAACTGGATCGATCCGCTGGATATTGCTTGCGACTTGCAGCTTGCCCAATGGAAGATTGCTACGTTAAAAATTGCGCGCTGAAAGGTCTATTCATGCGATTCGCACAGAGTTTGAATACCAACGCAACGCTCCGACGTACAGGTGCGGTTCAGGGCACATTTTATATTAGCCGAACGCCGCCCTCCCTCGTTTCACCCCTTATTTCCATTGGGAATGCTAATGAAAACAAACACATGCGTATTTTCAGTTGCGCTTAACATATTTTAACTCCCGCTGTCCTAAATTAAAAAACTACGCGGTTCTCAAATTGGAAAACTTTTGAGAGTAACTGCATCCGCGAGGATACCGGAGAACTTTTGTTGAAGGCTACGGCAGACAAGACTACAACGTACCTACTCGCAAGTACACCTAAATAACAGAAACTCAAGTGAGAGCTAATGAAGACATCATTTTCCACTCACAGAAAAACAATGATGCGAAGGAAGTTTTCTACTTTACGGGCGGTGAAGTTTTTTAATTTAGTCCTAATGGAGGAAATATCAAACGAGGCATCAAACCATTTGCGAATTCGCAACGGCACTGAAGCTTGCTAATGACCGATATTATTCGAGACATTAAAAAACCTTTTACAAATACAGCGAGTTTTCAATATAAAAGTTATTTGAACACAACTTGACAACATTTTGTGGTTTATTTTAAGCGTTACAATCATAGGCTGGTTGAAAAGTTATGAGTATTTAAGCTAGAGTTAAATATAATGTTCCAAATATTATTATTTCAAACAGTTTTATTTAAAAGGTTTATCTTAATTGGAATATTTAGAGAGATAATAAAAGAAAGAAAGTTGGAACGAAGATCTCGAATAATTTATAAAAGTTGTTTAAACTACGACACTTTCGAGCTTCTCTCTTGTATTTAGGCATTACTTAGCCTTTCGTTTCTTTTGATGGATAAAGAGTCCTTAAGTTTACAACCCGCAAAATCAAAGATAAGGAAAAACAGACATCTTTGGCTTATCATTAACGAAATACAAAACGAAATTAGATAAATATCAATTTTAATATAAACACTCCTTGTGGATAATGAAATGGAGAGTAGATATTCAAAGTACCATTGCAGAAGTAATAAAATTATGTATATTACTTTTTACTCTATGATGCAAAATACGCAAAACTAGTATGTAGTTCTAAAAAAACTGTTATTACATTCAAATAGTCATCCCAAAAGACGAGTTTACAAACATTCTGTACAGCGAACAACAAAACGCTGATCCATTCAAGCCGAGTTCTTAAGCACGAGTATTTAGCTTTCATCATCTGCCTAGCCTTTTCCCAACTGTATTGGGGTCGGCTTCCAGTCAAGCCGGATTTAGCTGAATACCAGTGTTTTACGAGGAGCGGCTGCCTACCAGACCTCCACAACCCATTAACTGGGGTAACATGGTACTTCATGGCAAGACTGGAGTCAGACTTACTGGCTCTGACTATCCGTAACGACTGCCAAAGATCTCCAAATGACAGCCGGGACCAACGGCTTAACGTGCTTTCCGAGGCACGGAGGAAACTCGTTATGTTAAGATGGTCACCCATCCACAGACCAACCTAGGCAAGCGTTGCTTAACCTTGAAGATCGACCTGTGCGGCTGTTATTATCTAGCCACGAGCTCCTCCGAGTATTTAGCTTTGACATGTGAAATATGTAGATACGACTATGTGAATGTACACGATGCAGTGGGAATTCAAACGATAAGCAAAGGACGGATACCGACCCTTTGACGCAAGCCAATTGTATTTGCCATGAAGCTGCCGTCAATTCACTGACGGACATAGGGATTTAACGCTTTTAAACACAGTGGACCTGTCCCATGAACTAAACAAAAGAGGATATTCTCGTTCACTGTGCTAAACTGTTTTCAAAAAAACCGATCGTTCGTTCGCAAAGGAATTCTCTCCATTATACTGTGCGCAAACGACACTTTGACGTCAAAATACTTCCCAAACCTATTGGGATTGCCCTTTGATACGGCATGCCTGCCTAAACACACTTCTATTTATGTCTCTTCAAAGGATAGAGGACCTTTTTTTATAGAAGAAAAAATGCGCTTGTCCCCGTGACTATGATTCTGAATTCAAATTTAGAAAGGAATTTTATACATTCTCACTAAAGTCTGTTTTTTAATTTCAGAGACTAAATTGACATAAGCAAATGTCAAATTTAGAATAATAATTATGTCAGTTCTTTGTGTTGTCACAAGTGTCACAACCCACGTAATGTTTTTAAAAAACAGACTTTAAAACCGCATTGCCCGACGACAGCAAGTATTTTTATCTTGATATGTAACCTCCGTCATAAAATATCACAAACCTTTATTCACCTATTTTCTTTCAACCTGACAGGATACACGTAACGAGATTTAGAGATTCTAAATCGCAATCGACACGGTTTTTCCATCTATATGTCACCGTGCACAAAAATTGTTTGACACTTTTCAACGGAAACTTTACTAATCATCAGTGACGTTGACGTTTTTAACTTTTGTTACATGGATATGGCCTACTGCGTATTTTAGGTATTCGTTTTGAGTCTTTTTAGAGTTCCGTATGTAAAGGGTAAAACGGGACCCTGTTACTAAGACTCCACTGTCCGGCCGTCTGCCTGTCTGTCACCGGAATGTATCTCATGAACCGTGCCTAGCTAGACAGTTCTCATTATTGAAATTTGTATTATTTCTGTTGAGCCATGCCCTAGTTTTGTACATGTAATATACACATAAACTGATCTCATGAACCACTAAGTCTATTGCAAAAAAAAAACCATTCAATAGTGTTTTAGTTTACAGCGAACAGATAGACAGACTGACGAGATGATAGACTTTGTTTTATAATAAACAAAAATAAGGAAGTGTTCACATATCAAAAAACTGACTCTCTTGTTTAAAACCAGTGGTATTTAAGTTCAATAGAAGCGTTGAACACAGGTGTCTGAAAAGAAGGCAGCATAAGTACGAACCTCCGTTTTTGTATGAGCTTCGTTATAGTGAGAACTTGAACGCGAAGCCAGTGTGGTTAATATCCTTTTTGAAACATTTCCACTAGCTCGCTTTTCAAACGCGCTTGTTTCGCAACAGTGAAGGTAGCACAAGGCGACCGCGTCACAGACCCGGGATATAAGCTTCTTTCTTTAATTTATATACATAAATCCGAATTAAAACCGAAAGAGGGCCTCGAATAAATAATGTCGGCTCGTTTTTCGAGGTCTTAGATCCGTCGTCCTACTTTATACGGGCATGTTTTTATTTTTCGTATTTAAAAACTCGGGTAATTATGAGTAAGCAGATTCAGCGGGGGAAATTTTGTGTCTCAGTTGTTTATTTTTATATTTGTTTGTGTTTTTTTTTTTTTTGTAACTGAAATTTACCTCGAAGTGGGGAATGAGAAGGTTCTTTTTGTAACACGATTTCGGCTCGGTTTGTGATGTTTAGTTTGTACTTTGTTATGTGGGTTTGTTGGAACATGTAGACATGTTAAAGAAACATTAGCTTAATTAGATTTGATATAGAATTGTTCTCAAATAAGAGCTAAAATTCCAATAATGGCTGCATTTGTTCATTTGTTTTTGTTAATAAAACTGTAAACTATAATTAGCAAGTATGCATTATAGCCCAAACTTATTTTAACTAACAAGGTTAAGTTATTCCGTAACTAATTACTTATAATATATTTAAATAACAGAGAAAACTTACTTTAAACCAACTACAAAGCGACAAAAAACCGCAGCACACATTTCACAAAGAGCCAGTGAAAAAAAGGAATTAAGAACAGAAAATACGAATAAAAACACACCAATATACGCTGCAGGTTTAAACAATACTTCGTTACGACGCTAAATTTACCCGAGTCTCCTCACATTAATTAAGGGTAGAGCGCGCGTAGAATGTTATTGTACCCAGGGAAAAAATTAAAATGCCCTTCCACACGTTCAGCGAACATACGCGCGTATTTGTTCATAGTATGTTTGTTTTCGCCATCGGAAGGCCCTGGCGGACCTGTATTGTGTGTTGTGCCTGATTTTGAAACATTCTTTATTAATTTTGTTGATGAGTTTTTGAGGGTATGTTTACTTTTTGGGGTGAAACTGCTTTGTAGGTATGGGGGATTTTGTAGGCGAGAATAAAAGCTGTAACGGATGGGCGTATTATATAGCAAAATGGTTTAAAAATTCTTTATTTGTCTTAGAAATTACTTAGTGAACAAATAACTTTATATCTGGTATCCTTTCTTCTTATTTTTTGCTAGAAAATGTTTAGTAACTGTACCAGGAAGCGCCTCTTCCAGTTAGCTTTAAAAAAACAAGTCAACTCTTTATATTTTCTCACGGCATTTTTCAAAGTCCTTGTTGTTTCGCGTTGAAGGATTAAAACGAAAAATGTGATAGAGATGAAAGAAAAAAAAGCATGTACAAAGAACACTCGACAGTTACAGTTCAGTATTCCCTGAGGGCAGTACGTTGGAACGCGTTACGAAGTGAAAAAATTCTAGCGTACAATTTCATGTTACCAAACAATTGCAAATACAGTTTAGTACAATAATTTTCAATAACTAATTTCACAGCAAGCTTATAAGTTATTATTAGTGGTGTAGTTATGTAGCAGTGTTGAATAATATTTCAGCTACAGGCCGCGATACAATCACGCAATGACAATTAGTTTGCCGATTCGTTGATAAACATTGCGCTTTCACACGCGGCTTTTCAAAACTATCAAGTTTCGACCTTATAAACTGTTTTACCGATCATTTTATTAAATATGTAGGTAGTTTGGAATCGTTTAATTAGAATACACATCAGCATATATCGGTGTGCTGCGGAAACGGTTTAATAAGTTACTGAATGAAAAGGGCAACTGAAGAACGTATTGCGATTTTAGTCAGAAGTCAGACACTCTCTTCCATTTTATCCCAGAGTAGGAAATGTCATTCGGAGTATTTTCACTCTAAATAAAATCTGTTTTAGATAAATCCGTGGCCCAAATTCTTCCACAATTAACTGTGTTAAAAATTTTCGCTCAAGACTTGTAAAAAAACTAAAAATGCAACATATCAAAAACGTCTTTCGTAATGGCATTATGAAAACTTATCCACATCACACCATGGATGGCTTCAAAGGAACATTTTACACCCTTTGAAGCCGCGGAGCAGTTGCTCAAAGAAAAAGAACGATAATGATACATACACAACAATCTGCCATTACGTCTCAACAGTTGCTACTGCACATGTCTTGTAGTGTGCATTAGTAAGTTTTTTTTAACAAAAAAACAGAGGCTAAAATCAAAACTAATGAAACGACGTTACATTAAGAAATAAAATACTTTCGGTAATGAAGTAGGTACCTCTTTCAGGGTTTTTTGCAATTTACGTTGGTGATTGTTACACAATCTTCTATAATCAGTAAGATAGTTTGATAAATATAACCGAAGCCCCATCACAAGGTCAGGGTCGGCAGTAATTTACCGTCAAAGTGAGTAATGATCCGCTAATGACAGCCGACATTATTGCCATTATTCTTCGCAGTCAATACTGGCAGTCTGTTACAGCCTTTATCGCTCGCCTTTGATTGCCACATTAATATAATTAATATGATACTCGATTAGAACTATGTTTACAACTGTATAATAAATTCAACAAGTGGGTATTATGGGTAGGTATTTAATATAGATAGTAAATAATCATAAAAATTATATTATTTTCTTGAGTGCATAAGTGATGATAATTATAAGCTGACAATCAATCGTCAACTTATAATTATAAGTCAAATGACACATTTTTTTATTGGCCATGTCATTAAACTTCTCATTTTTAATGGGAAAATAAGATAGCCTCAAATAAACTAATTCAACATTCTTACAACACCAACTAAATATTATTACTCCAAGAGCGAGCGAAGCGAGTTCGGAATCGTAGGGCCGGCGCAGGCAGGTAATGTTAGAAGTATATAGTTATTTTATTTATAACTACTCAGAAAGTGGCTTACATATCAAATAACTATCATAAATACAAATACTCGTTAATTTTAAAAAGAAGTCTGATTTATAAGCGTTCTATGAATATAGAGTTAGTTGAAAGACGACAATCAATCCAAGGACTATGTTTGAAAAGAAACACAGTAGGTGTAATCAGCGTAATAATGTACCCACCGCTGGGATCTCCGCTAGATAAGGTAATGAGCCGTATCTCACCAGGTGGGCCCAGAGCGGGTTAGATGTCACATGTCTTCGATTTCTTGATTCTAGGACATGCCGATTATCTCACGATGTTTTCCTTCGCGGATTTGAGCAAAAGAAAATTATAATGTAACAATAATAATCTTTAATCTATAAAAAATATACTTTCGATAATTGCTTACTGACTTTTGTATATCTTAACTTATAAATAGCGACTCAGATTTTAGTGTCTTTGTAAACTTTACAAAGCGATTAGCCGCAAAACAAATTGCTTAAAAGCTTTTAGCTTCTGAAGAAATAAATCAAATAACCTAAGGAATCTTTTGACATTGACAGAAAATAATGAAGAAGAAAATTGTAAGGCTACTTTAATCACACTATCACACTAATATTATAAATAGCTATTATAATGTTAGTGTGTATGTTTCTTCACTTATTCTTTCTTTACGTTCGAATGGCTGAACAGATTTGCACGAAATTTGGCACATGCATAAGCCATGTCCTGGATTAGAATATAAAAGTTTTTTTTCCCGGGAGTATGTGTCGTTGACGTAGGAGAGCACTAAGAGAAGATTTTCCAAAATTCACTTCCTAAGAGGAAGAAACGGAGGTTCAAAGTCGGAACAGAGAAACCTTATTTCACGCGGGCGTAACCACTGGTAGAAGCTAGTTCGTAACACTATAAAGACATGACGAGAGTGGACAAGTATATTAAAATATAACTCATTTCATTTTTAATCAACACGAGATAAAAACCACTAGTTTCAATCAGAGTCCAACGCTCTGTAACGGTGCGGTCATAGCGAACTGTCCCCGAGTTCTACAAAGGGTTAGAAATGCAATATTTAAACAATTGTATTTGCCCATGCATAGCTGTTTGAACTCGCAATACATTGTAATATATTTCTATAAGTTTCATAATTAAGTGTCACTCTTTGACAAAGTTTTGTACGTACAAACGTTAAAGGAATGCGGGATATTTGTTCATTTAGTACACCTATATTACTCTGTACCTGTTTCAATATGTGTATTGCATTCGTTTGTCCGATTTATAGAACTTCGCTAGATTTTAATGAAACATTTTTAACAATGTGTATTTGATTTTCAAATTTGCGTTTCGTTGAAACTATTTCATAGGTTGGAGTTTAATTCTAGCAATCCGCCTCAACTTCGCTCGAATCCTTGAAATTCTCGACTTTTTCTACTGTAATATGCCTGTATTTTACTTTCCAAACTTCCTTATAATTCACTCTGTCTATTAATGATAACTGCATGCACATCCATTTATTCTTTTTTGAGTTAAGTAAGTGAATAAACAGTCAGTCGCGATGTGGAACTTTGTTTTATAACAAACAATGTAAAGATTTATTTTATTCACAATTCTTTTTGGTTTTCACACGAAAAATCATTTACACGCAAACAAGCGAGCCTATAATTGCATTGCCTACATTAAAAAATTGAGCCCCGAATACCGACTTCGACTTCAAAATTCAATGAAAAATCACAAACAACAATTTCCATTTAAAATATTTGTCCGCACCATCGCTCCTTGCATTTTCCGATAGAAAACGGCGAAACAAAAGAATTACAAGCGCGTGTTTAATTAAGGCCGATGGATGGATAGACTGACGTTACTACGTGACGAAACTGTAGATTTTTCAGTCGGATTTCTTGTTAAACCTTTAGTGGGTCTCCGTTGCGATTTTTACGCTGAAACATTTGTTCGAAACTTTCTGGAATACTGTTTCACTTAATTTGTTTTAGCTAAGGAATTATTTTAGTCTAAGAAAGGAAACTTCGTATCCATGCTAATATTTGAAATGTGAAAGTAATCCCGTCTATATGCTACCTCTTTATATTTTAACGAATTTAGATCAAACTTGGCACATAGCTTCATCATGTATCTGTTGTAGATATATTGACGTGAATTTACTTAGACTTGGGAGTCTCTCCTTAGAATATTTTGAGAAAATCACGCAAGTGAAACCGCTACCAGAAATTATATTTTGTCATGAAGTTAAAAAAAAATCTTTTATCAGCAAAAATATTTAAGAACCATTCACTGAGCCGGAAACAAAATCCGTAATTACGGACGAAATTAGTTGAATGCTTATGTTATAAAAAATTCTAATATGCAGCGGCAATAGAAAACTAATAAACTAACCTGTTAAAACACAATTAAATAGTTTACCATTCAACAAATTACCGTTTTTAGAAGAGGGAGATTATCAAATGAATTCTCCCGCTCTGGGGTGAAATGAGTGGTGTCAGACTTTTACCCACCTATGTTAATTAATTAGCTTATTTCTTTCTAATGCCACGGTAACACTTGAGAAATTCCCGCATCTACATAATAATATTATCTGCATTCGACTAACCTACAAAGCCAGAAATCCTTCCAAAATTCAAGTCCCAATGACTGCTTTAATAGTAATTTCGGTTAGCGGCAATAGATAGGTTAATTGATAGTGTGGCTCAGAACAATGCGTTGACACGGAGCCGATTTCATTCCGCTTGCGGTGACAGAGCACCGCAATTGCAATATCCGAATTGCTCGGATAGAGCATATTTTACCGTTGAATTTCTATAATCATTTTGTAAGAGGAATGTGGTTGTGATTCTGTGATATTCAGTCGTATGTGAGAGAGATTTTTCGTTGTTGGACAATTGTGAAAAAAATGCTTTATAGTTAGGTTTTCTTTTTCTGTATTCTTTATAGTTTTTACTTGTGAATAATAGAAGGCATCTTTGGCTACTTACTTCATTAAATACCTCCACGTAATACAATATCAAAGAAACTCGTTAAAATTAAACAAAGACATGATAAATATTCCTATCAGATTAGCATTCAGCAGGTGATTCGTTTTAACAACCCTCTCTCTATTACGTTTTGACAATATCCGAATAATTACAGGATGTTTTCGTAAAGCGGAAATGACGTACCGAATTGACAATAATCCGACGGAGAGAATGTCGCGTTCGCGAGGCAATTTCCGGTTGTACTCCTCTCAGGCGCTTAACGGTTCCAAAATGGAATACTAAAACTGTTGAATTAGTCACAAATAACTAGATTTTAAGGATATATTGCCCTATAAAGAATTTAATATGATGAGAAATATTTGTGGCAGTTATTTAATATGCGAGGACTCGTCAAAGTCGGCTGTTGTCAGTTGACCTTTTTATTTTTACATCTTTAGCTCCTTCCTTCATTTCATTGAAAATAATATTTACGTTGTAATACTTAAAGAGATTTTGGTCGCATTTTGTTAAAGAAATTTTAAACAACCTACGGCGAAATAGCCTTTAAGTTATTTTAGGTACGAATGTGATCCACTCATGAAAAAGACTGATCCAAATAAAGTAAGAAGAACGTATTGAAAACCCAACGACGATGAAATCCCTCGAACCCGAAATCTCAAAAACTTTAAAAAGGCATCCTAATCCCAACTTGGTTCGTACAAGATTTCGTATCTTGTATTTATTAGGTCAGAAAATTAAGCGTACACAGTTCGAACTGGTCCGGAGCGAGATAAGATCGCTACACGAGGGATATTGGACTCCAGTCGGTAGTATTCCAGTACGAGGTATTCCACTCGGTACTATTCTCGATGCGGAATCCGTCTTTACTGTGGACGAAATGTATTTTGCCAAATAAAATGCAATGTCACAATTTTCAGGTTGAGTTAACTTTGATCACGACTTGTACGTAAATACATTTCAAAACTAAATATTTGGAATTCGTCTGTCTACGTACGAGTATGTTGATATCAGATGCCAATAAACAAATTTCGAGGTATTAGGCTGACTTTGTACTATTACTAAGAAGTACGTTTATAAATCAAATTGGAGTTTAAGCGGCATGATCGACACTTTACCTACTCAATATCAGTTAATATTGAACACATTATATTTCAATTATCTGATTTACGATATTACGCGGCGTGAATTTAAGCTCGTGAGAATATATAAATTGAGTAAAACCTAGTTACCATAAAAGAACACGAACCAAATTTGTTGGAAGCCGTTCTAAAAATTCAACTGAATACTACAATTTTGCATGCCCTAAGACTTTATATTTTACACTGCAGAGCATAAAAAGTGTATAATAAAGCCTAGTATTTTATAGTAGGTGCATGTCGTGCATAGAGGAACATTGCATCGTTTATTAGTGCAGCGGTTTTCTGAATTTCTGCCAAGTGGTTAGGCAATGTAGCACGTTTAAGGTAAGGGAAATTTAAGCTCTTAGCTAGTTACCCGCTCTCTAAGCTCTTGCGTTAATGACTTTGTACAATACGCTTCTGGATTATCCGTTTTATTATAATGAACGGCTTTGAAGTTAGGATAGCAACGAAGGCATTATATTGATTTATAATGGACTTATATTTCAGATTATGAAATCAAATGTTAATTGTATTCTGTTGAAACTAATTGAAATTCCACATCAGTGACACTATGTGTATCACCAATGTTGATATGACAAATTGATAGGGAATTTATCTGTAAATTGCAAATAACCAATCAGCGTGTCTAGCGGTGCGAGATAATATTTCTATCAGATATATCGGCTACGGAATTGATGGGTTTACTGTAACGCGTCATGCCAACTACTCTGGTTGTGCCAACAAGTTTTTTGCTTTCTTTAGGACGAATAATAAAATGTACAACGAAATGAAAGATTCATTAAAAATAATGTTCAAAAATCTACTGTTTTAGTTGTGACAGATTGCGACAGATGTCCCTCAGGGTTCTACATTAGGTCCAATAATGTTTTAATTCTTTGCGAACAGTTTACTTAACCTAGCAACAAAAATAAATTTAAATATGTACACGGTATAAACTAGTATAATTTGTCAAACATTCAAAACACAATAGAAATTGTTATTCAATAATTGAAATAGCTCTGGGGTCAAAATAATTAATCTGATCAATTTATATCGGATGTCGATTGCTACCATTAATTGATGCCTACACTGGAGTCGGGCAGGACCTGGCAGGCCTGTGCATAAACGCCTAACGTGTTAGTTTACATTAATCACACCAGCCAGGAGATGCATGTTCCGGATATTTGTGCGGTCATATCATGGGTTTAAACCCCCGTCATGAAATATTGAGCAACGACCGATTCCTGTCTCGCATAGCCGGCATGCATAGCGTACCTATTTGCCTATGAATACCGGCGCGTTTTGTATTTGTATTTTCGAAAACAATGTACGCTTCCATTTTTTTCACGAAAATTCCTTCCTAGAATACTGTTTGATCGAATCAATATTCAAATTAAATTCGTAAACTTTAAGAGCTTCTACTAATTTCACTAATTTCATTCACTATCTGGAGTTAAACTTCACAATACTTTAAAATAAATTGAGTAGAGAAAGTTAAAAATACAAATGACACCCAGTGTCGTTTAACTGGCGCTGAAATTAAAGTTTTCCGATAGTTCGGAGAAAATTACTGGAGCACTGGGGTTTTAATCGTGGCAGTCTCAACTGTCTATAAAGTGTTATTGAGCCAGTACTGTACCTACTTACTAATTCCTTCAAGTATCGAACTTCTATATATACATTGCATAAACTAGCATTATTAGAGTTTTAATTTTCCCACTACTGGGACTTGAGTCTTAGAACCAAAAATTCGAAGACATGTGACATTCAGTAATCCGCACCAGGCCCGTGGGTCCCGACAGTGGGAACATTACAAGGCCGATAATTACTTATTTTGACAACCAGTTACCAGCAGTGATTTATCATATTCTATTGATATTTATTATTATATTATTATTATGAGCCCGTCGTGTCCCACTGCAGGGCAAAGGCCTCCCTTCCATTTTTCCATTCTTTTCGATCTTGAGCCACTGCTGACCAATCCTCCTTATTATTATAACTTATCTTTAAATATTCTCACAGACAACATTCCGTTACACATTGAATTGTTCTATTTCGAAATATTACACTGCGAAGGAGGTGTAACATATTACGTAAGATATAAATATCCACCGGTGGCCTCCCTATTCTGTAGCTGACACTTTGACGTGACGTGACGTTCGTGGGATGGAGTCAATGTCAGAATTACACGCAACTCGATTCCGTTCAGAGGAGATTTCCGTGACGTGAGTTCTGTCAATTCCGTGTCTCTGTTCTCGTTTTTATGGGAATATGTTCCGTTTTATTACTCGTAGGTATATTTTGTTGTTGTTAGAAAGAACGGTAACAAATAATTATGTTGTTTGTTGGAATATTTCTCGAAATAGACCTTTGTTTCGTAAACATTGGTTTCCTATTACTGGCTTGTTATTATGAGAAGCCTTCTTTTGCGTCTTTGGATCAATAAGCTCTTGTACTAATTATAAGAATTATTGTAAATGTCATCATCATCATTTCAGCTGAAAGACGTCCACTTTTTACGACGTAAATTCCTTTTTCTATTTATAACTCCTTCCTAAAACTGAAAAAAGCACTTAATATCTGAGTTTAATACTAACATAAAATATTGATTAAACTCCGATGTGTCCACAGGTTGGGCCGCTTTATGTTATTTTAAACGGCAACCTCTCCGCATCGTAGATACGCACTGAATTTTTAGTGCAATGCGACGAGTCCGGTGCGGACAACATTTGTAATTTATGTTAGTTAACGCTGACGCTCTTTTATAGTTTAGATTTTAGTTATAAGTATAACAAAATAAGATAATCATTATTTTGAACGTTATCAGAATTTTCCCATTTATATAAAACTAGCTTTTGCCCGCGACTTTAGTAACTTCTTTATAGTCAGAAGCCAGTAAATCTGACTCCAGTCTTGCCATGAAGTACCGTGTTGCCCCAGTTAATGGGTTGTGGAGGTCTGGTAGGCAGCCGCTCCTCGTAAAGTACTGGTATTCAGCTAAATCCGGCTTGACTGGAAGCCGACCCCAATATAGTTGGGAAAAGGCTAGGCAGATGAGCTTTTGCCCGCGACTTTGTCCGCACATGAATGTTGGTTACAGCGGAAGCGAACTTGAAGGCTAATACCTAATGAACAAAATTTCATCAAAATCGGTTCAGTGTAACCGTAAAAACGTAACAGACAGACAGAGTTACTTTTACATTTATAATATCAGTATAGATATGGATAAAGCATTATTTTTTACAAAAAGCAAGGAGTCGCGAGTATCCAATGGATGACTCACTGGACCGTCCATTGTGGCAATACTGGAAAGAGGTCCAGTACTTTTTCGGATGACGATGATAAGATTATCTAGCGAAAACAACAATATTACTATGATGTCATGAATTTCAGCCATGAAATACCTACCCCTTATTGGCAAATTCCAAGATGACCACTGCAATGGAGAGGGTTTTGATTGGGACAATGACCAGTGTCCCATTTGATTCGAAAGTTATTTAGTTCTAGTCTGGATTTGATGCGAATATCATTTTCAATTTATATTTTAAATGTATAAATCCAAATGAAGGGATAAATGCGTTCCTCAGTATAAAATTATTTTATAACTAAACCAATCTGGGTGAACCTTTTTAAAGTTATTTTTTAAAGTCCGACGAAGGCTCTTATGAAAAGAAAATTGAAAAATTTGCTCGAAAACTAAAAATATGTTATATTTAATACTCTTATTTTCACAAGTACCGTCATTTATTATTGCACATGTATTTAAAATATTTCACGACACGGTTGGCGCAGGGATTAAGAGATTGGTGGCTGCGCTGCGGGACGCGGGTTCGATCCCCGCACCAAACAAATATTTGTGTAACCCACAGATAGGTGTGGCGGGTTTGGGTGTCTTGTGTTTGTGGGTTTACATGTTTGTAAGCGCACCCACGATACAAGAGTAAGGGCCTGTTTCACCACCTATGATTAAGTTTCGAGTATCTTACTTGGCGGATGATTTCATACAAATTCTGTCACAATTTTTAATTTATTCAGTGAGTAGTGCCTACTCGGACATTGTGAAACAGGCCCTTAGAGTTAGTGTGGGGTAAAAATTATTTAAAAAATTGCTGCTGTTTCACTACCCAATTTCGAAATTGTTATCTCTCCACCGTAACATTTAAATTAATTTCTTCATTATAATTACTTTAGAAATTATTATATCTTTGAAAATGTATTAAAATATACCCCTTCGACATTAATTTGTCAAGATCAGTACAGAGATATGCGGCGAAGGTACTTAGCAATGATTTGTACCTGTAACCGTGATAGCCCTTAAAATGACAGTCCCTCTGATATGACCCTGCAATTGGAATTCAAATTAAATTTATTAATAATAGGGTGCGTATCTTGCCGAAAATTCCTTTATGATGAGCACTTTCAATAATCCTTTATACCTAAGTTTAGCTTCATATTATTATTTATATGTCTAAGTTGAGCTTCTTATTTTGACTAGCGAATAATCGGTTAATAATTGTGACATTTTTTGCCGAAAGATGCCCATTGCTGAACATAGGCCCTCTCCCAAGTGTTACTATAACGACCGATCCTGTGCATATTGCATCCATCGGAGTCCCGTGACTCTCTCCAGCTCATCGATCCACTTTGTAGAAAGCCTTCCAATACGTGGTCAACACTCCAGAACCAAATACTCGTCTCCTTCGAACATCTTGTTTTGCGAGCGGTGTGAACCTTCTTGGTTCAGTTTTCACTGAACATTGTTGGTTCAATTTTTCGTTGCCGAAAAAATAAACCCCAAAAGAATCGTCCAGACAAAATTGTAACTGGAAAATGTTCCTCATTAAACCAGTGATGGCCGGTTTCATTACATCAATATAAACGACATGGGACAGAGTTAAAAGTATTTATATTTACATAATTGCATTTTATGGGCGCATACGATTCGTTGACCAACGCTTTTTCACGAGACCGTCCGGAGCGTCTACATTAAATTATATTAATATGCCTGCATAATGTTGCTATTAAATACTTATTTACGTTAATATTCATTAATTTTGCATTTAAAATATTATTATAATGTGAACATCACTAAGTATAATTTTTGAATATTACTTTAACATCATTTATAATTAATAAATAGTGAAAATAATAAAAATGCTGTTACATATACATTACAATATTGAAATTACTAAAAAATAGCAGACTGAAAGTATGCAAAAGTGGAATGTTGGTATCGGTTTGATATGTGTGTATTCAGTAGTAGTTACAGGTAATCATGTTTTATATGGTTCGATCTACTCGTTAGTTACCTATTGAACCTTCAACCTCCTTAAATTGCCTGCCTCAAGCAAGCAATCCAATTACACGCTATTTTTAAGTTACTTGGCAAATCTTTACAAAAATGAGATCGACTCCTGCCAATACAAAGGACCTAACTGTAAAGCTTATACTTCTGACAACGAGCTAAAAGAAAGTGTTAGGTAGTAAAATCTTCTTTAATTTTAAATACACAATTTGAAAGAGTTTGAAAAGCTAAGTCAGAACGCATCAAAAAGATAGTTTCCCTAAAATAATATTTAAATATGCCCTATGACGTTAGATGATAAATTTAATGGTATGCGAGGTGGTCTATACCTACTAGACGATAAATGGTACATATATTTATACCTACAAGCTATATGTATAGTAGATTACACAGGGGAATCAAACTATTTGATGACATTTGAATGAATAATCGCGTTACAGATTTCACGAGAAATATTTTTATTGCGTTGCAGCACGGCAATATTAGAATTCTGTATTCGTTGTCCATTTTTCGTTCAGTTGTGAATTTTTAGATAGTTGAATATTAGTTATTTAGTCGAAGCTTCTATTGTGACTTTAATTTTCGTAGACTTTTTTCAATACTAAAAAGAGTAGGTAATGAAAAAAACTGTTTTTGTGTCACATTTTCAAAATATACGTTTACGGCTTTACATTCAGTACCGACAATATTAATCATTCGGACAACCTAACATTTTTTGTACGTACCATAATTATTTTTCAACGACACATCGTGCGACAAAGTAGTCTGTAATTGTTACTAATGACGGTAGTTTCCAAACTAAATTATGTGATAAATCGCTTAATACTCGAATATTTTCGACTAAAAACTGCCTGGCTGGATGTTTCAGTACTTCGATCGCAGTTAACTATGTTTACCTACCGTTGCTAGGCGACCGAGAGCTTTTATGACCACTTTCACGTAAACGGTAAAACAATAGCAGTGATTTTAACTATGTACTCGTAGTTCAAGCGTCATTGGGGTCGAGACTCTCAATATTGATTAAGACTTTTCCTGAAGAGCGAGAGGAAAGTTCTGTATTCCCTACAGTAAATGCTGAAATATCTACTAATAATACTACTGAAATATTCCATTAAGACCAACAAATACCTCGCTAAACCATTTTTTTTGGAAGCCTCAATACTAATGATAAAAAGACTGTAATTTTCTAAATAGCGAAAACCCGACTTCAACACATAGATATAAAGAAAGTACATACTAATCATTAATTATAAATTTAAGTATCTTCAAGGCTACACTGAATAGGTTCTTAATAAACTAGTACGCCTCATCATCAAGTATTGCATCACTGCTTACCATCTGGTGGGATCGCGGTCAAGCACTAGTTTATAACAATAAAAAAAAAATTGTTACGGTATCCACTTACCTATTTCAATTTTAATGAAAGGTTATTTCCCTGTTATAAGTTTCATGACTGAAATTTCATGCTAAAGAATATTTACGACTCACAGCGAAGTATCTAGGGCAATCCCGATAAAATGCATGCGAGTAAAGTTATAAATATAAATAATACTAAACATTATAACGACTAATAAAAATGAGAAATCGTGGCTTCACTAATAAGAAAACAACGTGGCTGTAGACAGCAATACGAGTAATTTAGCTTCAGAGTTTTATAATAAAATTGACTTATTATACCTATCTCTATGTTATAAAGGTGAAATTTTATACGCATACTTATGTGTATGTGTGGTGCTACTCTTTTACGCTCAAACGGTTAATTGGATTCGCATAAAATTTGGCATTCAGGTAGACCATGTTCTGAAATGTTCCCTCGGGATAATTCTTTACTTTTACGCAGTCAGAGACATTCGCAGAAGCTGGGTATGTAAATTTAATTTATTTATAATTTAACTATCACTTTTATAACGTGTGTCTGGCTACTTGTGCCAGAGATACGATATAATATAGTATTGTATAATAATTATATAAAAAACGTATCGGTATTGTATCGTATTTTGATAGTCGTGATTGGAAAATAAACTTAATTTTAAAGGCAGATCATTATCATTCGAAAACACTGGTATCAGAAGTGTTATAAGTATCTTTCTTAAGTCACACAAGAATCGAATCAGATTGAGTCAAACGAATTAAGTTTGACCTCTCTTTCCAAGCACTTACCTAAGTATTACAGATTTCAATTGGCCTAGATTAAACGCGTAACACCTGGGTCCAATAGGTGCCCAGAAATAATTTACACCCAGTTTCGTTCTTATTACTTAAGAGAACCACGAACGTAGAAACTTGTTTTAAAAATTTAATCTCCTTCCCTATCGGTATAAAATGTGGGTCGGCTCGTAAAATGGCGATAGGTTACTTACTACTTAATGTGCGTCATAAATCCTAGTACAATTTATTGGGAATAATGTAAAAGCATGGAAGACGTGAGCTTGGATTATTGATTTTCTTACCTTTCTCGACAATAATGCTAAAGCAAATGAATGCTATGTTTTGGAATCTAAACATACAATCATTTTGTATTGTTTTAGTGTTTCTAGAACCTCCCTAATTGTAATTCTAGAAACAACCGCTCTACCCATAACCTCTGTCAGACATAAACACGACAACACGCAGAAAATTACAATTCCTACAGAACGTAGGAAATTGAACATATTTCAATAACATGATTTTGAAAGATCGGAAGTATGATTAAAATGACAAAGGTTCGACAGGGCCTCGGCACTCCAATTGGAGGGTTCAAACGAATTTAGACTCTAAGGTTGCCAAATTTAAAGTTATACTGCATAATGTCCGGGTGTCAAACGTATTTGTAACTTTAATAATGTGTCTGTCTCGCTCGCACACAGCGGTTTTCTATATCTCGGTGTCTACGTACGTTACGCCCTTTATTACTTCCTTCATGCTATAAGTTTAAACTTCAGCACATTCCAGTTCACAACGTTTGCTTATTTCTCTGTAATTCATGTGCTATTGTGAAACAGACAGTTTATGAAAGGGCTTAAACGCGCCACTAAAGCCCCTTATCACGAACACAATAATCATACAAACACACATACATAATTAACTCCTTGTTGTCAACCTTTTGTTAACGTAATGATAAGAGTCCTTTAATTATGTAAGTTTTAGTAAGCACTTTCTTGTTTGTAGGTACATTCATTTAAATTTTAGTGGCCACGTATCTACATTACGCTCGTTTCGCTTGAGTGGCTGAATCGCGTCACACAGTCTTTGTTTGTGGTGAGCGACAACCCTGCCATACTTTGAATATATTGTCCCTATCCACGCAATACAACCTTTTAGCATTGATATTTCGTTTCCCAAACCAGCCATTCACACATTCATACCTTCACGCTGGTTCCGTGGAATTACTACGGGAAATGAAACGTGATTTCAATTTTCCTTACATTTATCATAAGGGAGGTGCGGGGAGAAGGGGCCAATTTGAACCACTTGACGCGGATTTGACGTGAAGTGCTTTCACATCGCCGGCTAAGCCAGTGGCTTACTGAATCACCCGTCATTTGCCTTTGATGAGGCCAAATTCACGTTATTGAAGATATTTGGAATGCCTGATTGTTCGGTCGTCATCTCAGGATGCGTTTGCAGAATTTGTTTATGAATCGTTTGGAGTATTGTTGTAATGATAATGCCTCCCGCAAGATTCTCCTTCGCTTGCCATTTATATTTTTGTTTTGTTTCCTCAAGAGTTTGTGTTCAGTTTACTTGAAAATTGGAAATTTTAATTAGAACTGTAGCTTTGCATAGAGTTAGGAACAAATGTTACCTGAGCGAAGTTAGCGGCGTTAAAATAAAGTTTTATGATCTAACTTTGGGAGCAATAAGCGAACAATGTATAACTCGGGCGATTGCTGCAACGCTCAGGGTTCGACTATGCACACAAGTTTATTAGTAAATGACCTGCCTATTTCACGTTTCTCTTAATCTAACGCTATTCTGAAATTATACAAACATTTCAGGACTAATTAAGTTTGTAGTTCTATTTTTCTACTTTGCTGTGATGATGTAGATATACAGATAAACTCTTTCTAGTATAAGTAAATTATCAGCCTTATAATTTTCTCAGGACTGTTTTCCGGCCTCCTGTCTAGGATTGGTTCTAGGATATGACACACGATTTTTTCCTTCATCATTTTGAAAGTAGTTGTAATGAAATAAATTACACAAAATAATGCTCCTACCTTAATCGTTTAAAATCCACAATTTTGTAAGTCGTACGTAGTCGTTACCACTGGGGCACCACTGTTTTGAGTTCTTTCAATTAAAAAATCTTCCATTTGTCACAACTTTATGGCTTACCTTGGAAATTAATAATGTGAGCGCGCATAAAGTATATTTCCGACCACACAACGCTAAGCTTTTGTTGTCTCTTCGTAAATTCAATTTGGGCTGTTTTAATAAGGCTTAGTGCACATACCTTTTTTCCTGTTCCTTAACTCATTTAAAAGAAAACTTCGCTTAGAATTTAAATAAACGTAGACTGCGCAGAGCAAAAGCAAGTTTTGGTAAAGTTATTTTTTTTAAATAAAACTTTTGATGTAGTCAACGAGAATTCAAACAGTTTGGGCTAATGTATTTTTAAAAATTCTAGTAATTTTAGCTTTTTGTTTTACTTACGAAAAAATATCAAAACGGGAACGTTATAAATATTCATGTAGTCGTAGCTATATCGCATAACTAGTTTAGGAAAATAAGGAATGTTTGCATAGTTCTTCGTTTCACTCTTAGGGATCCCTCTTAACTGCTATTGTTTTAATACAGCACCTTAAAATTCAAATGAGGGCTCGAGTCCAGGAGGGTCCCCAGCCGCTCCATACCGTTTATATTTATTTATTTCCCAAACAAGAATCGCAATGCTAACTTGTATGATTTATGGCTAGTCTACGTATTTCGCAGGCTCGTTTGTATTGCAATATTGTCGGGCAAGT
Organism: Mythimna separata; assembly: GCA_030763345.1. Taxonomy (NCBI): domain Eukaryota; kingdom Metazoa; phylum Arthropoda; class Insecta; order Lepidoptera; family Noctuidae; genus Mythimna; species Mythimna separata. Next base: position 14,907,431 of record CM061167.1, on the reverse strand, counting down.
TTCACGGAGCGCCAGTTTTGCCGTGTCTCCCCCGTGAACAATGGTCGCTGACCGTTTGTTTTATTTTGTTTTGTTTCGACGCGACAATAGCCCGGCTTAGTTGACTGGATTTCCCAGTGTTAATTACCGATTCGTAACTCATTTTTTTTTAGCTTCAGTAGGGAAAATCCATGAATCATATCAACATTCGGGCCTTTACGGTCGTATCGGTGTGTTATGGTGTTACTGCGGGTAAAAACGAACTTCATTAAAGCTTTATACGATTCGATCTATTCCACGAAATTAAGGAGATTAGTTTGAAACAGGCGAAAACTCATCGCAGTAAAAGAGGCTAAGAGCATTACAGCGAACACGAGTTGATGGAAAGAACAAAAAGCATTTTATGAATGGCTTGTTTCTTTAACTACTGTACGAGTAATAGACACGGCTACAGTTTTGGTACTTTATCTTTATCAAAATACGTTCTTAAACGTATCAAAACGATCGTGAGTAGTGTAAATATTGATGCATACAGGGAATATTACTTACGGTGAGCAAATATAATTTACATGTTTTCGTTGAGTAAGCACATGTTGATAACTGTTTCAAGTAATTATTTATTGACAAAGTGAATGGATAGCGACATTTAAATAACTAGGTACATATCTACTGTAAACGATAAATTGACAAAGTTTAAATGAATCGAGTTGGGACTCAACACTGTTGGGACTCAAGCCTTCTCACTAGGAGACGGGAATAAGCCTTAATCCAGCATTCGAAAATAATAATAATTAATGATAAAAACTAAATTAAACACAACCACGTACGAGAAGTATACACATTAACACAATTAATTAATGCTTTTTTGAGCAACATCATCAAATACCTTGGAGTCAGAGGGGGTTTTAGACTCTTACTGACTAAAGCCACCTTTGTTCTACAAATGCCCATAACGTTTCAAGGCTACTATAACTCTTTCCAACAGTCCCGGAGCTTATTCAATCAAAGCTAAAACAATAAACTATTGTCTCATAGAAATGGCCCAAATTGGAACGACTATGTGAATTCACAGAATTTTATTTTTCGTATACGGTCCTCGAAATATAGAACGAATAAAACCTGTTAACTTTTTTTTATTAAAACATACAGATGTGCTTTTAAATATATCAATTTTAAAAAAAACAACAAAACAAGGTATATCCTTAGACTCATAGTTTACCCATAGAATTTGACGTTCCGTTACGAATCGATAGAGGTAATTGCTCTTACAGCCAAAACTACAATGCAATGCAAACCACAAATACGGATATTATATTATACTAAAGATCTCCAGGCGCTCTCAGAGTTGTATTCCAAGTTCGGTGCTACCCACAGATGCGTGACTTTCGGATAAATCAATTGCAAAGCAAACCTATCTTTGGTTATTTTACGAAGCAGTGGAAGGTTAGCTTTACAGTTCTCTCTACAGCTATATTCGATATTATATTACAAAATAAAGCTGCTAGCTACTTTACTTTGGTCAAATTCTAACTTCGTAATTTTTAACTCATAATTCTACACGATAAAAAGTTACAATATATGCCGAGTTCATTGTCATAGACGAAAACTCAAAGTTAAGTTTTCTTTTAGCAAACCACTGAATGATTATAAAAGAGGATATGATTAGGTGCATAATTTAATCATTATAAGTAATACGAATACAATAATACAAAAACATACCAAAATTTATTTTCTCAGAAGACATAACTTCCAAAAGCTATCCTCAGATTTCTGATGTTTTGAAGGAATTTTATGTTTACGAAACAATTGTTAACTGTATTATTAAATCTTATTTTTGTGCTAGCGACCCATCTCCACGCTTCCCACGGGTGCAAATTATATACATAAATCTTTCCCGTTAATTGCTCTTTCTATTTATGAAAACCGCATCAAAATCCGTAGCGTGAGTTAGCGGATAAACCGACAACAAAGCGAAGATAACCGGTTTATTTATTGTGTATTTTGTCTAAACTCTTTGTTTCTATGCTTCCATTATTTTTCCTATCATAAATAACGTACTTTTTTGTTAATGCAAATCTAATGTAATTTTCTCTTTATTACAGGTAATTTTTCAACTGAGCCGGGAGACCAGTAGCAGAGTGACACTGGTAATGATACCCCTCCATCACAACCACTACGAAAATCTTCTACTTCGTACTACGACCATAATTACCACGCTTGTGCGACGTGGCATGTTACGAGCTTTCCGTCCCGTAATCCCTCTTAGTAACGGAGCAGACTAAAGACTAGACCGTATGGTAAATTGTACGTTAAATGCTCTCATCCACGGGTGGGTACATTTCAAAGTAGCAACACAGTCCAGCTTCACTAAACTTATTTGCGAACAGTATTACGCCACTTCACTGGTGCCCAACCAGCGAGGAATATTAAAAAATCCTGCGCTTTAATCTTGATGGCTTGTTTAGAAATTGTACGTTAATTACACTCCGGCACGGATCCGAACAACTTGAAATACCAATCGAGTTCAGTCCAGCTGAACTAAACTTGTTTGAGCACGTCGCTATTTTACTACCTCGCTGCTCCACCGGTGCCCAGCCAGCGTGCTATATTAAAAATCTAGCACTTTAATATTGATAGTTTGTTGAAACCGCCGCGTTCCACTTCAGCGAAACTATAACTTTACTAAATCATTTAAAAAGTACGTAGCCGTAGGTAGTGTCCGCTCCGCTCCGCTCGCTCCGCTCCGGGGCGGATTTCTGAATAGTTACACCAATTGTTAAAAGTTTCAGCTTAACTGCCATTTCTCACCGCTCCGGAGATGAAATTTGGACAACCCCCGCGATGTTACAAGTTGACTATTATTATTATTTAGTATGAAAGAGCCGGTTGTTATAGTTATTAACGTCTTTGGATTATTGATGTTATTGCACTACTCGCCTTAGAGTGTTTCTTGGGGAAGGAACTGGTAGTTTCCTTTATTTTGCTATGTGATCATATTATGGAATTGATTGATTTTTAGGAAATTGGTTTTGTACAGATGAATGGATTTTTTTAATCTAACCAATTAACCGATCTATAATAGATAAACTCAGTCTCAAAATGAGAAAATATTTAATCTGCAAGTCTATTTGCCAAGCAAATACTTTAATCCAACTTAGAATACGCCCCATCTTTGTCGTGACTTACAAAAAATCTTTTAAATTAAAATAAATAAGTAATCCCATTCGCAAATTAAGCAATTTATCTCTAAATTTCGTTTTCAATACCTTCATTGAAATTCCTTCTATTTTTGGGGTTATTCCTAATTCAATATCACTCATGAAAGATCACAAAAGTCTTTGATTAAGTATTAACAATTAGATAAAATTAGCGACTGGAATTAATTGAAGAAAAGCTTATTTATACGAGCGAGAGTGGAATGAGGCTCGAGAGCCCTCGGAGAGGATTAATTAGAAACATTAGCTACAAAGATGTAGTTTGGATATAATACCTTGACATTTACTGACTAGTCGGACACAAAATAAATATTGTAACAGTTGGCAGGCTGCGCACTAAAATAAATTCATGTTAGCGATCTAGAAGGGCAGAATTTCATAATTAATGCACTCTTGCTGAAGGCTAACCGTCTGAAAATACATTATTTTGTAATTACTGTACGCTCTGTTTGTAGTCTGAAAACAGTTATTTCAAACAAAATGAGTTTTCAGTTTCGAGTATGATATCTGAAAATTCGTTGTTTATATTTTAAACAGTTCATTGTATTCTGTGTTTTAGTGATAAATTGATTTTTTAGAAACATTGATGTCCAAAGAAATTGTCACTCTACTCTTGTTTGAATAAGGAACTATATAAAGACCCAGACACACGCGAAACGCGTTCACAATCTCACATTATACACAGAATAGTCCGTGAGTGTACCCCGGGCTACTTACATACCCGTCTCTGTTCCAAAGGCAACCTTATTCAATAAAATTCTTTCCCCAGCGGGAACAGTTCAATAAAACGCCCTCGCAAAAGGTGTTATAATGAAACTATCTTACAAACAAAACGTGGGGGTTACTTTATTATGAAAAGATCTTTTTATTTTCCGCAGCGCACTTTGTGTGAGCCTCGACAGATCTATGAATAAACTTTCTGTTTCGCTCCGAGGGTGTGTAGTGACTTAGGGTAGAATCTCAGGTAGATAAGTAGTATTTATTTTGCAACAATCCCTGTGCTACTTTATTTTTCCATAAGAACAGTTGATCCACGCTAGGGATAACTCCTGTATCGTGAGTGTGTTGACAGACATGTTAGCTCACATTCACAAGAAATACAAAATGTTAGTTTCAAACAGAAATTAAACCCGCAACACGCAGTACATCAGCCAACCGCTGAACCATTGGGCAAACCATGTCATCAAAATTACTATGTTGCTGGTAGGAAAAAATCTATCTTCTTCTGATATCGATGACATGGATGACCCATAACGTAATTTTATCGATGCCATCAAGCTATTACAGTAACCCACCTTCTGGACACTTATGGACTATCATGATTGATGCTATCCACGATTAGTATGACGTAATGAAGATGCCACTCAAGCCATAGGGTGCTCATACTTCTTCTTCCTTGTCAACTAGCTTATGTAATATAAACATGGTCGTTCGCTGGTATTACTTGAATCTACAACAGCGGTTCGGTTTCAACGATGATATATTGCACTAATATTGACAACTTGATGGTCGAGCACTTACGAATAGGTATTACATCTATATAGTACGTTTCAAAGTGAATACTTTAACTAACAGCTGAATAGTTAGATTTAAACTAAGGCCTTAAAGTGGCCTCAAATTCAGTTTAGGATTTCAATTGTACTCATCGACTTACTCACGCTTTGCGAAGCCTGTACCGTCAAATAGTTCGATCAGTGAAATCACGCGTACACTGAGGCACAACAATGCGTAGTCTTCCCAATTCTCCGCTCCGTGCACGCATGACCAGCCCCAAATGCCTTTCACGGGCACTCCTCAGGCATGCCTGCATTATCCACCCGGAATGACTGCGGCAAGTGTACGGAATCAGCCGAGCGTTGCAGATAACCCTATGTGCACATTCAACATGAACAGACACAGAAAAAAGTACTCATATCTATTAAACGCTCTCCGTTCTTTTTCTAACACGAACATTGCGACATTAACAGCTTCCCAACTCGAACTAAGAGGGGAAAGTCGAAACATAAGGTGTCAAATGTTGCGTTATAATACCCATTACATAAAGCGCTAAGTCATTCCGCAGCAGCAGTTTGATGTTGTCACGATACGCGACATTATACGCGCAATGTGGCGTGGCAGGCGGGAATCTAAACCAACTTAATGCAATGGAATATCGGTCACGTTTAAACTAAATGTTACTTTAACTTGACTGTTTGTAGTTACCGTTAGTGCGTCTCTCCGGGCGGAGAGCGGACCCCTTGCAAATTGAAATCGCAAAGGGGTTACGCCGCACGCCGTACGCCGCCGTCAATAAACAGTGAACGGAGCGAAACGTATCATTGTTCTCTGTATATTTTAATTATTAGACACAGCCCGGGGCCCGTGGGGCCAGCCTAGCCCTCGGGTGCGAAGGGCTTTTAATGGTTGCGATCTTTCCTTCTCTGAAGGAGAACGTTGGTTGTTTCCTCTTACCTTTATTGTTTTATGTTTGGCGCGTTTAATATTTAAATAGGTTTAGCAACTATCATTTTCATTATGTTGATGGAGTCGCAAAATGGGTGCCTAAATCACTCAGGTTTTTTCCTCAGAATTATTTATATCCTATTATACTTTTCTTAGATTTTTTTCTCCCTCATTAGATTTACTGATTAATATACTTAATCAGTCTTATTTGCTTCGTGAACAAACACGCGTACGTATTTAAAATTAGGTGCTTATTTGATTCAAAATGGTTAGTTTATAAGTATAACGGCAATATAAACAATACAACGCAAATGACTTAGACAAGATTAAAGTGGAATCCGAATAGCTGAGATTAACACAATCTAGCGAGAAGGCCACGATCGTGCCTTCACTTTAAGGCTCACCGGCCCTACCACAAGCTCTTAACGCGATCCACTTGACGAGCTAAATGGATCTGTTAAAGTGATAGATCTATACAGGATACTAGCTTTTGCCCGCGACTTTGTCCGCACATGAATGTTGGTTACAGCGGACGCGAAGTTGAAGACAGATAAAAAGTAGCCTGTATCCATTCTTGGGGTTCAAGCTAGCTCTGTACGAAATTTCATCAAAATCGGTTCAGTAGTTTAACCGTGAAAGCATAACAGACAGAGAGAGTTACTTACACATGGATATGGATACAGCTTCATCCCTCTTTCTCACTCGCACGTCTTACATTTAAACACGTCATGGTAGTGGATAATTAACTGGTTTTAATACGCTATCTTCAGTGAGCAGCTGCTAATCTCGTACACATACCGTTGTGACGTTTATTGTTGTAGCAAATAAAATGAAAAATAAACAAGAGTGCGAAACGTAAGGGGATTAATGTTGGCAGAGACGGCTGCCGACAGCGCAGACATATGCTCAACACAACAATTTGCAAGCCATTCGCTTTGTTACTACTTGAGTATTCACAACGATTATTGTTTTAAATCTGGCTTACAGTTTTAGACTTGTGATTAAGAATTTAAGTCCTCTAAGTTATTTTAGGTGCTAACTTAAATACGGTTCGTAGGGGCTCAGTAGGGTCGAAGCCTCTTGAGCCATGGGTTAGTTTCTGAAAGGAAAACCCGGGACCCTGGAACGAAGGCAAAGAAGGAACGGGGTAGGGTTTAGTCAGTAAAAGTCGGACATTCTTCCGCTCCGCCTAAGAGCAATAGGTCATTCTGATGACAACCTTAAAAAAAAACTTAAATACGCTCACTTTGTGCAAAGTGCAGTTTTTATCTTGGTTTTTCCTAGAGTCGACCTTTAAGTGACCCATAAGACAGTAGGCTCCCACCTACTCGTGGCTGACACACGCCTATAAAGAACACAATAAAAAGTCGTGAGTGCGTCATACGTGACATAGTTATAATTATAAACCTTTCTTATGACTCAAGCACCCTTTTATAACCCCCAAGTACTCGTAACATAACATTGTTAATAAATGCGTACACTGTAATGCAGAATTACTCATTCATCGTGTAAATTACACTTCTTTTTCGTAGCTAGTACGCAGCACGCGACGGCCTTTATTTGCAAGTTTTTTGCAACTGAAAGCACCGCATTTATCATTAGAGCTTAGCTTTTACCCGCAAATGTAAATTAAATGGTTGTGTCCCCTCCTTAGAGCACAAATGGTTCGAATTAAAATCTCTACTAAATTATAGCAAAGAATGTAAAAGGATAGGTATTTTTGCGTCTTTTTTCTATTTTGTATAATTGTCACTTTACCTACAAAGTACAAACCCTCACTTAATACCGTTTTTAAGCAACACCGGAGGTAATTGCATTGATTTAAAGAGAAGGGGCGTTCCTTGTTCGTGGACTTTCAAACGATTTTGTTTTCCAGTTTCGAAACCCCTTTGTAATACTCTAATAATGTCATGCAACTGACAGATAAGATTACTTTGTGATTTTAAATGTCTGAAACAGAAAGCAAGTCTTTTATGAGGATATCAAATAGGTAAGGATCAATGTCTTTTGAAGTATGAAGCTGGTATCTTAAGAACAATCTTTGCATTGGTGCGTAGAATGGTAGGAATTCTGCAGATATTCCTCTGAAGACAATAACACTATAGCAGTTAGTTTACAACTGACCCCACAGTTTCATCTCGATAACACAATTTGCGTCAAAGACGACCAGCGGGGAGGAGTAGGGGCTCAATTACTCGGCAAATTGTTGCTAGACTTACATAGCTGAGCTGGATGTTGAGGAAAAGGTTTCAATTTACACTTTAACTGTTTAATAATGTTTTTCTGAATGCTGCATAAGTATATATAAAAGAGAACTAGTTGCTGCCAGTGGCTTCAGTTGCGTTATAGTAGATAATTATCCCAAGAGATCTAACTGCCCAGATTAAAAGTATTATATGCGCTAATCTAGGACATCGTCTTTTCCGTATACTAAATATTATTAAAAAACCATTCGAGTATGACGAAGTAACAATCATATACACACCAGCCATATCTAGTTTAAACTGACAAAATACATGCACAAATGGTATTTCAAAACCTATTTGCAAAATATAAATCATTAACCATTTACACTCGCAAAATTCAACCTTAATAAGTTTAGAGTGCTTTTATTATTTTTCTTTGATTATCAAATTGGAATACCACTAAAATACATAACACACATTTCTAATAAATACCATCCAATAATAATAATTGTGATCAATTTTAGTCTTGTACCAGTCAGGCTTTGACGGGCGTGCCACTAAAATATACCAATTAGTTACCGAGTTAATGCTCAATCGTCGTTTTTGATTAATTAACAGTATAAATTATTATAGATGAGTTTGATTTCAAAATGTTGGAGCTTTATTATTTATTTAAAGCCTTGAATATCATAATATTAACGCTGGAATGTTTTAGTAGGCTTATAAATACATAAATGTTGATTATGTTTTTGATTAAACATTATCATGCATACCTGTTTTTTTAGGATTGTCAGGTCAGCCTATAAACAATGTATACTCATTTATATTGTTATAAAAATATTCACTGAGATTTTATATTATTTAAATCATCCAACAAACATGTAATTCGACGAACTGTTCTGTGTTTTATGTTTAAAAAGGCGTGACATACATTTACTGGCTAAAACCCATCTAAGCTCTGCTTCTTCACTTGCCCTTTGCATTTCTGAGTCAAGGTAACTCTTTTAAACCACTACCATATTGTGCGGTAACATTTCTACTACAATAAGCGTTGATTGAAAGCCTATTATACAAAAATACGTTCAAATAAATCTCCTTTTATCGCCATCGGCCTAAATTTACTCGCGACCCATCCAAACTGGTCAAAGTTTTAATACTAGCTACTGCCAGCGACTTCACCCGCGTTATAGTAGATAATTATATCAAGTAACCTTAACTCCCAGGATAAAAATATCATACATGCTATTCCAAGACATGGTCTATCGGTACACCAAGTTTCATCAAAATCCATTCAGTAGTTTTGGCGTGACAGAGTACCAAACATCCTTTCATCCAGATATACAGACTTTTACGTTTAAAATATTGTACGAAATAGACCGTTACTGTTGTAAAACTCCATCATTTTTGCCCCTTATTTTATTTTGCTATTTACATAGCTCTGTTTGCGCATGTTTCATACGCGAAAGGTTTACTTTTTTGTTTGTGCACTAACCTTTGCAACGGTTATTCATCAATGAAAAATTTCGTTATTTTATTTTCCCAATTTGATGGTTCGTAAAATCGTTAGGGTTATGTGAAAATATTTTTGACGTAGGTGTTAGAGTGGTACTATGTTTTTCGTGATCTATTTTGTTCGTGGCCGCGTTTTTTTTATAGATACTGTAATATGCGAACTCAATTTCGGTTCAATGTAGTTACATATTAAAACAGAATTTTAACATTCACGTTTTAGCCAAAAAAAGCATCGCAGTTTTATGTTTAAAAAAATAAAATTCTGCGTAGATTAAATAGGTGTTTACAAAGAAAAGATAATTACAAATTGAGGCCATATTATTATTATCTTCCTCGGTTTCTAAATAACATTAGTATGTCCGAATGAACGTAGGGGATCAGCAGGAATAAAGCCTAATGGGACCAGTGAAAGTAAATCACGGGGCCCTGGAATAAAGGCAAAGAAGGGACAGGACTGGATTTTACTCAATATAAGTCATACACGCCCTCTCGCTCGGCCCAAGAGCAGGAGAAGTTATTAGACGATGTCTCATCTAAAAATGATTATGTCCGGATGAAATGTGACTCCGATAGACCATACCTTGCAATAGGGTACAGGAGACTTTCAACCAAACTCTTGGGATATACTCGTATTTATACTGTTACGCAGGCAAAGCCACTGGCATAAGCTACTAAACTATCTGTTTACCTTTCCTTTAATGAGGAGTGTCGTGCTAAGCGTACTGTAACACCATGTCTACATTGTCAAGATCTGTCAACACGCTGATTGGCTGGCACAGATCTTCTTCAGGCGTCGGCAAAGCTGTGTTTGTTTGCCTAACTTATGTGTACTACTGTGTTGTTAGAGCGATTGTGCATACAAATCGATTAGGCTGTGACCGCATGGGACGTTCGGCTTTTAGCTGGCGAAGACGAGACCACTGATTCGTGTCTTGTCTTATGATTGTTTAGGAATCGATGGATTTTAAAGACATGTAATAAAATGAATAACAATTTTTATTTCGATGTGGTTGTGGTGGTGTGGTGTGGTTTCAGTGATTTCCAGGTTAGAGTAAATATGCGCTTAATAAACTAGTGCGCGTAACTATCAACGATTGCATCACTAGTTACCGCCAGGTGAGGTCGCAGTTAAAAACTAGTTTTATTTAAAAAAAAATCGTCTGTAAGGCTAACATTATCACACTTTATATTTTACTAACAGCTGTCAGTGGATTTACTGACGTGACAGTAGAATAGGAACATACTCCCGGGATAAAAAATATCCTTTATATTCCATTTATTTACTCATTTACCGAGTTTAATCGAAATCCAGTTCATTAATGATGAATAGTTAATTCAAATATGAATCTCTTAATTCATGAATCCCCGACCGGTCTCATAGGACCGCGCTGTTATTGTCTTACTATTGTGTCTCGTTTCGCGGGTAAGTATTGATACATTAATGCAAAAAATGGATTAGTGTTTAAGAATTTCTAGATTTAAATAATAAGTTTGTATATTTGGAATTAAATGGCTTTATTATTATTAAGTATCGTTGACTATATGGTTGTGGCTGGTTGTGGTTATGCTGTACAAAAATGCAGTCCACAAACTGTAAACACAGTATTTAAAGATAAATTACTCGCCAATTAAATTCGTCAATTGGTAAACAGATTACGCTAATTACGTCTGTGTTAAACTCAACACTTAATGCGATTAATCGAAAATGTAGTTAAAGCCTTATGTCGTACAGTTACTTATACATACGACTAATTACTGATAATAATGCTACCAGTTTTTTTTTTGAGGGTGGAAATCATCAAATTACATCTCCCGCTCTGGAGAAAGCGAGAGGGCGTGTCAGACTTTTACTTACTTTAAACCACACCTATGTCCTTCAGTTGCTTTTTGCGTTCTAGGACTAGAGATTTCTTTCTCGGAAACTCCTCGCGGCTAAATGTTACCAGCTTGTCATTTTATTATTTATTAGAATTTTATGCACAGGTAAATTACACTGTACAAAAGCCGGACTTGATGACTTACATTTTCTAACAATCGACCTTAGGGTGGTGCAGGAACATAACATGACAGGTGCAACATAATAAATAGACAAACAGAAAATAAGTACCTAATACATGTCATACTTATACATAGATATGTACCTAAATGTAGATACATTTACTCGTAAATAATCAAAGTTATTGTAAAACAATAAATTCAGCCAATCAATGTTGTGATGATTCTGCCAACTTCCTATGACTAAATTCTAAATCTTATTTTAACCTAAGTATCACATACCCACAAAACGAGACACAATAGTAAAACAATAACAGCGCGGTCTCATAGGACCGGTCGGGGGTTCATGAATAGTACTGTAAGAAGTATATTTTGTCTTAATTTTTACTCTTTATACTCGTATGTTGTAAATTATATCAGATCTTTAAAATTAATCTTATGATATTTTTCTGTGAAAAAAAAAATACCACATAATCATCGTAAAAAAGAAACCCTTGTAAGATTCTAACAAAATTGTTACAAAAAAATCACGTCCGCATTTCCCAAGGTACAACCGCGCACAAACGAATGTACCGCAATCCTAAAAGTTTGAACCCGTCTTGTACATTCGTAAACAAAAGTTGCCAACGCTAATTATATTAAAAACCCAGCCTTGGGATGACGTGATATTCCAGGACAAGGGTGCGCATTAATCATTCTCAAGCAACGTTATCTCATGTACAGAACCCGACGCAACTTGTACCTTCTGTCAAAGTGTACACGCTAATGTTTTTGTATGATGTTAAATGTACTGCGGGACTCTGTTTCATGTTTAAACTTATTTACGTATTTACTTTTGGCGAATAATAATATAATTGGTGCTTAATTCGAGGTTTGAATATAAGATTTTTAACAAAAGAACTATCGAAAGTATTTCACAGTAAATAAAAAAGATATGAAGATTGTTTCAATGAAACTCATATAAATTCATTGTGTGTCTGACGGCAATATCGTATAAATTGAGCAATTCCAGTAAAGTAACTACCTACTTAATTTCCATAATTGCTTTTATTAAAATCTTATACGAGTACATTGTACTCCGTAGCATAACTGTACGAACAATGTGTGAGTAATTTTCAATAATAGCTGGAAAAAACGGATAAACCTAATTCGTGATCGCAGTAGATTATCGCAGTAAACGCAAGTGGGTGCCTATAATTAAGTGTTATTACCCCAAACTTAATTTAATAAGTGAAGTAGGTGCTTGAGCGACGTTTTTCGATGCGCGGTGAGGGCTCCTAAAATATATTCCGTGTTAGGAGAAAATAAAAAAAAGTGACGTGACACTTTTTGCCGGGTTTAACGATCAGTCCGCGGTGTCGTTAAATCAAGGGGGTTTTCGTGCCATGAATATGCAAATATAACATTCGTGCTGACGATTAATGCCGATTTCCCGTCACGGATAAAACCTTCGATGGCATTTTACGCAACCTGTTGACGCAGGCTCGTGGCTCGAGCCATGGCCAGGCTGCTCGTTACTAGTCATTAAACCAGATGAAATGACGGGATGCCTTTCAGCAACCTGTATAGATGACGTCACTCACTATTTTTAGTTGAATCGAAACGGATTCTATACTAAGCCTGCTTATGAAGGCTTTGTTCATTAACGAGAAGTTTGCTTCATGTGCGTCATCAAGTGAAGTTTTATTTTGTTTTTAAATTCCACTTCCTACGCACTTGTGTGCACACAGTGGGGATAATGTTAGGTTAAATGTACTATAATGTAGTTTTAGCTTTCACATATATCACTACAAATATATTATGATTAAATATATTTTATTCTCAATCCTCTGAATGCGCCGCTATGAAACCCATATGAGTATATTGCTACGCACCGTGCTACGGCGTAGCAATAGTGCTACGAATAGCCTGGGATACACTAGGGAAAATTTTGTCCCGAAACACGACGCGCAACACTAAATTTATGTGACGCTGCAACGTTGCATATAGTCCTGCAACATGCCCCGCAACATAGTACGTGACGCGGGGCATGTTGCTAGCTCCCGCCTCGAGGGCGAGCGCACGAATCCCGCGTCAGTATGCATGTTCCACGTAGTTCTTGAGCAACATGTTCCGCAACATGTTACTCCATTTGTCCCTTAGTGTATCCTTGGCTATAAACTATTCCTTATTACTGGGTTCTTTCGCGTTTTACATTCAACCATCAATTAAAAGTTTTATTTTTTGTCCGATCAAACCTAATCCATATTCGAGTAGCAGCATCACAAACTTTTCTTAACCATCAGGATTTCGGGACGGAAATCCTGATCCGATTTCCGGACGGGCAAAAAATATTGTTGATTCATCTTGCCTCACCGCAAAAATTTCTTCCTATTTCGGACCTTTATACTTGTTTATTTTCCGGACGAAAACAGTGGGATAGGTACACAGCGGGGGGATTAAGGCAATACTGAACATAATATAAGTAAAGTAAAACATTATTGATTCAGTATTTTAATTAACTGGTAAAACAGTGGTTTCACCAATATTTTATAGGAATATACTTCTAGGATAAAAATTATCGTAAGTCTAGAAGTAGGTTTAGCCGTGTGCCAAGTTTCTCATAAATCTGACAAGCAGTCATACAGATAGACATAATTATTTTTTCATTTACAATATTTATACATTATATAGTTTTCGCACATAAATGAATAGTGGTAATATTCACAGTACAGTGATAAAAGCAATAATGAGCAGTGTTCAAATACAGTTGTTTTAATATTCAACAAAGTTAATACAATAATAATAACGTTATTAAAAATAATAAGTTCATTCACATATTTAAGACTTTTATAGATAAATACATTAAAATAAAGTAACCAGGGTCGTCGGGTTTAATTGAAATGTTCATAGAAACCAATGTATGGATAATTATGAATTTTTATTTACTATGAACATATTTTTGTACTTTTGTCCCTGTAGTACCTGTGTACTCTAGGAATAAAACATACCCTATCTAATTTCGGGATTACGTTCCCCTCGGACCATTTCCTACTTTCACGCGCGCTACGCTAGGATCAGCTCATTAACTCATTAGATCTGTAAGGGTGTGTCCAAACCTGGCAAGTGCATCGCGAATGCGCTGCTCGCTAAACACTGGCAATTAGGCGCGTGTTGCGCGCATGCGGTTACAGCCTACGTTTAGTGCACCAACAAAACATGAAAGAGGATGCACCGCTCTGGTGCAACGCAGGCAAAGCTAGCACTAAAGGCGCGTGGGGCGTGCGTTTTGTTTGCATTTGACTCGCGAGTGGGTTACAAGCGGTGCATTCGCCAGATATAGACACACCCTTAGGCTGCCTGCCCACGTTCGTGACCGATTATCAGTGACCAATTTTTTGTAGGAGAAAAATAGAACACACTGATAGCAATAGTGCAACGCACACGTCCTACAAATAGTTGGTCAGAATATAATATCCTAACTAATATTATAAATGTGGATATTTGTTAATTGTGGAATAAAATTAATCACGCAAAAACGGCTGAACGGATTTGGATGAAATTTGGCATGCATATGGCCTTTGTCATGAAAGAGAACATAGGCTATCTTTTATTCCGATTCTTTTTTTCTGAAGTCCTCGCAGATGAAGACGGGAGTAAAAGCTAGTATGATTATAATTTATTACGATTATCTGTCCTACAAAAAGTCTGAAGTGGGCGAGCAGCCTTAGGTAGACAATTTCTGCTTAACTTGGCACTATCGCGTAATTTACTGTACTAGTTGCAATTCTGGCTATAAATTAACATGTATAGGCGATTTTACCTACTATTTCACGTGCCATAAACCTGGAATGGTGGAAACCAAAACAGTAGTGATAATAATTAAGTGCCGGCGCCGTCTTGCGTAGTAATAGTTATAGTATCGTTGATACGATAATTACTATGCTCAGTAATACCTATTATATACGTACGTAGGTATGTATGTATTGACTTTGTGTGCGTTTGTTATTTCTTCACGATCGAACAGCTGAACGGATTTGGATGAAATTTAGCACACGGGTAGACCATGTACTGTATAGCTTGAATCCTGAGAGTAAGTTCTCTTAGGGCTATTTTCTACTATATTTACTAGCTAGTAGAAATATAATTATGCTGTGATTGATTAGTATCATCTACAACTAACCTCAAGAGTAACTTCAAGTATCGTAATCTTGATACACTTTTTTATACCTACAATGTTACCTACAATAGCCCTCATTGAGATTTTTATTAAAAGCTTTTAAGTTATTTAGTCACTAAAAGTCTGACACGCCCTCCCGCTCTACCTTAGAGCAGGAGAAATCATTGGACGATTTCCCCCCAAAAAAAGGCACAATGCGACGCTCACTTTTTCAAACCACCAAGTAATTTCCATTACAACTGAAACTTAATCAAGTATTAAAAGCAAGCAACAACAAAAGCGTATACATAGTTTATTAGAAGAAATCAACGTCCCAGTGTTTACCCAGCGATGAAGGATTCATCCCACTCCTAACCGCATGTATTACGTCACTTACGAATTAAATATACATGTAATCTCTTCTACTTGATGTTTCGGAGCCAAGAATGCTTTCACGCGAGCAAAATGGATGCTGTTTGTTCGTGAAAAATAAATTTGAAACCATGTCAGTATTCTATGTGTACTTATATAATATGTACCACAATAAGGTGGGTTACACCTCAAGCAACATATTTGATTTAAGCACTGAAACTTTACTTAAATGCACTTAGGTACTGTGTGAAATTAATGAGCATTGACGGACTACGTCAGTAGTGCATCGGTATTAGTATCTACGCGTAATCAATCACAATTTATAGGTAGGAGTATAATTTGTCTCATCTTTTCTCCCACTACAGGACAAAGGCCTCCTCATACTTTTTTCCACTTTCCAATGTCATTAGTTATACTTAACCAATCCTTTAGGTAAAAGTCCAACTCATCTCATTTTCTTCAATACATCTCTTGGCAACCGTTATTCCATTTCTATCTCAATAAGATTCACATACGCAACGCAATAAATATTTTATAGAAAGTAATACGTATCTGCTTTTGATAGTGCGGAGTTTTCAAATACTACACCGCACTCAGATACCATCAACTCGGAGAAAAATATAACCACCACTAGACTTGGAAGGCAATGTATGTACTCGTATTTATAACCTACTCACTTTTATTGCTGTAAGGCATGCATGTCATTGTAATACATTTCAAATTCAAGGAAACAAGTATGTGACCTGAGAATTGAACGCAATTCTTTGCAAGTTTGTTGGCTTAGTAATATTTGGTACGTGCCGCAAACAAACCCTCCCTATCGTAACGAAATAAAACAAATACTTACCGTCGCAGACGCGGAGGAGCATGCAGCTGTCTCTACCCCCATAACACGCTTTATTAGTTCCAAGCGATCAAGATTTTTACTGTTACACCTCTGCATAAAACGTCGGAATCAAATCGCAAAACCTCTTTAATTAAATTGAATTCTTTCTTTTATGTTCCCGAATAACACTACACATAATAGCGGATAACGCAATTCCGTCCCGACACGCGCGGAGAAAGATAAACAAAGCTATGAACAGCCTAATGGTTACTATTAACCACTAGAGGTGGCAATAAAAATATTTTATATCTCTGTTTCCGGCAGACACGCGGTCGTCACGCGATACCCTGACGTGACCATTCGTCCTAATTTCAGCGGGACTGTACCATGTTTACGACCGATCAATATACCGGCATTCAACTCGAGACAACCGGCAAGTAACCTCTTCTATTCAGATAATCTCGACCCTCGAGTATACTACTGCGACACAAGCAATCAACGCTCGAATTTGTTTCCCAGTGTCATGCGATAGCGGGGAAATATCTGTTGCGATAAACAAATACTCGTGACAGTCACCCGCCGCCCAATCGGGCTCATGAAAATATTATTTACAAACTGCTCAGTCCGAGTCCGAGCACATAAATAATTCCACTCGTGTGTTTGGCGTGTCGGTTTCCTCGCCGCTCCACTCCTTTACCGTTCTTAGCGAAGCAGAGAAATTAAATCAAGGTAAACGTATCCATACCGACGCCACTGAAAGAGGTGGATCGTTGTGAAATCTGACAGTTGACGTCAGGCGAGCCACAATGCTCCGCACTCCTTATCGCTAAGAGCGAAATAAATGAGACGACTTTTTCCTACTTTACGAGCGAGTCACTCTAAATTCGGTGTTTTGTTTCGTTTTAGTAAAAAAATATGTTTATATATTTTTAGGTGGGCCGCCTAAATGAAATGTTATTTTTTACTTTCTTTAATACAGCCGCATAAAATTTTAAGATACTGCTTAGAGCTTTTTTTCATAATTTTGTTGGTAAAATTAGTTGGTAAAAGGAAGAGACAGGCTCCGGGCGAATGGCGGCGTGTAACGAAGGAGAAACAAGTTGCCGAAATCTCGTGTAACACAGATAGGGCATGTTCGGGTTGCTACCTGATATTTTGGTGAATATTTTGTGTCGAAAAAGGAGACTGTCTGTTAATATATAGTAGGGCGATAGTTTAAGTAAGCAGACGTCCTCAGTACCAGTATGTGCTTGGCTCGCTGCTTGTGACATCCGTATCCAATGATTTAAATTTATCGTCGCGAGACACGAAGAGGCTTCATTTTGAACGTCTCTCAGCATTATTCTTTCTTAAACAATAGTTACCCGTTAAAAGATTTCCAGTTAGCGTGGAGGGGTATCATTTGAAGACACGACACCGCAGCGGGTATTGCCTCGGTCGACGTTTTATTTATTGCGCTCCGTGTGTATTTACCGTCATTGTGCTTTACACGGGAGCACAAAACTGAGTCTTATTTATTTATAAATTTTACCTCATGAATTTATTTTCAGTATTCAAAAACGAGCTAAAGAAAAAACAATACCAAAGATATACAAGGCCTTAATAAATGAAACAGACCAAAACATATTATACTTTCATCGTTACGAAATAAAATATTTTTCATCGTAAAGGTTCTCAGGATTTTCATTACAAAATAACAAAAGTTTCTCGAACAAAACGCGAGTAACAACAACGTAGCTATACCTCTGGTCTGCAGTCTCTAGATGTTCTGAGGCACGGTCATTACCCCCGCGTACTACGGATCGTGACCTTGCATTTCTTTCGCACCGTAAATGGATAAAATATTAAAATTGTATAGCTTCACCGCAAACATATTCAGTATAACGAAAAATATGAGGGTGTGGGGAAAAGCGTGAAACAACATGTGTTTTAAAACAAAGCACCGCTTTTATATGATAACAAAATAATATGTTTCAAAGCGGGTTATTGTGAACTCGTCACATTTTCGATACGCCACACTTTTAACGGAGAATGAAAATGAAACTAAAATATGACGAGTTTACAATAACCCTCTAAAACAATGTCACAATGGGTTGGCAGACTCAATTCCATACAGACGTGGAATCCGATTAAAAGCAATAATGGAATTCTACAAATTTGTTTACAATATTGTTACAAACATTTAAAATCAGTTTATCAGAATGCGTGGGTACCGGGGAACATGGGCATTGTACACATTGGCCGCAGTGTACCGGCGCGGTGTTCCGCACACTGGCCGGCCCACCATTCCGGCTGCGGTAATGGAAGGACGCAGATGTTTTTCAACTTACGTGGCCAATATTGCCCTATTTAGTTCACTAAGTATAAGTGCTTTGAAAACAAACATAACATTTCCAAGTTTATTATTCAAGAACCTGAATTATTTACAGCTTTTTGTAAGATGTCACATAATTATCATTAATCATTTTACTTACTAAGTGTTTCAGAGTTTTCCGATACTGACTTTAACGAAATACGTAACATTTCTGAAGTAACGATGGCTCTTTGTGTTTTGGTATTGTTCACATTTTTTTGCTAAACGACGTAGTAAAATTTTATTGGTGTCTTCGCGAACGGCTTGCGATACATATAAATACAGTATACGACGAAAGATCTAGTTTATGGACTCGATTGAAATTAGGTCTTGGGTCTCAGTAAATTTACTGGTGAGGAATGGCTTATTGACGTTTTCTAGTATTCATCCTAGCTATTTAATAATTAAAATATTCACGTAGCACTTGTGGACGACGTGCAGTAGGTAGCTCGCCGTCCAGCCGCCCGTTAAAGACAGAGCCCTAGTCAATGCCGCGTAGTGTTTAACGCGCGGCTTCAAGAGATTACAGCACAACTGTAGGAGCCCCACCAGGGTCGACTTCTGTAAAGGATACCCATGGTCCTAGAACGCTAGAAACAACTAAAGAAACATATGTTGTTGCATTTTAGTTAGTAAAAGTCTGACACACCCTCTTCCTAAGGAGTAGGCATTAGAAAATTTCCGACCACCAGAAAAAAATCTAGCACAAAGGTAGATACAAAGGCGGATTTAATGTCTTAGGCATTCTCTAAAAATCTACATAGGCATAAATATAATCAACCTTATAATATTCCCACTGCGGGGAAGGACTGAGTGGGAAGATACCTTAATCCATTCATGCGAACCCTTTTGCGGGGGTGCGAGTCTTACGTATGAGACTACCAGTCTATTCCTTACTAACATTATAACAGACTAGCTGTCCCCTGCGGTTTCACCCGCATTTTTCGTTACTGCTCCGCTCCCGTGGGTCGTAGCGTGATGGTATATAGCCTATAGCATTCCTCGATAAATGGGCTATCTAACACTGAAAGAATTTTCAAATCGGACCAGTAGTTCCAGAGATTACCCCCTACATACAAACTTACAAACCTACAAACTTACAAATTTTACCTCTTTATAATATTAGTATAGAAAAGTGTGTTTATTTATGATTTTTGATATTTATTAATCAAACACGTCACAACAGTTGACCGGATTTCGATGAAATTTGGAACAAGGTTTGTGGTTTACCACGACCTAAATAAGGTTATACGTACTACTTTCGATCCTGGTAGCACGTTACGCTGTGGTATAATCTACGAGTATATACTTTTATATATTTAAAAGGAAAAAGTGACTGACTAACGTATGAATGAACAGAAAAAATAATTGGTACTAGAAGTAATAAATTAATGCATAAAGTTTCCTTTTAAGACGTAGACGAGCACTTATTACACAAAATATTTTTTTCAAAATTCACACCTTCTTCTTTTTAAAGTGGATCAAAGTCTGACACTCTCGCTCCGCCTAAGAGCGCGAGAATTCATTCTGATGATTACCCACCTTAAAAAAAAAGATTCTCTCCTTGAATGGATCCCCCTGGATGGAGAAATTACTTTAACGCGGGCGAAACCGTAGGCAGAAGCTAGTTTCCAACATACACGTGGACATATTCGAATAGGTACAATACATATGTCATAGAAAGAAACAGTTGTTCACGTTCCTTCTGAATCAATGGAGCGAATACCCTCCGGTTTTTACATTGACATATTTTTCTTGTAAGATTTCTAAACGAAAATGATATTCATCGCGAAACTCACTATTTATTTGAGACAGACTTAGGGATGTATAGCGAGTTTTTCTTTCCTTCACCCTTTCGAGCATAACAAGTAAAGGGGATGTAATATACATTGTACATAGACTACAATGTTGTTTTATTTACACGCTGTTTTCTTATTTTATTTCGGTAAGATTCCTTACATGTCCTCCGCAAATAGTGGAAGCAGAATGCTAGAGATGTAATGATACGTAAAGCCGAGATACGTGTAGGTATATTCGAATAACTTTGTAGTGCGCACATAGCAACCGATTTTGTTAGTGAAGTTCTAAGAGTGTCTTAGTTTTATTAATGGCTATATTACAGGACAGAAAATAACTATAGTAAATGATGATAATGTACCTACGTGATTTTTGGTTTAATGAAATACTTCTTCAAACCATCAATAGTGTCTATCAATCTATCTTACACTGCCGACGCTTACGGAATGTTAGAACTACACTTACGATCCGATACGTGAAACTAATGTTACAATTGGATATTAATAATAATAAAAAAACAGTATCAATGCAACAAATATCAGAGTTTCAATTGGTGGGCCGTCTTAAAAAACCAAAATAAACTATTACATTGGTTCACATTAAATGTACGGTGAAAAAGGCAAACGGCGCGGGAAGAATTGCTTTTTACGGATCGACTAACATTCCGCAGCTCCTTCATGGCGCGGGGGGGTAGGCAGGTACGTGACGCGGGACTAAGGGGGGGGGGGTGGACACGCGGGGGGGCTCGCAGAAATGAATTGTTTTCGGTTTACCGTAAGGTAACATTACGTTATTGCGTACCTTTGTGGCTTTTTAAGTGTGTTTATAGGATTTGGTGCGGAAGAAACGCCGAGTGTTTTCCGGAAAACAGTTTAATAAAAATCTGAATAGCACACACACACGTAAAGTACACATTATCCGTCACAACTCGACTGAGGATCTGTTCGCGACGTTTAATTCCGCTTGAACTTTTCATTCTCTTCATAATATTATTTTTTGGTGTCAGAAGCGACATTGTTCTTGTGGTTAATAAAATTCTCTCGTTCGTTCGGTGAATCAGCTATTCTGGTGTTCGCTTACCTGCCTCGTGCCTGATGCGGCCGTCTCAATAATTTAATTTCGCTCGTTACTGCAAGGAATTATTCGAAAAAAGCCGAGGGAATCTCATAAACCCATTACATTGCTTGGAAACGCCTGACGTAGCGTTCACAGATACGAGAGACCGCCGCTCAAAATTAATTTCTGTAACCATTTAAAGTATCAAATTTTCTAAATTGTTCGAGCCCTTAAAGCTGGCAATAAAATCTTAATTAGAAGTAACGGTATAATATGACGTAATTAAATAAATGAATAATTTCATTAGCTATATATAAAGGACAGTTCAGATGGATGAGAAGAAGAGTGTTCTTAAAATAAGAGTAATTGGATTTGATTGAAAGGTATTGTTGTATTTTTAAATTAATATTATTAACTTAGCATTGGGTATAAATGTCGTGGGCTTTGCTAAGAGGGAAATATGGATTAAGAAATATCCAAAGTTCGGTCCCTTTGATGACGAAAACAGATCCAAAGTTGTCCAGCCACTCCTCAAAGAGAATACTTACCACCATGATTACGGCGTACATAAAACTAACACTTACATCCTATTTACCATGGTACAAGACAAGTCGATACAGAAGACCCCACACAAACTCAATAACCGTTAATTTTTTGTGAGTAATCTTCAAATAACCCCTCCCTAACCATAACAAGAGTGAGAGTCCCACTTTAACCGATTAAAACCCACTTGTGTTCCTTCGGTTTGTGTGGACGACGGTAGCTGTTTCAACCAAAACAATAGCGCAAAAGTCAATAACCATAATTGGCCTACAATAGCGTCTTAGTTGTTCTCAGTTGGCTGGCTAAGTTTGCGACAATAACGGCCAAATATATTAGTACATAAATTATTTCTATGTGTATACGAGAGCTAGTTGTGCCCACCACGCGCTTACGACGCCGGAATGCAAACATAGTTCTGAATATAGTTAATATCTGCATAGTTAAGTGCATTAGGGATTCATCATGCACGTCAAGGGATCATTCATTTACCTATGTATGCACTTGTGCAGTTTCTCTAATGTTCTGACAGTTCAGGAATTATAACAAGAGTTATGTACTGAAGTTATTGTTAGAAGTTAGTTTCATGTCTTCAGGAAGCTAATTTGCTCATACTCTATATACATAATTTTTCTGCACGTGTGATTGTCAAAAGTAAGCCCGTGTCCCCCCAGATCGAAGGCAACGAAGGAACGGGGTGGGGTTTAGTCAGTAAGAGTCTGACACGCCCTCCCCCACTTGAAAAAAAAACCTATATCCTCTTAAAGTTATATATATTTGAGTATCTCTGGGTGGTTTGAAAAATCAAAAGCATTCGGTAGAAGCTAGGCTCACTTTTTTTTCTTCTGACGAATATCCAACTTTCAGGCAGTACAAAATCTGTTGGGTATGTTAAATTTTATTCAAATAAATACATAATTTGATTAACCATCACTTAATATTAAATTAAATTTATCGAAAATATTTTACTAATTGTATTATAACGTGTTCGGCGAAACACCGCCATGTAACATTCCTGTGGATATTTAATACGGAGCTATTTTGTTGTGGTTTTTCGCTAAACTAATTAAAATAAACTGAATTCCTGATAATTTAAATGATTAACGTTGCCGTTGTAGGCTCCGAAAAATAAATTCCATCAGAGGTTTAACATCATTCCAGTGTGTTACGAAAATTCAGTTATTACCACAAAATCAATTAATTTTCCTGAATATTGGATCAGCACTAGTTAACTGAATCATTAAGCTTTTTTACCTTAACAAATTATGCAATTAACATTTTATCGCCAATTTTAATCTTGCATTAAAGTTTTCCTGAAAATTTCGGAGAACCGAAACATTTTTCGAGGCGTTCATAAAGTGTGATATTATAAAGAGAAAAGATTTTAAATTTTATTTTGAATAATAAATAGTAAACTCAAAAATTCATGAACCGAATTTAAAAAATCTTTTCCACTTTGTTCTTAATGACTGAGTGGCAGTCTAGAACTCTTTATTTTTATTTGGATAATCATTAAATGACGTAACCTTTTCGCTTTTGTTGGAACAAGATGGTGTGGCAGACTTATAATGACTAAAACCCACAGTGTTCCTTTCATTCGCCTTCTTTTTGTGAGAGCTACGGTAACTTCTTCACACAATCCGCAGCCAGTCCCATACGTTACTTCTATGGTACAATTCTGGTCAATAACAAAATAATCTAATTATTAATCACTCAAGCGCATAAATCACAGTACACAGAGTTAATTTAATAGCCAAACGCCGGCTCCAAGTCAGCTTTGCTTAGGTTACCACAAAGCAAACTTTGGACTGAGATGGTACTAGTTATAACAATGTATTAGGATTACGTGGCTTATGGTTTAAAGCAGTGTACGCAACAGACCTAGTCTGTGCACTATACGATAGGTTTTGGTGTTTTCTTCAATTTATTTAAGGCCAATCTATGTGGTTTTTCGTAACCAAATATCATCATAATAATCATTTTACGCAAGACGCCCACTGCTGGACATAAGCCTCCTTAATGTATTTTAACAACAACCGGTCTAATCAATTCATCGGTCCATCTTGATCACATTTTTTTTTCAAATGTGCAGTCATCGGAATGACTGCTCCCGCTCTTGGGTGGAGCGGGAGGGCGTGTCAGACTTTTACTGACTAAACCCCACTCCGTTCCTTCTTTGCCTTTGTTCTGGGGTCACGAGCTTCCCTTTCGGAATCCAATCCATGGCCCCTTACCTTGTTCACAATGTGGTATCAAGAAATGACCAAGTTGATAGAACATTGTAATAATATTTCATGCAGATGAATAAGGTTCTGGGTAAATAATGGAGCCGGCTATATTAGTCCAAATTAAAATTTTATAGCATTGCCTGACCCGACCCAGTTTGGGCGATAATTAGCCGAGCTAAAAAAACTCTCGTTCGCTTTTTAACTTTAATCCCTTATGCGGGATTTTTTCGCATTTTTATTTGACGTTCCAGCCATACCGTAGTAGTGCGGTCTAGTTTGATATTTATAAAATTGGAGTTATTAATTCCTTGAAAAAATAATTAATAAAGTTGACAAACGTGGTTTTAAATAGGCCATTTTGAGAGCGAGATTTTATTAGTTGCCTGGTCGTTTATAAAGCGTAAATCGAAGGACTGGAGCTATTTGCCTACTGCAGTCTTCCCGTCCGATTATAATTTGGGTATCTTCAAATGAAGAGGCTCTTAATAAACTAGTGCGTCTCACCATCAACGACTGCATCACTGCTTTCCATCAGGCGGGATTTCAGTCAAGCACTAGTTTACGTAATATAAAAAAAAATTCAATTAAATCTCTTAATAAAATAAGAATTCTCAGTCTTCAATTATAAAATTATAATAATAAGGTTTGTTGCGCACTTTCGTAGCAGATATTCTTATAAAGCGTGGATGGGAGTTCCATGTAACAACAGTGAACGCTCTTGTACGCCTCAGGGTGATTGACAGAACTTTCGCTCTGTAGTCTTATTACGAACATTGTCATCTGCTACTTAGAAATTATTCTTAATATCTGTCTTTATTTTTTTTATCTAAAATGAATTATCTTTTTATTTTTATTTGGTCTAGCGGTATGGTTAATATTAATATACTATTATTATTATCTGTTTTGCGAAAAGTGAAGATTTCGTGGAATTTTAATTAATTAGTTTATAGAAACTTTAAACATCACAAAAGAACTTAAGCGGGCTAAATACCTTAGGCATTTTCGAGCAGTCTAGTAACCAAATAGTGGATCATAGCAGGAGCAGATTTACTTTTTGGCTAACTCTACAACAACTGCCTGTGTATGAAAAACCCATGTTTATTTGCTGAAAAAATTGACAGGACATAAAGTACTAAACAATTAATTTAGACTTGAAAATATGGCTAACTCTAACGTCATTACTAAATTAGCCTACTCTTCAACTTACGAGTGGTCTTCTCCGTAATAACTACCCTATCTTTCCACCCTCGTCTCATTTTTCGAGTAGGCTTAATACGTTTTTTAATCCATTTAATCCTGTCAAAATCCTATTACTGGCAGCATTTGGCTAAGCCCTATCGAACTAAGCGCTGATTGCGTATGACTACAGGCTGATTGATTGTATTACTCGGGTCTTGTCTCCGATAGTGACCACGGCACTTCGGATGCAGGACTCCTACGTATTATCCCCTTAGGTTGACGTGCGTCGTCATACGGACGTAATCAGATTCATCAGATTACGGAGGGTTGTCAGTGTAAACACACGTGAGCTAAAAGCACATGCATGTTGCTCAATAGAGGCTCCCGCTGTTGTATGCCTATGTGTGTAGGCTTAGAACTTAGTCAATAGGGTCTAGGAGGGAAAACGTTGAGAAATAAACTAATTAGGCAATCGATTTGCATGGCCTTTTTGTTAGAGAGGGAGAAGCTAATTGATAATTTCCCACCTCAATTAAAAAAGACTTTTCTAATTAGGAAAAGGCCTTTTTGTAGTGTCTGAATTCAGTATAACCAGACGCAGTTTTTGACCTCCACCACTCAGTTACTGGGGCATGTGACTCAGTTGAGTCACTTGTTAACCCTTGAAGACTCCGAAATTATGACTATTAATAAAATAATAGATGAATAAGCACAAAATGTGCCTATTGGTTTCGGAATGGTGAATTCATCACAAACATTAGTCGATACAGTTACATATATATCGTTGTATCGTCGTACAATTAATTATTCGCATAAAGGTACACGATAATAACAGTTACGAACATCAATCAGCACAGCCATGTTTGAGTAACTGTGGCAATATTCGCGGAACCCACACATTTTCCTAAATTAAACGTAACGAGCGTTTTTAAAGCTTCCTAGCGATAATATTAGCTTTCCGCATGCGTTTTAAACCAGAACATAGACGCAAAATGGGTTCGTAGGAATTTTCCGTGAAAAATTTAACCAGAATATCTTTATTATTTGTTGGCGAAATAAAATATATTTGTTGTGAAGAATCTAGAAATAGTTATCAATTGTTGCTTGACAAAAAGACATTCCACACCACTAAATACATTTGTAAAGATGTAGTAAATAACCACACACGATTACACTCTAGGCGTCAATACATTCTAAGAAGAAATTCCTGGAACTAGTGAGGGAAATACTGAGAAGCGATACTTTTGTGTCGCCTCTCAATAAGGTTTAGAATGAACATTGCGATTTACGCAACGTTGGTTCTGAACCTTGAACACACGAGTTCTTCTATCACGTATGTTAATATGTGATAGAAGAACTCGTGTAAGGATTGCCTTAGTTAATTTTAAATATAATATTCGTTCGGAAAAATGTAAAAATACTCTGCAATGCCTATTCATTATCATCTTCCTGCCCTTGTCCCATGTTAGTTAAGTTTGGCACAAAACGTTGTTCTCTTCCTTTCTATCCTGTGACCCACGCTTTAACACCTTTTTTTCACATCACTCCTCATTATCCATTTTTTCTTTGGGCTCCATCCTCATGTATACTCATAGCTCTTTTAGTAACATGCCTTTCTATCTTTTTAGTTTTGAGAAAAGGTCATACTTGACATGATTAAATAAAAGTTACATTAGATGGATTTTTTTAAATTGATAAAATATAAAAGCTGCATTGTTTCTTTTCCGTATACAAATAAACAAATGTTCTATTCAGTCTGTCCCTCGTAGACCTTCGCCAGTAAAGCCCTAAGCCGGAGTCCGTGCCCCAAAGCGGGTGCCCTTAGTGTGTAGTCGCTTGGTTCTAGTTTGTTTTAAAATTTGTGTAAGACCATATTGGAAGCTTTAATATAATAAATGTCGCCACAGACACGTTCGATTACGCCAATTACAACTACATTCATAATTTAAGTGGATTTGTAATTAACCAATGCAAAATAAAACCGTATACACTTGTTGTGATCAGTGACGAGAGCAAGAAATAAAAAAAAATGTTAAAAAATTAAAACACAAAACAAATATTCAAATCTTTCAATTCAAAAACATACTCGTACTTTTCAATTGGGAGTCTGTATTACCACCGCCATTTAATTTTTACACTGGTCTAAATAATGTGACTAAGTACCAGAAACTTACCTACGAAATGGCAAAAAATATATTGAAAATACATTACAATTTGCGCTAGTTTAAAAACAAATACAAAACTTGCAAGTTAGCAAGAGTTAAGATAGTTAATTCCTCCTCTACCTGATCTAGTTGTGTTCGTCTCAATACACTCCTCCCTGCACAGAACTATGTTCACGCTACGAAGAAATGAAACATGCACTCGAACTACACCCAAGTAATGCTAGTTATTCGCTGTTAGACGCTCCCTATTATTCAGCCCTGATAAATCAGAATCAACGACTTTCGAAGTCGTTTCTATCTCATTATTTGTCTGCAAAGGCTTCGCAACTTGAAAGTCTGGACTATAGAATCTTTTTTTAAAGTTCGTCTTCTTCAAGAGCTTCAGCTTAGTTCTGAGATTAACACACGTAAAGCCTTACTAAGTAGAAAATGTTTTCATCACAGCACTTTTGTTCGTAACTTATTTTTTAATAGGATTTTTGCAAGACTGCAGCTTATCGGCTCCACTTGCCTGCTGCTGGACTGAGAAAGATATTATCTTATCTATTACAGTTTTATGTGCGGTATTTTAAACTGAGCCATTTCGGTTTATCGCAATGAAAAGACAAATTTTGTTTGTAAGAACGATTTATTTACATGAAACCTAACCTAGGTATAAGTTAAAGCTGATTTATTTGAACACGATTTTTTTCGCATATAATAATCAAGTAAGACATTACAAATAATTTATGCAAAGCAATAACTTAATGATTTTCGTGTTAAAACAAAAAGTCACAGTTTGGTTACGTTATTAAACCAATTAGCACCACTTTCTTAGTCACATTCTCAATACAATTGATTTAAAAAATAACATTAACGCGTTGTTATTTAAGTAATGTTCTTCAATCTTTCATTAACACCGTCTAAATACTACAACAAAGTTGATTTCGACTATTCGTAGAAATTCAAATTAAAATAGGCTTTCGCATTAATAATTCTCTATTGTAACTTGTTAAGCCTATTGAATTTTCTTTGTTGTACACGTTTTCTTAATAAATAATACCCGCTAGCGTGACATTTTGATAAATATTATAAGCCCTTTTCTTAGATAGGAAATTTTTCACTGACTTCTCTCGCGGGTCGTGTCAGATTTTTACTGAATAAAAGTCACTTCTATGTAAAAGTTACTCCTATGTATATGCCTTTGTCCCCGGTAGGCTTCGACCCTGCCAGGCCAATAGTTTGCTAACACTGTCTCTTTGAGGCGCGCGTTTAACAATCCAGACTGCCAGACGGCGAGTTACCCATTGCTCGCCGTCCAAAAGCCTACGGTTGCTGGAAATAGGGGTTGGGATCCCAGCGGGTGGGGCGCGATGGTTAAGCCCCCGCGTGAGTGTCAAAATATATATATGATTAGATAGAAAGATATTTCCAATAATCTTTTGTATTAGAAGCCCTTTATTCTGAAATTGCGTGCTCAGGTGAGTTGATTAAATAAGAAAATACAGTTCTTAGAAGCAGATTTGTCAAAATTTTAATATAAGGTAGGTACATTGGCCAACTATTGAGATTTACTAGAACTACTAAATTAACTGTATTCGAGATGAGATCCCGTGCTATTGTAAACATGAGTACCTTCTGTAAAGTTTTGAAGGTGACTTGTCTGACCGAGAAAGAGCTTTTTAATATTAAAGGTAAGATGTCATGCAACCTTCTTTTCTTACTAAAACCAATTATCTAACTCGATATTTTTTGTTTGTTTCAGGTATTGATCCAAGAACTACACACACGCAAGTACCTACACATGCGGCCAAAATTAAAGGGACTCACGAAATAAAAGGCAAAAACCTCTCTTCTTTATAATAGAATTCTACCCAGTGTCGCTTACATACCTTTTCCTTAAAGTACGACGTTTAATTTTCTGATTTGATTTTTCATTTTACTTTTTCACAAATATTTTCATAAAGGCCAACCCCTGAAGGTTTTTTGTAAAGAAATTATATCAAAAGTAAATTCGGCTGTACGAAAATTCTTTATTAAATAAACTAGGTTAAAGAGTCGAATTCTTATTGCCGTATTTTATTTTGACCTTTTGATACAGATATTCTCTCTTCTTAAAGCAAACAAAGGTTTGTTTTCAGGAAAAACATTATTTTTTTATTTGAATATCAAATCGGCTTTAGGTACATGGCTACAAAGGCATGAATCAAATCATGAAATAAGACAAATTATACTTGAGCTAAATTAAAACGTAGAACTTTATAACCTGTGAAATTAGTGTAGATGTTTCATTAAACTAGTACCATTTAAAGAAGATAAAATTAGAGGTCAGAAGGAAATAGGTTTTAGAAGTTTATGAAGGTCAAGAAAATGCTTATTTTCTTATTATCAGATACTTTCTTTTTGAGGTTAATAGTTACGGGCCCGAGCGTGGTCATACTTCACTAGAAGACGGTAAATTACTTTAACGATAGAACTCAAGTATAGTGTTCAAGCACTGCCCGTCGTTATTAAAAAAAGGCAAGACCTATTTATTTTCGGAATTAAGTTAAATACGTTTCGGTTTAAAAAAAAATTGGATTCAACACTCATTATATTTACTTCATTAAGCTATCGTAAGCGATAGATACATAAACGATCAAAAATGATTGCAGTAAAGCATTAGTTTATGTTATACAAAAAAACAAGTGTAAAATAGCCAAGACTCAAAAAACAATTAAACTGAAATTAAAACCATTAGTTCCTTAGTGACATCTAACGTTTCAGCAATATAGGAGTAGATACATCGATCCGATATTGGCAATAAACTCGACCAACGCTAGGGTTGCCGAAATACTTTAGCGAGAATTACTAAATACTTAGCAACGGCTAGCAACGGCTAGCAACAGCAAGCAAG
Organism: Mythimna separata; assembly: GCA_030763345.1. Classification (NCBI taxonomy): domain Eukaryota; kingdom Metazoa; phylum Arthropoda; class Insecta; order Lepidoptera; family Noctuidae; genus Mythimna; species Mythimna separata. The sequence goes on along the minus strand of CM061167.1, from coordinate 14,876,573 downwards.
GGCTAGCAAGAGCATAGCAATTACTGAATCGTCCTAATTCGTATCTAGCCCTGAGGCGGTTCAATTTGGTTAGCGTCTGGGAACTTGGCGAGTAATTTACAAGCTTAAATTTTTATAATTCGGAGAGTAAAAATGAATTTTTAATATTACTCGTAGTTACATTTATATCTTCATATTTATAAATGAAGTTTTCTTTTTAATATCGTTGCATTATTGTCACATGAAATTTAATATGTAGTATTAATTCTCACTTTTAACAGTTCGAAGACTAAAGTGTCTTGGTAAAAATAACGGATTTTATATTTTCGTTCAATTGAATCATAGTTGCCCTTCAAATAAAATTAGATTACTTCAAGAAAAATATTATTTCCATTTAAAAAAGTAAACGAGGAAAAACGGCTAAATGAAAACCTATTTTAGTATCGAGATAATTGAACTCACTTCTATTTTCAGCTCCTAGAAGACAGTATTTTAGTTATAATAACTTCCATTTTCCGACAAGCCTTCTTTTGTTTGAATATTTACTTTCAAAACATTGAATCATTTGACAAGGAAAACTCTTGAAAAAATGACCACAAAATTCTTCTGTGATTTTTATCTTGAATATCATTATAAAAGTTTATCCGGTAACGGAGTCGGTATTGTATTCTTTGAGGAGCCCTAATAGATATAGAATATCAATTTTAAAACACGGCGTAATGCATTTTGAGTCAACGTTTTAATTGGAGCATCCCTTGAGTGAAAACGATGGACTTTAATTTACTTAGTTCGTGCTCCAGCGAATACCTCTCACTCATCCACTTGGCTACACTACAAATTGTCCTGGAAAATATTGGAAAATACAGTACAAAGAATATTGGTTTCTCAAGTTTATTGAGATCGAAGGATTCCTGTTTATTTATATTTTTTACTTTGATTACTTGTTGCGACAAATGTTTTCGTGAGTCTGTGAATTTTAAGTTGTCTTTTGGGTGAAATGAGGTTTTGTTTTGAGATACACACATCAAAAGTGTCTAGGGATCAACATATATTTTTGCAATAACTTTTCTCCTGATTGATATTAATTAAAATTTTCTTTAAGGATTCATCAAATAAAGTGTTTTCGTTTGTCACAGTAACGATAAACCAAGTCACCTTTGCATTAATAAAGAAATTTGCCATTTTCCTAATAAAGGGATTTTTGACATTTGAACCACTAACATTAAAGTTCGAAAAAAAGACTGAAATAACAGTTTTCTTTAAAATTTTATTGGGTAACTTAAACAATTAATAATCCGTGTTTCTACCGCGAACACTAACAACACAAGAACATCGGTTTGGCATAGTCAAAATGAGTTCATCCAAATCACGCTGTGGAATGGCCGCCCATGTTCGTTGCAACAACAAAAAAAGGTCTTCTTGCGACTGGATACCCTCCTTATTCGGCACAGCTCTTCTCTGTAGCATATCCCATGCATGCTCAATCGGGTTCAAGTCTGGCGACTGAGCAGGCCAGGGCAGGACATTGATGTTAGCTGCGGCGAGAGTCTGTCTTACAACTCTTGCGGTGTGCGGTCGTGCATTATCATGCATTAACTGAAATAAGGGACCGATTTGCACTTGTAGAGGAACGATGACGTCTGATACAATCGTCTCAGCATAAATTTGAGCGTTGAGGTTGCCTCTGATCCAAATCAACTCAGTTCTTCCGCCGATCCAAATACCCGCCCATACCATGATGGTTCCACCACTATAAGGATGGACTTCCTGGCAGGATTTTAATCGCTGTTGGCGTCCAGGGGTTCTCCAGTGTCGTATACGTCTTGTATCCGGTCTCATACCAAAACGAGACTCATCAGAAAAGCACACGAAACGCCATTGTTCTTCTGCCCAATTTCTGTGTTCAAGAGCCCATTGATATCGAATCCTACGATTGTGCATTGCTATAGGTGGTACCCGTAGCGGTCTTCGGGAATGAAGGTTCACTTCATGCAAGCGGTTTCTGACTGTTTGGTCGCTAATTAAGTTCCCTGAAGAGTGATGAAGCCTCACGGCTAACATCATGGCGGTTATTGTTGGAGCTCTTCGAGTTAAGATTTGAATGTATCGGTCTTGTCTCCGTGTGGTGCAGCGATACCGTCCTCCATGGCGCTCAGCCACGGTACCAGTGCTTCGGTAACGTGTCCAAAGTCGACTGATAACACTCTGACTTGTATTCAGAGCTAAAGCCACAGTACGTTGCCGGGAACCAGCTTCTATCATTCCCACGGCTCTGAGCATTTCTTCCCTGCTTAAATGACGTCGCCGCTCCATAATAACGTTGGTTTTAATCAGTAGTAGGGAAACAGTAGCACTAATAATGTCTTCAATGCGTTGTATGTTTTTATAGGGAAAATATTGACAGCTGATTTTCATCTTTTACTCGAATATGATTCACAGTTCCTGATTCAAATTATGAAATGCACCAAAAAGGATCCATATAAATTTATAAAATCATAAATTTATTACAAAGCCACATCTCAATCTCAAGAAATCCGCATAAAAATGCTTGATCCCTAGACACTTTTGATGTGTGTAATTTGGTTATATTAGACTAAGTTATACAGTTAGTAAACACAGTGTCTCTTGTTCTTATTGGTTATAATCTTGAGGTAAAGTTTTAATTCCAGGGCCAAAGTATTCCGACTTCACGATAATGCCTATATTTTATCCAATAAAGGCAAAAAGTGAAAAATCATCCAATGACTTTTCCCGCTCTATGGTAAAGTGAGAGGGCGTGTCAGACGTTTACTGACTAAGGCCACACTTATGTCCTTAATTAGCCCTTTGTCTTCTAGGACCGCGGATTTATTTATCCTAAAATCAAAACGGGCTCTAACGAAGTCTTCTAAAATCATTCCAAAATACGCGATCTACTCAACATAGATAAAGATCAAACACATCAAACATTGCCAATCAAACATCTACAAACAAGAACATTGTTTCCCGAACATTTCGGTCGGAGATTTACCGCAGTATTTAACTATTTAAATTCAATCAAAGTGAAACTCCTGTCGCACGAAATTATGAACACCTTAAGTCGCTTGTTGAACAATAGGTTTGGTCTCAAAGTACTTAACTCAATCCCTAAGTAAGTTAAAGTAATGCCTAACTTGGGATGCGAGGGCAGGGCCGCGCCTAACTTAAATTAATTTGAAACCGGTCGAGTATTCGGACATTCGAATCTGATTGTTTGTTTACCTCATTTGGTGTCCGGTGAGAGGAATTCGGACGTCGTTTGTTACTGAAGATGAGTTAAGTCTTTATGGTTTCGAAGTTGTACGTTACTCGGTAATCCATTTAAGTTTAAATTTTGAAACCTGGTGCATTAGCAGATCATGAGACTCTTAACCCGTTTGGCGCGGGCTTGCGGACGACGAGCAACCGGTAGCTCGCCGTCTTCTAAGGGCCAAGCCCGGGTCAATGGCGCGTCTGTGAGATGTTAGTAAGATAACGGGGCTAGTTAGAGCGGATGCTAGCTAGGGCTGTGGATGGTTCGAAATAATCACTGGGCCGCTGAAGTAACACTGTAGGTTTTAAAACCATTAGATGATTTCCCACACCCTTAAAAAAGAAACTAGATCATAACATGGATTAGGACAAGATTCTCCTAGTTGTGTGCTCCCAAGATTTAATTTTAGGCTTTTACGTACTTTTTGGCAAGCGTGCTTCACTGTCAGCTACATCATCGCTTACCATCTATGAAATAGTGGTTAAGTGCAAGCCTATCTGTGAGAAAAAATTAAATCAAATCCTGGCCCTAATTCAATCAAATTGCTAAGAACAGAACAAAAGTGCTAAGCCAAGAAGATACATTCTAACGCAAAATATAGATGTCATATTTTTTTAAGACATTAATAGACACAGCCTTTAGCTCTAGAAAAATTATGCTCAGCGTTTTTCCCACTCTTAGCCGCGGACTGTAGACTCTAACGTGTAGGTGTTGAAGTGTGCCTCGCCCTTTGTTTAACACTTCGTGAGCACGGAAGATATTAACATTCTACTGTATTTTTCTTTATTACTAGAAAGTGCATTAAGGGATGGTAACTTCTTATATTTTTATTTGAATTTTTATAAGATTGAGAATTTATATTTTTCTTTATCCTTTAATCCAGTAACTGATCTTATTTATTATAACGCTGTCCACTGTATATTTAACGGTATTTTCCATTAAATATCTAGATCAAGCGCTATCTTATTTGTATACTTATATATAAGAGGAGAAACTGACTGACTGACGTATCAACGTACAGCCTAAATTACTTTTAAAAGTAGTAGTGTCAAATTTTGCGCTAGATTTCCTTTTTATGACATAAGCGATCACTAAGATAGGATTTTCTGAAATTCACCCACTAAGGTGATGAAATGGAAATTCAAAGTTTGTATGGAGAAACCTAGGTACATTCACGCGGGCAAAGCCGCTGGCAGAAGCTAGTTAACAAAAAAATTAAGAAATAACTAGCTTTTACATCGCCTCTAAACAAACAAAATTCATAGTATTCATTAAAATAAGTATCCAAAAATAATGAAAAATGTGCTTAAGAAAAGACGAAGGAAGTGAATAGTTCATGATTTAACATCGTAATCGTTCGAATAGTCAAACGAAACCGAATGGGCGTTACGCAGTCGAGCGTGACAGTTCAGTCTCATTCAATGCCCCAAAATGAAGTGCTACAGTGCGCTTAAAGAGAGTTTTTAATTCAAAAACACTGCACATTACCCTCTCAGTAACGTTTCAAGCTCGCCGCTCCGCATAGAACTAGTCAGGACAGCAACATCACACTCCTATTTGTATGCACACACTGCAACTTGAACGTTAGTGAACCCGGACTAAAGGTTAATGCAGCCGGATTATACCCCGGGCATGTGTCACGACCCAGTTTATTGAAAATTCTGCGTAAATTAAACACAACCCTTATGCCAGTTAGCTTAGTAACGAAACATGACCTGATTTTTTTCATGCATTTTGTTTTATCCCGCTGTTTTATGGCTGGTCGCGTTTGTGATAAATTTGAATACACATTTTGTACGGTATTTAGTTGGCTACGACTGCTGAAATCTAGGAAATTAGGAGTTTAACTATTATGAGGAAATTAAACGACTGAACGTAAAACGAATGTATTTCGGTGAGACCACTTAAAGCTGTATCATTAAAAATACATATAACACACATAAAATTAAGTTCTTTCCGTCGCGTGTTTGATGTCACATTCCAAAGAATATGAAAAACTAAAGACGAGATTTTTTGTTTTCGAGTTCATAGTTATAGAAGAAAAATCGAGTTTTAATATCTTTATGTAATTACCCATATTAGCAAATAAACGATTATGATTATGATTACGAGTTCAAGAAAAAATTGTAAAAATGTGGATTTCATCTTATCTATCACTATACATATGGTGACAAAGTTACAATTTACTGTTGAAAATCGATGCGAAAAGTATATACCTATCGAATACATTTTGTAACTTCATTTAGGTTCCTTGCAAAACAATAGCATATGTCTCCTATCTAACTTTTAGTCTCTTACTCTTATTTCGTCCATGTGATAGAATTCAGAATACAATTTGAACACAACATTCCATCTGATATCGATATCGTTTCGTAAAGCGGTGATACAGAACAACACTATTTATTCCGGATAAAGATAATTTCCTTTGAAGAAAATTGTAAACACGCTGTTTCGACTTCATTTCGATTTGAATTCAAAACAGGGCATTGAACAAAATCCATACTTTAAGAAATAGTGAGACAAAATCAATTGTACGACAATGTTGCGTTGTGTTCTGTTGTAGAGGTTTAAAATATGCTTTATATGCAAACAAAATTAAATGTTTGTTGCATGTTTATTCTTAAACCTGTTGAACCACTAGCTTATGCCAGCGGCTTCACTTGTGTAAATATACATAGGTAATTGTCTACCCTTGTGCCAAATCTGTTCATAGGTTGAGGCGTAATTGATTAACAAACACCCAAACAAACAGATCTTCTTATCCTTTTTTTGATAAACCTTACCCATTACTAGAAATGACCCCTGTATCGTAGGGGCGTCCATAAACATGTAAATTCATAAAACTACTAGTATACTCGTATATGTTTTAATTATTATTGATAGACTCGTGCTTGACCTCTATCTCTCTTATAGTAGGGATGATAGTAAACGATGATGTGGTCGACTATGGAGCTGGCTTGCCTAGAAGTAACCTAGAAGAGTCTTGTCTATAAAGTCAAGTCATCAATGACAAGGGGTCATTAGAACCCCTTGTCAATTTTTCCTAAATCAAAATCAGCAAAATTCACAGTCAAAATCAACACCTTCGCTCCTCAACCACACTAGAAACAATAATAGTACGAACATAAGTACGTCTTTATCGATCACCTTAATAGACTTAAGATCGGTGCGGCTACCAGGCTACCAGATAATTAAGGTACCTACACAGATTTGGGCGTCCGCACCGTTGCCTACCGTCGAATAGATTACATTGAATCCCAAATGGGTGTACAAGGGCATATAGACCAATTCTATCAAGGAGACCTATTAATTTAAATTGTATTTCTTTTTTTGAGGGAAAGGGTTTTTGAAGACCTTTTTGTTGGTCATCTGATTGATTTATTGATACTAATTAGGTTTATATTGAATTAAACGATAATATTTCACCATCAACCTACTAGTATACATACTCGTATGTCACTGAAAAATTGCAAATGCCTTGGGATTGTAAAATAGAGCGAGAAATCATGAAAAAAAATGTAATTAATACACGGTTTCATTGAAAATTCATGAATCTGGATGTGATTTATCGTATACAAAACGATGTTTTCATAATACATCGAGAAGTTTTTGAGTCTATAACGTTTTAGACAGAAACATGATGGGGTACTTTTTGTTATAATATGAAAGGATACAAGGATACGAGTACAAATTATGAACACGTAGGTACTTCAATGTCTTCAGATAGCAACGTAAGAGGATTTTTTTAATACGTATTAAGAGGGCTCTTCCCGATACGCGCCCATCGTCAACGTGAGCATGATTGAGAAGCTTGTTGTTTCATCCAACGCAATGTTTGATAAAATGACAACGTGAAAAAAGAGATAGCGCCTTAACGCTCGGTTAGCATTCGACACCTTCCGTCGCTTACTCGAATATTTTCAAAACTTGTTTCATGTTTTTTAAAACCCTTGAAAAAAAAATTAGTCATTCATTAGTCATCAAATTGATTTAATGTGCGCAATTCCCATCCACAAATGGCCTATCTACGAATCGTGATATGCTAAGATAGTCACCCATCAACAGACTGACCTAGTAGGCAACACCTCTGGTAGGCAAGCGTTGATTAATCTTGGACCTGGGCTGCGCTTATTACTTACTTATCCACGACCTCTTCAAGTTATGAAACCTTAATAACAAAAAATAGTAATTTGTTTCTCTCGTTTTAAATCTTCTGTTGGCGAGCTTAGAACCGGTTTTTTCAGTATTTTTCTTATAAAATACCGAAGGAGATGGGATGTTTATCCTTTGTTTGTATTTCCAGAGATTGGACAGCTATATTTGCCGTATAATCCCATATAGGTATGTCTGTAGACCGTCGTGTCCCGTCTAATCTCATAAAGCTTACACGGCCACCCCTCAGGCTCGCATCATATTGTCTGATGAGTTGCATGCGACCACAGATCCCAAGCAGAGGTATAATGGAGCTCTGTTACCGAAAAGAAACCAAGAGATACCCGAAATAAAATAAAAAACTATCCGGAACCATAACAGTTATGATAACAGATATTATTTTACACTGACCGGATTTAAAACCGGTTTCAATTCCGGACATAGAGAAACCATGGAGTTTCTCGCTCGTCGTTTCATGCACTACCTTCTGACGTTTTATATGTGGCCCACATAGGCCCATATGGAATAAAAAGATTTTGACTTTGATTTTAACAGTTTCGGATAAAGGTGGAAGCTAAATGAAAGATTGCGACCGGGTTTTGTTCGATTTACCCCGCCAAATAAATGATGATGTAAACTAGAAACAAAAATCATATCTTGCTATTTATATTTTACTTTTATAATTCGGTAACCAAAACTATCCGAATTTATTCATATCCGTAACCGTATCTGAAACCGGTTAATATTCGTATCCGTATCCAGATTGAAAATTTCACATCGTTAACATCCCTGCTCCCCGGTAAGGGCACTGAGTGACTAAACGGCCGGCTGTATAAATTACCCGCATTTTTGTTGAGAATAAAAATGTTGTTTTGTTTAATTTTTACGTCAGATTATACGGTGGGTGCGATAGGAAGACCGTTTGAGGTATAAAAGATTTTTGTTCTCGATGTCAGGTTGGGTTTAAAAAATAAGCAGCGCGGTTGGCATAGGGGTTGAGCAATTGACTGCTTTGCTGCGTGTCGTGGGTGCGATTTCTGCTAGGAACCAATTTGTGTATAGCCTACAAGAAAGGTATACCGAGTCTAAGTGTCTTGACAAAAAAAAAACAAAGATAAGGCATTATTAAGTCCGCCTAAGTGCCTTTGTGTTTAGGGAACACCTTCATAGTGCGTACAGTTCAGGAGTGGATTTCCCTACCAGAGTATATTTCTTGATTATTACAACTTAGGGCTATAATTTCAGTCAAGAGTGAGTAGGAATATATTACTTCTAGACAAACGTGCTTCGCCAAACATATCATCTTTTAAATAATAAAACAAACCAGCCTTCACAGCTCAGTTACCGATGTGCCACATTCAGTATTGATAAATAATTTAATCTCCCTACCAAATAAAGGCTTAGTTCCCAAAAAACCTGTTTAGCCTTGAATATCAAATAATCGATACAACATTTGCCCAAGTTTATCCATTCTGACAATATAAAAGCCGTATTCCTAGCAACTAAGTAAAATTCCATATGAATAAATAGCTTCTATACGTCTCTAGTACATATTGTTATCGCCCGCAATTTTCTGCCGTGGCGGTTCGCCTTACGTAGAAATATTACAATGCCCAGGTACCTTGCTCCAAAAAGCCTATTTTACATTCAGTATATATGTCGTTGGATAACTGGAAAGATGGCTGTTTTGAAAAAATCCTAGAGCTTTTGTAAGAGACTGGATTATGTGTAACTAAGAGTGAATAACGTAACAATGAAGATGAACAAGGACCAAAAAACAGATTTAAACAGATCTTGTGATAATAAATGTTTAAGATTAAAAATGGCTATTGATATAAACGCAACTGATGGATGCGCTGATTGGTTAATGGGAAGATCTAGAGAGATTTTAGCACATCATAGGGAACAGATTAAAATTAAATTTTAACTACAACAACATTCACACTACCAGTCTTAAAAGTCAAGATACTTATTTCATAAAAATCAAAACATTAGCTTGTAATTCGACATTCTCTCTTATTAAACATTTTTTTTTTTGCAAACCACCTTCGGTTTTTAGCTAAAACCCTAGGTCGTTAGCAAAAAAAACAATCTTTCAATTATTCCGCGCCGCGTATAACATTGTGATTCAACAACAAGTTCCGCGTCTGACTGTACTATGTAACGTTATGTCCCGCACAACACCGCGAGGTAATCTTCTTACGAGGCTCTGGAGATGCGTAACTGGATTTACTAAACACGACTTCATATTATGTACAAGTTAGGACGCAGGTGTCTTCTTTACGCCTGTCATAAACTTTACTTATGAACGCGCAGTGTCATAATTAGACAAGTATCTTTCCCAGCTGTCAAAGTGGCTAAATGTTAAGTGCTTCTGAAAGGAAAATTTGAAACCTCCGAAGGCAAAGAAGGAACAAAGCAAAGGGATCTACGCCCGTTTTCAATAACCTACCGCAGTTCATAGATAGATAGCTATCCCCAATAAACAGGTAGATTCTATCTATCAATCCACAACTTTTGGTAGGAAATACTATCCGTCGGTAGGTTATAGGAAAGCAAGTAAGGGCAAAAGGATAGATTTGTTCATCTTTAGTAGCTGCAACTGTAGATAAAACGGTACTTCAGTAAAAGTCTGACACGCCCTCCACAAGTAGAAGTCATTCTGATGATTTTCCAGCAAAAAGGCCTATGTCAAGTTGACACAGTTACCTAAAAAAACTGTTCCTTATTTTAAAAACAAACAGAATAACCTACTTTTCAATGTAGTACAAAACAAAAACAATAAAGAAATATCAAGAGCTATTTCATTAAAAGTTGGTATGACCGTGCCATACTTTTCCGGACTTAGTATTCTAGCAACTTCATTCCACAGACTTCTTTAGAATTCGAATTATGACCTATTACGGAGTCTCTTAGGACCTCAGGGAAAAGGGTATTCTCTATCTTATTTAGTTAGCGAGATGACTTCGATTATAAAACGGATAATGTATTATTTATTAGTTTAAAATGACAGATTATTCAAACTATATTTACAGTATAATAAAACACTCTAAACTAATATTACAACTAACTAAAAGTGAACTAAAATAAAATAATTAACAAGGATATCGGCCTTTTTATAATATGTATGTCCTTAAAATATTATGCAGTATTTTTCTTTGATTTTTTATTAAACAACTTCAATTTTTAAATCCAAAGCAAAAAGAGATAGTATTTCAGGTATTTGCCTTCTGTGATTCCGTACAACAATAATTAATAACAACTTTCTATATTTATACACACAAAAGTTCCACACCGATGGATGATAAAAACGTAACATCGTAATTTTTTTATGGAAATGGAGAAAAGTTAATTAATATTTTTCTTCCCATTCTTTGATTGTACACAACACTAATTAAAAACCACCTTTAAATATTTACCCATCATTTTCATTGAAGAGCTGAAAGGGACCGGTATCTCTGAATTTTTCCGGTGTTTTTCAGTTCTTGAGGCAAAAATTAACGGCAAAGCCATGACAGCAAAGTAAACACGGTGCACAGTATTAAACATTTTCAGGGGAACGTTGTAAATCCTGGTTCTTCGCAGCAGAGTGAATAGGGCGTTCTCGATAATCCCATGATCCTTATTTACTAGAAAGGCTCGAAGGGTCACAAGGTTTATACGTACGCACTCGCCACACGAGGCGTCGAGTACTGTTTTCTTCTCGGATTTTTCCCCGAAAATAATAATAGTACAGCTAGGCAGGGAGCTAGTGTGATTGTTTGTGATGTTCATTGATATTTAAATTTTTACGGCTGTTATAAAACTATTTTTATCATTGATGTTTAATAAACTTGTTGTGTTCCACTGCAGGATAAAGACATTTTTTCTGTCCATTTTGTGGGGTAAATACAATATCTGGCCAATCCATTAATTAATGAAAAATTATATAAACTCAAAAAAAAAACAATTTAGATTTTTTAACTTAAAAGCCCAATAAATAAATAGCAAGCCTCATTAATTAAAATTAGTTACCAAAAAAATGTAAATGGTACATCATGTTTTGTGAATGTCATCGTTACACTTCAAAAGCGCGCCCCTCTGACTGGCATTATTTCAACGTGTTGCCAAGTTACGTAATTGAGTTCGGAACTAAGCGCACCCTTTAATATCATGAAATATTAAATATCTTAAAATTATTAATTAGCTATAGGTAATGAGAAAATTAATTGAAGCTATTTTCGTATTTTATTAATAAAGAAAATGGGTAACAAGAAGCTGACATTTTGAATTAGTGCCTACTTAATTAGTAAACAATACATAATAGATTTCTAAAATTGAAAGGATCTTTTAGTACAAAAGCAATAAAAAGTATCACTATAGCGATTCAGTCCTTTGGGAAGTGAATATGCATTGCCCTGACGAGCGATCGCAGCCGTAACAGCGTACGATAGAATACTGGAACCACGTCCCGGCCATCACTTACGTCCGCAGTAATAGCCCTCTTCCCTGTAACTCACATAACTTATGCTGTCTGTATACGGAGAAAACTATTAAAATGTCCTTATTTTTCATTATCAACAATAAAAAGTGTAGTCTAAACATTTTAAATAATAATGAATATAATAAGATGGTATTTGTCTCAGCTACCTTGGCTCCCTGACTATGCAATACCTGTTTACAGCGTAATACTTCCGAGATGTACGTACATTGTCGCGGTTTGGATACGCAAAGAGGATATATAAACCGTAAATCCCCTAAATCAGGAGTAGGGGCGTAACGCCGACTTAATATTTGAGGTTCTTGAACCTATTTTAATAAGTATGTTGTACATAAGGTGTGTATATTGTGGAGGTGTATCTTTGTAATCGTGTAGCGTTATTTCGTGAAAATTACAGCGAAATGTCTTGTGGTTTGTGTGAATCTATTGGTATTCGCAACTACGGCAAAGTTACTTCGATATTGAATTAAACTAATCCATCTTAAAACGTAATCAGTTGTATTTCCGTAACGCATTATAGATCACTGCCAAAATGTCAACAATCACTCTATTCTACCTAAGTTTATTAATTTTATAGAATAGACATATGTATATTAAGCAGAATTTCTTCATACAAGAACTACTCATAATTTATGTGGAACTCTTGCTTCGAGTTGAATGAACTTTAGATGATTGGACAATGGACATTGTTCTCCGGTAGCGTAGGATCAGGTGCTCCTACTTACACAAGCTCTGTCTTTGTGGGACTTTACGTAATACTATGTCAGGAAGAGGACTACAGGAACTAATCACGAGTTTTATAAAGTGCAGAAGTATATATGCAGTAGGTAAACAGAATGTTTATCTTGAGGATAAATGCTAGGTAGAAAGTGTGTTCATAATATAAAACTGCTAGGTTAGTAGGTACAATAGGAAAAAATCTCGATTATGCCTCTAAACATTACTTTTATTTAATAATGTAGTACATGCAGTCATTCAAATTATTTGCTAGATTATTTTACATGCCCTGTTTAGCCGACGTTATGTTATAATTTTATAATTAAATCTGTAAATTTTTAGTAATTTGTCTTTCATTTTATGCAGTCCGAGAGAAGTTGCGCTTAAGGTGTTAAGGTCCTGTTAAATGTGACTTTATTACATCAAAATAATATAGAAAAAATGCAAGTTAGTTAATCAATCACTCCCCATTCAGTGATAATATCCACCGGTAAAATCCTGAAAGAACTCTGAAAAAAATCGTTTACAATAAATCACAGTGAATTTAAACCCGCGATCAGACTCGCACAATCTCAATAACAGGTTCATACCCTAATCCATTTCAAATGATTAAGTACAGGTGCTATCTACCTTTCAACATCAATCGTTAAAGTCATATCGACCATTTATCAAATATTCACAAAAACCTCTTACAAAATGATAAAAGCTTGCGACGGAGCTCTCGATAACCGGAACGGTGTCTTTTTTTATTGCGCGAGGAGGGCCTCCGGGAGGGAAATATCAGCATGTCATTTGTTTATATTGTGGAATTAATCCCCCAAGCCGGCATGACTGATGAGTCGAGTCAAACGTCGCCTGCCAAACAAAGAAACACCGAGGTGTGTACTATAATCGATGCTCACTTAAACGACAGATGCTACAAACGGGTGCCATCAATCTATCTCCCCCCCGACCACCCCTCAGCCGATTCCTACCCCCCGAGGGCCGAATTGTTATTCACGTTCCATTACCTCAATTTTTTAGAGCCGAGGTGCCTGAAAAGAAACCCTTTCACTTATTGTGTCTCATTTCTGAATTGGTGGAGGGCCATCGTAAAATTAAATTTCTTTAGATTATTCATATTTTTTTCTTTATTCTCGTCGAGTGTTTATTCAGTATCCCGCTGCAGATGTTTGAGGTTACACGGTGAAGTCGGAATATTTTATTATTCGGGCTTTTAGCGATATTGCGGTTTATCCTGGTTGTTTTACGCTGGGTATATTATCTAATAATATGGTTATCTAATAAAACAAACAATAATTTCAAAACGTATGGCGTACGAGCGCAGACCGCAAAGTGCAAGACACGCGACAAGAATCATTCAAGAAGCGATCGGAGTCCGCCGCACACGTACGGGAATCGAGCAAACATCGCGAACTCAATGGGCCGGGCACGGCGCGCGTTAAGTCACGTCCCTCCGACCAATAATTCAATAAGAAACAATCCGCCAAATGGAATCATAGACTCGGCTTCAAGCGGTGCGCCTGTCACGCTAATATCATAAAGGTGAAACTTTGTGAGTGTAAATTTTTATCATTTTACGCTCAAACACATTGACTTACATAAATGTTATTCAAGTTGGGAGTCATCAGAATGACTTCTCCCGCTCTTGGGCGGAGCAAGAGGACGTGTCAGACTCTTACTGACTAAACCCCATCTCGTTCGTTCGTTGCCTTTCGATCTGGGGGGACACGGACTCACCATTCGGAATTTCTGTGTTCCCCAGAATTAAATTTGACATACGAGTAGACCATGTACTGGAGTAGCACCCATCTTCTGCTTTTAAGCAAGCGAAGCCTCTAGCAGCTTCTAGTCTCATAAATAAACCTAATACTATTCCCTCACTTAAAACCACAATCGCGACTTCTTGTACTTCGACACAAACAGTACTAAGCCATTTTAAACCGGCGACATGTGAACTCAAAGATTAAAGTGATTAGTTAATTACTGGTATTAGCTAAATCTTCACACACTGCGCTACATTTGTGGAACTGGGACTTGGGACTTGTGAAAGGTTCACGAGATATTAAAACCGGGTAAAGACCAACACAGCTTTGTGAGTCGTGAAATTTCTGCTATCACAGCACAATGGGTAAATGCAGCTTAGAGGTTGAACAAAGCTTCTTTGTGCGTTTCGCTCAATATCAGAATCAATTAGCTCGATGGACGCGGTTTCGGCGCCCCGCTGAGGTTCGTCATATTAATGGCTAGACCTCCTCTCGATTTACTTACGCTATTGACTCACTCATGAGAACAGGTCGCTTCCTACTTTATTTGTGCCCTTAATTATATCACCACGTACCTATACTTAGGCCTAAAATTACCAATAATATTTTTTTTCACTTTTTCAGAAGTAACTGTATCAGATTGTGAACACAAATACAAACGCTATTTATCAACAAAGTATCAGGAAATTCCCGAAAACTTTCCAAAATTATTAAACTACAAACAGCCAACTTTAATTGAAAATATCTTGCTCTAACTAAAGTCTAAACAAACTTAAGCCACTCAATTTTTTCATAGCAACAAACTATATTTAATCTCTTAGAAACTTCTTTAATTAAGTAATATGAAACTTTTAAAAGATGTACCACAAAGGGGAGGAACATGAGCGATGTGGTTGTAACGAGATTTATAAGCCTACCTGAACAGAACACCGCTTAAAACGGTACAGTTACAAATGAGAGAAAGGGAACTGATAAATGTGCAAAATAAAGGATTATACATCACAGCGGAAAGTTTAAAGTGACAAAATGGTGTTTAGCCTGGAGCAATGAATGCAGTATCACTGTGCGAACACAGTACTTATTAGGGTTGTGCCGCTGCGAGCTAGTGCCGCGACGCGTCGCCCGCAATCAAGAAATCCCGTGTTACGTTGTCGCGAGCGAGAAATGTTGATACACTTTTTGCTCGACGTAGCGCCCGACTGCTGGAGAAATACTCGCCGCAAATATTTGCAAATCATTATAAAATATTGAGTGAAATCCTTTTTGAAACTTCCTTTTGCTACTGTATTAAGTAGCTGTTAAAAGAAGTGTTTTTTTAAGTACTAACGGTCGTTATGGTGACGCTTGGGGTAGAGCTATATCCAACAGTGGACGATTATTGGCTAAAATGACGATGATTATGACTTAACTGATGATGAAGGCATAACTTTTATATCTATTTAATATCTATACCTACTTTAGAGTTAATTTAAATTACTAAACGAATCATTGAGTGAGATGAAGGCCGTTCTATGTTCAGGTAGTCAGTCTGAAAAGTTTAAAATCCATTTAAAAAGATGGTTTCAAATACAAAGTCACAGATATTTACAGACAGGCAGACTGTTAATCTTATTTAAATGTAAAACAAATTATCTACAAGCATCGAACTTAATTCAGGAGTTTAAATAATTTAATCAAATTACAGCACTCTCTGCGAGCGTTATAGTGGTCACTTAAAATGGATTGCAGTGTAAACTAAGTTGCACTTAGGGCCAAAGCTGAATGTTGGTATATAAATTAGTCTATCTCGGGCCGAGTGACGGGAGCCGACGAAAACGAATTACTTTCTTGAAAATACTCCGAGTAAAATTACATTGTTATGGTACAGCTAAATTAAAAAGTTAATGTGTTTTTTCACCAAGTTTTTACGCAATTTAGATTAAAAACCGGGAAAATATTGCAGGTAAAAAGTGTGTTGAAACAGTTTTCTTCAAAATACTGACTGATGCCTTGTCTTAAGCGACTTTAACTTTTTTTAATATAAAACTTAATACAGAAACGTAAAATCTAGCTGGTTTTCATTGAAAATTGCATTTTATTACTGAATAGTATTAATTTTATTTATTAAGGTAAAACCAATGTCATTCGGTTTGAAAATAGCAGATGCAGGAAATATCTATATTAACGGTTAACCAGAAATTACTTGCCGCAAATTATTACCCAAATTACTAAGATATTTAGTTATTTATATGTATATTCCTGTAGGCACCAGGTACCTGCAGTTCACAGAACTTAGTATTGTTTTGTATTATATAATATGTATGTTAGGACTTGGCGGTCAGTCTAACTTACTGTCCTACATCTACTTAACTTAGCTGTAAGTCTTCCATGGTACTCATAAATAAATGTGAGTTCTAATATTTTACTGAATAGTCAGCCCATTCTATCAAGCTATATTCACTCCAAAAAGGCGGTTCAGACAGATAAAATATGAATCTGTGGTCTGGCTACAAATCTGTGGGTACCATGAACACTTTTAAGACCGGTCATAAAATAACTCAAAAGTTCTAAAACCATGAGGAAGGTAACTGAAAAGAAAGAACTCCTTTTAGATTAATGAATTTAAGAGCAGCCTGTAGGTAGGTACAGGTAATACGGTTCACGAAAACTCGAACACTGCATTAGCATGCCGTCTCACCTGTACACTGCTAAGTTAAAAATCATGTAGCACTCGCGTCCCGTGTGGACGCCGCGCGCCGGACGACGGCGGGGGAAATGGGGGACTCGGCAAAATAAGGAAAACCTTCCGCTTTTGTGTAACTCGAATGCATGCGCTGCATGCCCACTGAGCGAGCTATCTCGATCGCACCTTCCCAGTTTACAATTTCAAGCTTAAAACCAGTTTCGGAAGCCCCCGGCCCGTGAACATTCACGTTACAACGCCCTCAATGCGCCACGGGGACCGTTTTTTCCAATGCAATGTCAATCTTTCCTGTTCAGTCAATCGCATATAATATGCTGTTTGAGCATTTGATGCGTAAAAATTGATACACAGGGACCGAAATAATGAACATCCCACACAAGAACAGTTCAACTTCAGCACAAAATGTTTTATTTGAATGTGTGTATACAATAATGGTACTGGTATTACGGGGCACGTACCGCGCGTATATTGAATGATCGCCGCGCCCAGATTGTTGGTTATCGTAACACCAAATTTTCTATTTGATCGAATCTAATAAGGTGACGCAAAGCGGAGCGGAGGCGCGCGGCGCGGCGCGGCGCGGCACGTCGGCGCGACGCGGCGCGACGCCAGCCCGCCAGAGAACCAGAAAATTACGTTACCATTCTCCCGCACTGGTTCAGTCCGTTCAAAAATTCCGAAATCTCGTTCCAATTTCGAGGATAATTCTTGAAAATTCGACGTCGAATTGACGTACTGTGATTTGAGACCGCTTTGAAAGTCACGCGACTTAGTCAACTGTAATAGTTACTGACAATAAGTTAGTTAAAATGAAACCATTCAATTACTTCAGTTTCGTTTTGAACACAGTTATAGTAATTAAATTTTCTTTGGATTTTAAAACATGCCTTGGAACACGATCCAACTAGTTTCAGCTGCAGAACTATTTCAAAGCGAGACCCGTTTAAGATAGAATTAATTTAATTAAACTGATACCTAGTCGATCCTTACAAGATGTTTGTCGACAAGTTAAATAACTTTTAGGGTACAATCGTTTATATTCAAACACCAAGTATTCCAGATAAAATTTAACGGAGATGCTAATCAAACACGGTGAGTCTGAAGCAATTGTAGATTCTATGAATTTGCTAAGACTCAGTCCGACTGGAGGGCAGCGGAAGTTATGAAGTTTGTCGTCTTGGCTTGCTCTGAATCAATATAATTTTCTGAATTTGAGACGGCACTTGCTTTGAGCAAAATATTTGGCTAAAGCTAAAGCGAAGACTTGAGCGGGCACCGGTGCAGACGGAAGTCCAAACTCTAAACGTTTAGATCATTGATTTTGTGGGAGCAAGACAAGTTGGAAGTGTACTTAGGTTTAGGTATGCTCGGTTTGCATTGCTTTAGAACCCACATCAAGGTAAAGTTGACGCATCGGGACCTTAATTACACATGGAGGGTCGCCTCTTTTTCGGGACTACCTTAGCAAAGCCCATCACAAAGTTTGCGGACGCTTGCTGAGCCAGTGTACGGAAACTCGCCCAATACAAACATACTTTACCGTACAAAAGGTTTTGTTTCTATGAAATAAGCAATATGAAGTAAATAAAACACGAAAGTAGGACACAATGAGCGTGGACTTACATTCTAATTTAATAATTCAGGTATATAAAAGCAATCACTACCGTTCCGGGTATCCAAATCAAATTAACCGCTTTCCGACAATTCCTTGCCGTGAGTATTACCCAGAAACTAACTAATTACGGCCAACCAACAAAACCAAGTGCTGAGCATGCAATTGAAAACCCATTAATGTAACATACGTGATGCCGGCGTGCCGCGCGCGTGACACCGGCTCGATGCGCTACCCAAGAACGTGATGCAGGATCTTTTGTTCTTCCGCCATCAAATTGTACTTTAGTTCAACTGCTTCGCGTCACACCGTTTTATCTTCTACATTCCCGTCACTAGTCTAGCATCGGTTTTTGAATGCCTGGGTTGTTACTCCGGTCAGTGCGCCTCACCATCAACGATTGCATGACTGCTTACCATCAGTTGAGATCGCAGTCAAGCACTAGTTTATATTATATTGAAAAAGGAAAACAATTTAGGAAGACATACAACTTACCCATCAAAAGTTACATCTTAAAAACATATTAAAATATTGCTGTAAATCTAGCTTCACCTTTCTACAGGCACACAGGTATTTTTAACAGCAAACCGAGGTACACCAGGGGTGTGTAACGGGAGTAGGAAAGGTATGACGGACAAAATAGGGGGAACTGTCGAATGTCGGATGGTAATTTGAGATGGAACGCGTTACTGGCGTGTAGGGGAGATGAAATAACTGCCTGTTTGTACCGAGTGCATGCCTGAAACGAGTCAGGCATTGCTATCATTATTGATATGTATACTGCATAGCATGGATAGAATTGTATGCCTTTTTTTTGGGGTGGGAAATTATCAAATAACTCCCGCCGTTCTAGGTAGAGCGATAGAGAGGGTCACGCTTTGACAGTCACATTATTTAACATTGATATTTTTCATCATCATTCATCATTAGCGGCCTTATAGTGTTCCCACTGCTGGGACTCAGGCCTCCTCTCTAGGAGAGGGGATAATATTTTTACTGCACCAGATTTGTCACTCCAATCTCAAGATCTGATGTCAGATTTGAGTGAAAAAAATTCCAGATTCCGAATTTATAAGCTCCTAATTTATACGTACAAGCGAATAATTTAGGACCCGTTAATCAGCCAAATATTTTCGCAAAAAATACAGCAAATATTTCCTTCCATTAAAAAAATAACTCGTAGGGTCGCAGTAATCCTTCCGACCTAATTTCGATCGTCCATCTCATCGGAGATTAGCCAAGTATCCCGGGTACAAAGTATTATAATAATACTAGCTGATCCAGCAAATGTTGTTTTGTCGTAAATATTATAAGCGGAAAAGATAGGGCCAAGTGCGAGTCGGAATCGCGTACGAACGGTTTCTGTATCGTCCGTAGCAAAAAACGGCATAATATCAGGAGTTACAGTTTATTGACAGACGAACAGACAGACAGAACGATTGACGGACAGCGGAGTTTTAGGAATAGGGCCCCGTTTTACCTTTTGGATACGAAACCCTAAAAATAGAGGGTGTAGGAGGGTAGAACTACCTACTAATCAATTGCAATAGTTTAAAAAATAAACAAATGCTATCTATTAATTCCCATTATTGTAGAACTGTTTTGTGTACTTTACGAACATATTACGCGTGTACTAATGTTTATTCAGTAGTTCATTAACATTATAACTGGTTCGCCATAAATTGCCAGGCTCAACAACAGTTAGTTTTCATTTAAATCGAAAATTCAACTACGTTTATCAAAGATTATAATCAGCAGCATAAAACATGAGGTGGACATAATACTTATATTATGTTTTTCACTGATTTATAATTGAACTAACTGCTGCCAGCGGTTTTGCCTGCGTGAATAAAGAAAATTGTCCCAAGGGAAGAAAAGTCCCGGTATAAAAAGTCCTATTATGCTACAATTTTCATCCAAATCCGTTCAAGCGTGAAGAAGTAACATACATACACGCACACTCACCAACTTGTGTTATTATAATATTAATATGATTGTTAGACGTAGTAAGTATCCAGATCAAAAATAATAAATATAAGATATCCAGATAGTAAAAAACAAGGCCGCATTCTTCGTCTGTCTACATAGTTGCTAACTCCAAACCCATGCAAAGAATTTTGCTAACTCTGAAGCAATCCCGTAGGCCTGAACAAATCAGTAGCAGACTTGATTCGAAAATTGCTTTTCCACACGACATGACTTCAAGTCTCAATATAGAGACAGAGCGTGTCAGAACTTATAACACTACAGATTGCTCCAATGAACTTGAGTCTAGAATGTCTAAGTTACCCTCAGAGGTGGAATGTTCGTCGACTAGACCAGAACACCCGACTTTATCCCACTTGTCCTACTTGTCCCACAAAGTTTTGCTCATTTGTAAGACGTCAATAAAACTTTTCTGCCCGTTGTTCCCATTTCACTCCGCTAGTTTCAATAATTTCTTCAATATCTTCACGCCAAGATAGCTTAGAAAACTGACGAGAAGCGAATGATTTTGCGCAGTTTTTTGTTTGCGAACTAGAAGTTCAGACTATCGAGACGGGATAGAATGTAAGATTCCGCAGATAAACTTCTTTATCGAGTCGCTCTGCACCTAAAAATAAAGTAGATTATAATTTGAGATAATTTATAATTTGGTTGTCTTAAAGGCTACAGTGAATATATAGTCTTTTAATCAGGCATCATTCTTCTCTTTTACATAAAAAAAAGATAGTAGGCCAAATATATGAGCCAGTAAAAGACACCGTTCCCCACAAAACTTCATTAACAAAGCATTACGAAAGAATACTCATTAAAAGCCTGACAAAAACATTTTTGATCAACTTTCGGTGGCTGTTTACTCTTCATATTCCTCCTAATGCCTGCGGAAAAGGTTTTTGAAGTTCCCTTTCGATTAATTACCTTCCCTGCGGAGATAAAACGTGGGTAAACTGTAGCATTTTTTGCTCCGCGGGGAGTATATTGATCATTCTAAATAGGTTGGGTGGGAAATCACGGGAACGGAGGTACTGGCCTAATAAATGATGTGTTGTTATACGTACGTACTGGCCAATTTATTGTTTTGCTTACTTTTGTGGTTGTTTTTTGATGAAAAGGTACTGCGTTGAGTGGCGTCACTGGACAAGGATGTAGAAATATTGAAGTGAGGATCGCTCGTATATTGGTCCATGTTTTACTGCTGAAAAATAAGGAGCCATACTTAGGTTCTGGCATGATCATCAGATTATACTATTTTGTTTTGTGATTGCTTCAGGATCATTGAAAGTAAATAAAATATAGTCACATCAAAAACTTTCACAGTCAAAGAAAATCATGAAGAAAAAGCGATCTCGGGTTAAAGCTCGAGAAACAAACTTTAGAGTTGAAAGGTTAGAGAGATAAAACCCCAAAGTGCCGCCATATTGAGACTAATAGCTCGATTTGGAGCACCCACAAACTTGTAGCGGTTTGGGGTCAAAGCACCACGACTGATGACGCATTCGCACAAAATTCCAAATTCGTAGACTACTACGCAGTGAGCATTCTGGGCCAATCTGTGCAGAAACTTCTTTAGACTTCTCATTAATTATTTTGGCATTGTAACTCGAGAAAATCAAAGAAAAATATAAAATAACCGCTCTCTTATTAATAACGTAGAGAAACAAAAAAAGTCCCAGAAATACTTCAATATTCCGCCAGAATATACTTGCACAATTCCCAAATGATCACAAAATAAATTCAACTGGATAAAATTACAAAATCCACAAGCCTTCCATAACAGAGGCTTTACAAAATGAGTTTTAAATGTAAAAGACATTGCATTTTATATTATACCGTTACGAAATTATGTTCGCAAAAACATAGTTCCATTTCGCATTTATTATTCAAACCAGTCAATATTGAATGGCTGGTCCCTATGTACCTACAGCGTAGGTAGCTGTATCAAAATTCATAGTATCCTCTAGAGAGCGATCTATTTACTTCTATAGTATATGCAGATACGCTTCGGAGCAGCTCAATATCTTATTCTGTTTCAAATATGCTGTGTTATGTGCATTCTAATGTGCTCTCGTGCGCTTATTAGACGGAATGGATTAGGGATACGGTTGCTTTCGGATTCGATGGAGTCTGCTAAAGTAAATGCTTTTTAGGGTGTGTTTATTATTACAACACAATATTAACTGTAAAGATAGGTATTTAATTTGTTGTATTTTTATAATTATTAACTAGGTAATTGCAGTATAATAAAAACTTTAAACTAATAAAAAAGTTAAAAAAATACACAATATTGACATCAACCCATACGTCACAGATGTTTTTCTCGATAACACGGAGATGTAGGTACTTTTTCTGCCTGGTAGGTTTCATATTTTAAAACATATGTTAATTTTCAGTCGTATTCACATATTGTTAAGTCACTACACATCTTTCACTTACCTAAAGAAAACAAAACAATAATTAATGCTAATGAACACTCAGTCTGACGAACCATTAATGAGCTAGTATATAAGTGAAATAAAATATTTACAGCAAATAAATTCTGGGCGCAATATATGACTATTATATTGCTCCGAGAATTATAAACAGGTAGTAGTACGGCTACTACCTGTTTGTTTGTGTTTATTTGCACTAGGTGTGTTCGTGTAATTAGTGGCGTGTTTTGCCATCGGGCTGGGGTATTGTGTGTGCGATCTAAAGCCACTCACGTGGGACTGCAGGCCACGAGGTCGAGTGCGTACTTACTGCACAATTGTTTAACCTGACTGTTTTGTTGTTTACATACCTTTTATTCAATTAATCATAATGGGTTTGAAAAAATAAGTAAAGAACTTCAAATACCTATATAAAATATACAGGTATGTAGTTAACTTCTTTTTGGCCTATCATCATTATTCAGGCACTTGTCCCGTTTAACTTGGGGTCAGCGCAACACCTTTTTTCTTCTTCTTCTTCTTTAATTCGGTCAAAACTCACACTATCACTTTCTTCCATAATTTTTTTTCTCCGTTTTCCTCCCCATTTATCCACATTTAACTCTTTCACTTAATCAAATATTTAATTTATTCATGATTGCAATACATACGTATGCTAACACCTGCACAAAACCCCGCCTATGAAAGATTCCGTACTAAGGAAGAGACAGGCCAAAAAAAATGGATGGGCTGTGTGAGGACTGATATTATATGCAATTATACAATACTTATAATACTCATAATATCTAACCCTTAGAACAACTAGTCTTGTTTTCATTACTAGATAGTGCATTACTTATCTACAATCCAAGAAAACGAGTAAGTAGGGCGAATAAACTGGTCATTTGTATAATTTCTGCTTGATTAATGCTTCAGTGGAAAAATAATTTTCCTAAGAGCTTTTAAGTTAATTATTTTCCTTGCAGTTTTCCCCTTAACAAAATATTGAGTAAAAAAAAGTGCACGGCATGGCAAACGGTTCGATTTTCACAGTCCATCTTTATTAGCAGCTATTGGAAATTGGGGGATCACTATCAATCATTTTTGCCCAAAATACGGACTCTGTGTCAATCTGGTAACTAACAGATTGTTTTCCTGCTTCCCCCAAAGTATCTTTCGTGGAACAAATATTTTTTCCCGCATGTATATCGCGCTAAGTGATTGATCTCTCCATCGCTCTGCTTTTAAGGTAAACAAGTTTAGGGTGAGCGTCTTTATTTCCAAAAGATTTGGTAAACTATCGACTTATATACTATAAGATTTTCAAAGAAAAGATTTGGAACTGTCTGAATATTTTAATGGTTGTTATTTACCTGCATGCAAAAGCATACCATCAGACTGATTATTCAAAACACCTCATGAACTAAGTAAATCTTGTATATTCCTCTTACATTAAATGTTCTTGATAATAATGCCCTCAAATTCAGGTCAGCCGTCGACTCCGATGATCGTATGTTGACACCGGCGGGGTAACGAACCCGCTGCAAGTCAAAGCTTGCTGCAGTTCAAACACCGCTTATACACGATAACCTCGTTCATGTCGTGACGTCAGAGAAGCTCAAACAGAATTAAACAGGCAATTGCTTCTATCAGTCAATATTTGGGACATCTTTTGGTTTCTTTTTAACATGGTTTCTTAAGCGATTTATGGATAAAGAGAGTAGGTTTTGTATATGTTTACATCTACCTGCTCGAAAATGTTTTCCTATGTTTAGTTTGTAAACCTGTTATTATCCTTCGTTTTCTTCGGAATTCTACATGACGCACGGGACTCAATAGAATCTTAATAATGCTATATTCCCTAACCACATAATTTTCATTTTTTTTTTGCATCCCGAAAATGAATGCGTCGTAAGTTTTAGAGAAAGTATTTATTTGTGTATTGAATATACGTAGTTTGTCGCTGCAGCAATCAGCTCCATACCATCTTTACCTGTGTGGCACAGGTGAATTTCTCTTCGGTTGCAATAACAAAGTTTCTCCTTTTGTATCAAAATGCACTATTTCCTGTGACAGTCTTTGAGTGTCATTTTTTCAATGATACGTTTCAGAAGGCCTCCTGAAATCAATCAAGCAAAACATACTTCAATAAAATGCCTTTCCTCTTTCAAAACGACTGTTCCGCTGAATTCTGGTTACGGAATTTTTCAAAGGCACAATACTAGTTCCAGATGCCTTTTATTCTCGAGTTCTAAAGATATTTCAGTTTAGTTTCGACAGTCGCTCGAACTCCTTTGTGTGCCCGGCACCTCGAGATTATCAAGCTATTGGAAGGTAAGTCTGTCTGTCAACTGCCTCAGCTTCAAATATGAGAATATGAAAAAGGCATTCCTGTACGTCGAATAGATAGACTTTTTACTTGGTTATATCTGAAAGTTTTGACTCAGTTGAATGACTTACGAGGCTTTAGAGCTTTAAAAGCTTTTGATGAAACATTGAATTGGACTAGTTTTAGCTTGCAGAAAAACTGAAACAGCTGCAAATGTTTTTAAATAAAAGAGTTAAAAGGATATTTTTAAATACCTAAAGGTAGCATTCAGTTCTTAGCGACCGCGATCCGCGACCAAGATCGAGTCACACGACCCACTGCTTAACATGGATGTGTATGGGACCAGTTGCACGACGCGGGAGCCTGGTTTATGTAGTGGCATAGCATAAACTTTATAATGTTCCCACTGCTGGGACTCAGACCTCCTCTCTTGTTTGTTTAATACTCCAAACAAATCCATACTAAGCAGTGGGTCTAGCGAACCGGTCGCGGTCGCGGGCCACAGTCGCGCGCCGCGGTCGTTAAGAACCGAATGCTACCTAAGATCCAATTTCACATCTAGGTACGTATTTTGTTGTAAACCTAAACTCTGTATAATTTAATTATAAAACAAGTTAATTTGGGATATCAAACTTGTCGATGGCGGCCAATTAATATCAAAATAGTTCACCTCGAACTAGTCGAAACTTTGTAATACTCATTGCTCAATACGGTAATTATTTAGTTAGTAACACCGGGTCTTTAGTACGCGAGAACTAAATCATACTTTAGTTTAACTATAGATATTGTTTTACCTTTTCAATTATTTAAGCAGATAATATGTATTTTTCTGTTGTTATGTCGTGCAAAGTGAAAAAAAATCATAGCTGATGACCTGATGAAGGTTGTAAAAATCTATAGATGCGAAACGTACAAGATCGGTCGCTATAGTGACTATGTTGAGGCCAAAGTCCAACAGTAGAACGTCTGTCAGCTGAAATGATGATGATGCTGATGAGTGCGACTGAAATTCACTATATCAATGAATGTGTATTGCCAATTTATGTAAAGAAGAGGTGAAAGGGTCACCTCACTGAAACCCCCGTAATTATATTATGCAGAGACATGAATATTATTCTCAGACCTCCACTATCAACAATGGTCTATAAAAATATCGTGCACTATCCATCTCATTCATATTCTCTTATACAATAGAGAGAGACGAGCATATGGGCTTAGTGGGGGAGTGAAAGAGAGAGTGATAAAAGGGTAGCGTTTCATGAACATTTGAGACATTACGACGTATCGTTAGGGCAGTAATAAGCGTTTGTTTTAGTGCCTATATCTTCTGGCAGTGGCTGCCTATCTGCTATGAGAGCGACTACCTCTTTATGTGTCCATAACAACCTAATCGTGGATGGTGACACTTTTTTGGGATCACTTTATGAAACTAGGAATTTTAATTTGCAGTGATCTGTGAGTGCTTTTTTCTTTCTTAATAAACCGGCCAAGTGCGAGTCGGGCTCGCGCACAAAGGGTTCCGTAGCAGCAAATATAATAAACTTATTATGTCAATTTATACACCTGGTGAATGGAGCCTAAACTCTCCCGATATTTTGCGTTGTACTTTTATGTATGAATATTAATTTTATAATATT
The DNA here is from genome assembly GCA_030763345.1 of Mythimna separata. Classification (NCBI taxonomy): domain Eukaryota; kingdom Metazoa; phylum Arthropoda; class Insecta; order Lepidoptera; family Noctuidae; genus Mythimna; species Mythimna separata. The sequence continues at coordinate 14,849,556 of CM061167.1, read as the reverse complement.
TCTCGTAAAAAGTACCTACATTATAAAGATTTTATATCATCGCGGATTTTTAAAGGTGTACAATACTGTAGTATATTTTTTGATCTATCTTATAAGGTTCAGCCATCGTTTTCAGTGTAAGCACAATAACTTAACCAAAATTACAGTTAAATCAACCTATCTCAAAAACTATAAGAGATACTTTGATCAAACCAAAAATCGTTGAAAGAGTTAATTAGCATGCATCACCTCTATTTTTTTTAGAATTTTATACCCCGTAGTTATAAAAATAGAGGGGGGGGGACATACTTTTTACGACTTTGAGAGCTGATATCTCAAAAACCGTTCACTTTAAGAAAAATGTTTTTTAGAAAACTTTATATCATTTTAAAAGACCTTTCCATTGATACCCCACACGGGTATGTACATCGAAAAAAAAATTTTCATCCCTCAGTTACATGTATGGGGGGCCCCACCCCCAATTCTTTTTTTTACTATTTAGTGTCATAATTTTGTAGCGGTTCATACAACACATATTCCCATCAAATTTCATCACTGTAGTACTTATAGTTTCCGAGTAAATCGGCTGTGACAGACGGACAGACGGACAGACGGACAGACGGACAGACGGACAGACGGACATGACGAAACTATAAGGGTTCCGTTTTTGCCATTTTGGCTACGGAACCCTAAAAAAACTACAACACTATAGGAATTATTGTTGAATCGTGGTTGTGTTCACAAACATGTAAACTCAGACACGAAACACCCATCTGTAAGTCATACAAATATTTTTTCCGTACGTGAATCGGACCCAATACGTAGCGTAGCAGTCAATCAGTCAACCGTGCCTTGAGAGCTAGTTCGTCTCTCGATGACTGTCTTATAAGTCAAAATGAAAAAGGAGATACTCGTAATATTTAAAAAACTAAGAAATTCAACATCTCACAATAGTTGTCCTCTCATAAGGCTAGAACGAACCCTCTCAGGCGTCGTAATCTAGAAGCATCACCAATGTCACCATTTGCATTTTATTGGCAAAGTTTCTGGCCACAGAACGCCTATTTTTATGGTAAACTTATTCAAATGCAAGGCTACGTCATAACTTGGGTGAAGGGGTGCGCTGGCACGGCAGGCACTGAAAAACTTTGCGATCGTACTGTGAGGACGGTAACTGACTCGAGGTGTAGACTCCTGGGATCTTGTGTTTACGCAAACCAACTCGGGTTATTGTACCTACTTATTTCAATATTTTTAAATGCATGGTCTAAAAACTGAGTAAGAAGAGAAGTCGAATTCAATTCCTATTAAGATACATCATCAGCCTAAACGAGAAATCGTTTAGCTGACTTCTTTATTAATCTACATATCCAACAGGGTCCATACAGGAGATATATCGTATACGAGATATCTCGTACGTAGACACCAGCTATATTAATACTTTTATTGGAAGCCATCTACGGTCATAGACGTAAATTAGATATATCTAGTATGAGGCATCTGTAAAGAATGATGAAATTCAATGTATTAAAACAATTCAATTAAGTTCTTATCAAATCCTATTCTAAATTTGCATGTTAACAAGGTAAGTTTCCCATGCGATCTCCTTTGATGTCACAAAACTTAGCGGACACGACGCGTTCCGATGCCGCTTTTCATGTGCCCCTTCACGAATTGGCTACACGACAGCCCCGTTCTTATTAATGCGAAAATTCACCCAAATTTTCTGTCAGAAATGACATAAAAATGAACGGCTTTCATGTCGTGACAAAGGCTAATAATAAATCAAACGGAACGGAGACTTCTTCCCCGTGTTCGTGGCACTAATTCGCGAACGATTGCCCTTCCGACGTAAAAAGCAATGTTTCTCAAATTGTTTATCGTATAAAATTCCTTTGAACTCCTAACTGGTATCCTTGATTGATATTTTGACGTTTCACAAATGAAACTCTGCAGCTTGATAGACAAGCAACGAAGAATACCTATCAAGTAATAAAGCAATCGACTAAAACTTTTTTAATTAAACCACGACTACGACACAAAGTTTATTTCGGTACTTACAAGTAATTTAACAACACCGTAGCAAAATTTTATATGAAAACAAGAAAAAATCTAAAATAACTTCTATTTCGAGTGTATCTGGTTTTTATCTTTGTTATTTTTTTAAATCGACTATTACTATTAGTTACTATATTTGGAAAAAATGTTGGAAATCTTTGTTTCCTATAGCTAAAACTGAAATGTGTGTTCTACGGAAAGGGACCTATAGGACCGACAAAATGCTTATAACACTATCTACTGGTACTAAATAATAACATTGGTACTGTTCACAAATTAACATTTTTTTTCTTTCTTTATATTTGTAAATTGATAGTTTACCTACCAAGGAGACCACATCAAATAAGAATAATCCTTGTTTTATAATGGTGTGAATAATATATACACATTGATATTTATCTATCGGAACAGTTCCATTAGCTATCGTCGAATATCAAAATAAAAAAGTTCCTGTTCATTGAAATCGCGAAAACCCCATCACTATATACAGAACTTTTTTTAGAGAGAGGTGGGATGGTTCAAATCAATCCATCTAAGGTTTCAGCTGCTATGGCATACGCATTGGTCCACATAGAACTGAGCGAGGAAACCAAATACTCAAACCATACCGTACACCACCGTTTAAAAAAAAACACAATCGGGAAACCATACCATACCCAAAAACTAAAAAATAAAATCACAGACATACAAATTCATAACACACATGCAAACGACTCGAACAAAGAACCTTTTAAATCGACTAATAACATGATTTAAGCCGCCATTGTTTTTGAAACCACAATAGACGAATGTTGCATCAAAACTATTTTATTTAATATTGGAACATTTTAATCTGATTAAATCCCTTTGTGTCCTGTGTAAGCGGCTTAGCATATTAAAGTATAATGGAAAATTAATATTTTAGATCTGCTCATCTACCATTGTTATCACTACTTATTGTCTATAATGTTTAATACAAATAAGTTTATCTGTATAATTATATAAATGTATAAAATACTTTGTCCTGAATGACTGACTGATAGATCAACGCACGGCCTTAACTGCTGATTGAAAAATATCTGAAACTTTGATCTTTTTATGACATAAGCATCCGATATGAAAGATTTTTCGAAATTTTACTTAAAGGGGATGAAAATTTCGAAATTTTACTAAACGGGGGTAAAAAAGAGGAAAAGGTTTGTAGGGGAACCCGTGATTCCTTGGTCCAATCAAAATAAAAAATTTGAACCTTGGCACAAATTCTGATCAAAATGAATAGTAAAGACTGTCATTATTAGTTTTTCAAAATTACCCTCGAAATACGGTTTAAGAGGTATTACGTTTTAATGAAAACCTCCTAGCGAACTAAGTACAATATATTTCACTTTGCCAGTGCAATATAAAGTACCTACTCAGAGATGTAATATGGAGGAAGATCCACAATGACGCTGTAATTATTAATTACTCGAGGATCTATATTTACTGACACGCTTGTTCTCTTTTAATCTGCAGCTCGGAAACGTGGATAGCTTGCAATTAAGTCCACAATGACACGAGGAACTTTCCTTCATTAAAATAAAACTCAGCCACCCAGTACGTGGCTGCCTTATTAATCAACGATCCAGCCAACATGACGGTTTTGATCCAAAGCCGTATTCCCGACATAATGGAAGGAAAAGCTACCTATTTTCTCCCACTGAATGAAAATCAATTTCCTACAGTTGGGAAAATTCATTTATCGACCACCTGCGCTCCAGTGCTCGATCAAGCGGAGACCAATACAATGGGCCCACCGTCTAATCTTAAGAAAAGCGCTTTTAAAACCTTGTTGTCAGAGATTACCTACTGCGGTATAGAAAAGTCTATGAATCAGCCGAGGTAAAGCAGACGTTTTCTTTGTCACAAAAACATACCATTATTGAAGAAGTTCGGACGTCCGTCAATCATTGACTTATTCATGAAGTCTCTCGAACACTAGTACAGAATGAAATCATTTTATTGAACTCTACTGTGATATTTGCTGAATTTATTGTTTATTTACTTTCAGGAGCGAGTACATAAATATTTTATAAACAACGGTGGAATAGTCGTATTGCTTATTACACTAAGTGCTAATAAATTTCCCGTTAGCTACGTTTACTTAGGTACTGATAAAATAAGATCGCACCGATATCCCCGCGCTACAATATTTTTCAATAAAACTAATGCAATTTTATTCCAATCTCGTTTACTTTTCTATTTGTATCAGCATAACAGGTATGATTTAATCGTAGGGGGGTAATAAGACAAGTGATACTTATTTGTTTGACGTCGGCAGAAGTTGTGTCTACATTTAGACTGGAGTTAAATTCCCGTAATTTATGTTAAAAGCTGTGTGTTAACTTCATTTGAATAGTTGTAGACGAGTCGGAGCGGCCCAGTGACAAGCAATGTATCGTGGGTGGACTTCAAGTGTCAAAGTTTCGTTAGGCGCGGTCTCGTGTTGCTGAACTAAGCAACGTTCACGTTATAACTGTCAAAGTTATTATTACCCGGTCTGTGTTTCAGTTTGCAAACGTTTCGTAGACGGTGTGTTCCGACGACTTCAATTTATTCAATGACAAAATAAATTTAATTAAAGTTTTGAGAGGCATTGATGTTTCAGGCGGAATTCGATCGGAGAAGTGGCAACATTAATTTAAGTACGAATATTATTTCCAAGTTGTACTTTCTTATTTACGACGCGACGCTGCGTTTTAACTGGGAGCTCTTTGGAGTAATTATTAATAATGTCATTGTTAATATTCAGTTCTCTTGTTTTTAGTAAGAGTGAGCCCCCTCTCTCTGGGGGAGCTGAACAAGGGGCATTTTTAATTCCCCTTGTGGAATCGACCTCATATCTTATTCCTTATTTTCAATATTTATACAAAAACCATTTATTGTATCTTCTCATCACCTACAGCTACGATAATTACACAATTAATTAACGATGGAGTCGTTCTCGTGTCTATAATTGAGTGCACAAAGAAGTGTTTTAATTGGCAACATGTTTATTTCCTCGAGTGATCATACAACTCTGGCATTATCATATCGGATGGCTGATAGTACTTAAACCCTTTAATTATCGATTCTGAACTGAGAGAGCACATTGAAGCGTCAGAGTACTTTTCATTTAACAAAACGCTCCTTAAACTTCGGTACTTTGGTTTAATGAGTATTTGAGTAAAAGTAAACGACTGTTTATCGGACGTGGCGGAGAATTACGATAACTGTTATGATTTTAAGTTAAATTAAAAAATATCTAGAGCCAATTAACGAAGCCAGCCATTAGCAATTTGATGCTTGAGTATTAAATTGGTGTACGAAATTGCCCAATGTTTTTCAAACGTTGCCAAAATAAAATACTGATAATATACGCTGATAAAATGGGACAAATATTTTTTTTACTGACTGAAACTTTTACGTACATAAAATAGAATTTCAAGCATCAAGTTTAATATTTTCTATTCATAATTTAAGCTCTTTCAGCTAAGCCAAAAATATTTGTAACAGAATGTCGTAACAAAATGTCGCAGTAGCGTCGTCCACACATTCGAGCCATATGTTAGTAAGTCTTGAAAATGGTGAAAAATAAAACGAAGTAGGGGTTTGGTATTATCGAAGTAGATCGGTGCCGGGGTGGCTTTCAGTCCTGGTCCCCGAGGACTCCACCGAATGGAATACATCCAACGTGGTTTGGAACTGTCACAGGCGGGCTAGGTAACCCGGCCCTCGCGATTAAACAGCCATTTTTCTTCTTCCCTATACAGATTTACTGAAGCTATCTGAACTTTTTGTTAGTGAATTATTTTTGTGACTCCGAGTAAGAGGTTTCAATGGAGTGAGGCGAATTAATTATTCACAGCTTTAATAAAATATTATATTTGTAAGCCTCTGTAGCAGGTAACATAAATTAATCTAGATTTTATTTTGTAATTCATCGTAATAAAAGGTCCAGATTACATCAACAATTTATTGTTTACGGCCTACCCTGTGTTTGTGTTCGCATTCGTGAAATACACGCCCAGGTTCCCAGAGCTTTACATTTTTGAGTCGCTTATTAAATTAAAATATTAATAAATTCTCTGCTCTGATTTCGTTATTCGTTTTATATTTGATTAACTTGTCCATTAATAGATAAATTATGAATTCATGAAACGTAAAATATGTTTTATTTTTCTTATTCGAACCGTGAGCACGAGGAGGAATGTTCGAGAACCTTTTTTCGAAGTCCCAAAATATAAATCACAATAATCGTACATATCCGAGAATATTTTTATAAGTGTGTTTTGACAGGGGAACATTAAATAAATGGTGCGAACCTCAGTTTTGGGTTTCACGGCTACTAACACCAAAATTCCATTTAGCTGACTAGGTGGATTGAATGCTATAAAGAATTTACAGTGGCCCCTGTGACCCCGAGCATTAACGGACGAGGACCATAGCATTAGCGCGTTGACAGATGTTGCCTCGAAATATTCCGAAGGGTTTGGCAGGACTTGCATTTATACCCGCAGGGGGTAACGCGATGTTTCCGCAATCAAATGATACTTTTAACCCTTGGTTAACACTCGGGGATATAATTTGGATGTAATACATGCGATGGGGTGAAAGGGTGAGTGACGGCCTGTTAGAAGGCTCGTGTTGCGAAAAGGCTTAAATGACTCATATGTCTTATGTTCTTACTAAACTTCAGCTATGGAAAACAGTAAATTTAAAAAAGTATACTTGGTAGAAAGATGCCAACATTTATGCGAACACTGCACACAACTACGGTTCTCTCGAAACGGATGTGATATACAATAGTTTCTTTAGAAAACTCACCGTAATACAAACTAAAGAACCCGTCTGCGCCAAATGAGCGCCAATTACTTAAGAACTCAGGGATTATGAAATAGTTCTAGACTTCCTTTAGCCAATTAAGAACACTTGTCGTAAAAAACGACACTATTAAAATGGGACTGCAGAATTAATTCAATAAAAAATGTTTCACGTTAAAAAAGTAATATTCGAGCTCCATCTTACACAGAGCTATAAAATAACTCCCGGACTGGAAGTGTCACAATCATGGTTTATTCGCGTGGCCCTTTCAGGAGACAGTGTTTTTATGAGTCTGTGTAAATGTTCCTGGAGAGTTTATTTGCCGTGTTTCGCCGCAGTGGTACCGAGGTGATGTCAAGTCGAACAACACTTGCTTGTTATTCGCTTGACCACCAGCACGATGGTATATAAAATTGTCGATACGATGTGCAACTTACGGCGCCCGAGTGCGCCAGACAGTTATGTACTTTGTGCAATGGTGCAATGTAACATTCTATTCTTTGCGACGGTTTTTCTTTATATCCGTTGAATTTTAAGGATTATTTTTGAACATATATTTATAGTAGGTATTATATTTGCAAAAAGATTGTATTAGCTAAATTGGCTACATACGAGTAAAATTCCTGAAAGTCATGTTACAAAAAACATATTTCATAATCAAAATAACATTTTAAATTTCTGAGATCTTCAATCATGGCTCCATAATACATTTTTAAAGCAGACGCCAAACTTCGTAATATTGGAAAATCTTTATTTAAGTAAATGGTATAACGGTATAACCTCCAGAGTGAACTAATGAAAATTTTCTTAATTAGAGAGACACGGTATATCGCTAAAAATCTTCATCATCTTATTAAAACTTTACATTTTAAATTGTTGGAGGTAAGATAGCCAGATAGCGTCCAACGTGATGAATATACAAAAGGTTACCAACATGTTTATAAAGAGTTTGTACGTAGTATGGCGTAGTTACTCAGATACCCGCGAAACGAGACACAACAGTAAAACAATAACAGCGCGGTCTCATAGGACCGGTTGGGGATTCAAACGTTAAAAAGATAATTCTATGCTTTTGGAAATTTGTATTGTGCTGAAAATAGCCATTCCTTTTTTTTACTATTCACCCTTATATTCCAATCTGTTCTAAATCTTATATTGCTCACTGAAGGATCGGAATCACACGCAACAAGACTTCAAGTTACGTTGTATCCCGTAATGTGAACCGTTCGGTACATGCTGTCTCCAACAGCCACCTTCACCATGTCTGATAAAATCAAACTAACGATATTTTTTTGTTCACAGGCAGAATGGGGAGATTGGCGCCACTGGTGATACGGCTGCTAGCCATATCACTGGTGGCGTTGGTCCTCGCCGACCCTGTGCCAGGGACTGGCAGCGACCAGTCCGTGGCCCGGGTCGACCGGGACAAGCCCGTCCCGGGGCCCGGGACCAACCCGCCGCCGCCGCGTCGCGCCGGCAAGCGCGAGCGCAACCGCAAGCGAACCACTACCACGACCACGACCACGACAGTGGACCCCGACGACGATGACGCGGCCGACGCGACCACACCCGTCGCCACGACCACAGTCGATCCACGCGCTTTCGACCACAGTAAGTGCTCTTTAACTGTCTAGATACTAACCTGTACCAAAAATGGATGCATGATACAATATAGCTCTAACTGATCAGCTGTCCACGTCATCACAGTAAGTACCGACATTTTAGGGCAGTATCTCCTGGTGTGTGCAGCTTCAGGCCTGCTTGCAACCATTCGCTTCACTCGCGCTGGCTATGCCCACTATGCTTCATTGATCCACTTCGACCAAATTCACACAGGATACCCAACGACATCAGTGATAAATAGAAATACGGAGTTGGTTCAACACATCTACTATCGCAGTGAGTACTTATTTTAAGCCAAAGGAGAATCTACGAAGTCGCCGACCACCTTGTGGTTACCCGTTACGCTTTTAGCATACATTGCTAAAACTAGCGTATAAAACAAAGAACGCCGAGACCGACAAATTAACTAACACTCTACCTTTTTAGTAAAAGGTTGTGTGGTCAGTAAGTACTGTTTTTTAGGCGTGAAGCGGCAGCGGGCCACGCCGGCGGTGCCGATGGGGCCGCAGCGGCGCTGGCCGGGCAAGCAGCACAAGCGGCGCCGCCGCCGCACCACCACCACCACCACCACTCAGCCGGACGCCGACGACGACGACATGGAGCCCACCACCACGCTAGCCACCACCACCGTAGACCCCCGAAGCTTTGACCACAGTAAGTGCTTAAGCGCAGCTGCAAAAGCCTGGAAGCCACGCCTTTGACTACTACGGATCCGGCCCTTTCTTACAAGAGTAAGCAAAATTCAAAATTTAGCTACATGCTGTAGCGGTGGTAGTCACAGACGTAGTTAGTTTCAGACTGTCAGTCTGTAATCACACCACATCTCACCGGCTATCATTGTTTACTGTCGCTGACATAATGATACTATGTTTTCACTGATACATAAAACACATTTTTGGAGTTTTCAATTGCCTTAGGTAGGTACAAACTGAATTAGATTGTGCGTGTACGTGGTGTGTATGTGGCTTTTTTCTCATATATAAGTAAATATTATAATGTATTGCAGAATTTTAGAAAGAAGTAGTAATTAAATTTTACATTAATACTTAACCCGAAAAACTATACTCAAAACCTTTAGAAATCCACCTTACCAAACTACATTACAAAAATCCTTTCACTAAATCAGAGAAAAACAACTTCCATTTAGGCGTAATTATCCAAAAAAATCCGTGTAAGTACCTGGCCATGGTCAGGACCGCGGGAAATAAATCATAGAATAATTAGACGCTCGTTAGGCAGAACGTGACGGTTCATTAACTGATTAGCCACAGGACTCGTCATGGCTAATATTATGAGTTATTTTTTGCTAAGGTTAACCGGCGTTTGTGATGTTCTATAAGGATGCGGGGTGTTAATTGATGGTATATTTGGTCTTGTTTTTTGTAATATTATGGAGAGAGATGGGGGAACGTATCTTGATGATGCTATAGGTATTGTTATCGAGAAAACACTGTTCTTTACTCAATGCTTATTTCTTTCTCACAAATCCTAATACGATTTTGTCTTCTTATAGTCCACGATCCCTTAAATAAAACCGCATAGCCAAGCGTGTTCATTACATCTAACGCTATAAATATCACATTCCGCCATCAAGTTTAAGTGATCTTGAAAAGTTGTCGTGTATGCTGTACTCGCTTTAAGTCGCATAGTTTAACGAGGACCGGAGGGTCTAGGAATGCTGCCATCGGAGACGTGGGGACATCCAAATTGCTTGTCTCTAAACAACGGACGGACGTAATTTGTGAGTTATGCCTGGGCTACACGAGACTTGTTTTTGAAGCTAACGTAGAGCGAGTGAGGTCCCAGCTTAACGCATGTTTACACGGTGCAATCAAATTAGAGTATAGCATTGGTGTGACTTGGGCTGTAGAGGTAAATAATCCAAGAGGATGGTTACTAGCTTTGCCTGTCACTTAAGAATAGTAATATGGAATAAACTAGACATGCGACCAACCGCATGTTATTCAGGGCTGCACAAATGTTGGAAAGAATTACTATAGCCCAAAGTAAGCCTGAGTAACCATAGTTTTAGTTCGTAAAAGTTTGATTCTCCCTCTCACTCTACTCAAAAGAAAGACACGTTGACAGTCATCAAATGGCCAAATCCTCAACCACTCAGTAGGGGGGCAGTGCCCTAGTAGTAGGAACGTTATAGATTGCTTGTCTGTAAACAAGACAGTAGAAGCAAGAGTGACTAGATTGCTTTTTACATGCGTTGACTTTCATTCTAGACTTCCCTAAAAAAGTTGTGCCAGTGTGTCCCGAGCATTACTCAGTTACTCCGACACTAGAGGCTCCGGCCATCGAAGGAATGTGCTCAGCTATGTCACCCTTCCAGCAGTTTCATTTTCAAAAATTGCTTTAGGTATACATATACGTGCAGTTATTTTAAGGAGATACCTCTGTTTAATTCAGCCCTTAATAGTCCATTCTTTACTTGATTAGTCAAAGAAACTAAAGACACATTTAAGATACTAGATCTTCATTTTCAAGAGCTTACTCGTGGCAGTAAAAAGATTAGCTATGTAATAAAATGAATAAAAATAACTGGAGCACCCAATACTTTATAGAGCGTGAAATATCTGTACCTAAGAGTTTTTAGCCGATTAATCTTGTGCTGGTCACTAAAATACCACTTACTGGCGACCGGCCATACTTGCTCTTGCCAAAGCGTATATTATATCACGCGATTATTTCAAGCGAGAACGGTACTAACATAAATAGAAAATAAAAACATCGGAATCTTCCCTGATTGTTTATAAACTTAAGGTGATTCCTATAAACTAAGCGTAAATAAACTTTCCACATTTTCAAATATAAATTGAAAATCGTGGATCGTGGTGCAGCGCGAACCAGTTGAGAAAAGCCGGGAGCGTAGTGAGAAGAAAACAGTTTTCTTTCGACGACGGGAATGGAAGTAGAAACAGTACAGGTCAGGATAAGTTGGTGAGTCGCGTCGCCCTGCGGGGTGCGGGGGAGGGCAGGAGGGAGTCATTTCACGCCTCTTGAGCGCGCATCAAACCAATATTAGGTTTATTAGATAGATGGGCCATCGTGAAAAGCGATTTTTCATTTTTTGCCATTCATTATTATCGGCTCTTAAGCCGGTTCCCAAATAAAGCGGTTTTAGTAAATTAGATTTCATTGAGCTGTACGTATTAATTTGAATAATTTGATTGTTTTGTCTGGGGGTTGCGCGACCGAGTAATTTACTTCTATAAATAGTAATTAAACGATTGGCGTAGGGTAATGTACTCTTCTATCTATATTTAATAAACTATAATTACTTACCGTATGTACATACGTAAGTTGTAAGTGAGCGAGTAACTTCAGAACGGCTACACCTATTTGGCTTTAACTATGCCTGAGTAATTTTTTTACATGGTTAGTTAAGTATTTTTTAAATCAATCCATGTAAACAAATAAATAAATGAAATTATTAATAACTTACACAATTTGTACGCCGCTATTGGCAAAATATGGACGCTCACAAAATATTCACTCAATACCTTGCATGTCTGCCTTATCAGTATATGTACACGCATGTTTTACAAATAAAGGATCTTTCTTTCTTTCAAATATTGAAATAAAAAAAAAGTTAAGTTGTAATAAAATAAAAAAAATCGCCTTACGATATTCATTAATCCTCAAAGAGATGTCAGTAAAACCGTAGGGACCCAACTGGGTCCAAACCCACCGGAGCCATAGTCAGTAAACATCTGAGAAATCATAAGAAGAATTCCAACGAAAAAAAAAACATTAACTGCAACCGTGCGAGGCGGGGCGGTGCGGGGCGAGGGGGCAGCCAGTTTTGAGAATATGACTCGTTTTATAGCATACGTTTTTACGTGTATACTAGTAAAACTCTTTATGACGCTCTTACTACTAGTGTAATTAATCTAAAAACCAGCTGCTAGTTAAAGAAATTTTAATAAAAAATAGCGTTTTCAAACGGTGGTACTCCATTTATTTACATTCATAACATTCGCAGTAAAACATATTTGTCATGGGACTCATAGGAATAATTTGGTCCATGCAAACACACAGTTTATGGAAACATATTATTATTGACTTAAAACGCTTTAATATAACCCTATGAAAACCTAGCAAATAATTTCACTGTTTGAATTTAGCCCGTTCCAACATTAATATTCGTCAATGCATACACTCAAAATACAGCGGTCATTTAAATTTCGCATCGAATATACTAATGTTGACGTAAGTGTGTGGTTCATTCACGTCACAGAACCATTTATTTGTGCTGAATTTACATTTAAAACTTAAATAAAGGAAAATATTAGAATTCACCTTCAGCGTCGTCTTATATGATGTGGGACACTTGGCTCGATTCCACCAAACATGAGAGTTCCACACTGCAACAGTCCTCTTTATGCAAAACAATAGTTTAAAAATGATACTCAAAAAAGAATTGATGGGAATTTCGCCCCTTCCACGAATAACCTTGGCAATGAGGAAGCAATTACCAAACCTTCTCAGAAACCGTTCACCATAATAGCCCCCTGGCAATGTTGGAAACAATTACCCAACCTTCAAAGAAATCGTCCAACAGCGCCCCAAGAAATGTAACCATTTACATTTGCTTTCTTCTATTTGTAATAAACTTCGTATTGTAATCAAGCACAAAATTGAACCAGTATTGGCTACAACTACAAACCGTAGCCGGAGCTAACGTGGCTGCTACGCGCTATGAAATTTCGTAACCGATGCTACGCACTATGAAATTTCGTAACCGGCGCTACGCGCTGTCAAATTTCGTAGCACACTGCTACGAAATGTTAGTACAAAATATAACTACGGTAGAAAATTCAATATTTTGCTTTGACTTCTAAGTTGGATATCTTTTACATCGCATTTTATACCATATTTACTGCGTTCACCTTAAATCCGTTTAATCCTATTGCAATTTCTTTTACCATTTCACTTTGCCCACATTTCAATATTATAATAAATGCAAGAGTTGTTTACATACAGCAAAGTTTATCTCAAATATTTTCCTCTCAGCGAGGTTATATCTTAACATAGAGTGAAGGGTCCTTGTTTCTGACATGATTTTTATGCTTTTTTTAGGATAACAGCGGTAGCGTGTTGGGCAACCGGCGTGAAATAAGGGACGAGCCTTTTTCACGCTTTTGGTCTCAGATTCTTACACGATGTAGTATGACAAACTACGATGTATGGCTGAATAGCAGTGATCATGTAAATTGTACAAACATAAATGTTGTTATAGTAGACGAACATTTTTCAGATTATAATACAAAAATCTAAAATCGCGAACCTATTTAGAACAAATATAATGTGGGAGAAGTTATTGGATAATTACATACCTCAAAAAGAAAACAAGCAAATGTAGTGATCGCTGATACATTTTCTGTAGAAGCAGAGGACTCTGACTCTTACTCTCTGCTGTAGGATAGCAAATAGGCCGTTATTGTAATTCCTACAGTGGCTTAAAATAAATACTTTACAATAAAAACCTAAAAATCAATTCCATAAACACTATTAGGGCTAATCAAGAAAATTTAAAACAAACAAACAAAGCTTAACATAATTTAAACTACAAACACGACATGTAGAAATCAAACTCAAGTGAGAAAACACTAAAGAAAAAAGTTTGCGGACTAGTCGGCTACAACCGCTTCAAACCGGTTCAACAAAGAGCTGAAATTAAATTTACGTGGCGCAAAGAAAAAACTAGTTACAAGAGGAAATTGGCGGAGACAGTGACAAATTGTTCCCGCAAGAGGACGCTGTTTCCCTCCCTCTCACACTCATGTGAGAGCACATTTCACATCCTTCTCACTCTGTATGAGCATGCGGTGCTGTAACATGAATGTACCGGAATAATTGTGGCCTTTTTTGTAAATATAAAGCGTGTACACAAACCCGGCCTTAGTAGCCGATTTTAAACTGCAATTTTGCAAAGTACACACAATTTTAACGACCCCCAATAAACTCGTACGTGAACGTTACAGAGGCAATAATTACACAAACAAAAACGTGTTACAAAAGCAACATCGACGGTAAAACAGCGAAAATAAATTATTTAAAGTATCGCAGTAAAACCACTTTCAACTTTTTTTAACCACTCTTAGTTCAACAATGTTTGTTACCACTATTTTCGTCATATTCCTTTACTTCCACAAATCTTGGAAACATTGCCAAAACTCAGCCACCTCGTTATTTCCAGATCAAACCGAATTTCTCCAAATAAAATGGAAGAGTCTTTTGCCAACTAAAGCGGGGAAAATGTAAGATGTAAACATCTTCTAGTGATTAAGTATTTTGAGCCAAATCTGTTACAAAAACAAGGTTTTGAAAGAATAAAAATCAATTTTGTCTAAGTGGTCGCTAAAAACTAATTTAATAAAAGTTGAAGCTCTTTTAGGCAAGTGTATTAAGATTAACTATTCAGTGTTACTTAAAGGCGATGTTTAACACAAGTTATGTGCACAGCTGTAAAGCCTCACATATTAACAAAATATTTAGGCTCGTCAAAAAGGCCCACGCATTTTCCGTGTAACATTTCCCCGCGTGACGTAGCTGCCATTCCCCTGCGTTACCTTGGTACTTTTCCGTGACGCCAAGTGTACGCATATCTGCATTTTCACGTCTGTCGGAAACACGCTGAGAATTGCCTGTTCAACCAGAACAAAACAAGTTTATCTGTCAGTTTTGTCATGGCGTGTGTGGTTGGAGTGAAATGTAACTGTGTGGGAGCGTGCAGGCGATGACGGCACGTGTTTTAAAGGAATTTTATTTGATTGCGCAAGCGTTTAAAGTACGCTTTAAAAAACAGCAACATATAAAACAGTATACTTGGTAGTTGGCTAGTTTTTCAGCTTGATAATGGGTAGAATTAGATAGTCTATAAACCAAGGAAAGTTGTATTAAGAAAAAAAACTTTCGACAATCACTTATATTTTTGTTAGTATACCCATACTTTAAAAAATTCAATCAAAAAGTCTCGTATTACATACCAATACATAAATGGACCAAAAATAACTAATTTATTATTTTTTAAATCATCGTAGAGGCACAATGTAACTCAGCCCTTACGACTTCTCAGGATGATCTAGTTAACATTGCTGTTTGAATCAAAATGGAAATTGAGCTGTTGTTAATAGTCGCGTTGCAACAGATTGGCCTCTCAGAGCAGAGGCGCCACCTAACGTCAGTTAGCAGGAGCTTGCACAGCACGACATCGTTACTTCTGTTGCAACTGAATTAGAACGACAGAAGGTTGGCTTTGTACAATGAGCAAGAAATACAGTAAATTCACTTGCTTCACTTATTATTTTAGTCAGTAAGAGTCTGACACGTCCTTCCACTCCATCCAAAATGGCAGAAGTCATTGATATCATGGATTTAACACCTTTAAAAAAAGTGTTTTGTGACATAATCAGTAAAACTCTAAGACGTCTTCTTGCTGCACCCTAGACCAAGAGAAGTAATTTAATGACTACGCACTTAAAAAAAACAGTGGTCATATCAATATACCGCGCCAACTGCGTAGCATAGAATCGCTACAGAATGCTTTAATGCCAAAGAAGTTCAAGAGAACTAAGCTTAACTCTGTACCCACGCGTCAATGTATGCGAACACATAGTTTCAGTCGTTGCTCGAACCCAACTTTCTGTACGTCCCTACCTTGTGGCCCCAGTGTACGAGGTACATCTCACCTCACAGACATGAGAATTTCCTATTATTTTGTCGCATATTTCAGAAACGTAAGAGGCTTTGTTATGTCCCCACTGTGTTTATTTTTCCCTAAGCATCTTTTAACATTAAATACTCATGATACAATAGACTTTTGCTGAAATATTCTTATGAAACTGATGTTTACGTTGCGAAACCATAGAATATTTATTTTGATGTGTATTCGGTAAGAAGAAAGACAACAAATGAGATTTGTTTTAGGTGGGAAATCATCCAATGAATTCTCCCGTTCTTGCGCGGAGTAGGTGTCAGACTTTTAGTGACTCATACCCACTCCTGTTCTTCCTTTCCCTAAATTTCTGGGCCCCGGGTGTCACATAACGCCCGTTGTCGACAAATAAGTTGCAATACCGTAATAAGATGTTTACAATTATATGTTATAAATTAGGCATGTTATCTTAAATCATCTTGTCTATAATTATAGTTGGACCAACATTGGACCAACGCAATAACTGTACTCAGAGAAGCCTAGTACAAGTCAATGAGCGGTGAGTCAAGGGAGCGACCTCCCATGTTACGAGGACATTACCGCAACAAATTGATAGACTTAAATTTAATCAAGAGGTTAAAATATAAATTAACAATTAACAATCACTTTCACCGTCTAGTGCTTCCCAAATTGAAACCGATTCCCATGAAATTAGGATCCTCCTAGGGCTACATCGACTTGACATCCTGAAGATGAAATTCAATTAATTTTTATTTAAATCTGACTCTAGTCTTACCATGAAGTACCGTGATACCCCAGTTAATGGGTTGTGGAGGTCTGGTAGGCAGCCGCTCGCTCCTCATAAAATACTGGTATTCAGCTAAATCCGGTTTGACTGGCAGCCGACCCCAACATAGTTGGGAAAAGGCTAGGTAAATGATGACTAAGAAATTCGACTATATAGCTAAGACACAATAAAAATACTGCTCTTCAGCAACCTCTAGGACTCTACAAATTCTACTTAAACCCCTCAAATATCGCATGACAGAGCACAGGTTGAAGTAAGAAAAATATACTCGAAATGTTCGCCGCCGTGCCTTAGGTTCATTAGTGTGAGTTCAACATTTCTTGTTGTTTTTTAACTAACTACCATTTTAAAATAAAACAACTGCCATAACCATCTCATAAAAACAGTAAACTAGTACACATACTCGTATGTGAAATACAACTCATGCTTATTATTATTTCTATCTACTGATGCGGGTATAAATCGCTATCTAACAGTTTATAAAAGAATCTTACGCCATTAGGAATACAAATTTTCGAGTAGGTATATTATAATTCACACGCTGTGATATGAATATCTCTTAATAAATTTTAAACAAGTTTCATTAACTCACTACTAATGGCTCACAAACAGATGAATTTGAAAAACTTTCAAAAGTTATCTGAAAATTATTTCAAGTTTAGTTCCAATTTACTCTTTTAAAGTCAAAGTTAGTCCTCTTCTACTCGTACATTACGTCGAATTAAACGAAAAACTTGTTCGTTCAATGAAACTCGAATAAAATCCAAAACAAAAGATACCTACAATAATAATATAAAATCAATGTAAAAGTCCAGACAAGTTAGAACGTCGCTCCGTTTTTCTAACTTTGAAAAGACTCTTGGGCGAAAAGAAAATTCGAACCAGTTCATTTTCTTTAGATTTGACCCTAAAGGCGAGATATTCCAAACAATATTTTCGTATTTGAAGAAAATAAACAAACTTATATAACCTGAGTATATTCTACCTCATATTTTTGATACAGTCGATGGAATTCAGAAAACAGTTTTGTAAAGAAAATGTGTTAGACAGTATTTTTATCTATCCAAGCATATAATCTCATTAGATCTTCAAATGACCTATTTAGTTTCAGATTCTCGCCACTCATGGTCAGTCTAGCCGTTTTTTACTTATACCAAAAAATACATGAATGTAAAGCAGTCAAAGGTAGGTAGGGGGTAGTATTAGGCAGAATGAACATATACAATCATCAGCTCCTTCCTGCAACTTCCCAGGTTCCTTAGGGTCAACATAACACGTTACTTTCTTCCATTCTATTTTCTCACGCCATCACTGACATCCCTTTTCTTCCATATCCCGGGATCACACAATAGACCCATTTGTTCTTTGGCTTCCCTCTCCCACTCTATCCATTGACATGTCAGTCATAAGTTTTAATAAGTAGTTCATCGGTTCAATACTCCTTCTTCACCTAGACCAAGACAAAAGATTTCTTTTCAACCTTTTAGTCACTGTGTGGATACCTAATAAAATTGGATAAATATAGGGTGTGAAGGTTCTATATTATTTGTAAAGTTAGAACAAAAGTTTCCACATTAAAAGTATAGGTCTGTCTTACTTCACTTTTTAACTTGCCTTATGGTTTTCATTTCCGTTGGCACATATTACAGACGGTGGCTTCTTCTCTCATATAACAGAAGCCGGTGTGAAATACCGAACGTTTTTAACTTTTTCTAAATAGTTTTTTTGGTAATAAAGATAGCGGGCGTTTTTTTAAATTTATTGTTTATTTTTGTAACCTCGCTACCATTAAGTAAGCCTTAATCATAAACTTATATTAAAATATTGGGTGCTTTAGTTTCTTTTTCTATTTTTTGGTAAGTTTAATGTGGCTACTAGTTAGTTCAAAATTTTAACTAAAATACCGGTCTAGTTTTTTCTACCCGAAATATAAAGAGGTTTTTTTTTAATTCATTTGTTAAATTTTGAAACTTAAGTCACAATCCTAAAATCGCATTACCTTCACAATAATACATAATAATTTTGCTTTGTATAAGCGTTGAACCCAGAATTTTCTCTTTACTAACGGTCAACACTTACCTAATAAATTGTGTAAACATTAACAAAATCTCATCGTGTAATCTCCGTAATTAATAAGGCTAGGAAAAAAATCTCTGTTTATTGTAGAAAATCTGTCTTCATTCACACGTTTATCCTGGATACAAAAATTTTAAATGGAAAATTTTGTATATTTAGATGTTGTACACAAAATACAATGTTTACAAATAGCTAGATGAATGGTGCCAAAATATTTAATAAGCTGAAAAAAATAGAGACTCAATCAAAACTGAACGGAATTTTTAATGATACTTCGTTCATGGAAAGACCAAGAACTAACAAAGTATACTTAACATCCCACTTACACATACCTACGACACAATTTCCCGCGGGCAAAGTCACAGCTCACAGCTAGCACAAGGATATTACCTACATAACTCAACATTAATAGTTACAATTAAGTTTAATTTCATAGCGTCAACTCGGCATTGTAGACGGGGAGGCGTAAACAAAACAATTACAGACATTTACAGACATTTACAGACCTACTGGTAGGTAGTTACGAATCTCTTTCAAAGTTCGTGTCTCCCTGTTCGGAGTAACGCGACTCTTTGACAATGAATTACACTGAACTTTGTATGTTTTAGGGTGCTATTTCAGTAATGGACGGTTTAAGTACCGGGGGATAATTAATTAATGTCGGTGTTACATATTTTTGCAAGTATGTTTACCAACATAGGTGATAGGGTGATAGGTATTATATAGGTAGATAGGTATAGTAATCTATACTTCTGCTGGATAAAAACCTCCCCCAAATTCATCCAGATATTATTCTCCAGTCCAGAATCTCAATAGATGTTAACGTCTTATTTAAATTTACACATGAACATATCAATATCTTCACATTACGCTCTAATTCTTATATATTGTGTTCTAATTCGTTGCATAACATGCTGTCACTACATACAAGACAGCTGTCTAGTCTTACAACCTGTAAACCCGTTGCTACATCAACATATAATATACTATATATACTGTCGACATCAACTCGTTCAAAATGTATCCCAGAAGTAACATTTCTTTAAAGTCACCAAAATAGATTTTCCAGACTTAATTGTTACGTCCGAAAATCCGGTTCCATTCCGGACCAAGCCCATGTCGTCAACGGCGCGTATTGTTCCACGCGCCCCTCAAAGAGATGTCAGTAAATCATAGGGGCCCGACAGAGTCGAAGCTTACTGGGTCCTGGGTTGATGAAGAACCCCCGGAACCTGGAATTAGGGAAAAAAGGAACAGGAGTGGGTTTTAGTCAGTAGAAGTCAGACACATTTTGAAGATCTCCAACCAAAAAAAGTCTTAGTTATTAGTCCAGTTTGTTATGTTAGTCGCTTGTCCAAATTATCCTAAGGTGTTTCTTGTTCCATGAGGCATTCACGATTCATTTATTGACTCAGTACTCAAACCTGAACAAGCATCTGTTAGTCATGCAAATATTTGATCCACACGGAAATCAAACTGACGCGAAGCAAGCGATTTGCTCAACTATCAATCGATATAACTAGTGTGATAGGTATTATCAATTTAACTGTAGGTAGTCTTTCTTATCTAAAGTTTTTCTTACTCTGAAATAAGGTATTTTAAAAGATGTTTAGAATATTTAACAAAATGACACTTTTATAACATCAGTCATCAAATGCAAATTAATTCATTTAAATTTGCAATTCTTCTTTCTTCGAGGATCTTCTCAAAACGTATGAATGCTATATTTTTAAATTATTGGCCTGGTTCCTATTGATTTTGACTGACCTGGTTTTTTTGAGGTTTTCGCTATATGAAAGTATATTCAAACTTTCCTTTCCCTTCTTCCTCACTAATCCATTGTATCATCCAAAACAGAGAAGTCCTTCCCAAACTTTACGTGTAGTATTTAGTAGAGCCGCCTCCCTGTGCAGGCTCACGGCACGCTGGTGTTTGCCAAGACGGGTTAATGAACCTCTCTCTACAAGTCTGTCAGAGTCCCAGTACTCGGTGCCACATCATTAATTTCTACCTAATGTCTGAAACGGCGAGGCGACGTAACGTACCACATTTTGTGTTCACATACATGAATGTTAAATTTCTAGATGTGCTTCATGAGCGTAACTTATAAGTCTGTGTCTTGGTCTTGTGATATACTCGTATATCTCTCACTAGTTCTTTTACGAGTTAGCAGTTAAAAACGCTAATAAATTGTGAAGTCCATGTCAACTGGTTAAATATACTGTTATATTACCCAATGTTTATTGCAAGTAGGTATTTCGAACTGAAATTATGTGCTTACTTTAAAAAAATATACCATAGGATCGCATGATTAAAAGTCATTTTTAATCTCTACAAGCTAAGCATTGTATAGACTTTTTTTAGTG
Source organism: Mythimna separata (assembly GCA_030763345.1). Classification (NCBI taxonomy): domain Eukaryota; kingdom Metazoa; phylum Arthropoda; class Insecta; order Lepidoptera; family Noctuidae; genus Mythimna; species Mythimna separata. The sequence continues at coordinate 14,828,162 of CM061167.1, read as the reverse complement.
TCAAATTATCAAATAGCCCCTCTCGTTGTGGTCGGAATGAGATGGAGTGTCAGACTTTTACTCACTAAAACATATGCAATTATCCTTTGCATACAAAGTCGTGGTAACTCTTTCGAATTCCGTAAAACTGTTGTAGAAGTGATTAAGCCACAGTAAAAAACCTTACCAACAAAATAGGCTACTTTAATCATCAAAACACACTTGTTAGTCGACTAAAAACACATTCGCCGTAGCGTTTCCATTCTCGCTCGCTCCTCGGTAACAAAGCTACAGGCTCCACCGTTTGTTTCACACGTTAAACAACTAACCACGTTTCGAGGCTGTTTCGGGCTTCCAAACACTGTCTTCTAATTATCTATAAGCAACATACACCTACAATACCTTCAAGATTAACATAAGCTTGTTTTAGAGTCTTTGACAATGTAAATCATTAGTTTACGTGGGTTGGGCGTGTTTTTGTGTACGTTTTAATGGCATAGTGTTTAAAGCGGAGTTTAAATTCGAAATCAAAGTTAAAGAGTTAGTTGACGTGGTTGTGCAATTGGCTGTTCCGCTGTGTGTCGTGGTTTCGATTCCCGAACGGAACTATTGTACGAGGTTGTTCCAGGTTTGACTGGTGTATGTGAGCTTTACATGTGCTTTACATGTTTGTGAACGCACCCACGTTGCTAGAGTAATTCCTAATGTGTGGAAACGGTTTTTAAACGAGGAAAAAGTAACGCGTGTAGCAGATTAACTTATTTATAGAACACTATACCTATAAAAAATATGACTCAAATTTCATAACACGAAAGATATACGACTCTGATATTTAATCCTGCAGTCAATGTAATGAACAATGTTTTACCAAACGCTTTCAGTGGTTTATTCTAAAAGGCCAATTAGTATCCATTCGCCTATATGATTCGCATTAAAAGCTTTCCATTAATATTGCTTTTAATAGAAATAAACAGCTTTTACCTTAATGCAAGTTACTGCCCATCACGGTAACTAAACAATGGATAGATCGCTGAAACCCTACCAGGAGATAGGAGTACGTAACCTATCTTTCAGCTTTCACCGACAAAGACTGCCAAGACTTCCACCCACGGGAATATATTTAAGAATCCTTAGACAAAACACGGAGATGTCACTGCATTCTCTCGAAGGCTTCGAACAATAGCGTCGTCAGTTCAAAAGCTGTGTAACGTGCCAGTAACCTATTGTGTGCTACCGGAGTGTTACTCAGACGCATGCAATTATTAAGTACCTTCTGTAGTCTGTAACACACAAGTTACACTCTTTGTCAACCTTACAAACGTATAGACAATACAATTTTGTTCAAAGTTCACTGCTCCAGAGAATTCTTATAAAAGGTTAATTTACTTAGCTTCTAACCAGAGATAAAACCCGAGTCGAGCCATAACGTCAGACCAATGGAAAAATGAGGCCGCTCATTGAGTTAAAATAAGAAATAAACACCGGGAACGTCTGCCGCATAATTTGATAAATTCCTTAAGCAAACACTTTCATTAAAGTGGCTCGTTAAAATGAGAGAAACTTTAGTTTCTTTAATTCCAACATGAATTATTTATGTAGGTGGGTCCGGCGATTATACGTTTCGCAGCAAGCCGCGAATATTAATAACCACACTTTGTTTGGCACATTTTGTTGGCCATTCCGACCAAAAGAGCACTATTTATTTTACTTACGAGGATACCTTCTAAATAAAATTAAAGCACGAGTTATATTTTTCACAAACAATATTGACAAGTTTGGTGCCGTGGCGGCAATGTCCTGCCTAAGCTCTCCTCCCAAACAAACAGCGCGCTAACGCTCTACGTCACAATATCCATATTTCAAGAAAACAATAAGAGTAGAAAACGAAGCGTAGCCAACATTATCTCATAACATCAGCTAGATAATGCAGGCGTACATAAAATATGTAGTTATCATAATAAATAGACAGGTTTATGTACGGAACACGCGTACCTACCGCACAATATTTCCTACTTTCCTATTCGTACGGCTGCCCATATGAGTCGCTAATGTTCAAAATGAGGTCCCTCCCACATTTTTATTTGGCAGCGCAACACGTACGAGGCACGGACGTCGTTCCGCTACCTACTGCGGTTCCGATGCGGTACCGACGGAAAATTTATGTACCACTGAGCATGCAAGTCTAGTCTCCTTACCGAGATACCCCATGTGAAACATTACCCGCGCGGAATTTCAGCAAAACGCGCTCTCGACTGCGGCGCGCACAGCGGGGGCTCGGGCGCGGCCTCGTACACACGCCGCTTTGTAACCCAAACGACTGCGAATAAACAAAAATCTTGATATACTTTTAATAGGCATAGGATCCTTGGGGGGCCGCTCTGCTCAAATATTAAGTTTGTTAAGAATTTTAAATTAAGAGCATTAGGCGCGGCGTCATTGCAGAATTAAATATTAATAATGCTATTCGAGTGAATTTGGTGGAAGGCTGAAAACAATGAATTTTTAATAGTTATTCTCCTTTGCGACGGGCAATTAATGTAATGAGGTAGTAAGTTTAGTTCCCCTCGGGGAGAGGAGGGCTGCTGGGGTTACTCCGGCCTGGCCTAGCTGATGCTTGCTATTCATAAACTTTATTATTAATTCGATTCTGTTCTTTGTTGAACAATGTCTTGGTAATTATTGAATTAGCGTTACCTACTATTTTGTTGGATGCTGTCTTTTTTTAGGTAGGAATCAACCAATGACTTCTTTAGCTCTTAGGCGGAATAGGAAGGCATGTCAGACTTTGACTGACTAAAACTCGCTCCTGGCCCTTCTTTGCCTTCGTTACCGGAGTTCACTTTCACATAACCCACTGCCCTAGTAGGCTCTAACGTTTGCTTCAGGAGTAAATACTCAATAACAGTTCTTCACGTTACGTTTTGATCCTTTTTCAGTGAGCTATCCTTCACTTTTAATCAATCACACATTCCGTATAAATATGCCAACAGTTTTGACAAGTATTATCGTGTAATTATGAAAGCACCTTGCGCCGGGGCCGTCTCATTTGTCTTTTTAATAAATTGTTTGTTTTAGTCGCAGCAGCTTCACGTAATTTGTTCCGGAGTAATTTATCACGCGTCCTCGCGATGCTGTGGATTAGGTGCACATCCCTCACATGCCTGTTTGTCAGATTAAGGCGAACACACGTCCTTCTCCTTAATAATCTTAGAGGCCTATGTTTTCTTAGCTAACAGGCTTTTTAATGGCGATGAATTCGTACATCTGTCTTGTGAAATAAATATAATTTATAGGTGTTTACAAAAAAGTTGATTTGAGAGATTGCCACTAAAAATTAACTGTCGCAATTTTTTTCTGTTGTTATTTAAAGTTAAGACAACTTATACGTTCTTGACGGCGCAGTTGGTACAGTGGTTGAGCATACTGCAACAGGCAGCTTTACTGTGTGTTCGATAGCCGCACAAATATTACAAGAAAGGAGAGAAATCATTAGATTCATCACATTCCCTGCTCAAAACAAAGTGTAACTGCAAATCTAAAATGGGATAGAGATATCAACCCCTATCCCATTAAGTGGAACATCTATTTTTACGAACCCAAAAAGCGGATACCTAGTATCTCAAAACGCAAATAATTGAATTCCTACTCCAACAGGTACCGTTATTACAAAAGCTTAACATCGCCGAGATTCCTTTTTTGTTTTTTCCTTAAGACGAATCGTATATATTATAAACATGCACATACTCCCCCACACGTAAACAGTACTGAAGGGAAGCTATTTATTTGAATTGTCGCGTAAAAATAAACATGTTATCATAACAGGCATTAGAGTTTTCCGAACATGTCCCATTTTCTTAGTGTATTGTAGACGAGTGTAGGAATACCAATGTGGCAACACTAGACTTGGAAAGAGGATGTTCTGTACTGTTTACTGAACTGAAATCGGAGGAGGAAAAAATTATTCTAACCCCTGTGATTGACAGGAAATATTCCCATTAATCCATCACTGATTTTTCAAATGAGGAAAACACTTTATCAAAAAGTAAGATTTGTTACAAAAAAAAATATTCCAAAACAAAATCGGCGATCTTTTCATCTAAGCGTTCCCGTAAAACGTTTAATTTCCAAGTATTTCTAAATACGATTTACCAAACAAAAGAGAAAGAAGTTATAAAAATAAATATACGTATAATATATGTTAAAATAATGCCGACCGCAGAACTGAATTTGAATGTTTCCCTTTGTGCCTTACCGACGTCGAGTATTGTATTTTCGTTTTTATTAAAAGCAAGAAAATAAATAAACAAAAAATTGGGTAGAGGTCCACTTTTACCTGTAATCCCTGCTCCTACAAAAAGTATAGGTAAAAATAAATATATCAGTTAACTAGATATTGCGATTTTGCTCGTATTTTGAGGAGCTTCCTTATGTGATCGGATAAATAGGTATTTTATGACAAAAATAGAAAACAATCAATTCGACAAAACACTAACAGAACTTTGACAGAACTTAAATCTATAGGTAATATGTTGGATTTATTGGTGACAGCGATATCTACCAGACCACCTTTGAATGGACTGTAAGAACTTAAAATAAAGAGAAGCTACTCTGCTATATACTGCGTGCAAATTTAAAAAATATATACAAGACTATACACAAATACAAAATTGTATATTAAAACCCTAGCATCGCATACTTACGTCAAGGCTGCTAGTTAGTTCGAAAGAGTTACTGTAGATGTTTAAGCCCCTCCGCTCCACTCAGAGCGGGAGAAATTCGAAAAATCGTCATCGTGTTATAGAGTAACAAACATCTAAATATTTAGTTGTCTATTGAGTAAAGTAGTTAAAATAAAATAAAAAATATAATGTCACTTTTCATACACACTTTTCCATTGTTTCTCGTAATTTAGCTTCATCACCTACACATAAGGTTCCTTTAAACCTTGTAAAAATAGTAGCCCCACGCATAGAGGCTTCGTCACTTTATTTTACTACCAACTGTCGTCAGCACTTCGCCGGTTGAACGCAAATCAAAATTTATTTTCCGACTTGCCACTGCCTCTCTTAAATGCCTGGGCTAAGCTAGTAATTAATCATTTTCCATTTAAGTCATTTGTCTCGCTGGTTAATTGAATGGCTGGAAATCATTCAGGCGGCTAGTTGAGTGACACCGTAATGAAAAAAGGCTAAGATGTTTACTGAAAGGTGAAATAACCTACATATTATTCAGACAATACCTTCCTTTGGTTCGGAATTCAGTATGCCGCCCGGGATTTAAAGACACTGCTTTATGCGTTAGTCACATAATCTACTTCTATTCTACTTCTACACGAGCAAAGTTAGCTGGAAAAAGTGTATCTACAATAAATTATAAAAAATAAGGCATTTTAAAAGTTGCTACAATATTCACGAAATATATACATTTTCATCTCTTGGATGCCTCACAGATTAAACCGTAAGAACACGACATGCAGTAGATGTTGCAAAACTGCCTGCGGTTACTTTTCCTAAGACCAATTAATAATAATAAATAAAACCCCAAATATTAGTAACGCACCTACTTCTTTACAAAGACAAGGAAACCAGAACCCTTCAGGCTTACATTCGTACGAGTGATAGGGGCTGCCGTACCCCATAGGATATTTTACCCCTAAGGGTGCAAAGATCGGCTTTTATCCCATACAGAACCAAACCTCTTTGTCCCATGTAATACGATCATTAGCTGGGATAATAATTTCATTGTATTGACAAACCTTAATTACGAAATGTGGAAAATATTTTCCGATAATTATTGGCTAGTAAGATAAATAATATAAGTTCATTATATAAATAAGTTATGTATTTTGATTATAATAGGACTTGTTTATTCAAGGAATTGATTAATCTTTAGAGAATTTTTGCTCTAGCTGTACCAAGAGTGAGTCAGACTTTTACTGACAAAACCACACGTTTGCGTTCTTTAAATTTTTTCTTTGCCTTCTTGGCCCGCAGAATTCTTTCGATCTATCCTGCAATCCTGACAAGATTTGAATCGGCTCTAGCAAGTTATGCTGATATCTCTTTAACCTGGGCTTAGTCCTTATCGGACGACAGGCTACCCATTGCTCGCCGTACTCAACCCTGCGTCTACTGTGACCACGAATGGACCTCTAACACCCAATAGCCAAAACTATCATAAATTCATGATTTGGTCGTGTTATTTCTTCCTTGTCCTCTCTTAATTTTTCGTCTCTTATTTTTCTACTATATGATCTTATCCATAATTATCTACTCTAATTCGACATTACACATTTTGTCGCAGTCTAGTTTCAAACGTCCTTGGCGGAACTAAAAACGGCTAGGCAGTACCGGCCTATTCATTTCCAGTACTTTGTCGTAAATGGTGGCTATTCTGAAACAAATGACTGGATTACGACGGCGATAGTACGTCTGAAATACTCGTACATACCTTCACTTAGACCAAGTTCGAGGGACTACGTTTTTATTATTGCTTGAGAGAAAATGGCTGTGTTAGGTAGCTGTATTGGCTACTAATTTTAACTTTAGAATATGCCTTATTCCAGTATTAAACCTTTCAAGCTGGTTTGAAATCACCATTTTTCTATGCAAACTACTACGTAAGGGAGGTTTTGCTACGTTTTTGTAACTGTGCAAGAAAAAACATACGAAATATCAGGTTCTCAGAAAAAGGGGCGCGAAATTAAAAGAACACACAGTGTATCCCTAAGATCGTCCCTTCCTAATGCAACACCCAAACACACATTACGGAAGGAGCGGTTACGATCCGGATAGTTTAGCGTCGCCCCGGGGTCGCCCCCGCCAGAACACATCTGAACACCCACGACACGGCAACGACACACACCCTAATTATAAATATAACAGCGCAATTACTTCCACACAACGGTAGAATATTCATAACATAACTCATTACAATAATAAAACGAATTTAAATATTATTAATCCTATCCAAATTTTTCACAAACAAACCTCTCCGTCATTTTTCCAATTCCAAATTTTGTTCAACCAATGAATTACTTTCCACTCCAAATCAAACGAGTTCTCGAATGTTAATGCATTTATTAAATATGATGTTTTTCTTACAGCTGAAGGAGGCAGCTGCCTTGTGCCACTTGGCATGGAAAATGGGTTGATTGCTAACGAATCGCTCTCGGCGAGCTCCAGTTACGACCAGAGTGTCTCACCACTCAGCTCACGGTAAATTACTCTTTTATATATCCTTATTTTCTCTAATAATGCTTATAAAAAATAACAGTTCAGTAAAGAAATAAGAATAAACACAGTATGTTACTCACTCAATGAGACAGCCCTAAATGGACACACATTCCCCCAAATCCGAAACAAATAGCCGTCTAATCGATATAATGTCTTTAGCTGGCCATTGTTAAACAACAATAAAGCGCTATGATACGGCCAAGTTGTTACAATAATTGTGAATCCCCAGCCGCAAAACGCTCATACTTAGCTCAAACAATTAACAGTGGGACCCACATTCAGGGCCTTAAGCTCGCATAAGCCTGAAGCGAGACAATAACGCGAAAACTCGACTCCCGTTTGAGAAATTCACTAACAGAAAATTAAATTTTCATATGAATTTGGAACGACCGTGATCCTACAAAAGCCTTTCGGAGCTTGACTCCCCAAAGATAACAAGATGTAAGTAGGGCCGGCTGTGCCGAAGCCTTATCATCTGAGCCACTTTACATAGGGTCAGAGGCGATTTAGCAAATGCCACGTTAATTCAGCGCTTAGCGAGCTTTGTTTCGCTGTACCTACTGATGAGATCACGCGAGATATAGCGCCAGCAGACGGCGCGCTCTTGTCAAACGAAACACAAATAAATGTTTTACTCTATTTGCTTAGACTGTTACGCTAATTTTATTTACTTATGCACCAGCGTGCCCACAATTACTATTTATACATTTGCTGGTTAGCTAAGTACTGAAATGAACTCAAAACCGTCCGTAAACCACAAAAATATACGCTCGGCTGTGCTTTATCTCCACTTGTTGCTCACTTATTGTGATGAAGAAAAAGAAGCTTTGCGGAGAAGTTAAGCGAGACGCGTCTTTGCAGAATACGGACGGAGATCAAAGGCGGCGCGTGGTGCCCTAATGGATTGATATCACCTCGCAGCCGCCAATTTCTGGAGATTGATCTCCGCGACGAGTATCTGATCACTGGCACGGAGTCGCAAGGAAGGTTCGCCAACTCTGTGGGAGTGGAGTTCGTCGAGAGCTACTCGGTCGAGTACTGGCGAACCGCACTCAACCGCTGGGTCAAATACAAAGATTTTAACGGAAGCAGGGTAAGTGACCACTCAATATTGAGTTTTTCTTTATTCTACCAGCGGAATAAGAGCCTTTGTTTTTGTTTCTTGCGAAACACAATTTTAAGGCAACTGAAAATACGAATGACTGCATAGCAGAATAAATTTACTTCTTTATTTAGGGCTTAGAGTCGGCTGATTAAATTTGGGACCGTTTTATTTGTCCTTGTCTTCGTTAAAGTAGTCAGAACCTTAAATTCTGTTACATCAACGCCAAATTAAAACTTGGAAGAGTTTGACGCTGTTAACAAACACGTTAAAAGTTAGATAAATCATTTAATTTACTTAGCAATTAGGCACAAATCAGTGCCTTCAATGTTTTGCTTTACGTACTTAGGATCACAGGGAAGTTTTGGGCTCGTTCTGAGAAAGGCTCGGGTTACATGAAATGAGTCCCCGAGCGGACGCTTAGGTTACTTTCAGCCAAACGCCGCGAGTTGACTGGTAAGTAAGCAACTCGTGAAAACCTGAAGAAAATATTTTATTTCTTGTTCAAACAAAGTAATATACATTCGCAGTTGTAGTCAATAGATTTCAATATCGAAACAAAAAACATTAGAATTTATCTAGTTGGTTAAATAAAATAAATTCAAAACATATGAGCACTATAAATCACTATTTCCCACAAAAACGCTACCATATTCAAACAGTGTATGACAAAGTGTTCCACTCACCTGAGCCAATCGCAATTTCGTACATCCTTACTCCACAATAAAAATGTCGAGCCCTCTCAGTGAGTCTGTAAACAAACCGCTTTACTGGTTTACATTTTTCAATTTCCCTTGATATACGGCCGTACATAAAATAAAATGTTAAAACAAAACATGCGGCTCCACGTGAAATGACAAAAGAAGATAAACGATTTCATTTTCTTTGTGCCTATGTCGTAAATATGTACCAAATATTTCCACGGAGATGGATCTCTTTTCTGTCCCGGTGCAAAGTGTTCACCCGTCCGTCGAGGCTGAATGCCCCTTTCCTTGTTTTGTAAACAGAGTTAAGGCGTGAACGGAAAGCGTACATAAAAAACTTTTAAGTCTCTGATCATTCTAATGTTTTATGAGCCGATAAATGGACCCAGTTGTCTTATTTTTTATTCATTTTATATTTCCGCTGTGCGTTTATGAAACAGGTACAAATACTTATTTTTTTTTCAGCTTATATCTGGAAATGTTAACACGTATACCCCGAGGAAGTCTACTCTTGAAGCGCCATTTGTGGCATCGAAAGTACGATTTTTTCCATTCGCAGCTCATCCTCGCACAGCTTGCATGAGGGTGGAACTGTACGGATGTCGTTGGAAACGTAGGTATAAGGAGAATACGATTAATAATTGCTAGTGCGTCCCGGGACAATGCAAAGCGACATGGCTCTGCAGCTTGTGAAATGTGTGTTTCTTGCGATTTGTTTGGCCTGTGCGATGAGAAGCCGCCACGAGCGGTGCATTTACTTTTTGCTATTTGTGCAGAGGATCTAGTTGCGTACTCCGCACCCAAGGGCGGTGACATGCAGGCGATGACGGGCGGGGCGAGGTTCGAGGACCTCGGCTACGACGGCACTCTCCGGGAGGGACGCCTAATAAATGGCCTCGGTCAGATGACGGACTCCTTGGTAGGACCCAACGATTTTGAACTGCCCGACCAGTTAGACACAAGAGGTATGTAAATTTTCGGTCCTCAATCTTCACTTAAACTATCGGTCAGGCCGGTTTGTTGGGATTGGATTTATTCGAGAGTAAAGTGTATTTACATGGAAATAGAATAACCGAATTGGGTCGTTTAGTGATTAAGGCATTTTAAAATGGTAATCGTGAGGAAAATTGTTCTTAAATACTCTGTGAAACCAAATTATTCAACCAACAATCCGCTTGATTGTGAGATTAAGTGTTAGATTATCTTTAATATTTTTCAAGTATTAACTTCATCAGTTATTTTGACACCATAACATTTGTCTTAGGATCCCGTTGGGTCGGCTGGAACAAGACCATGACCGCTGATGAGGAGGTGACCCTCACCTTCAACTTCAGTGAGACGCGCCTGTTCTACCACATCGATGTTCACACTAACAACATGTTCACCAAAGATGTCCAGGTAACCACTGTTTAATGCCTTTGCGAATGCTCTTGCTAAATTTCTTAACACTGTTCTTCAAGATATAGGACTGATTACCTACTAGTTTAAATTGAAGGATAATAGTCTTAAGTATTTACTCGTATTTTTGTAAAACAGTCACTCCCTTTTCTGAAGTTTTTCATTGATGTTTTATAATCTAATCCTTTGCGTATCAAATGATTGCCTAGTTATCTTATTTATTTACTTTTATCTATAACTATGTCCAGATTTGCGTTGTCTAAAGAGATTTTAAAGATACTAATGAAAGAATTGTTTTAGGTATTTCATCATAAGTTTTTTCAGTTAGAATAGTTAAAACTGTGTGATGATTCCGAAATTGCAATTGTATTTTCCTTTTGTCAGCTGTTCAAAGAAGCAGAAGTGTACTTCTCACTAGAGGGAGAACGTTGGCAAGAAGACTACGTCTCCCACGAACCAAAGCAGGACAGGGTATCAGAACATGCCAGGGTGGTGCACATCGACCTACAGAACCGCACCGCCAAGCACATCATGATGAAGCTACGGTTCCAACACGAATGGATACTCATCAGTGAAATCACCTTCAAATCCAGTAAGTACCTTCATATATTTATTCCAGTCACCACACAATCAACACCCTTTACATTTCACCAATTACAGAACCAAAACATTCGAAACATGCTGACGGGTGCGTAAAAGCATCGAATCCCGCGTGGATTTAATGTGCCTACTTAAAAAAATCAATAAATCAACGCAAACAGCACATAATTTGTTTGTATTCACCGCTCAAGCTGCGTCGTCCGAATCAGCGCCCAATTCACGGATAAACATCTCGCGCAATCACGGACCCAAATCTGAAACAGTTTATCGAATCAAATGTTTCCTACAAAGAAATTATTCTCGAATAAAAAGTGAACAAGCCGAGATTTGTAAACATGATTGCGTGATTTTTGACGCGAACGTAAAGAAGTAGTCCCGCGGGTGTAGGGGCAGGCAGCAGCCTCGCTAATAGATCCATTACTCCTCATCGGCCCCTTATCAGTCCAGAGCACTCGCAAGCCTGCGGCTATTTCACAAATTTTATCTTTCTCTAATTAATCCACAGCTCTTTTGAGGAAATCGCCTCTTAAGTGATAAATCGCCGCCCGCTAAATGAAGAAATTGTAATTAAAGAAAATCTTTGATCTGGATTATTTCGTCCCCCCAATTATATTTGGAGGAGGCCGCAACGCGTCGCCCGCACTCTCCGAGATATTATCCCAATGAAAATGGATTCTGCGTAATATCGGCGGCCTTTGAGCACAATGTACTAGTACTGATCATGTTCACAAAGGAACGAAAGTAATTCTATAAAATTGAGATTTTATTTCAGTTTAATCCATTTATGTGAAGTGAAGTCAGGAGCTTTGTAAAGAGGTTATTATTTTGTATTTTCTTGTAGCGCAGGTAGCGTGAGGTAGCTCGAATATCTTTGAAATATGTGCTTGTTGTAATATAACAAGGGGTAGCGTCGTGAGGTACTTACCTGGGGGTGCCACAGGGAAGTTTTCAACATAATTACGCCGGCGGCGGTGCGGCGGGGGTTTCTGAATCATCATTATTCCTAATCTGCCCCAATTAGGAAACCGTATAAGTATCGTGATACGTGTCTAATTACGGAGACGGAATATAATGTACCGTCTGCCTTTTGTCCGCTAAACATTCAATTGTCGATGCCACTTTGATGGTAGTTGCGTGCTAGGGTTTCCTTTACAATTCGAGTAATCCTCTTATGTGTATTCAATGAATGAATTTAATCAACTGGTACACCGTTTAATTTGCGTAGTCAACTGAAAAATATTAACTTATTAATGAGAAAAGGATAGATTAAAATACAGAACACAGTAAAAACATTTAAGTTATTTAACTAACATGATTACAAAGGAAAAAAGTACAGAAAATAATTCTTTTTAACTAGGTTACAGATAACCTCATCTTTTTTATAACTTGCCTACGTTAGAGAGGACTTATATTTCCACCTTCATTTAAAAACGAATCCCATCTTATTTCCCTAGCTTGGTCTCGGTCTAACTAGCATCTCCTGAGGGCATCGACCCCTGAACACGGCTGAGATTTAGCTGCCCAAAGTAACATTCTCGGTTTTAAAATTTGATGAGATTAATTTAAAAATGAGCCCAATTTTAATGTCGGTAAAATGTTTGCGAAAAAAATTATGTCTTGTAGCCTGCAAGAACATAAATCTCTCATGTACGGTCAAACTATTTCAAGCACAAAACTTTGTTATACTTACACTACAATTCCACATTCAACTAGAAATGAACGTTTTCATATTATGTATTTAAATGTTACACAAAAGAAAATCACGGTCCTGCAAAAGTGTCAGTATCGTTATTTCACTCGAGAAAACAAAGCAACCGTCTAAACGTACAAATTACATTTATGTATGTCAAACGAAGTTTTCATAAACGCTTTTATATTTGAACATTGGACAAAAATATTCGAGACACGTAATCCATTAGTAAATACGTTAGGTAATATATATGGAGGCCTTGTGAATTCGATATTAGCGTGGATGTGTATTTGTAATGTGATATACTCTTTGGCAATAAAAATACAATAGAAATAATTTACCACAAGGTTTTAGTGCACACAATTTACTAAAAGCTAATAAATGTTATTATAAAAATAAATATTTTATTTAAAATTGTATAAGTACAGAATTTTAAATCCGTTAAGGTCTATGAGATTTATGTCAATCAATATAGGCAAAATATGTATACAACATAATACAGAATTTTTCTAAATTGCATACATAAAACAAATTGCTAAAATGTTCACATTCAAAATATGCCTGTGTCATGAAAGTTTACATCAGTACTCACGAAATTCCGAAAGCTTAATACAAACAAAACACAACAAACAAAATAGTACTGTATTTATCTTCCCCTCCGAACTCCGTCCCACAAGTCTCGTTCGAATCGGACTCCCAGACCTGCAGCCCTGAGATACACTTCATTAAATGTACAATTAGAAATTAGCGCAGAATTAACTGACTCTTGGCACCTTACACTGGCAGTCCGCCATTTTCGTTTACCTCAGTTTAGACCCAGTTCTCAGCCTGATACTATTCGACCTATTTCCGAATTTGTGTAAAATTCAAAGCTCGTAGTTTACAACTTTTCAGGATACAATTTGTGGGTGAAAAATTCATAAAACTGTGTGTTTTTTGTGTCTCTATTACCATAACAGAAATTGTTTTGTTTTTGAAAATGTACGCCTTTTGATTCTATTTTTATTCTATTTTGGATTTTCAATTGATATACAACTTGTATTGAATATTGGGCTATAAAGCAAAATACACGCTTGGTATATCCCATTGTAGTAATTTACATGCATATTTACAAAATACCAAAAAGAATCACATAAAAAATATGGTCTAAAGAACCACTACTCACCATTTTATCTAACACAACTTAACAATTAATTCTAAAAAAGGAATATTAAACTCAGTCATAAAAGTATGAATGCACAAAACGGTCGACAGATCTCGGGCTCGTTGTCTCAGGGATTGAAAGCCGCTGGAGCGCGGTCGACATGGCAGCACAGCGGCATCTCGCTAAATTCCCTCCTTTATAAAACAACAATTAGTCCTGGACTCGACATCTATTCATTTTCCTTCATTGTCTTAGTTTTACGTGGAAGCTGAAAGCTTACTAATGAACCTTCAAGCGAGTATTCTTCAATTTAATTTTTTTGTCAACAGTTCCGACTTGGGTGAATACATCTGCGGAGTTCCTTGAGGAGTATTATCGAACTGATACTCCGCCATCTTCGAGGAAGAAAAGAAACTCTTCTTTAAGGGTTTCTGTAGGACTAGCGTGTGGGGCCCTGGTAGGTGGTGGGGCCTTTATCGCAGCTACTGTGGTCCTACTGACGAAGAAGACCCGTCGTCGTATACCCAATATGTTGAAGAAACCGTTCTGTCCTTCGCTGAGACACGGCAGCTCGAGCTCTCGGAACAACAGGCGAGCTCCACGACTGGCACTAGCACTCGCTAACTGTCCGCCGATACATATGTTGCGGTAAGATTCTAAACATTTGCTATTTCAGAAACTTATGGAACACTGACTTTATCACAAGGAATCCAATTTTTGACAAAACCTCCGTAAATCAGCCACCAGTGCAGCGCAGCATAGTCATAAATTTCCTACCCAAGCCTTTGTAAAAAGGGGATACAATGTGTATTTCGGTCAAGGCCTGATCTCAACAAATAACGCGAAAAACGCACGATTTGTTGAATCATTCGCTGCACCAGGAATCAACCAACTAAAAATATTCAAATAATATTTTTTTAGTTAGGCTTTAAACACTTGTACGGAAAAATAAACGTTTATTGCTGACGCAGGCCGGCCGTCGTGGATGAAGACTACAGGGAGCCCTACAACATCTGGAGGGAGACCCTGGGTCGTCGCGACAAACGAGAGAACCACGACCAGCACGAGTACAACGGTAAGTCACCAAACAGTACAATCAATCTTCTTCTTCTTCTTCTACCTGGCAGGATTAAGGCTATTGCCAAGATCCACCTTCCAACTGAGCTTCCTCCACTTTGCCCGATCTTTTACATTTTCCAAACAGCTTCGTCAATAACATTAGTTATGTCCGCCGTGTCCGCAGCTTACAAATCATCCAACTTTGAGTCCTACTTCCCCAAACTAGAAATGTGACTGTATTTTTATTAGTGCTCCAATAGTTTCACAAAGTTGTGTCATAACACGTAATGTATGACCACATTTGTGAGATATAGAAAACATATTTGTCTTTTTCGTCTCCGATACTTGAAGAAAAGTGCTACAGAGCGAAACTCCGTGAACTAACATCGTATAAATATCTCAAAAAACCCTTGTATGTATAATGGCTATAAATCAACATTGTTGTTTAAACAGTGCTAGTAAAACAGCAATATATTGGCTACGTGAGGTTGCGAGAACAAAGTCTCCAGAAAATATAAAACAATATATACGAAACAGAAGTTGTAAAGTACAATAAAGTCGGATATATTAAATCCACAGAGAGCTGACCCTAATTGTAAATATCTGCTGTTACAAATGAACAAACTACTACGGGCTATTTTTTGCTCAATAAACAAGGGTTGATCCCCATGTGGATGTATCTAAACATCTCTATGTACATACATAAGTTTCGATGTTATTATAAATGACATTAATCTTGTTTGGTACGAGATACGAAAATAATGTTGCTTATAAGACATATGCTCAGATACCTTACTTTATTCTAGAATCTCTTATCATCAGTGAATTTCAGCGATCATAAATAACATTAAGCATGGTGTTCACTAAGATCGCTAAACGCTGTTATAATGTCCCCACCACGGCGCGGCGTGTTTGTGGTCGCTGGCCGTGTTTTTTCCGACTGGCGCTAGTTAGCTCGCCCGCGACACTCGACTCGCCACTCCACTGCACTCGTTAGGTTTACGAGTGCACTTGCCCCTAGATTGTTACTTTTCCCCCGCTCTCCCTATACCAACGACTCTTATACGAATAGCTTGAAAATGAAACGACCTAATGATTTTCTTAACTACACATTTTTAGAAAATAAATGTGACGTTCTGATGAATGTTGAGGAAAATTCTACGGATTGCTATCTGGTCTTGGATAACGAGTTTTTTGCACACAACTTTTGAAAGTTCCCTATCTTTTGCTATATTTCATTTTCACTTTAATAATTTGGCTTTGATAGCAAAGTAAAGTTAGGAACCTAACAATATAGTATATGAATAGAAAAGTCTCACCACGAACATTTTAACAAACTAAAATTCCAACATTTTGACACTGGGCCCCTTTAAAAGAAAACTCAAGATACGTGCTCGTTACGGGGGGCGGACATCCGGCCGGAAAGCCGGCCATTGTTCCGTAGCCATATTGAAAAGATGATGCGCCCCGAGCACAGGATAATAGGTCCCGGGTTCGTGTATCTTTGGGAGAAAATAGTGACGGGTTTTTGGTCAAAAATACGAATTACCCGTGACTTTGACTGACGGTTAGGCTGGGAGCGTCCGGCCCTGGCCGATGTGAACGCTCCATTATGATACTAAAATAGAATGATATAGGAATGACGGGCATCTTTTTTTGTATAACAATCGTGTCATACCTACGTCCAACAAATGAACGTTGGTACCTAGAGCCCTATATTGCCCTATAATTATGAAACTACGTATTTTAATGAATGTTTATTGTTTTGGTGTAGAAATCTGCGAAGACACGGAATTCCCGAGGCCCTACATGATGAAACGACCCGATCCGCACGAAAGTTTTTACGCCGCCACCGATATTATACACCATGTAAGTACCTAGCTCCTAATTTATTTATTTTACTTCTAGACGTTTCGATGATTTTATCTGATGATTTTCTGCCATGTGTCTGATATATTTCAATTCTATTTAACCCTTAACACAGGATCTACCTATTCTCATAATATAAATTTGACCACTATGAGTGTCTGTGACACCGTAGATCTTATAATACTGGTTAACGGATTAGGATTCGGTTTTTTTATCATTTTAGTACAGGGTTCTAGTAATGTTTTAACAAAATCGATTTAACTTTCAAAAGTTGCGGTGTTTCACACCCCGGCGTGATTTGACTAATACTTTTTATCATAACAACGTATAGTTGTTTTTATTTGAGATTTAATTTTAATGCATTTTTTTTAAACACGTGAATATCAACTAATTTAAGTCTAAGCCACTCTGAAGTTCCGAACTATTGCGAATACGCAAAAAATTACGTAATACATATTCATCATAATTACATCATTCTTAAAAACAATCACAGCGCAGCTAATTGCTCAAAGTTCGAAACTGTCAAGATATTTCGGCGTACCGTAATCCGCCGACAAACTATCACAATAGCAAACTTAGACAATTCCTATGATTCAGTATTAGATAATAATGCGAATCGATCCCATTCACTCCTGCCGAATAATGGCGCGCTAGAACACAATCGAAATTGTCAATTATCCCTCACTTAGTCCTAATCAATGCTACAATCGACTATTGCTTATTTCATTACAGTTGCAATCAAAATAGTTTTGCTGTAAACCGCCGGTGGTCGCTAGGTAATAATTAATGTTACATGCAATCAATTTTCCAATGGATCTAATCATGGCCGCTGGTGTGCGGCGGAAATCAATGTATAGGATGCTGGTGATTGCATCTTGTATTAGGTTACTGAGAAGATTATGTTAGCTCTCTATTTACATGTTATTTAGATCATTTAGATCTAAGATTAAATAATTTAGACCGGAACTATGAGATGGCAAAACAAATTTTGGGGTTAGAGGTGCGGGGTTAATTAAAAGAATTAGCCCGACCCTAAAACGTAAAGGGTCAATGGCATTTCTATGCGGCTGACTCAGTATCGACAAGTATTCGTGTTCGTCCGAATACTTCGCGATTCGATGAACTACTCAGCCACATTTGTCACGATAACGCGACTGTTCGCTTGAATCCTAAAAATAAAATTATATAAAAGGAGAAACTGCTAGATGGACATATTAACGCACAACCGAAACTATCGGGATTAGGAGCGTGAAATTTTGTACAAGATTTCCTTTTATGACGTAGAAAAGCACGTAGAGTGGATTTTCCAAAATTAACTCCATAAATAAATGGAACGAGGTCGAATGCTTGTGTGGAGAAACCTACTTTTACTTTGGCGAAGCTACTGGTAGAAATAAGAATAATAAAATAAGTCCTTACTTCTTTCTATAAGTGTCGAAATAAATGAAGACTAGTTTTTCTTAAACTGAAATATCCTTTTTTGAGGAACACAGTATTAATCGACTTTAATCAGTAAGATGCTATAGGTATATCCTCGCTGGATGAGCAGATGTTTCAGCGTTAAGATGAGAAATCTTGAAGACATTAGTCTTGAAAGCTCATCATCATCTTAGCGTTATCTTAAGTGTGCTGGAACCTTAGAACGCATTACTTTCTAACCAGGTACCTGAATATGGAGCATTAGCAGGTTACTTTTAAACCTTATAGTACCTTTTTATTTAATTAGAACAGAATATAAACAGAATGGTTCACAAACATAGAATCTGAAAATAGTGATACATGGAAAGGCGTACAAAAAATCAAGAGATATTAAAATGGTTTGTCCAAAAACGTATAAAAAAAATCATTGGACATCAAAAAATCATCCACGTCGTTGTCAATGGAAAAAGTTTGCAGAACAATGGCAGTGTTTCCACGTTGAATAGAAAATCCCAGACTCTCTGGTCACGTGAAAAGTCGACTAGCTATTTGATGATAACCTATCAGGACTATAATAGTGGTATATGTGTGGTCAGTAAATTATCTAACGACAGAATTCCAAACTTGTAACTACGTTTTTTTTTGGGTCAGAAATCATGAAAATGACTTCTCTCGGAGGATGTGTCAGACTTTTACTTCTTCTTCTTTTCGTGTCGATGTCTTCAACCAAATTTTCTTCTATTAGTGTTTGGCAACCTGTACGGATCTACACTTCTTTTTGTCTAGACTTTTACTGACTAAAACTCACTCCTGTTTTCTTTGCCTTCGTTCCAAGGTCCCAGGGTTCTCTTTCTTACAACCCAAGGCTCATTGTAACTACACTTGCTCACCTGTTCTTTACACTAATCTACTGTCACTCCTTAATGAAAATTAAAATGGATGTTTACAGTACACCAATTTCATACGTACCTATGTCTACGTACTGAAATGTCACTGAAACATTAAGTTTATTAGTCTCATTACAAGTGTCTCGTAACGACATATGGCGGCAAGAGATATTGTAGCTGAAACTTTATGTTGGGTTCTGAGACATTTCATATGTACGAGTAGGTGCCTACGTTAAATATGTAAAAAGAGGGAGTAGTGGTTGAAACTTAAAAAAAAAATATGATTTCGCTTGCGCACAGTTCCAATTTTTCGTTCTCTATGAAGAATTACTGTAAAGAAACTCCATGGTTATTCTTCTAAAAAAATACTTTATTTTCAATCTTTACTAATGCGTAAATTAAACACTAATATAATATGAATAATTTTTGTACTACGATTCGTTTTTTAACATGTGAGGACACGTACTTAATACAAATTCATTAGTGTGTGCTAGAAGTACCTAGATAAATTATTATTTTCAAGAAAAAAAATTTGGGTGAAACAATTAAAAAACATTTTTTAATTGTTTCACCCGAAATTGAAATAAGAGCCGAATTTTTGGTTTCGGCTGGCAATCGTGTTTCGGTCAAACACTGTTTAATTAATGCTTGTAGTACCTAACGCACGCGCCCACAAAATCAACCAACCAGTCCATCAATTGCAATTAAATTCTTTTATACTATTTTATATATGAACTTTAACTATCTCAACGTTGAATTGTACTAAGTTGACTGTTGACCATTGCCCCTATAAATATCAATCAATATTTTAATATGGAATAATAATTTTCATATACCTACTTAATTTTTATGCAAAACTATAAAGTATATTTTACCAAAAAATAACGAAAAAACGTTATTATAAAGTTTGGTTTTCAACCAACACAACCGTACCTACAACTCTGCTCCAGCCGTCTGGCAATACAGATGAAACGTCTGTTATAATAAATTGTACAATTTCTTAGAAAGTATATAGGTATTATAGTTAATAATAGTAGAACTATTCCATAAATTCCAGTATAAAATAAATGATCGTTTGATATTTCTGTGATCTTTTATATCCAGTATTATATTAATTAATCGAATGATATTTAGTTTAATTTTAATATCATTCTACACAAAAGCCAAAATAAGATTATCATAATAAGAAAGAAGCCTTTGGCAAGCATGGATGAAAAGCCAAGTCGGCTAATGAATACCATGAAATCATTAAAATAAAGCGATCAGTCGTAAATAAATAGCAATAAGGAAAATTATCTTATCCGCTTATCTTAGAAAGGAAAGTTGGTGTCAATATAATGTTGGATATTTTTATTTTCTCAATAGAATTAGAATATAATTCCACCTTTGATAAGAAAAAATCACACTCAAACTATGATGAGACAATTTAAATATCGAATACCCCTATGTACATATTTTTTGGCTTGCGGATGGTGAGTAATGAGTAGCTCACCGTCCCGCTCCCCGGTAACTGTCCGGACCGAGACCTAGTCGTCGACGTCGCGTAGTATTTATTCTATTTAAGGCTACTGAGGCCATGGGTTCGCTTCTAAAAGGAAAACCTGGGCCCTGGAATAAAAGCCAAAGAAAAAACATAGAAGTCCGTTATAGTTCGTAAAAGTCTGACACGCCGTCTCGCTCCGCTCAAAAGTGGAAGAAATCATTGTATGATTTCCCAACTAAAATAAAAAAGTGCACATATTTTGCAATAAACCCGTTCAGCTTTATGCTAAAAAGTGATGGACGTTAAACGGAAAACATAAACTTCGAAAACGTCAATACCTCAGTGATGATAGCATGTTGAAAAAAATATTGACTTGCACCTAGAAAACTAGACGCGATTTCAGGGATAATACAAATATTTGGGAGTTTGCTTTTGTAACTGAACGAACAGCTATTCATTTCTACTAGTCAAGTGTGTACCAAAATCTTGTAGCGAGTAAGGCAATTACCTACATTTGTTAGGTACTCAAAGCTTTAGGCCTTCAACCTTCGATGCCTAAGTACCTCCAACCTCTTAGATATTTCATAGACAGCTTATTCCATCACTTATGTTGACCCTATTACCGCGAAGTGACTTAGACACGTGCCTCTGTCTTAAACAGAGATTATCTTGGATTAGATCCTTCGAACGAAAGTAACATTTACTTGTGTGGCCAGAGAGCAAACACAAATATGACACGGTACAAAAATAATTCTGATGTGTTATCAGAGTTCAGAAAATAGAAGCTTGTTTGTTATAGAAGACAACTGTTTTACAGACTAATATCCACCTGTGTCCCTTCAGTTGTCCTTTGTATTCCAGGGTTGCGGTAACTCTTTTTAAGAACCCCGCAACCCGTATATTGTTTCCTTGCAAACACACCCATGCGTATCTGAAAAGCCTCTGGTTTTTAAACCGGGAAATCATTTAATTACTTCTCTCGCTCAATGGTTCAGCAAGATGACTACAAACCACCACACGACCATGATTACAGCCACGACCCACCTATGTTTCGTTTAGCCTTTGCGTTCTAGAGCCATGGTACTTGTAACTCATTTCTTCACACTCCGACAAGCCCGTCATGACAGATTTTTAATCATTTTTAGAAAGGAAAACTTGAAAAATTTATTTGTTTTTTTTTAATTGTATAAACTAGTGCTTGACTGCGATCCCACCTGATGGTAAGCAGTGATGCAATCTTAGATGGTGAGGCGCACTAGTTTATTAACTGAGCATCCTTGTACATGTTTACTACATTCCAGTAGACCGAACTCCCATAGTCGACCCATTACCGCCACTCATGCACGCCGCATCGATTCTCCAGTCGCTTTCCATTCTTGTAGACGTCGATTAAGCGTCGTGCCTGACAATGATGTAGTCATTACATTGACGGTTCTGTTCGAGCCAAACCCCATCCATGAAACACAGCCACCGATGGTCACGCTATTGTGGAAATGGACGTCGTATCGGGTTGATTGGCGAATGTATTATGCTTCCCATGAACAATTGTTTACCGAACGCTAGCGGACGCAATGCACTTAGCGTTCAGAACGCCAGCAACCAACAATACACACATCACTCATATCTGCTCATATCCAAATCTAATTGTTCAATAACATTCCCCCTACACTTTAATTACAACCCAAGAATTACTTGAAAGCTCACCGTTTATACGGTAATGTGATAATAGAAAAAAATCCACGAAAATCTCGAATAATTATTCCAATTCCAGGCTCTTCTAATATAGGGTTTCAATCTAAAAGGGTATTCCCATTTCATTTAGAGGCTAATGCTTTTCCCCTTGGTTGATTTTTTCCCCAATGATTAAAGCCAAATATAATTTGATTTTATTTGAAAGCGAATTAAAAGTGGTCTAATTCTCCTTACTGGAATTTCGATGAACCGATAAGCGGATTGGGGAGGAAGCCTTGTATGTTTGATTGGAAACATGTCGGTGTAATGTAGGATGGTGAAAACGCTCGTATTGTTTACTCAAACAGGTAAAGTATGGCATAGTGTGGGCTCAGAGGATCGCTGCCTGATTTCCCTAGGGAGGCCGCGCGGTCACAGCGCGCGCCCTGCGTAAAACATACCAATTGAACATTAATACGTAATGAACATTATTTAGTTAACGTTCAGTCACGCTGTGTATTTGTTCTCCGAAACGGCCTACAAAAGAAAAGCTCGTATTTTATGTATAAGTGTACTGTTTGACCTTTGGATACTTGATCTACGAAAAAAGGAAAAGGGCTTTGCTTTTTCTCGAAATCGTCCTCCTACACATGTATTACATAAGTCATTCTGCGTGATGCTTTATCTTCGTACCCATTATTTTAGGAATCCATAGTGATCATTCGTGAAGCCGTGAAATCCCAATCGTTATTTGAGAGAGCGTCGGGCTAGCGTGAATTCGGCCACCTATCGTGGGGCTGGCGAGCACGGCACATATAAATAACAGCGCGTTCTGACCGATTCGATGACGACCGAACTAACAGGACGGATTTCAAATACAAGCCGACCAACCGGAACAAGCCACTGACGTTATGACGTCAATTTGAATGGCGCTTATGCAATGCTGTAACAATGTATCGTCATCTCTTCGTAGAAAAAACTTATTTGAGTTCAGTAACTTATATACGAGTAACTTATTTACGTCAAGTAACTTTACGTTTCCTTTGTGGTGGGAAATCACCAAATTACTTCATGTCGTCGAGGTTAAACCAGAGGGAGTGTCAGACTTTTAGTGATAATATCCACCCATTATTCTTCAGTCACCCAACCTACCTCTTTACTACTGTTTCGCTTCTTAAAAAAACAAACTAAAGACTGTAAAATTTGAAATTAATTTTGTTATTTTAAAACTAAAATAAACATTTAGACACTGCTTAAAGTCTGAATTATCTCAACTATATACTTTTAGATTTTTTCACCACCGCAATAAAATACTGACCCCATTACACTCGACTATAGTGTTTGAATATTTCAAAGCCTCACAATAGTAACCAAATCCAAAGTCAAACATTGTGGCTTAAAACAGTGAAATTAAAGACACAATACTCTAGCAACACGTGTACAAAGAAAACATGCATGTTGTAAGGCCATAGGACATACCAAATAGAAGGCTATCGCTGCCCCGAGCTACAAATAAACTCGGGCCCCGATGTGTCCACATCCGATACAAAGATCTGTCGGTCTAGTGGTTAGTGACCCTGACTGCTATGCCGGAGGTCGTGGGTTCGATTCCCACCCAAGACAAAAGTTTGTGTGATGAGCACGATCATTTGTTCTGTGTCTGGGTGTTATTTATCTATAATATGTATGTATTTAGAAATAAATAAGTATGTTTATCAGTTGTCTAGTACCCATAACACAAGCCCTGCTTAGCTTGGGACTAGATGGCGTTGTGTGAAAGTTATATGTTATAAAAAAGCCTTGTATTGGAACGTCAAATGTTTCCCTGATCTTGTCTCTACGAAAATACATTTTAATATGAAAGAAGCTGTAAAAAAGGAAAGCCTTCATAAGGCGTTATAAAGATATTCCACGAATAAAGTAATTTATTCTTCACGCTTTTCTCCGTCAGTGTCGCGGGCCACTTTACAGGAATCGTGTATTACTTCTTGATAAATCGTAATCGTATTACTTATAGAGATGGCCTTGGAAAAAGAATATTAACTATGTATATCGCGTGGCATTGCTCCCTTAGTCTATGCCACCAAAATTATCCTTGATATTTTGTTGCCGGGTTATGGAACCATTTTCTTGTTGTCTCAAAACGTGTGATGACGGCGAATTTGTCCTCAGGCAAGCCAATTAAAAAAAAGGAAATCAATATTATTACCTAATTAATACCTCGTATTTATTTTACTGTCTCATCGAAAATAAAAGAACATTCATATTTCAAGCGTAAATACGATATTATCATTAGTTTTCGAAGGGACAAGCTATTATCGATAAAAAAACAACGTCTCATATTACATATACTCGTAACTTCTCAGCATTATTTTTTCTCTTTATTTAGTTATCGGATCAGTTCATTTCCACAAACAACAAAATAAAAATTTTACCTCTAATATTTATTTTATTACCTTGATTAAAAATTAATTATTTATTGCTAGAAAAGACTTTCTTCGCACTAAAAGCTAATTGAATTATCTAAGTACTTCAGGAAAACCTTGGTTTTATTTTTCATATTAAATTTTCTATCTATCTAGATTGAATTTCTGGGAAACTGTTTTTTTTGCTAATTGGCTTATTGAGACATATAATATTGAGTAGTGAGTTACTAATATAGTCAAATAATGTGAATTATAATCTAAGTAGAGTTGTAGGCAGCCGCTCCTCGTAAAATACTGGTATTCAGCTAAATCCGGCTTGACTGGAAGCCGAGCCCAATATATAGTTGGGAAAAGGCTACGCAGATGATGATGATCTAAGTAGAATTGTCGCGGCACAATGGCAACAGTCACGTCTTAAAAATTAGTCCTCGTGAGTTCAAACCTAACCACGTGTCTTTCTTTGTGTGATATATTTTATCACCCTACTCTCAAAATGGTGAGGAAGCCAACATGTGCACTTGCCACAGTCACCAACTTATGTGGTATAGTGGATTACGATTCGTTCCCTCTCCAAGAGAGGAGGCTAGTATTAGACCTTCATCATCTTCTGGCAACATCCGATCTAACGGCTTTACTTGTTCCATACTTTTGTGAAATAGTTGTAATAACACGCCACGTAGCAGTTTGATGCACTTAAGTCATCTTTGAAACAAGCCAACAAGAACATCGACTAAGATTCACGCGTCGGATCAAAACTCTAAAGTCTTGAGCATCGACGTCGAGTTGCTACCCTGTCGGTTATATTTCGGGCAGTGAGCGTCTAAACTGTACAATTTAATTTCCGCCACGCCCGTTCCATCACTGTACCACAAGACGTACGGCGATCCGCCACCAATAGGTACATGACAAAATATATTCCACTCCTACGCACATAACCGTTTTGAGAACATGCTCGTTTTCATCTTATAGCTAAGGAGTCGAATGCTCTGCTGGAGTCTAGCTACAGCCTAGGTATCTTTAAATCAAGTCTTAGGTACCTCTTGAGAGGTTATTTTGCACCACCTTCTCGATAATGCGCTTTCAGATGTCATAAAACCCTCACCTAAAATTAATCATTCTTTCCCTAGGGATCATGTACTATGGCCGATTGGCTCTTTTCGTTTTTTTCTAGATTTTTTGGAAACATAAACACATTCTGAACTCTTGTGGATATTTCCTATTTTTCTATTGAGGCCAAATCATTTTGTGTGAAACTACTCCAGTAAAAATCTCTGAAAATTTGCTTTTTAATATGAACTCGGGCTTTTCGTAATGTACTCATAAATTAAATAAATATAGAAACTTTTAAGGGTTACGTTTGTTCGGCATCGTTTTCAAAAAGAAAAAATCTGAACATTTGATATTGAGTGCCTCGGAAAGCACGTTGGTTCCTGCTGTCATTTGTAGATGTTTAACTAGAACAAAAATCTGTCACCATACTTACCATGGTCAGACAGGCAGTCGCTCCTTGTAATTTACTGATTTCCAAATACATAGTTAGGAGGTTTGGCAGTTCGAATTAACCAAATACCAACGCTTATGCCATGCGTTTGGCCACATCTGACCCGATGATAATAGACCATCACGCTTGATTAATCTCCAAGTCTGTATTAGCGACGCGCGATGCCGAGAGATTTTATTCGATTGTTCGAATAACTCGATTGTTTCGACTTTGACTCGAGTCCGACTCGGTCTGTTACTGCGACTGGCGCATTATTGTTTATTCGCGAGTTGTTCCTCGATGGTTTAGAGTTTCGAATGAGAGTGACTGATTCGTACCATCAAAAAATTAATAAATTGGTGCACCTCACCATCAACGATCGCATCTCTGCTTACCATCAGGCGGGCTCGCAGTCAAGCACTAGTTTATATCAATTTAAAAAAAAACTTGCGTTCAATTCCGTTGACAAGAAGTAATCGCTCGATCGATTATTTTGTAGAACAGCGAGTCGATGATGGACTCGATGGTTTATTTTAACGACTTCGATTCTTTCGATGGTTAGGACATCTCGGAGTAGCTCATCACTCTTCCTGTATGCAAAAGGTTATAAGGTGTGGTCATGTGGAAACTATATCCGGACAATGCAAGGTGTTAATTAATGTTATTAATTACAATAGTGTACACACCAAAAGATAATCACACTGCTATTGTAATCGTAATCTAAGCACTTAACGGCACGCGTCGTAATCTATATTGAATATAATAAACATAATTAACTATATTAATTGAATTAGGCGTACGAGTATGTTTGTAATATGTTACAATTGAATAAACAGGAGACGAGAACAGATGCGTACTTTAACATCGTTTGCTAATTTTTACATGTGTATAAGTGTATATTACCTAATCGATATTTAGTTAACATCATTACTGGTATGATTATGTACATAAGAGATTTAAATATTAACCAAGTATTTATACTTAGGTATATACTTGTAGATTAGGGGTAAAATAAGATAACTGTCGACCTGCCAATATACTACAGTTTGACAGAATTTATGAAGGATGGAGTAATGAAAGCAAATATTGAATAAAAAAGAACACCAGCAGTATATGGAGTCAGCTCCCAATCCATGCAGACTCACCTACCTACCAGTATTTCAAACTACCTGAAAGGCTGAAACATAAGAACACTGTGACACGTTAGAACCTAACAGGCTAACAGCCTACATGATACCATTGTACTCGTAGGGAACATCCGCTCCTAAAAAAGTTGTAGCCCACTACCTTTTTTAGAAAAAACAGAGTAAATCTGTTTTAGAAAGGGCAAATGAAAAGTACACCATAAAAAAAATCCGCCATTGATAAATGATATTTATTTTGTAAATAGGTTTTCACAAACACTTTTACACATCAATTTTTTTTTAACTTTTTTTACTAGGTGAGGCCGGTACTAATCGCGAAACAAGCGTTGTTTTAAAATAATCGTACGACTAACCGATTTCAATAAAACTATCGTTTTCATTTACAATCGAGAGGATTTAAAAAATTTCAGTAACACACAGTTTTATTAAAATGTCAGTTGAAACAAATAGAGTATTTTAGCGTACTCAATAACATAGGTGGTCTAAAAAGTTTCTGACCTAACAACGACGCCAGATTTTTTTCTTAGATTTTTTTTCTTTGTCTCTCTGTAACTCAACACAGTTCAACCAGCGTTGTGTCTATCTCTACTCGTTCAAATAGTAGTTGGTTTATTTCTCTGAAAAATAATTGTTCATGAAGGTTTGCCTCCGTATTTACTACTCCAAACGCAATTACTAGATAAGTGAATAAGGATTTAGTCACTTGGGACTAAAGTAATTTGTAGATTTTCGACATAGCAACCGCTGAGGTGTGAGATGGCGTTGTCTTGGTGAAAAAGGATTTCCTTTCCCTGCATCTCACCTTGACTCACTCAAATGACTGTCAAATAACAACTGCTTGTTTAAAATGCCTGAATCTTTGCTGTAGACATATTTGCATACTCCTTTGAAGGTAGACTATCAAAGGATGCACAGCTACCTATATTCGCCAGTTTTTAATGACGAGCGTTGATATTTTCACTTTGAGGTCGGAAACGTTTCAGACCACCCACGTACATCTAATAATAATCTACAAACGTTCGTACGTTTGCAGATTCTAAAGTACTCCTCCGCAAATATAGCACAATACTTGTCGTTAAAGTGCAGTCAACAACCCTAGATATATAGATATAGTTAGAAAGCTCTAGCCTCATTCTAGCAGGCGTGTCTTGTGTTCGTAAAAAAAGTCTACTTTCTTTCTTTCTGGTTCTTAAATATTAATATTTAAAACAATCCCGGTGCCCTACAACGAAGACAAAGAAGGAACAGAAGTGGGTTTTAGTCAGTAAAAGACTGGCACGCTCTCTCGCAACGCCTAGAGCGGGAGAAGTCGTTATGATGATTTTCCACTAATAAAAAAAGGTATACCGATTTCTCTCTCTATAACCTTTATCGTTTTTAAAACAGTGTGAATAAACGTTTTTTCATTAATTCTGTGGATGAGTAGGTGTAGAGGGGGAGGTTTTTGCATTAAAAGGGAACAAAACAACCTAACTAAAATATAACTATATCACCAATAATTACATAACAAAATTCAGCAACCTGATCTTCTATCGTCATCAATAATTAATTTGAAAATTACTATCCGTCGCATAATTTATTCTGGTATAGATAACATGAATTAACGATTAGGCAATTAGTTTAATTATTCATAAACGCCCATCACTATCACTGACATATAATAGAATGGAACCACTTCGCAGTAATGGATTTGATTGGCTCGTCAAATAGATATAAACGGGGATCGTCTGTTACAATAATACTGTATTAAGAACACTATTCTGTTGCTATAATTTCTAAATAAGCTATCGATATCTTAACCTTTGGTTATTGTCGATTAGTCATCATCATCATTTCAGCCGAAAGACGTCCACTGCTGGACATAGGCGTCACCACAATTGTCAGTTTCTCTTTTAATTTTCTGTTCAACGTTCCATAAGTGTATTCGTGGTATCACGCCAGGTCCTATTAGAATATCAGCGCTATTTTATTTATTGTTTTAAATATCGCAGCATAATATTTTTAGATAGACGTCTTTTTGGCCTTGTACGATTTTTTAATCCGTCTTTTTTTATTTCTTTAAGTTGTATGAAGCACACACAAAAACTTTTTCTATTTGTTTCTTAAACAAAAAACTGCTCTTTTATTTATTACTTAATAATAATTTGAATACAGAAGATAAACAAAAAACTATTAGCCTATGTATGCAGCATACCCATACTTAATACCTAAAAAATACAATATTAGACATGATGTTTACCAGTAACAAAAGACCATAAAAACATCTACAGAAAAAGCTTTTAAAAGAATCTCTTTGACAGTTGATATTCGAAAATAAACTATAAACGAGCCATAACAATAAATCTAAACACAGACGTCGACGTGCATTTGATAGCTTAGCGTATTGCATGCCTAGACTATAGCCGACCGCTGACAGTTCTATTAAACCACACATTTATCTGTCAATATCTATCCAAATGTTTATTTTATTCATTTTTGGTCGTCTGACACTCGTACCTTTCAGCTTTGATGTTTCTGACTTTTGTTTTGATGAGCTGTTCTTTGTCTTTCTTGATTTTTTAAACGTAAATGGGACGGTGTTTCATCGGCAGTCAACTGGTAAAAATTCGGAAGTGTTTTACGTACCTTGAGATGCGAAATAAATTTAAAAAAATATTATGAAATTAAAGCCCTTATGAAGCACTAAATAAATTAAGGTTTTACTAATTAACTTAAAAGAGAATTTTTAAAATATCAAGCGTGTAGGTATACGATAATTATGTTGATTGAAAATAATTATTAGTAACTAATTCACATATTTTAACCCTTTTAATCATCAGAAAGTATGCGTACACAGATTAAGTAATTTCCATCCGTGTTCTTGACAGAATCACCTCATAGGAGTCAAACACACTGTCGGTAGGCAAATAGCTACATTGTCTCACAGACTATGTAACACGAATCTTGCCAATTTGCGCCCTGTCTTTGTGAGACAAGATTAGGTTTACGTGCAGCTAACCGACACAATGAAAGACGATGATGGCCTAGCTTGACCTGAATGGGGCTAAATGTATTTCATAGAATAGTTGTAAAGGCCAATGGGGATGTTTGCCTAAGCGCTTGAACTAAGTAGTCCTCACTGCCGTCCCTTTCACTATTCAGCTATCAGACGATGGTAGTTCGGGCGCACGCATTTAGGCAGGTGATTCATTGGAATCTGATAAAGGCTGAGCCTGAAAGCCAATCTTAGTGCTCCCTGTAGGGTTGTTTACGTAGGCGTATCGGGTTAGTGTGAACGATGGGTTTTTAGTACTTTGCCATGTGGAATAGTTAGTTGAAATTGGGTGTGGAAAGTAAGTACTGTTTTTTGTTAACAATAAGCTTTTTCTGAAACTGGGTAACATCTATACTTTTGTTTTTTTTTGCCTAATTTTATATAGGTTCACTAGCTTCTGCCAGTGGCTTTCACCCGCGAGAAAGAAGGTTTTGTCATACCAAATTCGGACCCCAGTTTCATGCTTTTAGGGGATGAATTTTGGATAATCTTTACTGTTAGCTTGTGCAATTTCAAGCTCTTAGTTCCAGCAGTTTACGCTGTGCGTTGATTTATATCAGTCAGTCGGTTACTCCTTATATATTATATTCAAGTATGCCCAAATTTAAATTCGAATAACTCTTTTTTTTTACTGTATTTTAAGTTAATATTTCTAGTAGGATCATAAAGCGGCAGTGTCAATAACACAGGTTAATTCCTATAGCATGGAACTGGCTTTAACTGTCATCCACTAGAATATTCCTATCCGTCACTCACCAAAGTTAAGCTGGCTGCACTCAAAGTCAAAAAATATATATAATTGTTTATTTCAATTCCTCTTTTCACGTCAAAACACCGTCTAAAATGCACGAATGCCTCCGTTAACCATGACTCATGCTCCGTTTCAATGATTCGAATGTTTTGCGCGACCGTGATGAGGTCGGGGCTCAAAGCGAAGTTAGTGACAGTCGGACAGAGCCCGGCCACGGCGCATTGTTTCAAAATCACCCTTTACTAATTACAATGTTAATTTAACCAGCCTGAGTTTGTGTGCTAGCTGATTTCGTGTAATTATACACAGATGTAACTGAGCTGTGGAAAGGGTAATGTTGAGGGTTTCTCTTCGTGACCATTTTTTTTTGTTTTGGGGTTTTATCTAACAAGATATGCAAACCTCATCGTCCTTTTAAAATAGCATAATCTCATCTATACTAATATTATAAAGAGGAAAGATTTGTACCTATTTTTGTATGTTTGTAATGAATAGGCTCAAAAAGTACTGGGTCGATTTAAAAAAAAAAATTCTCCAATAGAATGATACATTCTTCCAATTTGACATAGGCTACTTTCATTTTGAAAAAAATTAGGGATCCTTTGCAAAATTTGAACAATGTAACCGAAGGTGTAGAAAAATGAGTCTTAAAATGTCTTTCGTCGAATGCGCTGTCGAAACTATTAGCGATAGAACAAAATAATGTACAACAAGAACATCATAATGTCTACAAAAAAACTCCGCGGTATTGTAGTTAAGTCACTACAACAACTTTTTTCAAAAATAAATAATTGTCTACCCCGTGCGAAGCCGGGACGGGCTGCTGGTCACTTATAATTAGATAAAACTAAAATAGAACACACAATGTAAAGTCACAGATGAAGGGCTGTTACTAAACGACATAACTTTTTGGCATCATCTGAAGTTGATCGAGATAAAATTGACTGGATTAAACCCACGTTAAGTCTATTTAGGTTTAATTCTTACTAAGGATAATATTTACAAAGATTTAAATATTTTACTAAGTTTTATGTTTTATCAAATCAAGCTAATAGCCAGTCTAAGTTTCGCAAAGAATCTTCATAATTGGAAACTTTATTGACTTGATTCTTTTGTGGCTTGGCTTCATGATTTACTGATATAAAGCTAGATCAAGTAAAATAAAATGTTTACTTTATGTACTGCATTAATATGCTTAGGAAGTATATTTGTAGACGTCATTACACTCATAGCTACTAATTACCAGATCCTGAAATAGCTGATGAAAGATAATTTGGTTACTGATTGTAGCCAAAGCTGTTTGATTGGCCAAATATCTTAATCCTACATTTTTCTGATGTATTTGTATATGTAAGCACGCGGTCGCCATATAAACATTGACTTGGCATCTGACTGCTGAATATCAAGTTAGGTAGTAGAGATGGGTTGACTAGTCGCTGAACTTTGGTCACATTTATAGTTGGCAACTAGTCGACAAAAGTTGCCGACTAACATAGAGGTTAAATGCCCTCTGAGAGAGTAATAGAGGAAATAAAAAATATACACCGAAATGAAAAAGTATGAAAATAATATTATGTTTTAATTTAGATAACGTCACAAACTTTAAAAACCATAATTCATACAAAAAGGATTATATTTATTGATAAGCCGTCTTACATCCGTTCTCAACGGCTGAAAGAATTTTACTAGTTACTACTAGAACAATGTTTTAAGAAAAATAAATTAAAAAGATTCACGGAGTAAATCTGAGAAAAAGTGAAAGTACCTTTTTTGTTCAAGACTTGATGAAGGTATGAACCAAAATTTGAATTTGATCGCCAGCTAGTAACTAAAAAAATAAGCCAACTAGTCGATAAAGCAGACTCGATAATTGACGTGTAAAAATGTTTTTAGACCTATTTGCAAAAATAAAATATCATCACTCGTCACATTACTGATCGGTAAATAGATGGCCATTTGAGCGGCGACTAGTCGACTCGTCTAGTCGGCCAAGCTAGTGAGCTACGTCCGTAATCGGCCCATCTCTACGGAATATCAATAGTTAGTTAACGGAGCAGTGACTCGGAAACAGCTAGTCGACGCAATGGTATCTACTAATTTAATAACAAACCGATACGGACAGGTATTGCTTAATTATCTGCATTATGCAGAGGGGTTTGATATTGTGTAGTTTGTAATGTGGGCACTTGTAATTACTTGTGCATTAAGATCATCATCATCATCATTTAATATAAAACGAAAGTATGTGTCTCAGTAGGAATGTTTGTAACTTCTTCAAGCTATAAACGGCTGAACGGATTTGCATAAAAATCGGTACATGGACACAATGTTCAATAGCACATTGGTTTTTTTTTTCGAATAATTGTCTACTATTACTTAGACAAAGCTATTGGCGGTAGCTAGTTCATTAATAAAATGTGATATATCACAGGCGCATCAGGCAGCCTGGCACCGCTATGAAATTTAATAAGAACTGGTTCTTTAATAACCAGTTTAATCACAACATTACCTGAAGAAAAACCTTAGCAATCTGAACACTGTCTACTAAAATTATTGTTGACCCGCTATTTTATGTCTCAGGGAAAGATTGATACATCAGCCTTCGGGCATTGTCATGCTCACATTTAAATAATACCTCTTCCTAATACAAAAAAAAAGAAAAATAACAACACACATCGACAAGTAAATAAAAAATACAGTTTCAATATTTCTACAGCCCGTCAAATCTGAGAAGAAACCTTTGACAGTTGTGACAGATAGAAGAGTAGGTCTCTTCTCTCTCTGGAATCTTAGCAATCTGAACACTGTCTACCAAAATTATTGTCGACCCGTTATTTTATTATGTCAAAGAAATCGATTACTATAATTTCCGATTCTTAGGAGATTGATTTCATTTCTTTGTATTTATGAATCAATTACAGTTTTAGAAAGAAGGAAGAAACTGTATGTGGCTGTAAAAGCCCGTTATTATATCTTACGAGTAGATTTGTTTTAATCAAACAAAGGACAATAACTAACTACGTCTAAACGATCTGTCAAAGCACTGTTTATAGTAAAACAACACAATTCTTGGAAAAGGGTGCGTTTCCACTGAAGCAGAGCTAGGCAGACTGAAGCAAAGAAGAGTATACTATTGAAAAGTGGCAAAAGTTTATACTGATGCGGAACGAGGTGGAGTGGAGTTAAGCTACCCTCCACTTCATGCTCTCCAGTAGTCAGGGTATCATACATCATATCGTATTCTTCTGTATTATTTCAAAGCACACTCAACAGTTTCCACTGAAACAGAGTAGCGAATTCGAGCACTACAATTGAACATGGTCCTCTCCTCTCCACGATACCCAGCTTTGCAACACTGAAAATGCGCCCTAACACACTCCAACAGTACAGTCAAAGCAAGTGTACAGGGAAAAAGAAAAAAACCACGATTGGATTTGGAACTTGGTAACATAGACACATTTTTCAGTTGAAACGAACCAAGGCAACGGTAATCGAAACATATTACGCCATTCTCTTTGCAGCGCGTCAAAAAGATATAAAAAATCGTACATGTGTCGCTTAGTCCACGTTAGGGAGATGGCGTTTATCCTGAGAACGAATGGAAAACGATTTTTCAGAAATGATTCGTCGGAGTAGTATCGGGTTTAATGTGTCTGCGCTTTTTTTTATGGTTGGATTAATTTTTGTTGTTTTTGATATGATATTTGGAAAATGGTTTTAATAGTGTGAGTTTATATTCGTTAAAAGTATGTAGATTATCATATAAAATCTCATCTCGCATTGTTGTTTGCGAACTCCTCAAACTGGCTTAAACGATTTCTCTCAGCAGCTTCGCCATTGCAAAAGTAGGTTTCTCTATACAAATTTTGAACCACTGTTTCATCCCTTTAGGGGGTGAATTTTGGAATAGGAAACCTTGTGTAAAATTCACACTTATAGTCCCAGACGTTTTTGGCGATAGTCTTTAATTTTTGAGGTATTTTATTGTTCAAACAGATAATTATTGCTTGTTCGAAAAATAAAACATGAACAAAACGGTCGCATTTAAAATCATAAGATTAACTATCCTCGTCAAAAGCCCGCTTATTTGATTACAGTCATTAGTAAACAAATGTCGTCGGATTTTTATTTGCTCGTCGTGTTTTATATCGTTTATCCAAAACAGCGCGTTTGGCCCGACGTTAGTACAATTTATAACTGCAGCTTCGGTTCGTTCATTACTCGGACGGAGCCACGGGTCACGGCTAGCTGTAGTTATGCAGATATGTAGGTACTATTTGTATTGCGAGGTGTACAAGAAATGGGGACGAAGTTAATTGGTGTAATTTCTAGAACGTGTAACTGAAATAATGTAGGTACACCTTTAAACATTCCAATTAGAAAAAGTAATAATCATAATTAATCATTGAAAGTTTTACTCAATTGCACTTAGTGAACTGTATGTGTTTTTCGCCATCTCCTTCGTGGTCTACCGCGATTTTGTTTCACTAACTCAGGGCTTAATCAATTTGGGATAAAAATTACCTGTTCTAAAAATAGCTGAAATCGATTCATTAGCTGACTCTGAACGAAAAAGTTATTACTTTTATTAAATGCTTTTTTAGTTAGGAAATCATCAGAATGACTTCTCTCACGCTTGGGCCTCCCTCCCGCTGAGGGAAACCATCAGAATGACTTCTCCCGCTCTTGAGTGGACCGGGAGGGTATGTCAGACTTTTACTGACTACTAAGACCCACTCCTTTGTTCCTTTTTTGCATTCGTTCCAGGGCCCAAGGTTTTCCTTTAGAAAGAGAAACCATGACCCCATGCTAAGTTTTTTTTGTCTCGAAAATATGAATCTACGAAATGTAGCAGAAACGATATTAAGGTGTACATTAAGTTCTATCGAGCAACGCAACGCCGGCCAAAAGCCTCAGCCAATCCGTTCTAACATTATTACACTAAAATATAGCTGCTCTCTATTTTTACGGCCCACTCCACTGATAATATACTCGAGGTATTGTAAGAATTTAGGTATCCTTTATTCCCCGACTTTCGTAGAACTATAATATTCATTCGTAGTACGTACAACACCTGTGACCTTATTAAAAGTAGCAAGAGAAAATGGAGGAACATAAGACACTACAAACAATACTTTTCTTTCACATCTCTTTCAAGTGAAAGCTACAGAAACTTTCGTCAAGTGTCTCTCCAACCAGTAAACTTTGCCACGTGACTTCTCTTCACATACCAAAAAAAAATTGCAACAAAGGAACACAAAAATTGCTACTTCTCAATTTCTTAGAACAAAAAAAGGCGATGAAAACAGTCACGATAATAGACAGCTTCAAGCCTGAATACGTTTCAAGAACATTATCGTTCGGAGTAAGCATCAAACGAAAATTCTTTTCAAGAAATAATTCACCTGAAAACACGAGAAATTCAATAAACCGCTCGGCTGAACCGGTTCCAAGTTAGTCTCAACTAAAAACAATAACGTGGACATTTTCGACAAAATATACGTGCGCATTACTAAGCGAACACTTGCGAAGGAGTCGGCGGTAGTGAACAGGGAATAATATGCGTTCTCGTAGAGGTGTTTAAAGATAATTCATGATAAAACGCGCCAGCACACGGCGGCACATTCGGCGAGAGTAAACGCTACACGGTTGCGGCAAACAAATTAGAGAGCATGCTGTTTACACACCCAGATGCAGTGCGGCGACGAAACGTGGTCAATTGGACTTTAACAACAACTAGTTTTGAAAAAAGTCTCTTTCGCTTCGACGCTTCGTTGTTTGGATGGTTCCGTTTGACTTTAGACGAACAAACAATCAGGTGGCTTAATTCTAATGGCAGGCAGGTATGCGGGATTTTTCGAGAGTTGCCGTGGCTCTAGAACACAAAGACTAATTGAAAAAACTCAGGTCGATTTTAGTCAGTAAAAGTATGACACTTCCTCTCGCTCTACCCAACCCCGGAGTAGTTATTCATCATTTCCCAAACAAAAAAAATACATGTTCTAAAAACTGTAACGTTTTATGTAGGTACTCATATCTACCTCAAAGGTAGAGTTTCCACAGAGCAAAGGCAGAAACAACTGTTCAGTTGAAATTTATTATATAATTTAGTATTCAGAATATATAATACCAATAATTTTATCTTAAAACCAATAAATTAATATTCTCGGGCGCTACAACCGGCCTAAGCCTGTTAATTTATTACAAAGAGGCAAATATCAGGGTTGTCCCTGCCGGCTAATTGGCGCCACACGTGAACAATACTCTGTGACGAGCCGAATAACTGAATTGCCTCGCATTGCGCGATTTCAGTCCTTTGTCAGTTAAGTCCGACAACACCGCCAACATAATTTCACACCTATTTACATTCAGGTGCAATATAATGCCTTCTAGTTACAATACAAACAGCGAATTCAATACAACCGCCTGTGTTCTGTAACAATAGCAGACAGACTACTTAAGTACATTTTCATAACACACAAAAAGGAAGAAAAACCTCAACAAACAAGAAGGAACACATTATGCTATTCACTTTAGGAGAGTCGATAAATATAACTCGAGTGACTTTGCAACTTACAAAAAGGGGAGCAACAACGCCGCGGCGTACAACGTACATACATAGTTGGCGCGGCTGCGGGACCCAGGTGTTCAGGAGCCCGCCCTCCATTTCTCAAAGTGAATCCACATTGTGGCCCGTATTTTATAATGACACTGGGAGTTTCCCAAACGACGTATGCTCACTGCCCACTCAAGGATTACCTCCAGGGCTGTGCCTTTTGTCGGCCAAATCTTTTTGTGGCTTGATAAAATAGTCGGCTTTTATGTTATTCCTGCCGCTATACGTTTCCATCCTATACGTGTATAGGAAAGTTATGGAAGTTTGTGCGTAGGTGCTGATCTTGTTTGGCAGTCCGTTTCATTTTATTTTGAGAAACCATTTGGTTAACATTTAACATATTCATGTCATTCAATTTATGTGTAAATTTCTGTAAGGTGTGCGGTAATTTCTTGTGACATACGAATTTCTCAAGACGAAATGTAGGCGTGACGACGAGCAATGAGTAACTCGCGGTCTGGTCATCCGATAACCTAGACCGATGACGTGGTATGGGTAGTGATAATTCGATAGATGCGAGACACACAGGACTCATTTTTGTGACGCGTCTGATGACCCAACATACTTCTTTCGAATAAAATGATGATGACGTAATAACCAACTGCATTTACGTAATAAAGACTACTAAAAACCACAGAAACCTAAAAGAAAAACACTTCCTTAAAAACGTTATTCAACGCCTTTAGAAACTGACTAAAAAACATCCTTTCCGTTCTGAAGCTTGCATCCTTATTTAAAAAGCTTCAGCTAAAAACAAAGCATTACGGACCAGTACTCGTTTCAGTGGAAACCACGAAAAGCGAAGCAGAAAGAAATACATAGGCTTAGTGTTTAAGTAGATAGGACTCGGAGGAGCTTAAAACTGTAAGGACTGAGGTGAAAACGAGGATAGAATATGACCCTATTAAGATAATTAGAGTTTCTACGTAAAAACGTAAAAAAAAACTTGCGGAAAATTTTAAATTAGACAGTTTTTTCGTAAACCTAATTAATACTTTTTGTTGAAACACACATAAGACAGTACCGCGCAATGTTTACCCGACTACAACATATTGAAGGGTTGTGTTTCAAGTGTATGTATGTATATTTCTTTATCACGGCTAGACGGCTTGTCTAAAAACTATCTGATACAGTTGATATCGTCAAATCTTTAATTGAACTAATATGAATTCTACCAACTGCATAAAGTACCTAACGTGTTGCAAATTTTTTGTTGTTTTTGCTATAGAGTTTGTTGACACTGGCAACATTTTAATAAATACGTTGTAGTAAAGTGGTTCAGCTCCGTCAGTGTTGCCAGACTCAATTCTGTTGTTCTCAAAATATGCATGATGCTGTATTCGTTAATTAAGTTTGGCACAAGGAACGTTCTGATACGAAGGATGGGTGGTTTCTAAACTCAGAACAACTAGGTTGGGCTAGGTAAACTTTATATGATATTTATAGTAAACTATTTCTTAACACTCGCGATTTTCTGAAGAAATTAGTAATGGAATTCTTCTTCATGATATTATTACTGAGTAAATAATATCATGAAGAAGAATTCCATTACTGACTAACTTAAACAGTTTTTGAACAGTAAATTAATATTTTACAATGTATTCTCTTGTAAAGACTTCTAGAGTAACATAAAGTAAACGAGATGACACATAAAATACCGGAATAATTATTAATTTTCTTCTAATACTGCATAACTGTATATATAACTGTATAATGTCATTCGAAAACCACTTCAAGAAGTATTTTTAGCGCAGATACTTTTTCTAAAATTTCATAGTTTTGCATTAGTTAAAAATTGCATTTTTGGCATATGGCTAAAAATTGCCAAGTTTTACAAGCAAAATTGCTATGACATGAAGTGCTAAAATACCAGGTGTGCGAGCGGGAAGGAAAAAGGGAGAACTCCCTATATAGTTCCATCCCTTTAACAGTTCAGTTTAAGATGTAAAACTGATCGCATCAAAACTCGTGGTAGGGCCCTCACTATAGTCGTTTAGTCCGTAGCTTTATCAGGCTCGCATCGTCTCACTTCTTAGCAAGTGCAGCGCTTTGTCTCCGCGCCGCCGCAGGTACCTTTGTTCCAGCCCACGGCGCGAAGCCTAGCTTTCAATAGCTGTGGAGAAATGCTTGCCTTCTATTTATCTTCTTGAAATGCACTCACCATTAAAATTTTCGTGAATACCATGAATCAGTGCGGTATTTAAGACTAGTCTTGAACTTCATCTTTTCTTATACTAGCTGTTGCGCGCGTATTTACCAGTCTTTGTTTACTACTGCACTTTTGTGTGTAGTAACAAGATGCGGATGAACTTGGCTACCCCGACACAGAAGCGAGCAATGGGTAGCTCGTCGTCCGGCTGTCCGGTAACCGGTTCTAGTTTTACGCGATGAAAGCCGCTGGCAGCAGTTAGTTTGAAATGAGGTCTCTAGTTAAGCTTGTAAAGCTCGTCAATTACTGTACTATCGTTGTACTTAATGTGATTACCCCCTACTTTTACTAAAACTTTTACAAAGAGCCGTACCTAGACACCCTCAGAATTAGTATTCTTAAAGCCCACTATATCATTTACATTTGACAAACGTTGTTTCTAAGATATCTCTTATAATATTTATGTCCTACCCGATGGTAATAAGTTAGAGTTTCACTCGGTAACACGTTAAATATTCAGTGTAAGCCAGGTACCTCCACCGGCGGATTTATTGCGCGAACATTACTTACATGTAACTATAAGAACTTTCCCCGTTGCCACTCGCTATGGGGCCCGTTACGCGCCATATTTATGTACCCCCATACCCCATACACCAAAGATGTTATGGGTAAAGTTTGCTACCCAGAAAAATAGTCTCTTGCAGATTTAATGACCAGATAGATAAAAAAGACTCTTGCACTACTTCTCATAAATGGATATACTCATTACATTTTGAAAAAATATCAGAAGTCCACTGGCATCGGGAGCAGGGTCCAAGCTACTGGGCCAAGGCTCCTAAACGAAGAATCTCCTAACTATACAAGCCGTGTTTAGGAGCACTTCATTCTGGATCAAGCTCTTGATCCAACTGCCCAAAGAGACCCTCCTCAAATCTAGATCAAGGCTCTCGGCTATTAAGCCGTTGGCCATCACGACTATCATTACAATAACTGCTTTGTATCAATAAATTAATCACAATGTGAAGTTCTAGTCAATCTATCACCACTATATCAGGCTTATTGGCAATAACAGTCCAGTCAGTGATGATAGAGCCTATACAACGTGATGTTGGTATTCTCGAGAACTGGGTGGAGCACACATTATTGATGATGATGACGTGGACAACGATAGAACAGGCTTGCCTAAAAGTAACTTATCTACTCTTATCTTAAAGACTAGGAGATTGGTAGCTATCAGGAAACATCCCTTTTAGTTAAAATTGCTAAACCGCTAAAAGTCTTGCTACTCAAAGGCATCTGCTACTCAAAGAACATGCATCGAAAGATCCAAAGCAAATGCACACCAGTCATAAAAACCACTCATTACTAAAATGGAACCAGAAGTACGTGTATTTTCTTACTTTCGGTATTTTTATACACACAGCGATCTCCAAGTTTTCTCGCTTTCTGAACAAGTACAGCAAAGTTAGCGCAACTTTAACACAACTCGCGAAGTGTTTTAATAGGGCCCGAATAGTTCCGATGCGCTATGCATTGCTTCTGCAACTATTTATTAAGTTTTGGGAAAATGTTGTTTAATTGAATTGCATGATAAACAACTTTAATAATAACAATTTTGGTCTCATATCGAATAAATTTCACTGTTCACAAGGCCTGAATACGCCTCCACTCAATTCGGTTACTATATTCATGAAACATTACAATTTTCGCACGAAATACATTCAAATGTAAACATAATAATGTGCTTTATAAGTACGAACTGAACTGCCATTCAGGGGTTACTTTTGTTGAATATTTCAGCCTCCATTCATTATTTTGTAAACAGCTTTTATCACGTTTGGACAAACGAAATCAACAGAAATACGTTACTTTAAAGACTTATTCAGGCCTGAAATAAACATGTGAATTACTCGTACTTTATACAACGCACCCTTAATAAAAAAGAGACCTAACTAAAAAGAGGGTGTTTGAAAATTGGACCTTAGTATTGAAACATATGTTTTAAGATTAAAAAATCCACTTCTTTGAGTAAGGTTTCTTTATAATTAAGCTTATTTTAATAATATAGCGTATAAAACCAAGACTTATTGTTTATTTGGTATCTCTTAAACTATCGTCTGTTTTTTAAACCATGAGACTAAATTGACATTTCAACACCTTTTTTGTTGAAATGTGGAACTAGCGTCATTCCTATAGTAAATTTGACATTACTTGTGTCAATTTAGTCTCAGGGTATAAAAAAACAGACGATACGCAACGAATTTTGGTACGTTTTTCACTTTAAAAATATTTTTAAATGGGGAAAGTTTAACGATGAACGACTCACTTGTTTAAACATAAAGTACGAGTATACTCAGCAAAGATATAACGTGGTTGTGAGACGCCCTTTTTTTGTGGTTGCAAATAATCCAAAGACTTCTCCTGCTCTAGGGTGGACCACGAGGGCTTGTCAGACTTTTACTGACTAAAACCTGTGTCATTCAGTTGCCTTTTAAGGTATAGGTACACGAGTTGACCTTTACACTTAAATATTTATCCGACTGTACTAAGATTAATAAGTCTAGTTTTAACTTGGCTTATAAATAATACTTAAGTATATAAATAACAGCATGACAGTACCTTACTGTTCACTGAATTAGCTAAAATTATTGCATGGAAATATGACAGCGATGAAAAACGATCTTCACTAAAGCTTTAATTTCAAAGTTAATTAAAAATACCTGTGATGGGTCATCCGGGGGCGGGGTTTCATTTAGGGGGATTTAGGGATGATATCATGAAGGTTTTGTCAGTAATTTTTGGTTATATTATAAGTGATTTTTTTTTACCTGCGTTGTGATTTTGTATGAATATATATTTAGATTATTTCTGTCACTATCTCTACTGTTTTATTATACGAATATATCTTTATATGTCTGCCGCGTTGTGGGCTCTTAAAGCAGGCAGGATTGATGTGGACATCATCAATTTGATAGCATGGTTGGCACAGTGATTAAACGATTGGCTGCCGCCCTTCGTGTCACGGTTTCGATTCCCGTTTAGAACTACGATTTGTATGGCCTACAGGTGTTTCGGGTTTCCGTGTCTTGTGACTGTGAGCGCACCCACGGTACAGGAGTAATTTCAAGTGATGGACAAACTTAAAAAAACGAAACATCTTCACTTATTTACACTAAGCAATCATGTCGTGACTTTTTACATTAAAAAGACAGTACAGAACCATGACACTATGTCAGCACGACTG
The DNA here is from genome assembly GCA_030763345.1 of Mythimna separata. Lineage (NCBI taxonomy): Eukaryota > Metazoa > Arthropoda > Insecta > Lepidoptera > Noctuidae > Mythimna > Mythimna separata. The sequence goes on along the minus strand of CM061167.1, from coordinate 14,785,077 downwards.
CCATATTTCCTTCCATTCCCGACCATTAAACCAGGAAAAAAGGCCTCACTTTTCCGCCCGACTCCGCCGCTTCTTGCCCATCACCTCATCTAAATCTTCCGTACGCCGTGCATAATTCTGGTGCAACATTTTTGCCTTCCCATTTTCTGCGGGCACTCCATTACGGCTAACACCCGGGAACATGTAGCCACAACACTAGCGAGTGTAAGTACCCCCGTGTGGCACGGGAATATGTCACATGTCCCGTAACCCCCCCTCTAGAACACCCCTCTTCCCCCCCACTTCAACTTCCCCACGGCCAGGGGTGTCACAGAGCTGAATTAAATAATGGATTGCTATGCATAGCCGTCGGCTTATTCTATTTACTCATAAATAAAATTTATGTACCGCGAAGAAATGATGATAACTGAATGTGTTGCTTACGAGAATGCAGTGTTTGCAGATTTAAGAGAATTTCGTTTGTAAAATCTTTAATATTCTTGGATTTGTTAACATTTTTTAGTCTATTTCTTTTAATTTTGAGTCCATGTCCATCCATCTTTTTAAAAATAATACCTATATCTTATTTTTGAGTACCTACATCGAGTAATCACTGAAACTTACAATAATATTACAAAGGCGAAAGTTTATAATATTTTAGGAGTATGGATGTTTGTTACCTCTTAACTATCGAACGGCTGATCAGATTTCGAGGAAATTCGGTACACGGACAGATCAGGACACAGGATACTGATTTTCCTCGGAGTGTGTTTCCTTAGAATAATTTTCTACTGCATTATCTTTTACGGTAAATGGCCATGCCATGCATTGTCAATATCATCGTCATCGTGCATCTCTTTCTTTTCTCTACAATTAGACAGTGACCGCGCCTTTGGTCGAGCCTTAACCCTTTTTTTTATTCTAATGGAATAAACAATTTTATCAATTTAACGGGCGGTAAACAAAAGGGGCAAAGTTACCAGACGGGGAACTCTTTACCTTTCCAATGCAGCCAATTAATTTTTCTGTTGATTAAACTCATTTGCAGATTATTGTACTTCGTTCTTAGACAGCCTTTTAACTTTTTTATTTTGCCAAGAGGAAAATGAAATAATGGTTTTAATTAAAAGATCAGTAATTAAAAATGTGGTTTGTTTTTGTTGCTACTGTTTGGATTCGAGAAGTGTTATGACAGGTCGAGTTGTTACCATTTTTGTTTTGGGAAGAAAATCATAATTATATTTTCTTTTGTTTTTTTTTTGTGGTGAAGGGGAGTGTGAAGTGAACCCATGGTACCACTAAACTCCGGCCTTGCTAGGCCCCTACAATTTTACTGAAATCTCTTTGTAGCGCGTGGAAAACTACGCGTTGTGACTAAAACCCACTTGGGTTTCCTTAGTTGCCAAGTTGTTCTTTGTGTACCAAGGCTACGTTAACTCTGCTGACCAATCCTGGTGTTATCATTATTCCTTCTTCTTTATCCTTGATGCGACTTCGCTACAATATGTAACAAGCTAACAACAGCATTATTCGCCTTGTAATGTTCACTTTTGAGACTCAGGCGTCTTCTCTAGGAGAGGGCAAGGTAATCCACGTTGCGGGCCCGATGCGGATGGGTGGACGACACGTGTTTTCGAGTTTTTTTTTGCTTCTAAGACATGTCGGTTTCCTCACGATATTTTCCCTTACCGATTCGAGGATAGTGGTGATGAAATAAATTACACAAAGTAATGCGCCTGGCTATAACAAGCTAGGCTTTCAGATTTTCATTGGAAGTAGCTATAGCCTAAGTATTGTATCAAAACCGCCTTCTCCTTTATTGGCGTCCTCTACGAGCGAGGAACACGTTTGATACTGAGCTTGTTTAATTAATAATGTAATTAAGATTATGTTACCGCCTAGGCTCGTACTTGCATTGTTCATAGGATGCACACATTCAAGATGGCTGCGGGATTAATCGAAAGAGGTATCAGGCCTTAAGCCGCTAAATGCAATTAAAGGTACAGGTTGGGTTTTCTCACTCCAGCCAACTTTCACACTGAAAAAGGTTCATACACGTAAAAACCGGTCGGTAACCTGAGGCCGGTATGCAGTTTTGCGTTCCTCCAATTACCCTTTACGTTCCAGGGTAACGGTAACTCTTTCAAATAATCCACCATAATTCTACATGAGTAAAGTGCTCGAAATATTTTATTCTTGGCATTAAGTTAACGTATCAACGCACAGAGAGTACCGTCCCTACCGGCCTAGTAATTGAAGAAAATTTCAATATCTACGAAATCTTAAGTCAAAGAGCTACTCGAAAGTGTCTTATTAAAAAATCAGCCACAACTTCTCGTCAAGTACCTAACTTTCCACCTGCCACCACCTTCCTCACGTAAATTCACGCCAACCCGCCGCAACTGAAGACAAAAACTAGGGAACATCCCGCTCACACACACCTCTTTACAAACGTTTATACATAAAGTGTACCTACACCAAATTTGTACACCACAAAGGTCTTCAAACTATAGTAGCTCGGTCGCTCGGTTGTCGGTACATCCATTGAAGGGGAGAGACCGGGTTTTGTAATATTAATGGTATTGCCCAAGGTATGCTTGGATTTTACTCATTATGGGTATTACGCGGTCGTTTACGAAATGATAAATGAGTACACGAGGTATTATGAGCCAGCGATTCGTTGTGGCCGATCGTGTTTTGTTAATGTTTTACTATGGCTTTGCACGGCTTTGCTACTAAGTCGCCGGCTTTACCAACCGACTTTCTATTCCGAATAGCGTTTGTTTTGTGTGGCTAAGTTCGACGCGGCGAGTTTGCTCCGTCGCGTGCGCTCGAGCTAATTCTTTGAGATTTAAGTAACCGCTGAACATATAAAACTTTGTTGCTGGACACGTAGTTTATCATTTTATATGGCAAACAGTTTACAAATGGATTTATTCGTCATGAAAGAAGGTAATTTGTTGCGCGAAGAACATCAAACAGAGCTCATTCGTAATTTTATTTATAATGGATGGCCACATAATAACTGCAGTCCGCACATATAATACACCTACGTCTGTAATAATTCATGGTACGGTATAAATTATAGCAACGCAATCTTGGAAGGGGAATAGCAATTAAGCGGGAACAAGGTTATTTACGGGTACATATAAAATGTGTGTGCTATCGAACATTACGTGTAGGAGCAGTGCCTATTGATCAATACTTTTGTTAACAACTTGCCACTCTAATAGCGTTTACTTCAACCCGGCAACCACTCCATGTATTAAACCCTTATGTATTCACACTCATTTTCCCCGTATTTTAAACTCGTCAAAACACCAAAACGAAGCTACCTATATTATCCTATTTTGATTTATTTTCCGCGTATTTTAAACTTGTAAAAAGCTTATATTCTATATGATTTATTATACGACTAGCTGGCCCCGCGGTTTCACCCTCATAGTTATATAGCCTAAAGTTTGCCTCAATAAATGAGCTAACCAACACGTATTTTAACAATTCGAATCAAATTTCCGAGATTAACACGTTTGACCCAACATAATAAACTCTTCAGCTTTATAATTTTTTACTTACAGATAGTTACAACTGTAAATTTTAAAAAGAATGATAACAAAATCAACGATCGATCAAAGTTATTATGTGAAAACCTAACTCCTACCAAACCAAATACTTTACTGCAGTATAGCCAGCTAATTCAATTCGTCCCTGAATACCTACGAGTACGTTGGCTGATGGTTTATTTCCTTAGTCGAAACTAGCCGAAACGACGTACAGTCCTTTGGCACATATAGTATTGATTGGAAATGTCCATTCACTAGCTTTTATGCTACCTGCAGAGCCAGATCCTACCTTTGAACAGCAGTAGTTTGCTTTCTTGAAGATGTAACGCTATCACTGAGGGCCCTGAGTCTATGAATAAGACCAAAGAGCAATATATCAAATTGCCTTCCCTGAGCTTTAAGCAACAGGCTATACAACTCGCGACGGTATTGACAAATCTAGATTCACAACTCGTCTCAATATACAAGTTAAATAAGAAAACAGTATAAATAAAGATGTCGAATACCTGTATAAGAAAAAGTATACTTATTTTGCAACATTTAAAGATTTTTTTAAACTCACTTGCATCGTTCACGAGTAGACATTAAAAAAGCGTAAAAGCCATGATCCCAAAGCTCTTAACAAAGTTAATTTAAAACAAGTTCATCATCACTGAAAGTGCTGTCCACCTACCGTCTATCTTATTTTCAACCTTAGCTTTCTTAAAGCCATCTCACAGAACTTTTGCAACACTCGGTCCAATCTAGCCAAATACATCAGATGATAATATGGTAAACTTATACTACCGTACGTAAAATAAGAGTTGTGGATACATATCAGCCCGTTGTACTTACTACTACTACTATGGTAAGCTCACATACTTACACGAATGGTTTATTCACAGACGTACCCGGAAGAACGCGCCTGTCGCCGTGAGAAGCCAGTTCCTGGACTCTTCACATCCATCAAACTTCCTGAAGCCGAGCCCCCAAACGGAGTGGCGCCCCTGCTGGATTTCCCGCGGGGGCGCATGCGACCAGTCACCTTCCTTGGAGAGGGCCCTCATGGCAATGTGAGTACCAACTTCCTTTCATAATTTTCTTTATGCAACCGAAATCTTTCCAGTACGTCAATACGATCCTGTGTTCCTACAAATTTCACCAAGCCGTCTTGTACTTATGGCAATACAAGAACTAAATTCATCTCAATTATTTTCTTATTCAGTCAAAACACATCAGTTAAACATTGGCCTCCAATAATGTCTCCAATCACGTTTTCGAAATCTTGCAAGTAATAAGATCTTCATGGCAATTCGAAAAACTAATCCACCTTGATCATAATTCACCCAAAATGCATTCGTTGCTAGTCATCCTCAAGCATCGCCATATACCACGACAGATTCAAAAGTTACCTACCTACTATGCTTCTTTGTTACTTTAGTTCTTTCAGTCAATTTGTTGGACCTCTCTAACAAAGCATTAAGGTAGTGTGACAAGAGGTCACAACAACACGATTATTGTTTTAAAAGCAAAAAATAAAGAAGCGACAAATCCTTTTCGCTGGCATCTGAGGTTACAGAAGTAGGATAAAATAAAATCACCAAAAGCATAAATAAAAACAAAATATATTTAAACCGGGGTTTAAATATATTATTACGTATAATTTATATAATCCGAGACACCCTCCCAAAAATTTGAGAGAAACAACAGTTTAAAGATACTGGTCAATTTGTGTGCTATATAATTTATATAATCCATGACACTCTTCGAAACATTAGAGGGAAGCAACAGTTTAAAGATTCTGATCAATTTGTGTGCCATGGTATTCATTTGGATAGTTTGATGAGTTTAATTACTTTTTATTAAGGTTGCCATCAGCCTAGCTGAGGAAATCTATCGTTTCAGCAGTTTCTTCTAACATCTTCTCAAGTTGATTAGTCTCAGGTGCCGCTTCGATTTCTATGGGTTTGGCTTCATCTTCCTTTAGTTGTGTCTCCGGAAAATAATTAAACTTTACTTCTTCTTCTTTTTCACCGGTAGGGACCGATATGGGGCTTGGGTTTGGTTTCTGAATGACATTCTCTTTCATCGGTTCATTTATTATCAATGGTGTTGTCACGCTTCCAATAAATTTTAAGTTATCTGAACTGTCTTTCTCTGGTTGAATATCTTTGGCCAGAGGAGAAGTTTCTTTAGGTGGTTCAGCTGAAACAAAGTTCTCATTAATACTTATAGAAACCTATAGTAGCCGTATAGTACCTGCAGTTTGGGTGCATTTCAAGGGGTTTTTCATCTTTTGCTAAACATTATTATATCTAATGTGATATTTAAAAACAAATACAAATGGTTTGCACCTACACCGCAGCAAATCAAAGTTTGGGCAGGAGCTGAACAGTGACCATACCCTTTATGATAAGCATAGGCTCCAATTTTACCCGCGACTGCAGCTCTCTTGCAGGATAGACATCCTGCAAGAGCTGCTAATTCAACTAAGACCATTTCACCGTACCATATTTATCCAAAATTAATCATATTATCTGGTCAAAATTAATTATGTCTTTTTCAGTTATAGCGCAATAGACACAATAATCAACTCACAGTATTTCACAGTCATAATATCATCGATAACCTCAGTCGGCTTACCCGCTTGGTTCGGCTCCACTTCTATTTCAAAATTTTTAATAAGTTTTTCATTATTTTTAATTTTCCTGAAAAATTCGTCCATTTTGACTAAAATTTTTCATTTCATTTTGAACGTTTGCATTTCGTTTGTGTCAATTTTGATAGTTCTTCGGTTTTTTTTTCTTTAAAAAAAATTCATAAAAACTATTCTTCAGTTTTACCAAAGAGTTTGTAACATGAGTTGGGCAACACGCAAAAAAGAAAATTGACTTGAAGGTCTGACTGAAAAGAAAGTAATATAATGGTGTATCCATCATTAACATATCATAGTTTCAAATACTCGGTGCTTATTTATAACGCATAGAGAATATATCCTTAAATCTCCAAATTGGACAATTGGTCTACCAGTTCTTACAAAGACAAATTTTTTAAACAGAAACCAAGTCGGAGTCTGTCTACTCGTAAATAGTCAACCGACTGGCGTAATTATTAGGTTACATTGTGTGATTTGGCGCTGGGTTTTTTTTACATTAATCACCGTTGTAAGTACCATAATAGTTACCATCATTATTGAACCAAGTCACTGTGATATTGATCTCAAAAAATATTAACACAACATAAGAATTTAGCAAAAACTGTTATTCCATCGTCTTATCTCAAGTTAAATGCCTAGAAATCGTATATCCCTTCGTCGTTAATACATTATAATGTATTTATGTTATTATAAAGCGAGTGCGCGGGGGTGCGGGCGGGGCGCGGGGTTGGCAATTACACACGCTGTTACTGGGCGGGCGGTACTGTCACCATGGCGCCCCGCTATATCGGGACACCGCCAAAAATTGTTTGTAATACCGCTATACTTGAAATAAATGGCCCGCTGCGGGCAACGGTCTATGTTACAGTTTATGCTTGTTGAATTGTTATGTGGAAGCTTTATTGTAAAAACAATAATATAAATCCAATTGTTTTGTGAAAATCAATGTCCCGACGAAGTTTTCATTTGAACTTTGCTCGCGTAATAGATTTACGTCTTTATGAGGCCAAAAAATTATTTGCGTCTACACAAAAACAGTTTAAATAATGCGAAAAATCATAGCCTATTTTCGGAAAATAATTGTGTCGAAAAGTAAATATAGGACAACGTAATAATCCTAAACGTAAGAAAACTGTTGGTTTTCCTACAACCCGGTCAGCCCGGCCTAATCGCCCACCTCGTTTTAGGTGGGAACTTAATTTTGGAGCGGGAATCGATACATGAAAACTGACGCAAACCGTCCACTGCACTCAGGAGGGAAATACTACTACCAATTATTATTAAATCTGGGAATAAATAAAATATTTAACCGTAGGTACTTTAGTATTAAGAAATATTTTTATGCTTAACTCAGTCTAGCTACTGCTCAAGAAATTTTGAGCTGAATTTTTCTCGTTAATTTTTATTACCTTACCATCAAATGAAAATGGAAAACCTGAAGTTAGCTTCCGTTCTCACAAATTAATATTCATCTTAAGGAGACGACTGCGCCGCTCCAAAATTACCTTCCGTTTTTCTCAAGAGCAGATAGTTAGGGGTAAGAAGTACCATAGAATTCTTTCACGACCTAGGTTTTAAGGGTTTTCTTGTTATGGTTTTCTTATTCTAATTGATTATTCTAGAACTCAAGTAGTTTAAAGAAATCAGGGGTCTTATTTACGTGCCGCAAGTGTACATCATGTTTATCGTAGATATTTTAAACGTAAAATTTTGTTTGATTATATTTGCTAGCTTTACGTACATCGCAGACTACACTCTTTTTTAGTTTAACTTCTTATAATCTATCCTAAGGTTGTCTGGTAGATATATCGCTGTCAGCGATAAGACCGCCGTTGTAATCATTGGTACTATTTTTGGTGTACGTTCAATAAAGTTTATTCTATTCTATTCTCCAGTTCACGAAATGATTAATTCAGTGTGTTCGAAATTCAAACGTTTTTCTTGTTCAATTCAATTTCAATTCAAAGTTTGAATTATAGGGCAAAGGTTCTCAACCGCTTTACTGAAATAACTAATGAACTATTCAAACAATCCTGATGTTCGAACTTAGTCTATCCTTTGTTGTTACAACTATCTTCTTTAATCAATTCTATTGTCTACGTATTCAGTAATTATTCGAAAAGCCGATTCCATTTGCAGGTCAATATTGAATCCTAACTCCAGTCACGCACTTGCGTGCAAACTCGGAGCGAAACTTAAATATTCTGCTAAGTGGTAATAGTAGCGAAAACAAATTAGGAAGTCTGTTGGTTTGTCCATGAATAATAGAGCTGCTAATAGGGGGAACGAGGCGACACACGCATTTCAATGTAGGGTTAGTATAAACAGCAGGGCTAGATGAAACGGAAGGTTTTGCGTTGATCGCAGTCGGGTGTTGGAGCTGCGACCGATCTAATTAGGATCTTACGGGAGTTAGGTTGCGAGGGCGCGCGCCGGCGCACAGCCGCCATACACCCGCCATACAGCCGCCACCGCTGGCTGGAATACAGAGTAAACAATGGAGCGCACGCCTGTTGTATTTTCATTAAGAACGAACAAACAGAGTGAATTAGTGAGCCGCGGCCACCTGTACACACTCACCGCTCGCCGCATCCTCCAGATATGGCCTCTTTGCGTTACGAGTGTGCTTTAACTGCTCCCAAATGTTTTGTTACTCTTAATTAGTCTTTGTTAATTCTTCCACGGCTGCGCTCCTTGCTGAAAATTTTATGTTATGCTCAGAGGCGTAGCGTGGAATAATTGGACTTGGGTGAAGGCGTTTCAACGATGCTTTTTTCTTTTATAAAGGCGTCCTTATTTTCTGCTTGACACAGGTGTTTCCCAGACATGGCTATTTCAAAGGGTTTTTGTTTCGGATATGGCGTGAAGACATGCTCGGGTATTACCATTTTGCGGATGACCGTTCTTTAAAGGGCCTCGGCAAGTTAGGGGCCGCATCGCCCACGCCTAGCTACGCCACTGGTTATGCCCACTCATTTTCATTTTCCTCCTCTTCATGTAATAAGCGAGGGGAGTCTCGATTAATATAAACTACGCGGGAATGACAGACAATTTATTGAGATTATTTACTTCGTATCCTTGCGTTAGATACACATTGATTTTTTGATATTGGATGTTATATTTTCCTGATCTTCCTCGTTATTATTTCTCCAGGATCTTATCTCATTATTATACCTGATGCTGAAAATATATGTAGACAATGCTAGCTGCACATCCACAAACACGCACTGAACACGCGTGGTTGACAACAGTCTTCTAGAGATAGATTTACTCACTCTTCTTCAAACTAACATTACTAGTGCAGATTAGCTGCATTTCAACTCTAATTTACATAATAATCGTAGCAATAGATTCCTTTCAAAGTTGCTGTATCTATATGGAAGGTGCAATCATAGGTTCGTGAGAATTCTCAGTATATTCCATGAGGCAGATCTAATCTCACTAGATCTTCATGCCGAGGCAACTCGAATCTACTAGACTAATGCTATAAAGATGTAAAATTAATTGTTTAAATCTTGGTACAACTCAGTCTCACCAACTTACTTCTTTGTTATATAACATAAACTAGTGCTTGACTGCAATCCCACCTGTTCGTAAGCAGTGATGACAATCGTTGATGGTGAGGCGCACTAGTTTATTAAGAGCCTAATCACTCTAACCTTAAAGATACATTACTAATAATATAGTGCAGTAAAACTCGGTTAAGTGGGACCTGGATAAGTGAGAAACCTCCAAAGCTAGAACTCATGCAGAGGTCCTGACATTCTAGCACTGAATTACCTCTGTTAGTGAGATAGAGTAAACCTTTATATCTCGGATTCGTTCTTTCGATTTTATCGTCATAGTTACCTCTATAATTGAGACAGCGACAGTTTTTACCTCTTTCGCAGATTCTTTCATTTTCAAGAATACTTTTCTAAATTGTATTTTTTATGGACAGTGACCTCTGTAACTGAAATAAAATCTATTCTCACCTCTTTAAATAGAACTCTCTGAATGTGACAGATATTTATTTTTACCTGAATATCTGAGACACTGAATAATGTGAATACCTTTATAAGTGAGACAAATTGTCAGGTCCCTTGAAATCATAGTTATCCAGATTTCATTGATATATAGGTATTAGGTAATCATTTCTTACACTAGTACGTTAAGCAGTTATACTATTCTGGAAGGTTATAGGTTAATTGTTTTCCCATAAGAAAGTGTTCGGTATTGTCAAACAGCTGAAGTAACGGCCCCGACATACGAATTGTATGACGTGCGTTTAAACCCGGGAAGATGCTTAAGTTTCTGAATTTTTTTATAACACCACTACTCTCAAAACGGTGAATGAAAATGTCATGAGAAGACTGGCATGTCCTATAAGTTAATGATATCCGCCAACCCGCGTTGGGCCCACATGGTTGATCGCCCCATACCCTCCCCTAGAAAGGACGCCTGAGTCCCATCAATGGGCACATTATAAGGTTGATTATGTTTTATACGCTATGCTTTTATTGCCATAGAAGAGAAGCTGTGAGAAAAAGCTAGTTAACATTTTTAAGTGTATTACTAAGAAATTTTAACTAGTTTTTTCTTGCCGTTGGAAACTATTAAACGATTCGGTTTTACGGCGATATTGTCGGCTATCTTTAGTGATTAGCCGTCGATGGTTAGGTCTATAGAGCTAGGAACGCGACGTAGGCGGCGCCTAGTTCGTCTACTAATTTGACTCGAATCTGACTCGACTTGACTCGGTCTGCTAATGCGAGTCTCATCCCAGTGACCAAACAGAACTTGGAGAGTAAGAGAACAATCGAAAACTAGCAATCGATTCCGTTGACAGACGAAAAAAATCTCGATTATTTTGTAGAACGGCGACTCGATGGTTTATTTTAACGACTCCGATTCTTTAAATTGTTAAAACATCTCTCAACTATTTCCATCTTCTGTAGTCAAGTGCGAAACCTAATTTAATACACGTCTACAGGTTTCGACCAGAACATCAATCCTGTAACCGGCCTAGTTACAGCAACGCCCCAATATCGGAAGTACAAGTAATTAACTGATTGATTTATGATTAATATAAATACAAAAGCGATTAGACTAGAAAGGAGGTCGCCTAAAGTTATTAAAGTGGCTCGCAAAATAGCTGGGGTACTAAAAAATATGGAATAGTTTTTTTTTAATATTATATAGGATAAATTCGTGATTCTGGAGTAGGCACCTACCTGTTCAAGATAACTTATCTATATACCTATATACAAGGAGAAACTGACTAACTGACATGCAATACACAGCTAAAACTACTGGTCTCGCTCTCCTATCGTCTAAATACTCTTCGGCTCCCATCGTGTGAAAATAAACAATGTCTAGACTCGTCGGAAAACATAAACTTGCAGCAATCTTCATCTGTCCATCGGACGTGCTCTCGAGTAAACCATAAACGTCTCGATGCTATTTTGAGCTTTATATTAGCTTTATAAAGTTTCCGCGGTATTGTTAATCTAATAAAAATTAACCTTTTCTGAAGTTTCCGTAACCGAGACTAGTATTTTCCAATCGAGATTGAAAGCAGTTAATCCAATAATCCGTAGCACAATATAAAGGTTGGCAAGCCACTAAAAGCATATTACATGAGTCAGTGGGTCGCAGGTTTGGGGACGATGCCGAGATAGGTAAAGGTGGCACTCGAGTAAGCGGCGACACTATCGAACAACACTCCCTGAGACTCGTCCAGAACATTGCTCTACAAAAATGCCCATAAAAATTGATTACTGACCGTGGCAAGAAAATGCAATCTGGCTCAGTCCCCCCCGACGGGCGCACGCGGCCCCCCACCCGCCAACAACACGGTTTAATAGCTTGGGGCGTTTATTTTTCATATTTTTATTATATTAACGACGTACCTACTCAATGTGTGCACGGGGCTGCTACTTAAATTAAATATTAAATTGCATAGCCGAGGAAAGGGCAAAACTTGCTCAATACCAAATTAATTTCTGAAAACACCCTCCGCAACAAAATCTCACGTTTTATCACTGACTCGACTCGTGCTACGAAAATGTAAGTTTTAATGCAGATCGATACCGCCATCACTAATGGAACGACTAAAAAAATAAAAGAGTAGACAGAGCACTTAGACTCTTTATTAATGGAGTGATATTAAAAAATAATTATTGTGTGCATAAAGAGCTTTAATTTATTCAAATGGAGCTCCACTTCCATGTAATTATAAAATGTGGGGTTTTTAAATGATGGATTGAGTCCTCGTTACATACGACGGTATGGTTCCATCATTAATTCTGCACGTATCCAGTAAACATATCAATTAGTTGATGTTCAATCAATTAACTGCATATTTCATGATCAGTTTGAATATTCATAAATTCTTTTAGCTTATTTAATTATTCATTTTACACATCGGCTAACTTAGTGCAAAATGATGTCAGTTACAAAATTTACATGACCGGCCCCTCCGGCAAGGGAGCCGATTTGGCGCTTTTTGCTCTCTGCTTACCCTCTATTCTCAAGGACAATAATACTTGACCTAATGTAAACATAATTCACCGCAAAATTCAGGGGGAGACTGCTTCATCGGCTTGTCCCCGACGTAATAGTGGTCCTCGACGAGAGTGGCTCTCCTTTATTATTCTTTCAAGATCACATTCAAGGCACTCAAATGAAATTACAAAGCAAATAATTTTGTTGTTTTAATTATTTTCGAAATTACATTTGCGCGACACTCGTACCTACCTACTCTTCTTTGAAGATAACCACAAACATTGCGGGAGAAAAAATAAATGTATAATTTGGTTAAGAGCACGACATTCTGCGGAGTTATTTCAGTTTTGATGGAAGGATAACAGCCTCCCCGCTGCGGCACGACTGCGGGGCTATTTACCGGCGCCGTCCGACCGCCCATGAGCCACCTGAACAAACAATACTTTAATTCCATTAGTTTCTGGATTTACAGAGATTTGTTGCCACCGAAACGAGCGCAACTCTTCCACTGCGAGGCTTTTGTTATTGGCCACGTATCTTTAATTGAAACATATTGAATTCGCCAGCGGCACTCTTATCGTTCTTTTTCAATTATTTTGAGAGCTGAAGAGTAGATATTATATCAAATAGAAGCGACTCGATGCCAAGTCCGCACTTATTGTCTTTCTAGAAAATACTTTAAAAAATAGTCATTGAAATGCGAGCTGACTTCGTAACACGTGTGTGAGCTGAATCATAACACTGCTTCACGTTTATCTCCCACCCCATCTGTGTTTGACTTACTCACTGAGGAAAAGTAACATCGACCGTCTTTGAATGTAAAATTTTCATTTCGTTCCGCTTTCCACAAACATGAACAACACTTCAAAAATATTTCTTAAAGGAAAGGCTTATTCTGGTGAAATATTTCAGATCAAACAAGCGCACCTCGGCTCGCTCTAAACAAGGGAAGGTAGGGTTTTTCTCTAGGCCTGTAAATCCGCAAGGCGCCAAGCCATTTTCCACGCTCGGTAAACTTGGAAACTGGGCCAAAGTAGGCTTTTGCGAAATATACAGGAAATTCTCTTCGTTCCCTCACTATATTACGTGCTTAAGAACTATTTCCTTGGCATTTACTGCTGGCCGTGGAATAAAAATGAAAATTTGACCGCGTGGTAATTGTAGGTAGGTTGTGTTGGTTCGCTATGGTGTGGTGACGTCATCCTCTTGTCCGCAGCTCCAGATTTGCGAAACGGATGGAATCGAAGAACTGAGCGACGAAGAATCCCCGACTGGCGGACGCCGCCGCCTCGTAGTTGTCAAGACTTTGTGGCGCGGCTGCCATAGCGAAGTGAAGTGAGTATCAGACCTAGCATCTATTGAATTCATTACTTATTTTTCATAGGGCCCAAACCACAAACACAAAACAGCTTCGCATCGTACAGACCTAGGAGACCGTACGACGCATCGCACATTATATGGGCACCTGAACTGATGCTTTGTCGCACAAACTCGCATCGCAGAAAATTATAGTTTTGTGCGGGACGTCGCAGTGATGCCGCACATCTCAGACTGACACGTGTACGAACTCATGCCTGTCCTGACCTATCTCTCAATTCAAAACAAGTTTAATTTTAGAATTCAATATTAATCCAGAAAGTTACAGTTTCACTATTGCAAACTCACGTAAAATATAGTCCAATCGATACTAGGTAATATTGATCTTACCAAAAACGTGTAAACTATCTATGAACAGAATTCAAACAAACTTTAAAGTGAAAGTTTAAAATTTAGTGAGTATACAGTCTACGAGTACCTATACTCGAACTCCATTCAATTTTTGATACTGAAGAAATTTAAACGTGTAACTAACAATTTGAAAAACTTCTGAGAGATCTGTAAACGAACTTAATAAGCTTAGGTACTTACTGTACAACAAAGAATACTCAACAAGTTTTTCTGTTTAACAGATCATTTTTAAGTATATTTCTATACGACGTATCTCCGAACAGTCGACAACTCTCTCAACTTTAAAACCATTCATTCTAACCTTACAAAATAAAATTGTAGCTATTAATTTTTCATTTGATTCGAGAATCTTTTACTGCTGCAAATGTGAAATTTCTTGAAGATCTTGATGTGAAATTGATACAGCATTAAGACAGCACTCCAATAATTGCAGTACCTACTTGAAAACAAGGATATGAGTGTAGCACGACTCAACTCGCGTTTGTGAAATAAAAGTGAACCTAAAACTAATAAAAATAAAATATTTTTTTTACATTACAACTAAAAAAACATAAATCGAGAATACTCAACAATCTTCTTACTAAATAATTCTTGAAGCGAAGTAAATAAGCTTAACTACAGTTGTTACTCTCGAGCGCGCAATCCCTACTTCAAAACTATGACATAAGAGTCACATATACGGGCTCTTGAAGTGCAAGGGTCACTCGCGTTACAATAAAGTGTTCAACGAGTGTTTCTCTTACAGAGCGGCATTTGCCCGCGAAGCTACATGGGGCGCCGGTTTGAAGCATCCACAACTTGCCCGTGTACTTGGATTGAGTCTCCTGGAACCCCCATGCGCAGCCCTGGACCGCGGCGATGCCGCCCCCCTGCCGACAATATTGCGATCAGACCGAAAGCTGAGGTAAGTCTGTCTGTCTTGAGGACTTGATAGTTTATTCGCTTAACTCTAGGACTTTTTGTTCAACTGTTTTTGAGAGTAAATTTTCTTCTTCGTATATCTTCAAGTGTAAATAGTTTAATAATGTTCGTCTATATTGACTTTGTTCTTTTAAACTTGTTGATGACTTTCATGCGATTTCACGGTCATTAAAGTTCATTGTAGTGAAAAGTTTTTGTTTGTGTACTTTGTACCTTGGCTAGGTAATAAATGAACGTTTTTTGTTGCAGCTATTCGAGTTTGATTCACATATGTTGTCAGATAGCAGCAGGCATGAAATATCTGGAATCATTCGAATTAGTTCACCGCGACCTCTCAGCGAGGTAAGTTCATTTTATTTACGATATATTAGTCCGGTCAATTTAGACATCCAAGGTTACAATAATTCGCACTTGGCTGAAAATTGGTAGGATTGTTCAATACACTATTATAAAGGAAATGTGAAAAGTCCTCATCGATCCGGCCCGTGCAAAAAAAAATACACGTGGTCAAAGGTCACAAAAATGGGTTTTTCGCGATTTTCAGCAAAATGGTACGTTTTATCATAAAATTAGCTCAGACAAAAATTGTAGATCGGACAATTATCTATAAAAATGTCTAACTACTTTTTTCCTAAGAGCCACCGTTTTTGAGATATAACGATTCAAAAAGTTGAAACAGTAGCAAGCGCAACCTGAGAAAAAGAGGTTGAATCCAAAAATTTTGTATGTGGTATTACTAACTAGTATTTGTGAAGTGTCAAGACATGATTCTTCATGTCTTGACACTTCACAACTTTTTTTATTTCGGACAATTGTGGCTGAATAATGTGGCCCATTAAATCAAAAACTCCAGGTCGTTCTATCATTAGACGCACTCTAATAGCATTGAATGTATTCGGCATAGTAAAATAAAGCAGGTATACGACCCTAGCCACGCAGACAATTGAATGGGAGGCAGATGTTGCTGAAGGTTACACTGGCGTAGAAGATAAGGGAATGGGTTTTTTTTTTACCCCAAATTTTCATAGTTTATATGTGTTAGTCACACTGACCGATAGAACGATATTTTTGCTTGTATTACGGCTTCAGTGATGTACGAGTATATACGTGGTGTACTTATTCATATTTTGACGATTACAACTCTTTCAATATTTTGAATCGTTATATCTCAAAAACGGTGGCTCTTAGGAAAAAAGTATTTAGACATATTTATAGATAATTGTCTGATCTATAATTTTTATCTGAGCTAATTTTATGATAAAACTTACCATTTTGCTTAATAACGCGAAAAACCCATTTTTGTGACCTTTGACCGCGTGTATATTTTTTTGCACGTGCCGGATCGATGAGGACTTTTCACATTTCCTTTATAATAGTGTATTGAACAAACCTACCAATTTTCAGCCAAGTGCGAATTATTGTAACCTCACCCCAATTAATTAGTCTATTTTGACCGGACTATATACCTTGCGTTATTTTCAGGAATACTAGATTTACTAGATTCTATCCACGTCGAAATCCAGATAACGATGAAACTTTAAAATGGTGAAAGATATTCCTCGATATTATTCGTCAAGTTGGTGAGCTCCGTAGTAGTCCCGAGTTGAGCTTTTCTGCTTGAACTGACTGGATAGATCCACTAAAATCTTTATGCTTCTATCATCAAAAGACCATCTCAAGCACTAATAGGCATGGTTCTTATATGATTTGAATATTGCTTATTTACTGAACGGAAATATAGTTTAAACTGAAGAAAAAATTAACATGAAAAAATGTTTTTTAAGACCTATTTGCAAAACGTGGTTCCAGAGATTAGATTAAAGCTTATTAGATTAGATAACATACCTACTCACAAAATTCACATTCTTTCTTTATCATGAAAAAGTATTATAAATATAACATTTCTACAATCGTTATACTAACAACCTCCTTGAATAACGTTCTTAACAACCCACAGAAATGCGAGCCCATACAAAATTGTATCATAAATTCTCGAACAGAATTCTTTTTATTTTCACACATTAAATATTTTTTGTATTGTAGGTACTCAGGTTGCTTTATGAAAAATATATTTATATTCTTAATGTTAAGACTTCAGCAATTTTTTAGTAACGACCTACCTACGGTTGAAAATAAGTTAAATATAGAATTACGACTATAATTCAGTTATAAAACTTCAATACTTAGTAAAACATTATTATCAATCTTACAGTCACCTTTTAATAATTGGCTTCTTAAAGCTAAAAGGGGAGGCAGCCGCATTGCGGATCGTGCCATTAAACCGAGACTACTCGAAAAATATAAAATTTATCAATTCATAACCGTTGTAACATCTTTATCTGGATCTACTGTACTAACATCAAGTTTTATGAACCACATAAAGTTCCGATATTCGTAGTAACTATAAAGGTTTTGTGATACAAGCAGTTTTTAAAACTACTTTAATATATCTCAATCAAATCAATACCAGTCTTTAAAAGAGACTGTGCCCCGTGAGTTGGTGTCGGTATTTTTTCTCAGACACTTCTTAGAAAACAACGGCCTCACGTAGCAAATATAAACTGACGAAAAAAATTGACGTGTAAAAGAGTTTGTTAAAAACTATTTGCAAAAAAATTTATAAACATGTTCCCAATAGCGTATTCTTCTTTGATCTGACTGTTGACTGTTGAGTTACAACTGGCCGCATCTTGACTCTCTGACAGTGTTGTTGAACGCATCGTCAATTCCGCCGCATGCGGTCGTACTTCCACTTTCTTTTGCGCTCTTGTGAATAACTGTTCTATGTTACAGAACAGTGATAAAATCAAAAGAAAACGCGATTTGAATTCTACTACCACGACTTGAACTTGTGTAAAGTGTCCTATACACCTCTATTCGTCTTTTCTTAACTCTAGAATGTCACTAACTTATTTATGCTTTTTTACGTGGAACATCAACAACACTGACTTCTCCCGCTCAGGGTGGGTTGAGAGGACGTGTCAGACTTTTACTGACGAAAACCATGTCTTCTCTCAGTTACCTTCTGCAAGGGTGACTCTTTCTTACCATTCCCTTTATCAGATGTTTACTAACTAAAACCGCGAAATCCTTCAGTTCCCCTTGGCAAGGGCCAAGGTGACTCTTTCGAACCATCCCTTGGCCCTGGCAAGGGGAGTCGAACGTACTTCGTATACTTAATATGTATTATTGTTCCAGGAACGTTACAGTGACTGATGACCTGTCTGTTAAAGTATCTGACTACGCTATGTTTTGTGAAGAGTTCGTCAGCGATTACCACGTCATGGCTGACGGCTCACGATTGCCTCTCCGTTGGATGGCCTGGGAAAGCTTGCTGATGGTAAGTGCTAATGATAACCATCACTACTAAAATATCTCTAAACATGGCAAGGACCCAAACTATCACCATAGGGACCAGTGACCATTTTTTATGTAACTTAAACTAGTGCTTGACAGCGATCTCACTTGATGGTAAAGGATGTTGAAGGACCCAAACTATCACCACATGATCACCGCAATGACCAGTTTTATGCTGCTCACGTCGAATTCCCTGCGATATGCGGCTATTTCAACTATCATAGATATTGATAATATGATAATGATCCACTCCTTTATATCATTTCGACGTCGGTTTGCTGATGAAATAACACTTTGCCTAGAGTCTATACAAATATTGTCACTCTCTGGTC
Source organism: Mythimna separata (assembly GCA_030763345.1). Taxonomy (NCBI): domain Eukaryota; kingdom Metazoa; phylum Arthropoda; class Insecta; order Lepidoptera; family Noctuidae; genus Mythimna; species Mythimna separata. Next base: position 14,766,076 of record CM061167.1, on the reverse strand, counting down.
CTGGATTCACCTTGTTTAAAACTTAGGCCCATTGAAGGCATGGCACACACATAGAAGATGTTACTTTACCACATTACTTTTGAAGGTTAACAACTACGTTTTTGTCACCAGGGAATGTGTTCCCCTGCAAGCGATGTCTGGTCATTCGGAGTTACCGTTTGGGAAGTGTTGACTTATTGCATGGCCAAGCCGTTCGAAGAAATGAACGACGACCAGGTAAGCTTTAAGACACTGTTATTTTCTTAGTACTTACTTTTGAAAGTTAGGATTTTATGTCTACTTACTCAATATTGTTCAGTAGGCGTAACAATACCTATTTTATTAATATTTGTATACTACTTTCCTACTGTGGCAGAACGAAGATAAACTTTTCATTTTTGTAACATCTTAATTGTAGTTTTGCATCAAAAGCAAACACATTTATAGTAGGTCAAGCCAGTCAATTGGCTTCTAGTATTTCTACATGAGTATCGAGTAAAACTAGTGAAAAATGATAGGTGTTTGATGTTGGACGATTGTTTGGCTAGGTCGTGGCGAACGCCAGCGAGTGGCGCAGCGGCGGGCGCGGGGCCCGCGTGCCCGCCGCGCCGCCGCCGCGCTGCCGCCGCGAGCTCTACGACCTCATGCACGAGTGCTGGCGCCGCGAGCCCGCGCAGCGCCCGCGCTTCCACGACCTGCACCGCTTCCTCGAACGCATGACTCACGGATACAAACCACCCAACAATCGTTAACATGCCTGCTGCTATCTGACAACATCATCTTCATCCGCCATCATCATCAACATCCATCACATCGTCGACCAGGTTCGTCCTTCTTTCTCATTCGCGAAAACGTCGACACGAGCTTCTTATCATCTCATTATATTGTATACATGTTTAGATTTAAGGACACTAGCATATCTTCACAGCTTTCATCTGTCTCACCCGTGTGTGGACAGGACAGACTGCATAAACGATACGATAGTGAATCAACAGTATTAACTCAGTATTACAATTAAGGCATTTTATTAGATTCTAAGATTGTACGTCCTAGCGTCTAGGACCTAGATGATGTACCGCTTCTCAACTTTCGCATGCTTGGTGCCGTCGGTCGCTGTAGAAGACCGCGGTCCAGGACTCCGGTTAGTTACCCCAATAAGGGATTTTGTTTTAATGATCTCAAAAACACCGATAGGATCGATGTTTTATATCGCATATCGATATTGTACATCTAGAAATAGATTTCTGATTGGCGCTAACGTTAGATAGGAACAAATGCATTTATAAAATTTACAAATTGCATTTGGTAAAATAGTCATGAATTAAGGAATGCGAAATTAAGGATCGCGAAACAGAAATTTATTTGTAGCCAGGGTACCGAAGTTTCCGCCGATATTATTGTTTGCAACCAATCTAGTCATAAATCAATGTATGTTATACTAGCATATTATCGTTGGTAGGGGCGTCGCGACCGCGCCACTCTTCACGCTATCCCCAGCGCCCTTCGCCTAGCGCTCCCATGATCTTCCACTATCACCGCCTCTATGGCAAACCCCTAACTTCAGACTACTACTTCAGTATGCGACAGGAACTCGTATTTTAATCAAAACACTGTGATGTATTTTATTACCAGCACTTGTAAGTTAACCATTGGAATGTGTGGTCGTTGCTGTTCGCGCACTGAAGCAGTCATCTTCTAGAGCAGAGGCTGACTGCGCGTTGAGTTTAATGCTTCTACATGATTAAGAATTACGTATATAGTTTGTGCCTGGTACATGTAGTCCCCCAGGCGCAATATAATTCGGCGTTATGTGTTGAGACCACGCGCATGCGGCCTCTGCTCTATAGTATATCCAAAGTCTAACTCCTATTTTTTTAACCTGTTTTAAATGTTAAGGTTGTATACTTCGAGAGGTGGGTAAGACCTCCAGGGCGATATTGGCCCCCTGTGCTTCTTGTTTTCTTGGTAATGCACATGATATCGAGGTCACACTGCCTCCGTAAATATCGATGTAACAAAGCGAAATTTATGAGAGAGAGAGTAATGTATTTTAGTATCGAGAATACGGTCTTCTTTCGACCGGAGTGAAGGGCCAATGATATTGAAAGGTGATTTTTCTATTTGCTTTTAACTCAATATTTTCGGACGCGGCGTGTGATCTTAGGTCACAAGGTTTACCAAAGCCGAATTAATCGTGTAACTAACTAGTATCTGATCTTGCCATGTGGCCCCAGTATATAAATGTAATAGTTATTAAGAATTCACATATTATACAGTCGATGTTTGAATGTCACCGTGTACTACACACACTATATATCGTACATTTGTAAGACTAGTCAATCCCTCACTTCACCCCAAATTCCTGGGCAACAGCACCTCACTTCAATTAATATCAATACTAAATAAGAACAAAGAAAACCTGCCGTAAGCACTGTACACTAACAAAGTATAGTATGTTAGGGTTGACAGTAATCCAGTCTATCGGAGTTCCATAAACGAAGTCACTTTCTACAAATGGCTAACATTAGAGGTCAGGGCATGGCACGCGGTTGATCCGCAACGTGCAAGCAGCGCAAGCCGGGAGAACAAACGCGTTGCCGTTCCAAACGCGACAGACACTAGCGATCACGAGCGTCCACAACCGTGCAATGCACCGGTGCGACATATACGATATTACGATCTTGTGGACGCCAATCATAAATCAATTCTGAGCCAACCATTTGGATAAATTCAAAAACCGTTTTATCAAACTCATTGAATATAAAAATAACTATTACAGTTATTTCATAACTAATAAAAACTAGTGTCCGTTTTGTCTGTCTGTATTATAACAACTGCTGTTTAAATAACAGCATCATGCGACGTCATCGTCAGTCTCTTCGAACTAGATTATGGTCTAGTCTTACCAGCAGCTTGGCACATGAGTGATTAGGTACATAAAGATACTATTGAGAGAGAGACTAAGAATTTCTTAGTCCGGGCTCTCCGGTCTCCGCGTCACCCGGTCACAATTGGCCGGGCTACATCCATGTTCGCACATGCGTGAAGCTATGAAACATCATCCACGTAATATGCGATATGTTCGCGACTCTAACGGGATACTATACCCAGGTACCGCGGAGCCGGGAGAGCCCCGTGAGCGCTGTACTGTAGACCGTACTGAGTGGTCCCGGGAACACTACCATAACTTACTATGGTGATGCACAACATCTGCATCTATGTCACCTATTTTTTTACGGACCACTCCTTCTACAGGACCTTTCATCATCATCAACACCATCACTCATTATTGCAGTCAGACCACCACTGCTGGACATAGGCCTACAGTTACAGACAAAACCGTTCCGGCTTCATTCTTCTGCTTTCAATTTGACATCTGAACCTGACCTGACGGATAAATAATTGTAATTTCTCTCAACGTCCCGTTTTGTGGAAAGTGATTTTGTTAAGGGAACTCGGGACATCTAAACGAACATGACGAGCACATACCACCTCTTCGGGAAGTACCCGATTTAGCCGACGTGCAGTAAACGTACAAACACCCAGGGCAATGAGAAGGATAGTTCACATAAAGCTAATGTGTTTACATACGTCGATGAATGGGGTGCTTGCCGCTCTTCTACTACCTTTTGAGGTACGTAATGTTAAATGTGTCGTCTTGTTGTTCGCTTGAGCTAGCGTTGAAACAGAGAGATGCGTAAAGTATAATTTTTCTGGGATCAGTGTTGAACAGTATCGCTTAGATTTAGCTAGATCGTAAGTAGTAGGTAAGGTAGACTATAAGTTAGATAAGTTAGGTTAGATACGCGGCGCTTAATGTAACTAGTACATTGAAGCGTTTATCTTATGATTTCGTTATCTTTCATTTTCCCGGTCTTTAGTTTTTTGGTATTAACTTATAATTTCGTAGAGTAGTTTAGTACGTAAGTAGTTAGTGTCTTGTATTTTAATTTTGAAGCAATTTGCAAAATTATTATTTCGCTTCCCCTCTCTAATCTAAAATTAATGTCATTTGATGCGTATTAATAAATGAGTTGTTGAACAGGGATTTTATAAAAAAAAACATCAGGATTTTATAAAAATTAAATGTTTCGTTTCTATTTCCGAAATGAGTTTGTTTATTTCGTGATTCATGAATGCCAAAATAAGGACTAAATTAAATATTTCTTGGTACATTTTCGATTGGGTTGTATCGACTCTGTTTCTTCAGCATTATTATTAATGCGCATATCTATTTCGATACTGATCCCCTAGTGTAAATCGCCATATTTATAATAAAGTAAGGCAAATATTAATAAATTTCATTTGATTGCGAATCCGTGAATCATAAATGCTTTTTAAAAATATGATTTTGTAATTAATTTTAAGATTATGATTTGAAAAAACAATTATGCGTGCATTCACTCTAGAGCAATACATTAAATCTATGTGAATATATATAAGCAGATTTTATTGAAAAAGCTAAATGCTTTGAAAGAAATATGAGGATTAATATGGTGATAAGCTTTTCGGTACGTTGCAGTCACCCGAACCTAGTTAAGATTTTAACCTCTTTATTTCAGTGGGATCGCAGTTTAAACGTACTCTCTCACTTAGTTAGGACTGTAGTGGGTAGATTTATTAGGATTAGGATATTTAGAGATATACTGATTATTATCACCACATAACGGAAAAAAAAACGTTTCATCAATTTATTAAATATAACTAGTTCAGCTCGGCAACTTCTAGGCAAGCGTGCTCCATCATGTACCACATCATCGCTTACCATCAGGTGAGATAGTGGTCAAACGCTTGCCTATCAATAATATAAAAAAAATATAGGGAATTAGAGCTGTTTTATTAATAAATAAAAAGCCATTCTAAATTAACATGTACATGATTGGCTCATTAAAACAGTCAATACCCTACCTGTTTTATTTTTTTGACAATAAAACTAAAATTCAAAAATATTATTATGTTTTACAATATAAACATGAATTTAACGAGCCAATGAATAAAGACGAAATGTGAACTAGGAATTTCCAGTTACTGTACTTTATGAATTTGTAACAGCTTGGCAAGTTATGATTCTCGTGAAGTAATTAGTATATCTCTAAATAAATAAACTCTTTTGTTTAAAATAGGGGTCTGCAACTTACTGATCTATTTTGCCCCCCCTGTATATACTATATTTGCAGTAGACTGACGTCTATAATCCTACGATCGGTCCTGCAAAAAAATCGTATCACTGTATTATTCGTTGTGTTTCTGTAGTCTCGCTAGATCTTAGTTATAAGTATTAGGTGCGTTTCACCATAAACAGTAAGTTCCAATACCATCGGAGCTTGCTCCTGACTGTGGAGAGACTTCGTGTCCTCCCTTCCAAGGTCTAACACTAAGACATAATCTTGAATATTGGTTGTTGAGATCACATACACTGTGGTTACTGCAATAATAAATAGTGACCACAAACTGTGCGTTCTCTTGACTTCACATCCAATATTTGAAACAGACATGTTTAGTAGAGAGATAACCACAATAACTAAGAGCATCTCCCACAAATCCTGCTCACAGGCTCCAACCACCTCAGCACCTGGACCTGAACATCAACTTAATAAGTCGATGGGTCCAAGCTGTTAGCAGGAACAAGTGGCAGATCAACAACTATCAGCAAATCCGCTCCAATCGTGGCGTCTCTAACTAAATAATGCTGGCCTTCAGATCTCGTCTCCTGTGCCCATTCACAGGCTGACGGACGCAACCAGAAGGCAGGTTATGTCACGGCCGAGGAACGACTGACTCCAGAAGACCAGGAGTCAGGGCTCAATAATAATGAGCTGATACAGTCAGGTAGTCTTAGTTAGTCTAAAAAGTTGTTATCACGGAACCAAGAGGTTAAGCAAAATCAAAAATAATGAAAAGCCAATCGTTTTTTTTCTTACATATCTGGAACATATATCAATAGTGAAAGTATTCACTTTATTGTAGTCTAAGTTTCATTTTATGGGTACTAAGTCGAATAAAAAAAAATCAAATTGTTACAGAAAAAAAAATAAAAAACCAAAAAAAAAAAACAAAAATTTATAAAAAATAAAACCAAAAAAAAAAAAAAAGTATAAACGCACGACTTAGTATCGTTATCAAAGCTTAACCTTTTGTTTCCCCGAATATAATTTAGAGTTTATTATTCTTGTTATGTTTCGTAGCTCGCTAGACAGAAAAATATATATTCGTTATTGAGACTTATGATTTAGGTGCGTTTACCAGAAGAGTTAACTCCAACAACATCGGAGATCGAATATGACACCGTAAAAAGCTTGAAAAAAACACCATCAAGATACTTATGCTCACAAACACAGTCATCCATCTTACTTCACCCACCATTTTACAATAAATAAGACTGAGAAGGATCTAAATGTCGATTGGATGTTAAGATTGAATACTTGTACCAACTTAATAAGTGTGACAACAATGTTACCACCCACCCCCCCACTTATTAAACAAGGTTCGATCTTTTAATAACTTGCATCCAACATAAAAAGACGTATTCCCTTCTACCTTTTTAATTGTGCCCTACCACCTTCACACCAGATGACGAGCATAAAAAGGACACCAGTGTCATTACTTCGAAAATAACTCGTTCACAGCCTCCGAGAGAGGGAAATAAGTAGAATGCTGTTCGCGAAATGAAAAGGTTAAGCAATTTTTTACCTTTCTTTTCGGCATTTCGAACACGTAAATGATCGTATTGAACTAATTTTGGTTGAAAATTTGAGATGGAGATTTCATAAAGACAGTCAAAATTTTTTTTTTATTTGTACAATTAACAGGTAGTAGTCCTCTAAATTTATTTTCAAAGTCAAAAAATAAATAAAGAGAACTAGACTTGTATCATTCACAATGCTTAACCTTTTTATTACCCGACAGTACAAGGGAAGTTATATTTTTTTTTGTTAACGTAGATCGCTAGACAGAGATATATTTTAATTATAGGAGGAAAATAGCAATATAGAAGAGCAATATCAGAAGAACATCAATCTGGTTGTGGTTTATAGAGCATGAATCTGGTTGTGGTTTTAACATTTCGGCAACGTCTACTGGGCCACTTAGAGAGGCATGTTAAGTGACTGCAAAGTCTCTGATCGTCTCTTGCAAATTCTGCCTGCAGGCTCTGTCTAAGAGCCTCTACTTGAACCTAAGTCAACTTTACCCTCGATGGGTTCGAGTTGCAGGCAGCGTCGGATTGTGGCACTTCGCTCTGGACAGAGGCCCTTCCACCCCGTTCCCAACATAAGCAATATCGGAAGGGTTCTTATTCGTCCTGCTGAGAAGCGCCCCTGACAACCTTCCACAACCAGATATAAGCACATGCAGTAGTAGAACTCTTAGTGGCAGAGTTCGCCCGGGGAAGTACTACCCCCATACCATCACCAGCCAGGTCATGGGTGCCGGTATAATTACAGGACCACGAGACATTCCATCTTTGTCTCCAGGACGATTATACCTATAAATATTATGCAATTTTGGACACTAAAAGCAATACGATGTCTATAGGTGTCGGCGACCATTTATCACCAGGGTCACCTGCTGATCTGTCAAACACCATTCAACCGTCAAGCAGCGTTGCTATGTTCCTGTCCAAAGAACATGGTGCAAGAGATATTCCATCTTTGTCTGTGAGTAGCAGTGACCACCTACCGTCAGTGTCACCTGCTCGAGCAGCAGAGGCAGTACAGATGTCTCTAGATGACGGTGACCACCTACCATCAGTGTCACCTGCTCGAGCGCCAGAGGCAGTACAGATGTCTCTAGATGACGGTGACCACCTACCATCAGTGTCACCTGCTCGAGCGCCAGAGGCAGTACAGAAGCCTACAGACAGCGGTGACCATCTACCATCAAGGACGCCTATCGTCAAGCAATACTAGATTAAGAAAAAAAAAATAAAAAAATCCAAAAATATGTTTTAAGGTGCAAGTACTTAATAATAAAGTACAAAGCCACATACCATCGGTGGCATGCAATAATAGCTATAGTTAGTATGTAAGTGTTATCATTCACATAGATTTACCGGTAGGTTAAGGATTAGATCACAGTAAGTTGTTATCTAATTCTAGGAATTGCCCTGGAGCTCGAACTTGGCTGTTGAGGTTTGAGACTGTGAGACCAATGTCATCAGCTACCTTGCGAGGCTTCAAAAACTTGCCTTGTATAGGCTGAGAGGGAGCGGAACATATAGACACATCCTGTTCCAACAAGAGTTAGGGAGCTTGCCACAGTTACTTGAACACCCACAGGCTCTAAATGGGTATGAGCTTCGAGTTGGACAAGAATATCCACTTTTGTGGTGGATCCTCTAACCTTGCCTCTCTTAAGCCTTTTCATCCTAATTTCCATCCAAAAAGGATGGCGAGCAGAATTAGAAGGCAGTTGATAACATTGCAGTTTCATGTCCAAATGTGTTACGCAGCACAAAAAAAAATACAGGTTCCTGCTCCAGTGCCTGTGTTAGGCTTATAAAGTAGTGCATTGCTAGAATTAATACATGTTCAATAGAATCAGGTTTACCATCACCGAAATTACAGACATTTGGAACAAAATGTTCATTTACAAAATCATATTTCACCAGTAGCTGCACGCATTTGAGTTCATTACTCTATTCGTTCCAGTATGTTGGTTCAATTAAGTATGGGTTAAACATACCGAAATTGTAACGTTATTGGTGTTTCATGTTCGAATGTTTGTTCTAAATTATTTTCATTGTATTATAGTAATTGGCGTTCGGAACGACGCATTGGTGTTTATTTATAAGCGCTTATGTATAGGCAGGAAATAGTCACCACGCGCAACAACTTATGTGGTGAAAGCAGAAAGGATCCTACGCAACTCTCTGTCCACCTCTAGCTCAGACTGTCCCTCTATATTTAACATAAATACATAACCAACCATACATAATATTTTAAAGAAAACAGGTAGCTAAGGATAACCTTTAATTATAAGTATAAGTTCCTACGGAACTGATTTGCATTCTATAGAGTAAAATATTAATAATAATTTATTTAACCAGTAATTACGATGTCAAAATTTACTTGATATTTTTACTGTGGGTTGATTACAACGAAAGTTACAATTATTTATTAGCAACAAGCAAACGGTAATGCGATCGTATTTAGAAACTGGATTTCATATAACATTAATTACACCACACCAAACACTAATCAGACGCACCTATCAATAATTATATAGGTTAATGAATCACTTGTATTCCGATAATGTAACAGGTATCCTTATCTGATGGTCAGACTGATCACAATAATGGCGTGGAATATCAGCGCTTATTGGGGCTCAGTGCGAGATCAAAATAACTGTAAACGTAGGTACTATGTAACACCAAGGCACCAAAGACTGCTCCCATTCACACCGGGAGAGTTCGAGCCTTGCATCTCGCGCTACATCCCCTTCAGGGTGACCACATCTGGGACACAACTGTGATCCTGTTTTATCATCAATCCAATTTCAATGTTGTACTAAATGTTCGATGTTAATTTTAACAATCAATCGATGTGTATATGTATTCGTAACATTTTGTTAGCTGTGCATCATTATCGTATTTTACAATAGATATTAATAAATGTAACAATTATGTCCAATTACCGTGTTTTATCCAAGTTTACATTAAGTGTCATTATAACATTTAAGGTATTTCAAACAACACTTTGTAATCTTTTATATTTGATGTACGAGTATTATGGTCAATGTTTCGATTTGTCTATCCTTTTGTCTTCAAAAACAGATATGAGTATGTCTAAATCTTTGAAATCTGTTTCCTGTATGCCATTTTTATCGATTCAAATCAAGTTAATATTAGTAATGTATCATTATCATCGCATCATATCATCAAACTTAATGTTCTTATACACGGAGTCAACGTTTTCGTCATTACTAAGTATTTTCATGTTAAATATACTAATTTCTACATTTTATTCGCCTGACGGTACTGAATAGATAAAGGGGTCCTTTTGGGCACTAAAATATTTTAAAAATTGTTCGACTATCCAAATTATTGAAAAAATACGTGCACTATAAGTAGGTGCCGAACACAGTTTTTGGGTGACCGACGTTCATGCTGAACGATCGAGTCTGATAGTAAACCACAAGCGCTTGGCTTTCGTAATCAAAATGGTAAATTATTCTTAAAAATCTATGTTTATAGACCCCTTTGCAAAGCGTTGGGACCAATATAAACACGGATTAGATCTCTGCCTCCATTGGCAATGTTCGTCTGATGCGGCGGCCAACAGTTGGCTAGCCAGTCGAGGAGATTGATGGCATCTACTTTATAACTACTTACTAAATGTCCGTGTAAATTATTGTAAGTTGGTGTTTGGACAATATTATTGTCACTATTATTTAACTATTTGGATTTAGATTAAGTTCAATGTGTTTTAGAAACTTAAGTATTTATGTAGGTAACTTTACCTAAATTTAACGACAGTGTCTAACCAATTTTGGTATTGTGTATTATTTATTAAAATGTCATAAATGTAACCCTATTATATGTCAACTTTTATACTTTGATAGCACTCTGACTGCTGCCCAAGAACATTGGATATATCGTTACTTCAAACATATCTGTTTAATTTAAGTATTTCGATACTCAAGTGTTGAACATGTTGTCTGTACATTTTGTAATTAAATAAAAAACATTTGGAAATGGTGCTACACCTAGCACCACATGAAACAGTTTTGTTTTTTTTCTACTTTTCATTTTTAGGTAGGTACCTGCCTAACCTATATCATTATTTTTATTTTATTTTATTACAATCGGAAAACAAACAGTATTCACACCTAACAAAACAAAAAATTATGCAACAATTAACCAATCACATGTTTTCACATTCAATTAATCTATGAAAAGCATGCTTGAAAAAGAAAAAAAATTAAGAAGAATGAGTAGATTCCTAAAAGTTGAATTTACGAGATATACTCAAGTTTGAAACACTATGAAAAGTCCCTTTAGTTTCTAGCAAAGGATCAGACAGCATGTTTTCACTCGACGTATTACCATATTCTCTAGAAATGGAATCAATTCGGTAGGTACATAAATTAATCAAAGACTTTTAAGGCAAAATGCCTTCTTTTTATGTAATTTTAAATGTTACCAATAAACGGTCGTGTTGATAAACATATCACATGAATATTCGTGTTTTATTTATATCGATTCAACCTACCATTATTAAAAAGTGCTTAGCAGGTGTAGAAAACTAACATCATAACATAGCTTATGACCTGGTTGCTAAAGGTTGCGGGAATACGATGGATGCGAGACGCACAGGACTGTTCATTGCGGTGACACTTGGGGTCACCTATGTCCAACAGTGGACGTCTTTAGTTTGAAATGATGATAATACAAAACTGATGAAGCCGACTGTGGTAGATCATCAAGTTTCTTAATTACTTGAAAACAACTAACCTTTGGAACTACTTCGACAATTTATTTGAGAATAGTGTCATCTCTGAATAATCTGAATAACTTTTTTCTGAACTCTATAGCACTACGCATTTGAATAGTCCAGGTGATTTGAATAGGGCGCTGGACAAAATTACAAAGAATCCTACCTGCAATTTTATATCTAGCTATCCTTTTATTTTACCTTCCTTATATTCACTTCGCTACCTAAACTGCAAAATGAAAAGTGTTTGCGTAGTAGCAGGCTATGTGAAGCGTCTTTATTTAGGTAAAGGTTGGTAACCCGTGAAGCAGAGAGAGTAATGGCGAAAAATCGTGCAGCGAATCACAAAAACCCTATAAATGTCCCTACGTGATGACCCCGAACTATCTGTCAAGAGTTCAAGACTTGCTCTACAAAGAAACAGCAGCTTAATGAGATACAATAAAAGTACCTGGTACATTGCTAGGATAAGCCGTTAACCAGCAGTGGACTGCCAGGCCCCTTGCCCACGACGACTTTTTGTAGCGATGCAGTAGAAATCGCACGTTCGCTTCGAAAAAATCACGATGTTCTGAGTCGCGATGCAAATGTGATACTGTCGCGCTTCTGTCGCGATGCAAAATGCGGTACAGTAGCACAAAAATTAAGATTTTGTATGTAGAAAGTTTTTGTTTTTCATTCGTGCGCCTCTGGGAGGGTGGTGCGTCCGTCCTCTCCCCGTTGTCGCCTGACACGGTCGCGCGTTTGCAGCGATACTGACGGGATGCTGTAGAGAGTTATCATCACTTCTGTAGCGCGTTGCAAATGCGACCAAAACGCGTCAGTAGCGAAGCTTCGCTACAAAAAGTCACCGTGCGAGAGGGGCCTTAGACTTCGAAAACTGGCTACAAATCTTTTCTTCTTTGCTTCTATAAAAAGGTCTCAAGGACTAAGTCTAATTACTGCTGTTGAATGAGAGAGCTATGCTGGGAGTTTCTTTGAGTGTTAGTATCAGAAATAACGTAGGTACCTACGTCATTTCTGATTCCTAGATACTCAGAGAATATTGCCCCGAAAACAAACAGTCGTTGGAAAGTCTCCCTAAAGTGAACCAATAACATGGTGAGGACCGCGGGATTTGGTGAACGCAAGACGAACAGGACCAGTCATCGTGGACTTGGGAGAGGTGGAAGTGGTTCCAGCAGTGAACTTCTTTGGCCTGAAAGGTTTTTTTTTTATTATAACTAGGCTCGCTTTTGACCAATATCTCACCTGATGGCAAGCGATGATATTAGCGACGAGGGAGCACGCTTGCCCAGAAAAACCTATTCACTCTTTACTTAAATCCCCTAAGTTATAGCTATTAGGAAACACAGACTCCGGGAGGGAATTTACTGAAACTGTTCGTAACTTTGCTGTGTGATTTGGGCCGAACCTCTCGGAAAGATGAAGCGTTTTATTTTTAGGTGGGAAATCATTATAATGACTTCTTCAGCGGCAGGACATGTCAATCATTTTCTAACTAAAGCCCACTCCATTCCTATTCCTAGTGGTAGGCTTCGACCCCGCTGGGCCCCTACAGTTTGCTGACATCTCTATGAGGGGCGCAAGAACTGTTGCCTCTAAATCCCATGGTGGCAGGTAAGCTGCAAGGAGGCTCGCCACGTCGCGGAAGACCATGCGATATCCTCGCGCCATCCTGATGGCCATGAAACACTGGCAGGCGCTGAGGCGCTTAGCTTGGCCGCCTTTCAAACAATCTTTTTCTTCTTCCACCTGGCGTTAGTCCCGGCTTTTGCCAGGGTCCGCCTTCCAACTGAGCTTTCTCCACTTTGCCCGATCTTCAACATCCCTTCCAGTAAGGGCATTGGCTCTCATGTCGGACAAGACGACATCCAGCCAACGCTTGCAAGGGTGACCACGGGACCCAGCCCCAAAGACAGCCATATTCATGCATTTCTGACCAAACGTACTCCATAGGGTGGCGCATGATGTGATCGCTCGTCCACCTCGGCATCTTCATCTTCGTGACGTGAAGCTCTTGGGTGTGTCTGCTTAATACATGGCCAACATTCGCCGCCGAAAAGGAAAACAGGCCGTATGATGCATTTTGTGATTCTGCCCCTTGAGGTTCAGAAGCAGTTTGCGGTCGCATACAACGCCCGTTACCTCTCGCCATTTCGTCCAAGCCGCACCTGTACGTGCCTGGGCATCGTCGTCTACGTTTCCAGACTCGTGCGAAACGGATCCAAGGTACCTGAACGTATCAGACCTTGTGATCAGGTCCAAACCTATTCGGATGGTGTTTGAATTCGTACTGCGATACGACATGTACTCAGTTTTTGCCACATTTAGTCTCAGACCACCGTTTACCAAATGTTGACTTTGCGCTTAAGTTGGGCTTTATTCTGGTTAACGAGAGCTATGTCATCGGCATACATCATTAGCCACGGAGGCTGATCTTGGATACATCGAACACAACGTTAAACAAAAACGGGCCAAGACTTAACGCCAGCAGATATTGGGAAGACATTGGATTCGTCAACAGCGGTCTGAACGTAGGACACGGAATCGCGCTACATGTCTCTGATAATGTCAATATAGGCCTCGTCGGGCACGCCCTTGAAGCGAAGTGCTCACCAGATGGGCTACCGAGGAATACAGCCGAAGGCCTTCTGTAGGTCTAAAAAGGCCATATGCGGAGTTCTCCTTCTCTCTGTAAGTCTCAGCCAGAGTCCGCAAGGCGAACACTGCGTCCATGGTGCTGTTACCTGCCCGGAAGCCATGACACAGAGACAGAGCACTCGCTACGGAGCCATGTGACAATGATGCACTCGAAGAGCTACATGATGTGGCACATGATCTTGATACCGCGGTAGGTATTACAATCCCGTACGCGACCTTTGCCTTTGTAGATAGGAATAATCAAGCTTGATCGCCACTGGTTCTCTGGAGGAGCTCGTGGCTAGATAATAACAGCCGCACAGGTCGATCTTCAAGGTTAAGCAACGCTTGCCAAGGTTGGTCTGTGGATGGGTGACCATCTTAACATAACGAGTTTCCTCCGTGCCTCGGATAGCACGTTAAGCAGTAGGTCCCGGTTGTCATTTGTAGATCTTTGGCAGTCGTTACGGATAGTCAGAAGCCAGTAAATCTGACTCCAGTCTTGCCATGAAGTACCGTGTTACCCCAGTTAATGGGTTGTGGAGGTCTGGTAGGCAGCCGCTCCTCGTAAAATACTGGTATTCAGCTAAATCCGGCTTGACTGGAAGCCGACCCCAATGTAGTTGGGAAAAGGCTAGGCAGATGATGATCGCCACTGGTTCGACATTTCCTTGGTGATCATCATGTTATTGTCAGGCCCGACCGATTTCCGGGTCTTCAAGTGGCGAAGAGCAACGCGGGTTTCGTAAAGGGAAATAGGGGAAATAAGTCCAAAATTAGGAAGTTGTTTGGTAGGAAGGTTATGGGGTTGCTGTTTGTTAGACAGCTCTGCAAAGTATGTACACCATCTGTCCTTAAACAGTGGGGGCATCGTAGAGCAGCTCGTAGAGGGGGCGTCCCTTACACAAAGACGTTTGCTAATGTCCCACGGAGCTTTTTCCCGGACATGCGCCAGCTTAAAAATAAGCTTTTGCCCCTCCGCAGTTTCCAGCTTATCGTACAAGGGCGACAAACTTTTGCTGCGGCCTCTGGCTACTGCTTTTTTATCAGCGCACTAAGCCGCTCCATATGCCTCCCTATCCTTCGGATAGTTGGACACTCCTTCTTCTCTCTCTCCTCTCTTCTTCTTCCAAGTCGCCTCCTACAACCTGTCATCCCACCACCACGTCTCCCTGTCTATGGTACGACCGCCACGACAATGCCAAGGACGATGATTGCTGAATCGATCCTAGGCCTTTCAAATAATGATAATAATGCTATTGAACTTTTAACTGATTCATTCCGTAAAACATAACTAAAATATTTGTGTGAAAATGTAATTTGTACCTAATTGTTATTTCAAATACCTAACGCCGCAGTTTTTGTTCATAGTATTTCAAATACTTAGGGCCTGAAAATACATTTGAACATAAATTTATTCATCTAGCGATCTTATGACTGGGTTTGTTTTGCAGAAAATAGCACTCTTCATAAGCAAAATGGCAACCGCTAAATATGACAATCTTTAAGGCCTCTTGTACACGGCTCATGTTTTCGCCATGCGTAGGCACGGTTGTCAGTGTTATATGGATCACCATTAGAGTTTGTTGAAATGCACAGTGGCGTTAAGACAAGGCACCGCCGCCGTGTTTCATCAGTGTTGCATCGCAGTCTATGGTGTCTTGTACACGGTACGTTTTATTAACCGTGCCTACACACGGCGAAAAACATGTCGCGTACAAGAGGCCTAAAGTTGATAACACGCTGCGTCTGTACTGCTTTAGTTACGTTAACATAGGTACGTCAAATTGTCGAGTATCTTGTCCTGAAAAGTGTGAAATACCTATAACACAAGATGACCTGTAGAAAGGTTGTTTTCTTTAGCACATTTTATTCATTGCCCAACTTACAAGAGGCTGTATGTCTGATAGAACAATTAAAAATCATTTTTATGAAAGAAATTTCTTCTTTTACTGATTTTAATAGTCTGGTCTGGATTAGTTCTGTTTACATAATCTGACACCTGACTTTATTTTATATGTACATATTTTGTATTTAATTAAAAATCGTTAGAATGCTAAATCTTGTATTTTATTTATATTTCATATATTTTATTCGTATTTTAGTATTTTATGATATTAGATTATTGATATTTTGTACTTAAATGTGTTTTGCTTAGCCCTGTATATACCGAGAAATTCACTGTGATTAAAATTAATCCGAACCATCATCGTAATAGAAAGTGTAAAATTAATCGAAAGTGCCGAACTTTAGGAATTGGAATCAAACTCTTCCATAACATCTCTGGTACCAACCTATGTAGGTGTACGTGCCTATATGCCTGGATACTTAAAGTCAAGAAAAAAACAAATTTACACATATTTCCTTTATTCATCAATTATTTTCTAAATATAACATATACATAAAATCTTTCAAAATATATTTTTATATAAACAACAAAATACAGTAAAGGGATTCATGCATCTACAGTGTAGGGTTGACTGGGTTACGAAAAATCCCTAACATTTTCTAAAATGTTCATGAGTTATATGAAGAGGCTTCTGTTCAGAAGTCGTACTATACTAATTTGAACTTAAGGTTCACAGTACTTACGCAAAAACCACCTACCGCAAAAATGATTAAAAATTGGTTCATCATTCTAAAATAGGCCTTAGAAACATAAAAATAGAGAAAAAATAAAATTCGCTTACCACCTACTTTCGTCCACAACATTCCTGACAAATACCTACCTAAAAAGTATTATATCTTTTACAAAATTGTAAATATTCGCAAAATAATTTGAAACAGTTAACTAATAATTTGTCCTTACGAACGATTCCTTTAGTTATTATTTTCACATCACCTTATACAATATTCCTTCATTATTCGAATAATTTAGTACAATAGTACTGACGATTCCTTACTAATACAACTCGAGAGCGAAATAACTAGGCACCTGCGTATTGAAGTTGTAAAAAAACAGTAATACTTGAACTGTTAAAACCCGCCCTCATTATTTCGAATTTAAACGCTGTTTACAATATAAACCACAGAAGACCACAGCGTAAAAAAACTCCCAACTTCATAATTTGTCATGCTGAATAGCCTTTATTTTGGTGTGGCAACAAATATACGCAGGATGATGACATCTCACACGACTCTCGTAATTTAATCTTCAAACATGTTTTTAGAAAAATAAGTTTCATTCCACATAGAGCTAAGTCTGCTCTAGAAGTTAAATCTTTCGACTTACTTTTTCAATAATACAAGTCATTTTAAAATTGGTTTACACTTCACTAACATAAAGTTGATATTCATTTAAAACTAAATCATCAATTGAAACCAAAGATTTATACATAATAGACTAGTCACTTTCCATCAGAAGAGATAGTGGTCAAGCGCGCGCCTACCCACAATAAAAAAGTTAACATTCTTAGTGCCATGTTGTTTAGGAGAGAGAATGCACTGCGTCAACAAAACAAGTGTACAGATCACAAGAAAGTCATAAGAGTTTGTTTCAAAACCGCAAAGTAAGCAAGCATGCGGAACAGAAATAATCAATAGCCAGATACATAGTTTTTATATTTGATCAAATTGCTATCAAATATCAAGATTTTAAGTTGAAGTAAAGACAGCTGCAATCTTTCAAAATGCAGCTATCATTAATGTTTACATTGAAATATATGATTACTCCAAAAGTGCATGAAATACATAGCTTACATAACAGAGCAGCGACTTGACGCACACAATATCACTTTTTTATTTAAAACTCTATTAGAATGACAATAAAGTTCATTATCAAGAAATGATTCCAAGTTGTTTGCAATTGTTTCAAGTCTACGTTTTTAGATTGATTTACTTCTGTTCCGAGTGTTAGAGCATTAAAAAGCCTTAATAGTATCAGGGTAGAGAGGACGGACTTTCCAGTCTGTGTTTATCATAAAGGAAAGGTTCCACGTGTCGATTGGCCCGGTTATACGCTCCCCTCACTTTCAAAAATCGGGGACTTGCCCGCGTTATTATACTAAAGAATAAAATAACACTAAAATTAAAACTTTTTTCTTAAAACCGCATAATAATTATGTATAAAATAGAGCAGTAGTTACAATTTTAAATATTTTTAAGAGAAAGAGTGGGTGAGTCACATTGCAATTTATAAGTCCTTTTGAATGTATTTTTATTGTTATTTGTGGTTCCTCTTCCACTAGATTTGAAAGGTATAAATTTTACTTAATTTTGCCCATATTTAAAAAATATTTCAATTTGTGATTTGCGTTAAAGTTATTTTTTGATACAAATAATTTAAAAAAATAGGCTAGTACTCGATTACAATTTGGATAAGCAAGCGTACGCGCTAAGACAAAACAGTACCCATATGGTGTGTGGACTTGCACAAACAGATTACGTATAGCCAGGCCTTTTTATCAGGGGTTAGCAACCCCTTAACATCAGCGGACATCGGTGGGAAAGAATTATATAAAACAATATTTAAAATTAAATTGTCATTACTAGTACAACGTCTTTACGAACCATGAATCAATAGATATTAGATGTAAGAACTGTAGGATATTATATTAATTCAAGAACCTTGATATGCTCCTTTAAGATATACGTATAACTATTTAGAATTTCCGTTACAATATCATAGTATTATTTAGAATATGTTCATTGAGCTACGTCGGTCTGATGGTTAAATCAAAACCATGAGCGAAGTACAATAGTGTATTCGCGTTAAAAAAATAGTTGCTCATCGTTGTCACTCAGCATAGCTACGCTTGAGCAATCAGATCATAGTACGCAAAGCCATCTTTGTATGGACTAGCTAAAGTAAGCTTTTCGGAGAGTACAGATGCGTATTTTGTCAATTTTAAAAATGAATATCTTAGCTCTTCATACAAATAAAAGTAAAAATTACCCAAGTGTGAATTAGCTTTTACTTTTTAATTGCACTGATGAGTCAATATTTTCTTGACGTGAATAGACTATAAAATAAAATAAAGGTAGAATACGTCATGACAAGACATCTTAAAAATTAAACATGTAGGTAGTGACTATAAAAAATAATTGTTTCGTGCAATAAGGAACACCTAAACCTAATGTCATGTACTTTAGGTGATAAAAAGCATATTATAATATTTTTGATCAGTACCTAAAAAAATAGCAATCAACGCACTATAAATACATTCATTAGCTATCTTTTCCAAACACTTCTCTAATAATAATCTAAAATCAAATATTTAAAATATATCATAGATGTTTTACAGGTTTGAAAAAATATTCAAACGGGATACAATTTTAGGTACAACTAATAAATATTTATTGTCAATAATTAACTACAGTAATAGAGTAACAAACTTACCAATACTCAAAGCATTTCTAACAATGTCAGTCTATCTACAGGATAATTGAATGAAGATTTGAAAAGAAATTGTATTTATTCCACAACCAATGCATGTCTTACATATAAGCATAAAAAGCGCATATCCAAAATATTTGCCTTCATTTTAGACTTTAGAAATGTGTAGCAGCCCATTTAACATAAGTCTTTATCATCAGTCAATCCGCAAAAAAATACTCGCAACTTGAAACTATAACTAAACTTATTAGTTTCTAAATTATAATAACTATCATAAGCAAATCACAACTCTCCGGAAACATTTTTAATATCGATCTACTCATTTTAACAGCAAATGATCCTCGAATTAAAAAATCATAATGATACGCAACTAAAACCTGATCTTAAACACCTATTCATCGTCAAATAACGTTACTCACTAGGGTATACAAGTGGATATTGTAAAGTTAACCTAAATACACTAAGTTTGTATAATACTATTGTACGAATATATAAAGTATACGGGTGTAAAAAGGTACTCTTTAATAGGTACTTGGATAATACTCGTACAGCTTGGCCAAAACGTAGTGAAATGGGGTTATAATCTTTTTGTGCTGGCGTTCTCATTCATATAGAATCTGCACATAAGGTGTTTCTAAATACAAAGTTGATGTATTGTTTGGCAAATCTCATTGCTATAAAAAAAAAATCATTTGAACACCTTTTCGCCAACCTATACCATCTAACACATAAATTGTACACGATAAGGTAATGCTAATTCAAAAAAACTGCCTTTACCACAAAATGGAAAACATAATATTATAAACAGGGACGTCACTAGCGGAACAACTATGAGAATTTCATAAAACAATATAAAATCAGACTTTAATACAGTGCATTTCAGGACAAACATTGTAATAATCACAGAAACTACCCAAATGAAAAGATATTTTCACAAAATATCTATAGATTTCGAGATAAGCTTAATAGTAGCAAAAAAATGTACACATTTAGAATATCATAGTACATATTTAAAATCTAACGTGTTGTCACGATAGGAACAAACCATAAAACAAGACGGGACGGTATCGTTATTTCACGAGCCACTCTAGCTTTAATGAAGAATAATTATAAACTTAAATTGAGATTCTATATCATTATTTCACCCGACTGCAGTCAAAAAGGATAGTGTCGCTAATAAGCTGTAAAGATCTCAAATCACTAACATATTCTAAAAAGCTGTCATTATAAACCTATAGTAGAATTTCATATATTCGCAGTCGGGTTTAACTACATATATTGATTATTATTTATCTTACCTGTATATTTTCTTAAATGACTAAAACTAACAATTATTGTTTTTTTTTTGTAGTGTTTATAGGTAGTGAATACAGATTAAATATTGATATAAATTGTCTACTATAAAGATATTCTCAAAAATGTTTCATTCATGTTAGAGATCATTGTTAATATTGGAACAGACTATGGAAGTGCTTATTGACATTAGTTTACAACATTCGCTGAGACTAATACTACAAGCTCGGATCGGCTTTTTAGCCTGCTTACATCAAGATTAATTAGTATATGATATTACGTTTACTCCGGTGTGTGGATGGCCGCTGTCATTGGTCGTTTAAGATCGGATGAAGTCCCATTGGTTGGTGGGTTGGTTGTCGCAGATCACCATGATAAGAGGCTCGCTTCGGTAAGCTCGGTCGACTCCAAGGCACATGCCTGCAGCTGTGTTGTATATTGGGCTGCCAGCCTGAAAAGAATACAATATAATGTTAGTATGTTCATTTCTGTAGATAATGCAGTCAAGTACTGCATCGTGCTTTAGCATGATTTTACTATAACAAGGTTTTTTTTTTAAATAATAAACTAAAATTCAGAATTCGAATGAAACGTAGTTTGCTAAGTATTAATCAAGTGTCAAGTAAGGGATTCAAACCGCCCAACACAAAGACAGGTTTAATCCCGTGTTAAAAACTCTTACTTTTTACACCTTCTGTGAGATAATTAAAAGACAATATACTGAAAAAAATGGACTGACTGGAAGCCGACCCCAATATAGTTGGGAAAAGGCTAGGCAGATGATGATGATACTGAAAAAAAATATACACTTGAGAAATGTAACTATTATTTACCTACAAGTTAATGTTAACAATCACTTGACGCGTTTTGAGATTTTAAACTAATAAAATTCACTACTGAATTGAACTATAGTTTTTTTTTCAAAACCACTTATTATTATATTTTTCGGTTCTATTGGTTTTTGAATACACTCTTTTTAAGAACGTACATTTTAATTCACTAAATCAGTATTTTTTTTTTCAAACGATTTTATCTTTCCAAATTCAAATCACATTAGTCCTTAGGGATCGCCCATACTACACAATATCCCAAGTGCCAGAATGTATTGCCTTAGGTTGTAGGACTTATAAAAGAGTATTATCGAGAAGGTGGTGTAAAGAATATATTTGCTGTAGTCAAATATCCTCATGAAAGGCTTCGTCAGATTTTACTTAATGATTGTACATATTTGAAATACTTATGAAGGAGTTCCGTACTATTACCCAGTTACTGGGTTCTGGAGGTCTGGTATGCAGTCACTCCTTGTAAAATACTGTTACACAATGCATTCTGTTTAACTGAAGCTGACACCAACAGAATTATCTTGGTAGATTGATTCAAATTGGCTTTTTTATGATGCTAATAGATTCAACAGAAAGGCTGACGTATTATTTTTAAATTAAAGCAAAGCGGAAGAAAAAGAAATACAAGAAAATTAATGCATTTCGTAACGGTTTTCATTACTTCGAAAGCCAACCAAAAGTAATTTTAATTTAACTAGGATTTCATAATAAGGGATTAGAGAGATTGACATAAAATAAGCACTTACAATTGTCTTATCAATACAACAGTGGTACTTGTTATATAAGAACCAAGAGATGTATATTATAAGGAATTTATTTTCAGTTAGGCGCAGACTGCAAAATGCGTTCTTCAAAGTGAACAAAAAAAAAGCGTAATGGGTTATCTACAACTTAAAACATAACACTTTTTTGAGGTGAAAAATCATGTAATGACTTTCCCGCCCTTCGCTTCATTCTTTTGCTGACCAAAACCACACGTATGTTCCTTCAGTTGCCTTTTGCGTTCGTTTTGTAAGACCACGAGTATCCCTTTCATACGTTATCAAATGACTTCAATGGTTTGCTGACATCTCTTTGAGGCGCGCGTGGAACACTACGCGCCGTCCACGGCTCGGTCCTTATAGGACGACACGGGAAACTGCATACGTCTACGGGATCCGAACTACGGGTTACTTACCTTACAATTGCAATTTTGCGACTGGGAACTAACTACGGGGCCTAATCTACTAGTATAAGTAATGAACTCACGCCTCCAAACATTTTCTCCCACTCCTCGGCCGATGGCTGTTCGTTACACTTCCCATGGCTCAGCACCAAGTTATCAAAGACGTCATAGCACAGAATGTGCCCCAACTCCTGCTGGATACTTATCGCTTTTAAGTCCCAATACTTTACGTTATTTATAAATTCCACATGTTTGTATGCAGGCTAGAAACGAAACGTTTTCAATTGCACGCATATTGGACACATTTTAATTATATTTCATCCAATTGAGCTTGAGAAATACTCATGCGTACAAATGTTCTACGACGTCTACAATCGTTTCAGCCCTTTCACAAATCATGCACAACACTACTTAAAGCTGTTCGCATTACTATTAACTACTTCATACATACCTTTCAGTTGACACCCAGTCTTATCATAAATATAGTTACTCAATAAGTAGGTCAGATAGACTGTCATCATCATTTCAGCCGAAAGACGTCAACTGGTGGAGATAGGCCTCCCCCCAGTTACGCCACAACGACAAATCCTACGCGTCTGGCAACCATCGAATTCCCTAGACTCTTAACAGGTCATCGATGTACCAAGTAGGGCGCGTTTCATTGTCAGGTAAGTTTGGCGATTCTACAGACTGTCGGTAACCTTGGTAGGAGAACCACTCGGGAATACCTTCATTTCTGATTACATAACAGAAAGAAACTCCAAATTCCACGCATAGCTCTCTCCATTTACCTTTTAAGTCTTCTGATGAGGCGTTTCGATTTTGAGGATATTCGATTTTGAGCATTATATTACAATACTACCTCCATAACCGACGAGCGTTCGCGTGTAATGTAACATTATAGATTTGTTTTTGAGCATTACATTACAATACTACCTCCCTGACTGACGAGCATTCGCGTATAATGTAACATGGCCAGACGCAACAAAAAAAGCGCATCGATGTTACAAGTTGTATCAAAATATTACACGTATCATTACAAGGTGCGCATTGTAATGCTCAGTTCTCCTCCTTCACTGATGTAAACTCGTTTTGTATTTACCGATTGCGCACTGTAACGCTCGGTTATTCTCGCTCACCGATGTAATGCTCTACTCTAACATTAAATTACACGTGAATGCTCCCGGTGAGGGAGCGCCTTAATAGTAAAAAATATATTACGTCAAAAATGTATTAAAATAAATTATAAAAATAGCCAATCGACAGGAGCAGTTTTAAAGTCTGTCACTTTGGCGCACTTGGTATGACGTCAAAGTCTATCAAAAGGTTAAGTTACATTAGAACTGGAACGCATATCACTTCAGATATAAAAAAACATCGCTCACATACCACGTGCTTGCACTGTAGAAATCCAGTTGTATGATATAATACGAGATAAAAGAGGACAACACAATAATAATGTTTAAAACAATTCGTTCACCTCATGCTTGCAGTTTGACCCATAGTTGATGGACATTAACTAATACAAAAGATATAAAAAAATTAGCTTATCAATACCTCATGCTAGCAGAGTTTTGGCCCACAGCTGGTGACACTTACTAAGTACGCGAAAAGATATTTAAAAAAAAATATATCGGGTGTGTCTGCCATTGACGCACAAACGTATACCACAGATCCAGTACACGATTCTGGATCCCCGAGTGGTAGAATTTTTCGTCGACTTTTTCCTAATTTTTTAACAAAAATCTGTATTTCTTCAATTTTAAATTTAAAATAATTTGTTTACGTTGTTATATTTTTTATTAATTCATGAATCCCCGACCGGTCCTATGAGACCGCGCTGTTATTGTGTCTCGTTTTGTGGGTATGTGATAGGTTAAAAAATAATTAATTAAAAAGTCATCAGGGTTAATCAAATCGTTCTTCTAATAAACCCGATCGACATTTTAATTCAAAAAGTAATTCATTCATTTTTCTCTCTAAAAATGTTAGAACAACCATTTTTCACAATTTAAAATTAAAAAGCAAAGATGTTTTTCAATTAAGAGAAAGCCGACGAAAAATTTCATCACCGAGGGTGATCATGTACTGAATCCATGGTATTCTTTTGTGCATGGATGTCTGACACACCTGTATATATATAAAATTGGACTCACCGATCCCTTGTGTTTCCATTCCTGTGAGCCTCCAAGTTCGTGGCATTTGCTCAGCTTCGGTGCTACATTGTTCGAGGCGTCCAAGCATAACGTGCGACCCAAAACCAACTCATTACGACTCGTTTCAAACCACATCTGAAATATATTTAAAGTAACATGTCACAAAAAAGGTCAAAGAAGAGATGGATGGATTGTGTAAGGTAAATGGTATGAGGTGACAGGACAGTATGGAAAAAAAAAACGTCAAAACGACCCCAAGTTATATAGGATAAGGGCAGTAGGAAGAAGTTAAAAACAAATTCTCCGGTGGTTCGACCAGATGGAACACTGGCTCATACAGCGAAAGAGAAAGCAGGTCTCTTTGCATCTCTCTTCGCCCATAATTCACGTCTTAAAACTGGCAGTGCTACTCCACCGACTCTACCTCACTGCGGCACCTCGATGCCCGAGGTTTGTTAAAGCACTGTTTCGTCTAGACGTGAATAAAGCTAGTGGACCAGATGGTATTCCAGCGATTGTTCTCAAGGCATGTGCGCCTGAGTTGTCTCCTGTTCTGACGCGCTTGTATCACGTCTCATATAGGACTGGTATAGTGCCCAAGTCCTGGAAGCTTGCCCAATGTGCAGCCTGTGCCCGAAAAGGGCAGTCGCGCCGATCCTGCCAACTATCGGCCGATTTCAGTAACCGCCATACTCTGCAAGATTATGGAGCGTGTATTGAACTCGCGCCTCATGATATACCTGGAAGGTGACCTCAGTGACCGACAATACACCTTGGCTCCTACTTTCCGGAATGTGTCCCTGGAGTGCACCGACCGTCTTCAGCTTTTGAGATTCGAAGTTTCTTCAGACCTCAACTTTGGGCGGTTCATTGAGTCTAAAGTCAAGGTAGCTGTTAAGAAACTTGGCGGTCTTGCTAAGGTTCGGCAGTACGTCACACCGGGATAGCTTCTTATGCACAAAGCAAAGCACAAGTCCGATCATGTGTGGAGTACTGCAGCCACATTTGGGTTAGAGCTGCAAAATGCCACCTGGCAACTTTAGACTCAGTGGAAAGGCGTGTGAAGAAGCAAATTGGAGATCCAGATTTGGTTAAGTCCAATCTACAACGCCCAGGCGCACAGGCGTAGGGTAGCCAGCGTTTCGGTATTTTACAAGATGCATTTCGGATAGTGTGCGAGGGAATTGCACGAAATGATTCCGCCTAGGCAAGCGAGCACCTTACCATCAGGAGCGATAGTGGTCAAACGCGAGCCTATGCTTAAAAAATGCCGAGGTGTAGGTAGGTAGGTTAGTAGAGGTAGAGATAAAGCAGGAAAAAGCAAATGGGTATTTTCTCATTGTTTTATAGAGGGTTTAATCACGATCTAATTATGCCACACCCTAATCAAATGGATTAGAATGGTATACAAACACATACCTGACTCAAGATCCTGATGCAGCTAGCCAGTACCAAGCCACCTCCCTTGGTCTTTACGTCCTTCTCGCTCTGGATGCATAGCGAAGTATTCTTCAGGCGGATTTGGTAGGAATCAGTGTAGTTACGCTTGCTGAAAAAATATATTAACATGTCATCGTCAATAGAATCAAAAGGTATATATGTAAATAAAATGTTTAATATGAATGTAAATAAAGTAGAACGCGTTATGTGTGTACCCGTGAGAAAATAGGTTAAGAAGAACAATGAGCTATTTGTGAAGAAACTCTCTCTAGTCTGAAGCCTATATGGGTAATGCAGAACAGGGTGTAAAGTCCCGCCAACTTTTCGTCGTTGTTTTTAATTGTTGTGTGTTTTAGTCGCAGATAACCATGGCATCGCGATGTAGGATTTTGTTTTATAATCCCTTTGTGGCGCATAGACCTTATCAGAAAGAACATTGTAAGTGAAAATTTGGGTTTCTCTTGCAGGTATGGGTTATGTCTGCCATAATCTATATATATAAAAATGAAACCCGTTTTCCGTTGTCACGACATACCATGAAAACGGCTTGACCGATTTGGCTGATTTTTTTTTAATGTTCCTTGTAGTTCAGTGATGGTTCTTACGGAGAGAAAAATTCAAAAAAAAAAAAGTTACGTAAAGTAGTGTAGGGTAGTGTAGGGTAGTGTAGGGCAGTGTAGGGTAGTGTAGTTTAGGGTAGTGTAGGGTAGTGTAGGGTAGTGTAGGGTAGTGTAGGGTAGTGTAGGGTAGTGTAGGGTTGTGTAGAGTAGTGTAGGGTAGTGTAGGGTAGTGTAGGGTAGTGTAGGGTAGTGTAGGGTAGTGTAGGGTAGTGTAGGGTAGAGTAGGGTAGTGTAGTGTAGTGTTGTGTAGTGTTGGGTAGTGTAGGGTAGTGTAGTGTAGGGTAGGTAGGGAAG
The DNA here is from genome assembly GCA_030763345.1 of Mythimna separata. NCBI lineage: Eukaryota > Metazoa > Arthropoda > Insecta > Lepidoptera > Noctuidae > Mythimna > Mythimna separata. The sequence continues at coordinate 14,738,877 of CM061167.1, read as the reverse complement.
GTAGAGTAGGGTAGTGTAGGGTAGTGTAGGGTAGAGTAGGGTAGAGTAGGGTAGTGTAGTGTAGTGTTGTGTAGTGTTGGGTAGTGTAGGGTAGTGTAGTGTAGGGTAGGTAGGGAAGGTAGAGTAGGGTAGCGTAGGATATGTAGAGTAGTAATTTGATGGGAGCGAAGCCGCGGATAAAAGCTAGTTAAAAAATATTTATAAAATTACCGTACTAAAAAAATATAAATTATGTAGGTAACTACTTGTCTAATAAAATTGTTGCTATACTTAGATATATTTTTTTAATTAAGGGCAGAGAAAACCCATTCCTGCAAAAAACGCAAATTGAAAACGATTATAATTCCTTAAAGGCTCATATTATCTATATATATAACTGCTCATATATAACTGCCATATGGGATATTTCAATTTTGTCTCTAGATAAAGCCCTAGTTTTCTTAGAAACTTATTAGATACAATCAAGGGTCCTGACTCCTGTCTGCCTGTTTGCCATTAATTACAATTCAATTCCTTTTACAATAGTTTTTAAGTCCTTGTTAGGCGTTAACTGTGAGATATCTGAGCGTTAGCTGTGAGATATTTGAGCCTCTCAGCAGTCATCTGCCTCTTTGGCTGTTCAGGGTTAATATTCCAAATGTAAATACAGCATTATAATATGCATGTAGGCATGTAGTGTACGACGGGGCTGTGGCTGTCATACGTATCGCGCTTATAAAAGTCCATAATTAAATAAGGAACTACAAAAAAGGGCCGGTTATATCTATTAACAGCTTCTTCTTCTTCCTGCCCTCATCCCATATTACTTGGGGTTTGGCGCAACATGTTTTTTTCTTCCATTCTGTCCTGTCACCCATCATAACATCACTGACTCCCTTTTCTTTCATTTCAGTCTTCACACAGTCCATCCATCGTTTCTTTGACCTCCCTCTTCATCTCCATCCGTCCACATGTAAATTCATAACTCTTTTAGTAACATTCATTTCATCCCTCCTCTTCACATGACCATATTAACAGCTAGTAATTAAAAACATAGCTCATTCAGCAAACGGAAGCAGCTGGTATTTAAACTGGGCACCCGTGTGCAAAATCAGTTAAGACTTTAATAACACGGTGGAGCATTAAACTTTCTTTTATAATCGCAGCGTTTTCTCTGTTTCCATTGCTCTGACACGGTTGCAATTAATGTCTTGCTTTTTAATAAGACAGAACTTTCCAGATGAGCTAGAGGTATATACTCGTGTATTAAGATATCTGGCCTCATCTAGTTTAGATTACAATGACATGATATTTTTAAAACCTATTAAAAAAGTCTACCCTGCACTAGGAATAACTCCTCCGTCAATTAACTTACATAATACACCCAGGCCCGGATAACCTATTTGTTGACTTGCCACACGCAGCTCAGCTACAGAATAATTGTCATTTATCATTATCATTTATCCGAAACTGCCACGTTGATAGAACTGAGCGGGCTAGTCATAGATTTTTTTTTAAGATTGGAAATCGACAAAATGGCTTGACTTGAGGGCGGAGCGGGAGGGCGTGTCAGACTTCTACTGACTAAAACCCACTCCTACTTCATACTTACCCTTTATTCCAGGGTCCGTCGTTCAACCCAGGGCCCCAGTAGGCTTCGACAAAGCCTACTACAGTTTGCTGACATCTCTTTGAGGCGCGCGTGGAACAGGACTATTCATAGATGATGTAATAATCTTTTCTTCCAACTATGCTTTAGCTCTATTCAGCCAGCCGATATCAATATTTTTTTTACGTACGTATTATTTGTTTCTATCCTACTTGTTCCAAATTTAAAAAATGATTGCTGCTAACTCTGATTTAAAAATGAAAGAAATTTAAAAAAGTGATTTGGCGGAAACTTTGTTAATTTTGTTTTGACAATATTTTTGGAAACGATAAAGTGTGAACTATCTGATTTTGAGTGTTTCGGCTTCGAATTAAAATGGAATCATCTAGCGACACCATAGCGACACATTAACTCCGGAAAACATTCTAAATGAAGCCGACAGAGTTATAAAAACTTCTATTTTAACTGTTTGATATTATTTATTATTTTTTTTTTTTTTTTTTTTTTTTTTTTTTTTTTTTTTTTTTTTTTGTATTCCTATAGGTAATAGTTGAAAGAAAAGCAGATTATGCACCTCGCCTTAAGTAATTTAATATTGTCTCGTGCCTATTAGATTATAGCCCTCGCTAACGCTCGGGCTCTAAATCAGGCACTCGGTGCAATAATAAATTACTTTGTGCTCGATGCAATAATCTACTATAATTAACACTTGCTAGTGCAAGAACATTTTCTTTTAAATTACCCATTTACTCATCAAGCCTTATCTCTCCTATTAAACGAGGACTCGTTTAATATAATAGGTATTAAAGTAGTAAGCTAATCAAAGTCAAAATCTCATTACCAAGTGCTAACCACTTGGTAATGAGATTTTGACTTTGATTAGCTTTGTTGACTGCTCATGGATTCATTAAAATGCTTATAATTAGTTGTAGGTACTAGTGTACCGAAATGTACTACATATGACGTCACCGAAATCATGCTTCGCGCAAGCAAAGTTCTCCGCGCGATTTGAATAGATACCACAGTCCGAAATCATATATCGGGCAGTAGCCCACCGGACATAATATCCCGTCCGGTCGGAGGATCGTCCCTTTTCAATGGAGGTTTGTGAGACTTTACTCTCTGTTCCACATACCGATCGCATGCGCAATTCATACATCCGAGGTAGTCTTGGTGTCCGTGAAGTGGGGGAAAACTGCAAGAGTGTCGTCTGCGATGGTATGGCCACATCATGCGCCGCCCTAGGGAGTACGTTGGTCGGAGATGCATGGATATGGCTGTCCTTGGGGCTAGGTCCCGTGGTCGCCCCCGCAAGCGCTGGCTGGACGTCGTCAAGTCTGACAGAGCCAATGGCCTTACTGAGAAGGATGTTTTCGACCGGGCAAAGTGGAGGAGACTTAGTCGGAAGGCGGACCCTGGCAATGGCCGGGATTAACGCCGGGCAGAAGAAGAAGACTCTCTGTTCCACATACCTCCAAACTGGTTACTTCACTTATGGAGTAGTAGGATATTATAAAAGACCTTCTATGAAAATTCACACACATTACAATTTGCCTGCTGCGGTTTTTCCACATGATTATAATTTAATTCAAGGCTAGAGTGAATAGGCGATTATCAACGATTGCATCATCGCTTACTATCAGGTGAGATCGTACTGAAGCATTTGTTGATATAATATATAAAATAATATCTTTTTAAGGCATACTATAATAATGTACTAAATTGTATCCAAATCGTTTCAGTTTTAACCGTTTAAGCGTGAAGGAGTAACAAACAAAAAAGTTTGTATTTATTTATTAATATGTGTTACAATAAAAACTTGCAAATGCTCTCCAGAGCGCCACAAAGGAACAAACATACATAGACTGGTAAACACATAACTCACCTTAAAACAGCGATGGCGGATGGAAAAAAAAAAACAAATTAAAAAAGAAACTTACCGCGAATGCCACGGCTGGAACTTATTCTTTTCAACATCATTCAGAGCAGCCATCCTTTTCTTGGCCATAGTGTTCTCTCCAGAATCCAGTTCAGGGTAGACATTCTCCAGGTACCATTTGAAAGACTTGCATTTCAGGCTTTTACGTAAGTTGATCCTTGAAGAGAGATCGCCGAGTTCTAAGTGTGCCACTCCCGGATTGTGTTCTATTACTCGATTCTGAAATTGTTGAGAAAATATTTGAGTAAAATATGTTTAGAATTGAATTTGCAGATCGGAGATGCTCATGATGTTTTTCAAATTAACTCCATTTTGTCTCATTTTCTCTTTTATCAAAATTTGTAATATAAATAGCAAAGAGAAAGGAGGATGCAAATCCTACGCCCAACTTCTAATAGCTATGTGTTATTATCATTGGACAGGTATTATTGAGCTGAATAAATTCCAAATTTTAATCCATTTAGATTCATTCAAATGTTTCTTCTTAACAAATACTATAACAATAATATTTAGTAATATTTAGTAAATGGCTTATTCTTCGCTCGATTTTTTATGAGGGCAGGAAAGAAAGTTCACAGAAAACAGAACAGACAATAATTCCTTCGTATGCCCACAGCCCGCCTCCCAAATCTTCCTTAAACATATCTATGGTGGGATCATGTTCATGCCCAGCACCAGATTAGCGAGACCAAATCTAAATAGGCTTAGCATAGGACACAAACACAAAACTGTGATGCGACGTCACATAATAAAATTTGCAAGCTCACACGTCACATCATAGGAACTCGGTAACTGAACGTGCATCGCTGTAGGTATGGTCACCTGAACCAATACTTTGCCGCACGAAATTGCATCGCAGGAAGTTTTGGTGTGGAGGAGCCTTGAGTCTTTGGGAACGAAAGCGTAAAGAGAATTCCAAAAGAAAAGAAGAGTGTTTTGGATTCTAGAAGGCTACGCAAGACCATAAGCATTGCTTTCCATTCAAATCAGAAAACAATCGGAAGTACTATTATAACAGATTAATAATAATATTATTGTTTTAGCTTGCCCATTGTCCTAAACTACCTCGGCTAACTTAGGTCTCATAACATGAAACAATGGCATACTTTCCTCTTTAACTAGTATTTTTTAAACAAGTCATAATCAATTAACAACACATTACGGTGCTTCATCATCATCATCTTCCTGCCCTTATCCCGTTTTATTTGGGGTTGGCGAAACACGTTTTTTCCTTCCATTCTGTCCGGTCACTCGTCACACTATCACTAACTCCCTTTTCTAGTTTCAATAAATTAATCAACAAATCGAATATTATTCATATTGACTGACTGTTTAAAGTTTATTAGGACAAATGTGATAATTATCATCTGTGAGTTAATTAGAACAAGTATACATGATGAAATCATTATAGTGTGTCAATGACCTCTGGCCTTTCTCCTTTACGCTGTTTTGTTACTGACCAATACCGGTATTTGACTGGATTTTGTCAAATATTACTAAAACGTGACGTCATAAAAGCAAACAGGGCCTCACTTTTCAAAATCAACAGTTATGAAGCCAATGATCGACAATTCTGATACTGTGATAATAGCAGACTTGAGTTGAGGCCCATATTATGGCGAAGTTGTGACAAATTTAACATTTAAGAAAAATAGAGATAGTACTAGAAATGATGTGTGACTTTACTCGTAAATATGCGGTATCCTGTGTAAACGACGATTTGCATGACAAGGACAGAACAATAACCTACTAAACGGGAAACAGATGACAAAAGTAAATTTTTGCGGGAACGGATACAGAAGCGACGTCGACGACAACGGCGCGATGACATTTTTACAAAATTAGGTAGCGGTAAGTTATATTTTATTAACAGCAGTGTGTTAACTTTCGATCATATATCTGTTATAACAGATAACTGTTCCAAAAATGTAAATTAAATTATCTTGAATAGCCTATAACTTTTATTTTTTTCGTTTTCATTCAATTACATATTGATAGTAATCAACTAACCAATTATGTTAAATAAACACACACACAACTGAAGCAAGATTTTAGATGATCGTCTTCCCAACAGTCTCTAAGTTTTATGTTTATACGCCCCCTCCCCCCCCCCCTCCAATCCTTGTACATTGCTGGCATAGATTTAGATTCCAAGTCTGTTTTAGATTCTCAAGGTGACCTGCCAAATCTTCTATTTTCTTGGCAGCTCAATTTAGCATTTAGTGCAGAAAGCTAGTTTTTTTTTTTAAATTACGGTTTCAATTCCCTTGTCTGATTGGCCACAAATGACCCATATGATTTGAAAAGTTCCCTTCCTTTCTGATTGATCTGTCTACAATTATCAATCTTCTTCTTCCTGCCCTTATTTCATATTACTTGGGGTCGGCGCAACATGTTTTTTTCTTCCATTCTGTCCTGTCACCCGTCATAACATCACTGACTCCCTTTTCTTTCATATCAGTCTTCTACAGAGTATCAATCAAGTTACCTAAATGTTTCTAGTTCAGACTTGGCCAAAGCGCTTTATTCATCAGAGATCGATATTTTATATTACTATCGGTAATGTTCACACTTTTGGGACTCAGACCTCCTCTCTAGAACGGGGAATGGGCTGTAATCAGCATGCTTTCCCATTATAGTATATTTACCTATAATTCGTGGAAGTAAGTAACCCTCTCCTCTCCACGTTCTTTTAAAAACCCGGAATCATAAATATAACGATTTTTCTAGTGACTACAAATCCCCTGTTCTTTGCTTTCCAGAGCCAGAGTAACTCTGTTAAGCCATTCCACAAATCTAGCACAGCAAAATTGAGTTCACATTTGGTACAAAAGCTACTGACCACATAATCGTCCATCCAAACGCGGGCCATGCGCATAGAGTTGCGTAGCATGTAATCCTCCTTTTCGCCAATACCATAGGGTCGGCGCTTCCGGAAAACATGGCCGACTCGGCTGCACGGGATCAACTCCAAAGAACCACCGCACATCCAGATCTAAAAATGTTAAAAAAAATAGTTTGAATTAGGATTCATTTGAAAACTCTTCAGGAAAAACAGAGTGTTAAAAAATGCTGCATTATAGAAGAACTGGTATAAAATAAATACAAGTGTATGACAATCCTGATATTTGCAACCACACACCCACATAGGTTGTGGAAATCAGGAATCATGCAGAGACTCCGGCAGGGAATTCTACTCCTTCTTACACGTACAACACAATAAAATGTTTTCACAAAATGTTTTGTAAGTACGTATGGGTCAGATGTCCACATTTAGGTACCGGTGGTATATCGCCGTACGTCTAGTGGTCCTATGATTAAATGGGATTGACCATCTTCTGATGTGATTAATTATAATGATAATACAGTAAAGAAAAGACCAGAATATCCTTTGGTGCAGAGCACCTTTTCACATTTCCTCCCTTTTTTTTACATTCTTTCCTATTCACATATTATGCTTACCCTGAAAGAGATTTCCAGGTTCTCTCCGCCCCACACATTCATGCCCTCATCGTACTTCCCGATATAGTTGAAATACTCGCGGTAGATAGCAAACAATCCACCCGCCATGGTCGGAGACTTGATTGGCTTCACGAAATCTTCATCAGCTGGAAATACAGTCACATTTTAATTTATCTATTGTACGTATTTAGAAATATATGGTAGGCAGCCGCTCCTCGTAAAATACTGGTATTCAGCTAAATCCGGCTTGACTGGAAGCCGACCCCAATATAGTTGGGAAAAGGCTAGGCAACGTATTTAGAAATATATAAGTATTTTTATCAGTTACCTAGTACCCATAACACAAGCTCTGCTTAGCTTGGGACTAAATGGTGCTGTGTGAAAGTTGTGGAATATATTAAATAATTTTAATTCGTGCGCAAAAATTTAAATGAGGATATGTCGCACTCATCTGAATAAATTAGTCAGCTAATTTTTGTATTCATACATCTGGCAAAAGTTTTCGCGCAATTAGTTGGTTAGTTATCCCTCAGCCAGTTCATTAGATGCGTTTGTTGAACGGGCCAGTAGCATAGCATAACATCAGGCAAGGGCGTCGCCAAGGGGGGGCAGGGGGGGGCAGCTGCCCCCCCCTAGAGATCAAATGTACAGATCGTCCGTTATAAGTTGGCGAGTGTGAAGTTAGGCTCTGCGAATTTTGGCGCTTGAAATATCGTACAAAAACCTCCCTGACGGGGTCAGTGTGGTGGACGACATGCTGGTCCTGGCGCGGGGAGAGTCGTACCAGGCGGCGGCCGAAACAGCGACACGCGGGGTTGCGACAGTCGTAGACAGGATCTAGAAATTGGGACTCAAGGTGGCATTGCACAAGTCCGAGGCCATGTGCTTTCATGCCTCGCCCTCTGCCCTCGGACCGCGCCACCACCGGGTTCCCAAATATCAGTAGGGGGGGGGGGTCCACATCGGCGTCGGGTCGACGATGAAGTACCTGGGATAATGCTCCTCGACAGCCGGTGGACTTTCGAGGAGCATTTTTGACGTCTGACTCCCAAACTGGACAGGACTGGGACTGCACTGAAGTGGCTCCTGCCTAACCTAGAGGGTCCAGACGCCCCCTGCCGGAGGATCTACGCGGGGATCGTTCGGTCCATGGCCCTTTACGAAGCGCCGGTCTGGGCGCCGTCGCTGGGTAAGCGTCAGGTGGCCTAACTGAACGCTTGAGGGTCATGGCCATCCGGATGGTGCGGGGATATCGCACGATCTCCCGCGAAGCGGCGAACCTCCTTGCTGGCCTGCCACCCAGTGCCGTAACTAGGGCGGTGCGAGCAGTGCCCAGGCACAGGGCGCAGACCCTGGAGGGGCGCAGAAATGACCAGACTAAGCCTGGTTCAATTTTTAGGGGCGCAGTTTTGAAAGCTCGCACCGGGTGCATGAAAGGCTAGTTACGGCACTGCTGCCACCGTGGGATCTGGAGGCAACAGTCCTTGCACGCATGCACGATTTGCGCGTGGAGATGAACGCCGGGGCGAAACTCCGTTGCCGCGACTTGTCGCGGTATGGCGGACAGGGTTCCGGCGGGATCTCAGGGTGGCATGGCGACTGCGACTGTCGCAACCCAGTGCTGGGCACGCCGTCATTACGGCGGTAAATCCCCTCTTTGAGGTGTGGTTGGAAAGAGGTCACGGCATCCTCTCGTTCCGTATGACGCAGGTCCTTACCGGACACGGTAAGTTCGGGAGGTTCCTGCATCGGATCAAGAAGGAAAGGACGCCCGGGTGTCGCCATTGTGTGGACCGCTCGAAGGACACGGTGGTGCACAGGGTAGAGGTGTGCCCCACTTGGGCGGAGTACCGCCGTATCCCCGTGGAGGCTATGTCGGTGGTGGCGACTTGTCGCGCCAGGCCCTGGTACAGGTCATGATCCGGAGCGAGGAGGGGTGGCGAGCGGTCGCCTCCTTCTGCGAAGCAGTAATACTAGTGAAGGAGGCTGCCGCCGCGCCGCCGCCGAGACCCCGATCCCAGTTTCCGACCACCGTAGGCGTGGGCTTGCAATCCGGTAATAACCCGGACCAAGCCCAGTCGTCAAAGGCGCGTTCTGTTTTACGCGCGCCTCAAGGAGATGTCAGCAAACTGTAGGGGTCTGGTACGGCCGAAGCCTCCGGGGAACACGGAAATTCCGAAAGGTGAGCCCGTGTCCTCCCAGATCGAAGGCAACGAAGGAACGGGGTGGGGTTTAGTTGGTAAGAGTCTGACACGCCCTCCCGCTCCGCCCAAGAGCGGAAGAAGTCATTCTGATGACTCCCGACTTGAAAAAAAAATCATCGTCGAGGCAAAGACTTTCAAAGTGTAATGCTTCATGCTCTCGGCGTTCATATTTTTTATCATTCATAATATTGCCCCATTGCCCCCCCCTTTGTCATAAGCTGGCGACGCCCTTGACATCAGGCATATTATATTCCTACTGTTGTGACCCAGGCCTCCTCTCTAGGAGAAGGCATGTGCTGTAATCCACCGGGCCCAGTGCGGGTTGGTGGATGTCACATGTCTTCGAATTTCTGGTTCTAGGACATGCCGGCTTCCTCACTATGTTTTTCTTCTCCACGACGAAACACAAACGAGCCAGATGTCCATTTAATTAGATGAGTTTAATGAAGGCCTAGGCGTCCAATTAGCTGACTATTACAACCAGATAGCTGCACGATATACATTTTAAGCGATATAGGAGTTCTGTATTTCAATCCTAAAACATATTATCAGCTAGATATATATTCTATTTCGTAAAAACCGGTTGGTCTTGCATTTGTGTGTAGTTTCACAAGTATACTGTTGCTAATTGGTATATTGGTATAGGTATATTGTTTGCGTAAGCTATTTTATATGACACAGCCATCCGAGCTTTCGCACAGAAAAAAGGTGTATTAAAACAACCTACCTCAATATACCATAAGTCAGTAACTAATCTTTATAAAATACAGCGTAGTTCATTTGATATCTCGAAAAACACAAGGCGTTTATCAACCCAGAAACGTAACACATTGAATAAATTAACACAATGCTATGTTTACGGTAGAAGGTTTACGTATCGCAAAATTTAAAGCGGCACCGATTAAACTAAACATGTAACAACCAACGTCAAACATCAACATCGAGCTAAATTTAAACGCAACAATCGATAAAAATACTGTATACGACCTACAGCTTATTTGGTCTCCGGAATCCGATCGGTGCGAGACGCACAGGACACGGTCGTTGCAGCAACGCTTGGGGGTGGCCTATGTCCAGCAGTGGACGTCTTTCGGCTGAGATGATGATGATGAGGTTTTAGGATTGTAGGCACTTACTTTTCAGTGTCCCTTTCGGCAGGTTATCCCATTTGAAATGCAGTCCCCAGTTGAAACCTCCTCGCACTAAAGGACTGGCAGAGTACTCGAATGTGTCAGCGTTAATGACGTCGATGACTGGAGTGACAGCGCGATGGGAGAACTTCACTTCGATCTGGTCAACTCCTTCTGAGAGACGTGTCAGCATCGGAGGCAGCCAGTCGATGTTCACTTCAATATGGGAGTCAAGGAACACTAGGACCTGCAAAAATAAATATTTAACGTTATGTTATAGTCCTGTAAGACTAAACATAAGCTAATTCAGCTAATAAATAACATAAGAGTACATCATAAGAGTACTATGATATCGAAGGAGATCGCATAAAAACTAGCTCTTATCAACTTACGGCCGCCCCAGCGTTACACGTTAGCAGTCTTTAAAATTATCAGCTTTAAATATTTTTCATGAAACACCCAGAGTATTGACATGAACTGCATGAATATCCGTTCTTCGTAGATCTTTTGAATTTATCAAGTTCATGGAGACAGAAAAAGATTGAAAATAGTACCCATATAGAAATAAATCCAATAACTCAATGCATAAAAGCTTTAGATTAAATTCCGTCCTTCCACACTACTCACTTCACCGACGCTGTTCTCAGCTCCATACAGCCTCGCCCGAATCAATCCCTCACGCGTATTGGTCCTCAGCAGCCTTATATTAAACTCATCCTTGTTCTTTTCAGTTGTTTTCTTTTCAGCAACATTATTGTCATCATTGATATAATCCACTACATTTTCAACATCAATATTGTTGGTATCAAGCATCTCTTCGTCCTTGCGCATTCGGTTATTCAATTCATCGACAGATTTCTGCACTGCATCATGTAGGCCGTCTATGTCGCTAAAGTCATCAACGAGGATTATTTCTTTCAGATATTTTAGGTCAGTACGGTCCAGGATGGAGTAAACGGAACGCATCAGAGTGTGGTAATGCTCGTTAAAGAAGCAGATGATCACGGAGGTCTTCGGGAGTCGATCAGAGTATTTTTGTATGCGACATCTGGAAAAAAATATAATAATAAGACCTAATCGAATTCGAAACACTTACTACTACGTTCTACACTGCGCTGTAAAACTAATATAGCGGATGTAGCTCAAAAGTCTGCTCAACTGAAAAGGGATTGGGCAAAACATGCCAGACCAACTCCAAAAGTTGGTCAACAAAAGTAGCACAAAATTAGTACCTTGAGACAGTGAGACGGGGTCGGTGCAGACGACAAGGGAAATTTACTCCTACCAAAACCATGAAAACGCTTACACATGCGGACAGAGTTACCTATGTATAACATTAGTATGGATTTCATTAAGTACTTACAATTTATTCCTGGTATCAGGTAAACCTCGATGATTTCCGATTCTTTGCGAGATCAGAGTATTGAATGCATGGACGCTATAGCCACTGTCACGGATCCTTACATCTTCAGCATTGCGTATCAGGCCGAACTGGTTGTCTAATAACATCGAAAAATATTTATCAATCAATGAAGAAATTAGCATTTTATGATGAAATGTTTATTATGCTACAATATTTATGAAATTATGTAGATTTGACACAAATACATATAATATTTTAAACGGAATCCAATGTGCAATGCCTTCGCAAAGAAAGCATTATAAAAATAATTTTGGCTCAAACATCTTTCTACCCTTGTCCTTATTTGGGGACTGCGCAACAAGTTTATTTATTTTCATTCATCACGCCATAACTTACTGCCTTTTCTTTCATATCACTCAAACAGTTTCATCGCAAATAAGTTAATTTAATGTCTTTTCAGTCGCTGAAGCCATAATGTTCATAAAATGCCGCAGCAATAGAAGCCTCGCTGAGCTAAATAGAGATTACATTCAACAGATTGCTTTTTACCCACTGAATGAATCAAGTCCCCCTTGGAGGAAGATCGCCCTCGCATCAATAGAGTAATTGCAACTTGTTAGTTGAAATAAATTCAATTGCAATTGCCGTGTAGATAAGTCGCATATTCAGAAAAATAAAGACCCTTGCTGTGTTTTTGCAGTGCCTTGGTATGCGCACAGGACATAGTGCAATATGCAATGCATGCTGTATGTATTTGCTCAACCTATCAATATGTAACTTTTGCAATGTTAGAATGCGTCTAATGAAAGCGCGACCTAGAGTATTTTTTTTTATTTAATTGGCAACTTTATTCAACCGCAATTGTAGGAAATAAAAAAAAATGTGAAGTGTCAAGACATGATTCTCCTACTAATTAATAATACCACACACAAAATTTTTGATTTAACCTCTTTTTCTCAGGTCGCGCTTGCATTGGACAGACTATACGATTTGGTATAGCAACTGCTGAATGGGAAGTAAGTATTTTATGAAATACCTCCTCTATAGCTGTAATATCTTGCAATTGCATACTTTGCGATCGCTATTGCATTAGAATGTTAATATATTCATGGAGCAACTGGTTTTTGCATTTTGTCGCACATATATCTTAGAAAATTTTAACTTTAATAAATTCTATATCATCTCAGTTATATTTTTTAGTATTTAGAATACAGACAAATTTTATTACCTAGTAACAAAAATGCGCTAATGCAGAGCACAGCTTCAATAGGTACAATGCTGTATACTTGATCAACTTACCCAAAGCGTTATCCGGGTGAGCCGTCATCTTCTGTCCAAGGTGTTTAGCATATTTCTCTTTCAGTATCATCTTGCTCAGGTAATCAGACTTCCCTTTGTAGAGCTTCCAAGTGTTGCCGGAATACTTTTCTATGGCTTTTGAATTATCAAATAGTAAGTTTTTCCCCTCTAACGCTGCAATAGATTTCATTTCATTTTTTATACGGTTCTTCTCATCTGTATTCACAAGGCGATAATGGATCCGGTGTTCAGTGCTGTTAATGATACTGTCACCTAAAATGGATGAGAAATGATGGTGAGGCAGTGTTTTAATGAAGCTAAGCTTTTTGATTCTAATGGCAATTTATTAGCATGCAGTTATATAGAACAGGTCTAGTAAGAGAAAGTAGAAAGGAGATTCAGCATGAAGATGGTTATAAACTAATTTCCAGGTTATATGATTATTATTTTTTATGAATTTATTTCTCTATCACAGTTAGATATGTTTAATCTTAATTAATTTTTAAGTAACTGGTTATTATTGTCAAAAGTAGAAAACAGTTATTTTCCTTTTAACTCAATTACAGATAAAGATTTTTATAGGTAACATGAAATTACTGAAGCACAGGTTGGATGAATTATATCATAGGCAATAAAATTTATTGCTTATGATATAAGTAAAAAATATGATATAATTTTATGTTATTATGAGTAGACGATAAGAGCAGTGGTGGCCCAGTGGTAAGCACCCCGATTTGCAAGTTGAATGTCGCGGGATCAAATCCAGGCGGGCGCATGTGTAATTTATTTTATCACTGCTGCTCACAATGGTGAAGGAAAACATTGTGAGGAAACCAATATATCCTAGAACCAAAAATTTGAAGACATGTGACATCCAGCAATATGCACTGGGCCCGCATGGTGGAATTCATCAATCATTTAATTTTTTTTAATTTATAGTAGTCATCCTTGTGATATTATTTTATTATCCAACAGCTAATCTGTCCCTCATTTCGCAGTTTGTATGTTTTGTGAACCTGTAGTACCTAAGTCTTATAGCTGTTTGCTGTTCCTTTTTTAATAAAATAAAAAATGTTATAAAGAACTAATATTGTTAATTGAATCTGCGATCCTTACACAGATTCGGACTTCACTAAGCTTGGTCTTGAGACAAATTATTCATTGCTAGTATAAAATGATACAATTCTAATTTGTGGTAATCTTACTGAATGTTTTTTAACATCATTGCGCCTGTAAAGTTCCATTTGTGATTTTTGTAAAGATATTTAGATTTGTATCTAAATACTGGTATTCAGCTAAATCCGGCTTGACTGGAAGCCGACCCCAATATAGTTGGGAAAAGGCTAGGCAGATGATGATGATGATTTAGATTTGTATCTATATTATTTTCTAGTAGTTTGATATATAGTGAAACAAACACCAACACGGTACTTCATGGCAAGACAGGAGTCAGATTTACTGACTTCTGACTATCCGTAACACCTGCCAAAGATCTACTAACAACATCAGGGACCTACAGCAACGAAAGAAACTCGCTATGTATAGATGGCTAAAATTATTTTAATTAATTAATGAATCCCCAACCGGTCCTATGAGACCGCGCTGTTATTGTTTTACTATTGTGTCACGTTTTGCGGGTATGTGATAGGCTAATAAAAATTCATTTATAAAACAAGTCCCAGCAACCCCTAAGGATGTGCCAGTAAGTTTGGCATAGCACTGTTATGCGCATAATGATATATTGTTTATTACATTCATGTCTCTTCTACATAAAACACGAAAATTGCAAGCGTCTGCGGAGAACATAGTAGTTAGCATAATTGTTTTATCCGAATAATCCCTTATAATAAATAGAGCCATAAAATAAAACAAAATTACTTTTGAGGAATGATGTAGGTCATCTCAATCACTTAGCAACAGTTCAAACCACACCATTAAGATTTTTTTGAATTATAAGTGCACATCCATAAACAATTTTAGATTCAGAAGAGTAAACAGAATATTTTTAAGGAGGAATTTGTTATTTTTATTTTTTTTTAATTTACTAAACATTCATTGTTTCCAAGACATTTGGTCTCATTAGAATTTAACCTATCACATACCTGCAAAACGAGACACAATAGTTAAACAATAACAGCGCGGTCTAATAGGACCGGTCGGGGATTCATGAATTAAACATAATCAGCCTCTCCTTTCAGATAGAAAATATGCCAAAATCCAGCACAGGTTGGTTGATGATTGCCTCAAAATGTTTTCTTTTATTGTTCTGAGAGCAGAAGTGATGAAATAAATACAGATATATGCCATACTACTCGTAAGTTGGGGCAGTGATGACTGGACGACCACTGGTCACATACTGGGTCATTACTGGTCACATACTGGGTCACTACTACTTACACCACTGGGCCACTACTGCTCATACCACCGGGCCACTGATGTTCACACAACTTGGCCACCATTTGATCTTATTAGCATTACAAAATATTTAAGTATTTTCCAGCCATGTTGGAGTGGGCTTCCAGTTTTACTATTAGAATATTATTATCTTATATGAATCAATCTACCGAAGCACCACCAAACCAGAAACTTACTTATACTACTTATGAACCTCCCCAGGCAATAAGTTATTAATCACAGGAATCAGTTTTTAAATTACCAACTTATTGTCCGAGTATGTCATTATGCAATAATGATATAATTAATCCTATTTAGCCGATCTAATTGTATTGGGTAGATGGAACCATTAGTATGAGAATAATAGCCCAGCAAGTCAGAGCTGATACATGATTAAATGTTTAGTAAATGAGTGTAAGTCTTAAATCAAAGCGAGAATGACGAGGTTGATTGTATGGGCAGCGGGGGACATGTAATTGTTTTCCAAATACAGTGCAACACCAACAGAGGCTTGCAGGTCATCATAAATATTTGGGATGACCTTTAGACAAGCTTAATCAACATCTTCCTGCCCTTGTTGCATATTACCTGGACTTGCTATCACATATTTTCTTCCATACTGTCCCATTCACCATTACGCTATCACACTGCCCATTCCATATAATTATTATTCCTCACAGAGGTCAAAGTAAAGATGGATGAACTGCATCTTTGCTTTGACCTTTCACATTTATAATAACTCTTTTAGGTAGTCATTCTTACTCTCGTCTTTGAATCTCTACATCAAAACAAACGAATCCCTTTCAAGCTTTACTAATATAATTAAAAGAAAGCTTTACTAATACATTTTGAAAAGTGTACTTACCACTCAAGTTCAGCAGCCAGTATAAATATAAGGATATACTCCACGTCGCCGACGCGAATAATATCCCCCAAAGAAAAGAATTATTTAATTTCCCCATTCTTCTTATAATATACACCATCACTATTTTGAATATTTGCCTCCTACCAAAATTACCAAAGCATTTTCAGAAATCGCGAGAAGTTTTTAGCACAGTACTTTATCCAAATTGACAAATAATAATTACTTTGCAAATATTACAAAAGGAACGTCAGATATCAAGTAAACTATGTTTTCTTAAATTGGCACATCGTTTACGTACGTATTTAATACATATTGGTACATTATCTAGAAACTGATGTAGAAATTATTATTTTGGATACAATCCGTGAGGCGTGAGTACGTCGCGGCTTGGCCGAAACCGGACCACAGAATACTAATGACTTTTATTCGTTCGCGCAAGTAGGGCATCGTCGCGCGAACGAATGAATGAATGACAAATGAAATGTCAGACAGGTCGGCAGCAAAATGGGCAGAAACGAAACGAAACCAACCTACAGTGTTGCCAACTTGGCGCCAGATAATCGGCCTAATAATTAAAAAAACTAGACAATCAAATGTCGAATAGCGGTTATACGGCGTGATGTCCTATGTGGTTCACCCGAATTCAACGCAATGTGATGGCTCTGATCTACGTGTAACCGAGGTCACCGCTTAGCCGTCACCTATATAAAACAAATCACAGCATCGCAAGAGATCCTGAGAAAATATCAAACCAACTGCTCGAACCGGTTCGCATCGCTCATCGCTGCACCAAATCCACATGAGGTCGCTCAGTTAGACCATCACAAGAGTATCAATTGTTTAATTCATTCACATCGCGTCGCTTCGCGATCGTAATCGCGTTACCAACCAACGTAGGACGCTGCGTTTCGGCCTAAATCATAAATGCGTAATAAATCAACCGTTTATAGCGCACCCGCAACCTCGTTTGCGCGCAAAACTTAAACTGGTATTTAAGTAAACCGGGTGTTCAAACTCTATTCTGAAGGTACCTTTAAAAAAACTAATAATGACAGAGACAGAGAGAGACTCTCGCGGTGAACGGCGAATGTGGCGATACACATCAGCAGATTGGGATGAGATGCGACATTTCTTTGCGTCTTATCCTTGGCAGCAAGTCTGCTTCTTTTTAGAAGATCTATCGAGCTGTGAGGATGCTATAACCGATGTGTTGCGTCAAGCTATGGAGTATTACATCCCTTATAGTGACGTACCGGATGCTCGTGATCGCAAAGCTCCGGATCTGAGCTCAAAGAAGAGAGCCTTTAACCATGCTCTCAAGTCCCACAAAAAGGCACTAAGGAAGGCTCGCTTCGATCGTATTACGCAAATTGGCAAAAAGCTCTCTGCTCAGCCATCTGGTAGCAGAGCATTCTGGTCCCTTGCCAAATCGGTAGCAGCGAATTTCTGTCGGCCCACACTGCCTCCGTTAGTTAAACCTGATGGAACACCGGCTCATGCAGCGAGAGAGAAGGCAGGTCTCTTTGCATCTCTCTTCGGCCATAATTTACGTCTTGACACTAGCAGTGTTACTGTTACCCCACCGATTTTGCCTCATTGCTACTCTTCAATGTCCAAAGTTCGCATAAGGAATAAAGAGGTTCTGAGAGCGCTGTGTCGTCTAGACGTGAATATAGCTAGTGGCCCAGATGGTATACCAGCGATTGTTCTCTAGGCCTGTGCGCCTGAATTGTTTCCTGTTCTGTCAAGCTTGTATCGCCTCTCATATAAGACTGGTATACCTAGTGCCTAAGTCCTGGAAGCTTGCCAACGTGCAACCCGTGCCCAAAAAGGGCAGTCGTGCCGATCCTGCCAACTATCGGCCGATTTCAATAGGCGTGTATTGAATTCGCACCTCATGGCATACCTGGAATATAACGATCTCCTCAGGAGTCTGCTCTCTCTGCAACTGTCTTTCTGCTGCATATCAACATCAACGATCTGTTGATGCCCAGTATCTATGGGTATGCAGATGACAGCACAGTTGTTGAGAGATACCTGCCGGGTGCTTGGGCTAGTAAGGAGCTATTCCAGTCCAAAAGAGAGGCTATGGTGGAGCGTGCGAATGTCTCCCTTCAGGCAGTCTTCAAATGAGGCGAAACCAATCTGGTAGCATTTAACGCCGCCAAAACACAAGCATGTTTGTTCACTGCAAAAAGGAGCCCATTTATCTTGGCTCCTACTTTCCGGAATGTATCCCTGGAGTGCACAGACTTACTTCAACTTTTGAGTGTTGAAGTTTCTTCAGACCTCAACTTTGGGCGGTTCATTGAGTCCAAAGCCAAAGTAGCTGCAAAAACATCGGTGTTCTTGCAAGGGTGCGGCAGCACTTCACACCGGGTTAGCTTCTTATGCTAAACAAAGCTCAGGTCCGATCGTGTGTGGAGCATTGCAGCCATATATGGGCTGGTGCTGCAAAATGCCATCTAGCAGCTTTGGACTCCGAAGAAAGGCGTGCGAAGAGGCTAATTGGAGACCCTGATTTGATTAAATCCAATCTGCAAAGCCTAGAGCACAGGCGTAGGGTAGCCAGCCTATCGGCTATCGGTGTTCTACAGGGCGCATTTCGGAGAGTCTGTGTAGGAATTGCATGAGTTGATTCCACCAAATCATCTCACTCATCTCACCGTCGTGAGGCAAGTATCTATCCTTACGTTGTCGAAACCTGCACGGTCCGGGCAAAGCGCTTTGTCTCGTCGTTTATACCGCGTACATAGAAGGACCAATTTGCCTTCTGCAATCTTCTCGTCCGATTATAATTTGGGTTTCTTCAAGACTTGAGTGAATAGGCTTATAATAAACTAGTGCGCCTCACCATCAACGATTGTATCACTGCTTACCATCAGGTGGGATCAAGCACTAGTTTATGTTATATAAAAAAAAAGCTAACGAAGAGTACTTGCATAGGCACAACCTTGTAGCCAGGATAATCCATAGCAACTTGCTCTGTAATACTCTCTAGTGGATTTGGAAGTGCTGTATTACAGGTTTGAGCCCAAATAAGTTCTTGATAATGGTCAAAATACTTTGTCACTCACTGACAGGACTTTTATAGCCAACCAACCTGATATAGTGGTGGTGAACTGAATCGAGATGCGCGTAATGATTTCTAATATAACCGTCCCGCATGACGAGAACCTCGTGAACGCTAAGAAAGATAAACCAAACAAGTAGATATAATGAGCTGGCTCGTGAGGTTGTTGGAGTATGGGAAGTGGACTCGGCGATCATTGTACCCATAGTTGTCAGGGAATGGCTTAATAGTCAAGAGCCTCGACTAACATCTTAGGAGGCTCACGCTAGGCGGCTGGATCAAGGGCTTGATTTAGAAAGCGGTACACGGCTCGTATTGCTTGGAGATTCTTTTCTTTGGAGCCCTGACCATCGGCCGGTAACTTAGACGCTGTTCCCAATACCAGTGGGCTACTATTTTTTATACTTTTAATTTTTTATTTTATTTACAGTATGTTAGTTTAAACGAGGGACATATTCAAACCCACAATAATGTACGCTTATATGATAATAATAAAAATATAAACAAAAGAAAACATCGATAAATAACAAACAGAATCATACCAAAATTTTTGCAAAAGTCTCAGATCATGTGTGCGGGTCAATGACCTTTACTTTGAATCCATTTTCCTTTCGTGCTTTAAACCTGCCTGGTTATTACACTATTAATTTACTTCTTCTTAAACCATAAAATTTTAAAAAATGACACATTACTAAGGTGAATCGAATACTGAATATTCTCCCTCAATAAGTCCCTCGTTTAATATAATATGACCAGTGATGTACTTTATTTCAACGTTTTTTTTTTAATAATTAAAGACATTTTATAGCTTGGCAAAAAGTCTAGAAACGGAACTAATTTTTTTGTCCGTTGGCAAAATTCCCAAAATAATGACGTTTCATTGTAAACAAACTTTAAAAAAATATTTTCACTACCAAAAGACATAATGATAGAACCAATAATGAATAAAACCATTCGAAGTGCTGGCAGGGAGGTTATTGACAAGGTGTACAGGTGAAACCTGGCGAAACATGAGACCTAAATATACCTATTCTTTTCGATTTTAGTAATATTTAACAAAGAACTGTTGATATGATGGGTATGTAAGAGTATTCTTACTTGTTGTTTTTAGTTAGATGTTAATTGATTAACCCAAATCGAGGAGCTCGTGGCTAGATAATAACAGCCGCACAGGTCGATCTTCAAGGTTAAGCAACGCTTGCCGAGGTTGGTCTGTGGATGGGTGACCATCTTAATATTACGAGTTTTCTCCGTGCCTCGGAAAGCACGTTAAACCGTGGGTCCCGGCCGCCATTTGTAGATATTTGGCAGTCGTAACGGATAGTCAGAAGCCATTAAAATCTGACTCCAGTCTTGCCATGAAGTACCGTGTTACCCCAGTTAATGGGTTGTGGAGGTCTGGTAGGCAACCGCTGCTCGTAAAATACTGGTATTCAGCTAAAATCCGCCTTGACTGGAAGCCGACCCCAATATAGTTGGGAAAAGGCTAGGCAGATGATGATATTTATTTTTAGGTAATAAGTAATAAGTGGCATATCGAGAAGAAACACTGGAATTCTGGTTCAATTTCACAATCCTTAACTATTAAAAAAAAATACTACGATTTGAAAAACTAATAAAGTGGTAATAATATGTCTAATGAAAAAAATCGGCTCAGTATCAAGATTAGGTTAGTGTGCTATTTGGTTGCAGTGAGTTGCCAATGAAAAGCACAGTAGCGCCTCCATTATTTTCTACTCTTTTACATCCGCTGTACATCCCAAGGAACAAAAAATATCCACAAAGAACAATAAAAAACCCATCTATGATACCTGTAAAATGTTGATATATAGCTAAATTTAGCCAAATTGTTGTTGTTTTTTGTTGGCAATACAGTTGACAAGTGCCAAAAAGCAACGAAGGCTTAGGCGGTGGGAGCTTAAATCTAGGTTTTTGGGCAGGGCCCTGAGCATGATAACAAAAGTAACTAGTGGTAGGTAACAGATGAATCAACAAGAGAAACAGTAGTGATAATTGTAAAATTATTTTTCTCAATTTTGCTGCGTTTAGTTTACATCTGAGCATATTTTTTTGTTAATGGCATCCCTAATACTATTGATTCTGGTATTCCCGGCGTATAGGCGGGGGTGGAGAGGGGTTGTTGCCGCACTAGCCCCACAAGCCATCTCAGAGTGTGCTTTGTTCGCGGGCCGCGTCGCGTCTGCCCTTTGTTTTTACAAGAACTTTAATAGTCAACTTTCCATTATACATAAATCTCTTATTATTAAGACTTCTGTGGTCGTTATACACTCTATGTGAATCAACAAGCTATTAACGATGGCTTCGGCTTCGCGTCCGAAAGAAGAGCCTTACACCCAGCAGCCAAAATGTGACCCAAACCATAAGGCATTGAGGGACTGGACAACTCATGAGAAGTTTCTCATGATGCAGTGTTATGAATTCCCCACCAAAAATAAGCAGTTTTCTAATATTGCACCTATTGACTTAATGTACGAAATAATTTCAACTAAAACACCGAGAGAAATCCGTGCGGCATGCGCTTATTATCAAAGTATTGCATTTGAACGCATGAGGAGACAAGCTGAAGAAGCGAAAAGGCAAGCTGAAGAAGTGAAGAGGCAAGCTGAAGGAGCGAAGAAGGAAGCTGAAGCAGCGAAGAAGCAAGCTGAAGGAGCGAAGAAGCCAGCTGAAGCAGCGAAGAGGCCAGCTGAAGTAGCGAAGAGGCCAGCTGAAGTAGCGAAGAAGCAAGCTGAAGCAGCGAAGAAGCAACCTGAAGGAGCGAAGAAGCCAGCTGAAGCAGCGAAGAGGCCAGCTGAAGTATCGAAGAGGCCAGCTGAAGTAGCGAAGAAGCAAGCTGAAGCAACGAAGAGGCTAGCTGAAACAGCGAAGAGGTCAGCTGAAGTAGTGAAGAAGCAAGCTGAAGCAACGAAGAGGCCAGCTGAAACAGCGAAGAGGCCAGCTGAAGGAGCTAAGAAGCAAGCTGAAGCAACAAAGAGGCCAGCTGAAGCAGCTAAGAGGCAAACTGAAGCAGCGAAGAATGAAAAGCAGAAGAATCTATCAGAGTGGGAAAATAAAATCAAAACGCAGAATCCGGAACTTAAAAAAACAGAAACAGCTACTGCATTAAGAATGATTGCAGACTTGGAAGAAATCCCGCCAAAGGAGCTAACCGAGGGTATTGATTTCAGACAGGTATACCACCAGTTGGCAAACGCATTGGAAGGCAAACTAATTGTGGCCGATGCAGGAGTGAAAGCCGTTCTCAAGGCGGCATACAACGATACCGCGGCAAAAGCAAAGGAAAATAAAAACAACCCTCCAATGAAAGATTTCGTAAGGAAATTAAACACTGGTGAAAATTTCGTTCAGGAGAAATTTCCGGGGAGGCCAACTGAGGATCGGGAACTTCAAGTATTACGTCACTTGAGTGACCAAGAGGCATATAATCCACTTGAGATTCCTGAAGAGCGCTTGAAGATGCCCTACAAGAAGGCTCCAAGCTTCACGGCAAAGTTGACCCATCTAAAAAATCCCGTGATTAAGGTCTCAAAGAAACCCCGTAATTAAAATCATAATAAGTGTTCTTCTAAGTATTTATACTAAGCGTACATAATTATTTCCTGTGTAGTCTCCTAAAAATTGGATATAATTATTGTGTGCTCAAAAAAATTCTTTTTATCTTCTTATACATCCTATACATTTTTAACCGAATTCAAAAAAGATGAAGTTCAGTTCTATTTTAAGCTGTATGTATTTTTTTATGTATTTTCACCGATATGTCGGTCAATTGAGGACCAATTTTGAATTTTTTTTGAGTGAAACCCCCGACCCCAAACACTTTTATAAGCGTAAATAAATAAAATAAAAAATAATCGTCATCAATGTTAAAAAAATAAAACTCAATAATGTAATTCTGCTGTACTTCAATTTCGGAAGTCGTTGTTTTTATAATAGTTTTGTCTCCTATTTAACACCGACTTCCGAAATTAAAGTTATTTAGTCATTCTAGTGTGTTTTTTTATCTATATTATCTACTTACCGATAGATATGTGTCTGTATGTCTACTAGCCTTTTTGACATAACTGTTCATTATATTGGAACATCAAAATTATACAATTATACTCTGCGCCGTTGTTTTATTTTGTTAACTAAGTACAAACCTCTCACATCGCTATCTGCCATCCTGCGAATATTGTAGAAGCGAAAGTTTGTATGTGTGGGCGATTGTTCTTCTTTCACGCAAAAGCTACTGAATGAATTTCAATGAAACTATGATACACGGGTAGACCATTTGCTGGAATAGCACATAGGATACTTTTTATCCCGGGAAGATGTTCATTTACACACATAATTTTCTACTACTGCGTGGTAGTAGAAAATTATGTGTGTAAGTCGCCGGCGCCAGCTTTTTTTAAGGTGGGAAATCATCACTAAGTTTTCTCCCGCTCTTGAGTGGAGCCGGGAGCGAGCGGCTACCTATTATAGCTCGCCGTCCGGCAGCCCACGCCTACAGTGGTTGGTAATCGGGATAGTAATCCCAGCGGCGGAGGCGTGATGACCATTACCTCTCGCGTGCGGCCACCTCCTTCGCCAGCATTACTACTCCTCGCTCCGGACCATGGCATGTACCAGGACCCGGAGTGAGAGGTCACCGCCGCCGATCACCTCCACGAGGACACGGCAGTGCTCCGGTCTAGTGGGCCATGGTGGCAGACCATCAATGAGGCTCATCACTTCGCGGGAGACCGTGCGATATCCCCGCACCATTTGGGTGGTCATGACCCTCTGGCAAACGTTCAGCTTTGCCACCGGCCGCTTACGCAGCAACGGCGCCCACACTGCCATCCCGTAAAGGGCCATGGACCGAACAAAGCCTGCGTAGAGCCTCCGGACAGCCTGCGTCTGGACCCCTTGGGTTATCTTGTCCTGCAAGAAGGTGACGCGGAGGTCTCGGTTGGCCCACATTAACCGAATTGGGAACAAACTTGCTTTATAACCCGCAGGTAGCAAAGCGTTGTAGTCCCTGGCCAAGTTAGTTGAATCTAACTTCTGCCGTCCCTCACTTCCGCAACTGCTGAGACCCGCTGGCTCACACCGCGAAGGAGAAAGCAAACTTATCTGCTGCTCTTTTGGCGGAATCTTCACGTTTGGATTCTGGTGGCGCGCGGCCCCTGCTTTTCCTGATGGATGCGTGACGATTCGAGTATGTCGGACATTCGTATCCATCAACAGGACATTCGTAGGGTCCTGCGTAACCTCGGCGTGAGCAAAGCTAGTGGCCCCGACGGGATACCAGCGATCGTACTAAAAACTTGTTCGCCTGAATTGTCGACGATTTTACACACCTATTTCGCCTTTCATATTAGACTGTAAAAGTGTAAAAGTGGAAGGAGCTCGTGGCTAAATAATAACAGCTGCACGGATCGGTCTTCAAGGTTAAGCAACGCTTGCCAAGGTTGGTCTGTCCATCTTAACATACAGAGTTTCCTTCATGCCTCGGAAAGCACGTTAAGCCGTAGGTCCCGGCTGTCATTTGTGTGTGTGCAGTCGTTACGGATATTCAGAAGCTAGTAAATCTGACTCCAGTCTTGCCATGAAGTACCGTGTTACCCCAGTTAATGGGTTGTGGAGGTCTGGTAGGCAGCCGCTCATCGTAAAATACTGGTATTCAGCTAAATCCGACTTGACTGGAAGCCGACCCCTATATAGTTGGGAAAAAGGCTAGGTAAATGATGATTACTTGACTGTAAAAGTGCCGGTTGCTTGGAAGCAAGCTAACGCGTAGCCAGTGCCCAAAAAGAACAATCGAGTTGACCCAACAAACTACCGACCCATCTCTATCACGTCCATCCTCTGTAACAGTATGGAACGAGTGCTTAACAGGAAGTTCCTGGTATACCTCGAAGCTAATGATATCTTCAGTGACCGGCAATACGTTTTTCGACAAAATCGGTCTATTGTGGGGTCCGACGCGAGGACCTTATTGCTAAGCTTCCTTCTTTCAACTAAGCTTTCTTCTTCTACCCATTGATCTGAGTGATTGGATTGCTGACTTCTTGAGGGATCAGTCCATCCAAGTAGTTATTGATTGCTCCTCGTCCGGCCAAGTAGCTATTGATGCTGGGGTCCCTCAGGGGTCAGTACTTTTGGCAACACTACTCTTGCTGCACATAAATGATCTACTTAAAGTCGGTACCCTTGAGTAATCAGACGACAGAACTGTTGCTAAGAGATACGTATCCGTCGCACAAGGTCACAGATCCAGTCTTTCCAAGAGTGTAATGGTTAAACGCTTGAACTCGTCCTTGAAGGCGGTCTCCGATCAGGGCGGTGCCAATCTAGTCAAGTTCAATGCTACTAAAACCCAGGCGTCTTTTTTTTCCGTCAAACGTAGTCAATTCCACCTGGCTCCATCTTTTCGAGGTGTAACCGTGCCGATGGCTGACCACCTTTAGCTTCTTGGAGTAACACTGTCGCCTACCCTCAATTTTAGCTAATATGTCGAGGCAAAAGCCCAGCTGGTTGCTAAAAAATTGGGGATCTTAGCAAAAGGGAGACGGTACTTCACGCCAGAACTGCTGTTCAACCTCTATAAAGCTCAAGTTCGATCGTGAATGAAGTGCTGCTCTCATCTTTAAGATATGTCTGCCAAATACCAGCTTAATGTTTGAATCCCCGACCGGTCCTATAAGACCACGCTGTTATTGTTTTACTATTGTGTCTCGTTTCGCGGGTATGTGATAGATTAATACGCTAGACTCAATTGAGAAGCGAGTCAAGACGATCATCGATAAATAATACTCTTGTTGAGTCGAAACTCCAAAGTCTTGGGCATCGACGCCGAGTTGCTAGTCTGTCGGTTTTCGTTACATTTCGGGGAGTGTGCACTGGAATTGCACAATTTAATTCAGCCAAGTCCATGCTTTAAATAATATCATCCCATCACAAAGAAGACATACGCACAAAGTATTTTGGTAACACGTTTATTGTGCGTACAGCTAGGAGCGGAGTTCATGGGCAAGCATGCTCTATCGTCAGCTACATCATCGCTTAACATCAGGTAAGATAGTGGTCAAAAGCAAAGCCTATAAATATTAAAAAAAATCGGGCAAATCCGAGTCCGACTCGTGCACTGAGGGCTCCGTACCAACTTACCTATTGAAAACAGTTCAATTCCAGAGTCGAGTCTTTGATTTCAAGATTTTTGCGAATCTCAAAAATTATTTCCTTGTGACGTAACTACAAATTTTCAGGTTTTAGACTTTTTCCCATATTTGTGCCATAACGCCTTATGCCATCAGGATTCTAGGTCAACGTGAATTACCTACCCTATGAATGTTAATTCCTTTGAGAGTGTCGAAATGTACGTTTTTTGCGACAGAAACGGCCGTATCTTTTTTTTCTTTAACTTACAAATTTGATTTTTGCACAGCTTCAAGGGACCTTAAACTTGAATATAATATGGCTTTAATTTCAACTCGATACCTCCTCGCGGTCCTAAGATAAAGAGTCTGGACAGACCAACTGACAGACGGACAACCAAATGATCCTATAAGGGTTTCGTTTTTTTCTTTTGTGGTACGGAACCCTTATAATAAAAAGTACCTAAAGCTAACTCTTTTGAATTCACTGAAGTTGTATAAACTCGTCAACAAACTTGCAACTGAGATGGGGTACCTAAAGTGGACTGAAGGAACTGTAGTAAAAGAAGTTGTGAGTGGAATAGAGCGGAGTTGAGTAGATCTTTGTGCAATGCGCCAATCAGTGGTTTAACTCAAGTCATCTTGTTATAAAATAAAGAGAGCTTGAAGCAGATAAAGTCCTCTCCAATTCGCTATGTATCACCGGAAAAATAAAAATCAATGCCACATGTTAGTATGACGGAGCACCAGTTACATCGATCGGCTCAACCGATTGGACTGTTTTTTTGCAAAAACATGGAATTAAAAAAAAAAACAATAGTGGTCTTGCTAAATTGTTGAGTAGTGTCGCCGGTGCAGTCCTTTTTAACCCCCGACGCAAAAACGACGGGGTGTTATAAGTTTGACGTGTCTGTGTGTGTAAATGTGAATGTGTCTGTCTGTGGCATCACAGTTCCCTAACGAATGATCCGATTTTAATGAGTTTTTTTTTTTAGGTTTGAAAGGTATATCAGTCGAGAGTGTTCTTAGCTATGTTTGGTGGAAATCGGTTCAGGTCTTCAAGGTTATCAGTTCGTTTGTTAGGTGTGATAGGAGTGTTACACGTTCAGTTTGCGTGCAAGCATATGTGGGATCTGACATTTGAAACACTAATGTCTTCTGGAACCACTGAGCTGGTCTGCTGTTAGGGCTCGAAGATAGAAGACGTATCCCTGGACTGCCTTTTAGTAAACCCATCGATTGGGGCTCGTTGGATTTGTCTTAACTAGTTCTCTTTATGTTTCTAATTGACAATTGCGTACTTTTTTTTTGGTCGGGGGTTTTTTAAATTTTTAATTTAATTTTTTATCTTAGCTTTATCGTTAAAACGATAATCATCAAGTTTTAAACTTTTGTCACTAACACTACAGTAGGTCGATACTTATTAAGTACAACAAATAATAAAAACTTGCGCAAAAAAGTTTCGCGATGCCATATATTTCGATAGTGATCAAAACCTATAGGGCCGTTCACCCTAAAATCTTATAAATTCGCTCAATAGTCTCAAAAGTCTTCATATGCCATTACGACTCACACTCTATCACTCACAGTTGCCGCCGATAGGAATAGACAACACAATTAAAATGGTATATCATGAAATATATTGACTATAAAATGCAACAAGTAGGTACTGAATAAAATTTACCCTACAAAAATAAGTGTATCTGAGAGAAATTTGTAAGGTGGTATTTCTAAGTTTGTAGGGGCAGGACCTTTTCTGGCCCTGCCCAAATTATCAAAGTGACTGCCGTGGCATGGACAATAGAAACCGCCAGCCCAGTCACCACTGTTCGCTATAGGCACACATCCCAAGTGGGTGCAGATACCAAGCACCACAAGCCACTCTTTTCTAACTGTCCGGTCTGCTTGCGTTTGTGGATCACGTAACGAAGATAATGGTGTCTTCTCCTCAAGCTCAATTTCCGCTTTAGTTCTACTTTTGATAAACAATGGCTTGCCACGCCACTTTATAGCCAAGCAAGTGCCAACAATTATCTTTGATATATCTACCTCTATGCTAGCTAGAGCAATCACGTCTGCTGGAGCGTCCATGAAAGCTACATAATGGATCGTATGAGCCTTTGTCCCGTAAAACCCACCGAGTACACCAAACAGTCCAACGAGATAGATATAACCTGGTTTTCCATCACCTGCACCAAAATGAGTTTTTCGCACATCTCTATATTTCGATTTTCTGTAAACATCGAAGTTTGGAAATTCCATGTCTCGATGAAGACGCGGGTAATCTTTAGAAAACCTAACTTGCGTCCATGTGGTGGGTCCAAATGATACACGAAGGTTTCCCGTGCATAACTTTGTTGGAAGCCTTTGTAAGTTTTTTACAATGCTCGACTTCTTCTTAATCGATATCTCGTCTTCAGGGTTCAGTAGTTGCAGGGCCTTAACGGCGCCACGACAACAAGGAGTGGTCCAAAACGTAACACCACTGAAACGAGCACAGCAACTATTCAAAAAGTTCATTTCTTTATTATACTATTTATTTATTCTCCTTTAAATAATGAAATATTAAAATTATGCGAAATGCTTTCATTGTTTATGTCGTCGAATCTTAATATTTGGCAGTTGTATAGATTTGACAACATAATTTCGAAATACAAATACGACGTCAAACTATAGAGGTTTGTTCTAATTTGAATAGATTGAATTGTGATTAGTCCATTTCAACTGAGATTTGCAAGTTTACAACGCTATATAAACAGACTACTGAAATATATAAGTAAAAAGTTTTTCAAGCAACTTGATGCAGTCGGTTGCCTTGGTAATACTTATATTTAAAGCAACCAACTTTGGTACGCCACCGGTGCCGGACCGAGCTAGCGCGGGACCTGTAGCAAATGCTACCAAAGGGGCCCTTTTTGTATAATTATGTAAGATAAGAATTAAAACTTCTTTCAATTATCTTTCGACTAGACCATGACATTGTCTTTATGGAAAATTTGGACTCGATTAGAATTAATAATGGTATAGTAGGCTTCGGCCATGCAGTCCAGTTTACGGTTTTGCTGACGTTTTCTTGAGGCGCGCGTGGAACACCACGTGCCATCGACGACTCAGGCTCATCGTCCGCAAGCCCACGTCAAAGGTGGAAATCGAGATCGGGATCCCAGCGGCTGAGGAGTGAGGAAGCCCGTTCCCTTACGCAGGGCACACCTCTACCGTACCACCGGTCCCCACAATGCTGACACCCGCGCGTTTCTTCCGCATGAATCCGGTGCAGGAACCTCCCGAACTTACTATGTTCGGTGAGGACGGTGAGGACCTACATCGTGTGGAAGGTGAGGACCCCGCCACGTCTTCTCAGCCACTGATGAGGTAATGATTTAGCTGGAAGTGGTAGTGGTGGTGGTGGTGGTGGTGGAAGTGGTGGGTGGGTGGCTAGATAATAACAGCCGCACGGGTCGATCTTCAAGGTTAAGCAACGCTTGCCAACGTTGGTCTGTGGATGGCTGACCATCGAGATTCAACCACGAGTTTCCTCTTTGTCTCGGAAAGCACGTTAAGCCGTAGGTCCCGGCTTCCATTTACATCTTTTGTACATCTTGATATTCCATGTGAAAACCTGTATGTGTACTAAGGATTCCGTACCATTGTGGCCTAGCTTCTAGAAAAACACTAAAAGTTCTGACCAATAGGTTTTTTTAAGGTGAGTGATCTTCAAAATCACTTCTCGTGAGAGACTTCTACTGAGTAAAACCCACTCCTGTTCCTTCTTTACCTTACTTCCAGAGTCACGGGGTTCTCTTTCAATCAACCCATGGCCCTATTAGGCTTCCACCGTGTCGGGCCCCTACGGTTTGCTGACATCTTTGTAACCAGGTACCGGCAAACAAAGTAAGTATCTATTTCTGTTCAATTATCAAGAAAATATACAGATCTCTCTTTCAATAACTCTCTAAAGAAGCATAATATGTATGCTTTTCGGAGTTCAAAACTATGCACAGAAACAGAATACTTTCACTTTCAACTCCTTCCAGCACAGAGAAGATTGAACTGAAAATAACTGATTTGTATAAGCTTAATATGTACAGAGAAAATATTAGAATTTTTGTTTTGTAATTATAAAAAAAGTGGCCAATTTAAAAAAAAAATATTTACCCAGTCTAGGCACTGGTAAAGAATCATCACAGTACTTAAGTGACATAGGCTGTATTTTCCATTACCACACGGCAAGCTGCTGGCAAAAGCTAGTAGTATTTAATCAATCGAGAGTTCTTCTAGAGACTTTCAATTTCTAGGTATTTTAAATAGGTAAAACAGATTTGCAATTACTTGATGGGTCATACCCTAACCCAACCATTCTAAACTCGAGAAGTTTTTAAGGTTGCGGGATTTTCCCAAATAGTTACAGGCTCTGAAAGGCAAAGGGCAACTAAACGTGGGTTAGTAACGTAATTCTGACACTCCCTCTCGCTCCACACAGAACGAGAGGTATTTTATTAAATGATTTCCCAACGTCAAAAAAAAATTGCATGAGAAGTTTTGAAACAAATAGCTATGACGGATGCACAGCCCCTAATTAAGTAATCTTACCATAAATCATTAAATTAACATCATTATTATGTGATTACGAATCAAGTACCTACTAGGTGACGGCCAGACGCATTAATGCTAAGCCAGACAAGAGCTATCTATACTTTTATTATAAACCTGAGTTTGTTTGAACGCAATAATCTCAGGAACTACTGGTACGAATTGGAAAATTCTTTTAGTTTTGGATAGCTCATTTATCAATGAAGACTATACGCTACATAACATCACGTTACGACCTATAGGAGGGGAGCAGTAACCAAAGACGAGAGCGAAACCGCCAGGGACAGATAGTGTCTAAATCAATTCTTAATAAATATACTATCTGACTCAGCAAACGTTGTTCTGCCATATAAATTATATGCAACATGATTTTTTACACCTTGTGTCCGAAAAACCCAAATATCTTACGGAACCATATTTTGTCCAAAATAAAATTTAGCCTATGTTACTCGTGGATAATGTAGCTTTCGAAAGGTGAAAGAATTTTAAAAAACGGTGCAGTCGTTTTTAAGCCTATTCGTTACAACCAAACAAACAAAGTTTTCCTCTTTATAATATTAGTATAGAAGTATAGATAGACTAGCTGTCCCCTGCGGTTTCACCCGCATTTTTCGTTACTGCTCCGCTCCCGTGTGTCGTAGCGTGATGGTCTATAGCATTCCTCGATAAATGGGCTATCTAACACTGAAAGAATTTTTCAAATCGGACCAGTAGGTAGTTCCAGAGATTACCCCCTACATACAAACCTACAAACTTACAAATTTTACCTCTTTATTATATTAGTATAGAAGTATAGATAACCACTTAAATAATATCTATGGAGGTGGTCAGTGTCAGTGTGGTCACATCCACAGCCATTTGGTGCGAGTGCCAAGGCTCTATGACGTAAGGCGTGAAAGTGAGCCACCACTCGACCCGCGTCAGTGGTAGACCGGCGCGTACGCATTGCAGACGACCAACGCGCGGATTTGCAAGTAAGTTACCTCATACCAACGTTACATCAACACTCTCGTTTTCTTAATGAGGCGTCGCGAATTTGTGTTTAATTTTTAAAAATAATCGAAGTTGACTATTTATATGAGTGATACTTTTTTATGTACTTGCGAATGTTTGAAGTTTTTAAAATGTTTCTTGTCAAATGTTTTTTTTTAATATTTTTGTTTATTATGAGAACAAATAAGAAAAATAGTTAAACTATTAAATTGTCAGACAAGTCTCAAGTTTAATTAGTATACACTTAAAATTCTTATTGTTGTTAAACTTAAATCTAAACCTCCTCGAACTTCTTGTAGATAATATCTTTGAAGTCTAAGTACCTATGAGTACTTGCCTAGTTCGAACTTGTTACTTGACTAAGAGCAAAATGGACTTTAGGTAAATGATACCGGGAATTTTGGTTAAGTAATTTGGTAAAATAAAAGTAAATATATCATCACGCCTATGTTCCTTGTAAGATTGAGCAGAGGTGTATATGAACCTCCATCAAAGATTTCATCAATATGTTTTAGAACGATTTGTTTGCAAAAATTGCAAAATAAAATGAAACAGTTTATAATTCTAAAATTCGTATGACTACATAGTATAAAACAAAGTCGCTTTTTCGGTCCCTATATGATATATGTATGCTTAAATCTTTAAAACTATGCAACGGATTTTGAAGCGGTTTTTTTAATAGATAGAGTGATTCAAGAGGAAGGTTTATAAGTATAAATACATGTATAATATAGTAGGGAAACACTTTTGCAGCCGTTTGAAGCCGGGGCGGGTCGCTGGTAAATTATAATAATCAATTGTGTTGTTCTCGATTAAACTCAAAAAACGGCTTGATCGATTTGTATTTTTTTTTTGTTTTTTCGCTCTCTTATACGTCCCTGTATTAAACTAAACAAAACGATATAGTTTGAAAGAAACAGATACGGGAATGCTTAAAAACAATTTTTTTTTATATAAAATTGTTTCAAAGGTGGAAAATACTAATTCGAAGGTGAAGCTATAATACAGTTAAGTAACATGGAAAATTCAAAACATTCTAACTTGCATATTTTATTGAATTTATCCCTTCTTCAATCCCTTATTTTTTTTTAACACCCGATTGTTTAGGACGAAAAAAATAGAAGCATACATACACTACAGCGACTAAAGACCAACATTTTTATTTTATTGTAACTTATCTCCTTACTAATCTATAACACTTTACTTGGATTGCCAAAACGAATGTGTTCCTATTTAATAATTGAAGGAAGCCATCCAACCTTTTGGGCGATACGAGTAATAATAGTAGTTAGTATAAAGCAGTGTCTCACGTCAATATTGAGAAATTTTGAATCCCTATCCATAAAGAAAGTTTCCGAATACCCTCGCTCCAGCAGTTTCAGAGATTAACTCACAAGCGAAGCGAGGGAGTTATTGCCAGAGTCCTGATTGCATCGCAGTATTCAAGTTAGACTAAGACAAAAAACCCTTTATCCCCGAGGAAAATAGTCTGCTTTTCAAGCCTTTTCAGGTACAGGTCAAATAACATAACTGACCAACGGGTTATAATAAAAAAACCAGTACAATATTATTACCACCTGGACACTGCCGGCAGCAACAGCTAGGGTCTTAGGGTTCCCACACGTCCCGGAATTCTGCCACTCTGCTGTCTCTTCCCGTCCGACTATAATTTAGGTGTCTTCAAAGCTAAGGTGAATAGGCTTTTAATAAACTAGTGTGCCTCCCCATCTACGATTGTATCACTGCTTACTAAGAAGTTGGATTGGGAACAAGCACTAGTTTACAAAATTAAAAAAAGAAAGGAACTTAAAGTAACTCGGATTCTCTCGGAATTGTAACTGGAATAATAGCCTATTGGGTACCTAAGGTTCCCAAAACTTTTGCTGCGAGTTTTCTGACTTCAAGAGTGTGGGATAGATCATAATAGCAATTCGTATGCTATGGCAGTATGCTGTTGTTTCTTAGTTGTATGCTCTATCTGAAACTCTTTCCAACCGCATTGCAGTGACCTGCGACCAGGTAAATGCTGTAGTATACGCGGATGAAGGAAACAGCGCCAGTGAAAAGGATAGCGGCGATGAATTACAGAGCATCCAATCGGGGGTATTGGCTATCTCTGTTGACAGCTCCAATGATGATAACTCGTTATACGAATCGAATTGCGATAAAAGTGTCAAGTTTCAATTGTGACCAACGTCACAATTATTACTTATTAGCCCTTATATTTTGAGACTACTTTCACCGTTCCCGCAACCCTAATACTTGTGTGCACGTACACTACTGGAATTTTGCTGGGTCCTATTAGGCTGCCCAGAGATCATCAATTCATCACCATCATAATTTCAGCAGAAGCACTGTTGGACATGGGCGCACCCCTAGTATAGCCACTATAAACGGTATTTAAGTCTCACATCCATCAGATTTCCGCGACCATCATCAGGTCAGCGGCCTACCTTATGAAAGGGCTTTCAAAACGTTTCGGCCCCAACAGCCATCTGTTCTGTGAGCAATATGCCCAACTAATCCTCACCCAAAGATAACTAAGGAAATATAAGTATGATACTTTAACAACAAACTGAAGAAGACTGTGTAATAGAATAGAACAAATTATACATTTTTTATTTACACTTACAAAATTTCATTTAAATGATTAAATATGACTACCGCAAAATAAAGCCAAATACAAAGAAAGAACGTCACAAATATATAACCGAGCGCGAGCAAACCACCCGAAATTTTTTTTATTACACATAGGTCTTCAATGAAAAAGCAGTTCACGGGGGCTCCGATAGACAGAAGGATTATCAGTATACACATACAGAAAATGATCCATCCCGACAGATGGATAGCCCTGTCCTGTTTAAAAGCAATTCCTATGAACATGATAGCGTTACCCACGAATAGCAAAAGGGTGTTTATGCCGAAGGATAGAAGCACAAATTTCCTCACATCTTCATCAACCGGATTTTTTCGAATAAAATGGGCAATGGCACTGTCTTCCACAAGGCCATACATTATGATACCCGATAGGAAAAATCCTCCGGTGCCTAATCCGAATACTGAAATAAAATAAGCTGCAAGACTTGGAGGCATTATTCCAAAACATCTTGGGACTTCTGGTGCTGTATCCATGATTACATTTGAATGCTGTTCTTAGTTTACTACAGATTTTGATTAAATTATTATTATTTTATATCATTTATGTATAACTTGTTAATTTTTTTAAATCATTGTTAATTTTTTGAGCTCATTCTAAGTTTGTTGTTATTGTCAAAAGTAGCCATTGGAGTTGAATAAATATTAGTCTATGGTCGCCAATGAATATGTCACAGCCAGTCAGGACCTAAGGACAGGACTATAGTGTTGACTTTCAGTATGTTACAAAGGAGGTACCTACGCTGTGGTGTTGACACTATAAGAGTGATCATAGATTACTTTTATGTATTGGTTGTTAAGTTCCTGGAGGTTTTTACCACTTATTAACTATTTGTGTTTTTAACTGAGCATTCATCAAAATGACTTCTCAGACGTTTCAGACTTTTATTGACTAAAACCCACTTCTATTCCTTCTTTGCCTTCTTTTTCTTACAATCCATGGCCCCAGTAGGCTTCAAGCCTTCGACCCTGCTGGGCCCTTACGTACGTTTTGGTAAGGTCACGTTGAGACGCGCGCGGAATATTATGTAACGTGCCATCGACGACTCAGGCTCGATCTGGACGGTCACCGGACGGCCGGAAGGCGAGCTACCCATTGCTCATCATCCACAAGTCCACGACTCTGGTGGCTGGAAATCGGAGATCGAGGTCCCGGTGGGTGGGGCATGAGGAAATAAATGACTTCAGACGTGCGGCCGCCTCCTTCAGTAGCATTACTGCTTTACGGAAGGAAGTGACCGCCTGCCATTCCTACTCTCTATAATATGGTAGTTTTTACTATTACTTATTCTGTGGTGGTACGTAGGTGTGTAAGTAAAACTCTCTTTGACTGGAAGCGAATGGCCAGTTGTGCCGCTGCCTAGTATCTCTACCTATAATAACAATCATACACAATCATAAAAATGAAAAGATTGATGTCAAATATACCTAATTATTATATTAATATTTTTTTCAGAATGGCTCTTACACAGACAGTAACGCTATTCCTGCTAGCCGCAGGAGCCCTAGCAGCGCCTGTGGATGATCCGATTCGTATCGATCTACCAGTTTACGATCAACCTCAATCCGGCTCAGACGTGCTCCTGGCTCAACCACTAGAAACCGAAAACTATCCTGGAGGCGACCCTGTGAACAAAGCTCAACCAAGTGGGGGAAATTTCGTAACATACAAACTTCAAGCAGCGTCGAATCTGTTGGGAAACACGTTAAATGCGAAGGTAATTTTATAAAATATCAGATAGGTGCTCATTCATAGTCGTGATTTAACCTTTTTACTGTCTACATCGGATATATCCGACAAACACTCTCGCGTTTATTCTGTCAGGGTCACATATCCACGATCAAATAACTCTATCAACTCCTCAGCTCTTTTCTCACCTATGGGGTTCGAAGAGCTGGGATGGAACACACTGTCGAAAATTCACGACCCTGGCGTGTAAGACACGAAAACACTCAACGGACCAATCAGAAGGTGTCAGTGTACGAGGCGGATTCGTCTCTGCAAAAAAAAATATGTTGGCCCTATGCTGGAAGTAGGCTTCTCCTCTCCGTTCATTTTGACTCTCCGGGTGCCTCGGAAAGACTGCTAGGAATGTGGACAGACAAGTAACAAGACAAAGCAAATGTTATTTAGGCGAGCTGAGCTAAATAAAGTGTTTTATTGTTACAGGCTACTTCAGGCGTATTCTATGCTCCAGTCCCTACTTTAGAAAGTGCTGTGGAAGAAACTGAAGGATATGGAAGCAAGACTTTGTCGTTCAAAGAGAATATTCAAGGAATAGTTGCTGGATTCTTTCAGGTAAGCAGATGGTTAAGTCGATAGTCGAAGATGTTAAGAAAATATCAAAACCTCTTTGCTACTATTTGGAACCTAACTTCAAATTATACCTCTATTGAAAATGGGAAAACGTATAGAAGTCCGTCATTCTGACGTCAGCATGTCCGGACCAAATCTTTTTAACACAGCTAATTTAACTTTTTGTAAATATTTTCTACCTTTGTAGTAGCTCAACATAATTATTTTTTTTGCTCTTGACATACTATTAGTTACGTGTGAATGAATTTAGGTATTTAAAAAAAATATTTTAAATGTATATTGATGCTTAGAAAATGCAAAAATGCACTTCTTTTTTGCTACCTACTATTTAATATCTAAGTTCAAATATAGCATCCATTATGATGGTATTTATTTATACTTTATGCACAAAAACGTACAAATGGTATGATGAAGATGTTGGTATCCATAGAAGCCTTACTTACCACCACAATAGCTTACACCTTATGAAAGTAGTTACCTATGGGCGACTACAGACACATACCTGCATAAAATCACCCTGATTAATCGAAGATGGCCTATTTCGGTTTAAACAATAGTTATTGTTCAAGCCCTGATTGAGCTAAACCCTACTGCGTTCATTATCTACTGTGATATCGAAAGAGATCGCATGGAATATAGCCAACTATACCTATACTTGCATATAATAGTTATAAGGGTGGATTAAGGGGGTTCAAAGGCAGGGAGCGAATTTTTTGCGTCAGGGCTCGATCGATGTCTTTTGGAATATGGATAAATAAACTCAAATTTTAATTGGATACTCCCATAATTATAAGTAGGTAGGTATGTGGGATTTCGAGATTGGGAAATAAAACCTACGTCTTTATAATCGTCTTATATTCTTAATAGTGTGTATTATTTAGTGTGTATTCTTTCTCGTGGCATCTTTAGTTCCTCGTCTTCAAAGTCGTCCTCAAATTCATGAATCCCCGACCCCGTCCTATGAGACCGCGCTGTTATTGTTTTACTATTGTGTCTCGTTTTGCGGGTATGTGATAGGTTAAATTTAGTGAGATTTCGATTGACACGTCTGTCAAAGGAAAAAAATCCGGGCAAGTGCGAGTCGGACTCGCGCACTGGGTGTTCCGTACCAACTTACCTATGAAGACAGTTTAATCCTCCAATCGAGTCTAAGATTAATAAAAAAAAATCTTGTTACCTCGCTAAAAATTTTGAGTTTTCACACTTTTCTCTATATTTGAGCTAAAATACCTTGCTTCGTGCCAAATGTCAAGATTCTAGCCCTATGAATTTTGAATCCTTTGACAGTGTTGAAATGGGAGGAGCTCGTGGCTAAATAGTAACAGCCGCACAGGTCGATCTTTAAGGTTAAGCAACGCTTGCCTAGGTTGGTCTGTGGATGGGTGACCATCTTAACATAACGAGTTTCCTCCGTGCCTCGGAAAGCACGTTAAGCCGTTGGTCCCGGCTGTCATTTGGAGATCTTTGGCAGTCGTTACGGATAGTCAGAAGCCAATAAATCTGACTCCAGTCTTGCCATGAAGTACCGTGTTACCCCAGTTAATGGGTTGTGGAGGTCTGGTTGGCAGCCGCTCCTCGTAAAATACTGGCATTCAGCTAAATCCGGCTTGACTGGAAGCCGACCCCAATATACTTGGGAAAAGGCTAGGCAGATGATTATGACAGTGTTGAAATGTACGTTTTTTGCAACATAAACGAGCGTATCTTTTGTCCCGTCAACTTACAAGTTTGATTATTGCACAGTTTCAAGGGACCACGGATTTGAGTATATGGTTTTAATTTCAACTCGATACCTCCAATAAGCCTCGTATTCATGGTAAACATTTCTTTAACAACAGTTGATCAACGTTGTTGATGAACGGCAAGAATGTTGCTGGAAACTTAGTTTAAATCAGTATGGGTTGTCCACACGGCAGTCCGCATTAAAATGTTACCCGAGGAAGTAGTGTTGTTGTGTTTTCTGTATCTGATGTATAGTATTTCTAATAAAAAAAGAAAAAAAGTTGGTTGATTCGAAACTATCTTCTGCAAAGAGAAAATTGGATGAGTGACAGACCACCACTGTACATAAAGTTTAAATAAATAAATAAACTTTTATCATTGCTTCACACTACTGCCATGTTTATAAACTGTGGCAAACACGTCCACACACGTCAACATTTGTTGCTAAGCTGATGTTTACGCTCATCGAGCGAGAGCTTGTCAACATGCTGTTGTCAACTCTGCAACACACAGTGTTGCCAGCAACATGTTGACAGCAACTCCGCAACACGCTGATTCAACTTTGTTGCTGAACAAATGTTTACCATGAATACGGGGCTTTACCTATGAAAAAAGTTCAATTCTCGAATCGAGTCGTCGAAGATGTTTCAAAAAAAAAATTGTGACGTAACTAAAAGTTTTCAGTTTTCAGACGTTTCCCCATATTAGTGCTTCGTCCTTACCTACTATACCTTGCTTAATCCCAAATTTCAAGTTTCTAGGTCAACGAGAAGTACCCTATGAATTTTAATTCCTTTGACAGTGCCGAAATGTACGTTTTTTGCACATAAACGGGCGTATCTTTTTTTCCCGTCAACTTACAAGTTTGATTTTTGCACAGTTTCAAAGGACCGTCGACTTGAGTATATAGTATTAATTTCAACTTGATAGCTTCACGCGTTCCCGAGATAAAGGGTCTTGACAGACAGACAGACAGACGGACAGACAGACAGACGGACAACAAAGTGATCCTATAAGGCTTCCGTTTTTCCTTTTGAGTTACGGAACCCTAAATATAACAAGAATATAATCCGTAATTGTGACTGCGACAGAGGGTCCCACTTCGGATCCCCATGCTTTTGATAGTCTTCTGTTAATCTTTTAAGCTTTTGCCCTTGAGACTTTTTGATGTTTTTTTTAAGTAATGTGGGTATTCAGTAACTTGTTATGTAATAAAACGGGGATGAAAGGTCTGTAACACGTCGCGCGTCGTGCAGTTTCAAAGACGGACCACAAAGTGATCCTATAAGGGTTCCGTTTTCTTTTTTGAGGTACGAAATCGTAAAAATTGACACAAATGGCGTCGTAGGTGTGCTTACTCTTTTTAGCTCAATCACTAACCCCTATTCACCAAATCTTCTTTTTCAATCCCGGATGAGTCCCCAAATGTGGGATTTCGAGATTGGGAAATAAAACCTAAGTCTTTATAATCGTCGTCGTGTCGTGTAATAAGACGTTCGTCGTGTCAACGCCGGCCGTCGTCGTAGTGTGTCATGTATTTTATTCACATCATCCTTTCTCTCTTTATCTCATTTTCCATCTCATTCTGCATTCATAATTCCCACCGAAAACGAAAACGCCATATTCTACTCATCACTGGGATAGTTTTTTTCTTCTAGACCATACCTGGGAATTCTCTGGTTCTGTAGATCTTCTTCTTCCTGCCCTTATCCCATATTTTTTGGGGTCGGCCCAACATCTCTGGTTCTGGAGATATTGAAGGTCAAAGTGATTTTTTGTTTTCAAAATCTTATTCCAAGTCTCATTAATAAACTTTCTTCCGAACAAACATTACCAAAATTAACAATTTTTCATAACAAATTACCCATTTGAAGTTACAAAAATGCAATGAAAACTAAACAAAACGAGTGCCTCACACACACAAGCGTGCGGTCAGTTCAACGACGAAGCGCGAGCGGCCCAACGGTCAGCTGATCGGAATTATTATTAACCTATCACATACTTGCAAAACGAGACACAATAGTAAAACAATAACAGCGCGGTCTCATAGGACCGGTCGGGGATTCATGAATTAATTAATAAAAATTTTAAGGGGAAAAAAAAGGTTTTTTCCCAGCAATATTTTTTGGTCTAAGTTACTTAATTACATGTACAGAATGTGCAGTATCCGGCTTTATGATCGGTCTTTTTACACCCTTTCGGGCTTTTTATTTATTATCTAGATCGGTCGTTGTTTCGAAGCTTGGGGGAGACCTAAGTATGTTCACCTGTGGACTACTTTCGGCTGAGATGATGATGATGATGAATTAATTAATATAAACTTTTTAATACTCACACTAAGAAAGTCTTCGTAAACTTCAACAGTTTTCTTAGCCGTTCCGCAATCGTAGCATTGGATTTCGCAAACTAGTGCTCTTTAATTATTATTTTCTTTCTTCAATTCACAATTTACTTACTCGCCAAAGATTGTTTGTAGTTTTTCAGTTACGAGTATTATCTACACACAACATTGTAGTACAAAATCTGCATATTTTCATAAATATTTAATTTAAGTAATTTAGGATGAAACGCATGTCACTTAAAAGAGTTTTGTGTTTACATGTAGATGGATAGAGGGCGAGAGGAAGGCCAAAGAAAAGATGGGTGGATTGTGTTAGGAGTGATATGAAAGAAAAGGGAGTTAGTGATAGTGTGACGGATGACAGGACAAAATGGAGGAAAAAAATGTTTTGCACCGATCCCAAGTAATATGGGATACGGGCAGGAAGAAGAAGAAGAAGAAGAAAACTTA
This sequence comes from Mythimna separata, assembly GCA_030763345.1. Lineage (NCBI taxonomy): Eukaryota > Metazoa > Arthropoda > Insecta > Lepidoptera > Noctuidae > Mythimna > Mythimna separata. The sequence goes on along the minus strand of CM061167.1, from coordinate 14,697,350 downwards.
ATTAAAGTAATGCATCTGCCTGTGTTTGTACCCACGACCTACAACTCGTAAGTTTCGGCTGATACCACCGGGCCACCAATGCTTTACGCACCGCAACAGTTTGTGCAAAATTATCAAACTTGCCGGCCACTAACCGGTCAAAAAATAGTAGATTAATATTTGACTAGGGGTAAAGCAGTAGGTACTGTCCGAACGGAAGGGGTCGATATTGCATTCGAAACGAAACAAAGGTCGCTAAGTTTTAATCCTGAACGTAGTGAGTGATTTACAAGGGGACCCGCCACCCCTTTTGCAAAATAAGTATAGGCAGTCGTAAAAGTAACATTCAAAGCGTAATTTTAACAGATTATTATTTTTTTGCAGCCGCAGCCTATAGTGGACACCATACGTGAAGAGGACAAGTATGGCAATTCTGGTGACAAGTTCTATAGCGCTGGTAAAGCGCTGGTGGGAGGCGCTGAAGGCGTCTCCAATTTCGTCAACTCGGTTCTTGAGGTGAGAATTGTTGTGTCATCTACCTAGCCTTATCCCAACTATATTGGGGTCGGCTTCCAGTCAACCCGGATTTAGCTGAATACCAGTATTTTACGAGAAGCGGCTGCCTACCAGACCTCCACAACCCATTCACTGGGATAACACGGTACTTCATGGCAAGACTGGAGTCAGATTTACGGGGTTCTGACTATCAGTAACGACTGCCAAAAATCTACAAATGACAGCCGGGACCAAAGGCTTAACGTGCTTTCCGAGGCACGGAGGAAACTCGTTAGGTACCTATGTTAAGATTGTCACCCATTCACAGACCAACCTTGGCAAGCGTTGCTTAACCTTGAAGATCGACCTGTGCGGCTGTTATTACCTAGCCACGAGCTCCTCATATTGTTGTGTAACAAGCTTTAATATCCAAGGTCACTAGCCTACTGGGGCCCTGGGTTATACGAAAGATTACCCCGGGACCCTAAAACGACGGTAAAGAAGGAACATGAGTGGGCTTTTGTAGTTCTGAGGCGCCCTCCCGCTCCGCCTAAAATGGAAGAAATCATATTGATAATTTGCCACCTTAAAAAAAGGGTCAAGGTCTTGAATACAATTACGTGGCGAGTGTTAGGTACCTCAGAGTGATTCTATGAATCAAGATGTCAGTGTGCATATGAAAAACCCACTGAGGACTAACGCACTTCAAAAATAATGTGCCATCGAATTTAAGATTTAGGAAAAATGCATTCACGGAACTGTTACTTCTGAAGTGAGTGTAAACAAGTGAGGCATTGTTTTGTAGATGCTGTGATGTTGTCATGTCAAAATAGTTGAGGATATTATTATTTGCATTATCGGCCTTGTAATGTTCCCACTTTTGGGACTCAGGCCTACTCTCGAGGAGAGGGAACGGACCGTAATCCATCACGCGGGTCTAGTGCGGATTGGTGGATGTCACATGTCTTCGACTTTTTTGTTCTAGGATATGCCGGTTTCCTCATGATGTTTAGGATAGACGAGGAGTTTTAGGATATGCACACTATTGAATTACCTACCTATCTAGGCACCTTTCAAGTAGGTACCTGGGCCGTTCATTGTGCTTATTTTCACCTATCAACAGATGAAAACCACACAATAAATTCTATAGGTACAAGAAAATAACAAAGGACAGACTTTTAAAATCTGAACAAGCAGTCTTTAGGCTGAAGGTGTTATCTAGGAGATGGAAGACTCGGCATTGGAAGTCCTAACACAAGGTAAACCTATAACATTGTGAGGGTCACGGAACTACAGAAGTCGCTGTACCTGTACTGTGAAGAACATTCCACTTACTACCAGGTGGGATCGCAGTCAAGCACTAGTTTATAACAATAAAAAAAAGATTTGGGACTTTGAACTTAAAAGAGGTAGAGTCTGTGCCAAATAGTGGTTTTTTGAAGGAAATTAAGTAGGTACGGTATGGAAATTCGACATTCTTGCCGATGTAGAAACAGCCCATCGGACAGCTAGTTTTTTTGTATCTAGGTATAGTGCTTGAGTATGTAGAAAAATTATATGTACGGCCTGTGCCCTATGTTAGCTGACCCATCATAGAATTATAAATAGACAATAAGAAGCACTGACCCTGTTATAGTAAAGTAAGGAATATTGGTGATATAAGTAATGTGGAGATATTTTTTTCAAAACATAACAACCACACAGTTCTAAGCAATCACATTCATAAGACATTGCTAGCGTCGTTACAAGTATGGGGAGGATAAATATCCTCATACTAGTAACACATCATGTACCTATAGGGAACTGTATAGTGTTATGTTCACTCTTGTTCTTGTACTTCCTGCCCTTATCCCGTGTTACTCGGGATCGGCGCAACAAGTTTTTTCCTTCCATTCTGTCTAGTCACCCGTCATAACATCACTAAAGTCTGCTTTTTTATACCCTGAGACTAAAATGGCATTATAACACAAAAGAACTGGCATCATTCCTATAAGTTTGACGTTTTTTACCTATGTTTATTACCTGTGACAATTTAGTCTCAGGGTATAAAAAACCAACGATAACTCCTTTTTCTTTCATATCAGTCCTCACACAGTCCATCCATCTTTTCTTTGACCTCTCTCTTCCTTTCCATCCGTCTTCATGTAAACTCATAACTCTTTTAGAAATATGAGTTTCATCCCTCCTCCTTCACATGACCATGAAATATCACTAAATTACTTTACCATACCCGCTTTACCCTACCTTATATTAAAGTATTTTATTTTCCTTCAGGTGCCAGGGTCCGTATTGAAGCAGATCGCTCGAGCCGCAACCGAGAAGCTTAACAATATTGGAGGAAAACTCATTGGTTTATAAATAACGTAACAGGGGCGTTTGACTATTTTTAAACTTTATCTGAAGACATCTAGAAATTGTAAATTCAAACTGAGCGAGTCTGACCCTAAGGTCAGACTTTTAAATTTTTCCAAGGCATTTTCCCCAAACCTTTAACAAATCAAAAATCAAGCATGTAAAAATGATTAGGTACACAAGTATGTAAGTTTTGCTAATTATCAATGAATTAGATAGATAATTACTTATTTTAGAACTGATCAGTGATCACTAATGGTGCTATTAGAATTAGGTATATTAAGCAGTTACATTACCAAATATTTTCATACCATACGAATGTAGTTGTACCTACTTAGTAAGGACCTATATCGTAGTGTTGTAAAAACGAGGGGACGCTCTCGCCAGACAAAAGGCGGCCATGTTGTTTTCAATCAAAGGGATGGCATGCAGATTATTTTGTCGTATGAAAATTGTACCTATGTTATAACGCTGTTGCTCTCGCCCGGCTCTGAATCCGCTGTATTGATTTATTACCCTGAATGATGTCTAGACATCCGAGGTGGGGATAGATGAGGGTGCGTCCGGTGGCGGTGCCTGGCAACGGTAACGGGAGCATGATGTGCGGGGCGGGCGTGGGAGGGGGTGCTACGCGAACACTAGATTATCAAATATAGGTATCGCTACATACCCTGCGTGACGCACATCTCCGGTGCTCATAAATCAATAGAATTGCAGCCAATGCACGAGCTCGATTCCGCTCAGCCCGGACGCGGAATAATCAAACAAAGAACATCATCAGAACTATTTTGTAACGCGCAACAGCAGAGATAATGATTATGCGTTAATAAAGTTCGTATATCTGTCTGATGTTATTGACATCTTGTATAATGTTTATATATTACCTACTTTTTTATTTGGGTCAAAATTAGAATGAACTGGTCACCTGTGAATAATTTTCAACATATTAGGCTGTCCCCATTCTTTTTATTTTCCACTGTGTTGTGGTTCTTTTTTGCTGATCTTTAACGAAGCCATTCAAGACGTTCCCTCTTCGGCCAGCCGCAAGCCATGATCATCTTGACCACCAAGACGAAGTGCGGATGATGGCGGTAGGGTCCGCCTCTAAAGGTGACATACAAAGATTCCGAAGAAATATAGGCGTGGAACTAGATGTTTATAAAAAAAAAACAAGCTTAGCTTTTAAATTTTTTAAACATTATAAAGATTAAACTGATGAAGCAGAGAGGTCACGCCCTTTAGCATTAAGGAATACGAATACGACGCAAGGAGGAAAAAAAAAAGCTACTTGGATTTATTGTCGCGTTTTTAACATTTATACCGAATACCGTAATTAGAGACACAATTTAATAGAAAGAAAATAAGAGAGCGAGCACTCCAGGTTTAACAGATTACCCATATCATGTTGATGTATAAAAAAATAAGTGGTCCGCTATCTTGAGGTCAATCAGGGTGTGCACAAAGCAATACAAATCGTCCCTTGAGGCTACTTACTTTAGTCAGAGTTAATTTTAAGTTATACTATAAATAGATGTAAGCAGAAATAATAAACAATTGTACACATTTTGTTTAGTGATTAAAACGTTTTAAATTTAAAAAGCACTGTTTTCGTCATCCAACCGGTCAGACCCAAACGTCTGAGAGGTCGCCGCCACCGATCGTCTCCACGAGGACAAGGCACTGCTCCACCCAAGCGGGGCAAACCTCCCCCATATGGTCCACCGCACTTAAGTTGTCACTAAGGGCAACAGGACCGTAAAAACGGTACTAAAACCACCTGTGGTGTTTCTTCAGCTGTTGTCATTTGCGTTCTGGCACGCTTCTCTTCCCTTTCCTGAGAGATAAGCGAGAGAAGCTTTTGTTCAGCAGTAGTACGGGCCAGTACGGGTTGGTGAACGTCATGTTTCCAAAGGACCTAGCCGTACTTGTATAAGGAAACTGCCCCCGATAAGAACCCATATCGTAACCTATGTCGTAGAGTACTATAATCACGTACTAATAGTATTTGATTGTGTAGGTATCAGCTTTATATCTTAGTTCATCGAGGAGCTATTGTGTCCGGTGTCCACAGTTTTCCAAAGCGACATATCTTGGTTACGCTAGCAAAATAAAACCACCAAAGAAGAATACACTGGAATTGGTTAAAAAATAACATAGACTATGATATAGGTTCCCATCGGGGGCAGTTTTGTTATACAAGTACGGCTAGGCCCTTTTAGATTCTGGCACAAACCGGTCTCCTCATGATATTTTATCCTTTTCCGTTCGTATAGGTAAGTAACAAAGGAATACTAAAATAAAGAACACCAAAATTAATTTTCCAACGTTTATTTTATTATTTTAAACCAAAAACCGATTTTACAATAATAATGTGTTGTCTAACTATAAAAAGTGATGTATGTGAGGGCCGATGCTATGCCCTAAACATTGAACAAAATACATACCTACCTATGCTATGTTTACCTTTTTATGTGGAATATCTATCTTATAATTTAAATGCTTTAATTATTTACATAAAGGATAAACTAAACAATTTAATATTCATAACGTATGTAAATAAAAATCAGCGAAGTCGCGTTTATTCGAGTAATAAAAAGTCAAAGAAGTAAATTAAACAAAAGTAACCAGAATAGATAACACATTGTATAATAAATATGAAATAGAGAGAACGATATTGTCTACATTGAACATATGTAAAAAAAACAAGCGACTGGTCTACTCCCAAATCTGTGTAGGTACTCGAATAATCGTGACTTCGCCGGAGTAACATTCACAACTGGGGGAAAATGAAACAGCAGGCAAGTTCCCTGTTACTAGTCACTCGATACAAAGCAACACGTGCGAGTCAGTGTGTAAGGAACACACAGACCGTCGAACAGTCGCGACTTCGCGGCAGTAACATGCTGAACTGGGGAAAAATTAAACAGGAGTTTAGTCGCGTGTTACTCAATAAATAAGAACAAGCATGCGTGAGAGCGGTACATTAATACTACTTTAAATAAGTATGTTAACAGTATAAGATAGCCTTAAATAACCTTTAATTTTTATACAGACTTATTCAATATTTTAAAAATAATAGAATTTTTATTTTGCTGATAATTCGCCAACTGCACCTAACCTGGCATGCTGACATGCCACTGTTAACATACTTATCAAGATTGTGGTAAACAAAATGCCATTCCAGTGGCAAAACAATGGTATTTAGGAAACAGATGAGCTAAAGGTAATAACGTAAAAGGTGATACACGTTCTTACATTATTTTGAGTAAATTTATTACATCTAGCAGAGACATACAGGTTATAGTGAAAAGGTATGAGCTTATTTTAAGTTAATTGGCAAAGAAATAATGACGCATACCTTCTATACTAATTAGATTATGACACCTTTTAGGCCAGTCAACACAAAAAATAACGAACATTGCAAACGCGACATGTGACTTCCATTTTTTTATATGTTGTTAGGTACCTTGAGAGAGCAAGTTTGCAACCCTAAAAACCCTGTGGTACCCCCTCTACGGTACTCGAAAAGCTGCAAGAATGCGTCGCGAACCCGCCGCGGCTGCGCCGCGAAGACGTCGCGAACGTGTGTCGAATTCGCAACTTTTTCGTCACGTATTTAGGGGAACGAGCTGTCGTTTTTACGAGACAGTATACAATGGCGTACACGCTACTATACGCGAAGGTCTCGTTGTGCGTCCGCAAAAAATTCGCTGCGCTTGTGCAGCGTGTTCGCTGCGCGCCCGTAATGTATTCGTTGCGCACCTCCGCCGTCCTTAAGTAAAATGTAGAGGAGGCATCTCACATTTCGTGGTAGAATTTGCTGTTGGGGAGAGATCCTTCTCCATTAGCAGGACGAGGAACTTTGTTTTATTACTATTTATAGGCTCGCGCTTGACCACTACCTCACCTGATGGTAAGCGATGATGTGGTCGACGATGGAGCACGCTTGCCTAGAAATAAACTGTTCACTCTCGACTTACAAGGCGTCTAGGATGTAGCTATCAGGAAAACCAGACTCCGGCAGGAAATTCGTTGAGGAAGGTCATGTAGTAGCCGAACTGAGTGGCACAGCGCCGGGAAGGCCAGCTCATCAGCTGCGACAGGTGATGGTCGCCAAGGAATCGCAGGCGCTTATACAGGTATTCGGCCGCGAAGTGTGGTGTTGCTGTTGACATTAAGAAGCTTAGACGCACTACTTTGCCATCAAGCTAATTAAAATTATACAAAATTACGTCTGTAGAGGAAGTCGCGGTGTTGTTCTACATTTTGTGGTAGAATTCCTTAGGAATTGAAAGGAGCATGGACTCGAGGTCCTTCTCCATGAGCATGACGAGGAACTCGTTGAGGAAGGTCAGGTCTTGCAGTAGCCAGACTTTGTGCCATGCACAGTGCCAGGAAGACCAGCTCATCAGCTGCGACAGGTGGCGGTCGCCAAGGAAGTGCAGGCGCTTGCACACGTACTCCGCTGCGAAGTAGGTGGTGTTGCAGTTGACACTATGAGGCCTAGACGCTCTGCTTTGCCTTCAAATTTAAGTAAATTTTTTACACATCCTTGCCTCATACTTTTCTCTAGGAACATTAGTTTAGCCTCCTATCACAGGACCGGTTGTTGTGGCGACGCTTGGGAAAGGCCTATGTCCAGCAGTGGAGGTCTTTCGGCTAAGATGAAGATGATTACTTTAGCCAGTGTCATTGAATATGACCCAACCACAAAATTTTCACTTTTAGAAAAATAATGTCTACCTTTGACAAGCTGCATCTCTGCTAGCTATTTTAAATCTTAAAGCAAACATACTTGGAGCAGGAGAGTAACAAAGTTTGCTGGGTTGCAAACTAGAGTGTAAACTGCTCTCAAGGAACATAACAACATATAAAAAAATTGAAGATGCGTGTTTGCGATATTTGACGTCGATATTGACTGGCCATTATTTGTATGGAGAGTTCAATTTATTTTTTTGGGAGTTGTCTTTGATATCTCTATAGAAAGTGGTTGATATCTATGGACAAAGCAGTTTTTATAAAATCGCCACACCTTTCCATTACACTCCTTATAGGATATTATCATATTACATACATTATGTACTACAATAGATATACATACATAAAGTAATTGTGTGTAAATGTTACTGTAAAAGTTTTGATCAATAGAAAATCCTGAGATTTACCAGGAAAACTTGACATTTCCAAGATCTCACCGTTAAAAGTCAACTGTTGTGTTAATCGCTTATGGCTTAGACTTACTAGCAATCCATGCAATCAATCACTTAGCTGTTACAAGAGTACTACCAAGTAATTAGTAGCTACCTTTTGTTTGAATAAAATACGGTGCGTAGTAAAGAAAATAGCTGTGTTTAGACATATCGCTGTAGCTGCAAATGAGAGCAACACATGTAAAGGTTTGAAATTTACAAATGTCACCGAATAGTTCAGACTTTTTACAAGTAAGACTTAGTAATTCAGAGTTACTGGTAAATTACGTTTTACTGGACAATCCTAGTTTGACCGGAGTTTGGATTTTACAGTAACAATAATTGGCACACTATACAAGCAATCTAAAAAATAAAGTTAGGTACCTGATCGCCGTATGAGAATTATACGAATATAGCCCGATCAAAAACATCGTTGGAAACAAGAAAAAAATTGTGATAGGTAAACAAAAATAGAAAAGTAAACTGTCAGTCAAGTTGTAATAAAAGCCTTTGCAAGAAACCTCGTCACTATATTAAGTAGATGATTATTAAGAGTGGGACTCCAGTTGTGGGATACTATTATAACCACGGAAAATGTAAATGTCATCGAAATGATGTAAATGTATATAATGTTAAAATACTAGGTCTAGAGACAACAGCAACCGCAGATCGCGTCTTCGATCACCTACTTACTCTAAGGTTACACTATTAATCTTAACATTTAAAAGTTATATTGTGTGAATTCACTGAAATCTTTCCATTTTTATCATAATCTAACTAGAACACTCATAATATTATTATATTGATGTAATTTTAATGCAATTGAAATGAATATATTAAGTAATATCAATACGAATATAATAGATATCTATAATATCATTTTAAAATTATTCTAACATCCATAATACGTTAGCCAATATAACGAGGTTTTTTGCAAAAGACTGGAGCCATAAGTTACAAAGATTCTTAAGTTTAAATACTTCACTTATAAATACTCCATAAATAATATACAGAAATTCTCTATGTTAACTTTCTATGTATATATGTTACGGTCTAAGTATTATGTAAATAGATTGCACGACAATGATTCTAGATCTGCCAAAAGTCTGGGATGCAAGCTGTGTCCTTCCTATATGTATACCCGGGCAGAGTAAGAAATACGAAGTGTTACACTGCCCATCGACTATGACAGAGTTTGCATCCGCACTTCATTACAATAAGTTCCCAGCACAAAATTGTATAAGCTTCATGTCTTCATCAATCCATAAACATGTGATGTCTATTACATATACAAGACACACTATGTTAATAATACAATTTAAAAAATAACGTAAATATTAATAATAATTTTATATTTTGTTTTTCAAATATTTATATGTATATTTAAATGGATAAACGGAATAATAATAGTCTCTTGAATCCATAATCAAAACCAATTATAATAAAACTCAATCAATGTAGGAGTTCAAATCATCATTAAATATACAATAACTAAACAATATTGTAAACACTTATCAATATTATGAAAATAAACAAAAAACAACAAAAAAAATGAACTGAGATTGTTTAACTCGGACCAACCAGAAAATACTTAACACTAAGAATACGAAACTAGCAATAGCGATCACGTCGAGATAAATACATTATCAATGTTATGGTGGGTAGTATAAACCTTCACTTTATACTTCATGTCCATAGTTCATAGTGAAGCACTAAGGGAGACTGTCAGCCAGGAGATAGATAGGCGGAGCTGGATGATCAATCCTGTCTTGCAGCATGACGTGATCGACATCGCCACCGGCGCCTCAGCGACCGTAACATGCATAATTAAGTTATAGAGTCCGAGTTGATGTAAAGATTAAAAAGATGTATCGTTCAATTTAAAATCGCTTCGAGGGCTTGTTCTCAGACATATAGGCGGCGCCATCCAATTCCGCTTGATCCAACACCGAGAAGTCGATGTACTTGTCCGACCTTAACTGTCATGGACGAGCCAGGCGCATCTTGCGGACCGTCTCGACGTAGTGCTTGTTGTGCGACATCACGGTCTCCTGCACCTTCGGCGGCAGCTCCTCCATGGAGGGCGCAGTGCCCTCCTCGATGTCGGTGCGCCTGTAGAACAGGATGTAGGGCGTGCTGGAGCGCTCGAGCCCGTTCAGCTGAGCCTCGTCGGAGGACGTGACCACGTCGTCGTTGTACATGTTCCACTGGTCCTTGTCCTTGGCGAGCGTGTAGTAGTGGCCCGAGTCCAGCGTGGTGCCGGCGTGAATGACGGCGGCGTACAGCGTGTACGAGGCGTGCTGCGCCTGCGAGCGCACCGTGGGCAGCGTGATGGTGTGGTTGTGATACATCGAGTGCATCAGCTTCGTCTGCACCTTCAGCTTCGGGTCGAACCTGTTGACAGTAGTTCTAATTTTAAAAATCGAAACCCTGCTTTCAAGCGGTCAACTTTTGATTGTCAAATCAAGAGGGAAACTAAATGAAGAAGAAATATTAGAAAACCTAATGAGAAGAAAGATAGACTTACTTGAAGTTCTTCAGGATCAGGATCAGATATTTTGGTGTGGTTTCAATGAGTACGCTGCGTTCAGCGTCGCGGTGTTCACCGCAGTCACGGCATTGGTATTGGTTTTCGCCGGTGAGGCTTTCTTTGGAGCAGTAGTACTCGAGCAGGCTCTGCACGTTGTGCTGCCAGCCCTCGGGCTTGTCGGGGAAGGCGAGCTGCAGGTCGCGGAACACGTCGCGCGACAGGGACGACGAGTGGCACTCGGTGCACTCGACGCGCGTCAGCAGCACGCCGCCGAACATGCTGTCGATGAACGAGTCGCGGCGCAGGAACGCCGACTCGTACATACGCAGGCGCTTCTTCGGCGGCACGCACTCGGTCTCATTCATGCCGCGCTTGTATCCGCTGGAGCTCGACCCTGAAAACAATTAAAAGTTGTGTAAAACTGGTTTTTGTCTTTCGATTCATCATATAATATTAAATGGATAATGTAAAAAAATTGCCTGCGGCCTATTTTCAGACCTACCAACAAAACACAAAATCGCAAAAATCATTGAAGCCGTTTCGCAGGAGTTCGATAACAAACACTGTAACACGAGCTTGCCGCCTGTTCCTGTGTCATGCAAATTACTTATCTTTAATCTATTCTGTTTTCCCCGTACGAGGCTGAGTCAAATGGCGAAAATAGCCTGAACAGACGGTAACAACGACCTCACACGCAAAAATAGGACACAGGACTTTCTGAAAGCCATGACAATAGAAATGTTGTTGCACAACAAGCATAATATATAGAAAAAAAGATTGAAGAAACCAAACAATGAACACGGACTTCCTAGAAAATACTATTCGATGACGTGATGATGCACCAGAGTCGTCATATGAACGTCAGAGAGGTTGGTTATTTTGCACTTTTCTGCGTAGTCTTATAGAAAAGTCGTAGGTAGTCACATGTTACTAAAGATTACGGTGGGGTCTGTGACCTGTTACCTAACTCATCTTAGAAATACAAAAAGAGGGATATGTTCAGACAATAAGAAGCACTGACTGTACTTATATAACGCGTCAATATGGCTTTTCTTTTTGTTCTGTTCTTGTTTCTTCAGTAACCTTGGGCAAGGGCACCTTGGTGGGGTAAGGACCTTAGCTTAAGATGTTACTGGGTAGTACTGTACCTACTGAAGTACAGATGCAGACGGACTGGCTCGAGCAAGGGATATTGGACATTTACAAGAACGTCATGCGGGCCTCGGTGGCCAAGACCCATCTTTAAGTCAAGAGTGAATAGGTTGCTTCTAGGCAAGCGTGCTCCATCGTCGACCATATCATTGGTTACTATCACGTGAGATAGTGGTCAAGCGCGAGCCTAACAATAATTTAAAAAAAGATGGAAGGACGGCGGAAAGGGTTTGCAAAGGGTGCTATAGTTTCCCTACATTTTATCCCGGAAACACGCACAGTCCCTACGATGAACGAGGACACAAGTAAAGCACGTAAGACACAAAGTTAAGCTTACCAGCGGCACTGCTGCTTGGGCGAGGCGACACTGAGCGGCGGTTGGACCCCGACTCAGTATTGTTGTTATCGTTGACGTCAGTGCTGAAACATAAAAACAGTCAAAGTTGAAAGAATGCAAAGTATTGTAGGCCCAAGCCCAAAACAATGATTGAAAGAAGTTTGTCTCTTAGTCCCTAACTAAGGAAAGAAAAGTGGAAGTATGAAAGCAGTGGGTTACAGCAGGCTTATACCTAATGATAAAATAATTAGTACCTAAGGTGTAGTGAGCGTTCAAAGTGAAAAGTCGATAAAGCAAAATCAAAAGCAAAGTAAGCGTAAAAGCTTTAAGTCCGCCTTTGTACAGTTTACTAGTGCATAAAGCTTTAATAAATAAATAAAGTATTAATCAATTTACCTGGTAGACTGTGCAGCTTGCTGAGAAGACTGAGCCACGATGCGCAGTCGGCTGTGGCTGGACAGCACGGCCGGGCGAGTATAATCGAAGTTGAGATCAGAGCAGTGCTCATACGACTGCAGTAGCTCGAATAAATATCTGTGGGCAAAAAGACATTGCTTTAAAACTAAGTAAAACTATATTGGAAAAAAGACTAACTAGGCTGGGATATAAAAAAGATTTTGATATTTTCCGTGATTTGGACCCTCCTTCCAGACCATCGTGTTTAACTATGCAAGTCTTTTCATGAGTTTTAATGACTTGGAAAAGCAGCAAATATAACGCCCTAAACAGACTACATTTTATCTGCATCATCATCTTAGCCGAAAGCCAGAGACCATGGAGTTTCTTGCCCGTTCTTCTCCATAGGAAACGACCAATTGGAACCGTGCACTAGTTTCTCGCCTTTATAAGTATAAACCTATGTAAAATAAAACATTTTTGATTTTGAAAGACGTCTACTGCTGGACAAAGGCGTCCCCCAAGCGTCGCCACAACGACCGGTCCTATGCGTCTCGCATCAATCGGATTCCCGTGACCCTTGCTACAATCTTTTATCTGAATACTCTTCAAAATTGTAGTTTGAATACAGTTGACAAAACTACATCGTTATTGCCAACCGACTCTGATTAAATTACTTTCTAGCTACACTCCGACTTCAAGCGGACTGTCCAATCAGTTACACCAAAACTGCATTCAAATTACGATTTTGTAACTTTAGATCTATATATATCTCCACTATCTGTCCCTCCCGTCTTATGTATTATATATTTTATTACACTTATTACAAGAAACATAAGAACGAAAAACTCATATCTAAAAGACGTACCGGCCGGCGGTACGTATAATGGGCGGCCTTAGGTTACTAAGAATTTTTCAATTCGAACTAGGAGTTTCTGAGATTAGCGCGTTCTATCAAATAAACTCTTCAGTTTCATAATACTACTACAATCCGGTCACATTCACATGACGCATCTCTGAAATGCGAGAATCCCACTGCATCCCACCGCATACCCTTAGCTTACCCGGCAAGTGTCAGGTATGGACAGCATTTTTGTTATTAATACGCGCGTCGATAATTTGGCTAGTTCTCTGTCGTTGTCATATTGTTTTTGGACATTATTTCATCGGCGCCAAGCGTCAAGTTAATGTGACCGAGTAGTAGATTACTACAAAGATATTGAGACTCATTTATAATTAGCAGACCTAAACAAATAAAAGACATTGAAGAGAAGAGTAGAAGAAGCACTTTCAAACGCACGTCATGGTGGTCGCACATCGCAACAACTCAACAAGCCAACTTTGAACCTTACATAGCAAATTTTTAACTTAAGGCGACCTCTGTCGATTAACATGTACAATTTTATTCGTAACTTGTAAGTGAAAGCCTATAAAGTTGTCTCAAATTGCAGTTAAGAAGTACGCGCGGATTAAGCTCTGCCCCTTCCATACGCACGACATGTGTAAGAACTTTAGTACTTAAGGCATCTTATTCCTTTCTCAAAGTCAGATGTATTAGTTTCAAACTGATCTAATTTACCATCGATGAGCTTAGAAGGTTTATATAATGAAAACAAATTCATCAAAATCCAGTTTGATTGCGAAAAATCATAACAAACTTTCCAAAAATAAAACAAGTAGATTTTGTGATGAAACAACATCGAACGCTCAAAGTTTTAAGCAACAAAAGGAACTCCTACAAAGTATGAACAAATTGTTTCACATCGATATATTTGGATAATCACCCTCCGAAAAACACGGTGAGTTGGGCAACATTAAGTTATGAGTCACGGGGTCGAACAAAAGCAAATCACGTTGGCACCTTACTGACGACAGCTGTAAATTCTTTTTTAAAAAGGAGGTTGGAAGAAGAGGGGTTGAGGAAAGTGCGAAATCAATCATTGTTTATTTGCGAAAAATGGAAAAGCTTTTTCCCTCGTAACTTCTGGAAGAATTTTGTGCTAGATCCTAATCATAAGCAATAGTCCTGAAATCTTGGATAAATACGCCATACTTGTATACTTCGGCAGATTTATTTCAATTCTATACTCTAGGCTATTTGTCATCAATAACTAATAGAATAGAATAGAATAAACTTTATTGTACACCAAAAGAAGTTATAAATTGTACAGAAACTTAACCTAATCTGGATAACTTAAAAAAAACTAAATAATTAAAACGAAAATACGTGTCAACTGCATCGAATCTAATTCAGAAACCCTTTATGTAAATTAACTTTGTGAGCGATGCAAGTCAACAGCACGCTTTCCTGCCCCCAGTTCCAACCCCTTCCATGTATTGATGTACAAGTGTACACAATACTAGAGCGCCTGCTGACGCGACTGCGCTAGACACAACTTCGGACATTTCATCTCCGCAGCGTTAATAACAGGTAAATCAAATAGCTGCGCGGGGAATAAGACGCACAGCTACCACCCTACGAGTCCTATAAGTCCTAGGGATGCAGCTAAAATCTATAAGATCCTGAAACGTATTTACTACGGGAAATAGGTCAGACATTTTGAGCTTTACTGCGCATGTTCGGCCGGTACTTCGTATGCACGTGCCTATTTAATATAAAGGTACATAGGTTCGGTATGACGTTGGTTATCTATATAACAACACTATCTACGCATCGACAGTACGCCCAAAATCGCGTACATGCCTTTCTGTTTGAGTACATCCGTATGAAAGTTTTCATCTAGATATGGACGCTACGAAAGTTTTTAAAAGTTTTATGTTTAGTTAAGTTTTAATGCATTCATGATGACTGCGTGGTAGGTATGTCTCCACGCAGTGGTAGTAGAGGGATGGGCACGAAAGTAAGTTCTAGGAGGTCCAAAAAAAGAGTGTCTGAGAAGATAAGAGGAAGGCCTTTGCCCAGCAGCGAGACATCCTACGCAGCTACGCTAAGAAAAATAAATAAGTCGTCTAAAACTTTAGAATTAAGTTTTCATTTTCAAACACTTACGAAGAAAGGCATTTTCAACATGTTTGAGAGTGTCGATATTGCATGCCTTGCACTTCCACCTACAAACTTACCTGTAATAATCTGCACGAAGAGATATCGGATCGTTTTCAAAGTTTTAATGAGTGCAAATTAAAGTTTTAACTACTTGAAAAGTAAACAGGAAAATTTTTAACTTATGTGAAAAGCGCCTGAGGAAAGATTTTCCCATTCACTTCTTAGAAAACTGAGTCTTATCGTACTTCGATTAGGTTCAACATACATTGTATGTATATCACCCTCGTAGGTTTTTTTTTATTTATCACATCGACGGTTTAATTTTACTGATTTAGGGCCATGTGCACCGACATAAGTTTAAGATAACCATCTGATTAACGTCAATAACCGACGATAAGGAACAGGAAATATTGCTAAAACAGCTGTTTTAATATTAAAACAGTCGATTTGGTGTCGGTGAACATCGCCCTTAGTCACAGTTACCAGTAACGTAAACTTAATGAATCTGAGTGTCATGAAACAGAATTGAATGCAGTTATATTATTTAGACGCGAGCTACACATTGTTTGTTAGCGTCCCTCCGCAGGAAATATCTTGTGACATGAAAATTACTTGGAGTAGACAGGCCAATGGTGCATCACTCAGTAGCAATCACATCTCACGTGCAATGCATGATAGAATAAATGGGGCTGTTATAACACGTAATAGAAGTAGGTTATGGTCGACAAATCTATGTATCGCTCTGAATAAAAATAGGTAGTAGTTGCTAATAAGTTTTTAGTTAAAAAAAAAATTCTTTAGAGGGAAGCTTCGCGAAATTCAAATTTTCTTAGTTACGTTTTACATTCGCTTAAGAATTTTTAACTTCATACAACCTACCACTGGTTGCAAATTGCAAAAAATGTAAGAAAATTTGAATTTCGCGGTTTACCTGAAGCATTCACCTAAACACACTTTTTCCGTGTGGTAATTGACGACCAAGACCATTCCAAAGAGCTCAAAGACGATAGTGTTACTTGTCGCACCCAGTAGGCACCCAATACCTATGCACCCAGTATGCTACATAGGTATTGCCTCTGTGTACGGCTTACGCGCCAATTAGCGCTCGCAACTTTATTGAATCCTGATGCTTTGACATTTAAATCCCGACATTGTGGCTAATAAAATCAATAACCACTCGTATGGACATCAAATTATATTACAAAATGACGGTGATACCGTTACAAAGTACAAAGGTGGACAAAGGGTAGTGAAACCATATTTTAATCATTCAAATTAATGAGGCACGTAAAATTTATTCAAATAGTTTGTGTCATTTTCGTTATGTCAGGGTATTAAGCATATATCATTAGCGCTTGTAATAAATTAACCATCGCCCTAATTGAAATGAGTAATATTTTAAAGCACTGGTTTGTAAAATTTCAACCACAAACCATTTAAATTCAACTTGTTGATATTTGTTGGGCATACTGGGGTGAAGAGGAATTAAGAACAATACAAGGACAGAGCATAAAATTCAAGCTCGCATCAAAAGAAAAACATCTTTTACTTCGTCACCTTACAAAACGTTTTTTAAAAGTAAGCAATTAATCTCAGTTGGAACTTGTGATCAGTTTGATGGAGTTTTAATAGACGTAATATTTAAATACTCGTTTGATTGAGTGTAAATACAGCAATCAGAAATGTGAAATGTGATAGCGTTTATAATCATAAAGTAAATGCAACATTGCTGCGTACACATGAAGGGAGCATGTCACAAACATTAATCCAAAAGGTGTAATGCTGGAAGTCGTTCCGTTGTGAGGATAAACGAATAAACAAAATTATTTTTATTATTGAACGGCTAAACTAACATAGAAATGTGATACTAACATATAATGTGGAGCAAATTGTCTTAAGATGAATAAATAATAATAAGATTAGATAGATTAGCTTAACAGATTTCTTTTGGCAGATGTCTGAGCCTACATTTTCATTCGATCCACCCCAGCTCTTCAAGGAAGGCCAGCAACGCCTTAGTATTACTGACCATTTCACCGAAGGTGGGTTTCCGAAGTCCATTGCCCTGTAGGTATTCATTATTGCCTATATTATTATATTACCTCTACCTAGAACTCCACACCCAGCCAATAACCAAATTCAGATTCTTCATTGTTCTGCTTATGCTATACACTAGATTGCAAGTTAAACAAAAGCTTGTAAAAATTAAATTGAGAACTGAAACTGAAGTCCTATACACTTACAACATGTAACGATATAATGCACACCCTTATACACCTCTATTGAAATATTAAGTTACAAGGATAATTCACACACTGAAATTTTATTTCAATAGAATTAGGTATAGTCCGATGGATGCGAGACGCACAAGACAGGTCGCGGTCGTTGTGGCGACGCTTGAGGGAGGCCTATGTCCAGCAGTGAACGTCTTTCGACTGACGATGATGAGATAAAGTGTTTTTAAGAAATATGTTATCCTAATTGTAGGTAACGCACTACGCTGGTACCGCATTGTTATTGGCGTAGATCGCACACACACACAAACAGGCTAATGACGCAATCAAGATTTATCGAGGATCAAAATAGGTATTTTTCCATTGAGAAGTTAACAAAAATAAGTTGAGGATAAAAAACAACCTGTTTTAAAAATAGATGAAATCGATTCAGTAGCAGATTCTCAATATACGTCTTTCAGGATGTGCGTCTTTATGTTAAACGTTTTATATAATAGGAGACACTGTTTGACATATCAACGTACAACCGACACTACTGAGACTAGGAGGGTACGATTTTGCAAAGATTTCCTAAGACGTCATATAGTTGGCGAGCACTAAGAGAGGATGTTCCAAAATTCACCCCTTAACGGGAAGAAAGGGGTTCCAAAACTTATATGGAGAAAACTACTTTAACGCGAGCGAAGCCGCCGGCAGAAGCTAGTATTTACTTATAAAGGGTGAAAAAAACTGTCTGACATATAAACGCACGGTCGAAACTACTAGGACTATCAGCGCGAAATTTTTCATAAAGCTTCCTTACGCGAGCAATTAAGAGAGGATTTTCCAAAAATTACCCTCCTAAAGGGGCGAAACAGGAGTCAAAAATTTGTATAGAAAAATATATTTTCATGCAGGCGAAGCCGCTAGCAGAAGTTAACATAATACTCTTTTCAAATTTTCCTCATTGCGTAGGTTATAGCATTTCAATCGTTTGATTAATTTGTAATCCTCTCAGGAAGCACTACAAAAATAATTGCAGGTTCACAGAGCTTTTTCATAAATGATTTTCATTACTCGTTATTCAATCTGAAAAGCGCGGAAGCAGTATAAAATTGAATATCGAATAATTATAAAAATCTCGTAGCAGTGTTATTCGACCTTTTTTGTGTGGGTGGGTTATATTTGATAGGTCTGAAGCTGTAAACTATTTTTTATCATTCAAAATCCACCCCTCATTTTTCCCATTGATCATTTTTATGGCTTCGCCCACATGAAAGCAGAAAGTTTTTGCATCACATCCACCCTTAACACACGAGAGGCCGCAATACTGTCAATTGTATTGTATTGTATTGAACGATACATGAACATATATGATAATTTAAAGGAACCTAAAAAACGAACAAGCTTAACAGTCCCTAAGACCCTAAGTCCTACAGCTCTAACCTGTCATATACCTAGTATGTGATAAATAAATATACAAATAAGTTCAGGATATCAGCACCATGCAACCTAAGGTTACATACGGCTAGTAGACAGGGATATCAGATTCGGAAAGGGAACACTCACTGCCAGTCCCGCACTCGGAGACGACTAATGGTGTCGTGGCCACACTGAGACAAGAATATAAAATTCAAATCTGATTTATTTACAAAATGTTCTGCTTATATATCACTTTTTCTTAACACACACTTTTAAGTATATTCTCTGTCCTATGCGTGTAAGATATAACTAAATCATTCTTTTAACTGGATCTTCAAGGCGGAAACCAGGAAGAGTGCTGAGTAAATGCCCAAAGGTAACAGTTAACAATATTCACTACCCGTAGTTATTCTATCTTCGGACTAACTAATTAGAAATACTAGACATGCCTTGTTCTCTACAGCGCTGAGCTTTATTACTTGGAATATCTCTCGACTGAGACTTGACAGGTATCAATATCGAATCTATATTAATAGTGCTAGCTTCCGCTTACCATACACTACCTACCACAAATCAAGCACTATGGAGTATTGATATAAACTTTGAAGCAAATCGCCCACGAAAAAAACTTTCTACACCTTTTTAACCACGTTAGGGAATGCATTTCAATAAAATACGTAAGTAACTAGTCTTTCATCAGTTCTGTTAGAGAATTTTTATGAAAAATTTGAAGTAGATTGGATTGAAGTGCTCTATCTTAGGGTGTTGTGCGTTGACCAGTCAATAAGGACAAAGCATTTTTTAAGTTAATTTTCTAAGTTGCACAAAACCGTACGACGCACGACGTGTTACTGACCTTTCATCCCCGTTATCTTACATAACAGATACCCACCTTTCTTAAACAAAACATCAAAAAGTCTCAAGGGCAGAAGCTTTAAAAGATTAACAGAAGACTATCAAAAGCATGGGGATCCGAAGTGGGACCCGCTGTCGCAGTCACAATTACGGATTATATTCTTGTTATTGTTTGTAAGGATTCCCTTTGTCTTAAACTGTGAAAAGAACTGAACTGAAATTGTAACGAAAGAGTTGATGTTACGGAGAAGTTACATAAAATGAAGGTGAGATAAGAAAATAAGAAGTAAAGTATTCTTTTGACGACTAATTATAAAATCCATACTAATGATGATAAATATGTGAAAGTAGGGTGTCGTGCTAGCCCACTGGTTAAGACGCCACATAATATTGAGGATGCAAGTTACCAATTTGATTTTTTCCCAATTTTATTTACAAACTTTTTAAAAGTGATCTAGGAATTTCCCTCTGAAAGCACGTAAAACCATTGTTCCCAAGTTTTCATTCATAGAATTTTGTTAGTCGTAACAAGCAGTCAGACTCCAGTACGCAGAATCGACTAAACTGTTGATTCCACGTACTAGCGTCCAAGGAATATTGTGTTGCCAATTAATTGGCTTGTGGAGGATTGATAGGCAGTCGATACATGTTACAACACAGGTTTCAGCCGCATTCAGTTAGACTGGCAGAACTGACATTTGAAACCAAGCCAGTGAGGAAAAGGCTAGGGAGGCGATTCGAAATCTATTATCGAATACTTTCGTATGAATGAAGTAACAAATTTTAAGTTGACATTATAAAGAGATACTTCAGTTTTATTTATATGAAACTGAAACAGATTTTAGTTGGTAGAAGATAACTATTGTCATGTATCTTTCGATATTAAATGAATTAAAATAGGAATAAGCTTTCAAAATCAGACTGCAGGTAGGACAGTTTTCAGGCCAAAGCTTTTATTGTCAGAGGACGCGACGCGGGCTTTAGTCTTCTGTCTCGACATTATTAAGCCATAGGATATTTTCAGTTTATATTGAATCTTTAGTACGCTTCCCGTACTGAAACCGCCGCACTATGCGGGCTTAGTTTATACTCGAATTTTAAGATAAGCTCGTTATGACGTGGTTTGTGGGTATAAGCTTCTCTTTGAGATGTCAATTTATCAACTTTTCTCTCTCTCGAGTGGAGCGAGGTGGCTTGTCAGATTTTTCCTGACTAAAATCACACCCACAGAACATATAAAGGAAGTTAGAAAGGAAATAGTTCCTGATTTGTATCGGAACGCGTGTCGCCGTTTGTCTCCCACTCTTTAACTCCACTACAGGCAAGAAACCTATACGGACGCGCATTACGCACACTAGTAGACAACGCACACTTAGATCGCAACTTTGCTATTGGTTGTATCACACATGCAAAAAAGCAATTTAGGGCGACTAAAAGGTCGATAATTCATATCGATGAAATTCAAAAATAACGGATAATATTGTCGACTAGTTATCGTTATAATTTAAGGTGGTGTACCAATACGATGGATTTATTGGTACACCTGGTTATATAAAAAAATAATATAAATGTTATATTAAGAATAAAAAATAAAATAAAACAAAACTATAAAATTAAAACATTTGGTTCCGAAAAACCTCTTACGCCTACTTTTGAATTACACACATCAAGCATTTTTATGCGGATTTCTTTAGATTGAGATGTGGCTTTGTAATAAATTTATGATTTTATAAATTTATATGGATCCTTTTTGGTGCATTTCATAATTTGAATCAGGAACTGTGAATCAAATTCGAGTAAAAGATGAAAATCAGCTGTCAATATTTTCCCTATAAAAACATACAACGCATTGAAGACATTATTAGTGCTACTGTTTCCCTACTACTGATTAAAACCAACGTTATTATGGAGCGGCGACGTCATTTAAGCAGGGAAGAAATGCTCAGAGCCGTGGGAATGATAGAAGCTGGTTCCCGGCAACGTACTGTGGCTTTAGCTCTGAATACAAGTCAGAGTGTTATCAGTCGACTTTGGACACGTTACCGAAGCACTGGTACCGTGGCTGAGCGCCATGGAGGACGGTATCGCTGCACCACACGGAGACAAGACCGATACATTCAAATCTTAACTCGAAGAGCTCCAACAATAACCGCCATGATGTTAGCCGTGAGGCTTCATCACTCTTCAGGGAACTTAATTAGCGACCAAACAGTCAGAAACCGCTTGCATGAAGTGAACCTTCATTCCCGAAGACCGCTACGGGTACCACCTATAGCAATGCACAATCGTAGGATTCGATATCAATGGGCTCTTGAACACAGAAATTGGGCAGAAGAACAATGGCGTTTCGTGTGCTTTTCTGATGAGTCTCGTTTTGGTATGAGACCGGATACAAGACGTATACGACACTGGAGAACCCCTGCACGCCAACAGCGATTAAAATCCTGCCAGGAAGTCCATCCTTATAGTGGTGGAACCATCATGGTATGGGCGGGTATTTGGATCGGCGGAAGAACTGAGTTGATTTGGATCAGAGGCAACCTCAACGCTCAAATTTATGCTGAGACGATTGTATCAGACGTCATCGTTCCTCTACAAGTGCAAATCGGTCCCTTATTTCAGTTAATGCATGATAATGCACGACCGCACACCGCAAGAGTTGTAAGACAGACTCTCGCCGCAGCTAACATCAATGTCCTGCCATGGCCTGCTCAGTCGCCAGACTTGAACCCGATTGAGCATGCATGGGATATGCTACAGAGAAGAGCTCTGCCGAATATGGAGGGTATCCAGTCGCAAGAAGACCTTTTTTTGTTGTTGCAACGAACATGGGCGGCCATTCCACAGCGTGATTTGGATGAACTCATTTTGAGTATGCCAAACCGATGTTCTTGTGTTGTTAGTGTTCGCGGTAGAAACACGGATTATCAATTGTTTAAGTTACCCAATAAAATTTTAAAGAAAACTGTTATTTCAGTCTTTTTTTCGAACTTTAATGTTAGTGGTTCAAATGTCAAAAATCCCTTTATTAGGAAAATGGCAAATTTCTTTATTAATGCAAAGGTGACTTGGTTTATCGTTACTGTGACAAACGAAAACACTTTATTTGATGAATCCTTAAAGAAAATTTTAATTAATATCAATCAGGAGAAAAGTTATTGCAAAAATATATGTTGATCCCTAGACACTTTTGATGTGTGTATTTATCAAAAAATTGTTCAGTCAGAGAAGTGATGCTAATTACATATTCCAAAGCGTAGATTTCTATGGAGAAGAACGTGCAAGACTCCGTATCTCCGTAATCTCGGTTACTCTCTTTTATGGTTTTTATTATGTAAATAAATAATTAAAAAAAAGTAAAAGACGCATGCTCAGGCACACTCTGTTCAACCTTTTTAAAGCAATGGAATGATCCAGTCACTCTCCGAGACATTTGAGTGAGCATAACAAACTCTCAATTACCATTCTTTTTTTATGTCAAACAAGTTATAGCCTATAGGTAGTATATTAACAGTTAAACATATTTTTTGCTAAAAATACAAGTATCTTGAATACAATACTGTTGAATACCACAAGAGAGCCAAGAACGGCCATCACCAATTACTCACATGTATCATACGACGTTTTTCAACACATTTGTGAGAAAAAACAATTTAGCTAACTATTACATTACACAACAGTAAAACTAGTATAAAGAATTGTAACATAGCGGTAAAAATGAAATTTGTTTTCTTATGCGTACATCAAAATTAAGATATAGTCTTTTGATTATATTACCTAGTCTTATGTTTATACTTGCGTAAAAAGTTTTTATGATACCTAACGTCTTTCAGAGTGACAATAGAATAAAATTCATTTACTATGTATTTTTTTTTACATACCATAAACTAGTGCTTGACTGCAATCTCACCTGATGGTAAGCAGTGATGCAATCGTTGATGGTGAGGCGCACTAGTTTTTTGTTGTATATAATTCAATTTAATTAATACAGCCGCCAAACTTCGCTCAAATATATCACGCCAAAAATCACGGGCATTCTTAAATGGCGGCCATAGACCACAAAGTAAAACAAATTTTATTTGTATTAAACTGGACGAAATTGCGTGAAAAATTACAAATAAGACACTAATTTATACTATTGAATGAAAAATACTTAACCTATTGATTAGTATTAAAACTCTGTTCGAGGACGAATAGGTGAAACAAAACCGTTTTAACTACACTACATTATAGCACTAATAATAAAATATTTAAAAAATAATAACTGCTACAAGAAACCAAGTTATTTTAATAGATCGATAATGGTTACAGTTACAACTTGGTACAACACTATGTCCATGGAGTGAAGTTGTCAAATTCAAGACATAGTTCTCCACACGTGATATCGCAATGAACACATTACATTGCGCGCTTGTTTACTCAGTACAAGATTGTACCAATGAATTGCACACAATGTATAATTTTGCATGTCATTGCGATTTTATCGTTATAATGTACAAATTCCATAATATTATCATTATAATTATAAATATCAATTGTATTTAAAGGTTTTTAGACTAATCGGTGAAAAGAAATCCCTTCTTGGGCTACAGTACACACTTGGTATTTTTTACGACACGTTGCGATAGCGCAAGTCGGCATAACTGATATTTTTCACGGAGCTTCATACACAATAACAGTAAGATCGCGATTGACGACCGGTGTCAATCAAATTTCAGTCGAACCAAAATTGAACTATGACAATTTGGCGTACATTGAGGCACGCCTGCCCCGCCTACAAGGCCATTCTAACTTCTTTCAACTGTTCTGTGATCACACCTATTCCTTCTGTTGTTCTTTGCGTCCTAGGACCACGAGTAACCCTTTCAAAAGTCGACGTTTGACCAGCCCTGCTGGGCTGCTACGGTTTTGTTGACATCTCTTTGAGGCTCGCGCGGAACACTACGCGCCGTTGATTACTCGGGGTCGGTTATCGAACGGCGAGTTACCCGCGCACCTCTACTATGCTCCGGGCGGTTCGCACAATGACGTTTCGTCCGCCTGAATCATGTGCAGAAACCTCCCCAACTAGCCAGAGGGGATGTAGGTGCTACTGAAATTACTAACGGAATAACACAATGGACTTTCCCCGACCTAGGAATTAAACCCAGTCACGCGTGCTTCGCGCGCTGCGGGTGTTATTGTCTGTAGGTCTAATCTTTAGGGTCCTGAAATGAGTATTAGTTTAGCTCATACCCCGCTGGTCAATGCAATTTACGCCCGTTTTCAATAAGCTATCTATCTACAGTTGCAGGAAAACAAATCTATCCTTTTGCTCTTACTTGCTATAACCTACCGAAGGATAGCATTTCCTACCAAAATTGCGGATGGATAGATAGAATCTTACTGTTAATCGGAGATAGCTATCTATCTATGAATTGCGGTAGGTTATTGAAAACGGGAAAATTTAACAAATTAAAAAATACCTGTAATAATGTTCTATTTGAAATAAAAATGTTTCCGTTTCTGTTCCTGGTACTTGTTAGGTCTTTCATTTTTTTTCGACGATCGCTTCTCTTCTCGGAAAAGAATTTAAATATTCTATTTACGCTTGATGTTTTTAAGTTTCTCAGTTCTTTTTTTTTTTATTATAATTTATAGTAAAATTCATACTATTACTCGAGAGCTTTACATTGAATATTTAATACTTTTTAATTAGTGTGATAGATTCAACGAAACATAGTTAGTCGCACTTTATATTTATAGATTGTAGATAAAAAAGAAGGAACGTCCGTTATAGAATCTTTATTTATTACCAGAATCCGATACAGTTAACTTCACGAAATTTGAATTTCAATATAAATAAATCTTCGTCTGATGACGTATGCTATAATAGAATTTAAAATATCTATCAAAATCAAAGGATATGTTAACTTTTTCTTACATCTTCCTAATCTAAGAAAAAGTTAACACAGCTCTTCATTCGTTATCACGGTACCCTAAAACAACTCGGTCACATTAACTTGACGCGTGGCGTCGGTGAAATGATGTCCAAAAACAATATAACAACAACAACAGAGAACTAGCCAAATTATCGACGCGCGTATCGATAACAATGGAGCTGACCGCACCAGACACTAGCCGGGCGAGCTTAGATAATGCGGGGGGAAGCCGGGGGATGCTCGCATTTCAGAGATGCGTCAAGTTAATGTGACCGGATTGAAAGATGCTTCAAGTTAATGTGACCGGATTGTAAGTTACTCATAAATATTTTTTGTGAAGATCATTTAAACCGATTGACAAGAACGCCACATGAAAGTGTGAAGTATGTGTTCGTTTGTATCGGCGTCCAACTGACATATTGTTGAACTCCGGAACTCTAGCTGAAATGTAACACAACCAAATAAAAAAAATAAAAACTACAACTTACCCAAGAAACTCGGAGCTATCATGTTGATTGTCCCTGGTGAAGAAGGGCGGCTTGACGACAGCGAAGAACTCATCAGGGTTCACTTTGGTGGTGACGGAGTGCATCATCTTGCCAAAGAGTATGGCCATGCGCGCCCAGTACGGCACAGCGGTCATTTTGAGAGCCACGTGCGTGCTGAACCTGACAAACAATAGGCTAGTTAGGTCACCGTGTCCCATGTTGCACCCACAGTATAAATTAGTAGGCGGGGTGGTATTCACTCTATTATATCGGGGACCGCTGTATCGCTTTGTATTGACTTGTTATGAGGATTCTGTGTCGGTACAGTGTAATTGAAAGTTGACACACGTATGAATTTCAGTGACGCTAACACAATATGGGGAGATAATTCTGGATGTCAATACGTTTTGTTTTGATTTTACAATGCGATATTTTGAATAAAAGGGCTTGTATGTGAGAATCGCAGACGTATATTCTTTATCGTTTTAAAATGATTTTAATGTAAAAATAACATGTATACGTAAGAATAAGATTCGATTTCTCTTTCGGCAAATCATCAGCTATTGACCGCTTTAGAGTGAAAAGACGTGTCAGACTTTTACGACCAAAACCACAACAGTGGCCAATCTGTTGACTTTTGCGGAACACTGTGCGCGAGTAAGACACGCACATGGCCGGGTATTTACTGTCTTAACTATATTAGGGGTACCAAGATAATATGCAACGTTGTGCAAGAGCAATATGCGCATGGGTACTTAGACAAAAGCGAAATTCGCTATATTTAATTATAAAATTAGCCCCAGCAGCCAGTTATAATTTTAATCGCTAGAAGCATTTTATTCAACTTTACAAATATTCTTATAAAAATTCGCTAATACTTTTATTTTTTTTAATCTGGATGAAATGGACTTACTGCTAAACAAAACAGAATAAAAACAAGTTGGTCTGACAGCACTTTAAAGGCCCTATACATGAAATTACTCAAATAAAACAAATATTTTAAAAGCATGAGAGTATTGGATGCATCAATCGAATGCGAAAAATATTTGTTCTCCATAAGCTTCATTTTTTTACACTCGCGTTTTACAATGGCTTATTTTTTAAAAGTCGGATTAGTTTTAACTGAGTAATGAAAGTGGTGGGTTGATAGTTTACGTATAGAAAATAATAGTATAGTACAACGGGCTGGTATCAGCAACTTCACGAGTAAAGCGCCTATTTTGTGAAAATAATACCTATGTCTAATGGCTATATCTAAACTTTTGGCAAAAAAATATGGTCTACTGAAAAACTACCTTTAGTCGGATAACTCTATTCAATACTAAGTAAACTTTGTTTTTTAATCCCTGAAACTAAATTGACAAATGCAAACTTTAAACTTACAAATCACGATGCCAATTCTTTTGGGTTGTGTTTTACAAACGGTACCAGTTTGTTGAATCGTAACTTTTATATTTATTAGTCGATTAGGAAACTATGAATACAAATATAAGGCAATTATTAGAACTTAACACCGTACGTGTACAAAAAATTACAATTACAAAAATAATATGACTACCTGTTGCTCGGAACTTCAACGTCTGAAACTTTACTACGATTGCATCGGTTCCCTTTACTTTGAGCCGAGAATCTCGCTCCTATTACCCCTATGTCGACTGTACGATTTCTGTCCCGTTCCTATTCCTTAAGGGAATAGTAGTAATAATCGTCGAGTTTCTTTACCTCGCCTCTATTGCCTTTACGTCGAGTTTAATAATATCACATTTTGAAGTACAGCAATATATGGGAGAACAATATTTGCTGGCTCAGTAAGTAATAAATGATGTTTGTCTCAATATCAGATTCATTTTATTACCGTTGTTGCGAACTGTAATTCGAACTTGCAAGTGCAGTCCGAATTCCCCAGGTTTTTACGGTGGATTTTTCAAACACAATCTTTCGCAAAAATATTTTCCTAACAGTGGCGAACAGTCCGTATAACACGATTCTCATCGGCTTCCCTTCTAAAAAATGTAATATAGGTCAACGACCTTCTATTGTTTACTTACTATGAATTTTTAAAACGCTCACAACATTTAACTACAAATGTTAAAATCATAAGCCGAAACATCCCAAATTACCTTTTCAAACAACAAAAACTCATACTACGCAACTGTTTCCTATGAACTAACACCTATTATTCCAACTTGTTTTCCAACTCTTTCCATCTCGTTTTATTTAGCACGCGAAAATTTTACCTAAATAACTCGGTGCCAAACGGGTTATGTTGAGCAAGAGAAATGAACTGTGCACAGGAGCAAGCAAGAAAGAAAAACTTCATTCACGAAATTGTAATGATTCAAAATTCAAGAATGAAAATTATGAAAAATCTTTTATTTACGAGTATGAACTCCGAGCGCCGCGCTGAGCGAGGGGCCGTTTTGCGCGGACATGGCGCATATTTCATGTAATGGTTTTGTTAGTGATTTTATTATATGTAAACTAGTCACTGTACTTACAGGTTTTTCTTTCTTTTCTTTCTAACTCACTTTGTGTTGTTAGTAAGAAAAACATCGTAAGCTCTCAGTTATTTCAAAGTTTGAAGTATGTTGAAAAGTGAGCTTGGCCGAGGACTTTCAATATCAAGTTGACTTGTACAGAATGCTTTGTTGAATTTAAGCCTATCAAGCCACAAGTATACTAGAATTTGAATAAATCAAGCAATTAAATGTTTTTAGCAAGAAACTCGCTTTTTATGCTACCCATCCTGCTCAACCACTTGCACTTTACAGGACCTATACGAGGTCAATAATAGAGCCATACAGTTTTCCAAAATACTGGGCAGATTTTTTTTTGTAGATTCGCCACGGAAAGAAGCAAAAGCAAGAAACTTTCAGAATTTAATTTCTGAAGGCACTTGTGGTTGAGATAACTTGCGTAAATGAATTTAACGTAAATCCCGTTAACGTAGATTGTGCTTCAGACATAGATCAGACAAACCTTATCATGGCTCACAATCACAGAAATACCCTCGCTGTGAACCTATGTACTTACTTTATTCCACTATATTATATAAAAGCAATTTCCAACTACATAGTTACAGCGTTCCGAGGCTTGTTATTCAGAAATTCTCGCTGCTGAACAATTTCAACGAACTTTCATCAGAATTGATCGACGCTATGCTATTGAAAAGTAGATGCAACTCTTTCAATGTTAAATATCATATTTTAATTATTTTCGGCAAATATTTACCGTGTATCGGAATTTGCGCGATTAATTATTTTTATATATAGGTATATATATAAAAGTAATTACACGAGAACCTATTTACTCTAGCCTGAATCGGCACAAAGGCGTGCATTTATACTACGCCGATTTAAAAAAAGTTGTATTATTTGATTTTTTTTTTGCCTTTGACTGTTAACATTAGTTGAAATGTGCATTTGATTAGTTGGAGATAAAAGAAATGTTTAATTTTGCGAGTTATTTCTGTACAAAATAGCCAATCCGTAAGTTATGTTACTTATCACTTTTGTTAACCTAACCAAAAATATAAGTACTTAACACACATAGCTGCATAGAAACTTTTGTCCTGAAATAATGCATTCTTTGAGAACGTACTTTTATAACCATAATGTTAATCTTTACCCAAATAAATATAATATTCATTCTAAGTATTTCATTTTGAACACCCAAGAGAAGACACATTTCATTAAATAACCTAGGATGTAACATGCTTTTAAAATAACACCGCAGCAAATAACGATAAAGCGCTATACCCGCGGCGGCGGTCGATGCATCAACAGGTATCGTCGAGTCTATATTAGCCGGTCGACGCAACGCTCATTCAACTTTTCAACTCCCTCTGAATATTTCTTTGCGAAAAGATAGCGTGAGCTCGATCCGTAAAATGTCCCTTTTAGAAATGTTTTGCAAGATGGTTCAATGAAACGGCATGAATGAATGCACTATGATTCATAGAACTCATGTAGAGGAAGAACTAACGAAGAACCGGGGTGGGTTTAGTCAGTAAAAGTCTGACACGCCTTCCCGCTCCGCAAAAGAGTGGGAGAAGCCTTTCTGATGATTCACCATTAGAAAAAAAAATGTAGAGGCAGGCCTTTAGAGATATGAAGCTATAATAAAACCACAGGTGTAAACACTTTCCAGTTTGCTAGTGTTTTCCGCCAAACATTAGCAGTCATAGTTAGGGGAACTAGAGCTGGCTTATAAACTTCCCTGTTATGGAAGTTCCCCCACCTTCTTAACTACTAATACCTATGAGCACCCTTTAGAGTGCAGGTAAAATAAATTTCTCTTTTAACAGGAGATGGAAGAGCACTCGAATGTGAAAACAAAATCGAAATTTCTCGCGATTCGCAATAAGATTATACATTTAAATACCTTTTTGTTTACTGTCCGTTCGATTGATTTAGACTTTTTAGAAGTACTGGGTTCTATATAAACTACGCCCGTAATGTACCTAAACAGCCTACTAATCTAATTAGACTTTACAAATATTTCCAACTACTACGCGAAATTGCAATAAAACAAAATCCTAATAGGAACCATTTTACAATTTATGCGGACGAAATCGCGGACAAAAGCTAGTACATAAATAATTTCACTTCTGTTGTTTTTACTGTCTCAATTAAAAAAGTCTTAAACAAAAAAAAACCAGCCGAACCTACAACTAATAATTTGCCCACATTATTCGGTTGAAAGAGATAATATCAAGTCTAAACGCTGTCCCTAATAATATCGCCAGCTACTGTACAAACTAAAGGGGAAACTGACTGACTGACATACCTACAGACATACGAGATTACTGAGTATAGACACGTAAAATTTTCATTCAATGATACAAGCGAGCACTAAGAGGGGGACTTCAAAGGGTTGTATTGAGGGGGTGGCGTTTATCTGCAATATTTTAATTTTTGGACCATATGCTTGATATTTGCCACAAAGAAAACTAATAATCATGAGTTTCATTATTACATTTCAGGCTTCATATAAAAGATGAATACATTTAACAAATCAATCATCAAAATATTATATTTCAAATAAACTATTTACAGGCACTTCTGAAATGTCAAAACTGAAAACCATATTTGGGGTGTGCAAAATTCCTCGCCAACAAAGCTAAACGTGTTCAAAATTCCAGCTAAACAAAACTCCCCGTTTAACTCTCGATGTGTGTATCATGTGGCGAAGGTGAATGTGTAAATTGTTGCATATGCAGTAACGGAATAGTCACAAACTATTTGTTAATATCAAAAACTATGAACAGGCTAGCCTGATTATATAATCGTATCGAAAATACTTATTAGAAAACTCACTAACATGTTCCCAAAATACCTCCTTTATAAGTTATAAAAAACTTAACTAAGGGGAAACATTTTGATTGACCAATTCTTTAAGCATTTATATAAATAAGAATTTGGAAATACTTTGCCACGAAAAGTTTTAAGAACTGTTATGAACGAATGGTTTGCCTATTTTCGGTGTTATTGTTTCTAAAATTAGCAATAAGTATTTGGAAATATCGTCAAAATTACGCAATTTAAGTGTTGTGTAAACACGATTGAAAATGTTAATGGTGAAGGAAAAACACCCACTTTTTGAGCCAGCAAAATTGCCTGCATTTTCATTTAAGTACAGGCTATTTTGACCTTTTAAGTAATAAAAATATTGACCCTACTGTACCCCCCGTAAATAAACAATAAAAACATAGGTTTTAAATACAAAACCTAGACGAATAGGTCGGAAATGGAAATTCTTTTGATAACCACTGAACTCGAACGGATGCTTCAAGAACTCAATAACGCAAACCCTGTTGAACCAAAGCATACGACGGGGAGACAATACAATTCTGTATTAGATCACAGTTTATCTTGTTGTCTCAGCATTTTATTATTTTGTAAAATGTGCCGCTGAACATCTATTTATTATATTACCTTTAACCACATCTTAGTCTGCACACTTGAGAGCAATAACATCGTACACCCGTTGTAATTTACATTATTACTGATTGTGTTCCTAAATAAGATATTGAGGCAAATCGTTAAGCAAAATTGAAGCATACAAACTTAGGTTTACAAAAACCACAAAATTAAAATCATTGTTTGGATTGTCACTATGCGCTACAGTCCCGCCTCCCGCTTTATGGCGGAGCGGGAGGTCGTGTCAGCCTTTTACTAACTAAAACCCACTCCTTACATTATTAATTTTTTTACATCTTCACTACCTGTAATTAGGCCTTAATGTGCTGTCAAACACATGTAAATGTAAAGTTGATATTGGTAACGAGCACTGCAATAAGCTGCGTGTTTCAATTGTCGCCAGCGATACTACGCGAGATGAACGTGTTGTATTTTCCTATAATTTACCACCTGAATTTATATTCAAGGTTACCAGCAAATAATAGTTCCTCTCATGAATAAAAGAAACACATGAGTCTTAATGTTATAAAACTACTTTCATCGATCATAAAATCGATACCTATAGTCGCATTTGAGGCCATTAAAAATGCATAGGTTTAGAGCTTCTTAGCCGGATAAGAATAGAACATTCGCCGATACTAGAAAGTCAATCAAGAAAATTGTCCGCTGCACACAATGCAATGTGGATAGGGATGAAACATACTCAAAAGAAAAGGATGTCAGTCCGACATTGTTTGAACACAAAACTGTGACAGTGGCGTCCTGAATCTACTTTTTACTATGCGGGCAAAGAGGACAATCAGTTTTACATAAACGGACAAGGAGATGACGCCACCAAACATTTATAAATGCACAGGAATACAAATCACAGAGAAACAAACCTTCGACTCTTGAATAAGAATTGCAAAGCTGAATATTTGGTGTCGATTGATTTTCATTTTTTTTTTTCATCTCGAAGTATGTTTGTAAAACATGGACTAACCACATGTGATAAAGTATGAGAATATACGGGACATAAATAGTTTCTTGGCCGTATTTTTTAATCATAATATTGTGATGTTGTATTGTCATACTGTTGCTAAATAAATTCAGTAGCGCCGCGAGATCACGGAGTTTTTGTATAGGTCTCAAACTAAGTTCAAAGCTACGCACCAACTGTTTATGTAGCCAAACTGAATTTACACAAAGCCCTGACGTCCGAGGTTTTGTTTCGGTAGAGCGGTGGTCATTACCAATCGCAAGTGTCGATAAATTGCAAATTCACACAGAGAAATTAATATTCGCTATGGCAGAATACAAATAAAAAACAAAAGCAGATAAGCAAGAATTTAAAAACACAAAACAGTTTTAAAAGTAACCACAGATATCTCAAAAAAAGTATGCGAGAACCATTTACCTTCAGATTTACGAACTTAAGTCTTTTAACGAAAGTCGCCATTCTCAATTATTGGTATCACAAAGTGCATAAAGTACGTAAAGGTAAATGATTCGTGGCTATCCCTTTGAGAATATATGACCGATGTTATGAAATGGAATGAAACACAAACAAAAAATCAATTTGCAACAAAAAATTACAGTTCCCATAAAATATTGTAGCAAGCTTTTATTGATTCGTATGAATTCAAAAAAGTTACATTTTCCGAAAACCCTTAATTGGCTTTGTAGTTTATTTTTATACGTTTTCCCCGTAAAAAATTCTGTACAATTCGTACACATGTAAGAATTGTGCTATGGAAAATTTTATAAGAACTTTTAAAATCAAAGAAAATAAACTAAACGGTACTTTGGAAACAATAACTATAGTGTACTTACTGTCGAGTGACGAGCAGAGCCTGCATCACGCTGTTCATGTAGCATGTGTTCCCAAGATTGAGAAGGCCCACCTTCCTCGTAGAAGTATGGGTACTGACACTCGTAAGACACACGCTCCTCGCGCGCCAAGGCGCTCGCTGCAGATAGCGGCAGCCGCGCGACGCCATGTGTCGCTCCAAACACAACACCTAGGCGACAACAACAACAATGACTAACCTTACATATTCAAGCAGGTGGCATGAAACAGTTTCAGTGTCAAAACTAGGTCTAAATTCCATATTCCAAGCTGAACTTGGCGGTAAAAAACAGTGGCGTAATATTGACAAGATATATTAAAATGAATAAATATTTGAAACTTGCGTACTTTTTTCCCTGACTTTTTCTTCTTATTGACGCCTGCCGACTGCCGGGCTCGTTTACGTAGTGTAGCAGAACGCGTTATCATTTTGACGAGTACGCCAATGTTTCCAACCGGCCGCGGCAGCGACCAACCGTCAACTAAAGCGCTGAAGGAGCGTCTACTACACAGATCCGATACCTAGCGATAGTGCCCGAAAAGGTCCGAAGGGTGGGTGGTTTTGCCCACACGCATTAGAAGATGATCTTCTAATCCTTATTATGATTTAGGATTTAAACTATGACGTTTTAAATAGTCACAATTTTTATTTTGCAAATTTCGGCGTGTCTTACGAATTTAACACACGGTAATTATTACAATAAAACTGCTTTAATATAATTATTTGATGACATAAATTTCGCTCTCAATATTATAATGGAAATTAAATTTTGAGCACGAAATTCATTGGAAATTGGGCTTCAATATAATAATATGAAAACTACGAGAAAAGTTTGGAACTGAACTCTTTGTTGTACATACAATTTTACTTTTATTTGCTGGCTTTATATGATTGTATATACACACGGATGTGTAATATCCGTATATATAATAGTTATATCTAAATTTATATTCATGTAAAGTTTGGAAAATAGTTTTAATGTATAATTTAACATTTAATTAATTTGTTAGTAGGTAGTCTAAAGCAGATTAGCTTCTCTTTATTTTAAGTTCTTACAATTCATTCTAAGGTTGTTTGATGGATATCGCTGCTAGCGATAAGACCGCTAAATATTGCACTTTGCTTGCTTTATTATAGATTTAAGTTTGCATAAGTTTTGTTACTGTTTTGGTGTAAAATCAAGTTTATTCATTTCTGTTCTTTTTGACACTGATATTATTAAGACAATTGGGGTTGGCTTTCTGATTAACTCCCTTCGTATGCAAAATAATAACATTATGTACGAAAGCATAAATCCGCTGTTACGTGATGACAAATATCTAACTCTTAGAAAATTTAAACTGAATTTTTTTCCAAATTTTTACTGTTAGTACCTACAACCTATTTTCATAACTGTTAATTTTCCTCAAAGCTCGCCGTGTAAAGTTTGTTAAATTCATAAATCGGCGAGGTATGTTTTGAGCTGCGTACATAGAAACGTTTCATGAATGGAGAGGAAAAGCTTAGTTCTTTCAGTTTCGTACCATTGTTACGGAAAGCAATTGTTTTGGCGTGTTTATTTGTCTGTTTTTCTGTCACACAGTTAATTTTGGACAATGTTATTGATATCGTGTTGTAATAAATAATAAAATGTAACAATAATGCCAAAAAATATTGTTTTTTTTTTATCTCTGCGCAATAGGAGTTAAAATTAGTTAGGGGATGAAAATGACGAATTATACAATCGATATATTTATACGGTAGTTTTGTGTTTTTAGGACACATTTTTTTATACGATTATTTTTGATTTATGATGGAAACTTTGATTAGTCTATTATTTCAAATAGAAAATATTTGATATAGAAAACACATGTTTTTTATACAATAATTTTTGATTTACGATGATAACTTCCCTAGTCTATTATTTCATATAGAGAACATTTGCTATAGAACACATGTTTTTTATACGGTAATTTTTGATTTATGAGGAAAACTTTGAATAGTCTATTGTTTCATACAGAAAACATTTGCTGTAGAACACAATTTTTTTCGGTAGTTTTTGATTTTTGAGGAAAACTTTCTTTAGTCTATTATTTCATATAGAGAACATTTACTATAGAACACATGTTTTTATACGATAATTTTTGATTTACGATGAAAACTATTATTTTATGTAGAGAGCATTTACTATAGAACACATTTTTTTATACGGCAGTTTTTTATTTAAGATGAAAACTTTTATTAGTCTATTATTTCATATCAGAAAACATTTGCTGTAGAACTTATTATTAGATATTTTTCCTACGATTCAAAAAATTACTAGGAAAATAACTTTTTAGTTATTGCATCGAAAGGTTATTTTCCTAATGAGGTAAATTGATACATACGTTTTGGTTCACAAACAGGTTGATTAGCTTGCGCTACAGATTCAGCTGTAAAACCTTTACTTCAAGGCAACAGAAAAGTTTCAATGGAGAAGATTTCAGTTTTCTTTCTTTATGATTGAAGTTCATATTATTGTTTGTGTAGGTACTTGTGATGTTAGTAGCGTGTTTTTTTTTTTAATTTCCCTTTTTTTACTTTGGCGTTGCGCTATCTCTAAATATTATTCGATTATGGTGGTTTTTAGTATATGAACACTATGAATGAGTTACTTGTGATGTAGTTACAGTGTTTTTTTTTTGTAATTTTCGCTTTTTTACTTTAGCATTGCGCAACTTCTAAATATTAATATTATGTGCGATATGGAATCCTCAAGGGGCACTGGCCTGATGGCTGATAAGCGTATGTGACCACTCCGCTGCTTTGAAGACTACACCGTGCATCTGCTGTTAGGAGGCTGTTAGAAACTAACCGATTCTCTTGTGACTTGTACCTACTCCATTGGTGTAATTGCTGAAAGGCGTTCCAATACGAGGATAAACCAATAAATAAACAAATATTTTATTTTATTAATTCCGATTATGGTGGTTTTTAGTATATGATGTACGAGTTAGGTACTTGTGATGAAGGTACGGTGTTTTTTTTTTGTGTTTTTCGCTTTCTTACTTTTTTTTTAAGTTTCGTTGTTTTTACTTTGGCGTTGCACTACCTCTAATTATTATCCGATCATGGTGGTTTTTAGTATATGAATACTGTGTATGAGTTACTTGTGATGTAGGTACGGTCTTTTTTTGTAATTTTCGCTTTTTTACTTAAGCATTGCGCAACATCTAAATATTATCCGATTATGATGATTTTTAGTATATGAATTTATAGTATATTTTTTTAAATTTCGCTTTTTTACTTTGGCGGTGCGCTACCCCTAAATAGTATCCGACTATGGTGGTTTTTAGTATATGAACACTGTATGAGTGATATCAAGAATTCGAGCAAATTCAAATGCAAATCAAAAATTATAAGTCATGAAACACAATAATGCAAGTTCAAATTCTCAAAACTAAAAGATAACTCAATACCTGGTGATCGTCACAAGAATCCATCACAAAGGTGAGCTCGTAAACGTCTAAATATATAATGTCAACCGCGATGAGATAACCAACAAGGCTGAACGATGCAACGAGCAATAATGATGGATGCTGCAAATAACTCCTGTTGGGACGCCTCTATTGGCGTTAAGTTCAAGGCCGAGAGGGGAGCTTGCCAGGTATTGAAAACGGCTCAAAGGATAATATCATTCAAAAGAGTACTTACCACGTCGTCGTATTTGTCCTTGAACATGTCTTGGGCTTCGCCTTTCAAAGCGTCCACATGACCATCCACGGTAGCTGACAAGATGTCAACCACGTTCTGCAGAAGCTGGCGACTCCATTGGCCGCTATCGTTGGCAAGATTGGCCAAAACACGGCCAACATGAGGAGCGATCTGTTTCAAAATTATAATAAGTGAGTATCTAATGTGTACAGAACATCAAAAAATACTAAGATCAAGATAGATCAAAAATATTACCCTATCAAATGCTTCGGTAGACTCACGAAGCGATGCAAGAACGTGGAAGATGACTTCTGCCACAGACTGGCGAAGTGACACTGGGTCATTCAAAGCCAAGAAGAGGCGACCTAAGTTATCGACTGATACTTCTATCAGGATGTCAAATCGTTCATTTTCCTGCGTAAGACAATAAATGAAGTTAGAACATATACCCTTCGAGAAAATGAATGTCGTCGTTTTGATAACTTACCTCCAATGCTTTTATAAAAGCCAGTACCCAATCTCCTAATGCTGGAGTGCCATGCCACTCATAGAGCCAGCAATACAGACAAGACAGAGAGGCCCGGAGGCCGGCGCCGGCGGGGCCGTTGTCTCCTTGCTGCACGAGCCAGCGAGCGGCCGACAAGTTACCCTCGGTGTCGGAGCAGTCCAACACAATGAGCACCACGGACGTGGCGGGGCAAGCATCCGATTCTACACCCAACAGAACAACTTTACAGATACCCATTCACAAATTATACTCTTAAATAAAACATTAACTGACGCTGTGGACTAACGGCTAATAAAGCAGGGTGAGGGTTGAACGACACCAAAGTTCGACTCGAGAATTTTACTTACGTTGGGACGTTATATCGAATGAATAAATGAATGGGGATAAGGATTTTTTAAATTTGAATGTAAAAACAAAGTCAACTCACGGGGGTCCGAGATAAATGTATAAAACTTATCAAGGATCGCAGTTACAATCTCATGGCGAATGCTGGTGTGAACAGTGTTCACAATTCGCAGCAGATACTCTTCCACAGTCTGCAGAAGAGACCACATTTGCTCTTCATTTCCAGACGCACGGGCTGCAATATTACACATACATGAATAGTTTATCCCAGATTGTTTATGAATATTGACACGATTTATGTAAATACTAACTCTAAAAAAAGAATCTGTTCCTATAATAGTGATGTGAGTGAAACGAATGAACATTAAAAAATAAGATGAAAACGGTTCTCCTTAAGCGATTGGCCGTAAGATGTGAATATACCCAGTGGCTTATGTTTTTTATTAATTTATTGAATATCTACATTGCATTTGAACCAATTGTTATAAACAAGCGCTAATCCCGCCGACAAACTGTTATACAGTTTGGTGTGTTTATGAAATGTACAAAATTTTTGGTTGAGATAAATGTTTTTTTTTTTAATCAATAAGACTGCTTACGGCCTCATCTAGAACAATATGCCAAAAACAAAAATTGACGAGTGAAAGTGTTTGTTAAAACCTATTTGCAAAAAAAAATATCATTCACTTACCAAGCCATTTGACGATATCCTGGCAGTTCTTCACAAGCTCCTGAGGTGGTGGCATATAGTTAGACTGATCATTCATCAGCTGGATGTACTGTTCGAGAGCCTTCAGATCCAACTGGTTGCGGTTGTCATGAACCAGCTCATGCTTTTTGACAGCCATTTTTGCGCTACACAAAATATATATAAAAAGAATTGTGAGAACGTGTTTCGACTTGCGTGCAAATTAAAATATGGCGTTTCATGATTCAATTACACTTTCAAAACAGTTCATTTACTAAAGAAACATATCCTTCAACCTTTCAGAGACACTTAACACATTTTGACATTTAACAGTTTACAGTTTCTTTGCTTTTTCCTTAACAATAAAAAAATGTACCCAATGATATTCCACATATTAAAAAAGGTGGCCATTTTTGAATCTATCAAAACGTGATGTTGTGTTCACATAATCACAAGAAAAACTGACAAACTGCAACAGTTACCCCATTTTTTTATAAAATGAAAATAAATTCTTAATCATGTAGGTATTTAAACATATTTACTCTGTGTCTGAGGCGTTAAAATCATCAAAACAACAGAACTTTTGTTACTTGGATAGATTTTAAAAAGAAAATATTATTGAATAGCTCATAATATGTAGAAAAGACATTACCTATTCAAAAATTGCGTTTTTTTTTAAAGTGAGGGTTACAATAGTTTAATTAGTATCTCAGGACTTACAAGTTCGAATTGAAAAATTCATTCAATGTTAGATAGCCCATTTATCAAGGAAGGCTATGGGCTATATAACATTATAATACGACTAATAGGAGCGGAGTAGTAACTAAAGGCGTAGGTGAAATCGCGGGGACAGCATGTAATAATGTATTTAATTACTCAGATACCCGCGAAACGAGACACAATAGTAAAACAATAACAGTGCGGTCTCATAGGACCGGTTGGGGATTCAAACGTTAAGAATGTTTTGTGTGTATCAAATTTGACTTAACGTATATATTTATACATGGGCAACATTTTTGGTTATTTAAACTTGTAACGTTTTTGTCCACATCACATATTTTCTTCAACCTAAGATATTTTTTTGATAAGTTGCAAAAATTATCCTAAAGAGACTTACTCCCGGGATAAAAAGAATCCTATGTGTTATTACAGAACGTGATCTACTCGTGTACAAAGTTTCATTAAAATCCATAAAACAATAAAATAACCAATTCACTTCACAATTAAAATTTCGCTTAACGAAAGCTTGTGAGTAATGTGTACGAGTATGTTTGTTAATTATTCACGCTCGAACGGTTCAACGGATTTCAATAAAACTTGGTATACGAGTAAACCATGTCCAGCATTTGCACATAGATTTTTTTCATCCCAGGAGTGTGTTCCTTTAGTGTAATTTTCTAATAAATCTAAAATCGAAAAAAATATTTGACGTGGACGTAGAAATGTAAATTTTCAAATAACCAAAAATGTTGTCTATATATGTCGTAGGATAATTTGATACTTCGAATCTTCGCGAAAATCCTAGGGGTTTTGCGAAAACGCGGATAATTAGACATAGGCGAAAAATTATCAAATCTTACTGGACAAAGTCAGGATTTTTGCGAAAATACTCGTTATTATAGCAATATTGCGAAACGAAACGCTGGCTGTTATGAAATAAGAACGCTGATTGGTCGGTCAGCGCGTTCAATAAGAGATCGTCTCTGATTGGTTGACGTCTTAAATGTCAATCATTTGTTGCCGCACGTTATTTGTTTACGTATGTGTCTGAGTTAAATTGCAGAAGTGTTTTGTTTTTTATCGTAAATAGTGTACCTACTTGGACTTAAATAAAGTGGTAAATAAAAGTGCTACACGGATGTACATAGTGTCATATATCATAAAAGTCTTAGTCAACCACTCAACAACAACAATGCTTTCGAGATTGGTTTAGCGGTGTTTTGTTTGTCATCTCTATGATACAATACTTGAAGTTAATCATCAGCAAACTAGGAACCAATTAGAAGTCAGCCAGCAAAATTGTAGCCAATCAGTGTTGAGCACATCAAATCTTACTATAGTAACGAGTATTTTCGCAAAAATCCTGACTTTGTCCAGTAAGATTTGATAATTTTTCGCCTATGTCTAATTATCCGCGTTTTCGCAAAACCCCTAGGATTTTCGCGAAGATTCGAAGTATCAAATTATCCTACGACATATATAAATATATACGTTCAATTAGTTTCGAAATACAAAAACAATCTACAGCCTAAAATACATTACTCGCTGTCCGCGCGGTTTCATCCACTACCTTGGTTACTACTTCACTCATTTTAGTTGTAGCGTAAAGCTTCTATACTCCGTCGGTTTAGGTAGTTAACTAAATGTAAACAATCTTGGTATGTCTTTTTATCTAAAAGTTGTCTATAAATTGTATGTAAAAATCTTTGCGATTAGGTATTTACCTAAATCGATGTTAGCTAATAAACTAAATTTAAATAATCTTTGTGTATATTATATACGACCTCTTTAATATAAAAAGACATACAAAGATTGTTTACCTTTAGTTAACCACCTAAACCGATAGACCATAGCTCCCCTCGATAACTGGGTTATCCAACATTGAAAGAATTTTTCAATTCAAACTTGTAGGTCCTGAGATACTAATTGAATAATTGAAGTATTGTAATCCTCATTTTTTTTTCATTATCACAATCACTATTTTAATGGGTTAATTTTTTTAGTTTTGTTGTGAGCTACATTTAACATTTTTTCTTTTTAAAATACATCCACAGTAAAAGAAGTTCTGATTTTTTTTTCTTCTTTTAATTGAATCATAAGGACCGCTAATTTTATTGCACACAAGTCAATAAAATAGAACATTAGAACGATGAACACAAGGAATTAGAGCATAATAACCAAAGATTTCTGCTAAATAAAAACTTAGTATCTAGTGGGTTAAGCAGGGGATTATAAACTAAATCTAAGCTGTTGCAATGAGAAATAAGTACATCAAGTAGTCCAGCCAAAATACCTACATTTCTTTAAAATCCCGGAAATAATCATATTCGGTAAATAGATAGGTCAAAAAGATTCATTCAAATAAAAAATTCGATTTTCTTATCAATTTAATTAGTCTAAGAAACCATAGATTTTCAACTGGGGCGGTACCGTCCGCTAGTGGGCGCTGGAGATTTTGGTGGGCGGTAGTGGGTTCAAAGACAAATAGGGGACGT
This sequence comes from Mythimna separata, assembly GCA_030763345.1. Lineage (NCBI taxonomy): Eukaryota > Metazoa > Arthropoda > Insecta > Lepidoptera > Noctuidae > Mythimna > Mythimna separata. The sequence goes on along the minus strand of CM061167.1, from coordinate 14,654,839 downwards.
TAAAAATAATTAATAATCGCGACCCTCAACCACGACCACGTGTAACACAACATAAAGAGAGAATTAAATTTTAATTTGTGTTAATGAATATCTATTCATAACCACACAAATAGACAGATACCTATATAAAACTGGTATAACGTAAAGGACGAACGACGAATGAACGAGACGGTGGAACGTATTATTTAAGGCTGGAATTTTGTTTTCTTGTTTAGGAGACAGAAGTTTACAAAAGATTGGAAAACAATGGTTTACACAAATAGAAGGGAATTTTGTTAGAAATAATTCGTTCGTCCTGAAAAAATATTTTAAGAAGAAGAAGGCGGGCTATTAACATCACGCTAGAGCGGCTAAGTTACCAAAGAGGCGGGTAGATTTGCGGGGGCAAGCTAGATAGCGAGTATCCCCAATGCCCACCTCTTGTTTGGCCACCACTGGACAACGTCTCAACTTCTAAATTATTCCCCTTCGCCTCAATTTCTGAAGAGTGAGATGGATTTATAAAAAAATTCTATGGTCACTAATGGGGACATATGGTACCATTTTAGATCAACTTCCCACTTGCCATCAATTTTTTAAATTATTTTATCAAGGACCAGTAAAAGATGGCTAGTTTGTAAAAATAAACAGGAGAAAAATCTATAAAATTTTGAAAACCAAAGCAGTCAGTGCTGAACAGTGAACTTCCCATTAAAAAAATCTAAAATTGACCAAATTTATTAAAAACTGTTCTTTAGATAAAAGCATTTGGTCTAAATTTGGATTGACCAGATATTTTTTCTTAGTCAGTCAGCACTGACTGCGGAAGTCTTTTAATGTGACCAAGAATAAATAGCTTTAACGTTTGAATCCCCAACCGGTCCTATGAGACCGCGCTGTTATTGTTTTACTATTGTGTCTCGTTTCGCGGGTATCTGAGTAACTACAGATATTTTAAAATAATAAAACCTACATCAAAATTTCCGGAATTTTTGTAAAGGAACCTTGGTTTAATATCATGCAACTACGAACTACACTATGCTTATTTGGCTGAACTACATAGTTGAGAAACATTTAACTATCAGACATACATATATTTATATTTATGCATATCTGAAACAGAATTAAAATATATTTTATATTATTTACGGAATGACATGGTACAGGCTTTCATGAAAACCACATAATAGTGGCAGCACCTGAAAAAGGACTATATGCCTTTAGTTTTATAAGTAGTTTACATCAAAATTCTTTAAGCAATATATTTTTTAGAAATTTTCTTCAATTTCCTTTTATAGATACTTAATTTATTTTATTTTTGATGTAATATACAAAATAAAACAGACAAGACACATAAACATTTTCATAGGTGGTAACGGTTGGAAAAAGGATGATGTTGTGTTGTTATAGTGCAGTGATAAGTATAACTAAATAAATGGAAAATAACAGAATTGATTCATAGAAATCTATAGCCTTATGTATTATTACGAAATAAAAATTACTCAATTATGAATAGAAGATAAAGGTTGTGTTAAAAAAATTGCCACATATTGATTAATATGTAGTTTGTGTAGAAGAAGTATAGATATATATATAATTTGCTTGTAATAAGTAATAAAATGATTACTATTAGTCTAAAATCCAATTAAGAACAACACCAATCTGTTTATTGGATGAAAAGTATTTTATATATAATTTAATTATTAAATAATAAACTGCGCGTGCGGGTTGGGTTGACTAAAAATTCCTGACCAAACTAAGTTGAAGACGAAAAAAACTACAAATGGTTTTTTTTTATTTAGCATATCAGGAGGGAGTGTCAGACTTCTACGACTAAAACCCACTCCTTCTTTGCATTCATTCCAGGGTCCTGGAGTTTTCTTTCGTTCAACCCAGGGCCCCAGTAGGCTTCGACCCTGCTGGGCCCCTACAGATCGCTGTCTCTGAGGCACGCATGGAACAATACGCGCCGTCAACGACATGGGCTTGGTCTGGTTACCGGACGTCCGGACGGTGAGCTACCCGTTACTTGCCACCTGTAAGCTCGCGCCTACGGTGGCTAGAAATCGGGATCCCGACGAAGAGGGCGTGAGAAGACAAAAAGAATTATGTTTACTAACCGTAACCGACCGCCCAAACGACCCAACCGGCAGCGATAGGGCCTGAACCTATTGTGCCGTTCCCATTCGGATACCTACGCAATCTGGTAAGAAAACGCACCATATGGTTTACGCAAAGTTCGAGGTGTTGATCTCTACACCTCTAACTTCGGGTGACCATAGTGAGAGCAGGAAGGCCAAGGAGGCACTTCCCTCCATCGATGGCCGCAACACGAAACAGGCCCTAAGACTAACTAAACCTCAGTTGCGTAAAGTAACAGCTGTTACAACTGACCACGGGACCTTTAATAAAAACCTCTCTGTCATAGGAATTAGAGAAGTCCACACTGCAGAGACAGCATGATGGAGGACGAGATAGCAGTGCATCTGCTTCTAAGCTGCCCATTGGTTGCAGCTTACAAGTACTCCGGAGACCCAGGAGGCCACGGAGGGTACTCCATGCTCCAACTAGTCAGTAGCACCAAGGTGCTGCTGGCCTTTTTTAAGAAACTGGGGTGAATCAAATGACACATTTGCCCCACCCTTACGCAAAATACGTGCTTTAGTCGCGGAATGGTGGATACCAGCCCAAAATACTATACTATACAAACCGTAACCAAGCTAAGTCAGAAACTATGTAATCAATTACTATTATTTTTTATCAGCCATTATTTTTCTCAAATGAAAATAATCCATGTCTGATATTTAAGTTTCCCACTGTTAACCTATCAATACCCGCGAAACGAGACATAATAGTAAGACAATAACAGCGCGGTCCAATGAGACCGGTCGGGGATTCATGAATTAAATATACTAGATGGCAACTCTAATGAGTTATTCCACGCCCCCGCTTCGTAATAATCCATTTTCAACTATTTCATCAATGGAAACTGTGATATATTATTTAATATATTAAATTTAATATAAAATATTTGTCATCCAATAAACAGATGGGTGAAGATTGTTCTTAATTGTATTTTTAATCAATAGCTACACTATGACCAATATTAAATCATCAATTAATAAGAAAAATATTTATATTAATGAATAGTTTCACTGTATGGACTGTCACACAGAGTGTAAACAAAACAGTACAGTAGATGCCTTTTTCTGACAAGCATAAGTTCATTTTTAGACTTTAGATTCGTGAATAACTTTTAAACCAAACTGCTTGGTTGCGGTAAATCAATCGGCAATGATGAAGCAATTGGCAAGCTATTGTAGCTTGCTTGCTTACAACTATATGTACATTGAACTGAGGTGCTCAGTATGAAGCAATGTAAAACTAGTAGATAACCATGAAGATTTAAGAAACAATGGCTCTTTCATATGAGCAATAACACAGCTAGAAAGAGAGAGAGCACTATTCTTGCAATTATGGTTTGTATATAAATATAAACTTAGTAGTTACCATCCACATGTTAAGAGAATGTTCAACTCTTAGTTATGCAAAATTTTGTCCAACGATTCTAAACCAATTATTGCGAACATGTGATCAGACAAAATCATTGTAAACGCTGATATCATGCTAGACACTTAGTATTGATTTGTTGGAACCATAAAGACTGTTTGTCTATTACTTATATTATATAGAAAAAAGATTTGATTTTGTTTGTTTCTACTAACAATTTTTTTTTAAATCAACTAGATGACCGTTTCAAAACATCATTCACCATTCGAAAGCTACATCTTTACTGGAAAGATAGGCTATTTATTTTCTACTTTCAAGCAGGCGAAGCTGCTGGCAGAAGCAAGTAGAACAATTTCAAGGGTTTCAGGAAGTTTGCAATATGTTTATTAGAATGAAGAGAAGTGTAAGAATGGCCCAGTAGGGTGAACAGCAGTGGCCCAGTAGAAATGTCCCCAACTTACAAGTTGTAGGTTGTGGGTTCAAACATACTTTCTGTAATTTACTTCATCACCACTGCTCTCAAAACAGTGAAGGAAAATGTTGTGAGGAAACCCGCATGACCTTATAGACCCAAAAGTGCAAAGACATGTGACATACACCAACTCGTACTTGGCCCGCATGGTGGATTACACCCCACTCCCTCTCCAAGAGAAGAGGCCAAAGTCCCAACAGTGAGAATATTATAAGGCTGATGCTATCAGAAAAAGGCATATCTTCATGAAAAATACATGCTGTAAGGTATTATGTGTAAATATATATAATATGCTGTAATTTACAGTCATAAAGTTGAGCCAATTTTTCATCAGACCTACCTGTAACATAGCACTACATAAATATAAGTATTCATATATTATAAATCATTTTTAAGCCCTTTGTCTTTTATTTTGAGACATATAAGCGCAGGCTTTTAAAAAGGCTATAATTTTCGTCATCTAAAATACGCGGATGAACATAAAATAATTTTACATAAATAAATAAATATTAAGCTACCTAAGAGTTTTGCTGTGTGCAAATCAAACGCAAGGTCTATAACTCCCGACAATATTGCACAGGTAAGTACTACCTACGAAACATACCTGTCTCTTCTTGGATCAATAGCACTACACTAGGAAATCTTAAAATAGTTGTTAATTTCGTCAATAAGTATGGATGGATGGTAAAATGGCCAACCGAAACTATTAAACCGATTACTCACAGTTTATAATATATGAATCCTTTACGTTAATATCCTTCTCTACGCAACACACCAAATTTCATCAATTTTAGCAATATTCATTGTCCTGTACACCACTATCTTTTGAATCTATGATGGAAAGCCAGCGATTGCATCGTCGCGCCTCAAACAGGAATACAATTACGACCAATATTTTCCGATCGCGAGTGCATAAGGACACATATTTTCGTCAACAGTGACCACTGAGTTCCCTGCCTGTAAAACCACAGAGATTACTGCTACGCACGATCTATAATGCTCATCAATTAAAAAAAACGTTAAGATACTCCAAGAAAAGTAATATACTGAATTTAAGAATCACGAACACCGTACCAATTTCGTTAGAGAGGACTGAAATTGGATTTTGTAAAACAAACAAAAGATTGATTTTATTCCACTACTTCCATGAATCGCACAACGCATGAACCAATCTAGAGGAGCACAATGAAGAGAGAATGTAGAGTAGACATAAATATATTACAGTTTGATAGATTGTATTCTATAGTTGTTTATGGTCAGAATAAAATTGATTACGCAAAAAGGCGATTATATAACTCAGTATATATATTGAAATGATTAAAATCTATGATTAATTAAACAAATCAAAGAAATAACTATAACAACTATTATTTTCATATTTGTAATTGTCACATGGAACCTACACATAGATTTAAATGAAACATCGTTTTTATAATAATAAAAATTGCATATCGCAAATTAGCAACAAATGGGAAATTATTGATCATTGAGCACTTCATCAAAAATAAATAATAGGGATTTAATTAAACATGCTATTTGTGCTAGGGTTTATTACTCTAGGTTAGAGAGTCTAGAGTTGCCAGGTTCCGTCTTTCAACTGAGCTTCTTCTACTTTGCCCGATCTTCAACATCCTTTTCAGTCAGACTATTGGCTCTCATTTCGGACTTGACGACGTCCAGTCAACGCTTATGTGGGTGACCACGGGACTTAGCCCCAAGGACAGCCATATTTATACATCTTCAACCAACGTACTCCATAGGGCGGCGCATGATGTGGCCACACTATTGCAGACGGCACACTTGCAGGTTTTCCTTTACGTCACGGACTCCAAGACTACCTCAGACGAATGGACTTGGATCGTGATACGCTGCTCATCCACATCAGTATTTTCATTTCCGTGGCGCGAAACTCTTGGCTTTGTCTGCCTAGTGCTGGCCTACATTAACCTATGGAAGGACAGGCCGTATGATTCATTTATATATGAGCCTTATATATTACCCTTGAGCTTTGGAAGCCTTGGCATTTTGTACTCGCATGCAACGTCCGTTACCTCGCGCCACATCTCTCAAGACGCGCCTATATGTGCTTGGATATCGTCGTCCACGTTGCCCGACTCGTGCAGCACGGATCCGAGGTAGCTGAACGTAGGTATTATGAGATCAGGTCCGAACCTATTTGGCCATCCAGATGATGTTTGGCTCCGTGCTGCCAAAGAACATGTACTCTGTTTTCCCCACATTTAGTTTCAGACCAACGTTTTCCAGCGTGTCCTTCCAAAAGTTGACTTTGCACTCAAGTTGGCCTTTGTTGTGATTAACGAGGGCGCTGTTGTCGGCATACATCATTAGCCATGGAAGCTGATCCTGGATGTTTACTGTAACTACATCGCGCACCACGTTAAACAAGAACGGGCTAAGAGCCGAACTTTGGTGAATGTCACCAGATATTGGAAAGCACCAACAGTGGTCTGGACAGAGGACACGGAATAGTGGTAAACGTCTCTGATAATGTCAATATAGGGCTCGGGAACGCCCCTGAAGCGAAGTGTCATTAGATAGACTGTTGAGGTATATAGTAGACGGCCTTCTGCAGGTCTAAAAAGGCTATAAGCAAAGCTCTCCTTCTGTCTTTGTTAGCCTCAGCCAGCATACGTAAGGCAAACACTAAGTCCATGGTGCATGTGCATAGTGGAGCCATATTGACACTCAGAGCCTGTCGCTATGGAGCCGTGTATCAATAAAGCGCTCGAAGAGCTTCATGGTGTGGCACATGATCTTGATACCGCGGTAATTACTACAATCCTGTATGCTACCATTGCCTTTGTAAACAGGAATAATCAGGCAAAATCGCCACTAGTTTGGCATTTCCTCAGTGGCGTAGCGTGCCTTGTCGGGGCCCCGTATGTAAAAATTGTTTGGAGGCCCTTATGCGGGGGTAAAGATTTTTCACAAAAGAAAAAAATATATATCATAACATAATCACCATTTTACAAATAAAAATCCAATTTTAAATATTAACTCTCCTTGCCTTCTTTTACATTTTTTCCTTTTTTTGATGAAGTCAGCCACCACTTAGCGCGGTGTTTGTGCTTCTCGAACACTTTCTTCTCTGGCATGACCGCAAAGTCCAGGACAAGGAGGCGGTGTTGAGTCATTAGGCTTTCACCTGGGATGAATTTGCAGTTGGTTACCTTGCCAATGTGGCACCGTCGCACCAGCAGGTAATTTATTTAAATTGAGTAGGCACCACTACGGTACGTAATAAGAGCTGAGACTTCTTCTGAAAGAATGTGTTTGCGATAGCTAGGTTAGACATAGCGCAGGTCCTGAGTATACTGACTCATCCCAGAAGGCCTCCTTTTCAGACTCACAGCAACCAGTTTGAGGAGCATTGGCGCTGATTAGGTTCGTTGCCGACTCTTCGACCACCTCCTTAACCCGCATCAACTGGTCGCTGTAGCGATCTAATTCAGAGAGTCGATCCTGAAGGTCTTTGGACGGCACTACGGCCACTTAGTTTCTGCCCGACGACAGTGATGTTAGAGGTAGCAAAGCGGAACTTCCTATTCGGTACTAAGTTCCCGTGCCGTGCCGTGCCCGTACTTGACACGGTAGCCCTAGCCCAGTTGTTGCAGGTTTAAGGCGATATGCCCGCGCGTCGTTGTGCGGTGACGCCCCGCATCCTTTTAAAATTTTATTATCCCAGTCCATATTAATAATTATTTGACTGAAGTTGGTTTTACGTGGGGCAACTTGCCGTCTGACCCCTACAACTTTACGAGAGGTAAACCAGGTTCGCCAAAGCCTCGTCTGATGGACACCAAATTCTGAATCACGATGTTAGCATAACGCACTCAACTAACAACGTCATCTATCGGTACAAAAGTTAACAATCATATAATTTCATGAACATGTGTTTGGCAAATGGGTCGCCACATACTGTGATTTTTAATAATATTCGTGATTTTTAGTAATACCAAAAAATCAAACTTTATTACTTGACGAAACTAGATAAACCGGTATTTTATATACCTTTGGTCACTGCAACCAAACTTCATAATAATTATTCATCGTTCTTATAAAATAATACCATCTAAAAGCATCTAAATGATAGTAGCGACATCAATTTTTTTCTACTCTTTCTGGCCAAGCTATCTATACCTGTGTTGGGAGGAGCATTCGCTGACAGACAGTCAGCTTTTATAAAATAACGAAGGTCTGGCGTTCACGGGCTCTTGCTCGAATACCCTGGATTGATCACAAAGCAATATTAAACATTCTGAAGTGTAAAAAATGTACCAACAATACAATAGAAAGTGGTAGTGTGTCTCTTTCTTACTACACTATGGATACCTTGGTAGAAAAAGATAACATAGCCTGTTGAGGGATCGTTTTTGAGGTTGACGTAATCAATCCAGATAGTATAAAAAATCTTTATATACACACTATTTACATTTTACAGACATAATTTATTAAACTAAATAAAAAAATACCTAAGAGCTATAACTAAAAGTAATTTGAAGAATGACGTCAAAAAAAACTTTCGCGTTGTTGCCGACTGGTAGTGTACCCAAAACACTTGCAGCATCTGCTCGTTTGTCTATTATTGTCATAGACTAAAACCATATAATACAATAAAAATAAAAATTGTTTAAAAATTGACAAGGAACTCAATTTCGACTACTTCAGAAAAACATCTTAAAAATTTAGTTGTGAAAATTTAAAATTTAAAAATGTGAATTTTCTATACAAATGAACCCTGATAATTAAAGTTCTTGTGTCGTCCTTATGTATTATTGTTGAAAAACTAGTTAAATGGTTGGTGCCGTAATTTATGCACAAAATTTATAGTGTTCAGCATAATGGATGCATCGGCATCAACAAAACCAACTGTTGATAGAACTAAAGTGTTTAATTTCTATTTAAGTATAGATGGTATCGAATATTCCGTGCCACCAAAGCTAAATAGCTCAGTTAAAAAACATACAAAGCTTCCAGATTACGATTTTGACTCAAAAGGTGAGGCAGTCTTTTGTTTTTTTTTCTTTTCCATGGTTTCCCATGATGTATAGACATCGTCTGGACGGTGACGCACCTCTTTATAGAACTTTCCTTAAATTCTTGTGTATTTTAGCATGTTGAAAATTTATTTGATATAAAGTATGCTCTGAGATAATTTAGATACAATAAATTTTGGAAGAGAGGATGTGTGGTGTCCTTTTCTCTTTGAGTTAACTGTTTGAGTTCTTGATGATTACACAATTTTAGGGCATGAAGCCAGTTATCTTGTTAAGTTTATAAACAAATCTAATAAATGATGCCAATGTGTAATTTGTGACAATAATGTACTTTTCAATCAAGATTTGAGTGATAGAATAGAGGTTTTTAGTGTTTTGTTACAGGTTAGTGCACATAATCTCATTTTGTTAATAAAAGCTCTTGAATTTGTACTCCACACATTTGAACCAACAGTAGGAACATTGTTGTCATGCCGTTAGTAAACTAGAATGGCCTCAGTTAAATTACATTTGTTCTGAAATGTACTTCTATCAATCTTTCAAGTTATAGGCTGGAAGAGGATACTTGGATGTTTTATATATTTTCTTGAATAGTGCCAATTGCTTGCAGCCCTTTGTTACTAAGGACATGAAAGCAATAAATTAATTCATGACCCCTGACCGGTTGCATGAGACCGCGCTGTTATTGTCTTACTATTGTGTCTCGTTTCACGAGTATGTGATAGGTTGAATAACAGATAATTCTACCTCTGTATCTCAATATGATGTTGTGATGGGGTTTGTGCACCAATGAACACTGGCCCAAGGCTCAGGCTAAGGGAAACATAATCCTTGCGGAATAGAAAAATCCACACGAAGTGAAATAAATTTACAATAATATTGAATTTTGATTTGAAATTGGTTAAATTTTCTGGCCTTATTGAAAACTGATGAGAAGTAGTTCAAATCACTCTCTTGCCTTTATTGGCTGGCTTGAATGGAGATTGCAAGAGTAAATGCGCCCAGGAGAAAAATATATAATCGAGTAAGATGCAAGCAGGATCTGGAAAGTACTTCCAGTACTGTCCTCATAGTTGTGGTATACTTACCTTTCTAATCGTCAAGCACTTCAGTATATGTTGCTTGTAGTACCTAATTACGCACACATTAGCGTGTAATGGAATAATAATTGGCTGGTGCTTCATTTCATAAAAGCGATTAAGGGACCTATACTCCGTTTGTTTAGGTAGTTAACTAAAGGTAAACAGTCTTGGTATGTCTTTTTATATTAAAGAGGTCGTATATAATATACACAAACATTATTTAAATTTAGTTTATTAGCTAACATCGATTTAGGTATATACCTATTTGCAAAGATTTTTATTTACAATTTATAGATAACTTTTAGATAAAAAGACATGCCAAGATTGTTTACCTTTAGTTAATTGCCTAAACCGACGGAGTATAGTTGAATTTGGTCAGGTATGACTTTGAAAGGGTTTTCGTCTCAATTATGAATCTCAATGACAAAAAACTACCAGTGATTTGTTGTAAAGGCCCATACGGCTGACAATTGTAAGGCATGTTGCAGTGTTCGAGCATTCACCACACTGTCCCTTACTTTTCTTATGTAGTAGTAGAGTAGTAATTATTTGTATCTAGGTACAACTTTGTAGACAGAATTTTTCCAGAATTTGTTGATGAATACAACATATTGTTCTGAAATTCTCTCTTGTGGAATTGGGAGTACTTTACTACAGAATTGTGACATATCAAAAATGCCACAAACAAACTATAATAGGCTTGTGTCCATCTATATATATAAAAATGAAACCTGTTTTCCGTTGTCACGACTTGACATAAAAACGGCTTGACCGATTTGGCTGATTTTTTTTTTAAATGTTCCTTGAAGTTCATTGATGGTTCTTATAGAGAGAAAAATTTAAAAAAAAAGTTACTTAAAGTAGGGTAGGTAGGGTAGTGTAGGGTAGGGTAGGGTCGTGTAGGGTAGTGTAGGGTAGTGTAGGGTAGTGTAGGTTAGTGTAGGGTAATGTAGGGTAGTGTAGGGTAGTGTAGGGTAGTGTAGTGTAGGGTAGTGTAGGGTAGTGTAGTGTTGGGTAGTGTTGGATAGTGTAGGGTAGTGTAGGGTAGTGTAGGGTAGTGTAGGGTAGTGTAGGGTAGTGTAGGGTAGTGTAGTGTAGGGTAGTGTAGGGTAGTGTAGGGTAGTGTAGGGTAGTGTAGGGTAGTGTAGTGTAGGGTAGTGTAGGGTAGTGTAGTGTAGGGTAGTGTAGGGTAGTGTAGTGTAGGGTAGTGTAGGGTAGTGTAGTGTAGGGTAGTGTAGGGTAGTGTAGGGTAGTGTAGGGAAGGGTAGCGTAGGATATGTAGAGTAGTCATTTGACGGGAGCGAAGCCGCGGGTAAAAGCTAGTTAACAATAAATATAATTGATAATGGTTTAAAATGATTACTTATGTTATTGAGAAACTAACAAACAATTTTAATTGTTAAAAGAGTTAAAGATTAATAATATTTGGACAAAATAAATTACGTAAAATGAAACCTAAAGTTATGTGACAGTGAACACCAATCAGAAAGCGTTACGTCACGCCGTGGGAAACAACAACTATTGTCATTAATGTTTATAGTATTTTACAGGTTCCTAACAAAATTTTAGTTATTAACGACTAATATCTAGTTAATACACTGTTTATTAGTTAATCATTTCAAAGAATTAACCATGGAATCAGGATTCAACAAAGCAGACAGTACATATTATTACTGTCTGCTTTGTCAGAATCGACTCAGATATGATTGGAAACTTTTTCGCATCAAACAGTGACTGCTCATCTGAATTTCGCATGTTAAGACTTCCATGTAAGTAAACAAGAGTATAGAATAGTTATTATAAGCTTAAATATTTCAGTTTTTTACAATAACTTTGAGATACATTTTGCAAGATTTAAAGTAAAACAACTTAACCTCAACTCTTGTTTTTATTATTAGGAAAATAGGGATTGTATAACACTCATCTAATTTGCTCAAATTAAGTAATAGAGTGTAAATTACTTACATCAAAATGATCTTTACAAAAATACATTCTAGAACTTGTTGATAAACTATGGGCATCATATCTTCTTGCAAGTTTTAGCCACTTATTCCGTATTTCTCTGTTGTTTGGAACATATATAAATAACTTAATTGGCGTTTTTATAGATGTGCTTTCACACTGCGGCACTATGCAGTTTTTTTAATATGAAAAATTCATTTTAAACGATAAAAACTAACTTTATCTTACGAAGACTCTGTTTGTTTATCACGGCGTGACGTCATTGAAGACGCCATGATAGTCTTGTGCGTTTTGGCACCAAATTTAAATTGTTTTTTTAAATAGCGCGTAATATAATGTAAACGCGCGATTAAAAATAAATAAAACGTTTTTTCTAATAATATGGGTAACAGCCTAAAGTTTTAAGCAGTTATTAAAATTTAGTCAAATAGCCTATTATACACGTGACATTGACTATGTGTCCCACTGTGTAGTGTCGCTTAGCTGTCCCCGGCAATATAGATATATGACACCTTTCAACCAAAAGTCCTCACTCAAAAACTTTGTAGATGGTGGGTTGGAACTCATATCTAAATCGAATCAAAATCCAGCCATACAACCGTCGAGAGTCAGCTCTCATGTACTCCACGACTTCCTCAACCTTTATAAAGTGCCGATTGCTCCTCTCTTAACATATGTTTTGGGCCCCAAATGTATTACTGTCTCGGATGATGAAGATATCCTAGCCTAGATCTAAGATTGAAGTCTGCAACTTGCATAAGGAAGCCCACATCTCATTTTATTTGGTATGCTCAATTAATAATCATAATGTTTGATGTCAACAGCAACATGGGGTCCAAACAGCTACATATTGAAACCAAGACTCAGAAAAATAATTTCAATTGATGAAGATGAATTATTGAGAACGAGCCGATCTATGAAGACCAACCTTCCGGCTACTCCACCTAGGACGACAACTTCTAGTCAAAGTTACACTAAAAGAAAATTCGTTACCATAGCAGAAGATGACGAAAATGCTGATCTACATCCAAAATTTTGTTAGTATTCATTTGCTGCGTACAGAATATTGACTAAACATACCCCACATTCATTACTTAGTATGAAAATCAGTAGGTACACAAATTAAATGAAGACAGATAATAATAGTATTCAAGAGTAGCTACTAAATTGCTTATTATTATCACAACACAACTGCAACACTAACTTTAAACAATACATTGAGGGCTTCAGAACAGAATAAGAGGGTTCATAATAGCCTAGTTTACTCATGTTACAATTAATTCAAGAAATGAATCTCGTACCGAATCGCATATTGCAATTTTTAAAAAGTTCATCTTAAAGTATCTAACTGGAATTCCTGAATACATGGGGATTCTGATGCAATTTAGGCAAGAATCTATCTACTATGTAAAATCTATCTACTATGATTTACGTCGACGTCATATTAAACAATAAGTCGTTGCTACTAAATTATTGTTTATTATAAGTTCATGTTATGGGACAGATCTTTTTAATGAATTGTTCGACATGGTGGCTGAGACCTTTCGGTCAAGTCCCTTTTTTAATTAAATACATGTACGTTATTTTACCATTACAATCATTCTTGACACCATAATAAAACACATGATACAGTATGAGACATTGTTTATTTTAAAACTGATGCTATTTTTTTTACCTTTTTAATACTTATTTTCTTTTTCATTTTAGCTAAAGATAAAAAGCCATTCACTGTTAAAACAATAAATCAATGCACGGAAACAGAGAAGCCCAAACCGACACATCATAGACTTACATCGAAACTAACTCCGAACACCGGCGTTCGAAGTGCCACTAAATGTAAGTAAAAGAAAACATGTTTATTTTGCCCGAAGTAGATATTATAAGTATGCATCTAGCATTAACAAAGGTATTGTATCTTGGTTTCGTCCTGAAATGAGACTTGAATATAAAAGGCTTCGAAAAGAATTAAAAGCATCAAATAAAATATATACGAGGGCGACAAGTACTTAGCCTCATTGTCCGATGGTGCCACAATCGCAAGAAAAAATTATCATTTCATAGGTACCTACATTCTTGTTGAGAGCTCTCAAAATTTCAGCCGAATCGGATTCGTAGTCTTTTTTTACTCATCATCATCTACATAGCCTTTTCCTAACTATATTGGGGTTGGCATCCAGTCAAGCCGGATTTTGCTGAATACCAGTATTTTACGAGGAGCGGCTGCCTACCAGACCTCCACAACCCATTACCTGGGGAAACACGGTACTTCGTGGCAAGACTGGAGTCAGATTTACTGGCTTCTGACTTGTACTGACCGTAACGACTGCAAAATATCTACAAATGACAGCCAGGACAGGACCTACGGCTTAACGTGCTTTCCGAGGCACGGAGGAAACTCGTTATGTTAGGTTAGGTTAGGATGGTCACACATCCACTGACCAACCTAGGCAAGCGTTGCTTAATCTTGAAGATCGACCTGTGCGGCTGTTATTATCTAGCCACGAGCTCCTCAAATCGTAGTCTTTTTTACTGCGCCTGGAAACAGGCGTGTCCACGGATTTTAGATAAATGGAAGTTCGATTTCTCTCAGCGATTCTATTTTTGTTTTTGGGAGTCAAGACTAGTTTTTCAAACCGGTTAAAAAAAAAAGTTACTTCTTGATTAATGTATTTCAAAAAAAGTGTTCTAGGTTGGGCAAAATCGGGAAGATTTCACATTTATCTATTCTTTAGGTACACCATTCTTGGTTCTATGCCGATTATTTCGAATTTGACGGGAGATGAAAGTCTTCTTCACGATCTGTTGCAACCTTCCAAACCACATGCGAAATCCAAAAGCGATGGAATATTTTTTTTGAAAATTCATGAAAATATCAATTATTTTACCCAAGAAGATATGTATCAATCTTATCAAACAGATACATATTCTCAATTCATCATACTATGCTAGCTAAAGTACAAATTACTAATATTTAATCGGTTTTGTATTGCATCTTAAGCTTGCGTCATCAGCTTCGATTCTAGGCAACCATTTCAATCACTCCTAAATGTTTTATTTGTTTTATAACTAAATACGCATTTGCATAGTTCGTCGTATCTCTGTTATGATTAAAGCACTGTCCCAGATATCAGTTCATGACCTATGTTGACTATTCCATCAAACACAAACGCATACCTAAGTGCAACATTACCCAACTTCGTGCAAATATGTACATGCGCTGTAAGCTATAATTCATAGTGACAAATAGATAATAATGTTTGCTTTGCTTACTCAGAAATGATGAATAACCTTATTTACTGTAAAAACAGGTTTTTGTGGCAATGTTGATTCGGCTCTTTCTCTCATTTTTAGCGACAAGATTATTTCACCTACTGTAGATCAATATAAATAATTATTACTGGTAGGTGTCGTAAATGTTAGCTCTCTAATCACTAAAAATAAGGCAAGGGTTCGGAATAGGCATGGGTAATCTTTATTCCGCGAAGTGAACCGATTCACTTATTCCAGCTCCGCCTCCGGAACCGAATCACCTTAGTTATTCCTTTGGCTCCTTTGGATCATTTGGCTCATTTGATTCTTTTTATTCCTTTGGATCGTTTGGCTCATTTGGATCATTTGGCTCATTTGATTCTTTTTATTCCTTTGGATCGTTTGGCTCATTTGGATCATTTGGCTCATTTGATTCTTTTTATTCCCTTGGATCGTTTGGCTCATTTGGATCATTTTATTCTTTTTATTCCTTTGGATCGTTTGGCTCATTTGGTTCCTTTATTCCCTTGAATTTTTTAATTCCTTTTGATTCCTTTATTCATTTGGCTCCTCGGTTCGTTTTATTCCTTTGGATCATCGGTCAGTCGATTGCTTGATTGTTTTAGTTAATTTTATTTACTGAATAGTTTTCCCCTTTTAATTGGAGCATTTTTTCATTCAGTATGTTTACATTATTTCGAAATATTTAGTATTAAGCTTATTATTCAGTTAATAGGTAGGTATTTACATTATAGAGCCGCAAAAAAGTCTTCATCAATTTATAACTTACGCTGCTGCAAATTGAAAAATCCCAAAAAAAAAATTGAATTTGGCGCGCTATTTGACGATATCTATCTATGGAACCCCGTAAATAAGTAGAATAGAAAACATTTATTCGTTATGGACAGTTCATTCATTCATAAACACTTTCAAAAGAGCCAAATGAGCTAAAGGAATAATTGGATCCGCGGAGCCGATAAGCATTGGAAGGAATAAATAAGCTTATCGGATCCGGCAAAGGAATCAGATCCTTTGGCTCAGTACCTCCGGAGCTACACACCTCTAGTTCGGAACAAGAACCAAAAAATCGAAAACATGTGATAGCATAAAAATGGCAAAAAGAAAAAGCTTGGATGCTGTGCGTAGGTACATGAATGCAAAATATAAAATAATCTAAGTTAAACATTTTTATCTCTATAGCGTTAGTTCCCTATTTAATCTTAGTAAATAATAAGTCATTACACTTTTATGACGTATGTTGTACTAATAATACTTTTTTTTTAGTTTCAACTGAAATCAGCCGAAGTGCCAAAACAAAAAGTGCATCCGTACTTACTCCTCGAAAGGGCGAGACTTATCCGCGGTCACGAGGTCACCAAGCCATTCGTACTACAGACAGTAAAATTAAACACGATAGAGGTAAGACTTCATATCAAATCGTTGGTATTCATATTAGTTAGCAAATGTACGGCGATGCGCCACGGGTACACGGTGACGTCCCACCCATGTGCACGAAAAGTTTTGGGAAAACATTCATTGTGCGTACAGCTAAGTAGAGTGGAATTCCCTGACAGAGTCTTTGTTATCTGATAGCTGCAACCTCTCACAAGTCTTTCAAGTCAAAGGTGAATAGGTTACTTCTAGGCAAGCATGCTCCATCGTCGACTACATCATCACTTACCGTCAGGTTAACCTGATCGCGCTTGACTACTACCGCTTGTAGTAAACCATAGATTCTTCTGAAAGATATTTTTGGATTAGCTATGTCAAACTCTTGAATGCTCTGAATCTATGTAAAACCAAGATCAAGCAATCTGTATTTTGTACACGTACACAATCGCACACATTCAAAGAAAAATGCGAAGCTATGAACAATTTTTTTTTATAAAGGTCAGCATTTTCTGGAAATGCATAGCTGATGCTACTAATACACTTGTGGAATTCCAAATATTGATTGTTTCGAAATAACACATTTTCAATAATTGATGGTTTTGATCAACAGTTTTATGTTGCTGACGTAAATATTAATTGTATTATTATATTTCTAGAAACACTACGGAGCCCAAGAACTTCAAAATCTCCATTGAAAACTAGTGAAGTCAACAAAACTGTACCGGTATCAAGTGAAAGTGATAAGGAACTAACAAAAAATAAGAGTATAATGCATGAAAATTTAAAGAGTAAACCAATAAACAAGAGGCCCATAGAAAAACCTACTCAAAAATTACCACCAACACCGCAGCAACAACAACAAAACAAGAGTCCTAAAGTGTCATTCAAAGATATTTCTAGTAAAAGTAAACCATTGACCATTATCCATGTCCCAATTGATAAGTGTAAGAAGAAGAATTTAATTGAGCCCACTGCACCTGAAGTCATAGAAAGAGTTATACACATAGATTGTAATGATGGAATAGATAATTTGGTGCATCACAAAGATGCTGTAGTGGAAACCGATCCACTACCGACATCAGTTAGCACAGAAATGAGAGATTTTGAAGTGAATACAGTTACTCTTACCACATGCGAAACCACCAGTCAAACGGATTCAAAGAATGCACTGTTTGATAGTCTCGAAATACCAAATGTAACTTTAAAAACGGATAAGAGTGAACCCAAAGAGGATCTTACAATTTTTGAAACTAGATCATTGCCAAATCTGAGAGTACCGTCTGTAACTATAGGCCCTCTTCAAAATGAAGAAATGAATTCTAGTGATAAAAGTATTTGTCAAGGGGCTTCCTATATATTAAAGCGAGCTACTTTAACATTCACGACTAGACAAAAGTTTAATTTCCAATTAGTTGGTGGTGAAGCTACCGTTGGACCTACTGAGCCTTCTAGTCCGTTAAATTACCCTGCGAATGTTATGACTGTGTTCAAGAATGGATTGAAACAAAAGAAATCAGTTAAAAATGTTTCTTCAGAACTTATTTCCAAAAAAAAGAATACGGCAAAAGAAGATTACCTAAACCATTTGAATGATATGAAGTCTCTTAATTGTTCCTACGTCTATAATAATTTAATGAAGCCGTCGGATATAATTAGCTCAATAAGAGTTAATAACGGCCTATTGCAGAACGACTACATCTGTGAACAGTTCCAGCGGGAACTCAACTTTATAGATTCATTTTTTGAATCACTACAATATTTGGAAACTTGCTCACTAACAGAAAAATGTTACTCGGAAAGCAAAATTGAAAATTTCTCTAATAATACGTTGTTTGACAATGCGTTTGATGTCAGAAATTCGGAATACGATGATTTCTTGTCCAAGCTGGAAAATGGCACGAATATTGACGATAGTGAAACAATGGCATCCAAGAGTCTTTGTCTGGTAAGTGTTATTCTTTAATTTGTAAATATTTTGCTATCACTGTGCAACAGTGCAAGTTACATCTTACATCGATAGTCTCCATTGACAGTTATGCATATTGTAAACCATTATTTAATACATAAATAGCATCGACGATTGTGATTTTAGCTTTATTTAATAGATGGTTTTCTTAATTATTTCAGCTTAATTTACTCATTCGCGATGAGCAAAGACGAGCAAAAAATCTCTTATTCGTATTGAAGATGCGAGAAGATGCGCTAAAAGATTTTACGAAGTCTCAAATACTTTGGTTAGAGAAGAAGAAAAAGCACGACAACACGGACATCTCGACGCTGAAGAAAAAGCAACGCGGCGCCCTGTTGAAGCTGCAGCACGAGTGTGGGGAGATGCAGCGCATGCGCAAGGCGCTGCTCGCACTCTCCGAGAAGCGCAAGGTAGTCCTCATGAAAACCAAGAAGAACTTAGAACTGCAGCTTAAGAACAACGTTGATGTAGAACAGATTATTCTCGGGAAAAAAAAGTTGAAGAGAAATAGCAGCTCTGACAGGAACGCTGCTCCTCTGAAATGTTTTGATTTATCGAGCAGCGGTTGCGAGGAGAGTTCGACTTCTAAAGGGACGTCGGAGGCTTCCCCGCTAGCGAGCGCGGCGGGCGCGCCCAGCCGCCTGACCAGCCTCGTGAGCGTCTCCAGCGCCGAGAAGTGCGTGCAGACCAGTGACGCGCAGAGCGTGGACCACGCCACCGACACCGCCGCCGAGCACTTCGTCGACGTCGATGGCGGCTACCTAAATATTCTGTTCCACAACCTCTCCCTGCCGCAAATATTCAGTAGTGGCAAACATTATGAGGTTAATGAAGAAGCATTGAGAAATATAGTCAATTCAGCTAATAGTCATAACACTAACGTGAGCGGTAGTGAAGTTGTTGAGAAACTTATGGATCAGATAAAGAATAAAGACTTAGAAAGAAGTGATCGATCGTGTAGCTCTCCGTCGACTGCTCGCAGTCTTATTGACGAGTTTGACCAATTCTACAAAGATCTGCATGAAGAAGATAAATCAAACGCCAACACATCATGGGTAGAAAGTGATAATTCTGGTAAAGTTTGTGAAATCAAAGACTTGAGTGTTCAAGCAGTGGAAGACGAGCAGTCGGAGGCGCTGACTAGTCAAAGGCCGGGCGCGACGATGGTGACGATGACTGCTGAGAGTGTTGTTCGCGTCACCGAGCTCTCGCCAGATACCGGCGAGCCGTGTGTATGCAATGCCGCAGCGCCGGAGGTGATGGATGATGAATCGAATGTAGACAAAGAGCCAGTAACTACTAGTCAAGCGCCGACCGGGCCGCTTCCGGTGCCGGTGGGCGCCGCCGCTGTCGTGGACAGCCCGCCTCCTGATGTTCCTGCCTGGTTACCATCTAAGTCATCCCCGCCATCTACAGGTTAGTTTTATCACAATTGCTTATCAAGACTGTGGGTGTTATGCACCAAAAATACCTGCTGTATATCGCTGTACACCCAGCATGTATTACTATGTACTGGTTGGTTTGCCAATCTATGTCAAAAATTTTGTACACCCACATTTCTGACGTCGGGAATCATCCGTTTAGTAACAAAAACTCTTCATAAATATTTGGTATCTTTAGGATCTTGAAGAAACAAAAATTGATAAATTAAGCAGCGCTAAACTTAGGGTCTGTATCTTGCTGTTAGTGATATCCATAATGATGACATTGTTCATACACAATTATGTAATAGTATATACTTTTTAAAAGTATACTTAGATAAATGGTTTGGTCAAGGCGAATAACAAAAGGTGGCACGTAAGTGGCACGCAGGGAGGAGCCTTATTTATTGGTGATACTCGTAAACTAGAAGTGCATAGTCTGTATTTTAAGCCCTGAGACTAAATTAACACTGGCAAATGTAATGTTCGAAATGATTGTTGGTAAGTTGTTGGCTATGTACGCAAGTAAATATATATATACGTAACGTATATTACAATTATAACGTAAGCGGCATTTACTAAAACTGTACAAGTGTCCCCTTACAACTATGGACGTAAGGGTTTTTTACCCAAAACGTAAAAATGACCCTGTTAATTCATACTTCTGGTATCAACATATTGTTTATAAAAAAAACGGCCAAGAGCGTGTCGGGCCACGCTCAATGTAGGGTTCTGTAGTTTCACGTCCGTCACAATAAGTGTCCCCAACTTTTCAAAAACTGTTCGTCCCATCAAGTTCAAAATAATTTTCCTAGAAAGTCTTTATAAAGCTCTACTTTCATGATTTTTTTCATATTTTCTAAACTTATGGTTCAAAAGTTAGAGGGGGACACACACACATTGTTTTTTACTTTTGGAGCGATTATTTCCGAAATTATTGATATCATCAAAAAAATATTTTAGTAAACCACAAAACCTATTCATTTTTGAATACCTATCCAACAATATATCACAAGTTAGGGTTGAAATAAAAAAAAAACTTTCCACTTTACATGTAGGGGGATAGCCTAATAAAACATTTTTTCCAATTTTTATTTTACTACTTTGTCGGCGTGATTAACATACATTGGTACCAAATTTCAGCTTTCTAGTGCTAACGGTCACAGAGATTAAGCGAGGACGGACGGACGGACAGACATGGCGAAACTATAAGGGTTCCGTTTTTGCCATTTGGCTACAGAACCCTAAAAAAGAAACTGAAGTATTTAAACAATTTTGGTCCTGGTACGGAAAGATATCATCATAAAAATCTCAATAAATGTAGAATTCTTACGTTAAGAACGCACACTAGGGCGGAAAACTCAATCAAAATGTTTGCCGCGTTTGACTCTGATTTCGTATTGACCGCGTTAACGTACGAACAACTCGCACTAGGCATCTTGATGTATGAAGAACGTAAATAGAACAAAATGAGTATATTATGATCGTAGCAGACTGAGTTCTGTAGTATATCAGTTAAAGACGCGAGTTTGTATATGTATAAACATATAATATGTCGTGTACATGTTTCAGGGTCGAACAGCGTCAGTAGTCAGTCGCTGTGCGGTTCCGTGTCCTCTATAGTTGCGCTCACGGCACCTGTCCACGTGGAAGCCGAAGAACTGAGGAGACAGCAACTAGCAATAGAAAGAGAGGTAATCTAAACACTACTACATACTTTATTATTATTATATCTAGCCCGTACAGTCCCACTGCTGGGCAAAGGACTCCCTCCATTCCTTCCATCGTACCCAGCTTTGAGCCACTTTTTGCCAATTCCTAAGGAAGACATCCATGTCGTCCCGCCATCTCCTTCTTGGTCTGCTGCGACCCCGTCGTGCGATTTCAGGGCACCAACTTTGTGTTTTACTGCCCCACTGCTCGATCGGCATACGGCAGACATGTCCAGCCCAGTACCACTTAAGCTGGACAGCATCCTAAGCCACGTCAATGAACTGAGTTTTGGAGCGCAGTATAGAGTTTGAACGCGATCCATTAATTTAACACCTAGTATACTGCGCTCGTTGGCAAACCTTAAGTTTGGACTTTTGGATTTTAGTTACTAAAACATATTGACCATCCAACAAATTCATTTTGTATCTAAATACATTGACCTAGACTGTAAGGTTAGTGTAACAATTTCTTATATGATAGCACCGTATGCCGCATAAAACTAAAAACTACATGCATTAAGTTGACTTCCGACTTTCACTTTGTGATCTACGCGAGGGATACGGCATGCCTTATAGGCATGTGCCCATTTTGTGTGGAGCAGAGCATTGTATCTTCGATGAGGCGATCGGTGGCAGTGTCCTCTCGCACCGAGTCCTGGTACAGGCCATGGTCCGGAGCGAGGAAAGTCGACGTTCGTAAGCGAACCGACTTCCTCACGTATCAGCCGAGGCTCTGCCCCTAACTACCAGCCATCGTTGGCGCGGACGAGAGCCGTACAGACACAGTTCCATGTGCGACTCATAAATGTTTTAGTCGGTAAAAGTCTGACACATCATCCCGCTCCGCCCGCCGCCGGGAGAACTCTTTTTCCCACCTTAAAAAGAAACTATATCATATTCTTTCCATTTTCCACGTTATTTGAAATCTGTCATGGCAATAAATCATATTCATCAAAACTGGGATGTCATGTCTTGGATTTTTTTGTTCTAAGATATATCAGTTTCCTCATAATGTTTCACCGTTTTGAGATCAGTGGTGAAGAAATAAATTATATAAAGGCCTGGGCTTGAGATGTACTACTCGTAAGCAGGCTAGCACCAAGGCCCATCACATGTCTTTCCTTAGTAACCATTTTGTGTTAAGACCCACCTGGGTTATGATCAGTTGTCCTTTGCGTTCCAGGGCCAAGGCAACTCTTTAGAATATACACATACTTTTGAAACCATGTTTCTCCATATTTCAGATAAAGGCTTTAGAACAGCAGCAATGTCGACTGCTAGTGGTGAGAGAGATTCCAGACAAACCGCCGCCTCCCTACACGCCGCCCACAGAAATCCGCACTCCCAAGCCACCTCGCATGTTCAGTCCCGACGAAAATCTACTAGAAAAAGTAGAAAGACATATCACTTGCCCTGAAAGTTCGTCTGAAGAACCGGCAGAAGCATTTTGTGTCTTCGTCCGAGATTACTGCCAAGAATCACTAGAGAGGTTTAAACAAGAACAAAGTGATATGCCCTGGGACGCTTGTAACTTGCTGCCACAGAAACCTCCGGTGGAAGTCCAAGAAATGGTTGAGAAGACTGCTACAGAACTGAAGGATGTGCTCACTACAATCACGCCTGCGGCGGTTTCCGGTGAGTTTAGAACGTAGTTGAAGTCATGGTATTCGGTGCGACCGTACCATTCGGCAGTTTAACAATACGAGATGTATAATAAATATCCGACTCGTATCTAGATTTTGGGTAAAATTTTGGGTAAAAAAAACTCCAAACATAAAGGTTACCCACTCATTTGTGTTTAAATGAGTGGGTAACCTTTATGTTTGGAGTTTTTTTTTCGGGATTTTAACGAATGATGTTTAGCAGCTGTTTTAATTACCTTTAATTATTGAATTGATTAGTGTTCGCAAATTGCTTCCTAGTAGATAATGATTTATAGTCGTTTTTTTTTGGGTGTCAAGTGTTATACTGAGCAATATCCATATTTTAATATTAAAAACGGTCAGTCAGTTTTGTCTGGTACCTCACGTCTAAAAGGCTGAACTGATTTCGCTAAAACTTGGTAAAGAGGTACCTATACCATGTCCTGGAATGGTAACTCGACGTATTCCTTGCAGCAGGACGTCATCAATGCCATAATTCATGCCATGGCAAATCTTTGTTTATAATTAAAAGTTCAAAAATTGCTAAAATATTGGCAAATATCACTAATCAAACATTTATTTTTTTGTAGCTTTTCCCATTACTTCGTATCAAATGTTGTCTATTGCAAAAAAAATAATGCTACGCCTGATGTACAAAGTACTGGAAAATATGCTTGTCTTATCAACTATTGAAAGGTATGATAATCAATACTTTAAAATTTATTTTTAACTTTTAATTATTAACAAAGATAGCTGATCTTCGTAGATGATGATCTTCGATTGATGGCATTATGATTTTCAGTAAAGTCGTGCGGTGCCGTAAATAGTTTTCAATTTGGCTTCAAATGATTAAATCTGGGATTTTGCATAAAACATAAAAAATCTTACTATCTCAAAAACAACTGGATTTTGGTAGAAGTGTCTTAATATATTGCATTTTAACCCTACTTTGTAGTCCTGCAAGGAATACGTCGAGTTACTCTAGGACACTTGGCGCAGTCAGCCTGTTGCCGGTTCGATAATGTTGCTGACAAATACTTCAAAAATCTTTAGATTATGTAATGTGAGCTTGTAGAATGCCTACTAGGACAACAAGTGAAACGTTCAACGAGTCAAATCATTTATATTTCAGATTCTTAACACCTTATACAATTGCACATGTCAATACCAGAAATAAGAATTAACGTAAGGGACATTTTTACGTTATGGGCAAAAGGCCCTTACGTCCATAGTCGTAAGGGACACTTTTACAGTGTTAGTAAATGTCCCTTACGTTAATTCATATTTCTGGTATCATCGATACCAGAAAGTGTGCGTGTGTGTCCCCACAAATGTATTGCATCCGGATTTTAGTACAAAACAATGTTCTTATTAATTCATGAATCCCCGACCGGTCCTATGAGACCGCGCTGTTATTGTTTTACTATTGTGTCTCGTTTTGTGGGTATGTGATAGGTTAAAAGTGACTGTATAATTTTTTTTCTGAAGGTCTGACCTCGGTAGTCAGTAGACATGAAGGGAGAGCTTTACACTTGTATGTTTGTTGGTCCAGGAGTGTCGAGCCGGCGCTCGGACCATATTGATGACATCCTATTCGACGAGTGGCGGCGCTGCGAGCCCGAGTGGACGGCGCTGCACACCGACGAGGCCATCGTCAAGAACCAAATCTTTGAAAGCATTTTCCAGAAAATTCTCAACAACACCATAGAAGAATACAAAAAAAGTGTACAACGTGAAGTAGTCAGTCCAAACTAAATTTTATAATATAAACGTGTTTGTTTACTCCGCGACGCTAATGTATAAAAAAGCTAGCGAACTGCCACATTTGATCGACTTTAGATATTCCAGTCTGTCGATTGCAGCATGCGTTAGGCAGTCTCACTAGTTTTAGCCTTTCAGCAACAGGATGTAAGTCTCGCTTTGGCAAATCATGAAAAAATCGTGTTATAGGTACATTATAATTAATTCCACTCATTAAGACAACGTACTTTTATGTAAATATTTACGTTAAGCGCAATTACTCGTGTTGTTTAAAAATGTTAGTTGTCTATTGGGGTAAATTTTGTGTATAATAGTCGTCTATTTATTGAAAGGGTACTAAAACTTTACTAGACAATTGAAGTGAAAATTTAGAGAACGTCATATTTCTGTAAATCACTTAGTTCATTGTCAAACTATACAATTTTACAAGTTCATTTATTTAGATTTCAGACCTGGAGCATGGGAATAGAATGCTCTAATATTCCATATTATGTAGATTAAGGTAAACAAAGAAAATACGTGAAATCATTACAACAACAGTGTTCATTTTTGGTAAAGCTTAAAGAAACAGTGCCTTAATTGCAAAGACATAAAATATATACTACCAATAGACAGGACACAGTAAACAAAATCGTAATGCAAAAGATCTATTGGACATAGTCGCTCAGTCTAGTTTGACACACCCATACACGTAAAGTTGTATTTGTATCCGCACTATACAAGGCAAAACGGTTGGACCTAATTTCGGTTTATTTTCCTATATACGTTTGGTATTTACGCAGTAATTTATTAAAATTCAATCGTTTACATAAATAGTTCTAGGACATTTGCTGATTTGGTGATTACGCCTTCTATTGCTGAAAACCTTAACCTCTGACCTTGTAAGAGATGTAATGTTATTTATCGATAAAATTGAAAGGGTAGTAATAGATGAAAACAATTGGGACACTTAATTGAAATGTGAATAAAAAAACGGGGTCTATTTCTTTGAGTTCGACTCAAAACAGATTCTATCTTTGTTAGTTTGGTCTTGCCTTTCATTTGTTTGTTGTACGTCGCAGACCACCCCCTGTATATTTTTAGTTCGTAGGTTGTGTCTAGTTCTGTGTGTGTGTGAAGGAGCTCGTGGTTAGATAATAACCGCCGCATGGTTAGAAACCATGCGTCTGTTATTATCTAGCCACGTGCTCCTTAGGGAGACCCTAGAGATTGCGCCTTGGTGGTTATTACTGCACAACAGTTCGGCTCAAAACTGTCTAGCGCGTTGTATCTCTGTTAGTCTGGTACGGCCTCTCAGTCTAGGCCTGTTAGGTAATCAAACTGTATCAATACAGACCTAAAGTTCATGATTTAATAACGTCATACATAATGTTAAATCTAGCGGGTTGTATCTCTGTTAGTGTGGTACTGCGTATCACTCCAGGCCTGTTAGGTAATCAAACTGTATCAATACAGACCTAAAGTTCATGATTTAATTACGTCATACATAATGTTGAATCTAGCGGGTTGTATATCTCTTAGTCTGGTCTCTCCCTTCACGCTAGGCCTATTAGGCAAAGCTTACTCTATCAGTACAGACCTAATAGCTTGTCCAGAAAGGCGAATTTGTTGCGAAACGTTTCGGGCGAAATCATTCGCGCGTTAGTGAGATACTAGGCATCAATACATCCCGTCCACAAGCATCGCGCGAATTCAAATTACGCGCGTAAATCGCGTGCACAAGGCCAGACTCTAGACTCGCGCGCATCACGCGCGAGTTGAGATAGGGATGCCTTGTTGCGCCCAGTTAACGCGCGAACTCTAGAGCGAGTGCACGTATGGAGGGAAATGCAGTGCCTAAAATTTAATAAGGAATTGTTGAATGATCGCGCGTTCGTACGCTCCTTCTGGGCGTAACGTTCGCGCATGATACGCACGAGAGAATCTCGACGAATTCGCTCCTTCTGGAGAAGCTCAAAGTTCATGATTTAGAGCTTGTCCAGAAGAAGCGAACGCGTCGTGCAACATTTCGCCCAAAATCAATTGCGCGTTAGTGAGATATAGGCACGCATACATCGCGCTCACAAGCATCGCGCGAATTCAAAATACGCGCGTAAGTCGCGTGAACTACGCCAGACTCTCGACTTGCGCGTGATTCGCGTGTAATGAGATGTAGAGAGGCGCCTTGTTGCGCCCAGTTAACTCGCCAACTCCAGAGCGAGTGCACGTATCGAAGGAAATGGAGCACAAAAAACTTGATACGGAATTGTTGGTACGCTCTTTCTGGGCGCAATTGTCGCGCATGATATGCACGAGAGAATTCGCCCTTTCTGGACAAGCTCTTAATTACGTCTTTTTCGTCTCCGCCTTTTTCATAGTCCAAGTCTCAGCCTCCCGTAGCTTAATATTGAGAAGACTAGACATTTGACCAGTTTAGTTTTAGTTTTTCTTGAAATGTTGCGATCTCTCCATATAATGTACTGCATGTAACTGCGATATTGTACCCTTGGTCATTCCTATGCGCCTCCGGATTTCCTTTTCACAAGAGCCTGTGTTGCTGCTGTTCTCTCCGAGATAGATGAAGTCATCAACCACGGCCATTGCTATGCGCCTCCGGATTTCCTTTTCACAAGAACCTGTGTTGCTGATGTTCGCTCCGAGATAGTCATCAATCACGGCCATTCCTATGCGCCTCCGGATTTCCTTTTTACAAGAGCCTGTGTTGCTGATGTTCGCTCCGACATAGATGAAGTCATCAACTACGGCCATTCCTATGCGCCTCCGGATTTCCTTTTCACAGGAGCCAGTGTTGCTGCTGTTCTCTCCGAGATAGATGAAGTCATCAACCACGGCCATTCCTATGCGCCTCCGGATTTCCTTTTCACAAGAGCCAGTGTTGCTGATGTTCGCTCCGAGATAGATGAAGGCATCAACCACGGCCATTCCTATGCGCCTCCGGATTTCCTTTTCACAAGAGCCTGTGTTGCTGATGTTCGCTCCGAGATAGATGAAGTCATCAACCACGGCCATTCCTATGCGCCTCCGGATTTCCTTTTCACATGAGCCAGTGTTGCTGATGTTCGCTCCGATATAGTCATCAACCACGGCCATTCCTATGCGCCTCCGGATTTCCTTTTCACAAGAGCCTGTGTTGCTGATGTTCGCACCGAGATAGTCATCAACCACGGCCATTAATACCTATGTGCCTCCGGATTTCCTTCCTTTTCTTGTGCCTCCGATGGTGACTCCTCCGTCCCAGTTTTTACAAGCTCTTCTGATTATGTACTCTCCATAGATATTGAAGAGAATGGGTGACAGAATACAGCTCTGTCTTATACCCTTTTCGAAACCGAAGGACCTACATTAGGGCATACATTATACCAGCCAATAAAGGCAAGCCCATGATAAGTAACAATATTTCTTGTGGGAGGGAGATTTAGCTATGGGAGTCATTACTGACTGCTCAACAGTTCGACCAGTCTATTTATTCAAGTAGGTATCTGCTGGATCAAGATTAGTAAATGTAAATAGTGACGAACGCGAATTGTGGATACGGTTTGTGCAGGTAGACTGTAGAGAGGCTTGCGAGGAGCTCGTGGCTAGATAATAACAGTCGCACAGGTCGATCTTCAAGGTTAAGCAACGCTTGCCTAGGTTGGTCTGTGGATGGGTGACCATCTTAACATACCGAGTTTCCTCCGTGCCTCGGATAGCACGTTAAGCCGTAGTCCCGTCTGTCATTTGTAGATCTTTG
Organism: Mythimna separata; assembly: GCA_030763345.1. Taxonomy (NCBI): domain Eukaryota; kingdom Metazoa; phylum Arthropoda; class Insecta; order Lepidoptera; family Noctuidae; genus Mythimna; species Mythimna separata. Next base: position 14,625,936 of record CM061167.1, on the reverse strand, counting down.
GCAGTCGTTACGGATAGTCAGATTCCAGTAAATCTGACTCCAGTCTTGCCATGAAGTACCGTGTTACCCCAGTTAATGGGTTGTGGAGGTCTGGTAGGCAGCCGCTCCTCGTGAAATACTGGTATTCAGCTAAATCCAGCTTGACTGGAAGCCGACCCCAATATAGTTGGGAAAAGGCTAGGCAGATGATGATGACTGTAGAGAGGTTTCTATTTGCTTCGTCAAAGTTATACTCTAAGCATTTTAAGCAAAGAGATATAACAGAGCGGCTATCAAAAGAAAAGTCTAAGGAATACTGTCATCTTAAGCCTCAATGACGCCATGTAGCTTTGAATAGCAAACACGCGAATTAAATTTGTAATTTTTTTTTAATTACTTTAAAATTAAATTAAGTAAAAGTTTTCAAATTTTTACTGTATGAAATAAAGTCCCATCCTACGTCCCAGAAGCAATATTTTATTTATCTACTTTACTCGAAGGGTAACGCGCCTTTTTTTTAATTGTTTTTCTGTAATTAATTTCCCCTTTCTTAAAATGCTTCGAGTATAACTTCGACGAAGCCAATAGAAGCCAGTTTTCTTCTCTACGGTCAACCTGCACAAACATCGCGTTTCTCGCGTTTTTCGCGCTTCGCGTTCTTCACTATTTACATTCGCAAATCTAAACTAGCTGAGACTTCTTGAATAAGTAGACTTAGTTTGGGCATTTAATTTCTTTAGTGCCCGAACTATGTCCAATTTTTGCTGCCCTTTGATGTTTATCAATAAAAAAAAATCGATATAAGATAACATTACGTCTCTTACAAGGTCAGGTTAAGTTTTTTAGCAATAGATGGCATTAGCATTTAGCATTATCGGCCTTGTATTGTTCCCACTGCTGGGACTCAGGCCTCCTCTCCAGGAGAGGGAATAGGCTGTAATCCATCACGCGGGCCCAGTGCGGATTGGTGGATGTCACATGTCTTCGAATTTTTGGTTCTAGGACATGCCGGTTTCCTCACGATGTTTTCCTTCATTGTTTTGAGAGCAGTGGTGATGAAATAAATTACAAAAAGTAATGCGCCTGGCTGGGTTTGAACCCGCGACCTACAACTCGTAAGTCGGGGCGGGGTTACCACTGGGCCACCACTGCTCATAGATGGCGTTATCACTTAATCAGCAAATGATATAAGATAACATTACGTCTCTTACAAGGTCAGGTTAAGTTTTTAAGCAATAGATGGCGTTATCACTAAATCAGTAAATGTTCTAGAACTTTATTGAATTTTTAATTCATGAATCCCCGACCGGTCTCATAGGACCGCGCAGCTATTGTCTTACTATTGTGTCTCGTTTCGCGGGTATTGATAGGTTAATACCAAAACTATTTACAAAAATAAACCAAAGTTAGGTTCAGTCGTTTTGCCATAATAAGATTTGCAATGGCGTTATGCGCAATAAGCATATTTTCTCAGAAAATCGTTTTCTGTTAGTGTATAGAGCGAACACAAATATGAATTGACGTGTAGGGGTGTCATACTAGACTGAACGACCTTTGTCCACTAGGACATTTTTTATTTACCATAAACTAGTGCTTGAATGCAATCCCACCTGATGGTACGCAGTGATGCAATCGTACATAAGTTTTGGATCACGATTTTGTACGATATGCCCTGTTTAGTGGTAGTATATAATTAATGTCTTTGATTTTAAGAAAAGGGAAATTTAGTACAGTAAAACTGGTCAAATAATTTTGAAAATAGTAGCGGTACCTTATCTTTCAAGTGAAGTAGGTAAATAAAATATTGCTTTTGGGACATAGGATGGGACTTATTTTTTTTTATACAATAAAAATGTAAAACTTTTACTATTGATATTCTATACCGGAAATCTAGATTGTTGGTAACATCCCTAGCACACACTAGCCACCTAATCAGCCATAGTTAAAATTAGCAAATTTTGACAAATTTAATTCGCGTGTTTGCTATTCGAAGCTAGATGGCGTCACTGATGGATAGGATGACAGTTTTTTTTCGACATGTCTGTTGGCAGCCGCTCTATTGTATCTCTTAAAATTTCTTTGCTTCGTTGTTGTTATTTTATTTGTAAAGAATATTTATTGCAATATATCTTTTACAAAGGAGCCATTGTTGTTTTAAAATACCTGTTACTCACGACACCCTAAATTACGTAGAAAAAATGAAATCATAACATAATATTAAATTATTTTATTTAGCAATAGTAATGACGAAATATCACATAGTCCTTACCATTGATAATGACTAATTAAACTATACATACACATTTAAATACAAAGCTTAGTATTAGATGTCACAATATAGGTTTAATACCTATCACCAGAAATACTTCTGCAGACGTTACAAAAATAAAAGTATTAAGTCTTCAGATAGATGCTCAAGATGTTGTAAATATATTATAAAAAGTTAAAGGCGAACATTAATAACTTTCACAACATTCAAATATGAAATTATGAATATAAATTATAAAGGGGAATGAAACTTTTCCCATACATAGCTGGTATATTGTTTTTCTTTTCGCCAATAGTGAAACCTAAGCGATATCTTAAAGGACTATCGGAAATCAATATCAAAAAGAATTGTCTACTAACCGCAACCGAGCGAAGTTGAAGTTGGATAGCATTTTTTTTCAGCCATAATTTTTTCTAAATAAAAATACTCCATGTTTGGTATATTAAGTTTTCTATTGTTAAATATACTGCACGGCAACTTAATGAGTAATTCCGCGTCCTCCTCTTCAGTAATAAAAAATTTCATCTTCATTTCATCAATGGAAACCTCGACATATCAAATATGGAAGTATTTTCGTTTAGAATATGTCGTATGTCGCAGCTGACTTGTTGACAACAAAACAAGGCAAACCATCTATTGGCAACTAGAAGAACAGAGCTGGCGTGCTTTGACAGAGTCAGGCGGTTCCTTTAGGTGGCAAGGTGGGGAGAGCCTGCTAGGACAGCGGACACTCGGCCAGACCCTCGCAACGTGAACATGCACTGGAACTGTCCTACGTTTCTTTGTTTGTATCTATCCAATGATAGTGCACTGTATCTGAATTGTATTGAGAAGTACGGTAATTGAATTCCTAGCCATTCTTATTTATTGCACAATAACCATATAGGCCCACCGGGTACTGGATCGTAGCCCGAAACCATCGTTGACGATCCGACATCAGAACTGGGAATCAAACGTGCGAATAAATCGACAAGGCGCGCAACACTGTGAGGAAAATAGTTGACCGACCTGTCCTTGTATTTTGGTGGTTACTATTCGAAATGCAAAAAAATCCAAAATGAAGACCCGGATCAAAGCGCTGACTTCGAGTGGTCTGGTTAGGTTTTTCTGGGTTTTTCCTAATTCTGACCAATTAATGTTGGACCATGATCGCATTTGTATTCCTAGCTCGAAATAAGAACTTAGTAAATTAGAAAGTTTACAAACAGAATATTCAAGCCTCAAGATTCCCAGCAACAAGGCACCAACATTGGCTCTGGAAAACAAGGTGACATTTCCAACCGTGGTCCTGATGGAAGCAGCGCGGCAGTATCAGCAGCAGTGAAGCCTCCATCATCCAGCGAGCGATGAGTTAAGACGATCCTACATCATAAACAAGGTCAGGTATTCTCTCAAGAGAGGGTGACATGTTTGAGAGTTAGATGTAAATAAAAAAGTATTAACAGTAAAAGGAATTTGCCTAGTGTAGGCACTCGGTGCTATTTTTTTTCTATTTAGATTACTTGTTTAGGCGTAATATTAACTAAATCGAGATTTTATTTTATGTTTTAGCCAACGTCTATTTGCGAAATTATGCTAGACCGTGAGGCATCGTTGTAAGGATTGGTGTGATCCGCACATTTTCAAATTGCAAAAGTTCTCGACGTAAACAATTGTAAATACAACTACCCTCAGTAAATCCAGTAAATACCGTTCCGTAGGTACGAAATCAAGTTTAGCGGTATAGGACCTAAATTCGGTCACATACATTCAAGTTTGCGTCTACTGGAGCTTTGGTTTAAAGTTGTGTTTATAGGCCTGGTAACTTTAAGACCGTTTTCACATTTTCCGATCCGATATCGGTATCGGACGCCGATACGATATCGGGGTAAGGTAAATGTATGAGATATGTACCTGTCTTTCATATTGTCCGACCCGATATCGGATATCGGAGCACAGCATTTCATACATTTTACTTACCCCGATATCGTATCGACGTCCGATACCGATATCGGATCGGATAATGTGGAAACGGTCTAAGGTCTGTACTTTTTTCATGTCATGACAGATTGTGGAATCGAAACTAGTTAGAGAGTATTAAGTTTGCATGGTGATTGGAGCGTACAGTTTGATTGTAGCCGTAGCGCGATAGAAATCGGTATCAGCTGGTCACATTAGCCTGTGAGTACGCGGTATTGCAATCAGACGTGGGAGGTAGAAACCATGAAGTTGGGAGGGACTTGGCGATCCTGGAGTGAAGTGCAGGAATGGTTGAGTAGCTCGATGTTATCGGGCTTGGAGCAGCCTGAGATCACATGCTAGTTGAACCTTTATTATTACAGTTGGCGCAGTGACATAATCATATCAGTTAGTCGCGGTTGGAGCAATTGGCTCCTGCACTGCGTGTTGTGGGTTCGATTCCTGCACGGAGCAGACATTTTTATATGGCCTACAGAAGTTTGTTCCAGGGCTAGATGTTTTGTGTGTGCGGGTTGACATATGTTTGTGAAAGCACAGAGTGAGTAGTTATTAGAGTTCTGTTAGGAGAGTGACCGAGCGTTATGACACTGCGAGATGTATTTTATTTCAGAGTAACACACAGGGACGGACGTCTGTTTTGAAGTCTCGTCTGTGGACTTCAGGTTGAGGTGGTGACGATGACCAATATACACAGGGACTTTCCGTCAGTGGATGAAGGCAATGATTACACGAACACACAAGAACGTGTCTCGCAGGATGGCCGTGTCGTATCCGACAGATGCTTCTTTGACAATAAAACAAGGCACGCCATCTAGTGGCAGTTAGAAGTACTAGAGGTGACGTGCTTTGACAGTGTCAGGCGTTTCCGTTTGGCAGCAAGGTGGGGAGAGCCTGCTATGACAGTGGACTTTCAGCCAGACCTTCGCAACGTGAACACGCACTGGAACTGTCTTACGTTGTTTTTTTCTAACTACCTAGTGATACTGCACTGTATGGAATTGTATTGAGAGGTAAAGGGATTGAATTTCCAGCCATTCTTATTTATTGCACGATATCCACATTGGCCCACCTGGTTCTGAAACATTGCTCGAAACCATCCTTGACGATACGACAAATATAAAAAAGAGGTAACGCCTGACAAGATACTAACAAAATGTTTCTATTGGTATCTCCCTTCGATTACGGTCTGGTTCTTTTAGCATTTGATTTCTCGTATTGTCCTGTAACATAACCCACTCGTAGGTTTCATTTCTGGCGAAAAGAAAAAAAGTAAATTATGCCAATATTTTGCTTTTTAGGACTACTTTTGTATTTCCTGTGATACTCGTTAATATCGATAAAATTTAAATACATAATCAATTACAAAAAAAATAATCAAAAATAACTTTGTCAGCAGTATTTTAACTACCAGCATTGAAGAACTGGTTTATGTACACAAGAAAATTAGCTACATAAATAACATACTATGTATTAAAAAACCAGAATACATTTTAACAATCGAATTTGATACTACACGAAATACTTTTACACGGTATTACATAATACAAGACTAGCGAAAGTCAGAATTTTTGTATTAACTTCAATAAATTACGACAATAACTACTTAAAAGAAACTAGATTACTTATAATGTTTGAGAATCTTTGAGAAACTCTGATTAAGAATTAAATATTAAGGCGTAGGACATTTTATGGCATAGTATTAAAAGCATACGAGTTAAGTCGACCATCAAACAGAGAAATTGGTCTGAAGATTCAATTAGTATGTGAACGTTACCCCAAGAGGAAAGTAGCATGTAGTGCGATATGAGTAGAACGAATAATTAGTGCGTATTCTGCTGTAAATGTGCGCCGATATATGTGCGTATTTATAACAGAGACAGAAAAATATTGTGGATGATCAGAAAGCTTATGCTTGTGCAGTGCCTCGAAGGAGCTTATACGTTTCCTTTTCCTCATGGCGCTGTAATATTTTCAAACAAATGCGATTACTCTAAAACTACATTTTTTTTCATAAATCTCCATCACAAATATGCACAAATTAAGAACTTTTCGTGATGTTCGTACATCCACAAAAGCAACGATTCTGCAAAACGTTACCCCAGCAGGGAATCAATATCTGAAAAAACTTGAAGACGCACTAATTATATTTTCGGGGTACATTTTTGCATAATCATGAGTTATCTGCTCATACACAATTCTTCTCTCACCGATTATTGGTTTAGAATTTTCTTGCTGGAGTAACGTTAAATATTCCGTTTTGTTTTTTCTAAAACGGTAAAACGCAAAATTTTATTATTCGGTGCACATTTGCAGCAGATTATGCAATAATATTATTCGTTCTACTCATATCACTCTATGTGCAAGATTCCTGTTAGAGTAACGATCACAATTAGTAGGTATGGATATATCACCGTAATATTGTAAATACCGTTAGATTATAATCTATCTCCCGATATTGTAAATTGTCGAAAGGTTGTGAGCCGTAACATTCTGTATACGATTTAACGTATTAATTTTCGGTAAATTATAATTTAACGAAGTGAAACTTAAATTGTGAAATGGCATAGAACGGAATTTATTGAAATTTTCTTGTTATTAAAGAAAGGAGATAGGGTTTTAACTTCCCGGAGACAGTATTTTTACATTGGTTTTTAAATGGCTGAATTTTCATATAGCGTGAATTTGTGTATTTTTGTAAGAAACCATAAAACCGTCACTTCGTTTGATTTAACACCTCACCTGAACTCCTATCACAAATCTTTCGACAGCTCATAAGCTCGTGAGATAGACAACAATGTAACGGTATTAAAAACATTACAGGATATAAATATAACATTGTTCAGTCAACAGCTGTTTCACCTAAAACCCTAGAAAAAGTTGAGAAAAAAACTTCTGTGAAAACAGACAAGAATTTTGAATAAGATATAGGTGCAAAACAACAGCTGTTTCAGATCCTCGTTGCTTTTTGATGCCATATTTTAGTTCATAGGTTCAACACATCACTGCAAGGGTCTCTTACCACTAACACTGGCACCAATACTTGCAACCGTCCCTTATATCGACACAGTCAACATACTATACAACGATACATCAATCATCGGCTTTTAGAAATGACTCCAGTGGGTTCGGACCTTTTCGTCTAGGATTAGAAGGCGCTTTGGTTGTTTCAGCTGGAAATAAAAAAAATCACTTATTATTTTTGCCTTGGAAAGAATTACTGAATCTATTGAATGAAATATTAACTTAGGTAACAGAAAAAGTAATCATAACAATTGTAGCTATTTCTTCTATATTTTAGGTATCCAAGGTTTACAGAGCAAAATGAAACGAGTCTAGTCAGAAAACAGTAGTACCAAGGAATCCGGAAGTTGTAGAAAATACTCACTCGTTTGAGTCTGTGACCCTTGTGTGACTTCCAAGCAAGCCATCCACTCTGTAATACTGATCTTGGTGTCGTGGTTGACGTCGCAGTACCTCGGCAGCTTCCTGCCGCACCGCCTGAGGGGCTCCACGTTCGATATCAACTGATGGAACGCCTTCCACTCGCGTCTCTCCAGAGCTTTGTTTTTGTCCTTGTCTAACATCACGTACGTCCAAGTAGCCGCTTGCTCTTCTTTCGATGCTCCCCATTTTACCATATCTCTGATTAACAACAAGGATATAAATTAATACAGCATTCAGATGAGTTCATTAACCTTTTGACCGCCAGGCCATGCGAATACCGTCTTGGATTCAGTTGAGTTACGTCATTTTGTATTCGACCTTGTGCGGAATCTAATATAAATTTATGTTTAGTTTTACTGCTGTAAAATTGTTAATTACTTTTAAATCAACCAAGACGGATCCCACGCCAATTTATTGTACGTACCCTGGACCAGTTCCATTGATAGAAGTGGTCATCTTGGATACGAAGAAGCTCATCAGATCGCGCAAGAAATTGCTCTTCATTGGTTCTGGACAGCCTAGAAAACGGTTTTAACTGTTAATTTTACTATGCATGTCTTCCTCAGAACTAGGAAAAGTGTTAAAATAACCATAGGTAAATAATAGTTTGATTATATCCAATTTTTATACGGCATGTTAAGCGAAACGTGATGAAAACTTAAAATTCTATTATATTTGCACTTAACTAGGTACAATGAATGGAATCAAACTCGCCTGATAAGACCGTACCTCTCATCGGACTGGCGTGTTGCGGGGCTGCGTCGCAGTCAGGCCTCCTGTCCTTGACTGAAGACCCTGGGATGGGTTTGCCCGTGTCCTGGTGGACGCACCAGCAGTAGCCCGTGGACCTGTAGCACTGTGCGCGAGCGTACCGTCCGTCGCCGGTACACTCGGGCACGTACAGCGCAGCGCCACCTGCCTTCTGAACACAAAGCATTTTTGTAGTACAAAAAATAATTCATTGTTGATGTGTAAAAGGTAAGTTTTGGTCAAGAATAATAAGATTATGTATTCAGCTCGAGGGTATATATTGTTATGATGATGTCTTTTGTTTGCTACACAAAACTGTGGGTTAACTAGGCTAGTTACCGTTACCTACAGGTGTAGGTATGTGTAAGGGCCTATTTCACCACCTATGATTAAGTTTCGAGTATCTTACTTGACAGATAATTTCATACAAATTCTGTCACATTTTTGAATTTATTCAGTGAGTAGTGCCTACTCGGACATTGTGAAACAGGCCCTTAGCAAAATAGTGTGCATCTGGATATAGGGCCCACCTTACGAAACGAAACAAGATTCATAGGTAATTTGTAAAACTTAAAGCAATGACCCATCTTAAATGTAAACATACTTAACAAAGGCATTGTGATGTGAGTAATTTGCTATGCGGTGCAGAGAAAGCCGTCCAACTTAGCCAAAGATAACAATACCTGGACTATATTTAGTGTTATTTCCACCGGAGTTGAGCACATTATGGCCTGGTGCGAGTTGGAATGGTTGGTTGCACTTTAGTGCCACTACGGCGTTCATTAAAAGCGTAGCTAGTTAAGGATGTATTGGTGTGCGTGTGGTGTGAGGGCCCGTTTGTTAACTTTTTGAAAATATGCTTAAGTGTATATTCCTAAAGAATGGTTTAAGTATATCTGATTTTTTATAGACGTCATCATGGCCGGAACCAACTCCTGTATTTACGCCCCTCTTGAAATTAGTATCGAATATTCATACGAGTATACTTTCTTCATATTACATTTGTTACACATGTTATGTTGCTATTACAAACAGACACTTCAATTTTATTTAAAAACTATTGTTAACTTGCAAGCAGATCCCAATGTACCGGTGATAATGATTTGATGATTGAATTTGAAGAGAAGTTCTGTGAAAACGTTATACACACGTTCACAAAAATCTCTTTCGAATCTGACAGAGAACGCTGGTCTATTCTGTGTTGTCTGTCTGCTTGTGTTCTGTGTGTGTGTGTCTGTATCAGCAAACAAACCTGTTCATCCAAAACTGCTTGTCTATCCGTGAGGCAGTCGTTGGCTTCATCTTCTCTCCTCGACTCTGACTCGGAACCATCCGGTGCGAAGGAGTTCCTCACGATTCCGGGTAGAACTGTACAGAAAGCAAAATAGCTCTTATGAATTTTTGTTAATCATTAGCTTCACAAATAGGTATAATGCTAGGTAGACTTCAACTATACCAATTTATTTTATTATTAGGTCGTATCCACGACTTCGCTCGCGTTAGATTAGTAAAACAGCACTATACCAAGACATGTTTTTTGCAAATCAGATTTTTTAGTCTAGCTTCGATCATAGTTTAGGCTCGTTTTTACGCGTCTTACGGCCGCACTTAGGGACATTCATTAACGTTAATCATCACTTAAGAAATTGTCACATTGACAGTTTTACACAGTTTTTCAGTGAAGGTTTGACAATACTTAACTTTAATGGACGCTAATGAACCATTAGCTGGACTATGCGTTCGGCCGTTAGTGGAATAAGGCATTGCCTAGGTTTATTTTAGATAAATCATCAAATGACTTCTCTCTGATGGAACGAAAGGGCGAATCAGAATTTACTGACTAAAACCTACTCCTATTATCCTTGAACTGCGAGCTACGCGTTGCTCGCGAAAGAAATCCCGGCGACTGGGGTGTGAAGAACGTGTCCGGCCGCTAACATTACTGCTTCGCAGAAAGAGATGACTGCCTGCCATTCTTCCTCGGGCCTTTACCAGGGCTCGGTGCGAGATACACCCAAGAGGGACCCGCCTCCACCGTATGATCAGGATTCAGGGCGTTTCACAGGAATCCGGTGCAGGAACTTGCTTGGAGTCCCGAGTATTATGAACGTGTCGAGCGCGTTAACGATAAATAAACTCGCAATAGGCACTCAGGACCGATTTCAAAATCTTTTACCAATCATTGACTGACATAAAAGAAAGTAGAAAATATATGGCTATATTTTCTACTTTCACGCGGGCAAAGGCAGTGGCAGAAGCAAGTGTAGGATAAAGGTGAAGGTTTGTGTTGTGTGTGTGTTTGTTACTCCTTCATGCTCAAACGATTGAACGGATAGGAATGAAATTTGGTGCACAGGTGTATGCTAATGTCCTGGAATAAGACATACGATTGGTACTTTTTGTGCCGGGTGCATATTCACTTAAGATAATTCAGGTGACCCAGCTGACAAAAGTTAGTGTACTTGCGATATATTTACAGTTCTGTATTTTCTTGCATTTTTGTAATGGTTATCACCAATTTGTTACTGACGATTTGTAAAGGTAGATGAAGGGTTGCAAGCTACCCCACCGACTCGATTGGCTGAGTCGATCAATAAGTGTTAGTAACATTTCGAAATTAGGAAGCTCCATTGCTGATTGCTCTGGCTAATCGAGTTTGAACGAGTTGCAACCGAGTGTGGTCTAAGCATATACACGGTGGGACAAAAGTCTATCAGTGGGGGAGAGTAGGTAAATATGACATGAGGAGTTACCTGAACTGGGATCTGGTGGTGGCTCCTCCTCGTTGTAATCAGCTGGCTCGGCTTCCGGTCCGCTGTCATCGTCTGCATTCAACGACATGAAGAAACGGAGAGAGACTATATATTATTATTATGTTTGCACACACATTTGCATTGTTATCTGGCAGTGGACACGTCGGTTAGACATGCTAATAAGTTGTGGTAAACCAGAAAAAAACCATTGATATGAAATGGTTAATTCTGGCGCATGAAGGCTTTTGTTAGTTAGTTTGCATGCAAAGCTGTTTAAAAGTGCAATTGAATGTCCTCAGACCCCCCTAGGCTACCTCACAGCTACCTACCAATAATTTTAATTAAAATTTTATGACTATTGAAATGAGACTCGTATTAAGCTGGCGCCAGCCGTAAAAAACTAGTCTTTAAAATTAAAACCGTTAACGTCTATAAATTGTCTGTTGATTATTGTGCATAATATTCACAACCTATTTGAAGTATTAATTTAGAGCCTGAGGCAAGTTTTTCGCTCTCATTTAAATGGGAATGATCCGAGTCACAACTTTGGCGAGTTAACTATAAATCAAATAGCTTTATTAACCCCTGCTCATTCAGTAAGGACTGGCGGCTTAATGTCCTTTTTATATTAGACTAGCACCTTGCTCGTAACTTCGTTAACGAGAATGTTTTCATAAAAAGTACCTAACATCGCGTAGTTACTCAGATACCCGCGAAACGAGGCACAATAGTAAAACAATAACAGCGCGGTCTCATAGGACCGGTTGGGGATTCAAACGGTAGACCGTATTTTGAAAGTAGTTTTAAAGTCAGTTAAAAACTAATATTGATAGTCTTTATTATTCATATTGATTAGAATTTGTGCCAAGTTTCAAGTTTATTAACCGAAGGAATAATATTCTCCCATACGAACTTTTACACCCTCAATATCATTTTATAAGGGTAGTTTTAAAAAGAGAATAATGTAAAGTAAAGAATAGTGTAAGTCTTTTTTATTTACTTGGGTTATTATTTATGGTAAGTTTCAAGTAGATTGGACCAAGGAATCGCGTTGTCCCATACAAACTTCGCCCCCTTTTACACTCCTGTAGGGGTCGAATTTCGAAAAATCATTGCTTATCGAATGTCTACGTCATACAAAGAACATAATATCCTCCAAGTCTCAGGTCTTTAGGATCAGCGGTGTAGATTGTGCGTTGATACATCAGTCAGTCATTCAGGATAAGTATACTTATACTCCGTCGGTTTAGGTAGTTAACTAAAGGTAAACAATCTTGGTATGTCTTTTTATATTAAAAAGGTCGTATATAATATACACAAAGATTATTTAAATTTAGTTTATTAGCTAACATCGATTTAGGTAAATACCTATGTGCAAAGATTTTTACATACAATTTTTAGACAACTTTTAGATAAAAAGACATGCCAAGATTGTTTACCTTTAGTTAACTACCTAAACCGACGGAGTATAGTTAGCATTTATTAAAAAATAATTTGTTCGGAACATAACCACTGTAAAACTAGTCTTGTTTTTCACAAGCAAAGTATATTATATTCTTATTCTTTTCCACGTCACATATACAGGTATATGTATAGGTGACATCCTCTAGTAACCAGAAAATAAGTAGGTACATTACTTAAATTCTTCATCATCGAAGGACGAGACAATTACTGTTAAGGAGTTACAATTAGAGCTGATAGCTCTATTTAATTAAATGTTACAGATAGGTACTTATAATAACTTATTTAATGGCACTGTTTTTCTTTGAAGATTTCATTATCATTCAAATAATAGACGTAGTAATAATTAGATACGAGTATCTAGGTATCTATTAGGTATCTACCCAATAATTACTATATAAGTGCAGGTAGGTACTATTGAATTACATATATCATAATCTTTGCAATAACTCAGTTATTATCAGAGGATAACTTAGCAGTTCCTTGTACCAAACAAGTTGCATTCAGGAGTCAGAGATAAATACAAAATGTTATTTCCAAATATACGTAATTAATTACAAAGAGGTTTGTTAATTAACAAAAATAATATAGGGCAAGACTATTAATCTTCCAAACATTAGTATACTAATCAGCAGATAAATGCCCGAGCTAAAACTTACATTCGTTGATCTTCCTTTTTTGAGCTCGAAGATGTTTTGAAACCCAGCTTTTCCATGCTATATTATTTGTTAAGCCTTCAAGGCTGGAATACACGTGCTAATCGCCTTCTAACTAGTGTTAGTGTATTTTCGAAGTCGGCAAGCTTTTATTTACGAGTACTCGCTTCATTCCAGGCTTTACAAAACGGAAGTCTGCATGCTTCTATTAATTTGCTATATGGCAGGCTTTACAGACCGTAACCATTAAGGTACTCACAGTCCGGTGCGGGCGGCTCCGGGTTGACCAGCAAGCACGCCACCCACTCCGCGTGAGCGATCTCTCCGTCCCCGTCGCCGTCGCAGCCGCGCGCCCATGCGCGGGCGCAGCGCTTCGGTTTCACCACCTTTAAGAGCAATTTAAGATTATGAAATATACATATTGGTTGATCGAAATTCGAGGGAAGAAAGGTAGAAGTCGAAGGACATCGTGGTCCAGAAAAAAAAACCAAATATTCCAGATGCATCAAATCCATAGCAGCTGGGCCCCGTGGCCGTCAACGGCATATATTTGTTCTGTTCTCACAGACTGAAGGCCTGTATTTAACAGTAGGACCCGGCAGTAGTAATTGGCAGGCTGTTGATCTGTGTGTAGTGTCGTAAGAGTGTAGCGTCGGTTGTAAGATCACAGTTTTAATTCTTAAACCTGAGTCCAATATCTAAGCTTGCTTGCTTGTTTCTTGCTTTTTTACATTTTGTTATTTAGCTGGTTAAAATTGCTTAGGGAACTATTGACAGCGTCAGTGGACGGCATTGCCATGGCCGAATCTAGGTACCTATCTAGTAAACTTATTCAAGATTTGTGTAGATCAATTTTGAATTTCAAATTATCAATAGCAACATAACAAAACAACGAAATACAGGAACTGGTAGCGCGAATTTGGATGTTCAAGTCCCGAATTTCATGTCAAGTTTAACGAAAGTAAGCCATTTTAAGCTTAGTACATGGGAAAGTATCTACTTTCCCGGTGATTCACATAGACCCCTATACTCTATCTAGTCCTACGGTAGTCCGTAAGTAAGATTGAAGCGTCGCACACTTGACACTCGTTAAACGGACGGCTTGCGTGACCCTCGCCAGTTCATGGCTCAAGTAGCGGATGTAGGACGATCGTGTAGCTGCTATTACATAGATATCCTGTATAAAAACACTCGATAAACAGACACGCAGCTGATTGAAAGCAACCATCAATATTTTTCTTCTCAATCTTTTCAGGGTGTAACCGTGTCGATGACAGATCATTTTTACCTTTTTGAGGTAACATTGTCATCATCAGCATCAAAATCGAGACAAAAGCTCAACTCGCTGATAAAAAATTGGGGATTTAACCTAACGTGAGAGACAGTACATCACGCCGGAATAGTTGCTCAAATTTTATCAAGCACCAGTTTGAACGTGTATGGAGTACTGCTCTCATCATTGGGATGGATCTGACAAATACTTGAGGCGCTATAGTCGATTGAAAAGCAAGCCAAGGAGATCATCGGCAATGTTGCACTCGTCGGGTCAAAGGCTTGAGCATCGACGTTGTCGGTTGGAGTGTGGACTGGAATTGAAGCCCGTTTCATCATCGGACCACTACGTCGGACTAGACGTATGCCTAGTGCTGCCATCACCTAAATCGCCGACGCCGGACAAAAACTTTAAAAACCCCGGACATTTGGATGAAATTCAGTGTTTTCCCCGGACACCCAGAAAAAAATATTACCTACAATAAAAATAAAATGTATTCATTTAAACAGCTTGTTTGCTAGTTATTTAGCTAGTTTTAATTTTACACTCTTCTAATTTCTGAGGTACCTAATTAAAAAAATAATAATAATAATTTCGGCCGTCATCGGCTATTTTGAAGCGTCGTCGGAGTTAGCTTGGTTGCGGTTACCAATTACGAATGAATTTTTTAACTATGATTTGTTTAGATTTATCGCTTATCTTTTAATTAAGTAATCGGGAATGCCCCTGACACTAAAAGCGTCCGGGTATCACCCGGACACTTTTTGACAACCCCGCCCGGACGCTCCCCGGACGCCTTCTAAACTAGGACAAATCCGGGGAAACCCGGACGGATGGCAGCCCTACGTATGCCGTATGCACCACCGGTACATGGTGGACTTTTAAGTCAAGAATGAAAAGATTACTTCTCGGCAAGCGTGCCCTAGCGTCGGCCACACTTGATGATAAGCGATGGCTAACCATGAGGTGAGATAATGGTTAAACGCGAGCCTTACGATAATAAAATATATCTATTACATTTGTAGCGTGTACCTATATCACTTTACTTACTTTTTTTGTCGACAACAAAAAAAGTAAGTGGATAAAATCGGAAAGTGCCAAATCGCGCGCACTCGCGAGTTTTCAGTCGTGAGTTGACGGACAAGTCAAAATTCTATGCATATGTCTATGCAATAACTTATGTAAAATATTGCAAGATGCCTACCTCTAGCATTGTCTTCCGACACACAGATTTCTAATAAATTACACTTGGTATCTGAAATCTGCCAATAATTTATAGAAGCTGTATTCAAAGTCACGTGCAGGCGGCCAAAGATCGCGACATTTGCACTCAATGACAGGTTATGAAATGTACCTAAGTACGTTTTAATAATGTGTGTTCGTACACTTTGATGATTTAAGTGCCTTGCCTTTGTAATTCTCTTTATTCCTACTTTGTTGTATTCATTATCAGAAAATCAAAATATTTGAAGGTTCGGCTTTAATGCTAGTTTTATATCATTGGGGCCTGGTCTTAGGTCAATGACACAGAAGAACTTGGGGGTATGATACCTATAACGTTATTCTTTACAAATTAAAAAGTTATGTTCACTATGACAACAATGTCTTCTGGATTTAGTTGGCACGAGAAGAGAGAGAAGGATGCTTAGCAAGCAGTAAGTGAAATCGGACTGTGATTGATGGCGATAAAAGTTAAACCAAACTTGAAAACATTTTAGCTATCCAAGGGTCTAGTACCGGAGGACACGGTGGAAGGAGTGTCCGACTTGGATGGAGTACCATCGCGTCTTCGTATGCCAACCCATGGTCTGGAGCGAGGAGGAATAGTAGGCAGTCGCCTTTTCCTGCGAAGCAGTAATGATACCAAAAGAGGCGGCCACACGCGTGAGAGAACAGATATCCTTACCGCCGGGTCTAGTACCGGAGGACACGGTGGAAGGTGTGCCCGACTTGGATGGAGTACCATCGCGTCTTCGTATGCCAACCCATGGTCTGGAGCGAGGAGGAATGGTAGGCAGTCGCCTTTTCCTGCGAAGCAGTAATGATACCAAAAGAGGCGGCCGCACGCGTGAGAGAACAGATATCCTTACCGCCGCGATCGCAACCGATTTCAAACCACATCTCCTGCTCAGGGTGGAGTGGGAGCGTGTCCTTCTCACCGCCGCCCCATAAAGGTGCATGGACCGAACGATAACCACGTAAAGTCACCGGAAGGAAGTGTCTGGACCTCGAAATAGGACAGGAACCACTTGAGAGCAGTCCGTTCCAGTTTCAGAGTCTAAATTGCTCCAAAAAATTCCACCGACAGTCGTGGTTCACATCGGCGATATGAACCACTCCAACCGTTAGTTGGGAAACCGGTGGAGGCGTGTTCCGAGGATCATGAAAACTTGACAGACTTGTGCAATGTCACCTCGAGTCCCAACTGCTGGATCCACACCACCACCCGTCGCACGCCTGGTACGACTCAGGGAGGTCACCGCGCAGCACGTAATCATACCCGATTTCCTACAAGGGCGAGTCACCGTAGGTGTGGGCCGTCCGGTAACCGTCTGAACCGACCCCGAGTTGTCCACAATGCGTAGTGTTTCACACTCGGCTCAGCAGGGCCGAAGCATACTAAGACCATGAGTTGGCTTCCGAATGGGAAATCCAGCATCCTGAAAGGCAAGGCAAAGAAGAAAAATAGGTGTGGTAGTCAGCAAACGTCTGACACGCCTTTCTACTCCGTCTTACATCGAGAGAGGTCATTGGATGACTGCCATCTTCAATAAAAAAGGATCAAAAAACTTTATTAACTCAAATAATTTTAATTTCTCACAGGCCAGGCAATTGTCGAGTTAAACGGGTTCAAAGATACTTCCAGCACTTGGCCTGCAATTGCAGTAGAAGGTGTGAAGGTTGAGTAGAATTATTTAACCTAAATGTAAGTAGTGGAAGCCAGACATTGACCTAGAAAGCAATGTCGAGTTTGTTCAGGTTCGATTTCATTCCGGAAGTCTGCGGTGAGCTAAAATGCAATGACTAAACACCCTTCCCGGAAACCTGACCATCTGTTCGTACAGAATTTCTGATTTATGCGTCTTGAGAGCAGACTTTAGACTGTATATCTAGTTGGCAACGAAAACTTTGACCGCATTTTGAAGTATGGGACATGATGAGAAGTAAAGGCAGCATTCGGTTCAGCGACCGCGACGCGATGCTGCACCTTTAGGTGATTTGCTAGTGATTCTGTACAACTTTCACATCTCACCCTTAATACTCTTACGAGTTACTGACAAATGTGATTTTGATTGTGACCTAAAATTTATCCATCACAGAGGCAGGAAGCGTTCGCGATCCTGGTTAGGATATTTTGTAATATTCGAATTTGTATGCAACCTGTTTCATAGAAAGCTGGTACGGTCATAAACAAGAGATAGCTTCCTGATCGCTTATACTCAGTCCTCAGCCAAGAATTTCAACCACAAATGGCTCAAAATTGTAATTTACTAATCTTAAGGTTAAAGAATTTAAGCCGCATAAGAGCCGCAGCCCCAATATAGTTGGGATTGTTGGGAAAAGGCTAGGCAAATGATGATGAAGAGCCTCAGCAGTAGTAGCCCACCGTACTTGAAATATTGGTAAGGGTGTTGACACAGTTTGTGTCCCACACCTGAGTCATGGCATCTGGTCTTTTGCCATCGTCACGTCTGTGTCGAGTGGCACTGATGTGGAGCATCACAGGGTGCGCCTAATCGTAAACAAATAGCGAGTAGAACAGATACGTCATCCATTAGGTACAATGCCTATGATGACGGAAAGCCTGACGTGGCCTGACTTGGCCTTACTGAACTCACAAATCAATCAGGTTATTCCACTGCAGAGTGGCACAACACAACGTCTGCGAGAGCAGGTAGGCAGGCAAATCCGTTTTGGGATAAACGATTTTCCCAGCGTTAAAGGTAATGGTCAAACATGGTACCTCAACATGAACAATAAAAACTTCCTGGTTAAAGTATCGGTACTGCGGACCGAAGAGAGGTCGAAGGCCGCTAAACTTAGACTTGAAATTTTACGGACGGCAAGGCCACCCAGGTGGGTAGGCCATCATCATGTCGTCTTAAAGTGTTACGTACTTTTTTGATGAGTCTTCTTAATCCTCTGTACTCCGACTTCTGCAAGGCGTCGCTGCGGTCCCTGTCCAGCTCTCTGAACTTCCAGTCGGCAACAGCCCTGGGCTCTGGTGATGGAGCCGCGTCAGTTCGCGCCCTCTCGAACTCGCCGCTGAAGATCTTGATGAGGTTCCCGTTGAACTGCGCTCGGTCGGCCCTGGTGCATGCTGTTGGACAGTGTCGTCATCAAACTCAATTCTTATTGATTATTGCACATAAAATTTAAAATACATTGAAGGTAGATATAATCTTAAGGGGAATAATTATATGTACAACATGCAACTATTGTTATTGTTGAAATTGATTCTTGACTCAAAAGTCTGAGCTTTCGGACAGGTTCGAGCTGATACTCGATACTCTGAGTTAACGGAAGTAACCTTGAGATTTGGTTTACCCTAATAAAATTTAGCTTTATTCATTAAATTATTCTCCCAAGGTCCAGTTTAAAAACAATATTGACTATAAAACCATAAGCTCTACAACAGCATTATAAAAAGATCTGATCTCATTTATTTGTGACATCATCAGGTTTACGGATCCTATGTTTAACGGACTTTAATTATTAACATCAATCCTTGGTCTTACTTCTTTTATTGCGCTGGCCTCGGACCGAGGACCGCCTCCTTGTGTGCGATTTACCTGAAAACAAAAACAGATTGATATCGGTCTTCGCGAACCCTTATGTGTAGGTATTACAAGGACGGACAGTGGGTCAGACAAACTATATTTATGTGTATCAACTAACACACCGCTAATGAAGGTGTTTAGATAACCTGACATTTGCCATATTTATTGACATTGCTCAAGAAGCTCTTACTCTTCAAATAGCATTCCTAATAAATAAGCTAACGTTCTGTGAACTTATAAAGCTTCTTCAGAAGGTTACTTATCTTTAGTAAAGTGCTAAGATCAACAGTCAACATTTACACGAGTCGTCGGTCTTTTAGATCACCTTTTACGATACCCACGCAGGGTTGGCCTTTCGATTCCCGGAAACACACGGCAATAATTCATTAGATACATAGGATATAGGTATTATATGCGATTGTTATAGTCTATTGTGGCAACGGGTCAAAGGCCTCTCAAGAAGATATCATTGCAAGCGGGAAGCAATTGGCGTAATCACAAACGACATTACTTACACTTACTGATAACTAGATTTACACGCGGCTCCGTTTAAATTCGCTTAGGATTTCAATACACTCGCTTCTGTAATTAAATGTCGCTTTACCGTTTTATTTACTATGTTATAGAAGTTGCTTATAAATTGGCTGTCAAGTGGGCTACACTGTGCCTTAATACGATAAGTAACCAATTTTGTTCAATTACATTTTCCTTACTACAGTTTGAAATTGAATTGCGGTTGTAATTCTGTAATTAACTCAGCGCAAATTAAAGGCAAGTGTTGGGCAATTACAAGGTAAATATTTAACGCCCGTACCATTAAAAATATGTGAACCAATAATCAATTTTGAATGAGGTGTGATATATTTTTGTAGCAATAAGAAAATGTTATCGATCGTATGCAGTCGGTTATTTATTTTTACGCATTGAGTTGTGAGTGTGGCGAGCGGAGTGGAACCGGTCCCAGTTCCCGCGACTGTGGTGCATCACTAAAACATCCATATAACCGGTAAACTTACAATCTGATATGCTATAATACCTTACACTATTTAACAATCGAGTGTTTTTAATACCTAGAACAAGAACGGAAACGTGAACATGAGCTGTTTGGACGATGACACAAGAAACAGTTTGCTTGAAACCTCTCCTCGCCACATGCTGATACAACACAGCGTATAGATTTCGCAAAAAAAAATAATAGAAAATACACACATTTCAAAAACTTTACTTACAGAACACCTAGACCATTTCATACTTTATAATGTAACAAAACTTCTATCAATTTATTGTAAGTATTGAATTCAATAAGCCCTAAATCTCGTGCCGTGCGCCGGCGCAGCAGATAGACTCGGTTTACGCCATCTTCCGCGGTACTTAAAGTTTACAGTCCCAGGTGAGTTCGGGACACTGCTAGCTAAACTAGGTCATGTTCGCAGTAACAGCTTGTAGATTGCATTATCTATGAAGTGGGTCGGCCATAGCAGGGCTAAACCCCGTTAAGATGCGTGAACGTTTCAGATTTACATAATTATGTAAATCTGATATTATTGAACTGCTTATTGTGGTTTTAGTGTTGTGTGTAGGTATATACTTATTTTCTAGAAGCTTGTTTTAGTCTCCTAACATATTAAAAAGTAGAAAAATCAACTTGTCAAATGACTCACTCTCTTTCCACCCAGATTTCGGAACGCTAGTTCAATCAATGTCTGACCTTTTTACAGATTAAAATTCACTAGCGTTCCCCCTTTTGCCCTTTAAGTTCCAGGGCCACGGTAACTCTTTCAGAGCGATTAGACCTAAATGGGCTTTTTGTCACGACATTACCTTACAACAAGTCCGTATTTTACAAGAGCAGTGCCTAACGCGATGATCAGGCTACTCCGAATAGCTCTAGCCAAAAAGGGTTTCATTTTATGACTTCTAGCAATGTAGGGCAATGGTCTCTCAGTTAAATCGTAAAGCTGTTTGATTGTATCATAAACAGCTATTCAAATATTTAATTATAATTCGTTTGCATTATTCTGACTTGGGATTGGATTAACAAGCTTCGAATTTATTTCATGAAACCAAACGATACTCAACCATTTCACTTTAAAAATCTTTGGTTGCTTTACAGTATCCTTTTCTTATCCTAACTACGTACAGTCAAAACTTCATTTCCTTTTTGAGATTACAGTATTAACTTCTATACGCCTTATAAAGCGTTTAAGTATTGTCATACAACGTGGCAATGTCGCCAATCTTTTGGGCGAACTTCCAGTCGACAGCGATGCGGAAGAATATTTTCGACGCCATATTTTAGGTTAGAGTAAGAGAGAGTGTATACGTAGTTTTAATTACTTATTATAATTATTATGAGCCCGTCGTGTCTCACTGCAGGGCAAAGGCCTCCCTTCCATTTTTCCATTCTTTTCGATCTTGAGCCATTGCTGACCAATCCTCCAGGAAGGAGTCCAAGTCGTCACGCCAATTTAATTACTTATTTAAGTTTTTTATTTTTAATGTTCCATCTACGGTTAATAAATAAAGTGTAATTTCTACGCCTTATAAACAGCTCAGTTCTCTCGTATAAGTAGTAAACATAGTGGTTTTGACCCTGGCAGCCGACTAACAGGTCAACACGGACGATATCCGTCCAACAATACTGAATGGCTTACAAATAGATTTAGTCTTCCGGCTTCAACAATAAGGATTGAAACGTTGATTCTTCAATGAGTTCAAGAACTATGGACACAGAAGTTTTGTACGAAACTTCGGTCTGCACAGTATGTACTATCCCTTTATGTAAATTTGTTTTAGGTTGCGTAGGAGACAGGTAGACAGAAAAAATACTAATTGATAGCCATCTATGTCTGTATGTATCTACATGGAAAAAGGGATGCTCTTATGCTACAGCTGCTGTCTAAACTGTGTGTCTCTTTATGTAAGTTTGTTTTAGGTTGCGTAGGGTATAATTCACAGGTAGACAGAAAAAAAAAACTAATTGAAAGCCTACTTCATGGAAAAATTTACGCTCTTGGGCTACAGTAGCTCTCTCAACTTTGTGCCCCAGTTAAATATAGTCGCATTACTAGACATAGCTTGCAAGCTATGGATGCGAGTCACACCTAGCCAAGTTACGACCGTTTTGTGTTTTATCTCTTTCTAAGATGCCTCGTTAGCGCTTGTCAAAATTGTAAGCTGCCTACCATTTATACCATAAAATTATAGGATGTTAAAATTAGAATATGAATATTGTAGAAACGATTATATTCAATTCCATTGTTTTTAACAATGTGTATTTGGCTACGAATTTTCCATTTGCTTGTTCTGATCATCTGACTGATGTTGAGAAGAGACGTTCTAATAGCGTTAACTATAATTGTAGAACTTGGCTAAGCCTGCTGGTCTCCTGTCCCATGCGCTCTCTCAGAACTCATCGCTGTCTCTCGTCTAACTACACACTAGCTAATATGTTCGCGGACGAATCGAAAACGATCATGTCTGCGTGAATTTTGTGTATCTTACATTACTGGTGGATGGTGGTTATTGTTAAAGTAAAACAATAAGGGCCTGTTTCACAATGTCCGAGTAGGCACTACTCACTGAATAAATTCAAAAATGGAACAGAATTTGTATGAAATTATCTGCCAAGTAAGATACTCGAAACTTAATCATAGGTGGTGAAACAGGCCCTAAAACTAATAAATTATTTACCTTAGATTTTATTAGTAAGTGCCGTATATAAAACCACGCCTTTTCTAGTTTTCATAATGAAGACCTAAAGGATATCATACATTTTTTTTTTCAGTACATGTTATAGGTACTCGTATGTAAGTGGGACAAACTTCCATACAAAAGTTGACCATCCCCCTTTTAAACGTTTCTAACCATTCATTCGGTCACCACCGGTTAACGGAGTTCCTCTGAAGCACAAAACAATAATTAAATAACCTTTTAAACGATACGATCTACTCTTTCACACTATTCAAAGCGAAGTTTCGAAGTTTTATAGTTCCAAACCGGCCGGCTGTAAAGGGTATCGTACAAAAAAAGGTGATATTATATCGAATTTCGTTAGACACCTCGGCGCCTGACCCAAATAAGATGGTAGTGGTACCATTTCAAATGTTCGCTTTTTACCGTTTGTTTTAAAGTGCATGGAGTTACTAGGTAAGTACCATGCGAATTGTAAGAGCTCAGGACACAGGCGTCGTTTATAATTGCAACTTTTTACAAAACTGTGTAATAATATAGGTAGTGCTAACTTCAAAGAAATTCTGAATACTTAACTGTGCTATTATTAAAAGCAATAACACTTTTAGTGTTACCTACCGTACTGTGTGAACAGGCAAGCCTATTATTTTAACTCTTTCTAAACGACTTCATCATCGCGCGCCAGGTACGCTCTATAGCTAAACATAAAACATCAAAGGTGCGGGTGATTTTCAACAAAGCTCTCAAATGATCACTGGAACGTTTTTTTTTTCTATCGTCTGATGCCCGAGACGAGTTCTCCTTACCTTTGAATGACAAAAAAAGTGGACCCCATTGTGATCGGCGTCGAGCTGTCTGACGCGGACCGCTGCTTCTTAGAAAAATACTCGAAGATCTGTCTCCACTTCGAATGTAGTGGTGTTTACGAAATAAAACCGACTTTATTGAGGTACAATATAATGAAACATTAAGCTTACTGAACAGAGTCGGTTATAATATGCTGGGACTGATATTTTTAAATACCTTATTTATCGGCCGCTCGCTTAGCAGACTAATTTGCATATGATAGTTTAAGAAATACCTAGGTTACGGTGAAAACCACATTACAACCCGGCCAGAGTTCTCAACTCTAGAGAAACCGTTACAATGGAACACTGGGCTCTCTATGCTGTCTGCGCAGAGATGCGCAATCATCAATTCCAAGTCGTGATTATAAAGTGTAGTTAATTAGATAGAATCCGCGCAACCGGGTCAACATGAGTGGCAGTAAATGGTTAATTGGCAGCGCAGGCGCCACCGCTAAATGGACGAGGCTAGAATTAGTAGACGGCATGTAAAACGACGTAAATGGATGCGGGCAGAGCAATGGAGTTCTATCGACTATTAACAGAACCGGGGGACAAACTTCAATTAGTCAATAGCACGTCGTTACTGATAATTTCTCACTTAGTCATCGAGTTACGTGTTGGCACGTCATAAATTAAGCGTTGTGGTAATTTATGGCCGAGAAAGATGAGTGCTTTAAATAAAACCTTTTATACTGGATCGGAAGAGCACACAGAAGTACTTCATTACTGAATGAGACATGCACATTAATCCGTGGACATTGATCAATATGGTCTTTCTAAACGCAGTGTGGTCACTTAGCCTGTTTGACGAAGAATAAGGTGCTTGTGGCATTTAAGCTCGTAAAGTCAGACCGAATTACGTACTTAAGTAAGGAGCTGCCTGTTAATAGTTATTGTGAATGTTAGTAGTCATAAGTTGCGTCATTTAAAAGGAAAACTTATCAATAAAGAATTCTAGCTGAGTTATACAGGCTTAGGTAAGTAGTAAATCGGTACAATGAGTTATGAACCAATAAGTAATGAAGTACAGAGTAAAAATACCACCAAGGTGTGTAGGTATTCCAAGAAGGTTTAGCTGTTAAGGCGCCATTTCATATTACCACTTATAGTCAGGTTTCATACGAGTAAGTTATTGCGGATGCGAACCGCGATACTCGCGACCTAACGAGAATGCTAAGTGCTGTAACTTAGGGAAATTTTCGATCGCGATCTTTAATATTCGCTATTAACATTATTCTTTTTTGTTTTGTATTCGATTCGTTATTTACAACATTGAATCGACATTGTTTTTCTTATAGTGTGCGAGACGGGTGTAGCAGAATGTTTGCGAACACATGGGTTATTCATGGAATGTCTAACAAACGTCTACCGTGTCTGCTCAGATGTAGTTTTAAATCAAAATAAACTCTGTGGAAAGAATTCAAATACATTGGATACCTACTACGATTTCTGAAAGAGCAATGCGAGAATGACCTACAAAAGTATTCACTACGTGCAATGATCAGTAAACAAACCGTATATCCTAAAAAATGTGACAAATTAGTGTCCCCGCGAACACAAAGCGGCAGATAAGGTGGACTTTAATTAAAATCCAGATAAGCTGAAGATAATTAAAACAATATTATTCCAACATCCGATGAAAAAAGGTCGGAACATAACTCATCAGATATATGATATAGCTTATAATATTAGGATACATAGTCGTTTTTATCATCGAGCCACATTCCTCAATAGAATTAAGTGCAAAATCAAGTCAACGCAGTGTAAAGTTATTGACTCACGCATACTTTTTTACCTGAGTTTATTTTTGAAACAAAAATTGTTCCCTGTCAGCTCTTTTAAATACATTCAGAGCCTGACTCATTTTTATAAGAAACACATGTATCTACTTAGGCATTCTGAGATATAAAGATCTGGAATTCTAGCATTTCCGGCGTCTGAAGAAGAATGATCTTCTCGGTGCGTAAAGTTCATGGAATATCGTTAGCTGTCATGTCAATATTTACACAGACTTTATAAAATTGAACCCTTCTGGGAACTAGTTCAACATGAGCAATATTACTTCGAAAACGATGCTGCTGATTTCGAAGCTAAACTTCGCATAGCATTCATATGGAACGATACTCATCATGATACTACATTTTGTTTTTTATTCGCCAAATGCAACGGATCGAGATTTTGAATCATATCCGTGATGAAAAATTCCATAGCTAGAATACTATAGGTACAATTGAAGCGGGATGTTCCAGTTCATCCAAATAAAAGTGTTAGCGACAGATTCTGTTATGCAATGGAAGACTACCAAGATTCAATCATTCGCTTGTTGACTCATTATTTGACTAGCTACGTACCTACACCACAGAGTCAGTGTCAACATGTCTGCTCTAGTACACTTGGTAAACAAAAATCTGGTTTATTGCAAAAGGAAAAAATTAAAAAATATGTCAACGTACGATTGTTTTTCCACAGTAGTTTTGTGGCAGTTGCTACAACGTTGGCCTCATGGCTGGTGGTGGCGACACGTCCACTCTATCTCCTAGAGTTTCACTACACGAGCAGGGATCACTCGCGCATCAAGTCGTCGTCGGAGGTTACAAGAAGGTGCATGTACTTGTACAAGGAAGCAGGCTGTTAGCCGAATAGCGGGCGATGCCCTGCGTAGGATGACCCTTTGTCTGAAGGGTATTAAATAGTTCTGTGCTCGATAGCAGAACGCTTAAGATGAATTTGTCTTAGTGAGAGAACGAGAAGAAGAAACAACAGTATCTTCGACAGTATAAGTTAAGTGGATTCATAAAAAGTGCATAAAACATGTTCGTACCTCATCAACCATTGGCTACTTACATGTAAATTGCACGATAATTTCTCAATTTGTATACAAAGTATGTTATTTGGTGATGTTATTGTGATTCATGATACTTGTCTCGCTCCTAGTTAAATCGCAAACAGGAACGAAATGAACTCGACTACATTTATTTGGTTCAGGCCGGTTTTTGTACATTTTATTTCCGGAAATAATTTGCTTGTTAATAATTGCATATCGAGCTTTTAACAATTTACATATGAGGGAATCTAGCTGACTAAAAATCTAGCAAAACAGGATGTGGAAGAAATAACTGGGATGACAGTGAAAGTTATAAGGAAGATTAGAAGCGTTGTGAGAATTTGAAATTCTTAAAGATTATAAATCTAGAATAAGTAAAAAAGCGACCTCAAGTCGCTTTTTTAGAGTTAACGATAAAAGTTTAATCGTTTAACAATTATAGTATAATCAGTGCAAGAGAGTTAAAAAAATATTATTATCCGTTGTAGCTGACTACAGGGAAAACCCAGTATATTCTAGAATACATGTAGGTCTCTATGTCTACAATATTCAAAAGCTTAATTACTGGGAAATTCCAATACTAATGAAGGTATAACTTTATGTGCTATGTATATCACTTCTGGTTTCACCAAAATTCAAACAGCCAGCTAAAGTTAACGAACTTTTAATTAAATGGAATATTCCAGAGAATAGAATATACAAAGAGAGAATATATTTGATTAATTATATGAAGACAATAAAACGCTGAAAACTGGTAGAACAGAGATTACTGGGCAGGATATAGTCGAATAAAAATCTGAAAGCGTCTCGCAATAGTTCAAGATTGTATCTAATCTAATATAGATGACTGTCTTGTAAACAAGTCCAGATTACTGCGCCAAGCCCACGGCTCTGGCTCCTGTAATTTTGAGCACATAAATATACATCTTGAACTCTGACGTCCCAAAACACATAAAACATAGTCAAACAAACTAAATGAGTCATGTTTAAAAAATCCTACATAAAACATTCACTATTTCAAAAATATTTAGACTTGAAATGAATCAGTAATTGCGATAGTTGGCAGAAATAAGGCAATCTGAAATATCGCGAATATATTCATAACGAAAGCTCGAAACATATATGTGTAATGCTGGTGATATGGCGCCAAAGGTAATTGCATTCTAATCACAAAATACTTACAAATGTACTTCCATAAATATGTATAAGGACGTGCAAGCCATACGTAAAATATACTCACATTATTTATCACTCAATGACAATGTGTCGACGGGCTGCTCCGTATCTTTTAGAGGGAAAATACCAGATATGCAAAGACTCTGCTAGTGGAACGATAAAAATGGTTCTTTAAAAAGGTATAAATTACAAAGGTAATTATCGGTATTGTTTAACACAGATGTACCGCTGCAAGTGACGTCGAGCCTATGTTATCAGCATCAGCAGTTATTTACATCTCACGGGTGTTGTCTTGCTCCAACAAGTCCGGCCCGATACCTACTTATGCATTTCCAACATTGATAAATTGCAAACAACTTTGATGGGGCTCTTATGCATAAACGCAAGAGCAGACGTGTGGCAGCCGAGTCGTCTGCGTGCACGCAATGCAATTTGTATGTCAAAACGAATAGGCTTATTTTATTCTGGAGGTGCACTCGGTGTCTGAAGTTTGAGAGGCATTTGGAGCTCATGTTTGGTATCTGATCGTTTGTATTTATTTTTGTAATTTTTGTTTACTCAAACCTCTATTTTGCTTTAACAATTGGCATATATATTACCATCTTGAAAGCTGTGGGTTTATTTTTAAATACATTTTAATCTTTCTCCGATAGCTCCGCGACTAGGTACATACGATATTGTCTGTTTACGTTAAAAGTACAGTAACCTATGGTTAATTAGTTTAACGGCCTGTATATTTTTATGTGAATCAGCACTATGTTTTTAACGCGCAAGAGTGATGTGTTTATCAGCATTTTCTAACGAATTGAGAATGCTTCTGTGAAATTTGCTTAAGATAATATCTACGTGAAACTTATCCATCGGTACTTCCAAAAGGCGTTCTAGTGTAACGTAAACATTAGCTTTCATCTGGATCATTGTTTACAAACGGTGTCTGAAGTGTATCCAGCGGTATTTACAATGGTGCGTTAGATAAAACAGATGTGTCGAATCCGGGTACAAGAGATCTTCTGTAGATCGCCTATAAAGTGTTCTGAACCTATTACGAGCAAATACTTCGAATCTTATAAATCATCATCAGTCGGGCCCGTTTCGTTTCGCCTACTACAATATTCAGTAAGATTTATAAGTAGCTTACGTCCTTCCTACCATTGTTCCAATCATACTACTTGCCTAATGTGTACCTACTCAGATACAATTTGTTTCATTTAAATTTAATGTTATTGTTAACGTTTAAATTGAATAGCTTTTATAGAGACATTCTGAACTAATGTCGTAATGTCACCTGTAAAATAGACAAGAGAAGTTTATTCACCTATCAAGTGAATGGGCAATAATGTAGGATTCGCTTAGCATAAATGGAAACAAGCATGTTTTACAAGGAGCACACAGAGACGAGCCAAATGTCTTTACATGCAAAATGATATATTCAGAAATAGAATATGTTTTCTACTTTCTACAATCATAATCCGAATATAATTTGAGCTAGGCAATACAGAGAGAATCAAATTCGCTTTGCAACATCATTTTTCATTACGCATCAATAGCTAACCCAGACAGAAATATTTAGCATTAAAAAACGAAAAGTTTTGTTATATCTGAGAGGCGTGACGTATTGTTAGTAAAGGCATTCTAATTGCTTCAGTATTTCGTGATCTTTAGAACAGGTTGTTCCTCATTTGTTTCACCCAGTTCCAAAGCACTGGGCGTCATCGAGCACTGTAGCATCAATTAGTCAACATTTGTGCCAAAATTGTCAATTACT
Source organism: Mythimna separata (assembly GCA_030763345.1). Lineage (NCBI taxonomy): Eukaryota > Metazoa > Arthropoda > Insecta > Lepidoptera > Noctuidae > Mythimna > Mythimna separata. Next base: position 14,596,305 of record CM061167.1, on the reverse strand, counting down.
TACCAGTCCTAGTGCAGTCAGGTCTGCCGTTCCTGACGGAGGTGTCAGGGAGGGGCTTGCCGTCAGGGGTGACGCACCAGCAGCCGGCAGCCGCCGCGCCTGCGCTGGCGCACTGCACCGCGGCGTAGCTGCCGTCGGCGCGGCATCGCGGAACATATGCCGACCAGACACCGCTCTGCGCGGTCAACGCGTACCGCAACGCTATTAGACAGGATGACTGCCCCTCTGCGATGAGAAAAGAAAAATTAACTACAACTGCTCCTAATACCATTCTGAACTGTCTTCCTAGAGAAAACCGTTATTTCCTTATTCTGAAGGATGTAGCTATCCTAAAAATGCTTTGTCAGTATTACTCTCAGTTTGAATAAATCCATTGCTATGAAAAATCTACGAATCATTAAAGTTTACATCCAGCGTAGCTCAGCGTTGTTCCAAGGAACACTCCACTATATCAGCGTCAGATCTTAAAGGCACTATATACGCCTGAGCAAGTAATGAAACTTTATCTAAGTACACAAATGGACGTGAGGCATCAACTTTAGAATAATCTGTACCGGCTAATGTAGCCCTAGTGCTGTAAAAGTGTAAGCTGACTACATTCCATGACTTGATAAAGAGCGGTTGTACCGCAAACGCAAGGTCGAGTTCAACAAAGATGCTTTTTATAAGAGCCATGTTCATGGTGGACATAAATATGTATTTTCTATACTTGATATAGTAGAACTCGTTCGCAACAACGAGAATCTTTGTGGAGACAACATGTACTTTATGAAAGGATTTGGAGTGAACTTGAAATTGTTGGTAGCCTCTCGTTTTTATGTGATGTGTTATTGTATATACTTTTTCAGGCCTTGTCGTTTCAGCTTAGTCTACAGTAGTATACAATTGGACGAACTATAATAGGAGTCCACTTCCAAGCTTCATAACCCCAAGTTAAGGTTTACTTTCAAAAAGAAAGAAATTCGCAGGTATCTTACCAACGCAGGGTCCCTTCCTCGCAATGGTGACGGGAGCTCCGGAGCACTGCGCTAGCATGAGCTGGCATCGCGAGGGGTACGTCCTGCCGTCGGTGCCGCAGACCGGCCGGCGAGCGTACGCGCTGTTGGTCTCACACGCCGCTGCGCGCGCGTTGCACCCATCGTTGCCTAGCGACGACGGCGATCTCTGCCAACAGACAAAGTGACAAACACAATTAAATTGACACTTGACCTAATTGATTGATAGATTGAAGAATTGAAGCACTTTAGTTTAATGTACATAATTCAATTTTGTTGGCGCTATGTTGAAATAGTATATGCCAATCATTTACAATGTACGTTTTGAGTTTGACAAATCAGAACATGACTGTCTAAAGGTTTGAAAAATATTTCCTTAATTCATTTAGAGAGGTTTGTGTATTTGTCAAGCCAAATAATTGGTCATTTCGATCCAAGTTTACTGAATCAATTTACATCGATAGGTCGCTGCGTAACGTAAAATAGGTACCATATTGCAAACATAAAATACACTTCGGTTTCTTATTCCAGTTTATTCCCTGAAACAATAGAGCGCTGTACTTGGAAACACTTTAAATATTTTACTTATGATTATTCGAGCTCATAACATAAAGACTAATTTAAATTCAGTTTCCACTTATATGGTAAGCGAGTAACTGTAGCTATAGGCACTACATTCTCAATGCCAATGTCAATTCGCAAATGGTAACCATACTGTTGGCTAGCCTACATTTGATAAACACTGAACATGTAATCTACTTTACTGTAGATCTATTTATCAGGTTGCTACCTATGTAATCAGTATGCGGCTGAATCAATATTGACTATACAGTATTATGCGTATGGGTTACGAAAATAAACACACCGGCAGATAGGAGCCAAGATCAAGAAAAGCCTGACATGAAACTACAAGTGGAAATGATGGTTGGAGCATCAGTTCTAGATATATTACTAAGACTGTCTTTACTAGATATGTTTCAGATCGGTGTTAAAATGAATAGGAAGTCCCGTACTTTCTGAGACAGGTCTACAATAGAGCATTTCAAATTGGATGGATGGATTCCTAATATCGATTTCGATGCAAATGCAACGTTCTGTACTTTTGATAGACCAACTAAATTTTTACGTCGATCTCAGGATATGAAGGACTAAAGAAGTGCTGTTCTCGTATTATTTGCAGAGGATATCTTGTTTTTAACTAATACGTCACACATTCAACACAATGCTTAAGGTATTATTATCTACTTAAAGGTTGGAAGTTAAGATATCTAACGTATACAATGCATAGCCTGTACCTAGTTCGTTGTTTTACGTTTTTTGTTTAAACAGCCTAGACTGACAGTTATGAAAGTCGATGATTACGTGATCAGTGATGTTAATTAAATATTTATGTAGGTAACTTATTATCTAATGTCTCGCGTCTTACTGACCTGTCACGGTTTTGTCTTAAATAGAGTGTTCCTTCGTGAATCCATCAAGCATGCCATGTACACTTAGGTAAAATAAATGGCGAAGAAACCGGCATGTCCTAGAACCCAATATTCGAAGACATGTGACATCCACCAAACCGCACTGGGCCCGCGTAGTAGATTACGGCCCATTCCTTCTCCTAGAGAGGAGGCCTAAGTCCTAGCAGTGGCATAAGGCCATAAGGCTGATGCTCCTCCTCCTTGCGTCGTATTCCTCAATGCTGAGGGTCGTTACCTCCCTGCTTCATCACCTTAGCCCTTATGATGTTCCTCCATTTGCTTCTATCTTTGGCGTTGTGAAGGGCATCGTACATCGTGGAGTTAAGAGCGGCGCGGATCTGGTCGGACCAACGTATTGGGCTGCGCCCGCGAGGCCTTTTTCCATCTACTTTACCGGTCACAATGAGCCTTTCGAGGTTGTCACCGTCTTTCCTTGCAATGTGACCGAAGTATTGCAGAATCATTCGAAGGCACTCGGACGACAGCCGTGAAGAGATTTGAAGCTCTTGTAAGATGGATACGTTGGTCCGAAATGCTGTCCAAGGGATACGGAGCATCTTTCTCCAGCACCACATCTCAAAGGCGTCGATGCGTTTGCGGTCTGCAGCTTTCAGAGACCAAGTCTCAGCGCCATAGGAAACGATCGAGAAGATTAGTGTCCGTACCAGTTTGGTTTTGGTTCTAACGGAGATGTTGCGATCCTTCCATACCTTATCAAGCTGAGCCATGGCGCTCTTAGCCATGCCGATTCTTCTTTCTGCGAACTTCCTTCTCGCACGACCCATCGTTACTGATGATGGAGCCCAGGTAAACAAAGTTGTCCACTGTTTCTAGGTTCAACGCGCCAGTGAGCTCCAAGGCTGATGCTATGCTATGCTAATTATGTAGTAATTGAACCGATGATGGTAATATAGCTAGAAGGGAAGTGACTAACTGAGATGACGAATAATAGAGTAAAACGGGAGAAAAAGACCGGTTACACCAATCATAAATGATTTTGGATAAGCAAGGCCCAGACAATGATAGTAAGGTATTGTTAGCTATCTAACTTTAACCTTTTATAAGATACTATTTTTGTTTTGTTTTATTTAGTTATTTTTCATTATCTACATTGTGCTCGCATAATAGAAGCGACAAGAAATATGTAACCAAGATTTATGTAAGGTATAGTATGATTTAAAATGTGTGCATATAGTTTCTTGCACGTTCTTCTCCATAGAGATCTGTGGCTCGGGACGTGAAATTTGAAAAAGACTTCACTTTTTTTTGATCGACCGAAATTTTGTCAATTCAGAAGTGCCTGTAAATGGTCTATTTGAAATAAACAATTTTGAATTTGTTAAAACAATGTATCAATTTGAAACAGTTTAGCCTGCAAATCAGTCTGCTCTTCCAACTATACATCTTTCTCCACTAATTGGTTATGGAGGTCAGATGCCAGTTAGTCGTCTTTAATAGTGACTTTAACCGCGTCACCAGATGGTCAAGTGTCCAATACTTTGTACATGATACTAGAGTTACGTATACTGTGGATGGGTAGAAAGGTAAAGTGAGACGGTTGACTAAAATGTGTTACATGTTATAGATGTACTTTAGGTTTGATAAATGGCCGCCCATAACGTAAGAATCATCTGCCTAGCCTTTTGCCGACTATCGGGTCGGCTTCCAGTCAAGCCAGATTTAGTTGAAAACCAGTATTTTATGAGGAACGGCTGCCTACCAGATCTTCACAACCCTTAAACTGGGGTGACACGGTACTTCATGGCAAGACTGGAGTTAGATTCACTGGCTTCTGACTATCCGAATTAAGCGTTAGGAATTTTAAAACTTGATCAGAACTTATCAGGGTGCTTTAAAATCCCAGGACACTGCTAAAATCTATTTAGGACATGCCAGAACGTTGCTCAAAAACTATCCAGGATATTCCAGGACACTACAAAAACTAGGACATGTCTTTGGAAATCTAGACGGTTGGCCACTCTAGTATACTTTAACTACTTAATATTAGGCAAGAGTAGAAAGATGATAACTCTATGTACGATGATCTTTCTTCATTGATGGATAATGTGAAATACGGCACGTCTGAAATATGGGTGATTAACAACGGCTATCTAACAGAGATGTATCAAATAGGAAGATCTGTCGTAATACTAAAGTAGACTAAGGCCCTGGCTCCTGTGCTTGTGGCATCTGTGTTACAGGAAACTGTGTCTTTTCCCAAAGATTCACTGATATGATCATCAGAGTAAACTTTGCAGGATTAGACATGATGACTCTTTTAGGAAAACGACCAAAGGGACGGAAGAAAGACGAAAATTGCCTTTTGTCAGAGGTACTCAATACAGAAATACACTTTACTGATTGATTTCAAAGAAAATAGTACTAAATTGTGTTATCAAAGGTGTTGTATCACTATATTGATTAAGCTAATAGGACCACGAATTGGACAGAGAAGAGTTTGTGGACTTGTGGCCCAAATGATAACAGCCACATGAGTCGATATACAAAGTTAGGTAACGCTTGCTAAGGTCGGTCCGTCGATGGGTAATCGTCTTGAGATACCGCGAGATTCTACCGTGTCTCGGATCACAGCTGTCATTTGTAGATCTTTGACAGTCGTCAGAAGCCAGGAAATCTGACACCAGTCTTACCATAAGGTGTAGTGTTCCTCAATTACTGGGTTGTGGAGGTCAGATGCAGTAACTTCATATAAAATATTGGTATTCAGCTGCATCCGGTTAGACTGAAAGCCGACTCTAACAAAGTTGGGAAAAAGGCCGGGCAGGCTACGAGTATCTATATAGATTTTATAGGTAAATTAAATAGCATTTAAACTTTCACACTGCGTGGTGTAACTTAGTCTTTTAAGGTTGTTAACAATCCCATAAAAGTTCTACTAAGTGACTAGCTGTTGCCAGTGGCTTCGCACGTTTGAAAGTAAGTTTGTCCATACAGATTTTGGATACCCGTTTACACTTACGGGATGACTTTTGGTATCCTTTCTTAGTGCTCGCTTACTTCATAAAAGGAAGCTTTATGCAAAATTTCAAGCTCCTAGTCCTAGTAGTTTCGGTTGTGCGTTGATATGTCAGTCAGTTTCATTTTTTCTATAGATGACAGAAGATTGTTACTTATTCATTGCATGAAATTCTTTGTTACACAGGTTACACCCAATAAAAATAAGGGGTTCACGTATAGCTGAAATTGCTATCACGACTAATACAGAGTTCCTATTAAACTAAATATGTAATAAAGCAATCTGTCTGAATTTTAAGTAGTCAGAGATGCCATGACAAAAGTTACGACTACGGAGCTTCGTAAAAGTTGACACAAACATCTACACAACGAACTGCCGATATGCAAGCTCACAGATAACTGCTATAATGTCAGTTGTCACTTGTCACGTCCATCAGATAGCTGCAGGAAATACCTACAGGCTGGCTACACTACCGGCTAGGTACCCATACCTACTCAGTTACACGCACCAACTTACAGATTTACTATAGCAGGCATCATGCCTGCGACCAATTTCATAGGTTACATCAACTAATTAAAAAAACAATACATTTGAGAAAGTAACGTCAACAAACACCAGAAAATAAGAAAGTTAATTAACGCTTTAGCTAAGCTTTAAGTAATGTGAGCTTAAGGACACTGGCAATAATAAAAATAGGCGTGTTTGAACAGAAAATGTATAAAAACAATATTTACCTTATCATCAGATGTAGCTCCCACAATGTAAATAATGGTGAGAAAAAATAAACAGGTCACTAAATCATTTATATTCATAATGTCAGTTGATAAAAGAATTTTCTTAAAAATCTGTAGTTCGCCGCTATTATTATTTTATTTATAACACTCGTTCACACAACAAAACAGACCGTCTGAAGACCGGGCAAAGAATGACTGAGTTTTTACTAACATATTGGCATAATACGTTTTATAATAAACTGGCTTTGTTACAATAAAACGTTCGAGTTTTACAATGCGGTAGGGACGTTCGTCGGGACGGGGAGCTAAGAACAGAATAAAATACAATAAGGATAAGCCGCGGTCGCCTCGACAAGCAAAAAGCGCAGTGCGGCGCGAGTCGAGCGCACGAAGCACGTATGTAGCGCCGCGCGCGCAGCCCCGGCACACCGCCGCGCCGGGCCAGCCCTCCCCGCCCACCGCTTAGCTTACTCGCGACTCGCGCGATCTACTACGGGAATAACGACGCGCTAAACCTGCTTCTCGGATCATTTTTAAATCACGGACAAACTAATTGGCCGTTACCAGTTAATTGGTAATGATTGAGTTAAGTAAGTTATTAAACATATCACTTTGTTGCGATGCTCTTAATAGGTAGCTCTTGTTTTTTGTACCGCTTTGATGTGTGATGTACGAGGTGGTAAATAGTATACATTATTACATTTGGTAATCACACTGGTTCATCGGTGTACGCTACATACAGTACCTACGTTAGCAAGCTCTTAAAGCTTTCTGTTCCTAAATGAAGTAAGAAATTTTGTGAAAATAGCAAACATTTCAAGAATCTGTCTTTTTACTCGTATAGGCACCTATGGATATGAATGAATTCTGAAAATATTCATGTAATGTATACTGAAAGCTATGTGTGTTAAATTCTAACAGACATTTTAATGTGCTTCCAATCAGTATTAAAAGCTTCGTCAGTTTTGTTCAAAGGATAGCTTTTTGCTAACAATACTTTGCTAGACAGGCGAGTCCTACAGGTTTATTTTCGCTTCATATTTAGATAGTTCCTTATAGATACGGCCAAATACAAGTCATTTACGTGACAGCAGATTAAAATTAGCATAGTGTTTTTTTCTCTAAGTAAACGCGGAATGTGTGCGATATAATCAACATCATTAAGCTGTAATACATTACAGGCTTACTGCCTTCAAACTCTGTAGCCATTATGGTCCCCTGTTACAGCCTGTTTATATTTATTTATTAAGAAATAACCATCAGTGAAAAATTTGATCTCATTAACTAACCAATACATATACGTATATCTGGATACAAAATATGCAACTCACACTGTCATTCGCAGAACACATATTAGAACGTTAGTTTGAGCAAAACGAGTTAAAACAAATATAATCAGTTATTATGCTTTAAATACAAATTTCTTTATAAATTCAGCTGTAATACCTCATATGCTTACTACCTTCAACCCTGTAGCCTTTATGGTTCTCTGTCGGAGTCTATGTTTCCAGATAGCTACAAGCTAGGAGCCTGAACAGGTTATTTCTAGGTAAGAGTGTTCACATCATCGCTTACCGTCAGGTTAAATACTGGTCAAACGCGAGGCTATCAATAAATATTAGATCTTCTTCTTTCTGCCCTTTTCCCATATTATTTGGGAACGGCGCTAGCGCAACACTTTTTTTTCTTCCATTTTGTCCTGTCACCCGTCTTACTATCACTAACTCCCTTTTCTTCTCTTCGCACAATCTATCCATCTTTTCTTTGGCCTCCCTCTCCCTCAACACCCATCGCGACATAACTTGAATACTCATAACTCTTTAAGGAACATTCGTTTCATCTTTACATGACTGTACCAAGACAAACAATTAAATTTGTTTCGATTGAAATAGATAATAAAAAAATGGTGAACGAAATATAGATCTCACATGATGATCAGACTTGCAATATTACTATTTCATTCAAAAACAGTTCAACTTCTTCGACTATGCAAGTTGTGCAAGCATCGGCACAACGACTGGTTCTATCCTTTTCTGATTCTATCTTATAGATTCGCCTTTCAGGAGTCCCTAGGATTGTACGACCGTCTATTGCAATGATTGTCTGTGATAACGAAAGTCTCGCAACAGTTACGTCACAATATTGAGATCCCGTTTGATCTCATCCAGTTTGAACCTAGTGAAATCTAACCAATTTATTTGCAAAGCTTAGTCCTCATTTCAACCGTTTATTTTAGTATTTAGACTCTTTTAAAACGAACGAAAATTGGACTAGAAATTATGTTAATTCCATCAAACAAGCAACAGAGGCCAGAACTAAGCTATCAATAATAAAATAAATAAGCATCAACTAAGCAACAGAGGCCAGACGTAGATGGACATTAGATGATACTGATAGAGGCAAAAAAAAAATTCGGCTGTTCGTCTTTATGTATTTTTTAATGATCATTGTGGTAGCCGATGAAGCAAGGTTAAAGTAATAGTCAATCTCTCTTGTCTTCATAGATTTCTAGCGGATTAACTTCTATGGCGAACCTATCCTGCAAGAACCGTGCAAATTTCGAAGTAGTGCAGCTTTTTATCAATGAAAAAAAAAATATTGCGTAGTCAGGTACTTCTAAAAGGTAACCTCTCCAAAGGAATTAATTATGATTTTGCTCTTTTTCATATTAGTTTAGAAGCTACAAGTAAAGTTCTTTTTCTGAGTCGTTGCCATAGAAGTCGTGGTCTTGTCTCGATCAAGACTTATCTCTCTCGTGATGCGACGCTCACAGCTCTGTATTTGATGGCTTGGAAATAGCCATTGATGTTGGAATGTGTCACAGATATGAGGTCCGACCACCGTATCGGAAAGCGCCCTCGGGATCTTTTACCTTCGACTTTCATCATCATCGTATCAATAGTTAGATCGAGTACCTACTTGGTAGTGCATGATATACACGAAGAACTCTAGGATCCGTATTTGCACAGTAGAAGATTTTCTTTCTTGGATATTGAGTTCTTTCAGGATTGAAACATTGGTTGAGAGCACTGTCCATGGGATTCTAAGCATGCGTCTCGATCACCACATTTCCACTTGCGACGATCTCCCATCCTCAGCGTCCACGTCTCTACTTCATATAGAAAAGTTAAGAAAGCAAGACCGGGTACTTCATCAGTCAAACCTTTGTGTTTCTAATTATTCTGCGGTTCATGCTTCAAAAATTAAAATGGTAGTTTGGAAAGGACATAATAGGGCAAAGTCCTTCACACTGACTACAATCAAGATTTTACTGACAGCCTGTGTAATCAAACCCCGACCTTTATATTTTTTTATAGACTACTTTCATTCCTAAAAACTAAAGCGGTAGCTGTACCTATGTACGTCATATCAATAACTGATTTTAATTGATGCTTAGTACTGAAAATCGGTTGGCTTCGACTGTTCTCAGATTAAATAAGCTGTAAAAACAATATTTTTAGGATCTATAGCTATTGATACTAAACCTAAAACCCACAATTTACCTATTGCAATTTGAAATTTCTAATAACTTTTTATTAGCGCCATCTTTTATATACTCTCACTTTCCTGTTGAACATCTTATAGTAAAGATACCTAATTAGTTCCACCCGCAAACTGTCGATGGCGCTACTTAGGTGTTGCCAATGAATATCAACACACCAAATTTCTATGGACTTTACAATTTATATATTTACAAATATGGTGGTTTATATGGCAATTAAGTTAAGAAATAAAAGATATCATCAAATAAAGGTGTTAAAAAAACTAATTCCTTGACTTGAAACATTCTTTGAACTCGTCATTTTGATTTTTCGGTGACATATTTCATCCATACAGCAGTCGTTCTATTTTTTCCACTCTAATCTTATAAATTGAGTATTACTGAACTCGTTAGTCTTTTTAAATAATTTTGAATTAAATTTAAAACCGTGGAAACTCTATGTTTATTTGGCAACACTTAGAAATGTCATTAGTGTCAAATTTAGTTTCTATACTTGCCACAAGCGTCGCGTCAGTAGCCTGAATAATGTTGTCTGTGTCTACTCATAGGTGGCGCTAGGTGAGGTGCTTGTCTAGGTTTGTTCTAGTAACACTTCGTAAATTAAATAAAAATACGATCTGTTGTATGTACGCCATGATACGGTTATTGTTCTAAATATTTAAAACATACGGAAACATGTTTTAATTTACCGTTAACTAAGGAATTCTAGGAAAACTAGGGCTGCCATCCGTCCGGGTTTCCCCGGATTTGTCCTAGTTTAGAGGGCGTCCGGGGAGCGTCCGGGCGGTGTTGTCAAAAAGTGTGGACGATTTTTTTTTTTTTTTTTTTTATTAATATAAACTAGTGCTTGACTGCGATCCCACCTGATGGTAAGCAGCTATGCAATCGTTGATGGTGAGGCGCACTAGCTTATTAAGAGCCTATTCACTCTAGCCTTGAAGACACCTAAATTATGATCGGACGGGAAAATCGCAGCAGGCAGATTGTTCCAGTCCCTCGATGTACGCGGTATAAACGACGAAGCGAAACGCTTAGTCCGGACCGTAGAGGTTTCGACAACGTAAGGATGAATACCCGCCGTACGACGGTTTGTCCGATGGTAAAATGGGGATGGCGGAATCAGTTCATGCAATTCCCGCGCATACTCTCCGAAATGCATCCTGTAGAAAACCGAAAGGCTGGCTACCCTACGCCTGTGCTCAAGGTTTTGTAAATTGGTCTTAACCAAATCTGGATCTCCAATTAGCCTCTTCGCACGCCTTTCCACTGAGTCCAAAGCTGCCAGGTGGCATTTCGCAGCTCCAGCCCATATGTGGCTGCAGTACTCCACACACGATCGGACCTGCGCTTTGTACAACATTAGAAGCTGTCCCGATGTGAAGTACCGCCGGACCTTTGCCAGAACGCCGAGTTTCCTAGCAGCTATCTTGGCCTTGGACTCAATGAACCGCCCAAAGTTGAGGTCGGAGGAAATTTCAACTCCTAAGAGCTGAAGGCGGTCAGTGCATTCCAGGGATACATTCCGGAAAGCAGGAGCCAAGGTGAACGGGCTCCTTTTAGCGGTGAATAGACACGCTTGTGTTTTGGCGGCGTTGAATCCCACCAAATTGGCTTCGCCCCACTTGGAGACTGCCTGTAGTGAGTCATTCATACGCTCTACCATGGCCTCTCTTTCGGACTGGATTAGCTCCTTACTGGCCCGAGTAAGCGGCAAGTATCTCTCTACAACTGTGCTATCATCTGCATACCCATAGATACCGGGCATCAGCAGATCGTCGATGTGGAGCAGGAAGAGAGTTGCAGAGAGTACCGACCCCTGAGGAACTCCGGCATTAGTCCACATGGGCTCCGATGAGCACCCATCGACAACAACTCGGAGGGACCGTTCGCTCGAGAAGTCTTTTATCCACTTAATCAGGCCAGGGGAGATGCCGTACGCTGGAAGCTTACTCAGTAGGCTAGCGTGCCATACCCTATCGAAGGCCTTCGAGACGTCCAAGGAAACTGCAAGACCTTCCCCATTCCTCTCGAGGGCCTCGCCCCACAAGTGAGTGGCATACACCAGAAGGTCCCCAGTAGACCGATTGCGGCGAAACCCGTACTGTCGGTCACTGAGGAGATCGTTACCTTCCAGGTAAGCCATGAGGCGCGAGTTCAATACGCGCTCCATAATCTTACAGAGTATGGAGGTTACTGAAATCGGCCGATAGTTGGCAGGGTCGGCACGACTGCCCTTTTTGGGCACGGGTTGCACGTTGGCAAGCTTCCAGGATTTGGGCACTATACCAGTCCTATATGAGAGGCGATACAAGCGCGTCAGTACAGGAGACAACTCGGGCGCACAAGCCTTAAGAACAATCGCTGGTATACCGTCCGGTCCATTAGCTTTATTCACGTCAAGACGACACAGCGCTCTCAGAACCTCTTTGTTCCTAATGCGCACTTCGGACATCGAAGTGTCGCAGTGAGGCAGCGTCGGTGGAGTAGCACTGCTAGTGTCAAGACGAGAATTACGGGCGAAAAGAGATGCAAAGAGACCTGCTTTCTCTCTCGCCGTGTGTGTTTTAGTGTCATTCCCGATTAATTAAAAGATAAGCGATAAATCTAAACAAATCTTAGTTAAAAACTCATTCGTAATTGGTAACCGCAACCAAGCTAACTCCGACACTTCAAAATAGCCGATGACGGCCGATGCCCGATGCCCGAATGACGCCCGGCATGCCATCACCCGCCACAACTGCCGGGGTTAACTAGCAAACAAGCTGTTTAAATGAATACATTTTATTTTTACTGTAATATTTTTTTCTGGGTGTCCGGGGAAAAAACTGAATTTCATCCAAATGTCCGGGGTTTTTGAAGTTTTTGTCCGGCGTCTTCGATTTAGGTGATGGCAGCCCTAGCTAAAACTGATATTCAGGTAACTGGGTGTACCTATATTAATGCGTAGATATGCACAAAAATTCAATCAACAATTCAACTTTACATTATTAGTAAATTATATTTTTAAATATTTCAATACAAAATACAAAAACATTTAAAGATATAAAAAATAGTAGCCCACCGGTATCGGGAACAGCGCACATATGGTAAGAAAAGTAAGACAATTGACAGATGTAGCTACAGCTATAAAAAAAAATATAAAAATATAGTACTAATAATAACTAATCTATATTTTTGATTAGGTACTATGCTTATTTTCACAGTGTTATGTCTTATGGCTTCTTACTATGGGGGCCTGCAGCTCATGTGAAATCAATCGTCATAATGCAAAAGAGAGCAATCCGCGATATCTATATAATGGGTCCTCGTAAGTCCCTTAGAAACACATTCGGGAAAATTTATATACTGACTAACTAAGAAGTTAGTTCAGAAATATTCTAAGACCAATTTTTTTTGAAAATAGTAACCATGTAGTTTCTTGCCGGTTCTTCTCCATAGGAAACGATCAAGTGGGACCTTGTACTAGCTTCTGACGTTTTATACGTCCCCATGTAGGTCTATCTTAAATATATTTTTTTTTGATTTTGACGGTCCAAGCTACCGGTGGTCAGGGCTCTCGAAAAAGGAACCTCCTAACGATACGAGCCGTGTTCAAGAGTACCGCTTTCTAAATCAAGCCCTTGATCCAGTCGCCTAACGCGAGCCTCTTATCATATTTATAAATGCTGCTACTTTTTGTGTACTGTAAAACTCAAAAACTTTAATTTATTGAAATACCTAACTTTGGCGAATATGGCACACTATAAACCACCAATAGATAGTAGACGTAGCAGCCAATAAACAAGTAGGCGTTAAATATTTTCGTAATCTTGTGTAAGTATGGTTAAGACATTATAGCTCATATTATTTCTCTAGTTCCTGAGGTAAGGCACTGCAAGCATTTCAGCTACAACTGCAGTAGACACACCAACTTACTTTGACATAAGCCGATGGAATTCTTTAAAAACCCTATTAAAATATCGTAATGATATGAAAACAAATACTGAGTGATTCAAACACATTTCATGGCTTTCTGAGAAACAAACAGATACAGGCTTGTATGCGTAATTAGTCATTTTCTGAGTACTTACTGACTAGTAATAGTATAATTGGATAAATACATCATACAATAATGAATAGAGTAATGCTACAATAGTATATTTCATTACAAGTGCGGAAAGCCTGTCATTGCAAAGAGTTTCGACAAATGTTAACCCGAGCCGAGGCGCAGCCGAAGGTGAGGGTTAACAGTCGGAACAAGTTGCAATGACGGTTCCGCACGTGTACTGAACGACTATTTTTAATACAGTTGCGAAAAAATGAAGCAGTTTAATAAAATAATAAAAACACAATAAACTCAACTGACTAATCAAAATGGCGCTAACCGTAAAAAAATATAAGCAGTTTTTTTTTTGTTTTTTTCACCCATTCTGGGCAGGCAAAGGGAACTATGCCCCATACAGCCAAGTCTTCAGTACTTTTTTTTATTGATATGAAATTAATGAAATTTAATGATATGAAATGAAACCTAGCCTAACTTATTGAATCAAATCATCAAATCTGATATTGAAACAAATTACTAGCTTTTTTTAGAAATATTTGCACTAAAAACTTTTTTAGTTAAAACTTCGTGGTTGATTTTTTCTTTTTAATAGACTTTATTTTGACAGTTGGGAAAGAAAAAGCACGAGTTCGGGAATGGTAAAGAAAAAGCACGAGTGTGTAATAGCCCACTTCCCGAACGCTAAACGTCCCTGCAATACGCCACTTTTTGAGCAACTGTATTAAAAATAATATTAACAAGGGCGTCGTAGGGGGGGGCAGGGGGGGGCAGCTGCCCCCCCTAGAGATCAAATGTAGCTAGCCGTAAAGTGCGAGCAATTGACTTCCTTAATTTTTAATAAATGCAGAAATTATACTTATGCTGTTATATTTTAAACTGCAAGAAATTATAAAGGAAGCTACTACTGTTGCGGAGAAAGTAGGACTGGAGTTGGACATACATCAATGCCGCGTATTACGGGGGAAACAACGTCATAGAAACAATCATTCAGCAGAAAGCCCTTCAGAATACTGCAAGAGATCTTTAGTAATACACGCTCGTCCTGGCGCGGGGAGAGTCGTACCAGGCGGCGGCCGAAACAGCGACACGCGGGGTTGCGACAGTCGTAGACAGGATCTAGCAAATGGGACTCAAGGTGGCATTGCAAAAGTCCGTGGCCATTTGCCGGTCGGTGGGGGGGGGGGTCCACATCGGCGTCGGGTCGACGATGGAGTACCTGGGATGCGACCTCGACAGCCAGTGGGCTTTCGAGGAGCATTTTCGACGTCTGGCTTCCAAACTGGACAGGACTGGGTCTGCTCTGAAGCGGCTCCTGCCTAACCTAGGGGGTCCCCTGTCGGAAGGTCTACGCGGGTATCGGTCGGTCCATGGCTCTTTACGGAGCGCTGGTTTAGGCGCCGTCGCTGGGTAAGCGACCGGTGGCCAAACTGAACGCTTGCCAAGGGGTCATGGCCATCCGAATGGCGCGGGGATACCGCACGATCTCCCGCGAAGCGGCGAGCCTCCTTGCTGGCCTGCCACCGTGGGATCTGGAAGCAACAGTCCTTGCACGCATGCACGATTTGCGCGTGGCAATGCAACGCCGTGGCGAAACTCCACTGCCGCGACAAGTTGCGGTATGGCGGACAGAGTTCCGGCAAGATCTCGGGGTGGCATGGCGACTGTGACTGTCGCAACTCAGTGCTGGGCACGCCATCATTTTGTCTGCATCGGATCAAGGAGGAAAGGATGCCCGAGTGTCGCCACTGTGTTGACACGGTGGAGTACAGGGTAGAGGTGTGCCCCACTTGGGCGGAGTACTGCCGTGTCCCCGTGGAGGCTATCGGTGGTGGCGACTTCTCGCGCCGGGCTCTGGTTCAGACCATGGTCCAGAGCGAAGAGGGGTGCGGGCGGTAGTCTCCACTGCCGAGATTCCGATCCAGGTTTCCGACCAACGTAGACGCGGGCTTGCGGACGTCGAGCATTGGGTAGCTCGCCATCCGGCTGTCTGGTAATGACCCGGACCAAGCCCAGTCGTCAAAGGCGCGTTCTGTTCTACGCGCGCCTCAAGGAGATGTCAGCAAACTGTAGGAGCCAGGTAGGGCGAAATTCCGAAAGGTGAGCCCGTGTCCTGCCAGATTGATGGCAACGAAGGATCGGGGTTGAGTTTAGTCAGTAAGAGTCTGACACGCCCTCCCGCTCCAACCAAAAGCGGGAGAAGTCATTCTGATGATTCCCCATATGAAAAAAAATCGTCATCGAGTCAAAGACCTCTCGGCATTCATTTTTTTTATCATCCATAATATTGCCCCATTGCCCCCCCCTTTGTCATAAGCTGGCGACGCCCTTGAATATTAACACGATGTTTTTTTTCACAGCTGCTGAAGCATTTTCAACAGCAAGAAAAGACAGAATTTACTAAAGAATGTCATGGACATTTACAGCAGAGAGTACGATTGTAGATTTTGTAAAGACCTCGCTAAGAACCTTCTCCTGACAATATTAAGTGAAAGAAATGGGTTTTTAGGCTGATTGCTCTCGGATGCCAAGAGGAAGCGCATTTCACTGAAGTTTGGACTGCAAGTACATGAGAGGAAGCATTAAAAAAAGTATGATAAGGAAAACGCAGCTGAAGATAGTTAGAAGTGTGATATAAGATAAGAAGGATGGAGAGGAGAGTTGAGTAGAGAGAAATGTGAACACAGTGCATGCAAACTTCATCTCTGGCGAATGGGCATCATTTGAGCTCTTAAGTTAAATATATTCCGAATGCAGTTGTTGAGGAGGATGTCAAGTTTATGTAGCACAATTACAAAAAATATGTCAAATTAGCAAACGTCATCAAAATCTACATAGTATAAAACGTCACTTTCTCTGTCTCTATATTCCAATCTAAACAACGGATTTTGATGCGGAAGGTAGGCACCGGAATTCCTTTATAAATTAATACATCCTAGCCGAGTTTGGGATTATTAGAATTATCATGAGATGCACTCTGGCTAAAAGATAAAAATGAGCTGATCTGATGATGAAGCCGAAATGTGGAAGGTTTTTAAGTTTGGCTGAGGGGTGTACCACAACAGTTTGAAATAGAAAACTTTTTACACAAAATAACTTCTGTTGTGAAACCACAGCTGTGGAGAAGCCTTTGTTTTCACCACTTTTTTCAGTCCCGTGCTAATTTTATCCACAATGCTTAGTTAGGTAGTTAAATGATGAAATATTTGTGTCGCAAGAATTTACCCCAACCATCTGTTTACGCAAGCAGGGTAGGGTGAACAGTTCATGCCATTACGTAATAGGCAGTTAAAAATATGAAACAATAAAACAACGCAAAATTGAAAACATCAACTTGAAAGAGTTTGTACTTTTTGATATTTCGAAATAAAGTTTTATGGTTTTTGTATTTTTAAACAAACTTACTTAACATTGCTGTTTATAAATATAACCCCAACCTCTGCTTGTGGGCTTAATTAAGGGTGATTTGCGTCATAGGGAAAGTCAGGAAAGTTTAAAAACTCATTCCGAGCAACGAGCCGCTTCGAAGTCACGTTGCACAGCCGGTTGGTGTAGTTTATCCTGCCTTGCTCTTTGCTAAAATGCCAAAACGAAAACATTACCAATTTAGGCAAAGTTTTTGAACCAGGAAAACGGTCGGCCAACCCGACTTTCCTGCACGTGGTCGTAAATTACTTCTTATTCCTGAAAAACGTGTGGATTTTGTCAAAAATGTAGTATCCCAATCCATCAAAAAAGTTAGTTGACATTAAACCAGATAGTGGATACCTAACCTACTACATAAAATTCTACTGTTCTACAATCGAGCAACTATTGTGCTAGTATACCCATTTTCCTTGCCTTCACTCGACTTTGGAGATCTGGGATAAGTCTGGGGAGTGTGGGATTTTTACCTACCTCACTAAAATCACCTCGGAGCTCGTGGCTAAAATAATAACAGCCGCACAGGTCGATCTTCAAGGTTAAGCAACGCTTGCCCAGGTTGGTCTGTGGATGGGTGACCATCTTAACATAACGAGTTTCCTCCGTGCCTCGGAAAGCACGTTAAGCCGTTGGTCCCGGCTGTCATTTGTAGATCTTTGGCAGTCGTTACGGATAGTCAGAAGCCAGTAAATCTGACTCCAGTCTTGCCATGAAGTACCGTGTTACCCCAGTTAATGGGTTGTGGAGGTCTGGTAGGCAGCCGCTCCTCGTAAAATACTGGTATTCAGCTAAATCCGGCTTGACTGGAAGCCGACCCCAATATATAGTTGGGAAAAGGCTAGGCAGATGATGATGACTAAAATCACCTCGGTGATCAACATTAGCACAAAGAAGATGCCCACTCTTTCTTTGTCCATACAGTAGAAGATGCCGTAAGTTATACAAGTCTACAAAAATAATAATTAATAAAATATACATACCTATATACATTACATACACACAATTGGCGTCTTTATCGTATTCCGCGACCTCATTTCAGGCAACCTGGAATAGACAGTAATTGCCTGGACAAGAAATGGGATCTTGCATTGGTGTAACTCATCATCATCTGCCTAGCCTTTTCCCAACTGTATTGGGGTCGGCTTCCAGTCAAACCGGATTTAGCTGAATACCAGTATTTTACGAGGAGCGGCTGCCTACCGGACCTCCACAACCCATTAACTGGGGTAATACGGTACTTTATGGCAAGACTGGAATCAGATTTACTGGCTTCAACTAACAAATGTATTAATAATAGATACATTCAGATATATACTTATGCTATATAATATATACATACGTATTACCTACTTAAGTACCTAGATATTATAATAATTCGTATAATTATAATGGATGTTTTGACGATTTTGACACTAATTGACTCAATACCGGCTTTCCCACTGCTTTTCTTGAAACGACAACAGAAACTGGTAATTATTTTCATTCTTGATTGAATAAGAATGTGTTATCATTCTAAGTATACCTATTATTCTGGTGCATTATCGAAGAACTGCTACTGAGGCACGTGTGGAACACTACGCCCCATCGACGACTTGAAGTATTCATGTTTGGATGGTAGTAACCAATACAAAATGCTAATCTAAAATACCTATTGGTGCCGAAACGGGAATAGCTTGGGCGCCAAAACCTTTGGTGCTGAAAAACTTGATGCCGAAACTGGAATACTTAAACGACTTGGGCTCGGGTCCGGATGGTTATCGGACACCCGGACGAAGAGCTACCCATTGCTCTCCTTCTACAAGGCCACGGTGGTTGGAAAAAAGTTGGCATGAGGGCCATTCCCTCGCGCTTGCGACCACTTCCTAGTATTGCTGCTTTGCCAAAATAGGCGAACGCCTGCATTTCCTCCTTGCTCCAGACGAAAGCTCGTTGCCTATCGCCATTCGCTCCACGAGGATATGGTGGCGCTCTGTCCAAGCGGCGCCTAACCTACCTTAAGCTCCACCGTGTCCTCCTACGGAGAAGAACCGGCAAAAATATCCATGGTTACCTATCCTTTTGAAAGTCGGTTTACAGCCGAAGCTGTCACATGTCGGAGATAGAAAAACAAATGAAACAACAGACAACATGTATAATTTTTGTATTGTATAATTTGTTTTACTATCTCTAGTATGCCAAAACTGGAGATAGATAGGTTATTGGGTTCGGCCATTAAACCGTAACAAAAACAAAATCCAATGCAATTTAAATTTAATTCTTTATTGAAATTAAACTTCGTGAATTTTAAACAAGCTAGATCCATGTAGGTATTAAATAAAAAACAAAGTGAATAGTGCAATATCAGAATTACCCGTTGATATATATTTTTTTATTCTTCTTCCTCTGCTACTGTCTGCAGCATCACGAAATATGAGAATGATGTTTTTAGAATCTGAAATATAACACAGATTTCTAAATCACTCGGGAAACGTTCTGCCATAAATATGTATAAATATCAATGAAAAAAACGGGGATTCAGGGTCGGAGGGTGAAAAATAACTTACGATCTTTTAGCTACCAAATTAAACACGAAAAAAAAAAAACATTAAAATAACAATAACTGATGCTCTCCTTAGGTCTCCTTTTCCTCAGATGGTTAACTTCAAACAAAATTGAAGAACCATATAATCTACAGCAATTTACAACTGGACATACTAGACCTTTCCAATCGACCGTCATTAATCTCAAAGCCCAGCAACTCTCCATCAGGTGTAAGCAGCGACCCTAAGAAGATCGTTGATCCATCTAGCCTTTAACCTAAAAACTATACAAAGTAGGAACCGTACCGCGATCATAGTCTGCACCCCCACAGTGAGCATGCTCATCGCCTTCAAGTTCATGGACACCTGGGACTGTATCAGCATGACCAGCACCATCTTGCTATCCTTGGTCTCCATGTACTCCCAAGGTACACAATATGCGGCGTCTATTAACTTGTCGTTCTGTAACAAAAAGGCAGGTGTTCATTTGAAATATTAACTTTTTGATGTTAAAGAATAAGCCTTTGATGTTAAAAAATAAGTCAACAAAGTAACATTAAATTTAATAAGTACCCTTGTTTTAACACAATAGAAATCCTATAGTGGAAAGAAACAGTTTTCATCCGAAAATTTAGGCAGCCTTCCGATTAAATTTATATGTCTTTAAGACACTAAAATAATTCTCTGTCGTTTTTCGTATGAAAATCGAACATTTTCATTATAAACATTTTTTCATATTATGATGTTTGGTCTGCTGTTTTTACATGATCCTTTGAAATACTTACCGATGATCCCAGCAGCTCGAATATAATGCTCAACTGGATCAGCTGTTGGAAGATCACCACCGTCAATGGTCCGTAACGCAACAGCGCCTTCTTGTCCTACAAAAACCAATAGATTCAACACTGAAGTTTTCATTAATGGTAAAAATAGCAAAACAAAGCAACACAAGAGATGAGTGATCAACAAGCGTATTTTGAGGAAAAGCCGTCATTCGGTGGGGAACCAATTATTGTATGGGCTGGAATATCTTCAGTATCAGAGAGAGTCAAAGTGTTGATCTCCTTTGTGGAGATCCGTCATAGGTTAATGGAGACCGATGATCGATGGCTTGTCAGTTAAAGAAATATAATATACAGTTAATTGTAGAATTTGACCGACACGTACCATTTGAGAGCACTCTAACATGAGAAGGCACTCGCTCACTTGATGGAACAGGAAGTATATCAGAAGCACTGCTCCGAAACTGTCTGACATCCGCCTTTGGAAACTGTAGTAAGAAAAAGTGTCATAATATCGAATAATGTTATCCAAAATATAAGTTGACTAGATTGTTCCGCGATTTCACTCCGAAAATATCCCTTTCCACAGGAACAGCAAAGTTTTTAGGAAAACATAGATTTATTTTATTTTATTGCTGAGTACTTCTTTGATACTCATCAATCACGTAACGTATAAAAGAAAACATTAGCTATCGAGTGATTACGTACCTACTGTGAATAACTTTTCTTCATAATATTATGAAGAAATGAAGATAATAAATATAACGAACACACGAACGAAACGAAAAAACTTTTTTCTGTCTTTGTAATTATTACCTACTGTAGACAAGTCGTACTCACTCAATAATAACACTGTGGTAGTGAAGGTTCTCCCGCAATCTATTGTGAATATCTATCTGCTCCTGCTCATTATACTTGTGATCCTTTATCTCACCATCCTTCGACTCAACCAGCAACGACGCAGGTTTCGGAAAATTCTGCAGATTGTACTGTAAGATCCGCATGTGGCCCCAAAGGTGGAACACCAACAACGATATGGTTAGGTCTACAACACAGAAGTAGGATGAACAGGTACATGACATGTACCAGTTGAAAGTGAACAAAGCCAAGTAACCTCTCAAATTGGTAGTGTAGTCGAAAGGCAAGGAGTAGAACACGGAATGATCGAAGGTAGCATTTGGAGGCTTTACTTCTCGGTACATCCCATCTGTGTAGTTGTTGTACATCGGCGTCAGGTTGAACAACAATATGCCGAGACACATCATTAGGAGGAGGTACATCGTAAAGAAATGAGATATTTTGTGCACTAGTATGTGGGTCTGAAACAGAAAATAACAGTTTAATTATAATGGATCACTTTCCTTCAGTTTAGCACAAGCTATATTGGACATGCAATGAATGAAAAACTCTACCATTTACCGTCCCCAATTTTCATTAAACGTCGTGATAGTGTACAAGCATAAACGGACAATTGGACGGTTGGTGAAACAACTCTTCCCTTCGAAAAACAACCCTTAGTCTATAATGAATTCACACTGTTACAAACAACGTACCTGGTAAGAGTAATCTGATTTATTTCTGTAATTAAAAAGGTGCATTTCATTCAGAAAATAGAAGAGAATGTCATTGTATTTTTTACTCAACACCATCAGTGCCCTCGACTGAAAAATAATAAAAATTGCATTTAAAAATACTTCACTAGCGAAGACAAAATTAAAATGAATTGTAATCAGAAAATGAGTAAGAAGAATAAAAAATCGAACACTGCATTCTGGGAACACATTGATTTTGCGTACAGCTAAAGAGTTGAATTCCCTATCGGGTCTATGGGTCTTTAAGTCAAGAGTGAATAGATTACTTCTAGGTAAGCGTGCTTAATTTTCAGCCACGTCATCGCTTACCATCAGGTGAGATAGTGGTCAAATATGAGACCTATATTTATTTTAAAAAGCTATGTCGACATCTTATATTAAAACAGGATTTGTCATGGTCAGACCAAGGTGTTAATGTAGTACAGAGAAACGTAAAACAGATAGCTAATATGTAGATCAAATCGAAATTTCCAATCCTGGTTTTTGTTAAATACTTACAAAAGCAATGGTATTCATAAAAACAGTAATGTACGTGTGACCCATCTCAAAAGACGACAGTTTCCCAGTATTGTTCCTTAGGTAGATGATGCCCGGGATGAGACAGCATATCTTTATAAAGACCATATAGTATCTATGGATCCGAGATTCATTTGGGTTCTTTGGCCAAGCGTCTAAGATCCACATACTCTTGCGCAGTATTTGCATATAAGGTATGTCTTCTGTTTTCTCCACCCCTCTATAATGATAGCAATATTTTTAGTAAAATTTAATAACAAATCGAATCCGACAGAATAGTTTTTTTTAAACATGCATATTTAAATTAAGTGTAATTTTATTAAGTCGAATGAAGATTACTTACTCTAGTTCACTAGCATCGGATACTAATTTCATGATGAAAGATTAAAATGCCAGATCTGCTTGTGTCCTTTCCTTCAGTAAGAATGTTTAGAAATAACGAAACTAAAGTATCTACTGCGCAAACCATGCCGCTATCCAATTGATGGGCGGTTTTATCGAAGCAGGGTGTCATGTCAATTTTATTCACTGTCATATTGTTAATTTATAGGTAGTTATTTATTTTGTTTAGGGTTCCGTATCAAGGTAAGGCTCCGACTACGAATTTTAGCCTCGGTAGGCGTAGGCTTGCGGACGGCGAGTAACCGTCCGGAATGAAACCGAGTCGTCGACGGCGTCAAGATGTCAGTAAAGCTGTAGGGACCTAGCAGGGCCGAAGCCTAGTGGGGTAATGGGTTGTGCGGAAGAGAACCCCGGGACCCTGAGAACAAGGAACAAGGGAGTGGGTTTTAGTCACTAAAAGTCTGAAACGACCTGTCGCTTTACCCGGGAGTGGATGATTTGCCACCTATAAATAAAGATGTTGGGTAGGAATTTTGTTGATTTATTGTCTAATGTTTTTAAAACGCCAAAATACTTTTACTGCAGTATTTTCTTAAATAACAAACGCAGCCGTGGACAAAGCTTGTTAAGATTCTTTCGCTAATTATGGTGGGTTGGCATGTATATCATATCAAAATGACAACACTACCTATTCAATAAAAAAATGCAGATTCACTTATCATTTCATGAGACATCGTGGGATTGGCCATTTGTTTAAATGTCTAATATTGGTTAAATATATAATTATTAATAGAGGATCTAGGTTTAAAAGCAATAATACAGACCCTGGGTTATTTTGCAAAGGTCCGGCACATGGCGGACAGAATACTGACGTGATCTCATGGTGGAATGGCGACTGCGACGGCCATTACCCAGTGCTGGGCACGGCATAATTATGACGGTAAGTCTCCTCTTTAAGGAGTGATTGGTGAGACGTGACGTCGTCCTCACCTTCCGAATGACGTAAGTTCTCACCGGACATGATGAGTTGTGTGATGATGAGTGAGGAGAGGCCATGGCCCTCACGCCCCAGCCACCTGGATCCTTATCCCGATTTCCAACAACCGAATCGTGGGCAATGGACAACTTGCCGTCCGGTCATCCTGTAATCATCCGGACCGAGACCAACTCTTCGACGGCGCGTAGTTTCCCACGTGCGCCTCAAGGAGATGTCAGCAAAACCGTAGGGGCCCAGCAGGGTCGAAACCTCTGAGGCCATGGGTTCACTTCTGAAAGGAAGACCAGGGGCCTTGGAATGAAAGGCAAAGAAGAGACCTACGGCGACTTTTTGTAGCGATGCTAGTGCGTTACCTAAACGCACGACTGCATCAGTACTAACGCGCGTTAGTCGTATTTGCAACGCGCTGCTAGCGACTGCATCGATGTAATATTATCTTGATATCATCAGATCTTAAGATACACACTTATGAACAGGTGCTTTGTTTGGCTGAACAGATCAAACAATGCACCTGTCATTTCTTTTCTTCACCATCCTTGGTTGAGTGGTAAACAATAATTCTTAAGGCATTATATCCAGGCACCACAGAGGTGCCATTGTGCACGAAGTCTAATAAATAACTTAAACCAGTTGGTATTGTTTAGCGACGCTTCATGGAGTTTCTTGCCGCTTCTTTTCCATAGGAATTGGAACCGTGCACTAGCTTCTGATGTTTTATAAGTGCCCATGTAGGCCTATGTGAAATAAAAATGATTTTGATTTTTGGCGAAGGCATAGTAGGAATGGTGTGAGTTTTAGTCAGAGAATTCTAACACACCCTCCATCTCCACCTTAGAGCGAGACAAATCTAATGGCATCCCATCTTAAAAAAAAAACTACATTAAATTATACTTTTAAAATTTTGTTTAAGAATTCTGAAACAGTTTATAAGATAAATCAAGTTTAATTGAACTCAGGTAGTGTGAACGGGATGCAGGTGGTGAGCAGCAGGTGGGGCGCGTTCATGGTGTTGTTGGGCTTGTCCAGGCAGGTGGCCATGCACTCCGTCTTAGTCTCGAAGTTGTTCTGATTGCCTCCACACCCGGAGTACAGCCGCTGCTTGCAAATTCTAGGAAAAAGAAGAAACATAATTAGTTCATAATTAGCATCATCATCATCATCATCATCTACCTAGCCTTTTCCCAACTACATTGGGGTCGGCTTCCAATCAAGCCGGATTTAGCTGAATACCAGTATTAGTTCATAATTAGCATCCCTAGAAAAATATGTTAAAATGTAATACTAACATCGAACGTTACCTAAAAGTTCTGGTTTTGTTTTCTGTTTAATGCATGTTATCAGACTGTATTTACTTTTATTATATAATTTCTATACATTTTTGTTTTGAGAAATCAACACCTTTAAACAGTATTCTATTACATGAAAACTGTGTTTGCGCTTAAATAATATAAATTTCTCAAATAAGTAATCTAGATTTATATTTATTTGATTTGACGTCAAAGAAAATGCTACTTACTCATACTTGGGATCCCAGGCCCACCGGTTATATTGTCCGAAACAGGTGCCGTAGTCAAAAGCAAGACCGCAAAAATACGGTCTGTGAACTGAAATCATTGTACAAATACTTTTAAAATCTTTTTAAGAGTAATTAATATGAAACAAAAGGACCTAGACGTATTCAAAGACATGTGACATCCACACATCCATCCTACATCACATAGTGTAACTTGACGGTGCGAAGATGCGTAGCGGTGTTATGAGAATGTGTAACTATTTCCAAAAGAGTTCTGCGAGGTAGCTAGGCGGTTTGAGGACGCAAGCAATGTCATGAAAATGTGACTATTTGCACCATTGATTTACGAGGTAGCTAGACTGTGCGAGGATGCGTAGCAGTGTTGTGAAAATGCGTGACTATTTCAACCAGAGAACCCCCTCAGATAGGGTGCATCGCGAATAGCGATGATGTCGAATGGTTTCTTGCAAATTAATGGGAGGACGTGAACAATTTAGTTAGCCTTTTTTCACCAAAACTAGAAGTGCAAGCTAAAAAATTTGAAGAGGTGAAATTGGTAACGTAATAATTCATAAGCACTTACATGAATCCATGCCATGGCTTAGAAAGCACTCATCGTGACACTCCTTTCGAGTCCTGAAGTTATTTCCATTCCCCTGACAGCCTCCATAGAAGAACTGGTAGCATTTCTGTTGTCTTCCATCATAGTAGTATGAAAGTATGTCTGCCCTGCAAGGGCCGGTGTCTGGCCGCAGTAAGCATTTCTTACGCTTCGCTAAAGGAATTAAATAAACACGTGTAAATATCGCAGTATACTAGAGATAGAAATGGGGCCATGGGTTGGCTTCTGAAAGGAAAATCCATTGACCTGGAATGAAGGCAAAGAAGGAACAAAAGAGTGGGTTTAGTCAGTAAAAGTCTGACACACCCTCATCTGTCATTCTGATAGTATACTACCTAAACAAAACAATTAGTGCAGATGACCGGATTGCATAGCGGATTGTACGAGTATATGCATGGGAAAAATTTATTTTTCTAACTAGAACTATTAACGATAACTTTGTTATTTAATGTGCAAGTCATTTAAATTAACACCCGTTTTCAATAACCCACCGCGGTTGATAGATAGATAGCTATCCCCGATAAACGGTAAGATTCTATCTATCCAATTCTATCAATCTACAACTTTTGGTAGGAAATGCTAACCGTCGGTAGGTTATAGGAAAGCAAGTAAGGGCAAAAGGATAGATTTGTTTGTCTTTAGTAGCTGCAACTTTAGATAGATAGCTTATTGATAACGGGCGTAAGAACACTAGGACTTTATCTATCTCTACAAATTGGTGTCTGAGGATGGAAGTCACCGCCGAAGAAGACCTGGGAAGAGGTGGCGAGATGACGCTAGTGCAGGCTCGAGGTGACTTCAAGAAGGACACCTGGCAGAAGTTGGGGGAGGCCCTTGCTCAGTAGTGGGAAAGTACAGGTTGAATACAAATAAGTCTGAATAAAATTACTTACAGCTGTGTTCCTATTGCACCTGCAGTTCCGTAAAGAATGTTTGGTCTATAACTAGCTGTTTCAACAGGATGTTTGGTACATCGTGTGCCAAATTAAAATGGTCGACTGGAGATGTCATACTATCTTTTAAGAACCTATTTTATATTTCAAAGTACTCTTAAACAGTACATGTCTAAATAAAATTAAAATCTACTCCTACTACATTTTTTAATATTTGTATTTTAGTGTAAAATTTGGGTCTATTTTTCAGAAGACTAGTGTTTAGGGGTCTGAAAGGATAGCAGATGACCCCTCCAGTCTACCATTTTAATTTTGCACTTGATACACCAAACAGCCTGTAAGATCCTTTTGTTGTGGAAACCTCTACGGTCCGGACTAAGCGCTTCGCTTCGTCGTTTATACCGCGTACATCGAAGGACTGGAATAGTTTGCCTGCTGCGGTCTTCCCGTCCAATTATAATTTGGGTGTCTTCAAGGCTAGAGTGAATAGGCTCTTAATAAACTAGTGCGCCTCACCATCTAAGATTGCATCACTGCTTACCATCAGGTGGGATCGCAGTCAAGCACTAGCTTATACAATTTAAAAAAAAAAAAAAAGACGTAGATTTCATGATTACATACCTCTAATAGTTTCATCCGATGCAACGCAAATATTCTTCGTGTTGTATTCCTGTGCTTTGATAGTTGTATAGTAATTTATACTGACGTATAGCAGTATCAAAATATACACTAATTTATGCAGTTTTGAATTCATTACATTACATGCGACCAGGCTGATTAGAACAATAATATCAACTACGGTGGCGTATCCAACATGAATTATTTTATTACCAGCCGTTATTATAGTCATAAAATATAAATCTATTTTCTAAAATATAAGTTTATATATACTTTTGGTTTATTGCAAGAACTTTGCTTTTTTATATTGACTTGATTTTTTAAATAAAATTTTATGTTAAAGTCAAAATGTCTATTCGATCTCTGTACCAAAAGATTCATCTACCCCTTAAACGAACGATTTTTCGGCAGATATATGGTTAAGTAATTCATTTATCGTATAAATATAGAAGTTTCCTATTAGGACTTGTTCCTTTTCAGCCTGGGAAGGCCCAGGCTGAAAAGGAGTCCGAGTTAGAGTTAGATATTATTTATGGCCAATGGTGGTATTGGTACTCAAATTGTCTTTAGCTAAATGTTTTCAACCTCAAGCTAGACTAAAACTGTATTTTTAGGCCGCTATACATACTCAATATTTTGATAATTAATTTTGATATACTTCAATACTACTCACTACATATACTTCAACGTGAAAATATAATAAATCTCTATTTCATAAATGTTAAAATTCTCTCTTTTCACATTCATTAAGTACCTAGGTATTAAAATAACCGCGAAGTGCGGAAGGGGTGTTATCATCTATCAGCTGAAAAATGCCTGAAACGATTCCACACCATGCAGCAAATACAGGCATCGTCCGAGTGATGCGATTGTTCTACTAGGCCAACACGGCAATATTCTACACGTTCCCGAGTACGTACCTGTTGTTTTTATTGCTTTTTCCAACGGAATCTATTTCACAATACATATTTTTATTCATTGTCCATAAAATCTCCCACAGCAGGTTACTGTTATTACTTACGCATCTACTTATATCGAAGCAAGCCGTCGTACAATATGGAAATGCTCAAGCAGTCGTTGCGTTTATTCGTTTTAATTTTCTTTTGCTTCTACTTCGCTAGTGCCGTAAGTAAAATATATGTTATTATCTATATCTTTAAGCCATCTGAAGTATGTGATTCTTTGTCAATAGAACGATTAGTTTAATTGTTTTTCTTGTTTTGATATTTTGCGGAAATTGCTGTTTTTGTGTTATACGTGTAATTTGTGTTTGTTGTTTGCCCGCTTTACCTGCAAAATTTTATAGACTTTTGAAGATAGTTATAGTAATATACTTATCATAACTTCCATGTAAGAAATTTTTGCGATAGCAATATGTTGTGGGACTGATATTAAACGCTAAGACAAAATTACAGTCCCCCCCAACAAATAATTTGCACACTTTTTGGTAAAATCTTCAACCGTTCTTGTCATAATTACGAGTATATACTTTTGAGAGACGTGTGTACCTAGATCGTTTTTCCATCATTCTGTCCATTAAAAAAATATGTTTCAGGACGATGAAATGTGTTAAAGTGTATATTCAAATCTGCATTATCTGCGGCTCGGATTTAAAATCTGATGTTAGGGATACCAAGTACAGAAATGGAAAAGAAGCAAATTTTTTTTAGAAAATATTACACCTACGTTTCAGTTTATTAAGAGTCTTATTTTATTTTCCCGGAATTTATTTGTTTAAAAAAACAGGTCGAACGCTACTGACTCGCACACATAAACACACACACACACACGCACACCAAATGCAAGTGAACTGTACAACCGCCTAGCCGGTTGGCAGTTTTGATAAAATTAAGACGTAGTTCGTCTGTTAGTAAATATGTACAATAAAACGAACTTACATTATGCAGTCAGAGCGTATAACGCCAGTTCGTTTTATGTTTCTTTTATGCGATCGACACATAGCTTTTCCATGAAAGATTACTCGTTTATTTATTTTTCATAGAAAGACTGATGTCAATTAAATATTTCTTATCATCAGGCACCTTGTCGGAAGGCAGTCCATCCTGTACACCAAACTTTAAAAACGGTAGTTTTGTTTTAAATGGGCTTGGAAAATATAAACTGGTAACCAGTTTTTAAGTGATTTTTTTTACTTACAAAGAATCGGAAATGATATGTTGTAAAAATCTAATAAAAACATACTTGATATCAACATGTAGATTAAAAACTTTTTACACCACGTCTTATCCAGTTTATATACTCCAAGGATATTAATACTATTTACTTATTCCTATGTACATTTTATTACTTAGGACAGAGTACTCCAGCCTGGTCTAACTACCACAACGCCAAAAACAGACCTAAATTTTAATCCGTTTTGTTGTGGTGCAAAGTTCCTTAAATCTGAAGAATTTCTCAATTATAAGAAAAAACTTAAACAAATAATGCACGAAGTCGCAGATAGTCCGCTATCCCAACGAATACAAGGGCGCATAGGGAAATGGTTCGAATGCTCGCACTAACAGTGGATGCTGACATGGACAAATAAGTTAAGTAGGTAACATTACAGGTATTATAATAAACCCAGAAATTAACAATTATGGGATTTGTTTACTCAGTACATGCACTATTCGCTGTTAGTAGCCTGTTTGTAGTCGTCTCTTCCGCATTCCACAGCTAGTTGGTTGAGATTTGATTGATCCTTAGAGGATTTGCTTCCGACACCTTATCTGTTATATATGTACGAGTATATGTATTTATGGCGAGCATTTTGAAACAAATTGAAATCCCAGCAGAACTTTTTTTTCAGTGTCTCACTTGCGGTGCCCATCGCGCACACGCAGACGACCCGAAAAATAAAATGGTGAAGCTCCTGTTGCCTAAAAGGAGATATTTGTTTCGAATGCAAAATACCAATTCACCGTATTAATGAAAATTGCCAAGTAAACACTCTCCACACAAGAATAATTAACCTGAACGATTTAGACGACGAAGCCTTGCAATCCGTAGTAATTAGTGTTTTACATCTAGCAGGCTCGCCGGATGCTTTACCAAACCACGTATAAACCGTCCAAACCGAAGTCTGTGAAGTTGATAGACAAAACTAATCTAGCAAACCAGAAAATTTCATTGATCTTGAGTCAGTTGAACAGCAACCTCTTGCAAAACAAAGAGCACTACAACAGCCTGGTGCAGAAGCTGAACGCGACGTTCCACGCCACCCCAGCACCCGTGAGGAGATCTTGTGCTAGATGTAAACATTTATAAAATTTACTCGTGAACTTGAGTTTTATTTCTATCCCGTATCATGTCTTTCATTTCGGTTGTAAACAGCAGGAGTAGGTTCACAGACTTTTAAGGGCACGTTGTAGCCACATTTCACTTACAAACTCATTTTTGTTAACCGAAACATTTACCGGTGTTCTTCAAACATTGAAAACATGGATGTTTCTAAAATTTTTTAGTGTTCAAGAATAGAAATAATGTTTGCAATATCACATAGTAATAAAATGTGTTAAATCTATCAGGCGCCGCGCATGGCTCATCATAAGGATCCGCAGGAGTACAAGCCGTCGCCGCTGGTGCTACCTCCACTGCCAAGACTGACCGTGTCACACGCTCCCACCACTACCAACCGAGAGTATTTAGGAAAACAAATAGAAATGATTTTATCCCAGTTAAATGGCACCGCGATTTTTCAAGACAAAAAGAGTTACGATCTATTGCTGAGCCGTCTGAAAAGTGACTTCCCAATCACCACACTGCCTACAGAAACCCGTGCTTATACTGCTATTGTCTAAAAATTTATTTTAACTGAAATATTCTGAGTTTTATTTCGATAAAAACATTTATTATTATCCTGTACCTACACATGTTTTCCACTGTAGTCTTAGGTTGCCCACCAAAGATTCAAGCTGTTTAAATTTTCTAGTTCAGATTTCAAACGTAGTGCCAGGCAGATAGAGGCAGATATAGAACAACACAGATTTCTAATGATTCAACACTTCATTATTGCAGTAATTACGCATCTCCTCCGTATTTGAACAAAAAAAGAAATAGTTTAATATTTGTATAGTTATATAGGTATTTAATATAGCTTAGGCCTTGTCAAGATACTTGTGATAATAACATTAGTGCCTAGTTATTTAATAAGTTAATTAAAACTAATCCTTGCCTAACAAGTACTCCTGTTTATAGACCAGTACCTGGGTTTTTTTAACTACTAGTAGAACTATTTTTACTGTAGATGAAATTTAAAAATAAAATATGATTTGTTGAGTTTTATCCACAGTAAAATAAAGTTCTAGGTTTTGATGATTTTAAACGCCCCAGGCACAAGATTACACTTAAGCTGAGGATATTTTTGTATATTTAACGGATATATTTTACCACTCAGGAAATTATCCAGGTTGCAGTCCAGCCTCTTATAAAGAGTACAGAGACAACCACAAAAAAATGTACGCTAAAAGTAATTTGTATTATAAAAGAAGCTATACATAAAACTGCGAATCAGGAAAAAGAAAGAGTAAATTTTGTACTTGAAAATATAATGTGGTGGAATGAGATTAAGAAAATAACTGGAGTATTTATGAAAGAAAGATGGTTCCCAAAGAGTAGTTTTTTAGAAACTACAACGACCCTGGAACCTGTGTTTTAGAATCTACACAAAATATGCCATTTTGTAAAACCAGATGATTGTAAAATGTTTAGATGACTTGATAATAAATGCAGGCTGGGAATACTATCAGATGAAAAAAACACGGAGCGAAAAAATTATGCAATGGTATAATAATGATAATGGTATGACTTACTTGACTTAATGTCATATGTCCTATAGATACAGGGCAGAGGGGCATACGTCCATAGAACATGCACTGGTATAAAGGATACAAAAAAAGTGATACACTTTTACAAACTCTGAAAGAAGATGAAATTAGAGCTATAGTAGAACATGTAAAAGAGCTGATAATGACAGAAATCTGTGGAGGTTGTTGAACGAGGCTTCTGGCAGTAATATGCAAACAAATAAGGTTGAAGAGGAGCAAAAAAATTATAAATACACTGCAAACAGCACTAAAACAAGAGAAAAGGAACAGTGGAAATGGAATAAGATGCAATATATTTGTGAAACTATATATCGTTTAAGCTAGGCTCTTTTCAAGTATACCTGTAATAAAAATATCTATAATAATCTTAAAAAAAGTAAGGATTATATAAAATATTCAAAACAGATTTTTGGTTTACTTAGTCCTTACATATTCCTTGCATTGTTTTAATTTATTTTGTGTTTTCTTCCAATAAATGTAAATAACTTACAGAAACTTAAAAAATGTTAACTTTATTTAGATTTTCATCGTCTATAGACATGATTATATATGATTTCCTGGTGTCTTAAAATACAAGCCGTGGCTTAGTTTAGGCACCAGACAAACTCTCACAGATTAACAATATTAAACCACATAGATTGATTAAATTTTACTTATCTACTGTTATTGTTAATTATGAATGATAAATAAACATAATTATTGCTATACTATTAATTATTTAAAATACGTATTTTTATCACTCAGGCTGCTAACCAGGGAACAGTCAAGCTTGCTTCAAATAATACAGAAACACCAAGTGGAGACCAGTGTTATAAAAAAATTATTTGTTCATTAAAGAGAGCAATGTTCAAAGCAGCAAAAAAATTAAAAAAAGCTGTAGATTTCGTGTTTTGTTGTGCATCACGCAAGGAGCCGAAAAAATTATTAGAAGATCTTTTCTTTTCTTTTCTTTTCAAATATACCTGTAATAAAAATATTTATTATCATAATCTTAAAAAAGTATATATATAAAATATTCAAAACAGATTTTTGGTTTACTTCGTCCTGAGATATTCCTTGTATTGTTTTAATTCATTTTGTTTTTTCTTGCAATAAATGTTAATAACTTAGAGAAACTTAAAAATTGTTAACTTTATTTAGATTTTCACCGTCTATACACATGATTATAATGTTTCTGATAGCTGCAGCTTATTCTGTGGAGTCTTAAAATACAAGCCGTGGCTTAGTTTATCATAATGTTTTTAAGTTTTACTTTCCTACTGTTATTGTTAATTATGGATGATAAATAAATATAATTATTGCTATATTATTAATTATTTACAATACGTATTTTTATCACTCAGGCCGCTAACCAGGGAACAGTCCAGCTTGCTTCAAATAATACAGAAACACCAAGTGGAGACCAGTGTTATAAAAAAATTATTTGTTCATTAAAGAGAGCAATGTTCAAAGCAGCAAAAAAATTAAAAAAAGCTGTAGATTTCGTGTTTTGTTGTGCATCACGCAAGGAGCCGAAAAAATTATTAGAAGATCTTATAGGTCGAGTAAAAAAATTAGTTGACTGTCCTGAAGAACAAGGTAATCTACGTTGTTCAGAAAAAAATACCGAGGAACCAAGAAAAGAGTCGGAAGTACAATTCGCACGAGCAGAGAGCGAGACCGTCATGAATGAGAAAATGTGATGACAAATTCCCACGTGTGTACAATAACGTTTTTCAAAACACTTACTGGAAAAAATAAACATAATATTATGAACAAAATATTTTGCATTTAAAATATTCTTCCAATTATTTTTATACGACAAATTTTTTTCGTTCGTGCAATTCGTACATAAAAGGAGTGGTAAGCTCCTACAGCCTACAGCTAAGAGAGAATTGGAACTGAATATGTTTTTATTTAGAACTAAAATAATTGAGGGGAGGCCCAGGGTCTTAGTTATAATGCTAAGAAGAGCGAGTGTCTGCTATTCAGGGCGGGCAAAAAGAGTTATGATATAACATTCATCACACTCGTAGGGAACGCTCTAGGATAGGTCACATCTCTCAAATATCGTAGGTACTAGGTCACTGCTACACAGACTGAATATAATGACATGCAAAGGGAACGTAGGGAGTTGTCAGTCAGAAGCAATATGTTGATTTGTAGATGTGCAAAGAAAAGTAAGTTAAATACGTTCGGATATGTGCCCAGCACTGGGTTACGACAGTCAGGGCCTCTTTCACCATCTATGATTAAGTTTCGAGTATCTTACTTGACAGATAATTTCATACGAATTCTGTCACATTTTTGAATTTATTCAGTGAGTAGTGCCTACTCGGACATTGTGAAACAGGCCCTCAGTGTGACCATTCCACCATGAGTAGCCGTTGGATTTCTGTTCGTGATGAGTCTGAGTCTGTTTACCCGGAGATTCGCCCCGGTGGGCAAGGACTATTGCCTCCAGATGGCATAGTCGCTCGCCAGCAAGGAGGCTTGCCACTTCACGAGAGAACCGGTCCGCACCATCTGGATGGTTAAGACCCTCGGGCAAGTGTTCAGCTTGGCCACCTGGGCGCTTGAACAGCGACGCCCGGCACCCACATCGGCGCTCCATAAAGGACCATGGACCGAGTCTGATTTCTACGTGCGTGATAATCCAGATATTGAGTCCCCAGTAAGCTGGACTTCATGCACTATATATGAGTAATCTCTTATACAGTTTGGCCAACAAAAGCTAAGGCTGTCTACGAATTATTGATTAAACTTTGTGTAAGGCAGTATAACCAGAAATCGTCAAAATTGTGTTGTACATAACTCGTTTTATGTTACATACATCTTATTTTACTCGCTTTGTACAAAATATTAATATATTAGATACTATCAAACTTGCTCCACATAACATTTATCGCATAAGATATATCGTATATTATTTTTATGTATAATCAAGTATCAACTCCGTTTAACGTTTGAATCCCCAACCGGTCCTATGAGACCGCGCTGTTATTGTTTTACTATTGTGTCTCGTTTCGCGGGTATCTGAGTAATTAAGCAACATACATCCAGGGTGAAAAGGTTCACATTTTTTAAATTTGGCCTTCTTTCTGTTATGCCAGCTTTGGTTGGCCAGAGTCACAGCCAGAGTCCAACCATCTTTATACCATCCTTCTTCATGTCAATGTTAATAGAATTATGTCATTTTGGCGGAATGCTTACAATTGAACAACTTTTTTTCTAAGATTATAAAATATTGATACATTACTAGATTATAAAAATAGTAATACATTACTCTGCTAAAATGAGTTTGAACGAGACTAGCCCGTATTATGTCTTGGAAAGGAAGAGAAGGGAGAATCAGCATTTGCGAGGATCAGCATGGAATTGAAACACCGTCTTTTTGCGGAGTCCAAGAATCTATGTATTTACTAAGAAGATGGGTACGAGTATACTTAAACCTACCCGCCTACTTTGATTCCTGCTACACTCATGAAAGGTTACTGCTTCTACTGCGCATAAAGAGAAGATGATCGAACCAGCTGCCAAATTGTCCAAGAATGAGTGAGCGACCTCTCGTAAGTCTTCTAAGTGTCTTCTGGGTTAAGTGCTTCGGGAACACTCTCGGGTCATCTCTGCGGTTCGTCTGCTGCCATAAATTATCTTCAAACCTGTATCTGCTGATTCTACAACTTTCTTGGTATTTTTTCGAATTCATAGGACTAGAATTGAGAGATTTACAACAAATTTGTCCGGGAAGTGCATTAATAACTATTTCTAAACCAGATAATCTTTTGGTGAAGCAAACAACTATATAAAATTCGTATTTTTTAATTTACATTTTTGTATTTTTATTAAATTATATATGACTGGAAATTGAAACTGTATGCACTGTGTTTTCCTTTTGTTATCAATTCCTCACACTCACTGATACATATCATTGCTTTCTGTTGAGAAAATTGACACGTGAAGAGATACAAATTTAATATCTAAGATAGTAAGATAGTGATATTGTTGCTATGGTGCAACAATTTAAGAGTTTATTATGTAATAGATCAGATATGACTACTAAAGTTACACGTGCTATGGGTTACTTGAAATGGTTGGCAAATTAATAAATGCAACATTTTAACACGAAGAATCGCCAAACTTAAGTCGCAGTGGGCAGAACAGATGCGGTCGGAAGATTCTAGAGTGGCAACCGAGCACCGGAAGATGCAGCTTTGGGAGATCTCTCACAAGGACTTTGTGAGAGTCGCGTAATTTTACGTGATTCCGATTTATGCTAGCACCCACATGCATACGACTATTGCGCTTGGGAGAGGCTTATGTCTAGCAGTGGACGTCTTTCGTCAGAATTAAGCGCAGGCCACACCGCCAACTAGCGGACGGGCGGGCTAGGCGGGTGGGCGAAGCGAACGAAGGAAACTATACAAACTACGCGAAATATTGGCGAACTAAACTATGGGATTCACACCAAAAACTACGGACAGACGAGCGACGGGCGAAGCGCGCAGAGCGGGGGGCGCACTGCTATTCGAAAGACGAGCGTCGACTAGTCTACTCGAAACGGGGAGGACGGGCGAACGAACCGGGCGAGCGGGCTGTGCCAACGAGGTGAACTCGTCGGATATTTCGCTAGCTTATCTCGTTAGGTTAGTCGGTAGCTCGCGGTGTGAACCGAAGTATGTAAAGAGGTGAAACAATGTTCACCCGCCTAGAGCTAGTTGGCGGTGTGGCCTGCGCTTGATGATGATTGCAAAGGGTCTGATGATGTAATTGGCAGACAAAAAAAAATCTCACTGAATATAATCAATGTACCTCATCGTGTCAAAGCTCTACGATCTTGTACATCAACGTTGAGTTGCTAGTCAGCTGATTTTTTATCAGTTGCTTATCGCACACTCCAGCCTGCCTGAATTGCATAACTTAATTTCTCGAAGCCGTTCCACCATTGGACCACTACACGCACCGTGATGCGCCACCAGCTCCTGGTACATATAAATACGATTTATGATTAGATAAGATTTTATTTATTTACACACGAGACCGATAGGAGTTGAAGAGTATTTCTATATAAGACCAGGAGAAAGGTATCAGAGAGAGAATCAACAATAGTGGCAAAAGCTAAGATACCTTCAGAGAATTATAAAGATTTAGTGGAGATAGCTCCAGGTAGGTAAAGTAGATTTTAAATGAGCATGATGAGTTCACTTGGTAGTAAAACTTGGTATTCTTGCTAAGGTCCGGCGGTACTTTATACTAGGACAGCTTCTAATACAATACAAAGCGCAGTTTCAATCGTGTGTGGAATACTGCACCCACGTATGGGCTGGTGTGTCAAAATGTCACTTAGTAGCTTTGGACTCGGTGGGAACGCGTACGAAGAGACTACTTGTTGATCCAGATTTATTTCAGTCCAATCTTCAAAGCCTAGAGTACATAGTCCAGTCATTATAGTACTTTCACCTCGGAATTCGAGATACCCAGCTGTAAGTCTGTAAATAGTTGTATATTGACACCCTAAAAGTTGTCTCAAAACCTACATATGGTAGGGTGTACGCAACTATGAAATTTCAAGGTCAAGGGGCCCAAAAATCGTTTTTTTGCGCTTTTTTTCTAAATATCTCATTTCCTAAAGGTTTTTTGCTATTTGTATATTTCACAATATTGTAGAATACAAAATTCTCTACAAATTTTGTATAAAAACTTTTTCCTACGGTGAACCGTTTTCGAGATAGAGGCCGGAGAGCGCACGGTCACAGCATCACTTCAGGTCAATTGGTTGCTCCGGTCGAAAACGCCCCATATAAGTTGATACTATCGATAAATCAATGATTATAAATATTTATCAATTTTTATTAACTATTATATTATATTTTATGATTTTTTTCCTAACCTATCCACTTTTTATTCAGTATTCATTTATTTAACAACACTTACCTGGCGTGTCAGACGTTTACTGACTAAAGCCCACTCCTGTTCCTTCTTTGCCTTTGTTCTAGGGCCCCAGTCAGTGTACCCTTTCACATACCCCATGGCCCCAGTGGATTTCGACCCTGCTGGGCACCTACGATTTTCTGAAATGTTCTTGAAGTACGCATAGATCATTACGCGTCGTCGACGACTTGAGCGCATTCCGGATGGTAATTGGACGACAGGACGGCGATCTACGCATTGCTCGCCGTCCGCTCGGCTTGTGAACAGATGTATGATGGAAAGGAGCAGTGCGTACTGAACTGAACTCACTTACTGAGAATAATTAGTTTCTCTTACTATGCTATGCTTTTTTAACTTAAATATCTCTATCTTGCTTTAATTTTCAAAGTAAATAACTAGGGTATGTCATTCATTAATAGAAATTGTAGCAAGAACCTATTTTGGGCACGTAGGAAAAGTGATTACTGTTAACAATAATTTAAGAAATTAGTTTCTTGTTTTGAACTTGTATGGATATTATTTTTTTGTGGCTGGTTTTAATAAAGTAGTATACCATTTTGGAAACTTGATTAGTTGCACCAATTTTTAAAAAACTTGCCATAGTAGTGTTCATACTTTTTTTTACACCAGAACAAGCTAAAGTTGGCTAAAAGTAAAAATCTTCAATAAATTTGGGTAATCACATAAGTTTCATTCATTTTTATGAAAAATCTAGAGGAATTCTGGATTTTTTAAGAATAGCAGTAGATAGCAGTTTTATTTAGGTTGTCGCTACAAAAAAAGAACAGCAATATTTAAACAACTGTGGTAATGGTAGAGGAAAATATCACAACAGATCTAAATTTTAAAAGAATTTATTTGTGTTATTTCACTTATTATTTAAAAAATATTTGTGTGATATTTTTTTTGTATTTTTCTCCGAATAGTCACGACTATTCAGACAAATATTTATAATCATTGATTTATCGATAGTTCATTAACTATAATATGGCGCGTTTTCGACCGGAGGCACCAGTTGACCTAAAGTGATGCTGTGACCGCGCGGTCTCCGTCCTATATCTCGAAAACGGTTTACCGTAGGAAAAAGTTTTTTTTTAAAAATTGTAGAGAATTTTATATTCTACAATATTGTTAAATATACAAATAGCAAAAAAACCTATAGGAAATGAGATATTTACAAAAAAAGCGCAAAAACCCGATTTTTGTGACCCCCGACCATGAAATTTAATAGTTGCGTACACCCTACCATATGTAGGTTTTGAGACAACTTTCAGGCTGTCAATATACAACTATTTACAAACTTACAGCTGGGTATCTCGAATTCCGAGATTCTTACCTTAATTGAGCTAATTTGACTGGACTAACAGGCGTATGGTAGCCCAGCTATTGGTGTTTTGCAGGATGCATTTTGGTAAGTGTGCGCCGGAATTACATAAGTTGATTCCTGACACCTTTCGCTCATTTACACGTTTCTTCAAGACGTGTCAGTATTTCATATCTAACTGCTAAGGGTGCGTTTCCACAGAAGTGGAGCTGCGCGGAGTTCAGTGGAGCATTGCAAAAAAAACCGGCCAAGAGCGTGTCGGGCCACGCTCAGTGTAGGGTTCCGTAATTTTCCGTTCGTCACAATAAGTGTCTCCCAACTTTTCAAAAACGATTTGTCCCATCAAGTTCAAAATAATTTTCCTAGAAATTCTTTATAGAGTTTTACTTTCCATATTTTTTCATATTTTCTAAACTTATAGGTAGTTCAAAAGTTAGAGGGGGGAGGGGGACATTGCTTTTTACTTTTGGAGCGATTATTTCCGAAATTATTGATATTATCAAAAAATGATTTCAGTAAACCCGTAATCATTTGTGAATACCTATCCAACAATATATCACACGTTAGGGTTGAAATTAAAAAGAAAATCACTTTCCACTTTACATGTAGGGGGCTACCCTAATTAAACATTTATTTCCAATTTTTATTTTACTACTTTGTCGGCGTGCTTGATATACATCATCATCCGCCTAGCCTTTTCCCAACTATATTGGGGTCGGCTTCCAATCAAGCTGGATTTAGCTGAATACCAGTATTTTACGAGGAGCGGCTGCCTACCAGACCTCCACAACCCATCAACTGGGGTAACACGGTACTTCGTGGCAAGACTGAAGTCAGATTTACTGGCTTCTGACTATCCGTAACGACTGCCAAAGATCTACAAATGACAGCCGGGACCTACGGCTTAACGTGCTATCCGAGGCACGGAGGAAACTCCTTATGTTAAGATGGTCACCCATCCACAGACCAACCTTGGCAAGCGTTGCTTAACCTTAAAGATCAACCCGTGCGGCTGTTATTATCTAGCCACGAGCTCCTCAAAGCGTGCTTGATATGCCGTATTGGTACCAAATTTCAGCTTTCTAGTGCTAACGGTCACAGACATTAAGCGAGGACGGACGGACAGACATGGCGAAACTATAAGGGTTCCATTTTTGCCATTTGGCTACAGAACCCTAAAAAAGATATGCATCTAAATTATAGGTTTGGTAGGAAAAGGCCGATTTCTAGACCAATTGTTGACAGATTTTCCATTATTTATTTTTATTTAAAAGAATATGTTCCCGAATTGGTCTCATAGAATAATTGACTGATGTCAATTATATTCCCGAATGTGTCACATACAAAAAAGGACATCATCTGATGATGAGCTTCGGAGAAATGGAACGGAACTCTTTATAGGATCATAACAGAACTGTCATCATAACACGTCTAAATTTCAGGTTCTTTCACAAAATGTTGTGTTGTTCCCAGAGTTCTACGAGTCTATTGTGCTTGAAAATAAAGAAAAAACATTTTCACGTATGTATCTTACATACCTACATACGTGAAAATGTTTTTTCTTTTTAATTTTTTGTTTCTGTTATCTAATTATTAAGTTGCACCTGCCATATTATGCAGGCGGACTTAATGCCTTAGGCATTTTCTATCAGTCGATCTGAGGCCAACTGGTAGAAAATGACTAACGGCCGAAACCAATAACCTATCGATCTCCAGTTTTGGCATACTGGAGATTGTAAAACAAATGATACAATACAAAAATTATCATGTTTTCTGTTGTTTCATTTGTTTATCTATCGCCGATATGTGACAGATAGGTTATTGGTTTCGGCTGTAAGACATGAAGTCCAACTTTGCAGTGTAATTTACTGTACATAAAGTTTTAATGAGTATAAGGTAATTAAATAAATAAAAGAAGAAAAATAGAATCATGGACCACTGGGAACAAGCCATATGTATGGGATGAGCTTAAGAGATGCAATAGATGCGTTAAGGAGTGCGCTAGTGGAAGAAAATTGGTTTAGCTATATATTTAGATTGTATATAGGTATATTTAGATTGGCTCGTGAAGCAAAATTTACAAACATAATATTTGAAAACGACTTTTGACAAACGACAAACAAAACAACGTTTTCCTTATAAGATAGATTGCACTGTGTATTTTGGTTGTCATAAGATAGAAATGTTTAATTTAGAAATTAATTAAAATTAAATAGTTCCAACAGTATTCTGTAATTTCAAGAAACTATAACACTTTATGAGATTTTTCGCAGCAGTATAAGGATTATAAGGAGAACCTGTCCCAGCTCCGCATGGATTTTAAAAATCTTTGACATTTTCGACTTTCCTTTACTATAATATACATGTATTATTAAACTAAATCTTCCTCATAAACCACTTTGTTTATTGATGAAAATTGTATGAATATCGGATCGGCAGTTTTGGAGTTTATCGTATTCATAAAGACAGTCAACTCTAACCACCCGTGCACAAGAGACAAGTATACAAACACTACGCAAACCTCCCTAGTTCAGTCACTTTGTCCATTTGCGAAAATCGCATTAAAATCTGTTGCGTAATTTGGAAGGTATTATCTGAAAAATAAAACATGTGGAAAGAGCGACTTTGTTTATTATTATGTAAAGATAAAGTGGATACACACCTGCTAAATAGTCCAATAAAATTGGGTCAGGAGTTTATCTGGTATCAACAAATCAGTCATCATTGATAAGCGTGTATCATAGCACAGCTAAAGAAATCAACACCATTGATTTCTTGCTATTAAACTGCAAGTCATGATACAACGTACATACGTCATAATTATATAGTGCTGTCCGAGTCATATATACGTCATAATTATATAGTGCTGTCCGAGTCATATGACAAAAAAATGGTTGAGTTTGTCTGGTACCTACTTCGTTCATTTATGACATCACGATCTAAAATGGATGAAAATAATTGTCTGTTAGTGATGATGTTACGTTTCCCATTGTTGCAGATCTGGTATTTTTTGCTCAGCTAGCTAGGTAGCTCCTAACTAGCTAAACAAACCTAAGCTACCTAGAAGTCTGTTTCATTACAAGCGCTAGTTTCAAAAGGACCGGTTGATGTATCATGAGTTACTAAATACCTACTCGTCTTATTTTTCTCTATAAAACTCAGAAGCCAGAACGTAATCAGGACAGTAGTTTGTGTGTTTTACATAATTGTTGTGTCAATAAAACAAAGCGCGCGTAAGCAAACTTCTGTTTAAAGACTGTTCAGCAAGATGATACAAGTACCTACGTTATATCTAGTAAATTAGTTTTGCGGTTGCTTTGGATCTTAGTATGTTAAAGTTAGGGTCGAAAATAGCCTAATCTTGCACACCGTTTTTGGTTTCCATCATCATCCTACTATAAACATAGCAGTAGAAGGTAGCGGTACGTACCTATATATAGTTATCGTGTTTTATCGTGTTATCAAACTGCAGTGCAGGCAGTCAGCAATTATGTCGTGATTTACATGGTTTAAAAATATAAATGTAACACAATGGAGTTAGAAGACATAGTAGAAGATAAATCCCTGCTGGAGGACCGGAAAAAAACGGAGGTATGTAGTCAGATACTGCGATTTTATGTACAAAACGTCCCAAATTGAAAGAAAGAGGTTATATTCTAACATATGTATAGGATATTTATGTGTTGAAGTGCGCGATTAATTGAAATTTATAAGTGGAAATCGATTACAAATGGAGAATTAAGTACGGTTTGTAAGAAATATAGGATTTTGAATCAAATTCGTGGTGTTAGACATTTCAAAATATTTTGGCGGGACGCTGGAGGCTGGAGGTTAGGTCTAGTCTTTGCGACGAGGTCGCTCGTAGTGTCTGGCCCTGGGAACATGTTTAAAGTTGCTAAACTATCTTAAGCGATGTCATACCGATTCACGTTGTGACCGTTATGTTGTTATTTTTTTAATGTAGTCGTAAGGCCATTGTCATCAAATGAAAAACTTATAAATCCAACTTACAAATTGTAGGTCGCGGGTTCAAACCCAGCCTGACGCATTACTTTGTACTGTAATTTATTTCATCACCACTGCTCTCAAAACGGTAAAGGAAAACATCGTGAGGAAACCGGTATGTCTTAGAACCAAAAATTTGAAGACATGTGACTTGGTGGATTACGGTCTGAGTCCCAACAGTGGGAACATTACACGTCAGATAATGCTAAAAGAAATATTTTTAAATATAGAAACATAGCCTTTACCTATTTTATTTAAAGTGGAAATATGGCTAAATCTTTTCTATTTATTTATGCGTTTCTATGGTATTTTTAATGCTACCTACGCGGAAAGGTACGAGTATGTACCTATGTTAGTCATAAAAAGCATGGTATGCAGGAGGATAAACCGTCATAAAAATGTCGATAAGTAAACGGTTATTAATTTAATATTTTATATTTGTTATACCTAAGTGTGCTATTAAACTTATTCTATTATATTAGCAACGGCCCTAGTTACGCACGCACGGGTGTTTAAAAATATTTGAAATTCTCAGCTTATCTCTACTATTATATAATATACAAAAACATGTACTAACCCGCGACTATATTCGCGTGAATGCACTCCTTAAATCGTATTTTAAGGATAAGTAGTTTTGTTATCCCAAAAATAACAATTCTTCATATATTTTTTAAACCCCCCTAAATAGTAATAATAGGGGTAGTTCAGGAAATACTCGTAAATAACGACAA
Source organism: Mythimna separata (assembly GCA_030763345.1). Classification (NCBI taxonomy): domain Eukaryota; kingdom Metazoa; phylum Arthropoda; class Insecta; order Lepidoptera; family Noctuidae; genus Mythimna; species Mythimna separata. The sequence continues at coordinate 14,551,976 of CM061167.1, read as the reverse complement.
ACTTTGTTATTTACTTTGATGACTATCTGCGCTAACTTTAAAGTGTTAATGGGATTTTGCATGTAAAGGATAAATGGGATTTAAAATTTTCCCATAGGTACATAGCTGACATTTATCTTTTCACCAATAGTGAAATCTTAGCCATTTCTTATAGGACTGTATCAGAAATCAATAATAAAAAGAATTATGTCTACTAACCGAAACCGAACGAAGTTGGTAACTATTTATTTAGATGGCTATGAATTTTCTTAAATAACAGCTCCATGTCTGATATATTAAGTGTCCCATTATTAAATATACTGCACGACAACTCTAATGAGTTATTCCGCATCCCCCGCTTCAGTAATAACCAATTTAATCTATTTTATCAATGGAAACCTCAAAATATCACGTATGGAAGTATTTCCATTTAGAATATTAAAAAATAAGTATGCCTGACAAAAAGATACTAGCAATATGTTTCTATTCGTATCGTCATTCGGTTTAAAGATCGTTCTTTTTGCATTTGTTTCCTCTTATTATCCTATTATCCTGTAACATATAACCTAGGTTTCATATAAGGCGAAAAAAAGAAAATCATGGCAATATTTTCCATGGAATTTTCCAAAAACACTCTTCCTCCCCTTCTTAGTGTTCGCCACCGTCGAGGCTTGTGCAAAATTTCATGTTTCTAGTCTCAGCCCAGTAATTTCAGCTGTGCGTTAATATACCATATATTATTATGTCTGGTTTATTGTGTAACAATCATACAGCAAATGCAAACGTGCGGGCACCCCTTGACTAGCACTCATCGCTCGTACTTCGCTCGCCGCGCGTATGGTTTCACCAAAGGACGCTGCACATCTTACGCTGGTGCCCCCTTACTAAAACATAGGGAAGAGACACAAGATACTATAGGCATCTTCTGCGACCTGTCAAAGGCGTTTGATTGTATGGTTCATGAAACATTACCTACTCCTAAAACTCGAGCATTACGGGCAAGGCAAAACAGTGTTAAGTTTATTAACCTATCAATACCCGCGAAACGAGACACAATTGTAAGACAATAACAGCGCGGTCCTATAAGACCGGTCGGGGATTCATGAACTAAAATTTTATTTGAATGACAGACAGCGTTTAGTCAGGAAAACGGTGTTAATTCGACAGGTCAAAACTGGTTCACTGCTAATAAGAGTAATCTAATTCTAAATGGGAAAAAACTAAATGCATAAGATTTTCCTTAACGAATGTAAAAAGTAGTGATTTTAACATGATTGAAAAACCGGGCAAATGCGAGTCGGACTCTCGCACTCAGGGTTCCGTACCAACTTACATATGAAAACATTTTAATTCCCGAATTGAGTGTTGAAGATTTTTCGGAATCGCAAAAAAAAGTCTTGTGACGTAATAATAAATTTTCAGTTTTCTTGAGAATGAAGAAGAAAGTCCATGACGGAGTTTCTTTACATATCAAAATTGTCTGTAAGTAAATGGTTTATTTGAAATGTACAATGATTTTGATTTAATTTTGATTTTAACTACTTTCGACACCATTGGAACCTACCATCACAGCCACCCCGCAACTACTGACTTTGTGTCCATGAAGCAACAGTAAATGCGCGGGGACAGACGAAGCAATTCTTTTCCCAATTTTTTAAAGGTCAACTGTCTTAGATTAATAAGGTTCATAAGAGACAACGCACAAAATAGTAGTCGAACGTATTTACGTTCTATTTAGTACGTAGTAGTTCGTACTATTTAGTAGTAAAATAACTTCCACACTAGAGGCATCTTATTCTAAGGGCGATGTTCACCGACACCAAATCGACTGTTTTAATATTAAAACGGCTGTTTTAGCAATAGTTCCTGTTCCTTATCGTCGGTTATTGACGTTAATCAGATGGTTATCTTAAACTTATGTCGGTGCACATGGCCCTAAGATGCCTCAATTATACCAAAGAAGGGATTCAACAAAGCAAATCCAATATATTTTTATGGAAACAGAGAACAGAGAGAACAGGATTGGCGCACCGAGAGTGCCGTACAAACTTATCTACTTGTGTAAATATGTCATTTAGATTCAGAACCGAGTCTCGAAGATTTTTCCGAATCGCAAAATATAAGTATTTTGTTATGTACGACTATGGTCTATCGGTTTAGGTAGTTAACTAAAGGTAAACAGTCTTGGTATGTCTTTTTATATTAGAGAGGTCGTATATAATATACACAAAGATTATTTAAATTTAGTTTATTAGCAAACATCGATTTTGGTAAATACCTAGTCGTAAAGATTTTTATATACAATTTATAGACAACTTTTAAATAAAAAGACATGCCAAGATTGTTTACATTTAGTTAACTACCTAAACCGACGGAGTATAACTACACACTTTTTGGGTTTTGTCGTTTACTTACTCAGATACCCGCGAAACGAGACACAATAGTAAAACAATAACAGCGCGGTCTCATAGGACCGGTTGGGGATTCAAACGTTACTTGTTCTATGAGACCTTGCTTCTTGCCAAATTACAGGATTCTAGGTCAACGGGAAGTACCCTATAGGCTTCGATCTCCTTGGGTAGGTATGTGATACTACGGAGCATAAACGGCCTTATCTTTAGATTGCATTAAATTAGAAGTTTGGTTTTGTCAATAGCAGACTTGAATACTTGATATTTTCAGCTTAATATCTCCACGTGGTGTTGAGAAAAGGTTCTTGACAGAGGTACAACAAGAGATCTTATAAGGGTTCGGTTTTTATATCATAATAATGATATAATAATAATCTTGATAACATAATCAGCGTTATAAGGTAAACAAGACTGAGGGCTCCGCTTAGAGATAGGGAACGGTATTTACTACGCAGGTCCTGGGGGAAAGGACTAGTGTGCACTCGTGCATCAGGTATATAAGCCATCAACCAATTAGACTCTCTTTGCGAAGGCAAAGTTGTAAATTGGTTCAGATCACGCACCAACATTTCACACTATGGGAATTGACCTATATCTTGGTTAGGTTAGATAATAAACTGTCTATAACTTTTATTATGATATTATGAGCCTGTCGTGTCCCACTGCAGGGCAAAGGCCTCCCTTCCATTTTTCCACATTTCTCTGTCTTGAGCCACTCCCGGCCAATCCCTTAGGGAAGAGTCCAAGTCATCACGCCATCTCCTTCTGGGCCTACCGCGTCGCCGGTTCCTGCTGTTCGGAACCCAGTCCGTTGTCGCCTTCGCCCAATTTTGTGGCGACATGCGGCAGATATGGCCTGCCCAGTCCCATTTTAGTTTAGCGGCTGAGTAACCTACGTCTGCGATTTTTGTTTTGGAACGAAGTATACTGTTTCTTATGCGGTCTGTTCTTTTGACCCCCAGAATACTTCGTTCCATGGCTCGCTGGCAGACCCCGAGTGCGGACTTTTGACGTTTAGTTAATGACCACGTTTGCGCTCCGTAAGTGAGAGTGGGAAGGATGCACATGTCCATGAGTTTCTTTTTAAGGGAAAGTGGGAGTGATCCTTTCATCAGGTGTTTCATCGACCAATAGTTCTTCCAGGCGTTCTCGATGCGTCTAGCAACTTCTTTATCTTGCCGCGCCTGGAAAGAGACTATTTGGCCGAGGTATATGTACTCATGGACATATTCAACCTCCACACCCTCGATGGCCACTTTACGTTTCGTGCTGTTCGTCATTAACTTCGTCTTCGTCATATTCATTTTGAGTCCGACCTCGAGGCTGGCATGGCTCAGTTGTTCGAGCATAAGGCTTAGCTCAGCCGCTGAAGAAGAGAAAAGGACAATGTCGTCGGCAAAGCGTAGATTAGTTAATCTTCTGTCGTCGACGACTATGCCCTTGTCTCTCCAGTGTTTATCTAGAGTTTTAAAGACTTCTTCAAGCGTAGCTGTGAAGAGTTTTGGAGATAGCGGATCGCCTTGTTTGACTCCTTTTCGAATTGGAAAGGATTGGCCTGTGGTATCTAAGTGTATAGCAGCTGTACTGTTGAGGTAGATCCTCTTTAATAATTGTATGTAGGTTGGTCTATAACTTTATGATTAAATATTTTTTGAAAGTGTGAAATTATCATGTAACTTCTCACGTAGAGGATGGAAACAGAAATTAGAAACTTCAGATTTTTACTAACTATAACTCATCCATGTTCCTTTAATTGCTATTTGCTTTCCAGAGTCACGATAACTCTTTCAAATAATCAGACAGCCGAAGTCCCACCATAGTCATTCCATTTTTACCATTTGGGTTCAAAACCCTAAAATGTATAGATCTTCAAATTTTTATTACTAAATTTTTTGCCGAACAAGCTATTAAGTATACGAGTATGTAACCTTTCAGAATGCTAATAACAAGTATGAAGGTCAACATGCATTTTATAGGGGACTTTGATTAGATTAGGAGCTAATATCACCTCCAGTGGCCACTTCAACCAATATTATTTGTTATGATAATCAAGTTTCAAAACGGCACTCATATTTTAATTGGATTTGCTGTTTGCATGTCGTTTGATTGTATTCTTCATCAATCATCATCATCAATCCAGCCGAAAGACGTACACCGCGGGATATACGCCTTTTTTCGGGGTAGATATCCTCTTGGATATCCTTCGCACTCGGGTAGGTAGAGGAGGAGTCTTACAAACTCTTACTGACTAAAACTAGCAGAGTTTTCCCTCGTACACTTTTGTGGGGGGTTTGCGCGTGCATTTTGACTTCCGCTGCCCCGGACTAGTGATGACCCGATCCCCGTTGATCTCCTATACGCTTTGTCTTGTACACTACGCGCCACCTTCTCGGGTCCAGATTGATGGGCCGACGGAGCGGGACACACTCCTACACAAGTGTGTACGATCTTTCCTTGGCGCTTTGCATCCATCAGATTCCCGCGACTCTCACTATATCGGTCCACACTGTGGCAGGCCTTAAAACGCTGAGCGATAATATTAACCCTGCCAATAAATATGTCAAATAAAAATGCTCTGTGAATTTTAGGCCTGGACACTAAAAAATTATTAACATCGGGTATCCAAAAACTGCTAACGAATTAATGGATAACCAATCTAAAAAAAAAAAATATAGTTATTTGTGTGACTAATAAAGCAGTGTCTTTAAGCCGTGGGCTGCATGTTGAATTCCGAAAGAAACGTAGGTTGCTGTGTTATTGATATAATTAACTCCCGAGCATTGGGAGAATAGGAATTTTCTGAAAAGGAAACCTTAGAAAACAAAGGGTAGCAGAAGGACACTAGAGTGGTTTTAGTTCATGAATCCCCGACCGGTCCTATGAGACCGCGCTGTTATTGTTTTACTATTGTGTCTCGTTTTGTGGGTATGTGATAGGTTAATTACTAAAAATCTAGCACGCCTACCCGCTCCACCTCAGAAATAGTTATTTTAAGATTCCCCACCTAGAAAAAACAATCTGTAAAATGTTTGGCGTTAAATTACAAGCATTATGTCGACGCACTCTTCTATTAGTTGTATGTTTTCCGAGATTGACTTAAAATTTGTTTTTTTTTCTTAGTGTTACTTCAGTAACACTAAGAAATATGTACTTGTAAATGGTGGTAGTGGTGGTAGTGTAAGCGGTAACAAGTACTTCTCATTGAAGTAGTCCCAGTAGGACCGAGCGATGCCTGCTAAGGCTACAAGGATGTTCGAAACAGTTGCTGAGGCCATTAAACCCAAAAGGTAACATATGGTTTTCAGTTTCTAAAAGTCTAACACCCCTTGTGTATTGATGATTTCCCACCTAAAAAAAACAATAGCACACACGTATCTACTCGATATTTTCATAAGATTCGCAATCACGATGGCATAAACACCTATTTATTTATCGTTAATAGTTAATAAGAATTATATAAGAATACCTATTCAAATTGTAATTTATACACGAGAAGTTCAAAAACTAATCACATACTTTTCTTTGTAATGGATTTTTCAAACATTAATAAGAATGAAAACTGATTAAAAACTAAATGGATTCTTAAGCCACTTTGTGTACCTACTGAGATTGCTTTTGACACTTTCTCGTACTCGTAAATGGTTCGTCCTTCTTAAGTTTTTATGATAAGTCTAACAGCCGAAACCAAAAACCTATCTATCACATATCGGAGATAGAAAAACAAATGAAACAACAGAAAACATGTATAATTGTTGTATTGTATCATTTGTTTTATATCTCCAGTATGCCAAAACTGGAGATAGAAAGGTTATTGGGTTCGGCCGTTCGCCGTTATCACCGACATAATAAGTGGTCTTAAACTACCTTTATTGTATCATCACCTTCTCCCTTCCTAGGTAGGGTAGATACCTTACCTAGGAAGGGAGACCCTTACGGGTGTAAGGGTAGCCTTTCCCCAACTGTATTGGCGTTGACTTCCTATCTAACAGGGGCTGAATTGTATTTTGAGTAGAGCGACTGTTCATCTGTTGATCACTATAATTTTGTAACCGTCCTGGGTAACATGGCAAAAGTAGTAGGGTCATTGTAGTCAAGCCTTTGGAGTTTCTGACGAAGCAAATAACAGCCGGGATCAGCAATTGTTTGTGTGTATATTAGTAGGTCTTGGAATAAGCAGATCGTAAGGTATTTTTTACCATCCTACTCTCACTCCCAATTTTTTTTTTAATATTTATATGGCATAACAACATAGGTTTACCAAGACAGTCATTAATTAAATTCATTAGTCAAAATTGACTTTTTATAATATGTATGTCATACAACACTTACCTAAATAAGTCAGTTTGTCCCTAGGGATCTAATCTAATATAAGCGTTCTCTAAGGAATAATGTGATTTGAATTTGGAACTTTAAAAGCATTTGAAAAAAAAAATAGTGAATTAAAATATAGGTGCATCAAACGCGTTTATTCAAAAATCAAATTGGCCACAAACCAAAAGGAATAAATTGTGTTTACCTTTATACTCGTATCTCTAAAACAAAAAACCATTTTAACAAAAAAAAACACCGACTTCAAAAATAAAAAAGTATTCCAAAACAAATGAATATGCACTAAAAAGTAAAAAATAATTGCGTATTTTTATAAGCTTACAATTATTTTTATTTTAGGAGTCGGTGTCAGCCAACTAAGACAGGTTTGTTATTTATTATCACTACAATTAAACATCACAGTTTTACACCAGTTGTAAGTAGTTGTACTTAATTGTTAGTAAGTTGGTATTATTATTGCTAGGTTGTTGGCGTTTCCTTGGCTGACACCGACTCCAAAAATAAAAATAATTGTAAGCTTATAAAAATACGCAATTATTTTTTACTTTTTAGTGCATATTCATTTGTTTTGGAATACTTTTTTATTTTTGAAGTCGGTGTTTTTTTTTGTTAAAATGGTTTTTTATTTCTTGATTTTTAGTGAATCTGATGGACACTAATTACTTATTTGAGTATGGGTAGACCTACTAAACGCGCTGCTCATAGAGACAGCGCCGTTTAAATAAAACAAAGGAGTATATCGTACTAAGTCGTGTCAAAAGTTTGGCAGGCATAGTTTTATCGGATTTGGACGCCAACAAATTGTTAAATAAACCACACGACGATAGATCATTGCAGGATATGACAAGACTACGAAATCTGTCTTCCGATAATGAAGGTCACACATAAGTACCTAAGTCATAATACACCTTTTTTTACGAGGCAAAATCATCCAATGAGTCCTCCCACCCGGAGTGGAGCGGGACGGACTGTCAGACTTTTACTGACAGTCATACTACTGTCATACCTACTCATCCACAGTGTTCCTTCAATAGCCCTTTAAGTTCCAGGGTCACGGTTACCCAAGGACAGTACCGCGACCACGGACCAGCTAACATAATTAGGACGCATGAAATTTGAAGAGTTTTGTTCACATAACCGAATATATCTCATCAGAACAAACATACTTTTTTTCGAAATAGTTTTTTTAACCTTTTTTTTTTGTTTTTTTTTTGTTGTCGAGACGTGATATTATGTTGTGTGGTGGCGTAAACAATGCTTAGATATGCTATAGCAACAATCGCGGTTAATCTGCTGTTATTTATTGAAGAGTTCCCTCGATTTCTTCAAGATCCCATCATCAGATATTGAAATGGTGACAATGGGACCACACGGGAAGCACCAGCTTTCAAATAAAAGAAAAATAATGAAAATCGGTTCACCCAGTCGCAAGTTATGAGGTAACAAACATAAAAAAGAAAGAATATTAAATCTTACTTTAATAAACAAACAAAGATGATAGCATTGTCATTTATGTGACTAATAATATAAAGTGCACTGTGGAGAAACCAGATCCTTTAGGAGGAAATTTTTTGCACCTTGACATGGACAATGACATTAAAATTTTAAGTACCTACAGATCTCCATCCATCTATTGCATCGACAATTTTTTCAACAGTATTATCAGTAAAGTATAGATACAATAACAATGACAGAAATAGTCCATCTTGCTTACACCTCTCTTCAAAATTAAGAATTCTTCCAAACCATACATTGCCAAATAGACAGAACAAATGCTTGGATCAAATCATGATTGAAACACAAAACTCAGCCGATCTCTGTCACAGAATCTACTGTTCCAGATTATTATTTAGATTTCTGTGGTTCCAGATCATGTCTCTGTACTTATGAGTTTATCTTCTAAGCGATAATTGACAAAATAGTTCAACATGATACGAGTAAATAAGATAGATTTAATTGTAACCATAAAATCATTAGAATTTATATTAACGTTATTTCACAAAATTTACACAACGCACGTAGTCCCAAATTAAGCAGAAGTTGTGCTATCGGTACTAGAAAACTGATATACGTGCTTGTATATTTCTAAATACATAGATAAATTACACCCAAACACAGAACAAATGATCGTACTCATCACACAAAAATTTGTCCTGGGTGTCATTTCTCTTCTATCTCTCATTTAGCTGTAGCTGTAGAAGTCACAACCCTTTTTATGGATAGCATGTCTTCTGCAATAAAATCAAACACATGTTTTCTTACGACTAGAAATGAACCTGGATGTTCCAGGTTAATTTCTATTCGTAAGAAAACAATAAAACCCACGACTTTATAGCTTACGCCTGGTCTGGTACAATACAATGTATTCTCCGCCGTGATATGCTAAGGTTACAAAAACCCGAATAACTCAGTTCTTAAGGTTACTTACAAGCACTACAGAAATATCTGCAACATTTTGTTGCGTAAGCTTAAAATAAGAGATAAAAAAAGTCTTTTACAGAGTGTAAAAAAAGGTTGAGTGACTTGGTTGGCTATAAAATCGATCACTGGTGCACAAGCAATAAATCTGGTTGCTAATATTGGTGTGTTAACCTTTTAAATGTTGGCAAAATGAACGGAGTGTACGACTCTGATAGTGGCCTCGTATAGACCTTGAAAAGTGCAGGTGGCTTTGATGCCCATCCTTGTGCAGGATGGGCATCAAAGTAAGGGCGCATGTCCTGTATAGGGATGGGCCGAGGAAGCCTAATTTGGCCAGATTTTTTTACAGGAGCCCCCAGGTAGGCTCCGCAGTCAGTTAAGAGATTTCTAAATTAGCCACTGTAATTTGTGTACAGGGGGTAGATGTTTTGATGGGGTGATAAACTGTGAATAAGATGAGTAATTGTGCTAAAATCTGTCTTAGTCGATCAGTCAGTCCATCCAAAGCTGGACGATAAGACGGCCTATTGTACTGCACCTACACTTGTTTTTTATACATTTTTAGTCCTATCCATAATATGAGGTGACTGTACAATAATGAATACAAAAAATAAATAGTTACGTTTGTTCATACCTATAATACCTAGGTTTTTTAAGTACAAGTACAAGTAAAACTTACACTTACTAAGGCAGGACATAGAGACACTTAAAACTATTTTGTAACATCTAAATTGTACTTGTGTGCACAAATAATCTTTTTGTTTTGGTGTTGATAAATGTAAATGTAACTATGCAGTTCTAGCATAGCATTTTCCTTGTTGACTGTCCGTCAATACGAAATCCGAATTCATCTTGATGAGTTAATCAGTCTCGTGAGGCCACGGGCAAGATGCACAGTGCTAACACTGCCAACCTGTGTAACAGTTAGACTGTTGTCTTGTGACGCCGTGGTCGCAATTGGAAAACTGTTGGGAGTCGGCGTCGCCGGCGCTGACGATTGACAGCGAGCGTGTCAGACTCAGTAGCGCGCGCACTGACAGTTGGCGCGCTCGCCTCCGCGCACGCGCACCGCACTCCGCCGCAAATTATGTCATAGTGCGCTTACTTTCTTACGACTCAAGCAAAGCAAAAGTGATCCTATCAACACATGGTATTTACGAACAACGGCCAAAATGGAGGCGGCTAAACCAGCGGTTGGTATTTTATTTTTTTTCCTAAATTCCAAGCGATTCTAAACAGCGACTTGCAATAAAAATTGACGTTAATTTTCTTTGCAGCTTGCCTTCTATTGCAATATTATGTTTGATTTGTTACAATACTATATTTTGTTACTGATTTGATGAAGAAACTCTCGTTCTTGCGATGTGAATATTTTTTTTATGTTGTTATGTTTTTTGTTAAAGTTGGTCGGTTTCCTAATGATGCGCGGCGCTTCCACGCACCAAATTGAGCCATAATGACTTCTTACTTCTTAGCTATGTTGAGTTTTTTTTAAATTTACTGAAGCGATAACAAAAACTAGTGTTTTCAATATAAATATGACTATAATGAAGTCATTTTGATTGGCTGTGTATAGAGTTTATATGGTTAGAGGATTGTCTGAGAGATCCTTGTGTTTCGTTAATTATATCTCTGAGATTGTTGTGCTGATAACTCCACAATGGTTCTGCTGCGTGTAGTGTTGTTTGTTAATGACGGAACTGACTGGTTTTTAGTTTTTGCTGCTAAGACACTATTTTTTGAGTGCTTCGGGTGCCTCTTATCGTCACTGCCTTGCATTTTACTGTCGCTCTATGACATTTATACGGGTTACACTGGTACAATGCTTATTAATTTGTGGATAGATAATCCTAATGTAGTACAAACTTACGAAGAATGAGTTTATTATGTGTAAATATAATAAACCTGATATTTGTAAAACTTCGGTAGACACAGACCGGTAGAACAGGTGCCGAAAACAACTCTTTGATCAATTTTTGCAACCATCAGCTCCGTATTTACCTTATCACACAAAACCGCAATCTGATGCTAATTAAAAAGTTTATTACTTCGCCGAATATTTCGGGTGTATTTGCATGAAACTTGAAAGTCCAGTCAAAAAATCCTCTTCAAAAAATATACATATATCGATACCAGATCTCGAAGTATGTATGAATTAACATATGGGACATTTACCAAAACTGTAAAAATGTTGGAAAGTTGGACTGCATTTTTTTTATCAGTATAACCATTTTATGAATTTTACGGCCTGTCTTGTTTTGTACGAACACAATAACTTGTTTTGTCCGATGACTTAAAGTTTAATTGATAAATCAGGACGAATGTATCAATAAATAAATCTAGAGGACTACAGTCTGCGATTGCATTGTTAAATCAATGATTGTGTGGGTATAAGATGTGTAGGTATACTCGTAGTTACTGCATACAAATTGTATCCACTTGATTAAATGTTATACTTTAGACCTTGTTCTCAGATATTTTAATACATAAAAATCTCGTGACATAGTTCTATTATCGAAATCCTCCTAAACGGGTTGACCAAATATTATGGTTTTTTTTTGTATATAATTTGGTAGGTCTCAGAAAAAGTAGTCTTTATGACCTAAGCTATTTTTTACTGAACTAATAACTTAACGTTTGAATCCCCAACCGGTCCTATGAGACCGCGCTGTTATTGTTTTACTATTGTGTCTCGTTTCGCGGGTATCTGAGTAATTAAATGGTTGTTGACCATAAGCATTGTTTTAAATTCCTTATATTATAAAGGCTAACGTTTGTGGATATGCGTATTTGTTACTAATTTATGCTGAAACTGCTGAAGTGATTTGAATGAAATTTAGTGCACGGGAAGTTTATGCCCCTAAAAGCACATAAGAAACTTTTAATCTTGGAAATAGGTATGTTTCTTTGGGACAATTTTATATTTTCACACGAGTGAAGCCGCTGGTAGATTTTAAAACATGCATAGATAAAGTTCTAAGAGGAACTAACGTATTTTATGGTGCTACTGCTGACAACCGATTCGTGATATTTTTAAATATTTTTGTGATTACTTGACCACTATCCCACCTTAGGGAAGTCAACGATGCAGCACGCTTACCTAGAAGTAATCTATTCATTTTATTTTACATATTTCAGTTGTGGTTTACCCGCACTGGGCCCTCGTTGTGGATTACGGCCCATTTCCTCTTCAAGAGCCTGAACCCCAACCCTGGGAACTTTACAAGGCTGCATCAGCCGGCCGCTGCCATGCTATGCTTAATTACTTAGGTTGCTCTGTCAAACTTAAACATATTTCACTATCATCAGACCAGTTCGATAGTACCTTATAGCCAGAGTGTATCTCATGACAATGCTAATAATCCCAAACACGGCTAGGATTAATTTATTACAGAATTCTGGTTCCTACTTTCTGGCTTCATGATCAGAAATTTTCAAAATTGGTCCCAAAATTGGTCCAGAAAAATCTCCTTCTTTTTGAAGTCGGTTAAAAAGCAGACATTATATAGTCTACATACATACTCGTAATACTCGTATATAGTAGGTACATATAGGTACTTAAACAACAATAGGTTCTTAGCATTATAAATACACTTTCTTGGCATTATATTTAATTTTGTAGACTTTCTTTCAATATCATTCTCATTGTTTAAAGTTCACTTTAAACATAATGTATTGTCTCATTTGTTATCAGTATAAGGATTTTTAGGGTTCCGTACCCAAAGGGTGTAACCGTCTGTCTGGTCACCTATTCTTGATGTTCATGATCTACCAGGCTACTATCTATCTAGCATATCTTGAACTGTGATAGTTAGACAGTTGAAATTTTCACAGATGATGAACAAAATAGAAATTAACTAAAAAACAAAATAAAATAAATATTTAACCCCGCTCCCATACTACAAATGTGATTTTTTTGCAACGGACGGTAAGGAACCCCTTATGCACGACTCGCACTTGACCAGTTTTATAAATCAATTAAGTACTTGTTAACTCATTTGTGAGTTGTGATAGTGGTTCTTTACTCTCGAGTCTTAATGCTCAAGGTGAAAACTGTTATGGCGCAGTAAGACATACTCAACTGCAGGGATTAACTAAGCTATTATTGTATGTAGAAAGTACTATTGTGTTGCTGTTTTGACGACAGTCAATCTTCTTCATTGATTTATTAAATACATCTAGATTTCAATGGTTTTAATTTTTCCTCCGTGCCTCGGATAGCACATTAAGCCGTAGGTCCCGGCTGTCATTTGTAGATCTTTGGCAGTCGTTACGGATAGTCAGAAGCTAGTAAATCTGACGCCAGTCTCGCCATGAAGTACCGTGTTACCCCAGTTAATGGGGTGTGGTAGTCTGGTAGGCAGCCGCTCCTCGTAAAATACTGGTATTCAGCTAAATCCGGCTTGACTGGAAGCCGACCCCAATATAGTTGGGAAAAGGCTAGGCAGATGATGATGATGAATTAGGCAAGGTAATGGTATTTGCTGAAATCGCATACACATTAAAAATTACTTCAAAATTTACCTAATTCGAAGTGTCAAAGATTTCACGTATAATTAAATAGTCAGTAACCACATTTTATGGTGGCTGAAATTGCACACATTACACACGCAAAATTACTTCGAAATTCTCCTAATTCGAACTGTCAAAGGTTTCACCTATAACTAACTAGTGAATTAGTCAGTAACCACATTTTATTTTTATGTGGATTACCTGTTTGATTTTTGAATTAACTTGTTTGATACACATTACATTTTAATTCATTTATTGTGGATTTTTTCTCAAAATAACTCGTTTTGATGTTCCAAATTCAAATCTCATTCGGATCGCTCGTAGTACACTATCTCCCTAGGGGTAGAACGACTTGCTTTTAGTGACGGCAGCATGACATATGGTCATTGTCAAAAAAATGCAGCAAAAAGTGAATTGTTTGGCTGAAGGCTGCATTGAAGGCTGATTATCTTTTAAGGTCACAACCTTGAAAACAATCTTTCACAGCTTCTTAAGAAAATCTATAGACACGTGAAAAGTCACGGCTAATCGAATGTTTGAGCCAAACGTGACCGATAAAAAAGACATTAAAATCAGCCAGTTTCCACTAATTACGACCATAAAGTGAAATACGGCCAATTTCATGAACTACGTGATAAACATACTTAACGTTTGAATCCCCAACCGGTCCTATGAGACCGCGCTGTTATTGTTTTACTATTGTGTCTCGTTTCGCGGGTATCTGAGTAATTAATGAGGTAGTAATTTATGAGGTAACATACCAGCAGCCTTATAATGTTCCCACTGCTGGGACTCTAGCCCCCTCTCTAGGGGAGGGAATGGGTCGTTCTCGGCCACGCGGCCCTGTGCGGATTGGTGGATGTCACATGTTTTTGAATTTTTGGTTCTAAGACATGCCGTTTTTCTCACGATGTTTTCCTTCTCCGTTTTGAGAGCAGCGGTGATGAAATAAATAATACAAAGTAATGAGGTAACGAAGCTTAGTTAATGAGTATATATACTATCTAATAAAGAATACCTAAGACCTAAGATTTTATAACTTAGCCATGACTTGGAATAAGTCAATGAATAATATTACAAGTATTAATATTACATAGTATGCGTGTGGACTTGGTAGGTGTTAAACAGGTATATTATTTATGCAAGTAGGTATAAACTAATGTTTATATCCTCACGTGAATTTAGTTGGACACAGAAAAGCAAGAACTCCATTTGTATTATCACACCAGTTTCATCCAGTAGCATAGACTGAGCGGGAAAAAAAATCCTAACTAGGATTAAACTCCTAAGTCCCATTCCAGGACATTTTCTACCCGTCTGTTAAATATCATACAAATCCGTTCAGCCGTTTGAGAGTGATGTAGTAAAAACATACATAATATGTAGTTATGTTCATTAAAATAAGCCCTGTATCTCAGCAAATGCAAGTTCCGTTTTGACATCGGAGGTAACTCAAAAACAGTAATAATTTTTTTTTATAAATTTATGTTACATAAACGAACAAACTGACTGTATGACGCACAGCCGAAACTACTGGGACTAAAAGTGTGTCATTTTACACAAGGTTTCCATTAATGATTTTCCAAAATTAATACCTTAACGTTTGAATCCCCAACCGGTCCTATGAGACCGCGCTGTTATTGTTTTACTATTGTGTCTCGTTTTGCGGGTATCTGAGTAATTAAAGGGATGAAACATCCTATCCTCTTCCTTCCCTTTCCATCCCATTCTGAGTGAATTTTGAAAAATCTTGGTACGTTTTGGAAAATTCACTTGAACGAATTTTGGAACCCGTTTTGGGGTTCCAAAGTTTGTTTAGAAAATTCTACTTTCACGCGAGTGAAACCGTTGACACAAGCTAGTACACATACATATTATTTATTGTATTGAATGTAACATTTGAACTACTGTCAGCTAGTGCGTGCAAACATGGAAACAAAGTCAATAACAGATCATGATAACCTGTCATTCAGGTTTTCAACACACCACTGTTGTTGTTTTCAAAATGAATTCTCGTATTTTAGATTCATGTTCAATTTTATTTTACTGTTATAATTTATGAGTATAAGATTAAACAATGACTTTATTAATCCTTTATGCTTCTTCTTCGAATCTATGTTTAACACTTTAAATTGTTCAGACTTAGTAGGTGGCTGTGGTGCTCATTAAGTCATCCAAAGTGCAAGTATATGAGCTCTTGGGGCACTCCTACGTGTGGTTAATGTTCTGAACATGGGTACCGAACTTATATTAAGCATCAGATAGATCTATAAAACTTCATTTTACGCGTTCTGTTGGCAGCGGCTTAACTCCTTTATTTTGAAATTAAGTTATTTTTTATGGCAGTGGTCTAGGGCCAGAAGTAACAGCCCCGACTTACAAGTTGTAAATTATGGGGTCACATCGAGGTAGCCACTTTACTTTATATAATTTAGCGCCACTACTCTGGAAGCAGTGCAGGAAGACATCGTGATGGAATCAGAATGTCCTAACCAAAAATTCAAAGACGTTTGACATTCACTAACCCGCACTTCTAGAAAGAAAGCCTGAGTCCTTGCAGGAGGAACATTATAACGCCGACATACGCAAATACATATATCTAGGTAAAAGTATGCTAAAATTAGTCATCGTTCAGCCGAAAAACACCTGTAGCCTGATTGACGTAATCAAAACCGTAACGATATTCGTCGTTTAGAGCATTATCGTATTCACATCCATCAATCGAGCTTAAACACCGATTTTAAAGCCGTTCAATAGAAGTGTCGTTGACGCGTGTGCAGCAATGTCAATCCTGGTAGATTACATAATAATGTAACTGGCAATAAGCCTTCAAGGAACACGTTAATACTGATTTTGGGTAAGACCGATCGGACGACTATAAAACTGGTGACGGTGAATCCACCATCGTCACCTCGAATATTGCTGGTTACTATGAAGGATCCCTTTGATTTATACCTGTTTATTAGTCCTCCTTGCTAAAATATTTATATTTATAGGTAGTTTCCTTGGCAAAGGTTGTAATTTTTATTCTGCCAGCGGTTCCGCTAAAGTAGGTTTTTCCGTTCAAACTTTGGACCCCTTTTTATCCCGTTAGAAGGTGCATTTTGGAAAATCCTCTCTTAGTGCTTCCCTACGTCGTAAAAGGAAACCTTGTGCAAACTTTTATACGCTTCTAGTCCCTGACGTTTTGGCTGTGCGTTAATATGTCAATCTGCCAGTTTGGCCTCTTGTATTTATATATCTCATCCAAAAACAGTATTCATCTCAAGCTTTTATCTTTTTATTATAAAACATAAACTAGTGCTTGACTGCAATCCCACCTGATGATAAGCACTGATGCAATCGTTGATGGTGGCTTATGTTAGGTAATACAATCAAAAACCGATATCACAAAATAGTTCGATATGAATTTCTACAGATTTCACTGAAAAGTCGTTCATTCAAAATCTATTGAGGCCATTGCCAATTTATTGTGACAGAACACTTGAAAGTGAGTAGAATAATAAACTCTGTATACGATTACGTTGCCATACAACTTGATAAATAACTAGTTAAATTGCTTATCATATTTAAGGCATAGAAATATATTAAAAAAAAATTTTTGGTAATATTGCAATTTTATGGCTTAACTTAAATTAAATAAATAGTAAAATTCTTATTATTTATATTAAACATATACTGCCTTTTTTAGGTGAGCAATCATCAAATAACTTCTCCCGCTCTGGGTGACGTATAAGCTCATTCAGTATTAATTTAAATTAGCATTCATCGTTGCAATGTTTTGTTCCCTGTGGTTTTACGTGCGGTAAAGCCTTTGCCTCAATAGATGGGCTATCCAACACCAAATAAATGCTTTAATACAAATCTTTCATTCTTAAGACTAACGCATACAAAGTTTCAAACACACGAACAAACAAACTGAAGAGTTCTCCTCCTCTGTACACAAAACGTTATGTTTTTCAACTAGAAATGTGTATTATTGTACAAATATAAAGTTACTGTTTTATTAAGAATCAATAAACTACTAGACACTACAAAAAGGGAGATCCCTAACTCCAATGAGTTTGCGAAGTAAATACTTGTCAACTAGGTACAAGGAATGTTATATCGATAAAACTTAGTACCTGCATTGTTGAAAGTGTGACGTACATAAGTTTCTTTTATTTATTGTTACTACCTAACATCGTCTGATACAGAGATTAGAACAAAGAAAAGCGTCAATATAATAATATTGTGTTTATTGGAAATTTTCCGGAAAACCCATGTGCATCTGACAGTTATGTTTCAACCATAGTCTATAGCACGAAACAAATGATTATTGGTCATTTGAAATGCTAATGTCAGCCGCGATAATAACAGACTTTCGTTTTCTGTTAGCTGTAGTTAAATAATACACGTACAGTATGTTCTGTGCCGGTAGATAATAAACTGGAACAGGCATTTTTTTTTCAACCTAGTTTTGCTTACTTTTGTCTTCTAGCTTCTGCAAACTGTCAGATCTCTCTGTTTCTGCATGAAAATAGAAATTATATTCTTACGTCACTTACTAGGGGTGATCCAAAAGTAATGATAATCAATATGAAATAAGGATATTCTAACTAAAAAAAAAATATGTTTCTCTACCTAGTCTCTTAGGAAGTCAATACATTTAGTCCATTATTTTTTTAAATCCATAATTCTCTTTGAAAAAAAATCTTTGTCTTGATCATCCAAAAACGCCTCTACAGTAGTTATCACCTCGCTATTATTGTCATTTTTTTTGCCTCAGAGGTGTTTCTTGAGCCGAAAAAAGAGGTAAAAGTCACTGGGTGTCAGGTCTGGCGGATAGGGTGGGTTTTCAAGCAATTCGAATCCCGTTTCTTGAATGGCAGCCATCGCAACGGCGGCTTTGTGAGCCGGTACGTTGTCTTGGTGAAACAACACTCTAACTCGGAGTTTGTGTCGTTTTTTTCTTTGATAACCTGCCGCAATCTTCTTATTTGGTCTGCGTAGTAAGAGTTCATAATAGTGGTTCCTTTTTCCAAGTATTCCACTATTATAATTCCTTCAGCATCCCATAAAACGGACGCCATAACCTTTCCTGTCGAACTTGACACAATGAATTTCTTCAGCGACGGGGAAGAGGCTCGTTTCCAAGTCTTAGAGTCTTGTTTCGTTTCTGGATCAAAATGGTGGATCCAGGTCTTGGCCATAATCACGAAACGAGACAAAAAAAAATCCTGATCCGTCTGGAACTTTTCGAGATTCACCCTTGAAATGTCGACACGTTTTGATTTGTGCTCGTCGGTTAACATTCTCGGCACCCAACGTGCAGAGACCTTTTTCATATGCAGTTTGTTCGCAATGATTATTTGAACACTGGTCAAATGACTTCCCTATGACCTTAGCTACATGCTTTATGGTCAATCTTTGAGCTGCCAATACGATATCTTCGACTTTTTTGACTTTTTCTGTAGTGTGGAACGTGGATGGGCGTCCCTCGCCATGTTCATCTTCTGTGGATGTTCTACCCAGTTTGAACTCATTTGACCAGCGCGTAACTGTGGAATATGAAGGAGCAGAGTCCCCTTATGTTTCCACTATGTCACTTTGTATATCTTTGGTAGATTTTTTTTTCAAAAAGAGGTACTTAATGACAGTTCTGATTAAATTTTTCAACATTTTGATGTTTACTCTCTGATTGTTCGTATTCAAATGAATGTAACTCCCTGAAATCGTGGCCTATTTTTATGATTTTTTTATGATGAAGTACTGGATATATGAGGAATCAAAAAAAAATTATTTCATATTTTTATGAGCCCTACAAATATCCGATTATCATTACTTTTGGATCACCCCTCGTTCTAAAACGAAATATCTTCTAGCAGACCTGATACAGAACAGTTGGACTAGAGATGTAGAATTGTAGACACAGGGTATACTTCTAAATAAGTTTAAAAAAATAAAACAAACTTCTTTTTCTAAACTAAATCATACAATACATACATCTGTAACAATAACAGTAAATAAATGTACTCATAAATAGATACAATACATAGATTACATATTATAGAATATAATATTTTTATTTCTGACCGGAGTCCATAGGGACTATAAAATACATACATATTACTACGTTTGTTCAGTAAAAGTATTTCCAAATAAATTATGAAGAGGAAAAATGTTATATTAATTTATTTCTGTGGAAAACATCTCATCTGATCTTATCCGCTTCCAAAAAATCTTTCCAAGATAAAAATCTAGATTATCACTACTTTTTATCTCAAAGAAGTGGAATTTTCCAGCGGGATCGACCACTACACGTGCAAAACCGGAGATAACACTTCAAAAACGATCGAACTTAGCAAAACCGCCGATCATCCTAACCATTTCCTATATTGGGGTTGGTTTCAGCGTTGGCAGCCGCTCCTCGTAAAATATTGGTATTCAGCTAAATCCGGCTTGACTGGAAGCCGACCCCAATATAGTTGGGAAATGGCTAGACAGATGTTGATTGGGGTTGGTTTCCAGTCGAGCCAGATAAACCCATTAACTGGGGTAATACGGTACTTCATGGCAAGACTGGAATCAGAATTTACTGGCTTCTGACTATCCATAACGACTGTCAAAAATCTACAAATGACAGGCGGGGCCTTCGGTGTTCTCCGTGCAAAACCGCAGATAAATCTACAAAATCATCATTTTATTCATAAATTTCGGTTCTAAGTTCAAGTCATTGAATTTCTAATAACATAGCATGTGGCGGTTGCCGCAACGTGCATCTACGTTGGAAAGTGAATGCGACAATACCCGCTCTCTCCTCTCTCGGCAACACACAAACCACACAATCTTACCACATTTTATACATATTATGACACAGTTAAATAACCATAGTCATTGTCTTCGCGTAATAACCGTCTTGTCCCGTTCTACACGAGAATAATAAAGAATATTAATTTATTGCGCTTCTGTTCGATATAACAATAATTGTTTTAGATAGTGATCATGCGTGTTGCCTTCTTCGTTTAGTAGTGTTACAGTATCACTGTGACGATTGTAACTGTATTTTTTGTAACGCTACTGCTTGCTGTTTTTGTTATCTAACTTTTAATTGGCTTCCTAAATGTCGCATGTCGGATACGTTTACAAGACATAACGCTCAAAATGTCAGCAGAACACCGAAGGTTCTTAAGCAAGGTTCGAAATACCAATTTTTTGGTTATTATAAGGAGGTTCTTGAATATAAACCTCGGGGATATGAATCGTTCTTATATATCTAGCCAAACTGAACTGAACTGCTATTTTTTATGCAGTTAGTTTATTTGATACATACGAGTATATGCTACTTATAGAAAGTAAATCTTTGTACTTCACCCTCTCATAAACCCGTTGTTAATACATATTCCTCAAGTTAATTATCTAGTCAGCGTCTTAAAACTCAGCGCAGAAGCATTTATGAATTCAGAAAGTATGTATATTTGATGTGTACCGCCGCCAATATACACGCATTACTCAATTTTAACAGAGCATAAAGAAACAACATCTCCAATATAGAAGCTGGGGAACTCATTAATTGACGGACTTCTGACTCATTCGGCTTGATAAAATATTAAAATGATACAGGCGTCTAAGCTAATCGATTATAAAATCACCCAAAACAAAACCATTGCAACTGTGACCAGAGTAATGCAATGCTAGGCGAACACCCAATCTTGTCTTGACCTCAAAAAAGCCTGGCTTCACCAAAATTTCTCCGTAATTCGCGGGCATCTCAGTTTTTTGGCAAAAACTGGTTTTTAAATAAAAATTGTCTCGTTCGCAATCTCGAAACGGGTAAGACGGTGTTGTTTTCTTTAACATACTTGGTGTCTATACAAAAAACTGCATATCGATTGACCCTTTTTAGCAATGCCGTAAGCGACAGTTTGTAGGTAGCAGTTTCTTATAAAAAAAGTATTTTGTAATATTTTTTTCTAAAAAAATATGACTAGTCATACAACTATTGATCTATTGTCATATATCCTTTTTATTTTTAAAGGAAAAATCCTTTCTAACAAAAGGCAATATCTCGCTTACGAAATTTTTCCAAAAAAGGCTCGATACAGAAGCATTGGGTACTTATCATCGTGTTATTTTAACATTTTTAGAAGAAGAAGATAAAAGAAAAATATTTATTTGGCAGCAGCCACTCAGGATAACACAACATAAATAAAATAAAACATAAACAGTAAATAACAATAAAACAATACCGCACATAACAATACACAATACTTACGAGTGTATTGACAGCACTCGAAGCGATAAGCGCGCGTAAACCGATGGAGTGTCGTCTTTGACCGCCTTTCTGATAATTAATATACCATTGTCTGCTAATCTTTTCTTTAACTTCATACTTCAAGTTAAGACGTACATTGTAGAACAGTCTTCAAACATAAACCTTATCTGCTAGAGAATTTTATGTTAACACAAGATTAGATTAAACTTTCTAACGTTGAAAAGAACTTGATACGGTTAGCTTAACTGCATCTTGAAGTTACAAATTATATATCGTTTACCTACTGATTACACAAGTTTAAATGATTATGCCATATTTTAGTTTAGAGCAAGTGTTAGTATATAAGTAAATGTAGTTAGTTAGGAGGCCTATTACACTACGTTTTTATGAACGGTCTTAATCGTAATACGGTCTTACTTGTACGTAGACTCAACGACAGTCTACGTAGACTGGTCGTAAAAACGGATGGTAATAGGCCTTTAAGTGTTTTTATATCTCATATTGTATCTATTATAAGATAAATAGTAATAATTCGAGGAGCTCGTGGCTAGATAATAACAGCCGCACAGGTCGATCTTCAAGGTTAAGCAACGCTTGCCTAGGTTGGTCTGTGGATGGGTGACCATCTTAACATAACGAGTTTCCTCCGTGCCTCGGAAAGCACGTTAAGCCGTTGGTCCCGGCTGTCATTTGTAGATCTTTGGCAGTCTTTACGGATAGTCAGAAGCCAGTAAATCTGACTCCAGTCTTGCCATGAAGTACCGTGTTACCCCAGTTAATGGGTTGTGGAGGTCTGGTAGGCAGCCGCTCTTCGTAAAATACTAGTATTCAGCTAAATCCGGCTTGACTGGAAGCCGACCCCAATATAGTTGGGAAAAGGCTAGGCAGATGATGATGATGATGATTGTATCTATTATAATAGTAAATTAAATACATTAATTGTAGATTTAGTCAAAATGTCCCTTTCTCACAAATCCTTGTAGACAGTGCCTTTGGCTTGCTTCCATTCCCTTTTGCAATATTATATCCGCCGCGACGACGTTACGTCATTTTGGCCTGCTTTTGGTTGGACCCGATACAAGAAATGCTGTCAGTATTTTATTTGCGTTGAAGATAAATTATTACGAAACGTAAACCTGTCTGAAATGGTCAATCAAATTACGTACATTCTAGTTCGTCTAATATCTAATTGGTTAAAATTGGTCTAGAATTTACACTGTCTTTGTGACATAATGCCTTTAATATGCTTCTGGTTGATAAATCCTCACAAATTGCTGGTTACGATTATTGCTATTATGAGTCTGCAGTGTCCCAGTTCAGGGCAAAGGCATCCCTTCCATTCTTACACTCTCTTCTATATTAGCCAGAACTCTTATCGCTTCCATACTCTGTCTGGTGACTGGTCAATCCTTTAGGAAGGATTCTAATCTTGTTAAATTACCATCTAGAAACAAAAAGTCTGAGTAAAAAAAAGTTTTTCAACTCGATCTTAACATCGTTTTGTAGTGCACAAAAAGGTCATTTAAATTCTTTTTCTTTAAAATCTTCGACGTCTCTTTATCGATCGAAATTAAACGCATAACAAGCAGAATAAATTGCCTCCGAAACATGTCAACATGCCGATTGCTTTCACAATGGACATCAGGGCCTACCTGTCATGTTTCATTTGACATTATCAAGTGGAAAGGAAAATGATTATGATAGTGCCAATCACACTGATATAATAAACGCATGAGTTTATGCGATTGTTACTTCTTTACTATAAAACGGATGAACGGATTTGGGTGAAATTTTGGTACACGGATAGACCTTGTCTTGGCACATAGGATACTTTTTATTTTATGTTCCTTTGGGACAGTTTTTTACTTTCAGCAGTTAACTTATTCATAATTTCATAATGGTAAACGTTATATGAGTTATTTAATTTCTACATTACTATAAAATAAACTAAGTGTGTATTTTTCGCAGCCTTTCCTTATCCATAAAGGATACTGCATAGTATTCCTATGCTAATTGGTCAAGTGTTCTATGTCAATAGTACATATAAATAAAACCAAGGATCCAATCAAATAATTGTGAGTAAATTGAGGCAACGTTTTTTAGCGACCATACTTGTACGATGAACAGTTCTCTAAACAATCATCATCATCTCATCATTTACCTAGCCTTTTCCCAACTATATTGGGGTCGGCTTCCAGTTAAGCCGGATTTGGCTGAATACCAGTATTTTACGAGGAGCTGCTGCATACCAGACCTCCACAACCCAAAAAGATATTAGTATTATTATCGGCCTTATTATGTTCCCACTGCTAGGACTCAGGCCTCCTCTCTGGGAGAGGGAATAGGCCATAATCCACCGCGCGGGCCCAGGTGCGGATTGGCAGATGTCACATGTTTTCGTATTTTTGGTTCTTGGATATGCCGGTTTCCTCACGATGTTTTCCTTCACCGTTTCAAAAAGAATTATAATATAAAATTATATCATGTGCCCGATGTCATCCATTACGATAGCCCTGTAATCAAAACTTTTTACTCGTCAGTTTTCACGAACTGTTTTTACTCCCACCAGAAAAAGTACTGCAGAAGAAAATAACAAGCCATCGAGCTATTTTTTGCTAATTAAAATACCTTATTAAATGGTTTGTCTTACAAAATTGGATTCTACAACAATGTATTTAACGTGTAAAAACGAAGATCAGCCAATCAACTTCGGTTTGTTTTGCTGCAATCCTACCTTGACCCAGTAGACCGGCACAGTGGAAAACTGCCATCTTATATCCGAATAAAATATTCTTAATGCGTTTTAACTGTTTCGCATTCAAGTTTTAAGGATAAAGTCGACATGTATTGCATGTTAAGTGACTTGAATATGCATTTATTAGCTGTTTTCCAGCTGCATTTGTGAGACACAACAATAAAACACATTTTATCTATTTATCATACCTAATAGTGTCAAGATTCCGAAGAATTTTTCAAGGTCTAAATATCTAGAAAAACAACAACGAAGTGATGAAACTCTTAGGTTCACTTGGAACATGTCTGATACAACGTAGAGCGAGAGGAAATGGGAAGCAAAGCAAGCCACTTTCTTTTGCGAAGCAGTAATGCTTGCGAAGGATGAGACAGAAAGCATGTGGAGAAGAGAATCCTCATGCCCTGGCCCCGCAGATGCTCCCGGGCATCGGGAGTCGCAGGTTGACTCCAGCTTCCCTAGGTGCGAGCTTATGGACGGTAAGCAATGTGTAGCTTGCCATCCGATAAGCACCAAGCCCCTGTCGACTCGTCGTGATCAAGTTGTCAGCATAATAGATAATGCCCTTTAGAACCAAGAGCCTAGGACGCGAAAAGTAACAGAAGAAACCCAGATGGTTCTTGGGGTTCTAGTCAGTAGATTTGACGATGTTCCACCAAAACAATAAGTTAATTTGATATTAGGTACGTGAAAGTTTATATTACGGCAAAGCAAAAATGTAATAAACTGTCTAAGAAGAGTGAGCATCCATTTCTGATGAGATAAAGAGACCGTAGTTACGATTCGTTCACCTTACCTATACGTTGACTGAGGTCTAATCGATTCACGAGCATTGATCTCTCGTCAAAATTAATTGAACACAAATCACATGTAGATACAGGCTACTATTTATTTGTTTATTTAATTCATAAATTCTTCATGCAAACAAAAGTACACAGGCGGACTTAATGCCTTGCGACATTCTTTACCAGTCAACCATATTACGTCTTCTTCTTCATCTTCTTCCTGCCCTTATCCCATATTACTTGGGGTCAGAGCAACACATTTTATTCTTCCATATTACGTGCAGACAAAAAAAAACAACATTATCAATATAATATCAACTACAAACTGCTTTGTGAAGAGATTTATATGAAGCTTGTGTTATAAATAACGAGTATGTTCGGACTTGGTAGGTAATATAAATGGCTGATCCCTTGTCAACGGTCTTGTAGATAATATACTTAAATAAATCTTCATCAAAGTGTACTTGAAACAATTTATTATCCTCTGAACTGAACAAAATTATATGTACAGAATCATTCCGTAGTTATAGTTATGAAATCTCTCGTACCACACGAGAGATTTCATAAAATAAAGGGCCCATTTTGACCGTTGAATAATGGAATGAAAGTAAGCTCAAAAAGAATACCCGCAATATATCCCATCATAGGTATTATTTAACGCTAATTTAATTATGGAATATAGAGCGAGTATATGTCTAAATTGCCTTATTATTTTATGACAACTTTATATTGCACAATAAAAGCTTGTTATTACAAAATGTATATATTTTATAGAAATCTTGTTATTATGGAGCTCGAATTTCTTAATTCAAACCAATACGTAACATCCTTAAATTCAAACACCCACACAATATTGACAAATGTTTGAACTTTATAATAGCTTGCGTAAAACAAAACAATCCTAATATAACGATAATTTATACTTTTTGCACAAAAATATTAATGTATCTCCAAAAAAGGCTACTACTTTGCAAATATTGTATTAGATTACCTAACCTAACACTTTTATAAAATGAATACTTAATAAGCATATGAAGATATTTGAGTAAACGGCTAAAAAAAGGTTTGGCTGAATTCGTCTCGGTCTCAATGACAAACCTTCTCCACATGTATCAAAATTTACTATTAGGTATGATTTCACACACAAAAACAACAAATATCATCAAAAACGGTATTCGGGTTAACTTTTATGACATCATAGTGTGTATGTACATCATAGTTGTCCACAAATCAAAGTAAGAATGACTGTTATGACTAGTTACTTGACCTATATGGTAATGCTAGCAGTTAATTAAAATAACTTCATTAATAAATTACTCATAGAGTGAATCTTAGGATACTGCCCTTTGACATTACCTCAATCAACTGAAACACTCTCTTCTTGACCTTAGATCACATCATTCAAAAAGGTTTTACTAGGTAGGTCTATTATATCATTTTTTATAGTCGTATTAATTCATTATTTTTATTTTTAATTTGAGCACTTTTTAACCTGAAGCAGAGGCTTGCCCTAGTCCAAGCAATTAAGTCATATTTTATAAATTAAACTATTGCAATTATTTTTTTACTGTAATAACAACCGCCAAAACCATAGCTTTCACTATTTTGAGACCACTGATAATGAAATAATAACTCTACTTTGTATAATTAATAACAGCAGCAAATTAACAAAAAGTGTTAAACTGCAAAAAAAGGCAAGAAAAATTTGCTCGAATTTTAAATGTACTCTCTGCACGCTTCACACATTTAGTTGGTAAATTACACCGGCAGTATAATAGACTAGTTTCCGCCTGCGACTTTGTACGCTTGCTATTATTGGTGTTCCGCTCCTTTAAGTCTTAGCGTGATAATATATAGCCTATAAGCCTTCGTCAATAAATGGGCTATCTAACACTGAAATAATTTTTCAAATCGGACCAGTAGTTCTAGAGATTAGCGCGTTCAAACAAACAAACTCTTCAGCTTTATAATATTAGTATAGATTATGATCCATTGTTACTGCGGCATTGCGTCCGGACCGGAGTTAGCGTCTACTTTCATTCCTCCGTTACGACACTGCTTGGAACGCACAACGCATACCGTTCTGTCAAGGTAAGGATGTCTTCCTTCCTCTTCCTTATGCGGCGGGTTTGACCTTGATCAGCGCCTTGGAGACTGGAAAAGGTCTGATATCCTCGAGTTTAGGTACTTTGCAGAAGTCAAAAATCTGTTTGTTTATTTATTAAAATTTTATGCACAAGTAAAAACACTGTATAAAAGCGGACTTCATGCCTTAGGCATTTTCTACTAGTCGACCTTAGGGTGGAGTAGAAACATAACATGATAGATGAACAACTTAATGGTAAACAACAATAATTAAATACATACATACTTCAATACATGCATATTATAAATTAACAATATTATTATTATTGGTTTGCTTTTACGAATACTTTTTGTCGGTGATATCAATGTCGCTAGCCTCTTTGCAACTCTCAGAAGGTAAAAACAAGTTATTCTAGAAGGCCCTATTGTGACTGCCTCTTTGGATGAAGTGTTATTGGGTTTTTCCATCTGGAACTTTTGGTAATAATTGTTAGTTCTAATTAACAAATATGAAAGATTTGTTCAAATTTCCTCATCATTGGCGAGAGGGATATTGGTTAAAATTGTTATAATTATTCTTGGTTATTTTACCAATGTTGGTATTATTCTCATATGTAGTTAATATTTTTGTATATTTCTTGATAAACTGGTTCGATAAAACATAATTAGTTTATGCATAGGGTCGGGTGTCTCACATTGAACCAGGCAGCTACATTGAACCACCGCCGAATCTCGAAAATGCGACATTGCCAAACCGCACTAATATGAGTGAAAGAGAGGTATTTACGTTCCGTTCCTGCCCACTAGTTGGCGTGGCGATCGCGTGCAAAGTTGTTGTGTGAGGAGTATTCGAAAGCAAACTGACTCAAAAAGTAAATATTTTTTGCCAATTTCATTCTTTTTTAGCTTTTTTCGTTTAAATAATATCAATTTATTTATATGTACACTGTTTTCTACGGTTATTTAGCAATTAAAAGCGCTATAATTCGTGATTTTAAGAGATTGATTTGCCGGTAAAATTTTGAGTTTAGTGATAAAACGTGGTGTGTCTCACATTGAACCACCTGAGGGTGTTACACATTGAACCACGGTTTACTATGTACACCCCAGTCGTTAAAGGAGTGTTTTTTACAATTATTTTTATTTAATTTTAATTTGTTATATTATGGAAGGTACTTTTGTTTTTATAATTAAAAACTGTTACTTTTGTTTTTATTATTAAAATATGATAAGAATTTGACTGAAAAGGTTTTGTGATGTATAAAACTAAGACTCTCGGTTTAATTGCATATGATATAGAGTAATTTTTATAAATATAAGGCTGATTTTTATTATTACTGTTTATTATTATTATTATTACAAAGTATTTGCCTTATAAATTGAACTAGAAGACATCGTTAATAAGGTGTCTCAATGTGGACGATACCCTGGTTAAATGTGTACCACCGGTGGTACACATTTAACCAAAAATCATTTTTCATAAAAACCTGTTTTACACCGAAACTAAAAGGAATATGAGAAATTAATGTTTTACAAAATTGAAGCTAAATAAATATGCTAACTATACACAAAAAATTAAAGGCATTGATTGAACATCCAGCCCACTATGAGACTTTGAAATTTACCTGGTTCAATGTGGGACAACTTACCATACTCCTCTACCCTATCCTTAAAATACGGGCGTTGCATAAATTAAGTTTTTTTTTTAAATAACGTCTAAAAAAGACTTCAGGAAGGTCTTGCCCAGCAGAGGGTAGTAATGGCAAAAAGAGTGTATTTTAGAATTCAAAACTGAGTTTATTTTCATTTTCCCATGCTAAAATTTAAAAAAGCACGCATTTACTAGATTCCTAGGTTTTGACACCGACCTTGCGGGCAGCTTTATTATTCAAATAATAACAACCACGTCAATTATACAAACCTAGAGAATCATACGTATTGCAAATTAGTTAACTTGTTTAACCACAAGATGACTTTCATTATTTGTTACAGTAATACCAGGAAAACATATCTATAAATTGGAAACAAGCTAGCATTATTATTTTCAAAACTTTAGCAATCGCCAGGATGCAGGAAAAAACCCAAAAATCGATAGTGTATTGTGTTAGTAGTATTTCGAGTTGATTTTTACAATAATATGCATGTGCATAATTATTTAAATACGTTGTCATCAAATGTTTTTTTTTCCTGCTCTGGGCTGAGCTAAAGGTAGAGTCACACATTTATTGACTAGGTAAAACCCACCTTTGTTCTCGCAGATACCCTTTACGATATCAAAAAATCCCGTAGTCCAGTCGGGCATCGGCCTTAACGGGCCTTAATATGCAACATACAATTTTATATACTTATCTAAACATTGGAGATCAATTACTCATATTTAACAATACTAATATAATAAAGAGGTAAAGTTTGTTCTTTTGTTTGTATGGGACAATCTTTGAAGACCCAGGTTCGATTACATAAATGTATATATTGATAGAAAGCTGCTTTCTTCCTGAGTGCTATAGGCTATATTTCATCAAAAAAAAATATGTTTACGTCATAAAATTACCATTGTAGGGAGGTTGTTATGCTTACGTGTACTTATATTATGAATGCAACTTTGTAACGTGTATTACGGGGAGCGGGCAGTCGCTCGCGAACCGTACACCATATTTGTAACGGGCGGGCGGGCGAAGCCGCGGGCAAAAGCTAGTTTATAATAAACGTGTCCTCTCAATGTAACAATAAGCTCCGAAGCTGCCCACAGTCGATAGACAGCAATAATTCAATTGTGATCTTTATTGTCACATGCTTATTGAATTAGTCACTGCCTCTTCGGATTCCTTGTCGTTCATTCATATGCTAAACGGTTCTCTGCTCTTTTCCTTGAGGTTATTCTCAAATGGCAATGAACTTTGTTGACAAAACAATCTTTGAAAGATCTTGCATGTAAAAAAAACTGCAAGAAGAGAAGAGGACATAATTGTTTTATTTATTATTGATTGATAGGTTCGCGTTTGACTATCTCACCTGATGGTAAGCGATGATGAGGTCGACAATGGAGCACGCTTGCCTAGAAGTAGCCTATTCACTCTTGACTTAAAGACCCTTTGTTTTGTTGCCAGAACTACTACTTTAAGTCAAGACAGGTCTAACTTCAAATCGAAAAAGAATTTTTTCGATTTGAAACTCGGGAATGAGCCAACATAAAAAATGTTAACCGAAATGAGTTTCGTGATTGAGCGTACTGTTGGCGACAGGAGCCGGCCCGACTGACTTTAATTGCTCCGTGGCTTGACCAATTTGACCAGACCATAAAATCCAGTTGTTACCAGTTTCGCACATCGCATGCATCGCCTGAAGAATTCCGAGACATGGGTTGCCCCAAATTTAGCACGATAATTGTGCTTCCACTTAGTTTTAATTAAGCCTACGATCTTTAATAAAAGATTGGACACAATGACTCTCAAGTTTCACTCATATTTAGGTTACTACGATCACGCGCGTACGCTTCAAAGGAGATGAGTAAACGTATTAAATAAATGCTTTGTTTTGATAGCAAACAACTCATGGTTTTTTTTTTCAATTACCCGCGCGTTTTGCTTTAACTCAGTTTTGTTCTCTTTATGAAATGAAGAAAATTTATGAAATGTTTGATGTAACAAAAATAAGAATGGAATTAATAAATTAAATTTTCTTTAGCTGGGTGATTTACACATCCAATAGGTCAAACAATGCCAATTTTGTGGTATGGCCTTACAAGTCTTTCAATTTCGTAACGTAAACAAAATTTGGTCTTGACTGTTTTGTCGGCACCACCCGCACGTAAAATAGATAAAAAACGAATTATAGGAAATAATCTGTCCACCATTCACTTTACTTACGGCGCTGCGTCTGGTGAACATCCCACCCATTCACCCAAAAAAAACGTTTTGAAAACACTTTTATTGTGCGACTGTGCGTAGCTAAGAAGTGGGATTCCCTGCAGACAAACACTAGTATATCAGCAATAAAAAACACAGTTATTACATCATCCATGACTCCGGTATTTTTCTATCGAAACATGTACACAAAACTTGGCTAAGTGTGCTCTGGATATGTAAAAAATCTGCCACCGATTATTGCAAAGAACTCCCTACACTTCTGCATTTAAATATCACGTTATTGACATATACTTTATCATATATTTACTGTGTTTCTCTCTGCAATTATTTTTGAGACTGTTTAGCACAAAAGCCTCAGTGAATTAATTATTTTGCATTTTGAATATTAATAAAAAATATATATTACATTTAGCGGAGGTGAGAATTTTGAGATGTATCCATCTCAAAATTCTCACCTGGTGTGACGAGAATGGATACTGTCAGAAAGTAGTTCATTTGAAGGAAGCACCAGTGACTGAAAATTTGAAAAGAAACCAATCGTTTATCTTAGTATGGTAAGTTGGTAGGTTTGGTAGGTAACGCAAGTTACTATAATAGTTATGAGTAACGGTACATGTGGATGGATGGAAACTAGAAAGGGAGGACGAAAAAGGAAAGAAAAGACGAATGGATTGTTTGAGGAGTGATATGAAAAAAAGGGTGACGACTCATAGGACAGAATGGACGAAAAAACATATTATGCCTATTCCAAATAGCACGGGACAAGGGCCGGAAGATGATAATTTTGTATAGGTATTGACCGTGACAGTAACCCCCCTTTCACACTGCAGTCCAGTTTTGCAGGATCGGCTTTTTACGGTATCCTGCTAAACTGGACGCTGTGTTCACATGGCAGTTCAGTTTTACAGGATTCAGTAAAAAGCTGGTCCCGCAAAACTAGACTGCCGTATGAACACGGTTGCATCCTGTTTTTTTACCATTCACGCCGGTTATCAAGTGAAATGGACGTGAATACTTTCCTAATTTTCTATTGGTATTATCGGCGTCGGCAGCGAAATAGAAGATTATGGGTTCATCCTATTTTGACACAACGTTTGAATTTGGGTATTTTTCGGAATCTTATGAGCGATTTCAGAAGAGATGAGTCAAAATTTTCGGGGGCTGCCACCACTCCACTATCCCGCAAAAAACAGTGTCCAGCAAAAAACCGCACGCAGGAAGCCGTGTGAACACTGCTATTGAAATATATGAGTGATTAAACGGGATCCCGCTTTCTACTGGACTTCGGATCCAGTTTCTAGTGACAAAACCGAACGGCACAATTCGACCGTATCGGTTTTTTGCAGGATCCCGCATGCGGGATACTCGTGTGAACACTAGCATATAAACACATTTGCCATCAAACGGGATCTTGCAGAAAACGGGATCCTGTTAAAAACTGGACTGCCGTGTGAAAGGGCCCTAAGCGTTATGCAAACATTCTAATCTAAATCTTCATGAGACCCTTTAAATGAGAAAACTTTACTTTAAACCTAGCTATTCTTTATAGTACACAAAACTTATTATAAAATAATATTTGACAAAGCATATGTACAAAGGCGAGCTTAACTCAACAATGAATTTTCCTAAAAAGCCTCTTAAAATATCGTCTAAAAAAATTCTCTATAATTAATTTAAAATTTTAGGTCCCTATAACTCCCAGTTACCAACGTAATTATAATATAACGGTAACATTGATCTGATTTCCTTATCGACATAATTATTAAGTTCCTCGTAAAGACCAGACACTCAATAATTTAAAACTTGCTATAAAAGAATTAAAATACCTATATTAAAATATAATGGCCTGGCCATGTTTTCTGTGAGGGGCGCAATAACACGCGGTTGCGCGGACTTATTGATTTAGCAAGCACCCTCTCTGCCGATGTCCTCTGAATTTGCACTGATGTTTATTTGGTTTTGATATATTCTATGTCCCTATATAATAACCTAGTGGGTAGTTATATATTCGAGCCGTTTGGGGTTGAAACTCTCGGACCGTGGGGTCCGAGCGCCCACCAATTGTTTAAAGAACTTTCAAAACGCCTTGTTGACACTATGCGTGACTCAAGGGCTGGCTTTTATCTTGGTCAGAGAATAAGCATTACCATACAGCGTGGCAATGCTGCCAGCCTTCTGGGTACATTACAGTCGACCGCAATACGGAG
Organism: Mythimna separata; assembly: GCA_030763345.1. Taxonomy (NCBI): domain Eukaryota; kingdom Metazoa; phylum Arthropoda; class Insecta; order Lepidoptera; family Noctuidae; genus Mythimna; species Mythimna separata. The sequence continues at coordinate 14,518,375 of CM061167.1, read as the reverse complement.
GAGATTTTTTACTTTTTCGTTTACTTTTAGTTAGTTCTTAGGGTTTTTTATTTTGTGTTTTTTATGTTTGTCATGTACATAAATTGTTTTATTAGTTTCTAAAATAAATTAATTATTTGTCCCTATGTATATGTAATATCGCAGCATATGCCGAGTAAGGGGTCTTTTTGGCCTCACAAAAATTTTAATTTTATTTTAAAAATGTTTTTGTATGTATTATGTACGATTGTTTGAGTACGAATAAACGTTTTTCTTTTTTCTTTCTAAATGATGAGTAATATTATTTTTTCTGTCATTTGCCCAGTGTCGAGGAACTTGAAGTTATAAAGCTGGAAGATCAGCGAAGTAATAATGTCCATTTTAATATATACCTAGCCACATGCCTACGTAGTTATACAGACAGCTTAATATTTCTTCTAATAATCCTATTGCCCAAGAAGTCGAGCCGATCGAATTCTCTCAGGTGTCCTCACAATCCTGCGCCAGGACAGTCTGTTCTGGGTTTTCAATTTTGTCAATTGGGCTTTCTTGAGGTCTCTTTTGATGTTAGACCACCAGGTTAATTGCGGGCGGCCTCTCCCTCTATTGTTCGTAAATTTAGGGCTGTTTTTACCACATGGTTTTCGCTACATCTGTCACATGTCTAATACCATCTTAGGCTATGCTGTGTTATTTTTTTGCCCGTGATTGGCGCAACCCCAAAACTAAAACTGTTTTGTATATCGAATTTCGGAAAGTTTTTTAATGTATTTTAGAATTAACGGTAGGTAAAAGTTTGTAAAATTTATCTCAGACCTCAGAAACCAAGGATGATTATACCTAAGCTATTATCCTAGCAGCTTTCGCAGAAAATATCATAATATTGTTTTCTTTTGTTTCAGAAACTTCCTTACCCAAAGGCGGTGGGATTTATAGTCACAAATGAGTTCTGCGAAAGATTTTCTTATTATGGAATGCGAAGTAAGTAATTTTCTTTTAAATTATGTTACTGTGTATTGTGCTGTTGTTCTGAATTATTTTTATTTTATTGCAAAAAATAGTTTTAGTACTCGAAAGTTATTACTCTGCAGACATATATTTCTTATTACCCTTATTTATAAAACTCGCTAACCCTTTTGCTTATTTTAAATACTGATTAGCGAATTCTAAATGACTCTATAGAAAATTTACAAATATTGTTTTTTACAATTGAATTCGAACTGCTACTTTTATTTTAATACCAAGCATTGATAGTATTGAATCAATCCTGCGATACTCATTCAGCATCGAACCGAAATTACCTACTAGTTTACAGAACGTTACCTAATTACCTTATAGTTTCTGAGCCATAGTGAACAAATTAAAATGAAGGCCCTCTCTCGCTCGATCGTGTACTAAAATTATAATATTATACAAAGAGTTATTTTAATAGTAACGGGGCGGAATAAGTACTAACATAAAAATGTGTAAAGTACCCCAGCAGATTTGACAATGGTTATTATATGTATGGCATACTATTGTTTCGTGGTTTCTACGCTAGTGAGTTCAAAAACGTTTAATACGCGTGCGCATTAGTCATTGCACTCTCAGCTCCATAACGCCCTTGGATTTCGACTCAATGTAAATCCAACCTCGTGTGCAAAGACAAACTAAGCCCACTTGTATCAAGATATACTTAGATATTATTTTGACGCAGAAAATCAGATATCTACTTATAGTACAGTGCCTGGGGGTTTTTACCTGGAACTTGGTTGACTGTGGAGCTTGTTCTTAGCTTCACATATCAGTTTTTATTTTTTAAATCCATCCACAGTCAACCAAGTTCCAGGTTTGGATAATTTTAACGCCCCAGGCACTGGACTATTACTCACAATTAATGCCTGTTGGTCGGTAACCACTTTTCTTCTTCCTGCCCTTGTCCCATATTACTTGAGGTCGGTGCAACACGGTTTTTTTCTTCCAATCTGTCTTGTCATCCGCCTCTCTAAAACGAACTCCCTTTTCTTTCATATCACTCCTCATATAATCCATTCATCTTATTTTTGTCCTGCCTATCCCTGTCCATTTCTTCTACATGTATACTAGAACTATTTTAGTAACATTCATTTCATCCCTTGTCTTCACACGACCATACCAACGATTACCTTTCAACTTTTAAGTCACTGCACACTTTCAAACTTCCTCTAATTCTATTCTCATCTGATTCTTGTGGGTAATGTACTGTCTTCTTCTTCTTCCTGCCCTTATCCCATATTACTTGGGGTCGGCGCAACATGTTTTTTTCTTCCATTCTGTCCTGTCACCCGTCATAACATCACTGACTCCCTTTTCTTTCAAATCACACACAGTCCATCCATCGTTTCTTTGGCCTCCCTCTTCCTCTCCATCCGTCCACATGTAGATTCATAACTCTTTTAGTAACATGCATTTCATCCCTCCTCTTCACTTCGACAAACGATATACATATGTAATAGTATATCGTGGTGAGGCTCCACATCATTATATCCAGGATACTCCAGCATTATATTCATTGTGTCTGATTATCTGCAACCTATATAATATGTTAACATTAATATAAAATATGAATGTTAATAACATACAAAAGATATGGTTAGCATTAAATTAGCATAGACGTATTTCTCGACACAAACAATATAATGAAGTAATATTTTTACACATTTATGCGACACGTGCCGTATATTATGTACAAGTGTAAATGACACTGACAGGTTTGCACCACGTGGAATACGCTTGCGAGTAACAAGATAAATAAAAAATTGGTACCAATCCTATGGAAAGCTATCAATTAATTTGTTAACATTTTAATGGAAATACTTTTATTAGTCTACGTATTGTGACATTAGCTGATGATTATAAATCTGATAAATAATAATAAAATGGAAAATTCGTCCTAATTTAATCTTAGACTGGCCCATTTTTATTACCGATATAAACGCAAAAAAAGCACAAAACACGACGGATAAGAAACTTATTTTTAAACTGTGTTCATGGGACGTTTGGCCCCCTAAGCAGTAGTTTAGCAGTATATTATTGGCGAAAATAAATATTTCTCTATTGAAAAACTGTCTCAAGACACATTGATGCAAAGTCGAAACAAAAAACATTGTGACGATGTGGACACAACATGCTATGCAAATGTTTATGCCTCAAATATATAAAGGGACAAAATGTCCTCCAACATGCCAGTGTCACATGAATGCTTTGTAAAATGTTGGGGATCATGTTAAGGGACATTCTATCCTCTAATGTATTTGGCTTTAGGTTTTCAACTACACTATGCATCATCACTCAAGAGGATCAAGGACTCCAAGGATTTATTAATTTATTAAAGTGGTTAAAGAATACAAGGCAGCAGCAAGCTATTGCTTTTTACTTGCATATCATAACTATTTTGCTACAGCCTCATTATTAGAAATAATATTATTATTTCAGTTATATTGCGAATGTTATTTTACACTTTCCGCTCCAGCGACTTCGTTAACTTACATATTTAATGAAAGTTAGTTATAACAGATACGTAAGAGAGGTTATGATGATATTGTGTGCCATTAGAATTATAGTCCAGTCATTATAGTACCTACTTTCACCTCGGAATTCGAGATACCCAGCTGTAAGTCTGTAAATAGTTGTATATTGACACCCTAAAAGTTGTCTCAAAACCTACATATGGTAGGGTGTACGCAACTATGAAATTTCAAGGTCAAAGGGCCCAAAAATCGTTTTTTTGCGCTTTTTTTGTAAATATCTCATTTCCTAAAGGTTGTTTGCTATTTGTATAGTTCACAATATTGTAGAATACAAAATTCTCTACAAATTTTGTATAAAAACTTTTTCCTACGGTGAACCGTTTTCGAGATAGAGGCCGGAGAGCGCACGGTCACAGCATCACTTCAGGTCAATTGGTTCCTCCGGTCGAAAACGCCCCATATAAGTTGATACTATCGATAAATCAATGATTATAAATATTTGTCAATTTTTATTAACTATTATATTATATTTTATGATTTTTTTCCTAACCTATCCACTTTTTATTCAGTATTCATTTATTTAACAACACTTACCTGGCGTGTCAGACGTTTACTGACTAAAGCCCACTCCTGTTCCTTCTTTGCCTTTGTTCTATGGCCCCAGTCAGTGTACCCTTTCACATACCCCATGGCCCCAGTGGATTTCGACCCTGCTGGGCACCTACGATTTTCTGAAATGTTCTTGAAGTACGCATAGATCATTACGCGTCGTCGATGACTTGAGCGCAATCCGGATGGTAATTGGACGACAGGACGGCGATCTACGCATTGCTCGCCATCCGCCGTCGCCAGCATGGGCTTGTGAACAGATGTACGATGGAAAGGAGCAGTGCGTACTGAACTGAACTCGCTTACAGAGAATAATTAGTTTCTCTTACTATGCTATGCTTTTTTTAACTTAAATATCTCTATCTTGCTTTAATTTTCAAAGTAAATAACTAGGGTATGTCATTCATTAATAGAAATTGTAGCAAGAACCTATTAGCACGTAGGAAAAGTGATTACTGTTAACAATAATTTAAGAAATTAGTTTCTTGTTTTGAACTTGTATGGATATTATTTTTTTTGTGGCTGGTTTCAATAAAGTAGTACACCATTTTGGAAACTTGATTAGTTGCACCAATTTTTAAAAAAAACTTGCCATAGTAGTGTTCATACTTTTTTTTACACCAGGACAAGCTAAAGTTGGCTAAAAGTAAAAATCTTCAATAAATTTGGGTAATCACATAAGTTTCATTCATTTTTATGAAAAATCTAGAGGAATTCTGGATTTTTTAAGAATAGCAGTAGATAGTAGTTTTATTCAGGTTGTCGCTACAAAAAAAAAACAGCAATATTTAAACAACTGTGGTAATGGTAGAGGAAAATATCACAACAGATCTAAATTTTAAAAGAATTTATTTGTGTTATTTCACTTATTACTTAAAAAATATTTGTGTGATATTTTTTTTTGTATTTTTCTCCGAATAGTCACGACTATTCAGACAAATATTTATAATCATTGATTTATCGATAGTTCATTAACTATAATATGGCGCGTTTTCGACCGGAGGCACCAGTTGACCTAAAGTGATGCTGTGACCGCGCGGTCTCCGCCCTATATCTCGAAAACGGTTCACCGTAGGAAAAAGTTTTCTGAGCAAAAATTGTAGAGAATTTTATATTCTACAATATTGTTAAATATACAAATAGCAAAAAAAACCTATAGGAAATGAGATATTTACAAAAAAAGCGCAAAAACCCGATTTTTGTGACCCCCGACCATGAAATTTAATAGTTGCGTACACCCTACCATATGTAGGTTTTGAGACAACTTTTAGGGTGTAAATATACAACTATTTACAAACTTACAGCTGGGTATCTCGAATTCCGAGATTCTTACCTTAATTGAGCTAATTTGACTGGACTATTAATAGATACTGTTTTAACTAGATACTAACGACATGCCCCAGCTTCGCACGAAATCTTCTAAAAGACTGCTCCTCGCCCTTGCTCCGGTGATTACTTACCTACAAACAAAAAAATTGTTCGCACATCAATTGATCTTCGTAGTAGTTAAGGGTTCTTGGGGCAAGGAAGTTCGGGAAAGACTGAAGGAAATATGGTAAATTTTGTTAATTTCTACCATAATACGCATGGATTTATGGATAGCTCGCTGTCTAAGAAAGACTAAACACGGTTCGACGGCGCGTAGTGTTCCATGAGTTCCTCAAATGTCAGCAAAATTTACGGAACCCGTTAGAGGCGATGCCTGTGGGATGAAGAGTTACCGTGGCCTTGCCATAGGGCAACTGAAAGGACGCGGGTGGGTTCGGTAAGACAGTCAGTAAAAGTCGCGACCAGAGACTCCCTCTCATTCCTCATAGATTGGGAAAAGTAATTTGTTGATATCCCATAGAAAAAAGTGTAGAGTTTAAGTTAAAAGATTACTTGCCACCTTTGAATCGAGCTAGTCCAAATTTCGTTCTTATTTCGTCACCATACATTCTTCTAGTATCTAATCAGTTTCCTAAGGCACGTCCAATTGTGAACATCACTTGCCGTATAAGGCGCGCAGTGACCATATCTATGCATTTTTCGACCTGGTTTAAATATATTAACACTACTATCATGTGAAATGTATGTCATATTGCACCATCGGCTATTAGTTATCAATAAGAGGTAAGGTAGGCACCTAAATACGTATGCGTATAATGTTAACAGTAAATCTATTGTTAAGGGATCTTGGGTTTTAAACACTGTTTTAAGCTATCACGGTTTGTTTCACAATTTAAATTGTCACTTATGGGATATCTTATCGGGAACTCAAAATAATGAAAAATCACGGAAGATATCCCGTAAGTGACAATTTAAATTGTTATCTTGGGTTCTGTCTTCTGAAACTAGCTGATATATACCATTACCTACGCCTACAGTCTGTAGGTATGGCTTCTGCCACGACCTTAACTGCCTCGTTGGTCTAGTAGTCACGAGAGTGACTGCTGAGCGTTGGGTCCTGGGTTCAATTCCCAGGTCGGGTAAAAAGAACATCACGCTTACCATCAGATGGGATTGCAGTCAAGCACTGGTTTATGTTACATAATAAAAGTGCCATTGGGTTTTTTCGAGAAATTATACTGTGCCCGGAGTTTGGAACTTGGTAAAGTAATGCCACCGTACCTCAGAAAGTTCGTAAAGCCGTTTTGGTCCTGCATCTTCTCTCTCCGGTCGTACCGTTTTGCCGTCCCATCGGACTATGAGAGTAAAGGAAAAAAAACACCTGTTTGCGCTCACACTTGTGCACTATAATATCTCCTGCGTACTTGACTGATCTTTGTTGAGAATGGCCACCGTGATCGAAAATCGGTCGGCAGGATTATTATTATAGCTTCTGCCTGCTGCTAAGCCCGCATGAAAGTAGAAAATTATCCCAGAAGTATGTACTCCAGGTAGTATTCAAGAACAATATATTATGTGCTAATAGTGTATCACATACAAAGTGTTTATGACAATATGACAATTTGAAAACACTAGCAATACTCATTATTATGAATAACTTTTAGTATGAGACCAACCCACAAATCGCAAAAAAAATTTAGCTGTCCCGTACATTTTATCGACTTATGCAAACGTAAATGTATCAGACACCTGAATTTTTTTACACTGTATGTGTGCTTCCAGTACCTACCACCTACCTACCAGTGCTCGAGCCTATGGATAAGAATCCATAGGCTCGAGTTACTATATGGTTACGATCCCTTTCCGAGATGATATGTGTACCTTAACCTATCAATACCCGCGAAACGAGACACAATAGTAAAACAATAACAGCGCGGTCCTATGAGACCGGACGGGGATTCATGAATTAAAAGTCAAGTGGAGAGACATCAAATCTGTTAGGCAGTGTTAGACTTTTTTAACTAAACCTACCCATGTTCCCTCAATTACCCTTTGCATTCTAGGGTTGCGGTGACCCTTCAGGGTAAAAAAATATGATGTTATGTAGATCTATGAACTGAACAGATGTGTCCATGCTGTGCGATTAGCTATGGAGTGTTTCAACTTTGACAGATTTCCTGTTGGCTATTTTACAGTTTCAAGGTTCATTTTTCTCCAAAAAAATTACTCTTGAAACCATTCTTTTACCTTATGTGATATATTGCCTTGGCAGTTGTTTTTTATAAACAATACCGCTGCAAGCATGCGTTACATTTTTTCAGATACAAATTTTTAAACAGGTACTTTTCTTGATATTAAATAATAGGGCCATTAATCATTCATTATAACAAGAAAGTACCTATTTTGATTTACCTATTATAACTCAGCTTACCGATCCACAATCACACACATTAAACATATTAAACTCAGACACTTTATAACACATCATTTTTATCTAAATAGACTATTGTACACCAACGATAAGAGTAAAAGAATGGCAAATAAAAAACTTAATTAAATATCGTAGACGTAGGTGTAAGTGTGATGATGACGTCACGAACTTGACGTAAGTTGTATCGAGCTATAATTAATAGTTAAATATTGTTAGGATCTGTGCAAACGTGCCACAATTATAGGCACCGCAACCGCCAATAAAGTTGATGGGCTTTAAAATACTTAAAATATTGTTTAAAAACGCATGCGGACAGTTAATCATCATCTTCCTGCCCTTGTCCCCGTTCTTTGAGGTCGGCGCAACACGTTTTCTTTATCCATTCTTTCATGTCAACCGTGACAACTCATGTACTCATAGTTATCTTCGAATATTTGCAGTCGCGTTCGAGTGATGTTACTATCTTGTGATCAGTAGTGAAGATTCGATATGACCCACAAATGCAATCGCTCACTCTTAAGCAGATAAATAAAATAATCATCCAGCAACCAAATGTTTTGCACAACGACACCATAGCAACAAAATTGTCGCTAAGCAGTGGTTGGTCTGAATTGATTCCTCTATTAGGGACTGTAAATTGTATTTTTTTATTTTTGATATGCTCACGTTTGACTTTAAATATCTCCTGATGGTAATCGATGATTTATGCGATTTTGAAGTATACTTGCCTAGAACTAACCTAGTCACTCTTGATAACGACCCCCTAGGTGGTTGCTATCAGGAAACCGCCTCGTGCAGAGAATCTGTGTTCTTAAGATTATTTTATCTCTTCATGTCAATTTTGAAAAGATGAAAATCCAGCTGCCATATGTCACCGATACGGATTACCAATCGACTCAAAGATACATATCATGAGTGCAATTTTATCTTAAAGCATATGAACTGATAAATTCTGGCGCGGTTCAAGGTTCTAAAAAATATCGTTTTATAAAGCAGTTGTGTTGCAAGTTAGCCAATATTTAATCGTATCTAAAAGGCAGATTGCTTGAAGTTTTCAGTTTTCATGACTTAGCATAAGGGAGCCTATGCTAAATTATGAAAACTGGTATTGATTATGACAAAAACCTTAAAAACGCTGCTTTCGGCACCAATAGCATTTGAGCACCGAAGCGCTAAAGGCAGCTTGGCTGTTGAAACTTTATAAAATTGAATTGAGAGCCTTTTGAAGTGGGCCAAAAAGGAGGAAAGTTTTCGATACCGTAGTTACTCAGATACCCGCGAAACGAGACACAATAGTAAAACAATAACAGCGCGGTCTCATAGGACCGGTTGGGGATTCAAACGTTAAGCAGTTTACGTATCTATATATAAAAGGAGAAACTGACTGACTGACGTATCAGTGCACAACCGAAATTGCTGGACCTAAGAACGTGACATTTTGCATAAGACTTCCTTTTATGTTGTAAACAAGCACTAAGAGAGGATTTTCCAGAGATGAAACGGGGATCCAAAATTTCTACGGTAAACCCTTTTTCACGGTAGCGAAGCCACTGACAAAAGCTTGTAATAGACAAAATCAGAGAAAAAAGTATTTAATAAAAGATTCAGACCATGGCAATTTTTTTCTCATAAATAACTGTAATCAGTTCAATGTCAGACACAATCTTAGATTATCTCTAAACCATCATCATCATGTTTTTTTAACTGGTTCAGGTGAGAGGGTGAGACTAAATAATAAAAGCATGAGATATCGTATAATGACAAGACAGTTTAAAAGTACCTTATCATAGACACGTGCGTTAGAGAGACACCTCTCTATTGCACGTGCCTGTTTAGTTTTAGACTCATCATCATCATCATTCTCATTATCTATAGTCTGTGTGCATTCTAGTATTTCAGTCTCCTTTATTATATCTCATTATTGTTTACGATAATAAAGACTGATAACAGTTTAAAAAATACATGATTGTGCACTTGAATCTATTGTTATTATACACAAACTATTGCCCTCGACTTTGCCCGCGTCTAACGTAAAACAGCACCAATGAAATTTGGTCACGATTTTAAAGATTTCTAAGTAGGTTACTTCTTATAAGAACAGCCATCTGACTGAAAATCCTGTCTAAATTGGTCTAACTGTTACGGAGATTAGACGGGTCGAATATTCAGAAGCATTTGGAAATATTACAGAATAAAAAAACAAAACTGAAAGAAACAAACAAATAACTTTCAGAAACAAATAGTTTGCATAGCTCAAATATTGATCGCTTTTTTTAAATTAAATTATATTAATATTCCGCTTTTTTTGTATTTCCAAACAAGCATAGAATTAGTATAGATTGGATTTCCAATCTACAGTAACATTTTCATTTTTGCTTCTAATGAATAAACTCAAAAACAAAGGATAAAGGCTATATTCGCTACTTTTATGCGGGCTGGCAGAATAGTTAATATAAACAAGCCAGCAAAAAACCTCTTTATATACACGTTTAGGTACAGTAGAACTGATATGTACGTCTTTTTATTTATGGGTTAATGGAGGATTAAATGACAGTTTGTGTAATCTAGATCGTTTGAGTCTTCTCAATTACTGTTTTCCTAAGTGTCTCCACTCATTCAAGACCGTTTTCATGATTAGCATCTATGCGGAGGCATTAGCTATTTGCGAATTCCATGATCTATATTATGCTGTTTCAGAGAGACTTCTATTTTTTATGAACTATTCTCACACGTATCTTATTGAACTTTAAGTCGGTGGACAACTAAGTAATAATATCAATAAAAATTGAGTTCGATAAATGATAAATTTATTTCGCAAAATAGGTTTTTAATAAACACTTTTAAACGCGAACTTTTCATCGTCAATTCAAACGGACTATCGTTTGCATTGACGATTTCCAGATGGATACCAAAATTATTATATTAATGTACACTCGTGTATACAATAATGATTAATTTTATTATTATTGAAACACAGTTAAACAACACAATGGATAAAAATATAATAAGTATGGACACAAACGAAATTTCTGCCAACAGACCTGTGGAAAAAGAAATTAAAAGAAAAGTAGACGATACTGAGTAGCAAGAGTAGTGAAGACTTCAACTTAAGTATCAAATTAATGTACGCATATAATTTAAATATTAATGAATACTTATATTAATTTTATAATGGCAAAAACGTCAGTTAGGTACTTAGTCACTATACGACATTTTACATTAAATTACTCTTCTTTTTATTTATGTTAATTTCCCCACTCTGTTTTCATGCCTCTATTAATATATCACCAAAACCAAGTGCGTCTAATTCCCGCTTAGTATTTACACTTCGCAAGGCAAAACATGCCATTCACGGTGCTCGAGACACACAACAAGCTATTGACCTTAAATATTATGTAAAACAGTTACATAACATTCAATATTTTGCCACACTTCCATTCTAATAATAAAAACATGAACATATTTTTTTTCTGTCGATCTCTTACGTTTTGCAACTAAACTTTAGACCTACTTCATGCAAATTGTCAATATTATTGTGTTGTTGTGCGTTGCCATGTCCTTATAAATAATACTTGTGATTTCGATAGTCTTTCCCTTGAACTGAATACCATTTTTAATTATATATATAGAAACTGTAAAGCAGACTCTTTTGTTGCGGGAACTACATTAGACCAACGCAGACGTGGACGACGCCTGAGTTGTACATAGGACCGCGTCGCGTGGCGTGAGTCTGATGTAGCTCTACAAGTCTAGTTGCTGTATAAAATGTATGGAGGCTGAAGCGCCCGGATCGGCAGACGTGGCCCCAATGTAGTTTGACCTTAACGAAGGCACAGAAGAATAATGATAATGCGCATAGAAATCTTCGTCACTGTTCGGCAACGGTCGTATTCCTCGAGCGTCGGAAGACGATATGTATGTATAAGGAGTGGTAAAGTGCATTTTCTTAATGCATAATTTAATAGAATTATGAATACTATAATTATAATTTATTAGAATACTATCTATCTGCCTAGCCTTTTCCCAACTATATTGGGGTCGGCTTTCAGTCGAGCCGGATTTAGCTGAATACCAGTATTTTACGAGGAGCGGCTGCCTATCAGATCTCCACAACCCATTAACTGGGGTAACACGGTACTTCATGGCAAGACTGGAGTCAGATTTACTGGCTTCTGACTATCCGTAACGACTGCCAAAGATCTCCAAATGACAGCCGGGACCAACGGCTTAACGTGCTTTCCGAGGCACGGAGGAAACTCGTTATGTTAAGATGGTCACCCATCCACAGACCAACCTAGGCAAGCGTTGCTTAACCTTGAAGATCGACCTGTGCGGCTGTTATTATTTAGCCACGAGCTCCTCCATAATTTATTAGAAAACGACAATAAAATTAGCGAAAATCTGCATGCGCATTATTCATTTGGAAATACTGTAATGGCTTAAGCTTACTTGTAGTAAAGGTTCCCATTGGAACCTTTAAACTTGCAATGTCCTTTACGTAAGATACTTATTTGAGATCCTGGTGGTTTTTCTCACGAATTGGATACCATTTTTAATTATCGCTGTAGACTATTGTAGTGACCGTAACGAAGGTCATCATTCAAGACTTTTTTATTTTGTTCTTACGTTGAACGCTTCAACCTTGACAGATCGCATGGTAAACAAAGGTATGCGTACATCTTTATTAAACCTGTTCTTCTAATAACATTGTATACTATCACTACTCTGATAAGTACAGCTTACAATGTCAAGAACACACTATGAAATTGCAATAGAAGACAGTTTTGAGTGTTTTACTTACTCTTTCCTAAGAGGAGCTCGTGGCTAGATAATAACAGCCGCACGAGTGGATCTACAAGGTTGAGCCGCTTGCCAAAGTTGGTCTATGGATGGTGACCATCTTAACATACCGAGTTTCCTCTGTGCCTCGGAAAGCCCTTTAAGCCTAGGTCCCAGCTGTCATTTGTAGATCTTTGGCAGTCGTTACGGATAGTCAGAAGTTAGTAAATCTGACTCCAGTCTTGCCATGAAGTACCGTGTTACCCCAGTTAATGGGTTGTGGAGGTCTGTTATGCAGCCGCTCCTCGTAAAATACTGGTACTCCGACTCAGCTAAATCCGGCTTGGCTGGAAGCCGACCCCAATATAGTTGGAATAGACTAGGCAGATGATGATGACTTACTTGGATTAAGTATACTACATCTTTCCTAAATCCTTTCAATCTCTATTATTACTCAATTTACATTTATCATTATTTAATATTACTACATATTAATTTGTACATAACTGTAAAGCACAAAATTAATGTAACTCAAACTGCCCATAAAATGTCGCCGTGGGCTAACGCGAAAATAAAGGCTTGCGTAAAATGTCATTCATTTGAATTTTATCGATGGCTGCAGCGGACATAATCAGGTAGCCTGGACATGAACGGCTTTATACGCTGAAATTAACACCAAGCTGTTAATATTGCAAATTGTGGATATGGTTAGGTTACATTCGGGCCGAGTAAATGGACAGTGGATAGATGAAATGGTAACAGGAATTTCCGGTTTTGAGGAAATTATTTGTTTAGCCTTAGCATTATCGGCCTTGTAATGTTCTCCAGCTGTTGGGACTCAGACCTTCTCTCGAGTAGAGGAAATGGGGCTGTAAACGCGGGCCCAGTGCAGATTGGTGGATATCACATGTCTTTTAATTATTTGTTTACCTCGGGTTAAAGACTTAGACCCGAGAAGGAGTTTGACGACCGAGCGTAGCGATGTCGCCAATAATAGAGGTTAGAGGATTCTTACTTTCGTCCCTAAGGTAACAATGTACTACTAATAGTACTACGATGTCTAAGCATCGTCATCTCTACACGTCATCCAAATTCGTTTTGCTTTTAACTTTAGAAAATGAATTTTATAAAATAACTGCTATTTTAGACCTGCATGCTGGGCCACAAACGGAATTAATGAAAGGCACTGAGATGCTGCGATGAGCTCGCTGTTACGTAATGCTAAAAGGAATGCGAAATATTACGCACATCAAAACAATAAGACATGAGTATTGTAAAAAAGAAATCTGAAAGGGGTCCACCTTTTATAGCAGATTTTTTTATGAATGGACTTTGTGAAAGTTGATATGAGCAAAAACAGAAACTAAGCGAATGATTTTTTTAATGCCCAGTAAATCCTTCTTATTTTATTAGGTAGTACACGTTTGTACATCTTATGTACTTTTATTTTCATTTTGTATCACAGTTTGTATATTAAGTTAATAAGTGGTATATATAGCATAATTAATTAAATACAAAAAAATTATCCCAAATTTTGATTTACATTAAGAGACATTCTCTAAGAGATTGTGAGTGTCGTAACAATTAAGATACAGGGTCATACCAGACGTTCGTAAAATGCAGTTATGATTGTTGCACCATGACATTATTGAATCCACAGAACATATAAAGGAAGTTAGAAAGGAAATAGTTCCTGATTTGTATCGGAACGCGTGTCGCCGTTTGTCTCCCACTCTTTTATTTCACTACAAGCAGAAAACCAATGCCTACGCGGATTACGCACACAAATAAACAACATACACTTCGATCGTGAGTTTGTTATTGGTTGTCACACTAACGCAATTACTGCGTTTGACGAACACTCATACACGCGTAAAAATCTCATGTATGCTAGGGCGACCAAAAGGTCGATTATTGATATCGATAAAATTAATGTAATCTTGATTCTTACTTTGCGAGTATTGTGGACTATGTGGACTTCTGTAATACATGTTGTGAACACGTACGATATTCATATATCATTCAACAAATAAAAAAATACATTACTGAATTATTAAAAACAATTTTATTATTAAAATTAGGATTTAACATGGAATATTTACCGGTTTATTATTTGATTATTAGAGAAAGTCGGTTGTCTCTCAACCTTAGATTTCCGGTGCTTATCACCAGTTCAAAAGGAAAAAAATATTGTCCCTGAAATGATACGGGTGCATTTTATTCCTAATCTATATTAACGATTTGCCGAGAGAAATAAATGTCCAGAGTGTCCTTTTTGCAGACGACATCTCAATAGTATTTCCATGTGACGACGGTAGCAACATAAATTCAATACTGGTCGACACTATATTTAATACTGACAAAAATAGTAAATTGGCAAAAGGACCACAATTTGAAAATAAATTTCTCAAAAACTAAAATTATGCAATACAGTCCTTATCAAAAACGTTCATTGAGTATTAACTACTCATTCAATGACATACCGCTCCAGTGTGTCGATGAATTTAGACTCATGGGACTGATAGTTGACACTAATATAAATTGGAAGGCACATATTAATTTTGTATCAAACAAAGTTGCAAGTTTTGCGTATGCTTTAAATGAGTCGAAAAGATCAACCGACTTCAAAACAGCGAAGACAGCGTACTACGCGTACGTCTACTCGTGGTTAACATATGGCATTATTGTATGGGGAAATTGCGTCGAAGTAGAAAAACTTTTCATTTTACAAAAAAGATGTGTGAGAATTCTTGCGAATATAGACCAAAATATGCAGAGTTGTAAACCTTATTTTATTAAATATAAAATGCTCACCCTAACAAGCATCTATATTATGGAGGTAAGCAAGTTTGTTAGAAAACATGCGTCGTTATTCCCTGTGGCTAAGAATCAAAGACCGCTGCAACGCTCATTAAGAGTAAAAAATGAATTAGCATTGCCAAGTTCAAAATTAGCTATGTTTCAATCAGGACTTCTTGTAATGTGCATAAAAATTTACACTAAATTACCGAATGAGATTAAGGACATAGAATTTGATAATAAATTTGTAAACGCATTTAAATTGTACCTAATACAGAAGTGTTACTATAGCTTAAATGAGTTCTTAACAAATTGACATTCTGTAATATTAATATTATCAAGATTATTTGAAGATTGACGCGTATAATTGTAATAAAGACATCCAATAATTAATAAATTAATAATTAAATGATGACAATAATAACGTAATAATAAATCTTGAATAACTTTATTTACTTAATAATGCATGCAATTATATTTTAATTTAATTTATATTAATCAACAAAAATGTTGCGGTGCCCTAGCAGGGTCCATGTACGAAACTTATAATTTTGTAGCAAGACCTTGTATACGTCATGAATGCAATAAATAAATAAATACGTATTTATTAAGTAGCATACGCTTGCTCTCTTTTAATTTAATATTCCGAAGGTTTTCGGTGTACTTTTTTCTATTTGCTTCAGATGTTTTGCAGATTAGTAGCAATTCTTTCGAAGGGTACAAAAAACCACCTTTATCTTTTGCTACTATTTTTTTTTTAGCTTTAATTACTTTTAATTCAATAGCTTTACTTACTGAACTATTTATGTGTTTAACGATATATCTGTGCGGATAAGCATTTGATTTTAAGTTTCTTTTCCCTGACTTTGTTGTTATGTAATTATCATCATCGAAATGTTGCGAACTAATTGTGCTACATTTAGTAGGGATCCAATCAATTCTACCAGTTGTCTCAATCCATAGTTTTCTTATACCTGGATCTGTTGGAAACAAAACGTATTAAATCATAATTATGTTAGTTTCAATTAAAAAATTCATTAAAACTTAAATACATAGAAACCTTACTCAAAATCTATTAATCGTGATAAATAATGTTATTTTAGTTATAAAGTGTTCTATTGATAATAATCATTTGTACCATAGTAATTATCGACATTGTTTACAAATTGGCACAGCACTATCGATATGTCAAAATTTCGTGGAATTGTACTTTTGGTTCTCTCGCAGTAAACGTAATACATTGCGGGATCGCTCAAGTCGTGCAAAATGGGGTACCATTTTGCACGACGTGCAAATCTATTGCAAGCAATATATTACTATTGGTCTGATTGCGATTATATCGTTTTTGTCTACAAACTTCATAATGCTAATGTTATAATTACAAATATCACAAGTATTTTAATGTTTTTGGACTTACCGATAGAAAGAAATCACATCTCGTGCTACACTACACACCTAGCTTCTTTTCCGATACGTTACAATAGCGCAAGACGGCATAATTTAATATTTTTGCGGAGCTTACGTACGCTGTCAAAACAAAAGCACGATTGCTGACCGGTAAAGTAAATTTCGGTTGATTATGAGCATTCGCTCATAACCGCGGCGCGCGTGCCACGCCCACAAGGCCTTTCTAACTTCCTTTATATGTTCTGTGATTGAATCAACCTAATTTTGGCTCTATAAACTAATTGATTCAATCAATCGCTAGCTAGTGCCGCAATGGACGGTCAATTTTAACTAAGTTTTGTGACCGTATGATGTTACAGTTCCGATTGATTATTCATCGTTACGACTTGTAGATAATGGTACAAATGGTAGACAGAGAGTTTCATATATGAAAATTTTGAAATATTGTGACTTATTTTTCATTTATACTGATCCAAGTTTTTGATTAGTTCTAATAGTGTTTCATTTGACACCTCTGCCTCCACCTGCGCCTCCTCCTCCTCTGCGATTTCGGTTTTGATTCCGGTTCCAATTTCAAAAAAGCGAATTTAAAAAACTCCGATTCGGTTCCGATATAACCATTTCTATATGTGTGACTATGTATGATACACTATTTCTATTGCTGAGCCCTTTAGCTCTGGTTAAATTATACCACTTTATTCAAGTCGCTCCCAGTTTTATTAACATTATTGAGACATCGTTTGTAAATCAATAAAAATAATGCAGGCAGCACTTCATTTTTATCTAATGCTTTACAAGCCATGTTAAGACCAGAACAATTACGAACTTACTTTGATACCCCATTATATTAACCCCTTTAGGAGCGTTGTTGTAATCCTGGATCGAGTCAGTAAAATCTGACACACCCTGGATCAAGAATCCACACAGAGCGAATTTACAGGCCCTCAAGGAGGAATTATTTGATCATTTCCCACCAAAAAAAAGATTGAAGGATTGTTTCTAAAACCATCCCTTCTTAACGCTTACCTTCGGTACAAAATTTTGAAGCAATGTTCTTGTATGAACGAATTCAATGTTTTTATTATATAAATTTAAATAACGATACCGTATGCAGGTTATAATAACAAGCAAGTGAAACAAGTGGCCTTGCGCTACACACTAGATTGGCGCGCCGACTAACTTTTACGGTCAAATAGTACTCGTTTCTTTCATTCAAGGCCTGCAATCCGTATCGGTATTCATAAATATTCTAAATAAAAACACTGTTTTTTTAGTACTTTGAAGATAACTCCAAATCAAGACCATTAGTACAGTTTTTATGAGTGAAAGATTCGCCTTGACCGTCGTCGCGTCGTTGAGACTATATTGATAAAAGAAATCAGTAATGAACGATGACATTCAGTTTTTATAAGGACTATTTAGCATAAGGTTAAAGTTTTAATTCACAAACAGTTTGAGTTTTAAAGCGGAATGCACGTACGAACTTTGTTGCATTGTATGCAACACTTAGTTTGTGTACGTAAAGAACATTGAACACTCTGTTCGTCAAACATGTCTCGAGCGATCCTATTACTATGTTCTTCGTGAATCGCTGCGACCAAATAACTTTCCGATACCTCACAATCGACTACTTGCAATGGCAGATCCATGACTATTAAGCTGAAGTTCATGACTGTTGTATGCGAAATTATTTAGAACTATGTTCGCGTTTATGTTCGAATTTGCCGTCCATACGAACGAACCTCTTCTACTTCTTCTTCCTACCCTTATCCCATATTACTTAGGTTCGGCGTAACAAGTTTTTTTCTTCCATTCTGTCCTGTCACCCGTCATACTATCACGAACGAAGCTAATACTAAGTTAATGTTCAATTTTGATGTTTGTATTCGCAATGTTTTTTTTTTTAATTTGTTATAAACTAGTGCTTGACTGCAATTCCTGATGGTAAGCAGTGATGCAATGTTCGTGTTCGTAACTTCGCACAGGATTTAACAGCTCCCCGTTCTGTTGCAGCAATCCTGTCACTGTACCTGCGCGACAAGCTGGGCTACACCGACAACGGCGCCACCGTCATCTACCACGTCTTCACCATGTTCGCCTACTTCTTCCCCCTCGTCGGAGCCATGATCGCAGACGCCTGGCTCGGCAGGTTTAGGCAAGTATACATACCTAGTTTTTTTGTTAATTCTGAGAACTGACGGTGAGCAATGGGTAGCTCGCCATCCGACCATCCATTAACGGTCCAGACCGAGCTCAAATTGTCGACGACACATAGTGTTCCACCCTCGCCTGAAGGCGATGTCAGCATATCGTATGGGTCCAGCAGGGTTGAAACCTACTGGGGCTATGGGTTATTTGAAAATGAACAATGGGGGTCTACAACGAAGGCATAGAAGGAACAGGACTGGATTTTAGCCAGAAAAAGTCTGATATCCCGCTCCGCCGAGAGCGGGAGAAGTCATTGAATGATTGCCCTAATAAAAAAATTGGCTATAAGACTACTTACTTGTTTTTGGTCTTCTAAGGATATATTAAACTGTGCTAATAAATTAACCCTTATGACCTGTTTACATGCCATACAGAACACGTTTGGTTTTGTCATATATATTGTAGGTACGGAAATAACAGTAAATACATAAGTAGAAGTACTTAGGAATGGTATGTAACATTGTAACACCATTTTTATCTGGGTTAATTTGCCATAATTACAAGTGGGACGATTTGTCGGAAAACAAAAGAACGTCTTTAGACTACACCTATATACATAATAAAATAGTGGCGGGGTTGCACCCCCGCTCTTTTCCAAACTAGTGCGAAAAACGGTCAATGGCGTGCATGAAAGCGGTGGGATAAGAGCGGGTTTTCTAGTATCTGTATTGAAAAAGATTTATCCAATTCAGTGCAGTCGTTTGGATGTTATGCGCGTATAAAGATTTTATCGACAATTCATTTTATTTTTGAAAAGATTAGGCAATGAATTTTTCCGAATATTTTTTGTGTAACTTAATTAATGAGCTATGTATTATTTTCCAGGACTATATTATATTTATCATTAGTGTATGCAGCCGGGAGTACGTTAATATCAGTGAGTGCAATGCCACAACTCAGTTTACCTACTATGTAAGTACCAAACATACTGTATCATAAGAAACGTTTTCAAAACTCGTCACATTTTTATTCGCCTCTGCTCGCTTCTGTCTTCCCGTCCGATTATAATTTATATGTCTTCAAGGCTAGAGTGAACAGGCTCTTAATAAACTCTTACTATCAGGTGGG
Organism: Mythimna separata; assembly: GCA_030763345.1. Taxonomy (NCBI): domain Eukaryota; kingdom Metazoa; phylum Arthropoda; class Insecta; order Lepidoptera; family Noctuidae; genus Mythimna; species Mythimna separata. Next base: position 14,498,278 of record CM061167.1, on the reverse strand, counting down.
ATTTCAGTGAAGCACTAGTTTATATATCAATTTAAAAATAAAACACAGAGAATCATTGTGTGAACAGGTGTGTTTATGAATAAATTTAATATCCATTAAAATTCGAAAATGTCTTATCAATGTTATAATTACAGGTTAAATAATAGCATCATACTATTTAAATCTTATTCAAAATCAAAATAATAGTTATTTGTGCAACAAGAGAGTAAAGTTGGTTTTTGCCGCGAGTGTTGATTTTGAATCCCGAGTAAGCGAAGGATTCTATATTTGAATCACGAGCGTAGCGAGTGATTCTAGGTTAGAATCCTGAGTGCAGCGAGGGATTCAAAGACACGAGATGCAAATAGCTTTGGTCTCGTGTAGCACATACAACTTTTCACTTCAGCAGCGAGAACAAATAATGTAAAGGTAATAAAAAATACAACTTGGTAATATGTAACATACAGAGTAACTCACTAGTTACAAACTTTTATGTTAACTTTCAAAGTTTGGGATAATTCTATGAAGTAAGATAACAGTACAGTCTCCGAAAAAGTATTTGCACACTTTTTAAGTCTCCATTGATTAAAAATATCATAAGCTTTAAGATATTTTTCGCGAGACTTTTCAGGCAGGAAACTTAATTCTGCATTTTTTACATACTGCTTCAATTCTTCCGGTGTTAAATCGCAGACATCATCACTGGATTCACTCATATTTATTTATTATTATTTTAATAATATCCAACGTGTATCGCACTTTGTAGCTAGCGAACAGAAGAAAAAAACAATAAAAAATTAAAGCCCGCTATTTTTTAAAGATGCGTTCGGAAATTGCACTATTACTAAATTATTCTGTCACAATAAAGATTGTTAAAACTTTAAATAATTATGTAGATACATGATAAACTTCGTATTTTGACGTGACAACGTCTTAAATTAGGTTGCGGCTGGGAGTCACTTATGAAAAAGTGTAACGCTCGGTAACGTTACGATGAGTCACCGAACGAGAGAGAGGCCCGCCGAATGCCTTGCTTCTCTCTCCCACTCAACTATGATCGGTCTGCCGCGCGCGCAGCACTAGAGAATTTTAGTAAACAAAATATATTTCTATAGTTAAAATTTGTGCAATTCTTATTTTCATTCAATTCCTTGTTCCTATTGTGCAATTTAATTATATTCATATCAATAAATATTCTACCGAGAAAAAGACGTTGTCACGTAAAATCTTCGCCCGTAAAAACGACTTTACAGGCAACCATTTTTTTTTTTTAATTCAACATCTCTTTATTTGATCATAAAAAAATATAATTCGATTATTAAGAGAAAAGTATAATAATTACATTTAAACCTGGATTTGAAATTTTATAGGTGACGTGTTTCCGAACGTTTTATTGTTGGTTTCTTTTTTGAGCCTATTATATATGGAATTTGAAAATCGAACTTTGAATCGACTTGTTTCTATCTCTCGCTCTTTTCGTATCGAAGTGAAAGTGACAGAACAAAGTGAAGTTCAAATTTTTCGAATGTTGTGAGTAGACCCAGCCCTGACTCGGCATTTAAAAAAAATAATTAAAAAGTTACTTTGTCTCACGCTCGCAGCAAAATCGAATTTTGCTCACTGTCTTTAAACTGCAAAACATACTTGTTTGAGGTGCTGAAGTGAAAAAATATTTTTTTCACCTCACTTTGTTCTGTCACTTTCACTTCGATACGAAAAGAGCGAGAGATAGAAAGAAGTCGATTCAAAGTTCGATTTTCAAATTCCATATATAATAGGCTCAAAAAAGAAACCAACAATAAAACGTTCGGAAACACGTCACCTATAAAATTTCAAATCAAGGTTTAAATGTAATTATTATACTTTTCTCTTAATAATCGAATTATATTTTTTTATGATCAAATAAAGAGATGTTGAATTAAAAAATACGAAGTTTATCATGTATCTACATAATTATTTAAAGTTTTAACAATCTTTATTGTGACAGAATAATTTAGTAATAGTGCAATTTCCGAACGCATCTTTAAAAAATGGCGGGCTTTAATTTTTTATTGTTTTCTTCTTCTGTTCGTTAGATATTATTAAAATAATAATAAATAAATATAAGTGAATCCAGTGATGATGTCTTAAATATACGTGTGGTTTAAATATTACCTACCAAGTTGTATTTTTTATTACCTTTACATTATTTGTTCTCGCTGCTGAAGTGAAAAGTTGTATGTGCTACACGAGACCAAAGTTATTTGCATCTCGTGTCTTTGAATCCCTCGCTGCACTCAGGATTCTAACCTAGAATCACTCGCTACGCTCGTGATTCAAATATAGAATCCTTCGCTTACTCGGGATTCAAAATCAACACTCGCGGCAAAAACCAACTTTGCTCTCTTGTTGCACAAATAACTATTATTTCACGTTGTCTTCCTTGAGAATTGGCAAGAAGTAGCTCAAAGACGGGAACGATGGAAGGAATGGAGAGAGACCTTTGCCCAGCAGTGGGACATCATAGGCTAGATATAATAATAATATAGGCCTACATAGACACTTTTAAAACGTCAGAAGCTAATGCGCTATTCAGTGCTTATTACTTATCGAGATTCGAGGACAACATTGTAATTATATCCGATAAGGTTGTATTATTGCCTAACAGAGTTGCATCTAATGTGTAAATTGTCTAGTTAATGACCGTATTATCAGATACTAGACATGATAATTAATCATTACAAAACAGATACTACCACCTATCTGTGTCAATACTAATATCTTAATTTCTAAGGGTGATTATAATCTAGTGTGTGGCTGTCACAATCATAATACCCACTTAACATGATTTTCTGTCAGTGTATATGTTAACGATAATATGCGTATATCTGTTAGTGTAGATTAACTGGTTAATCTTAAGATTTCCTAGGTAATCTGCATATTAACGGATGCTACAGTTCGTCCGCTATAAGTTGGCGAGTGTGAAGTTAGGCTCTGCGAATTTTGGCGCTTGAAATATTGTACAAAAATAAAGGTTTTAAAAAAATAAATGCAATTTGCAGTTCTTATTGCTGTTAAAAACAGTTATTGGCATTAATTTTTTTTAAACCTTTATTTTTGTACGATATTTCAAGCGCCAAAATTCGCAGAGCCTAACTTCACACTCGCCAACTTATAACGGACGAATTGTACATTGTTAAATCGCGGAAAACAGTGAGCGGAACACTTTTGCCCCTTTTATGCCCGTTTTCACCAACAGCCCCTAAAATTTAAGTGTCTCTTAAGCCAATATAATCACGGTTTTTGCAAGTTATTAATAAGTTATTATTCTGAATTAAAGTATGACATCTTTAAAAGTGTTCGATTTTATACTTTGATTCAGAATAATAACTTTATAATATGCAAAAACCGTGATTATATTGGCGTAAGAGACACTTAAATTTTAGGGGCTGTTGGTGAAAACGGGCATTAGGCTCCTACTTCTGGTGCCTATAGAAATCACTCTCGCTCTTTCATTCTTTTTTTTAAAGACTCATTGGTTACCACATTTTATTCTACATTCAAATCTCATTATCCCCTAGGGCTCGCCCATGCAACATTAATTCTCTAGAGATATAATGACTCGCTTTGTATGATGGTAGTATGACATATACAGGGAAATGATGACCATGTATGTGTAATGTTACTTATTATTCCTGGAGTATAGTCCTTTCGTATAACTATATATAATACGCGAGCTAAGCCACTGGCTATAGGTAAATACACATTAAAAATTGCAATATTATAATCTAACTTGCAACATCTCCTAATAAGATCATCATTAGTGATAGAGCGGTTTAGATACACACCACTAATAATAAACCTATCATAATTATTAATGCAGATTAAACACTTCCTTTGCTTCTTTCAGGGAATTCACAATCGTGGCTCTTCTACTGATAGCCTTCGGAACAGGAGGCATCAAGCCCTGCGTCTCCGCATTCGGAGGCGACCAGTTCAAGCTGCCCGAGCAAGAGAGATACCTGGGCTACTTCTTCTCTCTCTTCTACTTCGCTATCAACGCTGGCAGTCTCATCTCCACGTTTTTGACTCCCATCTTGAGAGCAGATGTCCACTGCTTTGGCGATAATGACTGTTATTCCTTGGCTTTTGGAGTGCCAGGAATTTTGATGATCGTTTCTATTGGTTAGTATTTTTTAATCTATTTAATATTATTTTTCTTAATTTCAAAACCTAATTGGAATGTATTCATAAGTTAGAAATCTTAACTTCAGTTCACACTTAGCGTTCGGGAAAAAGATATCATTATTTAGTCTATATCAGAATTTTCTTCTCTCTACTTTTGTTAGTCGTTACATTTTTACCAAATTTTAGTGTTAGTTTTTACAATTGTACTAAAATGATACTGTATTAAACTGAACTGTATTAAAATGATAATTTTTAACAGTTAGTAAAAGTTCGGTCATAGATGGCGCGATGTGTCGTTTTCGCCGTTCTCAGATATCTCAATCCAAGCTGCGCTACGGCCTCGTTCATTCAAGCTATCATTCATATAAAATATATATATAAAATTCAGACCTCAACGTTATATTTACTAACTAGACACTATTGTTTTGTTTGCAGTGTTCTTCGTAGCCGGCAAAAGACTGTACATAATTAAGAAGCCCGCTGGCAATATCTTCGCAAAAGTGTCTTCTTGCATTGGTGTAAGTACATTTTTGTTACCTATAGTTATTTTGTATTTACGATATTCTGAGGTGTATTGATATTGTTCCTGTCACTGGGTTATTGTAAATAAATGTTTGACGTCGAACGCAGTTGTGTGAGTAATATCGACTACACCGCTACCACATTGCTACCACAACACGACATCGCAAATTAGTCTGCCTGTAAACATATCGACATGTGTAGTTACTAAAACGCAAATTACAAGAAGCTGTAGTGACACAGCACACTTAACCACTTTTATGGCTGCGATGTGGTGTGATTGTGGTGCGTGTGGTATCGAGAAAAAAATTAAAGTAAATAAAAAAAATTGGCAAAACAGGAACGAAATATGATGTTTTGAATAGTAGAATCAATATTCAGCTTACAAACTATAAATACTTAAGTGTTTATACTCTTTGTAATACTTTGTATATACCTAGTCTGCTAATTATTTAGCGTTACAAGTCGTGACGCTTTACTATTTAAAACAGCAAAGTGATAAAGTAAACTATGACAACAATATTTTCTGTAAACCTATCCTTATCTGTACATAACAATTTTACGGTGTCAAATCCACCGTAAACTTGTAAATATCGTTAGACCTATCTCGTAAGATTGTAAACTATCGATAGATGGTGAACCGTAACATCCCAACTGCTTACAATTGAACGCATTATTTTTGGTAGATTATATTCTCTTTTAAAGTGACATATCAACGCACAGCCACAACTACTAGAAACCTGAAATTTTGCAATAAGCTAGCTTCCTTTTATGCAGTAGGCGAGCAGATTTTTTTGAAAATTTAACCTTTATGGAGGTGAAAAGGGGTAACTTAAACAACTTAACAAAAGGAAACAAATAGTAAAAGTTGTCATTATTTATTTTCATATCTACTCCCAGTATAACAACAATTTAGGTTTCAAATATTCTAATTTTTTATTAAAACATTCTCGCAAACGAAATCCCGGACCAAGTGCTAGTCCTATATATACAGGGCATGGCCTACCCGTGTTACGAATCTAGACTAATATTATAAATAAGTAAATTTTATTGTATCTTTCAAAGTACAGGCCCGATTGCTAAATAATTTTCACCGATAGAAAGTTGCTTTATTCCTGAGTGACATCTGTTACCTATATTTTATGTACGCGGATAAAGCAGCGGGCAAAAACTAATTATATATAAATCCCTTCAATGGTTTAGACTAGATCGATAAAAAAACATTTAAACACCTATGTATTTATACTCCAGCAACCTCAAGATTTCATGAACGATGACAATAACCAGTTCTACCACCGATTTAAATTATAAGAGGATAAATTAATACATGCAATATCTCACAAATTAATTTGAACGCGCTTCGGTCCAGCGCCTGAGCAGTGTTCACCGCTGATAGACTGGGGCTGCAATAAGCTAATTCAATTAATATTGAAACGCACCTCCATCCCCTTAATAATTGAATATATTGGATATACCACCAGTTAATTGGACTGAGATTGTGTCCTGTGCCGTAAAGCGCAATATTGAGTCATGTGTATATCCTGCGTCGATATTATATATAATTACGAGTATATTCCTCTTCGATATTTTCTCGCTGTTACAGTTGTTTTTAAAGTCCGACAAAAGTTTCGGTTTTGCTTTTGGCCTAGCTTCGGCCTTTTGTTTTTTTGCTGGTAAAATGCGATTGACAATAATGTTATTGCATTTAAGTGCTATATAAACTAACCAGTTTAGAAGAAATTTATTTTTTCTTAACCTATCACATACCCGCGAAACGAGACACAATACTTAGGCCCGGCGCCCACTATCGGTGGGCATCGGTGCGGCTCGGTACAGCTCGAGCGCTTTACGCCGGCTTCGAGCGGCTTAGGGCGCCTTAGAGCTCCGTCGGGCGACTTCGGACGGCCTCGGCAGCCGTAAGAATGGCTAAGGATGTCGAGGCGGTCTTCGGGTAGCTCGGGTGGCATTTTCGGATCAGACACGTCGCAGAACAGTCATTTCGATCACCGTACGCGCCTTCATTATCGTATCGTACAAGTAGACGCAAAATAACTTGGCAGTCCTGAACATAGGCTCTGCGAACTTCTGCGCATATACATTCGTAATACAGGGACCAAGTAAAAATAAAATAAATATCAAAACAATTTAAGCAAAATGAACAATGAGAACTAAGTCCCAATCCACCATTATATATACACAGTACACATAACTGTTTTCACGGAACGTTACGAGTGACTGCTCTGCGATGTTTCTGCAGCCAGAACTATTCTTAGGCTACCCAAAATCAGCTACGGCGTCCTTAGGCGTGTTTACGACTGCCGAGGCAGCTCTCAGGCGCCCAAAGCCGCCCGAAGTCGCCCGACGCAGCTCTAAGGCGCCCAAAGCCGCCCGTAGCCGGCGTAAAGCGCTCGAGCTCTACCGAGCCGCACCGATGCCCACCGATAGTGGGCGCCGGGCCTAAAACAATAACAGCGCGGTCTCACGCGACCGGTCGGGGATTCATGAATATGAAAAACTATTTTCTGAGTTATTTACAGTTAGCTACTACTTATAATTTGAAGCAGAATGATTAATATCGTCATCTTCCTGCCCTTATCCCATTTTATTTAATGTGCCGTGTGATGGTTGTTTTTTCTTTCATATCACTTAATACAATCCATCTTTTCTTTGGTAAAAATTGGTGGTTTTAAACTAATTGTTAAATAAATAAATAAAGCTATAGCTAAGGTTTTACACCAATTCAGTTTGAGACTTTTTCTGTAGAAATGTCAAATTCACTTCGAAATTCACTAAAGTAACTCACGTTATTCAAAAGATATTCATTCACAATATCCTTCAGTGACTGAGTTTGTTTGTATTACAATTAGGTTTGCTGCAAATTACATTAAAAAATACTTGTTTTTCATGTAAATTATCACCTAAGATATTTGTTGCACTTCAGAGTCTTGAATAGTTACTTTAATTTGAGTAATTAGTACTGGATGACGGTGATGACCACTACTAATTTCTTAATTATAACCAGACTGATATTTGTTTATAAATAAGTTATCTGCCGTAAAACGGCGTGAATAGAAACCCACTTATTGCTATGAGTGTTTACGAATGGCAACTCATTAGCAAATTCTTATCGCGAGTGTGCAGGTATCAAGGTTTTGATTATTAATGAAAGTCTATTAATAGCTTATTTATTTATTTACTACGAGTATCACTTTGGCAGTGACTTCGTTAGCGAAAATGTTTTTATAAAAAATGAACACCCCTTAAACAATATTTTGAGGGTAGTTTTGAAAAACTATTAATAAAGAGTCTTTATTTTTTATTTTGATTACAATTTTTGCCAAGTTTTAAACGTAGAAATATAATTTAGTATTTTTTTGGAATTTTATTATTACAAATAGTTTTTTAAATAAATATAAATAAATTACTTAGGCTGCTAATATGCTGTCTAGTTTATTTGCACACGGAATGAGTTTTTGCATGCAAACGAAATTTCTTCTTGAAAAGGGGGAATTTGCCCTCATCATAAAAGAAACTTGGTACAGGGTAGACCATGTCCTGGAATAGCACATAGGATACTCTTTACCCCGGTGCTATATTCCCTTGGGCTAATTTTCTACTACCACACGGGTGAATACGCTGGCAGCCGCTAGTACCTAAAAACTAACACACAATCTCTCTCCTACAGCACGCCATAGTGAAGTCGTGCAAGAGCAAGGAGAAGCGCGAGCACTGGCTGGACCACGCCGACGACAAGTACGACGCCGGCCTCATCGACGACATCAAGAGTCTGCTCCGGGTGCTGGTGCTCTTCATACCGCTGCCGGTCTTCTGGGCGCTCTTCGACCAGCAGGTAAGGACAAGTACGACGCCGGCCTCATCGACGACATCAAGAGTCTGCTCCGGGTGCTGGTGCTCTTCATACCGCTGCCGGCCTTCTGGGCGCTCTTCGACCAGCAGGTAAGGACAAGTACGACGCCGGCCTCATCGACGACGTCAAGAGTCTGCTCCGGGTGCTGGTGCTCTTCATACCGCTGCCGGTCTTCTGGGCGCTCTTCGACCAGCAGGTAAGGACAAGTACGACGCCGGCCTCATCGACGACATCAAGAGTCTGCTGCGGGTGCTGGTGCTCTTCATACCGCTGCCGGTCTTCTGGGCGCTCTTCGACCAGCAGGTAAGAACAAGTACGACGCCGGCCTCATCGACGACATCAAGAGTCTGCTGCGGGTGCTGGTGCTCTTCATACCGCTGCCGGTCTTCTGGGCGCTCTTCGACCAGCAGGTAAGAACCAGTACGACGCCGGCCTCATCGACGACATCAAGAGTCTGCTGCGGGTGCTGGTGCTCTTCATAACGCTGCCGGTCTTCTGGGCGCTCTTCGACCAGCAGGTAACGAAGGACAACGAAAAGATCTTCTGTTTCTTTATGCACCTGCCTTGTTTACTCTTCATCACCCTCGGCTTCACTATCTTCGGTTGCATAATAATAATAGTATAATCAGCCTTATAGTGTTACCACTGCTGGGACTCGGGCTTGAGTCCTCTCGTAGAGAGGAAATGCGCCATAATCCATCACACGGGCCCAGAGCGGATTCGTGGATGTCATATGTTTTCGAATTTTTGTGTCTCAGACATATCGGTTTCCTCACGATGTCTTTCGGTTTGGTGATAGAAAATGCCTAAAGGCATTAAATTCGCATTTGTACTTTTGTGTTGCATGAGGTTAAAATGATTAAATGGCAGGTTAAATTATATCAGTATAGATTTGAAAAGAAAGGCTATCGTCATCCGCGAAGGTTGGCTTTTATGCGTAACTTACCGGTGAGATAAAATTCCATAACTTTTTCGCAATGTTTTTTATGGTATTCGTAGCACTTGAATGGCGTTGCCCTTGCATGACCTTGCTTGCTTTGATGCTTTGGCCTAAGGAAGACCATGATCACGGTAATGCGTGTTGCCTTCGCCCTGTCTCACTAAAAAGGTTAATTTATCAATAACCTGCTATTCTTTCAAGCGTTAGTTATCAATAAAAGACACGGTGGTTGGATGTTGAGGAACAGCCCTGTATAAGTTCATGGTCATTACCAAAAAACTTCGCGGTCAAGACCATGGTCAGTGACCGTACAAATGGAATCGGCCATCGCATACTTGGCCTAAAATTATACTGATTTGTCATTCAGGCGACCGAACTGTTGCACTTATGTGCTACATTGTGTATTATCATTTAAGACTCAAGAGTGAAGTCTCAATTTAGACTTATCATGATATTTGGCGATGCATTTAACTTACCAAATGACGCTTAACCATTTAACTTTAAAGATTCCTAATTCGTATACTTTCTCCAGATATCATTTATTTATAATAGGAGACCGCAAACATACTTCTTCGTTGTGAATTTTCCACTCTTTTTATTTGTTTATTTAATCTTCATGCAACACAAAGTACAAAGACGCACTTAAAGCGCCTTAGGCATACTCTGCCAGTTAACCTAGGGCGGTGAGGAAACAATATGGCGGGTGCATAAAAAGAGTGTGTTGATTTTGTTTAGAGTTATCATAAAAACGAATGTTTCTAAAGTGTTTTATGAGGTTAATTCACTTCTTGAACTATATACCTACACAAACAGCTAGACTCATCGTCGAGACCGCAAAATTATAATTCTTTAATGTAATATTTTTAAACACAGGGCTCAAGATGGACCTTCCAAGCTGACAGAATGGAACAGGACATAGGTTCCTGGACACTAAAGGCTGATCAAATGCAAGTGCTGAATCCCCTGCTCATTCTAGTGTTTATTCCTATTTTCGAAGTGGTACGTATCAACTGTTACTACAACAAAATCAAATTAAATTAACTAGTAAAACAACGCTTTTTTCTTTTATATTGAAAGAGTATTCTATTCTTTTGATGCACTAAGGGATTTCGGCATGGTAAGGTGATCATCCATCCTAAACCCGACTTATGCGGCTGATATTAATTAAACCATGTGTTCCTTGAATTAAGATCTATAGGGTCATAAGTAATGACGCATTTCGATCTCAATACTTATTTATCGTCATTAAATATTCCCATTACGTCAGCGAGGTTTACTTATATTTGATCGATCCTGTATTTAAGTTAAAACAAACTTTGCACCATTATTGAAGCTCCATTTTGTTTTCAGGCAATTTACCCGTTCCTGACGTGGCTGAAGCTTATAAGAAAACCTTTGCACAAAATGATTTGGGGAGGAATCCTGGCGGCTTGTGCCTTCATCATCTCCGGAATCGTAGAACTTAATTTATTGGTAAGATTTTGAATCTTCACTATTGCTTGATCAATTAAAATGGGAGAGGAGAGGGAGTGCGAAATTCGCACTCCCTCTTATCTCCCATTTTTATTCTATTACCGTGTATATTACAACTTCTTTCATCAATTGAAAGGTATACGAGTATAGTGCCTGATGGACATAAGCTATAAGTTATGTATGTTTATAAGTTTTAGTCCAGATTCCTAACTCCAATGAGAACAAAACGTGATAATAGCAATGCAGAAGCAAAGAAGACTTCTGTATTCTGTATCTGCAGCATCTTCATTCGGCCTTGCCCGTTTTACCAAGAGTTCTAAAATGTAAAGTCTGCACGCACAATGGTCCGACGGGACTAAGTGCTGAAACCAGAACGCAATAGATAGATGTAGTGTCTGTTAAGTGTTATGTTAAAAGTAGATAAATTCTTTATTTTAAATGTGAGACTCATATAGTTAATAATAATTAATTAAAGTTTAAGAGCCCGTAGACCTTCGTTATTTTATTAGTGACATAAACATAACCAAAACAACATACACACACACACAAACAAAAAATAAGTGAGAATACCAGTCGAACTATTGAAACTCAACGATTTATCACACAGCAGTCCAGTCTGTCAGCAATCATGCCGAGAATGAACAATGATTTCTCGTTGGAACGGACAGCACTACCCGATGTTCGAGCGAGCTGTCGTTAGCACGGCTAGCCCACACAATATAGAATCAGAAATATGATTGTATTGTAAACAGTAAAACGTATAGTATGCATAACTATTATTTATTTATATCAAACAACATTGGATCATACAAATACAATTACATTAAAATCAGTTAGTAATTATAAATAAAACTAATGGATTAAAATTATATTGAAAAAAAAATACAAACGCACACGACACAAAAAACAATTGAAATTAAAATCACAACAATTATAAAATAATATACTCGTACTAGCATTACTCAGTACGTGAACCATGCAACAGTGGTATTATATTTTTCAATATCAATTACTCGTATATCATAACAATGTATTGCAAGGCTTCCTTTTATGATTCAGGCGAGCAATAATAAGTGGTTTTTGAAAATTTAACTTTTAAGAGGGTAAACAAGTGGAAATTTATATGTATGCAAAATTGTATAACTTGGGCCCTTATACTAGAAACTTGTCATAAAAAGTAAATCAAGTAATCATTTTCAAAGCCATCTATGCTATACCGTGATGGCTCAGCAAATACAGTTTCTATAACTGTATTTTCGTTATCATACCTAAATGTATGTATGATGCCCTTCACAACGCCAAAGATAGGAACAGATGGAGGAACATCGTAAGGGCTAAGGTGATAAAGCAGGGAGGTCACGACCCTCAGCATTGAGGAATACGACGCAAGGAGGAGGAGGGACCTAAATGTATATTTATTGTTACAGCCAACATACGGGACACCAGTTGCGGACGGCCTTGCTCAATTGAGGGTGTACAACGGATTCAATTGCAACTTCACATTGAACACAGCTGACCTCAACGTACTGGATCCAAATGCCACCCACAACTTTGAGATCGGCCCCCTCTCCGCCTATGAGAACCTCAACATTATCGCCGATGACTTCGTAGACCTCCCCTACTTCCTGCAAGGACAGCCCAGCACGGAGTGCGCTGATGTAGCGTTCAGCGGATACTTCCATCTGAAAGAGAAAACTGCAAATTCCTTCTTTATCAACAAAGAAAGACTTTACAATTTCACAGATAATAACGACAAAGCAATCGATGGATCTAGTGTTCGGTGAGTTTATTTTATTTAAGGTGATATTTTGAACTATAGCTAGGAACTAGAGTTCGTCGTGCTTCGGCTTACAATGCTCTTCCTTATAAAATCTTTCATATATGACATCCCAAAATCGATATACTGAAAGTTCTGACTTGAAGTCGATCATTGCAAAAGATTTTCTTATTCGCAATACATTATTGCCTTCTATACTCATCGGTGGCCATGTAATGTTACCAACGTAAGTCGCAGGGGTAGGATTACCATGTTTGGCAAAGTTAGCCCATAGTTCAGACATCTCTTTAATGATCGTTTTGTCGCTGTTGACCTCATCACGAGTCATTTTCACGTAGTTTTCCCAGAGTGGTTCACATTTAAGCACGTAACATATTTCATCACCAGTTGCTACACCTTTTACATTTGTTTGTGAATTAGCTATTGAATTTGCTTTGACTGCGTTAAGAGTACCCCTATAATCGAATTTGTACATATACATATTTGTGTCCCCATTACCTAGTTGCAAATATGTTTTAATAAACTTTATTATTGGGAATTTAATAAGATCTGATGTGTATCTCAAAAAGCTATCAAGTGATTTTTCAGTAATACCACCTCTGAAATACCTGTCTTTAATTAGTTCACCCACACGCTTGTAAACTTGAGATGAACTGTTATAACTGCATCCATCAGAGAAAGGAACCATAAACTTAAAAAACGTTCTAAATAATCTTAAGTAGTATGGATTTTGTATAAACGGTATCACTTCGGATATGCTTTCTTGAGTATTGAAACCAATAAGTATCGGTTTCGGTTTTTTATGCTTCACAATATCGTAAAAATCTCTTGGCATCCGTTTCAGTAAAGCTTCTTTAGATTTCTTCTCAAGGATCGGTGTGAATGATACTACAGGTCTCTGGTAGTTTTCCACTTCTGAACGGGTGTAAATTCTCTGTGAAGCATCAATTATGTCTTGGGTTCCTGCTTTCTTAATAGTTAACTTCTTTTTACTGAGTTCTTGTTTTAGTCTATCTCGCTCTAATTTATGGTTACCTTGTAATATAGAAGCAGAGTAAATTGCACCACTTTGTAAAATAACCTTCGAAAATAGCTTACTTGCTTCTGTGATCAATAGCAATGATATGAACGTTGCAGCTGAATTACTGCCCATCAGAGTAATGTTATTTTTATCACCACCAAATCGTTTAATATTCGTTCTTATCCATTTCAAAGCCATGACAATATCTTTGAGTCCCATGTTCGCGTTAGTGTCATCATCGTTCAGTTTTAGAAAACCGAATACTCCAATTCGATGCGTTACAGTTACAAGAACAACGTCGTTGTCAATCAAGAAGTCGGCTCCGTGTATATGACTGAAGGACGAAGCAAAGGCGTATCCATGAAGCCACACGATGACAGGTTTTAGATTGGTAGCATCCGATTTGGGAATTTCAGGCGTATAAATGTTGAGATAGAGACAGTCCTCTGCTCCGAACAGGCCGTGTTTGTGCACGATGTGCGCTTGTGCACATGCGCCGTGGAATTCGTCTCTTGCATCGTAAATCTTTTTCCATTGTTTCGGAGGCTGCGGGTCCTTAAATCTTAATTTACCAAGAGGACGCTTCGCGTAGGGCACTCTATAAAACACAAAATATAGTCTTTTACCAAAAACAGTGGCCTCTCTCTGACCAATTAGTTTTCCTTGTTTGACCTTCACTTCGATATTATAGGATTGAACACACCAAAATAACACGAATAACACGTATATTTCTCGAGGCATCATTATTTTTTTAGTTTTATTCATAGCTTTTTATTATGGAAACGGTAATTGATAAGTGAATTAATTTCACTCAACTGGCAAATGTTTACGTTAGTAGCATTTTATTATGTATTGTAACATATAGTTACTTCGACTACAAGGTTTATAAACTATCTTGGCTTGTCCTGTAAAATTATATAATAATGCTCTAGTTAGAAAAATAGTAAGTAGACACTAAGTAAAATCGCAAAGATGTCTTCTAGCTGTCTTCCTTTTGGCAAGAAAAATGTCGAGCACCTAACAAAAAGAGTGATTTTAAACCACCAATTTTCATGCATAATGTTATCCTTACAATACTATATGATTTCTTTTTTGTTTTAGATTTTTAACCAACTTGAACAGCCAAGTAGAAATAAGCATTTACAATATAAAGAAGAATAGTACGTTATTAAATATTAGAAGTAATGATACAGCACAAAAGACGATCGCTAAAGGACGAAGCGACGTGGTGGTCAACGGAAATGTTGTGCTGAGAGAGTTTGACTTCAAATCTGGCGCTGTGTATACTATAAACGTGTTTGAGGATGCTGCTGGGGTTTACGTAAGTGCCATCTTTATATTTTTGTCTTTCATCGAAACAGGTTTAAATTAATTGCAAAGGAGAAACTTTGGGCTGAAGCAGCACAAAGTTGGTGCCCTGAAACAGTGTGACTGGGTCGTAACAGACCCCGAAGGAGGTGGCGCTATGAATTGGACTGATTCCGCAAGAACAGGCAAGAAACGCAGGCCTGGGAATAATGAAAGGAGTAGAGAATGGGCTAAAAAAAATATCAATGGACATAAGGAGGTTTTATCAATTTTAGCCAACGATCTGATCACGGTTTGCAATTGGACGGAGCTTGCGAATTGTTTACCATCTAATTCGATGATTACTCAGATACTGTTAATTTTTTAAATATTGGAATTGGTTTTTAGTTGATTTTATCCCAACATTTGCGTGATAATTTTCAATAAACTTTGTAATTTTTACACCAATTAAAGGTAACAGATTAGAATCAGGTTTTCCTCACACAATGAGATTATTTTGTCGAGCTCAGTAGTTCCACGATTAGACCAGCTTCATGATACCATACTGATGTATTTTATCCAAATTTTAGGTCAATCGGTTAGGGCTGTTTCTATATCCATTTGCAAGATTCGCCCTAAACACTTCACGTTCATACAAATATTGCAAGGGAAATAAGATCTTGTAAAAAAAGAAAATATAATCACTATTTCATAAATAATAAAATGTATTATCATTTTCCAGCATGCAAACGATGTAATGATAACTCCAGCGAACAGCATCCACATCCTATGGCTGATTCCGCAGTACGTGGTGATGACGATGGGCGAGGTGATGTTCTCCGTCACGGGTCTGGAGTTCTCCTTCACCCAGGCTCCGACCAGCATGAAATCAGTATTACAGTCCGTGTGGCTACTCACTGTGGCCTTCGGAAACCTTATTGTTGTGCTCATCGTCGAAGGAAACTTTTTGGATGCGCAGGTAAGTGTTAAGTATACAACATGTAATATAATAAACGCATGTCCTGAAAGTAATATGCTCAGACAGAATCGGTTATTGAACCGATAGTATGTATTTCTAAAATAGGTAATTTTCTATAAAATAATCAATAATTATTTCAGGATAAATACCTACTTCTAGGCAAGCGTCGACAACATCGTCGGTTATGTCAGGTTGGATAGTCAAACACGAGTCTATACATAATAAAAAGGATAAAAAATAATCTTGAGTGATTAAATTATTATGATTATTACTTAATTTTCTAATTGGGATGTATAAAGTGTGCATTGATCCAGTTACATGTTGAACATTCTACTTTTAACCAAATTACATAACACACTGTTGGTCACTGAGAGAAGTTTAATGAAATTCAGAAGCCATTGTAATTGTTTTGTAGAAAATCGTGAAAATAAATTAAAACCCGCCGGTAAAAGTCCTGAGGCCGTAATACGAAGTGCCATTGCCATAATAATTTCATTCTGAGAATGACATAGTGGTATTCCGATTACACCGTTTTTCTTTTGTTGTGTTCATAATTGTCAAGACAAGGATTTATATGAAATATTCTTTTGAAAATCCACGTGAAATGGCAGAAATTATGGCACATTTGCGATGCCGCGGCAAGGCGTTAGATTAAAAATTAAAATAAACTTTCATGTTCATGAAATAATCATCATTATTCGTCTTCTCAAAACCGTTGCAGAACAAAACTGTTCGTGTGCTACCTAAATTACAAGAATGAAGTGTATCCACCTTAATAGAGACAATAAGAAAAGTGCTAACTTTCTTAGTACAGACCACGGATATAATTAAACACAATTACCTACTTACAACTTAGGATATAATAAGACAGTTTAGGATATAATCAAATTACTTAATTAAGCTATATATAAGGCTAGTGTATTGTAATAAAAAACAAGGGTTCATCCTTTGAACGTAGGTACTCTCGGAGCAAATTAAAAAATTAAAAAACAAATCTTTGTCTACAGTGGAAAGAGTTCTTCCTGTTCGCGGGTCTGATGTTGATCGACATGCTCATCTTCACGACCATGGCCTTCAAGTACAAATACCACGAGCTGCGCTCCAGCGAAGAGAACCTCGCCATCGAAGAGATCCGCCTCCCGGAGAAGACCAGCCAGGAAAAACCAGAGAAGAAATAACCGTTAAAGTATTCATTAAACTTTTTATTATTGACTATGACGTTGTTTTACTGTTTTTATAATATCTACCCGTAGCCAGTGTTAAATATTGGAAACTGAGAAGTTATTATGGAAGGTTAAATTGTTTGATAAGCTGTTCTGAATTTTATCGTCACACAACTGACAAATGAGCCTAATCAAGTAATCAGTCTTCAGAACGGAGTATTCCCGTTTCAGCACCCAAATTTTCAACACCAAAATTTTCGGCACACAAGCTATTCCCGTTTAGGCACCAATAGGTATTTTTGATGGTAGTAACCTATATAAAATCTCAATCCAAAACTAGCTATTGGTGCCGAAACCTTTGGTGTTAGTTTAAGTAGTTAGTTATTTGAAAATTTAGGACCCACATTAGTTTGTTATAAGAAATCTCCCCAAACTGTACTTCTTAAACGTAGACACATAAACGAGCTGCTTCACGATATTTAGACAGAGGTTACCTACTTATCTTCTAAAATATTGAAATGAGAATTCAATATAAAATGAGCGCATGCAGATGAAAGAAATTGTGCATTCAAACTCATAGTTTTGCTCACCACGCAAGAAAGAGCAAGCGATAGGATAGGTTTTACATACGGGGACCGATGACATCCAATCAATAAGCTAAAGACAGTCTAGTAACCATAAACATACTTGCAAGACGTTGGCGAGGTCACAGCCTTCGCGATAAAAAGTTGAAGTGTGCTCTTAAAAAGTTTCATCAATGGCTTTCTGGACTTTTGTGGACCCTATACCAGCGATCAAGCAAGAACCAGAGGACTCGGATGAAAAGTAAGTGGTTTTTTTTGTTTTTTAATTTACTTTTAGCGCCAATTTTGCCGAACTTTAATTGCGACTGTTTTGATTTTTTTTTCTTTAACTTCGTGATCTGCATTTTGCTGACATCATAGGTTTTCTTTTTTAAGGATACTGATTCTATATTTGAATTTGAAATGGCGGGATTTTTTTGAAGTTTTGTCTTTGTTTTAATGCCAAAGTTTGCATGGTGTTTCTTATCACTGAAATATATTTATTGTGCGACTTTTTGTATTTTTTAATAACAAAACTCAGCAGTTAAGCTTGTACAAGAGTTTTTTTTTAACTTACATTTTACGACAAGTCTGCCGTACTTTAATTGCGATTATCTGCCGAACTTTAATTGCGATTGTTTCATTTCTTTTCAACTTGGTTAACCGCAATATGCTGAATTCATGTTTTCTTTTTTAAGAATAGGTAGGTACTGTTTCAATATTTGAATATGAAATGGCGGGATTTTTTTAAGTTTTGCCTTCGATTTAACGCCAAAGTTTTCAGGGTATTAGGTACTGGGTAGTTACTGGGGATTATTTCCTAGTGTTATTAAAAAAATACAAACAATCGCATGTTTGTATTTTTTAAATAACACAACTCAACAAAAAATAACGTGAGATAACGTGATTATTCCGTAATTAGATTGATTAATGAATAAAACACTCCAAACCTTTTAATAATATTGATACTTTTTGTTTAAATCACTTGTAGATCACGTTAAAATTGCGTGTATATCGAAAACAAAACCAAAAACGTGATTTTTCCGAGCGCTTTGTTTGAAAACTTTTTAATAACTGTTTTTGTGTATAACCGGTATGGCGGAAAACTTTTATCGATAAAGTATGTTTGTGCTCATAGTAAAAAAATATTGTGAAAGTTAACAAATTGCTTGCCGAGGTGGACCTGTGGCCCATCCACAGGTCCACCTCGGCAAGCCTGTGATACTCGTAATATCAACAGGCCGAGATTAATCCGTGCCTCCGAAAGCATGCCGTTGATGGTGTAATTTTAGATCTGCATCAGTTATTCAAATCGACAGCTTCTTCTGCCATGCAGTACCTACTTAATGCTAGCGAAGGAGGCAGCCGCACGCGTGAGAGAACTGACTTACTCACGACTCAGCCACTATGAATCTGACCCTATTTCCAGCTACCGTAGGTGTGGGCTTGCGGAAGGCGAGCAATGTGTAGCTCACCGTCCGCCCGCCGGTAATCGTCTTTCCGAGCTCGAGTCGTCGACAATTGAACAATCAGCCTTTAATCGAGAAGTTAGCGAGAAAGAAAGGAAATTAATTTATTGGGTACAATCATAAGGCACACACAGCAGTTCAGTAAACACAAAACAAAGAAAATAAAAAAGAAATATAAAATACAATTGTATGCCCTACGGCTGCACTAAAATAGGTCCGGTTCAGCATAAATGTAGTGCATTTACAGTTACATATCACAATTAGCAGCAGTACACACTATGTACGGAACCCCGATCGATACAAAACTGCCGACAGCCACTATTAATTTATCCATAGGTTTGGTGAACCCCGCCGCAATCATTGTTTAACCGTATTTGCGCGCATTGTTAACGTTTGATAAAACACTTAATTTTACTACTAAGTAAAATATGTTGAAATATAATTCCAGCACAGACTTTTCAAGATTCATACAAATGTATCATGATTAATCGTGGTCTAGTCAAATAATACGAAGAAGCATCTTACTGTCTAAGGGTAACCTTAATCATACAGTCTAAACTGTATGATTGCTTCTTACTAGTGAGATTGAAGATAACTAAAACTTAACCGGTAGCATAGGCGCGTAGCGGTTGTCTACGCTACTACGACTCTCCTACGACCTAGCTACAACTTTCCTACGACTCTCCTTCGATTCAGCTACGACTCTCCATTTACGACGATACATTTAATACTCTTCTACGACAACGATACGAATTCCACTGCGGAATAATCATCACTGACTAAAACTAATTAAAACTCTCATGATTTTTTACAACAATCATCATCAGCTTAGGTAAACAACGGCTATTTGTTCAAATGGATTTTCCTTGTTAAAAACCACATTTGTCAACCTAAAACTGAATATAAAATGGATAAAATTATGCATCTCCCAAGAACTGTTCATCGATTTCCGTAATATGAGTACATAATTATATGCTTAAAGCTGCTTAAAGACAATGTTCCGTGCAGGTTACTATGTAAATATTCGATTCTATGTCAATACGCAGGCCATTTATGGAGCTCTACTACCGATAAAGGCCTATCATTAGTGTGGAACAAAGAAATGGTTCATTCAAAGACAATTTACCTGTAGGTATTTATTTTCTTTTAAAACTGTTAGCATAAAGACATAACTTTCTCTGTATTCGTCTTTGTCAACCAACGCCCATTTTCAATAAGCTATCTATCTACAGTTGCAGCTACTAAAGATAAACAAATCTATCTTTTTGCCCTTACTTGCTTTCCTATAACCTACTGAACTGACGTATAGCATTTTCTACCAAAGTTGTGGATAGATAGATAGAATCTTACTGTTTATCGGGGATAACTAAGTATCTGTGAACTGCGGTAGGTTATTAGCGCCCTGCACACGTACAGTTCGGACTGCGGGAAACGCCACGCGCCGTTCCATCCCGCGCTCCGAACTGTACGTGTAGATGTACCTGTACGGGTCTTACAGTCCGATCTGGCACATCGATGCGAACGCATGTCTCACAGTTTTACGCGCGCATCACGTATAAACGTAAATTACAAAAAATGGCGGTTTGGAGCGTCCAAGCTATCACAGAGTTCATTCGTTTGTTCCGTGAACATCCGTGTCTCTGGAAGATAAAAAGTAAGGAGTATAGTAACGCGACGCGGACAGCGAGCACTGGGTAGGGGTTTAGTCAGTAAGAGTCTGACACACCCTCCCGCTCCGCCCAAGAGTGGGAGAAGTCATTCAGATGATTCCCCTATCCGAAAAAAAAACTACAGTTCTGGTACGTAAAAGGGAACTAAAAGTACACACATTAGAGTTTCTTAAAAGAATGACAATTTCGTTCCACTCACAGTGGGAGAGATAATTTGATAAAGCAAAACCATCTTTCAACAGCTTCAAATGAACTAAAAACTCACATTTTTAGATCATAAAATTTTAAACCTCTTATGATTCCCCTACAATAAAAAAAGAGGTGCATTTCGCAAACAATTGAAGAAAGTAACGGAGACACGGAACAAAAACTTTTAAAAGTTATAACGTTCCACGCGCCAGTCCAAACTGTAGTCCAAACTCTTGAAAATCAATTTACACGCACAGTTCGGAACGTTTGTCTAGATTATGTCAGTTTCGTCGGCATTCCAAACCGTGAATGCATTTTTAATCGTAATCAGCAAAACAGTTTGATCCACGGTCCAAACCGTACAGATCTAACTGCGGTTTGGAACGCAGTCCAAGATGCGCGGTCCGAACTGTACGTGTGCAGGGCGCTGAATACGGGTGTAAGTTAAATTAAATAAGCTAGAGATTAGGTAAAATCGATACCTACCATGTAACCATGCGTCAGGTAAACTTTGGAAATACCAAAGTTTGTACAAATACCATAGAATTACCTGCTGGAGTACATACTATATAGTTTCCTGATAGCTACAACCTAGGTCTTTAGCTTTTAAGCAATGCTTGGGTGTCAAAGCTTGCAACTCTACCTTTAGGTAAGATACAGGTCAAACGCGAACCAAAAAAAAAACAAACGTAAAATAAAAAACCTATTTAAAAATCGCTCCAATATTTGCTTGCTACAAACACTAAACGACCGCAGAAAAAAACCGCTCGAAACGTTCAATCTGCTTAACTAGCGTTAACATGTTAGACAATTAGTTTTGGGTAATTTGTGTGTTGTTCCCATAGGACTGCGGTACTTGTGCAGTGTCTGCTGGCGATGGGGCCGGTGGCACAACCTAGGTCTTAAATCAAAAGTGAATGGGTAACTTTTAGGCAAACGTACTTGAATTGCTTACCATTCAGTAAGACACTAAAGTCTGTTTTTTAATACCTGAGACTAAATTGACACAAGCAAATGTTAAACTTACCATGATAATGATGCCAGTTCTTTTATGGTGTGACAACCCAGGTACCTAATGTCATTTTGGTCTCAGAGATTTAAAAACAGGCAGTAGTCAAACGCGTGCTAATAAATAATAAAAAAACAAAATAATGTTAAATAAAAATCCTATTTAAAAATGGCTCCAATATTTGCGCGTTACAAACACTAAACGACCGCAGAAAAAAACCGCTGGAAACGTTCAATCTGTTTGCTTAACTAGCGTTAACATGTTAGACAATTAGTTTTGGGTAATTTGTGTGTTGTTCCCATAGGACTGCGGTACTTGTGCAGTGTCTGCTGGAGATGGGGTCGCGTGCACCCGAAAAGCCCCTCTCACTCTGAAGCAGTTGATAAATGGGGTGCACTCGGGGCGGTGCTCAAACTTTTTATTTAACTGTCGTACGGTACTTTGGCCAACCAGAATTTTGTTAATATGTTCTTTGGCAGGCGGAATGTCTAAATCGACTTCTCTGTGTGATACATCGGTAATCACAAAATTTAGTTTTCCAGTTACCGACTTTATTAGCCGCTAAATAGAAAACTGATCCCTGCAATTACCAACTTATTGCTTGGAAACGTCGAAGTAGATTGAAAATATGTGAGTAATGACCTTGTTGAACGAATGAAACATATTTAAATGTACTGTCTACCGTTTCTACATAAAAGATAGTTCAAAATAAGCGAACAAACATAACTACACGTCGTTTTACATAAAAAATTCCAGTAAGCAAAAGTGAACCTAAACTACTTTAAAAGAATCGTATTTATAAAATAGGGCATGTAATTTGCATTTGCAACTTTCAAAATAATGTATATCAACTAAAATATTTTTTTAAGAAATTCTATTCTGTGCTTTACAAAATTAGCTTCGACAGATACCATTAATATACTGCCGTATACCTGAACTAAAGCTTATTTTAAATGGATCCCATATTCCAATAATAATTAGTACAAAGATATCAAATTAATAACCCTTAAGTTCTCGAAAAATATTTAAAAAAAATTAACAAGATTTGAAATGTACTTAGTTCGAATAGCACAAAGTAATTCGAATCCAAATCTTTGAGAGCCGCACTCCCCCGTTGACATGTTCAATTCTGTTCCCGACTTGTTAATAATTGCGTATAATAAATGCTTAAATACAACAAACATACAGACAAATACGGGCTGGGGTCTCATCACAAAGGGACCGATTTAGTTTCCAGACAATTGAAAAAACGCGAGCACGTTTATAGATAGATAGGTTTATCGTGTAGGGATCTAGAATTTCATTATAGGTGGATCGTTTATGATTTATCAAATAAGGGGTAACTCTAATTTTAAATAAAGCTAGATAATTAATTGATCTACTAAAATTTTAAAAATTAATAAATTGCGGTGATATTATCATCGCAATTTAGTAATAAGTAGAGAATAATTTGACTCATAGGTTAGGTAATTGAAAAGTGGTTCGTATTGTACCCTCACTGAAAAAAGTACCTTTACACTTACGTGTATATTTATGCTCTTAATTAGCTCTTAATTATCTAATCTACGAAAATACCTTTAGTAAGTAGAAATAAGTTTAATTTAACTCGTAGGCTAGCTAATCGAAAATTGGTTAAATTGTACCCTCACCGAAAATAGTAAAAATAATATGTGTGTTGCCAAAAATCAATAAGTACTTAGAATTTGGGACCTATTCAAAAAGATGTTTGTATTGTACCAAAATCGTAGGAAGTCGATAACAGTGATCAAAAGTATTTAGCGACACGGATTAATTAAGTGCCGTCAGAAAAACAGTTTTGGTAAAGGCGTCGGTCCACTGTTCCGGGCACTTTGAGCGGCGCGTGGCGGCCGCGTGCGCAGCCGTGCGCCACGCGCCGCACGCTCCGCACGCTACCCACGACCACGTGGTGCTCACGGCTTGCGGACCCGCGGATAATCCGCACCCGACATATGCACACAAATAAATAAATTAAGTCAAGCTGGTGGTTTGCACTTTTTTAAAAGCCCGGCCTTGAATTGATTTAATTTACTTATTTATTAAGACTCCTGTGAAATGTGGTTGCTTTTTTATATTTATGCAAATTCGCTGTTAGAGAAATAGAGTTTATTTAATTGGTTAGTGATTATCTTATCCCAAATAACAGTGGTAAATTAATATGTCTAGACACATAGTGAATTGTAAGTTAGTTCGCTAAGCAAAAAGATGGCACACAGGCAGTAGGTACAAAGCCTTTCGGACCACTTGTTACCCCCATAAGTTTAATTATATTATACCTACACCTCCGGTGCTCCGGCGGCAAGGTGCATAGGGGAGTTAAGAGTCTTCTTTCCACCGATAAATCAGGTTTGTTTTATCAACAACGAAATTTTAAAAAATCTATGTAAGTATTTCTTAAACTTCTCTTTTGCAGCGGGTGAACTCTCCCTTCTCTACACTCCTCTCTTTAGTAGTACCTACGCGTATTCACATCTCATATATAAACTACTTTCTAAAATATTTTTTAGTTATATAGGTCTTTATTAGAATAAAAATAAAACGAAGAACATATTTTTTTAAATATCAAAAGCATGAAATATTTCAAGCCTACTGATTCAGAACTAATATACAAAACCACAATTTATTTAACCAGATCGTCGCACACAAGAGCTCAACACAACACGAAGTAAAACCGACACGAGATCTCACGCGAAAGGCTATCAAACACGGTCCTTGGGGCGTGGTCGACGCGTGGCGGTCGCGCGACAGTCGCAGGTCGCCGGCTCCGCGACAAATCAATTACAGGGGTCGACGAGGGCCATACTTCCGAGCAGAATTAGCTGCAAATTATAGTAGTTGCGGACATTTCTTGTTTATAAAAGGGTGACTCTTTAATTTATAGTCGTGACAAATTGCATCTAGTTTGTTGTGGATGTTTTTGTAGCGTTATGAACTGGAGTACTTCTCACGCTTTGGGAATGTTTTTAGAGTATATTATAAGTAAAGTTGACACAATTCGGTGTAAAATTATTAAGAATATGATATGTATAGTGAAAAAAATCTTCTATTGTCAAACCAAGAAAAACAGTATAGGCTTGACTGCCAAATTCTTAGACCGTTTCCACATTATCCGATCCGATATCGGTGTCGGACGCCGATACGATATCGGGGTAAGTAAAATGTATGAAATGCCTTGCTCCGATATCCGATATCGGGCCGGACAATATGAAAGACAGGTACATATTTCATACATTTTACTTAATCCGATATCGTATCGGCTTCCGACACCGATATCGGATCGGATAATGTGAAAACGCTCTTACGGTCATTACCTATTCTTTAAATGTTTTATAATATACTAAAAAAAGATATTAAACCCATAATATGATATCTTCAGATATCTCTCGAAAATATTAGGGCATAAATTCTTACATACCTACTAGGTATTTTAAAATTATAAAACTCAGAGACGTCTGGACGAATAGTCATGCAGTTTTCTCTAATAAACAGAGTGATTCATGAGGAAGGTGTTAATGTATGGTATATTATGCATGTTATATTAGAGAAAAGCAGAGAAATTCAAAGTGTACTGATATCCGTGCAAAGCTGTGGCTGTTCACTAGACCTCGAGCTTCTGAAGCCCTAAACTGAACTGTTAAAGATATGGAGCTATATTATTATATGGCGTATAACTCCTCTTTTTCAGTCGCACCCCTGTCATTTTAACACGTCATGGTAAGGCCCCTGAACATTGATTCTGACGCGAACTGTCAAATCCGAGAACTAGCTTACGTTCACTGCGAAAACAACCAGCTGCTGTCGTACCAAGTTATAAAGAATCAGATTTATAACAAACAAATAAATCGGACGCTTTTTGTCAAAAAATTTAGAACCAAAACCGAAACACGGACCTGCTGTGTTCTTGAAATCGATTTTATTTTTTATCAGAATATTTTAAATATTTATTTTTCACTTTTTAGCTATGAAGTTCCATGAATGGAACCACACGGTAGAAATACTCTTATATACGCAAAAAGAATTGATCATCATTATCGGTCCATAAATTCATTTCGTGGATTTGGCGACATCATCAGTAAGATTCTAATCCAGCGGGATCTTGACCAGCATTAGTAATCAGGAATACGACTCGAGGAGGAGGAGGAAAATAATGTGAAATTGGAATTTAGTTGGTAAAGTGAATACCAGTGTGAACTTATACGGTACTCCTTCAGATTGCACTAGTGTGATGTTATGTTAAAAAACTGTTAGCTAGATTTGCTTAACATCTGTTGAAGTGTCCCATGGTCTAACTCTGAAGTTCTTATTCAAATCTTCAACATTTAACGGCGGTCCCGTTTTCTTCTCGCTCTTTAAGCCCGAGCGGCTTAATCTGTTTAGCCACAGGCGTAAACAAGTAAAAGTACTCACTTACAAACTTTCGCCTTTATAATATTTGCCCGATTGGCTCACTTCCTAATGCAATTGTGTAGAGGTATTTCTATACAAAAGTGTCGTAAACTCATTGTAACCATCAATAGTAGAGGTCTCTGAAATATTTGGGGCTTATTTTTATATTATGCGATTTTTATCTATAAAATTACAAAGCGCTTACCTAAAGCCTACGAAATTGTGTGGTAGACACACAATTTCCAGCCTAGCATATTTCTAAATTATATCGCTTCTCGACCTTTTAGCAAAGATCAAAGTAAAATATTTCTAAATGTTCAAAAAGGTTGACATCTTTATAGAACCAACTTTATAACTCAAATAACTTTCTCTACGTACACTTTGGTGCTCGCTCCAATAATTCCAAGGGTGGCAGACATGGAAAACGACTGTCAGAAACACTCGCCCAGCCGCCAATAGGAAGGCAGGACCAGCATCGATCCGTTCCCAGCCCCGGAGCGGCGTTCCATTACTCTGTTTCTTTAAGAAAACTATATAAGTACCTATGTGTATAGAGATTTTCGTTTCAGTCAGCGTTCGAACGTTTGAAAATGGAATTAAGGCAATTTTTTTTAGTTTTCTTTTAGCTTCACATGGTTTGTGCATTTAGCCAGCGTCTAATTTAGAATTCCGCTTTCGAAAACAATATTAGGTTCCTATTTTTCGTTTCAGTCGGCATTGGAACGTTTGAAAATGGAATACAAGTTAAGGGTGTTTTTTTTTACATTCGTCTTCGCATGGCTTGTGCTTTTAGCCTGGGTCTAATTTAGTAAGTATTTAAGTTTTGATATTTTGTTTGAAACAGAAACACGTTTACTTCAAATAGACCATTTACAGGCACTTTTGAATTGTCAAAATGTCGGTTAGTAAAAAAGTGAAGCTAAATTGCACGTTCCAAAGCGTAGATCTCTATAGAGAACCTTTTCGAACACAATGTAATGTTTTTGAAGTACTTGACAGACAATTTATAGAACCAGCTTTCTCGGCAAGCTTAGTTGAAAATTTTTCTTGGAAATATTGCACAAGATTTCCTTGTATAATGAAAACAAGCATTAGTAAAGGGATTCTGGGAATCCAACTTTTAAGGTAGAGCTTTTAATTTCGAAATGAGAAAACTTTAATACTTGAGCCAATATACTACTTACCTAGATTAATAGCAAACATTAAATTCATTCCTTTCTCAATATTACGAGCGCAGTATTAAAACATTTAACAGAAAAACTGACGATTTTTATGTAACACTTAATTATGTTGCAAATCGACTCTTAAAAAAGCTAGAAGCTAAAAGGAGTTGTTAGGTTTTAACGGAAAGATCTCATTTATTGACATACCTAAATGAAGTATTATTCAAACGTTAAAAACTAGGTTTAGGAATTTACCAATATGCTTGTAAAAATAAGATATCCGGTAAACGTACCGGCTGGTTTCTTCTTATCCAAAATAATTACTGGAAATCTCTCGCAAAATCTTTCCAAAATTCTTTTAGAAAACTTAACTCGCAGGAAAACACGAATCCATTATTTCGAGCCTAAAGATTAAATAAAATGCGTTTGGCTTCCTAATAAAAGACTACTTTCATCAGAGGAGCTATAAAAGCTTGCAGCTTTTTTGGCTTGCATTGTTTCGAAATTTAACAAATCCACGTAATTTATGGTTTAATCTTTATTTACATAATTATGACGTTTTTACCATTTTAATGAAGTCTCTGACCGATGTGCTAGGTGATTAACCTACGAGTATGTTACAGAAGTCAATGCTCTCTTCCGGAAAAATGCAATTAGTTCTTATGAAATATATAATATGGATAGATATATGAAAAACAATAACAGTCATTGAAATTAAAACAAAAACAAATTAAATCCTTATTAAACTCCTGGTTCCTAAGCAGATAGACTTGAATATCGATACGTACTATTTGCCAAACCAATTAGCAAGAGCGAGACAAGAGAAATGCCTATGCATCAGAAAGAGCTACTGATCCATTAAGATAATATTCAATTCCTTCCTTCCTATTGAATTCCTTCTGTCACTCAAACGCAAACTAGTAGACCAGTAAATTCTTTTCTTCTTTACGTATTGAGCACAGACTTCAATTAACAGGAAAACCCGGGACCCTGGAACGAAGGAAAAGGAGGAATGGAGTGGGTTTTAGTCAGTAAAAGTCTTAACGCCCTCCCGCTTCGCCCAAGACCTGCAAAAGTTATTCTGATGATTCCACGCCTTAAAAAAAAGACTTGAATTAACATTCAACGTCATTCTAAATCTACCAACGAGCAATAGAATGCATTGTTCTACGAGTAAGTGTGAAACTGACAGATCGTGTCTGCAACACAATATTGCAATCCTGTAATTGACGTGCTCGAAATGAGGAAATAGGACTGCGCAGGACGTCTGTCCGATGCATGCCAATCAAACTACATACCCAAATAGCCTAGAGGTCGTGCTCTTGCAGGGAGATGGGGCCGCAGCAGATAGAGATAAATGGATATTGTTTTTTATAACTCTGCAATCCCGCCTGATGATAAGCAGTGATGCAGTCGTTGATGGTGAGGCGCACAAGCTCATTAAGAGCCTATTCACTCTAGTCTTGAAGACACCCAAATTATATTCGGACGGGAAGACCGCAGCAGGCAAATTGTTCCAGTCCTTCAATGTATGCGGTATAAACGACGAGGCGAAACGCTTAGTCCAGACCGTAGATGTTTCAACAACGTAAGGGTGGATACTCGCTGTACGACAGTTTATGGGATGATAGAAAGGAGATGACGGAATTACACTCTCCGAAATATATCCTGTAAAATACCGATAGGCTACTCTACGTTTGTGCAGATTGGACTTAACCAAATTTGAATCACCATTAACCTCTTCGCACGCCTTTCCACCGAGTCCAAAGCTGCTAGATAGCATTTTGCAGCACTGGCCCATACGTGGCTGCAGTACTCAACACACGATAGGTAGGAAAGACTAAAGCAGTACAGGCTTATATTTACAAGAAATTGAAAATAAAAATTACAAATGAAGAGGTCGTTTTAATATAAATCAAGGTCTCCGTAAGTGTTGCTGAAAAATGAATGTCTTTTTTTGAGCTAAATTTTTGTCCTACACAAAAATATCAAGACATATTTTGCTTTTGAAGGGGCACTTAAGGCCTCTTGTAAACTTTCGTTTTTTTTTTCGAAAAATCTACTTATAAATCTATGATTTGATTAATTCGGCACAGTTGCCAGGGTTTTATGGATCACTGGTGGAGCTTGTTGACATAGACGGCGGCGCTATGGCACGGCACCGCCGCCGACGTGTTCTAGGCTGTTCAGGACGAGAATCCGCAATGATGAAACGTGAAAGCCCTGCTATTTAAAAGTTCCAAATCTCAAAAATCTCAAGTCACTGTTTTATGGATGGTTGAGCTAAGTTATCTTAGCTACGTTGTGACCAGAATATACATATTAATTTTGCTGGTTATGACTACCACGATATTTGTATTGTACTGATTAAATAGTTCAGAAAAAATACAATTATTTAGGGTCACTTTTTGGGGAAATCATCAAATGGCTTCTCTCGCTCTAGGGTACAGTGGGATAGAGTGTGAGACTTTTACTTACTACCTAAATCCTACCTTAGGTTCATCCTACCTAGGGTTTACGGACGTCGAGTAATGAATTCTTCCATCCGGCCGTCCGGTAATCGACCGAACTGAGCCCGAGTTGTCGACAGCAACGATCGTGGCTGTCCACACAAGGATAAAACTTTTATTTTTTTGGCGATAGTCCGCTTTTGATTTACCTGACGGTAAGTGCTGATGTGGTCGACGATGGAGCACGCTTGCCTGGCAGTAAGGCAAGTGGTTTCTTTTCAGGATTCAAGGTGGTCAGAAAATCTCAACTGAACCGAAACTGAAAGTTTTCGATCGAGACAAACCTGGTCTTGTCTCGACCGGAAACTTTCCGTGAGCCGCCGTACCGTACGGTTAAGAAAACTTGCCGTGTTGAAGACCTCTAAGTGATTCCAAAATGGTAACTGTTCTGTCGGTTTAAATAATAAAAAAAGTCAATCCATCTTTTTAATTGAGTTTTTTTCTTCATTGCTTTGGGAATAGTTTAAAAACCTTACAAAATATTATAAACTCAAGTAAACACAAAGGTGAAGGGAGGAACGATTAACCGTTAAACTTTAAATTATTAAAGTTTGAACTCAACTTGAGGTCTCAACTGCAGCAGCAACAAAATCTGAACTGGAGTAATGACGTCCACCCCAGTCCAGATTTTGTTATTTATTTCATCATCATTACTGTCAAAATAAATACAACCGTCTTTAATGTTGAAAAATACTTCTTCTTTTCGTGTCGATGCTCTCATTAATTTAAAAAAAAACACACTAAAAAGTACCAAGCAATAACTCGTATGATCCATCCTATGGTTGTCTAGTAGATATCGCTGTCAGCGATAAGACCGCCATTGTCAATAGCGACGGGCTGTTAATTTTTGGTGTAAAAAAAATAAATATTATATTCTATGCTATTCTAACTTTACTTTCGTAAGTTAGTGTTTCCATAATAGTTTTGTCTCTTCGTTATCTAACCCTTCCGAAATTAAAGTTATTTTGTATTTTTTAGTGATATTTTTTATCGTTTTGGAAAGCAGTTTTTTATTTTACACTTTTTGGTTATGGTTTGTGGACAGGTATAAGTTTCTTTCAGGCGCGAGTGGCTACGCACAGTCGACTCAGGTATAGTTCTTACTGGACGGTTGGTCGACTAGCTACCAATTACTCGTCGGCCGCAATCAGGCAAGAACTTTTGTCGCCTATGATGATGTCATACGAGATTCACAAGACAATTATCGCTAGGTGATACATTTCTGCGTCTGTTTAAACAGCAAAATGAAAAAAAGAAGATATTTGCTTTCGAGATTCTAGACTTGTGTAAACACGATCTTGTATGACATTTTTTTCTAGTTCATAGGAGTATCGTACAAGTCGGTTTGAACCGTTTTGTGTGCGTGATTCGTAAATTCTAGTCTAGTGAATAGGTGACTGCTAGGGTTTTGTGTTTACTTAAAGCCTGGGATACACTAGGGAACATTTTGTCCCGAAACACGACGCGCAACACTAAATTTACGTGACGCTGCAACGTTGCATATTGTCCTGCAACATGCCCCGCAACATAGTACCTACGTGACGCGGGGCATGTTGCTTGCTCCCGCCTCGAGAGCGAGCGCACGAGTCCTGCGTCAGTATGCATGTTCCACGTAGTTGTTGAGCAACATGTTCCGCAACATGTTGCTCCATTTGTCCCCTAGTGTATCCTTGGCTTAACCCGAAACATATTTTTTATGTCTTCATATTATATCTTCATATTTTAATCATACTTCAAAACACAACGTGTTAGTTGCTTCAAATTTCTACAGTCGCCTTACCTTGGTTTACTGCGACAGCGGAAATTTGAAGCGGAAATTATTCCGGCCGAAGGCGTGAGCTTGCGGCCGACGAGTAATGGTTAGCTAGTCGTCCGCTCGTCCAGTAGAGATTGAGTCTATGGTATGTAGTCATAGATGTATGTAATATTTTTCATAGAAGTATTTATATTTAATTTAAAATTCCATGTGTACCTCAAAGATGTATCAGCAAAACTGAAAGGACCTGTACAGCCGATGCCTGTTAGGGCTTACGGGAACTTTTGAAATAGTTATCGTAGCCCTAAAACGCAAAGTGCAATTGAATTTGGTTGATTAGTTTTTTAGTCAGTGCATGCCTAACACATTCTCTCGTTCCATCCTAGAGTGGGAGAAGACGTTGGATATTTGCCTATTTCAAAAAAACTGCTTCAAAATTGTTTCTTGCCAACCGCAATCCATTTTTATTAACGTATAGCTGTTCCTATTTAATTAATGTTTTACCTTAGAAGAGCCGAATTAGTTAAAACACCCTTGCTCATTAAAACGGTCTGTGTCAGTTCCCGAGCAACTGACACAAAACCCAGAAAAACGACATTGCTTTAAAATTCTTTCAAAATCTGTTACAATAGAATAATCTATTGCTACGCAATTCTCGCCAAAGTGGAATAGCGAGAGGTATGAATAATTAGATAAAGTAACTTTTTTTATATTCTTTTGCTTATCGTATGTTTGAAACAAGAAACACTCTCCGAAAGGCTCAAAAGACCATTGAAGGTCCACTTACAACCTTCAATGGTCTTTTGAGCGATTTCAATCAGTCGTGAATATTACCTAATAACCCAGAATATCCAGCTGATGCCGACGGCCAGTGTGCCTGACATGGCCCGAAGGGGTCTGTGAATAACACATCCATCTAAACTGTATAGGCATAACCATTGGCTTCATTGTTTAATGATTTAACAATGATGTGATTACGGTACAATTATATCT
Organism: Mythimna separata; assembly: GCA_030763345.1. Classification (NCBI taxonomy): domain Eukaryota; kingdom Metazoa; phylum Arthropoda; class Insecta; order Lepidoptera; family Noctuidae; genus Mythimna; species Mythimna separata. The sequence continues at coordinate 14,465,379 of CM061167.1, read as the reverse complement.
TGATTATGCATTTAATTAACAAGGTAATATAATTTATAATAATAATATAGGTACTAGGTACCCACTTTATTTAGCTAATGTTCCATTGACTTTTAAAAGTTGTTCTACATTATCCTCGATAAGTTAAAGTTGGCTAAAAGTAAAAATCTTTAATATTTTTTTAGAATCATATAAGATTCATTATTTTTTTGAAAAATCTAGAGGTATTCAGGATTCTTTAAGAATTGTGGTAGATAGAAATGCTAAACAGGTTGCCTCTACAAATTGTGCTCATGGTAGAAAAAAATATCAAAAAAGGTCCAAAAAATTTAAATTTTTTACAAGTTAATTCATGAATCCCCGACCGGACTCATTGGACCGCGCTGTTATTGTTTTACTATTGTGTCTCGTTTAGCGGGTATGTGATAGGTTAAAAAATAATTGACATATTTTCTTTCTTTTATTCCCTAGTAATTATAACCAGGTCTATCCTCCAGAATCAGCTTATCGTTGAATTATGGGACATGTTGTATATGAAAGTAATATTTATCATAATTATACGTAGTTACTCAGATACCCGCGAAACGAGACACAATAGTAAAACAATAACAGCGCGGTCTCATAGGACCGGTTGGGGATTCAAACGTTAAGGGTTTATCATTTAGCTAAAGTGCCATTGATTTTTTAAAGCGTTGGCTCTTTGAAATTCTCTACATTATGCTTTATCAAGATTGACAAACTGCCTGAGTTAATCATCAGATTAATTAGCGACCACAAAGAAGTGTTGCTCCTAAGTCTATGATTGTTTAGGCCCCGCCTCCCGGGCCTTAATTTTCGAAAGCTCCACCCCAACAAAGAGGGATGAACGACACACTTACGTAAGCCGTCGTTTTTGTCAAAACATTATAAACGTTAAATTCGGGAAGTTAGGGTGGGTTTTAACGCAGCACGAAAATTTTGTCATATTGGCGACGGGGCTAAGCGACCACCCCTTGTGGTATAAATTATCACAAGCGGTCCACGCAGATTCAGTTGGGATTCGATTTTCGAACGAAGTATAATAGTGAAGCTTTGATAACGTGAAAAAGAAAAATGTCATCGACTAGGACACAGCTTGCGGATTCCTCTACATCACCACCTTTGAGGTAATTTTTATATTTTTATTTATTTATTCATTTACAAAAACAACTATTTCTTTGGTACCTAATTTATTTCAATTAAAAAAAATGCAATAGGTTCTTTCTATTTTTTTTATTCAAAAATATTATTGATTCGTATTTCTCGCACTATTTCTAAAAGCTCATGATTGGCGCGGATGAGCGTCACTGTGCCTCTCGCGGAGATCACGCGGCAGTCGCGTGCCGGACTCTAAAACGAACCTATCAGCTGCGAAACCAAAAAACATTTAAAAACGTTTCTCGCATCCTAAAACTACGAAAATCACATGCGTTTAGTTATCAAAAAGTAAAAGTGGTCCGTCTCAAAAAGTGCTTTCATTTTGATTTTTTTAAACTGCCGAATTCGAATTAAGAACTAAAAAATCCAGTCCTCAAACGCTCAACGCTTTCTATCAATCAATTCGTCACTTGTCTGACTGCAACACGTTTACTTCTGAAAAACAAGCTGTCAATACCGGCAACCCAGCTGTTTTTGGAACTGGAAAATTCTTGTGAACCTTTTTTAATTAATTATTTTTTTGTTTCGTCCAGTGATGGCCGTCGCTTGGACTATTCGGGCCTAAAGTTCGCGTACGCCGACGGGTCTGATGATGAGGGGGCCTCCTTGACTTCGGAGTTGCCGTCTTGCGTGTATGCTGCAGCCAGGAGTCGGCTGCAACTGCCTTTGGCAGCCTACGTTCATCAGCACACCAGGCAGTTACACACAGGTCAGTGAAGTTTTATTTCGTTTGTAGTTTTATTACTTTTTGTCTGCTTTCTGATATCTTTATTTTTAGATTTGATAATGCTGGCGTTAATTGTATGTATCGTATAATTTTTAATGTAGGTAACATTATTGCACCTAAATAATATACTTTCTCGAAAACTGAGTCCTATCGCGAAACTACGATAAGCTTCAACATGCAATGTGTTTTTTTTTTAAATTTGCCTCAACAAAGATTTTTTTTTTTTTAATTCCGTCACAGATTCCAATAAACAATGGTGATTATTTACTTAATTATTCAAAGCAAAGAGGCGCCTATTTTTAAGGTGTTCGAAAATTTAATTTGTGTTTATGAACAGAATATCTTAAATGAACATGATTATTATTATACACTTTATTTATTATACACTTTATTTATACACTTATTATATACTTTGCTTTGCCAACAAAACAATTACCTATGTTCTAAATGCAGAAATTATATAATTTCAAAAAGAAATACAAATATTTAATACTAGGATTCCTAGTGAAAGTAGGTTTCCTCATACAAACTTCGGACCCCCGTTTCATCCTCTTAGGGGGTGAATTCTGGGAAATCCTCTCTTAGTGCTTGCCTACCTCATAAAAGTAAACCTTGTGCTACATTTCACGGTCCTAGGCCCAATAGTTTTAGCTGTGCGTTGATATAAATTTGCTTTTTCTTGGCTTTTACCAACAAACGTTTTCCGTGTTCTAAACTCAAAAATATTTGAATTTATTATTTTTAATAATAGAATGTATAGCAGTTACATAGCTTTGCTTCTCCTTCAACCGGTAAAAATTAAGCGCGAGAAAAAAAGTAACTTATGTTATTTAAGTTTTTAAAATGAAACTCTTTGGAAAAATTTTCATTCCGTCAGGAATAGCGGTTTTAAATAGTCCTAACTACAGAAATATCACATTTTAAATCATTCATTAATTGTTTCATGTAAACAGTTGCATCACCAACTTAAGATGATGTTATAATCTCTCATCGCTACCATTTCCTATAAAGATTTACCCAGGATTTATGTGCAATGGGCTGCAGCATTGTTCGAAAGAGCTACATTAGAATTAGAAGGTACATTCAAAGGTTTAAATCACTAAAAGTCTGATTCTCTCTCTCGCCTAACCCAAAACGGAAGAAGTTATTTCAGGATATCTTCCCAAAAAGGTGTCTTTCTGTGGTAGCCATGACTTAAACGTGTGACAAAAAATTATTGCATAGGGTCAATGTCCATAAAAAAAGTCTAGTAGTCAAGTAACAACTCAAAGATAGTTTCGGTTTTTCTCTGCTATTATTATTATATATATTGAGTATAATACCTGCACTTAAAACTTTCTCATGATTCGCTCTATATATTTAGTAAAACTGCATCAAAATCCGTTCAGTACTTAGTTTTTGAGTTTATCGCGAAAAGATAAAGGTGGTGGGGGTATTATAAAACCAAGTTGTTTTATAATAAGCATGTAAGATTACTGCGTAATCTATAGCCCGCTACTTCGTCCGCGTAGAAGTCGCAAAAAATTGCTAAATACAATCATTATATTTTTCCATACAAACTGTTCTTACGTGACAAATATTGATCGGGTTACTTAAATACTGTTTATAACTCACGAGCAGCAGAACCGATTTCGATGAGACTTAGTAGGTGGTAGACAGAGAGATAAGAAACTGAATTAACATTATTGGGTACTTTTTGTCCCGACGGAGTTCGTGCGTGGTACTGGGTAACGTAAGGGAAGCCACAACGACTTGTAACATAATATAAATTATTATTAAGTTAGTATAAACACTCATAGTCATAAAATGTAACAATATTATAGTAGGGATTTATAGGTTCCATAAAAATGAAAATAAAGCAAAAAAATTGACATATTTTATGAACATCAAGCTTGGCCTTTGAACTGATGAAAGCTACACGAGGGTATATTATTTTTACAACGAATTCGAAATATGTACATATTTTTTTATTACACCATGAACGTATTACAACACTGAAAATTAAAAAACCGGATTTTAGATTACCTATATAATGGACGAAATCCCGAAAAATTAAACGACGAATGATTATTTGATGTCCCGAAGTTTCGGGTAAATTAACTTTCGTGACTTTTAACTCAGGAATAAAAACAGTTTCTCCTGGAGAACTACCGGGCCTCGAGTAAATTGCGATGCAATGTTTTCACTTACAATCATTTTCATTGCATAATTTTGATGGATTTATATTACGCAGCAACATACCTACTTGGCGCGCTAACTCCCAATTTTAATAAATATGGTAGGTATGCTTCAGTTTCAGGTTGAAATTATTTTAAAAGAAAGTGTTTTATTTATGACTGAGGCTTGTTTGTTTTTGGTGCTAGGATGCCACGCTTGTATTCTGTAGGTTTATCGTGAATGATTAATTTTAGCTACCTACGAGTACTTATAAGCTAGACAATGAAAAAAAATGTCAAACATGTGACCAAATAAAAGTATCTAATTTAAGTCGAAAGGAGTTTTGATTTCAACTTCGAAACAAGTCACACCCAAAATAACTGTCTACTCCTTTTTAACCCCGTCAGGGGATGAATTTGAATAAAATACGAAACTTGTCTTCCATAAATATTTTTAAAGAATGTTCATGCAAAATTAAAAATAGATTGGACCAAACTTTTCCTCTCTTTTTCAATCCCCTAAGAATTTCGAAACATTTATTTTTATACGCCTATATGCCTACGTCATACAACTGAGAACTTAACCTCCAAGTTGGGGTAGAATTTCGTAAAAATCTATTTTTATCGGTTGCCTACGTCATACAAAGAACTTACCCTCCAAGTGTCAGGTCTTTACAATCAGCGGTATAGGCTGAACGTTAATCAGTCAATTCGTCAGTCATTAAGGACATAGCATTTTATTAGTATAGAAGATAGATTAGATTTCGTTTGTTATTATTCAAATCAAATCAAATCAAATCAAATCAAATCAAATAATTTATTCGCATAATATGGGTAATAAATATGGTACATGAATGTTACATTAGGTAGGTACATAATATAACAGAAAAGAGCCTCATATTAACCATTTCTGGTATGCGAAACTTAGAACAATAAAAGGTTAGGTACAGGTACCTATACCTATATATTATACTCTTAACACTTTCGCGGACAGAACGAGATTATACGTCATCGTTCGAAATTTTGATATGGCATAACGTACAATGACGTCCAAATATTTTTTTTATTTTACGACAGAACGTACATTTCCGATGAACGTTCAAGTTAAAATCCTATTGAATGTATCTTGTGTCACAACATTTAAAATACCCGAAGCTTTACTGTCACGTAGAGTAAGTTTTAAACTATTTCAAATAAGTGCCGTTGACAGTGGGCGGGAACGGTACTCACATTTACGCACAACGTGTAAATGCGTCGCGCGCGCCTACCGCGCTCCTACATTTAGTGCGGCGGCGTCACATCACGTATTTATACGATAACGTGATAAAACGGTTGTGTCATGATGTCTTTAAAACAATATATTTTCATGGGAGGCTACGTACTCATACGTCGTACAATTTGTATGGACATTTACTGTGTCATTTTGGTACACAGTCTCAAGTGGTAGCGTCCGCGAAAGTGTTAAAATAGATTACAAACTAACTTAACTGTCTATTATTGCACTAATAGGAACATAGTAAGTTGTTACAATAATTTTCTATTCTTATAACTAAGGTATTCATGGGTCGTGTAGAAACATTTATCGACTAGCCAGGTATACAATTTTTTTCGGAATAGTGTAATGGGTAGGTCTTTGAGATCACCCGGTAATTTGTTAAATAATTTAATTGACATGGGGTAACAGTTTCTTCGATACAGATCCGTTTTTATATTGGGTAAAGGAAAGCTATTAGGATAACGGGTATTAAAATTACAATAATCACCAAAGGATTTGTATAGATACAGATGTGTTTTAACGAAAATACAAGATTCAAATATATACATGGACGGTGCTGTTAGTAAGTTGAGTTTTTTAAACAATGGTTTGCATGAAGTTAATGAGTCTACGTTACATAGTGCACGAATACACTGCTTTTGAGCAAGGAATACCCTATTAAATTCTACCGAACCGCCCCATAATATAATACCATACCGTATGTTGGAAGCTACATATCCATGATATGCTTGTAAAGCTGTTTTTTGACTGGAGATTCTTGTAAGACGCCATAAAGCGTAAACATATCTGTTTATCTTGTTACAAATTTTAGCTATGTGTAATTTCCATGAGATCTGACTATCTAATGACATCCCGAGGAAGACTATACTATCGGATTGCGCTATGTTATTATTATCGTATGAGATAGTTAATTTGTAATTATATTGTTTTCTATTGTAAAATTGTATAATTCTGGTTTTGTCTATATTAACTTTTAAATTATTACACTCTAGCCATTGGATAACGTTTCGAACTGCTTCGTTAACCTCGTTGTTATAAGTCTCATAAGTGGTATTGGATTTTTGTGAGATTACTAGCGATATATCATCTGCAAAAAGAGTACAGTGATGATTTATCACGTTGGGTAAATCGTTGATATAAAGTAAGAATAAAAGTGGGCCCAGTATACTACCTTGTGGGACTCCGACTCTGTTATATAATAATTTAGATTTATATGTTAATTCTGTATCCTTATTAATATTGTTAATTTCTACATATTGTTGCCTATTAGTGAGGTAGCTTTGTAACCACTTATGTGCTACACCACGAACACCGTATGCATAGGCTTTTTGGGGCAAGATGTCATGATCAACAAAATCAAACGCCTTGCTCATGTCAAAAAACACTGCGCAGGTGTTGATATTTTTGTCAATATTCTCTGAAACTTTTTTTATTAATTTAAAGGCAGCTAGTGTAGTGGATTTGCCTTTCTGGAAACCGTGTTGTTCGGATTTTAGAATGTTAAATTTATTAAGGAAAGTTGTTAATCGTTTAAACATCACTTTTTCAAAAATTTTGGCAAGTGTAGGTATGAGCGCAATAGGTCTGTAATTGTTAGGTTCTGTTTTTTCGCCTTTTTTGAAAATAGGTATTACCACTGATATTTTTAATTTTTCTGGAAAAGTGCCTTGAGATAACGACATATTTATGAGATGACACAGTACTGGTGCTATTAAATGTGCAGTTTGTTTTAGAATTTGAGTCGGTAAGCTGTCATAGCCTACCGATTTTGTAAAAAATATAATTTGGTAGATTTCATTAGTTGTAACTGGAATTAAGAATATACTAGCATTATTAGGTTCTATTGTTTTCGATAAATTTATATTTTTCTTTTTATTAATATTTTTTGTGAGATCAATAAAGTAATTATTAAAGGTATTTGATATAAGTTCTGGATCGGTTATGGCTGTAGTGTTAAAGTTTATTTTATTTATATGCTGTGCATTATGTTGATTACTTTCTTGATTTTTAATAATTTTCCAGGAGTCCCGACAGATATTCTTAGATTTCATTAATAATCGATCATTGTTAAGTTTCTGTGCTAAATTTATACTCTTTTTTAATATTTTGTTATAAGTGCGATACTTAGTTTTATAAGACTGACGTGTTGATTTACAGTTGTATAAATACCTGAGCTTCCTTTTGGTATTGAAAGCTAATCTTAGACCTTTGGTTATCCAAGGTTGATTCTTCAATTTCTTATTAACTTTAATTTTTTTGACTGGAAAACATAAATTGAAAAGCAGTGTGAAAGTATCATGAAATGTTTGAAAGGCATTGTTTAGGTCGGGTTGATCATATACCTCTGCCCAAGACGAATAGTCACGTCTGAAAACATACCATTGCAGTTTAGGGGATATTTTATTTTTTACGGTGAGGGATAATGTTTGGCATGTGTCGTGGTCTGATAAGCCTGTTGGTATGACTTTGCCTACAGCAGTGAGATCATTACTTATAATTTGGTCCAAGCATGATTCTCCTCTTGTCGGTTCACTAATATGCATTTTAAAGTTATAATTTTGGAGCAAAGTCAGATAGTCATCACGTATTTTAGAGTGTTTAAGGATGTTAATGTTAAAATCGCCAACTATTACAACTTTCTTTTTTGTTTTAGAGCGGGTTTTATTTAATATAATTTCTAATTTTTCTAAAAAAACACGAGGGTTCGAATTTGGTATTCTATAGATACATATAAGAATAAATTTATACTGTGGAAATTCCACACCACAGCACTCAAAGGTTAGTTCAGACGCAATATCTTTGAGCCAGGTTATTTTATGACAAGTTAGGTAGTCCTTACATATTATACAAACGCCACCTCTCTTCTGTTTGGCTCTGGAGTAACAACAAGCTAGCTTATAGCCATTAATGTGTACGTTAGGTTCTTCTCCACATTTTAAGAATGTTTCGCTAATACAGAGTATGTCTACGTCGATTTGTTTAGTTGTGAAGTCTGATAAAGCTATTTTTAAAATATCTAATTTAGATAGCAATCCTGCTATATTTTGATGAAATAGAGTGATCTGATTCTCATTGCCGTTATTCTCGAAAAAATGTTAGATCGGTTTCATTGGGTGAGAGACGTGCGGGTTGCGTTTGACATGGAGTAGTGCTTTGTACTGTAGGAAAGTAGTCTAAGATTGTTTTTTGTTTTTTATAGGATTGTTGGGTTTTGTGTTTTCCTTTATATGGTATTATCATATGGTTTTCAATAGAATTTACGTGAGTTACTCCTTGACTTGTAGCATATTTCTTGTTTATCATTGGCAGGTACTTACAGTTATAATCTAATGAGTCTATAAAAAGGTTGAGCTTTTTACATGTATAGGCAATGCGGTTATTAAACGTGTGGAAAAGATTCATAAAATAGGAATTTGAAAAATTATTACAAGTGAGTTTGATCATATCATTTAGCATTTTTACATTTAAGTACTTGTTTTCACATACATTAAGAATCATAACAGTATTATACTCAAACTTCTTTAGTAACGCCGATAATTCTATCACAGTTCTCATAGGGTTAGTGTCATTTTCGCCAATACCTAAAATTATCTTATCATTTTTATCTAACTTTAGGTTATCACAGCCTTTTATTATCTCGTCGGATGTGGCAAACGGTTTGGTTTGCGCTAAGATTTCGTAGTTGTTGTTATTTCTTGAGCCAATTAGTTGACTTGCTAGACCGATGCACTGCTGGCCACCAAAGATCAATATACGCCTTTTACTTGGGACTTCTCGCATTGATGTTTCAGTTGGGTATAATTGGACCTGTTTGACTGAATCTTTACACATACTTGTATGCTCCAGGGGAATGATCAGGTTTGTGGGACTTTGATAGTATTGTCCATTCGGTATATCCACATCAACAATGAGAGGTGTTGTTATGGGAGTTTCACAGGTATCGGTAAATTTTATGTTATTTGGAAAGTGTTTTTTATTTTGCTGTTTGTTTGAACAAATCTCAGTCAACTGGTCTATTTTGTCTTGTTGTTCTTTGACAATTTTGTGGAGATTTGAATTATCCATATGTAGCTTATATAGTTCTTTGTCTGCAGTATCTAGACGAGATTTTAAAAATTTGATAGTATCTTTCAGTTCTGATACTTCTCCGTAAATTGTTGTAGAAAGATCAGGTAAGCTTCTATTTAAACTTGAAGTATCAGACGATATTAAGGATTCTTCAAAGTCCGGTAGGGTGTTGTGCGATGTGTCTTTGATTATGTGTTTGTACTTTGAAACACCAGAATTTGATTTTTCTTTTTCAACCGTATCGTGAATCGATATCTCGCTGATGTCCTGAGGTGCATGATGTGACGGTGCGATGTTGGGAGATTTCTTTAAGTTATCGCTTTTATCTAGTGGAGAAGGTCTCGCAGCTATAATTTGTTTTTTCTTTAGAGAATAACGAGTAAAGTGAGATACCTCGGAATTTACAACTGTTTTAATTTTACTACAGATTTTGCACTTCCATTTTTCTTTGGATTCTTTATCCATTAGGCGATATGTGTGTAGAGGATAGCCATCACAATCGGGTTCATATCGGTTTTTACATACCGAACATAACGCCGTATTTTTTATTGAAACATATTTTTTGCATTTAAAACAAGCTACTAGTGATGCCATCTTGCGGCCGCTGTTTGTACTAGTTTTGGCATCCGGTGACATTTTTGCGATGTCGATGGCGTGTTACTATGAAAGAATTATTGAAAGAAAATTTACTATGAGAGAATAATTATTGAATGAAAAATTGTCTAATTAAAGTCCGAACCAAAATATTATATAAACACAAAAACATGAAAAACACAAAAAGAGATTCAAATCGTCTGAATCGAACTTGCAAGCACGCACTAGTCCCAGTCGCCACTTTATAGCACCACATAAAAACAGTATACAAAAAGTTCACGAGTGAGTTCCGTTCAAATAATAATTCCACGTAGGTTCTATTCACAATGTCTACACTATTTTATTCGCAGCTCGTTTCTTTTCCTCAGTTTGATGAGGGGTGAACGAATAAAATGTAGTTAATGTGCTCATAATGCAATTAAAATGTTCTAAAAGTCACAAATAATGAAAGTAACTTTTTCTTTACACCAAAATCTTCAAAAACAAATCTCATAAGTCCGCAAAAAGAGTAAGCGTTTCACTCAGATTCGAACTTGCACATGCAGGTTCAGTAAGAGCGACTGGACGTCTTAGGCATTCGACTGCGCTGATATGTAGGAGTAGGTGTGAAATAGACACACACGTTATGCGATTTGTATCTTCTTTATTTTGATTGGTCGAACGATAAGCGTCCGTGGTGACGCGGGACGCTAAAACTTTTGAATGAAGTTAACGGTACGGATATTAGAAAATTCACTTAATGTTTAGTCATTTGCAATTTTTTCACAGAATTTATAAAGTACTATTGAAGTTATTAGCTTTTATCACTCAATTCAACTGGTTACTTATTTTAAATCACTATTTTGTTTGTAAACACACTGTACTTAGACGCTGTACTTTTATCACAGTTTTATTTACACATACTATCATGTACACTTTTGCAAACACTAGACGTTAGCTATTATATATAAATTGACTGATATATTACACAACTAGACTTTATATGTAAAGTTTACTATTTTTTACATTAATTTTAGTAGAGTAGAGCCGATGTTGACGTGACAACTAGCTCCACCTGTCCACTGTGTGTCCACGGTGTATTAATCTATAGTTTTATAATCTCGTAATACCTAGTACCCAATTTCAAAATAGTTCCCCCTCTATTTTTCTGTGCACAACGGAAAGATTGTACGTACCATCTCTGGTCAATTCGAAAATTATTTGGTTTTTCTAGGTGACGACACTTATTTCCCTCTTCCGCCATCCACAGTCAGAATAGGATATTGGTTTTTTGTTCATTTACCAGTTCAAAGAACTATGAAAAGTATTCAGCTCGCAGTTTTAAAAGATAAACCATATTCAGGTATCAGGGATGTTAATTTTAATTCATGAATCCCCGACCGGTCCTATGAGACCGCGCTGTTATTCTTTTACTATTGTGTCTCGTTTTGTGGGTATGTGATAGGTTAAGAATAAAAAAGAAAACATAGTTAGGACTTGAATTTACTCCACGCCCGCAAGTTTCCGTCCAGACTTCCGCCGTCGCCGGTGCTATTGCCGATTACTCTATGACGTCATGCCGTGATTACGTCGATTACCCTGTAAACTGCAAATAGGTTTAAGCCAGTCAATCAATCAATATCTATTCACAGCTTATTCATAAACACGATATCTCACATTCCTGTTTTATTTAATCACTACATAGCATAAAACAAAGTCGCCTTCTCTGTCCCTATATCCCTATGTATGCTTAAATCTTTAAAACCACGCAACGGATTTTGATGCATTTTTTTAAATAGATAGAGTGATTCAAGAGGAAGGTTTATAAATATAATACATGCATAATGTAAAGAGTCACACTGATAAATTTGCACCCGTGCGAAACCGGGGCTTTGCCTTGCTTTTCTTTACTTATATCATTGGAGGTAGAGAGGAGCACGAGAAAAAATACATCATATCTAATATTATAGAAATTGACTTACTAAATACTTTCGTATTTTATATAATTGAGAGATAATATAGGCGTCGTATGCGCGAGTGGAATGTGTGCAAATGACGTGAACGATAAACTGTCCGCTTCGAATCCACGCACCACTCAACTACACACCGTTTCACACGTCACACCGTTTCACTGCGACACGCGGTGCTACATGTCATCACAGTATACAGCCTCCTCGCTAAAGCTATTGGTGGAAACACTCACTTATTTTCATAATGCCGCTACTCATCCTGGCACCGCGTTAAATATCAACGCAGTCTCTGTTAGAAAACCTTTCTAAAATACTTCTTAAAGAAAAAAATGTTTTTTTTTACCGAACAGCCTACGGCGAGCTACCCATTGCTCGTCATCCACAGGCCCGTGGTTACCGTGGCCGATAGTCGGAATCAGGGTCGCGGTGGCTGAGGCGTTAGGATATCCATTCTGTCACGCGTGCGGCTGTCTCCTCCGCCAGCATTACTGCATCGCAAGAGGCGATCGCGACAGCCTGCTATTTAACCTATCAATACCCGCGAAACGAGACACAATAGTAAGACAATAACATCGCGGTCCAATGAGACGGGTCGGGGATTCATGAATTAATCCCTCTCACTTCGGACCATGGCCTAAACCAGGGCACCAATCGTCTCAACACACACACACACACTTCCACCGTATGCTCCATTGCGTCACAGGAAGGTGAGGACGCCATGACGCCTATTCCAACATGTCCAATAGGCGGTGGTATATAGTTTATGACCGATTAAATGAGTATAGCATAGATTTTAAAGTACTGAATAAACTACATAGTTGTTTATTATTGAACTTCTACTACAAATAAATGTTGATATAAATGTTGATGTTGTTGTTGTAAAATTTGATTTGTTAGTGTGCACTTTTGACCCCAGACTGTACTTAATTACAAGTCAAAGCGGTTAGGGATTTCGAGTTATAATAATAAGGATACCTATCGTTTTAGGCCGTGTTCCCACTTTGTCGTGACGACAGATAGTCGTGTAGTTTTTTCACACATAGGACGTCATAACTGTCGTCTTCGACTTTTTATGCAGTGACAAGAGATTTTCATGACCGTGAGAACAGCTAAGACGATAGTCGTAAAACGATAAAAAATTGCCACAACTAAACTGACTGTAAATCATGTATCGTTGTTGCAACTATTGTCGTAGCTATGACTGCTATGACAAACAATTGTTATAATGGAAAAAGCTAAAGGCGATGGTCATCCGACAATAAATTAACTGTTACGACATAGTGGGAATGCGGCCTGATGATGATACCATCTAGCCGACTTCAGCTACAGTGATCGCATTCCTTGGCTCCTCATAGTGTTTGTGACGTCAGACTTACATATCCAACTTTGACCGAAAAACTCCGAGCACAAAGCGGACATGTCAGAGCACCATTAACGACTTGATAAATTATAGCTGTTGAATGCGGCCTAGTCGGTTACAATAAGGCCACTAGTCTGAATGCTCTTATACAAGAAAGTCTTTCCCTCAGATGTCCTGCTGGAGACGACAGCGGAGCCCGAGTACCAGTGCGGGGGCTCCCCGTACCGCGTGCAGCGCGCGGCCGCCAACGTGCGCGAGCGCCGTCGCATGCTGAGGTCCGGACCCAATGGGTATCCTTCTTATTTACTGCATGCTCCTACGTGTCCTTACTGTTTACTAAGTGTGCTATAAGCTACAATAAATGCTATGTACCTATTTATCAAAGTATCTGCTTCATTACATCTATCTGGCGACAATGACTCTGACCAGGTCCTATTCTCTAAAAAAACAGCCTTGCGCACAGCGCTGCTGCAAGGTAGCTTTCTGAGAGAATAGGATTCCAGGTGTCCAGATGATCGCAAAATCAAATATTAAGTAAATATTGCCGATGCTTTTTTCGTCCTTTTTTATTCCACAGTTATTGGTTGAAGCAAACGGGGGCGGAAATCAATCTTGGTAAAAAAACAGCCTCGATTTTAAAACAAAATCCCTTGCATATGTAAGCTACTGTAACTCGGTCACATTGTGTACAGGAAAGCTTATCATCACGATAATATTATAGGGTGGGTAATGTGGTCTTAGACGACTCTTGCTTATGTGACGCTTCTCGTTTATATCTTCATTTTGAAGATGCTAAGATTTAACTTTCTACGAGCAGTCAACAACACATAGGCCTCTAAAAAGATGCTCCGAAATATCTTTTCATAGGTAGATAGTAATATAAGATAGGTTTGCTGTTAAAGAGCAGGCTACAAAGTTAGGTAAGATTTTAGAAGCTTTGAGTGAGTTTTATGAAGTGTTGAAAAGTTTTAATTACTCGAAGATACCTGGGTGCATAAGTAGTATAAGATAGGTTTCCTGTTAAAGATCAGGCTACAAATTTAAGTAATATTTCGAAGTTTTGACTGAGTTTTATGAAGTGTTGAAAAGTTTTAATTACTCGTAGGGTAGGGTGCATAAGCAGATAGGTTTCCTGTTAGTGATCAAGCTGCAAAGTTAGGTACCTAAGAAGTTTTGTGTGCTTTAATTGTTGCTTGAAAGTTTTAATTGGGTACTTACATAGTTTGCAGTTAATAATAAAGATTTTTTGTACACGACGCCGACGTACCTATAACAAAAGAGATTGTGCAAGTGACACTAATACGGAAATGCCCAATTAATCTATACGAAGGTTCGTCCTCATCCCTTTTCATCATTTAGCAACATTCTATGTAGATCCTAGTTCTGTAAGAAAATATACAGGATAAAATGATTGAAATATTAGTCTCAAGCCATTGGCGTACCTTTCTAAAGTAAGTAGAACTAAATCGCGCACACGTGGGCCATGTACGCCAATCAGGATGAGTCGGTCCCCATACATTTTATATGGCAATCAGACTTACTTTAGATTACATTAGATCCACGCCACGTGGCGTCGTTCTGCGTTCAAGTCAGGTGTGCACTTTAGCTGGACACAGATACTATATGCCTCTAGAGGGCATGGGATTATATCCGGCCGTTTGGCACGGATCTGACACATATCTTCCCTTTTTTGATATTGTTAGGTAGATTTAAGATTGCGTCATTTCGCTCTACTACTAAACTAGGTTTTCTATCTTTTCTTTCTTATTTCTTTCCTCCTACACTTCTTCCATTTTAGCTAGCTACGTCGAAATTGTCTTCCAAAGCTATAATGTTGTTGTGGTGTTGTGATTTTAGCAGTATAAACTCGGCGTTCGATGAGTTGCGCGTGCACGTGCCGACCTTCCCGTACGAGAAGCGGCTCAGCAAGATCGACACGCTGCGGCTGGCCATCGCCTACATCGCACTGCTCAGAGAGGTAAGATTCGGAGCCCTAAGGACTTAGAGATCCAAAGATATTTTTAATAGCAGAATAAGGCCTATAGCTCGATCAAAACCGTAACGATATCGTAGTGACTTTGTCGTGTAGACCATTATCGTATTCACATCGACACCGATTTTAAAGTCGTCCGATTGAAGTGTCGTCGAAGCGTATTCAGCTGTGCAATTATTTTCCTGGTAGAATACATGATAATGTAACTAGCAATAAGCTGTTGATACATCGTTTAGTTTCAAGCCAGTAGAATTGTCGTTCTATGGAATCCCGTGCAAGTAACTCGTGAATATCGACTTTGGCTAGGACTTTGATCGAAAGACTATAAAACTTCAACGATATTTGACTATTTTGATTTTACGTTAATCAGGCTACTAGACGTATCAGCCGCTCCTCGTAAAATACTGGTATTCAGCTAAATCCGGCTTGACTGGAAGCCGACCCCAATATAGTTGGGAAAAGGCTAGGCAGATGATGAGGCTACTAGACTTATCTAAATATCATTATTGGCTGTTATACACATTCATTCTTTGCGGGAGTTTTAAGGCTTAAGCCGAATTCTCATTTCTAATAGATAATTAGTCTTTAACTGACTTCAAAAAGGAAGTTCTACCAATTCATTTTTTTTTATTGTAAATTTATGCTTCCGAATACGCCCCATATCTATTTAGATCTAGTGATGAACTTCTAAGTTATGGAACGGTACTCTTCATGACTAGCTGAAGGAAGAAGGGGAAGTTTTTTTTGTTACGAAATGTCGAAAACATCGTTCGAAAAGGACAACGGTTGCTGAATCGACTAAAATCCACTTGTTCCGTAAATTGCCCTTCACGTCCCTGGACTACGGTAACTTCGAACAATCCCGCAATCCAAGTGGTTCTTACCTACATGCAATACTTTTATTGGCAGGTGTTGGAAGCCGACTACGACCCACTGACCTACGTGGAGAAATGCCTTCGTGGGGAAATCAAAGCCGATCGCGCTCATTGGAATACCAGCGGTAAATACCTTTAGATTCATAATGATAACTTTCCAAAACGTCCATAAATGTCTATTTCTTATTTTGTCCAAAAACTACCAGTTCCCAAATAGTCCGTTTCTCTAAACGACTACTCCCAAAACGTCTAGTTCACAAGATTTAACACTTACACTAGGTTCTGCCAGCCATCCAGTCCACAGGTATCAGACGAAGCCCAAGACTTTTTTTTAGGTGGGAAATCATCCTATGACTTTTCCAACTCTTTAAATTACTAAAACCCTCTCCTGATCCTTCTTTGCCTTCGTTCGAGGCCCTCAGGGTTTACTTTCACATAACCGGAACCCCGTGGCTGTGAACCTTAAAAGTTCATTTTTCCCCAATAGATTTTGTCACAGACCTTATGTATCACACCGATTATTTGTTTTTTCTTGTTCAGATTTAACGGCCAGGCTGTCGTGGATCAATTGGGAGAACCTCGGCGTGAATCCGCAAAGGCGCAGTGTCCTGACATCACTCGCTCTCAGTTCTGACAATCTCCAATATGGACACAATTAGAACCTAGCGTAGACCTGAGCTAGACTATGTCAGGCCCAGTTGTAACGTCCCACCTATGCGACGCACTAAACTAATTTGATCAACATTAGAGAAAAAGATAATTAGAGAATAATTATTGTTTAAACAGGGTTATTTGTAAAACACTAGCAACCTTGCAGGACTGTATTACTGCCATCATAAACAACAACTATTGTTCTATAACTTTTTACAAAACGTAATACATTTAGCAAAAACAAACTTTCATGATTTCGTTGTTGTATCTAACACTTTTCAACTCTTTATTTTGCTGGACCTACCTACTCCTGCCGCGCACTGTTTTGCCGCCCCCTCCCGCGCTATTGTTCTATCGCTTGATTCGCATGGACCTCGTAACATTTAGAGCGTCACTTTAAATATTTTTATGTTTATATGAAAACATGATGAACTAAAATATGATAAATTAAAAGTCATAGAACAAAAGTTGTTTATGATGATAGTAACATAGTCCTGAGAGGTTGCCAGTGTTTTCCGAATAACCCTGTATAAGTACCTAGGTTATAAGTCCCTCTCTTTTCTAGTCTCTATTCTAGTCTTCAGAACACCTATTTGGGTAGGTACACTAAGTACAAAGTAATGCACCTTGTAATTACGTACGTACGTTTGTGTCTGTTATAATATTTCAAGTGTTTATTGAAATATTTTATATAGATATTATGATTGTTAAGTTGATGTGCAATATGTAGCGTTAAGTTATTTCATTAGCTCATAGTTAATTTATTTAAATTAAACAAATTAATATAGAGATCTTGGTTTTATTTCTTCTAAAACCTATAAATTAAGGACACACATTTACATTTAATCATGACTTGGGTAATAGTTTCTATAACGTTTTATAAAAAATATAACATTGTAAAAAAATATACTTACAAAATTAATATAAATTAGACTATATTGCAAAGCTTGTAGAAAGAAATACAAGTTTAAAACAAAACAATATCTTAACAGAAACAAGTAAAAAATATCAATAGGAATGTTTAAAGTCTGAAGATAATAATAAGATTAAACTTTGCTTAGAACTAGAACCTAATGTTAATCAAACCTTCAATTATTTGCATTTAATTCATAAATAATTTTATTTATTTGAATATTTGAAAAGTTACAAACATACAGATATTTTGTTTAGCAGAAATCCTATGTTAGTCACATCAAGAAATAGCAGAATATTTGTATTTTCGATCACGTACTTATAGATTTCTATTCATAAAATATTTTGAGACTACACTCGGCAGCAAAAAATTAGGACTAAGCCCTAACGTTTACTTGTAAACTAATAAATACTACATAGTTGGGCTATAAGTAGTGACGTTGTGATGTTCATACTGGTCCTAAAATCAGTGGTCTTTTACTTATGAATGCTTATGTACAGCACTAGGTATACTTAAAAGAATGAAGAGTCATGAACTGTACAAATTAGAATAGTATAAACTTTATTGTACACCAACCAGGTGGATGACAGTGGTGATGGTGCATAATTTGACCAAGACCAACTAAAAGCTAATTTAAAAAACTAAAAAAAATCCTCCAAAAACCGAATTTCTGGCAGCCTTTATGACCTATTAGGGTCTCTTAATTGAAAAAGATAGTAATTAATTCAATATAACCAATTTTAGGACCAGGGATCCTCACAATTTAGAACAAACCATTACAGTATGTCACTTTGGTCCACAGCAAGTAACGACCGTACAGTCCATAGACGCCTAATAACAGGCGACCGAAGTCTACACACATATGAATTATAGATCGGATATACGTCGTCACAGAACAATGGATGAGCTATGAAATACTAGCCGTACTTCCATAGCGAAACTGCACCCAATGGGAACCTACCTATATCGTAACCTAAGTTATGTTGTACAGGGTATTAATAGTGATCGATCGAGTCGATATCAACTCTATATCTCGGTTACTTGCGGAGCTATTTGAAAAAAGTGTTCGGAGTCGACTTTTCTTCAAAGTTACTTATGTTTGTGAATGTTAAAGCTAGCGAAATAAATCCAATTCTAATATTTATGGTACACTTTACAGTTTATTTAATACCATTTTTGTATGCCAAGCCTAAACAAATAAATATTTATATAATATATTTATTATTGGTTTCCATCAGACCTAATTAAGTTACCGATTTGAAAAATAAATATAATAATTGTCTACACCTCGTCTAACAGTATCATATTTAAACAAGAAACAGGCAGCTAAATAATAATTGTACGATTTATTTATTAGAAAATTATCGACAACTTTAGTGAGTTTACTTAAACCTGTCTCATCCCTAGTGTGAGGGATAGACGGGGGTAGGGCCAATCAGAATACTGTACCCCGCTCTATATGCCTTAGCTAGTTGACAGAATTGTTTTGTTTCGCTAGACCAAGCCTTAGGCGTCTATAGGCTGCATAGTTTCGTTGATAGCAAGCAACTAACATGTCATCGTGCCTTTGACACTTCAGTGCTGTGCAAGCCTTTGTGAGGCGAAATTGAAAGTCCTTTACACAAATATCTAGGGGTATGTAGGTATGAATAACTACGCCTAAAACGTTTTATAGGTTTTAGACGAGATTAGATTTTGAAAGAAAAGAATTTAAGATTGTTATCGACAAGTACATAACCTGTTTATTTTAAACAATATTGGAACGCGTTTCAACAACATTTGATGTCAGCGGGAAAAGAACCCCTATTAAAAAAAAACATCTCTAGTTTAATAAATGCTTTTTGATAGATTGCGACTAAAATGAGAATAAATAACAACACAAGAATAATTAATACTAACAACAACACGATTATTATTAAATAAAACAGAACCATATTAGGCCAGTCAAAATCGACGCCAAACATCGCAAACGCGTATGTATCTACAATTTTTTATGTTATTTGGTTCCTTGAGAGTAGTCTAATCAATGGACGCTAGGTCTGGGGTTGAACTCAAATTGTAGTTTTAGTTTGCCTTATTAAATTATATGGCAAACCTACTTGAAGAACACTTCGTTAGGGCAGTTTTTTTTGGAAAAACTGACACAAAAGCCAAAATTTCGCAGTTTTTCGAGCACCATGGGGTTAGCACAGGATTTTCAGGGTTACAAACTTGTTTATTAACTACTCTCAAACTCATAGTTACATGCGGGTTTGCGATGTTTGTCCTTGTTTGTTTTTTTTGTAAGTGGCCTCTCGCAGGTTAACCTACCTATGAGGACTTGCCTGTGGCGGTCTCAATTAAAAATCAAAACCTTCAGCCGGGGCGTCCTTTTTTGTGTTAGTATTGACTGGCTTATATATCAAATATGGGATAAGAAAATGTAGGAGAGTGGTGGGAACATCTCGCTATCTGTATTGCACCTATAGGTATAATGACTATGACGTTTTGAATTATTACATATTGTATGAATTATTAATAAATTTTAATTGAATTATTACATATTGTATGCTTATGCTGTGTCCTAGATTACAAAGGATTTAAAAAAACTTCTATTTGCGATTGTGAATACTACTTAGAATTGTTTAATAAAATATAACTAGTATAATATGCTGTTAAAAGACACGTAATTTATCTACAGGGTTTATTTATATTAGCTAGCGCAAAGAACTACAACCTTAGCAAGAGAATACTGTAAATACTTTTTGCACTTATAATACTAAAAAAGTATTTATAATAAAACAAGAAAAATAAGAACACTGCTTACAATAACAACCAAATTTACATTATTAGTTAATTAGTACCTACTACCCATGCGTGATAAGTTGAGACCCGGCTGCGTGAAGGACCGCTTAAACCTGAAAATCGCCATTGTTTGACTACCTTTCTGTAGCCACATACAGTTTCACATATGAATGAAACTGTTAAATTTCTGTAATTAATTCGGTGTTAAGGTCTTCTGGATATGTATTTACTAGATTTGTACTCTGACTGTATTCTGTTATTTGATCGGGACACCTCATTTTAACTTCATCGGGTATTCTATTCAAGAATGATTTGTCTGCTGTTTCTTTTGTGTATACAGTGTATACTTAAATCTCTTCTCTTTCTCACATCTCTGCATTTAATTGATCAATGATGCAATAATAACAAGTTATTTTGAATTGTTCTCTTGGGCTGAAACTTACGTTCATTATTCGTTTTTTAAAGTACTCTAAAGGAAAAGGTGTTTAAGTTTTTATGAAAACGTATAAACTAATTTATTGATTTTTTATGATGAAAACTACGTTTTTAAGACTTAAGACAACGAATGTAAAGATAAGATATAAAGCAGTGTTGTACCCGATTAACAAAAACTATGTTTGTTAAAAAAGCCAGGGGCAAAGTAGAGAGCGGCTGTTAGATGGGTTCGTGTTTTTTAAGAGTTTTCCAACTAATTAAATTAAGGTTAAAAAAACTCCCCACAGTAACGCCATCGTGGTCAGATCTCAACTTATCGCGCTCGAGTGTAAAATATGTTTGCTACCACAAACTGGCCGAAGTAAATCGCATTCAAGGGTGGATCCATTATTCATAATTATTTAGGGAGGCACTCGAACCAGAAAAGTAGGTCGTGTCCCCTCTAGTATTATACTATTTCTTTTACGAATTGTTTTTCAATGTCATACAATACTATGTACAATCCTTGTGATTGCCCTACTTATATACGTTAAAAGAAAATAATGTTTTTAAACCATTTCTTTATCTACAACTTTTACACAGTTCCATTTATTACCAGGCTAAGCAGAGCTTGTTTTATGGGTTCTAAGCACACAGCACTAAACATTACAAGAATTTAAATCAATACTGAAGGTGTTCTTGTCTCAATAACCTTTCCCCCTGGATCATCCCCTTGTCTGCAATGTCTAGGCGAAGCCAACTGTATACATACTTATCCTACCTTATTCCTTGCTATCATCCGTATGACTTCAGTCTTAGTGTTATCCTTTACATTGCTTATATTGCATCATAGTTATGTTTACAATCATCACCAACCTTTTCGACGTAAAGACAGCGATACAATTGCCTGTAGCTGATACATAAGTAATACTATAGTGCCATTTACTAATCAGAACTTGTGGTAGGCAGCGTTCCCACAGTGTCGTAACGGTTATTTTGCCATCGGACGACTGTCGTCTCTAACTGTTCCTATTATAACGACACTACACAACACACAGCTGATAATTTTATATCGTTTTACGATTGTCTTGCTAGCTGTTTCCAATGCAATCTGTTGTCACTTCAAAAAAGTTAACCGTGTCGTCCTATATGTGATCACCTCCATTTAAATATAAAAGCCTCGACACTTAAAATTATTGTTGGATTATCTCATCACGAACAAGTAGTAACGCGGTCGCATGCCTATTAATTGCATACTTTTGGTACCATCATCATCATCATCTTCCTGCCCTTGTCCAATTTTATTTGGTGTCGGCGCAACACGTTTCTTTCTTCCATTCTGTCCTATCACTCGTCACGCTATCACTCACTAGTTTTTCTTCCATATCACTTCTCTCACAATCCATCCATCTTTTCTTTGGCCTTCCTCTCCCTCTCCATCCATCCACATGTAAACTCATAACTTTTTTAGTAACATGCGTTTCATCCCTCTCATCCCTCCTTTTTACATGACCATACCAAGACAAACGATTCCCTTTTATCTTTTCAGTCACTGGCACCACTTTCAAACTTTCCCTACTATACACATTTCTCACTTTGTCAATTCACACATCCATCTTAACATTCTCATCTCCGCAACGTGCAATATTTTTCCATCCGTCTTTTTCACAGCCCAACATTCTGATCCATACAACATGACAGGCCTTATCACGGACTTATAGATTTTACCCTTCAACTTGAGGGGCATCCGTAGGTCACAGGTTGTTCCAGTGACCTGTCGCCATTTCATCCATCCTGAGTTGATCTGATGCGATACGTCTCGGCCTTGGACAAGAGACTAAGAGGTACCGAAAGACGGAACAGATCGGTATGGGCGTCCCAGTGAGAGCTAAAGGCAGACAGGACTGGAGACCACCGAAATCGCAGAACAGGTATTCCGTCTTGGTTCTGCTTAATTTTAGGCCAACACTTTTAATATCTTTTATACATCTTACGTGACAAACATCCCTCGTTTTTCTTTCTCTCATTCTAGTAAGCCGGTATAACTCTTTTTGGTCTGCAGGACTGTCTACTGTGTGATATAGTTTGTCCTGGGCTTTTGATTTTGCTATTGCCACGGCTTTCTTGGCTTTCTTTTTTAAAAGGTCATACTCTGCCTTTTTAACTGCTTTTAAATTAGAGTTCCCTGGTTCTAAACACTGCCATTCCTTGAATGCTCTCTTCTTTTCTTTCAACACATTCTGAACTTCTGTCGACCACCACCATGTATCCCTATCTATTGTACCCTTTCCACTCGTCTCTCCCAAAATATCTTTCGCTGCTTGTCTGATACACCCAGCTATCTCATTCCAGCGTTCATTTATACTTCGATCATTCATGTCTCCCATCTCTATCATTCTGTCCACCACTCGTTCTCTGAACTTTATCGCACAATCATTCTTCTCTAACATATTCCATTTTATTTTAGGGAGAGGGCGCTCTTTGTTATTGTGAGACGGTATTTTGACTACTGCTGTCATAACAAGGAGTCTGTGTTGTGAGACTAG
This sequence comes from Mythimna separata, assembly GCA_030763345.1. Lineage (NCBI taxonomy): Eukaryota > Metazoa > Arthropoda > Insecta > Lepidoptera > Noctuidae > Mythimna > Mythimna separata. The sequence goes on along the minus strand of CM061167.1, from coordinate 14,441,918 downwards.
GTCTTCACCTGGCAGTACTTTGCAGTCTTTGACATGCTTTAGGTGGTTGCGCTGGACTAGAAAGTAATCTCAGGTCTTATGATTGCCACTTTTGTACGTGATCAGGTGTTCGTCTCTTTTTCTGAACCACGTATTGGGTACTGCCAGGTCAAATGCAGTAGCGGATTGCTCCCCTTCACTGTTCGGACTTCTGAAACCCCAACCGCCATGTACTCTTTCATAAATATCTCGCATTCTTCTCACATGTCCATTAAAATCACCCCTAAAAATCAATTCCTCATGTACAGGCATGGCCATTAAAACTGAATCAAAATCCTCCCAAAACTTTCATCACATCTTACTTGTGGGGCATACATCACATTCTAACATAACTTTCACAACTATCAATCTATCATTAATCCTTTGAACTTCCATCACGCTACTAATTGCATACTTTTGGTACCAACTTGTAATATTACTTATTCTTTGCTACCAATTTTAGGCAAGTGTATCGCCGCCTCCAACGATCTCTCCTAGTGCTAAACTACAAAAATTGACAATAGTGAAAATATTTACACCTAAATAATTACATCTCGTTTATATACATTTATACTTTTAACATAAATTAAAGTTTGAGTTAGTAAATGGCTGTACTTATCAGCAAATAGCTGTACTTTAAATATGAGCAATCTTAAGAATACATTGATTATTTTATTCCCTTTATATTACTACATACATTTATATAAACCATTCTTGCTTTTAAGAAGCGGACTTTCATTCAGTTGTTTTCGATTCAATATTTCTACAGTTTCTGGCGCCAGCACCAACGCTAAGTTATATTATATCACCTACTGCACACAATCAGAAGAGTAGAAACTACCTTATCTAACACAATGTACATTTATATAAAATATTAGGTCCTAAGTTTTGGCCCGAGCGCTTACTAAACACTGACAGCCAGGTAACTGTTTAAAACCCAGAATAACTTCATATAACCATCATCATTACGGCCGAAAGATGTCTTTGCTGGACAGGGAAACCTATCCCTCCAAATTTTGTAAAAACGATCGGTCCTGTGCGTCTCGCATCCAGAGGATACAGACTAGGTCATCGGTCCAAATAGTGGGAGGCCTATGAACGCTGCGTCTTCCTTCTACATGCATTTAAATAACTTAGTACCTATAGTTTCACACTCAGATTAGGCGCCTCTTTTGTGTCTCTAGTGCACAGCACTAATTTGACTACTTTGGCAGGTAATAGACCATTAAATAATAGTTAATAAGCGTTGCTTAAGGCCAGTCTTCAAGCCCACGTCGCACGGTGTGCCAAGCTAATCCCGTGCCCGTTGGGGCATGGCCAGAAGGCAGCAAAACATGCCTCAAGAAAGTCCTACCTTGAGTGAGACCAAGGAAGAGTCGCCAGTTTTTTCTTTTACCGAAATCGTATGGATTCCTGAACGTGCCTCTTGAGAATTTCCTCAGTTTTTCGTTGATGTGTGCTTCGACGCTTGTTTCTCCACGACCGATGTGTTTGCCGTGGACGATGGTTAATGTGCCGAGCGCTACGAACACGGAGGTGCATGTGACGGCCATGAACACGACCGCTTTTCTCTTGTAGGGGTGAGCGCAGATTCTTTGAGCTTCTGTGATGGGCGGCACGGGCAGCTTGTGTTCTCGAGGAAAGTTGACCGTGTCGTCGTACTCCACGAGCACCTTCACCGGCACCAGGGCTCCGGTCTGGTTCAGTGACACTGGGTGACCGATGAGGTCTGGATCGTTGTTTGGGATGATGCCACCTGAAAGCAAAAAGATTCATAGTTACCTTCTAAAGTAATGTTAAGCTTAATTACCGCAGATAGATGGAGGATTCAGCGTATAGTAAGGAAGGCCTTAGTAGATAATATATATGTAATAGTTTGATCATAATGAGACACAATAATAATGATTAAATATTGTAGAAGCATTCATTTTTTTAAAAGATGGAATTTCTTGTCGGTTCTTGTCCATAAGAAACAACTAATTGGAACTGTGCACTAGCTTCTATAATTATACAAATGCCCATCATGAGGGAAAGAAAAATATTTGAATTTGAATATAACAATAAATTACCTGTATCATTCAGCCAAATGACTTTATATCCGATATCGATGCCGGCGGTGATGATGAAGCCCACCCCTATGACCATGTACACCATGTAGAGGAAGAAGAACCTGGCGTTGTAGTAGCCGACGCAGTTGTTGAGCCAGGGACAGTGGTGGTCCATGGCCAGCACGCAGCGGTCGCAGACGGAGCAGTGGTGCGTGCGCGGCGGCCGTGGGGAGATGCACCGCCGGCATATGCTGGCTGCGTCGGATATTAGTGTGCTCTGAGGATAGAAAGATTTCCGATATCATCATCTATCATCAACTACCTAGCCTTTTCCCAACTACATTGGGGTCGGCTTCCAGTCAAGCCGGATTTAGCTGAATACCAGTATTTTACGAGGAGCGGCTGCCTACCAGACCTCCACAACTCATTAAATGGATTACTGAGAAAGATTTCGGATATATTAATGCATTAAATCCGCTTGTGTACCTTTATGTTGCATGAAGTTTTAATAAATGAATATATTATGAAAGATAGTAAAACTTGTAGCTATGAAACAGCATCTTTGTGTATCAAAAACCATGATCAAACATTGGTTATCATTTGGATATCTATGATAGTTTTTAAGGGTGATCAAAAACGCAAAAGCTAACTATGTAGGTAGGTACTGAAGTTTGGTGTTACTCAGATACTAGAAACCAAAATAAATGAAACATCAGCGCATCAGCTAATAGGTGCTAGTCGCTAGTGTGTCTTACTAAATAATAATAATAGTAATAAATAGGCAATCGCTCAAAGCAATATACTGTTCAGATGTTCGTCAGACTAGAAGCTGATCCCAACACTGTACTCTGTACAATTACACAATGTACTGTGTGTGTGTGCGTGTGTTTGTGTTTGTGCGTGAGTGTTGTATATTCAGTGTTGCTGAAACATCAGGTTATAATCACACTCTATTAGAATAGACTCCGTAGAAGCAAAACTATTCATTGCCCTTAGATTCTTCTTTATACATTCCGTTGATGTGGTTTTAATTCTCGCTTTTTTTGTATTAAACAATCATTTGCCAAGACTTCGCGTTTATGCAAAGGGAATAGAATATATCTAAAAGGATGCAACAAAATAACAGTAACTGAGCCATCGCAAGGCAATCTGTTCACATATACAGAAAAGGCAGGATCATAAATCATCAGCCAGGAAAAGGAAAGACAGTTTGGCCATAAAAATAGAACTCGGGGCGAAATATCATGCACCTACCATGATGTCTCTCTAACACCCTTTGTTAAATACCTAAGGCCTTAAGTCCGCCTTTGTCTAAATTTAAGTTAAAAGCAGTTTAAATAAATATTAAAAATCTGTAAATTAAAACTTACCGGTGGAGGATACCCGGGTTCAGTCACAACACCCTTGTAGTAATGAAACACAATATTGATGAGTAGCCAGTTGCCAAATATGACAAGAAACACGGTTGTGTATGGACATCGCTGCCACCAATACGGTAGCCCCACCCAGTAAGCGATGGCCACCACAGCGCTCGTCAATACCGTGACACAGAATACAAACACCTGAAAACCAGAAAGTTAATATGAAAAACTGTAAACTCCATGAATTCATAGATTTCACCGCTCAACACTAAAAAACATATGTGACTCAATGTAATTTATATTATTTGATGTTGACTAATGAAAACTAACTGTAAACATTTTAATTAATTCGATTTCACATCTAAAACTGATGATAATTTATACTTGCATGTAGATCAAAAAACTGCTAAATGACAGAAATATCTACTATTGTCACAACTTTTGCAAGAATCCTAATTTGATTACAATTGTTGCATATTGTAGTCTAAACTACCAATCTGATTTGGCTCTGTACAGATTCACTAAAACGCCGGAATCACTTGATTCCAGAGTTTGATGATTCAAATACTAAACAAACCGATTTGAGTCAACTCAATCCACCTAAACAGTGACTCGGCATATCACTAATTTAACAATATCTTAATCTATCAGATACCCACAAAACGAGACACAATAATAAGAAAATAACAGCGCGGTCACCGGTTACCGCTCAGGGATTCATGAATGAATACTTATTATGCATAAATAATGTTTTTCGGAGCCAAGACGTGCAGATTATTAGAAAATTTAGTTACAACTGACAATTTGTGTCTTAATCAATGTAAATTTAAAAAGGTTACTAGTGTGATGGGAACTGATAAAGCATTTGAATAAGTATGTTGCTCACATCCAACAGATCTCTTAATTCATGAATCCCCGACCGGTCCTATGAGACTGCGCTGTTACTGTTTTACTATTGTGTCTTGTTTTGCAGGTATATGATAAGTTAAGCAGTTAGCTATTTGGTACCTACATTGCTAGTATACGAACATGGATAATAATTGTGCATTTTGAACTGAGAATTGTAATTTATATTTGAAAAAGTAATTTTATTGTTGATGGACTTTTCTCTGCCATTATCTTTTTGTATTAGATCTTACTTTGGAGAATTTACTATTGCAATTGGATATTATAACAATAAAATATAATATTATCAGTGGGATAATGTATTGCAATCATTTTTATTAAGTCTTTGAAAGATAAGAGTGAATCACACAAAGAAGTATTCGTTTTAGCAAAGCTAGGGAAACAAATATATACCAGCCCACATCAGAATAGTAACTATATACCTGGTAAGGTTAAGCCTATGGTATGGTAAAATATTACACTTACTTTTCCTAGATACTGGGCGAAGTTGTCAACAAACCAAAACACAGGTTCCAATAAGAAATCTATTGCGTAGCTTTGGCTCATATGCTCGTTGTAGGTAAGCGAGCGAACACTCAGCAACCCTTGAGATATTTTCCAAAGTATATTTTCTCTGAAATTCAAGCTTAGCATTGTAATAACACAATAATTAACTTTATAAATAATACTTTATTATATGTACAACACTCACTTTAGCCTTCGAAACAACCCTTGAAATCTCCATGTTATGATCACCATTTTTATAGATTACATTTATTTTATACCAAAAGTTTAAAATAAACAGCTTTTATTTAAGTAAATTCAATTATTTACCCGAATATAATTGAGGTTACATTTTTTATTTATATTTATGGATCAATCTAGGGATGGACGTATTTACCATAACAGGTTTGTAAACCAGGACTTTGCTTCAAAGTACGCCGCCCTGGTACGAGGTAGAAAAACTTGCAAGTAGGGAATATTTGAAAAAAAAAAATTATCTGGAGCACGATCGGATTAGAAAATAAATATATTTTGAATATGCAAGAATATTTTGTCAATGATGAGATTATGATCCTAATTTTAAGTGTTTTGGCGTTTCCGCTAAAGCTGTGACCTGTGTTCTTTTCTGCACGTGGCTATACCTTGAGCGTCTGTTGTTAAAATATTTACTAGGACATTGATTGGTTTTTCCTCAGTAGAAAAGGAATGTTCCAGAAATACCCATCAACAAATCCCCACTAGCTAAAGTACGTAAGCCCAGTGGGGATTTTTGGGAAAAAAGTAAAGATCACCAGGTGTTATTGTTTCTAAATTATTAAACAAAAATGCGTTATCAATGCAAATACCAATGCTATCAAAACATCACAATCCACGTGATTTTTCACGATGGCAAAAGAGACTCAGTCCCGCTAGTAAGCACCGAGAAGTACTTACATACCTGTTCTTAATAAATGATCACGTAAAATTTTTTTTATGTTTGGCCTCTCGCAGGTTGAGCTGGGCTATGAGGTTGTCGGATGCTTATCCGGACTTGCCTGTAGCGGCCTCAATTAGAAATCAAAGCCTCCAGCTAGGGCTCACTTTTTACAAATGACTTAAAACTAAATGACTACGCTAAGGGCACCCCTTGTGGGAACTGTACTGGTTTCCCTACGACTCTCGAGCAAGTTAGTGGAGTGGGATCGTCTGGGGAGATGAGTGTGTGCCTTGGACGGTGAATCTTGGAGATGCGAGAGAGTTCATATCGGGCTGCCGATACGATTAGGGGGTTTCGGTACTTCAATGCAATATCAAAGAAACGCTTGCATAGGCATTTTATGAACTACTGTATGGTGGGAATTTTTAGATCTAAGTGTAGATTCCCATTTCGGATATAATTGCCAGTAGCCGTTCTCGAAATATTCCAAAGTTACCCGAGAGCATAAACCGAAATCTGTGGTGTGTGAATCAGGGAACTTTATGATTTCTTTTGACTCGTTTGAGGCGCCTTGTGCCCTAAGTACTACTGATAAAGGACACATTATTGCGTGAACGAAAGTATATAAATGTTTTTAAATGTTAACGTTTTTTATTTTTCTTTTAACAGTTGTGGTTTGAGTGAGTGCGAGATTGTTACGCAATTTACCGAGTGACCGTGAACTTATTATTTCACGAGTTTTTTGAATTTGAACTATTAACAGACAAATATTGCAAAAACAGAATATAATTCTTTTAGCAGACGGTCCTAATCCTGTAATTAAAGTAGAATGGAAATTCATTTCATCTACAAAATAAGTACTAGATTTTGGCATGGCACGGCCTGGACTAGTAGTCCAGACTAAAATCCGAAGTGACTCAAAATAATTTTCTAGTATTTTAATATCTGACCCTGGTATATTTACAGATTCGTATTTTTTTTTTTTTTAGTCTTTATTGGAAAAAAAAAGGGATTTGATCATGCATGATTATGCCATCCCCATAGTTACAAACGTTACAGGTACACAGTTACATCTTATCTACGCTTCAAAGCACAATCAACCATATTATATATAAATCTCGCTTCCTCTGATAAGGGGGATGCAAGAATGTTGTTACAAACACCAATGTCGTGTAACAGATTCGTACTTACAAGCCCTGGTATTGATATTTTAAATATTTCACATCCCTAGATGAATCATTGACAATGACACTAGTTTTTTTAATGTGAATGGCTTAAAGTCTTTTAAGCCATGTAAATTTAAAAATAAAATAAAAAACGAGTCTTTTAAGCCGTGTTTGTATGGAACAGTGTCTGAATTATATTAAAATACGGATACACATCCTTATGTTTTATAATAATAATAATCTTTATTTTACATCATAGGTACGATGCATTCGAGCAAATAAAAAAGAATCCAATATATAAAGAAAGCTCGCTTAGCCATAAGGGCAAAAAACTGTACTCGGGCCCTTTGCCAAATCAGTTAAAAAGCGAATTTCAGCTGTCGGGTCACGCCATGGTACTAGCAGTGCTACCCCACCAAAACCCAATAAAGTTAGTTGGCCCGATGGAATACCAGCGATTGTTCTCAAAGCATGTGCGCCGGAGTTGTCTCCTATGTTGAGACAATTGAATTACCTCTCATTTGGACTAGTATAGCGCTCAAGTTCTGGAAACTTGCCAATGTGCCGTACAATGGCATTAGTGCTAATCCTGCCAACTATCAGCCTATTTTGGCAAACTCCTTACTCTGCAAGATTATTCACACCTCATGGCATATCTCTCGGTAATGATCGCCACCTAATAGTGTATAACACTATTAGGTATGTATATCACTTCTGGGGCTAAGCCCTCGTTAAAAATGCAGAACTGTAGAAGTGATTGCGGTTTCCTGAGAACAGCAGTTTCCTCGAAGGCCTTCGACAGGATTTGGCGCGCTAGTCGTATGCGCTTCCAGTGTATGCATTTCTCCTGACAGCACTCCGATTGCCTAGATAAAAGACTTCCTGTGTAAACGGTCTATCAATTATTATCGATACATGCTCATCGGAGCCCATGATGACTAATACTGAAGCTCCTCAGGAGTCTGCTCTCTCTACAAGTTTCTTCCTGCTGTATACATATCTACGATCTGCTGACGCCCATTTGCTATGGATATGCAGATGACAGCTCAGTTATAGAGATACTTGCCGAGTTCTCGTGCTAGCAAGGAGCGAATCCAGTCTGAAACAGAATTTATAGTAGAGTGAATGAATGTCTCAATAAAATTTAGGCCATTTCAGGCGAAGCCAACTTGGTAGGGTCCAACGTGGCCTAAACAAGCATGTCTGTACACCTCAAAAAGAAGCCCGTTCACCTTGGCTCCTACTTTTCTGTATTCTTGAAGTTTACCGACTGCTTCAGTTCTTGGGAGTTAAAATTCCCTTAAACCTTAACTTTTGGGGATTCATTGAAGCCAAAGCAAGGGTAACTGCTGGGAAACTCGGCATACTCGCGAGAGTCCGGTGGTACTTTACAACAGAACAGAGTCCTAATGTTATACAAAGCACAGGTCTGACTGTACAGTGTACAGTTGTTAACTGGTGGATGGTTAGGAACAGGGCCTGTGAAAACCAGGGTCCCACAAATTATCACTTCGCCGGAAGATCTGTCTATCAGTTCATCGCTATATGTTCTGTACTAGACTCGCAGTTCTATTTAAGGTTTTGGACTGCTGACTAATACAAACAGAGCTTTTTAAACGGTAGGCCCCCCCCCTAAGAAGAGCAGTCTGCTAGCGAACTGATAATCTGTGGGAACCTTTAGTTTGAAATAAAAGACAAAATTAATCAAAAAGACTTTTAATAGGATGTACAATGTATTAAATTTAAATTCAATCACAGCAACGTCTTCAGCTTTGTTGAACGTAATGAAATAAACTGACATTCAAATAAACTACATCAAGTATAGGCCAATTACATAATACATACATAAAAAATTTGAATTGTTCTAGCATTTAAACATTTTTATACTACTATTACTGAAGACTACCTAGATTCTACAATATGTATTTGTATTTTAAACCTGTACTTAGGTCCAGTTTCTTTGAATGTCAGTGTATTTTGTTCGCTACTCTATGTAAATAACTATAATGAACTATAACTCAAAAAGTTTGCCATACAATGATCTATTATAATAGAGAATATGAGATCATTTTTATATTAATCAAAGGAATGACGCGGATAAGTACCGAAGGAGACTGGGCGAGTCAATGGACAACCAACAGAGGTACGCAAGATTTGGTACATGTTGTGTGATAGGTATATACCTCATTGACCTAGTCGTCCTTCGAAATTTTGAATTCGTCAAAACGCGATACACAATGATACTCGTAATTGCATGGGGGACCAAAAGGTTTGTTTAGTAAAAGCGCGCACATAATGCTTAGTTTTAAATGAATTGGAGAAACTTTATATAATAATCATACCTCATATCAGGTTCTTCGCACTGTCGTCACCCTTGCAAAATTAATGACTGAACTTGATACAAAAAATCATGGTCATTTTCAAACGTGACTGTTAACATAAAGCTTATTATTCTAAATATTTCGATGAGATCTTAACTTTGCGTTTTCTATTATAATTTATAGACAAAAATATAATCTTAGACTTAACTGAGTTTGCAGGTGCTCAGATTCATATTAATACATAATTAGGTTTCAGGTAACAAACAAACACGTAATCACAATCTTTAAAATAGTCATGTCAGGTTTTACATTATTCTTAATGATTATAACATAAATTGTTGCTGTATAAAATGTGCTTAGCCTAATAATTTCCTAACAAACATTCATGTAAGTACTATACGGAACATTAACAGCAATGTCGCGATAGCAATTAGTTGAGAAATATTCTCCTAAAATTATAATATTTCAACACAATTTATTAGATTTATAAAATTTTAACATTCTCAATTCTACTAAGTCGCAATAACATTAGCTACTTATTTCTAAATAATTGAATTCTCTAGCAAATCTGAAGGAAACCATGAAACTTACAATGACTTGCATAAGCCAAGTTCTTGCAAATCAGTAGGATATTAATTTATTGTCGTGAAATCAAAACAATGCCATGAATTGTATGTTTTTAAATTGGCCCTTATGTTCCTATTATTTCATTATTATTAATCATAACAACTAAACTGTCTAATTACCTAAGAATAAATGTTAATTGATACTGTCATCCGAAGAAAAAGCGTGAATGTAAAATGGTTTCATAGAAAAAAAATAGTGAACATTAAAAAGTGCACATCAACGGAATGGAACTGTCTAACCCAGGATATTAAGAAAAAATCGTTAAATATTTTTAGGTTTACTCTGCTGAGTAAAATGTTATCTAAATATGGCTTAATTTTACAATATTTATAAACAAACATACCGGAGCAGTTCACACTTATTTCCCTGGGTTAGGTCTTTGGAATGTGCAATAAAACAAAAAATCATCATAAATACTTCTGCGATACATATACGTAACAATCTCATGTCCATGATATAATCTCAAAATAATAACATAATAATATTAATCAACAAGGATTATATAATATGTAGAAGAAAAACAACAAAAATGCAAATAAAGATGACAATGAAACAGCCTATTTTTGAGAAACGCAACCATTTTTAAGGATCAGTGTCAACTTGGCTGCATTTTATCTCAAAAATTTTACTCAAAACTTAGTTTGGCTGGTGGTATAAAGTTACAATTATTTCTTTGACAATGAAACTGGGCAGTAGGTACCAAAATTAAATTTGACGCAATATCACGTCTATTTTAATGTAATTTCTTGTTATCAAATCTCAAGATTTGTTTGCTTGGACCACTTTAATTAGGGACTGTCCATACTCGTACAAGGGTAAGTTTGAGTTTGTATAGCCAGATCCCAGTATGCCACATATACAGCCGCTGACTATCACTCACTGTTCCATGAAGGAACAGGGACTGACTACAGAGTTTTAAGTAAAAATCTGTCAACAATAATGTTTAACATAAATGTATTAACCATCACTGCAAAGTTTCAGTGGCAAATAAACCATCGTAAGTGTAAAACGCACCACTGATTCCTTTTTATATAAAAGAAGAGCGAAAAAAATGAAACATGGAATGTATTATAATCTATCCTCACGAAACACTCGTCAATGTTTTTCTATTTTAAACATGACAAATAAGTGTCATAGAAAAATCTTAATACAAAGGTCAATTCTAATTGAGTAATTTAGTAAGAAGAGTAAAATCTAACTAGATATTAGAAGAAGTTTACGCTCATACGCTAAACTGTTTAAATCACATTTAAGGACCCTGCAATGTATTCAATTTGAGGTCCAGTCCCCTATTATGGTTTGAGACTGGTCTTTATAAGCCGCATTCCTTTTACCAACTGTTGCTAGATACAGTCTTGCATTCTCACAAATAACAAAACATGACATCACCGAGGTAGCCCGTGCAATATAACAGTTAACATTCTGTTCGATTTCACGAGATACCTTGGAGCATCCCTCTTAAGGGGTTCCAAACGAAATTCAAAAATCTTACTGCTTCTTGCAAAATAATATTGAATTTCGAGAACTACCTTAAACGAATCACTCTAAATCAAAATAATCATCCTCGATAACTGAATTGAGTTTGAGATTAAGAACGTTTTAAAATGTCAATTTAGAAAGCGTTCAGTTTTCAACGGTCAACGGTTGGTAATTCAGGAACCAGACGATATGGAACTACAATATACCCTGTTTTTGCTATTTAAAGAATGTGAACCAGTAAATTGTTATCAAAATCTGTTATTAAAATATATCTATGAAATATGGCGGTATGTTAAGTCTAGCACTAACTAGTATATTGCAGTTGGGTAGATCTATTTACAAAAATATTGCTATTCTGCTATTGAAAGGAGGTTCGAAAGGTTGAACCTATACGTGAATAATACATTATAATACACATTACGACAGTTTCGGTGGACGACGATTGTGTTGCACTTATATATTTGATGAAAAGTGTAAACAAGGAGTCTGATAATACATGCTGATTGTTTTACAGGTAAATTAAGAGGAATCTATTAAAATAGATATGGAAAAACTGTTGTCGGAGCCTTTAGCTCTTCCCAATACTATAACAGTCAGAAAATCACCTGTTTTACCAAGAAAAGTCAGCCTTTGTTTACACATTTTATCAAAAACTTGGAACTACTACATTAAGTTTGTATGTTCCACTTTACCAGTTAGCTGTCATCAGCAGGAAAAGTATTCTTATTTCATATTTAACGTTCATACTGCGATTCGGACGTGCTGGGCTGTGGTTGTGCCACGGCATCCAAGGTCCGTGCCACTGCCAGCATCCTCTTAGCGAGGCAGTCTGTAGATAAGATGAGGACCTGAGGAAGAATTTTAAATTAGTAATAAAAGAAAGGCTGGTTATTACTGCTTATATTAATCAGAGCATTCATTGTTAATGATTGGCCTGCTTGTTTAGTGGTTCGATAAATGAAAATAAATAAATATAAACAGTCTAGATCTGGATTACATTATACCTAATTTGAATAAGTTCAATAAAGTGAAATATTCGATCTTATTAAATACCAAACTACAATACTAAATTAAATAAACTAAAAAATCTAGCAAGAACAAGCTGCAAACTCGGGTCCGTAGTTTCTACCTTAACTTTAAACAACAACCAGTAAGGCAGAATTATTTAGTAACAAGCCTGGGCTCACCAGTAACGGTAGTTATTTACTTTAAGCCCCTTTTTTTTATAAATAAAAGCCCTTGGGGAAAGCTTATGTCTAGCAGTGGACGTCTCTTGGCTGAAATATGTTAAACTTCTTGGTCTGAGCTGACGCAAAGTTTAGTAATTTGTTGGACAGCCTACCTTAATCTCTGTTCGTAGCGGTAACACGGCTATGAGCCACCAAAGCCAGGAGGGGCCGTCAGCGCCTTCCCACCACGCCTCATCATGGAACCCACTAGTGTCCAGCGCACCGAAGGCGGCCTCGATGTCGGCGAGCACGCGGCTGTTGAGCCGGTCCAACCAGAGCAGAGCTTTGAACATTATGTTCTGCGCCAGCGCTTTGATGTCGTACTGGTCCCGCGGCTTCGCGTCCGTGATCGGCATGATACGGGCTACGTCGCATCTGTAAATATACATGAAAAAATACTTAATATAAATACTAACTGACTCGGTTTTTCAAGGAGATGATGAGAATTGGGGTTAGTAAAAAATGGCCTACCGTCATGTATATTTTGGTAGATATGAGAATAGCGTTTCTCAGATCTACCAAAAATACCAATTTTTTTTTGGTATTTTTGGTACATAATAATGATACATAAAAATCGGTCAAGCCGTTACCAAACAGTTCGATAACTGGCATGATATTTATATCTTAGATTGTTAAAGTTAAAAAAGTGTTTTCACCGATAACTAAAATGTTTAGTCTACATTATATTTTTGTTGCTATCTCGGCATTTAAGAGAAAGAAGAAAAACAATATTTGCTTGGAAAAATAATCATCATGTTCATTATTCCGGGATTTCAGAGGTGTCATAGTCTATGTTACTTACTCGTACTTCCACGAACTGTAAGTAAATATGCTCTAGCTATTCCAATCTCTGACTATGACTAACAAATAAAACATTCGAGATAAATAGCCTCAGTTGACTTAAACCTCTCCGTTTGTGGACACAACGCGTCCGGCGCGTGATAACAACTTCACCTTGCGAACTGAGCTTCTAAACTCATGTAGCTACGGGGTCGACAACCGCAGATTGTGCTGTTACTACAATTAATATTTTATTAGTCGGTACAATACTTATCACGTTTAGATACACAATAATTGCATGCATATATGGAATATATGAATGCATTTTTTTATGTGCTAAAGTAAATAATTTTTAGCTTTAGTAAACAAAGTATTTACAACGAAGTTATAAAGTTTAACTGCTTATAAGAAAATGTCCGGCATAGATTTTGACGTCAAAGTACATTACGCCCGTACCCCATACCCCATAGGAAACGATGTCGTAGCGAAAGAGACATTTGTTTAAAATAGTTAATTATCTCGTTTCCTTCTCTACCAATTTTAATTTTGTTTTTACAGTTACAGTTTTGTGTACTTATTGATAAACAAGTTACATAACAAATATTGTTTATATTAAATGGCAAAATGATTTCCGTCGTGGGACTTCCGACATTTATGAAACATCTGTGTTAGTACACTGAGAGCGCTTGAATAGTGGACGTTTGCCACGACATTCGATACAATTTTACTGCTCACCAATATTTTTTTTTAGCATTACTGTCCTTGTAATATTCGCGCTGTTGGGAGTCAATCCTCTTCTCAAGGAGAGGGAATGAGCCGTAATCTACCACGCGATCCCCGTGGTGGGCGGGTGGACGTCACTCTCATGTCTTTGAATTTTAGGTTCTAGGACATTCCAGTTTCCTCACAATGTTTATATGCATATATTTCCAGTAAATTAAACAAAAAGGATAGGATTAGGGTAGGAAAATAATGATGATGGTCATAAAAATGTATGCTCACCCGTCTCTGACTCCCCGTTCTAGGACTTTGAACCGAGAGATGCCAATAGTGGATAAGATGGACCTGCCATCCTCCAGGTGGACGCAGTCACGCACCTCCAGTATCTGTGAAACAACACATTGCTTATGTTAATTAGAAGTTTTGCCGTTTTAAATCACTTAATGTACCATCCCACAGTATTTCATCATGACTTCTCCTAACCTGAGCGAAGCGGGAGGGTGTGTCAGACTTACTGACTAAAACCCACTCCTGTGCCTTCTTTGTCTTCGTTCTAGGGCCCCGGGGTTCGCACAACCCATGACCGCAGTAGGCTTCAACCCTACTTTAGGGGCCCAGCAGGGTCAATCCGTCAGTAAGGTTGAAAATGCACAGACAGGTGCGTAACAGTTACCGACTAGTCGTAGATTAATGAAACGAACGTTTTCAAATGGTTTTAACCAGCCGCACTTACTAGGCGACTCGCGAACGAACCGAACTTATACTTTAGTCAAGTAAACATTACATATCAATATGAACATTATTCATAGAACTATGGCTCAGATAAACAAAAGAACTGGTTAATCAATTCACTAAATATCTACTACTTGGCAAGACTGAAGTCAGATTATCTGGCATGACTGTCAAAAATCTATAAATGACAGCCGGGGCCAATGGCTTAATGAGCTTTCCGAGCCAAGGAGGATTCTTGGTATGATAAAATGGTCACCCATCCTCAGAGGACATTGACCTTCTACCGTTGTTATAGCTAAGGCCACGAAACCCTCAAGCTATCGAACCAAGAGAATATTTAAAACAGCTACCTATGTACCATTTCCGCTTAGAATGCTGTACCGGGGTGTATTTTGCAATGTGATTAAAGGAAATTGAAGTGGTTAGAAGTCACATGTTCCATACATTTGTATCATCATTTCAACGAAAGAAGTCCACTGCTGGACATAAGCCTCCCCCAAGCGTCGCCACTACGACCAGTCCTGTGCGTCTCGAGTCCATCGGATTCCCAAAATCCTAGTCAGGTCACCGATACATTTGTATGAACTTTAAACGCCACATCACTCGGTCCAGTTCTATTTTGCTTCAATTTCCTTAAGACAGCAAAATGCTGTGGACAAACGTACAAAAAAAGACGTATACTAACCGTGCCATAGTTAGCGTAGTGTTGTCCTCTCTCGCAAGCTACCATGCCGAATCTCCGCGAGCCTGACTCCAGGACCCGCCTGATCATGAGCCAGTAGCGGGGGTCGAAGATGAACAGCGGACAAGGTACTCTAAATGGAAATAAGATTATGGGTTACAGTTTGTAGCTTGGACATCCTCCATAGATTAGTTAGTAGCTAAAGACCTATTTAAAAACGCGGGCTCCTCTACTCAATTCACTAACGAAATGTATATTGCGGACCAAAACAGGCCAATACATATTATATCGGAGTGAAAATGTGAATGTATAAGCGTCAGCTCGTCATCCTCATTTCAGCCGAAAGACGCTTCCCACAAGCGACGCTACAACGACCATTCCTGTGCGTCTAGTATCCATCGGATTCGCGCGACCCTTACCAAGTCATCGATCCACCTTGTGGGGGGCCTTCCAACGCTGTGACTTCCGGCATCAAGAGAACCAAGGTTACTGACATATCGTCAGCTCGCACCGAGACAATTCAATGACAAATTGTACAAGACAACAATATTACAATAAAATTCTATTTAATGGTTATTTTTAAAGTGCCGTCAAGTAAGCCCTTAAATAATAACGAGTAGGGTAATAGAAAATTTAAGTAGCTTCTTTAATGACTTCTGCCACTCTTGGGCGAGGTGGGAGGGCATGTCAGACTTTTACTGACGAAAACTCATTCCTTTTTTCCTTCTTTGCCTTCGTTTCAGGGCCCCGGGGTTCAGTTTCACATAACCCGTGGAATGTTATGTAGGTAATGCATTCGATGACATTCTCTTCGAAAATTAACATAAGTAACATTTTTAGTTTTACTTACGAGGGGTAGGCGACTGTGCACACGAATATGGGAATGAGATCAGGTTCTAAAGGCGGCGGCGTGGCGACGACGTTCACGATATGCAGAGCAGCCTCCAAAAACAGCGTGTTTCTTGTCTGAAACAAATACGGAAATTATAACAACAATATAGCAAACTCAGTAAAAAACATAAAAAGCTTCAGTTAGAAATCCTGTAAGTGCACCAAGTTAGGTCCGAACTGAGGGCTTTTCAGACTTTCTTTTTAATATCGTTTTTTATAGGGTCTCTGTAAGCAGCAGGAAAATACGAAAGGATCTTGCCTACCGGGATTTTCCTGCTCCGTTTGCTGATAAGTTTGGCTTTACGATTTTAATTTAATAAAAAGAACAACGTCTTATACGTTCTGTAGTCGTCCTGGTGTGTCTTCCTGGGTTCCAGGAAGGTAAAACTACTTGACAATTTCTTGCTCTCGAAACAAAAGTTGCGATTGAGATTTTGAAATTTCATCGCATTCGCATTGTAGAACAAATGAAATAGAAAATGCTAAAATTGCTTTAAATTAAATTGAGAGCACTAGCTTAAAATTATCTCAAAATCCTAGTAGCTGCCAGAGGCTTCACCCGCATGATAGTAAACTTATCATCTAGAGGCTTAAAATTAGCCTACGACCTATTCACAAACCTAACTAATTTACACAGAAAACTTCATAAAAATCGGTCAAGCCGTTTCGGAGATATTCGATAACATACACTATAATACGAGACTCTAATATATTCGAAGATTCATTCAAATATACGCAAACTAAAACTACGGAACTATGTTTGGCATTTGTGTTGTTTCATTTTTTAGGTATTCAGCTCACTATCGGCTAATCGACTATTACTTATTCTGTGCTATCGGTACAACAATACAGGATGCGATTGTTTTCAAAACTGACGAAAGCTACTTCCGTTTGTGAATTTGCAATAATGTTATGCTCCTGAATGTTCTACGAATAGTGTCACTATTATTACTAAACCATAATTTAAACAACGTCCAGTTGAACAAATAAATTCGATTCGTCTGTTCTTCTCGTCTCAAACAACGCAAAACAAACTTTTGGACGATACGACGCTATTAAAACAACTAACTTATGAAATAAAATAAAAACATATTTACAAAAATAAAACTCCGACTTAACTACAAAAAACAATAAAACATTGAAATAACTTTTATTTCAGAAGATGGATCGATGTTTCTGGTTTTGTTTGTTCGTTACTTAACACCGATCGGACCGTCAAAGTTAAAAGTTATTTTGAACGCTTTTGTGTTTTTTATAGTGAACCGATTGATTATTTTGTGTAAAAATTGTTTTTATTTCACACTTTTTAGTTGAATGTACAAAACTGAAACAAAATCGGTTGTATTCCAGTCTTGCCTTGTCTTGTCTTGCCGTGTTACCCCAATTAATGGGTTGTGGGGCAGCCGCTCCTCGTAAAGTACTGATATTCAGCTAAATCCGGCTTGACTGGAAGCCGAACCCAATATAGTTGGGAAAAAGCTAGGCAAATGATGAAGACGATTATTATACTATGTATATATGATTTATAATTTATAGTTCACTTGATTACAATGAGTGCAATCGAGCTTTTGTTGTCCAAGCAATCTTCACTCAATTCCGAGTAACAAACATGTTACTTATGATTACGTTCACAGTTACTTACTACTTACTTATTACGTGCCACATAAACAAAAGCATTATCAACGCGAACGAGTTGCTACACAGAGTGCGAATTTTAACACAACCGATACAATATTTAGAAACTATGAAACTAACGTTCTAAACAATTGTAGCTTTACCTTCGACTACTTATTACGTGTCGAAACTTGCGATTCTTTTTTAAACTCCACAATCGATTTTGCAACACGAAGCTACTTTTAACTGTGTTATAATTATAGCTGGTAGAGGTAGAAAATTGTATAATTACGATACCCTATAAATAGTGTGTAGAGAAACTCTGTAACTCAACCAATGTTTACAAATAAATATGTATTTTGATTCGTTAATCGTTACTAATTTAAAAGGTCTGTACAATAGCGACCGAGGGTGACTTCTAGAGGGTTTGAGGGTTAATTGAATTATAACCTATTTTGCCTGTCTTAAGGGTTCTGAATACTCAATATTGTTACGCCGTGAAACTTGAGTACGCTATATCTTCGACGAAACCAAGAGTAGCATCAAATAATTAAAACGCATTGCTGTGCGAAGCTTCGAGAATAGGAGTACATACTCAGGCCTGGCAAATTCCAGAAAAGTCCGACATACGCTATTATTATTAGATAACATTCAGTAGGTAGTTATGTGGGTGGATAAGGGAATTTGTACCTTCCGGTATTAGCAATAGAGTCGAAATTCGCATGTAAGGTGGTAGATAAGTACCTACTTACGAGAGTAATAATAATGATTTATGGCCTCCCGATGCGACTATTTTGTGCTAGAATGTCCTTGAAACGTCGGTATCGAGAAATTTCGATGACTTCGCATATAAATACGGGTCCCCGGCTAGAAGCAGTTCAGTTTGATTTCGTCAGCGATACAGAGCGAACTACCTAAGTGCTTGAAGTGATACCTAGCGACCTAAGCGATACTAAACGGAACTCTGAGTGTTTATAGTGATTGGTTATTTGTTGATTGGACTAATTTGTCATTGTTTGTGGTTAATAAAGTTATCTGCTAGTAAACCGGCATTTAATTACTCACGTTCGTAACAACTGGTGTCAGAAGTGAGATGCCATTACTACAGAGGGACGACGAACAGGGACCACGAACAAGGAGGCAAGTGGAGATGGATGCTGCACGTCAACGTCTGGAAGCGGAAGATCGGGCTGGTATGGGAGCAACGGCAGCTGCTGAGGCGCCAACAGGGCCATCCTCGGAAATGAACCTCGCCGCAGTGTTGGCCGCCATGCAAGCTAGTATGGAACAAGCCCGCCGCGAACAGGAGGAAGCCCGCCGGGATCAAGAGGCTAAGCAGAACCTGATCCTCGAAAAAATCGATCACGGCCTCGTCACGTTGGGCGAGAAAGTGAAAAATCTCACCGTAGAGGTCAAGGAGGTTTCCGCCCGAGCTGATAGCCTCGAAACCAGAATTGATGGCCACGAAGATCGCCTGCTGGACATCAACAAAAAAATCATCAAGCTCGAAGCACGCGAACCCGTTGCTGTTAGCGCACCATCGCACACCCACTGTGCATCAGCCGCAAAATTTGATATGCCGCGTTTTGATGGCACGTCGTCCTGGGCGGCTTTTAAGTACCAATTCCAAACACTGGTCAAGACGAACCGCTGGGATGATGACCAGTCTTTCGCGGCGTTAACTTTGGCCTTACGAGGGGACGCTCTGCTGGTCCTAGAGAACCTTCCTCCAGACGGCAGGACGTTGGAGCGTCTAATGGAGGGACTAGACACTCGCTATGGTGACAAGCACCTCGAACATGTTTTCCGCGCGCAACTTCGCGAGAGAACGCAGAGGTCGAACGAGAGCCTTCAGCAGTGGGGAGTAGAGGTTGAACGGCTGGTCCGGCGGGCATACATGTCGATGACACCGGAGACGGTGGAAGTAAATCTGGTGCAAGCATTCATCGACGGTCTACGGGATACTGAAGTCAGGGCTACGGTGCGACTCGGACACCACCAAACTCTGAAGAGTGCGATGGCCCACGCTTTGGAAGTGGAAGCCGTACGACAAGACTCACGTACGCACAGAGTTCGGGAAGTGGTGGTCTCACCTTCAGTGCAACCACGTCACCGAGAAGTGGCTTCGTCGGCAAAGTCCCGCTATATTCCGACGTGTTATGGATGTGGAGAAAAAGGGCACATTCGTACCGATTGCCCCAAGAGGAAGAGGGGAAGTGTGGACTCCGGAACTCAAGTTAACGAGGAGTCGTTAAACTAAATGTCGCCAGGGCCGCGGGGCGGGTGCTGGCTGGTCAACTGAAGGCCCCAACCATCACCATCAATCAAGTCCACAACGGAAATAGTTTGATCATCGAGGGAACGCTGAATCAACGTGCTTGCAATTTCACCGTTGACACCGGGGCGTCACGGACTATTATAAGACCTGAGTTGCTGAAACGCACCATCTTGTGGCATACAGAAACCCCAGCCTACCGACTTCAGACAGCCACCGGCCAGCCAGTCTCCGTCCTCGGTGATACAGAAATCGAGTTTAAAATCGGTGATCAAGTGTACACCCATTCAGCGTTAATTGCGAATATTACCGACGATTGCATACTGGGTCTCGACTTCCTGCGGAATTACCGATGTGTTTTAGATATCGATAAAGGAGTATTGAAATTCCCAGACCAAGAAGTCTTCCTGCAAGGAATTAACACATGCAACCTCTATTGCTTAAAGGATACCACATTGGCTCCAAGAACGGAAACCTTAGTCGAAGTTAAATTTCCTAAGAAAATTAGGCAACGCAGATGTGTTATGGTTGAAGACATTGGCCGGCACCCGGAACTTATCACCGCGAGGACATTAGTTATGACGAAAGGAAGATCCAAGGTCAGGATTGTAAATCTTGGGAAAAAGGAGATCCAGTTGAAGAAAAACAGTGTTGTTGGAAGATGTGAAGAAGTGAAGTATCTCCGCCAAATCAACACATCTTCAGTAAAACAAGACGCAATAAAAGGTGAACCTGATCACATCCAGCAACTTCTGGAAAATTCTAAGAGTAATTTATCAGTTTCGGAACTACAGCAAGCCAAGGAATTTCTGCTACGGTTCCGGGATATCTTTGCAACGGGAAAAGATTGCGGAAGAACAGGTCTCGTCAAGCATGAGATAGATACAGGTGATGCTAGACCAATTAAACAGAGACCGCGCCGCATACCCTGGGCTAAAGAAACTGAGGTAGCAGAAATGGTAAAGGATATGGCTGATAGCGGAATAATTGAACCTTCTACGAGCCCATGGTCTTCTCCTGTCGTTCTGGTGAAGAAGAAGGACGGCAGTACCAGATTCTGTGTAGACTACAGAAGGCTGAATGATGTAACGAAGAAGGACAGTTATCCCTTGCCTAGGATAGACGACACACTGGATATGCTCAGTGGTATGAAGTGGTTTTCAACCATTGACTTGAAAAGTGGCTACTGGCAAGTGGAAATTAGCGAGAAAGATAAGGAAAAGACAGCGTTCAGTACAGGAATTGGCAACGGCCTGTGGCAATTTAACGTCATGCCTTTTGGATTGTGCAACGCTCCAGCGACGTTTGAACGCCTCATGGATAGAGTCATGGTGGGCCTTCTTGGTGACGTCTGTCTGGTATATTTGGATGACGTCATTATAATGGGCCGCACTTTTAAGGAACACCTGAGAAATATGGAGAAAGTATTCACCAGGATACGGGGGGCTAACCTAAAACTAAGCCCAAAGAAGTGTGCCCTGTTCAAGAAGGAGGTCAGCTACCTAGGACATGTCATCTGCGCCGATGGAGTGAGAACCGATCCTGAGAAGATAAAGGCTGTCCAACAGTGGCCGGCTCCAAAGAACAAAACAGAAGTACGTGCATTTCTAGGGTTGTGCACATACTACAGACGGTTTGTTATGAGTTTTTCGGACATTGCAAAACCTTTACATCAGCTGACTGAGGATAAACGAGATTTTATCTGGGACAAGAACTGTGAGTCAGCATTCAACGAACTAAAGCAAAGGCTATGTGAAGCGCCTATACTGGGGTATCCGAGCAGAGATGGAAGATTTGTCGTCGATACCGACGCCAGCAACACAGGAATTGGTGGAGTGCTGTCGCAGGTGCAAGAAGATAGGCAAGTCGTGATCGCTTACTTCAGTAAGGCACTTTCAAAACCAGAAAGGAACTACTGCGTGACTCGACGAGAACTACTGGCTGTTGTAAAAACTTTGCAACATTTCCACAAGTACCTCATAGGGAGACAGTTTACGTTGAGGACGGACCACGCTGCATTGAAATGGCTTTTACAATTCAAAAACCCTGAGGGTCAAGTTGCAAGATGGCTAGAGCAGCTGCAGGAGTTCAACTTTGTGACGGAACATCGTAGTGGAAAAGGGCATAACAATGCTGACGCCCTATCGCGACGTCCATGTAATGAGGACTGTAGACATTGCCAGCAAAATGAAGCCCGGGAACACGTGAACTTAATTAGGGCTGAAGGCAACTTTAAGAAGTCCCAGGAAGAAGATGACGATATTCGACCTATACTGGACTGGAAGCGTAGTGGAACTAGGCCTCAGTGGAATGAAGTATCGTCACATAGTCCTGTCACAAAGAGCTACTGGGCACAGTGGGACAGTTTAGTCCTAGAAAATGACGTGCTTTGTAGGAAATGGGAATCGAACGATGGCAAGGAGGTGACCACACAAGTGATAGTACCACGACGTGAAGTGGTCCCCCTGCTTCAGGAGATACACGATGGCGCTTCTGGTGGACACCTGGGAATCAAGAAAACTCTACTGAAAGTGAGACAGCGGTATTACTGGCTCAATTGTAGAGAAGACATAGAGCAATGGTGTCGGAAATGTACAGCGTGCGCATCCGTGAAAGGACCACAGACTAGGAGCAGGGGCAAGCTTCAGTTGTACAATGTAGGAGCCCCATGGGAACGCATTGCCATCGACGTTGCTGGACCTTTCCCAGTGACAGATGACGGAAACAAATACATTGTGGTGATACAGGACTATTTCACAAAGTGGCCTGAAGTTTTCGCCATACCCAATCAGGAAGCGACGACAGTGGCGAAAAAGGTGGTCGAAGAAGTAGTATGTCGGTATGGCGCACCTTTGGAGATCCATTCCGATCAAGGCCGCAACTTCGAATCTGCGCTGTTCCAGGAAATGTGCACTCTTCTGGGGATTTACAAGACACGCACAACACCTGCGCACCCACAGTCGGACGGAATGGTGGAGAGGTTTAACCAGACCCTGGAGAATCACCTGGCTAAGGTGGTCGATGACCATCAGAAAGATTGGGACCGGTATATTCCACTATTTCTGATGTCTTATCGATCAGCAGTGCATGATAGCACGGGCCATACCCCAGCAAGAGTGAATTTCGGCAGGGAGATGAGACTTCCAGTCGATACCATAACCGGCGTGCCACCTGACAAGACTAAGCCAGTTACGGACTTCGTAAGTGACCTCCAAGACCAATTGGATGAAGTGCATAAACGAGTGCGTGAGAATAGCCTGCATACCAGCGTTAAAATGAAAACTCGATACGACCGCAATGCCAACGCCAAGGGATTTGAGGAAGGTGCACTGGTTTGGCTCCACAACCCACTTCGACGAAAAGGGAAGTCGCCGAAACTTCAAGCTCGATGGGAGGGACCCTACACCGTGATAAAAAGGATCAACGACGTTACCTACCGCATCAAGAAAGGGTTACGAGGGAAACCTAAGGTAGTCCACGTGGATAGATTGGCGCCGTATCACGGATCTAATAATGCTCGGGACGAGCATGACTAAGAGGGGGGCACTGTTACGCCGTGAAACTTGAGTACGCTATATCTTCGACGAAACCAAGAGTAGCATCAAATAATTAAAACGCATTGCTGTGCGAAGCTTCGAGAATAGGAGTACATACTCAGGCCTGGCAAATTCCAGAAAAGTCCGACATACGCTATTATTATTAGATAACATTCAGTAGGTAGTTATGTGGGTGGATAAGGGAATTTGTACCTTCCGGTATTAGCAATAGAGTCGAAATTCGCATGTAAGGTGGTAGATAAGTACCTACTTACGAGAGTAATAATAATGATTTATGGCCTCCCGATGCGACTATTTTGTGCTAGAATGTCCTTGAAACGTCGGTATCGAGAAATTTCGATGACTTCGCATATAAATACGGGTCCCCGGCTAGAAGCAGTTCAGTTTGATTTCGTCAGCGATACAGAGCGAACTACCTAAGTGCTTGAAGTGATACCTAGCGACCTAAGCGATACTAAACGGAACTCTGAGTGTTTATAGTGATTGGTTATTTGTTGATTGGACTAATTTGTCATTGTTTGTGGTTAATAAAGTTATCTGCTAGTAAACCGGCATTTAATTACTCACGTTCGTAACAATATGTTTATTTGCATTCCACAGTGTGAACTTAGGTGGTAGGTACATACATAAGATTATACAACAGTTTTGGATAATTGTGGGCCTCGTCGGGAATAACAAAAATAACAAATGGTTGTTTGAGTGGGTTGATTTGATGATTGAATGATGATTAAATGGGTTGGTTTGAGTAAGATCCTTTTGATGTAGTAATTAAGTATATTCAGATACTCACTTGTGAGAGCACGAATCCGATGAGATTTCGCAGACACAGAGGACACCGTTTCCCATAGTCCAGCGTGCGTTCAAGGCAAGTCCGACAGAACACGTGTCCACAGGGCGTGGTCACGGGGTTGGTGAAGGTGTCGTAGCACAGGATGCACTCCAGGTCCGCCGAGTTGATCCAGGACATGGAAGCCAGGCGGCCCACGGCTCGGCTCAGCTGCTTCGTTAGCTCGCGCGGTTCAGACTTGTTGCTTAACGCGTTTATCGCCTGCAATTAACAGTACACCATGAGTTAGCATTAGCTTTAGCGGCCTTGTAATGGTCCCACTATTGGGACTCAGGCCTCCTCTCTATGAGAGGATATAGGCCACAGTCTACCACGCGAGCCCAGTGCGGACTGGTGGATGTCACATGTCTTCGAATTTTTGGTTCTAGTAAATGCCGGTTTCCTCACGATGTTTTCCTTCACCGTTTTGAGAGCAGCTTTGATGAAATTTTAATAAATTACACAAAGTAATGCACCTGGTTGACTTTGAACCCGCGACCTATAACTTTTAAGTCGGGGTAGTTACTACTGGGCCACTACTGCTCAAATTTGCCATATTATTTTTCAATTTTCCGTTTTGTAGATGTTGATGAAATAAATTACACAAAGTAATGCACCTGGCTGGGTTTGAACCCGTAACCTATAACTTGTAAGTCGGGGCAGTCATCACTGTTTCACGACCATGAGTAAGAAAACATTTATCGTCATGCAATGAAGTCATAATTGAAGAAACTTTATCAGCCGTCGATCGCCTCGAAGCGACGTCATCGGCGATTAATAGCGTCATACACACTTAAATATTCAAATGCAAAAAGATTCTTATCTTGTACCATTTATTTTTGAGCTGATAACGATCAGAAGAGATACTTTAACTTCGTATATTTTATTTGTTGGTAAACAGGATGTCCGTATGTCTAGAACAAGATACCTGACTGATAGACTATATGACTTGTATTCTATGTATCTAAGTATGTGTACCATAGCATAGCATGCAGCATGGTGGCGTCTCGACCGTTTATCTCGATAGTTAATTGCCTACTCATTCGTGGACTACATGCCTGGGCTAATAGTTTCATCACAGCCCACACTGAACCGTTATACGTTGAGTCACTCAATGGTTCGCAAGCTAGAGATTGCAATAGTTTCGGCTCTCGTAATACGGCTTAAGCAAACAAAGATAAGGGCGTGCATAGCACAGCTGTAACTTACTCCTAAGTATTTAATTACAGTTCTTGTGTATTTTTGCTTTGTGGAACTTGGGAACATAGATTAGTTAACCATTCCGCGCTGGGAACCATATTGATGTTTGATTTGATCATCAATTTCCAACGAGAACTGATACTCTATTAAATGGCACATACGAGTAGTTTTCTTACATATCATCTAAGTTTAATACACAAATCTATGCATCTTTCGAGTGCATCTGATCTTTTAATAGATTCTGCTTTTATCAGGTACATACTTACTGTCTAAAATGGAAATGCCAAATGGCATAACGACAGCAGTTGTTAATTTTCAGTGCTCAGTTAAGTGCTGATAGCTGAAAATCTAACAGTATAACATGAAACAGACCTTAGCTAGAAGCGCCCGTGCTGGTTTGAGGTCTGGCTGTCCGGAGGCGGCGGCCAGCGCGAGGTATGGCACGGCCTTGCGGTTCTCCCCCAGTCGCAGCAGACCCAGAGCGTGGTTGTACCGCGCCTAAGGAACACAGCATCCACATTATTACAAGAATCTCCAGAGCATGTCAGGACAATCGCTTCGCTCACTTGATAGCACTCGCCGCATGATGTCATTTCACAAAACATTCATATCTTTGTTTACAAACTGACGCTACAGTTCAACGCCCTGAAGTCATTCGAATGTTCTCTAAAAATGACATTGTAGGTACTAAGCACTGTGATATACTACTTTGTTTGGTATCTATGATGATAACGTGCGTGATTGGTGGAAAATACGTGTATGATCAATAAACAAATTATATAATGATGATGCTCATGCTTAATAATACAAATTGTTTACCAGCGGTGTCATGGGAATTCGCTGCCCCCCGTGGTTAAAGGAACTTGCCGGCGTCCTGCGATTCCGTCGCGTATGACAGCGACTGGCCCCGGGCACTGCGAAATACAACCAAAGTCGAAATAGAGTAAAGTGCATAAACACTGACCGTTTTTCTGTTAAAAGACTAAATGCTTATCAATTTAAAAGTGTTAGTCAGAACGACTTCTAATTAAGTACTATATTTCCGATTCGCGAAGCTTTAATAACCGTAGGTACTCATGCACGAGCATTCGCTGAACGAATTTGTTTTGCAAACATACATTGCGCTATCTATTGTGTAGCAACGAACATTTATTCCCGTGCAGCCGCTAGGTGAGTACGCGACTACAATTGCGAAACACTACTAACATATTGATGAAAGTCTGTAAAGCTTGACATTGCAAACGTGGAGCTATTGCATCCGCGAATAATGCTTACGCGGCTTTTTGACATACGCAACAAAAAAAGATAGCATCTTTCGCGGGTTACATTGCAGGAGTCGCCTCAAAAAAAATGTTTCAAAATCTGCACAGCGCATAATGTTGTAGTAATACGTCAGAACCGAACTTAACAAAGAAGCCCCATACGTCTTGTGACATTTCGTCCACACTGCTACATAATACGATGTTATATAAGCGCCGCAAGAGTCAGAGTTTGTGTTGCGTTACGTAAGCGGGCCGAGTTACGAGCGCCCAGCGAGTCGCTGTGGCTGCTCCAACCAAGCCAAGGTCGCGATCAATGCAATCGGTGACAGTTATGTGAAACAGTAACTGCGCTTTATTGCGATGTTTCACACGATATTGACACGTTATGTGTTTCACACCAGACTATGGTTTGGCTACGACATTAATGGAAGTCAGTATAGAAGTTAATGTTCTTTTTTTATTATGATCACGATAACCAAAAGTTATGTTTTATTTTTTTTATAAAGTTCTTTGATTTTCATAATCGATTATATTTATTAGGCATATTGCATTCGCTAATCTTGTGTTACGAGAACACCATTTTATTATAACTTGATACGAAATACCACTGTATGTGTGTCGATTTACGTATTTCATTTCGTCACGCAAAACCAGTTCACATTATTATTATTTTAACTTTAAATATACTAGCAAGAATGATTACAGATGTAACACATAATAAAATCAATATAGAGATAAATCGCTGATAGCGCATGCTTTGCAGAGATGTTCGCGATCACAATGAAATCATTCAAGTTCGCTAGTGCCATAGTTGACAACAACCTAAGCATTTCATGATCAATCCTGTACCTATTACGCAACCATTGTTACGTATTTAATTCTACAAATTAAATTGTAGAAATTATCAGTAAGAGCTACAGGAAGAGTTCTAAGTATGGAGATAATACTATGTGGTTACAAAATAACAAAGCGCGTGTAAGTAGGTACTGTTATAAAACTTTCCATTTATCTGGTATCCACGTTTTAATAATTAAAATTGCTTGCTATCACGTGCGAATTAAGTAGCTAAATCATCAATTTTTGTTTGAAGTGTCTTAGAACTAAAAATTTTGAAGACATATGAGTCATATAACATAGATCTACTAACACGCATGGGGCCCGCGTGGCATATGGCTCTGGCAAATGTGTGCGTCATAAGAGTGGGAATATTCTACCATTTCTAGCCCAATCTATAATAATTATATAAAAGGGGCAACTGACTGATTGACACAACGCAAAGCTGAAACAACTGGCAACATTAAATTTTACATAAGACTTCCTTTCATGACGTACGCGAGCATTAACAGGGGTTTTAGGAAATTCAATAATTAAGGGGCGAAAAGGGAGAAATTCTATTGTACGCAAAATCTCATTTAGAGTATCAAAAGGCTTAAAAGTTAGCACAAATTGTAACCTGAATAGATACTAAGTTTGCCATTATATAATTTCAGAAGGTAGTTCTTCCAGTAGCACAATCTAGAGGGTTTTAATAATTGTATGGAGGATTCTTATTTCTTAGGTGAATAAACTTCCACCTTGGCAAAACCATTTATGATTAGTTTTTCAAAACGACTCCCAAAATAAGGTTTAAGGGCAGTAAAAACTTTTCGCGATAGAAGTGACAGGCAAAGTGCTAGTTACAATAAATAATGATCAGAAAACTGAATGTACCAGTTCTTTGTGAACTTGCGTAAATTACAAAGTACGAAATATGTAGTTAATTATTTAGTTAGGTGAGACCCACAATAACAGTTTATTGGTGACTCAGTTTCCATAACATTGTATTCGAATTATTGCAAACACACGTTTGTCGGTATTAATAAATATTCCAAGATCGTAAACTTATGATATCACTCAGATCATGTAAAGTACTAATTAGAGTCATACAAATTTAATAGTTTACAATAGTTCTGATAATGTATTACATTGTATAGATTACTTAGATTGTAGTCATGCCTACTCCTTCTGACTAGTCCATTCTAATGATTCTGATATATGGCAAACAGAGATATTAAAACATAAAAATAATTAACTAATTAAAACTATAATACAAATACTAAAGGCAATAAATAACTCCTAGCTAAAATATGACGTCAAATTCTAAGATTGTAAACTCATGATAATCAGATCATGTAAATAAAGTGCAGTGTCATACAAATTCAATAGGTTACAAAATATCTTTAACAAAATAGAATCAAAATATCTTTCAATATCAATTAATTGAAAGATATTTTGTTTCTATGGATAATACGGTATTGGATCAACGCTTAATTACTCAGATACCCGCGAAACGAGACACAATAGTAAAACAATAACAGCGCGGTCTCATAGGACCGGTTGGGGATTCAAACGTTAACCCAGATCTGAAAAATGACAATCCAACAGTGCATTCATTTAGGTGTTTGATAAACTGGGACATTGATTTGCACTGTTTGCTCAGTGATAAAAAGAAGTATCGATAAAATTCGGCATCACAATGTCCAATTTTATCAATGCTTCTTTTACTAAAATATCATTCTCACAAGAACGATTTTGTCAAGTCCAATAATGCAATCTAGCTTGCGCGAGTTTCATGGCCAAATAACAAAAATCCTTGTTATTTCGTACTGACCGTCAATTTGATTGTACAATACTGTTCTTTTTATCTGGAGACTACTGACTCAATATCGACACAAGTTGGTAGAAATTTGTTTTCTTTATAATACCTTCTTATTTTTACGTGTCTCCTGCTTTTGGGCAGAAGGAAGTGTCAAACTTTAACTAACTAAAATTCGCTTGTGTTCCTTCGTGTAACGTAAGTGCGTTGTCTTTTAGAGTCTGACATACACTAAGCGGGGTTTTTTTAATTCCCCACTAGCAGCAGAGCGGTCTGTATCACAATTCTAGAGAAACCCAAAGTTGCATTCCATTCATTAGATTCCACTCCTCACAACTTTTTAGTTTAGCCCAGTTTTCAAGTAAAAAGGGCAAACTGAACAAGAAGAAAAAACTATATTACAGTTGCGTCATGTTTTTAACTGAGAAGTAAGGTAAAGAGTTCTGTTCAAGTGGGTCAGAGTCCTTGCGTCACTGCCGACGACGTATTTACTAGGTTCTGAAGAAGGCCACGTTATGAGGCGACTGCATTGTACGCGGACGGCTTCCTACAGCATTGTGTGACTATTTCCATATTGAGGGTGGGTTTTGTATGCCAAAGGGTTGGTAGGTCAGTCCTATCGATCCAAGATGTAATATTTAAATGGGTTACATCTTGGATTGGTAGTCCTATGGGGTTAATAGAGCTTTAGCTGCAACGTCCGGTCATCCAGCCGCCAGCATTATGGCAGCTTTATGGTCTTTCCGATAGGATGCTCTTGACAAATGCCCAGCTTAGCCAATAAACCGCCACGGCCACGACGCTTCCAGCTTTAGGTCATGCTTCAGTCAAAGGCAGGCGCTTAGAACCCTATCACCTCCTTCAACAAAGTGATGGTCGCATAGAGGCAGCGATTCAAGCAGGAGGCTACAACCTCCCTCCCTATCCGTAGCAGATGCGACACCAGTCACCAAAGGTTATGGGCTCTAGCATACACAGCATACTAATAAGCCTCAGATGGAGGCTAGCCGTAATTGGAGCGCGCCATTTAAAGAGGAGCCCCGACAAAAATACTGGAAAATGTACATGATCTTGAGAATCCATATTTGGCCGTAAGTCAGAGACAATTAGAACAATAGGGGGTAATTAAGGATAGTTATGTGATCAGCACTCATCTAGCAGACGAACCAACTTCTATTAACTAGGTAAACGGCTGGACCGTTTATTGGGCATTGGGTGCGGTTAGTATTACTGCAAAAACATAGTTTGGCAATACTTTTTAAGTAGTTTAGTAACTGCTATTACAATAATAAATTACTACAGCGCCCCTTGACGTTATTAGCGCCACATAAAGATGAGTGTAGTTGCAATGTTTTTTAATAATATGTTTTCTTTTTAGTTACGTGTGTCTTACTAATGGGAAATCCACAGTGTCATGCAATGCGATTATATGATATTAATATAAAGGTCGTGTCGGATTGCCTTCCCATCGGACTATGAGAGTAAAGGAACAGAGAGTGCACCTGTGATTGCGCACACACTTGTGCACTATATCTCCTGCGTACTTGGCTGATCCCTGTTGAGATTGGCCGCGTTGATCGAAATTAGGTCGGGAGGATTAATAATATTATAATGACGATAAGTATTTCACAGTTCTGCTAACACAAGTGCACTGAAAAATTGTTTTTATTTATTTTTTGAGTTCATCCCATTGCGAATGGTTGTCTATTTACAATAATATACATGAGTATCCTCTTTCTTCCCCAGAGTGATTGCAAAAATCGTCGGTTTCTTAAACCCCTGAGATTAAAGTGACATTACGTAGGTTGACACACTTATCACAACACAAAAAACGCATCATTATTAATTATTGTAAGTTTGACATTTGCCCGTGTCAATCTAGTCTCAGGGATTAAAAACAGACTTCAATTAATTAAAAGTCACCCTATATACCGGGCGTAACGTAACCTGCGACCCAGCGTTCTCCATTGCATCGTCGACAATGTTGTTACGTAACAACAATGTAACAAACAAATGGCCGATTTACATAATAGCCTTGTAGGTGCGCGATTATCGTCAGCGTCGTATAAACGCCCACGCGAAACAGCCGTGCGCTGGAACGCGCCTTAATAATATTGTTCAAATAATAATATGGATAGTTGTATCTACTTAGCTAAACTGTGATTAACTGAACGGAAACTGATCACGCACCTTTTTGTTATGCAATCTTGAAGCCCTTAAAGGCCATTCAGAAATTACGTCACATGAATTTTATAATACTGTAACCTATTCCCCTATACCCCTCGTTCTTGGCGCATCCCCATCCCCAGTGTGTAGTCTGACGTCATATAATTTATGATTAAATTAAAACAGCAGCACTGAAATTAGTTTTCGAAGTCATCAACAAAACAATTTAAACTATACTCGTACGTACGACTACAGCAAAGCCAAAGGAGTGTTATAATTTTGATAGGCTAATGTATGTATGTGTTATGTATATGTTCATCGTTCCCTCTTAGCTCTTAAACCACTTATTGTTATTCGTGGTATGTTAAAATTTCGAGTGACATAGAATTGGAAATGGGACGTCACGAATCTTATATCTTCACCCACCTCCTCACTTCTACTCTTTAATGTATAACGTAATTTGTAGCCTGTTATTCCTTTTCGTAATCATTCCAAAAATGAAATTAATATTTATGTAATACAGCCAACAAAGTTGATTTTAAATGAATCAACTTTGTCTTTGTCCCTGAGAGAAAAGGCATTACGAAGGAACCTTACCCGTTTAACGAATTTATAAAAAAAAAGTGCTTAGTCTATTGTAGACTTTACAAGAACTTTTTACGGGTGGACAAATAATGTTTCAAAATTAATAGCATTACAAAACAGTTTGAAAGTTATGGCTAATTCTAAGGATCCATTATAGACTGAAAGTAAACAATTTTTCTTATGAAATCCAATTTTTATACATAAAAAAGAACATAAATGGAACATGAAAGGGTTTTATTCTAATTATGTAACCAGTAGTAAATTATATTTAGATTATATAATCAGTTCCTAGGATGACGGTTGCAGGTTATTAAAAAGCAATTAGTCTGTAAATACCTATGCATCTGCAAAACAGCTCCGTTTTTGGACTTAATATGGGCTTCTAATCAATTTTTTAATTGAACCATTTCAAACATGACATGGACAATTGGACATGTCTGCCGTTTATTTTTAAACTTGGGTAATCATCCAATGACTTCTCTGGACCTGTGTCCTGGTCCATTTTTCATACGGCAGACATGACGTCACATATGAGAGAATGGATCCCAAATATCAAATGACATTGCGATAGACCTAATTGAAGATGACGGGAGAAGCTCGACTCCTACCAAACAAACATACCACAGAATATTCAGTGGACTACCCGCTGCAATATCATCATTAGCGGCCTTCTAATGTTCCCACTGTTGGGACTCAACCCTTTTTTCTAGGAGATGGAATGGGTCGTAACCCACCACGCGGGCCCAGTGCGTATTGGTGGATGTCCATGTCTTCGAATTTTAGTTTCTGGGACATGTCAGAGCAGCGATATACTTTAATATTAACCCTAGGTTGATACGTAGAGAATGCCTAAGGCATTAAAGTCCGCCATTGTATTTTGTGTCGCTTTACGCAGCACTAAATAAATGATTACCACTGCAATGATTGTTATGATTGTTACTTGTATATTTATTCATATTCTTATTGTTTATTGCCCCTAAACAAATAAAAAAGGCTCGTAAGTAGTAACAAAAGAACAAAATGTGAGGAAACTGTAAAAGGGAAATCTTAGAGGGTTATTTGAAAGAGTTTTCCTCATTTCAGTAAGTTAGTGAATGCGTAAGAATTTGGCTACACGAGTGATCCGGAAACGTTTTCAAACACTCATTTCTTTCCTCATAGCTTGAACTTATGCGAAGTAATGTAACTAACACAGGTCAAGTTGGGAATGTTTTGAAAAAGGGTGCACAGAAACAAAGGAATATACGCGTAACTTTTGTTGATTTCCGAGATTTGGCATTGCATAACTTTCCTCCCTCGAGTGACTTTCATGACCTGTGCCACGCGATAAGAGGGTGAACGCTACACGTTTTTACCTTTTGTTCTAATAATGGGTTTACCAACTTCTTGAGTAAGAATTTAGTTTTGTTATGAATTTCACAGAAAACAATATTGGGGGGACTTGGAATATTACAAATTTTTCAAGAGTTTTTTTACAACACGTGTTAGGTACTTACTGGAATGAGTCATTTTATAACGAGATTTGATTGATTAAATGTAAGAAGTTACATATATTATTCTTATCTATGTATATAAAAATCAATTGCTGTTCGTTATAATATAAGTAGTTTTTTACTATGATTTTGCTTTGTATGCTGGTGATATATCACCAGCATACAAAGCAAAATTATAACACCCCTCTTTTTCCTTCGGGGGTTAAATAAGTAGGTAAAAGCTGTTTTTTAACCTTTCACATACCCGCAAAACGAGACACAATAGTAAGACAATGACAGCGCGGTCTCATGAGACCGGTCGGAGATTCAAACGTTAATCTCTGAAACTAAAATGTCATTACGGGGTTTTCCCGCATGTCACAACACAAAAGAACTGGCATCATTATTATTGTAAGTCGACATTTGCCTTTGTCATTTTAGTCCCAGGGATTAAAATACAGACTTTAGGTACGTACGGTAAGCTAGGTAGACAGTTGACGGGAACGAAGTTGCAAGTGTCATAATTATACATTCGGATGGTTGATCATCAACATAGTGTTCTCTTCTAATCTGATATGATCGATTTTACATAAACTATGGATTACAATGGAGCGTCAATAAAATAAACCACCTCTTCGCGGTTTCTACCAACTATGACGAGCAATGCATGCAAGTACAGTAAACTATAATTATGTCTGTGGCGACAAACCAATATAAGCTATCGTCTGTTTTTTATACCCTGAGACTAAATTGACACATGTAATGTCAATGTTACTATAGGAAGGAATGATGCCAGTTCTTTTGTGTTGTAATGTCATTTTAGTCTCAGGGTATAAAAAACAGACGATAACTTCTTTTTCTCGACGCATGGATCCAGTACATGACCCTGGACCCCTTGATAAAATTTTCGTCGGCTTTTTCGTAGTTACTCAGATACTCGCGAAACGAGACACAATAGTAAAACAATAACAGCGCGGTCTCATAGGACCGGTTGGGGATTCAAACGTTAATTAAAAAAATATATCTTTGCTTTTTTTTATTTAGACTGTATAAAGTTTAAATTTTAAAACACACGGAGTTTTCTTTTTTTAAATTAGGAAAAAGCCGACGAAAAATTTCACCACTCTCCCAGTGGGAATTGCAGAATCATGTACTGGTTCCATGGTATTCGTTTATGCATCAATGTCTGCCATACCCGATATAAGTCAGAATCACAGTCAGAATCAAACTTGTACAACTGATACGCAGCCCATTGTACAACAGATCTGAGTAATCCACATTACATAACCGACCATACCTACTGCTGATCAAACAGCGATAAATAAAATACCTAGTAAACTGTTTTATAGTTTTTTTTTTACAGGAGGCGGATACGTAAAAAGATAAACTATTTTTACCCAAAAAAATTGTTGATATTTTACTTTTATGTGATGTCATAGCGATTCATAAAATACCCGTATCTGTTGGTTACTACATAGATTATATTATAAAAAATAAAGAAAAGAAGTTGGTTTGATTAAATGCACTAATCTCAGGAACTAACGGCCTCATCTAGTAAATATAAACTGTCGAAAAAAAATTGTCGTGTAAAAGGGTTTGTAAAAACCTACATGCAAAGTAAATATCATTTATCATTATCACAAATGGTTCTAATTAAAAAATATATATTTTAATGTTGGATAGAATTAGCGAAATTGATTCAGCCGTTTACATGACCAAGGGATAGGGACTCATTTTTTATATAGACTAGTGCTCCTGATAGATCCTCTTTCTAAAGGCTGATTAATAGAGTAAAAAAAAAATGCAGCTTTTCGTCAGAAAACCCACTGCACTGCAGCGCACATCGAGTCCATAATAATGTATTTTCAAGCTGTCCAAGAATTTACTCAAAACTAAACGCAAATTTTCGTCCGAATCGGTTAACCCGTTTAATAGGCGTTCTATTCTAACGCCTACTAAACGTTAGAGTTAGTTTAGTTAATTTTAATCAAGATTGTTCTCCAATTCGCTCATCTCTGCATCACTATGAGAAGTGTCTGAGTAGTGGTGAATGGAAGAAGAAGGCGAATGCCAACAATGAGAATAACAAAGAAAATACCTAGTTTAATTTTTTATTAATTCTGACTTAAATAATAAACAATAAATAACGTTTTTACTTTACTTAGATTTAAACTAAGACTCGGTTAAACAAAATAAAAAGATCCGGGATTGATTGATTAAATTGATTTTATCAACGGCATAAATATTTATATTTGAGTGTAATCTACTATCATTTAGGGCCTATTTCACCACCTATGATTAAGTTTCGAGTATCTTACTTGGCAGATAATTTCATACAAATTCTGTCAAATTTTTGAATTTATTCAGTGGGTAGTGCCTACTCGGACATTGTGAAACAGGCCCTTAATCTCATAAGACATAACGAATATTATAGTTTAAAGTTTGTATCGGTGTTTGGCAAGTAAACTATTAAAACAAAGTTAATGCGGATGCAACTTAAAAGCGCATTTTCACAAAATATTGTCTTAAATATAAACTACCCACATCGGCTTGGTAATAGGGTTCTGCTGATTACGCTAGGATACGGAACCCTAAAAAGGCATTTGAAAACATCGTAATATAAAGCTCAATGTACTTAGCATTAAAGAAGTTTTTGGCCAGATCGTTTTGTTTGAGTGAATTTCAGTGGTTGTTTTAATTATTTACAAATTGATTTCTAGTGGATATTGAGATGTAAAATTATGTAGTTTTACATCGTGTCTAAACAACAAGATAATATGTGGAATCATTTAAACAAACGCGAGCTCGGTAAAATGGAGCTAGGTAACTAGAAATACTGCAGAAATATTAGAATGTTTTATATCTGCATTCTAATGGATAACAAAGTGCATCAGAAACTAAATATTTTCTAAACTTGACCTAAATGCACAAGCCGTGCGAAGCCAAATAAAAGTGCATCGAAATCTTTTTCTTCTTAATTTTCGTAATTTGACTACACTATGTGCGATAAAAAAATACTTTCGCATAAGCAACAAAATAATAATATAAAAGCCAGTTTAAAAATAGACGTTTGCCAATTTATGAAATCATAATAAAACACGTATTAAATAAAATACATTCGCAAAAAAACGCATGAGCGATAAAATGCTGGTGAAGTGCGAAAGCTTGATGCACGAGTACCACTCGCACTTGACCAGTTTCTAATATTGGTTGCTATAACACATATTCCACGAATATTGTGACTAGAGTGCGTCTAATGAAAGCAAGACCTGGAGTTTTTTTTTAATTTATTTGGCAACATTATATTCAGCCGCAATTGAAGGAAATAAAAAAAATGTGAAGTGTCATGACATGATTCTCCTACTAGTTAGTAGGTAATACCACATACAACATTTTTGGATTTAACCTCTTTTTCTCAGGTCGCGCTTGCATTAGACGGACTATACCTTTTATTTATATAATTATTTATAACAGAAACTGGTGCTTCTTTGCAATCCCACCTGATGGTAAGCAGAGATGCAATGTTGATGGTGAGGCGCACTACCTATATCTCTTGCCATAACTAAGACAGTTCTAATAGATAAACGGACAGCGGAAGATTTATAGTAGGTATCTAAAAGTTTTTCTAATCTAAATAAATATATTTATAATATAAAATAAAATGTCACCTGTCATCGTTGCATTAATATCTTCTGTGGTCGGACTGGTTGGCAATGGCACAATTCTGAAAAAAAAAACAAAGTTAATTGTAATAATTATAGTACCTTAAGGTAGCGAATCGCACTAGCTTATTAAGAGCCTATTCACTCTATCCTCGAAGCTAGGGTTGCCAGATCTTCAATCCGAAAAGCCGGAGAAACCAAACAGTTTAGCCGGACATTTGAGAAAAAAAGGGGCGACAAATTTTCTTTTTAATGAGAATGTGAAACATTTTAATGAAATAAAAGTCATTACTGGTCTGCAAACGCTTGCAGCGACAAACAAACAAATCAATGAAAATGGTAAATTTTAAAATGCCTGACAGGCCGCCTAATTTGGCCGGACACAAAACCAAAAAGCCTGACCCTGTCCGGCTTTATCCGGACGCCTGGCAACGCTACTTGAAGCACTAGCTTCTGACGTTTTATAAGTGCCCATATAGGCCTACATAAAATAAAATCATTTTGGATTTTGATGACGCCTAAATTATAATCGGGGAAAACCGCAAAAAGTAATTTGGATTTTCATAAGACCTGGGATTTAAGTAATTCTGTTTCCAGGATTTTAGAGGAGGTACCTATTATCCAGTCTATGTTATTTACTTCCGCGAACTCGAGATAATATTTATAGATATATGAGTGAATCATCAGAATGGCTTCTCCCGCTCTTGGGCTGAGTGGCGCCTGAACGCCAGAACAGGAAAACCAAGGAAAACGAAGACAAAGAAGGGACAGGGTAGGGATGCCGTTCCTTCTTTGGCTTCACGAGTTTTCCTTAGTATGTACTTATTCCGTCCTCTGAACATCCTGGCAACAATTTCCTTGTTTCCATAAAAAATGAAACAATGGCATTCATTACATACAATATAATTATTATGCTGGGATCCTTACCTGGAACTCCGGGTTACTTGTCGCTCAGTTGTTGCTTTCCTTATTAGATCCTGTATCAAAACGTTAACGTAAAGCTCGCTGCCAAAACAATTTCCACAAGGACATATCGTTTCTACAGCACATCTGAAACAAAAGCATCAGAATAAAAATATATCTATGATTTAAAAAACTTTAGAACTAAAGTCTGTTTTTTATTATGTGAGACTAAAATGACATTAGGTACGTGGGTTGTCACACTTGTCAGAACTGGCATCATTATTATTGACATTTGCTTGTGTCAATTTAGTCTCGAAATTAAAAAACAGACTCTAAGTTACAGCGTATGAAAGTAATTACTTACTGATAACATCGCGTATGACCACACTGTCCTGTAATGGGACAGACGGGAAGCAAGCCGCAATTGAGGCAGCTCATTTCGGTGTCGTACGCATTTTTGACACAGCGAGCAAATTTAATTAGTCTATTAGCTACTTGGCTGCTGAGGCGAGACGCAGCGGCCATTCTGCGGTCAGAGCGCAGCCTCCGAGTGGTTACTGGAGATTTTGATGGAGATGTTTTGAGAGGGCCTGCGAATGTTGCCAGCGTCATGTCGTCCTCATCGCTCCACGTTAACGCATCTAATTCTACGTCCATGTGATCTGTGGTCTGACTGCTGGGTGTGCTAACATCTATATCTCTCTCTGGAGAACTATGTCTAGAGGTCTCGAGCGGGACGGAGTAGTATAGCAGGTGTGGGTAGCGAGGGCCCACGCCTCCTAAGCATTGTGTGGCCATGTCTGTTGA
The DNA here is from genome assembly GCA_030763345.1 of Mythimna separata. Taxonomy (NCBI): domain Eukaryota; kingdom Metazoa; phylum Arthropoda; class Insecta; order Lepidoptera; family Noctuidae; genus Mythimna; species Mythimna separata. The sequence continues at coordinate 14,402,595 of CM061167.1, read as the reverse complement.
TCGCACCTGTTGACAAAAATATATGGTGAATGGATGATATGGCGAAAAATATAGTAACATGTTTTGTTTTAATTTGCGTAAGCTGATGGCACAGAAAGCCCGATTAGGAAAACTCTGGATAACAAAAATAAAAAGAACACTAAGATCCTTTGGTTTGGACTACTTGGATGATTTTCTGAGAACGAAATCGACGCCCATTAAAAAAATATACTTAAAGAGCAAGAGTTTAATCGATTGTATTTTTAGTAAAGTCTTTCAAATATACCTAGAGTGTCCCATATTACACAATATTTGATTGTGACTTAATATAAAACAAAGTTTTTCTTTACGATTTTTTATTATGATTTAACTCTGAGCTCTTCGCTATCAAACGGGTACATTTTTTTTGTTTTACATGATCAATTGATCATAAATGATGACAAATTTTAAAATTAAATTTTAGGGCAACCGCTATTTATAACATAATAGTATCTAATTATGAACATATTTCGTAAGTTTTCTTAAAAAAAAAATATTACTCTATGAGAATTGGGACATAACTTCACTATTTAGGAATTGGACGTTTTGCGCCAATAACCTTGCAAAATTGTATTATGTAATATTCTGTCGATCGTCATTCAACCGAGTCTGACCGAATTTTTGTTTTCGACCAAAATACCCATAATTGGTACAAGTCGAAAAAAATGTATGCTAATTTTCGAAATAATAAACATAAGTTCTGGAAAAACAAAAGTTGCCAAGCAAAAAAAAATTGCTTTAGATAATCCAGAGAGGAGAAAAACTTCAGTAACATTTTATAAAATCTTCACATTATCTAATGTATGTGATAAATCCAATAACCTATAAGCATCGATATATGAAACGCGACGTTACTAGCTTTCGATATGCTATCGATTCGACAGCAGTAGCGAATGAACACGTAAGTATGAAGGCCGTTCAGATTTCGAAAAAAACCACGTTCGATCGGATTCGAGAAATTAATAAGCGGCATTTTAATCGTTGCGTGAATTTTCGCGACACAAGTGTTCAGACAACAACAAAAAAGCTTAAAACTAATGTTAGCATTTCCAAAGCAAATAATTCTAAATCAATGTTTATTAGTAAACAGCTAACTATTAACTAAATATTCAGTTAGTTAAAAGTCAATAACTAAATGTCAAATTATGAATGCACCACAAAAAAATAAAACAGCAACGAATTCGCGTAAAAAAAAAAATTGAATATGTACGAGTAGAGCAATGTAAAATGGTGAACTTGGCCCAGAACAGTGAAACCGGTTGCGCGGAGGCAGCGCCACGCAACGCGACTCGCCGATTGCACCTCACCTAATAGATTTATGCAACCGCGCGACGGCGACGGCTACGCGACTCGCGACCACTACCCGCGGCGTTGATTGCTGCACTGCGCCCATCCGTTCTGTCCGTTACTTCAATATTTAGGTCACTAGGCAAAATGCTATATTTCGAATTATATTGCCATAACGGAATCCTGCCGATAGTTAGTTTAACCGTGTAGGCGTGTACCTCGGAACTGTGTACTACGTCATTTAAATAAGGAGACGGCATCGTTGCTTTGCAAGAGTTAGCGTGGGACTGATAAAAAAATCAATGAAAAGGAAGACTGGAAGAGAGATCTTTGCCAAGTAGTGAGAAAATATAGGTTGGTAAAAAAGTGGTTTTAAAAATTCACCTATCTATATTCTGTTCAATAAACCCGGAGACTAAATTGACCTAAGTAATGTCAAAATTTCTATAGGAATGACGCCAGTTCTTTGGTGTTGAAATGTCATTTTAGTCTCCGGAATTATTGAACAGAATATATATATTTTTAGTAAAATAATTGCATATTATGCTACAAAGGTCCCATAAAAAAAATTAAAGGCCCATCAAGTAAAGTTGACAAAAAATAAAAGACCCCTTTTGACATTTGAGAAAGACCTTAAATTGTAACTTGGAACGAAACTGAAAGACTTTAATTTATAATAATTAATTACCTGAGTGTTTAAAAAAATACATAATCTACATTTTTCGCCCCTTTGGCGAAATAATATGATAGAATACCCATATTGCGTGTAATCTCGTATTCTATTTCTTCACAAGTTACGTCGCGATGACAAATGTCAAAACGGGCCTTTGCTTTTTTCACAACTTTAGTACTATTATTAAGTAACATAGCATGCGAAGCATACAAATAAAATTAAAAAAAAATGGCAACAATCATACAACATGAAAACACAATTATTTTTATACGATCAACAAACTCATTTCCTATAATAAATATTAAAGGCTCATACAAGTAGTACTACTATTAAGTAAATAAATAAGTAACAAAGCAAATAAATAAAAATTATATAAATAAAATCTAGAGACAATACACACTTACTAGAAAACCAATACGGAACACATAAAGCAATACACCGCAAAACATCGATAAATAATAATAACTTCATCTCACTCGGTGTCCTCAATAAAAAAACTGATATAATTCACACTTAAAACTCACTGAAATAACATTTCCACAAAATATATACAAAATAGTCAAAATACAAGTTAGTTAATTAAATAAGGAACACGCGTGATTTTCTAAACGTAAGCTTTAAACTGCTTGATTGCCACTACCTACCTCACACTAATCTTAGTTTTGTTAAACTAGTTTACCAAAAAAACATTTCTTTTTGTTCACTTTGGCAACAGCCTAAACTAAGCTTGCATAGTCTCAAACGATCGGGATTACCTACAAGACTAACGGTATTGTTAAATGAACGTTTACTATTTAGCAACCACTTCAGCATTGTGTGTTACGGCCACCAGTTCACTTGACGTTGTATAATTTGGTACATGAACACCACTTACACAATATTAAAATTTAACTAAACCTAATCAAATAGATTTTAGTTAACTTCGATATCTACCACAATTAATTTATAGTAAACAACAAAACATTAATTGTTCGGTTAAAAACTTCGATTCTTTTTATCATCTCTATGATGAACAGAGTCGATCTAAGGCCCTATTTTTTAATATAATTTCAGTAGTTTCCAAAAAATAAACTTGCCCAATAAACATATATAATTTCTTCCAAATAAATGAGCAATTAGTAACATTGAATCGTTCTGCAAATTTATTGAACACTTACTAGAACTGTTCAAAAATATAAGCACAGTAAGCTTGCTACTATAACAATATGTACATAACTTACAAGAAGACTACATGCACTATGTGTGAGATGCACGACAATAAGCAGTGTGAAAATAACAAGCGATGGAAGCAAGCTCTGACGGTATGCAGAGGTAACAGTGCTGTTAATGATAAACAAAAGAAGCATGCTTCGAAGCCGTGCTTCTCTACCGCTCACCTCAGTACATTCACACGGTAAGGGTTGCATCGTCGATGTTCTCTGCACAGCGGCCTAGAAGTTTTGATTCCATAGAGACACTTGTATAAATCATATCAAACACGCTTCACTACCACACTTCACAAATTTTAAAAGAACACTGAGCTCCTTCAGTAATTTAATGCGTCCGTGTAAGTTTATTGCAAGTCGCTCGAATAGTACCTTCAAGCGTAACGGTGTAAGGCCGACTAACTGATTTAGAGAAGTCTTTAAAAAATATGTTATTTAATAAAGTGGAAGCTATGTAAAGTGGCGCCGACGACAACAGCTCATTTGATGTTGTTGTAGCGAGTGCGAGGAGTCAACTGACTTAACTTACGTAAGAATCTAAAGCGTCGAATAGCAAGTCGACGGCGCCAGGTTCGTCCGCCCCATGGAAGTTTGCATCATGGTACTCCTGTAACAAAACAAAATTTTCCGCTTGAAAATCTCATAATTCCATTCGAAATATTAGTACAAAAGAGAGTCGATCATGTAACTTTCGTCACTTGTGTTATTGTTTTAAGCCAGTGGGGCTTCAGGAAAGGAATAACAGAATAAAAATTGGTTTAGTCAGCTAGTATACATAATATTATTTATTGTTAAATCCATAATCACGCGCGTAGTCTTCGAAGGGTAGACACAGGCGTGATTTATAAGTTACACACCCATTATATCCAAGAATCAATCCAATATTGTATAGTGCATCCTTTCTACTCTCATTAGATGCACAACGTAGTAATTAAAAATAAACGATTATTTTGTATTTAAAATAAAAGTAAAAGTACTCAAAAGTACATTAGGAATACATAGCAATGCTGTGCTGTTTTGTACATTGCTCAAATTCTAATTAATTTCTCCTGTTCTGTTTAAGAACCCTAGCAAGTAAATACATGAATCGAAAGGTAGATTGGTACAAGTTACGATTAGTGTTATTGTTATGTATTCCGAGCGTAATAGAACCAAGGGCTCCGCTGGATGGATAAGGCGATTCATTGTAATTTCTTTCAAAATAGTTGAAGTACATTGGATTTTATTCGTAAATTCGTGAGGTACATTGAACTAGCAAATCAATGCCGCTAGCTTTTTCGGTCTAGTCGAGTGACCCCGCTGGATCGAAACACATTAGGGATTTACCCGACGTAGCTAAGGACATAAAAAAGTCTAAGAAAGGACGGGAGGCCTTTGCCCTGCAGTGGGACACAAGAGGCTCTAAACTAAATAAATATTGTATCAATAGTCTCAAAGGTTTTATACCTATTTTAATTATAGTACCAGTTTCACACGGGTGAAACAAAGCTTTGAAATTCTTGGCTTTTCTTTACTAAAAATAAATGCATTGTACATTTAAAAATTTTCATGAATAACTCTGTCTATTAGTGAAAACTACATGAAAATCCGTTAAGTACTTAGTTTTTGAGTTAATCAGACCTATGGATGGACAGATGTTATTTAATATTATGTAAGAATAATCAAATTAATATACATATAACAATACACAATTAATTCTCCGAAAACAATTGTGAAACAAATACTAGATATTTATACAGCAATACTAAGCTAAGCTCGGCGGGGCAGTTGTTCGAAGTTGTAGTTGAGGCCCTGTGTTTCAAGATGAAACACAAAAACACACAGTCTCTTTAAAATTCCATACAGTAAACATGTAATGGTGAAATCACATGAGAACTTAGCAGCTTGGCGTGTGATATATTTTTGAGGAAGAAACCACACAGATTTGAGTGGACCTGTTCAGTCAAGGAAGGCAAACATTTTTCAGTACTCTGCTCACCGACTTGATGAACAATATCAAAAAAAGTACATTTGGGTAGGACGCATAAAGTACTCAAAATTGCCAGACATATAATATTCACAATAATAAAATGAAATTTACAAAAGTGGAACTAAAGTGTTCCATTTTAGGGTCTTTAACTTGAGAGTGAATAGATTACTTCTTCTAGGCAAGCGTGGTCCATCCTCGACCACATTATCGCTTACCATCAGGTGAGATAGTGGTTAAGCGCAAGTCTATCAAAATAAAAACCTGCCAAGCCCGTGTCGGGCCACGCTGAGTGTAGGGTTCCGCAGTTTCACGTCCGCCACAGTAAGTGTCCCCAACTTTTCAAAAACTGTTCATCCCATCAAGTTCAAAATAATTTTCCTAGAAAGTCTTTAATTTTTTTCATATTTTCTAATTCTATTTGGCTACGAAATCCTAAAAAATTAAACTAATCGTCAAAGTTAAATTGTAAAATAAAAAGAATTAATGCCGTAACCGACCCCATTCTATAGACTGAATAAAAATGACCTAATAAGCCGCCATTTAAAAATAACAATAACTAATAATAAAGTAAACAAAACAAAATCTGCGATATTGTAAGGACGAATTCGTTCGGCTTCTTTCAATGTTATGACATTTATTACAATAGTGGCTATTTTTATGACATAACCTAATCGGGCTAAAAATATTCAAATAAGTTGGACAAATCCTTCGTAACAGGCTTCGATAAATATAGATTCTATTCAAACTAAACGCTGTAAGTGTTTCTTTGTAGTATTAAATTCGATTTCACTAAATCCAAGTTCGATACTCGTAACAAAGTTGATAAATTTTAACATTTTTATCAACGTTTTCAGTTCTATTTGTTCTATTTGTTCCACCCAATCTCCAAAACGGCTGGACCGATTTAAGCGGAACTTTCTCTGACGGATAGGTGATGTTACAAGGAGTAACTTAGGCGCACATTTTCCTTATCCCCACGGAACGGGATTTCAAACTACGGAATACGTCTTCGAAACGGCTGAACAAAATAAATTTGACGAAACTTTTGCTGGGTTCTGGTCCCCGTCCCAGAGAACCCCAAATACGACCATTGGTCGTATTTGGGTATATTTAACAAATAAATGTAATCGAATTGGTCGTCGACCAATAAGATTACATTTCTTTTTTTCTATGGTATTCAACTCGTATCCTGGGCAACATAATAAGTACTTAAATATGTGATAGAAATACGCGCAGAAGTATTTTTAACTACTGTATCGCAAAACTGACAAGGGATTAGGAAGGAAAACATATTGCTTTAACTGAATTTTTAGAAGACCTTTGGTAATAATTAAAAGCTGTGAATACTGCGATTGCTCTAAGAGATAATATAATAAAGTAATAAATTATTAATATAATATATCATCATATTATAATTAATATGATAATATTTACTTTAACGCAAGACCAGGTATTTTTTTCCCCTTTATATAATAATTTTAGTAAATTTTAATAATAAAATTGTAAAAACTGTTTCGAGAAGAGTGGCGCGGTCGTGTGCAGCTTTTTTGTTCGATTTGGTATGCAGATAATTTTAGCAAATAATAAAATTGTATTTATAATAATATAACATCTGCTGATGGTTCTTTTAGCCTAAACTAACTTTTAATTGAGCTTATCTAGATAAAAATAAATCAGGGTACTGCGAGACTGGGGCTTCGGGGATCAGGGTACTCAGCGGAATAACCCGATAAGTTTATACTACAAAATAATATATTCATAAACAAGCTATATTGATACTTTATTAGAATCAATATTGGGTTTTTCCTATGAACATTAGATATCTTTGGCTAGAGTGAGTAGGCTTTTAATTAATTAACACTCATCAACGAACGCATCACTGCTTAAACTCAGTTGGGATCGCAGTCAAGCACTAGTTTATTTCCATTAAAAAAAACACACCAAAACTGGGGCTTCAAATGGGGTGTCTCTGTCCACCCCATTTGAAATATTCGTGATATACCTAGTTAATTTTTCCATATATATTTTTTTAAATACAAAATATAAAGTCATTTTTGTTAAGAATTTGTACGTCATTTTTAGTGAGTGATCAGATCATTAATTACTCTTCAACTAACAGAGCTAAAAGGCGGGCACTGAAAGTTACAAAAAAACGTCTAAATCGGTCAAGCCGTTTAGTGAGGAGGAGTTTGGTGACAGAACACGTCCACGAGAATTATACAAAGATAACCATTAAAAATGACAACTTTAACCTAGGGGTTAAGAGGCCTGCGGAGACCGCGCGCTTTCTCGAGTTGAAACGAAATAAAACACGTTTTTGAGGTTGATGGAAGCAATCCAGATAGTTTAAACAATTCTTGGACACACCGACTGGAGTAAAGTCATCATCCGCACACTGACAGTTGCTTGCTGTGATAGCAATACAAACTATTGGAAATTTGGGAGAGGTTCCGTAATACCAAAAATGATGAATGAAAAATTAATGTATTTCCATCATTGTTTCGAGTATTTATAACTTGATAATAATATCTGTGTTCCTACGTAAAGATATTTTGAAATATTGTTGTTTATAATATAGAAAAAACAAAATAAAAACATGACATTTTCGCTGTGAAAATGTGCAAATTTAAATTCGCTTAAATTTCGTTTGGGGTAAGTTTTTCAACAAAAAGACGATGTAGGAACCTAGATAATTATTGTCTGAATCCGAATAACATCATATTATGGTGTAAATATGCTTAAATTGCAAATGATTTTGGTATTACGTTTGTATGGATAATTCTAACGTCGCGCCCGCCTTAATTACTAGAGCTTCGGATACGCCTAGCATAGCATAGCATCAGCCTTATAATGTTCCCACTACTGGGACTCAGGCCCCCCCTCTCTAGGAGAGGAATGCATCTGGTTGAATCTTTTTGTTTATGTGAAATTTATTTTAATTTTTTATTTTTAACATTTTCGACAGTGCTTCCTATGGACCGAAAGATCTACATACAATGTTTTCTATAAACAACTTTTCGGCGAGACGTGCTGTCTAGGAATACATATACATACTTACTTACAGAAAGTTAATAGGAGATTTCTATTAATTTTCTGTATGTAGTCGTATCGTAGACGCGTGTTTCTATCTTAGGTTCCACGTAAGTTTAATTATCTTCATTAGTACACACGTGATTAGCCGGGGTGGGCAGCTTATAGCTTATAGCCTGACAGATATTGTGTTCTGTCCAAAGATCTTAGGCACCGCACAAATTTTTCCAATTAATAATTCGGGCATTTTTTCAAATTTTCGCCCCTGAACACCTTAATCGACCTGTTACGGATATTTTTAATTAAATATTCGATGCAACGGTCCAGCGGTCTTTAGCTATACGCGTGTCAACGAACCGCATTCCATCTTTATTATACCTAACCTATTAGATAAAAGCATCTATTTACAATTAGAAATATGTCTACTACCTAATCGAATTGAAACAAAAACAAACACAATTCTCTAATACAAGAACCAAGGTAGTAACAACAAAAGCAGACGCTAATTACCGTTACTCATACTTACCAATTATTATCTAAAGAAACCACAATTTAGAATAATGACTTCACGGAACAACAAGGTCATTGACCGATAACGTCGTGCGAAAACTTAATTACTCACACTTTATTAGCAGTAAACATCGTTATTTTAAACTAATAAAACACATGCAGACATTAATTCCCACTTCATAATAATGTAGCGAGTAAAGTGATTTATACAGGTCGTATGTTAAATTTTTGCCCTAAGGTCTAGAATGAGTCATAATTTAGTATTGATTAGTATGATCTGAGCCAGTCGCGGCTTATCAGTAGACACAGTAATGACTCCTTAGAATACATAAATTAATCATCGTCTGTGGTATAGTATTGCTTACAACGATTCTTACGCAAAACGAAGTAAGCGGTGGGCTTACATAAGGTGACCTACTGGCACACTGACTCTGTGCTGTACGTAGCATGCCTCGCTTGCACCGAGGTACCGCCTCCTACTTATTGCGAGTTTATCGTAACTATTGCAAACGTTGATAAAAGCATTGTGGAGCTGTCGCTTTATGAGAATGTTCAATGTTTATCTGTGGCCCACGCATTCGCGTTCGGTCGGCGGGACAGGACGAATCCAAGGAGAAATAATTTAGACACATGAAGTCATGAACCCATCTGGAATGTTTACTTGGCACAATGGTGCTTTTTTTACAACATCAGTTATTATTGTTTCAAAACAATTAAAAGACATAAAAGTAATCAACCGTTGGCAATTTCAGTCATTCTTATTTCAAAATTATTAATTGTTGTTGTCAAGTCTTGTAAAGATTACACTCAATGTAGTAAGAGTTTTTTCTTTAACTTGGACAGTATAAATAAATCCTAATTCATACGAGACAACGATTGCCAACAAGTAACTCATACAAGTCATAAATGTATTAAAAAGATGTTAAATTTGGCTCCGTGCGAGATGGCCATTCCTATCTCAATAAGTGAAAGATTGTAGAATCAAACCATACATATATGTATTAGTTCCAGAGATAAATCCTCGTAAACACAGATAAACAATATTACTTCTTCATAACATTTGATTGATAATAATAAATCAATGAAAAATTTAAATTGTCTTGTTGTTGTATATTAATTATGACTAACAAGTTGTTCTCGCCATCAGAAAGAACTCAACCTTCACTCAAGTACCTAATTGTTTCAATCGTAGATATTACATAACTATAATAAGAACAAAGAGGGAAAGACGCCAAGTTTAGAGGTCATTCAAGCCTCCTTCTAGAAACTTCTATGACGCTGTCGTCTTGCAAGGATGTCGACCTACGATTAGTAGCTAGTTTAATCGATCGCAAAATATCACTGTAAGCGGCGGATTCTGTATAGAGAATATGGAATCAGGCGAAAGTATCTGATAAACTAGTTTGGCTAACACGTAGCATAATAAGCTTTATGATGTGCATGTGCCCAATGCTGAGACTCAAGCCTTCTTCTCTAAGGGACATGTGCACCGACACCAAATCGACTGTTTTAATATTAAAACGGCTGTTTTAGCAATATTTCCTGTTCCTTATCGTCGGTTTTTGACGTTAATCAGATGGTTATCTTAAACTTATGTCGGTGCACATGGCCCTAAGAGATATAGGTCGTAAGCCACCACGCGGGCCCATTGCTGATTGCCACATGTCTTCGAAATTTTGATTCTAGGACATGCCGATGCTTTAGCACGTTTTCCTCCATTGTATTGAGAGCAGTGGTGATGAAATAAATTACACAAAGTAATGCGACTTGACGTATGATCTAAAAACATCTACTCAATTTTTTTTTATTCAGAATTCAGACGTAGGTAAGTTTCCATCGATTTTAAATAATTTTACATAGAACTCCAAGCAATCCATGCTTGGAGTTCTATGTTCGCTGTTATACAAAGATACAAGTAATATAATAGAATAGCAGCTTAAAAATATAATATAATAAACTGTTTATTACGAAACAGTTTTCAAGTTCATGGAAACCGCGTTATAAAATCTTCGAATATCCATGCTTCGAAATAGACGATCGTATTTATTTCAAGTGATGTAATATTATGACGATCTAATATTAAGTATTTTAACAAATTCCTATTACGTCACAATCAATTTAACCTTTCTCTGTACCTACAACAACACCTAAGGTCAGTCTAGCGCTCATAGGAAAACTGTTTTTATACTTATTATTAGCGACACATATTGGTAGGCAGCCGCTCCTCGTAAAATACTGGTATTCAGCTAAATCCGGCTTGACTGGAAGCCGACCCCAATATAGTTGGGAAAAGGCTAGGCAGATGATGATGATGATTAGCGACACATATTATTAGATTTCGAAGTTTCATTCATTGTATAAAACGGACATAGAGTAAAAACCCCAGGCACTGGACTACTTGAATCGGTTACTCCATCATGTCGGTTAATTTCCGACACTTGCAGACATGTGATGCAGGGAAACGTCCAACTCAATCTGTTTTATTTCCCATAGGATTTCATAGAACAGTCAGAAGCTACTATATATAAAAATCTCATGAAAAGTGTTATGTAGGTATGATGTTTGTATTTTTTTATTGTTGATAGGTTCGCACTTGACCGCTATCTCACCTGGTGGAAGGCGACGATGCGGTCGACGATACCTATCCACTCTTGACTTAAATATTTTGGGGTCGTAGCTATTAGGAAACACAGGCTCCGGCAGGAAATTCCACTCCTTGGATGTATGCACAATGAATGTGTTCCCAAAACGGTTTTGTGAGTATAGGAGGGATGTCTAACCGGTGGCGCATCGCCGTACGCCTGGTGGTCCAATGATGGAACGGGCTAGGCGGAGTTAGGTTATGCAATTCCGACACACTTATATGAAATGTCTCGCCATCAGTTTTACCGACCAGATAGTATTCATGGCAGTTCATGGAAAAACAGAACATTAACCGATGAACTATGTAGTCCGGAATCAAGGTGGCGCAGGTATCGGGGTCTGCAAAATTACTAGACAAAACAACAATAGCTAGAATTTACGAAACACGACGATTATTTCAATCTATCGTCGAATTTAACTTGGCTTGGTATTGTGTTCGTATAACTAGAACAAGTTGAAAACATTCGTGGGTTGTAAGTAGTAGCTGTATAATATCTCTTGCTATAGCCGTCAGCACCGGGAATCTATAAAATCTCAGTACCGGGACTAATCAACCCGACCATTACCGGGATTCATTGGGTTATCAGTCGGAATTCCCGGGAACGAGCGTTTGAGCCTAGATATTCCATGGAACTGTGAACATATAGGTTTTTTTGAAGTAGCGTAATGCTGCTGGGGTTGCACAGCTTCTGCATGTGCGTATGCATATTTATTTTGTATGCTGATGTCACATTTTTCTTTGTATAACATTGTTTTTCCGTAAAATAACGTTTGATTTCACGTATTATTAGTTATTACTAAATTAAAAGAACATTAAGTCGAATCGAATGTTATACAAAGCACAGGTCCGATCGTGTGTGGAGTACTGCAGCCACATATGGGCTGGAGCTGCAAAATGCCACCTGGCAGCTTTGGACTCCGTGGAAAGGCGTGCAAAGAGGCTAATTGGAGATATGGATTTGGCTTCCAATCTACAAAGCCTTGAGCACAGGCGCAGGGTAGCCAGCCTTTCGGTATTTTACAGGATGCATTTCGGAGAGTGTGCGCAGGAATTGCATGAATTGATTCCGCCATCCCCATTCCACCATCGGACAAGCCGTCGTACGGCGGGTATCCACCCTTTCGTTGTCCAAACCTCTACGGTCCGGACTAAGCGTTTCGCTTCGTCGTTCATACCGCGTACATCGAGGGACTGGAACAATCTGCCTGCTGCGGTTTTTCCATCCGATTATAATTTGGGTGTCTTCAAGGCTAGAGTGAATAGGCTCTAAATAAACTAGTGCGCCTCACCATCGACGATTGCATCACTGCTTACCATCAGGCGGGATCGCAGTCAAGCGCTAGTTTATAACGATTAAAAAAAAAATCGTAGAATCAAACGGGTAAAGTTTTTTCTAAGAATTTAAGTATTTTACAAACACATCTTTGCCCTGAAAATCAGTCAGACTAATACTAAAGCTGTGTTCGACACGTCCATAACTTAAAATGATTAATGAGTCCTTAGTTACGATATTATTTATAATTATGATATTATTGTTAATATCATTACAGCGAGTTCTTGCTGCAATTATTTATTATATGTTCAATGTTTTATTTAGTTTATGTGACTTGAGATTTCACAGCTGTTCGTATTGACACATACTGTGCTTTCTTGGTAAAGTCTCAACTCCTTAACGTCTGACCCCGTGCTCTGACCCTACAAAGGGTTTATTGGGTTTAAAAGGCCAGCATGTTTTACCCCGGGCTACGAGATTGTTCGAAAGAATTACCGAGGCCCTGGGACACAAAGAGCAACTGAAAGAATACAGTTGGATTTTAGTAATTAAATGTGTGACACTCCTCGCTCCGCCCAAAGGTGGAAGAGTAATTTCAGTTTTTTTAGGTGGGAAATCAAATCATCAATATGACTTCTTCCGCTCTAGGTGCAACGGAAGGTCTTGTCAGACTTTTACTGACTAAAACCCACTCCTGTTACTTCTTTGCCTTCGTTCCAGGGTCCCGGGGTTCTCTTTCGTTCAATGCAGGGCCCCAGTAGGCTTCGACCCTGTTGTCTCCTACAAAAGCAAGATGCACCTATGATTCTCAACTTGTCAAAACTAGGGGTAGACAGACTAAGTAGCGCAAATTAGAGTCTGAGTTCTCAACTCCAAATAACCGGATGTAAGTAATAAGTATAAATAGCTTCAGAATCATGGACAATACAATAAAACTGAAGAATTATCAGATTCATTACATGTTAACGTGTATTTACTATCGCGGGTTACGTAAAAGGTGGTCTGTGCTCGCGGTTGAGTAGCTATCGGCAGTCGGCAGTCGGTACCTACGTCTCCGATCAGGGTTATTTTTTACGAGGTTGACCGGTAACGTTTTGTTAGGATTATTCGCACAAAAGCTATAGTTATTTACTTCAGTTGGTTTCTTACTATTGTTACTGATACGACTAAGGTCGATAGAACTAGACGAATGGGGCACCTAAAAAATTAGCAGATTTTTATGCGTAAATACGGTCCCAGGCTTCAAAAATGTTTTTGATTTTCACATTGGCTTACATGGGCACTTATAAAACGTCCGAAGCAAGTGCACGGTTCCAATTGGTCCTTTCCTATGGAGAAGAACCGGCAAGAACTGTCATGGTTACTCTTTTCAAAAAATTTCCTTCTGTGGGAAAGTCTGCAGGAAAGCTACAAGATAGGTATTATACTAAAAACTGCGGTAAAAATACATACGCTGAATTAACCGGCCTAGCCTTTTCCGAGCTATGTGGGGGTCGGCTTCTAGCAAACCAGATGCAGATGGGTATAATATCAATAAGTGATGCGTGACGGCTCGTGCCGCTATTTTTACTTAGTCACAAGCCATCTGGCCTAGAAGCCTGGCCTTTCGATCATAAAAAATAAATATTATTGTCCTTGTAGAGATAATAAAATTTATCGAATGCGTAACTTGCAAGATGCAACTTGAAAAGGTATTTATGTATTTATTAGGGCACGATTATTAGGTATTTGTAATATAACGATCACCTAAGAAAACTTATGACTATTTGTATATTCGAGAGATAAAAAGCAGAAGAGTTTGTTTACAGTTTCAACGCGCTAATCTCGAAAGTAGCAAGAGGATTTGGAAAAAAATAAATAAAAATAAATTGATAGCCCAATACTAGAAGAAGACTTTTTTTATTAAATATCTACAGCCCCATACCTATAATGTTCTGACAATTACTGTACATTCCTGGATGCCTGGAAGAGATTGCGGAATGCGGCCGCCCCGCATTCCGCGATCTTTTTGCGCGATTGTATGTATTTTATTTAGGTACTTAAAAGTTTTTCTTTATATTGTTTCATGTAAGTAGCTACAATGAAGTGTATAATAAATAAATAAGTGATATCACGCTAGGACTTTTAAGCACTCGATCAAAATAGTCACCATAACATATTGTTTTGCGCCGCGGGTGGGTGCGTAAACAACATGGGACTTCAAATACTTGTCCTTGATTTCCGGCAAAGGACAGCCACCCCGTATGGTCTACGTACTCGTACGTGTTAGGCTAATCTTATTGAATGGAAGCATCGTTCGTCTATATGCTAATAATAGCACACTTCCGCCGACGGACGCGTGTAGACGACGCGACGGCAATAACCCCTACGACAGTTCACTGCAGCGGTCACCGAGAGGCCCGTCTCGTCTAGCCACCGGTTTCTGGAAATAAATTTACCGACACGTCGTGATTTACACGCGAGGCTGTTGAAGATTCATTCAACTAATCAGAACAGATAAGAAAAGTTTGTGTTTTAATTTTCGTTTCAGAAAAGAGGCTTTAATTTATGTTTGGTTAGTAGAATAGGTACCAACAGTATTTAAAAAAAATGTCGCAAAAGTTTTGCGCACTCTTCGTGCGTTAAAAATTGTTTTTTGAATGTAGGTTAGTTTTCGCGTAAGAAATTTCGTGTAAGAAATTTCCTTGATCGACCTAAATGAAATAGAGACAGTTCTAAGCATTGTTTTCACAGTAAAACCCCTGTAAATAAAATTAAATATGAAGGGACCTAGCCCGCCAAAACTGAAAAAAAAATCTAAAAAAGTTAAAGATAACAAAACAAGTTCGGCTGACAGCGCTAATCTTAACTAAAACTAAAAATTGAAGTTCCCTGACCTTATCTACCTACGTGTAAATCAACACGTAAGGTGTTTTGAACCCTTTTTGAATGAAAGTTACGACTACCCCCCATGGTAAGCTCATCGTTGGGCATTTACTGTTGTATACGTGAGATATTACTTGTTACATAAAATTAACAAGTTATATAAACATAATGACATCAATGTGTCAATTCAAATTCGCAATAACTGTAACAAAGCGATCAAGAACGAGCTCATTGCTCCTGCCTGCTCCAAAGCGCATGGCAGCCCAGAAAACCAATCAAATTATATAATAATAATTATGCAATTTAGTGTGAACAAAGGTTGGCGTCGGTTGTTCGGCGCTTGCCCTCAGCGGCCGCCGCGCCCGCGCCCGCTACTCCGTGTTTATGTTTATCTTGTTTACACGCCAGCGAATTTGCAGTGCGCGCGCTCCCATACACTTCAGTTTTAAACACTTGTTTTCCTATCAACATCCCTTGATTTTCAAACTTACATAATTTCCTTACGTAACGACCGCGTGGCGAGGATAATACCTGCCTCCCTCGCTTAGATAGGCTAGGAACCTTCCGTCATATAAAATTACGTAACCGTAATAGATTTTTTTTGTCACATAATGTAAAATTTACACATAGATAAATGCCGGCATAATGCGATCATAATAAAATATTTTAAATTTTTACCTCTTCCATTTCTGCGGGGTTTATGTAAAGACTCTCCTGTTGCTTTGGCCAAATAATACTATAAATATTCAAACGAGATCTATAAGAATTACTATAATTTTTACGAAAACAGCTATACAAAATTTACAGCGACCACTACCCACAACACGATGTTTTAATCTGAAGTTTAAACCACAGAGATAAACTACAACGAATACAACCACAGACTCAGTGAGTTGAAGACTGAAGAATATATTTATTTGGCGTAATCATCGTCAAATTGTCAACTTCATATAAATAGGCACAGATTCACAAGTTAACAGTTCTAACTGATTTTGATGCACTCTGTGGCAAACCCCACAGATTATACGTGACAAGACGCAAACGTCACTGCCATATGTCAAAACTCTGTCAAATTCAGTACAATGCGTTCAAGATTTATGTCTGTGCGCGGTTAAAATTGGAACTAATCGTTTGCTGCCATCTTGACATTTATGTCAGGTGTCAGGAGAATGTGACATATTCTGTGCTTTCCAAAGTATATAATCGTCATCATCATCTGCCTAGCCTTTTCCCAACTATATTGGGGTCGGCTTCCAGTCAAGCCGGATTTAGCTGAATACCAGTATTTTACGAGGAGCGGCTGCCTACCAGACCTCCACAACCCATTAACTGGGGTAACACGGGTACTTCATGGCAAGACTGGAGTCAGATTTACTGGCTTCTGACTATCCGTAACGACTGCCAAAGATCTCCAAATGACAGCCGGGACCAACGGCTTAACGTGCTTTCCGAGGCACGGAGGAAACTCGTTATGTTAAGATGGTCACCCATCCACAGACCAACCTAGTCAAGCGTTGCTTAACCTTGAAGATCGACCTGTGCGGCTGTTATTATCTAGCCACGAGCTCCTCTAAAGTATATAATCGTCATCATTATACCGAAAATGATTAAAAGTGTGTGCTTTGCTAGCATTGAGAAAATATTAGGCCTGCGGTACCATTTTCCAAAGATAGCCAAAGAGAAAAAGACGCACTTGACATTGACAGATAATTTTTCGGGTGACCATAACAATAAAATTCCCCTATATTCCGGAAATCGAAGATTTTTGAAAATAAACTGCTACTAAGTTATGGGCCTGTGATTCATTCAAATAAATAAATAATCAAGTAGCTATCATGATGATATAAATTCTGCAAACAAGGAAAAATAGTGCCAACTCTACAACCGAACTGTATAATTGTAGTAATAGATAATAGGTCATACCACTGCACATAATTATATAAAAAAACCCCTTCAATAGGCAATACAAAAGAAGAACCCCCTCCAAGAACTTAAAAAATAAATATTAAAGTCTACAAATGTTAAACAAAAGCGCAAAAGTATATGAATTCATAAAAAAGCACAAAGAGGACCCATATGAAACCCATATTATATTATAACTTTTACACATATGAATTAGGGCGTTTACCGCCATACCAATGCGATTTAAATCCCATTGAAAAGTTTATTTATTTGTTATTATTATTACTAATTTATTTATTTTTTCCTACATATAGGATTTATTTACAGATTAAGTACCTACTAACATTACAAATAAATATTTACACAAAATAAAAAAACCTAAAGAACTAACTAAAAGTAAACTAAAAAATGGCGTCGAAAAACTCCTCCACATCGCTGTCGACTGGTAATGTATCCAAAAGGCTGGCAGCATTGCCACGCTGTATGGCAATGCTTATTCTCTGGCCAAGATAATAGTCAGCCCTCGGGTCACGCGAAGTGTCAACAAGGCGTTTATTTATGTATACTTTATTGCACACCGAGATTAAAATTTATAAATTGGAAAACTTATATTGCAAATATACAATTGGCAGCCTTATCGCACTCGGCGATTTCTAAACTTCTGTGCATTTAAAGTAAGGTGCATAGGTACACATAAAACATGTGATAAATAAATAAATAATATTGGTCAAGCTTCTAGCGAAATAGTCTGATAGGAATTAGGATAGGTGCAGTGTGAAGGTATAAATTGTAGTGTCTATCGTGTTAGTTAAGATTTAGATACCTAGATTAGGCAGTTGATGAAAACACGAATTCTAAAGACACAACTATTTATTACTAAATACTACAATAATATTAAGTACAAAGGCTACAGTAAGTTACAGTTACGAGAAAATAATTTGGATGCGCGCGCGAACGTTGATCGATGCGGACTGTCGAGGGCGACCAAGGGGGTCGCGGAGTAGAGAGCGCGGGGTAGAGGCGGCGACACAGCGTGCCATGTTGTGGCCATGTGTTGCGCGGTTCCAAGGGTTTGTTCGCAGGTACTTTGTCCAAGCGGTCTCCGGGGCTCCGCTAGCGGCTTGACCGTAGGTATAGCTAAGGGTGTGTACAAACGTGCGGGAGCATAAGGCGGAGTACGCACGGGTGGAATATATTTGTTTAATATATAGATATTATGTATGTAATATTTGTACATATTTATATTATAAAATGTTTTATGTATGTACTTATTTATTAGGTATGTACCTTAGCTATAGCCTAGAAAATAAAACCAGAAGCGCACAAAAGACAGAAAGGAAGTTTATTGTACAGAGTCACACAGCACAAAAGAGTTAGCCACTAGAGTTAGTTAGTTAGTCAATGGACCAATAGGCCAATGGATTCATCCGATTTTTCTGATATGTACTGATTCTGACGCTGTAAGAGCTACGAGATGTTCAATGAAAGATTAACAAAGTTCTCGTGACATTTTTATAATAATTTGTATGCTAATGCAAATAACCTATAATCCAATCCATTTCTTTACTTTCCTCTCAGCAAATGTATTACAGCTTCTTATTTTTATGGGGGAAAATCGATTAGTAAGGCTGGCAACATTAAGCACGCCCTCAGTGACGCACTGACTTATCTTGCGCAAACAGATTTGTAAAGGTACTACTAGACATAAAGTTTAGTCAAGTATGGAATTATTTAGTACGGACACCAAAAAAAAACGCAAAAAGAATAACTGAAGCCTACTTCAGAGACCCAAAGGTCTGTCTGTTTGATTGAATTGAATCGGACATATCATTTTTAGTGTCATAAATTTGATGACAATAAGGACTATAATGTTTATGTTTTAATTGCTTTGAAATGATTCATAGCATCGAAACGATACGGATATTATGGCATGGCATTGAAAGTCGTGTCAGGGACACCCTGGCGGGATGCTGTGGAATGGTGCGCTGTCGTAGGCAACGGCTTGCCGAAGTACGTTTGGGGAAATGCCGATAATCAATGATTAGAGAATCAGGTAAAAGTGAAGATGTGGCAAAATATATACATTTCGTGTATTGTTAGTGGTACAATATGTGTGTTCAAAAGGAAAAATAATTGTGGCATGGAAATAGTTTGATCTCAATATGATATAGTTACGGTGATGTTGCCGATACAGACGCCAGCGCCTACCATCATAATGCTAAATCAAGTGCTACTTACGACTGAAAGATCCTTGGAAAAAAATATATGAAGCGTGTGGGCTCTTCCGCCAACAGAAATGAAATCACTCTAACCTATCACATACCCGCAAAACGACACAATAGTAAAACAATAACAGCGCGGACTCATGTGACTGGTCGGGGATTCATGAAAATAGATTTGTACTTCAATATATAAAGATATAAACTCATTTTTACGAAAACTCCATGGACTTTTAGTAAAAATGAGTTTTTGCTATACTTAAATGTTTTGTCTATCTTGCTTTCTATGTTTTTTATTTTCTTTCTATGTAGTTAAGCATTAAACTTTAATCCTGAAAAGTAACTCTTTTGTTTTACAGTTTGTATGACATCTTATGCTTGTAAACCGACTTCAAACAGGAAGAGGTTATAAATTCGGCTGTATGTAGTTTTCATTTACTATATTTTACAGCTAGAACCAAAAATTCGAAGACATGTGACATCCTTGACCCGCGCTTGGCCCGCGTGGTGGATTACAGCCTATTCTTTCTCCTGGAGAAGAGGCCTGAGTTCCAACAATGGGAACATTATAAGGCTGATGCTATACTACTATTAAATATACCAATAGAATACAATTTATTGCTCAGTTTCATTGAAAGCTCAATTAGGCAGGGTCTACATATGCTTTAATTCCGCAAATCCGCAAAATGTTCAACAGCAAAATAAAACGCATTTTTCCGCTCGGAATCCCCATTTTAAAACAAAGAACGAAAAGGAAACTGATCTGGTAAGTAAAAAGAAGTTTCTGTCTGTTTCAACCTGGTGCTTATTCCTGGAATCTTGTAACTACCGTCCAAATTAGGAAGTCACATTTACGTTTGATAGTTGGTTTTATTGAACGTCTGGTATTACTCTTTTATGAAAAAGCCAAGAGTTTATTGACTGTGTCACACAAAAAAAAATATTGTGTCTATGGGGATTCGTGCGAATGCGAAGAGAAGTGCGATTCCGCAGTGCAGCACAGCGAATTGTCTTTTAGTTTTTGTGAAGTCGTTCGTTTTATTCTCAATTTTCATTAACACTAACGTTCTAATTGTTATTACGAGTTCAGAAATTGTTTTTTCTTTTAATCCCAGCTTAGGTGCGTAAAGTGATTGAAATATGTTGAATTTGTAAATAGTTATCGACAACAAATCTGACGCAGTGCTTGGTGGGTATACAGTGCTAATTTTCCCATTAACTATTCAGAAACGCATCGTACTTTTATTGTTTTTTGTTGGTATCAATCGAAGCGCTGTATCAGTTTAGAAGGAAATTCGTGTTTTATAGTTCAAATAACGCGGAAGTCTGGTGTTATTTCAGTCGGCACTCGACCCTATTGCCTGCTGTGTCAGGCTGAAGATTTCGCCATTGCGATGTCTAAAACATAAAGATTGATTGGAACACAGTGTTACCTTCAAACATAAGCACTACCACCATGGACGACGACGGTGATGATAAGGATGACACAAAAAGGTCCGTAAATACCTTAGAATAACTTGCTTACATATTACGTACGTACTATAGACAAGAAAATTTACCAAATTAAAATAATTATTTGTTATAAAACATTAAAAAATGTACGATTATGACGTACTTAATATGTGCAAGAGAGTAGCTTGATGAAATTAAACATCAACTATCAACATTTCCACTGTTGTGTCTAGGAGGACTCGCAACTTGAGTGAGAAGAAACGAAGAGATCAATTTAACATGCTGGTCAATGAGCTGAGTACTATGGTGTCCACTAACAACAGGAAAATGGATAAGTCAACAGTTCTCAAATCCACTATATCTTTTCTGAAGAATCATAATGGTGAGTACCAGTACATTTACTCTTCCCGGGTTGTCCAAATCGTGGATTTGTGAAAGTTTTGTAATTGGAAGTTATGCTAGTGTCACCTTGATGTTTGCTAAGGTATATAAATTATTTGTACACATTAAATCATGAATTCTGTGTGCAAAAAGTACATAATATTTGTAAAATATATTAAAGTTATGTGCTAACAATTTTAATGACAGTCTAAAATACCAAAACAGGATCATAAACAGTCTACTCTTCATTGTTACCATGTTTTTTTTTATGTGTTCTGTAAATTTGTGTTCTGTTTTGGACACAATAAGCTAGTCAATTGTGGTGTATAGTTCTGTGGTTTATTAGTAGAAGGGTTATTGAGAGACCTGTCCACATCTTGATTAGATCAAATCTCGCTCTAAGCTTAGGGTCAGTATTCCGTTTCAATCTGAAAACTGTAACCCTTCCTGTGCCTACTAGTTCCAATGCCTAATAGTTCATTGAGTGAGATGATATTCTCATTTGATAGCATTTGATCATAAAATCAGAAAAAAGGAGTGGGGCAACAGCTTTTTAATTTTGAAAAGAAGTTTTTTATGCTACACTTTGTCATATGCAGGAGACATCCAGGAAGACAACTATACAGGAAATATTTTCTCGACTAGTTTATTCAACACGGTTAACATTGATCTGTTGAGCCCCGGCGTCCACACATGTTTGTCTTCCTATTATGTCTCTAATTACGGTACTTGAAAGATTAAAAAATGAACAGCAGTATCCAGAATCTGTAATCAGATACAATCAAACAAAATACATGCTTTAGAAGTGGAGTTGCGGATACCAACCCGACATGCAATCAGTATCGACACTGTCCGCTATCTTCTGCAGAAGACGTGAAGGGTGATTGTGCAGTATTATGTGCGGAATGAGGCAGGCCCTAAAAAGTTTTAGATTGTACAATCCCAATTTGCGATATTGCCTTCATACATCTGTGCAGTTATTATTTCGCTATCATTATTTGAAATTGATAACATAAACATGAATGAATTTTTGTGGTTTTTATGTAGTGCGACAATAAATCAAGTTTTTTAACTCCTACTTTCTGCATAAGAATAGTGTTACGAGTTCAGTTCGAGTCAAGCCTTTGTTGTTGTGTGTATGTATAATGTAGTAGTCTCCACAACACCACATCGAAGCGCATGTTTTACATATGAATGGGATAAATAGGTCGTTCCATTGACTCCAGCTCCCGTATGGAGATGAGCTGTGCCCTGATGTTAGTATCTCTTCGAGCATAACTGGTTTCAGAAATGGTTTTGTTCTGTATCCAGTGATTACTGGGTAGTATAGAAGTAGATGATCACTTGTGTCTTCTTCCTTCATTATGTATATCGTGAGAAGTAGGACTCCTATATTGGAGAGGTGCTTATTAATGCCCTCTTTTTGTTTATACTGAGAAGTGCTTCCTGGGCATACCTTCAGTCACGATAGTCAACCCTTAGATCTGTAAAATTCCTTTTTTATTTGAGGGGATCAATGATTTGCAATGGGTAGCTTCACCGTCCGGTCGTTATTGTCCGGACCGAGCCCAAGTCGTCGGCGACGCCTCAAAGATGTTAGGAGAACTGTAGGGGTCCAGCAGGCCCGAAACCTACTGGAGAACTGACTAAAACCCTCAGTGTTTTTTTCAGTTGCCCCAGCAAGGGCCACAATAACTTTTTCGAATGGTTGTTCGAAAAGTTATTGTCAGGATCCCACAAATCGGCTAGAGGGCCAGCCTGTCAGATTCAGATTTGTGGGATTCAGGCCCCAAAAAAAATAAAAATAGCTTAGCTAAAAAAAGGTATTTTTATCACGTTTTCAATAAAATTCAGGATCAAAACATTCTTTATCTATGATTGATAGAAGAGGATGCATTTCGGAGAGTGTGCGCGGGAATTGCATGATCTGTTTCCACCAGCCCCGTTCTACCATGGGACAAACCGTCGTATGGCGAGTATCCACCCTTGCGTTGTTCAAACTTCTACCGTCCAGACTAAGCGTTTCGCCTCGTCGTTTATACCGCTTACATCGAAGGACTGGAACAATTTGCCTGTTGCGGTTTTACCGTCCGATTATAATTTCAGTGTCTTCAAGGCTAGAGTGAATAGGCTCTTAATAAACTAGTGCGCCTCACCATCGACGATTGCATCACTGCTTACCATCGGGTGGGATCGCAGTCAAGCACTAGTTTATAACAATAAATAAAAAATAGAAATCTGTTCAGTAGGAATATTGAAAATTAGCTCTTTGATATTACATTACAGTGTAGGGAGTTAGGCTACAACAACTACTTAGGGAATTTTAATATCATCTCATGCACTTGTTCATTGTCATTTGTACACTATATGTACAAGTAAATGATGACACTGCATTATTATGATAACCTTGACTTTGTGTCTGCCATTCATTTGTTTGAACTCATTGTACTGGTCTTTGTGAGGATTTCGTTTACAAATGGTAAACACAATCTGATAGAGCAGGAAGGTTTACGAAACCGGTCATAGCTGTAAGAAAGAGTAATGGGATTAATGATGCAGGATTCTTCTTTAAGGTTTGAAGATCATCAAAATGACTTCTCAGGCGTGGCAGACTTATACTGACTAAAACCCACTCCTGTTTCTTCTTTGCCCTAATTCCTGGATCCCGGGGTTCTCTTTCGTCAACCCCAGGCCCCAGTAGGCTTCGACCCTGTCGGGCCCCTACGAATGCAGGTGCAAGGAAATGGTATGTCACAAGATGTGACTTACTTTCGTTTAAAATTCATTAGCGAATTTTTGCCGGACAGTATACATATAATAAAAATGTCACGAGGTGTTAAACAGTCGATAAATTGTTGTGGTAGAACATATTTATGTTTATAAAAAGACAAAATTACTGACATATCAAAGCACAGCCGGAAGGAGCTAAGGAGCTCGTGGCTAGATAATAAAAGCCGTACGGGTCGATCTTCAAGGTTATGCAACGCTTGCCAAGGTTGGTCTGTGGATGGGTGACCGTCTCAACCTACGGAGTTTCCTTCGTGCCTCGGAAAGCACGTTAAGCCATAGGTCCCGGCTGGCATTTGTAGATCTTTGGCAGTCGTTACGGATAGTCAGAAGCTAGTAAATCTGACTCCAGTCTTGCCATGAAGTACCGTGTTGCCCCAGTTAATGGGCTGTGGAGATCTGGTAGACAACCGCTCCTCGTAAAATGCTGGTAATCAGCTAAATCCGGCTTGACTAGAAGCCGACCCCAATATAGTTGGGAAAAGGCTAGGTAGATGATCAAAGCACAGCCGAAACTATTGGGACTAGAAGCGTGGGATTGTGAACAATGTTTTATGACGTAGGTGAAGGTTACCAAAGGGGTAGAGTGTTAGTGTTACACATCATTTGGATTGTGGATAGGTATTTGCTCCTTATAAAATACTGGTATTCAGCTTAATCCTTAACTAGGTAGGAAGCTGACCTCAACACGGAAAATAGCACGGCAGATAATGATGATCTCTTAAGTATAGATAGGCTACATAGTAATTAATCTGTCCAGCAGTTTCCTAACTATGTTAGAATCGAATTACCATCGAATCACAGGTATAAATTAAATTCTAATAGAAGTAATACGTTTTCGACTAAAAATGTAATTTTTTGCAATAAGCTTAGAGTTTTATTTCTTTATCTCTACTGGCAGGTAATTGCTTCGGGAGCATAACTCTTTGGTCTGATGAATAGATTTGTCCAGTGACGCATTTCTCAATTTCAATTAGCGTATCTTTCCGCTAGCTCCTGAACACTGTCTTTTCAATCGGTAGAAAGTGTCACTTCCAGCCCCTTCGCAGTTGTGCAGCTAATTCATTTCTATGTTTACACAGTCGGATTTGATAGCTTTGGCTATAAGTACGGCTAGATTTGTTCTGAGAAGATTTTCAACTTGATGTCCAAGTACATGAACTGGTTGCTAAAGTACTGCGGGATATTTAGCATGTTTCTTATCGTTTTGCTTTGGAATCTATCCAGTATTGCAACATTTGCTGAGCCCTAAAACGGTATGCACATACAAATGGGCTTGATTATGAATTTGTAGCCAGGCATTTTGCTGTTATGAGTGACTTGGAATCTTAGGTAGTAGGTATATATAGGTTTTGAATTTTGGTATCTAGCTATTTGTGTTTGGTCCGTACATCTTTTTGTCATAGGTATCACTCGGTGGTCAAGGCGTAATCTCAAGTTAGGTTATACTAAGTTATAAAATCATATACTCTTATAGCAGCTCAAAAACCACTTACGAGTTGACATATTGAATGAATCTGATAATTGTGTGCTCTATTTTACTACGGTAACTTTGTTTCAGAAATAACTGTCAGATCAAGAGCTCACGATGTGCAAGAAGATTGGAAGCCTGCATTTTTGTCAAACGAAGAGTTTACATATTTAGTTTTGGAGGCTCTAGAAGGCTTTATTATGGTTTTCTCAGCCACTGGTCAAATCTTCTACGTCTCGGAAAGCATCACATCTTTGTTGGGTCACAATCCCGTAAGTTTTATCTTACTTTTTATGTTTTTGAATAAAAGAAAACTGCCGTAGTATTCTGTCATCAAATATTTTGGTTTTGCTGTACTGAATTTGAACATAATAACAAACAATATGAACTATTTACAGGCTGAAATAGTAAATAAAAGCATATTTGACTTGGCTTGCGAAGAGGATCGCCCGAACTTATACAATCTACTGCAGAACCCTGGGAGTGCCGTTGACCCGATGCATTCAGTTTCAGGAAAAGGTATGTATCAATAAATTACAGAAAAGGTGTGCTTAAAGAGTTTTGATTTTCATTCGAAAGTCGAAATGTGTGTATCTCTGTGTTGTTTCAATTCAAAACTAAGTTGCAAGTTATCTGTCGCAAATGATTAGCGTACCGAAAATATGTACAAAATTAACAAATATTTTTTTAAATATTGTATCAATTTACAAGATTCTTTATAACGTTGGAAGAAGTTTTCAGAAAGGCAAATAAATCGTAAGACTTCTTTTGACCGAAACTTCCACGTAGAATACCTATACAGTCAGTAAGAAATCATTTTTATAAATTCTGGATTTCTAAACAATATCTTGTTTGAGGAACGTAAAATTCAAGCAGTTACTAAACCGTATTTGGAAGTTCCAAGTCCCTTCCATGCTAGCTTGCGTTAGAGCTATGTTATTTTATTACATTGCGTGCGAAATCAAGCTTTGTAATTAATAATAATATAAAATGATGTGTACGGAATCCACACATGTTGTGTCAGTATTCTTCCATGAAGTATAGGAAATAGTGCTTGCGTATGTTTTGATATAGTCCGTCTAACGAAAGCGCGACCTGAGAAAAAGAGGTTAAATCCAAAAATGTTGTATGTGGTTATTACTAACTAGTAGGAGGATCATGTCTTTACATTTCATTCTTTTTTATTTTACAATTGAGGCTGAATAATGTTGCCAATTAAATAAAAAAAAAACTCCAGGTCGCGCTTTCATTAGACGCACTCTAGTACATTCAGGTGTATCCAGTCTTTTAGTGATCGGAGTATGCTTTAGTAGAGCTCACACAGGACCTCGGTGCCCTGTCTTTGGCCAGTGAGGACAGGGTGGTGGTCTACCTACTGTTAACTAAATAGATTCAAAAAGGCCTATTACACCACTCGAATTTACGAATGGTTACGTAGACTGTCGTTGAGTCTACGTACAAGTAAGACCGTCTTACCCTTATTACACTACGCGAAGTAGACTAACACTGTTCGTAAAGCGAATGGTGTAATAGGCCTTTTTATCAATGCGCGTAACTAAATCGCAATCGTATATATAAAAGCTTTAGCGAATGAATGCTTAGCGCCATAGCAACGAACAGTGTAAATGCCATTGCGCTCAAAAGCAGTGCGATTTAAGATTATATTTTGAAAAGTTGCTTTAATATTGTGGTGATGGGATAATGCAGGAAAGAGTTTCACTCGACAGACTGTAGGGTTTATTCCTATATTACTTTATCCGCGCCTATCGGCCTGACAGCAGTCAGTATCTGGCTTAAAAAAAGCCTTATCTTTTTCAATTAAATCCAAATTCACCAAAATTTGCACAACCCTTTATATTTGTCTAAACGGCCCGTAAGCTATAAACGCCCCCTCAATAGTTCTCATTTAAAATCACAAATTCTAAGTAAACAAACAATAACTACTGCTTAATTCGATCAAACAAAGTAACAGTAACGAAAACCTACATATATTGAGAGTATATGAGGCAATGGTCGGAGTATCGTGCCATCAATCAATTTATCAATTTATTATGCTCGGGCGCAGTCAGTTGACGGGGGCAAAAGTGAACTAGCACAGCGAGAAAATTAATAAAGACAACTAAACTGAACTTAAACATTTGTATTAGAAATACTAGCTTTTACCCGCGGCTTCGCTCCCGTCAAATGACTACCCTACTCCTACATATCCTACGCTACCCTACCCTACCTTCCCTACCTACCCTACACTACACTACACTGCCCTACACTACTCTACACTACCCTACACTACCCTACACTACCCTACACTACCCTACACTACCCTACACTACCCTACACTACCCTACACTACCATACACTACCCTACCTACCCTACCCTACACTACCCTACACTACACTACCCTACACTACCCTACACTACCCTACACTACCCTACACTACCCTACACTACCCTACACTACCCTACACTACCCTACACTACCCTAAACTACCCTACACTACCCTACACTACCCTACACTACACTACCCTACCCAACACTACCCTACACTACCCTACACTACCCAATACTACCCTACACTACCCTACACTACCCTACACTACCCTACACTACCCTACACTACCCTACACTACCCTACACTACACTACACTACCCTACACTACTCTACACTACCCTACACTACCCTACACTACCCTACACTACCCTACACTACCATACACTACCCTACCTACCCTACACTACACTACCCTACAGTACCCTATACTACCCTACACTACCCTACACTACCCTACACTACACTACCCTACACTACCCTACACTACCCTACACTACCCTACACTACCCTACACTACCCTATACTACCCTACACTACCCTACACTACCCTACACTACCCTACACTACACTACCCTACACTACCCAATACTACCCTACACTACCCTACACTACCCTACACTACCCTACACTACCCTACACTACCCTACACTATCCTACACTACCCTACACTACCCTACACTACCCTACCTACCCTACTTTACCTAACTTTACCTAACTTTTTTTTTATAATTTTTCTCTCCGTAAGAACCATCATTGAACTTCAAGGAACATTTTAAAAAAAGAATCAGCCAAATCGGTCAAGCCGTTTTCATGTGATGTCGTGACAACGGAAAACGGGTTTCATTTTTATATATATAGATAGATTTGAAATAAAATCACTTTTTGCTTGGCTTAAGATAAAGGAGGGTTATTCGGAATTGTACCAGCTTAGCGAAAGCAAAACAAATGCGAACTAAAAAAAAGTTGCTGCTTGCTACGCAAATAAATCTCATATTTTGTGCACATTGCCCTTCGAATTGAATTGCAAAGCGCTCAGATTTGCTTGAAGAACAGAAAAGTTATTTTTAACTTCAAAAGTCAAGTATTGACACAATAACATTCTATTTTGTTATTAAAGAAAACCGACTTAGCAATAAACTTGCCCCCTCTGGGTTTTCATTTAATTACGAAAAGTTAAAATGATCAGTACTACTAATAATGCTCAAGTTTGTTGTGTCCTGTGTATATACTTCCAAGAATAGTGCCGGGAACGCTGCGTCTGATTTTGTGATTTGTGTCTAATTACATACCCATTCACTTAACATATATGAACATAACTGAGTTATTTGATCGTTGAGTAAGAGCTGCAATGGATTTCATGTACTTGATTGGCCTAGTTTTAGTGCCGAGTAATCAGTTCTATACTGTTGACTAATCAACATCATAATTCATTTAAAAACAAAATCAGCACAATCTTATAGAAGGCATTAAACTTTGACACTGTTGTACCTACCATATAATGTGTGTGTATGTTGTCCTATGTTCCTTAAAATGAGTTTTGGAAGAATGCGCGTTCCAATCAATGTTTCCTCCTGTTGTAGAGAATGAAATCCGCTTCCAGTGTCATCTCAAAAGAGGATCATTGGACTTCAGAGATGAAGCCATTTATGAACTTGTGCAGTTCAATGGCCATTTTCGTAAGTAATTCTTTGTAACATTATGAATGACTGATTTTTTAAATAACTATATATTGAAAAAAAAAATCACTCAGATTTTTTGTGCCATATTATGCCACAAAATACTGAGTGCCCTTTTTTTTCAGCTTTCGAAATGTTGTTTTTGTCATTTCAGGAACAAACATGGAACCGTTAGATAATGAGGAGATGCAAGGTTACAATCCGGACCATGAATCAAGGTAAGAATAGTTTTCACTCCGGCTGTCGTCTGTTTTTATACCTTGAGACTAAATTGACACATTTAGTGTCAAACTTACTATAGGAATGATGCCAGTTCTTTTGTGTTGTAATGTCATTTTAGTCTCAGGACAAACAGATGATGTAAAGCTTCTAACACCCGTTTTCAATTACCTACCGCAGTTTATAGATAGATAGCTATCCCCGATAAACAGTAAGATTCTATCTGTCAATCCACAACTTTTGGTAGGAAATGCTATCTGTCGGTAGGTTATAGGAAAGCAAGTAAGGGCAAAAGGATAGATTTGTTTATCTTTAGCAGCTGCAACTTTAGATAGATAGCTTATTGAAAACAGGCGTTAGCCTACAAATTTGAAATGTATTCAAGTAATAGAAACTTATGATAGGAAAAATGTTTGGGGAGTATGAAGACAAGGTTTCAACATACTCATGTCAAACCTTTGAGATGTTGAAAGCCACCCATCTTTTGTTTTTTTGTTTTGTAGCGTTTTTGAAGAAACAAAGCATGAAGCCAGAAAAAGTATTTACTTTTCCTTTGAGGTTGACACGTTTTCTATTCTTCTAGCAAGTCGAATAGAAAACGTGATTTTATATAAAACATGGCTTGTACATAACGGAAAAAGTAAATAAGAAAATGTTTCAAAATGAACAGCGAATTTCTTTTTGCTTCTTACGGCTATATGACCCGGTGTCGAATACGTAGGTTTCTGTGTAGGACAAATTACTTTAAGAGTATCCAACCAGGGATATTCACCGTTGTACTTGCCCCACAACAGCTCTTATGAAATTAATTTATTGGTTTACTAGCTTTTACCCGCGGCTTCGCTCCCGTCAAATGACTACCCTACATATCCTACGCTACCCTACCCTACCTTCTCTACCTACCCTACACTACCCTACACTACCCTACACTACCCTACACTACCCTACACTACCCTACACTACCCTACACTACCCTACACTTCCCTACACTACCCTACACTACCCTACACTACCCTACACTACCCTACACTACCCTACACTACCCTACACTACCCTAAACTACCCTACACTACCCTACACTACCCTACACTACCCTACACTACCCTACACTACCCTACACTACCCTACACTACCCTACACTACCCTACACTACCCTACACTACCCTACACTACCCTACACTACCCTACACTACCCTACCCTACACTACCCTACACTACCCTACACTACCCTACACTACCCTACACTACCCTACACTACCCTACACTACCCTACACTACCCTACACTACCCTACACTACCCTACACTACCCTACACTACCCTACCTACCCTACTTTACCTAACTTTTTTTTTTTAAATTTTTCTCTCCGTAAAAACCATCATTGAACTTCAAGGAACATTTAAAAAAAAAATCAGCTAAATCGGTCTAGCCGTTTTCATGTTATGTCGTGACAACGGAAAACGGGTTTCATTTTTATATATATAGATTATCGCATCTTCATCAATGGAGCATAATTAGTTTGAAAAGAGATGAAACAATAGACTTTATCAATAGATATATCAATAGATTTTATCTCGGTTTCTTTTGAAAACGAAACATTTTGTATACAAGTAAACCAGCTCTGAAAATCTGCTAAATTGCACAAATGTTACACGAAATTTGGTCCTTCATAATCTAAAACCTATCTACTCATTTATTAAAAAAGTAAATAAAATATGTTTATAGAAACCTTTTACATTAAATTGAGATTCTAATGAATGACACAAGTCGTTTCGGAAAACATAAGATTAAAAAAAAACTCGTAGGTATTTCCTAGAACAAGACTCGTGAAATATTCGAGTGAGCGACGGAAGTTACTGATTGCTTAGGAGCTATCTGTTTTTTTCATTGCCTCTTTTTCAAACATTGCGTTCGATTGGATACAATAACAAGCTTTTCAACCATCCTCGGATTGACGATAGGTAGACGAAACGGATAGGACTATTTTTATAGTGACAAATAACATAGAGGTTGATTACTTATATGTTCATCAGGTTACTGTTCGTCTGCACTGGTCGGCTGTTCACGCCGCAACTGATCCGCGACGTGTCGCTGGTCGACTCCAGCCGCAACGAGTTCACCTCGCGCCACAGTCTCGAGTGGAAGTTCCTCTTCCTCGACCACCGCGCCCCGCCCATCATCGGCTACCTACCATTCGAAGTCCTCGGCACCTCGGGATATGACTACTATCACTTTGACGACTTAGAAAAAGTAGTCTCGTGTCACGAGGCCTGTAAGTATATTTTCCTCGAATATTATCCTAAAACATTCATGTGATAGGAATATATGTTATTGAAATACGCCATAACTGTATTGTTTGGATCGAGACACGTGGAACGTGACAAAATAAATAAAAGGCAAAAATATCAAAAGTATCATTGGAGTCGTCATCGACCCAAATTATGCTCTTGAATTTTGGTACAAGAGGCATTATAATACATTAAGTCCACATACATTTTTATACTGAAAGTACAAGTAAGATATTTTTTTACAGTGATGCAAAAAGGTGAACTGACGTCATGCTACTACCGATTCCTAACAAAGGGGCAACAGTGGATCTGGCTGCAGACTCGCTTCTACATCACATATCACCAGTGGAACTCAAAACCGGAGTTCGTAGTTTGCACACATCGAGTTGTTAGGTACGTATATTCTTTAGTTTGTTTGATATCATTACTAGAACGGAGAGGCTCTCGCCCGGACTCGAGTTGCCTTGGCCAACCTGGAAAACCCTAAACAGACTTCGCACCCAGGTTGGGTACAGTAGGTAAAGACAATCTCCTCAGATGGGAGTTCTCAAACGGATCCGATCCTTAGATGCCGCTCAAGCGTTTCCCCGCAAACAATGTCTCACCTTCCGTGTACTGCTACTTACTCATATAGGGATATAATGACAGCATCAGTGGATGGCATTGCCGTGGCCGAATACTGCTCCAGGCAAAGAATTTTGTAGATTTTGCCATCGACACGCTAAGAAGAAGATTACTACAACTTTAGGCTTTTAGTTCTATCTGTTTGGGAGCTGCTGTCTCAGCCAGGTAGCCAGACAAAGGGTCCTAGTTTCATATCCTTAATTCCAGTCCTATTATGAAATTAAAAGCCTTGCAAAAGTTTTACAGAAAACTCTAATAAAATTAAAACGACGATATACGTTTCGGCGAAACTCCATTTCTGTATTATCTGTGGCAACGTATTCTGTGTAAAATACATGCACATAGTCAACAGCTGATCCATTGATGTCGTTTTTAAAGGCGGGAGCAGAAAGTCGTGACAATATGTTAGAATATTTTAACAGAGGAACAGTTTCTATGAAAAAACGTTCCAGATTGCTTATTAATTTATTAATAATATTTGTTGAGTTAATTGTTGAATACATGCTTGTGTGCTCTGCCCTTAATCTCGGGTAAAAATTTTAAGATTCAGGCGCCATATTTATGATAATGTAAATTATGTTTATCATGAAATTGAATAGAGTACGAAATGCACATAATAAGGTACCTATTCACACACTCGTGTGAGGATTATAATATCTAGGCTCTAACTTCAGTTGCCTTTTTTAAGAGGCAACAGATTTCTGGATAGAATATTTTGAGTTAAGAACTTGTCAAACCCTACTTTAATGCCAAATTTTGAGAGGTGTTTTGGCGAAAATAGAGTTTGAAAAATACTCTACTTCAAGTTCTTAAACACAATGGTTAGTGTCTTGCTAAAAATACTAACGAGGAGCTAGTTAGGTTTTTGTCAAACCATGGGCATTTGCCCAACAGAACGTGATTACGAATAGGAGAAAAATATCAGAGGTATATTGAAATAAAACCATATTAATTATTCTCTAAAGGATAGGCAGGCTTAATTTTAATTAACAAATTCTAAGCAAATTGAGTACAGTTGAGCAATAGTAATATAATATGTGACACGTGCCTCTGAATATGAAATGGCTTTTGTTAGAATTTTCCATACATTATGCAACGTGTTGAAGGAATGACGTCATAAAAATGAATTTTGATGCCTGTCTGCGAAGTCTCTCGAATATGTTGCTAGATCCCTCTAGAGGTAGATGGAAGCTTTGTTTGTTATAGGTATATAGGGTAGGTGAAGATTTGCAAAAAAATAGTGTAAATGTTTTGAAATGCCACTAGTTGGTAGCCCTGCCGAGGACTGACGTCACAAGACTGTATGACGTTGGTATAGTATACAGTGTTGTATCGTCAGCTATATATTCTAGCTAATATTGTCTGTAAGGGGAAAAAACATCGTAAGTCATGCAACGGGTGTTGCAGAAGGCGTCTAAAATAACAGCAACGTTACTAATTATGACACTGCAGGCTATTTAATCAAAGTAACTTGCTTACTTACAGAACAATGGCTTATCGTAACATTGTTTACTTAAACATAAACTGCAACTAGAAGGCACTGCAGGGCTTGTATCCTCCAGATATTAATACATTTCATGTTTAGTATAATTATGGTGGGTTAGAAGATTTTTTTGCCGTTTTTATGACACTAGTTCGCTGGCCAGCTCGTATGTTCTCTCTGCCTAGCCTTTTCCCAACTATGTTGGGGTCGGCTTCCAGTCAAGCTGGATTTAGCTGAATACCAGTATTTTACGAGGAGCGGCTGCCTACCAGACCTCCACAACCCATTAGCTGGGGTAACACGGTACTTCATGGCAAGACTGGAGTCAGATTTACTGGCTTCTGACTACCCGTAACGACTGCCAAAGATCTACAAATGACAGCCGGGACCAACGGCTTAACGTGCTTTCCGAGGCACGGAGGAAACTCGTTATGTTAAGATGGTCACCCATCCACAGACCAACCTAGGCAAGCGTTGCTTAACCTTGAAGATCGACCTGTGCGGCTGTTATTATCTAGCCACGAGCCCCTCTGCTGGCCAGCTCGTATGATACATGTCAGTAATTGATGATTATCGTCCTTGGCTCTCTTGAGACTCGGCTCCTCGGCTTCGGCGGTAATCATCAACATTCCACATTTGTATCATAATGTAACTGTTATAACTTCTAGATTTTTGCCGCGTAGTTCTTTGGTTTTATAATTAAAGGCAAATCTGCGAAATAGATTGTACTAAAAACCATTTTTCATGTTAATTAAATTGTAAAAAAAAATCTAAATAAGATCTGTAGACCACAGGCGTAGGGTAGCCAGCCTATCGGTGGTCTACAGGATGCATTTCGGTGAGTGCATGCAGGAATTGCATGAGTTAATTCTGCAATCTCCCTTCTACCATCGGACAAACCGTCGTATGGCGAGTATCCATCCATACGATGTCGAAACTTGCACGGTCCGGAAAAAGCGCTTTGCCTCGTCGTTTGCACCGCATACATCGAAGGATTGGAACAACTTACCTGCTGCGGTATTTCCGTCCGATTATAATTTGGGTATCTTCAAGACTAGAGTGAATAGGCTCTTAATAAACTAGTGCGCCTCACCATCAACGATTCCATCACTGCTTACCATCATGTATGAATTGCATGAGTTAATTCCGCCATCTCGCTTTTACCATCGGACAAACCGTCGTACGGCGAGTATCCATCCTTACGTTGTCGAAACCTGCACGGTCCGGACAAAGCGGTTTGCTTCGTCGTTCATACCGCGTACATCGAAGGATTGGAACAATTTGCCTGCTGCGGTCTTGCCGTCCGATTATAATTTGGGTATCTTCAAGACTAGAGTGAATAGGCTCTTAATAAACTAGTGCGCCTCACCATCAACGATTGCATCACTGCTTACCATCAGGTGGGATTGCAGTCAAGCACTAGTTTATGGGATATTAAAAAAAAAAAAACAGGTGGGATTGCAGTGAAGCACTTATGTTACATAAAAAAATGGTTGCCTGTAAAGTCGTTTTTACGGGCGAAGATTTTACGTGACAACGTCTTTTTCTCGGTAGAATATTTATTGATATGAATATAATTAAATTGCACAATAGGAACAAGGAATTGAATGAAAATAAGAATTGCACAAATTTTAACTATAGAAATATATTTTGTTTACTAAAATTCTCTAGTGCTGCGCGCGCGGCAGACCGATCATAGTTGAGTGGGAGAGAGACGCAAGGCATTCGGCGGGCCTCTCTCTCGTTCGGTGACTCATCGTAACGTTACCGAGCGTTACACTTTTTCATAAGTGACTCCGCAACCTAATTTAAGACGTTGTCACGTCAAAAAGGGTACGGTTTTTAATAGGAATCGACGTTTTTACTAGCATTTCACCTTTTTAGATCATCAAAAATAATTATAAAGTCTATTCAGACGCTTAATTGAATGTTTACTATTTTTGGAATCCTTTGAAACTTTTTTTCTTTTTCTTGTTCACCAAGTTTGAACTGAAGAGCAGAGACTTTATAAAAAGAAACAATGCCCACATTGAATAACCATTTTTAACAAAGCCAGTGTGTTTCTAAGAATATAACGTTCTTTTGAATTAATTTTTCCGACCAAATGGTTAACGTAACTACTTTTTTGAGTTATTTGTGTCACAAAACGTGGTTACATGCCTTTTAACTGCTTTCTGCCAGTTTTACCCTTAAAATAAGTATCGTTGCGTTAGGCAATATTGCTATTTTTAAAAGGAACTGTATGAACAAAACATAACACATGGCTTGCTTCATTTCTGTGTTCAAATGTCGTTTATCAGCTCAGTAACGTTACCTTTCCACACAATTGGTGTTACTGGGGGATTTTAATGCCCACCATCAGGAGTGGTTCTTCCCATACCAATAGTGCACAGACCACGCTGGACGAGAGACGCGAAAGCTTGTGCTAGCGTTAAATCTCACCCAGCTGGTCCAGGGTAATACAAGGGTGCCGGATATTGATTCGCACATGGCCAATTGCTTGGACCTTCTGCTGACAACAGATCCAGACCGTTACTCAGTGTCGATATCTTCACCGTTAGGTAGTTCCGACCACTGTCTGGTGAAATCTGTATCAGTCTACTCTCCGCCCGATCCCTGCCCTACAGGTACCAGGCGAGTTGATGGATGGCATGCGATCTTTCTTCGCATGTTATTCTTGGCAGCCTACTTGCTTCTCTTCAGATCATCCATCGTCTTGCGCAGATGCTGTGATCGATGTGTTGCGGCGGGGGATGGATTACTACATTCCATTCTCCGACATACCAATGTTAAGCCAAGCTCGCCCCTGGTTTTGGTGCGGAGTGTGATCGCGCTAACGCGCTTAAACGCATAAGCGCGATCACACTCCGCACCAAGGCGTACCAGGCATGGGCCAGCGGTCGTATGCGCAAGGCGAATGACGTAAGTCAGAAGAAGAGAGCCTTCAATAGGGCTGCCAAAACCTGCAAGAAGGTGTTACGAAGGTCTCGGTTCGATCACATTAGCCATATCGGGAACAAACTCGCTTCATACCCTGCTGGTAGTAAAGCGTTTTGGTCCCTGGCTAAGTCGGTGGAATCGAGCTCCTGCCTTTCCTCACTTCCGCCATTGCTGAAACTTGACGGATTACTGGCTCACACAGCAGAGGAGAAAGCAAACTTGTTTGCCTCTCTTTCCCGCAAAATCTTCGCGTCTAGATCCTGGCGACGCGCGGCCCCCTGCTTGTCCTGGTGGGTGCGAGACGAGTATGTCGGAAATTCGCATCCATCAAAAGTACGTCCGAAGGGTGTTGCGAAATCTAGACGTGAACAAAGCTAGTGGTCCAGACGGGATACCGGCAATTCTGCTGAAAACGTGTGCGTCTGAACTGTCTCCGATCTTGACACGCCTATTTAGACTCTCATATGAGACTGGAAAAATGCCGACTGAATGGAATCAAGCTAACCTGCAGCCCGTGCCCAAGAAGGGTAGTCGAGCTGACCCAGCTAACTACAGACCAATCTCAGTCACGTCCATTCCCTGTAAGACTATGGAACGTGATCTGAACACTGAGCTCCTGGCATACCTAGAAACTAATGACATCCTCAGTGACCGTCAATACGGCTTTTACCGAAATCGGTCAACTGGTGATCTTCTAGCGTATTCCATCCACATCTGGAGTGAGGCCGTCGAGAAGTATGGGGAAGCGCTTGCCGTCTCTCTCGACATCTCGAAGGCTTTCGACAGGGTCTGGCACGAAAGCCTTCTTAGTAATCTTCCTTCATTCGGTTTACCTGCTGGATTGTGTGCTTGGATCGCAGACTTCCTGAGTGACCGGTCCATTTGAGTGGTCATCGATGGCTGCTCGTCCGGTCAAATGGCCATTAATGCCTCAAGGGTCAGTGCTCAAGGCTTCAAAGTCATGGGTATCGATGCCGAGTCGCTAGCCTGTCGGTTTTCTACCGGTTGCATTTTGGGGAGTGTGCGTTGGAATTACGTAACCAATTCCGCCTATCCCGTTCCATCATCGGACCACCAGGCATACGGCGATGCGCCACCGCGACCGGTTCACGGTGGACATCCCTCGTATACGCACAAAACGTTTTGGGAACACATTTCAACAGCCAAGCAGTGGAATTCCTTGCTGGAGTCTGTGTTTCCAGATAGCTACAACCCAGGAATATTTATGTCAAGAGTGAATAGGTTACTCCTAGTTAAGCGCGCTCCATCATCGACCGCATCTTCGCTTTCCATCAGATGAGATAGCGCTCAAGTGCGAACCTATTAAAGATTTAAAAAAATATAATCAAATTTTCAGCTTACGGTAAATCGAAAAAAAAAGAGTAAATTAAGTAATTCAGCTTATGATTTGCAAATCACGTGATTTCAGCCTGAAAAATTAAAATGAAATAAGCTGAAAATTACTAAACGTAGGTTTAGGATATATGTCTGCGAGAAAGTTTGTAACAGTTACCCTTGCTTTGAAACGCATACGTCAACTGTAGGACGCATGTGGGTTTTAGTCGATAAAATTCCCCAACTGAAAGAATCATCGTAGGTTTCCATTATGTGGAAAACATGCCTTTTCCACTTACTAAAAATAACAAATCAAAGAACTAACGAATAGACGTTGAACAAGCGCAAAAATTGGAATTTTCCTATAAAGGAAGTAGCACATCCGGTTTCCTTTAGAAGAAAAACCTATACTCTATTCACCGAGCCATGAGCCAAAAGGTAAACAAACCATAAAAAGGGTTCTTTATATGTCACGATTGATTTAGTGAACATATTTTATAAAAATAACTACCGAATTAATACACTGACAACATTAGAAATTATATTTTAGAATGATGCCTGTGGAACTTATGTTATCCTTTCAGATTTATTTGAAATCAAACAATATAAATGCCTTAGATTATTTTCTTAAATTTTATTAATTATGTATTAAATAGCTTACATGTAAAAGAACCTAAAAAGACCTTTTAATACTACCAAATTGTAGACCACAGATACTGCGAACATTTTACATTAAAATGTGACGTTTTGTCATCGGTCGGGTTATAGCCGCCATTTTGAAAAATTGATTTTTTTGTTTACCTTTTGGCTCATGTTCTCATTTTGGCGAATAGGGTATAGTTATCTGCAATGGAAGAATGAAGTCTATTATTGATATTATCACTAACTGTATTTCCATTTCTTTGAGCGAACGTTACTTTGTTATTGATATCACACAGTTACAAAGTATTTTTTCTAGAACGTTAAATAGCGTGTTTCAGCATATCCATTCTGACTCTGAAAATTAAAGTCATTTTCATCTATTTATTGAAACTTTATACACTTGTAAACCTTACGCAAAATATGCGCTTTCGTGGAGTTGTGGATACCAGCCCGATATACTATACTTATAAAAACTACAAAGGCGGTGCGGACTTCATACCTACTCTGTGCATTTTCTACCAGTTGACCTAAGGGCCACCTTCATTTATTTATTATCCATAGCATTTGTTGTATTTTACCGAAAAATACACCAAATCAAGGCAGACGAAAAAGCGAAGGCACTGATCATTGCTTCGTGACTCGATTTTAGTCGACAACAAAAATCTAAATTAAGTTAGGTCTATTGAATAAAAACATCAACTGAACAGATGATATCCTACCGGAATAAAACGCATAATATCAGCGATGTTTTGTATTCCGTTAAAAACAGACGTGAATCTAAACTTTTAGGTAGTGTAAGTGATATATGAGGAGGAAGAGTTCGTGGCTAGATAATAACAGCCGCACAGGTCGATCTTCAAGGTTAAGCAACGCTTGCCAAGGTTGGTCTGTGGATGGGACCTTCTTAACATAACTAGTTTCCTCCATGCCTCGGAAAGCACGGTAAGCCGTAGGTCCCGGCAGTCATTTGTAGATCTTTGGCAATCGTTACGGATAGTCAGAAGCCAGTAATTTCGACTCCAGTCTTGCCATGAAATACTGTCTTACCCCAGTTAATGGGTTGTGGAGGTCTGGTAAACAGCCGCTCCTCGTAAAATACTGGTAGTCAGCGAAATCCGGCTTGACTGGAAGCCGACCCCAATATACACACATCAAAAGTGTCTAGGGATCAACATATATTTTTGCAAGAACTTTTCTCCTGATTAATATAAATTAAAATTTTCTTTAAGGATTCATCAAATAAAGTGTTTTCGTTTGTCACAGTAACGATAAACCAAGTCACCTTTGCATTAATAAAGAAATTTGCCATTTTCCTAATAAAGGGATTTTTGACATTTGAACCACTAACATTAAAGTTCGAAAAAAAAAACTGAAATAACAGTTTTCTTTAAAATTTTATTGGGTAACTTAAACAATTAATAATCCGTGTTTCTACCGCGAACACTAACAACACAAGAACATCGGTTTGGCATACTCAAAATGAGTTCATCCAAATCACGCTGTGGAATGGCTGCCCATGTTCGTTGCAACAACAAAAAAAGGTCTTCTTGCGACTGGATACCCTCCATATTCGGCAGAGCTCTTCTCTGTAGCATATCCCATGCATGCTCAATCGGGTTCAAGTCTGGCGACTGAGCAGGCCAGGGCAGGACATTGATGTTAGCTGCGGCGAGAGTCTGTCTTACAACTCTTGCGGTGTGCGGTCGTGCATTATCATGCATTAACTGAAATAAGGGACCGATTTGCACTTGTAGAGGAACGATGACGTCTGATACAATCGTCTCAGCATAAATTTGAGCGTTGAGGTTGCCTCTGATCCAAATCAACTCAGTTCTTCCGCCGATCCAAATACCGCCCATACCATGATGGTTCCACCACTATAAGGATGGACTTCCTGGCAGGATTTTAATCGCTGTTGGCGTCCAGGGGTTCTCCAGTGTCGTATACGTCTTGTATCCGGTCTCATACCAAAACGAGACTCATCAGAAAAGCACACGAAACGCCATTGTTCTTCTGCCCAATTTCTGTGTTCAAGAGCCCATTGATATCGAATCCTACGATTGTGCATTGCTATAGGTGGTACCCGTAGCGGTCTTCGGGAATGAAGGTTCACTTCATGCAAGCGGTTTCTGACTGTTTGGTCGCTAATTAAGTTCCCTGAAGAGTGATGAAGCCTCACGGCTAACATCATGGCGGTTATTGTTGGAGCTCTTCGAGTTAAGATTTGAATGTATCGGTCTTGTCTCCGTGTGGTGCAGCGATACCGTCCTCCATGGCGCTCAGCCACGGTACCAGTGCTTCGGTAACGTGTCCAAAGTCGACTGATAACACTCTGACTTGTATTCAGAGCTAAAGCCACAGTACGTTGCCGGGAACCAGCTTCTATCATTCCCACGGCTCTGAGCATTTCTTCCCTGCTTAAATGACGTCGCCGCTCCAAAATAACGTTGGTTTTAATCAGTAGTAGGGAAACAGTAGCACTAATAATGTCTTCAATGCGTTGTATGTTTTTATAGGGAAAATATTGACAGCTGATTTTCATCTTTTACTCGAATTTGATTCACAGTTCCTGATTCAAATTATGAAATGCATCAAAAAGGATCCATATAAATTTATAAAATCATAAAGGAGACAATTTCTTTTGTTTGGGGAATAGGCCCTCTACAAATAGTGGCGTATAGCAATGAAATGCACGTTAGTTTATTCCTTACAATCTATAGATTACAGTGGTAATATTAGCAAAACTTTATGAAACCGGAATACTGTGAAATACGACAGTCAAAACATGACTCTCATAATAACTTAAAATCTCACAAGAGCTATTATCTTATGAGTGGATAGGTCTCCTTGGTATTTTAAGTCAAAATAATGCACTTTTCAATAATATATAGTATAAAACAAAGTCACGTCTGTACTACGTGACAGATTTTGATGTGATTTACACGATTTGATAGACTTATTCATGAAAATGGATTAGATTCATTTCGAAATAGCGCGGTTTTTGCCGGCCAATACTGTAAATCTAAAATAATAAGGTGATGTGTTATAAGCTGGTTGGAAAAAAAAACACATTATAGGTACATCACAAGAAATATTATTACTGTTTATCTCTTAAAAGCAGTATTTCATCTAAAAAACCGGGCAAGTGCGAGTCGGACTCGCGCACTGAGGGTTCCGTACCAACTTACCTATGAAAACAATTCAATTCTCGAATCGAGTCTTGAAGATTAAAAAAAAAAACTTGTGACGTAACTAAAAACTTTAAGTTTTCAGAATTTATTCTATATTTGTGCTAAAATTACCATGCTTTGTACCATAATTTCAAGATTCTAGGTCGGGGGAAGTACCTTATGAATTTTGATTCCTTTGACAGTGTCGAAATGTACGTTTTTTGCAACATAAACGGGCGTATCTTCTTTTTCCGTCAACTTACAAGTTTGATATTTACACAGCTTCAAGGGACCACGGACTTGAATATATAGTTTTAATTTCAACTTGATACCTTCACGCGTTCTCGAGATAAAGGGTCTTGACAGACAGACGGACAACCAAGTGATGATATAAGGGTTCCGTATTTTCCTTTTGAGGTACGGAACCCTAAAAAGATGCAGGTGGCTCAACCTCACCTTGATGCCGTGCCCAAGATAAATACCACACTATACACATCACATGTGCACAGCAACCAACTGCGCGTTTGCCCACTTAAAAATTACAACAGTATCCAGCAAGAGCAGCTCTATTGTTAGTAATTGATGGAGTGGTGTCAACTAATATATAAATATAATGAGTTTTCTTACTTGTGTGCCTTGATTGTATCCTACCTTGTAGGAGATAATTATTTGGACCATAATCATGGACAGATTCCTCGATTTTGAATTGTCCGGAGGCCCTGACATGCTCTCCATAGTATGAACGAGATTGTTTGATTTGATAAATTCCTAGAGAAAATAGAATTAGGTCCTGGAATGACAATTGAGGAAAATCATCAAGCTCTGGAAG
This sequence comes from Mythimna separata, assembly GCA_030763345.1. Taxonomy (NCBI): domain Eukaryota; kingdom Metazoa; phylum Arthropoda; class Insecta; order Lepidoptera; family Noctuidae; genus Mythimna; species Mythimna separata. The sequence continues at coordinate 14,359,373 of CM061167.1, read as the reverse complement.
GTTGAAGATTGCTGCTGGGTGTGGAAACTGGAAGACAGAGTATCTGCAACGGGCTATTAATTACGTTTTGTTCCACGGTGATTTTGAAAATAAACCTAAAAACGCTCCTAACAAGCATTTTTTGCCGTAATACTATTTTACTATTATTTCATTATTCCGGTTACGTATCGATATAATTTTTGGTCAGTTAATTATAACAAGATGATCACTTTTTTCATGTGCAATATCATTAATAAACATTACCGTTTAACAGTGGGCCGAAAAAAAATTGTCTCCTTTATTACAAAGCCACATCTCAATCTCAAGAAATCCGCATAAAAATGCTTGATCCCTAGACACTTTTGATGTGTGTAGTTGGGAAAAGGCTAGGCAGATGATGATGTGATATATGAAATGTTATAACATTATATCTATACTTATAATAAATCTGTAGAAGTGAAAATTCTGTACATTGAAAATATCAAAAAAATGAATGGCTGGGAGGTGTTACTAGACCGACACCGAACCCAAAAAGGTGATTAAATTTTTTTTTGTCTGGCTGTGTGGTCAGGTACCACGCAAAAACTACCTTAGTATAATTATTCTTTAGTATCCTGGGCACCACACTGGGTACTTTTTATCCCGGAAAAGTACATACAATAAAAAACAAACTTAATTTTGCGGTCCGATCCCTAGATCCGATTACTGTACCAACTGTAAATAATAAGTTTGTCGTAGGTTACGTCATACACAGTGGAGTTCACTAAGGGGCACTGCACACAGCTATAATATTTTATTTATACAATTCAATGGACTATCACACACGACGAAGATAATAAATAATCTATATATATAAAAATGAAACCCGTTTTTCGTTGTCACGACATCACATGAAAACGGCTTGACCGATTTGGCTGTTTTTTTTTTTAAATGTTCCTTGAAGTTCAGTGATGGTTCTTACGGAGAGAAAAAAAAAAAAAAAAGTTAGGTAAAGTAGGGTAGGTAGGGTAGTGTGGGGTAGTGTAGTGTAGGGTAGGTAGGGTAGGTAGGGTAGGTAGGGTAGTGTAGGGTAGGGTAGTCATTTGACGGGAGCGAAGCCGCGGGTAAAAGCTAGTATTTCATATTTTCGTATCTTAAGATAAATTTCAATCTCAGAAAAAAAATGATGCTAATTACTTTAATTTCACGCGGGCAAAGCCGCGGGCAGAAGCTAGTAGTTACATAAATCTCTCGAAGAATACCTCGAGGCTGTGTATTCAAGTTCCAATAGGGAAAGCTTAGCAAGCGTATGAGGTAGAAAATCTTAACAATATTTTGCAAATTGTCGTCAACCACTGTATATTTCACAAAAGCAAATATAGTCTAATAAGTCACGTTGTCGGGGAGTGTGTCTGAGGATTGCCCAATGTCAGCATTTTCTTTTGAGCAAGTACTTGTGTGTTTGCAACACTTTTTTCCGCAACCATTGTTTACAAAGGTCAGGTACAAAGCTTGCTTAACTCAAGTCGTTTTTTCATGAAAAATTTTGTACACTTCTTTTACGGCCTCTTGAAACTCGTTGATATAAACATTTCGCAATTTTTTATGATTGCTTTGTTATGGTTTCGTTAAGGAAAACGGGGTAATAACAGGTAGTCTGGGCATGCCACTGTGATGCTATAAGTCTTCCCTTTGGATGTAAGTGGAGAAGCGCCACGGCCTCCTCTCCTTCCACGGTTCTCATGCGAAAGACATGGTCGGGTGGCGCCGTCGTGCAGTCTGCCTGGAAGACACGTAGGAGGCCCATGGCCCACTTAGGCAGAGTTCCGACGTGTCCTCGTGGAGGTGATCGGTGGTGATCTTTTGCGCTCGGCCCTGGTTCAGGCCTCAGTCTGGAGCGAGAGAGACTAGAATGCGGTCACCTTTTTCTGCAAAGCAGTAATGCTAGCGAAAGAGATGGCCGCAGCCACCGCTGGAGACGCCCAGAGTGTCGGGATCACAAGGCGATCCAAGGCCACCATAGTTACGGACTTGCAGACGTCGAGCAATAACGGGTAGCTCGCCGTCCGGCCATCCGGTAAGGATCGAGCCTGAGTCGTCGACGGCGTGTAGTTTTCCACGTATGCCTCCAAAGATTTGTCAGTAAAGCCATACCCAGTAGGCCCGATGCATTCTAAAGTTACGGGAAATTCCTGAAAAGGAAACCTGTGGTCCTAAACCGCAAACAGTAACCAAGGAACTGGTGTGGTTTTAGTCAGTAAAAGTCTGAAAGCTAGAGGGCGCTCTAGCTTCATCCTAGAGTGAGAGAAGTTATTGGTTGATTACCCACCGCAAAAAAAGACGCAGCTAGTCGTTCTCATTAATACTGTTTGATTGATTGTCATTCTGGTAATTATACGTAAAAAGTTAGGGTTCGTTTAGGTGCCGTCTGTCGGGATAGATCAACTCAAAGCTGTTCTTCAAGAGAGCTTTTAAACGCCTTTTATTGGTTGACTCACATAATGTGTATATGAATACAAACTTCTAAATAGAAACTTCTAGAAGAAATCCCCTACATTTCTTCTCAGGGATCAGTCACAAGGGCTGATAAGACAAATTATTGTGGGCACAATAGACAGACCCAGAAACTTAAACGATGCCGATAGCCTGATTCTATTCACTGCCTTAATATTTAAAGCGGTAAAATCAACATAACAAAATAAAGACAGAAAGAGACTTCATTTTCTATTCTGCACAGAGAAAAATCCTCACGAATCAAATCGCTTGAATGACACAAAAAAATATATATTTGTATTCTCATAAAATATACATTTAGAATCCTAAAAATATGATAAGCATTCTCTTGCAAATTGCAGGACACAAAAACCTCAATAAATACTGCTGAATGACTGTACAGAATATCAATTTATAGTGGCTGACAGTGACTGTGTTCTAGTTCTACACGGACGAAGTCGGAGGCAAAAGCCAGATTATTAGTATAAGATTACCGATTTCTTAATGTTATTTAAACGTTTATACAAAGTGGAAATTTGTATAAGGCTTTCTTCTACATATAAGCCTTGTTTTTTCCTCAAATATATTATCTGCAAGTTTCCTTAAAATTCATAAAATAAACTAAATAATAAGCGGGTTTCTCCAATCTCATTTCGAAATACATTTGTGCCTTTCCCACCCTCGGAGACTAAGAATACCTAATGCAATGTGTATGGTTAATAATAAACCAGGAGTGGTGTTCGTTGCAACTGATTTGACATTTAAGTCACCTCTAGTACACAATAGCGAGGATTCTATTGTGGGACAAAGAAATGATATTTTAAGATGGTCCTCGTCCATTATCCTTTTATAAAATTTAGTTCGCTATTGAAGCTCGCGTTTATAAATTTCCACTGCGCCGTTGCGCTGCGCCGATGTCCTTTAATTGGTAAACGATCCTGTAGTTGGTAGCGTTTGTGCAGCAGTCGACGAGAATGTTTCCTTCAGAACGGACCACTGCTCCTACCATGTCGTGAGTAAAAACTCTAAACTTTTAATAGGATTTCTTTCTTAATATATGGCTTCTATTTCGTAACTTTCCCGGTTTTTGTATTGTGATTATTTTCTATCCAAGTTTTCGTTTAACTTTGCAGGGTTACGTATAATTCAAACGAATATTTTTGGATATTTCGAAATTCTGTGTACAAATTGTTTTGCTCTTATTTTTGTTTTGTATTTTACATTTTGACATCTGTTTTTTTTAATTAATGTTTGACTTAAATATTTTCTTTGTTAAGTATTACTTTTATTGATTGGTTTTTTTATTCATTTTCTGTAGTTTTAACATATTTCTGGTAATTTGAGTATTTTCTGCGGCCTACCCAAATGTTCCTGTCTTGGTATGGTTCGTTGAGTCGTTGAGCTCCTGGGTGAGCGTTGGTAGTCCGAGTTGAGCTTTAGGAATACTGACAAATGCTTGCACTGATTTTACAGGCCTACTCAAATCTGTATGGTTCTTTTCTCTAAAGACCATATAAGAATCTACATGATTCTCATATGATTTGCTGTATGGACTTTAAAAGAGACTTTGACCCCTTAGTTTGTTGCGCTGTTTCTTCTCAGGGTGGTTAGCTTTGAAACGTCGGCGTCATCCAGCTTGAACTGACGAAAAAATGGACGTGTGAATATTATTTATCATTATCATTGTCTTTTACGCAATCGATGCTATAAATAGTCACTTTCTTGAGTATTTATGGCATCGCCTGTTGCGATTGCAACATCCGGTAACGCTAAGGTTTCTCTTATATTGTCACCCGACGTCGTTCAACTTTTTTTTTGAGTTGACTTTTTTTAGGATTCCGTAGCTTAAACCGAACCCTTTTAGGATTTCTTTGCTGTTTATCTGTTTGTGAAGACGCTTTATCTCGGGAACGCGTGGAGGTATCGGGTTGAAATTAAAACCACATACTGAAACTTTCGGTTCCTTGTAGTTGTAAAAATATCGAACTTCTTAGTTAACGGACAATAAAGATAATGCTGTTTATATCGTAAAAAAGAATATTTTGACAGTCTCAAAGGAATCAAATTCATAGGGTGTTTCCCGTTGACCTAGAATTCTGATATTTGGCATGAAGCAAGGTCTCATAGCATAAGTATAGGTCTCAAAACTAAAGAAGCTACGTTAAAAAAATGCGATTCGGAAAAATCTTCGAGATTCGATTCGGCAATTGATCTGTTTTCATAGGTGGTACGGAGCCCGTACGCGAGTCCGACTCGCACTTGCCTAGCTTTTTATAGTACAGAGGAACTCTTATGACGTTTACTGTATGTTTCATGAGTAACCGTTATCGAAACAATATTTTTCATGACGTTTTGTCCCACTGCAGGGAAAAGCCTTCTCTTCCTTCTCCAGCTCCTCACGGTTTTGGGCTCATAATGACCATTCCTGTCTGTAGGTGTTGAGTTCGTCCTGAAAAATCACCTAGGTTTACTGCGATGTTGCCGAAAATGGTACATATGGCATTTGTACCTAATAGGAACAACTCAAATGTAATGATGGCACTGGCTTGTGTTGTTATTGGTTATTTGTGTGTTGTTTGCGTTGTTGTTATTGCTAGTTACGTTGCAAGTCGCGGGTTCGATTCCCGCATAGAATAAATATCCTTAAATATTTACCTTTCTTGGAATGTCCACATTGCGGAAGTAAGCAGGAGGGTGTTTTGCTCATTTCAGTCTCTCAAACGTCTCCAGAAGTTCCTACCTTTCTCAACTAAAGTTACTCTTGCTCAGTCTCTACTTCTACCTCTTCTAGACTACGCTGATGTCTGCTTCCTTGATGCGTCTGAGGAACTTCTTGACAAGCTGGAGCGTCTGCAGAATTTGTGTATCCGCTTCGTTTTTGGCCTTCGAAAGTACGACCATGTGTCGGATTTTCGACGACAACTGAAGTGGCTACCTATTCGGCAACGTCGGGATTGTCACACTCTTTCTTTTCTCTTCTCTGTTCTTCATAATCCCAACTTCCCCTTGTATCTTAAGGAACGCTTTGAGTATCTTGTTCCGAGAGGAAAACCTTGTCGCTCATCATCCTCCCTTCTCCTTCGTTTTCCTTCCCACTCCTCCAGTCGTTACACTGGATCTTTCACTGTCCGAGCTGTGCGCCTATGGAATTCTCTTCCACACACTATACGGGCTAGCCCCTCGTTGGATGTCTTCAAAGGGAGAATTAAGGAACATGTCCTGTCAACATGACCCATGTATATATGTATGTATATTGTATATAGTATTATTATGTATTTTGTGTAGTTTATTTTTAGTTTTAAGCATAATAATGGCTGCTTAAGAGGCCGTGCATGAAATTTACTCATTTTCGTCATTTTTGACCATTGTTTGTGAGGAAAATAAGAAGAATTTCAACCTTTTTATTTTAGATTATGAAAGTCAAGTTCTTATTCTGGCGGACTAAGCGACGATTTTTTTTAAATAATGTATATATTAATGGCAATTACTCATATTCAAAACCCTTTTATCGCAAAAGTAACAATCGAGTGATGTTTGGCTAAGTGTTACACAAAATCACAAAGGAATAAAACATTTAAAAAAATATCAGTAACACCATTATATGGTCCACTCTTAGATGTATTGACAACATTATCGATTTCAATAGGAAACATAACAGAAAAAAAATTATGAAAAAACGTAATTCTTGGAAAATATCTTGATAAATAAGTATTTTTTTCTATGCCTTAAAAATACTTTAGAGAAAATTTAAAAAATATACAATAATCTTAAGTTAATCTTTTAATAGAATCTAAAATTTATTTGGAAATTAAACAATAACTTCATTTAGTAAATGACAAGCAAATTGAACTATATTATCGACCGCGCAAACGCGGTGTGCTCAGTCGCGTTTGGGTCCTCCCAGCGAGCGGTCACGTCACTTTGCTCCGCGGCCGCTCGCGAGTATTACGTAAATATATTCCCGAGATTGTACGCCGACTACCACATTTTGATCAAGTAAGTATTGTTGTTTATTTTAAGTACTATGTTTGTTTATTAAGATTGTTAAAATTTATTTCAACTTCAATACAATTTAGAGGTAATGAAGTATGAGTTTTATTGAAAAGTATTTTTATTTAATGAGGTGGAGTGTGGAGGTGCGAGTGTAAGATACAATATGGGTCAGTAACAATGTTATTTGTTTTTCAGGAATCATTATCATCTATTATTATTGAAAGGCAAAGAATAGTCAATTTCCAATATTTATTTGACCAATTGGTAACTATCTCCAATCATAATGATAGATTTGGGTGTAAGTTATCAAACCTATTGATAACGGAACATTTGCGTCAAAAATAGATGTGTGTAAGTCGATTCGAAATAAACACTTGTTTTTGTTATATTAGTCAATTTGTAAGTCTTGATTTGTGCGAAATAAAGATATTATTATTATTTCGTTTATTTGTTTATACAACGTTGATACGACAGAGGGGCTTTCCTTGAAACGAGTTATTGTACTCATCAATATGAGCAACTTTTACTATGCGACCAACCCTGAAATAACGAAGAAAAATCTGATTCTCCATACATTTATGTTCACATAATTTGAAAAAATATATGGAGGAGCGGATTTTTTTTTTCGTGATTTCAGTGTTAGTCGCATAGTAAATGTTGTTCTTATTGATGAGTAAAAAAAAGTTTACTGCGCTTTATGACCTCTTCAAAAGACAGTGCAGAAAACGAGAGATGCTCGCTGTGGAAGCAGAAACACCCAATTCTTCCACACTTCATCGCCCCATCAGAACATCTCCCCCCTGGAAGCGAATAACAGTGGCCAATCTGGAAATCTCTTAACCTACTGCGGACCCAGGTTGGCCGCTGTAAAAACAACATGACCAAATGGAAGCCCCATTTGGCCATGACCCATCGACCCATCCTTAACGCAGTGCCAGTTACCCAGCGAGCAGCTACCCAGGACATGCGGCACTTGCTATGCTGTCCATCCTGCACAACCACCTGTACTTTGAAGGATCTAAACGAGGCCAATGCCAAAGCCATACAGGTTGCCAAATACTGGGCAGAAAAAGTTTGATGAGAGCATCGATACAAAAAGAAGAAGATTTAAATTTTAAAATATTTCTTAAAATAAAATAATAGCCTACCGGTAACGGAATCCGGTACTAAGCTACCGGTGATTAGGGTTCCAGAGAAAAGAACCTACTAACAATGTGAGCCGTGTCTAGGAGTACAGCTTTCTGATTCAAGCCCTGATCTAGCCGCAAACTTGAGCTTTCTGAGATGTTGGTCGACGCTCTTGGCTATGAAGGCACTGACGGATACGACTATCGGTACATCGGAATCGGTCGATTGCTGCGTCTACATCCCACATTCGACTACCTCGCGAGTCAAGTAATATAATAGATTCTCGTCATGCGTAATGGTTATATCAACAACCATTGCACGCCTCTTGATTCAGTAACACCACCACTATATCAGGCTTGATGGCCACAACAGTCATGTCAGTGATGATGGCTCGATCCCAACTTATTATTATGCTTGTGAAAATGAACAAAATAAATTGAACGTTAACCATAGTACAGTCCGATCTTATTTTCCATGTGGCTTTAACCGTTGGGTCATACTGATTTTGATGTACTCTTTCGGTTATGGATGAAGTTATGATGATGAATAACCACCGGAGAGCACAGATACAATCTTGTGATTATATACTCGTACCAGTAGTATGCTCTAAAGTCTAAGATTACTCTCTCTGCAGGTTACTTATTTTCCAAAATGACAATATCACATTGTACTTGGATCAATTAATAATCAGGCAGGACTATTGTACGCAATAAACCTAATATAATTGTGGTGAATACCTGGACCGTTTTCTAAAGGGCATACTGAGGTCGTGCAGAATTAAAAGAAATAACTGCGATTTGACAGCGTGCTGGATACGATTCTTTTTATCATGTGCTTTCTGTGCACTAATTGTGCTGCGCACAATCGATAAAATTGTTTAGATTTCTTGTTACTAGACTTCTTCTTCTTCTGCCTGGCGTTAATCCCGGCCATTGCCAGGGTCCGCCTTCTTGTTACTAGACTAATGAGTGAAAAATGAGCCGTGCAGTTAATCCCATTTTTATAAACCAAATAGTGTACTTTTTTAAGAACATTTACTTTCTTCTTCTCTTCATTCTCCCTATACTTACGTACGGAGCGCAAACCTGGTCTTTGACACTTCAGCAGGGGTCCAAGCTCGAGGTTTGCCAGCGAGCCATGGAGCGCAGTATCCTGGGAGTCCGAATAACCGACCGCGTAAGGAACACAATACTGCGCGCCAAAACTAAAATACAAGATGTTACCCGAAAAGCTGCTACTCTAAAGTGGGATTGGGCCGGACATGTCTGCCGCATGTCAGAAGATCTGTGGGCTAAAAAATCTACTTACTGGACCCCATTAAACGCAATACGACATCGTGGCAGACCGAGGCGAAGGTGGAGAGATGAGTTGGACAAATATCGGAGGGACTGGCCCGCAATGGCTAAAGATAGGCGTGTGTGGAAAAGGGAGAGGGAGGCCTTCGCCCAGCAGTGGGACACAACGGGCTACTAACTAACTAACTAACTAACTACTTCTACTTTCCTATTTTCACAGTAGTAATATCTAGTTCTTACAATCTGGTGGTGGTCACCAATGATATGCATAGGACTGTTTTAAAATACTTTGTTTTAATCTGCTCTGCAGGAGACCAATTCTGTGCTTTTTTACACTTTTGACGGTTGGCAGAGCATTTAGGAAAAATCCGATTTTTCCGTCGTAGCAGGTGATCAGTACATTTCATTTTCTAAGCTGGTTCATTAGAATATGTCCTGCTCCCAACATTTGTTTAGACGTGCATTACCATCACATCATCTGCTATCAACTCGCCGTATTTATTCTTATATTTTAGGGTGGTCAGACCTTAAGTAAATCTTACGGACGCGTTGTAAGTTTAAGTTATTACCAATTATAATAAAATATGCATAATTTCAGGATAATCGGTTCATTGGTTTAGGCGTAAAATGGTAACAAACTAACTTGTTTTTGTATATATTAGTTAAGATCATTTCTTAGATATTAATAAAAAAATTAAAAGAAATGTATAAGTAGTAATAAACGTAATGACACAGCCATCACGTGCCTTTATAGTAAATACTAAAATCTTTTAAATGTACATCGGATTTAAAAAATAAGGTATAATATATAATACCTTATTTTTTTGGTTATTTTACCTGCTTTCCTTTTTATTCCGATATTTTTGCTTCCAATTAACACTTGACATTAATGAATATATTTTTTATGCAATTTTAATTTTTATGATTATGTTGTTTGAAATCTGTTATTTTTGAATGAGCGGAGTATGTAAATTTTTCATTCTTTTTTCACGTAGTTTTTAACAACGGCCAGACCGTTTGACGACTTGGTATTGTTTTGTCAATTCATTAATTTCTGACTTGAGCTATACATTTACTGACAAATTCTTACACTGACTGAATAGGTCCACTGTAATCGGTATAGTTCCGTCCTCAAAATAATTCCTCAGATACTAGTTTACACTGTCCTCACACACGTTTACCGAGATTAAGTACATCTGGACTTTAAAAGAGAAATCTCGTAAACTTAACATATTTTTGATGAAAGCAAATTGGTTTTTTTTATAAGCATAATACATAAAAATATAGCATTATACATAAATAAATATCATTGTATCGTCATTTTATATTTAACATTATTTATGTTTTTGTTAACTGCAACATCCATCTAACACAAAATTGAACAATTTTGGTATGAATTTTGACAAATATAAAATAATGGTTAGTAAATAAAAGTCTGAGAAATGCATTCTCAGACTTTTATTTACTAACCATTATTTGCTATATAATTTTGTAACTGAGAACACAATCTTTCAAAGGATCAAAATTGTTTGAGCGTTCACCAAGCACGAATTTTACGCGTGTGTGCGTAGCAGCTGCGTGAGCGATGCACACAAACATAGCATTGCAACGAATGTGCCTAAACTCGAGCGAGTGAATTTTATGCCAGGCCTCTTAAGTTTGTTGTGCACTTGTGTTATCTTCATCAACAAAATTTTCTTTTAACGTATTTTAATAAGGTTTGCTGTAAGAAAACCCAATTGTGGGTTAAGCTCGCCTATGTACATCGCCTGTCCTACTTTTAATGTATGTAAATTATCTGTGTACAATAAAGAATAAAGAATAAAGAAATATTTTTAGGGCATACAGATAGGTGCGTGCGCACCTCCGATACAGGGGTAATTCCTAGTGTTGGGTTGGGCAACTTACTTTTTTCAAATATAATTTACAAGTGTTTTTTTTATTCCAGCTACGCGGACATAGCGAAGAGTATGAAACAAGAGGGCGTGGATGGCGATACCGTGAGCGAGGCGGAGGCGAACCGGGGAGTGATGAAGGAGGCCCCGTCTGATGACGCCATGGTATCCATGTCGCCCTCGTACATGTCTGAGGCGAGCGACGCCTTCGGATCCTCGTCGTACCAGCAGCTGTCTCAAGTTAGTGTAAGTTTGTCTACGTCCACTAACATTACCTATAAGTGTTGTTGAGCATGCGTTGTTGTGAATTAGTAGGTATACAAGGCGCCAGATAAACTTGGAATAAAGTACATTGACCTTTTCTTAATATCTCTGTGTAGGTCAAATTATTGTATAGTAGAGTTGGCACCTTTTGACTACATGAGCAGCGGCTTTAAAAGGCTGCTATAACAGACTGAAAGTATATACCCAAAATCAAATAATCAACGGTTTTTAAGTATTCGTAAATGTAAACGATCGCTATAAATACCGATTCATGACAGGTTTGTCTTTATTTCGATTTTGACATTAAAAATGTCAATAAATGTAGGAGGGTCAATGGCCATTATTCCATGTTTATCTGGTGCTTAGCTTAGTACTATATGCTATGAAGCTCAAGGTTTAGACCCCGATTGCTACTAATGCCACCTGAAGTTAGGAGCGGTTGCAAAGTAAGCCGACGCCCACTATTCCCACTTACTTACGTCGGTGATCGTTTTTTGTATCCCAGGCTTGACAGGTTGAATGTCTCATACTATAAATAATTCTATATTCATATCCATTACTAGCTTTAGCCCGCAGCTTCGCCCGCGTACATAAAATATAGCCTATGTCACTCAGGAATACAGCAGCTTTCTATTGGTGAAAAAAATTTTGCTATCGGACTAGTACTTCCACAGATTACCTCATACAAACAAAAAAACAAACTTTACCTCTTTATTATATTAGTATAGATTCCAATCAATGTTAAAAAAGACTACGTGTATCGGTTGCCTTTGGTTTTGGTTCGAAATGGCTAACTGAAGTGAAGGGAGAGAGGGATGGAGTATAGCGCAAACGGGCACATTTTTTAATATTTTATTTACTCCCGTGGGCGCGCACAAAAACACGTAAATTTACATACACAAGATATGTGATAGGCTGGAAACACTTATCTGTAGGCCATATAAATATTTGTTCCGTGCGGGAATCGAACCCGCGACACGTAGCGTAGCAGTTGATCACTCAACCACTACGCCTCCCGTGCCGTCAAGTATATTGTTCACTCACGGCCACAAGAAGCGAGTAGCGACGATTTGTAGTGTGTGGCGGGCGACCACTAACATCATCATTGCGGCGAATTAATGTAATCAGCATAAAAGCTAAAAGAATCTTGGTGGCGGCATTTTGTAATTGTGGTCGATGACTTGTGTGCGGCCAGGCATAAACCTTTTGCCACCATTGCGTCCCGGAACGTACATTAAGGTTTCTCCAAGCCCGTAAAATTAAAATTCGTTATCATCATCATCATCTCAGCCGGAAGACGTCCACTGCTGGATATAGGCCTCCTCCAAGCTTCGCCGCAACTACTGCCTACATTGTCCGAATCATTGTTAGAGATACATAGGTATCTATGGGCCAACAGTGGCCTAAGTCAAACTGTAGATGATGATAATTTAATGTAAAACGTATCTATTACTTTACTTATGAATCGGATACATAAGATTGAACAGATTAAAAATAAATCACCAATGCTAACAATAAAACAAAAACAATTATGAAAAACAGTCAAGCCAGAATCTCGATTTTGTGATCTGTTGTTATTGGTAACTTTCCAGAAAGTACTAATTGGCTTAAGCGGTTTTATAAAAATCATATTTTGATTTTGTTTTATCTGAAATATGATAACACTCTATCACAAAATATAAGATAGCCGCTCGCTTGGACTTGTAAATATCAAAACATTTAAAAATGCGAACCGCGTGGTGAATATACATAGAGTTAAATGCTAGCTATTAGGCATTCGATTTTATTTCCGCCACGCTACGGCCAATACAGACTCTAGGTAAATTAGGATTTTTACTGACCGGCTCGCATTGAATTGCATTCAACATACAATGTGTGGAAATTGAAGTAGCCGATGAACAGCTTTTTTTTTAAGGTGGCAAATCTAATGACTTCCTCCATTCTAAGGCGGAGCAAGATATTGTGTCAGACTTTTACTGACCAAAACGACACTTGCATACCCTCAGTTGATTTTGCGTTCTTGGCCCTAGTAGGCTTCGGTCCTGCTGGGCCCGTACGGTTTTGCTAATATCTCTTTAAGGCGCGTGGAACATTACGCACTGTCGAAGAGATGATCCGGACAGTTACCGTATGCCCGGATGGTGGATACTCATTGCTTATCGTCCGCAAGCCCATGCCTACCGTGGCTGGTAGTCGCCGTGTTGAGCCGGCGGACAGCTGCCGAGGCGATTGGCCGGGCAGATATGAACGGTTTAATTGGTTACTTAATGGAATTTTCCGCACGGCAAATATGACATTAAACTGCTTCACAATGTAGTCGTATATCCGTCAATACATCAAAGAAACGATCCGAGGCGACCGCGAAAATCGTTTACGTATGATTAGGGCAATAACTTGAAGCTGGAAGGTCATTTAAGATTGAAATGCGGTTGGATACGGGTTAATGGATTCGCACGTATCCGACCGCATTGGCTAATACTCAAATTATTGAATGAATAACTTTATACTAACCATTGTGGGTTTTAAAATGTGCCCTGGATCGTTTTGTTAAAACTTAATGGGGGTTTTTGCTATGGATTGTGGTCTTATAATGGGGATTAAACATGACTGTTAATTTCATTTAGTTGACTATTAATTAGTTGTTTCTCTTATCTTGTTTTACTATCTCTACTTAGTATTATGCACTTGGTTTATAAGTTATCTGTTTTATAAGGTTCAATGTGTAACTTATCCTTGGGCACTGATGCTATTTTTAGAAGGTTTCCATCTAGAAGTTATCATTATTATCATATCAGCCGAAATACTGGATATAGGACTCCCCCAAGCGTCGTCACAACGACCGGTCCTGTGCGTCTCGCATCCATCGGATTTCTGTGACCGTCACCAAGTCATCGGTACACTTTGTGGGAGGTCTTCCATCGCTGCGTCTTCCGTAATCTAGGAGTATCTAACTCTAAATATACCCTCTATATTTTCCAGCCTGCGTCGGTAAAGTCGGCATCGGCTGGATCCACGACCGGCACGGTTGCCACGGCCGGAACGGTGGCGACTGCCGGCGCTTCTTGGACGCGGGCCTCGCTCGTCCGGTTCACCGGATCGGACACGGGGTCGCTGTCTGGCGAATCAAGGTCGTCGCAGCGGAATTCAATGCGCGAGGTACGTGCTTTATCTTTTTGGTTTCGTTTCATTTCAGGTACAGACGTATTATGTGTCATACGCTGGGAATAGGCTATAGGGTCCATCTTGTGTGGCCACTCGGAAGCTCCACAGAGATAATGGAGGACTACAGAGGTCTACAGCCGAAGTATCCTGAACCATAGTGCTTATATCCCATTATTTTTTCATCTATACTTGTAAAATAAAAATAAAGGTTTAAATATACTGTATTATCAGCCTAATTTTTCGAAAAATTATTTCGTCTTTTCAAAGGTACATTATTCCAGTTGGACATGTACCTTTAAGAAGGCTATAATTACTGAGGTAAAGCCGTGGCAGACCGCTAGTAGTAAATACTAATATCGACTTGCCCTTGCAGCAGCCGATGGCGCACAAGCCGGCGGACACGGCGCCGGCGCCGCAGCACGGCATGGGCGCGCAGTACCTGGACCCCGCGCCCTACGTGAGCGCCGTGGGCATGCCCGGCGTGCTGCCGCTCTCCATCCCGCCCATGCCCGTCATCGTCTCCTCCGACCAGGCCCAGATGCAGGTTCGTTTCGCGAAGATCGCCACCTACTTAAAATACCATTATTTAGAACTATATCTACATAATCTTACGATCTTCTAGGACTGTTCCACAGATTCAAGCATGATTAAAATATATCAATGTCTATTAATTTGGCTTCGAATCTCAGTTGAGTAGTTAGGCTTCCCAATGCACCCTATTGCATGATACAAGTTAGTGGCTGTGGCAGGAGCAGTTGCAACGAAAGCACGAGGAGTTGCAGCAAATGATAGTCAGGCAACAGGAGGAGCTGCGGCAGGTAAAGGAACAACTGTTGCTGGCCAGGCTTGGTATCCTACAGCCGCTTATAAACGTGAGTATGCCAATTTTTTAAACATTTTATGTTACTTGTAATTCTCATTCCCATTATCTATATTCTAAACGTATCCTTCATGTATGTCTCTATTGCGTATACCTAATAATGTTTCATTTATCTTGTTGCCGCACCATTTGACTAGACATCTTTTTGTAGAATGATATGAAAATCTTTTGTTGCAATTTAGCTGATCATCGTATGATAATTTGTAGTTAATGTAATAATAATATATTACAGTCATAATAGGTCTGGCAACATCCTGAATAGCTCATTGGTAAGGTATGGTAATATGTCCTTTATACTGCTGACTTCGATGTTTTGTGGTTTAGTCTAGGTATAAATTGTCTTCTCTGGATTATTTAAAATAAAGCATATGTGTGGTTGACATTTTCATACATACCGGTAGGTACAAAAATGTATTATGGTTATCTTTCAACAAATCAGAATGCATATTTGGATGCTTTGTCGTGTAGGGCATGCTATCCGGATATCCGGATATTCTTAACATTTTAATATAACATTCGGATATCTTGTATACTGCTATTGGATGATACGGTTAAGTATTGGGAGTGGTACTTGATGGTAAATTGTATGAATGTAAAAGTATTTCGAATCTGAACTCGGTCAAGAATAACAATTTTGCAAAAAATGTGAGATTAAACAACCCTCCTGTCTCCAAAGACAGCGTTATGTTGATACTGAGCCATAATTAGCGTGCGTGTAAAGTGCTTTATCAATGCTTGCTTGATAAAGCACTAGCCACTATTGTTAAGTGACACCTCGTCCGTGAGAGTATATCGATCGATATCCTTTGGAATCATCCTTCCGTTGACTAACTTTATGGTGCTAAGCCTATACCCCTTAAAGTTCGTAAATGGATCCACAAGAATTAATTTTATTAGACTGTGTAACAACAAATTGGTCATGAGCAACAGTTGGCTTTATCGAATGAATACTCACTATTAACTAAGTAGAAAAATAACCTCAGAGTTAAAAAGGTGTTGACAGTCACCCTTAGCAAACATCTTTTTAAAGCACATGCCACATGTAAGTCTTTCTGTAGAAGCTGATTTAGCACCGAGGCATCAGCCTCATCCTGGTATGTCAGCCCGTGGCGTCTTGACACGCAAGTCTCAGAACAGTTAGCTCATATCACAAAGCCAGTAATGTCCCCAATAAGCTTCGGCGCTTGTGGGTGGAGCTATGATAATCAGAACCCTCGCGCAGTAATATCCGACATATCCGTATTATTCCAATAGATTTTTGGAAGTATCCAGAATATCCGAATAGTAAAATTTGCCGAATAATTGCATGCCTCTTTTGTGTTGACATCTATTTTGCTAAAAAGATAAGTTTCATTAGATCAACTTATACGATCATACTTAGTCTTGCCATAAATATTGTTACAAAAAAAAAATACATTTGGCTTCATACCTACTTTACTCCTTTTTATCATTGAAGTTCAATTTAATATACCAATATTTAACACTAGTTGGCGTGAAAAAGAGAAAACTCTTATAAAATTACAGATTCGAAATTAAAATGTGTTATTATTTTTATTTTAACAGTATTTCTGGCCAGACTAAGTACACACATTTCATTAAATATTTCTCTAACCTTCTGTCTTTGCATTGTGTGTCGGTTTATTGTTAAGAACAAAAAACACATCTTGGTTCACTGTCATTGTGCGTTAGATGTATGTGCGATTTCCACTAAACGGACTGCGCCGGAGTGCATTTTGGAGTGCCGAAGAAAATTAAAGCAACGCTGAGGTAGTAAATGCCATATTTGCATGTTAGTAGACCGGTTACCGCGCTGTAGGGATCTCACCAAACGGGTTCATTTATTATTTAAATCCTATGCGAATATAACGAAACATTGCAAAGTGCGATGCCCTCCGCTGTCGTCCGTTTATTGGGTACCGAGCACAAAGGTCCATTAATCAGTTCCCACCTGATCACCCCTCTCTCAAAACATATAATTCCAGATTGTGTTGCCTTTACCAGACTGTGGAGTTCACGTTCATGATCACCTAGTCACAAATAACTGATCATCACAGAGGAATGCCCGATTCTAACATTAGGTCACATCTAAATGTAATCGATAAATAAATGGCTCACCGCTTGTACGTGCGTCCTATAATTTAGGTGTAACCTAGTGTTAGTGAATCACGGCATAACGTTATTACGTTGTTATCAACTTTGCTTGACAACCCAGGTTCAAGGTCCGTACGTGAATCCAGAGGATATCCAAGGCAACCAGCGTTTACCGGCACAAATAGTATACGAGGGGGGCACGCCGCGCGCTATCACGGGCTACCCGCCGCAGCACCCGCCGCACTCCGGCGCGCACCACCAGCACATGCCGCAGTAGGCACTCCGCCCCGAGCACGCAGCACCGCGCCGAACCCAACAGAATGTTGTTATTATTTCTAGATTTTAGTTCAAACGTACCATACGTACACTTGCCAATTTGTTTAAAAGTAAATATAAGGAAAGCGCAGCTTATTTAATTGATTTTATTATGTATTTGATGTGCTTTAAGAATTCTGCGCTGCGGTACCTGGTGGTCTGTACCAAAAGTAACGCCACCAAGTGTAAGCGTTACACACATATTCGATATGGTTACAATAACTTTAGCGTGGCATGCTCAGCGCATGCTACGTTTCAACGAGAACATGTTTATTGATTTATATATATTATTGTTTCTTGTGTTAAAAGGCTGTGCAATTTCTAACAAACTATTTAACTTTATAGAAAATGTACAAGATTATTTACATGAATGTTAATAAGCCAGTCAATATCATATCATTATAATTTTTTGTGTTGATATTGACTGGCCTATAAGTAATTATTTGAAACACATTATTAGTAGGCACTTTATTCAGTACATATTGTTTGAAACAATTTTGTTGTATTGTAGCTTTTATCTGAATCAAGAAACCAATGTGTTATTATGTTTTAATATCTACACGTTATTTGATTCAGTACCTACAACGTGCCATTTGTCTTGAGTTTTTCAGACGTTTCACAGAAAGAACATGTTTTTTGTAAAATATAATTTTACATTTTTTTGATCTCGTTGCTGAATTTAGTGACTAGGTGGTAATTATTTACGTTACGTTGTTTTTGAGATAGTGGCGTTCACGACGTGTCAAATGTCTGTTATTGGTTTAAATGGTTTATTTTCTTTTATTTACAAATCATTATTACCTTTTTGAACGTTTTTAGTGTAAATATTATAAATTTTATTAGATTATGTAAACTGGTTCTTTCTATTATTATACTAAAATATTGATATAGTTCTGTTACATTTTGTAGGAAAATTATTTTACTTTACGCACTTGCGTTTTAGGTTTGTTACGTTGTTATTTTTTGTTCGGTATGTTTAAAATATATTCTATTTAAAAATCCGTAGAAGTTATGGAGGTTAATTTTAAATTGTCGTTTATCTATTTTGTAGACTTTATAAAACTATCAAAATTAAGATGATCGTAGTGGGATTTTCTCGGCTGTAGTTTGCCGGAAAGCTTTAGAAAGTGTATTAATTATTTCAAAATTTTTCTATGAGTCATAAGATGTGATGTCGATTCTAAATTAATCGAGTGGCCAGTTAGGCGGGCGTGGGATTCGTACAAAGTCGTGGATATTGACGAGCTCCTCCTGCCGAGCTCTGTGCGGTGATGACATGAGCGTGTCAGTTATGTGAGACTAGTCGCTCCCCTGCACTCGTTAGTCCAGTGCCTGGGGCGTTAAAACCATCAAAACTTAGAACTTTTTATACTGTGGCTGAAATTTAAAAAGAAAACTTGTTATATGTACTGTGTAACTAATAATATATAGAAAATAGTTTACCTATTAAAAAAATATGATCTTGAGTTTGAGAAAACCAATGAGGATTACAATAGTCCATTAGTATCTCAGGACCTACGAGTTGGATAGCCCATTTATCGAGGAAGACTATAAGCTATAATAACAGGGGTAGATTAGTTACCAAGGACGCGGGTAGAACCGTGAGGACAGCGAGTAATGTATATTCGCTATCCTCGCGATTTCACCTGCGTCTTTGGTTACTATTCTTTTTTAATAGGTAAATTATTTTCTACATATTATTAGCTACACAGATTAGCAACAAATTTTCTTTTTAAATTCCATCCTCATTAAAAAAAAGTTCGAGGTAAAAGCCCCCTAGGCACTGGACTGCATACTGTGGCGAAGATGAGAAATAGCGAGAAAAATAAAGTAATTCGTTCTCACATAAACTTGTTCCCATTACAGTAACAACGTAGCTTGTGTATATGGCAGACAGCAGCTCGGCACGTGGAACTCTTTTCTTCGTCATACAGATTCGTTAAATGACTAAAATGTATGTACAGATACTTAGGATTAGGTATTTACTATATGTCAGTAGTGTATCGTTTGAGTGAATGTTTTTGTATGCAAACAACTATACAAGTGAAATGGCAATGTTATATTAAACACGAAGACAGAACTCGGAAGCTACTCACTTGTATAGCTGACTGTACCTAATCAATTATTTGCTGAAATGGCAGTTTCTGGTCCCGTGATACCACTGTAGTACCTTCGCAAATAAGTGTGCACTGAAATTATGTTCTTGTTTAAGTTTCCATTTATTATTTTATATATTTTATATCGGTTAATGTTAGTTTACGTAAGAACGGAATGTTGATAAGTTTCAAGTGATGTGCCTGCTTTTGGTGAATGTTTAAGAAATCACATTTAACCACCCATTTATTTTTAATGACAACTTATTTTACCATTGTTTAAATACCAAATTAAAAGATGATTTAACGAGGTTGAATTGTAATAGTTTTGTTATTTGAATTAACAGGGTGTCCACTATTTGGAAAATCAGAAAAAGTAATAGAAAATTCAGGGAAGCTCTTGGTGGTCACAGAAAGTCAGTGGAATCGAAGGGATAACTATGTAGAAAGTTATGAGATTGAGATTTATGTGCCCCATCGTACATGCGTTAACGCATGTACGGTGGGACCCATAAATCTCAATCTCATAGTTTGATCGTTAAATCACATAATTGGTTATGGTTATAATCAGATTACACCTTTTTAGCATTTGGTTGTAAAATAATAGTTCCGCTAGTCCGTCCTCGGACGCAAGCGTCGTTTGTCAGCGGTTCGATTCTTATTAAATGTGCACACCGATCACGTGTAGTCTATTTTAAACCAAAGGTAGAATGGCCACATTTCAGCATTATGTCCGCCTATGTACCTATACTGTATATAAAGTTTATATAAATAAACAAATAATATTATTCACGTCTATAAAATTTGTAAAAGAAAATCATGAAAAACATTATTTTTTATTTATTTTTTACTGACTTCTAGAAAAGGAGGAAGTTCTCAAATTGTCTCACAATACTTTTTGCCTGACTACTCCATCATA
The DNA here is from genome assembly GCA_030763345.1 of Mythimna separata. Lineage (NCBI taxonomy): Eukaryota > Metazoa > Arthropoda > Insecta > Lepidoptera > Noctuidae > Mythimna > Mythimna separata. The sequence continues at coordinate 14,338,887 of CM061167.1, read as the reverse complement.
TGGGGGTAGGTATAAACCGTTGCTTTTTAACATGTGAAAGTATTTATGATAGTAAATATAACGAAGTAAGAATGAAAGCTACCCCGGCTTATTAAGTCGATCTGTAAAATGTAACCAGGATAACTCAAAAGTAATAAATTATTCCATAGAAAATTACTTGGTGGTATTATTGTAATTCGTAAAAATAATATGGTTTAACTTGAAAATGACCATAAGTATAAATATGCAGTACTACTGTAACTTCAAGTTTTCCTTTGTGACGAATAGAATAGATCACGGATACTTCAAAAACTGGCTCTAAATTCAATAATAATCCAAGATGACCTGCGGTCAACAGGATCGTTTTCTTGGCTTTTTGGAAAAAATGCTTTCAAAATTAAACTGAAGATGGCCTCAGCGCACATTCGCTGCATTTTTGTCATGATTTTACGGAGTTGGTAAGCACAAAACCCTACACTTTGTGTATCTTTAAGGTGAATGCTTCAGGTAGCCCGCGAAATTCAAATTTTCTTACGTTTTTTGCAATTTGCAAGCCAGTGGTAGGTTGTATGAAGTTAAAAATACTTAAGCGGTTGTAAAACATAACTAGTTACATAATTATAAACATAAAAATCATCAATATAAGCCTCCAAGCTCACTTAGTTGCAAGAACGTTTTTGACCTCGAAAAAATCGTTCCTACACTTAGGTGAGCTTGGAGGCTTGTGTTAATGATTTTTATGTTTATAATTATGTAACTAGTTACGTTTTACAGCCGCTTAAGTATTTTTAACTTTATACAACTTATCACTGGCTTTCAAATTGCAAAAAACGTAAGAAAATTTGAATTTCGCGGGCTAAGCTGGAACGTCCCCCTTAAATATAATTTTTTAAAAGGATACTGCTGGCCATGGGATGAATTGGTCAGAGTAAGACAGTGAGAAAATGACGATTATTTTTTATCACTAGCAGTGGACACTCTGATTAATGTAAATGATGATTTTGTCACCGGTAAGAAAAATAAATGATTTATCATGGCAATGCGGATTAGGTTATTGATAAATTATCTTTTAATTTTATGTCTTTATAATACAATAATATTGTTTTAGAAAAGAATGGTGTAGGGTGGAAATCACGAAGGCGAACTGTGGGCATTAAGTTTGACCGTTTTAATGAGTTATTTATTATGATATTATTGTTTAAAAAATCGTTTGGTGAACTTGTTTGCTATACAAATAAGTGTGGCAAAAAATATTATAGAATCCTTTCCACCCTGTATGCTTAATGATATTGTTATAAATAAAGAAATCCATATCAACCCAATCACCTTTGTAGAGATGTATTTAAGTATAGCATAACAATTGATTCTTCTTAATTTTAAAACGTTGTAGATACATTACTTTGATACAGGATATACCTGTAAGGTAGGAGTTTAATGATGTTCTGCCAAAAATGTGTTAAATAAGTATAGGGATTGTCGATGCGTCGCACTGTTATGTGAAGGCAATGGTTAACAGAACGTATTTTTCTATCGCCGTCTTCATTACTTTCGTCAGCTGATAGTTATTTTGAAACAGTGAAACGTGTGGGTAGTGCAACACTAGTCGCTGCTATTTGAGCGGAACCTTGACCCAAAGTGATGTGATATAAAAGTAAATGTATCACATTGAACCATTTCGCCATCTAATCATCTTTACCACGTAATTATTATATTGTTTTGCCAGAAAAATCTTAACTTTATTTACCTACATATATTTGGATTTTTACGTTTCTCTTGATCAGTGTTATCCTTTATATTTGATATTATTTTTTTCTCATTAGTATGTATAAATATACTGTAGAGTATATTTTTTGTCAACAAATTTCATTGACCGTGTGTATAATACTAGTCGATTATACATGCATGCGAACGAGAGAAATGCTGTGTTGTGGTGTAACAATAGTATTTGCAGAAATGAGAACTAAATTGACAAAAAAATATATGAACGAGCCATCAGCAAATTGATCCTAAAGGATTCCTAATAATAAAATTGTAAATTGAAAAGCGTTTGCTGTAAATGTATACGAAGATACCAAGTTTACATCGTAGACCGCTTATAGTATCTAAATAAATTAGTATGAACAGAACGCCACAACACTGCGGAGTATCCATCAAGCACGTTTTGTTACGTAAGCTTTTTAACAACGACAGAATTGTCTACATTTAAAAAGTTACAGGGTATTGCCAAAAAGAAAAGTTTCGTGAAGTGATATTGTGAGTTAGATGATTAGCACATATTCTATATGTATGTGAAGATGATTTTTGAAAATATTCAAAATAAACGAAATATGTAATGCAAAGATTCTTCTTTTATTTGAGTAAATACTAAACTAACAATTTTATGTATAAATAGCAACAAATGTACAGGCAGCAACATTATTTAAATTAACACTTAATATTAAATATTACTATTAGAACAAGTAATATGTTCCTCAAAAATATCTACCGACAGTAAGAAGGAATTACGACGTACCATATCTTGATTAGGAAAGCCAGAAATAGAAATTAACACATTGACACTAAGATACAAAACATTACCTTCTCGACTTGACTTTTGGTTAAATAAAAGGACTGCAGTAATAACACACTTTGTGGTATCTTTTAGGCTTTGCTTTAGGGATGACCGTTCTTCCTAAAAAAGATCGATTTTTGAATCGATTCAATAAAAAATCGATCGTTGGTTACCCTGCAGGTATTGAGTCAAAGTCAAGAAAGGTGAGTAATCAGGTGTACAACATTCACATAAAAAAGAGCTTTAAAACAATAGATGCTTTGGACGTTTTTTTGGAATCTCGATTTCAAGTTTCTAAGATCGATTCACAGAATCGATCCATTGATTTAAAATCAGTTTCAAAAATCGATTTTCTGGACCTATGCACTCGATTATTCGTTAATCGATATTAGATCGCTATTCCTACTGTGCGTGGTAGATCTGAGCTTGTTCACGGGCTCTCTTGTCCTCTGGTCATTCGCCAGTAGTTTCCTTTTAGCTTGATTAGATCAGCATGGCTGCCGCGCTCCACAATTTTGCCTGGGAATAACAAAATTACATAAGTTATCTGTGTGTAAATTATTATTAGATATTTACGCAGATTAGGACAGAAGGAACGACTTGGATGTTTTCCTTAAAAATTGGCAAAAAGCGGCACAAAGCTGGGAACGATAGAAAGAATGGAGGGAAACCTTTTTCCGACAGTGGGACGGTAATTACATCAGAGATGTTTTAATTAAACTCAGTCCATTGCTAGATTGTGACCATGTGTTCAATGAACCCTCTTAATTTAAGACGGTAAATCTGGTTATGATCTTAAAGATTCTATATATTTTGCAAATAATAGCAATACCTTTATCCAGTACACAGATGAGGTCCGCATCCTTTATGGTGGAGAGCCGATGAGCGATTGTTATACACGTGCGACCCTTAGCTGCTTTCTCTAAAGCCTCAGACACGACCTGCAATCATGAAATAAAAGTGTAAATAAGTTAAATTATAATCGACACATCGAGCTAATAAGTGCTGTCATAACTCATACGAATGGGAGGTAACAGAACAACAAGTATGTTATCTGGAATGATTAGGCTGAGAATACCTAATTAAAAGTCTATATGTAAATATATTAAAAGAATAATTAAAATAAAGAATATTAGTCGTCTTTCTGTTCACCAGAAATCGGAATAGATAAAGTATAATTCCAAAACCCCGAGAAAGTACCTAAGTAATACAGAGTTAATCATGCCTCCTATAAAATCAAGCATAAGATACCGTGATTCTGCACGGAAGTTGCGAAGACTAGTATTTAATGAAAGGTTACTAGTCTAGTCACATTATCACATAGTATGCAATGTGTTTTATTTTACCCGAGCAGCAACAGCCGCGGCGACCTGATGAGCGCGCGCGCGATACACACGCGCTGCTTCTGCCCACCCGACAGCTGAGCGCCGCCCGAGCCTAGATTTGTTACAGGTATCTCTTACCCGTTCACTGTTCGCGTCCAACGCCGACGTGGCCTCGTCGAGCAGCAACAGCCGCGGCGACCTGATGAGCGCGCGCGCGATACACACGCGCTGCTTCTGCCCGCCCGACAGCTGAGCGCCGCCAGCGCCTAGGTTTGTGTCGTAACCCTGGAAAATTATTCGGTCTGCATTAATAAAGAATCACCTTTCAACTTTCTCTGAGTGCCAATGTGTAACACTGCGTGAAAGTAATTCTAAAGAATGAATTCAGTCTTAGGCTCTTTTTGGTTTCATACCGTGCTGTTTAATTTCAGAAGATCCCTCATATTATCAAAATCGTTCTACTAACACGAAATTTAGTATTGATATTGCTGACATACCATTGCGGGATTTGCGGGCACAGTGAGTAGGTAGGTATGCACCACGACAATCCAAATATTGCAGTTGTTTGTTATACTTATAGGTTCATTTCAATTCTACTGGCTAAACTACCTGTGAACCTGACTCAGCGGTTCATCACAGACATCGCAACGATGGCTGGTTCTTCGCATTCCTCTTACATACAGCAAAGGAAAGCAAAAGCTTAAATATTATACCATAGGAAGAGAAGAGATGAAGGTGTGAATGTTGGCTGCTTTGGCGGCTTCAATGATCTCTTGCATGGTGCATTGCCTGGAGTTGTCTCCGTAGGCGATGTTCTCGCCCAGCGTGCGGTCGAAGAGTACTGGCTCTTGCTGGACCACGCCTAGCTGGCGACGTAGCCGCGGCAGCGTCAGCGATGCGCGGTTGTCCATGCCGTCCAATTCCTAAGGGTTAAAGAAGAAGAATAAAATGAAACTTATAGTCTGACTCCTTATCATTCTTATCGCGTGAATCCGATGGATGCGAGACGCACAGGACTGGTCTTTGTGGCTTGTGGCGATGCTTGGGGGAAGCCTATGTCCAACAATGAATGTTTTTTGGTTGAGATGATATCTGACCTCGCTCCTGTAGCTTGACTGGCAGAGAATGCCGTAGGTCCTCCTAATAATTTACTTCTAAATAGGAATAAAAAAATTGTGCATATATGATTTCTCTAGCAAATGACAAAAGTTGTAGGTTTGACATACTGTGGACTATAACCTTCCTAAATAAATGGGCTATCTAAGACCTTTTTCACATTATCCGATCCGATATCGGTGTCGAACGCCGATACGATATCGGAGTAAGTAAAATGTATGAAATGCCGTGCTCCGATATCCGATATCGGGCCGGACAATATGAAAGACAGGTACATATTTCATACATTTACCTTACCCCGATATCGTATCGGCGTCCGATACCGATATCGGATCGGAATATGTGAAAACGGTCTTACAGTGAAAGAATTTTTCAGATCGGACCAGTAGATCCTGAGATTAGCGTGTTCAAACAAACAAACAAACTTTTCCGCTTTATAATATTAGTATAGATTTAATACCTATTAATGCCATTTGGATTCTAGTACGAAATGCGTCGTTTCTGACTGGAATATGGATTGACAGCACTAAAACTTTATTTGGTGGTGATCTCATAGCGAAAATTCAAGTAGTTGTGGGGTATAAAATCAAAATGTAATTACTCTGGGTGCATATATTATGTGTGTCAAGCTGAAGTCGCTCTAGGGCGTGTCTGACTTTTACTGACTAAAACCCACTCATATGTTTCAGGACGTCAGGTTTTCCTTGCGGAAGAGAACCCATGGCCCCAGTAGGCTTCGACCTTGCTGGGCCCTTATGGTTAAGCTGACATCTCCTTAAGGCGCGCGTGGAACACGTGCCGTTGACGGCTCGGGCTCGGTCCGGACGGTAACCTGACGGCCTGATGGCGAGTTACCCATTGCGCGTCGACCGCAATCCCCGTCTACGGTGGCTGGAAATCGGGGTCGGGATCCCGCAGCTGGAGCTTAAGGAAGTGTGTTCCCTCTCGCATGCGGCCGCCTCCTTCGCTAGCATTACTGCTTTGTGGAAGGAGGCGACCACCTGTTCCTCCTCGCTCCGGACCATGGATTGTACCAGGTCCTGGGCGGTCACGGGTGAGAACCGGTTCGTGAGTTCTTAGCTTGTATGTTCACAGTTCAATCGGAGTTTCTACGGTATTCAACGAGCTAAAACGATGTTCTTGGAAATTTTACCAATTTTTTAATGAATTAAAAACCACAAAGATTAATTGTAAACATTTTATTGGCTTTTAATGTTTTTCTTTTTCGGGGGCAACTGTTTTCTTATCATCGTGGGGGGCATCTTTTTTCTTTTCCTCTTTGGGGGGACGTTTTCTAAGTCTCTTTTCTCTTTCTCTTAACCTGCGTTCTCTTTCAAACTCTTTCATTCGTATCACATAGTCTTTCTGTTCGCACGAAAGATAATGATGTTTCTGGCAGTGGCAGCAGACCACGAAAGGCATATGTTTATAGCGGCAGACTTGATAAGCTAGCAACTCATCAGCACAGTAGTCTCGGTATTTAAGAGGAATTTTGGCAGAACTAAGTTCTACATCAGTAGCTTTTACTTTCCGTTCCGTTCTTTTGTAAGTGAACCCTTTGTCTGCAAACGTAGGCTTATCGTTCATATTTAAACCCAGGTGCCTAGTGTTCGCAGTGCCTAATATCTGTCCCATTTTCTTGAGAAATACGATACAAAGTAATGTAAGTTCGAAACAAAAATATGTAGCAAATTAATCTAATTTATTTCTTCACGATGTTTCATTTGACAAATTGTCAAAAATTGATAGTTCGTAATAAATGTTTTGACACATTTTTATAACAAAAACACTGGCTACTCATTGTGAACTTACTACATTATAGGTTTAACTTACTATTTCCATGAATGCTATAGGATTTTCTATGTCCGGTTTAATAAAGCTAGTTTTACACACGCACTAAATCACACCACATTGCCGCGACAACGTCGACGGCGCGTTCTGTTCCACGCGCGCCTTAAAGAGATGTCAGCAAACTGTTAGGGGCCCGGTAGAGCCGAAGCCGGCGATCTCTTTCGTCAACCCGGGCCCCCGAAGCCCGGGTTGACGAAAGAGATCGCCGGGACCCCGGAATTAAGGCAAAGAAGGAACAGGAGTGGGTTTTAGTCAGTAAAAGTCTGACACGCCCTCCCCCTCCGCCCAGAGCGGGAGAAGTAGTTTTGATGAAATGAACCTAAAAAAAAAAATCGCCGCGACAAAAAGTTTACGTGTAAATAGTGTCGCCGCAGCTTCTTGCAGACGCGCTCGGCTGCTCTCCGTTCTGGTGGACAGGCATTAGAACTGCTAAATACACCTGATATCCAAGTTAGAAAGTAATACCAAGTATTCCTAACACTTACAATTTTTCCAGTTTCGGGGTCGTAGAATCTTTGTAGGAGTTGCAGCACGGTGGACTTGCCACAACCTGATGGGCCAACGAGCGCGACTGTCTTGCCAGCGTCCACGTGCAGGTCTATTCCTCTGAGGACCTTCTGGTGTTTTCGTGTGGGGTAGCTGAACTCGACGTTTTTTAAGCTAAAGTTTCCCGTGGCATGCTGTGAAATTAAATGTAATAAAAGACTTAAAAGAGAGAAGGCTAGTTCACGAAATTCGTTAAATCTGTTCTTTTGTTTCAGCTCTTTAAATCTTGGAAGTGATAAAAGAAATTTCACTACTGATTTCTTGCCGCATACTTAATACATATGAGTATCTGCTTACAAAATAACAATGTGAATAATCCAGGCTAATGGACGACCTGTGTTTCAATATTTAACATTCGTTCAATCGTTGAGGTGCACTTGATTATTCAATATTGAAGCTACGTCTCCTATTTTAGAGTTAGGTAAGAATAAAAATATTCACCCAATCTTTCTTATCGGTTACTCCTTCCAGTGTCTTGACCTCGGGTTCCCTGTGTATCAGTCCTAATATCCTGGATGCTGAAGTCTTGGCGGAGTTGAAGCTTGGTGCGTAGACCAGCGTCTGGCCGAGCATGTACGCCCCGAACATGACACACTCCGTCACTCTGTGGATAGATAACTATTCTTATTAGGCACAAGCAGGTATAAAAAGTAGGGCGGGAAGAGCTCATTGGCCATTAAACAGTTCTTTGTTGTCTGTGTCAATGGGAAAAGCCTTACTGCGTTTTTAATTAGTGCGGCAGAATTATTCTGCCTGCAGAAGGGTATGCAAAACACAAGATGAAATGATACTTACAAAAGAACAATTTTGTATTCCAGCTCCCCCTTGGCCACGAGGATGGCGCCGTACACTGTGGCGCAGCAGAAGGCGATCAGTGGCACGTACAGCCCCATGCCGAGCACCACTCCTCGCCACTTGGACTTGCTGGACACCGCCTGACAGGCTACCGACAGAGACTCCCGGAACTTCTCCAGGAATACTGATTCTATACCTGTAACAGAATTTTTAATTATAATATTATTAGAATTATCAGAAATTCCTCCTGGTATCCTTTTTTGTTCGGTAATTTGAAAGCACTCTTTTGAGTTAGGTATGTCGGTTTCAGACTCCACCATGCAGATATATCTTAGTGTGGAGGGAGCGAGTTTTATGATTACGATTTACGAGTATATGTATAATCATCTATACCTAGTGACAAGATGTAGGTAGGTTTTTATTTTCACTAGCGTTCGGGATGAAGACTTAGCAACTTTCGTTTCTTTCGGAATTCAACACACCGCCCGCGATTTAAAGACACTGCTTTATCCCCTAGTCACAAAAAATATACTATCATAGTGTTGAATATAGATTTAGAGCTAGAGGATCATCCTATATTAAAATACAACCTAGATTTAGTACTTAAGAAATAGTGCTTGATGAATACTCGCCTAAACTTTGTACAGTTTTGATGCTCACGACGGCTTCCGTTGCTACTCCAGTCGCAGTTTCCATGGCTGCTCGCTCGTCTGCTTGAGATTTTCGTGACATTTTTCCTTCTAACCAGATACTTCCAATCATCTAGAATTTTGAACACAGATATTAAAACAGGTAGCGGGTAGGCTAGGTACATTAGACCGACGCACTCGTGGGTGACGCCTGAGTTGTATGTAGAATCGCCTTGCATAGGTCCAATGTACTGTAATGGACCGATGCAATGGACCGATCTTGATAAAATTGTACTTAATCATTCTTCGAGTGGAACACAGAATCGATAAATGATTGATTGATTGATTGATATATACTTTATTGTACACCTTAAAAATAATTTTACACGGAGCTTAAAATTAGTAGGGTGTTACAATGGGCGGTCTTATCGCTAACAGCGATAAGATAAATGTAAAGTTTTCATACTCACAATTGGTAAGAAGGCAGTTGAAACAAGGGTTAATTTCCAGTTAAAGACTAATCCCATGATAACGCCAATGACTACGGAGCTGACGCCCTGGAGGATGAGACCGATCCTGAGGCCTGTGGCACCTTGCACCTCTGCCGCGTCGCCACTTAATCTGGCACAAATGGCTCCCACCGTGTTACACTCTTTGTCGTAGTATCCTATTTCCTGTGTTGAAAATATTTAGTTTTTATTGTAGATTCTTATTTACTAATAATAAAAAAAGATTTGGCCATCTACTACGACTGGTTGATGCACACAATCGTGGTAGGTACCTACAGACCTACCATGCGATTAGAGATATCAATACTCGACCATTTTTAACTTTTTATAGGTGAGACATCATAATTAAATTAAATAAGTAAATAACTAATTTTGTAAAGCCTAACGTGTTTTTTTTTTGTGGTGGGTAATCATCATGACGTCTCTCGCTTATGGGCGGAGCGGGTGGGCGTGATATACTTTTAGTGAGTTTAACCCCACTTCTTTGCTCCTTCCTTACTTTCGTTACAGAAACGAACCCATGAGTTTATTCAAAATTCATAGGGAAAGACCTAATACCTATTTTATTGTAATTAGGACTTCACGAGCAGTTCTAAAACGTTAGCAGCTAATATAGGTACGTTAAGTTGATGACGATGATAAAGGTACGTACCTGTCTAAGTAAAGCATTAAAGTATGCCTCTCGAAGTCTGGTAGTCATGATCAATCCAGCCGAGGTGAAGGTACTGCTCTGAAGACACATGGATATGCCAGCAATGGCAGCCACCAATACGAAGAGTCCCGCATACAGGTCGCCCAAGAACAGCAGCTCTTCAGGGTCCGGTAGCACGAATATCTAAAAAGCGTCGTCACATTATCATTAACTGGCTTCTGCCAGAGGCTTCGCCTGCGTGGTGGTAACAAATCAATCAAATCAAAATAAAAACGTTTTTCCTTCAAATATGCCTACGCCCATGTGTAGCTGGTGCCCATGCACTTACAAAATGTCAGAAGCTAGTGCACGGTTCCAATTCGTCGTTTTCTATCGAGAAGAATCGGCAAGAAACTCCGTGGTTACTCTTAAAAATATGATTGGGTTTCCAATATTTCCATATTACGTTATTAAATAGGTATATGCATATGTGCTAAAGTAACATTATACCTACTGGCGTAGGAAATTTCGAAAACGGGCCAGTACGTTTTCAGTGTATTCATTACAAAAAAAACCCAAATCTTTCCTAGATATACGGCACGGTAGAAGAAAGTTTGGATAGACTTAGGGAAAGTCTATAACCAGCATTCAGACAGTTATGGCTAGGAAAAGAGGAGTTATACTATACTAAGTACCTTACTAATGTGTAACTATTAAAAATAACTCACAGCACTAGTAAAACCGAAGAGTAAAGCAAACGCTGGGAAGCAAGCGCCCTGGGTAAACGCTGCGATTGAACCAACTGTGATGTAAAGCCATTCTGGTGAATTTAGCTTTAATATTTCCCATCCGCTTACAGGTATAATTTCCTGGAAAATAATGAACATATTAGAGGAAAATACAAGGAGTGCTATTCTCAGCCTTGTAAACAGCCTCAAATAGCAGACCCGAAATCTAAATCAGTATGCGCTAAACTGTGTGAAGCTATTCTCTAAAAAACAGTCTTACGGCAACACTGTGCGCAAGGCTATTTTCTTAGAGAATAGCATTCGTTTTGGGACATTCAATAGTAGAATCTGTTAATAAATATAAGGTACCTCGACTTCTTGCTCCTGTTTGTCAGGGTCTGGGTTATGCAGGAAGCTCTGGATGCCGATCGACAATGCGGATGTGACGGATCCGCGAGGACTTGACATCCACTCGTGTGATTCTGTCAATTGAAAAGGGTAGTTAATAATACATGTTGAGGAGCTCGTGGCTAGATAATAACAGCCGCACAGGTCGATCTTCAAGGTTAAGCAACGCTTGCCAAGGTTGGTCTGTGGATGGGTGACCATTTTAACATAACGAGTTTCCTCCGTGCCTCGGAAAGCACGTTAAGCCGTTGGTCCCGGCTGTTATTTGTAGATCTTTGGCAGTCGTTACGGATAGTCAGAAGCCAGTAAATCTGACTCCAGTCTTGCCATGAAGTACCGTATTACCCCAGTTAATGGGTTGTGGAGGTCTGGTAGGCAGCCGCTCCGCGTAAAATACTGGTATTCAGCTAAATCCGGCTTGACTGGAAGCCGACCCCAATATATGTAGTTGGGAAAAAGGCTAGGCAGATGATGAGTTAATAATACATGTTAGAAGACGCTGACTGAATGTTACCATTGAAGAACGTATTTCACATTTCTTTGTAGCTAAAGGCGACGTACAATGGCCTTAAATGACACGCCAAGTTTTAGACCGAGTCCGAGTTTATAGAGCATTGTCCCCTCGTTACTTATTTCTTTGATTACTAAAGTGAGTGATCGACGTAGGAGCCAATATCACGGTTTTAAAGAATGTTGATTTTACTCGCGGCTCGTTGGTGCTGATCAACCAGCGAGTAAAACAGTCGTCATGTATCGTAGAAAATGAAGCAAACATGACAATACTCCTGCGAGCTTTACCAACGAGCCATAAGACCGTGGATTTACTCGTTCACCGATTAAGGCCTTACGATATTGTGACAATTTCTTTCTAAAACTGTGCGTATGTGTGTGTGCGACATATTAACGCCTAGGTTCTGATCACCTACCTACTACAGAACTCTGTTTGTTGAATCGCGGTCTTGGGTCTCTCTTCTTGTCGTTGCGGACGACGGGCACGTTGACGGCGCCGTCTTCTGGTTCGTCTTCCAATAACCCGGACAGAGGCTCAGGCTCCTCCGGCTCTCCTTTTTGTTTGTTTGTTGTCACCAGCTTATAGTAGAAATCTGCATATAAATACTTATTATTAGTAGCTTTTCGAGGACGGCGCAAAATGTCTTTTTCCTTTATATTCTACTAGCTGTCCCCTGCGGTTTCTCCCGCATTTTTCGTTACTGCTCCACTCCCGTGGGCCGTAGCGTGATGGTAATGCCATGCCTATAGCAATCCTCGATACATGGGCTATCTAACACTGAAAGAATTTTTTAAATCGGACCAGTAGTTCCAGAGATTACATCAACATACAAACTTACAAATTTTACCTCTTTATAATATTAGTATAGACTAGCTCCGATCAGCGGCATCGGAACTACGGAAGTAGAAAAAAATTGCCCATGATACTCAGTGAAGCTTTGTAATGGTGAAAGAACTTTTTGAAATCGGTTTAGTAGTTTTTGAGTTAAATCGTAACATACAAAAAAAATCCCTATTAGTCTTCGCTGTAGTGTAATTTATTAACTAAGAATAATATTTAGTTTGTTTCACCTTTGTTCCTCATAAGTTCCTCATGTGTTCCTTGTTCTACGATGACTCCCTGATCCATGCAAATGATGCGGTTCGCGTTCAAAATCGTTGATAACCTGTAATCGTTACAATACACCAATTTTATTCAAAGATTCATTTATAACTTACCACTTAGAAAAGTCCACTAGCTATAGGATAGCTTGCTTGCTCCATTTGTAGCTATGAAATTGTGAAGATTTTGAATATTTTGTATCGGCTAGGGTGCAGTGTAATGACAGTAATCGGTGGTTATCTACGGGTTGAGGAAGGGATAGAGACAGACATATTGAGGAAGGGATAGAACAGCATTCGGAGGTTATCTTCGGTTTGAAGAAGGGGTAGAGATTTTGGTACCTGTGGGAAACCATGATAGTAGTCCTTCCAGCACTAGCCCTATCCAGAGCAGCCTGGACCCTGCGTTCGGAGTGAGGGTCGAGCGCGGAGGTGGCCTCGTCGAGCAACAGCACGGCGGGCTCGCGCAGCAGCGACCGCGCGATGGCGATGCGCTGCTTCTGCCCGCCCGACAGCGACGCGCCGCGCTCGCCTATCACCGTGTCGTAGCCCTACAATACATCACATGGAAATGCTTCAGATTCTTAGTACAAATTTTTATGACTGATTTTTAATAAACATTAAAAAATCGGAAACCAGGATCCGAGAGTACGAAGCGTGTCTTTGAAAAATCTCTCTGTTCTAGATTTTTCAGAGAGAAACGTTGGATCTTGTGTATTCCGATTTTTTTTATTGTTAGTGTCGCAAAAATGGATCACACTTTTAATCTATAGATTAAGATTATCATTTAAAGTTTGATCCAAGCTAGCGCCACCTTTGTCATAAATCAACGGGTTCTTTGGCTAGGAACATGGATCATTCAAATTTCAAAATGTTAGTTTTTATCAAAATTACACCCCAGTTTTATCCTTATAGATTCAAAGGCAACTCTCATATGAAAAAAATGTAGGTATACACAACTTAAATGATACAGACCTGAGGCAAATTCGTGATGAACTCGTGTGCGTAAGCCATGGCCGCAACTCTTTGTACTTCTGGCAGAGTGGCTTCAGGACAAGCGATGGAAATGTTCTCGAAGATCGTTCCGTGGAACAGTACTGGCTCTTGACCCACCACACCTGCAAATCGTCAGTTAATTAAAGACTGGATTACAAAATAAGGAAGTAAGGATCTAGAAAATAGTTACTTCTTAATATTAATCTAAGTGGTAGACCTCTTCTTACTTGGATGTTTGTAATTACCAACGACCTAAAGAAAGCCCAAGTAAATGACTCGACAACCCAGAACCGAAATGTGTAGCGAAAAATTAAGAGGAGAGCCGACCTCAAATGAAATGGGATAAGGCTAGGCAAAGACAGAAGATCTAGAAAAGACTTAAAAAAAAATCAGATCAGAAAGGCTACTCAAAAAGTGCCCTCGGGACGAAACTAACCTAATGATGATCGGAGCCATCCTATGTTGAGATTCCTCAGCTCTTTCCCGTCCAGTTTAACTGATCCTGAGTGAGGGTCGTACAGTCGTTGTAACAGCTGCAGTATGGTCGACTTCCCGCAGCCAGACGATCCGACCAGAGCCACGCACTCTCCAGCTTTAATGTTGAGGGAGAAACCTTTGAGAACCTATAGAAGAACATTCAGTACCATTTACGATCGTTATATTATTATAGGGCTCCATAAAGTAGTGAAAATTGCTTTCATTCAACTTTAAAATTATCTGAAGCCATTATCTTTAGGGTTTAGTGGTAATAAAGTTTCAGAGGAATGGGCTGTCAGCAAATCTAAATTGCAAGTGCAGACATAATCTTCATAAAGTTATGAGAAGACTACTTCTGTCTTCCAACACGGACCCAGAAATGACTGAGTGACTACTCCTACCACTTTTTAATACAGCCAGTGTGTTCGACAATTCCGTCCGTATGAAAATTGCTTTCATAAAGGTCACCAGCATACCTTGACATCAGGTCGTGACGGATAGCTAAAATGAACGTCTTCTATGGAGATATTCCCCACGACTCTCCGTGGTGAGACTCCCTGTGTGCTGAGGCTGTCGATCTCTGGGTCTCTCTCCAGCAGGTAGAAGATGCTGGCGGCTGCGCCGCGGGCTGCTGCGAACACCTCGACGTGAGGCACGCAGAGCGTGATGGACTGCGTGGCCATGTAGACGTTGAAAACTACCTGCGGGATAGCAGTGGATTTTATGGATATGGCTCTTGATGCATCGTTGGTTTATTTTTAGTGAACATTGTAAGGTAGTCGATGACAGAGCTATAAAGATGCTTAGCACCAATTCATCGCTAGGATCCATAGTTACTCTTCTCTACGTTAATATGATGGATTCAAGTGCCCCGTTCTGGCTTCGCACGGGCGCAAATCTACAAATGTAAAACGATAAACTGATTGACTGAGACAAATCAACGCACAGCCGAAACTACTGGGACTAGGAGCGTGAAATTTTGTATAAGGTATTCTGCAAAATTTTCTCTTAGTTACGTAAGGTGTAGGTATTATTGATCGAAGCCTTAGGGGAACGGGAAAACGAAAACGTGAAACGGGGATTCAAAGTTTGTTTACAGTAACGTACTCTTACGTGGGTAAAGCCGGTGGCTGAAGCTAATATTATAGGTAAACCATACTCCTTTATTTGCTCTTTGTACTAGTGAAAACGTCTTGAAGAAGCACTCCTCTAGACCTAAATGAGCTGGTTGGGAACCCTCCCGTGTAAATTTTTAGTAAAAAGTGCCATATTTTTACGTAGCTGATTTAAATTAATATTAGTAAATTGCGTAAGTATTAAGTCCGCCTTTGTATCTTTGTGTTAAGTTTTCTTTCGGCCGAATGATAATTATGACTGTTCATATTCATATGTGTATGAAAACAATTTCTAAAAAGAATGTCACAGTAAAATGTTCTATACCTACACTGAATACAATTCCGACGACATATCTCCTATCTTCCTCGGATTTGTCGCGGTCGGCGAGGACCAGTCGGATGCCGTACACCAGTCCGATGGCATTGAGGCAGTACGTCAGCACCCAGTTGAATCCATTACCAAGGCCCGTGTATAACCCTCGTTTTCGTCCGTATTGTTCTGCTGGCTCGAGTAGGTTTCGATACCTGAAATGAAAAGTTTGATCTTGTTAGGACTAGTTTGATGAACTTTTGCCTTTACTTCTTTCTCCTCTCCAATTCCAGGCATTTTTATCGTTTTAAATCATTCAATGATTTATCCCGTTCTAGGTGAAGCGGATTGCGGAAGAGTGTGTCAGATTTGTACTGACCCAAACCACACCTGTGTCCTTAAGCAGGCCCGCCGCTAGTTGTTTGGGCGCCCGCGTGCAACACCGGTTAAGGCGCCCCTATTTTTTTTTGATGGGGTAAAATAAATACCAATGACTTCTCCCGCTCTAGGGCGGACCGGGAGGGCGTGTAAGAATTTTACTGACTAAAGCCACACGCATGGTCCTTGCTATTCCAAGATAGGCCTTGCTAGGGCACTACAGTTTTGCTGCTTTTTTGTGTGTGCCAAATAAAACATTTTTTCTTTCTTTCTTCTTTCTTTCTTTCTTTCTGATATCTCTTTAAGCGGTCGTGAAACACTATGCGGCGTCCATTACTCGCTAGGCTCGGTCTGACTAGACGGTCTGACCTTTACTCGTTGTCTTCAGTGGCTGGAAATCGATTTCCGGGGGCTCGGCGGCTGGGGCGTGAGGATGTCTGTCCCTTACGCGTGCGGTCGTTAGCGTTATTACTTCGCAGAAGGAGACGACCGCCTCCTCCGTGTCCACTGAGTGATCCACACTAGTCACCTTTGTGTGGATTGCTCAATGGCGGGCGTTTCTTCCTCACAAATCAGGTGGACCATCTGGATGGCCATGACCCTCTGGCAAACGTTTAGCTTCGTCGCCGGTCGCTTACGCAGCGACGGCGCCCACACTGGCGCCCCGTGAAGGGCCTTGGACCGAACGATCCCCACGTAGAGCCTCTGGCAGGAGGCATCTGGACCCCCTAGGTTGGGCTGGAGCCACGATAGGACAGCCCCAATCCGTTCCAGTTTGGGGCCCAATTTTATACTTTAGTAATGCGAAGCTTCAAACATTTCTGTTTATTTCACGACATAACCGCTGACTTGTTTAAATTTTTCGAGTTAAGGGGCACCGTGGTCGTTTGTTCAAGTGGTGTTGGGTTTCAGGCGCCAAAGGTACACGTTATAATGAATCATCTGACATGTAAACATACATTTGAGACCTTATCAGTTTCTTAGACATCAAGCCAGTGTATAATAAAAATATATTAGGCATGCATATTATGACACTTTTTCGTTTTTGGCGCCCCCTTGATGATGGCGCCCGCGTGCGCCGCACGCTCTGCACGCCCGCACGCGGCGGCCCTGTCCTTAAGTGGCCCTTTGTCTTTTGGCCCTAGCAGGCATCGGCTTTGCTGAGCCCCAACGGTTTGCTAACATCTCTTTGAAGAGTACGTGGATAACTACGCACTGTAAGTGCCGTAGACGGTCGGAAGACGGGCAATCCATTGCTCGATGTTCGCTTGTGTCTTTTGTGGCTGGTAATCGGGGCTGACCCTGACTACCAGCCACAGCAGACGCGGGTTTGACCAGCCACTGAGACCTTAAGTTCTCGGCGGCTCAGCCCAGGGCGGAAGAAATCATTAGATAATCTCCACCCTTAACAAAATTAAAGGTACCTATGGCAAAAAAAGATCTAGATCTTTAGCCTTCAAAACGGCACGGAATTAGCGTTGGTAGTCTAGACATGATACGTACAATAATTATCTATTAATTTTAAGCATGAGATATGATGTTAATATTATTATTAGTTTGTTTATATAGCCAATGTTTGTGAAATTATGACATTAAAACAATTGTACACGATAATTAAGATAAAGTAAAGAGACACTAATATTATAGCAGCTTATCAATATCTCGTTTATCAACTAGCTGAAATAAACAGCAGTGATTCATA
Organism: Mythimna separata; assembly: GCA_030763345.1. Classification (NCBI taxonomy): domain Eukaryota; kingdom Metazoa; phylum Arthropoda; class Insecta; order Lepidoptera; family Noctuidae; genus Mythimna; species Mythimna separata. Next base: position 14,321,230 of record CM061167.1, on the reverse strand, counting down.
GTTTCCTAAATCGTGTTAATTGGCTATTATGACATTAGAACGAATGATGCAGTTCTGCAAATTTATTAATCAAAATATTTTTTTTTGTTCTAATGACAGACTGTCATCAAATAAGACTGAGTGGAGAGAGTTTGTGAAATGAGCCGGGGCTATTTTAGCTTTGATTTACCAACGAATATAAAATTGGTATTATATGGTGGTTTCAGAAAGCATTAAATTAGTAGAATGTCAAGGTAAAGCGTAAACAACAGTCGTGATGCTATTATAAGAAAAAATCTACAATATCCAGCAGTGAACGCCTTTACCTGAAGATAATGATGACTAGAAACCTCTACTTACATCTTAACTTCCTTGTCTTCTCCACCAAAGGCCGCAACAGTCTTAATAGACTTCAATATCTCCTCAGCATGCTTTCCCGCTTGACTGTACGACTCCAGCTCACGTGTCGACGATTTCGTTTGATACTGCGACAAAATAACATAATCCCACTTAAGCCTGTGAAGTGGCTAAGCTCGTGAGGCATAGATAAACGATTGTTTAGTTGCAATTAAAACGTAAGTAGGACAGCTGATAAGTGTTATGTGATTTGCCAGGTTTTGCATTACTAGTCAGTTGATTCTTCGTAGTCTTTGAAGGGGCTCAGTAAGGGGTTTAAATAGGTACAGCAAACGCAAGCTAAAGTTTTAAGATTTTTTTAATTAGAGGCATTGTTAAAACCATAGAAGAAATTGTCAACAGTGTATGCTACTGATGCGAATTTCTTCGTGGAAATCTGTAATATTCGTGTATAAGAGAAGAAATTGACTGACTGACGTATCGAGGATAATTCAAGGCCATAACTCCTAGGACTAGGAGTGTGAAACTTTGCACAAGGTTTCCTTTTATGACGTAGGCGAGTAAGAAGAGCGATTTTTTCAAAAGTATTCCCTTAGGGGAGGAAACGGGGGTTAAAAGTTTGTATGGAGAAACCTACTATTACGTAGGTGAAGCTGCTAGCAGAAGCTATTATTTAATAAAACTGAGGATTTAAAGTAGAAACAGGAACCCATTTACAACAATCTCATGAATTAAAGAGGCAACTCCTAGGCTTGTATATAGGATAGAGCCTCAGCTGTAACAACAACTGTCACGTGTATAGATTAGATAAGAGCGCTTCAGGAAATGAATGAGAGTACTAAGGAAGAGTTTAAATAATACCTGTCATTATGGAATTGAAATCCACGCAACGCTTAAAACATGAGTGTTTGCACTGGCGAGATAAGACGTTTCATCAAGTTATTTCACTGATATAAAGACATCATAAAATTATATCATAATCTAACGCTTGAATGTTCTATTCTCCTTTGTAAAATAGGTACCTTTAGTAAATAAAAGGTACACATTGTAGTATTATGTAATAAATGTTCAACAGAAGGCGCGCCAGTGCGAAGAGGCGCCATTAGGCCGCCATAGTTCACAGGATAACAATGTTTAATAAAATAAAAATAGAATAAGGTTAGAACGAATAGGCTCTTAATAAACTAGTGCACTTCACCATCACTGATCAGGTGGCATTAGAGTCAAGCACTAGTTTATATTATAAAAAAAAATAGGCACTACCCAAACACTGTTGTTCTGAGGTGCCACCTAATATGCCTGTGAAAAGCCAATGCAAAATATTGCCATGATTTACTTTTTTCTTTTCGTCAGAAATGCAACCTAGGTTATATATTACAGGACAACACGAGGAATTATCGTTTAAGACACAGAACATATAAAGGAAGTTAGAATGGCCTTGTAGGCGGGGCAGGCGTGCCTCAATGTACGCCAAATTGTCATAGTTCAATTTTGGTTCAACCGAAATTTGATTGACACCGGTCGTCAATCGCGATCTTACTGTTATTGTGTATGAAGCTCCGTGAAAAATATCAGTTATGCCGACTTGCGCTGTCGCAACGTGTCGTAAAAAATACCAAGTGTGTAGTGTAGCCCAAGAAGGGATTTCTTTTCACCGATTAGTCTAAAAACCTTTAAATACAATTGATATTTATAATTATAATGATAATATTATGGAATTTGTACATTATAACGATAAAATCGCAATGACATGCAAAATTATATATTGTGTGCAATTCATTGGTACAATCTTGTACTGAGTAAACAAGCGCGCAATGTAATGTGTTCATTGCGATATCACGTGTGGAGAACTATGTCTTGAATTTGACAACTTCACTCCATGGACATAGTGTTGTACCAAGTTGTAACTGTAACCATTATCGATCTATTAAAATAACTTGGTTTCTTGAAGCAGTTATTATTTTTTAAATATTTTATTATTAGTGCTATAATGTAGTGTAGTTAAAACGGTTTTGTTTCACCTATTCGTCCTCGAACAGAGTTTTGATACTAATCAATAGGTTAAGTATTTTTCATTCAATAGTATAAATTAGTGTTTTATTTGTAATTTTTCACGCAATTTCGTCCAGTTTAATACAAATAAAATTTGTTTTACTTTGTGGTCTATGGCCGCCATTTAAGAATGCCCGTGATTTTTGGCGTGATATATTTGAGCGAAGTTTGGCGGCTGTATTAATTAAATTGAATTATATACAACAAAAAACTAGTGCGCCTCACCATCAACGATTGCATCACTGCTTACCATCAGGTGAGATTGCAGTCAAGCACTAGTTTATGGTATGTAAAAAAAAAATACATAGAAAATGAATTTTATTCTATTGTCACTCTGAAAGACGTTAGGTATCATAAAAACTTTTTACGCAAGTATAAACATAAGACTAGGTAATATAATCAAAAGACTATATCTTAATTTTGATGTACGCATAAGAAAACAAATTTCATTTTTTACCGCTATGTTACAATTCTTTATACTAGTTTTACTGTTGTGTAATGTAATAGTTAGCTAAATTGTTTTTTCTCACAAATGTGTTGAAAAACGTCGTATGATACATGTGAGTAATTGGTGATGGCCGTTCTTGGCTCTCTTGTGGTATTCAACAGTATTGTATTCAACACACTTGTATTTTTAGCAAAAAATATGTTTATCTGTTAATATACTACCTATAGGCTATAACTTGTTTGACATAAAAAAGGAATGGTAATTGAGAGTTTGTTATGCTCACTCAAATGTCTCGGAGAGTGACTGGATCATTCCATTGCTTTAAAAAGGTTGAACAGAGTGTGCCTGAGCATGCGTCTTTTACTTTTTTTTAATTATTTATTTACATAATAAAAACCATAAAAGAGAGTAACCGAGATTACGGAGATACGGAGTCTTGCACGTTCTTCTCCATAGAAATCTACGCTTTGGAATATGTAATTAGCATCACTTCTCTGACTGAACAATTTTTTGATAAATAATTCAAAAGTAGGCGTAAGAGGTTTTTCGGAACCAAATGTTTTAATTTTATAGTTTTGTTTTATTTTATTTTTTATTCTTAATATAACATTTATATTACTTTTTTATATAACCAGGTGTACCAATAAATCCATCGTATTGGTACACCACCTTAAATTATAACGATAACTAGTCGACAATATTATCCGTTATTTTTGAATTTCATCGATATGAATTATCGACCTTTTAGTCGCCCTAAATTGCTTTTTTGCATGTGTGATACAACCAATAGCAAAGTTGCGATCTAAGTGTGCGTTGTCTACTAGTGTGTGTAATACGCGTCCGTATAGGTTTCTTGCCTGTAGTGGAGTTAAAGAGTGGGAGACAAACGGCGACACGCGTTCCGATACAAATCAGGAACTATTTCCTTTCTAACTTCCTTTATATGTTCTGTGGTTTAAGATATGGCATAGGTTTCACTATTGGCGAAAAGAAAAAAAAATATGCCAGCTATGTAGGTATGGGAAATTTTTCGTTCTCCTTTGACAATTACGAACTAGTATGGACTTCTCTATCAAGGTACAAGAACCTCGGATCCTGAAAAGGGTACTTATACTTACATTGGACAGGTACACAGCAGCAGCGATCGAGAAAGGCATGACGGTGATGCAAGCCAGAGCCAGCTCCCACCCCAGAGGAATGGCGACTCCAATGGAGATGATCGACGTGCCAATCAAGTTGCCCACCACTGCCAACTTATCACTCATACCATCCTTCAATTTCATCAAGTTTCTGCGAAAGAATTATCATAATTAAATTCATTCATTTTTTGCCTGCTGCGATCTTCCCGTCTGATTATAATTTGGGTGTTTTCAAGGCTATAGTGAATAAATAGGCTCTTAAGAATAGTGCGCCTCACCATCAACGATTGCATCACTGATTACCATCAGGCGGGAATGCAGTCAAGCATTAGTTTAAGTTCTATAAAAAAAGTAAAAATAAACAGTGGGTGAAATCGGGCTATAGAAAGGTAGTGAATATTCATGACAGCTGATAACAATAATAAAATTTGCTAGTTAAATAAATTAGTTACACACGTTACAAAGCAAACCAGGAGAAAAGTTAATATACAAATATCTTACATCACACCTTGTATTAATGTCGCTTAAAACTATTTGTATCTGAATTAGGCGATAGCCTGTATCTCAGATTACGTTTCATTACTTTTATAATTAACTAGCTTTTGATCGCTACACCGTCACCGTAGGAGTCGAAAATGTTTTTTCATTGATTTTGTTTTATTATAATTTAGTAATTAATGACTCTTGTCTCCTACGAATTCGTTTACGTAGAAGTTGGATATACATATCAAGCGTGACTTTACAATGTCAGCCTACGTTCCTCTAGCTAACACTGGCAATGTTTGGCGAAAATCACTTGTAATAAATTATACAACTTTAGAAGCCATTTATAAATATTTCAACACCTATACATGAATATTGAAGATAAGGAAGAAGGTTGAATATGTAGGCAAGACTACTTACTCAGACATCTTGGAAGCCAAGTTAAACTCGTTGTCCGTATCGAACCAGGCCATGTCCTGGCGTAACACTGCTTTCAGGAACTTCATTCGTATCGTTGTGATCTGTGTACCATATATTATTGAGTTACAGTCGTTGTCTGAGCATAGATAAATTAATTAGTTTTTGAAGCATTTATTTTCGTCAAGTTATTTACAGGCATATTTAAATCCTTTTTTTTCCTTCTCCTAGGAGTGGAGCCTTGAGTCCCAGCAAGGGGGAATATTATAAGGCTGATGCTATGCTATATATCTTTAGATCGCCAAGTAGTAAAGTAATAAAAAGTTGAAAATTTCATTGTTAGAAAACGGACTTAGGAAATTACGAGTATATCGTCTTCTTAAATTTTGATTATTGAATGGTAGATTGATATGGTAACATCCAAATAAGGTGTAACCTACTATAAAATGTAAAACTGGACTACTTTAAGTCAAGAGTTACTTCTAAGCAAGCGTGCTTCATCGTCGGCGACATCATCGCTCACTATCAGTGGTCTAACGTATGCCTATGCATAATAAATATTGTAGAAGAGTAATTGATACTCTCTGCTACTGGGAATGAAGTAATCAGGAAGATGGTATGTGAGGAGTTGTTGATGTGGATAATGAGTAGATAGCACTCAAGTCTTCAGACATTGCCTATGTAGCACTTCAGCTAATAAGTGGTGTAACGATAGCGCCTCACAGTCGGGCACGGGTATTATCCTCTTATTTCTAAGAGGCCACTTTTATCTTTCTTAACATATGCACTTCAGGGAGACACCTCTTGGTCTTTATGCACACAAAAGTACAGAGGTGGACTTAATGCTATAAGGTATTTTCTACCTGTCATTCTGGTGATGCGGAGATAAATAGTGATAGTCGTTATGTTGTTGAAACAATATAACAATACGAACGTTTAGCATATTGTCTGTTTTTTATACTCTGAGACTAAATAGACACATTAATGTCAAACTTACTATAGGAATGATGCCAGTTCTTTTGTGTTGTAAAGCTAGAACGTTCCAGCTATGTAGCTCTTGCGTTTGACATTTTCTCAAACTTTCTGTGTACTGGGCTATGACAAAGTCCCGGCTTTCACTACCACCGGCCATGACATGTATTTTTACTGTTGAACTTTGCTGCACCTCAGGAATTACTCCTATATCATGGGACAGTTCACAAACATGTAAAGGAAGGCAAACATGGAACATAGATGTGGGTTTTGTCAGTAAAAGTCTGACATGCTCTCCCGCTCTTGGGCAGAACATTGGGTCATTTCCCACCTAAAAAGATTACTTTTGGATATTAATTATTATTGGAAGTTACCTGTCGCAGCGCACTCCAGGTGATCAGCGCCACGGAGACCGTGCAGCACAGCATGGAGATGCCGATGGACACGAAGGCGCCTATCATCAGGGCGATCGCGTCATTCACCAGCGCCGCCATGTTTTGTAAGTTACCTGTCGCAGCGCACTCCAGCTGATCAGCGCCACGGAGACCGTGCAGCACAGCATGGAGATGCCGTTGGACACGAAGGCGCCTATCATCAGGGCGATCGCGTCATTCACCAGCGCCGCCATGTCTTGTAAGTTACCTGTCGCAGCGCACTCCAGCTGATCAGCGCCACGGAGACCGTGCAGCACAGCATGGAGATGCCGATGGACACGAAGGCGCCTATCATCAGGGCGATCGCGTCATTCACCAGCGCCGCCATGTTTAGTAAGTTACCTGTCGCAGCGCACTCCAGCTGATCAGCGCCACGGAGACCGTGCAGCACAGCATGGAGATGCCGATGGACACGAAGGCGCCTATCATCAGGGCGATCGCGTCATTCACCAGCGCCGCCATGTTTAGTAAGTTACCTGTCGCAGCGCACTCCAGCTGATCAGCGCCACGGAGACCGTGCAGCACAGCATGGAGATGCCGATGGACACGAAGGCGCCTATCATCAGGGCGATCGCGTCATTCACCAGCGCCGCCATGTTTTGTAAGTTACCTGTCGCAGCGCACTCCAGCTGATCAGCGCCACGGAGACCGTGCAGCACAGCATGGAGATGCCGATGGACACGAAGGCGCCTATCATCAGGGCGATCGCGTCATTCACCAGCGCCGCCATGTTTTGTAAGTTACCTGTCGCAGCGCACTCCAGCTGATCAGCGCCACAGAGACCGTGCAGCACAGCATGGAGATGCCGATGGACACGAAGGCGCCTATCATCAGGGCGATCGCGTCATTCACCAGCGCCGCCATGTTTAGTAAGTTACCTGTCGCAGCGCACTCCAGCTGATCAGCGCCACGGAGACCGTGCAGCACAGCATGGAGATGCCGATGGACACGAAGGCGCCTATCATCAGGGCGATCGCGTCATTCACCAGCGCCGCCATGTTTAGTAAGTTACCTGTCGCAGCGCACTCCAGCTGATCAGCGCCACGGAGACCGTGCAGCACAGCATGGAGATGCCGATGGACACGAAGGCGCCTATCATCAGGGCGATCGCGTCATTCACCAGCGCCGCCATGTTTAGTAAGTTACCTGTCGCAGCGCACTCCAGCTGATCAGCGCCACGGAGACCGTGCAGCACAGCATGGAGATGCCGATGGACACGAAGGCGCCTATCATCAGGGCGATCGCGTCATTCACCAGCGCCGCCATGTTTAGTAAGTTACCTGTCGCAGCGCACTCCAGCTGATCAGCGCCACGGAGACCGTGCAGCACAGCATGGAGATGCCGATGGACACGAAGGCGCCTATCATCAGGGCGATCGCGTCATTCACCAGCGCCGCCATGTTTAGTAAGTTACCTGTCGCAGCGCACTCCAGCTGATCAGCGCCACGGAGACCGTGCAGCACAGCATGGAGATGCCGATGGACACGAAGGCGCCTATCATCAGGGCGATCGCGTCATTCACCAGCGCCGCCATGTTTAGTAAGTTACCTGTCGCAGCGCACTCCAGCTGATCAGCGCCACGGAGACCGTGCAGCACAGCATGGAGATGCCGATGGACACGAAGGCGCCTATCATCAGGGCGATCGCGTCATTCACCAGCGCCGCCATGTTTTCCTCGCGACTGGCGTTAGATCTGTGAACCAAGGACACAGTTGAATAACCACTATTATTTCTGGTAAAACTTTACCTGGCTATTTATCCTATTTTAACTTCTGTCAAAAACGAAAGGGTTATAAGAATATCTTACTCATTATTATTAAAAAGTTATTAAGTTTGTGCTAGAAACAATAGCGGTATTCTCATGTCTTAGGATAAGATAGTTTTATTCAGCGAATCTGTAAGTTTTAACTTATAGGATATATACTATAGACCAGGGCTTTTGCACGCTACCTTTTAAAGTAGGTTTCTCCATTTAAACCTCGTACCCCCATTTCATCCCCACAGGGGATCATTTTAGAAAGTCCTTTTAGTTCTAGCCTGCGCCATACAAGGAATACTTGTGTTCAATTTCGCGTTCCTAGGTCCTGTAGTTTCGGCTGTGTGTTGTCATATTATTATGTAAGTCAGTCAGTTTCTCCTTTTATATTACACAGCTGATCATTGTTGTTTTGATTAGAGACCACCATAAAGCATCAAGCTCGGGTAAGTTTGTGATAAGAACAATGGCACCTTGAGCAAAGATTAATAAATAGTTACTTCGTAAGTCCATTCATGAGCATGTAATGCGGTAAAACATTTAACTCATCAATTAAGACAACGTACGTTCATATGTCAAATGTGAGTAGTTTTTACAATATTCCACTTGGAACATTGAACCGCTTCCGTAACAAATGATGTGGTAATATTTAGGTATGTTATCAACGTTCTTTGGTACCTACAGTTAAATTAAAGTTTGAAGTAGGCCAGTTTGAAAATCAACTAGTTATCATGAAAAGGCACCTAATTGTTACTTATCTATTTCACTAATAAATATGTAATAGTGAGTGTTGTATATACCTAAATGCTTTCTATTTAGTGTGATAATAAGTGTACATTCTTATTCTTTTTGTGTCGATGTACTCTTACTAAATTATTTCTGACTAGTATTTGGCAACCTCCAAGTCTGTTATTGCCTCGTATAGATCCTGAAAAGTACAGGTGGTTGTGCAGGATGGGTGGCATAGCAAGTGACGCATGTCCTGGGCAGCGGCTCCACACTGGCATTGTGTTAGGGATGGGCCGAGGAAGCACCATTTGGCCAGATTGTTTTTACAGCGACCAACCAGATTCCGCGTATCTAAATATATATTTACTATAGTATTTCTTATCTATTGGTTTGCCATTTAGTAGCACTTTACATGTTCTATTGTAATTAAACACAGCGGCTGCTTAGGGATCAGAATTCGTTTAAACAAAATTCCATTTCTGCATTACTTTCTCATAGAAACTGTGCCACAACTCACACAAGTATTTTTCAGCCTACGGTTTCGCTCGCATGAAAGTAGAAAATAAATAGCCTATGTTACTCAGTGAAGATGTAGCTATCTAATGGTGAAAGAATTTGTGAGTTAAATCGCAACATACAAACAAACATTTTTTTAAAGTTATAATAAAGTTATAATAGCAAAAAATATTAGTACCTATAGATAAAGGTTACTCACAGTCTTTGCCCTCCTCCGAATAAGGACAGTAGTGGCAGCTGAGTGCTCATTTGTTCCTGAAAGCTAGTGCGCTCCACAAACGCGGTGCTGAGCTCGCCGATCTGCACCAAGTTGTAGGTGATGCCTCCGCCGCTGATGGCTGCTATGAATATACCCAGGGTGGTTGCGAAGACTTCGGCGCAGGTGCCATATCGAAACTGTGAGAGAAGTTTAAAATTGAAGTCACGGAAAGTATGTACTTATCAATACTGGATGAAATCAAAGTACGATCTACCGAAACTGCAGAAGATGACGATTTTTTTCTCTTCTCGTAATATGATACTTATTGATCACTATCATGTCGGTGGAGTTTTCCTGACTAATTTAATATGATCAACAAATATATTATATTCATCATAGGACCAACTCTGAAATCTGAAAAATCTGTTTTTTCATGCAGCATGGACGGTTTGCCCAACGAAATGGTTTGAAACGATATTGTTTTCAAGAGCTGCACACAGTGTAGTCATCTTCATCATCACAACACACACAGACACAGTGAGTCAGTCACACAGTGTAGTAATACTTAAGTTTTTTTATTGTAGCAGAGATGAAAAAGTTGAGTAACGTGGCCCAGTGGCTGAGGCACCCGCCTCTCATCACTCATCATGTATGAGGTTGTGGGTACGAAACCGGGCAAATGTAAATTCTTTCATTCATATGCACTTTCCTAAGTTTATTTAGAATATTACTGACACCCCTTGCCTCGGAAAGCACATAAAGCCGTTGGCCCCAGTTGTCATTCATAGATCTTTGATAGTCGTTACAATAGTCAGACGTCAGAAAGTCTGACCATCAATCTTTCCTCCTTTCAAAGGTTGTCTGTAAAAACTCGCTAAGTATTAGCGATAAGATCGCCCGTTGTGACACATTAATTCATGAATCCCCGACCGGTCTTATAGGACCGCGCTGTTATTGTCTTACTATTGTGTCTCTTTTCGCGGGTATGTGATAGATTAATTAAGAATAAGTTCTTATTGTTTTATTTCTGGCGTTCAATAGTGAGTAGGTAACTACATTATATATAGAAATAAATATCTAACTATCTAATTAACTAGGTCGTGTGTGAACACGAGTATTCAGTAGCATTCGGTTAAAGTAGAAAGAAAAGGCTAGAGACATGACGATACAGTGTAGTAAAAATCGATAGAGTACTTTCAATCCGTGATAGATACAATTTAACAGTCTCCAGTATGACAGACTTCAAGGCTTTACCTAATTTATGGTGAGATTACGCTCACACGTCTAAAATTAGTCGGGTTGTTAGTCGTAAAATATATTTGTGTTTCGAGATTAGGTATCCAGATAAGGTCTGAATTTTAACTTTTATTTTATCCTAATGTAGTTACGTTCGGTAGTAAAATAGACGGTTAAAAAGTTTGCATGGAGCAGAGATGAGAATGATGAATGTGTGCAGTGAATGGGGAAAAGGAATGGTTAAACTAAGAAATGTGTATAAGCAAGCCCTGGCAACTTACTAAGTTATTATAAGGAAAACGTTTCATGTGAAGAGGAGAGATGAAGTATGGATGAAACGCACATGCGTTTTAGTAACATTACTAAAAGAGGTGACTTGAAGATGATAGTGATGAGTTTGAGAACAACTGAAGTATCACTTAAGTAAGAGACATCATCTTCCTAGCCTTTTCGCAACTATTTTGTGGTTAGTTTCCAGTTTAACCGGCAGCGTCTGAATACACGTGTTTTACATGGAGCGATTGCCTATCAGACATCCCAGTTACTAGGACTGGTAGTCAGATTTTCTGGCATCTGACTACGTATACTTAACGACTGTCAAAAATCTACATTGAACCGGGACCAAAGTTTTACGCGCTGTCTAATGCACGGGGTTCCAGTAATGTCCTAGATACACTTAGAAAAGTACACACAAAATGAAAAATTCACATTGGTACTTGCCCGGTTTCGAACTCGTAATCCGTAAGAAATGTGGGTGCCTTAACCACTGGGCAACACGTTACTTATGTGCGAAACGTAAATATTTATACGTAGGGGTAACGTAAAGGTACATACTTATAACATCGATACGCTCAAAATAAACACCTTACTTCAATTACTGAAAACATAATTATAATCAACACATAATTATGATTAAGTACTTAAATAAAGACGATTTTGTAAAAATTCATTAATGGATTGTGTGACCGACAAATCGATAAAAGTGTACTTTATTATAATAACGAAGTTCTTGAACAAAATAACATAAACTAGTAGATACATAATGAAATACTTACTATTTGAAAGAAAGATATTTTAAGTTCATTGTCCTCCGCCGGGCTGAAAAGAAAGTATTTTTAATTTGTGTTGTGCAATGTAATAAAAATAATACAATACAATTAAACTATCTACGAATTAAAAACTATTGCAAAGATAAAGATAACAATGTTAGACTATTATTTTATCGTTATCTTTATATTTACATTAGTTAATTATTAACAATAATATTAATTGTTATTAGTCTACAAATGTGAATTCAAACTTCGAATTAGGAAGTAAAAGTCAACTGAATAACTCAGACTAATTGGCATCATGCTAAAAAAGCATGTTCCGGTAAATTAATGTTTCATAGGATTTACAAAAGTATTTTTTTAAACTTTATTTAAGGGACTCGAAGAATATGACGATGTCGCCCCAGCAAAAGTATTCAAGTACAAGCATCTCACCGGCACATAGCCGGACAGTTCTTAGAAAAGTATCGAAGTAGCGACATAGACGGTTTCCCGCACTTCCGTGTCCGGTCCGGCCAGACGTCCGAGCGTCCGAGCTTCACTAACTGAACTATGGCCCTTCTGCCCCCCCCAGAACCTTGACACGGCTCTTACGACCGACCTACCTTGAATTGTTAACGGCGGATCGATCGTTCAAACTGCATTTAATTTTCCGTATTATTTACTGAGTTACCTAGGCTACTAATTACACATAACACAGAGCTGATCGTCTCTTTGACACAGTGTTCTTGAAAGATACAATTAAAAAATCTATATCAAAATCAGACTACATTCTGCAAATGAAAATAACAACTCATTTCTTTTTACTTTGTGAACCTGCCATATTTTCTTTTCACCACCCTTGGTTGACTTGTAGGGTATGCCTAAGGCAATAAGTCTGCCTACCTTTATGTCCCATGAAGTTTTAATAAATAAATAAAATATATAGCTAACTTTTAATCAGGTAACCTCTAGAGACTTAAGTCACGTGACTTAAGTCTCTTCTCAAGCTAAGACGTTCTAATAGCGTTAACGATTGTGGATTATCAACTTGGTTAATAAATAAGGAATACTATCCTACCGTTGCACATTACAAAGTATATAACACAGGTACAGCACTCACATAACTACTAGAGCACTATCTGATTAGTTTAAGTGGAAAAAGTTGATAATTATGAAATAAATACTTAAGCATTTGCATGTAGGTAGATATAAATAAATGTGATTAGACCCTTCATAATAAATATATACATTTAGTTAGTTCGCTTAGGTATGGGCCATGTACATATTGGGAACATTAAATTCGCATGGTTTTAAAAGATATAATGCTAGCGTAAGTTGTTTTCTCTTGGTTAGTCCTATACGTAGAGAGGCTGTAAAGTAATTATTGGTTACAAAAAAATGGAAAATTAATTTCTGTAAAAGAAAGCGGATTTTTGACTACCTTTTCGAAAGAAATAATTTTAAAGAGGTTTTTTAAAACGACATAGTAATTATATCACAATTAAATTTCTTTGAAGAAAGAAAAATATAGATAGAATTGAAAAATAAAAACACTTGACTAATTAAAACTACATTTACATTTCTTTAACTAAGATGATAATAATACTACGTCGTTTTGATAATTAATATAATAGCATTCATATAATTAATAATTAAATATGAGATACACGCAATAAATGAGCTGCAAGATTTCACAAAAGTACAAGAAGCAACATTTAGAATATTAATAAACTAGTACTTCGCCAGCGACTTTGTTCGCGAGAATGTTTTCATCAAAACTTTAACACCCTTTATACTATATTTTGACGGTAATTTTGAAAATTAATAATGACAGTCTTTATTCATTTTGATTAGAATTTGCGCCAAGTTTCTAATCTATAAACCCAGGGGATCATCAATTAGATTTTCCCATTTAACTTTTAACACTTACTAAATCATTTTATAGGTGATAGTTATGAAAAATTAATAACGTAAACCTTTTTTATTTAGGTACTTATTACGTACCTGGCTCTTTATGCCAAGTTTCAGGAATATAGGCACGAGGAATGAAACTTTGCAAATAAACGTTTTGTATTTTCCCCTTTTCGTTCCCTTAAAAACTACTATAAAAGGAAGCCTTATGAAATACTTATGCCATAACTTTCCTGGCCCAGTGTTTTTTGGCTCTGCATTGATATTTCAGTCAGTTTTTTCCTTATAGATACATATCGAAGACTAACATAGATTAGTATAGCGTACATATTCGCGCAGCCTAGACTTACTTCTTTTTATCTTTCTTCGCTCCCATCTCGTTTAGTTGTTTCGCAGTTCCCTTATGTTAATCTCCACTGTACCGAACTAGAAAGTCGCGAAACACACTTTCTACGTGCGAACCACTAGTGTGGCACATACGAGTGATAACTAGCGTGGTTATGTGGTCTACATGTACTTATATATTCAGTAAACCCTCGCGTTATCTGCGACAATTACTCCGCCGCTGAAAGCACTTCAATTATATTTGTATAGATACATAATGACTACACGTGTTTGTTTAGCTTTAAGATCTGAATGTAGGAAATACCACGGCAACAAGGATTTTCCTGACGAAGGTCGTAAACTCACTTTTCGTCCAAGACGGGTGTGTCGATCTCTTCTGAAGAAGAGATATGTGACTTTTTTTCCTGAGTGACCATCAATAAGAAATTTTAATTTATAGTGCCCATCACAAATAAATTTTAATTTATTAAGACTGCTGTGATCCTAAGTGGAGTTCCGTTCCATAACTTCGAAGTTCATCATTAGATCATAATAATATTTCTATAACATAACACGTTAGGACTTTTCAATAAAAACAATGTTTAACCGGCTGGGTTGTCAGGACGTCCGTTCCCACACGAGTGCGGCCGCCTCCTTCACTAGCATTACTGCTGCTCAGAAGGAGGCGAACGCTTGCCATTCTTCCTCACTATGGACCGTAGACCCGGCGCGAGAGGTCGCCGCCAAACATGTAAACTCACATACACAAGATACTCAGAACAACTATCTGGACGCCATAAAAATATTTGCTACGAGCGGGAATCGAATTCGTGATATGCAGTGGAGTGGCCATTCGCTCAACCACTGCGTCAACCGTACCCTCAATAACGTAAACCATAAAGCACATAAGCTTTGTCTATTATATTATTTTTGGTACCGCTACTGGAATTTAGGATTAACTTCGAACCAACAACAACTTCTTCAGGAAAACTCTGCTAATACATGATTTCAAATCCATAATATATTTATGTATGTCATTGTATGTGTACTACACTATCTATTACACAGCAGTAGTGCAGTATGCACGTATGAAGATCTCAGTGCTTCGTTAACTCGACATTTTTAATTAAGCTGTCCTTAAGTAATATGAATTTTAACTTAACTTATCAATACCCGCGAAACGAGACACAATAGTAAGACAATATCAGCGCGGTCCTATGAGACCGGTCGGGGATTCATGAATTAATATTAACTAATTACAAATACCTATTTACTACCTGCATATTATTATATGTAGGTATGTCCAAAATCAACTATAGTTTTGGTTTTGAAGTGACTTACGAGCTCGCTTACGAGTAATATTACTTAACTAAATACGGGTGTTTACAATCAAAGTTTGTACATACTCGTATGTATCAAACCAATTACACTTTGACTTCGAAGTACTCGTACATCCACATCGCTGTCATCTGGACACACTGGAAACGTACCTAGTACGTATCCAGGTGACCACGTTGAATGGCAATGCTAATTGATAGGGGAAAGAATGAGCTAGAACTCTGGTCACGCAAAGCATCGATCAGTCGGTGTGAAATATTGCACTTGTGTGCAATTAAGAATAAAAAACCGGGTAAGTGCGAGTCGGACTCGCGCACTGAGGGTTCCGTACCAACTTTAACGTTTGAATCCCCAACCGGTCCTATGAGACCGCGCTGTTATTGTTTTACTATTGTGTCTCGTTTCGCGGGTATCTGAGTAATTAATTGCGGTTTACGATAATTGACGTATTACAAAAAAACTCGTTACTAGATCTCGTTCAAATCAATTTTCGTTAGAAGTTTGCATGATTATGTATATCATACATATATTATTACGTACATCATATTTTTTTTGGTTTTATCATTCTCTTATTTTAGAAGGTACAGGGGGATACACATTTTGCCACTATGGAAGTGTTTCTCATGTAAACTATTCAGTTTAGAAATAATTATATTAGAAACCTCAATATCATTTTTGCCTATCCATAAATACCCCACATGTATGGGTTTGAAAAAAATAATAATTTCTAAGTTTCAGTTCTAAGTATGGGAAACTCCAATTTTGTTTGTTTTTTTTTTCTATTTTTGTGTGAAAATCTTAATGTGATATCGAATAATACATCTACTTACCAAGTTTTAATATTATACTTCTTATAGTTTCGGAAAAAAGTGGCAGAGACATACGGCCGGACAGACAGACAGACAACGAATCTATAAGGGTTTCGTTTGTTGCCATTTGGCTACGGAACCCTAAAAACGTGGCTCGTCTAGAGTTAATTCGAACGGGCATACATAAGTAATACCTGAATGACTAAATTACCTGCCTGGGCCAGTAAGCTATCGTCCGAACTGGGAGTTTCATACTACAGTGGAATCCGTTTATAATGACATCGAAGGGAAATAAGAAGAAGGGTACGTCAAAGTAAGCGGAAGTCAATTCGAAAACCTTATGTAGAAAATAAACAATCTCCTGTTTTTGTTAGTATGATTGAATAATTATTTTAATAGAGAGAAACACATTATCAATGGGGCCCTGGGTTGAACGAAAGAGAGCCCCGGTACCCTGGAATGTAGGCAAGGAAGGAACAGGAGTGGGTTTTAGTCAGTAGAAAACTGACACGCCCTCTCGCTCCACGTAGACCGGAAGAAGTTATAAGGATGATTTCCTACCTCAAAAAATGAGGACATTAAATCAAAATAAAAGGTTTACGTTATATTATTACACATATACGTATAAGTATTAATTATACATAATGTAGGTATATTTTCCACTTTATACGAACAAAATCTTCAAAAATTACTCACGGAGACTTAAAACCAAAACAAGCCATGCACGCGCCAAACGTGACGAAGTCTGTCGCGTGCACGGATCACGTCACGTGACACCCGACGAAGGGGTGTCACGTGACTGACTCTCCCGAACACCTGTCGGGAAAATAAGGGTTTCATCTCGGAATGGGAGATCGTCGGGAGTCGGGTAATTTCACAATTTTTTTTGGACTATTTGGAAATAATGTCGGTCACTATATAACCGGATACAATTTATAAAAATGGTTCCCATTTTAACCAAGTCGGTTATAAAGAATTTTATATGTAAACCAAACCATTCTCTGTAATTATTTCAAAACTTTATACTTAAATGATGAAGTAATTCTCTTCATAATTAACGGATTCTACCGTAGTTTTATATAAATTGATCGAAGCTTAATTGCGATGATTATGATAACGCGACTTTAGTAATAACATATGCATGGGTGGATACCCAAAGTTAAGCAACATTTCGCAAGGTAGATTTGTGTATGGATAATCTTTACTTATCGAGATTTCTCAGATTCGGACAGCATTACAAGCTGTTAATCCCGGCTGCTATTTGTGGACTGTGGTGACAGTCTTTACGAATAGTAAGGAGCTAGGAAACCTGACAGTCTTGCTAAGGGATATAGTGTTACGGGAACTTAATTACTGGGTTATGTAGATCATCAATTAGGCAGTCACCAGTGTAAAACTCTTCCCGTCTGATTATAATTTGGATGTCTTCAAGGATAGAGTAAATAGGCTCTTAATTAACTAGTGCGCCTCACCATCGACGACTGCATCACTGCTTACCATGAGGTGGGATCATAGTCAAATACTAGTTTATAACAATTTAAAAAAAAAACCTGACATCCATCTGCATTATTTGTTGTTTAGAAAAGTAAACGCCTTTTATTGTCAGGAAAACATAAAAGTTGAATTATTTAGTTATCCGCGTGCAGATTAGGAGTTCAATCAAAAACATAAAAGTGGGATTTTCTAGTCATCTGCGTGAATCGTCTAAACTGGTCGTTGATAGTCAGATAAATGTTTATTAATCCGTCTGAGTTTGTTGTAATGACTTTGTAGGCGTTTTCTTATCTTATCTAGCTTTCAGAATTTCCATATTTGAGAAAAAGTCTGGTCAAGAGCGAGTTGGTCTGTTTTTAACAGTTTTGATTTTCTTAAAAACTTAGTTTTCTTAAAAAGAATAGGGTCTAATAAAGGGCTGTCTTATCTCTGAAAGCGATACCTGCAGCTTTTAAACACACACATAGGGACAGACAGACCGACAGTGAGAATGAACTTCGTTTTATACTATGTACTCGTAGTGATAAGTAAATTGATATAATTGATATTATTGTCAGTTTTCAATGAAGCGAGTGATTTATGTACCTACTTATTGATCGTTGCGAATAAAGCTGTTGATTGCGTATTAAATTTTGAGATTTAATGATAACTAGCGACCCGCCCCGGCTTTGCACGGATGCAAAATCATCAGTGTTTTCCTATAATATTATACATGTATAATATATGTAAACCTTCCTCTTGAATCACATTATCTATTAAAAAACCAGATTAAAATCCATTGCGTAGTTTTAAAGATTTAAGCATACATAGGGACAGAGAGAGCGACTTTGTTTTATACTATGTAGTGATATTTTCTAAAATGTAATTGTCTGTTATAGCAACTGACAATTAGAACGAAGGGCTGCGCGTGCTTTCCGAGACACAGAGGGTTTTTGGCAAGCGAATGTTCGCGTTCATCGCTTGTTGTATCGTAACGATAGTCAGAGGTCTACAAAGACGGCATAGATGACGCAGTGGTAGAGTGGTTTAGTGGTTTGACCACAGCGCTGCGTGTTGCAGATTCGATTCCCGCAAGGAACTAAACATTCGTAAGGTTTATAAGAGTATATACTAATATTATATTCGATTATAAATTAAAGAGCCTTGGTTAATCTAGTTACGTTATTAACAAAAATCTCCAGTCACGATTTTAAAACCGTTTCTGCGAGATAAACCGATAAGATAAAACAATAACTGTCCCATTCTTAATGAACTCGGAATTCACATCTGTTATCGTTAATTACTATAATAAACTCAATATAGTAAAAACTACAAACGTATAACTTATCAAGGTGACAATGAACACGCACTATCCTGTCCATTGTAGCGGAGAGGAGTGGAGACCGCATATAATAATAACCTTACCAACTAGGATCTTAGTCGGTAAGGGTATGCTGATCTTGACTGCGTTTCTTTGTCTCTTTAATTTCATTTACGACTACTGATACCCGCCTTAAGCTACACATCTATAATTTAATCATTATTAAATTAATATAAATAGAGTAATGATCTGAAAGATTAAATTAATTTTTCAAAAAAATCTTAAATCAATTTAATTTTTCTTAGCTCCATTTCAAGACTATTTCCAAGATCAAGAATGTAACGCGGTATTTTCGCAGCTCAAAACAAAAGTCTATGTCCAGTGCGCATTGCCAGTTTTCAAACCCTATGCCTGGTGGCATAGGGTTCGCTCACAAAGGGCCTTATCAGAAGCGTAAAAGTCACCCAAAGGGAAAAGGGTTATACTCGGAGTTTTCTGATGTGTTCGCATTCTTAATGAAAATATCCACAGGAGAACCAAGGTTACCAACATTACACGAAGAATCGCCAAATTTAAGTGGCAGTGGACAGGTCACATTGCTAGCGGAACTGATGATGGATGGAGCTGAAAGGTTCTGGAGTGGTACCGTGTACCGAAAGAAACTGCGGCGGAAGGCCTTCGGTGGACCAATGACCTGGTGAGGGTCATTGGAAACCAATAGATGCGTCACTTGAGGGAAGAGACCTACATCCAACAGTACACGTCTTTTGGCTAAAATGATGATGATGATGATAAATAAACAAAGTATTAAACAGCTTATATACATAAAAGAAGAAACGCACAGCTAAAACTACTCGGTGAACGTAAAATTTTGTATAAATTAGGCTTCTTTTTATGAAGTAAGCGAGAATTAAAAGGCGATTTTTAAAATTTGTCTTTTAAGGGGTGAAAAGGCGAAAATTTGTTTTGGGCTCATATACCTACTTGAAACTTGACATAAATAGTAACCCACCACGTAACTAAATAAATAATGTTTTCATTCATCAATATCAAAACGATGCATAATCTATATGTATATATAAAAATGAAACCCGTTTTCCGTTGTCACGACATAACATGAAAACGGCTTGACCGATTAGGCTGTTTTTTTTTAAATAGTTCCTTGAAGTTCAGTGATGGTTCTTACGGAGAGAAAAATTCAAAAAAAAAAAAAGTTTGGTAAAGTAGGGTAGGTAGGGTAGTGTAGGGTAGTGTAGCCTGGTGTAGGGTAGTGTAGGGTAGTGTAGGGTAGTGTAGGGTAGTGTAGGGTAGTGTAGGGTAGTGTAGGGTAGTGTAGGGTAGTGTAGGGTAGTGTAGGGTAGTGTAGGGTAGTGTAGGGTAGTGTAGGGTAGTGTAGGGTAGTGTAGGGTAGTGTAGGGTAGTGTAGGGTAGTGTAGGGTAGTGTAGGGTAGTGTAGGGTAGTGTAGGGTAGTGTAGGGTAGTGTAGGGTAGTGTAGGGTAGTGTAGGGTAGTGTAGGGTAGTGTAGGGTAGTGTAGGGTAGTGTAGGGTAGTGTAGGGTAGTGTAGGGTAGTGTAGGGTAGTGTAGGGTAGTGTAGGGTAGTGTAGGGTAGTGTAGGGTAGTGTAGGGTAGTGTAGGGTAGTGTAGGGTAGTGTAGGGTAGTGTAGGGTAGTGTAGGGTAGTGTAGTGTAGGGTAGTGTAGGGTAGTGTAGTGTAGGGTAGGTAGGGAAGGGTAGCGTAGGATATGTAGGGTAGTCATTTGACGGGAGCGAAGCCGCGGGTAAAAGCTAGTACATTATATTTAACATTTCTCATTTAAAACCGTTGTTAAAGTTGTATGGCCGCAACTTATTTCTTGGGTTAATAATCTTAACACTTGAGACAAAGTCAAATAAAAATACGGATACCAGGCCGATATACAATACAAATAATAAAACTACCATTATTAGTTTTTCAAAACTAACTACTCTCAAAATGTAAAGTTTTATGAAAATATTCTCGCAATCGAAGCCGCAGTCGACGTGCTAGTTGAGCATTATTCAAAAACATGTAGGTACACAATATCTGTCTTCTCAGGGATGTGCCCTTACAGGCGTTGTACAGAGGGGGTGCCGGGGTGGTCTTTTAAGAGGACACGGGGCCCTCTCTATGTGCAGATGGTGATCACCGGGGTGGTTTTAGTGAGGTAAGAATCCCACACTCCCTGGTCTTTTTCCCCAAAAGACCAGGCGCCTTTTGAAGGTTTCCCCCCGACAACAAAAAAAAAAAAAAAAAGGTACACAATATCTTCATTCGTCTAAATGTCAACCAAATGCAACGAAAGCAGTTAAACATTTTTAGGCGTTACTAAAAATTAACAAACATCATCACTGAAAAATCAAAACTTAAAAAAGTTATTTAAAAATAGAACACACAATTCAAAACTAGCAAACGCCCCAAGCAACACGTAAGCCACAAAATAGCAAAGTTAAGCACCAATTGGCAGTTTATAGTTTAATAACATCTTTAAAAAAGCTGACGTGATAGCTTTATCTTGAATAATACAGTATTTAAACTTTAATTACACTGAAAGCTTGATAAGTTCTGCATAAAATTGGTATTCTTTTTTTAATCTTAATACTAATGATATTTGCTAGTGTTATGTTAAAGATATTCAAATAAAAGTGACTTAGACAGCTAGTAGCTACATAACAGCGGAAAATTCAGCTTTGTGCTGTACAACTTTGACAAATATTTCAATTATACAGCTTGATTCTGAATAGTTTATTGTTTGGTTTCTTTAAGCTGCACAACCCGTCAAATCGTACTCATTTATTCAGAATATGGATATTGATTACTCTTTTAGCGCTTAAGAAGCTAACTACTGCATAAATGAAGATGACTACGATCTTATGACAATCTTATAGCGAGAGAAGCGCACTAATTCTTTTTTGTGTAGCTCAATGTGGTAAATTATATGAAAAATAGATGTTTATGGATCTAATAACTGGTTATTAAGGATCCAGCGGAGATCGCTCGCTACTTCGAGTTGAGATGACAATAAAATACGTTCGCGGTATATTGCTATCTTTGTTTGGCAAAAACAAATGCGAAATTGCATATGTGTGTTTACGTGTGAGTCGGACAATCTTCACAGCATAATATAGAACAGTTTTGAACTTGACAAAACAATTCCATCAAAAACACAGCTTGTAAAAAAACTCAAGTCTCGCAACACTACTCTTCTACCGTAAAAATATGTGAGATCCATGTTATACCAAGTCAAAATATCTTGTATGTTTTAAATAAATGAATTTAGCTTTGTAATCGCATGAAAACACAATGTATCTCAAAAGTAATTAAGTAAATCGTTTAGTGCGATTACCAAGTCAAATCTTAAAAATGTAACTTTGTAATCCTATACATTTATATGGGATTACTAAGTTATATATGCAGTTGGTGTATCTAGAAAACTAGGCCGAAATTGCAAAATATTTTAGTTTTCCCTTGGTTTGTACAGTAAACACTAATTGTAATCAAAATTTGAAACTTCTGTCTCTATGTCTGCTAAAAGCACCTTAGACTTTTTATGTTCGTTCAGTCAGTGAGTGACAAAATTTAGAAACTTTGATAAGAAAATTTAATGAAATTTGAAATATATCGTCTTTTTATGAAGCCTGCTTGATCTAGTTTCGTCCACAACGAATTTATAAGAGGTTGGAAATGGCTCGAAATGTTTCGAGAAAGTAAACCTAAGTACCTACCTAATTAAAAAAAATTGAGTTCGGTGCCGCTATCGTAACACCCCCTGCTATTATTTTTTTTGATATTTTCAATGTACAGAATTTATACTTCTACAAATTTGATGCCACTTTTTTGCGTGACTTGGTGGGTGGGACACTACCGTGCCCCCAGATTACCTATGCTCCATTGAAGCAATAGGGTCGTCACTTTTAATGTTATCCTAAAAACAAATTTATTGCAAAAAAGTGTTCTGTAGTGATCAATCTATCGAATGGAAATCAATAATATTTTTATTTTACGTGGGCCTACATGGACACTTATGAAACGTCAGAATCTAGTGCGTAGTTCCAATTCGTCGTTTCCTATTGAGAAGAACCGGCAAGAAACTTCATGGTTACTCTTTTCAAAAAAATATTGGGTTTACAATATTTCCATACTAGCTGTGTCCGCGACTTCGTTCGCGTGGATGACAAAACTTATCAATAAGTTTTTAGTGTAGTACCTTCACTTCTATGTATATCAATAAATAAACAAAATGCCTAAAAAATAATATCTACATAATTATACGAATGACTAATCTTACCTAAGAAAACTAAAATACCCTACGTTACACACTATCAAATATACTACCTACACTTGAAATTAAAATCTATACGGTCTGCGCCCTATAAAAGTAAACCTAAGTACCTACCTAATTAAAAAAAATTGAGTTCGGTGTCGGTATCGTAACACCCCCTGCCATTATTTTTTTTGATATTTTCAATGTACAGAATTTATACTTCTACAAATTTATTATAAGTATAGATTACAATATTAACAGACAGATTAAGATTGATAACCAAAAGTACAATAAAAATAATATTTATCAAAAAACTGTTGAAATAGTAGAAATCAAATCGTAGTCTACAGTGTTCCCACATTCACACCATAAGAGAGGATAGACCCCTACGCTAGTGTGAATGCCTATAGGAGGGGAACCGATTTTCTAGAGGCGTAACTACAAATTTTCAGTTTTCAGACTTTTCCCTATATTTGCTATAAGACCTTTTTTATGCCAAATTTCATGATTCTAGGTCATCGGGAAGTACCCTATAAATTTTGATTACTTAGAGAGTATCAAAACGTACGTTTTTTGCGATATAAACGGTTGTAACTTCTTTTTTCGATAACTTATATGTTTGATTTGTGCACAGCTTCAAGAGATCGCGGGCCTATACTCGAACTCGACAACTCCACGCGTTCCCGAGATAGAGGATCTTGACAAACAAAGGTTTCGTTTTTGCCCGTTGAGGTACGAAACCCTTAAAACGAAACGATAATTGTTGAAAAGTTTTATAGGAAATTAAATTCGATCAAATATTTTTCGAACCTATGATAAGTAGGTAACCCTGGAGGAGCGACACACACGCTAGGACCTTGTGTACCCTGGAATGATTACGAAGTAATACCACACAATCTGAAGTGTACTTTATTTTCATTGCCATTAAGTTCATATTTTTGATTGACAAGTAAAAATGAAAAAAAATGTACCCATCAAGACGGAGCATAGAAAGAGGGTCCCTTTCTTACTCGTCTATGGACACCATGGTAGAAAGAGATAGAATACCCTTTTGTGAGTACGTTTTTGAGGTTGACGTAATCAATCCAGATAGTATAAATAATTCTGAGACACACTGACTGAGGTAATGTCATACCCACACACTGACATTTGCCTGCTGCGATTGCAATAAAAACTATTGAAAATTTGGGAGAAATTTG
The DNA here is from genome assembly GCA_030763345.1 of Mythimna separata. Classification (NCBI taxonomy): domain Eukaryota; kingdom Metazoa; phylum Arthropoda; class Insecta; order Lepidoptera; family Noctuidae; genus Mythimna; species Mythimna separata. Next base: position 14,296,826 of record CM061167.1, on the reverse strand, counting down.
GATGTGTTCCGTAATACCAAAAATGATGAATGAAAAATTAATGATTTTCCAATTTCTTTTCGTTTCTTTATAATTTGATAATAATATCTGTGTTCCTACGGAGAGATATCTTGAAGTATTGTTGTTTATAATATAGAAAAAAACAAATAAAAACATGACATTTTCGGTGTAAAAATGTGCAAAATTAAATTCGCTGTAATTTCGTTTGGGGTAAGTTTTTCAACAGAAAGACGACGTAGGAACCTAGATAATTATTGTCTGAATCCGAATAACATCATATAATGGTGTAAATATGCTTAAACTGCAAATGATTTTGGTATTACGTTTGTATGGAAAATCGACACTTCGCGCCAGCCTTAAAGAAATACAACGCTTTTATGCAAGAACCGCAAACTTTTTTTATAATTAATGACAAGATGTCTAAGTGAAAAGTGTAAAAAATCGGCCAAGTGCGTGTCGGGCCAAGCTCAGTGTAGGGTTCCGTAGTTTCCCGTCCGTCACAATAAGTGTCCCATACTTTTCAAAAACTTTTCGTCCCATCAAGTTCAAAATAATTTTCCTACAAAGTCTTTATAAAGCTATGAAAAAAATCTGGAAAGTAGTCCAGATTTTTTTCATATAACTTATGGTTCGAAGTTAGAGGGGGGGGGACATTGTTTTTTACTTTTAGAGCGATTATTTCCGAAATTATTGATATCATCAAAAAATGTTTTAGTAAACCCCTATTCGTTTTTAAATTCCTATCCAACAATATATCACACGTTAGGGTTATAATAGGGAAATAAAAAAAAATAACTTTCCACTTTAACATGTAAAGTGAGCCTCAGAGATTGGGCAGTGAATAAAAATACATCCCAAGCGGCTGTAAAAGATTTATTGGGTGTGATTAATTATAGATTTCCTGGATTTTGCGAAATTGATCTGATTGCTTGCTGTCTTGTTTCAACATCAGTATCTTCGGTATCTGTTCGATCTAACATTCTATTTAATTCAGCTTCGGCGTCTTCATATGAAAGAAAGTTTGATCGCTTCAAGATGCAGTCAGTTGTCCCCCTGTCTCGTTGGGGGACAACATTAGCATTTTTTGAAAGTACATCTCCATTCTTTTTGGGCCAGCACAACTTTCGCCTAGTTTCCCAGGAGGCAGGCACAGTCGACAGCTCAACCCGACCTCTGTGACGCGTAGCCACTATTTTGGACATTTTTCTAAAAACAAAGAAACAGTGAATATATTGTTACTGAACAAAGGTAATTTTCGCTAAGAAAGAAATTAAAAACTAATTGCAATTTTAAGAAACTCAATGGATGAATTTTGCTTCAATAGATCGTGATTATAGAACCCTAATGATCTGAATATGAGTACTGAGACGGGCAGCTTTAGAACCGTTTATCAGAACTGCGACATAAAACGTACTGTTAACCAAAAAATATGTGGATAAGACAGTTACAAGTGACCTGTTACGTAGAAATGTATAACAAATCTTCTGCGTGAACAGCTTATATTCAAAATCAACATCGTCGCCATTATTTATCCCAACATAACCTCTCTTTTCTAAAACTAAGCGATGATAATACAAATAATAAATATATGTTTTTATTAAAAAAACATTTGGGTAGTATTGAAATACCTACCTGTCTGTTTTCTACCACTTTAATTGGTAGCAATTGAATAAAATATGTTATTCGTCGAAAAGGGTTAATATAAGTCAATTGTTTATTTTTTAAAACTGGTTTTATCTTGTGGCGCTCGAAAATTTTACTATAAACTTATATATATTCTCACAGTAAAGTAGCATGCGTTTTAATAATTGTATTGTTAACAAAACATATTACCAAAAATTACTTACCAATATTTATAATTTCTTCCAGAGCGATGCCATCACTGTCACTTGGAAATTTGTCGCAAAATATATATGATCACAATGAATTATAAGAAACAAAATGCTAAATTTGTACATTTAATTACATAACTTCTTTATAAAATAACGAGAAAGATCTGAAATATGAATATTGTCTGAATATCAGAGATTGATATTTTCATCTGCTTAATAGAGTTTTAAATTCTGAACAAAGGGTCGATCAGCTTATTTGCAGAAGTTAACCAACCTTTCTGTATCCAGCTGGTATGCAGCTATTAACAAAATGTTATTCAGATTAAAGCGATGTATTTTGTGCCCAAATTGCTTGAATATCGCCTGTATAAGCGCTTATACAAACCTTATCCCTACATCTTTTACAGCTTATAGTCATCAGAATTGCTATTATATAAAAGTTATTTAGCTAGTTGGTGTTGCTTGGGGCGAGCACGGTTTTACACAAAATTGACCAAAGAAATCGTTTAATTCGCATGTATAGTCACACTAAATTGGAAATTCGAAGTTCATTTATTCATAGAAACACAATGAGCATCACTGAAATAAATATACAAAGAAAACCGACCTTACCTGCATTAAATAAAAAACTACAAAATGGGCATGAGCTTGAGCACATGTATGTATAGTACATGAAATAATTTGTAATCAAATAAATTATTTGGGTATAAAATTTTGTAATAAAGTAATATTAATACAAAAATCGCAGCAAGAAGAGAAAGTAAAATTTATACGCCTAGATTTATTTAAGCACACGCACGTTTTTTTTTATGGTGGATACATACATATCGCTGAGATAGAGACCAAAAATAATAAAAAATGTGTCTTCCTGCCTACCTTTCAAACTCATACACAGAAACTTTCTCTTGACTACTGTACTCCTTCGTCAAGCTTTTCAGCGGAATTTTTTCCTTACACTTGTCCTGATACGACAGCATTTTACGACACCGCGTGGCCCGGCTCACTGAATTAATAACTAGTACAGGAAAAGAATCAGAACTCCTATCTAAAATTCTACTATATGAGTTTTGATAATCGTTGATAACGACGCGTCGATAAATTTTTACATACAGCTGATAGGTCGCTGTCAAAATAGGAATCAATCCCAACCGTTCAATCTCTACTTATAAATAGTACACTCCGTAGTTAGTTTAATCTATGACTCTACGATAGCAGTGGTAAAGCGACTGGCTGATGCACTGCGTGTCGTGGGTTCGATTCCTGCGCGAAACAAGTATTTGTGTGCCCTACAGAGAGGCTTTGGGTGTCTTGTAAATTATATAAAGGTTTTCTTAATTAAGTGACTCATTAAAAGTGAGTAAAAAGTTCAATTATGAGAGACTAAGGTTCGTACTAGGGAAACTCTTTATTATGGATCGCCAGGCCTGTTCCCTAAAGAACAGATTTTTTATGCATTTTCATCTAATTATATTCCTTTCCACCCTCACTTACGGAGCACAAACGTCAAAAGTCCGCATTCTGCCAGCGAGAAATGGTACGAAGTATTCTCGGAGTAAACAATACAAATCGCAGACGTAGGCAACTCAGCCGCCAAACTAAAATGAAACTGCCGCATGTCGCAACGAAATTGGGTAAAGGCTTACACTGACTGGATCCCAAACAGCAGGAGCCGGTGACGCGGGAGGCCCAGGAGGAGATGGCATTACGATTTGGACCTCTAACTCAAAAATTGGCCAGAAGTAGCTAAGTATAGAGACGAGTGGAGAAATGGAAGAGAGGCTTTTGCAGTGCAGTGGGACCTCAGTGAGTGGGACACAACACAATAATCAATATTCCAACCACCATCAAACATTTCATTTTTTATACGTTTCGATGGGAAATATCTGCATGAAAGAAGAACAAACGAGAAGAGAACTGCATCATATAACTACGTGTGAGTTGTGAGCGTGTTGGTGTGTGATGGTACTGTTGAAAAATTGAATACATGTGCGACTTTACATTTTTGTCAACACATCGTATGTACAGTTCTTGGAACGGTGGGTGACTGCAAAATTAATATAGAATTATTAATCTCTCAGTCACAGGACCGGTCCTTATAGCGACGCTTGGGGCAGGCCTATGTCCCACAGTGGGCGTCTTTCGGCTGAGATAATGATGATGATGATGATTACACTCTCATAAACAATTGTGATAACCCAATCGCATAACATCTTTAATTAAAATATAATCGGATAATAAAAACATATAAAATATACTTCCCACAATAAGATATGATTTCATAATCGCAGTCTTTCATTTCATATTTCACGTATCGATTATTGCGATCGAGGGATCGAGTGGCAGTTACTATGGAAGGAATATTATCATCTATACTAATATAATAAAGAGGTAAAGTTTGTTTTTTTGTTTGTATGAGGTAATCTGTGGAAGTACTGGTCCGATTGCTAAAAATTTTTCACCAATAGAAAGCTGCTGTATTCCTGAGTGACATAGGCTATATTTTATGTACGCGGGCGAAGCTGCGGGTTAGTAATTTATAAAAACATAAACGGAGAAAAGAAGAAGAAACATTCACAGCTTAGTTTTGATTTGTCAAAACACCACTAATTTCCTAATAACATACTGATAAGATGCGTGGACGAGATCGACACATGAACTTGAGTGATTACTAAGTACGACAAATGTCCTAGTGGGGGAAAGCTTGAAGTGCTACGTGGGTTTAAGGTCTGTGCGTAGCGTCGTAGAGGATCTACGCCGTAGAGAATGTTCGTAGGCCGCTACGAGCATCTATAAAACTTTAAGCCCCAAGATTCAAGAACCAATGAGGTCTTCAGTGTCAAAGCGTCTAATGCCACTTCAGTGTATTTATAATTGTATATATACTCGTAAATACACTGAAGCAATAGAGTCCTTTTAGTTTTTAGCGTTATTTATACAGTACCTACCTAATGTAGTAGGGCTCTTCCCTACTCATCAATCGTTTGATGAAATGGCAACGCATAAAAAGTTAAATTACGCCTTAAAACTCTATTCGCATTCAGTACTTCCGCCATCGACTCGAAAATTTCTGAAAATTGATCACAACAAGGGCTTTCGCCATTTTCGAAATAAAAAAATTGATCGCAACAAACAGGTGCATGTTTTTAAGGTATTGGAGGAAAAAATTGAATGAAAAAATGTAATGATAATAAGGCAGATAAAGCTTACGATAGGTATCTTGTTGCTATCTAAATCAAAATTTAAATGTACAAAATGGAATCGACATTTTCAAAGAATTTGTGGGTGTGTCTCTTCATAAGGTTGCTCGCCCACGACCGACAATCGGTGAACGATTTTTTGTAGGTGAAAAATAGAACACACTGATAGCAATAGTGCAACGCACACGACCTACAAAAAGTCGGTCCAAATATACTACAGTCTGTTCAATAATTCTGGAGACTAAAATGACATTTCAACACCAAAGAACTGGCGTCATTCCTATAGAAATTTTGACATTACTTATGTCAATTTAGTCTCCGGGTTTATTGAACAGACCATAAGTATAGGATTATAATATGTGCCGATTATCGGACCTACAAAAAGTCTGTCGTGGGCGGGCAGCGTAAGTGTGAGAGGAGGGAGAGGCCAACGAAAAGATAGATTGTGTGAAGAGTGATAGGAATGAAAAAGGAGTTAGTTATAGCTTCACGGTTGACAGGAAAGAATGGAAGAAAAAAACGTGATGCGCCGATCTCAAGCAACAAGGGAAGGGAGCAGGAAAATGATGATGAAATATCTATAATAACTGTTTTTCTAATTCAATGCCCCCACATTGTATTTGATATAGTTAAGCGCTATAGGTTAATCTAGTTCGCCAATATCATGGGCCTTACCGGACAGATTGATCAATAAGAATCGTACCCCATTTTAAAACTAGCTTCGGCCATCGGCTTCGGCCGCGTGAATTTAGGTTTCTCCATACAAACCCAAACCCGTTTCCGCATTTTGGAAAATTCTCTCTTATTTATTTATTTATATACTCGTTCATTGTACACCATAAATAAAACTTTTAAAAGGATCTTAGGTCGTAATAGTAAACCTTGTGCAAAATTCCACGCTCTTAGTCCCAGTACTTTAGTCTGTGCGTTGATATATCAGTCAGTTTATATAAATGAAAGAAGCCGTTACTTTATGCATATTATCAATGCACTAGGCTGTTGAATAATTTCTTTATCTCTTATCTAAGATTCCTCACTTTACGGAGATATCTTGTAATTGAGTTGATAATACACATTATCTTAAATGTCGTAATGTGAGTCTCAGTTATTTAGACTGTTTTCCTCTTCTGTTTTCCTTAAGTAGGTGAAATATTTATGAAAATTAATAAAGAAGTCGACAAAAACGTTTTTTTATTAGTTAGGCATAGGTTCGGCGTTTGACCACTATGCCACCTAATAGTAAGCGATGATGTGGTCGACGATAGAGCAACTTGTTTAGAAGTAAGGTTACTAAGCCAAGAGTTAGGTAACTCTTGGCTTAAAGACTCCTAAGTTGAACTCGTCGGAATACAATATTATTTTTAGTGTATGCGAAACCTGAATATATTTTGTTCAGAATCGTTAACTGAATTGATTCTAATAATTTACACACCATGTTATATTTTTTCCTAAAAAAAAAATATTATGTATAAGTTGGTACACCTACGGCGTGCGTGCACTGCGAGCTCGCGCCCGTACATCCTTTCTACCCTCAGTCGACAAAATGCCGCCAGACGATTCGCACGTGTGTATTCGCGCGAGCAAGCGTATCATCATAAAGCTTATGATTCCGTGACTTTCATGATACGGTTTTGAAATTTTGTACATAGATTCTTTATATAAAAATACTAGACACATGTTTGAGGGCATTTATCATAAAAATAATGTTGTGTAAATGCTTAATATTATAATAGTGAGCGAGCTTTAAAAGACCTCAAAGAGTAACGTCAGTTAAACCGTTTACCGTTCATTTGTTTGAGGATTGATAGGGACTTAACGTTTTATAGACAAAGTAGCTGTCCCCCACGGTTTTACCCGTGTCTTTGCTTACTGCTCAACTCCTACCCTATTGGTCGTAGAGTGGTGTTTGGTGTTATATATCCTTTCTCTATAATTATATGTACATGCTGTCCGAAATTATTATTTTTAGGGTTCCGTACCTCAAAAGGAAAAAACGGAACCCTTACAGGATCACTTTGTTGTCCGTCTGTCTGTCTGTCTGTCTGTCAAGACCGTTTATCTCGGGAACGCGTGAAGGTATCAAGTTGAAATTTAAACAATATTCTCAAGTCAAACTTCAAACTACACAAAAATAAAACTTGTAAGTTGACGCGAAAAACAGATACGCCCGTTTATACTGCAAAAAACGTACATTTCGACACCATCAAAGGAATCAAAATTCATGGGGTACTTCCAGTTGACCTAGAATCTTGAAATTTGGCACGAAGTAAGATATTATAGCACAAATATAGGGAAAAGTCTGAAAACTGAAAATTTGTTGTTACGACACAAGAAAAAAAATGAAAAATCTTCAAGACTCGATTCGAGAATTGAACTGTTTTCATATGTAAGTTGAAGGTATCGAGTTGAAATTAAAATCATGTAATACGGTCCGCAGTCCCTTGAAGCTGTGCAAAAATCAAACTTGTAAGTTGACGAAAAAAAAGGATACAAAAAAAACCGTACATTTCGACACTATCAAAGGAATCGAAATTCATAGGGTACATCCCGTTGACTTACGTAGAATCTTTCAATTTGGCACGAAGCAAGGTATTATAGCACAATTATAGGGAAAAGTCTGAAAACTAAAAATTTGTAGTTACACCACAAGAAAAACTTTTTTTTGAGAAATCTTCAAGACTCGATTCGAGAATTGAACTGTTTCCATAGGTAAGTTGGTACGGAACCCTCAGTGCGCGAGTCCGACTCGCACTTGGCTGGTCTTTTTTAATTCGAATCAAAAACCATGACCATGACTCCGCCTGGAGTGTACGACTGAGAAGAGAATTTCAATAAGTAGTTCTTGAGTTTAGCGCGTGCAACCACATGAAATCCAGTCAAAAACATTTCCATTTAATATTAAATGTAACTCTGTCTGTCTGTTACGCTTATCTATATTTTATTGAAATTTGGTGCGGCGTAAGTTTGAAACCGATGGAAAGACATGCTTACATGGGATGGGCTGCCTTTTATACTTCGCGTCCACAATAACTGACGTAGGCACCTTTAAATCCTTCCTCAACGGAGAGCTTTGGCCGAAGGGTGTCGTGTATCGACGACTTCGTGGAAAGACACCGACCTCTCAGCGAAACACGACGCCGTCACCTCATGTGCAAATAGTTTCTTTTATGTGTATTAATTTATTATTTTGTATGATTTATTTGTGTTTTTTTTTCCTATGGGCCATAGTTGTCTAATAATATAAACGACTTTTATTAAAAATATAATATACCTAGTTTATATACGCCTCTAATTACTACTTAGGGCCTGTTTCACAATGTCCGAGTAGGCACTACTCACTGAATAAATTCAAAAATGTGACAGAATTCGTATGAAATTATCTGTCAAGTAAGATACTCGAAACTTAATCATAGGTGGTGAAACAGGCCCTTAGGGTATTATTTTAATTCAGCATCCGATGGCAACACGCAGAACGCCAATGAGAAAAGTCATCTCTATCACACAGGTATTAGTGACTGAGACTAGCAGCCGAACGATATGACATCAAATTACATTTCGGACTTCTCTTTCTTATTAGCTTTATATCTTCGCTGTCAATAAAGATATTTAAAAAAATCTTTTATATTTATTTACTAGAGCTGAAAGTGTATTCATTTAGTAAATAAGAAAATGAATGCATATGCCCCAATAATAAAGTCGTATAAAGGCACACCCATTTATCAATTACACGAGTATTACACGCTATAACTGTAGCACAAAAACAAAGTAAAACCACAGATTACTAAATAGTTACTACGTAAGTAAAACCGTGTAAGTTTGTAAACTAACGTAATCACGGTCGTTGCCAAGTGCCGTGGTATTATTAGTTCCAGATGTGACGTAAGGCGTACGGTTACGACGCTTTCAATGACCAATCCCTACGTGAAACTATGACGAGATACTAGAGCTAAAAATACTACTGATGGAATACTCCGTGGGCACGACTGAAAGAAATGTTTGTTGTATCTTGCCTACTACTTTTCTCAGCAGGCTGACAGTGCGAGACGCTCTCGTGCAGACTAGATAGATAGAGAGATAGATATATACATATACCAATACTCGGTATAGTACACCATAAAATATTTATGGACAGTAGGAGCTGAAAACAAGACTCATTAACACCTTTCGTATTATACTCGAGTAGGCGTCAGAATGGCAAAAGGAGCCTTAACCTTTGTTGACTTCGAAAAGGCCTTTGATATGTTGGAGTGGTCCAGCATTATGTCTCACCTTCCGGACATTGGACTAGGTACTACCGAAAAATCCGCCTATTAGAGATAATCTAAAAATATTCTTGCAAGGAAACTCACGATGTTTTCATCTTGTTTGCCATTGCAGTGCAGGTATGGCACTCCCACGGCTGTGACCTGCTTGGCAATCACGAAAACTGCACAATATCTTCGGGTTCAATTTCAAATCTGTGCGGCTTTACACGCGCGAGGAGGAACGTGTAAGGTATCAAGGTCATCTCGCGCAAAAGGTCTTCGTCAACTCTCGTCTTTGTCGCTTTCTTGGAATTTACTGGCCCGAGAACATCTCTAACGTAGAGCTGTTGGAGAAATGCCACGAATGCTCGATCGACCGTCAGATTAGGGTCGCATTCACATTTTTCACTTGACCAATTATAACAGCGTTGCAGGTTGCAGCGCTACGACCACCACGCTGCAACCGCTGGGTTCGAGCAACATGAATGAACTGTAACGATGAAACAATGTTGTATGTATTAGATTAAAGTTTTGGTAAAAACTAAAAAAACTTGACAAAACGTAGCCACTATTTTGTACAATAAGTCCACTACTACTATTACTTGTCTAACTTGGAAAAGGGATTTTAACTCGCACTTCAAGTTTATTTTGCGAATCGAATTTGTTTAGTTGACCAATTGAAAGATTGTCTGACGTAATAAAAGCGTCATGTTTCCAACCGTCGCAAAAGTTATACTCTAATAGGTATAGCTTTTCAAGGTCATATCGTTGGACGACTTAACTTCATCGATAATGGCCTGTTACGCAGACGGCACAGGAGGGTTCTTACCAGGCGGCAGTTAAACTAGCGACACGCGGGACTGTGAAAGTCGTGAAGAAGATTCAGAAGTTGGGACCCGAGGTGACACTGCACAAATCCGAAACCATGTGTTTTCGTAGCTCTCAAAACGCGCCGTCCATGGCTGTCGGTGGGGCTACGGTCGCTACAAAAGCGACTGGCTACTAAGCTGAACGCGTTCCAGAGGGTTATGGCCATTCAGGTGGTGCGGGGATGCCGCACGGTCTTCTGCGAAGCGGTGAGGCTCCTTGCTGGCCTGCCGCCATGGTATCTGGAGAAAACAGTCCTTGCAAGCATGCACGATTTGCACATGGAGATGCAACGCCCGGGCTAAACTCTGCTGCCACGGCCAGACGTACCTACGGAGTTCCGGCGAGGTCTCATGGTGCAATGGCGACAACGACTGTCACAACCCATTGCTAGGCACACCGTAATCACGGCGGTAAGTCTGTTTGACTGGAATGGTTCGCCGACTGGCCGCCGTAGAGCGTAGTGATCCACGCGCTCCTCAAAGAGATGTCAGCAAACCGTAGGGGCCCAGCCGGGCCAATGCCCTCAAGAACCTCGGGGAATTTGGAAGGAAGTCATTAAAAATCAAGTGACAAGCCCTCTCGCTCCACCAGGAGTAGGAGAAGTCATAAATAAACTTCATCGATAAATTCTTCAACCTAACTTTTGTTATTGTTTAGACTTGAACAAAAACTACGTGCGCAACGTCACTAGTCGATCAATGAACTGAGGCGCGGCCGCATCGCAGATGTAACGCTGTAGTCGCGCATCTTCTATTTATATGGGATCAAGGCAGCGCGGTTGCAACACAGCAGCACTTTGCAGCGAAGGCGCCTTTAGTCAACATATTTTGCTACTAGAAGGTATTCCTATTATTTTATTTTTTCTAGTATTGATTGAGTGAAGTTTGTTTTTTTAGTAGCCACGGAGTAGATTTTTTAAGTGTGGATAGAGTTGCGAGATCTCATGGCGATATGTCAACTATGACAGTCTGAACCTAACTTAGGACACGCCATTAGCATCGCAGTAAGTCACCTCTTTGGGGAGTGACTGAAGAGCATCTTCACCTTTCACGTGACGCAGGCCCTCCCGGAATATGGAAGTTCGGGAGGTTCCTGCACTTTGATTCAGGTGAAAGAAACGCTCGGGTATCACCATTGTGGAGAACGTCCGGAGGACGCGGTGGAGGTCAACATCGCTTGAGTGGAGCACCACCGTGTCTTCGTGGCAGTGATCGGCGGCGGTGATTTCTCGCACCGGGCGCTGGTAGAGGCCATGGTCTGAAGTGGGGGGAAATGAGGGGCAGTCGCCTTCTTCAGCGGAGCAGTAATGCTAGCGAAGGAGACGGTCGCACACGAGGGACAGACGTCCTCATGCTCCAGCCGCCGCGACCTCAACCCAGACTACCGGCCACCGGGGTCGTAGTTGATGTGGAGCGAGGGGAAGCGTGAAGCTCAAGATCAGTCTCCAATACTACTGTGGACGCCTTCTGCCCAGCTAGAGGACGGACATAGTATTAAAGGTTAGTCATGGTTCCTGTCTGTTTAATGTCTGTGTATTAGCGTGGTTCACGAGTTCCTAGCATGTATGTGGGCAAGTTCGAATGGGGTTTCCCCAGCTTTATTGCCCATGTGTGATTGTGAGACATTAATTACGACCGCGATACAAGTTCAGTTTCTAATTATTATGAAAGAAATAATTTTTGCATAGTCATGTCTTGGTGATCACATTTCATTAAATTACACAACTTGATAATATTTACCTACTTATCTTTTGTTTGTGTACTTATCGGATTTCCTGTACCTAGTTACAACAAACTTATTCTTGGTATTTATTGCACAACTGATGAATAATCAAAATAATTTGTGCAAATCATAATAAGTCAGCATAAAAAGGAAAGTAGGGGAAGTTCAGTATATTAGGAATACCATTTGACTTTCTAGAATAAATCGAAAATTAAACAGGTTGTCTTATAATAAAAATAATTAAAAATACAAATGAATAGAAGCGTAAAAACTTTAAAAAAATTCAATAAAAATAAAATTTCAACTTATGAATAAAGTACGAAAATTCTACTATGTCGTAATTGTTAATTTATCTGTCTGGGACGACTGTCGTCTCTAGATGTTTCCATTATTACGATTCACCATCATTATATCAGTTTTATAATGTTCCCACTGCGAGGACACTCAGACCTCCTCTCTAGGAGAGGGAATGGGTCATAATCAACTACGCAAACGTTTTCGAATTTTTGGTACTAGGACATGCATAAATTAGCCTGGCTGGGTTGGAACCCAACAACTCGGATTTTTAATAATCTACTACAAACTGGAAATTCTCTTAGATCCTGTTATGCGGCTTGGAAAAGAGTGTTGATCCTTAAACGTTGAACTATTTGCTGTTGTGCATATATAATACATCCATTTTTTTTTCAAACAAAACGGTACAAGCAATTGCCACCAATTGCTTGTACCGTTTTGACCCTATCCACCTTTTCCTGTTTTGATTTGATCGGATATGTCAGATACTAATCATAAACCATTTACATTTAAAAAACTGATAGATGCGCTTCACCATCAACGATTGCATCACTGGTTACCACCCGGTTAGATTATCACCAACCAAAACATATTTTTGAATAGGTATTCCAAATAATCTGCAGTATTCCAAATAAGTCGTCTTTCCTTTAAGTACCTAATTGTTAAACAATATCATTTAAAATTAATTTCTATTTATTCATGCAATAGAGCTTCAGTATCCTTAATTTAAGCCGTATTAAAAAATAAAAGACAAATAATAAAAAAAGAAATTATTACAACAGATTTTAATATATAACGTAAAAGAACACTTACATTCTAATGGTAGATACATTCCGTATAGCAACATCTTACTGATATATACGAGTAAGGCTGCGATCACACTGGGGTACATTTCTCTTGGTTATAGAAATGTAGGTAACTATGTACTACTTAGTTTGGGGTACAAACTGCAACATAATGTTAAAACTAGTGCTGTAGTGGGGAAGTGACTTGTAACATGGCACTTTGTTCACTGTTTTGAATTTGTACCATGTAGGTACTTATTCAATCTACCTGATATGAATTCCTATGAGTACCTATAGAAGTGTTTTGCAGGGTTCCTGATTTGTGAAAAAAAAAACAACGCAGTATTGTGTGTCATTTTGCAAGAATTTTTCTGCCAAAATGACACACAAAATACCATGTCTCTGAATACCATTGTCCAATTTCCATTACATTAAAACAGTATACTGAAGTTACTGAACCTGGTAAAAGAATTCAAATGTTGACTTCTTTTACCTACGAATAATACGAATCGTATTGAAAACAACATTGACATACAAACAAAATTAGATTCGATTAGCACCTGCTCTTTAAACTTTACTTTAAATTCTATTTCAGAAAAACATTCCTCTGTAAAGAATCTATAAATAAACAAAACATGAAAAGCTATAAACAATGAGAAACTGTTTAAAAAAAAGCAATACTAATAAAAAATACATAATATCTAGACTAATTATTATCTTAGTATGACACTAGCTTTTGGTTTTATCTAAAACTATTATAACCATGCAAATGCAATACGGTTTGCTTACTTTAATACTGACAAAATGGAACATTTGTGACATCCCCCTTTTGATTACAATTAGTACAAAATTATTCTTAAATCTAATTGTCATTAGGAGATCTTTGTTACTGAGATATATTCTGTATACAGTTTATTATATATTTCCAGCTGGTTGAGATTTCCTGATATAAATATATTTGCTGTACTTAGGTATACGAAGAGTTGCAGGCAGTGAGGGCTTAAGCCATATTTTGACCTTTGCACATTTTCCAGTAGGCACCCCGTTGGTTGAAGAGTTCGGAGTGGGTTCCACGTTCAACGATTTTGCCTGAAATAGTAGAAAAAAATAGTACTTTAGATTTGACTGAAGAATACTATTTTTAAAACCCCGTGTGAGACGCTAAATAATTTATTGATAAATACTATTACATTAAAAAGTTTTAACATACCTTTATCCACGACACAAATGAGGTCCGCGTCTTTAATGGTGGAGAGCCGGTGAGCGATCGTGATACACGTGCGACCCTTAGCTGCCTTCTCCAGTGCTTCCGATACAGCCTGAAAATATAAAAAAAAGAGAAATCAGTCATGCTAGTACCAATGATGACATATACGTCAGAAAAACTGAAATGAGGTAGCTCACAATGGGCCTCATCAAAGGGCAGTGAATAGGGCTATACTCGAAGTTTCCTTGCATGGTCACTACAGAAATGAAGATATCCGCAGGAAACGAAGGTTACCGACATCGACCGAAGAATCGCCGAACTTAGGTAGCAGTGGGCAGGGCACGTTGCTTGCAGGACAAATAGTCCAAAAGGTTCCAGAGTAGCGATTGGCAACGTAGCGTTGGGAGGTTTCCCGCAGGGTGGACCGATGACCTGGTGAGGGCCACGAGAATGCGAGATGCACAGGACTAGTCGTTATGGCGACACTTGGTCGAGGCCGTTGAGGTCTATATCCAACAGTAGCCGTCTTTCACTTAAACAATGATGGATGATGCTCTCTTACCCGTTCACTGTTCGCGTCCAACGCCGACGTGGCCTCGTCGAGCAGCAACAGCCGCGGCGACCTGATGAGCGCGCGCGCGATACACACGCGCTGCTTCTGCCCACCCGACAGCTGAGCGCCGCCCGAGCCTAGATTTGTTACAGGTATCTCTTACCCGTTCACTGTTCGCGTCCAACGCCGACGTGGCCTCGTCGAGCAGCAACAGCCGCGGCGACCTGATGAGCGCGCGCGCGATACACACGCGCTGCTTCTGCCCACCCGATAGCTGAGCGCCACCAGCACCTAGGTTTGTGTCGTATCCCTGAAATATCGACAACAATCGATTAACAATCTCGTCTTGCATCTTTGACAAAGTCCTGAGATATTTCTACGCTTAGTTATGTGCAAGATGATTGTGTATTTTGGGTCAAGATGTTCCAGGAATGTTTATTTCATGGTCACAGGTCACAGCTTAGTATACTACTACAGGTGCCTGCCTCGGAAAGAACGTAAAGCCATTGTTCCCAGTTATAATTCGTAAATTTTTGAGGCGTTACAGGTAGTCTAACGCCAGAAAGTCTGACCATCAATTTATCCAAGGAGTATTGTGTTGCCCAGTAACTGAGTTATGGAGGTCTGATAGGCAGTCGCTCCGTAATATGGTAAGTCGATAAATGTCGATATGCTCCTAATTAGAAAAAGGCTACAGAGATGATGATGGATATGATGATAGATGATTTGAACAAGTTACAAAGTCCAAAACAGACTTAGGACTATCGAGTTCTTCCTGCTTCCCTGTTTTTGGAATCAATGATTTTGTTATACTTATATAACTTACTTTAGGCAGAGAGACAATGAAGCTGTGTATGTTAGCGGCCTTAGCAGCAGCGACCACCTCGTGCATGGTGACCTTCCGGTTGTTGTCTCCGTACGCGATGTTTTCCGCCAGGGTGCGGTCGAAGAGGATGGGTTCCTGTTGGACCACTCCGAGTTGTCTGCGCAGTCGTGGTAGGGTCAGAGATGACCTGATGTCGCGGCTGTCTAGTTCCTGTGAATCATCATACAGTTGTAGGGACATCTACAACGTCAGATACAAACTATGATTCCTGCATCGTGCACCAGTTAAGAGGTCCGTGGCACGAAAGTAAAGTTTTTCATCGGAGGTATGTGGGACCTCCGTTGAAAAGGGAGGATCCTCCGACCAGACGGATGTTGTGTTTCGTGGGCTACTGCCTGATAGATGATTTCGGGTTGTTGTATCTATTCCCATCACGCGGAGAACTTTGATTGCGCGATGCAGGATTCGTAGTTCGTATGTGACGTCGCAGATGTCGCTATACAGTGGAGACATTAATGGAGAAGAATGCTGTACTCGTAAGAAATGACACTAATCTAAGTAAAACTGTCCGAATTACTTATGGTTGTGTTTATTTGTTATTAATATTTATTTACAATTACGTCTACCACGCGAGTGGAGTGTGAATTAAAAGCTAATTAAGGTACAATGTTTATGCAGGTGTAACTTTTGGATCGTAGCCAACAGAGACTTTGAAATAATGCTGTAAACTAAATAATGCAATATGTATTTCACGAAGCTACAACATCTACAACCTGTGCGTGTTAATGTCGCACCTGGTTTGAAGACAGTTGCTAAATTCAATACTCAAAAACAGTTGGTTTAAATTAATTAGATTTCTGTGGGTTTAAAGCATCGTAAAGTAGTACGTCGTGAGAAACTTCTAGCGCAAAATAAATATCGATATTCTAAAAACTAAAATAAAATATAATATAATAATTACGCTCAGTTCTTTTTATTAAACGTCATTAATTCGAGACAGGTGCCATGTAATCATCATGGGTTGTATTATTACTGATAGCAACAAATGATGAAAAGATGAATGACTAATAACTTATTAAGTATAAGTTTACTTTTCAATTTTATGCAAAGTCACAATGATGCGTACAAATCTGAACGCAGCCTAATTACAGTTATAAATTTAATTTCATTAATGATTAAATATAACGAGCTTATCTTTGCTTTATTGCTATCATAAGGTGACGATTAGCCCAACAATAAGATTGTAGTTAAACACACTAGATGTTATGCAACAATGTGTGGTGTACAGTCATGCGCGTAAATACGTACCGTACACTAAAACTAGAAATTTACTAAACTATAATTGTAAAGATTAATTGTAAATAACTAATTTCTATAGGTTAAACACATATTTAAAAAATATTTAAGTATATAATAATGAACCATTGTAAAGATTAGGTAACATTGTTTATTTAAACTTTTGTAAAAGACATATACAAGAATTTTATCACTGATCGAATCCTACACGTCACCAAAATCCTAGAATCCTGTACACAGCACAGCATGCAAAGGTTTCAAGGATTTTCTTAGCTTTTGGTCACTGCAGCACTGGAGCAGATTAGAATCCAGTCTATGCTTACTGGGTCTAATCTGCTAAGCGTACTTAGCAGATTAAGCAAAGCAAGTAAATGCTTTGAACAGAATTGGGTCATTTAAACATATTTGATTTTCAGAGATAGCAGGTAAGCCTTACCAAAGTGTAAATAAACCTCCATTGAAGAGGATGTGTCCCATGAGTGATCCAGGCAACTATCCAATTGTTGATTCCGGACTGTTGTATAATTATATTCTAGTCATGCGGAAAACTCTAATACTGCGATGCAGGAATTTGTATTTTAGTTTCTATGCAGTGTCATAGATGTTGGCACAGATTTATTACTTACAATGTTACCAGAGTCAGGATCATAGAACCTCTGCATCAGCTGCAGGACTGTGGACTTGCCGCAGCCTGAAGACCCAACTAAGGCCACTGTCTTCCCAGCATCCACCTTCAGATCAATGCCTTTCAGAATTCTCTGGTGAGGACGAGTAGGGTAGCTGAACTCCACATCCCGGACGCTGAAGTTTCCAGTAGCAGTCTAGAAGTATAACGAAACATATTCATTAACATATATTCACATCAGTAATCGACAAAATAGGCAAATAAAAATAAAAATAAAGAATCACGAAGGCGGCCTCTGTTTGGGGCGATGTTAGGTAATCTGGTCAAGTTCAATAACTTGACCAGATGCTAAAACCAAGGCGTTTTTTTTTCCACCAAATAGAACCCGTTGCATCAAACTACACTTTTTCAATAACTGACCATTTTGAGCTTCTTGGCGTAACGTTATCATCCAATGACCCTCAATTTTGGCTCATACATCGAGGCAAAAGCATAACTGGCTGCCAAAAAATTAGGGATCCTAGAAAAGGTGAGACAGTATTTCATGTCGAACGGAACAACAAGTCCAATCGCCTTTGTAGTACCTACTGCTCTCAGAGGATGGATCTGCCAAATCCAAAAACCAGCTAGATGCGCTAGAGTTGATTGGAAGGGAACCAAGAAGATGCACAAATCGAGTCAAAACTTTGAAGCCTTGAGCATCGACGCCGCGTCGCTAACCTGTCGGTTTTCTATCGTTTATATTTCGGGAAATATGCATGGGAACTGCATAATTTAGTTCTATCTATTCACGGCGGTACTCTGCCTGAACGGGGCACACCTCTACAATATGCTCCAGTATGCTGGCAGTTCACACAATAGTGAGTCACGGTCGTTTTTGATGCCAATCCGGTGCAGGAACCTCCTGAACTTATCATGTCCAGTGAGGACCCGCTTAAGTGGGCACACCTTGACCTCTTTCCTGCCACTCCACAAGAGGTCTTATCGCCATAACTATGGCGTGCCTAGCACTGGGTTGCGACACTCGTTTTCGTCACCCCGGCGTTGCATCTCCATGCGCAAGTCATCCATGCGTGCAAGGACTGTTGCCTCTCGATCCCATAGCACTGGGCCAGCAATGAGGCTCGCCGCTTCGTGGCAGATCGTGCGGTATCCCCGCAATATCCAAATAGCCATGGCACTGCGTGATGCTTTTAGCTTGACCGCCAGTCGTTTTCGCAGCGACAGCGTCCACATCGACGCTCTGTAAAGAGCCATAGAATCGAACGACCCCTGAGTAGAGCCTCCGGCAGGAGTAGTGATGGGGTGTATTAGGGTACAAATACAAAAAGCTACTGATAATATGATTATGGAAAAACGGTCAATCAAAACCAGCAAAATAACGCAGCGATTAATTTTGAACTGTCTGACCGCGAGCGCGTGAGGGAACGGTCCTCACGCCGCCGCCGCCGAGATCCCGATCCCGATTTCCGACCACCGTAGGCGCGGGTTCGCGGACGGCGAGCACTGGGTAGCTCGCCGTCCGGCAGTCTGGAAATAATCTGGACCGAGCCCAGTCGTCAACGGCGCGTTCTGTTCCACGCGCGCCTCAAGGAGATGTCAGCAAACTGTAGGGGCCCGGTAGGGCCGAAGCCTCTGGGGGGAACATGTGGTATTCCTAACGGTTGATACCGAGTCCCCCCCAGAACGAAGGCAACGAAGGAACGGGGTAGGGGTTTAGTCAGTAAGAGTCTGACACGCCCTCCCGCTCCGCCCAAGAGCGGGGGAAGTCATTCTGATGATTCCCCTACCATAAAAAAAAAAAAGTAAAGCAAAGATTTATTTTTACCCAATCTTTCTTGTCTCTAATTCCATCTTCCGTCCTGACTTTGGGTGTTCTTTGGATGATGGACAGGATCCTGGCTCCACAGGTCTTGGCCGAGTTGAAGCTTGGCACGTACACCAACGACTGGCCCAACATGTAGGCTCCGTACATGATAGCTTCGTTGACCCTGAAAGGAAAACATAATTCATTTAGAAATTCATTATTACATACTCGTATGTATTGTTACGCCGTGAAACTTGAGTACGCTATATCTTCGACGAAACCAAGAGTAGCATCAAATAATTAAAACGCATTGCTGTGCGAAGCTTCGAGAATAGTAGTACATACTCAGGCCTGGCAAAATCCAGAAAAGTCCGACATACGCTATTATTATTAGATAAAATTCAGTAGGTAGTCATGTGGGCGGATAAGGGAATTTGTACCTTCCGGCATTAGCAATAGAGTCGAAACTCGCATGTAAGGTGGTAGATAAATACCTACTTACGAGAATAATAATAATGATTTATGGCCTCCCGATCAGACCCTATTGTTCTAGAATGTCCTTGAAACGTCGGTATCGAGAAATGTCGATGGCTTCGCATATAAATACGGGCCCCCAGCTGGAAGCCAGTTCAGTTTGATTTCGTCAGCGATACAGAGCGAACTACCTAAGTGCTTGAAGTGATACCTAGCGACCTAAGCGATACTAAACGGAACTCTGAGTGTTTATAGTGATTGGTTATTTGTTGATTGGACTAATTTGTCATTGTTTTGTGGTGAATAAAGTTCTCTGCTAGTAAACCGGCATTTAATTACTCACGTTCGTAACAACTGGTGTCAGAAGTGGGATGCCATTACTACAGAGGGACGACGAACAGGGACCACGAACAAGGAGGCAAGTGGAGATGGATGCTGCACGTCTACGTCTGGAAGCGGAAGATCGGGCTGGTATGGGAGCAACGGCAGCTGCTGAGGCGCCAACAGGGCCATCCTCGGAAATGAACCTCGCCGCAGTGTTGGCCGCCATGCAAGCTAGTATGGAAGCTGCCCGCCGCGAACAGGAAGCAGCCCGCCGCGAACAGGAAGAAGCCCGCCGCGAACAGGAGGCTAATCAGCGTAAGCTCCAGGATCTAATCGCGGCTAACCAGGAAGAAGCCCGCCGCGAACAGGAGGCTAACCAGCGTAAGCTCCAGGATCTAATCGCGGCTAACCAGGAAGAAGCCCGCCGCGAACAGGAAGCAGCCCGCCGCGAACAGGAAGCTGCCCGCCGCGAACAAGAGGCTAACCAACGTAAGCTCCAGGACCTAATCGCGGCTAACCAGGAGGAAGCCCGCCGGGATCAAGAGGCTAAGCAGAACCTGATCCTCGAAAAAATCGATCACGGCCTCGTCACGTTGGGCGAGAAAGTGAAAAATCTCACCTTAGAGGTCAAGGAGGTTTCCGCCCGAGCTGATAGCCTCGAAACCAGAATGGAAGATCGCCTGCTGGACATCAACAAAAAAATTATCAAGCTCGAAGCACGCGAACCCGTTGCTGTTAGCGCACCATCGCACACCCACTGTGCATCAGCCGCAAAATTTGATATGCCGCGTTTTGATGGCACGTCGTCCTGGACGGCTTTTAAGTACCAATTCCAAACACTGGTCAAGACGAACCGTTGGGATGATGACCAGTCTTTCGCGGCGTTAACTTTGGCCCTACGAGGGGACGCCCTGCTGGTCCTAGAGAACCTTCCTCCAGACGGCAGGACGTTGGAGCGTCTAATGGAGGGACTAGACACTCGCTATGGTGACAAGCACCTCGAACATGTTTTCCGCGCGCAACTTCGCGAGAGAACGCAGAGGTCGAACGAGAGCCTTCAGCAGTGGGGAGTAGAGGTTGAACGGCTGGTCCGGCGGGCATACATGTCGATGACACCGGAGATGGTGGAAGTAAATCTGGTGCAAGCATTCATCGACGGTCTACGGGATACTGAAGTCAGGGCTACGGTGCGACTCGGACACCACCAAACTCTGAAGAGTGCGATGGCCCACGCTTTGGAAGTGGAAGCCGTACGACAAGACTCACGTACGCACAGAGTTCGGGAAGTGGTGGTCTCACCTTCAGTGCAACCACGTCACCGAGAAGTGGCTTCGTCGGCAAAGTCCCGCTATATTCCGACGTGTTATGGATGTGGAGAAAAAGGGCACATTCGTACCGATTGCCCCAAGAGGAAGAGGGGAAGTGTGGACTCCGGAACTCAAGTTAACGAGGAGGAACTCAAGAAAACTGTGCGCGAGGAGGAGGAGCTCAGACGTCAAGAAGCAGTGTCCCGTGCAGCCGCCGCGGCCGAAGCCCGTCGTCAAGAAGCGGAGTGCGAGGAACGCGAGCGTCGCCGCCAGGAGTCGGAGCTGGCCGCCATGCGCGAGCGGCATCTGCGCGAGAGGGTCGCGCACATCAGCCAGACTGCGCACGGACAGAAGATGTTGTCTAACATTAACGAGGAGTTCAACTTTGTGACGGAACATCGTAGTGGAAAAGGGCATAACAATGCTGACGCCCTGTCGCGACGTCCATGTAATGAGGACTGTAGACATTGCCAGCAAAATGAAGCCCGGGAACACGTGAACTTAATTAGGGCTGAAGGCAACTTTAAGAAGTCCCAGGAAGAAGATGACGATATTCGACCTATACTGGACTGGAAGCGTAGTGGAACTAGGCCTCAGTGGAATGAAGTGTCGTCACATAGTCCTGTCACAAAGAGCTACTGGGCACAGTGGGACAGTTTAGTCCTAGAAAATGACGTGCTTTGTAGGAAATGGGAATCGAACGATGGCAAGGAGGTGACCACACAAGTGATAGTACCACGACGTGAAGTGGTCCCCCTGCTCCAGGAGATACACGATGGCGCTTCTGGTGGACACCTGGGAATCAAGAAAACTCTACTGAAAGTGAGACAGCGGTATTACTGGCTCAATTGTAGAGAAGACATAGAGCAATGGTGTCGGAAATGTACAGCGTGCGCATCCGTGAAAGGACCACAGACTAGGAGCAGGGGCAAGCTTCAGTTGTACAATGTAGGAGCCCCATGGGAACGCATTGCCATCGACGTTGCTGGACCTTTCCCAGTGACAAATGACGGAAACAAATACATAGTGGTCATACAGGACTATTTCACAAAGTGGCCTGAAGTTTTCGCCATACCCAATCAGGAAGCGACGACAGTGGCGAAAAAGGTGGTCGAAGAAGTAGTATGTCGGTATGGCGCACCTTTGGAGATCCATTCCGATCAAGGCCGCAACTTCGAATCTGCGCTGTTCCAGGAAATGTGCACTCTTCTGGGGATTCACAAGACACGCACAACACCTGCGCACCCACAGTCTGACGGAATGGTGGAGAGGTTTAACCAGACCCTGGAGAATCACCTGGCTAAGGTTGTCGATGACCATCAGAAAGATTGGGACCGATATATTCCACTATTTCTGATGTCTTATCGATCAGCAGTGCATGATAGCACGGGCCATACCCCAGCAAGAGTGAATTTCGGCAGGGAGATGAGACTTCCAGTCGATACCATAACCGGCGTGCCACCTGACAAGACTAAGCCAGTTACGGACTTCGTATGTGACCTCCAAGATCAATTGGATGAAGTGCATAAACGAGTGCGTGAGAATAGCCTGCACACCAGCGTTAAAATGAAAACTCGATACGACCGCAATGCCAACGCCAAGGGATTTGAGGAAGGTGCACTGGTTTGGCTCCACAACCCACTTCGACGAAAAGGGAAGTCGCCGAAACTTCAAGCTCGATGGGAGGGACCCTACACCGTGATAAAAAGGATCAACGACGTTACCTACCGCATCAAGAAAGGGTTACGAGGGAAACCTAAGGTAGTCCACGTGGATAGATTGGCGCCGTATCACGGATCTAATAATGCTCGGGACGAGCATGACTAAGAGGGGGGCACTGTTACGCCGTGAAACTTGAGTACGCTATATCTTCGACGAAACCAAGAGTAGCATCAAATAATTAAAACGCATTGCTGTGCGAAGCTTCGAGAATAGTAGTACATACTCAGGCCTGGCAAAATCCAGAAAAGTCCGACATACGCTATTATTATTAGATAAAATTCAGTAGGTAGTCATGTGGGCGGATAAGGGAATTTGTACCTTCCGGCATTAGCAATAGAGTCGAAACTCGCATGTAAGGTGGTAGATAAGTACCTACTTACGAGAATAATAATAATGATTTATGGCCTCCCGATCAGACCCTATTGTTCTAGAATGTCCTTGAAACGTCGGTATCGAGAAATGTCGATGGCTTCGCATATAAATACGGGCCCCCAGCTGGAAGCCAGTTCAGTTTGATTTCGTCAGCGATACAGAGCGAACTACCTAAGTGCTTGAAGTGATACCTAGCGACCTAAGCGATACTAAACGGAACTCTGAGTGTTTATAGTGATTGGTTATTTGTTGATTGGACTAATTTGTCATTGTTTTGTGGTGAATAAAGTTCTCTGCTAGTAAACCGGCATTTAATTACTCACGTTCGTAACAGTATATAAAATTATGCGCATTATTGAGTATATGCTATTTTCACTGCTGCAGAAGAGCCTGAGATGCCGCTTTTTCTGAGCGGCATGCAGGTCGTCATGCCGCTCAGAAAAAGCGGGAAAGCAGGAAAGCAGGTCGTCTTACCAATATGATTCCTCAGGGTGAGGACCATGAGGAATCATAAGTGCAAGTAGAAAGAAGACAGAAGTGGTTCTGGAGAGGTCCAGGACCACTTTTAAAGGCAACAGAGGCATTATAATTGTTATTTTTAGGGGGTAACATTGATCAAAACCTAGTTCAGGACTCCTCATTGTTAGGGGGAGTGTACCAGAACACACCACGCGGCCTCAGACACACGAGCGCTTGCTCCTGGGTGGTTACGGCCAGATGTGGCGATATTTTCACCATTTCTCGAGCAGTGGTGAAGAAATAACTCCTGAGATCGAACCAACGAATTAAGACAATTCGGAAAGTTTAGGCCAATACCAATTAGCCGCGACTATACTGAACTACTACTTTATCTTGCTTCTCTGCACTAACAGTAAAATATGTTCTATAAAAGTACTTACAGCAACACGATCTTATATTCAATCTCTCCATAGGCCACCAGCACGGCGCCGTAGACGGTGGCGCTGCAGTACGCCATGAACGGCACGTATACTCCCAAGCCGAGCACCAGACCACGCCAGCGAGTCTTCTTCGTCACAGCCGCACAAGCTTCAGTTAACGCGTCTTCAAATCTCTTCAGGAATACTGGTTCAACGCCTGAAGAAAATATGTGAAATTGATTGATTATAATAATTTAACTGTCAAATGTAACTACGTTTATAAGCGCTGCGCTGTTTCGATTTTGCTTTATTCGTACACTCTCTTACTTAGTTCGCGTAGCAGCCGCACACTTACATGATAAATGTGTGTGTAAACGACAGTGCGTGAAACACAACAGGTATTATCGTTGTGTGCTAAAAATTAACTCGTTAACGTCGGTCTGCGCATCGTCATCCCAGCGAGCCGCTACGATTGGACGGCCCAGAGGGGAAGTGCAGGGCTTAGTTCCGTTTTCTTACGCGCGCGCCGCCACTGTCATTCCGCCATTATACCGGTAAACGAAACGCACACGCAATTTTGTAAAAACTATATTCTCATGATTATACCGCCTAAATTCTATCGAAGAAGTATTTTATTCATCTCCAAAACAGTAGACGATGGAAATATAGCAAAAATTGGCCACTGTTGTTAACGGCGCCGTGGCGCAATGCGTATGATACATGTTTGACGAGTAAGAGGTCCCAAGTTCGATTCCTATCGTCTGATGTAATAGAAAGATTGCTTGTTTTTGTTTTCTATTTGATTTACCCGTTTTTTAATAGTAATGTTATGGTTACTCTCTCGTAATAATTAAAATATTCGAAATATAATTTAGTAATTTTATACATATAAACTATGTATATTTACGAAATTTTTGTATATAACTTGTAATATAAACAATTTTATAATATATATATAATACATGTATTATTTACGTAATATAATAATAGATACGTTATTATTATATTATTGTTAGTTGACAATACTTTCATTGTCAACTTTTTTTTTATTTTCGCAAACATTCACTTATGAAATTATTATAGTTAGGGCCTGTTTCACCACCTATGATTAAGTTTCGAGTATCTTACTTGGCAGATAATTTCATACAAATTCTGTCAAATTTTTGAATTTATTCAGTGAGTAGTGCTTACTCGGACATTGTGAAACAGGTCCTTATTTAAATTAACTTCAAAGACTTACACTTAATCTTTGGAAAGTATATTTTTATGATATGGGTAGGTAATCAGTAATAATGTTCACAATAATCAAGTAGCTGTGGGTATAAAACAAACATAAAGTAAAGCCGAGCGTGCCATCTTACAATAATTCACCTATTCAAGTAATATTATGTCTCCAGCTCAACTCGCAAACAAAATAAAACTCGTTTACTACTCGATATACACACACACATATTTGTATATGTGTTTGCTACGAATCAGATAAACAAATTTGCTTCATTCATTAGATGGTAATTTAGCACTGATTATTAAGTGCTTGCTTGTCGTTAAAGGTGTATCGAGTTCGATCCTTGCCATTGACAAAACATTTTTTTTTCTACTTTATTGTAGTATAATGATAACGAAGTTTAATAAAACTAAAACTTAGAATATTTGCTTTAGCGTTTGAATCCCCAACCGGTCCTATGAGACCGCGCTGTTATTGTTATACTATCGTGTCTCGTTTCGCGGGTATCTGAGTAATTAAAAACTAAGTGTATGAATATTATCATCTACCCACTTTATTAGTTATTTACTAAGAAATGAGTCGGATAATAAGTTAACCTGGCATAACGCTTTTGCCTATCACGATCGTGTGTTCTACAACTTACTCCGAGACAAAAAATAATTAATCGTTGTGGAAAGTGATACTTTTTACAAATAATAAACAACATGTCTCATTATTTTGTCTACACTTTTGAGGGCTGAGATAATAGTATTACATAAACAAAATGTATCCATAAGTGAAATTTCGAGGAGATTAATGCTACCGGTAAGTAACAAATCCAAACTTAACATAGGTAATGCAAAATAATTTAACATTGTTGATATTTGTTAGGTTTTAACGTAATTTTGTGATTGTTTACAGAGGAAAACTGTGCAGTTTTGGGTGCATAGATATGCAGCTGAAGGGACAATCGGTGCCAAACGTCCGGGTCCAAAAGCAATTGCATATACGGATGCCAACCCACTGCATCGAAATATTGTTGCTACGTATAGCGCTGACGGCTTTGCTACAACAAGAAACACTGCAATTATGCACGACGTGTCTATGACAATTGTTCGACGTCACTTACGAGCAGCAAAAATTAAATGTCGCAAGCCCGCAAAAAATTTTACTGACGGCGTTGCATAAGGAAGAAAGGATGCGGTTTGCAAGAAAATTTATAGATTTCGATTGGTGCAATAACATAGTTATATTTAGTGATGAAAAGTGTTTTAAGTCAGATAAGGATGGGCGTAAAATATTATGGAGAAAAGATGGAGAACGTTACCATCACAAAAATATTCTCCCATGCAGGTCTAGTGGTCGCATTACGTTAGGTTATTGGGGCTGGATGTCATCGATGGGTCCCGGTGAGTTAGTGGAGGTAGGGGGTCGCAATACCAGTCAAGGTTACTTGGACATTTTGCAAAATGTTATGTTGCCTACCGTGCGCGTGGCATACCCGGACGAGCATATTTACTTCGTGCACGATAACTGCTCGGTGCACCACGCACGAATGGTGCAAGATTGGTTAAGTGTCCAAGAAAACTTGACTGTTATTGAATGGCCCTCTAAAAGTCCCGATTTGAACCCCATAGAAAACCTATGGGGACACATGGTGCTCAACTGGGATTCATCTGATGTGAGATCTAAACGTAATTTTGATAATTTAGTGTTATCCATGTGGGAATCGTTTCGCGGCATTGACCTGTGTGAAAATTTGGTGGCTAGCATGAGAACGAGGTTACAAGAAGTAATCGACAATGAAGGTGCACCAATTAGATATTAATTTTGATTTAAATAGAATCCAATTATAAATATTTTTAAAAAGCTGTATTACTGTATGTTGTTCTTGTTGTTGTTGTTTTTATGATGTTACCTATTGTTATTGAAATCAAGAGTTACGATACCTATCATAGTTCATTTTTTAAAACATGCTGATTGATAACTTTGATAAGTAAAAAAAAAGACTAAGAAGTAAGCTGTAGGTAATTATACTGTTGTTGTTATTATGTGACATGATGTTATTGTTATTTAGATCAAGAGTTGCAATATCTATCATAATTCATTCTTGATAACATGTTGATTTATGTCACTAATAAAAAACTTAAAAATCAGTGACGTCCATCCTTGTCTGACTTAGAATATTTTCACTTTATATATTGTATTAAGGATAATCATGAACAGATTCGTTAATTGAGACCATTCCGTTTAATCTATGTAATTAATAAGTTGTAATAAACATAGTTGGATCATTATCGCAGTTTTTTTTGTCACAATATTTTAATTATTATGAGAGTAACTATAACATTACTATTAAAAAAAAGGGTCAAATAGAAAATAAAAACAAGCAAACTTTCTGTTACACCAGACGATTGGAATCGAACTTGGGACCTCTTACTCGTCACTCACGTATCATACGCATTGCGCCACGGTGCCGATAACAGCAATGGGCAATTTTTGCTGTACTTTCATAGTTGTGTACGGCTACTAATTGCTTTTTTGCAAGAGTGTGAGTGTAGAAACGACGAGTTACTTTGTAGCACACAACGATAATACCTGTTGTGTTTCACGCGGTAGCGTTTACGCACACATTTATGACCTGCTACGCAATCTCAGTCACCGTGTGTACCTTTCAAATCATATTTAGTTTTACGATTCATATCTTCGGCTTCCTGCAAGAACTCATTTACTGACGAAATACAATACTTTTAGTTACTATGGCTAAATTCAAAGTTTCGCACCTTTGGATAAAACCATTTTTAGTAACTAAAACTGGCTTTACTCAAGTTTTGCTTCTTACAGTAAGCCGACGATATTTTTTAGTTTTAGTCCATTGTTTAGTCCAGGATCCTACATTGGTCTATCAAGAGAAGTCATATGATACTAAGCCGTCTTATCCTTTCTTATTGGAAGCTTTCATACCTAAGCTCTGAACTGTCTTGATGCTGACGACGGCTTCCGTTGCAATGGCTGTAGCTTGCTCCATGGCCGCGCGCTCATCTATCTGGGACTGCTGCGAGATCATGCCCTCCAACCAGATGCTGCCTACCATCTACAGACAAAATAACTTGATATGAATTATAATAAGAGAATTCACATGAATCAGGGATAGGTAGCACATAAAAGGTGATACTAACTGACTGGCATATCAACGTACAGCTGAAACTAATGGGATTAGGATTGTGAAATTTCCTATAAGGTTACCTTTTATGACGTAGGCAAGCACTAAGAGAGAATTTTCCATAATTCACTCCCCAAAGGAGTAAATCTGGGGTTCAAAGTTTTGTTTGACAAAACCTTCATTCTCATACATGAAGCTGTTGTCAGAAGCTAGTATCTAATATATCTAATGGACTTATTCGGAAGTAGCTCAAGCAGTCCTTTCTTTGAAGACAGGGAAGGCTCCAGGATTCGACTTCATTATTGCGGAAATGCTGCAAGCCGACTTAACCTTCGCCGTCGACGTACCCACTGACGTCTTTAATTGAAAAGATCTGGACTGCTGAAAAACTCCCGGACGATTGGAACAAAGGGCTCGTGATTACCGTGCCTAAAAAAGGTGATCTCAGTCAGTACGATAACTGGAGAGGCATTGCACTGCTGTCAATTCCCTCTAAAGTCTTCTGCAGGATAATCTTGGATAAGCTATCGAGGGCCCTGGAACCCTTACTACCGTTCCGTTTCCGTTTGAGTCGTTCTTGCACGGACCAAATTAACACTCTACGTATAATTCTTGAACAGGCATCAGAATGGCAAAGGGAGATATATCTCACTTTTGTGGACTTTGAAAAAGCCTTCGACACTTTGAAGCGGTCCAGCATTTGGTCTCGCCTGCTGGAAATGGGAGTGCCACCAAAATTGGTCCACTTATTACAGAGCATATATCGGAAATATTCCAGCAGAGTGGTTCACGACGGCCTCATCTCTGAGGACATCGCAGTGCACGCGAGTGTTCGTCAGGGTTGCCTCCTCCCGCCTCTTCTCTTTATAGTCGTTCTTGACGGAATTTTACTTCGCATCTTCAATGAGAGGCGCCGCGGGATAGAGTGGGGATTGTCCAGCGTTTTAGAAGACTTGGACTACGCCGATGACCTATGCCTGCTAAGTCATACGCACGCCGACATGCAAGCAAATTGAACGACCTGCGTCAGGAGGCAGCGAAAACTGGGCTTAAAATTAACTCGCGGAAGACCCAGGAAATGCGTACAGGGGTGAAATGCTGCGCCGCTGCTAATCGGCACTGAGGCAGTGGAACGCGTCTAGAAATTCACGTACCTCGGAAGTGTCGTGGCGGAAACTGGTGGAACTGAAGAAGACGTCGCTTCTCGAATCGCCAAAGTCCGCGGTACCTTTGCACAGCTGAGACCGGTTTGGCAATCGCGGAAATTGACTCGAAGAGTTAAGCTAAAAATCTTCAGGTCAAACGTCGAATCCATGCTGCTTTACGGGTGCGAAACGTGGAAGGTGACAAAGGAGATCTCACGACAAATCCAGGTTTTCGTGAATCGATGCCTTCGTTGTATACTCGGGATTTATTGGCCCGAGACCATCTCTAACGTAGAGCTGTTGGAAAAATGCCGCGAAAGCCCGATCGACCACCAGATCAAGCGACGCAAGTGGAGTTGGATTGGTTACACGCTTAGGAGGGAATCCAATCATATACCTAAACAGGCACTGGACTGGAATCCCCAAGGGAAACGAAAGCGTGGCCGTCCTCGGCAGACCTGGCGACGCACCGTTTTGGCTGAAGCGAAAGACATCGGACTGACGTGGAGCGAGGTCAAGCATAAAGCGCAAGACCGCTCGCGTTGGGTTACTATTGACGCCCTCTGCCCCAGCTAGGGGATATAGGATCTTAAGTCAAGTCAAATTTAAATTAGATTTAAGTTACGTTTGTGACGGTGCTGCCCGTAAGTACTGTATATTGCACAAGCAGCATGAGTAAGAGACTGGCACACTGAGAAGAGGTTACACTCAATAGTGCTGAAGTTTTTCTAATCTATATTACTTATAAAAAGAGAAACTGACTGACATATCAATGCACATCCGGAACTACTGAGTCCAGGAGCGTGAAATTATGCATAAGGTTCCCTTGTAAGGCGTAGGCGAGCTCTAAGAAAAGGAGTTTCAAAATGTATCCCCTAAGAGGCTGAAACGGGGGCTGAAAGTTTTTATAGAGAATATAACGTTAACGCGGACGTAGCCGCGGGCAGAAGCTAATATCTTTCATGGGTTACATTAACGACCGCATTTTAGACGTGCAGATAAATGTTCTGTCATAGTTTTACAAAACTATACTGACCAGAGGTAAGAAAACTGTCCCAACAAGAGTGAGTTTCCAGTTGTAGCAGATCGCCATCAGGAAGCCGACTAGCACGGAGCTGATGCCTTGCAGGATGAGGCCTATCCTGAGTCCGGTCGCGCCCTGCACCTCTGCCGTGTCTCCGCTCAGCCTGGCGCACATGGCGCCTACTGTGTTGCATTCTTTGTCAAAGAAACCTATTTCCTGGAAGCAAAGAATATTAATTTTTTATTAGGTGTTTTAGTTCATCATATTAGCTAGGTAATAACGGCCGCACGGGTCGATTTTGAAGGTTAAACAACGCTTGCCAAGGATGGTCTGTGGATGTGTGATTTTGACCATTTTATCATACCGAGTTTACTTCGTGCCTCGGATAGTACGTTTAGCCGTAGGCCTGGCTGTCATTTGTAGATCTTTAGCAGTCGTTACGGATAGTCAGAAGCCAGTAAATCTGACTCCAGTCTTGCCATGAAGCACCGTGTTACACCTCAGTTAATGGGTTGTGGAGATCTGGTAGGCAGCCGCTCTTCGTAAAATACTAGTATTCAGGTAAATCCGGCTTGACTGGAAGCCGACCCCAATACAGTTGAGAAAAGGCTAGGTAGATGATGAATTCATCATATTTGCATCATCATCATCATCTCAGCCGAGAGACGTCCACTGCTGGACATAGGCCTCCCCCAAGCGGCGCCACAGCGACCGGTCCTGTGCGTCTCGCATCCATCGGATTCCCGCGAACCTCGCCAGGTCATCGGTTCACCTTGTGGGAGGCCTTCCAAAGCTGCGTCTTCCAGTACGTGGCCGCCACTCTAGAACCTTCAGTCCCCATCGACCATCTGTTCTTCGAGCAATGTGCCCTGCCCAATGCCACTTAAGGTTGGCGATTCTTCGGGCTATGTCGGTAACCTTAGTTCTCTTGCGGATATCTTCATTTCTGACGTGATCGCGCAAGGAAACTCCGAGCATAGCCCTTTCCATTGCTCTTTGGGTGACTTAAGCCTTCTGATGAGGCCCATTGTGAGCGACCATGTCTCCGAGCCATATGTCATCATTGGCAACTTTTGTCTTGAGATACTGCAGTAAGTTGGACGAGAAGATACCGTGCAGCTTCCTGAGTCGGATTCGACGATTGATCTCTTTCTCGAAGTTACATCTACCCAACTGGACCGTCTGTCCCAGGTAGACGTAGTCGTCCACATCTTCGCGTGTAGAGTCGAGTCTCCGATCTTGATAGGAGTGGGTGCTACATGGATGTTTACCATGACTTTGGTTTTGTCCATGTACTGAAATCACCGAGCATTGTACTGAGCTCCTCCGTAGTCTCAGCCATGACTACTATGTCGTCGGCAATTTGAAGGTGAGTGATGTACTCGCCGTTGACATTAATGCCACGCCCTCTCCATCTAGAACCTTGAAGACATCCTCCAATGCGGCCGTGAACAGTTTCGGAGAGATAACGTCTCCCTGCCTCACACCCCGCTGTAAGAGGATAAGTTTCGAATTCTGGTCCTGGAGTCGGACTGACGTGGTGGCGTTTTTGTACAAACATTTCAGCACTGCTCATCATGATAGTCAATCTTGCACCGTTGGAGAGACTTCAGTACAGCCCAAATCTCGATTGAATCAAAGGCTTTCTCGTAGTCCACAAACGCTAAGTAGAGAGGTAGGTTATAACCTGCCGCAGCGTATGTATGTAGTCTATGGTGCTGAAGCCTTTCCGGAATCCGGCTTGTTCAGGAGGCTGGAAGTCTGCGCGCGAGACGATTCGTCTCAAGTTGTTTCAGAGCCATCCTAATCTGATACAGGCTGGCGTCCAGGATATCTTCAGTATAGTGTCGTCTGTACGGTGTCTGGACGCAAAAAATTACACCATCCCATCTTTTTCAGTGGGTGTCGTAAGAGGCGACTAAGGGACACACCAGAAAATGAGCAGCAGCATTTTCTGTGCATTTCAGCATCCACACTGCGATCGCCAACCCGCATGCCAAGCGTGACCTCTTTCAACTGTTCTATGGTGGCGATTATGGCAAAACCCCCCAAATATGCAGACACACAAAAAGAAACGGCCCCTAGTACCCGGCAGCCTGTCTAACCTTGACTACGGTAGCGGTCAGGGCTACGGCAAGGTGTAAAGAATCCCCGGAGGAGACCAAGCTACCCCTTCAAACGTCATGACTATTAAAAGTATACCCTACGCTAACTAAAGAAATCTAGTACCGAACCTGTTTGAGTAGAGACGAGAAGTACTGCTGTCGTAACCGCGTGGTCATCCTTAGACCAGCAGTGGTGAAGGTGGTGCTCTGCAGACACATGGACACGCCAGCCACGGCCGCCACGACGATGAACATGCCAGAGTACAGGTCAGCCAAGTAAATGATTTCCTTTCTGTCGTCAAGGACGAAGATCTGGAAAGAAACAGGTAAAAGTTCAACTTTGTTTTTCTGACACTTATTTTTTTAATATTTAC
Source organism: Mythimna separata (assembly GCA_030763345.1). NCBI lineage: Eukaryota > Metazoa > Arthropoda > Insecta > Lepidoptera > Noctuidae > Mythimna > Mythimna separata. The sequence continues at coordinate 14,263,476 of CM061167.1, read as the reverse complement.
CTTTCAACGTATTGTTTCCCACTGTAAAACAAAGGCCTCCGTTTTATTCTTGTACTCTTTTCTTTCTCTAGCTATGTCTGGCCTAAATTTTTAGGCAGAAGTCCAACTCGTTATACTAATTCCTGGCATATGGCTTGTCTGTGCACTCAGACTAGCTTGCTATTCGCTCGCTTGAATTTCAATAGCTAATAATAAAATAAATAAAATAATTTTTGGATATTTGATCACCATCACCAGGGTCAATCGGGGATACATAGGGCCTTAGATGAATATAAAAAATAGAACTCAAAATTGTACTTACACCACTGGAAAATCCAAACAGTAAAGCAAACACGGGGAAGCAAGCGCCCTGGGTGAAAGCTGCAATGGATCCGACTGTGATGAGAGGCCATTCAGGTCCGTTCAGCTTTAGGATCTGCCAGTCGCTTACTGGTTTAACTTCCTGAAAATATAGATTTAGAGATTAAATAAATAATTTACAATATAGTTATGTATAAAGAGTTCATTTTCGGGGGTCATATAGAAATCTTACATCACGGGGTTCTAAAAATATATGGATAGACGATATTCATAATTGTACTTAACGAATTCCGAAACATTATTTATATAGTTAAAATAGGTCTATTTGGAAACCAGCAACAAGCACTTATAGTTATCTGGCAATCATGCTGATTTGGACCTATTTTGGTGCAGCCATTTTATTTTTTTTTTTTTACTTGCACCTTTTTTTAAGGGTGGAAATCGCTTAATGTTTTCTCCCACTCTGGGTGTAGTGAGAGGGCGTGTTAGTTTCTACTGACTAAAATCACCTCTGTGCCCTGCAATCGCCCTTTGCCTTCTAGGACTGCGGGTTTCCTTTTTAGAAATTCCCTGCGGTTCTAGCTACAGTTTCATTTAACTTACATCCTCTTCATCTTTTTCCTCATCCGACTCATAATCTGCGTTGTACACGAAGTTTTGTAGCCCAGTGGACACGACGGAGCAGATGGAACCGCGCGGTGTCATCCAATCATGAGAATCTGTTAAAGAGATGCATGCTTTACTTGTTTTATTTCTTTAAAGTAGTTCTTCTTTGTCTTTCGTTCCAGGGTCGCGGGTGTTTCTTTCAGAAGCGAACCCATGGCCCCAGTGGATTGGACCCTGCTGGGCCCCTATGGTTTCGTTGACATCTCCTTGAGGTGAGCGTGGAACAAAACTCATCGTCGACGAAAGTCAAAGTCCTGACTCACTTACTCTGCCATTAACGCCTAGCCCAAACCAGGACCTAGAACGCTGGAAGTTTGCATAGAGGTTACTTTTATGATGATTACAATTATTTTTTTAAATTAATATCTTCATTTAGGATTGATAAGAATAGTATTAGTTCAAACGTAGGCGCGTAATAGGACCTACGTTGCACTTTTAGTGGGTTTACCCACATCAAAAATGCTGTTGGTTAAACCTTTATCCTAAGTTGCGTATGGCGATTTAGAAATGAAGGTAGTTAAATTGGACAGTTGTTCAGACGCTGTCGGCTTCCTTAGTCTACTACTTCCTTAGTTTACTTGTCGGCGTGCTGTGTTTTGAGTTACTGCTGCGTGGGCGATGGTGCCGCAGAGCGGCACGGTGAATTATTCTTCGTCCGTAGGCACGGCGCGCTGCATGCATCAGTGAGAGAGCTTGTTGGCGCAAACAGCGGCGCTACGGCACGGGGTCACCGCCGTGTTTCATCACTGTTGTATCGAAGTGTATAGCCTCTTGTACACGGTACGTTTTGTTACGTACGTACGTACGGTGAGAAAAACGAGCCGTGTACAAGAGGCCTTACACTGCCTTTTATTTACTTGGCTCCAAGTCAAGACTGTTGCAGATTATTTTTGTTTGCTCTTCATTATCTGGTTTTATTATCGACTTGTTTGAGAATCTTCAACGCCTGAAGCCAACGATAGAGCTATCCAGGTGGCTAAATACTGGTCGGACAAAGAATCAGATCGACACTAGAAGAAGACATTATATATATTCCACAACTTTCACACAAAGGGTAGGAACTAGACAACTGATAAACATACTTGTATATTTCTAAATACATACATATTATAGATAAATTACACCCAGACACAGAAAAAATGATCGTGCTCATCACACAAACATTTGTCCTAGGTGGGAATCGAACCCACGACCTCCGGCATAGCAGTCAGGGCCACTAACCATTAGATCAACAGGCCAGTATAGAGATAAGACTTGTTCAAACCTCTTTTGATCGAGTGATGTCTGTGCACGCGTCGTTTCGAAGTCCTCTTGACATCAGTCCGGGGCGCCATGACAGGTTCTCCGTTTTCCTCACCGTCTGCTTCTTCAGTTACTGTTTCAATTTCCTCAGGCTCCTTCACCTCGTGACCTGTTGTTACCAGCTTATAGTAGAAACCTGGAATATTTAAGAGAGAATTGTTATCCAGAGGTGCATATATGTTTGATGGAAATATAGAAATACTAGAGGTCCCGATAGATGTGGTCTTGCCCGAAAGCTAGCTTTCCGTCAGAATAAATATTGGAGAACCCGATTGCAGAGCTACCTATTGTATTTTCAAACTGTTGAAGGAAACACATGTGTTTCTAGCACATTTGAATGAATTTATTTATAAATTCATCCAAATGTTAGAGGAGTTAGGTGACAAACACACGTACCTACACAAGAATGATATATAAAAAAAACTCATCCATTTCATTAACCTAGTAAAAACTGTCCCCTCTGAGAAAATATTAAATTTTGTTATAACATCTAAAACTACTTAGTGCTTATAGACCAGGGCCAAAGCCTACAAAAATGGTAAAAAATGAAAACAAATTACAGTAGGATGAAACCCATTAGAAAAGCAAGGGAATATGGTCAAAATGAAAGGAAAAATAAATTACGGTCGATCCGAGTTCGGGAAGTGGGAGGGGGGGAGCTTTTAAGGGTAAAAAATGGTTTATCTTGATTTCCGGCAAAACTACAAGTCCTATGGAAAAAAGTTAAATGGCAAAGTTGTAGGCAATAAAAAGATCTAAAAATTTTGGATTTGCAGATTTTTCATATAACCTCAAAATTTAGGTGAAAAATTCAAAAAACCAAGATTTTGGTTTTTTATTTATATCTTTTTCAAATAAAATATTTTTTTCTACGAAACTTGGTGAAAACTTACCTTATTATGTCCCAAATACACTGTAATTTATTTAATTAAAAATATTTATTTTTTCGCTTCATTTTAATTTAATATCAAAAAAGCACCCTAATTTTCAATCAAAAATTCTGACGTCAAAATATCAGCTTTTTTCAAAAAGTTTGGGGGCTTTTTGTTCGTTGAAATATCTACTTTCTGATGGTGTAAAGAAAAATATACATTACCATAGGAAATATTCTTAGAAAATGCAAAAAATTGGAAAAACCTCAAAATCGAAAAAAAAATTTTAATCATTATGTACAATTTTGAGGTATTTATTAAAATTTACACTTTAATTACTCAAAAAACGTAAGATTTCATGTTTTATTAATAAACGAAAAAATTACAAATTAAAATATACTTCTATAATTAACAAACAAATAAGTTAATAAAGTTAATATTTAATAAGACATCTACAATATTTTGAAAAAGTTGTGGAATCTTCTTTAAATAATATTTGTAGATGCCTATTTATTGCTGTTTTAAAAATAATTTATATACCTGAGTGACCTTCGGTGAATTTAAGCCTATTGTAAGTTATTTCATTGAGAAGTGGGGACGGACCTAGGAGAGTCTGGGCCTTACTACATACCTGCTATTTCATAGCCGCTGTAAAGACCGTTAGTCAGTATTTGAGATACAGAGTAGTGTACAACATCGTTTTTAAAAATACACGTGCAGGCTGAGTTACTCTAAGTGATTTGTGAGAAATTTACTTTACGTACTTTACGTTTGGAATCTGCATAGCAAGCAAGGTAAATACTATCTGTATTTTAATCTATATTAATCAGCTTCAAAATAAAAATAGACATATTTTCTTTTATAAATAGTATGTTTAACGTAACATAACCTAAAAAATTGAAATTGAATGATATTTCAGTACAAGAATAAAAAAATAGTAACTTCGTTTATTTTATACAAACAGATTTAGTTATACTCATGATAAAACTTTGAAGGCATTATTAATTTGATTTTGTCTTTTCAGATTACCAGTACTTATGGAAGAATCTGTTTGTACAATCTTGTAAGTCAGACGACAAGCAAGTGTATGAAATAAAAAAAACAGCTTTGAATCGTTTAGTGGCGTCTAGCAAGAAGAGAATCGACAATAGATACATGAGACTGCAATAGCTACATTCTGTAGCTCAAGACGTAAGAAATCACAGGAAGGAAAACAAATCAATAAGGACGCTCTTATATTTAATTTTCAATCTCATTGCTTTCTCTGCGGTGGGTTTTTCGGTAATATTTCTAAAGATAAAATTTCATCAGTTCAAAATAACGATACAAGAGAAAATATATTACAGCATATTAAAAAACAAAACACAATTAATGATTTCGATAAAAACATTTTAGCTCGTTTAAGAAATGTGCCTGATTTAGTCGCAATAGAAGCTCATTATCACACTGTTTGTTATTTTGTATGAGATTTTCTATTACATGAATGTAATTCGAGTAAAATAAATAAACTTTTTAACTAAAAAAAATTGCAGCAATCACATTTTTTTGATGAAATTGTACATAATGATTAAAAAAATTTTTCGAATTTGAGATTTTTTCAATTTTTTGCATTTTCTAAGAATATTTCCTATGGTAATGTATATTTTTCTTTACACCATCAGAAAGTAGATATTTCAACGAACAAAAAGCCCCCAAACTTTTTGAAAAAAGCTGATATTTTGACGTCAGAATTTTTGATTGAAAATTAGGGTGCTTTTATGATATTAAATTAAAATGAAGCGAAAAAATAAATATTTTTAATCAAATAAATTACAGTGTATTTGGGACATAATAAGGTAAGTTTTCACCAAATTTCGTAGAAAAAAAAATGTTTTTGAAAAAGATATAAATAAAAAACCAAAAACTTGGTTTTTTGAATTTTTCACCTAAATTTTGAGGTTATGTGAAAAATCTGCAAATACAAAAGTTGTAGATCTTTTTATTGCCTACAACTTTGCCATTTAACTTTATTCCATAGGACTTGTAGTTTTGCCGGAAATCAAGATAAACCATTTTTTACCCTTAAAAGCTCCCCCCCTCCCACTTCCCGAACTCGGATCGACCGTAATTTATTTTTCCTTTCAATTTGATCATATTCCCCTCCTTTTCTAATGGGTTTCATCCTACTGTAATTTTTTTGGTTTCAAAAATTATCTACCCTGGTCTATTAAGAAAGTTAATACGCACCTTTGGTTTTCATCAGCTCTTCGTGTGTTCCCTCCTCAACGATTGCTCCTTGGTCCATGCAGATGATGCGGTTAGCATTAGTGATGGTTGACAACCTAAAACAGAAAAAATACCATTAGTCGTGCAAACAATACATACATTTCTTCTGTAATCTTGTAGACGAGGATTTGCGTTTTTTTGGGAATTTGTTATTTATATCAGAAATATGTAAAATTGCTTTCGTGAATTCATTCATCAATTTCATTAATTTTTATTACAGCTACTTAAGTTTCGTTTTCTCGTCGTGCTTCATCACTTTCATTCGTACGAAACTCCTCCATCTTTTTTGGTCTCTAGCGATAGCGGTGTGAAGGGCATTCATTCTACCTACACCGTAGAGTCAAGCAATGCGGATTAGAAGGCTTACGCTTGAGTTCAATTCCGATCCAACGTATTAGGCTACGACCAGGAGGCCTTTTCACATTTATTTTAAGTTTCGTGTCGTTTCATGTCTAAAGTACCTAACTGTATCAGGGCGAAGTCGGAATATTCATGTGTGATTTGTAGGCAAGAATCTCCAGATGTCAGTGTTCACAACACTTACATCTGGAGATTCTCACATAAGTTTTACGAGTATTAAATCTGGACCAACCGATGGGACACCATAATGGTGGTTCTGCCAACACTGGCGCGGTCGAGGGCCGCTTGCACCTGTCTCTCGGAGTGAGGGTCGAGCGCGGAGGTGGCCTCGTCGAGCAACAGCACGGCGGGCTCGCGCAGCAGCGAGCGCGCGATGGCGATGCGCTGCTTCTGTCCGCCCGACAGCGACGCGCCGCGCTCGCCTATCACTGTGTCGTAGCCCTGTGGACAAAACAGTGCTTTAAGTCAATTAATCAATTCAGCACACTCACTTCAGAATATAATGAAAGGAAATTTTCCTTTCAATCCAGGGTCCCGGATTTTCCTTTCAGAAGTGAATCCATTTTTTGCTGACATCTCATGACATGACATTTCGTCTCGTGGATTGTTACGCGTCGGCGATCAAAAACGAAAAAACTCCAAAGAGTGAAACGGGACCCTATTATGTACTAAGAGACCACTGTCCGTCTGTCTTCAGCCCTGTGTTAGGGCCGTCGGGGTCTGTCTCATGAACCTTGATATCAAGACAGTTGAATATCGTGATACTACATAATACTCATATATCACTTTTTAATTGTGGAGAATATTTGGCATTGGGGAGAGTAGTTTATTGTTACCTTGAGCCACCTTGTCAGGGCCTGAGTGATTAAGAGAATGACTGTTAAAATTAGGTTGCTGAAATGTTTGCTCGAAGAAAACTCATTGCTGAATTAAGCTCGCCTTTGTACATGAACTCTCTGTATCATCTCTATGAAGCTTTACTTACATTTGGCAGGTTGGTGATGAAATCGTGTGCGTAAGCCATTTCAGCTACAGTCTGTACTTCTTCTCTCGTGGCTTCAGGGAACCCAATGGCGATGTTATCGAAAATGGTGCCACGGAACAGCACAGGTTCTTGGCCTACCACACCTGAAACATTGAAAGAGTAATTTTTATTTTCTGCTACGGTATTTTGATTAGTAGGTATAAGAAATAGCAACCACGAGCAAAATTGGTCTCTGCATTTAATTTGTTTCTCACAACAGGCCTACGGCCTGGTTTTCACAGGCCCAGTAGCTGGGCGGTCAGTGATGGACACTTACTGTCTGACAGCTATCGGGTCCATGAAAACACTGGTCAATACACAATTATTTTGTTTCTCATAACATGCCTATAGTCTGATTTTCACAGGCCCACTTGGCGGTCAGAAGGATAGTTACTTTCAGATAGCTATTGGATCCATGAAAACACCGGTCAATACTGGCTCAACTTTGTTTTCACGTACTTACCTAGTCGCTGTCAGACAGTAACTGTCCTTCTTAACCTACAGCCTGTGAAAACCAGGCTTACAGGATTATATGACAGTTCACGCATGTAGCAACGCGACAGCTGGAAGACTTTTTGTTTGCGGATTTCTCGACAGGCGACTCAATTAGTAAATTTTTACGAAATAATCGCGTCGCTGTCGCTTCCAGTTGAGCTTCTTCCAAATCTCATCATGAAGACAATACTTACAGAGATAAAAAAGTTATTAGTGATGAAACTGTAGTACTAGTTTCACTAGTACACTTACCTAAACATGAACGAAGCCATCCCAAATTCAGGTTTTTGACATCCTTTCCGTCAAGCTTCACTGATCCGGAGTGAGGGTCGTAGAGTCTTTGAAGCAGTTGTAATATAGTTGTCTTGCCACAGCCAGAAGAACCAACCAAAGCTACACATTCGCCTGGTTTGATTTTGATGGAGAAACCGTTGAGGACCTGAAGAGTAATGTTATTATTTAAAACTTATGATGCGTCTGGAATTTAGCTATAAAAATATTGGGGTAATGGCAGTAAAGGTTTTAGGAGGAAAATTAATATAACAGCGACACAGGAGCATCTTGAAGGTATTGTGATCTTTTTTCGATTGAGTGACTGCTAAATAAAAAGTTGCCGTGGTCACCCAGCTATGTTATTCTCTAAAAGCCATTTTCATGGCTGTAGGCTGCGACGAGGTCGACGACGAGACGGCCTTCAAACAGCGAACGCAAATGCCTGAACTGTCATTGTCAACCCACAGCAATTGTCACAGCCATGAACGCTAGGGCAATTGTCTTTTAGAGAATAGCATAGCAGATAGTTGATGGCTGTGAATAGTCCGTGAAAAAAACAAAAGCCTGTCGATGAGGTTATTTGTTAAAGATTTTGAGATCATTCGGATAGTGTTTTAATTTTTCTTGTGTTAGTACCTTATTAATAAGTTTTTAAGTCTATTCTTAAAACTTAAAATTACGATAATGTGTGAACGCAATTCGTGGACAGAATAGTTGGGGATCAGATGTGTGTTTTTGAGAAACTTTCAATATTAATTGAGGTAACAGTGAGTGCAGGCTTGCTAAGCCTATGATGGTTCCCTTAGAGGTGTTGCTTTTGTTGAGTCGCTTCAAGAAAAGTCGTTGATCATAGAGAATGTGTGAAAAGGTAGGAAAAGGTATCTTACCTTTACTTCAGGTCTTGATGGATAGCTAAAGTTGACATCCTCCAACGTAATTTCTCCGATGACCCTGCGAGGGGACAGGCCGGTTTGCTGGAGGCTGTCGATCAGAGGCTCGCGGTCTATCAGCTGGAATATGGTGGAAGCCGCTCCTCGGGCCGCCGCGAACACCTCGGCGTGAGGCACGCAGAACGTCATCGACTGAGTGGCCATGTACACGCTGAATAAGATCTGGAATGAAAACCACAACATGTACCATTTAGGGAATTAGATTTTCTCGTGACTCTTATATGTACTTACATCTCATCTTTTACATATTCAAAAAATATTTAAAAAAAAGTCTTGTGAAGTAAAAGTATACCTATCTCTGACTTATGAGGTAGGGTACTCTGCAGCCGCAGCGGCAGCATTGGCACAGTACGACAAGTAAGAAAGATGAAGTTTCCTTTCATTATTTTCACTAATGATGGTATCTATGACGTCTTTGTGTTGAAACCGTGCCCGGCTTACGCTGAAAATCAGCGTCGCGCGTCGTGGACTATGTGTGTGGCCTCGGCGTTATGCTGAGCGGTAGGCCGTCTTACGTGGACGTGGCGCATCATGGCATCATGTCATCTCCCGCAAATAAAAAGGTTTTCTTTCTTTCTTCTTTCTATGTAATAGGATAAACCTGTATGTATATCAGTTCGTCATCAAAAATACTCACACTGTAAACAACTCCTACGAGATATTTCCTCTCGGTATCGGGGGCATCCCAGTCCTGGAAGACCAGCCTGGTGCCATACGTGAAGCCGATGGCATTGAGGGAGTATGTGAGGACCCAGTTGAAGCCGTTACCGAGGCCAGTGTACAGGCCTCGTTTCCTGCCCTGCTTCTCGGCAGGTTGGAGCAGTTTTGTGTACCTGGATAACAGAAATTTGGGGTTGAAGGTATCATCGTAAATGTTAAGAATATGGCCGCGCGTACTCATTTAGTCGCAACGACAGATTGTCGTGTAGTTTTAAGTGTCGTGTAGTTTTAAGTGTCATCATCTGCCTAGCCTTTTCCCAACTATATTGGGGTCGGCTTCCAGTCAAGCCGGATTTAGCTGAATACCAGTATTTTACGAGGAGCGGCTGCCTACCAGACCTCCACAACCCATTAATTGGGGTAACACGGTACTTCATGGCAAGACTGGAGTCAGATTTACTGGCTTCTGACTATCCGTAACGACTGCCAAAGATCTCCAAATGACAGCCGGGACCAACGGCTTAACGTGCTTTCCGAGGCACGGAGGAAACTCGTTATGTTAAGATGGTCACCCATCCACAGACCAACCTAGGCAAGCGTTGCTTAACCTTGAAGATCGACCTGTGCGGCTGTTATTATTTAGCCTGTTATTATTTAGCAGAATAGTTTTAAGTGTCGTGGCTTATAAATTGGGGCAACAGATCGTCGTAAATTGCACGACAGACCAGACCCTGACAGTAAATCATGTTTCGTTGTTGCGTCAGCTAGTGAGAACAGCTAGAGACGACAGTCGGCCGACGACAAATTAACCGTTACGACATAGTGGGATGGATACGACAGCTCCTTAGTTTGGTGGCCCAGGAATGTCCTAAGTACAGCCCAAAAAGAACTAGAAAATCTTTAATGACTCGCCTGCATATCAATAACTAGCAGCATGAGAATGACACCCACTACTGTCCTACAGGAAATGATAGGACTGCGTCCGCTACATCTCATGGTAAGAGAGGAGGCGGCCATGGCAGGTCTCAGACTAAATCAAACAGGCACACTGAAAACTGACTCCGTATGAAACATACAAGCATCATCGAAGATGCTATTAAAAGACAGCCCATGATGATGGCCGCCAATGACAAAGCTCCCAAAGCTTTGTACTTCCAAAAACACTAGTATCCAGCTCATAGAAGAATCGCACGTCTACTCAAGTCCGAAGGAACTGAGAATCTACACTGACGGATCAAAAACAAATACTGGAATAGGAGCCGGAGCCGGAGCCTACTCCGACGACCTAAATATCAGGATATCCAGACCGCTAGTCTATCAGGCAGAAAGCATTGGTATTACCATGGCAGCCAACGCTATAGAAGCCAGAGGAGTTAGGAATAGTCATATCCGCATAATCTCCGACAGTGCCTCAGTAATCGGTAGGAAAAACTGAAAAACCCGTGAAACTAATACAAGAGTGTCATTCCTGGAAACACCGAGATCAATGATAAATGCCCTGAAAAAACCTAAGAAGATAGTTTGCTTCTGAAATGAGGCGGGCTGGTTGGAATAAAGGCCGGACGGCCCACGCACAATGGTCCAACGGGACTAAGTGCGGAAACCAGAACGCAAAGATGATGATGATGATGTCATAGTGGGCTCAATTAGCTTATGGATTTTTAAAAATGGAACGCAGATAATTATGATTGAAGAATTGAATTGCGAGAATTGGAGATCCTTCAAAAGTAAAGTCTTGTTTATGCACGTGTAAGGTATTTTTATCTCAAGATTAAACTAAAATAGAACAGAATTTGCTTTAAATGATTTAACAGATAAGATCTGCTCAGGTTGTCAACAAGAGCATTAGATCAAAATATCTTATTTGCAGAGATTAAAATTATGTCGTCAGTTTCGTCTAATCGCCGTTTATTTAAAGTTCGTCATGACTGTCTTGTCATGGTGAGGTTTTCAATTGCTCGGAAACTACGGGATTACGGTTTAATTGTAGACAAATATGGCAATGCATGTATTGCGACAGAGATGGCAAAAACAATGACTAACATATTAAATACTGGCTTCTACCCGCGACTTCGTCTGCGAGAACTTCAGAAAAAAAAAAGAATAGGGATAAAAGGTAGCCTATGTTCTTTTCCTTGTCAAATGCCATATGCATGCCAAATTTCATTCAAATCCGTTCAGCCGTTTTTGCGTGATTAAGTAAAAAACATCCACACTTTCACATTTATAATCTTAGTTAGGATTGTTGTTACATACCTGTCAACTTCTTTACTTTCTCCGTTGAAAGCAACTATTGTTCTCACAGATTTCAGTACTTCCTCTGCTTGTTTGCCCGCTTGACTGTATGACTCCATCTCCAATATTGAAGACTTGGTTTGATACTTGAAAAATAATGAATATACATTACAATTTTAGCATTCTGTCCCTACAAAGGTTTTTACTGTACGAATTTCTGATAACAGATTAACCCGTGACGCGTATCTATGCGTACCTATGCGTATCATTTTTTTTTCATTGCGGGTATCCTAATAAATCCCCAAAATTAGGTATTTTTATTAAATTATTTTGGGTAGACGTTAGGAAAAACCAAGACAGAAACCAAAATTTTCAGCAAACTCAATTTTGTACACCTGTGTGTCATTCAATTAAGTTATACAGACGTACGTACAATCGGGGTTCGAGGAGAGATACAATAATAACATCTAATTATAATAGCTTCGCGTAGCATGGCAAAAAAATCCTCACATACTTACATTAGTTAATATAATAGAGACAGCTATAGAGAACGGCATGACAGAGACACAGGCCAGGGTCAGCTCCCAGCCCAGCGGGAAGGCAGTTGCGAGACAAATGATAGCAGTCCCCACCAGGTTGGAGACTACAGCCACCTTGTCACCCATGCCTTCTTTCAGAGCCATCAGGTTCCTGAAAACAAGAAGTCAAATTACTTTATACAAGCTAGCTAGAAAAACCTTAGCAAGAATTTTTGTTAACATACGTGTCATATCTTAAACAAATCATTTTAGTTTAGTGAAAACAATGACACTAGATTACGATTTTGCGTCGAAAACTAGCATCGATACCATCACTTTCGTTACATACCCACTTATTGTCTTACTAGACAGAGATGAAGATACATAGCTTCAACATATCCCAAAAAGGGATGTTTTTTTAAGTGTATAGTGAGAATTCCCAACCTCAGATAGTGAAAATACCCAACCTCAGATAGTGAGAATACCCAACCTCATTTAGTGAGAATACCCAACCCCAGATAGTGAGAATACCCAACTTCAGTTAGTGAGAATACCCAACCTCAGATAGTGAGAATACCCAACCTCAGATAGTGAGAATACCCAACCTCAGATAGTGAGAATACCCAACCTCAGATAGTGAGAATACCCAACCTCAGATAGTGAGAATACCCAACCCTAAATAGTGAAAATACCCAACCTCAGATAGCGAGAATACTCAACCCTAAATAGTGAAAATACCTAACCTCAGATAGTGAGGATACCCAACCCCAGATAGTGAGAATACCCAACCTCAGATAGCGAGAATACTCAACCTTAAATAGTGAAAATACCCAACCTCAGATAGTGAGGATACCCAACCCCAGATAGTGAGAATACCCAACCCCAGATAGTGAGAATACCTAACCCCAGATAGTGAGAATACCCAACCCCAGATAGTAAGAATACCCAACCCTAGATAGTGAGAATACCCAACCTCAGATAGTGAGAATACCCAACCCCAGATAGTGAGAATACCCAACCCTAGATAGTGAGAATACCCAACCTCAGATAGTGAGAATACCCAACCCCAGATAGTGAGAATACCCAACACCAGATAGTGAGAATACCCAACCCTAGATAGTGAGAATACCCAACCCTAGATAGTGAGAATACCTAACCTCATTTAGTGAAAATACCCAACCCCAGATAGTGAGAATACCCAACACTAGATAGTGAGAATACCCAACCTCAGATAGTGAGAATACCCAACACTAGATAGTGAGAATACCCAACCCCAGACTGGTAACAGGAGAAGAAAAACCAAGAGTTGGTTACAAATTACTATAAATCAGTCATGAGTTACAAATTTTATAGGTACAGTCATCCATGAGATAAAGCTTTATTATGGAATTGACCTCTCTCTAACCTGACATTAAAAGACTGGTGGAATGAACACAAACACCGTGATTGTACACAATCCTTATCTCAACAAATCCCGACACAACTGTGTCATTTATGGTTTGTCAAGGTTAAATAAAACTTTGTTTAATGTCATTTACAATCGGTTACGTCAATCAACAGAGTAATATAGAGGAAAGGCAGGAAAAATCATAACTGATTTTTTTAGGTGCGCAAACATCAATATGACTTCTCCCGCTCTGAGCGGAGCGGGAGGGCGTGTCAGACTTTAACTGACTAAAACCTACTCATACTTCCTTCTCTGCCTTCGTTCCAGGATCCCGGGGTTCTCTTTCATTGTGACTTGTTATCATCATTTCAAAGGTCGAAAGGACTCGCCCAATAGTCACCACATCGACTGCTCCTGTAATTACTATAGATAACAAGAAATAGACAAAACCTTATAAACGTTCATTCTTTCTTTCCCAGCTTTTAGCAGGATTGCAATCATACTGAGCTATTAAGCTCATGGTACAAAATGAAGTAGGTAATATTACTTTATGATTGAAACAAAACTCTCCTGGAATAGGTATTAATTTGTAGAATCTTATGAGCGGAATAATCGTTATACTATTCATCATATTCCAGTTTACACTAATAACCTACAAATTGTTCCTCTGTAAAATGTCTTTAATTATTATTTGAGGCCATCTGAGCAAAAAAGAGGTGTGCCTCCCAGTCGTTAGTAAAATGACGATTAATGTATCATCAGTTAAGTGACATGAAACGTCTGAGATTAAACACAGCAGTCTGAGATAAATTAGTTCTATTTGTTCATGAACCTCGCATGCTATCTGTGATTAGTTGATTACGATTGACTATACTTATAATATTTCTCGTAGTTTGGGATTCATTACCCTATATTTTGGTAATTCAATCCCATTTTTTCGTAGGATATATATTCTCATACGCTCTTATTTATTTATTTATATAACTGGTACTCTCTGCACTAACAGTCGGACCCAACACGTACTGTTGTATTAAATGCAATCATATAAATTTCACAAATTACATAATACAAATCATAATAATCAATCTAATAATAAAAATCAAAATAATCAATAAAATATTAATAAATACAAAGTCAATAAAATAATAAAAATCAAAATACATAACTACAATTTAAAAAAAATAACAAATTTCATAATCAATATATAAAAAAACAACGAAAATAAGTTAAAAAACCAATTACGCACAATAAATAAACATACACAATAAACAAACAATAACATTTAAATATTAATCAATACGAGTAATTTTCTACATAATAATAGACGAATCTCTTAATGCTACTAAGTATGTAGATTCGGAAGTCCGAGATACAAGCAACTTCACCTGAGTGGTATCGGTTTTACATGTGAGTACCTATTTGTGTTGTAAAAACCTGACGTTAGTAACCTAATTTTAACGTCATCAGTTTTCACATGAAGAGGCACCAGAATTTGCTAAAATCAATCCATTGTTCCCTACAAAGCTAACGCTATGATAAACTAATTTATATTTAATTTTACCTTTAATTCAATGTTTTACTTTTATTTTATTAAAATTTTGTTTTTCTTATGTACTTAATAATCATTTTTAAGTGTAATATCAGCTTACCAGCTATAATAATCTAATGGGTTTATAGTGTCCAAGTCGCAGTAGAACACTGACTCCTAAGTCACAGGAATTCCTCGTTTAGGAGTCAGGGTTTCAACTTTTGTGCACCTCTAATTATTGCAAGCAACTGATATTTTAAGTATTTTGTAAGGATTTGTGTCAATAAAGTATTTTTATTATTATTATTACTGATGTTCATCACAGTGATCCGAGACAGACGCGTGGGGAAAAGCTCTGTAGAATGTTGACTGACATGCTCGATAGATGGCGTTGTACGGTTTACGACACTTTTCTGAATCGCGCTATGGTTTCGTTACAACTGATTGCATATATACCAAAACCCGAACAGCTAAAATTGGAATTACTTGTAGATCACATCAAGTGTATCTGATAATTTTTGATAGGACCGTTTATAGGGTCCTGAGAAACTATGTTATCTAGTCAGTTCCTGGCATTTCCTTGTTGGGGTTGATGCGGCCGGGTGACCGGATAGTAGGTAAATTATGATTACACGAATTGGCTTTAAGATTTGTTGTAAGGACACTCGTATTTATGATTTTGTGAAAATATGGATTAGTAAAACATTGCTTTAGTTGTAATGAATTGTATTTCTTTTTTCATTGTAAATTAGAATATAAGTATTTTTTTTAATGTGCATGGTTTTATATATTATTATTATTGTTTTATTCAATATAGGTATTTTTAGGATTCCGTACCTCAAAAGGAAAAAACGTGTGCTATTCTTGTTAATTATTATTCTACTAGCTTCTACCTGCGACTGCGAGTTTCCGTGTCAAAGGCCACATGCATGCCAAATTTCATCCAAATCAGTTCGGCCGTTTTTGCGTGATTAAGTAACAAACATCCACACTTTCACATTTATAACATTAATAATAAAATAATAATTAATAATAATAGTTAGGATTAAGGTAACTTACTCAGACATCTTTGAAGCCAGGTTAAATTCCGAATCGGTGTCGAACCAGGACATGTCCTGTCGCAGAACTGCCTTCAGAAACTTCATCCGTATTCGAGTAATCTGCGGAAAAAAGTAGAGAAAATTAACATTGGAAGGAGAACTACACACAAACTAAGGAGGTTAAATTAAAAAAAAGTGTAGGTTATCAAAGGTATCAAATATTTAAACTATTTTTGATAAAAGTGAACAGTAGTTTTCTAGGATAGCGGGTTTCCTTGTAAATGTGTTGATCCCCAGCTTTCGAACAAGCGAGATGAATGCCAAAAAACAATTTTTACAAAAAAAAACACCGACTTCAAAAAATTAATATTCCAAAACAAATTAATATGCACTAAAAAGTAAAAAAATAATTGCGATTTTTCTATAATTTAATAACTCAACTAACTTTACTAACTCAACACATACCTATGAATAACAAACAATTATCAAAATATTTTTAGAGTTCTCCTAAATAAAATGAAAATAAAAATATTAGACTACTTGAAAATCAATCAAATTATTACGATAACATTATAATGTAAATAGGTACAATTATTGTTATTTTTGGAGTCGGTGTCAGCCAACTAAGATAGGTTTGTTATTTATTATCACTACAAAACATTACAGTTTTACACCAGTTGTAGTACTTAAACGTTAGTACGTTCATACATATTATTATTGCTAGGTTGTTGGCGTTTCCTTGGCTGACACCGACTCCAAAAATAACAATAATTGTACCTATTTACATTATAATGTTATCGTAATAATTTGATTGATTTTCAAGTAGTCTAATATTTTTATTTTCATTTTATTTAGGAGAACTCTAAAAATATTTTGATAATTGTTTGTTATTCATAGGTATGTGTTGAGTTAGTAAAGTTAGTTGAGTTATTAAATTATAGAAAAATCGCAATTATTTTTTTACTTTTTAGTGCATATTAATTTGTTTTGGAATATTAATTTTTTGAAGTCGGTGTTTTTTTTTGTAAAAATTGTTTTTTATTTCTTGATTTTTAGTGAATATGAAGGACACTAATTACTTATTTGAGTATGTTTTTTTACGAGGCAAAATCATCCAATGAGTCCTCCCACCCTGGGTAGAGCGGGAGGGACTGTCAAACTTGCACTGACAGTCGTACTACTGTCATAATCATCCACAGTGTTCGTTCAATAGCCCTTTACGTTCCAGGGTCACGGTTACCCAGGGACATTACCGCGACCACGGATCAGCTAACGTAATTAGGACGCATGAAATTTGAAGAGTTTTGTTCATATAACCGAGTATCTCATCAGAACAAACATCTCATCATCATCTGCCTAGCCTTTTCCCAACTATATTGGGGTCGGCTTCCAGTCAAGCCAGATTTAGCTAAATACCAGTATTTTACGAGGAGCGGCTGCCAACCAGACCTCCACAACCCATTATTAACTGGGGTAACACGGTACTTCATGGCAAGACTGGAATCAGATTTACTGGCTTCTGACTATCCGTAACGACCACCAAAGATCTACAAAATGACAGCCAGGACCTACGGCTTAGCGTGCTTTGCGAGGCACGAAGGAAACTCGGTATGTTACGATGGTCACCCATCCACACACTAACCTTGGCAAGCGTTGCTTGACCTTGAAGATCGACCCGTGTGGCTATTATTATCCAGCCACGAGCTCCTCTAATAATCTAATTATGTTTATTTTAGTTTCAAAATTGCGTTTTTTTGTAAAACGTTGAAGTGTCCTTAAATATATATTTTTTCCGAAATATTTTTTATAATATTTGTAGTGAGTACAGGCGTGACATTTTGTTGTGTGATAGCGTAAACAATGTTTAGATATGCTATAGCAACAATCGCGGATAATCTGCTGTTATTTATTGAAGAGTTCCCTCGATTTCTTCAAGATCCCATCATCAGATATTGAAATGGTGACAATGGGACCACACGGGAAGCACCAGCTTTCAAATAAAAAAAGAATCATGAAAATCGGTTCACCCAGTCGCAAGTTATGAGGTAACAAACATAAAAAAAACGATGGTCACCCATCCACACACTAACCTTGGCAAGCGTTGCTTGACCTTGAAGATCGACCCGTGCGGCTATTATTATCCAGCCACGAGCTCCTCTAATAATCTAATTATGTTTATTTTAGTTTCAAAATTGCGTTTTTTTGTAAAACGTTGAAGTGCCCTTAAATTTATATTTTTTCCGAAATATTTTTTTATAATTTTGTAGTGAGTACAGGAGTGATATTTTGTTGTGTGATAACGTAAACAATGTTTAGATATGCTATAGCAACAATCACGGTTAATCTGCTGTTATTTATTGAAGAGTTCCCTCGATTTCTTCAAGATCCCATCATCAGATATTGAAATGGTGACAATGGGACCACACGGGAAGCACCAGCTTTCAAATAAAAAAAGAATCATGAAAATCGGTTCACCCAGTCGCAAGTTATGAGGTAACAAACATAAAAAAAAAAAAAAAAAAAAAAAAAAAAAATACAGTCGAATTGAGAACCTCCTCCTTTTTTTGAAGTCGGTTAAAAATTGACTGTAGGTACATTGAAGAATTGGAACAATTTGCCTATTGCTGTCTTTCCATTAGATTATAATTTATCTAGAGTGGATCTCATCCATCCCATCATCGATTGGATCACTGCTTACCATCAGGGGGGTTTGGAGGTGGTTTCGAGACCAGCATTGGTTTACATTAAAAGTAGCAGCGATTAAAATAATATAACCCATTACCACTAAAATCATGATTAATGGGTAATATATATAAAGGAAAACCAAAAAGAAAAAGGAAAATCGTTGGATCGGACTCTTGACGTTGACAAGAGCTGGCTCTTAACTTGAACAGACATACAGCGTGTACAGCGCGCGTAGCAATGTCACTGGGATCTTTTGTCTATAATGTGTATCATCTGCCTCATCATCATCTGCCTAGCCTTTTCCCAACTATATTGGGGTCGGCTTCCAGTCAAGCCGGATTTAGCTGAATACCAGTATTTTACGAGGAGCGGCTGCCTACCAGACCTCCACAACCCATTAACTGGGGTAACACGGTACTTCATGGCAAGACTGGAGTCAGATTTTCTGACTATCCGTAACGACTGCCAAAGATCTACAAATGACAGCCGGGACCAACGGCTTAACGTGCTTTTCCGAGGCACGGAGGAAACTCGTTATGTTAAGATGGTCACCCATCCACAGACCAACCTAGGCAAGCGTTGCTTAACCTTGAAGATCGACCTGTGCGGCTGTTATTATCTAGCCACGAGCTCCTCTCCGTATTTGGAAAATTTTTACCTAAGTATGTTTGTCAGATGTCTAGTACCTACCCATTACACAAGCTCTGCTTAGCTTGGGACAAGATGGTGTTGTGTGAAAGTTGTGGAATATATATTATTATATGTTATCTTGGACAAAATATTATTATCAATCAACAGTTTGCTGTGTGCGAATGAGTTTTTTAGGCCATATATAATTATTTCTAATTATGTAATTTTAATAATTTAATTTAAGGATATATAATTATTTTTTTATCCTAAATATAGTTATATATGTCGCAGGTTTTTCATAAAATTAGGTTTTTGATCAAAAACCTAGGTTTTTGATGAAAAACCGGAAGATGACAAATATTAAACTCAATTTCATCATAAACCTGCATCAATCCAGATTTTTGATCAAAAACCTGAACTAGTTTGGGTTTATGATAAAGTTTCTCTTCCGTAATAAGTTTCTCTAATAAGTCTGTTGGAATGTGTGTTTTCAGTCCTATTTTAGACTCTGTGCCAATCAAAGCCTTGTATGGTGTTCTTTGAATGGTCCTATGAAACGAAGATTTTTTTTTAATTGGACAAAGTAACATCCCATGGACCATTTTTGATAAATAAATAATTGTTTTCTTTCTACTAAGTAGCAAATAATGATGGATTGTTTTATTTATTTCATTTAAATTGATTTATTTGTCATAAAACAAAGCTAAACCGTGGTTTTGACAACAACTTTATCATAAATCCAAACTAGTTCACGTTTTTGATCAAAAATCTGGATTGATACAGGTTTATGATGAAATTGAGTTTAATATGTGTCATCTTCCGGTTTTTCATCAAAAACCTAGGTTTTTGATCAAAAACCTAATTTTATCAAAAACCTGCGACATATATAAAATAATGAAAGTAAGAGTTTCCGGGTGAGACATACAAGTCTATAGAATAAAACCGCATCAGGATAATCGCTTAGCATTGTCATCGCGGACGTAGGAAAGTTCGCTTTGAGGTGAGGTGCCGACTCAGTGTGGTGAACAGCTTACAATAGAGGAAAGAAAATACTAATTACCTAGTAGGTGTTTATAAAAGTGTGGCGCAGGTTCAAAATAGATGGTATGAACTTGGACAATCTGAATATATCATATAAGGATTATGTATCCGTATGCGACAAAAGTAAATCCAAATATTTTATAACTGCCCATGTAGGCCTATCACCATCTTCCTGCCCTTGTCCCGTTTTATTTGGGGTCGGCGCAACACGTTGTATTCTTCCATTCCGTTCTGTCACTCATCATGCTATCACTAACTCCCTTTTCTTCCATATCACTTCTCACACAATCCTTTCATCTTTTCTTTGGCCTCCCTCTCCCTCTCCATCCAGCCACATGTAACTCACACTCTTTTAGTAATATGCGCTTCATCCCTCCTCTTCACATGACCATACCAAGCCAAACGATTCCTATTCAACTTTTCAGTCACTGGCGCCACTTTTAGACTTCCCCTAATGTAATCATTTCTTACTTTATCCATTCTCGTCACACCACACATCCACCTTAACATTCTCATCTGTGGATTTTGCCCTTCGACTTGAGGGGTATCCATGGGTCACAGGTTGTGCCTGTAACCTGTCGGTATTTCTGTTTATCCAATGTGTTACGTCTCGGTCTACCTCACCGTCTCTTGGACAAACGACCCGAGGTACCGAAAGTCGGAACAGATTGGTATGGGCGTTCCGGCGAGATCTAAAGCCTGGAGAGACCGCCGAAGTCGCAAAACAAGTATTCCGTTTTAGTTCTGTTCAACACACCTCTAATCTGCTTTGGACCTCTAGGTCACTTAAATAACTTTGACTTTTATAACGTTTATGTGTTACTTCTTACGCTCTAGGGCTAAGCGGGAGGGCGTGTCAGATTGCGTGTAACCCTTTCAGTAGTAGACCCCCCACGGTTTGCTGACATCTCCTTGAGGCGCGCGTAGACCACTGCGCTGTCGACGATATTGACTCGGTCTAAACGCTTACCGGACGGCTGGACGGCGTGCTTTCCTTTGCTCGTCGTCCGCAAGCCTACGGCAGCTGGGAGTCGTGGTCGGGTTAGTGCGGCAGCTCAGTGGTCCTGGGACTTGAGAATGGCTGTTCCCTTACCCATGCGACCGTCTCCTAACCTTCCCTCGCTAACTTTACTGTTACCGTAGAAGGAGCCTATATTTACATATTTTAGATTCTACATACTAAAGCTTTTAGCTTTGAATGATATATACATAGGTTACTACCTAATAGATTTAGTCACCGTTAATAAGGCAAGAAGGCGGTAGTGTACAGAAGTGCTTGATAAGTGGCCAAATTAGGCAGATAAATAGGTGTCACGTTTTGATCATATTGTCCTGAAGCCCAATATCGAGTCGGCAAGGTCACATTTATCAGTAAGTTGGCATTATTTCGTTTTGGTTCACAATGCGAAGCTCAGCGAGTCAATCAGCAGTAAGGTCATCAATTTGAAGCAATTGATTTCGTTTGTGCTGTGTAAAGCTTGCTCCAGTTATTTGTTATATCATACAAATATACAGAACAACGCATGTCATAATATATTTCGTATCGAAAGTGAGTATTCTGCGCACGATTCGACAAGACGGGTTTGTTACCATTATATGCAAGCAGATACCTATTATAGGCACGGTCTTGATCGTAGAAAACCTTCCGATAGACAGAATCAGCACGTGTTCTGAAGTTATTATTTCAAGTACCAACTTTGGGTCTAAGACTCGTAACACCTGCAGATTTGTATTGGCATCCGTCACGTTTTTGCCTAATGCTAACTAAGTAAATAACTGCATTAGAACCAGAGCGATTAGGTATCTCATCAAGTAGGTACATATCTAAGAAATTTAGATACATGATGAGATAATCGCCGCAAATAATGATTACGATAGCAATAAACCTACAATAACTAATCCCTTAACATGCGTCAGGTTCAAGGTTTTAAAACATTGAGTTATCAGACACTGTATTGTGATGTCCCTAATATCACGATACAGTTTAAGTAGTTGAGAATCAACCAAGTAGTTAATGGAAGATTTTTTACAAGTTTCAGGTACAGTCCTAAATGTAAATTATCATTATTTTTGGATTGTAAAGATCCTATTTTCTTAACGGACATTCGGTTATGACAACTGACATTCCGTTAGTGACGTAGCCCAAAGAATCGCTAAACTTGAGTGGCAGTGGGCAGGACGCATTGCTCGCAGGACAATGGGGTTGAAAAGTTCTGGAGTGGCGACCACGTACCAGAAGACGCAGTGTTGAAAGGCTTCCCACAAAGTGGATCCATGACCTAGTAAGACTCGTGAGAATCTGGTTGATACGAGATGCACAGGATCAATCGTTATGGCAGCGCTTGGGGCCTATATCCAACCGTGGAAGTCTTTCGGCTGAAATGATGATGATGAATTTGGCTTTATCATGTTCTGTCAGACCTGTCGGTGTGCAGGTATGTAAAACATTGGAAGTCTGCTGATTTAATCAGCAGTTTTCTATATTCCAAGGATTCATAGAGTCGTCATTTAATAAGTTTTAGGTTTTTTGAAGAAATATTTAATTAAATATAAGTGATTCTTGAAAAAGATAACACAAATATTCGTAGATTAATATCGAATATTCCGCACAAGAAAATAAATAAGCTTTTAGAAAACTGGCTGTCATTTGTGTATCCATAACACATTGCAATTCAGTTTAAATGCTGTTCATTGATTGAAGAGCACTCGACTGTTGCAAATGATTGCATCTTTAAATGATGTAGTACATAAACAAAAGTATATGAAACGATTCGCATGCTACTCGAGTCCAAGTCGAGTCCAGTCTTGATGACTCCTGATTGAATTAACGCTCAGCAGAGTAAATCATGTCTGTGTTGCAGTCGGTACCTACAGACGATATTGTGTAAAATGTATAATTAAGCAATGTAATGTACGTGACTCGCAAGGATACCAACAGTGTTCTCATTTTTCAAAATAGTTTTGTAGCTCGTTCGATTAGATCTTTTGTAAATTGAAAATTCATCATCAACATCATCATTTCAGCCGAAAGACGTCCATACCTGGACATAGACCTTCTTCAAGCGTCGCGTCGCCACAACGACCGATCCTGTGTCTCACATCCATCGGATTCACGCGACCACCACCAGGTCATCGGTCCACCTTGTGGAAGGCCTTCCGACGCAATTAAAGATTAATTTTAATATATCAACATGTTTTTAAACAGAGTGACGTCCCACTGACGTGGATTTCAATAAATCCTGTGTTTAACTAAAACTGGGTATTTAATACTGGGTACTTTTGGAGCTAATTTCAAATCTTAAGGCGGGCGCGACGTTAGAATTATCCGTACAAACGTAATACCAAAATCATTTCCAGGAAGCAGCCACATCTCTTGGACAAAATTGATCAGACAATTCGGTATACTTTGACTTCCATACTAAATGTGGCTCTGGATGACCGAGCGTGGCAACAAGCCACGCTACCCATTCGTTTTGGTGGGCTCGGCATCCGCAAAATTTCTAGTGTAAGCCTACCGGCGTTCCTGTCTTCGGTCCACGGTACTCAGCAGCTAACCAATAGAATTCTGACTCCATCATTGGTTGGTTGTGAGGTGCCGTGCTTGGCCGAAGCCGTGACCGCCTGGAAAATGGCTTGCCCGGACAAGGCGTTGCCCGAGAATCCATCATCCCAGAGACAGTGGGATGAGCCGCTCTGCAGGTTGGTACGGAATAACCTCATTAATACGTCCACCAATACTGCTGAGCGTGCCCGTCTACTGGCTGTGGGTGAATGGGAGTCGGGCCTCTGGCTACAGGCACTACCGTCGCTCAACATAGGTACTATGTTGAGTGACACCACTTTCCGGATCGCTACATGCTTGCGTCTGGGTGCTCCTTGTGGAGCTCCACATCGATGTCAATGCGGTGAAGCAGTCGACCGCCTCGGACATCATGGCCTATCCTGCAGTAGGAGCGCTGGTCGGATAGCTAGGCACGCTAGCATTAATGACATTATCCGTCGAGCTCTTGTCACCGCCGGGGTGCCAGCTGTTTTAGAACCTAATGGCTTGGCACGCGACGATGGAAAGAGGCCAGACGGGATGACCATAATGCCTTGGAAGTTGGGTAGGCCTTTGGTGTGGGATGCAACATGTGTCGACACCCTTGCGCCATCCCATGTTCTGAGTACGGCGGGCTGTCCTGGGGCTGCTGCTGCAGGCGCAGAAAACCTCAAGCGGCGCAAATATAATAACTTTATCGAGAGTTATATGTTTGAGCCGTTTGGGGTTGAAACTTTAGGGCCGTGGGGTCCGAGTGCTCATCGAGTTGTTCGGGATATTAGCAAGCAGCTAGTCGACTCTTCACGTGACCAGAGGGCTGGGCTGTTTTTCGGCCAACGAATCAGCATTGCCATCCAACGTGGCAATGCTGCCAGCGTTCTGGGCACTATTCCTATTGACATCGACGTGGATGAGTTTTTTGATGCCCAGTAAATCCCTTTTTGTTTTTGTATATATATAGGTTTGTATAGTTAGTTTAATATGTAAATTGAATTTATAAACTGTTATGTAAATAAATAAAGGATAAATAATTTCCAGTTTAAGCATATTTACACCATAATATGATGTTATTCGGATTCAGACAATAATTATCTAGGTTCCTACGTCGTCTTTTTGTTGAAAAACTTACCCCAAACGAAATTTAAGCGAATTTAAATTTGCATTTTTTTACAGCGAAAATGTCATGTTTTTATTTTGTTTTTTCTATATTATAAACAACAATATTTCAAAATATCTCTCCGTAGGAACACAGATATTATTATTAAGTTATAAATACTCGAAACAATATTGGAAATACATTAATTTTTCATTCATCATTTTTGGTATTACGGAACATCTCCCAAATTTCCAATAGTTTGTATTGCTATCACAGCAAGTAACTGTCAGTGTGCGGATGATGACTTAACTCCAGTCAGTGTGACCAAGAATTGTTTATACTATCTGGATTGATTCCATCAACCTCAAAAATGTATTTTATTTCGTCTCAACTCGAAATAGCGCGCGGTGTACGCAGGCCACTTAAAGAGGTTCTGACTCTCACGAAGACGTTATAATCATTTTTAGTAGGTACGTTTGTCAACTATTTAGATGTACCTACCCAACAATAAAAGATCAAAGCTTTCAAATATAGTATACATATATTTGAACGCTTTAATCTTTCTCTTTCTCATAGTTTGTATTCCACATAACCTTCAGTGAGTCTGTATAAATCATTGCCATCAAATGAATTACATAGTTGACACGTCATTTACCATCAGGGCCACTATGTAGCCGCCTGTTATTTAGATAAACATTCTAATCATTACAATATACGAAGTACCATGTACTATGTATGCAAATTTTTATTAGAAACTAGCTTCCGCCCGCGACTTTGTCCGCGTGTTCAAGAATCGGGATATAAGGTAGCCTATGTTCTTTTCCATGTCAAAGCATGCATTTCATCCAAATCCATTCAGCCGTTTTTGCGTGATTAAATAACAAACATCCACACTTTCACATTTATAATATTAGTTAGGATTAAATCTAGGTAACTATGCAACGATCATTCTGCAATTTTCTATTAGATTGAGGGCTGACTGTAATAGTGCATGAGCTAGCTAGCGCTAATTATGAGTGTGAAGTCTTGAGTTCGAGTCCCGTATCAGGTTATAGAGTTTGAAGTGAAAGAAAGAAACCATAAAAAAGAATCCGTGCGTGTTAACCAATTTAGGCCCCAGTTTCACCCTCATAAGGGGTGAAATGTGGAAAACTTCTTTCGTTTTCTTTTAAAATTTCAATGTTCTAGGTACAAGTTCAGTCACTGACTAAATCAAGACAGCTTTTTATTGTATATAAAGAACTTTAAAGGAGATTTATTCGAGTAGTAAGCGGCTGATTTTTTAAATCAATACATTTATTATAATTTATAAGAATGACACTTTGTTTTGCTTTTCTATTCATAAGCTCAAGTCACTCGATGATTGAAACTAATAGACATGCGATTTTTGCTAGGCAGAAATCGCACTTATTTTATATTATAGGAGTAATTTACTGGAATGTAGCACCTATTTCAAGTATCTAGTACTGATTTAGCTCACTTGGCCGGCGCACACTCACAGGATCGGCGACACTTGGGGGGCACTATGTCCTACAGTGGGCATCGTTCAGCTGAACTGATGATGATAATTTGTGTTTTATCAAGACATGATAAGACGACCGTGGGCTGGTCTGGGGTGATCCGAGAAAAGAATAACTGCAAGCATTTGGGGGATTCCTTTGCCCAGCAGTGAGAAGTAAAGGGAAAATTAAAAAAATGGCTGCCCATCAACAGTTACGAGAATAGTAGTGACGACAATGTGTAATAATAATTAGTATAGCAATGTGTAATGTAAACATAACAATGGTCAGGAATTAATGAGTGGCGCGCAAGATGATATAATCACTGACACCCGGGTTCGAAGCGATGGACTTGGCTCAACTCTTCGCACCCGAGATCTGCGAAGATAATTAATAGATGTGCTAACGTACTACTACTAGTAACTAACCTAACCTAATAGTTTTCGGTGATAAAAAAAATAGAACTGACTTTGACGGTTTGACTGAATTTAATCATTTTGTTTGTTCAAATACAAGCTTGGTTTTAAAGCAAAAAGAAAACTCTGTTTAAGGAATTCCGAAGAAATTTGTTTCAAATTGCATTCACTACATACCTACTCATCATCATCTTCCTGCCCTTTCCATGTTACTTGGATTGGCGCAACACGTATTTCTTTTTTTTTCTTCCATCCTGTATTATCCCCCGTCATGTTATTACTAATTCCTTGTCTTTCATATCACTCTAAACACAATTTATCCATTTTTTCTTTGGTCTCCCATTCCCTCCTCATCCATCTACATATACATATACTTGTAACTATTTCAGTAACATGCGTTTTATCCCTCCTCTTTACATGATCATACTAAGATAAACGATTTCTCTTCAATTTTTCAGTCTCTATCGCTACTTTCTTACTTCTGTTATACCTACTCATTTCTAACTTTATCTACATCTTTATTTATTTATTTGATCTTCATGCAACAGTTAAGGTACACAGGCGGACTTAATGCCGTAATCTTTCGTCACACCATACATCCATCTCAATATTCTCATCTCCGCTACATGCAATTTTTTTCATCTATCTTTTTCACAGCCCAACATTTTGATCTATTACTGTATAGGCAGGTCTTCTTAATAATTAAATACTTTATTGTACACCTCAAAATGTGACATGTGTGTATGAGTGTGTGTGTCATGTGTGTCTTATCACAGACTTGTAGATTTTTTTTATATTCAAAATCATAGCATATCCACCATTATTCTACGATCTGCAGACGCATAGTAGACGCAGTTTCTATCAACGTAACAACAGTATGTAGCTAGGTAAGGTACGATGCATACAATGATACCTTAGACATTAAGGTATCTATGCTATTATATTTTCCCGTGAACGTTTGAGATCATATGTTCGAAAAATTCTCAATGCGTCATTTCTCGCTTCACACGATTTTTTTCCTTTACTATCCATGCAATTTTGCATCTGACTGTACCTGTCGCAGCGCGCTCCAACTGATGAGGCCGACGGACAGCATGCAGAACACCAGCGAGATGCCGATGCTGAGGAACAGCCCGATGGCCATCGCCTCCGCGTCTTCGATCAGCGCGGCCATGTTCTCCTCGTAAGACGCATTCACGCTGGGTAATACAAAATGGATGTGTATCAGATTTTGGCTGTTAGATTTTGGCACAGTTCTGTTCTGTGGGTTTTAGGTTCAGGAAGACTTGGGAAACAAACTCCGATTCGGAAGAGGCATTTTAAAGTAGATGCTCACGAAGTACCTACAAGTTTTCTTAACTTAATTAAATGGTTATTTTATGAAAAAGTTATTCACAATAGGGATAGCTGAACTGAGAGGGTTGTAGTGATGATTGAAATCATAATTCTGTAAGGAAATAAATACGTGTATTTTGAACATCACGAAATGTACAAAAAAAGTTTGAAATGATCACCAGGTTAATTTAGTGAGGTAAGAATCCCACACTCCTAGCTCTTTCTTCAAAACTTCTGGCTCTTTTTTATCGTTTCCCCCCATAATAAACAAAACATTACAATCCTTTTAAATCCCCTGCATTGTAAAATAGGGTGCAGGTTTAAAACACTACGACTGTCGACACCGATAGCAACGGCTAAGATTTGCTCCTAAAAGGCCAACTACACCACCCGTTTTTACGACCGGTCTACGTAGACTGTCGTACCCTTATTACACTACGCGATATAGACTAAAAACGTTCGTAAAAACGAGTAGTGCATTAGGCCTTTTACCTATTTTCCCGTCATAGTAACTGTAGGTGTTGACAAGTTACAACCTATGCTTTTTGTGCAAGTGCATACCGCAATTATAGCCATTTTACAGTTATAGGTACTTTATTTTCGTTGTTTTCCGCTTAATTGGATTACTGTCAAAATTAAAATAACTGAAAATAGACAGTATACGACGGTATGAGAATATTTTACCTGCTCCCTTCCTTACTGCTTTTGGGCATGCAGTTGACTGTTTTCCGCACTAGTGCAAGGGGAGGAAGTAGAGGTAAGTATAAGTAGGTTACCTACTCAAAAGTTTATAACTTTCTCCATTTTATAAGCACTCAATTAACAAGGATATATCCTCAGCACTCTTTAAATTATGACTCCACCTTGTGGGTTTTACTATAATTTCTATTGTTCCAATAATTTTCCCGCTTTTACGTAAATAAATGGACTCTAGTACAGGAAACCCAATGACGGACTTATGCACCGGGACATGACCAGTACGTCCAAAGGACACCTATTGTTTGGTTTGGAAAGTTTTTACCAAACAGGCTGTTACATAGGACTTTCAAGGTAAAATTTGCATTATACTCGTATATTATACTGAAGAAGAACCGCATAAGTGTAAACTATACAAGAAACCATGAACCAAGAAACCACAACCAAACAGCTAGGTTGTCTGAGTGTGAAAAGATATTTAGCGTACTGCTAAGGAGTGGAATTCCCTGCCGGAGTCTACGTTTCCTGACCGCTACAACTTAGGGGTTTAATGTAGGGGTCCAGCAGAGTCGAAGCCTTTGGGACCATGGATTGGATTCCGAAAGGGAAGCTCGTGACCCCAGAACGAAGGCAACGAAGGAATTGGATGGGGTTTAGTCAGTAAAAATCTGACACGCCCTCCCGTTCCGCCCAAGAGTGGAAGAAGTCATTGTGATCATACCCCACATGAAAAAAAGGATCTTTAAGTCAAAGGGAGAATATGTTACTTTTAGGCAAACGTTCTTCTTCGTCGGTCACATCATCGCTTACAGGTGAGATAGTGATCAAACTATACATATTAAAAAAAGGCACTTACAGTCGCCTCCCTCCTCCAAAAGTGACGGTAAGTGGTAGGTAGCTGGTCATCTTCTCCCTGTACGTGGTCCTCTCGACGAAGGCCGTGCTGAGCTCTCCGATCTGCACCAGGTTGTAGCACACACCTCCTCCGCTGGCCAGCCCGAACAGGATGCCCATCAGTGTGGCGAAGAGCTCCGTGCATGTTGCGTAGCGGAACTGGGGACGCACACCAGGTATTCTATTAGTTTAGGTGTCTATAGGAGTGAAGGAAGACATAAAGATGATGAATGGACTATGTTAGATATGAGATAGGTGACATGTGTATAAAAAAAAGAAATGGTAAGTCGCCCCAAATTAATAAGGGCTGGATAATGATAGCGCTGGTACATAAAGACCGCCTTCACACTAGCATTTGTACAGTGTATGCGTTCAATGAACATATCACGTATGCAAAGCGCAAACGGCGCCACGACTACGCGGTGCAGACGTCTCGTTTTCACGGCGTGAGTGCTAAAATAGTAAATGACAACGCTGCGTTAGCGCTGTAGGCATGCGACGCATGCGTCGCGTTAGTTGCGTTCGCTTAAATTGTATGACGTCTGCACCGCGTTAGCGCAGCTTTCAATTGACTCGCGACACCTGTGTCGCGTGTTGCAGCGTCTATGCTGCGCATACGTTCATCGAACGCCTACGCTGTACAAACGCAAGTGTGAAGGCGCATTAATGTGTAACAACAAATGAAGGTACTCGTTAGTAGTTACTATGCGGCTGAGCAAGGGGTTATTATAAACTCGTCACAGTTTGACACGCCACACAATGCACTGGTGAATGAAAATGAAATAAAAATGTGACGAGTTCACTTAAAGATGAATGGACTGAGTGTGACGCTCAGGTAAATATGCCTTTATATAAACTTACAATCTGATAGTAACGTAAAGTTTTCTCGGGCTCTTTTTTTCTGAAACAAAAATAATAAAATTGCATAAGCTGTGCAGTCTGGATATCTGTGTACCCAGTGATAATAATGCTTCTTGTTAAACGGGGTTATTATTTAAGGCGAAAAATCAGTATCAGTCAATGATCTGGAGCGGAATGGAGGCGATCGCCTCCTCCTGTGAAACAGTAATGCTAGCGAAGGAGATGGCCCGCATGTGAGTGAACAGACTTCCTCACGCTCTAGCCGCCGGGATCCCGACCCGGATTTCCAGCTACCGTAGGCATGGGCTTGCGGACAGCGGGCAATGGGAAGCTCGCCGTCCAGCCGTCCGATAACCGACTGGACCGAGCCTATGCCGTCGAAGGTACGTAACGTTCCACGCGCACCTCAAAGAGGTGGTAGCGAACCGTAGGGGTTTTCATACTTTTCCTTATAGCCCTTGCAGGGTCATTGCCTGCAAGGGCTATAAGGAAAAGTATGAAAGGAATACTCGTGGTCCTAGAATGCAAAAGGTAACTGAAGGTGTGGTCATTCCGCCTCAGCCTACAGTAGAGAAAGTCATGGGATGATTTACCATTTCACAGGCAAAGGGATATATTAGCGAAAAATGGTCTTCTTCGGTTTACAAATAATCGTATTCTACGATGTCACTCACACCGCTCTGGATTTCCTGTTTTGTCCAGGCATATCTCTTTGGAATGCGCTCCCTCTAAATATTAGGTTTGCGATCAGCCGATTTTCCTTTAAGATCTACACACGTGAGGGCACTCGTAAAAAGTTGGTAGAACCATCACAGTGTTGATTGGTTGCAGGTTTTGTTTTTTATAATAACATTGCTAATTTTTGTAAATACATACATACTTAGTTACATACGAGTAGTATGTAACTAAGTATGTATGTATTTATTGCTTTATATATTCGTTTCCTGTTTATCTATTTATTAAGGTGCACCTGCCATTTAATATTTCTGTACCACCCTAAGGTTGGCTGATAGAAAATGCCTAAGGAATTAGGCCCGCCTTTGTACAGTATTATTTACTAGTGCATTAAGTTTCAATAAATAAATAAATAGGTACGCTGTCTATCCTAGTGGGGAATACTGGCGAGATGGTTTGCTAAGTGAGATATGTAAGAGTTTCTGTTACAGTGTTCTGAAAATATTATTATAGAGTCAGCTAGTAGCTGACTCGGCGAACGTTGTTTTACCATTAAAAAATAAGGAAAAATGAGGGATGACTGTAGGAGGGTAAAAAATTGCCGCAGACTAACCAAAATATATACAAATATCATAATGATCGGTCAAGCCGTTTTGGAGGAATAACAAACTCTGTGAACACGAGATTTGACAGATTATAAGTTGAAACGGTTAATGGTTAAACATTCTGGAACTTTAATTACAGGATTCTTACAATGACAATTTATTTCTCCATGTAATCAGTATAACATTGCTATGCTATGCTAATTTCACGAAGACATAATGCTGCACTTAGCATCAGTCTCATAATGTTCCCACTACTGGGACTCAGATCTCTCTACTCGGGCTCAGTGCGGGTTGGTGGATGTCACAAATGTCTTCGAATTTTTAGTTCTACGACATGCCGGTTTCCTGACGGTGAAGGATCGTTTTAAGAGTAGTTAGTAGCGTGAAATCAGGCTACAGTCAATCACAATAAACTGGTAGTATACAAGTACCATTTTCTATAATTGCGTGGAAACAATCCTTGAAAGCAAATTGGTCTCAGCTCTTGTCGGGAGTACTACAAAACAATAAAATGTTATGAAGGCAATTAATAAACTTATTTAAATGGATCGCTTTGGAATTTATTACAGTACTAGGACAGGTTAATGGAGAGCATTGAGAGGGACGCAGACGACAAACATGGCGATTGGTATAAATTATATTATTATGATCGTACGGCAATTGAAACTGCTGTATAAATGGAGGTTGTGTGCCTGCTATAATAGGCTATCAGCTACTTAGGCCTCTTATGCACGGCACGTTTATCGCCGTGTGTAGGCACGGTTGTCAGTGAGGAGGGACTGGCCCACAATGGCTGAGGACAGACCCGACGTATGTGCAAAAGGGAGATGGAGGTTTTCGCCCAGCAGTGGGACATAATAGAATAACTAACTTGTATATTAATTGATCACAACCTTTTATTAAGTTTAACTCATTGTGTGTTAAAGGCTGTTTATGCTCATATATCAATTTTAAGTCAAATTGTCTTGCTGTTGTCTAGTGGTTGTCTATGATTGTGTTTTCACCGGTTTTTTTATAACGATAAAATTGTGGATTTCGTGTTTTGTTGAGGTTTATAAATGCTAGTTAAAAATATTTAGGTATAAAATACAGAATTGACTGTATTTATTATATGTACATACAATAATGGTTTGCCTATGCAGACAAGTGCACATTTTTTCCTTTTCTCCATGATGAATTTTTTGTGCATTTTATACTCGTACCTACCAATTTTTTTAACCTTATACTGTATGTTATTATAAAAATAATTTGTGCTAAATGTACAATAAATATATCGATCTGAAGTTATTATTGTTAACAGGTTTTTAGACGGTGCATAGTAATAGTTTACATAACTATGTATGTATTTAAATTAACATATAAACATGTTTAGTGATACAAAAATGTACCATCCAATTTAATATTTTAATGAACTAACAAAAACCACGCTTACCAAAATAGTTAAAATAATTAAATTGTAACTGTATTTCATATAAATCTAATTAATAGTTTGAAAATTACAAATATATATGAACTCTAGCTTCTGCCGCCGATTTTACCCGCGCAAATTAAGTTTCTTCATATAAACTTTGGACTAAGGTATTTAATCCCGAGAACTTAGGAAAATCCTCTCTTAAAGCTCGCCTACGTCATAAACGAAAACCTTGTGCAAAATTTCACAATCCTAGTCCCAATAGTTTCAGCTGTGTGTTGATATATCAGTCAGTCAGTTTCTCTTCGATATTCAATACTTTGGTTCGAGTTTAAGTTATATAGTAATTATATTATTATAATATGGTAAATTGTGAAAATCGCTAGCCAAAAATATGTTAGTAGGTATATTAATCTCAGATTAATGTAAGTGCTGTTTTATTCAATTATAACTTTGCGTTGATAAAACAAAGCTAATAAACTGAATGTAATAGACTTGATAATTTTCCTGTAAATTAATCAAGAAATTATACATTGTAGGTGTTTTATATATTATGATTTAAAACCACACAAACAGAATGAGCAGTTTGTTTTGTTAAACAGGTAAATATAATATAATATTATCTGAAAGTTTATAATTTACAGATAATATTTCTTTATTATGAAAAAAAAATCCCACGACATAGTTTATTGGTTTATGTTCACCGATTAAACTGTTTCATAAACATATATTCGCGACAAAATTACACAATCAAGGTAAAATAAAATAAAAAAGAATTTTCGTACTATTTCCGCTAGATTCAAATGTCAAACTACTTAATCCTACACAAATCGATTGTATTAATTACATTATTGTATATAAATCAAAGCACGTTCACTGATAACATTCGCTAAGGTAAATAAATTCTAATCAGAATATAAACATTCGTTAATAATTATAATTAAACAAAAGACTGGAGAAATCGATCGCTGTTGCAATAAGTGTGAGTAAAGACTTACGTTTCCTTTTTCTTTTTGGAGCCCATGTTTTTGTAGTGTCGGGTTTGTGAGCGGGGCGAGTCGGGACACGTCCACTCGGCACGAAAGCCCGATCTCAATTGAGCGTCGCTCCTGAATCTTTCAGTACCGAGTCGCGACCGTGACGGGAATCGTCTTTATTTACTTCTATTAGGCATGCTCTTATTCATGACTTCGCGTCACTACGTACAGTCTAAAGTCGTAAAGAGATTTAACAGACATTGTAATATAATATAAGCTGCTTCAATAATAAACTTGTTAGATAATGTGTCACTAAACAGTTATTTGATTAAGATTTTTAAGGTAATTTTAATAGTATTATGCGCCTTCCGGAGAAAGTGAAAATGGTTATATGATTCTTTTTCAATACACTTTCTCGAATACGGACTTCTATCGCACTACGATTACCATGTAGGTATATAACCCTGGTCTTTTTTTAGGGATTTTTAATTTCCTATTTCGACACGGTCAAAAGTATTTTTTTAAAGAAAACAGCGCCAACACCAACCTACAAACTCTCTGTGTAACGTACTGTAACGAATAATTCTCTGTGTTCTAAATTCAAAAATATTTGAATTGCTATTTTTAATATTTGGACACATTGTATACCGGTTCGATAAGTTTGCGTCTCCTTCAACCTGCAAAAGGTTAACCGCAGCAAAAAAACCAGGCAAATCCCGTTCCTTTTTAATATTAATGATGTTTTTATTTCTGATTACACGTTAGACAGACTATGATGAGCTGCAACTAACATTTAAAGTTAAAATACTAGCTGCTGCCAGCGACTTCACCCGCGTAAAGGCAGAAAATTGCCGCAAAGTAGCGATAATTTTCAATGGCAATGTCGCAAAAGAATATACCAACCTACTTCCGAGATCTCCCGAAAAGAATCCTATATGCTGTTCAACATTTAGTAAGCGTTGACTTGCGGACGGCGAGTAATGGGTAGCTCGCGATCCGACCGTCCGGTAATCGACTGTACCGATCCCGATTCGTCGTCGGCGCGTAGTGTTGCATGCGTGCCTTAAGGAGATGTCAGTAAAACCGTAGGGGCCTCGCTTGATCTTAAGGCATATTTTATAAGACTGAATAAGCGGATCTAATTGCTTTGTTGATTTTGCAAAGTTTTAAGTTAATTCCTTTCCTATATACTGCTGTGATTATAATTTAGTTCTTAGTTCTTGTGAAAGTTAAAACTGTGAACATAGATTTTATGATTATTTTGATACTTATCTTTGAGAAAGAAAATCACTTAATTCATGAATCCCCGACCGGTCTCATAGGACCGCGCTGTTATTGTCTTACTATTGTGTCTCGTATCGCGGGTATTGATAGGTTAATTGCTGTCGAGTCACCAATAAATTCATCGACTTCCCAACATCACAAATCTTTAAGCAAAATTAATTTACTTCGAAACTGATAACAAAGAGGCAACATCCCTTATCATCACCACAACTAAATCCTATTACAACTTATCCCCCCTACCCCTATCTACTCCAGGAGTTAATTTGTTGATTCTAAGAAGATATTTTTCATAAAATATATTTATAATTTAGATGACCACATTGCAGGTTGCGAGCAACATTGTTGTGATTTGCAAAACCAAACTTAAATGTAAATTTCTCGAGAATTCAAGAAGACTTGATAAATTACCCTCGAGAATTGTCGAAACCTGATAAATTGATATGCCCGAGATTATGCACCTTAGTACCTATACTCCAACCCAACAACAACACCTATATTTATATTATATATATGTTACTGTAAAAGCCAGAACTACGGTAAATCCTAAGATTTTCCAGTAAATCCTAAGATTTACCAACTCTTAATGGTAAAAGTCCGAACTGTTTTATAATCATCGTTTATTTCGGACTTTTACTACCATTCACTTGGTAAATCTTAGGATTTACCTCAAAGACACGGTAAATGTTAAGAAAAAAGAAAAAAAAGAAGAAAGAAAACACGTATATTCCGCCCTAAATGGACGCACAATAAAATAACAATACATTAAAACTACCATACAATGAGAAGTACATAAATGACCGTCAATATGGCTTTCGCCGAAATTGGTTAACTAGTGATCTTCTAGCGTATGCCATCCGTATCTGAAATGAGGCCATCGAGAAGCATGGGGAAACGCTTGGCGACTCTCTCGACATCTCGAAGGCTTTCGATAGGGTCTGGCACGAAATCCTTGTTAGTAAGCTTCCTTCTTTTGGTTTACCTGCTGAATTCAGTGCTTGGATCGCAGAATTCCTGAGTGACCGATCCATTCGAGTGGTCATCGATGGCAGCTCGTCCGGTCAAATGGCCATTAATTAATGCCGGACTCCCTCAAGGGTCAGTGCTCTCGGCAACTTTGTTCTCGCTGCACATTAACAATCTGCTTAAGCCTGGTACCTTTGGGTATGCAGACAGTACTGTTACTGAAAGATACATATCCAATACACGAACTAGTGGGTCACAGATCCAGTCTCTCCAAGTGGCTATGGCTGAGCACTTGAATTGGTCCTTGGAGGCGGTCACTGAATGGGGCAATGCCAATTTTCCGCTAATAGAAGAAAATTCAGTTCCTGGGTGCAACCGTGCCGATAACCGACCATCTTGATCTTCTTGATGTTACGTTGACGTCGACTTTTAACTTTGCTACATATATTGAAGCAAAGGCTCAACTGGCTGCTAAAAAGCTAGGAATCCTTGCAAAGGTGAGACAGTACTTCACACCGGAACAGCTGCTCACATTATATCAAGCGCAAGTTCGATCATGTATGGAGTACTCCGCTCATCTTTGGGATGGATCTGCCCGATATCAGCTTGAAGCGCTTGAAGCTATTGAAACGAGAGCCAAGAAGATCATTGGTACTGATGCACTCGTTTAGTCGAGGCTTCAAAATCTTGAGCATCAACACCGAGTCGCTAGCCTGTCAGGTTTCTACCGGTTGCATTTTGAGGAGTGTGCGTCGGAATTGCATAACTAAATAATTCCTCCTAGCCCGTTCCATCATCGGACCATCAGGCGTACGGCGATGCGCCATCAGTATCCGCGGTAGATATATGGTAGATATCCGTCTTATACGCGCAAAACGTTTTGGGAACACATTTATTGTACGTACAGCCAACGAGTAGAAATCCCTGCCGGAGTCTATGTTTCCTGATAGCTACAATCCAGGAATCTTTAAGTCAAGAGTGAATAGGTTACTTCTTGGTAAACGCGCTCCATCGTCGAAAATACAAAACCAACATTTACCAACCCTCACTGGTAAAACCTAGCTTGTACCAAATTCTAATGGTAAAAGCCCGATTAAATCGTTTCTTTTTCACATATTCTTACATTTACCAATTTGTGTTGGTAAAACCTAAGATTTACTGGTAAAACCTGAGATATACCGTGGTTCTGGCTTTTACAGTAACATATATACAATTATAGATCATCAAACGTACTTAACTTTCTGTTTCCAAATGATTAAACAGCTTCCACAACTGACCAGTGTCCCTAAATACAAGCGATAGCTTAGTTTGGAAACCAGTACCTGCATTTCCAGAATTATCACTGTGTCTGTTTTCTTAATTGTAATATTGTGAATGATATTTTTTGTACTAATGAACTGCCCTTTTTTTCATCCCAACTCATTGATAAGTCGTAGGCAACGAGTAAGGCAACTTATCTCTTCATTATCAGTGTCAAACATTGCCATGGTGTTACACAACTAGAGTGTCAGGGTCGGAAGCGTTACAATTACCATTACACAAGTACAATTTGGTAAGTTTAGGATTCTACATGAATAATACTATTTTTTTTACAAGTTTTAGGTCGCGGGTTCAAATCCAGCCAGACGCATTACTTTGTGTGATTTATTTCATCACCGCTGCTCTCAAAACGGTGAAGGAAAACATCGTAAGGAAACTGGCTTGTTCTAGAACCAAAAATTCGAAGACATGTGACATCCACCCACCCGCACTGTACCCGCGTGGTGGAATACGGCCCATTTCCTCTCCAAGAGATGAGGCTTGAGTCCTGGCAATGGGAACATAGGCTGATGCTAATATTTTGCAAACAGATTAAAAAAAACACGTCAATTATCACCGAGATAGCGGTCGAGTGCAAACGTATCAACAATAAAAAAACTCCTTATTTTAAACTATGATGAGGTCTGTCGGGCAGAATGGAAGAAAATACGTTTTGCGCCTACCCCAAGTAATATGGGATAAGGGCAAGAAGAAGAATTTGGTGGGTGTTTACTAGCTGACTACCCTGAGAAGAAACACCGAAACAAACTTAGGGGGTCAAAGTCTCTTTAGTCCAGTAACAGCAAATATGTAATGATCATAGGTATCACAGCAGAAGTGTCTTGAGGAAAGAATCATACAGATTTGAGTGGACCTTTTCAATCAGTGCAAGCATTTGTGATTACTCGTAAAGCTCAACGCTGGACTACCAAGGAGCTCAACGACTTGAAGAGCAATACCAAGGAAAGAACATTTGAGTAGATCGCTGAAAATACTCAAATCGCCAAACATATACCTACAGTGAAGGTCTTTATAATGTGCACATATCGAAATGATG
This sequence comes from Mythimna separata, assembly GCA_030763345.1. Classification (NCBI taxonomy): domain Eukaryota; kingdom Metazoa; phylum Arthropoda; class Insecta; order Lepidoptera; family Noctuidae; genus Mythimna; species Mythimna separata. The sequence continues at coordinate 14,224,636 of CM061167.1, read as the reverse complement.
GAATCTATGCTTAATTTAATCGACGGCAAAAATATTTAAAGAGTCTAAATATTTATTTACGGAAGTTTGCATGGTAATGCATCATATACCTATTTTTTTCAGTTTTATCGTTCTCTTATTTTAGAAGTTACAGAGGGGGTGAGACACATTTTACCACGCACGTTTCTCACGCAAACTATTCAGTTTAGAAAAAAAACTATTAGAAATCTCAACATCATTTTTGAAGACCTATCCATAGATATGGATTTGATGAAAAAATATTTTTGTGTATCAGTATGGTTCTAAGTAAAAGAGTCAAAATGTATTACTTTTTTTCTAATTTTGTATAAAAATCTTAATGCGGTTCACAGAATACATCTACTTATCAAGTTTCAATAGTACTTATAGCTCTTATAGTTTCGGAAAAAAGAGGCTGTGACATATGGACGGACAGACAGACAGTCATGACGAATCTAATAAGGGTTCCCTTTTTTGCGATTTGGCAACGGAACCCTAAAAATGACTCTAAGCACAAGTTTGCCCACTCTCCTACTCAATAAAATAAGGCTGTATAAACGTTAAACGTGACAGCAATAAGTGGCCTGTGATTGGCTCGTGCGTACGAGTAAATAAGATATGAGGAAGCGATTGGGTAGTAACCTCGTGTCGTTCGACGCGATTGATAATTAAACACAGCCATTTATAATACAGGCGATAAGGTTAACAATGAGGGCGATGCGACAGTGTCAACTGAAATGATGAACAGCTTTTGCCATCGGATTTTCCTGGGTTTTCCCACGTGAATACTGAAGTTATCTCAAGAGTGTACCTTCTCAGCCTGCCGGGCTCATTTCCGAATGATCTCGGAGTCGGTATGTGATGGGTAAAGAGGACCGATTTCGGTAAGCGTTACACCACCTAGAAAATTGACTCCAGTGGAAATAATACTGACGGCACGATAAGCGCAGTGGTTGAGCGTTTGGCTGCTCTTTTGTGCTGTGTGACGCGGGTTGCAGATACAGATAGGAGTTTCGGGTCTACATATTTTTAAAAGCTCCCTCGATTTCCTAGTGTTGACTTACGTATTTTCTTTTTCAATAAAAAAAATACGACTTATCATAATGTCTTAAATAAAGAAAAATTAGGAAATCTATTTGATAAAAATAGATCCCGTGGTCGCCCTCGCAAGCGCTGGCTGGACGTCGTCAAGTCCGACATGAGAGCCAATGGCCTTACCGAGAAGGATGTTGAAGATCGGGCAAAGTGGAGAAAGCTGAGTAGGAAGGCGGACCCTCGCAATGGCCGGGATTAACGCCAGGTAAAAGAAGAATAATTAGGGTCATTGTCATGCTCGTCAGAAAATTCAACCCCAACGATGTTTACACGTAAGCATAGTGCTTACGTCCAAAGTTACGTGTCGTCTAATCGACGTATTGGGTTTACTGCGGTATACCTCGGTGGTATTCTTAACCGACTCATTATTGCCACTAATTTATTAGTGTTTAGGGATAAGGTTGTCCTCAATTTTATTATTACTAAAGTTAGAGACTGTTTTTTTTAAGGTTGGAAATCATCCAATGGGGAGCTGAGAGGGCGTGTTAGATTTTGACACTGATTAAAACCTTCTGTGTATGGTGTCCTTCAGCTGCTCTTTGAGTTATAATTGCTCGACGTATACAAGCCCGCGTCTACCGTGGATGCTCTAGTAGTCGGAGTCGGGGTCGCGGCGGCTAGTGCGTGAGGATATTCGTTCTCTTACTTGAGCGGCCTCCTCCTTCGCTAGCATTACTGCTTCGCAGAAGGAGGCGACCACCTAGAATTCCTCTGAGCCTGTCGAAAGAGGTCGTTGCCACTGATAGCCACCATGAGGACACGGCGGTGCTCCGCCCAACCAAGCGGTACCTACACACCTCCATCGTATGCTCTACCTTGTCCTCTTTTTTGCATGCGAGCAAATATTTGCGCATCATGATAAGGCCCCTTATCCGATCTTATACTGATCTAATACAAATAAAATACTTTTCTTTCCTCTTCCTTTCTTTCTTTCTTGTACCTATCTTTCTAAATAACGTACAGTGAACGCACTACTTTTGTTTTCGAAACAATACCTACGATGTTCCTGTGGGATAGATAGCCACTACGGGGAAAACCACGGAAAGAAGTTCATTCTGTATTTCCCAATTATCATTACGAAATATGGTGTCACATACTCTATCTTTGTTTTCAGATTTTCTTATCGGACATCTTTTGTATCAAAAGTATATACTTGGTATCAGTTACACTAGACTAGTCTAGCACTACAACACACTACTGCTTACTATCTATCTTACGAGTAATTTGTACAAATTGTAATAAGTATTAGTTTTGATTATTAAATAATTAATTAATTAATGCATATTATATCATGTTTTTTATTTTGTGTGCGAAGGTACACAAATTAATGAATGATACGAATGCCATTTGTTTTATGTAGGTAAATGTAGTGTTATTGAAATTATTAATTACTAGCAGCCCGTCCCGGCTTCGCACGGGGTAGACAATTATTTATTTTTGGAAATTTGGATATAAAACACTTTTTTCACAAATATTTTTATTTATAAAAAAAATATTATTTATTAATTAGAATATATTTAAAAAAATCCCACAGTTATATTTGTATGTAAGTCTATTTATGTTCAATTTCTTTGATGGTTTAATTGGCGGGCACTTAAATAAGTAAAATTTACATAGGATATTATATAAATTTTTACTATGTTTTTTTAAGTAACCACCCCGCCCGCCGCGATGCCCGGCGCGCTTTTCAGACTGCATCGCAAACAACGGCCACGGCGCTATGGCGGTTTTGTTTACTGTTTGAATTTTTTAATTCATAATATCTTTTGAATGGACGGTACAATTTAAATAATTTAAAAACTATTTTATAGGTAGTTAAATGGTCTTGACCATAAAATAATTTATTTGGATAAGGATTAATATAAACACATAAATAGCATGGTTTGAATTTGGTTAGCATTTTCATTAATGTTTAATATGAAAAATAGTTGTTGGCCTGACATAACTACAACAGTTGGACATATGCTACCGCGGAGTTTTTTGTAGACATTATGATGTTCTTCAATATTGTTGTAATTTATTTTGTTCTATCGCTAATACACTTGAGAGCAATGAAATCACACATCATGACTTGTTATGTTAAGGCAGATTTTGTCATGAATATGAAAAGATTTTGAAAGAAATGCATACACAAGTTTAAAGACCATTTCATTATCTTTCTAATGATATGAAATACAGTGTAAAAAAATACCCTTGAAAAGTTTTAGAGCACAATATCCAACATAAGGGTAAAATTACCAATTTTTGCTAAAGAGAGAATGAGAGTTAAACTTAAAATTCTTGGTTAACCAGTTTATTAATAAAGTGTATTCCCTCTCTTAGCCTTAATTACAGCTGTTAATCGATGTCTCATGGACCGTATTAATTTTACCATGAAGTTGTATGGTATAACCTTCCACACCTCGTCAATGATAAATTGACGCTCTTGGAGTCGCGAAGAAACGAGTTTTTTGCTATAACCCTTCTTTTAAGATCATTCCAGATGTGTTCAAACGGATTAAGATCAGAACTACGCACAGACCTGACTATCGCGATGATTTCAAAGTTTTCCATGTAGTGAAAAACTGTTCTAGCGACATGCGATCTGGTATTGTCATTTCACAGATTCTCCGGGCATTTTTTTGACGTAACGTGAAGCCATCAACCCTCTCGATATCGGGCAGGTATTAGCTCCAGTGTATGGATACAAGTCAGTTTTACTGTATAACATTATGCCACCCCTAAACGCCTCGAAAAGCAACATGATTTCTTATGTAGCATTGATAAAATTAGCCTGATGATTTTCTGTAGATCCTAAGGCGTCCATCATGGTCATGTAAGTCATTCTGCACTTATCAGAAAACACCACAGCCGGCCAATAGTAATTTTAATCAAACACGTAATTTAAGTGATCCATGATAAATTTTCGCCGGGCTTGTCGGGGAGCTGTGGTCAGTTTGGTACCAATTGCTGGATGATATGCAGTCAGACCTGCTTCATCCAGTCCTTTTCTAATTGTCCGCTGATTTATACTGACATTGCAAACTTCTAAAAGCTTTTATCTCAGTTCAATCGCGTTTGATAGCCAATTTCTCAAAGTACTTGTTAAAACAAAGCGATCATCACACCCTAATCCTATGCGCCACCGGCCAGGTCCTGGTCGCCGAATGTACCCATAGGTCTCTTGAAACTTTTGGTATAAGTACCCGAAGATCAGGGAAACGGCCCAATTTTGGCTATCGAGCAACTTCATTTTTTTATGGCCTGTTTTGGGCAAGGTAATAACTTGAACAGCTTCTTCGGGCGTGGTATCCATATTTCTCCAGTAAATTCGTCTGTTTCCAATTGAGACGTTATCGCGTTGGCGGAAATAGAGCAAAAATTAAAAAAAAATACCCTTTTTGTAGCTTTGGGTAAAGGTGTAAGTTGAGAAATGCGAATGAGTGAATTTGGGGAAATGGATGTATGGTTGATTTTTGTGAATTACGTGAAGGTCAATGATCTTAATTTTGTGTTTTTGTAAAGTTAACCTTGTATGCTTTAATTTTACTTAATAATTTATACTCCATATCTTTACATTTCACGGGATATCAGCATTAAACTAAATTACAAGCCATGTGCGATTTTTTTGCTCTCAAGTGTAGTTTCGGCAGCGCATTCGACGAAAGACATTTTAAGATTCATTTTTCTACACCTTCGGTTACATTGTTCAAATTTTACCAAGGATCCCTAATTTTTTTCAAAATGAAATGTAGCCTATGTCAAATTGGAAGAATCTAGCATTCTATTGGAGAAAGAATTTTTTAAATCGGCCCAGTACTTTTTGAGCCTATTCATTACAACCATACAAAAATAGGTACAAATCTTTCCTCTTTATAATATTAGTGTCGATTTAATTACTCATGATTATTGAAAATATCTTGTAAAAAAATCTAGTGTAAAAATGTCTTGTGTATATTAAGGAAAAATCATCATCATCACCATCATCATCATAGGATTCATAGGACTAATATAATAAATATATGTTGGATGTGGAGTCTGCGATAATTTTACCTATAATTGTGTTAGCGATTGGTTTAATAACCTGGAGCCGCGACCAACACCTTGGGAAGCTCTCATTAAGTGTCTGGAACAGGGGCTTGATTCAGAAAGTACCTACTCTTGGGCACGGTTGATGAAGTTAGGATCTTGGTAGGCACCTAGCTAGGTACCTTTCTTTGGAGCCCCGACCGTCAGTAGATTAAACCTATTTCCCGATACCGGTTGTGCGAATTTAAATGTTTTTAATTTTTTATGTCAATATTTAAAAATGAATGTGAATTTGTTAAATAAAGGAAAAATAAATATAATTCAGGGTAGGTCTACATTTACTGGATAAATCGCAAAACATAGACGTGCATTTGCGCACAACGCGTCATCTTACAAGGCCTTTTATTATTACACCATGTATTTACAAATGGCTAATCCTATTCTACGAACAACTTCAGACTAACATATAGAATAAGGAAATACCTACAGCACATTCTATGAACAGCTACACAAGAGATTAAAGGACTGTAGGAGGAAGTATTGGCCGCAACGTGTTCTGCACTAGGATTAAAGACCATTGTATACTATGGTTCCCTACCTGATGAAAACCACTGACAAAAACTAGCTTCTCTCTAGGTAATATTGTCTGTTGATTAAAAGTGATCTCTAGAAATGGGTGCAGTGCTACGAGGCCTTAACGCGAACCATTTGATGTTCTAAACTGAACTGTGAAAGGGATATAGCTGTATAGGGTGTATAGCTTTGTCCCTCTTTCTCGCACACACTACCGTCATTTTAACACGTCATGGTAAGCCCCTGTAATCTGTGGAACATTATTGGTCCACAAAAGTTAATTTAATATCGATCAGTAGATCTTAAACTTTTCAAAAGAAAATTTTTGAAACTGATTGTAACACGTTCATCACTACCGGTTTTAAGAAAGCCAAGAGCGCAGAACCGTTCTTGGCTTTCTTACCCTCGTCACGGCTCACGTCTTAATACCGCCTCGACGGTGATCATCAACAATACACACTTGTATCATAATGTACTATTACATAACGTAAGCTTTTCTTTCTCCTGTAAAGTTATCATTTCGAATCCTCAGAGGATTCGATAAAAGGGTCTTGTGAAGTAAATATAAAATGGCCGTCAGCGCTACACTCACTTGTTTATTCTGAAGTAGAAGTTAATCAGTTCCGCCTATGGCAGGCTACATCTATCCTCTTCCCAGCAACAGCACCCGCCTTTTGCGTCCAGATGTTTGAGGTCTTGGGGAGAGGTGCAGGGTACTGTTTTTCCTGAAATACCATAAGTAACAAATGAATATTTAGGTAAATGATGCTGATTGCATGATGAATGATGACCCAGAGCATTCACGTTTGTAATTCCAAGCATATACGAGTATATGATAAAATTAACTAAAACTTAGCATTTACTCCTACTTTTTTTTCGTTTTACATTTACTTAAGTTAACTGATTATTATTTATCGATATGAACATGGTTACTGAGAACATACGATAAAGATTAACGTACTGAGTGGCAATACTGTCTGTCTTCAGGACACATTAATATACAACGTATATTGCCTTTTGAAGCCCTGGCCTTTGAGCTAGGTAGCAACCTGCGTAAAAGTAGCCAGAGAGAGTAAATAATGCTGTCATACACTCAAAACAAAATAAACTAGGAATTTTAAGTTCAGCACCAAGTGCAATACCTACTTGGACCAGTTGCTTTCACCTCAAGCACCTAAACTTAGTAAAAGCTTGTCAGTTAGTAATAGACACAATGAGGGTTGGCTATTAAAAGTAGGTAGGTACTTCACAAAAGAAGCTGTTAAGAGTACCTCACAGAAGAAGTAAAAGCCTGTGACTGTAGTCTCCAAACCTGTAACAACACAAACAATCTCGCCCAGCATCCGCCTTAATACAAACAAATCAGGGTTACTTTAGCATCGCACATAATGATTCGAGTTGTCCGTCCGTCTGTGTGTGTGCATGTTAATTTACAATCAATTGTGTGGTGACAAGCTCACGCCTGGCTCAATTACGGCGCCTTCAATACGGGCCCGCCAGTAATTGTGCCTGATAGTATGTGTGCACAATAAATTGCAAGACGTCAGAAACATTGTCGGGGTCGTCCATTTGTTCTTACGGCTGCTCTTATACGAATATCATAGACAAACTATGTTATATTATCTTTACTGAAAACTCCATTTCTTTACTGTTCTAAGTGTAATCTAGAAGCTGGTATGTTGAAATAAGGTCTCTTAACCTTCCTTTCAGTTATCATTCAAATATGGCATTTTTTTAAGAGAGAGCTAAAATTTAAACAGCTACAAGGGTGACAGAAAGCAATAAGTCCGCTTTTTTAGTGTTTCAATGTATTAACATTCATACGTGCATCGGAAAGCACTTTAAGCTTTAGCCCCGGCTGTTACGGATAGTCAGACGCAACAAAATCAGTTATCAGTCTTGCCAAGGTGTATCTATTCAGTGTTACTCAATTACTGGGCTATAGAGGTAGCACAGGTATTCGCTCCATGTAAAATATTAGTAAGTATTTAGTTGCATCCAGTTACACTGGAAATCAACACAAATATGGCAAAAAGCAAATAAGTAAAACAAACTTTCTGATATACTCGCAATAAACACTTCCGCATAATTACAGCTGATCAATCTCACAATTGCCATCCTTACAGTCACCATACGAACAGTCCCTGATATGATACGTCAACTGATAGCCGGCATTGCACGCACTGACCCAGTGATTCTTATGTTTGCAATAACAATGTAACAAATATTTTTATTGTGTCGGAAGTACGTACCGAAGCAATTGAAACAATATATATAAACCTGATTGACTAGAGGTGACGATTGGGTCAAGGGTAAGATGACGCGGAGAATAGAGAAAAGAAGGGAAGCGTAAGATGAGAATGTTATGGAAAAGTACACTATAAAGGGAAAGCAGTCAACTGGAGGAAGTTATCAACACCCAACTGTTTACACTGCACGACAGTAAACTAATTCCTGCCAAAGTTTTTACAGACCAAGCAATTATTCAATAAAAACCATTGTTTATAAAACACTCAATGCTGTTTAGCAACTCAGGGCTTCGCCCTGGAACGCAAAGGACAGCCAAAAGAACACGGGTGGAGTAAAAGTCTGAAACTCCCTCTCGTTTCTCCTAGATCGGGTTATTTCACGATTTTCACTGAAAAAAAAAGATGTTCTGAAAACTAAAATCTGGGTATAAAAAAATGAATTTCAACTAAACTAAATAACTGGAACGCCCGAGTTTTTAGCGGGTTATTTTTGAATAAAGTCTAGAGGCAATTATTATTCGCAAATTGAATCCTAGTATACATTGTGATATAAAATTGATGTACTTTTGTATCTCTTTCTACAAAAATTGGCTATATGTAGAATACTTTTGACAAGCGCGGTTTCGATAACATGGAACTCAGGATGTTATCGTAGTATTAACTACCTCAGAGAAGCTTGCTTAGAGGCTGACTCGATACATGTTCTGCCAAATTAAATACTGAAAGGAAATAAGAAGGTTTCTGTATATCGTATCAACAACGAAATATTATCTAAATTTGACACTGGCTAAATGCACAAACAGTGCTAGTCCACACATAAGCATTATCCAGTAGCCAACGCTAAATCATCATTATCATCTTTTCAGCCGAAGGACATCTACTGTTGAACATAGGCCTCCCCCAAGTATCGCCAGAACAGTCCTGTGCGTCTCGCATCCATCGCATTCCTGCGACTCGTAGACCGTTTTCACATATTCCGATCCGATATCGGTATCGGACGCCGATACGATATCGGGGTAAGGTAAATGTATGAAATATGTACCTGTCTTTCATATTGTCCGACCCGATATCGGATATCGGTGCAACGCATTTCATACATTTTACTTACTCCGATATCGTATCGGAGTCCGATACCGATATCGGATCGGATAATGTGGAAACGGTCTCACGCTAAATCATAGTGTTTATAATAAAACACTTGAACATTACGCCAGTGACGTTCATCTCCACTTTGCTCAATCAAGAGCTTGTGTACTGACCACGCTTATTGGTGCCCGTTAAGAGAGTCATCGCATGTGATAGCAACGTTTGCAAAACAATTAATATTATTTGTTGTTATGCGAAAAGATTCGAGTCTTGTTCCTGGTCGAGTTTTGCAAATGAGCGATAACAGTTAGCAAGCAGCCTAGCTGTCATCTGTGGCTCCGTTTGTGATATCAGATTAGGCCTCTGAGCTTTTTATGTGACCTACTACTACTACTGGTTAAATGTTAAAGAGATGAAGCTCTACAGGATATATTATATAACACCCGTTTTCTCGCAGGACTAACATTTTAACGTCATGGGAAAGCCCCTGTACTTTCTATTTTTAAATTTTTCTTCCGTTCAGACACCGTTTTATCAAATAAGTATGTTCAGTTTTGATTAGATTTAATTTTTGATGGTCATATCAATCAATCATAATTTATTGGGTTTACAAAGATTGTAAAGCTTGCAAATAGTTTTGACAACAGTTGGAAACGTGTGAATTTCGCGTACCAAACGATTAACGAACCTATTTTACCTATTGCAATACATGCACATTTATGATATGCTGTTGATACGTTCTACTAGGCGTCGGAGTCGGTGTCGTCTTTGTCCGTGTTTGATACATTCCGTAGTACGGAAATTATATTTTTTTATGTGGGCATTCATCTAATGTAGTCTTCCGTTCTTGGGAAAAATGGGAGGATGTGTCAGACTTTTAATGACGGGATTATAGGGTCGGAAACAGAATTTTGCGGTCTGGGGTGTGAGGAAGTCCTTTCACTCACGCCACCTTCATTGGCATTTCTTCGCTGGCATGACTGCTTTGCAAAAGGAGGCAAGAACCGCTTGCTATTCCTCCTCGTCCCGGACTATGGCCTAATCCAGGGCCGGGTGCGAGAGATCATTGCCGCCGATTACTCCTACGAGGACACGACGGTATCGTGTCGTTACAGTCGTCGTGCAACGACATAATTTAATAGTTTTTATGCAAGCTTCACGCAGACGTTCACAGTGTTGACAGCTCTATAGACGTGGACAGTAGGCCGTGGTATAATAATATAAGTTTAGTGTAATCCCAATTTAAAGAATGCGAAAATTAGCAATACCTCCTGGTATCTTATATATTTAGCGAAAACTTTTCAAGCGATATTGAGAATCCCTAGTAAATACTTACGCAGGCTGGGACTTGTCAATTTAAATAATTGATATAGTGTTAGGTATATTAGAATTGAAGGTCAATGAATTGGACCATATGGCCTACACATGGTCCAAATCATCGGCCCTCAACTGTTGTACACTGTTAGGTAGGTGCCGTATTTTTTGCATAGGTGTGCGTGGTATGTTGTGATATTACTTTTTCTCTCATTTGGCCATATAGGCACATACACCTAGTTTTTTATTGGTGAACCGTGGTATGAATGATATTTGTTATTCACATTTGTTTATTTTCCACATTCCGTTACAATCGAATTATCTAATAAAAGAACATATTATTTGGTCAAGACACAATGACATTTTTCATTAATCATCATCATCATTTTAACAGAAAGATCGTGTCGCCGCACCGAATGGTCATGTGCGTTTCGCATCCATCGGATTCCCGCGACTGTCACCAGCTCAACGGTCCACCTTATGGGAGGTCTTTCAACACTGCGTCTTCTGGTACGCGGTCACCACTCCAGAACCTTTCGGGCCCATCTACCACCTGTACTACGAGTAATGTGTCCTGCCCACTGCTACTTCTAACGACATTTTTGTTGCGAAAAAAAGAAATATAAAATATTGTTTGTGAACTACTTAGAATAAGCCAAAAATAATAGTAGGTACTACATTTGTGTCACATACCTAATCTACTATTCTTCCCCTACAGCTTAGATACGCTACAATGTCAGGCTTTTTAGACAAGACAAGTGTAAAAAAAACTTTGCCATTTAAGGAAGTTAGTTTTTTTAGTTGAGAAATCATAACGACGACTTATCCCGTTCTTGGATGGAGCGCGAGGGCGTATCAGACTTTTACTGCCTAAAACTCCGTTGTTCCTTCTTTGCCTTCGTTACAGGATCCCGAGTTTATATTCACATAATCCATGGTTCCAGTAGATCAAAATGGTGATACTATGATACCAACGAAAATAATTTACCTAACTGTATTTTGTTGCTATTAACTTTCTTTCAGGCGCAAACCGTTTACTGTTAGTTAGGTTAGTTAGGTACTTTTTTATGTGTCTTCATTCTTCGACTAATTTTAAGTCGGGTGATTTTCACAATAATAGTGAGCATATTAAGAATAAAATAAACCATTTCATAAATTGCTTAAATTCATGCACGTTTAGCCAATACTAATACCGTCTGAATCGGTCTGAACCACTGAAACCTACGAATATGACCAGTAACGTGCGGTTTCTGAAAAAAGGAATGTCTTTTTAAAAATATTTCCTTAAAGCACTGCATATGGAGTGACAGTTTATATGGAAGTCGCAGTATTTTTGGAACAATGCTTGTGATATCAGTATTGTATTTAATTTTTGTTATAAAGTTTGGAAATCATCAATATGACTTCTCCTGCCTCTCTGGGTGGCTTGTCAGACTTCTACTGACTAAAACCCACTCCTGTTCCTTCTTTGCCTTAATTCCAGGGTCCCGGGGTTCTCTTTCGTAACATGGCCCTAGAACACTTCAAACCTGCTGGGGCCCCTGGAGTTTGCTGACGGTGCGTAACACAGAACGCAGGAAACACAATTGTTGCGACCAGTTTTACGCCAGGCGCTTTGATTCGAGGCAGTTCTAGACGCCTTGTTGGTATCTAATAGTAAAATACTACCTGTACCTACATATATTATATATTTACCATTCTAAATCTACGGAGACGAACCCCGCCTCTAAACAAAAACCACTATGAGTCACACCAATATTTGGGCGAAATATATAATAATAGGAGTTATGCTAATCTTGATTTTAATAATATCTACATAATAATACAATTACATATTCCCAATTTAAATAAATAACGTGTTATTTATATCAATGACTCTTACTGAATGTGGTTATGAAGTTATTTATGTTCTATCGTTTTGTAAGGTTCAAGGGGTTAGAAAAAATCTTTCAATAAAATCGGAAGACAAATATTTTGGTGTAAAAAAGTCAGTATAATATAATGATTTACATAAAGGCTCTACTACGCTCTAATTTTTGGATCAAGGTATCGCATACACTCTATCGCAGACAACTACCATATCTGACAAATTTTCGCATAAGTTTTTCACTAAAATTACTCCAGGTTTGACTTTTCGTGTTAGCCAAGTTTAAACCGAACATAGCACGAAGCTTCTACAGATAGATTAAACGAAGTTAAACAACATTAAGTTCATTCGAAAAGATTTATTATGATTTGAGGTTAGTTTGTATTGTTGTATTTTGTTTAAGTGATATGAAAACATAATTATGTACGACTATATTATACTCCAAATTTCGCTCACATAATGTTTCACAATTTGTGACACTGAAAAGGTAAAATGCGGTAGAAAAATATTAAAATAAATACAAAATTATAAAATCATATCGGTAGCATAGTCGTTCTACATCCGTATATAGTCCGGTCAATTTAGACATCCAAGGTTACAATAATTCGCACTTGGCTGAAAATTGGTAGGATTGTTCAATACACTATTATAAAGGAAATGTGAAAAGTCCTCATCGATCCGGCACGTGCAAAAAAAAATACACGTGGTCAAAGGTCACAAAAATGGGTTTTTCGCGATTTTCAGCAAAATGGTAAGTTTTATCATAAAATTAGCTCAGACAAAAATTGTAGATCGGACAATTATCTATAAAAATGTCTAACTACTTTTTTCCTAAGAGCCACCGTTTTTGAGATATAACGATTCAAAAAGTTGAAACAGTAGCAAGCGCAACCTGAGAAAAAGAGGTTGAATCCAAAAATTTTGTATGTGGTATTACTAACTAGTAGTTGTAAAGTGTCAAGACATGATTCTTCATGTCTTGACACTTCACAACTTTTTTTATTTCGGACAATTGTGGCTGAATAACGTGGCCCATTAAATCAAAAACTCCAGGTCGTTCTATCATTAGACGCACTCTAATAGCATTGAATGTATTCGGCATAGTAAAATAAAGCAGGTATACGACCCTAGCCACGCAGACAATTGAATGGGAGGCGGATGTTGCTGAAGGTTACACTGGCGTAGAAGATAAGGGAATGGGTTTTTTTTTACCCCAAATTTTCATATTTTATATGTGTTAGTCACACTGACCGATAGAACGATATTTTTGCTTGTATTACGGCTTCAGTGATGTACGAGTATATACGTAGTGTACTTAATCATATTTGACGATTACAACTCTTTCAATATTTTGAATCGTTATATCTCAAAAACGGTGGCTCTTAGGAAAAAAGTATTTAGACATATTTATAGATAATTGTCTGATCTATAATTTTTGTCTGAGCTAATTTTATGATAAAACTTACCATTTTGCTTAATAACGCGAAAAACCCATTTTTGTGACCTTTGACCGCGTGTATATTTTTTTGCACGTGCCGGATCGATGAGGACTTTTCACATTTCCTTTATAATAGTGTATTGAACAAACCTACCAATTTTCAGCCAAGTGCGAATTATTGTAACCTCACCCCAATTAATTAGTCTATTTTGACCGGACTAATATCCGTTCAATCAATATATTATTCCCTTTTTTCTGTCAAAAACATTCGCGAAACATTCTCATGTTTATTGTGAATGCGAATGCGGAAGCAAATATTTATAATGTACAACACTAATACAGTAAACAATTAAAAACCCAGTTAACTGTGTCTGAAATTAACTACAAATCCAAAACTTCGTCCTAAGTTTAAACCTAGGAGTTTTATGATGCAATCATTTAGTATATTTTTAAGTAGTTTACGGTTTTAATTCAATTTTTTTTAAATTTACTGTTATTGTAGTCAGTTATATGTATTTTTTTAATGTAAACTAAATATGTGTGTAAATAAAATAAATATCTCGTTAAACCTATGTTCAATTAAACTTAATTGTTGAAAGTGAGGTAAAAAAATATTATGTTTTTTCTTTATTAGAGATCCGTACAACGGGACCTTTACTGCTACGCCGGAGTTCGTGGCTAAAATCACAATCTAGTTAATTAAAATTTTATAACATTAACTGACCTGCTGAAGACCGTAGGAGTGACCTGGCTGCTAGGTGCTCTTGGCCAGTCGACATGGCGCCTTTGGGGGGAGCCTATGTCCAGCAGTCAGTGTTGTGCGAGCAGTGTTGTCTCTCGGCTGAAAGGCGATGATGAACAACTTTTAGTTAATCACATTTTGGTTTTCCTATGAAAGTCTGATCAATGATGGCACTGTTGAAGTAATATAATAATATCTATAGGCGATGTGTGTGATTTTTTTTTTTGTATTTCGTGGGTTGCGGGAGTTGCCATAATCACCACGCTTGGCATGCCGGTATGCGGTCGCAATGCGTTTGTTACAACGCACAGAAAATGCAGCAGTCCACTCTCTGTTGTGTACCTTAGTCGCCTCTTACGACACCTACGGGAAGAGATGGGTTAGCGTTATTCTTTAATTACACAAACACATACGCAACATAACAAAGGTTGTCTTGAGTGGCGATCACGTACCAGAAGACGCAGTGTTAGAAGGTGACCGATGTTCTGGTGAGGGTCACGGGAAGCTGATGGATGCGAGACGCACAGGACCAGTCGTTGTGGCGACGCTTGGGAGACGCCATGTCCAGCAGTAGACGTCTTTCGGCTGAAAAGGTGGTGGCGATGTGTGTTATAATTTTTAAGTTATCGATTTGTGCTGTTGCTCTGTTAAAAGTATGTGAGTAAGATCGGTGAAATGCAAGCTAGATACTAAAAGAGTTATGAGTAGTATCGCGTAGGTGAAACTGCTGGCAGCAGCTAAGTTGCGGGCTATAATCAACAACGTGGGCCACTTTAGGTTAAAGGATGTCATGATTCTTCAATGTTTTTCCATTTCCTTACGATGTTTTCCTTCACAGTTTTGAGCACAGTGGTGATGAAATTTGAATTACACAAAGAAAAGTACCTGGTTGGCTTTGAACCCACGGTAACTCGTAAGTCGCGGCTGTTTTACCACTGGTACTGACAGACACGAAAATAGTACTGGTAAAGAAATACAGCAATTTATCAAATGGTTTTGAATTAGATGCCCAGCCGCAGTTATGTCCTGAAATAACTGCCGCTAGTTCAGTGCTATACAACATTGATACGACAGAGGGGCTTTCCTTAAAAAGGGTTGTTGTACTCATCAATATGAACAACTTTTACTACGCGACCAACTCAGAAATCACGAAAATAAAATCCGCTTCTTCATACATTTATGTTCACACAATTAGACAAAATGTATGGAGCAGCTGAGCAAAAGTAAAAACCGAACCAGACAAAATTAAAAAAAAATTGTTTAAACTTACTGTTTTTTTTTAATCAAGCAAACTTCTTCTTCTTCTTTAGTCTGTCAGCCGTTGTCAATGACCCGGAACTTTGCGAAGATCTACCGCCATTCCACTGCATCCGCATCTACTGCTGACTTCCTGAAACTGAGAAAATTGGAAGCAAAGAAAATGGCAATCACAACTCTTTTCTTGTTTAAATATCTTTTTTATATGACATCTCATAAGAACTACGAATCCTGCATAACACAATTAACGTTCGACGCGCAATTTCTATAGATACAACTGCCCGAAATCATCATCCGGGCAGTTCACATCAGACATAACGACCGTCTGGCAGGAGGACGGATGTAGGACTTTACACTCTCTTACGCAAACCTTAAAAATAAAGTAGTTAGTGTAGAGACACAGCCATAGTTAAGTCCTAAAATGACTGCCGCTTCTGCTTAAGTGCTATAGGTACCTAAATCTATCTATGAACTTGATATCTACAATTAAATATATAATAATAAAAAAATGACCGATTTTAATTAAATTAAAAATTAAACCAAACCAAATAAAATAAAATTAAAACAAATGAAATTAGAATATACCGTTTAAACTTACTGTTTTTATTTTAATCAGGTTCATTCACCAAAATTGAAAACTTCTTCTTTAGATTACCTTCTGTAAGCCGTATTCAATACTTCCGAACTTTTGCGAAGATGTAGCGCCATACCATCTCCATCCGCATCTATTGATGATTTCCTGGAACTGAGAATAATGGAGGTAAAGAAAATTTCAATCGTGACTCAGAGTTTTCTTGTATAAACGTCTTTTTTTCCTTTTTAGGGTCCCGTTTTTTCTTTTTGAGGTACGGAACCCTTATAGGATCACTTTGTTTTCCGTCTGTCCGTCTGTCAAGACCTTTTATCTCAAGAACGCGTGAAGGTATTAAGCTGAAATTAAAATTATATACTCAAGTCCGCGATCCCTTGATGCTGTGCAAAAATTAAACTTGTAAGTTTACGGAAAAAAGATACTCCCGTTTATGTCGCAAAAAACGTACATCTCGACACTGTCAATGGAATCAAAATTCATAGGGTACTTCCTATTGACCTAGAATCTTGAAATTTGGCATAAAGGAAGGTCTTATGGCACAAATATAGGGAAAATTCTGAAAACTGAAAATTTGTAGTTACGACAAAAGAAAACAAAAATGAAAAATCTTCAAGACTCGATTCGAGAATTGAACTGTTTTCATAGCTGAGTTGGTACGGAACCCTCAATGCGCTAGTCCGACTCGCACATGCCCATTTTTTTTTTAATTGACTGCACCGCGGTTTCAAACATTAACTTGCGATGAGTTTTAGAGAGGGATTGGTGACCGGGTTCCTGGGACCAGGGTTCGCATGCGTAATTGGAAGCTTTCGTCTCCATGCTTCCTATGCAGAGGACCATCTGTAATATCATTGAGTGGAATTGTATTTATTTAGTAGATCAGCAGTGTCTGGCGAAGCACAGAAGGTTAAACACTGTTTTAGGCTATCACGGTTTGTTACACAATTTAAATTGTCACTTCGGGATATCTTCCGTGATTTTTAATTCGAACTCATAATAATTAAAAATCACGGAAGATATCCCGTAAGTGACAATTTAAATTGTGTCACAGAAGGTTACTGTTGTAAATGCATAAAAATTAATAATATTATTTGATATTTATTTCATGCTAAATACCAATACAAAAAAAGATTTAAATACAAAAAGAGAATCAAACAAAAACCATTGCAATGGCATTCATTACAATTCAATTAAATTTTAAACGTCTTTAATTAAACGTATTTTAATTAAATTCAAATTCAAACGAGACTAAATTGAATTAAAACAAAACCAAATTAGATTAAATATCTTTGAAACTTACAGTATTATCTTAATCAAGTGTATTTTGCAAAAGTGCAAACCGTTTCTAGAGTACTGTCAGCTGTTCTCAATGACCCCGAATTTTTGCGAAAATGTAGCGACATGCCATCGCCATCCGCATCTATTGATGATTCCTGAAACTGAGAAAATTGGAGGTAAAGAAAATGACAATTGCGACTCAGAGTTTTCTTGTATTAATACCTTATTTCCCCTTTTTAATTGACAGAATGTCTTACGATGAGTTTTTGAAGATATCTATTTGCGTAAAAACAAATGACACTTGACACCGTACGTTTGCACTAATGAATTATTGGTTTATATAGAATAAATACTAATAAAAGATATGGGGTAAGTCTTTACCCAGGTGTGGAACAGAAAAAATGGAACAGAATTTGTATGAAACTATCTGCCAAATAAGATAATGGCAACTTTATCATAGGTGGTAAAACAGGCCCTAAGACGAAATATTATTTTTACTAATATAAACTAGAGTAAGTAACTAGTAAAATTAAGGATCTCTCGCGTCTCAATTACCAAATAGACTCCAGGCAATTACCGACTTATTGTCGGGGTAATAAAGTCGGTAACCGAAAAACTAATCCCTTCGATTACTGACATATTTTCCGGAGACGTCGAAATTCATTTAGCTATAAAACAAATTTAACCACCGTTCTACAACAAATCTCTGCTGTAGAACGGTGATGTCTCTTTATTAATTGTGTTTAAATACGTTTAGTGTAAAATTCTTTTATTGATTCGTGACGCTGTAACTTTGCCCGTGGTGTCTAGCAACTTATCCACCGACATTTTACATAGCATTCACGTAACACGGAACAGAACAGCAAGCCATATCATGTTCCTACTACTGGGATACAGGTCTCCTCTCTAGAAGAGGGAATAGATCGTTATCTACCACGCGGAGCCAGTGCGAATTCGTAGATGTCTTCGAATTTTTGGTCCTAGGTCAAGCCAGTTTCCCTCACCGAACAGTAGAGATGAAATAAATTACGCAAAATAATGCGACAAGCTGGGTTCGAACCCGCGACCTACAATTGGTAATTCGGGGCCGTTAGCACTGGGTCACCACTGCTCTGGATACACGGGACAGTAACTTGTTGTTCTACAGCGTTGCGCGTCATGTTGAGGGACTTTTGATCCCGTAATGTATCTGAGGTTTTACACTACGAAAACCTGCTATGAAATACGTAATGTATAATCTGTCAATGTCAAATTAACAATAACTGTGGAGGCGTGGTTGACTGTCCCTACGAATTGCAAGCTTTCGAGCCTAAGTAAAATGTCCAAACAGAAAATCATTGAAAACTAATAGCAGTAGTAAAACTAGTAAACTTTGCCTATTTTCTATAACTCCAACAAAAACCAGTCGCGCTTTTATAATTAACCAACCATACCTAATCAAAAACTAGTGCTGCACGTTCAAGAAAATCGTTGTAACGATAACATATTCAAAGTGAACCTATTAATATGTGATATGAAGAAAAACCGCGTGTTGTGAGTGAAAGCCGGCGAGCCGCGAGCACGAGGCGGCCTGGCGGCAGGCGCAGGCGGCCCGCAGCCGGCCCTGCGCGCGCATCGACCTGTTCCTCCACCTGATAACCGCACTCCCAACTCGAAAGTGATTTAGATATTGTCTCTCAGATATAAATAACTCAGTCTTCTGTCATTGTGTGCGTGTGGTCCACGATCACTGGACTGCCCCCAAATTAAAATTGATTCCGGTAATTAATTCTGCGTTGATAAATTTTCTCGTTATCAGTAGACCAATTTAATCTTAACGATTATTGCAGTTTTGTGTCAATACTATCTTATTTCGTTTAAAACTATAAAAAAATAAAACTTATAATTTATCTCACAAAAAAAAATATGTTCATTGACCTCAAGTGTGTAACAAACGCGAAACACAACTCATGGCTATAGAAACGTAGAATAAATGATTTGGAAACGGAAACTAGTAAACTAGCCCTCGTTATCAGTAGCGCAACTCGCAAGAACCTAATCACTTTCATTGCAACCCCGCGAAGGAGGTCGCAGGCCTCGCGCTATCACACACGCAGTTCGTCGCGCGCATTGGGTGCGCGCAGGCGTGCGCCATGAGTGTCCCGCGCCGGCCCCGAGTCGTCCCCGCGCCGTGACCGAGCCAGCCCGCACGCGCCCCGGCACGCCGGGCATGGAGGCCTGCTGCGCGATCACAGCTGCCGAGGACCTTGTGGGCGACCAGGTACTAGTGCTCCAGTGCTGTGCTCCCAGTTCCTAGTGCTCCTCTGATACCGATACTTGTGCCGCCCCGACCTGCTCCGTATGCGATCCCACTTGGTTTGTACACTCTTCAACCGACCAATGCTTTCGATTCGGGTTTTTTTTGTGGTGTGCTGTGTTTTCCTTTAGTTTTGGGAAACCTTCTTTTCAATTAGTTCCTTTAACGTGAAAAATATTATCAGTTTGACGGTTGTTTGTTAGTATTCTAGAAAAATCTTATTTGTATAAATTAATAAACTCAACTAAGTTTATACAAAGTTGTGACAATTTCTTAAAACAATGATTATACTGAAAACTGAGTGTTCAGCTGTTTATCCTGCCGAAATTAACGTTTAAATCTGAGCCGCTTCGCGCACGCGCCGATTTCCATTTAAATGTTTGGTATCTATTTTTATTTTATTATCAATACATTTATTTTTAATATTTTTGTGTATAATGAATAGTTTCAATATTACAAATATAGCTACGGTCCTGGCAAATACTTGTTTTAAAAGAAATACTTTATAATAATTCATCTTCTAAAAATAAATAAAACTAAAATGTCCATTCAACGTATCCAAGGCTCATATTTACATAATGTAGGTAATTTCTCTATAAAACATATATACTTTAAATTATAATATAAGGTTAAGTTAAGAAGAATAAAACGCAGGTAAAAATACTAACAAAACTATGATACACTAATACATTTATATTATGGTGTACTCGTAGAGTGACAAATAACAAATTGTCTACAAGTTAGCATTATTTATAAATTATTGTAGACTCGTACGCATGAGAAAAAGAAATGCGGTGTTATTTAAGGTCTCTATTAATACGTCAATCAATATATAAACAATATTATTAAATGAAAGTCTTTTTAAGTAACTGTTTTTAAATTAAAATCATTTCATTGTAAAACACTAAAGCATTGCAGTTCATACAAGAAGTAAAGGCCGATTGAAAACATAAAAGGTATTATTACCTATTTATGCTATTTTAAATACTAATTAACATGTGTACGTTAATGATATGCTCGGCATTCTGTTTGTTTGTATTTCAAACGGAGTCACAATAATTTCAAAGGCCTGCTTACAAAAGACATCAACGCCGACCGACGGCAAATCGTTTCACTCCAACATCGCTTTTCCTTTCAACTTGTATTCTTTTACGCAATTCAAACTATTATTATTATCTGTTTATGACGCAAATATATCAAAATCATAAAAATAAAATTATTTAAATTTTCACGTTATCCAAGAAAAACAATATTTTGTTATTTCGTTAATCACGAATTCACTTTTGTAGTTAATGATTTGCCAATTTATCTAAATTACAGTTGGTATTTAAGCCAACGATTTTCGCATGCCGCTCTTAGAATCATGCCTATTTATATTGAATGCCATAATTCTTTAGGCATGCAGTTAACTACAACAATTATTAGCGGTGGGTACTTAAAACTGAGTTACATTTGTCAAAATAGAGCTTTTAAGTTATTAAGCTGTGACAATAGAATAGACGATTTATGAGTCAGCAATCAAAATAAACAGAGCTTAGACGTTCAAGTTATATTTTGAATCAATCAATGAATCGACGGCGTCTAGTCACCGTTAACGTAACAAAAGAAGATATTCTGCGGTATAAGTTTCACAAAATATCATGTCATCTGTCAAAATAAAATGGTCGTTTAAATTCTTAACAGAAAGCAATATACAAAATATTCATCTTAATGTCTGAACAAAGAGTTTATTGATAGGCCGCGGCGGTACACCGGCCGTGCAACTTTTCAAACCGAACTTACTCGTACGAAACGGAACATCCGATTTTTCTATAGATTAAAATACAGTTAGCGTCGTCTGTCTGTCGTGTGCGACTGTCAATGGGCTCCGAAACTTCTCATTAACATACCGCGTCGCCGTCGCCAGTCCGAATGTTCTCGGAGATCTTCCGAATCGTACTGGCCAGTTCATCAGTTGCTGATTCTTCTGGTTCCTTTGTATTTATTTCTTTAATCGTAGGAGAACCACCATCTATAACGAATAGATAACAATAGTAGATGAGACATTGATTCAAATGGAGGTGCTCACAGTCGCAGAGGGTAGACACAGAAAAAGTGATAGGGATCACAAGTATGATAAAAAAGTAGAAACACCACTAGGCATTTTTTTAAAGTCAGCATTCAGCCGAGTACTTACGTACAGCATAGGTTTTAGTGGTAAATGGGTCAAATAAAAATTCTTTACAAAGAATATTAACTAATGTCCTTCCTAGTTCGCACTACCTGTAGTTAACAGAGGAATATGGAATAGAAATAGGCGGATTAAATCTAGCCAATCTCTAGGCACAAACATAACCAGAATTGCTTGGATAATTTTATTAAAGGATTATCCTATAAACAATGTTGGTAGTCAATAGGATCCAGTAAGACTCTTGCAAGATGTATCGACGTTTATTTGTATTGGTTTATAGTATCTGCATACTACTCTTATAATTAAAACCATTCAAATTCTCTCCCCACGCTAAATGATCCTCTTTGTATTGAAATGGTTAGACACTAAATATTATTTAAAGTATTTAGAACTAATTTTGAGATTACTAAAGCTTTAGTTTTGTAGGAGATTGTTAGTTTACAGATCGCTTAGGTAATGTTGAACAATCTGTAGATTCCCCGAACAAAACTAAAGGCATAAAAGATAAATGGCATAATTTCCTCACTATAGTAAGGGCGGTTTTTTGAAAAGAATATTATGTGTTAAGAACATTTTCAAACCTACGACAAATTTTGACAGGTTTTAAGGGGAAAGTGGAGTTTTAAAAATACTCTAAATGCTCAATTCAGATATTTGAGGTAAAGAAGAAATGCCCTGCTCATCTCATCATTTTTTAAAGACTTCCTCTTTAACACTCAGAAGAAAGCCAGTTTTTTTTCCGCCCATACCTATACGGTCTACCAGTTGCTCTCCGTTCATATAATCCCCATCCCAAATAACATGTTTCCTAGCTACCATCTAACTTATAACTTGTAGGCTTATCGCAATAATATTATGTTAAGCTGTGACCATTCTTATTTATTATAATATCGACCGTTTTACACACGCCATTAAACGTACGTACGGAATAATATCTTGTTAGAGCTTTCTAAGTAGCATATGAACCTCCCAGTAATTAAATATTACTGTCAATAACTATCTATTCCCAGTTTATGTGTAAGATATGTAATTAGCGTCCTGTTTCAACGTTTATTATAGATAGGTTTCATGTTAACTCTGGTTAAGTCGGACGTTTTTCTTCTTTAATAGTTATAAACTATTAAGAGAGTTGGACTTGTTCTATAATGGCTTTTTCTTATTATAAAAAAACTTTATTATTTTCCTGAGCTTTTGATATATTCATTGGTCAGTCAGTCTCTATTTCTACTTCTAAAATAATACTTCCTAAGTTTTAAGAGTAATGTTGTTGTTGTACTCGTATAACTACAAACACAGTAATTTTTCGCAGAATCACCGTAACTACTAAGTAGGTTGAATCGAAAGCAATGATAAAAATCGGATATTTCTAATAAACTACTCGTAATTAACAGTGAAAAAATCAGTTACACAGATAAAATCAATGAATGTGAGCAGAACAGAGGAATTTCACAAGAATGGAGACAAAAATTAAGAGAATCGAAAATAAAAAAATCTTTTGAACATGATTATGGTTATTTATAGGATAAACCAGAGGTTTGCTTACGGACGGAAAAGAAAAGGTAGCCCGCCCATAGTAAAACTGTAAATCTTCCTCTTGCCGCCAGAGGCAAAAAGGTATTTGAAAAAATGGGGGTCTGTAGGTACTTATTCAAGTGCCATAGTTACAGAATCACGCACGGAGCTAAACTTGTAAGAACCTCTACAAAACCTAAACACATATAATAAAGGTCCCATTCTAAGGGTAATATCAAAAAGTTCTAGTTGTATTGGCGGACCAACAACAGATCATCACACATTCAATGGAACCTTCCTTATAATAACATGTCACAAACTTTTTCTTCTCTTGTCAAAGTCTTTGGCCACACCAGGAGAAACTCCAGTATCGTGGATGCGTTCCTAAACGTATAAACTTACATACACAAGTCAGTTTTAACTAAGATGTTTCATTATTTACTGATTAAATTAACATTTTTAGATCAATCTAATATTTCTTTCGCAGTTCTAAGTTTAGTGCTCCGGGGCAGAAGTCTAATAGATAATGTTTCAAAAAACCGAATTCTCCTTAGCCTTGTGTACACGACCGTATTCCGCCTTAGGCAGCAATTATAATGACTATGTTATAACGTTACTGTACAACCGCCAAGCATGTTTAGTTGCTCTTTTACGACAACACTCGAAATAGCAATTAACAAAGGAGATTTAAGTGTTAAGATGATGAGCACTTATAACACCTGCACTTATTAGGACTAATAAAAATTACAAAGTAAACAGTTTAAATATCAGTTTATACTCTTCAGGTTGAAATTAAATAGTAAGTAAGTAGTTATTGTAGGAATTAATCCGCTTCAAGTGTTGAGCTCAATCCGATTTCTCGTCAGTTGAGTTAAAAAGCTTTTATGTCCTATTTTAATATTGCATGTCACCTTTAGGGTACTTTTTTCGTTAAAGCTAGGTATAAAGAAAGCTTGTATAAAGTATTATGCTAGAGCTAGGTTTAGGTTATAAGTCAATTAACGTTACTGATTTCGCGGCAAATGCCAGTTAAGTCTATCTATCAGTAAATAAATCAATGAATCGAATACACACGTGTATTCTTTTGTCATTTATCTCTACTCCATGTCATGTTGTTTCACTTCATCACCATTTTTTGACTTTTTTTGAGGTGGGATAACTTCTATTGCTCCAGATGGAGAGAGGGAAAGTGATGGTGAGGCTTATTAGTTTGTTAAGAGCCTATTCACTCTATATACAGTTTTTTACTGATTAAAACCCACCTGTGTCTCTTCAGTTGACTGATTCCGCAGCCCAAATTGTCTCAAAAAAAGCTCTTAATAAGCTGTATCAATAAAGGACATAGCTCATTGAAGCAGGAGCTTTTGGTAGGTGACAAAAGCTTGAAATCCTTCACTGTAATAATTAGACTTCCATTTTTCCATGAAAACGCGACCACCAGCCATGCTACAGTGTAAAGGATGTAAATGACGGCCTGCTGATTAGCTACGACAGTTTGTACGCCCTAATGATGGACCAGTTACGCATCTACGTCACAAACACAATTATATCTTAGCGTTTCATGGTGTATGCCTGCGAAGGACACTTCACAGTCATGCGTGAAATGCTTGCAGTAGTAGCTTTCAAACATATTGTAGGGCTTTTATTCGTTTTTTATTTAAACAGCAACACTTCTCAACCATAAGGTCTAAAACCTAATGCGAGAAAAAAACACGGGGCCCTGGAACGAAGGCAAATTCACAGCTAAAAGCCTTTGTCATAGCAGTGTTTATAGGTTTGTAAGTTTAAATTAATTGCAATATCATATTCGATGTTTTACATCCTTATCTTCACCCCCTTCGACTTTAAAGTGGCGACTTTAAACTTCCTCAAGTAAAGCCTTTGTTACACTTCATCTACAACACATCCATCTCAACATTCATTTAGTAAACGTTCAATATAGTACTGAAATGTTCGGAAAAGAGTACTATCGCTTACCATGGTGTGATAGTGGTCAAATACAAACCTAACAATAATAAAGAAACTGTTAAATTAAAAATCTCCTTCAATTTTTTGTTCTTATTTACCCCTGCTTTTCACCTGTATCAAACGGATTTTCTTGTAGTTTTCTCCAATAACTAGAGTGGTTCTTAAGGAAGCTTTAAATATGTAAAACTTGCATATTATACTAGATAAATACTGAGAATTACAAAGATTTGTATCACCCGTGAGGAGCTGGGTTGGTCGCTAGTAAGTCTATATTTTCACCATTCATTTCTTAAGATGGTTTTTTTTTATTTACGATATGCATCGCCTTTGAAACTCGTAAATCCGTAGGTTACGTACATACTCTTAATTCATCCTTTGGTATCTAAAAATTTTCCGAATGAGTTAATATAGAAATGTGTACATGTATTAATATGGTATTCCTAAGGATACCATGGGGACTCTATAACCTTACAGTAGAGCGGTTACAAGTTCATTAACTTACTGATTAAAATTCTAATTGGAAAATTATGTTGTTATACATTTCTCCACTATTCTCTTTTGATTAATTTTGACGTGGAATTTCATTACTTCGTCGCTTGTCCGGTAATCACCACTTTTATAACTTAACAACCACTAACATCTTTCAGAAGATGCAGTGATTAGAAATAGTGTGGTAGGCTGATCTATCTCACTCTTATAAAAGTTGATTGAGATAAGGAATTCATCACACATCGAAAAATTCGTTCGCCTCGTTGACTATAGGAAAACAGCCCATAATACTGGTAGGGTTACCACATTGCAATGCTGGAGCCTTATTCTGACGTCATAAAATCATCTGAACGCGGTGAACGGAGCGATACAGGACCAATAGCACTATCCCTTTTTCACAACGTACTAACGACGCGACGACTTATAGACGTCGTAGTCCAGGGTCTAACCGTTGCATTGTATATTTTTCCTAGAGTTTTTCTTTCGTATTGTGCCGTCGGTTAAATAAAGATGGTGTTTGTGTTTCAGATTGTCCCAGGCGGCGGTCGTTGGGGTGCTCCACACACCGCCGGCCTTCTCGACTCTTGGTTTCAGATGCAGGTTAGTACATAGCATAGGTACTTAAATATATAATTTATGGTTACTAACATTTATTTCACAAACACTTTCGCTTCACAGGCGATTTTTATAAAGAGAAAATTTGAAAAGTTACACAGGAAACCGTTAAAAAACAATCTTTTTCACATAATAAATCAGTTTCTAGCTCTCAATATTAAGGTCTTTAAAAACCATAAAGGAATTTAACTGTATTGGGCTCACGTGTACCACGTCCGCCGATCTGGGCGCGTCGTTTTCCATACATTTTATGTTGCAACTAGTCTTGTAGA
Organism: Mythimna separata; assembly: GCA_030763345.1. Taxonomy (NCBI): domain Eukaryota; kingdom Metazoa; phylum Arthropoda; class Insecta; order Lepidoptera; family Noctuidae; genus Mythimna; species Mythimna separata. Next base: position 14,197,818 of record CM061167.1, on the reverse strand, counting down.
GCTACATTAGATCCACGCCACATAACGCGGTTCTACGTACAAATCAGGCGGAGCCCACGTTTGTCCAACACACGTAAGAATCTAATATAGTTCCAACTTAATACTTATGATATTAAGGGCCTGTTTCACCACCTATGATTAAGTTTTCAATATCTTACTTGGCAGATATTTTCATACAAATTCTGTTCCATTTTTGAATTTATTCAGGAATTAGTGGCTACTCGGACATTGTGAAACAGGCCCTTAATGACACAATTCAAAATTTTAAATTTTTTCTATTTTAATTTTCATGCAATTTTCTCCAATAGACAGAATGATTCGTGAGGCATGATTAGGTGTAAACCACATTCATATGATAATAGAGAAAAGCTGGGAACTTCTAACATTTCTAACAGCTGTGCGAAGATAGGGCTAGTCCTTAGTACAAACAACCGTTTGTACAAAAAAAATACGATTACAATTATAATAATTCAATTACAAAAAGAACTAACAACACTTAACATTAATTGGGCTTTGATACGAATACATATCCTCGAAATAAATCTACGAGTACTAGAGTATATAAATCTAGTAAAATAAATCTAGTGTTATGTTTCCTGAGCGTTGATTTATTTCCTAATTGATAAATTGGGAATCAAAACACTAACGATAATGGATTTAAAAAAAACATGTAAAGTTTGCGTCTAAACTGCGAGTCCTTCCTGTGATCTGAGTGCGAGTAGTTTTTACGTTAACGTAATCCACACGCTTACCGCGTTTGGTTTCTGATTGGTTAAGAGCTTGGAGTGGACCAATCCAAGCGCCGAACGTCATAAACTTGTCGATTGCGTTAACGTAAAACAAACTCGCACTAGGCACTGTGTTGAGAGTGCGTCAAATTAAAATTCAATAATTATATGTTACTCACGTACATACTAAAATAAACATAGCTCAACATAATTATTCCATTTATTCATTTAAATACTATACATAAAACATTCATTTTTAAATAATCCAATAAAAAAAGAATTAAAGATATAAAAAATAAGATCCTAACGGTATTGGAAACAGGTTCCAAGCTACAAATTTTTAATATTAGGAATGCGTATATATTTATAAACAAATACATTCAATTTGCCTTAAAGGCTCTTGGTTTTCTTCCAATTACCTGCAGTTGAATTTATTGAATAAATAAATAAATGTTATCCTTACAAAAATTCAACTGGCGAACACAGAAGAACCGACAGGACTACGCCAATAGAATGGAAACGTAATGAATAACCACTCTTCGCCATTACGGTTAACCCATAATATATGATAGAAATACTGGATTTTATACCCTATACTGCGAATTTTAAAGTTAATTTTGAATTGCCACTTGAGTATCGGTAATAGTGAGGACTAATTTTTATGCGGCACACGGCAGTGACATTGTCACGTATAAACGACATGTGTGTATATCTATTTACGTAGATCTAATAATAATAAATGTGTTTGTATCACAAGAATGCGTCACTGTGCTTATCATCTATCTATGTGGCCGTCAGCGTGGAGCTTCGCAGTTCCCTTCGTAGGTACTCGATTGTCGCGATCGGCACTGCTTGATATTGTCCTTGTATTTTCCGCACCGTCTCAACAATTCAACGGAAGTATATCTCTGCAGTTTTGCGGTCATCTCTCATAAGATACAACTGTTTTATCTGATCTATGCACAATTTACTGGTTGGTATCTGTCCTTAAATTAAAGGAAATTAATTGAATGTTGTTACTTCGATTTCCATATAAACGAATGGTAGATTTTCCGGATGAGGATAAGTCTTTGCTAATCTGGCGGTACTTATCTTCGTGGTTAGAATGAATGTCATCCAAATCTGTAGAGCAGTTAAATTACGATTGAGCTTCTAAAATCTATCCAATCTTTGGCTTGTATAAAATGTGGGTTACTGCCTTTTGTCTTGTTGCCCGCAAAATGTTCATGTACATAGTACATGCGTCACATATCGTCAAGGGACTCTCGAAACTTTGGGGGTTAATAAATAGCTGTGGATGATCGAGTAAGCTTTATTACAATACCATTTTAATTTTCAACATTAGTTTATGTTGAAATTAAATTGAATTTCAAATGAATAATCAATTACGTTGCCGCGGCTTAATTTGCGGCTATTAGTTTGTTAAATCGGCTTTTATAAGGGTTATTAGGTTGTTGAATAGATAGATAGACACGGTTGTAGTTGGAACGCACAGTTGAGTGGAGTCAGAATGTTTGAAAGCGGCTAACTGACCGATTACACCAATTGACACGGGACATAACGTGTGGAGACACCATTGTCAGCGTGCAGGCACCGTGCCACGTATGGGAATCTGTATTGTGTAACGTGGGGGCTAATAGAGCGTAGCAATTTCGGTTTGTACGCTTTAATTTATTTATAGTTAATATACTGCTCTGTTCTGCATTTGCTGCCATGTCCAGGAGGGTCGGCGATGGCCTGATTTTTTGTAATAATTTAAGTCCCTGGTCGCAATTGGGGTAAGGAATTATTCGACTAAAAATAAATTTACATAAAATATTTTGCATGTGAATGTTCTGCGGGTTTTTTTTATCAAATCATTAATAAAGAAAAGCATGTTTTATTAAATATTATTAAAAGATACTAACGTATCGCATTAGTAAAAGCAAGCTTTTATATAAATTTTATTTTGCTTTTATAAAACCCATATATGCTTCGTCAGCATGATGATCTGGTCAAAGTGGCTAAAAATTTGGGTTGGCTGTCTCAAATCTTTTAATAAAATTGTACGGTAGCTTTTCAACTTAGGATACCGATTATTGTAATTAATAAATTTTTACGAACATATGCTGCAATTAATTTAATAACATGTAGAAAAAAAAATATAAATATTTGAAACTATTATCATTATTTGTGACAGAAAGGGGAGTGAGTGAGAGGGTGCGCGCGTGCGCACTTCTTTAAGTTTTTGCACGACTAATAAATGTTAAGTTGAAATCACTCATTTATAATCACTATATTATTAGGTATATGAAATTGTGTATATTTAATAAAGTTTAAATAAAGCCAAATTTGATGAATTTTGTTATGAGGTTTTAATTGCGCCAAATTATACGATATTAAGTATTGCAGAAACTCAAGACTGCAATTTCTACCTACTCATAATAATAATACTGTCATATTTCATACTAATTTCCACTTGATAACTCCGCGAGTTCCTCGTATAAGTGGTCTTGACTGACAGACAGACGGAATACGAAAGTGAAGGTTCACTTTTTCATTCGTGTTACGGAATCCTAAAAAATACTAAATTGTCATATTCCCAGTGGGTACATATAAAGGGTGTAAACCCCAATTATGGTCGGTCACACAAAGATGCCTTTGAAAAATGAATCGTGTGACCATGGGGCAACGTTTCTTTTACAACGGCACGTGTTCGGCTCATCGTTCACACATCCCCTTTATGTTTTAAGGTCAAATCTATCAACTCGACTGGCTTTATGAACTTATATTTGTCATTAAATTAGAGATCATAGATATTAAATAATTTTATAGGTTTATGGTGTCCTTGGTGCAAAACTTTCTACCTCTGATGTCGACCTGAAACCTTTGACAGAATTGCTATGACATGATGTGAGTGTTCATTGATGATGATGATGAAAATTCATTGTTTTTATGGAGCGTGCGTACTTTGAATAAATGTACTAACACTGTTACATGTCACCGTTTGGTGTGTTCCTGATCTTTTCTCCACGGTTTCACCTGAGTTTTGTTTAGTGCTCCAAATCAATAACAAATAAACAAACAAAAATCAATCATTCGGGTTCATAAACTTATTTAGGTATTTCGATTAAAACTAACAAATACTACTCCATTTATACCTCTAAATTACAAAAATGTAAGAGAAGGGTATACAACTAGTTGCTGATGCAGACTTATAATTTCAGTAATACATGACCTACACGTGAATACTCTGTGCACAAACAAACACAATTTAACTTCGTAAAGTCAAAACACCGCATGCACCACACTTGCGAAAATGAAAGGGCTGCTCTCGATTTTGATTTAGACCTTTTGGCTTTGGACTTTTCTGCCCTTTGAGTCCCCTCTTCTTTCTTTTACCTTTTTCAAAAGCGTGAGAATTCTGGTACCGATAACACAAGTTTTTATCTTTCTTTTGGGTACCAGATTGACCTGTGACTGTTCCTGTTCTCTAAATTATATTTATTTCTGGTTCTCTGTGTTATTTGTAAGACGCATGCACCTAAACGTGTAAACGTTTTAAGTTCAATAAAAAAAATGTTCCGGATATCTGTGAGAATGCAATCATGAAACAGAATAGAGAATTTCTAAACTGCATAGAGGCTTAAAAAATAAAGTTACAACATTGCGAATGAATCCTACTGAGGGAGGAAATACCTCGTAGTATCGTAGCGTGGTAGCGTTGTTATCAATAGTTTTGATTACAGCCCGACCGGCCGGTTACACCGTTTTTTTAACGCCAGTTTATAAGTAAACGTAAAATGGAAAGTTCGTTTTTCCTACAGCGCTAATCGTAACCGCTTGTTTTATAATTTGAACGTGATAACAGCTGCGATAGTGGTAATACATTGAATATTATGTACTATTCAATTGTGTTGTACGATTCATGAACTGAAGGAAATTGTTTATTAAATGCCCTTTATGTTAAGCTATAATTAAATAAGGTAGTAAATAAAAACTAGGGGAGAGCCTTGTCAGTTGCGAGATCATTTTAAACAAAGTATGTCCACCGGTCAGACAGTGACACCAATAACTATTTAAAATCATCTTACTACTCGCTATTAAAAACTAAATACTCCATTAAACAGAAAACAAAAACGAACCAATGTTTTTACGACGTCTCGACGACATTAACGGTAATAAAAATACAGAAAGACGTACATATGTAGCGGTGCTGGTGAATAAGATTGTTTTATAAAATCCGTACATGAAAGGTAAAGCCCAGTGGAGTGTGCAGAGGAAGTCGCAAGTTTGTCGTTATTAGTCCGGGGCCACTCAGGCGCGACACCAGTAGATTAGGTACACATGCACAACACACCAAATATTTATATGAGTCCGGCAACTAACGTAAACTCCGTTTTGTGATTTTTATTTTTCGTTATTTTCGGTTTCAATTGTCACTAACCATCGTGGATCATTGTTATCTGATACATTATTAATATTTTTAACTTCGGTTAGTAATTATTATGAAAAAATATAAATATAACGGCTATTTATGTTTAAAATTGGGATCTGTTATCCCTATCTATATATTTAAAAATATGCATTCTGCGTATAAAGACAAAAAATTAACCAATACCTAATCATTTTTTAATTAGTTTTAATTACCTACTCAATGAATTCACATATTCCCCATGCTTGTACACTTAAAAAAATATTTAAGTAACTTTAAGCAAAATATACCTACTCTAATTTTTTCCATAAAATAGTACATTTTTTTCCTTTTCTGCCGTCGGTACCGTGTGTAAAATAATATTAAACGCACCATTAGAGCTGCGCGCACTGTGACATCGCCCATTGTTCTGTTCCGCAGCGCGACTCTATGATTTTTCTATTCCTATACGTAATTGTGCCCGCCAGACGTATCATAATATGTCGTTTTTAACTGACTTCGAAAAATAGGTTTTTTACAAATCTACTTTTATGTAGAGTTAATTAAGAAGTTATATTATTATTTTTTCTTGTCATTAGACACTATACTCATCACTTTTGCGAAATTAATGTACAGACCTATAGTTTTAAATATTTTTTTTATACTGAATTTAAAAATTCTACCAATTTTTAAGCGATGTTTGTCTGAAATGATGAAAAACAAACACTCTGTGCTCTGATTTCAATGACGGGAAACTGTAGCTGACAAACATCAAATTCTAAAGCTATAAATAACTGATTTGATTGGGCAAGGAATATGTGGTTTCATACACAACGCAAGAAAACTTAGATCATCAATTTCCGCTTATTTTCATTTTCAAAAAATATTGGTTACACGAAAAAAAGAAATAAGTACGCCTGAAAATATTTCAAAAAACTTGTTTGTAACTTGGTTCTAGTCTAATACAAATTTATTTTTGTATAGAAACCTACATAATATTCACGAGATATCTGTGTCTCCAGAATATTTAAAGTAAGATCTGTAATAACGCCATAGTAACGTAAGAACGGTTGTATGAAAATGTACCCCAGGAACGAGGTTCTTAATTCAGACTGATTCGTTTAATATGTTTATAAAATAACGATTAAATCCCAACGACCATACTTTACACTTATTTACAACTTATTTAATGCATTTCATAATGTTAATTACATTTTATTTTAATATGTTGCCGTACAGCCATAAATTAAGCTTAATTATAAGCGGTGGATCAATGATTATTATTCTGTATGTAAATAAACTTTATAATATGAATCATCACATTCATCTTACTTGTGCTCATAATTATTGTAACTTGCCTCTAAAGCTTTCAATGAAGATATCACTAGGATAATTATACTTTTTTTCAGTAAAAACTTGAGATCTTCTGTCTCGTATTATCATACTCTAGAGTAGTCATAACTTAGCCATTAAATTAATAAAAATGCGCATCGGACTCGCGCATTGAGGGTTCCATAAAAAATCACCTATTTACAAACATGTAGTTCAATTTCCAAAAACATTTTCTCAAAAAATAATCCGAATTGCGAAATAGTATTTTTTTGTTGTAACTAAACTTTTTCTTTACTTGTGTTAGGAGTCCTTGCTTCTTACTAAATTCCAAGATTGTAGATCCGCAGATATAATAGCTTTTGATTTCCTTGCAAGTGTCAAAATATTCGCCGGAGCATAAACAACCACAAAATGATTCTATAAAGGTTCCGTTTGTGCCACCTGCGGTACGGGAACCTTAAAAATCCCTAAAAATCATTTAAGTTTTTGTCACTGAATATTTATGTACATAAAAGTATATAGGTATCTAAGCAGGTTGTAGATTACTCATTCAAATTGCACCTGAAAAATGACCAAGTTAGGTAATTACATAGAAAAATGCAGCACTGTAGCCAAACCTAGCTATTTAACTTAAACGTAAGATATTGGCCAACTGAAAACTAATTTCGTAAACGCATTACGTTATCATTAACAAATAATTGATCCTAAAAAATAACCTATCCAAATAAACTAATTACAAAGTCAAAACATTTCCCCCGGACTCTACACAATAAAACTATCTCTGACATATTAATAACATTTCACACTTGAGTGACTTTACTCAGTTGCGTAAGCGCAACGTAAATGAGATTCATATGATGGGGACGAGGGGTCCAGCGGGGCCTGCGGGGGGCGCGGGGCGGCGGGGCGGCGGGGGTATAGTGACAGGATTCACGGTCCAACTGACGAGCACAATGATCGCGCTCAATACGTGATCGATTATGCCATTATGTAGCTACGTATATGTACACCGATGAACGAGCATTATTCTCTACATGTACCACTACATCATCCTGAATTCAGTATTTTTCCAACTAAAACAAACCTGCAACAACTGCACCCAAAATAACCCCATTCAACGTAAACTATTCAGATAATCCTGCAACATTTCCGCATCTGTATGTCAGTATTCGTCTTCTTACGCTCGCTATTCAAATGATATATGTTGATTACTCACGTTTAAAGACAAGAATTCAAAATCACTTTGTTTTCTTTAATGTGATTTTATTATACGACCATCCTTAAGCGTTGCAGAATCGCAGTAACGTCGATCTAAATAAACAAGCCCGGTGTCAATGAAACAGGAAGCCGAGCACTCTCATGCAGAATTACTCATATAAAATTCAGAAATTTTCCTAACGGGCCCTAATGGTATGTATTCATTTCATACACACCTCACATCTGCGAGACAGTTTTCAGGGCGCAAGCGGATGACGATACAAATTTCATGTGCATTTTCCTAAACACATTTGCAAGCTCAAGTTGTTGTGCTCCTAAGTAGGTACTTGATTACCTACAAGTATAAATCTATTGATAAATAGATAAAATCTGCGAAAACATGCCATAGCGTACACCATATTAAGCGATATGAAGGTATGGTAGATATCGCTATATCAAAAAGTAAACTCAACTTAGCCTCGGTTACTTAGAATATTTATCGCAGTAAGTACACGTAGTTGTTACAAGTTTAAGTGTGGCCTGTTTACCGATTGATTCATGCCTCAAAGAATGCTAGTGGCCGACTTCAACAGAAACAAATATGTTTAAAACTATTTTTAAGCGCTTTTCACCTCTACATGTGTGGGTGTCGTGTGTTTCGTCTACGTGGTCGCGGCTGGCTTATAAACGCCCTAACACTTAATAATATTTTACTGTCTGATGAATTTAGAAAAAGCCTTTTCGGCTGTCGATACTTCGGTTCGTATTAAACCACAGAAGTTCAAAGAACCATAAACACAATTTATGACAGGTATCGACAACGTATTTGAAAGAGTTATTTCGTTTTGGTTAAACAAAACATAAACTATGCTTGGATACGTCTAATTATTTATCGCGGAAACTATAAAACAAGACGAATGGGACAATAAACAATGCATAATATTTAGAAAAATGGAATTTATTTAGTAAAAGTTGTACGAACAGCTTTCACTAACTAGAACCAATATATTACTTAATTGCTAAATATGTTCAGTGGCTCATTAAAGAGAGAATATCTTTGTATAACTGTTCACTAACGAGACAGCAGCTTCAAATGTCATACGAATGTACTTCATAAACTTACATCATTTGTGTCCGACTTCTGACTCACTCCGTTTTAAGGCTCCATTATATTTTACGTAGGTATATACATTTTCGTTGCTCTTTCCTTACGTTTACCAAACGCGAGTTGATGAAGAGGGCAATATCTCATTGTTAACTCTGTTTAGCTTTAAAATTATAAACCAATAACAGTGATCAATGCTTATCAAGATGAATTATTGAGCACTATACGTAGTCTAAAATTTCAATAATTTTAATGTCTGAATTTGTTGAAGCGCTTCACATTTCTCTACACATCGTAATTAAGTTCCAATCAATATTCTAAACCCATACAGTTCGATCCTAGTTAAATATTAAAATGTAATCGCACGCAGTCAATCTATCAACGGAGCGATTAACTATAATTGCATTCTTATGTGGGATTTTCTCATTTCTGGATTCAATTATCCAAAAAAGGCGAATTATGTCTTGTAGTATTTTTTGTAAATACCGTTTTGTAAGTATTTACGAGCGGAGTTGCGGGATGGTGTCGGTTTTGTCGGAACTCTTGAATGATTACAAAGCGCGCTCGGCTGTCCCCGATCGGAGCTGCGCGGGCGCACAGGTGCACCGCCTTATTAGGACCCCCATCTCTAAAGTACAGTTCATGAATATCTATGGACTTTATTAACTTGCATTTTAATGTGGCTTACATATTATATTTAGTTGCTTTAAACGTGTGATATTTATGATTAAACGTTATAGGGGTTAATTTTGCGCGGGTTATGATGTTTTAACGTTAAAGGAATATCTAAATCGGAATATGTTTGTGTATTCGCAAATGGCATACACTACACAATATTACACGGATTAGGAGAAACTGAACTTTGAGTAGCATGTATTCTATAATTCAATATTAGTCTTTATATTCCATTAAAATTTTGAAAGTCCTATATATCGTCGTCATATGCAAAAAGACACCAATTGCGACAACTACTAATAAAAAAATAGGAGTATTCGAACATTGCGCAGTGACATGCGGAAGATTGTCACTGTTGTTGGTCTGTGCGCTTGCGCCGACTGGCGACTGTTACACTCAGATTAATGGCTGACCCGCCGCGACTGCATTAGCTGCGACACTAGGACCACTCACTCACGTCTCACCGCATTTACATCGACACAACAGTAAGCTTATCTATTCCGAGCTTTTAGTACAAAAGCTTTGCGGTTTACCAGTTCTGATTTTTAACCATAAAAATAGGAGTTCGCATACTTAATAAGGAACAGTCGCGGAGTCGAGACAGGCTTTATTACAAAGTCTACCGAGCGCAGACAATCTAGGTTAGGGCGACGCTACGCGACCCCAAATCGATCTTGCAATCTGAGGCGAGGCGCGTGGGTGCGAGCGAGACGCAGCGCGCTGACCTAGAGTAGCAGGTTGGGAATCCGGAAGGTATGAAGAAACCGGCTTCACGGTGCATTTTTCCATTCAATGGAAAGCTCTACGTTTACTTCGCCAACGGTGGATTTTTTAGGGATTTTAACATTTTCTCATGTGACAGACAGGTTGGCATGCGGGTTTTTTTTTTTGTCATTCTTCTGTCCGGTTACCTCTTTATTATTATTAAAAAGGCAACAAATCGTCAAATATGCATTGTCGAAATAATAATCACGTCTAACCGTATCACTACCTAATATCTGTAGATTTAAATCACGAATTTGTTAAAAAAATACTTCTTGGTTCAATACTTATTAATTAGCAAACAATGTAGTTGAACAAGCGTTTGATCTGCGGAAACTGTCTATCCAGTAATAAGATACTACCTGTTAGGTCCGCCGCTTCCTAATTAGTTATTTTAGTTGTGAGTAATGCGAATACTGCTTTATGCTGCTAATATATGTACATATGAGCTAATACAATTACTTACATAGTCTTGATGATTGGTATTTCAATACTAATTACCGTCTTATTCTTTCTCCACAACCAGTCGTAGTCTGCTAGCCATACAGGCGTCTAATAATGACGGCCATTGCTCGACTCACAGGAAGTCTCAGAGAATAACATTTTTAATTATGTTTGCCGTGACCTTCAAAATTCATAACCATCATAAACCAGAGTTGTGCAAAAAAAGTAATAAGTAGTTGTGAAAGAAGAAAAAGTCATGTCAGACTTTCAGACGAAGCAAAAAAATATTCTAAGATGGGCAAGCGCTGAGTTTCGTCCTAAATAAGCGTGTAACATAACAATTTAGCATCGTTGAAGTGTTGATAAGGGCCGGGCCTGGCGGCCGCTTTCTACCCCGCGGCGCTGGCAGTGCCACTACTTGCCACATTCCGCGCCCGCGGCTGCCTCACACACGATATGCTGCGCAAGCCGACCACCGACAGACGACTGGGACTCGATGGAACCTCTACATCTCTCCAATTTGCGCATCACTACTAATTAACTAAGTCATTGGTAGAAGAAATGTCCAAAATTATAGAAAGGAACCACCAAAAAGATTTATAAGAAACACTAAAAGAGACGACATTAACGAACCAAATCTTTCGAAGTTAATAGGTTAATACAAGCCATTAAACACGTGACAAACACAGTACTAAATAAATAATTGATATTAAAAAGGTGGCAATAAAATAAAACATACAAGTCAGCACACTTAGACATAATGTGCGCAGTGAATTATGATCTATTCTGTTGTATATTAATGGAGGCAGGGCTTAAGTTATCGTAATGTGGGGCACGTGTCAGTTTTTTGTCGATCACAACTTGTGGAATGAAGCAGAATGGGACTTGTGGTCTTGTGATACTACTCCACAGTCCACCGGACACAGCTAACAACTTTTTATTGATACACAATTAATGTCTCAAATTTTTATAGGGAAATTGAATCGTAATAATCGAATCAAACAGCTTTGATTTAATGATCGATCGCTAACGAAGTGAGCCTCGAATTAGAATCGTGATAATGAGAAAGTGGTGGTTTTTATGTTTGTAGAGATGTAAATTTTAATAAGTATGTGGCTACAAATGTTAAGTAGATTCCTTTACTCAGCAGCCCGGTTGTTTTTACACTTGTTTCCAGCCTAGGTTCGATTTACTGTTTTCGTACCTCAAATTTACGGTAAACCTGTTTACATCTCCAATGATTATTATTCAATTGAAATGATCAGTCACTCTGGTAGTGAACACATCAACTTTGGCTATATAACAGTCAAAGTCTACATTGATTGTTTTAATCAACGGCCTAGTTTCTTTACTTTCCATAAGAGCTGTGATTATCAGCGTTCAAAGGAAAAATCGTGAATTCCGTCTTTGATGACATCTTGAACTTCGCTGAATAGAAGTAGACCTAGGGCAGAACCTTGATGAGCACCAACTACTAACAGACAAAGGTACTACAGCACAGCAACCTCAGAAGCAGACATAGTATTGTGGTACATATAATATATTTAATAAATACAAGATACGCTTCATGTTTATAGTGAAGCAGAAATTCCAAATAAATCAATAATAGAATGGAATAGAATCAAAGGCCTTTGAAAAATCTGTGAATGCCAAAATACGAGTGTTTTCTTTTCCTTGTGCACCTTTCAAATATCTTTAGGTCTAAGATACTGATGCTCATCACTCTTTGGCAGTGCCAACATGATAACGTGCCTAAAATACATTGACCGTTTTTTAAAATTGTAAATTTTCTATTTGTAGCTGTTAACATTGTCTCGTTGGCGGCGATAGCGGACAAGTTTCCTTCCTCGTCACAGTTATAACAGTGTCATCGACTTGGTGCCTTTACTCTATTATTTGCTTTGGTTATCTCTTATTGACACATTCAAACGACTTATCGGTCGAGTCAAGTCTCCAAAATGCCGTTTCACAAGTCCCAACATGTCTCCTTTTGCACACTGTCATTGATTTTATTTTGAACATGCTTAAAGAAAATTATTGGTCATAAGCTCAAGTTTTAATATTTTACAAATAAAATACTCATGCAGTATTAAATATTTCTTATCCAATTTATTTCGACGCCAATGTCATCTAAATCTTTGCACTACACATTCAAATTAGTTTTTTGTTCGTCTAATTTATAGCTCTATTTTAATTCCTGAGTTATTTCATTGAGAAGTTTTATAGTTTTAGTAAAGTTTTTTTGGCTTTTACAACAGTAAGTAGGTATAGTTAGCCTTCCATCTGAATATTCGGAAATATTAATTTCACACTGTATTTTAATGACTTGGGTAATTTATCATTTTCGGAGGGGTAATTTAAGGCAATAGCAATTCAACTTTGGTTGTTTATACGTTGATTGGGTGCGTAAGCGGCGTACGGAGCACGGGTGTGTTGTTGACTTTTCTTGAACTAAACAAACCGTTACGCGAGCCATGTCGACTGGCGTGCGGCGCGACGCGGCGCGGCGCGGTCGACGGCGGGCGCGTCGCGTGCGCCGGCCCGCAACCTGCGCGCGCCTCCACGAAAGTGATCAGGCGGCGACTATTATAGACTATAGTCACCTGTCAGATATGACATAGCTAATGTTCATGTTATGTTCCGCTTCTAATATGTTGAATTACAAACACAAAAACTCATTCTGATCATGTACTCGTATGTGTTTGAAGTGCCAGGTCAACTGTCAAAGAATCATTTGTAGGATATATGGTCAGTATGAACTGCCATTCAACAGTCAGCAGAATTATGCAATATAATTTTACATAATAAGTTATCTCTAATCTAGAGGTAAGTCTAACTATAGCGATTTGAGCCCAAAAGGGTTTCTTATATAAGTACTCTGAAAAGTTACAAGAATAGCTCAAAAGAGCTTAGATTTATAGTCCTTGTAAGTCGTAATACTTGAATTTCTGACCCTTATTGCTTCTTTACTGCCTAATGCTAATGATACTGTAGTTTGAAAGAGAATAACAGAAGAGGACAGTGCATAATATCTAAGACAGACAATAAGCTCCCGCCATCCCGCTATCTACAAACTCTTCTTACTCAATTGGCGTACCTTGATTCACACTTGCGCTTAAAAGGCACTAACTTTAAATATTGTCCTTTCTTTACCTAATGCGGCCAAGTAAACTCACAAAAATACTTATTAGGGTCGGTGTGTGAGCCCGACAAACAAGTGCCGCGTCTGCGCATGGCTGGACGCGCCGCCCCCGACGAATGTTGGTCAGCGCGGACCGCACACGACAGGTTCACGTGCCTGATAAACAGACACACCGCCGTAATGCCATTCAACACTTAACAGCCTTTTTAGACAGCGTGCAACCAATAACTTAAACGCAAGATACGGCGCCTTTTTCGAAAAGCACCTAAACAACGTTGTGCAATTGCGAACGGTGTTCTTAAGTGAAGCAAAGTGTAGGTGTCGCCCGATAGCAGACGCGAGCTGATGCAGGCACGGAATTCCACTCCTAACGTATTTAGTGATTACGAAACTTATCATCGCATTATTTATTGAAGCTTAAACTGCTGAAGAATTTGAACTCCATTTACTTTAAAGCGAACGAGTTGTGGCCGCGTCGTACCTACCTATCTAGGTATTCATTAAGTCGATAGTGGTTTTGCTATCGAAAAGCTTCTCAGCAAACAGTTTTCATTAAACGTTAAGAAATAACTCTAGAATATCTTCCATCAGCAACCCTTTGTTAGCATAGGCACAGGTTATAATAAATTAAAACTTGTAATCTACGCGCTTACCTTTCGGAAATGTCAAAGTTCTCTCGAGCGAAACAGTAAATGTCAGTCAGAAATAAAACCTTATTACGCAGCATTGTGACGTGAATTGTAAAGTTAGTAAACAAAACAAAATTGATAAATAAGATTTTGGGTCGCAAACGAAACCGAAATGAAGTTTCGCAATGCTGGAACTAAATGACAAGCAAGTGGTTGTGCAGCTTTTGTGCTTAATGTATTTGGTAGCTGAGTACTGAGTAGATAGGTGTTATATCGTGACAATGGTCGGAATTCGCGAGACTCGTCGCCACCGCGCCGCCACCGGTCGGTCTTGACGTCGGGTCAAACATTCTAAATGTTCCATTTGTATGACGCAATGTACCTCGGACTGGATTTGCACTCGTCTTACCAACACTCGTATATTATATACCAACCGCTATATAAATAAGGACGTGCTTTACCCGAGTTCCCTTTCTAGATCGTAATTCCTTCGACCGATAAAACCCTGTATGTTTGACTGAAATTAAACGTACGCCCTCACTGAAACCCTGAATCCATTGTCTCTTATGATGGTCCTGAAAAGACAATTTACAAAGAAAATAATGATCTTCCACAAGCATTAACATTGACCCTGTATCGACTCTGGAAGAATATAACTATAGAAAAGCCTTTTCCGAATCTTTAAAGTAAAACTTATATACTTCAAGAATTTCCGATTTCATTGATACGTTCGAACAAGAAGCGCTAACTTGCGCAAGTAGCTGTCGCTGGTTGCTTAATTGTTCTCGTGGGCTTGTTACAGTTTGTCGTCGATTGCTAGCCGCGCACTAATCAGTCGCAAGCGCTGTCGTGTGCGCGAGTTATTGGACGTGGAGCAATGCGAGCCAGTCGTGGCCGCGATCACGGTTGCAACACTTCACTGGTAGCAGACAGCTTGGCGCGCCACTTTTTTTTAAATAATATCTTTTTTCTTCACAAAAGTCGGACATGAGGCGGGGGCTGAAGACAAACCGGCGACTTTCTTTTTTATAGCCTCCGAGAATGTTATCAATTGGGCGACTGTTGGGAGGTGTTAGGTTTAGAATTACACTGTTACGTTTATATGGACAGATTCCTAAACATACACGTAAGTAATTATAATCTTTGTTTCAGAAACATTGGTTGAGCTTTCGCATTTTAGAGTCCCACACTAAAAAAATATAAACATAATGTTATTCATATATAAATTATGCTTTAAATAAAAGCATTTATTTATTATATCCGCGCACTTTTAATGTGTTCGGACGTCGAACATTATCCATTAAGAATATAGGCATTATTTTAATCTCTATTGAAACTTAAAAAATCAATAAGTTTAAATCGTTATTAGATACCTACATATTTTTATTAGTTTACAAAGTTTTTCTAATAGAAAATGTAGTATAATAGAAATATTCCAGATTGTTTTCACCCAATTTAAACAGTTCTTTTATAGACACAAAACCAATGAGTCACATAATGATTATACTCTCCGGAATAAATTAATTATGTATACCTATAAAAGTAATAATTTATTTTATAGTATTTCGTACATGTATTTAAATATTTTTGGCGATGACTCACGCTAACTTAGCGTATTACGCAATACCCGATACTTGTTCTACAATAATAGCCATAGATTATAACATAGAGTGACTCAGGCTATGGATAAAAAATAACTTATTGTTATACCGATTTTTTATTCAACAAAACTTTTTGAATACATATGTTGCATTTGTACAATTTATTTTAATTTAAGAAATTTCTTGATACCGGCATTCACAGAGATCAAGTTGATTCAGTTTCAAACCTAACGCCTTCAGTCTTTGGAGGCAACACCGGTCTGTAGCAGCTTCTCACGTTAGATCGCCTCTGTCGCTTGAGGATGCCGGCCTGCAGGTGGTACTGCCGGTACATGTACTCCTTGGTCATCGCCTGCGCAGTAAACATAGCTCTGCTGCGCCTCAGCAACTCACTCGTTGGCCCCCACGACGAGTCTAAGCCCACTTCTTCGTAGAATTTATTTTTATAAAGAGCTATTAATATTCTAACAATGACTAAAAGTAGTATTGGTATAATATTCAAAAGTAACATATACCACCCTGCCAAGTAGCCCACTGTCTTATTTCTAGCTTTGTACAGTCCATAAAATTCAACTATAAAAACATACACAAGAGCAACTGCTGATAACAACCAACCAGCCTTCATGGAGGTACTCGGTTGGACACCCTGCATGAAGTGTACGTCTTCAGAGAACCTGTCCAGCCCGTACCACAGCACGAACACTATGATCTCCAGCAGCACTAAGAATATAGCAAGGATACTAATCACAGCTTTAATTTCCACCAGATAATACAAAGTCATATTGCCCAATAAAGGAATTGACCCAAAATACAGAGTCGACGCATAAATAAATGAGACTAATCCAGGATTCCTGGCCACTTTGGGGTATCTTTTTGACAACATTTCTATAAAACTAAACATGATACATATACTAGTACTCATTGCTGAAATTGCAATAAAACTAAAAGCAATAATTAACCACAAAGATGTTTGCTCGTACACATGTAACAATCGGGGTAACTTTTCAAAACTAATTGAAATAGGTAATTTTAATACGAGACCAGCTTGGGTGTTATATCTAAAGGCGTATGGGCAAGTCATCATGGCGGTGGTGCAGGTCCCAAAAATCGTGCAGCAGGCAGTGATAGCGACCACGATGACGGCGTTGGCATAAGTAGGAGCCCTGAACGAAGTCCTGGAGGCCGTGCCGAACGCGAGGCCGGTGCCCACGTTGAGACTGTACAGCACCTCCGCTATAATGTTCGCTACACCAGCCCGCTCAATAAACTGACTAAAATCAGAGTCCATGGCTTCTTCAAATTTCACCACTACACCCCGTTGCAACATAGATCCTATCAAGAACAAAAAACGAGCGCACATAGGGTATAATGTCACCAACAACAAAATGTACTTTAAGGATTTTGTTCTTCTATAGCAACTGAGAAACATAATTATCGCAATCAATACAGAAGCAAGACCGACGCGCCAGGGCAAGGAGAATTCATCCTCTTTATTCAGTCTTAATATATTGAATCTCCAATATTGGTACTCTGGAAATGTGTGACTTAAATCGTCGCAATACGGCAGCGGCAGTAGATCTTTCATCTTCACGCAATCCTGATTGACAGTGTAGTTGTAGTTTAAAATGTCACAATCAGGGGTGCTCCAATTTCCACAAATGTAAAAAGGAATAGGGTTTTCGAAACTTATCAAAAAGTAATGTAGTACAAACGAATTTACGGTGTGCATATAGATAATAAACACGAACTGCCAAAAGACTTGAGCATATCCAATGTGCGCCAAGCAGGCGCGCGCGTGCCACACCTCGAGGCAGTCGCGGCCCGTGAACTGCCCCACCACCAGCTCCATGTACAGCAGCGGCACGCCGAGCGCCACGTACACCAGCGCGAACAGCAGCACGTGCGCCAGCGCGCCGCGGATCACCGCCATGTTCGGAAGATACAACATAGTACTTACTCCCATAGTCTGAGAGAGTATCGCTATTATACTAGTTCTTCTGGACTCCCAACTATTTTCATCTGGATTTTCAAACATAGTTGAGAACGATGATAACTCTTGCTGTGGTGACTTTTGATTTTTGTTATTAAATTCAAAGGCGCAGCCAACTTGATTGGGAGTACTTGATACTTTTTTAAAAATCGTCTCAGTTTTATATAGCACTGTTACGTTACTTTCAAACTAAATTATGACAAATTGATTAATTATAAAAACCTTTTTTTAATAAGTTTATATTCAAATGCCAAATTTTAAACTATATATGTACATAGGCACATACACTTATCTCTTCATGGTAAAAACAAAGACGCTTTTCGCAGCTCTCTGTTTATCTACTATCTCCTCCTACACCTCAAAACTCAAAACTGAATTTCTCTCTCCATGAACTCCCCTAAAACGCGAAGCCGAGTGGATCACTTGTATGACATTAAAATTTGTGAGATTTCCATGTTCTCCTCAGTGACCGACGACAATACTGGTTTCGCCGCAATCGGTCTACTGGGGACCTACTGATGAAACTGCAGGCCCTTCCTTGGTATGGCACGCTAACCTGTTAAGTAACCTTCCAACGTACGACATCTCTCCTGGCCTGATTAACTGGATTCTTCCTGAGAGACAAGATGGAGACTTCCTGAATGAACGGACGGTCTCTCCGAATTGTTGTCGACGGATGATAAAATCAGAGCCCATGGTGACTAATGCCGGAGTTCCTCAGGGGTCTGTTCTCTCTGCAACTTTCTTCCAGCTCCACATCAACCATCTGCTGATGCCCACTATTTATGGATATGCAAATGATAGCACAGTTGTAGAGAGATACCTGCCAAGTTTTTGGACTAGTAAGGAGCTAATCCAGTCCGAAAGAGAGTCTATGTAAGAGCGTACAAATGACTCACTTCAGGCTGTCTCCAGGTGGAGCGAAGCCAATCTGGTCGCATACAACGCCGCCAAAACACCAGCGTGTCCATTCACAGTTAAAAGGAGCCCGTCCACCTTGGCTCTTGCTTTCCGGAATATATCCTTGGAATGCACCGACCGCGTTCAGCTCCTCCAAAGTTCAAATTTCCTCCTACCTTTACTTTGGGCGATTAATTGAGTCCAAAGCCAAGATAGCTGTTAAGAAACTTGGCTTTCTTACTTAGGTACGGCGGTACTTCACACCGGGACAGCTTCTAATGTTATACAAAGCACAGGTCCGATCGTGTGTGGAGTACTGCAGCCACTTATGGGCTGAAGCTGCAAAATGTCACCTGGCAGCTTTGGACACAGTGGAAAGGCGTGCGAAGAGGCTAATTGGAGATCCAGATTTGATTCAGTCCAATCTACAAAGCCTTGAGTAAAGGCGAGGCTAGTCAGCCTTTCGGTGTGTTACATGATGATCGGAAAAACCTTCGTACGGCGAGTGTCCACCCTTACGTTGTTGAAACCTCTACGGACCGGACTAAGCGTTTCGCCTCGTCGTCTATACCACGATTATAATGTAGGTGCCCTTAATGCTGGAGTGAATAGGCTTTTAATAAACTAGTGCGCCGCACCATCAACGATTGCATCACTGCTTACCATCAGGTGGGATCGCGGTGATGCTCTGGTTTATACGAATTAAAAAGAAAATGTTCGTCTCAACACACTCTTTTAATTATAACAAGGGCCATCATTTAGATTGACGTCACAGAAGTAACCCTGCATTGTCATCCAAACTGAAAGTGTGTGAAAGTTGCAACTCGATCGGTTTGGGGTAACTGTTTTAAAATTCATTAAACAAACAAAGTTATACAAACTTTGCAACTTAAATAAAAAGTTAATCTATTGATACTCGTAGATGATGATGCTAAGCGTAGCAACATTCGTCTCATCTTACTGCGTAAGCTAGCATATACCAGCACGGTCTTACCATGACGTGTTAAAATGTCAGGAGTACGAGCGAGAAAGAGGGATGGACCTTTTCGCCCAACATAGCCATCCCTTCAATATACGCCATCCCTCCAATATAAACAGTTCAATATATGCCGTCAAATGGATCGCGTTAAGAGCTCGTGGTATTAGCAGTAACTTCTTCTTCTTCTTCTACCTGGCGTTAATCCCGGCCATTGCCAGGGTCCGCCTTCCTACTAAACTTTCTCCACTTTGCCCGATCTTCAACATCCTTCCTAGTAGGGCCATTGGCTCTCATGTCGGACTTGACGACGTCCAACCAGCGCTTGCGAGGGCGACCACGAGACCTAGCCCCAAGAACGGCCATATCCATGCATCTCCGACTAAAGTACTCTCTAGGGCGACGCATGATGTGGCCATACCATCGCAGACGACACTCTTGCTGTTTTTCCGCCGCGTCACGGACACCAAGACTACCTCGGATGAAAGGTATTGGCAGTAACTGCTGATACGCAAATACCTTGTATCACAACATAAGTAGATACAGATTTACTGCGAGTAGAGATATTCTATCGTAATGTAGTTTGGAAATCGACAGAAGTAGAAAATATCGAGTTAATATAAATGTAAGAGCCTGTCGAAATAAACTACGACGTCATTCGAAACAAATGTCCTCTTAATTAAATATCTGTTCGTAAATAGTAATTGGTTTTGAGTTAATTAAATTACCGGCATAATTTGAAATACGTAAATATAAACTGCATGGACAACCTAATGTGGAAACTGTAACTTATCGTAAAATTGATTTACTTGGACTTTGCTAATTCCCTCCTTTCTAATGCTTTATGTACGAGAAGGTCTGTGTTAACAGATGTGCGAAAAAATTCATCCTTACATACAATACTAGCTTCTGTCAGCGGCTTCGTCCGCGTAAAAGTAGATTTCTCCATACAAGCTCCCGTTAAGACCCTCGTTTCTTCAATATAGGGAGTAAATTTTGGAGAATCCTCTTTTAGTGCTCGTTTATGTCCCGCACAAACTTACGTAAATAGTATAATTCCCGAATCGATTGTCGAAGATTTTTCCGTATCAAAAAAGTATTTGTTACATTTCTGCAATAAGACCTTGTTTAATGTCAAGCAGGATTCTAGGTCAACAGGAAATATGAATTTTGATTCCTTTGAGAGTATTCAAATATATACGTTTTTTTGCGTTTATGACGACCATATCTTTTTTTCTTTTACTACTAAGTTTGGTTTTTTTACAGCTTCAAGGGACTGCAGACCCTGAAAACATGATTTTAATTTCAAATCGATACCTCCACGCGTTTCACAGATTTAAGGGTCGTGACAAACAGATAGTCGTACCTACAATTTTTTTTTCCTTTTGAATAAAATAAATATTTAACCCATACAGTAAATGTGACTTTTTCGCCGTTTTTTGCTACAAACAGTACGGAATCGTTCGTGCGCAAGTCCAACTCGCACTTGACCGGTTGTAATTCTTTCAAAGCTGAAAAGGATAGCTAGTATAGAAAAAAACGTAAAGCACATTTTCGGTCAAAGATCCCTCGTGATTGCGACACTTTCCAACACTCACGCTGGATCATTTCTAAACGGCTATCGCCCATCAACTAACCGCAGAAAGCACTACGTAACTTAATATTTGAGTGAAAATTACAAGTGATATTATTTTATCATAGAGTAATGTTCTTCCTCGTGTGGAGAATAGCTCCCCGGGCAGGTGTCCGAGAGATAATGAAATTGCATTTGATAAACTCGCTGCAGTTTCACTTACGCCGCGATACGGCGCTGAGACCCGTTCCACTTGTAGCTAATGTTTCCACAAGGCTTTCTTGTTTCACACTCGACTGCTGCGATCATAACCACAGCCTATCCTATTTTATACCTTAACGACACATTTTACGCTCAGATGACTCTATTTACTACGATATAATATGTAAATAAGAAATACTGTTTTGATTGCGTCCGATAAGTACGCTACAAGTTCCATTTCTTGTATCTTTGTGCTTGTTGTGAATTTTCCTGCAACTGCCGAGTTGTGATAGGGTCCTTAAGACAATGGATAGCATAGTAGACTCTTAATAAGGGGATTAGACGTCACAAATAAAAAATATTTATAATTTTATCTTTGAATTAATAAGAAACTATCCGTTTTTATCCTCACATATTATAAAACAAATTCTCTCCACGTCTATTCGTTCGCGATTAACTCAATAACTAATAGACAGATTTTCATGCAATTTTCTTTATTAAACAGAGCAATTCATGGAAAAGGTTTAGATGTGTATTAAATGCATATTATAGCAGAGATAAGCCGAGAATTTCAAGTATTTGTAACACCTGTAGCTGGGGCGGGTCGCTTGAAAATAACAAATTAATGGCTTAGTTACTAGCTGAACTTTGCGAAGTAAAAGCTTACTAAGGCGGTTATGCGAAACTATTTCATTATTTGCTATCTCGCAGAAAAGTTCGTTTTCATGAGAACTGTTAAAATTATATCGTTTTCGACGGACGATAGTATTAAGTAGTGAATGATCAATTATTTATATTTCTATTTTATACTCGTAGCAAGAACTCCATTTGTTGTTAGCTTTCATAAATAAAATTAGTTTACGAGTTTATAGACCATCGTTGCTGAAAAACGATCTCAAGGTTTTCAGCAACAGTGGTGGATTCCAGTAAATGGTGCAATACTTTTCAGTGTAGTTCAATAGTTTAACAAAATGATTATCTTCTTATTTGTTACACCGTCTTCAGCTTAAGTCCGTTCGCACCTGTTACGAACTTTCGTACTTTTCTTTTACGTATTTCTAGTAAACAGTTTCAGTTCAAACAGACCATAATTATATCTCCAAAATATGCTTTCAATGATTTCTTAGATCCTAATCCGATACTACTTGTGGATGAATGGAAGATAATTTTATTGGCATGTCAGAAGTACTGTAAAAGAGATTCATGTGATTGCGTTTTTAATTGTGTTTGCTTTAGTTAATGTAATTGATTACTTAATTGTTGTAATTAAATGTCAGTAGTCAGAGTATTCAATAGCTTTTAAAATAAACAAGTTAAATGAAGTCGTCTTCGACCACAAGGATCGTAAAACTATTTTATTACAAATGAATGAATAAAGCACCACGGTAGCCAGCGACCAGTGAACTATAGCTCCCATAGTTCAAGAATGCACTGATCTGACAATAGTCCTCGTTAAGGACTGAAATATGTTGCATTAAGTGTCTACAGTCATAAAAGTATGCTGTCAACTACTAGGAAATGCAAAAGCTGTTCAAAAACTGGCTTAAAGACGATATCAGCGAAAAATATGCATCTTTTATTTACACAAACATTTTTATCTGTGAACGTATCTTATCAATATTTCTGCAATGTACCGAAGGTAGATAAAGTGGTTAAAATCAACTATTTTGCGAACCCCACCTTTGTTTGATGACCCACATTCGGTTTAGTTAATTATTTTTAACTTTACTTTTACACGTGACGATGTTTTTAAACCAGCACAGATAAAAAACAACTTTACACGTTGTTATGACTTCCATAATATCGATGGATATCTTTCAAAACGGAAACGTATAATAATATTATGTTGTAACGTATTCTAAGATTTCTAAAAAAAGTACAGTTTAACCTTACAATTTAAGTTTTCGACCAAATTTTCGTGTATAATTTGTTTCTTATTTTTTTTAACCAATTTCAGGACAAAAATTTAAATTTTCTAAAATTAGAACAATTAGGAGAAGAATAATCAGGCTAGTCTTCGACAATTTTTTTAAATGTCTTTTTAGAGAAGCAGAGATTTAATCCAAATACATATTAATGTAATATAACTCGCTGGAGTAGTTTAAGAAAACAAACATCTCGTGAGATGTGTGGGAATGCATGGATTCATATCTTTCTGTTCCGATAAAAGATAAAGATTGTTAGATCAGGAAACTGAGAAAAGTAAACTATGAAATGAAAGAAGTCAATGACAGGTTTTCTTTTTTACGTACACACGCTACTTATTTAACAAAAAATTTAAAACTCTTACATTAATTATTATGAATTCATTAGAACAGTAGATGAACGTGATACAAAAATTCGACATTTCGTGAAATGTTTGTTAATGTATCTCCATGAATTATGTTTACTTGCAAGTTTATCATCGATAGACTTAATCTTCGCACGTTATATGTGACCCGCTACTATTTAATATAACGTACTATTATTAATGCAATTCATATTCACCGTATATAGCTACCTATCTCATAAGATAAACACTCACAGATAACACACTGGCGAGCGTATACAATATACTACACATAATCATCAATGATTATGACTTCAGCGAGGCGCAATTTTTCAACAATTTGTGTAAAAGTGGCAATGACTACATATAGTTCTATATCTGATTCGCGATTGTGATTACGTACCTGTCTACTATCTACCAGATTTTATCGGGAATTCGGAATCAGACGATATTTTGTTTTCATCCTATCTTTTATGACTTTAACTATAATGCAAATTGTATTTGCAAGACAATTGTAAGAATTGAATATGTACGTCATTTCCATGAAACGGTTTTCAGAATGCGGTTAAATGCGTGTATATTTATGGGATATCCAAAGTTCAACAGCGATTCTATTACAGCTCCGAGTTTAGTGTTGCGCGCACAGGTGAATTCTGTCACCCATCTGACCTTACCGCCCACGCACGCCACTATGGTAGCGTTAAAGTACCGGTGTAACTGTTGACGCTAATCGTCGCCACAACTCACCTATAAGAATTAGAGATAGCTGCAAAATAGGTCATGGTGACTATACCAGGTCACCATGCTTCATCGTTCAAGCTTGCAATTTTTAAATCAGTCCCTCGCTCACCCGACTAGCTATCTTTATTGGAGATCGTTTGCCTCGTAAGGGAAAAACGCGGGAAAGATAAATCTCTAATCTTTTTAATTCGGTTTACGATACCAAATGAAATTGCTCACTTTGCGCTCCTTATTAGATTTGTACATAATTTAGTAATTAAATGATAGCGGGTACTCCGGATAATGTTGATAAGTATGGGGACTAATTCGCGCAATTCGCGCGAAAAATTCTTGGTTGAAAGTTTAGAAAACCCAAGTGGCTTGAAGAATGTATATTGGGCAAATGTTAAATATAGATTTTTCAAATAAGGAGTTATGTTAAAAAGTTTAGTATTTTAAATAGTCAGTTAAGGCTGCGAGATTTTTTGAATAAGTTACTGTTGTCCTGGAACGCAAAGGACGACTGAAGGATCAGTTTTAAAGCGGATTTTGGTCAGAAGAGTCAGAACGACAGAACTCTCCGTCTCACTCCACCTGCAGTGAGAGAAGATATTAGACGACAATTTCCCATATCAAAAAAAGAATTAGAACCTCAAGTAGCCTGAAGAGTCTAAAGTGAAGAATAAGGAAAAACTCAAAAAACTTTTCCCCAGTTTCTAGAACATAACAACGAACAAGGGGACGTTACAAAATCCTCCTTCCAAGCGGACTGTATGTTGTTATCGGCAATGTATCTTATGCAAACAGTCGACGTTAAGTCGGTGACGCCGCTATTGATTCTGACTGATAGAATGGCAACGCGACATACAAACAAACCTTTCACAGATAGGAAGCGTCTTCGATTCGTTTTAACTGGAAGATATTGTCGCCTTTTTTAGACTTTTTTCTAGGTCGGCGGACAGGTTAGTTAGGTCTTTGTAATGTTTTGATTTAGTTCTCTTGTAGTGTTGATATGAAAATGAGATCAGAGGTGTTTTTCCTCTTTATTTCATCAATCTAACTTTAGGTACTCTTAAATGGAAATGGGGAAAAGGGTTTAGTGATAGGTCGCTGTGGTTTTTTTTTTTGAAATACTTATTTCTTTTCTTACAAATTTAAAAAATGACAAGAACAATTTTGGTACTGTTTTATTTTTATTGTACAACCTGTGTACTGTCAGGTGTTTAACTAACTCGAAATTTTAGATAAGATTATGTTTTATAATATTTAAAAATCCGATTAGGTATAGACGAAGGTATAAATACTTATAGGTACCTATTTAGAAATTGAAACATTTTTTTGTTACTTCATTGAAAATTTTAGAAAAATACGAAAATTATGAAAAATCCCTCACACGACAATTTTAATTTGTCATCACAATTCGGCACTAAATCACAATAGCAAGTCAAGCAGCTGTGCAAACAGTCTATGAAACTATTTCATTATCATATAATACGTTTAAGAGGTATAAACGATAATAACAAACACAATGTAGTGAAATACCGAATGCCTCTGAAGAGAATATTGGAATCGTGACTATGTGGCCGGCTGCAGTATAACGAGCCTTAAGTGACGTGAATAAAGTAACATTTGCATTGCAAGTTTATCATTTGAACATTTCACTATCGATAATGCTATCCTGCTCTGTCGTGGGAGGCGTGATTTGCTATTTCAAGCGCGCGGTGCAACAGCGAGACGGCTAGCTGTCCTTGTCGCGCACGCCGGCGACCTATGACCTACCGTATCGACGGCGGTGAATGTGGCCACCACGGTAAATCGATTAATTATCCGAAGTAGCTGGACCGATTAGCTAATCTCAGTGCGCTGATTCGTACGGAACGGAACGACGTCGTTTATTTTTCCATGATTTTTCCGCACATTTGTGGACTTTACATTTTTATTATATTCATGTTTACATTGTAGCTTGACATAACAGCTAATAGCTTCTTTGTAGATATTAAGCATCGATCGTACATTTTTCCGTATAGTTAAAGGGTTTTTTTAATTCACTAAATTGCAAGACTAGACTACTTTTGCTCACGACTTCGTGTTCCCGCGTGAATATCTGTTTTTTTGCAATTACAAAATGAAGTTGAAACCAAGTAAAAAGTAGCCTATGTCCTTTCTTGGGGTTCAGTCAAGCTTACCACGACCAAATTTCTTCAAATCGGTTCAGTAGTTTAATAGTTTAACCGTGAAAGCGTAACAAACAGACAGAGTTACTTTAATAAGTAAAAAATCCTGTACATATAAAGAAGGTACTCGTACAAACAACTTCATTTAACCTACCCTCTTTTCTGTGGTAGGTGAGAGGCAAGCAATTAATGAAGGCGTCTGTGTCGGTACATGTAGTATATATGTAGGCAGTGTACGTACTTATAATATACTTAGATAGCAATGTTCGCAGAGTGAACTTTAATGCGGTTATCAAGATATCTCCATTCAAATTGGAAATCTTTGAATATTTGAATAGAAGTAGTAAATAGGCTCTCTGGGGTAGCTCCCAGCTCGTTATTTATTCGAAAGTAAGATTTATAAAGTACGGAACCACGCTGCGTTAGATATTCGCTATCACGGTTCGGTGTGAAAACGGCCGGCGGACAGCCTGGCTGGGATTAACACATAAATGTACTGTGAAAGCAAGGTTGATAATTAAACATAGTTATTCGTATGTATTAACTAATTAATCGGCTAATAAGACGCTGTCAACTTGTTTGCTGAATATGTGACGTTGGTACGTAGGTACTAACTTAGTAAGTAGTCTTGATTAGTTTATTTTCTTTGAATAAGTTAATTAATAATAAACTCTTCAATTTAATTTTATTTTTATTTGTTAGCCTATTCTCTCCCACTCCTATCGAAGGCCTCCCACCACTCATTCAATCTTTCAGGAGCCCGCACTTCTTCTAGCCAGTTCTGGTGAAATCTATCTAGTTAATGCTCGTCGCACTGTTTCAGCGCACCATGTTTGAGCAAATTTTTAAATTTAATAAACAAAAATACTATTCAATATTTTCCAGCGACAATAAAAACTGTAGTGTCTCGTCTCGCGCTCCAGAAAAAGGGACCTCCTCGGACAATACTGCCTTCTGTATCAGGCCCTTGCTCAAACCGCGTAACGATAGTTTCGACTTCCTTTATATGTTCTGTGGTTTCGACAGACGGTCGTCGAGGCTATATCATTTATTGATCTTATTTTGAAACAAATTCTACTATTCCCTATATACGCGCATATAATTAATTATCAGTTACATAGGTACATTAGCATTGAAACAATACATGGCATTCACTAAGCAGAAACATCCTTGTGCATAACAACATAAAAATAGAAGTTCAACATACATATATAGAAAGTGAAAATGACAATAAAACATTTATAGAAGTGAACGATCGTGTAGCTACATACTTTAGAAGACTATCTGATATACGGGTGGTCCCTAGGAATATGGGGTTTTTACGACATCCAATAACTTTATGTACTTACTAGCAATAAAGAATTGAACTAATCACTATATAAAGACCGTTTAACGCTTGTATGTCTTTCAAGGTTTCTTATTTTATATTTTTAGACTTACGATCTGCCCCAGCTACGCACTGGTGATAGAAATTCTTGATATTCTTGGCTTTCTCAACTATATTATGCATGTGTATCATACACCTAAACATTCCTCATTGAATCGCTCTATCTATAGGTGAAATCCGCGCAAAAATTCAGTGTTTATCAATTTTATCGTGTTTATTTACTGAAAGACAAATTCAGTGGGGAACTTCGTTTTATAGTCAGGATTTTTCAATAACACTTTAAAACGTTCACAGTATATATAGGCCTCCCCAAGTCGTCCCCAGAGTCTTAGAGCGATCCTCGTTCAAAAACCGAGCCCGAATCGAACACTACGTGTTCCACGTGCACCTCAAAGAGTTGTCAGCATACCATAGGCGCCCAGATGGGCCGATGGTCTATCCTAGGTGTTCCTCAGCAAAAGGTCTGTAAAGGAAACCCGTGGTCTGAGTCCGCAAAGAACAACTTAAGTGAGTTTCAGTTAATAAAAGTGCACCCTGCCACTAACTCATCACTTCATCAAAAGCTCCAGAAGCTACCGTACTTATACAGTCACACACAACCATTTCAGCTTATAAAAACATTCTTCAAGCAACTTTAAGTTTCTAATAACGTATTTAACAGTTACAAAGTACATACCCAAAACGCGAACCTTTTGCAATTCAAATACCTAATAGAGTATTTAACAGTTAAGTACCAAAGTAGGTACTGATACCCAAAACGCGAACCTTTTGCAATTCAAATAGGTACCTTCAGCACTGATAGTAATCTCACGTCGTAACAGGTAGACAGCCCTAGATAATTCAAAGCATTTCACTCTATCAGGTGAAACGCGTTTCGAAACATATACCCTGGCGGTACGAGGTGCGTATACCTACAGCTGTTCGCTCGAAATTGCAACTGGTTCATGTATCAGCCCTATATCTTCAAATTCAACGGTTTGTGATAACGTTTTGCTGGGCTCTTATATCTTAATTTGTGTAATGGTTGGATGTTTTATTTAGGAGTATATTTGTAAGCCCGATCAATGGTAAATGGGCGTTATGGTTTTCTATCAACAATCGCTTGTCTCCGAGATAATAATATAAATGTCATATTTTCGCTTAAATTTTTTTAAGTATCTTGTTGTTTTTTATTTTAGATTTATTAGTAAAACACACTCTAATTATCTAGCTTTTTTTAATTTGTCTTACCGACTGGTCAAAGTACCTACGCCTCCAATACACTTTCTAAACCTATAGCTCTCTTCTGCTCGATTGCCGAAATAAACAAATATTTGTCCTAAAGTTCAAAATTTTCCAATAAATCTAATATTTATCAATCGCTAGTTACTTCTAGATTTTTCAACAGTTCTTCATAAATAAACGCTTATTTCGGACTTAGTAAATCTTAGGATTTACCTCAGATATACTTTTGTAAGAAAGCCATTACGCAAGGTAGGTAGTGCTACGAGTCTGATTTTTTTAACCTTGCCTCTTATGAAAAAAAACAAATTGCTCGTTTCGTACGCCATCAAATCATTCATTCGAGTTTCATCGATAAGACAGTAAATCTATTGAATATACATATTTGATTTTGCCGACAAATGAAAAAGGAATAACCGTAGCTTGGGCTTTCCTATAATAATAACATATTATAACAAATTTTTCATTATCTCTTTCGTCTATTCGTCTATTGTGTGAAAGTTGTGGAATATTATTATTATTTTTTATTATTACTGTTTTTCAGACCATTGTATTTTCTCAGCTTTATTAGAATTTTCCAAATATTCCAGATACACCACATCCCAAATCATCTTTATATGTTATCAATATTATATGTTCTTGCATAGAGTGACTAAGTGTGAAAAGCACTCGTGATTAGGTAATCCCAGTACGAGTATGTCTAAAAGCGCCCGATTTAACACTCAGTTCCGTAGCTGCACCCTCTGAGAAATTTACAACTATAACACTAACTTCATCTAGAAAGCGACTCGACGTATCTCTTATATCAACTCGAACAATCGATATAATTTTATTTATAACCTACACAACACAGTCGTTGCCAACACTCGCAAACCCAATATTATTGAAAGTGAGTAAATTTTAAATTTTACAACTTGATTCTGGTAAACGGTGGATGTCCAGGATGGGCCACAAAAGTGGGCATTTTATGACTCCCGCTAAACACTGGTAGTCACGATGCTTTTATATCCCATAACAATGACATACGACTATTGAACATCGTCAATCTGACCATTTAAAGTCGTTCGCAGCTCCATATTCACGCAAAAACAATCATTTTTCAATGGTCGAATGACCACTGGTACCAATTTTATAAAATTAGTTATTAATAATGTATTTTCACATATTTTAGACCTAAATAAAACAGCCTAAAGTTTACCCACCAGCCTACTTGCCTTATTCCTCAAACCCCGAAGCTTTTATGCACATAACTCAAACAAGAAAAAGAAAATATGAGCCATTGTCGATTCAACGAACATTGACTATTATCTTTTCGATGACAAATGAGCTCAAAACTCTGCGTATCATTGTACGTCAGCCTCCAAGCAGGGCACGAGTGGAACTCTAGATAAGCGCATTATACACTACCGTGTCACTGAGCGAACGTGCAAGGAGCCGCGAGGAAACACGACCATGTAAATAGCAGCGACTGAATGGTCGCGTCCATTGTCAAAGTGAAGGGTAAAGCCGATTTAGATCGGACAGATAGAATAACATGCGTGATGCTAATTCAAAATTCAAATGTGTGCTTGCGCATACAATTCGAATTCCAAAAGAACGAAACTTAAAGTTGACAGATACCTTGTCATATTGATACAAGACGAATATTTTGACACCACAAACTTGAACTACTATGCATTTTTTATAGTCTACCTATTTATTATCTTCTCATTATCATATCAAGATTATTGGCAGTATCGGTCAATCAGTTTGTTGCCAAGCGTAGTAATTACCTATAGCATTTAATTTTATCCCTCACGACCATTCAATAAAATATTTTGGTCGTGTTGAACTTCATTAAGTAATCTAAATTATGTCAAACGCATTTTAATATCATTAAACGGCGTAAACTGCTCCATAAAAACATCATTTGATACTTCAAACAACATTTATTTCGATTTTTATACCATTCATGAGCAGTCGATGAATATTTTCTTCAAAAACAAACAAAATTAAGTGTAATATATTTACAAGCGCGCGTTGGCGTCTTACGATCTGCGTGAACATAAATAGACAATTATTTAAATCAAATAGTATTTTATTTGGTAAGGCTGTCAGTGTCCTAAAATCGAATAAATTGTGATAACTGTTAGATAGAATCGATTAACTATTGGTAATTTAACACCTTTATCAGAATATATCAAAACTAAAAGCTCGCCATTGCCGAATCTAGAGAAGAGATTTGTAATTAAATGAGTTACAGGTATACTCGTGTTTACTAGTAAGTTTCACGAGATCAACGAGCATAAAAGCGAGTGGTTTAAACAACAGTAATTGCAGCATAAATACAATTACTTAAGAGGTGATTGGGGTTCCAAATCATCGGAGTTTTCACCGTAATTACAGCTGGGCGAGCGTTTACAGGCATGCCACTGCGCCGGCTTACGGGCGGCCGAGGTGAGAGGCCACACACGTCTCCTACGCGCGCCGCGATCATCGCGCGATTAGCGACTTTGCAAGTGTAGGACAGCCATTACAAGGGACCATTGATATTGCCATCATGCTTGGCAGATCGGTGACGCGCACGTGAATTCCAGTCACGTTTGTAAACTCGTCCGGACAGGTTGGAGCCGACCAGCGCGCTAAAGCCTTTCACGATATGCGATATTGTGACTGCAAACTTATTGTAGACACGAAACTTATGTATTAGGAATTCAATCACAGTTTGCGGACCTAAAAATAGAAAATGCGAGTTCTGAGTTATTGTTAATAGAATCGTAGCGTATTTATTTCTGTTTTTGCACAGAAATACAGAAGACAGGGTGGTCTATTAAGCGATGCAACCGCACCGCGTAAGCGAGCGTGGTATTGAGCGAAATTAAATGATGTGCGCAACCGCATCGATCGCGTCCGGTAAGGAAAGTGATAGCCGCGCACCCGCCACGCAGTCGCATAATCGCAGTATGTTGAAGTCGTATAATCGCAATGCGTCTTTGTTACCTGGCTGCCGAACACACTTGAGCTTAAAGCTTCAGTAAAGTAATACATTTGCTCTACCGCACTCACTTACATATTATTAAGACTTTTCTTGTTTGTGGTTTTTTACTGACTTATGTTACCTCAAAAATAGGTTAATATAAGTTCCCTCCAAAATTAATTACTTAACATGTTAATCTATCTACTATACCTACATATTTCTTACTTAGCTCTACATAACTTTTATTTCCAAATTCTTTAATTAATTACTTCCAACAATTGATCTATTCCAAACTAATAAACCGACATCTAATATTTGTTAGAGCCTTAATCACCCGCTTAAATATTTTATTAGTTAGAGCAATAAACACCAATAATACTAATTACAGTTACAGACAACTGCGCGGGTGTTGAGCCGTTGAGCCGTTGAGCTGTTGATCTGTTGAGCTGTAGATACGGAGAGCGAGAGCTCACCAGTCGTGCCTCCAATTATCCTGTCACGCTTCAATATTTATGTAATCGTTGTTCAAATTTATGTAATGTAATTTTAAACAGTCGTTTGTTTGACCCTTAACTCTTAACACTCTGTTTAGTGCACATTCTCTGTCTTAAGGCTATCTGAATCATACGATTTTGTTAGCTGATATATCAGAATCTGTAAGGTATAAACTGGTTTTATTTATATTGGATGAAGCAGCTTTCGTTCCATATACTTCTAAAACTAATATAAGTATTATACATAACTTTAACTAGATATATCTAAGTTCAGGAATCGCAATACATATATAAGTAATGACATACTATTAAATACGTATTTAGTCAAAGATTCATCATCTCCCCTAACCTTTTCCCAACTAGCATCAATACTCGGGTTTTATATAGAACGACTACCTATCAGACCTCCACCACCCAGTTACTGGGCGGCACGATACTATATACTGCTATAACTGATGATTAGACTTTCTGGCGTATGACTAACTGTAACGACTGTCAAAGCTCTAAAAATTACAACTGAGACCAACGGTTCTACGTGCTTTCTTTCTTTTACTAGGCATGGGTTGTCAGTTATGTCCTAGATAAACGTAGAAAAGCATAGTAAAGTACTTAGTCATAAATTAAATCGATGAAATATTAAATTTCCTACCAAACAGTTAGTGGGAGGTAACTTGTAAGTAGATATTTAAATAAACACACTTAATAAGAGTTTAGTCTAGATTGTAAATCGAACAGCGTCCTATATTAATTCTACAGAAATTACCTCACAAAACGACAACGTTACAATAAGTAATCTCCAGGTTCGTCATCCGCATCATTTAGGCACAATATCTAATGAAAAAAAGTAGACCAGACCACTGATCGGAATAACTGCGTTATCTGCCGATCAATCTCACCACCTGCCTGCTCAGCAGTAAATCTTCATTATTGTATGTTTTTTTACCAATTTACTGTTAGCCGAGTAGTAGGTACCTATAGCTCCGAGCTTGAAATCGATCTTCTTGTAGAAACGATTACAAACCGATGTAATTATGATGTATCGATGTTTCTTAGGCCCCGCCGTACGGTTGTTATTTTTGTTGATGATTTTTATTATAAAATATTGCCATGCAGACTTTGAATTTAAAAATTAAAGCTTGAAATTATGTGTGTTGAGCACTGGACTTGAAATATGAAGCTTGCGCATTTGTTATCTCTGTACTGGCTGGCTTAGACAAATTACTTTTCTCATACGCTAAGTACAAAATATATGACAACTAGCTTCTGCTAGCGGCTTAGAAAGTAGGATTCTCCATACCAATTTGGAACCCCCGTTTACCCCCCTTCGGGTGTGAATATGGGATAATCCTCTTTTATAGCTCGCCTATATCATAAAAGGAAATATTGTAAAATTTCACGCTTCTGGTCAGGTCAGTCAGTCAGTTCCTCCTTTAAAATTTTAGATTTCCTCGTGAATTTCAGTAGCTGTTTGAATTATTTTCAAATTGATTAGTAGTGGATCTTGGGATAGCTTTGTATGACAGTGTCTACTGGACAATATGTGGGGTTATTAAAACGAACACGATTTCGATAAAATGGTGCTGAGAATTTTATTGTACCTACCTAGTTTAGGCTACTTCAAGGAAATTTGCCGAAAAGGTTAATTGACACATTTGTTGCCAAATAATGCATAAACGTTGGAATGAGTACATCCACATTCTAATCGTAAACTAAAGAATTATTCATTCAAAGACATAGCTTTAAAAACTTAAATATCCTAGCCAAAAATATGACCAAAAAAAGATCAAGCGACCAGATTGGACGTAGCAAAATTGTCTATATTTTTCTTCCATCAATTTATTTTCCCTAGCAATAAAATAAATCAACCATTTAAATCACATTATGACGAGACCGATAACAATAACCGAAACAGTACATAACAGTACGAATACTTACTGTCGGTCACTTTTACCGACTCCACTAAAGCCTTCCTTATTAAGAGTCGGCTAAATCCTTTTCGGTCACATTTAATGACGCACCAGTCAGTCCCCGGCAACCAGTTTGATGGATAGCAACTCTATGTTTTGTACACCCGATATCTAACCAACTAATCACTGCAACTAGAAAACTGTAAATCTATACATTACTCAATACTTGTGTTTTGTCAATAATAAATACACTTTATGTAATAGCTTTTTAATGAAACGAATCAAATTTTACTGTCGAGCAATATCGTAATTTGCTATTAGCATTGCCTATCATTTGAAATGCCTATTCAAGCTTTATGAGAGGTTATTACATTCCAATCAAATTGTCGATTTATCTCATTTTCTTGCCGATGTTACTTGGTGTTTTATCACATGTAACTTAATTATAAAGAAAACTGAAATAGTAGATGATGTGACCAGAGGATAAAGCAGTGTCTTTAAGTCGCGGGCGGCATGTTGAAGTCTGAGCGAAACGAAGGTTGCTAAATTTTAATCCCGAACTTTAGTGAGGGATTTATATAATTAACATTTTCTCCCTAGGGACAGAATGATTTGTTTTAAGTGAAGTTTGTATGCCATAAAAGGGCATTATCAAGCAGCTGATGTAAAAAGTATTTCATGCATATCTGATCGTAAAATTAACACAATTATGGCACACATATTTCTAGGTTAATTCGATACTAAATACCTATTAAAGCCTCCAAAAAAGTATTACCAAATTAGAAATTTCCAAAAATCGCTTGACGAGACTAAAAGAAATGATGTCGAGACGAGTTACGGCAACCGGTTGCTTCGGCGTCATCCTTCACTCCGCACTCGGATAGTTGTGATAACAGTAACAAATCAATATGTTCTCGTAAGTAACTACCTACATTATAATAATTATAACAACGGCCCGAGGCTACCCAGAGATTTACTTCACCGAGAAACTCCACTCACTAATTAACGAATTAACTACTTTACGACCAGTTTTCTAAACATTATTATTATATATTCTCATAATTTAGAATATTATGTTTCACACTCCCCATCACAAAAGTTTTTTTTTAATATCTGCGGATCGTAATGGAGTTTAAAGAAGATATTTTCGAAAGATATTATTATTCCATTAGAATCTGACTAATCCATATTTATTAGCAAACTGTCGCATTTTGTTCCGTTTTTATTTTTATTAATGTAAACATTTAAAGTGCTCTATATGATGTATACTTAAATTTTATGTTGGATGACTAATAAATAGTGAAATAATAGATTAGAAAAAAGTAGTAAAGAGGAAAAAATCGACATAAAGATATCCTTATTCAAACCAATAACTGTTCTTTAAAAAATACTTTCTCTCAAATTAGGATTTTTACTAATTACTACCAAGAACAGTTATTTAGTAACACACTTTAATTATACCGCCTACAAAAGTCTATATGTGTCTAAAACTTTTCTTCTAAACAATGCCTAAATCCCTTATAAAGCAATGATTAAAAATTTCGAACTCTTCCTTTAACTACGAACACAAACTGTTTAAGTAATTTGATTCAACCAATTTTACCATTTGACTAATCATAAAATAAATACAAAATGAAAAGATATAAACAGGAAACTAGCATTTTAATTTGCGCTTATACCCCAGATGATGTCATGTATCGTCGCTCACAAAAGCGAAATGATTTAGACACTTTCCACTTAGATACTTCATTTTAGTTCTTCTCCTCTTATTATTATTATCCGCAAAAATCGAAATGGCCCGCAAGTTTAAAGAAAAAAATCAGCCAGGTGCGTGTAGGACCACCCGCAGAGTAGGGTTCCGCAGCACGTAGCCAGTACGGCTACGCGTGTAGCATCTAAGTACGCATAATAGCAGTGTTGTGTGCGCTGTGCTGAGAGATTCGAGAGTGTGAGAGTATTAGCAAATGACCACAATAATTTAATCCATACTGCCTAATTAATTCTCTACTTAAATCATTGGATGTCATATTATATTAGTTCCTACTCAAACGTTGCCATCACGTCAAAAATTATGAAACTGCCAATGCTTAACAACGACAAACATCACTGGCATAAGATCCGTATCGCTGGGACACTTGACGAGTGGCAAGCACCGCGGTGCGCGACTGTCCGCGCACCGGTTGGCTCGCGTGGGCGTCAGCATCGTTTTCCCATGTCCCGCGACCCAAACAGTTATATCAATAATACAGATGGCTCACATATCGAACGCTACTTACATGCTACTCGCAGATATCACTAAAATAAATATAAATATTTTTTGACGACGCCTGTGTGTCACACTACTGCATTACCTATGTAGACAATGTGTACCGTCAATAACATCACACATAACTTTCGTATAAGGAATTTAAATGCTGGTTTTTAGCAACAGCATCTTAGCTACTGCATCGCTGCTCTTAGTTTATATATATACATTTCTATTGCGTTACTGTATACATAGTATGTAGTAACGCAATAGAAAAGTGGAATAGATATAGTCAGTCTAGTTCCAGTGGCCGTACATATATCGACGCTATCCACATTAGCAATTCAGATCCCGGTATCTTCCCTTATTCTCCACGGCCGCGGAATGTCACAAACACTATTTAATTAATTAATACTAAATTAGGAATGTCGTTACTTCTACAGTTCTTAGGGTTGAACATTAGATATAGAGTTTAGAGAAGTATTTTCACTTCATACAAAGTTTTAAATTGCATAGAAAGTTATAAAGTATGTAAAAACAGTTTAACTTAAAGTTGAATATTCTAGAATTATTTTTTATTTTTAAAATGGGAATTCGTCAAATGACATCACTAGCTCTGGGTGGCACGAGACTCAGCTGCTCGTGCCACGGTAACTTTTCGAACAATTCGCAGCCCTGGTAGGCATTACTGTTGATTCTGACATAGGTATCTCTCTTTCTATTCAAACAAAGGTTAAAAACTAAAAGCTATTTCATTAAAACTTTCGGTCTGGTGCCTTGAAATCGAACGCTACGAAATAAGAAATTATTAAACCAAAACATCAAATGAAAACGACTGATAGATCGCTTCACAAAACATCTGCAATTCCATATCATTAATATTGTTCACACATTTTTCTATTTAATTGAGTTTACCTACAATTTGATTGATTACATTTAATTATGTTCTCCAATCTCCAACCGAGATAAATAAATATTTTTAGTTATTTTGTGGTACACAGAACTGAAATTATAATATATGAACAAGAACAAGTATATTTAGAATTAGCCGTTAGTTTAGTATAAGTAGGTAATCAGTTAACCTAGTGATACTTTCTAATATTAAAGAGAGGCAGCCCTGTGTTGAGGATGATCATGTGAATCAGTTCAGATGTCCACTTGACAGACAAGAGCCTGAAGTGTTCTTCAATTGTAGCTCAAATATTTACCGAGAAAGACTTACAATAACATGAATAGCTCTTAAATGCCCTCCGTGTACATTTAGCCAGTTTTTCTGCTCGTTTCCATCTCATAGAGCTAATCGCATTTTACGTCGTTCAATGTTTATTCTGCTAAAAGACAATTAATATTTACAAATAAGGCCGAGTATGCGTCGGTTAATAGTTTAATTAGAATGCTTATGAAGCGTCGTAAAAATGCACATTTCAATTCAACTGAAACTTATTATTAATTTAATATTTTATTCTTACAGAGATATCTCTACATATTATAAAACAAATACCCACCGCATCTATCTGTCTGTTCGTGACAAACTCAAAAACTATCTACTGAACAAATTTTCATGCATTTTTATAGTAGAGAAAAACTTACAGTTTAAGGTTTTCTAACACCTTTTAAAATTGGGATTTGTCGCTAGTTATATCACATGTACGAGTATACTAATCTCGTGTCACAGTATTTTTTTAAACTCCGTGACCCACCACTATTTTCTTTGATAAATTCATATGGTAGAACAACGTTTACCAGGTTAGCGTGTAAGTAAATAAAAACGTACTCTTTACGTGGTAGCAGATATAACCACGTCTAAACAAATATTTCAAAGAGAAAATATTTGATTCTTTGTTTGTTTTTATGTTAAGTTTAAAATCAAAAACTACTGGACCAATTTTTTAAATTATTTATCCATTAGATAGCTCTATCTTCACTGTGTAAAACTTAGGCTATAAATTTTCTCCTTTCACACGGGCAAACCCGCTTACAGAAGCTAGTCTTTAATAAAAAGGACTTTATCCAACATTTGAAGGACACAGTAAGTATAATGTTTTATTAGGCAATAGTTCGAAGTTCGCAGCGGCGGCCACTTGTCCTGCGCAATATTGTTCGACTCGTGAGAAATCCTTTACGTCTGAGTGGGTCGATTGCGGGCCACAGGATAATTTAAATGAAATTATTGCATCTATTAACTTCTATAGGCTAAAAGTCACTGTTCTGTGGTTATTGCATACGGATACAAATTGTTTACTTATTGTAAAGTAGGCTTTATAAATAGTTTTGACCCTGAGGTCGATACCTAAGTTAAGTAGCACGTAGAACATACACGGGTGCTGGAATGGTAAAAGTCTAAAATTTAGACGGTAGCTTCTGAAATTCCTTGATTTTTTTTACCTCATTCAGTTCAATAAACAATTCTACGACATAGTTTACAAAAAGCAGCGTGTGTGCAGTGCTTTTAGGTACTCGTACATAATATCATTCATTTTGCAACTTTTATCCTTTAAATTGCCCAAAACGATTGTAAAATTCCCAGCTTTGACAGTTAGAGGGCAGCATTATCACCGCAAAATTTGAATAGGATAGCGTAGAGCCAAAGTATAGTCCGCGAAAGTCTTAAAATTTCTTAAGTTTCGAATCAAAAAAGCTACATTAATGTTAACTGGCTTTAAGTTTGTCTCAGAAATGGTGTGTTTTCTGTGATAATTCGCATTACTTTTAATTTTAAAGAGTAGGCGTTGGTACTCTTAGTTTCGAATTTATGATATAAGTTTATTTTCGGAATCTAAAGACCCCAGTCAAGATAAAAAGATTAGGAACTACTGAGGTAGCGTATAGCAAGAAGCGTGAGCCTCACCGTGTGTTCATGTTCACAGAGGTCACAAAGTCACTCGTCTGGTGTGCTCACCTTAGACTGTTGGCCCCAGCATCCATGTAAAGCAATAATGAGCCAGGTTAACGGCCGCCACAATCCATAAGTAATTACAAGTTATTAGCTCCTACTTACAAGCGCCTAGTAATACGATTTTCTCGCTTAATTTTAACTGTTTCGGTGGTCTGTTTCTTTGCCGAATGAATGATAATATAGGGCAGTGTTAGCCCTGACTCATATATAATTAGTCCTAAGTCTAATGAGAAATCTAGGTTCGTCAATCCCTGTGATAGGTAACGTAAATCGACGAACGAAGAGTTCTATCATTACATTTTATAAGGCTTTGATTTTAATTTTAATTATGTTTTGGTTTTGAATATGATTATAATTTTGATTTGAATAAGATAGACATTTTGGATACAATATGGATCCAGCCTATGTAAATGATTTTTCATATTTAAAATAAATACCCCTATCACGTCTGTCGGTATGTTCATATAAACCCAAAACCGACTGAACGAAATTTCATACTAATTTTACCAGAAGTCTTTCATGGCAAAGGTTTTTTTAAAGATCTATGTCACAATAAATGCATATTATTAACCCATGTGAAGCTGAGATAGGTCGCTAGTATAATAAATATTAGTTTATACCGTTTATTCGTGTTGATATTTATTCTAAAATCACGTTTCCAATCGCGTCAACTTTACCTATCCCAAAACCAAAGCTGACACGTAATCTAACTCAATCGATATTCTGAATTATTAAACAAACCAATAGATTTAAATTAACCAATAGATTTTACAATGAATATTTGCTAAATGAATCGTAATATATGTAAATTATAAGACATGATACTTAAACAGAAAATTATTTGAATAGCTTAGAAGTAGTACGTTCACTTAATGCTCGTTGCCTGTTTTTTCTCCAACGCCGCCGTATGGAGCGGGCTAGTTAGAAACGCAGAATGCCCGGCATCTAACTCGGCAAAAAATAATAACCAAAAAGAGCACTTGTATTAAAATCGTTGCATATAGAAAATTCCTTAATGAAACTACCTTTTAGAGAGAAAACCTTTTAATGATCCAAACAGCAGTATAAAAAGCCTTTCATCCTAATAGAGGAAAACCAAGAAGCTTGTAAGCTAGTGCTAGTCAATAAGACATTCTTACGTTAACTATTAGTTTATAGACTATAAACTATATAGAAAATTTTAAGTTATTTCAAACAAGCTTTGCTCACGTCTTCTTCTGCGTAAACCTGTGTTATCGAAGATGAAGCCAGGTATAAAGTAGCATAGTGTCCTTTCTTTAGTTTCAAGTTTACTCTTTAACAAGTTTCATAAAATTGGTGCAGTAATCTAATCCTAAAAGCGTAATAAAATGACAGAGTTACTTTTACATTTATATTATTAAGTATAGATATCACACATCGTCTATTGGTTAATGTTCTCTGCTAAAGTAAAATTCGCGAGCCTCAATCGGAAAGTTGAATGGACGTCCAGTTTAACATGACACAACAATTCAAGTAGGCATCTGTTGTTCTTGTCAAGATCACCGAATCCAGTTTAGTAACAATTCCAATCAATTAACAAACAATAACAATTAACGGAAACCTTAAAACGAGTAATTACTGTTTTTAATAAGCATGCATTCTCAGCTGCTTCTGCCAAATATCTTCAGGGGCTCAATGGTCCTCGAGAATCCGAGGAATCCCATTACAGGGACACAAATTACTTGGATGGCAGTGTCTTGGTTGCCGAAAAATTGTCCCTTGTATCGAAATGTCGGGCGTCGCAGCTTCTGTGAGTGTTGTCCGTTACCTCCGGCGCGGGTGACATCACCGCGCAGCCACGCTAATGCCCGCTCCGCAGTACCTACATACTCGCACACGGTGCCATATTGTCATTAAAACTACGAATTCTATAGAGAATAAGCAGTTAAAGATATTGGCGCATCCCGCTACGGCTATAAACCTTAGTCTTGGAAGTGGGCTAACTATTGTCATTTCCGCTCGCCTCGGAATTTGCACTTAGTACCAACTATTGTGCTTTTCGTACATCCGCTGTGATGTGATTTCTAATTCTGTTTTATTATCGCAGATATCTAAATTTTTTAAATTGAAATACAATCGATTCATAAATCAGTGATCGAAATATCAAAACGAAATAATCTTTCTAAATCTTCCAGGCAATGGCATAATCGCCAAAAATATACAAGAGTTTATTGTGTACGTTACACACGTCCGTCCAGCCAATCCGAGCGCGGCTGCTAATCCGTGGAAGTACAACAAGCCTCCGAATTTAAAGTTCTCGTAATTTATGAGCCCATGCTAATGAGGTATCAATAGCCATGGTGCCGTTATGTCCATTCATACAAATTTCGCAATCTCTCTAGCTGTCTGGCCAACTAAAATGTAAGCTTTTATCTTATATTCGATTCTTTTGACTTTTTTAATTGGGTTTATGATCCAACAATATATTTGTAGAATTTCTCTTTGTTTCTGAATGCTCTCTCCTCACTGTCTGCTACTATTGTGAAGGCGCGGAATGCTACAGGTGTGCTGGGTTTCTCCTCCCGTGTGTCATCAGCTCAAATGAGACACTTTACTTTACAACCACTTATATTTGATGGCTCCGTAAACTTGTCCAATTTGATCATGACACCAATCGGACATATTTTGACAATAAAACTGCTTAATGTGTGACCTACTGATTAGAACCCTGAATACGTGGATTATACTTTAAATCATTACAGGGCACTCTTTAAAAACTGATTGATATACTCCCAGCTGACAGTATCCAACGTGTGGGTTTCACTAAGTCCAAGTTACGACCCATTATGACTTACCTATATCAAAACTTATGAATTTTAATGTAGCTCCAAGCGAAAATACATTTTGTTACAAGTCATATTTGTCGTTTTTATTTTTTGTGGTGTCTATTGAATATATGCAACGAAATTCTAACGACCTATAGATATCTTTCAGTGGACTAGATACTGATTTTCCATCGTGGAAGTTATAACAAGCTCGCTATCACATAATTAAAGTATATCTAAATGAAATTCATTCGTGATTAAGCGATCAGTTGTATATCGTGACGGACAGACCGACAGACAGACGGACAGCTCGCCTGCGCCTGTCACATTGTGGAGCCATTGTCTACCTGCTAACAATATTGTTAGAGACACTTCAATTCCTTATCTCATACGTCTAATATAATAACATTGACTACTTTGTCTCGACTCTGTTCACATTAAAACCTTTGATTGTAATGCTAGGTTCATTTACATATTTTGCGAGAAACTCCTATCTTAGATTTATATGTATTATTCTTAAGAAGGAATTGTTTACCAATCATTAGGAGATCCTAAGGCGATTACCAATCACTGGATCGACGCCGTGACCACTTTATTGTAATAATGAACTCACAGTTAGAATGGAAAGATTTTTACTAAATTCGTAACATGATATGCGCTGTACGTAATATTGTGAATGGTCGCAGACTACGTTAAATATTCACAGATCACTGAAGACGAGAATATAACTCGAATTACACTAATCCAGGGGTCAACGACATGCTCGAAAATCTTTGACCTTATCACATCTCCACTTCCTTTCTTGAAAGGCAAAAATGCACAATTCCTACTAATGACGGAGTCGTGCTCAGCATACTGAGCTACAGCCTCGATAGGATCTCTACGATATTTCCGGCGATGCGTGGGCGTCACAGGTTTATTCCTGAGACTAAATTTGTCCAAAAAAAATAACTTCGCACACTCTTACGCACCTCACTTCACTTCCTCTCACTCAACATGGGATCATAATCTTAAAACCTACATAAAATGAGGCTTTTAACTACAGCTATTTTGCCATTCTAAACTTTAGTCCACACGTTATTAGGTACAATTTCATATGTAATGTGTTGAATATTTAAGACTTTTTGGGTGCTATTGAGAGAAACACCATTCATTGAGACAAGTAACGGGCTAATAGTAATCTCGCGTCTTGGCAACGCCATTCAAGACGCCGCGTACCATCGAAGTGAAAATCTTTAAATTCTAATCATTTAACTTGATTGATATTTTGCTGTAGACGTTCGTAGAAGGAGTATCAACGTGACCAGTATTTTGGGACGCCCTGTTTATTCGTGCTTAGATATTACTTAATTTATGTACTTTTTAGCATAACCGTAAAAAATAAACTGGACGTTCTTCTTTTTTATTTTCAAATGATAACTTCAAAAAGTGTA
Organism: Mythimna separata; assembly: GCA_030763345.1. NCBI lineage: Eukaryota > Metazoa > Arthropoda > Insecta > Lepidoptera > Noctuidae > Mythimna > Mythimna separata. The sequence continues at coordinate 14,153,682 of CM061167.1, read as the reverse complement.
GTTATTTTTCGAAGGACCAAACGTCTGTCAACAGGAAAATTAGAACATCTTAAACATGTTTTTTATTTATATCTATTTCAATATTAACGACACGTGCCACGTGCATAACTATTCATTTATTACTCATATTAAAGCCGAATATAATTTTATCAAAATTATTAACAACGCACTCTGTTGTAAATTTGAAATTGATTATTATTTATTTACTAATTAAATAAATGCCTAGAGACACAGGTTAAAATAAATCAAAATAAATTACGACAATTTGAATAAAATAACAATACACCTACTTAAAAAGTATTTCGTCGGCGAGTATACGTTGTGCGTGTGTGGGTATGTGTGGAGTTGGTGGCGTGGGTTAGTGTGAGTAAATCTTGTTTTATGCTTAGTTTGTGTATGTAAATGTGCGCTCGTCGGTGTGCGTGTCGCGTGCGGCACATTCCTCCGCGTACTCATTCATACATACTCGCTCTTGAGCCGTTTATTTGTCTACCTATATCTTTTTGTCTTAGTTTATTGTGTTTTTATACGTACGAATAGAAAATTACACGTTAACCTTTTAATTAACACGAGTTGTACATTATCAGGGAAACAGAGGCGTGACGGTGCTGTAATAGGAATATAAAGAGGCAGTATGGAAACATAATAAAGTCGTTAGGTCGCTAATACGACGTGTACATGCATTTCATTGTTCGAGCTATTTCCCCAGCGGCCTACATGGACTTTCACTAGATATTGAATACAAAATCGCTCCCTCTACTATCAAAACGAAAGGAAACTACAAACTACATTATTGTAATCTGAACTAAATCGTGTTATTTAGATATCTACATGTGTATAACATTTTTTGTGATTAGGAATCATCAAATACCTAACTCTTTCACTCTGAGTGGAGCGTAAAACATTGTCAGACTTTTACTGACTAAAATTAACCCGTTTTACTTCAGTTGCCCTTTGCTTTCTAGAGCCGTACGTATTTGTTCATCATCATCATCATTTCAACCGAAAGACGTCCACTGTTGGATTATAGGTCTCCCCCAAGCATCGCCACAACGACCGGTCCTGTGCGTCTCGCATTCATCGGATTCCCGCTACCCTCACCAGGTCATCGGTCCACCTCGTGGGAGGCCCAACGCTGCGTCTGCCGGAACGTGGTCGGCACGTATTTGTGACAAATCATTACTAATGGCTTTCAAACCTCGTAAACTTTTTATTATTTATTAGCTGTCCCCGCGATATTATTTTGCTCCTATTCATCGTAGCGTGATGTATCATTGTATAGTCTACAGTTTTCCTTGATAACGACTATTAGATAGAGAAGTAGGTCCCAGTGTGGGGAAAGTTTTCCTTTAAAAAAATACTAAAAAGTATTTTCTATTCGACTTTCAATTATTAGTGGGATTAGCTTGAACTTTTTAGCTTAATAATATTATTAGATTAAAAACCCACCCAAGCATCGCACGAGTGTTATATATCTTTGAAATCGTCGGCTTTACTAATATTATACTCCTAAACCCTGCTCACAAATCACTTTGTCTATTAATGAAAACTTCATGAAAATCCGTTCAGTATTTTTCAACTTTAAGGCGTTCATACTGACTGACGCGGTAGGTGAGTTTGTTTTATATTGTATAAGGATATTTTATATATTCTATCGAATATATACTTCTATTCTATTCTATTCATTAAAGCTTAAATAGATTTTGAATAAATTCAAAGCTTTATTTATTTATTTATCATTATATATATAGCTATATCTATCTAATGAAAGCGCGACCTGAGAAAAAGAAGTCAAAACCAAAAATTTTGTATGTGATATTATTAACTAGTAGGAGAATCATGTCTTGACACTACACATTTTTTTTATTTCCTACAATCACGGCTGAATAGTGTTGCCAATTAAATTTAAAAAAAAAACTCCAGGTCGCGCTTTCATTAGACGCACTCTATACTTACAGTATGCTCTACAGCTTATAGAAAGCCAACAATCTACGGACCAAAACTGTTTGCGCATTTGAAATGGAATGGTTAATGGCAAAAGGTGGGAAGGAATAGGTTTAGTGTGAAAATGGTGAGGTTTCAATTCATTTTAACAGGCTCATCAACACAAACCCGAACGTCATAATAATTATTATTGTGAGCAAGCAGCAGTAAATCCACGCTCGCAGTAAACTCATAACCGTGCATTCCCTTGCCAGCATTTAACAATTTACGCAAAGGTCAGAGGCATAGACCTTAGACACAACAATATATGTACGTCTAGCGGTACATTATGTGCCATTATGTATTCATAATTATTCACTTCCAAGTGTTCGCTTCACGATTTCCGCCTCGCGGCCCAATCACGGCGCAGGGCGGGCGGGGCGGCCTGGGCGGGGGATGCAATGACACGTCAATACCTGCGCGCGCAACTCTGACAATGTCATTTACATGCAAATGACATTCTTGACGGCACTGACGTTTCAGGGCTCCGCATGAATATGCTAAATCGTAATATGCCGTGAGTAGGCCCTTCGGAGGGCACTTAAAACTATTAGCGTGACTTTGGTTGCGAGCTACAGATTATGTTGACGGAGGTAAAGCTGAACGCACTGAAATTTACAGGTTTTATGTTTGTCATAGCTATTTTCTATACTAACTAAAATCTGTTCTGGCAAAACCAAGGTAAAGGCTATGCATAAAATGTTTAGTTTAATGTCTCATTTTCCTCGTAGCATTTAAATCTAAATTACTGAGCCTTCTAAACTCGCTTCTGCACTCAATTTTGTATCTAACTAAAATATTATTGATAATAAGTAAAAACGCTGAACACTGTAGTTCATAAACAACATATTTAAAAATAAACAATATGGCGGAAGAATGGCAATATGTTTAGTCAGGGTTTTCATATGTTTCTTTACACCAGCATTATATTTCTTTTGTCTCTAGGATGAATCATCCTTGAGTCTCATAAAAAACACAGAATATCGCCCATATAATCGTATATTATGTAAAACAACTTGTTATATATTACGTTACGTGATGCTATTGAAATAGAAACATAACGATGATTCACTTCATTAGGTGCTTCAATAAAAGACGTACATATCACATCTACTAATTTCAAATTTATCATTATTCAACGACTGAGACACAGCGTCTACGACGGATGACTCATTGCTGACGTCACCGAATAATTCACTATATTATATATTTCATAAGTAAATATACAACACTTTAATCTCGTATAGATACTGCTGATTTGAATTCATAAGCTCGCAGCTCAAGAATTTGTATAATTAAGCGCATATTTTAGTTGTATTATTCCATTAAGCTCGGTACCGTCGTAAAGATGAAAATCTTTATGACAGTAGCACTCGACTACTTCCTCGTACAGACATGACCTCACGATGCCTGCATACAGCACGGCTATGAAAACGAAACGCCTCTTACCCTCGCCGTACACACTAATATAGCGACACAATCGTACAATCTACCTGTTCTAATATACTCTCATAGTACACGCCGAACAGTGGCCATACTGCACGCATTTAGAACATTGACCGTAACATTTACATATTTACTGAGGAAGAAAACCAACTGGCATATTTATCGATGTCGGACTCACTTGGATTAATATAAAACAGTTAACTTATTTAAGATGAGGTAGTAAACTGGCCACAGTACTACTCACTTCTACTTCTCCGTTTACTGTCACTCGATATCTGATATCGCTGCTGCACTACAATTCGCCTCCATCTATATACTCTATAACAATTCCCACTACCCCATACTGTTTTGTGTCGACAACTAAGCCAATGGAAAATGAACTACATGTCCTTGTGATCTAGGTGTATAATGTGTCGGCAGCGGGTCACTACCTCTCACCTCCTTGAGTCCATTCAATTTGTGTCAGAATACGAGTTATGCGTTTTTTATTGCAGCCAACTATAAAACTGTCGTTTCGATTATTATGAGGGATTATTTTTTGGTATATAAAATCGATTACTACTGTCCAGCTACTGTTTTGATGGCTGAAGAGGTAATGGGAAGGTAAAGGAAATATTTCATGAGTAGTATAATAAGTTAGGGTTGCCACGTTCGCAGATAGAAAGTAAGAAAGTGAGTGTGGCAGATAGAGCAATGAATAGCGTCCGCCATTATTATTGAATACTTGTTTATGGACAAGTGGCAATAACGTCGACTCAATAATACAGCGCCACAGAGCCACAATGGCTTAACGTCTGGCTATTGATTGGCCTCCTAGTGTTCGGAACTTCAATATTAACTCCGTTATACGTGTTTGTATAGATTATTGTGGAGGTGTAAAATATGTTTCAACTATAGAGTGGAATTTAATCAACGTCAACTAAAGTAGGAATGATACAGTATTTCAGTGCTGGAAGCGGAAAATCTGGTGTAATAAAAAGAGCTATGAAATAATTCTGTCTAATTAAGAAGTATATCTACTCGTAGATTACAGAAAGTAACCTTAGAATCATACACCCTAATTTGTAGAGACTACATCAAGGTGGACCGATGGCTACCGAAGGACTAGGTGGAGCCCCGGGGCCCGTAAGCTCCGGTGGTCCCCCAACCTCATTAGCAAACCTCTTTGAACTACCGAGAAATTCTCCCACTCCTCCGCTCCACCGAGAGCAGGAGAGGTTATTTGATGGTTTTCCATGTAAAATAGGAGACTCACTTTTTTTCCTGGGTTGTTGATTACGCCACTGCTGATGACCTGGTGGGGCTGGCAGGAATCCGACGCGATGGAGGCAAGACAAACGGGATCGGTCGTTGTGGTGACACTTGGGGGAGTCCCGCAGGATACGGTTTTGTGCTGAAATTATGAAGATGAGTTTGAAGAAAACAAAACATTTTGAATATTCTTGTTTCGGCACCACGTTTTTCAGCACCAATAGTTTCAGCCCCCAAGCTATTCCTGTTTCGGCACCAAAAGGTATTTTGGATGGCCAATACAAAACTACTAACTAATACATAATACCAATCCAAAATACGTATTGGTATCGAAACAGGAATAGCTTGAATGCCGAAAAACTTGGCGCCGAAACAGGAATACTTCAAAAATTTTGCCAACAATCTTTAAAACAGTTCTATCGTTAAATAGCCCAACTAATTGCGTACCTCTTTATCATATAGATTACTTATATGCCTACTTATTTGAATAGAGTATCTAAACCAATTTGCCGAAGAGTCTCGCTACAATAGGAGCCGCAGCAGCCGCCGTCGTCGGCATAAGTTATGGCAAGTGCGCTACGGTCATTAACAGAAATGTAATCAGACGTTATGTGCCGCTTACCCTTGCTAATTACCGCGAAAGGGCTTCAATAAACCTCGCTCTTTAGTATTATTACTTTTTGCAGGGTATGTGTGGGTACTTATAAAAATTTGAATAATAAAAGGCCAATCTTCGTAGTTTAAAAACGTTCGAGAAGAAAAATGTCAAAATTATCAGAAATTTACAAGATTTTGGCTGTTTTTTTCGGGTTTCGTTCCTAAAGGGTTGAATGGAACCCTATTACTAAGACTCTGCTGTCCGTCCGTCAGTCTGTCTGTCCATCTGTCCAATCGTCCAATCATCAATCCAATCGTCAGGCAATGTGTCATGAACCATGTTAGTTAGACAGTTGAAATTATGTATTTCCGTTGCCGCTATAATACAAACAAATACTAAAATAAAAACAGAATAAAATAAATATTTAAGAGGTCCCCCATATACCAAACTTTTTGACTTTATGCTGGGGACGGTACCGATTCGTACTTGGACGGTTTTTTCTTTATATTTACGTAAATTGGCTCTCTAAAAAGTAAACAATATTAACTGACTTGCACATTGGGACATTCAGTCGTCTTAATCAACTAGATATACGAGTAATTATGTTATTGAAGAATAAAATTTAATTTACAACTTCGCAAATATTTGCTGTATATTTTTACGACTTTATCATTATAGTTATAGTAAATGTCTAGCCTACCTAGCTATTCGTTTATTTAGGATTAGTTTTTACTTTGACCTTTAAGAATTAAAGTTTTTATTTTGACCTTATGTTAGGCGCTAGAGCAAACGATGTTCCACCGTTTTATTACACAGCATTGTCAAAAGCTCATTAAACTTAACAATTGGAAACGATTTTATCGTGATTTCAACAAACAAGGTACAGCAAAGTTCTTGTAAATGCAGTAGAGACGATCATTTTCAGCATTGAACTTTCTTTTATGCTTGAAATGTTAAATGGTAATTTTCCTAAATGGTAATCATTGTTGCTAAATGGTACCTAATGTCGCTTTGAGGCTCTGGGTTGGATGAAAGAGAACCCCGGGACCTTGGTACGAAAGCAAAGAAGAAATAGGTTTTAGTCAGTAAAAGTCTTACACGACCTCTGAAAGCTGGAGAAGTCATATTGATGATTTCCCACCTAAGAAAACCCTGAAATAAGTAAAACAACAAGTAGAGTACTCGTCGCGTGTAATCATACTTAACGTGCGCTTGTATCCACACTTTTACAAGTCATTATTAAAAATCCATATTTTTTCCATAACGGGAAGGTAACGCGGACGAAATTCGAGATGTGACCACAGCGCGGCGGCGGCGAGCGTGCCACAATCCATTACGCGCGCAGTAGGCACGGGCAGGGGCGTCCGTCCATTAGCTAATTAGTACGGCCACCAGCCAGACCCCCTTCTTGCCAGATTGTTACCTTCTTCACCACTAATTGACTTCCATAACGAACCAACTTTTTACATCCAATTTAAATATCAGTTTCCACAACCAAACATATTGGTTTTACTAAACAGCTCCTTATTTATTGAGATTGTCTGCGAACTCCATTCCTAATGAGTTTCGCTATAATTATACGATTCAAATTGTTTTGTTCGGGGAATTATGTAATTATAAGTATGGAGATTGCATGTTTTGACTTCTGTTAACGATTCTAGTTGAAATTGTTTAATTTATATGCGTAGATGAATCTGTTAAGCCAGTAAATTTATCTAATAACGAGATTGTTTGGCATCTTGCTTGAACTGCACACACAATGAGTTCCAGTAAGCGACGGACAAGGTAAAGTAGTTACCGTCACCGGCGGTAGGTGACTAATATGAAGCCGCTCGACGTTTAGCTGACGTAGGGAAGTAAATGAATAATCAATAGCAGCGGGCCCCTCGTAAAATCACACCTTTTCACAATACTAAAGTATTTAACCGCAAGCACAATACATTAAATTAAAAAGTTAAACTACCCCCGCAGTCGTAGCATCGGACTATCTTTTAATGAGGTAATGGCGATCCGAGAGGGGTCGCGTGGCGGCCGCACGCGACCACCCCCTCTCTAATAATTTCATTATTATAATAAAACGGAGTCAAACGTGTAAACGAGGGCACGTGATTATACTGACCCTCTCACTACTGATTATTCGTGACTCTTTGCCCTTTAACTTTGAAGCATCGCCGCTTGGTAGAGAAAACATCCTACTGCCTAGGTCACTGTAAAGTAAGACTGCTGATTGAAATCTGTAATACAGTGTTACTAATAATCAAGTACAACTAAAACACTACAGTTGATCTATATCTAGATTAAATTTTATGAAACACCATGCAAATATCTACTAGCAAATCTACAAAAGGAATCGCTCATTCACGCAACACGCCAACATTCAATTTAAAAACGACATCAGTACACGTAGCGCACCGCGGCAGAGTCGATAGTCATGACAGTTAATTTATAAAACGATGAGTTACAAGCATTGCCCAAAAACTGCTCAGCGGGCACAATAAACATTATGGGCACATTCATTAATAGCTGACCGCTGGCCGCTGACAAACGGTGCCTGTCCCCCTCCTCTTTACCCCATTATCCCCATGAACCCCTGTCTACCCTCCCACGGTCCTCCTTCCATCTCCCCGTCTCCCCACTCGGCCAGGTGTAAAACTGCCCGGTCACGGAAAGACAGACATGCGATGCGGCTAATATGTTTTTATTATTAAAACTATACGTATTGCTCATCCCTGTGCGAGGGGATCACCCATGAATATTTATACGGTGATTTGTTAATAGCGGCGCGCTACTTGTCATGTGCCTTGCCCGCCGCTGCACAGTCACAGGCCGCCGACAGCCAAGCGGAACGTCTCGTCTGAGTTTCCAACATGTGACATCTTGGCAAGGGAATAGCAATGCCAATAGCAGGTTGTAGGTGTTGACTATTATAATTAAAAATGATTCTCTATTACTCTTGGTTATGTCATCTCGCGAAAATGGCAAGACCTATTTCGCTAATTATGAAAGAAAAATATAAGATAGTTGTGCAGAAAATTAGGTTTCAGAACAGTACGATTTTTTTTTTTTCTGGTAGGGGAATCATCAGAATGACTTCCCCCGCTCTTGGGCGGAGCGGGAGGGCGTGTCAGACTCTTACTGACTAAACCCCTACCCCGTTCCTTCGTTGCCTTCGTTCTGGGGGGGACTCGGTATCAACCGTTAGGAATACCACATGTTCCCCCCAGAGGCTTCGGCCCTACCGGGCCCCTACAGTTTGCTGACATCTCCTTGAGGCGCGCGTGGAACAGAACGCGCCGTTGACGACTGGGCTCGGTCCAGATTATTTCCAGACTGCCGGACAGCGAGCTACCCAGTGCTCGCCGTCCGCGAACCCGCGCCTACGGTGGTCGGAAATCGGGATCGGGATCTCGGCGGCGGCGGCGTGAGGACCGTTCCCTCACGCGCTCGCGGTCAGCAGCCTCCTTCACGAGCATTACTGCTTCGCAGAAGGAGGCGACCGCATGCCAACCCTCCTCGCTCCGGACCATGGCCTGAACCAGGGCCCGGCGCGAGAGGTCGCCGCTCCCGATAGTCTCCACGAGGACACGGCGGTGCTCCGCCCAAGCGGGGCACACTTCTACCGTGTGCTCCACCGTGTCCTCCGGGCAGAACAGTACGATGACTATTTATCTTTGCGCGTTTGACAGTTCATAGCTAAAACAGGACAACGTCTGTTGGGTCAGCTAATTAGCCATAAAATATAACAAATTAAGAGTACAGTTGCATTTTTTTTTTACTTTTTGTGAGACCAACTCATCTTCATAAATCATTCTATTTTACTTTTAAAAACTTGATGACAAGATACTCATTGAAATACATAAACTGACACGTTTATTCCAAGAAATGTTTTTAAACAGTATACCTACCTAGTACCTATATACGTTACAGTGTCCTACATGTCGACACTATGGTATATGATTCAAGCGCTTTCTCAAAGAATTCACTTAGTAATAACAGAAGAAAGCTAACTGGCGTGAGTAATGCAGGAAAACGTGTACCGAGTAATGTCAACGTTTAGTGGCGTCCTAATGTGTGATCTGTGCGCTATCCGCGACTCCCGCGCTGCTCCGCCGCAGAATCTGATTACTGATCGTATGAGATAGGCCAGCATGCGTCAGCCCCGTACGCAACTTGTGCAACAGCACACAACCTGCTACCACGCTGTCGTGGGAATCAGATTTTCATTAACTTTACAGTCAAATGTAATATGCCTTTAACTGCTTTTGACTGCGAACGTTCGTACGTGCTTCACTGCTTTCGCAACATTAAGAAATGTGCGCGGAAGGAAATGAAAGTATGCAGGAAATACTTTAAGTCTAACATTATTTAGATGGATATTTTTATGTACAAACAAGGTAGGTACGTGGGGTATGTAATGCTGGGTATTATTTTATTCTAGTTTATAGTAGTATGTTGTTTTTACATGAGTGTGGCACGCGCGGCGGGCACGCGCAGCCCGCTCGCGCTGTGCACGCTCGGTGAGCACTCGCGGTTTTTACGCATTAGTTAGAACATTCCTTTTATGATCACTTACATACATACACACTTACGCACGAACCAGCTATGTATTTACATTATTTATTTCGTTCTTAACCTAATTGTTGCATTCTGAGTGCCACTTAGGGTCATTCATATCTCAATGTAATTTTCTGCGCAGCGTGATATTATTTGGAATCTTTGGCTTTCCGAATGTATTTAAGTCCTGCTAAGGCAGTCCTGTGTTAGAGAAATTGCATAAATATGTGTTTATATTGTAATCGTCTCTGATAGAGTCCGCCTCCGCGATTCTTCGGTAATAGAAATCTTTAACGGAGACCTACTTACAATTCAAAACAAAATTGGTCATAGGTACCGAGGTATACATAAACTTGAGTCTTTTCCCAAAGGAAATAGCAATTACGAAACGCTACGTGCTGCGATCATTATATTCACGCTCATATGGAATGAACAAAACTGCAACAGTACATGGGAATTATTGTAGCCCTCTAGTGTATTCCTCAAGAAATTTAAAACATGGAAAATGAACAATTCTATCTCACTAGCATTAGCATTACCAGCCTCGTAATATCCGCACTATTGGGACGCAGACCTCCTCTCTGAGAGAGAGAATGGTCCTTAATCCACCACGCAAGCCTAGAGCGGATTGGTGGTTGTCACATTTCTTCGAATTTTTCTAGGACATAGTTCCTCACGAGGTTTTGAGAACAGCGGTGATGAAATAAATTACTCAAAGTACCGCCCTGCTAGGTTTGAACCCGCGACCTACAACTTCTAAATCGGGGCAGTTACCACTGGGCCAGCTCTCTCAACTGTCTCACAGCTAGACAAGACAAAGATATCCTCAAAATGTCTATATAAGTAAAACAATATAAAAACATAGTCGTAGGTACAAACTAACCCGTGAGTACAACGCTAGTGTGTTTAGCGGTAGCACCCCAGCCCGCCACCCCGGCCCGTTTAGCCAAAATTATGGGAAATGCAAACATTACTCGAATTACATTATTTTTTATTCTACTATTAAGCGCCGCCGTGAGACACGTACTGTTTCAACAAACTAACAATACTCCCCTTTGTGCCAGTGTTTTTTCTCTAATATTTTTTCGGCAGGTAAACAAAGTTCTCTTAGCAAAGAGTTTTCTATAATAAGTTTAAATAATTTAAAGATGAAGCTAGAAAGTTTTCAGAAACAATTTTCCCCAAGAGTCGTAAAGTTTTCGTATATGCTATTAAACATTTACCGTTTTCTGTATACCAACGCTGATGTAAATAATGTACTTAACAACGCTCAGCTTATTTACCTACATAACCTTAGTTTTTTTAAGTTCCAACAGTAGCTTCAAAATTAGCTAAATCAGTCTACATTACTAGTTATTATTTGTCATTAAAACTGCGACAGGACACAGCATGGTGTTTTATATTAAAATGTATTCTAAGCAAGTCCGACCCCCACCCGGTGGGCGGTTCTTATCGATCCGCCTAACGCCGCCCGCCCTAGTCCGCCCAACCGATAAATACGACTCCCGCCGCCGCGGCAATGTGAGCTCACTGCCTATAAAATGTTATTACTATTAGTTATTGTCGTCATAAGTTTTAGGGGTACCTAGTGGATGATAAAAAACCTTACTTTGTATGTAAGTAACAACTAAAAGCGGACATGCTAGCATTTACTTTGTTTGGGCGGGCTTTCACGAACGAGTTTAGGCAATTATTCGTTTATATTTTTTTCTGTTTTGTGGCATTTAAACATTATGTACTTACATATTTTTTTGTTCTATAATGTTAGAGCTACCGTTTTTGAGATATTCATAAACTAAAAATTATTGAATTACAAAATTCTACTACTCATTTGCAACGGTCGCGTCATTTTGCCTGCAAATAGCATAACTTAGACTAATGTAAAGCTTGCAAGCTTTACCGTGCTATGATTTATGTAGCTGTCATTTAAAAGCTCGTGCACACCGTCGTAAGAAATAAGAATCGGAAGTAGAGGCCGGCGCTCATTGTGCCGTCGTCACGTCAGCGTCACCGCGCCGCGCGCCGCACCAGACAATAATGATCATCGTCACTTTGTGAATTATGCCGATTACCTACATCGGAGCCCACTACACTGCCCGCCAACTACTTTTGTTTGCAATATCAACTTTACGACTTTGCATTAAGACGGCTACGTGTGTACTTTAATTGTTTTACATAGTATTGTGTGCGTTTGGAAGAATGAACGTCGTGGGCGTAAGTTGAATTATGGAAATAGAGCGACGACAGTCGACAGACGCGCTGTTCAAACAATGCCATAACGGTATGACAAGGCAATTTTAATTCTTTTCATATGAGGATACATTATTGAAAAGGTCATACCGTCTATCGGGGGGTAGTTCAAGCGGCGCACTTCGCCGAAAGCCGCGACGCTTTTCCAAGAAATTATATTTCAGCCATGAATATTACTTAGGCAGACGACTATGTTTACACAGGTTTTAGTACTAATTTAGTAAATTAAAATGTATTAGCGAAAAGCTTTCAACTAAAAGCGTGCGTTTACCCTCTACCGATAATAGTTATGAAACTTAGGTCATAAAACAAGGCGACGGTCATAACAGTTTGATCGACAGATCAAATGTCGATTGTCATAGGCGTCCCCTTAAAGCTAATTAGCACACAGTCCCGGGGGTCGCGGCGGGAAGGCTGGCGTAGGTACCGACACCTCGGCTCGTAGGTACACACGTACAGCCTGCCCTGACCTGCTCTGACCTTTTACATTTCCTGATATCGCCGCTCGACCGTTTTTTATTCAGAATATTTTACAGGACGAATGTAGATGTTGAAACTTTCATATTGAATGAGGACAATGAGTGTTGGACACATACATTTATCATTAATATGTGAATGTAAAGCCAGGTCAAACGTATCGTTTTATCATACATGCGAATTATAATACCTATCTAAGCTACACTAAAAAGCTTTTTGATGTTGCGACGCGTTTTATGATTTTAATTATTTTTAGTATTCCGAGGTTCAATTTGTTTACAAAACTAGTTTTACTATCACATTTGAAGATATCAAGTTGACTAACGTAAGCCGGTATTATTTCTAGATTGATATCCTACTTATAAATGGACGTAGTTAAGCGAAAAAGATCCATTCTAGATCCAGTTACTTTTGTGATATTGACGTTTGAACTTCAAGAGGTATTTTTTCAGTAGTATTTGTCTTAAATAACAAAAAGTATAACTTTGTAGGGAACTTTAACTCATTTTTGTTCAAGTTGTGGATTGGATCCTTATTACTTAACTACGTCCAAATATTCTTGACTTTGCAACATGTCTACGTGTATCTTATGTTAGGTCCTTAACTATAAAGTTGCTGTTTTATGAAACGAGTCACCTTGAACTGTGCTAATCAGAGGAATTGGAATTACTACAGTAGGAATAAAACGTAAAGTTCGTAGAAGTAATTAATAGCATAAGAGTTGTTGATACGAGTACCTCTAAAACTCCAGAATCATAAACATGAATTCAGAGGTTGTGATAGGTTTACATTATTGGCATTGAATGTATTTGAAACACATTGTTTCTACCGTAGGAGTCATCTATATGTATACCTACATATAAAAGCATAAACTGACTGACAGATTAGGTTAAAGGCGTACCTAATGCCTTAGACAGTCTCTTCCAGTCTACCAAGGGTGGTGAAAGACATCATAGTTCTATTTATTATATCATTATTGAAAAAAACAAAGGTACAAAGTATATGCACATATCTCAGCTTAGATATCTAAGTCAATCCAGCCACAGTTCAAAGCGCGCAGTTTAGGTAATAAAACCACAATTTCATAGTTATAATAAAGACCACAGACATATACTCAAAACAGAAGACCCAATAACAAGATAAGTTTCGATGTCATCTGCCAACGACTTATTAATGTTAACACTTTGTTTTACAGTCAAATTGTGACACACTTAAGACATTTGTGAATACTTTATATGCAGATTTAATAGAAGGAAACAATATGCCATCATGTGAATGACTCCAGCTATGGCTGTTATTGACGTTCTTCATTGAATTTGAGCTGTTATCTCTGGTTTATAGACTATTAAGTAATCTTTTATGAAGTAGGTAGGCGTCCATGCAGGAGAAAATAGAATTGCTTTCGCGAATAGAGGTTGAACACGCAGGGCCGTCCGAATGGGTACATGTGTGGACCTGTGTGTGTGTAGGCATACCTTCCTCATTCGTCAGCCGATTCATTACAAGAAGTTGACGTGGAACTTCCCAATTTTTTTATTGCCAGTGGATGCGCTGTTACAATATTCGATCTAAGCGGATAGAGGAAGGTGATTTTCTTACCAATAGTCAAAAAACCGAGTTTTTAAGTGTTTTTTTTTTATTACTTACCCGTTGTAACAAGTGTGTAGGTAAAACAGTAATGTAGATACTCATTATTTTTTATTATTGTTGATGGGCTCGTGCTTAGCCACTATTTCATCTGATGGAAAGCAATGATGTGGTCGACGGTAGAGCACGCTTGCCCAGAAGAAACCTATTCACTCTAGACTCAAAGACCCGTAGGTTGTTACTATCAGGAAACACAGCCTCATTCACTCTCATAAATTACCTACAATTTTCAGAATAGGAAATCACTGTTAGCTCTTATTTGACTCGTAATGAAACGTCTATATACTACTTTCGCTACGCCCTACTCGTATATTAGCTGCGGAGATACTAAGATCTAAGTTTTGAAGCTGTAAAAAATCATACATTTCAGTAGTTTCAGCGCCATGTTATGTATAATCGACGAACAAAACATGACGGCGAATAATTTCCGGAGCGACGTCAGCGCGTCCGTCATTGGTCAGCGGTGGGTAGCACGTGCGTGGCGTCGCGACGCTTCACTGTCCGAAGTGGCGATGCGAGAAGGCGACATGTTTTATTCGATTCTTTGAACATCTCGATGATACTCGATTATTTCGATTTTGACTCGAGTACGACTCGATTTGTTATTGCTACTGGCCCATTGCGCGTTCGTTCGCGAGTTGTTAGAAGCTGGTTGGATGATAGAGGTAGTTGTCACTCTCATTCGAATCCACCACGGTTTCGAGTGACAGTGAGTGATTCGTACAATTAAAAATTCGAACCAATCGAAAAACATCTCGATTATTTTGCAAAACAGTGAGTCGATGGTTGACTCGATGATTTATTTTAACGACTCCGATTCTCTCGATTGTTGAAACATAGGTATCAGAATCGGCCATCGCTAGTTCTACGTACTAATACGTCCGCCATCAACGTCATTATCTCTAAGAGGACCAATCAAAACACGTGATTTTTTCAACACAGTCCTATCTGTCGCCATTATACCTATTACACGAATATTAATGCACTTTCCCAGTATTCGTCAGAGATATAAAACAGATAACGCTATTTATGTACATGTTTAGTTGATAGGAAATACAAATGTCCGCGGTTGTACCTCCTCCAAATTGTCTTTGTAATCGCTATCAATAAATGTATTGTTGATAATTCAAATGAGAGTGTGTACTTTGTGGACTTATTAAATAAATACCTACTTTGTCAGCCATTCACATGTGCAGTAGATAGCGTTGGTATTCCCGCTAAAGTGATTAATTGATAGAGATGATCAGATGTTTACATACGTAGGCTGAAGAAAATAAAACGCTATCTTATCACACATAACAAAGTCACGCACGCACACAAACGCAAGCAGATCAACACAACAACAGACTGAACAGTTCCTAAATAAAGGTACAATTTCAAATAAAGACAATCCCAGTTAAGTTGGCCGCGACCTGACTAATGTAAACTTTACGAGCTGTAAGTAGTTCGACCACCTCAGCACTTGCTTCATTCAGCGCTCGAAATAAATAACAACAACAATCTATAAGATTTGAGATAGAATCTGGTGCAAGTGCGTGTTTCATCACTGGCCGGTGCAAATCCGCGGGAGGTTCTCTCATTTCACAATAGCTGTCTGTTCACTATAAGCCGACTGATTTAGCTGGCTTCGTAAATGAGCTAAACCGAAGCGAATACGGTGCCTAGCGCACCGCCCAACGCATAGAATAAAATTAACTTGACACACAGATATGTCGCAGCTTTTACGACTAAACGATACATTTAAGGATTAGTTTTGGCTGAAGACTAAAGTGATGATGGAGTGTGGTAGATGATGGCACAGATGAGCTCCGTGTTTTTAAAACTTCATCATCACTTTCCTGTTTACCTTCAGAGTTCAGGATTTAGAGGACTAAACGATTAATTCAAGAAGAGTTTGGTGTCAGCGGAATACTAAAGAGGAAGAAGTGATGATCACTTCTATGTATCGTCAGGGTATAGGTACGTCTGTATATCCTGAAGAAAGGAGAGCTCTGCTCTCCTGCTAACCACATCCACATTTCGCTAGTTACGAGTATGTTATAGTCCCGTATTTAAAAGGCAGTGAGCTTTTTTCATCAACCAGGCACATTAACAATCCGGCTAGCAGTACAAGCAACCAGGAGACCAACAGACCACTTACTTGAAAAAAGTATATCATGAAATATAATTGAATACGGTTTCGAAGAAGTGTAACTAGGTCTGTCATTCATAAAACTCGAAGCATTCGAAACTTTTCAGCAGAGTAATGGTCAAGCGATCAAAAATGAATCAATGAAAGAATCATTAAATGCAATGTATGTATTTAGCGTGTACAAGGCAGTCGGAGTCGGATGCCAGGTGTTGTTCTGCACCAGTATAGTCTGTGCGCGGTTGCTCAAGCTCGTCTAGGCGGTGGAGGAGCCACTGCGCAATCGTTCGATCCGCAAAGGTCATGGAAGGAATTCGCGCGGTCCGGCGCTCTTGCGACACCCCACGCTGCTCCGTAGACGTTCCGACCGCCGCGCCGAGCCGAATGCCGAATGCCGACTGCCGACCCGACTAATTTAACTCTATTTCACCTGTTACCGATAAAAAACGAAGCCATTTACCGAACATGTTTGATTTATTAGTTACGTTCTATTTTCAAGACGCATAAGTAAGGTATGCGCACCTAATCATAGATATAGTTTGTAAGTATAGCCCTCCACGTTAAACAATAGGAAAGCAAACAGATAAAGCACTACATAAAACTTATCAATATTTACATATTCTATCACGACATGAACTCATAGGAAATTACTTCACACTACATTTACCTAGTGCGTCCTTACACTACGTATAAGTACATAACATATGTATAGTAATACAGTTATAATGATACTCTCGAATAAATTGAAACCAATAGTATCAATTAACGTAACGGACATTTACCTAAATAGCAAATAAGTACTTTAATGCTATTGGCTTAAGGAAACTTTTGCCAAAATTCCAAAATGATCCTTACGATATTTGAGTCTTCCGATATTGACAATTTGCTCTCATTTGTATCTTTAGCTATAGCTTTTTTAAGGAGGGAAATCAAATAACTCCGGCTGCTTAGCGGGATCAAGAGGGAGTTTTAGACGTTTACTAAGCTTTTAGCTAAACCCACCTGTCTTGCTCCAATTACATTCTAGGGTTACGGTTCAAAAAAATCTCGCAGCCCTTGTATCATCATCATCTGCCTAGCCTTTTCCCAACTATATTGGGGTAGGCTGATCCAGTCAAGCCGGATTTAGCTGAATATCAGTATTTTACGTGGAGCGGCTGCCTACCAGACCTCCACAACCCATTAACTGGGGTAACACGGTACTTCATGGCAAGACTGGAGTCAGATTTACTGGCTTCTGACTATCCGTAACGACTGCCAAAGATCTCCAAATGACAGCCGGGACCAACGGCTTAACGTGCTTTCCGAGGCACGGAGGAAACTCGTTATGTTAAGATGGTCACCCATCCACAGACCAACCTAGGCAAGCGTTGCTTAATCTTGAAAATCGACCTGTGCGGCTGTTATTATTTAGCCACGAGCTCCTCCTCGCAGCCCTTGTATATTACCACGGATATATGTAACTATTCAAACACCCGTTAATTCCGTAAACAGTGATTGAAATCTAGGTGAAGGGTACTATTAATTATCTATCTTTGACACCCAGTTATTAGGAACTTATAAGTTATTATAATTAGCAAAAGTAGAATAAAATCAATCAATGTGAATCTACTTACACAGGTCTAAACATACCGTAACTTAATGATATATACCTATAGCTTGCTTTATTAGCATTCCAATGAAATTGCTTCAGTAGTTTGTGTGAATAGCACATAAGTGCATGAGACGGAAATTAGTTCTAATAGCGTTGTGTCAGCATCACTGTTTCTCGCAATCCGTTGAGATGAAGTGCTGGATCTAGTAAATGTACGCGTTCGTATAACTGCCATTATATGTACCTCAGGCCTAGCTAATTTACAACCGTGTCGGAAAAATCGAATAGAATCTCTTTAATTCAAAAATCAGTAAGGCCGTAAGTGATTTTAAAAGTCGGTCCCTAAGTTGGATATTTGGTTAGCACTTGTAAAAATTGTAACTAGGCAACCATTTTTACTATAAGATGTAGCGATGAACCACGTGAAATTGGCTTCGAATTTTCTATTTATTTATTGTGACTTAACATTGCGAACAGACGTTCTAATAGCGTTAACGATAGTAGATTATCAACTTGGCCAAGCCTGCAGTACAGCATTAGAACCTTTCAATGAGCTATCGAGAAATTAGTTCGTCACTACTCACAGTGGACCCGACAACGCAGGTGTACAGGCCCATAATACATACCTGCCTAGCTCAGGCACAGGTCCATACAACACTCAACACAATCGCTATAGAACTTGGGCAGCAACTACATTAATTTTATTGTCACTCGTAAACGGCATAGAATAATTTAAGGTATACTTATAGCGAGAGATTAAACACTTTCTAAAAGTCAACGTAATTTTATTATTTTCTGTACATTGGTTGATTGCTTTTCTCCTATTGTTACGAGTCGCAAAAGGATGTGTGTAACAGCAAGTCTTTTAATGATCTTCAACGCTTTAACGTTAACTAAAGGTTTTTTTCTATAAGTAAAAATCCATTAAAGTTTGTCTTTAATAGATTGTTGTGTATTTAATTTTTGTCTCGAGTTTAGAAAATTATTACTTTTAACATAAAATTTTGCGTACATAAAACTTTAATATTTGAATATTTGCATGTCAATTCATCGAGAAATGTGTCTTTGCGATAAAAATATCTATTACGATGTTTTGTAAGCGCCGTTTAGTGACGGTAACGGTAAACTTTTAAACTAAAAACATTTCATATTTAAAGCGAACTTTTAAGTTAACTTAATCGAGTACCTACATTACCAACTCGGCCCTCAGAATTGCTACGATTCTACACAAGTAACATTTTACCAACGACAGTCACTAAGATGAAAAGAATTGACTTGTGCTAGCGAAACGTCATATTATATGTATTGTCATATCTTTTTAGGGTACAAAATCATCTAGTATCTCCCTCTCTGGATGAAGCTGGAGGGAGTCTCAGACTTTTACTGAATAAAACCCACCCGTGCTCTCACAGTAACCCTTACGTTCCACAACCGCGGGGACTCTTTCGAAATACCTTGTTCGTAAATCCCTTATATTCCCACTTCTGACAAGCATTATCTCAGATGGAATGTCATTTTGTTTCGAGCCTTGTGTCGACACAATTTAAATTAATTTCGTTGCTAGCTAAACCTCATCCCCAAATGTCTATGTATGAAATGATCCGATATGAAAGCTCTTGCTCGTCACCTGCGAGCGCGTGGGCCGCGCCATTGTATGCTAATGTGCCCGTACGTGCGCCGGCGCACCGCGCAGTGCCCACCTAGCACGGAGAAATTGTTCAAAATTGTGTAAATTCATAATGTTAATCGTAAGTTTAATCCTCTTAAGTATGATTGATGCAGCCAATCAGTTTCCGAGAATATGCGTGTTGTTCGTGTCGCCTTTGATATAAACAGCCGTGCAGTACTACAGTTCAGTCTGACTATTTATTTTAATCGTTATTTCAAAGATGTATCATGAGTTTACTTCGTTATCAAGAAGGAAAAGTTCATTAAACGAAATATGTTGACACCCGCGTTAACACTACCTAATCATTTGAATAAAGAATTTCCAATGTGTAGTGCCAGAAAGCCTCACTGTCTCATACAGAGGCAGACTTTTCCTCTCTTTGTGCCTTTAACAAATTGCTTTTACAAATTAACGATTTTATATATATTTCCGCAATAGAACAATGCATCTACTAAGGTATCCACTTCGCAACTGGCCACTGTTGTCACAGAACGTGATAATGCTCTACAGGTTTATAAAGACGTTAATAAATTCATATGTTTATTGCCCTAAAGCTACAGGGACTTCTTTGTAGTCAAAGCTTTACACATTAAATCAAGAGAACTTTCTAATGTGTTATTAGCATTTGAATAGGATTTTCATAATACCGCACGATAAGAATCTGCAAATCACCGAAGTTGTCTGTTTGTTTTGTTGCAGACATCTGAGCTAGAGTCGCTGCTGTGTAAGCAGGAGGGCGCCTCACTCGCGCCCGCCCACATGGACCTATTCGACGGCGGCACCTCCTCACGCGACGATGCTTTCCTGCGGCCCGCACTGTGGGAGGACATCGCGTCCTCCATCCGGAACATCGACCCCGAGAACGCGAACATGCTGGCGCCGCTGGGCTCCACGCACGTCAAGCTGGAGGCCGACGAGGCGCTGCTGGAGGAGTGCGCCACCCCGCTACTCAGCCCCCTCGAGATCAAGACGGAGAGGCTGCTGCCGCCCACGTACGCGCAGCCGCAGCCGCCGCAGCAGCCGCCGCCGCACCAGCCCAACACGTCCTTCGCCAAGTACCCCCCCTCGCGCCTCGTCTACATGTCCCCGCTGACGCCGCCCAGCTCGGAGCAGGGCAGCCCCGGGAACACCATGCAGGTGAGCGTCCGCGCCAAGGGCTCGCGCGCTAGCGTACGCGACCGCGACAGATGGTACCATCTATTGCTCAGCGATCTATTTGTGTCGTGTTGTTTATTTTATTGCAGTATAGTAATGAAGACAAAGAACAGTCGGATGTGGCTTGTAAACGATTGTAATCAGGACGGCGGTAGGGTCCTGCATAATGTATATGTGTGTAATGACGTTGTTGGTCCGCGCCGATGGGTCCATTGGCTAGTATGTATAGTGCAGCACCATGCGTGTGTCCGCAGGGCGCGGGCCGGCGCACGCCGCCGCCGCCGTACCACCCGCCGCCGCTGCTGCGCGCGCCGCACGCGCCGCCGCACCCCGGCCCGCATCCGCACCACCACCCACAGGTGACTACCACTACACATTACAGAGATACTAACCGATCACCAACAACTTTGCCCTACATAATTTTTACGTAATTTTAACCGTTTACGCAGCGCACGCAATGAAAACTCTCAAAAGCAATAAAATTCCCCAAGCATTTCCATTTGCAAGATTTTTTGCCGTTAATCCGCTGTCATTGATCATAATGAAATGGGCTATCTAACACCGAAAGAATTTTTCATCCAAACAAACTAAATACTGCTACTGACCAATTCCCCCCTGTGATTCTGAGATCAAGCAAGTAAATTCGGGCGTAGTGAATAATAAGCTCCTCGTGAAGAGATCGTTAATCATAAATGAATAAAGTAGTTCGTTCCGATGCAGACGATGGGGCACGCGGTGCAGATGCAGCAGCAGGCGCCGCCGCAGCCGCCGCCGCCGCAGCACCACGCGCCGCTGCCGCACTCGCGCCTGGCGCACGCGCACCACGTCAAGTACAACCGCCGCAACAACCCCGAGCTCGAGAAGAGGAGGGTGCACCACTGTGACTTCATAGGTAAGTCTTCTCTTCTTTATTATACTTAAAACTGCCTACTTAACTGCCCAGATGACTAGAAGCTAAATAATAACGACCATGTTCCACCTTCAATCTTGCGTCACGTGCCCTGTTACCTGTTCACATAGGGATCTAGTGACATGTTCAGCGGACGGTAGCACAGTGACCCAATACTGGGTCAGACAAGTAATTTAAATTGAAAAAAAACTGGGTTTTTATCGACACACTAAGAAGATAATAACCACAAGAATCGACCTTCCTGTCATGGATATGTAGTTGCAACATTACTCATTGCATACTGAGAATTTGCGACCCTACCGTGCCAGGAAAAGCACATGAAATCTTTGGTCACTGCTAACAAGGCTGACACAAACCTAAAAACCTGACAGCAGTCTTGAAAAGGATTATTGGGATACTCAGTTACTGGACTGTGGGGGTGAAATAGGTAAACGATCCGTGTCAAATTCTGGTTCTCTGCTTCATTCCAATAAACTGGAAACCAACCTATGGTGGGATACCATTGTTATTGGTAAAAGACTTCGCAGAATAACTAGGTTGAGATCGAACGCCTTCTACGAACCTAAGAAGCAGCAGATAGGACCTCTGGCTTGAACTTTACTTGGAGATGGACGATGAATTAAAATTTTGCCCAAATAGTAGCCAACATCTTAATAAATAACCCCGGAACATCTAACGCGCAACAAGCTACAAGATATCGACCCTGTTCCAACAAAAACGACTTCCCGCGAGACCGTAGATAATGTCAATGAAAATAAGTAAGCCTAAAAAAAAAATACTGGGTTCCGCTATTGAGATGCCTACTCGTATCACAAAAATATCGTACAGTTTTTGCAGTGTTTCTGTTTAGGCCATTAGATTTTCTGTCTAGGACCCGTTTCCAATTTTATCTTGTTACTGACATTGCCGAAAAAATCGCCAAACTTACCTAAGTGGCAATGGGATGGGCCGGGCACATTGCTTGTAGAATGTGGGTATGAAAGGTTCAGGAGTGGCGACCACGTACCGAAAGATGTAGCGTTGTGAGCGTTGAAAGGCCGCCCACGAGGTGGACCGATGATCAGGTGATGCGAGATACACAGGACCGTTGGTTGTGGCGATGCTTGGGAGGCTTATGTCCAGTAGTGGCCGTCTTTTGCCTGAAATGATAATGATATAATTATGATGATATCTTGAGCTATCTGTAGTATTAAAAATATTCCTTCCGGAAGATCTCTTTATTAAAAAATCAGTGCTAGTAGTTTTAACCCAATTTCAATGCTATCTGGGGTAAGCAGACCACATAATATAGATAGCGTAGTAACAACTCCAGAAATAGATTACTTGTTAGCTAAGTATTGCGACCTCATTGGTCAGATTGGGCCGTTGACCTCGACTGAACTTTAAGGATTTAATTAATCTTTTCAGTATGAGCTCTCTATTTCATCAAGAGCAGGGCTCTATAACTCAATATAGGTACACCTATCATACATATCAGGGCTCAATTTGGACTCATCCAGCAGTGTTTACAGTAACTCCGACACAGTGTTACACTACTGCAGTTACGTCTATTGTTATTCAAATTATATATTTGTTATTTTTAAAAACGTTGCCCCACGCTAGCAATTACTTCGTAGGAGCCCAACTTCTGAAAGGAAAACCCGCGGCCCAGAACGAAGGCAAAGAAGTGCGTTTTAGTCAGTAAACGTCAGACACGCCCTTCCGCTCCGCCTGAGAGCCGGAGTCATTCTGATGATATCTCACAAAAAAGACTCTAGGAATTACTTTTGTATCGTGGGTGCGTTCACAAATTTAATATGACACCCAGTGCTGGAACAACTATCTGCAGGCCACACAAATATTTGATCCGTATGGGAAACAAACGCGCAACGCGCAGCGCTGCAGGCAATTGGTCAACCTCTGAGCCAACTTAACCGCCTAATTATTATCGTTACAATTGTTATTTTGTACAAAAATATGGTTCCTAAATAAAAAAGAGTAAAGCCATGGCTGGATATAGTCCTATTATTTAATAAATACCACGGGATGCTGGATTGACTGAAAATGACCGCAGCCACGGAACATACAGGGCAACTGAAGACATACACAGATTGGCTTTAATTAGTAAAAATCTGACATTCCAGAGTCTGACTTTTACTCCTCTCAATTCAGAGCCGGAGGATTTTCTTGACAATTTTCCACACCAAAAAAGAATATCAAATAGGCACCACTCGAAGAACTTTACTGTGTTTCAATTTTATTGAATTTCCCTTAAATACTACAAAGAGGATACATATAAAACGTTTTTCATCGAAATGCTACGAATCCAAGTTCCGCAATAGACATTTAGCAACCGATGACTACATTTAGAAACTCACACGATATCTAAAAGCAAACTATTTATTACAGGATGTACCAAGGTCTACACGAAGAGCTCGCATCTCAAGGCGCACCAGAGAATACACACAGGTATATTAACTACTCTTTATTTACCCAAACCACTGCGAAATAACTGTCCATACCACGTGGCATTGCGAATATCCACTGTCTGTACCAAATACATAAATTTACACGTGTTTAAAGAAGACTAAATGCATTTTAAAACTCGACAGTCTCCATAATACGTACGTCGACTACTCATCGGCCCAGCGAAAGTAACAGATATACCTAATGGCTACAATGTACTAAGTACTGTGTTACGAGTATCGTTTAGATTTCACCGCAGTATATTGTCACTTGTCCAATTTATTTAACTCCGACTTCTTACTAAGTAACCAGCTTTCTAAAAACTTAATTTTTACTTAGTACTTAGGACCTTATTCAAACTTCAGTTCGTACTAAAACACGTTGGAGAGTTCATTGACTTCAAACTGAAATTATGAAAGTCAACAACGCTTGCCGTTTAGGCAAATTACCTTCTCACAGTTTCTTGAAATAGCTTGAAACGTGACTTGATATATGACAATAATATTACCGTTATAGCCCTGCATCGATGACACGGTTCCGTCCCTGTACACATGAATTTTGCATGACACATGTCTGAATTTTATACTGCGTCGCAGATTTTTTAATGAAAACAATGTTATAGTGGAAAATAACAAGGAATTTTCTGGACTTGGAAAAAGGAAGTAGTCTTTATCTACACTAACATTACAAAAGTAATTAGTATGAGTAATATAATAACTACTGTTACTGCATCCACCAGTACTTAGTGAAAATGTTGTTACCAGAAAAATAGAAGCTGTTCCATGTTTTCCAACAAAGACTACACACTAAGCTGTTTCTACATTCCCTCTTTCATGCTTACTTTGTCATGTTATGATCCCAAAGAGGAATAATACAAAACAAACAGATACTTCTGAAGACCCCCTCGTTCTTCAAAGAGTTTTACATGAAAATCAGCATATAAGTTTTACATAACTTAGTCATGAATGAGATGTTCGCTTGCGCAGCTGTAAGGCACCATCTGACATGGTAGATGAGTTTCAGTGGAGTGAAATGTAAGTTCCGTATCCGCAGGCGAGAAGCCGTACACGTGTCAGTGGCCGGAGTGCGAGTGGCGGTTCGCGCGGTCGGACGAGCTGACGCGCCACTACCGCAAGCACACGGGCGCCAAGCCCTTCAAGTGCGCCGTCTGCGAGCGCTCCTTCGCGCGCTCCGACCACCTCGCGCTGCACATGAAGCGGCACCTGCCCAAGACGTCCAAATGACACGCGAGGAGGGGCGGGGATCAGCCGCCCGCTCCACACAACACCCAGGTATGTACCGACAATCTTTTCTCTATTACTCCTTAGTAAACCAGATAAGGAGGTCCTGTATGATCTCTGCTCCACTTCCAACCAAAACCTCAAAATGACCGATACTACTGATGATGTACGCGGATCTGCCTGCTCCACAAACCACTCAGGTATCTTTTTCTCTTCCTGTTATACAAGGACTATTCGTCGACATAGAATCTGGACACCTCTGTTATTCGCCTAGTTAAAGTTCTATATTAATCAGCATTTTATACAAGAGAGCAGGTATGGTAAGTTCTGTGAGCAGATGTCGCACTGGCACTGTTTCTACATCAGCCTATCTGAGACTACAACCGAGTAAGAAGAACTCATTGGCTGCAGACACTTAGCTGGTGTTCAGGAGGCAGATTATCTGCCAGAGTCGTGATGGTGACGCTCAGGTATCACTTTGAATTTTGTTTCATTAGTACAGGTCCTACTCAATTTTTAGTTCACCTCTCCTCCAGTTCTAAAATGCCCAAGACCTCCGATTCCTTCACGAAGAGGGGAGGAATACAGCCAGCCGCTGCACACATCATTCGGGTATGGATCACTTTAAGCCTCCATCAATCAAGCAAGTATGAATTAGTACAGTCTTTAACCTGTCCAATTACTTGTGACGAGCTTCTGAACAATTTCCATTTTCTACTCTTTCAATAATGTGCTGACAATCCGAGAACCCGAAACCCAAGTGAGTCTGGAGCACAGGAGCAGGCGAACAGTCCCCACTAATCGCCTGCTCCATACTCACTCGGTTTTTATCACTGCTCTTAAAACCGTTAGAGAAAACATTGCGAGAAGACCAGCACGTCTTTGAAGAAGCATGTGCTCCAGCATATAAGTATATTGTTGAATTATTCTACCGATGCGTGGATTGTGTGAAAGCGGAGATGGCTACAAAGCAGGTGACGATTACAAAAAAAAAACTTAAATGTCAGAAGTCAACAATACAAGTTGCACCAATCCTTAAACAATGGGATCCGTATCCGATAACGATGATAATTTGCTTTAGATGATTGATGAGTTGAAAGCATTCTTGACGGATTGATCAGAGAGGCATGTTGGAAATAGTGTAAGGCACAAAAGTCTGAACTGTTGCTGAATGCTACAATATTCAAATTCCTTTCTTATTACCATTAAAACATTTTTAAGAGATCAATTTCCCCATTTTCCAGGAGGAATGCAGTGAGAGCATCTTCCTGGAGTGTGACCTGGACACTACCCTGATGGACACGTTCTACGGCGTACTGTGACCGAGCGGCCCCGCCCCGGCCACGTCATGTGACCCATGCTTATTGTATATTTTGTAAAAGCGAAGCTGACTACGCACCACAAACAGTTTCTGCCTTTCAAGTGTTACAACTGTGAAGTCCCCAGTGAATATACAAAAATATAAAAGAAATATCTTCCGTACTTACACAGTGGTAGGAACTCAACGTGAACAAGTCTTGATACTTGCACACAAACCATCAGTTAACCATTATTATACGATTCTCGCTAATAAAGTCACAATACGTACAACACAACAGCATTACCAAGGAAATCGCTTTACATAATATATACCTTATTAATTGTTAATGACTCGATTAGTCATGATACAGAACCCAAAACACCCGTATTTTATAGATAATAACTATATGATGTAAATTAAAAATGACAATTATTTCAATGGGTTTGCGACACCGTTGCTAGACGCTCTACGTTACTTTAAGTCCCGATCCGACCAAGTTCGGTTACTGAACAAGAACTACTGTGTTTGTGAAGAACTTAATTGGCAACTTCCGGATCCTAGTGATTTTTAAACACATTTGAGCTTTTAGCCTCATCTTTGGCCTTCGAGGCAGGTTCTATATTCTCTGATGATTAAAAGTAAATTCCTATTTCGTTATTTTTCCACACACATAGTAAACAATTTATAATGCTTTAAACCTACAAAGTTAAACATTTGTTTTACCGTCAGGTAGTAAACTTTACTATTGTAACCAGAAATTAACGTAAAAGATTCCTAAAAATTGCTCACTACAACAGCAATGGTGTCGATAGAAAACTTCGTGAATTAAAAGCTCTAAGTATTCATTAGATATGATTAGTTAATTTATCGTAAGTTATTTAATAAGAGAGCAAGGAATATCCAAGATATTATCTTTTAATATTATTATTGCGTAAATATCAGTAAGTAGGTGTATGTTAGTCTTTAATGTACGGACGAGTGTTTAAATGGTACGATCTCAGTTTCAACTAGATGACGTTTTCACTATATTAAAATTTAGATTTTAGTCTCTATACAAAACTGCTACCTTCGGGTAGTAGTTTTATATACAGACTAAAATCGCCTTTGACACAAAAAAAAAGAGAGAACCTAATATATTTTTGAATCTAGAAGAGAAATCCAAGCAAAATTTGCATAACTTAAAGTCGTAAAGTGTGATGGACTTTGTTGACGATGAAGTCATCGAAAATGGACATAAGTTTACCCACCTCACTAAATCATTGTATCTCGATAAAAAATAAACTTTAAGACAACTTCGTGTACGAGAAGCTAAGGTCGTATTATTGAAACGTTAAATTTTTACACTTTCTAGTCTCGATTTATTAAAGTTTGTTTTTTCACATTGTCATATCACCAACAGATTGCCTTAACAATTGTCCGTGTGAACCAACATGTTTCATCGTGCATAATGTATTTTATATTTGATAACATAATTATATTTATTGTACTTTCTATTATAATAACAGTTTAAATATTATAGAAAATTAATGACGTAGTGCCTAATGTAATGTTAACGTATATCTTGCGAAGTGCTTTAGGCAGTCGAGTGAGAATGTCTTGAATCAGCCTTATTGCCTCCGTCCAGCGAGTGCGCCCGCATGCGGGCTCACTACCGACCACATTGACACTTTTATAACTAAATCTTTAATATTTACTATAACGCAATTGCCATCTTAAATAGTCACTAGTATTTTGTGCTACTGTAAGTTATACTTACCTTATAACGTATTTTCAAAATGTAGAATTTAATTATAATGTTATTAACACGTTACATTTGCAGAAATATCGTTTACTTTAATATCGCTTCTTGCCTCTGTACCTATTTATAGTTCACTTTGTAACTGAACCAAGTCTGTAAATATGAATTAACGTTTTACCTGAACTTGTATGAAACGCTGTAATGTATCTGAGTACTTACCTGAATATGTATCGTGAATGTAGTGTATCACCTTGCTGCCTTACTGTCCTCCTCTTGCCAACAGGTAACTGTAATCATTGTTATTGGAATCATTACTATATTGCTTCAAACATTGTGTATTTTAAAATATGTATATTGAAAATGAAACTACTTATAAACAGTGATTTAATACGATCTTTATAAGACAGGCAGTTACCCAATTATTTCCTCAGTGTAACCAATATATTGAAAAGATCGTATCGTAACATAGCACTTAATAAAGTTCATATAGCATATTGTGCCTGATCCATGTGTCACAGCCGACCCCCCCCCCCCCCCTCTCATGCCACACATAACGTAGACGCACTGTATCTTGCCACTGTTTCTTGCATTTAATTTTATGTCTTAACTTGAGCAAACTTATCTTTATGAAAATCGAACCAAACGGTATATTTTGTGGTATAATTTAATGCTACAACAAAATGATGTTGTATTCACACAAACAGCCTGATCGTCGTGTAAGGATAACCTCTAGTCTGAAGCGTAGTTGTTTCAAGAGAAACTATTTAAATAGACTAGAGAAAGACTTCTACAGTCAGATAGCCTTTTGAAACGTTACAAAATTAAATGAGGCCTTAAATATAATGACTTACTTTACGGGAGTAGATGATAATTTTAATATTAGAAAGAAAAGACGAGAACTAGGTACTTGTAGCTCTGTTTGGGCAATCTTGAAATCAGGTGTTGTAGAGACTTAATTCAGGTTGGTCTGTGTTGACTTACTTGAACCGAATAATTGCCATAAACATGTCGGTAAATGCCATATTTTTAATTAAAACTTAATTTTAGTTTTTATGTAAACCTATAGTCGTAAGCTCGTTTTTCTGTATAAAATCGTACCTCACTATGTTCTGTTCTTGCTTATTTCTTATAGGTACTATTGTTTCAGTAGCTATTATACGATTATGTTTGTATCTTTTTCACGTATAATGTTTATTTTTAAGTGCATAGTTAGTATGTTGACTAAGTCACAAGATAATTTATTACCAATGACGTGTTTTTAAATTCTTTTTTATATACCTATTTTTTATAGTTGAGTGTAAAAAGTTGAGATATATTATATTGAGGAAATAGATATGGATTTAATGTGTTTAAATATATAGTTTGTAGATTTTGCCAGAAGTGTGATTTACTAACATTTTGTTATATGCCACTTATATTGTCGTAATTAATTTGTTCACCATTATAATGTCGTACATTTCAGTATTTATCACCTTCTTTTTGTTTATTTGTTGGTCCAGTTTTGAGCCTTTATTACTGCATTCAGGCTCATTTCTCTGACAAACTACATTCGGTATAAACGCATGCTATTTGGAGACATCACAGGTTCAGATAAACTGGATTAAACAAAAATGCTACACTAAATTGTTTACATACTTACCAGTGTATATGTGTGCACTTTGTGTCATTAATCTCTGTGTCTTTATTTCATACTCACCACCAAACATTTCCCAAAAAGATCCAATGTCAAACTAAATAGTTAAACTTGACCTACCTACTTCTTTGAAAATACAAAGTCAAAGTGAAAATCAAAGGAAATTGTAGTATTACTTGTTCTTTTTTTCCAAGACCACAGTTTACTTTGGAAAAATTCCGCAGCCTGATCTAAAGTACCATAAGGTGGTAAATACTGTTATTATAGTTATTAATCTAACAGCTGTTAGAAACGAAATACCTTTCTGCCATAAAATGTACCTGTGTGATATTCAGATGAAAACATTGTACCATTGACATGACTTATTCTTGCTGGCTCATGTATTTCAAACAAAATTAATATTTTTCATTATATTATGTAACAAATATAGTCTTTGCACTAGGCGTTTGTCCAGTGTGGCACAGCACAGCTTAGAACAGCGTAGCAAAGTTACATCTGCGTATGAGGTGCGTACCATCGCTACGCCGCGTAACGATACGTAGGCGCATCGTAGGATGTCGTAGGTACATCGTAGCATTCGTAGCACACACAACTTGAGTATTCGATGCCTGCGTAGTCAATACAACAATAATAATTATATATTTTTTGAAACAAGCTTTACATTAGCGAAACAATAGGCAGTAAATAAAATATTACGTACTTTTTCATGATGCTATCTTGCTTCATTGTGGAGTTGCTATGGCCACCTTAGGACTGCATCATCAGGTCAGCTCTGAAACGATATCGCAAAGTAATGTAAGTATCTCAATTGTATACTTCAAATAATAATGCTGCTAAAATGAACAGAGAGGAAGAAACTCAAAAACTTAAGCAGCAACCTACTTATAATACTTAACAAAAAAAATTAGGGAGATCCTAAGATCACTATTTCTCGTCCACTTTTTGTATTCTGAATAACGTCCATATATTTTAAGAATATTGTGGAATTTTATAAATATAAGGTAATCAGTTTTACTTAGCAGTGAAAATCTTTTTTTGAGGTACGAACTCGTCAAATGTCTTGTCTCACTCGAACGAGAGCGTCTGAAGCTCACCTGTGTCTTTCAGTAGTTCTTTGCGTTTCAAGATCACAGTGGCTCTCTCACAACGTCAAAGCTAGCGTGAGCTGTATTAAACCTAGTGCAAAGACGCTAAATAGAAAATGTTGACAACTTGGTTTGATTTGTAAGTCAATTATGTTTTAAATGAAAGGGAGATAATAAAAATTATATTATATAACGCTTTTATGAATTCCAACAATTTCAAAAACAAAAAAGCTGTAAAGTAAATTGTGTTCTTCTTCTTCACCAATGTCAATGGTACAAGTGAACTCGTAATTATTTCATGATATTAACCACTTTGTAGGATACCAAGCATTGCCATGAGGTTAACGAATGTTACAGCAACCTTCACATTTCAGAACAAATTAAATTTAGTCACATTTACAGTTGTTTATTATTTGTGTACCTTTTCCTCCCTTGGGATTTCAGAGTCGACTCATCATCTTCTGTGTTCAGCCTGGGCTAGGTTGGTTTCTGTTCAATTGACTAAAGCTTTGGTCAGTTAGTATGCTTCAGGAAAGTGTGCAGCTTGACAATTTTTTCTTTATTAGCATTATTGATATGGTCATGATTCCACTTCTTCTTCTTCCTGCCCTTATCCTATACTAACACTAACTCCCTTTTCTTTCATATCACTCTACACATCTTTTCTTTGGCCGCCCTCTCCCCCTCCATCCATCTACATGTAAACTCAGAACTCTTTTAGTAACATGCATTTCATCCCTCCTCTTCACATGACTCGATTTCCTGTCATGATAAACCATTGCATCACCTGAATAACTGTAGTAACCTATTCTTTCTTGACTTAAAGACTTCTAGGTTTTCGCTGTCAGGAAACAAAGACTCTGACAGGGAATTCCACTCTTTAGCTGTATGCACAATGAATGTGTTCCTATAACGTGGGAACTACTATTTACCGCTGGCGCAACGCCGCCGTATGTCTTAATAGTCCGATGATGGATGATGATGATGGACCGGGCTTAGCGGCATGAAACTACGCAATTTCGAGACACACTCCCCAAAATGTAAACGAAAGAAAACCGACGGACTAGCAGCTCGGTATCGTTACTCAAGACTAGATTTCACTGGACGAGTGCACCATAACGACAATGAACTTTCATGGGAAGAGGGTAAGACTTTCATAGCACGTGACTCAATCGATTTTAGCACGTGGTATTTTGTTGATTCATCCCAAAGATGAGAACAGGATACCTACTCGAGCACATACAAGATCGAACTTTTTTTTAGGTGAAGAGTCATCAGAATGACTTCTCCCGCTCCTGGACAGAGCGGCGTAACTTTTTACTGACTAAACCCCACCCCGTTTCTTCTTTACCTTTGCTCCAGGATACCGGGTTTTCCTTTCGGAAGCACACTCAAGCCCCAGATACTTTAACCCTGCTAGCCCCCTACAATAAGATCGAACTTTCGTTTGATAAAAGTTCTGAAGCTGTTACAGTGTAAAGTTCTCACCTTTGATAAGATGCCCAATGTCTTGACAGCCAGTTGTGCTTTTACCTCGATGTCTTCTTCTTATGAGCCGCAATTGAGGGTAGATATCAAAGTTGCTCCAAGAAGCTCGAGATGATTGGTTATTGGCGAGCTCACCCCGCAAAGATGAAGCCGGGCGAAATTGAGTCCAATTAGCTAGAAAGAGATACATATTATATAATTTTATATGCTGCCATAACATGTAATGCTGTCAATCCATTCAATCTATTCAATAGGAGTAACGAGAACTCTCATCAAGCACACTCCAGTTTTCATAGTAAAATGTTAGAAAAACGCACATGCATCTGGCGATCTAGCCACGTGGCTTTTGTTGCTATATTAACTCTTGAGCATCCATTACCTATGGTAAATGATAACTTCAAACCCCATTTTTTGCACAATAAAGTATAATGTGAAAGATATAAAAATAGTGATTTGTGAAAGATCAAAAATCACTATTTTTATATCTTTCACGACTTCCAGGAGCTTTAGAAAGGATACGAAGTCCTAAAGCCATCTCCAAAATTGTCCCAAGAAACTTTTCAAGAAAATGCCCAACTGATGACCATCCCGGTGTACAATTACCAAAGAGAATAGGGCCAAAAATATCCTTTAGCTATTTTTTTAAGGTGGGTAATAATCTCAAGGGAGGAAAAAGTAATCATCAGAATGACTTCTCCCCTCTTGGGGAGAACGGGAGGGTGTGTCAGACTTTTACTGACTAAACCTCACCCCGTTCCTTCTTTGCCTTCGTTCCAAGGTCCCGGATTTTCTTTTCGGAAGCCCACCCATGGCCCCAGAAGCTGCCTACCTGCTGAACCCCTACAGTCTGCTGACATCTGTAGGTACCACAAAAATATCCCTTAGCTATAGGTTCGAGTTTTATTTTCTAGATTGAGTACAGATTTATTTGCTAGAATACAGAAACATTTGGTGGTTATAATTTCAAATGATTTCACTGTATTTGACTTAATATTTATATTAAGTAGGTACAAGTATGCTCAACTGGAGCATACATCACGGTAATGTACTCGTAAGTATCTATTACTTTGTATGGTAGAGCCACAGTAGAACTATGTCCTCTTCCTGACCAGTTTTAGTCAATACACAGATAGATAAAATAGCAGATGGTGCCTTATACATTAAGGTGGGCCGACTGCCGCATCTGTAAGGGGGCAAAATTATTATACTGAGGTGTTCAAGTAAATCAAGTTTAACAGAACAATCCCTGAATCGGCCAAGAGTTCAAATACCAGCAAGTTACTGGAAGATTGTTTCCGTAATGGGATAAAAAAATACAAAAGAAATGTGCGTAGACATTAGCGACCACTTCAATGGCTCCACCGTATGCGTGGGTTTTCAGACAGTGAGCAATGGGTAGCTCACCGTCTGGCTGTCCGGTAACAGTCCAGACCGAACCTGAGTCGTCGTCGGCCTGTAGGTGTCAAAAACCGTTGTGACACAGCAGGATCGAAGCTTACTGGGGCTATGGGTTGTGCGAAAGAACAGGAGTGGGTTTCAGTCAGTAATAGTCTGACAGGCCCTCCCGCTTCGCCCAAGAGCTGGAGCAGGAAGTATGAATAAGATAGACACCATAATATTGGAATAGTATTTAGTAGGCAGTGGTCACGTGAAGAGGAGAGATGAAACGCATGTTACTAAAGCAGTTATGAATTTACATGTAGACGGATGGAGTCCTCTCCATCCGTCTACAGAGGGAGGCCAAAGAAAAGATGGATGGATTGTGTGAGGACTGATATGAAAGAAAAGGGAGTTAGTGATGGTACGATCGGTGACACTGACATGACCGAATGGAAGAAAAAAACGTGTTGTGCCTACCCCAAGTATTATGGGATAAGGGCAGAAAGAAAAAGAAGATTTATTAGGCAGTACCAGCTACTGAAGAATCTGCCACGCTTCCGTCTAGACTGCCAAGCCCCTCGTATTTTGAACGGGGTGAACAGCGACTGTCTACCACTACTTACCCCTCGCTATTATTTTTGTCAATCTTCGTAGTACAGTGAGACTAGTATCCTTCCTTATATGAGGCACTCCTGAGGCCCTACCACGAGCTCTAATCGCGATCCATTTCACGACCTAAACTGAACTGTAAAAGGGATGAAGCTATAAAGGTTGTATGCGTGTAGAGCTCTATCTTCCTTTTTCGCCTCACAAAGATTTAAGTTGTAATTACTAACAAATTCATTTAATATACATAGTTTTACCTACCTATGTATGTTAGTCTTTAAGGTATTTATGATACGGGAACTGTTTATCAGAAATAAATTGATTATTATTTACCTCGTCATCGTAAGGCCCCTGATCGCCTTAGAAGCCGGGTGAACATATAATTTTTGGCCAAAAGCGCGCGTAAATAAAACTTAATTAAGTATAGCCCCTTACTTGGTAATAATAAATTATAGATAGCGGTAAAAGAAACAGTCGTTCTTCTTACCATTTTGGCGTGAAAGCTGGTGGAACATACCGTAGTGCAGCGGTTCCCAATATTTCTTATAGAGCGACCCTCTTTGCAAGTTTACTTGTAAAATATCTGCTTGAAGTAGCTGTACATTATTCAAGGAATATAGAAACTGAATAGTTCTTATGACGTTCTCATTTTTTTCTTTTTTATTTGATATTTGTTTTTTGACCTAACCCTTTAACAGCTTACTTCGGATAGGTCCGACAGGTGTTTTCGTGACCTATGTCCAGGGTATTTGCAACTGCGTACACCACCTCGTTTCGCTCTTCAATCCACATAGGTGACGGAAGAGCTGACGAACGCGAGTGTTTGTCGGATATCTCCGATATTGGCAGTAAAAAGGTTAATAAGGTACCTATTGTAACTTCCATAAATCCAGGTTTGCCTAAATATGATGTTGCACGATCTAATAGGATTTTCAAAGCTATAGTACCTACGCACAGAATGTTATTCTTGGGATACACTGCTTCAAAATTCCATCTCCTAGAGAAGATGCCTGAGTCCCAGCAGTGGGAACATTATAAGGCTGATGCTATGCTACTGCTTCAAAATAGAATTCAAATCTTTATCGAATCACAATTTTAGTTTCACTAGAAGCTTCCAACCTGAGCGTACCAGTTTGCGACGCCCCGGGGCATCGCGCCACAGTTTGGGAACCCTTGTGAATTGGATTCTAAGAAACACCTAATCAGTACATTAACGGCTGTTCCAATCAAATTGATAGTTAAACGGAGTATTTTCTCCCTATTGACGGATTTGCTGACTTCAGGTCAGCCTGCAGTCCATCAAATGACAACCGTTTCTTTCTTAGAATAATATACAGACTTTTCTTTACGAATCAATTAACATCTTCGCTTTATAAGTAACTATTCTATTGAACATATTCTTAAAAGTGTTAAGTGATAGTAGAACAGTATCCCAAGGAATCAAACTCCCAGGATAAAATGTCCTTTATGCTATTCCAGGACATGATGTACCTGTATACCAAGTTTTATTGACATCCGTTTTTAAAAAAACATCCTCATCAATTTTTGATTATTTGAACATTTAATTGTCCACGTCAAATATTTTCTTCGACTTCAAAAGTACCTGTATGATAAATAAAGTTGAAGCAACTTTTTCCGCAATGTACACCTGCTTTTTTTACAGACTCAGTGTCAGACTTTTACTAACTGGGCACAAATCCAGGCTCTCTCACACCACACGAGTCACGCGTGGAAAACTACGCGCCGAAGACGACAAATGAATTAGCAAGTGAGGCCGCCAAACAAGAGCGACAATCACAGGAATGCCGCCGAATGGAAATACAGCCGTGAATGGAACAGCAACAAGTAATTACCGTCTCAATGAACTTGGACACAAGCATGGCTCCATCTTTGTCGGCATTGTCTACGAACACTTTACTACGCCGCGCCGGCTCTGAATGACAATTAAGTTGTTTCTGAAGAAACGGGTGGGCACTTCACCTTACGTCTTGAACTATTACTAGTACTGCATGTTGTAGTTACTCAGATACCCGCGAAACGAGACACAATAGTAAAACAATAACAGCGCGGTCTCATAGGACCGGTTGGGGATTCAAACGTTAAGTTGAGTGAATAGTTTGTGGGTAGTACGATACGGTTAACCTATCAATACCCGCGAAACGAGACACAATAGTAAGACAATAACAGCGCGGTCGCATGAGACCGGTCGGGGATTCATGAATTTTCCTCAGACGATTTTTGATGATTTACAACAAATTGTTAAGAGCGCACCGAGTTTCTAGCGCTAATCGACTTTAGGTTTTCTTTGCGCTCTGTGTATGTGTGCGTGAGGCACACCGGCAAGCGAGCGAGCGAGCCGCGCGCGCGTCACCGCGCTGTGCCGCCGTACAATATTATTACGTGTATTATTACTATTTTGTAACTTTTTTCCGCTTCGCTTCTGGAATAATACTCGCGGAAGGCATAGCTTTTTTTCGTTTTGCTGACTCTTTCTTATCTATTGCGTCTAAAATATATTGTGGCTCACGAATTTCCATTTTTCTGTCTAGCCTTGAATCAATTATTTCTGGTAGAAGACAATCAAAGTAAAAACTTTGTTTCCATAATGTTCTTCCAGAATTATATTATTATCTCTTTTTATTGCTTCTATTTTTTTACTGAGTAATTACCGAGAATTCAGTATGAATTTAGCTGCATAAAATATTTTCATCACATACTTAGTAGGTACCACCGTAGGCGCATGCTTGCGGGCGACGAGCAATGGGTAGCTCGCCGTCCGGACGTCTGGTAACAATCCGGACCAAGCCCTGTCGTCGATGGCGCGTGTTGTTCCACGCGCGCCTCAAAGAGATGTCAGCAAACTGTAGGGGACCGACAGGGCCAAAGCCTTCTGGGGCCTGGGTTGACGAAAGAGATCCCCGAGACCACGGAATTAGGGCAAAGAAGGAACAGGAGTGGGTTTTAGTCAGTAAAAGTCTGACACGCCCTCCCGCTCCGCCCAGAGCAGGAGAAGTCATTTTGATGATTCCCCAACAAAAAAAAAATATTTCGTAGGTGGGCAAAGAAGGAACAGGAGTGGGTTTTAGTCAGTAAAAGTCTGACACGCCCTCCCGCTCCAACCAGAGCGGGAGAAGTCATTTTGATGATTCCCCAACTAAAAAAAAATATTTCGTAGGTGGGCAGAGGAGGAACAGGAGTGGGTTTTAGTCAGTAAAAGTCTGACACGCCCTCCCGCTCCGCCCAGAGCGGGAGAACTCATTTTGATGATTCCCCAACTAAAAAAAAATATTTCGTAGGTGGGCAAAGAAGGAACAGGAGTGGGTTTTAGTCAGTAAAAGTCTGACACGCCCTCCCGCTCCGCTCAGAGCGGAAGAACTCATTTTGATGATTCGCCAACTAAAAAAAAATTATTTCGTATGTGGGCAAAGAAGGAACAGGAGTGGGTTTTAGTCAGTAAAAGTCTGACACGCCCTACCGCTCCGCTCAGAGCGGGAGAACTCATTTTGATGATTCCCCAACTAAAAAAAAATATTTCGTAGGTGGGCAAAGAAGGAACAGGAGTGGGTTTTAGTCAGTAAAAGTCTGACACGCCCTCCCGCTCCGCCCAGAGCGGAAGAACTCATTTTGATGATTCGCCAACTAAAAAAAAATTATTTCGTTTGTGGGCAAAGAAGGAACAGGAGTGGGTTTTAGTCAGTAAAAGTCTGACACGCCCTACCGCTCCGCCCAGAGCGGGAGAAGTCATTTTGATGATTCCCCAACAAAAAAAAAAAAATCGTAGGTGGGCAAAGAAGGAACAGGAGTGGGTTTTAGTCAGTAAAAGTCTGACACGCCCTACCGCTCCGCCCAGAGCAGGAGAAGTCATTTTGATGATTCCCCAACAAAAAAAAAAATATTTCGTAGGTGGGCAAAGAAGGAACAGGAGTGGGTTTTAGTCAGTAAAAGTCTGACACGCCCTCCCGCTCCAACCAGAGCGGGAGAAGTCATTTTGATGATTCCCCAACTAAAAAAAAAATATTTCGAAGATATTTTTTTTTCACTCTCAAATATATTTTTTTCAGTATTCTCTTTATTTTCAAAATTCGCGGTCTGTAATATCTTGATCTAGAAAGATAAAATAATTGTTTTTTAAAATATCCCATTTGAAAAAAAATATACCCAAGTCAGATAATTGGTAAATAAGTATGTAGGTAGGTACATATACGTATACGAATATTAATTCATTTTTTCATGCAACCGTTTAGCATTGATTTTTCGCCAACCACTTCTCTCCCTTGTTTTGTTTACTTTATTCCTCATTTTAAATAGGTACGAGTACCTACAGTGAATTTTAACACAATTTTACTCGTAACTTTTTTAAACCCGTGCGTAATCGCAAGCGACACAGGTTCCCCATTCGACGGCCGAAGCATGACTAAAGCGGATAGGAGGGAGGCGAGGCGGCTCTAGTTATGATGGGCTGGTTGCGCGCCAGTTTAGGTATTTCCTTCGTATTGTTAAACAAATACACATTTTGAAAATATAAAGTGTATACGGTATACATAACATGTAGTTTTGTTAATATTAAAAATCTGAGAACCTTCCGTCAAGAATTCACGTCGTACTAAGCGTTTATTGTGGTTTTTAGAGGTATCTTTGTGAATTTCTTCTATCGAGCAAACTTTATCAAATCGTGTTTCCATCTTATATACGGCCTAGTATATATCCTCAATAATACCAACATATTTTCTTAGATTTTAATTTAATTACTTACTACTTCAAACAAGGGTTATCAAAACGTGTTTTTGTGTATAAAAAGCTCGGTGCCTTCTTAAGGGCGTGTTAAACTTTTACTGACTAAAACCCTCTCCTTTGTTCCTCCAGGGCCCCGGGATTCTCTTTCTTACCAACCCAGGGCCCAAAAGAGAGTGTATTGTTTCTACTATGATTTTACCACTCTTATTTTGTTCTATTGATGGTATTGATATGTCAACGGCTTTTTTTGTCTTATCCCAGATGGTTCCTTAGATTTTTTTCATTTCGTTACTACCTAAGAATACAACTTTTTACAAAAAAAATATGCCTGCCCTTTTCCCAACTAAACATTTTACATAGCCCGTCTGCTATCTGACCTCTACAACCCGCCACTACCTAGTAATTGGATAATACGTTAGTTCTTGGAAAGACGTTAGGCTTGATGTCAGATTTTCTAGCTTCTGAGTAACTGTCATCATCTACCTAGCCTTTTCCCTACTATATTGGGGTCGGATTCCAGTCAAACTGGATTTAGCTGAATACCAGTATATTACGAGGAGCAGCTGCCTACCAGACTTCCACAACCCATTAACTGGGGTAACACGGTACGTCATGGCAAGACTAGAGTCAGATTTACTGGCTTCTAACTATCCGTAACGACTACCAAGAGAAGATCTACAAATGACAGCCGGGACAAACGGCTTAACGTGCTTTCCGAGGCATGAAGAAACTCGGTATGTTAAGATGGTCACCCATCCATAAACCAACTTCGCCAAGCGTTGCTTAACCTTGAAGATCGACCCGTGCGACTGTTATTATCTAGCCACGAGCTTCTGAGTAACTGTAATGACTGTCAAATCAAAAACTGTAAGAGGCTACAGTTTTGGTTTAAGGCGGAAGACCCTCCCGAGTATCACCTTTGTGCACACCGCCCGGAGGACATAGTGAACTATACTAGGAGGTATGCCCCGCTTTGGTGGAGCACCACCGCGTCCTAGAGGTAATAGCCGGCGGCGACCTTTCGAAACGGGCCATGAGGCCTGAACCAGGCCATGAGCCAGAGGTAATGGGAAGTGGTTGCTTCTTTCTGCAAAGCAGTAATGCTAGCGAAAGAGATTTATTTATTTGTTTATCCTCATAACGGAACGCCTTTCAGCAATTACACCGTTCGAGCACAAATAGGTTTAGTATCTGCTACACATTGTAGCATCGTGTGCGCGGTTGAGCACCTAGTAGATCAAAGGTGGGTCTCGTACGCTCGGTTACTCAGTAGGTCAAGCCAGCGCTCCTCCACGATTCCACATGTACGGATGGCCACAATGGTAGCTCGCCGTCTGCTCGTCCGAAGCACTGAAACTGACAGCGTGTAGTGTACCTCACGCGCCTAAAGGAGATGTCAAAAAAACTATAGGGGCCAGTAGCCCACTTGAGTCACAGAGAATTTCTGACACGACCTCTCACTCTACCCTACGACAGAACGAGAGAAGTTGTTGAAATATTTTGC
Organism: Mythimna separata; assembly: GCA_030763345.1. Taxonomy (NCBI): domain Eukaryota; kingdom Metazoa; phylum Arthropoda; class Insecta; order Lepidoptera; family Noctuidae; genus Mythimna; species Mythimna separata. The sequence continues at coordinate 14,112,866 of CM061167.1, read as the reverse complement.
ACGTAAGTATTTTGTTTTTTTTTATATCGAGTCGGTTGCATTTTTTGATGCATTTATTATTACTACGGTTTTTTACAGAGAAAATGTTAAATCTAAGTAATGTGTAAGTAAAAAAAATTTTTAACCACCACCTTTTTGAGGTGATGCGACATGGCTGCTTGCTTCACACCGTTAAGCTATTCCAGTTCAGGAATTTATAATGTACGAATACCTACCTACCATAATGCAATATAATTGATCAAACCAATTTACTAGATAGGAGTACTTAGGCAAAAATCGATAATTGCCCTCGAAAATGTGTCACCATTTACAAATAGGTCACTAATACACATCACTGACCTCCATGAGTAAACGTTTACCTACATCGCTCTAATTCTTCCACTCACAGCGTCATTTTAACACATAGGAAGCCAGCAGGCGCTAAATAGAAAACGGTAACACCCCTAACACTTTGCACAAACAGATAACCGTTATCACCCACTTTATTTATACATGATTGACATGTCTCCTCGCATTTCGTGACAATTTCTATTGGGATTAGGACCAGTGAAACGGATACCTGTGTTTCAGTGGACACAAATGACCGAGAGGTTTTTTCAATCAATTAGTTACTGTGTATACTTTGCGGAGAAGAATCAGAGAAACATGGGGTCAACAAGTTGGTGGTTAGTTATCTCCGCTTTAGTGGTAGCCGCTGCAGCCACGAACATCAATAGGGTCCTTCACGAAGAGGATGATGGGTTTGATGAAGAAGACAAATACGACCACCCAGAGAGCTACAATGCTACTGCACTTGGTGAAAGGAAGGGAAAAATTTGTAAGTAATTTTATTTGGATAATTGTTAATTTATCATTTTAATATAGTACCTACCTGCTAAGATCTCAGCTCATTTACTTTCTTTGCTTTTCCAAAGCTATGCGAATTTTATTATGATAGCACCAATGCAAATGTAATATCTAAGTATTACCTAAATGTTAGTCGATACAAAAGATAGCTTTGTCGACGACGACCTAATCAGGTACATCATACCCGATTAGGTCTCATACCCGATTAGGTCTAGGAAGAAAAAGACCTATGTTGCACTGTGTAAAAGGTTAAAGTTACGTAAAATTTAAAGGTTAGATACCTATGTGTTATTAAAAAATTTTCCTCTACAAAAGTCCTAAAAAACGAGTCCTTAAACTTCACACACACACAGTAACCTTTCTGAAATAGGTAATGCATTATTTGCGAAGGTGTTTTTATTAGCAGATTATGATACAAGTGTGTAATGTGGGTGATTACCGTCGCGATGCACGGTGGTGTTAAGTCTTAATACCAGAGAACCAAGAACGGTACCGATTACTCACGTGTCTCATACGACGTTTTTCGGCTCACTTGTGAAGAAAATATATGAAAAATTTAGTAGGTATATGAAAAGTTTATTTAGAGAAACAGTTCGTAAATCTGCAGTCAGTAAAGTTTCAAATTTGATGAAAGATTTAATTAATTATAAAATATTTTTTCGACACATAGTTTTAAAATAATGCCGCAATAAAATAATGATGTGCGAATATTGTAGGTAACTCTAGAAGCAGGGGAACGCACCGCTGACTTTACAGAAAGGTAGCGTGTGCTCGGATGGTGTAAAAATATCCCATTAGGAAAAGTTTTACAAGATATCCATATTGCCCGTAAGTAATAGAAGTAAAGCTGACATTGTGAAGTCTTGCTTAAAAACTTGCCCGCTATGGAAATACAGCAACAGAACACATTTGAGTGGAAATAGTAACCTTCTAAGTAACTTTTAATAGGAAACAGGAAAATACCCTATTGTGGAAACCAAACCGAAATTGATCGTGATTTAGGTCAGAAAGTTACCCTTACCAGCATTGTATACCTAAAGAGAATGTTGACGAAATCAATAAATACTGGGTAAACTTCCAGGAGATGATCATCAACACATTTCCATTGATATAATGTAATGGATCAACAAAAAGCGCAATATTATCCTCAAGAATTCCTGAATTTTCTATATCCGAGTGGCCTTCCACCACATTTGCTCAAATTAAAAACTAATAGATACCTACACCAATTATTTTACTTAAAAACCTACTACCAATTTATGTAACACAGTAAAATTTCTTCATAATTACGTGATCGGTGCCACAGCTCTCAACTTTTATCTGGTCCAGCAGTTGGGCAAATATGATGCGCATACGTTGCATAGTCACATACTTATGATACCGACGGACTTTCCCTTAATTTTTTAATAAATTCGATTTCCGTAGATGGTATTGTTTGCGGTAGCAAAGCCCAGGGAAACAAAGCCCAGGATCACAGGGCAAATAGCCGTCAAGCACGTAGGAATCGATTCACGCCGAGAGTGTTTTAGCAACTTTATGTTGCCCAATCAAGATCTGATCTAACCAAAAATATATTGTGCGTAGAAGTCCTTTAGAATGTTGGCTACAGGTCTTAAACTATGACAATTAGTCACAGAAGAATTCAACTGTTCTGTGCGATTAGTAGGTACTAATATTGTCATAGTTAGGTATATGACCAAGTACGTAGGTACCTACTTTCACCCAACGTTCTAATTCTACAGTTCCTTTCTGAGTTATGTATATTTGTAATAACTTGATGTACCTACCTAAAAACAGCATTTTAGTGTACTTAGACATTATTATAATATTTCCAATTCTTGTTGCTTAAATAATATGAAATATTGTATAACCGAAGGAAAATAGGTCCGTTAATCGAGGTTGGAAATATATGAACAGCAATTAGGTACATTCAGATAGGTACGAGTACCTACCTAACTATCTATTTTATTAATAGAGATGTTTTGTTTTGCTGATTGCAGACATGATAAGGAACCCATATAATATATTTGTATAAATCTTTGCAATTGAAACTCTATAAGGACAATAGCTGTATTCAAACAAATCATTCAGCCTATCTAGTGGTTGACGAATAACCGCAATATATTCGACATAACCCCAATACCTGTACTGATTTGCATAGTATTCTGCTGGCCTAAACATTATAGCGGCCATTGTCCTTTTATATTACCTCTCTAGTGCCTGAACCATTGCCCTGAAACCTAAAAACCTCCCTTCTCCACATATTTATTTCTGTTTTCTACTTAGAGGGGTCAGCCGTATCGGTAAAACTCTAATTCTAAAATCATCTAGAGTCTAATGGAGCCACTGTGGTGAACATACATATGTTGTGGTGGTGGTTGACTGGTAGAGAATGCCTTGATGCATTAAGTCCGCCTATGTACCACCATTGTACATGAAGTTTAAATAAATAAATAATAAATAACATATCTCCAAACCATAACCCTTCTTTTACCTTTGCCGTAGTCGGGTAGATACCTTCTAATTCATGAATCCCCGACCCGGTCTCATAGGACCGCGCTGTTGTGTCTCGTTTCGCGGGTATTGATAGGTTAATGATCACTTTCAGAAACCCAATACTGCACCTAGTGTGTGTAGTGGTACTTAACACAAGTTTTTTTTTTTAAACAGACGTTGCGTTCTTGGAGGTTAGTTGCACCAGCTTCCTACCGAAAATACTTGCAAATAATGGCAGCCACTGGTTTTGGGGCTTTCGTTCAAAGTGCAAATTTTACAGAACTATTTCTAACATGGAGCACCACAATCTGGTTATTTGCTGCATGAGTTCTAAAGACATCTGTGGTTTCAGTGTTCCCCTTCGTGAGTATCGTGAGGTTCGCGAACACGGAGTGCGCGACCACGAACTCCATGAGCGGCACGTGCCTGGCGCGCAGAGAGTGCCACAACCTGAACGGGACCATCACGGGCACCTGCGCCACGAGGAGAGGCCGCTGCTGCGTCGGTAAGTACCACGAGCTTTTTAAACTGGCTTAAAATTCAAGCAGTTCGTTGTGGCGACACTTTAGGGAGGTTTATATTTAACAGTGGTAACTGCCCTGATTGGGCCGTGGTGGCCCAGAGGTTACTGCCGCAAATTAGAAGTTGTTGGTCGCAAGTTCGAACTCAGCCAGGCGCATCTCTTTGTGTAATTTATTTCATCACCGCTGCTCTCAAAGCGGTGAAGGACAATATCGTGAGGAAACGGTATATCCTAGACTGAAAAAATTGGAAGACTTATGACCTCCACGATCCGCACTGGGCACGCGTGCCCTTTCCATTTCATAGAGAGAAGGCCTGAGTCCAGGACAGTAGGAACATTACAAAGCCGATAGTGCTAAGATGCTAATGTTATATCTAACAATCGTCGTCTATCATTTCTGGTCCCGTTAATTTGTCAGTAACTTTTCAACACCTGAAACTGCGTATATTTCAGTGTCTCGTTCCTGCGGTGCCACAACGAATGTGAACAACACTTACTTCACGAGCCCGGGGTACCCGGCCGCGTACGCTGGCGGCCCAGCGTGTTCCATGATTGTCAACCGGTGTAATGCCAACGTTTGTCAGGTAAACCAACTTTATAATAATAATAAACGTCCTTCTAATTTATATTGTTATGGCCAATCACAATGACAGTTACTCAAGCTCCTACGCAAGAGATTTTATAGTTCACAATTGTGTGCTCAAAATGAATTCCGATGGCACGGCAATCCACATGACCGGTAAGAGATCAGAGTGCCTGGTATGAGTTTGTTTTAAGTTAACGCGATCGACGCCTTTATGACGTTTGGTGTTTCGACTGGTCCCCTTAAAGTTCTTAACCAATCAAAGAGCCAAACGCGGTAAACGTTTCAATCGTGTTTACATTAAACAACTCGCGCTCAGCGACAGCAGGACCACTGGCTTTATATTTACGTCATTTGTCAAACATCTTAATATACATAAGTACATTGGACATCCAAAATCGTGAGACAAAAGGGCTTTTATATGACGCCCACGTACCGGAAGATTATAGCGTTGGAAGGGCCCACAAGGGCACCGAAGACCTGGTGAAGGCGGAGGGTATGTTTTCTTGGCAAGAAGCTCAGGACCAGTTGACGCGATGCGCCGATGTTAGGAACACCGGCAGTGGATGAATTCCGGCTGAAATGATGATATAACACAAAATAAAACACACATTTTCGGCCTAAATATGTATTTATTTAATGGTAGGAGAATCTACCGTTATAGTTTGTTGCAGTTTTGCCAAATAAAAAGTAGTAGAAAACTCAGCATCAAAAAGAAGAAATCTTCTTCAAAGTTACTAAAAAGAAAACCTAACTTAACACTTTTCAATGTCCAGCTCCGCATCGACTTCCTGGACCTGGTGTTAGCTCAACCTGACGGCGACGGGAACTGCGCCACTGACTCCATATCAGTGACAGGAGGGAACACCATCGTTCCACTACTCTGCGGAGACCTCACTGGCCAATCCATCTTCGTGGACTTCAATGGAGGCACAGCCATCACCATCATCGTGTCTGCTACCTTGGCGACTACCTTTGCAAGGCGGTGGAACATTAAGCTGATCCAGCTTGGATGTGATTGTCCTGGGATAGGTAACTATTTATTTTTATTTATTTATTTTTTTTATTTTATTTATTTTATCCAAGAAACTTTACAATTGTGAATAATGATTTTGCCATACACGAAAGCCTCTTAGGGCTTATCTGTGTGCTGGCGAGCCGCTTAATTACATTGACTACTTCACTAGCAACTCAAATAACAAATCAAATAAAACAAGAGAGAATACAGTAACATACCTACCCACATTATATAATGCAACACGATACGAACGATGCAACTAACAGTAAGCGTTTCTATATATTAATATAGAAACGTTTATACTTATACTTCGTACTTTTCGAATTCTCCTTATATTTTACCTGCAATTCCTCTGGGAGTTTGTTCATGAAGTATGGTATTACATACTCGGAAACCCTAGTTCCGTAAACATTATTGTACTTAGGCAGAATGTATTTGTTTTTATGTGCTATGCTTCTCAGGAAGTTATTTTTTTGACTTCTGGTTTTATCGCGTCCAGAAACGGGTTCACTTAGCCTTAGGCGATGAGGGCCATAGCTCAGAGTGGCGGAATGGCAGACTACGAGGCTTGCTGCGTACGTCGTCGTTTCTAGAGCCAAGCACTTCTTATTCCAGACTTATAGCCACTACTAAGACTAAAGAAAATCGTTGACTAATATGGGTACCTATGGATGTATGTGCAGATGTTATTTTATGAGAACGTTTCATGCTCACAGAAAAACATGTGCACTAAACGCACATCCATATACTCGTACCTATCTGTGCTGGTGAAATACAAGTATATTTAGAACCACTTATATAGAACCACTATAGGGCCATTAGTAGTAACAGCACGCGTCAGTATAGAATTCAAAGTGCAATTCAATTATGTACCTATCAGGGTCCAGATATAATTTAAACATCAGTATAAAGACTAACTTACGCCAAATTATTTTACAATTTCAGAAAATGCGTCGTACTAATTACCTACGTCAGAAAGCGACCAGATAAAAAAATAGTGTCGGAATAATATCCTAATATAAGTATAGTACTTTTGAGTTAGGTCATTCAAAGTTTATTTAATAAAAGACTTTTTCTTTCTTGAAAGTTTTATTACTCATTTCCCGTCATCAATACAAGGGCCAAGAGCCTCGTCATTGCCTGATTTTATGAAAACTACGAATTTAATCAGGATATAAACGTATGTATTTAGTAAAACACTTAGTATTCAATCCAGTTTTCATAATCTCATTCTCTCTTATTTAATATTAAATGATCGGTGAATCAAAAAAAGAAAATTGCTCGCTTTTCACCCGAAGTCTTCACCCGAATGACTAGTTTTCCTTCAAGAACGCCTACTCAAAAGCGTGTAGCAACAAACCGTCGAACTGCGATATTGCAGTGATCTCTTATTTTTGCTGATCGATCATTAATTGGGTCTTATTGTTCTCTTATACCTCATCTAGATACTACCTACCTGTCTACTTTCTTTATATATACCTACTTGTAGGCAGACACAACTTTCTTGTTCATCAACGAGTTTTTCAGACTTCCTCTTACCTATGAACACCTCTGCAATACACATTTACCTCTTATAGCACCGAACGGCTGTCTCCAATACTACACTGGAATATCGGGAAGGATCAACAGCTTCAACTACGGAACAGCAGCCAACGCAGTGCTGAGTGCTTCCCTGGTCACGGGCACCCGGCAGATCGTCAACATGAACTACGGGATATGTATCAGAATGGAAGCTGGCTATTGTGCTATACAGTACGCTCAGGTGAGACTAGATTAATTGCTAAACTGTACTATATTAACACAGAGAATCAGGTTTACATGTTTCCAATGCTAGAACTTATGAGGTGCCCTATGTCCGTTGCCCGCACACTGCTGTACCATGGTTATTAGTTGGTAAGCCTCGGAAAAGTAAGGTTGGTAGCGTCATTTACAATGCCACTTATGAACAAAACTAGGTAAACCTGCATCGTGCAATTAGAGTTGCTCGCTCCAAACCATGGTCTGAACCAGGGTTCAACGCAAAAGGTCGTCGTCGCTGATCGCCTCCACTAGGACACAGCGGTGATTCGCCCAAGCGGTAGTGCCAACTCTACCGTGTCCTCAGGGCAGTCCACACAACGGTGATACCCGGGCGTTTCTTTCACCAGAACCCGAAAGACGAATCTTCTGAACCGGCCATGTCCGGTGAGGATTTACGCCAAGCAGAAAGTGAGGACGTACGTCTCTTCAGCAAAACCTCAAACAAAGAACTTATGCGCTAATTCATTGTGTCAATCAAGTTCATGTTTCGAATTAAATGTCTTTTCTGCAATACCTAAGTACTTATGAAGTTTAAGTCTGTTGATTAAAAAAAATAGGCACTATTAATAAATATTGGTTTGTCTTATTAATAATAGAAGTTAATTAATATTATTTAAAAAGTTACTTACCACAACAATGGCGCCTACAGTGACAACTACGCGCGCACGTAGGACTCAACGGCCGCGTCGCGTTGAATTCGCGTCAGCCGCATCGGTTTACTTCACAACCTGTCGCGTTGACGCCCACGTCCTACGTGACGCGTCGCGTTAGTCATCTTGTCTGTAAGAGGTACAGATAAGATGAAGATGGGGTCTTGTCTTATCTAGGTAGAATTCGCAAGCCTCGGCAGGCCATACAAGTAAAGCATTCTCTAAAAGGCATCACACCCAACCTGACCGCTGCCAGTTCGCAAATACTTGGCTTTAGTTACCTCTTCACACAGTTACTCTACATATACAGCGTTTTTCCTTTTTTTTTCTCCCACACATTTAGATGTTTATGCCATACTACCCAACATATATGTAATCCTAGTATAATGAACCCCTTATTTTCCGTCGCCCAGGTTGCAGGAGACGCATTCTCCTTTACACTGACGGGAGACGTGGAAGGTGCTGACAACACGGTGCTCGGCACGACCATCGGAGCTGTGAACGGCCTCAACTGCTTGACGGACTTCGTGGTGATACCGAACCCTATCGTGGCGGCCACGGCCTTGCCTGCAGGCACGGACCGCTTCTGTGGTCTAGGCTTCGTCCCCGTACAAAGTAAGTTTCTGTAAGGTTTTTTTTTTTTTTTCGCCTCCTAACCAAATCCAGCTGAGAGCACTGGCATTCAGCTGGTTTATGTAAAGCGTCTACCTCCCTGGGCCTCAAGTCTGTTATTTTATTAGAATTGTTAATCATTTGCTTCATAATTGTTGATCGTGTCAGTTTGGTACTACCAAACTTGTCTTTGACTTTTCACTTGAGGCCCGACGCAATTACTTGGTAGCACGATACCTCTGGAAAACAGGGGTAGTGTTGATGTACGCCTCAATCTTATTTATATTGTGGCATTAACTTTTTGTACGTTTTGTTAAGTTCACCTAGCTCCATCCGTTTTTAATTGAAAGACTTAGAGGCCAAAACCCAGCAGTGTTCGGGGCTACAGTAGCTATTTCAAATAATCTCGCAACAAAATTTTCCGATGCCTAATGCTATAAACCGTATCCTAATCATTCTATTTATTCCACAGGCGGAGCAAAGCCGTTCGTTCTATACGTGGTGACGAACGCCAACGAAGGAGCGACAGCGCTCTCGCCACCTGACATCGCTAACCGAGGATTCTCACTACAATATACACAAATTGCTTGCTGATCTCCTATCATGGTTTACCTAACAGATCTCTTTTATAAAGGCTACTTAATCGTGGTCAGTTCCGTCTTCAGATTTTCAAAATTTGTACTATGATTGGTTCAAGTCTCTACACACTGAGTGGACAAAATACGAGTCTTCAATAAGACAAGATGAAGAATTGCCTAGGACTTCCATAAAACCATTACAGATTCTAGGTACTATTCATAATGATCTGCACTAGATATGTACCTTTAAAATGTCCTGCAATTTCTAGATTTAGTTTACATAGGTATTATATAACATTTTTATATATAACATTTTTATATTTTTAGATGTTTTATGTTCTCCTCACGAAATGACAAAACACTAGCGGTAATTTTAAAGATCCATTTATTTATTTATATTTGTTTTCGTAAAATCAGATTCGTAAGGCACATGTAAATATTTTTTTGTACCTAGTACCTATAAATAATTATATAAGATTTTTTAAATTGGTTGAGGTTTCAAAATACTAAAGGCTGATTTGAAAAGAAGACTTTAAATTAACGAACTAAATCGGTTCAAGTTCTAATACTGAGTATATCGTTTATCGTTTTCTTTTCGAACACAATCAGATTGATTTTGTTTATAAAATAAGTGAAATCGGTATATTATGTTGAAAGATAACAAGACTTTTGTATTAAATAATTAATAAAATATCTTTTTCTCAGAATGTATTGTCTTATTGAAATTAAAACTACCTAACAAGATATTCCTCGAAGAGCTTCCTACATTTCATACGATATACGAGACTTCAGCTTCAGCTGGTGGTCCGAATAACATTCACTATTTGACGTATAGTCTGTTTTTTAATTTCTGTGACTAAAATGACTTTACGTGGGTTGTCGCACTTGTCACAACACTAAAGAACTGGCATCATTACTATTGTAAGTTTGACATTATTTTGTATCAGGGATTAAAAAACAGACTGCTTGATTACTGTATGGTCTAGTAGTTTTTACATTTGTTTTTTCGATCATTCGTTCGTCGTTCATGATCCAGTACTGCTTCATTACCAAATTCCATTTTCCAATGAAACAGCAAAATCATCCAACCACCTGTCTTCACGATTAAATGTACATGGAGTAAAAATAAAAAATATAACAAATAAATAATCATGTATTTTATAACAACTTTAACTAAACAATAAAATCACATGTTAACATATTGCTCTACGCCCTTCTAGTAGGTATTCAAAACAGGCACAAAACTACGTACATTATTCTACGTCGCGTGAAATGGTGCTGACAGCTAATACAAAATGGGTGCTAAGTACACAGAATTTTTGTTTTTAGGTTATAAAGGCTAAGGCGGGAGCTCCACTGCGCGCCTTAGCCTTGTAACCTTTCCTGGCGGTGTCGGAATGCCGTATATTTCCAAGCTCGCTCTTGAACTAAGAACATAGCATAGTGTGGCTTGACTTATACTCGTAGTTTGTCAAAAAATTACAAATTAGGCATCTTATATACGACTTAAATTTGACATCCATATAATACTAACAATCAGGCTAAGGTACGGTAAAAACTAGAACATTGTAAATACACCTATGTATATATGGAAGGCACAGAATCTTATAACAAGCAAATATAAATACTATAAATATAAATAACTGTTCAATATTGCGATCTAACTGTAAATAATTATCTATTTCGTATTAGGTGCTTTAAGATTAAACTACAATCTGCTAAGGATTTTATGTGTTGTATATAATTAATCTATCAATTCTTAATTCAGAATAATACGTCACAGGTACCTTTAAATCTTTAAAATATTAACAGCCTAGTCTTTCGTAGTAGGTTGGAATAGGTTGCCAATATCACTGTGCAGTAAATACTAGTTTTTACGTGGAATTACTGCCAAACCTCCTCACTCTGTTATTGGATAACAATACCTATTGGTAAACCTGGTTATCTGCGTAACTTACTAAGTACAAACTGCTATTTTCCACGGTACTTAGAGATGACAGTACTCTACTCTATACTTACGATACCTCGTGTGGTTGTTATACATAGTGACTTTAAGTAGGTGCACAACCATGTTTTGACTCCATTCTACAAGTATTGGCGCATTAACGGTCATCCGATGCTAGCGAAATTTGTTTGTCGGTCACTTGCACCTTTTATGTCATATGTCCCACATAGTCCCCATGTTTGCTTTTTTCACTCGTGGGTGATGGTGCCACAACGATAGTATTTCGAGGTTTTGGTTTAAATAATACTCCTGAGGTTGATTGTGTGTCGGAGGCGGTCTCTCCCCGTTTCTGTTTACTTGATACATTTTTACATTTACTGAAGCAAGTCTTTTTCTAGTCTTCTCCCTAAAATAATACCTGGATCTATCCGCAACATCGTTTCAAACCTACCAAACATCAATGAACATCGACGTTTGCTGATTAGGTTAATTTCCTGATATTAGCCTTTTACTCTTGCTTCCCCAGCGCCTTTAGAACGAGTGAGGTGACACTTATTAGTGAGTAGTTCAGCAACAATATTAATCTTGGGGATTAGGCAGCGGCCTGCCTAAAACCTGTTTTTAAACCTCCGATTTAAATGCTTTACAGGGGTTGTCACAACACAAAAGAACTGGCATCATTACTATTGTAAGACATTTGCCTATTTCTATTTAGTCTCAGGATTTAAAAAACTCACTTTAGTTGTGGATTGAAGATAATTTTTACTTCGTGCCAAAACAAGAGGATGTAGTGTGAGTAGACAGGTACGGAAAACTTTGACAAGGTATTCAGCTTGTAAGTCCACGGTCTATATGAGCAGAGTTGAAAGGTACCAACCATAACCCTTGCCTTAAAAGATAAGGATCTAATTGCCCGAACTTCTGTTGCTAGTTTACCTACAGTGTAGGCTATTCGTGTCCCTTTCCCTTTCACAGGCGCCTGTATTTGTATAAGCGTTGTCTGGTTTTTAAGGCATTCTACTGAAAGGTTTGGCCCTTGAAGAAGACTCTAAAGTCTGTTTTTTAATCTCTGAAACTAAACGTGGGTTGTCACACTTATCACGTCACAAAAGAACATCGTTACTATTGTAAGTTTGACATTTGCCTGTGTCAATTTAGTCTCAGGGACTAAAAAATAGACTTTATCTCTGACTACACAAACTGCTTATCCAAATGTTTTCTGAAGAGTCTTTCTATGCTTCGTTATGAAGTTAATAGCTTCTAATCTCTGAGGTGTCCATCCGTTTCATATTTATTGCGCAATGCACTCATTGTCACTTTAACCGCTTACGTCGGATTCATCACTCCTATATTTTCGTGCCCATTTCGGCTGGGGTGAAGTTTAACTTTTCAAATCTTATAGATGACAGAAGAGCTGACGAGATGGAGTACCTATTTGGTTTATGACGAGATGGAGTACCTATTTGGTTTATGACCAAATAGGTACCCAATCTCGTCGGCTCTACCTCTAACTACATACGCCCGGCGCTTAAAGGATTCACTTTCATAAGTAATTGCTCATATAGTCCGTCTAATGAGAGAGCGACCTGGAGTTTTTTTTATTTAATTGGCAACATTATTCAGCCGCAATTATTGTAGGAAAAAAAAAATAATGTGAAGTGTCAAGACATGATTCTCCTACTAGTTAGTAATACCACATACAAAATTATAGGATTTAACCTCTTTTTCTCAGGTCGCGCTTTCATTAGACGGACTATGTGCGGAAATCGCGCTAAATATTTAATATCATAACAGGGGCTGAAAGTATTAAGTAACGCAGTAACAAGGCCGCAGTTCTTTCCGACTTTTTTATAATTTTCGTCCACCGTTTGTTCAATATACAACAACACAACATTTATCGTAAAGTTTCTTTCTTGTCCATTCCCTTTTCAAGTGTCAGTAACAGGTAACAAACTGAATGCATTTAAATGTAAACAAAACAGCGCAATACTTATCACAATAAACCCAGTTTAAAGCAAACAATGTCGGTTACGCTCTCATGCTGTGATAACGTCAGATGCAGTGCATACCGCGTATACATACATGTATGTAGTATGTAATGCTTTATATCGGCTCATGTTTACGCAATGCGCAAGGTCATGGCGTACTCAGCTAGCTCGTTTGTGTTTATAACGCGGAAAACCGCAACGTACTGACCTAGTATGAGGAACGATATCTTATTTCGTAGTGAAACCTGCCAAATGTTGCTTGAAAATATACTTATACCAGAGTTTTCTCAATCGTACTCATCGGTACATCAGAGATAGATATAGATGTTTCTTTTTTCTTATACTGATATCGCAACATTTGTAATGGCCAGCAAGAATAATAAAACTAAACACACGAATATTAATAAAGGAGAAATTTTATTGTTAAGTATTCCTTCATGCCCAAATGGCTCAACGGGTTTAGATGAATTTGGACAACGAGTAGATCATTCCTTGCCAATTGTGGGTTAAGCTCGCTTAAGGTATGTTTGTATATTTATACAGTAATTCCACAAAAGATACCACGACGCAAACTTGCAAACTCTTGTAAAGTTATTGCAAGACTGCATTCAAATACTTCCAAAGAAATTTTAACACCCCCGACCCACTTTGTCGGGTAGTTTATGAATCTCATAATGGCAAACATAATTATTTCCGTAGAATTTTTTTTGTGCCAAACTTTGATTTGATAAAAAAAATCACATAAAGCAAAACCTCTATTTTTGACTCCCATAAAGGTTGAATTTGAAATTCCAAAAACCTCCCGTATCCAAACGCACTTAAAAATTTTAAAAAGAAGTTATCAAGCAAGAGGCGTTTGAATTCCTTCCATAGTTTCCACTATAGTAAAACTGCAAATCTAATACCATACATTATCATCATCTGCCTAGCCTTTTCCCAACTATGTTGGGGTCGGCTTCCAGTCAAGCCGGATTTAGCTGAATACCAGTATTTTACGAGGAGTGGCTGCTTACCAGACCTCCACATCCAATCTAATATTATACAAGGTAAAATTGATAATGTATAGCAGAGATTCCCAACGGGGACAGTGAAAGTTTTCTTGGGGATTTAAATGGGAACATTAAAAATAACAAATGATAATGACAATCCTCAACCACGACCATGAGTAGCATGATTTCAGAAACAGAGAGAATTCATTATAAATTTGTGATTATTAATAGATAATAGACAGACATAGGTACGTTATTGAATACTGTGCCATATAAGGGCACCTCCCTTCTTTTACAATTTTGTTTTCTTGTAAACGGGGCAGTAATTCATTAACGAATTTCTGATCCGCTATGTGCCGATAAGCAATTTTTAACTACAGGAAAATAACAGTTTCTGTGGTATAAGTTACGGTAACCAGGACGAGGAAAAACGCTATGGAGGTAAAACCTAATGTGAGGTTCAAGATAATGTTCCACATTGGTATGTAATTATTACGAACTGGAGAATTTATTAAGGTAAAATGTTCTATAAGTATGCTAACGGTTGGCATATACACTCCACAAGATTTTCTGTTTATATAACTAGTATAACTTTTATTTAAGTATCTTGTATATACGTAATATAACACCAACAACGACTAGTTCCAACAAAAAACTAGGTATATACATATATACATAAAATAATCTCGTAACAACATTACTAAAATAAATTGCCCTAATAACTTGAATAGGAACGAACTAAAATGGTTTTAAAAATAATTATCTCCACGACAAAGAATAATGTCCTAGTTGCTGTTCAACACCAAAACACGAATTTTTTGTAGTTACACATGGAGTCTTTTTGCAGCACGGTAGGATCTGCGTTAAGACGCAGGACGGCAAAGGTAATATGGCTGGACAAGCGCTGCAAAAAGTCCATGTGTATGCACGTTAGACGTCTAAGCATGCACGGCAATAACTTTACCCATCCGATTCTGTATTTCACTCTTAGTGTCGTAGTACCACTTCGCGACCGCCGTGTTGTCCTTCAAGTCTTGGAAGGCCCCACAGCCCTCGATGCTGCTGAGGACGCCATAGACGGTGACGTCAGCCAGGTTGGGCTTGTGTCCGCCGAGGAATGGAGTGCCTTTCTTCTGCACGGCATCCATCCAGTCGTTGACCGCATCGTACAGGGACTCGCGGGGATCATCCTTGATCTTGTGCCTGAAAGAGTTTGTTTTTAAGGTTAGAGATGATGTCTCCTATTACATTTATGCAGAATTATGAAGGGCCAAAATCAGACTAATTATTGATTTTATTTAGCTTGTACTTTCCACTGCTGGGCAAGGCCGCCTCAAAATATTCAATGTATTTTTTCTAGAGCCATCTCGACCCAGCCCTTACGGTAAGTGTCTAGGTCGTCCCGCCGCCATATCCCAGGTTGACCTCAGCGGTGGTAGCGTCGCCTACCTACTTTTTGGAGAGTCTTTAACATAGAACAAGCCGTACGGCAATGTCCTACCGACACATGGTTGACATTCCACACACACTCTCAAAACAGCTTTATGGGAAGACTTACATCGTGCATACGGCTAGAACCGAAGGACGTCGGTGTTTTGAAAGCTACAGTCTGGGGGTATTTAAGCGAAGGAGTAGATTACTTCTAGGCAAACGTGCTCCATCGTCAACCACATTAGCGTGTTCCATCAGGTGTTCATTGTGATTGACCACCTGATGGTACTGGACTATCAATAATAAACGACTAAGTATATCAAACACGTAAGTATTGCATTCGAAGAGCACAAAAACACAACTAAACTTAAATTACAACTAGCTTCTACCAGCAGTTTCGCTCGCCTGAAGGTAGATTTCTCCATACATATTTTGGACACCCATTTCTCCCCTAAGACCCACTAAAGGAATTTTAAAAAATCCTCTACAAAGCTCGCCTATGTCATAAAAGGAAACCATAATATGCAAAATTTCACGCTTCTAGGCGCTATAGTTTCGGCTGTGTGTTGATATGTCAATCAGTCTGTATCGTCTTTTACATATTTATAGAAAAAGCAATAAATATTTATTCGTTTGTAAGCGACGATTCCGAGTAAAAGGTGTTTTTTCTGCGTGAGTAGAAATTAGGAAAGTATATCGGCGAAGGGTGGAATTTCGCAGAATTTGTCGTCGTGGCAATTATAAAAAAGTTGCGCGCCTGTTTGGTCTCTCTTTGTGTTCACGACAAACTTATGATCGCAGTAAACATACTGTGTATTATTTATATTCTAAAACTGTTTTGCATGTAAGCATTTTTGCGTTGTATTTAATTATGTTTCCGTAACTTGCAACATCATTCGATTCTGCCGAAATAATGACCGTTCGTTGCGAGCGTGGAACGACAGCTACTATTCGGCTGATCTCGTAAATAAACACAACCACCGACGAGACACAACTGTTGAGTGACAATCAGTAATCGGCTTATTGTGAGGTGCATGAAACTACTCCCGAATAGTAGCCTTGGCAATGCGCTCTGAATGAATGAGCACGACACTTGCGGTCAGTGTTCCTCGCTACAGTACGGCCGTTATCAGTTGGCGAGTGTGAAGTAAGGCTCTGCAAATTTTGGCGCTTGAAATATCGTACAAAAATAAAGGTTTTAAAAAAAGAAATGCAATTTGCAGTTGTTATTGCTGTTAAAAATTGCAAATTACATTTTTTTTTAATCTTTATTTTTGTACGATATTTCAAGCGCCATAATTCGCAGAGCCTAACTTCAGACTCGCCAACTTATAACGGCCGTACTGTATCTCAGTTAATGAATTCGAGTAGTTTCCCGATCTTTACTTTATTGAACATGATCGACGATCATGTTCAATATTCTCTCTGCCCCTTTTGTATTTACTTGAACTACTTTGAATGATAGACGAGGAATAAGAGGAAGCCATGTAAACAGTATCTCTTCGTGGATGTTTTTTGAGTCTTTCTTTGTTTTATCAGGAATTTAATAAGAGTGCGGTGCTTAATTTTGGTCGACATTTTTGTGTCAGCCATTTTAGTGCAACGAAGCACGATTTAAAAAAAACTTATGATGGTAAACCGACCAAATTTTCCAGTTGTTACCTTGGATCCTCAAGAAAGAACTATACAAAAACTACCCTCCGACCTCCTTCTACCTCCTACTAAAAATACTTTAAACTACCCTCGTAATTCCAGTAAATTCGTAACCTTATAGGCGGCGACATGGCATGCACCCGCAAGAATAAAAAGTGACTTTACCTTGCCTTCAATCTCTTCGCAATCATGAACATGGCTGCGGCTCCAACGTAGACCATAAGGTTGCATTCCCAGGCGGGGAAGAACCTCCTCCAGTTGCCAGCTTCCTCGAACCATTTGAAGGTCTCCAGGGCTTCGGCCGTGGTCCTGTACACGTTGGGAGACAACGTAGTGACGAGGACGCTGTCTGCCCATTGGCGCCACTGACGCTCCTCTCTAGAAGGTGAAGACAGATACTTTTAAAACTATGATACTCATTTTACGACTTTATGTGCAGTGAGAGATCAAAAATGCAATACTAAAGCTAATGTCTAAAATTTATTTGTCCACTACTAGTATAAACATATCCCATAAGTTCTATTAGCGACCCTCTGGGGGCGGGTCGCGAATCTCCCTCGCTTCGCAACAGGGGCATTATTATAGATTCCTTACCACCCTCGTTTATCGATCATTTTAGTAGCGACAATCGCATCAATGTGATTCGAGAGACGAACAGAGGTAGACAGCGATTTAGATGGTATACAAAATACTGTTTACCTCTGTTCATTTTCTACAGAGATAACAGATGTTATAAATTAAGTCGTTCGTGAAACATTGAGAGAGAAGATTCTTCTACAAAATAGAAATTACAAACAGAACGCAACCACACACGCCCGAATCAAGAGAGCTTAGTTGTTAATTTGTGGTGGGCGATGCGAGGTACTATAACGTACTTAGGTACGTGTTCACGATCGATCGGCAATACGTTCAGCATGCAAAGTCAAACACTCTAGCTTTGTGAATGAACAGAGTTAAGCTCGTTAATCACAAGGACAATCGTGTGAATGGGGAGGCGAACGAAATATAGATATATATATGTGTATATATACAAGTGACGTCGGTCCCCTCGCTCGAGCGGTTTCCCCTCACCGCTCTGGATCCATTCACGCATTTGCATTGCTACTAACAATGAAATCTACGTGTTTGGCAAATGCTACAGCTAAATGAAAGCCATTCTGAAGTCTAAATAGTAAACACGCATGTTTCTTATCATTTTTGAGGGCTCAAGGCTTCAAATCTGCTATTACAATATGTATTTATATGTGAGAATGGTCTATCATTGATTTCATAATTATTAATTTTGACAACTTTGATATAGTTACCAAACTTGCTGTTTTTTTTTTTGTTATCGTATACTAATGGAGACATTTTGACTTTTACACCTCTGACACTCCGTCATTGGTAATCTCGTACATAATAACAAATGAATGTCTAACGTATTCGGTAAGTAATTTGTTAAGCTTTTGACAGTTCCTTTGATCAGTTTACCTACGTCATTGTGCAGTCATTGCTTTTAATTCGAGAGCTTGGATGCAAATTCTACTACAATTCCATTACGAGACTATGGACCAAACAATAATCGAGTTCGAATTTTGCAGATTTACGAACTTTTACTAAAATTACGAATAATATCGTGTTGGAATGTCAAAATTATTAAAATAGCAGACTTGGGTCCCTGGCATCGTGTCGCTTATTAATTTAATGTATAACAAGATGCCAAAACTAGTGTTTTTCGAGCGGTGTTCGTCATGTTTACCAAATAGGAAGAAAATGCACTTTAGAACTTGTTACAAAAGCGTCTAGGCTACACTTACATTTCGAGAGCTTTCTCCTTTTCATCAGGTACGTTAGCTTGGTGCATGATGAAGTATTTATTGGCGATGTCGGTGGTCTCGGTGCCCGCATCGTTGACGAACTTCGTCGCTGGGTAGAACTTAATGATCTCCCGCAACGCAGTCGACTTGTCTCTTAAGTACGTTTCAAGGACAGATATGATGGCTGAGCTGTCCAGGAGTTGCTGAAATGGGAATTATTTATTAAAATTCATGAGCATATGTAAAAAAAAACTGGCCAAGTGCCAGTCGGACACAATATTAACATTATATCGCAAAAAGGTTTCGCAATATAGTATTAATATCGAGAAAAAAAACGTAGACAAAAAACAAAGATAGTGGTGGGCGTGGTTGAGGTGTACAATAAAGTATAACATAAATAAATAAAAATAACGTTTCTTGTATGAGAGCCTACTTTTATTTCTAACTTTATTTGCTGTAGCAGGGGCATTTGAATGTGTATTACATTCGGTAAAAATATCATACGTCTACCTCTTACGGTTTAGCAGATATAGCCCACTGATGGACGGAGGGATGGGCGAAAAGCGGGGGCTTAGTAAAGGGTTCCAAATCCGAAGGGGAGCGACGGCGGCACCCTAATCAAATTGAATGGATAAATCTGTTGCGAAGTGCGAAACTCAAGCATGACTGGACCAATTTGGAATAACTTTCGATTGCAAATATTTGTTGAAGTCTCAGGAAGGTTCTTATAAATAATAAAATTGTACGGAAAACAGTTGAAATACGTATTTTTTATTACAGGCTTTATTTCACTGTTGTGAACATTGGCTAAGCTGTCAATCCTTGCTATTATACAGGGTATTTGGTGCATACAGGGTGTTGTGTGCTACATTAAAATGGTCGACTGGAGCGGCCATCTGCTATCCTCTCAGACCCCTAAACACTCCTCATACCCTTTGGACTTTTTTATTGGTTTATTTTTTAAAAAGACCCATATTTTACATTCAAATGCAAATATTAGAATGTTTTGAAGGCACAGACTCTGCATTTTAATTATATTTAGATGTGTATGGCATTAGAGTACTATTAAATACAAAATGAGTGACATTAGCCATCTAGTTTTTTTTTCAATTCACTCGCAAAGTTTTGGACTTAAAGCTGTCCATGTTACAGCTATTAACATGGCTACAAAAAATACCGAAAGCGACTGGGATCTTCCCACTCCCACAAAAATTCTATAACCTATTCTCTTTCTAGTGATATGCCACACGCTATAAAAATCTTGTTACAACGTTGTGAATTCGCTAGTTTTGTGAATCGAGCGAGTCTTACATTGGCCATACGTGTCCGCAAAGAAGTTCATCAAATTAATAAGCGAGAGAGTAAAACAGTTATTGATTTTATAGAATCACTTGCCAACCGTGTACAGCAATCGGAAGCCAGTCTAATAACGAGAGGCAGAGGATGAGCGCACTGTTCCACACCTCAGACCGTGTTGCTCCGAGTTCCACACTTGAACGCGTAGGGAAGCATATTGAAACCTAACATTTAGTGTAACATACATTTCAATTTACCTGATATCCGCCATCAACTTTGGCAAGCACTATTGGTACCTTCTTGTACCCCGACCACTTGATGGCCTGCCGAAGAACAGCGTCTACCTCCACGATCTCATAGCTGATGCCGCGTGCGTCCAGGTAAGAGCGCACCTTGCAGCAGAACGGACAGGTACGGTATTGGAACAGCGTAAGTTGCAGGTCACTGGTATCGGCGTCATTTATTATCTAAAAACAAATTCGTTACGTCACTATTCACTAAATCACTTCAAATACACTTAATCAAAATCACACCATTACACCTTATCAAAATGAGTGAAAAAAGGATGATAACATCCATCAAACTCTTAATCATAACCTACAAATTGGTTATCGTCCACAGACCCTCCCGAGCTGTCAATGTCACGAGCGCAATAAGTTACGGTATCCACCAAACCATATTTTATAAAGCCGAGTCGTCACATTCGCGAGGCGAGCACAGTTTTATTTACTACTTCGAAAGCCTACTGCGAACCAATGTTGCAATCTCTAAGCAAAAGCATGTTTTTAAAAGTAAAATTTTTAAAGACAGAGACGATATACATATTATAAAATAATTCAAAATGAATAAAAACAAAAATTGTATGTCAAACTAATTAAAAAACAGAGAGGCAGCGATATTTTTTTCAAAATGTGTAGGTATTTACTAATCTCAACCTTTTTTTTAACGGAAAATCTGAAGGTTGTATTCACATCACGTCGGGTTTCAACAATGTGGTTAAGGGTATGTATGGAGAGTGGTATAAATAATTTTGTAACTCTCGTTGTAGAGGATTTATTCTAAAAAGTCTTTACACAGTCAACACAAGGTTCAGAAGATACAATAGGCACAAAGTTCATCAAGTCAGGGTCACCAGTTTCTGGGTTCGTGGAACAGAGAGTAAAGGCCCATACTTATACGTCCGTTGAAAGGGGAGGATCCTCCGGTCGGACAGGGTGTTATGTCCGCTGGGCGACTCCCCGATAGATAATTTCGGGTTTATCTATAATTATGTCCTAATCGTGCGGAAAACCTTGCCCTTTATGTTCCAAAAACACGGCTTTTCTTTTCGGAAGTAAACCCATGGCCTCAGTAGGCTTCGGCCCTCTTGGGCTCTTACGGTTTTGCTGACATATTTTTGTGGCCTGCGTGATATATTACGCGCCTTCCACAACTCAGGCTCGGACCGGACGGTTACCGGACGGCCGAAAGACGAGTTTCCTATTGCTAGTCGTTCGCAAGCACATACCTACGGTTGCTTAAACTCAATTTCAGGGTTGCCAGGCTCCCGGATAAAGCCGGACACGGTCAGGCTTTTTGTGCGTCCGGCAAAATTAGATGGAGTACAGCCTGTCCGGCCTTTGTTAGGCTTTATAATTTTTTTTAGATTTGTCTTGTGTGGTTTTGTTGTGTTTGCAATTGCAAGCGTTTGCAGACCTTAATGACTTGTATTTTATTAGAATGTAAAAAGTAAAACTTCCGATTGGCTTTAAAAGAAAATTTATCGGGCTTTTTACTCAAATGTCCGGCTAAACAGTTTGGTTTGTCCGGCTTTTCGGTTTGAAGATCTGGCAACCCTAGGCGACATCTGACATCCTCACGCCCCAGCCGCCGTACATACAGATCGCCTTGCCCCATGCGTGCAACCACGTACTTCGCTAACAGTACTGCTTCGCCGAAGGAATTGGCCGTCGCCCATTCCTTCTCGCTCCGGACCATGGCATCTGCCAGGGCCCACACATTCACTTAATATTTGCTGTAAGCGTAAAATTTGCACTAGCTGATAACATATCTGATGAAAAATTCGCTATAAGCATCACATTGAGCACCGCAGCACGACGATATCATTGCAATGGCAGAATAGTGTTAAAATTTTGTTTCGTGTACACTTTTCGCAGTAAAATCCCAGCGGCGTCAGTGTGTAACCGCCACAATATCGCCCCGGCAAGTTACGACCCTTGTTAACACCGACGCAATTTATCAGGAAATGTTGCCTCACACAACAAATTTACTTTTTCTCGTACATACTATCACTGTCATTACATAAATAATAGTCGCATTCCGCTGTATATCTATCCCTATTTGTGCTTATATCTTTAAAACTACGTAACGGATTTCGATGCGGTTTTTTTTAATAGAAAGAGTGATTCAAGAGGTATATAAAACATGCATAATATAGTATGTGCTTTTTGTATCAGTTGGTGAATTTTTATTTCTTGTTTAATTAGAGCTTGGAGACCATAGGCTACTCGAAGTAATTATTCTATGCTTACAAAGTCGCTGGAAGCTGCAAGGTATCTATATATACGATGTCGCGCGGTTCTAAAAGCTCGCTTAATCAGTCTAGTGCATACAAGTGTTCTGTACATGTACATATGAGCTTAAATGTACGCTAACGCTCGTCATATGAACCACTTGTTCCTCGTTAACATTTTAACACTTTACTCTTATCATTGTAACTTGAACCAGAGCGAAAGCCAATCTTATTAGCATGGTGATACGGACCAAAACAATTACCTAATGCTAATGGCTAAAGTTTCGTAATCAAAACTACCAACGGAACGGGATGATAAGCCTTACAAACCAAAACATACAAAAAAAATCAATAATAAAAATCAGTTCCGGCGATTAATTTACAATCAATCACTAAATCATATTCTATCAGCCTCTCAAGTCCTAAGCGGTTTAATTTTATTACGCTGTCAAAAACATTGCATTCAAATCAATATTGTGCACATGCGTAGATATATCTCAGTAAGGAGTGCTAATTGACGGCGGAACATCCTTCCGGATCAAACAATTTTATTACGGTAAAAAATATGGGTATTATTGCTAAAGTTATCTCCGACAGCGTTATCAAACACAAATAATAACAAAAACATGCCGGTAACTCTCACGCGAGGTTAAATTCGACACCATTGGGAAAATTATTTAGGTATGTAAAATATGATTACAAGGGATGACCCATATTGGGAAAAAATACAAACTAGAGCCTTCCCAAGCCCTATTTAGTGTTATTTTGTGTTATATTGGCGTAAAATCAGGTAAGAGATTCATTTAACTTGTTGAATGTTTCGATTCGCGACCTTCAAATTACGAAAGTGTTTAAATTTCGAATTACGTTTTTATCTTGTAAAACTCGACTTCCTAATGTAAAATTGTTGTAAAAAACATAAATTTGGGCTGCTCTTTTAATAAAAACGTATCTGTAAAGCATGCAATTCGGCAAAAATAGAAAATATTTTGCGATTTTTTTTTTGTCGTGATTGACCTAATTAATTGTTAATTTCTTACAATAAGACTCTTCTAGCATAAGTCATTTACCGCAAGTTAGCAATATTGGAGCCCTAAACTGCTATTTGTGAGACAAATGTACATTTACTTCCCCGAGTTCACATGGTGTGAATCAACATGACCAAAAATGGTAAAATGTCGATGATTGAAAGTATACAAAGCATGAATAGGGCTTTAATAGCATCAGTGTAAGCTTATTATCCTAAAAACTCATTGTTAAACAACATTTTTGTTGAGTGTTAGATAACACAAAAGATAACAATCTAGCAAGGTATTTTTGTCATGATTGACCTAATTAATTGTTAATTTCTTACAATAAGACTCTTCTGGCATAAGTCATTCACCGCAAGTTAGCAATATTGGAGCCCTAAACTGCTATTTGTGAGACATATGTACATTTACTTCCCCGAGTTCACATGGTGTGAATCAACATGACCAAAAATGGTAAAATGTCGACGATTGAAAGTATACAAAGCATGAATAGAGCTTTAATAGCATCAGTGTAAGCTTATTATCCTAAAAACTCATTGTTAAACAACATTTTTGTTGAGTGTTAGATAGCATAAAAGATAACAATCTAGCAAGGTTAAAATACACATATTGAGGCTCTAATTTTATGTAAAAATTGCTTGTAGATATAACACAGTCAATAACAATCAATATTTCCGCAATTTGAAACCAAATTATGACATATTATATAGTCATAATTTGTAAAAGGTTATGGGTCAACGGGAAAACCTAAATTCCAATCAGACACTATTACATTGAAATCAACTGATTTAGAAACACTTTAAGATGCTTATCAGGCACAAAAGACATAACTAAATTAACACTATACATTATTGTTTGATTGATAAGTTTCACAATTACAAACTTGAACAACACAATGTAAGATTTCATCAATCTTCCAGTGTATCCTATGAGTGTGCCATAAATATTACATAACAGATCACTATTTACAAATAGAATGTTGATTCTTAATATGATTTCAATATATTAGCAACATTAATGCACAAAAACTGTTTAATTACTGATATGAAAATGATTAAAGTTTTCCGAGTTCAGTTCTATACATTCTTACTGCAGTCTTGTGATGACAACCTTTAGTTATTGTAATGAAATGCTACTGTGTATACTACTGTTGACGTATTTTTGGATAGATTTGTGTTTTATACTATCTGGGTACAAATCTAGAATTTTTACAGTTCGTTTACTGAAATCCTTATTTAGTCAATTCATAAAGGTTCACTAAGAGAATAAAAAAGAAATTGATTCATTTATTATTCTATAAACACTATTATTCGTAATTCTATATCTAAACGATATAGAATTAATACATTTTAGGAGTAATCAGGTGAAAAGTTCAGAAAAATTATAATTGGCCAATCATTATCAGTTAGAATGTCTATTATCTGCACATACTATCAAACTGTCCTCCACACTTGATCAAGAAAGCCTGTTTATTTGTTACACTTCATATCTAGCTCAAGTCTGTTCAACATAGTTGTTTTTCACTAGCGGGGAATTCTTTTTGAGAAATGGGATAATGATGATATTATAGTATTAAACACAGTTTTCCTATCTACGTACACATTCTAGAATTATTTTGGAATTATTTTACTAAAATCCATTTTTTGTCAAATCACAGAATTAAATAAAATAGAAACTGATTTATTTATTATTCTCTAAACACTAGTAATTCTTTATCGTTTATTAATACATTTTAGGAGTAATCAGATGAAAGATTCAGAAAAACCTTTAAAATATCTAAAATCATTCTAATCATAATTGGCCAATCATTGTCAGTAAAATATCTATTATCTGCACATACTATCAAACTATCCTCCACACTTGATCAAGAAAGGCTGTTTATTTGTAACACTTCATATCTAGCTCAAGTCTTTTCAATATATGTACTTCCTTTTTATTCGCGGGAATTAATTTGAGAAATAGAATGAGTTATAATCATGTTGTTCATAAATAATAAATTGATGTGTTTTTCACAATTTATGAGGTGTGGACTAGAATGTTATTTTTTTCTTAAATTAATTCATGAATCCCCAACCGGTCTCATGCGACCGCACTGTTATTGTCTTACTATTGTGTCTCGTTTCGTGAGTATGTGATAGGCTAATAAGGCTCTGGTCCCTGTACATCAGAAGTTATTTACAGAATACCTAATTTTAATAGACCATACAGTTTATTTAAAATGAAGTGTTTCATAGTAATCATAGTTGTGCAATGATTTGCTAGGCACAAATGCATTGTCTCAACAATGTTTTACACTGTAGGTCCAATTATTCTCATCTTTTGCTTAGTGTTAGTTGATGTTGTGTGTGTGTCTACAACCTGAAGGACAGTCTTTCACTGACTGCCAGCTACAGGGCCTGTGAAAACCAAGTCTAATAAACATTTTCTGTTCTTTTCTAACTTCAAGGTGCCTTAAATGAATTCCCGACCGGTCTCATGCAACCGCACTGTTAGTTTCACTATTGTCTTATTTCGCGGGTATGTGATAGGTTAATATATATTAAGCCTACACTATCCCACAGCTGGGCAAAAGCCTCCAATCAAATATTTCCATTTGGTTTTTTCCTGGGTTACATTTAACAAAGACAGCAATCATTTAATTTTGTGTTCATAGAGGAATTGGATATTATTATGGGAAATATTATATTCAATTCCTACCTTATTCAATTCCTCTCCTCTAATTCTTGAATAAGAATTCAGCCCTATTCAAAGTAGACACCATTCTAAACCAGTTGATATTTAAGTTATCCTTTATATGGGAGAATATATGCAACCTAAGAATTTCCAGTCATTATAACTAAGTTCTCAAGGAATTATCGTCAGCCTAATTATCAGAATTCGTTACTAATGCAGAAGAAACGAAAAAAAAAACTGATTTTATTATGTATCTGCGATGTACGCACCGAGCCCCGGGAACTGTTGGCGGGAGTTACGAATAACGAAATGTCGCCGCACACCTATGTACGTATTCAGGTATATGGCAAATTCGACCTTCCGCTACGTAGATACGAACGATTTCATTTTGAAATTCTCCGTAGAATGGAAAAAAATCTTAAAGAACTTTAGCTACGCATTCTAATAATCAGGCTGACCACGTTATGTAATTTAAGATTAAAATAATTCATAGATAAACAATAAAACTCATATTCTTGTAACCTAAACCACAGCCATTACATTCTATTTGGTTGGTGTAGGCGTACCAAAGTTCTACCTATCGTGTATTTATGACAGTTAGTTATGTGTAACACTTGTTTACTTTCTAGGTTATTTAAATAAGTACTTATAAATTATTTTTAAGTTGTTAGGAGTTTAGGACACACTGAAGACGTTTACGTAAACGATAATGTTTACATTCGTATATTTCACTGCACGCAAAGTTCGGCCTGCTCTCGGGTATTACATAAAAGCTTACGAAGTTTATTACTAATAGTTAAATGAAATACTTTGCTTACTCGGTAATGAGCTCCGTACTCAGGAGCCTCCTTCAGAAAGGCAAACTCCTCAGTCTCGCCCGGTTTGAATGTCTTTTTTATATTCACTTTATAATGCGTGTAACCTCCATATCCCGCACCGAGGAGAACACCAATACTAGCACTGACGAGGGTTAACTTTGATGTCGATTTTGGCAACCGACTTTTAGTAGAGAACAGTATTTTAGACAAATTTATATTCTCTCTAAATGAAGGCAACACCACTTTCTGTAGTATTGTAAATGTCGGCCTCCACATTTTAATTCTAATTAATTTTACGATCACATGGAAACAAAGTATGAAGTAAGCTATAGAACGCTCCGCTAAGTGAGCAAAATTATTTTGACCTCGTTCACGCTCGATTCTCCATGGATTTGTACCACAGATATTAAATTTAAAGAGCTGCACTCGTGTCGAATTAAATATTATTCGATTTATAAAATCGATTTATTTTATAAATAAAGTTTTTTTTTTGTGTACAGTTTATATTATGGTGATTGTTTCAATAACCATTTTATAATGGGTTTTAAATTTTAAAAAGGGTCCACAGAGTAACTTGCTAATAGATTGCGGGTGGTCAGATTGCATGTGATGCATTGCACATTTGAGCAGTTTGGCCTAGTAGAGCCATGGTGGACCACCATTGGTGGCTCAGTGTCAACTGCTCGGACTTACAAATTGTATGTTACGGATTCAAACCCAGTCAGGTGCATTACTTTGTATAACTTTATTCATCACCACCGCATTCAAAATGGTGAATGAAAACATCATAAGTACATGCCAGTTTGCATGTCCTAGAACCAAAAATATAAAGACATTAATGAATCGGGAATGGGCCTGTAAGGTGGGATACGACCTGTTGACCTGTAAACCTACTCTGGTTTAGTAAGGTTAGATACGAAAGGAACATTTAATGAGACAAGGCCGCCTACTGTAATTTTTAAGTTGCTCAAACTGTACTATTTAATATTGGTGTACACTAAAGTATATACTTATAAGTAAATTAATATATATTTGTTTCTACCTTTTCAGGGTTTAGAGAAAAAGATGTAATAAACAAATCCTTGATAACTGACTGGATACTTAGTAAATATGGGAAGGAGGAAAAAGAAGCCGTCCAGCGCCTGTAACAATCCCGAGCCAGCTTGCCGTGGGCAGCCCCAGCCATACGTGAGCATTAATAGAATAATTTCAAATAGTACCTATATAATTGACGACAGTTGCCTAAACCCGACAGTAACTATTTTTTTCGATTGTAGTCACTATGTTTGACACTTATAACACTTAACAGTTAGTTCGAAATTAGACTAACCGAATTGTATCATTCTATACATACTTCTGGTATTCTGTATCGGATTCAGGCTAAAGAATCGCCCAAGTGTCGTCATTGTGATGATAGCCCAGAGGATACGGTGTAGCATGCTTGTAGTTATAAACTTTAAAATAAAATACTATTTATAAGTAGTTACTTGCTCCCACGCAAGTCACGCAGGTCTGAAAATTTTACGACCTCAATGTAGACACCAACACTCGCGTCAATCAAAGCTGGTGTATCCTTTGATTTGAATCACCATAGTTTCACGCAGAGGTGTGAGAACGCGCAGTTTTTATTTGATAGGTATTTGAGTGAGTCTACGTGAGATGCAGAATAAGAAAATCCTTCCACACCAAGACAACGCGCGCGCCATCTCACAACTCAAACTAGTGCTCCACCCCATCAACGATTGCATCACTGCTTACCATCGGGCGGGATTAGAGTCAAGCACTGGGATCCTCCTTCTTTTTTAAAACACTAACTAATATTTGAATGGGTTTGAGAAATGAAGGCAACGCTGTGAGGACTATGTTGAATTACAAGGGACTATGTAAAAAGAAGAATAAGTAAATTATAAGAAAAAATGTTTTGCATCTTTGTATAATATTTAATCTTGCTTTATATGGCCAACTTTTCATATCACCTTTGTATAACATTTATTCATGCTTTACATGTCTATCGCTGATGACCTGCTCCGAAAAGAATTGGGTGAGTATAACTACCTATTTTGAATCAGAAGCTTTAAAATTTCAGTTCTTGATTATTATTTTCTGATATCCCAGCCTTTTGTTTACGTCTTTTTTAACTCTCTTTCTGTTTGTTTCGACAAAGATGAGTTCTCAAAAAATATTTTTTCTTGTATTTCTTTGTTTTATTATAATTATTTCGTTTCAGTTTTCTCATCATCATTCATAATTATTCAAGACAACATACGTCATGTTCGTGTTCCTCCCTACATTATTCACTGCTGCATCCTCACGCTGAGCCTATCTATACACAATCTCCAAATTACTATATTTTATTGCGAGCAATGCTACCAGCCAGTGGCCATTTAAAGCTTAACAAAACGGATTTTGGTAAAATGAGGGGTGAGTGTCTATCATCTCTTTGCATTTTTTTAAATGGGAAATGAAAAAGAAAGAAATCTAAAATCGTAAAACAATTGAATGACAATGAACTTTACCAAGTAAACTAGTGAAAATATTGTTTCGTGTTCGCTTATAATTTTTTTTGAATGCGTGCTCTCCCTTCACTTCATAACTGACCGTGACGTGAAGTACTCTCTCTGGTACTCGTCCTTTTTGCCAAACTATAAATTAGGTCTTTTGTATATTATTTTACTGATCCCTTTTTCTATTTAGATGAGATAGAGAATCTTTTATTATATTTGACACGTGCTCCTTTAAATCTTCTGATGAGGCTTTAGGTGAGAGATTGTTATATCCTATTGTCGTAAGTTCAATAATTCTCAATACTGCCTGATCTTTTCCAAAAACTCAATAAATCTTGTAATATTTTTTTGTATAATATTTAAATTGAAGGTAATTATTTCTATTTTTCAAAATTTAATCAAAGCTGTCTGAGTAATCGCATAATCGAATAAAATCGATTCAATGAAAGCATCATAGACAATAAGACAAGATTGTATTCACAACAATAATTTTCACGTCTTTCGGTTTGTCGCTATGTCTGTTGTACGAGCTAGCCAGTGATTATGATTACCTTTTAGCTGATTTTGTCACATTTAATGGAATTTTAAAATGATTTATTTTGATTTTCAACTTGTAAAGATGTGCTAAAACTTTGAAGATGTTTTTAACGCGTTAGAGTTAACACTCGCGCCATAAGTAAGGTAATTGTCGTTTCACATCTTGATCTGTGATATTGGCGCGTTAGTGATTCCTAAATTTTGATCAACTACGTGTAACTGCGCAGTGTGAAATAATTTCATTTTATCTATAGCGTGACGGGTATGCTCAAAGCATGCCATCGACGTCGCGGTCGAGGGGCTCCGGGCGCGGGCCGGACGGCGCGCCACGGGCCCAAGTCATAGCCCCCATGTCGGAGCGGCAACAGCTAGCGCTAGTGATGCAGATCTCTTCGCAAGACGCCCCACCAGGTTTGATGCTGTACTACATCGTAAAGTTTTTGAGTGTCGAGCTGGTTGGTCTGACTTCCCGCCATTTTCGTGTTCAGCCGCTCCGACCCCAGCCGAAGAAAGAAAGAGGACGAGGCAGCAGCGCAACGAGCGCGGTGAGACGCCCCTGCACGTGGCTGCTATCCGAGGAGACCACGATCAAGTCAAGAAGCTACTCGACCAAGGACAAGATCCTGATGTGCCCGACTTTGCTGGTAACATAAATGTTCTTCTTTAACTGTATCAATGTTCTATTAGTTTCCTCCATTTTATCCATGTTTCAACTTTCTTGCTTCCAATTACTAGTATGAAATTTATTTGCTTACTTCTGTGAAATCAAGAAATACATGTTTGAGACTGTTTGTTGTTGAATTTTCAAAGTCAATGTTTGTTGTCATATTCACTCACATTGTATTGATGTTTAGTTCATATTTGTTCACATACACAAATAGAAACATAAACAAGAAACTACAATTAAGTTCAAGCTAAACGGAAAACAAGTATCTTGTAAAAATCAAGAAATTAATGATAGAAATGTTAAGTGTAAGCTTGAATTTAACGATGTTGTGATGAATCCTCCCCTTGCACAAGCATGATTAGTTTGTATGGGGTGGTTAACAAGTGAGCTAGTAACGTAATAACGTTAACAACAACTCTAGCTTTCTAAAATATATAAAAAATTACAATAGTCGTTCTAAAACAAAACATGACCTTGGTCAAAATTACTTGTTTTTTTATTTTTAATTATTTTTTGTTTTTTTTTTTTATTTTATGATTAGATACTTTGAACTACAAATGTTCATAGAAGGCATTAACTGCAATCAATATATTTGAAGTGATTTAGGAACTAACACAAACTTAACAGAAAGTAAAAATTGTTTCAAGATTATCAACATTTTATCATCAAAAGGAATTAACTTTTAGGCTTGAGCAAATTTATAATACTAAATAAAATTTTAAATCATAGGGTGGACACCACTTCATGAAGCTTGCAGTTATGGGTGGTATCAAGTGGTAGTGGTACTTGTCAATGGTGGGGCTAATGTCAATGCTAAAGGGTTAGATGATGATACTCCTTTACATGATGCCACTACTTCTGGCAATCTCAAAATGGTCAAATTTCTCATTGAGCATGGAGCCGATCCATTTGTCAAGAATACCAAGGGGAAAATGCCATCAGATTATGCTGCACCGCACATCTTTGAGTACCTCCAGTCTTTGAAAGGTATGTTTTCCTAATTCCAACTACTATTTATTTTAATTTGATTGTCTAGTATGGATTAACATGTTTAGCAGAAATGTATTACAAAATGCTCTTAGACGAACTAGGTTTTATTTATAACTTAGTGTATTAAATAGTGAGTTTAGAAACACATATAAATAATGTCATATCATTGAGGCAAACTAGACTACACATTGGGGTTTAGTTAGATTCAGGCTTTTGATTTGTTTTTCTTGCTTCTTTCTTACTTCATAGAAATGCATTTTAATTTGTACTAGACAATCTACAAATAATATGGACTTGCTTTTATAGGGACTTGTTAACACAATTCCTCAAATGCAACATACTAAAATATATTGTAAGGGTAACAATAGGTATGGTAAACTCATACTACGTAATTTACACAAATTGACATTGTTTTTTTATTTAAATAAATCAAGAACTAGTCATGCTTGTCTCGAACACACTAAATGTTTGCTTCATTTATTTAGAAGCTTCTGACTACATTCTTGTACTGCTGACTGTTCTTCTCATATGTCATTTACTGTTGTATGTCTATAGATATAGCATGATATGTTATAGCGAGCCCTTGTACACCAAACTAGAGTAGCTTCTTGGAGTGAGAAATTATCAAACAACAGCTGTTTTGATCATTTCAGCCCCATAGTTTGCATGTTGATTGTGATACATAGATTAATTAGTATTTTGTGATACGGAGTTGATTATTAAGGATGTGATAAGATTATTGAAACAGTAATAACAGTTTATTGTTTCACTCCATGGGTAAGTTTTACATAGAATTGATTGAATTTAACATAATTAACCTGAAGTTTCTAGTTAATTAATACCATGTTTTTAGGTGATCAATAACCATAAACATATTAACATTCTAAATGAATAAAAGGTAATTTTATCAAGTAGTATTGCCATGTAAAAGGTGACTTAGCATATAAAGCAATTATTCTTTGACCTTGAATGACCTAAGACTGGTTTTTCAATTCATTGGAGATATCAAAAATGTATTTTTTATGCAATACAATTATGAGCTTCACAAAGTATGCTTTAACTCTTCATTATATTTATGACAAAAAATAAACAAGATAGTTTTGATCTCTTTGTCGACTTGCTTGTCAACTCGCGAGTGCGCACGAGTTGACATCTTCCGATTTTACCTACTCTTTAGTCGTCAACTCGTTCGGCCGTCAAAATTTGACGTATTTGTGTATTGTCAGCAGAGAGTTCAACACACGCATGAATATGGCCCGTGGTCAGATAAAACGCAGTGTGATTGTTAAAGGCCGTATGAACGTTGTGTTGGCGTTTTGCTATTGGCTCAAAACCTCTGCACCTGGATTGAATGTTGCCACATTGAATTCTGATTTGATACTGTCAAAATACTTAATACCAATCACACGGTGGAGCATACGGTGGAGGTGTGCCCCGCCTGGGCTGAGCATCGCCGTGTCCTCGTGGAAGCGAGCGGCGGTAGCGACCTCTTGTGCCGGGCCCTGATACAGGCCCAGGCCTGGTACAGGAAGCGAGGAGACGTGGTCGGTAGTCGCCTTCTGCGAAGCAGTAATGCTAGCGAAGGATGGCAGCCGCTCGCGAGAGTGCATGCCCCTGCCGCTGGGACCCCGATCACGATTACCGTACGTAGCACGTGTTTGCGGAGTGCAAGCAAAAGGTAGCTCGCACTCCGGAAGTCCGGCAACCGTCCAGACCAAGCCCATGTCAACGACGGCGCGTATAATTGAGATGTCAACAAATATAGGGGCCGGCAAGGTCGAAGCCTACTGGGGCCCTGGATTGAACGAAATAGAACCCCGGGATCCTGATATTAAGTTAAAGAAATAGTAGGAGTGGATTTTAACCAGTAGAAGTCTGACACGGCATCCCCCAAATCATCATCATCAAAATCAGCCCAGAGCGTGAGAAGCCATTTTGATGATATCCCAAATTAAAAATGATGTTGAAGTATAAATACTTCGTATAAATACGACACACAAATATTATGTAAATCGTCTAAAACCAAGCAAATAAAAGCCCACTCTTTGACAGCTTAAAACTAAAATTTGAAAAGTACATAATTATAATTACATACATATTAGGGTTTGTTTAACGTATGACACGTATAATAATTACATAATCACAGTGGTAAGGCCCCTGTTTGAGGGGTGACTTACCGACCGCTGAGGCGTCCTCGCCATCCGCTTGACCCAGGGAGGTTCCTGTACCGGATTCAGGTGGGAGAAACGCATGGGTGTCACCACTGTTTGGGTCGCCCTGAGAGGACACGGAGGAGGTGTACCTTGCATGGACGGAGCACCGAAGTGTCTTTATGGATGCTATCTATCGAGCGGGTCACTGGTTCAGGCCATGGAATGAAAAGAATGTTATTAACGGAGGTCTGCGGGACATTACACTCTGTACCGCTGACCGCTAAAAAGTAACATTCTGGCAACCTTCGATAGTGTGCTTGGGTAATCGGCCGCATCCCACTCGCCTCATTCGGCACTTAAACGTTTACCGAAATCTAAGTCGTAGTAAGCCGCGAGCAATACCTGGTTATTGGTTTCAATCTGTTATTTGACTGTACTTAATACATGAAAACAGTGTTGGCCAGTGACTGCCCTGACTTACATGACGTAGGTCGCAGGTTCAAACTCAGCCAGGCGCATATTACTTTGTATAATATATTTCATCACCACTGCTCTCAAAACAGTGAAGGAAAACATTGTGAGCAAATTGGCATGTCCTAGAATCAAAAACTAAAGAACTTTACAAGGTGACAAAAAAGTAAAGCAAAATTGGAAGGTGTCAACTCACGCACAGGCGCAAGTTGACGAACATTTTGTTAGATTGGCTTTCAAAGGAAAATTGTCAAATTCGACCTTTTATGTCTTACCGCTTGTATTATTTAATAATAATTTAATGAAATTACTTACTCCATAATTATGTTTTTGTGACAAAAATGACTAAGTAATGCAATTTTATTGAAAACTGTATTTTCTGCAATTCTTATCAAAAGCATTGTTTACTAGGTATTGAATTTTTTGAATACTTCGCAAAAGGTATGACGAAGGTTTGGAAAGCGAAGCTACCTGCTGACATAACGTAATACTGTATATTATTGTGTGTGCTAGACTCTTAATATTATAGAACGTCCTTTAAACAATTTAGTCAGATAAACGAATACTGATTGACGTCTAGTGCCTAGTCAATTGAAGGCGAGTGCGACCCTAGCCTAGCCAAGTATAAATCCAAACCGAATTGTGTTACTGTCTCACCCACTTGATGAGTACCTAACCATAAACGATTCGTGTTCACTAAAAGTTTAGAAGAAAATACTGGTCTGTTGCTAGAAAAGAGCGAAATAATATCTCATTTGCGTGTACGCTTTATACTCGCAACTGTTCAACTGTAGCTGCGACTGCCATTTTATTTATTAAATTAACCTTTCTCATTCTTAAAGGACATCGGCACTGGCCGTCTTCCGTTAACGATTATTCAATGAACCATGCAGTCATGTATGTTATCCTATACATAGTAATACAATGAATGTATATTGATAGTCTGATGAATTCGAAGAAGACCGTAGATCGTACTTTTAAACAGAGGAAACTTATTTTGCTCACGGTGGAGCGATAGAGGGAGTGTCAGAATTTTACCGGCTAATTTCAACCTACCCGTACTCTTTCAGGTGCCCTTAGCGTTCCAGCGCCACTGCAACTTTTGCTAATAACCTGCAACCGTATCAGGCTACGGTTAATTAGCAGATCTATGAGGCGCGCTTGGAACACAACGCGTCGTTGATGGGGCTCAATCCTTACCGGACGGTCGGACAGCGAGCTACTCATAGGTCGTACTGCGAGTCCCGACGTCCGGGGCGTCTTGAGCTCCGATGCTTTCCACTACCTTCATCACTAGTATTACTGCTTCGTAGAACTGTGTCCTCCTTCCTGAAGGCTTGTACCGTACCTCTCGCTTCGTACCATAGCGTGAGCCAAAGCCGGATGCGAGATTTTACCAGCGGCGATCGTCTGTGCCAGGACACGGTGCCACTCCACCAAAGTACCACCGTATCCTCCGGCGATCCCCATAATGATAGCACCCGGACGTTCCTTCCCGCCGAATCTGAAACTAGAACGTCCTGAAATAACCGTGTTCGGTCAGGAACTGTGTCAGGCAGAAAGTGAAGAAGCCGGCGGTGCTACTCCTCAAAGAGGGGGCTTATTGCCGCGACTGTGGCGTACCCAGAGTTGACATACCTACCTGATCCTTTTTTCACCACGTTCTACTTGGCCAAAGCCATCATCGGTTTACTTACGGTATCATAGAACGTAGGCGTTTCCCATGCGTCGCCACATAGACCGGCGCCGGTCCTACGCTTCTCGCATCTTTCCACCTCGCAGCCTCACCTGAACCTATAGTAGGTTACTACTAATGGTCATAAGGAGGTATGGCAATGCTAGGAACTTCACTTTTCCGCTTTTCCGGGACATTATGAGACCAATGTTATATTCATTATCTCTATCCCAATTACGTTTTAGTGAACTCTGCTCTATCATATTTGCTGTATTAAACAAGTTACTGTGACGAATCGTTTTATGGGTCAATAATGTTGCAAAGGACGGCACAGTTGACATTCATTTCATGGACATGGGTAGCGCCGGTTCATCGTGAATCGATCCTCTCCAGTTATTCTCGTCTTGCCCTTCAGTACCTACTTGACTTGTGTTTAGGAATATTTTGCTGCTAGTTGCCTTGCAGTATCACATTGTCGATTCCAAAGACTCATTGTAAAGATTTGGAAGGCAGTGGTTATTTTACTGTCTATCTATACTTGTGATTTGGTTGCGCACTTAGTCTTTAGTGGACCATTGTACGTGATAGTTTTCTATCATTAAACATTTAAATATGTCATGGATTGTAGGTTGATAAAACCATAACTCGAATGAAGTTAAAGCGACCACACTATTGCCAGTAACCAACATCCAAGAGTGCAAGTTTCTGCTTCAAGCTATATGGCTAAAATGGACAGAATGTTGTTTTTGCTGTTTGCATCAATATTATATAGTATTGATCCAGACAGTTTATTTTGATCGTGACCTAAATCGAAGTTTCTAAAACTTAACAATCTACTTTAGGATTTGACCTATATTCTTCGAAAGTTTAAATGTCAAACGTCTACTTTAAGTATTAACTATTCATGAAGCATAAACAAAGTTCATTGTCATATATAAACTGGGCTTCTTTTAATATTTCAGCAGTAATAGAGAGAAAGAATTAGATAAAGTCTGATAGGCGTAACTAATAGTTAAAAAAAGTTGCTGTTATTTTCTATAGAAAAATTATTGATGACTACAATAAAATTGGGGTACCTATTCAATTTAAAGTGTTCATTTTCGCATTGCATTTTTGACTGATGATAAAAAATTTCCATACATAAAATTTTAATTCTGACTAATTTTTGCCGTACATTCCTGTTTATTTTTAGGTTATAGGTAAGTAGTATCGAAGTGGCATAGATGGCCTAGTACCTATTCACCGCACCATTTTATGAGCTTTAGGTTGAAGTTCTAACCCAAGCAATTATGAACTTTGTGCAATTTAAATCCGCCTTTTAGATAAAACCAAAATCTAAAGTCCCATTTTCAGCAAGGCTGATCAATTGCAAGTGCAAATTGATTACTTCTAAACTAACAAAACAGAGAAGATTTGACTTGTTTGTATGTTACGATTTAACTCAAAAACTACTTGACCGATTTTTAAATTCTTTCACCAATAGAAAACATCTTCACTGAGTAACAGGCTATAACTAGGTTTTCAAAAAAAAAATAGATCTCTGCTTAAATTTCAACAATATAACCCAAGGTATCAAAATGTTACGTGGTCTTCGATATGTAAAATTTATATAATAGAACAACATTTATCAAGTTAGCTAGTGTGTGATATGTAGGTACAACTTGCTCAAGTTAACTACGATTCGGACCTAACCAGCGCGTCACTACTATAAGCAAGTTCTGCTACGATATCAGAACTTGCTTATTCTGTTGCAGAAAATGCCTGTAAATGGTCTATTTGAAATAAACGGGTTTCTGTTTCAAATCATTCCCTTCTACTGCTCTGCGGTTTATGTACTCCGGTCTCCGATCGGTCCAACCTGCTTCGTCAGGCGTGAAATACTGATTTGAACCTTATCTCCCTAAACAGATACATAAGTCTGACGAACGTTTTAATTTTTACGGTTGTAATGGAACTTCGCACCCGCAAAACTTTTAAGTACATCCGCTACTGCAAGTTTTAGCAGAATTTTATAGCAAGTCTATCTCGATTATTATTTGAAGACATAGTTCACTGCTGCTACTGTTATATGTTTTTACACTAGTTGCAGTAGGTAACTACCAAGTGAGCAACGGTTTAGTAGAACCACAAAGATATCTAGAGCTAAACAGTTAGTTTTCCCTCTTTTTTACCCACAAGAAGGAAAAACTGTATTATAATAGGTCAACTTTTTCGTTTCACATCTTTTTGTCACATCCGTAGTCAAATTCTTCAGCTCTATTACATGTCTACTTTTAAAGACTAATATTGTTACTACGATTGATTTTTTTTTTTTGTTGATTCGCTAGGTGTCTGCTTTTGAAGAGTGTCAAGTATATGAGGTATTAAGTTTTCAGTCACTGTTTACTTTGAGTTCCATTAGAATACGGGTGAAAATAAAAAAAAAAATGCTGTATTTGACAGCATATGTATCGAGTCAGCCTTCTCGGCAAGCTTCGATGTAGTAGTCGATATCAACTCCAGTATTAATGATTCCACATATTGTCCAGCTGCATTGACATGAGTTGATACAAAACTACACCAATTTTGCAACACACTGCCCATTATTTATCAATTTGCGAATAATACCACGGAACTTGACTCGAAAAAAATCCACCAAAATACTCGAATAAATTTAGTTTTGTATAAAAGTTATATTTTTGAACATGTTGTTCCTTCAGCCATTTTGGATCTTTTTACTTTTGTGACACCATGATGCATAATGAAACATTATATTTTTTAGTTCACTTTACTAAAAAATATACTGTTACCAGCCGAGAAAATTGCTTCTTTCTTTATTTTTTAATTTTCGCGTCTAGGCAAAAGTCGTTACAATTGCGTTAACTTTTTAATAGTAATAAAATAATTATAAATATTATTACATAAGGCTGTCGTTCGTGCCGCTGCAACGAGTTCGTTCGCTAGCTTGAGGAATTGTGCGTTGGTCGCGAACGTGGCTAAATTCCTGTGCGGGCGATTGCGATTTTCGAATTATTTATAACCATTCGTCCAAGTAAAAAGCAAAAACACATACGTAGATTCTATTTGTAAGGATTAATAAATTGTGGATAGTATGATCAGTTAAATATGTATATCTAACGTTTTTGACCATTATCCAATACATTTTTAAATGTGATTCCAAATGCAAGTCCCAATTGGACTATTCGAATTTAAGTATCCAAAAAGCAATATATAGGCACTAAACCATTCTTGAATAAGAAGTAAATTAATTTGATAAGGATTAATACCAAGTGTGCGTTACCCCAGCAGGAAAGTACCTCCTAGAGATATATGAGTAGAACGTATAGTTTGTGCCTTATCTGGTGTAAATGTGCCCCCACATAAAAAATGTGTGCCCCCTGTCGTTTTGAAAAAAAAACGGAAAAACGATTCCTGCTGGGGTAACGTTTTTCTAGCAGGAAAATTCTAAACGAGTGATCGGAGAGAGAAAAATTGTGCATGGCCAGAGAGCTTATATGTGTGCCACTATGTGCCCCCAAAAATAAAATCTGTGCCCCTTCAGATTTTCGAGATATTGCGTTTCCTGCTGCAGTAACGTTTTGATGAATCGTATATCTCTAAAACCATTGCATGTGCCCCTGTAGAATAAACATACACGAGTAGCTCCTAATGTGTGCCCCTGTGTGCCCCAATTAGATTTAAGAAAATATTTATAGTTTTCAAGTTATCGCGGTTTTATGAAAACCCGAAAAAACATCGCAGCGCCTAAATGAGACAAGGCATAAGTTCGCTGAAAACTGTATTCGGTCCTTCTTGACGCTAATAATAACCATACAAAGTTTCAAAACGCTTCATGCATGCGTTTTTGAATAATCTTGCTAAAAGTCAAGACGATAGTGTCATAACTTTGACGGCAAAATACAAGGAACTGGCTAAAGGAGATGGAAAACGGTAGGCCCAAAAGTACGAAGTTGAGATATGATCCAAAAAATTAGTGATATTTTTTTACCTAAGAATATAAAAAAATCACTTCGATTCACATTCTAGAAGCAGAGAAATATGAGAAAGATAGTTTTCGTAAAATAATCGATTCAGTAATCGATTACACAGTTACGAAAATAAAACTTTTGCACTAAAAAATTAACTCAAAGTGATTAAATGCATTGTATGTATATAGTTATATGCAATATAGTCTTCGATCAACTATGTACATATTAATAAATCAAATATCAATTAATTACTGAAAAACCAATATTAATGATTATATCGATTCAAATCTCTCTTATTTTTAGTCTATGTCACTGACAGTTGCCGACTGTTCTTTTTTGCTCACTCGTTTCGTGTTTTCCGATGCTTTTTGAGTGCTTTCCCAAATATTTAACATTTTTCACGACCACTGCTTTGTATTTTACGGATTCTGACCCTGCCTACCTTGTACGACCCTTGCTTTCACCTTGGACACCGAAGATTGCTCACACGTTTGACTTGGAATTGTTATTTTGGATTTTACCGCCGGCTTGTGGATTGGATATTATTGAATATATGGATCGCTGTGTGAATTGTGGGATATCTACTGGTCACTGCAATACACTGGGCCGACGACCCTTACACTATGAAACAATTCTGTCAGTGATTCGGCAATGGCTTGCACCTCAGTCTGTAAGTAAATATAACCTCATCTAACCAGCTACCATCCTGGCAGGTTTAAAATACATGTAGTTAGAAGGCCTACAGAGATTGTTTACAGTTATGGCAAAGAATTATTTATTTATCAAACAATGTTATAATACCCTCATACACAATAATTAATTACTCAGTTACCCGCGAAACGAGACACAATAGTAAAACAATAACAGCGCGGTCTCATAGGACCGATTGGGGATTCAAACGTTAATTAGGTAGTGTTTATGTAGCTGAAGATTGATAAAAATGTTCCATTTTTAGGTAAGCAGTAGTGATTGTGTTTGTCAAGCGTGCTGGAACTTGGCTCAAAGCGCACATGTCGATTATTTTGGACATCCTTTCCTTACCTGTTTCCTACCTAAGGCTTGAAGTCGTTGATGTTCATTTATATAATTATGATTTTTCAAACATTTTCTATTAAATATAATATTAGTGCAAAACAACATATTTTGCACTTCAGGAATCAGCTGTTAGTGAAAGATTGTCACATAACTTCACTTTTACTTAATCTCTTATATCTCTGTTCTCAGATTGACAAAATCCGCAGAATGGTCAGTGAAAGGTTGATAATATATAAGCTATTAATTGACACCACTTTCATCTTCTTACACCTAGGCCCAAGATTGTATGTAATCGTTTCAGTCTCCTTTCAGATGTG
Organism: Mythimna separata; assembly: GCA_030763345.1. Classification (NCBI taxonomy): domain Eukaryota; kingdom Metazoa; phylum Arthropoda; class Insecta; order Lepidoptera; family Noctuidae; genus Mythimna; species Mythimna separata. The sequence continues at coordinate 14,071,311 of CM061167.1, read as the reverse complement.
TAGGTGTAAACCAAAATCATGTGCCTTTAGTCAAAAATATACGGTGAAAATATTGAGCTTGGAATGTTTCGCATTAAGTAAATATAAACAAAAAACCAAATTAAGTAAACAACGGCTGGTTATCCAACCAAATTTGAGTGACTACTAAAAAGCGACGGATTCATACATATCGATGACCTTCTTTATTGGACGTATTATACCTAAGCTGTTGTCCGTACAGTTGCGTTCAACAGTTTTGGGGGCTAATTAAAAAATATGTTAAATGCACCTTGTGAACTGTTGACTATATTAATGAAACAGCTTGTTGATGTGGAAATTATTATTTTTCTTCCCTTAATTTTAATTCTTAAAGTAATTAGCAATAATTGTAGTAATAATTATCAAATCACAGATCAAATTTCCTACGTATAAATATTAGAAATAATTTGCACGTTGTGCAGTCATTATTATTTAAATCACAGATCAGTTTTTCATCTAAGTCTAACTTATAATTAATAAATTCGCATCACTAAAATCACAGATCAGTATTAAGAATAAGTTTAGTATTGTGTAAAAAAAATATTAAATGACATGGCCGGATCCTGCCCAATTTTAGAATTTATAATGTACATCAATTATTTTTATATGAAAATTACTTCTAAAATAAATAAAAATATATTGCATCAATTACATTTCTCTAGAGGAAGCGAGAAAAATTCTCAAAAAAATATGTGCGTTAATTGATTTTGGGTCGTTTTCTGTCATTGCAATCATGTTAAATCAATAGATTTGATTTGTAATCAAATCTACGTTTGGATACACGCATAAGACAAATACTGTGCTTATCTGTACTACGCCTAAAAATCAGACAAAAATATAAAACACTCCTGAATCATCATCATCATTTCAGTCGAAAGACGTTCACTGCTGGACATAGGCCTCCCCCAAGCGTCGCCATAACGACCGGTCCTATGCGTCTCGCATCCATCGGATTCCCGCAACCCACGTCAGGTCGTCGGTCCACCTTGTGGGAGGCCTTCCATCGCTACGTCTTCCGGTACGGTTGGGTCTAAGTTTTCAAGACCCACCGTACAAATAGGAACAAGAAGCTGTCTAATCAAAGTCTCGAGCTCGAGTCTTCAGACGATGCGTGCAGATACCGACAGCTCAATAGACCGATTTCGAAGTCCTTAAAACGTGATCTTCGCCACTTTAATAGCGGAATAAGAGCTCCAAAGTCTTTGTGAGAGATCTGTCTATTGGGCAGAGCCAGCTCACGAAACTGAAGACCGTCGATGGCAGAGTCAAATCCGGCTCCTTGGAGAGATAGAGGCGTTCTATGGACAGTTATACATGTCTATCTCTAAACCCACGGTAAATCTAGCGACCCAAGAGCTAGATTGACCCGACACTATACCTAAGATATTCCGGACGTCAGCCTGTACGAGATTAGGACGGCTCTGAAGTAGCTCAAAAACAACAAGGCGCCGGGTGAGAACGGAATTACGGTCGAACTCCTGAAGGTGGGTGGAAAACAGATCCTTAAGGCCCTTCAGAAGCTATTTGATTACGTCATACGCGAGGGAAAAACGCCACAGCCATGGAGCAGAGGTGTAGTGGTACTATTCTGTAAGAAGGGCGACAATGCCTTGCTTAAGAACTACAGGCCCATCTCACTTCTGAGCCATGTCTACAAGTTATTTTCCAGAGTCATCACGAATCGTCTCGCGCGCAGGTTCGACGACTTCCAGCCTCCCGAACAAGCCTGTTTCCGAAAAGGCTTCAGCACCGTGGACCATGAACATACGCTGCGGCAGGTTATACAGAAGACGCAGGAGTATAATCTGCCCCTCTGCTTAGCGTTTGTGGACTACGAAGCCTTTGATTCGATCGAGACTTGGGCTGTACTGCAGTCTGTCCAACAGTGCCAGATTGACTATCGGTACATCGAAGTGCTGAAATCTTTGTACGAAAACGCCACCATGTCTGTCCGACTTCAGGACCAGACCTTGAAACCTATCCTCTTACAGCGGGGTGTGAGGCAGGGAGACGTTATCTCTCCGAAACTGTTTACGGCCGCATTAGAGGATGTCTTATTTATTTAAACTTCATGTACAATGGTGGTAAATAGGCGGACTTAATGCTTTAAGGCGTTCTCTACCAGTCAACTAACAATAGGGTTAAAAAGACAACACTGTGGTAGGTCTGCACAATAAATAAATAACATATATCACTGACCTTCGATTTGCGTATTACATAGTAGTCATGGCTGAGACTACGGAAGAGCTCAGTACAATGCTCGGTGATCTCAGTAGAGCTTCCGAAAGAATGGGACTTAAAATGAACATGGACAAAACCAAAGTCATGGTAAACATCGATGTAGCACCCACTCCTACCAAGATCGGGGACTCTACACTCGAAGTTGTGGATGACTACGTCTACCTAGGACAGACGGTGGACCGTCTGTCCTAGTTGGGTAGGTTGGCTTCGAGAAAGAGGTCAATCATCGAATCCGACTCGGCTGGGGGGTGTTCGGGAAGCTACACGGTATTTTCTCGTCCAACATACCACAGTGTCTGAAGACGAAAATCGATGATCAGTGTGTGTTGCCAGTGATGACATATGGCTCAGAAACGTGGTCGCTCACAATGGGCCTCATCAGAAGACTTATAGTCACCCAAAGAGCGATGGAAAGGGCTATGCTCGGGAGTTTCCTTGTGTGATCACATCAGAAATGAAGTTATCCGCAAGAGAACGAAGGTTACCGACATAGCCCGAAGAATCGCCAAACTTAAGTGGCAGTGGGCAGGGCACATTGCTCGTAGAACGGATGGTCGATAGGCATGGAAGGTTCTGGAGTGGCAGCCACTCCTGAATGCCAGAATTGTATTGCTAAGGTACCTTTGAAAGATTAACGATTTCACGACTATCGCCAACAACACTTTTCGAACTGCCACGCGTCTTGATGACACACGCTACATATAATATTAAGAATCGACCATATTTTCACGAGTGTAAATCCAAACGTCTTAAAGTTGTTTTGGCGTTTTTGCTTTTTAAACTTAACTGTCAAAACTGTCTGTGTAGTCAAAGATATTTTTTATACTATCTGGATTGATTACTTCAATTTCAAAAACGCACCGAAACGTATGTTACCTCTTTCTACTAGTAAGAAAGGGACACACTACCTCTTTCGCGTTGTCTTGCTGGGTATATTTTTTCCCTTTTGCTTGTGAATAAAAATTATGAACTTCACGACAGTGAAAATAAAGTACACTTACAATGTATAATATTGCTTCGTAATCAATGTAGTTAGTACGTAGGGTATACAAGATCCTTGGTGTGTAACGTAACGTGTTGCTATAGCGACATAATTGTTATTCAAAATGATCACATTTTGAATGACAATTATGGTATTTTTGGATGTTATTTATAGTGTCTCTCGCTTCTTTTCTGATCATAAAACTTAAACCATTGTAAAGCCAAAATTCTAAGCTTTAATACGTGGTACTTTATGTCTGTGTACATGATAATTTTTTTTTGGGCAAAGCTCTCTACCAATTCCGGCCATGTCATTTGAAATCACAACTAAATAATCTCTTACGAGTAATTTGCTTATACAAATTATTGCTTTTTAAAATATATTTTTATTTTTATACAAAAAGCGCCAACTCTTTTTAGTAGTAGTAGGTATTCATCATACATTTCATAAACTATATGTTTTTTAAACATCGGGACCAATCAAATTTTTGGTCAAAGACCTAGCAAATGGAAAATATCTGGATGTAATTCTTTCGTTCACACATATATTACTGGATGTAATTTAATGAAATTTAGAATGGAGAAGATAGCTTACCTTAGAATAGCACTTAGTCTATTATTTATAATGTACTTAATCATGTGTAAGGTCATAGAAACGGCTAGTAGAACATAATCCAATAACAACTTTATTTTATTATTTATAACCGTAGTGTTAAAATTATTTAGGCATAACCATTAACATTACCTAATAGTTAAGTAAATACTAAAAACTGTTGTCTTCAACGGTATAGTCATGTCAGCTTTACATGTGTCAATAAGCTCGCCATAAGGTATTTTTTTTTTTAGTTATGTGGTGTTTACCTGTAAGTAATTGTTGCACGTGTTTAAGTTTTTAGAAATTATTATTTTTTATGTTGTTGTGTAAACAATTGTTGGTAGACCAAATAAACAAAATAAAATAAAATAAAAATTACTTTTCTACTTCAGTGTACTCAGGCACAACACGTGTCAACCGGTTAGTGAGTAAAATAAAGAAGGTCATCGATATGTATGAATCCGTCGCTTTTTAGTAGTCACTCAAATTTGGTCGGATAACCAGCCGTTGTTTACTTAATTTGGTTTTTTGTTTATATTTACTTAATGCGAAACATTCCAAGCTCAATATTTTCACCGTATATTTTTGACTAAAGGCACATGATTTTGGTTTACACCTACACATCTGAAATTTAGCCAGTTCCTTGTATTTTGCCGTCAAAGTTATGACACTATCGTCTTGACTTTTAGCAAGATTATTCAAAAACGCATGCATGAAGCGTTTTGAAACTATGTATGGTTATTATTAGCGTCAAGAAGGACCGAATACAGTTTTCAGCGAACTTATGCCTTGTCTCATTTAGGCGCTGCGATGTTTTTTCGGGTTTTCATAAAACCGCGATAACTTGAAAACTATAAATATTTTCTTAAATCTAATTGGGGCACACAGGGGCACACATTAGGAGCTACTCGTGTATGTTTATTCTACAGGGGCACATGCAATAGTTTTAGAGATATACGATTCATCAAAACGTTACTGCAGCAGGAAACGCAATATCTCGAAAATCTGAAGGGGCACAGATTTTATTTTTGGGGGCACATAGTGGCACACATATAAGCTCTCTGGCCATGCACAATTTTTCTCTCTCCGATCACTCGTTTAGAATTTTCCTGCTAGAAAAACGTTACCCCAGCAGGAATCGTTTTTCCGTTTTTTTTTCAAAACGACAGGGGGCACACATTTTTTATGTGGGGGCACATTTACACCAGATAAGGCACAAACTATACGTTCTACTCATATATCTCTAGGAGATACTTTCCTGCTGGGGTAACGCACACTAATACCAAGGTACAAATAAAGTGCCTTTTGTTGGGGCCGTGCTTATTAAATTCTTTTAAATAAGTTAAAACAGTTATTGTGGCACAACTATAATAGTTAAGACATATGGTGTCGCTATAATTTTTGTAGATAATGATTTGTTCTATATACCTGTAGTACATTATATTGTTCTATCATCAATAGTTTACGCAGTACACGCAAAATAATGACTTTTACTAACAACATTTTGATATTTTGGGTTACTGTATCCCAATTTAGGTTAGGTAGACCTATAATTATTTAAAAAATTTATAAAATAGCATCAGTGAGGATGTTGCTTTCTAATGGTGAATTAATTTTTTAAATTGGTCAAGTAGTTTTTGAGTTAAATTATAACCAATACACAAACAAAAGCTCAAATCTTTTTGTTATATTGAATTAGGATTGTCATGCAAAAGGGACCAATTGTTTAGAATAGTTCCGAGAAAGTCGGAGTTTGTGCCTTTCTTACCTCTGTCTATAACTAAGGTAACCATCAATTTACCAGTTAGCAAATTATTTTTTATAGATATTATTAACGTTTGAATCCCCAACCGGTCCTATGAGACCGCGCTGTTATTGTTTTACTATTGTGTCTCGTTTCGCGGGTATCTGAGTAATTAACAATTTAATTTATGGGGTACCTATATAATGTATACTGATTTATTTTAATATATTCACATAGTTAACTGAATTTGGATATAAGTTTAATACGAAAGTAACTTACAATAATTACATAATACAATCATTATCCGTTTATTAATTAATATTTATACAATAATTATATTTTTACATATTTCACTAAATATTTGCAAAAAAAAAAAATGTATAAAAAATTCGATTACCCCGGTATCGGGTACAGGGTTCAAGCTAGATTCGGTAGAGGCTATTAAGCCATTGGCTGACACTACTATCGGTACAATGATGCTTAGTGCACATACCACAATGTGTCGATAACCTCGCGAACCATGTCAAAATAATTTGCTTATCTTGCTCGGATTTCTCGAGTTCCTTGTCATACCAGACAGTAACGTTAACAATCATTGCACACTTTCTCTTCAGTCCACCACCACCCTATTAGCTATAATATTCTTGTCCGATCCTAGCACTATGTGATATAATGGTCATTATAACATTATCCTATCACATACCCGCAAAACGAGACACAATAGTAAAACAATTACAGCGCGGTCTCCCCCGGTCCGGTCGGGGATTCATGAACTAAACTGTTACTGAGAAATGGGTTGGGCACATACAATACAGCGGTTTCTAATGTTTTCGTTCAGCGGTTCGTGTTTGGAGTCAAAATGTTAGCATATGTTTTATATACGTTATTCTCCTGATCAGCTATCTGAAATGAGTGAATTTCATGATCATATAAGTAAATGGTGTAGTCATTACAGTAGTTTATATTAATTGACATTATTATAAAAATCTACTATTTTCTATCCATTAAGAAAACTCTCATTGTTCTCTTTGATAAGCTTATAGGAAACAATCGATACATTGTTTTTGAACGTGCAAGTCTGTATATTGTATCAATAACGTCTTGAATTACCTACTTTAGAACTAAATTGTCCCGTTGTACGAAGCTAGTCTATGGACACAATAGTAGAAAGAGATAACATCCACCATTATATCGTACTCTTCAAACGCCTTTAAGGTTGACGTAAACATTGCACATAGAATAAAAATTTCTTTGTTTAACTTTCCACTGACGTCTATAGTAGGTATTGATTTATGAATAAAGTCAGACCGGCCACAAAGCTTTTGCGCCAAATACGTTTTCTTTGGAGATCTAATGACTTCTTTAACTGCAGTTGCCATTTACGGTACAGCAGGGACTCAGGGATCTTGCTGACATCTCTGAGTTCGCCCTCGACTCGAGCCTGGTCCTTTTCGGACGGCGAGCTACCCATTGCTCTCTATCAGGACCTACCTTTGTGTCAGTATTTTTTTTAACACAATGGTTAAAAAAATAAGCGGTTGATTAAAACACTCGCAAAAGAGGTGTACCTACCGTATTGTAACACAGTCTCGATATGCTGAGCAACGGTTTCGTTTAATTATTCTATTATAACTGAACCTTTCCGAATAATTCATTCTTGACACTCCAGTCCCTTTTTTCTTCTCTATGACTGGGCTGTAATCCATTACTAAGGTCCGGAGTGTAGTAGTAGTAGATATAAAATTATCAAATAATACTAAAATATTTTAAATAATATGTATTTTATTATTTTCTTTCACGATTATAGGTATTCGGTGCATGCGCATAAGATACTCGTGCGTTCGGATATTTTTTAGAAATAATTTATTTCGTTACGAACTTACGATGTAAACGCTATAGACGCGCTGCAAAAGTACTCTGTGCGCGCTGCGTTGCGCGTAATGGAACGACGCTGACGTTGAGTAACGTAACCGTGTGAAGTTCGTGCGTGTTCGGTCCGTTCGAAGAATCGTCGCGTCTCGCGCATCGTTTCTTTTCTTATCGCATTTCCTACGATGAATGATGTTTTAATTTAGTAATTGAATTTTCACGTTACCAATTTACTGTTACAATTTATTGTATTCATATTTAGTAATTATTTTATTTTTCTAATACTAAGTAATTATCTAAGCAACGGCTAATTTAATTGTAGCTATATTTAGTTATAGTAAGTTCGTGTAAAGGAGCGATTTGGGGCGTGTTGCTTGGGCTGTCGAATGATGGCCGATCCTTAACGCCAACTTCGTGGCGGTCTTGCAGACCGATTTAGCATAAGTTTTTATTGTGGATAAATTTCAGTTTACGGACGAGTATAAACTCTTCAAACTGTCGGACTACGTGAAATGCAAAGGAGGACGCTCTCGCACAACAAAGGGGAGTTCACGTTTACTCATTATTCGCCATAGAGTACTAAACTCATGATGCACGCCGCACATCATTCGCGATCGTGCTGTGACCCCTGCGTAAACTCATATTGATGGTCTGACTGACGTGACAATATGATTATTTTAGAAAACATTCAATAAATGGATTGTCAAAATTACGGTGATAACCAGTCGTAGTACGCTTTATTTAAATCCTTTGTAAATAAATCGCAAAGGTGCCGAGGTAATTACGTTTCGAAGTGTCATTACTAAAAATTAGCAATACCTTGTATTTGGTAGGTAAGTAAGTCAGTTAGCGTGCGACTCGGGAGATCGTTACCTATTAATGTTAAATAGTAAATTATTAATTATTCAAGTAATATACGTTTTTTGTCTCTCTTTTTATATCAGTGTAACATTGTCTTCAACATAAGTATGGGGTTGTGTGCTCCTAGTTTTCAATAAACGATTTTCGTAACAATTCTGACAGTAATGCTTACAAAAAATATTTACAATAAGGCAAGTACATTTTAATAAATTCCATACAATAAGGAAAACTATTTTAATTAGAGATTGACATTATCAATGCTACATGCTGTTGGTATTTTGCATTATACATGAATTTACTCTTTAATATTATTTATTTGATGTGGAGTTAAAGATAATACTATAAATAAGTCCAGTTTTTTCCTAGATCACTATTCCATCAGGTAAATTATACTATACCCCAGTTTTTAGTCCCAACCTCAGGGATATTTTTGGCATAAATACTTAAATCAATAATATCCTTTATTAGTGATTATTGCACTACAAAGTATTAAAGATATTTATGTACATTGTCATTATCACAAATAGTTTTACTGATAATATAACCTTTATGCAAACTTAACCTTCAAAACATTAAAACTACCATGTTTGTCATTGGCAGTAATTTAAATACTATATGAATAGTAGATAGGTCCCACAACAAAGTAGAAACTCATTATGTTATCTATGTATTTATCTTATTGAGACAAAATATGTGATTCAAACTTGCTGTTATTTATTTGCAATAGCAGTTGAAAGTCAAAGTCATTTATGTGATAAACCAAGGCAAGTAAATATAATTTATATTATTCAGAAATTGATTTGAATTAGTCTAGATTATGATTAAGTAGTTATATAAAAAATTTAGTTTATAAACATTTTCATATTGCCTTTTTAGAAGTATTTTAATACATACAAACACCATACAATAAGCAACCAATCACCACCTAATACACTAAGCAATTCAAAGTCCTGTGTGCAACATGTATTTTTTCATTTTGGTTGTGGTCTGGTTTTAATCAAATTCAAGAATCTGATATTTTTATCAATATACCCAATTTAATTTGAATACTTACAAATAATTAACAATATGTTGCTATTTTGCAAGATCCTGATCAGCAGTCCCGGTTTCCATTAATATTCTTGCAAAAATCATTAATGCTTAAGTAGTACCTATAACTTAGTTAAATAAATGAAGTTCTAGTTTTGCCTTAAACTCTTGACAATAAATGCATAATTAATTATATTAAAATTTTTGCAATATTCAAGTCCATTCAACTCTACAAATACACATCTGTGTGATAATTTGTGTCTATCAATTTAGAAATACATACTTTTATTTCAGCCTTTTAAGAAATTACTGTAAATACTCAGGACAGAATAAAGTTCCTATTTATGTGGAACATGTTGGTTTATGTAAACAGATAATAACGCGAGAGCAACACACATCAGTCGGGCAAGGGATGACAGCGTCAAAAAAGGTTGCAATGCCAGTGGTAACAGCGATTGCAGTAAGCGGAACAACATGGAGACCCTAGCCCAGGGGGAACATTTCGATGGCAAGGATGTCACCACACAGGAAAAAGGGGGCGCAGCCGAGACCCGTGACGGTTAGAGGAATACAAACCAAGTTTCGTAAATAGACAGCATCAAAATCCGGCGCTACCAACCGCCGCAAGACGGCCACGTCGTGTTCACTCACATGGTCGCGATCTCAAAACTCTCTATAAAAAACCAACAGACTTTATTTTAGTATTAACTGTTTTATTTTGTTCCCACTATGATTTTTAAAACTAAAAGATAAGAACCAGAGTGTTCTATCTGTTTTTGGCAATATGTCTGTTTGTTTGCTTTAAAAAAGAGTATGGCTATTATTGTGCTATATAGCTAATAGCCAGAACTGTATACCTTCATATCCATTTTATAAAAAAAAAAACGGGCATAGAATAATAACTGAGTATTGATAAGATATGAAGTGTAATAATTATCCACTTATATTTAATTGGAAACCACATTAAATCCTATTGTCCCAAAGTTTTTAGAAGTAACATTTTGGCTGTTTATTACAGTATCAGCCCAGCTAAGATTCCAACTAAGTTTCTAACTTCTTCCACCAGTGAACCCCATGTACAAAAACAAAATTTAACTTTCGAATGAGACTGCATGTAATGAATTATTCCAGATTAAATGTTAAGTAGAGTATTGTATGTAATTTTCAGATGGTAATCAGCTAAGCAGCGGGGTGGTGTCATCGACACAGGACGACTGCACCAAACGGCCGCATGACGACGCTGACAACGACGCGGCTGAGGATGACGTTTCAAAACGCAAGAAACGGAAGGACAATGAAGAAAAGGAGCCCATGGGCAAACCGGCGCCGGTGGCACGCGGGGGACCTGGACGGTAAGAATCATCAGTGATTGATTCCATCCTCACTGATAATTTACCTGACTGGATAATATATTTCTCATTATTTCCTTTCTCATTGAAAGTCATTTGAACTCACAGCTTAATTTATTTTTATGACTGGTTAAATCATTACTGAGTTGTCATTTACCTGGTCAAAAGAAATGGTTAGCCTGTCAAAATTGATATAACTACTACTCTGTCTTGGAAAACGTTTTCTGCCGTATAAATTTTATCAAAATGGATGGTGTGGTTAGGAGGGTAAAAATAGAAAGTTATTCTCAGACATACTAAAAATTTACAAAACAAATTCGATATTAACGTTTGAATCCCCAACTGGTCCTATGAGACTGCGCTGTTATTGTTTTACTATTGTGTCTCGTTTCGCGGGTATCTGAGTAATTAAACACTGAGGGCCTGTTTCACAATGTCCGAGTAGGCACTACTTCAGTGAATAAATTCAAAAATGAAACAGAATTTGTATGAAATTATCTGCCAAGTAAGATACTCGAATCTTAATCATAGGTGGTGAAAGAGGCCCTGTCAGTGACAAGATATTTTGGTTATTTACAGTATCCTCACTGGCAGTAAACCACCGGGGCCCGCGAGTAAGACGGGCGCCATACCGCTGGGCAAAAACAGCGGTGGACAGAACATGAGCAAGGGAGGATCTGGCTCCTCCAGCAAAGGAAACATGCAAGCGCAGGGGAAAGGAGGCAGCGGAGGTTCCAAATCGAACGCGCAAGGCTCGCATCAGGTATAAGCTCGCTAAGAACATTTTATGAAATTACTTAGAATAACTTTGGCATCCTAACTAATATAGTACTCATAGTTCTGTCATGAAAACAGAACGTGACGTGACGAACCCGTCTATTTGATGCGCGGGCGTTTTTATAAACACTACAATAATTTCGTATCAGTTTTGTTTTTCTTATGACTAACATTTTTATATAACACTGAACTGTCTCAAAAAATAAAAAAAAAATTGTTTAGGGAAAATCTGGTGGAGGAAAAGGGTCCTTGCAAGTAGGCAAACAGGACAGAAAAAGCCCAGTTGCTAGTCCTAAGCCGAATCAAAACAAGGATAATAATGATGACGATGACGGCAAGAGCCACGAAGCGGCACCCAAGGTCCCGCCACTCAAGATTGTGATACCGGGCGGCGCGGGAGGCTCTGGGAATAGAAACGAGCAAGAAGGCGAGGGTAAGACTCCATCCTATTTATTGGATTACATCCATTTTAAAGCTCGAATTTTCGTTGTGCATTGCATACGGGGAAAAATAGTAAACATGTATTAAATATCAAATCTGTGTGACTACTCTCTCTCCTCTTTTTCTTTTCTCGAACTAATTATATTTAGGTGGAACAGGTCCAAGGGGTAGTGGAAAAGGTCGGGGTAACGCATCGACATTACCGTATGTCATACCCTGCACAAGCACTGATACGGGGCAGACTTCAGATAGCTCGGATGGCACTGTTGACGACAAGAGAGGCGAAGGAGGAAAGGTAATAAAACCTAGATATTTTTAAATATTTCTAATTTACAAATCATTCGTGTGTTAGTGTTACAGAATGCAAAGCCTCCTTTTTTATTGTAACTGTAATTTAATTTTTATTCTAAATACCTGAACTAACATATGCTCATAAACCTACTTTTCGTCCGAAGGCTGGACAGAGAGTCCTCCGTTCTCATAGGACGAATGACGGGGATAAAGATAAGGAGAGGACGTCCCCTCAGACAGGGAATGACAGCCGCTCTGGGGCGGGACAGGCTCAAGCTAATTTGAATTCCAATAAAAGTCCTACACCTTCGGGCTCTGTAAGTACATGAGTAGTTCAACTTTTTAACAATAGTTGATAATTTAACCTCAATCCTTTTGACAATGTTGAGTTCCTATACAAACATTTTATGTGTGCACTGGGTTAATGCTAGAATGCTTTTTATTTTAGGGTCAAGATCATGATCACACCGTGTCATCATCAAGTTCTTCAAGAGCTGAAGGTAAGTGCCTATTGCTAACAGTCTACACAGCCTTGTGTTCAAAATGTTTCAACAGTGTTTGCTGTATATAACTTAGTCTAGGCGCTTATTATTATGACCGTAGCCTGCGTCACATTGTATATGTTATTAGAATATAGATAAAGCTTTGTATATTTAAATGCTTTTTACATAGGAATACTTTCACATAGTAATTTATTATATTTACAGCCAATTCGGGCCACGTGGAGTTGCATCCACGAAAGAGGAAAATTAAAGCATCAAAAGATGGACACTCTCGTGATCAATCTAAGAATGATCAATCTCATGAATCTAGTGCAAGCCATAATATAACTCACTCCAATCCTTATCAAATGTATATTCACATACGGAAACAGGTTAGTGTTAATGCGTTTTTAATGTTACTACTAGATGTCTTAGTGTAAGAGGAGAGAAGAAAAAAATAATGATTATTATTCTTCTACAGATTGATCGTCGCCAACGAAGCTTGTTCCCAGTGAAACCTAAACCTCCCAAAGATTTTAATAAGTACTTGATGAATCGGTGTACATACACTCTCCAGGGTAATGTAAACCCTGATCCCCAAGTGGAGATACCTCCAAATTTGCCCACACAGATGATAAGTGAATTCGTAGACCAAGAGAAGGAGAGGTTTGTTTATATTTTACAAACATTAAGACTATTTTGACTGTATCCGTATTTGTATCATATTGAAATAAACTTGATATGTTTTCGGTAGGACGCGGCTACGTATACAACACCTAGTAGAAAAAGAGAAGCTTGTGTTGGCAGTCGAACAGGAAATATTGCGCGTTCACGGACGCGCCGAACGCGCTGTAGCGAACCAGGTAAAGTTGTACTTGCATCATTAAACGAATGGTTCTCTATCATTTTGATATGGCTTTAAATCCTTACCCATAACCTTATTGCCAACACGTAAAAAAAATTGAAGAGAAACTGTCTAATTGTGTTTGGTAGTCTCAATATTTAGACAAGTATTCAATAGTAATAAGAGTGCAATAGAGATAGTGGTATGATACTAAGGCTGTCTTCAATTTGGCATACCATTGCATAGCAGTCCAACTGACTGCTTAGATGTCCATTGGCATCTAAAGTAGTGGCACCAAGGCTAATCAAAAAGCGATACGGCGAACAGGATTTGCTATCTCTTTGGAAAATATTCGCCCAGTTTCGTACTATTTAATGCTTTTTATTTTCCATAAATAAATTAGCTATTCGTCCCGGCGACGTATTAATTCGGTACAAAATATGTATTTACAAATTACAGAAAAACCTGGCTCACATATTACTCTTTCGTATAAAAGTCCGTTACATCTATACTAATATTATAAAGCTGAAGAGTTTGTTTTTTTGAACGCGCTAATCTCAGGAACTACTGGTCCGATTTGAAAAATTCTTTCAGTGTTAGATAGCCCATTTATTGAGGAAGGCTATAGGTTATATACGCGCGGACACGCTGGACACGCGGACGAAGTCACGGGCGGAAGCTAGTAGTTAATTAAAAGTATGCAGAGTAACAGACAGATACACTTTTGATTTACTTTCATACAAAATAATGTTACTTAATTGTACAAACAAATGTTTACAGTCTCTTCCTTTCTCCGTGTGCACGATACTTCGTGACAAAGAAGTCTACAATGTATTAGCTCCGGAGCAGGAAGAAAAGCGAAACGCGCAGCGCTCCCGCTGCAACGGAAGACAAATAAACTCATGGCTTCAAGAAGTCGATGATAAATGGGAAAAGATCAAGGTATGTATAATTCTAACAGCGTAACTAAAATAAGAAAAGTTTCCTTTTGCAAATATAATATTCTTACCTATAATTAATATAATTTATTTACAAATGTTTCCTACATTACGTCCCACTATTTCTTTTATATACTTTGATACTATGTAATCGATGTGCCGATTTGTTTCATTAGAAAAGCAAGTCAAAGATAGTTTTAGAAAAAAAAACCTTTTTTGAGCTTGTGACGGGTATCCACTTATTTATGTTTTCAAATTACAGGAAGGTATGCTTCGACGTCAACACACCGAAGCTCAAACTCTGCATGCTGTCCAGATCATGGGCTGGGAGTGGAAGCTTAAGGAGTGTGGCATTTGTGACTACAAGACAACGCCCAAAATTGATCCTGTGCACGTGCCTCAAATACACGTGTCAAATTTTGACTTGCCCGCTTGAATTTAAGTTCATATTGCCTGAGTTCATGTCAGGCCTTCACGTTTATCGTGTTGGCATAAATATTAGTACGTAGTTAAGATTTACTTTAATTTTAATGAAATTATAACATCGATTGGTAATAAGAATCAAGCGGAGCTACAAAATTGGATTTTAAATCTCTAAATTGTCAACATTCGTTTGGCTTTCTATTCTCCCGCGCACCAATTCCGGTAACTTGTTATTACTATCTTGCCTCTAAAACGATAACAACTTTTTGCATACAAATAACCTGTTATCGGGAGACGGCCGAAAATCTAGTTTCGTTTTTGAAAATTATTGCAGGGACAAAATATTGATTACATTATTAAAAATATATTTTTGAATTGTCCTTGCCTATGAATATTGACGTGTCCATACGAACACAGCTATTTGAATTTTGAGTTATCTCAATGCTCATTTCTACAACAACTATAAATGCAGTTAATTACAGTGTTTCTACAAAATTCAACTAAACACTGAGATACGAGTCTGCTA
Organism: Mythimna separata; assembly: GCA_030763345.1. Lineage (NCBI taxonomy): Eukaryota > Metazoa > Arthropoda > Insecta > Lepidoptera > Noctuidae > Mythimna > Mythimna separata. The sequence goes on along the minus strand of CM061167.1, from coordinate 14,055,902 downwards.
AAGATGCATGCCCCTAGTATGGACACTTTTATATTTATACTTGTATGTGCTTGTGAACGTCGATTATTGTATGATATAATTTGTAAGTTATAATTCGTTTGAATTCGATATTTATAAGAGTTCGTATTGGCTGTTAATTTTAACAATTAGATTTATTGATTTAAAATAAATAATTTGATTTGATATCTTATGTTAAGATTCTTATTATACAGATTTTATTAGATAATATTTTAAAAATTTAAATAATGTTTTTAATTTTAAGTTTAGCCTGAGTTGTATATAATTTGTATTGATTTTTAGTTCAATAAGAATCATGTAGGTTTAGAAATCATGACACATTCTTTCATCATTAGTAGTGTGTAACTCTTTAAGGGTTATTGTATTTCTCCATAGAAATCATACATTTTATCAATTAGTTCCGTTTTACCATTCTCAATCATGTTATTACGATTTTATTTGATTTGTCGAATATAAATGTCTGACGAAGATCGCTAGTAAGCGTTTCAAAATAATTATTCAATTAATGTTTAATAGATATGAAATTATGAACTTTTATTTACTGATGAATTATAAATTGAATTATTATGTATTTTGATCATCAAGATGATTGTTGTGTATATTTTTATCTGTCAATTTTTATTCATTAAACTCTCACGAGTCCAATTAGATCTCAATCAAAAACTGTTTCATTTACTTCCCCAAAAAATAACAAACACTGAAACACTTGGTTATATATTTATTTATTCATGATATGTAACTAGACAAATATCTACATCTCAGCACAAAATTAGACTTACTATATAAAATCAAATTCGATAGTTGTTGCATAACATTTATTCCCTAATTGTGGCTGTGGATTGATGCACTTTAAAAGCAGGGCCATTAGTTTAGCTACCGCAGCACTCAAGATGTGAAAGACTACACTTGACTATGTGTTCGTTAACACTGACGCCATACTTCGTAGCCGAGCGAATAAGATGTACTAAGATACGCCACCGTGACAGGACAGGTGTACAGCTCACCGGCAAGAGAGGCGCGGAAAGTGGCGCCTACTACAGACTCTGGTCTACACAACTATTCGCGATTATCCATATAAGAAAACATAGATGACCGACCCGTTTCTACCAGAAGCTATGGGAACCAATGAATCTGTAGCATATTTCTGGTGAAGAAAACGCACCCTCGGGGTTGTGCAGATGAGTGCAGCACACGACTGGCTTGCACTGTCGCCCAGGCGTCTTTTGTGCACTAAGAGCAGATGATAATTGCGTGACGGGCGGTTCATTATTATCAGTCCAACTCCAGACCACCATGAGTACCAATAAGAAACGAACTGTTGCGTTACACTTCACAAAAGAATTAAAAAAGGTCTAAAATTTTCTGGGTATCTTCAATGACTTTCTGATTTTGTGTTTGATTTCTGTACGCCAGCCGGCCACTGCGAACGCCAACCGACCGCAGAGCGTTCAGGCATAAACCGCCGCCGAGGTTTCGGGTGACCGCGGCCCTCGCGAATCGAACGAAGCGGAAGCCGCAAACTACCGCGGCACAGAATAACTAATAGTACAAGTTACCGTAGGCATAAAACATCCTGAAATATGCTTAAATTTTGTACACATATTACACAAGCATTACCTACTACAACAACTACAAGCATTTTACAGAAGCTGCGGGCCCGCAACATGGCCGGCGCGGGTGAAAATTACTTCGTCAGTTCTTCGCCTAACGATGACGCGCGGAAGGCGTGTTGTAACCACTGGTCACACGAATACGCGTATTGAGACGGCATAGTACCTAAAGTGAACCTTGCCCTTGAATTATATCCAAATAGCCAGAAACTATTCCTTATTAGGAATCTTCGAGCGCAGCCACACGGTGCGTCCGAAGCGACGTATCGCTTTTGTTATTTGTTTAAACTGTATTCAAGTTGCAACGCCGCATTGTACGTTCAGCATGGCACTCAATGCGGCAAGCAAGACGGGCTTTTCTGTCTGCAGGCGCTGAGGTTTGTTGAATAATAAAATTTCGTCTAGTCGTTTAAATCTTCTATTTATATAAAAGGAGAAACTGACTGACATATGACAATGCACAGCCGAAAAGACCGGAACTGGAAGCGTGAAATTTGGCACATGACTTCCTTCTATAACGTAGGTGAACAGTAAGAGATGATTTTTCAAAATTCATCTCTAAACAGGGTCAAAAGTTCGTACCTATATAGAAACCTACTTTCACACGGGCGAAGTCGCTAGTAGGAGCTAGTAATATCATAAGACAATGTTATGCAACAAATTAACAATAATTAGAGTTCTGTAATAGACACACATATCTAAGGAACATGATTAAACTTCGGACAGTCTACAGTACATTTCTTAAATGATCTATCTACTTAAAAGTTTTAAATGCGCACAGTTTCCATCAAACTTAAAATGCAAGCAACTGTAACATTGACACGGTAACTACACACTTAGAATACAGATAAAATTTACAGTAACGGTAACTTCTTAACAAAATAACGACGCCACATGATTGCTGTTAGCACTGAAAGTGACCACCAAGTGACGACGTATGACAGATGTTCGTTGCGCAGAGTAACTCTAGTCTGGTTAGGTATGGGCCATCCTTCTGGTGGGTCCGGTATGCCTCTAGCGTCAAGCCAAACAGGAGCGGAGCCAAGATATTCACTCATCTGATCTAGATCCCTGAAAAAAAGAGAAAACCTGTAAGTACTAACCCGAGTCATGCAATCAGATGAGGAGTTGATTCAAGAAATCAAAATAAAAAATACCAACCGACAATTTTTACGATAAGGATTATATTTTAGTTTTACAAAAACTGTGGTGATACTATAGTCCAGCAGGTATCTGGGGGTTCTTACTACAGATTAAACCCACTCTTGTTCCTTGTTTGCCTTCGATCAAATCGCCACGGGGTTCCCTTTTGCACAACCCATGTAAGCCCCTCAGTAGGCTTCGACCCTGCTGGGCCTTCGGACCTGCGTCATGCGGAAGGTGAGGTCGACGTGACATCGTCGCAACCCAGTGTTAGGCACACCATCATAGCGGCAGTACCTAAGTCGTAAGTAAGGTCACGCTCCTCACATTCCGTATGACGCAGGTCCTCACCGGACACGGTAAGTGAAAGAAACGCCCGGGTGTCGCCACTGTATGGACTGACCGGAGGACACGGTAGACGTGTGCCCCGCTTGGGCGGAGCACCGCCGTGTCCTCGTGGAGGCGATCGGCGACGGCCGCCTCTCGTGCCGGGCTCTGGTACAGGCCATGGTCCGGAGTGAGGAGGGGTGGCGGGCAGTCGTCTCTTCCTGCGAAGCAATAATGCTAGCGAAGGAAGCGACCGACTGTGAGTGTGAGATAGAACGGCCCTCACGCCCCCGCCGCCGCCGTGATCCCAATCCCGACATGCGGCCACCGTAGGCGCGGGCATTTGGATGGCGAACACTGGGTAGCTTGCAGTCCGGCAATTACCCGGACCGACCCCAAGTCGACAACGGCGCGTTCTGTTCCACGCGCACCACAAGGACATGTCGGCAAACATGGGCCCCCCAAGCCTTTGGGGCTATGGATGGGCTTTTGAAAGGAAATCCCGGAACCCTGGAACGAAGGCAAAGAAGGAATGGGGTGAGGTTTAGTCAGTAAAAGTCTGACACGTCCTACCGCTCCACCCAAAAGCGGGAGAAGTCATTCTGATGAACTCTGCAGACAAGTTGACTTGAAAATATATTTTTCATTTTAACCAACTTCAGCCAAATAATAATACGAACAAGTACAATTTTAGATTGGGTACTTGGGCTAAGGCGTCGCTGCACAACGACGCGCAGACACATCGCTCTAAACCTGCGACAAGTGGGCTAGAGCTACTCTGTCAAGTACAGGCACGACTAATAAAGAGGTTAGTACCCAAAAGGAAGTTCTGCTTTGCCAACTGGAACATTGGCTTCCTAACCGGACGTTGCTGAGAACTCGCGGACATACTTGCAAAGTGTCGGGTCCAGTGCGTCTTCCTTCAGGAGACGCGCTGGAAGGGGAATAAGTACCGTGACATAAGGCAGGTTTAGGGCTAGTGTACACCGGATCACCGTCGGGAATCCGTAGTAGGTAGGTACTGTCTAAGGACCTTCAGTATGGCTTCCTTGAAGTAGGCCGATACAGTGACCAGTTTATGAGTTAAGGTGCTGATCGAAGGTTCGGTAACGAACCTAATCAGCACCTATGCTCCTCAAACAGGTTGATGTGAGTCTGAAAAGGAGGCCTTCAGGGATGTGTTCTAGGACGTATCTCAACACCGCCTCCTTGTCCTGGACATGGCAGTTGTATCAAAGAAGAAAGTGGCCGAAAAAAGGCAAACCCCGCACTAAGTGGTTGCTTAACGCGTTGCGTCCTTGGCACTTCTTGTAGCGGCCGCACCATAGACAAGCAGATGTGGTGGTGGGATGACGGGGTGCAGGAGGCGACTCGGAAGAAGAAGGGATTATTTAAACAGTAGCAAGGGTCCAACTCTCCGGAAGATAGGGAGGCATATGGAGCGGCTAAGCGTGCTTGCAAAAAAGTTGTAGCCAGAGCCCGCAGAAATGTCTGTCGCCCTTATAATATGACAAGCTGGAAACTGCGGAGGGACAAAAGCTTATTTTTAAACTGGCGCGTACCCAGGAAAAAGCTACACGGCACATTAGCAAATGTCTCTGTGTAAGGGAACCCCAGGGTAAGCTGCTGTACGATGCCCCCTCCCTCTGTTAAGGAGAGATGGTGTACATACTTCGCGGAGCTGTGTAACAAACGGCATCCATAACTTTCTTTCTGAACCGCCTCCTAACCTTAAACTTATTTCCCCCGACGAAACCATTGCTCTTCGCCACATGAAGAACCGGAAATCGATCTGGCCTGACAATGTGCCAATTTAAGTGTGGAAGACGATGGGCCCATATGGTGTGGACCTTCTGACGGATCTTTCTAACCGCAACCAAGGAAATGCCAAACCAGTGGCGTTCAAGCCTGATTTTTACTGTTTACACAAGCAAAGGTACCGTACAGGATTGCAGTAACTACCGTGGTATCAAGATCAAGTGCCACACTATGAAGCTCTTCGAGCGCATCATTGACACACGGCTCCGTAGCAAGTGCACTGTCTCTGAGTGTCAATATGATTTCCGGGCGGGTAACAGCACTATGGTCTATGGACCCAGTGTTCGCCTTACGGACTCTGGGTGAGGCTTACAGAGAGAGAAGCTCTGCGTAAGGCCTTTTTACTGTATACCTCGGCAGTCCATCTGGTGGGCACTTCGCTTCAAAGGCGTTCCCGAGGCCTAGGTATATTGACATTATCAGAGATATGTACCGCGATTCCGTGTCCTCTGTGCAGACCACTGTTGGCGAACCCAATATCTTTCCAATATGTGTTGGCGTTCACCAAGGCTCGGCTCTTAGCCTGTTGGTGTTTAACGTTGTGCTCAATGTAGTTACGGCAAACATCCAATGCCTAATGATGTATGCCGATAACATCGCCCTCGTTAACCAGAACACAGCCCATCTTGAGCGCAAAGTCAACGTTTGGAAGGACACGATGGAAAACGACTTTGAGACTAAATGTGGCGAAGACCGAGTACATGTCCTGTGACAGCACGGATTCAAACACTATCCGAATAGGTTCGGATTTGATCACAAAGTCCGAGACGTTCCGGTACCTTGGATCCGTGCTGCACGAGTCTGGCAGCGTGGATAACGATGTCCAAGCGCGTATAGGCGCGGCTAGGGCAAAATGGCGCGAGGTAACGACCGATGTATTGACCGCAAAATGCCTCCGAAGCTCAAAGTGCAGATTATAAATGCATCATGCGACCTGTCCTTCTGTACGGTGGCGAGTGTTGGCCAGCATTAGCAGACACATTCATGAGCTTCGCGTTACGGTCATGAAGATGCTGAGGTGGATGAGCGGCGTAACGCGAATCGATCGCAACTTATTCATCCGAGGTAGTCTTAGTGTCCGTGACTTGGAGGAAAAACTGGAAGAGTGTCGTCTGCGATGGTATAGCCACGTCATGCGCCGTCCTATGGAGTACGTTGGTCGGAGATGCATGAACATGGCCGTCCTCAAGGCTAGGTCCCGTGGTCGCCCTAGTAAACGCTGGCTGGACGCCGTCAAGTTCGACATGAGAACCAATGGCCTGACTGAAAAGGATGTCAAAGATCAGGCAGTGGAGAAAGTTCAGTCGGAAGGCGGACCCTGGCAATAGACAGGATTAACGCCAGGTGGAAGAATGTTGTCAAGGCAGCGATGCTTCCAGTGGGACTTGTATTTTTGTAATTTGCAGTAGAGAAATCAAAGGCCTCTAAAAAATTTAATAAGATTTGTAATATGACTTTTTATAGGTATATCATTCTTCATTACTGTCTCAGAGCTTCCTATTTTTTGTTTACTAAATACTAAGATATAAAATGAATGTAGGTATCTAAACACGTCAGATACAAGATGAAAATACGCATTTTGTGTCTTGTATTTGTATTTCAGATACTTGTATCTCAGATAAGTCACATCTCTAGAAATTCATTAGTAGTCAGTAACTATTAACATTTCTGTTTTTACTTGGCCACGAACACATGCAGTTCTACTTGTACTAAGACTTGACTTTTTAAACTTACCGAGAGAACCATGATCCCTTTTCCGGATTGTTCTTGGGCATGAACGGCGCTCGCTTTTCTGTCAACCTCACAACACCCACCAGCTCAATCTCTCCCTTCACCATGGATGGCTCTCGTTTCTCTTTAGCACGCATGTTTTGGTGGATCCAGCCGCGGTTGATCAGAATAATTTCTCTGTAAATTAAAATATTATAAGTTTTAGTAAGTTAGTAGTAGGTCTTTGTCAAGACGTGTATTTCGGAACGGCTCGAGAGAAGAATAGTACCTGGAAGAATTTGGGGGAGGTCTTTGTCAAGCAAAAGGAAACTAGGTTAAATAAAAAAATGTTAGGTATTCGTCAAAATCCCTTTTACGAGAAACGATTCCAGTTCTAGAGAAACCCACACAAATCAATTGTTTTCAAACTGTTCCATGGCAGTTCAATCAGTAGCATAGTGTACCTACTGGGATTACTATATTGGTCGGTCAGGCATAGACAGCCTTAGTGGAAAGTACCCAAAACTAGGCACATAGGCCTCTTGTACACGGCACGTTTTACTTCTCTTCTCTCTCTCTATTCTTTTTCTGTCTCTCGAATTTTTGGTTCTAGGACATGCCGGTTTCCTCACGATGCTTTCCTTCAACCTTTTGAGAGCAGGATACCTCAATTTTAACTAGGCCAACAGCCTATCTGCCTGACAACTCCACTTCACTTCTAACCACTGGGTAACACCTGTCTTAGAGTAGTTGCTAGTGAATGGGTTGCCGGACTAACCATGGTTGCTATACTGCTAATGAAAGTCAAAGATCTAAAATTCAGAGCAGTAATCAATAACTAGACTCAACTCAAAGACTTTGGTATATGTCAGTCAGTTAGTTTCTGTTTTTATATATAATTAGTTAAACCATTTACAGGAACTTTTTGAATTGTCTAGATCGGTCAGTCAATAAAAAAGGTGGAGCTATTTGCATGTGTCAAAGAGTAGATTTCAATGGACAAGAACATGCAAGAAAGTCCATGGAGACTTTTGTAAACCAGCAAATAATTACCAAATTATGGTTACATTGTTAATATTGAAATTATACTTAAATGTGGGTTCACAGTAAAAAAAAACAATTCAAAGCATAAATAATTAAAAAATAAATATGTTTTCAAACAACATACAAAATAATAAAACTTACCCTGATTCAGACAGCACGAACGGAGTTATCACCAGCCAACCTTGGTTCCTCTTAGGGTCTGATACCAGAGACCCTGACCTCGGAAAAGGTGAGTCTACCTCAATCAATGCTCTCGGTCCAATGAGGATTTCTTTCTCATGAAGAAACTCTCCCTTGACTTTCACAGGCAAATACTCCATTTTTTCCAATAGAGCGAAACTGTAATGTTAAAAAATAAATAGGTAAATAAAAATTTAATTGAATTGGAAATAGAATTCAATATCACACCCACTCATATTGCCAAAAATCTAATGTTTAATTGTCCATTAAGCTCAAGGCAATTTATATACTAAATGCATCATATGGCAATGGTCTCAAATCTCTGGTCATAGCTGATTAAATTGTGTATAAGGCACTAGTCCCGCCAGCAATGAAAAAGTATGTCTATGGTTTTTTTTTTCAATGTAACATATACAATATAAGTAGATATAATTAACAGATTGCCGACAGCTTTGGATTACCTCAATACGTTAGATTTTACAACAACTAGAGATACTTATAAATGCAAATTATTGTCGCTGAGCAGATCCATTATTGTCGCTCGCACATTTCATATTGGTTTCAAACTTGACTTCTAATTATTTTTATCCACCAAGCTAAGCAGAGTTTGTTTTATGGGTATATACCACAACTGATAAACATACATGTATATTTCTGAATACATACATATTATAGATAAATTACATCCAGATACAGAAGAAATCGTACCCATCACACAAACACTTGTCCTTAGTGGGAATTGAACCCACCACCCTCGGCATAGCAGTCAGGGCCACTAAACACTCTACCATCAGGTCAGTTGAGTAAAAGTAACTGTTGGACTTAATATAGATTTTCTAACTGATATAGTAAAGTGTTTCTGACAATTTAATATATAACAACACATAAAAATAATACATCAATATATACTAACTCGCTAGGCATCTCAACAGGTGTAGCATTAGTTTTAGACTGCATCATATCAATGAGTCCAAGCTTCCATTGTAGACGGTAAGCCTGCCAGCAGCCTAAACCGAAAGAGCTAACAGGGATCATCTATAATAAGAAAAAACAACTGTGAGATGCTTACAATATAGTAGGTAGTTGCTTGGGCGTGGCATAAATAATATTGGCATGGGGTGTTGGAGCAAAGAGCCATTTAATAAAACTTGAGCGAGCACAAAAGGGCATCTGAAAGGTGCTATCAATATCCAACTGCCAGGATAGACCAAGAATGTAAAGTTCTTAGGATAAGACAACTTTCCATCCTATCGGTTTTAGTAATGTAGAAAGGAAAAATGGAAAACACCCTTAGTACTACCCAGGTACTAAAGTCGCACAGAGATCTCCTAGATACATAGGTCCATTTATATATCAAACCATGAATCAAATTGTGGACATAGTACTAGTAGGTGGCTCGAAACGCACTTGCAAAATTAAAGTTATCGAGTGTCTATCAACTCAAGACTATGTACAGATTGAAACTCGACTCACTCCCCTAATATGAATCTCTTTACAATGACTCCCCCAGGCAAATCACATCTATTTGTCTCACAAACACAACCTACACGACTCGTCTACTTCTATTTACACTTTTTAGTTACACTCTTTACAGTGTTACACACCTTTTAATTGTATGTGTGCGTAATTTCTTTATTGTTTTATTTTAAGCATTGTTTAGTTCTGTAACCTAACCATATTGAACTACTCCAACTAGTATACGCATAATTGTCACGAACATTGAAGAAAAAAAAATCTATATCCTACGACACAGGGCGTGTCCTAGTGTGAGATGTTGCATTACTGCACTAAATCGATGGGTCCTATGTATATGGGCCAAACTGCAAAATTGCAACTTTACAGGAGAGCGTTTCAAAGTTTTAATTTACTATAACTTCAGATTGATGAAACCAAACTTTACAATTATTTGCTTGTTTGCTAAGACAATTATCTTCCTCATTTATACTATAGTATTTTATACATACATATATAGGATGTTTTTTTACGTCACATTGACCCTTCTACGTTACTTTTCGTTTAAATTATTTTTCTTAAAAAACAGTGTATATGGGCCCATGTGCCATATTGGACATTATACGCGTATTACGTAAATTAGCATAAAGTATATATTTTTATATTTTGTACCCATAAAATAAAGTAACAATTGAAGTAGATGATATGTAATTAAAAAGAATATAAGCTATTTCGATATTTAGTTATTTATGTCACATTGACACTTATACGTTTTACAATTTGCTAAATTACGAACAGAACTTTCAGTTAGATCATTTGAAAAATAAAAAAATACGCTATAGTTCTATTCATTTATTTAAAAAAAAATTGAATTAGTTTTAAAACATCACTAATGAACCCGGTCTTTAAGTCTTTTTGGTATTTTTATGATAAAAATTACAAAATAATTAAGAAGGAAACTGTTAATAGAGATCTTAGTTTGATTAACAATATAATGTACTTTACATTATTATTTCAATAAAAAAAACAAAATTAAAAACATCTATATAAAAAAACTCTGTACTATAATCAATAATAAAAATACCAAAATCAACATTACTAGAAATTCTTAACAAGTCTTCATTAATTTTCTTTTTCTTAAAATTATTAGTACTTTATAAAATTACAAAAAAATAAGTGATAAAATATAATGACCACCCAAAATAACTTCGTGACCAACAAACATCTATTACCTAAAATATATATACCTATTAACAAAAAAGATAAACCATAATCAAAAAATTTAATTTTAGATTTTTGACTAAAACTAGAATGATGTCATTTATTTTAGTTTATAACTGCACTTTAAATTGTACTATGAACCCTAAATTTAGTAAATGATCACCAAATTGTGATGAGCAAACGATATTTCCAACTGACTACACCGTTGGAATGCTACTTCGAGACATGGGGCGCCCCGACTAGGATAGGTTAGGTTAGAAGGGGATTGTGGAGTCTAGTGAACGAGCAAACACAGACCCCACAAACCCCTTCGTGGTTATTGTTTTTAAGCTACTCAGAAGTAGTTGATGGTCCTCCACCAACATCATCTGCCTAGCCTTTTCCCAACTATATTGGGGTCGGCTTTCAGTCAAGCCGGATTTAGCTGAATACCAGTATTTTACGAGGAGCGGCTGCCTACCAGACCTCCACAACCCATTAACTGGGGTAACACGGTACTTCATGGCAAGACTGGCGTCAGATTTACTGGCTTCTGACTATCTGTAACGACCGCCAAAGATCTCCAAATGACAGCCGGGACCTACGGCTTAACACGCTATCCGAGGCACGGAGGAAACTCGTTATGTCAAGAAGATGTCACCCATCCACATGGTCCTCCACCAACATTGGAATTTATTTACTGTTTTTAAGTATTAGGTATTTATTTGGAGATAATTTACTTTTATAGGATAGACAGATGTTACATATTGAAATCTCATTTTGTATTAAAATTCTGTTTAAGTTTTGGTGTTCATTTGCTATTTTTTTACGGTTACATTTGACTAAATCTGGTGTTCAGTTAAACATAATCCAAAAAATAACAAAATTAAAATAACTATCTGGTATAAACAAAATAAAAAAAATCAACATTACTAAAAATTATTGATAAGTCTTCATTATCGCTTTTATTAATTGGCACAATGTCATTCGATGCTACTAAATTTTCTTAACAGCTGTGGTGAGATAATATTTTTTCTACATAAATCAAGCAAGTCTAAGTGTCAAATCAGCAGATTGGCTCGAACTACGAAACAAACGCGCGGGAACTCCCCACGTATAAGTCTCTTACTACCTCTTTGGCCCTTTTACGTTTCAATTCATGTTAGATATGCCTTTATACTGTAATAAAAAATCGTGTTTCTATGCAGATTTTTTGATTTTTTAATGGCTCACATAATTATTTATACTTAAAAGATGCGTTTCCCATAAAAAAGTAAAAATGGCCAAATTGTTAGTTTGGCCCTTATACATAGGACCCATCGAAATGTTGTTTGATTTTGAAAATATTGTGATGATTTTATTGTACTTAAGGTGTACAAAAAAAGTGTGTGTAATGAGCAGTGCCTTAATAAATTTACTAATATTAATTGCAGGGTTCTTCAATAAGAGTGCTTGATTTTTTTCTATTTTGATATCAAGAAATGCTGTAGAACAATATGCTTTATATTTACCACTGTAGCGGATTTTATCTATTAGTCTGTGTACCAGTTTGGTGGTACTATAAGTAGCTCTAAACCTGAACTGATCATCATCATCTGCCTAGCCTTTTCCCAACTATATTGAGATCGGCTTCCAGTCAAGCCGGATTTAGCTTAATACCAGTATTTTACGACGAGCGGCTGCCTACCAAAACTCCACAACCCATGGACTGGGGTAACACGGTACTTCATGGCAAGACTGGAGTCAGATTTACTGGCTTCTGACTATCCGTAACGACTACCAAAGATCTACAAATGACAGCCGGGACCTACGGCTTAACGTGCTATCCGAGACACGAAGGAAACTCTAAACCTGAACTGATAGTCCGGTAGAAACTCTGCCATTTATGACTTCAGGTATTTTTAAGACTTTGGATGTCACAGGTTAATTGGACGATAAGATCAACAAGGCGTTTTCCTGGTTTGAATATAAGGATGACCTCTGCGCCACATTCCATTGTGGCAGTAAGCAACCTTTTTGGAGCATGGCATTAAAGAAATGACCAAGGAAGAATCGCCATTTGAGACAGCTCCATCAGGATCTTTGGAGTGGTTCTTTGGAGTATTGTTCTTGTTTAGCTGTCTGTTGACCCCAAATGTTTCCTTTGTTCTGTCTATTCTTAGTTTTTATAACCATGTCTGGCACGAGAGACAGTTATACAAGGACAGGAACCGTTAACTCATAAAAGTTTTATATGCATATTCATAAAATCTTACTTTACCCAAAGACAATGGCACAGAAAACTAGGTGAAGATAATTCTGGACTACATCAAATCAAAGCTGGAGTGCCTCAGGTGAGCATCATGGGACCAGTTTTCTCCCTGATTTATACATCAGATTTACCATTGCTATCTCATATTCGATCTTCAATCACTTATTGGTACACTTGCCGATGACACACCCATTCTTTTATGAAGTCAAGATGCCAGCAGGCCTAAGGATGCTATAGAAAGGTGTCTATAACATATCACATTCAACCTAAGTCTTGGCAATTTTTTCAGTCAGACCACGCCCGCTATCTAGGCATTGACTTCAATAAAAGCTTATGTGGAAGGAACACATATTTACAAAGACTATAAACACATATTACAAACAACAAAAATCTTTTTGCTTTTGGGGCGGGGCATATAGAAATACTGCAAGGATTTAGTCTAAACACTGTATATGTTTGTAAATACACCAAGGTGCCAGTTGATGGTGTGTAAGGTAGCATTAAAGCCATACACAGACTTAAAAACGATGACTGTACAACCAGAGATAATGGAATCACTTAGAATATACAAAAAGACACTACTTCAACGTCGCAACACCCTAACATATGGACTCATAGAGACCACACCCATATGTGGACCATAAATGAAGAGACAATAGAATCACTTAAAATATACAAAAAGAGACTACCTCAACATCGCAACACCCTAATACAAGGACTCATAGAGACCACACCCGTCTTCCGACGATTAAATAGTAAAGCACCCCAAAATCGCCTGACGATATTAAAAATATGCATGTATCACTAGATGCATACTTACTGCGCAAGCCATATTACCACATTCATAACATCCAGCTAAATGTCAGGAACGGTCAGATCGCAGGAAATAAAAAAGAAGACAAAAAAATGTAATATGCATTCAATAGAAAAATAAAACAAGAATACAAAATAATATATGCATTTGATAATAATATATATTTTATATATAATTGTAATGTATATATATATAAATATTATTTAGGCCAAAAAAAAATAATTTAAGGTTATTTTTAACTAAATAGAATAATCCAAAGATAGTGTTATGATTCTAATTTGTGTGAACTACATACCAGTAAAATCCACTTGAAAATCTCTCCAGGCTCCTTCCTAGGTCTGGCTCTCTGGGCCCGAAAAGCATTGGCCACTGTCGTATTATATCGTATCGTAGTTCTTATCCTAAATGTAACGTAAGGGCAATAATTATGATAATTGTTCACCAAATTGCGCGATCCATTATAAAAGTTTCGTAATAACGTCGACATGTTTTAATTTTAAATCACGATCTGATACAAATGATTCAAGTTACAAAATCATTCATTGATTTTAAATTATGTCCATTTGACAGATTACACCCATGTAGAGATGAGCGGTGAGTAAAACCTATCGGGTATTTACCGGGTAAACACTCGATATGATATTATGAGGGCGACACTATTAGTTTTTAGAACTGGCCACTTTTGAAGAATAAAATATAAATATTAGTTTAAATTTTGAAAATAGAATTCTTTGTTAGCATCAGTCTCAACCTCAAGCACTAGTTTATAACAAATAAAAAAAAATTGTTGTTTTACAATTTGGCGGCAAATTGAAATTTGTCTGTGTCACGCCAGTATAAATTTAACGCGAGAAAATTTTCAGTGTCATTTAAGTCAACAACAATGCTATGAGAGACTTCAATTGGCCTTTTACGATGAAGCCTCTTCACGGGCCACTGTTTATAACTGGTTTAATGAGTTTAAACGTGGTCGCACCTATCTCAACGATGCTCTGCGTGAGGGAAGGTGTTCTACGGCGATGACTGAAGATACCATCAGTGTTGTGCGGTGTATATAGAGAATGATCCAAAGTAACCTTTCAGCAGATTTGGACAAACTTAGGAATGGGTATGAGTCAAGTGCACATAATCCTCCACAAATATTAAGCTGTTTGGAAGCTTTGTGCCCGGTTGATATCTTTTTCACTATCTGACCGGGGCCCAAAAACTCCGTCGTGTTGATAGGTACCGTGAAATGATACAAAGATTTTGTATCGATTTTGTTTTCGATTTGACGAAGGTGACTCAAAAGCTGTGTTCGTCATAGTTACGGGTGACGAAAGCCGGATTTATGGCTATTATCCGGAAACCAAAAGACAATCTGTTCAGTGGGTGTTTCCTTCCGAAGAGTTGCCAATTAAATTAAATGATTGAAGAGAGGTCGAAGTGTAGGAAAAAAGACGGTGGCCTCATTCTTTGGAAGGACCAGTCATTATGCGACCATTCTTTTTTAAGATCAGTTACTGCAGAGTGGTAGACTAACAAATCTTTGCCCCTGTCTTGGAAAAAGTTCGAAAGATACGACCTCGCAGTAGGATCCTCCTTCGACACGACAACGCCTCCTCGCATACCACCGGGCGGACGATCAACTATTTGGCGTCGTCAGACGTGGAATAGCTGGATCACCCACCATATATTTATTATACCCCGACCGCACACCTTGTAATTTTTATTTATTTCTGAAAATAAAAGAATAACTTCGAGGACAACATTTTATGGACGCCAAGGAAGTAGTGGCTGCATTCCAGAGGGCCATCGCAGAGACTATTTAGAAAAGATATAATAAATATATGTAATAACTTTCTAGTTTGCTCAGTTTTTGAATTTCTGAGAACACTCAGTGTCACGGGTCACCCTTGTATACAGGCTGTTTAATAATAACAATCTTTATTTTTCCAAAAAATACACAACATGTTACATTTATTAGAAACATGGCTAAGTGGGCCGAAGCAAAAAGGCCCTGACAAAACAATTTTAATATTACCTCCTTGGACAGGACAAAAGAACAATTTGATAAAAAATAAATTAAAAAGTGCAAAGAAGAAAAAAGTGCAAAAGATTTTTACAAAACAATGTAAATTGCTAATCCCGGGCAAAACGATTATTGATAGCGAAAGCCAACGATATTCAAAATATATTTAATGACTTTTTGTGAAAAAAAATAATAGCAGTGTTTAACGTTTGAATCCCCAACCGGTCCTATGAGACCGCGCTGTTATTGTTTTACTATTGTGTCTCGTTTCGCGGGTATCTGAGTAACTACGAATTAGTTATGTGTGATAGGTGTGTGTGTATGGGATTGATGGTAAAAGTCTAGACATATGTATGGGTTAAGTGTAGGTGTATTTGTATGTTAGAATGAGTGTGAGCGAGATATTTAATAACCTTTGGGTATTTGATTTGTTTTTTGTCCATATGAAATTTAACTGTTTAAGTGGGAATAAATTCCCATTAGAAGATTCTCCGTTTTGCGATAGTCAACTACTTTTAGCACACTACCATTTGCTACCAGACTGCCGTACCAAGAGTTTGATTGATGGCATTACGAGCCTTTCTACTATTGGATCCATTGCAACATCGGACCAACTGAGTGTCAAAGCCTTGCTTTTGCACAAGTGCTTGCATAGTTTCCAAAAAACACTTGACCTCCTGGCTTTCCACGGAATAGCAAGTACGATACGGTACACTTCATAAAGATAACAAATGGGAGGTCCCATATCCTGCCGTCCTTGACGTTTAGCACCACAAAACTTGATATCTGCAAAAAAGAAATTCGAGGACATGTTTAAGTCTGGTATAGCAAGACCGTCAAAAAGTGATCATCCCCGTTGCTCATGGCCCTGAAAAAGGAAAACACCTAGCGTCCTTGTGGTGATTACCGTGCACTTAACGCCAGGACTGTACCGGACAGATATCCAGTCCCTCATAGCAATGATTTTGCCCATAACCTCCCAGGTTCCAAAATTTTCAATACCATCGATCTTGTAAAAGTATTGAAGAGGACGTCTCAAAGACAGCCATCGTAACTTCGTTTGGCCTCTTTGAATTACCTTTCATGACCTTTGAGTTTCGAAATGCTGGTCAAACATTTCAGCGATTTATCGACTAAGTCACACGGGGTCTTGATTTCTGTTTTCCTCACGTGGATGATATTCTCGTTCATTCATCTGACGACTGAAGTTCATCACTGCGAATTGCAAATACCACGGATAATCTCGGTCTCGCGGGGAAGGCGGTCCGCTTCTACGTCAACGAGAGGCTGACTAGGCGGAACCAGCAGTTATTTCGTCAAACAAGGGCTGCTGCGGGGATGCACGGCTGGAGCTTCGTTTGGTCGAAGCGTGGTCGCATCTTGGTCCGCAACAAGCCCGGAGACCCTGCATTCAGGATTACATCTGAGGAGGACATCGGGAAGTTTATCGGACCACTCGCGGCAAATAAATAATAAGCTCATTGTTTTTGTCCATTTAATTATAGTACTTAGCTCCATTAGTATAAGTTTACGGTTTACCAAGTTTGTGCCTCGCATCACTCATGATATGGGGAGGTGGGCGTATGACAGTGAGTATTTATTAAGACATTTATATTTTATACATGCATTTTGTTACGACTATTTTAAATCTACATTTACGTACCTATATACATACCTATTTACATACCTATATACATACCTATATACATACCTATTTACATACCTATATACATACCTATTTACATACCTATATACATACCTATTTACATACCTATATACATACCTATTTACAATTTTTACACATTATATAAAATGACTAAATCAAAATTTTTTAAGTTTGGTTTGTTTAATGCTGGCTCACTGGCAACTAATCAGGAGGAGTTTCTAATTGCCATGTCACAACACTCGGTCGACATAATGGCAATTAACGAGACATGGCTGAGACCTGGGGAGGAAGGCCGTGCGCCTAAGGTCCCAGGGTATAGGCTGAAACATGTGCCACGCCCTGCAACTATGCGCGGGGGCCGAGGCGGTGGAGTAGCTTTTTACATTAAAGCGGGAGTAAGGGCGCGCGTACGGCATCACTCTGTAAATTCCGATGTTGAACAGATGTGGTTAAACCTAACTATCAATGGCAAAAAGGTATTGATAGGAACAGCATACAGGCCACCTTGGTTTCAACTGTCTAGTTTTTTGGATGGGATAACTGACAGTATTAGCGCAATGGCACCATATGATCACCTAGTAGTGTTGGGGGACTTCAACGTAAATTTGTTGGATGTAAGCAGTGGGAAAACTAAGGAGTTCATGGACTTCTTGAACTACTCCAGTCTCAGTCAGGTGGTTCCGTCTCCAACACATTTTGTAGGGGATAGTAGCACCCTGATAGACGTCATCTGTACTGACATAGGAGTGCGTCATGTGCAGGTCAATCACATCAGTGAACTTGGTCATCACTCCTTTATTGTGTGTGATACTGTGGTCAAGAAGGTAAAGGGCAGACCTAGGCTGGTTACATATCGCCCATTAAGGGATATCTTAGAAAATTACTTTTTAGCCGATTTAGAATCATTCCCATGGATGGATATAAGCTCACTGCCAGATGTGGATAGCATGGTAGATTTTTTTAACTACCTTTTAAACCAATTATTTGATTTACATGCACCCATCAAAAGTAAGATAGTTAGAGACCGTCCTAAACCGTGGATAACAGAAAATATTAAACTAATGATTAGATTAAGAAATGAGGCAAAAAATATCTATATTAAGAATAAAAGTGATACAAAAAAAAGATATTACTTAGATTTAAAAAAACAAGCATGTGCTGCACTGATGAAGGAGAAGAAGGTGTACTTTGACAGGCACATTAATAGTCAGATAAAAGACCCAAAAAAACTGTGGAAACACCTTAAGTCTGATGTACTCTCTGATCATACTGATGGCATGCTTCCCAGACAATTTAATGACCCGGATGAAATTAACAGGGCATTTCTTGATGTGCCTGGTCAGAATTCATTGTCAACATCACAAGTGGCATATTTTGACTCTAACCGACATGGGGACACTAATTTTAAGCTACACAATGTTACTGAGGATGAAATTTCCAAAATTATCAAGAGTCTGGGGTCAAATGCAAAGGGAATAGATGGGGTGAGTCTGGATATGATAATGCTTACACTACCAACCACTCTCCATGCCATCACAACAATAGTAAATACGTCTATTGACACAAACTCTTTCCCTAACTCATGGAAATGTGCTGTGGTGCGTCCATTACCAAAAACCAGCAACCCAAGTTCTGTTAAAGACCTACGCCCAGTAAGCATTCTCCCATGCTTATCTAAAGTCTTGGAAAGGGTAGTTTACAACCAAATGCTGAAGTATTTAGAAGCTAACAACATGCTACCTGACCTCCAGTCTGGTTTTAGGAAAAGTCGTGGGACAGCCACGGCTCTTTCAGATGTGGTGGGAAATATTTTGGAAGCACGTGACCGGGGGGAGGGGACTATCCTAGCTCTGCTTGATTTTTCACGTGCCTTCGATGCAATTAATACAACTTTATTGCTGTCCAAATTGTCATACTATGGTTTTACCACGGAAACAATAGAGTGGTTTGCTAGTTACTTACAGAATAGGTCACAGCTCGTGGAAATCCACAAGGAGGATGGATCAACTAGCTCATCCTCTCCTCGGCATGTGTCACGTGGTGTGCCCCAGGGATCAATTTTGGGGCCTTTATTATATATTCTTTATAGTGCAGACATTGTCAACTCCTTCCAGCACTGCAGGTATCATATGTATGCCGATGACATTCAGCTATATACTTCTTTTAAGCCAGTGGATCTAAAAGAGGCAGTGGATAAGATGAATGCGGATCTGGATAGAGTGGTGGAATGGTCCAATGCTAACGCGCTAGTCTTGAACCCACTGAAGTCCAAGTTCATGGTTTTGGGAAGTAGGAAAATGATCAGTGCAATACTGACAGCCAATCCACAAGTTTTTATCAATGGGAATAAAATAGACAGGGTAGAATCTGCATGTAATCTGGGTTTGACTATGGACCCCGAGCTTAGATTTGAGAAACACATCAGCAATGCTATGCGAAATTGCTTCTATAGGTTAAAACTTCTTTACCAAATTAGACCTCATATTAGTGTTGATCTTCGAAAACAACTAGTAGACAGCCTTATTTTGTCACGTCTAAACTACTGTGACACAGTTTATGGACCATGTTTGTTAGCCAGAACAATAAAGTTAATCCAGCGTATACAGAATGCATGTGTAAGATTTTGTGTAAATGTACCACATAGAAGTCATGTCACTCCATATATCAATAAGAATAATATTATGAAAATGGCAGCAAGGAGAAAGTTGCATTTGGCTGGCTTACTGTTTGGGGTTGTCACAACACAGAAACCAAAATACTTGTTTGAAAAATTGAGTTGGAGACAGAGCAAGTACGTGCCACGCTTATCTACATATCCTCTCCGTACTCCACATCACAGGACCGCAGCATTCAGGGGTAGTTTTAAATATGCCGCCACACACTGTTGGAATGACCTTCCTCCTCCATTTAGAATCCTAAGGACAAAACAACATTTCATTACCATTTTAAAAAAACATTTAATGCACATCCAACAATCCTCATAATATTAAGTTAACTTCAATCCCCTTTTCTTTTCTCTTTTTTTAAATTTCTATTAATAGGTTAATTCATTTTAGTTTTTACCTTTTTGGGCCTGGACTTCAGGCAACGGATAAGGTCTTCCATAGTGATGATGATCACAGATTTGCTCCTGACAATCGCGTCTAGGCGAGTATTTGTGAATTTATTGTGAATGGCCGCCATCATGTCGCCTCCCCATAATATGGTGCAATGTAGGTATGCTCGGATGTATTTACCATCGAAAAAAACATAGGTATAGCTGCAAGAGTAAAAATCTTTTGAGTCCAGATTCACTTATTTTTTATGTATGAATGTTTTGTGTAATAGTGTATTTATTAGATCTTGTGCTTGGTATCTATTCTGTTATATTCAAATTCAAAGAGTATGTTGTTGTATAATAATTGTTCGTGTATAGTTAATTTATATATTATGTATACTAACCTGTCGTATTTGTTAAGTAGTTTCACGGAACGGACGCCAAATTGTCACATACAACGGTGGTTGCTGAAAATCAGCACCGTAGATTGCTGGAATTACCTAGCGTCACGGTATACGCTGAGCAACGACCTATTTTTGCCCTTATGCGATGCACAACTTGATTGATTTATTGTTTATTTTTTCTCTTGTTTCTTTTGATGTTTACGTTTTGTTTCATTGTTTGTCTCTGTCGGTCGTGTCGGCCAAGGTCAAATGCAAGTGACCACAGATAATGCACTAACATCATAGACAACTGTGTTCTGTGTCTATGATGCCATAGAGTTTATGCCGGGTGTACACAGGCTCGACAGTTGTTTTTAGTGTACGTTATTTTAGAATTGTTTAATAGTTTTAATGTATTTTTATTTTTTTATTGTGCGTCCATTTAGGGCGGAATAAACGTGTTTTCTTTCTTTCTTTTCTCTTTCAAATGTGAACGCACCTTAGATTTAGTGTTGCATGTTAAAATTTAACTCAATATTGTTAAGTTAGTTAAGTGGCAACACGAGGCGTTGATATGGGGCGAGCGCTACCCTTAGCGTCTCTCGCTCTCTCACCCTTGAACCATCGCGGAAAACGGGTTGTTCCCGTTCGTCCACACCCCGTCGTCCACACTGCGGACGACTGGGAATGATGCGTTCTGTTCGTCCACAGTGTAGACTTACTATGTACTTTTAAAGTATTTGCCTTACTAAAGTAATAAAGCTAAGTACATCATATTTTAAAAGTATGTTTATTATGTAAGGAAATACATATAATATCATCATATTTTCTTTTTATTAACTCTTAGACTAGACGTGAGATGACGGGGTGTGGACGAACAGAACGCAACATTCCCAGTCGTCCGCAGTGTGGACGACGGGGTGTGGACGAACGGGAACAACCCCGGAAAACTGACTAGATTATTATTTTGTCCGAGTGTTGAAGCTAGTAATAGTCGGTCGTGTCGATTTACTATTATATTTGTAACTATTAATATTTAGAAATTATGTTCGTCACCGGGAGTTGAATTTTTATTTCTGGGTCCATCATCACCTCATTGCAAGGCATTTTAATTTGCATATAAAAGGGGACAAGCAGGATATCTCCCATCTGCATCCCCAAAGGCCCACAAAATTTGGGTAATTGTCATATAATTTGACCATTCCATGTTTGGTAAAAAAACATTGTACTCGTGAGTTTCTTTCGGTGTTTCAACTCAGGGTCGTTAGATGGGAAAAATCAGACTCATCTAATGAAAATTGATGAAAAAATGAGCGTAAAACCTATTTACAAAATATAAATCGATACCTCTGGGCTCATAAGGCGATTAGCATATTTGGGACATTGTGCTATACGTCTTATGAGCTCAAACATATCTATTATATTACCTATTTTATCATAGATGATGATTGATGATAACTATCACTTGTTATAGTATTCATCTACCATTCATATTTATCTACACTAATATAATAAAGAGGTAAAGTTTGTTTTTTTGTTTGTATGAGGTAATCTGTGGAAGTACTGGTCCGATTGCAAAAAAAAATTCTCCAATAGAAAGCTGCTGTATTCCTGAGTGACATAGGCTATATTTTATGTACGCGGGCGAAGATGCGGGCTAAAGCTAGTTTATTATAATTCGAATGTTTCTTTGATTTCTCTTTATTTTTACATAATTGAATAATTTGTACAAAGTAAAAAAAAATTGACAATATCAGTAGGCGGACCTACTGTTATCTGCACCATAACATAATTATTATAAGACCTGGGGTCTTACTATGATCCCTAGTAGGGGTGACATTTCCATTGCGAGAGTGCTTTTAAAGTATAAATATCATCATTTGGGTATTTACCCGGGTAAAAACTCTAGTTGGTTAGATTGGGTATTTACCGGGTTGAAACCCATCTCTACACACATGCCATTTGACAACAGTGGAAGTTTGCTGCGAAACTGCGTGGAACGAAAAGTTATTGCCAGTTGCCACAGCTTATATTAAAAACGTTTTGTTAGTTTATGAATGTAAATAAATATAATAAGGAATGTTTGAAAATAAATTGTGACGTTTTTCGGTATGTAATTATTATAAAACTAGCAGCCCGTCCCGGCTTCGCACGGGGTAGACAATTATTTATTTTTGGAAATTTGGATATAAAACACATTTTTTAGTGACTTAAGGACTCATTTTTCTACACCTTCGATTACATTGTTCAAATTTTACCAAGGATCCCTAATTTTTTTCAAAATGAAATGTAGCGTATGTCAAATTGTAAGAATGTAGCATTCTATTGGTGAAAGATTTTTTTAAATCGGCCCAGTACTTTTTGAGCCTATTCATTACAAACATACAAAAATAGGTACAAATCTTTCCTCTTTATAATATTAGTATAGATTTAAAAAGTTCAATAAAACAAGATAGTATAAAAGTTTAATATGGGGTCATCCTAATAAAGCTTTTGAAATAGTAAAAAAACTAGTTAGGTAATGATTAAAAAATGAACATTATAAGTAAAATGACCACTTTCCTTATATTTAGAGTTGATGTAAGTACCTACCAACAGTTATAAATAGGATATTGTTTATCTAGATAGTTACTATTTTAATATAGCTCTTAAAAGTAGGTTACAACTTAATTATTGTGTTATCAAAACTGGTCACATATCTACCCAACACATTTTACTGGCTTATGGTAAATACATAATTATTATTATGATAAACAAAAGGGGAAAATCAAATTATACAAATTTTAAACGAAATAATTTATTAATTATCATCATTTTCATCTACTTAAATCTCTTATAACTACATCATACAGAGAGCTCATCTAAGATATCACCCAATGGTTCATCAACGGACCAATAAATTAAGTACTACAATACTGAACTATACCAACTCTGCCGAACTCAATATTTTCTATGTATTGAAAAAAATTGCAACTATTTAATTATTATAGTTTGTTTGCGTTAATAATGCAGTGATTTATCAGTGCAACTGCAAATAAAGATGTATTTACAGTGGTGTTAAATTCAAATAAATTATATTTTAAAAGATTAAGTTTAATGAATTTATAAAAATACACTTAACGTTTGAATCCCCAACCGGTCCTATGAGACCGCGCTGTTATTGTTTTACTATTGTGTCTCGTTTCGCGGGTATCTGAGTAATTAAACAGCTTTGATTGGTTAGGAGGCGGGGCTAGGCTGATGGACAATGATGACTTTACTGCATTCTTAACACAAATGTACTATAGAATCACCTCTATGAAGATGATCATCAAATTTGACCAAACCAATTAGGCAAACAGGCAGCTATCTGGAAGTTTTGCATCATATTTGACACAGGTTTGATAAAATAGTCTTACTTCATGAGCTTAAAATCTCTTTTTAAAATGTTACTTACTGCCCCATTATCCAGCGGCATATTGTTACACAGCGGCTGCAGTAGGCCTGTTGTGTTGTGATCTGGTGTACACCTTCTAATAGAGTATCAGGTATATGTGAACAATAATTACAAGCTTCTAGCATTTTTATAGAATATCAGAAACCCCTATCTAATAAAGACACATCATTTTCTTGGAAATATAATCTTAGAGGAGAGTTTTCATCATGAAAAAGGGAAATCATTATGAATCATTTAATGTGGTAGCTTTGTATGGACCAAAACAATCTAAGATGTAACCATCACAAGCCACAAAAATAATAATAGCTTTAACAGATTTTTATATTTGGTGAAGTGAGGATATGATCAATTAGATGTGGTGCCAACCTTGTTTATATAACAGCATTTACCCATCTTTGCTTTTCTGGAGGATTGTCAATAACAATAGAATGGCTCTGACGATAAAGTATTGACCGTCCACGACATATTTATGACCAGGTTGAGATTTATAAGCCTGAAGCTTGAACACCATCATTGCTTGTCATTAATAGCTGTTTTATGTTTCACTTGAGTTAATTACATAGTACACAAATGTAGGTAATCTTCCTCAGTAATCTGAAACAGGAAATTCAACATACTTAAACTTGTTGTGTTTACAATTGATATAGGGTAGGACGTATCTAACACTTTTAATACGATTACTGGCGATATCCACTCGCTAAGTAGTGAAATAACGTGAAATAGTGTGTTGAGCTCATGAAGGAAATAACATGTAAATCTGTACTCTTGTTGACGGCGGCACAAGAGTACAGATTTACAACAATATGGTAAGCAAAGTTCGTCAGATGAGAAATATCATAGAGTATAGTAAGTAGGTAACTATAAAAAGGAATATATCGAGGTCCAGGGGACAACAAATAGGGTCGTAAAAGGAAGTAACACAACAAATAGCACAGTACATAATGAGACGAAACGAAACGCAACAATTCAAAGGATTGCGCCGATTTCATTTCAATCGTAGAACAGCTGTCAAATGCCAAAAAAAAATCGTTTGTCATTTGCACTCGACTATATGTTAGAATTTCTTTAATTGATTTTCAATGAATTTGTATTAGAACAACCAATAAAGAATTTATTGAATAAAAGGTTACATAATATATAAAATTCTGAAACAGAGATGAATAAAGTCAGGTAGCGTAAAATGGAACGTCGTAGAAAAAGTTACAATGAGGTTCGTTCAAAACATGGCAATATGTACCTAGAAAAAAAAAGCGCGGGAAACTTCCAACTTGGCGGGCGCGTATTTTTTGATTTAAAATTCAAAACAATTTTTTTTTAAATATTTATTGGGAAAAAGTTTACAATTATATATAAGATTAGTAGTAGTAGTAGTAGTTAGAATTAAAATTTAGTTTTGTACTCTTCGGTAGTGGTAAGTTTCTTCAATTATTTAGTTTTTAACGTTAAGGATGAAAGATCCGCCCGACCCGGGGGACTTTGTTCCCCCGGCCGGCGTTTTTGTCACAGTTCAATCCAATAATGAATCGGGAATGGACACTGATGGATCGTCTTCTGCTCGGAATTTAAAAAGAAGTCGCATGCATGTCTGTAAGCACTGTAATAAGCGTCGTCGTACCCGTAAACACCACGGCGGTTCCGAGTCTTCGGGTTGTGGTTGTATGGAGTCACAATCTGCTCAAGCTGTGGAATCTGCAGCCATCCATTCTGAAAATATTATATCTAATGTATTGCCTAATGATATTCCTGCTCCTTCCATGGTTATTCCCACTCAGATTGGTAGAAAAACCTACGATAAAACGGATAGCGCGCCTTTTGTAATACATGTACAAAAAATAATAACTTCACCAGATGATGGTACGACATTGCACCCAATCACATTTGGGAAGTTTTTAAAACACAACAACTTCCAAAATATAATAAATGGTAGCGTCAAAAAAATCGGACGCAATAAGATTTCATTATCTTTTTCTAGTTTCCTAGACGCGAATTCTTTTATTACACATAATAGTCTGGAAAAACACAACTTTAAAGCTTTTATACCTACTTTTAACGTAACTAGGATGGGATTAGTACGCGGTGTTCCTGCAGAATGGTCTCCGGAGGAAGTTATAGATAATATAACAGTACCAATTGGTTGTGGTCCAATTTTAAAAGTAAGACGTCTTAATTTTAAAACCATTGTTGATGGTTCAACTATTTGGAAACCATCCCAATCCATAGTTGTTACATTTGATGGGCAGATCTTACCAAAAAGAGTTTTTATGTGCTATAATGCTTTACCTGTAGAGTTATATATTTTTCCTACCATACAGTGCTTCAATTGTTGTAGGTTTGGCCACACTAGAATTCAGTGCAGGTCTAAACCCCGTTGCTATAAATGTGGCCAAGGCCATACTGGGGACAGTTGCGATAGAGAACAAGAAAGTACATATTGCTGCCTTTGCTCTGGGGTCCATTTTGCTATTAATAAATCTTGCCCAGAATTCTGTAGGCAAAAATTAATTAAAACTTACATGGCACAAAGTTCTGTTTCATATGCTGAAGCTGCAAAAGTTCATCCCCCAGTTACAAAATCATATGCTAATGCACTTTTATCCTCTCCCTCCAAAAACTTTGCTAATATTCCTCCAGTCCCTTCACCTAATAATACACCTGCTCCAAGTAGCTATAAAAAGACTGTCTTTCTCAAACCTCATTCCCCTCCTAAATCTATACAAGGCTATAATAAAGAGGCTCATAATGCCATCATTAAAGAT
This sequence comes from Mythimna separata, assembly GCA_030763345.1. NCBI lineage: Eukaryota > Metazoa > Arthropoda > Insecta > Lepidoptera > Noctuidae > Mythimna > Mythimna separata. The sequence goes on along the minus strand of CM061167.1, from coordinate 14,029,046 downwards.
TGGAATATTCCCCAGCCATCAAATGGTTGTGTTATTTCTAACAATCATAATAATGACTTCAAAGACACAAATTTTTCTTTAAATGATTTTCTTTCCGCACTACATAATCTTCTCTCTCAGTTTAATTTCTCACCGTCCAACGCAGCCCCATCTTGCAATACATCTCAATCAATTCATAATGGACAACACCAAAATAATCCAGTGGAACTGCCGCAGTCTCATTAACAAAAAAAGTGAAGTTATACATCTTCTAAACAAATATGATCCATTTGTCTTTGCCTTGGCAGAGACTTGGCTCAAACCAAGTAACATTTTTAAATTAAATGGTTATTTAACCATTAGAGAGGACAGATCTGATGGGTATGGTGGAGTAGCTATACTTATCAAGAATTCTATCCCATTTTCTAATATTAGATTGCCTCCTCACAGTGAGGAAATCTCAATTGTAGCCATTAAACTTCAACATATGCCTTGTTTCCATTTATGTTCCTCACCCCTCTACTCCAGTTCTGCAAGAGATAAAAGATCTGTTTTCCTTTCTTCCAAAACCATTTTTAATATTAGGCGATCTTAATTGCCATCACCAATCATGGGGTTGTTCAACTTCTACTTGTTATGGGGATGAATTACTAGATATAATAGATTTACATAATTTATGCATCTTAAACACAGGAGCTGCTACACGTCGCTGTGGTCCCAATCAGAACCAAAGTGCAATTGACCTATCTATCTGTTCACCAAGCTTAGCTTCTTCATTGACTTGGGATATTCTAACCTCCACATATGGTAGTGACCATTTCCCAATAGCTATATCTTATCCTTTTTCCAATGCAAAGGCACCAATAAGGAGATCAAACTTAAAACATAAACTTCCTGATAGAAATAATAATGACTGGGACAAATTTAGAAACATTGTCGATAGTAAACTTTGCTCCTTGCCTGTTATTTCTGATGGTAATGAAAATAGTTGTGCTGAAGCTTTAGCACACATATTAATTGCAGCGGCGAATGATGTTTTCCCTGTAAAAAATAACAACAGGAGCACAATTCCTTCGCCTCCATGGTGGGACTCTGAGTGCACAGAATTGATTAAAAAACGTAGAGAGGCTGAACTCAGTTATAACCTTGATATGTCGGATATTAATTTTGTAACCCTTACCAACTTAAATAAGGAAATTTCTAAGGTATTTAAGAAGAAAAAATTTGAATCCTGGCGTAACTTTTGCTCAGCAATTTCACCGAATACTCATCCTACGATTGTCTGGCGCAATATTCGTAGATTTAGGTCCATTTATCATAATTCTTCTCCTATTCCTGACTCATTAGCCAGCGAATTTTTAGACAAATTGGCTCCTCCTTGGGTTCCTGAGGCTATTAACCTTAACTTGTCTCCCTTAACCAATAACCAAGTCACTTCAGACACACATACGACGCTAGATCTCCCATTCTCTCTCACTGAATTAAAGGGTGTTATTCATAGAACAAAGGATTCTGCGCCGGGCATTGATGGTATCCCGTATTCCTTTTTTGCTAATTTAAATGACAATGTTCTCAATTATTATTTAGACCTCATTAATTCTATTATGAAAACAGGAAACATCCCTGTTGAATGGAAACATCAAATGGTGTTGCCATTCCTTAAACCAAATAAAACTCCATCTGATGCTTCCTCGTACCGGCCCATAGTTTTGTCTTCAATTCTGATGAAACTAGCTGAACACCTAATAAAGAATCGGCTAGAATGGTATGTTGAAAGTAAGGGTCTTTTGGCGGAATCACAATATGGCTTTAGAAAAGGTAAAAGCACCACTGACTGCTTAAGTATTTTTTCATCCGATATTCGGTTATCCTTTTCTAATAACCAATCCACCATTGCAGTTTTTCTAGATATTAATGCAGCTTATGATAATGTCGTATTATCAGTTTTACAAAATAAATTAAAAGCCTTAGAGATTCCCTTGAATTTAACTAATTTCATTATTAACATCCTGACTGAACGCTCTGTTAACATGTTAATAGGAGATCATGATGTCTCTCATCTTGTATGGAGAGGTCTGCCACAGGGTTCTGTACTCAGTCCCCTTCTTTACAATATTTACACTTTTGATTTGGACTCTTCTTTAACTAATCATGTCAAGGTTCTTCAATACGCTGACGATTTATTATTATATTTTTCAAGTCAATCTATTGAACAAGCTAGCGATGTTATTAATTCTGCTTTGTCTACTTTAGAGTCATGGTTAGATTTAAACGGTTTGGACCTGTCTGCGTCTAAAAGTGCGGCTGTTTTATTCACCAGGAAGAGAAATATTCCCTTAGTTAACCTATTCTACAAGGGAACACTTATTCCAGTTGAAGATAAATTCAAATATCTAGGTGTAATATTTGACTCAAAATTAAGCTGTGTTCCTCATTGTGACTATATTGTTAATAAATGTGAAAATCACTTAAACATGCTCAGATGCCTCTCAGGTGTGTGGTGGGGTGCACATCCCTTTTCATTGAAACTCATTTACAACGCAATCATCAGAAGCACTCTGGACTATGGATTGTTCGTTTTAGAACCTGGTAGTGTTATGGCTTTTAAAAAATTGGATCTGATCCAATCAAAAGCATTACGCATTATTTCGGGTGCCATGAAATCTAGTCCTATTAATGCACTGCAAATCGAATGCGGGGAAGCTCCTTTAAGCCTTAGAAGACAATTCCTGTCTGACAAATATTTATTCCGGATTCTTCAGTTCTCAAATCACCCTCTCATTCCTAAACTGGAATCTTTAATGTTACAAATTGAATCTTCAGTTTACTGGTCCCATAAACGTGCTCCATGTTTGGTTGAAAGCTATAAAAAATTCCTCTCGCTTTCTTCGCCTATTCACCGTTCAAATAAATTGCCCCTTTTTAATAATAGTTATGAGAGTTTACTGTTCAATCCCAATATTGAATTTAATTGTGTAAGTAAATCAGATCCCGATTGTCATTTAAGTTTTAATATATTTCTGATTGAACATTCAGACTTCCACCATATTTTTACGGATGCTGCCAAGCGTTCCCCGACGGGTTGTGTTGGTATTGGTACCTACCATACTCAATACAACATCGTTCAAAAAATAAAACTGCCTCCGGAGACTTCCGTTTTTACGGGCGAATGTTTTGGAATTCTAAAAGCTTTAGAATATGCACGTGTTTTTAAGCTCAAAAAATGTTTAATTTTTACCGATTCACAGAGTGCTCTTCTAGCCATAGGTAAATCCCCTCTCAGACACAAAGTACAGTCTCCTATAATTTATGCAATAAGAGAATTGGCGTTCAGATCAATCTCTGAGGGTAACACACTGCAATTTGCATGGATTCCGGGCCATTCTGGAATCCATGGCAATGTTGTAGCTGATGCCCTCGCTGGTGATGCGGTGCAATGTGGGGACCTAGTTCCTTATACGAACTTTGGCTATTACCTTGAGACGTTGCCAAGGAATTTTCTTGGGGATACTTGGAAGGTAGCTTGGGATATCAGCAGCAAATCCAAGGGCCGTTACTTTTCTTTTATTCAACCCGAGATTCCGGAAAAACCGTGGTTTGGCAGGGCAAAGTTTGGTAAGGTGGAGACCTCTATTTTAATACGGTTGAGACTGGGCCATGTTTGCTCTCCAGTCCACCTTGCCAAACTACACATCATAGACGACCCCAATTGCTCGTGTGGCACAGACCTTGGTGACTTAAACCACATATTTTTCTCCTGTCCTTTACTTGACCGTTCCTCCTTTCTGTGTAACCTCTTGTCCCTTCGTATTCCTTTTCCTACCTCAATACTTTCTTTACTTTGTACTAATAGCTTTCTAGTGTATAAATGTATAGCCTCATACATCATCTTAAATAATATTAAACTGTAATTTTCATCATTGTAATTTGCTCATTATTTCCATGTTATTATCAACATTAAAACTGATCCTATATATCCTTTCCTAAATTCCGCTCAATTTAATATTTTTATTTTTATATTTTGGTTTCCCTAACTTTGAACGAAATACAACTTGACGTGACATTGGCTGAATGCACGAACCGTGCGAAGCCAAAGAGGAAAAAAAAAAATATGTACCTATAAAATACACGAAGATTATGGTTAGAGAAAAAGAAAAAATATTTTTTCCCGCGTTTCTTTTGAAATTGTGATAATCACAATTAATATACAATGCAATTAGCTGAATTTTAGCCAGGTCAAAAATGGAAAATAGTTCTATTTATATTTTAGATTCATGGACATTCACGGCCATCGCCCTACTGCGATAGTAACTGCAGGTCACCGCGTTCTACAATTTATTGATGTTGCGACAATGAGAACAAGTTAGCAGTTTTACCTGCCAACGGTAACCTACCTACCCTTGCTGAAATTAATTATTAGACTAAGCTTTCAGCAATCGAATCCTTCTAATAATTAATCTAAACGTATAAATTCGTTTAGTCAGTCAAGTGGCGTAAACTATATCATCAGATGTCCGTGGCAAATTCATTGAAGCCCCAGAAAAACCGTAATAAAAAATATTGTTACTTCTGAGTTTGCGGCCTCACAGACCGGGGGCCTCTTCGGACTGGGGGCCCCGTAGGATCGAGAGCCCGCGGCATTTTGCCAGCCTATCCACCCTATTTCGCCACTGGGTTTAGGTTTAGCTAGTGCGAAGAATCACATTAAGACACTGGGGTCGAATCGAAGGTATGGTCTATCATTGGCAACACCGCGTCCTAACCTTTGGGTTATTGCCGATTTGTAAAGACATATGCATGGTTACATTTCAGTCATCGAGTTATTGCAGACACCGAAAGATTGTACTTACTCTTGTCTTGATCAGGTTTAAATTCCCTTTTTATTATAAAAATAGATCAATTCATGTGCAATAAGTCAATTATATGTAAGTAAATTCTAGGTAGAGTTTACAAAATTGATGACTGACTTGATGTTTGCAATAGGTAGGTAATCCATGTTAGTAAGCCGTTTGTGTCCCACTGCTGGGTGAGGGCCCCCCTCTCCCTTTTCCACACGTCTGTGTTCCTCCAGGCCCTCCGGTAGTCGTCGTTTATCTCATCTCTTCACCTTCGCCCAGGTACCTACTTGTACTATTACTTATTTGTAATGGTTATTGTGAGTCGCCTTGCATTTTATGGGACTCAAAGAATGGCTCTTTTAGCCCATCGCTCATCTGACATGCGGCAGACATATCCGGCCAATCTCACTTTAGAGTAGCAGCTTTTCGGGCAATACTTTTATCTTGGTTTTGGCGCGCATTATTGTGTACCTTACACGATCGGAATTTCGAACTCCCAGGATAGGGACTAAGCTCCATGGCTCGCTGATACACCTCAAACCTGGACCTCTGCTGAAGTGTCAAAGACTAGGTTTGTGCTCCGTACATAAATAGGTATAGGGAGAATGCACATGTCCATAACTCTACGGGCAACTCTCTAAAAAATGAAGAAAAGATGAAGGCGTCCCACACGTTCCACGATCTGCTGGATCTGACTCTACAGATCGTAGTCCACCCGTGCGAAGCCGAGGCGGACCGCTAGTTTATACATTCCTATGGTGCATAAAATAACTTTTGATCAGTATCTACTATCTACTTTCAAGTAATTAATACATTCTTGCCATAATTATCAGCAAAAAAAATATATTATGGAGATAATTATTACGTAATGCAAAACAAATATTAATATGGCAGAGGTTGAATATTTCTAGTTTATACAGGTGTTACAAGAAATAAACTAAAAGAATTACAAATCTACGAGTGTGGCACCCGCGTTGGCACATTTACTAGACACGTGGTGCCACACAGCAAAGATAATGTGCCTGCGAGTGATGGCAAATGTCGATATCGATGTAGGGGAACACATGCAGTAAGTGACTATTAGTACGTACTTATTACTTTGTCTACTTTATGTAAAATTCACAATACTTATACGATAATATACGAGTATGTAGGTAGGCAATGCTACAGCTCAAGCACCCGCCGCTGCCGGGATCCCGGTCCTGATATCCGACCACCGTAGGCTCGGGCTTGCGGACTGCGAGCACTGAGTAGCTTGCCGTCCGGCAGTCCGGTAATAACCCAGACCAAGCCCATGTCGTCAACGGCGCGTACTGTTCCCCAGCAGGGCCAAAGCCTCTGGGGTCATGGATTGGATTGCCGAAAGGTTAGGTCCCAAGATCAAAGATAACGAAGGGACGGGGTGGAGTCTAATCAGTAAAAGTCTGACACGCCCTCTCGCTCCGCCCAAGAGCGGGAGAAGTCATTCTGATGATAATTACATTACAGAAATACAGTATTGTCTAAATGTCAAAATTGAATTAAATTATATGAAATTAAAATTTTACAACAGGGCAAACGGTTAAGTATAATAGGGATAGGGGTTTAAAAGAATATGCCTTTAAGTTTTTGCAATATAGTGTTATATCATCATAAGACTAGCGTGTAATCTCTCTCAACGTTCAGTAGGTATAAAAAAATCGATAACACAAACGAACGATATCGATACAACACTATAGTCAAATTGACGGATTCAGTATTTTAAGTTTAATCATAATCATTGTGTCGACAAGGTTCGGAAGCGGCGCGCGCGCGTTACAACATGGCGATAAAATACGATACGGTAATAACATAATAATTCTCTATTCAAGCGTTTTAATTCTTTAGCAACTGATTTTTATTAACATATTGTGATATATGTATATATTTTTTGCTTTGCGAATTTTTAGTAATTTTGCTGGCTAAATTTACGAATTTTGCAATATATATTTTACACAGGGGTCTCCTTATAAGTCGGTATAAGAATTACCTGTGCTAGGAGGCTCCGCATTTCTAAAATTAATACAATAATATAAGTAGGAGTGTGCTTACATGGTCTTGTACGATTTTGTAACTTATTAACTAGTGGAAGAAATTAGTTAAACAAACAAATAAAAATTAACGTAAAACTTGTGTGGGTGTGTGTTGTGTGTATGTAAAAATATACAGATAATAAATTGTCAGAAAATATAAAAAAAGAAAACTGAACCATTCCATAATAAGGACAATAAATCTTAATTAGCAAAATCTATCTAACACAAATCCCTAATGGATAAATTCACTTATTCCTAGTTGATTTATCTTACTTGCAAAAAAAATAAAATAAACAAACATAAATTATTTAATAAAAATCCAGCGCAGCTCAGCTTTGGAAGGCCTCCCACAAGGAGGACCTGGTGAGGGTCGCGGAAATCCTATGGATGCGAGATGTACAGGACCGGTCGTTGTAGCGACGTTTGGCCTGCTGTGGACGTCTTTCGTCTGAGATGATGATGATTAATAAAAATCCATATCAACATATCCTGCGCAAATGGTAGCTTTCAAACATGGCGCATGTTTTTCGGCCCACTTACCTAAGCCCAATATAGTATATGGTCCGTCTAAGTTGCAACTGTAAACCGGTGTTTTCGTCCGCAGTGGCTAGACTGGCTGGTGCGTGTCAATGACGTCAAGCAGCTGTGGGCGGCCCAGCCCACGTACATCCTCTCGCAGTCCGTCTACTTACTAGCAGGACTGGTTACGCTCATACATGGTAAGCTATAAAATTCATTTTGACTGGCCTGCTGGTCTAGAGGTTAGTGGCCTTGACTGCTATGCTGGAGGTCGTGGGTTCGATTCTTTCCACCCAGGACAAATGTTTGTGTGATGAGCACGATCATTTGTTCTGTGTCTGGGTGCAATTTATCTGTAATATGTATTTATTTAGAAATACATAAGTGTGTTTATCAGATGTAGTACTCATAACACAAGCTTTACTTAGCTTGGGACTAGATGGTGTTGTGTGAAAAAGTTGTAGAATATTATTATTTCATTGTATGCCTTTCATCATCATCTTCAATCATTTAGTCCAAAGAGGCCAATACTAAATACTCGTAAGAGAATGTCTGCACCAAAAAAAAAACGCCCTTGTTTTTCCTATACAAGAGAATTCAATCAAGTCCTATTGACCGCGTGACAAATCCCATTAGTTTTATTAGAAAATCTTTTGTTTTACCATTTTATCGAATTCATAACACTATTGCGACTGTGACTATATGTAGCATTTGATTGTGTACCCTCAGAACGTAGATTATGATGATACTAGCTGTTGGCCACGAGTTCGCACGCCTTAATTTAGAATGTCAAGAGTGTCAAATAGTATTATTTTATGTCCCACTGCTAGGCGAAGGCTTCCTTCTCTCTCTTCAATAGTATTACTTTTATTTACATACACTTTACTAAAGTCTAAAATTATTATAATTAAAACACGAATTCGCGTCGACGGCACGTTTACTGCATTGCTGTTAGTTTGATAGTTATCTAACAAATAAACAAACTTCCTTTTGCATTTATAATATTATTTAGGATAAGGATGACTCACATACAGTTTATTAAACACTGATTTGGTGTGCTAGTAGCAACTAAGCGGATTGACTGTTTCAAATTCCTTATCCGTCGCTAATGCAATTCGAAGTGCGTAGCTGGGAAGACCACCTGAATAACGAGGTTGCAGTAGCAAAGGCAAATATGGAACCGGGACCTTGGAAGGAAAGCATAGAAGGAAAGGGGTGAGGTTTAGTCAGTTAAAGTCCGATACGTCCTCTCGCTCCGCCCAAGAGCAAATTCTGAAGATTCCACAACTAAAAAAAACGTAGCAGGAGTATAGTTACAGCTATATCAGCCATATCAACGGTACGGGGCCCGGGATTCGGGAGCCCAGACTATGGAAGCATAAAATCATGTTTGTTTCATAAGCTCATATTCTTGGCTTTCAAATTGACTTGCCATGACCATTCGGCGCAAGTGGGGCTTATTTCGTAATAAAATACAATATCGCTGGTGAGCATTGAGCACAGTTGCAAGTAAAAGGGGGCAATATGTTTTGGTTATACTGGGCCGTTTTGGGACTCGCAACGCCACTGAGTTCGATAGATACAAGTGGACTGGTCTTTCTATTGTCGTTTTGGAATAGGTTACCTACATCCAGGTCCGGAGGATTCTTGGGTATGTAATTCCGGTAATCAAGCTCGTGGCTAAATAATAACAGCCGCACCAGTTGATCTACAAGGTTAAGCAACGTTTGCCGATGTCCGTCTGGTTAGACTGGAAGTTGGCCTCAACGTAGTCGGGATCTTTTTCGACTACGTTGAAGTCGGTTAGGTGGACTGATTAATTTCAATAATGACGAAATGGAGGCGTTGGTTAGTAACACCGTTTTTCATTTCAGCTTTCAGGAAAGGTGGCCGATGGCCATACTTCTGGTTGGGAACCATCCTTCACGGACTCTTCACCGACAATTTTTGGGCGGTGGCCCTCCCAGAGTATGACAACTTCTGGCACTCTCAGACCCCCATCATCTTCTTGGGGGCTAGGTTACCTCTTCACATCATCTTATTGTGTAAGTATTCATACGTTTTAAAAATATTAAATGATTTTATTGTGTTCTTGCTTCTTGCCTATGTTAAGATATTAATTCGTCTGTTGAGTGCATTATCATCTTGTAGCATCCCTAAGCACAGCATAATTCCCTGTGTAAAAAAATGTATTGTTTTCAGATCCCGCATTTATTTACCACGCTGCGTACGCCGTATCCCGCTTGAATCTCCCCAAATACGCTGAGCCGTTCGCAGTGGGTCTAGTCACAGTTCTCGTGGACATTCCCTACGACATCACAGCCGTCAAGTTCGTGCACTGGACGTGGCACGACACCGACCCTAACATCTACGACCGCCACTACTGGGTGCCCTGGAACTCTTACTATTTCCACGCATCCTTTGCTGCCAGTTTCTTCTTCTTTTTCAATGTCAGCAGATCTTGGTTTGCACCGAAAGTCGCACAGTGGGAAGCAGCTGAGTAAGTTCTTTTTTCAAACCCTTTTTAAAGAACATATATAGCATGTTAATATTTTGAATTCTTTGTTTATTTTTTTATTTGTTCATTACAGCAAGAAGTCTGAATGGAAGTCGTTAGTGATCTCGTCTCTGCTGGGCATGCCCGGCGGCGTCCTGCTTTTCATCCCTATCTATCACCCGCTGCACGACATCTATAAGATCCACTCCGAAGTCACTTTCTTCCTTCTATTCTCTATCTTCAGCATTTTCATACTTTCTGGACTACTGAGCAACAGGGAAAAGAGTAGCAAAAAGTAAGTACTTAACCAGTTTACCCTAGTCCTACCACCTACAACCTACCTTACCTTACTTTTAATACCTATCTACATTTAAGTTTTGCAATTTCAACAAGTATCTATTATAGGATAGTAAAGTCACCGAAACAGTTTGGAAGTATAGGAAAATGATGCCTTTATCCTGCAGTGTGACGATACGGACTGACAACAATCAGCTCCAGATAAAACTACCTAGTAAAATCATTGCTATGTCAAAGATCTGATTTGGACCAATTATTTCTTTCTCTAGGTTAACAGCCATCGATTACGTGCTGATACTGCAGCTGGCAGTGCACTACCTGCTGTACCTGTGCATCGTCATATTCTTCAACCCGGAGCAGGAGTGGTCCCTGGGGCTGCACGAGCCAGTCGGGCCCTGTAACGAAGTCGCCACGCTCACCACGCCATTTGGACAGGTGAGATAAATTTTGTCAAATAAAACGTGCAATCCGTATTTAGGATGTACATACATACATTGGAAGATATTGTTAGATAGCACTGTTTAAATTGTAAAAAGCTAGAAGTGTGCTCGATCGTTGACAACATCATTACTTACTATCAGCGGGCCTAGAGCCAAGTAGCCACGTTTCGTATAAAACTTCTTTCTACAATTAGTAACGCCCGGAGTAAGTGATTTAAAAAGACGATAAGTTGGTAATTTCGTTAGCACTTGTCATAATTGTAACTTGGCTACCATTTATATCTACCATAAAATTATTAGATGTAGCGATGGACGATGCGAATTTGGCTACGAATTTTCTATTTGTTTATTTTCACCACGTGACTTAACGTTGAGAACAGACGTTCTAATAGCGTTAACGATTGGAGATTGACAACTTGGCTAAGTCTTTAGGTGAGATTTGGTCAAACACGACTCACGAGTATATCCTAAATCAGTTTGTTTAAATTAGATTTCAAGTTCAATGAAAAAGATCCAAAAGGTGATCCACTTTTACGTGAAGGTCTGCATACCTATCGTAGTAACCGTCAAATAGCCGATTACCTAAGTAGGGATTAGCAGATAAAGAATCTAATAAAATCTAATTACCTACAAAGATATTCGTAGATACAATGTCTCAATGGCAGTGTGGAAGGTTTTTCTGTACAAATCCCATTTGCAAGAAGTTTAGAAATAATGCTTCTTTTGTGAATTGCGATCGCAATCTAAAATGCTACTTTACTGTCTTCTAGAAGGTTCTAGCATCATAAGATTTGTCAATACAGGCAATCAGTTCTTTGCCATAATTATTTTTTCCAATCTGAAAATTTAATTTGTTATCGTGTATTTTATTTAATTGTTATCGTCTTGTGCGCGATAGTGAGATATCGTGAGGATTCACTGGCACATAATATTACATGATTTTTATGACTAATTAACACCTGTTATGGCAGTTACTATGCTGATAACTTACCTAGTATCTACGTCCTACATAAAATTATGTTTGACCTATGGAGAACTGAGTTCCCGAGTACTGAGAGGGTTCCATCCGCTCTCCGGTAAAAGTAGTTGATATTGTGCTCTTCGCGTAGGTCCTGCAACGAATCTCTCCTCAGTCGTCGGCTGATTGCTATCCCATCCGGGCTCTGAGAGAAATAGATTAAATAATGTTCCCACTGCTGGGACTCAGGTCTCCTCTCTTGGACAGGGAACTGGCCGTAATCCCTCACGCGGGCCCAGTGTGAGTTGATGGATGTCACATGTCTTCATTCCGGTTTCCTCATGATGTTTTCGTTCACCGTTTTGAAAGCAGTGCTAATTACATAAATTACACAAAGTAATGCGCTTCGCTGGGTTTGAATATTTTGATTTGATTGGCTGCCATGACTAAAATAGTCATTTTAGAGTATTATAAATGTTTCAGTCTAAATAAGAATCTATGTCTTTGATTCCAGGTGTTAGAGAAACGCAAGTATTTCTGCCCGACGGACTACAACGAGGACTATATTGACTTCCACTGCGTGAAGCAGCTGCCACAAAACGGTGCCACCTGGTACACCGTCTGCGGAACGCCTTTCGAGTAAGTACAGTTTGATTTACTTTTTTATGGAAATATTAACATCATGGTATCTTATGTAGAAATTACATATCTCCAGGAGTACCTACTATTCTCTAAGAAAACAGCTTTAACTACCTTAAACAGCAGCGACGAAGTCCAAATCGGCTGTTTTCTTAGAGAATAGCACTCCGCTCTTGATAAAGGCGGGGGCCTTAGAGGGGTCTAAGCACTTCTTTGGTTTCCTATTTCTCACTTCTTAAATTTGGATTTGGATTTGCCATAGTGAGCTTACTGCTACCAATCTATCACGTTTACGTTTCCCTCTTTTGCTGTTTTTGGGGTCACCTATACCTACGTAGTTACAAAATCCCATGATTATCTGATGATTAGGACTAGGATTCGCGATATTATCACTTTAATTGGTTCTCGGAACGTCAGGTATAGCCGGCGAGTGATCATGATCATCATTTGAACTATCAACACAGAAGATGGAATAACCCCGTTGGTCTACGTACTAAGGTACCAAGTTATGACCCTACTGTACCTAATCACGAAACTCTTTTACAGGAACCGTGCTGAGTACATCACAGTGCTCTCAACTATCCTGGTCGTGGCCAGCGGAGTCTTCTACGGCTTATACTTCAAGACGGGGGGAGGCGTCGAAGTCCCTCCGAAGAAACTTAAGAAGAAATAACCTGCATTTAGTACCTATAGATACTTAAACAAACAGCAACGACGTTTTCCAACACTCTAACCCCAAATCTGACTTCTACTTCTTAATTACTGCATTTGATAGTAGTGTGGAAGTGTGAAGTTGGTCACTTCGCTTTGACCTGTTTCAATTGTTATTATAGATAGATGTACTAGGCTTTTCGCTGGGAAATTGACGAACCATTTCTCACAAAATAATGTGTTTCTTAAACCAATGTTGATAATTTTATTAATTTTTTTGAGTATGTTGGAAAACGTCGTTGTTAACTTTTTTAAATATTTATTTGACTATCAATGACTGAACTAAGTTTGAGAGGACTTCAAGTATTAGTTCCGAATTATACGTTTGAAGGAAAATTTACTTTTGGCTTTTTCAAAGACAATGTAAGAATTAGCCATGAAGCCAGTACTTACAATAATAATATGTACGTATAATAGCGTGAGTGAGTGTTTTTAAATTATTTTAAATTACGGATTTTATAAATTAAACGAATGCTTCATAATTTGTTAGCTTTTATCTGCTTTTCAATCCACTCCTCCCGTTGCTGCCACGGCAAGACAAACCCATTCCCCTCGAGGGCCTCGCCCCACAAGTGAGTGGCATACACTAATAGGTCCCCGGTAGACCGATTGTAGCGAATCCCGTACTGTCGGTCACGGAGGAGATCGTCACCTTCCACGTATGCCATGAGTGCGAGTTCAATACACGCTCCATAATCTTGCAGAGTATGGAGGTTATTGAAATCGGCCGATAGTTGGCAGGGTCGGCATGACTGCCCTTTTTGGGCACGGGTTGCACGTTGGCAAGCTTCCAAGACTTTGAAATTTGTTAGGATTCGCAATATAATCACTGTTTTTCGTGCATGCATAATGTGACCATACGTCCCGCTTTCGGCGGGACAGTCCCGCTTTCAGGCAGTCTGTCCCGGTGTCCCCCAAAAGGCCGAAATTGTCCCGCTTTTGCAAACACACCAAACGATAATCTAAATGTATTTTTCTCGATCGGAATGCAGCGCGGGAAGGCAATTTTTTTCAGTCGATAAATATAAAAATTCAAACTAGAATTTATTCACGCCACTACTGATTAGTTGTGCTTATTTTAAATTATTCTATCTTCTACAATAAAAAACTTGTAAAACACTAAAAACTTTTTTTTATTAGGTACATAATTCCGCATATGTCCCGCTCTGACAAAAAAATAAATGGTCACGTTATGCATGCATTAAAAGTTAACATTTCAAAGGGATCAAGAAAGAAAATTGACAAAAATATTCATAATCGATTTAATTAATCATGATCTTTAAGTTTAACATTAGTTGCCTTGATACCGGAGTCGACGGAACAGCTGGGCTCTATGGGCTGCTTGCAGTGCTTCTCACATATTGCCACGGTGGTAAACCTGTTCCGAGTACCGCCACATCCACTATATGTATAGTTTTGGCACCGATCCGTGAAAGGATTGAAGCCCCATCTGTGAAAAGATGGCAGAACTATAAGAAATTAACCTATTTAATACCCACAAAACGAGACACAATAGTAAAACAATAACAGCGCGGTCTCATAGGACAAGTCGGGGATACATGAATTAAAGTTATTTTGTACTTTTCAGCGTATTTGTTTTTAACATTGAAGTCGCTTCAACATGGTATTTACAGTATAATAAAAACTAACCCTAAACTAATTAAAACAAACTTAAAACAAACTAAAATATGGCGTCAAAAAACTCCTCCACATCGCTGTCGACTGGTAATGTGCCCAAAAGACTGGCAGCATTGCCACGCTGAATGGCAATGCTTATTTTCTGTCCAAAGTAAAAGCCAGCCCTTTTGGTATTGTAAAAAAAAAATTGATTACAATATACCAAATTAACTAGTCGCTTCTATTTTTGTCGTAAAAAGTTATTATTTTACACTTTTTAGTAAGGGGTGAATCTCCTCCCCCTAAACTGTAAAGTGGTTACCCCGTCTCTCTCCACCCTTCTTCCTTCGGTCAGCTATCGACTATACGTATAAATAAATCAATTTTACTTGTTACGCTATTTCTGCTATGATATCTACTCTGAGGAGTTCCGTTCCATTACTTTGAAGGTCCAATTCGGGAGTATAGAACCTTCTATTAATTTTTTTTTATTAAGAGTCGGTCCACAACTGACCGAGATATCGGTGAACATTCAAAATACACGCAGACAGGCACGGAGGAAACTCGTTATGTTAAGATGGTCACCCATCCACAGACCAACCTTGGCAAGCGTTGCTTAACTTTGAAGATCGATCTGTGTTCTATTACTTACACTGAGCCACCAAAAAAAATTTCGCAGTGGTTAAAAACTTTTCCTGTATCTGTTAAAGTTAAAAGCACAGTGTTTAACTCAGTCAGAAGTTAGCAGATCAGCAGAGTAAGTATGTAAAACTGAGAGTTCTACTCGCATGCAGCATAGTTCTGTCGTTCCTGATACTTTTCAGGAAAAGTTCGTGTTTTTCCTGAAAAAATATCAAATGAAAATATGATCTGCTAACTTTCCGTAGCACATCATTTTAGCCAAAAGAAAAATTTTAAAAGTGCTTTTGTTGCACAAAGGCGAGTTCTGTAATTCCCAATTACTTTCCCGTTTACTTTGAGAATGATCTGCTAAGTTCACGCAGACATAGGTTTCGAGGTCCGATCTTGAAGTCGGACTGACATGGTGGCGCTTTTGTACAAACATTTTAGCACCTCGATGTACCGATAGTCAATTTGGCACCGTTGGAGAAATGGAGATACTGCAGTACAGCCGATCAAGAATCGAGAAAAGTCGTATTCCTTGGGAAAAAACATGAAACTTGACATAAATTCTAATCAAAATGAATAATAAAGACTAGTTATATATTAGTATGAATTTTTCAAAACTACCCTCAAGTCTTTATGAAAACATTCTCGCGAACGAAGTCGCTGGCAAACTGCTAGTTCACTGACCTCATTAAATTTTCGTTGCATTGTCCTCTTGTCGGCGAGAGATAGCAGATTGGGTTCTTGCCTATGTTTTTGGGGACGTATGCCCACGGCGGGATAGGGGGTCCGGCGCTGCCTTGCCCAAGACCTGTAATGTGATAAAATGGATGGTAAATTATATATATTTTTTTCCTAAAACTACACTGAAAAGAAACATCTGGACCAATATCTTCGGCGGTCACTTCCTAGTGTAAGAAAATCCAGTCTTTCAAGACTGGAATTTCTTGACTGATCTTATTCAATAAACTTTGAGCTATTTCTGAAGATTCGAGTCTTACAAATAGTTTAAAAAATTAGATATTATTAGAGCTAAATTAATCGGGAATAATATTCCATAACTTTCCCACAACACTATATAGTCCCAAACTAATCAGAGCTTGTGCTATGAGTACCACAAAATTACATTATTACACGATGTCGTTATTTCGTAGAACAAAAGTTGTTGTTTAATCCTGAGAAGTCGCCAGAGTAAACAAATAACCCTGTATACATATTATAGATAAATTACACTCAGATACAGAACCAAAATGATCATACTCATCTCGCAAATGTTTGTCCTGTGTGGGAATCGAACCCACGACCTCTGGCGTAGCAGCCTACGTTACTCCGTATGCCTATCCTAATGGACGGGTACCAACAGGGTCGGGTACCAAAACCAGCGCTGGATGTCTGAAGCCAAGCAACTGCTGAGTTGGCTCTTTCGATTCGATTACGCTAATCGCTACTATATGTTGTCTTCTACGGGTCAGTTCCAACTGAGACACCCTGGGTGCACTTTTAGAGTTAGCGATACAACATAAAACTTGGTTTACTTACTCGTACGTCGCATGTAAAAAGGTACCCAAATATTTCAGTTAGAGAATTCCTGAACAGTGAAAAGCTGAGAATCTTAAAGATTTTTAGCACCCTGTGACAGCATACCATACTATATTACCTTTCCATTCGTGTGAATTGGGCCAGCCGCTGCCTGGTCCTCGGTTGTCATCTTCAAAATAGTCGTATCCTGATCCTCCCTGTCCGCCCGCCCCTCCCGCTCCTCCAGGGCCTCCACCAGATCCTCCCCAAGAACCTCCCCCCCCTGGTCCTCCCGACCCTGGGAATCCGTACTTAGTGCAATTTAACGGCTCAGTAGGTTCCACCTTAATTTTATTTTTCTTCTTTTTCCTCTTGCCATCACTCCCTTCATACATTTCCTTACACGCCATATAACCGTCATACCAGATCCTCCAGTCCATTTGCGTTTCGTTGTCCGGTGTCCAGCCGTTCCACGAAGTCAATATGATTCTTTTGAGGGGGTCCGAGATGCCTGTTAGGTTTACGTAGAATTTTTCGTCCATTTCGGGAACTGGTAAGGTTGCGTTTAACATCGAAAGGTTCATGTAGGTGGCACCTTCGAAGAAGTCGGATTCTTCAGTGTTCCAGCCGCCGCCGCCGCCGCCGCCGCCGCCCCACCAGCACGCCAGCGCACCCTCACAGGCTACAACGATGAACAATAAACAAACTTGCAATGTCCACTCATGACGACGGTTACAGATTTTCTGAACACCCTCTTTCCATGGAGCAAACCGCATGATTTCTTTGGTTGGTGTATACAAATGTCTTTGCAGTTCAAATCTTCTTAGAGTCGTACCTACTCTACTTGCAGTTGGCCGTGTTTCAATAAAGCGAACTATTTTCTAATTATTTTTTTGATTTGGTTTCGTTAATTAACTTGTTGGTTAATTAGCGTGATTGGATGATTTTTTTTTCATTTTAAATAACCATAAAAACACTTACTTTGTCCCGTAGATTCGCTTCCAGGAATGACGGGCATCGTGCTTATCGTGCCCGGTGCCATATAGGGAAGGCAAAGACTTGACTCACTGATTCATCAGTGCCCAGCCCCAAACTCTTGGACACACAAACTAGAATGTTGAAATTTTGCACAGAGGTTCCTTTTATGATACAAATAATTAGAAAGGATTCACCTTTTACCCCTTAGGGGATGAAACGGGACAGAAACCTACTTTCTTCCGGGTGAAGCCGCTGGCAGAAACTAGTTTCAGAATAAAAATAACCTAGACTAGGGATGTTACGTCGGAGTAGTTATCATCATCACCTTCCTGCATTTGTCATAAATGACTTGTATTCAGCAAAATATATATTTTCTTCCATTCTGCCCTGTCGCCGGACACCTCGATCACCCTTGCTCTTTTCTTTTACATCACTCCTGACACAATTCATTAATTATTTCTTTGGCATCCCTCTCCATCCCTTAACATGTATAATCATAACTGCTTTAGTAGAATGCGTTTTATTCCTCCTCTTCATGTGATCATATCAAGACAAACAACAGCACTTTTAAATTTCCTTATTTCTCTTATATCTCACTTTATCCATTCTTGTCATACCACATATTTGTCTGAAAATTTGTGATCGCCCACCACCAGTATGGCGTGGTCCAGTGGTGTCGTTGACA
Organism: Mythimna separata; assembly: GCA_030763345.1. Lineage (NCBI taxonomy): Eukaryota > Metazoa > Arthropoda > Insecta > Lepidoptera > Noctuidae > Mythimna > Mythimna separata. The sequence continues at coordinate 14,010,692 of CM061167.1, read as the reverse complement.
GGGTATCGATGTGAGTCGAGCCATCAGAAGTCACCTGAAGTTGTATCGTGGTCTGTGTTTCACTTCACGTTATCGCCGGTTTAAAATGAGCATAAAAACCAGTTCTTATAAGATCAATAAAATTTAATTTCTTCAAACAAATAATAATCATTATTCATTACAGACTAACAATTGTTTCGTATTTTTTCAAATCAATCTTGCCCCATTTTAGTAATTAAGGCTTTTTCGTAAGTGCGTTCACACACATGTTAAGTCATACAAAACGCCTATCCCAAAACATCTATTATGTAAAATATTTGGTTTCTCGCGGAAATCGAACCCCCAATACGTAATGTGCCAGCTAATCGCTTAACTACTACGCCAACCGTGCCAACATAGATATAATCAGAACGAGTAATGAGTGTAGGTATGTATATTTGTATATACATACAAATACATGTGTACATAAGTTTCACAAAATTACATACCATCATACTTCATATTTATCCGGCTTCAGTTTAATGCAAACACATCAAGCACACGTTGACCACATCGGCACATGCTGGTCACATGGGCACACGTTGGCCACATTGGCACATGCTGGCCACATCGGCACCCGTTGGCCACATCGGCACCCGTTGGCCACATCGGCACCCGTTGGCCACATCGGCACCCGTTGGCCACATCGGCACACATTGGCCACATCGGCACACATTGGCCATATTGGTACACTTTGACCACATTGGCATATGTTGGCTACATCGGCACACGTTGGCTTCATCGGCACACGTTGGCCACATTGACTGGCCTGTTGGTCTAGTTAGGTTAGTGGCCCTGACTGCTATGCCGTAGGTTGTGGGTTCGATTCCCACCCAGGACAAATGTTTGTGTGATGAGCACAATCATTTGTTCTGTGTCTGGGTGTATTATTTATCTATAATATGTACGAGTATGTATTTAGAAATATATAAGTATGTTTATCAGTTGTCTAGTACCCATAACACAAGCTCTGCTTAGCTTGGGACTAGATGGCGTTGTGTGGAAAGTTGTGGAACATATTATATATTATATTTATATTATACTAGCTTTTACCCGCGGCTTCGCTCCCGTCAAATGACTACCCTACATATCCTACGCTACCCTACTCTACCTTCTCTACCTACCCTACACTACCCTACCTACCCTACACTACACTACCCTACACTACCCTACCCTACCTTCTCTACCTACCCTACACTACACTACCCTACACTACCATACACTACCCTACACCACCCTATACTACCCTACACTACCCTACACCACCCTACACTACCCTACACCACCCTACACTACCCTACACCACCCTACACTACCCTACACCACCCTACACTACCCTACACCACCCTACACTACCCTACACTACCCTACACTACCCTACACTACCCTACACTACCCTACACTACCCTACACTACCCTACACTACCCTACACTACCCTACACTACCCTACACTACCCTACACTACCCTACACTACCCTACACTAACCTACCTACCCTACTTTACTTAAAATTTTTTTTTTTTTGAATTTTTCTCTCCGTAAGAACCATCATTGAACTTCAAGGAACATTTAAAAAAAAAACAGCCAAATCGGTCAAGCCGTTTTCATGTTATGTCGTGACAACGGAAAACGGGTTTCATTTTTATATATATAGATTGGCAGATGCTCGCCACATCGGAACATACTGGCCACATCTCGACCGGTGCCCATTCTCTCGCCTATAACTACGCCTAGCTAATTAACTCGACCCGGGCCCTTCCAATTGATTATAACTGGTATGAGTCGGGTGATCCGTTAGGATCACTAGGAAATATCCAAAGATACATCAACACCACAGGGACGGGTCCAGGACACTGTGATTGATGCAGTGGTTCAGGGTAGGAGCACTGAGCCGCCTCAGGTGCTGCTTCTACCTCAGCCACTGCCTCTTCATCTTACATAGTGTTCTTCAATAAACGATCGTTACTAACTGAATGAGACCGTGGCCTATTTATGAAAAGGCTTTCATGGAATATTTGTTGCGTAAGTATCCTGTTTTGAGTTTCGCTTTTTTAATAATATTGTTTTCTAATTTATCCGTTTGTGTGTTCCCACGAGTACGGTCGATATATTCAGGTCGCTAGGAAGGTGCCGCCTATTCTCCCTAGAAGGCTTCCTCAACGGCGTTTCCCAGGACCGCCGACGTTCGTCGCTAGTGGCTGGTCGCCCACCACCACCATGCAGACTCTTGGCGCGTATCCCACCGTAGACTTGAGGCTTTCTACCTTACGGTTTGGGCAATTATTGCAAGATTGCGATTTGTGAGGGTCATATCCTACCGACACGAGAGGCTAAGCTGGTTAGGCTGGCTGGGTCAGGTTTATTTACCGCCGCCCGAGACTTGGCGTTTCTATCCATTTGGCACCACCCGGGGGACACGTGTAGGGTTGTTGTAAGGTAGCTCCTGCGGACGCGGATAGCTCTATGCCCCAAAATAGAGTTAAAATTAACATTAATCTGCCAAATATAGAGTTAAAATTAAACTTTGTGGAATATCGGTAAGTAATGAAAAATCACGGCTCTCTCAAAACCTGGTTATCTCATGAGCATTCTCCCCTGCCCCCGCCAGTCACTGCGATCGCCTGCAACCTACCGCAGAGCTTGCGGGCGACCGCAGCCTGCGCGCTTCTACAAGTTCGTGAACAGCCGCGCATGCCGGCGCCGGCGCCTTGGCCGTCCGAAGCATCGTGTTGTATCTTCTACAGAAGCCGGGTGAAAACCGCTTCGGGAGTTCTTAGGGTTTTACCACACCAATCGATCGTCAGCCCATAGATGCCATCGATCGATGGTAGAATGGATTGGTCGATGTCGATCGATAGTTTTTACTAGACTAATCGAACGATTGTCGATCGACTATCAAAACTGGTGGAATATAACTAGCCGGGGTTAATCGATCTACGTCGACCGATGCCATCGACCGGCATTCGATCGATTGGTTAGTCGACCGGTATCCGTCGATCAATTTACGCCCGTTTTCAATAACCTACCGCAGTTCATAAATAGATAGCTATCTCTGATAAACAGTAAGATTCTAGTTGTCAATGTCACAATTTTGGTAGGAAATGCTAACCGTCGGTAGGTAGGAAAGCAAGTAAGGGCAAAAGGATAGATTTGTTTATCTTTAGTAGCTGCAACTTTAGATAGGTAGCTTATTGAATAGGCGTAAAGCTACCACACCAATCGATCAACGACAACCGATGTCAATCGATGGCATCGATCGACTATCGATCGATTGGTGTGGTAGCACCCTTCGGCTGAATTGTAGAGGGAATTGTAGAAACACACTTTTTAATCTTAAATTTATTAAATATTACATTTAAAAAATAAAAACTATTAAAAATAACGCAATCCTAATTATTAAAATATAACAATAATTATTAAAAAATAAAAGTACTCATTATTATCAATATTTTGGTATGGGAGAGGCATACAAAAAAGATCTTAACATTTTTGGCCGAACTTTCTTTACATTTTTACTACTTGCCCTACTCTTATTTTCTTGCGGTCCATCGAAAGGCGCGTCCAATAAAGAAACACATTCCCATATCAAATTAGCTTCTTGCTCTTTCAAACTCAATCCTCTCTTCGGTTTTGGTTTCTCCCAAGTAAATTTATGTTGCTGTTCAATATTATCTTTTAGTCTTTTGTTATGTGTGGCTAGAATTGTTTCAATGCCATTACTAACTTGATATTCATTTGGTGGAGGAGCTTTATGAGCTCCTTCTGGAAAACGATTAGCTCGACTTATAGGTCCACATTTAACAGCAGGAAGAGATTTTGGTTTCTCTAAGCAATAATAGCCAGGTCCAGGTGTTTGTAACATCCCATGTACGGGTATCCAACAGTACCATGGTCTAAAGCGCTCCTCAGAAGACGAAAATGGGATTCTATATCGTGATTGTGAATATCTATTCGTATCAATAATTTTTAGAGGAACATCTGCTGGGCTTTGTTCATTTAGTTTTTTAACCAAAGGTTTCATATGTATAGTTTTAGATTTGAATTGCCACGTTGGTAAAATACATGGTTTTGTGTCATTCTCTTTAATTTGTGGTTCTACTATTTCATCATCGTCGCTTTCTTCAATTTTTTCTTCTTTAAATCGTTTTGCAGAACATGCAAAAGGTGCAGTGCGACAGTTAACAAAATTACATGTTACGAACTTTACTTGATAACTAGCTGGACTTGGGCCCTCTTCGCGCTGTGTTTTAAATCGCTTTCCTTTCATACCGAAACAAGCTGGTTCTGGTAGTTTAGCATGACAGAGTACTTTAGGAAGTTCTTTTGCGTCGAAATCTCTTCGCAACCGATGATCTGCTGGTCCTGGACTGATATCATATTTGGACTTTGGATTAGGAAATCTTTCAGCTTTTGATCCTAGAAATTGAAGATCTGTACCTTTAGGTAACTTAGGGCTATATGTGGCAGGGCCAGGAAGATTTTCTAATATATTTCTTCGTTGAACCATTTCTATAAATCGCAGTTGCTTAGAAGTTTTCCTTTTTAAAGCGCGAACTTTTTGTTGACAAATTTCATATTTAGTAGGCTCCCTTTCAATAGAATAATCTGCAGGACCAGGTCTTACTTCAATATGTTTATAATCTCTTGAAGTTCTGTTACTCCATTTGCACCCTTGATAAAAAGCTGTAGACTCGTTTACTGCGATATCGTAAAACGGTGGACATTCTTCTTTAACTGCGTCTCTCATTCGATGTTGAGACCCGTCGGGTGTTACACAAAAACCTTTATCATTTCTTGAAGGAGTTGATAAACCTTCATCGCCAAGACAAGATCGAGGTGTGGGGCCTTTAAACAGTCGTCGTCGTAGTTTACCGTGACAAACAACTTCCTCTTCTATTTCTTCTCCAGTGGGACATTCACATGGACTTGAAATTCCACATTGACACAACAATTCTTCCAAGTCTTCTTTGCTGAATTCTTCATAAGGAAATCTTGGTGCTTTAAAAAGCATGGATGAACAGTTCGGTATATTATTGGGCAAACGGTTATAAAGGGCATGAGTCCATAATTTAGACAAATCTTGCGTGATGCGGGGCGATTTGACGAGAAATGGAGCTGCATTTTCTTTTCTTCTGCTTGGATAAGTTGGATTATACGAACCAGGATCAAGTAGCGTAATATATTTTGGTGGTGGTGGAAAACGATCAGCTAAACTGTATGCCATATATTTATATGAAAGACCCGTGTGACATACACGGGTTTTTCAATACTAGTTAATTCAAAAATGTGTTACAAGAATAATAACCATTTATAAAATAAGGGGCTTACAAACAAGGTAGGTACATTAAATATGTAATAAATATTTTTATAAATTTAATTGACCCTGATAACAGTTTCATCTGTCTGTCGCAGTGGCTCTAGTATTATAATAGTAGTCTATGGTCTGTCGTGTCGAAGTCACTCAGACTCATACCTCTTTTTGTATAATTATTATAAAAGCTGAAGGTTAAAGGAAACAAGGTTGGAATCTAAAAGGTAAACCCATTTTTGTTTTGATGGCGAATAACCTTTTAAATAATTTGTATAATTAATATATAAAAAAACCCGGCTAAGAGCGTGTCGGGCCACGCTCAGTGTAGGGTTCCGTAGATTTCTGTCCGTCACAATAAGTGTACCCAACTTTTCAAAAACTGTTCGTCCCATCAAGTTTAACGTTTGAATCCCCAACCGGTCCTATGAGACCGCGCTGTTATTGTTTTACTATTGTGTCTCGTTTCGCGGGTATCTGAGTAATTAAAATAATTTTCCTAGAAAGTCTTTATATAAGCTCTACTTTCCAGATTTTTTTCACATTTTCTAAACTTATGGTTCAAAAGTTAGAGGGGGGGCACATTGTTTTTTACTTTTGGAGCGATTATTTATATTATCAAAAAAATATTTTAGTAAACCCCTATTCATATTTGAATATCTATCCAACAATATATAACACATTTTACTTCTTTGTCGGCGTGATTGATATACATATCGGTACCTGATTTCAACTTTCTAGGGCTAACGGTCACAGAGATTAAGCGACGACGGACGGACGGACGGACGGAAGGACAGACATGGTGAAACTATAAAGCGCTGGCCACACAGAATAGACGTAAGACGCAGACGGGGCGCGGGCATTTGTCTCTTCCGCGTCTCTTTCATACAAAATGTATAGAAGCGTCGCGACTCAAAACATACAGAACAGACAGGGCGCGGGCGCAACGCTGGTACATTTGCGCCTGCCCGCGCCCCGTCTGCGTCTTACGTCTTTTCTGTCTGGCCTGCCCCTAAGGGTTCCGTTTTGGCCATTTGGCTACGGAACCCTAAAAACGAGAAATTGCTTGAATGTTCATCCCTGCATATCTTCATATCTATCCTATATATCCATTCATATCTATGGCTATCCAGGCAATACCAATTTGATCAGATTCTACGCCGCTAAAATCGAGGCTTGTCTTTTTTCCACTAAACGGGCAGGCCCACCAGTAGCTGTTTGGACGCCCGCTTGCAACACCTACTAAACCGCCCCATTTTTAGGGTTCCGTAGCCAAATGGCAAAAACGGAACCCTTATAGTTTCGCCATGTCTGTCCGTCCGTCGGTCCTCGCTTAATCTCTGTGACCGTTAGCACTAGAAAGCTGAAATTTGGTACCAATATGTATATTAAACACGACAACAAAGTAGTAAAATAAAAATTGGAACAAAATGTTTTATTAGGGTAGCCCCCCTACATGTAAAGTGAAAAATGTTTTTTTTTTAATTTCAACTCTAACGTGTGATATATTTTTGGATAGGTATTCAAAAATTAATAGGGGTTTACTAAAATATTTTTTTGATAATATCAATAATTTCGGAAATAATCGCTCCAAAAGTAAAAAACAATGTGTCCCCTCTAACTTTTGAACCATAAGTTTAGAAAATATGATAAAAATCTGGAAAGTAGAGCTTTATACAGACTTTCTAGAAAAATTATTTTGAACTTGATGGAACGAACAGTTTTTTAAAAATTTGGGACACTTATTTTGACGGACGGGAAACTACGGAACCCTACACTGAGCGTGACCCGACACGCTCTTGGCCGGTTTTTTTATGGGGTAAATTACCAACACTTCTCCTACTCCAGGGCGGAACGGGAGGGCGTATCAGACTTTTACTGACTAAAACCACAGGCACACAAGAAGGAACATCCTGCTTTACCTTGCATTCCAAGATCTCGGGGTTCCCTTTCAGAAGGCCTCGGTAGGCACGGCCCTACTTGGCCAATACAGTAGTAGCTGACATCTCTTTGAGGGTATCATGGAACAATACGTGGCGTCGATTACTCAGGCTCGGTCTGCCTGGACCTTCACTCGTCTTCGGAGGCTGGAAATAGAGGTCGGGGTCTCGGCGGCTGTCTGATCTTAGCAAAGGGTGTCACGGTAGGTACTTCACGCCGGAACAGCTGTTTGCCATTTATCAAGCGCAAGTTCAATCTTGTAAGTACTACTCTCATCTTTGTGGGGGATCTGCTAAATACCAGCTTGTTGCGCTAGAGTTCTCAATTGATAAATATAGTAATACACTGCACTCGTCGAATCAAAACTACAAAGTCTTGAGTATTAACGCTGAGTTGCTAGCCTGTCAGTTTTCTATCATTTATATTTCGGGAAGTATGCGTCGGAAGTATAACCGGCGGCACGTAACTTGGCAATGCGCACAAATCGTTTTTTAGATCTATTTGGTGGTCAAGCGGGACGCGGGGTATGAGGTACCGCCGATCCGGCGCGCGATTGGTGCAGTTTATAATAGTAGTTTATGATTGGTGCGTTAGACGACTTTTACCTCCGCACTGCGTTACGTCCCGTTCGCTCATTCTTTTTTTTGTGCACCATGCGCGAAACTTGCCAACTTATTTGTCGGGTATTATACCTACACAATTTAATCCCGCGAAGCTTTACGCCAAGCAAGATTAGTGAATATAAAGTGCCGAAGAAGTCAGTCAAGCTGACTCAGCAAATTATAGACGTTGCAGAGATAAGGTTTATACCCTGTAACGCTACTTTCAATTAGAATCACTGAAGCAGACTGGACGATCGCAGTCCATTGATGCTTCATAAAACTGTCAACGGGACATATATTCAACGCCAAGGCTACCTAATAGAATAAACGTGAGTGAGGTGAGGCCATACACCAATATAAAAAACGCTTACTCCTGTATTTCTACCTAATTTTACCAGTAGATTTTAGTCGAGCAATTCAGTACACGATCATCACGGTCATTGCGTGTGCTCTCTCGCTCCTTTGATCCGATTAATATTTATTTTATTATACCTACCTTATAACACTAGTTTACAAGATTTTATACCCATACATGAAACCAATGAAAATGGTTACGTTATTTAATCCTTAGTTCGATATGGAAGCAAAAAAAAAATTAGCACGTCAAGTTTTAAAAATATTAATATTTTTATATTTCGATTTTCTTACATAGCCGCTACTTAAAAAAATAATAACTGGCACAACTTTCATACTAATTAGTGTCAGTTTCTTTTTTGGTACTCCTACAGTAATCGCCTACCATATTCTTATGCCACAAATCTCGATATCTCTCTCCATAACTTTGAATTTTGATGAAAATGTTCGCTATTTTCATCACCCACGCTTCCCAGGTATTCAGGAAAAATATTCAAGTGTGAATGTAAAAAATAGGTTTTCAATGACATATGTACACTCATTTTAAGATATTTAATCAATAAATAAGATACAATTTATTCATATTCCTCAGTTTTATTGTGGCCCAAGAAAGCAAAACTACTGGTTCTGGCATCTTTTTCAACACTAAATAAATGGCAATCAAAATGGTTATTATTCTTTTTTTTTTTTAATTTGGGGGCTTACAAGAATTCTTTCTTTAAGTTTAGTATCAAAGAGTTTGGGACAGACGATTTTTAAATATGCAAAATTTCATGAACAAGTCCATGTGCTTTGAGTCATTTTCTGTACTTAAACTGCAAGCAATGACGGGCATGAAAGGCAAGTTTATATTATTCCCTGTAGCCCAGTTAGTTAATATGCTTCTATTATTTTCACATATCACCTCAGAAACCAATATTTTCAATGTTTGTTACGGGAATTTGGAAGTATTGAAAATACGCCTGTTTTACTGCTACTCTAGTTGGTGTCGTTGTGTTTGCCAAAATAACTTTACCACAAACTTAGCAAAAGTTATTCGAATTAAATTAATACTTTCTTGAGGACATTTTAACAATTCTTTTGTAAGTAATTTTACTAATTAAACACAACTATAACGTTTGATACTCTTGATACGCCCCAAAATTGTTGTTTCAAAAACTTCTTGAATAATTAAAAAAATTGACGTGATAAAAATGTTTTACATACAATTTCTTGATAAGAACACTAGACAAAACAGGTTTGATATAAATTTGGAAATGGGTAAGAGAAAAAACAAAAATTTGTAAACTAGTGTAATCAGCAGTACCTGTAATTTAGAAAGCTTCTTAACTTCTACAATACCTGTAACCTGTAACTAAAACTAAAAAACTGGCATGGCGGTAAAGAATTAAATGTGTTTTCTTAAACCTTAAAATAGAAGGCTAAAGTCTTTTGATCATAGCGCCTATTCTTACGTTTATGTTTTCTTGCGAGAAAAGTTTTTTAATTGCGTGTAAACACAATATAGTAAAAACGAAGTCGTAGTGACAATAGAATGCGGATGTAACATTTTCTAATGGTTTTGTTGTATTTTAGTATATTAAAACTCGAAAAATTTACGCCCAAAACCACGCGTCGAAAACCGTGCCAGCGAGGGAGCAGTGTTACTGCAAAAGTGACCGGCGGCCATGCTGAACGCTTGCCAGAGGGTCACCGCCATCCGGATGGTGCGGGCATACAAGCCAGGAGCCTTGCCGATTCGCGAAACCTGGCAAGGATGCTGGCCTGCCACCATGGGATCAAGAGACAACAGTCCTTACACGCATGCATGATTTGCACGTGGGGATTCTCTTCTTTGAGGAGTGGTGTGGTTGGAAAGACGTCTCGGCGTCCTCACCTTTCGTATGACACAGGTCCTTACCGGACATTAACCGGACTAAGTTCGGGAGGTTCCTGCTTCGGATTCAAAGGGAAGAAACGCCTGGGTGGTACCACTATGTGGATGTCCCGAAGGACACGGTGGAGCATACGGTAGAGGTGTGGAGGCATCAGCGACTACTTTTTTGATCGCTATATCTCGAAAACGGTGACACTTAGGAAAAAGTATTTAGACATTTTTGTAGATTTTAAAGTCTGATCTACAATTTTTGTTTGACTTAATTTTATGATAAAACTTACCGTTTTGCTGATTTTGCAAAAATCTGGATTTTTTACCTTTGACCGTGATTTTTCTCCAGGAATGGGATCAATGAGGACTTTTTGGGTTTCATTTGTGATAGAGTGTTGAACAATCATCAATTTTTAGCTGGGTGTGAATTATTGTTAAATCTGTCATGAATCACTCGGTGTAGGTAGGTACCTATACCGGAAAAACTGTATGAAAATTCGTTCAGTATTGTGTTGAATAATAATATTTGTTTATGGCATAATAATGAAATAATTTCTGTTAATCGCGTTCAAACTACAAACGCAGACGCAGCGTGGGGGCTTTGATTTATAATATATAGGTAAGGATTGGCCAGTGCATATGTGGCATAAAATTAATAGATACCTGTCCAAAGATACTTTAACGTGTCATATAGTCTAGTCTATGAAGGGGACTGTGTTTTTGTTGTGTGTGAGCAATTTTAGAGTTAATAAATTAGGTTCTATGTTAAGTATAATGGCAATGATTGAAAACCAATTTTCGAATATCATTTAATCAGTTTAATGATATGACATGCAATCACATAAATTCCCTTACTTGCTATTTTATATCGAGTGACTTTGAGAGTCTAACTCCAACTATACCCTAGGAAATAAGATACCAAGTCAAAACGTATAAAAATAATAACTAAATGGCGAACACGTCGTACAAATAAAAATAAATTATAAAAAAATTAAGAAATTCGAAATTGTAGTAGGATTATAGATTGTAAGCTCTATGGTTGACTGTAACGCGTCAATTCTTAATATTACACAACATGACAAATATGCTTCGATGGCAAAATCGTTGTTTTTGAAATTGATGGCAGGAATTTCAAATTATACATTGTGTTATTTTATTGTATATGTTTATTGGCTGTTTAATACATTTCCTGCAGTCAAGAGATTGTCACAATACAAGAACCTAAATGTGCTTAATTATTTGTAAACCAATATCTACGGTAATACAGCGCGCAATGGTTTTCTGAACAGAGGAGAGGGCAGCTACCCAAAATCCAAATACTAAAACTCAGAACTCACTAAAAGCAATACGAAATAAAATGAAACTGGTAACGTGCTGGCACCAATACTCGACACTTTAGGGAGGTCGTGAATTTTCATCCAAAATAAATAAATTTTGTTGAAAGAATACAATAACTTCGAGTGAAAATGATAAAACATACCTAAAGAAGAAAGTTTTGATAGCGACTCCACTTCGTTTTTAATTCACCATCTTCAAACAAAATGGTAGATCTCAGTGTCATTATACGGCATGCCAGTAAAATGTACACTGACTATGATGACTATTGTCAAATTGACAAATGACTGATCTACCCTTATTTTCGACTTTTATGAAAATAAAAAAAGTGTCGACTATTGGTGCCAACACGTTAGGTAACTAATAATAATTGATCCACAAAAAGGCCATAGATAATTCTACGCTTATTAACCTAGGACCTAACCTATGGGTAGGTTTACATGTTAAACTACATCTTATATTATTTCAACATTGTGCATCACAAATAAGTGCTTTCCGATTATAAGTTTATATTAACCTTAATTTTTTTTTATATAAATCGAATTGAAAATCTTTGTGCAGAAAAAAAAATTGAAGAAAGCCTATCGTAAAATAAATAGAAAAATAAATTCACAACCCATTGAAATCAAAATATAGGTATAGTAATACCTATGTCTAGATAGGCCGGGACGTGACACTAGCAACTTAGCTCAAACTGCGTATGTTTGTGCACAACTATCAGGAAACTATTGATCTTTCAGTCCTTAAAATCTAGTATCTCATAAACCCGAAAAATAACTTAATCACATATCAGAAATAAATACTAAAAACTAAAAGGCTGCAGGTAACTAAAGTAAAATAACATTAATGTCCGGGACAGTCTATTTTAATTAAAATAATCAATAAATAGTTTAAATTAGATTGAACCTATCTCATAGGTGTTTAAATTAATTTTGAATACGGCATCTAAATATCACAAATAATTAAATGTGAGCAGAATATTAAAGTATGATTACGCGGTTAAATATGATTCCTATTTCTAAGCGAGTATACGGCGCTGAGACCGCGTCTCGTATACTCGACCCGGTTACATTAGACACATAAGATTATTATGCAAAAGATACACTAGTAAAACTATCGTATGGAATGACTGAATATCATATAGCAATATTCAAGCATCACCTGGGTGCTACAGACTATCGTAGAACAAATAAGAATGTTTAATAAATTAATCCAATTTCGTATTTAGGCGACGGTAATAGAGTATCATTGAATGATACAAGAGTAACACAAATATATAGTTTCTTTGCTCTAAACTTACAAGCAACTATTTTAAATTAGGATTGATTTTTGAAGCCAAACCCGTCTATAATATATCACAATCAGTTAACTGATATAAAGGAAACCGATCCTATCGATTTTTGACAAAATATAAATGCCAAACGTTAACAAACTATATAAATAATGTACTTAACCTCAGTATGAGAACACCCTATGTAGTGCTTAGTAGTAACTAAATATTATATTGTAGTTAAATTAATATCATTGACTTTGTATCACTTAATAGATATGCGACCACTACGCGGCACCAATATACTGTGCCGCTTGTATACGATCGAACATATAAAGTAGACAAATTCGACACTTTGAACCATATCGGTAGACACACCCTGTGTAAATTGCTAAATTTCTAGCTAATTTAGATCTATCGAGTGATTCGGTAAGTCAATGATGCGTATATTACGCAATACCTGCACGTACGTGTTCAAGGCATGCGATCCTACGTTAACCCATGTTTAAACCTCACACAATTAAGTTATGACTATTGACTATACAGAAGCAATGATTATACGGTGACATTAAAGCAATAATTTTGAATGTACGTGAAACACAAGGCCTTGCCGAAACAGCTGCGGACGGATATCGAAGCTGGACTGAAAGGAAGCGGAAATCATAGGGTTCACAATAAATACGGCCATGCATTTGTAATAGGAACGAAAACTTCAGCTCGCCGCGCCGGCGGCGGCGCCTAGACGCGGGTCTGGAACAGCAGGTCGACGATGGAGGGGTCGGCCAGCGTGGACGTGTCGCCCACGTCCTTGTCGCCCAGCGCGATCTTGCGCAGCACGCGCCGCATGATCTTGCCGGAGCGCGTCTTGGGCAGCCCGGGCGCGTGGTGGATGGCGTCGGGGCACGCGAATGCACCAATCCTGGCACGAACACGCTTCTTCAGAGCGTCCACCAAAGCTGCGTCGAATTTGGCACCTTCATTCAGAATGATGAAGCAGTAGAGCGATTCGCCCTTGACGGGGTGCGGCTTGGAGACGACGGCGGCCTCGGCCACGCTCATGTCCTCGGTGAGCACGCCCTCCACCTCGGCCGTGGACATCAGGTGGCCGGACACGTTCAGCATGTCGTCGATGCGCCCCGTCACCCACAGGAACCCATCCTCGTCCCTCTTGGCACCTGCAAATATTAAACGTCATTCATTAGGGTTGCTATGGCGGGTGACGGAATGGAACTGGAACTATAACTCATTGATTCAAACTATCAACATTGCTTTTGCGTAGCGATGCGTTAATTTAAGCAAAATATTTTGCAACGGATAAAGATAATATTTTACATTATATTAGCATAGAATCGGCATATTATATATCTTGTTGTAGCAAAACTGAAAGTAAACTCGTACCATCTCCGGTGCAGTAGTACCCTGGGAACTTCCTAAAGTACACATCTTCATAGCGGTTGTGGTCCTGGTACAGGCTGGTCATGATGCCGGGCCAGGGGCGAGAGAACACCAGGTACCCCTCGCCGGGACCCTCGACCACTTTGCCCTCGTCGTCGATGATGGTGGGCTCGACGCCGAAGAATGGGAAACCCTGTTACATGAGACACAAGGTTCAAATTCACCTGCTCATTAAAAAGAGGGCAAATGTCAGGCTGAAGCCTAACAACCAAATATTTAACTACACTTCATGTTAATCCCATACTACATGCAGTAACTTTTCGGCAATCGCAGATAAAATGCCAGTTGTCTCAGATTAAAAGTGTAAACTTTTGGATAAGGACTCACGGCAGCCCCAGGTTTCATCGGCGTGGCAGCCGGGAGGCTGGTCAGCACGTGGCCGCCAGTCTCCGTCTGCCAGAAGGTGTCCACGATGGAGCAGCGGCTCTGGCCGACGACGTTGTAGTACCAGAGCCAAGCCTCAGGGTTGATGGGCTCGCCCACGCTGCCCAGCACGCGCAGGGAATCCAGGTTGTGTCTATAAAACATATATAATACTGTTAAGACTCTTAATAACCACGATTTATTAACCATCTCTTATCTTAAGAAATGGTTAATAAGACGTGGTTTACTAGAATCACCGTGTGGAATCCATCTATCATTTTTGTGCCAAGCCTTTCCTCAACTATTCTGGTCAGCTTCTAGTCTAGCCCCGTGTTGCTAAACATTTCTGTTTTGTGCATGTGTAGCTATGTAGTTTATTCTATAGAGGTAAACATGAGCAACAGCGATAGTAAAATAAAAAGAGAAAAATAAAGTTTAAATACTGTCGGTAGATAATTCTACAATTCCATGTTTTTTTTTAATTGTTCTAAACTAGTACCTAGTACTGCGATCCCACCTGATAGTAAGCAGTGATGCAATCGTTGATGGTGAGGCGCACTAGTTTATTAAGAGCATAGGGTCTTAATAGTCCCTCTAGCCTTGAAGACACCTAAATTATAATCGGATGGGAAAACCCGCAACAGGCAAATTGTTGCAGTTCTTCGATGCCACGGTATAAATGTTCCATAGTCAATGTTATAAGTTAGCCTACTGTCAGTTCTTATTGACTTTGTTCCAGTATCGATCGAATAAGTGGCGGCTGTACGCAAATAGAAGAAGTAAATAAATAATGGCCGCTGCAGCAAACTTCATACAATTGGGTTAAGTAAACGTCTAGAGCTGAGCGGGGCCTTTCATGTGTTTTTAACGACATTTGTGCCAGTATGCAGCCATGAATAATGTATTGATTACTGTGCGATCAATTCCCCTGTATGACAATATATGACCCTATGCCATTTGTAATTGAAATACACTAGCAAATGGCTTGTTCTCGTGACTCTAAAGAAGTTTACCTTTCAATTAGACCTTTAGTAAGTATTGTTAAGTCGAGTGCGCTACAGGTGATCGTACATAACGTGATCATCCGTAAGTTCGAGGAAATTCTTTAGGATTGAAAACTTGTACTCGTACGTCATCTCGTATACAAGTAAAAGAATTAATTCAAGAGATGTTATCCGATGGGTAGATAAAAGATACAATCTTAAGATCTTTCATATGTGCAATCTACAATCGAGATATGCAACCAGGTCGACTTTTACAAATGTATCGAATCAGCAGGCGCGATCATGCGTCGACCTCTGTTAACAATACTTGTGACCCTAAGTACGCGAATCAGGATGTGCCAATGTCAATCAGGGCATATCGCTCGCTGCACTCCGCGCCTAAATGCTGCAGAGATCATCGGAAGCGCGAATCACAGCGCAGCGCGGGTTAATGTGAAAGATACTCGTAGATGCGTGTGTGGCAGTCGTTACCACCCAGTATTGGTCAGGGGCCCGATAATCCGACGAACACTCTTTTTTCAAGTGGTATTGTGTATCCCGATATCCAAGTACCTTGATTTTCGCGGTAAAATTGTTAGCTGCCCCATCATAATTGCGAAAAAGCCTGGCAGTTTGATTGATTAGCTCCTATGTTTGGAAGCTAACAGTTTTCTAAAAAGTTCAATGCGAAATAAAGTCGTCTTGATTCTTAAATAAGAAGCCACATGGCATAAAGCAGGAACACCGGTACAGATATACACTTGTTACTTTTAATATGAGGAAAAAAATCCAATTAATCCGGGATATAGACCCGACTCCCTTGCTGATTCACAAAACTGTAGGTGTATTGGCTTCTTTTTTGGTTAAGTATCTCTCGCTCTGTGAAGCGCCAGGATGTTTCAGTCTTATACTGACTTCTTCTTTTCGAATCGAAGGTAAACTCGTCAAATTGTTTGGGCCCAGTAGGTAGCTACGTTAATTGCAGCTGATACTGACTAAAGCCACCATTTGCGTTCTAAGGTCATGGTAACTCTTTGGAACAATTCCACAACCCATGTGCTAAGTGGCTGACGATCACAACATACTGTACCTGCATATTTACACAACATAATGTACAACAAACACAGCTATTTACGAACTTACCTCTTGACGATGTCGTCTCCAAACTTGGTGAGGGCCCTGATGGCCGTCGGAGCGGTGTAGAACTGGGTCACCTTGTACTTGGCACACACGTACCAGAAGCGGTCATGGTTGGGGAAGAATGGAGTCCCTTCGAACTGAAATAGGAATGCAATATGAGAATGTGTCCCTTTGGTTGGCCGGTATTAAAATAGTGTCTAATGGTAGATTAAATAAAGCAGTGCTATCTAAAGAATAGGAGTCGTTAAAATAAATCATTGAGTCTATCATTGACTCGTCGTTCTACAAAATAATCGAAATGTTTTCCGATTGTTTCGAGTCAGCGGAATCGACCGCTAGTTTTTGATTTTATGTACGTATTATAGTCACTCTCAGTCGAACAGACCGAGTCGGACTCCAGTCAAAGTCGAAACCATCAAGAACCATCGAGATGTTCGAACAATCAAACCTCTTGCCATCCCGCAACGCTGAAAGCAGTGCCTTATGTCACGGGCATGTTGAAACCCGTGTATCACGGTAGCTTTGGGGTTCAAACCCTGAGCGTAGCGAGGAAATCAAGCTAGCCGAAGTCGAAGGCACTTTTATCCCCAAATAGAGTACTCTACTTTCACGAAACTATGAAACTCTGTCGACGAAGCGTTGGCGTCGTGGCCAACGCTTCGTCGACAGAGTTTCATAGTTTACTAGGGCCATGGTAACTCTTTCGATCAATCCTTCAGCTTATGCCCTGGATTCCTAAGCTACACCTATGTTGTGTAGAATAAGACTTATAAACTGGGACTCAGGCCTTCTTTCTAAAAGAGAGAATAGGCCATAATCCACAACGCGGGCCAAGTGCGTCTTGGTGGATGTTACATGTCTCCGAATATTTGGTTCTAAGTCACGCCGGTTTCCTCCCGAAGTTACCGTACCTTCCTATAAATGATTTGCGAACCTAAATAAACCTTTATAAGTAGGTAGACGACTTAACTGAATGAATCGTTTAATTTTAAAATCAAGTTTATTACTTCCTAGTTACATTGTTTCTCGGCTAATTACGAGTTTGTAATGTGCCCGTCAACTAACCTGCAAGGTCGCGTACTGTCTCTCCATAGACAATGTCAATTCTTATAATAAATTAATCAGTCGAATTGACCGGCCTTTTCGGGTTAACCTTCAAGCTTGTCAAATTAATATTTAATTAAACAGATCTCTTATCGTTCATGTTAACTAACTTTATGGTGTTTACAGAGGATTTATGAAATAGTTAAACTGTTAACGAAGCTGCAACGGTGTGACGCTGCCGCATCGTAAATACAGTTTCATAGTATTGTATGCTAGCTCCACGCAGGCGTACTTATGTACACTATGCGTATTAATGACGAATATGTGTCTATGAAGCCAAGTCAAAGTCCAGAAGTGTTCCTGGAATACAACATGGGCTCCTGTCCGCCTTACTGTGTTTAAACCCACGTATTTGGGTTTTGTTAGTAAGATTCTAACACGCTGTCTAGCTCCAGCCTAGAGCGGAAGTAAGTAATTTGATGATATCTCACCTCAAAAAAAGGCACATTATAAATGCAGATAATGTCATAATAATATGTTTATAAAGTAAGTATCTACTGTTGAGGTCCCTCAAAAGATTACACGTGTAGTAAGTTCTTGTAAACACGCAGGCAGTGGAGAAAATCCATTAAACATAAGATAATAAGATGGAGATAAGAAGAATGGGTTCCCCACTGAAGGTGACCCCAAAATCAAAAAACATTACTTAGGCTTGAGATTTATGTTTCTAATTAAACAGCTAATCAATCACATTATTGTAAACATAATACACATAAATGCGGGAAATTACTTACACGATGTTTTGATTCGGAAAATAGTTATTTAAACATTTACGATAAGGTTACTTTTAATCGATCATGTTTATATCATAATAAACATGGGTGGCTTGAAAGCCATTTTTTTCTTTTAATTTTTTAAAACAGTTTAAAGGTCTAACCGCACTAGCGCGGCACTGCAGCGGAGAGGCGCGTCGCGGCATTGGAGCGGCGCGACATTATCTAACCGCACTGTACTGCAGCGGTGCTACAACGAGCGGCAGAAAAAAATCATTTGTTAGATACCTGACGAACGAGATGGACGGAATAGCCGAAGAAGTGATAGTGGTAGCTTTGTTATGCGAAGAGGCCGAACAACTGGAAAGACATAAACAACGATCTACATGGAAGCATGATATTCCAAATTCTCTTTTTAAAGAAGGAGCGCATCACACGCTTTTTCAAAGACTTTTAAGAGACCCTAAACGATTCCATACTTACTTCAGGATGATAAAGGAGAAGTTTTATGAACTATTGCAAATTATTAAACCTCATATAGAACTGCAAAATACATCTTTTCGTCAAGCCTCGCGCCTCTCCGCCGCTGCTAGCTATGCCGCACTAGCGGCAGCGGAGCGGCGCGGCGCGACCGGAGCGGCAAAATATTCTCCGGGAGTCAACTTTGACGCGACGCTCCGCGCCGCTTTGCTGCGGTACCGCTACAGTGCGTTTTATTCCATAATAAAGAGTGGCAATCATATTTTTGTTGCCGCGCCGCTCCGATGCCGCGACGCGCCTCTCCGCTGTAGTGCCGCGCTAGTGCGGTTTCACCTTAAATCGTTTTAATAAAGTGTTGTTTTGTTCTTCTTTGTTTAGGGCATTAATTCAATTTAATTGGGTCTATAATGTTTCATCTCTTATGTAGTTTATGTATGTATAAATATTAATTTATTTTCATTTTATATCCATTTATTCACCATGAAAAGTAGTTTTAAAGTTTGCTTTTCTTATAGATTTATAGACTGCTGAAAAGTTGTTTTAATCTGTGATTTTATTAAACGTGTGATAAAAACACAGTTTAAATACCAACTGCCTAAAACCTGCCAGAGTACTTTCAGTTAGGTACTCTTTACTTTCTAGAGCCACGGGAACTTTCGAACAATCCTGTATCCCTATTTTGCTGACATCTCTTTGAAGCGACCTTATTATACTACTAACAATCCTTTACTAAAATAGAATACAGAGTTATAAACTTATTTGCCTCGCAATGTTTGCTCTGTGAATCAAAGTTGGAAAATTTCGCAATCCGTTTCATCTCTAACTCTCATATTATTAGGTACCTACCTACTAATGCTTGTTCACTGGAATTATATATTAAGCGTAATATCGTCACCCTCCCGGCTAACTGTCCTAACTAGCAATTGATGTTTTTCCAGGGCAACTGTTTTTCGGTCGGGCGTTACAGTCAAATTACTGTAGTTGCGATAGTTGTGGCTTTATCAATTATTTAAAAAGTTTTTTATATAGCTCTTGGCTTATTCTTTAAGTTAGTAGTCGCCCTAAAGCCCTAAGGTATCTATTTATTTATTCATATTAATTTGAAGCAGATACGTCTCGCAAAACCAAATACGTGATTATCTCCTAAACGGTAAACGATACATATACGACGATTAAAGAGAACTTATTCGAAATATAGCTAAGAACGCGTAGGTAATGTTAGTGCAGATACGTCAGTTTGTGAGATACGACAGTTAGCGCGGAGGGCGACGATATATGTGTAATACATTCATAATCCTACTAGTTTTGCTGGTCTATAGCAAAATGCATGGAGAGCATTAAGCAAATGACTTAGTTGAAGTTTGTTAGGACTTCTTTATTTAAATTAGAGTTTCCTAAGTATGTTCAAGGCTCTTGAATTCGATGAAAAGTAATCAATCACGGAAAAATCACAGCTGCTTAATTCCATGTAGGTAAAGGAAGCGTCCTTGAATTCATTGTATCAGCAGTTACTTTCCCATCCACTTATTCTATCATTAAGTAAACTTCAGTAAACTTCCTTATGCCTACTTCTGCTGGAATCAAGTTCCGTTTAGCTCCTTCTGCGAAGCAGTAATGCTAGCGAAGGAGATGGCACGTGTGAGCAAATGGACATCCTCATCTCCAGCAACCGAGAGTTCGGGATACGGTAGCTGGTAGTCGCGGTTGACCTCGAATACCAGCCAGGAGAGGGCTTGCGGACGATGAGCAATGGGTAGCTCGCCATCGGTAACCGACCGGATTGACTCTGACGGCGTGTAGTATTCCATGCGGCTCAAAGTGATATCATCAAAACCGTAGAGCTACAGCCGACAAGGGTCATGGGTCGACTTCTGATAAGGTTACTAGTGGTCCTAGAATGCAAATGCAGCTGAAGGAACTTAAGTGAGATTTCGTCAGTAAAAGACTGACTCGTCCTCCCGTTCCGCCCTAAATCGGAAATCGTTAAGTGATTTAAAACCAAAAGAAAATCCGTGAATTAAATGCTCTTCAGGAACTGCTGACGTGGAGTAAAAAGCCTTATTTCACTAGTAACTTACCAGCACAGAAGTGGCGGCATTGGCCATGGGCGCGTACACCACGTAGGTGTGGCCGGTGATCCAGCCGACGTCGGCGGTGCACCAGTAGGTGTCCTTCTCGCGGTGGTCGAACACGTAGCGGAAGGTGGCCGCGGCGTACAGCATGTAGCCAGCGGTCGTGTGCACCACGCCCTTAGGCTTGCCAGTAGACCCACTGATGTAAACAACAACAATTAGAAACAGTTTCAACTAAACTTCTAAATCTTACTTTTGGCTAGGTAAATGCTTACCTGGTGTACAGCATAAACAGAGGGTCTTCAGGAGTCAACCACTCCGGAGGGCAGATAGTCGATTGCCCCTCTAAGATATCATGCCACCAAATGTCAATATCCTCGTTCCACTTGTACTAGAACGAAACAGAAGCGGGTTAGATTGACCTAGGATTTTCTCCACGCGAAGTCAAGTGAACCTCTACGGCTACACTACGCAATACACTAGAACTACTATACTTACGAGTGTTCTTACGTCATCGGGAAGCTTTCCGCTTGGTGTCACTCGGTCCAGGTGAGGCACCACAATACACATGTCCAGCATATGGTTGTACTTGGTCCTGGCCTTCTCGATGGCCTCGTCGCACGTGGTCTTCAGCACGAGCAGTTTCTCTCCGCGCCAGGCACCATCAGCCGTCACCAAAGCCTTAGCTTTGCAGTCAGCCATACGCTCTGCTAACGAATCGGCAGAAAATCCCGCGAACTGAAAACACCTCGTAGTTTTAGTTGCAATTAAAATAAAAACCATGACTATTCGTATATCAGATGACTGTATACTTTTTTTTGTCAAACAACTCAAGGCAAATAAAATAGTGATTGAATGATTGTATTTGGTTTGAACGCCAGTATAGTGTCCATAACCTACCACGACGGAATGCACGGCTCCGATGCGAGCGCAGGCCAGCATGCAGACGACCGTCTCCAAGATCATGGGCATGTAGATGGAAACCCTATCTCCTTTCCCTATACCGCGCTCGCGCAGTCCATTAGCGAATTGGCACACCAAGTCCATCAATTTCATGTAAGTAATACGGCTATAATCTTCTGGGTGGTTGCCCTCCCTGAAAAAAGAGATTGTATAAAACAGATGCTCTAGTAACTTCAAGGACGAAATGGCTATAATATAACTTAGCAGGAGCAAACTGAGACGGTGGCAGAAAGACCTCCAGGCTAGACAGTGCGGTCACGCAGTTAACGCATAGCTGGCTATTACAAACCTTGAAATAATCACACTATTGCTCAAGAAAGTCTGGAAAGTGAACGTTTTACACTATGTGAGAGGCTTGAAGTTTGGACAATGTATTGTAAAATCTAATTGGACACGCTCTGTTTCAAAAGAAGTAATAATGCTTTGTAAGAGGACATACATATGCAAATATTATATAAGAGTTTATACAACAACAATATTTTCGCTAATGTAGGGGAGCACCCTTCATACTCATCTCAATTTTCATTTCGCTAATGAGTTCTATTTGATCCCCTGCACATGGAGGATTATTAAAAACCCTTCCAGGCATTTCTCTTTGTAGTGATTGCCCGTGGCGAATGTTTTTATGAGGGTGGTTGAGGGTTCCAATTGCATCAAAGGGGCGGTTTATAAAATCGATACAGCGGAGCGCCAAATCCCCTGTTTGCGTACTGCACATCTCGGAGTAAGTAACATCCATGTTGTCGTAACTCAAGGCTTCGTATGTCGTGTCGTTAAATAATTCTTTGTCATCGCTTCGTGCGTCTATTTATCTCTAATACATGCGATAGTAAGATCTGAGTTACCGAAGTAGCAACATTATCTTGATATTTTAGATAATATCTGTCCCATCATATCCGTATCTTTAAGAAAATGTCGAACTAATGACGCAAGAACGTTTGTCATACATACATTGGTGTTTTAAGAGATGAGAGGACGATTGTAAGATTGTGTTGATTCTATATAGCGTTAATGTTATGTAATTCGTCAAAAGAATTTGGTACTATAACAAGGAAGGAAACTAAGTAAGGTCGAGGCTAACAATACCTACTAGTTAGCCTAGCTCTGTCGTGCCCAAGACTAGTGTCACCTTGTGTTACATTAATGGAAAGCATTTATTATCAACTTTGTCCATTTAGAATATGACTCGATTGCCATTGTGTGCGCTATAAATCTTTACACGCGGTGTGGCTGTAATTTTAAACGCGATTAACTTAAAAACTGCAATATAATAATAGCATAGCATCAAGCAGCCTTATAATGATCCCGCTGTTGGGACTCAGGCCTCCTCTCTAGCAGAGGGATTGGGCCGTAATCCACCGAGCGGGCCCAGTGCGGGTTGGTTAATGCAGTTTTCATCAATATACTGAGTCACCAGTCGCTCTTTGCGATCCAGAGCCAGGGTAGGTAACTCTTTCGAAGGATCCCGTAATCCTGTCAGGGAATGGATGAACCCCACACAGGTTTATTACGTTGGAAATATAAAGAATTTTGCTTTGGCATATTCCGTGAACATTTTGCAGTTTCTTATAAAAGTTTGTAAATCACGTCATTACAGCTCTCAAACAGTTTTTTTAACTACAGCTCCTAAAAAGCAGCATGTTTAACCTTTGACTAGTTTTTGTTGTTAGACGATGTTTTTCTTTTGATGTTGAACTATGAATACTCCTTTAACTCTTACAGCTATTAGGTATGTGAGCTTAAGCTAGTTCGGTTCTTTGCTTGAATTGTTAAGTAGTACATTTGTCTTATTGTGCTGTTTGGATCAGCAACTCAATACTATTGAACACTATTACGAGTGGACCGACATGATAATGATTCTTGAAGTCAATCGTTTTTATTAAGCTGAATATTATTAAAAATGTTTGAATTTAATATTGAGATCCTTTGTAATACCATTTCAGGTCAGTCATAAACCGGAAACCGAAATGAAAATAATTTTCGTGAGAATTGTGGCTGCGCAAACGCAGCTTATCCAGTGAGCTGCGTGAGAGTTGTTATTTAATAAATGATTAAAAAATGTTCGAAAGTCAAGTTGTCTCAAGTTTTGTGCATTTTGCAGGTCTGAGTCAAGTTGTAAATATTTGTTAAAATATGATTGCCGGAATTATAATACTAAAATCATCAATAGAACGCTGTTAGTTCGTCTTACTCTACTGAATTGGATATCATTTACTAGTATTAGCAGAAGCCTCTAGCTAGAGCATTCACCTTAACTGGATTTTTTACTAATTAAATAATAAAGTTAGTGTGGACCTAATACAAGTGTGGAGGTGGTGAATGGTCATAAGATTAAAGTAGCTACAATTAACTAGTAGTCAGTAGGTATTGTGTGTCTGGCCGAGGTTTAAGGCTGTAGGAGGTTGAAGGTTACAGACAGATACATTCGTCCGAAGTAAACCGCCTCACAGTCTAGCGAGTTTGGGAATGTTTAGAACTGAAAGCCGCAGTTTTCATTTAACTTATCTTATCGGGTACTATGCTGTCAAAAGGCTGCTTTACAAATTAGTACCTAATCTTTATGCTTTGTTTTTATATCTGTGACAAGCCTAAAACATACAAAAATGTGTAATCCTTGCCTACATTAAGCATGAACTTAAGAACTATGTATTTAGGTATAATAATGCCTCTTGAAAGTATTTCCACTAATAGAGTATTTGCCCTATTAGTGGCTACCTTTTATATTTGTCATATCCGGTCATTCAATGAGTCATAAAAAACGGAACAAGTGCGCGGCGTTTGAGCAGTACTACAGTTGGGCTAGCACTGCACTTGACTGAGTAATGTAAGTTTCTCATTATCATGTGTAATTTAATTTACGAAACAATCTAACGTGGTAGGTACCTATTCTAACGGAAGAAATCCTGAATTCCACGACAATTTTTACAATCTATTGTCAGGCCCCGCTCACAATATTATCAGCAAAATAGAGTCCATAAAACAATGATATTATTATAAGCAGCTTGATATATATACCTGTATACGATTGCATTTTTCGTTTTCATGTACGAAATCTAACACTCAATCATGAGTAGATATTAGTAGGAAATCAGTTCCGCACATTATTTTAACCGGGGCCTTGATGGCGACCTTACAAGCTAGCACCATTATGATTATCTACTTATTTCTTTGACATTATATAAGTGCAAACCGTTCACTCCGTGACGCCTTGTTGTCGTAAACTAAAGTACGTAAATTACAGAAAAACGTCATAAGTACATTTGAACATAGTTATTTGTTAGAACAAGGTCTTTGTCAGATGCTGAGCAGATACTGCGGTAACAATGGGGTTCCCCCATTACGAATATTAATCACATTAAATATCTACCTAAGTATATTTAAATATCAAGGTAAAGGATATATAAAAATGTCAATTAAACCGCAGAAAACCCAGATGGAAAAACCTGGTCATGCAACCAAAAGTTGCAAGTAACGATCAAGGACTGTATCTAATTGTTCATATTAGTGAAGAATTAGGAACATGATTATCTCAAGCAAACGTGGCTAGCTTACTTAGGGCCATGTGCACCGACATAAGTTTAAGATAACCATCTGATTAACGTCAATAACCGACGATAAGGAACCGGAAATATTGCTAAAACAGCCGTTTTAATATTAAAACAGTCGATTTGGTGTCGGTGAACATCGCCCTTATTGTAAGTTATACTTCGTTGGTTCTTTGACCTAGATTAATAGTGTCGTTCTAGTGTTCTGTATCTACATGACTTAGTACTGAATGGTACCCAGTTATCAATATGATTTGTATCGAATAGAGACAAGCTAGTACGATACGATAGGCTCTTGTTGATACAAGTGACGAGGTAACTATAGATATAGTGCAGTTTTAGTCAATATTTGTAACTATTCGCGATAACATTAACCTCATCACGCATTCACTGATTAATTTAATTAATTATAGGTTAAATTTGATTATACGTTTTAATTGCATTATAAATATAAGTAATCAGTTTTTTAAATCTTTTGGTTGCAAGAACAGATTGATGCATTACCTACTTAGAATTTGAATCAAGTTTAAATTTGAATGTAATTTGCATTAAATTACTAAAAATGTTATGCGATAAAATTATATTTGCTTGCATAAGAATTGAGATAAAAAATGTTGATCAGTCTATGTAATCCTTATTTTAAGACAACAGTTTTAAGACCTATAGTGACAGTTTTTTATTTATTTTTTATTTTACATGACCAGTTCGACAAGGAGCGTTAATAGTTTGGATCAACTAAGAATCTTTTGCAAATACATGTGATAAGTTGTTTGTATGTTAGGAAACTTGCAGTTTACGTAAGTAGAGCTAATTAAACTTGTTGATTATTACAAACATATCGCGAAGGTCATTCGAGTGAAATATAGTTCATCTGTAACCGTTGATAGATGGGTCAACGTGGTGATGGATCATTGTAGCCATTAACTCTTCTTTAGGACAGATCCAGGCCGAGTGTTCGCGCTGGGTGGTATAATGTCCAAAATAATCGTATGTGGACTGCATTCTGCTAATTGTTTTAAGATCCGGAAAAGCTTGCAGATAATGTTTTCGGATATTGCCGGAAAATTTGCTGATCCATTATATTTTGAGTTTTCTTAAATGTTTTGATATTTTACTTATTATGTCAGTCAAACAAAATTTTTGATATTTTTCCTATTACTTTATACAAGGTAAAACTTAATGCATCGAGCATTATGTTTTGTAGACCTCCAATTCTTTTAAATTAGAAAATTGTATGTCTAGATAATTATAACTTTAGTGACTTACATAATAAATCATAGTACCATATAAATAAGGTAGTTTTGGAAGGAAATTGACTACTTCAAGCTCATTTCCAGAAGGTAGGCAGATCAGCATTGCGCAAGAGGCTTATGAAAAAAAAATAACAGTCGAACATGCAGCGAAAAGTGACATAGAGCATCAAATTGAGGCAAAGGGATTCAAAAGATAGATCTAAAATTGGAACAGTTTGGTTAGGATACGTGGCCCAAAGACCCAAAGGACTTATGATGTTAACCACCGATATGCAACGGAAAGATGGCATTCGGTGAGAAGCGGAAAACAGGCACCAAAATATAGACCGAAATCAAAGTGGAGTTGATTAAAACAGTGGCACGGTTGGTGCAGTGGTTGATTGATTGACTGCCACGCTGTGTCGTGGGTACGATACCCGTGCGGGACAATTTTTTTCTAGCCTACAGGGGTTACCTATAGGGGTTTCGGGTTTGGATGTCTTGACTCGATACAGGAGTAATTTCTAGTGAAAAGGTTGTATTTAAAAAATGCTGCGTAAAGATGAGCAGGCAAGAAAATCTAAGAGCTGATGGCATCCGAAGCAATTTTTACTATTGATAGTAATCATCTACTTTGAATGCATTCGTATGCAGCAGCGTGCGTCAACTTCTACAAATATGCGCCAGTGTGCTTATCGAATATGCCTTGTATGCATTTAAATTTATCTTGATGAAAGAGGTGAATAGACGCATACGTCTTCTAAGAAAATGTAAATGTGTTTTTATGACTTTAAAAGATAATCTAGTTAATAAGATAACCTATAGATGTTGTCCGATAATTCTCAACCCTGTTACATAATGTCGTAAAATATGGATTATTCACGCAGCAATAATTTGTATATGAACGAAGTTCGTTCAAACTCTATACTAATTATAGGTGTGTGTGGTTGTCCCAGCCGGGGAGGCTGTATCGCCTGTATCTGCTGTATTGATTTAATGCAGGCTGTCTAGACATTGAGGGATGGAGGTTGCCAGGTAACAACGGCCGGGAAGGGGCGGGCGGGTGGTGAACGCATCTATTGCGTCCGACCGGCGGACCGAGCTACAATATTGCATTGCGCGCGCCTGGATGCCGGGAAATCAATCAGCGGAAATGCAGGAGCTCCATTTCGCTCGGCCGGGAGAGGGCAAAGTGCACACAAAGAATATTATAGATACATAGATAGGCAGATAGATACCTCTTTATTATATTAGTGTAGATTATGTTATGTAGAGACTCCTAGTTCAAGATCTCCCTTGCATCAGATAATTGATTTTGTTATTGATAGAAATTTGCAGTTTGTTAGGGAATGTCGCAGGTTCCAGTTCACTATTTTTAAATGCGAGAAAAATTAGAGAATTAAGCTAGATTTTAGGTCTGCATTTAATTAGAATTACAACACCTAATTATAGGTAAATTAGAATTAGAACTAAACATTTCTTAGGGTTTTGGGTGTTTAATTCAATGTACATTTTTAGTTTGTTAGTTTCCTTTGTACAATGCCTTGGATTTTACATGTAAAGTTTAATTGTTCAAGTAGTTCTAAATAAATAAATAAATCGCGATGCTAAAACAATTATGGTATAAAAATGTTTATTTAGATGATATTAAATAGGCAAAGGAAAAGTAGATACCTCTTACTACTTAGAATACTCTTTGTCAACCATTAGCCCAACGGTTATGGTGCAGTAGGGCGAGAGGTCACAAGTTCGAACCCAATTCGATAGACTATTTACATAAATCCAAGCAATAGCATACTTTATTTGTAAGAGAAGTAATCAGGAATATACGATCTTTAGTATATCGTGTTTATTCACGACTTACTATGACTTTTTCAGAATTTTTTTACTACTTCAAAATCTATCTCAAAGTAAAAGGGCATCGATTAACATAATGTATGTAACCACAGCTATGCGATTACGTACTGAATACATGCTAATATGTTTTAATTACGTCTATTTCATTGTAATTATCTAGTAAACTGTTACAGTGGATCATCTAACTGAACTACTCTACCTAATTTACAACCTGAAAGTCATTGGCAGGAACGTATAAAAACTAATCTTATTCCATTGTTTAATAAATAACATAAAAATATGTTTACGGAATCGGTAATCGTGCCACAGGTCGAGGTGTGCCTGCGACTCGTCAGTATTCCATACTGATTGAAGAGTAGAAACATGGATAGCGCTAACATTTCGCTGTGCACTTAGCTTCAAGTATTATTACATAACACAAAGGTTCATTTTCAGTATTAATAAGCCTGTCCCATTGGTGTATTCTGTTGCCTGTCTAGCCGCTGGAGAAAATCAATAAGTTCGCGCGCCGTCTCAGTGCATTGCCGCTCAGCTGTCTATTGATTTTGGAAGCTATGCTAACAGAAAATAACTTACCAGTAGAATGCAATTCTGTCCCCGTAGCCGTTCCTCACATTGCGGTCCAGCACGTTGAAGCAGATGTTGGTGCGGGAGCCCTCCAGCCATTTCACGAAGATCCTCCCGTTGTTTACATTGAAATTGTATGATACAATATTACCGCGCTGGTATGGTGTTTGCCAATAGAATTCATTCGCTAATTCCGACCAAAATGATTCGGGATCTTCGAGCGATTCCTTGTGCATGCTTTGATATTGCTCAAAGGAAGGCAGTCGGGATTTTTCGACGACATGGTCCGTCGGTTCAAATACGCGCGACATCGCCATCGCGGATAGCGTCGCTGTGCGGTCGCGCTGAGATCAGAGAGTCGCGTGGGAACGGCACGCGGGCGCACGGAACGGGAGCCGAGAGGCGACTGACGTGCGGCGCGCTCGAGCCCGAGTGCTGCTGCCGCCGCTTGGCACCGGCACCGGCCTGTATCGCGCCGAGATGACGCACGCGTGCAGTGCGCGTGCGCGACCACTGCCCGCCGAGCTCAAACGCACCAAATCGACGCCAAACCAACCCTAGCGATTTTATTAAATACATTTTAGACCTATTGAAAGTAAGATTTTAAAAATTAACTTTGCATAAATATTTAGGGGAATCAAACCTAGCTATCAGCTTAACTGTAAAAAAATCAACCCCTACATACAAGGAGTATTGTAAAGATTTTGCTCACGATGATGTTATCACGAATCTAGAACAGGACCTGTGGCGGTCTGTCCGTTGAGCTTGCTTAGCATATTCCCGCCGACAGTTTATTTCGAATTAACTTATTAGGTCAGAATCCAAATAAAGCTCTCGAGAGGTCGGGGTCATGACATTTTGTGTTGGGCTCCCCAAGTCTATCGTTTTCGGTCAGTCTTTAAATATGCAACAGTTGCAAATAAAAAACCGATGGTAGATAACTGACATAACCGTCCCTTTATACTGTGATATTGAGGGGATTTTAAAAATACCCTATTCATAGGTCAGCTTCTTTACTGGGGGATAAAACCTTGGGTTGGTTACGTAAATACCTACTCACACAAAGAGATCAACTAGGCATGCCTTGTAGAACGGCCAAGGGTTCTTTCCTTTTACGAAAAGTGCCCATGAAATGTCCCTCTTCTAAAATGTGTTTTTTTTGCGTTTCTGGATCCGGAAAAGAATCTCTAAATTCTATGACTCATCTAAAGATGTCTAAGCTGGATGGCAAACTGTACAGGAGCATTATTGTTCAACACACATGTTCTCTAGTAGGTACTGTAAGACGCAGTGTTGGACGGCCACCTACAAGGTAGACTGACGACCTGGAGAGGGTAGCGGGAATCCGCGAGACGCACAAAACCGGTCGGATGATGTTCTCTAATGTCACCATCTTCATCTATACTCCGTTGGTTTAGGTAGTTAACTAAAGGTAAACAGTCTTGGTATGTCTTTTTATATTAAAGAGGTCGTATATAATATACACAAAGATCATTTAAATTTAGTTTATTAGCTAACATCGATTTAGGTAAATACCTATGTGCAAAGATTTTTACATACAATTTTTAGACAACTTTTACATAAAAAGACATACCAAGATTGTTTACCTTTAGTTAACTACCTAAACCAACGGAGTATAATTATGAAGCTGCTTTTGATAATCGCCTTTTGCGCCGGTTCTTTGATGCATGTATGCTTCACAGCTTCAGCCATTCATCTCGTGACGTCTAATATCCTCGTAGATGTCGTAATTCGCTTGGACTTGTCGAATAAATGGAAGCAAACTTACGTATGGTTAGGTGTCCTTTCATTTTCATTTCGCTGCATTGGCCAATTTGACTGGTTTCATAATACGGAAGTATCCCCAAGCAATTTAAAAAAAAATTAAAATTTCTTTTGCTTGGATTTTCCTAGTCTTATAATTACTCTGACCGAGTTGATAAATTTTCACAGAAGTCATTTTCAAAATGTCAAAATAAACTTACTTTTGACGTTTTTTCTGTCTTATTGTTGTGTGTTTAGCTTCCTGGTCCTATATAGAACGTAGTGATTACATACTCTTTGGTCCTATAACCAAAAACACCATTTCAGCTTTTAGGTTTTACAACCACAGATAAAGTATTGTTCTTAGATGAAACTTCTCATTTCTGAAAGTATAGAGCCTGCTTGAGCGTTATTTCGGCAACTCCAATGATATCCTGTGAATCCAATGATATCATCGTGAGGGTAAAACCCTCACGATGATATACCTTGATATACCTTGGGTTGGTTACGATGCTATTTTACAGGGATTCCAGGAATTGACAAATTAATGTAGTCACGGTATTCGTTATGTCTGGTCTTGTTTCCGTAGACCAATACATCATAGATCCAGCTAATTCGCGATAAAAATACTGAACACTTTTTTTTCCAGTGGGGAATCATCAGAATGACTTCTCCCGCTCTTGGGCGGAGCAGGAGGGCGAGTCAGACTATTACTGACCAAACCCCAACCCATACCTTCGTTGCCTTCGATCTGGGGACACCGAGTTTCTCTTTTAGAATTTTGAAACTTACATTATTCTTTCTGCAAAATTTTACCATATGAGAGCAGAGGTGGCCCACTGGTAATTGCCATTGACTTACGAGTTGCCGACTTTAAACTCAGCCAGGCCTGCAGTGGCAATCCTGGCAAAAACAAAGTAGTGACTTTGTGTAACTTATTTCATCACCACTGTTCTCAGAACAGTGAAGGAAAACAACGTTGGGAAACCTGTCTTAAACCTGAAAATTCAAAGATATGTGACATCTTGCAGCCCGCCCACGTCGTGGATCACAGAAAGGAGGCCTGAGTGAGGCCCTCAGTACTGTTTTTTAGTATTAATTATTTATTTAAACTTCATGTACTGTGGTAGTACATGGTACATAGGCGGACTTAATGCATCAAGACATTCTCTACCAGTCAACCGTAGGGTTAAAACACTGACAACACTGTGGTAGGTCTGCACAAGAAATAAATAATAATTATTCCTGAGTATAATTTCAAAGTTGCAAGGTTTTTTACTAAATTTATTTCTTTCGTCTTATAAATAAAACTTCGCACATAACAGATGGATGATTGTTTATTAACAAAAACTTATTGTTTACTTAGAACCTAAACCGCGCATCTAAAGCGTACGTGATGACCAGTCTTTCTTGTGTAAGCTACCATGAAGTACATAACTCCATTATTATGTAAATCAATCTCTAAACTAACCGAGTTCGTCAACATCTGAAACTATGATAATAAATTTGTATTTTGCGTTTAAACGTAACGGAAATGTTAGTTGTGTGTCCAAGAAGCAAAATACTGTAAAATTCTCTATGAATTTGATACAAATAAAAATATCGCTACTGTTACAACAAAAATAGTGAAACTAGGTCTCTTTTTTGTGGTGGAAAATCATTAAAGAACTTCTACCACTCTAGGTATAGCGAGTGTGTTAGATTTCTGCTGAATAAAACCCACCTGTGTTCCTTCTACTTTTGGCGTTCCAGGGCCGTGGACTCGTACAAAGAATCTGGCAGCCCTAATCTGGGTCCCTAAGTAATCACTATGTGACGTAATGTCATACAAAGCGCGACTGCCACAACTTATAAAGCTGCAGACAATCGCCATAAGCAATGGGGGGCTACACAAAATGTTCCTAGTGTTCAGAGCAGCAAGAGATGGCTATGATCTCACTCTCCTTTAAGAACTAACTGTTACACAACTAAACCTATAAGTATTAAAGGAATGTTCTTCTTTTTTACCGACAATATATCAGTTCAAGAAAGTGTGACGGATTTTCGTCCTCTGTGACAAGCAATTTGAAATCAAAAGTAAAGTATTATTAACCAATCTAAATCCATTGAATGATAGAATATACATTATAATTAATAATAAAATTAAAATAAATTAAATTTGAGGAACTCAAAAACAAACGTAAAAACGATAATTAAATCATTTTTCGAGGGGACAATCAATTGCCGGCAAAAATTAAAAACACCCCTAAAACAACACTTGATGAAATATTTACGTACGTAAGATCATATTAAATATTTTTGTTACTAAACTTCTGTTTTACGTTCATAGAATAAATAGACAATTATAACATTAAGCAACAATACTTATATACAGACTATAGGGGTACACAATATACCCGAGCTTAACGCTGTACAAAATATCATCATGTATATAAAACTATTCCCTTAAACTACGATAATTATATAATAATATATTATTAGAAATATTCTCATACAAATTTCACGACCTCTAACATTAATTTGAATTCAGACTTCCAGATAAATACAATTTTGGAACGTAATTCTCTACATTATAAAGTTCAATTTACATTGCACCCATGTTGGTAGGGTTTTTGTCATTTAAATGGTTATTATAGGCCTTATTTATGATATAAAAATTACCAAGTTATTAGTTTAAACACTGATTAGGGAGATTTTTATTTATATTTATTACAAGTTTTTTTTAAAAATTAGTTTAAATTGAAACAGGTACTCCTAACTCGGTAGCTCAGTACTAACTGATCGTTTAGGAAGTTTTATTCTATAAACTGCTGAATATGATCAATGCGACGTATGCTACCTACAATTTAGAATACGCTTATCAGTATTTAAACTAAGATTTTGGTTAACGTTGTTATAGAACACCAATTATGACGTAAAACTACACAACTATAAGTCATTACATCAATTGTTTGAAATTATCTTCAATTATGAATTCAATTACAATAATATAAATATGCATTCACATCCACAACAGGTAAAACGTAGATAATAAATAGATTTGATAAATTAGTCCCAGTGCAGTGAGGTACATTTTGGTAACTTAAAATATTGGGCACTTAGCTAATACAATTTTAAATAAAATAAAACGTGAGTTCTTTTAAGAATAATATTAGGTAATAAAACTATAATAAGTAAAATTCCGAGCGCGCACGATAGTGTGTCCGTGCACACGGTATGATACATTAACGAGATCTTTGTAATATCGGAAACATAATAAAAGAGCACGTGCTCTTTAAGCAACACCTAATTAAATGAGTCATTGCGCGATAACATTTGATCCAAAAATATTTCAGTTCCATTTCTAACTAAAGCACGATAAGCTTGTGTATAAATTTTTCTATTATTTTGCAATTGATAATAATCAAAATTTAAATTAATTAAATGATTACTTATTAAGATACATCGATGTCAATAAATTATTATGAATATTTTATATAGTTGGACTGGCTAAATTAAAACAGCCAACGCTTAGAAAATATGACACCAATCTCAATCAATGAAGACATATCGCGTTCCCCAGTTACTGGGTTACGGTCGTCAGATTTGCAGTATTCCTTGTAGTATACTGGTTTTCAACTGCATTCGATTGAACTGGAAGCCGACCCCAACGTAGTTGGGAAAGGCTAGGCCGAGTGATTGACTTTATACATACATAATATTAAGTATATTTACTGCATATATAAAATGATTGAAAAAATCTACAAGATATAAAGATATTGTGATTATGAGTTAGCCATTTATTTGACCTACTTATAAAAACCACTTAGAAAGTATTTGCCTTGTATTATATTGACAAGCGATTTAATTTTTCGTCAATTCAAGTCATTTTTGGTCAAAAGTAGTCAACTATATCACGGGCAATTGTCACATAGTATCAATCTGCTCTTCAATCGAGTTCGTTGCTAGTATATAGTAAGTATACCTACCCTAGAAGCGTGGTAAAGTTTCAGTCACACTATTTGGCCCCACGTTTAGGTTCGTATCACTTGGTAGCGCTTGTGTCGCGCGTCCTGCTTGAGCCTGTGCTAGGTGGCCAGCGACATGAGGCGGCGGCGGCGCAGCTTGCGGCCGCAGCGCTTCCAGGCGGCGCTGAGGCAGTACACCACGGCCACGATGGCCAGCAGCGTCATGGCGCGGCTGGTGAGGCTGGGCCCCGCCGGCTCCAGCCCGCCGTGCGCGCGCGACGGCGCCGCGCCCGCCCCGCGCCACGTGCGCGGCGCAGGCTCCGTGCCTTCTTCTGGAGCACCTGCAAAACCAACTTCATTCAATTCTTGTCTTCATTCAGCTCAAGCATATTGTCAGCCAACTGACACAATTTAAAATTTTGCTCGAAAATTCCTCATTATAATCACATTTGTTTCAGCTGATGACAACACTTTTCTAAAAAAAATATCAATTCTACAACTAGGTTTTTTCAGTAGGTACAGACATTTGTGATGTGCTGTTGACGCCACAATAACATTGCACATAGGTCCTAGATGAATTTTCGTTCAGATATATTGCATATCATCCATCAAACAGAAATAATAATTAAAAATAAACAAAAAGCCCTTCAAAAGATTTATTTATAGATATAGCAATATTTGAAATTGAAAATGTAATTTGAACATCAAACGTGCGCTGTTATTAGCCGGCCCCTCTCATTCATCTATTCATATTTGCGATCTGGCGAGTACCGAAGCCCCCTCGCTCCTGACCTTGGGGCGCTACAAGGTCAGCTTATATACCGTGGAAGGGTGCCACCCTAGTTCCCTATCAACAGTACCCCTTTTGTTGTTCTTGCGAGCAGCTTTTCATTCGCCCCTTCAATTACAAGACCACTGGGAGCGAATTCATTGTATCTGTACTGTACTGACATCATCCTATTATATTAAAAGATGAAAGACCCCTTTCATCTCATTTGATTATTGAAAATTACACGTGCGTTACTCGGGCGCCCTAAAAGTATCAGTTTTGGGAGCATATTTATTTTATTTTTGTCCTTACAATGTAACATATTCAATGTACGATTGCTTTGTTTACTGTATATAAGCTTTAGAATATGTGTTTTGTTCGAGCAGGCCTTGTAACGTTTCTGTATTCGTCTCATCTCTTTATACTAAATACCTCATTGTTTCTAAAAAATAATAGTGGAAATAGCTCAATAATAATAATGCTACTACATAACGAACGAATTAAACTTAGAATAAAGCTGAAAGAAAATAGTATCTAAAAATAAGAGCACATATGTAAAAAAAATGTTTAAGCACCAACATAGTCTGCCCGAAAATACGTGATCTTTGACCTCAACACCTCCAGATAACGATTTAGTTTCAGAAAACCTATAATTTAGAAATTTTGTCTGTCAGTAACTTTTCTTTCATAAAAAAATTTCTTCACGCTATTGCCAATTCAATCGCCTGCCAATCATGTATCGTATATGGAAGAACAGTAACTGGTCGTCAATATGGGACCTCGAGTTCTTGAAAAAGTCCGCCTTCACAGGACGTTGGCGCTTTTCAAAACTCAATATATCATATTAACGGCCGAATAGGTACTGTAGACTTGTACACGTGAAGCTAGGAAAAGCGTGGAATCTAAGAAATGATAATTCTAAACACATATCGTAATGTCTTACTTGTTACCTCATTCCGCACGACGCTGTCGTCGGTAGTCGACAAACACAAAAATGTTTAATGAATAAAATCAGTACAACTTATAGCTATCAATCCTTATAGGAACAGCTCAGTCCAAATAAACTATGTATAATTATTTAGTTACATAATTGCTGGTATATTTTTACACTTTATATGCATTGTATTAAACTTTGTATTCGTATACTAATGACGACTATTTACATAGTTGTTAAGTCGGATAGGTACTCGTTGCCTGAATATCAATCGAATTTAATATAGCCTGAATAATCTCGTGAGTGGAGGCTCGAGCTATCAGGCATATTCGAGCATTCCCTTTCATAAGCGTAGCGAACGAATGAATGAAATTTTATTGATTGAGTTTACTATTGAATTGATTTGATTTTAATACTGATTTGATATTTTTACAATTTATTGTAATCCGGTTTCTGGATTTTAGAAGTTGATATATTTATTTATTTAAACTTCATGTACCATGGTGGTACATAGGCGGACTTAATGCATCAAGGCATTCTCTATCAGTCAACCTTAGGGTTAAAAAGACAACGTTGTGGTAGGTCTGCACAATAAATAAATAACATACATAAACATATGTGTATGAATAGTATCTTTTATATTTAATGGAAGGAATGTATGGAGACCTTTGCAAAGCAATAGGGAACTAAAGGCTAAATATAAATTAAATGATGTTACGAGATAAGCAGGCAATTAATATTTTGATTTCGGTTACTTTTAATATATTTTTATTGCATTATTCAGCAAATATTATTATTTTTCTCCAGCTTATTATGATTGATAACGATACTGAAACCACATGCACGCTTTATTGAAAAACAGAAACCATCTATTGACTACAAATATTTATGAAACTATGTCAGAATAAAGGTTATCATAACTACCGAGATATATGGGCTTGATAAATTAAACATTAATCAAAGAAAACACACATAAAATCTACAAACAGGAATGAGATGTTGCTATAGTCTATAAAATGTTTGTACATCTACATCTATCCTAATAGGCATAGCTTGCCTAATAGGATTGTATTATTTTACATGTTCAAAAATATATTGAGAGGCGATATACTCTGCTATACATGACAGCATAAGGTGAAAAGATGCCTAAAGGCCCTCGGCCGCGGCGACTTTTTGTAGCGATGCTGTCGCGCGTTCGCATAGATAGACCCATAGCGCACTAGCGGCCAGGCAGATCGAGATACATACATTAGTATAAAATTAGTGTGGCCGCTGGCCGCGTGTGGACAGGTGCGCGCGCTGTATGGCGGTTTCTTACTAATGTATGTATGTATCTCGATGGCCGCCGCGACCTGGGCGCTGGCCGCTAGTGCGCTATTGGTCATACAGTCGCAATGTGGTCTCATGCTGTTAGCCCTCGCCCACACCACGATTCTCAGTCACGATGCAAACGCAATACTGCCACGCTTCCATTGCGGTGCAAACGCGAATCTGTCGGGCTTCTAAACGTGATTTAGTAACGAGACAACAAGGACGTGAGTTTGCATCGACACAGTCATGATGCTGTAGCGCGTCGGCATCGCTTCTGTAGCACGTGGCAAATACGACTAACACGCGTTAGTAGCGATGCTACTGCCGCGACATCGTCAATCGTCGTCGCCGTGGGCGAAAGTCCTAAAGCTAGATGCAACCAGATTGCAGTCGGTCGATGTGTGAAAATATATTAAATAATATCATCATCTGTCAAATCTGTTACCAACTATCTAGACGTCCGTTTTCGTTCAACTGAATAGAGTTGAACACCTGAATATCTCATATTGCGTCTGCTTATCTATCTAGTTATTGTATAAACGATAGCCCTTGGGAAACCAGTTGGCCGACCCCTTTTTTTTGAGGTTTGAAATCTTTCAATGACTTCTCCCGTTTTTGGGTCGAGCTAGGTCGCGTCAGACTTAAGTTGACTGACACCACACCTGTGTCCTTCAGTTGCCCTTTGCGTACTAGGGCCACAGGTTTTCTTCTTAGGAATTCCCCGTAGCCCCTACGGTTTTGATGACACTACTCTCTGTCGACGACTCGGGTTCAGTCCGGATAGTTACCAGAGGGTCAGATGGCAAACTACCAATTTCTCTTCATCCGCATCACAATGGTGACACCCGGACGTTTCTTTCGCCCGATTCCGAAAAAGGAACCTTTCGAACTTACCAAGTCCGATGAGGACCTGTGTCATGCGGAAGGTGAGGACGCTGTAGCGAGTCTATAGTCACTCCTCAAAGAGGGGACTTCCAGCCATGATAGTTGCGTGCTTAATCAAGCTATTCGTGACGACAATAATATATGAACGACAGCGACAGCCGAGTTAACGTGGTTTGTAAACCTCGGTACATAAGATGTTCACATATCTACAGATCGAACTTAGCTACCTATTATCTAGCTATTTATAAGGCGCGAATCATCTAATATCTTACTAGGAAGTCAGTGATTGCCTCTAAGTGTGGCAGCACTTGAACAGGTCCTCGAACGGCGATTGTACGTACGTCTGTACAACTTAAATGACCTTGAAAAACAACTAAGGGTCAAGGGGTTAGTACATACGGGTCTTCAAAATTAATTCTGCCGATAATTTAAGTTTCTATACCATCGTTTTTCCATTTTAATTTTGTAATATTGGAAATTTATTTTAAAAAATGCGCAATGATGTAATAATATACGCGCCTAAGCGTCAGGGGATAATGTTATTAAATGTACTTCAGATAATGTTGGCAATCCTAAATTAATAACTCCATCGACCGCAATCTGGTTGCACCATCTTTATCAAACCAAGAAAATGTATATCCGCAAAAGAACCAAGGTTATAGACATAGTCCGAAGAATCGCCAGATGGTCGGTCGTAGTGGCGACGCTTGGGGGAGACCTATGTCCAGCAATGGACGTCTTTCCGCTGAGATGATGATAATGAAGAAAATTTAAAAGACATACCGATACTCTTGGGGTCAGTAGGCTGGTGCCTGGGCGCGAGGGTCCTCGCCGACGGTGGCGCGTGTATGGGGTGCGGCTCCACCGGGGTCGGGGTGACGCACTCGGGCACAGGCCGCGGCCCGCTGCCGTCCGGAGACA
Organism: Mythimna separata; assembly: GCA_030763345.1. Lineage (NCBI taxonomy): Eukaryota > Metazoa > Arthropoda > Insecta > Lepidoptera > Noctuidae > Mythimna > Mythimna separata. The sequence continues at coordinate 13,970,992 of CM061167.1, read as the reverse complement.
GCACCCGCGAGTACACGTGCAGACGACCGCCCTCGGCGCGCTGCGGCAGTTCTGCTGGTGGTAATGTTACATTAGCTATATATAAATAATTTGAGATAATTAAATACATTAAAAAAAAACAAAATTAATAGGATAATTTTGTTTTGCAGTAGGAGGTTAACATGTATTTGAATATCGTCTAATAACTTTTAAACCTGTGTATACACGGCGTAATATCATTTGACAGGTGAATTTTGAGGCAATAATTTAATAAGATAAAGTGGAATGTGCAATTTTAGCAAACTCCAGTTCCTTGACGTAATGGTCACATACACTAAAACACAGTGGCGAGGGGTAGACTTGCGTGCGAGTTAACCCGCTACTTATTCCAAAAAATATTAGAAACCTGACCTAATTAAGCGACGGAGAATCTTAACTGCGAGATTCAGAAACCGTCGCTCAACTAACAACGCCATCTAGTGACCGCGTTCCCAACTTTTTTCACAAATTCACAATTTCCTCAAAAGATGACGCAGTGAACCAATATTTATGTAAACGCAATTTTAAAAATAGTATGTAAAATATATTATTAAAGTTCACTCACCAAATGCCGTTCGCTCAATGATGCAATAAATCCAAACCGGCGTTTTTATTAATTGTCGTAACACTCGTAACTTAATTTTGGGAACAGGATTTCGTTGCAATACAAAGAATCTATTAACAATATTATATCTCTACCATGAATTAATGCCATTACTAAATAGCACGAAATATATGTACAGTAACGTTAAAAACAAAAAAAAAACAACTACAAAACAGAAAATGAAAGATAACCGCCATGATAATTCGGTTGTATAAAAAACCCTACCAAATAAGATGTATTACTCGCCAATATCAGTTATTATGCAGTGAAATTCATTCTTATTTTGGAATCATTATAATTGCACAATGAATGAATTTTTCTTTCTCGCTTGCACCTATGCAATGTTTACTGTCTTCTTCCTCATAACTCGGTCCGGATCGAGTTATATTGAGTTCAATTTTCTACGTGCGAAAACGAGACGGCAAGAGTTGTAGTAATAGGCGTTAGTTTATAGGAAAGAAAGAGATAGATGCGTATTATGGGTTTTAGTTGTTTGAAAAGGTAATCCGGTATTTTTCGGCTTATGATTTTGGCATTGACGACAAATGTTGTGTACATTTAAAAAAATCGAAGTAATTGAACAATAGAAGGGTTGTTGACCTATAGATTTCTGTTTCAAAGTGAACTCGAAAGGAATGGAGTTATATGAAGGCTTCGCGACTGCTAAAACATAATAAAATAAAATTGTACGACAACTAGGGATAACATGACTACGTTCGGACTTGTAGCTTAGCTTTCACCTGAAATAGTTTACTCAAATAAGTTTCTATCAAATGCACTATTTCCTCCATGTGAGGACTAGGAAACTAACAAATAGTTTTCGAACATTTCCTTTAGAGACAAGTTGTAACATCCGTTTATGGCGTCTGTCGGAATGCAGTTTACCAACCGGAAAAAGCAGAGATTTCTAAAATTGAAAGCGCTAAAACCAGATTGAAAAGTTCCTTTCAGAAAATGTTTTAGATAGAAAATGTTATCGTGAATAGGATTTTACAGGAAATAACTTCGTTGATTGGAACTTTGCTCTGAACGCTGTCGAAGCTGCAAAACTTTCTGTAGATAGATTTTTGTTTTCAACGACGTTACGATGTCGTTCAAATTGTTTATTTACTGCATCACAGTGGGTCAGTAAAGCAATATGTTAAAATATCTTCTAAATGGGCTTCTAAGATTTACATATTCAATACAGTATTAGCTACACTTCGATCGCCATTCTGTATATCTTTCTGGAACTTGGTAATTTTCTAGAGGTTAAAAACTACATTCATTCGCATGAAGCGTATTTTACGAACAAATGGACTGCTCAGTGCTGCAGAGGAGACATAGTCGAGGCTTAGAGGTACAAGCAAGCGTTGAGTGCCCGGCAGCAGTGCTGGAGGCAGAGGTTAGGTGTTGTGGCCTTTGGAAAGACTTCTAAAGGTCACAACACCTAACGACCAGCAATTGGCAAAGGTAATGTTAATTGAACTTCTCGATTTTGTGACTGTTGTCTCTCATAAGTGCAATAAGCAAATAAAAAAAAAGAAAAACTCAGATCAGTGCGTATCAAAATGTTTAGGGTAAACATATTTGCACATCTTTGTTGCGCATCCCATGCTGGTAGCCGGTCTTTGAATGAGGACGGCAGTTTTTGTTTTATTATGGATAGGCTCGCGTTTGACCTCTATCCAGTGACAATTGTAAGCATCTGAAGGTATGATGTGCACATCGCGCAGTCGGTGCTGGTGCGGGGTGGCGGCGTCCTTGAGCGAGGACGGCAGGTGTCCCACCAGCGCGTACTGTAGCGACACAGAGACAGTTGTACGTACCTGAAGGTATGATGTGCACATCGCGCAGTCGATGCTGGTGCGGAGTGGTGGCGTCCTTGAGCGAGGACGGCAGGTGTCCCACCAGCGCGTACTGTAGCAGTAACTAGTGACAGTTGTACGCACCTGAAGGTATGATGTGCACATCGCGCAGTCGATGCTGGTGCGGAGTGGTGGCGTCCTTGAGCGAGGACGGCAGGTGTCCCACCAGCGCGTACTGTAGCAGTAACTAGTGACAGCTGTACGTACCTGAAGGTATGATGTGCACATCGCGCAGTCGATGCTGGTGCGGGGTGGCGGCGTCCTTGAGCGAGGACGGCAGGTGTCCCACCAGCGCGTACTGCAGCAGTAACTAGTGACAGTTGTACGTACCTGAAGGTATGATGTGCACATCGCGCAGTCGGTGCTGGTGCAGAGTGGCGGCGTCCTTGAGCGAGGACGGCAGGTGTCCCACCAGCGCGTACTGCAGCAGTAACTAGTGACAGTTGTACGTACCTGAAGGTATGATGTGCACATCGCGCAGTCGGTGCTGGTGCGGAGTGGCGGCGTCCTTGAGCGAGGACGGCAGGTGTCCCACCAGCGCGTACTGCAGCAGTAACTAGTGACAGTTGTACGTACGTACCTGAGTTGTACGTACCTGAAGGTATGATGTGCACATCGCGCAGTCGGTGCTGGTGCGGAGTGGCGGCGTCCTTGAGCGAGGACGGCAGGTGTCCCACCAGCGCGTACTGCAGCAGTAACTAGTGACAGTTGTACGTACCTGAAGGTATGATGTGCACATCGCGCAGTCGGTGCTGGTGCGGAGTGGCGGCGTCCTTGAGCGAGGACGGCAGGTGTCCCACCAGCGCGTACTGCAGCAGTAACTAGTGACAGTTGTACGTACCTGAAGGTATGATGTGCACATCGCGCAGTCGGTGCTGGTGCGGAGTGGCGGCGTCCTTGAGCGAGGACGGCAGGTGTCCCACCAGCGCGTACTGTAGCAGTCACTAGTGACAGTTGTACGTACCTGAAGGTATGATGTGCACATCGCGCAGTCGGTGCTGGTGCGGAGTGGCGGCGTCCTTCAGTGAAGATGGAAGGTGTCCCACCAGCGCGTACTGGAGCGCGGCCAGCAGTAACCAGTGACAGTTGCGAGCCGCACCTCCTTCAAGACATGAAGAGTCGCCATATACCACCAGACGACCGGCCTGGAGGAAACAGAAGCATTAATATTGGTATCAAGTCGCAAATTTTACGATTTTACGAGCCGAACTTGGTAAGAAGTTTTACCGTAGTTAAATCTTGGAAAAATGATCATGGAGTGAAACGTATGTATGGCGATTCTGGAATAAGATTTAAGAGGTAGGTAAGGAATCGTTGCATAGAAATAGAAGTAGTCACCGTGGCGAAAATCGAATGGAATGAACATTTGTGGCTTGAAACTAACTGGCTGGCTGGTGTTAAGTGTGGCTTAGTTAGCGGCCAGATACATGTCAAAAGAAACATTACAAAGGAATGAACTTGTTTATAGAAGGTAATCTGGAAGCCCTGAATTGATCACGAAAGAGGAATGAAACTTTTCCCATACATTACTGGCATTTTTTTTCTTTCCGCTAATATTGACACCTAAGTCATATCATAAAGGACTATATCAGAAACCAATAGCAAAAAGAATTATGTCTACAAATCATAACCGAACGAAGTTAGAATCTATTTAGTAGATTGCCATTAATTTTTTATCAGCCGTCATTATCTATACTAATATTATAAAGAGGTAATATTTGTAAGTTTGTATGTAGGGGTAATCTCTGGAACTCCTGGTCCGATTTGAGAAATTCTTTCAGTGTTAGATAGCCCATTTATCGAGGAATGCTATAGGCTATATACCATCACGCTACGACCCACGGGAGCGGAGCAGTAACGTAAAAGGCGGGTGAAACCGCAGGGGACAGCTAGTTCTTAAATAAAAATACTCAATTCTATCAGACAATGGAGTATTAAAAGATACTAACAATATGTTTCTATTGTTATCTCTGTTCGTTCGATTACGGTTTAAAGATCGGCATCTTTTTATATTAGATTCCTCGTATTGTCTTGTAACATATGTATAACTTAGGTTTCATTACTAGTGAAAAGAAAAAAGTAAATCATGCCAGTATTTTGCATCGGCTTTTTGGTTTTTGGCCTTGGTCGCTGTGGAATTGGCTACGGAATAGAAGCACCAATAAAGATAGATTGTAGGAAATAAAAAAAATGTGAAGTGTCAAAACATGATTCTACTACTAGTTAGTAATACCACATATAAATTTTTTGGATCTAACCTCTTTTTCTCAGGTCGCGCTTTCATTAGACGGACTATAATATTTATTTATTGTCTGACCTTGGGCAGCTTCTCACTGGTGTCGTTAGAATAGTCTTTAGTCTCGCCGTCCGTTTGCAGCAGCCCCAGTATCGGCACGTCGACGGTCTGCCCGCCCCCCGACGCGCCTCCCCCTCCGCCCGGCTTCTCGCCAGACATTATCTAAATAACAACAAATAAACATTAGAACACGTCATCATCTACTTAGCCTTTTCCCAACTATATAATTATTGGGGTCGGCTTCCAGTCAAGCCGGATTTAGCTGAATAACATTATAACACCTCATATTTCTTAAATGAATACATACATTATAGTATGATTTCTTTAGCTTGTAACTGTTCCCCTACAGGATTATTAAGGGCTCTCATCCACGGCGACATTTTTCGTTTCGTAAACGTGCGACTGTATCGCGACAGTAGCGCGTTTGTATCGCGACTGAGAATTGTGGCGTGGATGAGGGCAGCTAGCGACTGCATCGATGCGAACGCGCTAGAGCAGAGGATTTTAAGCCAGGACTCCACCAAAGCGGAGATGTGTGTGACATCTCTCGTCTCCACTAAGCGTCTTCCGCGCACAGCTCACATCTCCGCTTCCATCGCGCTATATAAATATTACACATCTCCGCACAGCGATCTCCACTGAAACAGAGCGGAGATGTGTCAATAACACAATTCTATTGGTTGTTTAAAAAACAACTCTCCGCTCGTCTCGTCTCCGCTTTGGTGGAGTCCCGGCCTTACAGCTACTCCGTGCACACTAGCCGCTTTGATACCGTGGCAGTCCAGCGCCTTGCCACGGCATGTCGCGTCACGTTGATGTATGCCCAGCTCCTCCGATACACATTTCAGTCGTAAGAAACGTTTGATAGAGTGTTCTTAGGCATACAGTTGCTTACAACAGCGTGCTACGGCATCCCGCCGCGGGAGCCACATAGCACGTCTTTCAACGCCGTGCAATGACATATTTTATACCACAAGATCATTTTAACTAATTGGAATTTATGTCGTATTTCTATTTCAATATGATTGAATGTCAAATGATCAGATACGTTAGATTACTCACTTGATGACCCTGGTCACTGAGCGGGGCCGTGATCAATATCCCGTGCTCCGGGAAGCTGTGTATGTGCGTACCGCTGGCGTAGTACATCGGGTGACCGCCAAGCCGGAACGCGCCTTCGAACACGCGGTCACCTAACGCAACCTGGTGAAAGATGTTGGTGGCATTATCACATTGGTGTACAATTTATGTTCTTGAAGAAATTGTACGTTTGTATTGTAAGTTTAAAGATTCATAAACACGTCATTCACGTTATCGTGGTGTGTCCATCAGTCTCTAATCATATTAAGTGAATGACTACGGTGTTTTGTGATTCTATGAATCAAATCAAACGACTGTATGCACTTATTTCTATTAAACTATTTATATTCTTTTGAATTAGATCTCTCCCTCTTTCTCTCACACACATAAAGTCTTGTCATGAATTACAAAAATATTGGTTAGATATTGCTTATCACTTCTATTATGTCCGCACACATTAAATAAACCAAAAAAAAAGTCATTCAAAAAATATAAATAAAGCACTGGCAGTTAAGAGATAACCAGTCTCAACTAAAGGTGCCCGTTCACGAGCATGACATGTGCATACACACATCAAAAGTGTCTAGGGATCAAGCATTTTTATGCGGATTTCTTGAGATTGAGATGTGGTTTTGTAATAAATTTATGATTTTATAAATTTATATGGATCCTTTTTGGTGCATTTCATAATTTGAATCAGGAACTGTGAATCAAATTCGAGTAAAAGATGAAAATCAGCTGTCAATATTTTCCCTACAAAAACATACAACGCATTGAAGACATTATTAGTGCTACTGTTTCCCTACTACTGATTAAAACCAACGTTATTATGGAGCGGCGACGTCATTTAAGCAGGGAAGAAATGCTCAGAGCCGTGGGAATGATAGAAGCTGGTTCCCGGCAACGTACTGTGGCTTAAGCTCTGAATACAAGTCAGAGTGTTATCAGTCGACTTTGGACACGTTACCGAAGCATTGGTACCGTGGCTGAGCGCCATGGAGGACGGTATCGCTGCACCACACGGAGACAAGACCGATACATTCAAATCTTAACTCGAAGAGCTCCAACAATAACCGCCATGATGTTAGCCGTGAGGCTTCATCACTCTTCAGGGAACTTAATTAGCGACCAAACAGTCAGAAACCGCTTGCATGAAGTGAACCTTCATTCCCGAAGACCGCTACGGGTACCACCTATAGCAATGCACAATCGTAGGATTCGATATCAATGGGCTCTTGAACACAGAAATTGGGCAGAAGAACAATGGCGTTTCGTGTGCTTTTCTGATGAGTCTCGTTTTGGTATGAGACCGGATACAAGACGTATACGACACTGGAGAACCCCTGGACGCCAACAGCGATTAAAATCCTGCCAGGAAGTCCATCCTTATAGTGGTGGAACCATCATGGTATGGGCGGGTATTTGGATCGGCGGAAGAACTGAGTTGATTTGGATCAGAGGCAACCTCAACGCTCAAATTTATGCTGAGACGATTGTATCAGACGTCATCGTTCCTCTACAAGTGCAAATCGGTCCCTTATTTCAGTTAATGCATGATAATGTACGACCGCACACCGCAAGAGTTGTAAGACAGACTCTCGCCGCAGCTAACATCAATGTCCTGCCCTGGCCTGCTCAGTCGCCAGACTTGAACCCGATTGAGCATGCATGGGATATGCTACAGAGAAGAGCTCTGCCGAATATGGAGGGTATCCAGTCGCAAGAAGACCTTTTTTAGGGTTCCGTAGCCAAAATGGCAAAAACGGAACCCTTATAGTTTCGTCATGTCCGTCTGTCCGTCTGTCCGTCTGTCACAGCCGATTTACTCGGAAACTATAAGTACTACAGTGATGAAATTTGATGGGAATATGTGTTGTATGAACCGCTACAAAATTATGACACTAAATAGTAAAAAAAAGAATTGGGGGTGGGGCCCCCCATACATGTAACTGAGGGATGAAAATTTTTTTTTCGATGTACATACCCGTGTGGGGTATCAATGGAAAGGTCTTTTAAAATGATATAAAGTTTTCTAAAAAACATTTTTCTTAAAGTGAACGGTTTTTGAGATATCAGCTCTCAAAGTCGTAAAAAGTATGTCCCCCCCCCCTCTATTTTTATAACTACGGGGTATAAAATTCTAAAAAAAATAGAGGTGATGCATGCTAATTAACTCTTTCAACGATTTTTGGTTTGATCAAAGTATCTCTTATAGTTTTTGAGATAGGTTGATTTAACTGTAATTTTGGTTAAGTTATTGTGCTTACACTGAAAACGATAAGTACAAGGCAAAATATCGGGAGAGTTTAGGCTCCATTCACCAGGTGTATAAATTGACATAATAAGTTTATTATATTTGCTGCTACGGAACCCTTTGTGCGCGAGCCCGACTCGCACTTGGCCGGTTTTTTTTGTTGTTGCAACGAACATGGGCGGCCATTCCACAGCGTGATTTGGATGAACTCATTTTGAGTATGCCAAACCGATGTTCTTGTGTTGTTAGTGTTCGCGGTAGAAACACGGATAATTAATTGTTTAAGTTACCCAATAAAATTTTAAAGAAAACTGTTATTTCAGTCTTTTTTTCGAACTTTAATGTTAGTGGTTCAAATGTCAAAAATCCCTTGATTAGGAAAATGGCAAATTTCTTTATTAATGCAAAGGTGACTTGGTTTATCGTTACTGTGACAAACGAAAACACTTTATTTGATTAATCCTTAAAGAAAATTTTAATTAATATCAATCAGGAGAAAAGTTATTGGAAAAATATATGTTGATCCCTAGACACTTTTGATGTGTGTATATTGGGGTCAGCTTCCAGTCAAGCCGAATTTAGCTGAATACCAGTATTTTACGAGGAGCGGCTGCCTACCAGACCTCCACAACCCATTAGGGTGGGGTAACACGGTACTTCATGGCAAGACTGGAGTCAGATTTAATGGCTTCTGACTATCCGTAATGTAATTCATATCAAGAACATAATATGAATTATATTTCTTTCATGCGGCAATATTTACATGGAATATAATTCTGATATGAAACGAATCGAATATGATTCGGCTAATTAGTGTAACCATTTACGTTTACATTTACGAATATAAGAAGAATTGCTCACGATCTGCTAGGATTTCGGAATATGGTTACCTTTTAGAGGAATTGATGGAAATCTTATTTAACGTGTTCTAGGCTTATATGTTTAAACATAATATAATTATAGTCAACAGACTATTGTTATTACCTGATACATGCTGAGCAAGTCGTTTAGAGCGGGTACGTTAGCGCCACCCGTTTCAGGTATCCACCTAAAATAAACAAATTTTTCTGTAAAGGAGGGCGTAAGCGAGCAACATAATTGCTCACCAAGTTTTCCTTGTCTCGGTCGCACTTACATTAAAATACGTAAAGGTAGCATTCCGTTCTTAGCGAAAGCGACGCGCTACCGCGACACGCGGGCGTGTCGTGCGACCGAAGTTTGTCCAGTTGTAATTAAATAAGACAATTCCTCTCGTACAATTAGTGACCATAAAGGTAGCATTCGAACAATCGCAGGTCTTGCGACCCACTGCTTAGTATGGATTTGTATGGAGTCCTAAAAAAACCAGGCGACTGCGTCACGCTTTTGATGAGTGCTATAGGTTGACTGGTAGAGAATGCCTTGTTGCATTAATGCTGGCACTCAGGGACATTCATTAACGTTAATCATTACTTAAGTTCAAAATGATCTATTAAGAAATTGTCACATTGACAGTTTTACACAGTTTTTCAGTGAAGATTTGACAATACTTAACTTTAATGGACATTAGAGACGCTAATGAACCATTAGCTGGACTATGCGTACGGCCGTAAGTCCGCCTATGTACCACCACTGTACATGAAGCTTAAATAAATAAATAAAAATCCATATTAAGCTTTGGGCCGCGCGACTCGGTCACGGTCCCGGGTTGCGGTCGCTAAGAACCTTTAGTAAAGTTCCATTTATTAAGAGTACCGGTAAAAATACGAATAATGGCCGATGAACTGACTATTTTTTAATATTTTAAAGAAGCTCGTTTTTCCGTTGATTATACGCCTGAAATGTACTCAGTACAATTCAGTGAATAGTAAACTATAAGATCGGAAAGAGTAAACATTTTAGAAAGGACATGATCCCCCTCACCATTGTCTAGTATTCTCATCATAGAACTTGACGTGGCGCAGCAAGGACGCGTTGTACCAGTCGGCGAACACGACGAGCGACATGCCCGCGTCCACGGCTTTCTTCAGCGCCGCCATCTCCTCTGGGAAGTACTCGTCTTCAGGGTCCACTAGCAGTAGCGCTCCGTATAGTGATGTGTCGATACAGGTTAGGGGGCAACCTGGAACAGAAAAAAATAAAGAATATACATAAATAAAACAATTGTTATCTGACCAAATACTATCGATAAACATATACTCGTAAAAATAGAACATAATCGTTTCTATGGCATGTGTATGGGCGAAAATTTGACGTCAGAATCCACGTTGCACTTCTTTCAAAGAATTTGTGTTGCTTATAAAAATGTTTATATTTGTTTTCTAAATGTAAAAGTATTGCTGGCCTGCCATCATGGGATTTGGTGGCAATAGCCCTTACATCCTTGGATGATTTGCGCGTGGAGATGCAATGCCGGAGCGAAACTGAAATGTCAAGAAAACGGATGTCGCAACCCAGTGCTGAGCACGCCATAATCACGGCGGTAAGTCCCCTTTTTAAGGAGTAGCTGGAGCGACAAGACGGCGTCCTCACCTTCCACATGACGCCTGTCCTCACCGGACAAGTTCAGGAGGTTCCTGCATCGGATTCAAGTGGAAGAAACGCCCACCATTGTGATAAAAGCCCGGAGGACACATCTACACGTAAGGTACGGTGTTTTGAACCCTTTTTGAATGAAAGTTACGACTACCCCCCATGGTAAGATTATCGTTGGGCATTTACTGTTGTATACGTGAGATATTACTTGTTACATAAAATTAACAAGTTATATAAACATAATGACATCAATGTGTCAATTCAAATTTGCAATAACTGTAACAAAGCGATCAAGAACAAGCTCATTGCTCCTGCCTGCTCCAAAGCGCATGGCAGCCCAGAAAACCAATCAAATTATATAATAATAATTATGCAATTTAGTGTGAACAAAGGTTGGCGTCGGTTGTTCGGCGCTTGCCCTCAGCGGCCGCCGCGCCCGCGCCCGCTACTCCGTGTTTATGTTTATCTTGTTTACACGCCAGCGAATTTGCAGTGCTCGCGCTCCCATACACTTCACTTTTAAACACTTGTTTTCCTATCAACATCCCTTGATTTTAAAACTTACATCATTTCCTTACGTAACGACCGCGTGGCGAGGATAATACCTGCCTCCCTCGCTTAGATAGGCTAGGAACCTTCCGTCATATAAAATTACGTAACCGTAATAGATTTTTTTGTCACATAATGTAAAATTTACACATACGAACATAATAAAATATTTTAAATTTTTATCTCCTCCATTTCTGCGGGGTTTATGTAAAGACTCTCCTGTTGCTTTGGCCAAATAATACTATAAATATTCAAACGAGATCTATAAGAATTACTATATCACATCACCTCGCTTGGGCGGAACACCACCGTGTCCCGTGGAGGTATCGACCTCTCCGGCGTGAGGCTCTGGTTTAATCTAAGGTCCGGAGCGAGGAGGAATGGCAGGCGATCGCCCCCTTCTGCGAAGCAGTAATGCTAGCGAAGCAGGAAACCGTACGCGTGAAGGAACGAACGTCTTCACGCCCCAGTCACCGAGATCCCAACCCCGACTGCCAGCCACGACAGACGCGGGATTGCGGACGCCGAGCAATGGGTAGTTCGACGTCCGCCCATCTAGTAATCGACAAGACTGAGGCTAAGTCGTCGACACGACAGTCAACATCGCGTCATCCACACGCTCCTCAAAGAGATGTCAACCGTAGCAGGGCCAAGGCCGCTAGCTAGGACTGCGGGGAAATCCTGAAAAGGCAACCCTCAGAACTAACAGGGCCACTGGAGGACACAGGTTGGGTTGAGATGTCAGTAAAACCGTAGGGGCCCAGCAGGGTCAAGCTTCTGGGGCCATGAAAGGAAAACCCGAAGCCCTGGAACGATGGCAAAGAAGATTTGGAGGTATGTGGAACAGAGAGTAAAGTCCCACATACCTTCGTTGAAAAGGGGGGATCTTCTGATCAGACGGGTGTTGTATCTGGTGGGCAACTGTCCCAAATCTCGGGCAGTCGCCCACTAGATATAATATTAGACAACGAAGGTATGAGGGACTTTATTCCCTGTTCCATATACCGCTAAATTGGTCGCATGCATGTGGCGTAATAGATGTCACTACAAAGGAACAAAGGAGTAGATTTTAGTCAGCAATAGTCTGACACGCCTTCCCGGTACGCCCAACAGCGGGAAAATTCCTAACCTACAAAAAAAGGACACAGGTGTGTTTTTGCGTTTGTGTGTTTTTACAGTAATTTTATGCTTCCAACCGGGGCCCGAAGCCTAGGAGCCCTGTATAATTAATACGGCTGATACGACAGTAGCTACGTTCCTTATGATATCTACTCACCCATAACTTCGAGGTAGAAGCCGTGCTCTCTTAGGCGGCGATACATGTCGCGGAAGTTGGTGTGCACGTGGTCGGCGTGCCAGTCCAGCGGGTCGTGCTTGGCGCGCAGGTCGTCGCGCGGGAAGTACCCGCCCGGGTAGCGGAGGCTGTGGAACTGGTCCCAGAGGAGCCGGCGGGAACGCACCGGGACTGGGATCACGCGGGCGCTGCAAATTACATCAATAAACCGATACGCTATAAATGATACCGATAGAAATTTTATTCGACTCGGGTGATCTTTAAATAAATAGCAAGTGTCAATACTGACAATATTGAATATAGGTAATGTGCTACAACTTACCGTATAGGAAGCGTAAGCGTGGCATTTCTCATCATTTTCTCTCCTGAGTCGTCGTCACTCTCCACCGTAACATTCACGTGACCCTGTCGAATTCATACACACAGTTAAGGGCTCAGTTAGAGAAACCATTAAAGGGGTCGAATACCAAGTCTTGTTTACGCCGTCTACTTGTGTGGCGGGAATTCTTGTCTAATTGGGCATAAACTGCATTAATATTCAATATCTATTAAATGAAAGTCTGGCCGGAAACTGAAAAGAAAGTAATTTAACCCGGTCCGGTTTATACAGGACAGTTAGTCGGAATCCGATCTAATAAGGAATGTAGGTTTGAAAGCGGATATTTTAAGTCGGCGTGAATGGCCAAAACTTTATAGTCCTTCGAATAATAAATTATTTTTTCATAAATATATGTTTATAAACTTAATGGAGTTTATTAACACTGACAACAATACTTTAGGTCTCTGCACTCTACATTGTCTTGAGAATGGCATTTGATTGAATCAATCATATAAATAATACTTTCGAGTATGAAGTTTGCGGTCAAGAGATCTTGTCGAATCGTATTTCACTAACAGAAAATAATTCACTCTAATCAGTCGGATATGCGCAAACGTAAAAAAAATGATTTACTACACGTCTTAAAACAGATGTATTTATGTGAATTCAGGTGTCTCACATGGAAGTGTTTTCGGACCAATGTTATTTACTATTTATAGGAAGATAATGTTAAAGTTAATACTAAATGTAACTTGCATTATTATTGCAGTAGTTGATACAAGCGGACAAAGATTTCCCTGCGAGGTGAAATTCTTATGGAGCTCAGTGCTGCAGTGATAAATTTCCACATCCATCTAATGACGGCTTTCAACACACTTATTTCAATAAGAAATAAATAAATGGGGGCTTCTCGGCAGCTATTGGAGCCTGCTTGGTACCCAGCCTGATAAGTTACATACGATATATTAAGGCGGGTGTGAGCTGGTGCATGTTTGCATGCTAATGTGAAAAGTAGTAACTTGCGTGCCTAAAAGCGGTAAATAGCAATAGATTTTTAGTACTCAAGAGTCAAGTGATTTATAAATGTATTGTGCAACAGCATTTTCCGCATGACTCCCCGGTTTTACAACAATCTATCAACGCTTGTAATAATAACTAGCCACTGTTAATATCCATATTTGTAACGATAAGTTTATTATACCTAAGTTATACTTAAAGTATAAACTCACTCCATTGTTTGTAATAATACGATCACCATAGTGACCAACGATGCTACCCTATATGTTAACTATCGTATAAAATTAAAAAAAAAACTATTGGTTACATAATAACGGACTAATCAGAACTTCTGCAGGCCTAGCGAAGTTACAACCGATTTGTGTAGAATCTACAATCAGTAACGCCCGGCGTAAGTGATTAAAAAAGACGATCAGTCGGTAATTTCGTTAGCGCTTGTCAAAATTGTAACTTAGCTATCATTTATACTATAAAACTATAAGATGTAGCGATGAACAATGTGAATTTGACGATGAATTTTCTATTTGTTTGTTCTGACCACGTGACTAGTGTTAACGATTGGAGATTGCCAACTTGCCTAACGGCCGTTTTTAAATAGCTATTATCTAAAGTTGCAGCTACTAAAGATAAACAAATCTATCCTTTTGCCCTTACTTGCTTTCCTATAACCTACCGACGGATAGATAGACAGGATCTTGACAAAACTGTTTATCGGGGATAGCTATCCATCTATGAACGTTATTGAAAACGGGCGTAAGCCAAGTTGAAAAGCTAGAGTTCAAAAACCTACAGCGGAAAGACCGTTTAGTTTTCCTCCAACGTACCTCAATAACTCCGTCGAAATCGGCGCCCTCTTCGAGTACGGAGAAGCTGAGCGCCAGCCAGCCGGACCAGGGCCACAGGATCTGACTGTACTCCACCGACACGGACAGAAGCACGCCGTGTGGCAGGTGCGGGTGCCAGGACACATCTTTCTGTAAAGAGAGGACAATTTTACTTTAGTTTTCAATGGGAAGACTTTTAGTAGAAGATACATTTTAAGAGCTGAGTATAATTTATAAATAATTTAACATAACACACGCACACGACCGGTCGTTGTAGCGACGCTCGGGGGAGGCCTATGCCCAGCAGTGGACGTCATTCGGCTGAGATGATGATGATAAATTTAACATAAACTAGTGCTTGACCGCGATCCCATCTGATGATAAGCAATGATGCAGTCGATGATGGTGAGACGTACTAGTTTATTAAGGGCCTATTCAGTTCTAGCCTTGAAGACACCCAAATTATAATCATACGGGAAGACACAGCACTACAGCAGGTAAATTGTTTCAGTCCTTTTTGTCTATTAATTCCATTTAGAACTTCTAGCGTTTTAACTGTGATAAAAAGTGTAGGTTTATCATACTGTTACACGTATTTACAAACGCTATCTTTATTATACCTAACATCTTATTTTTGATCATCTCTAGAAGGAGCTGGCTGGCTTGAGATACAAGTATTTATTTTACTTTGTTTTGGAGCCCAATGTTTATTTTTTTTTATTTCCATTGATCAGTGTTTGTACAGCTAATATATCTGCTAATGTCATTAAATATTGTTACTGTTTTTTTTTGGAATGGGACATCATGAGAATGGCTTATGCCACTCTTGGGCGGAGCAAGAGGGCGTGTCATACTTTTACTGACTAAAACCCAATCCGTTCCTTATTTGCCCTAGTTTCAGGGTCCCGATAACAAACATACTGTTACCGTGTGTGTTAAATGTCCAAAATAAAGATTATTATTAATATATAGGCACTCTCTTGCTGATATCTATGGATGAAATAATATAGTAGAATGTCAAAACGCTAATATGCTATGATACAGGAAAATATTCTATAGGATTTCATAAGTACATAAAACTTATCTTATTTCTTTATCTTGCAATAAGTTCTGCATACACGATTTTCAAATTAACTTTTCATATTTTTTTATTCATAATGATAAAAAAATATAATCAAGATAAGAAGTTCTATGTTTTACTTAGTTTACCATAAAACGCATTGTGAATTTATGTTATCTTAACTTTGTTAGTTGTGGCACATTATCGCACGCTTGATTATAAAGAGAATTATCACGAAAAATAGTTTTTAATACAGTTGCTCAAAAAGTGGCGTATTACAGGGACGTATAGCGTTCGGGAAGTGGGCTATTACACACTCGTGCTTTTTCTTTACCATTCCCGAACTCGGGCTTTTTCTTTCCCAACTGTCAAAATAATGTCTATTAAAAAGAAAAAATCAACCACGAAGTTTTTACTAAAAAAAGTTTTTAATGCAAATATTTCTAAAAATAAGCTACTAATTTGTTTCAATATCAAATTTAATGATTGGATTCAATGAGGTAGATTAGGTTTCATTTCATTTCGTCTCATTAAATTTCATTTTCATTTTATATTAATAAAAAAATTCGACTGAAGACTTGGCTGTATGAGCTTAGTTCCCTTTGCTTACCCAGAATGGGTGAAGAAAACAAAAAAAAATCTCTGCTTATATTCTTTTACGGTTGGCGCCATTTTGATTAGTTAGTTGAGTTTTTTGTGTTTTTATTATTTCATTAAATTGCTTCATTTTTTCGCAACTGTATTAAAAATAGTCGTTCAGTACACGTGCGGAACCGTCATTGCAACTTGTTCCGACTGTCAACCCTCACCTTCGGCTGCGCCTCGGCTCGGGTAACATTTGTCGGAACTCTTTGCAATGACAGGCTTTCCGCACTCGTAATGAAATATACTATATTTGAAATCACGAAGCATATCTCTCTGGATTCAATCTTCAAATACGTAATTTTTGAGTTATGTCTCTTTATGAGTAGACTAACTTTTGCCAGCGGCTTTGCTCGCGTGAAAATAGGTTTCTCTATACAAACTTTGGACCACTTTAGAACTTTTACTATGGGACCATAGTTCAGTACATTTTTACTAGTTAGTAGGCGAACATATATGTACTGAATAGCAGATTTATCTTGCGATTTTAGGTTTGATCCCCAAACTAAAAGTTGTATGTTATCATGAGTACAATCACGTATTTAAGTATCAGTCACTAATTACCAGTCACCGTATCTAAAGATACATATGCATTGTATGTTGTTATTTCAAGATACTTCAAATATCATCTAGTACCTAATAGACCAATCGAATGCTACGAAGCTATGAAGAACTACTATTAGAGGCCAATCATATAATTCCACACGTATTAGAGATGGAATATGAGTGTGCCTAAACGCTTAAATGAGCGTGAAGATTATATTAATTATAATATTCATACTTTTAACTTTGTAGTAACTCGTATAAGGTAAACTACGTAAAAACTAAAAGGAGTTCTTATAACCCATGGCGACAGCGAAAAATATAACACATACGTGGTGTTGAGCGTTATTGGTATGGTTCTTTGATATTCTTCTCATATTTGTGAATCTAATATGAGAAGAATATCAATAGAATGTTGGACTGTTTAAAATTTTATGTGAAAGAGGTGAACAAACGAAAAATTAATTTTGATTTTTCGAAAGAGTTAGTTTGCCTGGAATGCAGAGTGCAACTAAAGGACCAGGTAACAAGTCTTACACGTCGTCTAGTCTCCACCAAAGAAGATTTCCCACCTCCAAGGAAAGGGAACAATGAGAATCTATGAATATCAGCCAGAGGCATCTGTTGCCACCTCAGACTCGAAAAATATTTCTCATCTGTTCTCCTTTATCTAATCACCGTTATATCTAAGACCCTGGGCTGATAAAAGGACATGTCCGGAAATGGTTTTTTATTATTTAATAATTCTAACCAGAGTAAGTTAAATATATTTGGATAGACATCTCAAAACCTAGTGCTTCTGACTATATAATGCATTTTTAAAGCCCTCCAATTTTGAGAAAAATCGTTTTTTATTTTAGTGAGAATTGACTTCTAAAACGAACGAACCTTTCTATTTATCAATGTTAGTAAAGTGAACACACCCAAAAGAAAGTCAAATTGGCACAAGATAACTGTCAGTGTCAATTAATATTTGATCTAAGTCAATGTAAACAAAACAAAAAACTACATTAATACCAGTCAATTACAATAGCTTTTGGAGGTAGTGAGACAGAGAGTAAAGTCCCACATACCTCCATTGAAAAGGGAGGATCCTCCGACCGGACGAGGTGTTATGTCCGGTGGGCTACTGCCCGATAGATGATTTCGGGCTGTTGTATCTATTCAAATCGCGCGGAGAACTTTGCTTGCGCGATGCAGGATTCTGTGACGTCATGTGTAGATGTCGATGATCGTAGTCGCTACAAGCTTTTACATTATTTTTGGTAAAAATGTCTAGCATTATCCATAAATAACTTAGACCACGCTATGGCGACTTCACTCAATGTAAACGTGTTATTTAAAATATTTTACTAAGACCTGGTTTTGTTTATTATACGCTGAAGATAATGAATAAGAATGTTCGATGAGAATTCTTATTAAAATATTGTCGAGATACTGAACAGGTGGAGATATTATATTTGATGCCGATTGTAGTTTCCGATGCTATTGTAGGTTTTTGGTTTGTTTACATTTTTTTTTTTTTTTTTTTTTATTTCTTAAAAGAAAATTTAGGGACTTTTATAACGCACAGCGTATGTCACTCCCATCGTACCCTAAGACAATTATTATATCAAAAGAGATCACTGGATCAGGGCCATAAAATCGAACAACTTTTTCGCATCATCGGAAGTCGGTTTACACAATATTCGGTGGAATGTACCTATATCATTCTTGTTCAAGTTCAAAGCCCTGAACAACTTAGTCCTCTCAGCCTCATACTTAACACATTCCATTAACAAATGGTGCATATCTTCTACAACTCCACACACCTCACAGTTGGGAGAGGTTTTCTTTTTCATCAGGAAAGCGAATTTGTTACATGGAAAATGTCCCGATCTGAGTCTGTGAGCTGTAACTACAAACTTTCTGCTTAGATTAATATTTACAAACCAGGGTACACGGGTAGGCTGACACTGTATGGTTTTATACCAAATTCCTTTTTCCAATGAGGTTCTATCAAAGTATTCCTTCCATTGATCATAACAAACATTTTTAAATTTTGGTAATATTTCAGAATAATCTAGCGTAATGTTGGTTTGTTTTCCGTATTTGGCTGCATTTTTGGCCAATATATCAGCCTGCTCGTTACCCCGTATTCCAATATGCGATGGAACCCATTGCAATCTCAGCTGCACTCCTTTTTGAGTAAGTTCATCTATCTTTAATAGAATGCTATAAGCAATCGAAGCACCTCTGAAGCCAGAGGCACATCTAGCTATATGCTGCAGCGAACTTTTACTGTCAGTACAAATAACAGTATTTCTGTTTGGACAATTTATGACAAATGTCAATGCTTCTGAGATCGCAATGAGCTCCAACGTCATAATAGATGCTGGTTTACTTATTTTAAAACAGTTATTATTTAAGCTATATCCATCTTTACAGGGTATATAGTAAGCCGCTCCACGGCCGTCGACACTCTTCGACCCATCTGTGAATATAGTACACCAACCATTATATTTTGTGCATAGTTCTTTAGTCACTTCATGTTTTAATAAACTATAATCATAATGCCCCTTCGGTAACTTTACTGACTCTAAATTACAATAAATTATTTCCTTCACATTAATGTTGGTGACCCAGGTCCTTAGGGTAAACATAGGTAAAGGGTGAGAAGATGCTACCTCAACTTCCTTAACTTCGTTAAATGCTGTGGATATTATAGGAATAACCTTATTTCGCCAGTAACTATTGTGTCGAAGAGCATCGAGTTCATCTAACAGAGTATTTGTTACATTATTTTCTACAGATTTAGCTTTAAGACAAAACTTATAGGCTAAATATTTTCTTCTTATGTACAGTGGAACCACACTAAGTTCACTCTCCATAATGTGTATCGGAGTGGATTTGATAAAACCTCCTATAACCCGTAAAGCTTGGTTTTGCAATTTATTTAACTTATCTAAGTGACACCTTGCACTAGCATCGTATATGTAACAACTATAATCTATACGACTTCTAATTAAAGCTATATAAATATGTCTCAAATGTTGAGGATGTAATCCCCAAGACCTACCTGCCAAAACTTTAAGTAAACTCAGGTTTCTTTGTACTTTTTCCACAGTAGAGTTGATATGCTTACTCCAGCGCAAGCATCTGTCGAGCCATACACCTAAGTATTTGTAACTATCAACTGTATCTAAATTGCGATTATTTATTTTAAGTTCAACCTTTGGCCGCCCAAAACCTCTGCTAAAAATACATACTTTAGATTTTGCGGGCGATAATTCTAATCCTAACTTATCTAGCACATGGCATAATCTATCTAGCGCTGTTTGAAGTGTGCGTTGGGTTTCCTTTAAATTAATAGATGTTCGGTATAAAACAAAATCATCTGCGTATTGGCACATAGTAGCGTTTTGGATTTCTTGAAAGCACTTAATTGTAACTATGTTGAAAAGTAGGGGTGAAATTGGGTCTCCCTGTGCTAATCCTCTATCTGTATATCTTATAAAGAATTTACCTTTATCTATGTCATCTCTAATCATAAGGTGTCTCTCGCTCAAAAAATTCCATAAATATTGGCAAAACGTTTTTCCAATACCTATCTCATCTAAAATATTTACCAGAACATCTATTAACACATTATTATACGCACTAGTAATGTCAAGAAAACAGGCTACTGTTGGAGTTTCACGTGAAAACCCTATGTATATTTGACTAACTAATTTAACTAAACAGTCCTGGCAAGATTGTCCTCTCCTAAACCCAGAAGTATACTGAGACAATAACTTATTTTTTTCAATATACCACTCAAGCCGCTTTGTCAGCATTGAATGGAAGATTTTACAAATACAAGATATTAAGGAAATAGGTCTTAATTTAATACTAGTATTATCTGGAGAGGATTTTGGTATTGGTGTTACCAAAATATCCCGCCATTGTTTTGGAATAATCCCAGTCCTAAAAATAAGGTTGTATAGATTTAATAAATATTCTCTGCTAGCAGGAGACAAATAAAATATTAAAGAATATGTAATCTCATCAGCACCAGGAGCTGTGTCTTTTCGTTTAAAGCAATTTAACATTTCCTGTAAAGTAAAGTCGTCCTCAAGCACTGCATTATTTGATTTAAACTGCTGGTGTTTAGGGTAGACGTAGTCAGGAGTAAGACTGCACAGGAGGTCAACCTTGTGTTCGTTTGAAATAAATGACTTGGGCGATGCACGTCCCTTAACCCATCCCATACGTTTCCACATTTCAGAAGTAGATGTTTGTTCATTAACACTATTGCAGTAATTTTGCCAATCTTTTAACTTTTCTTGACTTATGACTTTTTTAGCAGCTTTTGTTTTGAGATCCAGCATATTTAGGTTATTTGGTGTGGGATTTCTCCTAAAATTTTTTAAAGCTAATCTACGTTGAGCTACCGAATGGGATAGAGTAGGATTCCAATAAGACTTTGGACGAAAGCCATTTGTCGGATTATTGCAGATTTTAATGAAAGGAATACATTCATCCGCGGCTTTATTTAACTGTTCTAAAAAGTTGTCATACAAAGATTGTACATTGCTTGGAACGACAGTTTGCATTAAATATTTTTCTAGAATTTCGCTATACTCTGACCATTTCGCTAGTTTGAAGTTTCGCTTTTTAACTATATTACTAAAAGAATTTAAGCTGCTATTATACTTGTATGACATTTTTATTAACAAATGATCACTTCCTAAATTTTCGTTTAAAACCTTCCATTCAATTAAAATCGATAAATCGGTAGATACAAATGTAACATCAGGAGATGTATTTTGTGCAATTCCGTCAACCAAGGTTACTCTCGTCATACTACCATCATTAAGGGAAATAAACCCCGAGTCTAATGCAGAATCATACAATTGTATTCCTCTTGCGTCAGTTTTGGAGGACCAAGTTGCATGGTGTCCATTAAAGTCTCCGGCAACAATACATTTGCTAGAAAATAATGCAAATATTTGTTCCCAGTCAGAGAGGCAAGTACGAACTGAAGCAGGGCAATAAATTAACACTATATTTTTAATTTCATTGCAATTTAAAAGTTTGACACTCATAATTTCTATTCCAGGATTATTTATAATAGTGTTACACTGTTGTACTTTTATAGATTTGTGTATTAACATTGCTAGCCCACCATAGCCATCCAACCTATCCTTTCTAAAAATATTGTATGTACTTACATTTAAGTGTGTATCCGTTTCTAACCAAGTTTCAGTTATTAGTGCTATATGTACTTTTTCTTGTGCAAGTAAGAGTTCGAATTCGTTACGTTTAGGCAACAAACTACGTGCATTCCACTGTACAATATGAAGAGATAACATATTTGTATTAACGTTAGCCATTATTGAACATAAATATTATTTTTTTCCACACATCCTCACTTTTAAACACTTTAATAAAAAATTGACTACATAAGTCAAATATGATTTTAGCAAATTCCTGTAGTTTCATAAGCCAGCTATCACCTGAAAAATATATATCTTTCACTTTTTGGAACACACTAAAAAAATCAAGTTTAGAGCTTGTATTCACTGTCTCTGAACGCCCATCTGTTTCGATTTTTTCCCCTGTAGTTGTTGGTTGGGTATTGTAACTTTCATTTTCTCTATTACTACTTATAAGACTAGTCTCTTTGTGCGTCTTCCTCGGTTCATATCTTTGTTGGTTATTTTTCTTTCCTAAATTGTCTATTTCTGTCATACTATCTGATGCAAAACTAGAACTTTGAACATAACTATTTACTGTCAGCGCGTTCTTGTATGTTTTTTTCTGTGTATAACTTATATTTTCATTTTCTAAGCTTTCAAAATTCCTATTTCTTACTGTGTTTGTAGTTGAAGTGTTAAGCTGACGAGTTTCGTTCTCTTTTAAATGTAATTCCAATCCCTTCCTGTACGTACAATTTTCTTTAGTCATAATATCTCTAATTCTTTTCTCTTTTAAAAAGTTAGGGCATTTCTTGTACATCGCCATGTGTGGTCCTTTACAGTTGACACATACATATTTATTAGTTTCACAGTTAGGATGTTGATTGCCACATTTGGGGCATATTGTTTTATTAGTAGGGCATGATCTCGATAAGTGACCGAATTTCCAACATTTGGAACATTGTGACACTGGAAACGTGTATGGTTCCACTCTAAACCTACAACCGTAGCCGTACACGTACAGAGGTAAAGTGGCACCTTTAAAACATATTCTTACTGTTTCCGAATCAATCCATTCTCCATTCTCTGATAGTTTTTTAAGTCTTTTAACTGATAAAATTTCGCTCTCACAACTAACATTTTCAAGAATTTCTTTTTCATCTGTTTCCAAATCTATTTGCCTCAGAGTCCCATAGCATAGACTCAATTCATCAGTCATCTGTATTCTGTAACCTAACTTGGCA
Organism: Mythimna separata; assembly: GCA_030763345.1. Classification (NCBI taxonomy): domain Eukaryota; kingdom Metazoa; phylum Arthropoda; class Insecta; order Lepidoptera; family Noctuidae; genus Mythimna; species Mythimna separata. The sequence goes on along the minus strand of CM061167.1, from coordinate 13,947,728 downwards.
ATATTTTCACAATTCATCAACTTAGTAGCACTTTCTCTGTTTTGAAAATGAATCAAAACCTTGAATGCGTTTTTGTATACCATTTTAATTATATTCGGGATATTATAAGATCTTAACAGTTTAGCCATTCCAAATTGTTTTGGCAGCATTTCCTTTCCAGTCACACATATAATATGCTTCTCCTCATTATTCTTATCACCCTCTGACACCAAACTATTGTTTATTGAGCCTTTCCTGTTAGGTCTTTTATGCCCCCTAATTACTGTTACAAAATCATCATCCCCCACAATTTCTTCATCATCCTGCCGCCCTCTCTTCCCTAAAACTCGTTGATCACATTCTTTTCTCTCCCTCATCTCCTCCATTAAAGTAGCATTAAGTGGTTGTTCACTTTCTATAACTATGTCCTGGTCCATCTTTTCATAATCATGGTCACACAAACTCACATTGTTACGTATTTCATCCATTTGAAATTAACATTATCATTAATTAGTCAGACTAAAAAAAAAGCCGCGCGATAATAATAGTAACTTTTAATTATTTTAAAAACAACCACGAGAAAAATCACTCCCGCCAACTTTTTGACCAGGTTGTTTACATTGATTTAGATCAAATATTAATTGACACTGACAGTTATCTTGTATCAATTTGACTTTCTTTTGGGTGTGTTCACTTTACTAACATTGATAAATAGAAAGGTTCGTTCGTTTTAGAAGTAAATACTCACTAAAATAAAAAACGATTTTTCTCAAAATTGGAGGGCTTTAAAAATGCATTATATAGTCAGAAGCACTAGGTTTTGAGATGTCTATCCAAATATATTTAACTTACTCTGGTTAGAATTATTAAATAATAAAAAACCAACGTCCATACAAAAAGCGGACATCTCCTTTTCGTTTTCCCTGAATTATTCTACATGAAGGTGTCAAGGTCAGTTCCCCCCTACCCCTAAAGTATATAAGAACCTTAACTGACTCTCTTGCTTGATTTATGCCGTGAATACGATACCACTCAAAAATTACGCCCATTTTAGTTAAATATAATAGTAGTGTAACATACCACTCTTCCGGAGACGCCGAGTCCGTTGATGACGGTGACATTAGCGATGGTCGGCTGCGCACTGTAGTACAGCGGTTGCGTACAATACGGCCACATGTATTGGCACTCCGTCAGGTCAATGTAGCTCGGGCTTAATGACGCTTGAGGCTCGTACTTGCGAAGAAACTGGAATTGACAATATATGATACTTGAAAAGTTGAAAGGAAATTGTTTGTCTTGGTATAGTGTAGAGTCGACGATTGCATCACTGCTTACTATCAGGCGGGATTGCAGTCAAGCCCTAGTTTATGTTATGAAAAAAAAAAGTAGGGATGAAGCGCATGCTACTAAAAATGTTCAGAATTGTATATGAAGACGAATGGAGACGAAGAAGGAGGCCAATAAAAAGATGGACATGAGGAGTGATATAAAAGAAAAGGTATTAACGATAGTTTGACGTAATATATAATGGAGACGGAATGGAAGAAAAAAACGTGTTGTGTCGACCCCAAGTTTAGTTATAGGGATAAGGGCAGGAATAACATGATACTTGAATTTTATGAAGGTTTACGCAGAGACAGAGTACCGAGATTCCACTCATTTTAAACTTCGACATGAGTCCACGATCTAAGAGGTCGTAATTGATATAACTAGAACACATAAACGTAATAAAAAACTAACTTTTCTGCACTACAATAGAGGAAAAAGTTGATTGCTTTTTTGCCTAATGTTGTCGATAGCGACTCGATAGCGGTATCAATAATAATTTTGATGTTTTTATTAATAGGAAAAAGGTAAATTTACTTTTATATTATTCTCGTATCGACACGAACCTGTTAAATGACTCAAACCTTGGTATAAATATTAATCAATCAGCTGGACTAGCCTGGACTTGACTTAAATTATTGTTCTTCTTCTTCTTTTCGTTTCGAGCACTCATATTAAAACTCTTCTGGCCAGTATTTGGCAACCTGCACAGCTCTGTCGTTGGCCTCGCATACATCCTGAGATCGACTGAGATGCATGAAAGGAGCCTTCCCGAGTGGCATTTAAAATTCTAAACTCCCGGTGCATCCTGGACAGCTAACACTTGGTACGCAGAGTCTAGCTGACTAATTTTCCTTTCCCTTTCACCACGATGTCACAAACTCAAATAATTGTTTTGTTGGCTATACCTGATAAGCACTAATAAGGTCGAGTTTCCCGTGCCCCTGCTCGAACATGTTGGGTCCGGGCAGCCGCAGCGCCGTCATGCACAGGGCTTGCTTCACTGCCGCTGGAGTCAGGTTGTGGCGCGGCACGCCGCTTGCCAGCAGTGCTATAGCACCGGCTACTACGGGCGATGCTACTGACGTACCTGGTGGAAGAAAATGGTGAATGCTTAGGAGAAAAGAAATATGGTCAATCATTGAAGGTGCACACTAACAAACGACATGAATGGTTATTGTCGGTTATCTCTAGAGCCGACGTTTGTTAAGTTAGACCATAGATTCTTAACGTGGGGGGGGGGGAGTCGGGCGCAAAAGGGTGAAGAAAAACATCGTGAGGAAACCGGCATGTCCTAGAACCAAAAATTCGAAGACTTTTGACATCTACCAATCCGCACTCGGCCCGCGTGGTTTACGGCCTATTCACTCTCCTAGAGAGGGGCCTAAGTCCCAGCAGTGGGAACATTACAAGGCCGATAATACAAAAAAAAATGCTAATAAGAGGACAGGTAGACCAGTTCACGTGTACAGATGAGTACATAATCAATTTTAGATACAAGGACTAAGTAAAACAGCCACGTGCAAATGAAGAGTCTTCAGCATTAAGCTTACATACATTTACGACTCTGATGATAATAGTACTTCAAGGTTCTTAACTAGGCACACTTGAGATATCACGTAAATCATGGAAGAAACTCCATAAAACAAAAGTCAATGATAGTCAAGAAACGTGAAATTAAACGACAACGAACCCGAGATAAAACAGTTGTTATGATTTTGGGTGAATGACCGGTGATTTGTATATAAGATTGGCGACCCGACGAAATTGATTACAGCATACTGTTGGCGCTATACGAGTTGGGAGACAATTGTCAATTAAGACGCAAATTGTTTTAGGTGGATTGATGTGATTATATCACTGCGGAAATATGGCGTTTGTTGTATGAACATGTGATATGATTCTACTAATATGTATGGATACTTCTTTAAGTGCAATAAATGTTATTGTTAATATGAATAAAATAAATTTGTAGTTAAAATGTAGTTAAACTATGATAAAGAAATCATAGTAATTTTTCCAAATAAATTTAATTTTGATCAACTTACGATCCATTACGTAATTTGCATTACTACGTATGTTTCGGAGGTTTCATACGTTTAAACTTACTTTTCCTTTTTTAAATTGGACGTCTTATTCAACCGCTGTCGTAATTTCTTTAATAAGTGCCTACATTTGTACTTATTAACAAATCGTGTTTCATGATTTCTTTCTTGCATCACTCTTCATTTCTTGTATGGTTGAAGAAATCATGAAATATGATTTCATGGTCGCCTGACGTTGTATTGTTAGGTTCATATGGATAAGTCTCAACACACTCGTCCAACCTTAGGCATCAGTTTCAAGAGTGTCCATTAAATACGTACCACTGAGTGACCGACATCCTCCGGTGACACTTGAGCCCCTCACGCCACTGCCATACGTCACGATATCCGGCTTCATACGCCCATAACCCTGGAACAAAAAATCTGTTAGATAAGTTGGTATTGTGAGATGTATTATAAATGTTTAAGATAATAAAATTTAAAGCCTTTTAAACGTTTGCACGGTTAATTCGTCATACGTAGGCACGGGTTGTCTGTGTTGTATGTACCGCTAGGGGAGCTTGTTGACATATCTACACGGCGGCGCTACAGCACGGCACCGCTACCGTGTTTCATCAGTGTTGTATCGTAGGCTCTTGTACACGGTACGTTTTCACACGGCGAAAAACGTGCCGTGTACTAGAGGCCTAAGACTTAAGTCTCCTAGCTGAAGCAGAAGGCGTCCAAAGTAGACCTCCATCGTGATCGGTCTTGAACCTCATGAACTCGCTCCATGTCATTTGGATGGCTGCAGAGTTTTCAGGGACCGCCACGCTTTTTTTTCCCTTGTGGATAGCATGTTTCGTAGAAATTCCGATCATACACCTAGTATGATCGTAATTTCTACGAAGTGTGTGACCAATCTTTCTCCACTTACGACGCTTGACCTGACGGTTGATTGGGCTTTGGTAACATTTTTCCAATAGCTCTACTTTAGAGATGAACTGGGGCTAGTTATTTTCGAGGATATGACGAAGGCATTGATTAACGAAGACCTAGAATTGACATGAGATTTTTTTGTTAATTCCCAGAGACCTGATTTGATGATCACATTATAATTCTGAACAAAGCTCAATAAATCGATCCCCATTATTATCATTCCGAACTTCAAGATTCTATATCCCCATACACCGCGCGCGGTTACTAAAGTAAACCTTGCCAACCGGTGCATTTAGGTCTTCCAAGACGATGCCGATGTCCCGCTTTTTTATGCTCTTAATGGTAGCGTTAAGAACGTTGTTCGCAGGATAACGTGTCAATATATTAATATTGGTAAGGACGTAGCACTGTACGAGGAACATCTTCCGAAATAGACATGTATATTTAACTCAATAGAACTCTGTTTTAGACTGTAGGTGCACCACGCTATCGTTGCGCAAATCTTCCTTATTGTCTTTATCAAATCGCTAAGCGTACGTACATTTCGAAGTGCAATTCATCTCCGTATTTTCATGGCAAACTTTGTCGGTGGAGTATTTGTCTGGTTTTCAGCCTTTTCGGTTTCTTCCGCGTGAGGCTATCGAATTTAGGCACGAGAGGACTGAGACTTGGATAGCTCGGATCGCTCAGACTTTGCTTTTTACTGTACTTCGCCACAAGTTCAGCAGATAGTTTATTGACATTTTATAGGCAATGCTGCTCACCTACGACGATTCCCACCACATTTGTGATTGTAAACATGTCTAAAAATAGACGGTTTGTAAACAGTTTAAAAATACGAGTCGCATGAAGGTTGATAAGGTAGAATAATTGCGTCGTTACATTATAATTATTAGGCAATACTTATTTCCTCTTAGTTTTTTTCGGGACAGCTTTTGCCCGCGTCTTCGCTTGCATTAATTAAATACAACGGACATCCAAATAAAGTTTCAGCCTTATGGTTTGAATTTCGAAAAACCAGCTCTTATATCGTGTCCAAGTCTTAAAAACGACAAGTCTAAAAAAATTACTTTTATTACTCTAGACCAGGCCTCTCTTGGTATAGTGGATGGAGTCTGGGATTCAGTAAGTTAAGCCTTCTGTCTTTATATGTATAGCTACTAGCTTCAGGCTTCATCCGTTAGTAAGAAGGTTTCTCCGTAAAAAATGGGAATATTTTAAAATCCTTTTTTTTATTCGTTGATGTGCCAGTGAATGAGACAGGTCTTTACCTTTTATATTTAGTAACTACGTTGTCCTTTCCGAAAGCTGAACTGACTGACTAGTTTATTAAGAGCCTATACATTCCTGCCTTGAAGACACTTCAATTATAATCAGACGGGAAGACCGCAGCAGGAAAATTGTTCTAGTTCAAAGGACGAAGGGTTCGAAGGGAACGCTTGGTCCAGACCAGGCCAGACCGTAGAGGTTTCAACAACGTAGGTAATTTAGATTAATCGTTCTTTAGTGCCAGATATTTCAGAAACAAACTATACCTTGAATCGACACCGCTCGTTCATTTAATAATAGAAACCGCAATCGACCTGCGCTGAGAACTATTTCAATGCATTGTCCCAATTTGGAAATGACCTAATGAGTTAGATGCATTATTAAAGGAACTTACAAAACCGAAAGAGTTTAGAAATACTGCTTATAAATATTGTAAAAAAGAATTATCCCCTCAATACTTTTTCTGTCTACCTGTTCGCGATAAACTCAAAAACTACTGAGTGAATATTCATACGGTTTTCATCAACAGTCAGAGGGATTTATGAGGAAGGTTTATGTGTATAATACATGCCTATTATAGTAGGAATAAGGCGAGAATTATTAAGATTACTAACACCTCCATTTTATATCTTTTTATAGTATATTATAGTTTTATAGATTTTCTGTGCATTGCAGGTACTGGCTTTTTATTTTAATTCAACCCTAAGGTAGTCTGGTAGATCATATCGTTGTCAGTAATAAGACCGCCAATGTGTGGACTGTGCCTTATGTTACCTGACCTATTTTAGAAATATAAAGAGAAATATGGGTCAGACAATATATAGATATTGATATAGATGAGACTATAGATTTTGGTTAGTATAAAAGTTTTGTTACGATAAAAGTTTATTCTGGTTCTAGAGTGGCGGCCACGTACCGGAAGATGCAGTGTTGGATGGCCTCCCACAAGGTGGACCGACGACCTGGCGAGGGTCGCGGGAATCCGATGGATGCGAGACGCACAGGACCGGTCGCTGTGGCGACTCTTGGGTGATGCCTAAATCCATCAGTGGCCGTCTTTCGGCTGAGATGATGATGATGAAAAGTTTGTTCTTTTCTATTCTATTCTACCAGTGTGAAGTAGGGGCGCTAGTTTAAAATAATACCTTTAATCGTCTAACTTCTACAATGACGGTTATAGGTACATTAAATACATAACAGATGTAAGTATTTTAAAACTGAGCTGTTTCATTGCAACTGTGTGAAACTGGCAGCTGTCTACCGTTACCAAGGCAATTTGTTACACACATTTACATGTAAATATTTGATTACTTAACTGGCGTTTAATTTTCATTTCATGTTTTCTTTTATTTTGCCGTCATTGATATGACCTCACTAACTTTAAGATAGATATTAGGTATTGACATGGTAGATATGTGCACAAGTTCCTACTTACTTACTTTACAGTAACTGAGGCTTTTTAACTGGGTAGTGTAAAAATCAAACTTATATTATGAGGTGAAAGACTTTTTATGTGTGTGTGTTTAGTTGTTATTCCTTTAAGCTCAAAGGCTGAACGAATTTGAATGAAATTCGGTACCAGGATTGCTTATCCTAAATTCACTCATAAACTATAAATTATAATGGAAGGAATTGCTAATTACATGCGGACGAAGCAGCTGTCAAAAGCTCGTATTGTAACGAATATATTATCCTGTCTATCTGTTACGCTTACACGGTTTTAAAACTATTGAACTGATTCTGATGTTTGGTACGGACCAAGTTTGAACTCTAAGGATGGAGTATGGATATAGGTTACTTTTTATCAGTCTTCGGATTCACGTCAGCAATAACCAATGTTCACGCAGATGACGTCACTCGCAGAAGCTAGTACCTACTTATATTATAATGAGAATGGACTTTCGTAAATTATGTAATCAAAATATAGCTGTATTAAAAATACTCACGTGTGGCAATTCCCAGGTAGTCATACCCCTGGAGGAGAACTTAGCGATTCTATCGTCGAACCCGATGCCTCCAACTCCAATAACATCCATCTGATCTGCCGGGTTGTTCAGTGTCCCATACAGCGGGCCGTCGTTACCTATCGCCGACACCATTATCACCTAAAAACAAGGGTTCAATTTAAACTATTTCTTTTCACTTGTTTTTGAAAGTTTTGCTTTTAATTATCCTTTACCGAACTCAACTGTTCAACCCAGTGCAGGGTAGTGTTCGGCAAGGATAGCAACCGTTACTAGATTAGTCGTGTACCTGCCCTAATCCCATATTACCTACTTGAGATCGGCGCAACATGTTTTATTCTTCCATTCTGTCCTGTCACCCGTCGCACTATCACTAACTCTTTTTTCTTTCACATCACTCCTCATACAACACATCCATCTTTTCTTTGACTTCCGTCTCTACATGTAAACTCAGAACGGTTTAGGTAACATGCTTCATCTTTCCTTTTCACATGACCATACCAAGACAAACGATTTCCTTTCAACTTTTCAGTCACCGGCTCTTTCAAACTTCCTAATACGAGTATACTTGTTTCTCACTTTATCCATTCTCGTCACTACACACATTCATCTCAACATTCTCATCTCCGCTATAAGTAATCGTTACTAGATTGATGAAGCCAAATTAATCGTATACAACCCTAAAAGATCCAAAGTAGCACTCAAGTTCATCGTTCTGCCGTTTTCATCAAAAATCTCGACTAGTAAAGGTGGAATACTCTCTAAGTAGTTTGCCTCCGACTTTGTTACTTCAAATAAAATCCCCCCAAACTAATTCTCTACCAGGATTACCCACTAAATTGATTGATTAATTCATGTAATATAATTATATTATGTGCGAATATTACCTAGGAACACAAGTAGTAAAAATTAATAATACTCAATATTGAATTGGTTAAATTTAAATTTACTTCCAAAAAAATATATAGTATAAAAATTACGTCAATGAATGTTAAAAGATTAGAATTACCATTAATCAAGCCAGTATATAGCAAAAATAAATAATAAAAATCTCAATAAATAAAAACTACTTTCAACTTTCCGGCGTGCATGTTATGCGGTATTAGCGTAAAATTTAAACCCACAGCTTATCGGACTTATACGATTGAAGAATAAAGAAACAATGTTCAATTTGTAAGTTAATGTAGTCGAAGTTAAAGCATGACTGTACCTAGGTTGTCGTAGAAAATCTAAATGCTGTCAACCACGGTACAAACTACTGTTACCTTACGCACAAAAACCAGTCATTCTTTAGCATTTGGATAAACGATATTACCGTTAACAATGAGTAACAGGATAATGGCCACAGCGGAAACGTCTACCTATTGAGTTTACTGTCGTATATCTATAATAATATTACGTAAGGATTCACGGTCATGCATTTTTAGGGACACCCCTAAAAAGACATGAACGTGAATCCTTACGTTCATGGGCATTCATACACACGTGTAAACAACCGACTTTTCTGAAGACCATCACCAAAAGTAGGCCTGTGGGGACTCGAACCTTAAACTATTTTTATTCTATTCCATTGAATTATGAATTATTGTGCGGCCATCATTCTTAATTCCAGCCAGCCCCCTTCTGTTTAGAAGCACTCTCTTCGAAAGACTACGAAGACTAATTATATAATAATAGTTGCCTTGAGCAGATTTGAGCATGATCTACAAATTGAATGAGCCTTAACCTTATTGGGTTACAACCTATTATTATTTTACAGTAGAGTAACCTATAGGTAACCTAAGTAACCTCATAATTAATACACCATTTACATCTCTACACAAGCAAAGAGTGTTATCGAAAACAATAGACATGTTTACTCACCTTGTTGGCACTGAGTTCCCATACTTTGTCGACGAAGGGATGGTCCATGAAGTCGGGCCCGCCGATGCTGAGGTTCAAGACATCGATCTTTCGCATTATGGCGTAGTTGAACGCGTCTAGGAACCACGATGTGTATGATACCTGGGTAAAGTGGACACATTAATAATAATCCTCACGATCGAATTTTGCAAGGTGGCTAATTTCAACTGAGATTTAAATATGTAGGAAATATTCTGCATAATATAATAGTTGTATCTTCGTTGCCATATTCAGATATCAAAAAGCCATTTTTTTTAATTTACGCTGTATAATATAATTGTTTTAATCAACCCCGATAACATTTTTGAAGTAAAAATGAATGACTTACTTTTTAATTAAAAATTAATTAATTAAAATGTCATCGGGGTTAGTAAAATCGTTCTCCTAATCAACCATACGGGTTGCATTTTTAATTTAAAAAGTAATTAATTCATTATTCGCTCAAAAATGAAAGAATAACGATTTTTCAGAATTTTAATTTAAAACTAAGGGCCTGTTTCACAATGTCCGAGTAGCCACTACTCACTGAATAAATTCAAAAATGGAACAGAATTTGTATGAAATTATCTGCCAGGTAAGATACTCGAAACTTAATCATAGGTGTGATACAAGCCCTTAATCAACTTTTTTTAATTAACAAAAAATTACGTAAAATTCCATCACCGGGGGTCCAGAATCATGTACTGGATCTATGGTATTCGTTTGTGCGTCGATGTCTGACACAGCCTGTATACTATTCTATAATTATATAAAATATTATATCTACTAGACATTACACCTGTACCTACCTGTTGGTCTAGCTCTGACTCATATTCTAAAGAGTAGCAATATAAGTACCTAATAACCACCTGAACACAAGTGTGTGAGTGTTTCTTTACCTATCATTGAAAATTATCATAAAATATTGACAATTCAAGTACAATATTGGCTGGTATTTAGTTCCATTATGAAGGTGAGCAATAATGTTAATGGGTACGCGACATTATTTTTCACCTAGAACAGTAAAATATACCAAATTCATAGTAAGGTGGAGCTAATTGAGAGCCAACCAGTTTTTTAACTATCCATCTATTTGCCTAGCTTTCGCCTATGTTGGCCGGGTTGGCCCGCTCTAAGTCTGGAGTCGGGGCTGGGATTAGATGCTCCTTAATACCAGTTTTTTTTTACATAAAGCGATAAGCACTCATCTTAAAGCTAACCAATAATTAGGTACCTAACACGATATTTATTGGCAAGACGGTATGTATTAGATTTCCCTGAATTTTCAACAAAGGTTTAATTATACCTACCTTTGAACATATTGTGTAAGGCTAAACCAATTTATCTGTCTAGCTTTTTCCTAACTGCATCGGTGTCACAAGCACAAAAATGTGCGAAATTCGCGAATGCGAATATTCGTTACATCACTAATGTAACGAGAAGTATATTTCTGGCGCAGTCGGGTAACTTTATAATTTTTAGTGATGAATACACGCCAGCACATATCCTTATCACTATTGTTAGCCAGCTGAACTTTGTAATACGCGCATACGCGACAGTTCACCAAACTGTCTTTGTCTTATCAGTCAATTAAAGAAATCACGACGCCATACTAAACTTGACATTACTTCCGCTACTTTATTTTAGTTTTCTGATGTAATCTTTTCTTTATTAGCTTATATTTTTAATTACCTAAGTGTTTTCTATTTTATCGCTTGATTAAAAAGTACTTGACGCTTTGTAATTCAATTTATATAAAATTATACAGTTTCGCTACAGCTCACTACGATAAAACCTAAGTACCTATTCTGGTAAGATTTAAAAGATAAAGGAACACCTAATGTTTCTATGTCTTCGTCATAATTGATTTTACAACACAACTTCAGGCTGCTCGCCCACGTCAGTCTTTTTGTAAGATAGATAATTGTAATTAATTATATTCCTATACTATACCTACTCTGGCCGACATTTTGTAGGACGTGTGCTTTGCACTATTGCTAACAGTGTTTTCTATTTGTCTCTTACAAAAATCGGTCACCGATTATCGGACAAGGGCGGGTAGCGTCACTAAGCAATCGAATATACTCGTACAAGTAACATACCTGATTGTCAGTGAAGACTCGGAAAATGTGTAAATCAGCATCAGGAGCAAATCCAAGGCAGTCGGACCTGGAGGCTATCACGCCTGCAACGAATGTTCCGTGGCCTAGCGCGTCATCCAGGGTGTTCTCGCCCGTCCAGTCGGTGCGCTCCCGAACCCGCCCGAAGTGCGGATGGTTTCGAGCCAAGCCCGTGTCGAATACAGCTACTTTTATGCCTTCGCCTGGGAACGAGGAAAATAACTTGTAATAACGATTATCGCCTGTTTTTATACCCTGAGACTAAATTGACACAAGTAATGTCAAACTTACTATAGGAATGATTTTTTATTTTGTGTTGTAATGTCATTTTAGTCTCAGGGTATAAAAAACAGACGGTAGGTACCTACATAGTAGCAGAGAAATACTGGCACAATTGCTATATATCAAGGAGTAATAGTATTGAGCTGAGTATAATACTGAGGAGTGGGCTACCCCCAGTGGTAATCAACTTACGAGTTGTAGGTCGTTACTTGGGGCACATTACTTACGGCCGCACTCAGGGAGATTCATTAACGTTAATCATTACTTAACTTCTAAACGATCTATTAAGAAATTCTCACATTGACAGTTTTACACAGTTTTTCAGTGAAGGTATGACAATACTTAACTTTAATGGACATTAGGGACGCTAATGAACCATTAGGTGGACTCTGAGTATGACCGTTAGTGTCATTTATTTTCATCACCACTGTTTTCAAAACGGCGAAAGGAAACATCGTTAGGAAACCGGCATGTCCTAGAACTTAAAATTCGAGGACATGTGACATCCACCAACACGCACTGAGCCCGCGAAGTGAATTAAAGCCCATTCCTTCTCCTAGAGAGGAGGCCTGAGCCTCAGCAGTGGGAAAATTATAATGCTAATGCTATGCTAATAATACTGATGTTTAAGAAATGCACTCTTCAAACTCTACAATAGCCGATTTATGTGATTTCTTCTAAGTTAGAAAATTTTCAGTCACAAAAGGTACTCACCTGTGACACCAAGAGACCAAAGCAGGTCTGCCTTCAACACGGACGTTATTTGACGCGGCACAGTCCGCAACAACTTCCTAGACGTGTAGCCTCCATTCTGCTGAAGAATTACTTAGTTCACACAAACGCTCTCATACAAAAATAACTTTCTAAATATTTACCAGTAAATCTGGATCCGTTTTAATTTTCTAGACCATAGTTTCCCAACCATTTATGAATTACTGCCCCTTTCAAAAAAACAAAATTGCGACGCTCCCCTTTACATAATATAGAATTATACCAATTTTATATGTCTATTAATAATAATAAATTAAAAATTAATTCTTTCGCTCTGAAATCGTGCTACTCGTGGACTAGGTTGAGGGTCGAGTTTATGAATTATCATTTTTAACACCCCCATTTACCTTTTGACCCACTACCGCCCCAACTACCGCCCACTAGGGGCGAGTACCAATCCCTTTGGGAAACTATACAGGGTTACTGGTAATTCGACGTATATCCGGCAGGGGCTGATAAGGGGGCCAAAATGCAACAAATTGAACCCCCCATATGTATGGCCGAAATTCAATAGTTTTCGAGATATTAGAATTTTAAGGGTTTTTCGATATTTACCCAAAATTTGACATTTAATTCCAAATAAAATAAAAACTACATATTTGAATGGGTACTATTAAAAATGATATTGTAACTGGCACTTCAATTAAGCTATGGACATAATTAAAACTACTTAATTTAACAAAATACTGAAAATAATGAGCGATATAAGAATAATATCTTACCAATATTTTCATTTTACGCTTCAAAAATGTTGTCTCGTCACAAAAATTTCTATGACATTAATCGTACAAATAACTAAAACAACTTGCTTATCCTGTAAGCTTTCCAGAAAAGTATAAAAGTCAATTTTAAAATACATAATTCGTGGCATGGCATGTGTTTGAAACGGCACGGGGAGAGAAATTATCTGTGTTTTTAGTTTATGATCCTCGCTAAAACAACCGATTTTCCTGGCGAAATTATTCGCGATGGGGCGGGGTGTGCGGGCGGGGGAGTACACGGCGTCTGCTGCGCTCGCGTCGCCTTCCTTAGTAAGTTTTGACTCTACTAATCTCTCTACCAATCTCTCATCCCGTTAATTTGTTATCGATCATTATTGTTAATTCTTGTTTTTCTTGTTATTCTTTTTGTTATCATTGTTATTTCGAATAACATGGCTTCGTATCCTAATAACGAATACGCAGACATAATGTTTTGTTATGGTTTGCCGATGGAAACGCGGCTGCGGCTCGGCGAGAATACCAACGCCGCTTTCCCGATCGTCGACTTCCCCACGTTATTGTTTTCGGGAGCACCTATCGACGATTGTCTGAAACTGGCAGTGTTCAAAGAGCACAATTCAACGCTGGCAGACCTCCACGGTACACGGCTGACGAAGAGGACATCATTCTTCAGTGTTTTATTGATGACCCAAACATCTCAACGAACATTGTTGCAAGACAGCTCGGTATGTCCTAGTGGAAAGTGTGATCGGTAGTACATCTATCAGGTAGACACCCGTACCATTATCAACCTTGTTAAACATTGCACGAGAGAGATCCTGCCAGGTGACTCTGCTAGCGTTGAATTGTGCTCTTTGAACATTGCCAGTTTCAGACAATCGTCGATAGGTGCTCCCGAAAACAGTAACGTGGGGAAGTCGACGATCGGGAAAGCGGCGTTGGTATTCTCGCCGAGCCGCAGCCGCGTTTCCATCGGCAAACCATAACAAAACATTGTGTCTGCGTATTCGTTATTAGGATACGAAGCCATGTTATTCGAAATAACAATGATAACAAAAAGAATAACAAGAGAAACAAGAATTAACAATAATGATCGATAACAAATTAACGGGATGAGAGATTGGTAGAGAGATTAGTAGAGTCAAAACTTACTAAGGAAGGCGACGCGAGCGCAGCAGACGCCGTGTACTCCCCCGTCCGCACACCCCGCCCTCACACCCCGCCCCATCGCGAATAATTTCGCCAGGAAAATCGGTTGTTTTAGAGAGGATCATAAACTAAAAACACAGATAATTTCTCTCCCCGTGCCGGTTCAAACACATGCCATGCCACGAATTATGTATTTTAAAATTGACTTTTATACCTTTCTGGAAAGCTTACAGGATAAGCAAGTTGTTTTAGTTATTTGTACGATTAATGTCATAGAAATTTTTGTGACGAGACAACATTTTTGAAGCGTAAAATGAAAATATTGGTAAGATATTATTCTTATATCGCTCATTATTTTCAGAATTTTGTTAAATTAAGAAGTTTTAATTATGTCCATAGCTTAATTGAAGTGCCAGCTACAACATCATTTTTAATGGTACCCATTCAAATATGTAGTTTTTATTATATTTGGAATTAAATGTCAAATTTTGGGTAAATATCGAAAAACCCTTAAAATTCTAATATCTCGAAAACTATTGAATTTCGGCCATACATATGGGGGGTTCAATTTGTTGCATTTTGGCCCCCTTATCAGCCCCTGCCGGATATACGTCGAATTACCAGTAACCCTGTATTCTAGACAATTTTATCATTAAGAGTAGGTAGTTTCCGATATTCATTTGGTTAATTAAATACTTAATAGTAATGTTACGAGCAAAATAAAATATTAGGTATACATACCTCTCTCGGCTGCCTGAGGGAGTGGAGCCCACGGCCGCGATGATTGCGCCAGCCCGCATACAAACACCCGGCTGGCCCACAATCATCCTAAATTACA
Organism: Mythimna separata; assembly: GCA_030763345.1. Lineage (NCBI taxonomy): Eukaryota > Metazoa > Arthropoda > Insecta > Lepidoptera > Noctuidae > Mythimna > Mythimna separata. The sequence goes on along the minus strand of CM061167.1, from coordinate 13,932,464 downwards.
ATGAGAGTTTACACAACTGTTAACGTATCACACACACACTGACTAAGGCCAATAGAACACAATGTGTTAAAGTATTTTAATACAATTCTTCCGTTGGCAATTATTTGAGAAAACATTCTTGCAACACAATTAAACAAAGGCAATTGTACCTGGTCGTTAGTAAGTCTCATCGAGTTTTTGTATAAAACATCACATCTGGGCGTTATTTTGGTCACACCATAAGTGTATGTGTTTCTTCCCAAACCTCGATACGTCATATTAATCCCCAGTAAACAAATTTAAAACCCAGTAGGCAAAGGAGTTGAGCACCGCCCTCACAATGTTCTATGTGATTGCGGTGATCCTGTTCAAAACATGAGCCACACGTTGTGTGTCCCAAGTGCCCATACATCTGCATTTGGAGGATTTAATGCGTACCATTGATGCTGCAGTTAACGTAGTAACCTACTGGGCAAGAACAATTTAATGAGTTTACAATCGATTCGAAAAGAAGACTTTTGAATCAATGGTAAACTCATTAAAAAGAAGAAGCAGGCAAATATTTACCTCACGAATGTACTTGATGGTCCGTGTGACCTGACGCTGCGCCGTAACACGCCTAATAGCAGGATGATCTTTCAGCGCATCAAGTGCCTTTCTTCCTCCATCTTCAAGAATGATGACGTCAAAGTCACTTGGATACTCCTTGGCAGGGTTGTTACGTCGCAGCAAGGTCCAATTTGATACCTGAAACAATAGTACTGTCAATATTCAGTTTCGCCATTTGCAAACTTATAACTTTCATGGTTCCCTTCTTTACCTATACTGAAAAGTTGGCCCACTGGCCTGGGCGGGATAAAAAAATTTTTTTTTTTCAGACGTCAGCAAAAATACAATAAACGTTTTTAAAAAAATGCTTGCCTAAATAGGAAAGTAAATTGTATAAAATTCGCTACAGGATATTCTTAAAAAAAAAGTTCATTGAAAATTATAATAGTGTACTAGACTTTCAACATTACATCCGATATATTGACTGTCAAATCTTTTCTCGTTATAATATTAGTTTAGATGATATGTTACCATCAACATTTGGCCTGCTTGGTCTTATGTAACAAATTATTTAACTATAATAACTAACAGTCAACAAAAGTTATGGCTCACACATCTCTGCAATAACCATTAAACTTATGTCATATCAAAACCAGAACATCGCAGAGAACTGTTTGGTAATTTACACATTATAAGTCCTTTACAGTCGCCAAGAATAATTATAACATTAACTAAGTCAAATTAAGCATAATGTATTAGAATTAGGAAATTTATTGCATTACCTAATAGAAATATAAAAAATGGTTGCTTTTAGGTCCATCTAATCAGATTCTACATTACAGCTTTAGTACCCTAACATCATCATCTGCCTAGCCTTTGGCCAACTGTATTGGGGTCGGCTTCCGGTCAAGCTGGATTTAGCTGAATACCAGTATTTTACGAGGAGCGGCTGCCTACCAGACCTCCACAACCCATTAACTGGGGTAACACGGTACTTCATGGCAAGACTGGAGTCAGATTAACTGGCTTCTGACTATCCGTAACGACTGTCAAAGATCTACAAATGACAGCCGGGACCTACGGCTTAACCTATCAATACGGGCCGCGAAACGAGACTCAATAGTAAGACAATAACAGCGCGGTCCTATGAGACCGGTCGGGGATTCATGAATTAACGTGCTTTCCGAGGCACGGAGGAAACTCGTTATGTTAAGATGGTCACCCATTCACAGACCAACCTAGGCAAGCGTTGCTTAACCTTGAAGATCGACCTGTGCGGCTGTTATTATCTAGCCACGAGCTCCTCCTTTAGTACCCTGACAAAATAATAAAAAAACCTTCCTTGTCATGGTTGCCGGTTGGTCTTTACATTGATGACCATTAATTAAGTATATGAAGACTCCTAAGTGCCTCGGAAAACCTTTCAAAGCCATGTTCTGTTGTTCTCTATAGATTTTTACATTGATTATGGTTTGTCTAAAAATCAGCCAGAAAATTTGATGCTAGTCTTGATTAGGAATATTTTGGCACTCAGTTCTGGATTATGGAGGTCAGATAGGTCATGAGGAAATAAAAGCTAGGGAAAGTAGACACTTTCCCTAGCTTTTATTTCCTCAATCACAGTAGGCAGACACCTGGAGCAACTGAGACGTCCCACCAATTCACTGGCACATGACTTACACTATGGTTAAAAAGATGGCGCATCCTCTATGACTGGACATAACGGAAACAGACTAAAGACTCTAACCTCAATCGCTAATAACCATACACCCAATTGCATACACTCAACCGGCTGGCCACCAGCCGTAGGGAATACGCAACAACAACAAAAAAAAAATTATACCATGAACACAAAACTTTTGGATAAATGTATGTTGAGCCGATTATGGAATTCAATACCAGAGTTAGTGATTCTTGAGCATATATTTTAACCTTTCAATACCTGCGAAACGAGACACAATAGTAAGACAATAACAGCGCGGTCCTATGAGACCGGTTGGGGATTCATGAATTAAAGAATAAGTACTTCATCTAAAACTGTATAAAGTGGGGATCGCTTCAGATTACACAGCATTTTGATTTATTCATAGGAATATTGGAACAAAGATGTGTGAGGCCATAATAAGATATTTGAATAATATAACACCAAGTAAAGAGATTGACTGACAAGTTTTTAAGTCGCAGATATTGTTGCTTCTATTTAGGCAAGCATGCACAATCACCAACTGCATCATCGCTTAGCATCAGACAAGATATTGTCATTAACAATAATATTGTATGAGTTTGTAAGAATGCACAAACGAACATGAATTTTACCATATAAACTATTTACAATGGGTCTATAGTCAGTAAAGCGCACAGCAAGATTATGCCTCCAAATATTTTAATCTATAAATGTAAATAATGAAACTGTCTGACATTTCACAGCCCTGTTGATCTAAACTAGTCTAGAAGTCAGTGACAAATTGTGGAATATTATTATTATGCAACGCCAAGCCAAAACTACTGGGACTAAAGTGTCAAATTTGCGGAAGGTTTCCTTTTGTGATATAGTTGAACACTAAGTCAGGATTATCTAAAATTCACAGGTCCAAAGATTGCATAGAGAAAACTTCTTTTATGCAGCTAGTAAGTTATAAAACAATGGATCAAAAATTTAAGCTAAATCAAATATGTCAAGTTGACTCCACTTTTTATATTGTTTGTATCAAATAGCAAATTCATCTAAAATCGCAAACAGCAAAAAAGAACAATAAATTCATTCAATATTAATCAAGTTAGAAACCTTTCAAGTCTGGTAGAATGGGACACTCAAATAACAGTATACAGATGCACATACCAAAATTTGAGGTCATCACCGTTAGGTTGTGTGCCCGTGAGAGATCACATGATATTCCCACTATGCTCCCACTCATCCTCAAATTTTTAAACACTAATTGCAGCTTCTTTTACTAACAAATTTAGATGCTGTTTTCAGAAAAAACATTTAGTATTATTTCTGGTTTAATATAAAATATTGTACAAAAACAAGCACCTGTTGGCATTTGCTTGTTGAATCATAGATATTATTTGATATTTACCTAATTATAGACATTGTTGACATTTGGGTCTCAACAGGTTCTTCACACAGCAGAAAATAGCAATGATACAACAACTTTATCCGCAATATTATAGTCAATGGATAATTGGGAACAAATGCTATACCTCTATTTGAATTCAGACAAATAATCAGGGTGTTACAAAAGTGGTTTATATGTAATAAATAAATTAGGCATGAAGAAACCAGTTACTTCCTTTAAGTGTGAAAATAACGGGCACCTATTGATATCTTTAGTTATTTAATTGAATTGGTCAATAACTGGGTTACAAAATTAGGTAAACAAAAAATTAGAAAAAAATAATTTGAGTTATTGTTAGTGAAACAATAGCATCATACTTCGTTTATTTATATACACATGGTTTTTTATTAGTAAACTCACCCCTGCATTCCTCAAAGCAGCGCTGACATAGTTCTCTCGAGTCGATCGTGGGAAATAACCCTTGTAACTTATTATGTGCTCACTGTTCACTACATCTGAATTAAACTCGTAATCAACACGCTCAGATATCGAAGAGTTACACACAGTATCTATGTTTATTCCTTCCCCATCACCAAACGCTAATGCCAATAAGTTGAAACCGAATAAAATAATGAAAAGCTTCATTCGGGTCAACCCCATGTTTGACGCATATTATTGCTATCTTTGAAGTGCATTATTGACTTAAATCACACATAAACTTGTTATATGAATTCAACAATGCAAGTATTTTTAATGTATCGGTTACATCGGTACTCGGTGGCTCAACAGTCAGTCAGCACTTCCTCACCGAGCTCGAAAGTTGCAAGCAGAAATGATGAAAAAAATTATAGATATTTATCACGGACGAATGTCAAGTTTGACGCTTTTGACTTGACATACGTTGACATTGACACATGTTTGACACAAGTCAGCATGCCAATGTTTTTTTTTACAAAATACAGTAACCTGGCTACCAGGGTATTTAGATTAAATATTTTGTTTAAAAATGTAACTGGTATTCAGCTCAATCTGGCTTGACTGGAAGCCGACTGGCTTGGCTGGTCTAAAAATGTAAAACGCGCAAGTGACGATGTAGACTCTGTGCGAATCAAAGAATGATCATGGTGTAAAGACGGGGTTTATCTTTTGAAGCAGGACTTTTTATGTCATCAAAGGATCGCATAAACTTCATTTAGCAGAAAATTTTGTCAATCAATTTTGTCATCGATAATTTTTAAAAGGCAAAACTGTCATATATTTGGTGCATCATGTGCCTATACATTCAAATACAAATGGACGGAACACCAACGGATCCTTCATGATCGGTGGCAGCGACATTACAATTCGGCCAATTCGGGCCGTGGTACAGGCTATGGTCCAGAGTAAAGAGGAGTGGCAGGCTGTACACTGCACTGCAAAGCAGTAATGCTAGCGAAGGAGGCGGCTGCACCCGCAAGGGCATAGCCTCCGCGCCCATAACTGTCGGGATCCCAATTCCTATTTCCAGCCACCATAGACGTGGGCTTGCGGACGGCGATCAATGGGTAATTCGCCGTCCGGCAGTCCGGTAACTGTCCGGACCCAGCCCAAGTCGTCGTCAGCGCGCTGTGTTCCACGCGCGTCTCTAACAAGGGCGTCGCCAGGGGGGGGCAGGGGGGGGCATCTGCCCCCCCCTAGAGATCAAATGTAGCTAGCCGCAAAGCGACCAAAGTGCGAGCAATTGGATTCCTTAACTATTAATAAATGCAAAAATTATTCTCCACATCGGCATCGGGTCGACGATGAAATACCTGGGACTCGTCTTCGACAGCCGGTGGTCCCAAACTCTGCTCCGGCTCCCAAACTGGAAAGGCCTGGGACTGCTCTGAAGCGGCTCCTGCCTAACCTAGGGGGTCCAGACGCCCCCTGCCAGAGGCTTTACGCGGAGATCGTCCGGTCCTTGGCCCTTTACGGAGCACCGGTTTGGGCGCCGACCCTTGGCGAAACTGAAAGCTTGCCAGAGGGTCATGGCCATCCGGATAGTGTCGAGATACCGCACGATCTCCCACGAAGCGGCCAGCCTTCTTGCTGGTCTGCCACCGTGGGATCTCGAGGCAACAATCCTTGCACGCATGCACGATTTGCGCGTGGAGATGCAATACCGGGGCGAAACTCCGCTGCCGCGACAAGTCGCGATATGGCGTACAGAGTTCCGGCGGGGTCTCAGGGTGGCATGGCGACAGCGACTGTTGCAACCCAGTGCCGTCATTGCGGCGGTAAGTCCCCTCTTTGAGGAGTGGTTGGAAAGAAGTCACGGCGTCCTCTCGTTCCGTATGACGCAGGTCCTCACCGGACACGGTCAGTTCGGGAGGTTCCAGCATCGGATCAAGGAGGAAAGGACGCCCGGGTATCGTCACTGTGTGGACCGCCCGGAGGGCATGGTGGAGCACAGGTTAGAGGAATGCCCCACTTGAGCGGAGTTCTGCCGTGTGCCCGTGGAGGCTATCGGCGGTGGCGACTTCTCGCGCCGATCGCTGGTACTGGCCATGGTCCTGACCGAGGAGGGGTGGCTGGCGGTCGCCTCCTTCTGCGAACCAGTATTCCTAGCGAAGGAGGCTGCCGACCGCGAGCGCGCGAGGGAACGGCCCTCACGCCGCCGCCGCCGTGATCCCGATCTCAGTTTCCGGCCACCCTAGGCGCGGGCTTGCGGACGGCGAGCACTGGGTAGCATCCGGCAGTCCGGTATTAACCCGGACCAAGCCCAGTCGTCAAAGGCACGTTCTGTTCTACGCGCGCCTCAAGGATATGTCAGCAAACTGTAGGGGCCAGGTAGAGCCGAAGCCTCTGGGGTACACGGAAATTCCGAAAGGTGAGCCCGTGTCCTCCCAGATCGAAAGCAATGAAGGAACGGGGTGGGGTTTAGTCAGTAAGAGTCTGACACGCCCTCCCGCTCCGCCCAAGAGCGAGAGAAGACATTCAGATGATTTCCCACTTGAAAAAAAAATCGTCATCGAGACAAAGACTTCCAAAGTGTAATGCTCCATGCTCTCGGCGTTCATATTTTTTATCATACATAATATTGCCCCATTGCCCCCCCTTTGTTATAAGCTGGCGACGCCCTTGGTCTCTAATGTTGTTAGCATAACGTAGAGGCCTATCAGGGTCGAAGCCTACTGGGGCCGTGAGTTGTACAAAAGAGAGCCCGAGGTAGGGAAGAAATAGGATTGCGTTTTAATCATGAAAAGTCTGACACGCCCTCCTGCTCCGCTCTATACTTTCGATATATTTCGGAAAGCACGAGCCAAGGTGAACGAGTAGGTACTAGAGAAGTTTTTACAGTGAAGAGACACGCTTGTGTTTTGGTAGTGTAGGGATCGTCCACAAAGGAAAGTGAGAGATTTTCCGTAACAATTATATTTTACAGAGAGTTTACAAAAGATACCGCAGGGTAGAAGGCACGGAAACACACTCTAGATTATGGTTAGGATTATCATTTTCTGAATGAGAGTAGACATCTTGTGTCGCACGCTGACAGACGGACCGGCGCGCATGCGCGCTGCGAAACCGAGCGCGATGATGCACGAAGATACGCGAAGTTGGTGTGGCGGCTGAACCGCTACAGTAGCATAGAATCCCCTCCAGATAAAATAGACTTCGCCCCATTTGGAGACTGCCTGAATTGCTGAACACCCGACAGGTCTCTGCAATGTCAGATGCGATGCAAGCGTGTCAATACAGAGCTCAGCAAAGTTTCGCGCTTTTATCCCAGTCTTGATGGCAGGCGTTAATGTCCCCCAGAGCGATGAGCTGCGCGTCAGGGTGCCGATGCAGAGCCGTATCGGCGGCCTCACTGAGGGGGTCCAACAGCCGAGTTGTCTCCTGATCACCGCTGTGGGATCGGTAGTCATAGGCATAGACAATTGAAAGATACGATTGTGCTGAAGCTGAAAAGCGTAAGCATTCGGCGTTTCTTACCTGAATGGAAAGCTAGTGGCCCAGATGGTATACTAGCGATTGTTTTCAAGGCTTGTGTGCCCGAGTTGTTTCTTGTTCTGACACGCTTGTATTGCCTCTCATATAGGACTGGTATAGTGCCCAAGTCCTGGACGCTTGCCATCGTGCAACCCGTGCCTAAAAAGGGCAGTGATTATGGAGTGTGTATTGAACTCACGGCTCATGGCATACCAGGAAGGTAACGATCTCCCCAATGACTGACAGTACGGGTTTCGCCGCAATCGGTCTACTGGGGACTTATTAGTGTATGCCACTCACTTGTTAGGCGAGGCCCTCGAGAAAAATGGGGGAGGTCTTGCAGTTTCTTAAGACGTCTCGAAGGCTTTTGACAGGGTATGGCACGTTAGCCTACTGAGTAAGCTTCCAGCGTACGGCGTCACCCCTGGCCTGATTAACTAGAGGAAAGACTTCCTGGTCGAACGGTCTCTTCGAGTGGTTGTCGACGGGTGCTCAGCAGAGCCCATGATGACTAATACCGGAGTTCCTCAGGGGTCTGTTCTCTCTGTAACTCTCTTTCTGCCGTATATCAACGATCTGCTTATACTCAGTATCTATGGGTATGTAGATGACAGCACAGTTGTAGCGAAGTACCCGCCGGGTGCTCGGGCTAGTAAGGAGCTAATTCAGTCCGAAAGAGAGGCTATGGAAGAGCGTGCAAATGTCTCCATTCAGGCAGTCTCCAAATGGGGTGAAGCCAATCTGGTAGGATCCAACACTACCAAAACATAAGCGTGTTTTACTGCCAAAAGGAACACGTTCACCTTGGCTCCTGCTTTCCGGAATGTATCTCTGGAGTGCACCGACCGCCTTCTGCTTTTGGGAGTTGAAGTTTCTTCAGACCTCTACTTTTCGGCTGTTCAATGAGTCTAAAGCCAAAGTAGCTCCAAAAAACTGCGTTTTTGCAAAGGTCCCGGACCTTTGCAAACGCTTTGCGGAGTACTTCACACCGGGACAGCTTCTTATGCTATAAAAACACAGGTCCGATCATGTGGGAGCAGAGGAGCCACATGCAAAAACGGTATAAGCGGTATTAAATTCTTTATAAAAACATTCTCGCAAATGAGACGCAGGAAAAGTCCTGGGGGTAAAAAAATACATATGTTTGTCGATAAGGTTATTAGACACCCCATCACTAGAAACTACTGCACCGTATATTGTGCCGAATGAGGAATAGCTTATGTAGATGCTGAAACCATAGTTGCCAAAAAATTGTAATTATTATGATATAATAATATAACTTACTCGCTTTTGACCACTATGTCATCTGATGGTAAGCAAAAATAGCGAAAAAGAAATACTTCGTAACTATATTTTAATGAGAAAGTACCTAATCTCTAAGTCAAAAATCTTAAGAAAAATTAGATTTCGAGTGCTACCCTAGGCTACCATTTGAATTCACTTCAAAGTTATAAAAGAAAAAATAAGGATTTTACTGTAGTGGAGTACATAAAATGACTTCTCCCGCTCTAGGCGGAGCGAGAGGGCGTATCAGACTTTTATTGACTAAAATCACACCTGTGTCCTTCAGTCACCTTTTGCGTTCCAGGGATGGGGGTTGCCTTTTGAGAATTTCCCTGCAGTCCTACCTAGCGATCATCGGCCCTGCTGGGTCCCTACGGTTTGCTGATATCTCTTTGAGGAGCGCGTGGAACACTGCACGCTGTCGACGACTTGGGCTCGGTATTGTCGATTACCGGACGGCCGCACGAGAAGCTACCCATTGCTCAGCGTCCGCAAACCCGCGTCTATCGTGTCTGGTAGTCGGTCGGAATCGAGAGCTCAGAGACCGGGGCGTGAGGACGATTATTCCCTCCCGCGAGATGCATCCTCCTTCGCTGGTATTACTGCTTCGCAAAAGGAGGCAACCGCCTGCCATTCTGCCTCACTCGCTAATTATATAGAAATAGGTTAGCTACACGTATTTTCTGATCATTGCTAACATTCTAGACTTTGTTTTCTTTGATAAGCGGGTTGGGAACATTGATGTATACTTTACTTTTTTTTTAACTTGCATCTTTAACTTCTTCTTTTAACATCTTGAACTTCTTCAGAACAGACACATCCACTATAGTACTTACATTACTCAACCTCGCTTCGCCAATAACCATGCTCTCTCTGCATTCTCTTTTGACTGCTAATGTTGGAAAGCTTCTTCCCAGGCACCAGTGAACCAGATTAGAAGCCCTATTGAACCTCCTTAAGAAATTCAAACGTAGGACCTAATCTCTCTAGCTCGATGGCAGAAGTGTTATGGGTGTATAGTTTGCAAACTGTGGGGGCTCAGCAGGGTCGAAGCCTACTGGGGCCCTGGAACGAAGGCAGCGAAGGAACAGGCTTTAATATTTTTCATGCCTGCCTGCTTAAAAATATTAAGTAGGTGCACATAGATAAACATATACAGAGGTAAATTACACTCTCAAGAAATTATTAGTTTTAATCACAGAAATATTAATAAAGACTAGAAATGGTGAGCTGGCGAATTCATGTCCGCGCGACTTGCACAGATAGCGCACATTCTGGGCAACGGCCGTCACTTATTAACTTGATCGTGACAAAATCCTGCTAATACATTGCTCCTTAACCACTACGTAATTTTGGCGCTCAGCAACTGAACAAGGAATGCAGAATGTAAACTGAACTTTATCAACGCGGTGATTTCATAATACGGCCGCTGTTAGTTGTCCGGGAGACACATGTTCCAATACATTTTTAACAACATAACATATCTCCTCCTTTCTGATATCTATGGTTTTAATTATATAAATTATTAATAAGTTGTTTGCCATCAAAATAAAAATGTGTTTACCTTTAATTAAGAATAAAGTTAATTAAAACAATCCATCCAACCCTGTTTCCTTTAACCTTCATGCCACACTTAGACCAAAGAGTATATTGATTTAGACAGATGACACTGTTATCAGGGTCAATTCCGTCGATGCGATTTGTAAAAATATTTTATACATTATTATTTAAACCTCCTATATTTTTTTGGTTTTTATTCCCATTGTTTAAAAAATGGTGATTACTTTTGTGAAACATTTTTAAATATATTTTTTACTAGCATTACAAAAACCCGTGTGTCATAATATAAATATATGGCATACAATTTAGCTGATCGTTTTCCACCACCACCAAAATATATTACGCTACTTGATCCTGGTTCGTATCATCCAACTTATCCAAGAAAAAGAAAACAAGATGCAGCTCCATTTCTCGTCAAATCGCCCCGCAACACACAAGATGGACCAAAATTATGGACTGAAGCCATTTATGACCGACGTTTGCCTAGTAATATACCGAACTGTACATCTATGCTTTCTAAAACACCAAGATTTCCATATGAAGCATTCAGCTCAGAAGACTTGGAAGAATTATTGTGTAAATGTGGAATTTCAAGTCCATGTGAATGTCCCACTGGCGAAGAAATAGAAGAGGAAGTTTTGTGTCACGGTAAACTACGACGACGACTGTTTAAAGGCCCCACACCTCGATCTTGTCTTGGCGATGAAGGTTTATCAACTCCTTCAAGAAATGATAAAGGTTTTTATATAGCACCCAGCGGAGCTCAATATCGATTGACGGACATAATTAAAGAAGAATGTCCACCGTTTTATGATGATAGAGTTAACGAGTCTACAGCTTTTTATCAAGGGTGCAAATGGAGTAAAAGAACTGCAAAAGATTATAAAAATAAGGAAGTAAGACCTGGACCTGCAGATTATTATATTGAAAGGGAGCCTACTACATATGAAATTTGTCAAGAAAAAGTTCGCGCTTTTAAAAGAAAAACGTCTAGGCAACTGCGATATATAGAAATGGTTCAACGAAAAAATATATTAGAAAATCATCCTGGCCCTGCCACATATAGACCTATGTTACCTAAAGGTACAGATCTTCAATTTCTAGGATCAAAAGCTGAAAGATTTCCTAATACAAAGTCTAAATATGATATCAGTCCAGGACCAGCAGATCATCGGTTGCGAAGAGATTTCGATGCAAACGAACTTCCTGAAGTACTCTGTCATGCTAAGCTTCCAGAACCAGCTTGTTTCGGTATGAAAGGAAAGCGATTTAAAACACAGCGCGAAGAGGGCCCAAGTCCAGCTAGTTATCAAGTAAAGTTCACAACATGTAATTTTGTTAACTGTCGCACTGCACCTTTTGGATGTTCCAGTAAAAGATTTAAACAAGAAATAATTGAAAAAAGCGATGATGACGAAATAGTAGAAACACAGAATGAACCAAAGCCATGTATTTTACCAACGTGGCAATTCAAATCTAAAACTATTCGTATGAAACCTTTGGTTAAAAAACTAGAAGAACAAAGCCCAGCAGACGTCCCTCTAAAAAGAATTGATAGATCTGCACAATCAAAATGTAGAATCCCATTTTCGTCTACTGAAGGGCGTTTTTCACCATGGTATTCCTGGATACCCGTACATGGGATGTTAGAAACACCTGGACCTGGCTATTATTGCTTAGAAAAACCAAAATGTGGTCCACCTTTTAAGTATGGATCTTTATGTCGAGCTACACGTTTTCCAAAAGCTGTTTATAAAGCTCCTCCTCCAAATGAATATCAAGTTAGTAATGGCATTGAAACAATTCTAGCCACACATAACAAAACATTAAAAGATAATATTGAAAATCAACATAAATTTATTTGGGAGAAACCAAAACCGAAAATTAGTATACCGAATTACGATGAGAAAAGAAATGCGTTGCTGTGGAAATGTATTTCTATATTAAACACTGACGATGAACCACAATACGAAAAAATGCCAAAATACAAGAGTAATATGGATAAAGAGATAAAGAGTAAAAAAAAAATAAAGAACGATCCAAGGCCAACAATGTTAAGATGTTTTTTGTATGCCTATCCTCAACAACCATATTATTGAGTATTTATATATATGTAACTGGCTTTTACCCGCGGTTTCGCTCCCGTCAAATGACTACCCTACATATCCTACGCTACCCTACCCTACCTTCCCTACCTACCCTACACTACACTACCCTACACTACCCTACACTACCCTACACTACCCTACACTACCCTACACTACCCTACACTACCCTACACTACCCTACACTACCCTACACTACCCTACACTACCCTACACTACCCTACACTACCCTACACTACCCTACCTACCCTACTTTACCTAACTTTTTTTTTTAGAATTTTTCTCTCCGTAAAAACCATCATTGAACTTCAAGGAACATATTTAAAAAAATCAGCCAAATCGGTCAAGCCGTTTTCATGTTATGTCGTGACAACGGAAAACGGGTTTCATTTTTATATATATAGATATATTTGTGTATACGTTGTTAACGTAGTTTTTGCATTATTTTTGAATAGTTTGTTTTTAAAATTTAATATTAAAAAATGTAAGAGTTTTGATTTTGTTTTATTATAGCCCGGTCAATTTAAACATTCAAGATTACAATAATTCGCACCTGAAAATAGATATTATCGTTCAATACACCATCAAACATGAAACCTAAAAAATCCTCATCGACCTGTATAAATTATTTTCGGGGTCAAAGATCACAAAAACCACACAAGCAAGTTTCAAGTGTTATCATAAAATTAGCCCAGACAAAAATTGTAGATCAGATAATTATCGACAAAAATTTTCTTAAGGCGAGCCCAGACAAAAATTGTAGATCAGATAATTATCGACAAAAATTTTCTTAAGGCGACCGCGACTTGTAAATTATCCATACAAACGCAATACCAATATTATTTGCATATGAAGCAGATATACACAATAATATGATGTTATGCGGATTCAGACAATAATTGTCTAGGTTCCTACGTCTTCTTTTTTTTGAAAAATTACCCCAAACGAAATTAAAGCGAATTTCATTTTGCACATTTTTACAGCTAAAATGTCATGTTTTCATTTTATTTCTTTATTATAAACAACAACATTTCAAAATACCTCTCCGTAGGAACATAGATAATATTATCAAGTTATAAATACTCGAAAAAAAATTGGAAGCACATTAATTTTTCATTGATCATTTTTGGTATTACGGAACATATGCAAACTCTAAAATTTCCAATAGCTATGTCCACACTGTGCCCTTTCATTTTCAACTTTCGTCTTCATCTTTCTTTTCGACTTGTATTAGTCGTTTTTAACAATTGAATGCGTTAAGCCCCGTATTCATGGCAAACGTTTTTTTTTTAATGGTTTTAAACTAGCGCTTGACTGCGATCCCACCTGATGGTAAGCAACAAAGTTGAATCAACGTGTTGCGGAGTTGCTGTCAACATGTTGCTGGCAACAATGTGTGTTGCAGAGTTGACAACAGCATGTTGACAAGCTCTCGCTCGATGAGTGTAAAGCCTGGTATTCATGGTAAACATTTCTTTAACAACAGTTGATCAACGTTGTTGATGAACGGCAAGAATGTTGCTAGAAACTTTGTTTAAATCAGTATGAGTTGTCCACACGGCAGTCCGCTCATCGAGCGAGAGCTTGTCAACATGCTGTTGTCAACTCTGCAACACACAGTGTTGCCAGCAACATGTTGACAGCAACTCCGCAACACGTTGATTCAACTTTGTTGCTAAACAAATGTTTACCATGATTACGGGGCTTAAACATCAGTTTAGCAACAAATGTTGACGTGTGTGGACGTGTTTGCCACAGTTTATAAACATGGCAGTAGTGTGGTGCAATGATAAAAGTTAATAAATTTTAATAATCCATCTGTCATTCTGAGGTCACTCATCGAATTTTCTCTTTACAGAAGATAGTTTAGAATCCACCATCTTTTTTCTTTTTTTATTAGAAACTAGCTGTCCCCTGCGGTTTCACCCGCATTTTTCGTTACTGCTCCGCTCCCGTGGGTCGTAGCGTGATGGTATATAGCCTATAGCATTCCTCGATAAATGGGCTATTTAACACTGAAAGAATTTTTCAAATCAGTAGTTCCAGAGATTACCCCCTACATACAAACTTACAAACCTACAAACTTACAAATTTTACCTCTTTATAATATTAGTATAGATACTATACATCAGATACAGAAAACACAACAACACTACTTCCTCGGGCAACATTTTAATGCGGACTGCCGTGTGGACAACCCATACTCATTTAAACAAAGTTTCCTGCAACATTCTTGCCGTTCATCAACAACGTTGATCAACTGTTGTTAAAGAAATGTTTACCATGAATACGAGGCTAGGAACGCAACGCTAATATTGGTATTTAGTTCAGTCGTAGTTTGTCAGCTTGTGGAAACATGTGTGACGACAACATTTTACTTAGTGGAATATGTGCTGCTTACTTGGTCTTAAGAAATACCAAAAAAATCAAGCACTACACTTTTAACTGTCATTGCACATGCGTCAAAGGCATGCCCGACTTGCGCTGTTGACTGCGGTATGACGCATGCCCTTGTTGAACAAAAAAGGGCACAGTGTGGACATAGCTAATAGTTATCACCAGCAATCAACTGTCAGTAAGTATTTAGATGATGACTTTACTCCTTTCTGTGTGTCCAAGAATTGTTTATACTATCTGGATTGATTCCATCAACCTCAAAAACGTATTTTATTTTCGTCTCAACTCGAGATAGCGCGCGGTGTTCGCCGGCCTCTTAACTGCCGGCGTGGCACTGCGTGTCATGGCAAAGGATTTTATTAGGTACTAGTTCCGGCGCCCACTGCCAGCATGGCACGGTACGGCATGCCCTGTCATCTCTCGGCATAATGTGGCATCCAGCGGCATTCCGCCTAACCGCTGTGCAAGTTTCAACCATATTTTAACTAACTTACGCCCGAAAGCAATAACCTATCTATCACATATCGGAGATTGAAAAACAAATGAAACAACAGAAAAAATGTAAATTTTTGTATGGTACCTATCATTTGTTTTTCAATCTCCGATATGTGATAGATTGATTATTAATTTCGGCCGTTAGCAATCATAATTCCTCGACACAAAATGACTCATTACGTCTCGCGGATGCAAACGGCCCGCCACGGCATCCCGTGGAATGAAACGGCATGACACGTGATGCCGCAGCGTGCCGCGGCTTCTTGGAGAAACTGCACACTAGCGACCTGGAAGCGCGGCCTAGCTGCAGGGGTTGCGATTTGCAACGCGGCCAAAACCGAGGTTACTATCGTCAGTTGTACATACAGCGCGCATAAAAATGTACTTTGAGGAAAACAGCAGTGCTTTTGTATCTGATACCTAAGTAAGATGCGGAAAGAGAAAAGGAAATAATATTGGGTTCATTCCTTGCTACATGAAAAGCGAACAAAGGGATTATATCATACTTATTTCAATATCATAACAAGTTCTTCTTCATTTGAAGAACTATTAAGAAAATTAATAACAGTACAGAAACAGTATCGAAACAAACTAAAATGAATTCTGAAATCGTTTGCATAGGATTCAAAATAACTTGATTAGTAATAAAAGCCTTTGCCATGCGTGCCATGCGATTGCAGTTGCAGTGGCAGTGGGCGCCGGCCCTTGTCAAGTTATTTTGAATCTTATTTAAATGAGTTTAGAAGTCATGTTACTAATAAATTCTTTAATAATAATGGTAATAAATTTTGTATTGGCAAGATCATAAGCTAGTGCGCCTCACCATCAACGATTGCATCACTGCTTACCATCAGGCGGGATCGAAGTCCAGCACTTGTTTATAATAATTAAAAAAAAAGTTTATGCCGTGGCATGCCATGGCATGCCGTGTCGTGCCGTGCCGTGACATGCCGGCAGTGAGCGCCGGCCCTTATGGGTCATTTTGTGCCGAGGAATTATGATTGCTAAGTTAGTTGAAATACGGTTGAAACGCGGTTAGGCAGAATGCCGTGGCATGCCATGGCATGCAGTGTCGTGCCGTGCTGTGACATGCCGGCAGTGACCGCCGGCCCTTATGGGTCATTTTGTGCCGAGGAATTATGATTGCTAAGTTAGTTATTGAAATACGGTTGAAACGCGGTTAGGCGGAATGCCTCGGGATGCCACGGCATGCCGTGCCGTGCCGTGCCGTGACATGCCGGCAGTGAGCGCCGACCCTTATGGGTCATTTTGTGTCGAGGAATTATGATTGTTAAGTCAGTTGAAATATGGTTGTAACATGCGCAGCGGTTCGGCAGATTGCCGCGGGATGTCACGGCATGCCGATAGATGCCACAGCATGCCGATAGATGTCACGATATTCCAGGAGACGCCACGGCATGCCATCATGCCATCGGCGTGCCATGCCAGCAGTGAGCGCCGGTCCTAAGTGCGTCTGCTTTTCAGACGATTCAAAGTTGTAATCGAATGAACTCGTTTCCACGTCACCTTTAAGGTAGTGTACTTAGCGCATTTTTAGGGTTCCGTACCTCAAAAGGAAAATCAGAACCCTTATAGGATCACTGCCTGTCAAAACCCTTAATTAAAATCATATATTCAAGGGTGAAAAAAGCTGTTAATAATCAAACTTCGGAGTTAACGAAAAGGAATAAAACGAAAGAGAAAAAGATACGGACATATTGCAAAAACCGGGCAACTGCGAGTCGGACTCGTGCACTAAGGGTTCCGTACCAACTTACTTATGAAAACAGTTCAATTCTCGAAGCGAGTCTTGGAGATTTATAATTTTTTTTCTAGCGACGTAACTACAAATTTTCAGTTTGCATATTTTTCCCTATATTTGTGCTTACCTTGCCTTACGCCAAATTTCAAGATTCTAGTTTAACCTATGAAAAAAGTTCAATTCTCGATTCGAGTCTTGAAAATTTTTCTATTTTTATTTCTTGTGACCTAACTACAAATTTTCAGTTTTCAGATTTTCCCTATATTTGTGTTATAAGACCTTGCTTCGTGCCAAATTTCAAGATTCTAGGTCAATGGGAAGTAGCCTATGAATTTCGATTCCTTTGACAATGTCGAAATGTTCGTTTTTTGCAACATGAACGGGCGTATCTTTTTTTCCCGTTGACTTATAAGTTTGATGTGCAAAAATCAAACTGGTAAGTCAAGGCTTCAATGAACCGCGGACTTGAATATATAGTTTTAATTTCAACCTGATATCTTTACGCGTTCCCAAGATAAAGGGTCTTGACAGACAGACAGCCAAACAGACGGATACAGTGAGTTTTTTTCCTTTTGACACTCTCTAAAGAATAAAAATTTGTAGGGTACTTCCCGTTGACCCAAAATCCTGTTGGCATAAAGCAAGGTGTTATAGCACAATCACTATCACTACATTGCCCCGCTTGGGCCGAGCATCGCCGTGTCCTCTTGGGGGCGATTAGTGGCAGTGACCTCTCGCGCAGGCCATGGGCCGGAGCGAGGAGGAGTGGCAAGCAGTCACATTCTTCAGCGAAGCAGTGTATGCTAGCGAAGGAGGCGGCCGCACGCGAGAGGGCACGGACCTCACGCCCCCGCCGCCGGGATTCTGATCCCGATTTCCAGCCACCGTAGGCGCATGCTTGCAGACGGCGAGCAACGGGTAGCTCACCGTCCGGACGTCTGGTAACAGTCCGGACCAAGTCCATGTCATTGACGGCGCGTATTGTTCCACGCGCGCCTCAAAGAGACGTCAACAAACTGTAGGGGCCCTACAGGGTCGAAGCCTTCTGGAGTTTGGGTTGACGAAAGAGATCCCCGGGACCCCAGAATTAGGGCAAAGAAGGTAGGTATAGGAATGGGTATTAGTCAGTAAAAGTCTGACATTCTGCCCAGAGCGGGGTAAGTCATTTTGATAATTCTCCACCTTAATAAAAAAACAACTATTACTACTACTATATAGTTTAAAAAACAAAGTCGCTTCCGGCTGTCTGTCAGTCTGTCCCTATGTATACTAAGATCTTTAAAACTCTGCAACGGATTTTGATGAGTTTTTTTAATCGAGAGAGTGATTCAAGAGGAAGGTTTATATATGTATAATACATGGATAATATAGTAGAGAAACGCTGATAATTTTAAAGGTATCGATTTTATTATTGCAAACGCTGGCTGAACTTTACGAGATGGACCAAATATATGTCTATCTCTTAGGACCCACAATAACCATTTCTTATTCTTTATTTTTTACGAGAAATAATAGCTTATTTAAGAAGCGATTATACCTATTACCTATCTGGCCTGTCACCATGGCATCTGGAAACAACAGTCCTTGCACGCATGGAGCACGATTAGTGCGTGGACATGCAACTGCCGCGACAAGTTTTGGCAAGTCAGACAGATTTCCGGCGGGTCAACAATATTATAAAGCCATCTGATATACCTAGCTATTCAGGAAATAAATACTAAAGTCTGTTTTTATCTCTGAGACTAAAATTACATTACGTGGGTTGTCGCAACACAAAAGGACTGGCATCATTAGAGTGCGTCTAATGAAAGCGTGACCTGGAGTTTCTTTTTTAAATTAAATTGGCAACATTATTACGCCGCAATTGTCGAAAAAATTAAAAAAAAATTGTAAAGTGACTCACAAGCTATTTTTTTTTTAATGTCAATCTACGTACGTATACGATAAGACATTTGGAAACGTTGGGAAACGTAGTCTACTACACCCAATTAACAGCAAGACGAAAGTGACAAACACTTCAAGAAAACGTCATTATGTGTTAGTAGTCCCTCACGCGTTGCCAATTCCCCTGGAAAATGAACGCTGAGCAGAATGGTTGTGAGTCCAAGAAAAGACAAAATGTGTAAGGGTTGTGAATCTACCTCTTACGTCCGGCACTGGATTAGACTATGTTTAGTATGAAGTTAAAAGGAATGGGAACCAGTCTGCGAAGCAGTATTGCATTATTCAGCAAATCTGAACGATACCTGCTAGAGCTGCGGCAATATAAGTACACGAAAGAACCACTGGCAACTGTAGAAACAGGTGGATTTTAGTCAGTAAAAGACTGAAACACTCTCTCATTCCACCCAGAGCCGGAAAGTGTTTTGACTCTGAAAACTTTTAATCACAGAAATCTTAAGAGGCCTGCGGAGACCGCGCGCTATCTCGAGTTGAAACGAAATAAAATACGTTTTTGAGGTTGATGGAAGCAATCCAGATAGTTTAAACAATTCTTGGGCACACCGACTGGAGTAAAGTCATCATCTGCACACTGACAGTTGCTTGCTGTGATAGCAATACAAACTATTGGAAATTTGGGAGAGGTTCCGTAATACCAAAAATGATGAATGAAAAATTAATGTATTTCCAATATTGTTTCGAGTATTTATAACTTGATAATAATATCTGTGTTCCTACGAAAAGATATTTTGAAATATTGTTGTTTATAATATAGGAAAAACAAAATGACATGACATTTTCGCTGTGAAAATGTGCAAATTTAAATTCGCTTAAATTTCGTTTGGGGTAAGTTTTTCAGCAAAAAGACGATGTAGGAACCTAGATAATTATTGTCTGAATCCGAATAACATCATATTATGGTGTAAATATGCTTAAATTGCAAATGATTTTGGTATTACGTTTGTATGGATAATTCTAACGTCGCGCCCACCTTAATAAAATAAAAAATCTTTTAACCGTTTTGCAGCAAATTCGCGAAAAACTCGAATATATTTTTTTCCAAGTGTCGGATCGATGGAGACTTTTTAGGTTTCATTTATGACGGTATGTTGACCAATCATAAGTACCAATTTTCAGCTGGGTGCGAATTATTTTAACCTTGAATGTCTAAATTGACCGGGCTAATTAATATTGGCAAGATTTAATTTTTTCTTTTCACCTGAAATGAAAGGTTTTATGTTACAGGTAAACACGAGGAATCAAATGCAAAAACCTAAAATATGGTACCTAACCGAACGAAGTTACCTACAGTAACATATTGCTAGTATCTTTATGTCAGGCATTCATTTCAGGCATCACCTAAATACCTATAATAAAATTGAAAGTTTCCTTTACTTTATGAGTCAATTATTCAATCTTAATTGGGTTATATAGAAAAACGAATTTGATCAAGATAAAAATATTAGCTCAAGTTTTTGTGATAACAATCTATTAAAGATTTCGTTTTAAAGAAAATTACTAATATTAATAATACCTACAATATGCCGCTTACATTTTGAAATGTGATTGTTATTTTTCTCAATAACATATTTTAATTTAAAATGGCTAAATACGTATGTATGATGTAGTTGATCAACAAAAAATCACTTCGTGGCTATAGAGGTCCATGTCTTTCGGTTTTCTCCTTGTAAGTGATTTCTGGAGCATCCCTGCAGTTACATCAACAGTAATTAGCAAGCATTGCTTCATATCACTCCATCGAGCTTGATATCTCCGTTTCATCACAGAAATGTATTGATGGAACCTTTCTCCATGCTCGTATCTGATAGCAGCTAGGTGGAAAAAATCGAGATGAGAGTGCAATACATGATTTTTTAGGGACATGTTCCATCCAAGATTCTGATAGTTTTGAAGCAGTTCAGTGACCTAGTGTATCACTTGAGTGCTTCCCATTTCTTCTTTTCTTTCCCGTCCAAAACTTTGTCAAACGCAGGTTCTTTTATAAGTTGACGATAATGTGGTGGCCTAATAAAAATTCCTTCGTTCATTTTCGTATCAATTAACCTGGGAAATGTTTGTCTCAAGCTGTGATCCGACATGATCAGGTTTTCAAATGCAAACGTGGTTGTTTCGGTTCATAGCTTTGACAACGTTCTGCAATACATAAAGCTAACCTAATATGTAAGGATGCAAGAAGATAACTTTTGGATCCACGAACGGCTTGGCAATACCAATTTTCTCGCTAGAATTAAGATTTCTTGAAGGCCACTCTCCTCGAATACCTATAACGTGAATCCCAACTATCCCACATACATAATATACAACAACACAACCACATATAGTAAACAACAGTATTTTGTATGCGGAGTATTATACCTATTGGCAACAGAAAATACGAATAGGTATATTAAGAGGCCTGCGTAAATCGCGCGCTATCTCGAGTTAAGACGAAATAAAATACGTTTATGAGGTTGATGGAATCAATCGAGATAGTATAAACAATTCTTGGACACACTGACTGTAGTAAAGTCATCATCCACACACTGACAGTTGCTTGCTGTGATAGCAATACCAACTATTGGAAATTTGGGAGATGTTCCGTGATACCAAAAATAATGAATGAAAAATTTATGTATTTCCAATATTGTTTCGAGTATTTGTAACTTGATTATAATATCTGTGTTCCTACGGAGAGATAGTTTGAAATATTGTTGTTTATAATATAGAAAAAAAAAACAAATAAAAACATGACATTTTCGGTGGGAAAATGTGCAAATTTAAATTCGCTTAAATTTCGTTTGGGGCAAGTTTAAAAAAAAAGACGACGTAGGAACCTAGATAAGTATTGTCTGAATCCGAATAACATCATATTATGGTGTAAATATGCTTAAACTGCAAATGATTTTGGTATTACGTTTGTATGGATAATTCTAATGTCGCGGTCACCTTAAGTATATAAAATAATACTAGCATCTCTAAAACTAGAACTAACCGTTACTTTTTATGTTATTTTTTAATTCAAAAGATGATAATTTAAGAATGCGCTATTTTTGAGTCCGAACCATCTCCATTGTTGGGCAGTGTTTTCAGACATAGTTATACAATTTCGTCACGAGTACAGTAAGTCAGAATATAACAATCGACTCTAACTGCATCAACAAAAAAGTGCTCGACTGCTCGTGCAGCGTGGTGTCATCAGTGGAGTCAGGTATCACTTGTTCGGAATATTGCACGACTGTTTCACGATCAGTCCATTTATACGAAACTAGCTTTAGCCCGCAGTTTCACCCGCGTACATAAAATATAGCCTATGTCACTCAGGAATACAGCAGCTTTCTATTGGTGAAAAAATTTTAGTAATCGGACCAGTATTTCCACAGATTACCTCATACAAACAAAAAAACAAACTTTACCTCTTTATTATATTAGTGTAGATAATCAAAACACTCTGCAAAGTTATGAAAAATTAGTCAAGCTGAAAAATATGATGATCAATCGATTTGGACAAAACAACAACTTTACGAAGACATGTAACATCCACCAACTCGCACTGGTCCCGCGAGGTTACGTATTTCCTCTCCTAGATACGAGGCCTGAGTCCTAACAGTGGGAAAATTACAAAGCCGAAAATGCTTTACGAAATTAACGGTAACAGCTCTAACACCCAATGATATTGTATCCGAACCAATTAAACAAAGAAACATAAGTTTAAAATGTTTATTTTATCTGTGATGGATGTACCTACGTACAATTTAAGCATGTCTGTAATTGATCTGGTTACACGGGACCATCCTCAGAATATTAATTAAAGAATATTTTGTAAACAGGTTGTTGATGTGCCAAAACATAAAAATTACTCGAGTTGATCACTTGCAACTTAGGCTTACTTGCTTGAACGTTAGGTAGTGGTCAAGATCAAGCCTATAAAAAATAATTAAAAAAGATTCTATCATTATTGACTCCTACATGACACCTTTATAGAATTGACCTACGGCAGCTTTGTAGCAGTTTCAACCAGAAATTATGCTCTTCTGACCTTGTGAACATAATTTCTGACTTATTAAGCAAATTAGCAATACTCCGACAACTTACAAAAAGTACCAGATCATTGAAATAACATTCCATTTAATCAGCAGGGATAAATACATTCTATACAACATAACAGGCACGCCTCAACGTCGACAGAAGGTTGATAAAAACATTCTCTCTGTCATTCTTATTGAACAATACGTGCCAATGAACTTACAAAAGGATTTATATATCAACCAGTGCCATTGTATTTTGAGAGAAACATTGATCTGCGTATCTATGTTAACTAAAAACAGCAATGTTTAAGTTCAACATACTGCCTTTGCGCTAAACACAAGAGACAATCTTACACAGTGCAAAACAAGAGTCGCTAAGTCGTTACTGGTTAAAGTAGATGAATAAGGTTAATAAAAACCAGTTAACAATAGAATTTCTGTTGCAAATCATTGGTCGAAACACAAATATTGATTAACTGAGATATGCAGCTGAGAATCATCAACGAAGAAGCGTAGGTCCCGTGACTCACAGGAGTCAATTTTGACAACATAACATAGTAGAAAACTGCTTAGTGTAAACAAAAGCTCAAAATAAATAGCCATAAACATCAGAGTAACCATATGAAGGAGCATAAAATAAAGCCTGAACTTTCCTGAAATAAATACAAGTCACCAATTCTTTAAAAGCAGTGTTTCCCACGTGAACCCGAATATGACAGAAACAACAAAGCAACTAGCAGAAAAGTAAGTAACTATAAGAACTAGGTGAAAACATAAGGATACTGAAATAGAACGAGGTTCTACCGAACAGTATACCTACGCCTACGTATGATGTCAATTGACTGTCCATACTATTACATTGAGATGCTTATGATTAGTAAACCGTAGCGGTTATATTCCAGGAATATAACTCACAATATCAATCGAGTATTTCACTCAAGCTGCCAGGCAGCTTTTGTATCTCTAGTGTAGGTGGAATTCATGACCAGAATCGAGCCAGAAGTGCACAGCAGAAAACGCACGATAGTCAATGAGCTCAAGGGTAAAACAGTGTTACAAAGTATGATAATATATATAATAATTCTCCCAACCGAATTTTGATCACAGATTTTACAAGTACGAGGTCGAGAACAGACTAGTACCTATGTAGGATATAATATAGGGCCCAAGCCTGTGCGCAAACAAAGGTGAACTCTGTTTACCCTCATAGTCCAAAGAGTCGGTAATCCGACACGACCGAGGAGAGGTCAGGCGAAAGACAAAGGCTTGACGTGCTGTCCGAGGAACAATACGAATTTCAAACTCCGTGCTACTGATTCCTAATGGAAAAATCCAAAATCACTTTTTACACGACCACTAGACAACACGACAGTTAAGATAAATCAAATTCAGTGCCAATTCAGGACGTCTACTTATTCGACCAAAATTTCGCGTTTTTTCTACCACGTTTCCATTTGTTTCCGAAATTTCGAATGAACGAAAATAGTTTGACGTTTCGAATCTCTAAAAAAAATAAAAAATGTTCTAAACAGATACCTAGACTATTCGGAATTTTAACGTCAAACTGATGAAACACGCGAAATTTCGGTCGAAACTTCGTATTTATTACTTCTTTTGGTGTACAATTAAGTTTATGCCATTCTATTCTATTTCGGAGAAGAGAGTAGGCATCCTGAAATCGCATAGTATAATCAGAGGATGGTTAACATCTTGAAAACCTCCTTCTTCATCCTCCTCCTCCCTCATGACCTAGTCTAGATATCTCTGCGTGACGCACGTTTCTGTGTAGCGCTGTTACACTTACTTAGCGTCCATTAGTGCATTACTAGGACACCTCAGGGTGCTTTCATAACATGTCATGTCATGTCGTACCCTTTATCTTTGCTTTAACAAAACTGTAAGGTATAGCTTTTGTTTACTTCGCTACGAAGACTTTTCACCTTACATTGTGGTGAATTTGCTCTGGAAAAGCAAAAGGTTCAGAAATTGTGAGTTTGCACTTTGCTAGAGATTCCAAAATGATGGTCTATGCATAGCGTTAATAAATCTCGCAACAGAGCGAGAGGAGTACCTGAACTGTGGGAAAAGCGGTATCCATATCCACTACCTATTGACTTTTTTAAATCCAAGAATGACCTGCCTTTTAATCATCAATTGCATAAGCTTATTGGGAAAGCGCAAATCGATCTCTACCCAAGCAGCCCGTTGCAAACCTAATTTGGTGAAAATATAGGAGATTATTAGTCATTCAAAAACCCTAGGCGAGTATAATTAGACTTTAGACCAATTGCTGGAGTGTCCCAAATGTGACTCTACTTGCACTCTAGATGAGCTGAATCTCGCCTAAGACGATGCAATTAACGTAGTCAAAACTCAACCAATAATAATATTTCCTGAGCTTCTTTTTCCGCTTTATCGCTGTTCACGAAGTTTATTTAATTGGCGTTGAAAGTTTAATCGTAGATACGTAGAATTACACCACTAGTAATTCTCATTAGCATTCTCGGCCTTGTAATCTTCCCACTGTTGGGACTCAGGCCTCCTCTCTAGGACAGGGTACACACGACAGGGGACAGGGTCACATGTCGTCGAATTTTCGGTTCTAGGACACGTTTTTTGGGTTTTCTCATAAAGTTTTCCGTTACTTTTTTTAGAGCAGCGGAGATGAAATAAATTACACAAAATAATACGGCTAATTGGGTTTAAACCCGTGACTTACAAGTCGGGGCAGTTACCACTGGGCCACCACCGCTCCACTGTATTTCGCATTGCATGTAAAAAAATTATAGATAAGTATTCTGCTGTGAGGTATAAATGTTTAAACCCGTAATAGTGGTTATATCCATAGCAAAAGTCATCAAGCAGTGGCCGTATTTTCAATCTTCAAAACTAGCAAAACTCAACTCAAAGGATCCCATGTGTTATCTTAATTTCCTCAAATCACATTTTCAAAGGGCGTGACGATTGAAACACTTGTGGTGTTCGGCGTGCAGCGTGCAACCAAGAACAAAATGAATTCGACACGCCGAAGCTCGAGTCATTGTAGGACAGTGTACATTTAGTAGATTCGTTGAGTGAATCACTGCGGTTTGTGTATAATCTGCTCGTTACTCATACGTGTCTATGCTGTTAAATGCCAGAAATAAACCTAGATTACATGTGTAACCAAGCTTTTTTTAAACATTACTTAATATTATTCACAGAGGTTATCATGGCGGATGCGACATTATGATGCATGGTCACTGACTAGTGACACTGATTGTGTAGAGATCTCATCGGCTGGTAATCGGCCAGAGCCGATTGGTGTCTCGGCATAGAGCGGTGTGGCCTCGCACACCAATTTGTGTGAAAACGAATGGCGGGAGAAGAGTTAGTCAGTGCAGACGAATTCAGTCAGTTATTTTCCCCACCGCTTTTTCCGCTATGACGATGTCAGCCAGTGGTAAAGGAGCGCGGCGTGCGACGCGATTGGTCGGCGGCGCAACCAATGTGCGCGCCCGGAGCCTGTCTGCCCTAGGCACGAAAGGGACCGCGACGACGCCCGGACAGTCCGTCCTGGGCCCTTGCGAAGGACCGTGTTGTTGGCACGACTTGCATGACGTGCCGCCGATCGCTTGTCAACAAATGTGATTTTACATCGTCTGTGCCATTTTCGCGGATGTCGCAAAAGTATCACGTGAACCCTAGTAGACGATATCTTCACGTGAGTATTTATTCACAATTTTTTTGTTTCCCCTTTGTGGCAAAAGATGGCGCTAGGTGTTGCGTTGAATGACCGTGTCATTGAACTAGGTTATTGTGTTCGTGTGTGTCAGCCTTTATCAAAATGCGTGCACTCTTGTTTATTAGTTTTCTTATAAAAAGTGACTCATTACTCCGTTATGGCGCGTGAATTCAAGCTGCTATCATGTGTGGGTTAGTTTGTCAAACGTGTGGAAAGTTCAATGGTTTATATGACATTACGCTGGTGAAGGAAGGGTGACGGTGAGCGATGTTACCAACTAAAAATAATCTTATAGTTAAACTATTGAATTCCGTCGGAAATTCCTAACAGATGTAAAATATTCAGCTGCAAGGCTAATTTCAAAAAAGCTTATTAAATCAAATACACTTGAAAGTAATAAAATCACTATTGTTCTTAAATCTAAAGAAATGTCGTACACATTATAAACAAAATTAAAGCATATAGGATAAGCTTTACAAAAACATGAAGATCATTGACCTTCACTTCATTGTTACTCACAAAAACCAACCCTACACCCTACCCCAAATTCACCCATTTGCATTTCACAACTTGCACCCTTACCCGGAGCTACAAAAACGGCGTTTTTATATATTTTTATCTATCAGATTCTGCCAACGTGATAATGTCTCTATTGGGAACAGACAGACTTATTGGAAAAATATGGATACCACACCGCAGAAGCTATTCAAGTTATTACCTTGCCCAAAGCAGGCCACACACAAAATGAAGTTCCTCGACCGCTACATTTGAACCGTTTCCCTGATCTTCGCGTATGCCAAAGGTTTCAAGAGACCAGAGGGTACTTTCAGCGACCAAGACCTGGTTGGTGGCGCATCATAGGATCAGGGCGAGATGATCGCTTTCTTGTAACAAGTACTTTGAGAAATTGGCTACTGCACGCGGTTGAACTAAAACAAAAGCTTCAACAAGTTCGCAATGTCAGCATAAATCAGTGGACAACTAGAAAAAGACTGGGTGGAGAAGATATGACTGCATAACACCCAGCAAATGGTATGAAACTGACCACAGCTCACCGACAAGCCCGGCTTAATTTGTCACGGAACACTTAAATTGGATGTATGCCTAATAGCAGGCTGTTGCGTTTTCTAATAATTGCAGAATAACTTACATGATCAAGGTGGACGCTTTATTATCTACAGCAGGTTATCAGGGTGATTTAAACAATGCTGCATAAGCGAACAGGTGGCTTTTGGAGGCGTTTCGGGGTGGCATAATGTTGGACACTAAAACTGACATTGTATTTATAAATGGGGCAAATACTGGTCTGATATCGAGAGGGTTGACGACTTCACGATTCGTCAAAAAAGCGCTTGAAGAATATGAAAAGCCGTTTGTGGGTTTTTTCACTTTAATGCACGACAAGACCAATTCACATGGCGTTAGAACAGTTTGCGACTACATGGAAAACGTTGGAATCATCGCGATAGAAAGGGCAAGCTCAAAGTTTTGATTTTAATCTGATTGAACATATTTTCTGGAATGATCTCAAAAGAAGAGTTAGAGCAAAAAGCCCGGCTTTTGCTATATATAACGCGGCTGCGATTACAATTTGTCATTAACGAGGAGTGGGACGTAAAACCACAAGATTTCATGGTAAAATTAATACGGTCCGTGAAAAATCGATTAACAGCTGTAATTAAGGCAAAGGGAGGGAATTAATAAACTGGTTAGCCAAGAATTTAAAGTTTGACTGTCATATTTGGTTATTTTATCCCTATGTTGGAATATTGTGGTCTAAAACTTTTCAAAGGTACTTTTTTACTGTCATATATTATATCATTGGAAAAATAATGAAACAGTCTTTCAATTAATGCATTTTTTTCACATTCATGACAAATACTGGCTAACAAGTCATGATGTGCATTTTTTTGCTCTCGAGCGTAAATAAGTTCAATTCATGAAGTAATTTTATATTTTTATGGGTAGGTTTAATTGTATCATAATTCAAATAAGTAACTTACTTAACTATTACATAAATTAAAATGAGAATGCCCTACCTATCTTAGAAAAGTATAATAGCAAATTTTTTTTTTTTTTTTTTAGTCGTTATACTACTAGAATATTCTAAAAAAAAACTGGTGTTCGTCCTCTATTAGAGAGCAAAATACCTACCTACCAAACTAAATATAGGTCTAGACTAAATATAGAAAATCAAAAACAACTAGATATTAGGAACCCTGGAAATAATAAAACAGAATAAACTAAGATTTGGTTTCACAATGAACGAATATATTTTTATAAACTTTTCCAAATAACCATACTTACTAAAATAAGCAAGTTGAATAAAATTTTAGCCTGAAAACTAATATAAAAAAACAATACATAACTAGCTGTTAAAATAAAACTAAAGATAGTGATACAAATGAATTGCACTCATCATACGTAATACCTTGTTTGAAAAACTATCTAGTACATTTTGATACAAGTATACTAGTGTTATGTTGAGAAACCTTTTCATTGCAAACCGAAGCGAAATCCGCTCGAGCCGTATGCTTTGCCGCTAGATATTGTGGTTAAGGCAGAAAATGCAATAGTCTGTCAACATCTATATCAAAACTAACATGTATGGCAACTTCGGGAAATTTTCTTTGGGCGAAAAACATCGTTTTATACAATATCTTGGAAATTTGCACTCGACTCTAAAATACCCTCACCTGTTACTCGGGTAAATTTCGACTCGGTAGCAATGACAAACTTTCTCTACTTGTATCAAAAATTACTATTAAGACATCATGGGAAGGCCGCCCTACCTGGACTGAAAGGTTATTTCGACTGTACGTCATTATAATTGAATGAGAACTTTATCAGAAGTCGAGAAACAGGTTTCATAAACCCAATTAAATAAATATCAAGAACAAGGGTGTCTGTTTCAGATCTAGCCTCGACCGTTCTTAATTGCATTTTACTTTAATTAACCTTGCACATTCAATGTTTTGTTGTTTCATCGGTGCTTATAAAGAGACACAAACCTGTTTAGTTTTGTTTGCTGTACTTAGACGCTCTTGATTATTTATCGTCTGAACTCAGAATGACCCTCAAAGTAACCCCTTGACCACCACGAGGTATAAAAAACCATCCCAAATTACACGTTGGAGGATTACCTTAGGGAACGCTATTCAGCGGAACGGAATGTCGTCCAGCGGACCACGATTCCATTCATTATTCGAATTTACAGCTGACGACGGTATTCATTGTTGGTTCGATAGGGGTTTTACTAGTAGGATTTGCTGTTGAACCGGCATTGTAAAGCGTGTGTCTGATATTAGTAGTTGATTGTTGAGGTGCAGTAGTAGTCTTGTTGCATGGAGCAAGCGAGAGCGTTGCGCGACAAAACACGGTCGAGTTTCCGTCAATATCCGTGGAGCAACGACACTACAACGCCTGCCTGTTCACTCTTATTATTACGTCAAAATTAAGTATTCATTGTATTGTGTTAATACTTTAAACAAACCCGTATTTGAATGTCACAAACACATGAGCAGTTGAGCAATGTTAGATTATGACCATTTTAATTTTAATTACACCAATTAATACAATTTACTCACTCGAGCCGAAAGTGGTAAACTGGTGTTTATATTTTGGAATGTGTTATCCAAAAACAACTACTTAAAAAATCTGGCACGTCTGGTTTGAGAAATATACAGTGTTTAGTGCATTGTGTGCCAAATTGATATGCTTGACTGGAAGGGTCAGCTGCTATCTTTTCAGACCCCAAAACATTTCTCATGTCCTGTTGATATTTTGTAATGGACTTTTTATGGTTTTATTAAAAAGGACCCAAATTATACATTCAAATACAAATATTAAAATCTGTATAAGGCATAGACTCAGAATTTTAATTTAGTGTCAAAATTAGTTTTTTAGGATTCGGTACCTCAAAGAGAAACATGACTTATAAATCTCTATGTAAATTCCCTAGTTTTGAAGAAGAAATCGTGTCACATAAGGTTAATATTCCAAATTATGAATTGAAAAAACCTATTAAATCTATCATTACATGTTTATAAAATCTGTCTCGTATCTCTCTTTTCGTGATTGTTAATAGAAATAAAAAAAAAAATATTTTTTACAAATCTTGCTCAAATTGTTGCTGTTGGAAATGCAGGCCCGACATCTGTTTCATATTTCAATACACAGAACTTGTTGTACGTAGTCATATTCCCTCCTTTATTGTATTGAAAGCCGTTTCAAACCGTTCACCTAGTCTGTACCGTTCTATTGGAACCTCCATGACGTATACCAGCTCTTTGGCACGTTCCCCGGACCCAGACCAGACCTTTGCACAAAAACCGTGTGTCAAAATACGAAACAGATGTCGGGCCGGTATTTACAACAGGGGCCTAAGTACAGTCTCATTTTTGAGATCATGATCGTATTTAAATCTTATTATACTTAATTCAAAATTTCAATTCTGATACCGAAATCTAAACGATCAAAATTTTTATAAAATCTTGTGGTAATTGTATTAATTAGCAATTAATCATTAAAAAAGTAATTAAAAAACTATTTATGCAGTACGGATATGATTATTATTTTCTCGGGTGACAAATGCAGGTATTTGTTTGGTTTAAACAAAAGATCCTCGAACTAGCCAAGCGCCGATGGGTCCAATTAGCCTGAAGTCTTGTTCAGTACTCCAGACGGCTCCGCTGTCGATAGCTAATAATTACTCGTTTATCTGCTTCTGATCGTATTTACTTTGCTTTTTTTCTAAAGTAGGTATTGTATTTCACACGGATTTGTAATCGACAATCTGTATTTAGATGAAGTGCATTCATTTTATGTTTTATGCCTGACTGTTTGGTGACGGATATCGCTAAAAGGCATATACTGTAGCCTTTATAAATCGATTGGCCGATTGTTTTGATTTCTGTGTTTGGTCGAATCCGTTTCCGATTCAGTAATAGTCACCCAACATCATACAAAAGCGTGCTTGTTTAAATTAAAGTCTATTGAAGAGTGACCATGCATAATATACGTATTATAGTAGGCATACCCCAAGGTAGTGTTTTGGGCCACACTGTTCCGAAGGTAACCTAATTGAAATTGTAAAAATAATCCCAATATGACGTTTCTTGCAAGCCTTTTGGCGAGCACAAACTCAAGAAAAAAAACAAAAGTAGGCACAAAATTGCCTGGATTAAAAGTTAATTTCTGGTAATCACTGGGCCCGTATCGCTGTTTGCAGATTCTATTTCGTCATACACTCGTCCCGTGTAGTAGAGAGTGTGTAGTCGAGCCTACTTATTTTCGTAGAGGCAAGATAAATCTCACGTTCCGAAACCCAGAAAACCGCATTTGACTGGTCTCATCTGCAGCGAAAGCTGCTTGTCATACGATAATTACCTAACTTGTTTATCCTTGCCTAATTCTTGTAAAAACTGCGAAATACTGCGACGTCCCATTCTCTCTACATAACACACGGGGTGGAAAGTGGTCAATAACTGAATAATTGTTTTGTTGATTTATTGATGAATCATAAGTACCTTCATCTTCTTCTTTTCGTGTCGATGTACTCATACAAAATTTCTTCTGACCAGTATTTGGCAACCAGCACGGCTCTGTCATTAGCCTCGCACAGATCCTGAATAGTACAGGTGGTTGTGCAGGATTGGCAGCATAGCCTGTAATCATGTCCTGTGTAGCGGCTGTTAAAGATGGATCGAGGAAGCCCCATTTGGCCAGATTTTTGATTTATTGATTGTTCTTACAGCGGCCATTCTAGGCCCGCAGTCGGTTAAGAGATTTCCAGATTGGCTACTTTAATTCGCGCCCAAGAGGGAGATGATGGTGTGATGAAGTGTGGAGGAGTTGGGAGTCTCTGCTTCCACAGCGCGGTTAATGAAATATGTGGTTATACAATATACAATTAGAGATACAATTTTTTTTATTGGATATTCGACCGTTAGAATTTCCAATAAAAAAAATTGTATCTTTAACATTACTTATTGGATTGTTGTGTGTACTGTCACAATCACTCCGATTGGAACTGGGGCTCTATCTTTGTCAAACTGACTAAACAATAAGACAATATCACTCGTCGCTAGAGGGAGCTGCTAACCTTTTTTAACAATCTTTTGTCAAGTTTAATGTGTGTTAATTAACAGGATCCCTAAAAGGAAAGATTCTAAAAGATAAAATTTAATGAAGCTTTTATTATGACATACACACAAAATAAAATACTCAACATTATACTGCCGACAGTTAATAGAGACTTAATTTTTGTACATAATTATTACTGTAGGTACCTTTAACGTTGCGTAATTTATTCTGAAAACCAATAATTTTTGAATGTTATATGATTATGTCTATAGTAGAGCTGTACTTTAATGTTATCTACATAGATAAAAGGAAAATCTGACTGAATGACAAATCAACGCACAGCCGAAACTACTCGAAGAAGAAATAATAGAAGCATAAATTGTGAAATTTTGCATGAAACCTTTTCCTTTCCCGTAGGCAAGAACTAAGAAAGAATTTTTCAAAATTCGTCCCCTCAACTGGTAAAACAGGTGTTCAATGTTTGTTTGTATAGAGTATTTTCACGTGGATTTCTCTGGGGTAGGTGTTTCATAATTTTATAGGGTGAAGTTTTGTTAATGTTGAAAGCAACTTTCAAAAAGAAAAAAAAACAACTGAAATTTCAAAGCGAATCACTACTAGGTTTTCATAGCAATTTGCAGCTTTCTTTGATGTTAACGTCGTCTGAAAATTAGGCACGCCAAGATAATTGATATTTTTTGCTTAAAATTTTGTTAGCTTCTTTCACCGAGGCCACTGCCCCAGCCCTGGTCTCTGCCAGGAAACGGAAGAAGAAATTGAAGGCTTCTGAATTAGAATCAGTTATCACACCCTAGGCTATCATCGATTATGTAGAATTCGAAGTAGCATAAGGGCTCGGCAAATTCTATTTTTTATTAGAAGACTTGTGGTAGATATAGAGATTGCTTTTTTTAGCTTGGATTGGGAGCGGGACGGTGTCAGACTTTTACTGACTAAAACCCACTCCTATGTTACTTCTTTGAGATGTCGTTGCCATAAATCACCCCCACAAGGACACGGCGTTGATCTGCCCAAGCAGGGCATACCTCCATCCTTTGCTCAACAGTGTCGTCCAGGAGGTCCACACAATCGTGATACCCGGGTGTTTCTTTTGCACGCACTTGGTGCAAGAACTTCCAAACTTACCATATCCAGTCAGGACCTGTGTTATTCGGAAGGTGTGGACCCCACGACGTCTTTCCAGCCACTCCACCAACCACCTCAAAGAGAAGACGTACCGCAACAATAATCTTCTTCTGTGTCGTTACACTCTTGGCAGTGGTCGTGGTTGTCATGAGGGTAACCTGCCACGTGGCCTCGTCCCGTTCACCGTCCCTTATACAACAAGGCGTTCGATGGAGTCACTTTCGCGTCGACATATATGGCCAAAGTATTTAAAAATACGACTGCGCACCAAAATGGACAAGCGCTCCTTGACGCCCAGTTCCATCAGTATGGAAGCGTTTGTTCGGAATTCGGTCCAGGAGACCCCGAGCATCTTTCTCCAACACCACATTTCCAGAGCGTCAATCTTTTTGGTCTCCGTCTGTCGCAAGGTCAATGTTTCAGCGGCGTATAAAAATATGGGAAACAATTAATGTTTTAACGAGCCTGGTCTTCGTGGCTTTAGTTACTTTCCTGTTCTTCCATATTTTCTTGAGCTTATCCATTGCCGCCCTGGACAGAGCCATTACCACACGCAGCAATTATAGCTTGCCTTATTAGATGTTGCCTAGAGAGGGACTTCAAACATCACAACTTCATGTTTATTTCGTGGTTCGTAATCCTTCGAAAGCGTTCAATAATTTCTGAACATGACTTTTCATCATCTAATTTCTTGAAATTTAGGAATTCACTCCAATACAGAGGTACAGCTAGAGCTTAATAACTCAATACAATTAAATATGAAAAAAACCTGTTCACTCTGTTTAGTAAATGTAATATCGAATTAATATCATTCGGATTCGAAACTGTCATCATTATCATCATCTACCTAGCCTTTTTCCAACAATATTGGGGTCGGCTTCCAGTCAAGCCGGATTTACCTAAATACCAGTATTTTACGAGGAGGAGACTTGAAACTGTAATGGTTATATAAACAATTTATTTAAAGGTATAAAGTACGTGCTTGGATTTGAGTTGTGAATACCAGCCCAGTCTAAAATACCATTACCCACAACAATACCAGTCATATCCATTCAACAAGTAATTTGGGACAGGAACATGATGCTATAAATTGAACTTACACAAATAAAGAAACCGGCAAGTGCGAATCGGACTCGCGCACTGAAGGTTCAGTACAGTACCTTCTTATCAAAAAACAGTTCAATTCTCAAATCGAGTCTTGAAGATTTTTTTTTAAACACTTTTTTGTTTCATGTGACGAAACTAAAAATTTTTAATTTTCAGGCTTTTCCTATTTCTGTACCATAAGACCTAGCTGTATGCTAAATTTCAGAATCCTAGGTCAACGGGAAGTACCCGTATGTAATTTTGATTCCCTTGAGAGTGTTGAAATGTACGTTTTTGGTGACATAAACAGCCATATCTTTTTTTTCGTTAACTTAGAAATTTAATTTTTACACAGTTCAAAGGACCGCCTACTTGAGAATATGATTTCAATTTCAACTCGATACCTCTACGCGTTCTCAAAATAAAGGATCTTGACAGACAGACGGACAACAAAGTTATCCTATAAGGGTTCCGTCTTTTTTTCCTTTTGAGTAACGGAACCATAACAACCAAAGGGTGTTAATTAAGTCGCTATCGTAATCAACGAATTTCATTAAACTATTCTTTGAATCAGCTACAGGAAAATGTTTCACAAATTGAATTCTCACAAAATATACATAGGTAGGTAGGTTTCCTATTTTAACAGCGGCCGGGGGGCGGAAGCGGTGAAACACAGAGCGATACAGACGATACAGTACCGCCCCTGTGCAACGCTTCGCTCACTTGCCATTCACAGCAAATTGAATTTTTTCCATAGCATAGATGTTCCGTCCATTCTTTCATACTCTATCATTTGACGCTATCTTTCCTACTAGAATTACTGCTGCTAGGCTTGTATTTTCCACTTCAAAAAACTTGTTGTAGCAATCTAAAAAAAAATAAGAAAGCAGTACCTTTGACCGTGTATGATAGTCGAGTTTAAACGAAGTACGGAAGTGATAAGGACAAGTAATAAGAATTTCTTCGAATTCATAAACTTATAAGAAAAATACTCAGAAAGAAAATAATTGCCGGAGAAAACTCACGAACAATTTTATAACAGCTAATATCGGAAAAAATGTTTTCCAAGAAGAGGGTACTACCTCGAACAGAGGGGGGTAAGAGGGGGAGGAGGAAGCCGTTGTCATAGGAGATCGATGTAATACCAGATTGTTATGGAGCCATTGCAGACAGCCCTCACGTAAGGCTTGCTCTTTTTATTAATTAGCATTGCCATGGATACCGACTACCGTCAGGACACAAGCTCGGTCGGTGGCGCACCTATACGGTAATGACAGGTGTCCGGTTCTGATGTCCGGAGGAAATGTAATGAAAAATAGTGGGCTTTGAGAAAATAATTCTTTTACGGGTTCAATTTTTCTCCTTTTACGTGGTCTCCTGTGTCGTTAGTATCGTGGTTACTCGCTTAATTAACTTTTGTCTATGATTTTTTAACTTTGTTCTTTACTATTTGCCTTCAATTTTCGGTTTTTATTTCAACCTTTCTCTTCGTACCTCATCACTACCTCATACTCAAATCTCAAATCTACTTTATGTCGAGTGAGGTCTTGGACTTCTCAAAAAACAAAAGATTAGTTTTTTATTGAATGTTGTTCAACTCGATCGTTCGTGGCAATATGCGTTACGCTAAGTCGTGAAACAGCAGATTGGTTGTGTATATTTATATGAATGCGTTTGTGCGGACAGGCCACACAGCGGGGCCCCCGTGGGGCTTCTAATTTCGTATTGTCGTTTCAATGTGACACCTGACCCGACCACATTAAATGCATCTACATACTGTGTAGGCACCGCACGTCCCTTTATGATCGTACCTATAGCGACACACACAATTCACTTCGTACGTTTTGAGGAAAGCAATGAATAAAGTTGACGAGTGCCAAGTATTTTTTGGTTCAAAACGGTAAGTAGTTTATAGGCATAGATTAATTTCAGTACGTAAATGGGTAATAATTTTAATAGGTACTCCATTTAATTTTGTATAAAGCACCGAAAATTTGATAAACG
Organism: Mythimna separata; assembly: GCA_030763345.1. Taxonomy (NCBI): domain Eukaryota; kingdom Metazoa; phylum Arthropoda; class Insecta; order Lepidoptera; family Noctuidae; genus Mythimna; species Mythimna separata. Next base: position 13,895,313 of record CM061167.1, on the reverse strand, counting down.
AAATCCCTCGTTTCCATATTAATTAATATGCGGAAACAGAATAACTAATGAGAATACATGTATTGGAAAGTAAACAACATCAAAGAGACGCAAAATCAATACGGCCCACACGAAATACACGCATAAATATATTTCTACGGGTATTTAATATTATATGAACGTTAATATTAACCGCAGGGCGTGGTGCCTAGTTGCCTACTTTGCTGTTTTAACATTTCCATATTTACCAGCCTCGACTTACAGTCAAGCGCTCTGGGAATCTTACCTTCTGGCGGTATCCAAGTAAAATTACCTATTAACTTGGTAATCCCCGAAGTGTCGAGACTGTCACGGCACAGAAAATGCCATTGGAAAGCCTTTTTCAACTTGAAGTAGCAATGTCGTGTCGGTGACAATCGAATACTTATTTTTATGTTTGTGAATGCGTACGGATGCGAATTTTCCTTATAACTATAGGATTGTAAGTCTTCTTGAGAAGTAACCCTTTATTGCTTCTAGACCAGTGTTCTCCACCTCCTCACCTATAGAAGGAACAGAAGTGAGTTTTAGTCAGTAGAAGTCTGACTCGCCCTCCCGCTCTGCCAAGTCATTCTGATGATTTCCCTCCCACCTTAACAAAAACCTCACCTCTGCTATCATCACCAAGCTCGATCCTATCAATTGTAATAAACAAAGATGCAACATATTTTTATTTTGATGTTTGCTCATTTTTCAATTTCCTGAAACAAATATTCATTTGATTGGGTATTATATTTATTTTGTAAACAAATGAAGCAATGAATGCTGAAGTGCTGTTGTGAACTATTATTTTATTTTTGTGTTATTTGCTTTTACTCGTAATTGATCGCAGCTGAAAGAGTATATGTATAACGAATCAATCGAACGGACTGATACTGATACATTTAGCAGCATTCTATATTTCTATTGTTGTACAAATTACATACTTGATATTTTTACGATTCTACAACTTTCATTGTGATATTCACGTAGTCGAGCAGAGGAATTTTTCATCCCAGGTAGCGAGAAATTGCTAATATCCAAGCAATTTTCTTTAAAATCCTTTGTTAGTATTGTGATAGAGAGCAGGTTAGCTTTATGCAATAAAGCTGGAGTAGCCTTACCCACTTTGTTACTGACTACATCATCATTATCTACCTAGCCATTTTCCAACTATATTGGGGTCGTTCCAGTCAAGCCGGATTTAGCTGAATACCAGTATTATACTTTGTTACTGACTATCTACCAATTACATAAATTGACAACACCACTTCGGGTAGGTTCAATTATGTTTTTACTACACTGTCAGACGTGCCAGTTATCATTAAAATATGTTATGTTGGCGAATAATGCTGCAAAATTGAGTCATTAAAAAATAAAAGAGCAGCGAAGCGGAATAGAGGTAAGGGGACGGCGAGTTGAAAGTGTTAAGTTAAAGAAAGTAGGTCAAACTCTCTATCTGCTACCCCATGCCATGATATATGGCCCAAACACTATTATTGCTTACCAAAATCGACCAAATTAACAACCACTTAGCCACCCCCACAATAGCGGTTCTGAGTCATTAACTGTTAACATTGATAGCTCTATTTTCAAAGGGCTCAACGGCATAAATCTATAACTGTCACAAAGTTAGTTAAGTTGTAGTAAGCCCTTCCCTGCCGGAGTCTGTGTTTCCTGATAGCTGCAACTTAAGAGTCTTTAAGTCAAGAGTGAAAAGGTTAATTTTAGGCAAGTGTGCTTTATCGTCGTCCACATCATCGCTTACTAAGGTGAGATAGTGGTCAAACCCGAGCCTATTATAAGCCCGTGGTGTCCCACTACATAGCAAAGGCCTCCCTTCCATTTTTCCATACCTTTCGGTCTTTAGCCACGACAACAACGCGAGCCTATACATAGTTTAAAAAATAGCCTATTATGCTTAATAGATTCTACACTGAAAATGCTTTCATCATCGAAGTACATCAATACAGTATTGAACTAATTGATGGTCCTCCTCGTAAAGGAGTGTCTTAGGTCAATCTCTTGATTATTCTGACCCTTGGTCTAACCAGCAGTAGGTACAGTGCTCGTATTGAACTTTACAAATATTCACGCCTCTACTATATTGTGTTCTAGTTGGTTGTCTTAAGAATGGGAAATCTTCTTTTCATGTAGACGGTACATCTAGATTTGTTTACTGTTTGGGTGCTAAATCCGTGCGTTCTGCCTCAAATGGTGTATAGTCTGGTCTCCCGTTTCAACAAATTTAGAAGATTAACTTGGGTAGGTATCTACGCAATTAATTTAGTGATTCTCTCGTAGGCCACTGTAGTTCTGATTTCCATAATGACAAATGGGCAAGTTATCTTCATCATATTATATTCTTATATCAATTCAAGACTTTTTCTTTATAGAGTTTTTTGTTTGCCAAGCATCTACAAAGATTTTTGAATCGATTATTGTTTCGTTTGTAGTATAAGATGTCTTGTCTGTCTTTCCATGTCATACGTTGGTACAAGTTATACCCCAAGTATTTAACTTTGCATGGCGGTAAAGGATTCTGGCCAAGTTTGACTGTTGGGCACACTCCTTATCAACGTGGATATGATGTAGTGTGATTTAGAGGTACTCACTTCTACACTCCATCTTCGTAACCATTCAATAGATTGGTTCAGCTGGTTTTGTAAACATCTATTGGCTTTGTCTGGAATTGTTTCACTACTGTGTCATCCACAAAAGTTGCAACATTTTTTAGGTGTTAAATCATCAAAATGTTATCTCCCGCTCTGGGTGGAGCTAGGAGCAAACTTCTAATGACTAAAACCCAACCTGTTCCTTCTTTGCCCTACTTACTGGACCCTGAGGTTCTCTTTCGTACAGCCCAGGGACAATAGATGTTTGTTGGCACAAACGCATATTTTTCAACTATGAATAAGTATTATATCACAGCATTCGCAGCATAGCTAACAGGCACTGCAAGCTGACCCGGTGGTTGAGTTACGCTGTCGCTGATCGATAAAAACCATGTCACCATTAAAACCACACAAAAGGTTAACTGCACTGTTATAATAACATATTTAGTAAGAAACTAACAAGACTTTTTTTTAAGAAGTTTTCAATGAAAATAATATTCATTACATAAATCATAGTGAGCTTTTATTTAATTATGACTATTCCATAATTCTGAAACACGATATGGTTATTTGAGTTACTGTCTACCTTCCGGTTCCATTATCAGATCAAGCCCATGTCATATTAATTTTGCTCTGTCATCTGATTTAAACACATTTATGCAAAATTTCAGCTCCTCATTTAAATATTAATTTTATTCTATTTTTATAGTACTTATAGCGGCAAAAATTTTTGTACTGTCTAACTGTCACCGTTCTTGAAATACAGCTTAATGACAGACGGATGGACAGCGGAGTCCTACTAATGGGATCCTGTTGTACACTTTGAGTACGGAACCCTAAAAAAGGGTGTCATGACAAATATGCTTTCGCACACTGTACACTCGCTTGCAACTCTGTCATCCCGATCCAGTTTACTGCATGCATGCATGCATGCACGTCCAACTAAAGTGCGCTGAGCTGCAAAATCACCCCGTCACCGATTCCCGCGAGCTGGCTTAAATTAGCACATCGTTATACTGCGTGGAGGCATGCTAACAACTTCTACAGAAGAACTTCTCTGACAAATTAATCTTATGACTTTATTATACCCGGTCGTAAATATTATACATCAAAGGATGCGATTTTCATCATTTAAGGCTTAGGTTCCAAATGGGGGCGGTACTGCCCCCTAGGAGCTTTCTGTGGGCGCTGGAGCTTTTCGTGGGGGGCGGTAGAGGATTCAAAGGCAAATAGGGGGTGTTAAAAATGATTAATAATAATCACGAACCTCAACTACGACCACGAGCAGCAGAGGAGAGAAAAACCATATTTAATTTGTGATTTCGAATAAATTACAGACTGATAGACTCCTAGAGCGGAGGTCTGAGTCCCAGCAGTGGGAACATTATAAAGTTGATGCTAAATATTACCTAAAGGGGGGCGTTGGACTTTTGTTTTCGTATAAAGGGGGGCAGTAGTTCTTAAAAGCTAGCCTCGTCTCGTATCACTCACACCAGTGTGCCGTCTCTTTCGCCGGTAGCTGCGGCACCTAGTTGGCTAATGAATTGTTGCTGTTCAGCGCCGATCAATAAACCATGCTATAAGCATCGTATGGCGCAATTTCATTAGTCGATAGGGCCCGCATGCCGGGTACGAGAGATTACTGGAACGCGTGTCACATGGCCCGCATTCGGGGAACCGCAGACGGTATAACGAACATGTTACTTGCGGGGACTCCCCGCATGCTGTATACCGAACGAGTTAACGACTAATGAAAATGCGCCATAACGGTAAACCCCACATGGGTTTGCCAAAGTCAAAAATACGATTAGGTAGCGAATCTTTTTAACAACCCCTAACGCAATTAATTTCGACCCTATTTTTTCTACCGTTATTAAGAATTTCGCTTAAAACATGTTGATACACCAGTAATTCCAATAAGGAAACGGTTTCACATTCTAAATATAGCCAGAAAATTTTCCATCATAGCATTCCAAGTATCGTTGCCTTGGGTTTTTGTTTTCTTTTTTAATAGGTTGTAAATCATCCAATGACTTCTTCCGCTCTGGGGTGGAATAGGAGAGCCAGTCAGATTTTTCTGACTCCTCTCAACTCACTCCTGTTTATTCTTTGCCTTGCGTTCCAGGTTTCCTTTTCGTAAACCAACCCATGACGCCCACAGACGCTGACATCTCTTTGAGGCGAGCGTGGTGCGCGCCGTCGACGACTTGGGGCTTGGTCTGTATGTTTACTGGACGGCCGAACGGCGAGCTATCCATTGCTCATCATCCGCAAGCCCACATCTCCGGTCGCTGAAAATCGGAGGCTTGCTCGTGAGGAAGTCTGTTTACAGACGCAGGCCACCGCCTCCTTCGTTAGCATTACTGCTCTGTGGAAGGAGGCAACCGCCTGCCATACCTACATGGTCTGGAGCAAAGGCTCCAAACCATGGCCTATCAAACGAACCGGCGCGACAGATTGTTGTCTACGATCGCCCACACGAGAACACGACAGTGTTTCGCCCAAGCGGCAACTCTTTCTTTCGTACAACTCTACCTCCTCGTGTCCTTCATATGGTCCATACTATGGTAACACTCAGGAGTTTCTTCCGCACAGATATGGTGCAGGAATCTCTCGAACTTACCTACCTGCGCTGCGTCATGCGGGGTGCAAGGTGAGCACGGCGTGTCGTCTTTCAAGCCACTCCTCAAAGAGGGTACTTACCGCCATGTTTATGGCGTGTCCAATCATTGAATTGGGTAAAGTGGTTAAATAAATTCTCATTGTTCAAATGCCGCATTAAATTAAACCAATTTATATAAAATGTAAGCTTCCTTACAAAATATGTTACTTTTTGACAGTTTGACAACAGTTTAATCATCAAAAGTGGTATATAAAATTATTATCTATGTCAAATGGTGTTTCATTCCAAGTCTCACCTCTCATTCATCAGAGGAGCTTTTTCCATTTAGAATGTTTCTGCAGTCCTAATTCAATGATAAAAGGTGAAAACTGCCTTGAGAAATGCTTAAAATGTTCCTGTTGACCAGTTTTCGCCGTTTAAAACGTAGATTTATCAAAAAACATATTTATTTGCTAGCAAAATAGCTATGTTAGCTTATCGTTAGGATGGATCCGCAAGTCTGACCATTAAAACAAGATCAACTCCAAAGTTAAAATCTTTTCCAGCTAGCAAACTCCAAGAACTCTAAATTGCCGGTATTTCAGTCTGTAATTAGACTTTTCTGCTAACTATTCATTATTTTAACACCGTAAGTACCAGCGATGAACTCTTGTACGTCGAATTCCACGAATCTTCTCTTCTTATCTCGATTCTTCATCGAGGTTTTAGTTGAGTACTGGGCAGAGAGTAAATACAATTTTCCTTTATCCGTTTTGTCTGTTTGTCACACATTACACTCTATAATTCAATCTGGAACCTTTTCACCAACTACTCGACAACAAATCAAAATCTATAACTCTAATTACAAATCCAAGTTATATCTGCACAATGTGTGTACATTTCACACCTGAACATAAAGTTCTAAAGGGTGGCAAATTCAATTTTTTTTTAAGATGTACAATGTACGCACTTATAAGACTTACTTCTCTTACTGGATATCTGTAGAAAAGCAACTACAAATTGTATTAGAATAGAAACACGATATTTAAAATAGAAAATATTCAAAATCTATTATTAAAAGTAAGTTTAAGATGGTTTTCTTTGCAGACGTCGAAAGCCTCTGGAGGATTCTGTCAGTCTGTTAATTGGACAGTAGGTACTTTAATCGTCTTATTAGACGGATAATCTCGAAACTGCTCGATATTAATTATGTACATTATGCATTCTTATTTTGCTGTAACTACTGCTTCTTATAGGTACCTAGTTTGTTGTTTGGTACTCCAGTATGAAGGGCCATTCGATATTCTTATAAGATTACATACTTATTCCTTGTTTATTTGGCACTAGTGTGTGTTCCAGTACTCTGTAATGTTTTGTTAACGACTGAACTGATTTGGACCACAAGCTTAGATTAGACAATAGCATACATTTTATCCAAGTAGTACGTTCCAGTGCATAATTTTCAGCTTTTTACTAGTAGTCTTATGTACAGGATGGCCAAATCCGATTTAAACAACTCTGTTTTGCCATCATATTTGCAACAAATTATTGTTATTTTGTAGATGTGTAGGTAGTGCAAATATCTCACGTCCCCAAACGTTTAGACAATGGGTCACTTAGACAAAAATAAGGCTAACTAAAAAACCAACGCAATCTAACGTTCAAAATAGAACTCATAATTAACTTATAGAATAACATATAGTACCGACTATACATCTATAAGACATTTTATGATCGACACTACCTAACCTAAATAGTACTACTACGAATAGTAAGGTAATCAAAATATTTAATCGATTGAGCGAGTGAAAGTAACTTCTCTCATCAATTAATTCTTATTTTCACTTTTTGCTTTATCATCAGATCCTGATTATCATCTTTTTTTAACTTATGCATTAGGGATGCACGGGTCTATCTTCAAGGTTAAGCAACGCTTGCCAAGGTTGGTCTGTGGATGGAGGTCTGGTAGGCAGCCGCTCCTCGTAAAATACTGGTTTTCAGCTAAATCCGGCTTGACTGGAAGCCAACCCCAATATACCTACCTAGTTGGGAAAAGGCTAGGCAGATGATGATTGGAGATAAATAACACGATAGCTAGGTGCATCTGCTAAGCTAGCTAAGTACCTAAAGAGTTGGGTATTCTGCAGTCGAACTGCAGCATCACGTCAAGGCGACCACGTCTTTACTGAAGTAATATCCCATATGTAACTGGTTATATTCCTTCACCAACTAGAAAAAAGTGTATGATCTTTCAAAACCTTCATTTACTAAGGAGTTAAATCTAGCATGAATTTCAAAAAAGCTTCATATCATTCTACCAGCATGCAATGCAAAAACGTGATAAAATGTTTACACGCATCAAAAGTCGGTCTCAAACGAAAAATCCTCTAACGAGTTGAACACACCTTTACTTGAAAGCAGGACACATGGGCACGTAGGAAATAGCTAGTAACTGATACAAGTGAGCAAAGTGAAATGACAAATTTCACCCGAAGCGATATGGATCCGACAGTGCAATAAAAATGTGTCTGAGACTTCGGACACTTTTATCAAAAATCAAAATGTTACTACTTATATTTTAGTAGCTTTATTTTACTTTACAAATTAAAAGACAGACGAACTTCAGATTTATAAAAGGTAGTCGTTTTTATTTTTTTGTAAAAACAATTATATTATATTATTTCGAAGCAGTAACTGGACACTTGTAAAGTCTTTAACAAAAATGCTGCCCCAAACTATGAATTACTTTTGTGTCTTAGTCACACATGTATGCAAGACACATCCCCGGAACAACTACCTGTAGACCATACAAACATTTATTTCGTGGGGAGTAGAATCCGCTATATGCAGTGCTGCAGCACATCACCACTGCGCCAACCACGCCCCAACCATGCCATCAGTGTTTGGAAATTCTTGGAGCGTGTAAAATATGCTGCATTCATGTACACACGACGACAGGTCCACAGTTAGTGATATTAAATTTGTTTTTGCTCTAACGTGCCGTGTTTTACACCTGAAGCGTTTTATTGCAAAACTTTAGCTCAGATAAAAGTAGCTCACAGCTCTGTCGATCTAATTCAGAATAACTAGGAACCTACCCCTTACTCGATTACTCATCATCTATTCTATTCCATTCCTTCCATTCCATTCTATTCTATTCATCAACAACATCATTTCAGATATTTTCTCTTTCTTATCATCATCATTTTAGATGAAAGACGTGCACTTCTGGACATAGGCCTCCCCAAACCGGGACCGGTCATAGCGGCAACCTATGACCGGTCCTATGCCTCTCGCATCCATTAGATTCGCGGGACCCTCACCAAGTCATAGCTGGAGCTATGACTTAGTTGCCACTCCAGAACTTTTCTCCCCTTCAAACATATAAGATTCTACTGCCCAGTGCCCTACCCATCACTGCCACTTAAGTTGTCTCCTTCTAATATTGAAAAAACATATTCTATTGTACGTTTTTGTGTCCTTCACATTCGTAATAGCACTGATCAAATAGGTGTGGCGGTAACCAACTGTGCGGACAGTAACATTCACTCAATCAATTCAATCAATTAGGCTAATGGTGAATGCTGGGGTGCCTTTATCTGCCTGTAGTCCGGTCAATTAGACACCCGAGGGTAGGTACAATCATTCGCATCCAGCTGAAAATTGGTAGCATTTTTCAAAACATCATCGTAAATAAAATCTGAAAAATCCTCATCCTAGTTTTTATTGCACTGCCGGATAGTATTTGTTGTATTAATCTGTTTTAGTTGAGCCAATAGTTGAGCAAATTTAAGTGCCCAAGTAAGTGTAGTTGGTACCAAATAGACCTGGACGTTTTTATAGTACGGCACTTTTCTATCGAACAGACCTAGCAGTTATTCTCAAACGTCACTTATTAAAGGGGTGTCATTGCGTCAAAAGGTGTCACTGAACAGAATCAGACGTTTTTCTCGAAAGCCACTTTTTTGTTATCATCTTTAATTTTTATTTTTCATTTTATTCACAGTTCACCCCATATGTATTATCTCTTGTTTCAGTTAAGGGCGGAAGCCTGGAAAAAATGTCAGAGACGGTAAGTGTATCATAATTCATAAGCCATCTAATTTATTTCGTCCATCTAATTTAAAATTAGTACAAATACTTCAAGGGCTTATTAGAAAAGTTCTTGTTATTGTATATTTAAAGTCTCACAGTCTTATTCATAAAAATCCTCTAAAATAGGTTTAAAATACTTATTAGTTAAAATGCTCATTAGTACTAATAAGCCTTTTATAAAATTCTCTATTCATAAACGTTCAATAGACCCTTTATAGTTATGTTCTCGTTATGAGACACTTTAGCGTTGTTATGTTGTCGTTCTGATGAATCCATGGATGAAAAAGACAAAACCACTGTTATCCACGGCAAAAAACGTCACAAAAAAATGTAAAACGTCACCTAACACATTTAATTTTGTTTGTCAATATTCATATTGCTTGTATAGTTCGTCCGCTATAAGTTGGCGAGTGTGAATCTGCGAATTTTGACGTTTGAAATATCGTACAAAAATAAAGGTTTAAAAAAATAAATGCCAATAACTGTTTTTAACAGCAATAAGAACTGCAAATTGCATAAATTTTTTTAAAACCTTTATTTTTGTACGATATTTCAAACGCCAAAATTCGCAGAGCCTAACTTCACACTCGCCAACTTATAACGGACGAATTGTATCGTGCTGCCGTGCAGAGGATATTCGACTCGTGTTATTTTTCGAAGAAAATTGTATTGCACAAAAAATGCGAATTACAGTTAGTTGAGACAAACCATGGATTTCTCCCCAATTCACGACGACCCCAACATTTTATAGATCAATTAAAAAGGCTATGGTATTTTTGTTGAAATGGTATCGTCATTTGAACTCTACAGCTGGTAAAGAAAACGGATCACATCTCTTCTGGTAAATCTTTCGACGACGTGAAACATTTTCTATTCGTTCAATAGCATGTTAATGCTTGCAGAGCTTGCATAGCTAACGATTTCACTAAACAATTTTATAAAAAAAACCGGGCAAGTGCGAGTCGGACTCGCGCACTGAGGGTTTCGTACCAACCTACCTATAAAAACAGTTTAATTCTCGAATCGAGTCTTGAAGACTTTCCAATTTTTTTTCTTGTGACGTAACTAAAAATTTTCAGTTTTCAGACTTTTCCCGATATTAGTGCTATAATACCTTGCTTCGTGCCAAATTTCAAGATTCTAGGTCAACGGGAAGCACCCTATGAGTTTTGATTCCTTTGACAGTGTCGAAATGTACGTTTTTTGCAACATAAACGGGCGTATCTTTTTTTCCCGTCAACTTACAAGTTTGATTTTTGCACAACTTCAAGGGACCGCGGATTTCAATATATGGTTTTAATTTCAACTTGATACCTTCACGCGTTCCTGAGAAAAAGGGTCTTGACAGACGGACGGACAGACGGACAACAAAGTGATCCTATAAGGGTTCCGTTTTTTCCTTTTGAGGTACGGAACCCTAAAAATAGGTCTACTTTACACCTCCTTACAACAAACCTCAAAACATACGGTTCGGACGAGAAAGAAAAAGAAAAGAAATCAGCTGTTGCACATTTGTCGGCCATATTTCTCTTTATTAAAGGTTTATAGTAGGGTCGAGCCTGTTATAAGTTACAAAGCCACTATTGAATACTTACAAAGCTTTTTAGCGTTATTGGACGTTTATGAATAATGCTTTTCGGGATTCTCATTATAACAAGCTAATAAACCTATTTTATCTTTTTATGAATAAGACTGTCAATCAATAATATTCATATAAACAGAAAAATTATTAGCGTTTGTTTATATCCAAAAATGTCAATCAATTTATGGAAATATTGAGTTTTCATAATTTTATACACATATCTATGAATGGCGACCAAAATGAAATAAGACTACGCGTAGTATTTATAAATTAGCAATTGTTATTGAATGATTGACTCAATTATGAATTTAAATTTTCGTGGTTAATTTTGAGATTTCAATTTTTTTACTTTTGACTACACAAAGAACAATAAGACCGTTTTCACATCTTCCGATCCGATATCGGTATCGGACGCCGATACGATATCGGGGTAAGTAAAATGTATGAAAAGCTGTGCTCCGATATCCGATATCGGGTCGGACAATATGAAAGACAGGTACATATCTCATACACCTTACCCCGATATCGTATGGGCGTCCGATACCGATATCGGATCGGAAGATGTGAAAACGGTCTAACGGGTACGAATAGAGCCCCATTTTTTTGTAGATATCTAATAATTAAAAATTAGTGGTGTATAATCATCAAACAGGAGTTTCGTTGTAACAAAATAAGTTTATCTATTCTGTTGTAAAATCATTAGTAGGTAAGGGTTTCATAGTTAAAATATAGGCGTCACCCTAAATTGAATTATTGATACAGGCAATGTCCAATCCAATAGTCACACATAATAAATATCTACCACATTCATAATTTAGTTAGTTCTACAGTCTAAGAGTAATAATCCATATCTATCTCCTCAAATATACCTATTTAAATAAATAACTTAATTTTCAAGTGTATATAAGAGTAGAATTACCTATATCGCAAGATGCATTACAGAATCATGGTTTTTGCAATAACTGGATGATGTTATACACAGTGACTATGTGTGGACACGAGACGTGTCCGTCACAATACCTGTCAGTCCAATCTTTCTTAGCCCTTAATGGATCACTTCTTTGTTCCTCTATGTTGTCTAGACGAGTCCCTTTGTCTCAAATAGGTATGCGTGGAAGTATCAAGTTAAAATAACATTAATTGGTCAACGTCCCATGGAGCTTTAAAGAAATTAAGCCTTTATATCAACGCATTAAAAAATGGTCGTATACATATTATACTACATACATATTTTAATACTCAGAAGCAAAACCTCATAGCACAAGTTAGTAAAGTAAAACGTCAAAGATCGATAATTTATTTATAAGTAGTTTTATCACAAAGGTACTAGTATGTGTAAGTATACTTCTATACGTTTACAATCTAACTTTTATAGACACTCCAAACAGACACACATTTGTTCAATATTTGTCAGATATTCTTGTAGTAGTCTAAACTTCACTATAATGATCATTCACACTGTTCGCTCTTATATAGCCGAAATTCGGGAGACCCCTTCGATTCATATTTCATGTTTCCCACTCCAGTAGTCCTATCCTAATGTGACGTAAGATACTATAGTAACGGCATACCACAAGCGACGTTGCCATACTTATCACCCCTAACCTAACATGTGACTGCGACGTTGCCAAATCGCAGCACAAAATGTTCCATGGCATGATGCTAGATTTGGGATATTGTTGGGAACGTCCCTTTTTTACCTGCTCCAACTATTGTTGGGAGTTTTTTTCGTACCGGCTTAAAGCGGTAATCTGTGAGTTTGAGAGAGATCAAGAGGTAAGAAGAGACGAAAGTACAGCTTTCTGAGGGTGCTACTGAAGTTCTTTTAAAATTTATTGTAAATTTAAAATTCGAGGCTCAGAAAACAGAACAATAAAAACTAGTTAGCAAAATAAATCCTAAAGAACATATCTGAAATCAGTTTAATAATAATAGTAGCAAAGCTGTGTGTATAGGCCAAACCTATGTATAAAGAAATCAAGCAAGCTTTGGATAGGTGACGGAAGAATAGTAATAGTGATAAATATAAATGAATTCACTATACAACTATTGATATAAGTATACTCGTATAATTTATGTTCAATATTAAACTTACACAACCTAGCTAGATCATATCCCCACGGATGTGCTTTAATCCCGGATGATTTGCGCCCGGGGTGATACAATTATTTTTGGCTCAACGGTCTCTATGACTTCGATTTTAGGGTTCAAAGGAGCAAAAATTTCACAGAATGTATTTGAAATATTACACAGACACATCAGAAACCGTATCTGCTAAACTTTTTTTATTTTCTAAGGTTTCAGTAAAATGGACGGAACAAAATTTTGCATACTAACGAAATTCCCTTTCCCTTCAAACCCCTTAGCAATTTGATTAACTTGTTCTCATATATAACTCATAAGTGGCACTGATATCATTATCGATTAAATGGATTGTGTCATTGGCTTTTAAATCCATAAACTGTAACCAACATTGCATTTAATAAGTATCAAAAAGATCCCCTTTCTTTACTTGCCCGTAAAATGTGAAATATAGACCGGATGGCTCCTTAAAAGCCCATTACTCATAAAGCTTAAGCGTGACAGCTGAACACCTATAATCGTTTACACTTGACAATCACTTTGTTTCGAAATAATCAGCGTTTAATATACCATATTGAATGGATGCAGCAGAATCTATGTTAAAACCATTTTGTTCAGACAATATTGCTTTTTACATGTAAACTTTTAATAGGTATATACTTCCTTCGGTCTCACAGTTGATTCGTCTTTAGTATTTATTCAGCTACATATTTCCTTTACGACGGCCCTTCCCCACTCGTCAATCTTCAAAGTGAGCATGTGTCAAAAGCTTGTGGTTTCATCCAACGCGAATGAACGCATTGTTTCATGAATTGGCACGCGACAAAAGTTAAATATTGCTTAAAAACTCTTAAGCATTCGGTAATTCCACTATTTACAAGAATATTTCAGAAAACTTGTTCTAGGTGTTTTTTCAAAAACGTTAAAAGTTTTGGAAAAAAAATATTATTCACAATCTTTATCACATATGCAAGGGTTTCTATAGTGGTACTTTCTTTATTGTTTTAAAATGAGTACATTACGGTGACACAAAGTACACGCAAAATAGCAGATTTTCAGAGATTACACAACTTTAGGATTTAGGATTTCTAAAGAAACCTAGGTAATATTCACAAGATATCTGTTCTATGAAAATATGGCTCGGGAGGACGATGCTTCCGCACCTCATTTAATTAGTTGAATTTGATTTTAGTAGTAACGTGAAGTCATGCTAAGATTGTATCGGAAATTTCGAGACGCGAGTTTGTCGCTCCGCTCTCGAGCTAATTAATTTAGAAGCATTGATTTTCCATCTCGCCTCAAAGACCTTAGTTTTCAAAGGCCAACCTTTGATAAATAAACATTAATTGAATATATTGCGGCACATACGAGGCGTCTTTGCTTTGCATGTGTGTTCAGCAGTTTCTATTCACAAATTAGGCGTGAACCAAACGCCTGTAGTTACGCCAATAAAATTTAAAGTTCCCGAACGGTCTCCTCGTTTACAGCATCATACTCGGTTATTGAATTGTGGTCCTTGTGGTTCCAATTAAATCATTTTACGAACTAAAGGGATTAAGCCCCAATCTGGCCTGAGGGCTAATAAAATCGAAAATTAATTTACTAAAGTGATGATGGTAATTTTTCCGATGGAAGAATTTCATTTTAATTTGGTTAAAATATCTATGGGATGTAAAATTGAAATGCCAGACGGATTTACAGTAGAAATATGTGTGCTCACTGCTCAAAGTGGAAAATACAATATATTGTGAACATGGTTTTATAAAAATTTCAAGTAATTTGGTTAATTTTACTTTCAGTTTCACCAATTGCAACGTAACATTGAAACAAATAGCCTGTTTAAACTGAGGTAGATATTTAATAACAAAGCCGAACAACAATCTTCTGTGTTCAAAGAACTGTTCCTTTTTCTTGTTTGTTTTGTTCTGTCCGAAGGGTCTAACGATTCCTGGAAGTGTCAACTAGTCCCACTTTGCATTCTTTCGGCTGGACCGGCTTCTTTCTAGCCTCACAGTTTGAATGCCGCAGTTCTAAAAGTCACTAATTCCTATTTTTTTTTAATAATAGAAATAGGAATATATAATAATTTCGTACACGAGCAAAAAATAGACAGCATCTTTGATTTATCATTTATTCATAAAGCATGCTTTCCCTAAAATTGCTGAATGCGATGAAAAGCATTATCAATTAATTAGCTACGGCATTTTATATGACGAATCATGCAATCTGCCGACGGCAAATGGAATACAAAAGTATTTCACGATATAATTAATATCAATTTACTGTTCGCTTAACTTCCAAGCGGTAATAAAGTTAAGGCTCTCTTCGAAACCGCGACTCTTCAAGGTGTCGTTAAGTAGAAAACTTCGGGATGCGTCAAACACATCGGCAAACTTTCAAAGTCGTCTGATAACCTCGGTCAATGTCCTTTACGTCATTTTACGAGTTCAAGAGACCGAAAGTTTGTCATTGAGTGAATTGGCGGGGTGCGCCGAAGCCGGCGTGCGTGGCGAGGTGCGGCGGCTCTGCCGGGGGGTCGGAGCTACCCCTCCGATCGATGCAGCGTGCGTCCCTGGTGCCTTGTGCCCTGCTGATACAGGACGTGGGCCTGCATCTTCTAAATTGTTGTCTTAGATATTGCAATTGTTGTTCTTTACTTAGTATAAAAGTAATAAACTAGTGTTCCTCGTCATCAACGATTGCAGCACTGCTTACTATCAGGCGGGATCGCAGTCAATCATTAGTTTATGTTTCATAAAAAACAAAGTCGCTTTCCGCATCTACGTCGTTCGGTTATCCGCTAATACCTCCTTAACCACGCAACGGATTTTATTGCGGTTTTCACTAATAGATAGAGCAATAAACGAGAACGTTTATGTGCGTATAAGTAATTTGCGCCCGTGCCGAGGCGGGTCACTATTTGTAGTGTCATTGCCTGACGCACAGCACGCACAGCTTTTTATATTCCTAATAGTTTTCAATTAAAAAAAAATTACCTCCCATTTTTAAACTTCTATGTAGGTACATATTTTAAATGCAGTATTGAAATAGAGTAGATAGAAATCTTCAAATAACTTATCCTGGGTGCAACGAAAGTGTCAGGGCCTGTTTCCAATATCATACAAATTCTGTTCCATTTTTGAACTTATTCAGGAAGTAAGTAGTAGCTGTTTGGACATTGTGGAACAGTTCCTCAGACTTTTACTAACTCCTCCGTGCCTCTTCAATTAGGTACCCTTTGCTTTCCCGGAGCGCGGAGATTCTTACAAACAATCTCATAGTCCAGCCTAGTCACCCTAGTTTCTGAATTGAGTTGTTTTTTTTAACTATATTAGCATTAGCATTATCGGCCTTATAATGTTCCCACTGCTGGGACTCAGGCCTCCTCTCTAGGAGAGGGAATGGGCCATAATCCACCGCGCGGGCCCAGTACGGATTAGATTAACTATATTATCGTGCATATATCTTCTTCTCTTCGTTTCTTCTTCTCGTATGACGGTAAGAGATGATGTGGTTGGCGGTGGAGAACGCTTGCCTAGACGTAACCTATTCACTCTTGACTTAAAGGCCCCTAGGTTGTGAGAAAATAGTGTTTAGTGTATAAAGTAAAGTAGAGTTTAATATATTCATCCTCAAATACATGATACACTAATCGACGGTTATACGTTATACGGTAATACATTCTTCCTATAATCACAGATACATACAGAATTGCGTTAACATTTGTATAATTTAAAAGCTTTCAAGTCGACAATATAATATAGCTGGAGAGCAAGGCAAAAAAACATACAAGATGGATCATCTCATTACTTTTTTTTCTTTTAGGAAGGTGCCTAAAGTCGGTAACTAATAGAAAAAAAGTAAATTTGACAAGTACCTACTATAACTTAGTTAAAAAAAATTAGACCACACTAATATTATGTAAAATGAAATGAAATGAATGAAAGTTTATAGGCATGTATATGTGTGTATGTATAATTTTGACAGTCTTTCACGTTCAAACGGCTGAACAGATTACGGATAAACGGATACGGCAACATGTCTTGATATTTCAAGACATGTTGCCACTAAATAAAAAGTATCCTAGTGCAATAGCACTTTTTATTTTGTGAGTATTTTCTATTTTCCCTAGGAATAATGTTCTATATTCACGCGGGTGAAATAGACACCGGCACAAGCTAATAATTCTGTGCTTATATGTAAAAAGAGAAACTGACTGACTAACATATCAAAGCACAACCGAAACTACTTACACCAGGAGCGTGGTATTTTGCACATTGTTTCCCATTGTTACAAATGGAAACAATGTGTAGGCGAGCACTAAAAGAGGATTTCCGTAAATTCACCCCCTAAGAGGATCAAAAGTTTGTATGGAGAAACTTACTTGCACGTGGGCGAAGCCGCTGGTGGAAAGCTGCAGGTATACATACCGATGTAGGCTTATATTATTATAGTATTAGTTACATAACACATGAAACATTTGTCTGTTACAAAGTTCTAGTAATGAACTTGTTTTTAACTAGGTTTTTTTTATATTCTTACTTCCAACTGCTATAATGCTGTAGGTCCTGCCATGTAATTTCTTCACCTGCTTTGGTTCACTGGTAAGACTTTAAGTCCACCTTTGTAGACCTTAGTGTAAAGTTTAATAAATAATGGAAAAATATGGAATTTCCTGCCGGATTCTGTATTTTTTGTCTCCTGGCAACACCGATGTTGCTAGACTCTTAGAGTGCTCTAGCGACTTACCATCAGAGTGTGGTCAAACGCGAGCTAATATTATTTTTTAATTAGTTATTAGTCGTGTTAAAGCATTTTTCTGGTTCCAGTTGTACTTTGACATACATTTTTTTCCGAATAATTGGTAATCCTAAATTTGCCTACAACCACAGAATCTAAAATAGTTCTTCCTGTTGAGTCCTCTTATATAGAAATGCAGCCTAATTTGTAGATACAAATTAAATGCATAACTGCACAAAAACTGGAAATACATAGATAAATTACTAGCTAACAGCTAAGTAGCTTTTGCCCACAACTTCGTTCGCGTCGATATTGTTTATTGCAAACGCGAAGCCTAAGTCGAAGCCAGGTAAAAAGTAGCCTATGTCCTTCCTTCGAATTCAAGGTTATCCCGTAACAAATCTCATCAAACTCGGTTCAGTAGTTTAACGGTGAAAGCGATACAAATAGACTGAATTACTTTCACATTCATGGTATTATAGTATGGCTTTGGTATGTAAATCCATGGGAGGACCTAGTGCGAGTTTTAATTGATAGTACATTACTAGATTGCCTTGATGAGGACGAGCGCCTCATGCCAAATAGTACGGAAAGAAAAGGTTCTCTATTATTGTCACCAGATGGCGTTTAAGCTATATTATTAAATTGCGCGCTAGGAAAATGCGGATTATCTAATAATACACCTACGTAATCTTTGACCCTACTACATTTATTGACATTTTTAATTTCAACAAGTGCGATTCGGACTTGTTGAAGTTAAACTTTGTACATACCGTGTTACCCCAGTTAATGGGTTGTGGAGGTCTGGTAGGCAGCCGCTCCTCGTAAAATACTGGTATTCAGCTAAATTTGGCTTGACTGGAAGCCGACCCCAAAATAGTTGGGAAAAAGGCTAGGTAGATGATAATGAACGGCGATTTGGACTCGCGAACTAAGGGTTCCATACAAACTAATTTATGAAAACAGTTCAACTCCCGAATTGTGTCTCAATTTCCGAATGAAACGCAAGTTTTTTTGAGACGTAGTTATAAAATTATACAGTTTTCACTGTATCTACTTGTGCTAAAAAACTTCCTTCTTGCCAAATTTCAGGATTCTAGGTCAACGGGAAGTAACCTATGAATTTTAATTCCCTTGAGAGTGTCGAAATATACGTTTTTGCGATTTACCGGCCCTATCTTTGTTTTCGTTGACATAAAAATTTTATTATTTGACAGCTTCACGGGACCGCAGACTTGAGTATATGGTTTTAATTTCAACTCGATACCTACACACGTTCCGGAAATAAAGGGTCTTGACAGACAGACGGTCAACAAAGTGATCCTAAAAGGGTTCCGTTTATTCTTTGGGGGTACAGAACCCTAAAAACGGAAATAAAGACATAAAGCTGTCTACGTGTCGTGACGTGTCGCGGTCCTTTATATTTTTTAGTATTAAAAAATAATTCATTGTCAGTTTTGCAGAAATCTATACAAAGGTATATTAAGAAAACAATGCTAGTAGGTATTCATTCCAAGTTTATTTGGCACCTTATAAAGTACAAATTGACGTTTACGTTAAAGCGATCGTTTACGTTTGAAAACGCACACTAATAATGTTACTGTTGCCCGAGGCCCTGAGGGTACAGGACCGAAAGTGTTTTAGATATACAGGGTGCATTTTAGAGATGGGTCAGCGAGGACATATTGTATAGACCGTAGTTACTCAGATACCCGCGAAACGAGACACAATAGTAAAACAATAACAGCGCGGTCTCATTGGACCGGTTGGGGATTCAAACGTTAACTGGTCTATATTATGTAGTTGATGCAGTAGGAAAAAGTTCCGAGACATTTTAAGATACTCTGAAATGCATTCATAGATTATTGAAAAACAAAAATATTTTGTCACTTATACTATTTCATGTAGAGATGGTATTAGTTATACCCACTATAAATAACAGAAATCACCAAATAACTACTGCCATTACAGACCCATCTCAAAAATTCAATCTTTAGACAACTTTTTATAGAAACAAGATGTAGGTAAAATGTGCGATTTTTGTAAATGGGTTTTCTCTACTTACTTACTCTAATTAAATTGTATTAAAGAATAAACTTTCTAAGAAAATATTTATTTGTCATTCATACGACTACTAGGTAAATAGGTATGTCATAGATAATTTTTTAGGGTTCCGCACCCAAACGGTAAAAGGACCCTTATCCCCATTCTATTACTGAGACTGCGCTGTCCGTCTATCTATCTGTCCATCTGTCACTAGGCTGTATCTCATGAACTGTGATAGTTAGACAGCGGTATTTTTAATTACGAAACTGAAAACCTCTCCTCAAAAACGCAAACTACTGCTAACGACTCGATATATCCATACTATCCATAAAACTTATATTATTTCCTACAGTTAGTTTTGAAGTAAGAAATCGTAAAAAGTTAAAGTTACACAAAGCTTACTGCTCGGCCCGGAAGGTGTCGTGTTTCTCCGACAGATAGCAAGTCTCAATCAACACCGTTATCGCCAGCTACATAAAAGCTCGAGTTCTGTTTACTGCCCACTCGACCGTGATTATCAAACCGTTCACATTATCATAACGAAACTTTTTATTAGTCTACATTTATACCAGCGAGCTTCGACTGCATATCCTCACGTACTGAGATAACATGACTGTCCCCCGATATCACTATTTGTTTACAATCTACATATATATCAGTGATAGCGTCCCATCATGTGACAACTTACTTTTATTAAACTTTTACTCAAATATAATTAGTGCGTCCTTTATAAATAATTATTCTATGACGAAAACAGCTGTGTCGGTCGGGTTCAATGACCGAGGGCCGACACCCACGCGGGTGAGTGAGCGAAACAAAAAATGCAGAACTGCCTAAGTAAGGACGAGACAGGAGAAGAACATTGGAGGACTGAAGATGAAACAAAAAATGTTGCGTTTGGTGCGGAATAACAATAAGTAATGTAGTAAGGCCGTGTTAGGAGGAAGTCGCGTTAGTGAGTGCGTGATTGTGCCTCACCGGCCACCGGCGACTCACGCCGAGGTGGAACAGACGCCACAATATTCTACGACTGTGCAACTGTTTAGTACTTACTGAACCTATTACTACTTGTTGTCACTCTACACGCGCGCGCGCCATTCATTTTTTTTGCGTGCGGTCATTATTGGGTAATATCAAATAAGTAGCTGTAGTATTTTCAATTTCGACTTCCCTGAGTAGGTTTTTAACTTTTTAGTAATGTACGAGTACTTACTAAACTTTGCATTTGAGATTTTGAAATTATTTTACAACTTCAGTTACCTGTAGTACCGGTAAAACGGAGTTACTTTAAGAGCTTGGGTATCTTTAATGATAGTTAAACGTGCAATATTTTTTCGGATTTAATGTTTGATACTTACAGCAGGCAAAAATTTCCTTCTTTCGATGGCCAGTCTGACTGATTTGAAATTTAAACCAATCAATGTTACCCTGTTATACGGTACTTACTATAGGTACTCATAGGTTGGGACAGGAATAAACAATGGGCCAGGGCGATGCCTCGTCCATTGAATATCGATTCCCTCCCGTACTGGGTTATCAACTACACGCAATACCTATTCAATGTACGTTGCAACTGTAGCGAGGTCCTAATAGTCCTTTAGTCCAATTAAATTGTAAGATACCCAGAATGGAGAGGCTCAAATTCGATTGGATATTCAGAATGTAGCAGGTCTAATTCGATTGTCATGGTATTATCCTTGTGTGAATATTATTATTGTGTGTTTTACCCAGCTATAAAATGGTTTGCAATCAAGAAAATAATTCTATTAACAACGCACATAATTACGTTAAAGAGAGCTACATTCACAAGATGTGAATGGATATTACCTGTTGGACTTGGAAAATTAATAAAAAATAGAATAGGTACCTGCTTAGTTCATTTCTTTTCCAAAACAAAATGTAAGTGCATAGGTATAGGAAAAAATATGAAATGTGTAAAGAAGTTACGTCAAAAAAAAACACTTTTTTTCAGGAATTAAACTGTTTACTCTTAGGTAAGTTTGTACGGAACCCTCAGTGCGCGAGTCCGGTTCGCACTTGCCCGGTTTTTTTTTACCCTCATTATGTCATTCCGATACCATCTGATATTAACTATTCAAAATTAAATAACTA
Organism: Mythimna separata; assembly: GCA_030763345.1. Classification (NCBI taxonomy): domain Eukaryota; kingdom Metazoa; phylum Arthropoda; class Insecta; order Lepidoptera; family Noctuidae; genus Mythimna; species Mythimna separata. The sequence continues at coordinate 13,873,442 of CM061167.1, read as the reverse complement.
TCGAATCATGAAAGATTTTCATTTTCGTTATTGACAAGAAATAAACTACTTATGTACATTCCTATGCCCAAATTTCGACCTTTGGAAGAGCTTTACTTTTATAAATTACTAATTAGGAGTAAAATTATTATCTATTTATAAATATTCTGTTTGTCACGTAAGTAGACAGAGTTACTCCTAACGTAATCTATCGGAAGTTCTAAATCTAAAACGCGTTTTAAATATGTTTTTCAACTTGTTTGCAACATGCATCATCGTTAGAAGTTACTTTTATACATAGGCACTAGGCAGTTAAAAAAACCTAAGTTGCTCGTTAGTGTTAATAAAAAGGAGTATAAACTGACCTCTGATTCTATAGCTTCGTTACATTCTGAGCCAGCTCGAGGTCAAACAGTCTACCTATGTAGCGTTGCCAGGCGTCCGGGTAAAGCCGGACACGATCAGGCTCTTTGGTTGTGTGCCCGGACAAATTAGACATTTAACAGCCGCACAGGTCGATCTTCAAGGTTAAGCAACGCTTGCCTAGGTTGGTCTGTGGATGGGTAACCATCTTAACATAACGAGTTTCCTCCGTGCCTCGGAAAGCACGTTAAGCCGTTGGTCCCGGCTGTCATTTGGAGATCTTTGGCAGTCGATACGGATAGTCAGAAGCCAGTAAATCTGACTCCAGTCTTACCATGAAGTATCGTGTTACCCCAGTTAATGGGTTGTGGAGGTCTGATAGGCAGCCGCTCCTCGTACAATACTAGAATTCAGCTAAATCCGGCTTGACTGGAAGCCGACCCCAATATATGTAGTTGGGAAAAGGCTAGGCAGATGATGATAAACTGACCTCTGATTCTATAGCTTCGTTACATTCTGAGCCAGCTCGAGGTCAAATTGTCTACCTATGTAGCGTTGCCAGGCGTCCGGGTAAAGCCGGACACGGTCAGGCTTTTTGGTTGTGTGTCCGGCCAAATTAGGTTCGGCCTGTCCGGCTTTTGTTAGGCAAATTTGACCATTTTTATAGAGTTGTGATGTGTTCTTGTAATTGCAAGCGTTTGCAAACCAGCAATTAAGTACCCACTTGTTATTTCATTAGAATGTAAAAACCAAAATTACCGGAATGGCACCAAAAAAATGTCAGCTTTTTAAATCAAATGCCCGGCTAAACTGTTTGGTTTGTCCGGCTTTTCGGTTTGAAGATCTGGCAACCCTACCTATGGATAGGTAGTATGATATCGGCGGGATGGGTAGTAGGTAGGACAAAGGGTGGCGCCCCCAAGTAACGGCAACATAAGCGGAATTCCTTGTAGAGTTTCTAAGGCCGCGCCGCCGTTATTGCATAGCCGAGAAACCAGTTCTTACGTAATTCCACGAAGCCATGTGAAAATAAAAAGAATAATATTGGGAACCACACTTGCTTCTAATTGATCCAGCCGTCCGTCGTCAAGACTCCTCTCGAGGTGATTGAGATGGAAGGTATGAACTTCGTAGGAGTGACAAGGACTTCCGATGGCCGTCAGGTTTGATCTATAGTTGTATCGCACCCTGTAGCTAATAGTCGTAGTAACATTAAACTCGATATACAGCTTTCAATGAATGCTATATTTTATGAATCAGCTATTTCTATTCTTGTTACTGGAAGCGCTCTAATGTGTGCAAGTTAAGAGCTGAACGTATGATTTCAGGTTTAACGGTAGGGACAATATGCCAACTTAAAACCGATTTATGATATTCAAAGATACCATAGAAGTAGATTTGGCTTTCCGTGTCTACAAGGTATTTTTTTTCAGTTTTATTTCTAAGAACTTAGTTCTTTTAAATTGTCCAAATTTTTATCAATAATATACTTCCGTAAAAATACAATAATATTCGGCATTTGGTATTATTAAACCCATGCTACGGAGGAACCGTCTTCAAGACAAGGCAGGAGGAGGAGAGACGGGGTGAAGGGAGGAAGCTTTGTTGTCATGTAACATATCATGTATCATGACAACAAAGAGCTATTAGAGTACCTACCTGGTTGCCATCAAAGGACCTTAAACCATACCTGGGTAATAGTAAAATCAATACGTAAATACAATAAGGACAAAATTGAATGGTTGCATACATGTAATCACAATCAAATTATCTATCTAATATTCCATCAGTATAATGATACTCGTAATTACGTCAAAATAAAATGATTAAATTTTGTCACGTTCCCAACGTCACTGAAGTAAAGCTTTTCTTCTCTGGGTGGAGCGGGAGGGCGTATCAGACTTTTACTGATAAAAACCACACTTGTGTCTTGCAGATGACTGTAAGACATCACAAAAAATCCCCACGGACATCGGTCCTGCTGGGCACCTACGGTTTGGTGACATCTCTTTGAGGAGGAGACTCGTGTGGATCTACTCGCTGTCGACGACATGGGGTCGGTCCAGGTCGATGGCTGGACGGAAAACTAACCATTGCTCGTCGTCCACAAGCTCGCATCTACCGTGACCGATAGTCAGGTTCAGCATCTCGGCAACGGGTACGTGAGAAGTGTATTCTATCACGCGCGCGAGCGTCTCCTTTGCTAGCATTACTGCTTCGCAGAAAGAGGCAGCCGTCTGCCATTCCTCTTCGCTCCGGACTATAGCCCGAAATAGAGCTCTCCGCGAGAGGTCTCTACCGCCGATTGCCTACACTAAAACATGCCAGTGCGCCCATACAGGATACATCTCCACGGAATGCTCTACTGCATCGTCCAGGCGGTTCACACGATGGTGACAGTTCAGGTTCCTTTTGAATCCGATGCAGGAACCTTCCGAACTCGCTACGGACTCGTTTCGGCTAGTTAACTTGTTGCTATGCTAGCAACAACTTTGGATATACATATTTTAGAATATATCTATATCTATACTAATATTATAAAGAGGAAAGATTTGTACCTATTTTTGTAAGTATGTTTGTAATGAATAGGCTCAAAAAGTACTGGGCCGATTTAAAAAATTCTTTCACCAATAGAATGCTACATTCTTCCAATTTGACATAGGCTACATTTCATTTTGAAAAAAAATAGGGATCCTTGGTAAAATTTGAATAATGTAACCGAAGGTGTAGAAAAATATCCAAAAATAAATAATTGTCTACCCCGTGCGAAGCCGGGACGGGCTGCTAGTTTAGATATATACACGTACATTTTTGGATATATTTTAGTGGTATAATAAAACCACTAGTTGGTACTCCACTTGTAGCCAAAATAAACAACTTCCTCTGAAATACACACAATAGAATTCTGTGTGTAAAGTGGGATCGGCGGTCCATCGCCACTAGCAGGATTATTGTTTCCAATAAGCCTGATATATTGGCACTAAGCTAAATTGTCAGGCGAGCACTGATTGAATAACCGTCCCGATTAACTGGACACTCGTAATCCTTATGCAATAATTATTTAACTGTAGATTATGTGATTATGGGATAAAGCCAATAAAGGCAATAATTATCAAGCAGAAGGAGTAAATACCTGTCATTCGTAATATTGTGAACTAAGAGTTTTTGCTTCAAAACGAATCTGAATTTTTTTTGATTAGTGAATTTTTTGAATTAATGAATTTGAGTTTTATCAAGAAAATCCGTTTAATGAAATCTGGTCTAAAATTATTAACTAACTTAGTTTTATCTGCTGTCGGCAGAGTTAGCGTCGCTGTGGAGTCAGTAGACAGAAGTAGGACAAGACTTGTCCAAAGTACGAACTATTAACTCACGGAGTCACGGCTAAACGGAACGATATAGAAACGAGTTTCTCGCTAGCCAGTCATCGTAAAATGTTATTAGGATTCAGAAATATATTATAAAGAATAAACCTTTTAAAACGTCGCGTTGGTGCTACCGGTGATATTTGGTTACTGCCAATTTGCTAACCAAAATTTTGTTAGCGCTCGATACCAAACTATATTTTATAATTTATTAACTGTTAACACAATTTCGCATTTCATTAGGCTCTATTATATAAAATATGGATTAAATTGACATTCACCCAATATAATAGGTCTGTAACTTTGCAGCTGCAATTTTAACTAGGTTTTATATGCCACATATGTATCGTGTTATCATGAAAGGTGCTACCTATATTCCTTCTAGTTATATCTCTACAATATAACCTGTTTGTGCCGAAGCCTCAACTTAGGGAGTGTTTACAACGCGAGCATTCGGGCGTAATGAGCGCTGAGCATTCGGCGAAGAGCATTAATTATTGACCAGAGGGTAGGTACGTTGAACCGACCACTACGAAACTCGCTCGCAAGCATAAACTTTCTATAAGTCTCATACGTTTAGATGAGCACGAAACTTTCCATGTGTGGTTTTATTCAATTACATGATAGACTTTATATGCGAAGAGGACGTGATGACTAGATCCTGAGGGGCTTTCCAATAACTAGGAGTAAGTACTTCATCAGTGGATGTCCTTTTTGTTTAAATAACATAAACTAAGTATAGTCTTTTTTACATAGTATGGGTTGGCTAGCAGCAGGACGAAAATATGCATCTTTAAGATGAGAGAAAAGGATAGATAGCTACATTGTATGAATCTGACAGCTGTCATCGAAATCATCCTATAACAAATTTAGTATAGTACTTAACTGTGTTTCCACCTGATAGTAAGTAGTGATGTAATCGTTGATGTTTTCCTGCACATTAACGCTCCCGCGAAGCGACCTTGCACAATTCGTCACCATCGACCGGTGCCACAGTTTTACAATAAAACTGTGTCGCTGCCGTGCTCATCGCATCCCTCAGTTTCCCATAGATACCTATTTATAGCGTCTGCTAACCGAAGTCGGAAGGAGAATACGTAACCATTGATTTGATGACTAGCTCTCTCTATCTAGTAATTAGACAAAACGGTGCCACTTAAGAAAAAAGTATTTAGACATTTTTGCAGATATCTGATCTACAATTTTTGTCTGGGCTAAATAAAAGTAAAACTTACCGTTTTGCTGCAAATCGAGAAAAACTCGTTTTGGTGATCTTTGGCCCCGAATATATGTAAGTATCTTTTTCAGATGTCGGGTCAATGAGAACTTTTTAGGTTTCATTAAAATTTATGATGGTGTGTTCAGTGTGTTGAACAATCATACCAATTTTTAGCTGGGTGCGAACCTTACCACTATGTTTTCAAAATTCAGCTGGCTGAACCTTACCCCTATTTTTTCGTCTAATTTGATCGGCCTATATTTGTATGAATACTATTTCGCTCTGTAAGCCTGGCCTCTTGTAGTTATCCCAGATTAGCGCTTATCTTGTAAATATCCGTTTAACTCAGTTTCCCATTCGCTAATTGAGTGATGATCAATTTATAGTTTAAAACTAACTTTTTTAAAACCGCTGGCGACTAACACAAAACAGGGTACCTATTGATTATAACATATTTGTATAATGTACATTGTGTTATCTACTAACTAGATAGCTATTGGATTTTCATGAAATACCTAAGTATATCAATCATTATGGACCGACCGGATGACACCAATATGATCTTATTTACGAAAAGAGGTGTTTTATGTTTTTCAAAGGTATGGAGCGAAAAAATATATCAAAGGAATAAATTAAAATTCTGAATTCAAAAATACCAATTCCTACATAACAATACCAAAATATTGTTTTTTTTTCCATGAGGTATCTAAACGATATAAAAGCAATATTACTAGCGCTGTCTATCGGTAGCTTTCAATACCAGTTGTCCATTTTCCCTAATCAAACAAAACTTATTGAGAACCGATTACTAACGATACTGATCATACGAATTGTTCGAGAACCTGCCATCACTCTTTCATGCAAAAACCATACAGTCTAATTACCAATTCCTGTAGTTCTCATTTCGTACCCTAAATCATTTTGAAACTACTACATAGTTTGACTCTCCTCAATTATTACTTCTAATACAATATGCAAGAGCCAAAACAGCTGATCATAATGTTTCTCTTTTACACTTCATAATTCATGCGAAGCCCGAAACGATCCCCTAGCCTATTCGTTTTGTGTGAGAGAGAAGGAGAGATATATTCGATCGCTCTCTTTTCCACGTGTTTTGCATTTTTGAGTGATTTTTTGTTTTTGGCGTTACGTACAACTGTATAAGTAGTAGTGTAAACAGGTCCAGTGTGTTTCGGGGTGGAAGGTAAAAATAATCGGGAATTTGCTGTCATATTAGGACTGCTACAACAAATTGTACAAATGGCAGGTTTAAGTTTACAACGTACGTAAGTATGTGTTAGTAGTTACTCTATTGTATATCAATGACTCTACCGTATAAAAACCGCACCGACTTCTTTAAAAAAGTAGCCCGATTTTTTTATTGAAAATTAGGATGGTTTTTGTGATACTTATTAAGTCAAAATAAAGGCGAAGACGCCATAAAAAGGTAAATTTTCACCAAAATTCGTTAAAAAAAAACTAAACACATAGTTTGCATTTTAGTAGGTACTTGCATTTTCCACATACATTATGAAGTTTTGTGAAAAAAGTGTAGATAGGTAAAGTTAAAATTTTGTTATTTCCTACAACTTTGCTCTTTAATTATTTTCCATAAGACTGGTAATTTTGCCGGAAATCGAGAGAAACTGGTTTTCCCCCTTGGGAGCACACTTCCGTCATAATATTTGCTTCCTCCCACGTCCCGACCTCAGATCGCCTGTAATTTCATTTTCTCATCATTTGTGCTATATTTTCTTCCTTTTCCAATTTACTATAATTTATTTTCCTTTCAAAAATTATCTACCCTTTTAATAGTTTGCAAATGTAACTTCCTGATTCCCGGGAAAATAATGAATGAAAGTACATGTAAACTAAAGTGTTCGCCTAAGTGATCCTGCCAGCTGCTTCGTGGTCGTAACTTAGGAGATGGCGGGACGTCTTAGGCGTCTCCGTTAGGAACTGGTAAAAAGTGGCCAAAAGCCAATAACAATCAAAGAAATGAAGCCTGCAGTGGAACAGTATGGGCTAAATCTATCTATATATATAAAAATGAAACCCGTTTTTCGTTGTCACGACTTGACATGAAAACGGCTTGACCGATTTGGCTGATTTTATTTTTTTAATGTTCCTTGAAGTTCAATGATGGTTCTTACAGAGAGAAAAATTAAAAAAAAAAGTTAGTTAAAGTAGGGTAGGTAGAGTAGTGTAGGGTAGTGTAGGGTAGTGTACGGTAGTGTAGGGTAGTGTAGGTGAGTTATGTCTGGTGGGCACACTACCCAGAAGATGATTTCGAGCTTTTGTATCTATACAAATCGAGTGAAGAATTTTAATTTTATCATGCAGGATCTGTAGTTATAGTGTGACGTCCTAGATGTCGCTACAGGTAAACCGGGACGCGTCACAAGACCCTGAAATTCAAACTACGAGTCAAACACGAAACACGTATGTGTACTACACGCGCACTACTAGTACTTGACGCGTTTTTCTAATATTTAGCTCTCTCTGCCCAAAAACAAAACAAATAACTAAACATGCTTTTCTTTTACCACGAATGTTCCCGCGTACTTATCATAAATCAGTGGTGGTATATAGAATCTCTAAGCGCCATCACACTTACCGTTGCATTTGAAGAGGGTCTGGTAATTTATAGAGGGTCCAGGCGACGCCTCCTCCCGACACCCCTAGCCTGAAATTAACTACACAAATTGGAGAAATTTTAATTAAGTCTATTTTAGAATTTAGACTTTACCTTTATAGCAATAAAACTTCAAATAGCGTGACGGATTGTGTTGTGGAGTTCCGAATTAATTATGACATCTACCGTTCCATCGTAAAACGTATCGCGTCCTAATCACCGATTTTTTGGAAGTAGACCAACAGGATTTAGTAGAGTGGCGTAAAACTTTTATAAGGTTAATATTACCGGGGATAACTATGGTTAATAATGCAACTATACAATCTACTTTTGAAGCTGATTTTTTATCAGTAGATTTTTGTGCAAAAACGGAATGTTTTGTTAATTTTGACACTGGGTTACAGCACCAATTGCAATTTATCGTGGCGTTAAAATAACACAGAAAAATCCACGCAACTAGTCAACAAATAGAGTTGATTTTTCTGTGTACCAGACAACGCGTTTAACAAAATCGGATCGTGTTGTATTTAGGGACATTATAGGTACCTAGGTAATTAATATAATCAAAAGTATAAGGGAATCTCTTTCTTTTTACTAATTAGGTTTTGTAAATGTGCGAGACTGATGAATAATAAAATTACGTATTGGTGGATACACAATCACCAATTTCGGTGGTGAAAAAAAGCCCAATGGGACAGGATACCCTCGCTTATTTACTGCAACTTACTAAAAAACGCGAAATATGTAGGTACATAAAGTTAATTTTAATTAGGTATAAATATTTTCTCTCATGAAAAAAAAATACAGATGCTACTTTGACGCGTTCTACTGGAGTTTATATTAAACTTAGTCTTTATTTAATAGCTACACAACTAAGCTACTCAATAAATCGCTTGCTTGTATTATTACTAACTAAACTGATGTCGTCATTAATCGGTGCTATTTCCGACAGAACACGTAATAATCCGTCTGACTTATCTGAGTTTTAAGGTTTTCAACATAGATGGCGCTGATGGACCAAACTTTATGTGACTAGTTTACTAGACAACAGATGGCGTTGCTTAAAGCACGTATGATTCGAAAAATGTAAATCACAAATTATTAGTTTTCAACAACTTTAGTGTTAATTATAATATTTAAACTGTGTTATATTTTTTTCGGATGTTCGGGGAATGCTTGGATAACTTAGGTAGCTAAACCAGTTTTTAGCAATTAAAACAGATGACAAAACTTGAACTTAAAAACCATAGACAAAGAGAATGTAGATATTAGAACTCAAGAGTTGCCAGCTGAGAAATAAATGGTAAATAAAAGAAAAGTGGAGTATGGGAGTATCTCGTTTTTGCTAAGCTTAGTTAACGTAAGAGAAATTGGGCCTCGGTCTTTTAATTTTTAAATATCACTATTTTACACTTCCTGGTATTAATTTAAGGCAGGGTTCTATTTTTACCAGTTTCTGTATTTGCCATATAAATAAGCTCGCCTATTGCCCTTACGTTCTGAATATTAATGGGTGCATATAGAAATATCGTGTACAGAATACAATTTCTTTTCATTAAAACGTTATGTGAGTGCAAATTATGCAAATAACAATAACATTTGGAAGCTATTTTCATTTTAAACACGGACATGGTCTCAGGTAGACCGTAGCGAAGTACCTGACCTAACTATTTAGTTTTAAGACATGACTTTGTGCATTTAAAAAGACATTATTGCGAACTTGTTGTATTGCCTTATTTTCTCATAGAACATGTCAAGTAGTTAGTCATAGTCAAGATTTTTTGTACTATCTGGATTGATTACGTTAATCTCAAAACGTACCGAAGATTACGATTACAATGCAAAAGGGTATGTTATCTCTTTCTACTAGTGTGTTCACAGACTAGTAAGAAAGAGACACACTACCTCTTTCTCGTTGTTTTGCTGGGTATATTTTTTCCCTTTTGATGGGTATAAAAAATGTGAACTTTACGTCAGTTAAAATAAAGTACACTTCAGAATGTGTAATATTGCTTCGTAATGAATTCAGTTAGTCTGTTGGGTGTACAAGATTCTTGGTCATAGTCAGTTTAAAAGTTGTTCCTTTTTTTTATTTGGTTTAGTAGGGAATCATAACTTCTTTTACATCTGTACGAAAAGGCTTAATTAAAAAAAAATGTACTAAACAATCATCACTAGGGAGATAATGTAATCACTAGGGAATAATGAGATTTAAATTTGGAACGTCAAAATTCGCCATTATCTTGAAAAAAAAACCAGCGAATTAATTAAAAATAAGTTTATTCAAAATTCAAATTGCTCACTACCAAAAAAATTAGGAATAAAAAATAATGAAAGAGTTGTGAAATTAGTTAGTTTCAAATCTCAAAACCATGTCGAGTGATAGATAAGATTAACTTGAATTTCTTACTTCACTCAGGTTTCTTTATTAACTCCCACGCAATAATCGGGAGTTAAATATACCCTCCTTGGTGTTCGGGATGAAAATTTAGCAAGCTTCGTTTCGTTCGGAATTCAACATGCTGCCTGCTACTTGCTTGACACTGCTTTATCCCCTAGTCACATTATCTACAATTACGATAAAAAAAAATTGCTCACCCACCTAAATAATGCATGTGCTTCGTGTGTGCGAAAAAAAAAATTGACGCTTAGGTGATATACGGTAGGGGAGCTATGATTGTGTACGGTGAAGAAAGGGGCTCTAAACCCCAATGGCAAGCGGGTGAGATTACAAACGTGGGGAAACCCTTGGGGTCGTAAGCTGAAACCCGTCTATTTCAGACAGCAGACATGCGTTTAGCTTACTACGTAAACGTACCCTCCTAGGTATTAAGGTACCTTAGGTACTATTTCAATAATAATTGCCTACTTTCAATCGTGCTATCATTTGAATAAAACATAACAGTAGGTACTGTACCTAAAAGTTAAAGGTTAGAGTTAATAAAGCAATGTTTTTTTTTTCATGATAAGTTGATAACTAATTGGTGAAACATGGAAGTAAACGGTTGGGAGCTCGGAGCCAAAGGGTCGTCAACATAATACATAAAATTGCTTAGGTTAGTAATAATAAGCATCTTAACTAACTGTTAAAAAAACGGTCGGTGATGGTGAGAGAATAAAAAGGTGCGATGCAAGTTGCACCGTGCAACGAGCTAATGTTTTATTAACTCTATCTCGTTCCTAATAACAAGCGAGAAAGAGAAAGAACAGGTAACAATAATAATAATCGCGCATACGCTAATTTCGTCCCTCGCGCCCTTTCGAGTCGTTCTTGGCAACCGGTTTTGTTTGTGGAACGGCCGTAAAACGGTTTGACCAATGAGCAGGCGTGGTTCACAGCGGGCGTACCATTGGTGACGGGTGATAGAGAGCGCTGCAGCTCGGGGCTGAGCGGGGCAGCCATGGGCTGCGCGGGGCATGGGTGCGGCGCGGCGGTAGCGCGCGCATTACACAGCCGCAGTCGTGTTTCGCCATTCGAAAAGAAGGTTATTGTTACAATGACACGGGCACCGGACTATCGATAAAGTGTGTTTGTATGTCGTTTTCGTCGATAATAAGTGTTGTGTTTACTTTCACCCGTGCGAATGTCTCGATCCTCACCTTTTCGTTTGTTTTTTCTTTTAATCATTGCCGCATGGGACGGCGCTTACGTTTCAGTTAACCTTTTATTTTGAAACGATGGAACGTTGTTCTTATGGTTTTTACACCAAAAGGTATTTTATGTTATTTATTTAATTTATGATTGCGATCTGTTGTGAGTGAGTGCGTCGCGTGTGGCTATACATGGTGTGCAGACTGGCCTAGGCGATGGTTCGTCATCACGGAGGAATGGAGCTGTTTAAATTGAGCCAATATTAGCCAACAAAGTTGACTCCGGCTCCACAAGTGAAGGAGAAAGGGTGTCGCTCAGTGTCAATACTCTTCACTACAGCATATCTATTAACATAATAACTCACACATGTTATCTCATACTATATTGTTTTGTAAACTTTATACTTAACAATCCCGAGGCTTTGTTGTAAGACTGCTGGAGAAGCTTCGTGGTTATTATTATTGCAACGCTTCGGGGAAAAGCCGACATTGTGAGGCTCTCGCACTCGAGGGTCGACAGCCGAGGGGAGGGAGGGCGCCGTCTGTCTGCACACATGCAGAACCGGTTCGCGCTCCGACTCCCCTTGTGGGCTTTTATGGTCTCTTTCTTTATCATGCCACACGCGTTCGCATAACGCTCTCCCGCTCGCACGTTTTCATTATTTTTTGCTTCCCCTTGTGAAATAATACCAGACGGACCGTTTTTATTTAGGTGTCTGTCCCTAAATAGGTGTATAGCTTAATGCCTGTGGCAGTGATGGTAAGTAACACAAAAACACGTGGCATGGCTCGGTTGTCAATAACAAACACACCTAATATTGCATTTGATGGTATGGTGAACTTTGTCGGATGTAAACTAACTTAATTAGTTACAACAACTTCACGATAACTTGGCTCAACTTTTGATAAACTTTGTAGTAACTTGAAAACTTGCATCTTTGCGGTAGGTAGGTACTTTAGTAGGAAATTCCAATCTGTGAAGAATTACATTGGCTTCACTCACCGTAAAGTTGGTGAACTTCAACCCTTCAGTTCTCTCGTAATAAACTTTAGCAAAACTTTTGCAACTTGGCAGCAATTTTTATAAAAAATGAACGAAGTTGAAATAAGTAAAGAATACTTTTTCACTTCAAACTATAACAACAACTTCCACAACTCGGCCCTGATACGGTAAATTAGGGATATAGTGCCTGTAATTATGAAGTATATATTAAAACTCTGAAAAAAGGAATACCTCCCTGAGTATAAATTTGCTAGTCAACTCATAAACATGGTACTCCTGAGTATATGAACTTTGAAGGCAGGTCAAAACAACATCTGCTGATTGAATCCTCTGTCTAGTTCCTAGATCCCTTATTGTTCACTATCAATCTTAACATTCGCAGTATAAAGCTTGGTGTTTATAAAGTAAACGAGACCAATAAAAAATACTGGTTGTCAGCTGCATCCGGTTAGAGTGTAAGCCGACTCCACCATGATTTGGAATGCTTTGGAGGTTGATCCCTATTCTGGCATAACCATAGCGTGAAAACTTAGGTGATGTAAACTTGCAGTGAGATGACTATCCCTTAGCATTAAATGAATAGATATTTTACTTGAATGATGTAGCTATCCTGGACTGGTACCTTAAGTGTTTAGCACAATATTGGACTCTATAGATTTCAATTTTATAAAAGGTACGATATAATTCATTACTTCATATTATGTCTGAAAACTGTTTGATAGCAGTTACAACGCAATGGACAATTTCTTTAAATTGGGTATTACTAATACCCAAAAAAGACAATTTCAAATTCAAATATTTATTTGCAAGAAATACATCGTTTTCTTTAAATTGTCTTTATAATCATGTAAAGTTATTAGGGCTTTGAGCCCCATTACACCCTGTAATTAATATGAAATGCTGCCTGAAGATGTACTAGCACCCTGAATGTGCAAATGATTCAGAACTTTTCCATAATACTCAATCGTTTTTTAAATTGAAATCGATTTTATAGTCAAAATAACTTTTTTGTACCACCTGTTTGATCATATTTAATTGTTATAATGCCCTATTATTTGTCTTACAAGCATCACTTAAAGAAAGTCATTTGGTCCCTGGAGAGATTATGTAGTATGGGCGACTCTTAGGGAAAAAATTGCTTTAAATTTGAAACGTCCAAAAACCATTGTTTTGAAGAAAAAATACACACACATCAAGCGAATTAAAATCTTCGAGCATAAAGAACTTAATTCAAAAATCAAATAGGCCATTGGCAAAAAAAAAAGAAAAAGTATAGTTACTGACGAGTCTCTAAAAAAAGTAATTAAAGAGTGGGAAGCGTTATGGAAAATTAAAACTATAGAATCTTAGATTTGTGATTTTTTTTTATATCAAACAAGACATGTCGCGTAATGGTAAAGATTAACTATATTGCTCTAGACATACTTTGCTTTAGTAAATTCCTTTATATAACTCACAAATGCTGTAAAAAGTATCTTGGGTAACTTAAATTCTCACTTCACTCTGGTTTCTACATTAACCCCTGTCGATTCTTGTGAGTTAATTATATCAATTCCTCAATTGCGTCCGGTATTACTTAGCAACCTTCGTTTTATTCAGAACTCAACATGCTTCCCGCGATTTAAAGACTGTGCTTTATTCCCTAAGTACATAAACTGCTATTACTGCTATAACTGGCTTTTTTTTTAATGGTGACATATTATGGTCGCGGGGACTTTCAAGTCAGATTTTTTTGAGAGATTAGGAGTTGATTAAACTCTACGGTTTTAAATTACTAACCATGTATCGACTGGAGTAGGTAAAGAAAGAAATCTCATGCTTAGTCTTTGGACGATGGCAAAAATCAGTCGCAAAAATAGTCTATCTTTTCTAGTTTATTGTGTAACTGAAATAGTTACTCATATTACCGTGAAAAATAACAATTTTCTTCCACGAAATCACAGGAAAATTCCCAAAAAATCCAAGAGAGACCCAATTATTTTTTCGTAGGTAGGTTTATCTTTCTAGAAGAATTAATGTTGTTCGTTTCTATGGGCTGAAAATACATTTCTATTTTTAAAAATTTTCATAGGCTCATCATAAGGAAAATAATCAATTTTCCTTAATAAGAGCCTATGAAAAAATTATAATTGAAGATTTCTCCTCGGGATTATCTTTGTTTACCTAAACTTAAGAAGTGCTTTGTAATAAAATATTTAATTTTTACATCTACCTATGTGCAAACAAAAATTTTATGTAAGTAGGTAATGTAGTTATATAGATCCCGAAAAGGTTTATTCAAAAGGTCCTTCAGTTACTAAAACACAAAAAATCACCACGTCTTTTCACAAACTCAATCAAGGTTTTTTAAATTTTTCTTTACGAAATCTGCTTTTATCTGTCTTATGACATTAGAGACTCTTATAAAATCCTTAAAAATCAATATTTTTTCCTATATAATAGAACAGATATTTTAGTCTGTCTATTAAGTCAACCAACTTGAGTAATTATTAGGGTACAATGAAATCTGATATGGGCAACACTGGTTGAAAAATCAAGGTTGATTAAAGGGTCGTGTTCATTGTTTACTAAGAGAAAACAAAAGGTTTCAGTGATGATAAATCAATAAGCGGAGCAAAATATTAAGATTCTAATTTCTCTTATGATTCCTGATTTACGTTGTTACTTACTTTTGTAATAAAAATACAAATAAAGAGACTGAAATATATTCTTTTGCTCTTTTTATTTGAATTAAAAAATTATACAAAAAATACGATCTATACATTTTATGAGGTTCTAATAATATACTTGATCATTTCAAGACCTTTTAATCAACCTTTCTTAATAATTCAACCAGTGTTGCCTCCTTCAGATCATTATACCCTAATAATTACCCTAGTTGTTTGACTTTTTAGACTGACTATACCTATTCTTTGAAAATAGCTGTGCTTTAACAGCGAACCACGTCAATTTGTAGCATTTGTGGCTGACATTATACTCATAGCACCATTTGTTGAAGTCCTAGGGACACATTTTGACAATGTAAGATTATTACCCTGTATGATTATTGGGTCGCCAAGATACATACAGGTTTTGCCTAGTTTGGGACCCTTTGCTAATCTGTTAACGTCATAAATTGTGTAACCCGTTAAAATTAATATGTGATTGTATAAAACTGTATAATCTGTATATGTCTATAAAAAAAAACAATGTGGATTTGAACTCAGAATAGATTGTAGATATAATTTTTCATTTCTATTGTCGCCACGATTGTGGCCAGTACAAATAAGAAAAAAAAATACATTTTGATATTACTGTGAAATATTGATGTAACCGTGCTAAATGCTTACATAATTCAAGGTATACTCTTCAAATAAAACTAAATTTCGTTAAAAGGAAAATCTGATTAGTGATGCCAGCCAGAGCCAGTTTACGCTATAACCTGTAAAAACGCATAGTATGTGTGTGTCGTCATACTCGTCATACCGAAGTTACATGTGGAATTGTGGGGTTGTGCGAAATGGTTGCCGCAGTACTGGAACGCTAATAGCAACGAAAGGAACACCCCACATGTATCCCCTTTTAATTAGTAAAAGTCTGACATATTTCATATCTGATGGAGCCAGGAGCTCCACCAGTAGTTATTTGTGATTTGCCACCTAAAAAAAGGAGACGTAGAGTAAGGCAGCTTCTCGAATTAATTTCATAACTCGACGATGCGTGAAAAATATACTCCATATTTTCAAAGCAACCGGTCTCTGAGATGTACCTCTCGTGGGTTACTATTTTTATGGGTTGTTAGTAACCAACACAAGAAGTAGGGCATCTTAAACGTGACCGATATACATACAATCATTTTTATTTCGAGAGTATATTGAACGGCTTTCTAAAACATAAAATTTAACTTATTGGTCCAAAATTTTAAAAAAATTAAAGGGTTAAAAAAAAATCATACATAAATCCAATGGTTTCCTCACTTAGGTTCTGCCAACGAAAGTTTTGGCTCTGAGAATAGGCTCTTTGTGAATTCTCAGAATGAAAATATAAACCGAACATAGAACAGTGTACACCGGTCTTACCTTCTGCCCTTCGTTTTAATTAGGTACTTAACTGGTTAGTTAAAGGTTAGTTTTTTAACCTTATCGTTTTCTTTTAATACCGTGTCATATAAAAAACAAAAAGGGACGTGACAATGGCGTCCAACTACCTAGTAACTTACTTCGTTCCCAAACTCAAATGCTAAAGTAAAACGAAACTGGGCAGGCTATAATTATCTGCCGCAGTTCGCAAATTGGGCGAAGGTAAACACTTATTGGATCCAGAACAACAGAATTCGTCAACACAATAGGCCAGGTGTACCTAAGGACAGAGAAAAGTGCAAGAAAAGAAGGGAGCTGTTTACTACTCAGTGAAACAACAGGCTCAAAGTAGTGGCAGTGCTTCGAAATTATTCGAAGTAAATTATTTTGGAAAACTGTGAAAACCAATATTTTTGGATACATGATTTGATAGGTATTTTTCGGTGAAAACATAATACTAATTTAATGTTTTAGATTGGCCTTTGATTATAAACCTCCTTTCATCATAATTTCAAAAGGAAACTATACATATTTTCTTTAATGTTGATGAAAGGAACAAAGGAAAATTAAATTATGGTGAAAGAAGCGAATCAGGACCAAACTCAAGAAGAGCAATGAAATGATTGGTTTTTTATTAGAGCTTCTTTGACTTTAATAACATCTTATAAAGCAATTGATTTAATTTATGAATGAGAGTCTTTATTTCTGCCTTCTAAACTAAGAAGACTTTAAAGTTTTTCTTTTCATTTTAAACTTCGCTTCCATAACCCTCCTATACAAAATAAATATGAGTGAATAGAAAGTCTTTCAAAGCGATGATGAAATTGATCTTTTTAATTTCATAGCTTTATACAAAGAAAATATAGGGTTGCAGAGTATTTACTTAGACAATCGACAGCAAAATTCTATGAAATAAGTCATGGTAGACTACAGCTGCTAGGCAAATTCCTTACGAGTTTCTCACGGCACACCTATAGCTCGATTATTGCTAACCAGTTATCTACGTGAAATAAAATTACACGCAAACGATGAAATCAAAGTTCATGGCATCCGTTAGGCTTGCTGGTGGCCGAAACTCCGATCTGAGATACGAGTGTTTGGTCAATCTGAAGAGCTCTCAAAAATCAGCGTGAATTAATGGCATTTGAATTCAATCAATTCGTTTAGTTTACAACTCTGTGAAAGCAGACTTTGTCCGATATGTACCAAAGTAATTGGATTGTTATTTTGACAGTGACATAGATCAGTAACAATAAATTGGTTACTGGCAACACGCGGGTAGGTCCGGAAATGCGCGCAGCACGTGCGATGCAACAAATTGATTCTTGAAATGGTCTCTTGAAATTATATCTGATTTGACACCTTCGGCAAGCTATCACTGAATATAATATAATATTTTACTAATTGCGAAAATAATTAGCTGATACTAGTATCTACGCTCTCCTAAGCATTAACTGTTATGTAGATATACATTTATTTATTGGTACGGGACCATTAACTGTTAGAAATCAACTGAGTAATATCTTTTTCCACGCTACACTAGTTTCCAGGTTTTAACGACCATATAGTCTACCCATAGCTTCCTGCAACATTCTTTATGCAACAATCTACCAAACCAGAAAGTAATCAATCAGTAACATAACTAATTAATGATTAGACATGAGTAGAAAAGTAACACTGACACACTATTTAACCTATCACATACCTAAGTCACATGCCCACAAAACGAGACACAATAGTAAAACAATAACACCGCGGTCTCATAGGACCGGTCGGGGATTCATGAATTAAGACAGCACGGTTGTCGCAGTGGTCGAGTGATTGACCACAACCGTGTGTTGGTTCGATCCTGGCACGGAACAAATATTTGGGTGGACAACAGACGTAACAGCTCATCTGAGTGTTTGTTAGTTCGAACATATCTACGATACAGGAGTGATTAGAATTGTGGGGTACACAATTAAAAAAAAAATGGAACTCAAATTTAATTCCGGGGGAAATTACTGTCATTGACTGGCAATGATTAAACAGTGATGGCAATTATAGTACGTAGTAGATACCGGTCTAGATATTATCTACGTGTTAGGTCACTCACGAGGTTAATGCACGGAATGAACTGCATTGATATTCAACTGGTGGTCAGGGCCCACAGTTCACAATAACCTAATTTCCTCACTTAACTCTCCGCATCTTGGAAGGACATCATCAAGTCAAGATGCTACTCGTCTCACTTGATATGATTGACTTTCATTTGAGTAATGTCATTGATCCTTGTTTATTGCATGTAGTCTGATTGGCATGTGTCTGGGTTAGCAATTAGCAACCGTAAGAGATAATATGGCCACTTGCTATGGTTTTACTAGCCTTGGGGATCTCTGTGCTACCCAAAAAAGTAACGAAGGTTAACACAGAGCTACCTAATTAGTGTCCTAGCATAATAAGTGCACCTCACCATCAACGATTGCATCACTGCTTACCATCAGGCGGGATTGCCGTCAAGCACTATACGTTATACATAAAAAAATAGCTAGGTTCTTTACACCCTCGCTTGCAATATTGATTTTCTTTAACTTATGAATTCATCGTTTATTTTATGGTTTCGCTTCTGACACTTTTAGTACCATGGGTTCAATATTCATTTTGCGGTTGCTTTTGTATGTGTCATAACTTTATTTCTAGATAGGCACTTAGTATAAGGTGTATGTCCACAGGTTTTTTCAAGACGATTTCCTTTACCGTTTGTTAGTTATCTAATGCCAAGTGATAAAAACACCTGCAAAAAATTATGACAATCTTTAGCTTAGGATGTTGATAAACGTAAGTGATTATAACAAAATTTTCAGATTCTAGACTTAATCGCAACTTGGCTAAACGGGTTTCCATTTTAAAAGTGTATTTTATTGTTAGGGTTTATTTTAACTATAAGAAATATGGTTGTTACTGAAAATTGCAGAGTGACCGTACCGCATTACTGCAACGAATTCCCAGACGCATGCGTCTGCGGTAATGCAAAGGTTTCTAGACCAATCATGAATTCAATGTTTTAGCTTGGCAGACACATAAAAAAATAGTTATATTCTTTGATTATGGGATTTTCAGTTTTTTACACTCTCTGGGTAGATTACAGATTGATCCCTCAAAAACGTACACAAAATACTAGGTATACCAAAAGGTATGTTATCTCTTTCTACCAGTATGTACAAAGACTAGTAAGAAAGGGACGCACTACCTCTTTCTCATTATTTTGCTGGGTCATTTTTTATATTATTTCTTATAACAGCAATGAAAATAAAGTACCTATACTTCAGAATGTGTAATATTGCCTCGTAATCAATCCAGGTTATACAAGATCCTTGGGGAATTCACGGCGTCGGTAACAAGAAACATATTATAAAGTTCCTTGTTCGATATATTATTACTAACAAACTTCAAATTGCTTTTGTGTGCACCATAGTATTTAGTAATAATATTTTCCCACCAACCGGGGTTTGTCCTTGGGTGCACAAATAATCGTTGGCTGGTAGAACGTTCCACTAAAATCATCTAAGCCTTTGTGAGTTGGTTCGAGTTTCGAATCCTCGTACGCCTTCCAAAGGTCTAGGACTCCACGGTTCTCAGATATACTAACCCATAATAATAATAAAATCATTAAGACACTTTCCCTATTACACTTTAAAATTTAAAATACAAAATGCAGCTGTTGTCGATCGAGTAAACACAACAGAAATGAGACTTGATAGAAGTTGAACGAAGGAAATGAGGAAGATTGATAGAGCGCGGGATTCTGAATGGAATATTTTGCTTTAAGGACGCGTCAGAGCTTACTTGAACGAACATGTTTTCAAGTTGAATTAGATAGATAGATACATAGGTATACCTACTCTTTATTGTACACCATAAAAAATTTAGGTACGGTAAAAGCTTGTATTAATTTCAAGATAAGTAACACAGGGTGTTCTTATCGCTAAGAGTGATAGTAGAATGTGGAGTTATCAACTTTAAATGCTTTAAACAGAAATCAAAAACTGCCTTATAAGAATAATAGCTAACAAGCTTTTGCTCGGAAAATATCGTGGTCAAGCGCATGGACGGTCAAGCGTAATTCGACCCAATTTTATTAAAATTTATAGAAAAATTGGCTATGGTGAGATTGGTGAGTTAGCTGTCATCGATAGTACAGTCGGCAATATTGCTTCCGTACGCGTTTCGTGGCGGATAAACGATAAAATTTTAAGTCAAACTAGAGATAGTGTACCGCATAATAGGTAGGTGAAAATAGCTATTAAACATTAATTATTGGTAGATAATATCCTAGGATATCTTTTAACGAAAGGTGGAATTTTTTTTTGTCACCTGGCAACTACATTGAGCTGTCAATTGTGCGTCAATGTCAACTTCAAGTTGTCATTAGTGTCATTATGAGTTGATCTTTATGATTCAACTTGTTAAAAGTTTATATTGCCTAAAAGTCTGAAATTCTGTTCCTTTCTTTATTTTGAAGTAATATTTGTCACACCTGATGGTGTAATAGCAGTTATATTGGAAGATTTAGATATGTTCCGCAAGTATCGGTATTATACGAGGCTTTATTTGCTACAAATCGAATATGAATGTTGTAGTGTACTGTATACCTACTTAGCCTAAGACAGTCATGTATTATATTACATTAATTTACCTTCCTTCCTAATTATGATCAGAAGAGCTCAATCGAATCATTAATCATAGCTAGTTATTGCGTTTACTGTATTATTAAATTAGCATTCATTGTGATAAGTTAGATGGCACAATTGTTCAGGTAAAATATTTTTTGTTTATAGTATTGGTGCATATACTAGAAACAGCATAGTGATGCCAAGTTACTTACAAATCATTTACGGAAAGTTATAACATATTTCTGTTTAAGTAATTATGTTAATTACATGTGTTTTCCTTTTGATATTAACTGGGATGTGTGTGCGTTTTGCCATTAGTTTGGATAAATGTTTTACCCATGTTGTACAAATGAAACACCACAAGTAGCAACTGTATATTAATATATTTGTTTTTCTTTATTCATAGGTCTGAAATCCTAGACAATTTACAAAAGAAGAAGGATCAGGAGAAGGAACAGATCCCAAATTACCAGCAGCAGCTTGTTAAACCGGTGGACAAGTCGCTACATTCTTCAGATGTTTCCAATGCGAATGTAGCAGTAACACAGCATGTCCCAGCCCAGCAGTTGTTGTCCCCTACACACACATTGGGACAGTCTGTGCAAGCTAAAGAAGACTCTAAAGATAAATCAATAAAAGTTGCAAATTCAACAACAATAACTTTAATAGAAAACGGGAATCTTAACGGAGAAAAAGACAAAGATAACACTTATCACAAAAATTACTTCACATTAGAGCCTAAAAATGAGAAAAAAGATGATGGCAATAAAAACAGTATTACAATAACGAAGACTGCTCTAAAGCAGTCACCTGGTGGAAGTCAAGCAGAGAAAAAGAACCAGATCAAACCAACTAAAAGGCCTCTACAGTACTTAGAAACTCTTGCTGAGAAGGCGGGTATCACTTTTGAAGATAAATACGAAGCTGCAAACACACTATTAGCTCTAGACAAACAAAACAGCACTAATAGACGACTGCCGGAATTGAAACCACCCAAGTCTGAGCCGGACAACCATAATCAGCAAGAGGAATATAGATATAGGAATCAAAAAGATGAAGATGATAAATTACAGGTGAGTTCTTATTACAAATCTGATTTAGAACAGATTAAAAGTTAACTAATTCTTTAGAAGAATTAAGGCCAATATTTCAACAGTAGAATAACTTTTAACTAAGAGAAAAAACTGGAAATTAACAGTTTTTGTATAGAAAAGTTGTCAAAATACCATATTTATTCTCAACATAAAAGATATCTGACTATTGAAAAATCAGCCTTAAGGAAATTAGCTTCAGATAGACTCATAACTATATGTATTAATGAAATCAAATATTTCTGCCAGATTCAACAACAAATAATCCAGCAACAGCAGCAACAACAACTGCAACAGTTGCAACAGCAGCAGCTGCAACAGCTGCAGCAACAGCAGGCTTTACAGCAGGCGTTGCAGCGGCAACAGCAGCAAGTTATACAACAGCATATCAAGAACCATCAGGATCAACAGGAATTGGTAAGTTTAACAATTATAGTTCATACAGTAATTTTGAATCAAAGGAGGAAGGTTGATAAAAGGCATTTTTCGCCCATCACACACTCAATTATAATAGTTTCAGTTTTCAACTATATGTATCTACTAGCTATCCCCTGCGGTTTCACCCGCATTTTTCGTTACTGCTCCGCTCCCGTGTGCCATAGCGTGATGGTATATAGCCTATAGCATTCCTCGATAAATGGGCTATCTAACACTGAAAGAATTTTTCAAATCGGACCAGTAGGTCTAGAGATTACCCCCTACATACAAACTTACAAACCTACAAACTTACAAACCTACAAACTTACAAACTTACAAATTTTACCTCTTTATAATATTAGTATAGATGGTACCATAACTTAAAAAGAAAAAAAAAAACGGAACCCTTCTAAGATCACTTTGTTGTCCGTCTGTCTATTGTCAAGACCCTTTATTTCGGGAACACAAGGAGGTAACCAGTTTAAATTGAAACCATATACTCAGTACTGTGGTCCCTGGAAGCTGTGCAAAAACCAAATTTTTAAGTTAACGAAAAAAAAAGAGATGGCTGTTTATGTCGCAAGAAACGTAAATTTCGACACTCTCAAGGGAATCAAAATTCATAAGGTACTTCCTGTTGACCTAGAATCCTGAAAGGTATGAAACACGGTCATGTGGCACAAATAAAGGAGAAAGTCTGAAAACTATAAATTTATGGTTACGTCACAAAAAAAAAAATTGCGATTGGAAGTCTTCAAAACTCGATTCGGGAATGGAATGGAATCTGACTCGCACTTGCCCGGTTTTTAATAATAATATAGTAAATGAAAGCAATTATTGTCGAAACGGACAGTATTTCGCTTGTTTTTTTTGTAATTTTTTGTGCCGCTATCCAGCAGAAATTTTACCGAAACTAGGCCGAAACAATGTTTTTGTCGAATCTAGGCCGATTCCGAAACTGATCGTACACTACTTGAAATACACATAAACTATTTAAACTTGTTGAAAGATCATACTGAAATGTCTTATTGAACAATGCCTAAATATACCAACGCACTTCATGGCTTTTAAAAAAACAGATACTGGCACCTATAGGAACATTTGTTATTATTGCAAGTTTATTAAATCATCTGAAGAAGTATTGTTTTATGAGCATAAAACCTGGTTGCGCTATTAGTCATTTTCTGAGAACAATGATACATAATGGTATCATTGGTTTCCATAAGTTAGTCACAGGATAATGCTAAAAATAAAACAAACACAATTATTTTCAATGGACTCGAGGTCGAAATATGAGTTGGAAACTCGGTTGCACACATTATCCACAATAGCTTTTTTCACCAGCTTATTGTATGTTATAGGGATAGGTTTAGGACAGCCCTACCCCCGACCATTTTCTTATTGTGTAAAAACGTAAAATATTAACAGAACTGTTTGTCCCACAGCTGCAAAAGCAATTTCAACAACAACAGCAACATCAACATCAGCAGCAACAGCAGCAGCAACAACAGCAACAACAGCAGCAGCAACAACAACAACAGAAGACAGAGTTAATTCAAGTCACGCAACAGGGGGAGCAACAACAGCAGAAGTATTTGCAGGTATTTGTCGATGTAAGATTGTTGATTTGATAAAGATTTATCATCATTTCATCAACATCATCTCAAGTTCATGTTGTTCCCACTTTGCCTTGACGATAGCTGGTTGTTGCTTACAAAGTTCAAGATTACGGGAATGAGGTCCGTGAAAAGTTTATTTTCTTTGGTCACGACTTAGTGAGAACAACGGGAAACGACCGTCGTCGTGCCGTCGCACTATAAATAACTGTTTTTTCTTGTTGGAAAAATGGTTGATGCATCTAATGTGAGCGCATTGTTTTAAGCCTTACCACTTGTATGTTTGTAAATCTGTCGTGGCCACGGGCCCTGAGCCCTGTTTAATAAAGCTGTCAGTTCAACATATATGTCAAATACTGACATTGTAGAATTGTCGCGCTTAGGCTGCAAGGGCGTCGCCAAGGGGGGGCAGGGGGGGGCAGCTGCCCCCCCCTAGAGATCAAATTATTAATAAATGTAGAAATTATACTTATGCTGCTATATTATAAACTGCAAGAAATTATAAAGGAAGCTACTGCTGTTGCGGAGAAAGTTGAACTGGAGTTGGACATTACATCAATGGCGCGTATTACGGGGGGAAACAACGTCACAGAAACAATCATTCAGCAGAAAGCCCTTCAGAATACTGGAAGAGATCTTTAGGCATACCATACTTAGATTCAATTATCACCTCCCTTGAAGTCTCTGGAGTAGCATCGAGGCGGAACGCGGGGTTGCGACAGTCGTAGACAGGATCCAGCAATTGTGACTCAAGGTGGCATTACACAAGTCCGAGGCCCTGTGCTTTCATGGCCCTCGGACCGCGCCACCACTGGGTTCCCAAATATGGGGTCCACATCGGCGTCGGGTCGACGATAAAGTACCTGGGACTCGTCCTCGACAGCCGGTGGACTTTCGTGAAGCATTTCCGACGTCTGGCTCTCAAACTGGAGAGGACTGGGGTTGCTCAGAAGCGGCTCCTGCCTAACCTAGGGGGTCCAGACGCCCCCTGCCGGAGGCTCTACGCGCCGATTCGGGCGCCGTCGCTGGGTAAGTGACCGGCGGCCAAACTGAAAGCTTGTCAGAGGGCCATGGCCATCCGGATGGTGCGGGGATACCGCACACTCTCCCGCGAAGACAATAGTCCTTGCACGCATGCCCGATTTCTGCGTGGAGTTGCAACGCCGGGGCGAAACTCCGCTGCCGCGACAAGTCGCGGTATGGCAGAGTTCCGGAGGTATCTCAGGGTGGCATGGCGACTGCGACTGTCGCAACCCAGTGCTGGGCACGCCGTCGTTGCGGCGGTAAGGAGTGGTTGGAAAAAAGTCCCGGCGTCCTCTCGTTCCGTATGACGCAGGTCCTCACCGGACACGGTAAGTTCGGGAGGTTCCTGCATCGGATCAAGGAGGAAAGGACGCCCGTATGTCGCCACTGTGCGGACCACCACACGATGGAGCACAGGGTAGAGGTGTGCCCCACTTAGGCGGAGTACCGCCGTGTCCCCATGGAGGCTATCGGCGGAGGCGACTTCTCGCGCCGGGCCTTGGTACAGGCCATGTTCCGGAGCGAGGAGGGGTGGCGGGCGGTTGCTTCCTTCTGCGAAGCAGTAATGTTAGCGAAGGAGGCTGCCGACCGCAAGCGCGCGAGGGAACGGCCCTCACGCCGCCGCCGCCGTCGCCAGGATCCCGATCCCTGTTTCCGACCTCCGTATGCGCGGGCTTGCGGACGGCGAACACTGGGTAGCTCGTCATGGGCTTGGTCCGGTAATAACCCGGACCAAGCCCAGTCGTCAAAGGCGCGTTCTGTTGTACGCGCGCCTCAAGCAAACTGTCGGGGACCGGTAGGGCCGAAGACTCTGGGGCACACGGAAATAGCCCGTGTCGTCCCAGATCGAAGGCAACGAAGGAACGGAGTGGGGTTTAGTCAGTAAGAGTCTGACATGCCCTCCCGCTCCGCCCAAGAGCGGGAGAAGTCATTCTGATGATTCCCCACTTGAAAAAAAAATCGACATCGAGGCAAAGACTTTTAAAGTGTAATTGTTCATGCTCTCGGCGTTCATATTTTTTATCATCCATAATATTGCCCCATTGCCCCCCCCTTTGTCATAAGCTGGCGACGCCCTTGTTAGGCTGTCTCCTTAAATCCTCCTCGAACGCGTATTATTCGAAAAGGCGCGTGTGCAGAGAACGATACGTTAATAAAAGTGACAAATATGTCTATATTGTCGGATTGTCGTGACAATTATGTCGAGTTTTGACATATTTGCCTATAATTTTGATTTATGAAGTTACATGAGACTAAATTATTTTCTTCAAAGCAGAAATCTGTAAGAAATCGCCTCTTCCTTTGAATGAACCCTGTTGCCTCCTCGTGTATATTTTTTCGAAGTATTCATCATCTCTATTCACACTATACGATATAAACACTTTTTTTGTAATAAATCTTTTATAAACACTTAATTACACCTTCAAAATTCAAAATATGGTTTCGCGACAAAGGGTAATAAAGCTCCTCTCAGAATTATCCAACAATTCTATAAAAGAGATTTGACAAGTTTTTTCACGGTAAATTGTCATGTGTCGCTAGTAAGTTTTATTAAATAGAATAATGGTCAAATTATCAATTTTTGACATAAATGTCGAACTTGTCGGAAAACAGCTTTATTAAATAAAACTCAAATCTTAGAATTGAACATTTTATTATGTATTAATTTCATGAAATGGTCGCACTTCATGAAATAAAACCTATCCCGCAGGCCACATTATGATATGAGCTAGCCAAATCAATGAACAGTGTACAGTTAACGCTATGAACATTAATCTAAACCCACGATTGTTTTATGATAATTATGGACACTCATATTGTATCGTAAAATAGTTATGTTGCCGACCGAATCGAATGTTGATTTCACTTTGTTTTTGTGACGTAACATAGCGGCAGATAATTGTTACCTATAAAAAGCGAATATAATTTTCAAATGGAAGATAAAAGAGCAATGAAATATACTTAATTAAGACAATATTCTTCTATGCATATACTAGCGGTCCTGGCAGACAGAAAAATAATTGAGCAATCGAATGCAGCGCCACCAGGTTCAATTGTATATTTCAAACTATCGAAGGATCCACCCAAATACAAGAAAAGAAGAAAAAAATAATACAAGAAAATTTTGCGCAAGACTGCTTTTTGTGTCATAACATAACGTAGGCGAACTGTAATAAAGGATTTTTGAAAATTCGACGTTTATCGGGATGAAAAGGGGGATTTTTTAAATCAAAATACTTATTTCGTTTGCTAATTTCGTTCGTTCGTTTCGTTTCGTTTGTCGAAGTTATTAACTTTTTAACAAATAGTAACCTAAGTAAATAATAAAGGTTGCCATTATATGTTTTCAGAACTATGTACTTCTAAAACTACAATTTAAAGGTTTTAAAATTTGCATGGAGTGGAGATTTGCAACAAGTTTATATCAATTAGATAAATCATCTAATTGATATAAACTTGTTTCCTTTACCTGATAGTAAGCAGTGTTGCAATTCTTACTGCTTGCGTTATTATACTTCTCAAATTCTAATCTGAATAATAATGTCATTATTATTTTTTCAAAACTACTCTCAAAATAAAAGTTGTTAAAAGTTTTAGTGCTAGTTTGATGTACTGAAAGATACGGCTCTGTGGTCAATCAACAAGTCGAATGTTGAATAGATGGGTCAACGACGGTTTTCATTGCAATGGGTTTTTTGCTGACCATTAAGAGTTGTATTTTAATCTTGGACCTTATATTTGTTTTTACAAGAGCAATACCTTTGACCCGCGTCCTCGGTTACTACGCTACTCCTATTAGTCATAACGTGTTGTTATATAGCTTACATTCAAAGAATTTTTCAATTCGAACTAGTAGGTCCTGGGATATTATTTGAACTATGTGTAATCATATGTTTTTTTTTTTCAAAATAATGATCTAATATTTTTGTAGGTATATTTCATTAAACTTAGATATTAGCTACATAATATTATATATGATTTTTTCAATTTAGTCAACAGTTAAACAAAAATTTGAGGTATACATAATTTCCTACTATATTTGATGTTTTGATGAGCCTCCTACATTAATGATACCTATAGCCAAACGTGATTTGACATATCAAACGACGTACGAACCTATACCGCGTTTTAAAGGACGTCGGTTTTATTCGCGGCTCGTTGGGGCTCATCGACTAAAACAAAGTCGAATCGAAGTAAAACAGTCGTATCGTATCGTAACGAGTAAAAAATGAAGCAGACATGACGAGCCGCGAGCCAAGCTCGACAACTTATAAAACCACGGTATCGCAATGATACACCGGTGAACTTTACCGACGAACCATAAGATTGCGGATTTACTCTCTTGTCGAGCCCTTAACGTTAAAAACGATTTGGCCAGTTTTAGCCGGCTAAGTCTTGAAATGCAATAATTTCATGAAATGGTCGGACACATCATAACATGATCAATTCTAAGATCTGGCCACGACAAATGTACAATATACTTAGCTAGGGAGTAAATAAATTCGTTGCCTAACTTAAAGGTATCTATTATAATCGAGTCAGTTTCAATATAATATATTATATGTGTATATGAATCGTAATCTTATGACGCATAGTAAAAAATGCAATTTTGAGCTATGCCTAGCATTGCGTGCAGCTTCCGTTGAATTGCACGATCGAATCATAGCGAAACACTTCATTACTTAGGTTATCGTATTACTCATACTTACCCGTAATTCTTGTATGTCCTATATTTGAAATTTATTCAATTACTTGTTATCATCATCATCATCATTCACCGCTCAAATCTAACCACTGCAGTGGACGACCCTTTACTTTCGCCACTCTCATCGGTCAAGTGCTAATCTCATCTACATTTCGCAATCATAAAATGGTACTTTTGTGTGTGACGCAAGAGTTTACGCAACCCGAAAAGGGTGACTTTTTCTGTAACAAAAACACAAAAAATATAAGAAACAATAATGTAACGCAACATTTCTTACAACAACTTCGTAAGAGTTTGTAAGACTTCCAGTGATAATGGATTTGTATAAAAATATAAAAAGTTACATGACTGTGGCTTTTGAAATCCACCCCAAATTTTGTTTCGTAATGGTTTTATAAAGGGTGATCTGCGTCATAAGGAAATTCGGGAAAGGGTGGAAAATGATTTGGAACAGTCAGTTGTACGTGAGACTCCGAGGAGTATAGTCAGAACTTGAATCCGTTTGGCAGCTGAGTTCATATTGTATCGGTACATAGGTGGGTCAAGTTCAGCTGTGGACTCAACTGGCTGGTATAACGTATTCTGCTACTGCGAGGTTAGTTACCACTATATTTAGGGTGTCGTCGCAGAGGAATAGCGGCTGTACATCGCTTTGAGTGTGTGTTTTTTTGGTATTTAGCCGGTGCAGTTCAACGTACCGGGCATTGGCGAGATCAACCTGAGCTTTCTGGCGCCACAGAGTAACGTCAACCTGCTCTTTGACAAGAACCAGAAGACGATGAGCGGAGAGATCAAGCAGCAACAAGTAAGTTACTTCTCCGTTGACGAACAAGTTTTGCATCAAGTAACGCAGGTAGAACGTGGTTTTTTTTTGAGGTGAGATTTCATCTAATGACTCCATCCTAGAGCTCCCGAGCGAGTCACTTTTACTGACTAAAACCACAAACGAGTTCCTTCATTTACGTTTTGCGTTCTAGGATCCCGAGTATCCAGTTTAATTTTTTTTTCATGATATGAACGAGGGGACATGGGAGCCGTTCAGATCTAGTTTGAATTCCAAAAGGTGCAAAACTTGTTCCGTTCTTTCAATAAACGAAAATCTAGTAACCAGTCTAGGAATCCGTTGGCGAAATTACAAGGTGACCCAAATCCGGTGGATAGGTTTAAGCTGTGTATGATGTTAGATGATGTTGCACGGTAATAATTTTGTGGTTTAAAAAAATGGTTCAAAATTTTAAACTAATGTCTGTTGAGCGACTATTTCATAACGTACATTAGGGTTGTTTTACTTCTATATTAGAAAAATAATACAGATAAATTGGAAGTGTTCACGCTCGCTTAGGTGCCTGCTCTCTCATCACAAGTGCCAAGTGACAATCGTGTAAGATTTTCTTTTTATATAAAATAAAGCTTCATTTATTGTTTTCCTCGTAACGATTTATATCAAAGCAATTGTGTGAGCTTCATTAACGTTTATTCAGTGTCTGTGATATCTTTGCCATTGCGTTTTAAAGATTATCTATAGGTTTTATTTTTCTGGGAACTATTAGACAAAAAAAATAGGTTTTAACATCGTAATATTTAGAGCCTGTTTCACCACCTATAATTAAGTTTCCGATATCTTACTTGGCAGATAATTTCATAGTAATTCTGTTCCGTTTTTTATTTATTAAGGAAGTACTGGCTACTCGGGCATCGTGAAACAGGCCCTTAGTATCGATGTTTAGTTTAAGTATCCCTCACAGTAGCCACTGCCGGGGGCGCTGGGAACCAACACTAGGTGTCTGACGTCTAGAAATTTCTGAGTTGGCAACCCTTTCGATTCGGTCACGCTTAACACATCTGTATAGTATTTCTGTACTCTATTTTTCATTTTTTTTGTGTTTTCACCGTTGTATTGTATAGCCTGCATCGAATAAAATCAATCCTATTCTCTATCATTTAACACTAAGTCGGTGCGCAAGCGAGTGTACTTTCGCACGGTGCAATCAATAGGGCCACTTACCTTACCTTTGCAACGCGGTCGATACTTCGTCTAAGAATAGGTAACGACGATTCATAGCTGAAAAATTTATAAATCTTTAATGGCACGTCAGACCCGCGGGGGCTCTACAACTGTTTTATACTTGTATATGTATTAAATTACAGTGGTGCATCGATAAAATAATGGTCGTCAGTCGTCATCTAGGTCTCTTGCTGTTCAGAGCTCCGCGAGTTAGCTCAACACTTAAGACCTTCTTAACACTGTAACCGGAAAGAGTGTACATCACTTGTCTTCAATTCAATTGGCTTTAACCCGCGGTTTCGTTTGTGTAGATGAAATGAACTGATTACTTTCGCGTATAAGTGCGATCTGGACTAATTCACCAACACCGGGTTGTTGGAACTGTTTGCTACCAGCCAGAAGTGTAGTGTCTCTCAGTCACTATGCCCAACACGTCGTTTTTAAATATCTGGATTCTTCAGAGAACTAATGTGCGTATTTATGCCAAGTATTACGAAGTAGTTTAAGGTAGTCCGAAAAATAAACGGGTTTTTGGAAGAATAAATTCCTGTTTTTTAGATGCATTTCTGCTTTTGTCGTGATATACAGACAATACAGTGCTCCCTGGAATTATAGTTCCCGTGAAATGCGGAGTAACTGACATACCATCACAGGTTTCTTCCAAAAATTCCCTCCAGGGGGGATTTTTACTTTTTTTCCCAGAAATCTCCACTATCTATAATACGTCAGCCCAATGGGAATTTTTGGAAAACTAATTATCGGTTTGTCGGTGCGGATTTCTGGAATAAACCCCATCGCACAGCCGAAACTACTGGGAGTAGGAACATGGAATATTGCACATGATTTCCTTTTATGACGTAGTTGAGGACGTAGTTACTCAGATACCCGCGAAACGAGACACAATAGTAAAACAATAACAGCGCGGTCTCATAGGACCGGTTGGGGATTCAAACGTTAAGAGAATTTTCCAAAATGCACCCACTAAGCGGATGAAACGGGGTTCCAAAGTTTCTATGAACATACCTACTTTCACACGGGTGAAGCTGCTGGAAGGAAGTTATTAGTATATAGATAAACACTAAAATCAGTAAGTTATTTCGTGGTTTTTTCCATACGCTACAAAGCCGACGAGTTCTAAGTTTTTTAAAGATATATTTATAGCGCCCCAATTTATGTTCCCTATTTCCTTAACTCCGCTCAAGAAGATTTCCGCAACTTATCGAGGTACATGCCTTGTTGGTTGTCAGGGATTTCAAGCTCCTGTTGCCACGTCGAAAATTGGGTCAAAATTTTAAACAGGCTGAGTATCTCATCAATTTAATTGGTTTTACCTATGACGTTTAGAGAGATTTAACTGAATTCGGTTTTATAAGAACTTGATGTTCCATTTTAAAATCGACTTGTTTTCAATACTTTCTATAGTCTTTTTTACATAGCATGGGTTGGGTGACAGCAGGACAAAAATATGCATCTTTAAGATGAGAGAAAAGGATAGATAGCAACATTGTATGAATCTGACAGCTGTCACCGAAACCATCCTATAACAAATTTAGTATAGTAAAAGTTAACCTTTATGTCCTGTCCAGCGGCTGGGTAAAACCCTCGCACTTCCTTTCCCTATTCCACACACTTCTGACATCGGCCATTAAAACTAAAAAATATATATCCGCTAAAAAAAGACGGACGGGCTTTTAAAACGGGCTCCATTTAGAACACTTCGTCTAAAAGACTGGCGATTGAACCAACGGTCATTCAGTTTTAATCTTGCTACTCAATGGGCGGACGCGGAGGGTAGTTATAGCAATTTAAGAATTTCAGCCATCAATGCTTTTTCCGTTTTATGAATTTAAAAAATTAACATGTATTATTTGCGGAATTCTAAGCACAAATTAACCGTGTTTGTGTTTAGCAACTTAGGACTCCCTTACTTCGCTCGGGAGCGAATTTTTTCTTATGTTGATTTTTTTTCTTACAATCTGTGTCATTCTTTACTTTCAATTATTGTGTAACCATGTAAGTTAATTGATCGGAATGGTATTTTACCTGAGCGGTAAAATACTCGATCGAGTCTCGATTTTTTTAAACGGTACGTACTTTAATGTAACGTAAAATTAATTTTATACCTAAACTAGCTGCTACTGCTAGGGGCTTCACCCGCGGGAAAGTAGGACGTTGACCCAATGGAGACTCCTGCAATAAAATGTCCTATGTGCTTAAGGGCATGGACAAACCAAGTACTAAATTACCTAGAATCAAATCTGTTCAGTTTTTTGAGTGTAAAGGTGTATGAAACTTTCACAACCACACAAAATTTCGTCGTTATAATATATGTACGATTAGTATGATAACGCTATAGGGAAACATTATTTTGATAACAAAATAATCCTTACAAATTGTAAAACAAAGTTCACCACTGGGTCTGTCAGTCTGTATTTATATATTTAATTTATTTGGTTTGAAATAGAACGGCAAAAGCCAATTATACTATTTAAAAGTGCGAGTCGGGCTCGCGCACAAAGGGTTCCGTAGCAGCAAATATAATACAGTTAAATCAACCTATCTCAAAAACTATAAGAGATACTTTGATCAAACCAAAAATCGTTGAAAGAGTTAATTAGCATGCATCACCTCTATTTTTTTTAGAATTTTATACCCCGTAGTTATAAAAATAGAGGGGGGGGGACATACTTTTTACGACTTTGAGAGCTGATATCTCAAAAACCGTTCACTTTAAGAAAAATGTTTTTTAGAAAACTTTATATCATTTTAAAAGACCTTTCCATTGATACCCCACACGGGTATGTACATCGAAAAAAAAAATTTCATCCCTCAGTTACATGTATGGGGGGCCCCACCCCCAATTCTTTTTTTTACTATTTAGTGTCATAATTTTGTAGCGGTTCATACAACACATATTCCCATCAAATTTCATCACTGTAGTACTTATAGTTTCCGAGTAAATCGGCTGTGACAGACGGACAGACGGACAGACGGACAGACGGACATGACGAAACTATAAGGGTTCCGTTTTTGCCATTTTGGCTACGGAACCCTAAAAACGTGTTTGAACGCGATAAACTCAAGAATTACTAAATAACTTTTCATATATTCAGCTTACACTAGTAGGTACTCACGTTTTTCCAGATTTAGTTATCTATATATAATTCAAGCATCGAGAATTTTAAAGATTTGCATCACTCGTATGAAACTGGGTCGCTAGTAGGAATAAAAATATTAAATTAATAAGCTATTATGTAACAAAATATGTAGCTAATCTATTTTGGTGGAAAATTCCGTGATCAGTACAAAAAGTAGAAAGTATTACCGTACAAACGAGCGTACGGTAGAGTGGACACTACCTTTCCGGTGTACATACACCCCCTCCCCACCCACCACTCCTTTCAGCTGTATTTACATATGTAAATACCTATAGATGGCTTTGACGTGCGTAAAAGAACTAAAAAAATATCCGTAGCCGTCGAGTAAACATTAAATAGGGATCCAATAACAACATGAATTAATATCTACGGTTTCGTAGTTAAAAAAGGTAATTTTGGTGCCCGCATAATTGCTTTTGAAACGTTTTTATTTCGTAC
This sequence comes from Mythimna separata, assembly GCA_030763345.1. Taxonomy (NCBI): domain Eukaryota; kingdom Metazoa; phylum Arthropoda; class Insecta; order Lepidoptera; family Noctuidae; genus Mythimna; species Mythimna separata. The sequence continues at coordinate 13,839,123 of CM061167.1, read as the reverse complement.
GTTTACCTGGTTTTTTTTAAAAAGCCGATTTTCACTCACTCAAATTTACTTTGTTTGCATTGGTTGGAAACTATTAAAGCGAGCCTTGCCGATAGCAGCTAGTTTTCGAATTGAATCCACCCCCGCTTTAAATGGATATCCTTACAGTACATGTTGATTTTTTTTCTTTACCTTAATTAATTTTGGAATAAAAATAAAATGCAGTATAGCAACGAAAACTAAGTTTCCATTGTAAAATAAAATTAGCGATTGAGTAATGAAAATATGTTTTATGGTAAGTATAACATAATGCTCTTCTAAAGGATACATATGCATAAGTAGTTATTAGTAAACCTACATTCAATTTGCAAGCATGCCCCGTCGTCAGGACATCGCCGGTTTCCATCTGGTGAGATAGTGGGTAACAGTAAATGTAACCATTTAAAAAACGTATAAAAGAGTTAAGAAAAAACTTCTATGTTTCCACTCTTATTTTTATACAAACTAAGCTCCTACAAAACTAGACGGCTGTAAAAACAAATCCCTCAAAAAAAGTAAATTTTTTCCAAAAATTTACCAATAACGTATTTTAGAGGCGTTTCTGCATAACGTAGTTACCGTTACAGAACGCCTCACCCCCTTATCAAAAACTCACCCTGTATCATCGGCGCGGTAAAGCTCAGTTAAAAGTACGCCGCGCGCCGGACGCAGCTACATTTTTGCGGCACCTCGGTAGTGCACTGCGAAGCGCGCTCAAGCTAGGTCGTGCTTTTACTGCGCCGCACTGATTTTATCTTTCGCGCCGAACTAACGAAATACTTTAACACGATGAGTTCAGAGACACTTTATAAGAAAAAAATCCTCATGTACCGGCAATGCCAGCTGAAAGTCGTTGATGGACGTCGTCGGAAGTCGTTGATGGTCAGTGTGATGCAAATCTGCGATCCTAGTTTTGATGAAGATTTGAACTCGTCAATGGGGACTGCTGATGCACAAGTGGCTCAAATACTGTAACTTATTCGTAATTACGGTTTTGAGCCGCTTAGGTCGCCGACAGATCGACACTGCGTGACCGGAGGGCTGGCTCGTCTTTGCTTGCTCGAAGAATTAGCATTGCCATTCTGTATGGCAATGCTGCCAGTCTTTTCGGCACGACTCTGTAGGAGAATCTCGACTTTAAAGTGTATTTTGTTTTTATTTCTGTTTGTATAACGTAGTTGGGGATATAAAGTTGAGTAAGTATAGTAATTATTTTATTATTGTATTATTAGTTATTTGTGAAAATACCTATACAATGAGTTGATTATTTTAAGTTATTGATTTGTTATTATGATAGACCTATCTGATAAGCAAGAGGAAATAAACTTTCGTTATACATAGCATGTATATTTTTTATTTTCGCTAAAAGTGAATCCTAGGCTATTTTTAAAAGACTGAAAAATCAATGAAAATCTGAAACTGAACAAAGTTAGAGACTATTTAGTAGATTGCTATTGTTTTATTATCAGGCGTAGTTTTTCTTCAATAAAAATACTCTATGAAATATATTTGAACTTTTCAATGTGAAATATATCACACGGCGACTCTAACGAGCTTTTCCGCGTCCGTCCCCCGCTTTTGCATATATCGCTGGGCTAAGTGGGCGTCTAGTGTTGCAAAGAACTCGAATCCTCTTGTCGTCATTTTGAAGACTCGACTCGAGAAAACTGAAACCTAAGCCATATCTTAAAGGACTGTATAAGAAATTGATAGTAAAGACAATGATGTCTAGCTACCGTAACCGGACCAAGTTACAGACTATCTAATAGATGACTATTTAGTACATTGCTATTGTTTTTTGTCAGGCTTTTTTTTTCTTAAATAACGATTTTCTGTGACATGATGGAATCTTCTACCTTAATCAAACCAGGACTAATTTCGTGACAATGACTGCAAATGTTCCTAGCCTAGACAACTTTCCTACACTCGACATAAACGAATTAATAATATACGCTCTAGGGACTTCAAACTAGATCAGACCAGGAGTTATTATAGCAAACATGTGAAGGGTGATTTGTACCATATATGTAGATCTGTACAGGGAAGACAGATTAGATATTTCGATTTTATTTATTTACTTTCTTTAATTTTTATATAACACAAACTAGTACTTGACTGCAATATTGTTTTTGGAAATATTTAACATCGATGTTATCGAATCTGGGCTGCTGCGTAGTCAAATCCTGTCGCGATATGTGCATATATTTCGTGTATCTTTTGTTACAAGGGCTTAGTGATAGCAGAAATAACAGGGTATTGTTTCCCTAAACTGAATTTTTGGAGGGCTTAAGGTGTGGGAAGAGAGACGAGTACCTACTGATACAGTTTAATGAAGCTAATCTATGAGAATTTCGTGGCGTGTATTTTATTGTTTTGACGGTACAGGGAAGACTGATTAGATATTTTAGTTTTGGAAATATTTTACATCGACGTTACAAACAGTGGCTGCTGCGTAGTCGAATGCAGTCGCAACAAACACGACAGTGCATATACTTCATGTATCTTTTGTTACAACAGCTTAGTGATGGCAGAAATAAGAGGGCATTGTTTCCTCAAACTGAATTTCTGGAATTTCTTCTCTTAAGACATGAAGTGGAAAGAGAGACGACTATTGATGTCGTTTAATGAAGCCAATCTAGGAGAATTTAGTGGCATGTATTGTGGTTTTGACGGTACACGGAAGACAGATCACATATTTCGATTTTGAAAATATTTTACATCGATGTTACAAACCGTGGCTTCTGCATAGTCGAATACAGTCGCGACGTAGACGCGCATACTTCATGTATCTTTTGTTACAAGAGCTTAGTGATGGCTTGAAGAAATAAGAGGGCATTGTTGTTCCTGTGTTTCTCGGAAAATAACACCTGGATGCTGTAGCCACGTCATGTGTGCATTGTGGCCATGCTCCGACATGGCGTGGGATCGACGTCAAGGATAGTTTAGTTAAGTTTTCTTCTTTCTAAGTGCTCATGTACGCCTACTTAAAATACATTAACTATTTTTTGTTTGGTGTTGAATTTTGGCGTGGCGTAGACATGAATAAAACTTAAGTTCCCTCAAACTGAATTTCTGGATGTGTTAATAAGATATGATGTGGGAAGAGTAATGAGTAGTATAGTGATGATGTTTAATTAAGTTTATGTATTTATAAGAATTAAGTAGCATGAATTATTGTTCTGTTATAAGGTGAACAAAGATTTTTGTAAAACCTTGAGTATTAATTAATTAATAAATAGTATGGGCAGAGCTTTTGCGTTTGCATTTTGGTTTGGTTAGAGCAATGGTAGCGCATTTGGATGATGCCTTGTGTCTCGCGGGTTCGATCCCCGCTCGGAACAAATATTTGTACTTACAGATAGATAAGGGTCAGGGAGTCTTGTGTATGTAATTATTACATGTTTATGAATGCACCCACGAAACAGGAGTCATTCCTAGTGTGGAGCAAAGTTTTTTTTGTTAAAGAAAATAAGGTTTTGGTTTGTGTGTTGTGGTTAATGGTGATATGGTGAGTACGCGTTGAATGGGGTTACAATTATGGCGGTCATCAAACTACCGCGACACTATCGCGTATCCTTTAGATTAGTTTACCACTTCTTTTTTTACTAGTTAGGTTTAGTGATGCAATACTGGAAGTGTGAAGAAAATTTTACAGTAGTTACCTAATAATCAATTTAATCTTTTTTATCAATGGAAACTACACAATATCAATTATTAATATAATTATATTATTAATATCACTTACCCACAAAACGAGACACAATAGTAAAACAGTAACACCGCGGTCTCATAGGACCAGTCGGGGATTCATGAATTAATTAGAATAATTATAAAAAAAATAGATAGGTACCGCCTGGCAAAAGATACTAGCAATTTTTCTATAGGTTATCTTCATTCGGTTACGGTTTAAAGACATAAGTAGTTCTTTTTGCATTTGATATCTCGTATCTATATCATATTTCCGGCAAAAAGAAAAAGGTAGATCATGTCAACAGTTTGTATTGGCTTTAAACATTGGCAAATTGAGGGGCAGGAAAAAGCAGTTTAGTGGTTTGCGACAGTTTAGTGGTTTGATACTGTTTATATAAATGGTTGTAAACCACTAAACTGCTCTTGAAACTTCTGTAGAACAAGTTATGTCCTTAAAAAAGAAAGTTTAAACGTAATCAGATAATTGTTATGTAATTTTAACGCTTTCACGGGTAAGAATAAACCCGTGTTGCAACTTTTTGAACTTAATTATTTTCGACAGTGGACATCAAATCAGGCACTAGCCAATTCACAAAGCTGTAACATCGTCGTCCGATTATGTGTAAAGTTTCCATAGCGTTACCTCGCCACAAACATGTAGCAATCCTGAATTAATTGAATCCCTTCGAATAACAACAGATTAATAATGTATAAAGCATCATTGCGAAGAAAATGTATTCTGGGGCTCATGTTTTAAAATTTTGAAATTCAAAAACGTATGTCAACACCTCTTCCAACCTTTGTTTTCTTTGTTGAGAGAAACTTCCAGAAATTTTCCGATCAATTCGCATATGGCACAGGGACAAACGAATTTTAATCTTGAATGTATACATGATAATAACGTTATTTCAGTCGCAGTTAACGAGAACATGCTGAATAATTGACCATCTTGCGAAGGTTTACTTACATACATAAGGATATTATGATGATTGATATCACTTATAACCTGCGTCGGTGATTAAATAATAAGTTTAGTTGTATAAAGACTAGCTTCTGCCAGCTTAAAGCTACTCTTATGCTCAAAAGTGTCTTTTGTAGGGCTCTAAAAGTTTATAAATAAATTAACTAAAAGCTGAAAAGAGCTGAGTGATATTGCCTTTAAAAATTTTAAGTTTCCCGGTAAATAAAGCTCGCTACGATTGAAAATTAGTTATTTAATGACACATTTTTTGTGAAGTACTAATTTATTTTATTTAATATTAGCAGGACATGTTATTTTTTACTTTTTAATAATAAATCATTTTACTCAGTTTCACATTCTAGACGTATAATTTAATTTTAAATTATATTAAGGTTGTTGGAGAAGCCTGTAACTCCTGTTTCAATGTTCGTCTTTGATTCGTCGGTGTAGGCTCTCAGTTCTTTGGGGCTTGAGTAGTCAAACGATTCTTCTGTTAGTTGTGTACTGTAAGTGAGGTTTTGGAAGTAGTTTCCGATAACGGCAACTTTCACAATGCGTGTATGTTTGTTTCAAGGCATTCTACCTTAAATATTTACTGGTTTATCTACAATGGTAAAGCTTTTATATCATAAATTGCGTAACGAAATAGCGACGTTATAAGTTGATAGTAATAGTTTTAAAAGGAAGTGGTTTTTTTATCAACGCGTTTTAAATAAAATACGGTTTTTTGTAGTTATGTTATAGTTATCATTTATTGATATTCTATAAAATGTTAAATGCAAAGTAAATAAAGACATCTACAAAGTTTTGCTAAAAACTGCTTAGATTTTCTTTAAATATCCTAAAAAGTATTACTGACACAGACTGATTATTACCTTAGTTTATTCGATAGTTTAAATGAAATGGGTGCTTTTTTATATCAACGTAATGAAATTATGTATGAAATATAATTTATTTTAAATTTTGCCTACCTAAATGCTATACAATACCGAATACGTATCCGGTAATAGGTGTAAAAGACGAGAGCAGGGTAGGAGGTCACGTTTTGTTATGATCGTCCATCTGAATTAATTTTACTGAAGAACCGATCCCTTAAACCATAGATTCTCAACGGGGGCGCAACGACGTTCAGGGAATCACGACTTTCAGCGATAGCTAAGAGTAGCACGATACAAAGAGAGAATTAATTTCTAATTTGTGATTATTAATAGATAATAGACAGGCATATTCTAAGACTGGTAAATTAAAATGTGTAAAGGGAGGCGTCAGAATTTTTGGTTTTCTTGTAAACTGTGCCTTTAAGGCACAGTTTACGATTACGGTCACGGTCACGGTTAAGCTTTTATACTCCATGAATTTCGTGTTCTCTATTTATGTCATTGTTTTTTAATTATGTGTAAGCTCACGTTTGACCACTATCTTACCTGACGGTAAGCAAAAAAAAAATTCATACATTTAAATAAATTTTTAAAATGCTTCCTCTTGATTACTAAAAGTAAAATTATTTTCACTAGTTATGACCGGTTACAGTGTGACCGAAGGGTGGGTGTTCTCTGACGACGCAGTAATGACTGCACGAGCGAGTGCATACAGTAAACGTTGCCTATAGCGGTAGCGATATCTGCTTAAAGGCCTATTAGACCACCCGTTTTTACGAACGGTCTTAGTCTACTTCGCGTAGCGTATGACTGTCTTACTTGTACGTAGACTCAACGACAGTCTACATAGACCGGTCGTAAAAACGGGTGGTGTAATAGGCCTTTTAAGTAGGTATATGAGCGAGTGATATTTATCCAAATGGGTAAATAAAGCACGTTATTTGATCACTACAGAACGGCTGCATCTATTTGACTAATTTATTTTTTGTTGAGTTCCTAATAGTCAGGGCAAGGTTTTTTAGACATAAAATAGTAACATACCGAAAAAAGAACCGGGCAAGTGCGAGTCGGACTCGCGCACTGAGGGCACCAACTTACCTACGAAAACTATTCAATTCTCAAATCGAGACTTGAAGATTTTTCACAAAAAAAAATCACTGTTTCTATAGTATAGTACGTTTGTATGATAGGTAAATTTGAAGCAATATCCGCTGCATTGCACGTACACATGCTTTTAACGTGGGAAATAATCAAATTATTCCTCCCGCTCAGCGTAGAGTAAGAGGGAGTTTAATCATATTTTTTTTACAAACTTTTTATACAATGCGTTCTTTTGAAAGTGTATAGCATTTGCAGAGGTAATTATGTTAGTGATACTCGACCCGAATCAATAATAAAATGAGAAGGTAATTTTTTCATTATGGAAATTAGTGCGTGTGTACTACCTTTATTTATTAAAACGCGGCCAGTCTGATACTCGCCCTATAACTGCGCTTTTACACACAAACACTATTTCATTGATCCAAAGCACACTAGCACTTCCCGCACGTTTGTTTAGAGAGTTATTCTGAAAACCAGCTAAAATTTAAAAAAAGGAAATAAAATTTATTATTGACTAGCTTTAGCCCGCAGCTTCGCCCGCGTACATAAAATATAGCCTATGTCACTCAGGAATACAGCAGCTTTTTAATGGTGAAAAAATTTTAGCAATCGGACCAGTACTTCCACAGATTACCTCATACAAACAAAAAAACAAACTTTACCTCTTTATTATATTAGTGTAGATCATTGACCAAGTATTGTATTTTAAATGATTATTAGTGATTTTTTTTACAACCTCCTGAAATGCCTTACACTTTCAAATCAACACATTGTATATAATTATATCACTAGCTTAATGTCAGAATTCTTTTTAAATTTCGTTCTCAGTGATAGAAATCCGAGGTTTTATTCATTTTACACCCCAAGCACCGGACTAATTATAATACCTTAGCATCTAAGCTTACTACTTACTACAGTGTTTCTTATTAGTGCATATAGCTAGGTAGCATAGTATTATCGGCCTTGTAATGTTCCCACTGCTGGGACTCAGGTCTCCTCTTTAGGGGAGGGGTGCATATAAAAGAAAAGAAAAGAAAGCTTATAAAAATATAATGATTATTGTATCGGCCCCGTCCATGTAAACACTTCGGTGAATATACGCTTAACTCCGTCACAGTATTAATATATATTATTATCGACTTATCGACGTTAACAACATCAACTCACGCTCATAAATTTGCTCACGCAGATAGTAGACGGTCAAACGCAAGTGGTTCAACAGCAGATCAGCATGGCTCAGCACGAGCCCTCGCAGCAGCACCACCAGACAGTCACCGTCGTCTCCTCGATGCCCAGCAGCATGTCCCACCAGGTACGTTCTGCACTCTTACAGCCGAACCCAATAACCTATCTATCACATACCGCGAGACAGAAAAACAAATGAGACAAGAGAAAACATGCATAGAGTGCGTCTAATGAAAGCGTGACCCGGAGATTTTTAAAAATTTAATTTGCAACATTGTTCAGCCGCAATTGCAGGAAATAAAAAAAAATTGTGAAGTGTCAAGACATGATACTTCTACTAGTTAGTAAAATAACATACATTTTTTTTGGATTTAACCTCTTTTTCTTAGGTCGCACTTTCATTAGACGGACTATAATTTTTGTATTGTATCATTTGTTTTACTATCTCCAGTATGCCAATAGGTTAGGTTATTGGGTTCGGCCGTCAGGGAACATACGCTCTAGGACCAAGGAAAACGGGACAGGATCGTTCATCAAGTTGAAAAATAATCAAAATGTCTGTCAACCACGGTCAAGATCATCATCATCTACATCATCTGTACCCTAACAAGCATCAAGGGAAACGGGGCAGGACCGTCCAACAAGTTGAAAGATAACTAATTACGTCTATTAACCACGGTCAAGTTCACTAATCATTGAAGGCGGGCCGCACATTGGCTACTACCGCGCGAGCAACTCGTTGTTTTATACTCCAAACTAGGACGCGATAATGTCTTAAATGTTTTTCGTTGCCTGGCTTAGATGCTTGCAAAAGCCTCCACGTTTATATATAGAAAGAATTCAGCCTGAGCGACAAGACGGTAGTATCAGCACCTGCTCAAGCACGAACGGGTCTGTCACGTAGGCTGCATTAGTCCGCACGAGTATCGCTCACGCAGTACCAGCTAATGTGCCGCCAGCCTTATATTTTAACGCTCACCTTGTTCTAGCTTGCAAAGGTTGTGGGTGCTTAAGCACTCCATAGCTTCGTGCACACCATCCAATCGAATTGTGTCTATCCGCACTTGTAATTAATCTTTACTAACCCACAATATATCGGTGTATCAGAAAGAACTGTCTCAACCACCATCACAAAAAGCTATTAGTATAATATTAGGAAGTTAGAGTGAAATTCTAAGTCAAAATGTCTCGCCTGGCGTTGTTTCTCGATGTCCTCGACGAAGAAACCCGTTTAGATGTGTGTTCGAGAAGGAAAATGCGAAAAATTAGTTGTAGCAAAAGCCGAGAATCGGATGAGGAAAGCGAAGACTTAGAGATAAATGTAACAGATGTGGATTCGGAAGTAGAGGAGGAGAGCGAGGTGAGTTCCATGTCTACGCTACTCGATGTTTCGACATGTGATGTGATTGAGCTCGCCATGTGCTTATGACTTATGAAATGCCGCACCTTAAGCATTTCACAGTTCATTATATTATGACATATACGTATAATTCGAATCCGTTATATGTATATTTTACGAGTCATAATCCTGAAATAAACAATATTTTTTAAAGTAATAAAATGCAAGAATATCTATTAAAGACTCACAACGCAGATGACACCGATCGGAAACACACGACAAACACAACAGCACACACGATGTTGACACCTCGATACTTGGTTTCAAGTAAACTCGGAAGTATGCTCCAGCGACTTGTCGACAAACGCAAGTTCGAATATCAACTTTCAAGCTTAGACCCCTATTTTCATTTCAATATAATTAAAGTTACATACGGTTTCAATAAGCATATATTTATAGCAATAATTGTATTTATTGGACTCAGTAATAATTATGTTTTAAAACAATTTATTGATGGTGGTACTGATACTGCTCTTTTGTATCGTTAATAAATAACAGCTTTTGTCACAAAATGTATGTATTATATTATATAAATATAGATAATATTCACGAAATATGTTCATCTCATCTACATAATAGTATATTTATTTAACCAGTTTGTATTTTTACACGTTATAAGTCTGTAGATACATATAGCGTATAAAAACAGTACTAATGTTGACTACATTAAAACACTAACAACAAAACTCTGTAACCTTTTTTGCATTAGTAGGTGAAACTTTATGGACGCGTTGAAGGCTTAGTTGCCTGACTGGTGGTCCTTAAGCTATTTTGTTGGATAAAGGCGTTTAATGAACAGCCTAGACGTCTAATTAGTCGGCTACTAAAACCAGATGACTCCGACAGATATACTCTTATTGGGTATCCAAAAGCAACATTAACGCCTGTGCTTAATAACGTTGGTGAAGTTTCACCTATTTATCAATAAAAGATTTATTAAAGTTTCAAGAAAACAATTTTCTTCACGTAATTCTAAAAAAAAAGGAATATAAACACACAAAAATAAATGCTGGAACATTATCTCATCTGCATGCATATTACTCCTAAAAAGACTTAGGATATAAAATGTATTCAGCCGCTTAACTCATTTGTATAGTCTCGGGTTTATTCGTGTCGTGATCGTCAGCCAAACAGCGCCTTTCACGTTGTGCATCATGCTTGTTTACAAAATACAATATTACAGTATCAAAAACGGTTTTGTGATTGTTGTCGAAACTTATCCTGAACAGGTAAGTTTTTTTGTCGAATGTTGTCATCATGGAAGTTAAACATTTGTAATATGGATAGTAGCGTTTTGTTTTTGTTCTAATTTTTTGACTCGAGATATTACAAAGTATTCCCAGTCCGGCACCCAGATTTTCGCACCAAAATTTGCGGCACGCAAGCAAGGATTGGGATTTTGTATAGGTTAATATTACTACCATCCAAAATACCTATTGGTGCCGAAACGGGAATAGCTTGGGTGTCGAAACGGGAATATTTCGATAGTACCTACTTGGATAATAGCGTTTTATTTCTGTTTTAATTTTATTTTTTTGGCTACCTTTATTACACAGCCTTATCCTTTATCATTTGTTGAGTTTTCATGATGACTCTCCAGTGTCAATTGGTTAGTGAATCAGTGGTCTGTGCATGGTATAGGTGCAGCAACAGCAAGCTGGAGGTGGGATCCAGCAGCAGGCTGGCAGCATCTCCACCATGCCGCCGCTGCAGAGTCTACCGCCCAACACGCAGCATCCTCAGCAGATCAGGTAAGTACTGTGTCATGTGGCGTTTGTGCTGGAATTAACCTTACGTCTTTTAACATAGAACCTTACAGAAAATACTACAGGCAGCTTTTAAAAATACTTTTTTTGGGAATGGGTTTCAAATTGATATAAAAAACGGTAGTTAGTTATTGGTAGGGTTAGGTTGCATCTCGAGTTATGGTTGGAAAACATAAACCGACGGCCGTGTTGTTTCGGTATAGCCCCAGCGACTCGGACTTTATGGCTAACCTAATACAACCATCATATTTAAGTTACCATACTAAAAAATTACCTTACGAAATCCTGTCCCAATTTTTTATCACCTTCTTTCTCATTTCATTGCCGATTGTCTTGTCTATCTTACTGGTGCATAGACATTTTAATAGCTTAAACTCGCAATACAAATTATTTATGCCAATTTTCCTACAGCTTCTATTTTAGGGAAACAGCAGACTCTGAATAATATTTCAACGGAAAGAGACTTTTCAGGTTGAACATTTTTGAGTGCCTATCGTATAAACTGCTCTATTTCAAAGTTTAATCAAAACATCTCTATAAAAAAAAAAAAGATTTTACTTGCAAAAACAGTTTGTATCACATCAAAATTTTCCAATCGTTTGGGTCGACTTTACTAAGCTCATACTTAGTAACAAAAGTCGACGTCGTACTGTCATCAGTATAAGCCCACATATGTATATGTATTTATTAAACCAGCCTATTTTCCTGGACGTCTACATATCAGGAAAACGACAGGTTAATATGAATATGAAATTGGAGCCGACAATGTATATAGAAAAGGGACATGAATAGCGATATATTGATTCGACAGATTCTGCGCAACAGTTTTTTGTAGTTATGGTTACACTTATGGGAGTAACTTCGCTGTGATCTCTCGTGTTAATGTAAATATGTGGTTGGAGTTATTAGAATTTGATCATTCAGAGCCACTAATTATGGGGTTAATTCAGAAAAGATCTAATCGGTAAGATTCAAACTTGAAACAAGATAAACATAAACAATTTAGTTCTAGTGATACTTTTGTAGTAGCAGATGAAAAAAAACAACCTCTAGTTTTTGCGATTGTTCGAGAGCTAAGTGAAAATTACTTTGTGTAGCGCGGAATGGGGCCATAGCCGCGTGCAGGTGATACAGCAACCGTTGCAGAACAGCACGTACCTGCAACAGCTGTACAACGCGCAGGGCCCGCTGCTGATGCCCGGTAACATCGCGTTGCACCCCGGCATCAACTCGCAGCAGATACAGGTAGGTCTTTGAACACAGAGTCAACAGACTTCCAAATTCACATTTTATTTATTCCATAAATTAAGTCGGAACATAATTTCCATATAAAATTGTTAATAAAAACTTTGTTTAGTACCATATGCCTACTTATTCTGAACAGCAAAAAAATTCTAATAATATTTTTTGATACGAGTACATCGATATAAATGTATTTTGTTTTCTCGGAACAAATATTAAATATGGTAGAACATCGAAAAATAAATACTCCAATAAATTTATCGGTAACCGGCGCTTTCGTGGTAGGTCCATGTATGCTGATACGCAGAAGTAAAAGCACCATGTTTCGCAATTTTAGAGAATTTTGCTATAAACGAATTCCAGTAGTTTAGTATTTTTACAGGATTCACAGTTTTACAAAATTCTGTGATGAACAACAAGTTCCAGTAGTTTAGTATTTTTGAACATTATTTTTTTCTACGTATTTTCATTTTGGACTGCAATAAAAATATGAATAAAGGAGGGTTTAAAAAGGGGCTATTATTAATGGACGAAGAATTTTGAACAGCAATGTGATATTCCCTTTCATGTAAGCTTATGTATTACGCAACTCGATCGTGATTCAATATAACATTTTCAATAAGGACTGAAAAATTTATATTGAATTTTTTAATCCTTATTGAAAATCCCGTTTTCCTGAAAATCTGAATGTTTCAGTAAAAACTAAAAGCATTTTTTTAATGGATATAAACTAGTGCTTCACTGCGATCCCACCTGATGGTATGGTGATGCGCTCTAGTTTATTAAAAGCTTATCGACTCTAGCCTCGAAAACACCTAAAGTATAAACGGAGGTCCGTAAAATATTAACCTATCACATACCCACAAAACGAGACACAATAGTAAAACAATAACAGCGCGGTCTCATAGGACCGGTCGGGGATTCATGAATAAATACTTACTCAATACAATCAAGATAATTACGCTCTTTCAGCCTGTAATAGTCGAGTTGCTGTTCAATTTTTTGATTAATTTTAGCCCGAGCTCCATACATTTATTGATCGTTTCCTTTGATATTTATTTTTGTGTGGCCGTGAGCCACCCACGTTAGAAGGAATGGAGGGATGTCTTAGCTCAGCAGTAGGATAGTATACATACTAGATCTATACATATACATAAAAATGAATCCCTGCTTATGAAAATTAGTAAATTTCAGGAAAATAAGTACAACAAATATTTAATTCTTCTCACATTAGACAGTTCATAGCTAAGACTGGACAATGTCTGTCGAGTCAGTCTTTAATTACTCAGATACCCGCGAAACGAGACACAATAGTATAACAATAACAGCGCGGTCTCATAGGACCGGTTGGGGATTCAAACGCTAATAATAATAATCGTCATGTTTATAATGATGAGTACAAGTTCATAATGATGGTCGCTTTATCGTCTCCACATTATGCGTAATACTTATATAAAATGTAATATGTATAGCACATACATAAAATAGGTAAAAAAAATCTATAATAGTGGAACTGGCCTTAGTAGATATACGTGGGTAGTCTGAAAAGTTTCCGACTTCAATGTGAAGATACCAGAGCTCGTCAACAAGAGCCGGTGAATGTTGCATCTTTTGGTAGTTAACCAACAATTTCAGCTACTTTGGACGGGCAGTTGTTATTTGTCTCATTATTGAGTTAGTCGTGAGATACAGAAAAAAAAAAATGTTTTTCACCACGACAACGTGACGTCTCAAACCCTAGCGGTTGCTGCCGTCGCGTCATCAGCCGCCTTTTATCAGATCTAGTTATTCTTCAGATTTTTTTTAAATTGGTATAGCTATTGCTTAACCGCGACCCCACCTGATAGTAAGCAGTGATGCTATCGTTGATGGTAAGGCGCACTGGTTTGTTAAGAGCCTAGAAGACACCCATACTATAATCGGATGGGAAGACCGCACCAGGCAAATTGTTCCAGTCCTTCGATGTACACGGTATAAACGACGAGGCCATACGCTTAGTCCGGGCCGTAGAGGTTTCAACAACATAGATAATAATTGCACTCGAAGGATAGATTTTCGTCTTTCGTGAACAATTATTTTGCAGAGAAAAACACTAACTACTATTTGAATGAGTGAAAGAGATGGGTGAACGCCGGGAGAAGTGTGTTGAGTTACAAGGAGACAATGTAAAAAAAAGAAAAATAACAAGTAAGAAAAAACGTCTTGCATATCGTTAGGTCGGAAACTTTTCAGAACACCTGTGTATTCCCTGAAGGTGAATAGTGATTTTGAGCGCATTCGGATTAGCATTTAGCGTCAACGCGAAGTTTTTTATTTTTTGCTATCATATTAGGCTAGCAGAACATGAAAATGAATGAGGTTATCCGATCCCATTTCATTCAGTTTGCTCCCTGGCATCATACAAAACAGTCGTGTTTAATGCAGTGGTGGCGCTGATTTTTGCAAAGTATTCTAAATTATTTAAAAATATCCCCTACCTTTACTTGGGAACACACTAACATCCATAGCTTGTGTTGTCTTCGAGATATTCTGTAGTGACAGTCAATCTGATCGTTTTTAGGATTATTTCTTTTGTGTATTAATAAGTTTTTTGTTTAGGTGATCGCCGCCGGTAAGCCGTTCCAGGGTAATCAACTAGCCCCCCACATGCTAACCACGCAGGGCAAGCAAGTCTTGCAAGGCCAGGCCGGTAAGTGTCTACTCCAAAATGTTTACTAAATACTCCTAGCCAGTCCGATAGGGCGCATGGATTATATATTATTTTCCCAGCTACAAAATTTAATATTTTTGATTAGCCCCCTTCTATTGACTATAATATTTAGTAGGTATGTATAATGTGTAATTATTGAATGTACGCTATACGAACGCACTGGACCATAGTATTCATGTTCCTATTGACATGTCCACTTAAACGCTGACCGTATCGACGCGCCACGCGCAGACATCTTTACATATGTTTTGAAGTTATTCAACTAGGCGTTCGGACGTAATACTGAGACTGTTGCAAAGATTTTTTGTTTAGAAGAAATAGGTAGTAACATCTTACAAGAAAATTACACCAAAAAATATGCTTCTTTTGTTGTTATAGATCCTTTAACTTAACTTACATTAAATCAAGAAAGTCTAGAGTATAATAAAAGATTATTTCTTCTTTTCTAATACATATAACCTAAATAAAGTGTACTTGGTATCATTAAAACAAAATAAGACACCATATAAAGCATAGAAATTTTAGTATAAAACCGCGATACAGCATAATAATGATATCCGCGTAAGCAGCTGTAAACCGACGCGGCGCGGCGCGGTAGGCTATAGGAGCGTACACACACAGCGGTCGCACGCCGCGGTTGATAACGCGCCGGACGACCGGGCCGGTTCACCGTGCGTGCGTCAACACCGACCGACTTGACACCAGCGCCCTCCACATTTACACCATACTACATTACATTTATTTAGCAGCAGATTCAAGTCTACTTTAAAAACATTTATTCCCTCTGTTGCTACAGGAGTTAATGCTATATTAATAAATAATTTAGTCTGTAAGTTCTCTATCGTTACTCGTACATCGCATTTTAGCTTGCATCGCTCGCCATTTACGCCCGTTTTCAATAACCTACCGCAGTTCATAGATAGATGGCTATCTCCGATAAACAGTAAGACTCTATCAATCCACAACTTTTGGTAGGCAATGCTATCCGTCGGTAGGTTATAGGAAAGCAATTAAGGGCAAAGTGATACATTTGTTTATCTTTAGTAGCTGCAACTGTAGATAGATAGCTTATTGAAAACGGGCGTTAGCCAGTTACCTATGTATTAGCGTCCATTTAAAAAATCCCAGTGAAATATTATAAAACGGCCAATCGTTCCGTGCGTACAAGAACTTCAACACTATTTAGTTTTTCAGTAAATTTTGCAGGTCTAACTACATATCAGGAGCAAGGTTTATAAAACTTTTCAAAATGTTTATTATTGAGTCACGTGATTAAAGATATCAATGTACATTTGTTTCATGAGGGAATTTTAGTTCATTGATTTGGTTTTTTTTCGGCAAAAAGTTTTTTAATTGGCATTTAAATTTTCACTTAAATTTATTGAAGCTTTTTCAAAATTTATTGCAATGTATATTTATATGATGTATGTACGCGTAGGCTTTTTAATTGTTAACATTGCAAGTACAGCTTTTTATTAGCTTCCCACGCATATTATTATAATCATTGAGTCGTTACATACTTACTTGTGTTGGTATTATATTGTATCGTTTGATGAGTTATTTTTTATATCATCTTTGAATCATTTGCTTGTCGATACTGGATCATCATTAGTTGTGACGTGGAGTGTTTGTTTGTTGTGCCATCGTATGGGTTCCGTGGTATAGCGTTATTTGTGTCGGCAGCGCCGTTCCCGGGCTACACGACGATCCCGGCGATCCCGACCACGCAGAACCAGACGTTCGTGTTCAGCCCGCTGGGCGTGATCAACTCGCAGCCCAGCATCCTGCCCGCGCACTCGCAGTCCACCGTCTCCGGCATCGGGCAGCAGCAGAAGCAAACTGACATGCATAAGGTAAGACCGATAAAATATACAGTTGTTCTCCGTTAATATCTATGCCATTTTGGGTTTAAGAGCCCACGGCGACTTTTTGTAGCGAGGCAGTAGCGCTGCTGTAGCGCGTTTGCATCTATACAGTCGCAATGCAGTCGCTAGCTGCTTACCCTCGCCCACTCCATGATTCTCAGTCTAGCAGCACTACAAATAGTCGCTGTGGGTGAAGGCTGAAGGCCCTCAAAGTTCACAAACTTTGAAAGTACTCGCTCTACAAAGCTAAAACTTCTTTGAAACTAGATTATTGTATTACCATCATTGTGCAAATACAGAACGAGATTACTTCTTATTTTAATTCAACTTCTGTGAAGTTTTAAGTTGCGTAAAACCTTATAAAAGTTCCCGGAAATATACATTATGGTTATAGCGAGAATACAGATTATACTCGTATTTAAAATATACAAAAATTTCGCTGAATCATGGTAAAGCGGATTACAGTTATATGTGTATGCCAGATAAAATCCAGAATAAAATGGTAATATTTTGCTGAAACTACCTATTTGACTTGTGGTTGAATTTATAAAATAGTTCGCCCCTTCGGAAAATACAGAATTAATGTACATTTTTAAATAAATTTCTTGGGTTCCTTGATGTACTTTTCATGGGTACCGACCGAAACATTTTTGTGTTGTATTTCTAGAAGCACTTTTTACGTGAAAAATAAAATTCTGATAGAATTCCCTAGATTGAAGAGCCTTTCTAGTAATTTTCTAGGTATAATAAACAATAAGGAATTTGTAGGTTCATATTACCAATAAAAGCTTACTCAGTTCGAGTTTGTTAAATAAAGCCTGCATTGACGTCATACGAGTATAATCATGTCAAAGCGTTTTAACTTTTCAGGTTTGATGTTGAATTCAATATTATAGACTATTCTCTCAGAAATTAGATTCTTCTGATAAATGGCATCGGAAAAAATGACCTCTTTTGGGGGGACATAGCAATCATGTTTTTTTACGAAATCTTGAATAATTTTTTAACTTTATCAAATTCTCGCTAGTTTTTTGAATTAGTAATAGGAATGGGGCACGTGTCTAGTCCTACTTAAAGCAGAAGTTTGGTTGTCAGGCTGAAATAGAGATTGACAAATGTTCGAAACATCTTTAATTCATGAACGGGGGGATCTTGTCTATCACACTTGTGTGTTACGTCCTTGAGCCGTCAATCCGACTGTCACCACTGGCCTCGTATAATAGGAAAATGTTGCAAAAGCGGGCAAAGTTATAGGCTATTAATAAATGATATTTATTTTGGAAGTAGGTTTTAAAAACACTTTTACACGTCAATTTTTTTTTCGTCAATTTATACTAGATGAGGCCGGTGTTTCCTAACTGACTACCCTGAGAAGAAACACCGAAACAAACTCATGGGTCACAGTATCTTTTGAAGTCCATACAAAATGTAATAGTCAAATCACATGAGAACCATGTGTCTTAGATAGCCTTTTGAAGATAGAACCATGCAGATTTGGTGGACCTGTCTAGTCAGTGCAAGCATTTGTATGTCTGTGTTTTGTGTTTGTCAGTGCAAGTATTCGTAAAGTTCAACTTAGGGCCACTAAGGAGCTCAACTTATAGAACGTAAGATAATTAACGGTAGGGAACAGCTAATTATTTTTTCTCGATTTCCGGTTTGGTCCCATAGTAAAAGTTGTTCATAATGGTGAGTACAATGACCCCCCAAGAGGATGTGCGTTAATTATGTTACATGTTGTACTATACTCAACTTATACTACTTACAGCCGAAACCAATAACCTATCTGTCGCATATCGGAGATTGAAAGACAAATGATACCATACAAAACTTTACATGTTTTCTGTTGTTTCATTTATTTTTCGATCTCCGATATGTGATGTATAGGTTATTGGTTTCGGGCGTTATGCAATACGAAAATCTATCTCTGGTTTGAATGAACTTGGTGAACTGACCACCTACGTTGTGCTCCGGCAGTGTGGCGCGAAGGGTGCTGGCAACAAGGTGGGCGGCGCGGGTGGGACTCAGACCGTCCCGGTGCAGGCGCAGTGCGTGCAGGTGTCCCAGCCCGTGCTGGGCTCGCAGCAGCCCACCCAGGCGCAGATCATCAGCCCGCTACAGGTACTACTAAATTACCTGCTATTCAATGTTAAAGGTCTATAGGCGGAACTGTTTTTTGTGCCCTTTTAAGGATGAAGTTTTGATTCCAGTACGTTTCTAGACCTTTAACAAAATTACCGATTTGTAGTTTCTTCAATTTTCCTAACATCATATGAGTTAGCAAAATGGCCTGGAAAATTGAAGATTTATTTAAGTTGAAATCATATAAGTTTATTTAAGGTTAAATTGTGTTGTGTTCATTTAGTATTTGTAAGTTTCGTGCATTGGCGAATATTTTTTTTATGCATTGCAGCGCAAAGCGATTCTTTTTCCTTTTTTTTTAAACCTTAATAGTCATCATCTAAGCCGAAAGACGATCTTTTGCTAGACATAGGCCTCCCCCAAGCACCGCCACTTTTTTATATATTTTGGCTTAACTCACTTATTAATATAGATAAAGAAATTAGTTGTACTACACAAAAAATACTGCTTACATTCTACTTTTATAAGTTTTTTGCTACCTGTTCCAATATTCAAGTTAATATTATAAGAGCTAGTAAGCTTGAATATAGGAAATAGCAAGTAACAGTAACAGAAATAAAATTACATTTGTACATAAAAGCTCGAGGATTGAGTGTAGTTTATTTATTTTAAACCTACCAGCGAAAATCTATAATGAAATACTGAATGTTCATTAAAAATTCTCTTTATGATTTTGTAATGAGCAGGTAAGTATAACTGACAGCCACTGATTCAGAACCCAAAGCCGGCGACGAACGTAGCCGTAAAATGAATCACTATTATTATTTTAATAAATTGGAATGAAATGTGTTCATATTTTTTTGTTTGCCTCTTATATTCCTCTTTTTTATATAACTTAAACTAGTACTTGACTGCAATCAAACCGTAGGTCCCGGCTGTCATTTGTAGATCTTTGGCAGTCGTTACGGATAGTCAGAAGTAAATCTGACCCCAGTCTTGCCAAAAAGTATCACGTTACCCCAGTTAATGGGTTGTGGAGGTCTGGTAGGCAGCCGCTCCTCGTAAAATACTGGTATGCAGCTAAATCCGGCTTGACTGGAAGCCGACCCCAATATAGATGGTAAATGGCTAGGTAGATGATAGTGCTTGACTGCAATCCCGCGAAATGGTAAGCAGTGATGCAATCGTTGATGGTGAGGTGCACTAGTTTTTTAAGAGC
Source organism: Mythimna separata (assembly GCA_030763345.1). Classification (NCBI taxonomy): domain Eukaryota; kingdom Metazoa; phylum Arthropoda; class Insecta; order Lepidoptera; family Noctuidae; genus Mythimna; species Mythimna separata. The sequence goes on along the minus strand of CM061167.1, from coordinate 13,819,007 downwards.
CTATTCACTTTAACTTTGAAGACACTCAAACGAATTTTTTTTTATTTCGTGGGCTCGCACTTTCTTCTTCTTATACTGGCGAAATCGATTTAGTTCTTCCCGCCATATACTTCGTGATCTGCCGCGACCCTATCTCACTGTATCAGAGCACCAGTTTTATTTTATTCCATTTCTTCTTCTTATCGTGTCGATGTCTTTAACTAATTTTTTTCCGGCCAGTATTTAGCAACCTGTACGGCTCTATCATTGGCCTCGCATAGACTTTATTCCACAGTTCATCAAGTTTGCAGCAGGCATGTCCTGCCCAGTGTCACTTAAGTTGGGCAGTATTTCGAGCCACATTAACCTATCACATACCCACAAAACGAGACACAATAGTAAAACAATAACACCGCGGTCTCATAGGACCGGTCGGGGATTCATGAATTAACGATCCTGGTTTTGGAGTGCAGTACCTATACATGCATATATGTGTTTTGAACTTGATCCGTTAATTTAACACCTAGTATACACTACGCTCCATTGCTCGTTGGCAAACCTTGAGTTTGGACTTTTTAATGTTAGTCAAATACCAAGTCTGTGCGGCGTGGATCAAGATTTTATTTTTATTTTTTTTAAATTTAATTGCCCATACCGCAATGTATTTGTTTTATTTTGGAAAGCTTAGAACTTTGCTTTACTTTTAAATTAAGGTTACAGATAATATGTTAATATTTTTAAGTAGCACACCGTTCTTAGCGATTTTATTAATTTAGTTTGTCGTAAAATTTTGTCTGTTTACTTTAGATCGAAATTCGCTAATGTTTAGAGAATAATTGAGAAAATAGTGTAAGTTGATTTTTACGTTAGAGCGATCGAAACGTTAACAGCATTTGGCTATGTGATTGGTTAAGAGTTTGGACCAAAACCAATCAGAGGGCCGGACGTCATAAACGTGACGATCGCATTAACATAAAACAAACTCGCACTAGCCACTGTCTGTCCGAACTGATAACTATACCCTGAACGCTATCAAAAAGTCTAAGCTGCGTTCACTGAGCCGTCAACGTTTAATAACGACGACGACTTAGACAGTGTAATCACCGTCTAAGGGCTCAAACATATAAACACGATACGACGTCGCGTCGTACAACAATGCGGTGGCGGCGTCGTTTCACGATACGGCGTCGCATCGTGGAAATCTACTATGAGCATCCTAAAAAAGTGGTTGGTTCTCGTAGATTCTGAATACATATTTATATTTGTCGATATTTGAGCATATGGCAAGGAATGTGACTCAACCGTTTACAATAATTCAAAATTGAATGAATTACTCTTAAAAGGACAACTTCCTTTATCTTTACGTCGTGTCGTGATGCGTCGTGGAAATCTACCACGACGCGACGTCGTATCATGTTTATGTGTGGAAGCCCTAAGGCAATTATAAAACTGACATTTCTGGTACTCGATGTTAGTATGTCACTCGTTTTGTTTAATTGGTGATATTCATCCTTAGTTTCCCACTGAGTGACAATGGCAAGAAGTAACTAGAAAAATTAAAGTTACTAAAGATTATTGACATTAGTAGTGTTTATATATATACAGTATATAAATGGTGGTCAACGTCAAACGTGAGCCTAGCAATGATGATAAAAAAACACTTTGACCATTCCTCCTTTGTGCTATCATCATCTAAAAAGTAGATTTGGGTTGATGGTTGGCTTCTCTTTTATTTATTACTAGCTTTAGCCCTCAGCTTCGCCCGCGTACATAAAATATAGCCTATGTCACTCAGGAATACAGCAGCTTTCTATTGGTGAAAAAATTTTAGCAATCGGACCAGTACTTCCACAGATTACCTCACACAAACAAAAAAACAAACTTTACCTCTTTATAATATTAGTGTAAATTACTCTTTGCTTGCATGCCTGTTATCCCTATACTTTAATTGATCTTTATTAAGTAGCCGCTTATAAGTACTCTCTAAAGACTGAAATACACATGTTTGTAACTTTCAGATTGATGATTATTATTATTATATAATTGTACCAAGCTTGTACTGTCCCACTGCTGGGCAAAGGGCTCCCTCCATTCCTTCCATCGCTCTCGGCTTTGAGCTATATCACCATAGCGTAAAAATTACAAGCATATGTATTTTGACCATATAAAATGTTGTGTATATATTTCAATGTACTGATGAATATAAAATTTATTGTCTAACAAAGTGGTCTGTCCCGCAGACTGGCGGTCAGACGATGCAGTTCGCGCCGTGGCAGATCTCGGGCGCGCTGCCGCAGGTGTGGGCCGGGGGGCTGCAGGCGGGCACGCTGCCGGCGGGGGGACTGCTGGCCCCCAACCCGATCTTCATACGGGGGACCCAGCCGGACGCTCCGCCCTCCATGTTCATACAGCACTCGCCGCAAAACAACGTACAGCATACCAGTGAGTATTACCTCTTTTGTTTCTTTGATGTATCTGTAACTAAAAATAATTTCGTGTTGCATTCGGTGTTGTCTCTTTTCTCTCTTTAATATTACTCCAATTGCAAATATGATGCATTTGACGTTAAAATATTATGCTGTGTGAATCCCTTGTATCTAATTGCGATTGTTGCTTTTGCATTGCTAGGCGATTACAAGCTATTGGTCATTGCAGACTAGCTAATTTTTGTAACGCTTGCGCTTGTAACTGTAAATAACATATTTGTAGTGCACGTAAAAACATTTCCATCATACATGGATAGTCACAGTTTTATGTTGTTTTTCCAGACGTGAGTGTAGCCTGCGCTACGTCGACGACTTCCAAGCCTCGTGCTTCGTCCGATGGCCTGGCGAAGGCGCCGCGTCCGCTGTCGAACATCCTGCCGTCGAGCGGCATCCGCCCCGGGCCTGCGTCCTCCGTCTCCACGCAGACCAGCGCCAACCAAGCCCAGAATCAGGTCTGTCAAACATACCAACCACTTTTTGAGTCAACAAATGGTAGAATTTCGGGCAAGTAAAGCCAAAAATAGTTACCGGTTACGGTTCTGGTGACCGTCACTGGAATTCAAAATCTGAGTTAAAAATAACACCTTTTTTACTTTCATTTTATACAAAAAGGATATCGCATCGTAACTGTGTTTTTGTCTCAGGCAAAGCAGCGCGGCAAGCCGGGGGTGCGGTCGCCTGCGCCGGCCGCCAAGCAAGATGCGGCGAATCAGACCAACAAGATGCAGCATCAGATACAGCAACCGAAACAACAGTGAGTCACCACCCCGACCCTCTGCCACCCCTACACTGCCACCCCGCTTCTGTGCAACTTCTTCTTTCGACCAGTGGTCTTATGACCGACGGTTTTGTGGCCAACGGTTTTCAGACCAATGGTCATCTGATCAATAGTTCTCTTGTCAATAATCTTGTCACAAGTTAATTGTCTTTGTGTAACTATTCTGACCCAATCTTTATTGAAAAACGACGTATGTCGTATAAGCCCCTCTAACTCCCCAACTCGACATGAGAAAACCAAGCCAGTCACTCCAGAGCTGTACCCCTGGCCTTGGATCAGTGTCAATAATTCATAAAATTAAATAGCAGTTAAGTTGAGCGATGCGCGATGTCGAGAAGTTTTATTCGATTGTTTCGGTTATTCGAACATCTCGATGGTTCTCGACTGTTACGACTTTGATTCGAGTCCGTCTCGGTCTGTTATTGCGACTGGCTCATGTGATAGCTTAGAGTTTGGAGTGGGAGTGTCTGCATTGTATAATCGAAAACTAGCGTAGCTTCCATTGACTCAACAATCGAAAAATATATCGATTACTTTGTAAAATGGCGAATCGATGGTTTATTTTAACGACTGCGATTTTTTTGACTGTAAAAAACATCTCCGTATCGCCATCGCTAGTAAACTTTAATCTCCCACTACCTCCTTACGCAAAAAGGGTACATCTGTTCAATATAAAAAGATTTCAATATTTGTTCCTCGAAGCAGTGTTAAGAAATTAGTGAGCCATCAGTGCAACTGCAAAATAAAGGTTTATTCATACTGGTCACACAGTATGTACAAATATTAATAATAAGTAAGGCTCTCGTTCGACCACCAGCTCACCTGATGATGTGGTCGACGATGGACTATATCTAGAAGTAACCTTTTCACTCTTGAATAGGTTACTTTTAGAATTTTTAGGTTTTATTTTTACGTATAGGTGAGGTAAATATTTAAGTGGGGCTCGCATACAACAAAAGTGTTTTTTTTTGTCGTTTTAAAAAACTCGTCTGCACTGAAGGGTTAGGGTCAATGTGAAGATAGTTTTTCAAGTTGCTATGATCTAATTGGTCAAGGGCCGTGGCTAAGTGATGTGACAACGATGAGTCACGATTTTCTTAATGAATTAAATTCATTTCAAAATTTTCTTCGTTTTCCAACTCCAAAAGTATTTTTTCCTTTATTATTAACTAGCAGCCGGTCCCGGCTTCGCACGGGGTAGACAATTATTTATTTTTGGATATTTGGATATAAAACACTTTTTTTTAGTGTTAGTTTTCTACACCTTCGGTTACATTGTTCAAATTTTACCAAGGATCCCTAATTTTTTCAAAATGAAATGTAGCCTATGTCAAATTGGAAGAACGTAGCATTCTATTGGTGAAAGAATTTTTTAAATCGGCCCAGTACTTTTTGAGCCTATTCATTACAAACATACAAAAATAGGTACAAATCTTTCCTCTTTATAATATTAGTATAGATAATTTACTACAATCTGGCATAAAATACTAATAAGCGATTTAACTTAGCTTATTATACGTTATATGTTTTGTAGTCTGGTATTCATAAAACCAGTTTATTCATGTTTTATACGCATAGCACAGCAATGCTCACTATTATACACTGACTTTAAACACTACACTAAACTCAAATGTAAATAACTCTCTTTATACGTACACATGTGCCCCTTTTCTTTGGAGGGGAATAATTCAAAGATCTTTTAAATGTTCGCAATGTGTCAACCCCGCATGTGCTTCGACTACACTATGACATCTCATTTGAATCACACCGTCACCTTTTTCTTTTTACTGCTATCCGGCCAATCAGGGTTGTTGGACCCGGTGCAGTTAATAGGAGTATAAGGTGACTTAATTTTAATTAGTTTTTACATTAATTTATTTACTGTTGATTCGATTATTAATATGTTTGTTGTGTTTTTAGGCTTCTGTTAATGAACTCGGGCCAGATGACTCAGATCACGAGTGTGCAAGATAAGACTAAGAGCATACAGCAACAGGCTTTGTTGCAGCAACAAGCTATGCAGGTAAAATTTCTTTTTTTAATAATAATAATGGACGAAATTGAGCGAAAAGGACCCAGTTCTCATCTAGTTGGCTGTGGAGCGCAAGCTGTGCGCCGTTAGTAGGACTTTAGTGTTAGCAATCAATATTGATACCGTTGTAACTGTGTTACAGCAGCAGCAACAGCAACAACAGCAGCAGCAACAGTTGCTTCACCAGCAACAACAGACTCAGCAAATGGTGCATTATCAGCAACAAGGTAAACTCACAACTTTTGACTGAAGGTAGGCCCTCCATCCTGCCCTTCATCGCTTTGATTAACTCACGTAAGTTCATTAATTATTATGTGTGTCGTTGTTTACCTTGACGGCTCGCTTCGAGTCGCGGGTTCGATTCCCGCACGGAACAAGCATTCGGTTTACTGATGTTGTTCCGGGTCTGGGTGTTTGTGCATGTCAAATTTGTGTTTGTTAACGTACAGATGACACACAAGCCATATTTTTTCTCACCACATCATAATACATCTTATTAGAAAAATCGATGACTGCTAAAGTCTTTCTCTATGCCTTGTTGCATTAAGTTCACAATACCATTATTGTATATTTTAAATGTATAAATAAAAAATATACAAATAGTAAAACATTCAAAGTAATTAAATCATATCACAAACAAACACACTTGTTCACAACAGACTGCACAAATTATTACAACAGTTCTTTCGGCCCATACTTACATAAACTTGCTCAAGCCAATGAAAACTTCAGGTAGCTCAAAATAACCTGAGCACTGGACACTGAATAATTAAGAACACGTAGAGATAACCCCAAAAATTACTAAAATCTAATCCATCGTTCATAAATTATCACCACAGGACTCACAAATACATGTACACGGTCCCGAAATGAAAAGGATAAACAATATTACAACAATAAATGTAATATAATACAAAGTTACTAAACTGCGCAATATTGTTAGTAGCGAAATATTTGAACCTTACTCTTATGTGTTGTAATATCCTCAAAACATATTAAAATCATGTTTCTTGTACTAACAGTTTAACAATTCATCTTACCGTAAGTTTAAACAGTATCACATATGATAATTATATTATCTAATGCCTAAATTCGATAGTCAAAGTTCAGACTCACTGACCTATCAGAACCCTATAACCTCTTGGATCTAAAACTCTGAAATATTTGCACAAAAGTGTCTTTATGATATGATGCATATAAACATACAAAGAATAAGAAATAATTTTCCAAAATTCGCCCTTAGGTGATGAAACGTGAGCACAAAGTATATAGAAACCTACTTTCACGCATTAGCTAGTTTTATTTATATTGCATAGTATCATAATATATCTAAAAGATTAATTACATTATGAATATTTCAAAAGCGCTAATAGTTTATTATAGAAAAAGTGAAGATACAGTTTATCCTTTTCATTCCGCGAGATTTCACCCAAATTTCAAAGAATAACAGCATATTTGGTACACAGGTATGTCGCTGGGCATGCAGCCAGGCACGATGCCCGTAGGATCAGTCGCCCAGACGCTCTCTATGGCAGGTATGCCGCAACCCATATCTATGGTGCAACAGATACATCCCGTGAGTATTATGACGGTAATAACTACTGCTAACTATATACGTTGTCCTGCTTCACACCCATTTTATGACGTTTGATTAACAAACCCCTAAGATACGGGACCAATTGGATGTTTTATGAAGCTAAATTCTCTCAACGTCATGGAATTTTGTCTTGATGTTAATGGCTTTTAATTGAATGATGTTGGAAGTTGGTTGGGCACTAAGCTGGAGGTTTTCTGTTCCGTAGTTGAGCGGCATGGGCCAGCCTGGCACGCTGGTCAGCCAGCTCAGCACCTCGCAGCCGCAGAGTGTGCAGACTTTGCAGCAACCACAGGTATGATCATCTTATGTAATACATAATGTATTTAAATTAATAGGCGCCTTAATTGACTGATAGGCCAATGTGTTAAGGATCCTGCGTAGATCGCTCGCTACTTCGAGTTGAGATGAAAATAAAATACGTTCGCGGTATATTGCTATCTTTGTTTGGCAAAAACAAATGCGAAATTGCATATGTGTGTGTACGTGTGAGTTGGACAATCTTCACAGCATAATATGGAACAGTTTTGAACTTGACAAAATAATTCCATCAAAAACACAGCTTGTAAAAAACTCAAGTCTCGCAACACTACTCTTCTACCGTAAAAATATGTGAGATCCATGTTATACCAAGTCAAAATATCTTGTATGTTTTAAATAAATGAATTTAGCTTTGTAATCGCATGAAAACACAATGTATCTCAAAAGTAATTAAGTAAATCGTTTAGTGCGATTACCAAGTCAAATCTTAAAAATGTAACTTTGTAATCCTATACATTTATATGGGATTACTAAGTTATATATGCAGTTGGTGTATCTAGAAAACTAGGCCGAAATTGCAAAATATTTTAGTTTTCCCTTGGTTTGTACAGTAAACACTAATTGTAATCAAAATTTGAAACTTCTGTCTCTATGTCTGCTAAAAGTACCTTAGACTTTTTATGTTCGTTCAGTCAGTGAGTGACAAAATTTAGAAACTTTGATAAGAAAATTTAATGATATTTGAAATATATCGTCTTTTTAAGAAGCCTGCTTGATCTAGTTTCGTCCACAACAAATTTATAAGAGGTTGAAAATGGCTCGAAATGTTTCGAGAAAAGGATGCCACATTTTTGCGTGACTTGGTGGGTGGGACACTACCGTGCCCCCAGATTACCTATGCTCCATTGAAGAAATAGGGTCGTCACTTTTAATGTTATCCTAAAAATAAATTTAATGCAACAAAAGTGTTCTGTAGTGATCAATCTATCGAATGGAAATCAATAATATTTTTATTTTACGTGGGCCTACATGGACACTTATGAAACGTCAGAATCTAGTGCGTAGTTCCAATTCGTCGTTTCCTATTGAGAAGAACCGGCAAGAAACTTCATGGTTACTCTTTTCAAAAAAATATTGGGTTTACAATATTTCCATACTAGCTGTGTCCGCGACTTCGTTCGCGTGGATGACAAAACTTATCAATAAGTTTTTAGTGTAGTACCTTCACTTCTATGTATATCAATAAATAAGCAAAATGCCTAAAAAATAATATCTACATAATTATACGAATGACTAATCTTACCTAAGAATACTAAAATACCCTACGTTACCTACACACTATCAAATATACTACCTACACTTGAAATTAAAATCTATACGGTCTGCGCCCTATAAAAGTAAACCTAAGTACCTACCTAATTTAAAAAAAAAATGAGTTCGGTGTCGGTCTCGTAACACCCCCTGCCATTATTTTTTTTGATATTTTCAATGTACAGAATTTATACTTCTACTATTATAAGTATAGATTACAATATTAACAGACAGATTAAGATTGATAACCAAAAGTACAATAAAAATAATATTTATCAAAAAGCTGTCGAAATAGTAGTAATCAAATCGTAGTCTAGTATTCCCACATTCACACCATAAGAGAGAATATAAATATAAGAAAAAAGAACAAACCTATTAACATGAGATGTAACTAACAAAAATAAATCACGACTTAATGAATCTATGGTGATTAAAATCTAAATAATATAAGAAACAAACGCTCGCAAACCGCTTGTGCGATATGACCCCTACGCTAGTGTGAATGCCTATAGGAGGGGAACCGATTTTCTAAAGGCGTAACTACAAATTTTCAGTTTTCAGACTTTTCCCTATATTTGCTATAAGACCTTTTTTATGCCAAATTTCATGATTCTAGGTCATCGGGAAGTACCCTATAAATTTTGATTACTTAGAGAGTATCAAAACGTACGTTTTTTGCGATATAACCGGTTGTAACTTTTTTTTCGATAACTTATATGTTTGATTTGTGCACAGCTTCAAGAGATCGCGGGCCTATTCTCGAACTCGACAACTCCACGTGTTCCCGAGATAGAGGGTCTTGACAAACAAAGGTTTCGTTTTTGCCCGTTGAGGTACGGAACCCTTAAAACGAAACGATAATTGTTGAAAAGTTTTATAGGAAATTAATTTCGATCAAATATTTTTCGAACCTATGATAAGTAGGTAACCCTGTAGAAGCGACACACACGCAAGGACTTTGTGTACCCTGGAATGATTACGAAGTAATATCACACAATCTGAAGTGTACTTCATTTTCATTGCCATTAAGTTCATATTCTTGATTGACAAGCAAAAATGGAAAAAAATGTACCCAGCAAGACGGAGCATAGAAAGAGGTAGCGTGTCCCTTTCTTACTCGTCTATGGACACCATGGTAGAAAGAGATAAGATACCCTTTTGTGAGTACGTTTTTGAGGTTGACGTAATCAATCCAGATAGTATAAATAATTCTGAGACTCACTGACTGAGGTAATGTCATACCCACACACTGACATTTGCCTGCTGCGATAGCAATAAAAACTATTGAAAATTTGGGAGAAATTTGGATGTGTACCGTAATACCAAAAATGATGAATGAAAAATTAATGATTTTCCAATTTCTTTTCGTTTCTTTATAACTTGATAATAATATCTGTGTTCCTACGGAGAGATATCTTGAAGTATTGTTGTTTATAATATAGAAAAAAACAAATAAAAACATGACATTTTCGGTGTAAAAATGTGCAAAATTAAATTCGCTTAAATTTCTTTTGGGGTAAGTTTTTCAACAGAAAGACGACGTAGGAACCTAGATAATTATTGTCTGAATCCGAATAACATCATATTATGGTGTAAATATGCTTAAACTGCAAATGATTTTGGTATTACGTTTGTATGGAAAATTGACACTTCGCGCCAGCCTTAATTTAAAACAAAGGCACATATCAAAAGCTACTATCCAAAAAAGCTGGATTCTTCTGAATGAAGCTGATCTTCAAGATCGAGAAGTTCTTACCACGTCCCCTCTCTTCCTCGTACCAATATTTAAAAGATATAATATACGTATATTTATTTTCTTTTAAAATATTGTACCTACACGAATAACGAAAAGAAAGTACCCAATTTTTTGATAATATTAGTTTAGATAAGTCGAGGTCCTCACGAGGTTTTATATTTCACTGATTATGAGGCTAACATAAACGTAATGATCTTCCAGACGCTCGTTGGCAGCGGCTTGGTCCAGACTTCCGTTGGCATGACCGTACAGCAACAAGCTGCTCTAAATCACTCCGCTTCTATGCAGACGGTGAGTCCAGCATCCAGAGTATACCCTGTCGTATAAGACATTGAGACCCACTCTCCTACTGTACTGCGGTGTTATAACGATAAGGGCCTAAGACATACAACTAAACGGTGAAATAAAAATCTAACAGCACGCTTATTGTTGCCCTATGTGTGTAATATTTATTATTGATTAGCAATAATATATGAGTGAATTACTAACAACGCCTGAACGCCGACAATGTACGACATCCACCGACTGAGCCGTGCTGGAACGCAAATAGGTGTGTCGAAGGGAATCGAAGAGACTATAAAGCAGATAACTGTTATATATATTTGCATGGTAAGCGATGACGGCTGCGTGCGTGCAGATCTGAATTGATTCATTTGTTATTCAAACGCCATGCAAATATGACCTCTAGCCACTTTATGATCGGTTCAATTTCACTCAACACGGTCTACGCAGCAGGAATCATGCATACGAATATGTCTGATTCTATTTCAATTTAACAAAAGATATTTTGTAGCCTTAGTCGTCTTAACATTGCTAAGCGTGCGCTAGTTTATAACATTTGATAAACGAAACAGGTGTGGTTTGAAAGTGAATAAATTAGAACTGAGACCGTACCGATACCACAAGGCTCTAAATAAAGTTTGTAACAAATCAATACCGATAGCAAACCCTAGATATTAACGACAAATCCTTAGCTGTCTACGATGCATGTATCAAATAGACTATGTTTAGATTATACTCCATTTAATGTCGTAAAAATTTGATGTTGAGTTTTTTCAAACTCTACCCTGAAAACCCTGTCAAATTTGGGCATGATAGTAGCATTGTTCAACTCCAAATCCCGAATTCAAAAACCGGCCATTAATCTCCAAAATTATAAAGATATTTCTAAAGCCTTTAATATTATATTCGTGTATAATATGTACGTATGTTCTGTCCACGTATCGCGATTATTGTTAAATACCTATGTCTATGTATTTTATATGTATATTTGCGTGGTGGACACATTGGCAGTCGGGGCTCGCGCTCGATGGGACTTCTCTGCTGACCGCGCCCCTCGTGCAAGTGTCACCGGCGTTGTTGCACCATGAGGTAGCGAAACGAATCTCGCAAACGATACCCACATATATCTTTTTTTATGAAAACTTCATCAGATTCTGTATTCTATCATCTCAAACTCGAAATTCATTTGAATAAGGTAGATAGATTTGATGGCACCACTGTGGAGTGTACATTGGATAAATCTTATACTATTTATAAAGGCAAATTCTTTAATCGTCAGATAACTTTTTTCTGAACTATAGTTAAAATTTCGTTTTGATAGTTTTGTATGGAAAATATAACGCTATATTTATTCTTCGACTAGCTTCTGCCAGCGTATTAAATTAGAAAATAAATGGCTAATGTTACTCAGTGAAGATGTAGCTTTCCAACGGTCAAAGAATTTTTTAAATGTGTCAAGTAGTTTTTGAGTTAAATCTGAACAAGCAAAAATTCCTCTGTATATTAGTTTTGATTAAAGTTATCAGATAAGTGAAGAATCAGCCTTTATTTAAATAACTCATTTTGACAATGTACGATCAATTTGGTGTGATCTATGTATTTCTATTCTTTCGATTACCACCATTCGTCGGTTTAATACGTTCATCATGATTGGCTTCATCAGTAGCATGTCCTTCTTTCCTATTTTAAATTATGTATTTAATTCCTTAGCTTGTTATAAATACAATAGAGTTGTTTTTAAAATTCTAGCCTCAGTTACTTAAATCGATTTTAAAATTTAACTTATATTTATGTTTATGTAATCTTTATTATTCGTCTCGATATTATTGAATTACAAATAATTTCAGTAGGTAGTCAATTGTAGCCTTCTTCAAAAAAATCCTTGCTTTTAAAGCATGTTACTATGCATGGACAGCGACATAATTATTATTATAAGGTCACTAAGTAAAAAGTATTTGTGGTAGGCAATACTTATCTTAGTTTTAAATAAGTTTGAGGTATAACCTATAAGGTAGGCAAGTAGTTTAGAAGTAAATGTCCCTGTGTTAGCATGCTGTATAGTGGAAGTGAATAATTTTTGTATTTTGTTCAGTCACTGCTTAACAAGCAGTGACTGAACGATGTTCAGGGTCCTATTTAATAAACCATAGGCATAATTCAATCTGCCAAGTCTCTTCCGAACTATGTTGGTGACGGTTCCCAGTCTTAACAGATGCAGTTGAATAAGTATCAGTATTTTACAGAAAGCGACTGCCTATCTGACCTCCACAATATATAGCTCAATAACTGGGTAACATCCCTTTTCGCAAAACTGGTTACCATGAAACAACACTATAACTTTAATACAATATATATTTATTTATATCTATCGTCTTAACTTTTTAGAATGCTGAATTAAATTTATATAAGAAAGTTTGAACCATAATGAAGGGCGCTCTTTTCATACAGACCCCTAACTTAGTGTGAAAAACAAATAAGTTGTACAGGCAGATCTTACTCATGTGCGCTATCTCTAAAAAACAGTCGAAATTTTATTAAATAGGACCCAAGTTTGCTGCGTCTCCCATTATCCTTAAATCAACGTGTAATACATTGCAGCATTGTGATTGATTGCATGATGTATTTGACATGACTGTATCCTTTCAGTAGTTAAGAATACTGGTGAAAACATAACACGCACGGATCAGAATTAATATATCTTTTTTTATGAAGAAGCAATGTTGAGGGACAAATCGAAGCGATTTGTCCCTTTAACACTTGCATTGTTAGAGGGAGATACAACTCATATCATTATCATTTTATATTCAATTCTGATCTGTGGGCCAAAACATAAACATAGATCAATGGACTAAGCGTTCCCTATCCAATTGACAACTGAATACTCTTTGAAAAGGATTAACAAGACTTCGCAATCGTGGGGGTCATCGGAAATTTCAAAAATACACCTAATGATCACCAAGAATTCCAATCCAAGCTATTTGTGTCTCTTTCATTCTAACGACCCACATAAAAGAGGCAGTACTGGCCTTAAAGTCGCTTTGACTTTTTCTACAAACTAAAAATTTTACTATAATATGATATAATATACTATTTTACAGACTATTCTATTATATAGTCGATTTCGTGAGAGATACCGCTTCGTAACTGACTAATCTCTAATCTTCTTTTGGTGTACAATAAAGTTTATTCTATTCTATTCTAATCTGTAGATTGTGTGCGACCAAATACCCCCGACCTGTCCCGTAAATAAAAGGTTTTTCTTTCTTTCTTTCTTTATCAAGACAACCTTTCAGTCAACATACTCAGTCCATTGCTCTAAGGTTTATGGTAGGAACTGTTTACTGGTATTGTTTCTAAGCACCCTGATTGTTCCACAGCTGACGCTGCAAGCTGCCCAAGGCACCGTGGGTCTGATCGCGGCGCCAGTGCAGGGCTCCGTGCTGCCGCTCCAGACTCCGGCCACGCTCGTCACGCACGTCAAGACCGAGGATGATAAGGCGCAGCAGATATCTTCTACGCCGGTATGGTTGACATTTGCTTGTACGAGTATATGAAGTATTGTAATGTTATAGAGTCCAAATTTAATCAAATCCACATTATCAATTTTCTTCGCAATTATAAATTCACATAGAAGAGTATATTTTAGTGGACAAAATTGTCAATGTAGTTTTAGGGAAACAAAATTCATAAATCCAACTAATAATATACAAAATTAAAGTTTGTTTTTTAGAGCATCTTAGCGTTTCCACACACATCTTAAAAATACCTATCACTTGCATGAAGTGAATTACGCCGACCTCAAATAGAACGGGATAAGGGCAGGAAGATGATGAGTGACATGAATTGAATTGGTTGTACACTTTATTTCATCATCATCATCATCATCTTCCCGTCCTTGTTCCGGTTTTATTTTGGGTTGGCGCAACTTGTAATTTTCTTCCATTCTGTCCAGTCACTTTGTTAGTACACTTTATATATTAATGTAACGCCATGTGTTGCACACAGGCTCCGGTGCTGCAAATCCAGCCGTCTCCGCAGATCGTGTCCGAAGCCTCGGACGCCACGTCCACCACATTCAGCACTGCGTCGGTGACCACTGCGTCCACGGCCGATGCTGCAGTGTCCACCAGCACCGCTACTATTGGTAAGCAGTCTAGTCTGGCTGAACTGGCCGCACGAGACAAGTTTACAATACAAAGTTTAAAATTAAAACGATAATTTATGAAGGAAGGTTTCTGCAAAAATTATTAGGCATCAATAAAAGAAGCTTTAAGATGAAAGCGCCAGATCTCAACATTGATTTTTTCTTAGGTTTAGGGTACTTTTGAAACTAATATTGACAGTCTTTATTTATTCATTTTGTTTAGAATTTGTGCCAAGATCCAAGTTAGGTAACAAAAGAAATATGTATTTTCCATACAATATTTAAAATACCAAACGGGTTCGGTAATTCTGAAAACAAATAATGACAATCTTTACTATTTCTAACTCATCATAATGACTTATGAACCCGTGCTCAAGAAATAGTGCAATAATTGGGTGGCACACTCAGACTAAATAAATACCGTTACTTCGCCGATAGAATACTCGATGCTAGTTAAATATTCATCAAACCATAAACTCATCAACATTTGAATGTCCCAGGGGCTGTAACACCAATGGAGACGTCGAAGCCCAGTCCGTCTAAGACCGAAAGCCAGAGCACGTCGACGGAGACGCCGCCCACCACCACTGCGGCTTCGGTGGCCACCAGCACGGCCCCGGTGCCCAGCAGTGCGCAGCAAACTACTCCTGTTGCACCACAGGTAAAGATCGTAAGTTTTTTAGATAGATTTATTAGATGTTAAGTATTTTTTCCTTGTTTATTGATAAAATACCAACCCTTTTTTTTCTTGTGTACTATATACAATGTGGAGATGACAATACAGCAATAAATGAAAACTCTGGCAATACTGATCATTATGAATAATTTTTAGTATCGGACGCTTTCAAATCGCGAAAAAAATTGCAGCTTTCCCATACATTTTATCGACTTATGCAAAACTAAATGTATAGTATATTTGTTTATTTTTCGGATTTCAGTGTAGTCTCCACTGAAAAAGAATATTTATATTGATGGCATTACTAGTGATTTCATGTATTATTGTATTGTCGTTCCAACATTATATAATACACAATGTTTTTACACAAAACAAGGCACAGTAAGAACCCATCATACTGTATCTTACCCACCTTTAATTAATTAATTAAAAAAAAATTCAATAAACATATTATTATTATAATTTATATTTACAACCACTATGTGCTCCTCACAACATCATCATCTGCAGGTGGTGACCACCGTAGCGTCATCGACGTCATCATCGTCGACCATGACGGCCGCCATCACCGCGCCCGTGCCGTCCGGCGGCACGTCCGCCATGTTCAAGAGTACGCAGTGCACCCCGCGCCACATGAGCCAGCAGGCGGCCCACGGTCAGTATTGTATGAACATCTTTATGAAATACGCCTTGCTTGGGTCGCCTCTCACTCTCTCATACTCGGCTTCTTTTTGGAGCGTCCTATCGCAGCTCAACCTAGGAGGTTGTCAGTTGCATAACTGGACTTGCCTATGGTGGCCATAATTAAAACTAAATCCAGCCAGAACTTACATAACTAAATACGGGGTTACAAGGACCTAAAAAAATCAAGTGAATTCAGTTATAGCCTATTCACCGAGGCTTGAGCCAAAAGGTAAACAAACCATAAAAAGGGTTCTTTATATGTCACGATTGATGTAGTGAACATCTATATATATAAAAATGAAACCCGTTTTTCGTTGTCACGACATCACATGAAAACGGCTTGACCGATTTGGCTGATTCTTTTTTTAAAATGTTCCTTGAAGTTCAATGATGGTTCTTACGGAGAGAAAAATTCAAAAAAAAAAAGTTAGGTAAAGTAGGGTAGGTAGGGTAGAGTAGGGTATTGTAAGGTAGCGTAGGTTATGTAGGGTAGTCATTTGACGGGAGCGAAGCCGCGGGTAAAAGCTAGTATTTTATAAAAATAACTACGGAATTAATACACTGACAACATTAGAAATTATATTTTAGAATGATGTCTGTGAAACTTATGTTATCCTTTCAGATTTATTTGAAATCAAACATTATAAATGCCTTAAATTATTTTCTTAATTTTTATTAATTATGTATTAACGTTTGAATCCCCAACCGGTCCTATGAGACCGCGCTGTTATTGTTTTACTATTGTGTCTCGTTTCGCGGGTATCTGAGTAACTACATAGTTTAAATGTTAAAGAACCTAAAAAAACGTGATTACTACTACTAAATTGTAGACCACAGATACTGCGAACATTTTACATTAAAATGTGACGTTTTGACATCGGTTGGGCTATACCTGCCAGTTTGAATTGATTTCTTTGTTTACCTTTTGGCTCAAGCTTCGGCGAATAGAAAAATGTAAAAGAATCAAATTAATGTTCTAGCCAGTATTTGTCTTATAAAACTAGAGAAGTAAGCTAAGTAAATTTGAGGTTTTCAGTCATTCAAGATTAATTAATAATTGTATGTTAAAGTAATAATATTAGGTTATGGTAAAAATTCATCACATATTTGAAGCCTAGACTTAAATTTGACGTACGGTTCGACGGTACTTCTAAGATTTGATAACCTTTAGTCCTAACACTTACTACACTTTAGTGTGCACTTGAAAACATCATGGAATCATCATCTACAAGTAGTCTTTTCGTGTTGTCACTGAGCTAGTTGCGTTCCTAGACCATAAAGATCAAAACAAATTTCAAAGCCGTATTCACAATCGCCGGTTGCTGCAACTAGCTAGCTAGTATCATTGATGTATCACTATTTTCCTAACGCGACTAGACAGTAAGTCTTAGTATCATCTTTTTTCGATGTTTCCGTAAAATCTATCTCGTGAGAAACGGTGACCCAACCGAGACAAGAATTTATGCTTAAACTTTTTTGTTGCTTATTCTTCTTCAAGATATTTTTACTTAAAAATAGTTTGTATTAACTATGTTGCAGACAAAGGACTCCCGAAAGCCATGGTAAAGCCAAACATACTGACGCATGTTATCGAAGGCTATGTCATTCAAGAAGCTGGTGAACCTTTTGCTGTAAGTATCATGTTCTTTGATTTAAACTTGTGTCTTTAACAGAGTAAATTGAACGTAGTGACCTTTTAATAATGTGTATTTTACCTTACCTCTAGAGACCTACATACTTATATAGCATTCTGGCGTGATCTCTGTCTCAACTTTGAGTCAGCCCAAAACTTAAGTAGTCCGTCACTGTAGCGTCCAGTATTCCCCATCCAAGTAAAGGCACAAAGGATACGATATTACAGCGTGGTTTAATAAGGAACTATCAAAAACACGCACCGGCTAGATTACTAAACTTAATGTATTATTTGTTACATTCTCCGGCATCAGGACAATTATTACAAGGTACTGGTATTTTGTTCCTTGATGTCGTGTTTATTTAACGAGGCGTTAGATATTGGAACGGGCTAACAACAGCAAGCTCTTTCCAACTTTAACGCCACGTTTTATGCGGACGTTTGTCCACTACTCCTATACCTTGATACTGTTTAAACACCACTTCTCGCTTTTATCCGATCCCTATGTAAACCATTATAAGTGTGCCTGAATGAACTATTATTTTGTCTCTCATTCATCTATAAGTCAATTTAAATAAGTAAATGTTGTCACTCCAACCCTACATTCTTCCCTGTTCTTCTGGTCACTGGTCAAAAATGTCACACATCCTTTTTAAAATAAATAACCAGTTGAAACAGATACATTTTTGATCCGCGACTGCAGTCAACCCGCATGTCACATGGCTTTGATGGCATCCTTATTTCGATAACAATAAGAATGCATTTCCCGTACCTCTCAAATTCTGACTGGCCTGTTGGTCTAGCAGTTAGTGTCCCTGACTGCTATGCCGGAGGTCATGGGTCTGATTCTCACCCAGGACAAATGTTTGTGTGTTGAGCGTGATCACTTGTTCTGTGTCTGGATGTAATTTATCTATGAAATGTTTGTATTTAGAAATGTATACGTATGTTTATCAGTTGTCTAGTACCCAAAGCACAAGCTCTGCTTGGTTTGGGACTAGATGGCGTTGTGTAAAAGTTGTGGAACATTATTATTACTAATTTTTACGATATACGTGTATTGTATTAAGTATGGAAGTTATACATGTTACTGTATTCGCAATAAAAGATCGTAGGTAATTGATATGTAGAGTAATTTGGTGCAGGTCAACCGGCCCCTGCGCGACTGGGCTGATAAAGAACAGGATAAGGAGAACAAGCTCCCGTCTTCTGATGATGGACCGCCCCGTGAGTTATATGTACCTTTTCTATTGTTGTTAGGTTTGCGCTTGACCGCTGTTTCACCTTATAGAAAGCGACCATGCGGTCGACGATGGGGCGCGCTTACCTAGAAGCTACCTATTGACTTAAAGATCCCCTTGTTGTAGCCATCAGGAAACACTCCGGCAGTGACTTTCACACCTTAGCTGTACGCACTATGAATGTGTTCCTTAAACGTTTTGTAAACGCTATGTACTATTATTCTGACTAAATTTACGACGCTTTTTTCTAAATTTTTTTGAGAGTCAGAATCATGTTCTGGATCCATAGTATTCGTTTGTGTGTCAATGTCTGACACATTATGTATATTAGTGGCATCGTATCTATCAAATAGACACATTTTAATACTTGTCTTTACTAAACCAGGTAAGAAGCAGATGCTGGAGCACAGCCCCAGCGTGGCGCGCATCAGCTCGACCAACGAGAGCAGTTCCCACAGCACGGCCAGCAGCAACGTGAAGTCCGAGGCGGCTGCCTCTAGCACCGCCGAGCCCGCCAGCACGGCGCCCGCAGAACCCGCGCCCAAGATACCTAACGCTACTAAGTGGAGCGTGAGTATATACCATCATCACATTATCTGATTTAGGGAGAACGCCCATGACTACGATCAATTTTCTGCATCGATTCAGTAGCTTGTTTCGTAACTGCGTCGCTTTATCCTATCTTAATCTGGACCTATAGTTGTCTAGCTAGTGGATAAATGATCCACTTTCGCTTCTGTCTACCATGATTTCGAATTGTGTTTAATAGGTCTTTTAGCCCATAGCTCTCACAGTCACAACTGGATAACCTGGCCTGCAATGGCTTAGGATAGACGTGTGTGGAAAAGGGAGAAAAAGGCCTTCACACTCCAGTGGGACATAACAGGCTTACTAACTAATCTGGACCGCAAAGAGAAACTGAAGTAACACAGATGGGGTTTAGTCAGTAAAAGTTTGACACTCCGCTTCGCTCAGAGCATACCATACACTACAGCCTGTTTATTAGGTGTACAATTAATAAATATTTCCTAAACCCCCCTCCAGGTATCGGAAGTATGCGACTTCATCCGCAACATCCCGGGCTGCGCGGGCTACGCGGACGAGTTCCTGATGCAGGAGGTGGACGGCGAGGCGTTGCTGCTCATCCGGCCGGAGCACCTGGTGATGGCGCTCAACATGAAGCTGGGCCCGGCGCTCAAGATCGTCGCCTGCATCGACTCGCTGCGGCCTGAGAGCGAGCAGTCGAGCCATGATCACGACTGAGGTAATTAATTAAACGCGACGACACGTATTACTTGCTATTGAGCATATACTTTAAACGCGACGCCAACTATTGCTTGCAGAACGGGCCGAAGCATGGTTTATATATATATATATATATATATATTTATTGGTGTGTCTGGTTCATCTTCGCAGGCGTTCCGCCTTGCAACAATTACACCAATAAAGCTTAACTGTATAGTTCAGAATCTGCTACTTTCTAACAGCATTTGTTCGGTGTATTATCTTTAAAGTACTTAATTATAGTTCCATACCACTATAGCTATATTACACGAATAGTCAGAATTTGGTAGATTTTTAGATAATAATTTGATTATAGATCAATAGAATGGAGTGTCCGATTTCAATAAATACTATGTTTTTGACTGATTGATACTCGCATATAATTAAAAACAATATAAACCAAACATGTTGAGTCCTGCACCATTTAGCGAAAATATCGCCATGCTCGAGGCTGTAGCTTTCAATTTAGACGTATGGGCTACGGTCCCTTTCAAATATGATCCGGGATTTTAAATATTTCGTCTCTAAACACGTATGTTTATTTGTTACAGAATTGCTTAACGTGTTCTTCGCAAACAACTTGTAAGGAGGTGTTGAGCCGAAGAATGCGTGGACACGATCATTACAACATGGCTTATGGATTATTGTTATCAGTGTAATACAAATATCTTAGTAGTTGTTGTTTACTTGTTAGTTCTGTAGAAACTTGCGGGATCCACTCCCGTCCCACTTAGATTATAATACAGGTTTTATGCACACAGCTCCCGCGAAATAGTGTTCTTTTTATAAATCTATTCGCATATCGATCTTTTTACTATATTCTGAACAGAATGTAGTATGCAATACGAAGTTAGTATAACAATGGTTGACGGTTTAAGCGTTAGGTTGTTCAGTAAACCAATAGATATTCATCTTCTGGACGTAGGCCTTCCCCAAGTTATGCCACTATACCCGATTCTTTGCCTGATATGAATCCTTTAGGCATTGCCATCGGCAAAGTGAAGATGTGAGATGTACTTGCCATTTACGCTTACACCCTTCGAGCCGTCCAATCCATTCTAACGTCTTAGACCGTCAACCCATAGTTGAACAGTTAGAAATATTTCAATAATTTGTTACTTAGCCAAATACTGCCTACTACTATAACTTCGTTAACTATAACCGCACACCGTTTCGGTTACCGCGGTTTACAGATATCATGTTCTCAATATTTACATTGGTTTTTTCTGCTGCAATCGTAGATTACATAGTCGATTACATAGGTAGTATCTTGAATGTTTCTATGTTTCCCGTTACATCTACTCACTGTTAAGGATAAGCCCGTAGTGTCGGCTGTATGTCTGTCTGCTCTCTCCCACACGAAGCTGCGCGCCACACTAGCTAGCTCGTAATATCTGTCGCCCTGTAGCCATCGCCCATTTTATAACATTACTCATAATTGGCCAGGAACATTAACGCGTTTCATTATAAATTCGGATAATGTTATGGTGCACTTAGGACAAATGTCGAAAGTTCCGCCTATTCTAGTTTAAGTTTTACTTATTAAAACACGTACTTAGTTATTAGTTACTTTGTCTCTCTTTCTTTTACTCCTAATTTTTAATTTCGAAAGACCTCTGGGTTTTTTTAATTTTATTTTAATGGATCACTAGTCTTGTGGGTTGCATGCTAGTGGTCTGGTTTGTCTTTCTAGATAAGTTTTAATGCTAACTAGACGTTTGTTTTACAAACATACTACAACGGGTGCGCGTCACACTACTGCCCTTAGCGTGCTTCAGTGTGACACATACGTCGTTGGTTTATTTACACTATTTTAGTTTATTTCAATTTGTCAAAATTATAAATGGGTAAAATAATAATCGGCTAATGTGTGTGGAGAAATATTGTTAAATTCGACGATCAACATGTTAGGAAAGTAATTCGATGTATAGATTTTATATGTAGTTATAGCACGGCTTCGGCAGGCAATCGACATTTCATAGGAAATTCAGACTTTTTTCATGATCGATAGTTTTTAATTATTATACAGTCGATAGTTAATTCATGATTGTCAAAGTAACTGTTGTTTATTATGATGGCCTATACAATGTGCTGTTTTGAAACTGCAAACCTTTCAGGATGTTGTAATAACAGTCACAAATAATCATATAAAAATACGATACTTGGTCAATAACCAATAATACATTTCATATTACTTTTTTAATTTTAGAAAAACATTTCAGAATAACTCTCTAAACAAACGTGCGGGAATAGGTAGTTCACACGTACCAATTTCCATAAATAATACTAATTTTATTGTTGATTCGGGTCGAGGATCACTAACATAATTTCCTTCCAAAATCTTTTGCAGCTTTAAAACTGCACATTGTAGAGTTATGATAAATCATGATCATTATCACTTCAGCCGAAAGACGTCCAATGCTGGACATAGGCTTCCCCCAACCGTCGGTACAACGACCGGTCCTGTGCGAATATCGATACATTATCTAATCCTAAAATAGTGGTGGGAATGAAACTCGATTGTCTGCCCGAGTCCTAAGTTACTGTACAGTATGAATGTTGGATGGTCGTCACTGACGCGTCGTTCATTAGTTAGTGTAGTCACTTTTATCTTTATCAATAATGTTAACGTAGTACTAAGCTAATGTACATTTTAATGTTTCACAATGAGTAACAGTTATTTGTTGTAACTTAAAGTTTTATACCACATTAATGAATCGCTTTTATAGTTAATTCGTGTTCAGTTCAGTGCAATTGATAATACAAAACTGGTGTATTATACTTTAAACGATAGATTTGCTTGTTAGTGTGCGTTTTTTTCGCAAGTTCTATTTACGGAAACACTTTCACTGACTTGGCTAACAGCTTTTACTCCTGTGGTGCTTTTAGTTGTATTTTAATGGATTTCATGTTTTCGTTAGTATACTATTATATATTTGTAGATACCTATGTTTTAACACAGATAATGATACAGCGATTAATTGAAATGTCTAATTAATTATTATTTTTATTGTATTATATTATAATCAATATCTAAATTCTAGTTATAAGATTATGTTCAATTTGGAAACATGAACTATTTACAACGTTATACGCAGGTCAATGTATGTAAATATTAGTTTGTTGAACGACACAGTACAGCAGTCGGCTGCGGTCTTGTTGGCGTTTGTGTACATATCGGAGTTTGTTATGATAGGCACTTACCAAAATCATGTCAGTAAATGTATAAGTATCGTAAATGTAACAGTTTGCTGCTGGCAAACTAGGAATGTATGTTAAAGAACTAGATGTCGCTTCGGATAATACATAGAGTAGAATAATAATTTACAAAAACAAATCTTTATTATGTTTTATGGAATTTGTTCCGCGTGTGTTCACGGACAAGCTTATTATTAATTTTATTATCAATTGATATTGTAATCTGTTTATTGTATGATAATAGAATATTATTATTTCATTTAGTTATATTTTGTACCAACAATGCATTGTTAAACTCAATAACGTAGCAAAGATGTAGGAC
The DNA here is from genome assembly GCA_030763345.1 of Mythimna separata. NCBI lineage: Eukaryota > Metazoa > Arthropoda > Insecta > Lepidoptera > Noctuidae > Mythimna > Mythimna separata. The sequence goes on along the minus strand of CM061167.1, from coordinate 13,795,346 downwards.
AGTGTTGTAGATTAATGATTACACTTTGTTTATATTGCGTAGAGTAAGTAAATTAACTGTGTATGTATAACGACCTGTCGGCTTGAGCACTGCCATGAGGTAGCCTGTATATTTGTGTAGTCAACTTTATGAACTCTACAGTTTTTAGAATTAAACTGCTTTAGCATCCAGTAGATGTAAAAATGTTTTAATATTAATAGATGGTATGTTTAACTTTAAATGTTGTAAGTATGATGATGTGACTACACCTTTCAATACACAATTTAAATAAATAATAAGAAAAGTTTTAATATCCAACACACTGCTCAAAAGGGTGCAGACTCTAATCTCTTGATACATTAAGAAAAATAAAGCAAATGAGACTGATATTATGTGGTTTTATTTGTTACAAAGGTATTTAAATACAAAAATACATAATCAGTTTAAATCTGGTGATCCTTTCAATGTGAACTAAATAAGTACAGCATTATACAAACATATCACTGATAGAGAAGGAACAAAGATGGTTTCTCTTACAAGCAAACAGATTAAAGCTGCTATAATGCAACTACATACACGTACATAAGCAATGACAATAAAGTTCTCATAAATTACGAAGCTTAAATTATACTTACAATTATATATTACATTTAAAACATATTTAAGTCCGATTCATGCCATACCTAAGGCCGAAAGCGTTTCCTGTAATATTCAACACAAAACACTTATTATTTCAATTATTAAGGAGTATTTTGAGCAAAATTATTCCAATACCAATACTAAATAAAAGACATAGGTACTTTTATGCTCATATAAGATACAGTCACACAATATCTACTGATTCTTTCAATCAATATCTATTGACTTTTCATATCATTTGCAAAATCAAAGCCAGTTTCGTGCCTAAAAAATTACTTATCATAATGCACTGATTATTTTATCAATTGTTGGATGAACGAAATCTGGAAAACTGAGCACTTACTGTTGCGTTCTGTGCTGGTAACTGACACGTAGAGCTATAGCTACGGATGTAATAACCCAGTCAAATGAGCTTCCACGAGAGTACACTCATGCTATAGTTCACTGTGGTGTTCGACTGGGCTATTCACATTAACAAAAGTAATATCAAAGATCGAAGGGCTGACAGCTAGGAGTGGCGTCAGGGCGCGGCGCCTGGCAGCGTGCTCGGTTAGGCGACGTGGTTGGGCTAGAAGAAGACGTCAGGTGAAGACTTGTCGAGCATGTACTTGCTGGGGATAAAGTCGTACTTGCCCTTTACAGTAGTTTGTCTTCGTTGTCCCTGTTTTAAGGGCCTTTCGACAAGTTTGTCGTGTAGAGGACCTTCTACAATTTTCTGAAAACAACAGTAGCTGGTCGTTCTTGGGCTAATTAATTTTTTACGCATGATTACGTCGTTGTAACTTTTTCCATGCAAGTGGTGTATATAGGTTGTGCAAATAGTCAAGCCAAGCAAACGCAGTAATTCTCCAGAGCTGTCTCTCGTCTGGATAGTTAGAGCCCCCAGGACTTCCTGGAAGTATGCAGGCCGGCGGTGTGCACCGAGTGTCGGCCTACTAAGCCGCCAGTGATGCCCTATTAAAACATGAGTACATACATAGGTGTTATTTTTACTAAAATTAGGATTAAGCATTTCAATTTTATTTAAGTACTTGAAGCCAATAAGACCTTTGCCTTAAATAGGTTGCTTGATATGAGCATGAAAAACAAACGCGATTGTGTTAAGACTGGGCCCTCCCGAGATTTTCCTCATTAGGAATCGACACCTAGGCTTCTAAATTTAGTCAAAATTCTGTGGTTAAAGAAATAAATCAGAATAACATTGAAAGGGCATTATAGCATCGAGGTAAGCTTCAAAAGATTGGAACGAGAGCCTATAGGACCTTCCCTCTGCTCAACCCAAGGGTAAAACTTGCCAGGGCTTCCGAGGCTTGGCGAATTTTCGCCTTACGTTGTGGCCTATACTTACTCATGTTTTGTATGGAGAAAGTTCTCTATAGAAAACTAAAATAAAAAAAGGAGTTCAAAAAAAGGATTCCCGTTTCATTCAATTTAAAATGTCCTAATACCTGCGCTAGGCAGTATTGGTTTCAAGTACCTTCTAAGTTAAATAACGTTATGATCATAGATCGGAATTAGGTAGAGTTATTTATGTACTTGCCTTCTCTTGTTCATGCAAGCTATGTTGTGCGAACTACAAATATGGCAACATCATATGTGTGCGCGTTAGGATTTTGCAACTACGGATAGCGATGTCGTTGATGTAAGTTTAGCAGCGTCACGGATGCAGTGGTTTAACCTATCAATACCCGCGAAACGAGACACGATAGTAAGACAATGACAGCGCGGTCCAATGAGACCGGTCGGGGATTCATGAATTAAATTGTGTTTTAATTCAGTAAATTAAATGGTATTTAATTTACTTTAATTACCATTTTACCACAAATCTCGGGATTTTAAGATACAGGTATCCATTTTATTCTTTCGCTGTATGAAATTAGAGTAAGTACATAAATAACTCTATCTAATTCCGATCACTGGTTATGATATTGCAATTCGAATATAAAACCCAAGCGAATATATAATAAGAGGTCTACTTTACCCTGTTGCTGTCCAAGTAGTCAGAAGGTTTGCTCGCAGGTAGAGGCCTGATCATCATTTTAGTTTTAGAAAGGGGAGAAGTCGGGCCCTTAAATGATATCCAATAAATAGATTGCCCTCGGTTATCATCATTATTCGTTGAATATTTTCCGTTGAGATTACTGAAACATAACAAAATATAATTATGAGCCGTTCTACATTAAATGGCTAGGATTTAAATTTATAAAAAGCTAGCAAAATGCAACACAGTATTTATATTGGAACAACGAATCATTTATATATGAAAGCTTGCACCAATTTGTCGTGAAAAGTTCTGAGGTAAAGCCACGTCGAGTAATCATTCATCATCATCATTTCAGCCAAAAAACGTTCACAGCTGGACGTAAGCCTCCTCAAGTGTCGCCACAATGACTGGGCCTGGGCATCTCACGTTCGTCTACCTTGTGGTAGGCCTCTTATGCCTACGTACGTAAAACCATTCAGGATTCTAAGTTCACCATCAACTGTGATCGAAAATGTCCGGAATGGCTTCGTCTCTTCGAGTAAGTAATGGGTGAAAAATCTACGGCTGTTCCTTTTTGCACGACTTGGCAGGCATTATCAGCACTATTTTCCTTCGTTTTGGCGAGGAAAACGAACCCAATGAATTCCATTTGTCCTAGTTAGTAAACATTTCGAGTTGCTATACATTTTCCACATTACCTCTTGTCACATTCCTTATACCACCAAGCTCCACCGTGTTCGGTTGCGCAGGCGCCATCCTTCCACTCGTCATTGTCAACGTCATACGTCGAGAACTTTTGTCCGGCGTGATACGACAGAGAGTCACCTGAAATAACACCATTCTAAGTTGAAAGAAGCTTGATATTAGGTAAAATAATACAAAACATAAGTATTTTCTACAGAGGTAAGTATACGAGTATAGTATAAGTACATATAGATGGCAGACAGCACTGTGAAATTTTCAAACCACTTTACGCAAAAATTGCGAATTTAATAGTTTCGTGTCCATCCAATGAATTATTGCAGAACAACTGAGTCGCTATTAAGAAATTCCTGATAGAAATACTTATCCGGGAATCAAACCCACTGCAGAACGTCACGTTCACTTTGCGATCACGATACAGTAGGGCGCAAGAGGATGTGTGGATGATAATAATATATTTAGACAGGATAGGTCAGACTTTTACTGACTAAACCCCACCACATTCTTTCTTTGCCTTCGTTTCAGGGTCCCGGGTTTTCCTTTCGGAAGCCCACCCATGACCCCAGAGGCTTCAACCCTACTGGGTCCAGGTTTGCTGACATCTGTTTGAGGCGTGCGTGATATATTTACCTACGAGTACCCTTGTACTTTTTCGACCTATTCTCCAGAACTACCAAATATAGATGAGATCTATCTCATCGTTCCGATTCATTCCGATGTAGACTCATACATGGTAGTATAATTGATAAGTTTAATTATAAGACACCACTGTTTATTCTTAATATACTACTGTTTGTTTTCCCAAATGTAACATATAAATATAAATAAATAAATACGTACCTGCAGTTCCGTAGAAGGTGCCAAGGGTGCTGATTCTATACCCCTCGTGTTCTGGTCCCACCGTGAACACAGAGTACCCAGCGTACGCCTCCTGATCCTGCGCCGTCTCCATCTCGATCCTCAACTCATACAGCTTCTGGTTCGTCAGGTAGTTCAGCTTCTCCAGGCCCAGCCAGAACTCGCCAGCAAGGTTACCGAAACCATTCTCGTAATCAGACCAGCCTTTGTAGAAGTCTTGGGATCCGTCAAACCGATTTTGGAATACCTAGAGAAAATAGAAAAATAAAATATCTTTCAGAGCATACTATATAGTATCTTTATAACAACACTAGATCAACCTAGTCCAAAATTTTGTAATAATGTAACTGATAATAATAATGTTTAATTATCGTAGAATCATTTTATCTTAAGTAAATAGGTACCGTATAAAATATCTAATAGCGGATTTTAAATATTTATTGCAGATTTCTTCTATCTCATTAGATTCACAAGTAACACCAGCTGATACTGCTATCGCACGATAAAGATACCTATACTATTTGTCTGGAATTATGTTTTTCTAGCGGTTTTGCCCGCTTGAAAGTAGGTTTCTAAAAACTATAAACTTTGAACCCCTGTTTCTTCCCCTTAGAGGGTGGGTTTTAAAAAATCCTCTATAACTCGTAGTGCTCACCTGAGTCATAAAAGGAAACTTTGTGCAAAAGTAGGATGCATAAGAAGGATGCTCACTCAAGGCCCACCTTCCAATAGCTAAGTGTGCCACCATCAGAGAGACATTGGAGGATATCCCAAAATTAACCCCCTAAAGGGATGAAAGACGGAGTTCAAAGAAAATTACTTTCCAAGGGCGAAGCAAAAGCTAGTGTTTTCATTAATGTTGACAAGGGACCGTCCTATTATTTATTTCAGTTAGTTAATCGCGCCTGCCAAGATATGACCCTCATAACTCTTTTCTGCATAATAAAAAGACTCCATACCTGCTAATCTACAATAAAATAGAACAGCCTCGAAGTATCTACATTAGTAAATTGACGGAATGTTCTGACAGCAAATGCTGTTGAACTAACCCGGCCTGCCAGAGATGACAAACGAGCGCGCTTGACCCGAGTCAGGCCCGCGACTGACCCCCAGGAAAACCTTGCCTTGACTCCGCATGATTATAACGTTGTTCCATCCACTTAATAAACTAGTGCGCCTCACCAACAACGATCGAAGAACTAGTTGCCATCTAGAACACTAGTTGCCATCAGGTGGCATCGTAGTCAAGCACTAGTGTATAGCAATTTAAAAAAAGTTATACCTACATCCATCTCCAGATATTTCGGAGACAGAGATTGTGAATATTATCTAGGTTTTAATTGAAGTTATAACGTTTACACCAGGGTGTAACTTCAATTAAAACTAACTATAACTTCAATTTAATTATTTTAGAGGTATGTAGAACATACATACCTCTAAAATACGGATAAACTCACTCTCTCAGAACCAAACTCCATATTAAACCAGTCCTTCTCGTTCGCCAACTTAAAGCGGTGCTAGTAAAAGACCAGTTACATCGATGCAAAAGCTAGCCTAGCTTATTAATAGTAAGTAATTCAATCAATACTTAACTATTAGTATCGAAGGACAGGCAGTAAATACCCCTTCGATGCGGTAATACATTGAACGTACCGCTTAAAATAGACGCTCATTACTATATAATATAAACCATCGAGTTCAGTAACCTCCACTTATGAATGATTGTAGGTAACTAACAGCGTAATATAGTAGATATGCATTACGGACGGACCGATTTCAATTCAATGCTGTTTATAATTATTTGACAAGCTGACCCGTTCTTCGCTGGATGACAAAACATTTTTGGCGTAATCTACTAACAAATAATATCTATAAGCCTATTAAGAAAGCTCCATTATTCCCATGTGACATGGGAATAATGGTGGACCATAATCCACCACGCAGGCCAAGTGTGGATTGCTGGATGTCACATGTCTTCGAATTTTAGGTTCTAGGACATGTCCATTTCATTCACCTTTTTGAGAGCAGCGGTGATGAAATACTTAAACTACACATAGCAATTCGTCTGGCTGGGTTTTAACCCGCGACTTACGTCTTATAAGTCAGGACAACTGGGCCACCACTGCTCACTAACCACACAAATGACCTTGCTTACTAACCATACAAATAATATAAAAGGAGTAAGTATTATTACCGTCCAGCCGCCTCCCGCGGTGGTGAGGTCACACAGCACGTAGAAGGGATCCATGTCGTCCGGCTTGATCTTGTAGATGCCGGAAACGTTGAACCCTTGCACCTGGATCTCGTGGCAGTCAGTCGGGTACCGCTCTGCGCGATCCACCCTACCCCCCCTGCTGTAGTGGAAACATAGCTCAATTACATTGATTAGCGTTTTACAAAGTTTTATCGGTCACATTAACTTGACGCTTGGCGTCGATGAAATAATATCCAAAAACAATATAGTTAACAACAACAGATCAGACCTAGCCAAATTATCGACGCGCGTATCGATAATAAAGATTCTGATCATACCTGAGACTTGCCGGGTGAGCTAAGGGAATGCGGTAGGAAGCAGGAGGATTCTCGCATTTCAGAGATGCGTTAAGTTAATGTGACCGGATTGTAGCTCAATTACATTGACTGTCTGACTTATCGATTAGCATTCTACAAAGTCGTTTCTAATTTAATGATTAAATTGTGCTACAGAGATGAGCTTAGTGGGGCCAGCTAGGGACTGGCAGGGCTACGGATCGTTCAAAGGAGTTACCGTAGCCCTCGCAATAAAAGGCAATTGAAATAATACTGTGGATAAGTTGGTTAGATTTTTCCACCCAGAGCGGGAAAATTTACTTGACGATTTCTCACATAACAAAAAAAAAACGAAATCCACTTGAAGGTTGCGGACATACCAAAAATTGTTTCCAGGAAAAAAATAATTTTGCCAGTGACGACCCCTGGTTCGATTCCCACACAGGACATTTTTTTGTGTGAAGAGCACGATCATTAGTTCTGTGTCTGGGTGTAATTTAACTATAATATGTATATAGGTAGAACTTACTACTACTTAGAAATGTATAAGTATGTTTGTCATTTTTCTAGTACCCATAACACAAGCTCTGATTAGCTTGGGACTTGATGGTATTGTGTGAAAATTGTGGGAAAAAAAAGGCGGAGGTACATGAACCTACCTGCAGTCACACTTCTTGCTTGCTTTCTGTTCACGAATAGTTTTTCTGAACTCGTTGATGAGAGACACGGAGTCCACAGTGCTAACCGAACCGTCTAATCTGAAACAATACACCAATTTAGCTATGGTAGGCGCCAGATAAATTTACAATCAAGTACCAACCTTTTCCTATCATCACTGTGTCGGAACCTGGAAAACAAACAATGAACTATGTTTCATTACCAGAAGATGGAGAAAATCACGATAGATAGATGTCGATTCAAGACAAGTTTCGTATACCAGAAATGGTGGATAGGAGGTCTTACTGATAGGGCTCTTTACTGATACATATGTTATGTTATGTAACATTCATGTACCACATTATTTTACTACCCACATTATGCGTTAACAGCTTTGTTTAATTTCTGTTTTTAGAATAGGAAATTTTAAGTCAAGCCACACATTTCCTTATTGGCCACATCATTCCCGTGATTCTTTTATAACGTAACATTTTTAAAATGCGATAGCCTCTAATAAACTAATATGTCTTTTTTACAACGCCAACCAAGGGCGTCGCCAGCTTATGACAAAGGGGGGGGCAATGGGGCAATTATGGATGATAAAAAATATGAACTTTGCCTCGATTACGATTTTTTTTTTCAAGTGGGGAATCATCAGAATGACTTCTCCCGCTTTTGGACGGAGCGGGAGGGCGTGTCAGACTCTTACTGACTAAACCCCACCCCGTTCCTTCGTTGCCTTCGATCTGGGAGGACACGGGCACACCTTTCGGAATTTCCGTATTCCCCAGAGGCTTCGGCCCTTCGTTATTACCGGTCTGCCGGATGGCGAGCTACCCAGCGTTCGCCGTCCGCAAGTCCGCGCCTATGGCGCGGTGGTCGGAAACTGGGATCGGGATCTCGGCGGCGGCGGCGTGAGGGCCGTTCCCTCGTGCGCTCGCCGTCGGCAGCCTCCTTCGCTAGCATTACTGCTTCGCAGAAGGACGCGACCGCCCGCCACTCTTCCTCGCTCCGGACCATGGCATGTACCAGGGCTCGGCGCGAGAAGTCGCCACCGCCGATAGCCTCCACGGGGACACGGCGGTACTCCGCACAAGTGGGGCACACCTCTACCCTGTGCTCCACCGTGTCCTCCGGGTGGTCCACACAGTGGTGACACCCGAGCGTACCGTGTCCGGTGAGGACCTGCGTCATACGGAACGGGGGAACGCCGTAACCTCTTTCCAACCCCTCCTCAAAGAGGGGACTTACCACCGCAATGACGGCGTGCCCAGCACTGGTTTGCGACAGTCACAGTCATGCCACCCTGAGATCCCGCTGGAACTCTGTCCGCCATACCGCGCCATACTTATTGTGGCAGCGGAGTTTCACCCCGGGCGTTGCATCTCCACGCGCAAATCGTGCATGCGTGCAAGGACTGTTGCCTCCAGATCGCACGAGGAAGGAAGGAGATCGTGTGGTATCCCCGCACCATCCGGATGGCCATGACTCTCTGGCAAGGGTTCAGTTTGGCCGCCGGTCGCTTACCCAGTGACGGCGCCCAAACCAGCGCTCCGTAAAGGGTCATGGACGCCACCGAACAATCCCCGCGTAGAACCTCCGGCAGGGGACATCTGGACCCCCTAGGCTAGGTAGGAGCCGCTTCAGAGCAGCCCTAATCCTGTCCAGTTTGGGAGCCAGAAAATGCTCCTCGAAAGTCCACCGGCTGTCGAGAACGAGTCCCAGGTATTTCATCGTACGACACCGATGTGGACCCCCTCCTGCCAATCTTTGAGAACCCGGTGGTGGCGCGGCCCGAGGGCCATAAAAGGACATGGCCTCGGACTTGTGCAATGCCACTTTGAGCCCCAATTACTGGATCCTGTCTACGACTATCGCAACCCCACGTGTCGCTGTTTCTTTCGCTGACTTATTCCGCAACAGCAGTAGCTTCCTTAAATTTATAATTTCTCGCAGTTTATAATATAGCTGCATAAGTATAATTTCTGCATTTATTAATAGTTAAGGAAGTCAATTGCTCGCATTTTGGTCGCTTTGCGGCTAGCTACATTTGATCTCTAGGGGGGGGCAGCTGCCCCCCCCTGCCCCCCCTTGGCGACGCCCTTGACGCCAACTAAATATACTTATAGTCTATTCGCCGAGCCATGAGCCAAAAGGTAAACAAACCATAAAAAGGGTTCTTTATATGTCACGATTGATGTAGTGAACATATTTTATAAAATAACTACGGAATTAATACACTGACAACATTAGAAATTATAATTTAGAATGATGTCTGTGGAACTTATGTTATCCTTTCAGATTTATTTGAAATCAAACAATATAAATGCCTTAAATTATTTTCTTAATTTTTATTATTTATGTACTAGCTGTCCCCTGCGGTTTCACCCGCATTTTTCATTACTGCTCCGCTCCCGTGGGTCGTAGCGTGATAGTATAGTAGTATAGCCTATAGCATTCCTCGATAAATGGGCTATCTAACACTGAAAGAATTTTTTAAATCGGACCAGTAGTTCCAGAGATTACCCCCTACATACAAACTTACAAATTTTACCTCTTTATAATATTAGTATAGATTAAATAGTTTACATGTAAAAGAACCTAAAAAGACCTTTTAAAACTACTAAATTGTAGACCACAGATACTGCGAACATTTTACATTAAAATGTGACGTCTTGTCATCGGTCGGGTTATAGCCGCCATTTTGAAAACTTGATTTTTTTGTTTACCTTTTGGCTCATGCTCCGGCGAATAGGTAGACTATAGTCCTTGCGAATAGAACGAGCTCGGAATTATTCTATCACATACTCGCGAAACGAGACACAATAGTAAAACAATAACAGCGCGGTCTCATAGGACCAGTTGGGGATTCAAAGTTTCAAACATTATAGGGCACTCCGATACTGACAGATGGTTAGCCTCCGCTTTAACCTTCAGGGTAATTTTTATAACCATTCAGAAAGTGGTTAACTTAGACAACTGATGGCTAAAATGGTCATCATCATCAGGCTCTTGTTTACTGTGATTGACGTAGTAATATACCTAGAAGGGAATGCAGATTTGTAGAGCCAGACTATTAAAAAGAAGTTAGAAGTTTCACAATGTCCGAGTAGGCACTACTCACTGAATAAATTCAAAAATGGAACAGAAATTGTTTGAAATTATCTGCCAAGTAAGATACTCGAAACTTAATCATAGGTGGTGAAACAGGCCCTAAATATCACTATGTATTTTAAATTAATAATGGCAATAAATATAAGAAAGCCTGACTCCTAGTTCGTATCAATACATGATATTAATAAAGTGAGAAAATAATAATTTAGTAATAGGTCTGCCTGATTAATAAGAATCGCTAGACTCTGAATTTTCAATCTACTTTACGGAAAAATTTAAAATACACATTCCTCTGTAAAATATACGTTTTTGTTTGTGAAATTTTAATCTTGATATCTACTTGTGTAAACATTAAAGTCACAACAATTATGAACCAGAATACTTAGAAAGCAGATAGTGATAATAAAATAATGCCGTCTACTAAGTCAAGGATTTGTCTAAAACATGAACTCTAAATATCAATCATATTTGGAGTATGAAGAGGAGAATAGATGTCAGAAATAAATATACCTAAACTTAAGAAAATTATCATTATTATAGATCCCTATTTTCTGCACTAATCGTCGTAATGCAGTGTCAGGGAATATTACACTAAACCTAGGTGCCGACGTGGATATGCATCGAGATGTAGTGGTAGTAGGACGCCTCACAAACGAAGTATGCATGTATCGGCACCCAGATTTTCGGCACTAAAATTTTCTGCACCTAAGATTGGGATTTTGTATAGGTTACTAGCATCCAAAATACCTATTGCTGACGAGTCGGGAATAGCTTGGGTGCCGAAACTTTTCGTACCGAAAATCTAGGTGCCGAAACAGGTATACCTACTTCTCACAAACTCGCGAAATTCTCAATCTTATCATAGACAGACCCACAGCTGTGCCACTTATATAGATTTTTCCATTACCTACTACTACGTCGCCTTGCAATAATCAGGTAATTATGTTATTAAAGTAATATTCAGCTCCAATTATGGGACTTTCCAGGTTTTTCTTTTCGAACGCAGACAGGTGCTTTATTTCATTTTATTTATGTTGGCACGATTTTACCACAACTTCTAAAACAATGGAGACAAACATGAAGAAATGTCCTAGAGATATGTTCGGCTTTTGTTCACCTACTGATTCTATCCAGTAACCAATTTCATCCAGATCTAACTTCCCAAGGTGTACCTTGGGAAGTTAAATTTGGTACCTATCGTCTCGGTCTTCTTAGTTTTACATTAACATCTACTCTTAATTTTGGGCCACATAGCGGTAAAGGTACAGCGGACTATACTTGCAAAATTGAGACATTACTTTAAGTCTGAATAGCTCAAATTTTATCAAGTGCACTTTCGATCGTGTATGTATGATGAGTGCTGTACCATGTAGGTGATGTCTGGCAGTCCTATCTCTTATTCTCCGTCTGTATTAGCTACTTATAAAAAAGAGCCTGCTATATTTACAAGGCACAGTACCTATATTAAGAAATACAATAATATATTAAATTTATACAATTTCTTTAACCCTAATATCGCACAAAAAGATACATATCTAGCAAATAAAAATTTGAACATTGTGTTTGTTATTGATTAACTACGTAGGCACATAGTTGCTAACAATACTATACTTCCTTGACAACGAGAACTGTGGGAACTCACACATTTATAACAAACTGTTGTATTACTCAGTTTTGAGAAACATTTCGATATTGGTGACTTTTATACTTATAAAGATATCAAATTGAAATGTGTATAAGATATACTTAGAGCGAACTTTCCAAATGATACGGATGGTCAAATACAAAAATAAGGTTTGTCAAATACCAACATAGCGAAACGAAGAAAATATCCAACGAAGTCTTGAGCCCAATTTCCATGGAGGTCTTTATAATAAGTTAGATTTTAAAAAAGCGTATAAAATTTCTATCCGTAATAAAACATAGCGCAACGTTGTGATTCTGTGCTGTTAAAAATCAATTAAAGCTATTAATAAAATGACAAATTTGGTGCCTTCCTTATTATCGACGGAAAACTCGAGTGTCAACAGTCGAAGTCAACCCAATCACAATTAGTGATCAAATCTCACAGCTTCGCGTTACAAAGGACAAAATAATTGGTAGTTTCAATGATAGTGTGCGGTGTCAATGTAGGATGTATCACATTAAAGATATATGTCGATCGACAAATTACATCAAAGGGGCTGAAATCGGATGCAGGGAATCATCCCTTTGGAAGTACTGTTGATTACAGATACAGCATGATTAGAAGAAGAACAGAGTAGTAGATATTGAGAACACCCAGACTTAAAGCAATCGAAAGTATTAGATGGTAAAATAATACGCGGATAAGAAAAAAAAAATTAGAAAGAATCGATGGATAGGTTGTGTGAAAGTCTAACAAGAAAGTAACCAGCTATCCGAAAGCTGACAATGATATAGCATACATAAAGGAAGGAGATTATAACGTGCTACAATTCACACCAAATACATTGGATGATGAAGTTTAGGATGCCTCATTTGTTTTACGTTAATTGCCACCGACATAAAAGCTGGTAAAGTCAATTAACAGTCAGACAGTTAAGAGTATTCTATTCTTAATATCAAAATCAAAAAATATTTTTATTTCACATGGGCACTTATAAAACGTCAAGCTAGTCAGTGCACGGTCTAAATTGGTCGTTTCATATGAAGAAGAACCGGCAAGAAACTTCATGGTTACACTTTTAAAAAAATGATTAAGTTTAAAATAGTAGTAGTATAGTAAAAAAAGGTGGTATCCGCAACTCCACGACTTAAGCGCATATTTGGCGTACAATATTTGAGTTTACAATATTTACATTTTAGAATAGTAACTAATAAAATCAACTTACTTGCTAGAAGCTCTGTTGTACTGCCTGTTCTTGACCTCGGAGATGGTGGACACGATGGACTCCACGCCATTCTGCACAGTCTTCATGTGGCTCTCCAGTGCTGACAGCCGCGTGTCTATGTTTGGATCCTTCAGGTACTCTCCATCGCCTGAAAGATCTATAGAAATGTTAACAAATATTATGGCTGCGAATTAAAGTCTGTTTTTTAATCTCTGAGACTAAAATGACATTAGAGATGAAACGCATGTTGCTAAAAGAGTTTTGAATTTACATGTGGATGGATGGAGAGGGAGAGGGAGGCCAAAGAAAAGATGGATGGATTGTGTAAGGACTGATATGAAAGAAAAGGGGAGTTAGTGATAGTGTGACGGACGACAGGACAGAATGGAAGAAGAAAACGTGTTGCGCCGACCAAAGTAATATTGGATAAGCGCGGGAAGAAGAAGAGACTAAAATGACATTACGTGGGTTGTAACTAGTCACAATACAAAAGAACTGGCATAGAACTTGGCTTTATTATTGTAAGTTTGACATTTGCCGGTGTCAATTTAGTCTTAGGGTATATGAAACTGACTTTACATACATTTTGAGGATCAACGTATCAGTGAAATAAGTAAGCACTGGTAACATGCACTAGAAGACTTTCAGTGGATATACGAGATTTTTGTGCAGCTTTCCGAGTGGATTACTTTTTTCAAAGTTTGACTATAATATTTATCAAAAAAAAAGTAATTTAAACGTCTAAAAACTGTATAAACTTTGTTTTTTGTAAGAGTGTGTGCAATATGGGGACATTGTATATATAGATGGCTTCTGTATTAAGGAATAAACAGGATTTTATTTTATTTAGTAGCGTTTTCATATAGATACTTCAGACACCTCCGTCCTCCATGTGTCCATATGTCTCCGGACGTCAATAATTAAACTCAATGTGACACTGTTGAAGAAACTGCAATGCAACTCTTTAACAGTAATTAAGTTTTTTCGTATTCCACAATCACTAAACAGAGAGATAGATATTATACTGGTCCACAGCGTCCGAGTAGCCACTACTTCCTGAATAAATTCAAAAATGGAACAGAATTTGTATGAAATTATCTGCCAAGTAAGATATTGGAAACTTAATCATAGGTGGTGAAACAGGCCCCCTGGGCCTGTTCTTTAAAATTTAAAGTCTTTAAAATTAACCACAGTGTAAGTATTTAAGTTGTTGTATTGTCCACAGTGCTTGAGTATTCTCGAAATTCGTCTTCCGAGCCCGTGATTTCGAAGACACAAGGACTGTTTGAAGATAATTATAACTCAAAAATTAAAATAACAACGAAGTTTTATACAAGCTAGTTAAAATAACACTTTCACATATTATTATTATCTTTGGCTGACAACACTAACAAGAAACTTAAAAAAAAACTCAGCAGTGTTTTTAAAAATCTAGTAAAATCAAAAGTTGCAATATACCCTAATAATATGATTGCAATAAAAATAAACAATTTACGGACGTAATTACAAAGAAAAGACAGCTTGTATACCTGGTATGGTATTACTGGACCGCGGATTCTTGTCCATAGAATATTTGATAGAAGTCACATCAGCCACCAGGCTCTGAATGATGGGTTCCAATTTTGAACACGACTCCGCGCGAACCGATTTCGAAATGTTATTTAACGTCTTCATCATGGCGTTCGTCTTTTCATGCACTTCGATGTCCAGCCTGTTCAGTCTAAATTCAATAGCCTCTATTTTCTTGAGATACCTTTCGCTTGAGGTTATGCTTTCCATCAATTTTTCTATAACTGCGTCGTTATCCATGCTCCCAACTTGAGGGCTCGCCGAACGGGTATAGTTTTCCCGCTTCCCGGTCAACATAGCATCAGTTAATTCATCCTCGTATTCTTTTTTCCACAATGTTTTATCAGCATCGTCGTCTTTTCGGCGACCTCGCTTATTCCTCGACACTTCCCCGGATATGATAGTAAGAGCGCACAGTACGATTTGTAGTAACGTAAAATTTGGGGACATAATGCGGTGTGTGTCCCAAGTGTGGTGTGAAACGACTGGCGGTCGACTTCATAGTCTGTCCGATATCCGCGAACAGTTTACAAAAGTAAAATTAAAACAAACCGTAAAGCGGAATGCTTAAGCAGTGAATCCCCTCAATCGCGATGATTCGCACAGATCTCTTCTACATATGTTGATATATTTTGTCACAATGTTATGATAATATTTATAAAACATGAATGCAATTACTGCAACAATTTAATGTATTTACTTCTATCACACGCGTGCAGTAAACTGTAGCGTTATTAAAGTATGTGAAATTTTGAGACAAAAATTACATCTTAACAAATATAAAATTGTGCGGCCGTCTGTTTCCTTGTGAGCGAACTGTATCTCATGAACCTGTTCCGGTTCATGACAGATTCAAGACACTTGAAATTTTCACAGTGTACCTATATCTACTACTACCTATAACAACAATTAATAAAAGCTACAATCAAAAAGCCTGGCTAAATCTGAATAATTTATTTATTTTATTTATACCCCAATAATCTCAGATTTGATGGCACCAACTGCACTTGCTTGAATAACAATGTGATTTGTTTGGAACCATTACTTTTTTCTTGCAGTCGGTTTTTTTGATTAGTTATTTTCCGAATTTTTTCTAAAGCATATTTTTAAAATTGTCTCTCCTCGAGCCCTTCTTCTGATACCGCAAAAAGAATAACTATTCAAACTGACCTATAAATCGTTATAATAGTAGAGCAGGGATCTAAATGTGTTACTTTAACATTGATATTGATGAATATCATCCACACTTTACTCACGGCTGGGCTGACCCATCGTTTCTTGTGACAATCCCCACGTTCCTGTGCCACTTCTCATCCAGGTTCAACTTGAGAGGCGAAATGGGCATAATAGTACATTATGATACAAGTGTGTAATGTGGGTCATTATCGTCGCGGTGGTATTAAGACCCGAGCCATGGCGAGGGTCTTAACGTTTGAATCCCCAACCGGTCCTATGAGACCGCGCTGTTATTGTTTTACTATTGTGTCTCGTTTCGCGGGTATCTGAGTAATTAAGAGAACCAAGAACGATAATGACTAATTACTCACGTGTATCATACGACGTTTTTCGACACACTTGTGAAGAAAATAAATTTAAAATCAACTTTATTTAGTAGGTATCTGAAAAGTTTATTTAGAGAAACAGTTCGTAAATGTGCAGTCAGTAAAGTTATAATTAACTATTTTGACTGTATAGTGGTCCCATGACATAGATTTTCTACTTGAAGGCGTAAAGCACAAATTATTTTCCTCATAAATAGTTGTTGTAGACATTTTTGTAAAATCTGTATATTATTTTTAAAAAATTTAAAAAGGCTAAAAAATTTACTTTTCTTAAACGTGCGCATGCGCGAAAAATGGCGGCCATAGACTAGCTACTCTAGCTCTTGGTTTAGAAAAAATAAGAATGAGGTTACATATAAACAGAAAATACAAATTTGATGAAAGATTTAATTAATATGTAAAATTTTAAATAGTTTATTTAAACACGAAATTGCGTGAAATAAGTAAGTAAAACACTAATTTATGCTTTTGAACGCAATAACAAATTTTATTATTTTTTGTCTTAAAACTCTTTTTGACAAAAAAGAGGTTAAACAAAAAGGTTCTAACTACATTACCGCACATGTGCATAATAGTAATCAAAATGTCACAGTTTGGTAACAAGCCCCTTTATATACCTAAGTGCAGTGCAATAACAGCCACTTTATGAGCAAGTGTGTCGAAAAATATTAAATTCCACCGGGTAACAAAAACAATGTCGTTTGCCGATCTTACAGCGGACGCCCAACAATCTTCTATAGCGGCAGAAAGAATGTTGATGTTTTGAAGTTGAGTGTTGTCCAAGGGGAGTGCCTTGGACACCTCTCGGTCAGTCTGAACTTTGATCTCGATGTTAGATACTCGGTCAAGTAGTCGTGTTTTGCCAATCATAGAACGCCGTTAAAGTGTTTTTTAAATGTATTTTAATTTACAATCAAGCTGCTTCTTGATCTCCTTGAAAGGAAGAATATGGCCAAGATAGACATAGGTACCAGTACCGTTTGTCATATTTAAAACCTCACGGTAACCATTTTCTGGAGATTATCGCAGTTTTCAGTAAAAAGCACAAGGTGATCTGCAAATCTTAAGTGCGAAAGGTAGACGAACCGGCCCCTGAAGTAATCACTCTATAATTTTTTTACTATGAGTACTAGAACTATAATAATTTTCGATGAAATGTTGTCACTCTACGAGTATTTCAGTGGTGAGGTGTCGAAGTGTCGCTTGATTGGTATGGATTTACCATTAATGTTATGTTTCAGTAGGTAATTTTTCTATCCACGAAATATCTGCAATTACGCTGGTCAATCCTAATATTTGTGAACTTCCAATTGCTCGTGACTTGGATTGTAGGTACAGCTGTCACCCAAATGCTGAAGTGTTTGTACGAAAACGGGGTCAAGTCAGTCCAATTTCCTGCGGCAAGCTGTTGTGCCAAGATCTCTCCGAAACTGTCCACCACTGCAATGGTGGATATCTTCTAGGTACTGAGGAGTGCTACGCAATAATGCCAATTAACATCGCTCACTTTACGGGTTTCCGACGATGTAGTGTTAATGTCACGGCTGATACTCTGAAAGACCGCAGCAATGCACTATAAAAGTAGTCGACAGAGTGAAGTTTGAAATGAAAATGGACAGTCTTTCTGTCTGTTGGTAATAAATTCAATAACTACTGCACAGATAGCAGCATTTAAATCATGTCGAAACTAAGTGCCGGGCACGCCATAATTATGGCGTAAAGAGCTTATCTTTGAGGAGTGGCTTGAAACAAGGCACGGTGTCCTCAACTTCCGCATGACGCAGGTCCTCAACGGTTATGGTAAATTCGGGAGGTTCCTCCTCCGCACGACACGGAGTGCTCCAGCATACGATGAAGGTGTGCCCCGCTTGGGCGGAGTATTTCCGTGTCCTCGAGAGTTTGATCGGCGGCAACGACCTCTCGCGAAGGGCCCTGGTACCGTGGTATCGTGAGGGCTCGCATGCGCATGATGGCTTCCACCGTGTAATGGTCGTCCGATAGATAACGACCCACCCGTACCACGACGAGGCGGCCCATAATTAAGGTCACATCCACCCAGCACCCACCCCGCACCGCCTCATCGCACGGCGTCCATCCGTAGTCCACGGATAGTGGACCTCGCTTCATTAACCAGATACGTCAGCAGAATCAATGCGCTATGCAACGCTAGGCAACCATAATTATGAGCAACAAGTTGTCACTGAGTGGTCCACCCGCCGCGCGCCGTCCGCGCGTGTAGGACTCCCGACCGAGACGATCCGATGATACTACGGAGTTGATGTAGTGAGCGCATACCCTATAAGTCCATCACTCATATAAAAAATACTAGCCGCAGACGAGGCGGTGCGGAGTGGGTGCCGGGTGGCTCTAGTGATCTGTGACCTTTACTCTTTGAAAGGGCTTGTCTAAATGCCTAACTCATTGAGAAGCGTGATGGGTGGTACGCGCACGGAAAGGCAATGAGGAAGGTTTAAATGTTCTTCAGTGAAAAATTTACAAAATTGTGTCGTTATTTCCAAAGACTAAGATTTAACAAATTAGTCACTGGCCTTGCGGCTGGTTGCAATCAGAAAGTTTCTCCACTGGTATCAAAATTTACTCGAAGGTACCTAATTAAGTACTATTTTGACGTGTACCTACCTTGTTCGCGTGTCATCACTCGTTTCAAAATTATACTCGTGTAATTTTGTCATTGCTCTCTCGTTTTTAATTTCGCACACTTAAAATTATTAAAACTTGTTTTCTTTCACTATCATAGTGCAGAATTTACGAACTGGAGTCAGTAGACTTGTCGTCTCATTTGTGGGATTGCTTCATTTAGAGGCGAGTCCAACCAGTTATTTAAACATTACTAGCGTACCTAGTAGTAACTTTTTCGTACCAACCAGTACCTACTTTACGCAAGTAAAATAAAGAAGAGCTAAAGACCTAATCAACTGTATAATTTATAAGGTAATTTCCGTGACAATATTAGGCATGGCGCCTCAATTATTCATTATTTCTAATCTCGACATATATTTACAGACTTACTGATCAGGTTCCAGTCAAATTTTGTTTATTTTGTCACAATTTAAAATATTAACAACAATTTTTTTTCCGTAGAATGTAACGTTTAGAAGTTATAAGCGAAAACTAGGAAAAATATCGAAAACAAGGTTTTAGTGTAAAATGTCTTTCTACAATCAGTAAGTGATATATACCTAACAGACGATAAGTCGGTAATTTCGTTAACGCTTGTCAAAGTAACTTGGCTACCACTTACACTATAAGATGGACGATGAACGATGTGAATTTGGTTACGAATTTTCTATTTGTTCTAATAGCGTTAACGATTAGAGATTGTCAACTTGGCTAAGCCTGCAGGACTTTCGAAGCTGTAAAATGGTTCTAAACTATTGCAATTGAAACACTTCGATAATATCGGGCAAGGTTTGTTTTCATACGCCTTGTTTCATTGTCGTTGAGACTGCCCTGCGGCCAATAGAGGCTGGAGACAAGCCTGATACCATAAATTGTTGCGGAGACTATTTGGCGCTAAAGTACCTACTATCCGTGCGAAATATACCTGACCTCCCTGAAATTTGGTATGACTGGTGACAGATTTTCTAGCTTCTAACTATCCAAGACAAGTGACCTAGATCTACAAATGACAACCGTGACCAAAAGCTTTACGTTTCCGAGGCAATGGGTTTTAAAATTTTACTAAATAAGAGTATATTTTTGGTATAATTTTTCAGGCAAGCGAGTCAAAGCTGATTTCCACATCATCATCATCATCATCTCAGCCGAAAGACGTCCACTGCTGGACATAGGCCTCCCCCAAGCGTCGCCACAGCGACCGGTCCTGCGCGTCTCGCATCCATCGGATTCCCGCGACCCTCGCCAGGTCGTCGGTCCACCTTGTGGGAGGCCTTCCGACGCTGCGTCTTCCGGTACGTGGCCGCCACTCTAGAACCTTCCGTCCCCATCGACCATCTGTTCTACGAGCAATTTGCCCTGCCCACTGCCACTTAAGTTTAGCGATTCTTCGGGCTATGTCGGTAACCTTAGTTCTCTTGCGGATCTCTTCATTCCTGATGTGATCGCGCAAGGAAACTCCGAGCATAGCCCTTTCCATTGCTCTTTGGGTGACTTTAAGCCTTCTGATGAGGCCCATTGTGAGCGACCACGTTTCCGAGCCATATGTCATCACTGGCAACACACACTGGTCATAGACTTTTGTCTTGAGACACTGCGGTAGGTTGGACGAGAAGATACCGTGCAGCTTCCTGAACGCTGCCCAGCCGAGTCGGATTCGACGATTGATCTCTTTCTCGAAGTTAGATCTACCCAACTGGACCGTCTGTCCCAGGTAGACGTAGTCGTCCACAACTTCGAGTGTAGAGTCTCCGATCTTGATAGGAGTGGGAGCTACATGGATGTTTACCATGACTTTGGTTTTGTCCATGTTCATTTTGAGTCCCACTCTTTCGGAAGCCCTACTGAGATCACCGAGCCTACTATGTCGTCGGCAAACCGAAGGTGAGGGATGTACTCGCCGTTGATATTGATGCCTCGCCCTCTCCATTCCAGAACCTTGAAGACATCCTCCAATGCGGCCGTGAACAGTTTCAGAGAGATAACGTCTCCTTGCCTCACACCCCGCTGTAAGAGGATAGGTTTCGAGGTCTGGTCCTGGAGTCGGACCGACATTGTGGCGTTTTTGTACAAACATTTCAGCACTTCGATGTACCGATAGTCAATCTGGCACCGTTGGAGAGACTGCAGTACAGCCCAAGTCTCGATCGAATCAAAGGCTTTCTCGTAATCCACAAACGCTAAGCAGAGAGGCAGGTTATACTCCTCAGTCTTCTGTATAACCTGCCGTAGCGTATGTATGTGGTCTACGGTGCTAAAGCCTTTTCGGAATCCGGCTTGTTCAGGAGGCTGGAAGTCGTCGAACCTGCGTGCGAGACGATTCGCGATGACTCTGGAAAACAACTTGTAGACATGGCTCAGAAGTGAGATGGGCCTGTAGTTCTTAAGGAGGGCATTGTCGCCCTTCTTAAAGAAAAGTACCACCACACCTCTGCCCCATGCCTGTGGCGTTTTGCCCTCGAGTATGACGGAATTAAATAGCTTCTGAAGGGCCTTAAGGACCGGTTTTCCACCCGCCTTCAGAAGTTCGGCCGTAATTCCGTCCTCACCCGGCGCCTTATTGTGTTTAAGTTGTTTCAGAGCCATCCTAATCTCGTGTAGGCTGACGTCCGGGATTTCCACAGAATTTGAAAAAACAACTCTGTGATAAAATAGTTTTCGAACGGTTCTTAGTAACATGTGATCTCGCGAAGGTATTTGACACAGTCTCCACTGCTCCCTTCCCACACAAGACACTAAATGAATAGAAATAAGAGGCCTTAAATGTTTTGAAATCTAAAAACAAATCAGATGTAGTCTACCAAAATTAGCTCTTCCACAAGAAGCCAAAGTACTCGTACCATTGTCTCTGTAGTTACACAGGGTAATTTAATAGGTCCCACGCTATCTAAATATAAGCCTATTGATGAACAATGATATATAATGAGAATATTGGTTTGTTTGTTGATGTAACAAACATAATACTTGACAAGAAAACATGGGAACATAAACACATTTATACTTAGTTATTTATTACCATACACACACAAAAGTACTGAGACGGACTAGCCTGTTAATATTATCATCACTTAACTTCTAAACGGTCCATTAAGAAATTGTCACACTGATAGTTTTACAATGAAAATCTGTCAATATGACAATTTCTTCTTCTTCAGTGAAGGTTTGATAATGTTAACTTTAATGGATACTAAGGGACGCTATGAATCATTAGCTGTCTCTGAGTACCAGTGTAAGATCGCTAATATTATGATCTGTAATTGATTCATGAATCCCCGACCGGTCCTATGAGACCGCGCTGTTATTGTTTTACTATTGTGTCTCGTTTTGCGGGTATGTGATAGATTAATCATTTAAAAATAAATCATCAATTCACAATCGATAACGAGGCGTCGCTCATAGAAATTAGCAACATTTAGAGAGGACAGTTTTCAGTTTCACTTTTCGTTACTGATGTTTCTTTATTTTAATATTCTCATAAAGCAAATGGTCCAAATAAAAAAATAATCAATGACAAAAATTAATTCATCTACAACAAGATCACATTCTAGGCCCCGCTTTGTTTCGGCTGTATATTAATGATCTCTGCTCAATATTTCTTCCATAAACCAAAATATAGACCTATACATCCTTACAGGTGAATATTTTACGGTATCATTTGATACTGCCATGTTCGTCTGGAGTCCAGAGTAGTATACCGAGAGAGAGCAGACTATTACCTATTTAAACTTACCAATTAGGACACAAAAAAATTAATGCTTCAACTACCTTAAATGGCCCATTTATGTCATTTATGTTAAAAGACACCTCATAGCTGTCTATTTGAGATCACCTAGCGTTTACAGAATCACCCAAAAAATCATCCTAAAAATGTCTAGGTTACTATAAATTGCAACATATTATTATTGATACATTTTTGAAAATCAAATCTGGAGAGAAACCTTTGTCATGTGAGAGTCAGGCTCACAGATGAAAAACCTTTCGTTTGAAAGCCCGACTACGACAGTACCATAATCATAACTTTTATAGCGACTAAAGAAATAAATACACTCTCTGTGAACTGACAGACAGACGGATAGACTGCTGGAGAGTAGAGGCTTAGTAATATGGTTTGTTCCACAGAAATATCATCTGAAAATCTATGAATAAATTATTCTGATTCTGATTCTTTTGGTTTGTCGATTTCTGAAGAGCACATATAGATATAGAACCCTACAAATTATGACAAAATACTTCAATTCTAACTGTCCTCTTAATTACACTGAAGTAAATGGAGTTCAGAAATGTGTGGATATTAATAAATTCTTCACACTGCTAGATGAAAATATTTTATCTCATATAACTTCCGAGTTCCATAAAAGTGGGGCTGCGGCGATCCTTCCACTATTATCCAGTTCACAATGCAGGCCAGTTTTAATTTGAAATCCTTAGTGTGTTTTTTTTAAGTGGGATATCTTCCAATAACTTTTCCAGCTTTATGGCGGTGCTGGAAGTCGTGTAAAAATTTTACCCATTCCTGTGATCCTCTTTTAATACTAGAAATAGGAACAAATTAGATCAACCTCGACTCAGTTTGGCTTTACGAAATTTACGAAAGTTAAAACCAAACATCGATATTAAAAGCCCTGTAATTAAAAAAGACCGGGCGGGTTTGAGTCGGGCTAGCACACTGAGGGTTCCATACCAATTTACGTATGAAAACAGATCAATTCCCGAATCGTGTCTTCAAGATTTTTCCGAATCGCACTTTTTTTTTCTTGTAACTTAACGACGAATTTTCAGTTTTCAGACTATTTCCTATATTTATGCCATGAAAACTTGCTTTATGCCAAATTTCAGGATTCTAGGTCAACGGGAGTACCCTATGAATTTAAATTTTCGAGAGATTTTCGAAATGGATGTTTTTTGCAACATAACGACCTTCTTGTTTGTTAACTTACAAATTTGATTTTGCGTTATTTGCAAGTTTGAAGTTGCATCATTAAAAAAACTGCTCAAAAGAAGAAATACTTAAAAGTAAATTATAATAAAGTCTCTTCTTCTCTTCTTCCTGCCCTTATCCCATATTACTTGGGGTCGGC
Source organism: Mythimna separata (assembly GCA_030763345.1). Lineage (NCBI taxonomy): Eukaryota > Metazoa > Arthropoda > Insecta > Lepidoptera > Noctuidae > Mythimna > Mythimna separata. Next base: position 13,771,186 of record CM061167.1, on the reverse strand, counting down.
GCAACACGTTTTCTTCTTCCATTCTGTCCTGTCATCCGTCAGACTATCACCAACTCCCTTTTCCTTCATATCGCTCCTAACACAATTCATTCATCTTTTCTTTGGCCTTCCTCGCCCTCTCCATCCATAAATTATAATAAAGTCATTTTATTAAAAATATTTTTTATTTATTAATACGCATATCGTTACGATTACGTACTTATCTATTTCAATTTTACATCGCGCTTTATAGAAAGTTGGGACATGGCTCAAAAGAAATGTGATGAAAAAGGAACTAGTTTTTTTTATAATGAAAAATATCGGATGAATAGCCGGCCGGCCACAAAAAAAGAAAACAAAATAGGCGGGAATGTTTTTTCGAATTGCCTAGCTTTTCTTACATTTCCGTACAGCAGAGCTTTGAATTAATGGTAAATTCATCAGATATGGATTTAACGCCAGATTTCATAACAGAATAAACTAAAGTAGCACAGAATTCGTAATAATACAAGTGCAGTAGTAGTAGGGTAGTAGTAGTAAGTGTGTGTAGGCTAACAATGTACAATTTTCATTCAACTTTTACGCAAGTTTATATTGTGTTTATAATAGGTTTTCACCGGTACTGCAATTGTTACTGGAATTCATTATGAAGTTTAAATCTGGAGCACTTGTTTTAAAATTAACAAGTGTTTGTCTTGATTATTTTATTTTGCCAACTGTCATAATTATTTATCCGGTTCTGGAATTAACTAAAGAAAAGGGAGTAGTGTAACGGGTGACAGAAAAGAATAGAAGAGAAAAATGTGTTTTGCGAGTAATTTGGGATGAGGGCAGGAAGAAAAAGAGAGATTGAGGCTGTGTGACCAGCTCTGTTCTCACAATTTAACTGACTGATTGATATCATCATCATCTGCCTAGCCTTTTCCCAACTATATTGGGGTCGGCTTCCAGTCAAGCCGGATTTAGCTGAAAACCAGTGTTTTACGAGGAGCGGCTGCCTACCAGACCTCCACAACCCATTAACTGGGATAACACGGTACTTCATGGCAAGACTGGAGTCAGATTTACTGGCTTCTGACTATCCGTAACAACTGCCAAAGATCTCCAAATGACAGCCGGGACCAACGGCTTAGCGTGCTTTCCGAGGCACGGAGGAAACTCGTTATGTTAAGATGGTCACCCATCCACAGACCAACCTAGGCAAGCGTGGCTTAACCTTGAAGATCGACCTGTGCGGCTGTTATTATTTAGCCACGAGCTCCTCAACTGACTGATTGATATAACTATTATTAATATGCGATATATACATTCTGGGTAACAATTTTCACTTTTGGTATCACGGTAATCATAAAACGTTAATATTATAATATGTACCTATGTAACGGCGGTTCTACCGTTCGCCCCTCAAGTGCGGTCCTGCCTTTGACAGGTCATCGGTCCACCTTGTGGGAGGCCTTCCAACGCTGTGTCTTCCGACAAGTGATCACCATTTCAGAACCTTTCGTCCTTTCGCCCTGCCTACTACCATTTAAGCTTGGCGATGCCTTATGTACCTACTACAACCAATTGTTAAATCATCGGCTATCATAAATACGGAACATTTATTCACCTACGGCGTAATGGAAGCATCTATTAAAATGCAGACCAGCTTCATGCAAAGTTACGTGACCACTCGCTATGGAAACGGGCAAATTCTCGGCTTCTAGCTGTACCTAATGCAGTTGGTTGTTATCAATACCTTTTACTCCATATAATGGAGGTTCTTGAATATTATAGATAAGGTTATCCTTATCCATCCAAGGAGATAGACCTTGCGTTCAGAAAATTCATCAATTTCTATCTATCTTGCAATAGTGTAGATCTAGATGGCCAAAACCTAACTCATTCGCAATTAGTGGCCAAGAAATACTTAAGTCAGTAGATCTATTACTTTTTTACTTGACTGGTCCAGAAGGAGTGCTGAATGTTTTTCGTGTGTATATTTCTGTGATTCCTACAACCTAAACGATTTCTAGTATTTTAGTTTGAGAGGTGTCGTTAAGTCCATGCTAGTTGTGACAGGGACATTAAACAAGTCATAGTTGATGCATTTGATGGCCTCAGACACATAAATCTAAATAATAAGTCAAGCCTCAGATCTATGACTGAACTGAAATAAAGTTCACCAACTGCATCAGACTGACTGATTAATTGACTCGTTTCGAAACTTTTTACCCACAGTTGCGGTCAGATTTTTGACAATGTCAACTTTGTATTATGATTCATAACCTAATTGTTAATCGAAGTTAACTTACAAACCAACTTAACTTTAAAAACATTATTTCCTTTTGTACTGTATGTAACTGTATTCTCACTGTTTGTCTTAGGTATCTCCTGCCTTTACTGCGCGCACTTAACAAAACGTCGAATCCAGTATGTACTTTTTCCATTGTATGTTTCAATAATATTAATAGGATTATAATGAAAATAATACACTCACCTTTCGATCTTGGTTGATCTGAATCTAATCGTTCTGCCAAATTCTGTTTCAAATGGTCCATGTCTTTTTTAATATTTTTCAAAGCTTTTTCTAACATTTCAGAAGATGATGACTTGATCATTCTGAGCATTTCAGACAAATATTTCAGAATACTATTTGTTCTTTCATGGAATGTCATATCCAAATGGGTCAGCTTGCGCTCCACAGATTCGATCATTTTCAAATATTTCTCACTTGCCATCAGAGTTTCGACAAACTTCTCAACGACGGTATCTCCCACGTTTGTCCTGCCAATTACATCACCGGATGATCGCGATCGACCTGTCGTTGGGACACGAGTATTATCAGAGGCTTTTCTTGTGGGATATACATTATAGTCTCGCATAAACATCTCTTTTTTAGCCGTCACTGTAGCAAGAAACGAAACTACTACTATTACGTGTGGCCTCATGGTGTCGATACAAGCGGCCTGGAGCACAACCTCACAAGTAATGGCCAGTTGGGATGCCCGTCATGTTTAACTTAAGCCGATTTATTTTACAAACACGCAGCATCCATTGTGCAGATGACAATATCATGTATAAAATCTTCAGTGTAATTAAGTCAGATTACTATTGTGTGATGAGAGAAAGTTGAGAGCACAAAATAAGTGTTGTGAAAATAGTATGGCAGACCTGAATGAAGCTTCTTTAATTGAGGCGATAGGTAGGTAAGTATTGATTTCAATCAAAATATACTGTAGCCGTACATTCTTTAAGTTCACCAGCAAGGGAATAAACTTGAAAACTGAAATAATAATATTCCACAACTTACCACCACTTAACCCGACGACGGATAAGTAGACTTATATATTTTTAAATACATATATAGTATTTGTATTTTTAAATACATACAAATTATACCCAGACACTAAACAAATCAAATGATCGTGGTCATCACATAAACATTTGTCGTAGGTGGTAATCGAACTCACGACCTCCAGTATAGTACCCACTAAACACTAGCGGCCGAACCCAATAACCTATCTATCACATATCGGAGATAGTAAAACAAATGATACAATACAAAAATTATACATGGTTTTCTGTTGTTTCCTTTTTTTTTCAATCTCCGATATGTGATAGATAGGTTATTGGTTTCGGCTGTTAACCAATAGGCTAGTCTGAAAAAAAAAGCTTAAGGGCGGGCGGCCTCCTTCGCTAGCATTACTGCTTCGCAGAAGGAGGCGACCGCCTGCCACTCCTCCTCGCTCCAGGCCATAGCCTGAACTAGATCCCGGCGCGAGAGGTCACTGCCACCTATAGCCTCTACAAGGGCGTGACGGTGCTCCGCACAAGCGGGGCACACCTCTACCGTATGCTCCACAGTTTCCTCCGGGCGATTATCACAAATGTGACACTCAGACGTTTCTTCCGCACGAATCCGGTGCAAGAACATCCCGAAGTTCCCATGACCGGTGAGGACCTTCGTCATGCGGAAGGTGAGAACGCCGTGTTGCCGTTCCAGCCACTCCTCAAAGAGGGGACTTACCGCTATGCTGATGGCGTGCCCAGCAGTGGGTTGTCAAAGTCGCAGTCGCCATTCCACCATGAGATCCCGCAGAAACTCTGTCCACAATGCCGCGACGAGTTTCGTCCTGGCGTTGCATCTCCACGCGTTGCCTTCAGATCCCGTGGTGGCAGGCCAGCAAGGAGGCTCGCCGTTTCGCGGGAGACCGAATGGTATCCCCGCACCATCCGGATGGCCATGCGCCTCTGGTATGCGTTCAGCTTGGCCGCCGGTGCTTCGTAAAGGACCATGAACGATCCCCGCGTAATGCCTCCGGCAGGGGGTGTCTGGACCCCTTAGGTTATGTATGAGCCGCTTCAGAGTAGCCCCAGTCCACTTCAGTTTGGGAGCCAGACGTCAGAAGTGCTCCTCGAAATTCCACCGGCTGTCGAGCACGAGCCCCAGGTACTTCATAGTCAACCCGACGCCGATGTGGACCCCCCCTACCGTTATTTGGGAACCCGCATGTTCCACAAGGGCGGTCCTAGTAGTACCGATCCCTACGGAACACTGCACGACATCTCTCACCGATTCCACTCTCCTTGGTGACTAGGGTAGAAGATGAACCTGTCCGTCAGGTAGGCCTCAATCGCATGGCGAAGGTAGGCGGGCACCTGGTGACACCGGAGTGAGGGCTCACATGCGCATGATGGCGTCCACCGTAAAGCAACCCCTGCGAAAGCCGAACTGGCCGTCCGCAAGATCTGGATTGGTCCACCCTTACCAGGTGTGCGACGAGGTGGTCCGCAATCACCCTATCAAGGAGCTTGCCCACCTCGTCGAGTATCACAATAGGCTGGTATTCGGACAGAGAGTTCCGCAGGGCACCCTGGCTTTTGCTATGAGGACCAGTTTCCCGGTCTTCCAGCAAAGTGGGATTCTCCAAACATACACTAAACAGCTCCCTTTGTCGAGGCCTGAGAGCCTCCATAGCCAGGAACCGACGACGGCTTACCTGGGAAAGCCTTTCCCCGATAAGCTGTCGGTTCCCGTATTTTTGGCGTTTAGCCACCGGAAATTCATCATCTACCTCGGTCACCTCCGGAGTATCGTCGTCACTGTCGTGGTCCGCGTCGAAAACCGCAAGTGGCGGAGCCAAAGGCGGGGGAGAATGCTTCCCTCTCGAAGGGAATAGAACATTCACTACACCCTCAAGAAGTTGCGGCCGGAGACTCTGTGTCAGCGGGGGAGCCCAGGTGCGGAGCTTGTCCCGCAACATTTTGTACTGATCTCTGTTCAGTGTCGCCAACCACGCGTTGCGGGCCTCCAATTTGGCCCGCCATATCTCCGCTCGGAGGTTGCGCAAACCACTCTGTATTCTTCGTACAGCTTCGCCTCTCTGGCCTCCGCATTTGAGGGGCGGATGCGGCGCCTGCGGTATCTGGTGTACCGGCGTTGTGCAGCTACGCATGCCTTGCGCAGGTCTGCGATCTCTGGCACCACCAGTACACCTGACGCCGGACACTTCCTGCGACACTTTCCGCCTCGACATTAATATCGACAGGCCTGTCCGGTGCTGGCACCCAGTCCTCTACTGTCACGGCTTCCAAGAGGAGCTCCCGGTCCAGGTGCTTCAGTGCCCCACGCGGAACACACGGGTTCTGTTGGACTGGCGCGGTCAAGGTTTGGGCGGAGACGTCAAACCGGATGTACCGGTATTAATACGGTCCACCCCCTCCATGACGCACCAGTTGACGACACGCGGTGACTGAGCGGGACTAGCGAACGATATGTCCACTACGGACTCGCCCCGTATCCGTACGCACGTAAGGACAGAACCGTGGTTTAGGAGGACCAGATCTGTCTCCAAGGCCCAGTTCAACCCTACTGGTTCGTGTACCGAGCGTGGCTTGGGGAGCCACATTCTTGGCATTGAAGTTTCCGCAAACAACTACGGGGAGGGATTGAAACCCGGTGACGACAACGTTCAACTACTACGATAAGAAAGTTGTGGAGATCGGCGCGAGTTCGGTTTGAGGAGAGGTATCCTCCTATTACTACTACATCCCCGAACCGTGATGCCTCACAACCCTCTCCCCTCTGACACTCGAGGGACAGGGTACCGGCGGCGGTCGACGAAATTAGTGTCACCGAGCCGTTCAGGTCCTGCACCCATCCAACCCTGGGTGCAGCATAGTACTGCTCGGAGACTATGGCGATAGTAATCGACCACTGCGCCATACTCTGGAACAACAGATCCTGAGCGGGGTCGCAGTGGTTGATATTCGCCTGGAGGAGACGTAATGGAGCCGTTATTGACAGTTCATTCTACAGTCTCCTCCCGAGCCCCCAGTGAGGGCCCTGCTGCGGCAGTTGCGGCGGTGGCTGTGGCTGTAGCGATGGCAGCAGTGGCTGCGGCGGTGATTGCGGTAATGGAAGAGGGCTTTTTGCCTGCCCCTGGCCTTGATGGGAGTAACGCAGTTCCTATTCCCAGCCCGGTGTCCTGCTGGCTTGCCAGCCGGTGCACACACATATGTGGTGCTGCCTTATGTCCGGGCAGAACGCATTGGAAGCAATTTCCACTGCGCGCCACCTCCGAGGTGCAGTGTGCCCTCGCATGGTGGCCGACCTGGCATCGATAGCACCTCAGAGGTTTGAGATCCAGCAGCTTCACCTGTGCTGAAACCCAGCCCACCTAGAGCCTTCGTCCCTCCCCTGTAAACGCTTTGGCCGCCGACATGGGAAAGCTTACCGTGATGGTTTGCATGCCCGTGCTGTCAGCCCGGATAATACCTGCCCGCACTTGGTCACTTGAAGAATTAATTTTCCAAAAAAAAAACCATGAATTTCTAACAATCAGTGAAAATTGGCGGTAACGCGGGCTGTAGTTCCCGCGTTTTTAATTAGATTTCTTTTTTTTCATTCAGCCGGCGCGCGGCGGCGCAACTCAAGGACCGTCGTAACAGCCAGCCTTTATTCAAACAATATTTGCGTTCAATTTCTTTGGCACTGAACACTAGGGTAAGTGCTCCAGTGAATGAACAGTTGAACACCCCCCAGTGAATGAACAAAAGGCAGTGTTTTTCAAAAAAATAAGAAATTGAGATATTTCTAACCAACGACGTATTTTTTTTTCGTAATTGCAGCTCTATTTCCTATTATAATTATCATATTCATTTCTCATGTTGCGATTGCGAGCGTTTAAAATTGGCAGTGTTGTGCCAAGGCATTTTCGTTGTAGCAAGAATTTAGGACACTGGGGTTTTTTTTTGGATGTAGAATCATCAGATTGACTTCTCCCGCTCCGCCCAAGAGCGTCAGTCGAGCGAGAGTCATTCTGACCCCACAAACCCAACCCCGTTTCTTCGTTGCCTTCGATCTGGGGAACATGGACTTACCTTTCGGAATTTCATTGTTCCCGAGAGGTTTCGGCCCTACAGTTTGCTGACTTCTCCTTGCGGCACGCGTGGAACAAAACGCGCCGTTGACGACTCGGCTCGGTCCAGGTTATTACCAGACTGCCCGACGGCGAGCTACCCAATGCTCGCCGTCCGCGAGCCCTCGCTCACGGTTATCCGAAATTCGGATCGGGATCTCGGCAGCGGCGGCATGAGGGCCGTTAACCGGACACGGTAAGTTCGGGAGGTTCCTGCATCGGATCAAGGAGGAAAGGACGCCCGGGTGTCGCCACTGTGTGGACCGCCTGGAGAACACGGTGGAGCACACGGTAGAGGTGTGCCCCGCTTGGGAAGAGCACCGCCGTCGCCGCCGAGATCCCGATCCCGATTTCCGGCCAACGTAGGCGCGGGCTCGCGGACGGCGAGCACTGGGTAGCTCGCCGTCCGGCAGTCTGGTAATAATCCAGACCGAGCCTAGTCGTCAACGGCGCGTTCTGTTCCACGCGCGCCTCAAGGAGATGTCAGCAAACTGTAGGGGCCCGGTAGGGTCGAAGCTTCTGGGGAACACGGAAAATCCGAAAGGTTGTTACTGTCTCCTTCCTACTGGAACGCGTGTCTCTCGCACCCGGCATGCGGGCCCTATCGACTAATGAAAACGTTTCCCCGAATGCGGGCCCTGTGGCATGCGTTCCAGAAATCTCTCGCACCCCGCATGCGGGCCCTATCGACTAATGAAATTGCGCCATCATTCGGCCGGTCCTCCTGTACGGTGGCGAGTGTTGGCCGGCATTAAGCAGACACACTCAGGAGCTTCGCGTCACGGAAATGAAGATGCTGACGTGGATGTGCCGCGTAACGCGATCCGATCGAATAAGCAGCTCATTCATCCGAGGTAGTCTTGGTGTCCGTGACGTGGGGGAAAAAAAGTGTCGTCTGCGATGGTATGGCCACATCATGCGCCGCCGTAGGGACTACGTCGACCGGAGATGCATGGATATGGCTGTTCTTGAAAGCGCTGGCTGGACGTCGTCAAGTCTGACATGAGAGCCAATGGCCTTATTGGGTAGGATATTGAAGATCGGGCAAAGTGGAGTAAGCTTAGCAGAAAGGCGGACCCTGGCAACGGCCGGGACTAACGCCAGGCAGAAGAAGTCTGACACGCCCTCCCGCTCCGCCCAAGAGTGGGAGAAGTGATTCTGATGATTCCCCTACCGAAAAAAAAAGGGGGAGGCTGGGCAACGCGGCTAGGGCCGACAATAAGCAATCGAGACATGGCAGGCGTCACGTCCCAAATTCTGAAGCGGTTGTGATAATACTACAGCCACTTGTGGAAAAGAGGGGCGTGACCCGCGTGACGTATGACATTGACACGGACAAGGCAAAGCAGGCGGTGTTGGGCCAACATTTTTTTTTTTATTGTTATAAACTAGTGCTTGACTGCAATCCCACTTGATGATAAGCAGGGATGCAATTGTTGACGATCTCGAAGCCTCGGAGGGTTCCGCATGAGGCGCTCCGTGACCGGAGCACGAATGCTGGAGGTGGTGCGGCCAGCGACTCTGCCTCTGACTCCTTGGCCGCGGAGGACGCCCAAATGCAGTTCAAGGCCACAAAGAGCATTGAAATGCGCTTGGACAACTCTGCCATGGTTGAGGAGGTGGTGGCCGCTTTCGTCTGGGCGGGAGGGTGCACTACCTACCATGTGCAGGCGGACACCATCCGTCCTGAAAGCACGGGCATGCGGCCCGATACGGTCAGGTTTCGGTGATCTGCCCCAGCCTCATAATATTTTAATAATAGTTGACGTTTAATTAAAACTAAGTTAGTGATCGAACATAATTACTGCATAAATCTGAAATACTTAAAAATAAAACTAAATTAACATTGGCGCCATAACAATGTGATATAAAAATTGTCCTATTTATAATTCCTTTAAACTTATTAAATTGATCCGAGTATAGGTACATCAACAAGATCACTGCAACTGTTCAATAATTTACTTAGACGCGGGATGGTAGAATTAGCACCAAGGACGGTTCTACGAAGGGGAGTTGAGGAGGGGGGGGGTGTTGCATGTAATACCGTTTGAGGTTACTGTTGTAGATGGTACTTAACGTTCAGTCGGTTTGTGGTGTGGTCTAAGAGAAGACCATAAGCGCATGCTTAAATCACATAAAATTTCCTTACCTAATATCAGAGTTTTATCCTGTACACTCTTTGCTGCTGAGGTTGACAATCTCAGAAAGCTGTAACTTCTCATTCTATACAGAAACTACCAAGACATCGTTGCGCGAGATTATCATCATTTCAGCCGAAAGACGTCCTCCGTTCAACACAGACCTCCCCAAGCGTCGCCACAACAATCTATACTGTGTGTCTCGCATCCAGCGGATTCCTGCGACATATATTTGAAAAAATTTAGCTTTAAAGCAGGATTTCCTTAGACCGACGAATAGTTTTGAAAGAAAGAATATTGCGTTGCGTTGCGTTTGTGCGTACATTACACACGCGTGGCATGTGACTCTACAAGTCTAGTTGCCATAAAAAATGTATGGAGACCGACGCGCAGCCAGAGATAACTACATGGTTCACGTGTGCACAATGTACTCGTAGTTCTACCTTAAAATTGTAACGGGTTTTAGAATAAGATATTTAAACAGCATTATCAAGACTGACGGTATGGTAGCATCAGCTGCACTTAATTTAGCTTAACCCTGTGTTGCAAAGCCCGACACCCCGATTGCGCCATTTCCGATTAGAGAGACATTACAGCAGACCACACCTAATTGCTATCGGCAGTTGAATTACTGGTCTATTCTCGGTCTGAGCTAAATGCAGCCGACAAAGGACTTGAGAGCTTTGGTCATTGAAAGGTGATCAAAGGTAAAAGGTATTCAGTTAATTTATTTTGAGATCGACTGATATCATTAGACGTCTATCTGCCGAAGTTAAGTTATATATACTTATAAATTTAGAATATACTATAGTCCGGGCAATTTTGACATAAAAGTAGTGGTCAAATAACAAAAATTCTCGGAGAGCTGGGGTATATCATAACAAATAAAGTTTTTAAAAATCCCCATGGATCCTTTGTGTGCTACCAAAGTTATTCGGGGTCAAAAGTAAAGAGGTTTTTTGGATTTTTCTCGAAGACGGCAAGTTTTCTCAAAAAAATCCTAAAGCCACAGTTGTAGATCTTAAAGTTCTCCACAAAATTCGTGAGATATCGCGATTCTAAGAGTTCCATTATACACGATGTGCTCACATTTCATCATCACCTGTGAGGTAGTGTACTCGGCGCGTTTTTTACCGTACACAATCACAGTGTCTGTTTTCGTTATTTTTATGTGTATATTTGGTGGGCAAGGCCATCACGACGGCGACGGAGTAACGAAGGCCCGTGGTGGGCTGGGAATACGTCCAAGTGAAGAATATGCTGGAGCCTGGACCTCTGCGGTGCTTCCACTGCCATGAGGTCCCTTAACTCCCTTATGCGTAGGGAATGCAATCCGGACTATCCGTAATCCGAAAAATCCGGATATCCGCACATTTTTACTCGACTTGTAAATCCGGATTTGAAAATCAAATCCGCGGATTTTCTGAATAATAAGAAATTTTAATTCGCGATGATATTATCTACTTTTATTATTAGTTAAGCACTAGCTTTTGCCCGTGGCTTCACCCCCATGGAAGAAGGATAACCAAGTAAATTCAGAAAAAAAAATATCGTAACGTGGGTCCAATATAATTCGTGGTTTACCCGTATACCAAGTTGCAATGCATGCGTGCCCAAAAAAGACTGAATGTCTTTTAAGGCGCCAAGCGTCATCATGCTGACGGAAAAAAGTATGAACTAATTACCAACCCTACTACAATCTTTGGGCACGCCATAATTATGGCTATAAGTCCCCTCTTTGAGAAGTGGTTGGAAAGACGTCACTGCGTCCTCACCTTCCACATGACACAGGTCCTCACCGGACGTGGTGAGGACCCTACTTATGCGTCGCGAAGGCTGTGACCGCTGCTTGCAGTGCGGTCAGCCCGAATCGAGTCGAATGCCGTGCAACGCCGCACTGCTACAGCTACACATGTGCGGCGGCAGCCAAGACGGCCAAACCCGGTGGTTGGCGGTCTTGCGAGTCTTGCCTTGCTAGGAGCAGATCCTGCGACTCCCCCGCCAAGGACCAGGTCCCTTGGGTCAAACCCACCGTCCCCACCGCTGCAGCCACTTCTACTTATAGCTGCCGCCACTATCGCCGCTGCAACCATTGGAGCAAGATCCTCAAGAAGGGCTAGGGAGGAGACTGTAATGGACTTTAAATAGTGACTCGAATGCATTACGTCTCCTCCAGGCGAACATCAACCACCGCGCCTCCGCGCAGGATCTGTTGCTCCAAAGCATGGCGCAGTTGTCGATCAATATCACCGTGGTCTCCGAGCCGTACTGTCCTGCCCAGAGAAGACTGGGCGCAGGACCTGAGCGGCTCGGTGTCCCTAATTTCCGGGAACAGACCCCAGATGATCCGGCAGATGAACCGGGACATCCTCATGAATGCCATGACGGAGGCCATGGCACTTTGCGACGAGGCAATACCCCGAATCCGTCCAGGACATGCCCAGCGCCAGGTGCTCTGGTCGCTGGAGATTGCGGCATTACGTAGTACTTATGCCGCGTGGCGCTAGTACGCCAGACAACGCAGGAGCCGCGTATGCCCGCCGGATGCGGAGACAAAGAGTGTACTGAGCGGCAAGGTGCACTCTCCAAGCGGAGATAAAGCGGACCAAGCTATAAGCCCGTAACGTGTGGCTGGAGACTCTAAACGGAGGCCCATGGGGACGCCCCTGGTGCGGAATAAGTGCCGCCCCTGGGCTCCTCTTGCAGAGTCTCCGCTCCTCATGCAGTGTCTCCGGCCCCAGCTTGTGGAGTGTGTGGTGAGCGATTTCTTCCCTGCACAAGGGAAACAAGTTCCCCTGCCTATGGCTCCGACACCTGCGATGTCCGACGCGTACCACGCTGGCTACAACGACGACAATGCTCCAGAACTGACCGAGGTAGAGATGAGAGTGGTAGTACGAAGTCATAGTGCCAAGAACCATGACCCGATGGCATACGTACCCATGACCCAATGGCATACGTGGAAAAACCTGAGTCCTGGCTTGGAAGACCGGGAAACTGGTCCTGATCGCGAAGGTGGGGCGCTTTGCGGATTCTCCGTCCCCGTATCGCCCCATCGTACTGCTCGACGAGGTGGGCAAGTTCTTTGAAAGAGTGATCGTCGCGCACCTAGCATGAGTGGGGACGGATCTTGCGGACGGCCAGTTCGGCGTTCGCAGGAGGACAACCGTCATGCACGTGCGAGACCTCTCGGAGGGGATGCGGTGTCCCGGATTGTGCGGTATCCAACTCCCTGCCCTGAAGTAGCATTGGGGGGGGGGACACCGGTATCACCAAGTGCCCGCCTACCTCCATCGTGTGATCGAGGTCTACCTGATGGTCAATTTTATCATCTACCACGATCACCAGGGAGAGTGGAAACGGCGAGAGATGTCGTGCGTTGTTCCGCAGGGATCGGCACTAGGGCTGCCCTTGAGGAACATCGGTTACGAGTACGTGCTGCGTGGCGACCTCCCTGGCGGTATCAGCGTGCCACGCAGACGACACGGCGGTCCTGGCGCAGGGAGAGTCGTACCAGGTGGCAGCCGAACTAGTGACACGCGGGCTTGCAATTGCTCCTTGATGGCCTACCACTATGGAATCTGGAGGCAACAGTCCATGCACGCACGATTTGCGCGTGGCGATGCAACGCCGGGGCGAAAGACCGCTGCTGCGACAAGTTCTAGCGGGATCCCATAGTGAAATGGCGACTGCGACTATCGCAACATGTTGTTGACAGCGCTTATTGTTCCACGCGCACCTCGAAGGGATGTCAGTAAACTGTAGGAGCCCGACTGGGTCGAAAGTGTCGAAACCTACTCGGGCTCCGGATTGAACGAAAGAGGTAAAGAAGGAAGTTGTGTTGGTCTTAGTCAGTAGAAGTCTAACACGTCCTCCTGCTCCAACCAGAGCGTGAGAATTAATTTTGATCATTACCCAACTTGAAAAAAAAAATGTAAAACACTGGCAACCTCTCAGGACTATATAACTATCATCATAGGCAACAACTTTTGTTCTATGCCTTTAAAATTGTATCATAATTTAATTCATAATATTTTCATAGAGATATGAAAATATTTAAATTGTACGTTCTAAATGTTACAAAGTCTACGTGAAGTACAATAGCCGTGAGGCCGTGGGAACAGTGCACCGGAGGCGTAGAGTACGTACAGCAAAATTGGATTTTTTTAGAGCCCCTTCAGTCATTTTTTTTTTTGTTAGTGACTAGTTAGATTTTTTAATAACCTTGTTTGATACGATTTTTTTAAATAATTCGTTTGACGTTCCAAATTCAAATCTCATGAAATATTATATTTCCATACGGATCGCCAATACTACAGCGGTGCTTTGAGTGAAGGTTGTATGACACATAATAATAGGGCATTATCGAACAGGTGGTCTAAAAAATAATAAATGTAGGACAGCGACTATGCCCTTTAGCAGACGATAGCCCTTAGGACGAAGACCAGCACAACTCCAAGGCCATGTGTTTTCACGGCTCTCGGAACGCGCTACCAATGGGTTACAAAATAACGGTAAGACGGGTACACATTGGCGTCAGGTCGACGATGTGCACCTGAGTCTCGTCCTCGACAACCGCTGAAATTACGAGGAGCACTTCCGACGTCTGGCTCCCAAACAGGAACGGACCGAGGTTGCCCTCAAGAGGCAGTTACCCGTCGCTGCAAAAGCGACCGGTGGCCAAGCTGAACGCGAATCAAAGGGTCATGGCCATCCAGATGGTGCGGGGATATCACAAGGGCTCCCGTGACGCTGCGATGTTGCCCAGAGTTGTAAAGCGGGAAGAAACTCCGCTGCCGCGACACGGCGGACAGTCTTCCGGTTAGATCTCATCGTGAAACGGTGGTAAGTCCCTCTTTGTGGAGTGGCATATCGCAGGTCCTCACCAGTCATGCTAAATTCGAGACGTTCCTGCATCGCATTCAGGCGGAAGAAACGCTCGGGTGTCACCGCGTTGGTTGAACCACTCAGAAAACACGGTGGATCATAATATAATGGATGTGTCACCCACGCCGGGAGCATGAAGCATTACACTTTTGAAGTCTGCCTCGACGACTATTTTTTTTCAAGTGGGGAATCATCAGAATGACTTCTCCCGCTCTTGGGGGGAGCGGGAGGGCGTGTCAGACTCTTACTGACTAAACCCCACTCAGTTCCTTCGTTGCCTTCGATCTGGGAGGACACGGGGTCACCTTTCGAAATTTCCGTGTTCCCCAGAGGCTTCAGCCCTACCGGGCCCCTACAGTTTGCTGACATCTCCTTGAGGCGCGCGTAGAACAAAACACGCCTTTAACTGGGATTGGGATCTCGGTGGTGGCGGCGTGAGGGCCGTTCCCTCGTGCGCTCGCGGTCGGCAGCCTCCTTTGCTAACATTACTGCTTCGCAGAAGGAGGCGACTGCTCGCCACCCCTCCTCGCTCCAGATCATGGCCTGTACCGGGGCGCGAGAAGTCGCCACCGCCGATAGCCTCCACGAGGACACGGCGGTACTCCGCCCAAGTGGGGCACACCTCTACCCAGTGCTCCACCGTGTCCTCCCGGCGGTCAACACAGAGGTGACACCCAGGCGTCCTTTCCTCCTTGATCCGATGCAGGAACTTCCCGAACTTACCGTGTCCGGTGAGGACCTGCGTCATACGGAATGTGAGGACGCCGTGACCTCTTTCCAAAAACTCCTCAAAGAGGGGACTTGCCGCCGCAATGATAGCATGCCCAACACTGGGTTGCGACAGTCGCAGTCGCCATGCCACCCTGAGATCCCGCCGGAACTCTGTCCTCCATACCACGACTTGTCGCGGCAGCAGAGTTTCGCCCCGACGTTGCAACTTCACGCACAAATCGGGCATGCAAGGACTGTCAGTTGCCTCCAGATCCCGCGGTGGCAGGCCAGCAAGAACGCTCGCCGCTTCGCGGGAGATCGTGCGGTATCCCCGCACCGTCCGGATGGCCATGACCCTCTGGACGAGTCCCAGGTACTTCATCGTCGACCCGACGCCGATGTGGACCCCATATTTGGGAACCCGGTGGTGGCGCGGTCAGAGGGCCATGAAAGCACATGGCCTCGGACTTGTGCAATGCCACCTTGAGCCCCAATTGCGGTATAATTTCTGCATTTATTAATAGTTATGGAAGTCAATTGCTCGCACTTTGGTCGCTTAGCGCATAGCAACATTTGATTTTCAGGGGGGGGGGGCATGCCCCCCCATCCCCCCTTAGCGACGCCCTTGGTTTGGTGTACCTGCTTTATGCAGCCATACCCAGATGTCCTTTGTTTTGTTTGATCTTAATTTAATTACACCATAACTGAAAGATACATGTCGGTAAATTAAATACTTATTGAATATTAGTAGTTACAATAGTTGTTAGTATTTACTGTGACTCAGTTTACTCGTATACTACCTTACTCATCGCTAGGGCCATAAATTACCAAAAAGCAATGGAAAGAGCTATGCTCGGAGTTTCCTTACCTGACCACATCAAAAATGAAGCTATCCGCAAAAAAAACACACACAAATAGAGCACAGGTATAGAGTATCCACCCTTACGTTGTTGAAACTTCTACGGTACAGACTAAGCGTTTCGTCTCGTCGTTTATGTTGCGTACATCAAAGGATTGGAACAATTTGCCTGCTGCGGTCTTCCTGTCTGATTATAATGGGTGTCTTCAAGGCTAGATTTAATAAACCCTTAATAATACAGTGCCAAGAGCATCGCCAAGGAGGGGCAGGAGGGGGCAGCTGGCCCCCCATAGAGATTAAATGTAGCTAGCCGCAAAGCGACCAAAGTGCGAGCAATTGACTTCCTTAACTTGACTTGACTTCCTTAAATGCAGAAATTATACTATGCTGCTATATTATAAACTGCAAGAAATTATAAAGGAAGCTACTGCTGTTGCGGAGAAAGTCGGACTGGGGTTGGACTTTACATTAATGCCGCGTATTACGGGGGAAACAACGTCATAGAAAAAATCACTCAGCAGAAAGCCCTTCAGATTACTGGAAGAGATCTTTAGTAATACCATACTTAGATTAAATTATCACCTCCCTTGAAGTCCCTGGAGTAGCATCGAGCCAAAGTATGGTGAACAGAGTTCCGGCAAGATCTCAGGGTGGTATGGCAACTACGACTGTCGCAACCCAGTGCTGAGCACGCCGTCATTGTGGTAGTAAGTCCCCCCTTTGAGGAGTGGTTGGAAAGAGGTCACGGCGTCCTCTCGTTCCGTATGACGCAGGTTCTCACCGGACACGGTAAGTTGGGGAGGTTCCTGCATCGGATCAAGGAGGAAAAGACGCCCGGGTGTGGCCACTGTGTGTACCGCCCGAAGGACACGGTGGAGCACAAGGTAGAGGTGTGCCCCACTTGGGCGGACTACCGCTGTGTCCCCGTTGAGGCTATCGGCGGTGGCGACTTCTCGCGCTGGGTCGCTCGTTGCCTCCTTTTGTGAAGCAGTAATGCTAGTGAAGGAGGCTGCTGACCCGGAGCGTGCGAGGGAACAGCCCCTTATGCTGCCGCCGCCGAGATCCCAATCCCAGTTCCCGACCACCATAAGCGCGGGCTTGCGGATTGCGAGCACTGAGTAGCTCGCTATCCGACAGTCCAGTAATAACCCGGACCAAGCCCAGTCGTCAAAGGCGTGATCTGTTCTACGCGCGCCCCACGGAGATGTCAGCAAACTGTAGGGGCCAGGTAGGGCCGAAGCCTCTGGGGAACACGGAAATTTCGAAAGGTGAGCCCGTGTCCTCCCAGATCGAAGGCAACGAAGGAACGGGGTGGGGTTTAGTCAGTAAGAGTCTGACACGCTCTCCCGCTCCGCCCAAAAGCGGGAGAAGTCTTTCTGATGACTTCCCACTTGAAAAAAAATCGTCATCGAGGCAAAGACTTCCAAAGTGTAATGCTCTTGGCGTTCATATTTTTTATCATTAATAATATTGCCCCATTGCACCCCCCCCCCCCATTGTCATAAGCTGGCGATGCCCTTGTACAGTGCGCCTCAACCATCAATGATTGCATCACTGCTATCTGCAATGGACCGATGACCTGGTGACTGTCGCGGGAACCCGATGGATGGGAGACCTGCAGGAGAGGTCGTTGTGGCGATGCTTGGAGAAGGCCTATGGCCAGCTATGGACGTCTTTCGGCTGAAATGATGATGATGACTCATCGCTAGAAAGAGGTGACAAAATTTAATAGTCTATAGTCTTTTTTACATAGCATGAGTTGGGTGCCAGCAGGACGAAAATATGCATCTTTAAGATGAGAGAAAAGGATTAATTCATGAATCCCCGACCGGTCTCATAGGACCGCGCTGTTATTGTCTTACTATTGGGTCTCGTTTCGCGGGTATTGATAGGTTAATAGCTACATTGTATGAATCTGACAGCTGTCACAGAAACCATCCTATAACAGTATACTGGTGGCAAATGTGTAAATTCGGCACTAGTAAACTGAGTTGAAAAACTGTAGCCTAAAAGACATAAACCGGGATGGTGGCGCATCGAGTTACGCACGTATCTCTCAAGAGTAGGTACCTACCGCAACTTACTGTGTGTGGGTAAAACTATTTACGTTACAAATGTGTGTAAATAAAATTAAAAAAAACACAATTATGGGCTATTCCATAAAAGGTATTATATTTTTTTAAATAATTATATAATTTGCGGCAACGAATTATATTTTAATGAACATAGAGCCTGATGCTGCCTTGCAAAATGCAAGATACTTAAGCAGAATTTAGCGCGGTCTTACCTAAAGCATTAACCCACAACAAGTAAAGTTTAATTTCCATTTAAGATCAAACTCGTTACTTCAAAAATAACTTAGTAAAAAAAAGACACTAAGAGAAATAAGAATTTCTTTTCGATCCTAGGAAATGTTACTATTTTCTGTGACGCATTTAACGAACTTATCTATAAAAAATAGAAATCTTATATTATAAAAAACAAAACAATCAAATATAAATCTTATATTTTAAAAACATACTTGTCAGAACTCAAAAGACTCATAGTCAATTTCGGCAAACCGAGTACATATTTATTATCTGTGACCGTGTTATATATAAATGTCATTTACGTCGACTCGGCGCAGGAGTTTGTTTGTCTTCATGTTTCACGAATAACAAGGACACAGTTCAATTTCGTAGTTCAAAGTCTAATAACGTAATAATCTCTAATATTCATAGAATTTATGTTAGTATCATAAAGGAACTAAATCGAAATGAATCCCATTACTCAAGTAAGTGAACTTTCTATTTTAGACTTTAAGGTTAATATGTGTTTTGAGCTATTTTAGTGTTTTAAAGCTATTTTATAACAAAATTGTTAATTTAATGTAGTAACTGTTAATTTATCAGTTTACATTGTAACGCTTCGGTAGAAAAATGATCACCGGTCTTGATTTAGTTTGAAGTCCAAAGTCCAAAGTTCATTGAACAGTTACATCAATGAAAGTTGTCACTCTTGGCATTTAATTCTGATTAAACCTTTGCACTGGACACTTAATTAAATGCGTACTGTATTATTTAACTAGAATGGAACTTTAATTAAATCTCATATCAACTATTTCCTACTTTTAAATATGATATGAATTTCAAGACTGTCTTCATTTCTATACAATGTTGAAAGTGCTACAAAAAGGCTAAATATGGAACTTAATTGACATTTAATATTTGTAATTACAGATTCTGACATAATTAGAACAATTTGAAGCAATAGAAAGCTTAACCAAAAATCTTGTTTATTATTTGGTAACCTTCATCCAAGCAAATATAAATTTAAATTTCTAAGTATATTATGCCTAGCTGATAAGACACTAATGAAATATTATTTTAATCATTTGAAAATTAACTTTTACTACTTAATATAACATAATATTTGTGGTGCTGAGCGATTTCTGGAGACGGCTCAGTGGATTTCATAACGTATGAATCTTGTCAATACATGGCCAATTATTTCACCTTGTAATAATATAGGTATATCAGCTGTTTATTGATCCTTGGACTAAAGATCAATTTTAGTTTCTGATAAGATTACTGGCAGTAAAAGAAGATTATCAAAAGAGATCTTATAAGAAAACAAACAGCATAAAATAATAATATCAGCTTGTATCTATACTACTGCAAGGCAAAGTGCTTCTCATATGGAGAAGACACACACATTTGAAATAATAGAAAGAGGGTGAACATCTTAAAAAAAATACAAATAGGTTGTGTTATAATAACCTAGATACAACACTAATAATTAATTAGCAGGTTGCTATGTCATGAATAAGTAATATTTGGCACGAGCACTGTCTTACTTTAAACACTGAAGTGTTTGCCAAGTCAGGCAATAATGACAGTTTTTGCTCCAAAGACCTTTTATTACACATCTGTTTGATAGTGCTAATATGACAGAAGATTTGAGCTTTGCGCATATTTTTATAATAATATTGTTTTTTTATTTTTATTTCAACTGTCAGGATTATTACAATAGAGCATTAAAGTTACATTACTAATTGCATATTTTGACTCATATAATGGAGTAGTTTTTATAGTTTTTCTTTTAGTAATTTTTTTTTGAGATTATTGATTCTTAATTGTACACATAATTTATTGTATATTATTATAATTTGACTTTAATGATATTCTATGTTTCACAATATTATGCTATAGCTCTATTGCGTTATTTGTAATTATTTAATAAGTTAGATAAATTATACAAATACCAGTTTTGTCCTGTGGTTGGAACCCTGTTTATAGTATTATTTGTTGATGTTTCTCAACTACTCCTTACCATATTGGACTACTCCTACCAAATTACACGCCTTCCTAGAAATGGTAAATATAATATTAAATAAACATATTATATAACTAAATCAATCTACATCTCCATTGAAGACAAAGCCTGATTAATTAAGTCTCTGAGTAAGAATTGTTGTTTGAATACCACACATTGAAATCTTACTTATTTGAGGAGAAAAGTTGAAGAGGGGCCTGTTATTATTTAAAATCATATTTAAATAGAATGCTCATTTAGCTAAAACAAAATACAATCTATGAATGTTGTCCTAGATCTAGAGGCCACAGCTCAACTAAGCTCTTATGAGTTGTTAAAACAAAAAAATTAGTAAAGCAGATTATAGTAATCTGAAAAATATGATCTTTTTTAATCAACAACATGAAATTGTTTCAAAGTTTTACTTTAAATATTTCCATTCACATTCAAGATACTTAGGTTCTCTAGTAAAAGATGATTGAAGTTTTATTCTGTTTTGTTTAAAAATATTTTTACTAACTGCAGAAAAAATTGTTGCTGGAATTATGTTAATGCAACTTTCTCTTCATCTAAATCATTGCGAATTACCTTCTAATGTTAATTAATGCTATGCTCAATCTTTCTTGTATAAACCATTACTGCGACTCTTACTGCTCATGCATCATCTAAAATACATTTTATTTATATATTTTTTTTTACAAAATTATTACACTGCCAGATTGTAATTAAATACAGTAGTTTTAATTTTGTGACCTTATTACTAAAACTCAGCTGTCCGTCTGTCTGTCTGTCCGTCAGTCACCAGACCGTATCGTTTTTAGCTACGAATGATACGGAATCCTTCGTACGCGAGTCCGACTCGCACTTGTTGAACCTTTACCTGTATACTATATAATACTACTACTACTACCTAACCAGTTAATTTACTAACACTTAACTACTTCATTATGCATGCAAAAACTAACATTTATTACGTATCAGTGTTTGATAGACTTTGTATTGGAACTTGGAACCGACGACACACTTCGATAGTTTAATCATATTGTGTAATATGTTAATGTCTTACCTATTTACAATATTTATTGTCAAATAAATAAATTGATGACGTCATGCTGATCCTTTAGTTAGAATATTAACATAATAAGACTAACAAAGTCTATAGTTATATTGTTGCTAAGAAAAAAACGAAGTTTTGTACGATACAAAATAGAATGGTAAAATCGTCAAGATTAGATTTGAAAACCGAGTTTGGATACCAGCTACTGATAATAATAATCGAGGCTGATTGAAAGTTACTCGGTAGGTAAACATATTATATGTTACTCAAGCAAAATAATCATGTAATCTATCAATGTACTAACTGATAAACTAGCACGTTTTAAAACATAGGCTTGCTAATCCTTTTTTATGAGTTGATTGCCCCACCTAAATATATCTGTCATGTCATCGCCGAAAGTACGCTAATACATTCTACTTTACTATACCGGTACTAAATTTATTATAGCATGGTTTCAGTGACACCTGTCAGGTACATACAATGTAGCTATCTATCCTTTTCTCTCATCTTAAAGATGTATATTTTCGTCCTGCTGTCACCCAACCCATGCTATGTAAAATAGACTATATGTACCTAATTTAAAAACCCTGACTTCAAAAGTCGAATTCCGTCATCTCAAAATCTTGAGTAAAAAGTATATTTAAAAAGAGATCTCAATTATTGTACATCCAATTTAATCAGATAACAGTAAATGTATATTCAACACGGAATATAAGCGAGCTACACGCTATCTTGATAAACGCTAAGTACATAGAGATCACGGACACCTAGCATCTGTAAATCTTTGCATCTAAATTACCACAATTTTTTATTTATTTGTGATATTTTTACACAGAAATAAGTGTTACTTAACATTCTGTTTTTACACAGAAATAATTGTAACTAACATATAATGTGGACCAAAAGTTGCCTTGAAATAAATAAATTATTATTATGAGTAAAACTTCTGCCATTGCCCATTGATAATTCTATGCATTTTATGCAAGCGAATGTGATGCCTAAGCAGCGCCCAAAATACTCAAGAACAAATTGATGGAAAGTCTCATTTGAATTTTCCAGGTGATACGTGCCACCAGGCCGATTTACAGAAAGCTGTCGACCACCGCCCCGGTCGCAGCTGCCAAACCCCTGCCGACGACTGGAATGTGCTTTGGTAAGAACATCGCCACCTATCAACTACCAAAATCAGATCAAAAAAGTTTTTTTTTCACCTAAGCCTACATGAACACTTCTAAAACGTCAGAAGTTGTTAGTACACGGTTCTAATTGGTCGTTTCCCATGGAGAAGAACCGGCAAGAAACTCCATCGTTACTCTTTAAAAAAATCATGTTCAAAATATTGCCAATTTCAATATTAACAGACACCAGGAAAAAACATCAAAAGAATAAAGACATAACTGTCAGCAGTGTCAGCCAATGTAAAATGACGTAAAAGCCTGCTGCCCTTTTCAGGCCGCTTCCTGTATGAGAACCAATAATAGAAGTGGGCGACCTAAAAACGTCAATACAGAAGCTCCAATTGATATTATGAGTAGTATGCACATATTTTGCATAATATCATGTAAATTCTCCATTCTGTAATGTTAATCTTTTACGATTGAATTATAGATGGAAGCGTAGTATCTATTATAATAACAAAACTTATTTTTATCACTTGTCATTTATATTGCTGGGGTATTATCCGGATATAATGGCACGATTGAACCCAAGCGGCTTTACCTTGTTGATAAGTTATCAGATATTTTAAAGAGGCATGTGTAGGTATCATTCCAAAGTACAAAATACATATTAGGTAAATAGGTAGGTGATAAATAACGCCACGACGCGTGTGTTAGGCGCAGTCACGTGTGGTGAGCGAAATATAACAACCATCCCGGATCAAGTTCTACTCGTGTCTTGTTGATAACTGCATATTATTTATAAATAAATAATTAATTACTATTTCGTACGCAATTACATAAGTACTAACTTCCTATATATTATGGTAACTATCAGGCAGCCCACACACTAGACACTAGTATTTTTTTATTTTTTATTAGAAGCTCACTGACAATACTCATACAATGCGAACAATAGACGGCGGTCTATTGTAGTAGTCTATATTGCTGAACGCAAGCCATTGATTGTAGGACATACTCTACCCTTAATTGAATATCTTGGGTAGGTCAGTTATGTTTCATTCATTGAGTTTTCGATGCAGAAACACAAGTCAATTAATAAATCATACCTTTCTTATTGCGCGTATCATTTACCTAGTACAAATAAATCGCAGGAAATAAAAGACCGACCTATTTGTGGTATTTATTATGAAGTGTTACTAGTTAGCCTTATTAAGGTTGAATCCACACAGATTCAAAATCCAGGATTTGAACTCGCGTGCATAACGTCGAGCACAATGTTCTAATTAGCAGCCCGGAGTCACGTTTCGTGTCCGGGTCATGACAATAGGCCCAATCCCTACTAAATGAGACCTAAATACAACTAACGAAATTAACCACCCACTAGCTACTGGTGGGTTGCTACACCCACGAGTTACACCACTCTATGTGACTAGGTACCTTAATCCCTCAGAGAATACATAATATGTGATGTTATTTTATGATATACGAGTAAACAAAAATATTTTTTGCACAAAAAACTCTTTACAAAATAAAATATTGAGGTAATAACAAAATCTGGCGAACGTGCTCCAATTACTTGCCATTACGTTAAATTACCTTTGGGGTCGAAACGGTCATGAGGTCCGGAGTTCGCGTCTCCTTTTCAAGGATATTTCTCGCTGTCTGGGATCAACACGAGGCAACAGGTTCCTACGTAGTTAAGTTTGGATTAATAGTAAGTTAATTAATGTGTAACTTTTTTATGTTTTCAGTAGAGTAAAATTAAAATCAATTGCAATAATTGTAAGTCTTATTTTAGCTTTCAGTAGAAAAAAAAATAGTGAACGTAAAAGGCAAGAAACTAGCTTAGTGTGAATGTCCGTTAATTATGTATCAGTATGAATATTACTGCTCCGAAAAGGGCATAATAGACTTGTGCGAAAACCTGCTAGGCTCAAATAGGATTGGGCGGGCCAAGTCAGAATGCACAGTGATCGTTGAGCTAGAGTCGTCACGAGGTTGGCTCCTGCAGAGGGAAAGAGTCTTCGAGACCGGCCCAGAAATAGGTGGCAAGACAATCTACTTAGAAGCTTATTATGAGAACTTCTTCATGAAATGCCTGAAGGGATTTGAAGAGAGCCTTTACTCAACTGTGGAACAGTAACGACTAGAAAAAAAAAAAGTAATGTTCGAGCCAAATTTTCTGCTACTCACTAAAGTCAAAAGCCAAAACAGATAACAGCACCACAAACCTGCGATACTAGTTTATTGGTTTTATCTTAAAACATGAACAAGCTATTTCGAAGGCTGTTATCACAAACATAAATACAAAGTCCTCGAATCAGTAGGTAGCCATATTTATTTAATAAATAAGGCCAGAGATGCTTCTCGTTTTAGATACAGTTCTTGAAGCTGATTGCAAGGACTCTTGTTTAATGAAAATGCTGTAGGATTGCGGTGCGCAATTTTCCAGCTACTTTATAAAAGCTTTGTACTTGAAGTTATTTATAACTTTATTTTCCTGTCGAGATGATATTATGGTTTTCAAGGCTTGATTCGTAGTATACGGTTTTTAATTATCTTTTGTTTTACTTTTGTGTCGTTGAACTTAAACATCTGCGGATGTAATTCTTTGTTTTAATGATTTTCAAGTTTTGTCTCTGAATGTCTGAAAACGCAAATAAAGTGTACAGGTGTAACGTGTACACAGCGCGCGATTTTGGCAATTTTTATTTGAGTTTCAGTAGATACAATTTACTCAAGTACCTTCGTAGTGATTTGCTATTTCACACCTATTTCACACTATTAGGCCAACCCTTCCTAAATGCCCGGGAAACTCTAGCTGTATATTATTATTCATCATGGCAGTCTCACTCACGGCCGATTATTTTGACGTCCTTTAAATTCGAAAATAAAATACCTGTACTTAAACGTTTTCTTTTATTTATAAAAAACAGAACCTTGGCACCTGCGTTTTTAACTCTTGCTAGTTGAGTTACTCAACACATATATGACTTCAAAACTTCAATTAACTGCCTTTTAAGTTTGTGTTGAAAAAGCCTTGACAGTTTTTCAACACAATCACAGAAGGTTAAGGGGAAAGTAAGAAAGAAAGGGGATATGTTTTTTTTTTACTTTTCTTCTATAAGTAACTTAGTAACTTCCATGGTGAAACCCCTTCGGGTTGGTTCTTTTAAGAATGGGCATGGGCAAGGTCATATTTATGTTTTTTTCTTTCACGTTTCTGTTTTTGATGGTATGTCATTGTAGCTTTGAGCTACGCAAGCCAGTATTCCTTCTTCTCTTTACTTTACTTAATGTCAGTGCTGTTACTCTGCGTTTCGAAAGTAATACAGTCTTTAATAAGGTATTAAATAGTACCTAATACTTGAGATGGGTTGGCTTCTGAAAGGAAAACCCTGGACTCTGGAAAGAAGGCTAAGATGGAACATGGTAGTGGGTTTTAGTCAGTAAAAGTATAACACCTACCGCTCCGCTCAAGAGCGAGAGAAGTTATTCTGATGATTTTCCACCTAAAAAAAAAGAAAAACTAATATATATCCCTCTCCTCTGACTACTAATCTGCAATCTTCGTGTTCAAACTGACCCGTTGGTTAATGACCACCATTACGCGGTTACGGGGCCTGATCCGGATCGACACTCCGATGTCACGCTCACAAACGCGGTGTCCGCTATTTTGGGAAAACTTGCTCGAAACATTACAAAGTTATCTTATTCACCTGTTGCCTAAAATAGCCGCATTCGTATTTTATTCTTACCGACAATAATAATTATGATGTCTTCTGATATTAAAGGTATATTTGTCCAATAATCTATCTCCAGACTAATTTTCGACTTTGTACTCGTAAGTGACCTATACGACGGCTAGTCTAGTATTTTGATAAGTGAGAGTCTGTGATAAAAATAGCGATATTCACTTATTCAGACTTCATTATATCATTAGTTGACGTTTTTTTATTGAATTTTGGGGTTTGATTACTAGAAGGCTGTCTTAGTGGACATGCGAAAGTACCTACTGGTCAAATAGATTTTAAAATTATGGGGCCCATGACTTATGGCTGGGCCGGCGGCGTGTCACTTCATGAACTTGGTTAACACACTGGTTTGTGTCTAGACTTCTTATAGAACCTACAATAACATCCATAAGGATAAAAAACTTTAATTAAATAAAAACGATTAAAAATACTTTGTGCTCCATCGTCGACCACATCATCGCTTATCATCAGGTGAGTTAGTGGTCAAGCGCGAACCTATCGATAATAATATCTAATAATAAAAAACTTCTTACGATAGTTATTTTTCATGTCACGAAATAACAATTTTAATGTGCCGATTAACAACATACCTAAGGCAATTTATCACTTACTTAATTATTATCTTTCAATTATTTTCAGAGCTCAGCGAGGAACAGAAAGCCTTACAAGACTTGGCTCGCAAGTTCACCAGGGAAGAGATAGTGCCAGTAGCGGCCCAGTACGACAAGACCGGCGAGTACCCATGGCCCATCGTGAAGAAGGCTTGGGAGATCGGCCTCATGAACGGACACATCCCTGAGCACTGCGGTAATGATATCCAGCTCTTTGTAGACAGTACTAAGGTCTTTGGGCGAGATTTTAGGTGTGGTCGTAGTTAGAAACATCAATTTGCACTGAAACTTAATAAGCACTAGCGGTGTGCGATTTCGAGAGGTTTTAATAATCGAAAGAATCGG
Source organism: Mythimna separata (assembly GCA_030763345.1). Classification (NCBI taxonomy): domain Eukaryota; kingdom Metazoa; phylum Arthropoda; class Insecta; order Lepidoptera; family Noctuidae; genus Mythimna; species Mythimna separata. The sequence continues at coordinate 13,744,027 of CM061167.1, read as the reverse complement.
AGTCGTTAAAATAAACCATCGACTCGCCGTTCTATAAAACAATCGAGATTTTTTCGAGTCAATGGACCGCTATTTATCGGTTGTTCGAATCACTCACTAGTCGCTCTCACTCTTAATCATCGAGGAACACTCGCGAACGAACACGCCATGAAGTCGAAACAATTGAGTATCATTGAGATGTTCGAACAATCGAATAAAACCTCTCGACATCGCGCGTCGCTAATAAGCACCGTCTGGTGACAAAACGGAAAACTACTTTTGCTCATACAATTTGACAAAAGCGAAAAAATCAAACAGTGGCAAGTCTAAAAATTACACCGATTTTTTTCTTCAAGAGGTTTGCTAACACCAGTTCCACCAAACGATTATAGGTGAGACTGCACAGATTGGTTGCAGCTTAATAACTTTGCAGGCACCCGTTTTTGTATTGTGGCTTTTTAAGTTTTTGAGAAATACACAATAAAGTCACTTTATTTTTTTCACTAGAATGCGGATGCTACACATTCTAATGTTTTTGTAGCAGCAAATGCCTTCTCGGCAAGTTTTGATAAGGTAGTAAAATTCTCAACTTCATTTTACCGGGGTCGCGCCTGTTTCGATGATTCCAAATACTTATTGCACAGTAGTGCCGAGTTGCAGACAGTTGAGATATAAAGAAAAACTACACCAATTTTATACAACAATCCACAAGGAATCCTTTTAGGATTAATTAAAATAGCCACTGTACTCCATTCGAAAAAATCCGGTCAAAAAACTCGCACTAGGCTCTGTGAGGGCTTATTTGGTTGAATGCACCCCCACTCTCAATCTCAGGTACGAATACTCTAGTTAGGATCGAAAAAATATTTTGTTGGATAACCCATTTATTGAAGCAGGCTATAGGCTAAGTATATAATTATAATAAAACGCGACGAGCAATAGGAGCGGACTAGTCACCAAACTCACAGGTGAAAATAGGTTGATAGCTATTACCCAATTTCAAGTTCAGACTGCCGCTCCACAGTAAAGCGACTAGTGTGTATTTAGCTCTGTATGCGAATGTGGGCGGGACAGTCCACTGTGTACCCACGCCACGGCCACGGCCACGCCACGCACGAAACAAGCGAAACGTGAACACTTGCCATGTACATCCTTTGTAGTAGCAACAACATCCACAAAGTCCCATTTAAATAGGTTAATTAAATATATTCAAATAGGACTTTGATGACCCTAATGATGTTAGGAATTTCCAATAACTATGTACATTGAAGTCTGCTATAGCATACGAGTATGTACGATCGGCCAAAGTTCTGCAAACTCACTTTAAGGATAATAATCGCATAACAAGGCACACGGCGTAATCGCTTGATTCCTGTTAAGTCACTAGCTGCACCTGCACAGGAATATTTACTTAACTGACCATGCATAACCGACCGTACATGACATATTTAATGGAAATTCCATAGAAATCCGTTGAAAGTACGAATCGGAATTCCGGGCGAATCGCCATTTATAAACGCTTGAAAACGGACGTCCTTGATTCACACACGAGCAGGTAAAGCACTAAGCTCGTAAATGTCACGTCGGGATACATTTCTACACCCACCTGCATTAGGTTTGCACGTCCGGAGGTCCGCTGAAGGGCGTACTACTATTAGCTGATAGAAATAGCAATCTGTTTTCAATGGAGGCTGGATACCGTTTTAAACTGAAGCCTTGGCAAAACCGTGGGTGACCGGAAAAGCCAGGAAAAGCCACCTACGAGGAAAACAAGGACGCAGTCCGCTAAAACAACACAGGAGTATTATCTTTAGAGATTGGTTTCCGCACTCTGTCCATGATGGACTATTGTACGTGGGCATCAACACAGGACAAACATCTGAACTATTAAAGGGATTAAAAAGGATTTATTTTTTGTCAAAGATAGTTAATCTCTAGAAGTGTTTCAATTGTAACAATTCTTTTACTGACTGAAAGCTCCTTCAGGAAAAAAGCTAGTACTCTATATAATTGAATAATTCCTATTCATCGACCATCTGTGTAAGTAGTAGGTTAGAAAAGCAATTTACCTGCCATTTATTATCAAGCTTTTTCCTTCGTCTTGTCCATGACATAATAATTTACGTTGAAAAGCTTAGTAGTAGTCTACTAAGATATAGCGGTCGCTGTTTACGGACTAGATACGGTACTGTTTATCAGTCCTGGCGACAAAGTTTAGATATCCAAATTCTGTTATGTACGTATTTTAAATAGTTGTTTTATGTAAGACTGTGTTTCCACCTGGAAGCAACAATCGATTTAATTACATTTCTAGGCCTGGATCTGGCGACCAATCTCATAAAACCTCGGTAGTCCGCAGTGTAATTAATGCCTCATTCATGCGAAATTCTTTCGTGCGTTACTTGCATGGTGCAACGCGGCGTAAGATTAAAAACTGTTGAGTTGTTCGGGATCGAACATTTTTAAACATTATATTTGCGAGCAATTTCGAACATCAAGGCACAATATAAGTTACCCATAATTATACATAGTTCTAAGCTAAGCTAGATCTATAGTGCTTTCCTGCTCCATAGAGCAAGACATAACCAACGAGACACTATCTAGGCAAACATGAATCTGTGTAATTTAATGCACCATGATGAAAATGGCACAACGACGATGAATAGTGGCTTAAATAGGCTGAAGCCATATTACTCAAAGCTAGGTCCCTTTTAATTTAAAAGGAAATATAATTTTCCATTTACTCTTAAAACTAACTAGGACGAATATTAAAATAAACTGCAAAAAGGACCTTGTATTTTACTGGATTCCCTCCAATGAATGATGAGAAAAAATTGAAGGACGGGTCGTAATTATAATATTATCAATTGAATAGAATATCGAGAAAATCACAGCAATTGAAGATCTTTAACCTATTTCTGAAACGTTATACATTAAGAAATATTTAATTTACTGGAGAAATGACATACAAGTTCAGTAGAATATTTATTTTAAAACTTGCGATATTGAGAGAAGAACTGTATACCAAATATTTTCGCTAGTATGTTAGTTCATCATGTACGAGTATACTCGCCATGTAGGCGACTTATACACTAACTACAATATAAAAGTATAACGTCCACCCTTGTTATTTCATTTTCGTTTTTATTGGTAAATACTGTGCTTGACCACGTTCCACCTGATGGTAAGCAGTGATCCAATCGTTAATGGTGAGGCGCTCTAATTTATTAAGAGCCTATTCACTCTAGCCTTGAAGACACCTAAACAACATAATTCCAACTTAGAATTATATTTCTCCTACCAAGAACACTATACAAGCAAGTAAGAATGCGTTACCAATCACGTCTATTGAAAATAAACAATTCAAAGTTGATGACTGTTCAGACATCTTATTTACTTTGATTAACCTGCTGTGAACAGTTTTAATAAATTGAGTGATGAATACCCGCAATTGAAGCCAATGGTCTCATATTACATTAGTCGGCCTTTAAAATAATTTGCTTGTTTACGTCGCAGAGACAAGGCTGTGAAATATGTTTTTTTTTTCTTAAAACTGATGTAGAGCTACTTAAACGTCAACGTCTTCTTTGGCTTAGAAACAGGTACTTTTAGTCCTTAACTTAACAAGATTAATGCTAAGTGAAAAAAAATTAAAATTACGCGATAAGTAACTTAGTATTAGTATGAGAATATAATATATTATTTTTAATTAATTTATTTAAGGAAATTCTAACAAAATAATACCAGTTCCATCGTAAGAGAATATGTGCGTTATTTATAGTAAAATACATTCCAGGAGGAATGGAGCTAGGCGTCCTAGAAACTTGTCTTATAGCCCACGAGATGGGGTTCGGGTGCGCTGGCATCACCGCCGGCATTTCCACCAGCTCCATCGGTGTAAGTCAATGGCATGGACCCTCTAACTCAATAATGCGCCTGGAACTGCGGAAGTTTTCATGGAAAATGGCTGTTACCACCTATCTTAGATTTAATATTAACTGCTTCTAACTTGCCGATTTGAACAAATATATCCATGAAGTTTATTTTGATTCGTTATTCGATACGATTTGCAGGAGGCTTAGGTTTAGGAGTGTTAGAAGGCAGTCTCGTCTGCGAAGAGTTTGCCTTCGGTTGTTCAGGAATCATGGCTGCGTTGACTATCAGCGATGTCGGAGTAAGCAGTTTGATCTAATGTGTGCATCATTATCTTATACACGGTGATAGCATGTGGACTTGGACCCTGTTTTGTCCTTTGACTTCATGATTTCAGGATCTTGCTATTTAGTTTTCTGGTTTGGGCAGTATTTCTCATGCCATACTTCAAAACTTTAGACATTTTGTCATTATCAGTCATTAATTCATTGTGTTTAATTTACTATTTTAATAAGTCAATCTTAAAGCATAGAAAAGCTATCAGTATTATTGTAAGTTAATACTCATAGATAATATTTATAAAGACTAGTAGAGGTTTAGAAAAAATGACGTTTTAATAAAAATTAAAAATAAATATTCATCTTTACTTTGATCGTATTTGGAAGTGTAACATTTTTATATTAAACGTCGCAACTGATTACTTAGGTAAAACTAAAAAAAACGACCACGTCTAATTCTAACATGACAAAGTTCAAAGATATCACCGTTTTCGTAAGGCACATGTGAAGGCCTGAGGGTGATATTTGAGCAGTTTATTTGAGCTTCTAGAGACATTTCAGGGGGCGTCGGAACCCTAGGCGTGCTGGAAGAATGTATCATAGGCGAAGAGATGGCTTTCGGATGTACAGGCATCACCACTGCCGTCGGAGGCACTAACTTAGGAGTAAGTCATGTTTCAACCGGCTATGATAACTTCTACCTGAGGTGCCATCAACGTTACTTACTATTATTATTATGTATATGGTTTATATCTACTGATTTTGAGGGACGGTGAAAAATAATAAAAGAATTACTTACATAAAGGGCAATGTACGTAACGCAGGTCACACTATTTTAAAAATAACAATATCGTCTAAACTTCTAACAGAAAGAAAAAGTTCCCTGACTTCTACTTCATAGAAATACTAAAAAAATCATAGAAAATGGTTGAAAATCTGCATGCTAATTGGGAAAGAAAAATTTAATTAGAAATATGTACTTTGCGGAGGGTTTCGTGACGTCCTTATATGTTTAGATTTGGTATCTGCTACTAATCCTAAAAAAATTGTTGGTCTAAACTCTTATGTCAACGTTATTTTTTTTTGTCAGTGGTGTATAAATATTTGTTGTTATTCTCGTAGCGGCAATAGAAGCAAGGTCTGCAAATGGTACGGTAATGGTATGGTCGTATGCCAGCCCAACTTGCGTTTGATCGATTCTTTAATAGCTATTATTGTGTTGTTTGAACTAACTTCAAAATTTTATATTCTTAGTTCGTCGGCTTCTGCAAGAACTCACTAATGACAAAACATTATCTATCAAGTACAATTAATAACGCCTTCGATATTGTAATCATATTGTAGTGTCGACGTAACAAAATTTGGTTTAAAATTTCATTAACTGTGCTTAATTACTTGAAATACATATTTTCAGGCTTAAAAAGCAATTAAGCGCGGATGAGAGAGAGAGTCGCGCTGATTACATAAAATAAAACGTAAAATTTTCAGCAGTTTGCCATGAAACAAAATTTTTGAACAGTTTACAATCTCACGATATATAAAATTTGATGGTGACTTTTACCTCAAAAAAGGGGGACTACATATTTGAAGTTGAGTCCGCCTTTTTACGTTTATGTGCATAAAGTATGAAATAATTAAGCTAGGTACAATAGAGTAGCATAAGGGATGCGTATTTCGGTATTTTCTAAACATACATCTCATGCCATAAGTAGAAATGAAATAACCATTTTAATAAATATTTTTAATGGTGAGTATTTATATCGTTACAAAAATGTAGACCGAAACAATAATACCATTAAATTTTGTTAACAATGGTGCAGTGATACCAAAAATTGCCAGATGAAGTAGATCAAGATTTCCGATTCGTATGTCTACAAATCTTCATAAAAGTTTACTTTAACTTTTTGTTACTTTTGAACAACAAATATTATTTCTTACATAAATTATTTGAATTTCCAAATCCATCTTGTAGTCACATCCGGTCATATCCTTTGTCAACAGAATCGCGGTCGCATCCATTCGCATATTCGCGATTATGCAAATAGCATAGATTATACAAAGGAGTTGCACGATTGTGCAATGAACGCGTCGTAGTGTTGCCACTTTGTATAAATGTTGACCTCCTCATTTTAAATATATTTTTTATTTATAAATTTATATGTATTTTTTGACCTATTTCTATTCGAATACTATATGCACACTGCATCGATCCGACGTCTTTGTGTCGACACCGTCACCGGCCCACGCTAAAAATCAGTGCTCTGATTTCGTCGCATTATGCATGAGGGCACAGCTTTATACTGAGCATTCGGGCGTTTTGCGCGAATGTGACGTTTGTTTTCCCTATATAATTATCGTCTGTTATTAACGGTCGGGATTAACGCCAGGCAGAAGAAGAAGAGAATGATTGTCTGTTAGCTAATTTTAAAATTGTGTCATTTCATTAAATTGAACTGTTTCTTTCTAACCAAATATTCTTTCTTCCCATTTTGTATTAAATATCACTTATTAATATTTAAAATCATTTGATTGTATTTGAATAATAAGAATAGGTATCTAAGATAATATTGGGAAAATCATGTAACTAAAACTGACTTTATTGAAAGTTTTTGTTAGTTAATGAGTTCTTGCAGTATCCAACCCGACGATTTGCTGTCTTAAAATGAGTTTACTTTTAATTGAGAAATAAAAATGGCAATTGGACAGTTTTTGGATAGAAAATATATCAAACAGCCATATTTATTCTTCAGATTAAAATTTACCGACTATTGAAAAATCGACCCTAAAACAAACGAGCTACCGAGCATGTAGTAACGTACATAAACGTTCTAAAACGTTGGTAGCCAGCCGCATTGCGTGTTAGTGGCGCGTGTAACTGCTGCATTCCCACCACACGACCAGTAATGGCGCCTCATCCACGGTGAATGAGGCCGCCATCGCGCCATGACCACGCTCTTGAATGCCCCACCCAATACAAGTCATCAGGCTATAGATAATTAGTGCTACCAGTCGAATCTAGGGCGCGTCGTAACAACCAAACTATGATAAATTATACTTATTTTGCAAATAGGTTTTAATAAACACTTTTACACGTATTTTTTTCAAATAGGTTTTAATAAACACTTTTACACGTATTTTTTTTCAAATAGGTTTTAATAAAACACTTTTACACGTAATTTTTTTGCAAATAGGTTTTTAAAAACACAATTACTTTTTTCGTCAGTTTAAGCTTGGTTGGAGGTTAGCCTCTTATGAATCAAATACACGGAAATAGGAAATTCCATAAAGAACAGTCGACCTGAGCTTGTAGAGATATTTCAGGCGGCGTTGGTGGAAATATGGGAGTGCTAGAAGAGTGTATTGCTGCTGAAGAGATGGCATTTGGATGCACAGGCATCACTACAGCAGTTGGCGGGACCACCTTAGGAGTGAGTCTTATTGTTCACTAGGCTATTTTAAAGTCTATCAAAGATGCCATTTAAAAAAAAATGCGTGATGATTTCAAGTTACTAAACCTCTTGCTTTAAAATAGTGTAGGTAAATAATCAAATCAATCTCGCACCTACGTGGGCAGAGGTAGAAAATTGAAGAAGTAAAAATTTATTAAGTAGTAGGTTTTTAATGTGAAAGTGGCTTAATATTATATAATAATTAAAACAATATGGAATAAAATCCTACAATTTATTTTTTAAGTATCGCCAACATTACAGGTACTGGGAATTTACAAGTACATTTAATAACAAGATTCAAGTCCATTACCATAAAAATATTTCATTTAAAACCCATAATTTTAGTTAATTAGTTTCAACAGATTAAAATAATAATTATAATAATGTTGGTACTTAATAATAACACAAACACACACAATACAAATAATAAAAAAATAATGGCTTACTACAATTTTAAACACAACTTATTCCATCGAAATACTTCTGGTGCTTCTTAAAACTGCACGATGTTTAACTAATAAAATAATTTATAATGTTGTATCTCTATTATTACTTTGTAAACGCTTATCTATCACATTTATCTCTATAATTATATATTTGCTAACAAACGTTTAAAAGTATACCTACGTACTAAACAACTTTTTCGGTAATAAGAAAAAAAAATCAATTACCAAAAAGATCGTATCACTAAAATACTTTCTGAAAAGAACTCGGATAATACAGATTCTTATTCTTAAGCGAAACAAAAAAAAACTAGCTTTAGGTTTTCGTACAACGATGAAAGGCCCCTTATAAAATGCCCTAACTAAAAGTAATTGTAAACGAACTTACTCGATTGTGAATTAAAAAGAAATATAATTTGCACATGAATGTATCAAGGTCAACAGGCGACATGTTAGTCCAAGTCACAAAAGTCCAGATAAAAGTTCTCACCATATAATATGAAACCATAAAATCTCGTACCATTTTGCGCTTTGCAAAAAAATTGATGTTGCTTGTTCAATATGCGCTGCTCAGAAGTGGACATTCACCTTTATATGTATGCTTTTAAAACCAAAATTGAAAGGTTTGGACTTGCAAATGTGTGCGTTATTGTCAACGTTAATCAAATAACGCCCGTTTTCAATAACCTACCGCAGTTCATAGATAGATATCTGTCCCCGATAAACAGTAAGATTCTACCTATCCATATTCTGCGTTTCACAATAAAAGATAAGAGATATCTAACTTCATCCAATGACAGATGTCTTTTTCCCTCTCATCTATCTAAGCTTCTCGAAACGTTTAGTTCTATGCTAATTACTAAAACATTACATGCTCACAACAAATGTTATTTATTTATTCATAATTAATAAATGTATTTAATTAGTTAACAGTATAAATTTCATTTAAAAAAATAAAGAATTTAAACACTTTATCGATATTTTTTTACAGAACGAAACGTAAGTGACATTTGTGACAAGTGATAAATGTGTTCAATACGTCAAAACTGTAAAAATTTCAAATTGAAACAACAAACCAAAATTAATGTTATATGTAATATAAAAAAAACGATGACCTACAAACAAAGAAAAATTATATAAATACCTATGGACTAAACAAACCAATGGAAGTATCATGATGTTGCACTCATTTCGCCGTTTTGCGAGTTCTCTTTTCTGGCATTGGCTTTGCTGGTACGGCGGAGGACTCAGCAACGGGGAACTGGGCAACAAGTTCTCGATACTGGCAGACTCGAACTCAGTGTTTACCAAACCAGACTCTTGATATCAATGAAATCCTTGGAAAGGCTGGCAATGGTTTTGTGGAAACCTTCACTACTGGCATTCTTCATGTCTTCCTCATACTGAGTCATTCGTGAGGCAAATGTAGAAGAAAGTTCCTCAACACATTTTGACAGTTTGGAATAGGTCCATAATAGTGAGATGCAGTGCTGGTAGTATATATAAGTGTTCCGAAGGAGAGTTGATTTGCAGAGAGAGTGTACCAGATGTTAACAAAGAACCTTAATCAGAATTCTGAATGTAATTACTGTTTTTAATATTTTTAATAAATTATAATGTAAGATCTCAATTTTTTTGTGTTCAATTAGAGACTATCCTCAAGAAGAAAAGGAATGTTTGCATGTTATATTAAGTGTAAGAGTAGTTTAAGTGATGTGAAATAAAAATGCAGTTAAAATATTATTATTGTATGTAATTTATATATTAAAGTAATTGTTTATCAGTAGTAACTGTTCCGATGTCAATTCTGAAGAAGAATTTTCATGAACAGTTACATAATTGTCGTGAGAAGTGTCTGGAATTGATACTTCTGGCTCTATTTCTTCCAGGTTCAGATTTCTGGCAATATTATGCAGTACTGCAGTCGCTATAATAACTGCTTGCATATTTTATACTTTTAGCCTACTTTTTAATGATAATACAGGGAATCGTCTCTTCCAAACTCCAATGCATCTGAAATAAAATAAGTAGCTATAATTAATAATTTTATCTTATACTAGCTTTAGCCTGCAGCTTCGCCCGCGTACGTAAAATATAGCTTATAGCACTCAGGAATACAGCAGCTTTCTATTGGTGTAAAAATATTAGTAATCGGACCAGTACCTCCATAGATTACCTCATACAAACAAAAAAACCAAACTTTACCTCTTTATTATATTAAGATAGACCTTTCATCGAGGTAGGGTTTTTAACATCATGCTATGACTAGGTACTAGCAGAGGAATAATAAAGAGAGATGCAGATGAATCCACTTCACAAACTAATGAAAAACAAATTCTAGCTGTTCTTAGGCCCGAATTCCTCTGTCGCTGATGTCGGTCGCGCTCGTCAGCGCTCGTCGGTCGACTGACGCGCTATCATAGTACGCACTAGCATAGTACGCACTAGCATAGTACCCAATGCATAAAATCGTAGAGCCAGAAGTATTTGATGAAGTGGGGATATCCCATGATTCCTGTAAAAAATAAAACTTGATTAAGCTTGATATTAGGTAAGAGCAATAGTGCACTAGCGCGCGCACCTGTGGCCGCTGCGCTGGCCGCGTGCGCCCAGGTGCGCGCGCTATATGGCGATTTCATACTAATGTAGGTATGTATCTCGATGGCCGCCGCGGCCCGCGACCTGGCCGCTAGTGCGCTATTGCTCTAAGAACAGACACTAAAAGAACATTTGTGAACCCATCCAAATTAATACTTAATTTTACGTACCTTTTAGATGTAGCACAATAAGGGTGTATTAAATTAATTAACTGACACACAGTCACTTTATTTAGTCTAAATCTGTAGGCAAATTCGTAATCATTTCCTCCTCCCTGCGTCGTATTCCTCAATGCTTAGGGTCGTGACCTCACTGCTTCATCACCTTAGCCCTTACGATTTTTCTCCATCTGTTCCTATCTTTGGCGTTGTGAAGGGCATCGTAAATCGTAGAATTAAGAGCGGCGCGGATCTGGTCGGACCAACGTATTGGGCTGCGCTCGCGAGGCCTTTTTCCATCTACTTTACCGGTCACAATGAGCCTTTCGAGGTTGTCACTTTCTTTCCTTGCAATGTGACCGAAGTATTGCAGAATCCTGCGAAGACACTCGGACGACAGCCGTGAGGAGATTTGAAGCTCTTGCAAGATGGATACGTTGGTCCGAAATGTTGTCCAGGGGATACGGAGCATCTTTCTCCAGCACCGTATTTAGTTTAGATAAATAATTCACACGTGGCGTATATTCCTTCTGCAACGGTATGTTATCGGTATCACTGTCTTCATCGCAATCTATTATCATTTGAAATAATTCTATATCACTATCATCACTGCTATAATATTCCATTATTACAAGAAATTCTACAACGTAACAAATATTTTTCAAACGTCAATTCCCGTTACTGACCGATAATGACAGATACGCATATGACGTTACTAGAGTTAGCTCCGCCTATCGGAGAGTAACTTCAAACTTATATTGAAATGCAAGTAAGGGAGAATTGTATGAGCGGTCCTAACTCTAGTAGACTATCCGACCTCCCGAAAATAGATTGACAACTTTGATAGGAACTGCTATCGGTCGGTAGGTTATAGGAAAGCAAGTAAGGGCAAAATGACAGATTTGTTTATCTTTAGTAGCTCCAACTGAAGTTAGATAGCTTATTGAAAACGGGCGTAAGAAGGTCTTCTTTTCTATCGATAATAGATCAGTAAAAGTGTGACGAAAGCGTATTTCATCCACTTTGGAAAATATGTAGTTTAAAAATATTATTATTCAATTAAAAGCCATTCATATTTATTCATAATATTTATTTCACTAATAGCTTAAATACGACTTTTATTTTACTTTGACGGGACAAACGATTATCGGTAGAAAAGAGGAATAATGTTCTTATTTGAAACGAAAATACTTTTCAATGTTGTAAAATGTCTGCTTATGTGCCGTTAAATATTTATATATTATTTACTTGATTACGTAAGGAGTTAAAAACTAGTAGATCTATTTCTTCTGATTGTGTAGTATGTTTATAATAGGGCATTTAACTACTACCAGACATTAACAGGACATATTATATACAAATATACACACTTATTTGAAACTTGTTACTTAAATAATACGTTTTGTGAAAAAAAGGAAGAAGCTTTTGAAATTATTCTTCTATCCTTGTCACGCAAGGCGTCTTTTTTGCTCTAGATATCCCGACGACTGTTACACAGTTTGGTGGGTTTAAAATGCACAACATTTTTGGTCCAAAGAAATTATTTATTTATTTTTACTATGGCGTTACTTGCGTATGATGTTCAAACAATTGACTGATTAAGCGTAATGTATATAATTTTTTGGGACTATTACAAAAAGGAGTGCCTCATATGTCGAAGTAAAAATTATATTAAAACAAACGATGTAATACCCTATCATGTTGTCTCGCTTCACAGAATGCCATGGAATCATAACTAAGCGTGCGACATACGTATCTATTTAATAGCAATACTTCTTTGGGTAACTTGACACTTCTAACTATGTAACAAAAAGGTAATAAATAGCCTAGTTATGTATGTGAGCTTTATATTTGTACCTAAATGCACCCAAGGCACAGGAGGAATTCATAAAAATTGACGGAAATATGCTATTCAAGAATATATTTATTTTGCGAATTAAATGTCAGCTTTGTGTTTATATATGTACTCACGATTCGTGAGAATGTACTAGGGTGGTGTAAAGTTTAAAAAAAAATAGGTTTATTGCAAAATATACTTATGTTGTTTTAAATGTCGTGTCGTTGTCATGTCGTGTCCGCTAAACCCATCAAATTCATTGTCGGTGTTGTTACCTGCAGGTGGTATGAATATGGATGTATTTGACGGGTGTATGGTTGCCGAAGAGTTGGCGTACGGATGCACTGGCATTATGACAGCAATGGAAGCCAGTGGCCTCGGAGTGAGTGGCCGGTGTGCCATGCTTGGCTTACGTATGCATGCTTTTCTAACCCAATAACGTCATCATCAAATCACAACTCATTTAAAACCATTTTCAGCTTGCACGTGTGCGATTTTATTTTCCTTTTCTACCAACATTTAACAAGCATTCATATTTCTTTTCCATGAAAACTTGAAATGTTAGTAGCGTATCGACTGATTTCAAAATATACTAAACTAAAAGTCAAGTAATTTTTAAGCAAAAAATATGTGCGCTACCCTTTCAAAGTTAAGCATGTTGCCAGTAGTGTTGTGTGTGTTAATAGTTTATTTTACTAACCAACTAACTTTTGAGAAAAATAAAATATAATAAATATTATTAACCGGTTTCACATTGTAGTAACTTTTCATAAATTTATTAGATTATTTTGTGTAGTATTTGTATTGTAACATTTTCCACTATTTTCAGTTTTCTAACCAATTTACGTTATGGCATCTCATTTAAGTAGATAGTTATTTAATATTATACTTATACTAAAAATAGATATTTATATTTGTTTGGTATATTGTGGCCTTGTGTTTCAGCAAATGCCCGTCATTATCGCTGGTAACAAGGAACAGCAGAAGAAGTACCTCGGCAGGCTCGTGGAGGAGCCTATTGTTGCTGTAAGTCGTTATGGATACAAACATTAAGAAAAAATATACTATAGGACGCTCCTGCATTCTAGTTCAAACTGGTGTGCCCAGTCTTATTAGCATATTTAACAAAAGCACAGGATTCTATAGTAAGCTAAGAGATTGTTTTATTATTCAGGCGTATTGTGTGACCGAACCGGGAGCAGGGTCCGACGTCGCCGGCGTCAAAACCAGGGCCGAGAAGAAAGGCGACGAGTGGATCATCAACGGACAGAAAATGTGGATCACCAACGGAGGGGTAGCCAACTGGTATGTCCCAGTACTAATATCAATAGCTCACAATAGACGTTACTGACAATCGTTACGGGGTCAGGTTATGCAGATGGGGTGCATAGAAATAAACTTTTTGCATTGATTCAGGTATTTCGTTCTGGCACGAACCAACCCCGACCCCAAGTGCCCTGCCAGCAAGGCATTCACCGGCTTCATCGTGGAGAGGGATTGGCAAGGAGTTTCGCCTGGACGCAAGGTGATTACAAAACTATATAAAAAAAAAATATGTAACGCACTCATTTCAGCATCCTTGAAGTTTGTAAAAAAAAAACAATGTTGTACAAGGTCTCGTGTAATTTTTTTGTTGTTTTTTAAAGTAAAAAAAGAGCAAACCGAGAAACCATAGAAAAACTTACATATGAGTAAGTTTTTGTTGCGAAGGACAAACATCAAACCATAAGGGTGAACACTTACATTTTTTCTCTTGTATTATGAGGACGCTAAAGTCAGTAAATTACCTTAGATTTAGTGTTGTGTAAGGTCGGCAGCACAATAAATGTATTTAATTGTCATAAGGTCAATCTATAGCAAGAGCGCAAAGTTCATTGATTCGCAAATTAAATCAATATTTTTCCAAAGCATGACAGAACCAAAGTGATCTGTCAATGCCATTTTAAACGGACTCAATTGCACTCTATTAATATAAGCGATTGGCACAAATATCGCGTGATTGATCACCATCACTTTTGTGCAATTTTCTATTGATTTTTTCTTTAACACCACATAAAACAAAACTGAATAAGAACTCGGCTGTTGATTTTCTACGTGTATTTTTCTGAAAAATAATAACTAGTCGACTAGTTTCTTTAATATTTGTATTGTTTCCTCTTTAGTTTGCATTTATTTGTATTGTAATATCATAAAATTGAAAACCAATGAGGCATCCATAGAAAGACTAGTGCTTTTGTTGCAAAACGGTCAAATTTAGACGCATTTATAATAGACAATGTGGAGATGACAATACAATACAACGATAAATGAAATCACTGGCAATACTGATCATTATGAATAATTTTTAGTACTTACAATAAAATGGGGTTAATAGGGACTTAAGGGTGAATAGGGACAAAACTTTGATTAGGATTTTTACTTCAGTTAAATATTTCATATTGATTTCTATTTAAGCATCGATTTTTATTATAATTAATGAATAAATAAGATTGCTTTATAAATGCATGGAAAAACTGTTAAATAACCAGAAAATGCACTCCAAAGTTTTGTCCCTATTTACGCCATTTTACGTTATCGGACCAGCAGCATCACTCAAATTGCGAAAATAATGTTAGCAGCGGTCCTGTTCATTTCGTTCACTTAGACAAACAAAAGTGTATGGGACAATGGTATTTTTTTGTGTTTTCTTTGGTTCCACTGTAATTTATTATTGCATTGTCGTCTCCACATTGTATTTATCCGATATCTAATAAAGATGTAGGTAAGTTGTCTAAAATACCTCCTTATATTTAGGAACAAAACATGGGACAGCGTGCTTCTGACACTCGCGGCATCACATTCGAAGACGTGCGTGTACCCAAAGAGAACGTTCTCATCGAAGAGGGCGCCGGCTTCAAGATCGCCATGGGAGCATTCGACAAGACTCGTCCACCGGTAACCACCATACTTATTAATTTTATTTTAGCCTTTGATATTCATGGAGAGGGAGAGGGAGGCCAAAGAAAAGATGGATGGATTGTGTTAGGAGCGATATGAAGGAAAAGGGAGGTAGTCTGACGGATGACAGGACAGAATGAAAGAAGAAAACGTGTTGCGCCGACCCCAAATAATATGGGATAAGGGCAGGCAGAAGAAGCCTTTGATATTCCACTGTTAGCCTCACTCCTCAAACCTCTGTTCCACTGTTAACCTCGCTGTCGCCTTCTCAAGTCTTCCCAGGTACTCCAGCGACGTCTCGATATTACCCTCGTTGCATATAGCCAAGTGATCTCATCCTTTCGGAGTCGAATTCGACGGCACCTTCCATCTTAATTGGTTGATGACAACCCATCGCCCAGCACTCCATGCCCTTGACCTCGTATTTCACGAAGCTACACGTGCCGTACGCTACGACTCATGCATGTGTCGGCAGTAGGTACCTTCGACAGTGTCAGGTCAATTCAAGGGTGCAATTCTACGATTCTTCACAAGGTCATTGCTAACATTGTTACTATCAAACTCCCCTTAATGAAAAGCTAAGCAAGTTTCTCAAAGAACGACAAAAGTCAGTACTTACAGCGTATAATATAGCTTAAACCCTATTTTACCTTCACAATAGAAAATTAATTAACAATTTTCTTGGAACTAAGGAATCGATCGGTCTATTCTGGGCTAATAACAGGCCGCCGACAAGTGCTCCAATTACCAGATGTCACTGCAGTAATTATACCTTCATACATTTATTCGTTTCATTAGTTTTGCTGCTGTGCTAAAATTTGTCGTAGTTCCAATGTGCAGTTGATTTGTTTATGAATATTATCACGTTTGATTGCATACCTACTTTATTAGGGCTTGGACTGAAATAACTAATCAGTTAAGTATAGACCGAGCCCGACGAAAATTTAGCATACACGGTTAATATTTTAAGTAACGATACTTCGGAAATGGTATTGTCCAGCAGTGCAGATCTTTGTACCGCTCAATGAATGGATTTGAACTTAGACAGAAAAGACACACTACACATCGAGTCCTTTCTTTTGGAAACACATTATGTTCCGACCATTTCCTAAATCTACAATATCTTTGTACTCCACTGTATATCAAATTGTCAGGATCGTAGAAAAGAGAGATATAAATCGACAACTTCCTTTTGAAAACATATTATGCGTTCCGTCTATGTCCTAACCTACTCTACAATATCTTCATACTTCACAGTAACATAATTGCACATAATGTCTTCCGTCCATGTCCTAACCTTGTCTGCAATATCTTCGTCCTTCACTATAGGTACCATAATTGTCTACCCACAGGTGGCCGCGGGAGCCACCGGCCTGGCCCAGCAAGGACGTTTAAAGTATTGATGCTTGGGAAAGGGTTTTGTCCCAGCAGTGGAGATCTTTGTGCAGCAATGGATGGTTTTGAACATATGCAGAAAAGAGAGATTACACATCGACACCTTCCTTTTGAAAAACATGTGTTCCGTTCCGTCCATTTCCTAACCTTAAATATCTTCTTACTTACTACGTTTGATAAAGTACCGATGCTTGGGTAAGGGTATTGTCCCAGTAGTGGAGATCTTTGTACAGCAATGGATGGTTTTGGACTTATGCAGAAAAGAGAGACTACACATTGACACCTTTCTTTTGAAAACACATTGTGTTCCGTCCATTTCCTAACCTACAATATCTTCTTACTACGTTTGTTTAAGTACCGATGCTCGGAAAAGGGTATTGTCCAGCTGTGGAGATCTTTGTGCAGCAATGGATGGCAAGTTAAGTTCAAAAACTTAAGCAGATAGAAGACACTACACATCGACACCTTTCTTTTGAAAAACATGTGTTCCGTCCATTTCCTAACTACAATATCTTCGTCCTTCTCCGCACAGGTAGCCGCGGGAGCCACCGGGCTGGCCCAGCGCGCGCTGACCGAAGCCACGAAGTACGCGCTGGAGCGCAAGACGTTCGGCGTGCCCATCGCGCGGCACCAGGCCGTGGCCTTCATGCTGGCCGACATGGCCATCGGCGTGGAGACCGCGCGCCTGGCTTGGATGAAAGCCGCCTGGATGGCTGACCATGGTAACTAGTTTTAACCTCTAAAAGGAGGTTCTATGTTCGGCTGTATGTCACTCGGTCAATTGTGGAACGATTTTGAATTTCTTTTTTGTTTTTGGTTGTCGGAGTATTCTCCCGAATAGGTCCCATAGAAATTCTGTTATGATCTGATGATGAACTTCAAAGTTGTGGAACGGAACTCCTCATAGGATCATAGCAGAAATGTCGTAACAAGTAAAATTGGTTTGTTTATACGTGTAGTCGATGACTGACCGAAGGAAGAAGGGGGGTATAGTGGAAGGGAAGTCTACCACTACTAAAACGTGTAAAATAAAAAACTTACAAAAAAAATACAACTAACTTCAATGGTAAAAAAATACAAAATAACTTTAATTTCGGAAATCGGTTTTAAATAACGAAGAGACGAAACTATTATGAAAACACCGACTTTTGAAATTAGAGTTATTTTGTACTTTTTATTAGTGTTTTTTTAAGTCGGTTGTAAGTAAGTGGTAGGGTTCGTAGATGAGTGATCATTAATTACATTTTGTTTTGTTTCGTTTTGACTTCGCACTGTTTCTGCATTTGGCCAGTGTCAAGTTATGAAAGTATTTAACTTTTCAGTTCCTTTGAGTTCTATCAGAATGCGGGTGTAACATATTCTAATGTTTCTGCAGTATTTGGCCGTAATGTCAGCCTTCTCGGCAAGCTTCGCCGGCGTAGTCAATACTACTATAACATTCTCAGCTGCATTTTACCGCAATCGCGCCTGCTTCAATAATTCCACATATTGTCCAACTGTGTAGACACTCCAAACATGAAACTGCACCAATTTTATATTAGAATATCCACCTCTTGTATACAAAACAACACCAATTTTACATCACAATATCTACAAGGAATAAATTTCCGGATAATTAAGACTGGAATTCCACTCAAAAAAATGTCCAAAAACTCCAATTACATATTGATGATCACTCGTCATATTAAGCTGTTGCCCCCGGCTTCTAGACAGCGGTTGTCATGAGCTAGAAAATCTCGATAACCCTATGAGGTTATCTGGATTTTCTGGCAGACCAACACACTGACCCCTCCCGACCTGACGCCGACCCCAGACACTGATTATCATTAATCAGTCACTAGGGGGTTGTGCAGATCATATAGGCCGTAAGTACTAGTATTCAGCTACTTCTCAAATAGCCTGGAAGACGATTGCAAAAATATTGGGAATCTACGGAGATGATAATAAATGGTAAGCCGATGACGGTCAGATAGTCGATGGACACCGTCGCACATGGAAAACGGCGTACTATCATCTAAGCAATAGATTCCCAATGGGAGCGCTACCGCCCACTTGTGGGCGCTGGAGCTTTTCGTGGGGGCGGTAGCGGGTCCAGAGGCGAATAGGGACATTAAAATAATAATCACAACCCTCAACCATGACCACGAGTAGCACGATTACGGAGAGAGAGAGAATATTTTTTTATTTGTGATAAATATAATTAATAGGTCAGGTAGACATATCAAAATTGGTATAATCAAATATTATGTAAAGAGGGTTTAAGAATTTTATTTTCTTATAAAGAGGGTAGTAATTCATAAATTAGTTGTATCAACTGCGGCCCCTCACGTATCGAGTCAATGACTCGGGTAGCAACACGGCTAGCCCGCAAATATAGACATTGTGCCAATACTTCTTCCGATGGCCTACTTCTTATACTCTACTGCAACGAATTATTGATTTGGATTACACAGTCACAACAATGTAGTCGTGAAGTGGATCGCTCATACCTACAGGCTAGGACTTGAGAAATGGCTTCTATGACGAATCTAGATAATTGGTGCAGTAGAATAAACATAAATTGGATATAACCAAATATTAGCCCCAAAACGTAACCACCCAAACACCAGTTTTCCCCTGGCCCCTAAATTTGCCCCTAAACGCAAACTGTACACCAGTACAGTTTGCGTTTAGGGGCCAATATAAGCTAAATAATTTAAGCTTTAATCATTTAAGCTTTTAGCTAAGGGGCTTATATTTTTTATTATTGGTAGGCTCGCGCTTGACCACGTTCTCACCTGATGGTAAGCGATGATGTGGTTGTCGATATAGCACGCTTGGCTAGAAGTATTATTTCCTGATTCAAAGCCTCTCATCGTAGCTATCAGGAAATAGACTCCGGAAATGTCACTCAAATTAATATATTTCACATTCGTTTTTTGCGTATGGTATCCTCCCACCGCTAATGTTATTTCGGTCCTTCTAAATGTATTTTTAGAACTGACAATCATAATAAGACTTGGAATTAGTGATCCATTTTGTTGGTGGGCTAACAAAATGTCAGACTTAATTTTAGGATACAATAAAATTCACTGCGTGCAAAATTAGGCAATTGTTTTGTAATAATGGAACTTATCGCAGGGAAGCACTAGTTTATAATTATTGTTAAAATAACTTATTGTCCCTCAATTTCGAGAACTGCATCATGAAACAATATATTTTATGCCATGTATTGACAGCGTCACCACTGCTCTCAAAACGGTGAAGGAAAACATCGTGAGGAAACCGGTATGTCCTAGAACCAAAAATTCGAAGACATGTGACATCCAGCAATCTGCGTTGGGCCCGCGTGGTGGATTACAGCCCATTCCCTCTCCTGGAGAGGAGGCCTGAGTCCCAGCAGTGGGAACATTATAAGGCTGATAATGCTAATAATAAACTGACAGCGTCCACAACTGATTACCCCCCTTTTCTAAAGTATTTTATTGTGTGAGGGGAACCCAATTGATGCAGCTGTCTTGTTAGTATCGATTAATTGAGCAATACAGTATCTAGGCCTTCTGCTATTCTTATTCTGTGCCATGTTCCGATATTTGATCAATAGTATATATTTGCAAGCGCGACGAAATACATCAACGTAAAAGGCCAGTACGAATAAGTAGGTTAAAGTATTTATAGTCATATTGAAATATGGGCCTCGTCGCCGCAGCCGAAATGTGCAAATACATGGTGATGAATTATGTATTTGGATTTTTCATGTGGTACATAAGATATAGCCGTCACTTCTTTGTTCTTTATCATCTAAAGAATATATTACATTATTGAGTGCAAAATTAGCCTAACAAATTGTATTTTTTTTCTCGTGCAGGTATCAGGAACACGGTGTTGGCTTCGGTAGCGAAGTGCCACGCTTCGGAGATCGCCAACAAGGCGGCGGCGGATGCTGTGCAGATCTTCGGTGGTAACGGCTTCAACACCGACTACCCCGTCGAGAAGCTGATGCGAGACGCCAAGATCTACCAGATCTACGAAGGCACATCACAGATCCAGAGACTCATCATCTCCAGGGAGATCATCACCACCGCCATGCAATCCAACTAAATAAAACTGATTTCCAACTTGTTTCTATTGCTAAGTCGTATAACAGATATGTATAGCATTGTATATGTACTATAAGTAGATACTTATGTAAATCAGGAATAATTGAAATAATATATTGAAAAAAAACCTATTTTTTATTGGAGTAATGTTTTATATAAATTGTTGGCATTGCTTTACTTTTCTTTTAATATCATTTTTTTTTGGTAAAGAAACATTGTATAAAAGTGTATGTTTATGAAATGCTATTACAACTGTATTAAATGTTAGAATGTGTATCTAAATGCTTTCTAAACGATATTTTCAATCCATGCTCAAAGTATGTTAAAGGAGCATTATTTAAAAATATAAAACGAACAGATTTGCGACATATTTAAAAAATGAGAACCTAATAAAGTTTCTTGGTATTTATTTCGACTTTTATTTTACACTGTCCATCTATCTTGACCCGTCCGCTTGTCGCCCGTAGGTAACAAAGCACTCTAGAAAGAAATATTGGACATGCCAATGAATTGGACAGCGTAATAGGAACCAGAATTTATTACGAGTACCTATAAAGTGCCTACAGTATCTTGGAATATATAAGAAGTACGCCAAATGTGTCAGGGGTAATTATGTATTTATAATAAACAATACAAGCGACACAGTTCTAGAGTAAACCCTTTGAGAATACTTATAGGTACCTACTTAACTTAAAACAATGACTGTTTTTAAGCAAGGGACACCAAGTATAGCCATATTATATTCAATGAAATTCAACTCGTTGAAATCCGTGCTCGGCAGAACGACAACAAAAAGCCTTAGAGGAGTTTCTGACCGCACGGCAACATTATAAAACTTGTTTACGTAGAAACCGTGATCAAACCGCTTAAATCATATTCACAACATGAATTGTGATGTAAAAAAAATATTAGTACCACGCAAAACCGCTGAAATTACACGCATTTTAGGATTTTTATGAAATAATTAAATATTTAGTACTCATGACTCATGTTCGCGAAGAACACGACATCTGCTGATTCCCACCGAAACTACTATCTAATCGTAAGATAAACCAAAATACAATGCAGATGGCGTTACAGAGCGCCGGAAACCGTCCTATATTTAGCTTCACTTTTCATAATTCAGAACAATCCTCCAATGCATTTTCATGAAAAAACTCAGTAAAATTATTATTATTAATAAAATAACTAAATTATAATAAATAGCTAGACGTTTGTTTATAAAGATATAACATTGCAATCATACTCATAAAGATTGACCTACATTCGGAGCCCTTGTGAAAGGATTGTGCAATAGAAACGGTCATTTATTACACAACACGGCATGTTCATAAGCAAACGTAGTCATTTTGCATCATTTACATGTTTTTTTTTAAAGTTTGCAGGAGAGTCTTGAAATAAATATGTAAAAATAACTAATTATTGTTTTTCATTATTCCATACCACATTTTAACATAACTAAAATCAAAATAACTTATTTTAGAAATAAACAGGTCATTTTGGATTAATTATTAACAAAATAGGTCATGACACAGTTTTTTTTCTAATTGGGTTATTTTCTCACTGCCCTTTACCGACTTAGTTCAATGTCAGTCATGAGTACGGTAGCTCCATTGAACCTGAGTTATGTCGGTCGGAATATCAAAGTGTAAGTGAAGTGGCCTAGAGACCTACATTTTGTTTTTAAATCGTATTATCGCTTTTTATGCGTGATTTTTGAGATAAATCATATCCTTACACGGCGTAGGTGAAATACTTAATTGTCTGGGCGGCATTATTCTGTCGCCCTGTACAATAATTTGTGTATAATGCACGAAGACGCTCCAAAAATGAGTGTGGCACAAAGTCTAGCCGCCTCCACGAGCCAGGCGAAGAGTGAGATCGTGACTGATGTCCCCGTGGACTATGAAATTAACTCAGTTGACCTAAAACCGACTCAAACTATTGAAATGGACATAAAACTTGCTTATGTGAACCCCACTAGCGGTAAGTGCACCATGCTCTATGTTCTAATTAAACTAAACCTATACTCTCCATTATTTAGTGAACGTCATGGTAATGACTTCAAGAAGTAATCGAGCAAGTTTTTCAGTCAGATTTGAGTAATAAAGTGACAGCATTTAATGCTTAAATATTCAAATGTATTAATTTTAAATACCTAAAGTGTTGTTTTCAGTGTTAACAATTTTATTATTCAAATTGGAGTCTTCTAAGATTAATTGGGGACATGAGGTCTATGAGATAAATACCTGTACGTAGTGAATATCATTAGCTATTCAAAGAAGACAAGTGTTGTATAATAATACGCACATAGATTAGATAGCTACATTATGTATATGCATTGTGGAGTCTACCTGCTCGTACGCTCGGCTGCACGGTGTGGCAACGCCGCATTGGTTTTTTCGCGCTATCCTGCGATAGAGTTGGCTGTGTGAAATAGTGTTTAAGACTTACTGAATAATAGTGGCTCATAGAACGTGTTTCGAGAATAGTTTGATTGTATAATAAACTACATCACAGTGACTAAATGTACATAAGTACACTATCAAACGGCTGTGGTTTTGTATTCAATGGGTAGCGCGGCGTCGCATTTTGATTTCGTTTGGTGTCAGTAGGACACATTTACTCGACAGCGGGCTGCAGTAGCTCGAGCATGGCACTCCGGCTGTTACACCATATGAAATAACCGCCTTGTCTTGACGTGCTACACTTACTTACCAGTTACTGCACACTCGTAGAAGCCTACCATCGTACTCGGTTCATATACGTTTTGATATTCTACAGATTGCCTGTCATAATGACGCGTTGTTGCGAATGTTTGGGATATTTTTGGAAGTAGGGCGAATGAAGTTCTGTTTGAATCTGACAAGTGAGCTTCGAATGATTATGGTGTGACGATGTCCGCGAAGAAGTTGGAACATAACGAGAGCTGAAAGTTAAAACAACTCGCATAGAGCCAATATCTGGTTTATGTAGAGTTCAGGATCGAAACATTGATAGAAAAGACAAAATGTTTCTTTGAAAAAAGTGCAAGAGAATACCTTTTAAGACTCTACTTTTCGAGTCTGACAGTAATAGGTTAAGAAGACCCTCCGCGCAAGCCTCCTTTAGCGAGTCCTGTTATACTGGCCATCAAATATTGAAGTTTACTTAAACCCATGGAAACCCTTTACATTTCGTCCCAAGTTATTATAAAAAACGTTCTGAAAAAAAAAAGAATAAAATTCCTCAACCAGTCTAAACTTTATCTTTTAATCAATTCCCAGGTTTTTAAATTGATCATTTGATTTTGACAGTTGTCAAACTCTATTGTTAGAGTTTTACGAGTTTTCATAGAGCCAGAAATATAAAAAAAAAAACGCGATAAGTATCAAGACAAGTTACATTAACGACGTTTTAGTCAATGTTGTGCGTGCGTGGGAGTGTAGTCAAGTTATTGTCACGGCCTGTCTCAGATGGTTTTACGACTAAAAAGTTATTACGCACGATAAAATAATGAATGCATTAAAATTATACACGATTTGCGATTCCAAATGGAACTTCCGGCGACTAGTGGACAGTCCGCTGTGCTATCAACTTGTTGAATGGCCAATATTTTTACCTAGCATGCATTACGAGTAGATATACCTACTCATACAGTTCGCTACGATCAAAGAAAAAAAATAAGATTACAGACTACGTTTTGTAGAGCTCTTTATTTCTTGCCTGCATACCGAACTCTTGTTGACTGTTCAGAAATAGATGCCGACTCGCATTCAAAGAAATCTACGAGAGACGCTTTACACATGTCACTTGAACTAGCGAGAAATATATGTATATCTCTCAGTTCGTAATCAGCACACATCCCACATATTCCTTTATGCGTACTGCATGATTCATCCTTGTAAAGGATATGGATGCGATTTCAGTAAAGTGAGATATTATGTAATGAATGACGAGTCAAATATTTAAATGTTTTGTGAAACAGAGAAAATCCAAATTGAGAAATATTATGAATGATGAAATACAGGGAACAAGTCAAGCTCTTTTCACTCTTTGTAAGTACACGCAACGGTCAGAGGCAAAGTAATTTGTAAAACTCCGTAAATGTGAATCCGTCTTAGTGAAAAAAACGCTATTGAAATGAGTAAGCGGCTTATGAAGTAAAGCTTTTCATTTATTTTATTAAAAATGTACATGAAGTACTTTTCCCGCGACTTCGTTCGTACTTTCTCCTACATAGGTTACGGCGAACAAAAAGTCACAAGGAATTGACTTATACCCGCCTTTCTTCTTTTGGGGATAGATTTGAATAACCAAAATACTAATCACTCATTTCAGTTACATTTCATGATATCGCGTTTAACTTAATTGATCCGTGCGCTAAAGTTCATTCTAAAACTTAAATGATTCAATCACTTCACAAACTTTTTATCATACAGGTACTCATACTTACACAGTTAACTCAAGGAATATGGTTCTTTCAAAGAAAACACCTGTTACAAACCTTACTTTTGAAGTTTTAAAAATTTAATGGCAATCGCTTTTATTGTTTTATATAAATATTTTGGTTACATTTCAAGTTTATCAAACCAATAGTAAGATTCTCTCATATAATCTATAACACTCCCTAAAACATTTTATAGCAGTAGTTATGGATAATGAAGACCATAACTAGTTCACTGAAGAAAACCGAAGGCTAAAATTTCCTTTTCCCTTTTTTCACTTCCTATTTTGAAAAACCTCATACGTACATAATAAAACGAAGCCTTGTGCAAAAATTCACCTTCCCAGGCCTAGTAGTTCCTGCCATGGGTTGATATGTCAGGCAAAAGAGAACCCGACTCTCTTTTTATGTACTAGGAGGTAGATAAAAGAAGTTGCAGTTCTCGGAGAGCCATTTGCGTGTTTACGATCTTTATATGTTTTATATATTCGTACTTAAAGTTGAACTTGTAAGAATATATTATAGTTACGATCTGTAGGCAAATTACGGTGTTCTAAGTCGTAAAAAGACCAGGCTGGGATTAACCGCCAATATCAAAACCAATCATTTAATGACTCAACCATGCGCTAGATATACAAATAGGTCAAAAAATTAAATGCACGTGGACTAAACTTGGAGCATTTCGATTACAGAGAAATTGGATGTCCAAAGATACTCGTAACTGCGAATCTAGTCCACGGGTTAAGCGTATTTAGGCATGCGGCATGTGCAAAATCCCCCCATTCAATTGGCCACGTGCAATATAAAACAGTTGCATGATAGGCTATCCGCTTCATATTGCTGAGAAGGACTCTGCGACAATTGGCTAAATCCTGTACCCAGTCTGGTTTTATTAAATTGAAAAACTAAAGCTTGAATCAGGCAGGGGGCTGTTTTAATGTCCTCATTGTAAAAGGGCGCGGTCGAGGAAGTACCTACGACTTACACCATGCCTTTTTCCGCTGCAAAGCAGCATTGCTGTGATCCGGTTTGAAAGGTATTGCTGCCTAGTATAGGAACATAAGACATTTGAACTTTATCTGTAAGCTTGCCAAGTTGCCCACGCTGCGACAAACCCCTTTAGGTGTTGTATATGTCACAGCCAGCTAGCTTAATGCGCTTTTTTTAACAGCTTAGCCTCATTACTAAACGACGCCAATCAACTAGCGGCCTAAATTGCATTTAAGGTTTCATACAATAGTGTGGCTTGAAAACGAAAAAAAAAAGCACTTGGGTTCGGTTCTTTTAAACCCTTCGACAAAAATAGGAGCGGACCGGGTACGCTTCCAACGCAATACAAGGTCCAAAACCATCAAAATTAATTCTACAACTTGCCAAAGCCTCTCAAATTTCTGAGCTTGGCAAATAATTAAACGATATCGATCCTCGGATGGATAAAATGATTTGTCATTTATCTATACCTATAGCTATATGATTGAATGGCTCAATACAATTCGGATGACTAGTCGATTGGCACCATTTAGTAAAAAGGCTAGGTTGTTAACTGAATGGTGAATTAAGCTAGTTGGCTGCACACAGAACCAACATCCAATAGGTACGTTACTGTAATACAGATTGCATTTTCCACGGTTACGTAGGATGTCCACGGCAATCGTTGACGGCGGAAAACTTATTAGATTCTTTATTTAGGTCAAAAGAAATCATTCCATCATCCGATATCCGTAATCAAATGCTGCAAAAACGAAGTGAATGATGAATTAGTATTTCAGCGGGTTCCCCGTTGCGTAATCGATCTTAGTGGTTTCATTTTCACACCTAAATTTTGCTTTGTTCAAAACTAAGTAAATGATGAATTAAATGATTCTGAGGAACCGTTCAAATTGTTAATTTACACATTTAGTATTTTTTCCTCTACCTAACTTTCGATTGGCATGATGCAGGTAAAAATTATGCAATTTTTTGATACGTGTTTGGCAAGTATTCGTATACCTGGTGGACATAAAGCATCCCAGTGCAGTACCTAAATTATAAATAGTTCATAAATTAACCTAACTTACCGCCTTACCGGTTACACATAATAAAATTAATCTGAAATTAAAAATTCTTCGGGTGATAAATAATACATTTTAATTTGCTTACAAGTATTCAGGTCCTCTTTCTGCCTGCGGGGTTTAAAGTAAGGTTTCTATTTGTAGGTGGTTATAAAAAAAATAAACACGTAGGCTAAGGCGGGAGCTCCGTTCCGCTCCGCTGCCGCCGTAGCCTTCTAACCTAACCTGTCCGTGTCGGAGTGCCCTAAAATTACGTCACCTTCTCTGCTCTCGTTTTTACACACATTACCGGCTGAGTATTCATTCATATAGAATACCCAGGCAAAGTATAAAATAAATAATATTTCATACATTACCTACACTGTACATTGTATAGAATACCGGATTAAACAGATTACCGGTAACATTTATTTTATGATAGCCAGTTGTAAAAGCTTGTTTTATGAACATATTTAACGTGTAATTTATTGTTAAACCCGTGGAAGCTGGTAGGTACTTCTATTAAGTTTAAGTAAGTTGTTACATCGCTTTTTGGAAACTCACCCTCTGAGTAGTTAGCCACAGAACGTGTCTACTCAACAGATGACAAAACGGTGACAGTTGTTAATTTTTAGGATACATGAGTGTCGCAAGGCAGCATACGTGACTGCGACTTGCCCCAAATGTTGCTTGCGAACGTGTCGATCGACTTACGTTTAAAGGCATGCATCTGTTGTGTTCATTGCGCCTTTGTCTCGCAAACCGCGCCTAAATCCACAGTGTATTAGTAATCGATCCTGTTAGTTTGATTTTCAAACCTAAATTATGTTTGGTTAACTGTTTGATGATTCTGATTGTTTCTAGACTACATTTATCATCTTCCACAACCCGATCCCGCTCAGTACCGGGTATAGACCCCACTTTTCTGGTACCATTTCCCGCGTTAGTGTGCTAACTACTTATACAATAAGCAGGGATAAGCCCCGGTTATTGTATTAAGTATTGCAAGTTTGTCACAGTAAATAATGATTGCAAATCTCTTTTCACCATTCCAATAAATCTTTATCCACATAAAGATATTCTCTACTGTTTTCTGACCTATTTTCTAGTCTGATTAGAACAAAGTTAACATTTTTACACTCGGTCTTATTGGTTGCCTGTAATCTTAAGAGAATCTAGGAATTATCGGCTTGATGCTATCAGTAGATAAAAAGATTGGTCAACGACTACTTGCTCAGTTTTAAATCGTATCTTGGAATAAAACAAACGTTAAATAAAATATTGAAAACACCTACACAAATATTAAATAATTGGTAGGTACATAATGATTGGTTGAAAGCAGATCCGGTTTTTAGCACTTACGCTATTTCTGTATTAATTTCTTCTTAAAACTACTTTGTCCAAGGAAACAAAACAAGTAGCGGCTTGAAAAACTACCCGATATTAAAACGAGTTGTCATACTGTATATTCGATTCCATTTATAGCCTACTTAATTGTTTTCAACACTACAAGGTACTAGGACACAAAATCGTCTGAATAAATTTGAGTTAGCCTAGTAATTTAGGCAAAATGCGTACAAGTAGATCGACGTTCTAATGCATTGTTTAAACTAACTGAATTCTTTTATCTACAAGTCCAACACCGCCTTTTACCAATACTTATTGATCAAAAGAAATATTCATCAAATAAATAAATTTGTTCAATAAAGACGTAGAGTGATTGTTGGCTTAAAATTCAATATAATTTGATTTGATGTATTTGAAACCGTCAAGTTTTGGAGGTCCTTGGGCGCGTATTGTAAAAGAACGCATAACAATGTGCATTGCACAACGAGCGGCTATCACGTTGCCTAATATTCTTAAGTGTTTATTTCAAGGTGTTGCTCATGAGTCGTGGACGCATTATTTAGATTCTTTGTGAAAAGTTTCTAATCTGAATAAAAAATATTATTTTACAGTCAGTTTTATTTTAATCCTGCCTCTCTTCTCTCTTTCTCTGTCAGTATTGAGGATTTTACTTCTCTGTACATCAATTTATAATCTGGTGTGATCATCTCTGGTTTTTTTACCTTCTACAGTGCCTTTCATTTCTTCTGATTCTCCTCATCACTTTATCTCGACTGAGGAGCGTGAATATGATGGGCAAAACACGTCACATGCTTGTTACTCAGTCTCTGGATATTCTCAATGTTTCTCCAGAAAATTTTCGCCAAAAAGGATTTGAAGTAAAATACAAAATAATCTACTTCGCTTGTTTACAGTAAATCTGATTTGAAAGCCTTCCAAAATGGTTGTCATGTCAACGGCCAATTATTCCCTATTGATTTCTCAACGACGTAGCGGAGACGGCATAAGTGTCAGGATCTGACGGTTTCCAGTGATGCAAACTGCTTATTTGTTTAGTTAAATAACATTTAAGTCTAAACGGCTAAATCCTTTGGGTCAATGGTCCGGAATCAGCCAATTTTAAAGACGGTATTTTTTTGATTGGTTTGAAAATTATCCTGATACGCAAATGATGGGCCTTCGTATCCACTATTAACAGGTAGAAGTGATAAAGAACTTGTGTAGTACTTGCGGTCCAAAGCAACAAGTTTAAAGTTTGAGTTTGTCGAATTTTTCGCGTTTATCTGGTAACTCCACCTACGATTATTCACTCACCCGCTATTGCGATGATACTTGGCATAGTAAAAATGTAATTCATACTCTATATAAAATTTAATAAATTTTATTTTTTTGCTGAAAGGGATCTAATTGAAGAAGGGACATTTAATAGACCTGCTTTAAGTAATATATTACTGTAAAAATTTGTAAAGAATATTAGTAGACATAAATATCAATATTAATATTATAAATCTAAAGAGTTTGGTTGGTTGAACGCAAGCTCTATCATCTTTAAAATTCATTGTAATATAGAAAAGAAATCTGCTACTTAAAAAAATGCAATATTAACACGATCTCCATCGTAAGGCGATTTTTTAGATTGTAATAGTTTTGTGCCCAGATTAAAAGTTATACTACCTACCTATCTAGCTTGTAATTGAAAAATGACTAGTTACAAGTAATTTTCTTAAATTGTAAAGCAAAATGATGTAATAACAGCACGAAAATAGTTTTATTACAAGAAACGCGACTCGCACTTAGCTGTTTTTTATTTAATTGTAATCTTGAATGTGGAGCAAGGTTGGTGCGTTCGACTAACATTAAAATAGAACAAATAACTTACGGCACGCACACTTCAATGTACACAGCGCTCGAGCTAACTACTCCACTGTTTAATTAATTTATTTATTTATCACAATTTCATTTATGTTATAAATTAAGTACATTATCCTATGGAGGTCTCGCAAGTACTTCGATCACGTTTCATAATGATGGCTTTTCTCTTCACGTTTCGAAATTGATTTCAAAACTACATAGGCCCTCGCTACCATAACATAATGATATTAAAGGCGCATACTGTTCTTTTATTTTTTAAATTTTATGTTAGTTAATTGAGTCCGTCGCCTGTCTGTACAGTTGTAATCATGATAACTAGTATTTACCTTCAATACTCAGTTAAAACGGATGCAGCTAATATGTTGCTAAGAGCAGTATGATATGTGTGGTTACTATTTATTGCTGATTAGCGTCCATACGGTCACTATTTATTTCTTATGACTGTATAAAGCTGTAAGTAGTTTGGGAAACAACAGCTCTTTACTATCAGTGGACCTCGTCTGTGACCTAGTGACCTAGTTACGCGTCAGAGTAGCAATCGCTTGTATCGTCCACGAGCGTACATCACACACCGACGCACACATACGTAACACAACACGTAAAACACACAGACATATTGAATTTAAGTACATTTATCATTTAGATACACATTTACTACAGATTTTAATTTCCAATTAATTACACATTTTAGATAGTAACGTTATAGGTACGTATATCTACCTAATTATTGCACGTAACTATGCAATAGTATTGACGAGTAATTTAGGTCATGCGTTGCAATGTCGGGGAAAATTGTAAAGCTACTCATGCATGGATTTTGTAATATCGTTATATTACGGGTTTTAAAATAACCACGGAGTACGTAAAAGCGAATTAATAAACGCTTAAAGCGGGCTACATTCTGATGGGCCAGTAAAAATAATACGGATGACGCCTAGCCCTCGTGACCTGGCATACATCAGTTGGCGCCGACAACTGCGACATACTTTTCATGCTGAAATTCCTAATTTACCCGAAACATGCTATCAAAACACCTTAGATACAGACTGTATTTTGAGTTGGAATTTTTGGTAGATATTAGTCTGCAGTAGTCTGCGCTAATTCTTTTCATTTTGAATCTATAAATGTTTAGCTTACTGAGAAATTAATATGTTCTCAGTCAAATCTGCAATGTGTTCATGTTTAATTAAATTCCAAAGTAGTTCAAGGCAGGCTATAAAAAGTTATTATTCACAAAAGTTATTATTGTTGCAATATGAATATTTAAGCTGTAATTAGATTTTTTCAGTTTTTAACAAACAGCTCTGCCTAAAATATTCAGAGAATCTGGTAAAATAGATAGTTATAAGTTGTTTGTACAAATTCCCTACACGTATGTATTTTAAGCGATACATATCCCGCAAATTTGGGCTTACATAGCCCGAAAATCAATAAAAAGTACAATTTCAACGTAGTTTATGGTAGAGCAAAAATACTTAGATTTAGATTGTTAGTAAATATAAATAATAATAGAAAATTAGTATTTATTGCAATCGGAAACTTGCAATTTACCCTTATTATGTGTGAAAAATAATGTTTCCTTGAAAACAGCTTCAAGAGCCATACATTAACTATCTCTACCAACTGCCTTTGACATGGAAATTTTCCTCGCAACCGCTTTAAATAAGGCCCCACGTGTTGGACTTTTTGTCTAAAGGCGTTTTCTTTGATCTTTCCTTGTCTAAATCGCCATTCTTAATCGTTTTTCTTTAAATCCTCTTTACTTACGCCACTTACTCTAATTCAAATGCTAACTGAAACATCCACTCTTCCAACTAAATCGTACTTTGTACAAGAAAGTAATTCTACTGCATCGTCTGCTACTCATAAACAAATATTAATTACAAACTAAATTTTCTTGGCGAACTTCATCACAACTTTGATTGTTAAATCTTCTGAAGTTGAGCGGGAACGAAGTTAGAGTGTGTATGGCAACAGCCGGTTAGTGTTTCATACAAACCCGACCTGGTTTCTTTTGTCCTGGCTCTCCGGAATATTTGCCGGAACTTTACTCTGCGCTGCATTATTTAATTCATTTAAAAGACCAATGTTTATGAAAACTACAGGGTGGCCCAGAGAGAAATGCACTTTTGATTTCGCTCGCATTTCTAAACGACAAAATTGAAAAGCGCGGGGATAGCGGCAGTGCGTAGCGCAGTTTTTGTAATTTAAGTCACCATAAGTCGTTACACGGGAGAGCAGCGCGCGTTTTGTATCCACGCATTCTAAGAGAATGCTCGATTTTATGAGACTTTTCGACGACTTTATCGTGTTGAATACGAGTTGCGGCGCATCAGGGAGTGTCCAAGCACTATTTTAATAAGGAAATGGATTCAAAGATTCGAAAGGACAGGATCGACGCAAAAAATGCTGCCTCGGGGTCATCAAAGAGTATGACGGACCGATGAAAGCATTTAGCATGTTCGAGAATCTGTACGCGCGAATCCACGAGTCTCGGAGCGCAAACGTTCATCGGTTTCGGGTATCTCTAGATCGACCTTGCAGCAAATTTTGCGGCTCTATTTGAAATTACATCCTTATAAGATGCAGTTAGTGCAGAAACTAAAGGCAGCAAACTTAGGATCGGGATTTAGATTTGCAAATGAAATGCGCAATGAATTTCAATTTCAATAACGTCCTTTTTCGGATGAAACCCAGTTTTACTTTAACGGATTAGTAAATAAGCAGAACTGTGGATATTGGGCAGCAGAAAATCCTCGATTGAAACATCAGAAGTCGCTATACTCACCGAAATTTACAGTTTCGGCCGCAGTTGCAAGATGGGGAACGTCGGACCGCTATTTTTTCGAAAACTATCGTGGTCAAGCTGTGACCGTCAATTCAGAGCGCTATATGGCCATGCTGAGAAGTTTTTTGATTTCAAACCTGCAAGAATCTTGAGGCTATAACAAGAACACTTGGTTCCAGCAGAATCGGGCTACATGTCACTCTTCAAACCAGAGCATCGCCGTGGTGAGAGACATGACACCCACGAAAGTTAATTTCACGCAGGGGTGACATCTCTTGACCGCCAAGAAGCCTCGATCTCACTCCAGCAGACTTCTTTTATGGAATTACGTAGAGAGCAAAGTGTACTCTAAAAATCCACATTCATTTACAACTCTCCAATCACTAAAGCTGAATATTTGGCAATAAATTAAATCCATTTCAAGGAAAATCCTAACAATTTTTTTTTCCAAAATTTTGGTGCCAGATTAGAAGAATGCTGTAGTCGTCAAGGACTCCATTTAGACCAAAATATTTTTTAAAAAACAAATTTCATTTAATAATCTTTAAAATTGTAATAAATACAAGTTCTAAAAAATTATACAATTTTTTTTATTGAATTTTCAAAAGTGCATTTCTCTCTGGGCCACCCTGTACAAGTTAGTGTAGTGTAGTGGTATCTACCAGATCAAGCCGAAGAATGAAAACTGAAAAGATACCCGTACATAATAATTTGCTAAAAACCATCATACTTGTAAGTGACCAAATCCAGAAGAGATTGCAATAAAATCAAAAATAATTTTCAAAAGGAATAAATTTGTAAAAGATTCTATAAGAAATCTCAGTACACCCGCATGCGACTTACTTGAAAAATAAACCAATTGGTCGGCATTAGCGGAGATTTCTAAGCAGCAGATGACGAATTAGAAATATCAAAAAATGTGGTGAAATGACAATGCAGAAAAACCCAAATGATCATAAGCAATACTAGTGTTGTTCAGAGAAGTCGCTCTCACTACTAGTTTCATGTGGTGGTACTCCATTTACGTAACAGGTAATAAGGCTTCCCAAAGTAATGGAGGGCCCATGTCCTTGATATTTCGTAATCAGAGACTCGTGTACATGTACACTCAGTCAGGATTTCTTCATCGTATTTAACAAGAGTAAACCTTGCTGCTGTTGACTTAAGTTCTTTGTGAGTTACTATAGGGTGAATAGATAGATAGATGAAAAGATATAATAAGGATAAATCTTCAGACAGGGACACGGCAACGGTGAGTCTAAAAAAGATGGCGTAATAAAGAGAATATCCTTGGAAACGGAAGATGTGGGCTGTATACATGTGTAAAGGTATTAAGACAAGCTTTTAGTCCCAAGGTTTAGACACTAATAATAACTTCAAGAGCTAGACTAATAATTAGGTACTCACCTTCAAAGTGATATGAGAATATTGATAGGTGCTCCATATCGATGGATCCACACAAAAACCTTGCAGAAGCCACTAATGCTTCATTGTTTCTACATGAAATGATACTAGTATCCTCGTGATGATGTTTACTTACGTTTCAAGAATTGACTTTATGACATATGTTGTTAAATTTATACTCCTACAATTGAGTGATAATTCTTTTATTTCTAAACGAAACTGAAAATAATGTAGATTTTCTATATCTACCACCGTCCATGATAAACTAGATAGTTATTTTAGAAAGAAAATGTTTTTCGTATATAAAAATGAGTATTATGCAAAAATAAATAACCACTAGATTCACATAGGAAATGGGTAAAAGATATTCTTTTTTTTTATTGTGGCTAGTAATTAATTGCTTTTACGGTTTAAATTAGAGAAATTACGTGTCAGATTTTTATAAAATAAACCCTGGTTCCTTCATTTGCCCTTCCCTTGCCACAGTAACTCTTTCAAACGATCCCGCAAAATATATTGAACGGTTATTTCCTTTATCTACATATTTTATAACACCGACTTGTATAAAAAACCTTTAATAAAACAAACACAACAAAACTATACATAAGTTTCGTCATGTAGCACACGTTTATGTATTTGTAAACAACATTATCTATCAGAAATTCAAAAAAAATGAATTAATTGAATAGCTATTGAGTAAAAATATCCGCAAATATATATATCCTGTTACGAAACACAATGGAGTTGAAAACAAAATCGAGTTGAAAACAAAATCTAAGTAGATACGTAAACAGACTGTTGCATTCGAATGATTTTACATAAAATATGCTATCGAGCAGTAACCTATATTCAACAGAATAAATATGTTTTCCATTAAAATTGAAATACGAACGTTTAGGAAGTTTCGTATTGAGACATCAACATGTTTTTTGTTGTTTATTTATCAGACAACAAAGACTACAAAAAGTAAATATTGGTTGTTGGTAACAGTTTTAGTTTATAACTAAAGACTAATAGTGACTATGAGGTTCTCATCATATCTATCAGTAATCACTTTTAGGAGGCTTTTGTCACTACAAGCAATCTAGAGAGATAAAACACACTTCTTTAGAGTACGATAGCTGAGAAGCTGTTAAATCGCTCTTAGCAAAAGTTAGCGAACTTCGCACTGCAATAATTGTGCAGCCACATCAGCGCCCTGAAAGGGTTGTTTTACTGGACTTGCTTGCTTGAAGCTGTTCCTTTGCAGCTCGTTTGTTACAGTTGAACCATAGGGGGCTCGAGTACAATGATGTGCAAAATGAAAGTGTGTTTCACTGCTTCTGTACATCGAGGGCGATTCGATCGACCCCAATATAGTTGGGAAAAGGCTAGGTAGATGATGATGATGTACATTGAGGGCGTATGACTTTTACTGACTAAAACTCACTACTGTTCTTTCTTTGCCTTCGTTCCAAGGCCCAGAGGTTCCTTTTCACATAACCCATGGCCCCAGTAGACTTCGACCCTGCTAGTGCCCTACGATTGGTGACATCTCGAAACCGCCAATGCTTTACGTTTCCGTTCCATGTCAGCATCATCCGTAAGGTCGATAAAATGTCAAAGGTATTTAAACTGAAGTACCTGACAAATCGAGACGTCGTATAACGGTAATCTAAGGCTCGTTTACTGTATACAAAACATGAGTTCCGTTTTACATTTTCTCAAAAGGAGAAACTGATTGACATAACAACGTTAAGCCAAAACTGGCACTATGAGCGTGAAATTTTTGGCATGGTTGCCTTTTATGACGTGAGCCAACACTAAAAGAGGATTTTCAGAAATTCATCCCCTAAAGGGATGAAACGGGGTTTCAAAATTTGAATGAGAAGAACTTTTACTCGGAGGTAGCCACTGGCAGAAGCTGGTACCAATATCTAAGAGTACCGACCGAGGGAGTTAACTACACTTATATTATTGAAATAAAGCTTCGATGCAACAAGTCCCCCTTTGCACTGTTGAGTGCCCAGATCAATGCGATCCGATACAATTGAAAAAGATTAAGGGAGGCCCCTCTGCTTAACGCCACACTCCAACCTACTTGGTTTCTTTAAATTTATCTCCATCATCATAGTTACTAATTATGTCCTACTTTTTGGGTTGGGAAATCTTCAATTATTTTTCTCGCTGTGTGAGTGTGCGACTTTCAATTACTAGAAGAACCCAGCGGTATTTCTTCAGCTACTGCGTTCCAGGGCTGCGGTAATCCTGTAGCACCATTGTGTGCCTGACTTCTTAACGTGAATTTCAGATCTGTAAAATAGTTCATAGAGTTGTCTCTAATGGCAAGCATTTCCAGTTATTGAGCCAATTGTACATCTAAGGAGCAAAAGTTCTTTGTCTTCTGCTCGCTTTTCTCTTCTCTTCCTCTGCCATCCTGTGTTCCACCACGGTACTTCATCATTGAGACTAGGAATAGAAGTAATCTTTCAGGGATCTCGAGCTCTATTTCTTAATTAACTGACACCAGTATACGTCAGTGCAAATCTTTAAGTAGTTACTCAGATACCCGCGAAACGAGACACAATAGTAAAACAATAACAGCGCGGTCTCATAGGACCGGTTGGGGATTCAAACTTATGTCAATTAGGTATAATGAAGTTTTTCTCGTGTCTTCCTTAAGCCGCCGAGGGGCAAATAAAACCCAGGTACCTAACCTATCGCTCGTAAAACTTGGTATCTTTAGCTTGCGCCGTGCGCGTTATTTTTTATCTCGTACTTCCTCTGACTTAGTCATCTTGTAAACAACTTTTTGCATTTACCTCGCATGTCAAATCGACTTTTTAGAATATATTGGTACGCTGGCGTCCCGTTTGAGGGGTTTTGTTGATATATTAGTATGTAACGTATGTAATGTAATCGATCAACCACTAGCCGCACTGACACATCGGGTTTTTGAAACATTCATGAACATAGGAAGGACGTGGTGCAGGTTAAATCCGGAAATCTCAGATATTATGCATTCCCAATACCTCTTGAATTAAACATCAACTTTGAAACATAAGTTTATCATGATGGATTGTAATCGATGTTATCAGGTCCGATCATCCAGATAAAAAACAGGTGGGAATACGATTTGTTTTATATTTTACTATAAAAGCTTTGAATAATTTATAGATACAACGGGGGTTAACAACTTCAACTGTAACACGTTAGTAGCTAGCACTAACATCTTAACAATACGTCTGTTGGGGCTTCAATGGAACATTTGGGTAATTGTGTTAATCAACAACATGAATGGGATGAGTGAAAAATATAAACATTTTCCAGTTAGCACAGTTGGAAATAAGTGGGTTGCCCGCGGCTGAATGCACCGAAGGCACGTGGTTACAGACACGGCGCAGGCACCGCGTTGTGGCGCAACTTGCGAGAGACAAACCAGACGAAAACCGAGCTCTCTGATTTATTAAACTACTGTAGCTATAATTTTAAGGTGTTTCTACCTCTAACATAACTTAAGGCATATCAAAAGACGGCCACAAAGCACAAATCTCGTTTCAGTGTATAGATTTACTTCGCGACTAAGTGTCGGTAATCCGTTTAGTTGGCGTGAAATGGACCATCCTCTTACGCCAGCTACGTCTAACGACATTAAGTGCGGGATGTCGGTCATTTTCAATTGAATCTTGAAAGACCCTACGCCCAATTTTTTTGCTTTCACTAGTAGCATCATTATCTGTTGCACTCAACATTTGTATTGACCGGATAGTACATTATATTGATCATAATGACAATACTTTGCGTGTATAGAGTCTAGTAAAAAATTGTTTGTACGTGTGTAGGATTTTTATTCCATTGACATGTGTTTTCAATATGTTTTCCATATTTTTCATACTCGTTAGTCCTGGTACAAAGGAGTTTCTAGACTCATATTAAAAGGTGGAGGCAGTAATGGCAGCTTTAGCGATAAGCTCCTTGACAAAATATTTTAACGAGGGAGTTAGAAAACCTTTGAATTTTTGTCCTGAATATAATTTAATGGCAGTGTGATGTTCATGTGTAGTGTAAGCCTTTATACAAAACTATACAAGAATATCAAAATTTGCTCGTTACAGATATGAAAGGTTAAGATATTTTGGGACAGATAGATTTCTTTGTAATAGTACATAAATGCCACCTCCGCTCTTGGTTCATCTACCTCTCATCGCTCTTAGTCCGATTTACACGAAAAGAACAAATGGAAATGGATGGGGAGACCCTAGCGATACCTCATCGTTACTGTTTTATTTATTAAAGATAATAATATAAACTAGTAATTGACTGGGTACCACCTGATGGTGCTATCGTTGATGGTGAAGCGCACTGGTTTATTAAGCCTATTCATGCACTCAAACGTTGAATAGTCCTAAATTATAGTCGGACGAGGAGACCGCAGTGGACTTTTTGCCTGGTAGGGGTAAAGGGATTTTAAGTTTTCCACCAATTCTCATAAGCAGCTCAAAGTGTGAAATTGCACCTAGTTAAGAGCAATAACTGACTACTAAAATCCTGTATAACCCTTTGGGGAATACAGGTCTTAGGTGTGATTTATTATGTCCGAGGTGCCCCGAATTTATAGTTTCATAAGTAAGTTTTAGGTTAGAATTTTTAGAGATGGCATCAATTGGGCAAAAACTTTTCGTGCTGGAGTTAGGGATTACGTTCTTGTTATTGCCAGATGCAAAATTGATAAAGGTTCGTGACTTTAGGACGACAGGATTTCTTTCCAGAATAAGGTGGTCATACTTTAATATTTATTAATCATTGCGTCCCCGCAATTGTTTATTATTAAAGTGCAGAAATATGAACGCGTCACATATAAGCGCGATGCCTTCTCAAGTCCAAATCAATGAATCAATTGGCAAGAGATGTGCAAGGCAAACAGACAGACGAACTGATCTTTTTTATTTGCATATGTTTAGCTGTTGGTTACATGAACATGTTTCAGCTGATTGAATTGATGGTAACAGACTGCAATACATATGTGAGGCACTGAAATATGCTCTATATTTAGAATCTAATTAAAGTTTTCTTTCCTTGAATTTCTTATGTGGGCACATTCCTAATAAACCTTGATTCGACACTGATTTATCATCACAACGGGTAACCTTAAGGAAACCCTTATTGCATTTTACAATAAATGATTTTATTGTTTTATGCTAATTATATTTTATTTCTTGTGTAAAAACTGACATACGAGTATATCTCAATATGTAGTAGCTTTCTCTATGCCATAATGTTTCAGACCTACATAGTAACCTATCCCTTTAGATTACTGAAACGATAACTCATGATATCTACGTAA
Source organism: Mythimna separata (assembly GCA_030763345.1). NCBI lineage: Eukaryota > Metazoa > Arthropoda > Insecta > Lepidoptera > Noctuidae > Mythimna > Mythimna separata. The sequence continues at coordinate 13,703,811 of CM061167.1, read as the reverse complement.
ATAAAAAATCGACTGTAATATTATGATGTGAGCCACCTGGAGGCCACACGTCTTCGAAATGGTCGCCAGCGCGCCGTTCCCTGCCCGCTCCTGCCAATACATAGATAAGCACGTTTAAACAGACCGCTTTTACGCAACTCCTCACACGTGTACCGTCTTATTTGTATGAGCTTCTTTGTCTCGCGGAGTTTGCCAATAACTTAGCATGTCTTAACCTCAATTCAAATTTCTAGCCATTTTTTTTATTCAACATTGCATTTAGGGCTGCCGTGTTTACTTTACTCTGAGTTTATTGTTTACCTACCACTGCATCCTGTCTAAAAAATTATGAACTTATACTATATAATTATTTAGTAATACGAGTATAGTCGACGAATTCAAGTCTTGATTTGTAAATTCTGAGTTGAGCAACGCAGTCTGTTTCGATATTTAGTTATGAAATTACTTTCTACCTAGGCTTATGACAAGTGCATGAGTGTAATATTATGCGAGCCTGACTGTGCACAAGTAACTTTAAAATAGTGAGGCAGCGTCCGGTTTTTGTGTATTCAAAACGACAGTTTGAGTGCTATCTGTGTCAAGGTGCGGATCGACTCTTGCGCAAACCGTTTTTTAATACTACGCCCGGTTGCGAGGTAATTAATTCGATTCAGTGTCGCAACGAGCAATACTCGTAGTTTTCGAGTATTTAAAATATTTTTTTTGTAAAATGGTCTTCAAAGTTTTGAAACTTTATATATAATCTTATGCCTTTGCTCGCCAGTACTTGGGTGCATTACTCAGCTACTTGATGTCATGGCGTGCTACAGAGATATAAATGATGACATCAGCGGCATCTAACTTAACGCATTGACACGCTATGATAAAACTTAGTTTGTAACGGTAAATTGCAAGAAGGTGGTTACAAAAATAATTCGGGGTTATTATCGTCAATTTTTTACTTTTCGTGACGTAGTTGCAACAAGACCTGCGTAGAAAAACTTTGAAATTTTTCTCTAAACCTCTTATTAAAAGGGCTCTTGTTAAATTTTTAGCTAAATCACATATTGCACCCGAACACTCAAGCGTCAAAGACCAATATCGATCGCTGTTTGTTTTTCTTAATGTTAAAATAAATAAGCAGTCAACAATGCCCCTTAAGAGCTCGATGGCCCTGCTCTCGATAATTCTCCTTAGATGGCTCAGCAGCAGACTAGGTCGAGGAGAGCGACTACGATGTCAGTGTCATGATTTACTCCGCGAACCTGTCCACAGTATCATGTCCATTGCTTGCTCTGTTGACTCCGTTCTCGAACATTTAGAAATAAAACGAAGGTTGAAGGGTATTTTACTACAACTATCGTATCTATTTTCCGAAAAGGCGGTTTGATGGTAAAAGGCACAATGTGTGGTCAGACTGTCAGACATATTACATATGTACTATGTCAGTTGTTTACGTTGATGGCCGCCAAAAACTGAGGTACTTACCTACCTACTCAAAATGTCAGAGATGTACTTAGTTATAATATATATATCAAGCCTTGCATAAATATTGTTATAAGGAAAAATATTTTTTTCTATTCCATAAAACATTTATTAAATACTATAATGTGTATTAGTTTATTATATTATTAAAATTACATTTAAAAGGAGCTCATTCAAAGTTATCTCCTCTGTCTTTAATACAGTCCTCCAAAAATTGAGGCCAGTTACCAATAGAAACACGCACTTTCTCCATTGGGAAATACTTCACTGTCGATCTTGTGAGTTGTTTTAGGGACTCCAAATTATGGCATGGCAATTTAGAGCATGCGTTGTTCTCTAAAACTAAACATATTATAATCCAGCTGATTAAGATCTAGAGCAGATGATGGCTAGTCTTCAGCTCTGAAGCGCTAAACGATCGTTCCCAACCACGTTTCGGTAGCTCGAGCTTTATGATTCGCTGCTGAATCTTGCTGAAAGGATCATTTTTGGTTATGGAACCTGGTTGTTGGTAAGAAACTGTTCCGGCTTCTCAAGTATCTTTAAACATTTGTGCTGATGTTTTAGCTCAGTTACTCATTGATAGTTCAGTAAGTGGTGGGGCCAAATCACCACTGAAGTCGGGTTATGTCAGAGTTGTATTTGCTAACTAGTTAGGAAGCTTCTTAGTTAGTTCTTTGAGCATAAACTCAGTCTTGCTACTTAACAAAAATTTTTCATTTGCAAAAAAATCTTATCAGTACATTTTTTTTTAATTCTATACAGAAAAAGTTTTATAAGCAAACGAACTTTCATCTTTTCACCACCTTAAAAATTGATTTTTCGAACAAACCTCTTTTTAGTCCTCGACTACATTATAAAAAGAAGCTTTGTGCAGAATTTTACGTTCCAAATCATATTAGTTGCGGATTTTATCGAAAGACACACTTATATCTATTCTTTTAAGTAAACTCAAAGTAATATTAATTATACTTTGAGCTTTACATACAGACAACAGCGGCCCAGAGACTAAATGAAGTAAAATAGCTAAATTACGCACTAGATAAGACGCTTGGATACCTCTCCTTTCTTTAGCAATGTCAGAGATGTCTACAGCGTGCGATCTGTGTACCAACACAACATAACCTTCGCACAATCCCAACGTGTTAATTCAAGGTAAAATTGACTATTATTGTGAGACTGCATCACCTCCAAGACACCTCTCGAGAAACTTCTATTGCAGATCAATAGTCTTTATTATATCTTCTAGATATATAAATATTATACGAGTACATGAAGCTTATGGCTTTACGATTCGACGGAACGACAAAAAGTTGCCTGGAAAATGCTGAAAAGGTTTTTCTATGGGAATATTCTTATGGAAATCTCGACACAACAAGTTAACGCCTATAGGTCCAATCTAAGTAGAAGAAAAGATTTGGGTATGGATAAGTAATCGCTCATGTAATAATTTTTTCACTGATTAGTTAGGTTAGGACTTAATCATTGAAATAGAAATTAATACTAAGAGAGAGTTGTTTTAACACTTACCAACAAAAGATCGTCAAGATGAGGGGTTTCGTAATTCTATGCTGTCTCAAGTTGAAAAGTATTTACACAAGTGTTCTAAGGGGTAAATAATTTCATAAACTGAACTTATTTAGAACAAATTTTAGTTTGTTCTTCAGGATGCTGAAGTGAGTGATTTCAAAAATAGTAATAATTGAAAAATCTGGATTTTGTTTTCTTTAAATTATAAGGAAAGGTATAAATTAATAAAATTGCACCAGCAAACATACATGCGTATCAGCAAACGTTCTCTAAGTTTTAATATCGCAATTTGACATGGTAGCTCTTGATCCGTAAAAATACCCTAGGGCGTTTAACTGGGCCGCACCGTCGTCTTTTAACACATTAAAATGATTTTTAAATCTTTCTACGGTTTTCCAATTAAAGCACTTGAGTGAACTTAATGATACCCGAGTTAAGAGAGGGTCGGATGAGAGTGTGCCTTTGTGTTTTTTGCCATCCCCTTTGCCGCCTTTCTGCTACTTCTAAAACTAGATCACACAAGTGAGTGAGAATATGTATACATATCAAATTAGCGGCATTTAGTTTTCTACTTTTAATTTTCTTTGTGCATAATCAAGATATTGAACATGTATATGGTAGTTAAATATTTCTACAATCTGCATCGGAATAAACTACGAAGTTCTACAACTGCCACCCTTTCATTCATCGTAACGGGGGCAATACTTTCCCCACCGGACTAGTTAAACAATCCTAAAATAGATTGCCTCCACCAAGAAACAGAGGTAAATGCACTTCTCTCGTTCTATTATTCATATAAATCATAGACCGTTTCCCTATCAAGGTTACCCATTATTTGATAAATTATTACTGAACAGAAAAGTAGAACGATGCCCTTAGATCGTTCAACCCTTCGGATCAAGTTTGCACTGGTAAGTGGAGGTTCACAGAGAAACCAGGGCATTCTAAACGTAGCGTAATTCACGCGAATTGTGATGATGAATCTTTGAGTTCTTTTACTGCAAGTAGCGCTTTTCTAGCATTGATAATAATAAAAAAATATACTAAATTAAGTTCTACTACAAGCATCTAAATTTCTTCGCCGTGTATCATCAATCATTAACTTAGCTTATATTATTCTCAAGCTAAGAAAACGACACTGAAAACAAAACTGCCACTAGAGTTAAGAATAGGCATCACCTCGTCACCTCCACAAAAGGAAAGTTTATTGTGAATCGGATCGTTGTACACCCTCCCTGAAAGATCAAAGAAATGATGAATGAGGGCGCTTGTACACGCTAAGAAATGTTACCGTGTCTGCGGCAGATAGGATTAATACATCAAGTACATAATAAGAATTTTGTTGGATCTAGGGACGAAAATGTATCCTGACACCCCCCTACCCCGGCCCCCCCTAACGCACCATAGCAGCTTCACTGTCGCGTCTAGTGCAGACTAGATTTTCTTCTTGGTCAGTCTCAAAGCAGTTTCAACGCAGTTCGTGTGTAGAAACGACACGAATTCTTGCATAGGCCCGGCGATTTTTCTTACCGTGTACAAGCGACCTGAGTGTGTAAATTGAAAATATCTGAGATGATGGGAGAAGAGATACTGCGCCTATTAAAATAATATCATCATCATTATATCAGCCGAAATACATCCACTGATAGATATATCCTTCCCCAATAAAAATAATATATAGAAGGGCAAAAGGATGATGATCAATGGCCTAAAGCAGGCCCTTAATAACATCAGTTTTATTTATCCACAAACACGAAAATCCCTTAATTTAACATCCATCAGTAGGTTTTAACATCCCGTGGCCGCCTCGGATTTCCGAGCCGACGATACGGACCTACCCACATAATGATGACACGTCCTATAAATTATTCGGAACATACGATCCGCAAGCTTCCCCCCGCAAACGTGCGCGCTTAGAGGCTGTGACGAGAATGAAATTGGATGACCTATCAACGAAAAAATAAATATTAAGTAATAAATAAAAAATAATGTGTCATTTAGGTATTAGTCTAAATCCGTTAATTGCAAAAGTAGACCATTCCCTAGAACAACCTGAAAGAAAAAACAAGCCCGCTTCCATGCTCCCAATCCCAACCTAAGCTGATGAAGATAAAAACGTAGTAGGTAGGTATTATTTCGAAATTAGGTCAAGGGATTTTCTTCACATTTTCTCATTCAAGGTTTCTTTCGAAATCGCAATAACAAGTTTTAAAAATGGATTTTTCTAAAGAAACCTGTCAATGTAAAATCCCACACGACTCGTAGAGTAACTTTGTCTCCTTGACGAGACTTTTGTGGACTTTCTGATTCTTCTGAGGTGTCAAAGTTCTTCTGCGCTGAAGAGCGGTGCAGAGCTGTGGTGTTTGGGAGGCCCACAACAGCTTCACGCTACGGCTACAGCTTATCTCTTGTCTCAAGGTGTAACGTCACCATATTCACGTCGACTACAACAATGGCGTTTGACCTTCGCCTACTTATTCGCTCGTTCGGATCGAGCCACTGGGCGAATCTTTTCAAAACATTATATCTGTCTCTTTCTCTCTTTTTTAACTGTGGTATTACACATAATGTGTTACAAAATTGTTGGCGATGTACATATTCACACACGCTTGGCTTAATATGTTCATGGTTAGATTATTGTAGAGCTTTGTTTGGGCTCATTTACCTACCTATAGTTATAGAGACAACCGCCATGGCCGAACTAAACTATAGCAGCGACCAGCCAGATCTGCCTGGGTATACCACGGTGACGAAATAGTTGCTGTTGGGCGCAGTTATTTTTGTACCAAATAAAAAAGTTAAGAGACTCGCACGGATCGTGATCGTTTCTCAGTACTCTGCGTTATGCGTACATTTGGAAAATCCCATATTCAGATACGAGAACTATGACTGTATGACGCTGTGATACTATACTACCAAACCTAATTACTAAAACTCTAAAGACTGTCCTATTCGTAAAATGTTATATACGAAAAAACAAAGTATTTTTTTTATGCAACCTTTGCGGTGCATTCTGTTCAAAGGCTTTTTAAGCCCCGTGGCATAAGCCACGCCGCAGGCTCAAAGCCTTTGTACAGGTTCCACGTTACGTAAAAGTAATGAAAAAATTGTCATACACAGTCGAATACTCTTTATACAGGGTGGAGCAGAAAGTAATATCATAATACCAATTTTCTATCATTTTATTAATAAAATTTTAATAATAGACTTAATAGAGCTAGTACTAGACTAGAGCATCTATAAGTTTTAAATTACCTCCCAAGTCGAAGCTCACTTTTGCTTGTTTGAAGACCTTACGATTTTTTTTCGCACCATGATATTACGTAACTGCATTTATATGGAAATGAACTGCAGCGCTCAATATAATTTTGCATTTCGGTCAAAATATAGGCCGGAAATTCGTTAATACTTAAGTGCTAAAAAAACAACAATTTTGTGTTCTACTGGTGAATATGATTCATTATTGCCCACTGTCAACTAATTGTCTATACTGTCTTCAACATGACTCTTAATTCAAAATATTTTCCTAACATAAGACGCGATTTGCAAAAATACAGTGCATTTACATAATTATATTATTTCTGCCCCAGTGTTGTTGGTACATTGTATGAACTACTGGATAATTGCGAAAACTTGTAATTCATTTACTTCAGACATTTAATTTTATATAAAAGGAGAAATTGTCTGACGTATCAACGCATAGCCGAAACTACTAGGTGAAATACGTGGAATTTTGCACAAGGCTTCCTTTTATGACGTGGGCAAGCACTAAGAAGAGATTGGGTGAATCGAGGATCCAAAGAGAAGCCTATTTTCATGAGGGGAAATCCGCTAGTGGAAGCTAGTCACGTAAAATTGTAAACTTTTTTTGTTTCAGTGCGACTTCAGGTACATTGAAGTGTAATCGAATTTAGTTGAGATACATTTGTATTATTCTACACATATCGAGGGCTAACACTCTCGTATTTTTACAAACTTACTACTACGATGTTTACACCTAGCCTTTGTTCGTAGTCTGCAAGCCCACGCATACGGTGGCTGGAAATCGGGGTCGGGATCCCGCCGGCAGGGGCGTGAGGTAGTCCGTTCCGTCACGCATGCGGGCGCCTGCTTCGCTAGCATCACTGTTTCGCAGAAGGTGGCGCCCGCCTGCCATTCCTCACAATCGACCGATAATACATGCTCAGTGCTCACTAGTCATTTTTAATACTAGACCCGAAAGCAACTCAAATTATTACCGGGTTGCTTATTAAAGTCCTACATTTGCAAAGTAAAACCATATTATAAAATAAAAAAGAGGAAATACAATGTGTAATTTAATATTCACAAAGAAAATGCACAAGGGTTACTTAATTGCAATTTTGTCGGAGAAATTGTGGTGCAATTATGGTGGACGGTGCGGTAAATAATAAAATTAAAATAATACATACAACGTTATGCCGTGTGGTTAGGGAAGCGTAGGCGCAACTAAGTATAGGCAGTGACATTTCCTTGTCCCCGTCCCGCGACTGAGGTCTGAGGGTACAAGAAAGGGATATGTTTCAGGTGAACGGACAGTAAGTTGTTACTGACTACCTGAGTAATAACACCATACAATCCGTATGTCAACCGAGAAATCTAATTACTCGTATAACAAATAGTGCGGCTATTCGTCATGGCAATCTGTGGTGGAGGCCCATCATCATCCTTGGACGCCACCACGCTCCGCAGGCTTTAGATGTGTTATTATAAAATAACTAGCCTCTGTATATTTTACATCTTCCTGCCTAATAAGCGTGACCAATTTAATGCTGCACTAGAAAGGACACGCAGTCATACTTTGTCTCGTGCAGTTTGTAATGAGCACCTAAACTACCATTATATCGCAAATGTAGTTTTAATAGGGGTTATGGCTAATTCAATGCTAACTATAATTTACACGTGAAAAATCATATAAAGTACCATTTTACTGATGCATGTACTGTACATAACCTAATCTAATATGCGCGTTCCCTTTAGAACGGTTACCCCAGATCTACATTAATTAGAGCTTATTTACCTAAGAAATAACTGTGCACGTAACACGAACGACATTAAACATATCCACGTGTTTATTATGTCTGTACCTACATGTAGTGTGTGACCTACATTATACTGTCCACTGCATTTCTGTTATCCTCTGTCCTGGATTTTATAAACTTGACCTACTTGCGCCACTATATGGATGTTTAAATGATATAAACAGTGTACATGAATGCACTATTAAGTGGTGGAAACACGATTATGCGTATGCAGTGCGAGTGTGCTGGTGTGCAGGCGACGCATTCACGGTTACGTCAAGGGTAACGCGCCTAGCTAGACTATCTATGTAGTTCAAACATTGCGAACAATCCAAATGAGAGGCCATACATTCTTTTGCTAATGAGCATTTCATACATACAACAAAGATACTGATTACACTTATCTGTAGTATTGAATACATTTGTTTATATTTGAATTCAAAATCTGTTCTTTATGAAATAATTCCTTGTGGCTTGCGAGAGATTCGTAAGTCACACACGTATGACTCCTAAAAAAACATAAATCTATTTCGAGGATTAACACAAAATATGACAAAAACAATCATAATCCTCCAACTTGTATTTGTATTTAGGTCGCCACATCATTTCATCGTACTCACATAGACACATCTCTATACGCCGTCATCTCAATATGTATTTGTTCCCGCAATAGAACTTATCACATAATACGATGGAAACCATATTACGAGCGTGCAGAGTATAGTATTTCGAAATGCAGTCTAGTCAATGAGATTTAGCCAGTCTATTTAAAAGCCTTGGCTGGATATATGACGGAGCAAGGGCAGGGCTAAGTCCGCAGCCGACGTGCGACGCCGCCCGGCCTCCCGGCCCCACCCTCCGTGTGAGGGGAGGCATGAATGCGATTCCCTCTGACCTACTTCTCAAAATGATCATGACCCGTCCGACGTGTTCATCTGAAGCGTTATTAACTCATTTATATACCTACGTTTAGGAACGTTATTGAGGCTGGACGAAAGGAAAATAATTTGACATAATAACTTAATAACGCAGTAGAAGTAGGTCAGACTAAGAAAAAATGTATGAATAAGAAAAAAAATATAGTCGTAATACTTATATGTGTTGAAAAGAAACACGTCAATGTAAGATCTCGTACATGAGACACTCAGCAATTTCGAAACGTCAGTACAGAAATATCCGTTCAGGAACGATCGTTAACTCCCAGTTGTTTAAATCCCCCTGACCCAGTTTCGTGTAAACTTGGCCCATATTCACGCCGACCCCAGACGTTGCTATACTGATGTTATAATAAAATACCTCTATTTTAACTGCGCTATATGGCACAACCCAGTTTCTGTGTACATTGTGAAATCATTTTTTACCTACCTACCTGATGTACTTATACGCTTATTATAACTCTGCGCTGTACCTACTCATTCAATTCTCTAAATAATTCTAATAGTGGAGTTCATCTAATATCTAAAAATATTTATAACTAATTGTTTTGTAAAGAATAACTACTTCGGCTAAACAAAAACCATTCGTTCCGCTGAAAAACTAATAAAATATATTTCCTAAGCTTGGCGTGACCCAATTTAATATTATCCTGTTCTCTTACAGGAAAGCTGTAAATAGTAACGTGACTGTTATCAACTTAGCCACTGTTGTTTCCATAATTTAGTATTTTCTATTCTTCGCGTTTCATTGCTAATACTCAGAACCTGTTGGAATATTTTATTCAAGTCAAAGAAATTAAGAAATACAAATGCTAAGCTATTTGACCCATATAATTTGATTGATTTATAAGCTGCCGTAAGATCCATCCTTCACTATGAACAGACGTCTACAACACGCATAAAACTTGGCGCTAAATTCTATTATTACACATTACCAATCTGATGCGATCATTATCGTTCAGCAATTATATTTAATTAAAATCATCTTTTTTCCGGCTCAGCTACTCGCAATGACAAGGCCAGATAGTTCCTTTTTTCTAAACAATGACAAAAACAATGCAGCCTTACATAGAAAGGTCAACTTTAAAACAATAGTAAAATTAAATAGTTAAGATCGATTGATACTATTGAATTATTTGTTTCACGGGTAGTCTTAGAACAACAAGAAAATCCTTGGCACAGTCGCCTGGTACTAAAATGCGCAGGAAGTGCATAATCATTTTCTAGTTAGATTAGAATAGTAACGTGTCTTCTACGCAAGTTTCTCGTTGAAACTCGGGTAAAATGCTGACAAAAATAATATCATATTAAAATTGGCAATACTCATACAGCCCAGTTTTCTCGTCTGAAACGAATATATTGGAGGTAATCTCTTAAATTTACAGATTTTAAAGTGAAAGTAGTGTGACTAATAAGGGATTCCCGCTTTACTAAGAAATAAATACGGAGGAGTAAGTAATGCTCTATTACGTGCAAATAAAAAAGAAATTGAAAAACAAGCGTCTCAACACTGCAATTTAAAACGAGATGAAAACCCTCCGTTTCAAAGATATCTAGTTGGGTGCAATATAAAATCTTCTTAAGGAAAATTACATTACTGTGTTGCAGAAACTGTGTCAAGGACGACAAAATTAGCTAGAAAAGGGATCGAACCTAATATATATTCTAAAGCTGTAGTGTTGTTCTCATATCTAAAGGCTTAGGCAGGATATTAATGACAACGGGTTACTGTATCACCGTAGGTTAATGTTGAGAATTATTAAACAACAAAATCGATTGACATGCACGTGTAGACGGCACTCATAATATTTGGGGCTACGTCCAACAAAAGTTATTACATAAGTAAAATCTCCATCTCGTAATTCAGGTCTTTCAGCAACTGATAGCGTTTAAGCATGAGATTTTTTTTTGGATTTAGGAGAGTAGACGAGATGATGATGATGTTGCAGTACGATTCAGAGGCTCGACGTAAGATTGTGACTGAACTGTTGACCTATATTTATTAATAATTCTTTGCGAGATAGCTCTAGATCTGACAATTTCGTTGACCCATTTTATGAGTATTGGAATAAAACGTTAACAATTTACCGCTCAGAGAAGCAGTTGACATAATTTTATTCATTTCCTTTACAGTAGGTAGGTACTTAGCTACTGTAATAAAATTTAAATAAAGACAAGGTTTGAGGTTTTCTTCTATTTTTGCCTGCATATCTACCTACTTCATCTTTATGAAAGCAATTTTGCTATAGAAGTAATTGTAGAAAAATGTAATGTAATATTACGGTGGATGGCCTGAATAGCTAAATCTCCTGCTGTTAAATTGGTCCAGACCTTGTGGAATTCGTATTTTTCCTGTAGTTTTCCGTTAATTTGTGTCATGGCCAATCAGGAGCTTAATAAGCTCCTGGGACCGCTGCTCCGTGTACAATCCGTCAGAACTACGTTATGATCATCACTCACTTAATTGACAAATTACGAGTAGATTGTTTACCCGTGCTGCCTAATTTTGGTGTCATTGTCTTGTCCTGATAAAATTGGTTACGTAACATAGTCTTATCTGCAGAATATTCAGTTAGTATCTGTAGCTTGACAACTCACAGGTCGTGCAAAAAATGCTACGTAAGTTATCGGCATGCCTAATAACAAAGTGTGGGAATTCAAACATTTCGTATTGAAGCCTTCGGTATCCACGAAACTGCAAAAACCGTGACATGTACTCATACATGAATATATGAAGTAAGATGAATATAAGTTTTACCTGTAGAAGGGTCTAGTCATATGGGATTTTTATTTTAACGGTAATGCTAACGCATCGGTAATACTTTCAAATTGTTTTTCTCGTAGAATGAGCATCTTTGGTAGCAAGTAAAGAGGGATTACAAAATATCAACAGCCCGAGTGAAGCTTTTGTTAATACATATTGTTAATGATTATTTGTTCTAGAAAAAAATCATAAGTCTTCTTCCCAACTGTAGTACCTACAGTTTTCCGGCAGGATTTACGTACGGTGAGGCGAGGAGCGCTTACGGGAAAATTTTCATAGAAATTTTCCTACTTTTGTTTATATTTATATTTTTAATAAAGGTACAATTCTATTTTTGGATAGGGAAATACCAAGAAAATTTACGAGGAATTTAACGAAATAAAAATATGAATATGCCGCAGTTCCCACGTACTCTGAACTACTCAGCTACCCTCACAATAGTTTGTAGAAGAGTTATATTTGTGACGTATACCTATTTTTAATATAAGTGTAATATAAATTCACAGTTACTCTTTTCAGTAATGCTTCACAATATTTCCAGTGAAGATTATTGACTAACGATTTATTTATTTAAAATTAATTGCTAAATACATATTCAGCAAGGTTGGAGTAACTATGTAGATTTTACCTTTCAACTCTGTGCAATACACAGAACCTTGACACAGAAATGTTTCGTCAATTAATAGAAATTGAGATTTATTTTTGTTGGTGAATTGAATTAACGTTTAATAACAGATATGAATGTAGTTATACTCTCAAGGTTGTGTACAAAAACGCAATTTTACAAGGTCTTCAATTTTACAGAATAACAATTACACACGTTTTGGTACCTAGTGTGTTAGTTATCGTATAGCTACTATACTATTCAGTACCTTCTGCATTATTTTTTAATTTTGTTTTTTGAAACTGCGATTTTAGGTGTTCTTTCAGACTGTTATTTTAGGCATACAATATTAAATTATTCTGTCTATTACTTTTGATAAATATTAAATCATTTGAATAGAATTCTAGAATAGTCTATTTTTATTAAAAGCATATTTTTTTTCGTAACAAAATTCTTCGCCAAATCTTACATAGCTGCACCATCTGCAGCTAAAGAAACGTGCTCTGGGTCATGTTACGTTTGTCTGACAAAAATATTCGAGCCATACCCGTTTAGGTAAGACGCAAGACATAGCGCGGCGTTTCGTTCGCTTGAATCGGGACTACGTTTACTATGAGCTAAGTTTATCTGTGTACATATACATAAGATTACACGTAGGTAGGACGCATCGACCTCGTCAGACCAAAAGCAGTACCACTGTCACTGGGTAAGTGTGTCAGTGTGCCAGTAGGGCGCGCGTCATCCGCGACCATGCCCCCTCCCTTGCGCGCTCGCCCCCCTCTCCTGCCATCCAAGGTCCTGAGACACTGCAGCTAACATTTAACAAATCAACAATTTCTAAATAAGGCAATGGGTTACAAAATATTTGAAAAACACAATATTCAATACACTTTTTATTTGACAGTATCCTCACATTTGTTAAGACTATAAGTAAACAACAAAGATTGAAAAAAATAACAAATCATTTGGAGAGAATTCCAAGAAAAATATATGTTATAGTACCTAATACAAATGACTTCAAAGTCAAACTGTTTTCATGTCAGATAATTTACTTGAAGTTGCTTTCAGCATTAGTGCTTGTTCACAGATATAGAATGACAGTGAATAATAGGAGCATTACCATTACCAAGAACATATCCTGATAGTGATGATTAATACGGCCGACGCGGACGCGGATACGGGCTCGTGGCGTGGCTGGCTCAACTCTAGTTTACTCATAATCAATAGTTGCTTTGACTGTTTCTAGTTATTTCGTACTTCCCACGCAATGCTTACATCAATATTGAGGCAAAAGAAAATAATGAAACAAAAAATCTTTGAAAATCTTTCTTGTAACAATTAAGTTGATATGAATGAAAAACCTTGTTAATCCAACCCCTACGTTATTTTCATACATGTTGTCCTGTCCCAGCTGTGGAAAACCTTTTATTTCAGCCCTTACGTTTTTTTCATATACGTATTGTCATTTTCCCTCCCAGTTAACCTTAAGAACTTAACAGTGTGTACAGCTTTTCAAAAGAAAACAGTTGTAGGTTTAATTGTTTTCTTTTCTTACGTAAATAAAAAGGGGCTAAACAATATGTTTACGTTCTTGAATGTTCGAGTCACGTGAAACACCCCGACCCTGACGATAGTATTGAACGTAACGTAAGCCACACCTACACATTTATGTTACAATCAAACCTTTTCAAGCAAACTTTTCTTTACAATTATAAGGAAAATAACACCGAAACTGTTTTTCTATTCATCATATTAAGCTTTTTGGTTTCCCTTAAAAATATTTTTATCACGTTTTTTTTTCACGGTTCCTGATTTATTTTCTTCCTGCAGTAACTAAATAAGCAAGATGGTATACGAAATCTATTAAGGTTTATAAATAGAAAGCCTTTCATTAACCTTAAAAAAATCCTGTAAAATAACATCTGTAAAAGTAGATATTATATGCAGGTACCTTTTTCTGCTGCTGGGCAGCGATCGCTTTTTCGTTTTGTGTTTTCTGTTTCGATGAAACAACAGTATAAAATATTAGTTTTTGAATAGTACACTGTAAAATTATCAAAAATATATACAACAGTCATATAAACTCTGTCTCTTGGCTGGACAAAACAGTTTGGGTCGCCTCTATTATTGCAAATATCGAAAGAGCCGCAATGGTAACAACTAGCTACCTAAGTTGTTAGCATATTGCAAGGGTGCGGCTCGCTGCTTGTGAGGCCTGTCACTCATCATCACCATCACCTTCCTGTCCTTACCCCTCGTTACTTGGAGTTCACACAAAACTTTTTCTTTTTTTATTTCCCCCTGTGAACGGTTACGCTCTCATCCGGTCCTTAACTGTAATACTATCATCGTTTTTCTATATTTGATTTTGCTTGAATTATTTCTCTCATAACGTAAACACAAAAAGAACTGATTCCTAAACATTAAAAACAAACTGAGACTGCTGCTACAGCCGAGCTAACAAGCTAAAATTGAGCAATGGCACGAAAGTCTTTCGTATCTTTGTTTTGAGGTTGGAAATCATCAAAAACTTCTCCCGCTCTGGGTTGAGCAAGATTCGGACTAATATCTACCTGTGTTCCTGCACTTGCCAAAGAAATTTTGCTGACCTCTGAGGCCTGCGCGCAACACAACGCGCCGTGGAGTCGGATTAGTTGTTCATAGAATAGAATTTATTCGATTCGGCAAATACAACGCCAACAACACAAAATAATTAAAAACGAGTAGTTCATATCTACCTGCATAAGAATAGCACCCCGTGCCGTTCTGTCCGCCAGCCCCGAAACAAGACTGAAGTACCACAAATGTTGGCTTAATTAAAACAGCAATATTACTAAAGATATTAACTAACTCGATTTATTTTGGTTGGCCAAATGTCCGAAACAAGCGGTATAAAAGTGAAATTTCCCCTTTTGAAACACCTGTAAAAAGCCCATAAAAAGTTTCCAAAGAGTAAGGAAATATCCACTTTTCTTTCAACAAAACAATCAAAATATGAATTATTAGAACAATACGACCAATCAAGTTATTACAAAAGTGACTTGTCCCCTCAATTAAGAGGGAAAATAAAAATAAACTTAAGAAAAACTTCAATTGTTAAAGTTTTGCGTTTTCGTTGAGTCGTCTAAATATTAAACAGTTTTTGTAAAATTCACAGTAGTGGTACATAGGCGAAGGAAACAAAGTTTTCTCTCTACCTTTGTAGGTATACAATGAATAAATAATACATCTAATAACACATATATGGTTAAAGATATTTTATTAACTCAAAAAGAATAACATATTCACTTCTATGAGGAAAATAAAATTAAAAGATTAAGGGCCTGTTTCACAATGTCCGAGTAGGCACTACTCACTGAATAAATTAAAAAATGTGACAGAATTTGTATGAAATTATCTGCCAAGTAAGATACTCGAAACTTAATCATAGGTGGTGAAATAGGCCCTAAGTTTAAAGATGGTATCGCAGAAAAAAGTACGTGAGTAATTTTTATGATATTGCGTTTTAATAGCTTTTTGAAAGTTCAAAGAGATCTCGATTCCTTTATGTCTTAAGTAATTAGATAAATGTACAGCTTCAGCTCCCTCAGACACGACACTCCTATTACCGTAATTTGTTGTCGGCGCTGTTAAAATTATATGATTAGCCTGCTCAGTCATACGCTTTTGCGCAAGTTCTTATATTTGAGTATTTGGTATGTATTATTTTACGTGATATATGTGAGCCCAATTTCAGAACCTTTCGTCCCCATTGACCATCTATTGTGCGAGCAATGTGGTCTGCCCACAGTAAGTAAAGTTTGACAATTCTTCGGGCTCTGTCAGTCTGTCTGGTCTGTAGGACATGTAATCGGATGTCTATGTCAAGTAAACTTAAAGTTCCACATTTTGTGTGTAGAGTCTCCGATCTTGATACGAGCGGGTGCTACATGGTTGTTTACCTTGACTGATTTTGTCCATGTTCATCTTAAAACATACTCTTTTTTAAGTTAGCAGATTTATCTATTTATAGTTAAAAGAATGCGTTGGAACCAGATAGCTAGTCTATTAAGATTAATAAATCAATAAAAAATAAATTAGGGGCCCAATATTGAACCTTGAAGTACTCCACAAGTAATGAAATAAGATTTTATGTCGTCAATATTTAAAATTGTTATGATGTATCATTAAGATTAGATACTTATAATAATATTACTGAATTCGACTTTCATCCATCATGTAGTGAATTTCATTCATATGCATATCAGCGATGTTGTAATAATATTGCAATAGTTGACTAATTACCAGTTACAAGGCCGTCGTTGACTGGGCATGTCTGCATGACCTACTTTGCAGAGCACTCTGACATATAAAGGACTCTGGCTTTCACAAATATTTCTCTCTTCTATTTTGTTTCAGTTTTAGTTAAATATTAATAAATTTCAAGCGTTCAGTCAGGAAGAATTAATTTCTTAATGAAGCCTGAGAGATAAATTAATTTAAACTTTGGAAGCTGCTTTTTGCAGTTGTGATTTTGCATATAGCATCCATCGATATAGACTACCATCTATGTCAAGCATCGTTGCATAAATATTGGAATAATAGAACTTGATTTAAAAAAAAATAACGACTTTCAAGAAGACATAAATGAATGTAGCAGTTGGCTGCTAGATGATGAATGATGTGAACACTTACAACTACAAATGTTAAAACCTAACTGTACTCAAAAACCTCACGTAGGGCTCGTCGCATAGACTATCGTCGCTATGTAAACGTGCGTAGGCATTACGTACATAGCGCGTCATATGCACTAACTGACACTAGCTTAGGTAACTATCAACATAATTATTAACTACATACATTGTAGTGTCGAATGACAAACCCTGAATCAATTCCCTGTGCAACTGATTCTCTGTTGACCCGCGTTATCAAAGAATAAATATATATATATAATTGTTAGACTAGAAACCCTAATCAATTTAAGTATGTCAGTAGTGATTATAGAGCGGTCTTGTAGATTTAACCTTTATAGAATTACCACAGTCATTGCAAAGAGCTACAGGAATATAATTATATTTATGTCTACGCGATTGAATTTACCTTGAAGAAATTGACTTAGAAGAGGATGAAGAACTTCACTTCTTTCGTATTGAACAGTATTGAATTGGAACATTTTTTGTATTGAACCTTTTCTGTAAGTATTTCCCGCGGCTTGTACCAATTAGTTTTTCAATCCTGTTCTCTCTCAATCTCATAACTTCTTCTAGACTTGAGATAAGGTTTCTTTATTTATTTTCTTACAGCCGTAATTATTTCACTTCATCCATCTAAAACAGACTCCTTTCTTTTGGTGGGAAGCCTTCACCTAACAACATCTAGACGTGTCAGACTTTTACTGATTAAAACCTACTCCTACGTTCCATCTTTGCCTTGCGTCTCAGGGCCGCAGTACCTATTAAGAGCTTTCAATCTGAGATACAGTTTCATTATTTTTCAGACAACTGCTTTTACGTGGTTATGACGGTAGTATACGGAAACAGATATCTTGTGGATATTGTCTAGGTTTCTATTGAAATCAGATCATAAAATGTAAGACAAAACTAGTAAGACGTCTGAAATTCTGCTATTTTGCCTGAAATTAAGCACTTTGTAATAAACTTGAAAAATATAATGATAAAGAAAATTTTAATATTGCACGTTTAATCGAGATTCTAAACAAACTAAAAAATTACGGTTTTTTAAAAAATACGCATTTCCTGGACCAAGTTGTGGGAAATATTCGAGTGAATTACGGAATTACGGAATGCTAATAGGACGTTCAGGTGTTATCTCTTTTTTTTTCGCAATGCCTCTTTGTCAAACATTGCGTCGGTTGGACCAACAAACTTGTAAACCATGCTCACGTTGACGGTAGACTCGTGGGGAAGGGCCCTCGTCACGACGTCACTGTTACGAAGTTACGACACGTAAACGTAACAGTAACATGAACTTTGAATTTAACTTTTTGTACCTATATAAAATAGTAATGACTTATATACAATATCTTGTCTAAGGGCCGGTTTTTCAATAGTCGGAGAACTTTTATCAGAAGAATAAATATGGCTGTTTGACATATTTTCTATGTAAAAACTGTCAAACCGCAATTTTATTCCTCGATTAAAAGTTATCGGACTATTGAAAAATCGTCCCTAAGTGGCACTTTATTAGCGATTAGCACCACCTGTTGCTCTTCTACCCCCGTGAAATTAGTACGAGTACTTCTCATCTTTAAGTGGGGGTTCCAATAATTATTAGGAATTGAGTTTTGCTTTATTTTGTTTTTCCTTTTAAACCTCCCTTGATGTTGAGCGGCGAACAAAAAAAAATAGGTCAATCCACTTTAGCAAGACGAATGAACAGCAATTGATTTATATAAGCATATTATAAGATATATAGGTATTAGATACAAATGTTGTTAAATTCAAAATGTATAGATTGATATTATAATTCGATAGCCAAAATGCTAACGAATCCCTTGTTTTTCTCTCTCGAAAACGGGACAAGGCCTGTAAATATAATGCAGAGTTGAAGTTGCTCAATACCGGAGCCATATGTTGTGTGAAGAAAAACTGTCAGTGGATGGTTACGTAATAAACCTTTTGTGCCTAGAGCATACTTAAACATATGTATGTATATGAATTTTGTTTCTGTGTAGCGTTTGCCAACAAATGACAAATAATAAATAAATACGTGATTTTGAGATAGATTGAAGCCTAAATATACTTTTTAATTTACCTGTTTAGATGTGTATTGTTAATATTTGTTATCTTTTTTACCCTGGTCTTCGCACTCACTAGCGTTTACTTTCAATACGTAAGTACAGTATCATTATTTCGAGGAGATTGAAGCAATGAATGCGACAATTGATTGAACTCGAGACCATTTCTCTGAATTGGCATTGTCAAACGAGAACGATTCAAGTGCTGCGTCCTGATTTAAAAGTCCTATAATAATTACCAATGCAGACATTGCGTGAACTTTAAAAATATATTTATTAAACTTTTTTGACATGTAAAATCTGAAATACAAAAACAGAATAAATACTAGGTATCTAAGTACAAAAAAGGTAAAACTCTGTAAAGGTATATCTAGACGCACATATTAGTTATGTAAAAAAATATATAGCCCAAGTTTGCAATAACCCTATAAAATCGTAGGAATATGAAGGAGTGTCTTACAAAACGTTAAATATTAAAAAAAAATCTCCAACGATTTTGAAGTAGTTCCAATATGGCGAACGACGACGTGGGCCGCGCGTGCGTTTCTTTTCCATTTCGAAGGTTACTCGATTGTGCAAGACTTGACTCCGATGTGCAACCAGAATATCCAAAGAACAAAGGATTTCGGTAATACGTCATTTTATTCAGTTTCTAGTGCGCATTTGCGACTATGTAATTAGGTTTTAACTATGCGTTGAGTGATATTACCTACTAAACTTGTAACATATTTTGTCTAATCAATTGAAGTGACCTACTTAGTGTATTGAACATTAGTCCAAGCAAAACATGCATTCCTTTAAAAATATTTTTTTGAGAAAATATGTAATGTTAGAGGCACCTACCAACATTGCGAAAAGAAGTAATCAATTAAACATTTCATAAACCAAAAGCCGTAGTAGAATCATAAATAACAAACAATTACTCTTTCTACAATGCAAAATCAATTTCTAAAGCTTTCTGAGTGGAAATGTTCAAAATATTTAATATTCTGCCTCTGCGCTTACAACTGTTGCCCTTTGGCGAAATTGAATTTCAATTTATCTTGATAAGTGGGACACGGCGCTGGCGCATGTTGCAATACGCGTACCAATGAATGTGTTCTGCGGGGACGTCACTGTTGTCTCGCTACCAACCAACTCCTTTGTTACCTATTTTATTTGAATGCAACATAAATTAAATGAATCTTCGAAACAATATCGGAGCTTGATTGTAAGACAGAGTACAACCATCTTACCCGAATACTTAATGTTTAATAAACAATATAAAAATTATTTTTGTATCTTGGTCAAATTACACAATAGCAGTGTTTAATGCTAATAGAATTCACAATTTAAAACAATTAACATTGTATTAGATTATCAACATCATTCTGTGACTGACGCTCTTTACCCAATCACTTCTTGCGACCTTGCTAAGTTAGGCAACCCTACATACAACTCGTAACTCGTCCAAACATGAACACAATATCAATATTTAACAAACGCGTACATAATGTCATAATTTTGTCGTTCGTTGGTAATAGCAAAACCAGCCAGCAGTAGCCAACAGTCGTCTTTGAAGGAGGATAGAAGTTTTAGGTAGATTCTGATTATAATATTTCGATGATTTTAATTTTCGTAGGAAAATCCCTATGTCTGCCCATGACAAGCTTTAGTAGCATATGTGAAGAATATGTAGGTATATTGGATTCATCAAAATTGGTGCTTTCAGGTAAATGATCAGTATCCGTTGTTTCCTTACAACCCGCGCAACCGTTTCTACAGACAGACCTTGTGCCACTTCCACATATGCTGCACATTTATAATCATGTATGTCTACTTGCACATTTTTTTAAATTGTTCTTTATTGATGTACATCAGTACCTTCTGCACATGCAGAGTAAATCAATCGTTCGTATTTGATGCTGCTGTGTGCTGCAAGTCTATTAACCCAGATATTATTTAATTTTCATAACTGATGTTTGATTCATGAGTCATGACGCTGAAATACATCATTATAATTTGAGATATCTGAGATCTGCTTTAAATAACAATCCATAATTACTAAATTCTTGAAATTCAAACTGTTTACTACGAAGTTAAACCTTCAGCATTTTAATTAATAACGTTTGAGAGGTTTTGTATTTTTTTCAATGTGTTTAATTTGTTTACTATTGCATTGTAGAAAGCAAGGCTATGTAGGAGCTCACGTAGGAGTTTTCGGTGATATGAAATTAACATAGGTATCTAGCTTTTTAGTATTAATGTAAGAATCATATTTAAAAAATGGTCCCTTCCGAATGCTGTTGTCACAACCCCTAGGAAATATATAGGAATAGTATAGACTACCTATAACTCAATCAGAAAAAAATTTTGAATCTTGAAAATTTCCATCTCCGTACTTGATGCCAAACAGTTACGGAGTTTTATTAGGTCACTTGTCATGGAAATTTTCTTGCATTTGTTAGGTACTGAACAAAACAAATGGAAACTTTTAGTAGATACTAAAAAATACGATTACCAAACTATGAGTATGTTTGAAATATTTTAGTTTGGAGCCGCGGCGGTTGGTCTGTGTGTGCGTAGGCCCCACTCCGACGCGGGCGCCGCATCACTTGAGTATTTTGTAATAACGCTAAAATCGTGGTAACCAGGCCAAGGCTCCGTTTATTTACATGTATGTGAGAAATAGCGTTCTCACTATTCATATAATCATAGTATATACAGAATAAATGTATTTAATTTGAATCAGATTACAAAAGTATAATAATAAATTTAGGTAGGTACTCATTTTTTGTAACTTGAATTAGTAAATGACACACGGTTAAAATAATATAATTAACAAATTCTTGAAGATGATATTTTGAATAAATAAATGAAATAAATTCAGATATAGAGTTTTTTCTATACACCGTGTGTTAGCAACACCCTAACGAATACCATGGATCCAGTCCATGATTCCGAATCCGAACCTCCTAGTAGTGGAAAATTTCCATCAACATTTTCCTAATTTAAAAAAAATTAAGATCTTTTTTTATTTAAACTGTATAAAATAGTTATTCTAATACACACCGACGAAATTTTTGGCGAAAAATTAATTAATTTATACATATGTATTTAAAAAGTTTTTTTTTTACCAAAAAACAATTTTATACAGTATAATTTTTTTATTTATAAATTTAAGATTTTTTTCATTATGAAAAAGCCGACGAATCTTTCCACCATTGGGGGTGCAGAATCTTGTACTATATCCATGATATTCATTTGTGCGTCGATGTCTGACACACGGTGTATAGGTACTGTGTTTGGATAGAATTCATAGGTTTTCATAAATAATTTAGACTAGAAATATAATAAATACTATGATGCCTTTCCTTTTTAACTGACTTCAAAAAAGACGAGGTTCTCAATTCGATAAAAAGTTGTTCTCGATATATTCCAAAATTACCGATTTTTATTGAAAGAGTTTTTTTTTCAGGTGGTCCCATTTAAATTTGATGAAGATCTAATGAAGAAGTTCGGAGATAGACCATGAAATTCTTCAATTAATGATAGCAAATCTTCTGGGATGCAATCGCATGTCTGTTTTTTGTTAACACCATTTCATTTCGTCATAATGTCACTCCGACACTACGATTTAAAGGGGTACGAAGATGTGTAGTTTAGTCGGTAGTCTCATTTCATCAATTATGTGCAAATTCAACGTTATTGGGGTTATCAACTCTGGCATATCTTTAATGTTTATGGACCGATCTTGATTCTTAGGTTGGGTAACTAAGTGGTCTAACGTAGTTGGTAATCCTATTACTTATATTTCATTTACATTTGACCTTTCAAAGATACATGTACAAGTAGATACTCTTTAAATTCTACAAATTTTATTGGGAAATGTATTTTAACGGAAATATTGTTAGGTTCATGCTAAACCCACAGCAATGTGTAGATTGAGTTATTTTGGAATAACCTTACCATAAAATTTGCACTTTACGTAAATAGGGTTGGTTGCGGGGTGGATAACTGGAAAAGTCAGGGTTAAAAAAGGATAAAACTAAACTAGTACCTAATCCCGGTTTCCGAAAATAATATAATTTTGTAACTTATATGAGGCGCTTGTATTTTTTTAACCATTGCAAAAGAGTTTAGAAACAAACGATCACAACAATGTTGATGCCGATATCGCAGATATTTTAGATATAACAAAAATACAGAGTAGGTATCACCCGTTATCTATTTAAAGTTTGATTACAAACAATGTGTATAAATAAATGTTTATCTGAGCCGCGCGCGGCTGTAGGTGTGCGCGCCGTATCCGCGCGCTGCGCGTGTGTGCCGCGCGCCCGCGCCGGCCCGCGTATCGACGACGAGCTTTGATAAAAAAGTGGGTCACCGCCTAATTATGCTTAATGTCGTGCCAAGTTATGCGTATCGCTTCTGATGCATTTATGCTAATGCATGCTGCTGGCTGATTGTATTCCAGCACTGCATTCAACGCTTACGATTCACAATAATAATGACATGAGCTGAGCCTATTTATTTATAAAGGAGTGCCGTGAATGTACTACACGTACATACCTTTGAACGCGGAAGTAAGGCTACCAATAGGTCTAATTAAACTAAATTGTATCTTATTGTATTACTTCATTTAGAATAAAGATTATAATATGATAACTTAATAAAAAGAAATAGAAGTCAGGAACCAGTAAAATCTGACTCCAGTCTTGCCATGAAGTACCGTGTTACCCCAGTTGAGGGGTCGTGGAGGTCTGGTAGGCAACCACTCCTCGTAAAATGCTGGTATTCAGCTAAATCCGGCTTGACTGAAAGCCGACCCCTATATACATAGTTGGGAAAATGCTAGGCAGATGATGACTAAAAAGAAAATGTAAAAGAACACACACAGTTATAGTGATTTAAAATAAAATCCTCTCAACTTAGAAACGTAGTTTGCCACACCATTTATCAGGGGAATGAGATTACTGTATCTACTTACCTCTTCTAAGTTCAGTTGACTTCAATCATTGCTAGTTTGCAAGGCCAGGTCTTTTTGAAATCTTCAATTATTTCCTGGCCGTCCTCTGGTGAATCTTTCTCCAATAAACTTGATTGATGATGCTAGTGGTGTGAATATTTGCACGTACGCAGAACGTCTACCGATATTACGTACACAAAGTACACGGTAGATGAACTGGTACGCGGAAACTTCACACACTCTCTCCTGTTCTTCTTGGAAGGTTGATCATCTTCATTTCGAGCTACGCTTTGAACTTCTTCTTTTATCCTGATGAATGTGCCCACGATGAAGTAAACCGACCAGTATTTATAATTATTTATGTAAATTAGCTAAAATAGGAAATTGTAACATCGTAATTACATGGCAATAAAACCTGATAGAGTTATGAGCTTATTGTACTAACTCTCACCATCATATCTTTTGGCGCTTTGGCTACGTCCGGGTGTATTTTAAAACATTCTTCATAATTCTCTGGTGAATCTTCCTCCAATAAACTTGATTGCTGACTGTTGACTAGACCTGTGAATATTTTACCACACGCTGCCGCCTAACGATGGTAGTCAAAACACGTAATAGGCGGAAACGTATGTTAAATATACACAGTCTTTATTATCCACCTCGAGATGATCTCCTTCGCGTTGCTTCATTATGAACTTCTGCATTTTTTTTGCTTTTCTTAAATTATATTTTACAAAAAAAAAAACAACGGACTTAACTACAAAACAAAAAGCGGTGTTAGTGACGACAACGTACGTTAGCTATACACACAATCTTTATTCATCATCCTACCTGACCTTTTCCCAACTATGTTGGGGTCGGCATCCAGTCAAGCCAGATTTAGCTGAATACCAGTATTTTACGAGGAGCGGCTGCCTACCAGACCTCCACAACCCATTAATTGGGGTAACACGGTACTTCATAGCAAGACGAGTCAGGTTTTACTGGCTTCTGACTATCCGTAACGATTGCCAAAGATCTACAAATGGTAGCCGGGACCTACGGCTTAACGTGCTTTCCGAGGCACGGAGGAAACTCGGTATGTTAAGATGGTCACCCATCCACCGACCAACCTTGGCAAGCGTTGCTTAACCTTGTAGATCGACCCGTGTGGCTGTTATTATCTAGCCACGAGCTCCTCGTGGAGTAACTACGCTTTGAACTTCTTCATTTTTATCCTGATGAATGTACCCACGATGAAGGGTCTTCTTCTTCTTCTGCCTGGCGTTAATCCCGGCCTTTGCCAGGGTCCGCCTTCCTGCTAAGCTTACTCCACTTTGCCCGATCTTCAATATCCTTCCCAATAAGGCCATTGGCTCTCATGTCAGACTTGACGACGTCCAGCCAGCGCTTGCGAGGGCGACCACGGGGCCTAGCCCCAAGGTCAGCCATATCCATGCATCTCCGGCCGACGTACTCCCCATGGCGGCGCATGATGTGGCCATACCATCGCAGACGACACTCTCGCAGTTTTTCCCCCACGATGAAGAGTATTTATAGTTATTTATGTAAATTAACCTAAAATAGAGAATTGTAACATCGTAATTACATGGCAATAAAACCTGATAGAGTTATGAGCTTATTGTACTAACTCTCACCATCATAATTATTTTCTGGCGCTTTGGCTACGTCCGGGTGTATTTTAAAACATTCTTCATAATTCTCTGGTGAATCTTCCTCCAATAAACTTGATTGCCGACTGTTGACTAGACTTGTGAGTATTTTAGCATACGCTGCCGCCTAACGATGGTAGTCAAAACACGTAATAGACGGTAACGTATGTTAAATATACATAGTCTTTATTATCCACCTCGAGATGATCTCCTTCGCGTTGCTTCATTATGAACTTCTGCATTTTGCTTGCTTTTCTTAAATTATTTTTTTACAAAAAACAAACAACAAAAAAAACAACGGACTTCACTACAAAACAAAAAACTGTTTCTGGTTTTATTTGTTTGTTAATAACACCCACTTCCGAAAAAAAAGTAATTTTAAACGATTTTGTGTGTTTTTGCAGTGAAGTCCGTTGTTTTTTTTTATAAAAAGAGTTTTTATTTAACACTTTATTTGTGATATCTACATTTATAGGCAGAATACCCACCTATATCTCATGACAATTCCAATTAACCCAAACACTGCTGGGATACCTACATTGTTTTATTACGAAGTTCCGGTGCCTACCTTCCGGCTTCATCATCATCACCAGAACAGTTCGATGGTACCTACCATTTTCAACATTACAAATACTTAGAACTATTTATTTGTATTGTTACATGTGAAGTTTTGTTGCCATTTCTAGTCTACTTCTTCAAATCATAATTGATATTTAACTGAAGATGCTGAGTTGTCGATGAAAATACCAAAATTACTATGTATATGATTGCCTATAAAATTTGAGGAGGTCCCGTACTTCCTCAAGAAAGAAACTAGATTTTGCAAAAAATGGGACTAATATGAAAGCGTTTCCTTTAAAAAAAATTAACCATTTGCAAATCGGACAAAAGTGACGGAGTTCTGAGAGTTATCTCAGACAGAACACACAAAAAAAACAAAAAGAATACAGTCGTATTGAGAAACTTTTTTGAAGTCGGTGGAAAAATGGATTTAGTTCCTTTCACGCTGCTGTAATAACGTAACTATATAAATCAAATTGGACATAGGGTTCCACCCGTTAATTGTTATTAATTTTAAGAAACTAAAATAAAAAGGGAAATCAGTCCTTTGATGGCAGCATGTTAATGAAAGAGTCACTATGCATTTATGAAAGAGCCGATAGCTACTTTTAAAGAATAAAGCAGTTTTTTAACTAGTATTAAATTATGTCCGAAAAAATCAGATTCATTTTCTTACAACCTACAATGATAATTCTATGAAAATCGTACATTTTTATCAGTGGCATGGTTGGTCTGTGGATGGGTGACCATCTTAACATAACAAACCGTGTCTTGGAAAGGACTTAAAGCCGTAGGTACCGACTGTCATTTGTAGATCTTTGGCAGTCGTTACTGATAGTCAGAAGCCAGTAAATCTGACTTCAGTCTTGCCATGAAGTAGGTACCGTGTTACCCCAGGTAATGGGTTGTGGAGATCTGGTAGGCAGCCGCTTCTCGTAAAATACTGGTATTCAGCTAAATCCGGCTTGACTGGAAGCCGACCCCAATATAGTTGGGAAAAGGCTAGGCAGATGATGATGATGATGAATCTCATGTTCCGAACGCTGATGCTGTATGGCAACCACTTTTCTCAGTGCTTCTTCTATTGTAAGCTTTTTAATACAGGACGCTGGCTAATAAGACGTTATGTACCTACTCTAAAAAAAACACCATAAAATATAACTAAAACTAAATGATGTCTTGTTAGAACGAATTACCATTCTGTCATGAAAGAGCGCCGCCTCTTAAAAACTGGCCCTTTCAAAACAGTACGTGTTTATAAATATACATAACTTCAAATTAATGCAACTCTAGCAATACGCTAATCTTATAATATTTATTTAAAACCAAGGAAGATATATGCAGTTATGCACAACAAAACGGCATATCTTTTTTGTCAACTTGTGCAACACTGTTATTATAAAAAATTGATTAAAAGACACAAAGAAACCTACCTTTTGGCTTCTGAATTTTAGTAACTGTCCTATGACGTCATTTGCTGTCGTAGAACCGACAATTGTGGGTGAAAGTTATCCAGTTTTGTCTAGGTACGTAATAAGTATAGAGTTAAGTGTCGGTAAAGTTTTTAAAACATGGTTCTTTCACACTATATACTAGAATTTTAAAGATTTCTAACACCCGTGCGAAGATGGGGCGGTTCGTTAGTACAAATAAACTTACATTTCTTGCACTGAAACGCAGTGCTAACTAGGACAGATATATTGTCTAGTGATCAATTGATGTCTATTACTCAGACTTTGACTGGACACTTCTGTGCGAAGCAAAACCAACAAGATTTAAAAGTATACGATATCTACGTATAAAAACAGCCAAAGAAATAATAATTGTTCCGTGTACAAACCGCACTACTTGTTGACCTTGTAAAGCAGGTAGAGAGAATGAAAAGTTGAAGTATATAGGACATAAACGTAGGTACCAAGTAAAGGGAAATTAAAAAGTGAACCAGACAAGCGGAAGTCGCTCTGCGGTAAGTTAGTTAAAGGAAAAATTTGTATCTTGCAAACCGACTAGCTGTGGTATGATTACTATCTGTATCGGTATAGGTATTTAGTTGTGCCCTAACTCTGTTGGCGAGTAGGTACATCACTCACCTTCGATTTGCCAACGACATAATATTAATGGCTGAGACAACAAAAGAGCTCTGCAAAATTGCTCGATAACCCCAGTAGAGCTTCCGAAATAGTGGGTCTTAAAATGAACATGGACAAAACCAAAGTAGATATAAACAACCATATACGAGTAGCACCCACTCCTATCAATATCAGAGACTACACTCGAAGTTGTGGACGATTACGTTTACCTGGGACGGACGGTCCAGCTGAGTAGATCTAATTTCGAGAAAGAGGTCAACCGTCGAATCCGATTCAGCTGGGAAGCGTTCGGGAAGCTGCGCGGTATTTTCTCGTCCAACATACCAGTATCTCAAAACGAAAGTCTACTACTACTGACTAATATGTATTGCCAGTGATCACATAAATGGCTCCGAAAAATGGTCGTTCACAATGGGCTTCACCAGAAGGCGTAACCCAAAAGATAATGAAAGGGCCTATGCTCGGAGTTACCTTGCGTAGTTGAAATAGGAATGATGATATCCGTAAGAGGCAGTGGCCAAGGTACATTGCTCGCAGAACAGAATATGGCAGTTGGGAACGAAAGTTTCTGATGCGGCGACTGCGTTTCGGAAGATACAGTGTTGGAAGACCTCCTACAAGGTGGACCGATGATGGTACCATCATCCGTCCACGGGTTTGGGAATCCGATGGATGTGCGACGCATAGCATGAATCATGGTTCGCCACTTGAGGGAGGACTATGTCCAACAGAGGACGTCTTTCGATGAAACCTAGTAATATAGTGGAAGACCAAGATGAACCTCACTCTTACCAGAGAGACTAGCCCGCAATAGCAGACTCACGTAGAAAAGGGAGAGGGAGGCCTTCGCCCAGCAGTGACTGGGAGTGGAAAATCGATACGATGTGGGTTTAGGTGTAAACATCAACGTTAAACTAAAACTAAATTTAATCAAATATCTGAAATTGGCATAACTCGATAAAAATACGGCCTGGTAGATCCGGGGCGGGCGCGTCGCGCGCCGTGCGGCTGAGTGGCATCGGCGCTCTATTTTATTTTCCTCTTAAAAAAAACCGCTTGTTTTTCGTGCCATTAAATAATTCAGATCTACATAGTAGAATGCTGGGTGTTCATAGCTGGTTTAAGAAGTGCAAGAAAACAATTATTTGTATATTAAAATATAGAAATTGGTATTGTGCCGCATTTGTTTTTACATATCTTTGAACTTTTGGTAGCTTCGGTAGAGTTCTTTGTGTAAGGAAGTTCGACTAGAAAAGTACCATCACCTCTCTTACATTATCTTCCGCTAACCAGCGTTGCTGGTGCTGTGATTTCACAACACAAGGTACCTTTTTCTTCTTCATTAAAAGTGAGCTTAATTGAAAGACCTGAAATTTTTTTCTGGTATTTCATGTATGACGCCGTTTCGTGACCTCTTACCCGCTGGTGGGCTCCAGTCAACGCGATAGTGATTACTAATAATTGAGAAGCAATCAATACTTCAAAAAAGCACAACTGTAACATGAAACAGTGCATGCAAAAATGATTCATACGAGGGCCCTTCCCAAGCCGTTTATCGTCGACGTAAACATGGTTTAAAAGCTTGTTGTTTTCGACCTACGCAATATTTGATTAAGAGGCAACGCGAAAAAAGAAAAACGGCTGAACGTTATGTTGGCATTCAGTAATTTCGTCTCTGGCTCGAATATTTTGCAAAACTTTTCCCAGGAAATACTTGTTTTTTTGAAAACCTTAAAAGTTTTTGAAAAAGAATGAAAAAATATTTAAATTTAATATCGATTCATTTTAATGCAAGGCAAGCGTTCCTATAGATATATTGAGTACAAAGTTTACGCGAAATAGCAGATTTTCGAAGTTTTTTTCTGGATTAATTTTATAAAAGTTTATGTTTTGATTTCAATAGAAACCTAGATAATATCCACAAGATATCTATGCTTCCAAAATATATGTAGAAAGGTATGTAATGACGTCATAATCGAGCGGTTGTATGGAAATGTATTTCGGGTTGGCCGCTCCTACCTTTCTCAACCGATAAGAGTACCTATTAGATCATACTACATAGATTATCTGGTACCGTATTATTGCGAAACGAAAACATACCAGCAAATAGGTCACCAGCATTACAAACAGTACCTAATTTTAAAGTCCAAATGATCGTTACCTGTTTACGTTTTGTCCTATATATTAGCAAGTCATAAGGCATCATGCGACGCACGTTGGTGAAAATGCGCACCTAAATAGAAATCCCGTTTTTCATCTTGAAACAGTTATTCATATCTAACGGTTTCATCGAATATTCCTTACAACGGTTGTCCTATATTTTGCATGCAGTATAAACACTGTATTTATTTGTGTACTAAACACAGTTCGCATGTGAGGTAAAATAGAACGTAATATGTACAGATAAGGAATGAAAAAGGATGCTTCTAAGAAATATCTATTCCAAGAAATTAACATACCATATCAACAAACTGAAACTGCATTTGAAATTTTGTTTCAATTACAAGACGGATCATCGCTCTGCACGCCTTCGAATTATAAGGAGAGGCGAGGAAGGCCGTATTTCGAATTATTTTAATTTAATTTAAACCAAATAACAATTTTGTATGCAGGTACCTATAACAACGGGGCTTAATATTGACAAACCTAGAACAGTAGCAACTCTAGCGAATAGCAAGAATTTTTTTACATAATGATGATGATGTCTTGATACATAAATTATCCACTCAACTACATCTTCATGCCATCAGCACACAAGATATTCATTCAAGACCCATATTTTCCGTAGTGCGGCGATGCTCCGCCCAAGCGGGGCACACCACCATATGCTCCGCCGTGTCCTCCGGGCAGTCAACACAATGATGACAGCCGGGCATTTCTTCCGCACGAAGCAGGTGCAGGAACCTCCCGAAATTACCGGTGTCCGGTGAGGACTTGCGTCATGCGAAAGGTGAGGACGCCCTGACGTCTCTCCAACCACCCCTCAGAGGGTCCCCTCTTTACTACTACCGCCATGATTATGGCGTGCCCATATTAGGATAAGAAATAAGAGGTATCTAAAGGTACCACAAATATATTTTATTTAACTATTTGAATACATAGTTAACTGTACAAAACTTCTTTACGGTAAATACAAACTTTGATTCCGGAACATCGTGCCTCCGTTTTTGTTTTTATTACGTACCTACTCCCCAAATTAATATTATTTTGCACAAAATTTTTGTTTTGTGTTAAAAAGGACAAGCGTGGTCAAGTCATTTGTGGATAAATGGCATCAACTTTAAGACAATAGTAACCTTTGACAATAATAAAAAAACATCAAATATCGTTATTTTGACAACGAAGTTATAGCTGTAGGTACAATTGTACATACATAAGCTCCTCCTTTCTGCAGACGGGTTAAAAGTACATAGAGTAGAAGATGGCTGAGTCGGTGAGAAAACATTGATTGCCTATAATTGAATCATTGCGCTTCAAAACGGGCATAATAGACCTGGGTGCGAGGCTCAAATGGGATGCACGTCAATTGGATGGGTCACGTCAGCCACGTGCATAGTGAACGCTGGGCTCGTCTCGCAGCGCAGTAGGTTCCCGCAGGGGGAATGCGAAGTAGATACCGGTCCAGAACGAGGTGGCGAGATTAGCAGATTTGGCCTCTTTCCCGTCATCCTCCCATTTTATTTTGTCATATTAATTTGTCATAGGGACTGAGTTATGTTTTCACTTCTTCAGCACTTGCGAGGTTTAGTTTATTTAGATCATTCACGAATTTGTTTTGCTAACATTTGTACGTTTCGCGAGCTTTTGTCTCGTGGCGTCTTCTTTTCTAGTTACAGTTGATTCAATCGATTCTTCTTCTTATAATAAATACTTGTAGGTATAGTACGCAAAATACTATATTTTCATTGATAATTCAAATATTGAGAAGTGGTCTACTAAAAGTCTAAAACCCTATAAAAGATCAGAATATTTTAATAAACCTCAGTTTAGAAGGGTACGTAAATGTTTGCGCTCGTTCTAGCATCCCCCCTATCACGTTTATTTCTCAATCTTTTCAGCACGAGTTCACTACTTAACTCCTTTTTATATTATGAAAGTTTCATAATTGTGCTGAAGCTCGATGCGCTCACTTTGGCCTTTAACTTTCACAAGCCTGCATAATTAGTTCAGCTAATGCCTATTCATTGAAAGAATTTTCAAAATCAAATCGTTCCTTTTAAAAATTAAAAATATAAAAAAATTGTAGCCCACCGGCATCGTTAACAGGTACCCAGCACCGGCCTGGACCAGGTCTCCCGAGAGAGGAATCTCCGAATAATACGTGCCATTTCCAGGAGTATTGCCTTCTGGATCAAGCGCTTGATGCAACTGCGTAAATTGCCTAAGAACCTTCTCAAATGATAATCGATATTCGTGGCTATAAAGCCAAAGGAAAAATCTTTCTATTTGACATAGGCTAAGTCAAGATACTTCTTATTATTATTAACTATAACAACAATTTAGCAGGAGATATCTACTCCTTCAAAATAATTATAGCCACCACAATATTACATTAACTATATCAGTAATTTTAGCTTCAATCTTGATATTTTATCTTACAATATGTATTGAACCACTCCGGGTAGTCGATAATTTTTTACCCCTCTACTTACTTACCATTTTAACTGCAATAGTAGAACTGTTACTATAACTTATTGCACTTTTAGAGCCGTGTAATAAAATTTTTGTTTAGAAGAAAGTTTTGTAAGACCGTACGTCTGTTTGCATAGAGACATTTTGTACCGAACTATAAAATGCTTTTGTAATCATTGTAGAAGGTAACGGTATCTCCGGTACAATGGGCGACGCCTAATTTTGGGACCCTTTTGTCTTCCTCTGTCTTAAAATTGCCGACTAATTTTGTAGGTAGGCATAGATAGGATTATTTTACACTTTCTTAGTTTAATATTTTAATAACCGTTTAGACTAGTAGGCACGTGGGCACTTTCCCATATAAGTTGACGAGATAATTATTTTGTCGATAATGATAGAAGCTAGCTGAATAGAATAGAATGCTTTCTTGAAGAAATTAAACGATCGGTACCTACATTGTTTTAATAACATGCATTTCACTGCAATTAAAAAATCAATTGCTTTTATCTACTCGTATCAATTTGAAAACCTATTCTAAAGAATGATGCCAGGATTTCTATGAAATCTGGGCCCACCTTCCAAAAGCTACGCGTGTAACAGCGTTGGATATGTATTTTTAAGCTGAATAAAAGTGACCATGGCGCCAAGTTCCAAATCTTAGACCATTTAGAGATATTCAAATACATGTTTTTTACAAATAAAATAATAATGAAGTAATTAATTTGTGTTAGCATGGCTTTTATTACGTGGGTTTTATATGATCTGGAAAGAGACAGTACACTGCAGTTGAATTCAAATATTTCTAATTACATAATTATATGGACTTTTTGTAATTATTTAATTTTCATCGTATCGCACGGCAGTGATTTATATATTTTACCCATAAATTCGCGTCTATCACGACATCGTCGTCAGTGGCAAGTTGGCAAACAAAACTACCATAGGTACACAAACATTCTAGTGACGGAATAAAGATTTACCAAAAATATATTAAAATAGATAATTTTTTGAAAAATGAATATACGGATCTACTATTCAAAAATAACTAGATGAAGTCGATTCATTCAGGTTCAGGAGGTTCTACTCGTATATTAACTCTTTCGCTTTACTCGGGAGTCAATTTATTATATAAATATCTCTGCGTTCGGGATTAAAATTTAGCAACCTTGGTTTGGTTTGGAACTTTACATGTCACCCGCGACTTAGACACTGCTTTAACCCTTAGTCACATAATCTACTGTTATGTATCAGTATCGAGTGTGTCGACATTCGTAATAGTCAGAAGACAAAACTACATTAAAATCACAAATTCATAAAGCTCCATCGTATTTGGACTTTGAATTAAACAAACGTCCGAGGTTCGAATTAGGTCAACCTCGTTTTCCTGTAGAAACTAATTAAATTCAATATGTTATTTACTGTATGCTAACCAAAATTTAAGCACGATTTGATAATATATATCACTATTTTATTTTTATTAATAAAGCACACCATCGACAGATTTTTAATTTCCTGTACTTGGCTCATAGCCTCATTATTCGTATCAGAACTTTGGAAAAAATCTGAACTGGGATTTTACTTTCTGTTAAATTTCAGGATTCTATACCCCAAAAAGCTGTGAATTTCTAAATCAAAACCTATATACTCTATTTACTGTAAGATTAGAAATTTAGAAAAACTTTATTTTACTGTTCGTCTAACCGATTTTGACTTTTATTCGTAACAAGTGACGGCTGCAGTAAATAGTTGGTATTGTAATCACTTTTTGCTTTTAATGTCAACCTTATGTCTATGACATGGAAGTCAAAATCGGTTGAACGAACAGCAAAACAAGTCTCTTTAAATTTCTAATCATATAGTAAATAGTGTATATTTAGGTTTTGATTTAGAAATTCGGTTTTACACTGCTGCTTGG
Source organism: Mythimna separata (assembly GCA_030763345.1). NCBI lineage: Eukaryota > Metazoa > Arthropoda > Insecta > Lepidoptera > Noctuidae > Mythimna > Mythimna separata. Next base: position 13,668,941 of record CM061167.1, on the reverse strand, counting down.
GGTAGAAGACCTGAATAAACTAGTGCGCATCACCATCAACGATTGCATCACTGCTTACCATCAGGTGGGATCGCAGTCAGGCATTCGTTTATATCATTTGAATTATTATAAAACATGAATCTGAAAAAAAAGAACGTTAATATAAAAAAGTAAAAAATAACAAACAACAAAGTGATCCTATTTCATGTTCTGTTTTTGCCTACTTAGGTATGGAACCCCAAAGAGGAGTACGGAATTAATTTAATTATAATAATTGGCTAGATACTTGAAACTTTCGAGAGGGGAATTCATCGGGTTGATGAATAAAAACCATTTAACCGAATATTATTAATCTTTCAAGTTCTTCTAGCATAATTAAATAAAATCAGTAAGTACTAGCATTTTCAGAACATGGAAGTATATTGTCTATTAAATTCTAAAGTAGTATCAGTACATGATTTTTTAAACTAAATATTTAATAGTGTACCTAAACCAAATCAAATAGTTTAAACAAAACACTATTTCGTAAGTAGGTATAGGAGCAGTAACAACAACATTATAACGTGTCATTGGAATTATCCAATTTAAAATGTCCTAACCGATAAAATATACTCCTGTCAATCACGATTCAACCTTTCTGTCTATCTTAAATTTAAATGATTGCGAAATGTATCTGAAATGAAGTGAAATCGACTCATCTCAAAATCAGGTCGCCCGTTTCTTTGCAACTATCGGGTTGGGTAACCTAATTTGTTATTCCAAGCATCTGTATATTGGAGCACATTATGTACTTACTTCACTTTGTTTACGGGATAACTTAACTGTGTACGTAACTTTTCGAGTATATGCACTACTACATCTGTACAATCAATTGTTTGTGTGTGTTTGTAACTCAACTCAACTCACCAATACAAGCATCATTGTTGTTTGTGTACGAGTGTCACAGTAAAATTGTAAAATATTGTTAGATTATCTACTTATCTCGCGAGTTTGTAAACTGTTGATAGATTGTCAACCGTAACATATTGGTTACAATTTAACGCATTATTTTGCGGTAAGCTATAAAATTATTTTTTAAATTAAATTATTTTTTAGAATTATTTTGCTAATGTATATAAAAAGTTAGTATCTAAAATGTCTACCCATTATAGACGCAAATTTTTTAAATACATACATTAGCAAAAAATTTTTTTGTTTACCGGTATATAAACAGAGGACAAAGGGTCCTTAGATAATATTAAAAGATTCGTAGCTGGCAAATTATTTATTTCTGTATGAGTTTTTTAACAACCATCCAAATTGCCTTGCAATTATTTTGAGCATTAACAAATTGAGATTTTTCGTAAGAACGTTTAAGATTATTAAATAAGCCGATTGCAAAAGTTAAATAACTTAGGTACATAAGGTACCTAAGTTATTTTGAGTACAGTGTATTAAAATCTGAATTTAGCTTTAAATGCTTATTTTGAGAACAATGTATTGAAGTCTAAAATTAGCTTTAAATGCTTATTTTGAGCACAGTATATTGAATTTGAAATCTGTCTTGGTTTTTGATGCACCGGATAAGACCGGGTGATATCCAAGGCTTGATAATTTTAGCCTTTCTTGAAATAGTGATATGTAACTTATGACTTTTATGAGTCAGAGCAATTCCTTTGAGGTTAGTTATTAAATTATCTGCAACATTGTTACCATCTGAATGGTCCCTGGGGTTAAATCTCATCATGGTCTGCATCTTTTACGACATTAGAATAACTTAAACGTGTAGTCTGTTGATTAGATTTGCGGTTCAGCGGTTCACTTTGATTTTATTAACACATAAAGCCGTAGCACCATGATCTGTAATACTCGGTTTTATTACGAATAGGAATTGATCTGTGGATTTGATTTTTAATGAGATATAGTCTAGGCAAGTATTTGAACTAGGTCTAGTGGGATGTAAAAAAACCTACGTAGAAGATATTCCTGCTAATTTGGGTACTGGTGTTTGGTTTAATATCAACGTTAACAACATTATAACAGATTGGCTGCTTTCTAAGGCAGAGACAGCAGTTTTCAAACTATAATAGAAATGATTTAGATTAGTATACGAAGCTGAACGATATATGCCAATGATTGCAGTGCCCTGAATATGAGAGATTGAGCAATTTGCGTCCACAAAGAAAGATTGTTATGTTACAGTACATTGTAGGATACTCTTAACGTAGATTACTACTCCATCGTTTCGAATGGAGTTTTTTTTATAGTGGGGTAGACGGTGTAGACGTTTATAGAACTGGGGTTGCACCAGTATTTTTCAACCGGTAATAAAGTGCGCGATCTTTATAGCCAATATTTATAAACGCTTATTGAAATAATGTCCTTTCGTTTTACTAGAAACTGAAGCTATAGCCTATATATAGTTACCCGTACTTTACTTAACTGCTTCTGCTTAACCCCATCTGATGGGCTAAGATTTTTAGTTTACGCTTGGGATGTCGTCGGATACGTGCCTTCACTGCTGTGATAACCGCTAGTTTCTGAATCGCGAGATGGGTTGCTCCTCTTACATTCTTTATAGTTTGTATCTTCAATGTGTCGACTATGTTTTACGACTCCATGATTGTAAACGAATTTCTTTTTCATTTTTGGCAAGCCTGAACGTTCAATTTTTTTAATTAGATGAAGTGTATATCTACCCAGTATTTGAAAATTGATAATAATAAGATTTTGACAGAACTTAACAGTTTTGACCCGTAACATAAAGGTACCTATAGAAAAGAGTTTGTTTTTTTATCGTTTTATAAATCGTTTACCGTACGGATCGAGAGAGCATCGGAAGCAGGTGATTTCTTTCGATGCTCTCTAACTTCGTACACACAAGAAGGTGATCCGTTTGCGAAGTAGTAAGTAATGCGGGTGAAGAAGGTAGCAGTAAAGGTGAGACTGTTGAAAGAGAGGCAACCCTCACGCCCCAGCCACCGTCGGAATGGCTGGGAGATTCCCAGCCAATGTAGGCGTACGCTTGGGGAAAGTGCCGCTTGCTAGGGTAGCTCGTCTTTCAAGACCCGGCCCGGGTTAACGGCGCCTTCACGCGCAACTAAAAGGGCTGTCGGCATTGTATCCATGTCCCGTTTGTTATAATATTACAAGTGTTTATTTACCTGCACCCTATTGAATGTAAGGCATTCATTGTGCGAGTTGTTATTACGTTAACGCTATCGAAACGTTTACCGAGTTCGGCTCTCTGATTGGTTAAGAGCTGAGAGTGGGTCAATTGCAACGTCATACACGTGTCGATTGCGTTAAAGTAAAACAAACTCGCACAAAGGAGTCTGATCGGCTCGTATTGTACCTGACAGCCGGTGGTACTTCGGACCCCGTTCCCAATACCGGTGGGATATCTGTGTTTATCATTCGGTATATAATATCAAACGAAATCGCGTTTATACTCGCACGTATGTATACCTTTTTATCCGCTAACTCCTCGACGAATTTTGATGTTATTTTCACTAATAGAAAGAGCAGTAATCGGGGATGGTTTTTGTGTAGATATACTTAGCACCCGTGAGAAGTCGGGGTGGGTCACTAGTTTATTATTGTTTTTTTTAAAATTATGCTGTATTTACAAATGTAGTTAACATGTATATTTAAATAAATAAACGATGAAACAAAAATCGTTTGTAAATAAAAGTAGTGAAAATAGCAACTACATTCTTAGGAATGTACCTAACCGTTACTTTTATGAAGCCACCCTCGAAGACAAAGACTACCTGCATCTTGACATGCTCGACAAAGACATACGCGTACTATAAAACTACTACTACCCTACTACGAGTAGTACTACGTACTACACATATTACTATACTACTGCATAGTGTACTAGGTATACAAGCGTGCAGAGTGGAACGTTGTCGTTCTAAACATTTAGGATTCTTTAGATAAAAAAATAAATACCAGTCCATACTATGTATATTGGGTGAAGGTGAGGAGTAAATTTTTCCTGAATTGTGGACATAATTTTTCTAGGTGATTTTTTTTTTGATAATCATCAAAATGACTTCTCCCGCTAGGTGCGCAGCGGGAGAGCGTGACAGACTTCTACTGACTAAAACCCGGAGTGGATTTTAGTCAGTGTTCCTTTCTTGCCCTAATTTAAGGGCCCCGGGGTTCGCTTTCGTCAACTCAGGTTTCCTAGGTGATGAAGTTTAATGACTTTATATTTAATTAAAGGTACTGTCGTCTTATCTGTTGAGGTGCTGTATGCTGAGTTGTTAGTGATGTAAATGAGAGTTGATGAATAATACTGTTGCTTTGTAAACTTAGTTTTAGATTGTTAACCTGGGAGGGCTCTTTCGTTTGTTAGTGTCAGAAGAGGTATTCTAGAATGTATTCTGCGGATTAAATGAAGCACATAGGGTAGTCGAAACGGTTACTGCCTTGCAGTCCAAATATAAGTATAGTCGTCGTGGGATATTTGGTCATAACTTAAAGTATGGCTCGCTAGACTCGTTTAACGAAAAGAAAGTAGATTGTACCACAAGCCCAAAGAGAATTAAACCACTTGAGAGCTGATAGACCGATTTCGTTTAGGCACACGACTCACCGCTGCGGGCCGGGGGACGAAGAAAATATAGCGGTTGCGATTGGCCGATGCAACAATGTCAGGACGAATATTCCAAACATAGTGATTCGCAAGTCAGTTTTGCAACAATAATATCGATATCGATAAAATCGATATCTACAAATTCTACATTTTTTAAAACTATATTGATAGGGTTTTAACTGGATGTAAATAAAACAATATGTAGCAAATAAATAGTGGAGTGCGCATCGGTACGTTTTTGTTCTAAATCAAAATTATATCAATGAAAAAAGAAATATTAGTTTAGAATAGCATTAATCCACTTTTCTTTAACTTCCGAATTATTTGGAAATCGAAAACATTAAAACGTAATATTATTTTTTATTTATTATTTGAAATCATCGATAAAATAATATTTATCAACTGCGTTTTGAAGTTAGCACGTCACTTCAGCACTATGTAGAAAGTACTTACGGATAGAAAGGGATAGACTTATCTAATATTCTAGTGAAAGTAAAGGACTTTTTCAAAAGACATCAACGCGTTATCATTTTTTCCGTAACCAACCAATTTAGCTTGAACCCTCTATAATTGCTAATATTGTAAATAAATATATCAAATTTTATTTACCAATGAAAACTTATGCCATCTTTTTTATAACTAAATATTCTAGTTGATTTCCCGCACCATTTAATTGCACAGATACTCATTTTTGTTTCGGATTTATTCAATAAATATTTATAAGGTACCAAAATTAAGGAGTGTGCACAGATCCAACAACTGGTCAGTACTAAAAAATTCACTTATATCGGCAACTAATATAAGTGCTATATCATGAAAGTGTCGCGAGCCTGAGACGCCCGTATGAGCGGTCAAGTGGTTTTATAGTCATTGCACAAGCCTAACACAAAAATGCTATGTTCTTTTAATTAATTCATGAATCCGCGACCGGTCTCATTGGACCGCGCTGCTATTGTGTCTCGTTTCGCGGGTATTGAAAGGTTAAATTATAATTTACTAAAACCAAATCATATGTTAGATAAAAATAAATATTAGTTGCACAAGTTAATCACTATCTCTCGACATGTTTTAAGATTAGATTTAAGACAAACAAAATTCGCTACTCTATGATTCTATAGTTTTAATTTCCTACACTTTTTTTTAGAGACTATTCAAGAACCGCATTTTATTCTCTTTTTTATCAGTGCCTAGTTTGATTTTTGCATGAATTGGTGCACGAATGAATGCATGTACATTTTAATTAAATGTTTATTTTCTTCAAAATAATAGTCTTTGAGGTGAGGTTTCAAATCTAATTATTCCCTTGGGTAGAGTTGCCAACCCCAAGTTCTAATACCAAGGGTTTATAGTTGAAAAAACCTTGACAACTCAGTATAAAAACAGGACGCAGAAATAGATAAATTAATATGTAATTTAAGTAATGATAACAATCATATTTTTCGTTGCGCCTTTGTTTCAGTACTTAGGGCAACGCGAAAACTCGCGAGCCCATGACATAAGAATTATAACAAAGTAGCATTACGAATTTTGTAATACTTGACCTTAACAGGGCGCTATAATAACCACTACCTAGAAACTATCTAGAACATCCCAGGACACTACAAAACTAGGACATGTTCTGGGAAAACGGAGCACTTGGCAACTCTACCCTATATATCTCTACCCATACTGCATTATCTTCCTAAATAGAGAATGACTTGCTTTAAGATCACTTAAAGCAAGCAATTCTGTCTCTAAAATATGTCATACAACCATCAGATTGAATGAGATTTAAAAGGGAAAAATCAAACAGGTGGTTTTAAAATTAAATCATAGATAAGTAAGTACCACTAACGACTGAGAATTTCATGAATTAACCTCACGTGCATTAATCTACATAAATAATATACATGTTTATGTAGAGCACATATTTCTGGTCCATACTACAAAAGTCTGCAGCCCGCACGTAATTCCAGGAACGACGAATGTTATCATTGACCCAGTGACCCAATGCACTTGGCTCCGAAACCTAAATGTTGCCCCCGTTTGCGTAGCTACCCGACTCAACCCCTGCCGCCCCCAACGCCCACTTAAAATTCGAATACCCCCTGTACAAACACTACGTAAAAAATAGTAACGACATTTTGGGCTAGTGTAATAAAAGTGGGTATTTAGAGTTTTTAATATTGGGCTGTAGTAACCAAAATAGTAGGTATGTTGCACAAAAGAGTGAAAGTAGAGAATATTTTTAAATATTATCTCTAAATGCCAACCCTATATTTTTGTCCTAAAGGCGCTTTGTGGTTGACAGGAAAATTAAAAGACTGAGTAAATGCAAGTCGTATTTTTGCAGCCATTGTTCTCTCTCGCGGGCGATAGGGTTTTTTTAATCTGCAAATTAAGGGCTAATTATAACAGCTTTATCAATATTATTACACAATTACGTAATGGAAATTAAACCAGGGCTTGTTCTTATAAAGAAATGGAATAGAAAATCAAAGCGATTTTAAAGGTAAAGCGTAAAAATAAAACTGAGAGGTTCTAGTTTTATTTACCTACTTGACGACTCTTTTTCTATTTCACGATTTGCTTTATTATAAATTTCCTTTTACCTCTTCAATTCAAGCTGACGTTTTATTATAAATTTCCTTTAATGTTTTAAAATTAAGAGGGCCTTTCCCGGACTGTCTATCGTCAACGTAAGCAACGCAATGTTTGATGTAGAGGCAACGCGAAAATACAGAGATAACGCCTGAACGCTCTGTTGGCATTCGGTAATTAGTCAAACACTCGATTATTTCACAAAACTTGTTCCGGGAAATACGTGTTTTTGAAAAAAACTTAAAAGTGTTTAAAAAAGAAATTGCGTTTTTCAGAACCTCGATTAAATGTGCAAGGTTTCTATAATATCATTAATTACTTTCGTTTTTCGAACGGAAAAAGGGTTACTGCTATAACAGCAAATAGTAAAAAACCAAATAAAACAAATATATATTTAATAAAAAAACATACACGTAATTTTTAGCTCTTTTTTGTTTGGCAACATGAAGAAGCTTGAAACATTCACAGAATATGGAGTAATAATATATTTTCAAAATAAATAATTAAATTAAAATAGAATTCATATTTAAGGCGGGCCTTACAACAAACTTGATTTTATTTTATTGCCGTTTTTATAGATAATGGTACGGAATCCTTCGTGCGCAAGTCCTATTCAATTTTATTCCTCATTCAGCACTTACGGTAGTTTCTTTCTAGTGTTAGGATGTTTATTTTTGCACAAAGATTTTTAATTAAACTTATCGATAACAGGTGTAGTTTTAATAATTAGATATTTTAAATTAATAAACCCAACATTTATTTATATCAAATCATAATCTGTAACAGTAAGTCACCAATTGATCCTCCTGCTCTAGGTTTGAGCACCCATGTTCTCCCATTTATCCTTCGTCCTAGGGACATGGTAACTCTTTGATACGTTCCCGCATCCCTAACAGACACCCTTACTGGCCACTTAGTTTTGTTGACATTTCTCCAAGGTGTACGTGGAACACTGCGCCTTCGACTGCTGAAACTTATAAACCTATGAGTGCCGTAACTGGAATAATTAAGGTGCTTAAAACATAGGTGCCGAAAGAGGAATAGGGGAGAGGTGGCATGAAAGGGACGCGTATTGAAAGGGACAAGACGAATATCTTGTAAAATAAGAAACTTCTCGAAACGAGAATATTTTTGTTCTGTGGCAATCCCGAAGCCCAACCATTCGTACCTAACGTCCCGCTTCTATCATTTCAAACATGGCGACAGCGAGCAAGTGTTCGTAATCGTATACAAAAGTAAATTTTTCGTTATTCTTTTGAAATGTTTTGTAAAATGTTGTAATTAGATAAGTATTGTTTTACCAGTGTTTTCGATTGACTTAGTTATCGACAAATACGAGAACAAAAGGTCAGAAAACATTTATTAATTGATAGTAGGTTTTAAAGTCATTTTTATTAGTTTTGTGTCATATTTATGAAAGGGACACGAAAAATGGTTATGAATGGGACGTCCCTTTCATAACTGTTAAATTCATAAACAGTACTTTAATAAGCTAATTAGTACACAATCTCTGTAATACCTAGAATCTGGCTAACAAATGACTAGTTTTAAGCTTTTCTTATCATCATGTTTTGCAATAAAAAGTATTCTATTTATTTGTCTATCTATTTTGTTGATTTTCTAGTAATATTTTCATTATTATTATTTTTGCAGTATAAATATACCCAGAACACTTGTAGAAGTACATAAAATAGAAGAAGTTGTGAATGAAACTGTATACAAGCATTATTAATTGTCTTAGTCTCTTTTATATATCTTTGTTGATGATTAAATGTAACCAAAAAACCAAATAAGTTAAGACAATTGAGTAAAACTCATATAAAAAAATATAAACACTTAAGTTGTTTAAAAAAAACAATTATAAAACGGTTAATTACTGTTTAATTTTAGTTTCAGTGTTTTCTCTAAATATTTTTAGTGAAAATGATTGGTTATTTTATTTTTGCTAGTTGCATTACTAGTCATAATTTTACGATTAGTACCTAAGTGGATTTATGTTAGGATAGCCAGATAACCAAACTTTAAGATTGTTTTTTGTTTGTAACTTAAAAAACTAGATTTTTAAATATTATCAAACTAGTATTAAGATATTGTAAAATGATTTTATATGGATATTATGTACTGTCCCTTTCATAAATGAATCCGTCCCTTTCAATACAGCTTATTTATGAAAGGGACAAAATCCTCATTTTTTTAAATCGTTAAAATGAGTACCTAAGAATAAGGATATATTCATTATTTACTTTTATTTCATTAGAAGATGAATGTAGGTTTGTCATTCAGGTTCAACCTATTTAAAATATTATAAAGAGCGTTCACTAGAACCACTAGAACAAAAATGTCCCTTTCATGCCACCTCTCCCCTACTTCTCAGTTTAATCCGTCCTGTACCTACCGTAAAGTTTATCTAACTTTAAAAGTACTACCTACACGTGAGTTTCTGTCTGCTGACGCCATTCCTGTCAATACCAATGGCAAATCAGCTCAGTATTGACGGAAAAAACGTGCTTTAAGGCTGTAGACTGTAGAGCTGATATATTTTTAGACATCTCGTAATATAATATTACAACCCTTGTGCGACTGAGGCGTAAAATAAACAATGCTACTGGGAAAATCAAAATGTCTATCTAACTGCCTGATTCATCGTAATATTTTTTTAGTCATATCTAATCTGTAAAGCTTTCGTCTATGCAAAACGAGAAACTGATTGAGTGACATATCAACGCACAGCCGAAACTACTGGGAGTAGGAACAAGAAATTTTGCACCAGGTTTCCTTTTATGACATAGCGAGCACTGAGATTTGATAAAAAAAAAATCAATCTAATAAAAGGGGGAATTACCTGGGTATGCAAAATTACATTTCGTGTAGATTAGATACCGGTATGTGTATTCTCCTCGGCGTGATGTATGGTGCACAGTGCACTTGGTTATTAACTATCATCCAGAAGTCCAAACTCGAGATTTGTCATCGAGCAATGTAGTGCTGTATACTCGTACTAGGTGTTAAATTAACGGATCGAGTTCAAAACACTTGCTCTCAAAAACCAGAATAGTTGACGTTTTTCAAAGGCTGAAATGGGACCCGGCCGCCCTTAAGCAAAGTTGGTGCCCTGGAACAGTGCGACGGGGACGCGGCAGACCACGAAGGAGATAGCGTGACGAATTAGACAGATTCCGCCGTAACTGGCAAGAGGAAGCGCAGACCCGCAAAAGAAGAAAGTAAAAAGATAGTACCTATGTGAACATATGTGTATATGTATAGGTCTTATCAATCAGTATTCTTAAACTCAAATCACAGAAATAAAACAAAACCTGTTCTTAAATCATTAACCTAGATAAAAAAAAACTCGAACAAATATTTCAATAGATCAGAAATAAATCAATGGATCGTCTAACCGTTTAGATCGATAAAGACATCGTCGTGACATACTAATATGCTTTGTATAGCGGTGTTATTACCGCAGGCTTACGATGCGTTACATCAACATGCGTCATGGGACGGAGAAAGTGTGACGTCAGTTGCGCTCATGAAGAAAGCATTGCGCGTGCGACTCTGCGAGCACTCTTGCTTTCGTCGGAGGCCGTGGCGTCTGTGCGATAGCGAAAACGGCATACTTCGGGTATACCTACCTTGCCGTCGCTTTTCATCCGGTATTCAGGTCTTGATTATGAAATCGAAACTATTGAGTCATTGTGGCTTATTATGCACGATATGTAGTTTCATTTTGTTTTGTGTTTGTAAAGCCGTAGTTGTTTCGTTGTTTATTTAAATTTGATCATTTTGGTTAGTTTTTTTGTCATGTTTGACGATGTCAGGAAACCACAATACGATAAGGATAGGGAAACGCTTTAGCTCTAACACAATTTTCTTCATGATTGCTGTATTTGCAGTGTAACAAAATCGGTGAATGTGAAATTTTTGATTTGTAGCGCTTGAGCAAAGGAAATTGCGAATGGTAAACTGGATCGGTATAGCTAGGTAGGGACATCATAGTTCGTAGTGAAGTCAAGCCTCGTCCGTTTGCGACGTGTTTAGTACTGTAGAACACGTCGAATCAAATTACATTGCGAATACAAGGCTGTCACAGACAGTCACTCGTTCGTGACCTGTTGACTGATTTTAACAAAATCCAGGTCAAGATCTTTATTTCGCTTTTGATATTGAATGGCTCTCGTTATGACTCGAAAATTACCTACGTAAATTTCGAATACGTAATTGCTTATTCACAGAATATTCTTGCCATACGACGTGGGTGTGTGTCATTAATCAAACATAAAATACACAAATGGATGCAATTAAATAATTTGATGAGTTACTCGATGAAGTTTTTGTACTATCGTGATTTTAAAAAATATCTCTGTAGTAGTGTTTTTCATAGATCGTTGTCACGACCGCCTCGTTTCATTAAACCTGTCATGCGACATAACATTACACAAAAGTGGAGTCCACAATGTTTTTAAGCTATCGCTTTAAATAAAATTCTTTGATTAGTTGATGGTTCCTAAGGATTTTTTTATTATTATTATACTACACATGCTGTGTTGACTTTCCGTTTCCTTCAAAAAGTAAACACGTTGCTGATATCTTTCTACATTTCTCTATTAAATGTAACTTGGCTGTCTGTAGTAATATGAATGATATTGATGTACCTATGTAAAGTTTTTCTTTTTAGGACAGTAAGGGAAAAGGCTAATCCACATTGAATCCTTGAATAGACTAAACCTAGTTTTCATTAATCTGTCATGTATTCTCGTTCAACTTTTGGTACGGTTTTTTTATTTGTTTCATAATTAATAATTATTATAAACGATCGCTATCGTACCTATTAGGTGATCATAACTGTAACTATTTGTTAAATGAATACTTCATTTGTACCAAAATACGTATAAAGTTGAAAAAGTTTCAACTTTGTTTCTCGGCGGGATTAAGGATAATGAAGCTCACCGATTCCGGTGAAATTATATAGTCTTCTGGGAAATCCTTGAGGTATGGTTTAAAAAAACGACATCCAGTACCTATAATGTTAGGATTGCTGAATACCAAATAAAAAGAGAAATTTTTGTTTATTATTTAAATATTTTTTTTTAATTCTCTGTTTGTATTTTATTATTTATTTTTTAGAATTTCAATAATAATGGGGCGGATAATGGACAGTAAAAAAATTCTAAAATGTTTTAAATAAAAAATCCAGCCTAAAAATACAGTTAATGAAAAATCAATAAGTAATTGTCTATTTGCCCATAGGTAAATTTTCTATAGGTGTATTATCATGTTTGGTCTTGAAGTTGGATAAGCAATTGTCGGTGTTACACTTGTATGTATTGCTGCAGTTACGTATGCGTACAGCGAACACAACTCATAATCGAATGCAGTGCGAACGTAAACATTAGCTCGGTGTTCGCGGCAACCCTGCCCTGCTGCGGCACTGCGCGCAACTGGGTCAGTGGGCCGCCCCCCGCGCCGTCCTCCGCCCGCTCGGTGGCGCAACCGCGCGAACGCGCACTAACATAGACCTGGATCGCGGGAAAGTGGGTCACCGACTCACTTTCACTTATTACATGGGCTCCTAATCGTTTTCCATTGTGCGAGCGGGCAGGGGCCTGCGGGTGGCGGCGGGGCGCGCATGCGGGAGGCGCCGGCACGCGCGCCGTTGTCGCCGGCCGGCTACCCGCCAGTCGATCGCGGTACCTCTACCGAGCGGCACGCGTGCCGCTTGATGTTAAACTACTCATTACGATCGTAACATACCACGCGCTGTCAACACTTGTACGAACAGTAGTAATAGTTACTTTGGTGACTGACACAGACGCTAAACGGCTGTTATCTTCTTACTCCGCTCGTATTGAACAAAAATGTGTTGGATTTATGTGCTTCCTACAATAGTGCTTGAACAGGTGCAGCCTGCGAGCGGTAGCTAGTGTTGCGGCCAGACCGCTAGTGAACTCGGTGACTGTGTGAACGTTGTTGCGGTTGAACGCCGCCGTAGGGATTTGTAATAAACAGCCGCACTGAGCGGCCGAGCATGACGATGGACCAGCAGACAGGCCTCATGTCCCTCAATATGTCCCCGTTTGATCTGAGCCCAGGTCCTGAAGGATCTGGCTCAGGCGGGGGTCCCTCGGGAGCTTCGCAGCAGTACGTGCCGCAAGGCGCTGCGTACCAGTGCGCTCCCGAGCAACAATCTTTCGGATATGCCAATCTGGACGCTTCATATCTATTTCCAACAGGCGCCGGTGGAGAACCAGGCGCTTATTTGCCAGCAGCCGGCACAGTGTGCGACCAGACTGACACCAAGGATGTAATCGAAGAACTCTGTCCCGTCTGCGGAGACAAAGTCAGCGGATACCACTACGGACTACTAACGTGCGAATCCTGCAAGGGTTTCTTCAAGAGGACCGTTCAAAATAAGAAGGTTTACACGTGCGTCGCTGAACGAGCCTGCCACATAGACAAAACACAACGGAAGCGCTGTCCATTCTGCCGCTTCCAAAAGTGCCTCGACGTTGGCATGAAACTCGAAGGTGAGTAACTACTCATTGTTACTTCTCATCTGTCACTTCATTATCGAAATCTACTTTTTAATTCATATGTCGCCAATTCACATCATCATTTCAGGGTGCGTCTATAACAATTCATGTCGACTGATCGCAACTATTGGCCTAAATAGGATTACATCATTAAACCTCATTTAATTCAATAAGACCTGGAAATAATGTTTCGTCTATGGCATAATATCGAAGTAACGAATACGGCGATTCCCCCGTCGACCTTCACCCACTTAGTAGTAGAGCTCGACCCTGAGACGCTGCTGGGCGTCTCAAACTGGCATTGGGAAAAGATCAAACATCGACAATAAGGATAAAATCAATCAGACATTCATTCATTAGGGTTAAGATGTATCGTTTAATTTATGATTCTACTTAAACTTCTCCGTATGCATTAAAACCAACAAATATTGTAGACAATTTCCAAATTATGTACGTAACTAAAGTAGACCAAGTTATTGTTATATTCATTTATAAATTTTTGTAATCAATTCTATTGATAATATTTTCTCGAATCAATTGTAATAATGTAATTCAGATCAAGATAATATCCCCAGAATTAACTAGCTATCAATCACAAACAGAAAATTGTCACTGAACAAGTGATCTTTTCAGAATAAAGACTGGGTCATTTCCGGAAAGTACTTGAATGTGCCATTATTGCAAAAATAATTGCATAAGTTATCTACTTATTACTTACTTTAGCGCTATTTGACAAAAAATAATTGCTTAACACAATTAATTAACGTTATCGATTAGCAGTCTATTTAGTGACACCAATTTGTTCAGGCTTGCTTTAAAATAAATTAGAGACAACATTCATTATGTTTGATGTGTACTAATTAGCTTAAAATATTTAAGACTGTTGGTACCGTACCGTCTTTATTAAAAATTTGAATAATAATTAATTCAAGACTAAATTCGTAAACATAGGCATATACTATATTCTTCATTATTTTAACATTGACAGGGCAGTCAAGTAGTTCCTAACTTATCATATAATTTATAGATCCAATGCGTAAAAAAAATTGTAATGGATTACCAAAGTGGTCTCTGTACATTAGACGTTGTAGTAGTAATTGACCGTGATACAAGGGTGCGGTTACAGGTGGATGTTTTGAAGGTAATTTATACATTAACTTGTAGTTAGGCGATCGCGTGGGGCGGAGCTTGAAGTGCGGATCGTTCTAAATTTAAAACGCGCGCGGCCGCAGAGCGCCCTGACCTACTTGCGAGCGGGGCCGCGATGCGGCGCGCGCGCTGACTGTGTTAGTGCGTACTGCTACGTTACTGCGCCACTGTGTGCGTGAGACATTCGCCATTGCGCGTTTCGCCAGATGCTGTGATGTTTGCAACATCTAATAGTCTAAAATGTTAGTAAAGAAATCTAGCCGCATTGTAAATGAATCCATAATATCAGTAGAATACATTCCTCAGGATGTTATCCTAGAGGAATGTATGCCCGTCTACTGTGTAATAGCTACGAGTACACCTACTTCCAACATGTTTGTTCCAAATTCTGTTCGACACACAATTTGAAAAATATAGAATGAAGCGTAATTCCAATTACTACCCTGAACAACATAAAGACTGAAAGCTTAACAACGAGGCCACTGAAAGCCAATTTATAAAGTAGGATATTTCAGGACTGTATAAGAATGAAAAACAAAAAATTAATCACTTCAGAGATTTAAACATAACTGTTACAAATAATTTAAGAGCATTCATTGAAGTTACAAAAACTTCAATCTTCGAGATTACAAAAGTAAACAAAGAATATTTATCGCAAGAGTTATATGTCAGATGACACAATTCACACAAATAGTTGCCTGACCCGAATAATGGGTGTTGCGAGAGCCTCGCACCGCCTGCCCGACCTGCAGCGAGCCTTGTGCAATGCCACCGCCACGGCACCAAACCGATGGACTCTTAAAGCCTTTTTATTTAGCGCATGGTATTCTTTTCAATTCGCGTTGTTACCGTATATGACACAATTATAAAACGGTACAAACAAAAATGACTACCGAAAATATGCGCCAAATTAATATAAATTTTCAACAATCCTTTGTGCTAATATTAGCTTACAGTTAAAGAGAATTCATCCTTTTATTGCAAAACGAGGCACAAGTCATGTTAACCAAAATAACAAAACGTTTCACATAGATATATACGAATATGTGCGCAGTGCGTAGCCACAAATTTCTATTAACGTTAGACAAACAGCATAGTTTGGGTTGTTTTCTATGAATTAACAATAATAATATCGAATCCCCAGTCTGTCTCGGCTAGTGTCTGAAGCCCTTCCCGTTTATTAATAGGCTTGTAGGTATTAATGGTTCCTTTCTGTATAGTCGCCGCGCGAAATTACTCGTGGCTTACGTAAGCGCCTTCAACATTGCTACGAGTAGAGTTGCGACGTGTTGCTTCACTGTAAAGTCAGCTAAAAAATAACATCAACATGGAAAAGCTACAAAGATTTCTATAACATATTTAATAATTTATCATAAAGTTGCATTATATCCGATTCGTGTGGTTCATAGTCTAGTGGGGGTTGTGGATCGGGCGTGCGCCGGCGACTGTATCGCGCGTTTCGACACAATCGACCGTCGTCGGTGGGGTACGCTGCGCAAGCGCCGTTTCACAAGACGTTCGGTCGACCTGTCGCAATGGGCTACCCAAATGTGACCTGGACACGTATCACGTTGCTTATCCGTGCATACATATGCCGAATTTAATGAATTATTGCAAATTGGATGTAAATGTGTGTAATTTTGTAGAGATCGTTTAGAGAAATAATTTATTTTTATGACTGGTAATGAATTACTGACTGTAAAATCAAATATATTGACTAATTATGAAATCTGAAACTGAAAACGTCGATTGAACGTAAATTGGAATATGATTATTCAATGTACAGAAGACATTTGATATTATTCGTAGGCTATGTAGGTATGTGAAATTAGACTACGGTATCAGCGAACCTAATAAGCTTGCATCACGATATTTACGTACGAGTTACGACGTTCACGTTTATGAAATGACATGACGTTTCGCATCACAAATGGTAATTTTAAAGCGTGCAATTTCTTACTTTCAAGGTGTCGAAACAAAGTACGCGATTATACATTTTCAGCTGCTGACTAGCTATATTAGTGAAAAGACAATTATTTATACTTTGCTGTATTGGTTAGGGGAATGACAATGGCAAATGTAAGCCTGGACACGGACACAAATAATACTAAATGCATAAGTAGTAGTTTATTACTTAACTGATTGACTAGACTACGTTTAAAATGATTCAGTCCGTTAACTATCTTCAACAGACAGCTAGCCTGAATGGAATAGCTTCTTAGTAGTGAATTAATGAAGAACGCGGTCTTGATAGAGAAATAAATAATAATAATTTCACTTAACAATATTAACCTTCTTCAAATGCCAGTACAGGTATACATGTGGACTAATTAGTTCCCATAGTGGTTCGACCGCGGCCGGTGCAACGGACCACGGTCGACGAATAATGATGGTTGTTACACGGCCTGCTGCTTTCAGTATTCACACTAGTTTACGTAATAAAGCCATCGAATGATACAGTTTTCGATTAATTATGTAGTCTTTATGCAAATATATGCAGTAATTATAATGAATTGTATTTAATCAGCTCTTCAGTGCGACGTTTACTAAAACAATAGATGAATATTTTTCTTAGATCCAGCACTCAAAATTATTTATTCGGTATCTCTTTACGGCTTTTACAAAAAAATATAGTATAGTAAGAGATTCCCAGAACAAATTAAAAAGTCGGAGTCATGTTGTATGATACTTGGAAAATATTCACTAGAATCGTGAAAAAGTTTAATGTCTACAAATATACGGTGAATTACTAACGGGATGGTATGTTTATCCCAATTATTAAACCTAATTTTGTCACAACGATGTCACACTGTCTAGCTTGGTGAACATTTAATGAAGTAGTTACATCAATTATAGCGGATAGGGAAGTCAGTTGCCAACTTTTGCCACTAGAGATTAGCATCGCTAAATTTCATACCTGCAATGGTAGTTAAGAGGGTTAACTTTTATACAATATTAAAGAAGGAAAATACGGCGTTGTCCCTAAACCACAAAGCAGTATGACTCACACTCAAGCATTGTTGCTGAACTCAAACTTTCTTGTTCGAAACATGTTAACATAACCATAACCAATCCAGTTTGATTCAAACCAATTCATCTATTCGAATTGGAATCATATTATGAATTCCAATTATTATTATCCCATGTGTCAACGATAATAAGAAATCTCAAGATCAGCCGGTGAACATACAAGACGCATGTAATAGTTGCGGAACGCTATAACGCAGGGGGTTGGACGGCCGCCGGCAGCGACAGATGTTAGATCACAATAAAAACTCGCGCGCCAGCCGACTATTTCGGCGCGCTGCCTTGACCCGAATCGAGTGTTTCGACAGAGCGGCCTCGTACACCGGGCCTTTCTATTTTTTAGGCATTACCTGTCGTATTATTACGACAGTTCTACCAGTGCCGCCATCTTGGAAGGATTTTGGTGCGCAGGCGCTTCAAGCACGCCTCCGTGGCGCAAAAACCGGTTTCGGTGCGTAAAATCATGTTACAAAAGTATGCGCATAAAAGCTTCCATCATGAAAATGTTCAGAAATTCATTTCTGTTATTGATGTAACTCAAAAAAGCACATTCTGTGAAAAAGATGCACCTCCAGGACATGCTGCAGGTGTTCTGCGAGGTGTATCTTTTCATGTACAGTAAAATCTGATCAGATTCTTACTGGTGCTAAATTCTACTATGTATTGATGAGATCTTGACACAGTTCGGTGGATCATCGCGGGTGATTTATCTAGGTTGTGTAACGATCGCCGCTGCCGCTATCTGGGCGCGCGATCGAGTGCGTGCGGGCGTTCGGATGCGATCGGCCAGTTCCGCCGGTACTCGGACGGGAGGGGACCGACAGGGGAGAGGAGGGGCACTGCCAGCCTTGACCAAGTTTCACCGAGTCGTCGGTACAAGGAGCGATCCCCACCTCTTCCCGTCCTTTCGGTACATACTATTTTTTATCTCGTTGACACGATTACTTCATTTGACGGCCCTGACGCGTATGCCAAGGTTGAAACTTTGGTAGTGACAGGTATGAAGTTAGATTTTTGTACGGGGGTAAAGGTGTCTTATTTTCTATCTAAACCGTTCCCGCATCCAGATGGTATTCTCGAGACATGATGCGCTTTCGTGACCTCTTTCCCAAGGTCGACCTTGACCCATCTACAACTGGGGCAGTTCTACAAATAACTTCAGAATCCGAGGTGAAGTCAGACGTATGTATCTATTTCTGCACACCGGCTGTTTGTCACAGCGACGTATGTTTTTGATTTGTAAAAATGACCTTGACCTTGATCTAGTTTAGTCGTGTTATAAACGACTGACCTCGTTTACCGCATTATCGGCTGCTATACGCTATGTGCTCATTATATTTAAACACTAGATGCTTAAATCAACGCATTGAAGTTTGTTCGTGCATTTGCTCTTTTTTATAAGTACTTTTACTCTCATGTCCGGCCAAAAGCGTCAGACACACGCAACACTATCATCCGAGCCGTTTTCAATGGACCCGTTTATATGTTAATTTTCGTAAAGATTTTGCAACACAAATGAAACAAAAAATAAGCAAATAAAGATATAAATGTTCATTAAATCTTGGCCCTTCAAATAAGGGATGTTTTAATAGACATAATATAAAATAAACTATTTAATCAAGGCATAGCTTAACTGCGAACCTAATAAGTAATAACCGAACCTTGAAGTGACATCTTTGACATTTGAAACGCTTTTACCGAACTGCTAAATCCTCGTGTGTCAAGAGTGGACTTGATGATAACCTCATTTAGTTAAAGATATTGGTAGATAATATAAAACATTTGTTTAACAAAGAATTTTATTTATTATCAAGCTAATCTGGGTTTGATTTGTTATCAAGCTTTGTCCTGTTTATGATAGGCAGTATGCTTTGATTCACGCTCTCCAGCAGAGATCTAAATGACTGCATATTCTAAGTCAGAATTTAAAGCGCTGTTATAATATTGAATTTGAAAAGCACTATCACTAAATTAATTTAAACAAAATGTGGAAGGTGCATATAAATCTTATAAGACCGATTAGTCAACTTTGTATGAATTAATAACTTGCAGTAAATCATAAAAATAAGTATATAAATTGCTGTTTATATATTATGAATTCACAACAAGTTATTTAAATAGTAAACAACAAAAAATAATCTCAAGCAGAGTTGACAGAATGATTAACTTTATCGAACTCGCATTGTTTTGAAGCACAGCCTCTCAGATTGGTCTCTTTAAAATAATCATCAGTGTCTTAAATAGTTCGTGACAATCATGACTCAATACCAGTAGCACGATTTCTGAGGCGTTACGATTACCGCAGTCACTCCAAAAATTAGTAGATAACTATTCTCAGCATGTCGAGATTCCTCGTGACGTGCATGAGGAACCGCTACGATTAGTTACGAGTACGAAACTGGTATGTTAGTACATCAACATGGTTCAGAGGTGTACAAGGGGCATTAAAGATAGCACACAAAAGGAACTTTTATATCTGCAACTATGGTCTGTTTTTTAAATCCGGAGACTGAATTGACACAAGTAATGTCAAATTTACTATAGGAATGATGCCAATTCCTTTGTGTTGTAATGTCATTTTAGTCTCAGGGTTTAAAAAACAGACCATAAGTTGTTTTTCACATCTATGATAATTACGGATTTCTGTGACAGCGCGACAAAGACAAAAACAAGTTGATGGGTGACTAAGTTGCTCGTACGCGGCTTGTCTTAAATCCATTAAAAACATATTGTACTGTAAAACACAGAATTAAAGTAATTAAAGGTAATTAATAATTTACCAGTGAAATCCATGACTTACCGAGCCTTATTAGTAAAAGTCCGAGCGTTGTTGTGAAACC
Source organism: Mythimna separata (assembly GCA_030763345.1). NCBI lineage: Eukaryota > Metazoa > Arthropoda > Insecta > Lepidoptera > Noctuidae > Mythimna > Mythimna separata. Next base: position 13,648,251 of record CM061167.1, on the reverse strand, counting down.
CGCTAGTTTCAAAGCCATTATTTTCCTTGTGATCCTTGTCATTAAAGTTACTTATAACAAATTATTTCATTCAATCAAAAGGTAGATACTAAATTATAGAGTAGCACTTTCGTAAAATTTATAAAATTTCCAGACTTGAAAAAATTTAAATCTTGTTGATGACTTTTTAAAATTTGTATCTATGTGTTTATGGATAACTAGATTCAACTAAATAGACTCTAATTGATTTGATAGATCTAGGGAATACTAGTCATTACTAGTAAAATATATATTAAACAAGCCACTATTACAAAATTGGCAATTTGATATATCTTATTATAAAAAAATTACGATTAATTTTTTATCGTTTTTTAATTCATTTGGTACTTTGAAATGCAAAAATATCCAAACAAATTGCTACTCAACAAAAAAGCAAAAAGCTTCAAATCGCAATGATGGAAAAAATAGTTGAAAGGATTCGGCCATCCTGTAACATCGACGTCTAAGATTGGAAACCAAACTAGTTGAGGAGTCTAGACGGAAAATGGTTTTAATTGGGTTGAAACGTACGTAATATACTGTAATTATATAGACTAAAGTCGGGATGTCCGTCGCAAACAACAAGCTGAAGGAAGCCAAAGTGAATAAATATCTCAACGGTCCAGAACTAGACATGTCTGACGAAGAATTACTAAAATGACGACTCAGAATAAGAAGGCAGACGACTGCCGACGAGCCTAAAGATTGAATAAACTGATTAATTTAAAATCATCAATTCTGTCTAAGTTCAACACTATGTCTAATAAAATATTGATTGATGACTCACATATGCAGGATATGTATGATTATTAGGTAACGTGAAAGACACAATACATAGTATTGAGTTTTCATGAAAAGTACTCGGTAAATTAAAACGTTTGTGTTTTTTGACATTACACAATAGAAAATTTACGTCTTATAAGGCGCTAGTTGGTAAATTATACTTTAATTTTACTGGTTAATGTGACGAACACTGTTATACTAGGGTTTCCACTTGGATATCACATGCCATCACGTATATGCATCGCTACTTATATTGTTATACAAAAACTGCGGACTGCATTGCAACGTAGTGTAGTAGTGGAACCTTTTTGTTAAACTTAATTTTCTTGGGGTACTTTACTGAACATACTATGGGTAAGGAAAATACGCATTTCGTTTGAAACGAGAATACTAGGAACTTTTCAAGGCAACTTCCCGTACTGCAACTGTGCAAAAAATCAAGTAACTTAGCATATCAAGAACTCTAATACTTTGTCGGAATAGATAGAAATAATGTCTTGACAAGTGGCATTTAATTCTAAAATAAACAGAACATTAATTAAAGAAAATCTTAACAATCTTAAGCGTCACTTGCAGTCGATAACGGATATCCGATAGGTTGGTGATTGTGGTTTCAATCTTAGAATATAATGCAACATTTTCAACAAAGTTTTTTTCATCTTTTACCAACTTTTCAAAAGAGTCTGCGAACTTTACCTATTTGGCATATTGGAAATTTTAACCAAAGAGTAAATGTTTCTACAATTACAAATCAATGAAGCTATGGTATCCCATAAAAAAAATTAGGAGAATAAAGAAGAATTAATTATAATTTAACTATTGAATGATAACGAGGCTAAATATTAACATTTTTCACTGCTGTCATAAAAATAGCACACCACGGACTTACTACAAATATTTTTTCCTGCTCTGTCAAATCCATCTAAAGGTTGTCTTTAAAAATTGCTTTTAGCGATAAGACCGCCCATTGTTACACCCTATTAACTTTAAGCTCCTACTGTAATTTTTTATGAGGTAAAATAAAGATTATAATATCTATCTGAAGAGGATTTTCTAAATAATGAAGCTATTCAAAATAAACAACCATTTAACTTCGTAAGTTACTCAAATAATCCTAAGAGACATGCGATTCAGCATTATTTACTGAAAATGTATTAACTAATAATAGACTTCTGCTTGACTCGTTATAAACGAACGCATACAATCCTTTCGTGAAATGACCCGGTCTGCAATATGAAACTGATGGAATTGCACACAGCAATGCTTAAATCCGTTACGCTCGCCGTCTCTTTTGAACCCTTTGCAAAACCCTGTAAGTCTGTCTTTATCGCGCAGTGGCGCGTTGGCTACAATAAAAACTGGTTGTTATTTTTAACTCGTGAGTTGGGCGGACCGGCGACTTACTGAAAGCCCCTTTCCGTTCCAGGTTTAGTGTTAAGTATATACTTGCAGATTTCAATGTGTTGTAAGTAACTTCATGACGAATAAAATTAGTTGCCGCTATAATACATGGAAATATAACCAAGTCTTTTTTACACTTTGAATCAATTACCTTAAAAAATACTTAACTTAATAAAATAATGATCATAGTAAAATCTGATGTAATCAAATGTTTTAAAATTGACATGTGTTTTTCAATGTTATTCGTAGCATTTTGGCTCAGCACTGGTTACTGAAACTATATTCGTAGCGCAAAATTTGACAGGCCGTGATTGTTTTCTTTTTTTGTGAAATGAAGTATTACTTATTATTAAACGAAGATGCTTTAATCTTTCAAAAAATAAGCAGACAGTAGAAAAAATCTCTCTTTAGCAAATATGCAAAACCATCGACGTTCTGTCAATATTATTCACGTAATTTTGTTTTGAGATTATACTAGAAATTCAATAATCTGACATTGGCACAATTTGATGGCTCATACGAAGATATTAATCAAGCCGTAATGTCACACTTTTCAAATTTTGATTTATAGATTTATAAAATAATTCCTTAGTAAAAACTGCATCAAGAGATTCTTTAACGATGTTAATGAAAAATCTGAGTGTTCCACAGTTTCTTTGATTTGATTATGAAACCCCCGTTGCAGTATTAACCAAAACATTGTAGTTTTCAAATTAGCATCTTGGTAACAAAGCATATCGATATACTATTCAAGGGCTCTACGCAGTTAGACACTGGTTAATTTTTCTTACTGGTTGATTCTATCATTTCAGGTGATTTTTGTTAACAATCCTGACTATGAATGACCATTCATTCAGTCATCATTCTGTCTGTTTTTACTTAAATCAAATTAATGACTTCAATAGGTATTCATTTTATTTCTAAACTCTTATCTTAATAATCGTAAACGTTTCTTTTACCTTGATCTACTTAGATAATACTTGCTGGTTTGAAAAGCCCCTTTTTCATAAGTTTGTATTTAGTAGAAATATGCGATATGAGATTTTAAGATAAATAATCGATGTTTTTGGATCCAAGATTACATTTAAAACAGAATTGATCAAAGTTTGGCCTTTTCATTGAAACAGTCTATCTATCTTGATACTTTTATAATACTTAACTATAGAAATATCTTAAATATACAGACAGCCACCTCATAGAGTAAACTGTTGGTTCTATAGAAATATGCATTTTTGGACAAGAATGTCTTACAAAAGCAGCAGGGTTTTTCAAAATAGGTTTTTAATTTAGATTGTATGGATATTCGTCATTTTTGCCGATGGGAATTCCTACAGAGCACCGGTTTACAACGAACCATAGAAACTAAACATTGATTTATTTTTCGATAATTTACGTAGAAGAATTTACTTTGAACTTTATTTCCGCAACATGTTTTTTGCAAGATATCGTATACAAAAGGTTTCTGTGCCTTACAAAACGTCGATAACTTAATGCAGCAATGCCGCATATCAGATCACTTTATGCAAATGCTATAAACTTTTATGAAATATTTTATTATTTAAATTAGTTTGGAATTAACATTGATTACAAAGATGTCAGTCAGTTTCGTGTACAAAGATTCGGAACAAACATAAATTGCTGGTATCGCGATTCGCGAGGAGCGCCGTTCGGAATTTGGAATTCAGCCAGAATCATAAAGAACGGTCGAGTCCGCGTGTGTCATGAGGCCACCGTCCTAAATTTCAGGCTCAAGTTATTAAATATTTATTGAATGCCAAACAATTACTTGCAGCAGTAAACTATGATGTAAAACTATCACGCGGCCAAACATTAACATAATAGTCTATAAACTTTTGATAACTAGCAGGCTAATATGATGTCAAGTGTAGAGTATATGTAAATACTAAGCCATAAATCATATTTGAATAATTAACTAGATAAACATGTCGAATACCTACTCATTTGGAAAGGATATTTGAATATATCTTCCCTAATATTAATGGCGGCTTTGTCTAAAAACTTTTTCAAGAAATAATATAATTATATACCTATATATGTACAAGTATCAAAATTAGTAGAATAAAAACTTAGTACAAAGTTATAAATAGTTGCACTGTGTTTAGAAGGAAGTTAGAAAGAGATTTAGAAGACAGAAAAATGCTTTATTTGACAGACAACCCGTAGTAACTTATGATAAAAAAAAACGAATGACTCTTACCCCTACGATTTATGATCATTTGAATGAGGTTACAAGTTATTTTAAGTCGACACGGCAGTGGCAAGTCTGATGTTAAATAAGGAGTTAAAGATGGGGATAGGGATCTGAACATTTTTGCGATACAGTCTATAATGGTCACCTGTAAAATATCTAAATATTTACTTCCCAGCATGACAATTACAAAAAGATAATCAAATCTGTACTTAATCCAAGTCTTCATTGTTTCCATTTTTTGGTGACTTCAGAATTCGTAGTCCATAATCACGTATTTAATTAATGATTTTTGTTTCAGCTGTGCGGGCAGACCGCATGCGGGGTGGTCGGAACAAGTTTGGTCCCATGTACAAACGAGATCGCGCCCGTAAACTGCAGATGATGAGGCAACGACAAATCGCAGTACAGACATTGCGTGGCTCTCTGGGTGACAGCGGACTGGTTCTTGGCTTCGGATCTCCCTATGCCGCAGTGCCAGTCAAGCAAGAGATACAGATCCCACAAGTGTCGTCGCTCACGTCATCGCCAGAATCTTCACCCGGGCCCGCCCTGCTGGCTGCGCAGCCGCAGCCGCCCCAGCCGCCGCCGCCGCCCGCCCACGACAAGTGGGAAGCACACTCGCCGCACTCAGCCTCGCCGGACGCGTTCGCGTTTGACGCCCCAGCCACAGCCGCCGCCACGCCATCGAGCACCGCCGAACCCCCCACAAGCACTGAAACCCTACGAGTCTCACCCATGATACGCGAATTCGTACAAACTATTGATGATCGCGAGTGGCAGAATTCGCTATTTGGGCTCTTGCAGAGTCAGACTTACAACCAGTGTGAGGTCGATCTCTTTGAGTTAATGTGCAAAGTTTTGGATCAAAACTTATTTTCACAAGTGGATTGGGCGAGAAACACCGTGTTCTTTAAGTATTTAAAGGTGAATTTATAGCTAAGTATGAAAATCCTATCCCGAATCCCTGAACCCTGTCCTGGTGTACACCGACTTTGCTTGCGAATGCGACGCCATTGCGCTGCTGCATTGTCTATTATTAATTAAAGTCGATTGTAACGCATTGCGAATGGTTATAGTGATTTACGTACTAACAGATAGTGAGTAGTTACGATGTGGTTGTGTGCGTGTAAGGGGCGCGTGTGACGCAGCGGGCGACGCGGTGCCTCTCGCAATCGATAGGCCGCGCCGCCCGCGCCGCGCCGCACCAACTGGGTCAAGTTCCCACGACAAGCGTGCCGCCTGCTACTGCGCTCGCAATTACACACTAAATTATAATGGACAACAAAAATAATAGACCTGCCCGCCTAAGGGAACAATCGTTTATCAACAGAGCTGCAAATCAGAATAGAGCAAAAGCGTGTCAGTAAATAAAATAGCGAAAAGTTGTAGTTGTTCCGCTAAAAGTCAAAAAAGAATGTAACATCGTGCAATGTCCAATAAAGCGTGTCGCGCGGGAGTTCAATCAATCAGCAGGAGTCAATAGGCGCGGAGCGGGAGCAGGCGCTGGTGGCGCTGGCTCGCCGTGGTCGTCGTACGCTTACGCAAGAGCCGCAGTCGGTCATGTGGGCGAGCGACGTTGCCACTCTGCGCTCATCGCGTCGTCTCACTCCCACAGACAGCCTCCACTTCACAACTAGCAATTTTTGTTTGTGCTTAAATGACGCGACATATTTACGACCCATTCTCGGAATTAGGACGATGGTGAACGAAGATATATTTCACTGCATATAGACTGTTTACGGAAATCAAAGCCTTTAATATAAACTTTTATATATGTCACATGTATTGGAATATAGGTCAACATTAAGTTGGTATCTATTTTTTGGCAGTACACGATGAGCGTAAAACAAGCGCATCCACAAGCGCGCGAAGCTGCAAAAGCGCTAAGGGCGCACGTAGGGGGCGTCCGGGCGGGCGGGAGAGATGTTGATGACCTAAACTTTCCCCAGACGGATGTGATGTAACGGTGCGGGCATGCGGGGCGGCAACGCTGCACTTTCGCCGCCGCACTTGACACACTGCCCGTGGCCGAGTTGCCGCGGGAAAGCACTTTTTACCGCGCCGCGTAACCGCCGGTAACGGAGACGTAACAAGTTCTGTGGCCTTTCTTCGCTTTCTCTTACGTAATACTAATTGCGATTAGTCACATAACAGCGCGATGAACTTGAGCCGCCGCGTATTTTCATAGTGATATCGAACTCGCACATATTTTTAGGTTATCGGTTTAATGTCATATCTATTTGAATATTTAAAATAATATGCATGGTTTACCACAGTTAATACGGTCACTGAAGCAGCAATAAAAATAATTTCAAATAATTAGATCAATTATAATTTGTATTTTTAAATATGTAGTTCATTTTGTATATAGAATGTTCATTTCAATGTTTTTAGTAGAGACATTAACTTTGTAAAAACACGATTAGCCTTTCACTTTCATTATGATTCGATCTTCTGCGGTCTAGACATTAACCAAGTCCTAGTTACGAAACTGTCAATAACGATAACTAGTATACCTCACCAAGTACATGTACTTACAGCATTTTATTTACTTGTGCAACAATAAAGTTGGTACATACCTCTTAAAAAAAATTAGTTAACTGGCTTACCAAATACATTATTATATCTGTTTATAAACCGGATTTAAAAAATACAACAATGTTGACTGGAATAATTTTGTACTTTATTTCAGTTAGCATTGTAATTATAATTAAATTGGTCGTGGCAAATGTATCTGCCAACTGACTACCAAACTCTTATAGAGCCGTAATTAACCGCTGTCGAGTATCGCTAGTATGTAGGTATCGGTATTGGAATGAAATCTTACAAGTGGTCTGCTCACCATAAAATAAAGTAGATCTACATAACGTGAAATAGTTTACAGTCTAGTATCCATGTACTATGAGTATTACGTTACGAATTTATATCTAACTATAATCCGTAGATCCAATAAGTCTCCCGACATTGGTATCTAAAGTTTTGGGCACGCGGCTATTCAAGACGACTTTGACCTACTTCGCGCACTACCGATTACCAACAACTCAGTTCAAGATGGCCGCCCAAAGGGAGTGTTTGCTGGACTAAATCTGAAACGGCAAATGACTCACTACCACTCTACGCAAATCTCTACTCTACTGTAATGAAAATAGAAACGTTTATTTAAACCTTACGCGACTGAGATTGTTGGCGCATTATGTCGTATTTCTAGGATTTATAGAATTATAAAACTAGTTTTGAACAAAACAACTTTTTCGTAATTATATAAATAAATACAAAAAACCTCGTAAAGTATGTTAATAGTGACAACTATTAACACTGTACTCATTAAAAAGGTTAATTTCATAATTAGATTATAGTTAATGCCAATGATAGATATTATTTGATCGAAATATAGAATGTCTTATTGAGCGCTAGTTGAATTTCATCGTTTCGATCGCGATCCATCGTGTTGAGCAAGCAGCATGCGGTGTGGCAATGCCTTCGAGCTCTAAAATTCAGTTGTAACATTTCGTAAACGGCAAATTTAACGCGCTCGAGCTCCGCCCCGTGTTTTCTAATGCAACTCAATAAAATGTAGGTCACAGAACGACGTCGTCTGTTGCGACTGTCAGATAATATTGTGATTACCTACGACACCTGAATTAGTTTGATACTGACTATGACGCGCGGACTAAATCAAAACAAATTCCTTATCGTAAGAATACCGTATAAAAATGGGGCATGAAACGGTAAAGATGAATCTACGGCCGACAATATACCACCGACACATCGTAACTCCTATCTGCGTCCAATTTTTGTCGTCACTAATATTTTATATTACAAATTAAAGTAAAGTATATTAAAAACTTTTAGTGTAATATAGTGGCAGTTACTAATATATTTTCCTATAAGCTATGCACAGCGAACTAAAGAACTAACCTAAATAAAGTGTTTTATTAGAACTGCTTCTATATTGTTAATGATAGTGTTTTATCACTATTTGTAAGCATTTATGTCTTTATAATATATGATTAGTGACGACAAATTCTGCGTTGAGACCTACATCGCAAACGATTGCGAACAGTTGGTTATATCGCCCTGCATGTGTAGCAATGCGGTTTTGATTTGTTGCAGGTTGATGATCAAATGAAGCTGTTGCAGCACTCATGGTCCGACATGCTGGTGCTAGATCACCTTCACCAGAGGATGCACAACGGTCTGCCGGACGAGACCACTCTTCACAACGGCCAGAAGTTCGACCTTCTCTGCCTGGGGCTCCTAGGCGTCCCCTCTTTGGCTGATCACTTCAACGAGCTCCAGAACAAACTAGCTGAGCTCAAATTCGATGTCCCAGACTACATCTGCGTCAAATTTTTGCTTCTATTAAACCCTGGTTAGTATTTACTTGTTGTTTTCCTTTTTACATATAATTTTTACTTTTTATTTTGTGTGTCTTATTAATTAATCAATCTTTACGGATGCTCCGTATGCGAATGATTTGTTTAATGTCTTTGTTTTTTTTTTCTTTATGTAATTCTGTATCCGTAATTTTGTGTAATGACACGATTTTGTAATCAATCACTACACATTGTTGTTTTTTTTCTTGAAGGATTTTCTTGACGTTTCAGAAGTGAGAGGCATCGTAAATGTGAAGTGCGTCCGAGATGGTTATCAGACAGTTCAAGCTGCACTTCTCGACTACACGCTGTCCTGTTATCCTACGATACAGGTTAGTAGTCCATTATCCCGGATTACACAAGACCATTTCGACTACTGTAATGATCGTGAAGTTTTTGTAAGTCCTTAGTGGTGAGAATTTTCATCTCGCTCGCAAGAAACATTGAATTTCTATTAATTCAATTTTGAAATTCGTAAATTTGAAAAAAAAAATACTGATCAATTTATTCATGGGTCCTACTTCAAAATTCATCAAACCAATGTCGATTAAAATGGAAAAAAATACTTTCAATAAAACAATCTCCTAAGCATCAAAATCGTAATATTTCAGGATAAATTCGGCAAACTAGTGATGGTTGTACCTGAGATCCACGCCCTGGCGGCTCGAGGAGAGGAGCACCTGTACCAGCGGCACTGCGCCGGCCAGGCGCCCACACAGACTCTCCTCATGGAGATGCTGCACGCCAAGCGCAAGTGAGTCTCTTTCAACCCCTCACATACATTGTAACCGTCAAAATTCATCGTACAGTGACGTGAACCTCATTCATTTACAATTTCCATTTCCAAAACAAATACTACCCAACTTGCTGTATCGTTTTGACTTTCAAATTTGATAAATCAAGTCAATTTCGGCTACATTCAAATATATCTTCCAACCGGAACCATATATTAAAGGACTGTTCAACTTAGCCGTGTAGAACTGCAACATATATCTCGTTCTAGGCCGAACGGAGGTGAAATGGTTAACCGGAATGCCGAGCACACGTCGACACTTGACCGATTGTATGTTATTCTATATCATATCATACTTTAATATATTTATATTCCATATATTTATGCAATAAACTAGTGCCTCATAGTAGGATCAGCTAATAATGTTGGTAACTGCTTTATCATGAAAATATCGAGTCTGTATGTGCTCTACTTAAATAAATACACAAAGATAAACTTTAACTTATTACCAAAGGTTCTAAAAGTAAATATCGAATATATTACGTACATACTGACGTTTAGTTGGATACTTATAATTTATATTATCCTTTGAAATAATAATTTTACTTTTTACGTTGAAAGACTAAAATCGCTCAAAGGGGGGAAATAGCTCATAACGTATGGGGACTTCATTATAATAGCCAAAACGCGAATTTCACTTCGTGGCTCTGAAAAATACACCAAATGACGTTGTACAAAACTAAAAACTATGACGCATTTTTGGCGATCTATTAGCAACAGCTATGGCCTAATACGCGTCATAGCTTTCTTTACTGCTACAACGTGAGGTGGCCTTTTGTTTCAGAGCCACGACGCGAAATTCGCGATGTGTTCCTTTGAAAGAAGCCGCCACGTGTTGTTAGCTATTTTTCCGCTTATTGACTGAGTTTTGATCTTTGAACGTAATATACTGATAAATAACTACAAAACTATAATTTAGTATATGGATAAAAAAAATAAACTAACCAATTTGATCAAAACGTAGCTATTTTATTGAATTAACTTGAGACTCTATATTTTAGTCTTTATGTTATATTTTAATCCATACACTGGCAGTATACATAAAACAGTGTGGAAAGACATGTGTATTTTACCTAGTTCCAACAATATTAGCTATGGTAATCTATTTCTTTTGTATATATCAATTCTTGGATTAGAGTTGCCAATTTTGCAAATAATTTCTTATGATGGTATCATATTAAATAATAACAGTAAGTGCCTACTTGGCAGCTCTGCTCCATTATTTCTATTTGCACCATGCTTTTGTAGTTTATCACACTATAATATTATATATACTCATGGTAAATAGCCATCAGTCAGACTTTATAATGGTCTAGGCATATATCTTCATAAGAACATAACATTTTTTGGATATAATAATTATATTTATAATTTATTTTACTCGTAAATCTGATCTTACTGATTTATTAGCGTTTATTTTGGTAGAAATATTCGATTTCTTTAAGGATTTACCGTAGTATAGAAAATTGATCAATTACAGCGTAGGCATATAATGAAAACAGACAGGTAGAGACTACGTATGTAGTAGCTAACGCCACTAATTTAATAAGGCGCCAGGTACATAACGGTTTTATTAAATTAGTAGGATATAAATAATAACATTCTTGTTTTGTTAGGCACAGGGAATTTGGTTGTTTCATTTAGGTTAACTGTAATATTATTATAGTAAGTAATAATAGTCTTGTTACGACTACGTTTGCATCGATTTAAGTGATTCCCTGCTCTTGTATATATAAGCAAAAAAGAACTGTTTTAAGCCAGGGATAACACTGGAAGGTTGTTATTTTGGCAAACAATTTTGATCATTTGAAGTCGTAGTTATTTTTCATTGATAAATCGTCGTAAAAGGGGAACTTGCTAGAAATCAATATTGGTCAAATATATTTCAGTAATTAAAAATAGGTACAAAAAAATCTACAAATACGACGTTAAAGTTTAAGAATACCAAACAAATCCCTAATTCATTATAATAATTTTAATACACATCAATTGAAAGAAAACTACTTTTTTTTTGGCAGAGACAGACTTGAGCCTCTTCAAATCAACAAATTAGTAATTCAATTCAGTATTATATGCCACACAGAATGTCAATTCAGCGCTATATGCTATCTGCCACTTATGGCATATGAGAGCAATCAGCCACCACTTAAGAGAGTTCCGTTTATATGCTCGAATTCGAAGACACCTAATTATGATGGCCAAACACGGGTATAATAAACAATTCATATAGTTATTTTTAACTGATGTGTAATTCCTGCTATTTAACGTATGTATTAATTGCCGTGAAAGCAAATAATGAAACGAATATAGAAAATAAAAAATGTACATAGGGCCAATAGAAGGCATCATCAATTTGAAACTGGGAATCTATGATTGGTCTTGGAAAAGTGCTGTTAATAAATTAGAAATATATATTCTTTCAGTTATTATTTCACTCTATTTATAACTTCGTATGTATGCCATCTCGTGAAAATTATATAGAGCTCTATGGAGCATTCCATTATCAGTATATGTCTTATAAGAGTTCTAAACGTCGAGATTCTAAGTCATATAAAGATTTTTGACATCGTAATACGAATGAGATGGGAAAGCGCGGTGGTGATAGGTGGAGTAAATCCGTTGACCAAGTACCAAAAAAAGAAATATTGGTAGTCTGACTGTAAGAAGGGTAGGCGACATTGTCGCACAAGACAAGATAAGCCTATACTCAGCGGTGGGAAATGTTTATGTAAATATTAAATAAAAAAGACGTCTCCAATTTTATTGAGTTAGATTCGTTTAGAAAACCAGTTTAAAATTCTTGATTTAAATGTGTACATATTGTTAACCCTGCTTCTGCCTGCGGCTTCGCCCGCGTGTAAATAGGTTTCTCCTTACAAATTTTTGAACCCCGCTTCATCCTCTCTTTGAGGTCAATTTTGGAAAATCCTCTCTTCTTCAAATCTTGTGCAAAAGTCCACAATCCTAGTCCCAGCATTTTTGGGTGTACGTTGATATGTCAGTCAGTCTTTCTCCTTTTACATGTATAAATTATAATACAGTGCTCATAAACATAGGAGGGCAAAGAAGAGGATGGTCTCTTATCAGACAATCTGCTGTAAAAGACCATGCAGGCTAAAATATTTAACTTTAAGTTGTAATCACTTAGTCTTAAATAACGCAACGTTGTGAACACCGGAATATATCTTATAGTTTCCAAAAAGGTTTTACGCCAAGCATTATAAAGCGGCGTTAAGCTTTGTAGTAAAGATATGTGTGCACTATAAGAAAATGCTCTGTGTGTATCAGGTGCGGTTTCCTGCCTAGCGACGCGATTGAGCAACAATCGCCAATATAGAGTAAGCATTCTCGTAATAAACCACCGAGACCATCCTCGCACTTCCTACTTGCACATTTTAAAATAATATTATTCTACTTTATAATTTGGCACTTTTTCACTGCAAGTTATAATTTTACTCTTAGTCTTAGTATGGTTACAGGCACTGCCACTTTATTGCAACCAAAAAACAAATATATGATTTATATTTATGTTGTTTATTACGCGGAATTGGCATACTTATAACATTATTTATTATTATACTAACGTTAGCGTTAATTATCAAAATTATATCGGTATTACATGGAAAATTTTACAGGTTTTGAATAAAATGGCGAAGTTCTGGTTAAAAAAAAGTACATAATTGTGTTCAATGCGCGCGCGATTATGTTTGGGCCTCGAATACCAAAAAAGATTTACGCTACCTACTTGAGTATTCGGAGTGCGTGCTGATTAACGTGTTTATGTCATACATAAAGAATGACGTTGACACCGTCGATGACCGCCCTGCTTACGTAACCAGCCGTGGGTTGCTAGGATAGATTAACAAATCATTGGCGAGTCTTGAAATCATGCAAAGTAGCACCGTGGGCACTGTTGCGTTCGTATTGTTACGATATTAAACAGCCGTATCACTAAAAAGAAATGTTCATTCTTAGGAATATTGCAATTGAGCACAGTTGACATAATGTTATCATACTGTCATATACTTTACTAAAAAACAATCTAAAATCAGTAAATTATAGTGGATTTGGAAAAATATTTTGTGGAAGGGGTTAACAGTAAATATAATTTTAACTGATTTATTGTTAAGTTCGAATTCAAAGTAACGTGACGAGAATACTAATCGCACGCGCATTTCATAATAAATAATAGTACAATGCATTTCAAATAAGAATACGATCGAGTTAGCGCCATGTTGTGACGTCATAGCTGTCAAATCGAATCGAGCGATCACAAAAAAATAAATACAAATAGTGAGCGAGAAAAGTTTAATCAGAAAATAGTTCTTCAATTCCGCCCATCTCTGCATCACTCTGTGAAGTTTCGGAGTGATGACAAATGGAAGAAGAAGGCGAATTGTTGAAAATAACAATTTTCATTGTTAGCAAGAAAGAGCAACACAAAAACATATTTTTAACGAATTATCACTAAAATCATACATTTTGTAATGTAGATTTTTTCACACAAAGTAAGAAAACCGTTATTGATACGCAAATATGTTTCCTTGTAAACTGTATTTTTCAAGTGACATTTGACAGATAGATGTTATCGACGGTCCTATTCTTATTTGAATCGCATTGTACGATCCTTTATCGCACTTCCGGCTATACAGATGAGTTTTTCAAAGTGAAATTCGCAACTATGGGAATTAGAGGAATATATAGTGCCAGTAGTCATGGTCATGATTTTGGCCAAAACCACAATTTTTTTTTTATAAAAAATCAATCGATTTGTCGCTAATTTAGACATATGCTATTTTGCGACAAATCAAAGGTAATGGAATCTATTGTTCGAATATCTTCCAACTTGACTGGCACACCAAAAACCCATTAAGTTTTAACCTATAGTTGTTCTTCTTAGAACTAAATGCTTTTGAAAATTGTATGATAAGAGTAAATTATTTCGAATTTCGCCCATAACTTCTGTAACCAAAAACTCACCTGTATAATTAGGTGCACTGTTTGGTAAAAACAAAAGAAAACCATATTTTTCACTATTATTGCCTTACCACTTTTTATTTTAGTTTGGGTTTCAGTTGTTTGGCTTTAAAAACTTACTAAACATACCGAAACGTGACGTACGCCACCTTTTCAGGACACACGTGATGCATAATGCATCGTTGAATTTTAAAGTGTGTACGGAAATCACGACTCGGTCAATGAGTTTCCTTTGGGTCGGGATTATGCTAAATATTCTTTTGTGATGACAAAATTGTAACACATAACGTTTTCTGTTTCCAGATCTTGAAGTCTCAGTGAAGAGTAACAGACCACAAAAGCGCCAAGCGCTCCTGACACCACATCAGATAAAATATGCAACAAACTTTACTTATTAGTTAGTTTTAGTTTATAACTTGGTGTGTGATTATCAAATTTAAGTTATTGCGCCGAGCGCCGGCCGGCGGTGCCGCGCGTGCCTAGTCCGATACAGATAAAACAAATATTTATCTACCTATTGTCTGTAAAATAATATACAAATATTATACACCAGTCTTGTGTAGCTATGGTTAATTTATTTAGCAGTCTATATCGTGTTACTTCAAAATTGAGTAAGTACATTATATAACTAGGTTCTCTTTAACTCCGGTGCGTAATTAAAGGGAAATATTACAATACATATTTTAGGAAAGTGTCTGTGATTATAAACGAAGAAATTTGATGAAAACCGTTTTTAATGTTAGTTGAAATGATCATTATGTGTAATATAATTAGAAGTGTTAGTTGTATTCAGTACCATACGTACATACAATATGTTGTGGTCGCGCAACGCAACTGGCGATGCCGATTTTTATTATTTCTTTGACGTTACTTATTAAATTTACGGATTATCTTCTTTTTAAGACTATTAAGCACTTTACAATTGATGTATATTAAATTGTCTTCACTGATATCTTGTAAAACATTGTGTTCTATAGCTTGCGTGTGACGGCGAGAGAGAATGAGCAGTGAGCGACTACTTTATTAATATAGGATATTGGCTTGATTGAGGTGTGAAAGAAATTTTATCGAATGTTGATATTGGTCTATGTGTATTATATAAATGTAAAAATGAAGTAATTAATCGCAAATTAAAACCATTTTAAAAATTTACAGTTGTTCCTTAAAAATGTTTATCTGAATGTTGTATAAAATTAATCAAGTATTGTTTTTATCGGCCATACCAGTACAAAATCATGTTATAATCCTTGTAAATAACATAGCACATTTTACAGTGATTTGTTCTACTTATGATTGTGTAATTATGTAAAATATTTCTCAACATACGTGCAAGAAGCCTTAAAAATCATAGATTTTTAAAATATATGGGTACTAGCGTCTATCGGCTGATGGCCGAGGAGGGCGATGTATTTTTATATAAAACATATTGTTCTTTATTAACATATATAATATGTTAACTGAAAGTGCATGATTTCGTATTTTTCTAACAAATAATATAGTAGCGTACGTAATCAAGAGTAAAGATCTACTTTTAAAGTGGAAGTGATTATACATAATATTGAATATAAAAAGTGTTATCATATACATGTATGTAAAACTGTCATAACGACGTTACAAATTTAATTTGAGAACGTTTTCTTTTTACAACGGTGTCAATTTGATCAAGATACTGGCCATTAGACAACGGTTTGTTTGTTTCGCCATCTGAGCATATGACGGGTGATGAAGGCAAGTGTCGCCGCGAAGCTTGGACTGAGCGGCCGCCGCCAGGCAGCACACACTTGCGCCTCCACGTAATCTAACGAATCATTTAACTAATTATAAATTGTGATTTGACGGTTTGTGTTTAAAGTGAATGTGTATATTCAAAATTGTTTTTTTATCTTAATATCAATGCACTAAGTGCGAATGTTTAGGTAGTAGGTTGCGTCAACGAGTAGATTATGATTATAAATAACGATGGTTTATTAATTTTGGCTTAGATTAATTTTATCTAAGCTCTGATTTGTACAAACTGTGGCACCGTGTTTTATCTACAATACCGTCCAGTGAACACTCAGGATAACACTGTAATTTTATTATTGTTTTACAAATTTCACGAATGAAACTTTCTATAGACGTGATACTAGTTGGGGTACAGCCGAGGTACACTAGAGGCAGAGTGCAGTACCTGTATAGATGAATAAACAAACAACTTTAAAAAAAGTTCCTCAAAACGTTGTTGTGGTACAATTTTTAAAATATACACAATTCTTGAATTTCTTTAATGAGCACTGTTGAAAGTTTTATAAACATTTATTTACGACTGTAACAGTTTTAAGTTATTTGCCGTATTTAATAACTGCATATTTAATACATTCATTATAACATTTCGTCTACAATTTTATATTCGACGACCATATACTTCTGTGTAAATAGTTAGAACCGTTATATCAAATCTTCACGTATGTGTACGTCTTGTTATAACTTTATGCTAAAATAGGTACATAAAGAAGCTCCGATGTAGGAAGAAACTGTTTGGAATAAGCACGTACTGCTTGTAAAAATAATTTCATTCATAATAAAAGTAATGTTTTATTGATTCAATGATTTTAGACACTTTTATGAGCACTTTTTCCTGTGATCGTTCTTGAAATCGTCCTTAATCCAAAGTATTCTTCGCTAACGTCACTTCGATTCTGCATCGCGAGATGAATGGAATAGAATTGAAGTGCCGCGCAGCTTCTCAAGTTTAGGCGCTTTATCGAAGGCAAAGCTGATCTGTGATGGTATGACATAGTTAAGTACATTAGACGGCGTGGCTCATTATTTCGCTTTCAGCGAGCACAGCGATTAATTGTGACCAATTTTAAACAAAACACCCGTTTGTCCAGTGCAGCTTTAAAATAGACCTCGTTCATCGACACGGTTCATGGTTGACGTCGGTGAACTAATCTTACTTAATACTATCGTGTTAGACAAACATTAGCACCACTAGGTCGGAAGCCGTTTATACCTCAACTTTCGATTCCTTTGATTAGATTTGTGAATTCTTTACCAAACATGTTACCATTTTAAATATTAATATTTTATCATCAGTCACATGGATATTTTTGCTTAAATATACAGTATTATTTTAATAGATATTATTCAAGCAACATTCACGTTTCTAATTTAAGGAGTCGCATAATATTGCCCCAGGGCAAATGCATACATTTAATTACAAATTTAATAATAGTATAGTATTTTTTATGTATTTAAATATTTTTTTAGATTTACATACTTTAGAATTAGACAATATTTGTATGTAGTCTCAATTAATCTCAAACGCTTCAGTGTAATTATTTTGTTCATCATTATAAATTTTCGGATTTACCAAAAAAGGAGAATTAATTAAAAAATAATTGCACGCAAGTAGCGAAGTATTTGCCACATCGAAAAACGTTTAGTTACCACAAATTGGTTGTTATCGAGTTTTTGAAACAAATTAACTCTTATTGAGTTTAAATAATAAATTACTAAAATATAGCCTGAGGTAGTAATAAAATTAATTAATCGGTCTATATATTTTGTCGTATTAGTTATTCTAACGCAGTATACCGTTTTGTATCTATTAAATATTATACTATGTATTGTAATAAGTTATCAAGTGTATGCATAGTGCCGTAGTCGCCGCCAGTTGGCGGCCTAGCGCAGTTACAGAGACGTGTGCCATTCATTAATTTGATCGCGGGGGCGACGTGTTCAGGATATTGATCGATATTACCTACTGAGGTAAAGTCTAATCCAACCAGACCTTCGCTGCACCCTCAACACTTCTGCCCCTACGATCAACTTTTAAGTACAACTCTTCAACACGAACTAAGGCTACATTCTCTCGACAATAAACGGTTCAACATTAAGGTGCCAGTGTTCATAATTGTTAGTTTTTGTTAGTTGATTAATTTGCTATCACATCTTTTGTCATTCGCTTCACATTTTGTTTAAATCAACTATAATTTTATCTTTTAAATATTTAATTGATTTGAATATATAAAATCTAAACCTACTATTTACGTCGTAAGATTAGGTTGTAATGTACAACGTAAAGTTGTATCTTAGCGTACGTTATGTAAGGAATATCTATATTTATGACTTAAAATTATAAGTATTTTAACGTTAAGGTACACGATGAGTGTTCTATGTAAATGTAAATTTTGAGTTCAAGTAGAATGTAAGTGTTAGATAGTAACAAACTACGCAGCGGGATCATCGCGTCCCCGAGAGACGCGGCGGAGGCGCGGGGGCGCGATGCAGTCCGAGCCGGGCACTGTTACTTCGCTCAGATTCGCTCGCGCATCCGGCCGGCCGCGCACTCGCGCCCGCGGCTCTGAGCGCCGGCGCGTCCGGCGGCGTCGGCCGCTTCTCTCGCATCAATCGTTTCATCTTCACGTGCTTTGCTCGATAATAACTATGTTAAGTGATCGGTTGCTGATGACTATGTACGCGTCGCACACATTCCAAAATATCGCTAACGTAACGCTAAATGACGCGCATAGACAAAGCGTTGCAATTTGTAAGTTTACCACTTTGTTGTTCATTAACGATAAGTTAGGATTAATCTCAGTCGATGTTGTTTAACTTTAGTCTGTGTATAGTATTCTCGTGGTTAAGTTTATGTGAGGATGTGAATTTGAGCGAATCGACAGGCCTCAGCCTGAAGGGTTCATACTAGCTGTAAATCTTAAGTACCTAAGCGATCATTTCTGTTGCACCTAACTTTGTTTCGCGCGCCGTGTTAGTTCTACGTTATCAATTGTACATATAGATAGGGCGAGGTATACAGTTTTCATTCGTCTTAAATGGTTATTGTTGTATCTGAAAACATGGGGCTGGCAAATACCAATGCAATACCGCATTTGCTGTTGATAATAAATTAAAATAAATCTTAAACTGATACCATCTTAGATGTATGGCTATTTATATGTTACTGTTATAGAAAGTGGTGGTCACGAGTCGAGGGCGGGGTTTAGATGCGGCTGAGCTGTTAGCTTAAGTTTGTAGTAGTATACGATACCTTGTTTCGGATCGCACAACGAGCCCGGGCCCGACGGTGCCGCGCCGCCACGAGTGGAACACGACCCTCGCAACTCGGAATAGTTGTAATGTTATTATAATATAATAACATAAGTACACCCAATAATGTTCAGCCACGAAGGCTTATTGTGAGGCTGCTCCTATTTTAACTGAACGAGTGTTCGCATCTTAACTTAGCTCTATTTAAACGACACACGTTTAAACACCACATCACTGCTAACATCACTTATAGTTAGAAATAATATTTTCATATAATAGATGTAACTATAAAATGTGAACTTGTCACGGCACGACTAATTATCACACATTTCCTGCTAAGGACTTAAAATTGATACTTAAAATCGATGACTACTGAGAACGTCACGAAAACGCAACTTCGTTGAAGTTCAGTTAGAGTGGAGCAACCGGCAGTAGCTACCACAGCCACATAATTATGTACCGTGTCATTACCTCACATTTGCGTCTTTTATACAATATAAAATAATAGTTATTGTTGTCGCTAAATCTTTAAACTTATTTTTATTGTCATTATTGTTTAGCGGTGTCATTAAGTTTTAAAACACAATGATCTATTTTTAGATGGCAACATAGATGATTATGTAAGGCGGTGTGAGATGTCGCCCGCGCATCTTCAATGTATTTATTTTCATGGTGATTAATAAATATTGTGAGACGCACGTACGCAGGCGGTGAGGGCGCGCCGCCGCCCGTTATTGTAGAAATAAATGATATTTTCGTTTAAATAATTCTCATTTTATTTATTCCTTCTACTGAACTTACTTCTATTTTATTTTAATGTACCCCTACCCTGCTTATTTTTGTGAACCACCCAAAAGACAAGGCGGAGCATACGGTGGAGATGTGCCCCACTTGTGTCCCCCTGGAGTCAATCTGCGGCAGTAACGTCTTGCACCGAGCCTTGGTACAGGCCATAGTCCGGAGCGAGGATGAGTGGCAGGCGGTAGTTACCTTCTGCGAAACAGTAATGTTAGCGAAAGATGCGGCTGCACGCGAGATGGCATGCTCTCACGCCCCAGCCGCCGAGATCCCGATTCCTAATCCCAACCACCGTAGGCACAGGCTTGTGGACAGCGAGCAATGGGTTGCTTGTCGTCCGGCCGTCTGGTAATCATCCCGACTGAGCTTCAGGCGTCGACGCGTACTGTTCCACGTGCGCCTCAGAGATGTTCGCAAAACCGTAGGGGCCCAGTAGGGACGAACGCCATGGGTTCGCTTCTGAAAGGAAAACCCGTGGCCCTGAAATGAAGGCAAAGGAAGTCTGTAAAAGTCTGACAACCTCCCGAGCGGGTCAAGTCATTCTGATGATTAGCCACCTCAAAAAACCCAGCTATTTCTTTAGGTTATCACTTTATATAATTACCACTATTCCAAGTTTCTTTCAAGGGTCCAGTTTCAAGACCGCTTCCATCGCCTAAAATCGTAATTCTTAAGCTTTCTTTCCCAATGGGATTCACCGGGACCTTCGCAACTTAAGCCTATTGTATAGCGCACGGCTTTACCATGACAAATTGATAGATAATAGAAAGATTAGTAGCCCACCGGCATCGGGAACAGGGTCCAAGCTACTGGTGGTTAGGGCTCCTGAGGAATCACCAAACGACACGCTTGGTGTCCAGTTGGTACAAATTCTGATTTGATTGTGATGGACCAACCCAAAGTCAGCGACACTGTTACCCAGGGTGGTATTACTATGCTATACTTTGTCCAGTTACTCCAGTGAAGTATAAAAATCAGAGATTACTAGTTTTCTGATAACAGTAGGCCTACTCTTATACTGAACGGAATTGATTGCCAGTACAAAAATAAATCAAGGTATTTTGGTGTGAACTATACAGTACACAGAACTATTTCGGCAATCTAAATGTTTTTTTGAAACTAGGTCATGGTTCATGCTTATCGACAAATGCGCAGTATGTATTTATCAAGCTATTAAGGAGGCGTCATGGTAATTTACCCAATCGGGGACTTCCGCCCGGTTTAAACCATTTAATTATAATAAATGAACTGTATTGAATATTTTGTAAAAACTGCATCTGTTTGCTGCTTAGAGCGAGATCTGTGACAATATTGCTTATTTATTAGGGGTAGAGACTTCTGTAAACCGGTTATTCGTTTCCTAAATTCGACATGATCGAATGGTCAGTAGAAAAGTATGTAACCTAGAATGAAGATGGAGCTAAACGTAGGTTCTTTAGATAAGGAAAGAGGTCTCAAAAAACTGCCCCTGAGCTAATGAAAAAATATTTCTTTAGCTCAGGGGCTTTTTTTAATTCGTTTTTAATATCCAAAGCAGTAAAATATTGGAGTACCTAAGTATTAAACTATTTGAGAAAACCATCTGTTAGCAGAGGCTGAAGAAATTATTTCGATGAGCGCCATCTAGCTTCGTAACTCCAAAACCGTAAGGTCGAAACATTCCACGAGTCTTGGCGGCTACTTCAGATAAATTAGGTTTTTTTAATATCTTAGTAGTCGAGACAGCGCGAAAATGTCTGAAAGGCATTGGGGAAGGCCTTTGCCCAGACAGTAATTGCTAGCTAAATAAATAAAAAAAGTAGGTAGGTAGGTAGTCATCGATTGTACGCACAGTTGTGCTGTTGGTAGTTACCAACAGTCCTAATTTCCATACAAACTTTTAGATATCCCTGTATATGCCTTTCTTAGTAAATCATTTCGTTGAATAAGGAATACTTGCATGTTTTTAGGTCCAATAGGTTAGTCAGTCCAGTGGATCGCAAACTTTTTGTGTTCTAAGCAAATATATCCAAGAAATCTGAAAACTTTGAAAATAAGTACCATAAATGAAAAATATTTTTTTTACGTTTTTTTTTTACGTAACTAATAGTGATGCATCCGATACCGATACGATATATCGACGATACCTCTGGTTTGCCGATATATCGATATCGGCGATATTTTTATGGCAATTTCAACGATATTTTACTAGTACAAAAAGCGTCTTATTCAGTTACTTGATAATAATATTGCACTGCATTCCGAAACTATTTCAGACACAGTCACACCTACATCTAGTACTGTAACTAAGTTCTACGATGCCTACAAGTTGCGGGCTTTGGAGCGTTCGTGAAAATATTATTAGAGAGTCCGAGGAACATGAGCCCCTGTCAACTTTGAGCTGTAATTCTTTCAAAGAAGAAGTCGAGAAATACCTAAGGTCTCCTAATATATCAACAGACGCAGATTCGTTCGTTTTCTGGCGCCATGATGTCTTTTACCCAAACTTGAAAAAAGTGGTGCAGAAGTACTTTAGCTTCCAAACGAGTTCTGTCGCATCTGAGAGACTATTTTCAACCGCGGGTCTTATTCAAACAGACTTGCAAAATCGCCTTTGCCCGCAAAACTTAAGAATATTTGTTTTAAAAAATAAGTATCCTATAAATGTTAATTTTGATTACTAAAACTATTAATTAAGTGTGTTTTATTTATTCTACCTTCGTTTTTGAATTCAATAAGCGTATCGGTATCAGTATCGCCGATATTTTTATTAGAGTATCGGTATCCTACTTATCGTATCGGCAAAAAGACGTATCGAAGCATCCCTAGTAACTAACATAAACTAGTGCTTGACTGCAATCCAACCCGATGGTAAGCAATGATGCAATCATTGTGGGGAGGCGCACTAGTATATTAAGAGCCTATCCACTCTAGCCTTGAAGACACCCAAAATATAAATCAGACGGGACGACCGTGTTCCATTCCTTCGATGTACGTAGTATAAACGACGAGGCGAAACGCTGTCCGGTTAATCTGTATCAATAAAACAATAAACAAATATTTAACAGTAAGGACTTAATCACAAACGTAAACTGCTCTCATCTCTTCGTCAGATGACTCTTGAGGCGTATGCGGGTGGAAACCGCTTCTTGAGTCCTTAGCATAAAACGTAGCGAAACCCTTAACGAAGCTGCGCCAATATGAAGATATAGTGATGAAGAAAATCACACAACGTAAACGTGAGCCATCGTCAGAAATGGAGTACGACACGTTCAACATTTTGTTAGAAAATAATCCTCTATAATCTACGTCTCGCTAAAGAACTACAAACAAGCCGCCGGGCGCCGCGTGCTATAACACAGACACGCTAGTGTGTCACCATCATCAGTACCGCTACTCTGCACGTCACGCATCTCCATTAACAGTATCGTACATTGGCACTACGTGCGTGCATTGACGCGGGTCGACGCTCGCGCCACTTTCTGTAAACAAAACAAACACCCGGCGCACCGCGAGACGCAACGCTACATACTCTGAATTTGGTTAATGTCTAGCTATGTGTACCTATATTCTTTCATACCTTTGATCACCATAATGGAGACAGTAAGAGGCGTAATAAGGCATGCTTCTAAGCTAACGAACCTCTAATAAATGACATATTATCTTGTATATTAATTATGCCGGAAACTGTATATATTTCTTATGTAACATGTTATAAGTAATATAATATGTAGACATACGAAGACGTAAGATCCTAAGACCAGATGTTTATTGATGTCAAGTATTTTTGTAGGTTGTACGTGGGAACAATATGATGTAAATTATGTAAAAACAGACTTAAGACTAATAAATAACTTTCAAATAAGATCTAATTTCCAAGAATCTTCTTACTTTTAAGTTCAAACATTTAACTTATTATTCTTAAAAACTGAAGATGATCAGGGACGTGTTTACCCTTGGTGCAAGGGTTTTAAAAACCCCTTTCACAGAATTCTAGGAGGCGCAAGCCAATTGTCGAAAACCCTTAATACCTACCTATACAATACAATTTACGAGTTCACTCGCTCGTGACTCGTGAATTTTATTCGTTACTAGCTGACCCAACAAACTTCGAACTGCCGATTTTTTTCGAATGTTTCTTACCTTTTAAACCTTCCCTAGACCTTCACAAACATTTCAAGACCAAGATAAGATAAATCCATTCAGCCACTCTCGAGTTTTAGCGAGACTAACGACCACAATTTGATTTTATATAGATTAACAGGGATGTTATGAGGCTCCGAAACCGTAACCGAAACCATCAGATATCCAAAATAAAAAAAACTATTCATAACCTTAACCGATATAAATGTTAGTCTGTTTGTGTTGAGTCTAAATGACAGGATCCGACAGGTTTTTGTATGTTTTACCTAATCAAATGATAACCTAGTCTAGAAATAAAAAAGTCAAAATTCTAATATCCGTAACCGAAACTAGATGATAATCCGAATTAATTTCATATTCGTAACCGTACCTGAAACCAGCATAATATTATTGCTATAATATCATGATATCTATGTTTTCACAATATCTACAGAAAGATGTATGTGATTATGTAATGATGTCAGAGTCCCGTAAGACCCGAGATACATTTGCATACGACCGCATGGAAATATATCTCGGGTTGGTGGCTCTTAAGTGGTCTAAGTAGATGCAGTCGTAGTTATATCACCGTTGCTTCAGGCATAAACACAAGTTTTTTCGTTCACTTGTAAAGTGTAGCTGTGCCTGACACATTATTAAGTCTAACCCTGTCACTCAGGGACATTCATTAACGTTAATCATCACTTAACTTCTAAACCGTCCGTTAAGAAATTGTCACATTGACAGTTTTTCTTTGTAAAACTGTGTAAAACTGTCAATGTCACAATTTCTCAATAGATTGTGAGTGTGCGTGACACTGGACGACATACCCTGAGTGCCAGGGTATGTCGTCCAGTGTCTGCAATGGCGCCCATGAACCTTGACCGAAAAAGATAGTTCATGTTGTCGTCTGTATACTAGAGTCAGAATAAAAACGCGCGAATATGACAGTCTGAGGGCTCAGGCTGCCTTTGGCACCTTGGCTCCGATTATGCTTAAACCGGCTCTCAGTAAAAATGAATGAAACGAAAACTTTTACAAAAAACTAAAATATTTTATTCAAATTAAAATGCCAACAAAAATAACTAAGCAAGCAGAACATAATATATAAACATAAATAAATGCATAGAAATAAAATTATTATTATTTATTTTTAATCCAAAAAAAAAACTATCCTCTCAAGACTTAGTTTTGTTTGAAGAAGGTTAACAAATGATTATAAATCTGTATTATTTTGTACAAATATAAAACAAAAATTGTATTTTTCTTATAGCTATTAACATTATATCTACAAAATGCAAAGTTCGAGAGCTCACGGCACCGCGCTGCCGATGTCACATGACACGAGTAGAATAGTCGCCATAGGATCAATAACAAAAGAAAACAATAATATATTTATTATATGAAATCAAATAAATAATAAATTAAATTATCTCATTTTTCTGTAATAATAAGTATCGGAAGAGTTAAGTGTCCTAACACAGCCAACTCTTTCTAACAGGGCCTTCACATTAGTGAAAGAAAACGACTTACGCATTTGTCTTAAACCAATAAAATATATAGAAAACACAATAATATTATATGTATATTTAATATAATTGTACTACTATATCACTATTGTCGGCGGTACAAATCTACGTACAGTTGTATAAAGCACAGTACCTAGGGCTGCATCCTGATCGAGCCATCGAGACGTATGGTCTCACCGTTCAGCATGGGGTTCTGAATAATGCTTTGGACGAGCAGTGCGAACTCCTGGGGGTGACCCAGACGGCGCGGGAACGGCACGGACGCCTCCAGATCCTTGATAGCCGGTTCAGGAAGCTGCTCCATCATCGGCGTCCGGAATAAACCTGGAAAGGAAAATAAACTGGTTTGTAAGGATATTGTTAAAATGCAGATTTTTCTGCAGTTACAGTTTTCAATGTCCTCTTGTTTATCTATTGCTACTACTTTCCCAACGACCAGGACCTTTAACGATCTATACGAGGTCAACGATAGAGTTCCTGGCTGTCCAGGTGGCTAAATATTGATCGGACCAAATTTTAGTCGATCGACACGAAAAGAAGAAGATCTCAAGTGATATCTACTCATTCCTCTAAGAGCCCACCCACGACAAATTTTGGTAGCGATGCGATGTCGCACGTTTTGGAAATGGACGACAGCATCACTACTGCATCGCTGCAAAAAGTCGCCATGGGCGGGGCGCCTACAACGCCATCTTATCTCATGGTGCTTAAAGCTGGGTGGTGTTTGACAAATATCAACACCAACATGTTAGCAAACGGGCGAGGGAACACAGCATCATCATCTACATCATCTCAGCCGAAAGACGTCCACTAATGGACCTCCGGGCCTCCCCCAAGCATCGTCAGAACGACCGGTCATACTTAATGTTAAACTGTCTGTACGTATAAAAAACATCACGTTGGGTTCCTGAGCGTAATGTGCCGAAGTACCTCATGAGTGAATTAGTTACTTATAGGTAAACGTGCTCTATCGTCGACGGGTTCGACCTTATCATCGCTTACCATCAGGTAAGATAGTGGTGAAGCGCAAGCTTATCTATTAGATATCTTATTTATTTTATCTGTTTTGTTTTTTAACTAAAACTGTACAAAATCGGTGTACAATAAAAAACACCCACGATCTCCAAGAAAGTGACCCTTACCATGGCAAAGATAGAGACATCTATACAACATGTAACATAATTAACGCACATTTTCTTGGGGGGTCACTGTACTCATCATTATGAACAACTTTTAGTATGGGACCGAGCCTGAAATCGAGAATAAGTAATCAGCTGTTCCCTACATTTATGTTCGCTTATTTCGTCAAAATGTGGATGTGCGATAATTATGTTACATGTTGTATATGTGTACAAAAGGAGAAACTGACTGATCTATCGACAGCCTACGAAACTACGGGGACTGAAGAAGAAGACAGAAACATGCAATTTTGCACAAGCTGTCCTTTTATGACGTAGGCGAGTATTTAGACAGGATTTTCCAGACTTCGCCCCTTTAGGGGATAAAATGAATGTCCAAAGTCTACTTTCACGCGGGCGAAGCCGCTGATAGAACCTAGTTGATCTATATATAAAAAAGAAAAAGAAAGAAAGAAAAATAGTTTATTCGTACGGAAAGACGCATACTAATTTTTATTCTTATAAAAATAATAATAAAAAATAAAAAGGGAAAATATGCGTCAAAAATCATACATAAAGCGACGAGAGCACAGCGCTGGTTATATCCTCGCAATATCACTTCTGTCTGCACACGCCGTGGGTTTTTTCCTATACTATTTGCACATTGACCTTTGACAACACTATCATTGGGAAATAGCTGATTGTTTTAATGAATAATTTAAGCTACTACACATTTACATATATTTTACCGCAGGCATCGGAATTCATTCTAATGGGAAATCAATATTCGAGGATATCTCCGACAAGATTAATAGATATAAGTCATTTCTTACTCGTTGGTCCCAAAAAAGGAGAATAATATTCTTAAATTTCACGCGAACAAAGTCGCGGGTAACAGCTAAAATAATAATTTAAAAAAGAAGTTCTAAAAGCTGCAAGACGGAAGTAGAATAAGAATTCTTAGAATAAGTTACAAACTGTAAGTTTTTCATACATTTTATAAGATTTGCTGTGCCCAACAGGGTCTACGATTGTTACAAATGTTTTCAACTACCATCTAATCATGTGTAGAATGCAATAACCCGTTGTGTGTTGAAGTGAGACTGGGCAGGCCATGTCTACAGGATACCGTCAAAGGTATAGGTCCATATTGTTACGAACGTGAGTAATTAAATGCCGGTTTACTAGCAGAGAACTTTATTCACCACAAAACAATGACAAATTAGTCCAATCAACAAATAACCAATCACTATAAACACTCAGAGTTCCGTTTAGTATCGCTTAGGTCGCTAGGTATCACTTCAAGCACTTAGGTAGTTCGCTCTGTATCGCTGACGAAATCAAACTGAACTGCTTCTAGCCGGGGGCCCGTATTTATATGCGAAGTCATCGAAATTTCTCGATACCGACGTTTCAAGGACATTCTAGCACAAAATAGTCGCATCGGGAGGCCATAAATCATTATTATTACTCTCGTAAGTAGGTACTTATCTACCAACTTACATGCAAATTTCGACTCTATTGCTAACACCGGAAGGTACAAATTCCCTTATCCACCCACATAACTACCTACTGAATGTTATCTAATAATAATAGCGTATGTCGGACTTTTCTGGAATTTGCCAGGCCTGAGTATGTACTCCTATTCTCGAAGCTTCGCACAGCAATGCGTTTTAATTATTTGATGCTACTCTTGGTTTCGTCGAAGATATAGCGTACTCAACTTTCACGGCGTAACAGTGCCCCCCTCTTAGTCATGCTCGTCCCGAGCATTATTAGATCCGTGATACGGCGCCAATCTATCCACGTGGACTACCTTAGGTTTCCCTCGTAACCCTTTCTTGATGCGGTAGGTAACGTCGTTGATCCTTTTTATCACGGTGTAGGGTCCCTCCCATCGAGCTTGAAGTTTCGGCGACTTCCCTTTTCGTCGAAGTGGGTTGTGCAGCCAAACCAGTGCACCTTCCTCAAATCCCTTGGCGTTGGCATTGCGGTCGTATCTAGTTTTCATTTTAACGCTGGTGTGCAGGCTATTCTCACGCACTCGTTTATGCACTTCATCCAATTGATCTTGGAGGTCACTTACGAAGTCCGTAACTGGCTTAGTCTTGTCAGGTGGCACGCCGGTTATGGTATCGACTGGAAGTCTCATCTCCCTGCCGAAATTCACTCTTGCTGGGGTATGGCCCGTGCTATCATGCACTGCTGATCGATAAGACATCAGAAATAGTGGAATATACCGGTCCCAATCTTTCTGATGGTCATCGACAACCTTAGCCAGGTGATTCTCCAGGGTCTGGTTAAACCTCTCCACCATACCGTCCGACTGTGGGTGCGCAGGTGTTGTGCGTGTCTTGTAAATCCCCAGAAGAGTGCACATTTCCTGGAACAGCGCAGATTCGAAGTTGCGGCCTTGATCGGAATGGATCTCCAAAGGTGCGCCATACCGACATACTACTTCTTCGACCA
The DNA here is from genome assembly GCA_030763345.1 of Mythimna separata. Lineage (NCBI taxonomy): Eukaryota > Metazoa > Arthropoda > Insecta > Lepidoptera > Noctuidae > Mythimna > Mythimna separata. The sequence continues at coordinate 13,618,642 of CM061167.1, read as the reverse complement.
CCTTTTTCGCCACTGTCGTCGCTTCCTGATTGGGTATGGCGAAAACTTCAGGCCACTTTGTGAAATAGTCCTGTATCACCACTATGTATTTGTTTCCGTCATCTGTCACTGGGAAAGGTCCAGCAACGTCGATGGCAATGCGTTCCCATGGGGCTCCTACATTGTACAACTGAAGCTTGCCCCTGCTCCTAGTCTGTGGTCCTTTCACGGATGCGCACGCTGTACATTTCCGACACCATTGCTCTATGTCTTCTCTACAATTGAGCCAGTAATACCGCTGTCTCACTTTCAGTAGAGTTTTCTTGATTCCCAGGTGTCCACCAGAAGCGCCATCGTGTATCTCCTGAAGCAGGGGGACCACTTCACGTCGTGGTACTATCACTTGTGTGGTCACCTCCTTGCCATCGTTCGATTCCCATTTCCTACAAAGCACGTCATTTTCTAGGACTAAACTGTCCCACTGTGCCCAGTAGCTCTTTGTGACAGGACTATGTGACGATACTTCATTCCACTGAGGCCTAGTTCCACTACGCTTCCAGTCCAGTATAGGTCGAATATCGTCATCTTCTTCCTGGGACTTCTTAAAGTTGCCTTCAGCCCTAATTAAGTTCACGTGTTCCCGGGCTTCATTTTGCTGGCAATGTCTACAGTCCTCATTACATGGACGTCGCGACAGGGCGTCAGCATTGTTATGCCCTTTTCCACTACGATGTTCCGTCACAAAGTTGAACTCCTGCAGCTGCTCTAGCCATCTTGCAACTTGACCCTCAGGGTTTTTGAATTGTAGAAGCCATTTCAATGCAGCGTGGTCCGTCCTCAACGTAAACTGTCTCCCTATGAGGTACTTGTGGAAATGTTGCAAAGTTTTTACAACAGCCAGTAGTTCTCGTCGAGTCACGCAGTAGTTCCTTTCTGGTTTTGAAAGTGCCTTACTGAAGTAAGCGATCACGACTTGCCTATCTTCTTGCACCTGCGACAGCACTCCACCAATTCCTGTGTTGCTGGCGTCGGTATCGACGACAAATCTTCCATCTCTGCTCGGATACCCCAGTATAGGCGCTTCACATAGCCGTTGCTTTAGTTCGTTGAATGCTGACTCACAGTTCTTGTCCCAGATAAAATCTCGTTTATCCTCAGTCAGCTGATGTAAAGGTTTTGCAATGTCCGAAAAACCCATAACAAACCGTCTGTAGTATGTGCACAACCCTAGAAATGCACGTACTTCTGTTTTGTTCTTTGGAGCCGGCCACTGTTGGACAGCCTTTATCTTCTCAGGATCGGTTCTCACTCCATCGGCGCAGATGACATGTCCTAGGTAGCTGACCTCCTTCTTGAACAGGGCACACTTCTTTGGGCTTAGTTTTAGGTTAGCCCCCCGTATCCTGGTGAATACTTTCTCCATATTCCTCAGGTGTTCCTTAAAAGTGCGGCCCATTATAATGACGTCATCCAAATATACCAGACAGACGTCACCAAGAAGGCCCACCATGACTCTATCCATTAGGCGTTCAAACGTCGCTGGAGCATTGCACAATCCAAAAGGCATGACGTTAAATTGCCACAGGCCGTTGCCAATTCCTGTACTGAACGCTGTCTTTTCCTTATCTTTCTCGCTAATTTCCACTTGCCAGTAGCCACTTTTCAAGTCAATGGTTGAAAACCACTTCATACCACTGAGCATATCCAGTGTGTCGTCTATCCTAGGCAAGGGATAACTGTCCTTCTTCGTTACATCATTCAGCTTTCTGTAGTCTACACAGAATCTGGTACTGCCGTCCTTCTTCTTCACCAGAACGACAGGAGAAGACCATGGGCTCGTAGAAGGTTCAATTATTCCGCTATCAGCCATATCCTTTACCATTTCTGCTACCTCAGTTTCTTTAGCCCAGGGTATGCGGCGCGGTCTCTGTTTAATTGGTCTAGCATCACCTGTATCTATCTCATGCTTGACGAGACCTGTTCTTCCGCAATCTTTTCCCGTTGCAAAGATATCCCGGAACCGTAGCAGAAATTCCTTGGCTTGCTGTAGTTCCGAAACTGATAAATTGCTCTTAGAATTTTCCAGAAGTTGCTGAATGTGATCAGGTTCACCTTTTATTGCGTCTTGTTTTACTGAAGATGTGTTGATTTGGCGGAGATACTTCACTTCTTCACATCTTCCAACAACACTGTTTTTCTTCAACTGGATCTCCTTTTTCCCAAGATTTACAATCCTGACCTTGGATCTTCCTTTCGTCATAACTAATGTCCTCGCGGTGATAAGTTCCGGGTGCCGGCCAATGTCTTCAACCATAACACATCTGCGTTGCCTAATTTTCTTAGGAAATTTAACTTCGACTAAGGTTTCCGTTCTTGGAGCCAATGTGGTATCCTTTAAACAATAGAGGTTGCATGTGTTAATTCCTTGCAGGAAGACTTCTTGGTCTGGGAATTTCAATACTCCTTTATCGATATCTAAAACACATCGGTAATTCCGCAGGAAGTCGAGACCCAGTATGCAATCGTCGGTAATATTCGCAATTAACGCTGAATGGGTGTACACTTGATCACCGATTTTAAACTCGATTTCTGTATCACCGAGGACGGAGACTGGCTGGCCGGTGGCTGTCTGAAGTCGGTAGGCTGGGGTTTCTGTTTGCCACAAGATGGTGCGTTTCAGCAACTCAGGTCTTATAATAGTCCGTGACGCCCCGGTGTCAACGGTGAAATTGCAAGCACGTTGATTCAGCGTTCCCTCGATGATCAAACTATTTCCGTTGTGGACTTGATTGATGGTGATGGTTGGGGCCTTCAGTTGACCAGCCAGCACCCGCCCCGCGGCCCTGGCGACATTTAGTTTAACGACTCCTCGTCAACTTGAGTTCCGGAGTCCACACTTCCCCTCTTCCTCTTGGGGCAATCGGTACGAATGTGCCCTTTTTCTCCACATCCATAACACGTCGGAATATAGCGGGACTTTGCCGACGAAGTCACTTCTCGGTGACGTGGTTGCACTGAAGGTGAGACCACCACTTCCCGAACTCTGTGCGTACGTGAGTCTTGTCGTACGGCTTCCACTTCCAAAGCGTGGGCCATCGCACTCTTCAGAGTTTGGTGGTGTCCGAGTCGCACCGTAGCCCTGACTTCAGTATCCCGTAGACCGTCGATGAATGCTTGCACCAGATTTACTTCCACCATCTCCGGTGTCATCGACATGTATGCCCGCCGGACCAGCCGTTCAACCTCTACTCCCCACTGCTGAAGGCTCTCGTTCGACCTCTGCGTTCTCTCGCGAAGTTGCGCGCGGAAAACATGTTCGAGGTGCTTGTCACCATAGCGAGTGTCTAGTCCCTCCATTAGACGCTCCAACGTCCTGCCGTCTGAAGGAAGGTTCTCTAGGACCAGCAGAGCGTCCCCTCGTAGGGCCAAAGTTAACGCCGCGAAAGACTGGTCATCATCCCAGCGGTTCGTCTTGACCAGTGTTTGGAATTGGTACTTAAAAGCCGTCCAGGACGACGTGCCATCAAAACGCGGCATATCAAATTTTGCGGCTGATGCTTGAACAGCAACGGGTTCGCGTGCTTCGAGCTTGACAATTCTGGTTTCGAGGCTATCAGCTCGGGCGGAAACCTCCTTGACCTCTAAGGTGAGATTTTTCACTTTCCCGCCCAACGTGACGAGGCCGTGATCGATTTTTTCGAGGATCAGGTTCTGCTTAGCCTCTTGATCCCGGCGGGCTTCCTCCTGTTCGCGGCGGGCAGCTTCCTGTTCGCGGCGGGCAGCTTCCTGTTCGCGGCGGGCAGCTTCCTGTTCGCGGCGGGCTTCTTCCTGGTTAGCCGCGATTAGATCCTGGAGCTTACGCTGGTTAGCCTCTTGTTCGCGGCGGGCAGCTTCCTGTTCGCGGCGGGCTTCTTCCTGGTTAGCCGCGATTAGATCCTGGAGCTTACGCTGGTTAGCCTCCATACTAGCTTGCATGGCGGCCAACACTGCGGCGAGGTTCATTTCCGAGGATGGCCCTGTTGGCGCCTCAGCAGCTGCCGTTGCTCCCATACCAGCCCGATCTTCCGCTTCCAGACGTTGACGTGCAGCATCCATCTCCACTTGCCTCCTTGTTCGTGGTCCCTGTTCGTCGTCCCTCTGTAGTAATGGCATCCCACTTCTGACACCAGTTGTTACGAACGTGAGTAATTAAATGCCGGTTTACTAGCAGAGAACTTTATTCACCACAAAACAATGACAAATTAGTCCAATCAACAAATAACCAATCACTATAAACACTCAGAGTTCCGTTTAGTATCGCTTAGGTCGCTAGGTATCACTTCAAGCACTTAGGTAGTTCGCTCTGTATCGCTGACGAAATCAAACTGAACTGCTTCTAGCCGGGGGCCCGTATTTATATGCGAAGTCATCGAAATTTCTCGATACCGACGTTTCAAGGACATTCTAGCACAAAATAGTCGCATCGGGAGGCCATAAATCATTATTATTACTCTCGTAAGTAGGTACTTATCTACCAACTTACATGCAAATTTCGACTCTATTGCTAACACCGGAAGGTACAAATTCCCTTATCCACCCACATAACTACCTACTGAATGTTATCTAATAATAATAGCGTATGTCGGACTTTTCTGGAATTTGCCAGGCCTGAGTATGTACTCCTATTCTCGAAGCTTCGCACAGCAATGCGTTTTAATTATTTGATGCTACTCTTGGTTTCGTCGAAGATATAGCGTACTCAACTTTCACGGCGTAACAATATTAAGTATTATAGTGAGACTGGGCAGATCATGTCTCAGCAGACTGTCTGGTGTATCTGATCGTCAAAGGTATAAACCCGTATAACGCCACACTGGAGTTAGACAGACAGTCAGCAGGACGAAGAAAAGACGGCGGGACTCAGAGAATCAGCGGGAAGAAACACAACACAAGAGAGAAATTGAAGGAATAATATAAGATGAAAGTATTTACTAACCTGGAGCAATAGTGACTACTCGGATTCCCTGCTTGGCAAGATCCCTGGCGATGGGCAATGTCATGCCCACTACTCCGGCTTTCGAGGCTGAATACGCGGCTTGGCCAATCTGAAACCAATAAATAAAGCAACTTTAGCGAACAGATGTATGGATTGCGGAGTTACCGTGGCCATGGAATGTAGAAAGAGCATCTGATGAAAAGCTGGTACATTTTAGTCAATAAAAGTCTGGAACACGCTTTCGTTTTACTTAGAGAGCTATACATGATGATTTCAAATCACCAAAAAAAGGGCGTGGTCGTGTAGGAGCCCTCAATCACATCTACACAGCAGCTAGGGTGTCTCCAAGGTTACAGTGAATAGGCTCTTAATAAACTAATGCGCCTCACCATCAACGATTGCATCACTGCTGACCATCAGGCAGGATCGCATTCAAGCATTAGTAGCACAAGTCGATCAACCTTAAGGGTCGCCGTTTCATTCAGAATCACTAGTAAGTACGGTTTACCCGTCCGATAATAATTAAGGTGTCTGTGTAGTGTGCTTCACCTTCAACAATTGTATCACTGCAGACCGTCAGATAGGATCACACCAAAGCATCAGTTTATATCATATAATAAATAATAACATTATACCTGTCCATCAAAAGCTGCAACACTAGCGGTGTTCACGATGACTCCGCGTTGACCATCAGCATCCGGAGCATTCTTGCCAATCAAACCAGCCGCTAACCGGATCACATTGAATGTTCCTATTAGGTTTACCTGCAATGCCACATTCAGAAATACTTTTTATGAATGATAGTAAAAGTGAACAGAATATAGTATAATAATTTTAAAGTCTTTTTAAGTTTAAATAAGAAACTGAATGCATTCATATATTGGACATAATTCTTGTCTACTAAACAAGAGGTACCTTGGGTTTTATTACTAGATTAGGCAGTGTTATAAGGATTTTAATTATTTTTCCATTAGATATACACCTCGGAATCAAGATTTCTCTGCTTATAGTTAAAACGCTTAAAACCTATTGCTATTATAATATATTTTTCAACACACTTCCTGGAAAACCGACTCTTATCACACTACGATTAGTTTTAACATACTATGTCTAACATGCTCGTGTTTCATTTATCACAACAAGCATCGAAGAGGCGTATATGCATAAGGTTTTATTATTTAAATTGTGTTTATGAACAGAATATAATTAATAAACATGATTATTTGCTACTCCTGTAGTTTAATTGTCAAAGTGTAATTACTTTACACTTACTCATGGATGTACACTAGTGAGTGTACTAAGGTTTAGAGCCAAGTCACCTTTTTGGCTTAAGTATAATAGACAATGTAAATATTATCTGGTAAAACATAAATTGTGGTTGCAAAAAGTAGAAATTTAAAATAAAACTTCAGCATAATCAGTTAGTTAAAATACAGTCAGCTTTGGAAAAAGACTATCAGACCAGTATATTAATCAGATAAGAATTATCTGGACCACACGCAACCATTATTAAAACAGACTGATAATATATTATTTCAAGCTTATGTAATTTTAGATAATTTCAATAACTTTAATTACATAACCCTCAGCGAAAAGAAAAACTTATGTTGTTTTTATATCAAACACTTTTTTTACAACACTGTCCCCAGCTAAAGATCATCAGCTGTATTCTAGTATCAGAAAATAGGACTTCAAAATACACCTACCTCAATGGTCTTTTGGAAAGATTTCAGATCAAAAGGCTGATCCTTCTTGAAATTATAAACTCTTGATGCCGTAGCCACACCAGCACAGTTCACTACCACATCCAAACGGCCAAATTTATCTACGGTGGTCTGCAGTGCATTCTTAACATCCTTTTCTGAAGTGACCTGTAAAAAGATTTTCATCACTGTATTTTCAAAAAAGGATTGCGGTACCGGATTTACCTAGTAACAGAGTAGCGAATGCTACAGGTCCTGCCCTGCGTAAAGGGGAGCCGCACATGGATGTACAAAATCAAATCATGCATTACTAGCTTTATCATCCTTGTAGTATAACCACTGTTGGGACTCAGGCTTCTTCTCTAGGAAAAGGAATGGGCCGTAATCCAACATGTGAGCCCATTGCGAATTGGTGGCTGTCACATATTTTCGAATTTTTAGACATGCTGGTTTCCACACATTGTTTTCCTTCACTGTCTTCAGAGAAATTGTGATAAAATAATTTATATGAAGTAATGTTCCTAGTTGGGTTTGAACCTGCAACCTACAACTTGCAAGTCGGAACAGTTACCCCTGGGCCACCACTGTTCTCATTAAGTCATGATTTCATTATTTTTGTACTTATCTAATTAACCTATCACATACCCGCAAAATGAGACACAATAGTAAAACAATAACAGCACGGTGTCATAGGACCGGTCGGGGATTCATAAATTAACATTCTCCATCAGTTGGGACAGATACTTACATAGATAGGAACATATAAGTGATATAAAAGCTATCAGGATTTTGCATAAAGACAATGTTGGTCACTTATGAACTTGTCATTACCTAAGCCCCGCAGTCTCTTTGAAAAATAAAGAAGTTATAAAATTAATATGTTTCTTCGTCATTTAAACAAAGAAAAGATAAAGATTGCTACAGGCCCTGCACTAGCTTGATCTGGCATTGGATGAATGTTATGTGCTACTGAGGCAGTTTTCACAAACAAAACTTCTCCCTAAAACCGACCCTCTAACTGACTTACTACCATTAAATGCTCTTATATGTATACAAGCTATATTTTCTGCTTCCCACCCTTGTTACATATCACTTGGGATTGGCGCAATATGTTTTCTTTTCCATTCTGTCCTGTCACCTCTCCTCACTAACTCCCATTTCTTTTATATCAGTCCTCACACAATCCATGCATGTTTTCTTTGGCCTATTTCTTCCACCTAAAGGTAACAGACAGCTCCAAATGCTGAGCCAGCATTAAGGAAAGGGAGATAGTATTCAGTTATTTGATTTAAAACCAACAGGCTCGCCAAAATTCCGATAAGTAATAATATATATAATCCTATGACATTAGAATAAAACTAAGGCAGCAATTGTTAGTAAAGCTACTGTTAGTAGGACAGCTTTGGTCCCACTAACGTGCCAGTAGAATGAATGGGAAATAGTTTACTGGTAGCTGAGTAAAATTCACCAGAATCTCTTACGGTTTATTTTAGACAGACACAATGACAGGTATAAAAAATAGACGAGTAGAAAAATAAACTTACATAGAACAAAAAGATCGGTATCAAAAGTAAACTCTCTTTTTATTCTAACACTCCTCCTTAAGTTCATTTCTCTACTTTTATCCATCACACAATCACACTACACCCATATTCAGCGCACACCACTTAAACTTCCCTTTCAACAAAGGTTTCGTCAAAGCATCTGCAACCATATGAGCAGTCTCTACATACTCAAGAATAATATGGCCATGCTCGACAGCCTCCCTTATAAAATGATGTCGCACGTCTATGTGCTTTGTGCGTTGATGGTGTACAGGGTTTTGCGCAATAGCGACAGCAGATTGGCTGTCACTGAGTATTTTCATTGGCGCCTCAGCTTGGCCAGTGACATCTGAATACAACCTCTTCAGAAATATTGCCTCTCTAGCAGCTTCAGACATTGCAACGTATTCAGCTTCCGCTGTGGATAGAGCAACCGTCCTTTGCTTTCTGCTTTCCCAAGAAATTGCAGCTCCCATATTCAGAAACACCATACCCGAATATGACCTCCTGTCATAACAGCTGGCATGACTTGCATCTGCGTAACCCTGCACTTTACTCATTCCTGTCCTCTTGTACTGTAGTCCAAGACTTTTTGTACCCTTTAAATATCTCAGCACTCGTTTAGCTGCTATCCAATGTTCCTCAGCATAACAGGTGTTGAATTGGCTAAGATAATTGACTGAATGAGCAATATCTGGCCTCGTGCAAACAGATAAGTACATCAGTGAACCAATTAAATTCTGATATGGAATCGTCGGATCAGGTTTCTGTTCCGGTCCAGGTTTCTCTAGCTTTTGACCAGGAACTGATGGTGTTGATGCAACTTTGCAGTCAGCCATCCCAAAAACCTTCAAAATCTTGTTGACATACTTCTCTTGGTCAACTTTGACTCCAATATTGTTCTGCGTTATGTGCATTCCCAGAATATCCTCTGCCTTCCCAAGATCTTTCATCTCAAATTTTGTCATGAGGTCCCTTTTGACTTTGCGCAGCTCTTCTACGTCATTCCAAAATATCAGCATGTCATCCACGTATACTGCTAAGATGATGATTTTGTTACTCTGGGATCTCGTGTATATGCATGGCTCATATTTACATCGTTTAAACGACAACTGTAACAACTCATCGTTCAGTTTATTGTTCCATGCTCTAGGGGCTTGCTTTAACCCGTAAAGCGACCGTTTAAGTAAACAAACGTAATCTTCTTTCCCCTTTTCAAGAAAACCTTCTGGTTGCTTCATATAGACTTTTTCCTTTAAATATCCATTCAAGAACGCTGTTTTCACGTCCATTTGGTCTATATTTAAGTCCATTTGTGCTGCTATTGCCAGAAGAACTCTTAATGAGCTGTGTCTCACCACCGGAGAGAATGTCTCGTCATAATCAATACCACATCTCTGGCTAAAACCTCTGGCAACAAGTCGAGCTTTGTATCTTCGTCTATTTCCCGGGTCTTCTTTGATTCGAAATAACCATTTTGAATCTACGACGTTGCTCGCTTGTTCAGGTTTCACCAAAATCCATGTGTTGTTCTTCTTTAAAGCATCAATCTCCTCCTGAATGGCTACTCTCCACTCTCTACTATCAGACCTTGATAGTGCATCTTGAACTGTAGTGGGGTCCAGTTCTGATTCTGCAGCTTTATACAGCACATAATCCGGAAACTCTTTATTTTTCCTAGCTCTAAGTGGATACCTCCGTTCCACCTCTTGAGGTTGATCATCGACAGTTGTGTCCGACTCACAGTCTAGAAACTCTATGTCTTCTTGAGTTTGATCCTCGTTAGTTGACTCTGGTTCAGGGACTGGAGGAGTACTCGTCGTTTCATGAGTATCTATTTGTTCCAAGTCTTGAGGCTGATCATCCACGGTCATATCAGGCTCGAGAACTTGAGGAACACAAACTTCTTCAGGAGCGTAAGTTTGTTCCACCTGTGGAATCAATACTTCCTGTTCAGACTGTTTCTCCATCCCTTTATCTCTCTCTTTTTCTTGAGCTTCAATAAATACGACATCTCTAGCCTTATAAATCCGATGCGTTTTTGAATCCACTAGTCGATAGCCTTTTGAATTCTCGCAATATCCTACTAGCGTTAACTCTATGCTCTTTGCATCCAACTTCTTCCTCTTTTGGCTTGGAATGTGCATATATGCCTTGCTCCCAAAAACTCTTACAAAACTGAGATCAACTTTCTTGCCTGACCACGCCTCCTCTGGCGTTTTTTCTCTAACGGCAATGGTCGGTGATCTATTTTTCAAGAAAACAGATGTATGCACTGCTTCCGCCCAATAAGCCTTCGATAAATTTCCTTCTTCGAGCATGCTTCTTGCCTTCTCGACAATAGTCCTATTTGCTCTCTCGGCCACTCCATTTTGCTCCGGTGTATAGTCTATCGTGACTTGATGTTGGATTCCATTCTTTCTCATAAAATTATCCATCTGTTTATTGACGAACTCGGTTCCGTTGTCAGTGCGCAGGATCTTAATTTTCTTGCCGCATTGATTCTCAGCAAACACCTTAAAATTTGTAAATTTTTCGAAAACTTCACTCTTTTGTTTCAAAAAATAAACAAACGTTTTTCGTGTAAAATCGTCAATAAATGTCAAAAAATATCTATACCCGCTAATGGAAGGAATATGCATAGGTCCGCATAAATCAGAATGCACTAAACCCAATGCTTCCTTAGCTCTCGTCGCAACTCCCTTGCGAAACGGTTGTTTGGTTTGTTTCCCCATAATACAAGATACACACTCCAGTTTAGAAGAAGTATTAGGAAAACTCAACCCAATCGCCATCTTATCTCTAAGAAGTTTGAGGTTGTGTATACCAAGATGTCCCATCCTCCGATGCCACAGCCTCTGCTGGTCGCAATCCGCTGTTGCCAGTGCAGACCCCTGTGAACAGCACTTAATCTTATAAATGCCTCGTTCTTCCACACCTTTCACAACAACCTTACCACGCACCTTGCACTCATTCTTCTTGTAGATGTCGCATCCTTTTTCTGTAAATACTATCACGTGACCCTTTCTCGCAATCGCATTCACACTTAATAAGTTACTAGCTAACTTAGGTACATACGTCACATTGTTGATTGTTAATCCTGCTGACTCACATTCAACCGTACCTTCACCTTCACCATACACTTCATTACCATCTGCACAGATCACTCTCAAAGCCTTAGAGGTATCCTTCAAGCTTCCTTTAAACCAAGCCTTGCGATTCGTCATGTGCGTCGACGCGCCAGAATCGATGATCCAGTCTCCTACTTGCGGTGTCGGCGTACCAAAAGCGTAAGCTTGTAAAGCTTCTTTCTTCCGTCTAGGATTATCTGGACACTCATTCGCCTTATGTGGTCCATCACAAATAAAGCATTTGATCTTTCCTTTGACCTTAGGTTTGCTCTTGCTCTTATGCTTATTTGACAGTAATGCTGATATTGGTTGGCTTGCACTCGAGCTTGCCGTATAGTTATCTTCCATTTGAAAGAGCTTCATCTTTACATAATCCGTAGTTAGTACCGCATTGCTGTTTTCTAGTGACAATCTCATCGGTTGAAACTCTGCCGTAAGCCCTTGAAGTAGTAAAGCAGCCAACAGTTCATCATCAACTTCTTTTCCTAGGTCTTGTAGTTCCTGGGATACCATCATTACAGATGTCACATATGCCCTAACCGTTGGGAATTGTTCCAGCTTCATGCTTACTAATTTAGACAGTAAACGACAACGGTTATTCAAACCTTTATCCTCAAACGCATCTCTTAATGCTTCCCAAGCATCTTTCGCGGTCTTAGATTTGCGTACATGCACCAAGCATTGGGGTTTGACCATCAAACAAATTCTTGCTCTAGCTTTCTGGTCTTTTCTCGTACCTTGTGTGTCGGTTGCTTCAGGCGTAACGCTTGTATACTCCCACAAGTCATCATGTATTAGGTGCAGCTCCATGAGAAATTTCCAAGTGGTATAGTTGCTACTACCATCTAATTTCTCCATAGATAAGCCACTACTGCCTGAACTACCTTCCATTTGTGCCATCGTTGTCTTCTGCTCTCGTTGTGAACTCCCGTTACCAGACGACATTTTCCCAAAGTGCGAAACCCATAACCTGTTAGTAAAGCTACTGTTAGTAGGACAGCTTTGGTCCCACTAACGTGCCAGTAGAATGAATGGGAAATAGTTTACTGGTAGCTGAGTAAAATTCACCAGAATCTCTTACGGTTTATTTTAGACAGACACAATGACAGGTATAAAAAATAGACGAGTAGAAAAATAAACTTACATAGAACAAAAAGATCGGTATCAAAAGTAAACTCTCTTTTTATTCTAACACTCCTCCTTAAGTTCATTTCTCTACTTTTATCCATCACACAATCACACTACACCCATATTCAGCGCACACCACTTAAACTTCCCTTTCAACAAAGGTTTCGTCAAAGCATCTGCAACCATATGAGCAGTCTCTACATACTCAAGAATAATATGGCCATGCTCGACAGCCTCCCTTATAAAATGATGTCGCACGTCTATGTGCTTTGTGCGTTGATGGTGTACAGGGTTTTGCGCAATAGCGACAGCAGATTGGCTGTCACTGAGTATTTTCATTGGCGCCTCAGCTTGGCCAGTGACATCTGAATACAACCTCTTCAGAAATATTGCCTCTCTAGCAGCTTCAGACATTGCAACGTATTCAGCTTCCGCTGTGGATAGAGCAACCGTCCTTTGCTTTCTGCTTTCCCAAGAAATTGCAGCTCCCATATTCAGAAACACCATACCCGAATATGACCTCCTGTCATAACAGCTGGCATGACTTGCATCTGCGTAACCCTGCACTTTACTCATTCCTGTCCTCTTGTACTGTAGTCCAAGACTTTTTGTACCCTTTAAATATCTCAGCACTCGTTTAGCTGCTATCCAATGTTCCTCAGCATAACAGGTGTTGAATTGGCTAAGATAATTGACTGAATGAGCAATATCTGGCCTCGTGCAAACAGATAAGTACATCAGTGAACCAATTAAATTCTGATATGGAATCGTCGGATCAGGTTTCTGTTCCGGTCCAGGTTTCTCTAGCTTTTGACCAGGAACTGATGGTGTTGATGCAACTTTGCAGTCAGCCATCCCAAAAACCTTCAAAATCTTGTTGACATACTTCTCTTGGTCAACTTTGACTCCAATATTGTTCTGCGTTATGTGCATTCCCAGAATATCCTCTGCCTTCCCAAGATCTTTCATCTCAAATTTTGTCATGAGGTCCCTTTTGACTTTGCGCAGCTCTTCTACGTCATTCCAAAATATCAGCATGTCATCCACGTATACTGCTAAGATGATGATTTTGTTACTCTGGGATCTCGTGTATATGCATGGCTCATATTTACATCGTTTAAACGACAACTGTAACAACTCATCGTTCAGTTTATTGTTCCATGCTCTAGGGGCTTGCTTTAACCCGTAAAGCGACCGTTTAAGTAAACAAACGTAATCTTCTTTCCCCTTTTCAAGAAAACCTTCTGGTTGCTTCATATAGACTTTTTCCTTTAAATATCCATTCAAGAACGCTGTTTTCACGTCCATTTGGTCTATATTTAAGTCCATTTGTGCTGCTATTGCCAGAAGAACTCTTAATGAGCTGTGTCTCACCACCGGAGAGAATGTCTCGTCATAATCAATACCACATCTCTGGCTAAAACCTCTGGCAACAAGTCGAGCTTTGTATCTTCGTCTATTTCCCGGGTCTTCTTTGATTCGAAATAACCATTTTGAATCTACGACGTTGCTCGCTTGTTCAGGTTTCACCAAAATCCATGTGTTGTTCTTCTTTAAAGCATCAATCTCCTCCTGAATGGCTACTCTCCACTCTCTACTATCAGACCTTGATAGTGCATCTTGAACTGTAGTGGGGTCCAGTTCTGATTCTGCAGCTTTATACAGCACATAATCCGGAAACTCTTTATTTTTCCTAGCTCTAAGTGGATACCTCCGTTCCACCTCTTGAGGTTGATCATCGACAGTTGTGTCCGACTCACAGTCTAGAAACTCTATGTCTTCTTGAGTTTGATCCTCGTTAGTTGACTCTGGTTCAGGGACTGGAGGAGTACTCGTCGTTTCATGAGTATCTATTTGTTCCAAGTCTTGAGGCTGATCATCCACGGTCATATCAGGCTCGAGAACTTGAGGAACACAAACTTCTTCAGGAGCGTAAGTTTGTTCCACCTGTGGAATCAATACTTCCTGTTCAGACTGTTTCTCCATCCCTTTATCTCTCTCTTTTTCTTGAGCTTCAATAAATACGACATCTCTAGCCTTATAAATCCGATGCGTTTTTGAATCCACTAGTCGATAGCCTTTTGAATTCTCGCAATATCCTACTAGCGTTAACTCTATGCTCTTTGCATCCAACTTCTTCCTCTTTTGGCTTGGAATGTGCATATATGCCTTGCTCCCAAAAACTCTTACAAAACTGAGATCAACTTTCTTGCCTGACCACGCCTCCTCTGGCGTTTTTTCTCTAACGGCAATGGTCGGTGATCTATTTTTCAAGAAAACAGATGTATGCACTGCTTCCGCCCAATAAGCCTTCGATAAATTTCCTTCTTCGAGCATGCTTCTTGCCTTCTCGACAATAGTCCTATTTGCTCTCTCGGCCACTCCATTTTGCTCCGGTGTATAGTCTATCGTGACTTGATGTTGGATTCCATTCTTTCTCATAAAATTATCCATCTGTTTATTGACGAACTCGGTTCCGTTGTCAGTGCGCAGGATCTTAATTTTCTTGCCGCATTGATTCTCAGCAAACACCTTAAAATTTGTAAATTTTTCGAAAACTTCACTCTTTTGTTTCAAAAAATAAACAAACGTTTTTCGTGTAAAATCGTCAATAAATGTCAAAAAATATCTATACCCGCTAATGGAAGGAATATGCATAGGTCCGCATAAATCAGAATGCACTAAACCCAATGCTTCCTTAGCTCTCGTCGCAACTCCCTTGCGAAACGGTTGTTTGGTTTGTTTCCCCATAATACAAGATACACACTCCAGTTTAGAAGAAGTATTAGGAAAACTCAACCCAATCGCCATCTTATCTCTAAGAAGTTTGAGGTTGTGTATACCAAGATGTCCCATCCTCCGATGCCACAGCCTCTGCTGGTCGCAATCCGCTGTTGCCAGTGCAGACCCCTGTGAACAGCACTTAATCTTATAAATGCCTCGTTCTTCCACACCTTTCACAACAACCTTACCACGCACCTTGCACTCATTCTTCTTGTAGATGTCGCATCCTTTTTCTGTAAATACTATCACGTGACCCTTTCTCGCAATCGCATTCACACTTAATAAGTTACTAGCTAACTTAGGTACATACGTCACATTGTTGATTGTTAATCCTGCTGACTCACATTCAACCGTACCTTCACCTTCACCATACACTTCATTACCATCTGCACAGATCACTCTCAAAGCCTTAGAGGTATCCTTCAAGCTTCCTTTAAACCAAGCCTTGCGATTCGTCATGTGCGTCGACGCGCCAGAATCGATGATCCAGTCTCCTACTTGCGGTGTCGGCGTACCAAAAGCGTAAGCTTGTAAAGCTTCTTTCTTCCGTCTAGGATTATCTGGACACTCATTCGCCTTATGTGGTCCATCACAAATAAAGCATTTGATCTTTCCTTTGACCTTAGGTTTGCTCTTGCTCTTATGCTTATTTGACAGTAATGCTGATATTGGTTGGCTTGCACTCGAGCTTGCCGTATAGTTATCTTCCATTTGAAAGAGCTTCATCTTTACATAATCCGTAGTTAGTACCGCATTGCTGTTTTCTAGTGACAATCTCATCGGTTGAAACTCTGCCGTAAGCCCTTGAAGTAGTAAAGCAGCCAACAGTTCATCATCAACTTCTTTTCCTAGGTCTTGTAGTTCCTGGGATACCATCATTACAGATGTCACATATGCCCTAACCGTTGGGAATTGTTCCAGCTTCATGCTTACTAATTTAGACAGTAAACGACAACGGTTATTCAAACCTTTATCCTCAAACGCATCTCTTAATGCTTCCCAAGCATCTTTCGCGGTCTTAGATTTGCGTACATGCACCAAGCATTGGGGTTTGACCATCAAACAAATTCTTGCTCTAGCTTTCTGGTCTTTTCTCGTACCTTGTGTGTCGGTTGCTTCAGGCGTAACGCTTGTATACTCCCACAAGTCATCATGTATTAGGTGCAGCTCCATGAGAAATTTCCAAGTGGTATAGTTGCTACTACCATCTAATTTCTCCATAGATAAGCCACTACTGCCTGAACTACCTTCCATTTGTGCCATCGTTGTCTTCTGCTCTCGTTGTGAACTCCCGTTACCAGACGACATTTTCCCAAAGTGCGAAACCCATAACCTGTTAGTAAAGCTACTGTTAGTAGGACAGCTTTGGTCCCACTAACGTGCCAGTAGAATGAATGGGAAATAGTTTACTGGTAGCTGAGTAAAATTCACCAGAATCTCTTACGGTTTATTTTAGACAGACACAATGACAGGTATAAAAAATAGACGAGTAGAAAAATAAACTTACATAGAACAAAAAGATCGGTATCAAAAGTAAACTCTCTTTTTATTCTAACAGCAATTGCTGGACTTTGAGGAACTAGGCTGGACTGATACACTAAATTGCCCATCTGTATGCAAAATATGCATTTGGTCAGTGGGTAGCCTTAGTGGCGGATTGTGTAGTTGCAGGTATCAATCTGATATACTGCTAATAACTGTAAGTTTAATAAAACTAAATAATGTACTAATAATTACACTTGCTTAGTCTTTCTTTCATTGTGTTAAAGATCAATAGTTGCCAACCAGTTCAGCCATTTTGATGATTACCCAAGTCATCAAGATGGCTAGGCTGGTTTGAACAAAAATTGAATTTATTGAATCTAATGATAGGAAATATGAATGATGTTTGTAAAATACAAATGAAAATATCTATACCATTAATCTTTAATGGTGCATGGTGTTAGGCAGTGTTAAGTCAGACTGAAATCGTTTTTGAAAATAGACATATACCTAACTAGGAAGTACCTAGCTAATTTGGTTCTGATATGTACTTACATCAATTGGTACAAATGTAACATTTTCTTTGAGCTGCTTTGCTGTCTCTTGCCCAGTACTGTTAGGCAGGTCACATATCACTACTCTTCCACCCTGCTTCACTAATTGTTCGACGGTCGCTCGTCCAAGCCCCGATGCGCCTCCGGTCACTAATCCAACTAGACCCTAACAAGGTAACAGCTAATTAGTTTTAGGAACTGGGTACCGTACTAATATTGTGAATAAGACACAACAAAATTCACATTTACAACACTCTCAACGTTAAAATTAATTAAAACTACGCAACAAGCAAGACAATGTAGTATACAAAAGTCACACTATTGATTTTATGACCATTGACCAATAGTTTTATCGTTCGAGAACCGATCAACTGAAGTTCATTCGGAAATGCAAATCATGCAAATTTAAATTGTGTCCGTATAAATGAGATGCAATATTTTCATTGCTTTCTAGTTTTTAATAATTTAGACAAACTGTAGCACTTAACTTACTTTAAACATTTTTAAAAGGCAAGAAATACTTTTTTTTACTTTTAGGTTATATTCTTATCAACTTATCTGCACACGCGACTCAACAAGTCAAACAGAAAGAAACACTCAGTTCAAGAATCAAACTTCTTAAAGTATTGTACAAAATTCTTCCAGTCACTGTTTACGTAATCGATGCTGATTTTCAATTATTCGATAGATAAGTGTTTACCTACCCTACATTAGCTCATGTTATTATCATTCTGATTGTGCGCCGACAGCGGAACCGGCGCGGCAAACAAACGGCAAATCTAAATATTATGTTATGACGACGCGTCAATAAGTTTACATAGAATTTCAAGGTTCCACTCAGGCACACTCACGAACTTTTAAATTTCGGGATTTCGGACTGTTTCAACCGCTCGCGCAGTGAGGAAATTTTAAATTCCTTTATTGTTACATTTTTTCCAACATACAGAATTACAGAGATGTATGACGTCAAATGATCGCAATAGCTTTAGCTGGCATCATTAGCAGTGAATGTGAATAGCATTAATTATTCAGTCGAATATTTTATATAACTCGGAATGTGTGAATGTGAATGGAAATTTATGTAATGATGCACTGGAATAAAAAGCGTTTATTCATCACCAGATTTAGTTATATTACTGCAGGGATCTGTTCGCATGAAGCTTAAAGTCTTGAACTTCACGGTACCTAGTTCGTAACTAGTAAAGCGTTAGCTCTACATACTCTTTGACACTGGCTGCACGTAGCCGTAAGGTAGTCGTTCAAGCGTGGCAAGCCGATACCGTGGTTGGCGATGAGAATTAGTTCCGCTTTAGGGTAGGAAGAAGTACAGAAAATGATGTCCTAGAATTGACTAGTACTATTGCAAAAAAATGTTAAAGAAAATCTGAAAAATATAGCAATCTTTCTTTAACCTGTCTGAAGCTTTTGACACTGTCTCTATCGCCATTTTACTCATTTAACTGCAACGGATTGGCATTAGAGGTCTGTCTCTTGATATTATTTAAGAGTTATTTAACATTCTCAGAACGTTAAAATAGGTAACGTTACCTTTTTTTTGGGAGGATAGGATCATTCGTGAGGGAGTTCCACAGGGTAGAAATCTTGGACCTACCCTATTTTTAATAGAGATGAAAGCGCGATCTAAAATAAATAAAATGGCAACATTATTCAGCAGTCAAAAGCATGTCCAAGTCTGTTATTGCAATTGTCAGTATTTTGAAACAATGTTTTCTTTTTAATAATTACTTTATCTTGGTTCATACCATGATCAGTTGAGTTTTGAAAACCAAAACAAAAAGAGAAAGAAGACATTGTTGACTGATTATATTATATACTAGCAGCCCGTCCCGGCTTCACACGGGGCAGACAATTATTTATTTTTGGAAAATTTTCTACACCTTCGGTTACATTGTACCAAGGATCCCTAATTTTTTTCAAAATGAAATGTATCCTATGTCAAATTGGAAGAATGTAGCATTCTATTGGTGAATGAATTTTTTAAATCGGCCCAGTTCTTTTTGAGCCTATTCATTACAAACATACAAAAATAGGTACAAATCTTTCCTCTTTATAATATTAGTATAGATATTTTACGTTATGATGATACTTTTTCTAATGTTTGTAGATAATCTTAGAGATATTTAAGGACTCCGTGAAATGAAAAGAGGAGGTGGAGGAGGTGTTGAGGAAAAAATATCTTTACAAGTTCTGAGAAGAAATATCTTCATTCTTCAGTACCGTGCCTAAGAGTGTCTCACTAGTCGATCCATACCATTTGAATCAATTACACATGTCATATATCATGCCTATTAAACATGTCACCACCTCAAAAGACCTCAATTTTCTCGGGATTTTCTCAAAAAACTCAATCGCTGCAATAGCAAATTCACTACTCCAACATTCGTTACTCTTTTTTAGAACCTCTTTAACCTTTTCCTCAGTAATCCCGTTTTTTATTTCTATTTTGTTAGTGGCAAGTTGGATTTTTGAATAAATGTAATTGATGCACATACATTTTAATTAACTGAAGGCGTTTTTTTTTTAATAATTGTATTTGACGTTCTAAATTCAAAATATCCCCTAGAGATCGGCCATACTGCATTATCTCCCTCAGTGATAAGGACTTGCTTTTAGTGCAGGTTACATGACACATAATGAGGGCATTATCGAGCAGGTGGTGTAAATAATAAAGTAAGAATACACTGTGTATTATTGGCCTTTCCCGGTATGTTCTTGGCTAAATAGTATCATAATTATAATATATCAATAAATAAATCTTTACTCGTTCTTGTATCACTGTATTGGTTATTCTAGCTGGCCCGTATTGTTCCACTGCTGGACAAAGGTCTCCCTCCACTCACAGTTCCTTGCTTTCATTCCATATTTCGCGTTCCATAGCACGATGGCAAACCCTGAGTTCCAAGACGTTCAAAGACCAAGTCAGTGCACTATACTCGTAGATCAACTTAAGAAGAATACACATGTCTATTATCTAGCTCACACTTCAGTAATCAGTGATATGGGCAAATTGCCTACAACTAGTGGCCCAGTAGCTTTTCCATACATTTTCTGTTCGGTACGATATTTCTTTAACTTGCTTTACCAGGAAAGAAACTATCTAGCCTAAGTAGCTGTTATATTCTTGGACGTATTTTATGTTCTCGCCGCCTACCTGTATGTTCCACTTGCAGCTGTTGGTTATGATTTTGCTTCAGTCCAGCTTTAGTCCGATTTCAAGGCTCGTATCGATAAGATTTTGTAGCATTTGCTTTTGTCTTGTGATTGTAGGAGCAAAAAGGACATTACCATCAGGGAAATGTAAATTAGTTACCTAGCTTCGCTGATGAAATGGCCCTCTCTTCTCATTTTACTTCTAATGTGAGTGTTGTTTAACAAGTGGCTTGGGGTCTTCTTCTACCTGGCGTTAATTGGCTTCTACTGGCTTGTGGTGGCACACACACTAATTATTCACTATGTGCCCTTAGTAAAGTACCAATAGTAAGGCACCCATCATCATCATCTGCCTAGCCTTTTCCCAACTATATTGGGGTCGGCTTCCAGTCAAGCCGGATTTAGCTGAATACCAGTATTTTACGAGGAGCGGCTGCCTACCAGACCTCCACAACCCATTAACTGGGGTAACACGGTATTTCATGGCAAGACTGGAGTCAGATTTACTGGCTTCTGACTATCCGTAACGACTGCCAAAGATCTACAAATGACAGCCGGGACCTTCGGCTTAACGTGCTTTCCGAGGCACGGAGGAAACTCGTTATGTTAAGATTAAGATGGTCACCCATCCACAGACCAACGTAGGCAAGCGTTGCTTAACCTTGAAGATCGACCTATGCGGCTGTTATTATCTAGCCACGAGCTCCTCCACCAATAGTAAGGCACCCATTTTTCCAAAATACTTTGATGACGGACGTGCAGCACGGTAAATAATGAACCTCAGATGATGTGACGAAGTCGTCACTGATATTTTGTACAAGGCAAACATGATGCACAAAAAAGATGATAATATTCGCCCCATCACCGTAGAATCAGTCTTTCGACGTATCGTGGTCAGAATTTATGGTCAATTCTGGCCCACAAATTCCAGCTGCAACAACTGGATTTGGCGGTTTTATAGGGGGCAGAGGCTATACAGGATTTAAAAGTGCCGTGTTCGATGTTATTACCATAGGAGTTAATGTCCAAGATCTCATGTTCCAAGTACGGGCCGTATTTGGAACATTAAATACCACCAGTGACCAGATTTGCAATAGTGACAGTACTGGCACAGCGCACCGTACTCTAAGGCGGCTGTGCCGTTGCTGCCACAGCGGCAGCGGCTGGTTAGACATCGCTGTCATATAGCGGTAGTTAAAGTTTAGAACCGTTTGGGGTCGAAACATTTGAGTCATGAGGTAAAATGCAAAACGTTGTTTCAAAGATATGTCTCGGTCTCACCGACTGATCAATATTATGTGTGTGGGACTAGCGTATTTTCCCAAAAAAATAGCACTGCCATTCAACAAAAGGTTAGGGTAAGCCAACATACCAACTCCATCGACGATGGTGACCTCAACGGTGTTGCATTTCTAGTCTTATTTTATACGTTAGATAGGTAAAAAATATTCAGACAGTAGTTGTTAATAATCGCCTCTCGGGGCTAGATAATAACAGCCCAGGGTCGATCTTCAAGGTTAAGCAACGCTTGCCAAGGTTGATCTGTGGATGGGTGACCATCTTATAATAACGAGTTTCCTCCGTGCCTCGGAAGGCACGTTAAACCGTAGGTCCCGGTTGTCATTTGTAGATCTTTGGTTACGGATAGTCAGAAGCCAGTAAATTTTACTCCAGGCTTGCCAAAAAGTACCGTGTTACCCCAGTTAATGGGTTGTGGAGGTCTGGTAGGCAGCCGCTCCTCGTAAAATACTTGTAATCAGCTAAACCCGGCTTGATTGAAAGCCGACTCCAATATAGTTGGGAAAAAGGCTAGGCAGATGATGACTTGTTAATATAATAATTATTCAGCCAGTAAGGCGAGCACATTCGTATTGTTTCTATCAAAAATGTTGTGCATCAGTTTTATTTTTTCACATTTGAATATTTGGATGGTGGGAATAAAATAAAAAAACTACATACAAGTGTTTTTTTTTCATATTATGTAGATATTTTTATAACACGGACAGTTACGTTTTGTTTTCGCATCAGAATTTGCTTCGGTCTTTCATTCACTATGTTATGGCTGACAAAGTCGGAGTAAAAACTATACGCGAGTAGCAACGAGTAGGAATCTCTGTTAGTAGTTTCGTTTCGTAATTTTCCTGTTCTAATTGAAAAAGAGGGCGTATTTCTCTATTTGAATAATAAAAACCCTATATTTACGTAGGCCTAATGATATATACTTTTCGTTGAATTTATATCGTTGTTAAATTATATGTACAATTATTTTCTCCGTGTGAATTGTGTTAGCTCCAGCCGATAACTTGGGTCTTTGGTAGCAATTATGACATGACAGCACGTCAAATAATCTAGCGTCCAAGAATTTTCAATTGAAAAGGGCGTGATGATTTTACTAGTAGTTGATGATTTGAGGGCTGCCCTGTAGACGGGTTAGTCATAGTAATAAGTAAGCGAAGTATTTTGTAGGTCGGTGAAAAGATCTGACGTCGTGTAGGTGTTTCGGTATGTGGTACGAGCAGGCTGTGTTATGAATGAGGAGGCACTGTTGGCACGGGCTTCCGAGGAGCGGGAGCGCATCTTCCAGCGATACGAGAGGGGTCGAGAGAACCTCGTCGGACAAATAGACCCGTGGGAGGACCCGGAGTTCGAGGAGTACCACAAAACAGATCGGTATGACACTATTTCATGTCTTGCGAATTTGCATATTGTTTGATGATCTAATGTCATCATCTACATGTTTGGGTACACTTTTATTCAATTATTATTTGGCCTTTGCTTGTTAGCAGCATTGTTTGTGAACAGGAAGGTGGAACTACCTGAAATTGTGTTTTAGTCAATCTTTAATTTTGACATTCTCTTTATCCTAATTACAACTCCAGCATCAATAGTTGTTATGACTGATTTAACTAAAATACATATTCCTTTGATCTTCAAATAATAATTCTGCTAAGTAAATTTATGTTTCACCTGAATGTATAACAGAGTGATTTTATGCATTTGCATGTTATAATTAGGAAATATGTGTCCAGTACTGTCTCAGTATGTATGTTTCGTAAACAAATGCTGCTTAGCCTATTTTTTTTCATCAAATTTTTACATTGTTGTGCAGTATGATAGAATAGTCGACATCACATAATCTAAAATACATATTGTATTATCTATTTAACTGTTATTACAGTTTGTAAAGTAAATATTTATTATTGAAATATTATGATTTTGCCTCATATGACTTAACATATGGTAAATTAGCTGGTGGTGTCACTGGTATGCTAGTGATTTATTTATACTCCATGTAAACTCGTAATAGATAGTATTTGAATATTAACGCAAATGGCAAATGCAGGTCAACACTGCATTTGCAAATATTTATGAATGCTTGTGTTCACTCAGGATTTGACGAGTTAATCCAAGTCAGTCTTGGTCCATTGTATGCAATGTCTAATCACTTCAATTATTGAAGTGTGTTTGAGTAACAAATATCTAAACTATCACATTTAGTCTTATGATATGAGTTTACAATATAGGTTACTTAACTTTACAGTCCGATTTGAAACTCTGTTACATTTACGCAAGGTTTAAATTTATTAGACAGATAATGGTGCTTTAGTGTATTATTTGGCTTGCCTTTTACTGCCTAATATTCAATACAAAATATGTGGTAAGTGTATATGAATTTCCTGCTGTGGTGTTAGTCATGTTGATAAACTTTTAACACTAACCTAAACATATTTAAATCCATCAATAATCATCTTCTTGTAAAAAGTTTTCTATACATCTAGATCCAAAGACACTCTCTCGGAGGATGATAATGACAACATTTGAAAATGTTTAGGTTCACAAATTAGAGAAAGTTGTCAAGACTCAGTTAAAGTGCCCACCAATAGTTTAGTAACTTGGTCAATGCAAAACTAGCGTTTTGGTCATGTATATAACATACACATAAAGTTATTCCAGAACATTTGCTACTATTATTTTAATTATATGCCTGTGCTACTGCTGCTGCGCTGCATCTCTTAGGACATCTATAACATAAGTGTTTTATTGCATTGCTATAAGATCATTAAAAAAAATTGAGTATTATAGTTAGTCCTTTAAATTTTATGAGTATGTGAATTTAGAACTTAATACTATTGTATAAAGCTGAGCTATATGCAAAAATAATGACTCCTTAACCCTAAGTTCGGTGCTAGGCAAATACTAACACAGACACATGCGACCGGGTAAAACTTACCACATTATTTGTAGATGCCTTATTCATTATAATTTTTAATGATTTTTACTGTCTTGCTTTGTTTATTTACACTATTGACTATACATAAGAAAGTATTATTCTTTTGAAAACATATTGATTTTTGTGGTGCGGAGTGAAGCCGTTCTCTATTGGAGCGGTTTGTTTCTCTCTGATTTATTTAGGTATTCTATTTCGCCCATTATGTTAGCTAGGGGGATGGGGTAAATTGGCTCAAGTATTTCTATCATATAATGGTGTAGATTTTGTTCTCTGATAAGCGTCGGGTCCTGTCCAAGCATTTCCCCAAGTGTTTTTGTTTCAGTGCAATGTGGGAAGTCACCTGCAGTTTTCAGTGCCATCCTGTATTGTCTTTCCAGTTTTATCATGTTTGCTGTATCTCAGTAGCAGTTGATCCATAACTGAGTCTTGGCAACAGGTACGCCTGTATGACAAGCAGCTTTGTTTCAATGTTCATCGTCAATCGGTATTCTATGGATAAGTTTAGGGCACCTCTTACTCTTGTCACTTTTTCAACTCTTTCTTTAGTGTTTTAATTCATTTTCGAATATGATACCAAGGTAGTTTACTTCATTCTTATATTCTATCCTTTCGTTTTTTAATTGAATGTATTTTCTATATCTGCTATTTAGATTTATTCGCCTTAGTATTTTGAGGGAAAACATTATACACTCTGTTTTATCAATGTTGCATTGGTTGATTTCCTCCGCTGCCCATTCTGGGTGTCTAGTGGCGTGACCTTGTTTCTCTGGTTATTTGCATATTGGGAGAACATTAGACCTGCGATTTGCTGTATTTGTATGTCAGCGACTAATAGATTAAAAAGCATAGGTCTGAGAATCCAGCCTTGCGGAACTCCGTATGGTACCTTTATTTCTGTGGCTGTGGTTGTTCTAAACCTGCCTTTGTTGGTGGGTGCTATGGGATAGGTAGTTTTCTATCGTCTTTATAAGTATATGGGCTTCGGCTTCGAAGAGTTTCTTTATTATGTTTTTATGATTTATAGAATCAAATACCTTGCTGGGGTCTGTTGAAACCATGACTACACTGTGTTCTTTCGCCAAGTCGTCGGTATCTACATATCTTTGTGTTGCTGTGCCTCTATGACGAATGAATCTGTGTTAGTGTTCTAGACTCAGTTTGTTAATTTGTTTGTTGATTCATGAAGGAATGATGCTTTCCTCCCAATTTCCCATAATATTAAGAAGGCTGATGGGTCTATTGCAGAAAAACGGGTTTGCTTTCCATCTCTTTGGAAAGTATCACATGATGATAAAATAATCCATCATTCCAGATTGTATAAAAGGTATCACTAAATCTGTGGTCAATCAATTCAAATCATCATTTCTTTGGCCAATCGTAGCTTTTGAATGTTCTGTTTCGACCTATGAATTTTCTACGCGTGATATGTTTCAATGGTACAATGTCGTAAACAGTCTTTTTCCACTTGCATAGTTAATATTGGCTCTTCGTCTTTTTCATGCCTAAAAGAATGTTGTTTGATGAAAAACTTTACCCATAATCCGCTTCTTGTTCAGTATCACTGTTATGATTATTGTGGTCCTCATGATCCTCTGTTTCAATTTCTTTATCACTATCAAACCATTTCTTATAAAGAAGTAACTAAGTGATAAATAATGTAAAAAAAGAAGTTACATACATGTTTGCTACTGGGTATTTGCATGCGTTCTCACTTTGCTAGCCCATAGCAATCGGATACTATCTGGCAGCCATACGAAGAGCTTCTGTCTTATTGCTATTCAGGAAGGTACTTGAAGTATGAATACGCAAAATTGCGGAAAAAAGTGTTGTAACCTCTGTGGTATTTTTTTACCCATAGTACCTACTTTACACCTCTGTTGTATTTTAGTGACAAATCCTGGGTTAATACACACTTAACTTTACAATGGTGTGTTTATTGTTTATATCTTGATGTTCTCAAAACAATTTTTGTTAGAAACCTGTTATGAATACTTTATCATTATTATAAGAATTTATTATCGTAGCGAATCAGTACATTTCAAGAATAAATTCTATGTAGTACACAACTGCTAGCTAAGAGCAAGCATATAAAATATTATAAAAAAAAACTAGGACTTATAATATAGGCGGTGGTAGAATGTGGTGGGCAACGGCAATAACCCCAGTGATGATAGTTACATTCGTGCTTGTTGCCACATTCATCTTTGATAGTATGCGACCATTCAGTTTAAAAAAAATATGGAAAACGACAAATGTGGTTGTGGGGCCCAAATAATTGTTAATGTTTATTTACATAACCAAATGGTATTGGCTATTGCTAGCGAACCCATTCAAACAACTTAGCCCTGCTTGTTCAGCTGATAAAGCTGCATGGCGATTTAATTTTTATTTCTTGTATGTTTCACTGTATCTTTATGTAAAGCTATATTTTAATCTAATGACAAAAAATGTATGATAAAATTGCATTATGTTTAAAGTTTTTGATACTTTCAGATATGGATTCATCCACGATGAGCGTTTGCCACAGAAAACAGCACCGCAAAAAGTCAACATTGAAGTGGAGAGGGAGAAAAAATGGGTCAAAATGCTTAGTAATTGGGACTCACCAACTACCAAAGAAAAACTCCATAGGCGAATATACAAAGGCATTCCAAATTCACTTCGAATAAAAGTTTGGTGCAAGTTGATGGATGTTAACAGAATTAAATCTGCTAATCCAGGAAAATTTCAAGAAATGTTGAAACTAGCTAAGCTGTGGTCCACAGATGTGAGGCAAATAGATTCAGATGTGAACAGACAGTTTCGAGAACACCAATTTTATAGAGAAAGATATTCAGAAAAGCAATGCTCATTATTCAATGTCCTTTGTGCTTATAGCATGTACAACTCTGAAGTAGGTTATTGTCAAGGTATGTCTGGTCTGGCCGGCGTGCTGCTCATGTATATGGACGAAGAAGATGCGTTCTGGGCCTTAGTTGTACTACTGTCGGATAAGAAGTATGCCATGCATGGATTATACATAGAAGGATTTCCGAAGTTAACGAGGTTCTTGGAGCACCATGACAAAATACTCACAAAATTTATGCCAAAATTGAAACACCATTTTGACAAGTTCGGTTTAGATGCCATTCTGTATTCTCTCAAATGGTTTTTTGTTTGTTTTGTGGAAAGGGTGCCATTTAGCCTATGTCTCAGGGTCTGGGATATATATCTGTTAGACGGAGAAAGAGTGGTCACTGCAATGGCCTATACAATACTCAAACTGCACAAGAAAGCAATCATGAAGTTAAACGATATGGATCTTATTGTAAATTATATTCAGGTCTGCTGATTTTCTTTGTAAAATTTTATTTAGCATTTACAATCTTGTATTAATATCCGGCTTGGATATTAATACAAGATTGTATGTTGTTAGTGAATAAGATATTAAATTTTTAGGTTAAGCTACATAAAGACTTTGGGTTTGAGGATGATATAGTTATTTATCATTTGGAACGATCAATGGAAGAATTGAAGCGCGCCAAGCTCGACTACCCCGGCCCGCCGCCGCCCAACGAGTTGCCTAAGCGGCAGCTTGGTATGTTTGTGGAGCCTGACAAAAAATCGAAGATTGGACAGCGGGCAGAAAACTTTTCTGAGACTGAAAAACAGGCTAGAGCAACTGTGATATTGAGGTAAGGGTGCAAATTATTATTGTGTACAAACGAACAACTCGCTTTCCAAGTTTCTTTCTACAGTACGCGTCAAATAACTATGCCGCTCTGAATCTAGGCTTTCCTAACAACGGCGCAGGTACTATCGCGTAAAAAGTGTTCACTGACGTGACAATTTTTAAATTGTTTTATTTTATAATGAAAATAAATAGTGTATTTTTTTAATCACCTGATTTTATATATCTAAGAAAATGAGAAAGAAAGAAAATACGTTCGTTCGTAATTATAAGAATAAATAACAAAAAACAACAAACTTAAAACAGGTAGGTAATAATTATACGCGTAGCACTTTTCGCATCGACGATCGTGCGAGCGGAACAAAAGCTGGTATCGGACGTATACGAGCGTTTGAGATAGAAAAATAACGCATGCGCAGTGCTGTCTTTTATCGTAAAATTGATTACTGCGCAGTGATTTGTAGCCAACTTCAGAGCGGCAAAGTTAGTTGAAGCGAACTGTACAGCCAAACTTAATAGTATACTTATCATTTTTTTTTTTACTGGGAATACATCCAATGAGTTCTGGAGCTCTATACTGTAGCGAGAGCACGTGTCAGGCTTTTACTGACTAAAAGCACACCTGTATCCTTTAGTGGCCCTTTGCGTCTTGTGTCAAAGGGTTAATTCCCCATGGATCTAGCGAGCATCGGCCATACTGAACCCCTACGGTTATGCTGACATCTCTTTGAGGCGCGTATGCAAAGCACTACACGCCGTCAGCGGCTAGATCCATTGCTCGTTTTCAGCTAGTCCGCGCCTACGTAGGCCGAGGATCACCCTGCGACTCCCGACTTTATTGCATATCCATGATTAACTTAAAAATTTAGTACCAAAAAAAGACCTTATTGTTAGAGTTACCTCAATCTAGAGCTGCAGCCACATTCAGAAATCATAACATCTAAACTATAAATCTCAATACTCGTATTGTTTACGTTTGTTTGTTCTATAATGACACTTATATTGTTTCAGACGTGAAAAGGCTGCAATGGAATTGCAGGAGCTGCGCGTCTCACAGAGTGACACAGTGTCAGGTAATTTGGAAGCATCTCTACCCACTTCGCGTGCCACCTCGGACGAGAGCCTTGGCTCCGACCACTTCACGCATTTATAAGGCTTGCTCATTTACATTGGCATACTTTGTTCAAGTACGCACATGAATACTTGAAAGCTTTACACTTTTATCTGATAATGTAGCATTGAATGTAATCACAAACATACTTAATGTGCCAATGTAAAGTCAGTAAGTTTTAGCATTTGGGCAAGTTTAATTAGGTATATTCGTTAGGTCATTCGCTTTTGTCAATCAAAATTTTCGTCGATACGAACCATTTTGTTCTGAGCTACTTTCTGTAGCTGTAAATTTTTCCGTCATGCTTTTGAATGCCTCACATTTGCATGATGTTCACATTGTATTAACGGATAATCATCGATGCATGTTCTTGACTGATTTTGCACGATCGTGAAGAGTCGTGGTCCATGACTGCCTGGAATCAACATTGTGGCGAAATACTCCTGTATAGTTGTAGCAAGCAATGTATGTTTTTGCCGTGGAGTTCAGTTGGTGGGAATGGCTCGTAAAGCCAATACGTTCCGTGTCTCATAAGTCACAAACCATTGTTTAGTGCCAATGTGTTCTACTGGAGACCATCTCCCTGTGCTGCCCATTTCTTATTGTACAGTATCTTGTCTTAGAAAGATGTCGGCCAAATGCGTTTATTGTATTGGACATGGCTTTAGGTTGGACTTACTACTCGTAGGTTTTCTCGGTAAATCATGATGTAGTATTTTAAGTACAAATTTAAATAAAATGTTCCCTTTACATTAATAATTACGCAGATTAGTTGACGAAGACTGACAGATTAGCGAGTGGTTACTACATCATCAAATAATGATAACAACCACACGTTCTCCACGTAAGAGTTACTTGTTTTATGTTCGGCTGATAAAAACAGACGATCTTAACAATATTTTGAAAATCTGTGCCACCCATTTGATATAAATACTTTGGTTTTATTTATTAGGTTTTAAACGACCAAAATTATAATAAAACTTATTTAAAAACAACATGATTTTGTTGAAGGCCAAATGTCGAAATTTAAATTAGGGTTTTACTGATATTAAAACAGTTGTGGTGATCCTCTTACATTTTAGCACGTATTTTTAGATAATAGTTTAATTTATTATATCGAATGAAGGTTTAGATAGTTGTTGTTGAAAGTAGGATGAGTTCTAAGGGCAATGGATAAAAGTTTTTGTAATTTTGGTTGAAACTTTATTTCGACTAAAATTATTAAATAATTGTATTCGTTACTACACATTACCTTTGAAATCTTTATTTTATTGATTAGCGTAGAACATTCCTAAATATTGTCGCAAACATAACGTTTGAATATTATTAGCTGAAGGAGCTACTCAAAAATATATAAAAAACACAATAGTGAGACGAGAAATTGAGGGAAGAGGGAAGGTTATACTTTATCTGGAATTACTGTTCTTGATTAAATTTTGTATCGACATGCGCCTGGAACTTCTCCCAGCCTTCGAGACACTACTGGTAACAGATCTCTTTAACAGATTTGTATTTGTATTTCTATCTCCGATATGGGACAAATAGGTTATTGGTTTCGGCTGTAAATCGAGAAAATGTATGAAGAAATAGATTTTCTGGAGTTCAGCTTTGATCACATAGTAAAAATGTTCGTGACGCCCACGTGAAAGTAGAAAATATAATTATAGCCTATATGATAAAGTACCATTCTAGGCTATGAATTTTTAAAATCGATCCTGTAGTTTCAGGCATTAACTCCTACATACAAGCTTACTATTTTACCTCTTTGTAATCATCATCTTCGTGCCCTTGTTCCGTTTTATTTGGGGTCGGCGCAAAACGTTTTTTTTCCATTCTATCATTTCAACTTCACCTCTTTGTAATATTAGTATATAATTATTATGAGTGAGCCTTTTTCAGGTCAAAATATCTATTAGAGATTAGATATTTTATTTCATTCTCAGTCTGTAGTTACTCAGATACCCGCGAAACGAGACACAATAGTAAAACAATAACAGCGCGGTATAGGACCGGTTGGGGATTCAAACGTTAAACAGTTCACATTAGTTTGGTTTTTAATTTTGTCCATTGCCCTTTTTTGATAGAATGTGATATGTAGTTGTCAGGGCAGGCGATCTTGTCCTGTGTTGCCGTTGGTATTTCATGTTTTCTCCAGTTTTTATTAGTTTTATTATTTGAGCAAATGGATGTTACTGTACTTACTAAACAGATAACTAACAAGTTATTAAGTGAACAGAATATATAATATTTCTACTGGCTATATTCCTGTTTAAAATCAGTACCTCTTTTAAACCCGTAGTTCCATTTATGTGACTTATCACAGTTCTTTGTAAAAGTAGCAGTACTCCGTTCATCTCATCAGTGTAATATAACATAAATATTGCCAAGTTGCAATTCATAATTATAGATCTTTTATTCGAAATCGATTTTATACCTAGATTCAAGATATTTTAAAAGTTTTATTTTGTAGTTAGAATATCCTGTCGTATGTATCCTTAAAGTACCTTTGTCCACATTCGTGCACTTTTATGTCGAAGTGACACGGAGCTTGTATCGAGTCCGAGCATAGTAATCACTAGGCCCATGCCTCAAAACTAGTTGTTGTTTGCCGAATGACCTAATTCATTCTGACGGGCATGTCAATGGCATGCGTTAAATCACATACGAATTATTTATTTATTTGAAGTAAGAAAGTCGATAACGAGGCACGAATGTGGGCACACCTTATTGCATCCATTGCTGTTGTGAGTGTGGAACTCGTCGCTAGATAACTGTACAATATCCTCGGTCTACACTCATCAAACTAATAATACAATAAGTGTTTATTTAAGCTTCTTGTTATGCTTTTTGGTCCCTCAATCTCTACTAGATACGAGTACCACACTGCACTGGCTTGCAGATTTTTATGTTCTTCACTTACACGAATATCCAATGATGGCATTTTAGCCATTGATCATATTTTGTTTTAGACTTAGACATAGAGTATGTAATTGAACCTGTGCACTAGCATGTTAATTGGTGGTATGGAGGTGGGTTTATGTCATGATTAACACGATTAAAACGACAAGCGTTTAACATGGCATTTCTTAAGATTTGAGGAGCTTGAGTTACACATCTCTGGATCGAATCCTTTAATTTTAGTTATTTTGTATGCAGGTGATGCAGTACTTATATATGATAGGCCACTTACTCCTCAGATCTTAAGAGCGATCCCCGGCTTCCTGCATTGTTTGTGCTACTTCTCATACGATAACGCTACGCCCATTATCTATTCTGTTTAATACTACTTACAAAATTATTAACATTTATTTTTATTATAACACCAAAACACACTTAACGCAATATTTTTATGTGCAAACGTATTTCCACAATTTCTTATCTCGTTAATCGTCTGCTTCAAATGGATCTCTGCTCAGTAGTATTTATCGACGATTTTGTTACACCTCTATTTAAGTTGTTGCATAAACCCACCCCTATCATCCGATGTTTTCAATTGATTATTGGGTACAGTAGTTAAAACTTATTTGATTATCTTTAGTTGTAAGCTAAGATCGAGACCTCCACAATATGACCTGAATTTAACCCATGGGAACAAAAAGTAAATTAATAAACTGATTCAAAACTACTCAGTATTTTAGTTTAATGATACGATATGCTGAATTTAATCCACATTGTATGTTTTACTTTTCGCATTGAGCAAACATAATTCGTATCGGATTCTTTTCTACGAATTTCACGTCGATGTGTTCGGATCAACCGTCCTCGAAGAACGAGGAGTACTTGTGATTGGATTTTGATCATAATGAATGCAATCGATGATGGGCGACTTACTGAAAATCCCGAGAAAACATAACTATATCGTTTTATTTTTAGTTTTGCCGCCCGTGGTGGTATGAGGAACGCCAATAAATAAAAAAACAATCAAAACACATATAAAAAACTGTAATGAATGGTACGTTTTAGTCGTATATTTAGACATCACATACTGTGCATTACGTAGACTGAGCACACATTGTATATCTTATCAGTGTCGCTTTTAGTTATTTTTCAAATTATCACATTTTAAAATGATTTTGTTCTCAGTACGTTTCAGTAGATAAACGACACCAAACAAAAAATATCTCAACACCAAACTTATGATGCTGATAATACATTTAGTTCAATGTTTCACGTTTTTGTGTACTTACCTATTTATTGGTATTCAATTGGATTCTTTTCTGTTGTAATTAACTCACAGTTAGGAACTCGTAATTAAAACCACGATTTATAGACGAAAAACAAGATTTGTGGTACGCTCGATTTCCTTATGTAGGTAGACACGATGCTTTCGCCCTCAAACGGAAGAGTGAATTAATTGTTTTTATTATCAAAGTTAGTTGCTGCATACAAACACGCTACTATATACTATTTTATTAGCTTTCACCCCGTTCTATGTCTCTTCAGTGTCTCTGGGCCTTTTATATACAAATGTAATTAAGTTATTGATTTTAGGGACTTTACTTTTTGGACTGCCAATTGACAAAATCAATTACCTACTTGGCATCCTACTCACTAAGCTTCAAAAATTAAACTAATAAACCTCTAATGAGAGTCATATTTAGTAAAGTTTTCCTTGTTAGTACAAAAATAATACCATTAAACGTTTCTCTTCAGATCCTAATTCTCAATCTGGCGTCCCACTCCGTACGTCCCAAGCGACAATGGACATTCACCAAGATTCCCCAGTCCACTCCTCGAATAATATGAACCCAAGCGAACCCTGTCACCACAGCTACCTTGTACATAATAAGAAATATAACAAAATAAGAAAACGAAGACATTAACTCCTTCATATCTTTCTTTTTTATTAACTCCATGTAAATATGTATGTATTAAATAAATAAGGGAGATTCATAAAGCATTTCTGATTTTACCGATAGAGCTACGAGCAGAGATTTGATTTTGAGGCTCGACATATTGCATGTGCGTTTTTGTGTTACACTACATGACATTGGTATTGCTTGACGTTGTGTGCCCAATAAGGTAAGAACGAAATTATTTAATATTTTGCATGAGTTTTGCTTTGTGTTCTGTGCGCTATGCGTATGACGCTATTGGCTATGAAAGTTTTTGTACCTTTTATGCAGTCATATTACCGAATCAGTTAAATACGCGGAAAGTTAGTAAACGCGTATCATCGCCAAGTTAGGCAGTAGTTGAGTAACCATCCAACCAAAGCCTCATGGCAGCACGAAGCCAACCAGAATTGTTTGCGGTGTATGACTGTATTGTATGAACATGCGTTCGACCATCCGCTGCGGGAGGCAGTCATCCGCGGTCCGTGTGCGGATCTTTCCACCTGCATCAGAGATAATTGTAGTCCAATGCGGATCATCCGTCGATGTAGTCTGCCTAACGCAACGAACGGCCTTAAGCTTATTTTACACTACGCTATAATATAGTAGCATATAGCATGTAGTTCATAGCACAACAATATCGCTGGCCATACATTTACTTAGAGCGTTCACACTTTAATATACTATATATTATTATAAATGTATGTTGAGCGATATTATATGCGATATGCTATATATTATAGTGTGGTGTGAACCGAGCTTGTGCGTGAAGGTTTGAGTGCAACGAGCTCTGTTTGTTTAGAGCACAGCGGGGTGGCGGGTGGCATCCGGTGCGACGACTCGGTGTCGGCGCTGGGGTCGCGGCGCTCGCTGGCCGACACCAGCGTCACCAGCACGGCCGACCTCAGCGTGTTCTCCAGCGGCCGCTCGCACGCCATGGACAACTCGCTCGACACGCACTCCAACGTCAGCGACGACGCCACTGGGTCAGATGGGTGAGATGTTTTGTAGATGTAGATTGCACTACACACCAATAACGCTCTTATGCTATAAAAATCTAATTAAACTTTGAGGAAAATCATATGGGCAGTGGTCTCGAATCTACCGATTTTTCGGTATATTAGTTTTATAGACAAGTGCAAAGTACAACTTGGTCACATTAACTTGACGCTTGGCGTGGATGATATAATGTCCAAAAACAATATACCAACAGAGAACTAGCCAAATTATCGACACGCGTATCGATAGCAAAGATACTGACCATACTTACCTGACACTTGCTGGGCGAGCTAAGAGAATGCGGGGGGAAACAGTGGGATATCGACTCGCATTTCAGATATGCGTCATGTTAATGTGATCGGATTGTAAAGAATATCGTAAGGGGAGTGGTCTCGTATCTACTGATTTTTCGATATATTTTAAAGACAAGCGCAAAATAATAATTATTAAAAAATCTGATTTACGTTCCGAATACCTCAAAGTCCAAATAACCCATGGTCCAATTAATACCGATTTTATTTGGTGCATCACCAATTTTGTATTTGACATTCGAGACCACTGCGTATGGGTGGTAGGACTAAATTCGCTCGTACTGATTGTGTCTACCGACTTTTATGGACAGGTGCGAAAAATCGCGTAAATTCTTTTCATTGAAATAATTTACACTCGCGATCGCAACCCGAACAAATTTGACCTCAGTTTGATCATTTAGGCCTCTTGTTTACTCACAACTTTTACGCAATGTGTCGATGCGATCACTACCTATATGCTAAAAGTCTGATGACATAGAGTACATATACATATGGCTTGGCAAATAAACATGTTTGAAACAGTGGCCTTAGGGCGCAACCACACCGGTCGACCGATGACATTGTAACAAGTTTTAAGACTAATTTCACCTTGTCTCGACTGGTTGTTGTCAATTAATCGCATTCTATTCATATTTGCACCTTGAAACTATAATATTTGCCGGACATTCACTGTGAAAATAGTAGGGACAAACTGACTGTCCAAATGATTAAAACAATAATGCAAATATTAAGTACCACATTGAAGGGAGTCTTTATAGAATGATCGGTATACGAAAAACTGTAATTTTGACATAAATTTTAATTCGATACAGTTTATTTTTTATTACAAAATTTTTGATCTGTCTTTAAACTGATAAAGTTAAAAATTGATCAAGTTTTTCTATAGGTCATGTACTCAATATACCGTAAATTGGGTATACTATAGTTTGCCAGAAGTACTAGCTGCGTCAAGTCTTTTGCGAATGTTAACAAAGCTTTATTCATAAAAAATTGCGGAACCGATTGGGATAGACTATCAATAAAGATACAAAAAGAAACGAATTATGATAAAATATATAATAATAGTTGTAGTGGACCAAGTAGTAACTAAATGAAAAATACTGATAAACAATGCCAAATATACTTTTCAAAGATACTTTGTTTGGTTTATAAGTAGCACCCCTGGACATCGGAGGCGTCCTGTCATTATTCCCACTAATGTTGAAGCGAGACATTTGTATGTACCGTCACCCTTTCTCTACTGATTCTGCTTAAGCCTGGTTTTCAGCTACGCTAGCGCTATCCAAATTAATTTTCCTTCATTATCCTATCTACCTATATACATTTTGGCGGAATCAAAAACTTGTATTTCAATAATCTTGATAGCTAATACTCTTTTAAATGCGGGCTATGCTAATTTTCACTTAGTTTGCACATACACGGTATAATAATGTAGTTATTTACCCTGTAAAATGTTTTCCTCTTTGTAGAAATGCATCAGTTTCCTTGATCGATACGGAGCGGATTGATTAGTGTTGGTTGGTGTGTTGATTTCAGTTCGGGGATATGCGGGCTGAGCATACAGCGGGCGCCGTCGACGGCGCACTCGACGCCGCGCGCCACGCCGCACCCGCCCTCCGTGTCGCCCATGTCGGACGACGTGGTGCGCATCCACGTGACCTACAACCCGCTGGCCGGCAGCCCGCACCTGCACCCCATCAGCCCCTCCAAGTACAAAGCTTACAACAACGAGGAGCACCACAAGCCCGTCTCCCTCGGCTTCTACACCAGCAACGGCTCCACCAACCTACCTTCAGATAATAGAATCCGTATCCAAGTGCCATCGGAGGAACTCCTCACGCCAGTCGTTGACTCCGGCAGAATCATAACGCCAAGGTTCATCGAATCTCATTCGGAACTCTACGATCTTAAATAGAACATAATTTTTTAAACTTTTATTTTTCTGTAATGGCCAGTTATTTTTAACTCTATCTTTAATTTATAACTACGATTTAAATTATTGTTATTAAAGGTGATTCTCACTATAATTTAACACAAACTTTTTGTACAAAGTAGTGATCTGTATTAGGGATTATTTTTATTTAAATATTAAAAGACATGGAAGCAATATCGTGCTTGCTAGTGTATTAACTTGCTTATTTCAGTATCTTCGCATTTTATTTCTGAACAATCTGTATTAATGTAGAATCTTCAGTCGTAAAGTTTTAGATTAGGGATTGTTAGTAGCAACTATATTTATTTGTCTCAAGCTTGAGTTTGGCTCAATATATTTAAATAAGGCCAGCTTTAATACTTATCCCACTAATCCCACCAATCTGAGGTGAAGGAGTAGATCTGAACGTAAAATGGATTCATTTGCAATAAACACAGCAATAATATTTATAAACAGGTTATACTCGCATGATTTTACTCCATGCACATAACAGTTAGAAGTATGCACCGACAATACACAAGGGGCTCCGTACAATAATTCACATTTACGAAATATACAAAGGTTATTTATTGTCAAGCCTTTAATTCGTATGTAAACTTAGTAGCGGCGCCATACCATATAAGACTCAATGTCGTGCTTAACTAATATGTTTTGCACACATATACTGCTGCTTTTTACGAGTATGTACTTAGTAAGTATGCCTGTTAATCCATGTTCCATTTTACAACTACGATGTATAAATTATAACTGATATTACAAATAATTCGAATATCTAAACTGCCATAACTGTTATATTATTATGTATGTACAAACATTTTTGAAATCGAAATCGCAATAGGGTATGTATTTAGAATTCGTAGGAAATGTGGGTGTATTAAACGTCTAGTTGAAAGTTGTTGGTAGCACGGCAATGGTTAGAATCGGCTAGGAATATTATACAGTTAGTGATATTAAAAGAATCTCTATGAGTCGGTAACGTCTAGATATAGTGTTGTTGTTGCAAGATACGGAACGTTCTTGTTATACGAAATAATAAAAAAACAAGCAAATATTAAATTAATAAATGACACTTAGTGTAGATCCCTTTTTTCTTTAGTTGTCAGTTTCTATCGTAGCTTTGACTTCAAAATAATCTATTTTCCTCTACCATTCACATTATTTTGTGTACGTGTAAGAATTATGTTGTATTTCACCTATTCCTCAATTTTCTTTAAACTCCCTTGTCTAAAACTTAAGATGTATAGACAGTTTTAATGATATTGATAGGTTTTAGATTCCTTTCGAATAACTAAGTGAGAAACGCAATAATGTCAGTAAATTGTTACTTGAGAATATTTGATATAAATAGTTTTAAGATAATGATTATGTCTGTGTAAAGTAATACTATGTTTTTGGTCAATATACATATAAATTAGCCTTAATGTACACGCTTTGAAGAGAACACTGTTGCTAACACTTTTAAATTGACAGTTTCATTAATTTAGGTTTCAATTTACGATTTATAGAATTAGGTTAGTAAGAATGATGCCAGGGTTTCTATGAAATCTGGGCCCACCTCCCAGTAGCATGTGTGTTATATTGTTAGATAGGTAATTTTA
Source organism: Mythimna separata (assembly GCA_030763345.1). Classification (NCBI taxonomy): domain Eukaryota; kingdom Metazoa; phylum Arthropoda; class Insecta; order Lepidoptera; family Noctuidae; genus Mythimna; species Mythimna separata. The sequence goes on along the minus strand of CM061167.1, from coordinate 13,579,503 downwards.
AGCTGAATGAAAGTTACTATAGCACCTAGTTAAAAAAATGGATAGTAGATAAGGAAACGTGTGCAGTGCAGTTCAAATATTTCCAATTGTATGGTTAACCCAGGACAAAAAAATACTTTGTCTCTTCCACTGAAAATGAAAATGCGATTTTGCTCACAGTTTTCACGCAGACTAACTTAACCATCGACACAAATATAACTCTAGATATTTTTTTTTGTAAATAAGATACTAATGATCCAGTGCACCTCACCATCAATGATTGCATCACTGCTTACTATCAGGCGGGATTGCAGCCAAGCACTAGTTTATAAAATAATAATAATATTGCTTAGTTATTGGCAAAACTAACATGATAAATAAAGAATAACTTTGAAGGGACAGAGAGTCAGAAATGGATGCCATAGTAACTTTTATTCAGCTCAAAAATAAATATATCCTACGATGTAACACACACATCTATTGGAAGGTAGGCGCAGGATTTGCATCCTCCTTTATACTTTAATTTAGCTAGATTAGTATTTTTTAAACAATATTCTTTGAAAGGCTTGCGCAGAATACATGTGTCATGCGACAGTTTTTGAAATATTTTATGTAAGCTATCTACGCGTATTATAAAATAAGTGCTGAGTGGCTCGTAATAAAAACTTAAAATATAAAACACGGATGCAAATTTATTATAGTCTTACGTACTTTACGTATATTTTTTCTAATTATTCCATAGTTAATGAACTTAAAGTAACTCATACGCAATAACGGATATTAAGGATCTTCCAGAAACCGTTATAAAATTATATATATTATAAAGTACCTATATATATACAAAATTGTGACAAAAATACAATCTTGTAGCAATTCTACAACTCAGATTTGAATCTCTCAAGTAGGTAATGTTATATCTAGAAAAATATGATTATTATGAACTTTATATATTTATAATAATTATTATTACTCTTGCCGTGTATAGGCACATTTTTCAGGTTAGGGTCATAGTTCTTGGTAATCATATCTTTGATTATCCGTATGACGCACCAGCTAAGGGTTGTCCTGTCCAAGTGTCCATCTACATAACGTGTATGTATAGAGATAATCGTCGGTTGCTACCTGTTTCCATGAAAAGTGTTCCGTGTCATGTGAAAGATGCCTTTGAGACTTGGCTTCGCCCCTCGTTTACCTTCCAAACCTTCAGGGTTCAGGAGTCCTGAGATATAAAGGGACGTAATAATTATATTTTCTAGATTCTTGAAATATTAGTATCAATTACACACTTTAACTTCCAACGTTAACTCGATAAGATCTTAGGTATCCTGTGATAAACGAATATTATCTCTGGCACTTTATATTACAAGTTGTTTACATAGTTAGATAATTTTAATAATTCTCATAAAAAAGCTGCGCAATTAGGTAACACAGGCGTCCAAATTTAATATAATCCGAACATGTGCCATTTTTAAATTTAGGAAGTTATTCCGTTTATTAGTCACTACGTTTTTTTATACTTTCGTATTCTTGAAATTATTTTGTAAATGCTCGGTATTCTATTTAGGCATCGGCATCGTAAGCTTTATTTTTATATTTTTATTCATTGTGTATTATATTATTGATAGTATGTATGTATTTAAGACAATAGACAGCGAATAGAAATCTAATAACTTTCTGCATTGTACAACCACGTGGCCTTATGGGTCAAGTTTACATACATTTTTAGTAATAACACATCGCACATCAATTTTGCAATAATTTGTATTTTAAAACCGTATGATGGTTTTTTTTAAATTAATAATTGCAATAATTCTTTCTTTCTTAAGATGAAAGTTACGGGGCAAACTGTGGCAATATTTTCGCTAGATGGCGCTAACATAACATTTTGTTTCAAGCGTATGTCAGCATTATTATGTCATTAAAATGGTTTTTGCTAAAATCAGACATTCCATTTATTGAACTAAGTAAAATTATTGCTTCACAAAATATTTTTAAAATAAAACTAAACTAATATCCGAGTCTAAGGTATTTGAGTATAGTCGCGTAGCTTTCACCCTAAGATATTTAGTAAATTGCATTAAAATTGGAAACCTCAAATTAGATGTCCGTCCAATTATTTTCTAGACTGAAAGCAATTATTCGGTACATGATAACTAAAAAAAGCTTCGATTTTAATTTGAGATTTTAATAATTTAGCGTGTCGACTAGCAAATTCTAATTTATTTCCATAAGTTAATGAAAAGCTTTATTGTGAAAGAAATAAAGTCATTGTGTAGGATATATTTGATGTGGATAGTTTAAATTGTGCAGTTTTGCGCGTTATTTGTAATGGTGGAAAGTCTGGGCCTTTTTATTATTCGCTAAGTGGAATATTAGAGAAAGCAATACGTTTTCTACGCAACGTCCGCGGTCGCGTTATTCGAGAAACAAACGGATATACACACAGCTGTATTTAATATTAGGTATTTTGATTATTGTATCATGAATTGTTTATATTATATTCCCTGCTTAGTACCTTTTCGTTCACTTATAAATATTATTAGTTTTATTTGAACGTATTTTTTAAATACAAGAAACTCTGTAACTCCAGGTGTTTTCCGATAATATTTACAAAACTTGAAGAACTTCTGTAGTCCTAAAGGTAAGATTATGACACACGTTCAATTATTATTAGAAAAAGAATTAAATTATACAATATCACTGCCATCAAGCGACTACATAATGATAAAGTAAAGTAGATACAGTTTCATATTCAAGGTGCTTAAAACCTGGAGAATATTAACGGATTATAAAAGATACGTTATGTATAGCCGAAGTAAACACCTAAGATTTCCTTGTAGTACTTAATTCCTTAATTATCTTTTTTAGTTAAACCTTGTTGCAAAAGTCTATTAGCTCTTCTTGGAAGATATCTCTACAGTTTGCGAGTATTCAGTTCATTATTAGATGTTTAGATAAGATCGCAGTTTTAAGCTAGCCGTCGTGTAGTCCGAAGAAATGAAGCAATCGCTACAAACTTACCCATCGAACGTAATCTGTAATTAACTAAAGAGATGAAATCAGGAATTGTGTTAAATCTAAGAAATTAATATTAACTAGGCAAGTAGCGCACTATATATGCGTAACTGTCACTCGCATAGCAGACGGTGCGACGTTTGGGTGACGCCGCGAGCTTGACAACTCCCTTCGTGTATTTAAAGCAATAGTTTCTAAATCTGCCTTACCTTTAGAACCATACTTGTCTAAAAGTATGTAATAATAAAGGAGTGAGCTCCAACGCCGAATCCCAAACGTCGCACCCTCTTCATCTACGTATGTTATTAGAACTACAGTGAGAATAGTGCCTGCACCAATTACGTTGTTACTCTACATACTTAGCTCATGGCTTATCGTGTTTTAAATAATAAAAATATTGATAAAATTGTTAACATTTTACCTGAACTATCGTATAAAATAGATATTAGACTTGATGTGGTCAGCATTGGCAATACTATTGTTAAACCAGTAATGCTTGTCATTTGGTATAATTACAAAAGAATGTATAACTTAAGTATTATTTTCGTATCGTATTTATTATTGTATTTTTTGGCTTTAGCTTGTAAGTACATGTTTTAGTTTAAACACGTAGCTAGAGTTAGTTTATATTGATGGAAATTGAGGGCCTGTATAATTTTATTTGTAAGAGGTGCTGAAAGCTGTTGTTTGAGAGTGCACATAGAAGTGTTTGTAGGGCGTCGTGTGAGCAGGTTGGAGCTAGTTTAGATTTGAATTTGGGACTATGCAATGGTCTTTAAAATGAGTGTTGTTTATGTATGTGCATTTATCGTATATCTGTTTCGCAATACGACTCTGCCGAGTCAATAATGTAATGTAATGTTTGTGCAAGGCCACATTGCGATTGTAATACTGTATAGCAATATTATATTGGTGACGACACGCTCAGCACGCTTAGTAAGCAATCTTTAAGACATTCAGTTTGTAAGGGGTGCAATCACAGTTTGTAGCACGGATGAGCATTTGTGTGTTTCCGTTTTTGTCTAGCAAGAAGGCTGCTCGTAAACATCAATTTTCATTCGCATTTAAAGCTCTGCGATGGACGCGAATGGGCTTCTTGATTTAGGACATTACACTACTAAAAAGTGACCGTAAAGTGAAAGAAATTCAGGATAGTGCCGGTATGTGCTTGTACATGTAATTGCACCCAGAATCGTTTAATTAATATCTTTGTATACCTGCCTTGTAAGCATTGCGTACCTGCAGCATTTTATTATATTTTACGTAAATATAATATTTTACTGTTGAACGGCTATTTGTATAATTTCACGTGCTATTTTGAATTCTGTTTATTTTGACAACGTCCTCCGTTAGATCGTTTCTGTTGCTTTATTATAGTCCAGTAGGATTTTGTATGTGAGACTTTCTGATTTTCTATCGTCAAACTTTTTGGGAGTGATGTTTGACGTTTCACTTTTTCAAGACAAAATAACTTTGTATAGGCGTAACTTATACATATTCAATTGCCTTGTCCGTAAAACCATTACATTAAAATAATAATTAATACAATACAATTTACAAAATTTAGTTCTTTTTTTATAGAAAATGTAAAGGATCGCTATAGACACCGATTCAAGACAGCTTTCAAAAACGCAAATGAAAACTTAGATTTTAGTTGCATTTTTTAAATTAAAAATGTTAATAAAATGTAGAAGACTGTATGACCGTTTTTCCACTATTGTCTGGCGCTTACCATAAGATATTTCATTAAGTTTTCTTCCACTTTAGAAATTCATATCGGTACTCTAAATTATCGATCCTGTAACCTCACAATTTCAACGAATTGGATCTCTAGGCCATCCTGACTTACTGTTAGATATTATTACGATAAAATAATTATTAAATTTATAAAATCGTGATAGCTTTAGCCTGATGGAAGTCGTTATTTAGTCGTTAAAAAAGCAGTCAATTGCAATTTACTAAATCAAAGTCGTATTGTAAAGTAACAGAATTATAGCAAGTGAAATTATATTTAGAATTTTAATGTGTACAGTTTTACCTTGATGTTCACATAAAATATCGAGACCCGACGAATAGGTAAATGATACATATTGGTACGTATGTATTTAAGTATTTTTTGGTACCTCTACGTTGCAAAGATATTATAATCCTTAAGGAAAGCTTGCAAGAAGACGGGACGCGTCCGACGAAAATGTATTACAATAATACGAATTCTCTCTCTGAAAAATAAACTTTTTGTAGAGTGAATAAAGTTCAATATTGTATCTCTATTCCAAAAATAGCGGACAGCGTCGTGTCTCCATGTGGGTGGACCTTTAGTGACGTCAGTTGCTATAGCGATACATCAGAAGCTTTTGCGTGCGAATGGACTTCTCGCTCTAGTCAACTGCAACACTGTGAGGCAGAAAAGGATAGAGATACTGGAAAATACTGGTGTATGCGTAGGTATTCATTTGATTTGACAGTAATGAGAGACAGTATAATATTATCTTTTGTTTGTAGAGTTTTTGTTAGTCGGCGAGTCTCGATAAGGTACCTAATTAATCCTGCGCGTATATTTGTGAATCTTTTGACTTTGTAACGTCAACGTAAGGTTACCGCCTCCAAAACTAAGTAAGTCATTCATGTATTATATTATTTGATACGAACTCGATGCATGTTCATAGAACTCTTAGTTGATTGCCGATATATCGTTAAGCTGACTTGGAAGAAGACGTCTATAAAATTATAACGTAATTGTTAAGCTAGCAGTGAGCTCTCTTGAAAATATTAGCGGGAATAGACACTGTTCATAATAAATATAATAATTTTCGCAATCATTGTTTAATTTTCATCATTATCCCCTGATCCGTCTACTAGCGCCCGTTTTCAATAACCTACCACAGTTCATAGATAGATAGCTATCCCCGATAAACAGTAAGATTCTATCTATTAATCCATAACTTTTGGTAGGAAATGCTATCCGTCGGTAGGTTATTTATTAGGAAAGCAAGTAAGGGCAAAAGGATAGATTTTTTTATCTTTAGTAGCTGCAACTGTAGATAGATAGCTTATTGAAAACGGGCGTAGGTGGGTAGGTATTCTAAAATGATACAAACATTTAGAGCTTATAAATGGTTTATTCGCGTAATTTAATATTATAAACAAAATAATATCATATAACTGATAATATTTCAAATAAATTGTTAGCAATGTTTGGTGCGCTGTGGTTATGAACAAAACAAAATTTAGTTTAAGTACCTAAAATTAAATTTCTACATATTTTAAGAACAAATAGGAACTTCATTTGGTGTGTTGCAAATTACGCCTATAAATTTTGTAAAAATGTATACATATTGTTTCATAAATTTTTATTGGATATCCTCATAAAATTCATAACAAAAGCAACTTGATTTATATATTACATATATTAGATTAGATCTCATTTAAAAATACAATATCAAATGATGGTCGTTGTATATGGTTCCCGAGACTGGTTCGAGAACAATTATAAAAAGTCAATATCGACTTATAATCTTTTAATAGATACATATTTCGATGACTGTTCTGATTATACTACGAAGGCCTCGTACCTGATATTTCTCGTCTATTTATCACAAGCAACTGTATGTACTTATTGTTATTTCAGTTCTTCGGTGTAAATCTTTACAACTTATAATTAAGTGCTGTTTTATTTTATTGAAATTCGTACAAAATACACACATATTTCTATAAATAATGTTACAGTAATTATGTATAAAACATTTAAGCTTACAAACACTAAATGCAAGATCCCAGCCACCAATATAAGATAAAAATGTTCAGTTTTCATGAAAAAGTTAGTCTAATGAAAGTATTTGTTCAAATACACTGAAATTGATATCAATGAGAGATGATATTAAGTACTGACAACTCTTATGCTTATGACAAATATGTTCGATCGCTATTTGGTCTTTGTCTATTTAACAAAATACTTATCTAGCGTGTACATGGTAGCTCATTTTGTTTGGGACCAACAAATCATTGTTACAACATCACCGTGCCTACATCACACATTCGAAAATACATGTTGTCTCTAATACCTATTTCTAAGTACACCATTCAACAGTATTCAGTTCTGATTTGGGAATGTAATAGCGATTTTATGTAAATTTAACATGCCCAATTACAGTTTGTACCTATAAAATATATTTTATAAAATACGCATGTTAAAAGGAAACATCAATACCTATAGTACATAAGTAACAATTTCGAATTAATGATGTGGAGCAAATATTGACAACATGCAATAAGTAGCACCATTTGTTTAGCAGCGTGACTCATAGTTACCAATACAACAGAATTTTCAGGTCCGTTTCACTAGAGACATTTGGTCGAAATAGTATTACAAGTAGATGCCTGGTTAACGAAAGAAAATAATGACCTCGACACTTGACTATTTCAAACGCCTCAAAGTACCTATCACGCGCAAAACTGGTATAAAATAATCTATTCTAATTACTAAGCTGTATGCTAATATCTATCACACATTAACACAGAATCTTTGAATGAAAGGCTGTGCACAAGAGTGTGCCTTACTTACTGTACTCGCTTATAATTGCTTTGACAGCATCTTTAGTGCCGAATACGAGTGCGAAAAGACCAAAGATTAGTACTATAACGTTCTTCCAGATAATAAACTTGCATGGTCCAAAACCGATGTCCCAGTAGGTGATAACTTCGATGAAGGCAGGTGCAATCAGTCCCAGGATTGAGAAGCAGAAAGCTCCGATGACGCCCATGAAGGGTGCGATGGTGGGGACGGCGACGGCCAGGGACACGGAGGCGGTGACCATGATGGTCCTCATGATGTAGTCGGCGAGGTCTGGGCGCTTGGTGAACTTGTCCTTGATGCTGTTCCACATAATTTCAACGCACACATAGAACTGCAGTCCGTATGTGCAGTAGACGGCAACAGCGATGGAGATCTTGACTACTTGGGCAGCACTGCAAACAAAATACACGATCTTTTTAATATCTGTGGTACAGTGAAACGAAAAGTAAGGAAGGCTCGGGTAATCACATTATATATAGCCTCTGTAAAACTCGCTAACCAAGGTACCTTAGTTTAACGGATTCGAAATCTCCGTAGTCAGGTAGGTAGTCTTGAATTGCAAACCTGTTAGTAAGTGTTTAAACTAATCTTTTTTTACGTAGGTACCTACGCTAAATATTCAAAGTGACCATAACGTAACTAAGTGATTTTTGTTCTTAGACTGTTTCATCGATTCCGCTTGTAATAATTTAGCGGCTTAAGGGCCTGTTTCACAATATCCGAGTAGGCACTCACTACTCACTGAATAAATTCAAAAATGGAACAGAATTTGTATGAAATTATCTGCCAAGTAAGATACTCGAAACTTAATCATAGGTGGTGAAATAGGCCCTAAGGGCCTGTTTCACAATGTCCGAGTAGGCACTACTCACTGAATAAATTCAAAAATGTGACAGAATTTGTATGAAATTATCTGTCAAGTAAGATACTCGAAACTTAATCATAGGTGGTGAAATAGGCCCTAAGGGCCTGTTTCACAATGTCCGAGTAGGCACTACTCGCTGAATAAATTCAAAAATGTGACAGAATTTGTATGAAATTATCTGTCAAGTAAGATACTCGAAACTTAATCATAGGTGGTGAAATAGGCCCTAATTGTAATAGGCACGACCTGAATGGTCGGAGGAAATGAAGTGGTGAATGGTGGAAGTACAGATAAGTTCCTACCTAATAAGTAGCATTATATTGGTACTTACGGTTCAGAATTTTCCAAGTTCAGGGTGATGGAATCTGCAACACCCTCTCCATAGCGAAGGTATCCAAGGAAACCGAGGAGGATGTAGACCAAGGTGACGCCGCTCATGCCTTTGTTCAAGACGCCGCACGTGCCCAGCATGGAGCGAGGAGTCTTCATAGCGTTCTCCAGGGGCATCACGACACCGATAGCTTCCATCGCGAAAATACTCAGAGAAAAGAACTCAGGCCACTCATAAGGTGATTTGAAAAGCATTGATTGAATTTTATCAGTCTGCAGTTCTCCAGTTCCGACTAGGTAGTAGAAGGTGATACCAAGACCGAGACCCATGAACACGTTGGCGATCATAGACACCGGTGCGAGGTACTTGAGATTGCGGATCCATGCCATGAAGATGAGAGGCAGTAATAGAGCGATGATAAATATTCTTATTTCTACGTTTTCTTCTTTTTCACCCATGTGATACGCTACAACCTGAAATGATATTGAAAAATCTACATTAGTGTGACGATTGTTTTGGGTAGGTACCGGAATTTAATTTAAAGCAGGCGATCAGCCGATGTCAATTATTCCTGGGACTATAAGCAGCCTGGACACAAACGGAGACTGTTATGAGATCTAGGTTCAGTATAGTAATCTAATTGGTTCTAGCATGAATCAGGTTCCTACTCGGAGGTCGGGGGATCATGTCATATAAACCGCAACATAGAAGTTTCGGCTGCATGCTGAGCTTACACTATCCGGATTTTTTTGTATGAGGGAAATCATCCAATGACTTCTTCGCTCTAGGGCGGTGTCTGACTTTTATTGATTAAAACTTGGGCTCGGTCCGAACGGTTATCGGGTGGCTGGATAGAGACTAACCCATTGCTCGCCGTCTGTAAGCCCACAGCGGTGCTCCTGCTGACAAACTGTGTCATGCGGAAGGTGAGGACGCCCTAACATCCAACCACTCCTCAAAGAGAAGACTTACCGCCATAATTACTCGTATGGTGTGCCCATACCCTTCCCGGCACAGTATGAATCCACGATTACTTAATATCCAACACAAGAGTTACAGTTATTAGATCTCACCTGCAGTATATTCTTTGCGACGATGACCGTGTACACTGAGCAGGTTCCGAAGTAGGTGAGGAAAAGGCTGACTAGGATAAATATCCTGTAAACAAAAGAATAAATTGTAAAGACTACCTACTAGTTACTGGCTACTCTAACTAGATCGCAATTAACTCTACAACATTTTCAAGTCGGATGTAACTAATAGTTAAAGTATGCCTTAGTTTGGTCCCGGACATAAAAAATCGAATAAATTCAATATGAAACTGATTTTTTATTAGGTAAACTGTTAATCACTAGTGGCGACATAGGCACTACCATCTTCAATGTTCAATCCAAAATGCATTCTATCTTTCTTAACATATGGTTCTATTGTCTGGACGTCTATTCTCCTTCTCCGAAATACGAAGTTTCGACCGAAATATCGCATGATTCCTCCCACGATTTAATTCGTTTCCCAAATTTTGAATGAACGAAAACTGGTTCGAGGTTTCGAATCTCGTAATTTCTGTCGAAACTTCGTATTTTGGAGAAAGAGAGTAGACGTCCAGCACCGGTCTCGTTACTGCGATCCTACGTACAAGCTCATAGGCACCAGGGTATTAAAAATGGATTGTTTCCTCAGTTTTCTTACCTGAAAGCATTGCCCCACCGCCGAAGAGATTCAGGTCCATTCTCTAACGCCGCCTGGCCCACCTCTGGGAAAGTCATGTTAGTTTTTCTAGTTTTCTTGTACAACACGTGGGCGCATTTGATCTGTTGATAAAAATATTTTTTATTGAACAAAAAGAAACCAATATAATGAACGCACAGCTTGAGTATGTAGTCCACCTCTCAAGAATGATGAAGCCATGGTGATCGCGGAAATCTGCTGAATGCGAGAAAGCCATTTGTTGTGAGCGTTGCATAGAGGAGCCTTCTTTATCCCACGGTAGAAGTACGTTTCTCGACGTACCTACCATTAGGTTCCAGGGTTTTGCATTTTTGTTTAAAAAGGTTGGCATTTGTACGGCAGTCCCTAATAATGCTCGCACTGTTTCGGACGAAACGAGAAACTATTATAATTATGTTTGTTTTTTCGACAACTTCGCTAAGCTTAAATCTTAACACATTACGGCATAACTCGCAAAGCAGAGCTGTTGCAGTAGTGGCAAGTAAATTAAAAATTGCAAGGCGGAGACTTAGCAGGGTAGGTACTCGTAGGTATACTTACGAGGATGTAAGCGCAGTGTGTGCAGATGAGCGCCACCAGCATGGTGAAGAAGATACCGGAGACCAGGCCAGCGCACTTGAACGCCTTGGGCATGGCCAGGATGCCCGTGCCGAGGGACGCCTTCAGCAGATGCGTCAGGGTGTCCATGTTTCTGAAACACCATGAAAAAGCCTCGGTGATAACGAGACGATTGCTCCGGTACGTCTATTTCTAACGTGGATACTGTAGTTATTTTAAAGAAGGGTGTGAATATTTAAATCGCAAAAAAAATATATATATTAAATGTGATCCAATTCGAACTTTCTAGCTGATTATTAATAAAATATGAATAGCAAAAGACATTACTTAAATAAAAAACATTTACTAATGTCTGACTGAGAAATATGATGTCAGCCTCAGAATCCCGGCCTCTTCCTACATTCAGAGAAGCTGATCGACTCAAAGTAAGGTACTAACTTACCTTTAGGTGCCCTAATTTTAGAATTGTTTATATAGAAGCATCCCTTAAGAATAGCAATAACAAGAAAATACTCAGGCGTTAAAGAAAATATTGGAAACAAGATATATTATTTGAATTGACCGCAGTTACTAAAGAGTTGTATTGATTTGAGGCCCTGTCTTAAAATTAGGACCAAGCAATTAATGTCAGGTAAATTAAACTAATATTTACAGTAGTCCAGACATGCGAACGTCGATTTGGATCACCCTTAGTCAATTTCTACTAAAACAATGTAGGTAACTGATCAATTACACAAGTCACAGCAGTTAAACGTCGCAAGATTTCAATTAAAGGAGATGGGAAAAGAAGATGAGCTTTTAAAATTAAAACACCTACCTACCTACAATTTTCAGTGTTAACCTTGACTTCAAGATTACATCCAGCTTAATAGAATTCAAAATACATGCTATTTTTATTCAATTTATTCATGTTACATTATGGAAGAGGCAAAAATTTTATAATTCCCCCTTTCATCGTAATTCAATTCACCCATTGGAATTGTTGATTTCAGAGTGTCAAGGTTTTTATGTCTAGATACCTACTTGAAAAACGTTTTTTTTTCCATCTTTTTACGTAATTTGATGTTTCTGACATAGTAAAAACCTAGAAAAAAATTGTTTATTCCTTGTAGTGTCTATATTTTTCCTGTAAATGTATTTTTCTTACACGAGGACGGTTTTTTGGTTCAGTCGCATATGTTACTGGGTGACGTCCATATACGTTTTTTTTATTAAAATTTTACAGACTACTGAAAAAGCAATTTTTTTGGGGTATGGTAATACCACGTAAGTAGATACATAGACTTTGTTTTTTTAAAAGATTATAGATAGGTTTGTTTTTGTAGGTATCACTGACGCTTGCTAGACCTAGAAGTTACGCTTAGCAATAAATGAACTGAGCAAGGCGGGATGGAAATTGGTCGATAATTTAGTTACCGATTTCTTTAACAAATATCTACGAATTGATACAAAAGGATATTGGAAAGTAAGCATAATGTGATAGGTATAGAGGGACAAGTTGCGTGATCATAAACCTAAGAAAGTATAATATTTATTAACTGTTTCACTGCAGGCTATCCTTTCGTAAGCCACAATCATAGACACAACAAAAATTCCTTTGTGCTCCGTCTGGCTTTCAGAGTATTACGGAATGATTTCTTTAGAAAGTTAATTTTTAAAGATATTTTTTTCTTTGAAATAAACTACTTGGAGATTATTGAGGCTGAAAATTGATGGAAAAGTGTAACTCCCATTTACAAGTTATTTTCAGTTGGAAGATAAGACGAAGCATAATAGTAATATTTGTAGAAATATAAATAATTTATAGAAACATTTGTAATTTATAGAAATATTTGTTTTTAGGTGCCTTCAACCTAGTACGTTTAGTAGGTAGAGTTATTTTTTTTAAATCCTCTACTAACTATACTAAACCTTATTGGTCTTGATCCTTTTTCATAGGAGCTGAATCCTAAGCTAAGCTTATTTTTCATAGGAACTAGTGGGTCCTAAGCTAAGCTGATAAGCAATTCGCATTAGCAGAAAAAAGGAAATAGGTTCCTAAATATTTCGCGAGGCAGAAATAATACTATTCTATGATGGCCCTTACAATTAATAGCTTTCTAGGTCAGTGCGACGGTGAAACAAACTTTACACAAGTAAAGTTGACCTAGTGGAATACTTTAATTTTTAATTTATAGTAGATTTCCTGAGGAACCGAGTGTAGAAAAGGGAGAGGATGGCCTTCGCCCAGCAGTAGGACATAATAGGCTAACTAATAGAAATGCTCGTCAATTGTTAAGTTGCAGTAATTTTCCTACATAAATCGTACCTACTCGTACATACGAAATAAGTTCTGGACAGCGAAAATTAGAAGAGGACGAGAAGAGCTTAAAAAAATAAATCACTTAATCTACGTTTCCTAATTCTGTTTGGGAGTCAATTAAATAAAAAAGGCAGAACATTTAAAAAGGAAATTAAATGGAACCTGCTCCTCTTTCTGCTCTATCGAATATTTAAGCCAAAGAGTTGCTAAGGCGGACTAAATAGCAAACAAATACTTACGAAGTAGGATTCTCCAACTTGCGTTCGGTGAACGGGTCGAATTCGGCCGCCTCGGGATCCTTCGCCATGTTGTATCTAAGCAGAAAATTGTATTTAGTATTTCATTAACATCTATTAAATGAATTTACCACATATTGAAGTACCTACTACCTATTTATTTAATGGGATGGAGACGTTGCATAATTTATATTGTCTCACTTTTTTAATGTGGTCTTTTTCGACGTTAATAACATTTTCTACAATTTAAATATCAAAAACTACAGATTTTATTTTTATTACGACTAAGGCGACGAAAATTTCAACCAGTGGTGGTCCAGAATAATCTGCTGAAGCCATGGTATTTGTTATGCATCGTTTTCTGACACACACACACACACACACACACACTGTGCCGTATCTACGTTATCAGATTTTTTCTTCAAAATTATTTTATGTATTCTGTCTCTTCGATTTCTCGTATGTCTAGTAGATAATAAATAAATGGCTAGGTCTCCAATAACTGAAGGAGTGCTCGTTAGAGCCCAATTGTGTATCTTTTCTCGGAGTCCCAAAATAAATAAAAGAAACAAATCTACGAAGTAATTTGAGTCAATCATATCGATATTACCCACTTCTGACAGATAATATAAACCTGCGGAGCTTTAGTCAGAACATTATAATTAGGCCCCCGGAGCTCAGTTGAAAGGGAGAGACAGAGCAATTTAGGCAATTTGTATACTAACTTTTGGACGACTTTTTCCGTTTTCTTGTCATCGTGAGACAGGAACGTCTCCAGCTCCTGCGGCGCCGGCGCGTTACCGTTCAATTCCTAGAAAAGAAGAAAAACATGTCACACATGCCTAATAGATATCTATCTGTGTGTAATTTGATTCGCAGGGGAACGAAACACTCTAAAATAAAGTCCTCCCTTTTTAATAACTAAAAAAATATACAAAAAAAGATAGGCAAGATATTGTCTTGATTGCGTGCAGAGGTAATTCCTATTGCTGATCCGAAGTATAAAATTCCAATCTTCGATCGATTTCGTAGAACAGAAAATCTCGTGGTTATAATTATAAATGATCTAAGAAATAAGATAAATAGGAAATAAATATGCTGCACACACTTTACTAGGTATGTTGAGTGTATTTATATAAATATAAACCTATTATTAATAAATATATGTACAAGAAGAAACTGACTGGCTTACCTACGGCCGAAACCAATAACCTATCGATCTCCAGTTTTGGCATACTGGAGATTGTAAAACAAATGATACAATACAAAAATTATCATGTTTTCTGTTGTTTCATTTGTTTTTCTATCTCCGATATGTGATAGATAGGTTATTGGTTTCGGCTGTAACATATTACCTATCAATGTACAGTCAAATCTACTGAGACTATGAGCGTGAAATTTTGCAGAAGTATTCCGTTTATGACGTAGGTGAGGGTGAGCACTAAAAAAGGATTTTTCAAAATTCACCCTCTAAGTGGATGAAACTGGGGTCTTAAGTTTGTATGGAAAAACCTACTTTTTATACAATTCTGAAGGGGGTAGGAATACAGATATGTGTCTAAATCCAGTTTCTAACAGTAAGTATAAAAATATCTAATAACAAGGAAAATCCTTTCGATAAGTCTTCATCTTAACCTTTTGAAGTTTGTTTTGTATACAGCACTAAGTGAACCTTGAAAAAGATAATTATTTGTTTAGTTACTTATTTGATTTACTAAAGCGTATTGAGTGGCGAGTCGTGTGGAAAACGATAATGTACTAGTGCGTATAATAGACTTACCATACCTACTTGAAGTAAAAAAAATATTCAGGATAGTCGAAGAAGTGGTTGTTCATCGTATTTGGGTGGTACTAATAGTAAACTAATCATACTAATTATACCTATCTATAACTTCCAAAGAATTCTATGCATCTTTGTCTTTATCAATTTGTATTCTGTTTGAGACAATGATGTCAAAAACCTTAAGTAACCTATTCATGAACGACATTCCCTAATTAGGGCAGTTGACTCTGTGACTTATGGTTGCTCGCTTGACGATTCAATGTGTTACTAACATGTGAGTTAAGTAGATATATTTAGTCTGGCTCCAATGCACTATGTTAGTTACTTGCTACTTTTCCTTGATGCGATTTTTAACCTATCAATACCCGCGAAACGAGACACAATAGTAAAACAATAACAGCGTGGTCTCATAGGACCGGTCGGGGATTCATTAATTTAGTTTGTATTGCAGGTACTATTACTATTCTACAATTTTTAGAAACTTTAAAAGGACTTGGTCAAAATGAATATGGCAAGTTGCCTAGTTAGACAAAATCAACGTACAGATGTGATTTCTTCTTTATCAAAAAGGCGTATTTTATAGACTTACGGTAATTAAATTTTAATAGTTGGAATGATGGGAAAACTGAGAAAATTTAAGTTTGAAATGATGATTACTTGATTTAGACCGTTTCTAGAAATGCTATTGTGCAAAAATAATGTACATCTCCTTGTTACAAAAGATAATATGGTATCTATATAATGTATTAAAGATTATACTCACATTCACCATTTTGACGCGTTGTTAGCCGTCCGTAGATAAAGATTTCGCCGTCGGGGCCTGTCAACAAAACACACAACATTACTTATCACTTGTGCACACGCTGCTTAGCTAATTTACTATTAAACATATTTATTTACTTATCATCCGATAAATGGACATGTATAATTGTTTTTACTAATGCATTCGGTACATGATTATTGTAATAACTCGTAGAAGCTGGAATTTATTGCTAATTGGACTTAAAAAATAAAAAAGTTTTCTGGGCGTTTTTTCCAATAATGAGAGAAAAATGCCCAGAGGACATTTTTTATCCTTGCTAGAACAAAATTTGTGAATAGGCAATATTTTGTACAATATTATCATAAAGAAGAAATACGACATTTTGATAAAAATGGAGAAATATTGTCATAGCGACCGAGATATACGTAACAAATGCTGCAGTGACAAATATTCACTTGTAACAAATGACGTTTTTCAATACAGTAGGGAAGATATAAATAAATGGGGGTGCGATTCGTGGGGTCGAAGCGCACCCAGCCTGATACGATCAATATAATAAAATTGTGGCGGGGGCAAACATGTGAAATTTTCCGTACTAGTGCAAAAAAGCAATCAAATGCTTACGTACCTATAACAGTAACAATAAGAACGACTTTACGAGTCTAAATGTACGCTAGGCTGAACATTGGAGTTTCCAGCAATAAAAAAAATTACTTATTCATTTGCATTTGTCATAATTAAATTAATGGCATTGAGTAGAGAATCAGTCGTGTCAATAAGTCGTAGGAGTTATTTATCGTAATGTTACTTCAAACGTCATAATATCGTAACGCGATGGCTTTACGATCCGTGACTGATTAATAAACTATTTTATGTACCACCTACACAATAGTAAGGTACTCTGAGCTATTTTTATTAAGTACCCAGGTACTTAAATGTAGAGTTTGGATGACTAATGGCCTAACCTAAACAATTGCTTTTGATTTGTCCTAAGCCTCGATTTCTATATGCTTACTACATTCAAAATCTTCTAAAAATAAAAGTTAGGTAAGATATTGTTTCAATGGCAAGCAGAGATAATACCAATTGCAGATCCGGATTATAAAATTCTAATCTTCGATCAATTTTGTAGAAAAGGCAATCTCGTGGTTATAATATTATAAATGATCTAACCATTAAGATAAATAGGAAATAAACATGCTGCACACATTTCACTTTCCATTCTTGATATCGATTATTGTATACTACTTTTCGATCACTTATTTTTAAATCAGTGATCGAAGATACTACTGAAGGAGGTAGGAAGATGTGTCTAAATCCAATTTCTAACTGCATATCTAATAATTTCAATAATAAGAAAAATCCTTTTTGAAATTGAAGCATTTGAAATTTAAGTATTTTTCTAAAAACCTGTAAAACATTTTGGCATTTTAGTAGGCTTAAATGCCAAATTTTGACAAGTTTTCGGGCTAATGTTGAATTAAGAACTGAAATCCTAATACTCTAATCTTTATCAAAGGCTGAGAAAAACAATAGATGGTCTTCAGCCATCAAAGTTATTTATATACCCATAAACTATTTTTTTTATTACTGGCGTTCATACGTAAGCGTACGTTTGAGCACCAAATTCATAAAAAAAAAATCGGTGTAATGTCTAGTCTATTATAAAATGAATTATAAATAAGCATGACAAGAATTTCCTAGTAATGCTTATTTATTTTTGGCGATATATTGCGTAAGTTAGTTCAGAAGCGGATAAACGTGCGAGAAAATATCTCGAGTCACGCTTAAAACACAAATACTGTTCGAGTTTACGAAGATCAAGGTTGTAGACGAGCGCGTGGGCAATCTGTACTTTATGAATAGTAGGGAATTAGTCAGACTAGCTCGGAAATACGCTCGCATTGTGTTAATTTAGTAAATCTACTAAGCCTATGATTATCACGTTTTAATGTAGCGGTTCGGACTATTTTTTAAAATTTTAGAAGATTCTCCTTTGTTTTACAATATTTTAACTACTAAGTATTATTTATCTGCTGTATTTAATTACAATTAAACCGTGTTACCCCAGTTAATGGGTTGTGGAGGTCTGGTAGGCAGCCGCTCCTCGTAAAATACTGGTATTCAGCTAAATCCGGCTTGACTGGAAGCCGACCCCAATATAGTTGGGAAAAGGCTAGGCAGATGATGATGATGATTTAATTACAATTAAAAAAGATCATCGTGTATCGCAGCGTCTAAAACTTACAATAATTTAAATAATGTTATCGATAGCTCGTTATCATCAACAAGCTACACAGTAACATCAATATTTTATTTTATCCTCATTTCCTATTTTATTTCGCGGTCAGTTTGATCTATTTCATGAATTAAATATTTAATTAATAAGTATCTACTTTAAATAAGCACCATCTGTAGCTTTCGTGGTTCAAGAGTATTTTAGAAACAATTTAAAAAGTTATACCGAATGAAAAAACAAATTGATTGTTATTTACACCATGTTATGAAAACCGTAATAAAAATAAAACCGTAGTAAAAATTGTAGAAAGAAAAATAAATTGCTAGAAGATGACTAAACAAATTGTTTGAAACGTGAGCATTAAAAAATCTGCTAATATCACTAATCACACGATACGCCTAAGTGTTAACAAGACTTAAAGCAAACACAAAGTATTAAAAAGAGATAAAAGTCATAAAAACAAATGAGATGAAGTTCTAGATGAATGACTTACTTGGGCTCAAGTTTTGGGATAGCTGTTGAACGTACGTGTTGCCTTGCCGATAGTTTGGAGTCGACTGATAACACGCAGCGTGTAGCCTCCAATATCAACTGATAGATATATCAGCGCGCCGATCGGCCATCGGGACCTCGTGATAACAGCGACACCTCGTGTGCACTTTGGTGATGTCAATCAAGTTTGCGTTAAGTACATACTACACAAAGCTGGCACACGGTACCGAACTTTTGTTTTTTGCCAGCTTCTATACAATGGCCTTAATTCGACGTCATTTCGCGGTTCCTTAGTGCAGTGCTATTTTCGTGTGCAGAAAAAGAAACGAGATACAGATGTGCTTTCTTTGTTTATCTGATTCACCGAACAAAAACTGCCGTATAATGATGGTGAGTGATAAAAAAGATTTGCTCATGCATAGACGCGATAAGAACAAGATAAATGATAATTGCTTAACAGTTTGCTTTGATTTATGTTTCTGAAGGTATCTTAAGTTTTATTTCTATTCTCATAAGTATAATAATAATGAATGAACTTGTTATTCTTTTAATTCAATTAAATTGTTGGTTACCTAACAGTAGATTATGTGATTAGCGGATAAAGCAGTGTCTTTAAGTCTAGGGCGGCATGTTCAATTCCGAACGAAAAGAAGGTTGCAAAATTTTAATCCCGAACGATAGTGAGGGATTCAAGCCGCCTAAGACAAAGATAGCTTTATCCCCGTGTTGGATACTCTACTTGTATACCATGTGTGAGATAATTAAAAGGCAATTTACTAAAACAAATTATAAATTAAAAACATATAGAGTATTATTAACAAGTTAATTTAACAGTCACTCGTCACGTTTAGAAATTAGAAACAAACAACTACTCCAAGATTCGTTACTTTTTTTAGGGCCCACATTTATAATTCTTTTTTTGTTAGTAGGCATTTCGATTTTTGTATAAACTTGTTTGATGCACGTACATTGAATTTTTTCAGAATAATAGTTTTCGACGTTCTAAATTCAAATTATCTCATTATTCCCTAGAGATCGCCCATACAGCACTGTATCCCTAAGGAGATAATGACTAGCATTGTAAGAAGGTTATATGACACATAACAGGCCATTACTATTGTGTAAAAAGTTTATTCAATTTTATCATCTTATATTTCGGTTCATCTACTGTCACTTATCGACACGAAATCTTATTGATTTGCAACAGTTTACAAATCATTTTCCTCGTCTGGGTGACAAGGAAAATTTTAAAAGAGGAACACGGGTAACAAAAAACCCGTAGGTAGGTTACATAGAGTGAGCCTAATCTACATTTATTTGCCAATGTCAATTCAGGGACACGATTTTAAAATACTCATCCATCACATCACCATAATTCTGTACCGGTTTTGTATTAATAATATATCTATTGATGGTTGAAAAAAGGAAACTACATAATAGGTATAGACTGCCGAAGTTTGAAGGTGATGTTTTTATGTCCTAAATTTTTTATGCTTTTGCTTTCAATAATCATTTTCTAGTAATCTTCGAAATGATCTAAATATGAAAAAAGTCTACTAAATATCAAAAGTCGTTAAAGATAGATTTATTGTCCAAAAGAACTATGACTACTTAAGTACTTTTTACTATTATAAACTTGAAAAATCTGTGAATTATGAGAATAAGTAACATTGACCGTAACCGTTTTAAACACAAGCAATGATTCAGTTTACACTAAAAAAATTAAACATGTCTAAGTATGATATGCCTTTTTTTTTTCAATCTTGCATAATGGTAGGCACTCGTGAAGTAAAAAATGAACAATAACGAGTGATTGTGTTAATAATTGTTGCATATAAAATGTGTTACGCACCGGTCAATGGCATAGACAGAAGGCAATGCATTCTGCTCGTAAAATTATACTAGTAGCCTATTTAATTGGAAAATATTTGTTGCTTTTTAAACTTGATGAAAATAGGCAAATAATTGTCGAGACAGACTGAATGTTTATCGGCACTCAGACGAATATATTACCTGTCAAAGTCACGCAGATGTTTATATTTTCAATTTAAATTGAGTAACCGCGTGAGGTACATAATTTAGGATTCGGCATAACCAGGCATTCATGGTCGACAATGCTCAAAATTCGTCTGAAAAAAAGACGAATACCTAAGGTGTATTTATTTCAGTCGAACTTATGAAATTTTATGCGAAGACTTCAAGGTTGTTTGGTATTTGGTCTGTGGAAATGCTCTTAATTTTTTTTGGCTTTGAAGTTCTATTTGGCTATATAAGAATGAAAATTTTATATTAACTGTTTTTCTTTGAGCAGGATAAAATTGTCATTTATGAAATGATATCAATAATTTCCTGAAACTTTCATGACGTAAATTATTTATTACATTACATGTTATGGTAATTAAAGGAAAATCCAAATGGTATCGCTTTGGGAATCAAATACTGTTTTTTAATGTGGCATTATTATAAATGTAAAGCAACCAAAAAAAGCATTTGCGTCAGAGCACCAACTATAGGTTGTAAAGTTGATCGATAATCGCGAAATGAATTTTCACCTCCAATGAACTGCTATGTTTTGTCATTCAAAACACTCCGTCGCGATCGTCTGCCGCGATAGCAGTCCTTTCAATCAATACACGAGCAATATTGTCTCTTTTGAATATGACTAAATAGTTAATGAGCTAAACGAGACTGACAGCTTCTCCAGACATTTTCCTGGACTTATTTTCATCTCGAGTCAGTATTTGGTGCAAGGACTCGTTACTCGTGTAACCTTTACGTCTGTGTGAATCACTGAATGTTAAATTTATTGTTATCCATGTATTCATGTACGTAACATGTTTTATACATTTTTATGTATTTTTCCTTAATACTCTTAAAAATTACATGTTTAAAATATAAAAAAGTAGTACTCCACCGGACACTGGGTTATGATCTCAGAGACAGGAACCTCCTCACAATGAAAGTTATATCGAGGAGTACTACTACCTACTGCCTTCTCGACCTTGATTCAACCGCCTAACTACAGCTTCGAAAGATAGTCGTCAAGGCTTTTGACCATCAGGACGTTAGCGGTCACGAGAATCGGCACAATGACAGCCGAGTCCACATTCCACATGTCGAAAACCTTGTGTGCTAAGTCGAGATACTTGATTTGCTTCTCTTTCTCAGCTTTCACGAGATTCTCGTCATGTGGGATGGTGTCGACAATCACCACTATCGCTATATATCCGGGGTATAGGCTACAATGGTCCTGTCTGTGATGATAGACCGATTGGAATACAACATTATTATTGCTATTTAGGACTTAGGTACTTTCGTAAACGGAGAAGGAGACTCTTATACTGGTTCTCCTTTTTTGATCCTTGTAATTGGTTTTCAGAATCAAAATCCTTTTTTCGGTTTTTTATTCAGATTACGCACTTGGCAGGTTTCAGTTTAATTAAAAAATCTACGTACGCTGACTAACGAACTCATGAAAAATTGCTTAGGTATGTATTTATTACAAAAACAAGAGAATCGCAAGTAGTTCAAGTAGAATTTTTTTGTAAAAATCAATGAAGTGGGTGTTCATTATTTCTATGATACTCGTAATGTAGGTAACCATTGATACTTGTATAAAGAGCTATAAGAAGGAAATTCAAACAGATACAGACGATTGAAGTTACATAAAAAAAAAACATTTGAGAGACTGTCATTCTGAAATAGTGGTCAGTTTTTATGATGTTATACGAAGTGTAGACATTTATTTTCACAAAAGTTTTACGCTCTGATACTTGATTTCGGACGCTTTGGCGTCTTGATGTGAAAAGTGGCCTATTATAGTGTAGGTAGCTATAGGCCATGGAGTCGTGACGGAACGGACTCACGTTCATCTAGCAATCTCGTTACTGTCATAATTTTCACACAATGGACCATGCAGATTGCCAAATACCCAAGTAGTTTATTGGGTGCTCGTAATCTTCAGAAGCTTTATAAAATGGGGCCTATTAGCTCACGTAATGTAGCCTGGTCTTTTGAAGATTTTGACCTCCTGTGAGCAAATGATAGGAATTTAAAAAAATACAATGAATTGAGAGCTCTCTCCGATTCTTTGAAATATCGAACGAATATTTTCGTTGTTACTTTTTTATTGCCTTGCGTTTGCCCACTGTCTCCCCTGATTGTTATGGATGATGTGGCCGACGATGGAGCACGTTTTGCTTAGAACTTAGAAGTAACCTATCCACTCTTGACTTTAAAGACCCCTAGGTTATAGCTATCAGGAAACACGGTCGCACGTAGTTAATTTCAAACAATCGAAGCCAGTTACGGACAAATCGCGGGTCGATTGAGTTAATGAATGAAAGTGACAATTGTACAACAATGTTATGTCACGATAGTATGGTATCACAGTATTACTACGACGTTATCGAACAACCGGGCATTGTTACATGATGGCGTCAGCGGCGTTCTGATAAATCGACCATCCCTTTTTTCCTGCGGGTAACAACTTCTATGGTCGTTAATCCTACAAACTTGTTGCTTACTACAAGGCTCCTAGGTACTACATTAATACTACTATAAAAATAGATAGGTATGTACTACGTAGTATTTATTACTACTAAAAGAATAATAGTTAGATACTACATTATAACTAATATTGAACTTCTAGGTACTGTTAACTCATTTGCTTTCGCAAGGGTCAGTGTTGGGCCCTTTTTTATAGGTGATTGCAACACATTTGACAAAAAAAAACATAGTTGTCTAATTTTTGTGGTATTGTTGTTTGATTTTTACGACAAAATTATGAAAGGAACTTGTTTAAATATTTTATTTACAGTTTAGCATTATTTTTGCTGCTTTTGCTAAAACTGTAAGACCAGTGGTGTCACTTACACCAGACCAGTGTGCAGTGGTGTAAGTGCCTTTTAGACGCGATTCTAATATTTAGAATTTAATAATCTAGGTTCTAAGCCACTCATTGACGGGTGTCATCAAAGTTTAGAGGAGAGGGAGGACATCCTCTCAGTGATTCTAATTGATGATTGACTATTGTTGTGACATATGCAAAGATACCTACTCGTGCTTCACTAACTCCATAAATGAACACGTTTACTGCATGATAATGAGTGTTTAATTATTTATTCATATTAATTAATATGTTAAGCGTAAACAAGCAGTTTGGCATAATATAAATATCATTAAAGTGAGTGATAACGATTAACGATTTGAGACAATGTTTAACGATCTAACTTTCTTTCTATGCGTTCTATTTGATTTTGGTAAACAGTAATTTAAGGCGTTTACTTTTCCCTCTTAGTGTCATAAATCGCCTCATTATCGTTATTGGTATTGTTGATGTTGTAGACAAAACAGTTAGAATACGACACCAGGCATCGTAATGACTACTTACTATCCAAGTTTGAGTTCTTTATTATACCTACCTACATAGGTAGATACATACATATAATTTTGTAAGTAAGTACATTTAATATAATATATCAAAGAGAGTAATTAAACAAAATTTTAGGTGAGAAAGATATACACTATATTTTGATACAAATGGAGAAACTATATCATTGTGTCTGCGGAAGAATTCGCGGTGTCTTCCACAATACACGTGAAAGTCACTGCAAATTCTAAATGAAGTTTGGCAATACATTTACGAAGAAATAAATTTAATAGAACGAAAATATGATTTAATATGTAATTAATTTTATTTTATTTTTTTGGCAACAGACAATTCTGGGTAGTGGTGGCTCAGTGGTAACTGCCCCGATTTACAAGTTGTAGGTCACAGGTTCATACCCAGGCAGGCGAATTACTTTTTGTAATTTAATTCATAACCGCTGCTCTCAAAACGGTGAAGGAAAACATCGGTAAGAAACCGACTTGTCCTAGAACCAAAAACTCTAAGACATGTGACATCAATCAATCCGCACTGGGCCCGTGTGGTGGATTACGGCCCATTCCCTCTCCAAGAGAGGAAGCCTGAGTCCCAAGAGTGGGAACATTGCAAGGCAGATAATGCTAATGCTATAAAAAGACTATCTAACAAACTATCGCAAGAATTTTGTGCCTAAATTACAACATTTGGCGGCGAGGAATATTCAAAAATTATCTTCATAACTTAAATTTGACGTTGTCAGATTATAAGATTTAATTTGCTTTTTTCCTGTCCTTAACATTTGCAGGTTCTAGGAGATGCAAAGTGATGAAATTAAGCTGCAATAGGTACATCGTTATA
Source organism: Mythimna separata (assembly GCA_030763345.1). Lineage (NCBI taxonomy): Eukaryota > Metazoa > Arthropoda > Insecta > Lepidoptera > Noctuidae > Mythimna > Mythimna separata. The sequence continues at coordinate 13,554,413 of CM061167.1, read as the reverse complement.
AGAAAATAAATAAATGAGAATGTACCTATGAATATAATTTATATTAATGATAGTTAGGTATTCTGTTAAGCGTTCTGTTATTTGTGACAAAATAAGATAAAACAAGTCTCCGTGAACAATGAAAAAAAAACCCACGAGGTTAATATTAAATGTTGAAACTAATCCTGTATTTTTTACTAATTAAAACTACACCTATGATGTCCTTTCAGTTGCATTTTACGTTCTAGGACCATTAGTATAATATTCTTTTCCGAAGCAATCCTATCTATAGCCTCTAGCAGGCATCGGCCCTGCTGTGTCTGTCAATCGTAGCGAAATAACAGTTTACCAATTTACGAAGAAGTTTATTGAGAAAAGGTGAGAAAGGGTAGAAGCTAGTGTAGAATAAATAGGTATCTTTCTACACAGTTGTTGTCAGCTTTGAGAAGATGTACGCCATTCTGTTGTCATTGCCATTATGTCTGGAGGTGTAGGTAAAAATAACTCCTTTCTAGACACCTCTCTGTCATTGTATTAAGTTAGCTCTTAATGTGATCTTCTCCCAGACGGTCAAGGTTATCTAGGCAACTCTATACGCCTGAATTTACTACGAAATCTTTTCTGCTTTGCTTCATTTATTTGACATCTTTGCCTCGTTTGACAGTAAACCATTAATCCAATGAACTGGCATAAAACATTGACTCTTTTGACACCTGAATAAAGAGCTCTTTAACACAAGTTTTTTAATTGAATTCAAGTGAGACATTAGCACTTAATTTCTCCGATAATGATGCCATATCAGCAGAGGAAATTAGCACACAGCTCATTGTCTGAACTTCAATGCTTCTTGTAACAAATGCAGGTTATCAATGTTTTGGTGATAAGTGATAATAACGATCTGTTATCTCTGTGACCCAGAGAGCATCGGCTGTCTTCTCGAGTAGACAAAGGAAGCAATCAATTAAGTCGTGGCAACAAACAGTTGATAGGTGTAGGGTCACCATGTTGTAATTTGAGGAAGCCTTATTCAGTGTGACTGACGTAACCTGCAAGTTACATTGCGGCGAAGTAAGCCGCTCAGCCGGGCGAAAGTTAAAACTATCCTGCGAACGAAACTTAGGTAAAGTAAACATGTAGTGAGATGTCAATCTAATTAATTAAAGTGGAATGATAGTTGACTTTATAACTTGGGTGTCTTCAAGGCTAGAGTGAATAGGCTTATATGAAACTAGTGCACCTCACCATCGATGTTTGCATTACTGCTTACAATCAGGTGGGATCGCAGTCAAGCACTTGTTAATGTTACACTTTAAAAAAAAACCTCAAACTCACTTCACTATCATCATCTCCACTATGTTCACTTCTAACTCACTCACTTCACGGTGAGTGGTTTGTTGTGAGTTAAATGGACATTCGTGGAGATGTCAGGAGTGCCACCTATCCTTTAGGGTGGTGGAGTTCAGGAAATCAGAAATGGCATTGTTCTAGTTATTGACGGGCACTACTAGGAGATAATTTTAAAACGTTCATGTGTGAATGTAATAATCTGAGTAGGCCTGAACTTAACTAGGTCCTCTGTAAAACTTGGGTTAGTTTTACAGAGGGCCTAGTGCAGGTTTTATCCCATCCATTCGCGGTAACGAAACCAATTTTCATTTTATGCACCTAATATATTGACTTTTTACCACCCTAGGTTGACTAGTAGAAAATGCCTATAAAATTAAGTCCACCTTTGTACATTGTGTTGCATGAAGACTAAATAAATAATGTGAACGTTCGCTTATGACAAATAGCATAGAAGAAAGAAATTGTCGTTTAACTTTGAGTATACTTTTTTCTCTACAATATACTCGTATACTTGTACATCTTACTATTTGATTATTACCAACTGTCGACTAGGGGACAGCCTATTTTGTTTATACATAGGTATGGGATTACAATGGTTATTTAATTTTAACTTTAAATTAAACAAAATGTATGCCTGTTTTCTTATTTTAGGCACGTCAAATAAGACGTCTGAAAACCTAGCCAAACGCCAGCCCTATTCAAAAGTTTTGCTTGAACAGTTTATTTATTCATGTGTGTCGTTTAACAACTGTCTACTCGTCATTATCTGCTGCTATTGATAGAACAATCCATAATTATTATCTGCGCCATATTAACCTTCTAGTACGACGGAATCAATAAACTTGTTCCCGCGCACTCGGTAAGAAGATACTTTGTTATTATATTGTTTACTTGACAACAGTGTCTGCCAGACATCGACGCACTAAAGGATACCTGGAACTCCAGTGGTGGAATTTTTACTCGGCTTTATCATAACTAAAAAAAAATCTTTGCTTTTTATAATTTAAACTGTCATCATCATCTACCTAGCCTTTTCCCAACTATATTGGAGTCGGCTTCCAGTCAAGCCGGATTTTTCTGAATACCAGTATTTTACGAGGAGCGGCTGCCTACCAGACCTCCACAAAACATTAACTGGGGTAACATGGTACTTCATGGCAAAAAAGGAATATTATAATTTAAACTGTATAAACTCGTTATTCTAATCAACCCCCATGACATTGGGGTCCTGGGTTTACGCAACAGAACCCTGGGATCCTGGAATTAAGGCAAAGTAAGAACAGAAGTGTTTTATAGTCAGTAGAAGTCTGACACACCCTCTCGCTACACCCAGAGCAAGAGAAGTCATTTTGATGATCTGTACCTTAAAAAACCGCATGAAATTTTTAACCCAAGTTATTTTTCCTTTTTTTTACTACTAATTTGATATGTAAGTATAGTTAAAACAAAAAGAAAACTGGTAATAGGCGACGAAAAAATAGCCCCTGGGGCATCCAGAATGATGTACTGGATCCATGGTATTCGTTTGTGCCACAGAAATCTATTATTTAGGTTTCTGTGGTTTGTGCGTAATAAATGTCTGATACACGGTGTACAGAAAACCATAGTAGTACAGGTAAGTGGGTAATATACTCGTAAATCTCTTCATTGTATTGTGTGTATTGGAACTATGTGGCAGTAACACATAAAAGTGGTCTGCGGTTTCCATTACCTAAGTACTTTATGTTCTCAATCGAAAATGATATACTCGTTAGTCATCGGAAAATGTGTCTACCTAGTTACTTGCCCTATGAATTTATCACTTCGCACTTACCGAACAAATAAAAGCCAGCAATTTAGATAATTGCTGCCCTAGTAATTAAGCAACTGTGGCCTTGAGAAACTTCGTTCGAGCTTCCATTTAAAAAGTATGCTAACATTATTGCGGCTTCAATGTCTTAGTTCAGGTTTGTGTTGCCAATCGAGGGGTGATGTAAACGTAACGAGGGGTAACTTTTTGAGGGACTGTTTTACGTAAAGTTTCGCAAGGTTGGGGTTGTTTACAAATGGGGACTTTCTGGTAGGTCACGTTTTGGAAGGTTTCACGTGGCCGCGAAAAGTAAGCCATTGTGTAGGTACGTCGATTCAAAGTGAGTTCTGTGAAATTTTGTTTCCGTTGTTCTGAACCCCAATTGTTAGCTCCGGGGTAAAACATAAAACAAACTTATTTTTAAAAATTATGTTTATTTGGAAGTTACTGTATCCACAATCGTATTAAGTGGGTTTTTATTCCATTCCCATGGAGTGAAAAAGCTTAATTATCATTTTAAAGAAAAACTGCATGAGATAGGTACATACTCGTATAACAATTAACTCTACTACTCATAGATAGCCAAATTATTCTTGAATTCATTGGCAATCTTTCAAATTTTCCGAGTGTGAAAGTTAAAGTAGGTAATACGTGGGTAATACTCCCGAGTATAGCTGTAAATAACTACCTAAAAATAAGTAAAGAGTAGTTTATTTTATGGGTATAAGATTGTCATATATTATTATTGTTCAATCAGTTAGATGAGTACAGGTAGGAAGTGTAAGAACGTCGACCTCTGACCTTATCACGATTACAGTCCAGTGATTTCCTTAATACAGACTTTTCATACACAGGTTAGAAGTGAAAATGCTTATGTACAACGTTGTGTTATATAAGCTACATTTTTTAAACATGTTAGTAAAACTACTTAGAGAGGGAATGGGCCTAAATACTCTAAGCGGTCCAGTGTGGGTTGGTAGGAGTCCATGAAAAAAAACTGCTGTCTAAAAGATAAATTTCGTTCAGGAGTTTAGAGTCCTGAACGAAATGAGCCATATTGAGCCTGAATAAGGTGATTATTTGTAACGCGATTATTTGTGACTTTTGTGAATGCGAGCTTATGTAAAATAAAAAACCGAGTGTTCAGTTGCTGTGGCACTCGGTAATAAATCAAAAATTAACTCAGTATAAAAAAAAACAGAATTTTCAGAGCACATATGCCTTATGCAAACACAAATAAACAATTTTACCTCTTTCAATAATATATTAGTTTAGATTCCCTGCTGCCCGCCAGTTCTAGACTTATTAACACATCACGTTTTATCAAACTGCGCATGCGCGTATACTTAATTGTATTTCCTTATTTCAGTGTCAATTTAACAATTGTGTCAGTGTTTTATGATTTTATGTCAGTTTCACTCATTATTATTACTTTATCCCTCAGTAGGCCTTGTACCATATACGAGTAATTAACTGTAGTAACAAGATCGGAGGCTACTCTCGAAGTTGTAAATGATTAGATTTACCTAGGACAAGCGGTCTACTTCGGTAGATCTAATTAACTTCGAGCAAGAGGTTTTTTTATGGGAAAATTATCAGAATGACTTCTCCCGTTCTTCGTAAGAGAGGGAGGGCGTTTCAGACTTTTAATGACTACAACCCACTCCTTTGTTTTTTCTTTATCTTCGTTCCAGGGGCCTGGGTCTTCCTTTCAGTATAAAACCCATATCCCCAGAAGCTTCGACCCTGCTGGGTCCCTACGGTTTGCTGACATCTCTTTGAGGCATGCATGGAACTGTACGCGCCGTTGACGACTTGGGCTCAGTCTGGATGATTATCAGACTGCCGGATGGTAAGCTAGCCATTGCTCACGGTTCGCAAGCCCGCGTCTACGCTGGTACTTCGCTGGTAGTTCGAGAAAGAGGTTTGCGGCTGGGCGGCTTTCGGGAAGTTGTGCTATAGTTTCCCCCTTACAAAAGTAAATGTTTCCATGATAAAAATATGCTTTGAGTTATTCCAAGTATTTCCAAGACATGATCTACCCGTGTGGCACAGTTTATCTAAATCCGGTCAGCTGTTTGAGCTTATTGTTGGTGTGATTAGTGCAATTTGCTTGTAAATCAAAATCCCTGTAGGTAAACATTGTCCAAGATTAAATTATATATCCGTAATTAATGTTCTGTTTTTGGGTTATAGATATGATAAATTTTGACGATTGTCTTTTCGAATTTGATACGTGGGTTTTTTTCGATTGCGAACTTTATCCGATTCGAACTACCCACGTGTTAAATTATAATGCTAAGCAGGAAAGTACATATTAGCTATATTACTTAAGTAAGATAAAACTGAAAGTCTTGCTACATAATTCCGAAAATAAATCACTTTAATACGATTTTCTTGTTTGCGTTTATCATCATTAATCATTTTATTTACTGAATTAAGTCTAAAATATTTATGAAGATCCCTATCTGAAATTGTGAATCTATCAGAATGTAGATACCTACGTTATTGAATCATAACATTGTTTAATCAGTGCCTAGAGACAATATGTAGGTACATATTGAAGGTGGTTACGGATTATTAAGTTTCGTTCAGAAAAACAGATAAAATGCGGATTTATTAAGTGAAATAGAATACAGGTTTATTATCAGGGAAACTTAGGCGCCAGGACTTATGGAGAAAAGACTACAGAGTGTAGAATTTATTCCTCACTGAAACCAGCCTAGGCCTAGCCAAGTTACGACCGTTTCGTGTCGAATCTCTTTCTACAATTATTGGTAATGCCTATATCATATATCATAAAACTACAGGTTATAGCGATGAACATTGTAGAAACGATTACATTTCATTCTATCTTTTTGAAATCAGCTACGAATTTTCGTAGCAGAGTTTAAAACGATAGAATGAAAAGAAGCGTTCTAATAGCGTTAACGATTGTAGATTATCAACTTGGCTAAGGCTGAAGAGATTTAAGCACGCCAATCGGCAACAGAGTGCCTAAACAAGTTCCGAAACTAACTAATTCCTTTGGCTAAACCCGAGACATTACTGAAACGTGTATCGTGAGATTGGTAGGTGTGTTGTATTAATCAAATGATAAGCTGTTGTCAACGTCAGAAGTCGATTGTGTAATTTGCATTCTTGAATGTACCTATACTTATCACATTGACTAAAGTTTTAAAAGGGACACAAGACAAAACCTTTATATAACATGTATTAATTCATGAATCCCCAACCGGTCCTATGAGACCGCGGTGTTATTGTTTTACTATTGTGTCTCGTTTTGTGGGTATGTGATAGGTTAATGTGACCCTTTTATCGAATAGAAACAAATATTATCATTATATAATAATATATTCTAATTGCAAAACAGCCTTTTGGAGAATAACAGTGTTGATAAATATTTACGTTCACTATAATTATTACTAAGTATAGATAGAAGCGATGGCTGTTAGTGAACTAAACGCGCCGAGAATATTAAAAAGAGAAACTGATATTTTTAGCCCTCATCTCAAAATATCAGTTTTCGATGAAAAGCGGAGAAAAGTGATATCAAAGTGAAAGATATTGTTAAACACTTACATTTGTAAAATAAAAGTGACTTTACAACTACTAACTAGTTTGTGAATCGAAGTAATGTTTTTTGCACGAATTATTTAAATTGTAAATGTGTGTAATAAATATATTATCGAGCACGAATCGTAGATTAATTATTTCGTTTACTTTTACTTAACTACTTTAAATATTAGGTATTTCGTTTGAAAACGATGAACTTGTTAACACTACCTGTAGTTACGCACACAAAAGTGTGTGTCTACACAACAAACTAAAAGTAAGTAGGTATTGCACACACGGCGATAGTGCGTGAGAAAGAATATCTAGGTAGACTTACATCAAACATCGCCAGTTCGGTAAACTAGCAAACAAATATCGAATTACTTGTCAATGACGTAGTTACAAATAAATGTGGTACCATTCACTTACCGAGCAAGCGAAATCCGATACTAGGTGATGTGTGTGTAGCCCAAGCAGCGAAGGGAAGCCATACAAATACCGCGGGATCCCGCTACTTACGATACTATCGCATGAGTCGCCATTAGGTGCGACCTAAACGAACCGTGTTACGAATATCAATCATTACTTAGCCTTTAAGTTTGTTGAACCCAATAAAAAATATATCGTTCGCAAAATCGTGAGTTCTGCACGTGTAAATGTGCCTTGGTACCGTTTTGAAGAACTCCGTTATTAGTTAAATTGTGTGTACAATCGGACGGAATTGTTAAGCAACTCGTTGTTGGTTTTAGCAGCTCATTCCGAAGGCATATCCCAGTGGGACCTTGTATCCTCGTTGGACCCTGGATAGAGCGAGAGGAAGAGTCAGACTTTTACTGACTAAACCCAACCTGGGTTCCTTTAGTTGCCCATTACACTCTAGGGCCACGATAAGCCTCAAACACCCCGCAGAACCTACAGCATTTATTGAATAATCGAATAAACAAATATTATTTTACATTAGGTAATGAATAAACGATAAATAATAATGATTTATTTAGGTTATAAACAATAATAATAATGTGTTTTGTAACCGAGGGGGTTATATACAAGAAAAAATGTAACCACTACGTTAATGACATTCACAATAATTCAAAGACAGAAGTTATTTACCTGGTGACACTATTTCAAGCTTGTGTACTTAACGTAATGAATTGAAAAAGGTACAAGTAATATTATGAAAAAACTAAGCAATTTTATAAATGCAATGGTAAATAATGCGACGAGTTAGTACGTCACATGTTTAGCAAACAGTCTCGTTACTCTAAACACTAAATAAAATCATCTTCCTAGTGTTAACTTGAAATATGACATTTATTATAAGTCAATTGTAGTATTTAACATAATTGTAAACTATATAACTTCGTTGAATTTGAATAAATACTAACCCATAACAAATAATAAGTAATCTAGCTTGATACTAAATCTTGACATTAAATATCAATAAAATTGGATATACGATATGATTTGAATATATACGAGTACAACATCTCAAAATCATCTGTCGGGCAGTTGCCCACCAGATGTAACATCCATCTGGTCGAAGGATCCTTCCTTTCCAACAGAGGGATGTGGGAGTTTACTCTCTGTTCCAAATACTTACAATCCTCATACTTAGCTGAAGATATTTGAAGATATCCCATCCCATAATCACAAAAAAATAATAACCCTGAAGTTAGTACAGAAGCACTAGCGAGTACTAACTTCTACACACTACACAACATTAAGAAAGTAGAACTGACAGATGAACAGATGTTGTGTACCAAAATAATGATGTCAAGGAGAAGGATAAATACGAGATTGTTTGAAAGGTTACTGTGGCCCTGGAACGCAGACAGTAACTGAAGGAACACAGAGGAGTAAAAGTCTTATTATAGACTCTCTTGATCCACCCAGATAGGGAGGATTTATTTGATGATATAGCACAGAAAAAAAGAATAAGGGTTGTCTACACAATGTTAGTCATGGCTGCACCCACGTTGTCAGATGGGTGGCCCACGCCATGGTAGGTGACGTAAGCTAATACTTTATAATATATATGTAATATTAATGCCCACATAGTAACGATTTTAGAATACTTTACGCTCTACATTGAAATTTCTTTGCGATAACATAGTCATTGTGCATATCAATAATATTATAATGTCGCATGATACGCTATGGAGCTACCAATTTTAAGACGGGGTTGTTATATTGACAGTGCTTCTTCTTTGGGCTGAAATTAGTGGTTAAACTGTTACTTGCAAATAATATGAAATGAAAGTGAGGTAGGCCCAGAAAGCGATGATGAAATAGACGCAACTGTTTTCAAAAGCCAAATAAAATCTACAGACAACAATACATAAGTATAAATAAATAGAAGGACCGAAAAGAAGTCACACAAGTACGTACGAGTACAACAAAACAAGCATTTTTTGTGCTCTTATTCATAACATATTCTCATGAAAACATCCCAAGTTGTGTGTATTTGATTATACTGATTACAATGTAATACCAAGGCTAATGAATGAAGAAAACAGGGTCATTTGAAACAACAAAAATAATGTGGATAAAAGATTTGGCAGACAATTTAAAATTCATCGTCACTATTGATAAATATGGTAACCATGAAACGTAAACAATTCGTGATGATTGTCAAGTAGCTAATGTCGATCTACTTCTAGCTAAACTAATAGCAGATTGTAGTCAGAATAATCAAGTAAATAAGATAAGTAAATATTGTTATCTTTTCAACAAATAAATATGCTACTCAACTATTTACAGAGCTGGAAGGTTGTCATATACCCTCGTGTTGAAAGAGGCAAAGCAAGGTATGGGGTAAACACGGAGGTCGGTCCGATCTACTATGATGATCTTGTGAGTAAGTTGATGAAGATGATGAACTTTGAAAGTCTGTGGGAGTTCACGAACGCGTGGCTTGCCGCCCGGAACATGATGGAAGGAGAGGAACGTAATAAAATTAACAATATGCCACCTACACCATCAATTAATAGACTACGAAGCGATGAAGTACACTATTTTTGTAGTGAGTGGTTGTGCAAGTCTAATTGTGGGAGAATGCAAACCATGCAAAGGCCAGCCTGGTCTACTATGATGATTTCGTGAGAAGGTTCACCGGTAATGAAGTCTGAGAGGTTGCAGGAGTTCACGAACATGTGTATTGCCTCTCAGAGCAATATGGGGCACAATAACACTAACAATATGCAACCCATACCATCAACTAATGAGTCCATTAGTAGCGAGGTGACGAAGTACACCATATTTGTACTGTGTGGAAGTGCAAGCCTAATTATGGGAGGATGCAAACCAAGGACACACTATGCGACAAACACATGTGTTTGTAAGGTATCAAGAAGCACCAGCGGACACGAAAATAAGATGGCTAAAGCTGCTAAGTCAGCATGTTAGTTAGTCGGGTCCTGAGGTGGTGGAGGCTTGACGGTTCTAGAAGTCAACCGTCCATTCTAGGATATAGCAAGTAAAACCACCCCAATCTAGTGTAAAGCAATTAAGATATTGTATAACATTTTCTTCCTCTCTATAAACCACGGCGTGTTTCATGAAACTTGATTTAGAATAATTTCGATTTCTTATCAGTTTTTTTAAAGCTATGAACGCCTATTTTATTCATCGCATATTTGACCAACTTTACACAAAACAATAAACTCTTTGACGTGAAGGGATTTTAAATAAAAACATTTTTATTTTAATGGTTTTAAAAACAATTCACATAATACAAAACTAGCAGAAAGAAAATATGCATGAGCCTACTACTGGTCTCGAGTCTCAAGGTTTTGCCGTACATGCCACCTTGATGTTCTGAATTCCAGTTTTAATTAATTGTAAACCTCTGAACGGTAACTCACATTTAAAGCAGTAGTTAAGTAGTACTGTATTACCGTACTTTTACTACTACTTTTTAAAATTTGTGAAAGGCGTGTAGCCTGATCGTGGAATATTTGCCATCACTGCACTTTTGTCCAGTTTGGCCGATAGTGCAGTAAAGCGACAATGTGCTTTCTCTAATTATTTCATCTATAGAGGAATTTTACAACAATTCTTATGAAAATATTTTGTTGCAATGTATCTTTCTGCACTTTTCTTTTTATAATCATAGTTATTAAACTGACTAAGACAATCAGCCGAAGACTTAAGTAAATATTATTCTTTAGACGCGTGTTCGTTACGTTCGTCTGCCGATGAGTGCCCTTACCATGACGTGTCAAAATGTCAGGCGTGTGAGCGAGAAAGAGGGATGGAGTGATACACCCTACATAGCTTCATCCCTATTACAGTTTGGTTTAGGTCATCAAATGGACCGCGTTAAGTTCGTGGTATGGCCTCTGTCGACACACTTAAGTCAGTGATGACCACTAGAGGACCTTATACCTATCTTATTTGTTCTCATTGGGACAACCTTCTCTTTCTAAGATCTAAATATAGGACTAACCCAGTTAGGTGATTTGGTTACAAGTTAGTTTTGTTCTCCTTTCATCTGCAATCAGTATTGGATGTAAAATGTCCTCTTGTGAACAACAATGGTATTTTCAAAGGGCAATTACCTATTATCGGTGTTAATTAATTGTAGTAATATTTTACGCAACTACATATTTAATTGAAAGAATTTGTGACTTGTAAATTTAATTTTTATCAATAAATTTGTTTCTCGGAAGACTATCTCCTCATCAGTACTATATATAGGGCAAAAATATTTTTCTGTCCAGCCCATTTATAAAGTTCAGTTACCCGTTTTTATTGTTGATTTTGGACGTAAAAGAAATTAATTGGGGCACGAATAAAGCAGTGCATTCTTGCCAAATATAAGGACATACTTTCTCGTGATACGCAGTTGTAATTGACAGCAAAAAAGAGATGGTTTTCTGGCGATACGCAGTTTACATTGCTACGAAACTTTACGAAGATCTACTGAAACTATGGATTCTTTAAAAGTTATCTATATTTTCACAATAATAAATCAATTGACGCGTAGGAACGTTATTTAATTTCGAAGGTATGAATGGGTATACAATGTAGATGTGCAGGAAAGACAAAGAAAGTTTGTTTTTGTTGAATTAATATCGTATCGGGCGCTTTGCCAAAACAACTGAATGCATGCGTACGACATTTAGCACGCCGCCGCCGGTCGTATGCTACGTAACGATGTGTGGGCTAACTGTTCGGGCTAACGTACTAAAACGTAATAGTTTTTGTCTAGCGATCTTCTTCGCCTATAAAAGAGTTAAGATGTCTATTATTCATAAATTAAATCAATTGGTTTGAGGTCGGTTCAGCACGTCTTCTTTATACGACCTATTTTGTTACTATCTCAGTAACCATATGTCAGCAAAACCGTAGGGGCCCAGCAGGGTCGAAGCCGGTTGGGTCATGGGTTTGCTTCTGAAAGGAAAACCCAAGACCCTGGAACAAAAGCAAGGAAGGGACAAAGGAGTGGGTTTTAGTCAGTAAATGTCTAACTGCTCCGCCCAAGAGCGGGAGGAGTCATTCTGATGATTTCTCAGCTTAAAATAAAAAAACACGATCTAGGTAATACGATATACCATTTAGCAAGACTAGACAACCTGGTTAGTTAGAAGTATTGGAACCTAATGTCTACCACAGAACAGTTGATTCAACTGTTTTGTGATGTCTAGTACGTTTATAACTTGTAGGTATATAATATAGTAAATGAGTTATATAAATACATATGAACGTACTCACAAGTGAGTTATTATTATGTTCATTTATATGTATCATACTTGTGACAAAGGACTTTAAAATCCTTGAGGAAAATAACGCTTTTGTTTTAAGTAAATTCCTTTATTTATAGAATGTTATCTCTTTGACTTTTGATTTGTTTTCTTCGAACATCTGTTAGCTACTGTGTTCCAGGTTCCTGCCATTGTAAATAATATTATGAAAGTAATTTATTTATTTTATTTATTTAAACAAACACACACTCTCATTACAGGCTGAACCCAATAGAAAAGTGGTTACCACCTCACGAATAATTAAAATATCATTTTAACACTTACCTAAAAATTATAAAACAATACTGAACTCTGTTTCAAAATATAAAATCCAAAGACAAGATGTATTCTCTCTCCTAAAAATATATAAAATCTTTATTTAATCTTTAGTTACATATATACATAATATACGAGTGACTGGTAAGAAGTGACCGATACTGAAACACGTGATTGTATTCATGATAACAAAAACTTTTACTATGGGACCAAACTTGAAATCGCAAAAAATATGCAGTACTATACATTTTGACCAGTTAGTAGGTGAATATAAATGTACTAAACTGCAGATTTTTCACCACATACATATAGTGGTAAGTACAGCGTTCCACGAAAAGTGTCTTAGGGCTTAGGAATTGGTTTCGGCCCCTCGTTATCCCTCCAAAGGTCCAAGACCCCAGGGTTCTGATATATACAAACTTATGAAAGTTATTCGTAAAATTTCTTAGCTTCACCGCAGTTGAATATGAAGATTAATGATATTTTTTGGATACAGCGGAACAGCTGTCAAAGATCTACTAATTTCAACCAGGACCAATGGCTTTACGTAGATACATTCCGAAGTATATATGTATATGGATGTTAGTAAAGACCTAAATAAAATTATACCAAAAAAACGATAATGCAGTTATTATTACTTTACATGCGGAAGTTAATTGGCGACAATCACGTGTATACAATGCCATTTAGAACTTAAAACTCGGTTTGCAAAATGTAAATGACTTGAAAATTAGTCTCGTTTTATCAGTAAAAGATAATAAAAACCACATGACGTGCATACCGGAACATATGGAAATTCTTATCACCTTATCAGTTTGCCCGTACCTATAAGCATTACATATTGTTTATTTTTTATTACTATTTATAAATATTTTGTACGTCATTTCATTGTAATTTATCACAGTGGCCTAGTCATGTGTTTGAAACAGTAGTTGGTCTACATTTGAAAAGATGAAGTAATTCATAATTTTATAGGTGATGTCAATGAACATATGCTCATAGTTTAAGTAGATGTACCTAACTAACTGGTCAAAATTGAAACGACTAACATTTATATATTTGTTTAAGTATTTATTTAATCTGAACGACCATGATTTGAGTGAACACAAATTATGTAAATCACATTAAAGATAAAATAACACAGATATATAACTGAGGTTCTCACTCACACTTCACATTAAATGCAATAAACACTTCACCTGAATATACTCGTAGCACAGCGTCACACATTTTTCTAGTTACAACTAAATAATTCTTCATTAAAGTCATAATAATTTTAGTAGCAGAATCGGATTTTCCCTCCGATAGCAAATAGTTTTATCAACATTATCCCTCTCTGTTAGTTGTTACTAACGAAACAATATAATGATTTCACTTAGCTAGGTACTCATGAGGAGCTCATCTGAGGACCTCGTGGCTATAATGACGGCCGCACAGGTCGATCTTCAAGGTTAAGCAACGCTTGCCAAGGGTTGGTCTGTGGATGGGTGACCATCTTAATTCATGAATCCCCGACCGGTCCTATGAGACCGCGCTGTTATTGTTTTACTATTGTGTCTCGTTTTGCGGGTATGTGATAGGTTAACATACCGAGTTTCCTCCGTGCCTCGGAAAGCACGTTAAGCCGTTGGTCCCGGCTGTCATTTGTAGATCTTTGGCAGTCGTTACGGATAGTCAGAAACCAGTAAATCTGACTCCAGTCTTGCCATGAAGTACCGTGTTACCCCTGTTAATTGGTTGTGGAGGTCTGGTAGGCAATCGCTTCTCGTTAAATACTAGTATTCAGCTAAATCCGGCTTGACTGGAAGCCGACCCCAATATAGTTGGGAAAAGGCGAGGCAGATAATTACTTAGCTAGGTACTAATTTATTCGAAAGAACGAGCAAATAATGACAAAATTAAGTGTAAGTAAAAAATCCACGTTTATCTACTAAACAGTTTTGCGGGCAATAATGAGTCAGGATTGTGTTTATGTTAATCAGAAACTAAATTGAACTCGAACAAAAGAAGGTGCATCATAATGTAATCAGCTGGCTACTCGTAATTTGTTACAGACAAGTGTTATGACCTGAGGAACAATAATTGTTACAATCATTGTCACATGAAGGCATTTTTTCAGTGTTTGATAGCATCCATTTATACATCAATCACGTTTTATTATTCAAATGTAATTGTACCTATGTTTAGCAAAAACATCAATAATTCAAAAAAAAAAAAATTAAAAAAAAAAATTAATTAATTTATTTATTTTTTCGATTTGAAAATTACTTGAAATATGAATAAAATAATTCAAGTGATTTTAAAATTGAATTATTATATATATCAGTGTGTCCCTGTTTGAAAGCATTCACTTATAATGATAATAATTCTTTATTGTTGCGATACTTTAACAAATAAGTAAGTGAAACCCTGACTCCTGAGCTAGCCTGTATTTCAGGAGCCAGTCTATAAATCAATCATATTCTATTATCCAAACATTATTGTACCTACCTTTACTTGCTAAACAGCTAAATAATTCGATTTAAGAAGCACTAGAATGACTTTATTTTAAGAAGAAAAATTCCTAACGTTCCTGAAAAACTAAAACGTGTTACAATAAATTCGTAATTTCGCGATATAATGCTTGAAAATGCAACCTTCAAGAGGTTACGTCATCGAGATTGTGTTTTTTCAAATTGATGTGTCTATGCATGATTTGACGATTTCACGGACATAAAGTAAACGTGTTCGAGCATTTATTATTTAATCCGACTGCGTTCAACGTAACATGACATCACGCGTTCACCGTAGAGGCAGACAGAGAATAGTTTGACACTTCATCAGGTAATGTGTAATAGGGGGGGTTGGAGATTCAGTAGTTAACCAATCAATACCCGCGAAACGAGACACAATGCAATAGTAAGACAATAACAGCGCGGTCGCATGAGACCGGTCGGGGATTCATGAATTAATCGTTTTGTCGGTCTCAAATAAATAGAAGGCTGTTTTTTACCAAAGAAATCGTAAACCCTGGTAGTTTCAAGTTTTTAACAGACTTCATAGTCAAACAGTTAATGTAGGTATACCTAAAGCAAAAGAAGGCATTAAGGAATTTAATCCACCTTTGTACAGTGTTATTTACTTGTGCATAAAGTTTTAATAAATAAATAATACCTACGATGTTTTCTCCAGATATTATAGTGAACAAACTTACAAGAGTTTGTGAGTTGGTACAGACAGCTACATCAATTGGGTTTCACATTAAAATACCTTAGAAAAGAGGCAACCAAATGTTGACGCTGTAAGTACATGACATCTTACTTTAATCGACCATCTATTATAATTTTGATGGTAGTCGTGGGTTTCCGTATAAATGGGACACTAATTAGTAATAAAAGACTAATCATTATCTACTTATGCGACAATATTTCTTGACTTCCTTATTATCCGAAAACCAATAATAATTGTACAACCTCACAAGATGTTATTTAATATTCCGAGCCGAGACTTAAATTATCGTTTCCTGGCTTACATCCTTCTACCTAAATAGTTTAATCGATCAACCAATTATTATCTATTTTAAAACGTTAATCGAATACTCTAGTTAAATATTTAGTTTAATTGATTAGGTAATCAAAAATTTATTAGTTATTGATTATATTATCTGTCTAATATATGTATTCTGAATTGAGTATTTTGGGTTAAGAACATGTCAATCGCTATATCGAATTTTGACAGATTAAAGTAGGTATTGTCTGTTTTTTATACCCTGAGACTAAATTGACCCAAGTAATGTCAAATTTACTATAGGAATGACGCGAGTTCTTTTGTGTTGAAATGCCATTTTAGTCTCAGGGTTTAAAAAACAGACGATAGGCACAATTTGGAAAGTTATTCAGAGATCGGTGATAAATAAAGGAAGGAAGGAAATTTTTAATATTTATAATTCTGGCCTTAATAAACCTGAAACTTGGCACAAATGCAGAAATCTAAATTACTAAGTATTCGTATGCTTTCTGCCCCTCACAACCACCTAATTGGGTATCCATTGGTAAGATGGCTGTCAGTTCCAGTTTCTGACTAACTGTAACGACTGTCAAAGTTTTTAGCTATGACAGTCAGAAAGGCTAAACATGCGTTCCGCGGCAGTGAGGAACCTGCTATGATAAGGGAGTTACCCATCCATAGACCAACCTCGGCAAGTGTAGCTAAACCTCGGAGATCGACCATTGTGGCTGTTATTACTTCAGCCATGAATTCTCATGAATCCTTGCATACTCCTATTATAAAATCCTCACCGCGTCTGTCTGTATGTCCGCGATAAACTCAACAATTTCTGAACGCATTTTCATGAGTTTTCAGTAATAGACAGAGTGATTCTGGAGGAAGGCTTAGTTAAATAATATATGCGAATTTTAGTAGAGAAAAGCCGAGAATTTCAAATATTTGTACCACCCGTGCGAACTTGAGACAGGTCAGTTTTATTACTTACAGATATATTTTAACTTATAGATATTAATTGTCAATAAAGTACATATAATAACAAACTTAAATAAACTTGAGATAAGGAGTGAGTGCTTTCGCGGAGGCATTGACCGAAAGACTATTGTTTGAGTGAGGATCAAGTTTTGAGTGAAACACTCCAGTGGTCGATTGTCTGGCTAATCACATGAAGTAGTTACTAATCTAAGTAATCGTTTGTGTAAAAAAAAGGTACACAGTAAGAAACAAACAAATAAATGAGATATCATGTAGCGTAATACGAGGGTAAGTAGTAGTTACTAGTCGAACGGGGTGAAAAGGAAAGCAGGGATGAATAGAGACAAATATTGGAAGGGGATTTTTACGTTGTATTACAGTTTTTTCCAGCATCTTAAATGCTGGGAAATACTCCAATTTATTCATTAAATGTAATATAAACTTTGATAGAAATCATGTAAATAAATATCAAAATGAATATCCTAATCAAAATGTTGTTTCTATTCACCCCTGCGTTCTTATTCACCCCATTTTACGGTACATATTATAAAGCAAAAGCCCCACCGCGTCTGTTTGTCTGTATGAACGCCATGAACTCAAAAACTACTGAATGGATTTTCATGCCGACAGAGCGATTCAAAAGAAAAGTTTAGGTGTAGTAATACATGCATAATATATTAGTAGAAAAAAGTCAAAAATTCTTTTAGTGTTTTTCTTTTTGCGAGAACGGCTGAAGGCTGTATCATATGCTACGACCAATAGAAGCGGAGCAGTAACCAAAAACGCATGTGTTTTTTATATTAACGTTTTCTAAATAGCTATTCAGCCAATGATACTAGTAGGATAATGTCATTTCGAAAGAGTTACCGCGGCCTTGAAACACACAGTGCAAATGAATGAAGGAACATGGCGTGGGTTTTAATTGGTAAAAAACTGACAGTCCTCGCTCCATCTAGAGTAGATCATTTCTTTTTTTGATCATTTTTTACAGTAAAAAAAAGAATAAATACTATCATTAGCAACAGCATATATTTAATAAGGTATATTTGTATATTATTTTTAATGTTAAACCTATACGACGATTAAAGTGTGTGTGAAAAGTCAAAATTACAATCTTTAAAAGTCAAGTACATAATTATAAACTACTTATTTATTTATTGAAGCTTTATGCACTAGAAAACACTGTACGAAGGCGGAGTTAATGCCAGGCATTTTCTATTAGCCCGTGCAGAAATATAACATAGCATTAACTCAAGTAGTTCAAATAAAGCTAACTTCTAGTATTTTCCATTAAATCAAGTCTTACCACCCCTTATTCCCGTTAATATTGATGGCAAAGCAGTCAGGGGTAGTTACTAGGTCAGCACTGCAGGTATGACTCACAACTAACAAGTGAAGTGACCAGCGACCCGCGGCCCGTGTTTACGTGAACTGCAATTTGTGTATCGATCGACAGAACACACAATTCTTAAAACTCATTGTTTGGTAGCACGCAGCGTTAATTTGTTTGTTCTTTTCAGGACTTAAGTTTTTAAACTTGATGCAAAAATAGCCTAAATAAATGCTGAGTTGTTACTGCTACGCCGAGCGCTACGATGAACGCTACGCCGACCGCTACGGAAGTACGGAGATTGCTACGATAAACGCTACACCGAGCGCTACAACGAACGCTACAGCGAATGCTACGACGAACATTATGCTAAAATATTCTCACTTTCAATTGAACGACTTGATTGAAATCGATGATTGAGAATGTTATTCTGAAGCACTTATGAATAAGTATTTTTCCACCCACTAGGTATATTTAAAATACGCAATGTCTGCCTACGAGTTACTAAGTAGGTCAGTCAGTCTATCTGTTTGTCTCTGAGAGCAATTAGCAAAAGGAATATATTCATATGGCTCGTTAACAATGAGTTTTGGCAATCTTTTCCGAGGTATGAACTACAAAATCATTTGTTCTTAGTAACCAATGTCTACCCAAAAATATATAACAGCGATTAACTTCTGAATTTCAGGGCCATCCGATGCTTCATTTATCATAATCAACGCGCTTTCACCAATTTATTTAATCAGTTGGCCTTTGATTCGATATCATATCATTTATTATCTATCATATCGTATTATTTATTGAAAGAAATGGTAATGTTTTGTTATGTGTTCGACTGTTCGTAGATTATGGTTTAGAATTTTATGCAAATTAACAAAGTTTTTACACTAGATAAACCCATTTAGTATCAATAGTTATATGGGACTCTATGATTGAAAGGTTCAGTTGAAGTCTAGGTGTTTCAATTAATGTAGGTTTCGATAGCGAAAATGTAAGTAGTGATGGTTAGGTTTACATAGAAGCAGAGAAGTCAGGCCATAAAAACCGCATACTTCAGTACGGTCATAAACTTTGCGAAAACTATTCGTCGAACAAGTATCTGTCGAAATGTGCCACATTTCTCGGAGTTAATAACGCAAGAAAACCAATAATCATGATATTATAAGTATAGGTTCGATTGGTCACGGATAACTTGGCTTTACTACACGGCATTATGCAATAATTACCGACTTCTTTTTACATAAATCTTGGATTAAAGTAATTTATTTTAGGGATCAGTCAATATGTACTCGTACATTGTAGGCTCAAACTTATCGTTCAATACTTTACTAATGTATATACAAACGATAACAACATTATAAACATTAGGTGTTAGCGTGCACCTTTCTTGGAACCTCGAAGTTGTATGATGGACGGTAAGTATACTGGTGATGTATTGAAAGAATGATGATAAATGCTTAACTTTTTGTATTGCAAAGAATGCAGGTAGTCGTTCAAACAGCGATGAAGACGCGATTGTAAGGTCGTTAAATGCACTTAGCGTTAAAATATTTAAACCTTATGTTAGTTAAAAATCTTGGTACTGAATCTTGTGGTGTAACACAAGGGCGTCGCCAAGGGGGGGCAGGGGGGGGCAGCTACCCCCCCTAGAGATCTGCTGAAGGGCTTTCTGCTGCTCCTGCTGTTGCGGAGAAAGTCGGACTGGAGTTGGACATCACATCAATGCGTCGTATTACGGGGGAAATAACGTCATAGAAACAATCATTCAGCAGAAGGCCCTTCAGAATACTGGAAGAGATCTTTAGTAATACCATACTCAGATCCAATTATTACCTCCCTTGAAGTCCCTGGAGTAGCATCGAGGCGGCAATTCGGCACCATGAGGTGCCCGCCTACCTAAGTCGCGTGATCGAGGCCTACCTGTCGGATATGTTCATCATCTACCCCGGTCACCAGAGAGAATGGAGACGGCGAGAGATGTCGCGCGGTGTTCCGCAGGGATCGGTACTTGGACCGCCTCTTTAGAACACCGGATACGACTACGTGCTACGCAGCGACCTCCCTGACGGGGTCAGCGTGGTCTGCTACGCAGACGCTGGTCCTGGCGCGGGGAGAGTCGTACCAGACGGCGGCCGAAACAGCGACACGCGGGGTTGCGACAGTCGTGGACAGGATCCAGCAATTGGGACTCTAGGTGGCATTGCACAAGTCCGAGGCCATGTGCTTTCATGGCCCTCGGACCGCGCCACCACCGGGTTTCCAAATATGGGGTCCACATTGGCGTCGGGTCGACAATGAAGTACCTGGGACTCGTCCTCGATAGCCGATGGAGTTTCGAAGAGCATTTTCGACGTCTGGCTCCCAAACTGGTCAGGACTGGGGCTACTCTGAAACGGCTCCTGCTTAACCTAAGGGGTCCAGACGCCCCCTGCCGAAGGCTCTAAGCGGGGATCGTTCAGTCCATGGCCCTTTACGGAGCTGGGTAAGCAACTGGCGGCCAAACTAAACGCTTGCCAGAGAGTCATGGTCATCCGGATGGTGCGGGGATACCGCATGATCTCCCGCGAAGCAGCGAGCTTCCTTGCTGTCCTACCACCGTAGGATGTGGAGTCAACAGTACTTGCACGCATGCCCGATTTGCGCGTGGAGATGCAACGCCGGGGCAAAACTCCGCTGCTGCGACAAGTCGCGGTATGGCGGACAGAGTTCCGGCGGGATCTCAGGGTGGCATGGCGACTGCGACTGTCGCAATCCAAAAAAAAATCGTCATCGAGGCAAGGACTTCCAAAGTGTAATGCTTCATGCTCTCGGCGTTCATATTTTTTATCACCCACAATATTACCCCATTGCCCCCCCCTTCGTCATAAGCTGGCGACGCCCTTGGTGTAACATCACAAAAAATATCTTGAAAACCAAGGCGTTTATTTTTTTAGTTGAAAAGTCATCAATATGAATTCTCCCTCTCTCGCCGCCCTCGGGAGGGCGAGTCAGACTTTTACTGACTAAAACCCACTCCTGTTCCTAAGAAGGTTCCCCCTATTCGTTCTCCTTCGTTCCAAAGTCCCGGAGTTCTCCTCCATTCAACCCAGGGCCCCAAGACGGCGTAGTTGGCTTGCTTACCCACGTCGTCATTTAGTGAGATTACACTTCAAAGATGACACCCGAGATAGGTTATCTTATGTTATCTTATCATAGTTGCAAATTTGTGAATGATTAGATGTAAATTCTTGATACTTGGTGGTAATTTATTGCGCGCCGGCGCATGCACACTGTCTCCTTATTTGGGACGTATCAATCAATCATATTAGTCGGAACATATCAACTACTAAACATGGAGTTGCAGAGGCTATATATTACATACAAGGACAACGCAATGTTCGTAATGGAATCATAACATAACATCACGCCTCATTCTATGGAGTGGATGGCAGAGGTAATGGTACAAGTGTCTTATGCCATATTAATTGTGCTCAAATACAGACTGAGGGCTGGCTAGTGAGAAATTCAAGATTACTTTGCTTTATCTTTTTTCTTAGATTAGATAGCAAGTCAGCAGATAAATCCTCCTGTTTTATTTTTAAAGCAGCTTTAAATAATTAAACTTACAGTATGTACCAAAGCGTATGGCAAGCCAACAATCTAAGTACAAAAAAAAATAATAGAAACATTGATCCATTTCGTTACTATTTTTGTTTTTACTTTAGTTTAAGAGGGAGAGTCAGGCTTTTACTGACCATAATTCAATTATATTCCTCCAGTTACCCTTTGCGTTCCAGGGCCACGGTAACTCTTACGAATAATCTCGTAGACTTTACTACACCTGAAGATTTCAACAAAAGCGCAACAGATGCACTTACGAATACTAGCTCAATAAGACATTCTAAGATACTGATATCATAATATGCTAAAGTGGATGCTCGTAGGCACTTAGTAATACATCTTGCTGCATATTTAATCGCGTTGATCTCATATTTCGACTCCTATACAAATTATTGGGTGGTCTGAGCTCTGTAGGTGTCTGAAGCCTAAAAAGGCTCCCCTGATATCTTACACTATAAAGCTACGAATATGGCTTGGCAGTTGGTCATTAGACACCGTAAAGCTAAAAAAAATAAGAAATGCAGTCAATAAATAATTTGAGCATTTTACAGATGTCGTTTTTTTATTATTCATAGGCTCGCGTTTAGGAAACATCTGATGGTAAGCGATGATGTGGTTACGATGGAGCACGCTTGTCTAGAAGTAACCTATTCTCTCTAGATTTAAAGACCCCTAGGATGTAGGAATCAACAGGAAACACAGGCTCCGATAGTGATTAAGCTTCAGTAACACACTGTTGTAAGTAAATGATTTGTGAGGAGGTTTTATTACAATTGCGCGTTCAAAATCATCATTATCTTCCTGCCCTTAACCCATTTTATTAGGCGTAGGGCCTAAGGTGTCCCAAAAAAATCAAATTCTGTTTTTTACAACGCATACCCTCTAATTTTGTTTGAATGCTTTCAAAACAATTGTAAATAAAATTTCATGTCCTTAGGACCAAAGGAACCCGTGCCGACTTGCATCGATAGATATCAGAATTTCCGTACTTTGGCGCGCCGCAGCCAACGTTTCAAGGCCTAGTTATTATTCGTTTATTGAATTAGTAAACGCATAATATGCATTTAGTCTACATGCCTATAAGATTACGCAGTATAAAAAAAGGTTTTTTTTTAATTGGGGATGTATAAAATCATATTACGGGTTCAAAACTACACATTAATAAACAAGTATTGAAAGTACTGTTTTAGAACATTTTGAAGTGAAGTTTTGTGCACTGAAAACGCTAATGCTACTATGCAAAAGTGCGTTATTTATAAAGAAAATATACGTGTTGTTTCTATATTATAACATTTTGTGTTAAAAAAACTAATTAAATTATTCAAACATTAGAGAGATTTGAAAAAAAATGCGAACGGAACACAAGAAGTATTCGAGAAGTTCGTATAAGTGTGAGCTTGTATAAGTTTCGACAAATTATTTGACTTAGCAAACGCAAAATTATTCGACACTGTAAACGTTTGCAATGCGTTTACAATAATAAAGATAGAATCTTCTTGTAGTGCCAAAGAGAGCCAGGATGATTTGGTTACTTGGCTGGAGTGGACCAAAAATTCAAACAAAAAATGGCTCATAGAAATATTTAAGAACAAAAGTGTCTGTTGCTTAAATTGTTTGTTCTTAACTGTTTTGACATCACTTTATCACGAAAAAATGCCTTCAGATAGTAAAATGACGGTTTTACAAGAAAATTTGCCCATCCTAACTAAGAGCGCACAGCTCGAGACGAATAAAATACGTATGGGAAAAAAATATCACTTCAAAGACATTTGCTGCTTTGGATAGTTGATAGTTACGTATGAGAAATTGTGTGTATATTATTCAAGCTACTTTTGAGGCAATTGGATACAAAACTGACGAAAATTTCCCTAAGTATATCCACTAATCAAATAATTCGTTTGGAGAATCGAAAAGAGCGCTCAGAAGCTATAAAAGTCAATTTCCAAAACGAGGTAGGTTCTCCAGGCTGTAACTAACTATTTATTTGGATGGCAAATTGCTGTCGGTTTTAGATGTGCACAAATGTAAAGTCGTCTAGTAAAAAACGTCTTCCGATAGTTATTTTTCTGATGATACAAAACTACTTATCGTATGCTGAAATTGGACAACTTTACAGGAAGTGAATAGGCACCAGTAGTTCGGAATGCAGTTCATTGTCTAATAATGCTTAATTTTAACATGCTAGAAAATTGGTGCTGATGCTGAGAACTTTTATCACAAAATCACTGTTGAAGAGAAACAGAAGCATATTTTCTAAGTAACGTACAAGAACAGACGACGGGTTTATTTTGACTGTAAAAAGCCAATTTTGAATAGAAAAATTAATTATTTATGTTATTTTAATAATATATACTTAGTAAACATAAGAAATAAGTAAAACAATGTTTTAAACGTTGAATAAAAAATAATTTCTAAAACGTCCTCAATAGTTTTCATACAAACTTTATATTAAAACTTTGACATCAAGTCGGCACGGGTTATCGTTATTCGATTCCAATAATATTTATTATTTGAGTTCTTAGGATCAAATAGAAAAAATATAGAGGGTATGCGTACTTAAAATCGAGAAAAAAAAATTCGCCCTTATAGCTTGGGACACCCGGCTCAACCCGTTTTTTTATCTTACATTTTAACCTGTCAACCATCACGCTATTACTAACTCCCTTTTACAAACAAATCTAAATAACTCAATGTAATTCTAAAAACTTCTGCTACTGGTTTCGCCCGCGTGAAAATAGAAAATTATCCTAAAAAACATACTTCTGGGATAAAACTAATACATGGTCTACTCGTTTTCCAAATTCCGTTCAGATAAATTTAAGTTTTTCGTGTGACGTATTTACACATGTACATTGTACAGATGTTTAGTTTCGCATAGTTTAAAATAACCGAAAGTAATCGATATAATTGCTTGTATACCTAGTTAAAAGTCTCAAAGTCACAACGTAGGTACCTACTTTGCTAACAATTTTTGTGCTATGCAAAAAATGAGCCAAATAGCAATAACTTGTTTATTACTTTTTTTTTCTATCTAGGCACGAGAATTTATAACGGGAATGCTTAGTCAGATTGTAAAAAGTATTATACAGGGTGGTGATGTTATTCTTTTTGTTTCTTATTTTTAGACAGCACAATATTAAAAAAAACTTCAATAAGCCTGTTTGAATCTTAACACGAAATATAGTTTAATAAAATAATTGAATTAGAAAGTAGTATACTCGTATACATACATATAGATTGTTGCTTAGCATTTCATTAAATTATTTTTGTAGTGTCTCAAAAAGAGTTACAGTAAAATTATTAAAATCCTAAAAAGCAAACACAGATAGATAATATACAGTCTGTATACAACTAACATTACAACGTGAATTAATTGCCGCTTATAAAAAGTTAACAAATGTGCACACCGTTACTCGTATACTATAATAGCGTTTATTTTTTTGATAAGGCCGCTTTGATCCGGTTCGAACTGGTTAGTTAGAACTGTTGAAAAGTAGACAAACGAAAGTATATACGCCATGACAGGTAATCAGTTGACCGAGTAGGTACGGAGCCAAGAAGCAACGACCTCGCTCTAGCCGCGAACTGCTAAACTTTAGGTAACTACGTACATACTATAATCATTCATTTTGCCGTCAGTTTTGTTTAGAAAGGTTTTTTTCAAGTTAGGAATCATTAGAATAACTTCTCTCGCTCCTACGCCCTCCCGCTCTGTAGGGCGTATCAGGGGTGTTTGACGCCCAGCAAATGCTGAGGTGGTCACCCTTTCGGTACGGGCACGCTCGGCGCATTCTGTACTTTCTTTTCTAATTTACTTTGTGTTTGTAATCGTTGTGCTGTGTCTGTCCCGAATAAATGATTTTCTTTTCTATTCTATCAAAGTTTTACTGACTAAACCCCATCCCATTCTTTCGTTGCCTTCGATCTGGGGTCACCGAGTTGGTTTAGAAAGGTAAGATCGTAAAAAGCAAGTAAATATTGCAGTACTGTGTAACCGATTTTGACACATTTTGTGGCTTTTTTGTTGGTGAGTAGATACGCACAAAAAGTGTGGGTGCCGTTAGATTGCATTTGCATTGACCAAGTAGATCTGGCTTATACAGAGTTTAATTGTTACTAAATAAATTGTAAAAAAAATATATATGTAATCATTGCACACAAAAGTGCAGACGCGGAGCTTGCATTAACTTATGATTCTAACGGTGTAAGTACGGATCACCATCTTTCTACCCTTGTCCCATTTTATATTTGGGGTCGGCGCAACACGTTTTTTTTCTTCCATTCACTCCTGTCAACCGTTAGACTATCACTTACTCCCTTCTTTCATATCACTTCTCACACAATCCATCCATCTTTTCGTTTAAAATTTTAAAATGATTTATGGAAAGTAATTACAACATAAACAGGATTATCTACAACCGTTATTTGCAACAATGCTTGAATGCACATGTATTAGTGAAAACGAAAAAAAAAAGATGTCGTAAAGTTATTGTAGATTTTACAACAAACAGTTGAAGTCAGCAGTTAGCAGGTAGCAGTAACAGCTGAACAAACGCCTTTCTCAGCAGTTGTAAGTTTAATTGTACGACATTGTACCACATTATAAAAACACGTGCCTTATATACCGTTGTTCGATACAGCGTAATTTTGTTTTCAACACATTTACTTGTAACTCGCTGTTACCCTACCGCTTATTGGATCTTATACTGTATTTCGCACTAGTGCGGCGGTAGGCCTCGGCCGTAACTTATTATCGAGCTGGTCGTCGGACAGTCCCCAAGCGTATTAAAAAGTACCACGAGCCATTTCTCCCGATAATTTATTTGATACTAAATATGTCCTGTGTTTACGTAGTTTTTCTTTAGTATACAACGTCGTTAGTTATACGTGGGCAAATGTAAATATGTATAATTTAACGTGAATTAATTATTTCTAAGCAAGCGTGCTTCATCGTTGAGTATATTATCGCTTGCCATCACATGTGATAAGTAGTAGTCAAGCGCAAGCAAAAAGATTGACGGGTGTTCCTATAGCTTCTTTAGCTTCAACTTTATCTAGCATTGCTGCCGAGGCTGTCTACCTACACTACGTATTCCACCTCGACTGCAATGGCAAAGTCTGTTCGTGTTAACTGTACTAAACGTGTGAAACTATACGATAAACTTAGTTTCCCTGTTTATATGTATAAAATTCGCAGGTGCTTATTTCAGTTGAAAGTAAAAAATCCTTGTATTTCATAAATAGTAAAATAAACGTGCGTAAAAAAATGTCCGAACCGTCTTTCCAACTGTCAGTAAGAAGATACATATCTAACATGAATGAAAACATACAGGTGATGGGTTAAACTGTTATATAAGAGATTAAATAGGTTTCTTGTATTAAGGTCAAGGAAAAGCCAGGTGCAGGCAAGCTCGTAAACGTGCACATTTGTGTGGCGCGGCTGGCACATGTGGGCAGCGCGGCTGCTGCGGGCGCGCCGCCTGCACCGCGCCACGGCACAACCGCTCACTACTCCACAACCGGTTGCCTGCACTTACTTTGAATGTCAAGTTGAACTGAATGAAGTTTGTTTGACGCACATCAACAATGCTCTTTCGCGCCATTTGTGAGCGTTAAACCTTGTCCCCGAATATTGACAAAGTGATTTTACACAGATAAGAATTTAGTACAGATAACACGAACACAACACGCTCTTATTTACATTATTTGACACGCGTTCAGTCCTTGCTTTATATTTATGTTGATAAGTTTCATTAACAATAATACCAGCTTAGTAAAATGCTAAATTCAGTTATACCTAGATGTACCGTCACAATAAATGATGCCAATGGATTACTAGAATCGCATAAAATATCCGGCTAAAATTATACAGTATTCAAATTCTTTTGAATAAAATTGTTCAGTTCAACACCGTGTTATACACGTATCCATATGTGTCCGTAAAAAAAGCTCATGTATATTTTAGCCGAATACTTGGAATTCAAAAAGGCGTCAACACAGTCATAGCGTCGCGTTACAGTTTATTGAATAATACAAGGTATCACCGCACTTACCTCCGTCTGTCAGTCTGCGCCGGCTGCCGAGCAACGGGTTATAGGTTATAGCGAAACAACTGAAGCACTGGGCCACGTGCTTTATATAAAGCGAGCGGAACGCGACCGACTGGCTCGCGAGTTAAAATCAGAATGAACCGATGAACGATGCCAGAGCAAGCGTACGCAATACGCATGGCAGTTCACCGGACAAGCAAGCGAGACCGATTGTTGCGTCATAGCGCACCGGGACCGTCGGCGTCTTCATGCTCGCCGAATGTCAAGCGAGCGTGCTACCTGGCCGAATGGCGGCGCCCCGGCCTGCCTGCGTGGCGCCCTACTCGCGCTACTGTGCACGAGGCCCTCTCAACTTCGCCAGTTAGCGCCAACGCTTACGCATCGGGCGCGTATTCCACATTTACGTACAAATTCTGTTTACAGTTACATCGTGACGTTTTACTTAAAGAAATTGGATTAGGTCTAAGCCACGCAAAACTCGTATGTGAGTTTTGTCGGCAATGATGTAACAATAGCGCCGTTTTTTACTCCAAGGAACGGTTTGTTTGTTGACACCGAGTCGTTATAGAAACCATTCATTTTGGACTATGATTCATAAGTACTAATTTAGCTGGCACAGTTTTAACGCCTGAATAAAAAACGGAACTTGTAGTATACGGGTCGAGTCAATGTACCTGACTACATATTAAGAAGTCGACAATGCGATTGTAGAAATATAAATTACAAATCATACTCGTGTATGTTTAAATCATTGTATACCATTAGGAATTATATGTATTTATTTTTTACGGATCATCCATAAAAGGGTACAGGGTATTCCTTTTTAAATCATTTTCTATTGCATATAAGTACAATGTTACACACACTACAACGTACATTTTTTTACAATAAAAATATGAAAGTAAAATAGTAAATGTGAAGTGAACTGCCTACAATCTAGATGTCCTATCGGCATTGTTTTAGTATTTATTGGGAGTAAAACTAAAGTAACGGCATTCTAGTTGCCTGGAAGGGGCCTTGAAATCTGTGAGCTGTGTTGCATCAGATCATTCAAGGGACTCGGTTTAAAAATAACAAAGAGTCGTCCTTGTCTTAAAATCGCAGACGGGAACGTATAATTACGTCTTCGCGAATATGCTGTAATATCGGATACGCGTCTCGATAATGTTTCTTTAAACAAATTGTGTAGTATTTTTATTGAAACTTGTGTATTAGATACCTATTTAAATTAAGGTTTAATTAAATGTAATTTATTACCTTTTTTCGTACTTATAAAAAAATCTATTTGCACACGTGTGACAGAGTATCACTTGAAAACTGTTTTTGTCTTGTGCCTACCTATATGATATTGTCAGGTTGAAATAAAGACTTTGGTTTTACAAATCTTTTGAAAATTTTGAACATATTATGCGAATCTGGGGAAGTCGTTCGTATTTTATTAAATCTTTTAATGAGAATAATATTGAACGAGAATTAGTAGGTAATCCTATTATTAAAAATTTAAGAAAGCTTCTTTAAAAGAAAGGTAGCAACTAGGACTTGGTCTGAAGAAAGCCAGAGTATAGGTACATACGCATGTAGAATAGATATCACGAAAAGGTGCTGAAACAAAAAAAAATATCCCGTTTATTAATATTAGACTACATGATCCACAGAAATGAATCTTAATGCCCACATGTATGACGAAACATCACTTGAATCGACTTCTTCAAGGTCAGGAAAATAAATGAAATGAATGAAGGTATTTTTTGAAATTCTTCGGAAATAAAATTGCTCTTATGTGAAGTCGGAGGTGGTTTAATATTTTAGATATTTCTTTTAGAATTGACATTTAAATTTATATAATTGTGTGTGTAAATTATTTCAATAATTATTTAATTAATTGCAATATCAATCATCTTCACTATAAAAGAAGTTAAATCTTCTGCAAAATATTACTTAAAAAAATCTAAAAAGTCAAATATTTCTAAACAATCAGTGACAGACAACGTGTTTCCACTTTTAATTGCATAGATTTTTTTGTTTCCGTTTTAACCATCGTCGTATTCGTTGCAAAATTTGTTTATATATTTTTTAAATTTAAGTGTTACAAGAACGTAATAATTGATGCACTGCACGCTATTTGCATTGTTATAAAATATTTAACTGGCTCAATTGATCTTACTTGCATAACTACCTATGCAAGAGCGATCAATTGTGCCACTTCAGTCAATGATGTCGATGACACTCAAGCTAGACCAAATCACAATTATTTTGCGGCAGCGATCGTCAAAACGTTAAATGTAGACGGGTTCAAAGTAAAAAAAATATATACAATGTGTAACGTTAAATGCGCAACACCTCAGACACCCCACATGATTTTTAATTCAATTGACCTAATTCTGAGAAAAAAATCATTAAATATTTTTTTTAAGGTTTTATATGCTGTTTTAGTTTGTTTAAGATTCGTATCTGCATCGAAGTAAGTATGATTACTATACCGTTTATGAGAATATCTAAATTGAACGACAACCATTTGTGTTTGATTACCTATTTACGCAGGTTTATGCACGTGATGGCTTCATTTGTTAATAAATAAACAAATAATATAACAAACATGGCTGCAAAAAAAGAACCAAAAAAGACTGGGATCTTCAAACTCTCTCGATAATTCTCTAGCCTATCCCCTTGCTAGTCATGTGCCACATGCCATAAAAATCTTTTTACTACTATGTGAAATCGCTAGTTTTGTGAATCGAGTCACATAAAATTAACATTCAAAATTATGATTTGAATCATACCTAACATATCACTACCAAGAGGATAGACTGGAGAATTGTTGAGAGAGTTTGAAGATCCTAGTCACTTTTGGTTCTTTTTTTGCAGCCATGTAAATAGCTGTAACATGAACAGCTTTAATTAAAGTCCGAAACTTTGCAAGAAAATTTTAAAATATTTAGAGGGCTAATATCACTAATTTTGTATTTAAAAGTACCTTTATACAACACACGTCTAAATAACATTAAAGTTCAGGCTCTACGTCTTATACATTTTTTAATATTTGTATTTGAATGTAAAATTTGGGTCTAATTTTCAAAAATCACTGAAATATCTATGAAAAAAATCCACAGGGCATGGGTAGTGTTTAGGGATATGAAAGGATAGCAGATGACTCCTCCAGTCGACGATTTCAATTTGGCACACGATGCACCAAACACCCTGTATATAATATGCAGTTTTGCCATTTTCTAGTAATTACATTAACTTTACTACAAATAGCATATTTCACAACATAGCGAATCTTGCACGTGTTAAAAGTGCAACATTTTTTTTTGTTGAATTTAATATTTTTAGTAAGTAACTGCAATTATCAGAAAATCGCAAAACTGCAGATAGCTTTCTTCACGTTGCACCCATCGAAATACGAATGGGATTATCACCGATTGAGCGTAACTTTATCTAAATCCTCTATTTTTTTATTATTTTGCCTCCTTCTTGTTATCGTTTTAAAAGGATTACTTAGCAGCTGTAATCACATCTGCGTAATCAGAAGTGGCATGGCAACCTTAGCATCTTCTTATTCCTGTCCTTCCCTATTACTTGGGGTCGGCGCAACAGGTTTTACATCCAGTGCCGTAACTAGCCTTTTATGCACCCGGTGCGAGCTTTCAAAACTGCGCCCCTGAAAAATGCTCTAACCAGGCTTAGTCTGGTTATTTCTGCGCCCCTGCAGGGTCTGCGCCCTGTGCCTGGGCACTGCTCGCACCGCCCTAGTTACGGCACTGTTTACATCATTACCATCATTGCATGTATAAGACGTCCACTGCTGTACCTGTTTTGTCTAAGAAAACAGCCTTCCACATAGCACTGCCACAAGCTTCTCATAGCTTAGCGAATACTGATTTGGATTTCGTCGCTGCTGTTTAAGGCTGTTTTCCTAGAGAATAGCATTCCTTGTCAATTGGCTTTCGCCATATCGTCCGCTCCTGTGGTTCTCTCATCCTTCTGGCTCCCGCCAGCCTCCCCTTGACAGCTGGACTGTCGGCTGGTGTGTGCCATGTGCACTGCTACTATAGATTCGAATTCGTTTGATGGGTTTGCGCTTGAACGCTAACGCACCTGATGGAAAGTGACGGTACGGTCGACGATGGAGCGCGCTTACCTAAAACGAACCTGTTCACTCTTGACTTCAAGATTCCCAGGTTGTTATTCAATAGATACTTTGGATGCCAACAATTTACTTTGTTTTTAAAATTTTCACGTTAAGATTTAAAGACTTTAACAATTTCACTGGAGAGAAGAGTTCCTGGGAGGATCAGGGGTAAACCTTTACCCAGTTGTGTAGGACAGCATCCTACACAACTGGGCAAACAACTGGCATCATATTTCCTAAATTATTTAAAAAATTAACTTTTACATGATGATGATATGTTTAAAAATAGCATCAAATTAAAGGAAGCATAATATTTCTTCTTCACGGTTTGGCTACGCACATTACGAACACCAATGTTCTAACGGATTTCACTCTCGAACCTCTTGACGCATGTTTCAGGATTATGACGTAGTTGCCACAAAGTCGTAGAATGTAGTGAAAAGTGCGATTATGTAATAAATTGCCGGTTGTATACATATCTAAAACGTGACTGAGGAGTGTAAGGCGATAACGAAATATTATTTATATTAGCAGTTTACACGAATATAAGAACTAGCTTTTCCTGTGACTTCGCGCGCGTTGTGTCTTATAAATGGGGTATGCGTATGTTGTATGCTTGCGTGCCATAATTTGGGTGTCTTCAACGCTAGAGTGAATAGGCTCTTAATAAACTAGTGCGCCTCACCATCGACGATTGCATCACTGCTTACTGTCAGGTGGGATCGCAGTCAAGCACTAGTTTATAACAATTAAAACAAATAGGCATATATATTATGGCACTCGGCGATAGTCTCTTTGAAGAAAAATTTTGTTAATCGGTATGGAGTTTTCACCGATTACCTACCTATTTATATTATCCTGTTTTTATATTTAGGTAGACAGTTGACTTTTTTACAATTGATGAACATGTGTGCTAGCTATCTCGAAAACTCACCGAGATCTCTAATATTTATTTGTATTGTCATAGTTGCTTGATTGTGATATCTATTGTATGTGAAGTACCATTGGCCATTTCTAGTTTTATTCATCAGTTCCACTTCATCAAATGATACCTACTTTCTGACTAGATGCTGGAGTTCTCGATAGAAGTACCAAAATCAATAGTGATTTATGTATATAATATTTGGAAATTACATAATCAGAATTGGGTGTTGAAATTTTTTTTACCTTTATAACCTTATGAGAAAAAAAATAGAATTTTTTAATTGGTTTATAAAAGAGGGATTTCTGAAGAAACAAACATAAAAACAGTACAACTGAATTGAGAAACTCCACCTTTTTTTGAAGTCTGACTGACATATTAACGCACGGCGGAAACTTGGGGACTAGGAATACGGAATTTTGTAGAAAGTATTATAAGTTTTGTAGGAAGTGTTTTTGAAGTAGACGAGAAGTCGAGAACTAAGAAACGTTTTTGAAATTACCAATAGGGGCTGAAAAGGGTAATCACTTTTGTACCCATGATTAAAAAGAGTTTCCATGGAGTTTTGGAAATTCTGCCTATAATGGGGTAAAAATGGTAATTTTATTTGTACCTATGACTGTAAAAATTGTTCATGGAGTTTCTTGCATATTCTTCTCCATAGAGTTCTACGCTTTCGAATGCGCAATTAGCGTTATTTTATTGACCGACTTTTGACTTCTTGACAATTCAAAAGCGCCTGTAAATAAAAAAAAATCCGTGTGAAACCGGAGCGGCCAGCTATAGTCTTTTGTACTTAGCATGAGTTGGGTGACCGCAGGACGAAAATATGCATCTTTAAGATGACATTGTATGAATCTGACAGCTGTCACCGAAACCATCCTATAAGAAATTTAGTAGGTATAGTAATTAATATTTATTTTAAAAAACCAAATTTATCAACAAACACACATATTTTCTTAAAATATATTCAGTAATTACGAGTTGTTGATGTAAATTCAATCGGCAAACCTAGATTATCCTTTCTACCTTGCTTTTATTGTTTCCCTTTGTTGAGTTTATTTTTAAGTTAAATAAACAACGTATTCTATGACGTCTTCAGGCTGCAGAGATTTCTATCAAATCGATATAAGAATAACAACTGTTGAAGTGCGTCATTTCTTTTTTTAAAGGTCATCATCAAAATGACTTTTCCCGCTCTCGGAGTAGCGGGAGGGCGTGTCAGACTTTTACAGACAAAAACTCATTCCTATTCTTTCTTTGCCCTAATTCCAGAGTCCCAGGGTTCTCTCAAGTAAACCGAGGAAGTTCTGAAGAGCGGCATCAGTTTCCAAATAAGATCTATTTATAAATAAGTCTATGTTATGTTAGTACCTAGATCCATGCGCAGGATGATGCAACGAGGAGCGGAGGTTGCAAACATTGTCCTGTATTGTTTTAGCATTTATACAAGCTTTCATTGGTCGATAGACCTTAATTTCGTACAACGACATTTGAAAAGGTTTTCTGTGGGACGTCGGTAAACTTTGATAGTTTTTAACACAACAATGTATTTTTTATTTATTAGATAGATATAGTATCGAGGAGC
This sequence comes from Mythimna separata, assembly GCA_030763345.1. Lineage (NCBI taxonomy): Eukaryota > Metazoa > Arthropoda > Insecta > Lepidoptera > Noctuidae > Mythimna > Mythimna separata. Next base: position 13,519,643 of record CM061167.1, on the reverse strand, counting down.
TCGTGGCTAGATAATAACAGCCACACAGGTCGATCTTCAAGTCAAGCAACGCTTGCCTAGGTTGGTCTGTGGATGGGTGACCATCTTAACATAACGAGTTTCCTCCGTGCCTCGGAAAGCACGCTAAGCCGTTGGTCCCGGCTGTCATTTGGAGATCTTTGGCAGTCGTTACGGATAGTCAGAAGCCAGTAAATCTGACTCCAGTCTTGCCATGAAGTACCGTGTTACCCCAGTTAATGGGTTGTGGAGGTCTGGTAGGCAGCCGCTCCTCGTAAAATACTGGTAATCAGCTAAAATCCGGCTTGACTGGAAGCCGACCCCAATATAGTTGGGAAAAGGATAGGCAGATGATGATGAGATAGATATAGTATTAGGGAATTTCAGAATCATGTCTATCTAAATGGGAGAGGCAAACTTTTGCCCATAAGGGATTGAAATAGGTAATTCGATTGTAGTAACAACTAAGCATATTTTGTTTCGTACTACCACAGATTACTAAATAGTTACTACGGTACTACATACTCGTATCTGTGCTCGTATCAATAATTGAAAATCTTTTTTCTGAATTTTTATCAAAAGTGGTTATTAAATAAAGCAGCAATCAGTATTTCAAATATTGATATCAGAATTAGTGGGGGGTATTATCGAATGTAACTTTGACGGTGACATATTTCAGTGTCTCTACAATCAGATTTTAAAAGTTTCTAACTTACCTAAGTAATATTGAACGGATTTCAAAAACTAGTTTTATTTGCGATTGTGGATAAAGTTACTGTTAGATACAAATAATTAAAAAAATTTGGCAACTGACTATATACAGTACTGACTGACTGTCTATATGTATACTAGCCGAGGAGAAAGATGAAGAGTGATTAACCGAACTAAACCAGGTAATACAAAATCTACACAAAAAAAATATATAAAAATCTGTCAAGCCGTTTCGAAGGATTTCGATAACAAAATACTTCACGAGATTTTAACATTATAGGTAGGTAGGTACACTATTATTATACATAGGATTTCGATAAAAAAATACTTCATGAGATTTTTACATATTAGGTGTACATTATTATTATTATACCAGTTTGTCCGCTAATATTGGTCACTGGTATGTAGTTTCCTATAGCGCAAAACATTGTAGTGTGGTATAGGTATATAGAATGCATACCTACCGCAAAGCTTTATCCTTCCTCGTATTGTGTGTAATTTTAGCAAGGCACATTCATGAAATAATATAAGTAGGTAAAATGAGAACTTATGTTTTATTTTAGTTTTTAAATATTTCTTTAAATAAAAAGTAATAATCGAGGGACTGGTTTAGAGAATATTTCGCCAGTAGGGAATTAGATACAGGTGTTAAGGCTCCCAAGACAGAAACCTCGTCATAGTGCCATCCGTATCAAGGAGCACTGCCTTCTATATCAAGTTCTTTATTTATCTATACTAATATTATAAAGAGGAAAGATTTGTACCTATTTTTGTATGTTTGTAATGAATAGGCTCAAACAGTACTGGGCCGATTTAAAAAATTCTTTCACCAATAGAATACTACATTCTTCCAATTTGACATAGGCTACATTTCATTTAAAAAAAATTAGGGATCCTTGGTAAAATTTGAACAATGTAACCGAAGGTGTAGAAAAATGAGTCTTAAAATGTCTTTCGTCGTCACTAAAAAAAGTGTTTTATATCCAAATTTCCAAAAATAAATAATTGTCTACCCCGTGCGAAGCCGGGACGGGCTGCTAGTGTAACATAAACTTAAACCTCAAACTGACGTCATCGTTTTTTTTTAAACATTGACTGCTATTTTTTCTTTCGACACGTAAACAAAAATGAAGACGATACAGTGTGATTCACGTGACTTCGCCTACGTAAAAAGGTCGCTAACCTATTCAGTTTTAACTTAAAAACCCTCGGTTGTACTCGTAGCTATCGAATCAGGACGCCGCGCCGGTAGGTACCTAATTGCGATCCTTAGCTGTACGTACATAAATTTGAATGTCATCATCATCATCACCATCATCATCTCAGCCAAAAAACGTCCACTGCTGGACATAGGCCTCCCCAAAACGTCGCCACAACGACCGGTCCTGTGCGTCTCGCATCCATCGGATTCCCGCGACCCTCACCAAGTCGTCGGTCCACCTTGTGGGAGGCCTTCCGACGCTACATGTTCCGGTACGTTGCTGCCACTCCAGAACCTTCCGTCCCCATCGACCATCCGTTCTACGAGCAATGTGCTCTGCCCACTGCCACTTAAGTTTAGCAATTCTTCGGGCTATGTCGGTAACCTTGGTCCTCTTGCGGATGTCTTCATTTCACGCAAGGAAACTCCGAGCATAGCCCTTTCCATTGCTATTTGGGTGACTTTAAGACTTCTGATGAGGCAAATTGTAAGTGACCACACATCAGTAATTTCAATGTATTTTTTTTATTTGTTAAAAAAATATCAACATACTACTCTGTCAAGAAAGTACTGGGAAAAGATCAATAATACACAAAATGTCTGTTATTCATCCAAAATTATTTTATCACCTTCAAAGTATGCTCCTTTAGAAACGATACACTTGCGCCAACGAATAATCCATTCATCAAAACATTTTTTAAACGCTGCTTCCGGAATTGAGTTCAGTTCTCGCCGCGAATTCTCCTTTATGTCTTCTATCGTTTGAAAACGGGTGCCATGAAGTGGTAATTTGAGTTTAGGAAAAAGAAAAAAGTCAGCAGGAGCCATATCTGGTGAATATGGTGGTTGCTAGATGGTATTTGTTGAGTGTTTGGTCAAAAATTCGTTCACAATGATAGCCTTGTGCGAAGGCGCATTGTCGTGGTGCAAAATCCAAGAATTTTCTTTCCACAAATCTGGCCTTTTTCGTCGGATTTGCTCTCTTAAACGCCGCATAACGCTCAAATAATATTCTTTATTTGCCGTTAGACCTTCCGGTAAGAATTCAGAGTGCACAACACCGCGATAGTCAAAGAAAACAGTCAACATGACTTTGACTTTTGATCGACTTTGGCGTGGTTTTTTTGGTTTCGGTTCAGTTGGAAGGCGCCACTCCGAAGCTTGTTGACCAGTTTGCATGTCAAACTCGTAAACCCACGTCTCGTCACCAGTAACAATGCGTTTCATGAATGTTGGATCCGAACTGACTCGTTCTAGCATGTCCTCAGCGACTTTCATGCGATTGCGTTTTTGGGGAAAATTCAGATCTTTTGGGACTAGCTGAGCAGCAACATGTTTCATACCCAAATGATTTATAGTTAAAATGGTACGGATCGACTCGTGAGATACAGAAAGTTCGGCGGCTATCTCTCTCAGAGTTGAATGGGGATTTTCAGTCACTATATTCTTCACTTTTACGATGTTAACTTCAGTTGCAGACGTTGACGGCCTACCAGAGCGAGGCAAATCTTCCATCACATCTCGACCGCTTTTGAACGCTTTGAACCACTCATAAGCACGAGTTTTTGATAAAGTCGATAGTCTTTGTTCGATATTTTTGTCCATTATGAAATTCGCAATACACACTATATATGATATTACTAAAACCAGCACTGAATTTAATATAAATAACAGATGCAACTCAAACTCCGCGCCAAAATGGAAAACAGTTGTGCCAATCTAACAGCTACAAAAAAACTAAAATTTTTATTTGGAACCATAAATAAATCAAACATTCCCGATACTTTTTTGACTGAATGTATAACCAAAATTTTTATGATACAACAAACTGTTATTTATAAATATCATATTTATATTTACCCAGGAATCATTCTACTTATTCTATGACAAGAATGTAGGTCAAAGTACATTGAACGAGTTAAACACATTCACCTAATTCCTATTTAAATAAAAACAGTAGAAGCAATATTAGTAGGACTCGCATTCTTATGTTAAACGCTACCCATAGTGAATGAAGCAAATAAAATTACTCTACACAATCAATGTACCGTTCGTTCATTCAAAAGAAAGATTTGTAGAAAATTGCAAGCATTGTGCAGGCAACTGACTTCTAAACGGACCAGATTGGGCCCAGCAGGGTCGAAGCCTCTGGGGCCATGGGTTATGGAAAACCCGGGACCCTTGAACGAAGGCAAAGAAGGAACAGGATGGGGTTTAGTCAGACACGTCGCCCAAGAGCGGGAGAAGTCATTCTGACGATTCCCCTTCCTAAAAAAAAACAATGAATATACCGTTCGTTCATTCAAAAATAAGATTTGTAGAAAAATCGCAAGTATTGTGTAAGTAATTGACCTCCAAACGGAACGGATTGGGCCCAGTAGGGTTGAAACTTCTGGGGCCATGGGTTGATTTCCGAAAGGAAAATCCGGGACCCTGGAACGAAGACAAAGAAGGCACAGGGTGGAGTTTAGTCAGTAAAAGTCTGACACGCCGTGCTGCTCCGCCCAAGAGCGGGAGAATTCATTCAGATGATGCCCCACCCTAAAAAAACGAACCAGATTGAAAATTCAGCAGATTCTAGTTTTAGTTTATCCTGATCTGCAGTTATTTAAAGTAACGCGCATAGTAGTCAACCTTGTAGACTAAAAATATAGTATATTTATAATAGGTCTTGCTTAAATCACTATATTTATTTATGAGTATAAACACAGCGTTACAAAAACGAGTATTTTTGTACAAAGCGAAAAATTTTGCGAAAAATTTTGCATCTTAAGCGGCTACGCAAAATTAATGACGTATTAATAACATAGAACTCTTTATTGAATGAACTATACAGGGTGTTTGGTTCATCGTGTGCCAAATTGATATGGTCGACTGTAGGGGTCATCTGCTATCCTTTCAGACCCCTAAACACTACCCATGTCCTGTGGAATTTTTTTCATCGACTTTTTAAAGTTTTTTGAAAAAAAGACCCGATTTTTACATTCAAATATAAATATAACAAAATGTATAAGACGTAGAGCCTCAATTTTTTTTTCTTTTTAGACGTATATTGTACAAAGGTACTTTTAAATACAAAATTAGTGATATCAACCCTCTAGATTTTTTTAAATTTAGTCGCAAAGTTTCGGACTTAAATTAACGCTATTCGTGTTACAGCTATTTACATGGCTGCAAAAAAAGAACTAAAAGAGACTGGGATCTTCAAACTCTCTCAATAATTCTCTAGTCTATCCTCTGGCTAGTGATGCGCCACATGTCATAAAAATCTTATTACAACTATGTGAAATCGATAGTTTTGTGAGTCGAGTCACATAAAATTAACATTCAAAATTATGATTTGAAAAATTATTTATGCCTTAATGGTACCTGAAGCACCTATTTAATCTGTTTAATCACTCATATAAAGTAAAACCTGCTTCTTAACACCCTCTTTTTGTGGGTTTGACTTGAAATAAAAGAAAAAAAAGCATCTTTTACAATCATTCCATAATTTTTACAAATCCTTCTCTAATTTTGGCCTCTGTTGCAAATGCAGACCCGACACCTGTTCCGTATTTCGACACTCAGTTTTTCTAGGTCTACACTTGTACGAAGGGTCTGGGGAACCTGCTAAAGAGCTGGTATACGCGACGGAGGTTCCAACTAGGGAAGCACTAGTTCAAAGCATTGGAACGGCTTTGAATACAATTAAAGAGGGAAAATGACTTCGTACAACAACTAAGTGACAAAATACAAAACAGATGTCGGGCCTGCACTTGCAACAGATGCCAAAATATGAGCAGTATTTGTAAAAATTATGAAATTGTTGTAAATATGGAATTTTATTTTTTTGTTTCAAGTAAAATCAACAAAAAGTGAAATACGAGACAGATTTCACCTTCTAAGAGTGATATAACAGATTAAGTAGACGTTTCAGATACCATTTTAGCAAAAATAATTTTACAATTCACAATTTTGAATGTTAATTTTATCCAACTCGATTCACAAAACTGGTGATTTCACATAGTTGTAATAAGATTTTTATGACATATGGCACATCACTAGCAAGAAGATAGACTAGAGAATTATTGAGAGAGTTTGAAGATCCCAGTCTCTTTTGGTTCTTTTTTTGCAGCCATGTAAATAGCTGTAACATGAACAGCTTTAATTTAAGTTTGAAACTTTGCGGGTAAATTTAAAAAAATCTAGATGTCTAATATCACTCATTTTGTATTTAAAAGTACCTTTATACAATATACGTGTAACTATACGTAAAATTGAGGCTCTACGTCTTATACATTGTGTTATATTTATATTTGAATGTAAAAATCGGGTCATTTTTTCAAAAAACTTTAAGAAGTCGGTGAAAAATATTCCACAGGACATAGGTAGTGTTTAGGGGTCTGAAAGGATAGCCGATGACCCCTCCAGTCGACTATATCAATTTGGCGCACGATGAACCAAACACCCTGTATATTTATACCAACGACAAAAAGTGGTTACCTACGTGTGTATAGTGTCACTGCACTGCAGCTTCTTGCAGTTGCGTTGTTGTAACTACAAAATGTCGAAGTGGTTGCGTTGTGGTTACGTTTATTTATTGTTTCTTTTTTTTGCGAGGGTTTTTTATCAATTGATAAGGATACGTTAATCCCATTGTACTTTAAATTATACTTATTTTTACAATTATTTTACACTATGAATTATTCATAAATCTAACATTAGGGATCCAAGATTACATGATGATTAAAACAACTATGTAGTCTGGCGACTACATAGTTGTTTTGATAGATCCTCTTCCTTCTGATATCTTATTTGGCAGATAATTTTATAGAGATTCTGTTCTATTTTTGAATTTATTCAAGAAAAATGGCTATTCGGCCATTGAGAAACAGGCCCTTAGGGTGTGATAATATAGTCAGAATTAAAACAATGTCCACCCTCTTCAAACCATACTTTGTTTCCAATTTCTCATTCTTAACACACTCCATCAATAAATAATGTACGACTTCAAATTGCACCACATCTAATGGAATACAAGTAGTGCAATTTGGTGATTCGACCTTTTTCATCAAGAATGCAAACTGTGCCGATGAATAAGTAGTGTTCTATGTTTCGATGGGAGTCTGAAGGCTATTTTAACCTAAAGTCTGTTTAGTTTGCCATCATCAAACCACAGATGATTAGGAGGCTCATTTTGAATGGTTTTATACCGAATTCCGGAACTCGTAACATTTTGTATTAAATTTTGAGATCAAATCTGAGTAGTCCAGCAAAAAAAGTAATTCTGCTTCTGCCAATTTTATCCTTCACACCAAAGACAAAATCTCTTTGCTTCGCACAAATATGAGCTGAAACCCCTTGCTTATAAATTCAGTACCATTTTTTTATTGATTTTATGAATAGTACTAATAATATCATAGGGTATCTATACACCTCTGATACCAGAGGCGCATCAAGCCATGCAAAGCTCTTATTTTCTGAAAAAATATCAATTTTAAGTAATCTTCGTTCATTTACATATAATATGTCCAAAAGAGCCAATGTTGTAGACAAACTAATTCGCGATGTAACTGGTTTCCTGGTGGTTGCATTGTGGTTGCGATGTGGTAGCGGTGTAGTCGATAGCAACCACACGGTTGCGTTCAACGACAAAATGTGGTCAGTGTCAAAGAAACTATTTATTTGTATAAAAAATAGTGCCCAACCACAACCATTAATGTTCTTGTTATGGTGTGTTTGAATTAACCCTTAGTAGTTTTCGCTTGGGAATTTTCACCTTCTTCTTGGAGCGGTTTTGGGATAAAATTTCCGAAACGAATACTAATAAACCAATTACGAGTAAGTTCGTTAGAATCTAGGTACATGTTATTGATATTGCGTCCTTTTTGAAAACATTGTTTTAAGTTGGAAATTTTGGGTCCATTTTAATACCGACATATAGAGGTGAACAAAATTAAATTTGTTAACATATGTCGGCTAAAAAAATTGTATTAAACTTATCTCTCTTTACAGATTTTTTTTATCTGCATGTGGAGGCTTGTAATTAGTGATTTAATGATATTACAGTCTTTATAAAAAAAATCTATTAGTCTGTAAGCCTTCTATAAAATAAAATAGTAAGTAAATTTATCTGCAGCGGATTTCAAAACCTCTGTGCACGCTTGTTTCGCTTATTTTTCAAAAATTAGTTCAAACCGATAAACAAACGAAATTTATTCTATGTAAGTTATAGTGTATAGTTATAGTGTTTATAGTTTAGATTAAAATTTAACTATTTAACTAACAGCGACAAAGCTACTAACTTGTAAATATCTGCCTTCTTTGGCATTCTAGTAATTTGTGTACTAATCAGCAGTAGGAATGCATATGATATACAGTCGATTCTGGGTATTGTGTGTTGTAGGCACACGTCCTGTGGGTACGATTACGATACCTATGTTTACGGTACCTTCACCACTCATTATGAACTTCAGAACTCTACGTTTTAAACATTTAATCCTGGCACTCAGGGACATTAATTAACGTTAATCAATCTATTAAAAATCGATCTATTAAGAAATTGTCACAATGACAGTTTTACATAGTTTTACAATGAAAAACTGTCAATGTGACAATTTGTCAATGGACCGTTTAGAAGTTAAGTGATGATTAAATTAATGTTTAAGAACTATCTAGAGAGTTATCTAGCTAAACTCGTGGTGATCTACGCGCTCGACTCCTCAAAGATATGTCTGCAAACTGTTGGGGCCCAGCATGTAAGCTAAGACGCGGAGAATTTCTGAAAAGGAAACCCCATCCCTAGAATGCAAGGAGTAACTGGAGGACACAGGTATGGTTTTAGTCAGTAAAAGTCTGACACGCCCTACCGCTCCAACTAGGGCAGTAAATGATGACATTCACCCTCAAAAAAATCTCGGTTTAAGTATTTTACTTTTAGCAAAATTGAGGAGCTCGTGGCTAGATAATAGCAGCCGCACAGGTTGATCTTCAAGGTTAATCAACGCTTGCCAGGGTTGGTCTGTGGATGATGACTTTTAGCAAAATTGGATAGGAATAATTAACTTTTTTCCGTCTAGCAAGCTCCAGTTCTACTTACATAACGCTTTTAATTAATATTACTTAACACTTTAACAGCTAATCAAGGCTAGCGGATAATCTGATTAAAAATACCGAGTAAGTGTGACTCGGAGTTGCGTATTGTTCCGTACAAACTTAATTATGAAAACAGTTTAGTTCCCAAATGTAGTCTTGGAAGATTTTTCCTATATTTATGCTACGAGAACTTGCATCATGCCAAATTTCAGGATTCAAGTCAACGGGAAGTGCCCAATCAATTTTGATTCTCTTGAGTAAACTCTCTAAACACCGCCTTTTTTCATTAACTTTGTAGTTTGACTTTTTCACAGCTTCAAAGGACTGCATATACTCAGGATATGGTTTTAATTTCAACTCGATACCTCCATGCCTTCCCAAGATAACGGGCCTTGACAGACAGACTGACATACAGACGGATAAGAAAGTTATCCTGTAAGGGTTGTGTTGTTGTTTCCTTTTGAGGTACGGACCCCTTAAAATTAAGTATGTTGTATGGCACACAGACAGATAGGTAGATGGATGGAGTCTTAGAAGGTATCACAATAATGGTCCCGTCTTACCCTTTGGCTACGAAACCCTAAAAAAGGGTTACCAAATTATGATAAAAGATTCATATCTTTCGTCTGTGTTAAGTAAAAATCAATTAACCTAACTGGCTATAGGTAGGGGTAAACTTCGAATGTACAAGGTGAGGTAAAACACCAGTCTTAGACTGACGAAAACTGGTCTAATATTTAATAAGGTCACGACCAAAGCTAAGGATCTAAGTTTATTCAGCGTAGTGAGTGGGTCTGAGCTAAGGCCACGTTTGGGCAAGTTCATTGCCATCCGCATTGCAGGGCCCCTCTCGGCGAACCGTCCGTCTGATGCAATACCCGCTGGCGTTGACAAGAGCCGCATAGCTCGTTTAATGATCATATCAATTACGCAGAGCACGTTACGCGTTAGAGATGCGAACGCACGCACGTAGCCTCCACACACTTTTACTTGCTACGCTGTGTGCTGACTATTTCTATTCGCGGCGGGAATTTTTACATTCAAATTAAGTATGTTAAACTATGTTTTTTTAAGCAAAAAATGGAAAGGGTGGAGGAAGGCTTTTGTCCAGGAGCGGGACAGAATAAGCTAATAAAAAAAAAGTTTTTGTACTGCTTACTCATGTTTTGACAAATAAACTATCTTTATTTCTATACTAGCTTCCAACCGCGACTTCGCCCGAAAAAAAAAACGTAGCCTATATGTTAACCTATCTACATACCAAATTTCAACCAAATCGGTCCAGCGGTTTTTGCGTGAAAGAGTAACAAATATCCACACATTCACACATCCATTCTCACAAACTTTCACATTTATAATATTAGTAGGATATCTCTATATACACATAATATGTGTATATAGAACTCCAAAATCATATTATGATTTTGGAGTTCTATTTTGAGAATTTTATCCAAGAATTTGATGGTTTCTACTGACTCCACCATCAAATTTCAAAACTATGTAGATAGATACTACGTCAAGCGACTTCGCCCGCGTGATTTTAGTACTTATATAGGTAATTTATTTATTTATTTAATTACAACGGTTGGACAACCAATTACAGTAATTAACAATGACACTTAAAATTATAAACATCACGTACATTAATTCTTCTTGCAGTACTCCTGTCATGCGAATAAAATTATCTTCCACTAGCTTTTGCCCGCGGCTTCACTCGCGTGGAAGTCGGATAACCAGGTAAATTAAGAAAAAATAATAATATCGTAAGTGGGTCGCATAAAATATAGCTTAGGTATAGCACTCAGGAAGAAAGCAGCTTTCTATCAATACCTACATTTTTGTTGTGTGACCGGGATCTTCAATGATTACCCCCTACAAACAAAAAAACAAACTTTACCTTTTTATTATATTAGTATAGATTCATCCGCAAACATTTTTTTGTTTGTAGGGGGTAATTTGTTGGATTAGAATCCAAAAGATCTTTAAGTGCAGCCAACACGGGCAACAGATCGACACTGAGGCACAGCAAACATCCTGTGCTTTTTACTCTATATTATTTATTTACTAGCTGACCCGGCAGACTTCCTACTGCCAATTTTTTTTTCCAATTTTCTCTCCCCTTTTAAACCTTCTCTAGATCTCCACGAACATTTCAAAACCAAGATAAATCCGTTCAGCCGTTCTCGAGTTTTAGCGAGACTAACGAACAGCAATTGATTTTTATATATATAGATATACTCGTATGTAAGCTATACTACCGTTAAGCTTCGTCCAAATAAATAATAGCTGTTACAGCTGAACGGATTTGGATGAAACTATTACTCTTTTATACTCAAACAGTTTGAGTATAAAAGAGTAACTTTCATACAAATTTGCGCCTTTATAATATTAATGTTAAGCACGCTTCAACTTTTTTGTCATCATCATCATCTGCCTAGCCTTTTCCCAACTATATTGGAGTCGGCTTCTAGTCAAGCCGGATTTAGGTGAATACCAGTATTTTTCGAGGAGCGGCTGCCTACCAGACCTCCACAACCCATTAACTGTGGTAACACGGTACTTCATGGCAAGACTGGAGTCAGATTTACTGGCTTCTGACTATCCGTAACGACTGCCTAAGATCTACAAATGACAGCCGGAAGCTACAGCTTAACGTGCTTTTCGAGGCACGGAGGAAACTCGGTATGTTAAGATGGTCACCCATCCACAGAACAACCTTGGCAAGCGTTGCTTAACCCTAAAGATCGACCCGTGCGGCTGTTTAGCGTTTGTCATCAAATCTATGCAATTTTGTTGAATTAATTAGGTCATGGAACTCTTTTCTTTCTGACGTGAGAACTCAACAAATAACTTCTCCCGTTCTAGATGGAGGGAAAGAGCGTGACAAACTTTTACTGACTGTAACCCACCGGTTTTTCTTCCCTAGTGTTACAGGATCACGGTAACTCCTTCGAATAATCCCGCGGGAAGGTCACGAAGCCCTTTTTTGAGATCGAACGACGAACGACGACGAACTTCTCGCACTCTAGGGCAGAGTAAGAGGGCGGGTCAGACTTTTACTGACTAAACCCCACCTGTGTTGCCCTTTGCATTTCAAGACCACGGTTTCTCTTTAATCCCCGTGGCCCTAGCGAGCATCAGCCCAGCTGGGCCTCTACGTTTTTATAGAACTTAAACACTAAGCGCCGTGGACAACCCGGGCTTGGTCCTCTCTGGACAGCCGAACGACCAGCTAGGCCGTATATCTATACTAATATTATAAAGAGGTAAAATTTGTAAGTTTGTAGGTTTGTAAGTTTGTATGTAGGGGTAATCTCTGGAACTACTGGTCCGATTTGAAAAATTCTTCCACTGTAAGATAGCCCATTTATCGAGGAATGCTATAGGCTATATACCATCACGCTACGACCCACGGGAGCGGAGCAGTAACGAAAAATGCGGGTGAAATCGCAGGGGACAGCTAGTAGTACATATTTTTGGGGTTCCGTACCTAATGGCAAAAACGGAACCCTTATAGTTTCGCCATGTCTGTCCGTCCGTCCTCGCTTAATCTCTGTGACCGTTAGCACTAGAAAGCTGAAATTTGGTACCAATATGTATATCAATCAGGCCGACATAGTAGTAAAATAAAAATTAGAAAAATATGTTTTATTAGGGTAGCCCCCGTACATGTAAAGTGGGAAGTGATTATTTTTTTAATTTCAACCTTAACGTGTGATATATTTTTTAATAGGTACTTAAAAATGAATAGGGGTTTACTAAAATCATTTTTTGATAATATCAATAATTTCGGAAATAATCGCTCCAAAACTAAAAAACAATGTGTGTTCCGCCTCTAACTTTCGGACCATAAGTTTAGAAAATAAGAAAAAATCTGGAAAGTAGAGCTTTATAAAGACTTTCTAGGAATTTTTTTTTACTTGATGGGACGAACAGTTTTTAAGTTGCGGACAGGAAACTACGGAACCCTACACTGAGCGTGGCTCGACACGTTCTTGGCCGGTTTTTAGAGGTAAAAAAAAAACTATATTTATAACGTATATTTTATTTAACTTCTATGAAAATAATGAATAAAATAGCAGATATTTCATTTGTACCTCACACGAAACACGTGTTTACACCTAGCTCTCTAGATGGCGTTGGCGTCGAATTAGAAGTCGCTATGGTTTCGTTACCGCGCCGGATATACCTCCCCGTCGAACATTTGGTTCGTCAGCCTAAACTGCCTAAGGACATAGGCCTCTCCTATTGTATTTTTGAATAAACTATCACACGAAAGTGTCGATAGCTTATAAGACTTGATAATGATAACTCTTTGCTTCCCGTCCACAAGTTGACGAACTGTATGAGTGAGTGGTGGTGTGAGAGGGTGCGGCATCTGGCTGTGCTTCATCTCGTAACCAGTGCTCTTTTTATCTTCATCTCCCCATTATCTATATATATAAAAATGAAACCTGTTTTCCGTTGTCACGACATAACATGAAAACGGCTTGACCGATTTGGCTGATTTTTTTTTTTAATTATGTTCCTTGAAGTTCAATGATGGTGGAGAGAAAAATTCAAAAAAAATTTTTTTTAAAGTAGGGTAGGTAGGGTAGTGTAGGGTAGTGTAGGGTAGTGTAGAGTAGTGTAGGGTAGTGTAGGGTAGTGTAGGGTAGTGTAGGGTAGTGTAGAGTAGTGTAGGGTAGTCATTTGACGGGAGCGAAGCCGCGGGTAAAAGCTAGTTAGTAATATAAACGAACAGCAACTATAGTTCGTTCCAGTTAAGAATGCAGTGATTTATCAGTGCAACTGTAAGATAAAGGTGTATTTACAGTGGTGTTAAATCCAAACAAATTTTATTTTAAAAGATTAAGGGCCTATTTCACAATGTCCGAGTAGGCACTACTCACTGAATAAATTCAAAAATGGAACAGAATTTGCATGAAATTATCTGCCAAGTAAGATACTCGAAACTTAATCATAGGTGGTGAAACAGGCCCTAAGTTTAATGAATTTATAAAAATACACTTAAACAGATTTGATTGATTAGGGGGCGGGGCTAGGCCGACGGACAATGATGATTTTACTGCATTTTTAACGCGAACGAACTATAGTACCGGGTAAGTCATCATCATCATTTCAGCCAAAAGACGCCTGCTGGACGTAGGCCTCCCGCAAGCGTCGCAACGACGACTGGTCTTCTGCGTTTCGTATCCATTGGATTTTCGCGACCCTCACCAGGTCATCGGTCCACCTTGTGGGAGGCCTTCCAACGCTGCGTCTTCCGGCACGAGGTCGCCACTCCAGAACCTTTTGTCCTCATCGACCATCTGTTCTTCGAGCAATGTGAAGCACAGTACCGTTTCTCGTCTGTCTCATATCTTCTCTATGGATTAGACTAGTACTCACACGTATGCTCACGAGACAATTACAATAGGAACGGAGCCGACCCGATAAAGCCAATCTATGTCCTAGATCACTTTAACGAAACTAGGCCTAGCACTAATAAGTCTATTCGTTTAACATTTATTGACAAGATACTAGCAATTAAAATTAAAATAACTTGGAGTAGGTCGTGGAGATAATCGTTATCGGCGTTTTAGTAAATTCTACGAGCAAGAATTTCTGATTTTTTCCGTAGAGAAAGTTGCAAACTACTAAACGGTTTAAGGCAAGTGGTGTTTAGCGGTGGCGTCCTTTCCTTATATATAAAGTCCCATTAAAACACAGCGTTTACGTCTAACCAAAAATATCCAGGCAAAAAGAACACAGATTAAAGTGTTTTTATTTTGACTTAAAATAAATGGCTGGTATTTTCGTTAGCTTTTTTTTCTATAGCAATTTTTTATTTTACTATTGTTTATATTTTGGTGGTCTAATGATTTCCAAAGTTTGTTCATATATTTTAATGGGACCTGGTAGGATATTTTCCGATCTAGCTAACAATATGTTTAATTTAAATTGACATGGACATTGGCTGAGAAACAGTAATAAAATGCCTAATAATATTATATTCAATATTTATTATCACTTACCAGATAAATCTGTTTACATTTTTTTCTGTTCACAGCACACGCTTACAGTTTACAAATTTGTTTTAACCACAAAGACGGGTAGCCGGTTTCGGTATGACCGGGTAACCGGTTTCGGTATGAACGGATACGGTTTGCAGTCAGCAACGAGGGCAATACCTGGGGAGTCTTCTACATTTTCTCCTTCTGGGGGCGATAGATTGGCAGCAAGTGCCACAGGGCATGGCGGCGCAGCCGCAGGGTATGTCGCACTCCTCGCATTGGATCTGGATGCATTTATGCGTCGCTGGCTGCGGCTTGGCTGGAGCGCGAGGTGTTATCAGTTCCACCTGTAACCAAACGCTGAGTTTTGAAGACATAACAGATCAAAGTCTAGGGCCATGGATCGGATTTCCGAAAGGGAATCTCGGTAACCCCAGATCGAAGGCAACGTAAGATCGAGCCCACCCCAATCCTCCATTAGTCAGTAAAAGTCTGACACGTTCTCCCGCTCCTCCCAAGAGCGGGAGAAGTCATTCTGATGATTCCCTACTGGAAAAAAACTAATCAAAGTCAAGTCAAAGTCAAAAGCATTTATTTCAAATAGACAATTTACAGACACTTTTGAATAGTGTAAATGTCAGTCATTTTAAAAAGTACGTGAAGCTACACTGCATGTTCTAAAGCGTAGATCTCTAGGGAGAAGAACGTGCAAGATACCCCATAAAAACTCTTTTAAATCATATAGTTACTAACATATAATCTTGGTTACATATTTCTTGTCGCTACTATTGTGTGTGGACCGGTCGCAGTGGCGACGCTTGGGGAAGGCCTATGTCCAGCAGTGAACGTCTTTCGGCTGAGATGATGATGATGATGACTATTATGTGAGGACAGTGTACATAGGAAATGAAAAAAGAGTAAAGAAAAATAATAGAAATTACGATATAAGCCACTGGCAACTTTTTTTTTTCTGGTAGGGGAATCATCAGAATGACTTCTCCCGCTCTTGGGCGGAGCGGGAGGGCGTGTCAGACTCTTACTGACTAAACCCCTACCCCGTTCCTTCGTTGCCTTCGATCTGGGGGGGACTCGGTGTCAACCTTTAGGAATACCACGTGTTCCCCCCAGAGGCTTCGGCCCTACCGGGCCCCTACAGTTTGCTGACATCTCCTTGAGGCGCGCGTGGAACAGAACGCGCCGTTGACGACTGGGAGCCACTGGCAGCTAAGATATGACTGATGACAGCACTACTCCATCGCTATCCTCAGACTGACAGATGTAAATTTCTTCTTGATTGTACTAAGTATGCAATTATAAAACTCTTGCTTCGTTAAGGTGAAAGCTCAAGGTAGTACGCGAAATTCAAATTTTCTTAGGTTTTTTGCAATTTGCAAGTCCGTGGCAGGTTGTATGAAGTTAAAAATACTTTTTACGACTGTAAATCGTAACTAGTTACATAACTATAACCATAAAAATCATCAATACATCCCTCTTAGTTCATATAAGTCGAGGAACGATTTTTTCAAGGTCAAAAACGTGACGCAAGCGGCATGTCCTAGAACTGAAGAGTCGAAGTCTAGTCATATCCATCAATCTGCACTGGGCCCGCGTGGTGGAATACGGCCCAGTCCTTTCCTTGAGAGGAAGCCTGAGTCTCAGCTGTGGGAACATTACAAGTCCGACAATATGAAACAACTGTGTAAATATTTCTTAATTTTGAAAAAAGGTTCCATGATTTTTTGAAAGTAGCTTTTTGAAAAGCTTTTTTTGTAAAACTTAACCAAAATATTTGTATATAGGTACTCGTAAATGTCGTGTATGAATAACAATGTAATGTTTAAAGCCAATGCAAAATATTGGCATGATTTACTTTTTTTTTCGCCAATCATGAAACCTAGGTTAGGTTATATGTTACAGGACCGAACGAAGATAGCTACAGAAACATATTGCTAGAATCTTTTTGTCAGGCTTCACCTATTTTTTTAATATTCTGAATGGAAATATTTCGATACGCGAAATTTTGAGGTTTCCATTGTTAGAATAGATCAAATAGGTTATCAATAACTCATTAGTTGTCGTGCAGTATATTTAACAAAGGGAATCTTAAAATATCAGACATAGAGTACTTTTATTTGAGAAAAATAACGGCTAAAAAAAATAATAATAATAGCAATCTATAAATAGCTCCTTACTACGTTCGGTTACGGTTAGTACACAATTTTTTTTTTGCTATTGATTAAGTTAAAGTTCTTTAAGATATAGCGTATATGTTTATTTAAGTTTTACTATTAGCGAAAAGAAAACAAATGCAGGTTATACAAGGGAAAATTAAAATTCCCCTTTGTAGATAAAAACCAAAGTATCCAATTTTTACGCTATATCTAATAATGTATTGTCTGTTTGTGATACACTCAAAAATTACTGAAACGATTTTAATACAGTTTTCACCATAGGCAGAGTTCCCTACGGGGCGCGGTTTGGGCGCCGTCGCTAGGTAAGCGACCGGCGGCCAAGCTGAACGCTTGCCAGAGGGTCATGGCCATCCGGATGGTGCGGGGATACCGCACCACCGTACCGCGAAGCGGCGAGCCTCCTCGCTGGCCTGCCACCGTGGGATCTGGAGGCAACAGTCCTTGCACGCATGCACGATTTGCGCGTGGAGATGCAACGCCGGGGCGAAACTCCGCTGCCGCGACAAGTCGCGGCATGGCGGACAGAGTTCCGGCGGGATCTCAGGGTGGCATGGCGACTGCGACTGTCGCAACCCAGTGCTGGGCACGCCGTCATTGAGGCGGTTAGGCCCCTCTTTGAGGAGTGGTTGGAAAGAGGTCACGGCGTCCTCTCTTTCCGTATAAAGCAGCTCCTCACCGGACACGGTAAGTTCAGGAGGTTCCTGCATCGAATCAAGCAGGAGAGGCCGCCACTGTGTGGACCGCCCGGAGGACACGGTGGAGCACACGGTAGAAGTGTGCCCCGCTTGGGCGGAACACCGCCGTGTCCTCGTGGAGGCTATCGGGAGCGGCGACCTCTCGCGCCGGGCCCAGGTTCAGGCCATGGTCCGGAGCGAGGAGGGTTGGCATGCGGTCGCCTCTTTCTGCGAAGCAGTAATGCTCGTGAAGGAGGCTGCTGACCGCGAGCGCGTGAGGGAACGGTCCTCACGCCGCCGCCGCCGATATCCCGATCCCGATTTCCGACCACCGTAGGCGCGGGTTCGCGGACGGCGATCACTGGGTAGCTCGCCGTCCGGCAGTCTGGAAATAATCTGGACCGAGCCCAGTCGTCAACGGCGCGTTCTGTTTCACGCGCGCCTCAAGGAGATGTCAGCAAACTGTAGGGGCCCGGCAGGGCCGAAGCCTCTGGGGGGAACACGTGGTATTCCTAAAGGTTGACACCGAGTCCCCCCCAGAACGAAGGCAACGAAGGAACGGGGTAGGGGTTTAGTCAGTAAAAGTCTGACACGCCCTCCCGCTCCGCCCAAGAGCGGGGGAAGTCATTCTGATGATTCCCCTACCATAAAAAAAACCATAGGCAGAGTTATTCATCGACAATGTACACGCGTATTATAAAATATTATTATTTGTAATACCCGTGCAAAGTTGTGGGGGTCTAGCAAATAGGAGAGAATACCTACTATAAGGCCTCTTAAACACGGCATGTTTTTCACCGTGTGTAAGTTTCTTTTTTATGGTAGGGATCATCAGAATGACTTCTCCCACTCTTGGGCGGAGCGGGAGGGGATCTGGGGGACACGGTAGATACCTTTCGGAATACCCATGTTCCCCAGAGGCATCGGCCCTGCCGGCCCCTACAGTTTGCTGACATCTCCTTGAGGCGCGCGTGGAACAGAACGCGCCGTTGACGACTGGGCTCGGTCCAGATTATTACCAGACTGCCGGACGACGAGCTACCCAGTGCTCGCCGTCCGCGAACCCGCGCCAATGGTCGGTACGGTGAAGGAGGCGACCGCCTGCGACTTCACCGGGTGTAGGTACGATTTTGTATGGATATGTCATCATACTCCTCTGGGACTTTATTGACATACACGGTGGCGCTACAGTACGGCAATGCCGCCGTGTTTAAACAGTGTTGTATCGCAGTCTATGGCTGAACTCGGTGCGTTTTATTAACCGCGCCTACACTCGGCGACAAAACGTGCCGTGTACAAGAGGTATAGCCTCTACACAGACAAACAGACAGCGATACGGTTGACAATTTGTAGATGCTTGTGGAACATGATAATGCTCTGTTTATGGCGCATTGCAACCACGTAAAGCTACAATTACGCTTGTTACAACAATATCCGTTTAGCCATGACTTTATGATATTTGTCTCTGTAACGTAACTCCTGGTCTGTGTACAGGATCAATTTTCATATACCTACCTACGTCAGATGTCAGCCTATATGCATTCCTGTCCTTGGAGAACGGCTTTTGTACCAAGTTTACACATAATTTCAACTCCTAATATGGCAAGACTGGACACACTGCATGTTTGCAATTTGTGGGAGTCACAAAAAAGCCTGGGAAGGTATCTCTCGTAAATATACGTATAAATAATAAATATTACATCAGACATACATATATGTTCCCGAATAAGTCATGTTACATTAAGGGCCTGTTTCACAATGTCCGAGTAAGCACTACTCACTGAATAAATTCAAAAATTTGACAGAATTTGTATGAAATTATCTGCCAAGTAAGATACTCGAAACTTAATCATAGGTGGTGAAACAGGCCCTAAATCTGAAGTTTGTTTAGATTTGACTTCTAAAAGAGGTGGTTTTTAGTGTGTGTATGTTCTTCTTCTTCATTCGTCCTTGCTCTCATTATCTGGCGTTGGGTACATGTTAGTGTGTACCTATATGTTATGAACTTATGAATTTAAATTTTTTGACCTAGATACGGATATCATATCAGTTTTTGATACGGTTACGGATATGAATTTAATTGGAACTAGCTGTCCCCTGCGGTTTCACCCGCATTTTTAGTTACTGCTCCGCTCCCGTGGGTCGTAGCGTGATGGTATATAGCCTATAGCATTCCTCGATAAATGGGCTATCTAACACTGAGAGAATTTTTCAAATCGGACCAGTAGCTCCAGAGATTACCCCCTACATATAAACTTACAAATTTTACCTCTTTATAATATTAGTATTGATTATTCATTAAGGTAGCAATTAGTTCGAAGTGACCGTGACTCGCGACCGCGACCGGGTCGCACGATCTACTGCTTAGTATGGATTTGCAAAATAGGTGACCGCGACCCTAGACTGCGACTGGGTAGCGCGACCCACAGCAGTATCAGTCGCGGTCGCGTGTCACGGTCGCTTAGAACCGAATGCTAGCTTTAGATTCGGATAGTTTTGGTTATGGATGTAATACACCATTGTTACCTAGACGTTACGTGTCAAATCCAGTATAACTGAAACTTAATAGTAGGATATCATTCGTTCCTATTATTCAATTTGTTAGGGACCCGTACTGATAAACTATCAGTTTTTATAAAGTAACGGAGGTCAGACGGCCGCAGACTCTTAGGGCCCTCGCCCACGGCGACTTTTTGCAGCGTTTACGAAACGCGCGTCTGCAGCGCTACTAACGCGCTACAGTCGCATTTGAAACGCGCTACTAACGCGCTGCTGCATCGCGACTGTCACACGATTGTGTCAGACGACATTGGGGAGAGAAAGGAGCGATGGTGGCGCGTGAATGAAAAACAAAAACGATCTACATAAAAACTCTTAATTTTTGTTCTACTGTATCGCGTTTGCATCGCGTAGCCGCTAGCGGCTACTAACGCATTACAGTCGTATTTGAAAAATTCTTTCAGTGTTAGATAGCCCATAGCCCAGGAATGCTATAGGCTATATACCATCACGTTACGACCCACGGGAGCGAAGCAGTAATGAAAAATGCGTGTGAAACCGCAGGGGACAGCTAGTCGCTTATAAAAATCGCCGTGAGCGAGGCCCCTCAGTCTATTACTGAAGGCAAGCACAGTTCAAATCAATGTAAGACGCAGCTGTGGACGTAGCTACGAGTGCCATTTGCACCATGTGCAAGTACAGTCAAGTCGAAGATATTTAGGCTCTCATTTAACTATTTTTATTACTCAAGTTACTAACTTTAAACCGTCTATTGATAGGTTGACGTATTACATACATTTGAGTTATGTGATCTATACTAATATTATAGAGGTAAAATTTGTAAGTTTGTAAGTTTGTATGTAGGGGGTAATCTCTGGAACTAATGTTCCGATTTGAAAAATTATTTCTGTGTTAGATAGCCCATTTATCGAGGAATGCTATAGACTATGTACCATCACGCTTCGACCCACGGAGCAGTAGCGAAAAATGCGGGTGAAACCGCAGGGGACAGCTAGTCAATTAATAAATAAAACATTATTCTGTTAAATATGAATACTCAATATGCCATTAAGTGATCTTATTTTAAAAATCAACCCAGATCACTCAATCACAGGTCTTGCTGATCGTTTGCGTGACTCGCATCCCAGACTTTCTGAGTGTTCGAGTGACGCTCATCCCAGACTTTCGGACTGTTCGAGTGACTCGCTTCCCAGACTTGCTGATCATTTGCGTGACTCGCATCCCAGACTTGCTGACTGTTCGAGTGACTCGCATCCCAGTCTTGCTGATCGTTTGCGTGACTCGCATCCCAGACTTTCTGACTGTTCGAGTGACGCTCATCCCAGACTTTCGGACTGTTCGAGTGACTCGCATCCCAGACTTGCTGATCATTTGCGTGACTCGCATCCCAGACTTGCTGACTGTTCGAGTGACTCGCATCCCAGACTTTCTGACTGTTTGAGTGACTCTCATCCCAGACTTGCAGGTCATTCGCGTGACTCGCATCCCAGACTTTCTGACTATCCGCGTGACTCGCATCGCAGACTTTCTGACTATCCGCGTGACTTGCATTCCAGGTTTGCTGATCGTTCGAGTGACTCTCATCCCAGAGTTTCTGACTGTTCGAGTGACTCGCGTCCCAGACTTGCTGATCGTTTGCGTGACTCGTAGCCCAGACTTTCTGACTTTTCGAGTAACTCGCATCCCAGACTTTCTGATCGTTCGCGTGACTCGCATCCCAGACATTCTGACTGTTCACGTGACACGCATCCCAGACTTTCTGATCGTTCGCGTGACTCACATTCCAGGCTTGCTGATCGTTCGAGTGCAAATTCGCGCGGTTGTGGAAAATTCGCGCTTCGACTCGAAGTCTCCCCGAACCAGCGCGAATTTTGATAATTAATATTTATGTTTTTTTAAGCCAATACACTGGCACGAAAATCGTTCGTATGGCCAATGTAAGTAGGCATCTACCTTTTTAAAAGTCCCTTTAAGGTGAGTATAGACTACAACATTTTCTCGAGCATTTCTGTGTAATGTAACGTTCTTACGAATGGTACAATACAGGCAAAAGCTCAGTTCCCAAAACATTTCCATGTAATGTAACGTTCCTGCGAATGCTCGGCGTTATGCTACGGGTAAATGCTTACAGTTAGTGTGCATTTACGAACATTTTGTTGTACCTTGCATTCATTCTTTTTCATACTTTCCTTCGACGAAATGTTACACCAATACGCTCGACGAAATGTTACACCAATACGCTCGCCGAAATGTTACACCAATATGCTCGTTGGTTTGCAACAAACAGGCGAGCGTGTTCGACGTTTAGTTCGTAAAAGGATGATACACTAGAACATATCATAGAGCGGCTCGTTGTTCTGTTACAAGCAAATGTTGTAGTTTATACTCACCTTTACTTTACTATGTCTAAAAAAACTGCTGACACATAAAACGATAAAATTAAATCTTACCTCTATGCTTCCTGTACGATTTGGTTCCGTAGTGTCCTTGCCAATCTTGAGAACGAACACGTCTTTGTCAGGATGCAGCACTTTCTGCGCCTTCACGCCCTTAGGAGCGTCTTTAGGGGTGACATTGCATGTGTTACAAAGGTTGGCGTGGTGAGCACTCTTCGAGTAGGCCAACTCCGATTCCAGCGCTGTTCTGTGACTGGACTCGCAAATATTGGGTGGTAACTAAAATAACGAATTATGACTGTTATTAATTGTTTAATATTGTGTAGAAGATTTTTTAAATTGATGTAAACTAGTGCGATGCCACCTAAATAAGTAAGTAAGCAGTGATGCAATCGTTGATGGCGAGGCGCACTAGTTTATTAAGAGCCTTTTCACTCTAGCCTTGAAGACACCTGAAAACTAAAATAACTTTAAATTAAGAGTGAATAAGTTACTTCTAGGCGAGCGTGCTCCATGGTCGGGCACATCATCGCTTACCATCAGATGGGCTAGGTCAAACGCGGGCCTATGCAGTTAAAAAGAACTGTCTTGTTCAGGCATTGCAAATTCTATTAAACAGGTAGTGCTAAGTAGGTATATTGTGGTTTAGCGCTAATAACTTAGTGGCACTTAGCAGATAGGAGTCTGAATAGTGCGTAGACAATGACTTAGTACGCGCGCCCTAATTTATGGAATTATTTAATGTGGTAAACTATATTACACGTGAATACCCCTCCTTTTATGTAATGCTTCCCATAAAGTACACCAGGTCCCACAACGGCTACAATGTTATATGCATTCTCTTTTGTTTTCTCTGTCATTGATTGGTTAAAGAACAGTTAAAAATAAAATAATAAGGGCCTGTTTCACCACCTATGATTAAGTTTCGAGTATCTTACTTGGCAGATAATTTCATACAAATTCTGTCAAATTTTTGAATTTATTCAGTGAGTAGTGCCTACTCAGACATTGTGAAACAGGCCCTAAAACTAACTGCGACTGAATAGCAATATTTTACATGGAGGTATGGTCTATCTGATCTCACAAACCATCGACTGGGTACGATGACCCTTGTCACGATTGGTGTCTGGGCTTTATGATTATTAAAGATGATGAGTTGCCAGATCTTCAAACCGAAAAGCCATACACCAACCAGTTTAGCCGGCCATTTGATTAAAAAGGCCGACATTTTTTTTTGACATCGTTTACCGAAACTTTATAGGTACATTCTAATGAAATAAAAATTATTGCTATAAAACAGTAACTGCTGATTTGCAATCGCTTGCCACTGTAAGAACACATTAAATCTATAAAAAATATAAAATTTAAAAAGCCTAACAAAAGCCGGACAGGCCTTACTCCGTCTCATTTGGCCGGACATACAACCAAAAAACTTGACCGTGTCCGGCTTTATCCGGACGCCTGGCAACGCTTATTAAAGACATGAAGATCACATTAAAAAGACCATTGTACCTTCCAGTCCAGCCTGTTACCGGGGCACGCGTCCTCTCCACACGTCATGCCACAGGTCTCCGAGCAGATGGAAGCATTGTCATCACACGTACAGCTCTGCTGCTCCTTCACCTGCGACGGACTCAGCCTGGGTGGCTTCGACGTACTCTTCGGCACTCGAATTTTAACCTGATATTGAAGGTTGTTTTAAAAGATCATCATCATCATCTACCTAACCTTTTCCCAACTATATTGGGGTCGGCTTCCAGTCAAGCCAGATTTAGCTGAATACCAGTATTTTACAAGGAGCGGCTGCCTACCAGACCTCCACAAACCATTAACTGGGGTAACACGGTACTTCATGGCAAGACTGGAGTAAGAGTAACTGGCTTCTGACTATCCATAACGACTGCTTTTTTCCCAGAACGGAAGAAAAATTACGTAAAACATTTTTTTTTATAGCGCCTGTTTTATTTCCCACTGCTGGGCAAAGGGCTCCTTTCCATCAAAACCTCTCTTAGCCCCTCGAACATGATCACATCGTTACACGATCGATCTTGACGACGTCGACCTCAGGCGTCCAGTACCTAAGTGACCTAATGCATACCTAGCCTGAATTAAACAATACGAATAATTACAAGTAAAAGCTGTAGGGATCATATGAGGTGGATAAAAGGATCTATATAAAAGGAGAAACTGACTGACTGACAAAAACGCACGGTCGAATCTACTGGGCCTAGATACGTGAAATTTTGCACAAGGTTTCTTAGGTAAGGTAGGCATTTAGGCAAGTACTACGAGAAGATTTTCCAAAATTTACTCTGGTGCTTACAGAAGCTACAAGGCCTCTCCTTGTAGTGTAGCAGCTGCTGTAAGCTGGCGCCTGTCATTCCTCCTCGCTCCAAACCATAGCCTGTAACAGGGCCTGGCGCGAGAGGTCGTTGCCGCCGATTGTCTCAACTAGGTGCTCCATCTAAGCGTGGCACACTTCTGCCGTATGCTCTACTGTGTCCTTCAGGTCACACAGTGGTGTATAAGCATGGCATGGTTATATAAAATAATTTACTGTCTCTGTACTTGTAAATAATTCTATTTTTAAGTGTACATCTGAAAATAGAACTTAAGCAATTACATGCATTTATAGCTTATAAATGCTTAGGTTCTATTTTCACAGACTAAAAGTCGTCTGCTGCCCCTTTAGATGTCTACATCAAACTGTATATGAATGCTGGTATTTCTAAGGGAACAAAAAACTTACTTCATTGCCATTAAAAACAACACTTATTTCCTCAAACGGCTTTTTAGCTTTAGAAGATTGTGACGATGCTGGTGGTGGCGTCTTGGGTTTTTCAGCTTTGCCTGCCTTTGCTTTGGCATCGGCTTTTGGCTTTGGAGCCATTACTACTGTTTCCTTTTTATGGTAGCCTAGCCTTTTCCTAACACCAATGATATAGCTTCCAGTGTACACAGATGTAATTTTTTACTTTTATAATAACTATAACAATTTAGAATCTAAATACATGTGACATTTTTGAAAACCCGAAAAAGACTGCTCGTTTGTCTGCTTTGATAGGTGTCACCAATGTGTCATCCTAGGCTATATTCTTTTTAGCCTTTATGTGTTTTCTATTGGCTTTGGTTTATTGGCGCTGGTGCTGGTTTACAGCGGCTTCTGCCCAACTTAAGAGGTCCAGACGGCTTCTGCCGGAGGTTCTACGTGGGGATAGTTCAGTCCATGGCCCTTTACGGGGCGCCAGTGTGGGCGCCGTCGCAGCGATAGTGACCGGTGGTTAAACTGAACGCGCTGGGCCTGGTGTTTCCCAGAGTGGGAGAAGTCATTATGATGATTTCCCACCGTAAAAAATAGCATGTTGGGCTTCACTTGCTTAATTTTAAGCAGAGAAACAAGAAACAATATCTTCAGAGATAATAAAAACTCGCGAATATTTATTCTTGAGATCTTGTTGACATTTTTATTGGGTACATTGGTCTGGACCATTATCACGTCCGCGTCCAGATATATCTACTGAAAAAATAATGTTATTGGGTCATCATTATGTAACTAATTGACCGTGAACTACTTTTGGAGTCGTCGACTCATTCATGCGAGCGATCAGGAAGTTCGTAACCTAATAAAAATGTCTCGTTTTATTAGCAGTCTACTTTTGGGAGTGTTAGTCATCCCGAAGTATTTCACTACCACGCTTATGACTCGGCAATCTCACATGTTTGTGTTTCAGATAGCGGCTACACGTAGAATCTACGTAGGTGCGTAATACGTCAGCCGTGTATTCATTTCTCCAGTGGATCGTAGCCAATGATTTCGGGAGCGAGGGTTGTTAATCACCTTTGGCCACGGTTTTTTTTCAGGTCGGGAATCATCATAATGACTTAGGCGGAGCGGAGGGCGTATCAGACTTTTACCGACTTAACCTCACGCCGTTGCTTCATTGCCTTCGATCTGCGGAAACCAAGCTTCCCTTTCAGAAATCCGATCCGTGGCCCTACCTAGAGGCTTCGCACGGTGGAGCCAGGATTATTTACAGTGAGGTGCATCTTCAACTCCACCTAAGTCAACCCTATTTTACCTACTGTTAGCCTTTGACTAGTTGATAAGTAGAAAGGAAGGTAAGGACGCCGTGACGTCTCTCCAGTTACTTTTCAAAGAGGATACTTACCTCCTGATAATGGCATGGAGACTTGCATCTGGGTTCACGTTTTCTGAAAAGATGCCATAGTAGGTAGTAGGTATATTGTACTGTACAATGTGCACTATGGCTTTCCAAGTAATATTTCATTCAATGATTAATTAGTGTAGAGATTAAATATTGATCATGCTTTTTGTCATAAGTAGCCGATACTTATAAATATGTTCTGACAATTACTGTCCATTCAGGATTGCCTGGAAGAGATCGAGATATGCGACAAGGCCGCCCTTTGTAAATTATGTGTTTTAGATTTATGCTTGTCTTTCTTGTGTTTCCTATTGTAAGTACAGTAAAGTATATAATAATCAAACTCCTGATCTGAGAGATGAGATCTCTCAGGAGCCCTGACCACCAGTAGCTTGGACCCTGTTCCTGATGCCGGTGGGCTACATTTTTTCATATTATTAGTGTTATTAATAAGTAAAGAATTAATTTTGAATATTATGTGCCTCTATCAGTATATATGCGATCATTTAATAATGATCGGTCGTGCTGTCGAGCAGTTAAGGCGTGAAAGCGAAACGGATAAACTAACATTCGCATTATTCCATAACATAATTAATCTGAAGTTGGGGGTAGGTACATGATTCCCAGACGAAGATACAGAGTCGACGAGTCTCTGCAGATCTGTAGTGTGATTTTGCAGCAAGACGCAGGTACACTCGGCAGACACATTCCACATCGGAGATCGAACTCCCCCTTACAAATTACTAAGAAGAATTTATTTAGAAATTCTCGGTAACGAGCTATATTTATCTTTTCTACACAAAATACAAAAAAAGTGGTTACCGAGAAGGCTTTAAAAAAGTAACGCATCTTGGAGTACTGAATTTTGTTTGCCTCTAATTTTCAAACATGTCGAGTGATAGTAGATTAAATCTATATTTTTTTAAAATTTATATTTGGTATTAGTAAATTGTCTTTTAATTATCTCACAAATGGTGTCGTAGAGTATCCAACGTGGGCATATACCTGTGTTGGAAACTCTACTTTTTACTTAGCTTCACAGTTGTCTTTGTCTTGGGCGGCTTGAATTCCTGACTTCACATAGGTTTCTATATTAACCCCCTTACAATGCTTGGAAGTTAATTATATAAATCCCTCACTAACGTTCGGGGTTAAACCTTAGCAACCTTCATTTCGTTCGGAATTCTACACGATTTTGTTTCTACGTTCAAAACGAAATATATAAATATCTACATACAGACTGTAATCTGCCCTTTCACAAAGTGTTATTCGTGTCAAGTGTCGGTCCAGCTCAGTCCAGCTCTACAAGATTAACGGCTTATGACGTGCCAAGAGGATTATCGTATCCGACAAGGCAGTAAAGTAAGAAGCAGGACGAACTTCAGTAGCACGTCTAACGTTAACTTCAAATAATAATATCTAAGGTAATATTATAAGTATTGAATATTATTATCTAAGGTAATATTATAAGTATTGAATATTATTATCTAAGGTAATAAGTATTATAAGTATTGAAGTGGCTGGATTGATGATGAATGATGATGAACACATGTCCTAAAAACGTAGAAAATGTCAATCCTATTTTAACATTAGCATTAGCCACCTTGTAATGTTCCCACTTTTGGGACACAGACCTTTCTACGAGAGGGCGCTGGCCCGATGGTATCTGCCCCGACTTACAAATTGTAGGTCGAGGGTTCAAACCCAGCCAGGTGCATTACTTTCTGATTCTGCATCGCTGCTCTCAAAAGAGTGAAGGAAAACATCGTAAGGAAACCAGCAAGTTCTAGAACTAAAAATTCGAAGACCTGTGACATCAGGTCCTCGTGGTGAATTACGGTCAAAATTATGTGGGTAGGGAATTCTACTTCATCTGTTATGTTATGGGCCCAGAGTACCTATATCCAACAATCTTTTGTGGGCTACAACTCAGCCTTAAGATCCCGATTTCGAACTTAATAAACTCCTAAATGCTCCTAATGGTGTAACAAGTTGCTTAACTTTTTTATATGAATAAAAGACATGTGACTCGTGTTTTTTTTCCCAAGAACGAGTGAAAGGGATCTCGGCAACTTAAGAGGCCTGAAAATTTATAGTATTCTTGATTAGTAGCAGTTATGAAATAACGTTAGGGTCCTTAATACCAATTATAAGATAATCAACTGCTTAGCTGCTCAGGTCTATGCATTCTTGCTCATTATTTTGGTTAAAAATTTATTTTATTATTCAATTTAGCCATCTAAGAGCGATATCTCATTTAGAGCATTTTTCGATTATTTTTATAGTTATGATTGTTTTAGCCTCAAAATAGGTTTCAGTTTCAAGGGTATTACCCCTTCTTATGGTTCTTAGGGGCCAGATCTGGAAAATACATTGGATGAAGAAGTAATTCAAAGCTAAATTCAATAAGTGCAATTTTGCCATCGTTGTCATTAATGTGTAACACGGCGCATTACCCCGATGAAACGGCACTTTTTTCGTCTTCAAGTGAGGATGAAATCATGAAAAAACTTCCCTTTTCATGATTGCATCCATTAAATGTTTCAATAACGTAATTTTATAATCGTTGATGATTGTTTAGCCCTTTTATATCGTGCGCATCATACAATGCTGATTCCATAATCTTGCAAGCTGCCTGTTGCGTCTTCTCACGCTTCAGACGTGATTCATTACGTGCAGTCCACTCAGCTGACTGTCGATTGAACTGTAGAGTGTAGCAATGAAACCATATTTTATCCATTGCAATTGACGATAGAATTCGTCCTTATTACGTTTAAGTATCAATAAACACTGCTCCAAATCATCAACTAGCTGTTGATTTTGATCAATTGTGAGTACGCGCGGCATTCACTTTGCACGCAGTTTTCGCATGCCCAATCAATCATGCACTTTGTGTCCAACATGTTCTTTTAATATCTTTATTGTATTGGCTATCTCAAACAACTTCACTTTATCATCATCTACCGAGCCTTTTCCCAACTACATTGGGGTCGGCTTCCAGTCAAGCCGGATTTAGCTGAATACAAACGACTTCACTTTATGATCATTCATAATTATTTTGTGGATGGCTTTGGTGTTTTCTTCGTTAACAGGACGTCCACTGTGTTCTTTGTTCGTCGATGCTCATTCTGCCTCTTTTAGACATAGCACACTTCTACCATCGGATATCCTGACGTACGGCGTTCCGGTACGGAAGGTCCGGACCAAGCGTTTTGCCTCATCGTTTATACCGCGCACATAGAAGGACAGGAACAATTTGCCTGCTGTGGTCTTCCAGACTGATTTAATTTTGGGTGTCAAGGCTAGCATGAACAGGCTCATAAACTAGTGCGCTAGTACCATCAATGATTGCATCACTGTGGTAGGATCGCTATCAAGCACTAGTTCATGTTACATAAAAATATACATATTACTACTGCTAGGACTCAGACCTCTCCTCTACGAGAGTGGAGCCATAATGCACCTCTTGGGCTCGGTGCGGGTTGTTGAAGAGCCTTATCTCAGAAGAACAGGTTCAGTAAATAACAAGTTGCTTATTTTTGGTTTTATATTTCTATGTCATAAATAAAACTATTATGCACCGACATTACAATCCCAAAGAAAAAAAATATGACAAATTAGAAAAAGAGACGAATTCACCTATTCAATTTTTTTATCATTTTGATGATTAAGAGGAAGTTATTATTTTATATTTTCATTGTTTTTTTGTATTTTTTGATCTTCTTGGTCGACAGCAGGTGCACGGTGGGGGGATGGGATCACACTGCGTTTCTCTGGTGTCTATGCGTCCTGGAGGTTTCTTCTCGGGGAACTTTGGTGTGACTAGTTCAAGTTCCATCTTGCAACGCCGTTCTCCATTTGCGCCCACTTTAGCAACCTAAAAATTGTGTAGAAAATAAGTCATAGGAAATAGTTCAGACTACCGAATGGTATTTTTTGTATAAGTAGTGCATCTTAATGATAAACAAACAGAAAAGAAGTACTATAACATAAAATATGTACTTAGATACATACAAAGTAATAATATTATTATGAGAAGGATACAGTGATGATGAATCCAACAAATCAACGCTGTGATGATTCTACTAACTTCTAGTAAATGTATTCACGACCGTTGTGAGTTCGTGATAAATTAACTAAACGGTTTTATTGATTTTACCTTTAGAACAAAAACATCTTTTCTGGGATGCAAGGTAGCCTGGGCTGGTCCCGGAGGAGGTACATTTTTCGGTATATATTCACACAGCCATGGGCAGGGAGCATTCTTTTTCTTTTTTTGCGTTGATCCACTTTTTCCGCTCATTTTTTATGTGTAAGATTTTTTTTTAATCTTTGTGTATATATTTACTTGGTAATTTGTTTTGTGACGAATGCTTGACAGAATGCCATCGAGCTTATCAATGGTCGAGCCGTTCTTTTTAATATTAGGTTCTGTCAAATAAACTTTTTAAAACTCTATGAAGCGTTAGACAACCTCTATCAGTTTGGAAACTGGTAATATAACCCTCACTGATCGAGGGAGGGTTAAAAAGTCCACTAGTCTACAATGGAAGTTTGATCTGGAGACTGCGGGGATGCCCGAGCCCCCCTCGGAGATCACCGTCGGGTCCTCTGACCTGGCCCGGGGCCTTAGTCTGCTATTACAATTGTGTCAGAATGGTCGATCATTGAGCAGTGCAAGAGGGACGGAGCTATCCAACTTACATAGCTCCGTCCCGCCTGCACCAAAAAATGGTCGACCATTCTGACACAATAGGCTTGTGTCCATTAACAATAATTATAATTGATAACGGTATAAAATGATTACTTATGTTATTGAGAAACTAACAAACAATTTTAATTGTTAAAAGAGTTAAAGATTGATAATATTTGGACAAAATAAATTACGTAAAATGAAACCTAGAGTTATGTGACAGTGAACACCAATCAGAAAGCGTTACGTCACGCCGTGGGAAACAACAACTATTGTCATTGATGTTTATAGTATTTTACAGGTTCCTAACAAAATTTTAGTTATTAACGACTAATATCTAGTTAATACACTGTTTATTAGTTAATCATTTCAAAGAATTAACTATGGAATCAGGATTCAGCAAAGCAGACAGTAATAATATGCCCAGAATCGACTCAGATATGATTGGAAACTTTTTCGCATCAAACAGTGACTTCTGCTCATCTTAATTTCGCAATGTTAAGACTTCCATGTAAGTAAACAAGAGTATAGAATAGTTATTATAAGCTTAAATATTTCAGTTTTTTACAATAACTTTGACATACATTTTGCAAGATTTAAAGTGAAACAACTTAACCTCAACACTTGTTTTTATTATTAGGAAAATAGGGATTGTATAAAACTCATCTAATTTGCTCAAATTAAGTAATAGACTGTGTTGTGTGAAATACTTACATCAAAATGATCTGCACAAAAATACATTCTAGAACTTGTTGATAAACTATGGGCATCATATCTTCTTGCAAGTTTTAGCCACTTTTTCCGTATTTCTCTGTTGTTTGGAACATAAATATAAATAACTTGTTTGGCGTTTTTATAGATGTGCTTTCACACTGGGGCACTATGCAGTTTTTATAATATGAAACATTCATTTTAAACGATAAAAACTAACTTTATCTTACGAAGACTTTGTTTGTTTATCACGGCGTGACGTCATTGAAGACGCCATGATAGTCTTGTGCGTTTTGGCACCAAATTTAAATTGTTTTTTTAAATCGCGAAATTTATAATGTAAACGCCCGATTAAAAATAAATAAAACGTTTTTTCTAATAAAATGGGTAAGCTAAAGTTTTAAGCCATTATTAAAATTTAGTCAACTAGCCTATTGTAATAGCAGACTAAGGCCCCTGATCGCCAGCCGGCTGGCATGATAGGGCCACCCTGAGATTTTTCACAGTTGGCAGCCTTTCGTGCGACAAATTTCTATGCGACACTTCTTATCTTCAAAACTCTTTTCTTTTTGCTGGTATTGGGGCTCCTGTACACACTTGATCAATTTCTATGATTTATTATTTCATTGCTTTGATGAGGTGATTTGAAGTAGTAGATATTTATCCTGTAATGATCACGATTCAGCATAATTTTGTTTTCTAGGGATATCGTCGTTCGATTAAATCTTTTGTACTGGTGGCTAGGCTGATATTTTGGTGGCGAAGAATTTGTTCCCCAGATATAATTATCGCTAAACAATTGCGCAACAGTTTCCGCCTCTGGGATATACTTTCGCGCCATTTACCAAAATATTTTGGCATATATAATAAGTAAGAAAGAGCAAATAAACATTTCATTTCTATGGCAAATTTTTGTCTTTGCCGTATTGTTTTTGACAGACACTTTTCTGTATTTTCCGGTAAATGATTTGCCCAAATGGAAATTGTATCCTTTGATTATGACATTAAAAACATTTTGAAACAGTAATTTAGGGTGCTTGTTTAAAGTCCATGATTATAATTATAACGGGGTGATAGAACTATAACAGCGGATGCACAACATTCTAACAACATTTCAATGAACATATCATAGCTTTACCCTTATTAGTCATTATTTCCAGCCACCGTTGGCGAAGGCTTGCGGTCGGAGAGCAATGTGAAGCTCGCCGTCCAGACGTCTGGTAACAGCCCGGACCAAACCCATGCCTTCGACGGCGCGTACTGTTCCACGCGCGTCTCAAAGAGATTTCAGCAAACTGCATGCGCCCGTAGGGTCGAAGCCTACTGGGGTTCTGGGTTGACGAAAGAGAACTCAGGGACTCTGGAATTAGGTCAAAGAAAGAACTGGAGCGGGTTTTAGTCAGTAAAAGTCTGACACGCATTTTGATGATCTTCCACCTTAAAAAATATTATTAGTCAATAGTACAAGTCCCATCGGAAACGTTACATTATGATATACAGATCCATTATTTACAGTTGATAGTAAATAATTCCTTTTTGTTGTGAACATAATTAACCGACATCCATTGTTTTTGTGAACATAATTTTCCGTTGTTTGATTGATATTTTATTATAAAGTCATTCTCCAAATAATCAGATTATAATTTGTACATATCGATCTCAAAATCTACTGTATCTCGTTCAGTCATTGACCTTTGGTTCCCTTTTTTTCAGTTCTATATAATAATTTGATTTACATTTTTAATTGTTGGTAAATAGGCTGTTTCTTCTGCAGTTGTCACTCAGCATTCGTTTCTCTCCACTAGGTTTTGTCCCAATGTTATGAATTGTGTTATGATTCTTCTTTGATATTATTTAGAATAACCTTTGAATTAATAATATCAGGGTTACAATCATCATAATCATCTCAGCCGAAAGAAGTCCACTGCTGGACTTAGGCCTCTCCCAAGCGTCGGCACAACGACCGGTCCTGTGCGTCTCGCATCCCGGTCATCTATGCTAATATAATAAAGAGGTAAAGTTTGTTTTTTTGTTTGTATGAGTTAATCTGTGGAAGTACTGGTCCGATTGCTATTTTTTTTTACCACCAATAGAAAGCTGCTGTATTCCTGACATAGGCTATATTTTATGTACGCGGGCGAAGCTGCGGGCTAAAGCTAGTGATTAGATATTTTTTGTCCCGTCTTATTTTGCAAATGAATCTGTTCATTTCTAACTTAATTCCACCTTTGTTTGATTTAAATGACTTTTCTATATTTAATTGTAAAAAATAACTTGGATACATCAACATAATATCGTTAAGTATATTGTGTTGATCTAACCAAGTAATTTGACTACTAAAAAAACTACCACCCACTTCAGTAAAACTAAAAAGAAATAATTTCATTAGCGCCTGATCAGAAAGATGTAGCATTACCATTATCGTCGTATGTGTGTGGCAAAAAATATAGTGTTACAAACAAAAATGTGTAGATAATACCAATTGTAATGTTTCCGAAATAAGACGGTTCTGCTTTTAATGACTATCGATATAAAATGTATGCCAATAGGTGCTTCTGGGTAACAATATTATGAGTTTTGAATTTATGACAACTGAGTGTATGCGTAAAGATCTTCCGCGAAATGAAGTTTATGCGATCCGTTGTTATGCAAAATAATGTTAGGACATAAATAGTT
This sequence comes from Mythimna separata, assembly GCA_030763345.1. NCBI lineage: Eukaryota > Metazoa > Arthropoda > Insecta > Lepidoptera > Noctuidae > Mythimna > Mythimna separata. The sequence continues at coordinate 13,484,633 of CM061167.1, read as the reverse complement.
CTGCTATAAAAGGTAGACTCATTATGACTAATTAACAGTTCGAAAGAGATATTTTGAAGAAGCCCAGCGATGGATATTATCGGCTATGTGACTTTGTGTGTCGAAAGACGAGACCTCACAACATTATCATCTCTGGTGTGAGAAACTGGCTGGCACATACTACACAAAACGCCACAATTAAACTGTACAGTATATTTTTGGATATTGGCTAAAAAACACAAAGAATCACTGGAGTAAGAATAATAGAATGTTTCAGCAAGGTTGAAACCTTGCTGAAACATTCTATTATTCTGCAGCAGCATGAACTTTGTAAATTCTTCAACTAGTTGATAGATGGCAGTATTCGCAATGCCGCAAGACAAGTATAAGGGCTGCCGTTAGTTCCTTTCCGCGTTGATAGATGGCGTTAAAAAATTAAGGTGGCATCTGACTACCGATTTTATGTTTGTTTATAAACAAACAGTTTTAGTATGGAAAAAGATATGAAGATATCTAGGTACTTTGTTATTAACCAGCTTCTGTCAGCCAGTTTGTTTGCGTGAAAGTATAAAATATAAAGTGATGTGTCTTATTTAACCTATCAATACCCGCGAAACGAGACACAATAGAGAGAGACCGGTCGGGGATTCATGAATTAATACTTAGTTCTGGGATGAAGAGCTTTCCGTGTCTTATTCCAGGACTTGCGTCTACCAGTGTCTCAAATTTCATCGTAATCCGTTAAACTGGCTGTCTTTCCACCCTTTCGTCTATTGGTATTATATTAGAGAAAATTGTAAAGAACTCCTCCTCATTTTCTTTTCCAAAATCAAGATAACATGTTTTTTAATAGCTAAACTTATTTCTCCGTTTTATTGCTACTCATATCATATTTTCTTTTAAAACTTCGTCCAACGTAACAAATAATTTAAGATTTTAACGCCCCAGGCACCGGACTAAATTATAAAATGTTAATACATAAAATTAAACTCATCCAAATTCAATATTCAAATATTAGAACGTCAAAAACCGTTCCATTCGAGGTGAACATAACCTTATGTAATTGATTTGTTGGCGCGCTTACAGCCGATTTCATGTGACACGGAACGCACCTTTACCAGAGCCTAGTGCTCTCTCTATTCCCTATGCAGCCCATTATTTCATTCTGGTCCTTTACGGAGTCAACACGCTCCTGAAATCAGTGAGCGAATTTTCCGAAGTTACTTGAGTGAAAATAATTGGACAATTTAATGAACTTATTAAATTAAATCAATTATCGTTTAGTGTTATTTAATTTTGTGGACATTTTTGTGGCGGTGGCGAGCAGAAATTTGAATTTGGAGAAAATGTAAGTACTTTTCAAAAATTTTTTTTTTGTTCGAATTTATTTTTTGTACGAGTTTTCTGCCAGACAGGGTAGGAAATTTGAGATCCTAGGTGCAGATTTATTTTTTCTTACACGAAAATATTAGTAATTACATATCAAAACCAGTGTTACAGGTAGGTAAAAAAACTAGTGACTCGTCCTGACTTCTCGCGGGTGTAAATTAAATATTACAAACCGTCCTTTACCTATCGCTCTTTCTAGTAGTGGAAACCGTTTTAAAATCCGTTGCGTCGTTGATGCGGATTAGCGGATAAACTTTGAGATGGTTGCGGAAAAAGGCTGTTTTATTCGTAGGTACTTTCTATATATAGAAATGTTATATTTTGTGAGTTTTCGAATTGTTTTTCTAGCCAAAGGTTGTAATGAGAGTGACGAAAATTTAACTGGAGCCGCACGGTTTCTAGGTACTTCCGATACCAGAAATTCAAATTTAAATTTCAGTATTCTGAATTCGATTTAGTTGCAGTATCATATTACACGCCATATAGTAATTAAGTTTTCCTGTAATTTATAGGTAAGTTTCTTTTAGAATCGATATTATCTAGTGTTCGGCCGCGATCCCGGCTGGTGGTAAGCAGTGATGTGACTGTGAGTTGTAAGTCAAGAACTTTTTATTGTATTTTTATCGTAGATAAAGGGAGTAGGTACCTAATAGTCAATTTCCACCTTTCGGTTCCAACAACAGATCAGTTCGATGGCTTTTTTTCAAGTGGGGAATCATCAGAATGGCTTCTCCCGCTCTCGGGCGGAGTGGGAGGGCGTTTCAGAATTTTACTGACTAAACCCCCCCGGTCTTTCGTTGCTTTCGATCTGGGGACACAGAGCTAAACTTTCGGAAATCTGATCTATGGCTCCAAGATCAGTTCGATGGTACCTTTTTAGAGCCTGAATGAATTTCTAGCATCATCGGCCTTGTAATGTTGCCACTATTGGGACTCAGGCCTCCTTTCTACAGGGGGAGTGGGCTGTAGTCCACCACGCGGATCCAGTGCGTATTGGTGGAAGCCACGTCTTCGAATTTTTGGTTCTAGGACATGTCGGTTTCCTCACGATGTTTTCCTTCACCGTTTTGAAAGTAGGGGTGATGAAATAAATTACACAAAGTATCGCGCCTGGCTGGATTCGAACCCGCGACCTGCAACTTGTTAGTCGGGGCAGTTACCAGTTAGCCAGAATGCACCTCATAGCAATTCAAATAATACTAAATACGGCTAGAGAATACATATATGTAGGTACAGTTAGATGTAAAATTGCACGAATAGTACTTAGAGGAAATTCGTGTGAAGCGAGAAATACCGCGATGAGTATTTTTCGAACACTTGAACTCAAACGTTCACGGGAAAATAGACATTGAGGTACTTATTCATGTTAATAATTTATTGCAGAATTCAGGTGCCAACTTTCCTGCTACATTAGCTAGTTCGATGTATCCCCTCCCCTTCTTTCTTCAGTACATCAACAAATATAAGTTTAAAAAATCCGGGCAAGTGCGAGTCGGACTTGTGCACTGAAGCTTCGTACCAACTTACCTATGAAACAGCTCAATTCCTGAATCGAGTCTTGAAGATTTTTCCAAATCGCTTTATTTTTTTTCTTGTGACGTATTGGTCACTTTCAGACTTTTTCCTTTATTTGTGCTACGACACGTTGCTTTAGGCCAGAGTCTCCCAATGGGGCGGCACCGCCCTAAGGCCCGGCGCCCATTATCGGCATCGGCAAGGAAAAGGATCCTTCGGCATCTCTACATGCAAGCGCACACGGACGGAAACTATGCCATTGCATGCTGCCGAAGGATCGCTTTGCTTGCCGATGCCGAGAATCGGCGCCGGCCCTAACCTGGCACTGGAGCTTTTTCGGTGGCGGGCGGTAGCGGGAACAAATGCAAATGTTACAAATCAATAATAATAATACTACCCTCAACCACAGCAGAAATTAATTCCATCATTGTTAACGTGCTACTCACCGCACGTATTGTTACCGTGCTATTCAAAGCACTCTAACAAAGAGAGAATTAATTTCTATAATTGAAATTAATATAATTAGTAATATATGGGTCACCATGGTTTTACCAAAACGCTTCCCATACAATTTTCCGCATAAATTAATTTGCCAAATTATTATTTAGCAAATAAACTCTTCACAAATAATTGTTACTCAAACCTAATGTTTGGCACGTTTAAGCAATAATTTGCTTACCAAGTAGAAATTTTACTAATTTTTATGTAGTCAAATATTTCAATTGCTATAACATATTCTACACAAAATAAAATAAGCCAAATATTTGGTATCGTCAGTTTTCAGTTTCTTTTATGTACAAAAATATGTTTCGGAACTGTTGTAACAAGTAAAATGGTTTTTTAGGGTTCTGTACCTCAAAAGGAAAAATGGAACCCTTATAGGATATTATAACTTTATTGTCAGTCTGTCAAGACCCTTTATCTGGGAAACACGTGGAGGTATCGAGTTGGAATTCAAACCCTATACTAAGGACCGCGGTCCCGTGCAAAAATCAAACTGTAAGTTGCCGAAAAAAAGATACGGCACTCGACACTCATTTCGACACTCTTAAAGGAATCAAAATTCATAGGGTATTTCCCGTTGACCTAGAACCTTGAAATTTGGCATAAAGCAAGGTCTCAGGTTGGAAATATAGGAAAAGTTTGAAAACTGAAAATTTGCAGTTACGTCATAAGAAAAAAAATCTTGAATACTCGATTCGAGAATTGGACTTTTTTCATAGGTAAGCTGTTACGGAACTCTCAGTGCGCGAGTCCGACTCGTACTTGCCAGGTTTTTCAATATCGTTTTCCTATTGATCGAGAAATAGGTGAAAATATAAATAAAAAAATATTACAGCCAAGCGTCTTATAACCTCCTCCTTTTTGAAGTCGTTAATGAAATGATAAATTATATCGCACGGTTCAGTTCTAAAAAGAATACCACTTTAATTTTCCCAATTTTACTCCATAAAATTTGCGCTACTCATCCCGATGTTTATCACAAAAGTTCATAATTTCACTTCATATGGTTACAGACCCGCAATAAGTCTAAAATTAGGCTCATGTGAGGCAGCTAGATTAAATTTTACCAAATATTTCGGGTATTTCGTCAGTTTGACGTTAAAATTCCGAATAATGTATCTTTCAAGATCTTAACATTACGAATTAGAGTAGGTTTAGGGATTTGTCACACTGGATGCGTTCTGCGGCCTGCGGTCAGGTCAAAGTGTTACACGTTGTCGGTCGGTCCCTCGCGCCGCCGCCCCGTCGAGCCAACATGCGTTCTTTGGTTGTGCTTGCGCGGTCAGATCGCATTCTATACAAAATATATTGATACCGAAAATGTTGTTCATACTTGATGCGGGCTACGTTCGCTTTGACCGGACCGCAGACCGCAGAACGCATCCAGTGTGACAAATCCTTTAAGAGATTCGAAACGTTGAACCATTTTTTCATTCGAAATTTCGGTGAAACGTGTTTCCACACGTGGAATTTCGGTCGATACTTCGTATTTCGGAGAAAGACAGTAGACGTCCTGAACTTTGGCACAATAGGGGGAAGTATGTACTTTTTCCTAATGAGTCCCGTATGTCTATATGATACAGATGGTCGCAAAAAAAATCGTAGACAGGGACAGAAAGATCAATAAAAAAAATATTGAGGAAAACGGTCGCGATAAGTTTAGTAAGTGTCCTAATTTTATTGTCCACCAGTTTATCTGATCGTAATTGTTTTAGCTTCTATAGTTTAACAGACCTTCTCGTCGCCAATGTTGATTAACAGCCGAAACCAATAACCTATCTGTTACATATCGAAGATAGAAAAACAAATGAAACAACAGAAAACATGATAGTTTTTGTATTGTATCATTTGTTTTACAATCTCCAGTATGCCAAAACTGGAGATCGATAGGTTATTGGTTTCGGCCGTAAATGCACATACAAACTAACACCTTTTTGCGCGACTTTAAGTTGCAAAATCATTGATAATGTCGTCATTAGTGATATTGTTAATTAATTCTGAGTCTATACGCAAAAGATCTAAAGCGTTTATTTTTTCTTGGCTTAAGGTCGATCTCAGATATACGAGTATTAACCCCTTTCTTCTTCTGCCTAGCCTTTTCCTAACTATATTGGGGTCGGCTTCCAGTCAAGCCGGATTTAGCTGAATACCAGTATTTTACGAGGAGCGGCTGCCTACCAAACCTCCACAACCCATTAACTGGGGTAACACGGTACTTCATGGCAAGACTGGAGTCAGATTTACTGGCTTATGACTATCCGTAACGACTGCCAAAGATCTACAAATGACACCCGGGACCTACGGCTTAACGTGCTTTCCGAGGCACGGAGGAAACTCGTTATGTTAAGATGGTCACCCATCCACAGACCAACCTAGGCAAGCGTTGATTAACCTTGAAGATCGACCCATGCGGCTGTTATTATCTAGCCACGAGCTCCTCAGATATATTAACCCCTTTGTAGACAAGAAAACCTTCTTTCACCCGAACAATTTGTCGCTAGAGTACATAACGCCATACGACGAACTATGTGAGGATCCAAGTTAGGATAAACGTTCTGGGAACTCTCGTTTTCGCAGAAACGAAGACTTTCCAATGATTTAGAATTTGGGTTTACCGAAATTGTTTCCGTAGAAATGTGGCTTTGAATGTATGAATTCCTGAACTAAGTGAGTCTCTAAATCATTAGAATAGAATATATTTTAATTAATTATTTTTAATGGAGGGTGGCCTTTGCCCAGGAGTGGGACAGAATAGGCTCTTAAAAAAAAAATGAAATTTAATAGAATTTCTTCCAAGTCGAGAGCTTTTTTGTGTTGTTGATAATTTTCGATTTCTGTAAGAAGTTCGAAAAAAATACCGATTATCAATTTAGCCGCCCCTAAAATCTGCCGCCCTAGGCTCGAGCCTACTTAGCCTGCTGGTAAATCTGTCACTGATTAAGTCACTGTGTGACCAAAAATCATCACCGTCAATAGGCTTCGCAAAAGTAATTATTCTGAATCTGAGTCCAAGTAAAAATTATTTAAGTATTAGTATTGCTGCAAAAATCAATTTTAAAATTTTCAATAATATTCTCGGTGATTTGACCCAAGCGGTACATTTTGTCTTCCACTTACAAATTACTGCATCTCAAATTTTAAATTCGTATTAGAATCTAGTTTCTTGAGGAGCTCGTGGCTATAGATAATAACGGCTGCTCGGGTCGATCTTCATGGTTAAGCTACGCTTGCTAAGGTTGGTCTGTGGATGGGTTATGATTATTTTAGTTTTTTTTTCATATATTTATACATATAGCCTCCCTCTAATAGTTTGAATGAGAGAACACTGTGACTACGGATTTTAATTACTACCTTTTCATCCCAATTTTTGATTAATTTTATTTTTATTGTGCCTTTGGGTACAATATTGACTGGTCTACACTGTCCTCGTACGTAAACCCAATAATTTTCAGAAAAGAGTAACCATGGAGTTTCTTGCCGGTTCTTCTCCATAGTAGAAGACCAATTGAAACGGTGCTCTTGCTTCTGACTTTTTATAAGTGCCCATGTAGGCCTATGTAAAAAAAAATGATTTTGATTTTTGAAACACTTTTTCATAATAGGTAGGTAATCTTTTATCCTACGATAAAGTTGTCAAAACTATTTCAATGATCTGAAACACGATGGAGTTAGCTTGTTGTTGTTGTTGGATTAGTCACAGGTTTGTCATCTTATATATTACATAGTTAGGAAATCTAACAACGCAAGCGTGAGATCCCGTGAACGCAGAATCCTGCACCTTTGTTGCAGGATTCATATTCATTTATTTGCTTCCACAATGTTGATAAGATGGTAACAAACAGGCTTAAAGCTATGGATCATTGATGTTAGACCCTGTTTGGGCACAACAACCTTTTTGATATTTAAATAAATAAATTAAAAACATTATATTAAATTTTAAAAATCTACATAAGGCATAAAATTATTTAAAAAAATAAGTAAAAAACATTACAATAAGATTCAAATAATCAATAACATAATAACAATACAAATCAAAACAATATAAATTGAAACAATATATGTGTCGCAGGTTTTTGATAAAATTAGGTTTTTGATCAAAAACCTAGGTTTTTGATGAAAAACCGGAAGATGACACATATTAGACTCAATTTCATCATAAACCTGCATCAATCCAGATTTTTGATCAAAAACCTGAACTAGTTTGGGTTTATGATAAAGTTGTTTTCATTCATCATTCAAAAACTTCTCCAAGTCCTCTTCCGTAATAATTTTGACTAATAAGTCTGTTGGAATGTGTGCTTTCAGTCCTATTTTAGGCTCTGTGCCAAACAAAACCTTAGTCCTATGAAAGGAATTTTTTTTTTTGGAATTGGACAAACTAACATCCCATGGACCATTTTTGAAAAATAAATACTTAATTGTTTTCTTTCTACTAAGTTGCGAATGATGATGGATTGTTTTATTTATTTCATTTAAATTGATTAATTTGTCATAAATTAGAGCTAAATCGTGGTTTTGACAACAACTTTATCATAAACCCAAACTAGTTCAGGTTTTTGATAAAAAATCTGGATTAATGCAGGTTTATGATGAAATTTTGTTTAAAATGTGTCATCTTCCGGTTTTTCATCAAAAACCTAGGTTTTTGATCAAAAACCTAATTTTATGAAAAACCTACGACATATACATCATGTCCGATAATTTTATTACATAATTGGAATTGATTGAAAGCTTTACCTAATATTTATATTCCATATACTTACTGATTTATCGTTTAAGTATTCATTTAAACTATAGTAGGCTTTGTTTGATAAAAATAATTTTAGTTTAGTTACAAAACTATTATGCTTCTCGATATTCTTAATTTGTTTAGGCAGTTTATTATATACTAGCTTTAGCCCGCAGCTTCGCCCGCGTACATAAAATATAGCTTATATCACTCAGGAATACAGCAGCTTTCTATTGGTTTAAACATTTTAGCAATCGGACCAGTACTTCCACAGATTACCTCATACAAACAAAAAAACAAATTTTACCTCTTTTTAGTATAGATTTTAACGACATAACATAAGTACTTACAGAGTGCATTTTTAGTCGGGAGGAAGGTATGTTTAATCTAGTTTTATGCCTTAATGTAAATCTGGTTTAAATATCCTCTCTTTTTGTATAAAATTCTGGCTATCTTCGTACAAATATACACGTTTCAAAAATATGCAGGCAGGGTAGGGTTAGAACTTTCAGTTCCTGAAAGTGGGGTTTGCAATTATCTGTTTGTTCGATGTTAACTAAAATTCTAATAAGTTTTTTTTGTTGAGTAAATAAGAAGGATCGGAAATGCGTGATTTTTTTTCTAAGAAAAATGTGGTTAAACGACGCGCCGTTCTGATTACCTATTTATTACACCCAGATTAGTTTAACCATTTTCCATGGATTTCATGACTTCTGCAGAGATTTTACCTATGGACAATAATTTTGTTTTAATTTTTTTTTGTCTTGTAGCTAAATCAATTTTGTATTTTCCTAAAACTGAAAGAAACATTAATAATTTTATTTTATCCTTCCTGATTATTTATACCGAGGTTATATTAATAATCCAGAAGCGTGAAATATTTAAAACATAATTAGGGCACCTAGAGTTCAATACACCTAATTTAGGTGTATTGAACTCTAGTTCATAATACAAAATATTTAGAAAATTAACTCCTCATTATGCCTCCATATTTTTTGTACGAGTGGTAATGAACAAAAAAAACTTAAGAAAATTTGAATTCCGGAATTTAATTATCCCTTTAAATAATAATAAAAAATGTCACTTTCTGACTTCAATCCCGAAGAGGCTCGTGGCTAGATAATAAAAGCCGCGCAGGTCGATCTTCAAGGTTAAGCAACGCTTGCCTAGGTTGGTCTGTGGATGGGTGACCATCTTAACATAACGAGTTTCCTCGGTGCCTCGGAAAGCACGTTAAGCCGTACGTCCCAGCTGTCATTTGTAGATCTTTGGCAGTCTTTACGGATAGTCAGAAGCCAGTAAATCTGACTCCAGTCTTGCCATGAAGTACCTACCGTGTTATCCCAGTTAATGGGTTGTGGAGGTCTGGTAGGCAGCCGCTCCTCGTTAAATACTGGTATTCAGCTAAATCCGGCTTGATTGGAAGCCGATCCCAATACAGTTGGGAAAAGGCTAGGCAGATGATGACCGACTTCAATCCCGCAAGCCTGCGTGATCGCGATTATGATGCGTGATTGGATTCTCACATTAACGCATTAATTAGTAGTATTCCAAATTTCAGTAACAAATACACATATATATAAACATTGCAATTTAATTAAAAAAACTTGTAAAAACATGATTCGTTCAGAACTGTTTGCGAATCCGTTTCGCGCTTGTACTGTTTTTCTAGATGTACATTAGGCACACGTAGGCCACGTTAGGTTCATGTAAGCCACATAAATTTTATATGGCAACTAGACTTGAAGATCCCTGGCAAAAGCCGGGACTAAGGCCTAGTAGAAGAAGAACTAGACTTGAAGATCTACATTAGATTCACGCCACGCGACACCCTGCGACGCCAAGCGGCGTGTTTCGACGTATTACTCAGGAGTGGCCCACATGCGCTTCGGTCTAACGTAGTTTCCGCATAATTATCAGTGTGAAAATTTGCGAACTATACAATCATATTTAACAGGAGGGTAGTTTTGGTAGTACCAGTTGCATGCTTCGTTATGGAATGGCTTGCCAACCCTGAAACAATGGTAAGATGTCTTCAGGCTCCAGACACGTATGGTGGGTAGAACCACAATGTGTCAAATTACAAAGCATTTCTCAGCTCTATAATAGTACCTACATACACCCAGCCAGGTATTGTCACGCTACGATAAAAACATTTTCGAAGAAATCATTGTTATTGTAACAGAAATAGTCTCGCTTATTTGCGATGGAAGATTTCTTGATAACTTGATATCAAAAACATTGGTAATTAATATCAATAAGAAAAACATAGAGAAGCGGCAAGCAACAAGTGAAGAGCGCACGAACCGCTCATGCTTGTTTTCGTGTTCACACTTCGCAGGATTACTGAGAATATTAGGTGGACACTTAGGATCACTTATGGGAAGACGGGCTTGACCAGGGACCTTGACCATATCTGCTGCAGGGCCTCGCTACTGCAGGTCTCTCTGCGAAGTGACGCCACCATGTCGGCTTCGCTATAATTGCTTCTAAACAATATTTTCACTATTTACCTATTAGCATAATTTTCTTTTAGACTTTTAATTATACATGGGGCATTGACATTAACCAGTTTGCAATAAAAACAGTAACCTCATGGTTACTAAAAGGGCTCCTTCAAGAATCCATATTACTTTGGACCACATCGCCTGGTGCGGAAAATAGTTAACCACATAAACTTTTGTCTGATCACAATCGGCCTATAATGTTTCCACCATTGCTGTGGCGCACACCTTCTCTCAGTGGGAGTCAGTGGGCCGGACTTGTACTTAATACACCCCGCGGCCCGAAGGCGAGTTATTTAAAAGCTGACGAAAACTAAAGTATTTCTGTTTCGGCAATAAGTTTTTCGGCATCAAAGGTTTCGGCACAAAAGCTGTTCCTGTTCGGCATAGGTATTTTGGATTAATAGTAACCAATACAACATACCTATTGGTGCCGAAAAGGGGAATGGTTTTGGATGCCGAAATCTTTGGTGCCATAAAACTTGGTGACGAAACAAGAATACTTCCGAAAACTTACTGTGCAACTGAAAAGCAAAGGTTTTGGATTTTAAAACAAACTTAGGTAACAGAGAACTTACGTATCCATGGAAGCTGATATTTCTTCTCTTGTCAGCGTGGCAGTCAGGTCAGGATAATACCTCCACCTCTTCTGTCCCGGGTCCTTGGCCCAGGCCAGTTGAAAGGGAGTCAGCGCTGGGGTGTCCAGGTCCGAACATTTGCGGCAATGGGCGCTTAGAGGTTTCTGGAAGTAAAGGGATATTTCATATTCATTTTGCAATGTAGGTACATTAATTTTATGTGCCTAGAAAGATATACTTTATATATAAAAATACTATATAGAAACCGTTTATTTAACGAGCATCTACATAATTAGAATAGTTTTTTTTAAGGTGGGCTATCGTCAAAATGACTCCCGCTCTGGGCGGAGCGAGAAGGCGTGTCAGACTACGACTAACTAAAACCCACTCCTGTGTCTCTTTCGTCAACCCAGGAGCCCAGTACGCACATAAGTAATTATAATAGTAATAATATATCATAATAATTCATTTTCGTTTTTAAAAAAATTGATGGTCCTTCCCCACGCTTCTATCGATCGTCATCCAGAACATGGTTTAAACGCTTGTTCGTTCATCCAACGCAATGTTTAATAAAAAGGCAATGCGAAAACAGTGAGCTAACACCTGTACCTACTTACAACCGGCACTCGGCCATTAACTGACATATTTCACAAAACTTCGTCCGGTAGATGGAGAGAGAGAGGGAGGCTAAAGAAAAGATGGACGGATTGTGTGAAGAGTGATATGATAGAAAAGGGAGTTAGGTGTGGTAGGACCAAATAGAAATAAAAATCCTGTTGCGCCGACCCCAAGTACCTAATAAGGGATGAGGGCAGGAAGAAGAAGAAAACTGGTACCAACGAGTTGGGTCACAAATATAGCTTAGGTCTCAAATTCACCTTATTCATGACTTATCAGAAGTTGACCTAAGGATCTGATTGTATAATCATCATCATCATCATCTCAGCCGAAAGACGTCCACTGCTGGACCTAGGCCTAGACCCAAGCGTCGCCACAGCGACCGGACCTGTGCGTCATGCATCTATCGGATTCCCGCGACCCTCGCAGGTCGTCGGTCCTGGTCGGATTGTATATTGAGTTGGCAGTTAATAAGGTAATTGTAATAAATAAATGTGGCCGGGGTGAGCGCCAGCAATTTTCCAGGTCTTTGAGTAAGAGTTTTGAAATACCCGTAGTATCTACATTTTGACACAAGTGGAGAAAGTTCGTCCTTGCGGCCAAGGTGGAGTACTGCAGAAAAGAGCTATTTTTACTATTTACCTACGTACTCATTAGCTTTCTAGTTTCATAGAGGTGTCACCACGCCATTGTTGTGTCAGACGAAGGCTTTTTCTGAATTGAGATTTTTCTAGGAAAACTGACGCACGCACTTGCTTTTCGACGTTTGATGTCTGTCTCGACATCTTCTTTGTAACAATTTATCAGTATTTTTCTGTCCTTTTTCTATACAAATCTATTTGCAGTGTGCACCGTCCCGACGCCATTGTGGCGACACCACGGGTCGACACCGTCACCTGCCCACGCTGAAAACCAGCGTTCTGTTCACGTCCCATTATCGATGTCTAAGAGTGGAAATTTCGGAACTACGTAGGCAAAACCTAGGTATATTTTCAGGAGGCACAAAAACTAACAATTATTTATTTATTTATTCTTAGGGGACCCAAAAGCTATAACAAAAGGATAACAACAGTGTAACAGACATCGAGTCAATCACAGGTTATCACGGATAGAGACATATAAAGTAGATAATAGAAAACTTACGATCACTATTAAGCATGATAAAAAAGAACATGATTTATTACAAGCACTCATTTCTGTTGTTTTTATTTTTTTTCGACAAACATTGACCGCGCGCCACGGAGGTTTTCACATCAAAATTACTCGAGAAGGATATGCATTTAACTTCGTTTAGGCGTTACAAATAACCAATCAAAAGTTTTCATGTGCGTTTAGAGCTCTTCTTTCCAGAAATGTAATAAAATAAAACTTTCTAAAACTGCCGATAGGTAGGTACCTACGAAGTATTCAATCTAAGCCATCGTTATGCACAACCTGGGCACAGCTTTATGCTGAGTATTCGGCCGTTTTGTTTATATTTCCGGTTGTTAGCTAGTTTTAAGATTGTATAATTTTGCGTTAGTCAATTATTTTTCTCTCTTTAATTATTTTGAGTACCTATCCTGTACCACAAAAGCAAAAACAGAACCCTTATAGGATCCCGGTATCGAGTTGAAATTAAAACCTAATACTCAAGTCTGCGGTCCGTTGAAGCTGTGCAAAAATCAAACTTGTAAGCGCAGTAGTCGATCTTTTAACTACAGCACCAATCGTGCCTTCATTTATATTTTATTTTACTGAAGCCATGAAGCTTCTACCGACGCTCCTTCGGCAACGGGGAATCGATTTGTAATGTTATCTGGACTTTCTAGAAACTTCTAGTAGCTGCAGGCTGGCTTCATTCGTAGCCCGAAGCTAGTCGTAGTTAATTAATCTAATGGATTTGCGAACTTAGGATTATTTGCTAATTAGTACCTCTAGTAAATAGGATAGAATAGTAGTATTTTTTTTAAAGTGGGGAATCATCTGAATGACTTCTTTCGCTCTTTGGCGGCGCGGGAGGGCGTGTCATTTACTGACTAAACCCCAACCCATTCCTTCGTTGACTTCGAACTGTGGTCACCGAGCTTTCCTTTCGGAATCCGATCCACGGCCTCAGAGGCTTCGACCCTGAAGGGCCTCTACAGTTTACAGTGTATAGGATAGAATAGTAGTGAACCTCCACGACTCAAGCTTTAAGAGCTCGTGAGGTTTAAAGCTTCGACCCTTAAGGTTTCAGAAAATGGTCGCCTGCTTTTGCAAAGCACCAATGCTAGCGAAAGAGATGGCTGAAAACGTGAACGAACGGACAACGGGCGCTGAGCAATGGATAAATCACTGTCCAACTGTTCGGTTAAAGAGTGGGAGAAGTCATTCTGATTATTCAGTACCGTTCGGTAAAAACTTAGCCCGAGTCGTCGACAAAGCGCCTCATAGAAATATCAGTTAAACCTTAGAAGTCCGGGTCCTATACAGAAGGTTCGAGTTGCGAGTTCTCGATCTTTAGACGGAAAGGCTTGAGGCTAGCTCGACCCAATTTTAGGCTCGAGGACTCGAGTTTTTAACTACACCACTTAGACATCTAAGTCATCAGGGTCACGGGATTGTTCAAAAGAATTACCGTGGCCCTGAAATGCAAAGGGCACCTGAAGACACAGCTGGATTTTCAGTAAAATTCTAACACTCTCTCTAGCTTTATCCTTAGCAGGAGCAAATATTTGCAATTTGCTTCCATTCATAAAGGTATTAGGGAAACTATCACATTATCTGCGCTCTGCTAGGTCACGAGTTAGGTATTAATTAGTCTCTCAGGCTACCCTTTGTTGTAGAATGTACTTCCAAAAGGTGAAGGTCATTTTCAGGAGTTGATATTTCCAAACATGATCATCATATTCACTTCCATTCATGCGAGGTATTAGGAAAGCTGCAAACAATGTGAAACTGCGCTTGACTTGGTCACGAGTAAAGTATTAGGCTCAGCGCAGACAGAACGGAGCGCAGCGGAGAGGATTTTATTAACGCGCTTGAAAACAAACTTTAAAATTATTACAATAAAGTGTATAAATGGTTAAACCTGACAAAAAATGCTTGTGCGTCCTTGAGCTCCGAGATCCGTAAAGAACATACCCGAGACCGCGCGGGGATTATTCCTCTCTGTCTGCGCTGATCCTTAGTAATATTGTTGTGTTCCAATTAATATTGTCAGGGATTGAGCTAGCTCCATCCTTCAGTATCGTTGACATTGACAATGGATACCGTAGCCGCGAAATTCGAGCTATAGTTGTGGAGTTTCTAGCTAGTAGGCTGAAGCTCCAGGTCTATCCTTCACCTTCAATGTCGTTGACGTGGACAAACGCCTCTGTAACCGCACGCGGTACCAACCTATACTAGACTGTACTAGCCTCTTTATGCATATTGTCTACTGTACTGTAAATCAATGTTGTTCAGATTAATATTCAGTATTGTACACTATTCCTTATTTTCAAAAATTGGTACAAAAATCAAACTTGTGAGTTAACGAAAATAAAACATACGGCCGTTTATGTCGCAAAAAACTTGCATTTTGACACTCTCAAGGGGATCGAAATTCATAGTAGTACTTCAACGGACCGCAGACTAGAGTATACGGTTTTAATTTTAATCCCACGCTTGCTTCAGAGACAGTTTCAGAAAACTTTAGGGGCATGTAAGGACCGACCGTTGAACGAAATAGAAAGGTCTGAAATGAAGGCAAAGAAGGAAATGGAGTGGGTTTTAGTCAGTAGATAGAATTCTGACACGTCTTACAGCGGCAGCGGAGGCCCAGAGTGGGAGAAGTCATATTGATGATTTTCTACCTTAAAAAAAACCGCTAAAAACTTCGGTAATGGCATACATTTTAATTCATCGGGTTCATTTTATAATGTAATATTTGCGGTACAATACCAAAGAAGCTTTTCCTCATTAGAGAACTTTTACAATTCAAAAGGCATAGGATCATTGATAAATACTGCACGCGTAGCAGTTTTCTTTTCTGTACATAATTTCTTCAATGGATGTGGATTATTTTTTACAAATACTTAATGCAATTTCTAAGATGTATGAAGCCGGTAAGGATAATATTCTTTTTGTTGTGATAGTGATTGTTATTGTCAGAAGGTCAAGGGTAGAATATGTAGGGTAGGGTAGGTTTATAGTTAATATATTATTGGTTTATTTTGTCGTGTCTTTGTTGCTAGAATAATTCCTAAAAATATGGTGATGCTATGATTTTAGGATAATAAAAGAACCTGTTTTTGTTACGAGTATTTGGGTTACTATTCAAGAGAGAGATATTAGGTGTATGCACACAAGTATATGCACACAAGATTGGAAGCCGACCCCCATGTAGTTGGGAAAAGCCTAAATAGATGATGATGATGATGAAGTGCGGACAGCTTACACAAGTCGTCAATAAATGCTTAATGAAAGAACATATATGCTTAATGAATAAAAGAGAAATAATGTCAATGCATCTAACTTAAATAAACACTTGTAAATTATCAGGACTTACAAAATGGGATGCTTCCAAAAAATGAAGGAAAACATCGTGAGGAAACCGGCATGCCCTAGAACCAACAAGTCGACAACATGTGACATCCACCAATCCGCATTGGGCTCGCGTGGTAGATTACGGATCATTCCCTCTCCAAGAGAAGAGGCCTGAGTCCCAACAGTGGGAACAATACAAGGCCAATAATGCTAATGCTAAAAGATAGGCCTTTCATATGGTACCTACGTACCTACCTACGCCTAGTTTTTATCGGTTACTTAAAGATCGGCCATTTTCCTAACGGGGGGGGGGGGGAGGGAGGAGCTTGGTTTGTAATCTGCGGGGGCGCCTATTTCAATAAATCCTATTTTTCTATCTTATTTGTGCGGGGTTTACAAAATACTCCCTCTGTAGGTGGCGCCTCAGGCAGCCACACGCCTACGAGCCTCTAGCTTCGACTCTGAACATGGTCATACCTATGGCCTTAGACGTCCATTTTAGTGAATACGATTACGAAGAGTTTACGTAATTTTTTTTTACCGTTTGCTTGCGGACAGCGAGCAATGGGAAACTCGCCGAATGATACGGGCCAAGCCGGATCGATGGCGAGTTGTGTTTGCATTCTAACAATCCTCCCCCAATCCCCATCTGTTTCTCGCGCCGGGCCCTGGTTCAGGCCATGGTCCGGAGCGAGGAGTGTTGGCATGCGGTCGCCTCCTTCTGCGAAGCAGTGATGCTCGTGAAGGAGGCTGCTGACCGCGAGCGCGTGAGGGAACGGTCCTCACGCCGCCGCCGCCGAGATCCCGATCCCGATTTCCGACCACCGTAGGCGCGGGTTCGCGGACGGCGAGCACTGGGTAGCTCGCTGTCCGGCAGTCTGGAAATAATCTGGACCGAGCCCAGTCGTCAACGGCGCGTTCTGTTCCACGCGCGCCTCAAGGAGATGTCAGCAAACTGTAGGGGCCCGGTAGGGCCGAAGCCTCTGGGGGGAACATGTGGTATTCCTAACGGTTGATACCGAATCCCCCCCAGAACGAAGGCAACGAAGGAACGGGGTAGGGGTTTAGTCAGTAAGAGTCTGACACGCCCTCCCGCTCCGCCCAAGAGCGGGGGAAGTCATTCTGATGATTCCCCTACCAGAAAAAAAAAAAAAAAAAAAATCCCCATCTGTTAGACTTTCTTTATTATCTACGTCCTTGCTACTGTGGAATCGAAAGTTAGAGCTCACACCAAATTACACATGGACGAGAACAATAACCACCCTAGTCATAGCTAGCTTACCCTCGACCTTCGACTTTAAAACTTTATTAATCGAAGGGGATTTTTACTTACCTTTTTTTTTCCTTTATCGTGCAATCCATCACATGCATGAGTACGCCTGTACCGAACACAGTCCAAGTCATATTGATATGAGCGAGGAAATGGTTCCTGATGCACTGGAACACGTTTGAAGTTAATTAAGTTGTTTTAAATAATATTACTTATACAGGGTTATTTAATATTTGTAGAACATTAACAACCTTGTAGGATTGTATTACTGGCGTCATGGACAACAACTATTGTTCATTAGCTATGTCCACACTGTGCACTTTCATCTTCAACTTTCATCTTCATCTTTCTATTCAACTTTCGTTAGTTGCTTTCAACAATTGAATGCGTTAAGGAACGCAACGCCAATATTGTCATTAAGTTTAGTTGAAATCTGTCAGGTTGTGGAAACATGTGTGATGACAACATTTTACTTAGTGGAATATGTGCTGCTTACTTGGTCATAAGAAATTTCAGAAAAAAAAAGAATCAAGCGCTACACTTTCAACTGTCATTGCACGTGCGTCAAAGGCATGCCCGACTTGAGCTGTGTGCACAGTGCTTGTGCTTGCACAGTGTGGACATAACTTTTTACAAAACAAAACCAAACCAAATGTTCAAGATTTCGTTGTTCTATCAAGCACAATTCAACTCTATTTCATAGGTCTCTAGACCATAGATTCCAAACGAGGGCGGTACCGCCCGCTGATGGGCGCTGGAGCTTTTCGTGGGGACGGTAACGGGTGCAAGGGAAAATGGGCGTTAAAAATCGCAACCCACGACATACACAATCAACTACGACCACGAGTAGCACGATTACAGAGATAATTAATTTTTAATCTGTGATTATTAATATATATCTAAATAAGATAAACATATAAAATTGGTATTATTAAAGTAAAAGGGGATGTTGGAATTTTGTTTTCTTGTAAGGCAGAAGTTCACAAAAGGTTGAGAAACTTTGCTCTAGGTATTTGGTGATAATATTTTTCAAATCCCTTAAAGGAACAAAATTAATACTTTACCTGGTTTCACAATGTTTGTACTTAACCCGTACTTATGATAGGAGTCATGGATCACATAGTCGTTGACGCCTGGTCTGTCCACCCAGAAAGCCTTGTCGCGGCGCACCATATGATCTATCACTGCATCGGGCAGCTCGTTTATCGTTGGCCTACATATTAAATTATTAATTATTATCAACAATAAGTATATTGAAAGCCCAGTACACCATTGTATTGGGCTTTCTCTATTCAATGTGGATATTATGACAATACAACAATTACTATGTGTATGTGGATATTATAACATAAATGAAAATCAACCATGAAATCGCAAAAATTCAGCTGTCCCATACATTTACGTTTACATAAGTCGAGAAAATGTACGGGACAGGTGAATTTTTTTTCGTGATTTCAGTGTTGGTCCCATACTAAAAGTTATTCAAATAATGATGAGTACTGCCAGTGTTTTCATTTATTGTCGTATTATCATATCCACATTGTAGACAGTTATATTAACACAAACTCTGAGCAAAATATCGGTTATGTATTTCTGGTGGTCTTGACAGTCGGAAACCAAATATGCCTATGTAGTTCTACAGGCATATTTGGTGTCTCTAAGGGTTGTTGTGTTATTGTGTACCTAAGGTACGTCAGTTTGCATGTAAGTTCTTCTCTTAAGCACAGGCCAGACAGAAAAGACGTGGGTAAGACTCAGATGAGGACAATGCACAGACATGGCGCCTCTTTAATGTACTTTAATAGAAAATAGAAGCGTCGCGACGCAAAACCGAAGGTAACATGATGAGACGGGGTGCGTATGCAGCGCTTACGTATGAGCCCTTTGTTCTAAACTCCGGAGACACGAGGCGCGCTCACCTGCGTCAGGGCCAAGGGCAGGCGTGGGGTGACATGCCTTTCACATATCACTTTTGACATGATAATGTAAAGATCGTGGAATCTTCTTATGGGTTATTATCAGTCCTCTTTTCTTTGAAAATTTCTATTGTCTTCTTTGCTTAGACATATTGGCTTTAACCTTTTGTATAGGTATTACCGAGATGCACCAGTGCTAGAACATCTTCATCTTTAGAAGACAAATATTGTCCTGCCAAACTCAAACTTTTGAATGCCGAAATTAGTCTTGATGTGCCCTGTCCTCGCCCTGTCTGCGCCATGTCCGACTTTGGTTATTTTCTGTCTGACTTGTCTGCCCTATTGAGGTCCATCTACGAGCACTGGCGTAGCTACTGAGAGGTTAGGCAGGGCAGTGTCCCGAGGCCCTCAACATTAGGGGCCCCAAACCCTGATTAGCAAACCATTTATTGAACCATCGAAAATTTTTTCACTTTGGAATTTTTTTTCGCAACTTATTTTATTTTGATAAAATAGGTTGTTACACTACTTTTTGCATCACTTCTAGTTTTAATCAGAAAGTCTGTTCTTGGTGTAGCAGTTATTTGACGAATTCCCACTTAAAAATTGGGCTTCAGTTTTTTGTACCTCAGGGCAGTCGGGCCCCTAGCTATACCACTGTCCAACGAGCAACTTAACCTATCACATACCCGCAAAACGAGACACAATAGTAAAACAATAACAGCGCGGTCTCATAGGACCGGTCGGGGATTCATGAATTAATTGTTCAGCAACTAGTTATTGTCACTGTCGCACTTTCATTCATGATACCCGTAATTTGATGTGCGAAACAAATTAGTTGCCAAGACAAAAGTTGCTCGTGTGCTATGTCTCTTGAAGAAGAGAAAAGAATAGTTTATGGGAAATGCGAAGAATTCATTGAAAATTCATTTTTTTTTTTAAATAGAAGTTAATACTTTTAGTTCTGTAATAAAAACTTTTACGATGCCTATGTACGCAATGAAGAAAATTCATAAAAATACAACGCCATGGCTTAAAGTGAAAATCTCGTATCTGCCATTTTAATTTATTTTATTTTATTATTTTTCTGAAAAGTAGAGCTCAAAACGCACCATCTTGTCTCGAAGAATTTTGATTCGTTATTTGTAACGCCGTCTACGATTTTAAAAGCATAATTCTCTCGAGACAGTTTGCAAACAGAGCATCAACACTTATCGAGAAAATTTAAAAACAAGAGAAATATATGTTTTTAAATATTTGAATAAATCACAGAAGCAACACATTTAAATTATATGATAATAAAGGTTTAATTTGAGTTTTTGTGCTTCCTAAAAATATAGGTACGTTTTTCGCAGTTACTAAGTGCCGTATTCACTTTAAGCCATCGAACGATAGGTATAAAATTAAATATGACTTTTAGACCTTGTTGGTACTTCGACGAGCTCCCTGGTAAGTGGTACCACGTATTTGGCGATGGTCTGCTGCGTCAGACGAGGAGGACAGCCAGGGGTCAAGGCTTCTCCCGAGGTCACCGTGCGGGATACATGGGTGAGAGTATACCTGCAAACGGGAAGTAATTCGTGAATAGGCTGAATTCTGATTAATTACATGTGAGGATAAAGACAGGTAGGTACATGCTGCTGTAATGTAACATGCAAGGTAACGTGCGAATGAGTATTTTTATTGTGGACGTAGCGCGTGCATGAACCGAACATGCACCGAACGGGAACAGTTCGGTGCATTGTGTGGTGCACAGTGAGTTGCAAAGCTCTGTTCGCGCACGTAGTGTGCCCGGTTTGTGCACATAGTGTGCTCGGCCGCTCGGTTCGTGCAAATAGTGTGCAGTGTAATAGTGCGCACGCGTAGTGTACTGTGCAGGGTTCACGCGCGTAGTGTGCAACTGTGCAC
Organism: Mythimna separata; assembly: GCA_030763345.1. NCBI lineage: Eukaryota > Metazoa > Arthropoda > Insecta > Lepidoptera > Noctuidae > Mythimna > Mythimna separata. The sequence continues at coordinate 13,463,235 of CM061167.1, read as the reverse complement.
GGTTCGCACACGCACTACGCTAGGCGTCCTCACTGGAAATTCTGTTACATAGCATGTTACGTTGTATACAGCAGTCTTTACCCGCCTTAAGGCGATTAACAACTCACTAACCTATTTGCTTTTCTTTTATTCAGTTATATTAATTAACGTAACATAAAACCATTGCTAAGCAGTGTAGAATAAACTGTTATCATGCCCTTCGCTTGTCACGTGACATCTATTCGAAATCGCCCCTGTGACAATCGCGCCGCCGGCAACGCTGCCGGAGTGTAACATGAGATGAAAATGTTGCCCGTGTAACTAACGTTGCCAGGCGACCCTCAGTGTTTCCAATACAACTAGCCAGCTTCACTAAACTATAGGTAAATGGGGATATTTTGTTTTTACCGGCTGCCTGAAAGCGGGACTGTCCTGCCAAAAGCGGGACGTATGGTCACGTTATACATGAACCGAACATGTACCGAACAGAACTCGGATAGTTGAAATACTCTCGTTCGCGCAAGTGGTGTACTCGGTTCAGGCACGTAGTGAGCATGGTTCGTGTGCGCACTACACAACACATCCTCACTATGAAAATTCTGTTACATTGCATGTTACGTTACAGCAGTCTTTACCCGACTTAAGGCGATCAACAACTCTGTAATCTATTAGCTTTTCTTTTTTTCAGTTATATTAACGTAACGTGAAACCAAGTGTAGGTATTAACTGCCTACCATGCCCTCCGGTAGTCACGTGACATCTATTCAAAATCGCCCCTGTGACAGACGCGCCGCCGGCACTGCTGCCGGTGTGTAACATGAGATGAAAATGTTGCCCGTGTAACTAACGTTGCCAAGCGACCCTCAGTGTTTCCAATAGAACTAGCTAGCTTCACTAAACTATAGGTAAATGAGGATGTTTTGTTTTACACAGCTTTCTTATGAGGTTTTAATGTGCTTTACACGTGCACATAAACTAGGGTTTGACTGCGATCCCACCTGATGGTAAGCACTGTAAGCAGTGATGCAATCGTTGATGGTGACGCGCACTAGTTTATTAAGAGCCTTAAAGATACCCAAATTATAATCAGCCGGGAAGACCGCAGCAGGCGAATTATTCCAGGGCTGTTGGTTTCAGCACAAAATAACTGAATAAAAGAAGTACCACGTGTACCAAAAAAAAGACAATAGATCGTCGGTATTGTAGATATAATAATAGTTCTAAAAATATTAACAACATTCATAAAACACTTTAGAATATGTTACACTCGCATTCTAATAGAAGTCAAAGGAACTCAAAGTCACTGAAAACTGACTTTTATAACTTGTCACTGGCTAAATGCACAAACTGTGCGAAGCTAAAACGAATAAAAATGTAAAGTTCAACTCAAATGTGCACATTCGAATTGAAAGCTAAGTATATAGTATGTATGTATAGCTATTATATACATAGTACTTTGAAATTACCTATTCATTGGACTGGAAAGTATTTAAAAAAGTTAATATTTTTAAACATTTAAACTCGTGGTATTAAATACTTTTATTTAAAGTGGTTAGATTAAATCCATTCACTAATTAAGTTTAATTTTTTACTTAAAGTTAGTATTTACATACTAACTAAGTACCTACTACTTGAAATTGAAGATCAATCACTAATATTCTTCATAAAACAAATTCACTAATCGATACGAGTGGGTAATGTTACTTCGGTAAACGAAAAATTATAAAGTCATCTAATTTAAATACAAAATTTATATAAAACGTGAAACTGATTGACTGACATATCAACGCATAGTCGAAAATATGAACATTAAATTTTGCACACGGCTTTCCTTAATGACGTAGGGTTTCTTGGAAATTCAACTTTTAAGAGGGTGAAAATGGTTATTTTTGTCTGTATGTAAAAACTTATTCCGTGTCCCAATACACCTGCTTGAATGTTTGCCCAAATGGTAACCTAAGTAAATAATAAAGGATGTCATTATTTATTTTCAGATCACCCCTAATCAGTATAATTTGGAAGATTCTTATTTTTTGCGATAATAAACTTGAAACTACCCTCAATATACAGTTTAAAAAGGTGTAAAAGTTGTTTTGGAAACTATCTCGCGATCGAAGTCACTAGTAAAGTGCTAGTAAAATGTATTCAGGTATTGGTATCTGCTTCGCCGTAAAGAAGATATACTTATTCGTCAAATGTGTAACCATGAAGTTTTTAAGTAAACTTAATTAATGTTTGATTCCATTGCAAGTTGCAATAGTAATACGTACTCGGGGTCTTTAGTAAAGATGGGCGTGCCCCAGGGTTCAAGTCTTGGCCCTTTCCTTTTCCTGGTTTATATTAAAGACCTTCCTTACGTGATAACTAATTTATCTGAAATAATTATATTTACTGATGACACTTCTCTTATTTTTAACGTTTGAATCCCCAACCGGTCCTATGAGACCGCGCTGTTATTGTTTTACTATTGTGTCTCGTTTCGCGGGTATCTGAGTAATTAAAGTAAATAGAAAAGATACGGATGTCTTGCATGCTAACAAAAGTGTGGTTGTTCTTTTGAAATAATTCGCAGCTAAATACGAACAAAACTAAATGTATAAAGTTTTCATTGCCAAATGTCCCTCAAGTAGTCTAATGCTTGACCGCAGAAAAAAACTGATGTTATTACGGAAACTGTGTTCTTAGGAAAAACTATCGATTCTAAACTGCAGTAGGGTCATATTAGTAAAGTAAATTAAGAAAATAAGAGTGGAGAGAGTATACCGCCTTGTGGAACGCCGTTTTGCAGATTGCACCAGTCAGAAAATTGAGCCCAAGGGTTCCGTTTTATGACGTAGGTGAGACCTTAGAGACGATTTTACAAAATTCACCCCCTAATTGGTCCTTCCTTAATAATTCCTAATAATCCTTGTATGGAAAACCTGCTTTGAGGCGGGCAAAGCCACAGGTAGAAGCTAATAATCAATAAAAGAAAATTACCAAAGTCGTAGAAGAAAAATAGTAAAAAAAAACACGTCAACGGACCGGCGAAATCGTTTAGGCATCCTGGGGTGCCGAACACCGAAGAAGGGTTTTCCACGGCGCGGCGGCGGCGGCAGCGTGGCAACGGTTGCCCGGTGACTTGCGGCGTCCTCACCGTCACCTACAGTCTAGACACCACACGACCACACGTCGGATGGTTCTCCACGCGTACAGTAGCTTCATACTGATTTATTCGGCGGTTCTATTACCTATCTATTTAATTCGATGACAAAATAATTTTCATCGCTCGCGGTAATACGATTTGATAGCGGTTGTTGAGGATTTGTTTGTAAGTATAATTTGTACTTGTTATTTACTTACACTTTGTCTTCATCATTAGTTACTTATTATTTTATTGGTTAGCTCGAATGTCATTAGCTAATTATTATTTTATTAGTTAGCTCGGATTTCGGATTAATTAGAGAGTCTGAATATTGTGTTTAACAATAATAATAACAAGGTTAGGAGGTTCCCTTCTCTGGAGTCCTGATCGCCCGTAGCTTGGACCCTGTCGCCAATACCGGTGGGATATTATTTCTTAAATTTTTTGAAATATTTGAAGTTTTAACAAATGAGTTAAAAGTGAAATAATAGAATAATAATGATTTATTGAAGAAAAAAGGTCGGTACCTATATCCAATTGAAGCTCAATTGAAGCCTGAGCTCAATTGAAGCCTGAGCTAGGTGGTCGAGAGTCAGTTTTCACTCGTTTTTGGAACTTTAACAATTTATGCAACAAAATTAAACATAAAATATAAGCATTTAGTGCAAAATTACTCTTGTGTGATAAGTGTATGAGTCCAAGTGTTGTGTGATGGTTTGAGTGTGTTTCTTTGTTATTATTGTTGTCTTCCTTATTCTTTACCTATATATATAAAAATGAAAGTTTTCCGTTGTCACGACATAACATGAAAACGGCTTGACCGATTTGGCTGAATTTTTTTTAAAAATGTTCCTTGAAGTTCAATGATGGTTCTTACGGAGAGAAAAATTCAAAAAAAACTGTATATAATAATAGTGTAGGGTAGTGTAGGGTAGTGTAGGGTAGTGTAGGGTAGTGTAGGGTAGTGTAGTGTAGTGTAGGGTAGTGTAGGGTAGTGTAGGGTAGTGTAGGGTGGTGTAGGGTAGTGTAGGGTAGTGTGGGGTAGTGTGGGGTAGTGTGGGGTAGTGTAGGGTAGTGTAGTGTAGGGTAGGTAGGGAAGGGTGGCGTAGGATATGTAGGGTAGTCATTTGACGGGAGCGAAGCCGCGGGTAAAAGTTAGTTTATTATGAAAATTGATCCTTAACGACTTTAATTATATTTTCCGCCGTGAGTAAACCAGTGTTTTAAGCCAGGTGTTTATTTCCGATTTCGTTTTCTTTATAGTTAATGGGTTGAATTTTAGAATTTAAATTCATTTGTCGTCGTCGAGTTTAGCTGTCGTCGCGTGGATGCAGTATTACATTCGCATTCGACTGTGCGATATATAATATGTTTACCGATGGTTCCTTTTTTTGGTGGCATGATTATCAGTATAATTTCATACAACATGAACCTGAGATTTTGCGGGTATAATTATCTTACTGTTAGTTCTTGACAGTTTTCATATTACAGGCTTTTTGTGGGATACTGGTAGGGTTCGAAGGTCATGACTTTTAACTTTATCTTTGGGTTCTCTCGAGGTGTATCATCATTTTTTTTCAAGTGGGTAATCATCAGAATGACTTCTCCCGCTCTTGGGCGGTGTGGGAGGGCGTGTCAGATTTTTACTGACTAAACCCCACCCCATTCCTTCGTTGCCTTCGATCTGGGGTCAGACAAGCTTCCCTTACGGAATCCGATCCATGGGTCCAGAGGTAGGGATCATCAATATCACACACACACACACACATAATTATGGATGTAATCGCAAGATGAGTCTGAATTAAATGATGATTATTATTATTATTAATATCAATGTATCATGCCGGTTTTACAGACTAACATGTTGTGATACAATAGCCTATGATTGACTGCGCTAGTGCTAGATACATTGCACGGACAAGTTCCGAGTTACATACTTAAAGAAGACTTTTAAAGGCCCATATAAGTTTTCGAACCTGGGAGGTAGTGAGTTCAATATGAGGGCGCCAACTAAGCCGAGGGGCTTACTTGGCGCCTGCATGAGGATCCAGTATGACACACAGGTAGTTTATTGACTTTTGTCGTGTAATAGGAACATGGAACACATGAACATTGAAGACTGCTATTAGAGTTATCACAGGAGTGGGTCTTAAGGCTTTTTATCACGGTTATCACGTTTAGGTTTTGCGGTTTTAAAATGCGGTTTTCGAGATATCGTTAGTAGATTTAGTTCCGATCAGCACATTATTTTGCGTATCCCTATCTCTGTAATTTGGAGTTTCGCGTAGCTGAATATTAGGGGTTGAAGTATGAAATTGCTGATTTCTATAAGTTTTTTTTTTCATTTAAAATATTTATTTACTTAATCAAAATAATTAGCATTATTGTTAGATAATAATGGTAATTAGAAGGTCATTTATGCCTTTGCGATAGAACTCTAGTGATCTAGATTCGACAAAGTGTGTGAAAGCATTTTGTACTGCCTCCTGAGAAGAAAACTTTTTATCACGTAGAAAATTGTCAAAATCACGAAAAAAATAGTAGTTCGTTGGAGCAAGGTCTGGTGAATACGGAGGGTGATGAATGATTTCTAATTGCAGTTCCTGTAGAGTTTAGGTTTCTTGTGCTGTATGAGGTCTCGTAAAGAATCCACTTTTCATCACAAGTCACAATTCGATCCAATATTCCATCATTTCTGTATCTATTCAACAAGGTAACACCAGTTTCAACACGCGTTTCTTTCTGCAGATCAGTCAAATCATGAGGCACCCATTTTTAGGGTTCCGTAGCCAATTTTGATAATATCAATAATTTGGGAAATAATCGCTCCAAAAGTAAAAAACAATGTGTCGCCCCCAATGTAAAGCCCCTCTAACTTTTGAATCATGAGTTTTCAGAAAAATCTGGAAAGTAGACCTTTATAAAGACTTTCTTGGAAAATTATTTTGAACTTGATGGGACGAACAATTTTTGAAAAGTTGGGGATACTTATTGTGACGGACGGGAAACTGCGGAACCCTACACTGAGCGTGGCCCGACACGCTCTTGGCCGGTTTTTCATATTATTTTGCTTTATGATTTGACGCAAATGAGTAGATAATATTGTTTTGGTAAGGTGACGTTAAACCATGTCGCTAATTCCTGTGTAGTTTGGCTCGGATGGCTTCCCCCATCTCTTTCGATTCATTGTTATTCACCTGTGTGGGCGCTCTTCCACGTGGATCATTCAATTGAAGCAATGTTTACGTCGCGAAAGTGTTTAAAACAAAATCGCACAATAAAACTGAGAATATTTTCTAACAAAAGAAACTCAATTTTCAACAAATACTTATTGACCAAAGTCAATAAAATTTCAAATAATAGGTAGGTACCAAAGGCTTTGTCTCACATCATCATCTACCTAGCCTTTCCCAACTACATTGGGGTCGGCTTCCAGTCAAGCCAGATTTTCCTGAATACCAGTATTTTACGAGAAGCGGCTGCCTACCAGACCTCCACAGCCCATTGACTGGGGTAACACGGTACTTCATGGCAAGACTGGAGTCAGATTTACTGGCTTCTGACTTATCCGTAAACACTGCCAAAGATCTACAAATGACATGGCAGCCGTGACCCACGGCTTAGCGTGCTTTCCGAGGCACGTAGGAAACTCGGTATGTTAAGATGGTCACCCATCCACAGACCAACCTTGGCAAGCGTTGCATAACCTTGAAGATCGATCCGTGCGGCTGTCATTATCTAGCCACGAGCTCCTCAATGGCGTTATGTCACAGTGCTCACTTAAATCAAAAATAATAATGATATGACCTTCCAGATATAATACCAAATAATAAAACCTAATACAAATCTATTGAATTGCTTAAAAAATATGTTTCATTAAGAAATTATCTACTTATCTCTGTCTGGTCTCCCTAATAATTTGGCCACTTATGGTATGTAGCCTTGTAGGATTATAGGTATATCTCGGTAAAGTGCCCAATTCTACTGTAAAAAATTATGTAAGAGAATCTATTTCTATCAGAACTATTATGCTTTATGTCGATGTTAATATCTCCTAGCAAAATTATATTTGTCGCTTTGAAATTACTTAAGATATTTTGTAGTTTAGAAAGCAGAATACAAGTGTCGGAAGCATTTCAAAGTAGAAGAGAGTAGTAAATTAGAACCTATTGGTCTGGTCTACCGTGTTACCACAGTTAATTGGTTGTGGAGGTCTGGTAGCCAGCCGCTCCTCGTAATGTATTCAGCTAAATCTGACTTGACTGGAAACCGACCCCAATATACTCGTATGTAGTTGCGAAAAGGCTAGGTAGATAATGATGGGTCTGGTTCTTCTACCGTACATCGAAGATAGTTTTTAACATTATATTATGTATATTGTAAAACTGAGAATATTTTCTAACAAAAGAAACCCAATTTTCAATAAATATTGACAAAAGTCAATAAAATTTGAAATAATACCAAAGGCACACATAATCTACCTAGCCTTTTCCCAACTATATTGAGGTCGGCTTCCAGTCAAGCCGGATTTAGCTGAATACCAGTATTTTACGAGGAGCGGTTGCCTACCAGACCTCCACAACCCATTGAGTGGGGTAAACGGTTACTGGTTTCTGACTATCCGTAACGACTGCCAAAGATCTACAAATGACAGCTGGGACCTACGGTTTAACGTGCTTTTCCGAGGTACGAAGGAAAGTCGGTACGTTAAGATGGTCGCCCATCCACAGACCAAGCTTGACAAGCGTTGCTTAACCTTGAAGATCGATCCGTGCAGCTGTTATTATCTAGCCACGAGCTCCTCAATGGCGTTATCTCACAGTGCTCCCATAAATCAAAAATAATAAAAATGATACGGCCTTCTAGATATAATACTAACTAATAAAACCTAATACAAATCTATTGAATTGCTTAAAAAATATGTTTCATTAAGAAATTATCTACTTATCTCTGTCTGGTCTCCCTAATAATTTGGCCACTTATGGTATAGGCATGTCTCGGTAAAATGTCCAATTTTGCTGTAAACAATTATGTAAGAGAATCTATTTCTATCAGAACTACACACATCAAAAGTGTCTAGGGATCAACATATATTTTTGCAATAACTTTTCTCCTGATTGATATTAATTAAAATTTTCTTTAAGGATTCATCAAATAAAGTGTTTTTGTTTGTCACAGTAACGATAAACCAAGTCACCTTTGCATTAATAAAGAAATTTGCCATTTTCCTAATAAAGGGATTTTTGACATTTGAACCACTAACATTAAAGTTCGAAAAAAAGACTGAAATAACAGTTTTCTTTAAAATTTTATTGGGTAACTTAAACAATTAATAATCCGTGTTTCTACCGCGAACACTAACAACACAAGAACATCGGTTTGGCATACTCAAAATGAGTTCATCCAAATCACGCTGTGGAATGGCCGCCCATGTTCGTTGCAACAACAAAAAAAAGGTCTTCTTGCGACTGGATACCCTCCATATTCGGCAGAGCTCTTCTCTGTAGCATATCCCATGCATGCTCAATCGGGTTCAAGTCTGGCGACTGAGCAGGCCAGGGCAGGACATTGATGTTAGCTGCGGCGAGAGTCTGTCTTACAACTCTTGCGGTGTGCGGTCGTGCATTATCATGCATTAACTGAAATAAGGGACCGATTTGCACTTGTAGAGGAACGATGACGTCTGATACAATCGTCTCAGCATAAATTTGAGCGTTGAGGTTGCCTCTGATCCAAATCAACTCAGTTCTTCCGCCGATCCAAATACCCGCCCATACCATGATGGTTCCACCCACAGAACATATAAAGGAAGTTAGAAAGGCCTTGGGGGCGGGGCACGCGCGCCGCGCTTATGAGCGAATGCTCATAATCAACCGAAATTTACTTTACCGGTCAGCAGTCGTGCTTTTGTTTTGACAGCGTACGTAAGCTCCGCAAAAATATGAAATTATGCCGTGTTGCGCTATTGTAACGTGTCGGAAAAGAAGCCAGGTGTGTAGTGTAGCATGAGATGGGATTTCTTTCCACCGGTAAGTCCAAAAACATTAAAATATGATATCTTGTGATATTTGTAATTATAACTCTCTCACTATAGGTGGTACCCGTAGCGGTCTTCGGGAATGAAGGTTCACTTCATGCAAGCGGTTTCTGACTGTTTGGTCGCTAATTAAGTTCCCTGAAGAGTGATGAAGCCTCACGGCTAACATCATGGCGGTTATTGTTGGAGCTCTTCGAGTTAAGATTTGAATGTATCGGTCTTGTCTCCGTGTGGTGCAGCGATACCGTCCTCCATGGCGCTCAGCCACGGTACCAGTGCTTCGGTAACGTGTCCAAAGTCGACTGATAACACTCTGACTTGTATTCAGAGCTAAAGCCACAGTACGTTGCCGGGAACCAGCTTCTATCATTCCCACGGCTCTGAGCATTTCTTCCCTGCTTAAATGACGTCGCCGCTCCATAATAACGTTGGTTTTAATCAGTAGTAGGGAAACAGTAGCACTAATAATGTCTTCAATGCGTTGTATGTTTTTATAGGGAAAATATTGACAGCTGATTTTCATCTTTTACTCGAATTTGATTCACAACTGTGAATTGATTCAAATTATGAAATGCACCAAAAAGGATCCATATAAATTTATTAAATCATAAATTTATTACAAAGCCACATCTCAATCTCAAGAAATCCGCATAAAAATGCTTGATCCCTAGACACTTTTGATGTGTGTATTATGCTTTATGTCGATGTTAATATCTCCTAGCAAAATTATATTTGTCGCTTTGAAATTACTTAAGATATTTTGTAGTTTAGAAAGCAGAATACAAGTGTCGGAAGCATTTCAAAGTAGAAGAGAGTAGTAAATTAGAACCTATTGGTCTGGTCTACCGTGTTACCACAGTTAATTGGTTGTGGAGGTCTGGTAGCCAGTCGCTCCTCGTTCTGATTTAAACATTTTTTGTTGGAATATGTCGCATAAATTTTCTACACGTGGTATCGTTTTATCCTTTAGCCGACATTCAGTCAAGATTTTTTTTTGTTAGTCTATTCTGTCCCAATCTTGGGCAAAGGCTCCACCCCTTCCATCTTCCGTCAAGATTATGATGAGTAGGTATTTTTTTTTAATTTTCGAGGGGTACCTTCAAAAGGCGCCTGGACTCTGGGGATAAGTCCGGGGAGTGTGGGATTTTTTACTCACTAAAACCACCCAGGTGATCACTATCAGCACATAAAGGGGGCGCAGTTCTTAAAAAAACCATTTCGGAACCCCCTCTGTGCAACGCCTGTTAGAGCACATCCCTGAGGTCACACAAAAGCCTAGCCAACTTTATTTAACGATATTTTTTTTCATAATCTATTTGTGGAGGCTTGTAATTAGCGTTTGGATTGTATTACTCTCTATATATCATTATCTCTATTATTCAGTGAGCATTCTTTAAAATAAAGTAAATAAATAAATAATAGCTGAGCCTGGAAACCGACTAAGTTTTTATAAATATTTCGGGTTGAGTTATTTTTAGTACAGTTTTAAAGGTTTTGCATTTCATTCAATTCAAGCGTGGGTTTTTTTAAGCGATCGGTTTAAACACCAGTTATTTTCGGGAATATTATTTTTTTATTGTGGAAGTCATAAAATGACAACTCCCACCCTGGGTGGAGCGGGAGAGCGTGTCTGGTTTTTACTGACCAAAACTAAACATGTGTCCTTCAGTTGCCTTGCGTTCTAGGACTATGGATTTGCTTTTTAGATTTTTTCTGCGGTCCTAGCTTGCTGGCATCGGCTCTGCTGGGCCCCTATGGTTCTTCGGGATTAATAGTGCAATATGCCTACTTTTATAATTAATTTCCAAAACGGAGGTAGTTTTATTACGAGTATAGCACTCATACACGTTTAATAATACAGTAGTCTTTTGATCCCTACATTAAATAGGATCAATAGGCATAGAAGTTTTTCTTTTTGTGTTTGTATATTTTATTACTGACTGTAATGTTTTTTCCAAAATCTGTGAATGCCGTTCAGAATATCGCAAAAACTTATGAATAGTCTCGAAACGTTTGTCTGAACTGTAACGGTAAAGGTACCTGCCTACCCTTACTGATCCATCTCAAACATCCACCCTGTTTAGGTAAGTACTTACATCATCATCATCTTCCTGCCCTTGTAGCGTTTTATTTCGGGTTGGCGCAACACGTTTTTTTCTTCCATTCTGTTGTCACTCGTCATGCTATTAGTAACTCCCTTTTCTTCCATATCACTTCTCACACAATCCATCCCTCTTTTCTTTGGTCTTCCTCTCTCTCTCCATCCATCTACATGTAAACTCTTAACTCTTTTAGTAACATGCATTTCATCCCTCCTTTTCACATGACCATACCAAGACAAAAGATTCCCTTTCAACATTTCAGTCACTGGCGACTATAAAAGAACACGAATCTTCTACACCTACCTAAATCAATGTAAACATTTGAGAAATAATAATTATGACCTGATTTACTTAAAAGTGCATAAAATAATTATCTGTTCAATACTAAGTAGGTATTAATCAGTGATCCAAGAGATTCCGTTCATTAAGGTCTTTAAAAAAGTTACGACTTAAGTCTGAAAGGAAGACTAGAGCTTCCAGTCTTTAAGTCTTTTTACTAAAGGACTAAAAGACTAAAAGCCTTGAGCTATTTCCTATAGAACCAGCGCTAGAGTTGAGCTTGATATTCAATACGGCGCAAACTAGTTCGTGTTTTATAAACCCAGTGTAATAAATATTCTTCAAATTAAAACAATGAAGTAAGGTACCGATTTACCTAGGTATATAATCGGACTTTGGTACTTGGGTTACCTAGAGGATAATAAGGACGGTTGTTCAAATTTTGCAGTAAGTTAATGTTTTTTTTTTAAATTAATACCACAGTTTTAAATACGTACCTACCTACACACGTATTATATATGCAGGGAGGAGGTATTCCACGAAGCACAACCAGACGAAGCGCAACTAAAGTATTCCACGAAGCACAACTTTGTGCTTCAAATAAAAATTGATTTGAAGCACAAAGTTGTGCTTCAAATTGCTGAAATACTTTAGTTGCGCTTCGTCTGGTTGTGCTTCGTTTGGTTGTGCTTCGTGGAATACCTCGCAGGGAGATCTATCAGCTACACTACACTTATCATAATCTAAATGAAAACCTTTTTTAGATTTCATCCACATTAACCGTAGGTATGTAGGTAAGCCAAGGTTTTAATGATTATAACGCTTCAGGCTCTAGACTGTTACGTAGGTAAATATACATAATTCACGGTTTAATGATGTCACTAATTTTGCATAATATCTACGACGCGCTTCCGATAGGTGACTATTATTAGATAGCGCTTCAAGTGGTGATTTTTGTGAAGTATTCCCGCTTCGACACCAAGATTTTCGGCACTATTCGTGTAAATATTTTGGATTGGGATTTTGTATTGGTTATTACCATCCAAAATACCTGTTGGTACCGAATCAGGAATAGCTTGGGTGCCGAAACTTTGGGTGCCGAAAATCTGGGTGCCGAAACGGAAATTCTTCATTTTTTTAGCTACTGCGGGGTAAGATGTACGGTTAGGGTAATACTTTTAAACTTTATTTAACATTCAGTGTCTCAGTGATTGACAAAAGAGTTTCCTTGCGTGAACGATTCAGGAATAAAGCGTGATTTAGACGATACAATTTTCTTGTACATTCAAGTGCAATTATTGAATGCAATAAATTAAGTACGTTAATTGCCCTTCAAGAATTGTACGCAACTGTTTACACGAGGATACAAGTAAAAAAATTGAACGCAATTATTGAATGCAAGTCTTGACAAAAAATAGTTGCAAATGTCTTCTGTTTAGACCAATACAATAATGTTTAGGAGATTATTGCTTTCAAGTTTTGACTTGTCTAAATAAAGAGTTGTATGTGCGTGTACCATTCATTGGTGGGTTGCTTCAAGTATTGCACGTATTTGCGTTGTCAAATTTTTCATTCAAGTGTTGGAAGGTTTTAGAAATTTTTGTATGTGCTGTTTACACCAAGAAAATTTTGGCAAGCAAAACTTGCGCAAAAGATCAAAATGTTACGTACTATTTAGACCATGCAGGTAATTTATTGCTTCGATTTTATTGTATGCAACAGGCAAGAAACTTGCATCATGTAAATGGCGCTTAAGACCAAGCAGGTAATTTATTGCTTCAATTTTATTGTATGCAACAGGCAAGAAACTTGCATCATGTAAATGGCGCTCACAGATAAAAGATATTCATGGTAATCTTGCGTTTTCAGTGTGCCTCAAGCTTCAGCCTTGTAGTTATCTACTTACTTGTTTGGATCATAATCTCCGAATTTGGCGACGTTACTCGGTGGATTGGTTGGATGCCGCCCTTTTTCCATGTTCACAAACTGGTAGAATTTGGAATTTACATTTACTTATAATTTTGAGAAAATTGCTTTCTGGATTACCTTCATTACCTAGCTTATTGACTGATTTGTTTAACTTTTATACATGACCATGTTTTTTCTGCCAAACTCTACTTGTATATTATCCTACTGAATTTTTTGACATTTTTGACATATTTATATAGTATTGTCAGCTTGATTAAATAGGGCTGTAACAACTTAGGAGGTCGAATTCCAGACATTTTAAGATCATACCTATCCTTTACCTATCACTTTAAAATTTTGAAAGAAATCTGCTGTATGTACTACCATTCCTGGTGGTTAGTAATATTGAACATGAGCTGCTGTCCTTTAAGCCAATTTTCTCTCATACAAAAAATATCAGCATTTTTGTAATTAAGGAATATTTCTAAATCTTTATTAAAAAATCCGAAAATATTTAGATTGGTGCATCTTGCGTCGTCATCTTTGATATTTCAAAACTGAATTACAATGATTTTTTCAACATGTGTCCATGCTACAGATTGAGTCTGCTGTCCTTATTTCTAATTTAAATCAATATTAATGTTTTTCTTAATTTGATAGTAAGTTATTGACAAACTCAATAATTGTCATGTTGTTTACGTTGCTCAATAGGAGCAATTTGTTTTGCCAAGTTCTTGACTGTAATCAAAAAAATATGAAAGCGACACAGCTATCTTTTACAAAACTTTGAAACTACAGGGTTTTCCGATCTATGGGTCGCGATCCACTGAACGTCAATGGTCAACTGGTCCTGTTCGAAATGGGCCCGCATGATCACTCAAATCAGTCCTATTTTGAATAGGTAGACTGGGGCCACTGCCCAGTCTTACTATAAGAACCGACACGTCAGTCACGGGAAGAGTCGTATCTTTTAGTTTTTTGAATTATAATATTTAGATTTTTTATATTTTCGATTTTTGTGCTCGACTGTTTCCACCAGTAGCTATAAACACAATAAAGATTTTTTGACCAATAAAAATGCAGAAAGTAATTTATGTGGTCATGTTGGCGTTGCGAAACCCCTATAGGATCACTTCGTTGTCAGTCAGTCAAGACCCTTTGTCTCGGGAACTAAAAGAGGTAGGTACGTATCGAATTTAAATTAAAATCATATGCTCAAGGCGATCGCTTGAAGCTGTGCAAAAATCAAACTTGTAAATTAACGAAAAAAAAAAGATGCAGCCGTTTATGTTGCAAATAAAAATGTACATTTAGACACTCTCAAGGGAATTAAAATTCACAGGGTACTTCCCGTTGAAAAAGAAAAGCAAGGTCGCATGGCACATATAATATATTGGAAAAATACTGAAAACTGAAAATTTAAGTCCCACGAAAACAAATTGTAATTCGAAAAGAATCTTCAAGTCTCGATTCGAGAATTGAACTGTTTTCATAGGTAGGTACGAGTAAGTTGGACTCATACTTGCCCAGGTTTTTTATATTGGTAATGGTAAAATTTCCTAGAAACCCACTTCTAGGAAATTTAACCATTCACTCCACCTCTAGGAAATTTATTAGATGGGTCTAGCCCAGTTATTTTAGGAACCACTGATCTACAACATACCTATCTTTTGTCAAATAGAAATTAGTACGACTCGCCAAAATAATTATCGGTGTCAATCAAATGAAACAAGTTATTATTTAATGTCACATTATAAAATTACATATTAATCTTATGTCTGAGTATATAATCTGAACTTTGGCTACTCGTCGCAGGTTACTCGTCATGGCCCTATTATATGGGAGTAATTGTCCATTGGTCACATAGCCCCTCTCACCAACAAAACGGTTAAACGTTATGATAAATAAATAAAAGTTAATATTTATTAACGTCGTCCAAATCAAAAAACAAACAACACAGCTAGTTTCATTCATAGCAAAACTACATATATACTAAGTAGTCTTACGATTACATCGAGTTAGACAAACTACTACTCAAAGGTGGCCTGAAAGTCAGTGTCACGGCTATTCAAGGTAAATAATACTCCAGGGTAGCCGTCATACGTATTTACTTACAAATTTATTTATTTATGCACTCTGTCTAACTCTATTGAATAGTTACTTATTTCACGAAAATTCATTCAATAGTTATTATACTTAAGTGTTAGCTGAACTACTATAGCTCACTTGTTTTTGCTTTCCTGAAAAGTAGAGATTTTGACTTGTACCATTTTTCGCAGGAGGCACAGAAAAGTTTTTGAAATGGACCTTCTTGACAACAAATATTGATTAAAAAATACAGTGTTGTTACGTTTATAAAAAAACACTGTAATATTAGTCGATTTCAAGACGAAAAAAATTAATTAAGTAAATTAACAAAAGTAGGTAGCAGACTGCAGAGCATTTTGATCCCTTGCCAAATCGGTCGAAGCAAACTTCTGTCAGCCGACACTATCTCCCCGCTGGTTAATCCTGATGGAACACTGGCTCATACGGTGAGCCAGTGTTCCATCAGGAAAAAGCAGGTCTCTTTGCACCTCTCTTGGCTCTAGCTGTGCTTCTTCAACAATTTCACCTCATTGCGACACCTCGATGCAGTTTTGCATAAGAAGCAAAGAGGTTCTAAGAGCGTTGTGTCGTCTAAACGTGTGGACCAGATGTTACCTATACCGACAATTATTCTGAAGACTTGTGCGCCCGTGTTGTCTGTATTGACAATCTTGTATAGGCCCTTCGTTTAGGACTAGTATAGTGCCCAAGTTCTGGAAAGTTGCCAACATGCAACCCTTTCCCAAAAAGGGCAGCCGTGCCTATCCGATTTCAATAATCTTCATACTCTGCATGATTGTGGAGTGTGTATCGGACTCCCTCTCAGGTCAGCCTCATGGCTTACCTGGATGCTAATGATCACCTCAGTAACGTTCAGTACAGGTTTCACCGCAATCTGTCTACTGGGGATCTACTATACTCCGTTTGTTTAGGTAGTTAACTAAAGGTAAACAGTCTTGGTATGTCTTTTTATATTAAAGAGCTCGTATATAATATACACAAAGATTATTTAAATTTAGTTTATTAGCTAACATCGATTTAGGTAAATACCTATTTGCAAAGATTTTTACATACAATTTATAGACAACTTTTAGATAAAAAGACATGCCAAGATTGTTTACCTTTAGTTAACTACCTAAACTGACGGAGTATAGTTAGATGAGGTCTTCGAGAAGATCGAGGAAGGAATTGCCGTTTCCATAGACGTATTGAAGGATTCCGTCAAGGTATGGTACAGTAGCCTTTTGAGTAAGCTTCCAGCGTATGGTATTGCCCCTGGTCTGACAAAATGGATAAAAGACTTCCTGAGTGTGCTTTCTCTCCGAGTGGTTGTCAACGAACCGGTGCCCACGAGGACTAATGCTGGAGTTCTTCAGGGGTCTGTTCTCTCTGCAACTCTCTTTCTTCTGTATCACCATTCTGCTAATACCTTCGTACAACGGAGGACTGGAACAGTTTGCCTGCTGCAGTCTACCCGTACGATTATAATTTAGGAATATTCAAAGCTAGCTAGTGCGCTTCACCGTTAACGATTGCATCACTGCTATCTGGTGGGATCATAGTCAAGCACTAGTCTTTATTAATTTAAAAAATAGAAACTTTCTGAACCGCTAGAACAATCTTGTAAAGTTCATCTATTACCTTGTCAGTATTCCTGTACTATGTTATGCATATAAACCTTCCTCTTGAATCTCTATCTCTACTCTACCTATGAAAAAATTACTCCGAAAAAATTTGTTCTGGTGTTTTAAAGTTCAAGCATATAATTATAGGGACAGACCGACAACGGAAAGCGACTTGGTTTTATACTATGTAGTTATAGTGAAATTGAAAAGATAATTAAATTTTAAATGGTTTTATGCAAAACATCGATAGTTCTAGTCTATGGTCACAATGATTGATCGCCCATCATTAATTAGATCGGCATGCCCATAAAGTATTACATTGCAAACACTACCTGGCACTGTTTGCACTATTATGAAATTCAGGACTTCATAGACGTGATTTTACTGACAGCTGTTACAGAGATCAATCTAGCTTTTATGAAATTATATTACAGTGTAACCTATGGTATAGACTTCGATCAACAATACCTTTGTTGATCGAAGTCTATAGGTACTATTATAGGTTACACTGGATAATTATAGATGTAAAATATACTCCATAGATTGACATGATGTTAATATATTTGCCGCCGGTAATTTATTGCTTCTTGAAAGATTCCATCGGACAATCCATTCAGGAAATATCGCGATTTTAAAAATGTGCTAGACATTAATGAAAAACGGTAGATGACGTTTAAATAGTATCTACTGGTGAGTCTCAAATAAGGTTCCTTACTAAAAGAAAACTTAGTCTTGATTACTAAAATAAAACGATTTTCACTGGAGATGGCCGGTTACACTATAACCGACACTTGGATTTTCTCTGAAGACACAGTTATAATGACTGGACAAGCAAGTGAAAACTCAAAACCATTTTTGCTGATAAGTGCAATAGCGATGACCGGTTAAGTGTATGAGCGTATGCTAACTATTAACTTTAGTAGGTTAATTAAATTGGTCAAATGTGTGTACGTAAGCGAATCACTTCAGAACGGCTGCATGTATTAATTATTTGTAGTTTTCGTTGCGTTTGTAATTAAAACTATAAAATTAAAATTGCAAGATACGAAGTGGGTAGTCTATTTTTTATCTTTAAGACTAAAATGACGTTACGTGGGTTGTCACACTTGTCACAATACAAAATAACTGGGATCATTATATTGTAAGTTTGATATTTGCCTGTGTCAATTTAGTCTCAGAGATTAAAACACAGACTTTAGCAGTTACATACTCTTTGGTCACAAGTATTAAATAAATATAAACATTTAAAGAGCACAGTAAAATACCAAAAGCCATTTAGTCGATTATGAAATTATGTTCTGTATCTGTGGTTTTATTGCTTACAACATTCGTTATCTTCGTATGACTGTTTCGCGGGTTTTCCGTTTGCGGTGTGAAACGCAGTTCTTGAAAAATAATTGCAGTGCCAGTACCTATAAATTGCGCACCGCTATTTTTTTGAATTTCAAAAACTAATTTGTGTTGAAAATCGCTGAAAATTTGTATATGACTTCAGTGATTGAAGAAGTGATACATCAATAGAAATTTATGTAAGTATTTGATCAAAAGAAACCCTTCATTAAAGCTTTTTACGTTGGTTCGATTTCAGCTCAACGACTTTCTTTTTAACGTTTGAATCCCCAACCGGTCCAATGAGACCGCGTTGTTATTGTTTTACTATTGTGTCTCGTTTCGCGG
This sequence comes from Mythimna separata, assembly GCA_030763345.1. Taxonomy (NCBI): domain Eukaryota; kingdom Metazoa; phylum Arthropoda; class Insecta; order Lepidoptera; family Noctuidae; genus Mythimna; species Mythimna separata. The sequence continues at coordinate 13,444,416 of CM061167.1, read as the reverse complement.
GTATCTGAGTAACTACATTGAAATAATTTTTGCAACTCCTGTTGGTCTAGTGATCGCAAGCGTGATTGTGGATCGGTTGTGGATTCAATTCCAGTCAAGTGAAGCTTTTTTTGTATTCGTAAGAATCATTCATTAGATGCAGCCGGGAGATATGTATATTTTGAAACCGTAATATGCCTCAGTTTTATCAGCATTCTTCTAGAATAAAGACTGTTGATCTAATAAGTTGGTATTGTCTGAAACTAGCTTTACTACTTGTTGTTATTTTGTAGTTTCGTTGCAATCTTTCAATTTCCATTGAAAAATTCATCGAAAGAGCTAATTTAAATTTTAAAATGTGTTCGTAATGGTATCCTGTAGGAGCGCTGGCCTTATGCTACGTAAGTGAACGTTTGTGACCAATTGCTGCACTGCTCCTTTGAAGACTACCACTCCATTGCCCATATATGCTGTTAGAATTTAGCAGATTCTAAACTATTGTTCGCTATTATTGTCATTGCTGCAAGGCGATGCGACGATAACCAAATAATTAAATTAATTAAAATTGTACGCAAGCATTTTCAGTTTTGGTTTTGGTTTTTGTATTTAAACCCAGCAGGTTATAAATGTCACTGAAGAGGCGCTATAGCTTCGTTATGCATGACGCAAGTCCTCACTGGCCAAGGTAAGTTCGGGAAGTTCCTGTTACGGATTTAGGCGACAGAAACGCCTGGGTGTCAACATTGTGCGGACTGACCGGGGGATACGGCTCAACAGTGTACCTATACGTTGATGGAGAGCCCTGCTTGGGTGGTGTACGGTCATGTACTCGTGAAGGCGATCGGTCGAACCCTGGTTCAGTCTATGACATAGAGTTAGAGGGAATGCCGGTTTCATCTGCTAAGCAGCAATGCTAGCGAAAATGGCTGCCGCACGCATGAAAGAACGTACTTGCGTCACCTACCGCGTCGGCAATCATTGTAGGTATTTACAATAATATAACATAATATAATTTTAATAACTAAAGTTCTAGACCACAAATATTATGAAATACAGCTTAAAAATAAAATACAATACAATTAACATATTACAATATTATTTAAGGTTTATGAGGACAATATAGACCAGTAATTATTGTACCTAAAAGTACATTAAGAATATCTAACAATAAACAGTCTTCTGTCAGGCGGAAATAAGGTGCACGCCTACAACGGTTGGGTCATGCCATTTTTAATGTACTGTTTCGGCATACTTAAATGGACTTAGAGTTAGACGCTGTAGATAGGTGGAAACGTTCTTTGCTGGTCGCAAACCAGATGTATTACCCACGACCATTGGTAATGAGACTGACTGAAAATCCAAGATTTTTAAAATACTTTCTCAAAACCAACGTTGGTGTACTCGTACACCGTGATTGATAGTGGTCTCTAAGAACGGAAGGTAGGATACCTTAACAGTGTCATATTCACACTAGAAAAAAGAGGTTACATAAAAATTAAAAATAAACCTAGTTATCTCTAAAGAAGTTAAGAAGGTAGTATAAAAGTCTATAATAAAATATAAAAAATATTACAAAAGCAATCAAATAAAAAGACGGTGGTAGTGTGCCTCGCTTAGGCGAAGTACCGCCGTTTCTTCGTGGAGGCGATCGGCGGCAGCGACAGTTCCGATAACTGTCGCTACCGCCGATCGCCCAATAGAATTATCTACACCAATATTATAAAGAGGAAAACTTTGTTTGTTTGGTTGTAATGAATAGGCTTTAAAACTACTGGACCGGTTTTAAAAATTCTTTCACCATTTGAAAGCTAGATAATCATCGAGTAACATAGACTAAATTATATTTTGGAAAAATATAGGTTTCCGTAAGATATTTGGGTTTTTCGGACACAAGGTGTAAACAAATCATGTTACATATAATTTATATGGCAGAAAAACATTTGCCGAGTCAGCTAGTATCGGATAAAATAAACATTATTATGCACAACTAGAAAAAGGGAAGGGCCAAGAACTGCACCCTGAGGCACGCCCATCTTTACTAAAGACCCCGAGGACGTCACTCAGTAATCGTTAATACTTTTGGCTGCCTGTAAGATAAATCCAAAAAAAAACAACTGAATTTACAGAACTGCGTATTATGGTAAACGCAGTCAAATGCGTTTGAGGGGGAGCTGAATATGCTAATAGCATCCTGGCACTTCTTTCAAGGTTGAAAAATGTTACTGATTAAAGACACTCCTGCATACGTCGTTGACCTTCCTTGACGATGCAATATTATTCTGAAACTACATCTGACTCATCGAACATGATTTTTGGATCGATTTTACTCAATACTGGAAGTACAGACATTGATCTATAATTAGAGGGATCACTCTTACAACCAGATTTGAAAATTGACGCTACTTAACTATGTTTCATTAAATCAGGGAATGTCCCGCTAAAGTTAAGTATAATATCAATAGTGTTTATTTATTATTTATTTTGTTTATTTATTTATTGTATTTAAAAAAAAAAACGTTCATCTTATAAAGATGAAGAATGGAGATTTTTTATAACTTCTATAGACGCGTTATAGACTATTGATTATATTTATATGAAATTAGGATGTGGATGAAGTTTTCTATTACCTAAGCCACCTTTGACCTATCAGAGATTATTTCAGTAATCATGTTTAGTGTCAATTCATTCCGAACTCTTTGTTTTGATTTTATTATTAGAAATTCCAATTTTTTACTGACGTACTTTTAACCTGGGCGCAGTGTTTTTTGAATATCTTTGAATAGATTCAAACGTGGTTATGCAGTTTAAGATCGGAGGAAAAGGATTTTTCACGGTAGAACCGACATAAAGTAGCTTTGCTTTTTCATATTCCAGCAGTGGTTTGATCTGTGGTTTGATCATTAAGTTTGGATTTATTACTGATTTGATTTTTTTATACTGGGCATGCCTTATTAAATTCTTGGTACCTATACTGTAGAAAATAAAGTATTTAATATCATTAGGGTCTTGCAAATCAAAATTGGCTGTTGAGAGGGTACTAAGTAAATTATTATTGAAATAATATAATTTATTTTTAGTAAGCCGGTCTAAACTCTGGAGTTGTTCTGTTTGTAAATTTTTTACTTAAGTACCTACTCAAAAGATGCGAGTTCACCCAACGCTGCTGATTAGGAGTGATAGGAATAGGTAGTGCCTATTTGCCTAAACTTCGAAGAACAGAGACAAGAAACGGAGTCTTCCTTAGGACTAAATTTTTTTCCGAGACATCTGTCCCGAAATTTCGAGACAAAACTTAAATACATTTAAAATATTGTTATTTGGAATAAGTAATACCTATTACGATCAAGAAGTCATGTATTTTAAGTGTTATCTCGAAATTTCGGGAGTCTCGGAAAAAATTTAGTCCTAAGGGAGGTCTCCGTTTCTTGTCTCTGTTCTTCAAAGTTTAGGCAAATATGCACTACCTATTCCTATCACTGCTGATCAGGAATGAGTCTCTTATAGTACAATTTGTAAATATATGTGTATAATAAAATATGAAATAAAAGAATTGTACTGAACACATTGAAATTCGTTTTTTTTTAATTAAACATATTTATTTACAAAATAATTATCTTTATTATCTATATATGCTTCCACCATTTGTTCAGAACCACATACGTTCCATACACCACATAGGTTGGTTGGCAAACTAAAATTTCCATCACAAAAGCGTTTAAACCAAAATCGCTCGGTGCGTTCAATGGCAAACACCACTCCCCTCCAAACACAACAGCGATATTGCGAGCTGTTTTTGCCGCGTTAATTCCGCGTCACAACTCGTATAAAAAATCACTCGATTTTTCAAATTATCCATTTATTTTGTCTAAACTGAAAAACAAAACAACTGAAAGTCGATAATAATCGAATTTTGCAAATTTTTTGGATTCCGTAGTAAACTAGGAACCCTTAGAGCGTTTTCACATTATCCGATCCGATATTGGTGTCGGACGCCGATCCGATATCGGAGTAAGTAAAATGTATGAAATATATACTTACCTGTCTTTCATATTGTCCGGCCCGATATCGGATATCGGAGCTCGGCATTTCATAGATTTTACTTACCCCGATATCGGATCGGCGTCCGACACCGATATCGAATCGGATAATGTGGAAACGCTCTTATAGTTTCGCCAAGTTTGTCTGTATGTCTCTCCTTCCGTCCGCGGATAATCTCAGTGACGGTTACCACTAGAACGCTGAAATTAGGTACCAATATACAGGGTGATTGGAAGATAAGTGCAAAGCTTTAAGGCGAAGACAGTACGGACAATTTAGAATCTTGATCAGATTTTTGATGATGAGATTTAGAAGCGAGGATTATCTTAGGCGAAGTCTTACCAAATTTTTTTAACCTACCTACTTTTAAATTCTTTTCAAATATTCCCAAAATTTTATGTAATCTGCTTATTTTTGGCCAAATTAAACGATAAATGAATTCATTTTCATTTTATTTAATTAAACTAATGCCTGAGCACAGTGCCGTAACTAGCCTTTTATGCACCCGGTGCGAGCTTTCAAAACTGCGTCCCTAAAAAATTAATGCTCTAATCAGGCTCTGAAAATAAAATAGACAAATGTGAATACAAATAAATCTATCTATTTATTGTTTACCAATCCAAAGTATATAATATAATATAATATAATATAATCACACAACTTTCACACAACGCCATCTAGTCCCAAGCTAAGCAGAGCTTGTGTTATGGGTACTAGACAACTGATAAACATACTTATATACTTTTAAATACATACATATTATAGATAAATTACACCCAGAAACAGAACAAATGATCGTGCTCATCACACAAACATTTGTCCTTGGTGGGAATCGAACCCACGACCTCCGGCATAGCAGTCAGGGTCACTAACCACTAGACCAACAGGCCAGTCATATAAGTACCTACTTAGTATATTTCTAAGCAGGAGGGTGTGTCAGACTCTTACTGACTAAACCCCTACCCCGTTCCTTCGTTGCCGTCGATCTGGGGGGACTCGGTGTCAACCTTTCGGAATACCCATGTTCCCCAGAGGCTTCGGCCCTGCCGCCCGGCAGGGCTTACAGTTTGCTGACATCTCCTTGAGACGCGCGAGGAACAGAACGCGCCGTTGACGACTGTGCTCGGTCCGGATTGTTTCCAGACTGCCGGACGGCGAGCTACCCAGTGCTCGCCGTCCGCGAACCCGCGCCTACGGTGGTCGGAAATCGGGATCTGGATCTCGGCGTCGGCACCATGAGGACCGTTCCCTCACGCGCTCGCGGTCAGCAGCCTCCTTCACTAGCATTACTGCTTCGCAGAAGGAGGCGACCACCCGCCACCCTTCCTCGCTCCGGACCATGGCCTGAACCAGGGCCCGGTGCGAGAGGTCACCGCCGCCGATAGCCCCCACAAGGACATGGCGGTGCTCCGCCCAAGCGGGGCACACCTCTACCGTGTGCTCCACCGTGTCCTCTGGGCGGTCCATACAATAGCGACACCCGGGCGTCCTTTCCTGCTTGATCCGATGCAGGAACCTCCCGAACTTACCTTGAGCTTTGGGTTGCGTTTTGCTTTCCTGGGACCGAATGATCCCCGCGTAGAGCCTCCGGCAGGGAGCGTCTGGACCCCCTAGGTTGGGCAGGAGCCGCTTCAGAGCGGCCCCAGACCTGTCCAGTTTGGGGGCCAAACGTCGGAAATGCTCCTCGAAAGTCCACCGGCTGTCGAGGACGAGTCCCAGGTACTTCATTGTCGACCCGACGCCGATGTGGCCCCCCGTTGTGTGTACCGTTATTTGGGAACCCGGTGGTGGCGCAGTCCGTGGGCCATGACAGCACATAGCCTTGGACTTGTGCAATGCCACCTTGAGTCCCAGTTGCTGGATCCTGTCCACGACTGTCGCAACCCCGCGTGTGGCTGTTTCGGCCGCCGCCTGGTACGACTCTCCCCGCGACAGGACCAGCGTGTCGTGTAGTGACCACGCTGACCCCGTCGGGTAGGTCGCCGCGCAGCACGTAGTCGTATCGATGTTCCACAGGCCCGGTCCTAGTACCGATCCCTGCGGAACACCGCACATCTCTCGCCCTCTCCACTCTCCCTTGTGACCGGGATAGATGATGAACCTATCCGACAGGTAGGCCTCGATCACACGACGGAAGTAGGCGGGCACCTCATGGTACCGAGGTGCCGCCCCGATGCAACTCCAGGGAAGGGATTTGAAGGCATTGGCGCTGTCACACCGCCAAGACGACCCTGCCCCGAATCACCGCATCCCCCGTCGTGATGCGGTGCTCGTCGCCTCACGCGCATGATGGCGTCCACCGTGGAACGCCCCCTGCGAAAGCCGAACTGGCCGTCCGCAAGATCCGGCCCCACCTGCGCCAGATGCCCGACGAGGCGGTCTGCAATTACTCTTTTAAAGAGTTTGCCCACCTCGTCGAGCAGCACGATGGGCCGGTACGCGGACGGAGAGTCCGCGGGGTGCCCCGGCTTCGCGATGAGGACCAGTTTCCCGGTCTTCCAGCGAAGGAGGAACTGGCCTCTCTCCATGCATGCGCTAAAGAGCCCTCGCAATCCCATAACCCATACCCTTCCGGGCACGCCGTCGGGTCCTGGGGCGGTTTTCTTGACACTGAGTCTTCGTACCACCGCCCTCAGCTCTACCTCGGTCACCTCTGGAGCGTCGTCCTCGTCGTCGCTGGTGTGGTCCGCTACGGGCACCGCAGGTGGCGGAGCCATGAGCGGGGGAGAGCGTTCCCCTCGCTCAGGGAACAGATTGGCCACCACACCCTCCACAACCTGGGGCCGGAGACTTTGAGTCAGCGGGAGAGCCCATGGGCGGAGCTTGTCCCGCACCACCGGGCGTCGCCATGGGTCCCTGTTCAGGGTCTCCAGCCACACATTGCGGGCCTCCAACTTGGCCCGCTTTATCTCCGTTCGGAGGGTGCGCCTTGCCGCTCTGTACCCCTAGTACAGCTCCGCCTCTCTGGCCTCCGCATCCGGCGGGCGGGTGCGGCGCCTGCGGAACCTGGTGTACCGGCGCCGCGCGGTGGTGCACGCCTCGCGCAGAGCCGCAATCTCCGGCGAACACCAGTACACCTGGCGCCGAGCACGTCCTGGATACCTTGCATGTGTTGTTGTTTCAAGATTGCTTGAAAAATGCGATATAGATATAACTATAGATAGTCAGTAGGACGCGTCTACACCATGTTCGCAATTAAACAAAATGTACCTACTAGCTTCCATGCATGAGATAAAACTAGATACTAGTCTGGTCATTTCTGCGCCCCTCCAGGGTTTGCGCCCTGTGCCTGGGCACCGCTCGCACCGCCCTAGTTACGGCACTGCCTGAGCAACCCATAAAAACATGTTTTAGGCTTTTCTGTCATAAGATTTTTTTTTACGGACATTTAAAGTTCAGAAGAAATTTAACATTTTTATCAGTATCAGTACGTTTTTTAAACCATATTTTTTTTATTTTGAGCAAATTTGGAAACATTGTAATAATATGAGAAGGAGACATGGTCAATCAAGAGGAATCGATAAAGAAACACACTGTCATTGTGATAGTGATTCGGTAGCTACAAACACCCTAAACACTACAACTACCAATCGTTACCAACAACTACAGGACACACTCCACATTCTGCGGCTGGTCCCAGACTGGTATATCTTCCAATTCTCCCCCAGAAGACACCACAGGTTGCTAGGACTTTGTACTAAGCCACAGACTTATCTCCCATACTGTACACATACAAAAAAATATTTGATATGACGATTTCAGGTCAAATATTACCTACACCTAATCGCTTTAGGTCACTTTAAAAAAAAACGAAGTTTTAATAATATACTCGTAATTAATGGTTCATTAAAACACGTTGTTCAAAATAAAATTTACCTTTACCTAGATAGTAATTTACCTAGTTGGTAATGAGAGAAGCTTAAAGAAATAAATATAATTACTATGTAAACTCTTTTAATAAATAACCCTTGTTTGGCTAGAGAAATTAAAGGCATTTGTTCCATCAACAATGTGTGTCGTATGGGAATTGTTAAAGGTGTCGCTACTAAATGGACTCCTGACGAAAATATCGAAAATTTTCCGTCCCCACCGAGTGGGGAAAAATTATTTAAGTTAGGCGTCTACATTATTAAGTATTTGAAACGACCACTGTTTGGAAACCATCTCGAACAGTTGTGGTGACCCTGTGACGGACAGATTATTTCGACACGTGTATCTATTTTGTTGTTACAATTCTATGCCAGTAAAATTGTATACATTTCCAACCATACAATATTTTAATTGTTGTCGTTTCGATCGTACAAAGGTACCTACTAAAACCCTCAGTGTTTCAAGTGTGGGGGGAGGTATTCTGCCGACACCTGTAGCATTGAAGATGAAAATAATAATAAAACCTGTTATTGCGGTACTTATTACGCTATTAATAAAAAATGCCCAGAATTTGGAAGGCAGAAAGCAATCAATGGCCCATAGTTACGTATCGTTTGCCGAAGCATCGCAGTTACATCCCCCAATTCTCAAAGTTATATGCAGACATGGCAACTTCTCCTCCGTGCCTAGGCAATATTAATTCTGTTCGTTCTATGCCCCATTCATCATACACTTCTCATATAAAACAGTCTTCTTAAAACCTAGCTACCTACCCCTCAAAAACCATTAAGAGGTATGACTGGGCAGCTCATCACAAACTTATTAATAAAGAAGTATCAATATCAGGAAATGCAACACCATTGTAAAATATAATATCTAATTAAGTACCTATCTTAATAATTAATACCTTATCTAAAAAAAAGTATTAAATTACTGAACCATCCATCGTAGCCACTGTAATTGATACGGTGTCTAACTTAGCCAACTTTAATAATAATGGATCCAAAACTATCCAAGATTGTTTAAAAGAACAGCCGCTGCATAGTGCATTGTTAATAAAAACCAGGCAAAAGAGAGTCACACTTGCACACTGATGGTTTACAGAACCATGAGTTCACCAACCTATGAAAGCAGTCCAATTCCCGAATCGAGTCGTCAAGATTTTTCCGAATCGATAAAAACTTTTGGGGTTCTTGTCACCGAATGTACTCTATGGGTCTCTAGAAATCTTTCGTATACCCGAAGATCAGGGAAGCGGCTCTTTTGCTGTCGTGCATCTTTATTTTATACAGTAAAACATTATTTACTGGTAAAGCGGGGTGACATTGTTTGGTTTTAAATTTCAAATAGATGCCCAGCAAGCAATTACAACTATAAAAATGTAAAAAACTGTAGAGTAGAATCATTACCTACGTAAATTCAATTTTACAAACAAATAATAAAACTGTAAGAACATTATAAAAAATATAGGTAGTACCTAATAGGTACACATACCAGCCGTAGGTAATACTGTTTTGAATATATTTGGGGTTACTTTGATTCAAGGGGCATTCCCTATTTGACAACGAGTATTATAATTGTAACAAACGAGATAAACCTAATAATTTTTATTAGAAAATAAGGCAACAGTAGTTTAAAATTCATTGGTCTCAACATTTGCTTTTTAAAATCAAAAACAGGAAATCATTTTAAAAAATCATCACAATTAAAATAGATTGCTTCTTAGTTTGCTTTTGTTTAATATTATAATTATATTCTATTACTCCGGTATATTAAGTACTCCATAATACTGGGAACTACCACCATAAGGGTGAATTTGAACCTTGATGGTTCTCAGTATTCAATCGCTCAATCAGTCGCCTCGTATATCCTATTAATGTTAATTGACTGGGGATGTTAACATAATTATAGTCTTCAGCTTCACGTAGGTAGAACAAAATGGCGACCGTTACTACAAATTCAAATATGTTTAAAATCTTAAAGAAACGTTTAAAACAGTGAAACACTGTAAACCAAACACTTACATTTGTGCCTATCACTGAAGTTATTCAGTCAATTTCTTTACAGCTTTTGAACAGAAAACTTTAACAAACAATTTTATTTGTTTCTCACAACAACTGCGCGATGATATTTCGTCTAAATATAGCCAATTTGTTAGTCTGGCCAATAAAACAAGAAAAAATTGCCTGCTTTCAGTCATCATTTACATCATCTACTTAGCCTTTTCCCAACTACCTATATATTGGGGTCAGCTTTCCAGTCAAGCCGGATTTAGCTGAATAATATAAAATATTTTACGGGGAGCGGCTGCCTACCAGACCTCTACAACCTGGAAGCCAAGACAAGACTGGAGTCAGATTGACTGGCTTCTGACTATCTGTAACGACTGCCAAAGATCTATAAATGACAGCCGGGACCAACGGCTTAACGTGCTTTTCGAGGCACGGAGGAAACTCGTTACGTTAAGATGGTCACCCATCCACAGACCAACCTTGGCAAGCGTTGCTTAATCTTGAAGATCGACCCGTGCGGCTGTTATTATCTAGCCACGAGCTCCTCTACTCAATATCTACTATGATTTTTATTTTGCAAAATTCCGTTATGATCCCTCGGATCACACCCACCATGATTACGTAGGTAAGTAGGTACCTATCCTTATAGGTTCCAAGATCTTTTTAGGGTTCCGTAGCCAAATGGCAAAAACGGAACCCTTATAGTTTCGCCATGTCTGTCCGTCCGTCCTCGCTTAATTTTTGTGACCGTTAGCACTAGAAAGCTGAAATTTGGTACCGATATGTATATCAATCACGCCGACAAAGTAGTAAAACAAAAATTTGCAAAAAACGTTTTGTTAGGGTAGCCTCCTACATGTGAAGTGGAAAGTGATTTTTTTACGTAACGCGACCCGATCGCATGCGCAATTCATACATCCGAGGTAGTCTTGGTGTCCGTGACGTGACCCCTACTCCCTGGCGCCAAAGCTGGATCCAAATGATGTTCCAAATGATGCATATTAGTGTTCCGGAACATTTCAGTGATTCAGTCAGATGCAAAACGTTCCAATCGCAAGTTGGATGACATTTATGAGGATGACACACTGCCCACGCCTAATTTGACGGATGGCTGGATTGGGTTACCATATAAAAACTTTAATGTTAGTTTCACTTTCACTATGAACGTCCTTAACCGCTAGTGTACTTATTGTAGCACCAACCATGAGGCATTTATAAATAAAACCCACTGTGACAGGTACCACAGTATTTTAAATAAATACTTATCAATAAATAATGTACTGAGTCCTTTATATATAAAATGATAAATATGCAAGAATATACTTACCGCATGTATCTAACCTGAATTTTCATAAAAATATATTTTCTAAAGTAATAAAACAAGCTATATAAATTAACCAGCAATTTGTTTGCTGACCAATTTCCTCAAATGATTAAATAATATTATTCATATTTAATTATGTATTAGTGAATGAAATCGATTCAAATTAACACCGCTTAATTTAGGCGATTATAAGGTTAAGTATAATCTGTGGCAATTATAATGCTTGCAACACTTATGCACTATGTTCATTACCGAAAAAAATAGAAAAATATTAGGTACGAGGTGAACGTTCAACGTTTGTGAATGTACTTCACAATCGCAAAACTCTGCTAATATGTGACTCATTACAATTTGTGAATAAAGATATTCGTCTTTAAAAACAATGTCTAGAAATATTGTTTTCGAAGGGTGGTTGACAAAATCTCCACCAAACAGGCGTATTTGGCGAACGGTGAGCTCAACTTTAGCTTGGCATTTTACCTTTGTTGACAGAGTAAGTGGTTGGGTATAAAACAAATTTGGCTGTAAACATTTCCAGATTAGAAACTGCTTTGATAGCTATTTGTTGCAGGTGCTAGACGAATTTGTGTAGTGTTTCGTTTTTTTACTACAGAGATGGCGCAGGCGCTGGTTTGCCTTACGGCAGTCAGGCGAGCTCCCAGGCCAATATTTCTTAGATTATTATGCTGATCGCAACTGTCGACGACTCAAGGGCACTATAGATCTGGACCTCTGTGAACAAGTAAGTGAATAAGTGAATGTTCAATTACAAACCTACTTTAACCAAACTTGAAACTCTGAAGGTAAAACCACCAGGTTGCATCCCATTTGTTAGCCCAAGAGGTTTTATTGACTTTCTGTCCAATCTTGACTACTTCACAAAGTTATTTTCGTACTGTACTTCAACTTTTAATCATATTCAGTAACAACTCCGGAGGGTTACCGGTTTCATACAAAATACAAATGATTAAAATAAAAAAAAATGTAACAGTGTTATTATGTGCATAGTTTCTTATTCATTCAAAAATTCATGGATTCTGTTACAATAATATACATGCAAAATAGTGTGTTTCTGTTATGTTTTCATATTTAAATGGATTTTGTTATCACATAACTGGATCTGGATTAGGGCACGAGATAATGTCACTCCAGGACTAAGTTGCTTTTGAATAATTTTATTTAGTAAGCAAAAGTCAGTTCCGTTTAAAAAGAAAACCTTAAACTGTGAGTGAAGACCATTTCCAATCTCTTGGTATGTAACTTGACATTTCGTTATGATTGTCCATTTAAAATAAATTAATATGTGGTTTGTGATTCACAATATGAGAATAATAATTTAGAGTATTCCGATAGAAACACTTTAATTTTGTTTTACTGATCATAGTGATCATACTCTTAAAATGTTTTTTTCAATATCCAAATAATATGAGAACACTGTTCTGTGTACTTGTGTTTGTGTTGTGTTGCCTTTAATTCATGAATCCCCGACCGGTCTCATAGGACCATGCTGTTATTGTCTTACTATTGTGTCTCGTTTCGCGGGTATTGATAGGTTAACTAGAAAGTTACTGAATATGTTTGAAGTGAAAAACAGTGATGCTCAACGATGTTGTCCTGTCGCATAGAGACACTGTTGTCATATGTCAATGTTCTCTGGTTCACTACGGTGGTTCGTTACTGTGGGCAAGTGCATACAGTAAAAGAAGAATTCCTCAATGCCTGTAAAGCTAACCTGAGGAGATTTGAAAGCCACCCCAACGAGCATGCTACCAAGCTGATAACTCGGTTTTGCCACAAATGCCTTAAAAGAAAATACATCTTGTCAAATTAACCGTAATATTTAATATACTGCTGTTTGTTGTCCCTATTAAAATAAAATAACCACGACAGACGTAGTACATACTAAACTTAACGTCGAAATATGAAAAGTTTTCCTCACACACTCCATATATACCTACCACTCTCTCAAGAAATCGCTTATAGTAGTAACCGGTTGCAAACCTTCTTCTGCCCTTATCCCATATTACTTGGGGTCAGCGTAACACGGTTTTTTTTCCATTCTGTCCTGATTGCATATAAACCCAGAAAAGAAATGTTTGAAGTGTGTCAAATGTTGAATTATGTTATGTAAAAAAGTGTGTTATGTGTGCGAACTTGAGCTACTTAGGTGACATCAGGCATCTCACAGTGGACGTGGGATATGTCCTACATAATCAGTTGTAAATATTTTGTGGAAGCAGTCTTGGACCCCGTGGAGGAGAGATGATGATAATGTGGTAGAAGCATGCTCATGACCATAGTGCTCTTGATCATCTGAAGGAAATTCTACAGAAAAAGTTGTTTTCGTTCCCACAAAGTGACAGATTTACACTGAAATCTTAGAAACTAGCTGCTCAGGGTGCAGTTTTTTTTATGTTTTATAGACTTGACTGCGTTCCCAACTGATGGTAAGCAGTGATGCCATCGTAGACGGTGAGGCGCACTAGTTTATTAAGAGCCTATTCTTATATGTTTCTTGCAATCTTTATTCTAACAATTACCAGAAAATGAAAATAAATAGTCAATTATTTTTTATTTATAAGTATTGATATCATACGCTAGATGGCTTTGCGAGAAGTTACCCACTTCTACTACGACTAAAAACTTAAAATAAATATTAAATAAGCGGTCGATTGTCGTTCGTACAGCTCTGAAATCGTGTTTCGTTCGGCGGACCATAGTTTCCCAAAGGGGGTGATACTGCCCCCTTGTGCCCCAAGGGGAGCTTGAACTTTTCGGGCGGGAGATAGCGGGTCCAAAGATAAATAGGGGCGTTAAAAATAATAATTTTAATCACGACCACGAGTAGTACGATCACATAGAGAGAGGGAATTACTGTTTAATTTGTGATTATTAATAGAACAGAAAGACGTATAAAATTGGTATAATTAAATATTATGTTCAGGGGGCGTGGGATTTCTTTAAAGGGGGCGTTAGTCCATAAAAGATTAGAAAACTGTGGGCTAGACGGTATGAGCGTTCGTTCGGTTCGATGCTAAATTCTCGTGCGTATGCTTGCGAGTTTCGTATTAACGTTTGAATCCCCAACCGGTCCAATGAGACCGCGCTGTTATTGTTTTACTATTGTGTCTCGTTTCGCGGGTATCTGAGTAATTAACATCTTCATCTTTAACCATTATTCTAAATAATATACAGTAAAAAGCAAAAACACATTTAGGAAAGCAGATTTATCGGCACAATTGTGCCGATAAATCTGCTTTCGGAGAGTGTGCGTGGGAATCGCATGATTTGATTCCGCCATCTTCTATATACGCATCAACCCTTACGTTGTTGAAATCTCTATGGTCCGGACTAAGCGATTTGCTTCATCGTTTTTACGGCGTAAATCGAAGGACTGGAAAAATTTGGCTGCTGCGGTCTTCCCGTACAAAAACACCTTTTAGCCTATCAATACCCGCGAAACGAGACACAATGGTAAAACAATAACAGCGCGGTCTCATAGGACCGGTCGGGGATTCATGAACTAATCCGTAATTTTAGAGTGGTTTTTTAAATCTAATAATGACAGTCTTTATTATTCATTTCATCATCATCATCATCTCAGCCGAAAGACGTCCATTGCTGGACATAGGCCTCCCCCAAGCGTCGCCACAGTGACCGGTCCTGTGTGTCATTTACTTGAGAATTTTTGCCAAGAAATAAGATTCTCCCATACAACCTTTAACATCCCCTAAATTCGGTTTATAGAGGTAAATTAAAAATTGAAAAATGAATGATGAAAACATGATTTAATTACTTCGGTTTCTATTTATGCTAAATTAAAAGAATACTGGTCCAAAGGAATAAAAGTCAAACGAATTTCCTCCTATTCATCTCCTTACAATTAAAATTCAATCAATTAGGTACCTGCCTTAGCCTTGACCAGAAAAGGAAGCCCTATGCAAAAATACACGTTCCTAGCTCCAACAGTTTCGTCGGCTCGTGTAAAAAATGCCTTTATTCCCATTTGACCCCTTGATCTGGCCTTCAGGGTTGTGATTGGCCTATTTAGTTTCATCTACCCCCTTTGTAAGTATAGTCCATCCCTTTAACGGGCCAGTTTAGGTCATCACATGTTTTGTGGTAGTCTATCACATACCCGCGAAACGAGACACAATAGTAAAACAATAACAGCGCGATCTCATAGGACCGGTTGGGGATTCAAACATTAAGAGCAAGTGGTAGGACGTCATGGACTTCAAAGTTACTGCCAAAATTTCTATTTAAGACCTTGTGGCTAGATAATAACAGCCGCACGGGTCGATCTTCAAGGCGCGCGTGTACGTAGGTTTGTCCACAAAAACTTCGGGCCCCCTTTTATACCTTTAGGGGGCGAATTTTTCAGAACATTGTCTCTTAGTGCTCGTCACATCAATGAAAACCTTGTGGAAAATTTTACGCTTCTAGTCCCGGAAGCGTATTGCCAAACTGTATACTGACCCAGACACCCATAGTCTGTACTGAACTACGTCGTGCTCATTGAAATCACAAACAAATTGGAGCAAAGTACATACGAGCTCAGAGCATTCTGAGATTGTATGCACTTTGCTCGCTTGTATGTAAAGCAAACTGTGACACGCAAATATCTGTAACTGACTATACAACGTGTTTCATAATTACCCGTAATTTTTTGTTATACTGTTGCGGTTGTTACAACTATCCGTGAAACTGAACAACTTTCCATAAAAAACATACATTTGTGAATTAATTTAAGTTTTAATTTAAAGAAAACCCATTGTTAGTACGACTAAGGGCCTGTTTCACAATGTCCGAGTAGCCACTACTTCCCGAATAAATTCAAAAATGGAACAGAATTTGTATGAAATTATCTGCCAAGTAAGATATTGGCAACTTAATCACAGGTGGTAAAATAGGCCCTAAAAATAATTTAAACTGTAACAACTATACAGGCTGTTAAAAAAACTATAAGGGCCTATTTCACCACCTATGATTAAGTTTCGAGTATCTTACTTGACAGATAATTTCATACAAATTCTGTCAAATTTTTGAATTTATTCAGTGAGTAGTGCCTACTCGGACATTGTGAAACAGGCCCAAAGTGTTTCCAATTCCAGTATTTATTAATTTTTCATAAGAAAGATGTACTGACACAATAAATTTTACCTGTTTGTAATTTCGGTAAGGTAATAATTCAATTGAGTCGATATGATAAGTAATTGATAACAAATTAAATTAATAAAAGAAGAACAGAAAATGGCGATTTGCATTGAATGCCAAAAACAAAAACTCAAATAGCAAGAGATGGCGTCACGCCATGCCTTTTGTGCTTTATTTCCAAATCGAAAGTTATAAATACCTAGGACAAATATAAAAACGGAGAAATAAAAAAGGAATTAAAAAAACTTAATAGACCGACTGCCAAAAACCGACTTCAAAACTGTAATTGGTTTGGTTAATCAATAACGCAAAAGTGCGAAATGAAAATTATATATTACAAATATCAGTATCTATGTCAACTGTTTTTCTATCACCATAATCGTCCCGCAAACTAGCCAAGTGACAATCTTATTCCAATTATTAAGGCTTACATCGATCTATAAATAACAGTTATGAAGTCGGTTTTTTTAAGGAACTCTATTTTTTTTACACTTTATTAAATGAAGACCAATGCTCTCCGTGTATTATTGACGCTGGACGTCTGGACTCGTATGTATTTTGCTCTAGTATTTTAAAGCAAAATGTATTTTGATTCAGACACTCTCTGAATAGGTATACAGTTTGCTCTTCAACTACAAAGGCAAACTGCGATCGAACTCAGAGCAACCCCGGTCTGGGTCAGCATACAGTTTGGCAATACGCGTCCCGGAAGCTGTGCGTTGAAATGTCAGTCAGTTCTTCTGTCTTTTTTTATTTATTTATACAGATAGATAAGATGTTGCTATTGTCAAATAGAATGCTTGATCATAGATATGCAGATATTGTGCAATACATTATACTGACTAACTTGTAAGTACTAGTGATGTAACGCATCCACACATTCGCGAACGCGACGTTCAAATTCAGTATTCGCGAATACAAATGTTCAAACAAAGTGTGCGCAAAATGTCATACAGATTTGACATTTCGTGTCAGACAAGTTTAAACCGAACAAAGCAGAGCTGTTACAGACTGATTGAAAGAAGCTGTTTAAGTTCATTTGAAAAGATTTGAAGTTAGTATTATTGTATTGATAAATTTAAGTGATATAAAATATGGCTTCAATCTTTTCTAATATATGTTGTTCGCAATTTATGATACTGAAAATGTGTAATACAAGTTGTATGTTATAGAAATATTAAATCAAATATAAAATTGTAAAAACATATAAATTTTATTGTCATTCTATATTAATTTAATCCATAAATTAATCTTTTAGTTTGTCAAAAACATTCGTATGTTTTTTTGCGAATGTCAAAAAAGGTGCGAATATCGCAAAAACGAATGCGAATATCCGTAACATCACTAGTAAGTACATGCAGCAGTGCAGAATACAGCAACATAGGCACTTATCACTATCAGGAGCACGGATATAATTTCAATAGGTGGTACATGATCATTATATTTTCTAAACAGCAACTTTGATTTAGCATCAGTGTCGACTGAACTTCTTTGTGCATCACAACAAACAATATTTTGTTTCAACTATCAGTTTCAGAGTATTGATTATCTTGTCTTACCTTTTCTTCAGTCAGGTAAATATAAATCCTATCAGTGTTTTTGATCGAGAAGTGTTTTTAAAAGTAATATTAACTTCAGTGATTTTTATGTAACGTAAGTTTAGAAAAGAGGAATCTGGATCTGATTTTTTATTAGTATAAAAAAACCCCATCAATTCACTTTTTTTGTATTGTTGCTTTATTTAAATGTCAGAAATATCAAAATACATTATGCAGCGTTTATATTGAAGTAGTTACGAATAGTGTTAAATAAAATTTGAGTCACTACGTAAAGCAGGGTTTTTTTTTTAGAATTTTTCTTACCCTATTAGAATTAAATTAGATTTATTCAATGTTATTCGCATTGAAGAATTTGTACACCTTATTTGTATAAACGACAATACACGAGGATGATGAAAACTCTCTTTGTGTTATCAACAAGTATTTATGTTTAGTTTTCCTGCCTATAGAAACACCGCTTAAGAGCACCCGACCCGTGGATGCTTCCCATACAGCCGCGCTAACGTGATTATGACATAATTACTTACACATGTTCGTTTAGATTTATTTTAGGAACACTAATATCTTGCGGTTTAGCAGGTTTATATTGAAAACAAAACATTTTGTGTACAATTATTTCTGTAAAGGCCTCTGGACATCTGCTATTTTACAATACGTGTATTTATTTTTGTTTACTTTTCCTACCTTTAGAAACACGCTTAAGAGCGCCCCACACGTGTGGATACTTACCATTCAACCGCTCTTACGTGAATATAACATTATCATCTTTATTTAGATATTTTAAACATTAATATTTTATGTTTTAATAGGTTTCTATTGAAAAGAAAACATTTTGTGTACAACTAATCCTGTAAAACCTTTGGTCATCTGCTATTTTGCGTGAACTTTGGCCCTCCATTATCTACAGATAAATCAAACAAGGAAAGAAAATGAAAATATATTTATGCTAACTTTGCACAGATGCTGAAAGAGGATTTTTCCAACAGGTGTTAAGATTTTTAAAAACAACATCCCTGTTGTAAGATTTGTGAAATATTCGAGTGAGCGATAGAAGCGCTTTTTTCGCGTGATCTCTTTATCAAACATGACGGATGAAATAAGTAACAAGTTTTTCATACTCACGTTCACGATAGACGGACCGGGAAGTGCCCTCGTAACTTGCAGTCATTTACCTACTTCTACCTAGGTATAATATTGCCCTCAATATAAATAAAGTGTTGCTACTAGCATTTCTTAATTTTGTAGTGTTATGAATGTGATTATACTTGTTTACGTGTAAATTATATATTATTTTTTAAGTCCCTAAACGCGTCTGTCTGTCACTATATTCGAGATAAACTAGTATAGGATTGATGAAGAAGATTTTCATGCGATTTTCACTAATTTTCACCAATAGATAGAGTGATTCATGAAGGAAGGTTTATAATTAATACATGTTTTTAACACCCGTGCGAAGTTTTTGTGACCTATGTCACTAGTATATTTATATATGTATTATAATACGGACAAAATTATGTTATAAACAATATTCAACAAAGCGAGATAAATTTAAGTCACTCACGGAAGGTATTTTCCAACCTGTTTTACCTTGTAATAACGACGATATTGGCTTGCCAAAAACATCTCTTTTAGGCTCGGTTTTTCTATTAAGTATTTTTGGATAAAATGTTTTTAATTATTGAATGAAATACGAGTACTCACTGCTGATTTAAAATCGAATCATCAGTTTTCATGACACACTGAAATATCACACTACTCATCTAAATTTCAAGAACTGATAGGCATGTTAGTAAATCGTTTACGTCATTCAAATAATATATTTTAAAGATAACTGCTGTAATCACTTATTCATAAAGAAATTATTGATAAAAATAATCTACTTAGTATTTAGGTCAAAAACTAAACTCGTTGTTAGCAATACACAAGAAACAGACATTTTGGCAAGGAAAAAATATATTTACGAGTATGTTCGTTCGAACCGGGATTTAACACGACGCATAATCATCATCATCTCAGCCGAAAGGCGTCCACTGCTGGACATAGGCCTCCCCAAAGCGTCGCCACAGCGACCGGTCCTGTGCGTCTCGCATCCATCGGATTCCCGCGACCCTAGCCAGGTCGTCGGTCCACCTTGTGGCCTTCCGACACTGCGTCTTCTGGTAATAACTAATAATAAGTATGAAAACAGCAAATGATAAAGAGGAGAAATTATTTATTTAAGATTTCTTCATCTATCAAATCCTGTTTCACATCGCGGTTTAAGAATCGCTACAATTCTTGTTAGCCTTAGACAAAGGTGGCAGGCCGGAAGCGCTTTAGAAGAAGTAGCTCAATGATTTTTTTCTTCCCAGGTGGATGCGGGGCTTCATATGGAAAGGAATGGCCAGGCGCCACTAAATCCTAACCTCCGAGGATCTGTCTTCACAATCCAAACCCAGAGAAGAACTTATCACCTGGAAGCTGATTGTGAAGCAGAGATGGAGAAGTGGGTAGACGCCATTTGCCGGGTTTGTGGTCTGCGTGCCACCGAAGACGTACCACCAGCTACCGTTACCAGACATAATGCTCTAGGTAAGTGTTTATAGTATTTTGGTACAAGTCTTAAAAAAAAATATAATAAAATTTGTCATCGTAACCGAGGTGGAATTCTAGTTATGGAGTGTTACAGTGACAAATTTTCACATGTTTCAAACTATGTTTTTCAATACACTTACGAAGAGATAAATAAACAGGAGCTAAATAGCGACTCGTGGGAATCACTTAGCGCTCAACCCGATACAATTACTAAGTACAATAATTCATGCCGAGGCGAAATCATGCACTTTTCTGTACTAGTACGCAAAGCAGTAAGTAGGTTGCGTGCCTAAAAGTGGGTTTTCGAGTAAGTGTAATGAAAAATATTTTTTTTATATTATCCTATGTGTCGCTCTTGCGTAGAATTGTCTATGAGAGATTAAAGTAATACATCATTGAAATAATAGTAGATTACACTTGTAAATTATAGGTCTCATCTGCATTCATTGCAACTAACTCATTTAACAACGTTCATTTGTGAGTTAACATTTTGTAAATAAAATTTTCTATAAAATAATGGCAGTTACTGTGAAATTAGAACTTACAAGTTCGTAGTAACCTAACGAGTTTCTAGACTGTTAGTTATTCATCTATGTTTAGGTCACACATAGTTGACACGCGATAAAGCGCTCTGGTAGGCTGTACTTATTAATCGCTGAAATTTTCAATATAATATTGCTGTTGGTAGCTAAAATTAATGTAAACCCCCGTGGAGTGGAATACAAAAGCCTTGACTGATTCTAGTTTCACGTGGGAGTAACTAGATTGTCCTCCTCCCTTGTGAGGCAGGCTGCACTTCAGTCGACCCTCAAATCGCGGCGCGCGTGGTCACTCACTGAACGTTACGTTTGAGGCGCGAAATTAACAACAAACAACATTTAACTTTTCCCAAAGGTAAAATTAAATTTAAAATTAGAAGCATGAAGCAGTTTAGTGATTCCTTAATCTTTGAAAATTTATTATTCTTTTTTCAAATTTGTAGGATTTTATCTTAGATTTGCGGATTTTTTCGAATCCTTCCGAATAGTGTTGGCTAGAGCGCTCTGCTATTTTACTTATTTTTTTTCTTTTAAAATTACTTATTTGATAATGTTTTTTCCTAGATTGCATTGAACTTAGAGCCCCTAACCCTCCTGGACCTAGCACAAGAAGAGGTACTAAGGGAAATTATAACAATATTAGTAGATTAGTGAATGAAACATTTTTTCATTGCGATAATTATGAATGAATTTTATTTTATTAAGTTTTTTTTGAGTAACCTACACATCAACCACAAATTAAGAACACGGTTTCTTATTTTATCTGACTTTAATTTTGAAGTTTTAAGAGTGTATTTACACAATGTTGCAATAAGTCAGTATTAAGAATACCTAATTACATATGCATTATAGTAAAGTGGTTTTTGTATAGCTGTTGCGTTTATGCTTTTGATGTGGAATGCTCCAATGTTAGGCACGAACATTCATTAGTGCACCTTAAGCTTTGTTCTGGTATTATTTTTGGCTAAAATCAGGCGAATTCTCTGATAAACTGCCCTTAGTTTGCGATTATGTTTTGTTTGCCTCCCAATAGTTTATTGCCACGCATTAAATAGCAATAGCGATTGAACTGCTTCTGTGCTGCCGTCCTTTAGCTAAAATGCCGTTATCTGACAATTGACAGACTTGTTTTTAGATGCTAAAAATTCTATATTGATCTGCCTAAGGGGCTTCGCCCACGGCGACTTTTCGAAGCGATGCAGTAGCGTGCTACTAACGCGCTACAGTCGCGATGCAGTAGCGCGTTAGTAGCGCAGCTGAGGCGCGTTTCAAATACGACTGTAGCGCGTTAGTAGCGCGGCTGACGCGTTTACGAAACGCGCGTCAGCCGCGCTTCAAAAAGTCGCCGTGGGCGAAGGCTCTAAGCAGTATTTTTCTTATAACAATCATTAAACCGACTATCTAATAGTTGTTGCAAGATAAATTAATAAAATCGCCATTAAAATCCCCTGATTTATACGAAATTTTACGCAGTTTTTTGTGCGTAACTCAAAAAATGATTTTGTCAGGTAACGGCATTATAGCTTAGGGTCAGTTTACACCGACCCGCGATGCGACGATGCAGGAAGAGGTCAGTAATTTCGCGCTGCGTCGCGCGCCGCCGAGAGACGCATCACAACGTTACGAGGCACATAGTAAAATCGTCGGCAACACGACGCGACGTCGCGAATGTAAAAACGTTCCGCTGCGCAGCGAGACGCTGCGCGACGCCACGCGGCGTCACGAGGCGCAGCGCTGCATGAAGCATCGTATTCTAAATTCTCACAATGAAATGTGTATCTTTTCGTGTAGTAAATAAAGTGCTATTTTAAGTCACTCTATTAAAATGTGCACGCAGCGTCGCGTCGCGTCTCGGTGTGTGCTGACCCTTAAAGACGGCAGTATGTTATTTTGATTCATTTGACTGTCAGCGATATCTGGTTTGTTTGTAATTAGTGACTACGTCAAGAACTCACTACGAGGTGTCAGCAGCACTTTTACATTTAAAAAATAGCGAACGGTTGCACCATTTGCATATATTTTATGAAACTTCAAAAGGCTTCGTTGTTTTTTTTAGCACTGTTCTGAGGTTACAGCAAATTTGCAAAAAGTCTCTGTTTTAATTTTATTTTTAGTCCGTTTTTTCCCTTTACAAAAGGGACTAAACGTGTGAAAATAGAAAGTAAGCTTTTGTCTTGACAAAGCCTTACTTTCTTTTTACACAAGTTTCATGAAGTTGTTTATATTTGTTTATACATAATGCCTTGCTCGTGGCGACTTTCGCGCTCACTGGGCCTGACGCGATGTCTTGCGACAGTTAATAAAACTTTTTACTTCTTAAGTCCAATTGTGGCTCGTTTTTGCTCTATTAAATTTACATTAAATGGAGCAAATTCAGTTTTGACGCCAGGAGCAAACTGCGCAGTGAGTTCTTAGCGTTTGCGTTAGACTTCACATGGACTGCATTTCGATTTCTACTCTTTATATTTCATCGAAGGATTGAGCTTTAACACTTGGTACATTTTGATTTTCGTACTTTACCCCACACTAAGAATTACTCCTGTATAGTGGGTGCGTTTACAAACATGTAAATTCACATACACAAGAAACCCCGACCCGGAACACCGATCTGTATGTAATACAAATATTTGTTCCGGGTTGATCCCCATCAACCGGCGATCACCCAATCACTTAACCACTGCACCAACCGTGCCGTCTCATCTATTTTGTAATAGCATGCAATCAAAATGCAGTCCTTAATAAATAGACCCCATTCCACCATTTAACATGGTGTTTATTGTCTTACAGATACATACCAAAACAACATAAGTACCATCACCACGATGAGCGATCACTACGAGAGCGCGGATGGCACCGGCCCATACATCCCCATATCCGAATGCATCACTGGGGTTCGGGCTGCGGTAAGTAACTTAAATAGTTCAATTTAGCTTTAGCTTTATCGGCCTTATAATGTTCCCACTGCTGGGAGTCAGGCCTCCTCTCTAGGAGAGGGAATGGGCTATAACCCACCACGCGGGCCCAGTGCGGGTTGGTGGATGTCACATGTCTTCGAATTTTGCGAGGACATGCCGGTTTCCTCACGATGTTTTCCTTCACCGTTTTGAGAGCAGTGGTGATGAAATAAATTATACAAAGTAATGCGCCTGACTGGGTTTGACTTTGAATCCGCGTCCTACAACTTGCAAGTCGGGGCAGTTACCACTGGGCCACCACTGCTCACAATAGTTGAATACTTAGATATAATTACGTCTTCGAAGCATCACAACTGGTTTATTTATTCTGCGCTGTCAAAGTTCGTTTCCATTTAAGTTCCCCTTCGAGTCGACCAAGGAAAATGTGTCTGGAAATAGACTGAGGCACAGACTGCCAGCGCGCTATTTGTGCGCCGGTGCGATTGTTACACTCGTTAATCAGTTAAGAGTTGCATCTTCCTCGTTTAAATCTCGAAACCTTGAATGTGATTGAAATACCTACGTATGTTGAAGTTCATATTTTTTTCCCAATATGGTTAGGTACTTTATAAAATACATTTTCGCGTCACTTCCTTAATTTAGGTATATATCAAGTTCAAGAATAAGTTAACATATGAAATGTAAAATGAATTTTCAGATTTAAAAGTTTTGTGTCAAAATAGTTGTACTAGGCTTTGATATCCATTCCATTTTCCGAGTAAACAATCTGTCAAATTACATTATCGGCGAACGATCTAAAAATTCGGGAATTCTATGCATTGGGAGTTTGGGACATTTCGTCGAATAAACGAAATGCATGTGTAGGAAGTACCTGGGAAAACGCGTAAAGCTCATTTCACACTTCGCTATAATATAGCATATCGCATTTTTCTCACCTATCATCTATCTCAGCACAAAACTATCGCTCGCCATACATTTATAATAATAGCAGTATGAACGTGTTCTTAATAAATGGTGTGGTAAGCGATATTGTTGTGCTATGAACGCTAAGCTATATGCTATTATATTATAGCGTAATGTGAAATGAGCTTAATAGCTTCTGATCTGATATCACAATATGATGTGTGCGCGGTGGTATAACTATACACTTAAAATTAGATTTGACATGATTTTAAATTGAACCGTAATGGTCAGATTAAACTATTACTAGATATTTTGCTAATAGAAGTCTGCGTTTACATACAGTTTGAATGCGTTCTAGTCAATGAAATAAGGGTTATTTAAACAATTTTACGAAGAGGTACCTGAATGCTGTATTAGCGTGAATGGGGTTACCTAGAAATGGTGTGAATATTTAACTATATCGTAGAGTAATCGATCGGTTACCTTAACGGTCAGTTCGGATCAAGGGGTGGGACGTATTGGGCACTGACCCACATTGTTTCAGAATGTACTCGTAATAATGCACGTTGCAGTGTTCAACACCGTTATCTAGCTGACTTGAGTGTACGATTACGTACTCGACTACTGTTTACATAACATTTCTGGATTGAACCTGGGAATTTTATGTCGATGTTAGTGGATCAGCGTCGCGAAGCCGTCGAGTGTTTTGTTTTTTGCACACGCTTTAAATCATAGATTTGACTCTTAGATAGGACTACAGAAGTGGTCCTGAAATCTGTATTCGAACTATAGGGTGAAACAGAGTATCGCATTGTCTAATTCTTTAAGTACCTTTCTGAAGTGGTATGTGACTAGCAAAGTAACTGAAGATGAGGCCGCTAAGCGGAAAGTCCATTATGAACGGACTTTCCTGCATAAGTGGCTTCGGGCCTTGTCTGCACTTTTCACTAGTTAGTTGACAGCTTTAGGACGTCAAAAGAACACTTACGGCCGAACGCATAGTCCAGCTAATGGTTCATTAGCGTCTCTAATGTCCATTAAAGTTAAGTATTGTCAAACCTTCACTGAAAAACTGTGTAAAACTGTCAATGTGACAATTTCATAATAGATCGTTTAGAAGTTAAGTAATGATAAACGTTAATGAATGTCTCTGAGTGCGGCCGATAGAGCAGACGTGTTCTTGAATCGCCACCACGGATAGGCAAACACAGGCTTGGATTTATTATAATTATGATTTTAATATATACTTAGAGACATGGGGATTCTTATCTTAAGTTTATCTTATAGCAAAAATATCTAGAAAGATCTTAAAAAATTAACGATCTTAAATGAATTAATTTCATCATTACGTAAAGTGAAAAATCATACTATGTTGCAACAAGAACAGATATTACCCTATTCTTTACCAGCTTTGTAGAACCGAGAAACTTAGCGATTCGGAGAAGCACTACAAGAACCCTTTTAGTCAGCTTGAAGAAGTTTGCAGGAATGCTTGACACTTCTTAGTTCTTAAGAGGGAAATACTAGAATAGGAATGAATACTGGTAAAGTGCAACCTCTAATGCAAATAGTGCTAAACTTTTGAAGGACTTGAACAATGGTTTCTTCGAATCGAACAAGATGTTTGAGAATATCTAATGTTGGGTTTTAAGGGTGCCAAGAAATGAAATAATATTCAGTTCATTTTGAACGTACCTTGGTAGTGAATTCCGAGTTTTAGAAACTTATAATTTTGAACTGATAAAATATGATACAGAATTAAAAAAAATTGTTTCTAAATATTTGCATTTTGAACTTGACTTTGAACAAAAAAAAAATACTAGCTGTTCTTGTAGAGCGCTTTAATAATGTCTTTATAAAGAAATTAAATTTGTTGCATCCTCGTGTCCTTTCATGCAAATGAATTCGCGCAAATGTCCAGTAACTTAGAAAATGCGATATGCTGTACATTACATGAGATATGCTCTATTACGTGAGTCATAGGGATTAATTAACTTAACACACTTGAGAAATGCGAGAATACAATCTATTCAAATAAAACACTTGACCGTCGTCATTTAAAAGTAAAAATAACATTAAAAAAAAAAAAATGTTCCCATTGTTGGGATTTAGGCCACCTCTCTAAGAAAGGGAATGGGCCGTAATCCACCGCGCGGGCCCAGTGTGGAAATTAAATATACAAACCTACTCGGAAATCGGAATTGAATAAAAAATCTGATGCCGAATACGTATTTAACTCGATTTTTTTCTGATGCCGCGTATGTAGATGTACTCGTACTTAACTCAATTTCGAAAAACTAATTTTAGTTGTGCCCTTGTGCAGAAAAGTTATAATGCCAAAATCATGAACTCGCGGTCGGACTGCGGATGTATTCCCACCACTTCTCTATGTGCAATTGAATTTTGAATTCGGGATAATTTTCAAAGCATCAAACTATTTCATAAAAGGTAAATTTCAACTTTCAATTAAACCTGTCGTTTTAGTAGGACAAGTTTTTATACAAATATGGATTCAAATTATAAATTCAAGGGTTGATATTTCGATCAGATTTGCCAAGTACGCAAGAGGTTATAGTGCACAAGAAAAGGTGTGTGCAAACACAATTATGCATTCCCTGTTCCTTAGTCGGATAGGGCGGCAATTCAATCGGAGATCATAGTCACACCACCGCCTTCTAAAACTTAGAGGTAGGTAGTAGGTACTATAAATTCTTAATGGAAAAATCCGATAGCAGTTTTTGTGTGAACCGGAAATCGAAACCAGGACCCAATCTGACTCTGCAGTCGCGCTTGCGACCACGACGCTAACGAGGCATTATAGTGTATCAAGCTTCCATAGTTGGGATCCCCATAGTTGGAGAAAACTGAATAATATGCAGTGATTCAGTTTAGCTTTGAGGTTAAAGATCTTGGATCTACATGTCGATAATGTCTTGATTGGCGGAACCAGATCACAAAATTAAATGTTAGTCGAAAACTCATCGGAAAATTACCGCCGCACCATTGACTGAAGAATCTCCCCGCGGCTCACATAAAGGCAAAGCTTGCTCATGTATAACAGTCTCCAACCTTTCCCATAATAACTATGGTAATGTGTGCTAATATAACCTGAATACTGATCTCATTAAACTTAGCCACCTTGTAAGTAACTGCGGTCGATTTATTTTCAACCTGCGTGATTATGAAATCCGTACATTGATTATTTTTTAAATGGATACTCAGTTGACAGCGTATAGCACCTAGGGCCTTGACGGCCCTGTTTTTTTTTCGGGATAAGTCTTCTTCTCCTTACCTGACTTCTAATATGGTGGACACTGCGCACAGTGAAAATTCTAATAGATACTCTGTACACGCGCAGTCGCGCATCATTAAGAGGTACAGTGGTGACGCCATAGAACAGATGATGGTTAGAATGGCCTCTTAGGCGGGGCAAGCGTGCCTCAACGTAAGAGCATGCTCATAATTCAACTGGTGGCTCAACCGAAATTTGATTGACACCGGTCGTCAATCGCACTCATGAATACTGTAACAGTGTACGAAGCTCCGTGAAAGAACAGATTTATGCCGTCTTCACCATTGCAACGTGTCGGAAAAGAAGCCAACTGTGTAATGTCACCCAGGAAGGGATTACTCTTCACAGGTAAGTCAAAGTTTGTTATAGGCAGTTGTTATAATTATTTTCCTATTAATAGATTATGAATTTAGTTTCGAAGTCTAATGGAAACACACTTTTTTAGGTTTCCAACAGATCCAGATATAAGAAAAATATGGGTAAAGGCAACTGGCATAATTAAAATAATAAAATTCAGCATAATTTGTTTGCAAAATTTTGAAAGAAAGAGTTTATTCCAAAAAGGTCAGAAAATAGATATTTCAAATCAAGACCTTACGACAATGATACGACAAAACTTACATGCGTTTGATGGATCATTGAATTGCCTTCAAAATGGTTGAGCTTAGTGGGCTTGAAGCTCGCGTCATGCTCGTGAACGGGCGCCGTCAGTTTAGACTGGTCAAGTCTTAACTACCAGTGGGCTAACTTTAATTTTTTTTTTAATTTATATTTTTCATACAAAATAGAATCCACAAGAGATAATTTTGATTTTTGTAACTCGTACATAATTTAAAAGAGCAGAGTTTCTTGCACGTTCTTCTCCATAGATATCTAAGTTTTGGAATAATTGTGTAATTAGCATCATTTTTCTGACTGGTCAATGTTTTGACAATTTAAAAGTGCCTGTAACTGGTTTATTTCAAATAAAAGTTTTAATTTGATGTTTTTGGTTTTTTTATTTTTTTATCATCTTTTATTTTTCATTTTTATCATCCATCGTGTTGGTACAACGACCGAAATAATAGCAGTAACTATGGTCTGTTTTTTAAACCCGGAGACCAAATTGACACAAGTAATGTCAAATTTACTATAGGAATGACGCCAGTTCTTTTGTGTTGAAATGTCATTTTAGTCTCCGGGTTTAAAAAACAGACTATAGTCCACTAACGGGAATGAAACTTTTCCCTTAGGTAGCTTACTTTTTCTTTAGGTACCTAGCATATTTTTTTTTCATTTCTATATATTAAAGGACTGTATCAGAAATCAATAGTAAAAAGAATTATGTTTACTAACCGTAACCAAACGAAGTTAGAAACTACTTAGTACTTAGTGGATTGTTACATATTTTTCAGCCGTTATTTTCCTTAAATAAAAATACTCTATGCCTGATATTTTAAGTTTACCATTGTTAAATATACTGTAACTAATTCCGCTTCAGTAATAACAAATTTAATCTATTTTATAAGTATATTTCATAAGTATGGAAGTATTTTCATTTAAAATATAAAAAAAATAGGTAACGTCTGAGAAAAAGTTACTAGAAGTTTCTATTTTATTACTGGTATCTTCGTTGGAATACGGTTTAAAAATCTGGGACTTTTTGCATTTGATTTCTCGTATTGCCCTGTAACATATAACTTAGGTTTTATTTCTGGGGAAAATAAAAAAGTATGATCAAAGTAACAATTATGCCAATATTTGGCATTGGATTTTTTATTCGTTATTTTGAAATTTATTCGATATTAATTATCGACCTTTTAGTCGCCCTAAATTTTTTTTTTGCCTGCATGACTCAACCAATAGCAAACTTGCAATCTAAGTGGGCGTGGTTTGCTAATGTGTGTACTGTGATGTGCGTCCGTATAAGTTTCTTGCCTGTAGAAAGAGTGGGAGACAAGTGGCGACACTAGTTCTAGTACCAATCGGGAACTATTTCCTTTCCATCCTCTATCATTTGTTTCGTGGGTGATCCGACGTGATGTGAAAAAAAGAGGAGGAATATAACTGTGGGAACAATTTTATAAGTTTAAGAAATGTGAAATATCATTTAGTTGGCATTTGACTCTCGAGCGTCTCACTTGTGTCCTGGTAGGCACTAAACACGCGCACTATTACATTTTTGTTATTATTTTTATTTCTTTTCTGTTTGTTTTTTATTAATTTACACATACCAAATATTGGTATGTGTAAATTAATAATTAAAATGTTAATGTTATCAAAAATGATTGATTGAAGGTTGTGGTGTATTGTTTTTTTTTTCATTTATAATTTTTAGTACTGTCTGTAGTCCAGACTATTTTGAAACTAGGTGTATAGTGTAAGTAACTTCGTAAAGGAACTATTAGGAATATCGTCTTTAAAAATAGTAAATTCAATTAAGGAGAACGAAACGGTCCTTTAATCAAGTACGAAATTTAATTTTGATACACAAAGACATTCTACAGCCAAAAATAATTTACTCGCTGTCCCCCGCGGTTTTACCCGCGTCTTTGGTTAGGTACTACTATTGGTTTTAGCGTGATGTTATAGCCTTCCTCGATATATGGGTTATCTACCAAAATAAGTTTTTAATTCAAAGTTCCTGAGATATTAGTTAAACTATTGAAAACAATTTTTTTTTTCAAAATCATTTTCGCATTTTATTTATACTTAGGTATATTTTTTTACATATCGTCGTTGTCAAACCAAAATCTGCTAATGCTGTTTTTGAGATTTCAAGATTTTGACCACAGCCTCTAGATCACTGCCTTATTTCTTATATAAAAGAACTGCTTTGTGCTTATGACCACTAGTTGTGGCACTATGGTCTCAGAGTAAAATGTGCTATGTAACTTCAGGAAAACTTCTTTTGTCAATATCTCAAAAATGTACTTTTTGCACATAGGTTTTGGTTTGACATCGACGATATCATATTTCCTTTTTAAATTTCGTCCACAGTAAAAAAATCCTAAGTTTTGTTGATTTTGACGCCCCAGGCAATAGACTATTAGTTACGAAGTTATGTTCTGATTTCAAATTTATGTTGAGTCAAGTTCATGGGAAGTAACTTTACGAAACAGATAAAGATCCATTGGTTCAAATCGTTTCACCTTTGCAGGATGAACAGAGGCTCTTTACCTTTGAGCCGAAGACCATAGCGATGGGAAACCGAAATGTCGGCCAACAGTACACCAGCCAGCCCCACATTCGGATCAACTCGGAACTCTCCGAGAACGACTCCAACATGAGCGATGAGGACGATGGCTCTTTTCACGCTAGTCACACGAACTTACGTAAGAGTGTTTTTTTTTAATATACAACGTTGATACGATAGAGGGGCTTTCCTTAAATCTTTCCTCTTGAACAGTTTTTGCATGCACTCGAAATATTTGCACGACTGTTAAGTCGAATATAGTGAGTCTAAAATTGTTTTACCATGTTATTATGTAAGTACCTATATTCTGGCAAATAAATTTCATTTCATTTCTGAAATCACGAAAAAAAAACCGCTGCTCCATACATTTTGTCAAATTATTTGAACATAAATGTTTGGAGCAGCCGATTTATTTTTCGTGATTTCCGGGTTGGTCGCATAGTAAAAGTTGCTTATATTGATGAGTACAACAACCCTTTATTAGGAGAGGTAAGCCCCGCTGCACATACGTAGATTTTGACGATTTACGCGGCCAAAACTATTTTACAGCTAAATTCTCTTCTATGTTCAATAAGATTAAAAAATAATAGTTTTTCTTAAAAAACAAACGTATATTTCACTTATTTTGAAAATAAAAAGTACAGTCACGGACAAAATTCTAAGGTTTACTTAAAAAAAAATACAAACACGGTAATACATTTTTTTTTTCATTAAGAACTTAACAATAACATGTAACAGTGACAGTATAAAATATCATTCAGATTCTAAAAAACTATCACCCTTCTCGGGCCCAGATCATTCATCCATTGTCTCCACGTTTGGGTCAGCAGGTAATAAAAGTTCAATAGTTTCATGGAGGAATGCTTTGCGTGAAGGTCTTTTAATTTGCCTCATGCAACTAATCAGAGGGTCGGAACTTAATAAAAGCCTATTATAAATATCTAAATTACATTCCTCCCTTGAAAACTTTCTGGCAAAGTTAAGGCGGTATGAACGGAAATGCTTATTCCGGGCTTCTGCAGCCTCTTCTGATAGCTGTCCAATAGGAAGCAGAGATTTTTTTATAATTTGGCCTCCATGTACCAAAATCTTGTGCATGGTTGGCGTCATAGGATGCCAACCATACAGTTCCACGTACAATTTTGCCGTGTCAAACGCATATTTATCATATTTTTCAATATCAATTTCGTGATTACTCGAAATCGTTTCTAAAATCACCTTGAATCTGCATATCAATTCCAAGTTAATCCCTGTGATATCTGAGGCCAGTTCGGGATTCTCAAAAAACCTTCGGCTAGTATTACCATCATTGGTATTACCAAAATTAGCCTTTGGCATATCAATGAGAAGACCGGTTTCATTCCGAAATCTGTCTTGAATTTCAGATTTCCTTCGGGCTTCTAATGCCTTTTCTTCATCGCTTTTTCTCTCTCTATATTTCTTCACGGGCAGTTTATATGCAAGGTGTATAATGCTTTCAAAAATTCGAATTCTCGCATGTAATACGGACAACCCAAATTCTAAAGCTTGTGTGCTTGTAACGTTTTTTTTCGACAAATCATTAAAGGTCTTCGAAGTAGCTCCGCAAATGTAGCACTGAGATGTTGACTTTATGTCCATGGCTGCGTTGCACACCTTTCCATCAACCATAGTCAATTTGAGTTGGTGTCCAAACGAAAACTCTTGTTCATTTAAAGTAACAATTGTATTGTTTAATTGTTTAATGGAGTCTTGCACATATCTTATCTCTTCTTTAGTAATATCTGTCGTTTCCTTTACAAAACGAAATCTAATTGGACGACAAAACCGTGGCGATGAAGGTGTCGGATTTTGCCAAACAATTTTACTGCCATCCTTTCCACAAACAATGCGCAAAGGTACAAAGGAACTCATAAAAATGTTTGCATCTGAATCAGTGTCATTATTAAAACTTTGTTTGAATTTAGATTGCTGGGACCCGTCACAACCCCATTTACAGATCATCATTAAGGACTTTCGATCTTCTTCGCTAAGCCGCAATAATACGTCTTCTAAATAATATGTTAATCGTTTCACAGTAAGGTCCATTAGGCATTGTATATTACTTTCTGCGCAGGTCGCCGTAACTCTAACAGATTCTTTCGGCGGATAGCATTCTTGTTTTGCTTTCAAGACAAGATCATAGCAAGGGTAATGTCTTGGATTGGTTGCTCTTACTATCTCATACTGCCGTCTGGTAAGATCGGCTTCAACAAACATCTGGAGTGCTTGCAGAGGTGTTAATGGAGGTACCTCATCGTTGTCGGCAACTTTACTGTAGGCCTTTCGATATTTACTGGCCCGAGTTGGTGAGCTAGTAATATCTTTTAGCACTTTCGATGCGGTCCTATGACCTGTTGTCTGCAACACCGATTGAGCAGCGTGGACAAGAACGTCATCACCTATAGAGGCGCGTATTTCTTCGGTTTTTCTTCTTTTACTCCTCTCACTTAATTCCTCAAAAGTCTTGGATGGTCGACCTAACGGGGTGGATGATTCAGTGGGAATCTCGAAAGTTCCCTCTAACCAGGATTGGTTTTTTTTAAGGAAAACATCTTGATGTTTATTTGCTTTCGCCCATCGTTTCTTGATTTCGAATTTCACATAAGAAAATCTTTGTTTTATGGCCTTCTTAACCTCTTCATTGAGCCCATAACGATTAAGGAGAAAATTTTCATAGTAGTCAAGTTTTTCATTCAAAGTTGGTAGGTTTTGACTTTGTATCTGCTCAAATATGTATTGCCGAGTCACTACTTTAGTACCAGAGGTACTAGATAGACCTAAAACAAAAATAAAAAGAGTTTAATACAAAAAAACCCGAACAAAGTAATTTTACTACATTTGACTAATAACTTTCAAAGGGACGTAATTTAAAAAAGCGCGCATTTGCGCGGCAGCTTGTTATGGAATTACATAGTTAGATGCCTTACATATGAAGTGTAATTAAAATTATCGTAGGGACGGGCACAAAAGTACTTTAAAACAGTCACTGAATATTAATTATTACAAAAAAATACATTTTGAGCAGAGTGATGTTTGACTGAATAAAAGTTAAAGAAAGAAAATGTAAATTGGGTTAGTATATATCGAATAAAATCAATTCTTACCTGAATTATCGTAATCCATCACAAACACTTTAAAATGATTAGTTAAAAAAAAACTATAAGCTTGTTAAAGTTGCAAATTTTAGAGCGCCGTGAACTGACACACGCACACTAGGCGACTATCGAATTCCGGCTAACCGAGGGTGGTCGACTCCCGCGCATAAGCGGGGGTAGGCGTATGCCATATTATACCTGGAACTGTAGACTGCCTATTGCAATTGCTGATTTACCGTTATATCGACTTTGGAAACATGACTTTTGGCCGCGTAAATCGTCAAAATCTATGTATGTGCGCTGTCGTATCAATGTTGTATAGGCACGATTTTTGAAAGCCAGATATTGATCCAACTTCTAAAAAAACAGGCCTGTGATGCCTAGTCCAATTGAATTTTTCAGGAAGCCGGATCATTGTCAAACGGATTAACATCACATCCTAGCTTTGTCACATCAATTCAGGAAAAGTTAATTTGCATCGAATTCGGACTAGGCGTGCTTTTTTTTTGGATCTTGATCTGTCCTATGCAGCCTACATCAGTTAATATAGTTATTCAAAATATCGAACAGGCTTTCAGAAATCGGGATTCAGTGAAATACGAAGTGCATTTTTTGTTTGTTGTTGATAATGGTGTAATGACATGTTATTTTTCTTTTAGCAGACTGGGCTGTGACGAAAACATTTACCAAATTGTCAGTAGCTCCGAATAAGGATAATTCCGAAGATGGTATGTAACGTATTATAATTATTTTTTGATTTGCTCTATTTTGATATCTATCTTACATGATGGTTAGCAATGATGGTGGTTTTCGATGGAGCACATTACAATATTTAAATGTTTGCAACGTTAAGAGTACACAAGCGTTCTCAATCCTTTAGAGGCACTTCGCAAGCCACTTAACATTCTGTATACACGCCATAAACAGACTATTTTTATATTAATTTAAAAAGGTAACATGAAAAATAAACAGGCACTTCCCATGGTGGTAGTTCTCATTAGCTTAGTTTTCCTGCACTACAGTGAATAAATAGCATCCCGGAAGGGGTGAAAGCCGGACGTCTACACTAGCCTTATGGCAGCCTTGTAAAAGGACGCTCACTAATATGATTAATTAATGGCGACCAGTTTTTAAACCTAAGAAATGAGGGTGCATTGTAGAAGTCTTCCCCTTTGAACAAAGTTTTTTTAAAGAAGCGTAATGGCAAGTAGAGCTTCTGAGAACGAGGGCGATTTGTTTTCAGGGCAGTGTTGTTAAAGGCTGTTATTGTATTTTTTGTTGCAATAAAGTTTATTCTTTTGTATATCGCACCTCCGACAAAATATGGTTATAACTTGAAAAAGTCGAATACAGAAATACTTAAACTTATATATTATTTTTTTAACTTAAATTTATAATTAGTTTATTACAGGAATACTAAAAAAATCTGATTAATGAATTCGTGACGTTATTTTTGACTTTTTTAAAGATCCAGGTTTTTCGAGTTGTAACCCTATTTTATAGGAGGTTAGATGTGTTAAAAGTATTGTTACCTATATTGTAAGCGCAATTACAATAAATAAAACAATGTATTTCAGGACCACCCGTCCCTCCGAGGCCGCCGAAGACGTTTGCTGGCCGAAGTAGGGAACTCCTCCTACAAAAGGACCCATTCCAAGGACCGAAGATCCAGGAACCGCTGGAAGTGCTGGATAATGTGAGTTGCCTTTATAAGGCAACGTATCATGGAGTACTCTTTTACGATACCTCTGCAATCGTATTCGGAACAAAATCCTCACTTCGCCCCCATGAAGTAAAACATATGTTCCTAATTTTTTTACATAGTTTCCTCATTTTATACCAAACTAGAAATAGTTTATTACGTCAACTAATTCAATTGAGTAAGGAATCGTTTTCGTCCGCATTAATTTCAATTTTTGTTAGAGCGATAATTTCTCTTTTTAGGCAAGTTTTTATTAATGAAAGCGGATGAAAAGATGATTCTCCCATAATAGAGACGCATGGCTATGACCTAATTAATGGTTCACCTCATTTAAACATCAATTGGGAAACCCTACACTAAGGAAAAGTACAGAAAATAAATTACACAAATAGTCTTGAGGAAACTTGTTATTAATAAAATATTAATGTATTGATGTCAATAGGAAAAAAAATAATTAACCATCAATTAAAGGAAAAGAAAAGTGATTAAGTAAAAAATATCGGACCGTTTCATGTCATGAATTTAGGTAGTAAAAATTTATCAAAGAAATGATGTAATATGGTTACTTTATTGGTCATTTTTTGGACTTTAGTTATAGCTATTTCTTTAGAGGTGTATTTTTTATGCACTGCACTTTGTATTTTTGTTTTGCTTTACAAAACCATGTTTACGAACATGTTATGAAATAAAAAAAAACTTGCATCGTGAGAAGGGTGCGTGGTGAGGATGCGTGCATTATAGTTTGGTGTTTTAAGTGTAGGTAATTAAGAAACGAAAGATTTTTACAAAAAAAAAAATTAAAACTGAAAATTGTAAAACAACTTCCGAAATTGAAAACTTTTTTATTTTTCACTTTTTGGTTGTACCCCACATTTTTTGTTTTTTTAATACTTAGTTAATAGTTTTATGTTAAATATAAATAATTAAAAATGTGAAAAGATCGGACTTTCTCGGAATATACCAAATTCAGCGAACGAAGTCGCGGGAAAAGGTATTACTAATATAAAAGAATGAAATAAACTTCAATGATATATTTTTGTACCTCGTTTCCAGCCACCACACCAGGCGCAGCAGGTGATACAGACGCAGCCGACACTGCAGTCGCAGCAAGCGCTGCAGGCGCAGCAACTGCTGCAGGCACAAGCGCTGCAGGCGCAGCAAGCGCAGCAGGCGCAGCAGCGCCTGAGGGTCCCGCGGCGCATGTCGCAGGGCGCTCCCTCGTCGCCTCGACAGCCGCTGATTCCAGTGCGATGCCCTGAAGAGGAAGAGGAGGCCGCAGCTGGACATGGCGTAAGTACACAGCTGTCACTCTCATGCTCACTACATAAACGCCACGGGTGCGGGGTGTGTCCTATGGTACCTGACCTATCTTAGAAATATAAAGAGAGAAATAGGGGTCAGAGTGCTTCTTATTAAACACTGACTGGACGTGGTGGTAGTCTGTGAGCCACACAAACACCACGGGTACGGGCTGTGCCCTAAGTCACCTGACCCATCTTAGAAATATAAAGAGAGAAATATGGATCGGAGTGCTTTTTATTAAACACTGACTGGACGTGGTCGAAATCTAGTGAGCCACACAAACGCCACGGGTACGGGCTGTGCCCTAAGTTACCTGGTCCATCTTAGAACTATAAAGAGAGAAATAAGGGTCAGACAATAAGAAATACTGACTGTACATGGTGGTAGTCTTTTCATCAATATTTCTTCAACGCCCATCCCAAACCCTTCGAGCTTGAGATCCGAAATTTTAGGCAAAGATTCCTTTCATGATTTGAAAGAGATGAGAAAAAGAAAGAATGAATGAGCCCAAAGTTTTTATGGAGAAACCTGCTTTCAAATGAGCGAAACCGCTAGTAGATTAATTAAATATTACCAAAAGAACAGGAAAGATTCTCCTTCAGATTCTTTAAAACCAGCTTTATTTATAATATTACTGGAAGTATAAATACTATATGTAACTGGGTTGTGGCAGTTAGAAAGGCAGTTCATACCACGCAATAATACTGGTATTTAAATATTCAAGTGTAACTGGTTACTAAACGCCAACTCCGACAGTTGGTAGATTAATTGTAATCTGACTTAACCAGACGCCTGTTTACAAACTGAGCGCCAGCTGGAAAATTGCAGTTTGTTGCAGCTAAGAGCAACGAAACTACAAATCATTTGAACAGTCCGTTCGTTCTCAATACATAACGATTGCAAGTAGACTGTGCAACTAGGTTTAGTAAATATTACCGACGATATTTCTAGTGAAATAAACTCTTCTCAATGTATACTGACACCTCATTATCATCTATCTAGCCTTTTCCCAATTATATTGGCAAACCGGATTTAGCTGAATACCAGTATTTTACGAGGAGCAGCTGCCTACCAGACCTCCACAACCCATTAACTGGGGTAACACGGTACTTCATGGCAAGACTGGAGTCAGATTTACTGGCTTCTGACTATCCGTAACGATTGCCAAAGATCTAAAAATGACAGCCGGGACCTACGGCTTAACGTGCTTTCCGAGGCACGAAGAAAATACCGACACTTATAGGTTTATTTATTTTTTTACAGTCCATGCAGTATTGCAATCTGCCATCTATGCCGCCAGCGGTAGACCGTAACTTGAAGCCACGCCCTGCAAGTCACAGCGTCGGCCATATTAATAATCTTCCGATACAGGTATAAAGATCTTTTTTTATTAATTTAGTGGTTGGAAGTGTGAAGCAACTCGCAGCGAATTTGCGATATTATGATAATTGTATTAGCGATAGCTACTGTCGAAATGCCAAAGTGTAAGGGATTGACGACAGCATGTCAATTCTATACATTTTGAGCTGAATTAAACTGTCAAGAAGGGAAGGAACAAAGGATGAAATGTTGAGAAGCCTTTGCGCAGCCGGTGGACAGTTCTGTTCTAGATACCATAGCAAATAAAATAGATTAGTCTCGAACCCAGGGTACTATTTCGAAGGTGATAGTGTTGCGGTTGACAATAAAAGCAGCAAATGTCTTTTTTTGAGGTGGAGTGTTATAAAATAACATTAGAAACTTCTCCTGCTCCTGACTAATGACTGACTAATACCCACTTGAGCTCTTCAGTTTTCCATTGCAATTTAGACTCCTGGTAACTCTTGTGAGCAATTGTGCAGAAGATTTTTTTGCATAATTTCACTGCTGCATACCTGAGACCTCTTTATTATCTACCTGTCTGTCTTGCGCTGCCAAAGATCAATCTTGTTAAGGGAGTCCAGTAATTCCCGCTATACCAGTCTGGGCCTGTTGCGATGTCGCTTGCCATCATCGCAAGCCAAAAAATAAGATTTCTCTTGTGATCGCTTTATAAGTAACAGCACTGTTGCCATTCCATGGCAGCGATATTAATCTGTCGCCATCTTGTAGCGTCGCAACGTTCTCTTTGGTCACGGTTAATAAAACGTACCGTGTACATGAGGCCATAGACTGCGATACAACCCTGAAGAAACACTGCGGCGGTGCCATGGCGTAGCGCCGCCGTTCATGTCAACATGCTCCCCCAGTAATCCATACAACACTGATAACCGTGCCTACGCACGGCTAATGAACAGTGCCTACACACGGCGAAAAACGTGCCGTGTACAAGTGGCCTTATTCTGTAGGATGGCGCTATCACCTTCGGAATTGCAACTTAGTACAATAGATTAGGAGAAGCTTTTTCATAGAAATTGTTCTTAAGATCAATTTTAGAACAATTGCTATCAAAAGTTTAATTTTTAAAATTAGTCTTGTTATTATAGCTTTGCGATTTCAATTTATGTAGGTGTACAGGGTGAATTTTCAAGTAGACTTCATTCTTTATTGTTACTTCGAGTATTTTTCGCTAATTCATATGAAAAATTCACCCTGTATAATCCTATTTTTGTATATAGCTAAATGCAAATTGGCCTTTAGCACTTCCTATTAGTGGAGTGCTGTAACGATATTTTACCTCGCAACCCAGGTCCTCTGAAAAATCTTTCGGAATGTTTTTTAGGATCACTGAATACTAGAATGTGCGAACGATGTATAACCGGTCAATTTTATCTCTATAGAATTTTTTGCCCTTATATTTTGTCCTGTTTATTCACTTTGTGACAGCTGTCTTTAACCGTAACTTTTCTAGATGACATAAAAAATCACTTTTAGTTGCGATTTTGAACTAATCACTTGCACCAACTTCGCACGGATGCAACTTATAAAGGGTGTAAAAAGACCCTTAACGAAAACGAAATCCCCATATTCTACACATCACTGGGATACTTTTTGTCTTCTAGGACATACCTGGGAATTCATTGGTTCTGGAGATATTGAAGGTCAAAGTCAAAAATGTTTTTTTCGTTTTTTTTTTCAAAATCGTGTTCCAAGTATTATTAGTAAACTTTCTTCTGAACAAACATTATCAAAATTATCAATTTATCATAACAAAATATGCATTTGAAGTTAGAAAAATGCAACGAAAACTAAACACAACGAGCGCCTCACACACACAAGCGTGCGGTCGGTTCAACAACCAAGCGCGAGCGGCCGAACGCGCAGCTGATCGGAATTATTATTAATTAATTATTTTTTAAAGACGAAAAAAAAAAGTTTTTTCCCAGCAATAATTTTTGGTCAGAGTTGCTTAATTACATGTACAGAATGTGTACTTATCGGCTTTGTGATCGGTCTTTTTACACCCTGTATATATGTTACTGTAAAAGCCAGAACTACGGTAAATCCTAAGATTTTCCAGTAAATCTTAAGATTTACCAACTCTTAATGGTAAAAGTCCGAACTGTTCTATAATCATCGTTTATTTCGGACTTTTACTACCATTCACTTGGTAAATTTTAGGATTTACCTCAAAGACACGGTAAATGTTAAGATAAATATTACCAAAAGATAGGTAACGATTTGACTCATTAGTAGTAGGTACAATTAGTGTTTAATAATTATGCATTGTTCTGTAAGACTATGGACCGTGTACTCAACACTAAGCTCCTGGCATACCTACCTAGAAACTTATGACATCCTAAGTGACCGTCAATACGGCTTTCGCCGAAATTGGTTAACTAGTGATCTTCTAGCGTATGCCATCCTTATCTGAAATGAGGCCATCGAGAAGCATGGGGAAACGCTTGGCGTCTCTCTCAACATCTCGAAGGCTTTCGATAGGGTCTGGCACGAAATCCTTGTTAGTAAGTTTCCTTCTTTTGGTTTACCTGCTGGATTGAGTGCTTGGATCGCAGACTTCCTGAGTGACCGATCCATTCGAGTGGTCATCGATGGCAGCTCGTCCGGTCAAATGGCCATTAATTAATGCCGGAGTCCCTCAAGGGTCAGTGCTCTCGGCAACTTTGTTCTTGCTGCGCATTCACAATCTGCTTAAGCCTGGTACCTTTGGGTGTGCAGACAGTACTGTTACTGAAAGATACATATCCAATACACGAAATAGTGGGTCACAGATCCAGTCTCTCCAAGTGGCTATGGTTGAGCACTTGAATTGGTCCTTGGAGGCGGTCACTGAATAGGGCAATGCCAATTTTCCGCTAAAAGAAGACAATTCAGTTCTCCTACTTTCCTGGGTGCAACCGTGCCGATAACCGACCATCTTGATCTTCTTGGTGTTACGTTGACGTCGACTTTTGACTTTGCTCCATATATTGAAGCAAAGGCTCAACTGGCTGCTAAAAAGCTAGGAATCCTTGCAAAGGTGAGACAGTACTTCACACCGGAACAGCTGCTCACACTTTATCAAGCGCAAGTTCGATCATGTATGTAGTAATCCTCTCATCTTTGGGATGGATCTGCCCGATATCAGCTTGAAGCTATTGAAACGAGAGCCAAGAAGATCATTGGTAATGATGCACTCGTTTAGTCGAGGCTTCAAAATCTTGAGCATCAACACCGAGTCGCTAGTCTGTCAGGTTTCTACCGGTTGCATTTTGAGGAGTGTGCGTCGGAATTGCATAACTAAATAATTCCTCCTAGCCCGTTCCATCATCGGACCATCTGGCGTACGGCGATGCGCCATCGGTACATGGTAAATATCCCTCTTATACGCGCAAAACGTTTTGGGAACACATTTATTGTACGTACAGCCAACGAGTAGAAACCCCTGCCGGAGTCTATGTTTCCTGATAGCTACAACCCAGGAATTTCTTTAAGTCAAGAGTGAATAGGTTACTTCTTGGTAAACGCGCTCCATCGCATCGTCGAAAATACAAAACCAACATTTACCAACCCTCACTGGTAAAACCTAGCATGTACCAAATTCTAATGGTAAAAGCCCGATTAAATCGTTTCTTTTTCACATATTCTTACATTTACCAACTCGTGTTGGTAAAACCTAAGATTTACTGGTAAAACCTGAGATATACCGTGGTTCGGGCTTTTACAGTAACATATACAATACAAACGTTACACTTTTATTAGTTAAAATCGCTACTAAATCTGTTCCGTGGAAGAGTTACCAGACAACCACGCAGTAATTGCATTTTTTATATAATTTTTAAACAAATAATTTTAATTTTTATTTGACTTTTATCAATTGTTACAATCGAAAAGATTTTATAAAAATTCATTGAGTCCAACCGGGTTTCGAGGTTTTAACATTTTTATGTTTTATGGCACCCCACCATAGTGTTTTACTAGAAAGGAAAAGATCTTCAATGGTCTTAAAATTTAGCGAATGCATCTTAAAATCAGGGAATCTGGTTTTCATGATAATATAGAGTATAAGTTAAAGAATAAAGTGTCAATGAAAGGGCACGTGATTAACGGTTCCGAACTTAAGATCTTTATGCACTTGCCACATTGATATATTGAAAAAACCCAAGATACACACTTACCGTCTCAAAATCGTCCGCATTAAAATTGGCGCATAATTCAAGTTATTTTTTCAACTATAGTTCGTTGGAGTGATTTATCATTGCAACTGTAAAATAAAGGTTTATTTACAGTGGTGTTAAATTCAAACAAATTATACTGGTTAGGGGGTGGGGCTAGGCCGACGGACAACGATGACTTTACTGCATTCTTAACGCGAATGTATTAAAGTAAAAATTTATTTCATTGATTTAATTAATAAAAAATAATTATTATACACATTTGCAAAACATAGTTTAACATGCTCTTAAAAACTAATTCTATGTCGTTTAAAAATAAAAAGTATAAAATATAATTATGCGTCTCCACTCCATGTCTTGTGCTACTGGTTAACTTCTGTCGTAAAATTTTGTTGCGTTTTGTATATAGTGTAATAAAAACAACTATAAGCAATCTGCGCAAGGTTAAATTTGCAAAAAATATGGTTATACACATACAATTACTTATGTACAATTGCCATGACAGTTTCTTAGACACTGCATCTTGGGTTTTTTATATAAAGTATCAATGATTTTTTTATATTTACTTCCAGTTTTAAATAAATCAGTGCACATAATCACTGCTGGCATTTAAACATTTATTCAAGCAGTTTTTCCTTCACTACAATTTTTTCACTAACACCGAATATTTCTACCGTGGTGTAAATAATGTAGAACTAATTTTTGCTTGTGAGGGAGCAGTGGTGGTCCAAATATAACTGACTTATTCATTTTGGCCGTGGCGCTTTAGTTTGTGTAATTTATTTTATCACCACTGCTCTCGAAACGGTGAAGGAAAACGTTGTGAGGAAACCGGCATATCCTAGAATAGAGAAATTCGAAGACCTGTGACATTCACTAACCCGCACTGGGCCCAATCCTCATCCTAGAGAAGAGACTTGAGTTCTAGCAATGGCAACATTGGCACATTATGTTATGTTTTATATTAAGGCGCGGTGAATAGACGACGCAGTTTTTAGTTTTTGTCACTGTTGCTCCGCGTAAAAATGAAAGAGATGGCGCAACGTTTCGTTCGACTCGTTCGTGTTATTTATAATTAAATACATTAATCCTTGCAAATATCTTATTCCAATCGATAAATAAAAACAACAGTTCCCTTTATTATTATATATTACATCACTGTTATTAATATTATCAAGATTTGTTTATAAATAATACAGTTACAATTGCTACAATTTTAATTTAAATAGTTATTTTATGTTTTTTTATCGAGAAATTTTACCGAAAACGTGTTTTGAACACAATGGTCCCCCCATAAATATGATCAAGATTAACATATATTTTTTTAGCTGCTCTAAAATGTAAACATTTGGCTAAAAAACTTTTTTGTGAAGCCTTTTTTCACTATGCACAGCGCCTTAAGTATATAATACT
This sequence comes from Mythimna separata, assembly GCA_030763345.1. Taxonomy (NCBI): domain Eukaryota; kingdom Metazoa; phylum Arthropoda; class Insecta; order Lepidoptera; family Noctuidae; genus Mythimna; species Mythimna separata. The sequence goes on along the minus strand of CM061167.1, from coordinate 13,400,012 downwards.
TGCTGCTACTGTTTAAATAAATTTAAGTTCATAATAAAAATTAAGAGTTTATTCTAACGTTATAACTTCGGTTCTCATTAGGCTGGGCGATTGGGTCAGGTTCAACTATGTAAATAATAAATTAAATAAATTCACGCTCTAAAAGTAAAGTAATGATAAAAATAAAGTATATTCACAAAAATATGTGGATTGCAAGTATAGTTCATAATCTGAGCTTATAAAGCAATACTTCTACAGCATGAATTTCTCTTTTGTAAGAATTAAGTTTTTTTCAGGGCGAAGTTTTTGATATTTAGGTTGATACTATTATAACTATAGCTTAATCGCTTGACTGAGATGATGTGCTAGTTAACTCCAAGCGCGGGAGGGACACGAAACGGAGGCTTTATAGAGAATATGCATGACAATTAATATTAGCTAAGTTAAATTTATACACCAGTAATGTAAAACTACTGTTTGACTGCCATCCCAACAGATGGTAAGCAGTGATGCAATCGGTGAAGCGCACTAGCTTATTAATAGCCTATTCACTCTAGCCTTAAAATCGGACGGGAAGACCGCAACTGGCAAATAGTTCCAGTCCTGCGATGTACGCGGTATAAACGACGAAGCGAAACGCTTTTCCGGACCGTATAGGTTTCAAGAACGTGATGGTGGATAACCGCCATACGTTGTGTTGCCCAATGATAGGAAGGAGATGGCGGAAATAAGTTATGCAAAACTCGTGCATGCATGAAACGCCTATGCTCAAAGCTTTGTAGTTTGGGCTTAACCTAACCTGGGCCACCAATTAGCCCCACCTCACGCGTTTCCACCCGAGTCCAAAGCAGCTAGGTCTCATTTTGCAACACCAGCCCATATGTGGCTGCAGTACTCCACACGAAATATTTAAATGTTGACAAAATCCATAGAAAATAACGCTTTTGATTTTAATTATGTTTTTTGCTGCTATCATAAAACTCGTTAGTTAAAAAACCATGCATATACTCTACTAAACTATTCACCTATGGTCGGGCCGCGATATCCCTCCCGCACTGCATAGCTACCTCAGCAACGTCTCAGTAGATAGAACTGTAAAACTACATCGTTTTTTCTTTCCTTCTTTAAAGGAATTCTCACAATCATACGCAGTGGTCATGATCCACTGCGAGACTTGCACATGTGCAGGCAAGCACTGCAGATGCTGTGCGTGCCGTAGGCTCGACGAGACGTTGTCTAATAGGACGGTCTACCCTAACGCTTTAATAACAGTCATGAATACGGATCAATTTCCGCGTCGAATGACGTCGCAATCGCTGCCACGTCCCGGCCAACCGGCACGGTCGCAGTCTCCGCCGCGTAGGGCGCAATCCGCACCGCCAAAGGTGTCGACTCAGCCGCGTAAGACGCGTTCTCCGCTACTTAAGGCGTCGTCTCCGCCGCCACAGGTGGCTACTCCGCCACCACAGGCACCGACTCCGCCGCCACATGCGCTCACTCCGCTGCGTAGGGCGCCTTCTCCGCCGAAACGGGCGCCGACTCCTCCGCCAAAACCGTCAGTTCATCACCGATCGGTGCAAACGCCGCGATCAATGTTGACTAATCAACAAGAACCTACACGAAAGCGATCAGTGCATTCAGCACGGCGACCATTGCCATCACTTCCATTACCAGCACCATCGCCATCGCTTGCGTTAGCCGCACCATCCGTGCCCGAACGTCAGCCTACGGTACTGTCACAGCCACCGCGCACGGTGACGCGCAAGTCAGAGCCGGTTTTACCTCCAGGACGGCCTATGCTGCCGATTCCAGAAGTAGAAACACCAACAACCACCGCGGTAGGCACAAACATGCTGATAATGCCAAAATTTATGTCGTAGTTAATATAAAGTGTAAGACTTACTACTGATTTTTTTTAAGTAATTGAGTGCAGGAAATTTAATAGAATTAGATCATACGCCGATCGAGCCTGTTACTGTTCCATTACAAAGCATATCCTTCTCTTAAATAGAATGCAAAAGCATAAATCATCACACTTCCTCAAGGTGGAATGGTGATTTTAAATTTACCTATATTATTACTGTTTTGATTATATTATATCGCCCAGGCCAAACCCTTGGATCTGGAACGCAAAAATTTTGCACAGCTGTTCCTTTATGATTAATAAAGAGAATAAGAAAATATTTGACTAAATTCATACCATAAAGTGGGGAATTTGAATAATAATAATAATGAAAACGGGGGTCCTAACACCCTTCGTTTGAAGTCGCTGGCAGAAGCTAAACATTGATATAAAAAATCTGGAAATTACGATATGTTCTCTTTTCGAAATATAGCTGAAACAAATCGAATATTCAATAATTGTTTTGTATTTCCTGTGTTCAATTACTTGTACGAAACAGGTAGTAACTTTGACACTGCGTATTCAGACCATGAAAACAGCATGATAACGTGTCGCAATTTTAATCACCTATCACCTCATCCCGCCACTGTTCTCGACGTTTCCTTAGTTTCCTTTATTTAGCCCAGGCGCGCACTAGCGGCCAGGACGCAGCGGCCATCGAGATACATTACATACATTAGTATGAAACCGCCATAGAGCGCGCACACCTGTCCGCACGCGGCCAGCGGCCACAAGTGCGCGCGCTCTATGGCGGTTTCATACTAATGTATGTATCTCGTTGTCCGCCACGACCTGGCCGCTGGCCGCTAGTGCGCTATGGGTCTTAGTCTATTGCTGGAGACTGCGTTGCGTAGGCTCATTCATAATTATTATTATATTTTCGCATGGCCAACGTGTAACATAGATGAAAATTATATAAATGTTTTTTAGTTTTTATTATTTTATTTCTGTATAATTTATGTACGATAGATTACTGGCAATTGCTAATTGTGTAGATTGTATAAATATTATTGTATTTATAGACCACCAGAGAAAAAGTGCATCGTCTAGTCTGAAAGTAACTTGAAAATCAAATTTTAATCGAAATTTATTGAACTTACATATGCGATAATAAAACATTAAATGAGAGACTTGTGTTTTACGGTTTGTAATTTCGTTACCCTCAGAAATAACGATTTAAGTAAAAGTAGTTTAGGTAAAATTTTAAGTGACGATTTGTATTAAAAAGGATGGTCGTTATTCTTAAAAAGTGTGTTAATCATGGTTTTAGCCAATTTAAAATATAAAAAATCCGATATATAAGTTCCAGTATACTTAGTTAAAAATTTACCAGCACGGTAATTGAAATAGTTGGATTTGCCAGTTCTCTGGTCACTAACTCTGATGGTCTGATGTTTTAGGTTTTGGCGACGGGTACCCGGTCGCTAATATACTATTAAACCGAGTAATTTGTGTCAGTCCGTGTGGAAGCTTACACGACTTTTTATAGTCAAGCCAGCACCGGTTACCCAAAAGCCTGAACGCCTAAACAAGCTTTGCGTGTGTATAAGACCAGCCATTACCAATGGTATAAAGTAGCAAAGATTTCCAGGTAGCGAATAAATATACAGGGTGTACAGGACAGCCCTCCGCAAACTTTTAAGGGCTTGCTCAGTAGACGAATCTGAACATCCTCCCACACATTTTTTTTTCAGGAAATGAATAAAATTTTCAGCCTCACCATACAAAATTATAGATTTTATCGGACAGTTTGTATGGAGAGGTCGATTCTTATTTTCGTTTCCTGAAAAAATTTTTTGTGGTAAATTGTTCAGATTCGTCTACTCAGCAAGCCCTTAAAGTTTGTGGAGGGCTGACCCTTACATCCTTTATTATAATCCTAAGATATGACAGTTCCAATTTCATAATCAAATTTAAAAGCAACCAAACACTCATGAGATAATTAGTCAATACGTCTTTGAAATTTGAACTATTATGTCAAAAAGCATTATAATATTATTATTTTTAAGTTTTTACTAACACTATTATTAGTGGTCTGAAATAAATGTTATTATTATTTATGTTATTGTTATTATTATTCGCCTTTGCCTTGCCTCAGTTGATGTGCACTGACAATCATGTAATTATGAACTAGTTTCTCAGCAGTGATGTAAATTTTCAGGGAGGTTTTAAAATTGGCCAAGGAGACGACAAACCAGATGCGCTGCAGTATTTAGATCTGGATCTGCATACCACAAAGCCGCCAACAAACCAGGTATGTTTGGAAAACAAAAATACTACTACTAGGTTACTTCTAGGCAAGCGTGCTCCATCGTCGGCCACCATCAGGTGAGATAGTGGTCAAACGCGAGCCTATGCATAAATAAAATAAAGATAAAAAAATAAACATAAAATTATATAATTAAATATAATATGAATACACCCTGTATATATAATAACTGCAGTTCCTATTGTTTGATGTGATGATTTCTAGACCCCCCACTGTATTTTACTTATTTTGTGCCACTGCACTTCATTATAGATAGCTGTGCACGTCATTCAATTGTAAATTACAGGTTTTAGGATAAAATTAAAATGTTTTTATTTCACACAAGCATTTTTTTAGATTTGCACTTATAAATGCCAGAAGCTTGTCCACAGTTCCAATTACTCGTTACAAATGGAGAAGACCGGGCAAGACTAGATGTTTTGAAAATTTTCTAATAATATATCTTTGTACGATTTCAGGGCCCGGAGCCAAACAAAACTAACAAGAAGGTTGAGATCACTCACGGCAAATCCATGTCGGCTGTAGACACTGATGCGTACAAGACGGTTGATTTCCTGAAGACCGAGGCTTTCAACATTACCCGTCAGGATGCTGAAGCGTCCAGGAGTTTCCAGTACTAGCACGAGCCACCAACAAGGCCCCAGGTCGCCAGACCCTGGTACTCCTTGTTGAGGAAGAAGTGAGCACACCCGCTGAGGACACCCAGCCAGGTGGATGAGAACATGCCGACTACGAATACCAACGTTAATCAGTGATTAGCATTTAATGAAATGTAAGCAAAAGACTTTTTTAAAAGCTTTAAAACAGACTTTAACAAGGCTTTAAAAATGATGATGACGATGTGTGAGGGATTGGTTGTTACGACTCGTACACCATGCCCATGGACCGAGCTATAGTATTATTGTAATAGCAATAAGAACAGTATTGTTATCGTGTTTAAACTCTGAAATAAATATCATTTTATGTCCTATAAACCTATTAAAAAGTGTGTCTCTGGCTCTCTTACGCCGGATCTTTCTGAAAACAGTTTCATTATCTGAATGTGTAGCTTTTTCGATGTTTAAATACATTTAAATTGAACATTCTATTAATTAAGTGTAGTTCAACTAGTTCATGTGTAAATATAATTTTCTTTCAATCATTTCAAGATTAGATAACGCTATCACAAACTGGATTTGTTCGCAGTTTATCTCATACATCTATATTTATTATTAAAAAAAAAGTATTGTATTAAAGTACTTAATATTATTAAATTATGATACATTTCGCTTAACAATGCATGACAAAATTTTTACTGTATATTATTATAATGATGTTACCAATATATAAGGAATTATAAATGTTATTAGGAGGCATTCATGCTGAATGTATGTTATAAATAGGTTTTAAGTATCTAAGCACTTCTTGAAGGTACGATTGTGTACTCTACTCAAAGACAATTGAAAAAATACAAAATTGAAATTCTTGTGCGTTTACTCTTTCTTATTACTAGTCATAGTTTCTTTGGCACGTGACTCGCTTCACTATTAATTAAGCGTTGACTCTTTTATTCACAATATAAAAAAAAAACTTAGCATTTAAGATTTTTTAAATTAAGCGATTTTAAAACCTAGGTATTAAAACTATTTATTAAAAAAAAAATCGTAGTAAATTGTATTGGATTGTAGTTCGTAGCGAAATTTTTTCTGTCTTCTACAGTATTGGGTATTTACTGTTTATTTCGCTGATGGCGGTGATTATATTTGAGATTATGACATTGTCCACTTTTTGATACAATCTATTTTAAAAAAATGAGATATCTACCTAAATTTTAATCCATCACTCTCATACAAGTAGGAAATTAAGTAATTATTATTACTACTAGATAATTGCATCAAAAGTTAATTTACTCGAGTATTCATGCTAAAATGGGATACCTATGCAGTTTTTTTACCGTCTCCATCCACCATATTTGGGTTTAAAACGCGGAGTTAATATTTATTTCTACTTAATATTTAAAAATGTATTAATCCCAAACGCACAAGAAGACAAATAGATATAACAGTATTAAATAGTTCATAATAAATGTCTACTCATTTATGTAGAAATAAATTAATGAGTTTGTCGTATTAGATTCCTGATTCTTAATTAATTATCACAAAACCGACACTATTGTTGTCGTTCATGTTTACTCACGCATATTACCAAAAAATGAGCCTTTATTCTTCAAAAACATTTGCCATGACATTATAGCAATGTCATTTTTTGAGATTAGAGATTTAAGCAAACCTTTTCTATGTACCCTGGCTTACCTGATAGGCTAACTTTGAAACTCATGTTTCTTCATTGTAAGACGGGACACCGTCTTTTGTTCTTATATTTATATCTTTACACAGGTAAGCTAGTCAACAAATATTATCAAAACTGTAATCTTGAGATAGCCCTTTAAATGTCTATTTGAATAGTTAGGGAATTTTATAATATTTCTTAAAATTGTATATTATATTTATATATATATATATATTGTAGTATAGGGATGGGAATGATGGACTGCTATGTGGCCTGGATTTTTGAAACGTATTGTAGGTAATTGCAAAACAAAAATATAGATATGAATAATTCTCCTGTTAAAATAAAATACTTTTAATGTAACACTGAGTACAAAATTAACTGTCATTGTAATAGCACTTTAAAAGTCGATAATATAAATGATCACTTTAAAAGTTGATAATATAAATGATCACTTTAAAAGTCGATAATATAAATGATCACTTTAAAAGTTGATAATATAAATGGTCACTTTAAAAGATGAAAAACAGTCCTCCTGGATCATGGAGTATAATCCAAACTTCCCATATTAGTAGTCACAGACTATAATATCGTAACATGCAGGTAGCAGGAATATTTTTATATATGTAGAGTGCGTGTAATGAAAGCGCGACATAGAGATTTTTTTTTAAAATTTAATTGGCAACATTATTCAGCAGCGATTGTAGGAAATAAAAAAAGTTGTGAAGTGTCAAGACATGATTCTGCTACTAATTAGTAGGAGAATAATACAACATACAAAATTTTTGGATATGACCTCTTTTTCTCAGGTCGCGTTTTCATTAGACGGACTATAATAATTTATATAATATGGAAGTACAATATTGATGTTAGTCTATCGTCTGTTTTTTAGACCCTGAGACTTTTGAGTTTAAATGTCATTTTAGTCTCATGGTTTAAAAAACGGACCATAGTAATATCAATGTTAAGCACCTTTAGAATTATAGAGACCTAATTCAAAATGTTGAGTTCAAGTTCAAGTCATAGAATGACATAAAATGAACATACCTATCGATAGAAAAGGTCTTTTTAAAAATATAATTATGAATTTAATCAAACAAAGACCTAAATTGTTACGATTTAAAAAAAGAAAAGAATTTTATGATATTTTTTTCTAAATTTTACTATTAAAATAACTAAAGTATAATTTATGAAACTGTCAAAAAGTATTTTGTATAAGCAATAGTCAATTATAATATTTTGTTCTTTAAAATATCGTAATCGCCGAATTCTTTTTCGCTGGTTCCCTAAAACTATTTTTATTGGATTAGGTCTTTATAATTCTAAAGCTGCGGTTAGAAATAATAATGATAAATTATATCATTATCATATATTATATCATTATTATTTCTAATTGATATAAAATAAGTATAAACTATAATAAAAATATTAAAAAAAACAGTAAAAAACAATAGTAAAAGGCTCTTACTTAATTTACGATAAAAACATCCTTGTTTTAATAAAACACAGGACCATTTACGAAACAAGAAATAGAACATTTTAATGTTATTCTGATTTCGTTTTTAGTAAGATTTGCACTCCAATTTATCCCGCCCAATTAAACCAGTGATTTTCATTTTTATTTAAATTATTTAATTTTTACTGGTTATACAGAGCACGCGGTGCACGCTTTACATTATAAAATGTTTTTTAGATTCTTCTAAAAATCATACTGTTATGTAATATAATTATCGTGACTTTTCGTTATATATTAATTATTAAATGGCTCACAATAACTCTGTAAATTTTTTGATTAGGTTTATGATTATGATTACTTTTAGAAAATATGTTTTGCAATTATTAGCAAATGTACCTATGTGAATGATCACTATTAAATAAATACATTAATTATCTAACTTGTGTCCTTTTATTTACCCGTGATTGGCACTTCTTCGTAGTTCTTCTTATCTATAGGTGATTTTATCGTCTAAAGAGTCATTGCAATTTAGATTATTATTTTTTTAGGTGTGAAATCATCAGAATGACTTCTTCCGTTCTTGGGTGTCGAGCGTGACTATGTTAGACTTTTACCGACAAACGCCCGTTTTCAATAACCTACCGCAGTTCATACATAGATTGCTATCCCCGATAAACAGTAAGATTCGGTCTATCAATATTCTGCGTTTCACAATAAAAGATAAGAGATAGCTATCTTTATTCAATGACAGACAGCTTTTTCCCTCTCATCTATCTAAGCTTCTCGAAACGTTTAGTTCTATGCTAATCACTAAAACATTACATGCTCACAACAAATGTTATTTACTTATAAAATAATTAAATTTTAAATTAAATACATTTATTAATTAATTAATATAATTAATAAATGATTTTAATTTGTTAACAGCATAAATTTAATTTAAATAAATAAAGAATCAAAACACTTTATTGATATTTTTTTACAGAACGAAACGTAAAGTGACATTTGTGACAAGTGATAAATGTGTTCAATACGTCAAAACTCAAACTGTAAAAATTTCAGATTGAAACAACAAACCAAAAATGTTAGACGTAATACGTAATATAAAAAATAACGATGACCTACATAGACATACAAAGAAAAATTATATAAATACCTATGGACTAAACAAACCAATGGAAGTATCATGATGTTGCACACTCATTTCGCCGGCGGAGGACTCAGCAACGGGGAACTGGGCAACAAGTTCTCGATACTCGGAGGTAGACTCGAACTCAGTGTTTACCAAACCAGACTCTTGATATCAATGAAATCCTTGGAAAGGCTAGCAATGGTTTTGTGGGAAGCTTCACTACTGGCATTCTTCATGTCTTCCTCATACTGTGTCATTCGTGAGGCAAATGTACAAGAAAGTTCCTCAACATCGTTTGACAGTTTGGAATAGGTCCATAATAGTGAGATGCAGTGCTGGTAGTATATATGTGTTCCGAAAGAGAGTTGATTTGCAGAGAGAGTGTACCAGATGTTAACAAAGAACCTTAATCAGAATTCTGCATGTAATTACTGTTTTTAATATTTTTAATTAATAAAAATATAAGATCTCAATTTTTTTGTGTTCAATTAGAGACTATCCTCAAGAAGAAAAGCAATGTTTGCATGTTATATTAAGTGTAAGAGTAGTTTAAGTGATATGAAATAAAAATGCAGTTATAATATTATTATTGTATGTAATTTATATATTAAAGTAATTGTTTATCAGTAGTAACCGTTCCGATGTCAATTCTAAAGAAGAATTTTCATGAACAGTTACATAATTGTCGTGAGAAGTGTCTGGAATTGATACTTCTGGCTCTATTTCTTCCAGGTTCAGATTTCTGCCAATATTATGCAGTACTGCAGTCTCTATAATAACTAAGCAGTTAAAAAAGCGCGGCTAAAAGCGGCTAAAAGTATAAAATATGCGCTTGCATATTTTATACTTTTAGCCCACTTTTTAAGGATAATACAGGGAATTGTTTCTTCCAAAATCCAATGCATCTAAAATAAAATAAGTATAATTAATAATTTTATCTTATACTAGCTTTAGCCTGTAGCTTCGCCCGCATACATAAAATATAGCTTATATCACTCAGGAATACAGCAGCTTTCTATTGGTGTAAAAATATTAGCAATCGGACCAGTACCTCCATAGATTACCTCATACAAACAAAAAAACCAAACTTTACCTCTTTATTATATTAAGTACTAGCTGTCCCCTGCGGTTTCACCCGCATTTTCCGTTACTGCTCCGCTCCCGTGGGTCGTAGCGTGATGGTATATATATATAGTCTATAGCATTCCTCAATAAATGGGCTATCTAACACTCAAAGAATTTTTCAAATCGGACCAGTAGTTCCAGAGATTACCCCCTACATACAAACTTACAAACTTACAAATTTTACCTCTTTATAATATTAGTATAGAAGTATAGATAGATAATGTGTTAGATAGACCTTTCATCGAGGAAGGGTTTTTAACATCATGCTATGACTAGGTACTAGCAGAGGAATAATAAAGAGAGATGCAGATGAATCCACTTCACAAACTAATGAAAAACAAATTCTAGCTGTTCTTAGGCCCGAATTCCTCTGTCGCTGATGTCGGTCGCGCTCGTCAGCGCTCGTCGGTCGACTGACGCGCTATCATAGTACGCACTAGCATAGTACCCAATGCATAAAATCGTAGAGCCAGAAGTATTTGATGAAGTGGGGATATCCCATGATTCCTGTAAAAAATAAAACTTGATTAAGCTTGATATTAGGTAAGAGCAATAGTGCACTAGCGCGCGCACCTGTGGCCGCTGCGCTGGCCGCGTGCGCCCAGGTGCGCGCGCTATATGGCGATTTCATACTAATGTAGGTACGTATCTCGATGGCCGCCCCGGCCCGCGACCTGGCCGCTAGTGCACTATTGCTCTAAGAACAGACACTAAAAGAACATTTGTGAACCCATCCAAATTAATACTTAATTTTATGTACCTTTTAGATGTGTAGCACAATAAGGGTGTATTAAATTAATTAACTGACACACAGTCACTTTATTTAGTCTAAATCTGTAGGCAAAATCGTAATCATTTCCTCCTCCCTGCGTCGTATTCCTCAATGCTTAGGGTCGTGACCTCACTGCTTCATCACCTTAGCCCTTACGATGTTTCTCCATCTGTTCCTGTCTTTGGCGTTGTGAAGGGCATCGTACCTAAATCGTAGAATTAAGAGCGTCGCGGATCTAGTCGGACCAACGTATTGGGATGCGCTCGCGAGGACTTTTTCCATCTATTTTACCGGTCACAATGAGCCTTTCGAGGTTGTCACCTTCTTTCCTTGCAATGTGACCGAAGTATTGCAGAATCCTGCGAAGAAACTCGGACGACAGCCGTGAGGAGATTTGAAGCTCTTGCAAGATGGATACGTTGGTCCGAAATGCTGTCCAGGGGATACGGAGCATCTTTTTCTTTCCTTGCAATGTGACCGAAGTATTGCAGAATCCTGCGAAGAAACTCGGACGACAGCCGTGAGGAGATTTGAAGCTCTTGCAAGATGGATACGTTGGTCCGAAATGCTGTCCAGGGGATACGGAGCATCTTTTTCCAGCACCGTATTTAGTTTAGATAAATAATTCACACGTGGCTTATATTCCTTCTGCAACGGTATGTTATCGGTATCACTGTCTTCATCGCAATCTATTATCATTTGAAATAATTCCATATCACTATCATCACTGCTATAATATTCCATTATTACAAGAAATTCTACAACGCAACAAATATTTTTCAAACGTCAATTCCCGTTACTGACCGATAATGACAGATACGCATATGGCATTACTAGAGTTAGCTCCGCCTACCGGAGAGTAACTTCAAACTTATATTGAAATGCAAGTAAGGGAGAATTGTATGAGCGGTCCTAACTCTAGTAGACTATCCGACCTCCCGAAAATAGATTGACAACTTTGATAGGAACTGCTATCGGTCGGTAGGTTATAGGAAAGCAAGTAAGGGCAAAATGACAGATTTGTTTATCTTTAGTAGCTCCAACTGAAGTTAGATAGCTTATTGAAAACGGGCGTAAAACCTACTCCGTTGTTACTCCGTTGTTCCTTGTTTGCCTTAATTCCAGGGCCTCAATTTCACATAACCCATGACATCAGTAGGCTTCGACCCTGCTGGGCTCCTATGGTTTTGCTGACATCTCTTTGAGGCGCGCGTGGAACTGTACCTACGCGCCGTCGACAACTCGATCCGGATGATTACCGAACTGCCGGATGGCAAGTTACCCATTGCTCTCCGTCTAGCATCTAGCATTACTGTTTCACAGAAGGAGCCAACCGCCTGACGCTACTCGCTCCGGACCATAGCCTGTACTTACCAGGACGCGTCGCGAGTGGTCACAGCCACTGATCGCCTACACGAGAACACGGCGCTGCTCTACTCGAGCGGGGCACGCCGCTACCGTAAGTTCCACCGTATTATCCGGGCGGTCCATACAGTAGTGACACCCGGGCGTTTCTTCTGCCAGAATTCGATGCCGGGACCTCCCGGATTTACCGTGTCCTGTAAGGACGATTGCAATTTAGATGCGAGTCGCAATTAAGCACTCGGCCAGACTGGCAGCATGATGTGGGACAGGCGGGTGCGGAGATGCGCGCGTTGTGTAGGCTTGACGTCGGCCTGTGTAAAAATAAAACCATTTTTGCTTGATTGATTGATTGGACCAGAAAGAGACTTTATTGCCCAACAAATTTCTCCCAGACTGGTAATTAATAATTTTATACTCGGTTTTTTTATCCATTCTTATGCATAATGATGTTTGTTGTGCATATGTTTTTGTTTTCAGGGTGCAACTCATAACAGACTCAGAGTGTGCCATGCATCCTGGTCGTCAGCTCGGAGAAATAGCCAAATTGTAGTTAAGAAAGCTGCTGATGTCAATATGAAAACAATGATGAACCACTCTCAGTGGCGTAGCGTGCCTTGTCGGGGCCCCGTATAAAAAAATTGTTTGGAGGCCCTTATATGGAGGTAAAGATTTTTCACAAAAGAAAAAAAATATTGTGAAAAGAAATATTTATTTATCATAACATAATTTAACCATTTAACAAATAAAAATCAAATTTTAAATATGCACTCTCTTTGCCTTCTTTTATTTTTTTAATTTTGTCATTTGTAAAATAAAATAAATTAGAAAGTTTTTGTTTTTTTTTCCTTACACACTTTGGGGGCCCCCGTGGCCCAGGGGCCCCGTATAATTGAAACGGCAGATACGGCGGTATCTACGCCTCTGACCACTCTACACAATTTTAGATGGACTGGTAACTCACAAAGGTCATGTTTTGTACATGGTTGCATAAATGTGGAGCGATCAGTTGTACCAAACTTTTTAAGTTACGGCATACTAAGAGTTACTTCAAGCACCCCATCCTCACCGTCTCAGCCTGCGCGCTCAACCTCGCAGACCCAACCCTCATCGTCTCGGTGTGTTTGGTGTCAAGAATCACTTGCTCGACGTGTTGGCTGGACGAGATGTAGGCCTATGTAAAATAAAAACGTTTTTGATTGATTGATTGGACCAGAAAGAGACTTTGCCCAACAAATTTCTCAAAGAGAGTAATACTATCCAATTGCTAATTACAAGCAAGCATTCAGTTCTTGACCAGCTGGATGCCAAAATTCGCCAGAGGAAACCTGACTTGAAGAAGAAAGTAATCATTCATCAATTCTCCTAATTGTTTGGTATGGTATGACGGTCTGGTATCCGCAACTACAGGACTAAAGGGCATATTTCGTATACGGGTGGGACAAAAGTGTCATTCGATCGAAACCAGCTCTTCAAGAAAGGCCAGCAGTATCTTGGTGTTCCTGACCAAATCACGGAGGGTACCTGAGTCTCCAAAGTACTTTGCCCAGTAACCTGCGACTACTCAGCTTAGTAGCGGATGGGCTGCTGTCTCGGTTTCCACGCTTGTGGATGATGGTACTATCTTGACAAGCAACAAAATCCCTGTGACCGCTACGCAGATCTATAGGTGGATTTGGGGTACGATTTGCCCGGCAATTCCTCATATTCTCCTGTTCAGGCATCAACAATAAAATTCATGATGGGGTTCTACTACCCTTTGCGTGGGTAAACTACACTTTAGACCAGCTTGGCAGGAACTGGCTTCCCTCAAGGTTATCGAACCCCTTCGGCACTGAATAGACTCAGTGGGACCTTGCAAATAAAAGAAGCTAGTGGACAATTAATGCATTGAAGACCGTACAAAGAAATGCTACCGGTTTCGGTCCCCAGACCCCGTGCCGTCCCCGCGGTGTTGCATGCGTCGGTGAAGCGCCGACAGGCACCAACTTAAAGATAGGTACTAATTTTTGGGGAGTGCCTCACATTGAATAAAAAAAATCGAAGACAGACAGAAGACAGAAGCCAGTAAATCTTGACTGTCTTGCCATGAAGTACCGTGTTACCCCAGTTAATGGATTGTGGAGGTCTGGTAGGCAGCCACTCCTCGTAAAATGCTGGTATTCAGCTATATCCGGCTTGACTGGAAACCGACCCCAATATGGTTGGGAAAAGGCTAGGCAGATGATGATGATGATGAATTTGCATATGATAGATTCTAATATCGCAATGAAAATTTTTGGGGACAAAGGGTCTCCTTGCCTGACTCCTCTCTTGACTGGTAAGATTGGTCCAGTGGTTTCCAGTTTGACTCTACTTGAGCAATTACTACGAGTATATAGGCGTTTGAGTATTGTTGCTCTACATTTTGGGCTTTTAGCGTGTTCCATAATACCTAGTTATAATACCGTGTGAGATTGATATAACAAGAGGTTTTTTTTTAATGTTTATAAACTAGTGCTTGACTGCGATCCCACCCACAATCCCACCTGATGGTAAGCAGTGATGCGTGATGCAAATCGAGGTAAATGATACAAAGAGAAAATAAAAGACAAAACTACAAAAAATAAAATGAATTAAATAGGTAAATCAAATATAATTTATATTTTCTTTGCATGTGTTCGCCATTTTATGATACGCGCGGTTTTGGAGTGATTTTTTTCCCTCATAAACAAGTCACCAGATTCGCAGCTCACCAAATGTACAATGATACAGAATGGTTAAATAATATCTAATTTATTAATTTTGTATTTGGCTTTCTAGGCGGCATACCTACCCTTCGTACGCCTTAGTGTCCCATTCTTTTCTCCGTAACAACTAAAATGCTTACTGGTTACTTTTTAATCCATGGATAATCGATATGCCTCAGGAATGAGTTCATTATCAAGTCTTATAAGCTATCGACACTTTCGTGTGATAGTTTATTCAAAAATACAATAGGAGAGGCCTATGTCCTTAGGCAGTTTAGGCTGACGAAGCAAATGTTCGACGGGGAGGTATATCCGGCGCGGTAACGAAACCATAGCGACTTCTAATTCGACGCCAACGCCATCTAGAGAGCTAGGTGTAAACACGTGTTTCGTGAGGTACAAATGAAATATCTGCTATTTTATTCATTATTTTCATAGAAGTTATATAAAATATACGTTACAAATATAGATTTTTTTCCCCTAAAAATATGTACTGTATACGGCCTAGCTGGTCGCTCGGCTGTCCACGACGCGTAGTGTTTAGAGTACATTTTTTTTATTATTCATAGGCTCGCGTTTGACCACTATCTTACCTGATGGTAAGCGATGATGTGGCCGATGATGGAGCACGCTTGCCTAGAAGTAACCTATTCTATAAAAACGTAGAGGCCCAGCTGGACTGATGCTCGTTAGGGCCACGGGGATTAAAGAAATCCGTAAGAATCTTGAAATGCAAAGGGCAAACCAACTGGGTTTTAGTCAGTAAAAGTCTGACACGCCCTTCTAAATCTTCTGCAAAAAACGTACATTTTAACACTCTCTAAGAAATCAAAATTCATAGGGTACTTCCCGTTGACCAAGAATCCTGAAATTTGGCATAATGCAAGGTCTTACAGCACAAATAAGTAGGTATAGGGAAAAATCTGAAAACTGAAAATTTGTAGTTACGTGACTAGAAAAAAAATTGAAAAATCTCCAAGACTCGGTTCGAAAATCGAATTGTTTTCATAGGTAAGTTGGTACGGAACCCTCAGTGCGCGAGTCCGAGTCACACTTGACTCACTCAATCTCATGCAAGAACCTCCCGAACTTGCCATGTCCGCTTAGGACATGCGTCATGCGGAACGTGTGGACGCCGTGTAACCGCTCCACCTACTCCTCAACGAGGGGACTTACCGCCGTGATTATGGCGTGCCCACTTTACGGCCAGGCTTATATCTGTTACCGGCCAAACCCGGTTTTAGGATAAACTAGTTTTGCCTAGGCCAAACTAGTTCTCCCTACTCACATAAAACTGTGGGGCCCTCATTTCTGGGTATTTATAAAAAATATGACCACGAAGGCTAAGGTGGAAACTCCGCTCCGCTTTGCTCTCGCCTTAGCGAAGGCTAGGTAAGAAGTTACCTAACCTGTCCTTGTCGGGGTGTCCTAAAATTCTACTGCTATAGGGAGATCTAGTTTAGCCTAGGCAAAACTAGTTTATTCTAAAATCGGGTTTGGCCGGTAACATATCTTCGAATCGCTTCAGGTACAATCAATAAAGTACATCTTACCGGTCAGCCCAAACCCCCGGCACTAACTTATGAATGGATATTAGTTTAGTTACTATCGATATCAAATCGTAATCGGTCCGTAACGCGTTGCTGATTAGTCGCAAGTGATGCGGAGCGTTGAACGCCCGTACAGTGCTTCAAGTTAAAGTTATTAGTGCAATTATTTATCTGGTTCCGACTGTACCAAGGTTTATCTACTTCTTCGTTCCGATGATACGAGGGATTTTAGATGACTTGTGCCTACAAACAGCCACTTCTGAGGCGTTATCAGTTCAAGGTAGGTGTAGTGTTAATCAGTACCGTAACTAGCCTTTAAAAGGCCTTGTTCAAGCTTCCATAAGTGCGTTCACCTTAAAATGATTTTAATCTTAAGTAGGTACCTGGTCCAAAAATTATACTATAAAACTATGAAAAAATACGCATGGCCTGATACTTCAAACTGTGCTTCAAACACACTAACCGTCATCCACTATTTACATCCTGTGATTCTGGATTTCTGAGCATCTACAGAAACTACCTATAGTCCAATTATATTATTTAGTATATCTATATATATGTAAATAGTGGATGACGGTTAGTGTGTTTGAAACATCACGCCATGCGTATTTTTGCGTATAGGCCGTGGTATAGACGCGTTAAGTACCTAATAGGTATTGTTTTTAAGCTACTAACTACGATGCATGAGTCATGACATACTATACGCACAAAACGTTTTAGGAACACATTAATTGTGCCTACAGTTAAGGAGTCGAAATTCCTACCGAAGTCTGTGTTTCCTGTTGGATAGAACCTGGGGATCTTTAAGTCTCAACAGCGAATAAGTAGGTTACTTCTAGGTACGCGCGCTTCATCGTTGGCTGCATCATTGCTTTCTATCAGGTGAGACAGCGGTCAAGCGTAAACTTACCAGCAATAAAAATTATAACTACATATACTAAATATAACAAAACTTAGCTCTGGTTTGATAATTTTGCGTCCTTCCCGGACCCAACGCCCTTGGCCCGGGCACCACCGGCACTGCCGTATAGTTACGCCACTGGTGCTAATCTAGAAAGGTGTTATTTTCCTTTGTTTTCTTTATTGACCGAATGATAAAAACATTACTTACCTACTTAAATATAAATATTGCTATTTGCCAAGAGAAAATGTACTTAACAATGTTACCAATTGCATTACTTATTCTGTGCTATTGCTAGCGTTTTCGGAGAGAAAAATAATTAGGTAAACTGAGTAGTATCTAACCAAAAGACCCGAAACCTTATTCCCGCCACTAGATCACACTGGCTTTAATTAAGCCGTCCGAATTATTCAGATTGAATCTGTACAAAAACAAATGAGTGCTACCCTTGGCCCGGTTCGCTTCAAGCTGTGATCCCTAGTCGTCCATTGTTCCACATTTCGAGGGGTAAATTATTAGTGGACACGCAAATTACGATTCAGTACAAAAACTCCACGAATTGGGGAACCTATTGTTGGTTTTGCAAGGTAGCCTTCTATCTAACTAACCTTTTAATTCACTATTTTATTGTAGGTAGGTTACTCTTACGCACTTATAATAAACATCTGATACGAATAGATTTTTTTGGGTCAATTGGTTTGCCTAGAGGCATTAAGTAGATATCTTAGTGTACAAGGCCTAAGTTTGTCTGTAATTAAAAAAGATCTAGATACGCAGGCACTCAGTACTCACACAGTACCTACCTACTTAACTGATCTCTTTTTGTAAGGTTACATACTGAATGGGTAAAAACGGGACCCTATAATAAGACGCCGCTGTTTGTCTGTCTGTTACCAGGCTTTTTTTGGCTGGTTTTTTCTTTTACTTAACATTTATCTGGATAAATGCTTCGGCGAGATAGTCATAGTCATGACGACACGGTTGGCGCGTTGGCGATTGGCTGCTGTGAATGCTGTGATGCGTGTCGCGGGTTTGATTTCCACACGAAACAAATATTTGTGTTTGTGTTTCGAGTCTGGGTGTCTGCGAGTTTACATGTTTCTGAAAATACCTAAAAGATATTCGAAGTGTGGGGCAAGGTGTAATTCTTAACTAGAATATAATAGAATAAGCGTTTATTTGCCTAAACACAAAACACACGCCAAAGCCTAGTTAAAACTATAAAAAGTAAGCATTTATATGAATACAACAACAACAACAAAAAATTTACACAGGTAGGTACTCAGAAAAAAAAACAAAAATAACAGATATCAGTCATAGTGCGATGTGCACTTCAGTGCTGCACCAAATGGGAGTCCAGCTCAGCACGTGTCAGGCAAGTATACCTGACGCTGGTATTCTGCTGGATCCTAGCGGTGACATTCGGACGCTCAGCTGGTTTTGAGAACGAAGTTTTACGTGTGAAGTGTTATTAGTAGGTGTGGATCACAGCTTACTTTATAATATGGTTTGGTTATACATAATTACATCCAGCAAACGGTCTCAGAAACAAATAAGTATAAATGATGGACGTGTTCGACCTGGCTGCTAGTCTTGTGCGATAGAGCACTGTCTGCTGGCACATTGCCTTCTGCTGGCGTTCCAGCTCAATTGGTTGTACAAGTAAGTCGGCTGCTTGTTCCTTATCACCCCAAACAGTAGTCAAGCCATACGCAGCTTACGAGCTTGCTTGTTCTAAAATGGAGTTACGTGAGTTCTTGCTGGGATTTTGAAACAAAATCGAGCACAGGCGTCTTACACCCTCTAGATAAGTCGCCCTTGCGGATCCGTGTAGTTTAATTCATGAATCCCCGACCGGTCTCATTGGACCGCGCTGTTATTGTTTTACTATTGTGTCTCGTTTCGCGGGTATTGATAGGTTAAATTCGAGAGCACAAGTGATTCAACTAGCTGGATTAGCAACTTCTCGGATAGATATGGCCTTATTTTATAAAGGACCTTTAACCTGTAAAAGCACGTGCGTACTGAAGCTGTCACGTGTGCTTCGTATCTCAACCCCGCGTCCACGTTCAGGCCCAAATTACGCGCTTCACTGACTCGACTGACCGGCTCATCCAACAGGGTAACATTGAAAGTAGATGGCATTGCACTGGTTTGACACTTGGTTCCAAACAGCATGTATTTGGTTCTAATAGGGTTCAAAACCAAACCGTTGTTTTCAACCCAACGTGCTATCCTATCGAGATCATCGTTAAGATTTGTCTTTATTTATTCGTCGGTTGGTAAGATAACTACGAAACCAGCGTATCGTATCCCCATACAGCCATATGAAGTAGCAGTTACGACTTTATGTCGACATTATTTGTGTCGTAACGGAATTTATTTGAAACATTGTTCCGTAACATAACGTCGCCGTGTCGACTTGTGATTCGACACCGTTTCGAAAAGTGGGGAATAATCGTAACAGAATAACAGTAACTTTCAGTCGCATTGTGACTTCGCCGTGTCGACACGTCGCGACTTTTACGCGCTCACTTTGTATCACACATTCAATCATTCATTTCTTCGTTGCGTTCATTCTACACTTAGAATTTTTATTGTAATTCGTTCTTTTTTGTGGATGTCATAGACATTAATCTTCGCCGCCATCAGAAACAAAATGTAGGTATTTATTTTCGTATTTCTGTGATTATTACATCATACTCGATCGAAAATCCTCTGCGAAATTAAATGTATCGTGTAGTTTGATGTGACTGTAATAAATTAACCGATGCGCCCTTCTGATTTAATAAAATACTTAAAATATTTTCTGTTAATGTGATTGTTTTCAATTAAAAAATTACAAAGTATTGTATTTCCGAGCAACGCAGAAGATTTTATTGATACGGCTTACATAAATTTAACTAAAATATATTGTAGAATACTATAATAATAATATAAATTGTGTAAAATGATGTGAATAATTTTGTATTTACTTGAGAGATGAAACCCAACACAATGTTTCGGAACTGTGTTGACATTGTGTTAAGTTTCGTTACAGTGTGACTGTTTTAACAAAATGGAGTTTTATTATTGTATATTTGCAGTGGTTCTCAACATGCCGTACAAGTTAGTTTTATCAAAAAATGGAACTAGTGAGGAAGTAACTGCGGTGCCGCCACGATGGAAATTTTTCACCATAGGTTTAGCAAGAAGCCTAAATTTAATTGAGGAATTATGGAACTGAAAGAAAAAACATAAAATATATATAAAAAGAACAAAATTTAATATTATAATTATTGAGTAGGTAGATGTTTGCATTTGTTTTCATAATGTTGACAAAATTAGGATAAAGATTATGTTATCGGGGTAAATTGACGAAAATAGTTTTCATTTTATACATTTTAACGTGTAGGTTTTTGATTCTACGATTTCATAATTAAGTGCAGTTGCATAAATATTTATATGTGAAGACTTAAATGGTTTCTCAAAGAAATTAAACTTTTTGTTATTACTTTTTCCTGTGATTTTTATTGCCCCTTGAACCTTTATTGCATATTCCATTTCAATAATATTAAATATCAAATGAATAAATTAGTAGGTAACTGCGTCAGATTTGTTGAGGTGGAAGGCAGTGGAAGCGCATTTTCTGAATTTGTTACTTGACTTACATTACTTAAGGCGGACGGCAGTGTAAGAGAATTAATTGCCTGCAAGAGTAAACGGGATGTCATGAGTTTACGAGAAATTTAATTAATTAATTAATATATTTTTTTTATACGAGTTATATTCGAAAATCACAAATAACCTTGTTGAATCATATTGCTGACATCATAAGACCTTTTGACACAACAATAAAGTTGTTCTACGACTTTCGAAAATTAAAAAAAAGATCAGCTGATCCATACATTTCTGTTCACAAAACGCGACAAAATGTGCGATCAGCAGATTTTTTGTTGAATTTTCAAAAGTCCTAAAATGGTCCTGCTAGGTTATTAGTGTTTTTTAAATAACGCTTTGAATTATATTATTTTATCGAATGAAAAATTCTAACCTTGTGGTCTAATTTCTGATCTTGTCCTCATCTTTACTTTTCTGTAAAAGCTCGAAGATAGACGAAAACGCTTTGGTTGCTTACGACTCAAAGTTATAAAATAAAAGATCAATAATTATACACACACTTTGAGAACCCCTGTATTCTGTTTGGTCAAATTCAACACTAAATTTTCGTAACCGTTACTACACTTGTGTAACTCCAAAAGATACTTTAAGTAATTTAGTTTCGGCAATGTGTCGACAATTTAATTTTAATATTTACACAGGAATTCAAAGTAAACACAATGTGTCGTAAATGAATTAATTATAATAAACAAAAAAATTGTCGTAACTTGTCGACACAGATACAACACTTATTTACTGTAACATTTTTCAGTACAAAGTGTTGATATCGTTCCTACACGCTGTAACCAAAATCCGCCAAGTTACTTAGTTACGACACTGTTACGTTGTCTTGCTAATTTGTGACTACTTGAGAATTTTTGCGACCGAAAATGGTTGTATGGGTCGTATTCTGATCAAAATCATAATAGTTCAGCTTTGAAAGAAACGATTCAATATTTATTCAGTCAAAAGCCCTTGAATTCACTACAATAATTTGCAGTTCCATTTTCTCGAGGTCGCGCCTTTTTCAAAGATTCTACAGTGCGTGTCTTCGTGTTACTTCCTTTGCAGTCTAAATACGATTTAGACTGCTGATATTGATGCATTCTTTGTGCGAATATGTAGGTAATGATCAATGGAGTAGTGTGATGAAATGAAAATCAGGTGTGATGCGATGTTTAAACTAATTATCTAATAACTATTTTAAATAGGAAAGATTGGACTTTTTGTTTGTTTATTTATAGGTAGATACGTTACGATTTAACTCAAAAACAACTTGACCCGTTTTAAAAAACCCTTTCACCATTAGAAAGCTACATCTTCACTGTGTAACACAGGCTATACAAGTATTACTATGTTTTAAAAAAAAAATAGATATATCTACCTAAATTGGAACAACCATGAACAATAGAACCCAAGGTATCAAAATGTTACATGACACAATAATTTATATGGCAGAACAACGTTTGCTGAGTCAGCTAGTTGTCAGCATATTCTGATAACATCATAATCATCATACTTAGGTACGAATAATTTCAGCCGAAAGACGTCCAGTGTTGGATATAGGCCTCCCCCAAATATCGCAGCGACTAACGGTCTTGTGCGTCTCACATCCATTGGATTCCCGCGACCTTCACCAGGAGAAATATTCTCTAAAAAAACAGCCTCCCATCGCCGCAAGGTTGTTTTCTCATAGAATTGCTTCTCACAGTTTAGCGAATACCAATTTGGATTCGTCGCTGCTGTTTAAGGTTGTTAAGGCTGTTTTCTTAGAGAATAGTTCTCCAGGTCATCGGCCCAGCTTGTAGACGGGCTTCCAACGCTGCGTCGCGTCGGTCGTCACTTCTGAACCTTTCGGCCCTATGCAACGACCATCGACGGTTCTGTGAGTTTGGTAATACTTTAGGCTATGTCGATAACCTTGGTTCTCCTGCAGATCCTGCGAAGTCATCTCCTAGGATCAGAGAATCGTATTAAATTATCGCCACGATGCTATCACCACAAGTTACAGAGTAGAATTTTGTCTATCCATGTCTAGAATGTTTCCCATTCCCAAGATACCTACTCTGCCCAAGATAAGATGGCGCCTATTCCACTGCCTTACCTATGTATCAGAAAGCGCCATCTTTCAGATGATGCTTATAGTTACAAAGTTGGTTGAGGTACTGTTTGTACTAATTTGGCACTAGGTGGCAGGTCTTGTTTACTATCCTTGATACTAGGTGGCGCTAGACGTCCGTTGGAACATTTTGAAGGTGAAAACAGAATTGGAAGCGTTAGCTATTAATTTCAATATTATTACAAAAAATGGGATACCATCCTGAATGTGTAGCTTCAGTGCGCACTCAGGTAGACCATGGTAGATAGGTACCTAGTTTCTGGGACAGGGGGGCCAAATTAGATTTTTTAAAAGCACTTATTAGGTAGTCAAATAATGACATGTTAATTAAGATAGGTAATTTTTTTCGTAAATTCTTTAATTATACAATATAGCTATTTTAAAAGTAGCTAACTTTCGAAGGTTTTCAGCAAAACGGTTTATGACGTCTTCAGTCATAGTCGCTCTTAGCCACATTGTTACGTGTGGTGAAATTTCTAGGGCATGTTTTTTAGTTGGGAAAATATTCTATGACTTTTCCCGCTCTAGGGTGGAGCGGGAGGGCGAGTCAGAATTTTCGCACAACCCATGGCCCCAGTAGGCTTCGACCCTGCTACCACTACGGTTTTAATGATATCTCGTTGAAGGGCGCGTCAAATGGCCTGTATCATGGCCTGGTGCCACAGATCGTTGCAGCTGGTTACTTACCGTCACAAGGACACAGCGGTGCTATGCCTAAGCGGGACACACCTTCACTGAATGCTCCACTTTGTCCACAAGGCGGTCTATACAATGGTAATCCTTATTTTTGCTCCCGTACGAATCCGGTGCAGGAACCTCCCAAACTTATCATGTTCGGTGGGGACCTGCGTCATGCAGAAGGTGAGGATGCTGTGACGCCTTTCCGGGGCCCTCCTCAATGAGGGCACTTACAGCACTGGGTTGCGACAGTCGCTGTTCCACCAAAGGATACCGCTGTAACTCTGTCCGTCATGCCGTGACTTGACACGGCAGCGGAGTTTCACCCCGGCGGCGTTGCATTCATTCATAAATCATGCATGCGTGCAAGAACTTGTTGCCTTTAGATCCCAAGGTGGTAGGCCAGCAAGTAGCTTCGTTGCTTTGCGGGAGACCGTGCGGTGTCCTCGCAGCATCCAGATGACCATGATTCTCTGGTTTACGTTAAAATTACGTCAAAACTTGGCTTCAGAAGTGTTCCTTTCATAACTATATTTTTTTAAAGATGTATGTTGTATTGCAAATGGCAAAAGTTCTTTTTAATAATATTAAACCGATTCCACCCCCTGCATTTCTCTGGGTACGCCCATGAGGTAGGACCTAAAATTAGGTACTTACCTACTACCACTAGATTACGATACATACGAGAGCAGTGGTGGCCCAGAGATAGCTGGCCTGACTTACAAGTTGTAGGTCGCGGGTTCATACCCAGCCAGGCGCAATACTTTGTGAATTTTATTTCATCACCGCTGCTCTCAAAACGGTGGAGAAAAACATCGTGAGGAAACCGGCATGTCCTAGAACCAAGAATTCGAAGACATGTGACATCCACCAACTCGCACTGGGCCCTCGTGGTGGGTTACGGCCCATTCCCTCTCCTAGAGAGAAGGTCTGAGTCACACCCGTGGGAGCATTATAAGGCTGATGCTAGGCTACATTATATTATTTAAGAAGACGCGGCACGAATCCAACCATGTTTTTCATATTTTATTCTCTAAGTATTATTTTAATGCAGCACGCTTGTTAAAACTAATTTTAACAAGATCTCTCAGAATATTCGATCAATTATTCTTTATAATCCTACCAGTACATTCAACAAGGTTATTTGTTGCATTAAATCCTTACAGTACAAAGGTAAGTAATTTGCCTGCTGCGGTCTTCCCGTCCGATTATAAATGTCTTCAAGGCTTGACTTAATAGGTTTTTAATAAACTAGTGCGCTTTACCATCAACGATTTATGTATCATTACTTACCATCGATCTAGTTTAAACTAGCCCTTAGCCCGCGATTTCGTTCGCGAGATTGTTTTCATAAAAACTTAAACACCCCTTAACTCCTATTTTGGTGGTAGGTTTTGAAAACTAATTATGATAATTATTATTATTCATTTCGGTTAATTCATGAATCCCCGACCGGTCTCATAGGACCGCGCTGTTATTGTCTTACTTGGTATTGTGTCTCGTTTCGCGGGTACCTATTGATAGGTTAAACTTTGTGCCAAGTTTCATGTTTACATACTCAAGGAATTAGGTATATTCTCCCATACAACCTTTGACAGCCTCTAAATCATTATAGTTTTGAATATCCATAATTCTAAAGTTTCAAATATATTGGTCCAAACAATATCTAACCGAATTTCCGTCTTTTTCACGCCCTTGAAAGTTGAATTTTTAATAACCCATTTTTAGTGTTCACCTACACCAACCATAAAAAAAAGGTTTGTACAAATTTTCATGTTCATAGTCCCAGTAGTTTCGGCTGTTTGAATGATATTATGTTAGTCTGTCAGTTTCTCCTTATGAGTAGGTATGTGTCGGTAACACAGAAATCCTGCAAATCTATGATCGGTAAAGTCGAGTTACTTTGACCCTTAGGTATAACAAAAATCTCAGTGTTTACTGTATTTCTATTGCTTAACAAGCTCGGGCCAAAGTTTTAAGGCCAAAGGGCCAATGTAACCGGACAATACGGTACTAATAGCTGTTAGGGACCTACTTTAAAACTAAATTCAATACAAGACATAGTATGGCTTTTTACAAGTTATCGGAGCAAGGACTTTAGAAAAACTCGACCAAGTGCTTAGGGCCATAACCACTGGCCTACTTGCGCAATTAATTGTGATATTTCCCCTTTAGGAACCTACTTATAAACTGAAATAATACAGGACTTCCTATGGCTTTTTCAAAGTTTATGAAGCAATGTTTCAATCAAGAGCGAATGTACGTAACTAATAGCAGGCGGATTGGGGTAAAACAGTTATTGATTTATTTTTTTATTTCTCGCAGATTTTTATTTTTAAGCCAATAACTGGCTGTTATATATTGCTTTATCAACGTTGCGTCCCACTACCTAAAAATATGATGTGCTGTGTGGGATTGTGCAATTAGTACAAAAATATATTTGTACAGGAATGTTTGACTTTTACAAGCGCCCACCCGGTACACTAAAATAACTGTTATACAACGGAAGAAAGAAAAGGTGTTATTCAATTGATAAAATGAAAATAGAAATAGAATTTGTATGAAATAAGGGGTGAATAAAAATAGCCAGAGGGGTTGCAAGTTTAGGAAAGAATAAAAACTAAGTGAAAAACATAGAAACACGTTTTGGAAATATCAAACAAGTATAATGCTTACTTTTTTTTTCGGTAGGGGAATCATCAGAATGACTTCTCCCACTCTTGGGCGGAGCGGGAGGGCGTTTCAGACTCTTACTGACTAAACCCCTACCCCGTTCCTTCGAACACTTGCTTACTTGGTCCATGGAAAGGTGATCAGCTATCATTTATCGACATCCTATGATGCGAGAGTGAGCTTCGTACTAGGAATTACACCTGTATCATGGTTGCTTTCCCGAGCATGTAAACTCACATGCACAAGACGCCCAAACCCAGAAGGACTATCTGTTAGACTAGACATACAAATATTTTTTTCTGTGTGGGAATCAAACCCGCGACACGCAGCACATCAGCCAATCACTCAACCACTGCTCCAATCGTGCTGTATTTGATCGTTGTCACTGGTTTTTCTACAGGAAGATCGTAGGTGTTACTCAGTAACGACAGTAACGTAGATTCGGTTCATGGAAATACGGATATATTTAGCTTTCCGGATACACTAGAATAGGACCTCAATTTAGCCGGAAAAACTGCGTGGATGTTGAAGGCTCAGATAGTATTACGTAAAAACTCTTATGCTTTTATTTCTGTTTTTGGAAATTCTGTTATGTGTTGTTCTTTATTTCTTTCTTTATTAAGAAAATGTTGCCATGTTACCCCAGTTAATGGGTTGTGGAGGTCTGGTAGGCAGCCGCTCCTCGTAAAATACTAGAATTCAGTTAAATCCGGCTTGACTGGAAGCCGACCCCGAAATAGTTGGGAAAAGGTTAGGTGGATGATGATTAAGAAAATGTTATGCCACACTAGGAGTAAATCATGTATCTATACGATTGACTATACCTCACATACACAAGACACCTAGACCAGGAAAACACCAATGTAGGCCATACAAATGTTTACTCTGCGGAAAACGAACCGGCGACACGTATGTACTTACACTTTTAATTATAAAGTGAGAGTGTCCAATACGGCGTTCAAACTGTATTTGTCTTGGGCGGCTTGAATTCCTCACTTCACTTAGGTTTTTATTTTAACTAATTGTATAGATCTCTCACTGCATTCGGGATTCCGAATCTGTTCGGGATTACTTATGTAGTAAATTTAGCAACATTTGTTTCGTTCGGAATTTAACATATCGCCCGCGACTTTAAGACACTGTTTAATCCGTGTTAGTATTAGGGCCTGTTTCACAATGTCCGAGTAGGCACTACTCACTGAATAAATTCAAAAATGTGACAGAATTTGTATGAAATTATCTGTCAAGTAAGATACTCGAAACTTAATCATAGGTGGTGAAAGTGATATAATTTATTATTATAAGTTAACAACCGTACAAACAATTTGACGAGACGATACAAATTTTCTAACCTTTGTTAATTTAATTTGCTACTATGTAAATCTTCGGTTTTGGTTATTTTTTAATCGATTTCGAGGAGGTTCTATTTTCTATTAAGTTCTATAGGAGGTTTCATTTAGGCCCTCTTCCTCCTCTAAAAAAATAATCTCTCATTGGAGTGTTCTCCTTTCACGGTAATCTTTAGCAGATAAAAGGCGAAAGATAGGTACTTCCCGTGCACAATGGAAAATGAAGACAAGGAGGGCTGACCCCAAATAAATGGGATAAGGTCTAGACAAAAGAAGAAGATACTCACTAATATAATGAATACTATAAGGTACGATACCGTAAATAAATACTATTTATCATAAAAAATATCTTCGTCACGTCATCACCGGTATGCTGTGGCAGTACCGGCATAGCGCTGCACGTTAGCGGTTACAGAAGGTTTGCACGCCGCGCGCCGCCCCGCGTCATTGTTGAACATCCCTCAGCATACTCCGGTGTGCCACGGGATTATACAATCAATTTACATTTCATCCTGTTTGTAGGTTTTGCCATAAAGCTGTTTTGCATTGAGGTAGGTCGGTTATGGAATGTGCCTCTTGCCTCTTGATATCAAATAAGCTGCTAAATTTTCTTTTAAGCGTAAAATTTGGAACTACTACTTAAGAAGAAAAAGAGAATGATTTGATATTTATTATAGTATTTCTAATTTTAGCATATTTTATTATAATAAGCAATTTATTTTATGTACTCTGTTTGATAGACCTGTAGTTGTTTATTGTGCAAACCTACCACATGCTGTCTTTTTTAACTCAAACGTTTACTGGTAGAGGTATGTTTTGTTGTATTGAGTCCGCAATGTAACATTCCTGTTCCTACACGAAGTTTAAATAAATAAATAAAAGTCAGATGTTTATAAAAAATATGTATTTTTTTCAACAGTCTTGTGATTGTAAGTTTGATGAGAAGCGGAGACCCAGTGTGTAAAAAGAAAACAAAATACTGATACTATAAGACATACAAAACAAAGGTGAAGCACACGTATAAACCTACACATTCAGAAAAATAGTAAATGCATTATTTTACTATCATATAATACGAGTATAACCGGCGGCAGATAACTTGGCAATGCGCAGAAATCGTTTTTTAGGTCTATTTGGTGGTCAAGCGGGCTGCGGGACGCGAGGTACGAGGTAGCGCCGATCCGGCGCGCGATTGGTGCAGCATTATAATAGTAGTTTATGATTGGTGCGTTAGACGACTTTTGCCTTTGCACTGCGTTACGTCCTGTTCGCTCATTGGCTGTTTTGTGCACCATGCGCGAAACTTGCCAACGTATTTGCCGAGTATTATACTTTCTGGTACAAAGACACAATGTTGCAGAGACGTAGGTGAAGCGTCTGATTTCGAAACAAGAGATCATTCTGTGGTTTTGAGAAGATTGTTCAATTTTTAGGGTTCCGTAGCCAAAATGGCAAAAACGGAACCCTTATAGTTTCGTCATGTCCGTCTGTCCGTCTGTCCGTCTGTCCGTCTGTCACAGCCGATTTACTCGGAAACTATAAGTACTACAGTGATGAAATTTGATGGGAATATGTGTTGTATGAACCGCTACAAAATTATGACACTAAATAGTAAAAAAAAGAATTGGGGGTGGGGCCCCCCATACATGTAACTGAGGGATGAAAATTTTTTTTTCGATGTACATACCCGTGTGGGGTATCAATGGAAAGGTCTTTTAAAATGATATAAAGTTTTCTAAAAAACATTTTTCTTAAAGTGAACGGTTTTTGAGATATCAGCTCTCAAAGTCGTAAAAAGTATGTCCCCCCCCCTCTATTTTTATAACTACGGGGTATAAAATTAAAAAAAAAATAGAGGTGATGCATGCTAATTAACTCTTTCAACGATTTTTGGTTTGATCAAAGTATCTCTTATAGTTTTTGAGATAGGTTGATTTAACTGTAATTTTGGTTAAGTTATTATATTTGCTGCTACGGAACCCTTTGTGCGCGAGCCCGACTCGCACTTGGCCGGTTTTTTCTTTTTAAAACTTTACAAGAGCCACCATACTTTCACGTCGAAGCCGAAACTAGCCTTGTGTGTTTTTATGTTTTTACTATCTTCTTACCCGCGACTTCGTCTGCGAGGACATAAGTTTAACAAAAAAGAATCGGGATTAAAGGTAGCTTATGTTCTTTTCTATGTCATGGTCATATGCATGCCAAATTTCATCCGAATCCGTTCAGCCGTTTTTGCGTGATTATAAGTAACAAGCATCCACACTTTCTCATTTATAATATTAGTTAGAATAATGGAGGCATTAGCCTTTACCACTCAACGTTCCTGGAATTTTACAGAAAAGGTTGAATAAAAATAAATACTTGCAAAATTTATTGTAGAGAGATGCCTGCCGAGTGCTTGTTTTAATCCGGCCCGATAGAAAGCCCATGGTAGAGCGAGCGAATATCTCGTTGCAGGTTATAATCTCTAAACGAGGCGAAGCCAATCTGGTGGGATTCAACACCGCCAAAACATAAGCGGGTCTGTTCAGTGCCAAAAGGCGCCCTTTTACTGTGGCTTCTGCTTTTCACAATGTATCCTTAGAGGGCACCTACTGCCTTCCGCTCTTGGGTGTTGAAATTTTCCTCAAACTGGCTGGTCCACTGAGCCCACAACTACGGTACCTGTTAGGAAACTCGGTATTGTTGCAAAATTACGACGGTACTTCCCATCAGGACAGCTTCTAACGATATACCTACAAAGCACAGGTCCGATCGTGTGTGGAGTACTGAACCCATATATAGGCTGGTGCTGCAAAAAGCCATCTAGCAGCTTTGAACTAAGAGAAGATGCGTGTAAAGAGGCTAATAGGTGATCTAGATGTGGTTGACTGTACTACCTGTCAAGCCAAGACCCCAAGTGTAAGGTCACCTGCCTTTCAGTTTTCTCTCAGAAATATTAAGAAAAATGTATGCGCGGGAATTAAATGCCCTAATTCCGCCATCACCGTTCTGCAATCGGACAACCCCATAGTCCTTGCATGGTTGTACCTTGGTTAGCACGAGGTTGCACCTCTACGGCCCGAACTAAGTGTTTCGCCTCATGGTTTATACCTACTTACCGAGTTCACCGATAAACTGGAACAATTTGCCTGCTGCAGTGTTCCCATCCCATTATACTTTAGATGTCTTCAAGGTTACAGTGAATGGGCTTTTAATAAGCCAGTAAGCTTCACTATCAACGATTACACCAACTACTAACCATTAGGTGGGCTCGCAGTTAAGCACTAGTCTATAATTAAAAATATAATGGAGCAAAAGGTCTTTCTATAGAGACTTTCCTTGGATTCTTTAGAATACTATAGTAATCTATATTGTTATCTAATACATTATTATTATATACCTATACGTACATTACATTATTATATACCTACATCTAATAATAGTTTTATATACATATAATAATAGTTTAGTTTTTTATAAATCTAATAATAGTTTTCTACAACAAATTGCAGTATTACTGCTAGTGAATTATACTTTTTAAGAGCTATCGATAATGATTAGACGAAACTCCTAAATGTACCTTCCATATGGAAGGTCATGGAAAATTGGACATTTTGGATGCGCGCTATCCATCAAAGCCGCAGGGGTTATTTGAACGATATTACCTATATTCCATACATAATGGCATCGATCGATTAAATGAATAAATAAATTCTACGATATCTCTCACACAAATAGTTTTATTCTAAAGATTCTAAGTAAGCAAGACCCTTCCTTGCGTTTATGAACTTGAAACTTGGCAAAAATTCTCGCTTATGAGCAAGTCACCAGATTCTCAACTCACCAGATGTACATTGAAAAAATTTTAACCGAAATGAATAATAAAGACTGCTATTATTGGTTTTTCAAAATTACCTCAAAAGCTAAACTTAACCCCTTGTGTTTAAAGTTATTAAAGCATTCTCGCGAACGAAGTCACGGGCAAAGAGTTACTCTTTAACTATTTAGTAATGAAAGGGCTGATACTAAGCGATATTTTATCAGCAACGATTGTCAAAATTCACAATCAAAGGCATTGACTAGGATTGATGTGGGGCACCGCAATGTCATGTGGTCATTTGGCAAATGCAATCCAAAACATATCTGTTATCGCTGTCTCGATCAAATCAATTTATTTCTCTATTTTCTATAGGTAATGTCCAGCGGCCTTGCCCGTTTGAAAGTAGGGTTTTATACACAGAACAGTTAAAAGTTATATGTTCTGTGGTTTTATATACAAACTTTAGACCCCCGTTTCATCCCTTTCGGGGATGATTATGAAATTTCTTTTTTTAGAGCTCGCCTACATTATAAAAGGAAGCCTTGTGCAAAATTTCTCACTCCTATTCTGCCAGCGACTTCATCAAAAGTAGGGTTTTCCACACAAACTTAGGACCATCGTTTCTTTCCCTTAGGGGAAAGGAAAGGGGGTGAGGAATTTTGGGAATTCCTCTCACTAAGGAGCTCGCCTACATCATAAAAAGTAGTCTAAAGCAAAATTTCACACTCCTAGTCCCAAAAGTTTTGGTTGGTCATTGATATATCAGATTGAAATCTTCAAGTAGGTAATATTTTTATTTCTCTAGTCTCACATACTTTCTATCCTTTCAGTTTGTTTTACAATCCTTCTTATCTTTTATAAAGAACAATTTCAGCTCGTCTGTGACACACATTCCAAGTCCTTGAGGTCATAGGAACATCTAAAACTAAGTATTCGTTTGCATTCCACTTCGTTCTTTGACAAATTGTTCACAACTCAAGCAGCTCGTTTGTGGATAAACGTGAGCCGTGCTCAAAGCTATACGGACTATACCTTCAAAAAATGCTGGGAAAATTAAAAAAAAGGTTCCTATTGCCTTTCACTTTATTTATTTATTTCTCCTCTCTACTGTTCGTTTGTTAAATTTGTTTTTTTTTTGGACAAATAGCTTGTGTGTGTGTTTCCACACCTATATACTATTCTCAGGACATGATCTACCTGTGTCATCTACTTAGCCTTTTCCCAACTATATTGGAGTCGGCTTCCAGTCAAGCCGGATTCAGCTGAATACCAGTATTTTACGAGGAGCGGCTACCTACCAGACCTCCACAACCCATTAACTGGCGTAACACGGTACTTCATGGCAAGACTGGAGTCAGATTTATTGGCTTCTGACTATGCGTAACGACTGCCAAAGATCTACGGGACCAACGGGTTAACGTGCTTTCCGAGACACGGAGGAAACTCGCTATGTTAAGACGGTCACCCATCCAAAGACCAACCTTGGCAAGCGTAACTTAACCTAGAAGATCAACACGTGCGGCTGTTATTATCTTGCCACGAGCTCCATGTGTTTCCAAACCCAAGTACCCTAAATACGTGCTATATACTATTCTCAGGACATGATCTACCTGTGTAGCAACCTTAAATTTAGTAATCTATTCAGCTGTTCGAGCGCGAAGAAGTAACAAATATACACATACACATAAACTTTCACCTTAATAATATTAGTTTGATTTGGTGATTTAGATATGTAATTCATTTTTATTTATGATGTTGTACAATGACAGCCCTAAATATATCTCTTTCGTTCAGTTCATTCAAAGGTTATCTGTGACAGTGCGAAATGGTCACCTATTGTACATTTCTAAAAATAAATATTTGTCCTATATCGGTATTAGGTGTATAATAAAGTAAATCATATTAATCACTTTATTATGTAAAAGTGAATGTTTATATGTTTGTTTGTTTCTCTTTTACACTCAAATGTCTGAACGGATTTAGATATAATTTGGTACATAGGTAGACCATGCCCTAGATCCTGTGTGCCTGTGACACCAAGACCTTATAAAAATATCAGCGGGCGTTATTTTTTTATAAGATTTTTTAGAAGCCTTTTTAAACTTGTACAGGTTGTTATATTCAATTTTTTAGTGTTTAGTAGTTTGGTACTTGTTACAGTTTTATTATTTATTTATTATACTTCCAAAATACTTAATTTTTATTACCATACAACGAAATCCTCTTAGGGATTATCTGTGTACTGGCGGACTGTTCATTTAATTATGAAACAGTGATTTTATAAATGTAACAACAATAATTATTATTTTGCTTTTGTACTTCGAACCAGTTATTATTTATAATATTAATATTATTTTATAATATTCTGCTGGAAGTTTATTAAGAAAATAAGTTACTAAATATTTTACCACCCTCATTCCGTACAGGCTTGTTGGCTTTTGGTAGAATGTGTCTATTTTTGGTTGTTTATTAATATTTATTTAAAAAGTCAGGTCTTGTTTTTTTGATTAAGTAGTTAAAATTTTTATTTTTGTATGTTGTATCTTTTTCGTATTATTCTGTTAGTTTCATTCAGGTATTTATTTACATTCACGCGGATGAAGCCACTGACAGAAGTTAATATAATATAATAAAAATAATGATATGGCTGAGCCCAAGTTCATAAGTTTTTATGTTAGCTTATTTCTCTAACTTATTGCTTCGCGCATGTGGTGTTTACCCATAAGTGATCTTCGCGCTGAAGTTTAATTTTAGGTACGTATGGGTTATGTTGCTGCATTCAGTGTGAACAATCGGTAGTGAACCTAACTTAATAAATAAATAAGGTTACCTATCAACACCTTAAGTGATACGAGGGCAGTCCGATAAGTACTTAGCCTCACCGTCCCATGGCGCCACTGTCGCAAGATCTTTTTTTTATCATGTTGTGCATTCTCTTAGACGACTTCTTTCAAAATTTCAGCCGAATCGGACTCGTAATTTTTTTTTGACCGCATCTGGAAACTGGCGTGTCGACGTATTTAAGAAAAATGGAATTGAGCAATATCGGTCGGTGATTCCATTCTCGTTTTTGGAAAGGAAGCCGCTTAGCAAAATCAAAGAGCGCTTGGATACTGTGTTTGGTGACTCTTCTCTTTCGATGGCGATTGTCAAAATTGGTTTATTGAGCTTAACGTGTGCGCACGTCGGCTTTTGAGGAGCCACGCCCAGATGTCCCAAAAACAGCTACCACGTAGGATAAAGTGGCACAAATCCATGATCTCGTATTGGTAGACCATCGATTGAAGGTGCACAAGATAGCTGAGATATTGGGCATTTCAAAAAACTGCGTAGGTCATATCCTCCATGAGTTATTGGTCATGAAAAAGCTTTCTGCGTGATGGCTGCCGCGTTTGTTCATTTCAGACAACAACCGCAACCGTAAGAACACTTCAGATCAGTGTTTCATGCTGTTTAAGCACAATACGGAGGAGTTTTTGCATCATTTTGTGACTGTCAGGGAAACATGAAACCACTGGTACACACTGGAGACCAAGAAACAGTTAAAAAAGTGGATTCCACCCGGCGAACGTGCTCGGAAGAAGGCGAGACTGTCCTATCGGCCGGACACGTGATAGCCGCCGTTTTCTGGAGAAAGCAAGGAGTGATCTACATCGACTACCTAAAGAACGGCAATACGATCACAGGGCTCTACTATGCTGAAAAATTGGGTCGATTCGACCCCGGATTGCAGAAAAAACGGCCTCATTTGGCGATGAAAAAAGTGTTGTTTCACAGTGGTAACACACCGGCTCACACTCCTCCTTTGCCACGGCCAAACTGGTCGAATTAGGCTATGAACTGTTGCTCCACCCTTCTTATTCTTTAGGTTTGGCCTCATGCGATGTCTTTTAGTTTCCAAACTTGAAAAAGCCACTCGCTGGGCAAAAATATAAACCGAATTAGAAGATTATTGTCGCCATGGAGGCCTTTTTTTCAGACCTCTAGAAAATATTTTTTTTAGACGGGTTAAAAAAGTTGGAGCACCTACGGGTTAAGTGAATCGAGCTAGAAGGAGACTATGTTGAGAAATACATCGCCACTTTTCCAATTTTTTTATTTTTCTTTCGTAGGCTAAGTACTTATCGGACCGCCCTCGTATATATATGCAACTCATTGTCCTAAACCTTGATAATCTTATGCCGCAGTCACCAGTATTCGATCGGAAGTATTCGTGAAGCTTCGGCTACGAACTTTATATCTATGGACGAATTGGTCCCTTGGGGCTATGCTATGCTATAAAAACTACGATTCTATATAGGCGAGAAAACGGAGTATGACTTGACATATGACTTATTGTTGGGAGATGCCTGTGGGCTTTTGGAAATGAGCTGTTACAGGCAAACTACTTTTTTTTTTGGAAATGTGTGTTAGTAGGTATTTTAGAATGAAATGGGGTCTCGGAAAGCTTTGTCCGAAGGTCCAAAGTTGGAATATTATTCATAAAAAAAATTGCAGCGCCAGAAATCGGGTTAAAATATATTTACAAACCATCCAAGGACCCACTGAAATATACACACAAAATGTCATCTAAATTCTAGGTTGCTGCGCTCATATTTTGTCTGTGGTTTGGTATTTGAACTGTGCAAGGTATGAAAATGTAACTCCACCTGCTCAGTTTTTAGACTATGTTTTATTAATCCTAACTAATAATATTGTTGTTTGTTACTAAATCACGCAAAAACGACTAAACGGATTTGAATGAAATTTGGCATGCATATGGCCTTTGGCATGGAAAAGAACATCAGCGACCGTTTATCCCGAATCTTTTTTTTTCTGAAGTCCTCGCAGACGAAGTCGCGGGTAAAACCTAATGTGTGATAATGAGTAGTTTAAAGTATTGAATTCTTTTTTGTTTTGTATTATACTACTCAATTTGATAATACTTCTTAATTTTATGTTTTCTTTTATTTGTACTGTTTGTAAGCGACATTATAAAATCAAAAATTGTATAGTATATTTATGTTCATGTTTAAGCCCAAACGCAAAGTGATTTATGTCGTTTTAGGAATTAGGTGACAAACAGTCGTACTAAATAATAATTTATACTTATATAAATATCAAGATTAAATTATATTATTAATCGAGTTAAATTTTAAGGCACACCAATTTATTCCTAGTTTACTACGTACAAGTCATTGTTGAACACAGTTTTAAATTTATCATCATCATATCACCTAACTATACTCGTATATTGGGGTCGGCTTCCAGTCAAGCCGGATTTACCTGAACACCAGTATTTTACGAGGAGCGGCTGCCTACCAGACCTCCACAACTACACATAGCACATATTTTCTAATTTATTTTTATAAATATCTTCATCACTTCCGAAGTCGTCCATCCACAAAAATCCTCCGTAACATCTACATCCTTCCGCTCCAAATCCGTACAATTCCTTTACAGACTCCATAATGGTGAGATGAAGAATTATTTATAAATATAAATATATAATTGTTAAAAAAAGAAATATTGGCGGTACAACTTAATGTTACTTTCAAGGCACACCAAATGTTTCCTAATTTATTACACATAGCACATCTACCTACCTAGCCTTTTCCTAACTATAGTCGTATATTGGGGTCGGCTTCCAGTCAAGCCGGACTTAGCTGAATACCAATATTTTACGAGGAGGGCTGCCTACCAAACCTCCACAACTACACATAGCACATAGTT
This sequence comes from Mythimna separata, assembly GCA_030763345.1. Taxonomy (NCBI): domain Eukaryota; kingdom Metazoa; phylum Arthropoda; class Insecta; order Lepidoptera; family Noctuidae; genus Mythimna; species Mythimna separata. The sequence goes on along the minus strand of CM061167.1, from coordinate 13,362,594 downwards.
TCTAATCTATTCTTATAAATATCATCACCACTTCGGAAGTCGTCGTAATCTATTCTTATGAATAGTCATCACTTCGGAAGTCCTCCACAAAAATCCTCCATAATATCTACATCCTTCCGCTCCAAATCGTCTCACGTGTCGTCCGTACAATTCCTTTACAGCCTCCATAATGGTGAGATGAAAACACTCGCGTTCACTCCCACACATTCTCTTAACAAGTCGGCGGCGCACGTGAAATGTGCAGCGCTCACGAGGCGCTGCAGCCTAAGATTATACTACCTACCCTACCTGCCTATCTACCTGGCTATATGACGTAACTTCACGCTTACATTTGTCGAGGGGGAATGAAAAATATTGAGAGAATAGGTGTATGCAGAAAAGAGGTAGATCCTCTAGAAAAACGGGTTAAAAACCCAAAATGTATATATTCTTTATTGTACACCATTACATACATAAGAAGGAACTAAAACACGTAGACTAGACATGGACTAGACTAGATATTGACTAGTGCTACCTATATCACATTTTAAAACAATATTATAATTTGGGAATACTAAGGCCCATTGTCCACGGCGGAGCTTCGTAACCATCTACCTATATGACGTAACATCACGCTTACATTTGTCGAGGGCTAATGAAAAATATCGAGAAAAGTATCAGAGTATGCAGAAATGAGGTTCCAAAATGTACTTACATTTTGGATTTTGGATTGACAACTGCTATATCCCATTTTTTAAAACAATATTACAGTTTGAGGATACTAAAGCCCGCTGCCCACGGATGCGTAGCTTTATATATCTATACCTTCCTATATGACGTAGCATCACGCTTCATTTGCCGAGGGGGAAAGAAAAATATTGAGAGAATAGGTGTATGCAGAAAAGGGTTTACCCTTTAGTAGTCCAAAATGTGATTGGCAAGTGCTGTATCGCAATTTTAAATCAGTATTATAATTTGGGAATATTAAGACCACGGATACATTGTTCCATAACTACCTACCTATATGACGAAACATTACGCTTACATTTCTCGAGGGGGAATGAAAAATATCGAGAAAAGTATCAGTGTATGCAGAAAAGAGGATCTAGTGAAGGGTTTATAGATGTGGGGAGGACAATACAATAATAAATGAAAATGCTGGTAATGTCATCATTATAAATATTTTTTACAGTGGAACCTACAAAAATAATTGGTCCATACATTTACTCGTATGTTTGCGTAAGTCGACAAAATCTATGACTGATAAAAGTTATTCATAATGATGAGTAAGAAGTATTGTTTTCATTTATTGTTGTATTGTCATCTCCACATCTATACATATAATAAAATCGTAGGAAAGTCAAAACTGTACATTGAATATTTTTTTAAAAGAATACTTGGGGCGTAATCTACAATCGATACCGAAGCCAAAAATATAGTTTTTAGAATTCATGCCTGTTTGTCTGTTTGTCTGTTTGTCTGTTTGTCTGTTTGTCTGTTTATCTGTATGTCCGGGCTAAACTCAAAAAATACTACATGGATTTACTTCAAATTTTGCATGAATATTACTGAGAGGTCGGGAAAACAAATAGGCTACATATTATCACGCTATCACCTACGGGGGAGGAGCTGTGAATCTTTATTTTTCTTACGCATTATGTGGCAGCGTGTAATCTAACGACGCATATATAAATGTTGTTTTTGAGTAAGCCATGCTATTATTTAGCTTTACAATATAAAAACTACGCCATTTAAGTAACTTGGGCAAAAAATCATAATTTAATGAATTTTCGTAGTATAAAGGAAATTTTAAAGCAGCGCCATCTATGACATTTAATATAAATCACATCAAGTTACATATTAACACTTTTTGGAAATTTATAATTAAAATTTTATCATGTTGGCGAGGTTAGTAGTTAGTTATTCTTAAAATTCATAGATGGCATTTTGCATTTTCTTCAAAAAAGTGATGTTCATTGATGATGAAGTGACATTGAAGCTCATTTATCGCAAGAACGTGAGAGAATCCAAGAGAACAGCGTGCGGCACAAATAGAATAAGATCGCCTGTGTCGTGACATAACTTTCGACATCTGATGATGAATCCACGGTTTACGATATCGAAGAGCAAACGGCTAAATAAAGAAGAAAGTGGATTTATCTACAATATCGTGATTAACTACGCCGCCCATGGAGATATTGTTGCCTTAGAAGAAGTTTGTACCCACTGCCAAGTCCGCAAATGGAAAAGGGGACTAAATGGCGAGCATTCGAAGTCCAGCCATTTTTTGAAATACATTCGAGCTTATAACAGCGCCTTCCAGATGACTTCGTTTGGTGAACAACAAGCAAGCGTTAAAGTAGACACATCCTCAATTTGGTCTGGTCTGTTCAAAGGATTGCAAAGTATGTTGCATAACGTTAATCCGCAAATTAGCAAAGCAGCCCTCGCGTCGGTGCCTGAGAACGAGCGCAACCACTTTAAGTTTGTCATCAGAGCAGATAAAAGGCCGATCACAGCCCATCCAGGGTGGTATAATGCTCCAACGACGAATGAAGTAGCTGTTGTGTTAGTCGATCAGGAGTGTGATAAAAGAGACATCGTTTTACGCACGCATGATGACCGGCTTCGAAGTATCAGCGAGACTCACCGTGCGTACGATTCTCTTCAATATCCTCTCATTTCAGTTCTGTCGCGGAGAGGTTGGCTACCATTTTGCCCACTATAATGTAGACTCCCAGACAGGCACCCCAAATCATAAAAAAACCATCCACCATGCATTTCTACAGCTTCTTGATCCAGCTGAGGGTAAATAATGGTTCTTATCTCCGCCATTATCGTACGCTCTTTACTCAGTTTCTTAGGACATGTACGCCAAAATTGAGACAGAGCGTTTGGTATTTATAAGGTCCAACCAAAGAAAGCTTAAAACTGAGAACTACGTCTATCTCTATGCAGAATAATACAAATGCTCATTCATGGTCATTCTCCCCTCCACCTTCACAAAAGGTCCGTGGTATATGCACGAGAGGACCCAAGATGCATTTTGTTACGCGCGAAAGTTTGGTCGCCCGGACCTCTTCACTATCATCACTACCAACCCAAAGTAGCCTGAAATAACAGCTCAACTCCTTGCAGGATAGGCTTCGTACGATAGGCACGACTTGATCTCTCGCGTATTCCACCTGAAGTTAAGTTCAATTAGAAATGCTAATTTTTAATGCTCAGCTTGGAGACAATGCACGTGTTCAGGAATTTTACGATGTCCTTCTAAGTCATGGCAAACGCACACAAGAAGAGAGAGGTGGACAGGTGGTGCTGCTAGAGTCTCTCGGTAGAGTGGTACACTCTCTTAGTAGAAGTACAGAAGCGGACTTAATGCCTTAGGCATTTTCTACCAGTCAACCTTTGGGTGATACAAAAAAATAGTATCCAGCTTAGAAGAACTCATTCGCTGTGTGTACGGGGATGGCAGTCGTATACTGCACCAGTAGAATTCTTGCGTGTGTGAGTAGGCCATTTAGATGCCCATAAATGATCAGGCTACAGCAATTAACGAATGCATTCTCTGGGAAATTGAGGGGAATGATGTGGTCTACACCTCGATAAACATTGTTGTCGAGCAAGATAACGCTACACATTATCCCGTGGAATTTCTGGACATCCTGTCAGCAAGTGGACTTTCAGTGCATATCATCCAGCTGAAGGTCAGTGTCCCAATTGTGCTTCTTCGGAACCTATCTCCTCCAGAGCTGTGTAACGAGACTCGCCTTAAAGTCGTCTCACTCTACAGACACACCATTGGAGCAGAAATTCTTATGGTTGTGGCATCGGCGAGGCAGCATTTATACCACGCATTTCCCCCCTACCTTACGACTTCCCGTTCAGGCGCGTACAGTTCTCAGGACGAGTTGCTTCTCACAAAGGCACTGTACGCTGCTTGCTCCCGCGTCACCAGTCCTGATTCTCTTTACATTTTGGCACCTGGCAACGTAATTTATAGGGAAGTGTTGTAAGGTAGGATATCTTTGTTTGTATTTTTACACTTTTGTGTCTTGAAATGGAATACATTCCACACATACATTACCATCATCATCTGCCTAGCCTTTTCTCAACTATATTGGGGTCGGCTTCCAGTCAAGCCGGATTTAGCTGAATACCAGTATTTTACGAGGAGCGGCTGCCTACCAGACTTCCATATTTCCATAACCCATTAACTGGGATAACACGGTACTTCATGGCAAGACTGATATTCCACACATACATCATTTTCTCTATTTCCTTCAGTCACAACTTATGACTGAACTCAGCAGGATTCCCATATAATTCTCTAAACTTGCTTCGCTTGCAAAAAAAACATGTATTTTAATGCTATTTAAAAAGTTGTTTACTTATAATGCTATAGCGACATATTAAGTATTTTTGGTGCTGTAGAGCCTTCACGCAGACGACGTCGCGGGCAGCAGCTAGTTGTATAATATAAACTAGTGCTTGATTGCGATCCCTTCTGATGTAAGCAGTGATGCAGCCGTTGATGCTGCGGCGCACTAGTCTGTTATGAGCCTATTCACTCTAGCCTTTATGACATCCAAATTATAATCAGACGGAAACACCGCAGCAGGCTAACTGTTCCAGTCCTACAATGTATAAACGACGAGAGGAAACGTTACGTTAATCCGGGCCGTAAAAGTATGTGATTCACAAGTGCTGAATCACATTTTATAAACAATATTATAATTTGGAAATGTTAAGGCCCACTGTCCACAGACGCGTATCTTCATAGACGCTCATTCTACAGTATACGCGTATAGTTGAATAGAAAACTATGAAACTCTGTCGATGAAGCTACAACGCCATGACGGCCTGACGCTGCCGCTTCGCTGACAGAGTTTCATATGTAACACTCACGCAGGCATACATGAAGCGTAGAATGCTTCTTCGATAGACTTTTATAGTTTTGTATTCAAACTTCACGCAGGCGTACATGAAGCGCAAAATGACAAATACGCATCTATGAAGCTCCGCATCCCTGGGTAGTAAGCCACTCTGTCATGAAAACAATGCGTCTCAAACTCTCAAACGGTACGCAATATATAGGTAACTAAATGACGTAGACAGCCTTAGAACTGCAAACAAATGAGCTGTATATTTTTGTTTCAATCGCTTTTGTTTTGCAAAATTTTACCTCACAAATTAGGCTTCTTCACCAGACCGTTACGGGAGCAAACTTCTAAAACGAAAGCTATTAAACCAATAGCATACAAATTATTCGTTATTTTTTATATAGCTATACGTAATTGATATTGCGTGCCTTTAAAAACGCATTGTTTGCACATTGAATCGCATTTTATAAATAAAAACATGTATCTGTTTAAACTTGGTGTTAAATACACAGAAAAAACAAAACTCAAAGAGTTAAACGAATAAATAATTTCGAGAAATGAATAACATTTTCCTACAATTTATTTAAACTTATAATTTCATTTCGCACCGAAACTCAGAGTGAACCGTTCCATAAAACACCAATTTCATTAGAGCCCTATTACATGTACACTGATATTTATTCTTTACTTCTATCATTGTATTTTAGTCCACTTTATTTACCGAACTTATTACCAATGTGGCAACCTAGCGTAAATAATTGGCAGATCCCGGAAAGCTACGAAAAAAAGTTTGTCAAGTAAAAACTGGAGAGGTGAAAAGTTACTACAAGTGCCCTGCGGGGATTACTCAGCCATTCTGATATGTGGCAAATTCCAATATGGGTAGCATTCGGTTTTTAACGACGACGACGCGCGACCGTGACCCGCGACAATGCTTAGTACGGATTTGTATGGAGCTGGAGTACTAAGCAAACCAGGCAGCCGCGTCGCGCGACCGGTGCCATACAAATCCATGCCGTTCTGCTATGTGGTAAATTCCAATAAAGGTAGCATTCAGGTAGAATTCGGTTCTTAGCAACTGTGACGCGCGACCGCGACCAACAACGATGTTTAGTATGGATTTGTATGGCGTATTAAGCAAACGAGGCGGCGGCGACGCGCGACTGATGCCATAGAAATCCATACTTAAGTTAATTTCAGATTACGCTATAATATAATAGCAAATAATATGTTGTTCATAGCACAAAAATATCGCTCACCATACATTTATTAAGAACACGTTCACACTTTGCTATATTTATAATAATATCTTAGTATAAATAATAAATATAGCGTAATAATATATAGCGTAGTCTGATGCGCGCGACGCGGTCGCGGTTGCGGGTCGTGGTAGCGCGTCGTGGTCGCTTGTTACCTTAACACGACATGGGGATCGAACCCCGGACTCCATGCTCTCTAGTCGCATTGGCGATCTGCGAGCGAGTATTTTTATCTTATCGATAAAATTACGAAAACCTTTTTTCTGTGGTTCAACATAAATATATCACGTCAGTATCAATTTTTTATTCGATAACTTTTCAGAACCGGCCGACACTTTCCAAGTAATTTAAACCTAGTATTTTATTTCAGGTTTCCGAGTAGCTTGTTTCAATTTCACCCTGCTGTGGTCATCCTAGAGATATCATAAACTGGAAACTGCCGTCATAAAAGTAAAGGTTGTATCAACAAAAGTTTCCTTGATCTGGTTGATTACTTTGAATATTTTAACCTAAGCTCCGTCAAATAGAATTTGAATAAAAAAAATTGTAATCGAATTTATTAATTAAGTTTTGAGGGATTACTTAAATAATAGCTAAGAAATGGTATTAATCCCTCGTGCGAATAATGCCAGGTTTACCTATTAATGTGCCAGCTCACCGATATGGCGGGCGGTCGCTTATTTCTGCGAAGCAGTAATTCCATCGAAGTATGCGGTCGCACGCGCGAGGGAACGGACTTCATTCCCAAGCCGTCGGGATCCTGATCCCAATTTGCAGCCACCTTAGGTGTGGACTTGCAGACGGTGAGCAATAGGTAGCTCACCGTCAGGCCGCCGGACAATTATCCGGATCGAGCGCGAGTAGTCGACGGCGCTTAATTTTCCACACACGGCTAAAGGCGATGTCAGCAAAACCGCAGAGCAGGGTCGGAGCAAACTAGGGCCACGTGTTGTGCAAAATAAAACCCCGGGGTCCTGGAACAAAGGCAAAAAAAGACCATTATGTGGGAGTGGATTTTAGTCAGTAAAACTTTAACACCCTCCCGATCCGCCCTAAAGCGATAGGAGTCATTGGATAATTTCCCATCTAAAAAAAGGGTCTAGCACATTTGCATACTAAGTCCCATAAAATATAAACCTATGGGATCCATATAAACTGTAATAAAGGTGGCTCCCGGTAAAACGACATTAATTAATAACACTTTTAATATGACGTTGCGGGTAAAGGGTCCGCGGGCTCCGAGCGGCCATAAAATATCGTTACGTACGAATTCGAACGAACTGTCATAGTTACGTTACCGTCGAGAAATATAACGGTACGCTTGTAGTACGTTATAAAACTGTGCATGTAAGGTTGGGACGGATACGTGTTCGGCGAGGGTAGGTGGGCGCTTGATGGATGCGTCGCCCATAAAACGTAGCATCGCGTAGCAAGTGGGATCGCGTAGCACCGGCGCGCGCGATGTTAGGCGCTGATGATGCGGCGCTCAGCGCTCCGCCAGCGCGCATGTGCGGAGGCTTTATGTAACCGCGGGCCGATCTGAAACCGAGCGCGATCCATGGACTAACGTCCGTTAGGAAACTTTACTCATTCATCTTTTCCCTAAAAGCGGGGTGAGCGGGGTCCGGAACGCGCTGCGCTACGCCGCGCGTGTTACATAACCGTGGCGGAGGGCGACGCCGATTCCAAGTTGGGCCGCCCTGGAGAGCGGACCTGCTCACACGAGCTCGCACCCTCGCCGCACTCGCTCACTCACCCCGAGCGCGCGACCGCGTTGGCGCGTCCTCCCGCCTAGTCCTCCCGCGCTACCGACCTCCGCCGACTTCGCTATCTTTGTTCTCGATACTTTCCAAGTCTACATCCTAAACTTTAAATAGTCTGCTGTTGGCTCCAAACTTCCCAGCTAAGGCGGTAAGCCATTTGTTTACTTACAATCATTTGTTACTCTTTTGTTTTCTCATCAGCTCTGCATCATCTTATGTTATATAACATTTAGACATCGCTTTTGTTGCTCTCATCTTGTTTAGAATTTGCAGCTGGCAGCGAAAGGATAGCGCTAAATTGTTTTATTCCATTCTTTAAAAATATTTTGTGATAAAAAGTGTACTTTTCAGTAATCTTATTTTCAAATTACGCGCGTTAGATTTCTTCATATTTTTTAAAAGTTCCATAAATTACGTCGTATTTTCTAAAAAAAAGATTAGACAAGTTAATTTTTTTTCGGAATTTATAAAATTGAGAAAAAATATTTCAAGCTGGCGAAAACCTTTTGGCGCCTTAAGTTTAAATGTGTACATTCCAAAAACCTGAAAGAAACTGCGTTCCTACATTTCTATGAAAAACTTGTGAATTAAAAATGATTTAGTGGCATCGTTTTCAAAACATGAAGAAAAATGGAAAAATGGAAGATTAGAATCGTGTAAATATTTGAAAAAGTTGATGAAAGTCGCGCGGGCCTACGCCGCGGCGTAGCGGGCTCGTAGATGTCTAATAAAGCGTCGATCGCTTTGCGGGCTCGGCGTGGAGGCTGCAGGCGGCTCCTCATTAATATTCCGCTTCGAGCCTGTCCACTGCTCACTGATCTATCCCGACATATTATCTCGTAAAGGCAACAGTTATTGTGTGCAAGAGACACGGCTCTTTGTGCCATCTCTAGATATGTGGGCGACGCGACCATTGTTATCCTATTGTCCCAGGAAATTAGTTTTTTTATCTCATCTGAATACTAACAACAAAAACATGTAAGTAGAATCGTAAATGGTCGTCTATTTTACAAAAAAGTTCATAGCCTTCCGGTCGAAATATTTTAGTAGCGAAAAAACGTATTTTCATGAAAGTCTTTTAAATATAGCCGGCCACCAAGGAATTCCTTGGGAAAAAACGACAGCAACAAAGTAAAAACCGAATAGAAAAATGCTTCATATTTTGTTACATTCGCGGACTAAAATTGTGAACGAAAATAAATACGCATTAATGTCGCATTTTGCGTCCGTGATACTCGTATATTACTTAAATAATGTTATTCCGCGTGCGTATCCAGTATGATCACCATTTTATAAAAGTCGACTGTAAACTTTGGAACAATCCGATTGCGCCGTGTTTTATTTGCAATAGGCAAAGAATTTTAATTCAGAGCACAGATGTTCTCATTTCGACAAGAAAGTCTCGACAAGAATTGAAGGCCGCATAGCGCCTGCATACTGCTCCGTGCTGATTCGCTGCGTTCTATTTCAATACTGTTCCTCTATTTTACGGTAACAATACTACTTGTGCATTATTTTCGAGCCACCGTACAGTGTAACTTTTAAACCGGCCGCATTCAGAGCTAGAGAAAATTAACTAAAAGGAATTGTTAATCTAGGCCCCTCTGAATACTTTCAGTTCGTATGGAAAATAGATTAGCCTTGCGCTTCAGCTTTTATATTCCGCTAGCAGAACAATTTAAGAGAAGGTTTTAAGCTTACTTAACTGCGGTACAAAACCTTTTTCAAAAGAAAAGGATTTTATTCAAATGGTTATACCGCGTAGGCTTTCGGAATCACAGCTTGGTCTAAGTCACGATAATCCATCAAACGGTGACAAGAACAATTGTACGTGGATATACATATGTGATTTTGTTTACGTATATGAAAATAACTTGGTGAAAATATTGTTGCTGCTCTGATAACCATGCTTTTAGTTATCGAATGATATCTGATCAGTGGGTAATCGTAAGTGCAACACATCGATGGTAGCTTATCACGAACATCAAACGCGTAGGTATTCACTTTGTAGAATACAGTTTATTGAATTAACGGTTCTTTGTTCTATTGTTTACGTTGCAATGAGAAACAGTGAGATAACACGCGACGCAGAGTGGCCGTTATGCGCTCCCCTCCCCCAGATACTGCACTTTATGTAAAGCGCCTCAACTTTATTTACTTTAATATTTCCACTAGAGATACTCCTAACTATAAACATTTCTTGTACAAAAGCCACCTGAAAGTTCAACGTTCCGTCTAACGGCATAATCTAAAGAAAATTTAAATAAACGCAAAAAAATAAAATACCGAGTGAATTACCAGCAGTTTCGGGACATTTGTGAGAACGCACGGAAACATTTACCGTCCTAAATAGGTTCCATTTCAAAGAAATATTTTTATATTTTATCTGCCTCCAAGTGCGCTATAGCTAAATTGTTGATACATTTCTCAGGAGCTTCCTGTTTCATTCCGTTTTGTCAAGCACCATTTCACATTAGGCTTGGCGCCCGCACCACAATGTGGCACAATAAAGCACTCGGTTATTGTCATACCTGCAGGTATTGTGTAAAACTAATCGCATCACACTAAATGCCTTAAGCCACAACGAGCGCTCGGATATTTGGGGGCAGCCGATGGCTTGACTCGGCTTTGGGCCGCCGGAAACCACAGGCAGGCAACTGCAGCCCACGCTCAACTTTACGAATATCTAGTTCAATTTTAGGTGAACATAACTTGTTGTTTCGGATTTTATTGAACGTGAAAACATTTGGATACCGGCTTAAGTCGTGTTTATCTTTTGCGGAACTTGCGTGCGGCAGTCAAGCCCTGATCTCGACACTTGATTATTTCAACATTATTTCAACCGTTCCTGAATACAAGTTAAACGAATAAAATTCGGTTATTCAGCATCACAGCCGATTTGCCTAAAGTAATTACGCGCTACATGAATTTCTAAATTGGAAAAGTGCTCATAGGAAAATTACCTACGTATGAAAATTATAAAAGGAAAATACTTTTGAGTTTCCATTTCATTGTTGAATGAATTTATTTGCAGCCTTTTTTATTGGGGTTTTGTATATTATTTGTAGAAATTTCGTAAGTAGATTATGTTCGGTGTCGTGTGTGACAATATGGGCGCCCGTAATGTTTTAGATGCCTAGTGTCGGCCGTTTGTTTGAGGATGCTGGCATGAATATACAGAGTTTACGACTCGGCAAACTGAGCCAGAGTTTAGTGGCGACTGCGAAACACGTGTGTGAGAATACCAACATACACAAAAGTTAGTAATGAATATTTGTAGTAAGAAGTTCGGTACGTATCCACCGAGGGTAGTAAATTGCATTCCCGTTGGCGCCGTCCTAAAACCGCGCACGTATGAATATATTCAAACTAGAACCGAGTGTTGCGGTGTTAATACAATAACATAATATTGTGATTTGGGGTCGCGATAACCTTTGAGAATAAGGTTTACCGTGTGCAAATACATTACTATATATGGGAGAAATTAAATTGTGCCGATTGGTTAATGCGGGTTGGCTGGAGTCTGCGCTGGGGATCACTTAAAGCTTATTCGCGTGGAAGTATCTCGCGTTCGTTGCGCCAGACTGTGTTAGTTTAGGTCTTCATGACTGTTTGCCCTTCGAGCGACGACCGGTACCTACTCTTTATTTGTAAATCGAATCCCGATGCAAGATTCCAATTAAAATTACGTGGTTGTTTTGGCTTTTTTAAGCAATTTAGCAGTGGCTGAACCTGATAGCCTCAGGTGGGTTTAATCTGATTTGCTGGGTAAATAGCTGCTTTTTATAGCACTAGAATATATGTTTCGATAATTATACGAGTCGGCAATAATTAATTGCATCCAATAAAGCAATGATGTATTTATAAATCACGTATAAATCGATCATTTGTTTATCTTTCGCGTGGGGTCACGGGCGATGTATGAGGCGTCTATATTATTCCAATTAGCCGATCGATTGCTGCGTGTTTTTAACCGGGAGCAAAAAAAGAGGAGGTTTTCAATTTAGATGGTATTTTTTTTTTTGTGTATTCAGCATCCATCAGTTATGAACTGATTTAAAAAAGGTTTTTATTTGAAAGGATATACCTGTTTTTAGATTGATCCTATTTTTATCGATATTTAGTTTTGATGAGGATATACTTGTGAGTAAACCTTTCAATAATTATAGGTACTTACATATTATAGTGACTTGTGTTTTCCAAACGAAGTTAAGCATTTGGATTTATATAGATATTATTTCATAAATTGGAGCTGATGAAAAATTCCACATTGGAACTTTATAAACACACAGATATCCCAAATTAGTCTTAAACTTTGCGCTATTCTAGCTGTTAGGTAGGTACACCTGTACCGTGGGTGATAATAAACATATGAACACACACAAGAGAACCAGACCGGGAACAACTATTTGTAGCAACAAAATATATTTGTTCCGTGGCATCGAACTCGCAACAGGCAGCGCAGTAGCCAATCACTCAACCGCTGGGCCAACCGTACCGTCGATATATAATGGCACCATCGTATTGATCTGATTGGTATACCTTACTATACAACTTATAATATTTTAGTTTCACTGTATTTACCACGGGTTAAAAGTGGAAAACAAAAAACTTAGGTTACTTTATAAAAAAAAGTAAGCAGTAAAGGTATTACTACAAAATACCAGGGCATTTTGTATAAGGAAATCAGTTGTATTTTTTTGTAAAAAGTATTTTTTGCTTACAATTCTGAGCGCTCGGTGTTTTACGTTTATTCCATATTCACACTTCCATCGCGCAAATAACCACAAAAAACTTGATCGCTTTAAACACCAGTTTAAAATGAATTCAGAAATTGAATGCTATTGAATTTGAAATAAACTGAATTTTAAGCGAATGAAGTTTGAGTGAATATAGAGGGGAACTAACGATCACGAATGCATCGTTAATCGCTTGGATAAATTGTCTTCCATATTAATTGGACAGGTCGCCTTGACCGCAGAGGTGGGGACTGCAACACTCTGCACTACACAATTAGAGATATTGGTTTTAGCGTCCATTTCTCAAATTATTTCCATGAATTATTACTGCAACCTGAAATATTTAGATGAAAATACGGAGTTGAAATTCAGCTTGTACGAAAATGTGAAAGGGAGTGTAAATTTAGTCTGGATATGGTCGGAATGCTTTTTAAGTAACAGGAATGTTAGCTAGCGCAACGCACCCACCAACACTGCCGCATCCACCACAATACGGAACTTATATCTACACTAATATTATAAAGAGCTGGAGTTTGTTTTTTGTTTGTACGAGGTAATCTCTGAAAGTACTGGTCGGATTGCTGAAATTTTTTCACTATTGGAAAGCTGGTTTATTCCTGAGCGGTATAGACTATATTTTATATCATACTAGCTTCCTCCCGCTACTTCGTCCGCGTGTTCAAGAATCGGGATAAAAGGTAGCCTATGTTCTTTTCCATGTCATGTTTTTGCGTGATTAACTAACAAATATCCACACTTTCACATTTACAAATATTAGTTAGGATTTCAAAAGATTACCTCCAAGTTTATCTCTAAAAGTACTGGTCCGACAAATTTTAATATTAAATTAAATGATATTTTTCTATATATATCTTTTAAAGTAATATTATTATTTCTGTAATAAATATATTAGTAAGTCTTAATGGATGTCAAACAATACACACGTCGCTATAATATGTTTACTGTGATAATGTCTACCCTGTTTAACGCACTTTGTTTCTTTGTGGAGCTTAACATGTCACAAATGATCTTTGTTAATAAAATGTAACTTAAATAAAGTCAGATATGCTTTTTAAACCAAATTGTACTGTTGTGAAGTATTTTATTTAATTAACTTGACTATTGGATAGTCTGCTGATATGCAGTGAAAATAAATAAAAAGAAGCAAGAAGACTCGACGGGGCTTAACATAAAAGCTCACGAGTTTTGACGGCGAAAGAGTGCGAGACTTGGCGGAATTTTTTCATATGTAGGTAATGTTTGGATGAGATTTCGATTCTTTTTGTGGGTAGTCTTCTTTCTTTTCATATTTGTCCGCACATCCCTTTTCTCCTTCGTTACAGTCACTCACTATAAACTATAAATGAAACAATGGTACAGCTGTCATTTTTAGCTCGACTTGCTGGGGGCATTAATATTCCTCGAGTTTTATTTTTATTTTATTTTATTAGGAAAATAATTATTAAATAATTCCTCCAGTTGGTTGTTAGTCTGTTTTCTTTTTTCTTGCTTTATAGGTTGCTTTATAGGTTGCGTCTGCCTTGGTACCTTGGTATAGCATGCAGTTTTAATAAATAAATAAATAGGTGTAACATTAATTGTGTTCAAAGTTGTATGCCTTTGTAACTTCTTAAAGTACCTTACCTTACAGTTTTGATGATCAGTGAGAGAGTGAGTGACAAGATTTAGGAACTTTGAATAGTTCTTATACCACAGGTGAAAATTGCGTGTAATTTGGGACTATAATCCAAATTTTTTTCATCTTTAGAAAGCTTCTTTATTCCTGAGTCATATAGACTATATTTTATTTTATATTTCAAAAGTAAGTTAGCTACAGTTTCGCAGTCTCTACTTCAATATGAAGTAGATACAACGTAGAGTATATCTGTCTTAGCTTTCTCGAATATTGGTACTGGATTGGATTGCAGATGACAGCTCGAAGGCAGTACTTGTAAATACAGATTTCAACGTTAGTTTTAGTCTCGAGACATTCCGATATTAATTATATATCTAATGGGAAACAGCTTCGTCTTTCGAATACAATGTAGTAGCATTAGCTAATGCTACTACATTGTTTTCGACCATTACAAGGCTGAATAATTCAGCTTTGTAATGTTCCCAGTGTTGGGACTCAGGCCTTATCTCTCTAGGAGAGGAAATGGATGATGATAGAGGCTGAATACCTACATCATCATCATCTGCCTAGCTTTTCCCAACTATGTTGGGGTCGGTTTCCAGTCAAGCCGGATTTTAGCTGAATACCAGAGGATGAATACCTACAATGTAATGAAATAAAATTACCTATTATTTGTATCGAGTATTTTTGACTTGCCAAATGTTTTTGATGGTGTTTCGTGAGTTTTCTCGCTAAATGTCACGTTTAAAAACCTTGGGACGTGTCATCGTCTTTGAGCCGTGACCTTTTTGTCCTTGAGTGCCACACCAGTGTCATTTGCACATTTCTTTAGGTTTGTTATCCGGTTAGGTCAGTTTTTTAAAATCTCTTTCGAGTGTTGGATTTGGAATTTTTTGACTTGAATAAGTTCTTGAATTGTAAACGATATTTTAATTGGTAAACTGTTTGATTAAGCTTATTATTTACATAGATCGTAAAGAGCCTTTTTATATTTTTATTGAGTTAAGACACGTTTCTTGAACGACTCGTAGCGTGATGCCTTCTTTTGTAAACGACAAAGCTCGGTATTTTTATGGGTTATGTTGTCCGGTAGCCATCCATCGTCATAATGGCCGCTCGATATGAATAGCGTCTAATTTATAGCAGGCAACACTGCTCAGGACGCCATAAATCTTTGGATAGCTTGTTTTTGCATATTGATTATGCAAATCACAACAAACGGAAAGGGTGCGGGGTCGATCAAGGAGAGACATTCAAAAGTCACTGTGCTTTAAAAGAAGTATTCCCGTTTCGGTTCCAAAATTTTCAGCACCCAAGCTATTCCCGATTTGGCATCAATAGGTATTTTGGATTGGGATTTTAAATTGGCTACTACCATCCAAAATACCCATTGGTGCCGAAACGAGAAAAGCTTGGGTTGGCCAATAAAATGGGTGCCGAAACAGGAATCATATTGATCATCTACCTAGCTTTTTCCCAACTATGTATATTGGGGTCGGCTTCCAGTCAAGCCGGATTTAGCAGAATACCAGTATTTTACGAGGAGCGGCTGCCTACCAGACCTCCAAAACCCATTAACTGGGATAACACGGTACTTCATGGTGTCGAAACGGGAATACTTCCTTTAAAAATATATCGAGTGAAACGTCTAGCGGAACTTTCAGACAGATTTTAGAAAAGGAAACAAAAATAAAATTGTCGATCCCCTGAGTTGACATCGGTTTGTTTCCATCAAGTCCGATTTATTTTCGCAGGCGTTTGTTTCTGGTCGACTGTCGATCATGGCTTGTCTGGTTTTAACAACTGATCTATATCGCGATTTGTTTGCCATTCAGTTCATTCGTTCTGATGAATTGATAATTTTGGTATTGTGGCTAGTACAATAACGGAGTAATTGAGTTGCTTCAAATTTGAGCTGGTTTTAAATAATTCTCTAATCAGTACCTATTTTGGCTCCAGAATCCAGAACGTGGTAATTCAGGCGGTTTTTATTTATTATTTATGTGACAAGGTTAGGTACGGTTTCATAAAAATACGGTACATATTGTATCGACCCTTTTCACTACAACTTTCCCTTATCAAATCTCATAGGTACCTACTTTTGGCAATGGGCAAAAAATTAAAAATTTTTTTCAAAGAAATGATCTGTGGCTTCATGACAGTTTTAGGTAGATACTAAAAACTACATTTTTCATCGTAGCGCTATTTTAAGTATAAGTATGTATCCAAATAGCATTAAAAACTCGAACAAAATTGCATCAAAAAGACTCCCCGAGCAGACATTAAAATGGCTTTTACGCTATTTGTAGTAAAAAGACTGGATATTGTGTTATTTATCTTTGCTCCAGTTAAAATTACAAACGAGTCCCGCGTATAGTTATTGCGACTACTTCGGACTTGGTATTTATTTTTGAATTGTGTGTTGCATTTAACTTAAAGTTAGCAAAACCCTAACTAAATATTAGTATAAAACTAAACAGAAGTCCTGTTAGTGGAATTATTTGGTTGCTGGCGTATTTCCACAGCCTTTAATTATTTTAAAGTTAGCTGGGTAGTACTTATCTCGCCTCTCTTCCAGCGTTGCCCCGCCCCGGGTTCAATCAAGGAATGAGGATTGTGCGCTGTCTACAAAGAAGCTGATAACCACTAGAATATATTTTAAAGAGCGGAGATAGTTTAACGGCATACCTTTAACAGTATTGAATTCCTATTTTTAACATTTCTCTACTATTTTCGTCACTTTTAGGTTGAACATCACTTGATTGTCAATAAGTCATACAGTATCGTTGTCTATGTAAAGATTAGTTAGTAAAGTATGGACTCAAAAAACTCGTCCACATCGCTGTCGACTGGTAATGTGTGATCGGTGGCATGGCCACGCTGTATGGCAATGCTTTTCCTCTGTACGAGGTAAAAGCCAGCCCTTGGGTCACGCGAAGTATCAATAAGATGCTAAGAAATATCTTTATACAACTTGTGAGTACTAAACTACTAATTCAAGGCGACAGTATTGAAAAACATAAAAAAGGAAAAAAATAGAGATTAAATTAATTTACTACTAAGGGAACTTTTCCCTTTGTCACATATTAAATAAAGTGATCAAAGACACAAATTGGCAAGTAATTGGTCTCGTTGACATATGGCTTGGTTCAGCCATTTAAAATCATAGGTAATCGCATTTTCAAAGCCAGGGGCATATACACGTGGTTCGCAGAATTTTCAAGGGAAAATGCATTATAAAATTATTGCGCAGGTAACTTCAAGGGGAATTTTTAATAACAGGTTTTGACTGACAGCTGAAGGTTGTCGTAGGTGAGAAATTGACAGGTGTTCTGAAGGTATTGTCGCGATAATTATTTTATCTTTTAATAATAAAAACCCCTAACCATCTATCAGCAAAACTTTTATATATTGCCATTTAAGATTTATTCTGGCTTTAGTTTTCATAACGCTTTAGAGTTGTCAAAAAATTAAAAGATCCGTTTTGACATTTGGAGAAATTGTATGCTACTATAAAGTAAGCGTAAAAAGAATACTCGCAAAATATTCCATTATATTATTTAACGCTAATTTAATGACAGGCGCTCCTAAGAAAAGTGTCATTCAGCCACCTACGACAGTTAAAATGTAAAAGAATAGTTTTGGCGAGATATTTTTGTGAGTAGTTCAGTGAATGTTTTAATTATTCCCAAACTGATTTCTAATAGATATTGTGACGCAACATTGATGTAGTTTTTCATCTCAAGCCTACCAACTCTACTTACTGGACAATAATTATGTGGATCTCGGTAGTATGGAGCTGAACAGTTTACTATAGTATTGACTAACTCAGCAAAGCCGTCAAGCCTGCCTCGATAAATTTATAGCTAATTACTGCAAAAAATATATTTAATGTGTTACGTACGAATTCTAATGGAAATTAAAGTGACTGAAAACTGACCCTGGTTAAATGCACTAATCTCGTA
Organism: Mythimna separata; assembly: GCA_030763345.1. Lineage (NCBI taxonomy): Eukaryota > Metazoa > Arthropoda > Insecta > Lepidoptera > Noctuidae > Mythimna > Mythimna separata. Next base: position 13,344,370 of record CM061167.1, on the reverse strand, counting down.
TAAAAAATGATGTAGGTATATAAAGTACGACACGGCAGCGACATACCTACAATCTACACAGTTTAAACTAATAGGATTTATTTTATTTATCGAATAAAAAATGTTATTTGCCAAAATGCTATCATTTTACCAAATAACATTTTCATCCGATAAATAAAACCGAATTATTTAAACTCCGTTTTGTCGTCCTTATACGAAAAAAAAATAACAGCAACGATGGCATGTCACCTTTTTTACCTCGAGAAGATTTTATTTGAGAGGTTAACCTTTTCGGAACACAAGAAACGAGTGTATATTTTTAGGCACGAGTCAATCTAATTATAAAAATAAAAAGACATGAAAGATCTTGTACCAGGAAAGCTATTCAATTAATAAATAAATTGTGTGGGTTGTCTTTCAATGCAATATCGTCAAGACCTACAAGTTAAGGTAGGAAGACCTAAAAATACCATATCTATTAAACAGTCTGCCGGCATTCATAGGGAATGAAGCAAATTAAAAAAGATTTAGAAGTAAATTAAAAAGCTATTCAGATATAATATTGATCTTTTATACGAAGAAGTGTCTGGAGACTCCTTGACTTTGGCTTCACATTCAAACCATTGCAACGATCTAGTGGTGTTTAGTTTATAATTTTATTTATAATTTTCAAGTAAAATAAGTAAATAATAAGGCTTGTATTCTGCCATTCTTAAAACGATTGTTTCGTATGAGGTAGTTTCAGTTTATTCCTAACTCTAAATCAACATTCGTTTTGTCCAGTTATTACAACATATTATCTACTAAGTTAGCTACACGTTATATACCAAATAGAAATCAGTTTACATTTAGGTAAATACAATTCACACCAAATAATCCGGCCAATAGCCTGTAGGTATTTTGTACTAAATTGGAGTGCACAATGACAAAAACAACACAGCGAAATTGCTACGGTCATGTCAGTTTTAACAGATAAATGGATTATAGTCTAGTACATAGTTTTTCCTAACCTGGTATAAATTACTGCCCCCTTTAAAAGAAACCAACATTTCAATTACTCTATTAATTATCATCATCATCTGCCTAGCCTTTTCCCAACTAAGTATATTGGGGTCGGCTTTAGGGATTGCAATTGCTGGATCCAGCATACAGCAATCCAGCTGGATCCAGCGCCTTTTTAAATATGCTGGATCTAGCATACAGTGCTGGATCCAGCGGTGCGGATCCGCAAACGTATCAATTTCTATTGTTTAGTTTCGGATTGCGTCTGTAATGGTCATATATGTGATGACAACTATGTAATGGCAACTGCCCGATAAATGATTTCGGGCTGTTGTATCTATTCAACTCGCGCGAAGAACTTTGCTTGCGCGATGCAGGATTCTGTGACGTCAGATGTCGCTAATAAGGGTATATGTTATTTAATTTTAAGTTGTTTCTTTTGATCTCAAATGGTTACGAAACCAAAGCAAATTAGTGAAAGGTTTCAAAGATTATCGTAAGAAGTTATTATACAAATTGCTTAATAAAAAAAGTCATAAAATATCGTCTTTTTATATACGTTCCACATTTTGCTGGATCCGCGCTGGATTGAAAACGCCGCTGGATTGCAATTCCTAGTCGGCTTCTAGACAAGCCGGATTTAGCTGAATACCAGTATTTTACGAGGAGCGGCTGCCTACCAGACCTCCACAACCCGTGGACTGGGGTAACACGGTACTTCATGGCAAGACTGGAGTCAGATAATCATTTTATTACTCTATTAATTATCATAAATGAAAAATAATTATCTTTATCTGTAATCTTGCAACTCGTGATCGTGGTTAAGGGTCGTGATTATTAATTATTTTTAACGCCCGTTATTTGCCTTTAGACCTGCTACCACCTGCTACCACCCCCTTCGGGAATATATCTTCTTCTTTTTCTTGTCCTTATTCCATATTACTTGGGGTCGGCGCAACACCTTTTCTTCTTCCATTCTGTCCTGTCGTCCGTCACACTATCACTAACTCCCTTCTTTCATATCGCTCCTCACACAATTCACCCATCTTTTCATTGGCCTCCCTCTCCCTCTCCCTTTGGGAATCTATAGTCTAGTATTATCTGTTAGTTAAGGGTTGTTGGTTATTATTCGTAACCATGAGTTGCTGACACATCAGATAATCCGATTAATATTTAATTGATTTGCGTCTGCGAAGCGCTTAGGCACTTAAGGCAATTATAGGCATAAGTACTATTACTTACTCCTTACTATCTTCAATTAATGGAACGGTGGAGATGGCTTAGGACAAAAACATATACTATACACACAAGATACTATGTTGTATTGTGGTATGCTTTGACGTCCTGTCGTGTTATGGAAAACTACGACTTGAATCCTATTCTATTATTATTTGGTAAGACACACTAGCAGCTATTAGTTGATGTGTGTTCTATATAGTTTCGAGACGTTTAGTTTGTCTAATCAATTCTTGAAGCAGTTCAATGTGGGAGATTTCACAACTCGGTTAGATAGAAATTTTCGTATGTTGGTTATACTTGAACGTGTTTTGTATATTATGAGTAAATTTAAAATTGATCTCCTCCCACAATTCTTTTAAATTCTACATAATCGCGACACATTTCATGTCATTTTTACGCAACAAGTCGCATATTTTGCTTATCAATTTTGTAATTTAGAACCTTAAGTAGGCACTGTTTAGGACCTTCAATCAAGAACGAAGGTTAGGACTGGAGCGAAGATAAAGAAAGGGTTTTAACAAACTACTAATTCATGTAAATATAAAACTAGTTGCTGCCACCGACTTCACCCACGAGGAAGAAATTTTCTCCATACAAACTTTGGACCCGCATTTCGTCCTCTTTACTTAGGGGGTGCATCTCGATAAAATCCTTTCTTATTGAATGCCTACCTTATACAAAGCACATACCCTCCAAGTTTCAGGTCAGACATTCAGGACAAAGCATTTTATAAGTTTAGATAGATTATCTCATTTGGCAGTCATTACGGATAGTAAGAAGCCAGTAAATCTGACTCCAGTCTTGCCATGAAGTAATCCCAGTTAATGGGTTGTGGAGGTCTGGTAGGCAGCCGCTCCTCATAAAATACTGGTATTCAGCTAAATCCAGCTTGACTGGAAGCCGACCCCCATAAAGTAGGGAAAAGGCTAGGTACTATAATATTTGGAAAATTCCTTTCTTAAAACTTTACCTATTTAGACGAATAATTTGAACATTTTAAACATACATCATTTTCTTAGAACTAGAATTAGACTTTATTTTTTTAAATATATCATTTGCCTGTTCTAAACTCTCTAAAGAGGTTCTCTAGAAGAGGCTTCTCCTGCTTATTAGCAAAGTTAAACAAAGACTGCTTTAAGTTATGCTTGACTTGAAGTTAACACGAATTTAAAACAAACACGAATACTAATTAAAGTTTTGAATTTTGCAACTTTGCTTAACGAAATAGATTTTACTAGCTGCTGTCTGTGGCTTCGGCCGCGTTTAAGAAGAAAATTGTCTCAAGGGAACATGCCTCCGGGATGAAAAGTAGCCTTTGCTATTCCAGGTACAAAGTTTCATCAAAATCCGTTTAGTTATTTGAGTGTGAAGAAGTATCAAACATAGATACATACTCGCAGATTTTCGCCATTATAATATCATTAGTGCGATTGTATATGATTTTACTTTGTGAGCTATCATATACAAGTACGTTTTATATTAAGCTGGGTAGATAGTTTTCTCGGATTTGGAGGGCAAAATAAAAAATGTCTCGCTGTCTAAAAGAGTATCGATATCTAATGATGATAAAACAAAAAGTCTAAAACTTTTATCTTGAAGCAATTACATCTGACTGTGGGGTCAACGCACTCTGGTAGAGTCTGTAGTTGGCTAGTTTTCATGCTTGATGCCGTCTGCAGAAACTTGCTAATTACATACTTTAATTGGTCAATGTTTGATTTCGACAAACAGCTCTTAACTGATATTTATCAAAAAAGTCCTGTTTCAGCACTTAGTTAAGTACCTACTGTAAATACTTGCATAGACATTTAGAAGTTAATTGGGCGTCCATTTTATGAAATTACTATATAGGACCAAATACAAGATAGAAAGCATTGTTTTATTATTAACAATCATAATCAGCTTTATAATATTCCTACTGCTTGGGACTTAAGTCTTCTCTCTAGGAGAGAGTATGAGCCGTAATCTACAACGTGGGCCCAATGCGGATTAGTAGATGCCACATGTCTTCAAATATTTGATTTTAAGACATGCCGGTTTCCTCACGATATTTTTCCTCGCCGTTATGAGAGTAGTGGACATGGAATAAATTACACAAAGTAATGTGCCTGGCTGGCTTTGAACTTGTGACCTAAAACTCGTAAGTCAGGACTGTTACCACTGGGCTACCATTATGTTACATGAGTAAATAAAACAACTAATATTTATTTTGTGAATTTCGACCGCCAGCTTCATAAATCATGGGTCTTCTAATGAACTAGGTAGTAGTAGCAATGTGCTTACATTATCCATTAATCACGAACTGTCAGTGTATTTCCGGAAGGCGGGTAGAATGAGGTGTTACCAACATCCAAACCTAAGTGTCATGCATCATGGTAGATTACGTTAACATCACTGTAATCTGCGGGAATGTTTGAAAGAATTACTACGGCTCTGAAAGGGAACTGAAGGCATATTTTTAGTCAGTAAATGTCTAATAAAGCGAAAGAGATCGCTCGACCCAGAATGGTCAGAAGTTGTTTGATGAATTTTCACCTCAAAAAAAAACACTGACAGGCATCTATAAAAAATATTCCTGATGGTATGAGTGACAATTTCTAGGTCAGACCAGTCGTACGGGTCCTGTTGGCTATGAGTGCTCATGAGTGCTACGGGAACGTTTTAATGAGTTACCGTGGCCCTGGAACGTAAGGGGCATTTGAAGGACAATGAAGTCAGTAAAACTGTGACGTGCCTCTCACTTCACCCTAGAGTGGGAAAAGTCATTCGATGATTTCCCAACATAAAAAACAAACACTGATTCTTAGTCATCTTAAAAATTACTTTGTCATCTTCTCTTCTTAATCATCAATGATTGTCAAAGTGTAAGTTAGTAAATGACAACCTGATACCTACGTAAGTACGACGGCAGAGGTACGGTAGACCGTCAATTCAGGATATATTGATCACTTTATCTATTCACTCTTTTCATTAAAAAAAAATAAAGAGAGCGTCAGTGAATCGCTCACTCAATGAATAGTGACAGATATCCGAAACCCGATAAAAAGTGAATAAAACACGTTTGTAGCTGTGAAGTGAGAAACGATAATCCTTTAAATCCGAATCTTTTCTAAAAACATGCACAGTTTTAGTAAAATTGTGTTGTGTGTTTCTTTGTTCGTGTCATGTAAATATTTCTGCCAAACAAGCACGAGGGATTATATTATCCTTTTTTGGAAAAAATATTTTGACAGAGAAAAATCATTTCTGCAAAAAATATGATTTTGCAGAAATGTTTTGACTCTGTTCTAATTAAAAAGTATTAATGACTGTTTTTTTTAAGTAGGAAATCATTCATTAAGTTTTCTGCTCTAGGGCGAAACGAGAGAGCGTTTGTGTCAGAAAAATATTGACACAACTACTAATCTATTAGAATAGTTCCTATTACCATAATGTCATAAATATACTTTTTAAATGTACAGATGTATCAAACCGCTATTTGTAAAAACCGCAAACTGTCACTTACTTAACGATTTTCCTAAAAAGCCTCGAAAGTTAACCTGTGCCTAACGTCACCACTGGCCATTTTTCCCAGACATTTTTTTTAATAGCAAATTCCTGTACCTGTTTCGTTTGATGTCAATAAAAGCCGTCATTGGAAAACTGCAGAGTTCAAAGCAGAACCTACCGAAAAAGTTCGACATTGAAAATAGAATCGAGGCGGAAATTGACAGGTTATTTTTTTTAAAGAGTGAATTTCGTTCGAGAAACACAAAACAGTTTTCCTCTGGGTAAAGCTTGTTTGCACTTCTACCTACGCTGTTTGCTTTAATACTGTATATGTATTGTACCCTGAGAACTATAGAATAGAATAAACTTTATTGTTTAGCAAAAACACTAACAATAGCGGATTACATTCCATTTTGCAAACGGAGTGAAAAGACAGAGAGGTATTGTTCATTTAAAGACAAACTAATATTGCAAAGGCCAAGGCTTGTATGAAGTATGCAGCATGAAGCATTACTCCTTTACTCTGAAATGGCCGAACAGAATTCGATAAAATTTAGCGCAAAGGTGGACCATATCCTACAAAAAGACATAAGATACTTTTTATTCCGAGAGTATATTCCCTTCTGATTCATTTTTTTGACAAAATCGGATAAGAAATCTAATCTTAAAACCGGTCGTATTTTACCATATTGTGCGTGTCAATTTACTCAATTACCCGGTAATTTTACTTCATTTCTGTCTCGCTTAGAGTTGTAAAAGTAAAGAACTAGTATATTACCTGAATAGGCATTAACCTATCACATACCCACAAAACGAGACACAATAGTAAAACAATAACAGCGCGGTCTCATAGGACCGGTCGGGGATTCATGAATTAACGTATCACATACTCGCAAAACGAGACACAATAGTAAAACAATAACAGCGCGGTCTCATAGGACCGGTCGGGGATTCAAACATTAATACCAAGCCAGTGAACACATAATTGTGCGTATGTCTACACATGTTGTGCCTATCCGTCTGCTGGACGTCTCTTCCTGATTATGGCATAATCCATTCACGGGGCATTCAGCCATTGTGCCCATTTACGGGGCGGGCTATGGCCACCACTGACGTTTATTGCCAGCAATGAATTATTGCCGACGTACTTGAGTATTAGAAACAGTAAATCAACGGTTGGATGGCGAGGAACCTTGTGGTTCTATGTTGGGTACCTGTGTGGTGAAAGTTAGAAAAACTGTTAGTAGAGAATGGACCCTTAAATCGTGAAAAAAGTTTGGGTGTCTGCTTGCGGTAAACTCAAAAACTACTGACTGTAATTTCATGTGGTTTCCACTGATAGAATCATTCATGAGATTAAAATGTGTATATATTATACAGAATACATACAGTCATACATATTAGAATACGCAAAGAAAAAGCGAGAATCCAGTGTGCAAATTCAATTAGCTAAAAAATTAAATTTTATTTAATAATAGGAACTTCCAGAAATTTAATAAATAAATAAAATTAAACTAGCTTAACTAAATAAACTAACCGATAACGTATTAAATTAGTTTGCTAATTTAATACATCATCGGTTAGGTAAACATACATCGCCATTTAGTAAACCTAAATATTCGGGATAATCTATATGCTACCTAATGGAATACCGAAATGCTTGCATAAAATATGCATAATCCCACTAATTACAGTGAATATTAATTTTGATAATGCATTGGCCGTGTGCAAAAACTAATTTCATAATATAAAATACTTCGAAGGTAGGTAATAATTAATAGGTACTTTCGTTGGAAAATGAAGGATTTCGATACTTAAGTTTCTAGTGACTCTTAGGGCCTATGATTAAGTTTCGAGTATCTTACTTGACAGATAATTTCATACGAATTCTGTCACATTTTTGAATTTATTCAGTGAATAGTGCCTACTGGGACATTGTGAAACAGGCCCTTAAAGATGGATTTTGGCAATCTTTAAAAGTTTAATCGAAGATTAAGAATAATAAGAGTAATTGGTATTGGTAAAAGAAAAGGAGGTTGCATATTCATAGTCCAAAGAGTGAAGTGCCTTGGAACGGCAATCTTGAGGAATAACGCCAAAGTTTGGAGGAACTGTACTTACCAAAGAAAGCATCAGCTAGATACAGTTTTTTTATTTAGTCTACATATACTTTTCCATTGTTGGGCAAAGGCCTCCCCCAACTAGATACGTAGATATATTTATATAAGAATCTTTACTGAACTGTATCTACTGTACAGTAAGGAACATTGTTTTTGCATAAGATATATTTTTTTGAGGACGGACATCCTTCTGGTTGGTGTAAGAGGGATTCTCAGAAGATTTTACTGGATAAGCCAACCGTGCCTACACACGTCGTAAAACCTGCCGTATTCAAGAGGCCTAAGACCCTGAAAGTTGGTATAATTACGCTGAAAAACATCCCATTGTCAATATCTAAGTAGATGGGTTACAACATATGTCCCATATAGGCATAGTATTCAAGAATATACGGCCGTTATGTAAGTTGACAATGAAAATCCATACTTTTATTGTGTGTCGAAATGAGTTGGAATTCTGTCAAAAGAAAGTTGTTTTTCGCGAATCCAGATTTAACCATAAATAATGTTAACGTCACGCACGCGGAACGAGCATTAAGTTATTTTTTAATCTTGTGATAATAGTTCGGTTGGGTGGAAAAATAACCTTGTATTGGAGTAATAATGAAAATGTATACCGTATAGAAATGTTTTTATGAGTTCGAAATCAAATTGGTAGTTTCAGTAAGGCAGTTAGTACTAGTAATATTGTTTCTTATACGCAATGGGGGCTGTGTTTGAGACTGGGGGCCGGCTTACGGGGGCTAGGAAAACAAACAGACTTGCATACAAATCACCGCATTAGGATAGCGTCGTCCGCGCGCCTCGCCGACACGTATTGAAGCCGACCTGTCGACTACACGCTGATTTTTTGTGGAAAAGCCACTGCCAACGTCTGAATGAGGTTTTTTGTTTGTCAATCTCGGGATTTGAGGCTTACTTTACCGAGACTATTTCAAATTGATGAAACACTGTCGGCTGTCGCGCCTTCGTTTGAGCTAAATCCGCTCACACATGTGTTTGTGTGAGTATTTTCTTTTGAAAAGGTCACGGTCACCACAGACTAGACTCTTTTCTGAGCAGTAATTACTCACATTTAACATTGTTGCACCTTCATTGGAGCGAAATTCGTTTATGTAGGTTGTATTTCTTCTTTAAAGTTCGGGGTCGTTACTAGACTCGTATTTTTAAGCAGTAGCTATTCACATTTATTTTAACGACTGAATCATATATGATCTGTATTACTAAAATAATTAATTCAACTAAATAAACGCAGAAAATATATTGCAATGGACACTAATGTCTATGTTTTGTTTATTATTAACTAATTTTCTGGCAGTGGCTTCGTTTTAATGCCGGTTACATTCCTTTGGGGGGAGAAATTTAGAAAATCCTTTCTTAGTGCTCGCCTAATTAATAAAAGGAAACCTTGGGCAAAATTTCATGCTCATAGCCCCAGTAGTTACGACTGTACGTTGATATGACAGTCACTCAGTTTTTTCCTTTTATATAAGTCTAGATAAATGATTGAAATACCATTTAATTTAAAGGTATGAAGAAGAAAGCTATGTTAAATAACTGCTTGTCATCTATTCACGTGAGAGTAATATAGTGGAAAGGGATAATCGTGAACTTGACAGGTCTCATAGGCTGAGTTGATGAGCGTCGGCGAAAGCCACAGCCCTCGGATCGATGCACGAACACAGTTGCTAAATCTCTTATTGCTTTGTTATATCTTATCTGAGGCAGCAAGAAATTATACTGTGAATGCTTGATTGATGTATTATCCAGCAGGCATTATGTGAGCATTTATAAATTTGCTGTCATAAAGTGAAACGAACTTCTATATTTGGCTGTAGGTATCTCTATTTTACCTGTCACATGTATACTTTTATACATTATTATAACGCCATTGCTTGATCTAAATGAGATCTTAGGAAAAACGAAGATATAGGAACCAAAATAGAATAATAGTCTAGAATAAAAGATATAGGAGAAAAAAAACCAGCTAAATCAATTTGGTACAGTCGTGTGTACAAACGATACTTAAGCGTTTTTCAAGGTCTTTCTATTTGTACGAATGTATATACGATCGGCGTTCGAGGCGCTATATACAATATATACTGAACCTATCATCAATAAAACTAAATGCTACCTTCCTGCGGTTACCAAACTAAACAATCGCATGGAAATGCCGACATTTTTATCAAGACGTTCGACATTAATAACTACAAGTTGTTCGTTTGTTCTTTCCTCCATAATACACATGAAATATGTGGCCGACATCGGTTATTTCAACAAAAACCGTAACTTTTCCGAGGTAGACACGTAAAACACACGAATTTCAAATATGAAAGTACTTATTCAATTTCAACTTTTAGACCTGAAGTAGAAAAGTTGACGTGAAGTTGTACAAGGAATGTCTGAAGCCCGGCTTTAATTTCATCTTGAACTGCTTGAATAAAAGGATACTTTGTCATCTGTGGTTATAAATAATGTAGTACAGATTTATGTATTATACATGTGTAATATAAGCTTCGTTTGGTGTCCACGATAAGGTTGTTATGGCCAAGACGTGCAGCCTCTCGATCATGAATCCCTAGTACTTATAAATCACAAGCCGCTGGTGTCAAATGCCTGAAGCCATAAAATTCCAATGATTATCCCCCTCCAATGTTTCCTTTTGCTCCAATACCGATTTTCATAAAAATTTATTTTTATATTCTATAATCTGAGCTCTCAATATTGAAACGTTAAGTTTTTTATTTTACTACTGGCTTAGGCTCTCGTCTTCACTCGCGTGACTTTCTAAACTCAGCAGGAAAATCTTATTTTATCTTTCGGAATTTATAACCCACCTATTATTTTCACACTGTAGGGACTCAGCAAGGTAGCAAGCCTACTGGGGCCCTTGGTTGAACGAAAGAGATACCTGGGACCCTGGAATGAAGGCAAAGAAGGAATAGGAGTGGGTTTTAGTCAGTAAACGTCATTTTTCCCACCCTAAAGAAAATATTTTTAATTATGTTTACATAGAAAAAGTAAGGCTACGTCAAATCTCTCATTATTTATCACAAAAGTGTGACATTAATTGATTTGAAGCCTTTAAAACGACATTAAATTTAATTCCAATTAAGGCTTACTTACATTGTTAGAGGATTTTTCACAAGTACCAACAAACATGAAAGCAACGAGCCAGTCTGCGACTCATTACTTATAATTTTGTTACCCAAAAAGAAATAAAAAACAATATTTATTTAATAAAAAGGAGTTAAAAACCACTTTTACACGTAATTTTTTTGTCAATTTAAACTAGATGTATCCTAATTAATTACCCGGAGAAGAAACACCGAAGCAAACTCACGACTCAGTCTGTTTTAAGTTCCACACAGCAAACGCGTCAGGTCAAATCATATGAGAACCAATATGCAGATTGGTGTCGGAGATCTGTTCAGTCATTGCAAGCACGTGCCAGTATTCATGTAGTTTAATTGAGAACTACTAAGGAACTCAACGCCTTGACGAACAATACCAAAGAAAGAAGGCCACAAAGAATATTAACTTAATGAATCTATCATTATCGAATCACTTCCTCAATGGTTAATTATCGAATTGAGCACGTAACTTCGAAATGCCAAGTTATCAAGTCGCGTGCTGTTACGAGACTATAGAACTAACAAACGATGACAGGTGTGCACTGCACCTTATTATTTTCCCCATCAAAACCATTAAAGCCTTGGAAAAAGCCTTGATGGTTCTTAAAACTAAAATACAAAAACTTTACTCCAGCACAAAATACAGAACTGTCTATAAATAGGCTTATCAACGGATTTATAAATACTAGAGATGAGTTAAAGTGCTTTTTATAGTTCGCACTTAGTTGAAGAAACAAAGTTGCTACGAAACTTTTAAAAGCTAACCGTTCTTATTTAAATACGGTTGAATGTAACCCATTCAATTTGAAAGTCATAAGGCTTGTGTAGGCAAAGGGTGAATGATGAAAAGAGATTGAAAGTTGAAATAAAAGTGGAGTAAGGGCCCGGCTGCGCAGATGGGCGAAAGGTCGGCCGAGTCACGGCCTAATTACACGGACCATCACGCCTCCGATGCTCCCTTGTTCCCTCTGTAGATCCCTGAAGGCCTACCCTATCGTTATCTAAATCTTCCATGCTTTTATCATGCCCTTTTGTACTAGATCTAAAACAAAATATACCTACACTTTTATTAGAAATAACTGAAACTGCCTTCAAGATACGCGGAACGCTTCACGTTTTTCAAATTAAAGGTATTTATTTGGGCGTCCACAAAGCAAACAAAAGCGTAGCTACATCGTAACTTAAATCTGTGTTTAATTAAAAAACATGGTTGAGAATTGTTCGCTCATTATTTGCGAGGCCTACGTTTTCTTTTATATTTAAAAATAACGAAGCTTAACGAATAAAAGCATCATTTTAAAGCAACTTGACATTGAGCGTCAACTGATGTTCTCTAGCGCGTAAGAGCGGGCGGTTTCACTGCAGCCGTCGAGTGTACGGTTTAAATGCGTTTCTCATTTTATCACTGGTTAGGCGGCCAGTTTTCAGAAATATAAATTTAAAACTTTAGTTTTTAAACGTTATTTATTAGAGAATCTCGACAAACATGGTTGTTAAACGAAACAGAATATTAATAAAAGTAAAGCAGTGTTAGTCGTATGTCTTGTGGCATAAATTCTGAGTAGGTACATTTATGCTGTTATGAATTACGTAGGTATATATTTCGCCTGGCATACTTTTATAGGGAAAGCAGTTTTATTAACACAATTATGTTGAGTGCCACGATTACTCGTCCATAGTTGGCAGAGGCTAATAAATAAGGACGTTTTTCGCCTTAATTTTGGTTATAAATCTCCATTACAAATATTTGTGCGACCATTTATCGCGATGAGCTGTCAGTAATATTTCTAGGGTCAAAATGTTCGTTTGATCTGAATGCTTGATAAATTTGCAGAATGTTAACTTGTCCCTAGCCCTAGCCTTGAGACAAATCGTGGTTTTCACACATTCCGATCGCACCCCGATTGCGAGGCAACTATTTCTCTGTACGATTTGTCGCACCAATTAATATAGTTAATACGTGATAGGACATAGTTGCGAAATCGCTGCGAACTTAAGATTGTTGTAGCTTACTTCTGACAAGGGTTCTCGGCCGTGTTAACTACACGTCCGCAATAAATCTGGCATTGTATCGGTGAACCCGACAACCGCTACAGATTGTAGATTTTTCCATCAATAACTTATTGGAGCATTAATCTAGCGCCCACGTTTACTATTTCAAGTAATTTAGGTCACGTTTAAGTGTCTAGGGACACAATTAATTCGCCTGTCTCTTCCCTTTATTCATTATAGCCGACTCGTTCTATAATAAATGTGGAGAGCTAGTATCTGAATGCAAAAGATTCGTAATTAAAATTATTTTAGTCAGGAATTTATAAAATTAGCGTTCCAACGAAAATGTATTATGAAATTAAAAGGAACACAGTGTCCAAATAAAATAATGTGGCGAGTTTTAATCAAATTTTTGAGTTTCACAGTTGGAAATGAGTTAAAACGATTTAGACGATGTTTTTGTGAAATATGCTCGTATTTTCTTCTTAGATATATTTTCATGCAATTGCTTTTACATGAATATAATATTATTAAAAATCTTTCTCTAAATATTTTGGAAATACAGAAGATATATTGTAGATATTATCTAAGTTTTATATTGAAATCAAATCATAATTTTGTGTAAAATTAATCCAGTAAAGACTAATCCAGAAAATATGCAATTTTGCTTGAACTTTGACCCTTCTTAATGTACCTACCTATTTATAAATATAAAAAAATCACTAGGTATAGAAAGAACCTTACACATTAATCGAAATTCTGAATGACGAATTTTTTTCCAAAAACTTTTAAGCGTTTTTCCTGGAACAAGCTTTGTGGAATAATTGAGTGTGTGATGGAATAACCGAATGCCAACAGGCCTTTCAGGTGCTTTCTTTTTTTTGGGACGCTTTTTCAGGAAACATTACATTGGATGAACCAACAAGCTTTTAAACCGTGCTCAGGTTGACTATAGACTAGGACTAGGATTCTTAAAAGATTATTTCAGTAGTACGTAGATACAAACTAGGCATGTCCCATAAGTGGTTATCATAATCATCATCGTCTCAGTCGAAAGAAGTCCATTGCTGGTCATAGGCCTCCTCCAAGTGTCGCCACAGCGATCGGTCCTGTGCGACTCGCATCCATCTGAAGTGGTTACATCGAAAGCGAATTCAAAAGCGGAGTTTATCGGAATCGGAACCGAAATCGGAGGCGGAGGCAGAAACCTCAAAGGAAAGACTAATAAAACTAATCAAAAACTCGGTTAAGTAGGTAATTTACTCCATTAACCCGGACAAATGAAGCGCGAACTCACAACATGCCAGATACGAACCAAAATAATGAGTAAGAGTAATCGACCGAAAGCACGGAGAGAGAGGGTCCCCGTGTGACAAGTTAAACTTGTTTACCTCCGATCTGAATTGGAATTTTTATTTTTGTATTGCCTCTTTTTATAATGTGAATGTGAGAGAAATCAAAAGACTCGCGGATTCATAGGTTATTTTATTGTACTTTTGGGTATAAAGCTACCCGATCTACGTTGTCCTCTCATATCTATTTATTATTATTAAAATATGGAAATAATTACAATTTTTTTTTGTTTTAAAGTAACCATAGAGCTCCTTGCCAATTCTTCTCCATAGGAAACGACCAATTGGAACCTTGCGCTGCCGGCTTCTGACGTTTTATAAATGTCCAATATGTCCATGTAGTATATGTGAAGTACTCAAAGTTAAGTTTGAGTTGAATCAGAGGCAAAATCAATCGGAAGTTTCAAACTTCGGAACTCGAACCAACACATCCCTAGTACAAACATAACGATAGACACATTTGTTTTAAAGCCGTTAAAAAATCTTGTAAAAATCATGTCAAGAGAGTGGACGGGCTGTAGAAATATCGGCGAATACTCCACCACCACTTGTATATAATTCTTAAGCTCCCACTTACAACCCTTAACGATGTTGAGTGGCCAATTCAGAGTAAGAAAACTGGGGAAGTATATATAATTTGAATCGGGAATATGGGCTGGAATGTGGAGAAGAGTGTGACCATCGTCACAGATACAATATTTACTCCGTAATAATATATTGGATTAGTTTAAAACTGTTGTTAAGATTAAAGATGGTTTACCTCTTAAATATCTAGTTGGTAGGTACATTATGACAGGTGTGTAATGTTGGTGATTACCGCCGAGGCGGTATTTAGATCCGAGCTGTGGCGAGAGTCATCAGTATATAATAGATTTTCAAAATACTTGTGAAAAAAAAGCACTTTATCAGATACCCGAATTTTATTTATTAAACATGTAAAATTTGAAATGGTTTATTTAAAAACATGAAATTGCATGAAATAAACCAGTATGATACTAACTTAATCTATTGATCACAATATCCCGATATTTTTTTTCATTATAAAACTCTTTGAGATCAAAGTGGTATTAAAAGAGGCAAAAAGGTTTTAACAACATTATCTCACTAGTGCGTAATGGTAATTAAAATGTCACAGTTTGATTACAAGCGCCTTTGTATACTTAAGTGCAGTATAATTAGATTCCCTTGCTGAACAAGTGCGTTTGGAAAAAAGTTTTACGAAAACATTTTACATCAACATCCGTATCGAGACACCATAAAATTCAACATGATTTTAATTTTTGAAGTGTATGTTTTTGTTATATTTTTATTATTTTTGGCTTCGCAGATTTTGTGCATTTAGCCAGTGTTGAGTTTACTCTGTTATTTAGTATCAGTTTCCGAAATTAAACTTCATAAAAACCATTTGTCTAAATGTGTATTTAACTAATAAATATACTCGTAAAACGTTCAGGTATTTTCTCTATATAAACTTTCTTAAGCCCTAGAGCTATACTTTTAACAAACCGAAGCTTGACTGAAAGCCTGATGCCTGAGATATGTTTCCATATGACCCTATCCATCGATCAGTATGTTTGTGAGGTATTGTGGTCTATCTGCGGTTATCACTTCTACTTCATCAAGCGATACTAACTGAATGCTGAATACTTGCTGGAATTATAAAAATTGCTGGATCGGAGTTCCTTCATTTGTTGATATCCGGTTTTTATAAAGGAGTGCTTTTTTATTTTATTTTTTCTCTCAGAATTAAATAAAACACAAATCCAAATCGGTTCTTACATAGTTTTCAAGTGACAAACACAAAATCGTAAATATAGGGATGAAACAAATAAATATAGGGTAATTGAGAAGCTCTTATTTTGTTGAAATCGATTTAAAAAGTAACAGAACTTTCTACTGGGTTATATAAGTCTGTTGATTACCAATGAGTCCAAAAGTAGAGAGCCCATGTCTTGGAGCCAGGAAATCCTACCCGTAATGCAGTAAGTTATTGCCAAGCTTATATAACCTAACCCACATAATAATATAAACCTATTAAAACAACAGGATGCTGTTAATCCTCTTGACAAAGCTCTTACGCAGTCCTCACACCCACAAGCCCCATGTGACACGCCTGCAAAATGAAAAACGACAATCTAGAACTGAAACGGTATTTCAGCAGACATTTCCCTCATTAATCATAGCGTTGAAAGTGACACATTTACATAAATTGATTTGTATTTATGAAATCAAGTCGGAGAATAGTCTATTAATTCGGATGGTTCCTGAAATGATCGGTGGACCTACACTTCAGCTACGGAGATTGACCGGAAATGACCGGAGTTGTCGTTCGACGCGCCCTCGCCTTACGCCCCGCGCCGTTCTCAGGGTCATGCTTTTGTTTTTCAAACAAAGCCACAGCATAACATTGTTTGTGAATAGTTTATGCAACCATCTTTGTTCTTTGTCGAACGTTAATATGTTCTTTACGTAATATTGTGGGAGCTTGTTTTCGTTGATTTAGGAGTAATTTAGGCTAAAGCAATTAATTGTCTCTATTTAATTTATTTAGGCATTTTCTCATGCAAAAAGTTGTCATTTTAAAGCTAGATAAAACAAACAAACGTTACCTTTAACATTTAACCTTTTTTCTGTTTCAAAACAGGAAAGAAAGAGAATAATGGCATTGTGTGATTTTTTAAAAATGATTTTCTTAGTGTCGGCATTTGTGTTTGCTACAAAGTTTTCCCTACCTTTTTCTACGGCTGCCCTTGAGTTTTGTAGGGTGAGGGTGACAAAATGGTTCTATGAAATGAATAAACACCCCTTCCTTGTAGGGTATATATAAAGTATAGTCTTCTTTATAGGTAGACTTATCATCGTTATTATACGTTGGTGATTTGATTGCTTAACAGGAATAGATGTGGTATCCATGACTGAAGTAATTATCGTTACTACAGAGTAGGGAAGGTGCTTAACCGCTGCTAGTGGTGGCATTGCTAGCGGCACACTTTCCACATAAAGCGTCATCAATACGATATTTGTTAAATATGGTTGTAAATATAATTTTAGCTTTATGGTTGACTAGTAGATATTGCCTTATTAAATTAAGTGTATCTTTGTATTACGACAGTGCGTAGATTATGACTGTGTCAGATACTCCTAGCATGAGTTCAGTGCTGGAAGAGATCATTTAAGTATGTGAAAACGAGAATCTATGCACAAGAGGATGTGATTAATCACTCCAACCAGAGCGTGAGAAGTTACTTTCAAGTAACTTCACTCACTCTCACTGAACTGAACTGAAATATAACCCAAACTCAGTCAGTCAGCGTCAGTAAACTCTTCAGAGTTCCCAACAAATAAAAGTGCAAAAAATCTCCAGGAACGCCCTGCGCGGTTATTCTGTGTTCTGCGATCGTAACTATAACAGCTAGATTAACTGAATTGTTCGTCAAAATGATACGACCGCGACATTTGCAATGCTAAATAACGTTACAAGCGGCTTGTTATATCATACGTATCACTTCGCACCCTAACTAATAAATCCGATTATCTGGTATGAACATTACAGTACCTATAGAATTCGGAAAGTTTTTAAAAATAATTTGTTTTTATTTTCAATTAATTTTAAAATAACTTCAGCCAGCGGCTTCACCCACGTGGATGTGGAAAATATTAACATTGAGTATTATAGGTATAACCTATGTTACTCAGTCAGTCAAAAAACTTTACCTGTGAAATAATTTTTAAAATCGTTTCAGCAGCTTTTTATTTTCTATAATATTTGTATAGGAGTATAGACTACTCGTATAAGCACATTATATTATAAGCATCTTATGACAAAATAAGTTTTGCCAGTTGACAAAGATCCTATCGACTGGTGTAAATAATAATATAATATATAATATCTTATTTTTTGGGAATGCGCATGCGGGTCAACTGATGATTAGTGGATGTCACATGTCTATGAAGTTTTGGTTCTACAACATCATGCCACCGTTTTGAGAGCAGTGGTGATGAAATAAATTACACAAAGTACCTGGCTAGATTTGAACCCGCGGCCTGCCTAAATCCGGCCACCACTGTTCTTTCTTGCATGAGTGCGAGAACAGATTATGAAGTAATACACGCATCATCATCGTCAGCACTTTTAGAGGGCCAAGCCTTACAAGTTGTAGACGCAGCCTTATCCCGGGTGTTCTTAAGTACTTTTTCTCCGTGTGTAAAATATATCTTGTGTACATAATCTCCGCAAAGTAAATACAATCTTAGAGACGTGTAAGCAGCATGCGTGGGAGTTATCCTCTTATTGCTACTACAATACGTCTTTGTATTCAATACTTGGTGTAACGTATTCAGTATTTTACATACCATCCGCTACTTCAAATAACAAGATCTTTTATAGAAATGTACGTTGATTTATTGTTTGACAGAAAGTATTTTCAGTCATTCGCGTTAGAAGATTTGTGGGTGTTTACTATGACGACATCGAAAGTGAACTAACCTCATATTTTATAATAATACGAGTATATACTTCGACAGCGATGCGTACGATTTTTTTGACGCCATATTTTAGTTTAGAGTAAGAGTTAGTGTATATATATGTAGTTTTAATTAATTATTTTTCATGTTATTTCTTGGTATAACTAAAACAAATAATTAATATCACCCATATGTACATGTATTTATAAATACATACATATTGCAGATAAATTACACCCAGACGCAGAATTGATCGTGCTCATTCCATAATCATTTGTGTGTGGGAATTCAACCCACGACCTCCGGCATAACAGTCAAGGCCACTAACCACTAGATCAACAGGCCAGTTTTTTAAGGTTTTAAAATTAATTTAAATATTGTAAAATATATTTTTAAATATTAATCCAAAAACTCTGTATTTAAAATAAAATAAATCCAATTACTTATCTTGTTTACTACACGGAATACGGCTGAAAATAACGGACGCAAAATCTGTCCATCACATAAAAGGCCAACACTTTCGTAGAACTCGTGGGTGTACAAATTGTTTCAACTAAATTGGGCAGGAAATATACCGATACATATTCCGGCATAAAATTTACACGTGGCCGTCAATTGTCGTGATATCTTCCGACACATGCAAATTGATAATACAAGGGAGAATTTCGGAGTCCGATGGGTCTTCACACTTCGTCACTTTTGTAGAAATAGGAATAAGAAAAAGGGCTGTTGATTTGAATAGAATCGTGTGGACCTTTCACACTTCAAACTCGATATCGTCACATTTTTTATATATTTCCTATGTGTGTTTCTTACCGGTTTATTGGTAGATCGAATTGTGTCCATGAATTTGGAATTGATTTTTGGAATTGTTTTCATTTTATTTCTATTTTTTTACACCCTGGACAAATGTTTGTGTGACGAGCATGATTATTTGTCCTGTGTCTAGGTGTTATTTATCTATAAATTATGTATGTATTTAGAAATATATAAGTAGGTTTATCAGTTGTCTAGTGCACATAACACAAGCTCGGCTTAGCTTGGGACTATATGGCGTTGTGTGAAAGTTGTGGAATATTATTATTATTTCATGAAGATATTGTTACATTACAGTTAACTGAAGATGAAAGCTAACCTATTGTTTTCGTCATACATTCACTTCGGAGAATCTAGCATACCTACTTCTAATTACCATCTCGATAAGGCATTTTGTGTTACATAGAATATCAATACAGAGGAATACCAAGTGCCTTCATTTAAATGAGCTCGCCTTCCACATTTCTCAGTCAACATGAAGCCCAAAAAGACATGTTATTTCGCTGAAAGTATAAAATTCAATACGAGCAGTCCCCTTAATATTTTAGGAGGAGTTTTAGTACCTACCCGTATGCCCTCTTGAATATAAAGCTACACATCAAATGGCCTACTAGCATAAATAAAGATTTATAAGTTATGTATATTTACAGTTCCTATGCTTCATGGAATGATAAAATTTTCGATGTATTGGAAATTGGTTATGGAGCTGCTGTAGAAAAAACGCATTATCCTGTATGAATTCAATAAAATGCCACAAATTTTTATTCTCTATCCACAAATCCATGAAGATTTCTTTTTTGTCTTAGATAGGTTTGCGCTTAACCGCTGTCTCACCTGATGGAAAGCAACGATGCGGTCGACGATGAAGCGCGCTAACCTAGAAGTAACCCATTCACTCTTGACTTAAAGATTCCTGGGTTTATAAGATACTAGAGTGAATAGGCTCTTAATAAGCTAGTGCGCCTCACCATCAACAATTGCATCACTGCTTACCATCAGGTGGGATCGCAGTCAAGCACTAGTTTATAACAAATTAAAAAAAAAACTAATTTAAAGCCTTTTTAGTAAACTTTATTACGAAGCAATATTTTCATTCGATCGGGCCGGCCATTTATTTATTTAAAGTCGGGTATGTCGTACCCATAACAAACATTTGCAAGTATCCTCGTAAAGTGTCATAACGGAGGTCCCTGGGCGCGCGCGAGCGTGACTTCGCACTAGTTCCCCATAACCCTCGTCCGTAATAAAGAAACAGACATTCCCACAAATGGTCGGCTTACTGGGAACAACGTTTAAAACGTTATATTTAGTGTAGACTTAGAGCGAACTTCCAGAAGTTTGTTGATATTGAAACTTTAATGTGTCTACACTGAAATTGTTTCACAGTGATTTTACGGTATTGGTAATTCTTTTGGTACAGTGAGATCTAAAATCGGTTTCCACATCTGTCATCGTTTTTTTATCCGATGACCTGTTTTACTACGCAACGGTTTCCATTAAAAAGGAAAGAGCGATAAACGAGGAATAACTATAATGATATCATATTCCACAACTTTCACATAACGCCGCCTAGTTCTAAACTAAGCAGAGCTCGTGCTGAACTGATAAATATACGTATATGTATATTATACTAAATATATATTATTAATGTTTAGATTACACCCAGGCACAGAACAAATGATCGTGCTCATTACACAAACATTTATCTTAGGTGGGGATCAATCTACGACCTCCGACATTGTTGTCAGGGCCACTAACCACTAGACCAACAAGCCAGTCTTCCAGTCCAGAGGCAGGTTTTGTAGCAGGATGAATATAATTTGCATCCTTACGTTACCGATCGAGTCGCTAGTGACTGATATTGGGTATCTACTCCAACAACTTTTGGATCGATTGAACGAATTTAAACTATAAAATAATAATAATAGGTTTCTTTCTTGTAAAATTTCGTTATTACTTATCCACAGCTAAGTCAGCTTTATACATTTTCGGATCAAAGTTTCTAGTATTTTTTAATATGCACATCTTATAATTAAATAAAATGGTCTGTGACATTTTGGCTTTTCCCCACTCTAAAAATAACGTTGTATTACGATTATGACCACGGTCAGCTGAGTCCGATGTATTTGAGTCTCGACAACCTTCCCTACCCTTCGGAATACTTGCCTCGTGTTAATTTTGTTCAAGTGCTCTTCCCATCTGTGTGCTATTTGTAGCTCGGGTGTGGGACACCCTGGCGTCCCTATGAATTAAATCTGCCAATTATGGACCGCGTGTGAAGAGATTACCATGGGGGGTACCTTTTCAAGTAATTGAAGAGCTGATTCGTTTTTTTTATCAAGCTTTTAATTTCATTTGTGAGTTTATTTTTTATCAAAATCATGCTGATAAACATATTAACAAACGTTATCACTATTTTGGAAATAATAAAATATGTTTACATAAATAACTTAAATATAAACCAACTAGCTGCCAGCGGCTTAGACTTCGTGCTAGTAGAACATTATTCTAGGGAACATACTCGGATCCTATATACTTTTCCAGGACATGATCTACCTGTATTCCAAGCTTCAAAGAAAACTATAATAGTTTTTGCATATAGAGTAACAAATATTAACCGATCCCGACATGCGAGTACAAATTTTCGCGTTTATAATATTAGTAGGATTACAAATATTTATAAACTAACTACGTGGATACATGTATACTCAAAATCAAATATCTACTCTAAGTGTCACGGTTACGATAGGGTTCACATCGCTGTCATCGATGGTATTATAAAGCAGTAACATTGGTTGTTCATTTCGTCATCATCATCACCATCTCGGCCGACACACGTCCACTGCTGGACATAGGCCTCCCCCAAGCGTCGCCCCGACGACGACCGGCCCCGAGTGTCTCGCATCCATCAGAATCCCGCGACCCTCGGCAGGTCGTTTCATTTGTAAGAAGTTATTTTTGAAAATCCTGATAAAATTTTGATTTTTTATCATTAATACTCGCAGACAGGTCTACCTGTTTATCATAAAGAATATTTCCGGAAAAATAACCAATTTCCGGGGAAAAGCCACAGGGTCTACATGCAGAAATAACAAACTGCATTTATTATCAAAACTCCTTTTAAAATATGACCTATCAGACACAGAACCGTTTTTGACGTTTGCTCGAACGTTTTGGGAAGGGGAGTATTCTAGAGAAGCGCCGAGTGATTTCCGCGCTATTGCCGATATCCGCTCCTCAAAGAAAGTGCGCTTAGTAAGGAGTCTGCGGCTGTCACCGCTTTGAAACCCTTTAAGGGGGACCTAGCAAAGATTGATACTAAAATAGGTAACGCGTGCAATTTTGACTATTTAAATTTGTTTATAGATGGATTTCTGAGATTTATTTATATGGTTTTCGTCGAGCTTGAAATTTAAAGGCAATTTCATAATTGAAATACAACTAAATACACCTCTTGGTTTTGTTAGGTAACTTTAACATTTTTTATTTTATTTATTATGGATGGTAATCGATGATAGTAAGGGATGATGTGGCCGACGATGAAGCACGTTTGCCTAGAAGTAACCTATTCACTCTTAACTTGAAGACTCCTAAGTTGTAGCTATCAAGAAACACTGACTCTGGCAGGGAATTCCACTCCTTAGCTGTACGCATAATAAATGTGTTCCCAAAACGCTTTGTGCGTATGGGTGGAATGTTCACATGTCACTAAATCCATCTCATTGGTGTTAAATTGCAGTATTGGGAAAGTGGCACAT
This sequence comes from Mythimna separata, assembly GCA_030763345.1. Lineage (NCBI taxonomy): Eukaryota > Metazoa > Arthropoda > Insecta > Lepidoptera > Noctuidae > Mythimna > Mythimna separata. The sequence goes on along the minus strand of CM061167.1, from coordinate 13,321,028 downwards.
CAATTTACTAAATCAAAAGTCTCAGATTCCAGAACTGGGCACAGGGTACAATTACTGGGTACACTAACTCGATGTAATCTCCCAGTTTAACGTGAAAGCGCTTCAAGGTCAAAACAGACGTCTAACTTAAATTCTAGGCAACCGTTTAGCAACTTCGAATTGAAATTAAATAGTTTTCCAAAGCATTGCGGACTATCTAGTACCTAGTGCTTGGAAATTCATCTTTTAGAAAATGTTAGATTTCAATCCCCATTCCGTTTATTTCTTTGCTTAATGTAAATCGAAGCTCTCAAAGCAATATCTTGCATATTATCGAATGCGCTTTCCTCACGTGTGAAAGTAATTCTCTTTGAAGTATACGTGTTTAATATCGGCTTCATCATTTACCAGGAAATAGAAATATAAAACTGACTATCGCGGCAAAGCCAGTTAAATAAAATAAATTTACTTTAAACCGCAATTTCATTTTTAATTTGAAGTTTGATATCACGGTGTTTCTGTTAACTGTTGCAACAACATAATTATAATTAAAAGCTCTCACCTCTCATTTCTTGCAATTTCTACTTTTTCATTTAAAAATTGTCAGGTCGTTTTCATTATGATGGAATATTAAATTCACTCGCATTAATGTGATGGTACAAAAGTTAATAGGAATTTGGTTTCATACAAGTATAACTGATTCAAATTGGATTTTTGTGGGAAATAAAATTCAGTGTTATAACAAATTGTCAAACAATAATATTAAACATTTCGGAAGTTATCGCCTACGCCGCCGCGCCGTAGAGCTTTTCGTAGCGTAAACCAGACTCGTAACTTGTACGGCTACGCCGTAGGCTTTCTCGTAGACCTTTTATAAACAGAATATTTTCTTGTAGACTACAGTTATTACCCTTAATATAACTAAATAAAGCTGAGGTCTAAGTAGACTAATAAAGATTTAATCTTTACTTAATTTACAGATACTTTTATATGTTTTTTTTTAACATAATAGAGAATAATAAATCAGATTACTCGCAATTCTATTAAGATTTGCCCCTAAGAAAACACGACGTTTTACAAGAAATGGCATGTAGGTCACCAAGATTTCGTTTAACTTGGCAACACTTGGCTGATACCGACTTCTATTGTGGTTTGCGTGCGAACGGAAATTTAAAAGATTACCCATTGTTCCAATTTTGGCAGGGAGGATGTGATACTCCGGGGTACTTGAGTCTACACGTGTACAAGTACCTTGGAGCACCTACTTGTTCGGATGACGGAATGTATTACTACAATATGTCTTACGGAAAAAAGAGGTGAAAAGAGGGCTTAAAACAGATTTTCTAGAGCGTCATTTTTGTCGCTCGTAATAATTGTCCATTAACCCGGTTTTATAAATTGAGAATTTGTGTACAACTGCACATTTTCTTAATACTTTCTAAACTTGATCATATTCGTATTATCTAAATACACGAAAGATGCCATACTTATATGCCAAATTTTGACAGATTTTCATTTTTTTTAACAAGTTCTCCACATTACATTCTAAGCCAGGGTTGTTTTTTGTTTTCAACTAAATACAAAAAATATTTTGCTGGCTAACTGCTATGCCATGAACTGTAGTGGGCAGCCTTCAGTTACCATATTTCCTCGTATCTGAACAAACGGTTTAAAAATAGAACGTGCTATGTCAAAATTGGCTAACGCGCGAGGTGGGAAACGCTCACTGTCCAAAGTACGGACGTACGTTTTAGTATGGCCAAATTGGCCTATCGTGTAAGCCACTGCACTGTTAGTTCGAAGAAAGCCAAATTATAGGTGTTATGTTTCGGAACGTAAACAATTCCACGAAACTGTCCACCTTACACTTGTCAAGTATCCCTTAAAATTTTCTTCAGTTTCCATGAATAAGGAATAGGTAACATGATCCACATGTGCCTCGACGTTTATACCGCGTACACCGAAGGACTGGAACAATTTGCCAGCTGCGGTTATCCCGTCCGATTATCGTTTAGGTGTCTTCAAGGCCAGAGTGATTGGGCTCTTAATAAACTAGTGCGTCTCACCATCAACGATTGCATCACTGTTTACGTATAAACTATAACTAACATATAAACATGTGTTTCTCTATCAGGCGATCCATCAGGTGGGATCGCGGTCAAGCACCAGTTTGTACCAATTAAAAAATAAATGAAAATACTAACTGTCCTCACAGGCGTCATCCATTCCAATTAGTTTTTATTTTGTAAATAAACTGCCTGTCTACTAGTCTAGACTACTCAGTTAATAAACAGGGTTACCGACAAAAAAATATTAATTAACCAACACAAAGTAACAATGTACAAAAGAAGTGGTGAGAGTCAAAAAGACTGTGTTAAGACTTTGCCTACTTACTTTACTTTGCTTTTTTATTCTTTATTGTACACAGCACTTTAAAAACTATTTTATAAAGAAGATTTACACAATTAACTTACTTACAAGTGGGTTTCTTTATCATACAAAAAAAATAATTCAATAAGAATCTTGCACATGAGTGCACAAGAGTACAACAAAACTTAAACTTACATTACATAATAAATTAAATCTTACTTATAACTTCACTCTTTCTCCCCCCGCATCCTCCTATGTCGTCTAGATTTTCGCGATAAATTGAAAAATTACTAACCGAAGTTTCATACGGTTTTCATCAATAGACAGAGAGATTTATGAGATAGGTACAGGGATATTCTAGTAGAGAAAAGGTTGGAGTACTCACTAAGTAAAGCATAGCTTCGGCCTTATAATGTTCCCACTGCTGAAACTCAGGCCTCCTCTCTAACAGAGTGAATATGCCGTCTACCAAGTATACAATAATTAAAAACCTATACAGTATACAATTATACATACATTATGATGTTCACCAAAAACTCCAAAATTCACTAATCTAAATATCATATTTCATTACATTTCCGAATTATGAAGCGCAACCGCAGAAATGCATAATTATATTATTAATTGCCAGCGATTATAAATTAATTAATAATGAAAATATAATTACAGGAGCCAATTACTTGCTTAATTATTTCCCTGTAGTGCGGTAGTTTTGGGAACAGCCTCCAACGTAAATATATCCATCGATGTGGTCAAATTAGTTTTAATTGCCTGCGCACTAATTATAGTTAAATATATTTACGCTATATAGGCTAACTAACTTATTTTATAAATATGTTAGTTAGTTAGCCTGTTATATCCCACTGATGGGCGAAGGCCTCCCTCTCCCTTTTCCACACACGTCTGTCCTCAGCCATTGCGGGCCAGTCCCTCCGGTAGTCTAAATTCTCATCTCCCCACCTTCACTTTGATTTAAAACGATTAAAAGATATCTTTCACCAGCTGATGCCAGCAGCTACGTTCGCGTTAAAATACGTGCTAGACAAATATCCCAAGGGAACATACTCCCGACTCTCGGGATAAAAATTATTCTACCTATGTATCAAGTTTCATCAAAGCCCGTTCAGACGTTTCAGCGTAAAGAAGTAAGAACATACAAAAACTATCACATAATTTCGTCTTTATAATGTTAGTATGATACAAACGTTCTAAAATGTACGAACAACGTTTTTACATCTATCAAACCGTTATCAGGTCTTAATTCTTAATTAAAATGGTTTTTTTGATACAGCTTTAGTCCGCGGTTTTGTTCGCGTTGGTTTAAATTTGATATTCGATTCGAAACCATTTAACGTTTTATGACAATTCTAACATTATTGTCCTTGCCCCCGGGAACAGTATTTTTTCCTGAATCAAAATTAACCCTATGTCTTTTTCCGTATCTCTAACAACGAATATGCAAAATTTCATGATGATCGGTTCAGTGGTTTACGTATGAAAATAAACAAACTTTACTTTCGCATTTACAATATTACTTAGGAAGTCAAGACTCAGAAGGCAACGCGAAACTTCCACTATTATCATCTTTGTTCTTGTATTATTTTCGTTCAGTAAATAAATATGTAGTAAATAAATGAAGTAAGTTCTACCAAACGACATATTACGAAACTGCCGTACCAACAAAAGTTACATTTACACGATAAAATCTGATATTACTGAGGCAGACAGTATTCATTCAAGGTCTGCAATGTCAAATGAAAAGCCATTTGTAGAAATATAACTTATAGTGGAATGGAGCGCGTGCCAGAAATATAAACAAGTACCCAGCTATTCAGGAAAGGACGTATTCACCGAAGGGAAAGCGAGCTAATCAACACGTTCATGACCTAACCCGCTACCACTTAAAAAATGTAATGTTTTTTTTTGTAGTGGTGTTTTGCGTTTTTTACGGTAGCTGCGTTTAGCCAGTGTCAAGCTTAATAATAATAAGTGTTTAGTTTTTTTAGTCTCAGCACAGATCCATTTGGATGAGGACGAGGGAGAAATCATTCGATGATTTTCGACCTAAAAAACACATTCTTCATTCAGTGTTTGCAGTATTTTACAATAAATGTATCGAGTTAACCGTCCCAGTAAGCTCCACTGAAATAGTTTACAACAATAAAATTCCCAACTCCATCTTCCATACCTGTTTCAATAATTCCACAAATTGTACAGTTGTGTAGGCATTTGAAATACAAAGCTCAATCAATTCCACATCACAATATCTAGTAGGAACCAATTTGCGAATAATTAACCTTGTCTGCAGTGACACTGAGCTTCGTTCGAAATAATTAGAGCAAACCGCCAAAACTCAAATTACGAGTTAAATTCGATGATAATTATTCAAATCATGTGTCATACTTAATTATGATGTGAAATTGCATTGCTTAATGACCTTTATTTCCTTATAATTAAAGGTTGTTTTTTGTACTGCATCGATATTAAAAGGACTTAGATCAATTAGGAATAAAAAAGCGATTTTTAAATAAATACTGATTATTCAAGCTATCAAAAGAAATTTTCTTAATGAAAAAGGTTGTATGTGAGTTTTAACAAATGATAGTAATGTAAAAAATCTTATATATATAAAAATGAAACCCGTTTTTCGTTGTCACGACATCACATGAAAACGGCTTGACCGAATTGGCTGATTCTTTTTTTAAAATGTTCCTTGAAGTGCAATGATGGTTCTTACGGAGAGAATAATTAAAAAAAAATAGGTAAAGTGGGTAGTGTAGGGTAGTGTAGGGTAGTGTAGGGTAGTGTAGGGTAGTGTAGGGTAGTGTAGGGTAGTGTAGGGTTGTGTAGGGTAGTGTAGGGTAGTGTAGGGTAGTGTAGGGTAGTGTAGGGTAGTGTAGGGTAGTGTAGGGTAGTGTAGGGTAGTGTAGGGTAGTGTAGGGTAGTGTAGGGTAGTGTAGGGTAGTGTAGGGTAGTGTAGGGTAGTGTAGGGTAGTGTAGGGTAGTGTAGGGTAGTGTAGGGTAGTGTAGGGTAGTGTAGTGTAGGGTAGGTAGGGAAGGGTAGCGTAGGATATGTAGGGTAGTCATTTAACGGGAGCGAAGCCGCGGGTAAAAGCTAGTATTAAATAAAAATTTACGTCCTTACAAATATTTTACTAATAATGCAATACAAACAACTAAACTAATAAATAACTCAACTAATATAAAATAAAACTACGTACAAACCTGTATCAAATTAATTAAGACCAAATATTTTCCGAATAAAATATCGCTACAATTGTTGCGATTTGTGCGTTGAAAAATAAAAATATTCAGTTGCATGTTCATGAAAATAAACATGAAATGGTTGTAAGCGTGGACATTCACGTTGCATTACGTTTATCAACATTGTATCACACGTTGGATTGTATGCAAAAAGCGGTATATTGACCGTATCGTTAGAGTGGTCGCAAAGCGCGGTGTATATTGACCGTATCGTTTAGAGTGGTCGCAAAACGCGGTGTATATTGACTGTATCGTTAGAGTGGTGTTTGTAAATAATGCTGAACTCATTAGCTTAATTTTTGTGTGTAAATAATTTTCTGAAGTGTACAGCGTTTAGCGACAAACAGGTTTTACCTAGTTCAGTTACAGTTGGACCTATAGTGTACATAGGTATTGTAGTTAAAAATTATAATAATAACTTGCTAAATTTTAAGTTACTTTTGTATTTTTTTTTTTTGGGTAAATACGAGTAAATATTCATATACTAACTGCATCAGTGAAGGCAAAAAGCACTGTGTATCGGTTGCAGGTAGCTTAAAAGCAGCTGACAGTAAAAAGACGTCTGAAGAGAGAGCGTCTCGTTAGGCCCACAGAGGTATAGTTAAGGACAGGCGCCAATTAGAGCGACAATGCCTTTTACTCGCGAGACAGCTTGTGCTGGCTTACGCTCGTTTGCAACGGATAGCATAGGAACGCTCCCCTACGCCCCACTCTGACACCGGCAGCCGGTTACTCACCTTTCTTTTACACGCCTTACTTGATACAGCTACAGTAAGGCTACAGTTAAGGTAGCATTCCGCTCTTACTGAACGCGACGCGCGACCGCGAACCGCGAACGCGAACCACGGCTTAGCATAGATTTGCAAACCAGGCGGCCGTGACCCGCGACCGCGACAGTGTCGCGCGACCCACAGCAGTATGGCACCGGTCGCGGTCCCGGGTCACGGTCGCGTGTCGCGGTCGCTAACAATCGAATGCTGCCTTTACTGTGAGAACGGGTAGTTACTCTTTAGGTCAGTGCAGATGCAACGGTAAAGTGCTTGGGCAATTTTCTTTGATAGAATTGAGCATGATTGACCACTTCAATGGACAATGAAATAGTGTAGGTAGGTATGTGATCTACAATAGACTGGAAGTCGAATAAAATGATCTCTACAGTTATTAACTTTATTATTTCGTATATTTTGTTAGTAAATCAATGAAAACTTCACTGGCCGTCACATTTATCAAATGTTTCATTCTCATTAAATTCACAGAGATAGCACAATAGCGCACTAGCGGCCAGGCCGCAGGCGGCCAGGTCGCGGCGGCCACCGAGATACATACATTACTATGAAATCGCCATATTATATTTCGCATTACTGCATATTGTGTTTTTATTTAAGTATATTTCTACATAAAAAAAGCAAAGTCCTCCATTGCATCTCAGTCTCTTTGCGATAAATTCAAAAACATCTGAACGGTATGTCATGCGGTAATCTTTAATAGACAAACTATTCATGAGGAAATGTATAATAAATACATTTATAGCAAAAAAAATCATATTAGAAACATATAAAATTCACAGCGAACACCAGCGCAAAGCAAACCTGAATAGCTGATTCGTTTGAAAGCGCTAATCTCTGAAATTATTTGATAGCCGAATTTAAAAGGAAACTTATTGGCTAACAAAAAAATCCAGAAAGTACGCTTACCAAAAACGAAGTAATGAGGCTGGTGAAATCGCAGGTACACAGCTCGTTAGTAGAAATAATAATATTTAGCGGCAAAATAATAATTAGCGGCAAAGTTTCTCTTTGATAGCGGCAGGTTTGTAGAAATGTTTTGATCTTGTACAGGTGCCGTCGTGATCGGAACACGGAATGCCGCACTCGTTCGCTGGCATACAAATTGAGTTCACAGGGTTTGTCTACGACTCCCTGAACAATAATTTCAAGCCAATGAACAATGTAACGGTGCTTAACATAAATAATTATAACAGATTATTACAGTGCCATAGTTTCTGAATACGTTTTAGAACGGTTGTTTTGTTAGGTATAGCATAGCACAGCATCAGCCTTATAATGTTCCCACTGTTGGGACTCAGGCCTCCACTCTAGCAGAGGGAATGGGCCGTAATCCACCATGTGGGCCCAGTTGGTGGAAGTCTTCGAATTTTTGGTTCTAAGCCATGCTGGTTTCCTCAACATGTTTTCCTTCACCGTTTTGAGAGCAGGGGTGATGAATTATTTCATGGATGTAGTAAATTATACAATGTAAGGCGCCTGGCTGGGTTTTAACTCGCGACCTGCAACTTCTAAGTCGGGACAATTCCCAATAGACCAACACTTGTCTACTGCTGTGCTTTTGATAGTACGTTGTTTTTATTATTTTAATTGCAAACTAAATGCTGCCTGGTAGTCAGCTGCTCCTCGTAAAATACTGGTATTCAGCTAAATCCGGCTTGACTGGAATATAGTTGGGAAAAGGCTAAGTAGATGCTGATGAATTGCAAACTAAATGTATTTTTACGATATAAGTAAGTGTTATCCAAATGTATCAAAGCAGATATTTTGAAATTTAAATTCTAAAAGTAAATTCAGTTTTAAGCTAGCTATTTTTATCCGTATCTACACACTTACCGATTCAATGTGATATAGTGGTGTCACACCCGTCGCTGCCCCTCGTTTCTGCCGTATTACATCTAGAAAAGACGAATTCTTTTACTTTTCAGAACGTTTTATTTATTCCACTTTGTTTTGAGTCTAGTCATCTGTCAGTTGCCAGTTGCACGACAAGATAGCCTATTGTATATTAGGTATCCTTTTTTTACTTACGTAAAAGTTTTTTTTTAAGTGGGAAATTGTGGTATGAGTACGTAATGTAAACTTAACCCAAAAACACTTGACCTTTTGACATTTAAAATAGGTCAAGTGTTTTTGAGTTAAGTCGTAACAAAATAAAATTAAACCTTTTAAAAATCTATACTAATATAATAAAGAGGTAACATTTTTAGAGCAGCAACGAAAAATGTGGGTGAAACCGCAGGGGACAGCTAGTATTTAGATAAAAAGATATATTATAAAACAGTCCCCCACCGCTTCTGCGTGTCTATTTACAATAAACTCAAAAACTGCTACCGAGTTTTTCTTGCAGTTTTCACCTTTAGATACTAGACAGAGTGTTTAACGAGGGGAGGAACTTTTAGGTATATAAAACATACATAATATAATTTAAAAAGTCCAGAATTTCAAATATTTGATAAGAAGAAACATACTTAATCTTATTAAGCCGTGACTTACTAACAGAAAAAAAGAAACAAAGAAATTGAAAGAATTAATGCTACAACAAAGAAAGAAATTTATTCAGCCCTCCTACATACGTTGTTACCCATGGTAGCGTAATCGAACCTTTACTATTCATAACACACTTCAATGACCTGCCTAGTGCTATTGACCACATGATCACCCTATGACTCTCTTTGTCGACGGCCACACTATGACCGTAGCATGTAAAAACTGAACACAAATATGAAATTGACATGAACGAATCTATGGCATTAATATTATACAAGGGTTTAGGGGTCCCAAGTTGACGAATGAGAACTCCGCGACCCTGAAGTAATGGCAAATAAGGAACAATGTGGGAGTGGGTTTTAGTCAGTAGAAGTCTGAGAATACCTCCTGGTCCGCTCAGAAAAGGAGAAGTAATTTTGGGAAGTAAGTTTTTTTGAATTGACGATCTCCCAATTAAAAAAAAAAATATCAGGTTTAAATAGAAACAAACTAGATAAGCCAACTGCTACCGTAAAACGGGATGAATAGTTACAAAACTTTCATTAGGATTTTTACTTTAGTAAAAAATTGGTACGGATTTCTATCTTAGCATCGACTTTTAATATCATTAATTAATAAATAAGACTGCTTAGTTCATGAATCCCCGACCGGTCCTATGAGACCGCGGTGTTATTGTTTTACTATTGTGTCTCGTTTTGTGGGTATGTGATAGGTTAAATGCCAGGAAAACCGATTAAAATAATAATAAAATCTTTTTAAAGTGTTTTGTTTCTATTCACCCCTCCGTTCCTATTCACCCCGTTTGACTGTGTGCATTTTAGACAACGTTCCCAGACCGGGTTAGACATTAACGCAATTTACGAGGACACTGTACAGTAAAGTCGACGCAACAAGATTTCCAGGAACTATTATTGACTGTAAATTGAACTGGAAGGCACACATAGAATGCTTGAGTAAAGCTCAACTGCGTAGGCCTTATATAAACTGGCCCCGGAGTCAAACACAAATACCTTAGTAAAACGTACCATGTAGCATCGATATTGCGGTACGGTATTATATTTTGGGAATATTCCACCGATTAAACATTTAACGCCCAAAAGTGATGCATTCGGGCTATGTACAATTTGAAGTCGATCGACAGCTGTAAAATAACTATTCTTTGAAAAACACTCCTTCGTTCCTTCTTTTCTTTTTGTTCTAAGGCCGTAGGTTTTTCTTTTCAAAAGCGAACCTATAGCTTCAGATGCTTAAACACCTACAGTTTTGGTGACATCTCTTTGAGGTGCGTGTGGAACACTCCGCAGTATCTAATCAAAGACGCAGGTGAAACCTTAAGGACCAACTAGTAGCCTTATTTGATTGGGTTAGTCATTAGTTTATTTTAGCGGCAGAAAATCTTCAAAGAACTTCAAGATGAAACGGCTATAATTAGATGTCAAAGTCACGCGGAGTGTAATTTCTAAAAGAAGCTAGCAATGAGCTGTTTTTCTTTCAGGATAGTCTTTATAAATGATGCTAATCTATGACGAGGCTAGACTCAGTCTCGAGGATATAACATCGTTATGTGTCCCGGCTGGACTTCTTTGTGGACCACACATCTGGCTTGCAAACCAACCGTTTATTTTACGTACGTACGCTTTGGTATAGAGTGCATTGGTTTGAAATAGAGACATAGGTGCATTATTTATTAGGTGTGGGGTAGCCAGCCTATCGGCTTTTTGCAGGATGTTTTTTGGAGAGTGTGTGCAGGAATTACATAATTTGATTCCGCCATCACCTTTTCACTATGAGACATCCTGACGTACGGCGGGTATCCACTCTTACGTTGTTGAAGCCTCTACGACCTAGATTAATTCATCAATATCAACGATTCATCGATTGTAAGACCGTTTTCACATCTTCCGATCCGATATCGGTATCGGACGCCGATCCGATATCGGGGTAACTAAAATGTATGAAATGCTGTGCTCCGATATCCGGTATCGGGTCGGACAATATGAAAGACAGGTACATATCTCATACATTTACCTTACCCCGATATCGTATCGGCGTCCGATACCGATATCGGATCGGAAAATGTGAAAACGGTCTTACACTGCTTTCCATCTGGTGGGATCGCAATCAAACACTAGTTTATGTTATATAAAAAATGTTACACTGATAAATTATGATCATCATTTAAAAATTTGGTTAATAATACAATTTAAAGTAACTAAGTCATCTATTTACTTTTTCTTCGCTGGTTGGAGTAAGAGGAAGTTTCCAACTTTTATTCACTAAAACCCACCGTGTCCTTCAGTTGACCGTTGCGTTTTAGGGACGCGGGAATTCTTCCGAACAATCCTGTATCCCTGGACAATGCCAATCCAGTTTGAAACATTGGATTGGAACAATCGGCTGATTTATTAGTGTGCGGTGTTAATTGTACTCGTACTAGAATTGAACAGATGGTTCAATGGCATTAGTTGTTCATTGTTATGACCTAGTATCTAATTTACTCCCTAAAATTATGTCATTATTTCTTACCCAACATATAATATTTGGTTTATTTGTATATGCATAAAAGGAACAACACATAAAATTTTATTGAGAAACAATAGTTTGTACAGAACAGTAAAAATTGTAGTATAGTTCCCGAGCTCCTAAACCAGGTTTACAGACCTGTATTCTAGTATATATTTCTTCAAATACAGATATTTTACCAACACTTTCGAACAACCGACTCATAATATCAAAATGCTGACAACCGAACCAGTAACAAAGTTGCAAAGGAGAGATATCACGAATCGAACTGCAAAGTTTGGACGTAACATTTTTCATTTCCAGAATTTATAGACAAAATACTCGTAACTGTATGATCTTGAAATGTAGGAAATATTATACGAAAGTAAATAAAAGAGCTGAACAGATATGAGTCACTGGGTTCTCGAATTGCATTTTCTCTTAAAAATGTGGAACTGTATTTGGCGGGCCATAATGTTGCATCATAATGTTTGTATATGTATTTAAATGTCATCATCTGCCTAACCTTTTCCCAACTATATTGTGGTCGGCTTCCAGTCAACCCGGATTTAGCTGAATACTACTATTTTTGCGAGGAACGGCTGCCTACCAGACCTCCACAATCCATTAACTGGGATAACACGGTACTTCATGGCAAAACTGGAGTCAGATTTGCTAGCTTCTGACTATCCGTAGCGACTGCCAAAGATCCACCTTAAAGATCCTAAACCTTGAAGATCGACCCATGCGGCAGTTATTATCTAGCCACGAGCTCCTCCATGTATTTAAATGTAAAAAACATAAATAAAAGCTTGAAATATTCACCTGTATCTAAGTATGAACATTCAAAGGATGCATTTCTCATGTAATTCGAATAAAACGGAGTCATTCCAGCGAATGGCATTAAAGTTGGCAAGCTTTAAAATGGGCTAATAGCAGAATATCTTATTCCGAATATAAAACGATGAAAATAAAGTACCTTAATCGAGTCGTTTTAACCTTGACAGTATTTTCCTGTAAGTAGATAGAGTAGTTCTGAGCGTCCGACCTGACATGGCCGGGTATTATAGCAGTTCCGATAGAACAGGAGTGGTAAGCACTAAAGCAGGGCGCGCCGGGTGAGACCATAAGTGAATTAAACTAGCTTAGATCCCTAAAAAACCCTAATGCTTAACCGTAACGCAATCAATACAAACTCAATGAAACGTTCAATACTCTCGGTATAAATTGTGTAGATACTTATCTGCATTGATCGTGTACAGGAGTATTCGGAGTAATTGTAAAAGTACTAATTACATTTAAATTCGGTAATAAAAACGTGTGTTTTGCTTTACAATTCGTAGAAAGTAATAATGAACTATTCAAAATCATCGTTTTTGGAAATCATTGTAACACTTAACATCACTACATAGTATCAAACAAAGTCGCTTCCTCTGTCCTTCTTTAAAACTACGCAACGGATTTTGATGCGGTTTTTATTATAGATAGAGTAATTCAAGAGGAAGGTTTATAAAATTAAACATGTATTATCATGTATAATAAACACTGCTAATTTTGCACCCGTGCGAAAACTATGGGTCGATATTAGTATATAATTACTTATTGACACATCATTTTTAATTATTGCGTCCTTTGTAAATGGTGACAACAAAACAAAGGTTTGTGTAGTCGTTGTTGTTAATCGCCTTAGATCTGTCCGAGGTGGAGTGTAGGAGGCTGTAATCACGTCTAATTGCAATCTCGTTGCGGAGCTATTTTTGCCACAAGCCGGGTTTTTCATCTTTGAGAGACAAAAGCGGTAGCCAGCCGTGTTGACCCCTCTGCTTGTTGGGTCTTTATTAGTTCTTGAAAGCTGGACCATTGAATGGTTCCGTTTGTATGTACACAATACATCGTTCTCGGTTTTAAGTTTTATGCCTTTATATAATCTCATCATCATCTACCTAGTCTTCTCCCAACTATATCGGGGTCAGCTTCCAGTCAAGCCGGATTTTTAGCTGAATACCTGTACCTAAATACGAGGAGCGGCTTCCTACCAGGCCTCCACACTCCAACTGGGGTATCACGATACTTTATGGTAAGACTGGAGTCAGATTTATTGGCTTCTGACTATCCGTAACGACTGCCAAAGTTCTACAAATGACTGCCGGACCTACGGCTTAACGTGCTTTCCGAGGCACGGAAGAAACTCGGTATGGTACTCCTAAGATGGTCACCCATCCACTCTTAAAAATCGACTTGTGCGTCTGTTATTATCTAGCCACGAGCTCTTCTGCCTTTACATAATCTCACTAGGTAGATTTCTCGTCTGTTCATCTCCGAAATAAGACGACCGATTAAAACAATTCCGACACATATTTGCGTACCGAGTTCCGCACCACTAACGACTGTAATTATATTCGGGCTTATTTTGTGCTTTAACTCTGTTGGTTTAAGGCTTATTTTGTGAATAAAACAGAAGTTCGTACTACAAATAACGTATGATTTATTGAAACATCAACTTAGTTTTAAGATGTTGGTAAGAGCTTTGTCACCGACAAACAGGCAGGAGTAGGTATATCAGTCATTTACAGCTCTTGGTAGCTCCCTTACGGGTGGTTGTCGTAGGGAAAATTCTGGCTACCGTATGGTAGGCGTTGGTTTATGGACGGCGAGCTGTAGGTAGCTCACCTTTCGGTAAAGACCAAGCCCGGGCTGACTGTGCGTTGTATTGCATTAACTCCTCAAAGTGATGTAAGTAAGATGGACGGAGCCAGTTAGGGCCAAAGCCTGTCACCGCTGCAAATAATTTCAAAGACTTATTTATTACCTCGTACAGAGCAACCGAAGAAACACTGTGAGTCTTTAGTCACTCACTAGATCCAGAGCTAGAGAAGTAATTTTAAGATTTCCCTTAAAAAAACTCCCTTTAATTCATGAATCCCCGACCGGTCTCATTGGACCGCACTGTTATTGTTTTACTATTGTGTCTCGTTTCGCGGGTATTGATAGGTTAATCATATAACTGATTAACCTTCCATTGCCACCCAACTGATTGATTGATTGACAAATCCATTATGGTTCGTTTAAAATTAAATTCGATTATAATTAAAGTTTCTTCAAAGTCAAAGTGTCTTCAAAGTCAAATCGTTTATTGCAAACGTCAAATCGATAGTAGTCTTCAAGACCAGATCGAATAGGCTCTTAATAAACGAATACGCCTCACCATCACTGCTAACCATCAAGTGAGAACACAGTCAAGCACTAGTCTATATCAATTAAAAACCAAAAAAAGTCAAGTATTTTCCTATCTGAATGTACCACTCATGGAACAGAAGCTCGTTCTCTCTAATTAATCAAACGAACCCAGAACCGATGGATTTCAAGGACTCCAGTGAACCACACGAACTGTTCACGAACCACTATTTGGTTAGTCAATACACAATAGTTTCCAACAACCTTCGGCTCTTGTTATATTTCGTCAATTAAAAAGACTAACAATGTCGGTACGGGCCAAAGTTCACAGTTGCAATTCGAGTATCTTTTGTGTAAGTTTTGCAGTAGCACGCCTCTTCTTCGGCTATTGTGTGCCTCAATTGCAATTCTAGACTTTAAGTAACACTAGAAGTCACTTGTAAAATTATGTGTTACTAGTTACTGCTTGTGGATTTGTCCGTGTGAATGTTAGTTATAGCCAACGCAAGTCAAAGTCGAAGGCAGATAAAAAATGGCTTTTGCCCATCTTTGGGGCTCAAGCTAGCTATAGCTACGTCTCAACTTTTTTCATTATATATAGGCCCACGTTTGACCAGTATCTCACCTGATGGTAAGCGATGATGTGGCCGACGATGGAGCATGACGCTTGCCTAGAAGTAACATATCCACTCTTAACTTAAATACCCCTGTGTTGTAGCTATCAGGAAACACAGACACCGCCAGGGAATCCCATTCAATTTCATTAAAATAGGTTTAGTAGTTTAACCGTAAAAGCGTTTTTACATTTAAAATATTTTTATGGAAGTATGGATTAACTACTTAGCTGTTTCTGAGAAATCTTTGTTGAATTTTATTGCTAGATAATATTCTAGCGTGAATTTCAGGTAATAAATTCATCTAGAAATGTATTTCTGAGATAGACATGAATTCTTTTTCTTAATAAAGATGATGAATATTTTATAAAAAATCAGATATAATCTCTATTCGTTGGAAATGTTATTGTGTTGAAAAGAATATTTTTTATTCAGTTTTCAATACAAACTTAAGCTATCGGGAAAATGTAACATCAATCATTAAAAAAAAAGACTACACGAAAGATATTATTAAAGAGGTTAAATGCCCTGAGAAGAACTTATCGTACATTTAAATACGTATAGTAGCTTTAAAATAAATAAATAGGTACTATCTGAGAATATAAAACGCATTAAGGAGAAGAAATACTGCAATGTCCATTATGGAGCAGGGTGTAAAAAAGAGTAATGGCTTTCAACTGGCAAGAGGACACCTGCATTTACTTTTTTCTAACATAATAAAATAAAACATATACAACCTGGAAAATCTTTTCCTGTTATCAATAACCAACCCTTTTTTTAGAACATATGGAATTTTTCCGGTTTGAAAATAGCCATATCTATAATGTATTTTTATTAGACGTATCGCCGAATGAAAACAACATTTTTGGCTCACAGTCATCTCCCAGTATACCCATTTTCTTCGCTTCGATATGTCAAAGGCGAGATGTTACATTATTTATTAACTAATTTCAGCCGAGTTCGTTCCTCAAAATGATACATTTTTAAAACTCCTCTCAGACCTCAAGATACAACCAAAACTAAGTTTTACTTCAAGCCGCTTATGGAGCCTTTCAAAGAAAGTTTTTGTTAAAACCGGACACTTGGATGTGGCGTTTCATTAATTTTAAAAGACTCTGTTATATAAGACTGGAGAAAAAGAAAAATAATAGCAGTTTCATGAAACATCGCATCCATACTTGAGTGTGTAGTTTGTAAATATGCATATTATTATTGGTGGGAGGTACTTTTGTTCGTTCATCGGAAATAATAGTTCAATGAGTCGCAGTTGTTGATCAATTTGTTCGCCGACAAACAAAACAGCTCGCTCCGAGCTGCAATCCCAATCAATGCTACAAGATCAAAACCACTCTTGTGAACATCAACCGCCCTGAACATTGCTAAATGTATAATTAAATTCCAGTTTTCCTCGCTTTAAAATGTTTCTCTCTCTTCAATCCCAGATTTATGCTAATATTAAATTAACAAGTGTTAATTCGCTTTACCATAATTCCATAGTGTTGGTTCACTCGACGCTCGTCGAGGTATCGCTGGGAATGTTGATATAATCCAATATTAAAGACTATGAACTGGTTGAATTTGCTTCTGTTAATTATCGCCACAAAAGCCGCATGTATGGCAAATGTTTGTATACAGATTACACACATTATTAACACAGAATTATGTACAACATTGCATGATCACGCACTCTGGGAAAAGTTACGCGGTGGCAATCAACGCCAAGCGATTCAGTTGTTATTTATAACTACAATCTCATAACGGACTCGAGTTGTTGATGTATGGCAGACATTTCAATACAATACATAGACTGGTGAGCACGCGTGTTCCTCGTATTTCCTCAAAACAGCCTTTAAAAATTTGCATGAGCTGATATTGGCAATAAAGATCGCAATCGTGCACGAGTGGAAATCTATTGTTTTTCTCGATCTGTTGTACTCCGGTATGTATTCTGGGAAATGTTATCGGATAATATAATCTGAATGAATCGGAATGCTTGTTTCAATTGAGGCAAAGTTTATTGTCTATTTATATTATAAAAGGAGAAAATGGACTGATATGTCAATCAACAGCCGAAATTACTGGGACTAGGAGCGTGAAATTTTGCACAAGGTTTCGGGGCCTAAACGACCTTAGCAAACTTTTGAGAGCAGGTGCTGTATCCATAACTACAAAACCAAAGTCATAAGAAAAATGACAATTCGGCATTTAAACACTAAGATTGTCAGAAGACGCGTCCTAAAGCATTCACATCTTTTATCGTGAGGAAAATCGATGCGACTCTCGTAATGACCTGACTGCGAGCCAAGTAGACGAATGCACTAAACCCGGGTAGTCGGGAACCGGGTAGGTACGTACATTGGCGATGTTTGAGCCCCTACAAGCGTCCTAGTTAGGCGGTGCCCTTACTGTGCCATTTATGTCTTGACACATTCAGCCCCACTGCGCCTGTTTACTAGCTCCAATTAAGGCTCCCTTAGAACGGTGCGACAACTATTATAGGTAGGTTTATATTGAAATTGTTCGATCATCGAATTTTTGTTTAAAAAAAAATCTATCAGAAGGCACGTATCCGTTGCGCCTGAATACGAGTAGGTACCTTACGACGTACATCTATTGCAACTTAACATTACTTGTGTTTTATTATATCAGTTACTAGCTTCTGCCAGCGTCTTCAATCGCATGAAAGTAGAAAATAAGTATGTTACTTAGTGAAAATGTAGTTTTCTAACGGTGAAAGCTTTTTTAAAATTCGTTAATTACTCAGTGAAGACGTAACTTTCTAATGGAGAAAGATTTTTTTAACCGGTCAAGTAGATTTTGAGTTATCATAACACAAATAAAAATCAAATCTTTCTTCTTTATAATAATACTAGTATAGATAAGTACGTAGTTTGCATCGTAAATGTATTTGGACGTCCGTTTCATCGTGGTTTCATCGATATACGTGTTTACGACAGTTTCATGAGAATTTAACCTGCATTTGTATTATTATACATAAATGGAATACATTTGCTTTTATTAGGCTATATGCGGTTAACTATGCTATAATCTGGCAAACGTTCCAATCGAGAAAAATATATTTATAATACCAACGATACCTCGTCCATAATTTATGCGGTACAAACTTCTAAAAAAATTTCGTTTCGCAATTTTGTAATATTTATTCGTCGTTTCAGAAATACTGTCCTCTATTCAAACCTATTCAAAGTTGGATAATATATTCATAATTGAATAGATTAATCTGAAAGTTTTATGCGTCTAGACTGGGCTTCAAATCGGCGCTAGCATGAAACATTTAACTGGGAAATTTCGCAGAAACTAGGCAGGAAATAATAAGGAGACAAGATTGTTAGACATTATCTTAAACTGTGACTTATTTCAGGTTAATAACTTCATTAAATAAATAAATAACAATAAAAGCATCGTCTTGGGTAAGTGTGGACATTACTTCGAATGGCTCCTTCATATCCGTCGTTTGTAGGTGGTTTCCAGAAATGAGGTTCTATTGCGTCATAAAAATATTATTGGCTGTATCGACAAGAGACGGATCCATAGACATGGAGATCTGAGGCTTTCCGTACCAACGCCATTGCACTTAAGTATGGTGTCTACTCTTTATATTCATTATAATTTTTCTGTATATGTGTTTGTCACCTCTTTCTTAATGGTTTGATCAATTGAGACGTAATTTTGTGTATATATTTGAATGGGTGATATTTTTTTTATAGTAGGAGTGTTCCCTTGGGATATTTTTTTACATACACGCGGACGAAGTCACTGACAAAAGCTAGTAAATGCAGTTTGTACACCAACATCCCGATTACTAGGTATCACGTTTTAAAATAAAACAGAACGTCATTAATGTAGCTAGAGCATACAATTTTAATGATGCCGCCATTGATATTCGTACATGTCTTTATAAACATTATAAAAGTAAGAGCACTTGTGCGGTAATGTTGTTTTTACTTTTGTGACAGTCGTACTTATTGCTAGGCGCCACTCGTTAGATTTGACTGGTAATAATTTTTCAAGCAAACCACATGGTAATCTATCTATACGTAAAAGGAAAAATTGACTGACTGACAAATCAACGCATAGCTGAAAAATTCAGGGATTCCATCATGAAATTTTGCACAAGGTTCAAGTTATTTCAAAATTCACCTTTGAGAATATGAAACGGGAGAAACCTGTATTCACGCGGGTGAAACCGCAGGCAGAAACGAGTCTAAAATGTTTCTTGTAGCAACGTTTCGCGTTACATTATTCAGTTCATAAATTCTACACAAAATGTTCTACTCCATAATTAATAAAACCTGATTTTTATAAGTAGTTTACATCTCCCATAAAACCAAGTCCGACTTTTAGGACAATAAAGTAGCGATAAAAACTTCGCTCTTAATTTTGTAACAAAGTAGCGTCAACTTTGAGGAAATATATAGTTTTTCAGCGTTCATTATGTAAGGAGTCGGGGTCAGTCAGTAGTGGGGAATGTCGTCAATCACTGTGTGTGACAGGCAGCCTCGAGTACAATGGGCTAGCTGCCTGATTCCAGATTGATTCGCATCTGGAGTATGCTTGTTTCTGCCACTATATTCCCACATGTGATCCACCTCTTTGACCTACTACTTCACGCTTTCATACCCTTTTTGCAGCGAATCCCGCGATTTTCCCACAAAAAGCGATCCCCAGTTTGCTTTCAGCATTGAAAAATGTGGATCGCTCAATGACACTCCGTCGTTCAAGTGTAAGTTGCGTTCAAATCAGTCAATATGACTCTGTACGGAGAATAACTTGTGTTCTAAGTAGGTTTTTGAATCTTGGTTATTAAATTTTTCAATATTGTCTAGGTATGACATTAATAACGATTGAAATCGTTTTTAGGTTAACAGGCCCTGGGTTGCGAGAATGTTCGAAAGTGTTATCGTGACCCTGGAACGCAAAGGGTAACTGACGGAATACTATATTTGACTCAGAAAAAGTTTGATATTCTCCGTCACTCTTCCAAAAGCAGGAGAAGTTATATGGAAAACCACCTCATAATTATCTATAACAGCGCCAAAAAAATAGCAACCCTTTCAAAAACAGGTTTTTACAGACAATATATATTTTTATTAATATCAGCGTTTACAAAGCGGTCGAGACAACGAAAAGACAAACGGAAGTAACAACAAACCGCAGGCGAGTTAGCTCTAGTGCTGTTTTCCAGATTGTACGTCGACGTGCACTTACTGAAGTATTGGAAATAATGTACTTGCTTAACCGTGTTCTCAGAACCGCATCGCATACTATATGTAACAGAGAGAGCATCTGAGATTTGTGGCCTACTGAAAAGGGATTTAAGTTCAAAAATTTAACTTTATAGGAGACGCCAAAAAGACTCACTCTAATTTTTTTTAAGCAATACTAATAAAATAGTGGTTGACTGCGATCACACATAATGGTGAGCAGTGATGCAATTATTGATGTTAAAGCGCACTAGTTTTTTAAGTGCCTATTAATTCTAGACTTTAAAATACTCTAATTATAATCAGACGGGAAGACCGCAGAAGGCAAGTTGTTCCAATTTACGTGTTTGACTTTTTGTGACAATTAAAAATAAACCGCTACCAAATGACACACATGTGACGTTTTTTTAAGTAAATGATTTTTGCTCTTTCTTTTTACCTAGTTATTTTTCATGTTAAGTTAATTGTTTTTATGATAGTGACTTATACTAACCACAAAACGATTTGTTTGAGTGTATAATAAATTCTACTACCCTTTTTCTCCATTTTTGAATGTTAATACACACAAATAAAAAGAGATACGCATTTAAAATTAATTTCATGATACAAGTAAGGCAAAAAAATATTGATTTTATCCCTTTATTTTGGTGAAAACGGATTTACATTACTTACTCAGGGCAGGGGTTGTTGTATTAATAAACACAAACAAAATTAAAACGCGGGTAACTTATTATATTCAATTATAAAATACCAAATAAAAAAATATTTTTCCGTATATTTTCCGTTTAAAAAATAAACAAGTATCAACCGACCAAAAAACGAATTTTGTAAAAAAAAAATTGTGACCTTTGGACCCTTTTACACAAAATAACTTCTTCATTTTTAGAAATAGCTTAGATTCATTTTCACCAAAAGACAGACCATTTTTTTCTGATCACTTTCGTATATTTGACTCAAATCCGATAAAATCGGACTTATACCGTTTTTCACTAGCACTGAGATATGTATGTCGTCTCTTTTATTTTGCGAGCGACCGACGCTCCCAGTCTGAGCGGTGCCTGACATGTTTTTGCCGTAAAAGGGTAGTTGAAGAACAAAAGTTATTGACAATCGGGCTCCGAGACTGTAGTAGCGATGGATAGACCTTATCTGTTCGATCAGGCTGCATCTCATCAGTCAGGTTATTCTTTTGTGAATATTAAAGGCGTTAGCTTGGTTAGGTAACTTTTTTATTTTGATATAGAACTTTGCTGATATTAATGGGTTTTGGAGGTCTGGTAGGTAGCCGCTTCTCGTAAAATACTGGTATTCAGCTAAATCCGGCTTGACTGGCTGGAAGCCTACCCCAATATAGTTGAGAAAAGGCTAGACAGATGATGATGAGAACTTTACTGATAGTTTTATCTATTATGCATTGATGTGATTTTTATTATTATTGATTTGTTCGCGTTTGATTACTATCTCACCTAATGGTAGGCGATGATGATGAAGACATACATAGCTTTGAGTTGTAGCAACTATTGTATACTATAGCTTTATTTAAACACCAAAAAGAAATTTAAATTCCCAAAAACGTAAGCTTTAATCATTCCTAAATGTAGAAAAAAATGGCAGTGTTTGTGGTGAGTAAACCGTATTCTTTTTGTTTGAACACACGGGCCTTTCAGGGGCTGACTTGTAATGAGCAGAGAAAAGTTTTTACAAGACCTATTTAGGGACATGTAACCGGAGAGGGTGAAGTTCTGCTGAAACGTGCCCCGCGCATATCTTAGTATGTATTCAATTTATTTTATGAAGTTCGCACCACTCGCTGTTAATAAATTCATGTGAATTTGTATTGTTATTGTCGCCGCTTTTTTTGGTAAAGGATTTTTTTTTTAGAATGGTGTAATAGTTTATTTTGTACAGGCGTTTTTTTACACGGGTGTAATAGTTATTTTTTAAACGCGTATTTCTATATACGAGTATATTGTAACCAATAGAGAAGAAAGATTTGATTTTTTGGATTATTTGTTTTGTATGTTACGGTTTAACTTATGAGTGTTTTTTTTTCTTTTACCGTTAGAAAGCCTACATGTACTCTGTGTAACTTATGTTATTAAGGATCTCTACCTAAATTGGAACAATGTTTAACCTTAGGTATAAAAATGTTACATGTCTTTGAAACAATTTATATGGCAAAACAACGTTTACTGAGTCAGCTAGTCTTATTATAAAGTTGACATGACAGTTTACTGTACTGAATGGCAGCAATTTAGTTTTAGTTTCTGAAACCTATGCTACGGAATCACGGTCACGGACGGTATCACTACATGGTATTAAACAAAGCCGCTTTCTCTGTCCCTATATCGACCAACGGATTTTAATGCGGTTTTTTAATAGATAGAATGATTCAAGGGGAAGGTTTATATGTATAATACATGTATAATATAGTAGGGAAACGCTGATATAATTTAGCACCCGTGCGAAGCCGCGCTCACTTATATAATATACTAGCTTTAGCCCGCAGCTTCGCCCGCGTACATAAAATATAGCCTATGTCACTCAAAAATACAGCAGCTTTCTATTGGTGAAAAAATTTCAGCATTCGGACCAGTACTTCTACAGATTACCTCATACAAACAAAAAAAACAAACTTTGCCTCTTTATTATATTAGTGTAGATAGCTTTCTAACAGGAAGCTGGCTTCTTTCCTGGTAGAGTCTTTCGGTAAGGTTTTTTTAGGTGGAAAATTATCCAGTGACTTCTCCCGCTCTAGGGTCTAGCTCGGATATTTTAAAGTTTTACTGACTAACACCCACTTCTACGTATTCTTTGCCTTGCGTACCACGACCCCGGGTTGTAATCCTTTAAAAAAACATTATTTTGTCACAGTACGTTGTCTTCGTTCAACATGTATAAACTGTGATTTTGCTGCATCTCCCTATATTGTGGTATAGTAAGCTACTATAGATTGTGCTAGACAGCTAGATAGACCTATATATTTTATTCAATAAACTTCTACGAGTAAATAACAGTACAACCTATATTCCAGCCGTTTTAGGACCTATTTAACGTTTACACAGCTTTTAGCCAAAGCCCCTGATAACCATTTCAATCACGAACAGATTATCAAGGCCACGATAGTATGATTAATAATTAATATTCACAACAAGATTAACCTCTAAGCAACGGTAGTGTTGAAAACTACAAAAGTAAGGAGTCATTTATCTATCATCATCTGCCTAGCCTTTTTCCCAACTATATTGGGGTCGGCTTCCGGATAGTCAGAAGCCAGTAAATCTGACTCCAGTCTTGCCATAAAGTACCGTGTTACTCCAGTTAATGGGTTGTGGAGGTCTGGTAGCCAGCCGCTCCTCGTAAAATACTGGTATTCAGCTAAATCCGGCTTGACTGGGAGCCGACCCCAATATAGTCGGGAAAAGGCTAGGTTGATGATGAAAATTACTGATTGACATATAAACTATTTGCACTAAAAGTATGAAATTTTACACAAGGTTTAATTTTTTTACGGGGGCGAGCACTAAGAAGGGATTTTTGAAAATTGAACTAAGGGGGTAAAAGTTTGTATGGAGGAACCTACTTTCACGCGAGTGGAAGCCGTTGGCAGGAACTAGATTTACATAAATTAGATCACTATCTTTCAAAATATGAATATCCTATAAATTGAAGAATACAAGTCTATAAAAAATCCATTTATTTATTTATTATTCAAGTCTACAATTTTACTATATTTCAAATCACTTCACATTATTTAATACTGGGCTTAGAAATAAAAAGCGCAGGTCTATAAACGCGAATAAACTTTTTAATGAGAATTCTTTGGTGATTAAGTATAGCTATTAACGCGGTGGCTGCGTCATTGTTTTTATTATGGAATGTAATTTTAGCTTCAACCGAGATTTTTTCTTTTTTTCTGCTTTAAAACCGCTCTTGGTTAAATAATATCAGCCGCTCTGGTCGATTTTTCTAGGACCATCGGTTTTGCGAAAGAAAACCCGGGGGTTAGTCTGACACGCTCTCCCGCTCCACCTAGAGTGGGAAAAGTCTTTAAGATGATTTTCCACCTTAATAAAATTGGTCGATATTTAACGTTCAGAAATTCCATCTGCTCGTCGATCAGTGGGTATCTACGTGAGTCTCAAAAGTACGCCAAAAATATAGATAGTCAAACAATTGGTCCAAATCGACAATTGGGAATTTATATCTCCCAATTATCGGTTATTGGAAACATTAACGCTGAGATGATACTTCTTACGAATATGCTCACGAACTTTAATTTTAAATGTCAATCGGTTTGTTACCGTCTTTATCTCCTCGGGGAACGCATTCCACAGATAAATAAGCTTCAACAAAGAGAGAATAATGAAGAAACTCAGTACGATGATTGAGACATTGAAATTGGTTATGAGATGAGCGCAGATTTTTACTGTGGTTGTTGCGGTCGAGGTCATCACTGCAGGTGTTGGTGGCAAACTTCACAACACGCCGTCTCTCTTCTCCAATGGCCACGTGCATTCATGTACTGAAGATGACCCATTTACTGCCACTTTAATCTTCGAATCATCATAATCTCAGCTAAAAGACTTACACTGCTGAACATAGACCCCAAGCGTAGCCACAATAACCGGTCTTGTGCGTCTCACATCCATCGGGTTCTCGCGAACCTCGCTAGATCGTCGGTCCACCTTGTGGGAAGTCTTCCAATCCTGCGTCTGATCTTCGAATACATTAACTTAAATTACAACTTGAGTACAGTTAGCACAATAAGTAACAAGTAATACCTAGCGAGGAGCACCCCGTCACTTGTTTGCAGACTCTACACATTCCGAGGTACTTGAGTCAAGAGGTGAATGAGTATTGAGTGCTACCTACTCGGTCAATGGCAGTTGTACACTTCAATACTGCGCAGCACTCTCAAGGAGTCGGTTGTTTACTTAGAACTGAGCTGGTATAGTTTTGTCTGTTTTGACGACGATCTAGATTTAATATATTTCCTATCTAGAACTCTCTAGTGACTAGCAAATCTAAATTTAGTTCCAATAGAGATGGGAAAGCACTAATATGGATGTTACTAATCCGGTTTAGTTTTTTTAATAGTTGATCTCAATAACCGAACGGTCAACTGTGAATAGATTATTAATTTGAAACACTTTTTGATATTACTTTCTATACAAGCAATGTCAAAAGTGTCATATCAAAATTCTGTCATTATGTAAATCAAGTGATCGATCCGTTATTTGTAAGATCGTCAAAACACTGGTGTTTGCACTTTCCGAATACGTTATTACGTTGTGCATTCGACGTTGACGTGTGAGTGAGTCGATCAGTCTTCGTAGCAGCCGTAGTGCTACGCCGTAGGCGGTCTACGAACAGTTAACCATTTTTTATTTGATCGCCCAGTTCTATTTGTAACATTCATTGATCAGCAACACGGAATGTCGATATGTTTAGAAATTTCAAAATAGTTGGATCACTGACCGGTTAGGAGGTGCCCTAGATTAACTTAGACTAAGTTGTTTTAGCCTAATTCGCCGAGTGTATTCGCGTAGTAGTTAAATTGCAGCATTGCTCGGTAACATGTTAATCAAAACGACTGTGCAGTGAACTTTGAACGAGGTTGGCTTTGATATTATTGAATATGTTTTGAAAGCTAACAATCATAGAAATATACACTTATGTTGGAATCCCAGTAGGGTTGTTTTCAACGTTTTTACAGCTGTAAGTTAACTGCTATGAGTTAGTTACTCTGCTGGATCTTTGTTTATTTAACAATTAATTTACACCCGCATTTAAAATAATAACAAGAAGAAAGAAACAGAAACACGATAAAGGCGAAGCTTATTTAAAAAATATTTCTTCGCATACCTGTGAAGAGAGAAAATATACAGGGTGTAAAAAGACCCTTAACGAAAACGAAAACCCCATATTCTACTCATCACTAGGATACTTGTTTTCTTCTAGACCATACCTGAGAATTCATTGGTTCTGGAGATATTGAAGGTCAAAGTCAAAATTATTTTTTTTCGTTTTTTTTTTCAAAATCGTATTTTAAGTATCATTAGTAAACATTCTTCCGAACAAACGTTATCAAAATTATCAATTTTTCATAGTCGCATTGAAGTTACTAAAATGCATTGAAAACTAAACACAACGAGCGCCTCACACACCCAAGCGTGCGGTCGGTTCAACGACCAAGCGCGAGCAGCCGAACGCGCAGCTGATCGGAATTATTATTAATTCATTATTTTTTAAAGATGAAAAAAAAACGTTTTTTCCCAGCAATATTTTTTGGTCCAAGTTACTTAATTACACGTACAGAATGTGTAGTTATCGGCTTTGTGATCGGTCTTTTGACACCCTGTATTAATTAAGTTAATAGTGTAAAAATAGTGGACTAATAAATGAATAGACTTGTTGTTATCCAGTCTAATTTGAACTCTGTTATGTTGAATCATATTTTAATTAAATCTCAGTTTATTTCAGGAATAGAATGAATATAAATATTTGTTACTTGTGCTTACAAAACTGAAATCCGTTAATAACCGTGAAGTACGACAATTTTCTACTAAATAAAACTAAGCGGCCTAAAACGCCGTCGCCCTAATGACTTAGGCACTTTCGTGTAGGTCAGTGAGCCTTACAGATAATTACTGAAACGATTTGGAGTTTTTGCGATAAGATATAAATAGAAGGGAGGTCAATGAACCTCTAATTTGTTATTGAACATCGGTTACATTGACCGCTTTACGAAACTGAGGTTGATTGCAAACTCCGGGGCTCTGGAATGGAGGCAAAGAGTTGTAATCAGTAAAAGTCTGACACGCCCTTCCACTTCATTTAAGAGCGGGAGAACTTATTCGATGATTTCCAACATAAAAATAAAGGTTGGTCGCAAAAGTGGTTTCATACCAAAATTTTCGCTCTAGAATCTTGGCATAGTATATGCATACACGTACAAATATTTTGGTACCTTCTAAAACCCGAGGACGACATTACATGCATACCTTATGCTCACGTATGTAAAATACAGCTGTAAGCCGCATCTGATATGTAAACTCGCGACAGTACCTGCCCGGACCGAGACGATTCTTATATTTTTAATCAAGAATAAGTCGTAACATGCAAATCTCAAATTAAATCTCTCTTTTATGTTGCGCGAAATCGCCTCTAAATCGCGGTCATAATATAAGTCAGCAATATTAAAACATTGATGTTCAAATAATGGGAGGAATGATGTTCAAAGAAAGAAAGATATTATATTTTATCTTTCTTTCTTTCTCCCACAAAAACAAGACTTACACGATTACAATTAACAAACGTAACAAAAACTTCAGTCAATTGTAGTTGGAACTGGTGTCTATGAAATATTTAGGTATATCTGTATTACAGATCACCAGGTCCTCACTTCACGGAATCAGGTATAACTTAAAAAGGAATATACGTAAATAGGGACTCATACATAAAAACCAAATTTAATTGTGACAAGATATTAATTTAGTATCTAAACGCTAATTCGCCTCTTAGCGTGAATGTTTGTGTATTAGAGGTGTGACGTATATAATATATGAAGTGTAAACTAGAGAAAGAAAAGTTGCCGTCAAAAGCTGCAGTTACGACATTTTAAGTTAAAAAGATCCTTGTGTAATAATAGTGCCTGAGAAGTTCGGAGGCTGGCTACAATTGTGCCAGTTCAGAGTCGCATTATGCCCTGCTGTGCCAAGTTACTTATGATAAACGGGGAACGGATGCTGTTCGATGTCTGCGGCTATCATAGCTATATTAACTATCGTACCTCAGCCGGAAGGCAATCTGCGCGGGGAATCTATGATCAGAGTTTGTGTAAGCTGTTGTTTACCTGTGTATTGCTATGTCATCATAGTTTACACTGATTTGGTTACATTGTTCAACAACATTGTTTTTGCCGTGATAAAGAGTATCACGGCCCTAGAAAACAAAAGCCAGCTGTAAGAAAACGGGTGAGTTTTAGTAAGTAAAAATCTAACAGTCTTGATACTTTACTCTGATTTACCACCAAAAAGAACATTCCTTTGTAAAGCAAAGTATCTAAACTTATATTAAGTAATAAGTATCATCATACACAACGGTTAAATATACCGTATTTATTCTAGGGTACGAAATATTAATGTCAACCAAAATGATAAGATATTTTCCGGGCATTTCCCCAAACGATGAGAATGGTGGCTATATTTTACGGCGCTCCTACATTTTTTGTGCTTACCCTTCGTAACAATGAGTAACTTAAAGTGTAACAAATGATTTTGATATTAGTGTTTTTGTTATTTGTAAGAAGGTTAGTAAATTCGAATATTTAATATGCTTTTGGGACACAATATTACTTCGAAAAACAGAATGAAACACTGGGAATAGTTTATTATCTATTAGGGGATGCCGTGGGTAATGTAATTTATTTTTACATGTTATTATTCAATTATTCAATGCAATTTATTTTTACATGTTAGGTGGAGTTAACCATTATAATATTAGTTAGTTTTGAGCACAAACCTTTCGAAGATAAAAAAAACGTCCTTTAATATACTTGTATCTACACTCGTCCATCAATCTACATAAACGTATTAATTTTTTTTTTTTGTAAAATAACAAGGAAATACCTTATTCTTTTGGACTGGCATCCTTTATCAACTCATCAATGTCAGGATGTCTGTCTGTTTGAATGTCAGAAACCCCTTTTATCAGAGCGAGTTTCCGTTATTCAGTTTCAGCTTAGAGGCTCACAAAAATAATTTTGATATCGTTTTCAAATCAGCTTTCGTACTTATTCCAATTAAACTGAAACAGTTTCTTAGATAAGTATCGTTTCCTGTTAAAAAAGATTTAAAACTAGCTGCTGCCAGCGGCTTCGTCCGGGTGAATGTTGGTTATTGTGGACGCGAAGTCTTAGTCGAAGACGGATGAAACACAACCTATGTACATCCTTGGTGTTCAAGCTTGCTTCGTACCAAGTATCATCAAAATAGGTTATGTCATTTAACCGTGAAAGCGTAACAGACAGACAAAAAGACAAAGTTACTATCACATTTATAATATTAATAATAATATATAATATAGTATAGAAGTGTGGATGCATTATAAATTACCCAATCAATTATATATTATATCAAACACTGTTATTTGCTAAATCAGGCGACCAAGAACGTCTTTAAAAGTACTTACACCCCGCGTAGCTATATTTTTAGCTAGATAGAAGCACTTTTACAATCACAAAGCCTATAATTTTCTATCTCCCGTCACTAGACGATAAATCAGGTCCCTTCTGCAGGCGGTCCGGGGATGGCCTGGTCATTCTGTAGCTAATAGACCGGAAAGTAGACCAGACCTATATAGGGTTAGAAGGTAGGTAGGTACTTTGATGATGTTCTTAGTAAGCTCGGAAATATAAGGGTGTGACTTTTAATTATTTGACAATTGAAGGGGGGGGGGATTGAGGGGGAGTTAAGCTCGCCTTTGTACATTAACTATTTAATCACCATGTCATGTAATGTTTATTTTTGTGTACAATAAAGAATTAAGAATTAAGGGGAAATTACAACTCTTAAATATTGTAAAACTAGCTATAAAACTAGAAAACTTATATACCAATGAATGTCTTTCCAATCATGGAATAGAAAATATTTAAAAAGGAACTTTTTAAATACTTGACAAACAAGGGGCGTAATTACTCAGCAATTAGCATAAAATCTTTTACTGTCAACGCAAAAAAATTGAAAAAATAGCTTTTGCTAGCGGCTTTGTCCGCATGAAAGTTGATAAACTATATCAAGGAAAGTATTTCTGTTAAGGAAGCTCTTGCCTCCATCGGTCGCGAAACCTAGAGAGAATAAAAACAAAGAACAATATTTATTTACCAACAGTCACCATAAACAAAATAAAAAGTGACAATCAATAAAAAACAAACAATATCATTGTGTGTGCCACATGGCCGCGCTAATAAGGTTCACTCCAGTAATGTTGCCAGACGGAAACAGTCTGACGTAGGGGGGGGGGGGGGCTGCGGGAGGGGTAGATAGGTAGATAACAAGCTGTAAATGAATGAATTTATTTATTTAATAAATGAATTAATTGAAGCAAACATAGCTAAGTACTTCATCAGTGGAAACATATTGTGATTTGTAAATGTGATTTTTATTTTTATTTGTTTTATCTGTTACTAGTTGTGGTTATAATTTGGATTCGAGGTGAGTTAGTATTCACCTGGGTAGAGACATTGGTTGTGTGGACGGCGAGCAAAGGATAACTCGCCGTCCGGCCGTCCGGTAACCATCCAGACTGAGCCCAAGTCGTCGACGGCGCGTAGTGTTCCACGCTCGCCTCGAGGAAATGTCAGCAAAACCATAAGGGCCTAGCAGGGTATTTTTTTTTTTTTTTTTTTTTTTTTTCCGGTAGGGGAATCATCAGAATGACTTCTCCCACTCTTGGGCGGAGCGGGAGGGCGTGTCAGACTCTTACTGACTAAACCCCTACCCCGTTCCTTCGTTACCATCGATCTGGGGGACACGGTGACAACCTTTCGGATACCGTGTTCCCTAGAGGCTTCGGCCCTACCGGGCCCCTACAGTTTGCTGACATCTCCTTGAGGCGCGCGTGGAACAGAACGCGCCGTCGACGACTAGGCTCGGTCCAGATTATTACCAGACTGCCGGACGGCGAGCTACCCAGCGCTCGCTATCCGCGAGCCCGCGCCTACGGTGGTCGGAAATCGGGATCGGGATCTCGGCGGCGGCGGCGTGAGTTCCGTTGCCTCACGCGGTCGGCAGCCTCCTTCGCTAACATTACTGCTTCGCAGAAGGAGGCGACTGCCTGCCACCCCTCCTCGCTCCGGACCATGGCCTCTACCAGGGCCCGGCGCGAGAGGTCACCGCCGCCGATAGCCTCCACAAGGACACGGCGGTGCTCCGCCCAAGCGGGGCACACCTCTACCGTGTGCTCCACCGTGTCCTCCGGGCGGTCCACACAGTGGCGACACCCGGGCGTCCTTTCCTCCTTGATCCGATGCAGGAACCTCCCGAACTTACCGTGTCCGGTGAGGACCTGCGTCATACGGAACGAGAGGACGCCGTGACCTCTTTCCAACCACTCCTCAAAGAGGGGACTTACCGCCGCAATGACGGCATGCCCAGCACTGGGTTGCGACAGTCGCAGTCGCCATGCCACCCTGAGATCCCGCCGGAACTCTGTCCGCCATACCGCGACTTGTCGTGGCAGCGGAGTTTCGCCCCGGCGTTGCATCTCCACGCGCAAATCGTGCATGCGTGCAAGGACTGTTGCCTCCAAATCCCACGGTGGCCTAGCAGGGTATGAAGCCTACGTTGTAAGTTGAAGGTACGCTTCTGAAAGGAACACCCAAGGTCCTCGAAAGCAAGGCAAAAATGAACATAGGACTGGGTTTTAGTCAGTAACACTGACACGTCCTTCCGCTCCACCCAAGAGGGGCAGAAGTCATGAATAATAATAATGATACAACCACCACTTACCTCACCACCACCTCAGGATCATAGCATACAAAAATACCAACACAAACATATACACAAAGACCTATGTTAGGAGCAAAAATTAAATAAAACACCATTCAACAATGAAATGAACAAGTGAATCATACGACAATGGTTCAGATATTGGCAATTTAATCCCACCAAAAAATAAATGGGGTAGAGACAGATTTTAGTTCTTCGATAGTCCTAGATATGTGGTTAACTGGCAGTATTTAGTCGCGGCCGCTGTACGCTGCCTCCCAGTGTGTATCGCCACGGATTATCCATTCAATATTTGGGATTACAGCCGATATCCTCCTCTTTGCGCCGGAGCGAACAGGAAATATTGTAATCCTATTGGATTTTCATGACACTTTTCCACATCTTCACTGTAAAGGAAATTGATTTTAAATGGAAAGTTTACTGAATGCAGCGTTGAAAGTATACGAGGGAAACGTTGCGGTACGCGGCGGGAATTGACGATCGCCTGCTCGGGGGAAAGTTAAAAAAGTCTTTTTTATATCCCAAAAAAGCAAATATACAGAGCTCAAGGCCCAATGAATCTATTATGAAGTTGACCGTGCCCTAATTTCATCCGACGCAAACAAGTAGGTACGCGCATCAACAGCCAATGTCAATTTTTATATCCAACTCAGGCTTTACTGTCAAATTGTATGCGCCACTCCTAATAATATTTCATAGACTATAATACAAACATAAATTCAAATTGGCGTTGGTAAACGAACGTAGAGGCCGTAAAAAGCCGGAAAATATAGCGCAATACTGGAAATGCGTCTGTGAAGATATTATTATACGTTTCCATATTTTATCCTTTACTGATGCAGAGGGGAAGACATAGGGAATCTTAACTAGATCCACTAAATGGTTTCCAATATAAGAAGGAGAGAGAGAGAGTAGATGTTCTGTGCGTGTTTCTACATTATTTATTTAAATGAATTGTGTTATTTCACTAGCTTACCAAAGTTCAAAGTTTAATTAATCAAAGCGAACAGTAAATCGGCTGAACATTAATTATGAATACGTATTAATCTCAGCGAATAGTTTCACAGTATGGGATATAATCAGTTTGTTCACTTAATACCGGTCGTCATCGATAAATTGAGCTATCATCATTCCAATTAATGCCAGGTACTGAAAGTATTTCAGTTCGCGGAAATATTGGAATTATTTGGCATCTACCCGTGACAAATTGTTGATCATTGAAAGCCATTAAAATAATTAACAGTCGTGTAGCTCCGTTCATATTTTGTAAATATTTAATAATGTTAAAATGATTGCCGTGATAGCGTTAATTAAAAATCAGACAGTTGCAAACGTCCTTTCTTGATTGTTGCAATAATTAAAAGTTGAGGTAGGTGAAGCGGGATTCATGTATTTCTATCGAAATGGTTATCTTTGTTTCATTTTCCTTTGTTTGCATAGGTATACGAAATTCTCTCTAAAGTTGAGGTAGATCTACATCTGTTCATAATTGAACGAAATAAAATGCGCAGTAGCCAGAATGATAGCAAGGGTGAAGAGAAATTTTCAACGTAAGTAAAATGTAAAACAACTGTATTACAATACTGTAGGTATTGTTGTAAAATTCAAATTGTAACTTTGCTTATTAAAAGTTGAAGAACCTTGTGTGTTTTATTCGGAGAACAAGCGTCTTTTTGTTTAGATATTTGTATAAAGGAATCTATTGTGAAAGTTGCCACAAATAAACTTCATTTTACATTGACCATTGAACGTGTTTTAAGAAAACTTTGACAATGGTACAATCTGGTGTAGTGGTGATGCGCCACCGGTACACGGTAGACATTCCACCCATACGCACTACACGTTTGAGAATACATTAGTTTATTTATTTTATTTATTTAACGATTTATGTACACACAAAAGAAATATAAAAGAAAAAGGAGACAGACAATAGGTACAAAGGTAATGCTTATTTCTAAAGAAATCTCTTCCAGCATACCGCGAAAGGAGAGTTGGAAGAGAAAGAGAAGTAGACACCGTGTGTGACAGTAAAAAGACAGTAAATATATTATACAAAATAGTTATTAATAAAATGATAAAACATGCAATTAAAGATACATATATATATATAATTATATACATATTATAATAAATAATACAAAAATACATACTAAATAATCCTACTACTACTACTACTACTACTAGTTCTTCAACTAAGAAATATAGTTTCATCAGAGTCTGTGTTTTCGGAGTCTTTAAGTTAAAAGTGAATAAGTACTTCTAAGATCTAAGCAAGCGTGCTCACCGTCGACCACATAAATCACTTACCATCAGGTGTAATAATAGCCAAGCGCGAGCTTTTCAATATTAATAAAATGAAACTGTTAGTTTCTTCTCAACAAAATTTTGGTATCGGTTTCTAGTTAAGCCAATGCTGAATTCCATATTTTCAGTGATTGTAAAATGCACAAAGGACTAGTGAGTAAGCCTAACGTCGGTCAAAAGTTAACATATTAATGACAGCCGGGTCCAAAGGCTTAACGTGTTTTCAGAGGCATGGAGTCTATATCGTTATGTAATATTATTTAATCAAATTTTACACACATGGATACATATATTACTTTAATATGCATTGATAACTATACTAGTAGATATTTATTATCTTCATCAAGGTTATACCTATCTACTAAATTCACTCAGAATTTAAATTCTGTCTCTAAACCTCTGGAATCTACGGACGTCACCGCAAAGATCTACAGGATATCAACGACAGCTATATTTACCTGAGACATGCTGAGGTGGACTCTCATGATAGCCTTGTGGTCAATTAAGGCACCCACACCTGTGCACACCTCTCCTGCATGAGATAGCGGTTCAAAACCGGGCAAGTACGAGTATGAATTTCTCATTTCATAATTTAACTTTTCAAAGTTTATCTAGGATATTACTGAAACCCCGTGCCATGGAAATCAGGTAAAGCCGTTGATCTCGTTTGTCATTCGTAGATTTTTGGGTAAGACCTTAGTTTTTCTGTCTGTCTGATGGTCATGCTTTCTTGGACTGTCCTTAACTAACATCATCTGCCTAGCCTTTTCCAGTCCAGTTAAGCTGGATTTAGCTAAATACCAGTAGTTTACTAGGAGCGGCTGCCTACCAGACCTCCACAATCCATTAACTGGGGTAACACGGTACTTCATGGCAAGGCTGGAGTCAGATTTACTGGCTTCTGATCCGCAACGAACGTTAAAGTTAAATATTTTGATATTCAAACTAAAAAACACCTCCTCTTCGATATGGAAGAAAAGAATATATGATTCCATTCACCACTGCAGCTGCATGATTTAAAAGAAATGCGAGCGTAATATCTTTGGTTCGCCTATACCTACTTTGCTCGTATTTTTACGGCATGTCTCTCCAAGGAGCATTCGCATCACATGAATAGTGTAAAAGTCTTTTTCACGACTCTCCTGAACAAATAAACTAAGCCGAAGTCGATATGGAAAGTCAGAGTTATTGCATTGCAAACACGTCATGCTATTGAAATAGTTCCCAAAACACAACGCCTGTTCATTTTATTTATGGAACCGGAATAAAACTAGATTTTAACTGAAATGAACAGCTATAAAAGTTTGGACATACCGTTGTAAACTATGCAAAATATTAAGTAATAATATTAGGTTAGGTAGGTACAGTCTATTGTAAAATACTGGTATTCAGCTAAATCCGGCGACTATTTTTTAATTAGTACAAAAAAATGGGGCTCTATCTGTACCACGTCATATTTGTGCAGTCAAAAGTAAAAAAAAGGATATCATAATTGAACCAATAATTCATAACAATACTAACTACTTGATGAATCAATTGCGCGAGTAATAAATACTATGAAGATTTCTACGAATAGCCTACCGTACGATAATTCCACAAATTGAGTGGCAATTCCGGATAAAAATAAACTCTAACAGATTTGCTGTTTATGAATGAGACTTTACATTATATAATAACAAGACCTTTTCTAATGAGCCCTTTGAGTAATATTCGTACTAATTAAAATTTTGTGGACCTGTGACACTTCAAACGGTACGTAGGTACTCTTATAGTAGACTTATAACGTTCTTATTTAAGTCAAAACCTGCATAGTTCGTGACCTTATCACTTTTTTCGTATTTTTTCTGTTATTTGAAGGGGACTGAAATTGTATTTAATTACTCAGTCGCATAAACACGTCTAATGGCCCCGGTGTATACGATCCTTAACGTCATTATTATAAACGGGGGAGATTAAACTTAAAATATAACAGACATTATGTTCGGATGATCCGGCAGAATCTCTTTAAAACAAATTTAATACAACTTTGTCGTAGGATGAATGATCAGGGTTTGTTTCATAACTCTCCCGTTTCCAGTAATTTTAGGCTGCGTAGTTAGAGACGTCAGTGGGTATCTAGTAAAGATGTTGATAGCACCTGTGCGCAAGCTGAAGGCGTAGAATTACTCGCGTATACCTAGAGCACAAGAGTATAGTTCTGCGGAGCAGTAATGCGAGCGTAGGGAGTAGGACAAAGCATAAAGGACGAAGAAAGGACTCTCCTCACACCACAGACACCTTCAGAGACATAGGCATCGTAAAAGTAAGGCGATGCTCAATCATCGTAGGCGTAGGATTGCAGTTAGCGAGCAATGGGTAGCTCGTCCAATAAGGACTAGTCCCGGATCGACGGCGTGTTGCGTTTTGCGTGCCCTTCAAAGCGAGTCACCCTAATTAGCGGGGCGCGCTAATGATGATAGCTGCCAGGGCTGCGAAATGGTTCACCAAATGAACAAGGGTTTTAGTCAATAAAAGTCTGACACCCCTCTCTACACCCCGACCGGGAAAATTTATTTGATGATATCTCACCCTCAAAAAAAACCCGGTGGGGCGAAACCCGTCATCAAAATTATGATAACCCGACGAAACAAAAATAAATCCTGCACGCACCGTGTCACTCAAATGTTTTATCAAGATTAAAAAAAAAACAATATATAAATGTGTACAAATATCCGGATGGAATATTTTTAGTTAAATGTAACATACCAAACGCGACAATAAATAAATGTGTACCAATATTCAGAAAGAATATTTTTTTAGTTAAATGTAACATACCTAATGTGCGTTCCAAAATAATGTAGCTACGCTCCCACTTGTATCAAATCACATAAGTTACGCTTTCTTCCGTGTAATTTCATTCAATTTCATGAAATGGGCTTGTTCTAAGACTTAGTACAAATTCAATATTGGCACAGTCAATACTATCATTGTTTGAAAAGGCTAAGCTTGGTGTTTTTAACGGTATTTTGTGACGTGAGAAGTTCAGTCGCAGTTTTAATTATTCACAAATAAATTCCTAGTGGATATTTTGATGTATAATTGAATGAACATATGAGGAATCTTTAAATCAGGCTTTGAAGGCCGGTACAGAAGACTTTAAAATAGATCGATATCTTTTGTACCTTAGTAAAGGTGGTAGAGAAGGTTGACCTCTAAAATTGCTGCCAAATTGACATTTTACATTCATTCAGCATTGAAGATATCAAACCATATAAATATACTCGTATATAAATTCCAAACTCGACACAGACCAAAAAAACATGTCTACCGCACATTGTATTAAACAGGTTACATTTTATTCATACTAAAAGCAGCAAAAGACGATAGTTCTCTGCTAAAATCGTCATAAATCAAAATAAGAATAAAAAAGATTACCCTAACCTTGCATGACCTATCATAAAATTTTATGAGATAATGTCGGCTGGGCTTAGTCTTGCAATAGTCGTGGGGGGTTCAACCCTGTGGTTCAACCCTAAATTGCCATGTGGGGGCAAGCGGCACTGACCTGCCACACCTCGGTGACATCCTATTTTAACGTGGCCAAGCTATTGTAAACATTTTAAGAACATTTTTACTAAAGAAAAGCTAGCGACGAACCTTGTCAGTAAAACGAAATAGAAAGTTACGTGATGGAATATGACGCATCTCTTGTTAACTAATGCTGTGGTGTCACTACGGAAAAGACGAAGAAAATTGTCTTCGAGAACGATCAGTAACTTGTTTAACAGGTGCAAAATGAAAAGACTTATCTGCAATTTCGGGATTGTCTGGTAATTGCTGTAACTTTCCTAAAATGTAGTAATAAACAATGTCGCTTCAAAAACAGATATCGCTTTATTCTCAGTATTTTACCGTGTTGTGGAATACGATATTTTTACAGTTACTTACTGTAACTGCAATTATAATAAAACTACAAAATTGCAGATAACGTTATTCACTTTGTACCCGTCGAAATGTAATAAACTAAAGTAAAAATCTGGATAAACAGACAAACGGCAATCTACATTGTGCAGCAGACTTGCACAGATAGCCAAATGCTACGGATAGCCGGTTCCGAGTCCTGAGTTAGTGCGCAAATTACTAGGCAAGTTGCTAGCAGAGATGTCATCAGCAAAGATCGCTTAGTTTGCATCCCTCCCTCGCTATATTATTCACTAGCGGTCAAAGGGTTAGTAAACATTACATAATAGATCAAAAATTAAAGAATAGGTCTATTTGAATCACTGTTAACAATGTCAATTGTTACAATGAAACCATATTAAACAGGCTAACAATAAATAATTGACATGACATTTCATAGTGATTACTGACATATAAATGCTATGAAATAATCCTCTAATTGTTCGAAAATGTTGGTTCACATTTCAACTTACATTTTAATCATTGAATAGAATTTTAACGGTGCGTCATTGTTCATCCGTCAATTTCATTTGGAACAAAGGGAGTGTGCCCCAAATAAATGTCATATATTTATGACAATCGACAAAACACGTTGCGTGGTTGAATTTCAATGCAAATGGGATGTAGGCATTGTAAACGCAGGTACATATGTGTAAGGAGTTTACTTATTCATTTATTTACTAACTTCTGCCAGCGGCTTCGATCGCGAGAAAGTACATTTCTACAAACGAACTTTGGACCCCCTTTTCATTCCCTTAGGGGGTGAATTTTAGGGAATCTTCTCTTAATGATCATTAAAATTGACTGCGCGCAATAATAAAATCCGTATCATTATTTTATAAAATAATAAATACTTCAAATAATTATAATGAATAGAACTAAAAATATAATAATTATAACGAAAATTAAAACTTAAGGTTGATAGGACTACAAATTATATTTCCGAATCTTATTTTAATTTGTTAATATTAACCATTTCAGTTTTATGAATGTTAGTGGAACATATTGGAAAATTATGCAAAGGCTTAGGGCGTGAATAATAGCAGGGGCCGATACCACCGCTGAATAAATTGCAGCGCCATACCGGACGCAAATTGTGTGTTGTATCAATATTTACCCAAGACTGGAAGCTATTACCTGCAAAACATGATTGACATGCAACCAGTTACTTTATTATTAGAATAAAGTGTTTTCCGTTGATGTAGCGTCTGCATAAAAAGTAGACACAAGGAAAATATTGAAGATAAAAGAATATAGAAAGTTAAAAGCTTCAAGTAGCGATGTTATTTTACAATGGTGCTGCTGAGACCATCGATTTAAATATAAAAATATATTCCCCTACGATTTTGTTTGCTGCCGACCATACCGCTTATGATTTGATGTCACAACTATATAATTTTCCCTGGAGCTTAAAGTGACATTATGATAATATTACGTAAACCGTTAATTTCACTTGCAGTTGTGATTTTCCACGCCACGGAAGCCGCCATGACAGTGCAACTTGGTAAATATCTAGCCCTTGAGGTAGGACACTTCGATAATGACTTGATTATTCATGAGCGTTTGTATAGCAGGATGCTATAAATGAAACGTCAACATCTATTATTTATACGGATTGATTTTCAAAATTTATTGAACTTGATGTGTATTAGGGGATTTGAAGATAGACGTGACTGTGCAAGTTTTTTCTTCCGTTGATAGGACCGCTATCTCACCTGATGGAAAGCGGTCGACGATAGAGCGCTACGCGCGCTCTAAAGTAACCTATTCATTCTTGACTTAAAAATGGCCAGGTAGCAGGTGCATTTATCCGCAGTGTAGACTTTTAAGGAGCTATTGTTAGATTAGGTAGCAGATTTAACCCTAACAAGCGAGTTCACGAAGAGGGCACTGCCATAGGTATTGAACGCGAGGTGTATCCAGTAATAACCTGTCATTTCAGGGATGTGCAGCCTTAGGCGACTACGGTCAGATTTTTGCTAACTAAAACCAACCTGTATTCGTTAATCTACCCCTTGCATTCCAAGGCCGTGGTAACTCTTTCAAATTTCCCACCACCTATTATATTCTATACAAAGAATTTTCCCATAGTCTAATTCTGACCAGGTCAAATGGGGGTTGAGGTTTTACGCCGAAAGAAGTCACGGGCACAAGCTAGTCTTTAATGAAGCTAATCTCCGTCCCGCCCTGTTCTTACGCAACCTACGATAAGGCTTTTTTTAACTTTGACCGACTTTTACACAAAACACCCGGTCAAGGTTACGCCTATGAAAGGTTCTGATTTTATTTTTTAAAGAAGATATACAAAGGCGTGCGTATTTAGCTACCTACTTAGCCCTAGCAATTACACTGTTGATGTTTGCACTGGTTCAACGTACCTATGTGTATAACTTAGCTAGCTATTATTGTTACACGAGAACAGTGTTTGCGTAGGAATGCTCAGTAATTAATGCTACACTTGACAAATATAATTGCTTTCTGCTGTTACAGTGTCGGTGGAATCTGTCAGGAGAATGCAGACATTACAGTATACTCGTTTAAATCGTTTGTAGAAGGGACGCTAGCCTGTTTACACTCCCCTCTTTATTGGATCACTCTAAATTTTTCTAACAAGAGGGAGTTTATTTAAGTGTGGCAACAAAATGGCCCTTACCCTGTAACACGAACACGAACAGAAGTAATTTTAGTCTTTTTTTTATTTTGTTTCCTTTGTACTGTGGAGTTATGTGGCTTCAAAGTGATTGATGGCCGCCGTTAAGTATTTGTTGATCATTTCCACTTTCGAGTCAAACTTTTTATGAGCAAGTCTTGTTCGTTTACATTTTTGTTGAGGGTGGAAAGTCATCGAATATTTTCTCGTGCTCTAGGTGGAGCGAGAGGGATTGTCAGACTTTTACTGACTATACCTTCCCGTAGTCCTTCAGTTGTACTTTTCGTTCCAAGACCGCAGTTACTCTTTCAAATCTCTCCACATCATCGGAGACTGTTTGGAATCTTTAAGCCATTCAGATGGCAATGTACATTGGGACATGTTCAGCCGGTGGGCTGGTACCTAACTACCACAAGGAAGGCGCGTCCACCAGAGACTAATAAAGGGCTATGAAAGGCATTTTCAATCCCTAGATTTGAGCAGTAGATGCTTGAAGGTAGCCCCGGCTCACTGCAATCTGGGAGCCGTCATCGACTCGACGTCGAATGTGAACCTC
The DNA here is from genome assembly GCA_030763345.1 of Mythimna separata. Lineage (NCBI taxonomy): Eukaryota > Metazoa > Arthropoda > Insecta > Lepidoptera > Noctuidae > Mythimna > Mythimna separata. Next base: position 13,279,663 of record CM061167.1, on the reverse strand, counting down.
TCCTAGCGTTATTTGGGATCCCAAAGATGGTGGGTATTCCGAAGAAACCATGAAAACTACCAAATTAGTCATCATTTGTTGTGCTCCTACGTATTATTCGCGTTTGGTATTACTTTAAATTAAATTAAATATATTAACATATATTCTTCATCCATCATTAAATATTAACCAGCTACCACGAGTTCCATGAATTATTAATTTAAAGCCACATATCAAAACATCTGAAATTCCTCTATAGGCATCAATTTATAAATGTAATGATACGTGATTAAATTAGCTTATTAATATCAAAGGCTATTGAATTTTACACAATAAGCGGATGGAATTAAATACAGAGGAAATTATATCTATTGAATATAATTTTGTGAGGTGCATCACTAAAGCCTACCACAGCTTTTATTTAATAATTATGTATTCAGAAATATAGCCTATTATGTTTATCAGGTGCAGTCTAGTACCTTCACATAGCAAAAACTCTGCTCAGTTTGGGACTAGATGGCGTTCTATGAAAGTTGTAGAATATTTTGGCGGCCAAAAGTAGTTCGTATTGCCAAAGTGCTTAACTGTTTGTATCTGTAAATGAGTGAATCATCTGACCGTCAAATTATTTGTGGACACGTATTACACGGAATAAAAACATACTTTATTTAAATTTTACCTTGTCCGGAAGACAACGTTTACGGGGAAAATTTCGTTTGTATGCTAAATCTTATTCTAGGTGCCAATATATTTCAAAGTTAGCACAAATACTACAGTGTAAGTAAATGATAAAATTAAATTTTATCATTATTTTTTTCAGACTACCCTCAAAAGAACAAAAAGGTTTAAAGATTATAAGGGGATTCTTATTTCTAGGGTTAATAAACTTCAAGCTTGAAACCTATAAAAACTGTCATTATTAGTTTTTCAATACTACCCTCAAAATACGAAAGGCTGGTAAAGTTTTTACGAAAATGTTTTCGCGAACGAAGTCACTGGTAAAGTGCTAGTGATTTATATGGCAGAACAACATTTGCCGTGTCAGCTAGAAGGTCTCATGTTACAAGAAGCACTTACACACGTGGTACACAAATTGTTTGATACAAATATCGTACGCTTGCTTTTGTTTGGCGTTTCGCCCTTGTGAAAATCGAAAATGATAACAAAGGAACATAAGTATTTCAGGAATAATAATAATGTTCCACAACTTTCACACAACGCTATCTAGTCCCAAATTAAGCAGAGCTTGTGCTATGGGTACTAGACACCTGATAAACATACCTAGGTATATATTTCTTAAAATACATATTGTAGGTAAATTACACCCAGACACAGACCAAATGTCTGTGGATGGGTGACCATCTTAACATAACGAGTTTCCTCCGTGCCTCGGAAAGCACGTTAAGCCGTAGGTCCCGGCTGTCATTTGTAGATCTTTGGCAGTCGTTACGGATAGTCAGAAGCCAGTAAATCTGACTCCAGTCTTGCCATGAAATGCCGTGTTACCCCAGTTAATGTGTTGTGGAGGTCTGGTAGGCAGCCGCTCCTCGTAAAACACTGGTATTCAGCTAAATCCGGCTTGAATGGAAGCCGACCCCAATATAGTTGGGAAAAGGCTAGGCAGATGATGATGATGATGACAGACCAAATGATCGTGTTCATGACACAGACAATTAATTGTCTTGGGTGGGAATCGAATCCACGACTTTCGGAATAGCAGTCAGGGCCACTAACCACTAGACCAAACAGGCCAGTCTAGAAATATTTATTTATCAGGAATAAAAAAAAACTGTAGTACACTCGTAAATAACTGAATAATATAATGGCAAAGCCTACAGAGTTCTATCTCCCGTCACCAGACGATAAATCAGGTCCCTTCTGCAGGCGGTCCGAGGGTCTGGTCGTTTTCAGACTAATAAACCGAAAAACGGACCAGATCTACACAGGGAAAAGGTAGCTTTCGGTTCTTAGCGACCGCGACGCGCGAACGCGACCCGCGACGACGCTTAGTATGGATTTGTATCGAGTACTAAGCAAACCAGGCAATCGCGTCATGCGACCGGTGCCATACAAATCCATACTAAGGGTCGCACGACGCGGTCGCGGTCACGGCTCGTGGTCGCGCGTCGCGCGTCGCGACCGAATGCTTCCTTAACATGACTTGGGGATCGAGCCCCAGACTCCATGCTCTCTAATCGCATGGATCACTGCTTAGTATGGATTTAGTTATATGATGGCCCCGGTAGCGCGACGCGGTCGCTTGGTTTGTTTAGTACTCCATACAAATCCATACTAAATAAGCGGTCTTTAAGAACCGAATACTACCTTAACACGACTTGGGGATCGAACACCGGACTACATGCTTTCAGTCGCATTGGATCCACTGCTCAGTATGGATTTATATGGCACCGGTCGCACGACGCGATCGCCTGATTTGTTTAGTATTCCATTCAAATCCATACTAAACCGTGGTCGCAGTCGTGAAGAACCGAATGTTACCTTTAGAAGGTAGGTACTTTGATGATGTACCTAGCAAGCTCGGAAACATAAAGGGTGACTTTTAATTATTCGGACAATCGGGGGGTGAAATTACTCAGGGGCTGAATATAAAAACTTTTGTTGTCAACCTTAAAATATAAAAAAAGCCGGTCAAGTGTGAGATGGACTCGTGCACGAAGGGTTCCGCATCTACCTACTCTGTTGTTCTTCTACAAACAACTTCAATAAAGCTTTAGGTACTTCTAGTAATTGCTTCTCCACTTCCAAAAACCATTATGGCGAAATATTGGCCGTATTAATCAGGTTATCCGGCAAGCATTTTCTTACAAAGGCGATGGAACGAGTCATGGCCGGGCCGGACTATTAGCTCCCAGCCCTCGTCTGTCCCTGGAGCTTAGCTGTGTGACTCCGGCGTGCATTCATAATTCCATCGAATTGGACAATTTAACTTTCTGGTTTTGCGATGAGAATTGGCAAAAATTTACGTTGCTATCTGTGAATGTTTTGTTTACATACTCGACTACTGGTATATTAAATGTTAAAGTGTTCAAAAATGAAAAGTCACAGTGTTTTTTATTATTTAGGCTCGCCTTTGACCTCTATTTCACCTGATGGTAAAATGATATGGTCAACGAGGGAGCACGCTTTCCTAGAAGTAACCTATTCACTCTTGACTTAGAAGATCCTTAGGTTGTAGATCATAAAACACAGATTCTAGCAGGGAATTTTACTCCTGTGTTTGTATCTACTACCAGTATTTGTACCTAAACAATAGTTAGCCACAAATAGTTGCCAAAAGACATATTCCGAATTCTTAACAATAGGCTCACCTTTATTGCAACTTTAACATACTTGTCGCTGTTACAAACGAGTGTACTATAGGCTCATCCTTAATGGGACTTAAATATAACTGTCAAAATACCATAGGCACCACACTGCCCTACCCTTCAGAGAATCAGCGTGATGTTTCACCATATTAAAACAAAAATAAGCAGAGTTTGTTCATGTAACATATCAGACTTCACGCTCACTGAGTCCGGGTGGCGTGTATTAACAATCGCCGTACAGATCCGTCACATTAGCTCGCGTCACCTAATTAGCAGCGTGTTCTATTGTCGCTAACTGCTAATTAAGATTAAAGAGAACTGCGCGGAACCCAGGTAGGTTGCGGGATTTCTTTGAAGATTTGCCATGGCCTAGAATTTAGAAGGCAACTGAGGATATGGGGGGTTTTAGTTATTGAAAGTCTGACAGCGACAGAGTCACTCACACTTCATTCAGAAATGGAAAAGTTACTGGATATAATTTACTGTGTTTCCTGTTAGCTACAACCCAGTAATGTTTAAGTCAAGAGTGAACTGGTTACTTTTAGGTAAGCGCGCGTAACGCGCGAACCTATCAACGATTAAAAATAATGATTTCACACCCTTAAAAAAGGGCTCCGACTGAGAAAGTCGGATAGTTGGAAATAAAAAATAATACGATCATGCCCAACCTAAGAACCAAATTCAGGAGTTTAAGAATCAAGCCTACTGCAAAAACATCAAACATTATTCAGTTATTGCTCAATTATTCACCATTGTCAGATCAACGACATTCCACGAAATTAAAGCAAAAATATTGAAAATAACGATTATAAGAATAGACGTCAATTCATAAAGAAATTGTGAGACGATCCGAAGCTTTTCCAATTACTCAATACGAGAATGGTACATTGTTATAGCAAATTGTCGGGGCCCGGGCCTGTCCCGGTGCCGGCTGGCCCGCTCTGCGCCGCGTCCGCGAGGGAACGTGACTTTATATTCGCCAATGCGACTCTCAAACGCTTTCTTCCTTTGTCAACTTTTGTTTCCATTATTAAAAGAACAGTAAGAATAAACTTATATTGTTGAAAATAACCCCCGATTTCCTTTATCGCGATATGTTCGCGAGTAACTCAAATATTACTGGACGGATTTTCATGTGATTTCACTAACAGATAGAGTTTTCTTCTTCTTCCACCTGGCGTTAATCCCGACTAATGCCAGGGTCCGCCTTTCGACTGAACTTCCTCCACTTTGCCCGATCTTCGACATCATTTTTAGTGAGGCCATTGGCTCTCTTGTCGGACTTGACGACGTTGACTAAACAGAAAGAGTGATTTATGAAACAGGTTTAGATGTATAATACATACATGCTATAGTAGAGAAATTCAAAGATTTGTTACACAAGAACCAAACTGGGGCGGGTCACCCTATTAAGATGAAATTGCCAATAAAACTTGATTTGTGACCAAACAAATAAAGTACACATGGACCTTCTAATTCAAAGTAACCTTAGCTTAACAATTATGCAAAAACAACAATCGGACAGTTTCAAAAAGGGGGAAATTATGTAGATATTTTAAAAAGCTTTTTTACTTTAAGCCGAGGATACAAAGGAAAGTTGGTAGGAACCTATCCCGCGTACGGTTTCCATGGTAGGGTTGAAAACGCCAACTCATTCAAACTTTTTTCCTCGTCCATTGAATGGGAGCTATATAATAAACTGACACTGCCGAATATCTACTGAAAAGGTTCGACATCAAGTTTTAGTAAAAAAGTTGGTAGGTAAAATCAGGCAGATTTTTATTTACAATTCTGATCCATTTGATACGCACATGGGTGTATTATAATATACCTATTCAGTATTCAAATTCAATGATCACCCTTGGCCAAGGGTTTTCATTTGAAGTAGTACCTAATTCAGCAAATATCTGGGTGGATTCATACCAGGAAAGTCTTATACCGAATTTTCCACCTGTGAACCTTTAGTTTCCCACTGCGTTCAAGGGTCGTGGTAACTCTATTGAAAAATCGAAATCGAGAGTGAATTTTTGAATATTGGTTTACTGTTTTCAGTTTTTTGTTTTTTGATTGTTTCATAACTTTACCCAATAGTCCAATAATTGGGGGTTTAAATTTCATGCACATTATTTCATGTGGATGAAATTTAAAATACAAATGTGATATCGAGTATCTAGGGATTATCTACTGCAATGTGCCCAATTATAACATTTAATAAATCCAGCAAATCTAACACAAATATATTTTTATTACAGTACTAGTTGTATACTAAAGTAGGGTAGTACGTCACTTCGAAGAGAATAGTGTATAGTTGAGAGGCGAAGTGAGATAAGTTATGACGCCTAGAGTTACACAGTGTAAGTCTGCTGACGAGCGATATGCCGCCGTGTGAGCCGCGATCCGCCTCCCCTGACTTTTACTCGATAAGAAGATTACGACCGAAGCCCCAATTTCGTCACGCTTCCCCTTATCATTCCAGTTATTATCAAGGGTTCATTATTCACTCAGGCTTTTTATACGTTTTCAAGCTTCAGAAATTCGATTCCTTTGAAATTTCTTAAATCCTTCGTTAGCACTTGAATGACTAAAATCCTTCGTTAGCATCACTCTCCCTATACAGGCCATAACTACGGTAGTGGGTATAGTAAAAGCCGTTTCGAAACGAAACTTGTGTTAGTACAGAAAACATAACCGTAAATTGCCCGAAAACATAACGTATTTCCCTGAGGGTGTGAATCGGCGGTGGTGAAACCTCGCTTCAAAGTTGAAAACCGTGTAAACTAAGCGGAGACTTTTTATGACAGACTACCAATACAGGCATGCTAGATTTATTACTGAGGTAGTCGTTTAAAGTCACATTTACTTAACATGTTTTGCGTCATTAGTTACTTGGCAGTTTAACTTAGTTTCAGCATGACGTTATTGCTTACCATAAACGACGTGAAGTAAAGGTCATGGAACAAACTATCGTCGTATAACGTATAATCAGCTGGCACAAATGTGGATCCCGGGCTGCGTCGACATCATAATGTGGGGGCTCCGTGTGTAAGTATTGTCGCTAGAAATGTTCATTTAATGTAGAATATTCCATTAGGCTGGCTTCATTCCCCTGACGTCATTTGACGCGGCGACGGTACGGTGGAATTGTCCAAAGTTGTGTGGCACTCAGTGGTGACGGGCAAAACTTCAGGCTTTACGAGCCACTCGCTAAATTGCTAAGTTTGTCGCCAGCATTAATTATTTTTTATGCTGTGACCACATATCTTGTGTGTTGGCTTTAAGAGCAATTTTATTATGCGATGAAAGGAACGAGAAAAATTTAATCGCACGCTTAACCACAGCGGCGATTGTAAAATACGGCAGCAACGCGTTTATTGCACCTGCACAGTGCGCACCGCTAGTTATTATAGCTGTGTTGTTAAAACCAAATGGCATTTGCACTACAGCTTTAAACAAAGACACTCAGCATAAACATTATACTAGATACGATCTCTGGCTCGAAATGCTCTACAAACCATTAAAACACAAAAACACCATTACTTTTACGTGTATTTTATTAAAATCATAAAAAATACATCAAATTTAAAACCTTTTGTGTGCAGGTAATTTTTTTCTATAAAATTGAAGATATTTTAGACAGCCCCGGTGCCTCTTACAGACGAAGGTAAAGCAAAAATATTATCTTATAAAGAAAAATTATCACCTATTGCGTTAAAATTTCGCGTATTTTATGAAGCAAAAAGCTAAATATACTGTTATTACAACGCCGTGCTCCTTGAATAACAATGTTTTACGCACTTGTCTATACCTAGTTTTTTTAAAGTTGAGTTTACACTGGGGAAATTGAGGAAACGTAAGTAATGTCTCGTTTAGTTTGGTGGTAAACTTCACGCTAGTGTTAAAACAATGTTGTTTAACGTAATGTTACTGGCACTTCTCGACCGACTCAGGTCGACTTAAGGAATATGTTCCCTGTTCCAAACTTTCCTCAGTGGAGCGTCCAAACAAATATAAAAGTCCGGGAACGTGAATAAAGTGTGTAGAATTTTTCAGTAGTTGACGCCGAAATGACGTGCCTCACTCCGAAAGTTGACCGGCAAAGAAAAATAGGTGCATTGAAACCTTTCCACCCCAGCCACCCCTCGGTATGAGATGAATAGGTGCGGAGTTACAGACATAAATGCAGCTAGAAAAATAGTAAAGAAAAGAATCAATGACGACTAAACTACGGCGAAAAATGAAAACAAAAATGTAGAGAAAGCGCATTGTGTAAGTACCCTTCGTCATAATACATACAATAATTCTTCCTGCTGATTACAGTGCAGAACCGTAAAAAGTGTCATTACCCCATAGTAGGGTACAATAGGGTAGGTAGCAAGGGGCGTTTTGACGTGGCCTGAGGCGGAAAATTCACTAGCAGTCGAGCGTGAACGGCTCCTGTATAAAATTTTAAGACACCTTGGCGACTGAGGAGAATTTACAATTTAATATCATATTTCTAGCGAATAAAATTTCAATACGGTTTGAAAAGTGAATTGAAAAATATAAAGATAACTTTAAATCCAAATATAATCGCTCTAAAAATGGATTTTTTCATATGGATTGCATCAGTTTTAAAATTGATACAGTATATTTTGTTTTTAGGAGCTAGCACGCAAACTTAATACAGTTATTGAATTATTACATTAATCATAATTAGAATCTATCATAGTTTTTATTGACTGTTTAGTAGAGATAAAATGATATCAGTCCTAGAACACAAAGTCCCAAAAGGTGGATTTAAGTCAGTAAAAGTCTGACACGCTTCACACCTCCACTTTAGAGCGGGAGACGGGATGATTTTCCTCTTCAAAAAAAAACCCGTTTGACTGTGCACATAATAAATGCTGAATTTGGGCATACGTAAAATATGGTACAATTGCTCACTACACAAGGTAAACCGAAGATTTCAGCACAACTTGTGGTGGACTTATGTCCAAATTATGCTATGGAAGTTACGGACACTAAAATTGACTGCATGACGCAAAACCGATTATTTATACGAGTACTGACATCATCGGTTTTACACTTGGCATACTCCGAAATTTGTAAACACTAAAAATAACTTTAGTTTACTTGGAAATCCCGCGTACCTTTCCATTCAGGCTTTAGCCTAGTTCTCTGAATTTCGAACACCTTTTGTAGATTTACCGAATCGGGAGGAAAATTCACGGCCAACCGAACATCGGATTTCATGGAAGTGACTGCGATTTAGTGCTAGATCGGTTTGTTAGCGGTCAGCCATTTAATTTAATGTACCTACTTTGTTACGTGGCGGTCAAAGATTAATGAATGCGTTCTTAAATGTCAATAAAAAAGTTGTGTCATCAGTATTACAGTACAGATTCCTACAGTACTTTATGAACTTACTATAAAAAGGATAAAAAACTAAACTTGCTGCGTCTACTATTACTTACCTGGGATAAGAATAAGGCCCCCACAGAAATCTGCGATGCGATACGAGACTGCATCTCAGAATTCTGCCTTGCGATTTCGCGGTGAGTGAGGGGACTATACAATATGCGATACAATCAACTCACAAGTTCTTACAATTTGTCGTACAAGCTCGTATATATTTTTACGAAGTGACTTCCCATCGGAATTTTATTTACGGATTTTGTGCCTAAAAACTCTCTTTGTTCAAGACAAATCTTAAAAATTCCGTTACAACCACTTGAGCTCAAATACTGATATATTCAATGCATGGTTAGATTAGTAACATCATTCTAAAGACACTATGGCGGACTCATGAAGATAGTGGAATAGTCATTTATGTGCACTTTATTTACCAATTTATAAGGTTTGTTGAGAAAAAGACGAAAAATAAATACAAGTTATAAAAAAAATGTATTTTAAAACGTTTTTTTATATCAATTTATTTTAAAATCAACGAAACTAGAATTGCTTCCGATAGGCTGGTCCCCACACAGATCAGTGACACCCATCTTCTTCATCATTGACTGTATATGAACGACGATACTCCTGCCTACTTACCTAACATTGAAGGATCATACTACCTACTGACGTGATCACGTTATAATTATTTTAAGCCCCCATTAACTGTGTTCAGTTATCCAACTCAGTTAGGCGGGAACCTTTTCGCTATAACAAGAATTTCCAATAATGTGGTTAGCGCTGTTGTGTGTACTAAGGGCTTTTTGGTCGTTTTAGGGATGTTATACATAACCTTAATTTAATAGGCGAGCTAATTATTTGCTCACTGCATGGTTAAGTCGTTGATTGGTATTGTAAAAGCATTCTTTTTTTTTAAAGTAATCATGGAGTTTTTTGTCGGTTCTTCTCCATAGGAAACGACCAATTGGAATCGTGTACTAGCTTCTGATGTTTGATAAGTGCCCATGTAGGCCTATGTGAAATAAAAACTTTGAATTTGAATTTGGTGGAATTCAATCCATTAATAGACTTCAGAACTGAATTGTTTACTGTATCTTATTGTTTCCTTTTCCCTTCTCCTTATTTAAGTGACTAGCTTTTGCCAGCGACTTTGCCAGCGTTAAAGCAGGTTTTCCATACAGACTTTGGACCACCGTTTTATCCCCTTAAGAGGTGAATTTTGGAAAATCCTCTCTTTTGGTCTTAATGCTCACTTACTTTATAAAAGGAGACCTTGTGCAAACCTTCACCCTTCCGGTCCCAGTTGTTTCGGCTGTGCGTTGAATATCAGTCAGTCTCTCCTTTTATATGTTACATAAATAACTATCTCAGCCCAAAGTTTTCCACATAGCAGTGAAAGTCTTTCTAAGTAGGCCTTTTTCAAGCGCCAAGGTCGCCACAGTGACCGCAATCCCGCGACCTTCCGAGCGAGTAGATCTACCTCGCGGGCTTTACTCCCGCTGCGAATTTCAGTAGAAAGACACTTTCCCTCTCAATCGGAGTTATTTTTAAGTACGAGTAAGAGAGCAGTGGTAGAAAATTGTTAACGGCCCAGAAATACAAGTTGTAGATCGGGGATTGGAACCCAGCAAGGCGCATTACTTTGTGTAATTTATTTAATCACCGCTGCTTTTAAAATGGTGAAGGAAAATATCGTGAGAAAACCTAAGATGTTCTAGAATAAAAAATTTTAAGACATTTGACATCTACCAATACGTACTAGGCATACGTGTTGGATTACCGCCCATTTCCCTCTCTTGAAGAGGAGGCCTGAGTACCAAAAGTGAGAACATTACAGGGCTGGTAATGCTAAAAATGCTATAAAAAAGGGTTTTGAAAACGTCTCATCAAATACAGTATTTTAATATTCAAAAGGCTTTAAAACCAATTTAACTTAGATAGCAGACGTAAAACTATTTCTGAGGAAAAAATAAGATAATTTCTCTCTTATATATTTCCTTTTACTGCTGAATGAACCAACTCCTGACAGTTTAGCCGCAGAACTGATAACAGCATGCCGCGATACTCTATTAATGTCTACCGCAAGATGTGCTCAAATGCAGTTGGGCAATAAGATTTAATTTTGATTCGAACGATTTAATTGTGTTTGTTGATAATCTTGATCGCATAACTCTTATTGTACCTACGCACGAAAGAGTCTAGATATGAAGTGTAAAAAGATTAAACTAACATTGGATATGAACACGTTCATCAACGTTCCCTATAGCATCAGAAGTAAAGGAAATATGTATGTGCAGTGGACGTAAAAAGTTCAACCCATAATTTCCCGCAGGTATCGTAAATAGGATTCACCAGAGAAAGAGCAATAGAATTCTCTATGCATTTAACAATCACATTGCGATTGCTAACCCACTTGGCAAGCTTGGAAGTTATATTAAACCAAATAAAAAAAATATCAGTACAACTAAAAACTGACCCCTAGTGCCCGGACATTTTGACTACTTTGACTCTTTTAGCGATCAAGGATATAACGAGGCAAACAAGGGTACGAAGAATTCCGGGAAGAGGTCCGCCCAACAAAAACCCAACTGGACTGGGCAATATTTAATACCTTCGCGAATACTCTTACGAGAAGATTACCGAATTCGAAGAAGAATTCAGCAGGTTACGTTAAGAGTACGGTAAACCAGTAAATTCAAAACTGCTTCTAGCATTCGAGATGGTGACAAACTGCAAGTAGAGCTTATTGGATTTGGTCGTTAAAACTTTCTGGGACACATACTAGTCAGTTTTTCTATGCGATGGACTCCCTTAGGAGTCATGAGCACAGAAGGTGGAATTGGTAAAGTCAGAAAGTGAAGACCGAAGATGGCTGAATTATATCCGTTAAATTAAAGCTTCTGGAACAGACTGAACCCAATACGAATATAGCAAACCACTCAAGACCCAGCTCGAAATCAGAATAGATAATATGCATCAGCCTAAAGACAATAAGGCGTCGGGTGATGCGAGTTCGGCATTATAGCCGAGCTCCTGAAGGTGGACCTTAATTCGATTCTTAAGGCCATCAAAACTGTTTAATTCCACCATACTTTTGCAGAATATACCACTATCATCATTATCAGAAGATACCGCTGCAGAACCAAAGTTACCGACGAAACCCGAAGAATTGCCATACTTGTATATCAGTGGGCACATTGCTCCTTACAGATGGTTGATTGGGCCTAAAGGTTCTCAAGTGGTGACTGCGAATCGTAAGACACAGTGTTGAAGTGCCTTTCTCAAAGTAGATCGATGGCCTGGCAAATGTCGGGGGAATCTCTTGGATACGACACGCATATGGTCGTTGTGACTACGCTTGGGAGCCTCCTTTGTCCGGCTGTGGACGACTTTCGGCTGAAATAATGATTAAGATGATCGACCAGAAGGTGACTACTAGTTTGTATGTAGATAGGCTAGAGTCGTATCATATACGCAACCATATACTTAATATAGATACTCGTATTATAACAGTAAAATTATGAAATATATTTCTAGATATTTTTGGTGCCGTCTTTAGACTTAGGGCCTATTTCACCACCTATGATTAAGTTTCGAGTATCTTACTTAACAAATAATTTCATACAAATTCTGTCAAATTTTTGATTTTATTCAGTGAGTAGTGCCTACTCGGACATTGTGAAATAGGCCCTTAGGCCCTTCAAGAAAAAAATAAGACCGATGTGTTATTTTTTACTCATAGGTACACGTTGGCAAGACTACAAATGTAAAGAAAAAGATCCATTTGAGAGGTTTACGACCTTACTCGAAGACATGAGTCCAATACTCAAGGTACCCTTTAGAATTTCAATCTGAAATATCGACGCGCAAGTGTGCCCCGATTTAAAGTAGGTTTCTTCTGGAAATTCTCTTTTTTGTGAAGTTCGTTCATATTCTATTGCGATGGTCAGGCTCAATTGCAAGACTTTTTAGGTTGGTGCATTAAGAAATCTGTAAATCCCTTTTTATTTTTGTATATATATAGGTTTGTATCTTTAGTTTGTATATATCTATTAAGTTATTTATTAGTTTAATATGTAAATATAATTTATAAACTGTTATGTAAAAGAAATCTGTTAATACGAACATAATTGCTTCTTCTTCTTAGCATGTCAATGGCAAAGCCTATTGAATTTTTTGTCCAGGCCCAGTATTCGGATACGGCAATGCCGTCCACTGATGCTGTCATTCAGTCCCTATGTGAACAAGTAACTATGAATTGCTAAGGGCATATTGATTCATGTTTGAATATCTTTCTAAAACAGGTCTTATTTACTGCATTTTATGGCACTTTATAGCAAAATTTTATTATAGCAATAGGTATAGTTCTAGCTCACTCAAACGGGTTGGTCTTAGATTTCTTCTTGCACACATTCACTTTTTTATTTGTGGGTAGACTTGAATCACTTGAAGTCATATAAAACAGCTAACGCAAACAGAAAAAATGTGAAAGTGAAGGAAGACATCTAGAATCGGAGCGTTTAGTGTCATAGAAAACAGCTTACACACACAGAAAAAAAGTGGAAATGAACTTTCCTTCCGGGAAATAAAATACCAGTAGGGTACTAATCATCCTACAAGCCTGACCAAAAAAATACGGCCGCCGTAATGATCATTGAATCCTCTCTCAGTCAAAATCAGAATACGCGCACGCTCATTTTATTTTCACGTTCGTACCGGGAAAACAATAAAACGTTCGGAATTAACATATAAACGGCAACTTTGAGAGGGGTGTCGACAATTTTATCTCACAATTGTACCTACGGCCAAATGTCCCTAAAGGGATGAAATGTATTCCGAGATTTAATGTTAGCTGGTTCATTAGAATGGGGATACGGGAATGTGTTTGGTTAATTAATTAGTTCTAGCACCGTATCTGTAACTTTCTATTAATTAGGAAATCTGTGGAATGTGTGTTTAAATTTTTATTTGGAAAGATACTTTAAACAACTGAGTTCAATGCTGTTGAAATTTTATTACATGTTTTGGATTAAACTCAGTGTGGAAACCTACAGATAAGCATATATATTTAATATTCACGTCACGCGTCAGCTCTCAGTTTTTATTTTTATACACAAAATTTTATTTCAAATCTATGTTTCTCGTATTTATCCGTAGCATTTATCGAATGTCAAAGCGATCGAGATAAATCGCAAATCGTCGGACTATGTACGAGTATTTCAGATCAAACTTCAAAATGTGTGACCGTTCACACGCCTGGTTATCGGCAAATGGCACGCAGTGTACCAATAGGCCTTTTTTTTCAAATAAACAGAGTACACTGTAGTGCCAAATAAAATCGTGCATGAAGCCTTTATGTGTTAGTCAGTTGTTTTCACAGTGTATGACGCCATATTTCCTGATAGCGTTGAGTAGAGCCTATTTTTCTATGCGTCATATTTTCACCCCACTTTTATGTTTCCACAAAATATCGTGTTATTTTTCCTATTTATCTCAAGTTCTCTCGCCCCGGATATAATACCTATAGTTTCAAGGCTTCATATCATACCTAGTGGTTTTGTGGGAATACGGTATATTATTTTTAAAGATGTAGTTTTAAAAAATATCAGGTATCTCGTAGATTTATGTCTGCATCAACTACTAAAAGTATAAACAACACTTTCAAGCTCCATTTTAATTTTCTTGCCTAAAAACAAAAATAGCGGTAACTTATAATTTTATTCATCAACTAAAAAGCTGGAGTTTATTTCAAAAACAAAAAACAAATTGGAGCTGTCATCACGAACTTAATATAGACGCCAAATATCCTCGTACGGTGACAACTACCAACAAAATAATCCTTGACTTAGGAACCTTTTAATGCGCTTACTAAAGGTTGTATTGAATGGTGAGGTTTATAGTCATTTGTGGTTACAACGGTTGCAGCTAATGTGCCCGTTTGGTTGCGGCAATGGCTCCCGATGTCGTAGGTAAGCCGATTGCCACATGGCTTTTCCAGGCCGCTAAAATACCAACTCAAAGCTTTTATTTTAATTAAACTGTTTATAGGGACTTTTGTGTTATCAATAAAACTATTTCCATGTTCAGAAGTGTAGATCTTTATGTATAAAAACGCCTACACGAAACTTTAGGAACAAAAATTCCACGGACACTGTTTTAAATACTACTACTACTACTGTTTTGTTTTTTTAAGGAGAAATTGACTGATATAAATTAACGTATAGCTGAAACATAGGGCGTGAAAATTTAGCACAAGGTTTCCTTTTATGACGTAGGCGAGCACACAGAGAGGATTTTCCAAAATTCACATTAATGCACTCACACAATTTACATTAAAGAGATAAAACGGGAATCCAAAGTTTGTAAAGAGAAACCTACATTCACTCGGGCGAATCCGCAGGCAGAAGCTAGATGAATAGTAGTTGTAGTGTTATATTACCTAAAGCTTTCACAAGTTTGTTCTTTGCCTGAAATAATCTGTTCCTTTGAACATTCCACATTACCTACATAGATTAACCCACAGTTCTTCTTCTAACTCGTTGATTTCATAATTTGAGTGCAGCTAGCATACTGAGAAATAACTAAGCATAATAATACGCTGAGTATAGTAACATTTCACTGATTCTCAGTATGCAAGGACTACTTTCAGTATTACTTTGTTTCAAGTAAAGTAACAAACGGTGTATGAAAGCTCCACTGGCAAATTTCACTAACTAATTTTTGTTATCATACAGAACACGCGGACTATTATGTCCAATTGCTGGGCGGAGGCCTCCCTCTCCTTTTTCAACACATGTCTGTTTTCAGCCATTGCAGGCCAGTCCCTCTGGTAGATGTCCACCTCATTTTCCACCTTCACCTTGGTCTGCCTCGATGATGCTTCGCTACACTAAAGTGCGATTTGGCCGGACATGACAGCCGTATGTCAGATGAGATGTGGGCTAAAAGAGCCACTATTTAGGTCCCATAAAACAGAAAGTGACATCGAATACAGCAATATTTATGTGTAATTCTATTCGATGTTGTTTGAAACATCATAAAACATCCTCACATTGAAGATGATTTTTTTTGTATTGTGATACCGGAATTTAATTTCCGTTACAGTCATACGAGGCATTGTCCCTCGTTTCGATTTCAGTCGCATAATGTTTATGTAACGAACCATTGAAGTCTTTTAATGTCTGCATTTACGAAGGAATTTAAAATTTTACTATAAGGAGATTTTATCATAAAGAAATATACGTCAGTCGAAGTAGAACGAAGTATTAGCTATTTCTTTTTCTATGGGCGTATTGAATTGAACTGCAGCTTTTATAACCACTAGTCACAGATAAAGGCACGGTAAACGTTACGGAAACTATACAACTTCGGAGCGGAGGAAAAGCCGGCTTTATGGGAAAAAACGCTTTGAAAGGAAACTCAGTTAGCTATGGTAAGGCAGCAGTATCGAGTGAACTTTTATTGTGCTCTTTATTCCGTTTATCAGACATAATATTTCCACAACACCATTATTTTTTTGCGAACTATAAATAAACACTCAACCGCATTTATTTTCGGGCTAAAATGTTGACGAATTTTAAATAAAGCAGGTTTTTATGTCCAGTGTTTCCACTCTACTTTCAATTAAAAATTCTGACATTTTTCAGTCTCGCCACTTTTATTTCATGGCATAATGTTTTATGAAATAATCCGAGCTAGTTTAAAGTCTGCATCAAAAGCTACTAAATGATAAACAAACCCTTTTTCACATTTGTGTTCTGTATTTTATTATGAAAGCTACAATTTCATTTAATAAACCGCTTAACCTAATGCGTTTTTTTCACCACCTGCTCGAGGAATAAAATGTGGTTACTGACGAGTCTCTGAAACAAGTAATAAAAGAAGAGCTTTGTAGAATATTAAAACTATATTTCAATCCTAGAGTAGTCGATTTTATTAGTTTCAAATCACAAACCATATCGAGTGATGGTTAACATTAACTTGATAATAAAACTTTTATTGTCTTTCAGAAGGATTTAAATTCAACACGAGAATAAAGCTGTCTTTGCCTCTCACTTCACTCAGGTTTCTATATAAACTCCGTCACAGTGCTCGGGAATTAATTATATAAACCCCTCATTGGCGTTCAGGATTATAACTTTGCAACCTTCGTTTCATTCGGAATTCAACATGGCACCCGCGATTTTAAGATACATTTTCATCTTCTAGTCACATAATCTACCATAATCGGTTGATCTAAGTGCCTAAATGCCTATCAAAACACATACCCATATTCTAGAAACCACAAAGGTCGCAATAACTATTATGAAAGATGGAAAAACATTACATAGGTTAGCTAACAAGCGCCCAACCTAGTTTCGTTAAGCAAGGCAAGTGAACCTGGCATCTGGCCAGCCAAATGCGAGGATTCACAAGATGTGACGTGCATTCGTGCTGGCTAGATAGATATGATTGTAATACCCTGATTCTCCTATGTCTTACGTGGTGAGGGTTATAAGTTGCTCTCCATTTTGGAGCAATTAGGGTCGATTGTTACGTGTTAGGTATAACTATTTATATCCCGTGGAAATATGTTACCTTTTTGAAAAGGTCACAGATTTTTATGAAAATTAAAATCATTTGCAACTGCGTGGGTAAACTTGATTTCACCCACGTTAAAATTTAGTTTTAGAGTGCTATTCCCAAATTAATAGATACATTTTTGTTCGATTGTAGAACGGATGAGTTGTATTCAACCCACCGTTTTTTACATACCAAACTAAAGGCATAGTGGTGACTCTTGAGCGAGGCCCATGTCCAACAGTGGACGTCTTTTGTCTAAAATGATGATGATGATGAAAGGCAAGGTTGCCCAGCCTATGGGCCTATACGATGACGTCACGACATCGATCAAAGTTGACCGAAGTTAATGAAAAGATTGGTGTGGTACCTACTCTAAGCTGCTATTACTAAAATTGCATTAGCCTGATTTTCATTTATTTTGTTGACGACGCTGTTCCTTATATTTATAGTAACAAAAACAATTTCAATACTCGTTACAATAGGATTTTTCATCAGAACAATCAAAAACAGTCAAAGTGATACCCAATTTTATTTTATTTTAATATGCATTTGATGGGCCAAAGACTGCCGCGGCTCCGCTATATAATCGTGCAACCTACTGGACCATTTTTGGATGACATCTCAGTATAAATGGGCGTAATTTCTTGAAAATCCCGAATGATATTGGCATTCATGGCGGTGATCGCTGGAAGCTATCGCAAAGATTTCACGTATGCCCGCAGAAAGTAGTCGAGCGACGTTAGGCGATGCGATGGACATCGAATGGACATATGGAGGAATTTGCCGTAGCGCACGGAACGTTAGGCGAGCTAAGGGAACAGGGTACCGATTTTCTGTAGCTGATTGCCAAAAACTTTAATCGCTATAGAGTTCCTATTCGATAGGTTTTTTAACTGGATTCTAAATCCTTAATTTTTTATTGTAGGTACACAAAAATTATTATTAAATACATTGATTTGACAATGCATGTAGGACGGTACCTAGAAAGGCGAGCTTAACTCAACAATGAGTTTTCTCCCAGCAAACCTTTTGAGTGACAGAGAGAGATCTTATTCGAGGATACAATATAAACCCACATAAATGCATCTAAGATATAAATATAGATATAATACATGTACTAATAAATAACAATATGTATGAGAAAGCAAGTTCTCTTTAATTTTCATTTTAAAAATATCTAAAGAAAGCCTGTCGCGAAGGGAATGTGGAAGAGAGTTCTAAATTGATGTCTCATACTACAGATTTTAGCTCTGCAAGTGATCGCTAGGTGCGCTGTAAAATCTGACATACAAAAAATTTACGGCGTCGGTATCGAGTGTCGACGAATACTAGATATTGCTTTAAACTCATGGTAGAGGAACACTAATTTTTAAACCAGCTTTTATACATATATTTTGATCAACGTGTTGTCATCGTGTATCGTTAACTGAGAATATTTACAAATTTGGCGGGTATGTATACTTATTTATTCGCAATTTCAGGCTGCAGCTAACGTATACACTGTCACTGGGATTAACTTTTGACTTTTATTTATTAAAACCCACCTGTGTTTCCTCAGTTGCCCTTTACATTCCACGGCCGCGGTAACTCTTTCCAACAATGCCGCAACCACTTGGTAACCAAATATGGAAACTAAGAAACACATTAGTAGGTAGTTGGATACCTACTAACACTTTCCATTACCCAAAGACCGTAACTCAAAAAGGGTAAAAAGCAAAATCAAGTTTGAAACCAAACCAGTACCTATGCCATAGAATGGGAAGCTATTTGTCCCCAAGCTGGCAACCAAGCAAAGTTGCGGCTCGACCACAAAAGACACCCCCCCTCCCACCTTCCAATGGGTTATTGTTAAAAGAAAACTTTCCCAAGCGTCAACAAAAATCTTAATTCTTTTTTTGGTAATAAATGAAATCGAAACCAATAACTTGGAAGTCTCTGGTTTCGCACTTAATTGGTTTCCCTTCTTTAACGAAAAATTGTTTTTTTTTGTTAATGTTTTGGTATCATTTGTTTATTGAAACTTTATGCAATAGTAGGTAAGACAGTACAAAGGTGGACTTAATGCCTATGACATTTTCTATCAGTCGACCTTAGGATATTGTAGAAACATAATATAATCAATACATACTTAAATGCCTACAGATACGTTATTCAGAGAAAAACAAACATTTGACCATCAAATTTTCTCGAACATCTTCCGAAAGCCACGTTAAAAAATATTAAGTATTAGATTTTCAATTATTTTGAGTGTATCTTTTTCGTCAATCAGTCATCCAAGAGATATCTTTTCAGGAAAACTTACACAAGTAAACGAAAGAAAAACAACTTTCCCTAGTTATGTAGCGTCTTTAAGATTGTCCAAGATGTTTAATTCAAACGATAACGACGAAAAATATAAGGCAAAGAAAGTCACTGACATTCACTCCTTCAGCATTCATTTTATAATGAGGGTTTTTGAAAAACAATTAACGATATGCCGACGCCTTTTCATGGAATTGTTTTAAAAACAAAACCCTCCTCATTTACATCACAAATTAAATATACAAAGAAAAATGCACGCGAAATACTAACACGAATAGTTTTGACGAGGTTCAAGAGAAAATTAAGATTATTCCGCCAGCCGCCCGGGCGGAATTATGTGAGTCGTAAGAGACGACAAACTAAGGGATTACGTCAAATGTACAAACAGGGGCGCCCTTCTGTCTGTTAACAATATCATAATGCTTTCGCCAAGCAGAAATCCCATGGATTATAATAAGAACACAACCGTATAACTGCAACAGAATATTTTCCAACGCAGTTGCTTCTGAACTTTAAGACTAGGTATAATATACTCATAAGCCCAGACACTGTACTGATTAACCCTGACTCTAAACTGAGTCTCAAACGGGTAAACTGTCGCAATTAACTAGACTTGGTACAGACTGTGCACTTGAAACCTCATCTCGGATAGTCACGGAAGGTTAGTTAATTGCACAAACTTGCAACTACAGCATTTGATAATAGAACCCTGTCGATCGAGTCGTCAACATCTAATGTGAAAGTTTCAGTAAACGCTGAAACAAAGAGACAGAAAGAAAACGTTTATTCGTATGTTACACAATCGTACAATACAATAAAAATAACATTAAAATCTGTGTGAGGCAAAAAGGCTCCTAACTCAGCAAATACATCATCATCAGCCTAGCCTTTTCCCAAATATATAGGGGTCGGCTTCCAGTCAAGCCGGATTTAGCTGAATACCAGTATTTTACGAGGAGCGGCTGCAGCAAATACATCGATGTTTAAAAAAAAAATTAAGCGCTAATATTCTGCTAGGGCCTTCTGTGATGTCAAAGACATACTCAAAATCAAAACGAAGCCTATGTATCCATTAAAATTTATTTCATTAAATCAGGCCAACACGAGATAGTTTCCTACGTAAAAAGTTATGCATTTTTACGATCATTTTAACGTACATCGGCTGCCAAAGTAGCGTGGTCCTCACGTCGCAGAGGCGAATCACCGACTGCAGCCGATTGCAACCGACGCGTATGAATCGGTTTTATTACTGAAACAGAAACAAACTAATAGTTCACGATGAAACGAGATAGAATATAGTTTCCGCTGCCGATGTCAAAGAGATTAAGTGAACATGTAAGTTTGACAAATACACTTTGCTAAAAGTGATTTGTACATCTTATACTTATATCGTGAAATAGTTCAGTGTGTCTTTACTGAATTTTAGATGATAAAGCAAAATATTTGCCAATCAAAGGATAGTTTATTGAGAGGATTCGGCAAAGTCTACAATGTCTTCCTCAGTTTAGGAGAGCTTTACTTTGGCCTTTTCTTAAGACTAAATTATAAATTCAAGACACGTATTATTGTCAAATTGATTTATAGATAAAGTGATATTTTATTATAAATTAGTATCTTCGTATTATGTCAGAATCCTTTACTATGGGGCTAGAGCAGGTCTGTTATTCAACACAGGAGGAGACTCATTGGGATCAGGTCACCACTAGTCTGGACAGTGGAAGTCAAACTGCACCCATAGCCTGTAGGGGCCTGGCAGAGTCGAAGCCTACTGAGGCCCTGGATTAAACGAAAGAGAACCCCGGGACCCTGGAATGGTGGCAAAGAAGGAACAGAAGAGAGAAAGGGAGGAAGGGAGTAGAAGTCTGACATGAAAACTAAAAAAAGCCCCAAACACAAGTGCACAAGACTAAGAGGGAACGCCGTGGTGGCTTTAATCCGTAAGAGTCCGACAGACCCCTTCGCTTACACCAGGGTGGAGGACATCCATGAGCATTTCCAACCAAAAAACAAAATGTCTGTTAGAGATTAGCCGTGGATAAATTTCCAAAGAATAAATATGGCTGTTTGACATATTTGCTATGCAAAAACTGACAAATCGCCATTTTTATTCCCCAATTAAAAGTTATCCGACGGTTGAAAAATCGGTCCTAAGAAACACAAGTTGCAACCACACTATGTTTCAACTTGTATCTTTTGAGACTGTGGCAAGCAGTCATTAGCCAAATCCTGTAACTAGTTGTGAATACTTGTGAATACCAGTCCCGTACATGACATCCTGAGGGAATGAGGTTGTAAGGACGGGCAATTTGAACGCAATACTACATCAGACAGTTGCTTAATCTAATCAAGAGAAGTTACTTCTGTAGCTGGCTGTACTATGACTTTTGGTACTATGAAAAATTTGTGGCATTGTGGGGCGGAAAACTAGGACATGTATTTCCATAATTATACAACTGGACCTATCAACAAAGGGTTCTGAAAAATATTTCTAGTTAACTATACTTCTTCTGCGGACTACAAACATGTCTTGATACTTTAGTGTGATCTTAAGGTGGGCGCGACGTTAGAATTATCCATAGAAACGTAATACCAAAATCATTTGAAATTTAAGCATATTTACACCATAATATGATGTTATTCGGATTCAGACAATAATTATCTAGGTTCCTACATCGTCTTTTTGTTGAAAAACTTACCCCAAACGAAATTTAAGCGAATTTAAATTTGCACATTTTCACAGCGAAAATGTCATGTTTTTATTTGGTTTTTTCTATATTATAAACAACAATATTTCAAAATATCTTTCCGTAGGAACACAGATATTATTATCAAGTTATAAATACTCGAAACAATATTGGAAATACATTAATTTTTCATTCATCATTTTTGGTATTACGGAACCTCTCCCAAATTTCCAATAGTTTGTATTGCTATCACAGCAAGCAACTGTCAGTGTGCGGATGATGACTGTACTCCAGTCGGTGTGTCCAAGAATTGTTTATACTATCTGGATTGCTTCCATCAACCTCAAAAACGTATTTTTTTGCGTCTCAACTCGAGATAGCGCGCGGTCTCCGCAGGCCTCTTAAAGTATCAAAACGTATCGAATCATAAACTAACTTTAGACGTATTAATTAGTTGAAATTACTTGCGGCTATCGGCCTGACAGCTGTCTTGATCTCATTAAACAGTCTTTTTTCATTTTAAAAATCGAATTAGTGTCTTTGTTTTATTTTTAATCTCTTATTATTAAACCATCTAAAGAGGTAGGTAGAATAGAGGCACCACAATACCTACCGTGTTAAAAAAGTACTCTAACGGCCGAAATTAATAATCAATCCATCACACATCGGAGATTGAAAAACAAATGAAACAACAGAAAACATGTGAATTTTTGTATGGTGTCATTTGTTTTTCAATCTCCGATATGTGATGGATTGATTATTAATTTCGGCCGTTAAAGTACTTCATCATGTCCGTAGCCTATTCTCAGATACCTTGAAGTCGGTTTCCAGTCTTACCAGATGCGGCTGAAATCTCGTGTTTTACATGGAACAACTGTATATGAGACCTCCAACCAATTATTTGGGTGCAATGCACCTTAGATAGACTGATGGTTAGATTTCTGGCGTTTGATTAACTGTATCGACTGTCAAAGATCTACGAATGACAACTGAGATCAACGTGCTTTACGTGCTTTCCGAGATGCGGGGTGTCAGTAATGTTTTAAAAACCTTAGAAAAGTAAATAAATTATGTTAATTCACCAATTCACATTGGTATTTGTATGGTTTCTGACCTTCAAAAGCACACCTTTATTCAAAAGGTTTGTTTACTCATTAGTAGCTTGAGAACTTTATTTAAGTACTTTATTTTTAATAATCTGTTGTTGACTCGTTCATGTCGACTTAAAAAACAACTTAAGTCTTTTTAAACCCCAAGGTTAACTGGTAGAGAATGAAGTTTAAATAAATAAATAAACAAACTAATTACCACTCGTTTTCTTCTATGATAAATCTGGTTGTGGCCATATCTATTTTCCTCTTGAAAATGGAAAACTATTCATATTTTCGTAGATCCTGGGAAGTGCCGACCTAAAGTGATGAAAATAAAAACATGTTTGTTGATGTTTATAGGGTTTCATTCCTCTAAAGGAATAAATGGAACCCTTATAGGATCACTTTGTTGTTCGTCTGTCGAGACCCTTTATATCGGAAACGTGTAGAGGTGTCGAGTCGAAATTAAAACTATATACTTAAGCCTGTGGTCACTTGAAGCTGTAAAAAATCAAAATTCGAAGGTAATGGAAAAAACGATACAGCCGTTTATGTTGTCAAGCGAATCAAAATTCAAAGGGTACTTCCCGTTGACCTGTAATCCTAAAATTTGCGGTAAAGCAAGGTCTCATGACACAAATATAGGACAAAGTTTGAAAACTGAAAGTGTGTGTTTACTGTTTACATAACAAGAAAAAAAAATCCGATTCGAAAAAATCTTTAGGACTCAATTCGGGAACTGAACTGTTTTTATAGGTAAGTTGCTAAGAAATCAACTCACCCTTGCACAGTTTTTTTTAACAAATGACTCGATTGTAAGGCACTCGCGAATCCTTCTACTGAGTCAGATATTTACTAACGCATAAAACTGATTATTCACAAAAAAGCTCTTCCTATATGCAAGATCAATATTATTTTCATTTCCCTGTCAATAAAAACGCGTTGGTAATTGTTAAAAAAAGGTGTGACACAAAAAGGTGTGCGTGCGCGGTAACATAAACAAGCGCGGCCATTAATTCTCCCGTCTATATCGTTATAATATCATGCCAACCGGCGATCAGGGCGCTCATTCAATTTAATACATTCATTCCATTGATAAATAACCTCGGAGCGATTTGTAGCCCTCGACGATAGCGCAGTGCCGGGTAGAAAATGGAGGTTGTAATTATTATTAGCTGTACGGTTAAGTTCGTTTTTATCTTTAGCTAGGTTTTACCTGCGGTTTCGGTCTCGTTGACTGTCTACCTACCCTACCTAAAAACTTAGTTAAGTTTTTTTTTGGTGTTAAGTCCGCTGTGGGCGGAATGGGATGGCGTGTTCGACTGTTACTGACTAAAACCCACTCCTGTTTCATCATTACGCAGGGCCCCAGTAGGCTTCGACCCTGCTGGACATCTCTTTGAGGCGCGCGTGGATAAACCTGGTTAAGTCAAGCACGGAATATACTTTACGGGTCTTCACGCGGGAATATTGTGGGTTATGTTATAACGGTCTGGGGATATTCCCTACACTTTTCTGCCATAAGTCTGTCCTGACAAGATTAAGTCTTTTTAGTCACCGTCGTCGCAGCTAGACAGAAGTTCCGATGCACTTGACCAGCAGCACGCCCGCGGGGAAATCTCCCTAGGGAGTTCTCTGCTCGTACCAAATACTTTTCCTATACAGCAATGTAGATAGAAATTTCTAGTCGTAAATATCAAAAGCAATTCAGTATCTGTAACTCGGGGCCCTGGGTTGAACGAAGGACAACCCTAGGACCCTGGCATAAATACAAAGAAGAAACAAGAGTGGGTTTTAGTCAATGGCAGTCTGACAGGCTCCTCCCACTATTTAGCGGGAGAAGTCATTTTGATAATTTCCCACCTGAAAAAAACTATCTGCAACTCGACATACCCTTAAGATTGTAAAATGTAATTTACATAAAATTGCGTGAAATATTTTGATAATATTCAGATGTTGTAAGGCGACGAAGCCTATATATTATACTTGTCACATAAATAGAGATCAATTACAGCGAAACGACGCGAAGTTTTTAATCATTAATTAATTGTTTGCGTTCTCTTTGACCTCGAGTCATTTGTGTTAATTAGAGCCGAACAGGTGCCTGGGAGAATCGACTGAGTTTTTTGTTCAGGTATGAAGACTATGAAGTAGGTAACTAAAGAGGTACCTAAAAATTCGTGAGAGATGACGCGATTGACTAGTATCTGTCTCATACTGCTGTATTGTGATTATTTCCATGCTTAATACGTTCCTAGCATGGTCATGTCATAATACGTATTATCATCATCATCATCGTAGCAGAAATACGTCCTCTACTAGACATAAGCCTCTCCCAAGCGTCGTCAAAAAGACCGGTCCTGTGCGTCTCGCATCCATCGGTTCTCACCGGGTCATCGGTCCACCTTGTGGGAGGCCTTCCAATCTGCCACTCCAGAATCTTTCGTCCGCATCGACCATCTTTTCAACGAGCAATGTGCACTGCTCACTGTCACATGCTTCCTATCAGGTTTATGGCATAATTACAATTATTTTACGTTTAAAAAATCTTTAATCTTTATCATCTTGTGCGTCACACGTCGATTTGGTCAGTCCATTCCCTAAGTTTATCGGGAAAACAAAAGTTAATTTGGGATCTCATCAAGAAAGTCCTCATCTGCGTTTCAGTCGCGTTCTGTACTTTCCTATGTAAATTTCTGCTTGTTCGCAGATAGACTGCACAATTAATTTACCGAAGTACCGAAGGCAATAATTTGTTACCGAGTTAGATCGCTACCCGTTAACTGTTGATTAGTGTGAGTTGAGTGAATTTGCGTCATTCATGTCACCGCAAACTTGTTATAATTTTCTAAAACATTAATGCGGTGACGTAATTGAAATTCACACTGCGATTCTGATACGTGCGGGCGATAAGTTTTACTATTGAAGTTGATTTCTAAATCGTGTATGTATGAATACTATTAAGCAGGTATCGATTAATTGTAAATTTTGGTATAATTGTAACCATGGAAGGAATAAGTTGATAGAATAAAGCAATAAATTAATGTCAAGGATGATTTTTCTAGGATTCTTAGATGATAGAGTTTAAGAATTATAAAATTTTCCAGAAAGAAGGTTGTTTTCAGGTCTACGAGTTGCTTCTCCCGCTCTTGGGAGAAGCGGGAGGGCGTGTCAAACTTTTACTGACTAAAGCCCACTTGTTTCTTCTTTGCCTTTGTTCCCGATGCTCACTTTCTCATAACCCATGGACTAGAAAGAAGGCACTTAAATATGACTTCTAAGGTTATTTTAAAACTCATCTCGTTTCATATTTGCACAGTAAGTGCCCACCAAGGCTTCTACTGGGGGCGGAAACTAATAAACCTAACCCCAGTACGATGTTAAACAACAGAAATATGCTTGATTAGAAATATATTTTCTACTTGCAATAGAAATGGTACATTGTGGTGCGATTAAGTATCTATTTTTACACCGTAAGCTTTTTGTAAGCTAGTTGATTCCAGAGAAGGTTGTTCTTGATTTAGTTTTAAATTAAAAGTTATTTAAGTACCTACGACCTACGTATTACTGGACCTACTGTTGATACTTGAGTGAGAATTAAGGTCACTTAAAGCTTAGGCACCTAGATATAGAACGGAATAGAAAAATATTAACTTTATTTGACTTTTATACAAACTTAAATCTATGGTGCTAACAGCGTAATCTACCAGACAGCTCTGGGATGGACTGTAAGACCTTAATATAAAAAGTGGGCTTGTCTGCAGTGTACAGCTAGAAAATAATTAAACGTTTCTGATGTTACTCCTTCAGGCTCAAATAAAAATATATATGGTATATTATCATCATTATGGTAGCATCATAATGATGACTCACTTTATCAGTCAAATATTTGGTAAGAGTATAAGGTTAAATACCTTTTGAAAACGTTCCAACCAACCAAAATGTAACCATAGTTCAACTGTAATACATGAGCATTCCTCCCTAGCATCATAATTGCGACTCATTCTATCATTCAACTGTTTAGTGCAAGGTATTTAGAAACGTTCAAACCCACCAAAATATAACAATCGCCTAACGCAAATATTTGAGCGTTCCTATTTAGTATCATAATTACGACTCATTTTATCACTCAAATATTTGAGCACACTTTTGCTCAATAAGGTATTTATGAAAACGTTCGAACCCACTGTAATGTAATATACTGCGCGTTACTTATTAACATGCCGGAGTCCGACGAAAGCCGATGGCCACATATTTTAGTTTCACCAAACACCCTTTGGGCGGAGAACAATGTTTTATTCAGGATCGTATATATAGCCACATATTAAGGTTTATATATTTGTGAAAGGTAGTTCGGTCAGGGCATTATTGCGGAAATTAAGAGGCGTCAACAGGATAAGACCCGGCGGCTCAACGGAAGAGACTTCGTTGAACGAGCTGGCTGGAAAACTATTAAACAGTGCAAACACAATCTGAACTACGGAGTATTAATATAAAAGCAATATCTGTGATAAAAATTGCGAAAATAACTTGAGTACCTTTGCCAAAATGCTTATAAATAATCTTGTCTCCATCCGTAGACTATTCTAAATGCAAAAAAACTTATGACCTAATGGTTTACGTGCATTCAATAATTCCAATTGTAGTCTTGTTTTAGCGTCGATTTTCCGAACACAGCCGATACACGACACATCATTGAAAATCAAAACCTACATCACAACGCCATAATCCTATTACCTGAGTTAAATTCAATTCAGTTCAGTTGACATGTTGTAGTTTAACAGACATTTCAGTAGAGACAAGCCTTCCAATTTCACAGTTTGATTCTAATTCCGTAGTTCCCAAGGAGTGCAAAACTTTAGACAGTTATCAACTAAAATATATTACCGTAAGGTGTTAGTTTACCGACGGTTAATATGAAAACTTTTGTGTACACAGTAGCTTCGCCGTACGTGTATTTACTTGCAATCATTTTTAATTTACTTGACTTTGAACTGAGAATCTACATGTACATATTTATTTAAAGTTTTGAAACTTGTTTAGTTATTTTGATACGAGTTTTGTGTGTGTTAGGAATCTGTGATATTCTCGCGTTTCTAAAGTCTGTTTTTTAAACGCTGAGACTAAATTAACACAGGCAAATGTCAAATATATAATAGAAATGATGGCAGTTATTTTGTGCTGTGACAAGTATGACAACCCACGTAATGTCATTTTAGTCTCTGAGATTAAAAAACGAACCTTATAGATACTATCTCGAATGCCTTCGACAAGATAGGATATGCTAGCCTTTTGAGTAAGCTTTCAGCGTACTGCATCTCTCTTGGTCTGACTACCTGGGTAAAAGTTGTTATCGACGAATGCTCATCGGTCCCTGTATCCACAGCTTATGTGTTGTTTCTAGAAGATCACACTTTATGAAGCTCAAAGCTTTATTAAAAGACCTTAGAGTCTAGAATACCTTAGCAACTAATATATCACACGGCCGTCAGTGTGACCTCAAAAGGATGTGACCCTATTGATGGCGAGTTGAAGAAACTCTTTTCATCTTCTGAGCCGTTTTATCTTGGCAGGCTCATTCAGGCCCGATAAGTCTGGTTAACACCGCGATGGCCCATTTCGAGCTAGCCTGTGTGTTTGTAGACAGACTTATGTGGCTGGATTACCTATTGTGTGTATCACGATCAGGGGATATTAGTTGCGCAGTGATTTATTATTATCTGACATAAAATTAAAGGCAATGGTTTCCATTTGTTGCGTTATACTCGCATACGATTTTGTAAACCGAAACCCTTGTAGGATCGATTTGTTGTCTGTCGGTAAGGAAAATTTTTCTCAAGAACGTTTGGAGGTATGAAGCTGAAACTAATATCAAATACTTAAATCTGCTACCTCAATCAGCAGTGAAAAAATCAAACTTCTAAGTCAACGCAATCTAAAGATAAGATCGTATATTCCCCAAAATCGATCTGTATACCAGGGTAACGGAAACAAAAGTTTATATACTCGTAGATATATATATAAAAGGAGAAACTAACTGACTGACATATCAATGCGCAGCCTAGACTACCAGTATTATAATCTGTGCATTGATATGTCAGTTTCGTGTTCCTAGATTTTGCACAAGGCTTCCTTCTATGACGTAGGACTAAGAACGGGTTTTGGTAATTCGATCTACAAATAAGAGGCTCTCCTCTTTGCATACACATACAATCCCCCCTTTTCTCTAAAAGGGGGGGTTTCGTGTGTATGCAAAATCCCATTCCGTGTGCCAATACACTTGAAAAATAACACAAATAGTAACCTAAATAAATAATGGAGGTTGTCATTATTTGTATACAAAACTAGCCCCAATAGAATAATTTCGGGAGTTTTAAAGATAGTATGGGGTATTCTTATTTTTCGGGTTAATAAATTAGAAACTGAGCAAAAATTCTAATAAAAATTAATAGAAAAGACTGTCATAATTCGTTTTTCTCTCAACTTAAAATACGGTTAGTTTTTATGAAAACATTCTCGCGAATAAAGTCGCTGGCAAAGTGCTAGTTATATTTTTATTCTATTTTTTTAATACTCCTGCAACCCTGTGACATACATGTATGTGAAGCTTTGAACTACTAATTGAGGTAAGAAGGATTAGGAGTTCAACATCCTAAAGAATAGGTACTCACATGTATAGAGCTGTAGGCATTCACCAATGGAATAAGCCTGTAAAAGCTTCTTAGTATAAAACAAAATCCTTTTCCGCAACTGCCTGTTTATCCGCAAACACCTGCTAAACCAAGCAAGATGCGGATTGTACTAATAGAAACAACAATAAACAAGGAAGGTTTATCTATATAATTCGCATCCGGGTCAAACCGGGTCGGGTCACAAGTCTATACTAAATTAAACTTCTAAAAATATCGGCGGTTGTCGGTCTTCGCGCGCTGTCAGACTTTGCCGTTCTTCCATTAACTTGTTCGCGGTTGGTTCCACAACGTTTTAATACAATTACTGCTATAATTTTCCATCATTTGTTTTAATTACGAAGTTTATTAGACGATTTAATATTAACCTAAGTTGACGCTATCTAGAGGGTGATATGGAAAAGATCAATCTTAAGACTATGAATTTATTTTATTTATTTAGACTACGAGTATGTTTGATGTATTAGGTACTGGTGCGTAGCGTATGTACAGTTCTTGTATACACAATATAATAAAAGAGAAGAACAAGGAAACAAAAGAATAGGTAAAAAGGTGATGACTGAAATCTCTTCCAGCATACCTAAGAAAGGTGAGTTAGAAAAAGAGAGATGTAGACATTGTGTGTAGAAGTAATAGGAAAAAAAAGAAAAGTACAAACTAAACAGTTATCATTGAAATATGCAATATAAAGATATACTATCACAAATATATCAATAATATTCATCATCATCATCTGCCTAGCCTTTATCCCAACTATATTGGGGTGGGCTTCCAGTCAAGCCGGATTTAGGTGAATACCAGTATTTTACGAGGAGCGGCTTCCTACCAGACCTCCACAACCCTTTAACTGGGGTAACACGGTACTTTATGGCAAGACTGGAGTCAGATTTACTGACTTCTGACTATCCGTAACGACTGCCAAAGATCTATAAATGACAGCCGGGACCTACGGCTTAACGTGCTTTCCAAGACACGAAGGAAACTCGTTATTTTAAGATGGTCACCCATCCACAGACCAACCTTGGCAAGCGTTGCTTAACCTTGAAGATCGACCTGTGCGGCTGTTATTATCTAGCCACAAACTCCTCAAATATATCAATAATATTGTCTTTTCAAAATGTCCGATATATTCGCTTACTTACTAAACGACGTACCCATAAAAGTTACGAAAACCTCATAGAATTCCCGAACAACGATTTACAAAGAAACCACAAACATAAACGCGGTGCCATAATTCCCCAAACATGGTATGGTAAACTCTCCTTTTACAATATAATATTGCTTGAGTTGCTTAATTGGAATTCCTTGCTTCCCTGACAGCCTAATACATTGCGAAGCTTTGATAATGTCTTTGACAATCTGAAAGATCTTTGAATACGACAACTCTGAATAAGGCTCGGCTTACAACGAGATACGACGCGAGGGAACTTAGGGAACGTAGCATTTTTCTTTTAAGATAGAGGTACTATATCTTTTCTTTGCTATATCATTCTAGAACTTTATTTAAAGACTTCCGATATGGTGGACTGATGAAGGATGTGAAATGCACAGAACCAGTGATCCTAAAAAATATTAGTACAGTAGTTTGTCTCACAAGTAAAATGATGATGGTAAATTTTTATTCACTTAAGTTAGGTAGGTATACTGACAGTGTTTAACTGACAATGACAGTGCTTATGTGAAAGTCAACTGTCAGTGTCATCTGTAATCCGTCATGTAATATCCGCTTAATGCTTTTAGATTAGAGAAAAATCAGATACGCGCACACGCGTTTAATCTAAACGATTCGAGTCTTATTTGTGAGCCATCTAGGTAGAATGAGAGAGAGTATCAGACTTTTGCTGATTAAAATCCACCAGTGTTCCTTTAGTTTCCCTTTACGGTCTTTAAAGAGTAACCATAGAGTTTCTTGCCGGTTCTTCTCCATAGGAAACGATCAATTGAAACCGTGCGCTAGCTTCTGATGTTCTATTAGTGCCCATGTAGGGATATGTGAAATGCAAGCCTTTTGAATTCTCTTTTATAATACCTTACACCGAAAACTGGCAACTCTTAAACTTTCTCTATTGAAATAACAATTTTAAATTTGCCCGGAATATACCTTACGATTCCTAGTACTTTTCGCCTCTTTAAACATCGTTGCGCCTCGCCGCGCCTCGGTGTGACCTACCCCTAAGTGGCTTTGAATTTAAGCCTGAAATCGCTAGCTTGTATAAATATTTTCTTATCTAATACTCGAGACGGTGAAATTTCTCTATGCGTAATTTGTAATAACTGCGATAGTGTTTATGTTCGATTAGTTAAAGTTTACTGACATGACTAAGTACCTACAAGAGTTTGACCTATAATGCTAACTATACGAGTAAGTATAATTATGGTTATAATATCGGTAGACTATTCAGCAGAGAGATTTAGTAAGTGGTTCGGTACTGAACTAAATTAAATACTGTAAGTATAGGACCACGACGTGCGACCGCAGTCAGATCGCGCGACCCACTACTTTGTATGAGCACCAAACAAACCAGATGACCACGTCGCGCGACCGATGCCATACAAATCCATACAAAGCAGCAGGTCGCACGACCCAGTCGCGGTCGCACGCCGCGGTCTCAAAGAATCCAATACTACCTCACCGAGAAAATCTTTTCCGCATTTAATTTTAACTGTGAAAATAAGCTTGCAAAGCTCGACATTTCCTTGAAAAGAAATTGCACTATGGCGACTTCCGTAAACGGCTACAGTTCAAAATAATACGCTTACTTTCTGTACTTTAAATTGTTGCCAATTTACGAATAGACACTTAAATTACGTTTTTGGTAAGCTAAATAAAGATTTCCCGAGGTACAGTGTCAAGGGACAGTACTGTAAATTGCAGGCGTATATTTTATATGCCTAATATATCCTCGGGGTACGGTATTTTATCGGCGTTGGTTGTACGTAATCCCCGGTAGTCGGTAGGACGCGTCTGATTCTCGTGTTATTGGGGACGGGACCGTTGTCGCCTTCATCTTGAAACGGGCCGCCATTACCCGCTCCATCTACTCCAATATTTATATATGTACGCTTACTTGGGTATTTTCGGATACAACAACGTGAAACATTACCAATTTGATTAAAATCTCGATTGGTGCTCAAACCCTTTATTTTATGAGGTAAGAAATCAGGAAATAACTCCTCCCGCGAGAGTGAAAGGAATTATCAAAACCTACCTTTGTTCCTGCAGTTTTCCTTTGTGTTACAGTGTCAGGGTAATTTTTTCAGAAATCTCGTATTTCTAGCAAGCATCAGCCCTAGTAGGCCCGTTCAGTTTTCTGACAACTTTTTGTGGTGCTCGTGGAAAACAACCCGCCTTTGGTTCAAGCCTACTTCTCCCTATTGCCCTTTTACTCCTGAACCCCGGGGCGTCTCATGTCGTAGTATCCATGTCCTCGTGATTTCAACCACCTCATTCAGACTGTCTTCTGTATCAGGCCCTTGATGCAATCACGCAACGACGATAAAGGAGGTGACTGCTTCCCATTCTCCCTCGCCATAGCCTAAACCAAGGCTCTGGCCTTGGTGGCCATGTCCAATGAGGACCTGTG
The DNA here is from genome assembly GCA_030763345.1 of Mythimna separata. Taxonomy (NCBI): domain Eukaryota; kingdom Metazoa; phylum Arthropoda; class Insecta; order Lepidoptera; family Noctuidae; genus Mythimna; species Mythimna separata. The sequence goes on along the minus strand of CM061167.1, from coordinate 13,246,056 downwards.
TCAGGCAGAAAGTTTGAAACCCGTATCGTTTCTGTAGCCAACGACTTAAACCCTAACATACAGACGACATAAAACTCGAGATAGCATTTTACTGTATCATGTTGAATTCAATTTTACGATGATATAAAAGGGATCAGCGCTGTCCTCAATGCCTACATCCATCATGTCAACGACACTTAAAGCAATCATAACTGTGGTACAGAAGATATAAAATAATCCTATCCAAAGAGAAGTAAAACAGTGTCGGGAGCAGCGTCGAAGCTACCGGTGTTTAGGGCTCCAGAGACAGGAACCTCCTGACAATACGAGCTGTATCGAGGAGTACTGCTTTCTGGATCAGGTCCTCGATCCAACCGCGCAACCACAACTTTGACAGACGGTCGTCGAAACTCTGGCTATAATGCCATTGGTGGTCACAACAATCAACACAATGATAGCTGAGCCCACATTCCGCATGTCGACAACCTCATGTCCTAAGTCGAGATATTAAATAAAAACCACTGGCAAAATAATCCTATTGCAAAATTTGTATATCAAAAAGCATTCAGTTTAAATAATGCATGGCAATCCTCGAAATGTAATTTAGCGGCAGTCGGCACGCCGAGCAAATTTATACACTTATCGGACTGAAGTGAGGCTCAATGGCCCTTCTAGGGAAATTATATTGCATAGAATTACACAATCGGTAGTACGGTTCAACTTGTGTCTGAGCCCACTTAAATATCGTCTCAAGGCAATGTTTGTTCTCGTAAGTGAGAATCCTACTAATATTATAAACGCGAAAGTTTGTGTGCATGTATGTGTGGTTGTTGCTCTTTCACGCAAAAACTACCGAATGGATTTTAATGAAACTTTAGCCGCTTATATAAGAAGAAAAGCTCGTAAGGAAGATATTACACGGACGACATTTTTGTTTAAAAGATTTAATACTAAGTTTCGCTACGTTTCGTCTTCCTGCACTTTAAACCATAAAAATATAAATTTTTTTCGTAATTATTTTTAGTAAAATGTTGGAATAGGAGCTGAAATTTTAAGTGGGTAGAAAGAGGATACTGAAGGATCAAAACGGATTATTTTCCGAACGAAATTTTATTTTTTCAGCTGATGTTAAAATAAAGTTCAGTTGAAAAATAAAATATCCTTAGTTATCTTAATAATGATCACAATTCTTTAGTTTTATTACATAAACAGTTTCGTGAACAAAAATCGTCTAAATCGAAACCTAGTATTTATAGCTTCGTTACTACTGTAACCAATAAATACTGTGATCATTCAGAAAATGTGTAATCTTCCAATTTCAGCTGTAAGACAGTGGTTTCATTCCTCAAAGCCTGTTTCAAATAACAATTCGAGTTACCAAAAGATCCTTCGGAATGTACGAGCGTTCTTGCCGCTTTGCTCTCCTAAATTATCTTCTTCGACTAAAGTTACTGAGATATCTCAAATATGTGTGCGATAAAACAATGAAACTACATTTAATAACGGCTGTGATAAATTGAGATTTTATTTGGAAAAAAATAATAATCAAGAGTCAAAAATGTATTTAGTTCACATAGGCCTACGGGCACTTAGGAAACGACAGAACGTAGTGCACGGTTCCAATTGGTCGTTTTTTATGGAGAAGAACCTGCAGGAAACTCCATAAATACTCTTTAAAAAAACAATGTGTGTGAGTTTATATTTCCATATTACATTATTTAACAGATAGATATGCGAATACAGTGTAGACTAGTCAATATTGTACCCAAAAGCACAGTAAAAATAATCTAAATCAAAAACTGGATCGAAATAGAAACTAATAAAATCCGTAGAGTCTACAGTGTTCTCACATTTACACTATAAAAGACCGGCTATAAAAATAAAACATACAAATAATTAAACCTATCAAAAAATTAGGTGACAAAAATAAATCACTACTTAACGAATTTTAAGGTGATTGAGATATAAATAATATACACGCGAAGAAATTCTCTTAAGGAATTTAGCTATGCAGCGTTCGTGCCGATGCAAGGTGGGGCTAAGGAAACCGGAGGCGTGTAGGTGTACCAGACGTTTCCTCACCCTCACATACCAACATTCTTGTTTAAGACAATCCATTCCACATTTCCATAAGCGGTAGATTTATTCAAGACTGGCTTCTTCCAGCGGTTTTACTCGCGTGAAAGTAGAAAAGTTTTCCTATGGGAACATATTCCTAAGATAAAAATAGCAGCTACGAGTATTTGAGTGTGAACGAGTAGCAAACAAACAAACTTTAGGCTTTATAATGTTTGTGTGAAGTCTTCACTGATAAAAGCTCTAGTATCTAGGTCGATTGTAGATTTTTTTTAGATGGGAAGTCATCAAACTAATCCTCCCGCTCCTCCTTGCAGCAGGAGACATCATTGGAAGATTCCTCTTCTAAAAAAATACTACAGAGTTCTGTAAATAAATATGTATGCAGCCGCTAACATTCAACAAATTGTATGGATAGTATCAAGATTAACCAGCAAAATACAAAAAACTTAAACACAAGGCTACCCAGACACTTACACCTTATGTTGAAAAAGGTTACTCAGATAAAAATTTGCTCAGAAATTTTCAATCGCAAATATTTTTTCTGAGAAAATATTGAACATCTCTCGGCTTGATCTTAGGTAAAGTGAGCTTTATATGGCCCCAAGTTAAACGATAGTCGCACTCATTAAGCTGAAAATGTTTTCAAGTTAAACCCAAACTTGATCGTTTAAAAAGAAGATCGTATTTTACGTTCGTGAAGTTTGAATCGTTATTGACTTTCTTGACTCCGAGTTGGGACATTATGCATTGTGATCGTGACACTTCAAAATCTGTATTGCAGCTAATTGCACTATTATGTTGTGGGGTTTTAAAATAATGTATAACAATAATAATGTATAATACATTTATATTATAAAATACCAGAAGTCACTACCGCGTCTGTCTAGATCTGTTTGTGAATCAAAGAATAGTGAACGGATTTCCATGCGAATTTCAGCGGTAGACAGAGTGAATCGTGAAGAAATACTTGCGTATTTGAGTAGAGAATAGTCGAGTATTTCAAATTTTTAACCCCTGTGTGAATTTGGGGCGGTCATTATTTTCAAAACAAAACGTATGCTAATTATTATTATAAACAAAAAAGTAGGAAAATAAATATGAACACACAATAAATAATATGATTATTTTCAATATAGGGTGTATCGGAAATGAGTAGTCTTATTTTGAACACCGCTTCTACCTATAGAAATGTACAACTGTCTTCATAAATACCTCTGTACGACACATACACACAACACACACATACACATTTATTTATACATTTCCGTTACATAGTGTATAACATACTCGCAGACATTTCCATCTAACATTTCTAAGTAACACGCCGAATGTTTTTGTATCACATAATACAAATCCTATAACTAAATCCTAATATAAAACAAACATAAACGTAGGTTGCCGGAGATAAAAGATAAAAAATAACAACTTTCTTCTTGTAGATAAGGGCCGTAAATCTCGGAGCTACAGAGCTAACGCCTGCAAACGTTCCTGAACAAAGTGACACATCTTTATGTACAGTTGGTATAATTATTATGTAACTTAGTGCAGTTACAGCTGGGAGATATAAATGCAAGTTATAACAATTGAAATAATCTGTCGTAAATTTCGAACTTGTGTTCACAATGTGACAAATGTGGGGTGTGAGGTAGTTTTGTAACTCAATTCGGGTGTGTTTTTGGATACCGCCGACAGCGACGTGCAGTGACTGCTGAATTAAACAAAACGCGAAATATTGACGTAACCCCTCGCTGCGCTCTGTGATTTTATACCAAATTCGAGAGAGACAGTATTTTGTTTTATTATAAGCATTATCGGCCTTGTATTGTTTCCACTGTTGGGACTAAGGGCGCTGGCAGAAGTCAGTATCTTATTTAATAACAGTAATATCGTGTGTTTTAGCTTATAAAATTGTAAAATGGCCCACTAGTGAAACGGTTGCGGCATTACTATGCATCTATTTAATTGTATAATTCTATCTAGAAATATTGGTAGAACCGATTAGTAGTAGTAGAGCTTCTATCAACTCGTTTTCCTGCAGCGAGTCACTCTATTTCCGTAGGAAAACATTCATTTTACGCTTCTCTAATGAGTAACAACTTCGTGCCTTTTCTTGCGACGCAGTGCTAGTTTTAGCACTTTTATGGCATTAATTATAAATACAAATATACACCGTGTGTGTGTGTGCATCAACGCTCAAACGATTACCATGGATCCAGTACACGATTCTGGATCCCCCAGTCGTAGAATATTTTGTCGGCCTTTACCTAATCTTAAAAAAAACTTGTCTTTTTTTAATGTTAACAGTATGAAGTCGTTATTCCAACATTTTAAGTGAAAAATGAATTAATTACGTTTTAATTAGAGAGTAATTAATTAAAAAGTCTTTCAATTTTGCACTTTCGTCGGTGCTACTTTTGCCTTTCCTGCGACGAGTATCACTATCACTTTTCCTTCAGGCGTTACCGTCTTTAAATATACCACGACCACGTACGCGGCGTTTACTCGCGTAGACTAATATTTGTAATCTTCTAGTTGTACACGTCTTTTTAATAGGCTTCCAGTCAAGCCGGATTTAGCTTAATATCAGTATTCTTTATTTTAAAACGCCTGATCATTCTTCAAAAACAGCTATCTCCTCTGTGTGTAGGTAGACACAGAGGAGAAGTGTTTAAGGTTTCAACCCATCCTGTTTGATTGCAACCCAGGTATTGTATTATTATCTTAGGGGTTACAGTTTAACTGCAAAGCATACCTGCTGCTCATGTCTCTCTCTCGCTGTCAGCGTGTTTTCAGGTCGGCGAGTACTAACGACATCTCTACGTTACAGGCAAACTCATTTGTCTATTTGATCCTTACTCCTTCAATGGGTTAGACTTATCGCTCTTAAGTATACGCTGTAGGATATTTTTGTTTGATTGCCACCTTGTCAATATGTAGATAACCTGCTCGTATCTGTACGCTGATCAACATTTGTCCCAACAACTACGCATAAGTCATTTATACTTTACAGGAGATGAAATACTGTGCGCTGTTTGGAGTCCAACCAACTTGCACGATGTCACTACTTTCAGAATTACGGCTTCTGACTGGTGTCTTGCACGATGTCACTACTTTCAGAATTACAGCTTCTGACTGGTGACTTGCACGATGTCACTGCTTTCAGAATTACGACTTCTGACTAGTGACTTGTACGCTGTCACTATTTTTAGAACAACGGCTTTTGATTGGCTAAAATCTATATCATCTGACCAATAGTTAGACCCGCAATGAGCAGCTTCATCTAAACGCACTCAAATGTGAAAACCGCCAATTTTCAACTTGAGCGGAGTTGTAAGCTAATAGACGCTTTGTCGCTGTGGCAACGTGTTCCTGGAATTGTAACTGTCTAGTTGGTCATAAAGTGCCATGTGTGGCGTGAGTAGTGAAGAAGCAGCGTAGAAGTGAGCAATTGTGATGGCATAGTTTGCGTGAGGGTAACTTTCTTGGCCATTCTTGGCTATGAAAGGTGGACTTTTAGCGCCGAATATCATTGACGTCATCTCGTACTTAATGGGCCGTTCACACCGTTCGTTGCCGTGCCTCTGCAACTCCTATATTTTTCTTTGTAGATGGAAGAACGCAGGGTCTGTCTTCGTAGGAACTGTTTCTGTGTTCTCTTATTTTCGCAGTGGTGACACGCTTGAAAAGCGCAGAAGCATTCGTCATTCAAACATTTCCCTGCAGAAGTCACTTCCACGTCGAAAAGTATGTTTACTTTGTTTTTGTTTAGTTTGTAACCGCTGATTGTGGTAGGTACCATTCTAGCGACTTTTACTGTGTCTCTTTAAAGTTATTCACTAGTATCACGTACGCATCTTTGAATTCTGTAGACTTGAGAGAGATTATGGTCACAGATTCTTCCTCGTTTGTGCAATTTTGCTTGCTGGATTTCGATATGAAAAAGCCTATCTTTTCTATAATGTCATTCTTCTTGTCCGTACTTTCTCAAATCTTCTTGGTTTACTCCCATCTCTGTTGTACCTTTATGTAATATACCATACCTATCTTAATTGTTAAGTTCGGTGGCCAACGTACCAGGGCTTGCCAATCGTCTTATGCCATCGAGCACATTGTCAATTTATAATTTCCGGAGCAACGTAACATTGTTCGAGCGTATGTCTTATCACGGCAGGGTCAACATCGGTCACAGAACCGGTAGTACTGTCTCTATCACTTCTCAGTTACGTTACCTAGAAACGGTAGGGTACCAGGCAGTGGTGTACCAGTGGTAACTGCCACGAATTACAAGTTGTAGGTAGCGGCTAAACTCAATCAGATGCATTACTTTGTGTAATTTATTTCATCACCGTTACTCTCAAAATGGTGAAGGAAAACATCGTCAGAAAATCGGCACTGAAGTGCGGAAAGGACCACACTGGAGTGTGGTGAAGTGGTTCCTATATGATGATATTTGATTGATGTATATCACAGGGTCCACCCTGTTATCAATCCGCACTGGGCCCGCATGATGGATTACCGCCCATTGCTTCTCCTATAAAGGAGGCTTGAATTACAGTGGGTATATTACATAGCCGAAAATGCTAAAAATAGGGTACCTACCAACACCCCCTCAAGAAAAATCATACGCTCGTGCCGAATCACGCATCGCTGACTTGAGTAATAATAATAATTCGTGCGACGCTCCAGTAAACGCGTCATCCGGTTTAGCGTGTCGACTAATTTATCAATATTCTTAGAACTACGTAGGCGGAGGTTACGGCCTAGGTTAGGGAGGTGGGGAAGGTTCTTCTACTGGAAAATGCTTTACGAGCACGCTTTTAGAGACGTGGTATATGCAAACATGTGTCTCTGCCTTTCAAGTTCACGCTCGACTTTTTCCTGCCGTATGTGAAGCGTGGTACGCGTGTATCTCTGAAGACGTCTGACGGTATCAACAATGATGGTGCATCCTTCGCTCGTGACTGCATACAATGCAGTCAATCTAAAATATGGCTGTGCGAGATATATTTCTTCGTTAATTTCTCCTTGACTAGTTCGAATCGGCTTTGAAGCTCTTTTCAGCGTATATGGACGAGGCGGTTGCGGTCATAGTGGCAGTCAATGTTATAGACCAGTGAGGTAGAGAGATGATCATCAGGGATGGAAATTGTGCAGGATGGGGTGCGAGGCTTATACATGTCTCTATTGTATATTTGAAGGAAATATATTAATATTTGATGATGTCTCACCACAAAAATAACGGACTTCGTCGTCTAGAAGCAGTCTTTTCATTTGAATTATTTATTTTAACTTCATCTTATTTTTAGGGTCAGTTCTCAGACTTGAAATGACGCTGCGCGCGCTTCTTAAGATAGGTATTCAATATTAAGCTTTATTTACAGTGTAAAAATGTACATATTTGAGTGAGAGTAATCCAAAACACCTCTGTTTTCGTATTCACCGGTAGACTTGGCAGCACGAAACTACAGTAGGCTAAGACAAATGACTTTTCTGTGAGCGTTCCCGCTAAACGCTAAGTACAAAAGTAATAGCATTGTCACGTCATTTGACACGTTATTTCTCTGCAGGTAATGTCAATACTATACATTTCGTACTTAGCGTTTGGCAGTAACGCCAACAGAATTATGCGGTGTGTTGAATTCTGAATGAAAGGAAGATTGCTAAGTTTTAATCCCGAAAACCAATGAGGGATTTATAATAATGAACTCCCGAGCACTGCCAGAGAGTACATTCCCACTTTTTATTATGATTATTTTTATTACGCTTTTAGGTACAATGTTAACTGATCTCACTGGCCTCACATATCTCTTAACATTCTGACATCAATTTAAAAATAAACCATTTTTTTAAAAGAGTATCCTTGTAGTTTCTTTCCGGTTCTTCTGCATAGGAAACGACTAATTGAAACAATGCATTAGCTTCTGACACGTCGTACACTATGTAAAATGCAAACATTTTATTTTTTTAAATTCCACACACTGAAAACTGGCAACTCTCAAACTTACTCTAGCTAAATAATGGTAATTAAGGAAACGTCACCTCGTTGAATAAGCAAGCGACTCACCCGAGACTCAAGTAAATAAACACAAAACTAGCGACGACAAACTTGTGCGCTCACACGGATTTTCTTCCCCGCAACTTTTCGTCCCTCGTTCAAACTGCAGATACAAGTACGCAAACACTTTGCTTCAGTTAGTATGTGTTCAAGAACTAAATATGATAGGTCTAAATAATTTGTTTGTACCTAGTTTAAAGTTGGAAAGTTCCCTCGTTGGTTTCATCGTTACAAAACTTGATGTTGCAATGTTTGCAGCATTCATTTTCTGCGCTATTGAAAGTGTGGAGGAGTTTTAGGGATCGGCGCAAGTTTTGGTTTTCCAATAACTGGAGTTTCAGAGCAACTTTTTCCTGATTTTACTTATGCAAGGAAATAGACAGTGCTTGCGATAGACCTAGAGATTTTACCGTTTATTTAGATGTTACCATCAAAATAAACACTAAAATGTATGGCAACTTCGGAAAAATTTTCCATTGAGGACAATTTTGCGTGCGTTTCGTTGTCATTTTTAGAAAAAGTATTGCTTCGTAAATGTATTGAAAAACGTCGTACACGCGGAAATTTATCGCTACAGCGCTCGGCTCCATAATACTCACATGCGGTTCGGGTGAATGGCGCCTCGGTCGCTATGACAAAGTATCTCCACTTGTATCAAAATGATACGTGGAAAGATGATCTTCAATTTATGCCTATTTTCTACACCAAAATTTGCCTTTGTTCTACCAAAAATACTAATTATAAAATATGCTAATATAGGTGGTTTAAGGCCAAGGTACCACAAAGGGGATGACCCGTTTTATTTAGTCACCAGACTCCGGTATCCTCGTCTAACCTAACTTGTTCGAGTCGTGGTGCCTCAAGTATCTCAATAATTGTAAAAACTTCTTTAATATTTGATGTAAAATTTGTACTTTTTATGAAGAATAAGATGTTTTAGAACAGAGTTAAAAGTCTCTTTTTTTATAAATATATCGAGAAACTGTAAATACCAACTCCTCAATAATTTGCCAGTGACGTGTCTTTATGTGATTTAACGTAAACGCAGAGTGCGATAATTTTTTTTACCGTGAATTTCGTTGCTATTCCCACACGTAATTTACTCGTATATGAATAGACAACTTATAAAAGATAAATATCGAAGCGGACGTCTAGGTATATTTCGGGAATATAAACGTCCGCAAAATGTGCTAATACCTAACTCTAGAAATATCCTTGATATTTTTCTAGAAAGGCTGCCAGTTTTACTATAATAAATAACTTTACCAGTTAGTACTAAGAGAAATAAAGTGGTTCCAAAATATGTGGAATCTATCCTAGTCCTATATGTTTAACTAGAAAAATGAGATAAAATATGGATATTATATCCTGTCGTCACATATTTAAAGTTATTACCTAACTGCGGCATGTCCTGTCTATTTGACACCACAAACTAACTAGAACTTAACAAAATTAGCCGAACAAACATTAAAGTAGTCTCGCAAAATACGACCGAGTTATTCCCAGACCGCCTAACTATCCAAAATTATATATAATGTTATGTTTAAAACAAAGTTAAAACATAGAATAGAATTTAGAATTATCAGGATAGTATTAGAAATAGAAAATATCATTATACAAATAGAAATCTGCAAAATACAGGTTTATCCAGCCATTTCCTTTTTGTTTCAACTATTTTCGTTTATAGGAACGGCATGATTTATACAATTTACTGCAGAAGTCTATTTCGAAAGCTTTTACGGAAATTATTCAGTCAAGACAGCGAAAAAATTTAAAAAAGGCTCTTGAAATATTGTTTTCTTGCTAATCAAATAATTCTTAGGTACCTTTCAAAGTTTCAGAGCGTCTGGCTTCGACCTTTATTGTCATGAGACATTCCAGACTGTTGCTGTTACAAAATTCATAAATCTGACATTGTTTCCGTCATAATAGCCATGAAAATATCCCCATAATGATGACACTAACGAAGTCAATGGACATGTCAACGAGCTTGCATTTAAATACATTGTTGTGAATATTACATAACCCTAATGCGTTTTACTGCGACTATGTGTCTTACTGCCCGTGCTGGTTCCGAAATTCTGAATATAGCAACAAACTTTCAGTACGTAACTATTAAATGAATTGGAGTGGACAGATATATTTCGAGGCTCTTAATTTAAATTATGAACTTTGTTTTCAACAGTTCATTTCAAAATAGAATCCGGTACTCCAAAGTTCATCGGTCTTTTGAGCTTAGTTTGTGTAGTAGGCAGTTTAAACAATTCTCAGTCACTTGCCTCTTGAGGATTCGTCTGCTCCGTCAAGCTACCCGTCCTTTGACTGTCATGGCTATTAGCCAGCCCTCTGCCACTTCAGCAAGCTAGCAAAGTACTTCGGACATATCTCTGAGTATGTATGCCTGCCTCTGACAGACACACATGAACCGTTTCGAACAACAAAAATAGAATTGAAAGAACAAACGCAACGGAACAATCAAGACTTTTATTTGACAACCCAATTTTGAATCAGGAAGGTGTACAACGGAAATATTTCATTGAAAACTGGCACTTTATTTTTCGGAACTGCACTGTTGTTATATCTTTGTTTCACTGCAATCTCTCAACTGCACTGTCTGTGTGTCAGTGTAATTGTAGCCAGGCAGTAAAGCTGCAAGGCCGCAAGGCCGGGTCGTCTTGCAGGTCCAATTACCACCGAAATATATTCGTGTCACAAAGGCTTTCTGCATTTGCAAATAACTTTAGAGCACCCTACATAGTTAATGGGCGCGTCAGTCCCAGTTCAGGCGGGTGTACACTGTGGGCCCCCATGCCACACAGGGCGAGCTTATCGGCATGCCAGGCACAATTCTACACCCAGCTCTAAAGCGTTTACCTTACGGAATAAGTCGATTTTTGCTGTTTATTCTAACCTAGTTTTTTTTTTTTTTTTTTTTTTTTTTATGGTAGGGGAATCATCAGAATGACTTCCCCCGCTCTTGGGCGGAGCGGGAGGGCGTGTCAGACTTTTACTGACTAAACCCCTACCCCGTTCCTTCGTTGCCTTCGTTCTGGGGGGGACTCGGTATCAACCGTTAGGAATACCACATGTTCCCCCCAGAGGCTTCGGCCCTACCGGGCCCCTACAGTTTGCTGACATCTCCTTGAGGCGCGCGTGGAACAGAACGCGCCGTTGACGACTGGGCTCGGTCCAGTTTATTTCCAGACTGCCGGACAGCGAGCTACCCAGTGCTCGCCGTCCGCGAACCCGCGCCTACGGTGGTCGGAAATCGGGATCGGGATCTCGGCGGCGGCGGCGTGAGGACCGTTCCCTCACGCGCTCGCGGTCAGCAGCCTCCTTCACGAGCATTACTGCTTCGCAGAAGGAGGCGACCGCATGCCAACCCTCCTCGCTCCGGACCATGGCCTGAACCAGGGCCCGGCGCGAGAGGTCGCCGCTCCCGATAGTCTCCACGAGGACACGGCGGTGCTCCGCCCAAGCGGGGCACACTTCTACCGTGTGCTCCACCGTGTCCTCCAACCTAGTTTGAGAGGCTATTTCATTACCTAATTTACAGAGCGGTATACGGGAAGGGTGCTTCATTTGTATCGTGTAAAGTCTGTAACCCAATCTACTATGTAAAATGTTATGTGTGTATCCGAAAGTCGGTATGCATATAAGCGTAAGTTGCAGAATTATTTTATCCACTAACAGCAGAATCGTCTTAATAACTTCCTCCCTGACTTTGACCTTTATATTTATCTTAACTAAAAGTATGTATATTTTTTACCCTTGTTTTCTAAATAACATTTTCTTTTTTATGCACTTACCATACAGTTTCTTCACCAACCTAGCTCGGTAGAGAATGCCTAAGGCACTAAGTTCACCTTTGATCTTTGTGTTGCATGAAGCTTAAATAAATAAAATAAATATGGGCTCTGCTACACTTACAATAGTCCACAACTATTTGAATCTTTAAATATGTTCTAAGATTCTATGCTATAGATTTAATCGGTTCGAATCCATTAACCGTCATTCTACACTGAAGGTTTCAGACATTTCAGCTTATATGTCATGCGACTGCTTTCGACCACTGACCTTGCAAAATATACCTTATGTACATAGCTCAAGGTACGCAAGGTTTCTAACTTAAAATAAATAGGGATTCCTGATATGATCTATAATTCAAGAGGCTATAATCCGTGGCGTGTAGAGGCGCTCGGCATCCTCTAACGACGGACACACGTAATTTAGTGGAGTTAGGCAGGACGGACGTGATCCAAACTCACACACACTCACACATACATACACATACCCACACATACTCGAAGAGGACCCGGTCGCCTTTCATTTCACCTCTACACACAAACCATAAATTCATATACAAACTTATATCTTCTGCATCCCCAAAAAGGTTGTATTTATATCCAAACAAAAGTACCTATGTATAAAGTCGTTATTCAATATTCTGGAGTTGTTTATCTGCGTTGTTTATAAACAGGCTAGAGTGTTTCTAAGTGTTTATATCTTTATCTTATGTTATTTGGGAGTTGACACTTGATTTGCTACATATTTTCTGTTAAGGGCCTGATCGATGAGCAAGTGAAACCGTGGTCTTATAGTTCGTCGGTAAAGTTCGCCGGTGTATTATTGCAATATATCGCAGTTTTATAATTTGTCAAGCTTAGCTCGCGGCTTGTCATGTTTGCTTCATTTTTAACTCGCGTTCGTAGCGAGTAAAACAGTCGTATCGTTTTTAATACGATACGACTGTTTTACTCGCTAGTCGATCAGCACCAACGAGCCGCGAGCAAAACTGACGTTCTTTAAAACCGCGGTATAGGCTCGTACGTCGATCACCCACTTTAGAAATACTAACCTATGACTGAAGGTTCCCTTAGAATAGCGCAACGCGACGATGCAATTTTCACAGAAATCCTTTCATAGATAATATGATCATTTTCAATTAAAATAGTTTTTATTTTGTCTCGTCGCGTCTATCTAAGAGAGCCTTGACTAAGCACTTGCGATTATAATTCAATCTTAAAACTAACCTTGTCAAACTTTTTAGTGGATGTATTATTGTTAATACACTAGTGCGCCTCACCATCAACGACTGCATCACTGCTTACCATCAGGTGGGATTGTAGTCAAGCACTAGTTTATATTATATCAATAAAAATATAATGGTATTTTTTATCAATGATATTCCAAGCAACCAAAATAAATTAAAAACACAAACATTGGTTGTTATTCACTAATCAAATAAACAGCCAAATAAATTAAATTATTTATTTTGAATCAAAACTATAATTTGTCAGCAAAACAAGATAAACAATGTTTATGAGGATATTAAAATATTTTGTGGCTTTTTCCATTATACCGACACAATAACTCATTGTGTTTTATAGGCGTGTATTGTCTGAATAGGCTCTGCGAAATTGCTTTGCGAAAATCACCTTAATTATAACTTCATTCACATTATCGATAGTGGAGGGTTATTTTAGTGCCCGATAAGTAGCTCGCCTGAAGCCGGTATCGCAGCGGATCTGGAGCGTATCAGCGCTGCATAGATCCGCTCGGATATCGTAGCCATTCGTAGCTCGTAGCGGATCTCTCGTAATATCTGCTACGGCGTAGCCTATTACGTCACTAGGCTATTTTAGAATGTAATTTTGTATTATCCAACTATTGGTATAATGTTAATGTACTATTTATTTTTATAAAAAAATTAAATGATAAATTAATTCATTTTGACGAGACGGTTGGCGCAGTGGTTGAGCGATTGGCTACTGCACTGAGGGTCGTGGGTTCGATTCCCACATGGGACAAATATTAGTATGGCCTACAGATAGCTGTTCTAAGTCTAAGTATCTTATATATATGTCTGGGCACAACCACGATATAGGAGTAACAGAGTAGGGACACTGTTTAATAAAATATGTATATTACCTTTCCTCCACTGGCGAAATTCACACTGTAAAACATCTCTATCAGTAAAATTACAGGCATTTTAAAAAGTCCTTCTATTTTAATACTGGCACAGGTCAATTAATAACCGTGACAGTGACTAATGAGCATTGTTGAACACTTTTTGTTTCGAATAAGTTATAAATGACACAATATTACTAAGACTCGTAAATAATAGCTTTTTATATGACACTCTGTTGGGAAAAGTGTTTATTTTTAGAAATAAATGTTTGAAGTTCCGCTCAGAACCAGGCGACAAGAAATTATAAGTTTCCGAGCACTTATTTAAATAACAAAGAACCAGAAATTACTTGTAAAACAAATAAATCTGAAATAAGTAAAACAGTCATTAATTTCCAAATAATTTATATAAGAACTTATGAATAATTTAATTTATATAAAACTTATAACAAAAAATGTACTTGTACAGTACCTACTGAAATATGCTTTATATTCGAGACAAAAAAAATGCAAAACTTTGAATAATAGAAACACTACACATTTATAAGTCTTAATCATAAAAGTGGCAATACTCGTCAATTGTATTCTGTAGTGCAGTTTTCCCTCGTAAAATTCGACAGAGAAGTAACAAGACACGCCAATGACATTTGTTAATCAATGTTCTACGCGCATCGACAGTTACTTTTATATCCCCATAAAGTGAAGTGACACCAAACCGCCATCGAATATCGAAACAACATCGTAAAAAATAAAATTGCACGAAAACTCGTCAATTTGTTCCGTTGAAAGTGTTTTTCACGGGATTTGTCCGATTTTATTTCGGCACCTATTTCAATTACTCGAAAATTGATTCCTATTGGATAACGTCACTTTAAATGTGTGTCAGTTTCTACCTCAAGTGTCTACACAACCGGACATAATGTGGAAACAGGCACGACCTAAAAATGGAGCTGAGAATTTTATTATAGTATTAACTACCTCAGCGAAGCCGAAAAGGCTGACTCAATACATTTACTGCCAAATGGGGGAAGCATATTAGAATGTGTTACATCAGCGTTTTAATGGAAAACAAAGGGACATTATTTTGTATCAAAATCTGAGTAAGTACGACGATAAACTTGACTAAATGTACAAACCTTGAGAAGCCAATAAAAATGTCTTGAATGAGTACAAAAGAAAAGACAAACGTGGTTGAGACAAAAGATGAACAATAGAGGAACGACAAAAGTTTCCTCGCTTGCACTATTTTGTTATTCTTTTTAGTCTAGCATACTAGTCAAGTGCTACCTACCGAACTATCGCTCGACGACTGCAAAACAATTTAACTTGCGACACTTTTGACGTTTCTCACTTTTCACTGAGATTTTTCCACGAATGATATCGAATATCTGTCCTGTATATGAATTATAAAGTGAGGTAGACAATATTTTTGTGTATAGTATTGTGTATACACATAAAACTAAAAGAAATTATCAGCAAAATCTAAAAAAAAAACAAGTATCCGACATATCTAAGGAAAAAAAAGAAATAAAGCCATGTTTATTTAGCTCACCCAATGAAATAAAAATTATACAGAAACTTAAAACAACAACATTGGGTATCTCACGACTGCGCCAAAATATAATGTCCTAAGTTCCTTGTAGTTTTATGTAGGCATCCCATAATAGAGTGAAACCTAGTTAACTGGGCTCTAGATATATAAGAAACCTTATCTAATTACAATAAAGTCCCAATACTTTTACGTTAAAACTCTGTTACTGAGAATCATAAATATTAATAACCGAGTCTAGACTGTTTACATATATCTACATTTGGGTCGTTTCACTTCAATAGCCTCTGTAAGTCTCCGAAATAATTCATTAATTGTATAATATGAGAGAAGAAACTGACTTACTGACATATTGACGTACAGCCGAAACTTGGAAAAATAAATAACAAAGACTGTCATTATTAGTTTTTCGAATCTACCCTCAAAATATGATTAAAGGGGTGTCAATTTTTCTATGAAATCTTTCTCCCTAACGAAGTTGCAGGCAAAGGGCTAGTAATTTATAATTTTGTATATTGGTCCGGACAGTCGCCATACTTTTGTTTGCAAACAATCGATTTTCTTGGGACCCTTGAGGGGGTAAAGACCACGCCACTTCGGAACCGGTTATTTGGGAAACTTAGTAAATGAAAAGCCTCTATAAGTGACAAACAATCTAAGGCCCCTTGAGATCCAAGTTATACAGATTTCACTCTAATATACCAAAGGAAAATTTAACTAAAGAGTTTGCAAGTCGGAAGTTAGTTCGTAACAAAGAAAGCCATGGCCCACCATGGGTTCATTAAGTAATTACGGAGCTTCAGTACTTTCTGTAAGCCATAAGGTCGGTCTGCGATATAAAATCTATGAAATATCGAGCATAATAAGACTTGACTCACCAAGCAATTTGGTTAATTCGAGCTCTATTGTATCGCAGAACACATTTCTGTCGAAATTACTTTCACCGTTATGAGGTTGTGTTTCCTGTCGTGCACCGCAACCTGTGGCTTGCATGCAACCTATTATGTTAAACCTGACGAATAAAACATAGTTTTGAAGAGTTGAACAGAAACTGTGAAAAAGAGGCACGCTACTTACGAAGACAGAAAGCTTTTAGGAAGATTTATATGCTGCACGCGTCCTCATTCTTAGGCCATATATAAAAAGGCGGAGTGCAATTCAAATGCGTTTTACAAACACACCTTCGCCTTTAAAAATCATCTCAGTAAGTGCTCCTCCATTCCAAACGGCGCCATTTCAATAACATTAAAAACCCACCGTAAATTATACGTGCCAAGTCACACGATTACTCATATCATTACAAATTCCTGCTCATAAATCATCTTTGTTGAAAACAGTATTAAAATAGAAGGATTGTTACAGAGAAAACTTTTGAGTACGTAATAGAGTTAGCGAAGACAACTTGCTTCTGAGCGTTAATGAAAAAGCGAAAATGCCACGCGAATATTTAGCTTTGTTAATATGAACCACTTACAATAGTAACGAGAGATTTTCTCCCTCGTTTCAGATATCGAAAACTTGAGAACAGTGTTAATGTTACTGAAAAGATAAACTAGTGTATAATCCGGTAGACATAGTGTGATGGAGAGCCAGCATGCTCTGTTTTCCTGGAGGATAAACAATAAACAGTAACGCTAAAAGGTAATAAAAAATCTTACAGTGAGGTATATTTTATCGTAATGTTTTCAGTAGAATGAACACCGCGCGCCAGGGACCCATTTATTACGTTTCTCAGCTGAAATTAATTTCTCGATTCTTAGTAATTGTTTTTTCTTTTCTTCACTTAATATTGAAGAAAGTCGAATATCGCTAGTCTGGCGAGCTTCGTGGTCTCCTGCTGAATAATTGATTAGTTTCTGCAACGCTCTCTCAAGCAAATATTAGTATAATAAACTTACTAATAAGTTGACTGTTGGATATAGCGTGGTCTACGATAACCACAATACACACATATACAAAACGGGGTTGTGATTACATGTTGACCCACGTTTGTTTACTCCGATAAGTTCAAGACCAATGTCGATAAGTCTTAAAATAATCTTTGACCAGTCTACAAACTCCAACGAACTTCTAAATACTTCACAACGACGCAACTGTCTCATACGTTCTGATATCGTCGCCATTAAACTAATTATCAGTTATGAGTACACTGTTCGCTCTGACTAAATATTGCCTGCACAGAGTAACATGAGAACACTTGATTTATCGCCATCTTATAAATGGCTTGTTTTCGCCGAAGATACGCCAAAATAAGTATTTCGTTTACGTCTCGCCGCCGTTCGCTACTCACCCTACAGTATTCAGGAGAAGGAAAACAGCTATAATTTATACAGAGCGAGACGGAGATATTGTAGTTTTTGTGTTAGACAGAGAGAGGTAGCAAAGCAAGGGACCTTGTTGACGCAGCTTCGTACAAATTGTGACACTGCGTGACCATATTATTATGGTCTGGTGTGTAATAAAAACTATAATTTCTTTATACCATCTTCCTAAGAGTACCTACGCAGCGTATTGTTTGTTAAACTGTCTCCTAATGCAATATTCCTGTTCGCAGGTGGAGTGAATCGGACGCAGTTGAATAATATGTAATACGTCACAGCCTAGTGACAAACTCAGACTTTACTCAGTGTGAGTGTTACTTGGTGCCGCAGAGTCGTCCGCAGCGAAAATGGGCAAGAAGAACTCGAAACTAAAACAAGACACCATCGACCGGCTGACGACCGCGACTTACTGTGAGTACCCTCATCTTTGTACAACACTTAGCTGTAAGTTATAGGAATGCTCAACAAATTGTGTAAATGCTTTGAAAGATGTAAAATCCCAATACAATCACCGTCGGGAAGCTCGTCGATAATTCGTACTTACGTTCCTGGCTGTACAATGGCTTCGCTGTCAAGACGAATGGCCTCTGGACGTCCTAGCCGTGCGGTTTAGAGCGAGTCTTATCGTAACACCGCGGCGGGCAAGGCGGCGCGTGATTACAAAAGGCCTGCGCTTCCGCCGATAGCCCAGCGCCACAAACCAAGCCCTGAAATTCTAATACAAACAACTTATTAAGCTCACTAATTGCAGATAACATTTAGTA
Source organism: Mythimna separata (assembly GCA_030763345.1). Lineage (NCBI taxonomy): Eukaryota > Metazoa > Arthropoda > Insecta > Lepidoptera > Noctuidae > Mythimna > Mythimna separata. The sequence goes on along the minus strand of CM061167.1, from coordinate 13,227,399 downwards.
CGTTTCACAGTGAATTATTAGTCTCCTATCCAAAATTCACAGAACAGATGTCTCGTAATGAAGGCATTCATTTGCGTCCCGTGCCCAGTCGAATTATACAACGCTGAATGTTGACCTTTCACTGCATAATCATACTGATTGGCTATGATGCAGCCGGTCCACGGACTGAAAATAAATTAAGGAGCTACTGAAATTCACAATACACAATACGAATAAGATATTTCGTAAACATGTTGTTTCCTCAAGCTCAATAGAATTTGAAAAGCAAACAAGAATATTTTGCATAATTTTATAGACGAAAACTTTTTAGAGAGTAGTAATCAGTTGAAGTTTTGTGGCTGTTAAGTATGGTAAGGAGGTATAGCTATGCAAAGGAGGTAGGAGGGTACAAAGAGTGGTGTAAAGCTGTGTAAAGTGCGTCAGTTTGTGCGGACGTGACTCGGTGCGCGATGCGCGGTGGTGCGCGCGGCAGGGTTGCGGCATCATGCGACGCAACGATTCCATTGACGGCATAACCACACCCTTTCTCTGTTCCCCAAGCCTGTTTATTTACAGAACCTTGACTCTTACATCAATGAAGTAAAATTTAAAATCCCGAAACGCTTAAATAAAAATGTACATTCAGATAGATAGAAGCGTAAGCTAATTACAACACCGCAGTAGAGTTCATGAAATTGGCGCAGCAGAAATCGTGTCGGGGTAAGCTTAGCTAAGTTACCCATTCAGTCGATTCAATAAGGTCCCGTCCTTGCCGAGAGCACCATAAGTGAAAATCGATTCATCAGGGAATCGGTTGGAACCGTGCGAATCGCAATTAAAGTCACCGCGGACAATCGTTCCGGATGATTTTATTGTGCACGTATGCGCACGGAACCGCTAAAGGTCGGAATTAATGTTTTGTTCCCTTTATAGGATTAGTTGTTGTTAAAGATTAGCCTTTTACGGATGTACGTACTGTCTGTTAAATTAACAATGTATTTGCTTAATCGTATTCTGTATACTTAATGAAACCATAAGATAGGTACTTCGACTCTCCAATCATTTTGATATTAATGACGAATCTATTTTCTTCTTTATTTCCCTCGTATTTTTTAAAACTCGGGCTATTTCTTACCTGCTTAATGGAGGTATTCAGGTAATCCAAGATTAGCTACGTAACGCCACCTGTTACATTGCATATTAAATACATAAGGTACCGGCGCCCACTCACTTAACGAACGGACCTTTATAAATAACAAAAAGTGGAAACAAACGACTTTTGTTATCGAAAACAAGAAAAAACGTAGCAGCATACCTACTGAAAAATAACAGCTGTAATTTACCCATTTGACATCTATTATACCAATTTATAACCCAAACGCCCCTAAATTTCGGTACGGTAATATAAAAAAAGTTACATATTACAGTGAACCGTATGTTCTATTTTTATCGGGTATTAAAATAAAACTCCCCTACACGGAGGCAACAAAAAAGCGTTGGAGCGATTAGGCTTCGTGTCGACATATCGACTGGCGCCTAAATAGGTATTAATGGTTAAGTGTAGTGAGTGCGACAGTGTCATGATCATGATTCATGGGCGTGTGGTGCGTGCCACGCCGCCGTGAGCGCTACGCCGCGCCACGCCGCGCCGCGCCGCGCCGCGCTCCTCGCGCCGCCCTCGTAACTTCTTAATCACTATACGAATTATCATTAAGACACTGGGTCATGGCCGCAACCTTAATCCGCGGATAGATCAAAAACAGATAAATACCCTTTTTGAGCTCGGCTACATTGTAGACGTATCCTGCTCAACGAACACAGATTATCCGCATAAAACTGTGGCGAAATTCACTTTAAATTTAATCGATTTCCGTAGAGTCCACTGATTCATTATTTGACTAAAGTGTAAATTTCATGCATAATAAATTAATTTATTGAATGTGTAATCCGTTTAACCACGTGGATTGACAAACATATGGAAATCCGGAGCCGCGCAGCTTCCACCAAAACAATAGTCATATGAATTTATGCTAATGATCTCTGCGAGTGATCCAGGCACGGGGCCGGGGCCTGGCTCCGGCTCGTAAGCTTATTAACAAATTGGTTCACATGCCTTTATAACTAGACAAATCCGTAATCAAGGAAGTATTCAATTAGTTGTGTGAAACATGGCAATTGAAGTTTATTTGTATATAAATAACAGCGTTAAGTCAGAAGTAGTCGGATCTTAGCTGTGTAGTAATTGCGGAGTTTCCCCAAATAAGTGGCGAACTTAGCTTTATGGCGAAGTTAAGTGAGGAAGTTGGACGGCGCCGGCCGGGCTGGCCGACCCGAGGCTCGCCCTCCCTGCAGCCGTCCTCGGCCCGGCCTCATACATAATATGTATCTAATATACTAAATACTACATAACTACAAATTATATTTAGGTACATATTCCTTTTTACAGAGAATAAATATGACACATTTACATTTTCCTTCCTTCATCTTTAAACAACCCTAAAACCCCCAAATAACAAACTGATTACAAAATATAAAACACGCTAAAATATTCAAGCAAGAAAAACGTTCTGAAACTTCGTCTGTTTCGTTGAGAAAACTTCTCTTCAGCCGTTTACAATTATAATGTCAAATAGTTCCGAACAAGCGGAATGAGCGGGGAATTTTGTGAAGCTGCGAGCGCCGGCGGGGGGGGGGGGCAGCAGGCGGGGGGGGGGGGGGGGTAGGGGCTCTACCAATGATCACATCTCACTCACATGAACGTTTGCTAAATTAGTATTGTTTCTACTTTGAATCTTTCTTATAAGGTTACGAATGTAGAAGTTCCATTTCCAAGTTTAGATTAACAAATAAAGTTGGTGGTACTGTTTACCGTGTAAGACAGGTAGGTTTGGTGTAAGTATGTTTAATTTGACTGGCCTGTTGGTCTAGTGGTTAGTGGCCCTGACTGCTAAGCCAGAGGTCGTGGGTTCGATTCCCACCCAGGACAAATGTTTGTGTGATGAGCACGATCATTTGTTCTGTGTCTGGGTGTGATTTATTTATAATATGTATCTATTTAGAAATATATAAGTATGTTTATCAGTTATCTAGTACCCATGTCCCATAACACAAGCTCTGCTTAGCTTGGGATTAGATGACGTTGTGTAAATGTTGTGGGATATTATTATTATTAATTTGTGCAGTAAAAGAGTAACCACTCATTATGTAGCGGTACCAGGAGATCATAGGTAGAGGGTGTTAGTGTGTAGCCTACGACACCGCCCCGCGAAGGGTTGTGGAGGCCGGGCTTGCGTGCCTGCGGCCACTTTCACTTCCTAAGGTGTCGGTATTTCCCATTCCTGACACCCGAGTTTGTTTTGCGACAATGCTCGCTCATCCACTGTTTAATTGTAGGTATAAAATGTTCCGGGCATTTTGCTTTAGCTTTATTACCAAGCACAAATGTAATGAAGCATTAGAGACTTCAGTTACTACGTTGCCATATTTCCTGATAAAGAATACTCTAATACAAGTTCTTGATTTGATTCGGAAGAAATATGTCAAAGGAAGGGATTTTGCATTACTTTTCCAATGAAATGCATAGTCCTGAAAAATCTAGCCACTGGTAAATTGATAAGCAAATTAGTCCGTTACTTTCACAATCTTTTCAGTATTTTTTTCATCCTCCGTGAATTTCGACAGAGTTGAAACAAAACAACTCTTTGTAGATTATTTCTCAAAAAACTGTTGGTCACGTGGAACTTCGGTTAGGTTTCATATTATTGTTGTGGTTGCTACAGCGGCTGGAAATTTCGTCACTCCGTAGAAGAGGGTATTGTCGTTCGTCGGTATTGTTTCCCGCTGGCCTGTTGTGAAATACCTCAAGTTTTCTCGATACAAACCCCTCATATATATGACTTCTGTTTCCAACTCCTGAAAGTATTGCTAACAAACTCTAACAAATACTTGGAAGGTATCCGAGGCTCTTTTCTTAGGAAATAAACAGGTATTGTGAAAGGCCAAAGCTCTACCTACTTGGCTACTTTAACTTTGTAATAAAGGCTTTGGGGCGCCGGCAGATTGTCGAGTGTGTTGTCGACCTATCGACGCGTTAGCATTCATGGCGTTACGTCAATTTTCACTTAGGACTTAGTTCCACTTATTGCGAACCTTAAGATAGGTCTAGGTGCCTTAGTAAAAGGCCTAGGCTAGTCTTTGTAATTGTGTGATTGTTCGAAAAAGTTACCATGGTCTTGAATTGCAAACATACAGGTTGGATTTAGTCAGTTGAAATCTGAAACTCATTTTCGTTTCATCTAGAGAAGCTGGATGAGTTATTTACTCGTCTTTAAATAAAACTAACTTTTAACATTTTTTTCCGAGATGAAAAGTACGAACATAGCGAAAGTTCAGTTGAAGGAAAATTCGGCCAGCACTGGTTTATCTCCAATTAGGTCATTCAATTTGTATGTTCTTCAAAAGAGTTACCAAGACCCGGAAATGCAAAGGGCAACTGAAGTGACACGGGTGGGATTTAGTCAGCAAAATTCTAACTCTACCTTGCACTCAACTCAGAGTGAGAGAGGTTATTTGATATGCGAGTATTCCTATCGAAAAATAAAGATAGAATTTTCTATAACAACCAAATTTAGGATTCAGTATTAAGGTTTAATCACGAATATTGCTAATGATTACCATCGATCAGGCTGGTTTATACATCGCCTAAATCCGACGAGGGTTGACACTGCGAACAATGGATCAAGCTTTTCTCTACTATATAATATAGTGAAGAAACTATTTTATAAAACTTACAAGCATTTGACATTATCATCCGAGATTACAGTCGATTTTAATATGATCTCGTTCAAATTTAAATCAGATATTTTTATTTTATTCTGAATAAAGTAGGTATTTTATCATTTTCTACTTTTCATGTCGATATAATTTCATGTATTAAATTAAATCTCTGATCAGCTAGATTATTGGCATCGCATTTAAAATCCTGGATGGTGCAGAACCGGTAATTACACGTAACATGCCATTCTGATTTGAATTCAATTAAAATATCATATTTTATTAAATGAATTGTACATTTTTGATTTAATTAACTTTAACATTAATAATTTACTGTTAGGTTTTAATTATATTTTTCATATTGAGTTGTTGATAATTGCAATAAATTATTATATCGTAAATAAGAAAAACACGGGACAAATATATTACATGAATCCCCGACCGGTCGCATGAGACCGCGCTGTTATTTTTTTACTATTGTGTCTCGTTTCGCGGATATGTGATAGGATATAGAACAAACATAATTATTCCGTCGATGATAATTGCAATAAATTATTATATCGTAAATAAGAAAAACACAGGACAAACATATAGAAATTACAAGTGTACAATAGGCGATGTTATCGCGCAGGGCAATCTCTTACAGACAAAATCTTTGGATGGCCTGGATGAAAGGACCTTTGTCTAAGGTAAAAGCTGGCTCTTGCGTAACGCGAACTGTCAACAAGGCTTACATCTTAAGGCTCTATACACCGGAACGATAACCACGCCACATCGCAGCGACAAAAAGTGGTTACATGTGAATACTGTTACTGCAGCTTCTTGCAGTCTTCCTCTTCTATCGTCTGTTTTTTAAACCCTGAGACTAAATTGACACGGGTAATGTCAAACTTACTATAGGAATGATACCAGTCCAAAGACTGGTATCCAAGTGAATAGACTCAGTGGGACCTTGCAGATAAATAAAAGAAGTGGACTGTATTATATAGGAGTAATACCGTAAACGCGATTTACTTTAATCGAACACCGTACAAAAGAAATGCCCGTAGTGGCCGGTGTCTGTGAGCTCAGTGCTTGGACACAAAAGTGTTGTAATGTCATTTTAGTCTCAGGATATAAACAACAGACATTACTTCTTTTCTTTCATCGACACGAAAAGAAGAAGAAAAAGCTTTTTTTATTATTGATAGGCTCGCGTTTGATCACCATCTCACCTGATGGTAAGCGATGATGTGGTCGATAAAGGAGCACGCTTGCCTAGAAGTAACCTATTCTCTCTTGACTTAAAGACCCCTAAGTTGCAGTTATTAGGAAGCACAGACTCCGGCAAGGAGTTCCAAACTTGCAGTTGCGTTGTAGTAACTACAAATATCGAAGCCAGTGTTTGCAGACCGTCTAATTCGCGAGGTCGCTGGTAGTTACATTGTGGTTGCAATGTGGTAGCGGTGTAGTCGATGTATCGGTTACGCTCGACGACAAAATGTGGTCAGTGTGAATGAAACTATTTACGCCCAACCACGTGGAATTTTTTTCGTGTGTACAAAGTATATATACAACTTATATACTTTTTTAATTGATAGGCTCGCACTTGACCACTATCTCACCTGATGGTAAGCAATGATGTGGTCGACAATGGAGCACGCTTACCTAGAAGTAACGTATGTATGTTGTAGTTGCTGGTACGTGTGAATAGAGCCTTACAGTTTATAAGCCCTCGCAAATCTTCCTTTTTAACCCAATCACATGGTCAATCCATCATTGTTTCTCCGGTTTCCCCATCCATATTTATAGGTGCTCAAGATTTACTCGCAGAATTTTCCTCTTTCTTCCGCATCGATCGCCATTGAATTGCCGACTTCGATCGACCGTAGCTCGTCTATTCGAAACAGGTGGCGGCAGATACATATGTTAGAAGTTAGCTTAGCAAGGGAGATAATATATGCATGTTTGTATTCTATGTAAAGGTAAGACATCCGGAGTTCACAAGTTAACGAGCTCGAGTCTCCGATGTTTGGACTTGTTTAAATATCTAAATACTGAGTCCCTAATTAAGACAGCGGTATCATTTTCTTTGACCGATAATTTCATGATTACGAGGTTTTTATTAGTTGTATGGTGGCCAGCTCTATGAATGTGCATGCTGATAGTTATGATTTACTAGCAACTAGGAACCAACTATTAGCTGATGCGTATGCTTCGTTTCCGTTTAGTCTGTCCATCCGATTTTAACAACACTTTCTGGTAGCCTGTTTCATGATCCGTTCCATCCATGTTAGTAAAAATCGTATTTCTGTATCCACAGTGGTAAAGTGACCCCTAAATTTAAATTTGTGTGTGGAGTACAGCGAGCTGCGAGGCTGGTACTGCTAAATGTCATCTAGCAGCTTAAATTGGAAAGAGGCTAATTGCTGATTCAAAAATCCTTTCCACAAACCCTGGAGCACAGACAATATTTTGGAGAATGGGCTCAGGAAATTACATGACTTGACTCCGCAGTCACCATTCGCTCATAGGACAACCAGACGTACGGCGAGTAGCCAACCTTACATTGTTAACACCTCGACGCTCCAGACTAAGCGTTTCACCTCGTCGTTTGTACTGCGTAACTGAAGGATTAGAACAATATACCTGCTGTAGACTAACTGACCGTTTAAAATTTTGTTGTCTTCAGGACTGGAGTGAATAGGCTCTTAATAAACTAGTGCGCTTCACCGTTAACGATCTCATCATTGCTTACCATCAGGCTGGATCACGGTCAAGGACTAGCTTATAAAGATCATTTGATAAACGCAATATTATAGCTATTTGTTATCTCTAAAGGAATAAACAAAGATAAAAACAGGCCCCAAAAAACCATCTCGTATATGAATTAATAGCAGAGTCAGCGCAACAAAAAAAATATATCATACTAGCTTCCGCCCGCGTCTTCGTCCGCGTTTTCAAGAATCGGAGCAAATGGTAGCCTAAGTTCTTTTCTTTGTCAAAGGATTATGACCTTTGCCACCATGCCAAATTTCAACCAAATTCGTTCAGCCATTTTTGCGTGATTAAGTAACAAACATTCACACTTTCACATTTATAATATTGGTTAGGATGGCTCATGGGATCATATCATAGGAATGGTTCTAATCAACTTCTTAATTTATTTATCCTATACCGTTTATTACAAAATGAATTCCAACTTGTTGGTAAAGTTATATTTTCAAGCCGTCTCGGATTAATACTTACGGATCGTGGGGTCCGAATGCTCACGAATTATTTACAGAACTTTCAAAACGCCTTGTTGACACTTCGCGTGACCCAAGGGCTGACTTTTACCTTGGACAAAGGATAAGCACTGCCATACAGCGTGGCAATGACGCCAGTCTTTTGGGTACCTACATTATCAGTCGACAGCGATACGAAGAAGTTTTTAACTCCATTCTTTAGATGACTGTTTTGATGAGGGCTTCTCATTTTATATAGTGTATACAGGGTGTTTGGTTCATCGTGTGCCAAATTGATATGGTCGACTGGAGGGGTCATCTACTATCCTTTCAGACCCCCAAACACTACCCATGTCCAGTGGAATTTTTTTCATCGACTTTTTAAAGTTTTTTGAAAAATAGACCCGATTTTTACATTCAAATATAAATATAACAAAATGTATAAGACGTAGAGCCTCAATTTTAATTTTATTAAGACGTATATTGTACAGAGGTACTTTTAAATACAAAATTAGTGATATCAGCCTTCTAGATTTTTTAAAATTTATTCGCAAAGTTTCGGACTTAAATTAACGCTATTTGTGTTACTGCTATTTACATGGCTGCAAAAAAAGAACTAAAAGAGACTGGGATCTTCAAACTCTCTCAATAATTCTCTAGTCTATCCTCTTGCTAGTGATGTGCCACATGTCATAAAAATCTTATTACAACTATGTGAAATCGATAGTTTTGTGAGTCGAGTCACATAAAATTAACATTAAAAATTATGATTTGAAAAATGATTTATGCTTGAATGGTACCTGAAGCACCTATTTAATCTGTTTAATCACTCATATAAAGTAAAACCTGCTTCGTAACACCCTATTTTTGTGGGTTTTATTTGAAATAAAAGAAAAAAAGCGTCTTTTACAATAATTTCATATTTTTTATAAATGCCTCTCAAATTTTGGCCTCTGTTGCAAATGCAGACCCGACACCTGTTCCGTATTTCGACACTCAGTTTTTCTAGGTCTACACTTGTACGCAGGGTCTGGGGAACTTGCCCAAGAGCTGGTATACGTGACGGAGGTTCCAACTAGGGAAGTACTAGTTCAAAGCATTGGAACGGCTTTGAATACAATTAAAGAGGGAAAATGACTTCGTACAACAACTAAGTGACGAAATACAAAACAGATGTCGGGCCTGCACTTGCAACAGATGCCAAAATTTGAGCAGTATTTGTAAAAATCATGAAATGGTTGTAAATATGGAATTTTATTTTTTTATTTCAAGTAAAACCAACGAAAAGTGAAATACGAGACAGATTTCACCTTCTAAGAGTGATATAACAGATTAAGTAGGTGTTTCAGATACCATTTTAGCAAAAATAATTTTACAATTCACAATTTTGAATGTTAATTTTATCCGACTCGATTCACAAAACTGGCGATTTTACATAGTTGTAATAAGATTTTCACGACATGTGGCACATCACTAGCAAGAGGATAGACTAGAGAATTATTGAGAGAGTTTGAAGATCCCAGTCTCTTATGGTTCTTTTTTTGCAGCCATGTAAATAGCTGTAACATGAACAGCTTTAATTTAAGTCCGAAACTTTGCGGGTAAATTTAAAAAAATCTAGATATCTAATATCACTAATTTTGTTTTCAAAAGTACCTACCTTTTTACAATATACGTCTAAATAAAATTAAAATTGAGGCTCTACGTCTTATACATTTTCTTATATTTGTATTTGAATGTAAAAATCGGGTCCTTTTTTCAAAAAACTTTAAAAAGTCGATGAAAAAAATTCCACTGGACATGGGTAGTGTTTGAGGGTCTGAAAGAATAGCAGATGACCCCTCCAGTCGACCATATCAATTTGGCACACGATGAACCAAACACCCTGTATAATGATTTTTTTATATAAAAAAACATTATATAACGTAAATCTAATACAAAATTTCACACTCCTAGTCCCAGTAGTTTCTGTTGTGCCATATCAGTCATTCAGTCAGTTTTTCCTTGTACATAATTTTCGTGTTACTTGGGTATTTTGAAATATTAATTAATGATATAGGTATGCTTTATACTAAATTTGAAATTGATAATTTATTATTTGCTATCATTAGTAGTTCTGTCGTTAGCCACTTCTGCAAGCGGCTTCGCCCGCGCGTTAGCAAAAAACGTATAGCCTACGTTACTTACGGCCAGTTTTTTCATCAAAGGTAACAGCCAAAGTAACGACATAAAGTAATAATAACGGTTAAATTCGTTTCTTCACAATTTTAACCGTTGTTTTGACTGTTACTTTAGCCCTTAACCTTTACTGCTCATTGAGGGGCTGTTAAAGCTATAGTCACTGTCATTTTGACAAAATTGTATTGACTTCACTGCGTTCACTATGGATGCGTTGAAACACATTTTATTCTAAAGATATTAATTAATTATTTTAAATAGGGTAAAGGCGGGAATAAATGCCCCGGTGGCATAGATGACTCGTTATCAAAAATGACAAACGGAAACGGAACCCTCAGTGTGCGAGTCCGACTCGCAATTGCCCGGTTTTTTTTATTTTTAATATGTACGATTGTAGCAGAACCATGCCACGAAAATATAAAAGAAAGGAAGGAGCGCGAGTAAGAGTAGCATTTTGCATTAGCATTATAAGCCTTAAAATAATCCCACTGTTGGGACACAAGTCTGCTCTCTAGGAGAGGGATGGGCCATAATCCACCACGTGGGCCCGGGGTGGACTGGTGGATGAGAGTATGTTGGAGTTAGAGTATGAAATACAGAGCAATTACAGTCAACTTTCGAAGAAATGGATAGAAATACCATGGGGGGTTGAAATTCTAAAACCACAAATGCTTTTAGAATTTTAACAATAGGTCCAAAAATATTTAAAGGATTAAACTAGCCAGCAATATATATCCCGCCTTTACCCTAAACAACAAATGACATTTGACTTATGGCACTACTGGACAGTGATGTTGCGATGTTGTGATGAGTAAAAAAAACTCCCCACGTGTTTTTGGAGTAATTACAACGTGGCAACTCTATTGACTTTTAGTTTAGCTGTTATTTGGATGAAGAAACACATTTACCATTATGACAGCTATGGTCAAGTAAATGTTAATGCTTTTACTGATAGTTTTAGTTTTTGATGAAAATACTAGCCGTTAGTGATAAAGTATGTCTACTGGTAAAGGAATTCCTAAAATCGGTACAAAAATACAAATCTATCCTGTTTATGTTATTAGTATAGAGTACATAATTATAAATTAATATTGTAAACGTTGTTTTAAATATAAATTATATACGCATGGGTATACGTATGTTTACGGCACTTAAAAATCACCGCTATCAAGAAATGAATTGCTTCGAATATTTGTACAGGAGCTCTTAGCTTGATAACAAGAATAACCGTCACGTTGGAGTGACAATTAAATAACTCAAATAACAGATAAATGTCGAGTCTATAATACAGAGATAGCACAATCTGCCATTTTCCCGTATTTATGCCAAAATAAATTCTAGGAATAAACGGTTACGCAACATTTTCTTGGCCGTGCCCATTCTGAGTACCTTCGCCTTGTCACTTCTTTACACGGGCTTTAAGGATTAGGTACTACCTTCGAGGAATCCGTACCAGGATAAAATCCAGTGACGTCGAGGTTTGCGCAGTGGGTAAGCGATCGGCTGTTGATTTCCGCATGTAGAGGTTTTTTTTTTCTGGTAGGGGAATCATCAGAATGATTTCTCCCGCTCTTGGGCGGAGCGAGAGGGCGTGTTAGACTCTTACTGACTAAACCCCTAGAGGTAGTTGTTCAGGGCTCAGATGTCTTGTGTATGTAAGTGCATGTGTTTGTGAACGCACTGACGTTACCGAAATATCTTATAGTGTAGGGCTCATAGATATCCGTGATATATATACGATATTCGTTGAGGGCTACAGTTTCTTCTTCTACCTGGCGTTAATCCTGGCCATTGCCAGGGTCCGCCTTCCGACTGAGTTTTCTCCACTATGCCCGATCCTTAACATCCTTCTCAGTAAGGCCATTGGCTCTCATGTCGGACTTGACGACGTCCAGCCAGCGCTTGCGAGGGCGACCACGGGAACTAGCCCCAAGGACAGCCATATATATCCATGCATCTTCGTCCAACGTACTCCCTAGGGCGGCGCATGATGTGGCCATACCATCGCAGACGACACTCTCTGAGGGCTACAGTTTAATAATTATTATTTTTTAGTAACGACCTATCTGTGTACCCAAACCTATAAATAAAATTATTATAGGTACGTAGGACTTTGCATCGACGTTTTAAGAGCTTTAGAGACGATTAGTCTTTAATTCAACCCAATACTAATCTTCCTTCGTACATTTTTATTAAAGTTCCGATCAATTAATTAATCCAGTTACCACAGGACACTGTCAACCATAATCCCGTTTAAGGAACCTACATAAAAATAGATTAGAAAAAGATCGAAAAGAGAGAACCTATATCGAATAAATTTTAGATTTATTTAGCAAAGTTAGTTTAAGGACAAGATTCTTTAACAGCCGAAACCAATAACCTATCTATCACATATCGGAGATAGAAAAACAAATGAAACAACATGACAATTTTTGTATTGTATCATTTGTTTTACAATATCCAGTATGCCAAAACTGGAGATCGATAGGTTATTGGTTTCGGCCGTAAATGATTAACGGCCGAAATTAATAATCAATCCATCACATATCGGAGATTGAAAAACAAATGAAACAACAGAAAACATGTAAATTTTTGTATGATAGCATTTGTTTTTCAATCTCCGATATGTGATGGATTGATTATTAATTTCGGCCGTTAGTTATAGTGTCGATGTCGTTTGTTTTTGTTTCATATTCCGCCTATGTACCACCTCTGTATATAAAGTTAAAATAAATAAATAAATAAATAAATAAGACCCAATGGTTAAGGCATCCACCTCTCATGCATAATGTTACGGGTCAAAATTCCAATTCACTATCATGTAGGTACCTTCTTAAGTTTATCTAGGACATTACTAACACCCCGTGCCTAGGAGAACACATAAAGCCGTTGGTCCCAGTTGTCAGTCTCAGATCTTTCAGTCGTTACAATAAATTATACTTTAGAAAGTCTGACCATCAGTCTAATTTAACTATTATAATATTAGGTACTAGCTTTAGCCCGCAAATTCGCCCGCGTACATAAAATATAGCCTATGTCACTCAGGAATACAGCATCTTTCTATTAGTGAAAAAAATTTTAGCTATCGGACCAGTACTTCCACAGATTACCTCATACAAACAAAAAAACATACTTTACCTCTTTATTATATTAGTACAGATGTATTCAGAAATATAAATAAGTTTATCACTTTTAATAGTAGGTTTCTCCGTACAAACTTCAGAACCGTCTATTTCCTCCCTTTAGGAGGTGAATTTTGAGAGGAGTTCGTGGCTAGATAGTAACAGCCGCACAGGTCGATCATCAAGGTTAAGCAACGCTTGCCTAGGTTGGTCTGTGGATGGGTGACCATCTTGACATAACGAGTTTCCTCCATGCCTCGGATAGCACGTTAAGCCGTAGGTCCCGGCTGTCATTTGTAGATCTTTGGCAGTCGTTACGGATAGTCAGAAGCCAGTAAATCTGACTCCAGTATTGCCATGAAGTACCGTGTTACCCCAGTTAATGGGTTGTGGAGGTCTGGTAGGCAACCGCTCCTCGTAAATTACTGGTATTCAGCTAAATCCGGCTTGACTGGAAGCCGACCCCAATATAGTTGGGAACAGGCTAGGTAGATGATGATGAGGGGGTGAATTTTGGCAAAACCACTGTTAGTGCTCGCCTACGTCATAAAAAGAAACCTTGTGCAAAATTTCACGCTCCTAGTCCCAGTAATTTCGGCTAAACGTTCAGTCAGTTTCTTCTTTTAAATATCTAGATATCTAAAGATGCAATCATTTCTAAACTCATTCAAAAGCATTAAAACTAATAGAAGAGGTTATTACAGTAATTACAATGTTATTGAGAGATTAACGTCTATATTCTGAAGTCTACAGATGAAAGATCACTGGGATAAGACTGGATTCAACACTGACTTTTTATGAAAGCTAGCGTCGAGATATCGAACCACTCTTTTAAAACGTCTAACATAAAAGTCAATTAGAACATTTTTTATCGGGTGGGAATATAATTGGAATAATATATTTATTAATTGAGATATAATAAACTGGTACAAAACATATTTAATTAAAATACTTAACTGCTATTTAACTGAAGATAATAAAGCATACCTATATCATTAATTAATATTTCAGAATTTCTAAGTAACACGATAATTATCAACAAGGAAAAACTGACTGAATGACTGATATGGCACAACAGAAACTACAGGGACTAGGAGTGTGAAATTTTGCATAATGTTTACTTTTATGACGTAGGCGTACACTAAGAGAGGAATTTCCAAATTTCACCCCTAAGGAGGATGAAATCGGAGTTCAAAGTTTGTATAGAGAAACCTTCTTTCACGCGAGCGAAATCGCTAGTAAGAGCCAATTGAAATATGACTGTGACTTAAATCAGTTCTAATATTAGTGCCTTAATACACCGTTTTCAAAGTCTCCAGCAATCATCTCGAATAGCGAATGAACGCAAGCCTACCCTCAAAGACACTCATTAGAGACACGTGTGTCTATACATAGGACAAATCGCACGTGTCTACAGTGAAGACACAAAGACGAATGACACTCATGACTCTGTACACATGGCTTATAGACAGCCTCACCATAAATGTAAGGCACTAGTCGATAAGTATACCTACGAATTACATACATATATACTCGTATATCACGAATATAGGTAATTTTAATATGTCACAGAGAAACATGAAACTGTTTTTCCATAAAAAAAATACTTAGACTATTTTTGAGCAACTGCAACTTTAAAATCACAGTGGTAAAACGACAAAAGGTTGAAGCCTGTGTCCCGGATCAGATGAAAGGATAGTTTATTTTTTTATTTTGTCCCTTGAAACCTTGATACGTAGGTTGGTTGAGACACTAGTAGGTAATAACATTTTAGGTCATAATTGATAACTAAAGTAACTAATCTTATAATTATTTTTTAAGATAAAGACACGCCTTTGCTAAAGGCTTTTTCTGAAACAAGTTAAATAGTTATTTGTGCAACAAGAGAGCAAAGTTGGTTTTTGCCGCGAGTGTTGATTTTGAATCCCGAGTAAGCGAAGGATTCTATATTTGAATCACGAGCGTAGCGAGTGATTCTAGGTTAGAATCCTGAGTGCAGCGAGGGATTCAAAGACACGAGATGCAAAATAATAACTTTGGTCTCGTGTAGCATATACAACTTTTCACTTCAGCAGCGAGAACAAATAATATCATCATCTACATCATCTACCTAGCCTTTTCCCAACTATATTGAGGTCGGCTTCCAGTCAAGCCGGATTTAGCTGAATACCAGTATTTTATGAGGAGCGGCTGCCTACCAGACCTCCACAACCCCAGTTAATACTGCAGGGTAATACGGTACTTCATAGCAAAACTGGAGTCAGATTTACTGGCTTCTGACTATCCGTAACGACTGCCAAAGATCTACAAATGACAGCCGGGACCGACGGCTTAACGTGCTTTCCGAGGCACGGAGGAAACTCGTTATGTTAAGATGGTCACCCATCCACAGACCAACCTTGGCAAGCGTTGCTTAACCTTGAAGATCGATCTGTGCGGCTGTTATTATCTAGCCACGAGCTCCTAACAACAAAAGAACAAATAATATAAAGGTAATAAAAAATACAACTTGGTAATATTTAAACCACATGTATATTTGTAAAAATTAAAAGTAAAATTATTGCAGTTTTGCAAATTAAAGTAACAGTTTTATTAACAAAAATATCATAAGCTTTAAGATATTTTTCGCGAGACTTTTCAGGCAGGAAACTTAATTCTGCATTTTTTACATACTGCTTCAATTCTTCCGGTGTTAAATCGTAGACATCATCACTGGATTCACTCATATTTATTTATTATTATTTTAATAATATCCATCGTGTATCGCACTTTGTAGCTAGCGAACAGAAGAAGAAAACAATAAAAAATTAAAGCCCGCTATTTTTTAAAGATGCGTTCGGAAATTGCACTATTACTAAATTATTCTGTCACAATAAAGATTGTTAAAACTTTAAATAATTATGTAGATAGGTACATGATAAACTTCGTATTTTTTAATTCAACATCTCTTTATTTGATCATAAAAAAATATAATTCGATTATTAAGAGAAAAGTATAATAATTACATTTAAACCTTGATTTGAAATTTTATAGGTGACGTGTTTCCGAACGTTTTATTGTTGGTTTCTTTTTTGAGCCTATTATATATGGAATTTGAAAATCGAACTTTGAATCGACTTGTTTCTATCTCTCGCTCTTTTCGTATCGAAGTGAAAGTGACAGAACAAAGTGAAGTTCAAATCTTTCGAATGTTGTGAGTAGACCCAGCACTGACTCGGCATTTAAAAAAAAAAAAAAAAGTTACTTTGTCTCACGCTCGCAGCAAAATCGAATTTTGCTCACTGTCTTTAAACTGCAAAACATACTTGTTTGAGGTGCTGAGGTGAAATAGTTATTTGTGCAACAAGAGAGCAAAGTTGGTTTTTGCCGCGAGTGTTGATTTTGAATCCCGAGTAAGCGAAGGATTCTATATTTGAATCACGAGCGTAGCGAGTGATTCTAGGTTAGAATCCTGAGTGCAGCGAGGGATTCAAAGACACGAGATGCAAATAACTTTGGTCTCGTGTAGCACATACAACTTTTCACTTCAGCAGCGAGAACAAATAATGTAAAGGTAATAAAAAATACAACTTGGTAATATTTAAACCACATGTATATTTGTAAATATTAAAAGTTAAAAGTAAAATTATTGCAGTTTTGCAAATTAAAAGTAACAGTTTTATTTGGAACCGATATAAAATAATAATATCCAACGTGTATCGCACTTTGTAGCTAGCGAACAGAAGAAGAAAACAATAAAAAATTAAAGCCCGCTATTTTTTAAAGATGCGTTCGGAAATTGCACTATTACTAAATTATTCTGTCACAGTAAAGATTGTTAAAACTTTAAATAATTATGTAGATACATGATAAACTTCGTATTTTTTAATTCAACATCTCTTTATTCGATCATAAAAAAATATAATTCGATTATTAAGAGAAAAGTATTTCAATAATTACATTTAAACCTTGATTTGAAATTTTATAGGTGACGTGTTTCCGAACGTTTTATTGTTGGTTTCTT
This sequence comes from Mythimna separata, assembly GCA_030763345.1. Classification (NCBI taxonomy): domain Eukaryota; kingdom Metazoa; phylum Arthropoda; class Insecta; order Lepidoptera; family Noctuidae; genus Mythimna; species Mythimna separata. Next base: position 13,210,138 of record CM061167.1, on the reverse strand, counting down.
TTTTGAGCCTATTATATATGGAATTTGAAAATCGAACTTTGAATCGACTTGTTTCTATCTCTCGCTCTTTTCGTATCGAAGTGAAAGTGACAGAACAAAGTGAAGTTCAAATCTTTCGAATGTTGTGAGTAGACCCAGTACTGACTCGGCATTAAAAAAAAATAATTAAAAAGTTACTTTGTCTCACGCTCGCAGCAAAATCGAATTTTGCTCACTGTCTGCTCACTGCAAAACATACTTGTTTGAGGTGCTGAGGTGAAAATGGTTTTTTACTTAGGTATACATAGTTTTTCTATGACATAAATACGACAAATCGCTTCAAAGAAAACAAGATTGTACTCAAAACCCGGCACGTGATCACAGAATTCTCCTATTACAGATTGCTTCTGAATTTGGGCCATAAATTGTACCGCTGCCAGCCGTAGATCTAACAAGGACAATTAGCTAAAACGTTTTAGTTCAAATGATACTGAAAGTTGAAAAATACTGCTGAAAATCCTGTAAAATCTTGTTTTGAAACCAAAAGTTGAAAAATACTGCTAAAAATCCTCTTAAACCTAGTTTTCAGGTACTTTCTGTTAAAGGAAAGAGAACCCTGGTACTCTGGAATTAAGGCAAAGAAGGAACAGGAGTGGGTTTTAGACAGTAGAACTCTGACATCCTATTCGGCCCAAGAACAGAAGATGTCATTTTGATGATTTCTCACCTTTAAAAAGCAGTACTTTCTGTTGAAAGTCTAAAAATACTGCTATAAATTCTCAAAATCTTGTTTTGATTGTGTTAGCTACAACATTAGCATAATAACGCAAATAAAGACAACTTTAACTTTACTTGTTTAATTGGCGAAAATTTCACAAATAAAACAACTTTGACTTGCGCAAAATTCGCTAATAAAACAACTTTGATTGGCGCAAATGTCTCGACATCATAAAGACACCATAAAATGTCACGCCACCTTGCTTCCACACGCGATTGTTTGACAAACACGTAAACGAAAGCAAATACGAACCAACCCCTATTACCTATTCACTTCAAGCAGGAAACCATTTTATTTTACCCACTGAAATTAACAGTTTTGTTAAAGCCCCTTTTTATTCTACTGTCGTCAGGAACAATAAAAGTGCAAACCGAAGGCGAATAAAGAAGTCCATTAAAACGAAGCATTCATGTGAACACTGCACCGTCTTTATGCTCGGGTGTCCGGGTATCCGGCCCTAACACGCCTTAAGTAATTAGGTTCGTAGGCTAACCGGGCACCCGCTTCTCTCTATGCATAAAACCTTTATATATCTCACAGTAGAGAGCTTCGATTAACCTTGTAATCCCTTAAAATGTACACGAGTTATCTCGCTCGGAAAACGGTTCGCAGGTGGCAGGTACTCTCAGAATATAGAGGTTCTTGTTGACAGAAAAATAATATTATTAGTTTACCCATTAATTTCTAAGTATTATTAGAGTGTTCTGCTCCAAAAGTTTAGTTCAGAAAATAATATTTCACTGTCTTTCACTCTATTATTTCAAAATAATCATTCATCCATAGTAACATTATAAATGCTAAGTAACTAAATGTCTGTTACATTTTCACTTCTTAAAGCGGATGAATGAATTTGAATTAAACTTAGCTCACGGGTAGGTACACCATGGCACCTGGCTTTGGATATATTTTCCTAGCGTATATTCACTTCGTGCAGACGAAACCGCTGGCTAAAGCTAGCATGAAATAAACAACCGATTTAACATTAAAGTAACATAAAGTTAAATTGTTAAAAATAATGGCCATCGCAGAATATCAACAAGAGAATAAACTATAAATCTCATAAAGATATTTATCTAGTTTGCTGAAGGTCGCAACTCAATCTCAGCAAACTCCATGGATAAAACAAAGTTTACGATCTCTCCTCGCCCTAAAACATGGCATACCTCCTTACTATTCAACATAAAAGTTTTTTTATGCGCTGCGCCTCGTCGTTTTCATAAGAATCCAGCTAGAAGTCGCGGGAAAAATTGGCAGGTAGACAGATCTTGATATATGGCGCAGTATTCGAACCAGTTCCACCTGTTTCACGAGCTTTGTGAGAGGGATTAAAATAGAACCGGGACGCTGTACCAGCGCCCAACGGAACGCGCAAAAACTTACAGCTGAACATTTTGCAGGCGATCACGTATGCACCGCGCAGACACAAGTAAAAAGGGAAATTGCCACACAGAGGGAAGCAGTTTCAATGATTCAAATAGGTTAAAGTTCATTCCAGAAGTTACAGATTGCATACTCCTAGATGTTTTAGGAAATGCAATGATTCGGTCCGGTGAGCATTCATTCTGAGTCCAAATCTTATCGAGCTACAATGGGAGTACCGCCTATTGACTAAGCACGTAGTCTGTGATTAGTTAGCAGAGCAGACACGTTGTTGTTACGTAGTCATCACAAACAAACACAGGCTTGTCCTCGCAGGAATTAGGCCAGTCTAACATACTGGCCTATTTGGCGAACTAACGGATTCTACTTAGGAACAGCACCGTCAAATACATACGTTTGAAAAATATTGAGAAGTAAGGACTTAAAGTCTCTTTTTATTTGACCTATAAACTATATTTTGCCAGCTACGCATATTTTATTTTAAGTGGACTGCCAGACTGCCGTGACTTTGAATACTTAATCCGAATTTCGTTATTGAATAGTTATTCTGAAAGTATTTTATTCAATAAAATAATCATAAACTTGAGATTTATATTCGGCGCGCATTTTGGCTTTACCCTAAAAAGGTTCGAAAGTATCGAATCAAATCAAATACCGCACTGCACTGTTACTCTTTACCTACGAATGGGTTACTTGATTTCTGATTCTCTGCACACTGACAAATTTCATCTAAGTGTTATTCCTAAAAACCAACTAAGTACAGAAAGATTTATATATGTATTCCCTTTACACTTATATTCTATTCTCAAATTCTTACTTTCACAGATTAATTTCCGTAACGCTTTTCTAAATCATAAATGGAATAATACTTGGATATACCTTTTGAATCTTTTTCCTAAGATCTTTGGTATAAAATCGACTGAAAAATATTTCAGTGTGGAGTATTTTAGGCACATACATACGTTCAGTAACAATTTCCTCTCTGGGGTGCCAATACCCCACGTATTCGATATCGATTCGATACCGCACGGAGAAAAAGGGTCAGCTAAACATATACATCTTTAAAGCCGAGATAAGGAGTATGTGATTCCTCTTCAACTTCCTTTTGCGTTGATTATACTTTTTTAAATGATTTGTGAAGTTGATAGTGGCCAGTGTTTTGTTGCAGTGTTCATTTTTTTTACATAAGTGCAGTTTATGGACATCTCAATGAGGTCATAGTTTACTCAAAGGGTCTTCTCAGAGCGATATTTGATTTCTACGGTGTCTTTTACACTATTTTAGTTTAATCGGGGTAGATTTTCCTTTTTAACATGTTCGGATATTTTCCGAACAAAAAAAAAGGACGGCTGCCAATCGGGTTTTCTTTAAAGTGAAAAGGTTGTTCAAAATTCTCGTATTTACGTACCTCTAAGCCTATGTGTATCTATCTATAAGACTTTTATCCTGAACTTTACATTTATTGTCTAGAATATTGTAATGTTACTGTATGACAGCGACTGAATCTGTGAAAACAAAATTGAGCTAGTACTGACTGGTGTTTTTACGGACCCAGTAGCTGTCAGACAGTAACTGTCCTTCACTGACCGCCCGCTAATGGGCCTGTGAAAACCAGGCTTTAAATTGATACTAAAAATACCATCTCAATTCTATTAACATTGTAGTTACTCAGATACCCGCGAAACGAGACACAATAGTAAAACAATAACAGCGCGGTCTCATAGGACCGGTTGGGGATTCAAACGTTAAATTGATTGAATATTGCCATTAAACCATTTAAAAAAGAACTTGACACATAGTTCTAGCTGCTTTTGCAGGCACTGAATCTTAATTAGTGTCTGATCCTGGCGTGTTAAGTGATATTAATTAATTGGAAAAATATTAAATAAAATATTAGCTCTTTCCCGATGCCTTACTTACTGGTCTTACTCTAAAATGAACAGCCGTTAAATTTTTTGTGTGACAATAAATAATGACATAGATTTTCATCTGTACAATATCTTTTTTTTTAACCTATCAATACCCGTGAAACGAGACACAATAGTAAGACAATAACAGCGCGGTCACATGAGACCGGTCCCCCGGATTCATGAATTCATTCAATTAATAATACCAAAAAATATCTTCAACTTTTTAGGTAGACTTGATTTATCTGCCTATAAATTTGTTGATCAAAAACCTCGTTCGCTTGACTTTTTAATTTATGTTATGAAGTGATCATCCGAAATACTGAATTTATATTTTATTTACCTGTAGTCAAATTAAATTACTTTTCGGAAATTTAAAAAAAGTTAGCCGCTAGAATAAAATGCCGGAAAATCTACCGCTTGCGTATAGTTGGATTTCGGAAAACGCTACGTCAATAGGAGTTAGCTTTGATCCCCTTTATCTCGGGTGCGAAAAACCTCGAAAAAGACATAGTAGAGAGTATTTTACCATAATAATATTGTGTGATTTTGTTTTGGTTAGATAGTTTACTATACTGTTTTGCATAAGAGGTTAAATTTTCGGTTTAAGGGAAGTTTTTTTAGATTATTGTCCACCAGGGTTATCTTTAGCAACCCCAAGTTTGTTTATAAAAGTTTTGGTTATGATATGCGATTGTAACAGCACTGCTGCAAAACCCTTTGAAAAATACTTGTAAACGTTATGCTAAAAGTGTAATGCTGTGTAGTTTCCCTGACTTCCATTTGGTAGCTAGGCCAATATTATATCACGAAGGTACCTAGGAGACTGCGCCGATGAGATTGCGGAGCGTAAGTTTGTCTTCCGAGGCTCCTTGCACAAGTTTGCCTCTAATACTTAGGATCCTGATGATCCTATAGACAGACACAGTTTCTGTACAGACTATATGAACAATGGGGAGGATATTCGTGCTAAGTTTTCTGAGGCTAACAGTGAACTTTGTCTTAGCTTATTAAGTATTGCCATGGTTGAACTTTAGCCTTCATTATGGATCTTAAGTATTAATTTGCTTGGCAATGAATTAAGTTGTTTCACGATCTTCTCGTTGAAGAATTAACATTTACTTTTATCACTTAGCACTAGTATTATTCCGATCTTAGAGGCTCAAAGGCCAACACAGAAGACGAGAGTTGCAGTGGATTTTCTGGCTACTGTAGGCGCGGTTATGCGAACAGCGAGCAATGGTAACTTACCACCCAATATGAATCAAACTAGGGCCGATAGTGTGTTTCACGTGCGCCTCAAAGAACTGTTAGCAAAATTGATGCCTGTTAGGGCCTGTTTCACAATGTCCGAGTAGGCACTACTCACTGAATAAATTCAAAAATTCGACAGAATTTGTATGAAATTATCTGTCAAGTAAGATACTCGAAACTTAATCATAGGTGGTGAAATAGGCCCTTAGAGTTGCAGAGTAGAGTTACCGTGAACGTAAAGGACAAGTGTAGGAACATAGGTTGAATTTAGTCAGTAAAAACCCGACACTCCTCGTATTCCGCTCCACGTAGTGTAGGACGAGTCATTCGGTGTACCTATTATTTTTCAAATTGATATAAACTTGTGCTTCACTGTGATGCCACCTGATGTTATGCAGTGATGCAATTGCTGATGGTGAAGCGCACTTGTTTATTAAAAGAGCCTGAGAAATTGAAATGAGTTTTTTTACATTCCCTTATTTAATGTTTCGTAGGGGCTGACAGGCTACTGGGGCCAGGGTTGACGAAAGAGAACACCAGACAAAGAAGGAACAGGAGTAGATTGCTCCGCCCAGAGCGGGAAAAGTCATTTTTTTGATAATCTACAACCTTAAAAAAAACCTTATTGAATGTTTATATTATAAACGACATAATATCAAGTGTAAACATTTGTATGACGTACATCGGACTAATGTTGTGCTGAGCAAACTTACTGCACGTGGCAAGTCACTTAAATTATTAATTTTAAACGTTTCCTCGACATTGAACCTTTCGAGGAAATAAATATTATAACTATAGTAAACATTAGCTTTCCCATTAGCTAGTTTCTATAATGTTCTACTAGCGTTCAATAAAATGTTTAGCTAATCATTTATCTAGCTAGATATAGACAGCGGCTTCGCCTTAGTAATATTAGGTTTCTTCATACAAACTTTAAACACTCGTTTCATTCACTTAGAAGGTGAATTTTAGGACACCCTGTCTTAGTACTCGCCCATCTATGTCAAAAAAGGACGCCTTGTGCAAAATTTCGCGCCCCCAGTAGTTTTGACTGCGCGTTCATATGTCAGTCTGTCAGTTTCTCCTTTATATAATAACTCCTATATCGTAGGTGCATTCACAAACATGTAATCTCACATACACAAGACTCCCTGACCATACAAATATTTGACCCGTGCTGGAAACGAACCCGCGACACGCAGCGCAGCAATCACTGCGCCAACCTTGCCGTCCAACTGGCAGTTAGCTAAAAATTAGGAATTAAGGATGGCAATTATTTTTAATTTAATATTGTTATAACCTTACCTTTTAATAATTATTTCTAACCCCATTCTATCAGCACACTAATTTGATGCTTCAGTAAAGGGTAATCTGCAATAACCGGCAGAATGCAATTGCCGCGAGCACGAACCTTGTTTAATAAGAAGCCGACATTTTTACACACAATGGCTTTTTAGGTGGAAAATCATTTGGATGACTTCTCTAGTGTGAAGCGAGAGGGCGTGCCAGACTTTTACTGACTAAAATCCAGTCTGTTCTTCCTTCTATGCCGTCTTTCCAGGGCTCAGGGCTTCACATAACTCATGGGCACAAAATGGAACCCGTTTAAACGAGCGTCCAAGAACATGCCAGATGCACTGAAAAATGGAATTATTCCATTTTAATACCAATGAACTAATACCACTGGTATCTGTTTGAACGAATGTTTATTATCTATTCTGAACGGATACATTGTCGAATGTTAAAATAAATGGTATCACCTTGCAGGACCTTAATCTGTTAAATCGATTAGGTTTGGCTGAGCTGACTGTCGCAAATTCAATTTACTGGTATTTGTTCGTGCAATGAAATAAATTATTTAAAGAGTGGTATTCGTTCAGATTAGGAAGATACTGTACATTTACTTGTCGCATGAATCAAAAAGCTTTGACATTTATTTTATTTTGTTCGTTCAGAATAGGTAATACAATATCGTTCAAACAAATACCAGTGGTATTAGTTTGTTGGTATTAAAATGGAATTATTCCCAAAACCGTGAGGGCTGCGACAGCATTCTGAAGGCGGAAGGAATTGTATCGGACGCGCAAGATGTTGAAGGTTTTACGCGAGTTTTAGGCTGCAATAGAAGTTTTGACAGTATTGTTAGACAGCGCAAGTTTGTTCTGCAGTAGCTTGTGGTTCGAGCGAGTTTTATGGTCGGTTTATGAAGGGCATTATTTGGAACTGTCTGACTGACTGACATATCAACGCACAAGAAAAGCTATAGGAACATTAAATTTTGCACAAAGCTTCCTTTTATCATGTATAAAAGGAAGCATTCTAAGATGGGGTTTTTAAAAATTCAACTTTTAAGGGGACTGTGACTTTTTCGTTTGTATGCAAAATTTTACTCCTTGAGCCTATAAATTTGAGACCCAAATGGATAAAAGAGGTTTACAGTATTACTTTTTAAAAACTACCCTCAAAAGACGGTTTCAAGTTGCTAGTTCGACTATAAGCGACCTTCGGTTCGATGGTATTTGATATTTTGCTCACATCGAATATGTATCTAATGTGTAGGTACCTGCTTTAAAAGATATAATTTTTTTAATAGAATTTTGATTTCAACTTTCTACTTTTAATAGACACGAGTGTACGCAGTACATTGTAATACATACGAGTAATACATAGTAGACTCGAATTTTTTGCTCTTTCTTCTCCATATAGATCTACGCTTTTAAACGTGCAATTTAGTAACCGTTCTTTTTTTAGACTGCCCGCCTTTTTGACTACCCAAAAGTGCCTGTAACTGGTCAATTTGAAATAAATGCTTTTGACTATGACTTTTTACCATATCAGCAAAAGTCAGCTATATTTATGATATTGTCAGGATGGAATTGTAATAAAAGACTTCTTTGTTTTTCAATTTATTAGGTTTATTCTTAGAATCACTATTTTTCCAGTTTGCAAGTTAGTAATGGCAATATCACAATATTCTATTCTGATTTTCTAGGAAGACAGATTTTTCTTAAGCTGTACAGTTTTCTTTGTTTGTATGATTTGGAGTGGCTTCAATAGCTATCTTGCTTCGAAGAATGGCTGTCACTCAGAGGAAACTTGTCTGTCTGTGTCATTGTTCCCTTCTTTGTATAAACCCTAATTGTCTTCCCCTTATCTAAATTAATTTTAGGTCAGCATAACGTTTTTGGATTACGAGATTGGTCGAAAGAGTCCGAGTCTGTGGGTGAACGTGGGTGAATATTGGTCAGTAAAAGTCTGACACTCCGTCTCGCTCCCCACAGAGTAGGAGAAATTATTTGAAGATTTCCCACGCAAAAACTAAAATCTACTTCCTCCATATCTATCCTTTCTTGAGTGACTATTTTTATCAGGATTATTTTTCGTTTTTTCTGCTCTATCCTATTCTAAAAGGCATTCGTTTTCACAATGATATCGGAGGAGCTCGTGGCTAAATAATAACAGCCGCACAGGCCGATCTTCAAGGTTAAGCAACGCTTGCCTAGGTTGGTCTGTGGATGGGTGACCATCTTAATATAACGAGTTTCCTCCGTGCCTCGGAAAGCACGTTAAGCCGTTGGTCCCGGCTGTCATTTGTAGATCTTTGGCAGTCGTTACGGATAGTCAGAAGCCAGTAAATCTGACTCCAGTCTTGCCATGAAGTACCGTGTTACCCCAGTTAATGGGTTGTGGAGGTCTGGTAGGCAGCCGCTCCTCGTAAAATACTGGTATTCAGCTAAATCCGGCTTGACTGGAAGCCGACCCCAATATAGTTGGGAAAAGGCTAGGCAGATGATGATGATTGTTCTGCCTCGAGTTTTCTAACCCTCAAAAATTGAGTTAAAGCGGAATATACGATAACAAAGGTGACATTGTGATGATAGTGAAGTACCAATTTACAAGAACAATAGTACGCACACCTTCTAATCAAAATATTTGATTCGTAAGTACCATTACTTTAATAGGCAAACGCGTTCTGGTAATAGCGGTCTTAATCTTGGATCCCGGAGCATCTACCGATCGTAAATGTGAAGCCCTCAAATAAATTCAGACTTTAGTACCTGGTATTACGAATCAGTCTAGCTTGGACCGTTGCCCTGGTTTATATCATTTGTTCCTCTTCAGTTGGGCTTGGTTATGGGATCTACGAACGGTGCTTGCTCCCAAATTCCTAGATAGAGACCATCAAATAATATTGCGCGGTGTCAATTTGCATCAAATATAGATTTATTACTAGATACCGACCGATGATTTAGTTTCGGTTTTGGCCAGTTTCGGCCAAAATCCTGGTTTCGGCCTCAGCTAAAAAGTGACTGGAAATTCGACTCAATCCAAACTACCGTCTTTGAGCCGACGATTGAAACTGAAACCCAAAGTCTGTCTGCTTTTTTCGATAATTTAGTATTTTATTAAAGTACTACATAATTGAGCATAGTAGATAAAAAATAAATACATTTATAATAGTAAACATATGTAGTTAGGAATAACTGTACTGAAATATAATCTTTCTATTCAAAGGTTCAGTTGAAAACGAGCGTCCGGCAACTGCTACGAAGTTGTCTAGCTTTTTAAGTTTAATTAAATTTTCAATACAAGAGTTATTCGTTCATTGAACGAACGCAGGTAAGCATGCACCCCTTTCGGCGTAAATTTGACGCAAATGTAAAATGAACATTTCAAAGAGATTTCTAGTAAACACAAATATACCTACGTTTCATAGAAATGGTTTTGAAGTAAAGTTATTAGTGTACTGAACAAGTTATTAATGCACTGAAACACTTCCATGTATCCTTTTGTGACTGACTAGTTTGTAACTTCATTTATAAAGTGTTTCCTTGAATTTGAATAATACTTAGTTTACTAACGAGTCTTCATCAAAGCGTACCTCTAAATTAATAATATGTGGAAAATGTCGAAGTTGAAATGCACCTAAAATAGATGAACATTAATTTTGTTCTGTTTATTTTAGTAATAAGTGTAATATACATATAATGTAACATAGATTTTTTTTTAAATTGAATGCCAAATAAACATGTTTTCTAGTCTTCAATTTTTTGTTGTTTCGGTTTCGATTATGGCCGAAACTGGATTAGAAGCCGAAAATTCAGTTACGGTTTCGGCTTTGGCTGATAATCGTGGTTTGGTCGGACACTATTTATTACTATAATAACATGATTTTATTTGTCGTTTAACTCGTGTTTACTACGAAAGTCTGTAATGAAAAGCAAAGTGGTGTCCATCGGAGTGAGACTTTAACTTAAATGGTGTGTCTTCGTCTTAAACATTTATTAATACATCTCTGTTTACGTAGAATTCATCTAGATTTTATTGTTCATTCGTTTGCCAATAATAATAAAATATAAGATTACAAGAATATCTTAGGTGCTTTAAAAATATTTGTTCTTTTCTTTCTTTCTTGCAATATATTGCAACTGGCGTCTTAGCTAGGTTAAATCTCAGAACAAAAGAATGCTGTTTTTCTGTTCTGTGGGTAAAATAGTAACCTGTGTTAAAGACACTAGTTCCATTTCCCACAGGAGTACATTTTCTTACATTAGTTCTACCTACAGTCAATTAAGATTAAGTACCGTAATCCTAATTATCTTGAATTTAATGTATTAATAAAACAAGGCGTAGGTAATTCTAATTAATTTGAATTAAATAATATATAAATAATCATGAATAATAAAAATAATAGGCATATTTATTTACTTAACAATTAATGTATAAAAATTGAAAATCAAAATAAAAAGATGAGAAAGAAAACTCATTGCTGAGTTAAGCTCGCATTTGTACATGAACTATCTACCTATGCCACCAGTTGTTTATTAAGTTTTTGTGATCCATTATGGTGAATGTGATAGTGATTTGTTTTTATTTGTAAGTGTATATGTTTTATAAGTAAACAGTTCGATTATTACATTACCCTCAAAATTTCCAATATTCGATCGAACTTTTCTCCAATTTTCTCTCCACTTCGTATAGGGTTTCTAATCCTTAGTCGTCCTGTGTCACGCTAGCGATACTATTACTCCGGATCCCATCCTCGTATTCTACTGGAACTAGATTGCAGGTAATTGCATGATTGCGAGGGTTAATCTGAAACCAATTTGGATTCTGGAGAACGTTCGTTGGTCCTTACATTCTATCTGTAAGAGCTCAGTGGGTATCTAGTTATGTCTCATTGTATCTAATGATGTGTTTATAGGGGTCGTTGGCAGAAAATTGATAGTAATAGCAATAGCTGCATGGGTCAATCTCCTAAGTTAAACAACCTTTGCCTAGGTCGGCCTCAATCGTTGTATGGATCGATCTGCAAACTTACGCCCGTTTTCAATTAACTATCTATCTACAGTTAGAGCCACTAAAGATAAACAAATCTATCCTTTTACCCTTACTTGCTTTCCTATAACCTACCGACGGAAAGCATTTCCTACCAAAATAGAAATCTTACTGTTTATCTTGGATAGCTATTTATCTATGAACTGCGGTAGGTTATTGGAAACGGGCGTAAGTTAAACAACCTTAGCCTAGGTCGGCCTCAATAGTTGCATGGATCGATCTGCAAACTGAAGCAACCTTTGCCGAGGTTGGCCTGCTTCTTGACATACCGGGACTCCTTCATGACTTACATGACGACCAATTGGAACTGTGCACTAGCTTCTGATGTACCCATGTAGGCCTATTATAAATAAAAAAAATATGTTTTTGTTTTACCTGGAAATCACGTTAAGCCTTTGGTCTTAACACTAATTTCTAAACTATTAACCGTCATTACGAATAGTCTGAAACGACACCAGTCTTACCAAGAGATGTCGTGTCACCCATTTACTGGGTTGTGTTAACTTGTGTTGGTCATAAAGGTAGCTAGTAAATTAATAAAGAACAAAAAACAACTGCAATCAGTACCAGCCCCAAAATATATATAATGGGAAATAGCTAGAAAGATTAATTGTAAGTAATAACGTGTTAACAAGGCGGAACATTGTAACTTAATTCAAACGTGCTTCCCTTTACGTTTCGCAGCTTACAACAGGAAAGGACCCATTAATATGTTACTTAAGGTGGAACCACTGGTTTTATTTCTTTTTCTTGTTTTTCGGGGTAGATGCCTTGCGTTATGCAGCGTTTTCCTATGAATTTCCTCGCTCTCATGGTCTTGGCTACCTTCTTTGGCGTGCTGCTTCGCAGAAGGAAGTAACTGCTTACCATTCCCTCATACTTTCGTGAGGACATGGCGGCTACAGTGCTTTTCCCACGTAGAGAAGACCTCCACCGTACGCATCACCATGCCCAGCCTTACATTGCTAAATAGTTGCTTAGATCATCCTCAAAAATATGATCAAGCTCACTATGTTAAACAGCATCGCGAAACTTCCTAAAATATGTCTCGTAGTGGATGGAAATAACATCTACTTTTATTTAATTTATCTTCACATTGATATGAGCTTAGTATAGGAAACAGAATAGCTCCTAGGTTAGGTCAAATATTAAGATCAAGTCTTTTACGAAAACTGAATAATAAGGGATGATCATACCCTCAATAAAATATTTCGATAAGTCAGTCAGGCCGTAAATCATTAAATATACTCTGAGAAAATAATTTGAGACGAGTTCAATATTGTTCTTTTCCTTAGGGGTTGTTGAAGACGACCCGACGATGAAAAAAACTCTTTGAAAGTTCTTGTTGAAATATTTCATGCTCTATTTGATGTCTGTTTCATTAGAACTGGTAACAAAATTGTTTGCAGTTTCTATGACAAATATTTGTTGTTTTGATGATAGACAAACTTGTTTTAAGTTACAGTTGTAGAATCACTCACTTCAGTCAGCGGTTTTCCTGCTTGAATGTGGAACTTATCTAGAGGGAACATACTCTTGGGACAAAACTATCCTATGTGCTTTGCCAAGACATATTTTCTACTCGCGTGCCAAATTTTATCCGAAGAGTCGGTTTGAGCTCGAAGGAATAATAATCATACACACACACACACGAAGGTATATATGTTCAAGCTTTCGTCTTTTCATTATTATTATTATATTATATTATTAATCGAATTTGGCCCCTCTTTCTTTCTTAGTGCTCGCGTACATCATAAAAGGAAACCTTGTGCAAAACACGGTCCTAGTCCCAGTAGTTTCGGCTGTGCGTTGAGAGGTCAGTCAATTTCTCCTTTTATATACATATATTTATAGTTGGGCAATGGGCCTCATCAGAAGGCTTAAAGTCACCCAAAGAGCAATGGAAAGGGCTATGCTCGGAGTCTCCTTGCGCAATCACATCAGGAATGAAGATATCCGCAAGAGAACTAAGGTTACCGACATAGCCCGAAGAATTGCCAAACTTAAGTGGCAGTGGGCAGGGCACATTGGTCGTAGAACAGATGGTCGATGGGGATGGAAGGTTCTGGAGTGGCGGCCACGTACCGGAAGACGCAGCGTCGGAAGGCCTCCCACAAGGTGCACCGACGACCTGGCGAGGGTCGCGGGAATCCGATGGATGCGAGACGCGCAGGACCGGTCGCTGTGGCGACGCTTGGGGGAGGCCTATGTCCAGCTGTAGACGTCTTTCGGCTGAGATGATGATGATGATGATGATTTATAGTTATCATAACTAATATTATAAATGTGAAAGTGTGGATGTTTTGATACTTAATCACGCAAAAACGGCTGAACAGGTTTGGATTTAATTTGGCATGCACATGGCCTTTGACGTGGAAAGGAACATAGGGTATATTTTATTCCGATTCTTGAACACGCGGACGAAGTCGCGGGCGGCTGCTAGTAGATATATATATACATACTAGCAGCCCGTCCCGGCTTCGCACGGGGTAGACAATTATTTATTTTTGGAATTTTTCCCGTCAAATGACTACCCTACATATCCTACGCTACCCTACCCTACCTTCCCTACACTACCCTACACTACTCTACACTACCCTACACTACCCTACACTACCCTACACTACCCTACACTACCCTACACTACCCTACACTACCCTACACTACACTACCCTACTTTACCCAACTTTTTTTTTTTTTTTAGATAGGTATAAACTATCCTATCTCTCAAGTTGGATCGAACTGCACATGGTGTGCGAATTTTATTATAATCGGTTAAGTGGTTTAGGAGTCCATTGAGGACAAACATTGGGACACGAGATTTATATATATTAAGATATCGATAATGGTTTGCGTACTGGCCAGTAACAATAACGATATCATTCTCCGTAACTACATATTGTGAAACAAAAGCATTACGGCAATGGATCCGGATATTTTATATAATGTGTTTGATTTATTATAATTATTATTATCGTAGAAAGCTTATAGTTTCATTAATTTCCATTGTTATCAAAACTATTTTGAGTCTTCATCAATGTTTCCCTATGATCCTATAGGAGTTACCATACTTTTTTTTTTATTGGTATAATCCAGCGCTTGACCGTAATCCCACCTCATGGTAAGCAGTGATGCGGTCGTTGATGGTGAGGCGCTCTAGTTTATTAATAGCCTATTCTATTCACTATTATACTAAAAGCAGGAAAATAAAAATAATAATAAATTTATAATAATATTGCTCTTTTTATTAAATGGTTCGGTATTTTTCCTATGTCAGAAAACTATATGCATACTCGTAGATATATTGATAACAAACTTCATAGACGTCAACCTTTATGAAGTTACATCGGAATATAACAGAATAACAGCCAAACCCCTTAAGACGGGTGGGGAACCGATTCTGAAAGCCCTCCAGAAGCTGTTTGATTCCGTCATTCCCTAGGGAAAAACGACACAGGCGTGGATCAGAAGTGTTGTTGTAGTCTTCTATAAGGAGGACAATAATGCCCTACATGAGAATTACAAGCTCATCTCCCTTCTGAGCCATGTCTACAAGCTGTTTTCCAGAGTCATCACGAACCGTCTCGTGACCAGGTTTGACAACTTTCAGCCCCCTGAAAAAGCTTGTTCTCTTGTCTTTAACACGGTAGACCACATATATATGCAGCATTTTATACAAAATACTAAAGAGTATAATCCGCGTTTCTGTGGCCTAAAAAACCTTCGATTCGATCGAGACATGGGCTGTACTGCAGTCTCCCCATAGACGCCAGATTGACTATAGGTGTACTAATGCACTGAAGTGTTTGTACGAAAATGATACCAAGTCAGTCCGTTACTTAAATGATGATATAACATCGAAGATATTAGTTAACTTTCAATAAAGACCAAAATGTCGTATAAGTACTAATGATTATAATAATTATGCTTCATTAGTAACTATAAATTTTATACAAAATATCGTATAAATACTAATATTACTAAGGGCCTGTTTCACAATGTCCGAGTAGGCACTACTCACTGAATAAATTCAAAAATGGAAAAGAATTTGTATGAAATTATATGCCAAGTAGGTAATATACTCGAAACTTAATCATAGGTGGTGAAATAGGCCCTTATTATTATGCTTAATTGGTACGAGTAACTATAAAGTTTGTATTTGGTACAAAGTAATGTTCAAAAAAGAAATAATTATCCACCTACGAAAATAACACCTAAGTTGGATTTGGTCACACGTGTGAGGAAAATTAGATACGGTCTTTTATGGCATAGAAATTGGCGATAAAAATACCTTCTACTTGTAAAAGATACAGTACTAAAGAAACCAAAAAACATGAATTATTTGGAACACTTATTCAAAGCTAGCCACGTGAATGCTCCACGGAAAACTAAATGCTGGTACAAAAGGTATCCTACGTTTTAATCCAGGTCATGTTCTACTTTCAAAATTATAGGGATATCATCTTGCGATTTCTTCCGCTTTAGGTGGAGAGGTGGGAGTGTCATAATTTTACTGACTAAACCTTCAGTTGCCCTTTTCGAGGGCTACGGTATCTCCTTCGAACAATCCGCAGTCGTTACAGGCATCGTCCCCAACTGACTATGGCGATATTGCCGACATCGCTTTGCACATAATGCGCCTTCGACCCGCGTTCAAGTCCTTATCAGATGGCCGAAACCTTGAACTACTCAATGCTCACCGTCCCAAAAACCCGCACCTACGTGACCGGGCATTACTCCCGATGCCCGGGGTTCACAGTCGTGGAGTCGGCGTAAGGCTTATCTCTCGTCTCACGGTTTTAGCCGCCTCCTTCGCTCTCATTACTGCTTCGCAGAAGAAGGTCACGCCTCCTGCTCCCTCTCGCTGCGTACCCGTTCCTGAAACAGAGCCAGATACTTTCTAACCAGTCCAGACATTGAAATGAAATTACAAAAACAAAAAAATGTTAAATAGTCCTAAAGACAGTTACTTTTATTTTATTAGATTAGTAGGTTAGGAAATAACCAGCAATAACAGTTTGCGAAACACGTAATACACTAATGACATCAAAACCGCCACTCTCGTAAATTTTGCATTTATTTCTTGAAACACATAACGAATTTACATATTGCCAATATGTAGCTTATTTAGGTGAACATGACGTCGGTCGGCACTTTCGATTTTACACACGATTTGTGTTCACGTCACGACAATCATCTGTATGGCCGTCACGTGAACTTGCACGGCTTCTCGTGTGTGCAAATAATATTCCACTCAAAATGTATTGAATTGTAGAGAAAACAAATTCTTCGACACGCACTAACACATTCCTGCTTCCGCACTTGCGGGGTCGCGTGACACGAGCAACTCTATCTATTTATTTTTCAATATTTTTACGTCCCCTCCTACACATTATCCGATCCGATATCGGTATCAGACGCCGATCCGATATCGGGGTAAGTAAAATGTATGAAATATGTACCTGTCTTTCATATTGTCCGGCCCGATATCGGATATCGGAGCACAGCATTTCATACATTTTACTTACCCCGATATCGGAGCGGCGTCCGACACTGATATCGCATCGGATAATGTGAAAACGCTCTGAGGCTGCGTTTTAGTCCATTTGAGATAGCGATTTGTAAAAACGAAGTGCACGTGCACAACATGGCGAGGTTCACAATCTGTTAGTACAAATATAAAAATTACATTTTCGATACCGATACCGGAAAAATCAAAAACTGAAAAAGGCTTTCATCGAGTCGAAATTCTAAAATCTAGAACATCGATACCAACTAGCTAGCATGTCGGTATTCTACGAACTAGGAGTGTGGGTCGGAATTGTACGATTTAATCCCGCCAATCCCATTTCATCATTGGAGCACTATTAGGCGTACGGCTTTGCACCACAGGTACGTGTAGACCTCCCACATAATACGTACAAAACGTTTTAGGAACGAATTCACTGAGCGTACAACTTTTTTTACGCAAATTGTGCATGCGTGCAAGGACTTTTGCCAGAAAAGCAAGACCAGCAGACCAGCAAGATGGCTCGCCCCTTCGCGGGAGACCGTGTGGTCTCCCCGCACCATGCGAATGGCCATAACCTTCTGGCAAGCGCCAATGGCTTTCGCAGCGACGGTGCCCATATTAGAGCTCTGTAAAGGGCCATGGATCGAACGATCCCCGCGTAAAGTCGCCGGCAGGATTACGCGTACGATTTAGGAGTGAAACCCATCATAGTCCGGTTTTTCCTGATAGCTA
Organism: Mythimna separata; assembly: GCA_030763345.1. Taxonomy (NCBI): domain Eukaryota; kingdom Metazoa; phylum Arthropoda; class Insecta; order Lepidoptera; family Noctuidae; genus Mythimna; species Mythimna separata. The sequence goes on along the minus strand of CM061167.1, from coordinate 13,192,257 downwards.
CAATCTAGGAATTATTTGGGACAAGAGTAAGAAGCCTACTTTTAGGCAAGCAAGTGCTATCGTCAACCACATCATCGTATACCTACCGTTGAGATAAGCAGTGGTAAACGCAAACCTATCTATAATAATTAGAAACTTCGAATATCTGACACAAATTAAACTTCCAATGAATTTCACCGGAACACAGCGAGCCTAGTGGAAGCAAAAGATATATATCGAGCGAATTAGCGCAAACTTAATTACGTAAAGTGAATCCTGCCGGGCCATAGAGATAAAAAGAGCTTTATAATGGAACTTGACAAATGTTCGTAGTTTAACAGCCAACTTAAATTAATCTGTGAGTTGCAAACACGGAAACGAAAGTAGGAAGACAGTTTAGAGCCTATATTCTAGTTATATATTGTGTGTATTAAATAGTGGGTACGCAACTAATTGACGGCAGAGCCATTTAGAATATGTTTAATTGCTCAATACATGATCATTAACAAAGACGCGGCACGCGGAAATATGCAACGGTATTAAATTGTCGAAGTATTTTTTTTTATCGCGGCGCGCCTATCAAAACTATTTAAAACAAGATCTCCCAAAATATTCGATCAGTTATTCTTTTTAAACCAACCAGGACCTCAAGTCTGCTATTAGAATTATATCAGAATTATCGATCATTGGCTTCATAATTTTTAATTTTGTCAAGATTGAAATCAACAATTATGAAGCCAATGATCAAAAATTCAGATACAATTCTAATAGCACACTTGAGGTCCTATAAGTACACTAAACAAGATTACATGTCGCGTAAATCCTTACATTAGTAACTTCAGAAGCGGATTTACAATGGTTACAGCACTAGAATAGGTCTAACAGAGATTTAAATGCCTATTAGCAACACAAGTATAAAATTTATATAAGGCTCAAAGCTCCCATTGTCCGCGGGCGGAACTGGTCCAACAATGAGGCGACAGGTGAAGTAGCTTTTAAAATAAAAACCTTTTAAAACAGTCTAGCGTCGTGGAGAGCGGCGCTTTTGTGAAACAGAAGAAAAACGTTAAGACCTACAGCCAACAATAGCTTTAGATGATTCATGGAGATGGTATTAGTTTCTTATTCTTTGAATACAACAGTTTGCGCCGTTGTCTTTTGTTACTGTGATAGTTTTGAATTTATTGTAGGGGTCTAGGTAGACTAACCGTAGGTATAATTTTATATAGTTTGCCTTGACATGCTTTAATAATATTGGATACAATTACAGGAGTAATAGCCAGATCACAATTTATTAACACGCATTTTCGAGTCACTTTTTCAAAATACTTAATCATATTCGGCCGTTTATATCGACCCCTGTCTCGGTAGAATTATACAAATATTTCACTGCCAGATTCAGATAAACCAACGGTACAAGAATAACAAATGATGACCTAATCTCAATAAAAGAGAAACAAAAAAGAGTGAGCAGCGAGAAAAATCTGGTAATACATAATGTTAGTGAATTCTCTGTTACAAAGCAGTTCTTGTTTACAAATGTTAAGAAAAACCGAGTCGGCAAGCGAACGAAATTGGGGTAAATCTATTATTTCCAGGCGTGTGACGGCGATAAGGAAAACTTCACATCAGGAATAAAAAAACTTCATTGAAATATCTGGCAGGTGAGATATACCAGAATACGGTTACAAAGGGATTTAGGCAAGAATATAAATTACTTAGAAAACAATAAAAGTGGAAAATTGAAAAGTTACGACTCACTTTATTGACTACTAGCTTTTGCCCACGACTTGATCCCTGTAATGTTGGTTATTGCAGATGTAAATTTGAATTGAAGCCAGATAAATATAATACCGAATAGCCTTTCTTGGTCTTCAAGCTTACGTGATGTTTTCTTTGGAGTAGTCCATATAGAAAAATGTTCAGTAGTTGAACCGTGCAAGCAAAATAAACAGACTGTACAACTTTCATATTGGTGCGGATTATGTTAGGCATAAAGCTAAAATTTTAATAATTCAGTTTTTTAGCGTTGGAACAATGTTTGAGCCCGGAGCTTAGCTGCTGGTATCAGCTGTCGATTGTAGATCTTTGACAGTTGTTCCAATTAGTAAGAAGCTAGTAAATCTGATATCAGAGTGCCAAGGGGTTTGATGTTACCCAATCACTAAGACCACAATGTCAAGGTTTGATAGACATCCGCTCCATGTAACATACTAGTACCTACTTGTATACTAGCTGTACCAGCATGCAATTAATCTGAAAGCCGACCTCAACATAATAATAATAGTCCTCCCGAATTTCAATCACGATGGCCAATCTCAACAGAGATTAGCCAAGGACGCAGGAAATGTTATAGTGCTCTAGTGTGTGCAAAGACAAAGGTGTATTCTCTGTTCCTTTTGTCTCATAAACTAATGGGATGGCAATCTGACAAAATCGGAGAGAGATCAGGCGCAGAACTAACTAACGAATTTACGTACTTTCTGAGGCACGGGTGTACCATACTTTTAACTATCTAATTCGGGCAGCTACAGAGTAATTCTCAATAGCATTTTGTGTACGACTTGGGGATCGAATCCAGGAGCTTGTGACCTCGAGACCGACGATGCAGTCGCCCCGTCATCTATATTAATATTATAAAGCTGAAGAGTTCGCGCAAATCTCAGGAACTACTGGTCCGATTTGAAAAATTCTTTCAGTGTTAGATAGCCCATTTATTGAGAAAGGCTACAGAATATATACAGGGTGTAAAAAGACCGATCACAAAGCCGATAACTACACATTCTGTACATGTAATTAAGCAACTTTAACCAAAAATAATTGCTGGGAAAAAACTTTTTTTTCATCTTTAAAAAATAATTAATTAATAATAATTTCGATCAGCTGAGCGTTCGGCCGCTCGCGCTTGGTCGTTGAACCGACCGCACGCTTGTGTGTGTTTGGCACTCGTTGTGTTTAGTTTTCGTTGCATTTTTCTAACTTCAAATGCGTAATTGGTTGTGAAAAATTGATAATTTTGATAATGTTTGTTCAGAAGAAAGTTTACTAATGATACTTGGAATACAATTTTGAAAAAAAAACCGAAAAAAAATGTTGACTTTGACCTTCGGGGTTTTCGTTTTCGTTAAGGGTCTTTTTACACCCTTTATAATCACGCTAAGGGCCTATTTCACCACCTATGATTAAGTCTCGAGTATCTTACTTGGCAGATAATTTCATACAAATTCTGTCAAATTTTTGAATTTATTCAGTGAGTAGTGCCTACTCGGACATTGTGAAACAGGCCCTAAGACTAAACTAACTCTACACGCGGAAGTTAGTTAAAAATATAGAGCACCGTTTTGACTCTTCAGCCTACATAAATTATAATAGTTGATAGGTCTAGGGAGGAAACTCAAGTCAAGTGAACGTACTTAACGTGTTTGCACCCCAATTTCACGTTAACTAATTATCAGCTCGCTCTGACGATTAATTAAGTAGGTACGTAATTTTACGAGAGATTAAGGTCAAAGGCGGTTAAGTTTTCGATTATAAAATAATTTATAATTGGCCACTTTTACCACACAGTTGGTTTTCGGCAGGGAAACATAACAAATATTTAATGCCTTTCACTGTTTCGCAGTCATGCGTAAAGTGACGATGATGCGACCATACCTTTTTACAGAAATTATTTTATGTTTCTAGTAGGCATATAAAATATTTTTTTTGTAAAATGGTCATCGTTCTGTCGAGTAGCAATTTTATGGGGAAACTTTACAAACAATGGTAGATCCCATACTTAAATGATTACTTTTAGGGCCTGTTTCACAATGTCCGAGTAGGCACTACTCACTGAATAAATTCAAAAATGTGACAGATTTTGTATGAAATTATCTGTCAAGTAAGATACTCGTAACTTAATCATAGGTGGTGAAATAGGCCCTTATACTAACATCTATTGAATAAAGCAGCCCGTATAGTGAATGCATTCTTTAATTAATTATTAGGTATCTATGATATCGTTCCTATAGGTACCTACTCCATTACACGAAAATTAAAACTCAAGTTCGTGGCAAAGCTCCATCTTTTATTTTAAATCCCTAATTATCTCTGGTAATCTGTTCATTTAGTACAATACTATGTTTTCATTACATTATGAACCCAGCACGGTTCAACTGCGCACTAGTTCGATAATGTACCTAGTTAAAACCTTTTTGTTAAACCTCTTTGACACGTAAAAAAATCATTATAGTACTTACAAATTAGTAGATATCTAACTTGATTATCTCATGCAATTTCGTATTTGAATAAACCGTTTTAACTTGTACTTGTTCAATCATCAAAATCAATGACGTACCTCTTTTGAAAATCAAATATAAGTAAATTGAAATTTCGCAGTAATTTATACTTAAGGTCCCACTTTGCGCGGGCTTGAACTCACTGGCGGGCGGGGCCATAAAGCACGCTGTCTCACTTGACATCGTGCCCGAAAGAGATAGTATCAGTGATGAGCGGTTAGACGCTAGTCCTCACGCACGACGCGACGTCTGCTTTGCACATAGCGCTCCGAACCGTTCCGAATAAAAACGAAATTACACGATGCACACATGTCATACCGTTTCGGTTGTTGCGGTGTGTGCCGCTCGAATTCGAAAAACAAAAGATTTAAAATAATACCTAAGAGGGTTTTCACATTATCCGATCCGATATCGGTGTCGGACGCCGATCCGATATCCGGGTAAGTAAAATGTATGAAATAAAGTACCTGTCTTTCATATTGTCCGTCCCGATATTGGATATCGGAGCACGGCATTTCATACATTTTACTTACCCCGATATCGGATCGGCGTCCGATACTGATATCGGATCGGATAGTGTGAAAACGCTCTTACGTACCTTGGTTCGTTTCTCGGCAATGAAAAAAAAGACAAATTTTCATTTGTTTTCTTATTTTGATACCCTTCTACTGCACAATAAGGCTTGAAACTGCGTTAAGCGGGCACCCGCGCGGGTTCATACAAAAGTGCTCCGTCGCGGGGACCAGCGCGGGTGTCCGTCACGGGGAGGCGCGCCCCGCACCCACGCAACGGGGCCCGCCTCCGTGCGACGGAACCCGTCGCGGGGGCACGCGCGGTCCCCGCCAGGGAACACGCACGGGCTTGTTCAGGGCTGTCATTTCATCATTTGACAAAAATGACATAACGAATGTTGCCACTTTTTTGCAATTCTTAAATAGTGATGTACCTCAACCGTAAATTGCCGTTAATAAAATCAAATATTTAATGAATGATATTTATTTTGCAAATAGGTTTTCACAAACACTTTTACACATCAATTTTTTTGTTGGACTTTTTTTTACTAGATGAGGCCGGTGTTTACTAACTGACTACCCTGAGAAGAAACACCGAAACAAACTCAGAATTCTAACCGATATGAAGACTGGTTAAAAAATATTCTCCCAAAATTGAAACAGAATGCAGTTATACTGATACTGTATACTGCAATCGGTTTTAATTTTGGAAGAATATTTTTTAACCAATATAATAATAAGTAATAATTATTTTTATAATTTTATGTTTGTATGGTGACAAGTTCCAATAATTGCCTTATTTTTTTAACGTTCTGCCGCTGTGTAAGGAAAGTAGTAAACGATAAAACGAATATTTATAACCCGAATAGGTTTTATCGTGTACGGGAACAAAATTGATAGCTTCTGATTTTTTTTCTAATCGATTAATAAATATAAAAAGTTACGATTCTACAAACCGGTACCGTAGGTGCAACACTACCTACAAGAACTGGCAATATTATTAGTAAGTTGGACTAGCGACACTGCGTAAATCGGTCTCCGCGACGGGTCCCCGCGACGGGGACCGTCGCGTAGCCACGGAGCCCACCCGCGTGTCCACGCGCGTAGACACGCGACGGTTGCCCGTCGCGGGCGCCCGCTTAACGCAGTTTCAGGCCTAATGATCAGACACAACGCCCGTCTGGTCGCGCGCCGTGCTCGTGTACCTCACCTCACAGAGCGCTGTGGCGCCGCACTGAGTTCACCTTCCTATCGTCCGCGGACGTGGGCCACATGACCGGCCTGCTGTGCAGCAGCAGTTGCTCGGATCAGACGCAACACCCGCCTCGCTCAATTGGGCAGTTGCCTGACCAGACAAAACATCTCTCTGGTCGGATGATGCACTCTAAAGACTAAACAAAAAAAACTAGGGCTGTTGCCCGGACCAGACACAACATCTATCTCGCTCAATTGGGCAGTTGCCTGAACCAGACACAACACCCGTTTCGCTCAATTGGGCAGTTGCTCGGACCAGACACAAAACCTGTCTCGCTCAATTGGGCAGTTGCTCGGACCAGATACAATACCCGCCTCGCTCAATTGGGCAGTTGCCTGGACGAGACACAACACCCGTCTCGTTCAATTGGGCAGTTGCCCGACCAGACATAACAACTCTCCGGTCGGAAGATGCACTCTAAAGACTAAACAAAAAAAACTTGGGCTGTTGCCCGGACCAGACACAACATCCATCTCGCTCAATTGGGCAGTTGCCCGAACCAGACACAACACCCGTTTCGCTCAATTGGGCAGTTGCTTGGACCAGACACAAAACCCGTCTCGTTCAATTGGGCAGTTACCCGACCAGACATAACATAGCCGGTCGGAGTGGAGTGGAATTTCTGGATTCGGTCCCCACGCTCAAGGCCCGCGATAGAAGCTATGCAATTGCTTTAAAAAAATACAGTCGAATTGATAACCTCCTTCTTATTTTGAAGTCGGTTAATAAAGCGTAGATATTATAGGTAGTGAACAAACACGTCATACGAACGATATAGGCCGCAGTAGACTGAACCAAACTCAGACAGCTGCGCGCGGCGCTTTCAAAACACGTCGTCCCCCCGCACCGCAATCGGGGGTAACTTTATTCAGTGAGATGCACGATAGTTCTGAGTAAAAGGCGTGCGTGATAAAATACAAAAAGGCCTTTGGAAGAAGGGGTTTTACGAAAAAACCACTGCATCAATCAATTTCAAATAAAATTTATTAAATTCTTCGATAAATTTGCTGTGTCGGTACAGGCTTCGTTTTTGAAATTTGATGCTTCTTTTATTTCTAATTTACGCTCAAAGTTGTGTTAAAATTAGCCAAAAAAACGAAACTTTAGAAGCTCGTAACTTTTTATTAGCTTATTATTTTACAATTCTGCTTCCGTACAGACAAAATTAATAATTAGACAAAACGATATCATGTTTAACTTTGGATGTACATGGTCAAATAGTGGAGTAAAACCCCCCCGAAGTTTGTATGGAAAAAATGTTGACTTGAGTCGCCTTAAGTACAAATAACCAAGGTGCGACCGCATTTAACCTTAAGTAATCCTTAAATTAATATTTCTAACTTTACATGAATAAAGTGTTTTTTTTAATTGAATGAGATTTAATGTTCAACGAACTTTCGATTTGATTTACCTTTTTATTTGTTACCTATGTTTCTGTGTCCTTACAATGTCCATAAATGTACCTTATATTTAAGCCTATTGTAACATCCTTATACATTATTATTATGCAAATAAATGAAATGAAATATGTTCGTATTGTGTCCCAGATTCAGTTTATTGTGACCGTAGGTAATAAATTTATTTATATCAGGCAATATCCGGCCGGCAGAGGGAAAGGTATTGGGACCTTATTAACACAAGGCATAATGAGCAAATTACGATATAAGACAGTGATTCATTATATACAAGTAATTTTGCAACATACGATACATTTAATTACGAAACCCCGGTTTTAGGAATTTATCTAAACTAATATTATAACGAGGAAAGATTTCATTTTTTGTAAAGATGTAACTCATAAACTATTCGACTAATTTAAAAAAAAATCGGAATTAGAAAAATACTCCTTATATGTATAACATAGAATTGTTTAAAAAAAATAATAGAGATCCCTACCTTAATTGGAACAATGTAACTAAGTATAAAAGTATAAAAATGTTGCCTATAAAAGTCATTATTTTGCATGCACTGCTATTGATGATGAAATCACAAACAACCACAGAACTATAACACCATGCCTTTTTAAAAATCTAATCTTTTATTTAATAAATGTTTATAAAAATTCAGTAGAAAATTAAAAGTATTTAAAAAAAAAAGTAATGAGTAAACCTCCGATCATATTTCCATTATTAAAGTTAAAATGGGAGCGAAACTTTCGCAATTATCGAAGCAGGGATCTAGATTCTGTTGCATCTCTATTCTTAACTACAAATTCTCAATTTATGGACCGACTCTCTGGCTAGGTACCTACACTAACTTTTGCCAGTGGTTTCGCCAGGAAAAAATACAAAAATCTAGTGGAACTAGTGACCTCACCATCGACGATTGCATCACTGCTTACCATTAGATGGGATCGCTGTCAAGCACTAGTTTATAACCATTAAAAAGAAATACCACGAGTACGTAGGTTTTTTTGAGTGGGAAATCATCAAAATGACTTCTCCCGCTCTGCTTTTAATAAAAATATTGCACTTACTCTACATGGGCACTTATAAAACGTCAGAAGCTAGCGCAGGGAGAGAACGGGAGGGCGTGTCAGACTTTTACTGACTAAAACGTAATCCTATTCCTTCTTTGTCTTCGTTCCAGAGTCTCCGGGGAACTCTTTCGTACAACCAAGGGACTTATGTAGGTACTTCCGGAATAAAAAATATGCTATGACCATCTAGGTCATGACTTAGACATGACTTAAATTTGTAATTACGTTTCATCCAAATTCAGTGAGTTATAGTTGCATTTTAGATTAAAACACAAACTTTACTAGAGCCTAAAGATCCAACATAGGCGGTGAAGCGAATCTAACGTTGCGTTTTCTTGTGTGGAATCCGTTGATGTTGTGATGTCCGTTGATGAAGAACATACGTACGCTGCCTTTGCGACACGTTTGGCACTGTGGTTGAGCGATTGACTGCCGCGCTGCGTGTCGCAGGTATGATCCCCGCGTGGAACAAATATTTGTGTAACCTACAGATAAGTGTTCCAAGTCTGGGTATCTAGTTTACAGGTTTGTCATTTGCAAAGCACCTAAAAAAAACATATTCTACGAGTACATACTTTTTTCTATTAACCCAAATGTCAGTAAATACGATAGCCTTCTATCACGGAATTCTAAAAATTCTATAAAATACGAGCAAGATTTTATTGCATGGCAGGACAATTGGAAAGAATGGTAGTCGCCCATCCTTTCTTCTGATTGTCTAGGATGTAAGCTGTCATTTTGATTGGATAGTTGCATAATAGAGGATGCTGCAAGAGGTAAGATGAGATGATGGAGCAGATGTAAACCTTGATTAACTATAATATTGCTTACACAGGCTTCTTGTCCATCTATTGAGCTGTCTGTTGTCTGTCCATCCGTCACTGACATCAATCTATTTCTAATAGATACTACTACAGCTACAGCAAATTGAACAAAATCGTGTCTTTGGCTTTATTGAATAATATCTAATAATATTTTTTTTTTAATATTTATAATGAGAAGACAACTGCAGGGTCTTCCTTTGGTATAAATAGAACGGAATAGAAAGGAATTCATTAAAAACATCTAACACACTGCCACTACATGACATACTAGCTCTTCTTTACTTATACCAACAGACTATTCTCTGCATTTCTTCTAATCTCTCCTTTGTCTGGTTTCAGGTCTTTTAAAAGACCTGCGTTTAGAAAAAAAAATCTTTATGAAACAAGCAGTATCTATGTATAAAATTTTAAAACAGGGTTTCTTTCTATATACGAGTAATTTATAAAATAAATAAAGACATTATAAAGAGCCGTTTACGGAATCTCACGTAGAAGTTAATTAAACCCTAAGTTTCAGTTATTTTGCCATATCTATGAGAGTAGCCACATAAAGGCCAAGAATCATTATACTATGCTCAATGCTGAAGTCGGGACTGCAGGAATACACCGCTACGTGCGGTCAGTGGTAGCCAATAGCTGCTACTTCAAAATGGACTCTTGAATAATAGTTAACAAGTGGGCGACCGCTTGTGGCTGGCCTAATGAGCAGCCACGTATAGTGGGCTTAATACTGCTGCAATACTAGGATTTAAATAAAAAATGGTGCTTTAGCAAAATCAGGGACCATTCGATCTTAAAAAAGATTAAAACATTCAACCCATACTTACCTTCTTCTTTTCGTTAAATTGTTTGTGCCCAGTAGGTTGCTGCGTTAACTGCAGCATCGGTGGCATTCATTAAATCCTCCAAAGTGCAGGTGTATGGATGGGCACTTGGGGCACTCCAACGTGTGCTCATGGTTTTGAACAGGAGCACCGCACTCACATGATAAAATAAAAATATCATATCGGTGTCTTATCTTTATCTATACTTTAATATATACTATAATAATAATCCCCATAATTCTGCCGTCCAGCCCCTAAAGCGCAGTAAAATAACGTAAAAAACCCATGTTTTACTGCGCTTTAGGGGCTAGACGGCAGAATTATCTAGATAAACCAGGTTCACTAACTGAAAGTCCATCACGCAGAGTCTAAAGATCTGAATCTAGAAAACTTCCTTCGGAAGGCGAGCATTTTCTATATAAGTTTTTGTGCAAATTCATAACTTTTCCGACGGGGAAGCCCAGCGGGCAAAAAGTCTGTCTGCCATTTCAGTACATCACTAATTAAACTAGTTCTGTTTTCCACAATAAATTATTTTACTGAAAAATAGAATGGCATTTGACTGTGACAACTTTTTTGTCATTTATTTGTTTTTTATTATCTCTATTCGCCGATATGATATTTTTATTTTTACTTTTTTTTTCAAATAATTGTGACATGAATTTACCTTGTGAAGTATTTCATTTTTTATTTTTTGGCAGGTATTGTAAATATGGGAACTATGTGAAAAAATGTATTTTATTTGTATGCTTTCGAGTAGAATGCAGAGATTCCAGCGAGCGAAATACCGGCCTCAGTTAGTTTAGTTTGACAATAAAATGGTCATATGAAAGTGTATATAAAATCTATTGGCACAATAAATATCATTCATCATTTACTGATAAAGTATAGATTACATATAAATTATATTTATCAGCGGCAACTGTCAAAATATACGAGGGCGTTACATAACGTTTTGGAAATTACATGGACTTTTTTAGTAAAACCTACGTCTAACCTATCCTTTAGGTTATAAAACTTCTACATCGACTTCACCGAAGTAGGGTAAAAACACACGTTTAATGCAGCTCCCTGAACTACTTCAAGATTAAGCTTGGAAAGGCTTCATCTATCAATGTCACCTCTTGGCTAAGTAACAAGGACGGTCTCAAACGCCTTTAAACTAAGAAAAAGTGGACTTTTCTGTAAAATATAGTACCGGTATTAGCCCTAGTATGGGAATATTTCAATTTGCACTCTAGGTTAGGGTTTTGAAAACCCGTATGCAGTTCCTCGCGTAGGTACCTCACCACTCCGAAATATCAGTCGGCCATTTGGCTTTACTATCTGGTCTACCATAATTTTCGTAGACAGAAAGCGATCCCTGATAGTTTGTGGTTTGTGGGCTGAAACTGTTTTCTGTTTCTGACACAATCGTCCGACTTATGTAACACATTCAGAGTCTTTTTCATTTCATAACTTCTGGTTCACCGATGTCTGCCAACACTATTGATCTTTCCATACTTTATGTCGAGTTGAAGGTTGACAAAAGTGTCGGATGAGATCTATCAACGTAAGCTGCACGGCCAGTGGTCGTCGCCGCCACCTTATTATCTGCCGGCGAGTATCGAGCGAGTTCGCAAACCTCACCCAATGATATGGCCGGGCGCAACTTTTTGGGCACGTTGCCAATACAAAATGTCATTTCTTGCCGGCCAGGGAAAGGTAGCCAGAAGTTTATTGCGATCCCCGCGTAAATATCGACTATTGTTCGGAGGTACCAAGGCCCTCGCGTTCAAATGGCGGTAAATACTATCTTTGCAAAGGGGAATAAAGTAATGGAATTCTCAATGTGCGTAGGCTGTATTGTTTTACCCTATTCATTTGTTTTCCCCTTAGTTTGCGCTAAGTTTGGCCGGCTGTGTACTCAGTTTGTAATTCGTGGCTTTCGGCTGAATATAAAGACAAACGATTCGCTTCAGTTAATCTTTCAAGTGCTTCTACAAGTTCCTATGAGTTTTACTGTTAAATGGTGTTCGTTCTAGATTGTGAGAGAGATTTCTCTAGTCTAGACTTGGAGGACGAGTCTTATTACTTTCAAATCAAGTTTTAGATCTGATTGTGGCTGCAGGTGTGGCTTGTTTTGCTGAAATATATTGATCAAATTATGGCCCAAAAGTCAAGTTCATAAACTAATTGAAAGCTCATCGCTCTACCTGTTGCCGGACACAAGTGATTGATGGAACTATACTTCCTCAGAATGAACTAATCACAGTCATTCTAAAACTCATTCGAGCTCGTTTATTAAAACCTTTAAAAAGATAAAGCCCATTCCACGTACACTTTATGGGTTGTGAAATCATAAGAGTTGGAATACCCTAATCCATAAAAATATTAATGGCCCAGCGGTGTGAAGAAACTGATAGTTTACGTAACCGTTCCGACATCCACTAAATTATATGAAAGTGTAATTACACGTATGATCCATTAAGGCGGTCATTTAATGAGAGCGAGTCGGCTGGCGGCGCGAGGGGGAGCACGTGAGCGCTCGCCGCTCGTGCCGGACTCGTTACCGAGCGTTGCGTAACTCCTCTCGGATTGTTCAAATTTTGATTTTATGTTGTAACTAATCGTAGCAGCGAGAAAGGACCTGTTCAGAGCCGAACTCGCCACCGCTCCGCCCTCACCCGCCAGCCAACCTTTCACCACAACTTTCGGAAGTGACGCAATTGTCCATTCTGAATTCCCACTCCCCAATGGTTACCAATAAACAGATTAAGCATCACATTTGGTTTTATTATAAAAATAAAAAAGCTATATTATAATACATAACATAACAGTCGCAGTAAAATGCCTCTTTCGAACAACATTAACACTGTGCACTAATAACAAGTAGATGAGTGGCGATGATGAGATAATCGATGAGTCGTGTCATGTCGTAGCGGAGCGCGCGGACGAACGCGGTGCAGGTGACTGTGTGCAGCGCTCGGCCGCGTGCTCGGCGGTGGCAGGATCCTTCCAACAGTCCCGATGGCGGAACTAGCCGCGATCACTTCATACATTGAAGACGGCCAAAAATTTCGCTTAGCAATAAATAACTCCACTTATTATCCTACCACCCGAACTATTTTTCGCTTAGTGAAGGGGTCCCGCCACGTGACCGGGGGGTCCGTACTGGGAGCTGGTGGCGCCACCGTGGCCGGAAGAGCCGCTGTCGTCGCCGCCGCTGGAGCCGAAGTCACCGCTGATTTCGATTCCTCCGTGGCCGCCGTCGCCTCCGCCGATGCCAGAGCCGGATCCGCCGCCGAGAGAGATGCCACCGAGGTCACCGCCGCCAATACCGCCGCCGATGCCGCCGCCGATAGCGCCACCACCGATACCGCCTCCGATGCCGCCAGCGTCGCCACCACCGATACCACCGCCGATACCGCCCTCCTTCTGGGTCTGGTACTTGATGAAGTAAACCTCTGGTTTTGAGGGCTGAGTGGGCGCGGGGGTGGGGATGACGATGTCGGGCTGTTCTTCGGGCTTCTTGACCAGCACGTAGACGAGGGTCTTCTCTTCGTTCTGGGGCTGGACGGGGATGATGGGGGCGGTGGGGGTGGGAGGAGTCGGGGCCTTGATGAAGATGATCTTGTAGTGCTTCTGGGGAGGAGCGACTTCAGGGATACGGGGCTGTCTCTGCTCAACGGGTTCTGGGGGTGGGACGTGGACGTAGATGTGCTTCTGGACTAGGGCACCGCCGCTGTATCCACCGGCATATCCGCCATCGTCTCCTCCGAATCCACCTCCGATGCTACCGCCTCCGAATCCACCTCCGATGCTTCCACCTCCGATGCTGCCACCTCCGATGCTACCACCTCCGATGCTACCACCTCCGAAACCTCCAGAAGAGTGTCCACCTCCGAACGAGAGTCCGCCACCGGAGTGGCCGCCACCGAAGGACAGACCGCCTCCTGAGTGTCCTCCTCCGACGGACACGGTCCTATGTCCACCCGAGCTGTATCCTCCCGAGCTGGGAGCCGAGTAGCTGTAGCCTACCGGGGGTTCAGGGCGGCCGTACGCCAGCGCCACGCAGGCGAGTACCTGGAACAAGCAAACATATTATAAGCACAGAGTACTCTGTGTTGAGATTGAACTCAAGCTAGCGACATGAAGCCGTGATTGAATGGCTACGAGGCAGCTAATCGCGCCTGGGATGTAGCCGGGGCGGCGGCGCGAGTGCCCCGGACGAGGGGCGGACGCGTCCGATACACGAGGCGATTACGCGGCGCCGGGTGCAAACTCCACTCAAAATACTATTTCATTTCCGGCACTTAGGTATGAGCATCAACGGAAATGTAAACCGATTGAATTTTTTTGCTGTAATAAGAGCAATTTCTTGTTTATATGAAAACCTTAGTGAAGGCGTCAGTTGTAGGTACAAGTTAGTTAGCATGACCATTAGCTAACCACATCACATTAGCCGAGACGAAGTGAAAGATGTCAGAGAAGTACAGCTCACAACATACTAGTTAACACTGTACAAAGTATGAAACTCGCATCATTATCAATTCGCAAGGCATAATTATCTCATATATTCGATGGTATATGTAAGTTTTGTAATAAATATAACAAATACGAAAGTGAGACTATTGAAGAAACTGTGCAAAATGTGATGTGACGTAAGATCGGCTCGTATGCGGTAGTCGTAAACGAGTTGAAATAATTTGTGTGACGCAAGAGGTACACGGGGAATTTTGGCGGTAGTTGGTTCTGTATGTGTTAGGTTGATAGAATACAGATTGATGCTTTATTCCGCTCATGTAAAGAGTGTGGAAATGGACTCAGTAAAATGGAGATCGCACCCCAAGTGAATAATGATTAAGAGGTCCTTTCATGAGAGTGAGTAACAAGTCGCTCTACGTCATCACTCGGTATGTCTTCTCCCTTTTAATTTTTGCCCAAGAGTGTAGGACTGTTTCCCTAATTGTACCATTAAATTTTAGCCCTATTCAAGGGATGAATAGGGCTCCTTCTACGTTTTAATTCTCACTAACAATTCACAAAAGACCAAAGTTATTTAGCGTTGGATAAAATTGTACTTTGCTCCCTTTAATATTTTTTTAATTTTTATTTGAAATATTTAGGGCAAAGAATTTTTTTTGTATTCAATTCAAATTTAGGTCTCCAAAAGTTAATTTGTTTTTGATTTGGAGTCAGCATTTTTTTAAATTAACGGTAAATAATGTCACAAACTGTAGACTCTTTGCACGAACTTCTACAAAATCATGAATAATTTTGGCAATAATTCACAATCACTAATTAGTCGGTTTCACTAATACACTTCAACGTCACTGAAGTAATTACTGTCACTATTTGGCACTGCGATAGTCCAATCACTGAACACTGCACTTCAGTTCCATTTCCTGAAACGCTGATTACTCTGTATAAAATGTCACATTAGGAACACTGATTTAATGAGAGAATATTATTATTATTATTTAAAAATTAATTATTTTCAATCGCTTGTGCCAAACAGTAAAATTTAATAAATTAACAAAATATGTCGCGAGCTGCTTACCATAAATGCGCGCATATTGTGCTTGGGTGAGACTGGCTCCTGGTGTTAAAGACCTTTACTTCGAAGTCGAGAGGTGTGACCGATTAGAACAAATCCACTTTTTGGAGATGTTCCTGTGGCTGTGAGCTTGTGTTAACTGATGACATTCGCCATGCCGACCCGCTCTTAAATAGCAAGGTGCTCATCTCGTCAGAACACTCCATCCCTACGAGCATTTCACTCGGTAACGTGCAACTATCGTCGTTATTTAACCACTATACGGTCCTTTCTTTTCGCCGAGGTCCGCGGCGGCGCGCGCGCATTCGACACGCTGCCTTAGCGACCAGCGCTCGCCTGCACGCATCGCCTTGCTCGATATCCATATCCATTACAGCCTACATTGGCTCGGACGCATCGCCCGCCGCCCGGCGCACTGGATCGGTCTTTTTTTTTTGTAATCAATATCTATGTTGGTTTCCGTATAATGCATCGGTCGTCTGAAATTCTATAGCACCTGGTCTGTTGTATAACTCAACGAGAATTTACTCTAGACACAAGGATTTAATCAGCGTTAGAGGAAATGCATTAAAGATGTGGCTGGATACTTGGTACGGGGTACAATATCGGCGGGACGTGTTTTTTATTTCTATCGGCGACTACAGAGCGTAGCAATGGGGAAACTGAATCATAAAACTTGTTTGTTGTTAATTTCAGGGCATACAGATTTGCTCGGTTTGGAGTAAACGAGACGCCCTCGATATATTACTTTGTTTGACCATACTCTTTGCAACTTTGTTATAGTTTGTACTGAGTTAGAGTTGGGAACTGCATTTGCTCAACTATGAGTATTAAATTGAACAAACATCCGACGTGAGGGATGGAAAATATTGTGCTTTTGCTTTGTTACCATTTCTAGTAGCTAGGTATGCAGACAGAAACAGATTTAGGAGGACTGAATGGCATTGTGAGAGTACAGGAGCGAGGAGAGGTCGGTATTGTTCAGAAGCCGCCGTGTCGCGTTCTTGTTGTGACGGTTCTAAAGGACCGCTGATTCTATTTGATTTATGATATAAATGGGGTTAACTACTACTGTAAGCAACTAATAAAAATATAAGGCTTATTCACTCTTACATTCCGTAAAATTTTATACTAAAACTGTAATCAACATGCCAATTGCTCCTTAAAGAAAAAAAAACAGTAAAAAAGATTTATTTTTTACTGTATAACTTTTGTTTTTTTCATAACTGGTACGAAAAATATAAAATTTATTTATTATTCCAATATGATTTTAAACTGAAGGCCCTGGACGAAGCTTGTATATTTTTCCGAGCGGAAGTTAATCGGATCATATTAACCGTAACCCTGAACTACTGCCCTGAACTGGAAATCAGTAAAAACTGCATGAAATTATCGAATATTTATTCACCAAAAAATAAACTGGTATACCACGTAATCTTTTAATCTTATTATATTCGAATTATTATTAATTTCTCTCTTTATTCCGAGTATAATAGGGTAAACCATTAAAGTTTTTACAATAGTCTTTTTAGAAAAAACTGTTACCGATACTAACACACCTTTTAGAAATTAAAATAAATTCATTATACCATGAGGTAAAATGAATTTGATTTGACGTCAATAATGATATTGACGTCAATTTAAAAAAAAACACGTAATAATAATAATCTATATTATCATAAAATGTTAATCTAAAAAACGGTTTTATTCTAAAGAGAAATTATAAGAAGAGAACTACCCTTTATTTTCACGTATTCCAGTTTTATTCTAATTTCAAATTTTAAAATGTAACGAGCGGCAAACGTAGGTCCTCTTAGTGGCCAGTCCTCGCGTGTTGAAAATACGAGTAATTATAGTTCACAAAGTAACCACTAAGTAAATGAAGAGCTTTTTAATGTTCTGCTAGAATGTTCTGAAATTCTAAATGATATTAGTGGGATGTTTACGACTAAGAATTCGTAAGCTGCCACGCGTCCCAAAGGAAGGCGCGCTAGTTGAATATAGTGCCTGGAAGCGACGTGTTGCATATACATTATACAGCCTAAGTTAACTTTGGTAGCAGTTATGTAACATGCCTGAGTCTTAAGCACATTTTGGGAATGTTGGCTACATGGAAATATTTTAATTTATTATTAATGCTTTATGAGAATAATCACAAAATCTTAAGATATTCTGGTGGAAAAAATTTCATTTGAAATAAGCAGTCACTTTGTACTCTTTTAATTACTCAGATACCCACGAAACGAGACACAATAGTAAAACAATAACAGCGCGGTCTCATTGGACCGGTTGGGGATTCAAACGTTAACTGTATTTGGTCTTTCCATTTAAAAGTGTCTACTTAAATAAATAAATAATAATAAATATTCAAATACAATGTCCTTCCAAACTCCTTCCTCCACCTTCCTTAGTACCACCACTTTAAAATTGGAATTTATCCTAAATTATTGAAGTGAGAGTTTTGAAATAAAAGACGTTTTAATTAAGAACGAGATGTCGATGTTCCGATAAATTATTTTGAAATTTTATCTTCAATCGCTTAAGACAAATTGCAATTTTAAAAATGTGATAATGACTAAGTATTGAAAGACAGTGTGTTAGCAGCTAGATTTATAGTTTAGATTCATCTTTATCTGCATTTTCACTATCATAGACTAACCCGAAGAGCATGGCAGTCGGCAATAATAATATATTATAATTATACGTAAAGCAGTATATATTGTAATAATTGCCGCGGCCCTGGAATACAAAGGGCAACCGGAGGAACACGGGTGAGACTTTTAGTCTGTAAAAGTCTGACGCTTTTTTCACTACTTGTTTCAACAATAGCAAATTTTACAAGTGCATAATTTAATTAAATTCTATTGTATTTTTAAATATTTCACTATCTACTGATAAACTGGCTACAAAATTAAAGACTCATATTTAAAATGTTTAAACAAACCATGGGTAAAAATATTACTGTTAAAGAATTTATTTTTCATTTGCATTCAATTTTCATATTGGATCCTGAACAAACATTAATGTTTATTTTACACGACGCGTATTTTGTACACACACAACAATTAATATGAATAATAAAATTGGACTAGCTAAAAAATACACTGGAACACTATGGGTACTGTGGTTATGTCACTTTTATTATTGGCTTTAATTGAAAAAAATACAAGCTTTCATTTGAAAAAGTTCACGCCATGTTTTTTTAGCTCTAAATTGAAAGCCATTGAAAAATGAAACGTTTTCTGTTACAGTAAAATGTATGCCGCCATGCAATTAATATTTATGAATTTGACGTTCTACTAAATTTGTTTTGGTATATGGTGGTAGCACTATATGTATTTACGACTAGCTTTTGCCCGCGGCTTCGCCCGCCCGCCCGTTACAAATATGGTAGTTTTATGACGTAAACATATTTTTTTAGATAAAATATAGCCTATAGCACTCAGGAAGAAAGCAGCTTTCTATCAATATATACATTTATGTAATCGAACCTGGATCTTCAAAGACTATCCCATACAAACAAAAAAACAAACTTTCCCTCTTTATTATATTATAGTATAGATATGTACGCCGCACCATAAATTTACATCTACATACTGGTATGGACGTTTTGATTAGGTACCTATAGGCTAGACCTGCTTAATTCTTAAGTTGTATTATTCCTGTTTCGGCACCCAAGCTATTATCGTTTCGGCACCAACAGGTATTTTGATTGGTAGTAGATAACCAATCCAAAATACCTATTGATGTGAAAACGGGAATACTTCCTTAAGTTGCATATGGAATTAAGTCCACCTTTGTACCTTTATGTGCATAGAGTATTAAATAAATAAGTTCCAAGTTATTTCTAGAATATTAAAGCTAGTTGCCTCCGCATCTCTATTCATTGGGGAGTAGCTTATGTGGTATTGAAGAAGACCGCATGAGTTATTTTTCTTATTAGCTAGCGTAGTCCGCTAGACAAATATACTTTAAAGGATTTTGCATTTTTAGAATAGGTTTAAATATCGATAGGAGAAAATAGTGGTCGCTTGTTTTCAGTAGTGAAGTACTTTTGATTGAAATTGATTTTTTTTGGAGATTGAAGAAAATTTAAATCATGACTGCAACGCTCATAGTTGTTTTTTTTCGTAGGTAGGTACACATACCGATCCCAAAGCCTACCAGAGATAGGCTTTTGTAATATTTGTAAACGTAAAAACTGACTGTTTGGCATATCAACAGACGCCGGAAACTACTGCGACTAGGATTTCAAATGTTTTCACAAGGCTTCCTTTTATACCGTAGGTTAGCTCTAAAAACTTTTTAGAAATTCAACCTTCTTCTAATAAAAAACAAACTATGAAAAGTCATGCAACTAGGATTTGAAATGTTTTCACGAGGCTTCCTTTTATACCGTAGGTGAACCCTAAAACGGTTTTGGAAATACAACCTCTTTCGAATAAAACAAAACTGAAAAGGGAGGATTTGGTTTGGCAAATTAATATTCCGTTTGCCTTTTGATTTGAAAGTTGGCAAAAACAGTAAACAATAAAGGTTGTCATTATGTTTTTTTTTCAGAACTAATCCCTAATATTACAATATGGGGGATTGGGGATATCTAAAAATTGTGAGGAGGATTTTTATTTCTTTAAATTTCATTTTGAATAAAAAATATGCAACACAGTATTTTTGAAAAATTTACAACCCTAGCCATATTATAAGTATAACCCAATATGTAAAGTTGAATCCATGTGGGTGAGTGTTGACAAAAAACCAACTGAGCATGATTTCGTAAAAGAATGATAATTTTTAAATATAAATAATTTTATTAAAATTCAACAGTTTTCCGTGTGTTACTTTTAAGAAAAAGATCCTTATTAGCAAATGAATCTAAGAGGGTTTTGCTTTCTAAAATCATCAGTTTCGATTCTTGACCTTAAGGATTACCTCAAGGTTTTGCATTATTTACTATTGATTTTTCAAAAACTGTTGTTTTAATTTTCATCAAAATCGGACCTGAGACTACTTTTATTTCCATCATTCCTTTGCGATTGAGCAATTATTTTTACATAATTAAACCGAGAGAGAATGGCAATTATATCATGTTCCCAAAAAACATGAAGACTTTTATGCACAACAAAGCGAATGATACCATTGTAAATGTTCATCACTCGACTCAAACAAACGAAAAACATAAATCACTGAATAAAAAGAAAAACATTAGTGATATCCGACAAGCATGTCAAATGATTCTATTGAATAATATTTGTTGATTCATTTTAATAAACCAATAAAATATTCCTCTTCCCATTGTCGAAGAATTGCTTAATTAATTAAAGTCAAATTAGTGAAAAGTTTAGCCGAAAAATATTTCTGTCTGCCAATTTAAATGTAGGCATTGCGTAATGGCGCAGAAATCAACACACGCCATAAAAATTCACAAAGGACCAATAATTTCGATTCATTCGCTTTAGTCTGGGTTACGTATTCGAACCTCGTTACATTAATTTTATTAAGAGTGTGTTACTGGCCCAGAAATAAAGTGCTAATCACATTATCCCTGAATTCCTTCGGCTAGACACAGGCCTGCTTACAAGACTGCCATATTGTCCCACATTGCGAAATAACCCAGAATTAGTATGTACTTCACAACCACTTACTGGCTTTTATGAGAATACTACGTTCTACTAGCGGTTTCGACCGCGTGAAATAGAATATCCCAAATGTAGATACACGCGGGATAAAAATTAAAGTAGGTATGCTATTGTGTTATTTATTTCGGATCATGTTCTGCCCATGTAGCAAATTTACAAATCTTTTCAGCAGCATGTTAAAGTAACAAACATACAGACACAAACACGATCACATACATATAAAGTTTGACCTTTGTAACATTAGTGTGATTATTACCATCTTCCCAATTATCACCACCATAATTATATTTAAACTCAATGTCCTAAAAGATTTCACCCAGATTATTTAGACTGAAAAAATAAATTCCAGAAACAGCTTTCAGATCAAATGAGCAACCTGATTGCTCCACATCTAAAAATATCTGTACCTACCGAAAGTCTTAAAGAAATTCGTTCATACACGTAAAAAGTAATGTCCGTAAAATACATACGAAAAATATGGAAATGGAAGGTAAAAGTAATATTGGGAATATCCAATATTATATTAACTCCTCGTCAACAACGAAGCTACGTAAACAAATATTCTAGTTTATTTTATATATGGTGAACATATTCGGAGCCATGTCTTGGAAATTACGGTTTTTTAAAAACATTTAAAGGAAGGCTGGGTTGAGTACCTTATTTACATTCGTAATTAATATGAACTATCGAATAAATTCACCTTGATAGGCATATTTTTACAAAGGTCAAGAGATTTATTGAATCAAGGTTTAAAAACGCAATATTATCTCATTCTTTATTATACGCAAATTGATTGATGCACTACAAACATTTCATTAGAAAAAAATTGTTTGCGTCATTGAAATATAATTTGGTTTGAAATTGACCTCTAAATTTAACAGTAAGCCTTACCGGAATATTTATAAATACACAGGTATTCATAATCATCATCATTTCAGTCGAAAGACGTTCGGCCGTAGGCCTCCCCCTTATATTTTTGCCACAATCACTGGTCATGCGTATCTCACATCCATCGGCTTCCCGCGACCTTCACAAAGTCAGCAGTCTGTCTTGTGGGAGGATTTGCAACGTTGCGTCTTCCAGTACGCCGTCACCACCCTAGATTTCTTTTTCCTTACATCCCCTTCGACATACCTGCATAATTATTTTGCTTATTGCTATGTGATTCTAAAATTTCGAATTAACAAATTTTAGGCAATTTAATAGCTGCCTTTACATATATTAAATAAATAATTTACATTAAGACATTATGTAAACAAAACTAATTTGCGCATTAAAATACCTTAGATAACTAGATGATATCTACGAGTACTATTAGGAACATTTAAAACATATTGAAATTACCTTGGATCTCAAGAAGGGGTCAAGACTTGAAGCCACTTTACAACGATGACACCCAAAGTGGACCCCCGGAGCGTGATATTGGCCCACAAGGGGTTCGTAAGAGCATAAAAAAGAATCTGGGTTCTTTGGTGTTATGTAAATGGGGGTCCACGACAGTCGATCTCATGCATATAAGTAGTCCGCGATTGTAGAAAATGTTCATACGGTATTGAAACGCAAAGGGTAACTGAAGGTGAGTCTTTAGTCAGCAAAAGTCTGCAACACCGCTTCACCCAGAATGGGATAAGTTGACGATTTCGCAACTCAAAAGCCTGGGCATCAAGAACGTGATAAACGTAAACGCAGTACTAGAAATATCTCAGGAATATCTCTACAGTACTAGGAGCTTTACAATTTCAAGAGACCTTGGCAGTCGCAGTAAATTGCCCCGTATTGGTTACCACATATCTAGTTAAATTACCGTTACACAGGCGGATCCTAATTCTCTCGTTAGATGCGTCACCGTTCATTCTATGCATGTCTCACTTCCCCCTACCAATTACTTCTACTACCCTCGAATCGGATTCCCGTATATCCTTAATCTTAAACGGATAATGAATGGTAACATGTGACATTCGAATTGCATTACTAGGATAACAGGTACACAGCTTCACAATTCCAACGGACCTGGGTAATTTGGTATTGGTTACACATATCTAGTTAAATTACCGTTACTCAGGGGGATCCAAATTGTCTGGTTTAACACGTCAGCGTTGATTTTATGCATGTCTCTACCATACCTCGACATACGAATCGGATATAATACTACATTCGAATCGGATTCCCGTATACCCTAAGTCTTAAGCGGATAATGGATTGAAACATGTGACATTTCGCTAAGAGCACTGTCAATGTTAGTTTAGTAGGTGCATTTAATCTGGTTTTCAGACACGTTTCAATGTACCTAATGTGTTAATCTGTTGTACCTTCCATTCTACTCATGTCGGCACCAATTGTATTAGCAAAGGGGATGGTTCTAGTAAGTTAGCTTTATTGATTTATTTGGGTACACAGGTTTGCTTATAAGGGAACGTTAAGATAAGTGGTTTTGGAAGAATATTGTGAGGGTTGGTGTTAATGAAACGTTATAAAGATAATTATTTTATAAACAATAGTCGTCAAGCTTTTTGACGTGACAACGTCTTAAATTAGGTTGCGGCTGGGAGTCACTTATGAAAAAGTGTAACGCTCGGTAACGTTACGATGAGTCACCGAACGAGAGAGAGGCCCGCCGAATGCCTTGCGTCTCTCTCCCACTCAACTATGATCGGTCTGCCGCGCGCGCAGCACTAGAGAATTTTAGTAAACAAAATATATTTCTATAGTTAAAATTTGTGCAATTCTTATTTTCATTCAATTCCTTGTTCCTATTGTGCAATTTAATTATATTCATATCAATAAATATTCTACCGAGAAAAAGACGTTGTCACGTAAAATCTTCGCCCGTAAAAACGACTTTACAGGCAACCATTTTTTTAATATTCTTTTTTCTGTTCTTGTCATACATAGAAGTATAATGTACAAATTGCTGCGGTGTACGAAACAAAACAATATTTGTTCAACCAATTCATTTTATTTGATATCAAGGTTTGGTTAACGCCACTTATGAAATATAAAATATTTGCACATGTAGTGACAAAGTGCTAAGAGACAAAACCGCAAAAGTAGCAAGCAAACTGAATAGGAAGAGCATGAAGGCTAGACTAATAAGCCTAACTAGCCTAGCCTTCATCATCTGCCTAGCCTTTTCCCAACTATATTGGGGTCGGCTTCCGGTCAAGCCGGATTTAGCTGAATACCAGTATTTTACGAGAAGCAACACGGTAACACGGTACTTCATCAACTTCATGGCAAGACTAAAGTCAGATTTACTGGTTTCTGACTATCCGTAACGACTGCTAAAAATCTACAAACGACAGCCGGGACCTACGGCTTAACGTGCTTTCCGAGGCACGGAGGAAACTCGGTATGTTAAGATGGTCACCCATCCACAGACCAACCTTGGCAAGTGTTGCTTAACCTTGGAGATCGACCCGTGCGGCTGTCTCTAGCCACGAGCTCCTCAGCAGCCTAACCAGACCGGTCCTATGAGACCGCGGTGTTATTGCTTTATTATTATGTCTCGTTTTGTGGGTATGTGATAGGTTAATAACCAGCTGGTTACGCTATTGTAATTAAGCCTTTTAATGTTCCCACTGCTGGGACTCAGGCCTCCTCTCTAGCAGAGGGAAGCCAGGCATGTTTTGCTAACACTGCTTATGTTCCTCATTAATTTACTTAGTACCTAATTGCACTTAATTAGCATAATGTACTTTGTAATTGCAGTAGCACTAAAGGCAAGGGCAGACTAGGGGTGGCCATTTGTTCAATTCATGCGACCTTCACAAATGTTCTTTATTATTCGTCTAGTCCTTGATATCTGTAATAGTCCTGTGTTGAGCTACACGAATATTGACAGATGCTGGCACTGACTGGACAGGTTCTCTAAAACCTGTGAGCTGAAACCTAGCCAGTTTATACCTATTATAGACTTGAAAATAGATTTTAAACTGTGAATTTGTTTCGTTGTTTTTGTGATGGTTTTGTTAGACAAGAAACACCGGCCTCATCTGCTTTAATTATAGGATAAAACTTAAGTACACTAATATTATAAACTCGAAAACTTATGAGTGTGTGTGTAGGTATGTTTCTTACTTCTTCACGCTCGAACGACTGAACGAATTTCGTCAAAACTTGACAAACGAGTAGAATATATCCTGGAATAGCGATAGGATATTTTTGTACTTCATCAGTATATTCCCTTGGGATAATTTTCAAAGTCTCTGGTATCAGCTAGTTACTTCTAATAATATAAGGATTTGTTTTGAACTCATCGTTCAATACTATCCCTTATCTTCACAGTCTTCCTAATTGTCTTCCAAGATGATTAAATTATTGAGTAAGTAGACACCTCGTATTAATTACTTCTCAGTAACGAGCGCAATGTCAACACTCACACCTGACACATCAGTTTGCAACGTACATATTGCTTTACTTCGTAATAAACGTAGATTGTCCTCCAAAATCATCTTCGTTAATCATATTAACACCCGATCTCTGTATATTGCCCAACGCATTCCATCTAGCGCAATGGAGCAACATAGTTTCAAACTTAAACTTACTTAAACTAGGAAAAATAATACACAATGTTTCCTTTCTAAAACTCGATAAGCAGGCCATCTGGAAGCCGTCCATCCTTATTTATTTTACAATGCTGAAACATTGTACAATTTAATTTATTAGCCTCGGAGAAAGGAGAGCGTTTAAAAAGTGACTGTCACTGTAAACATCTTGTTAAAATAAAACCTGATTTTAAAAGTATTCCGGTTTATGAACGGTTGCTAGTTCTGTGCAACTATATTATATGTTATGACCATCTCTCTAACGAACGTGGAGATGTAATTAGTTTCATTATCGCCCGCTCACAAGGAATTTACTAAATAATGGGTTCGTAGCTTCGGATTTTGGACGTCTCATTAAACGCTGTCCCGGATGAGCTAATAAAATTAGTGATCTCGCCTGTATTTAAAACAGAGATGTTATGCAAGTTCGGTTCCAATTCTTTCGATTAATTTTACACCTTCGATTCTAAGTCCCGTTTCAATAAATTTTGATTGGAACTTTTATCGAAGGTGCAATAAAATTTACTTGTCGCGCCCCTTCGGCCGATTTTACTCTTGCTCTTGTTCTTTAGTTTCGTATCTGGAATGATGAGAATTTGCTCTTCATTTGTAAGTAATGTTTCATTTGACGCTTCTGCCTCCTACTTCGGTTCCGATTCCGATAAACCTTTTAAAAAACCGGTTCCCATATAACCACGTTCGTAACTACATCCCTAATTCGAAGTATGCGCTCCCACCCTCTACATAACCTGCTCAACGATCGTCAGATCAGAAATTCATTATTAATTAAAATACTTTGCAAATTATTCGCCAAACCGACATCACTATGTCATAATTATGAATATCTACCGGTCTGCAAAATAAAATACTAGATTTTGGTGTTAGACAGACCTACATAGAAAAATATACTTTCGTAGCTTAGATTTTAACGTAAAAACTCGATAAAGCGATCTAAAAAATTAGCTTTATGTAATTACTGCTAGCTTGGGGCAAATTTGGTTACATCGATTACCCTCCTCTCGCTGTCTCGTCCAATAACCTTTATAAAATATTTCGCCACGATATTTTTCGCTAGAAAACTCTGACCATTAAACTAGATCATATGAGTATCGTGTCGTTACGGATGGTCAGAAGCTAGTAAAATCTCCTCCTTCTTGAAATACCGTGTTACCCCATTAATGGGTTGTGGAGGTCTGGTAGGCAGCCGCTTCTCGTAAAATACTGGTATTTAGCTAAATCCGGCTTGACTGGGAGCCGACGCCAACATAGTTAGGAAAAGGCTAGGTAGATGATGATATGAGTATCGTGTTGCCCAGTAACTGGATTGTGAAGGTCCGATAAGCAGTCGCTCCATATAAAATATTTGTATTCAGCCGTATCTAGTTAGACTGGCACTCGACCCCAAGGTAGTTGAGAAAAGGCTAGGGAAGTGATGAGCCTGAATTATGAATGGCCATTTATAATTGATAGACATAGGTTATGAATGTACGGAAAGTAGTGTCTTATTTTTGTTTTTTTAGGCATAGAGCCAATGGTCTGTCTATGTATGCTCGTGCATGCACATATAGATAATAAGCATAACAAGACAAAAAAAATATATTTCTTATACAATATATCCAACAGATAAGCATAAATTAATATACAATCGAATACCAAAAATGAGCGTTTTGATTTTCTTACATGATTTTCATGTGAGAATAGTTGAAGAGGTGTTGAAATGAGTTGAAAGAGGTGTTGTTCTCACGAAATTAATGAACTCTTGAAATACAATTTTGGCCAAAATATAAAATGAATATAAGATTGATTGCGAAAGCATTTTTTAAAGTCATTATTTTAGGTTAGAGTAGGAGTTAGTGTACCTATTTGTAATTTTAATTAGTTTTTTTTAGGCTAGTTACTGTCCCACTGCTGGGTAAAGGCTTCCCCTTTCTCCTTCCAAACCTCTGTCTTAATTAGTTAAGTGTTTTTATTTTTCAAGTTCTATGTTTATTTGAAAGAATTCCACAAAAGATAAATGACAAAAAGCAAATACTTTTGGGCGCATTCCGTATCAGGGGCACAGCTGATAGTGTCGCCCATTGTGTGCCATCCATTCCACTCAGCATGACGTTCCGAGCCAGCAAACTGAAACAATGCTGTAGTGGTTGACACTACAGCATTCGAAAAGCACAGAATTCGTTTTAAATAACTTGTGCAAAGCAAAAGCCATATTCATCCGGGACGTGAAGATTCTGATGGTAGCCGCAAAATGACCGCTTAATCCTATAATTTAACAGAACAGTGAGAACTAAAAGCATCCATAGTAACTATTATGTCTAATTTTTCATTGAATTTATCATAAGAGAGAGACATGAATTTCAATTAGGGGTGCCGACTACGTGGGTGCTCGAGGATTCCAGCACCCATGAGAAGTAAAACTAGTAGAAGATGGTTACCCACGAGCACAGTCATAGAAGATAGGCTACAGTATTTCCGAGAGACGAGTAGTTACTATACACTTTTCCCCAAGCCCTCCGCTCTGTAAATTCTTACCACTAAAAATTAACCTACCCGAAGTAATTTGCTAAAATATTCGAACTCGTTTTCGCTCCCATATTATATTTTTATTCCTAAGAAGACAAAACAAAGATTGAATAAAACAAGAAAATAAGATTGAATAATGACTAAATTATCTGTATGAATAGCATAAAGAAAATCCAATCTAGTTGAGGTTCCCTGGCTCGATTAGCTCGCTCTTCCGTTCTTTACTCTCTGCTTTTCAGCTTAAGTTCGTCACGTAAGCTATTAGAGATGCTTAAAGCTGCTTCGAGCTAGCTTTAGCATAACATTAATATTTTCGATGAACATGTTCTACTAAAGACGTTGGAAAATATCCGTCGCAGTAAAATACCAAAGACTTAAAATCTTAAGATCTAACGCTGCTT
Source organism: Mythimna separata (assembly GCA_030763345.1). NCBI lineage: Eukaryota > Metazoa > Arthropoda > Insecta > Lepidoptera > Noctuidae > Mythimna > Mythimna separata. The sequence goes on along the minus strand of CM061167.1, from coordinate 13,163,464 downwards.
ATCGGACATGGGCGCCCGATAATCGGTGACCGATTTTTTGTCGGTGAAAAATAGAACACACTGATAGCAACAGTGCAACGCACACGTCCTACAAAAAGTTCAGAATCTACTATAGAATTATAATTTGTTACGATTATTGGTCCTACAAAAAGTCTGACGTGGGCGGGCAGCGCTATTCGTATCAAACTTGTAGTAGGTATCTAATACATTTTCATTTAAACGTTTAGTTACTACCACCAACAAATTAAGTAGGTACTAGTTAGTTGGTACAGTAACTGTTCTCTGCTTTATTTACGACAGTGCTTATAAGGCTTCTCATGTACAATTTGTTATTGAAGAAGCAGCGGCCATTATAGTGGTTGTGAAGAAGCCAATGAAACTTGATTGGAAAGCGTTATATTACAAATAATTATATGCTGATTGGACGTTTCTTAGCACATTGTACTAGACTTCAATCACGATGATTCAGGGAATTAATAAATAATATATTCCATATATACTTTTTTAAGGTGGGAATTCATTAAATGACTTGCAGCGGGAGGGCGTGTCAAACTTCTACTGACTAAAATCCACTCCTGTTCCTTCTTTGCCTTAGTTTCAGGGTTCCAAGGTTTTCTTTCGTTTAACTCATATATGTTCTTGTACACAAATGTATTAACGATAAATAAAAATAGAACAGGTGATTTACACAGGCGAGGTTAACCCACGATTGGGTTTTCTTACAGCAAAAGGAAGTAAGTCATAGTTCATTGAACCCAATCAGTACTCAATAGTTTGTAAATCTTTCCGTGATAAGGGTCTATTCACACCAGGATGGATTCGTCCGCGGTCAGTCGGTGGAAGGACCGCTAAACAGCGCGTGGTCACTTGTCAGGGAAATCAAACACCTGTCTTAATTTTTTAGGATTTCATACCCATAGGGCATAACGAGACCTTATTACTAAGACTTCGCTGTCCGTCCATCTGTCTGCCTGTCAGTCACCACGATGTATCTCATGAACCATAATAGACAGTTGAAATTATCACACACAACAACAAATAAAAAAGAGACTCAAGATACATTATGTTGTCCGCATAGTGTGCTCGAATTTAATATTATAGTTCGGACACCTTCGTGTATATTGTCAAATATGTACATATATATTTGGTCAGTTTTTTTATTCCAATCGCTAGGACTGCGGAACCCTATCCGTCCGTGCGCACTCTCATGATGCATTCACGTCATGAATTCTTAATTTTCTTAAAATAGGTACTACATATTTTACTCGTATTTCTGAAGCGTTATAACATGCGATTCATTTCACAATTTCTATAAAATTACGACAAAAGCATCCAACTCTTACTAAAACAATACCATTAAATAATTATTACATTATTTTGTAGTTTATAAATAACTTTACATCATCTCTACATGAATGGCTGCCTCAATATTTAAATCAAGAAATTAATATGTAAATGCGACGCTAAATATTGTAATATTGTTATCAGAATATTAAAACTAGCTAACGAGAAGTGACACTAAGGTTAGTTCATGATGAAAGCACATCTGATACACACCCACAGTCCACATCACTTCACATTAGATACAGAAAATAGTTTCAAATACATTCAACTTGTTCGTAAACAAATTATCCATTCATAGAAGTGAAATCACGTCTACCTATTGGCACAAAATTACGAAAGATATTATACCTACGTAGTCTTGATTTTAAGTGGAATAGTTTTGAAGAACATCTGTTTAGAAGAAGTATTCATTCGTCTTAAAATTATTTTGCTTCGCCATCTGTGTTTGTAAGCGGACATCTGCCTTAAGCCGCTTAAAAAATTACAAACTGACGTCAGCTCAGCAACTTGAACCGAAAAGGAATTAAAATAAATCCTCTAACGAGATCAATCAAATCAAGACGGGCTTAGCAAAGTTTTGATGCAACAAAACTGACATTATGATTTACATTCTGGCATTGAACTGTAGCTTGTCATAATAACGGTTCCAGAGGAGATGGGTCGAAATAGTTGTTCCAACGCATGCAGACCAGCCTGGCTCGTGCTGTTATGAGCGTATCGGGAGACTAGTCGCGGAGGGTAGCGGGATCCGAGGCACGGTGCACCGCTGGCCGACCGCAGTTAGTTGGGGGCCCAAGTAATGTGCCAGCCACACATGAAAGGCTGCCCCGCCAACTAGCGAAAAATCCCGGAATGCGCCATCGTGCTGGTTGGCGACCAGACGAGAGGGCCCGATGGACATTCTCGGGGGGGCTCGGGCGTCCCCGCAGTCTCCAGGCTAGTCCCCCAATGATGTCGTCCTTTCAGTGCGAGCCTGAAGGGTTAGCAGCGTGGAACCTCATTTCACTTCCTTCTCCTCTCACCCATTCACCCAAAATTAAAATGAAAAGGAATAAGAAAAAGAGTTTTGCAAAACAGCGGCAGCACTCCCTCTCTCACAAAGTGCACCTCACTAACATACGAGGCCTGCACTCCAATCTCGTCGCAGTCCACCACCATCTTGAGACGGAAAAACCAGCTCTCTTATTCCTTTCGGAGACGCAGATCAGATGTCCGTCCGACGTGTCGTATCTTTCATACCCAGGGTTTACCTTGGAGCACAATTTTAAACCACGTGCGGGTGTGTGTATGTATGCCCGGGACGACATTTGCTATCGGCGTCTTCGTAACCTTGAAGACTCCAGGTTCTCCACGCTTTGGACTTTGGTGGACACAGGCCTGGATAAAATAATCTACGCCTGTGTCTACCGTTCGCACAGCGGAGATCAGGAGACATCCGGACTCACACAACATCTGAGTGAGGCGGCGGATGCGGCTCAGCAGCGGTACCCTACTGCCCAATTAGTGTTACTGGGGGACTTTAATGCCCACCACCAAGAGTGGCTTTTCCCGTACCAGTGCACAGACCATGCTGGTCGAGAGATGCGAAAGCTAGCGATAGCATTAGATCTCACCCAGCTGGTCCAGGGGGCAACGAGGGTGCCGGATGTGGATACGCACACAGCCAATTGCTTGGACCTTCTGCTGACAACAGATCCAGACCGGTACTCTGTGTCGATATGTTCGCCAATTGGCAGTTCCGACCACTGTCTGGTTAAGTCGGTATCTGTCTACTCCCCGCCTGACCCCAGCCCTAGAGGCACCCGGCGGGTTTGGCGATACAAGTCAGCAGACTGGGATGGCTTGCGGTCTTTCTTCGCTTGCTATCCTTGGCAGCCCACTTGCTTTTCTTCGGAAGATGCCTCGTCGTGTGCAGATGCCGTGGCGGATGTGTTGCGACGGGGGATGGAGTACTACATTCCATTCTCTGACGTAAAAATGTCCGACCAAGCTCGTCCTTGGTTTGGCGCCGAGTGTGATCGCGCAGATGCGCTTAAACATGCGGCATACCGAGCTTGGTCCGATGCACGTATATGCAAGGCAAGCGACGTGGCTCAAAAGAAGAAGGCCTTTAACAGGGCTGCCAAGTCCTGCAAAAAGGTGTTGCGGAGGTCTCGGTTTGACCACATTAGCCGAATTGGGAACAAACTTGCTTCATACCCCGCTGGCAGTAAAGCGTTTTGGTCCCTGGCAAAGTCGGTTGAATCGAACTTCTGCCGTCCCTCACTCCCACCATTGCTGAGGCCCGATGGGTCACTGGCTCACACTGCGGAGGAGAAAGCAAACTTATTTGCGTCTCTTTTTGCGGAATCTTCGCGTCTGGACTCTGGTGGCGCGCGGCCCCCTGTTTCTCCTGATGTATGCGAGACGAGTATGTCGGACATTCGTATACACCAGAAAGACGTTCGTAGGGTCCTGCGTAACCTCGATGTGAACAAAGCTAGTGGCCCCGATGGGATACCAGCAATCGTACTTAGAACTTGTGCGCCTGAATTGTCTCCAATTTTGACACGCCTATTTCGCCTCTCATATGAGACTGGAAAAGTGCCGGATGCTTGGAAGCAAGCTAACGTGCAGCCTGTGCCCAAAAAGGGTAGCCGAGCTGACCCGGCGAACTACCGACCTGTCTCCATCACGTCCATCCTCTGTAAGAGTATGGAAAGGGTGCTCAACAGGAAGCTCCTGGCATACCTAGAAGCGAATGATATACTCAGTGACCGGCAATACGGTTTTCGGCAAAATCGGTCTACTGGGGATCTTCTGGCGTATGCCATTCATATCTGGAGCGAAGCCATCGAGAAGCATGGGGAAGCGCTTGCCGTCTCCCTTGATATCTCGAAGGCTTTCAACAGGGTCTGGCACGAAAGCCTTATTGCTAAGCTTCCTTCCTTCGGTCTACCCACTGGCCTGTGTGATTGGATCGCCGACTTCTTGAGGGATCGCTCCATCCGAGTAGTAATTGATGGTTGTACTTCCGGTCAAATGTCGATTAATGCCGGGGTCCCTCAGGGGTCGGTGCTCTCGGCAACATTGTTTTTGCTGCACATAAATGATCTACTTAAGCCCGGTACCTTTGGGTATGCAGACGACAGCACTGTTGCTGAGAGATACGTTTCCGACGCACGCGCTAGTGGGTCACAGATCCAGTCTTACCGAGAGGCTATGGTTGAGCGCTTGAACTCGTCCTTGAAGGCGGTCTCTGATTGGGGCGATGCCAATCTGGTCAAGTTCAATGCCGCTAAAACCCAGGCGTGTCTTTTTTCCGCTAAACGGAGTCAATTCCACCCGGCTCCATCTTTCCGGGGTGTAACCGTTCCGATAACCGATCGCCTTGAGCTTCTTGGAGTAACACTCTCGTCTACTCTCAACTTCGGCTCATACATCGAGGCAAAAGCCCAGCTGGCTGCTAAAAAATTGGGGATCTTAGCAAAGGTGAGACGGTACTTTACGCCGGAACAGCTGCTCAACCTTTACAAAGCGCAAGTTCGATCGTGTATGGAGTACTGCTCTCATCTTTGGGATGGGTCTGCCAAATACCAGCTTGATGCACTTGAGTCGATTGAGAGGCGAGCCAAGAGGATCATCGGTAATGATGCACTTGTTGAGTCGAAACTCCAAAGTCTTGGGCATCGGCGCCGAGTTGCTGGCCTGTCGGTTTTCTATCGTTTACACTTCGGGGAGTGTGCACAGGAATTACACAATTTAATTCCGTCAAGTCCTTTCCATCATCGGACCACAAGGCGTACGGCGATGCGCCATCGGTATATGGTGAACATCCCGCCCATACGCACAAAGCGTTTTGGGAACACATTTATTATGCGTACAGCTAAGGAGTGGAATTCCCTGCCGGAGTCTGTGTTTCCCGATAGCTACAACTTAGGAGTCTTCAAGTCAAGAGTGAATAGGATACTTCTAGGCAAGCGTGCTCCATCGTCGGCCACATCATCGCTTACCATCAGGTGAGATAGTGGTCAAACGCGAGCCTATGAATAATAAAAAAAAAAAAAAAAAAAAAAAACGGTTAACAGCTGCGATTTGACCAATTAGTGGCAACGACAGACACCTTGAACTATGACCAGGCATAGGGGTCAGCGGTAGGCAATGTTGGTAATGATTTAGATATTATTTTTCTCCTCGCATGCGTCTCATTATCTGGTGGAGGTCGCGTTGCCCAACGCGCCAACATACGCCGCACGTATACATAGTACGCCCAACCTGGGCCGCCGGCCAGCCACAAACCTTGGCACGACCTTTCCAATACATTCACCCGCTAATCAATTAACTATACAATTTTACTGACATATATCTCAATCTGATAATCTCTTGTTCTTGCTGAAATAGTCTCTAGACTCGGTGTCCTTTCTACTGCTTTCATTAAAATAAGACAAGTTGTTTTGAGACGATGTCGCTATAAAAATGAGAACGAATCTAGCGTACCTGTTCCAAGTTTAAAGTGAATGCTTCAAAAGTAATTTCTACGTCGAGACGAAACGCGGGACGGGGCGTCAGCGATCGCTGAGCGGATAAAAACCCCGCATAAAATAGTGGAGCTATAGAAATGAGCTATTTCTTCATCGAGCTTCAGCTCTCATAAAATATGCAGACGTCCATTACCCAAGCGACAGAAATGATACATACTCGAACTATTAATATCGAACCGCAGTTTGCTTATGCAGCGCCCACGACGCCCATTTTTCATATTTCTTTATCTACGAATATTTCATCAGTCCGTTCGTTAGTGTGCAGCTTCCTATTCACATTAATCATTGCTGTGCAACGAACATTCTAGAAAGCAATGAGCTTTTTCGAGTATCAGGCTGATTGCCAAGGGTTTAAATTATTTCATGAAGCGCTAAATTAAATCCAGCCTAATCGGATTATAAAACGCTTTTGAAATTAGGCAAACAAAACCTTTTTACTGTTTAAACGGATCTCACAACTGTTTAAGTCAGGTCTGGTTTAACGAAGAGTTATTTTTGTACTGACAAAATTGTGTATGTTGACGTCATTTAAATTGTGGGGGCAATATAGAAACAACGTAGTAACTATCATTACCCATTCATAGCGAGCTCCACCAGCAGCAGCTATGCAAGCTGCACAAAAACCATCTTAACCTTAGAACATTCCACAATAATTAGTTAACAGTTAATGATGATTAATGATCACGATTTCTAACTCTAAGGTGTAAACAGAAATGCTGCTTTTAAAGTATTACTTAATTTCTTGGGCCGTGTGTTCGACTCGACTAACTTGTTACGTTACCGAGTTGTCTCAAGTTCAACTAACACACGTTATAGTAATTATACTTGTTACATGGCATGGCTTTGAGCATAATAAGGAAAATTATCTAATTAGTCTGTTAACAGTGATCAATCATGTCGGATTGCTATCAATCTGATCATATACTCATATACTGCTGAAGATATGCTACTCTCAAGGTGCCTCATGACGCACCTGGCTATCCGCCCTCCGTATTCAGTCTATCATAGTTACTTTTTTGGTGTTATTGGCCCACCTTATTGGAGATGTCCAACACCACGATTTCCGAGACGTGTTCTTGCAGTTCAGGATCTGTCTGCTTACTGGAGTAGACGAGGCAATGCCCCCGGGCCTCCAAGCTCGGGGAAGGGGGAGGGGGGAGCAAAACAAAACGAAAACATTTATTAACATTCGAAATCTAAATAACTAATTGTGGCAACTCGTTTCTGGCCCCAAAATCCACCCACTCCACTATAAGCAGCAGAGCTAACTAAGCTCCAGATAGTCTAAGCCCAGTCATTTCAACTTACTTGACCACTTACATAGGTAAAAAAAGAGTATAATATACCGACACTTTGTAGAAACGATAAAAAGTTAAGAACCAGACTAATGTTACAACGTCCTCGTTCGAAACTTTTGAGTGATAATGCTACTTATTTTAATGGCCGGAGCGATGCCATAAAATAAACTTTCATCCATGTTGATCAGAAACAGATAAAATAAAAATGTAATGGCTGTTTACGTGGAATTTGTGGAGATAAGACAATTTAGCTTAAAGCAATTAAAAATTACTGAAATTAACTCTGTCTACACTATTCCTCGAAACCCCTTTAAAGTGTCTGGCTCGTTGGGCTAAAGTCCGTAACGCAGTTTGTCATTAGGTTTTCCTATTATAAAATTTTCCGTAGTATCCCCCTCCCTCTTTCCCTTTTCTGAATTTTTGCTCGGTTTGATACATAACTGGCAAAAATGAGGGTGGACTACAAACAAAAAAAGGGGTAGAGTCTATTTTTTTGAGGTGACAAATCGGAGTTAATATACTTCTCCTCCTCTAAGTGAAGTGACCCTCTTAATTACTAATGACAGACTAAAACTGACAAAAACCAGCTCATATTAATTCAGTTGCGCTCAGCATTTCTTAACCTCGATAGCTTTTAGCTCGATAGCTGAATAATTCCACAGCTACACCTCTAGCATAATGTTAGAACTAAAATCTACAAGAAATTATCTAAATGCAAAAACAAAAGGAGGTTTCAGTACACAAGGTACAAAGTTAATTTCCCAGTAGTAAAGTTAGAATAAACGACAAAACTTGAACTAGCGCCACGCTGGTGTTGTCAAAGTGTGCAAGCACGAGGCGGAATGGTGCTCGAGCTTGAGCCCGCTCTGTCGCAGTCGCTTGCAATGGCATTTAAGTTAATTGGCTCAAAAATATTGTCATCTTAGAATAGAGGAGACAGAAAAGAAAGAAATAATTAATGAATACATGTTTATTTTATCTGAACAGACGCATAAAAAATACAAGAGTCTAGCCATGTGTGAAGCGAACATAACTGTCTTGCACCATAGACACTACACAGTTGTCTACAATGGTCTATTGCACCTGCCTTTAACAGTCAGCGACAACAATCTCCTGCCAGCACTTTTGCTCGCGGAAAATCGGTTTCTCCTTACAAACTTTGGATTTTTGTTTTTTTTTCCGTAGAGCTCGTTTAAATCATAAAAAGAAGCCTTGTACGCAATTTCACATCCCTAGGCCCAATAGTTTCGACTAAGCATTGGTATGTCAGTCAGTCAGATTCTCCTTTTATTTATAAAGATAATGTATGACAAAAACCAATACAATAAATATAATCCACACAGTCACATCTAGGTGAAAATAGCTTATACCGTGACGCTACGCAAATCCAGCAATCTATGGTATTGGTTTTCAGCAGCCACCATTATAAGGTCAATTTAGCGTTCTTTCCGTGCGTAACCATTAGTCCAATATAGCCGATTAGTATCTGTTAACACACTTGAACATGAAATAATAATTAAATAACACGAAGATATACTTAACGTAGCCATTAAGAATAAAACAACTTAACAAACAATTAATAATTCTTTTACACAAATACACTTCATAAATAAAATAACTGAAAATGGACCCATAATAATATTACTCAAGTGCAGTTATCATTTAAAACCACACCGCCATTCTACACTAATGGTATAACTAGCCTGAATAAATAAAATTCAAAGGAAATGCTGTTATAATTTTATTTAAAAGCTTTAGGAATTATAGAGCGGTGTTGGAAGAATGCAGTTTAGAATCTTGAAGCTTTTTCCCACATTCTTTATGCCTTCTTTTTCTTTTTTTAACTTGGTAGGACTACACAATACTGTACTTACTCAATTCAAATGATAAAGTAATACCTTTGCTCGATATGGAAAATAGGGAAATAGATGGTGTTCATAGTGGTATTTTTTTAAGAATATTAAATTGTAATTATCATTCTATAAGTTTAAAAATAAATTGAATTATTCAACAACATTTTGTACATAAAAGAAATGATAATTACCTACCTAAATAAATTCATAGTAACCATAATTGTACAAATTATACTCAGGTGTTGAAGTGTTCCACCACATCACTGTGTTCCACCAACATGTGGCCATAAGACTGGCAGCAAAGAACGAACCAGTTTTCTAGTACATCAACCGGTAAGATATCCTTGAAAAGGCGGACCCCATGGCCCAAGTCTTTTGACATCATGGAAAACATTTCGTAGCCATAAATCTGGACGATTTTACACGACGATATACTTAATAGCATAATCTAAATCTACCGCTGTTCGTTCAATGTAAGATTCAAAACTATTAAAGACCAATTGTAATAATAGTAATATTGCTAACACCATCAAAGCGATCTGATTTTTTTTAATTAAGGCCTAGTGTCCACGCACGCGTAGATAGACGCGTAGTCGTCATTATACGCTTGGTGTACGCCTCCGTGAAGTTTACGTACAAAAGTATTATTAAACTCTGTCGTTGTAGCTGCATTGACACGACGACACGATGTACACGATACGATGGTATCAATTAATCTTTAGGCGTACTTTAAGACAATTTACGGGTTACGGCCGATAAGATAAACAAATAAAAAATATTTATTTCAAATAAACCCATAACAGACACTTTTGAGCTTTTTGAAGAAGAACGACAACAAGAAATCTCAACAACGCTCTTTTATATCATGTTTTGAGTAACAAAAATATGCGTTATTGCTTTCATTAAGTAAGCAGCATGTAAATAAATCATTTAATAGTACATTACGATATTAGTGCGTAATGATGGTTATAACATGCGAGGCGGAATTTCAGCCCGAGCCGAAGGCGAGGGCGTAACTGAGCCGAGCATGTTATAACCAATACGCACGTATATCGTACGACGTTTTTTAACACATTTGCGAGGAAACAGAAAAAAAAAACATTTAACATCTTAGTGTTTGGCGCCAAAGAAATCGAACGCAAATATTGTTTGGTAAAATGACAAAAATGACAAAAATTACAAAAAATGACGAAAATGACTAAAAATTACTGAAATGACAAAAAGTGACAAAAAATGACAAAAATTGACAAGTGACAAAAAATGACAGAAAATCACAAAAAGTGACAGAAAATCACAACAAATCACAAAAAATGACAAAAAGTGCCAAAAAACGACTGAAAAGACAATAAATCACAAAAAGTGACAAAACATGACAAAAAAAGACAAAAAATTACAAATATCACAAAAAATGACTAAAAACCACGAATAATCACAAAAAATGACAAAAAATAACAAAAAGTTACAAAAAAAGACAAAAAATGACAGAAAATCACAATAAATCACAAAAAATGACAAAAAGTGACAAAAATGACACAAAGTAACAAAAAGTGACTGAAATGATAATAAATCACAAAAAGTGACAAAAAATGACAAAAAAACAAAAAATGTCTGAAATGACAATAAATCACAAAAGTGACAAAAAGTGACAAAAAGTGCCAAAAATTACAAATATTACAAAAAATGACTAAAAACCACAAACAATCACAAAAAGTGACAAAAAGTGACAAAAATGACAAAAAATGACAAAAAATAACAAAAAGTTACAAAAAAGACAAAAAACTACAAGAAATGTCAAAAAGTGACAAAAAATTACAAGAAATTACAAAATATGATAAAATATGACAAATGATAAAATGATGAGGCTATTCAAATTTCGAACTAATCGCCGCGCGCGAAATGGCAAATAATGCTGTTATGGAATTTGTATGGACTATAACTTAACTATTTGCTTTGGTATAACACACGCGTTTTTTATGACCCGCTTTACATATTTAAAACCGGTGGAATTACATCAGCTTTACGAGCAACTGTGTTAAAAAAAATTTAAATTGTAATAAGCCAACTGTCAGTTAAGATATGACCAGGACCAGTCTCAACTGACAGCGCCTGTTCACGAACATGATGATGTTATAAAGGCTTTATTTCATCGTAGGTATTTGTGGAAGCAGAAATGGCTCATGGCTCATGGTTCAATATAAGTTTATTGCACAAACATTCGTCGTGTTTTTGCTTAGCCCAATACTTGATCGAATGCCAGCAGACTAGGATGAGCACTTTATACGACATTTTACTTGTGCAATAAATAAAACAGAGCCCTCTTTTTTGTTCATATATTTTTCTGGAATCGAATTTTTTATTTATGCAAATTACCTCACGATAGTCTTGGCTTCTGATACTTTAGAACAACACAGAGCAATCGTTATGATAACAATCTAATAGCGGCACATTACGGTCCCTACGAGGTAATATGGCCTGGTGTCGATTAGATCTTCCAAAATATGCAATTTTTTCGGAGTTCAGAAACTCATCTGTAAAGCACATTTCGTGGCCTCTTTTTATTAAAGTTTAGGCACTTGTACCCCGATGGTGGTCGATATAACGAGCTTGTAGCCATTTATCGTGCACAATTCCAATATCGGCCTTATAACAGGGAATTTTGTAACCCAATTACACTTTTTGCTTCACGGAACTTCAAAGTCCGCAGCCGTGCTTGCTACCGTTTTTATTTTGTGGGTAAGCATTGGAAAGACTAAAGGAAAATTTAATTAAATAATCGGGGTCCAATAAGAAGTGATAGAGCCTGTTGGCAGTGCGTCCTCATCTACCGCCAGTCGAGCGCTCGTAAATGCAAAATGCATATATAGGCCATCAGCGCAGTAAAGGGTTTATTAGACTCGATAAATCCAATAAATGTGCGACGATTTGAATTTATGGCGTTTACCGAAGAACTTCATTGAAATTGTATGGATGCAACGTCGCTTTCTATTCAAATGTCGTCGGCCACATCATCGCTTACTATCAGGAGTTATAGTGGTTAAATGCGAGCCTGTTATAAAATACAAAAATAAAATGGAAGTGTCTGCTTGTAATATTCAAAGAGAATTGGTTTTATTAAATGCACATAAAAGTATAATCTATAATAATAGCACACATTAAAAAAAAATTGTCCGTCTGTCTTTTTGTTCCTGCTAATCTGCGAAACTACTGGATTTTAGCGGAACTTACATTGACAGATAGCTGATATTACCAGGAGTAACTTGTAAAACTTTTTGTTTTCTCAAGGACAGGATTTCAAACTACGGTCCTCGAAACTGTTAAGTCTTTGGCGGGACTTTCACTAGGATATAGCTAATGTTATATGGTACTTAATTCCCGAGGGAGGAAGGACAAAAGAGAGTAATGTTCACCTCAACACGCAACGAAATCACGGGTAACAGCTGGTGATTAATATATATGTCACCCTTGGGCGTACGTACTCAGCTTCTGCTCTGGAGTGGGTCAAAAGTATGGCGTATCTCGTCTTAGCCTGTTGGGGTCTTAAAGCGGCAAAATTAAGGCCTTTTGCCCCAGTACTAATAAATTTCGTTTCGCTAATATCAAATGAAATAGCGAATTAAGCTAACTCTAAAATTCTAGGTAAAAAGCAATCTTTGCCGACTTACTAATCTATCAACACATCACACAAACAACGGAACGGATTACAGTATTTGTTATTATGACGTAGGCATGTGCTAAGAAAAGATTTTCCAAAATTCATTCCCTAAGGAAAGAGTCTAAAGTTTGTATGGAGAAACCCATTCTTACGTGGGCGGAACTGCTAGCAGAAACTACTTATTATACTCGTATATAATTAGAGCTAGTCCCATAAAGATATCTATTAAGGACCGGGAAATATATAGCATTTTATAATTATAGTCATCATTTTATAAATGTCGACTGTAGCTTTATACTGTGACATTAATTCGTAGAACGAATACTTTCAGAACATCAAGTTGACACGATTGACCCAGTGTAAGCATGTTATTACATGCGTAGTAAGAAAAAGATAATAAAACCAAACAAATACAAATCCTTGAATATCTAAAAAAAAAAAATATTTTCCACACTAATATAGTACAGATTACATTATTAAAAATAAGTATTCAAGAATTCGTAGGTACACAGAGTTCGGAAGCACATCTTCGACTGTATCAAAAAACACTGAAAATGAGTTAAGCGCACCATTCAATCACGGAATTGTAGGTGATCGTTGGTTTAGTGACGCCATTTACAGTGTCTTAGTAACATGAAAAGTGTCATCAATATCTTTCTACCCTTGTCCTGTCTTATTTGAGGTCGGCGAAACATGTTTTTTCTGCCATTCTGTCCTATCACCCGCCACGCAAACTCCTTTTTCTTTCAATTAATAATTGGCAATTAATGAAATTCCCGATTTCTACCCCCTTAAAGGTTTTTTTAGACATCAGAATAACTGCTCCCTCTCTTGGGTGGAGCAGGAGGGCGTGTCAGACTTATACTGACTAAACCCCACCTTGTTCCTTCGTTGCCTTCGATCTGGGGACACGAGCTTACCTTTTGGAACCCCCCCTTAAAGGTTGAGTTTCCAAAAAACCCTTTTTAATGCTCGGCTATGCCATGTGCAAAATTTCTGGTTCCTAGACCCACTAGTTTCGACTATGCCTTGATATGTCAGTCAGTCAGTTTCTTCCTTTATATACCGCTTATGCGTAATTTAGTTAGAGCGCAGATTAACTTGTTAATCTGCAGATTATCTGATTGAGTCCGTTAAAGTGGAAAATATGTTGTAATATTAAATAGATAATCTGCAAGCTTCCTAGAAAATCTGCAGGCTCTATCGGCCAAGCATAGGTTAAGTTATAAAACAAATTCATTACTTGAATTGGTTTTATAACTGATGCACTAGCTTCTTACGTTTTATAAATGCTCATGTAGGCCTATGTAAAATAAAAACTGTTTTTTTACATTAAATCACTGGAATTCCTTAATTATTTAATTTGAATGACATTTTACGCATGCATGGAATTAATATATTTTAGGGCACCCTAACACGGACTGGATTAGGTAAGAAGGCTAAGTTGGGAGCAAAGCGGAGTAGAGTTCTCGCCTTAGCTTTCGTGGTTATTTTTTTTATAACCACCCAGAAGAAAGAGCCCCGCAGAGCAGGGCTCCGTCGAGCTAAAAGGGGCTAAAAGTTTTTCGCTCTCTGTCTTCCGCCATTTAACTATGTAGCATCTGTTAATATGCAGATTAACTAGGTAAATTGGAGATTTCTGTTAGTTTAAGTCTTTCATACTTTGACAAATACCCAACCAGTAATTTGCAGATTGCCTTTTTTATGTGTATATTAACGTACTCTGTATTCTAAATGTAATATATTTTTTTATATAAATAGAGCGAAGCAATTTAAGCAAAATTAAAATACTCAGAAGCATTTTCTTTGTTTGCGGTTTAAAAATAAGAAAAAATACCACCGCAAAGTTTTCAAATCTACGCACATACGACAGCTGCGGGTGTTGCCTTAACATCTGCAATACTGCATACGAATTTGCATAAATTACTTACTCTGTGGTTGGATTCCGACTAAATCCTCTTTCAACACATCTGCGTGCTTCTGACCGAACGCCGACACCCGTGCCTTGCATTGTGATTATAAAATTTTGTTGATTACGTAATCCGCTTTGCTTAGAAATCTACTCTTCCTTTGATCAGCTGGGTCCTTGGTTAGCTAATATTATGACCGTAAAATGGTATTGTAGACGCAATACTGCTCTCGAATGCCCAAAGCGGTAACTCGACTTTTTTGAAAAATCGGTTTGGTTTATCATTAACATTGTATTGCATAAAACTTTCTGTATTAAGAACGCTTGTGGAAAAACCTGTAACTCGTAGTAACTAGTAATAATGAAAGCACTATCAACACTTACTTTTTTAATAATTACGAAAGTACTACTACTATATTATATATACAAACGATTTCATAAAGAGTGCAAGTGACAGGAATTATTTACTTACACCCTCGAATGGAACTTAAATTTCTAATCGGGGCAATTTAGGTTTCAATCATAATTTGATCACTGTAAATTTCAATTAGGTTGCGTGTTTTAAGAGCTGGTTATTGGTGTTTACGTCGTGATAAAGTTACTTAAAATCACGAACTAGGACGCAGTTCTGAGACCAGTCAAGTTCTATTTTTTAATTAATTTGTTCAACAACATTAATGGATATTACATAAATCTTCTTCCAAACCGGCGGTACAGTATCTTATCGTTAATAGGAATTGTGACCCATATCAGATTTAGCCACACATTCAAATCAGCATTCTTATAAGGCGATTCTAGACAGTAGAATTATCCTGTTTGGTCAAACATTATATAATCTGAGCCTCTTAAACGTATCGATGAGAGTAATCGGTATGTAGTGTCTGTTTGTGGCGAACAAGTTTCGTAACTTTCATTAGAACAAGCAACTTGCCAGCCGTGATCAATTTATCTTAGCAGTAATCTGCGCGGGCGCTTACAGAAGCACACATTAACGTGCCGTCAGTTCAAACCATTTCAATTGCTAATGCGATTCAAATTGTAATTTCATTTAAACTTTTGTTGCTTGCTTGCTTGCTTGCATGATCATTAAAAGTCAAGTTAATCGTGAGGTCACTATTACGTGAATACTCTAGTACAAATCCAAAATGGATAGGTACAATACTTATGGTACTATTATAGATACAATTCAATGACAATGGTTCAACAAATTCTTACAACATAGCTGAGAGACTGGGTTTATCTGTATCAGACGCTGCTTCAAAAATGCCATCAGGTAGCAAGTCCACTTTCGCTCTCTTCTGAACCTGCGGGGCCGGCCATGTTTTGACTAAGTTTCACTTAACGCGAAACGTGAGCCACATACTCGCAAACTGCGTGAAAATAAGGCCGCAATTACACCCCGCACGGCAGCGCCTAATGAGTGCCTTACGCGAAATAAAGAAAACAAAATAGAATACGACGCTCTCGAGACGGCTAATTGCTTATATAACGATGTGGTGGATGCTCACTCGTATTTGACCTCATTCCAATATGACGTCCCATTATATCCTAATCACTACTTTTGAAGAATTTTCAAAGCATTGCGAGACCTTGTTTTCAATAGATGACCTTGGAAGGTCGCCTCCGCTCGCACGCCGCTTTTCTTCGAGCGTTGCGTGATTCGGCTCTCACCGTAATCATCCAAGCATAGGCGGCGCGGCGGTACAAATTCATAAATTGGTCCATCACTATCCCTAACCAGTTGTTACACCATAAATGCTTCTTAAGAATGATCGGCGCCGACGTTCACTCCGTGACGTCACCGGTGAGTGGTCGACATGCCACACCACCGGATCCGACCACATACTGCGATCATTTCAAGATAATCCAAATTTAACATTACTTAACATTCATCGACAATGACACCGAAAAACTTAGCATTTGTATTGAACTTTGGGATTCATTTGTAGCCATAAAAACAAAGAAGGCGTTTTACGATGGTCGTTGTGATTACAATCGAAAATGCAAGGGTGTCGTAACAGGTAACCGAGTCAACGTAACCGACCACATAGCTGTGCGACATGAATGGCAAATAAATTAAAAGAAAGCCAACGCATACAATTTTATGGATAGCATGTTGTTTGCAAAAGATGCACGACTATCAAAAATGTCTACATGTATGCGTCATCATGCGCACTGTAGCGCAATTTTTTTGGTATGTAGCCGTATAACTAATCTAATGACTGCGACACCAATATATGAAATGCGTGTACGTGTGGAAACATATCAAACAGCATCTCGATTTTCATACTATTGCTAACCCTCCTATGTTATTGCAAAACAAATATATTATAAATTTACACTTTCACTCACAACGCTTCAATAAAATTAATTCCGCAATTTTATCGTAGTCATATCTTGCTCTGACACCTTTGATTACTCGTGAGTAAATAGCTCTATAAAGTTCTTGGTGTAAATGTCGGAACCCTTTTTACAATTACTTTTTATAATTAAAGGCTACGGGACAAATTAAAACAGCTTTGAGCCCAACATACTTCTGAAATATCATTTTTGTTGTACCCCACATTATTCTCTTATGGCTCAGTGTTGCCGAAGCGAGCGGCGACGTTTCTGACACGGGTTGATTAATGACTCCGAATCAAGAGTGTTACTGTAATCTCAACCTGAATAACTCATAAAATAGAAGAGCTATTTTTAGCATCTCTCTTCCGACTACGACCCCGTGAAGGTTTTCGTTAAAAAGCGTAATATTAATATGTTTTGAAGGTAAGCGCCATTAACATGCGAGCTATCGACGCGGCTCGACTCTCGCTAAACACTTCACAAATGACAGTGTTCCGAGCGAATGATAAATGGAATCCTTTGTGTAGTCGTCATCGGCTGTTTCACACGTTTACGTAACGGACACGCGTCCCCCTTGCACCCTGTCCGGAGTTTTAGGAGCAACAGAGACAGAAAAATCTGCGAAGGGTCTGTCCGTATTGAATAATTTATTTAACGTGCAGGATAACCCACGTAGAAGCTAGCCATTCCGCTGGACCGGCCGCCGGACGCGCGAACACCTCAGCCTCAGATCACACGAATAAAAGTATTTGAAAAACGAATCTGTTGTAGGACGTCGAACTGCCAGAATTCTGTTTGCCTTGAAGGAAACGATCGCAATGTTTGATCCACAGATGTAATGCTATAGAAGTAACCCAGACTCAGTTTGGAAGCGGACCAAATGCTGAGCAGTGAAATGGTTTCCGTGAAGCTACATTACTCTGATACAAGAACACAATATTATCGTGAATTCTGAGCAATTCGATCGCGTTGTAATAATTTATCTTCTGAATTTATTGTCTGTCTTGTTTGGCAAACTTATGTTTAGGCATTGTTTCTTTGGGAATTTTGCCTCATTTGCTGTTTAAGTTTCTTATTTGTACACAAAAATAATTGTCAGACGTATATTTATCCGTATTTTATGTAATGTGGTTTTGGTGAAAAAATATTTCCGCACAGAAAGTTCGGTAAGGGATCGATCCTAAGTCGAGCTAGTGAATATGTTAAGATTTATCGACAAGCCATGCTAAAAGTTAAGTTGGAACGTAATTGAGTTAGAGACCTTTACCCGCTTCAGATACTAGATTACGGGTTGTTCGTGCGTAAAATATTCTATTGTTCTTAAGATAGACTTGCTGCGTAACTTCTAAAGAAATGCTTCATCTTGTCTTGAGTAGAAAGTGAACTATACAGGCTTATTCTTCATATTCTTCATCATCATTTCGAAAGACGTCCACTGTTGGACATAGGCCTCCCACTTGTTGTCACAATGTCCTGTGCTTTTACATCGCTACTTCAGAACCTTTCAACCATCGATTCTGCGAGTAATGTACATACCTTGCTCTGGTGCAGGTGAGGTTGACAATAGGGTCGGATAAGATCTTAGTTCCGTTCTTCCCTCACTAAAAAGTTAGTGCACAGTTCCAATTCATTGTTTCCTACGCAAAAGAACCGGCAAAAAACACCATGTTTACTGACAGATACAGATTATTTGTACAATATTTCCATATTACTAAATAGATATGAGAGGACAATATAAACCGGTCAGCTTTGTACCCATAATTTACGTAATCAAAGACAATGGGCCGCATTAGTCATTTGAAGGTGGTGTTACGCTGGGCGATTAGGTCGCAATCCGCCTGTAAGTAACCCATCCTTGATTGCGACTGGCCGCCTAAATAATTAAACTCCTGAATTACACAAGCATATTACCGGGATCTAGACGATTTAAGGCCGCCGCTTGATACTCAACTTAAAGACTTATTGTAGGAACTTGCTGTTACCCGCGTCTTCGTTTGCGTGAAGTTTAGAAATATTAAGTTTTTATTTCGGATATGTCCCTCTCCCCTCCTCCTTGGGTAATAAGGTCTCCTGAAACTGAAAAATATAGCCAAGTTGTTCCTTGCAACATCAGCTATTAGTCAGTGAATACCCTGTCAAAATCGGAATCATATCGGATGTTAGTCTGAAGCAACAAACAGACAGAAAAAAACATTTTTAATATAGGCATCAAATATACTTATATATTAAAGAAAAAAAAGAATTCTATAGATGGTAAATGATTTTCAATTTATTTTACTATTCCTCAATTTTATTTAACTAATCCTCAATGTTTTCCTGTTTTTTAATCATTAGTGGAGGTCCCTTGAATTTATACTCTTCTTACCTCTGACTTAAAATCAACATTTTAGTATTGACCTTCCATCCGTCTAACATTTCAACTTCAAATTTTTTCTTCATTATTTGGTGTGAAAGGTATCAAAAGTTGAAAAATGCAAATGGGTATTAATTTAACAGTGAAAGCTTGGAAGTTCACTAAGCCTGCCAGTATCCTGTCTCCAGGAAATATGGTCATAAATTTTTACTTTTAAAGGCTTTGTCAGTCGAAATATTGAAAACACAAAATATGGTTGAAAGGAAACACAACGAGCTTAAAAGAGCACTAAGCCTGTTTATGTCCTTGGGCTAGGTACATGGTGCAACTTTAAAACCATTACATTTAAAACCATCAAATACAAATGGAACATACATGCCAATAATGCCATCCTTTTGTCATAACAAAACTACTGAAGCATTATCTCTTTGACTTGAAGAAACCTACTGATATTTCCATGAGAAAAGTTTGCATTTTATCAATCCAGGCTCTCGGGCTAAACGGAGTTGGAACATACACATTAAGCTCATGCTGCATGGTAGATTACGGTGTTTTTTGGGTGAGACATTATCAAATATATAAGTTCTCACGCATTGGGTTCAGCGTGAGGGAGTATAAGATTTTGACAAAACAAAACCCATCCGTGTTCTTTACCGGGACCCAGCAGGGCTGATGCATGCTAGGGTCACTAGAATTTTCGAAAGAAATACTGTGGTCATTGAACGCAAAGGACAACTGTAGGACACAGGCGGGTTTTAATCAGTAAAAGTCCCACTTCGAAAGAAAACCCTTTACTTGTACCGTGTTCAGTTTCCATTTGCGTTTCAGGACCAAGGTTAGTATTTCAAACAATTTTGCAGCCTAAACTTGAACATGGTCTACACTAGAGTACCACTCAAGTAATAGAGCCTACATAAAACTAATATATACCTGCAGTGTACATGAGCGAGAAGTGTGAAGGCCTTATTACGAGCCTGATACTATCTGATTTATTATTCAAGGTAGTGTTAAGAGCTCTCTCGCTAAGTGATGATTCATTTCAGACTCGAGAATGCTCTTCAGATCTCGTTTATAGGCAACAACGTCGCCTGTTACTATGTTACAACAGATTGCCTCACACACAAACTATTCCGAATACTAGGACCTATTTATGATTTTGAAATATACTTAGCTTTTGAAATCAATTGAATGCAACCGAACTGTATTGTAAAGCAACTGAAGGCTTGATCGTACGCAAGATTTGTTCGACTAATCTAAATCGTGTTACATTGTCTCTTTTTCAGGTCCTAAATAAAAAATACATTTATCACTGCGGACTATATTTCTTAATTCTGTATTAGAGCAATTTAAAAGCCCAATAAAACGTTAGAACTTTGAACAACGGAACATTTTATAGCGCACCTCGGAACTTTTACTGCGACAGTAACGAGCATGCGAAGATGCGCCATTTCCTTTCACTTAATCTCAATGGACACTAAATAGCAATTTAGTTCAGATACACTAAAATACTCAATACGAAAATATTTTGAGAGATTTGTATGAGTTATTTAAAAACAGGTGTTTCATCAGTAACGTGTTGGTCATTGTTACTCGTATAAACAGAGCGGCAAGATTGTAATACAGTGGCATAATGCCATTTGCATCTGTCCGTTCACTTCCCTGCACATCGCTCTGTGGATTTTAACAAATTATCACTTAATTATCTACCTTAATTAATTCACTGTAGGAACAGGCGAAGAATTTAGTAGTGATGCGTACACAGGCTCTATAGACGTTACGTAAGAGCGTTCTCATGGGTGTCTCGCTCACATACTGAGATAGTTATTTACGGCGGTTCAACAGCATGGATTAATCTATTTTTATTGAAGTGAATTTAACCAGTTTGGTAGTTAAATATATTGGGATCGTAATGCTATGCTTCACATCCGGCCGAGTTAGAGTAAACGACGTGGACGTCTGCTGGTCGAGCGGCGATCGAGTGCGTTCCACCGTGTGAGAGCACACTCGTTAAATGATTGCATAAGAATTCTTGATACGACCACATGGTACATCTACGAGCGAGGAAGTGAGGCAATCCTTTTGTTTATACCATCACTTTTTATCATTATGAATCCTCTAAATTGGTTCAATAGTGCAATATGATTTGCCAATTGGCGTTACGTTACAATTTGCCTCACAGTAGCTGCAGCCGGATTTCGAGCTAGTATCCATACGGCAATGGCTTAATGTACTAATGGAAAAGTAATTAGGTATACGTTTAGGCTGTGTGCAGACGCTGCAACTTAATTATCGCCGCTCCGGTGACAGGCTGGCAGACAACTACGGTATTATAAAGTGTTAATTATAGTGGCGCGTTCCCATAAATCATTTTGGTAGCGATAGGAGATAAGTTTGCGAAAATGTCTCTTTAAACTCCACGTGCTCTCATGTATATAAACATATTTATTAAGGAAATATTACGTTCAATTCTGAACATTGCTTATTTACTTTCATAAACAAAGGTCGTAGTGGATAATCCTAACGTCACCACGTGTGGCAGATTACTTGCCGCAATATATGTTTCTCATTATCTGAATATACCTACGTATAGTTAAGCTGGTATCCGCCCACTAGCCATAACCCCTAGTTACCTCTCACGACCCTCGCTTAAAATAAAGGGTTGACCTAATTTAAGCCACAACACATAGAAATACTGTGGAAAAACATGTCTGTAGCCACGTGTGTAATAAGCCTAACCGACCACTGATTGCTGGGTCTGAGCCGCACCTAACGTAGTATGATAGTCCGCTAATGTGTTGCTGTAATCTAATTATTAAGAGCACCTACCTGTACGCAGTTAGTATTATAGGGTCATTTATTTTTGCTACCACTAGAAACAAGGCGAATTTTTTTATTATTGCACCATATTAAGATAGAGGGGGAGAAGTCATTTTGATAACCTCCCACCTTAAAATAAATAATATCCCAGGTTCGGAATCTAAAGGGAAAAATAAAAGTAACAACAAGGCAACGTAAAATTAAATTATTTAGCATTAAAAATTACATTCTCAATTAAAATTATTTCTTGGGGTTTGACTTAATGTTACAAATTAATTACTGACAGCTTTTAGACCAATTGTAAAAGTTTGTATGTATTTGATATATATCTCTTTCACGGAAAAACTACTGAATACACATACTTGGAAACTTTTTATCCTGGGAGTATTTTCCTTTGGGATAATTTTCTATTACAACGCAGATGAAGTCGCTGTCTCGAACAAGTAGGCCTAAAAAGTATTTTAAATATTAAAGTACACATAGTTGCTTAATGCTTATTTATACTATGTCTAGTGTAGGTATGCCGACTATATTTAGCCACCATAAAAGCCACTTTAGCGGAGGCGATTACCTAGCAATTGCTTTATAAGAAGTTTCCTAAAATCAATTAATCCTTATAAATGGTCACGCTAAAACTTTCTCCGCAAAGCTATTCATCTCGTCTAAGAACGATTTTAAATAAAAATTTCAAAGTATTTTAGATACTTACGTTATGCCTTTAAATAGAGTATTTTAACGGCATGGATGGTGCAGTGGTTGAGCGATTGGCTGCTGTGCTGTGTATCGCGGATTCGATTCCTATAGGGAACAAATATTTATATGGCCTGCAGATAGCTGTGGTGGGTCTGGGCGTCTTATGTGAGTTTAAAGTTCGTGAACGAATTCACGATACCAGTAATTCCTAGTACTACTACTACAGAGAATACTCATATTTCACTTCTTTTTTATTTAACCTGTACTTCTCCAGGTACTCTTATTTTGAGCTATTTCGAACCAGTGCTTACAGTAGGAGTCTAGCTCATCTCGCTATCTTCCCAAGTGTCCCCCTGGCGGTGTCATCCATCCTCAGGCACCTAAATTGTGGAGGCTCCTGCCCAGCGGCTGAAGTGCATGTTATTTAAAAAAACATGATGCACACAATATTGTAAGCCATATTTAAAGTATCTAGTAGCAAGCCACTTGAATGCTCCAAACAAAATGAATATTGCGGTTGCACAGTATTATTCATTTTTGATTGCAATGAAAAATCGCTCGACATTCGTTTTCCGTTAGCATGAGAATGTGGGAGCAGACTACATTGGCGGTATTACAGCCATTGTGTGAACAACGACTCGTATAGGAAGACTAGCTTCTGCCAGTGATTTATTTCTTTATAATACTACCACTTGTATTTATTTAAAATCATATTTCTTGGCTTTTACTTTGGACAGAAAATAAGCATTGCCATTCAGCGTGGCAATGCTGCCAGTCTTTTGGGCACATTACCAGTCGACAGCGATGTGGAGGAGTTTTTTGACACCATATTTTAGTTCGTTTTAAGTTAGTTTTAATTAGTTTAGAGTTAGTTTTTATTATACTGTAATTACCTAGTTAAAAATAAATGATTTATCTTGAAGGGACAAAAAAAAATAGAAGATTAAGAGTGAGAGACGACTCAATCAAACCTTAAAATACATTTATTGTTTGATAAATTACTATTTTTTTTCGGGCTTAACAGTTTTTTTTAAACGGTTTTCCGATTACATATTTATAAAGCATCTTTACTGACTGTGTACCTAATGTCTTCAAATATGGGTCCAAACTGATATCAGTGGCGTTAGTCGTTAGTATCAGAACGGAATAAAACCTGCCAGGATTCTGGCAGTTGCTTCGCCGGCGTGATAGTACCTTTCTCCTTACAATCTTTGGACCACATCCCCTCTTAATGCTCGCCTACGCTATAAAAGAAAGCTTTTTGTAAAAAAAATCGCTTTAAGTCTAAGTAGTTTCGGCTGTGCGTTGATATGTCAGTTAGTCAGTTTTTCTCCTTATATATATATATTATGGAAGACTGGAAGCCAACCCAAATATAGTTGGGAAAAGGCTAGACAGATGATATATATATTTATTATATATAGATATATGACTGTCATATGTTCTATAATGAGTGTAGGCTAGGGAGATGATGATACATAATAATCATCTCAATCTTAAATGACTGAATGAACGATTATACGTTCTTATGAGATAATGAGTGGCCTGTTGGTCTAGTGGTTAGTGACCCTGACTGCTATGCCGGAGGTCGTGGGTTCGATTCCCAGGACAAATGTTTGTTTGATGAGCACGATCATTTTTTCTGTGTCTGGGTGTACCTAATTTATCTATAATATGTATGTATATAGAAGTATATAAGTATGTTTATCAGTTGTCTAGTTAGTACCCATAACACAAGCTCTGCTTAGCTTGGGACTAGGTGGAGTTGTGTAAAAGTTGAAAAAAAAATTCTTCAAACCTATGTTACTCCTAGAAAGTCG
Source organism: Mythimna separata (assembly GCA_030763345.1). Lineage (NCBI taxonomy): Eukaryota > Metazoa > Arthropoda > Insecta > Lepidoptera > Noctuidae > Mythimna > Mythimna separata. The sequence goes on along the minus strand of CM061167.1, from coordinate 13,138,862 downwards.
GGCAATGCAAATGTTTCTAGAGCTTGTAAAATGAGAGATATAATTTAATTCATGCTCCAGTCTAACTAATCAAGATGCAGACTTGAATATATTTCCACAAGTTCGGATGACCACTGAAAATGTTCACATTTTTCATGTCCAACATTTTTTCCTAATGAACCTCTAAGAAAGCACCAACGAAAATTTGTTTTTTAACTTGGTTTTTTCCTTAGATTAACTTTACTTACTACATTTACAAGTTGGTTTATTAAATGAAGTACTAAAACAAGAAAAATAAAAACACGAAACTAATTAAAACTATACATACACTAAGTCCTAGCTAAACTATGGCGTCAAAATATTATTTCGCATCGCTGTCAACTAGAACTCTGCCCATAAGACTGGCCGCATTGCCACGTTGTATGACAATGCTTAATCTTTGACTGAGGTAAAAACCAGCCCTTGAGTCACGCGAAGAGTCAACTACATTTCTAAACAATTCTTTTAAAAGCGTATGAGCACTAGGACCCCGTGGGGTCCTAGTGCTCATACGCATTTCGTTGGGCCGTGGCCCAAGAGTTTGAGTTCAACCTTTTGAGTTAAAACTCTTGAGCCGTGGGCGCGACTCAAAAATATAACTGTCGACGATGTTTTTGGGCATAGTTACGCGGTCCAAAACCATTCAAAAGGAATCATAGAACGATGATATCGGAAACCAACACTTGACGCTAATATCGGTTTTTTTTTAAATAGTAAAAAGTTAGGTTACTTGAGAGTAACACCCTGAAATCCCTAACCAACTTTCCGCAAAATGCTTACTTTAGCACTAGGCACCCTGATAATATAATTTCCTTTATTTTATTTATGGTTTACTCCTTTTTACGGCGCTCCAGTCTGCGTCAGCCAGTCGGCTCCAGCTGTCGATGTCGCTCAGACGCAGCTCGGCCTGTCTCCACCAGTCTCAGCATTATTCTAGCCGCCCGCCATTTTACCCGGCTATGACGTATTTCAGACCTATATTTAATTTGCTAGTACTTTTGTTTTTATTCGTTTTCTAGCGTTTAAGTCAATAGCACTCGCTAGCGACTTCGTTCGTAAGAGAAACTTCATAATTATTTTTTAAAGTGGTACCTCCATCAGGCAATGACATCTACCGCTCTAGGGTGGGTTCTGATTAGAGGATATCACTATGACATATGTCATACAAATAGGCACAAAAGCATGCTTCTTCTGCCTGGCGTTAGTCCCGGCCGTTACTAGGGTCCGCCTTCCTGCTAAGCTTACTCCACTTTGCCCGATCTTCATATGCTTTTGTGCCTGCAACAAACATGTGTACTTCAGCCTTAGACTCTTTTCCTTATTTTTCTATCAAGTTTGCGGTACGTTCCAACTTATAAAATTGAGCTCTACATTTTCCGGTGAAATTAATATGAAATGAAGATATTATGATTATAAGAACCTACATTACACCGTTCTCTACAGATTTTTTTGATGGTCAACCTCTCACATAATTTGTTTAAAAAAAACCTACCTTATATGGCAATACCTATTTACAACTTTCGATTAGACAATTATTGAGCACAAGTTCTCAGAAAAAGGTCAAAGACTGAATGAATAAATAATAACAAGTCTAGGATTTTGACTGACCTGACATACTTAATTTTTCAACTTTCATTTGTTACCTTTTTGGAAAACGATGGTCAATGTACCTATCAAGATTTTTTGATTTGCATACAATATATATTTCTAAATACACACATCTATACTCACACTATACTACACACTATACTATAATAGTATAAAAAGAAAAGATTTGATTTTTTGTTCGTATGTTACGATATAAATCAAAAACTATTCAAAAATTCTTTAACCATTAGAAAGCTACATCATCACTAAGTAACATAGGCTACTTATTTTTTTGCTTTCATCCGGGCAAAGCTGCTGGCTAAGCTAGTATTATATACACCAAGACACGTGCTCTTCTCAAAAACTTTAGTCTTAAGAGGGCTGTCACAATTTTTGATGAATTTCAGCGTTTTATCCGATTTTTGACGTGTGACGATGCTTTAGATATAGCCATAAAAAAAAACAAAAATATGGATAAGAAAGTTTGATAACTTATCTTGGGAGTGCTTTAAATAAATATTTGAATTTGTTTACCTACATCAGTAAAATCCTTGTCTCCGCAAAGGATGTTTTATAAAATGTTGCTTTTGGGTATCTTTTGACGCCTTGGTACACCGAAGATATTAAAGTTTAATCATTTATAAAAATGTCTATGATACAACTGTATCTTCTACATTGGAGTGCTGAAACCACTTTATTACTATTCATACAGTAATACACCAAAAATAATTCTGTAAAACCAAGATCTACTGACAGTTTTCCGTACGAAACTACAATTTTTATCTACGAAATTATAATCCAAACTCAAATAAAAAATATTAACCAACTAAGGTGGTATTTCTATATATCTTGAAAAAAATAAATTGGGCTATTTAAAAGTTAAATAATATTTTTAAATAATTTTTGTATGCAATGCAAAAATCGAGCGCGACTGCTGCCGCCCGTCGTTTAATTTACCTATCGTCTGTTTTTTATACCCTGAGACTATATAGACACAGGAAATGTCAAAATTACTATAAGATGATGCCAGTTCCTTTGTGTTGTAATGGCATTTCTGTCAAAACGCTCAAATTTAAGAAAAATTGTAACAGCGCCCTTAAGTGAGAATCGAACCCACAACCTCCGGCATTCCAGTCAGACCCACTAACCTCTAGACCAGGCCAGTAGTCTCTAGCCGGCTGGATTACATACCATTACTCGTTACGCACACGGCCCACAGTTCCTCCAGTAAGCCAGGATCTAGAATGGCCAGCCGTAAACCGCGCAATTACACCCCATAAGTCCCAGTGAATTGATTTAACTGTTTCGGCTCCCGCAACATTATTATTTGAAACGGGAATAATGAATTCACTCCCAAGTCAATTCTCTGGCCTTTTCGCTTAATTAAACTTAATTACATTGCTTAAGCAGTCTATAGTATTCTCACCGCTAGGATAGTCACTAATTGTCTCTGTAAGAGGGACTGTAGATTAATATGAGCCACACGTCTTTATTTTTTGTCTTATTGACTGTTATAAAGGTTTGCGCGTGGACACTATCTCACCTGATGGGAAGCGACGGTACTATCGGCGATAGAGCATGCTTACCTAGAAGTAACCTATTCGCTTTTAACTCTAAGATGCCCAGGTTACCTTCACTCTTGACTTAAAGATCCCCTGGTTATACCTGTCAGGTAACACAGACTTCGGCAGGAAATTCCACTCTTTAATCCAACTAAGAATTTTTCCCAAAACGTTTTGTGCATATGGTTGGGATATGCACCATGTACCGGTACCAGTTCAATAATGGAATGGGCTAGCTGGAAATAAAAAATGCTATTCCGAGGCACATTTCCCGAAATGCTATCGGTAGAAAACCGACAGACTGTATAATACACAGTGCCGGAACTCAAGACTAACTCCTCCTTAGTCAGGGTCGTTACCACTGGACAATCACAGCTCTACAGCTGTATTACAATAGAATAGAATAGAATAATACAGTCAAACGGAATAGGAACGAAGGAGTGAATAGCGCCCCAAAATTTGAAGGGGATTGTTACGTGCTCTAAGAATTTTGTCCCAGCTATTTTTTTTTAGTACTCCAATTTATTTATTAAATCTAAAAGTCGGTGTTTAGACAGAACTCAATCATCATCATCTCAGCCGAAGAACGTCCACTGCTGGACATAGGCCTCCCCCTAGCGTCACCACAACAACCATTCCTATGTGTCTCATATCCATCGGATTCTCACATCCATCGGATTCCCGTGACCCTCGCCAGGTCATCGGTCCACCTTGTGAGAGGCCTTCCAACGCAAGAACAGAAAACGCAGAAATCAATAATATAAATAAATAGCTACGAGTACAACCCGGGAATCTTTAAGTCAAGAGTGAATAGATAACTTCTAGGTAAGCGCGCTCCATCGTCGACTACATCGTCGCTTTCCATTAGTTGAAATAGCGGTCAAACGCGAAAATAAAAAACAAAACAATATGAACATCCTGACCAAACTTTGGTTTCTTTTTACAGTTGATACTCCTGCGTTCCATTCATCCGATTTGATGGTACTTAATTGTACAATACATATTGCCAATAACATTTTAAATGCCCAAATAAGTCATAAGTACATTTTGGTGATACCACCACCTAATGTCGCTAGAACCATTAAGTAAAACCCTGTTCTAGACACAATTCTTTCGCCTGTTATTTCGTTGTTACCCAGCGATTTATTAAATCACAACAATGCTCAAGAGTAAGAGAAATGTCGGGACGAGCGCCTCACGCTCACCAATGGCTGTGTTACACGCAACACATCTACGATTTATTTAGTCTGGCTGCAATTCCAGATAACTGATATGTTACTGTTACCTATATAATATAAAAACAACCGGAACTATGAGTCTGAAATTTTGCACAAGGTTTTCTTTCATGATGTACGCAAACACTGAGGTTTCCCAAAATTCACCCCTAAGGAGTCAGCCTTATAATGTTCCCACTGCTGAGACTCGGGCTTTCTCTAGGAGGAGGGATAGGCTGTAAACCACCATGCGGGCCCGAGGCGAATTGGTGAATATCAGATGTTATCGAATTTTTGGTTCTAAGACTTGCCGGTTCCCTCACGATTTTTTCCTCCACTGTATTGAGAGCAGTGGTGACGAAATAAATTACACAAAGTAATGCACCTGCCTGGGTTTAAATTCGTATGTTGGGACTATTACCACTGGGCCACCACCGCTCCTACTGGACCACCATCCCTCGTACTGGGACACTAATGCTCTACTGGGCTACCATCTCTCACAATGGACCACCACCGATTTTAAAGCACATTTATTATAATACCTACGTGATTTTTTTACAAAAACAAACGTCGTATTTAACTTTATAAATATTCACTTGAAACGCTTCTGACTTCATAAATATGTAGTTTACCTAGTGCCAAAAAATATTTTTCCGCAGTTTGTAACATTATACAAGAGAACTGTAAAAATATAAATTTTTGCATAACAATTTACATAATATGTTTATTTTGTAATACGAGAATAAGTACGCGATCCAGCTTATTTTAAAATATTGGTGTCTATTAAGTATAAAGAATATTGTTCACGATACAAAGTAGAAGATTGGGTCATGCATCCTGATTTCGCAAGGCGACTGTAAATGCCTCCCTCATGTGATGTAAACATGACCTTCCATTCACTTCATCTGTGTTATTTTAATTTAGAAAATTAGCTGTATCGAGCGATATCGTTTGAATAAATGTTCTGAGTTTGTAAATTAGAGTAATAAAATAATCCAAGTTTGGTATCGACGTTGAGCGGAGTATGGCGGTGTGTGGCGGACCTCCTGAAAGGTAATTTCATCAGCCGACATCGGCATCTGCTCTTTATTAGACGCGGGCTCACCTTGACTGCTGCGGTAATGGTTATTGATTATCTCAATCTTCCAACAGATGTGCACATCGACAGATGACGTCATTACATTATAACCGCTTGATTTTTTTAAAGTTTTTTAGTGCAATCATTAGAACTGTTTTAAAGTAATAACTTAACAGAACATTTAAAACATTTATTGGTCATATTAATATAAAAGAGAAACTGACTAACTGACATATCAACGACCAATCGAAACTACCGGAAATAAGAGCGTGAAATTTTGCACGAGGTTTCCTTTAATGACGTAGATAAGCACTAAGAAAGGCTTCTCCAAAATTCATACCTTAAGGGGATGAAACGGGAGTCCAAACTTTACATGGAGAAACCTTGAAGCCAAACTTTGAAGCGGGCGAAGCTGCCGGCAGAAGCTAGTTAATCAATAATTGCCACCCGCGGCCCCGCCTCCGTGAACTTAATACTAATTTTGACATTTTCTACCGTTTTTATGGGATTTTCTCATTTATTGTTTCAGTTAAGCCGGAAGGCTATTAAAAGGAATGAAATAAAAAATAAAAATCAAATCTGTCAAGCTGTTTTTAAATTTTAGCGAAACTTCCGAACAGTAATATTTTTATGTACAAAATTATTATAGACTAGCTCCGCCCCGCGGTTTCACCCGCGTGGTGATTATATTAGTAGGATATTTTTATGAATTCTACCCTGTGTTATTCTGATAATTATGTAAGCTATTTTTGCGTGAAAGAACAGCAAACATACTTACACACATCCTCACTAACTTTCGCGTTAATCATTTTAGTAGGATTAGGCTGATTATTATCCAAAAAAAGCGATAATTTAAGTGCAATTAACACTGTACCTATCATATCACTCTATAATAAAACATGGTTTAACCAGTGCCACACAAACTTAAACAATACACTAATAAATCACAAAGTTGAGACGTTACTCTCGCCTGTGGACTCTTGTGGCCACGTTATCGCAGCATCCACATTAAACCGTACTGAATACGATCTCATATCATGTAAATGATCAGTACTTATTGTGTTATTATGCTAATATCTGTTATTACACAAAATTGCACCTTTAACACATGCCTAAACGTTATTTTACGCTTGAAATATTGTGTTATATGAATATTTTTATTTTGTTCAATGAATAGGGGAGAGGTGGCATGAAAGGGACATTTTTGTTCTAGAGGCTCTAGTGAATGCGCTATATAATATTTTAAATAGGTTGAACCTGAATGAGAAACCTACATTCATCTTCTAATGAAATGAAAGTAAATAATGAACATATCTTTATTCTTAAGTACTCAATTTAACGATTTAAAAAAATGTAGATTTTGTCCCTTTCATAAATTTGCTGTATTGAAAGGGACGGATTCATTTATGAAAGGGACAGTACATAATATCCATGTAAAATCACTTTATAATACATTAATACTAGTTTGGTAATGTTAAAAAATCTAATTTATTAAGTAACAAACAATCAACAATCTTAAAGTTATCTGGCTATCCTAACATTAATCGACTTAGGTACTTATCGTGAAATTTTGACTAGTAATACAACTAGCAAAAAAATTAAATAACTAATAATTTTTAATCAATTATTTGGAGAAAAACTGAAACTGAAATAAAACAGTAATGAACCGTTTTTAAATTGTTTTTTTTTTAAGCATTTTAGGTGTTTATATCTTTTTTATATGAGTTTTACTCAATTTTCATTACTTATTTGGTTTCTTGGTTACATATAATCATCAACTAAGATATATAAGAGAGACTTAGACAATTATAATGCTCATATATAGTTTCATTCATAGTTTTTTTCCAATTTGTGTGCTTCTACAAGTGTTCTTGGTAAATTTAAACTGCAAAAATAATTATAACAAAAATACTACTATATAATCAACAAAAAAGATAGACAAATAGATAGAATCCTTTTTATTGCACAACATGATAATAAGAAAAGCTTAAAACTGGTCATTCGTTAGCCAGATTCTAGGTGTTACAGAGATTGTGTAGAAATTAGCTAATTAATGTACTATTTATGAACGGGACAGTCATGAAAGGGACGTCCCATTCATAACCATTTTTCGTGTCCCTTTCATAAATATGACACAAAAATAATAAAAATAACCTTAAAACCTTACCGATGAACACAAGTTTACTGCCCTTCTGTCCTCGTAACTGTCGATAACTAAGTCGATCGAAAACACTGGTTAAACAATGTTTATCCATTTACTACATTTTGCAAAGCATTTCTAAAGAATAACGAAAATTTACTTTTGTGTACGATTACGAACACTTGCTCGCCATCGCCATGTTTGAAATTATAGGTGTGGGACATTAGGTACGAATGGTTGAGCTTCGGGATTGTCACAGAACAAAAATATTCTCGTTTCGAGACGTTTCTTATTTTACGAGTAATTCGATTTGTCCCTTTCAATACGCGTCCCTTTCATGCCACCTCTCCCCTATTAAATTTGGTTGGCACTTGATTTTTTTCTGTTATCATCCAGACCACAGTCTACCTTCAATCTCTGCTGAGCATTAGCCCCTCTTTGCTTTTACCAATCCTCACGTTTTAATACGAGACTCATCCAGGTTCAATCCACGATACCCACAATATCGTCTGCCCATCTCGACATTATCACCAACATTTCTGCCTTTGGCCCTTGGAGGAGATTCGGCAAGCACCTTATTCGACCTTTCATCACCTTTTGGCCTTATGGCCTTATTGACCTATGACCTTGGTGTCATTCCAGCTCCATTGCATTTCTATCAATCGGTTTCCTATATCATAAACCTTTATACGTCTTTGGCTCTCGACGCGGACATTCAGAACTCAATACCTTGCTTGGAACACTTGATGGCTTTCTTTTCAACTACATGGTACCTACCTGTACAGCCTCCTGCCTGAACGTCTACGTCTCAGTACCGCAAGTCACTTTTTTCTTCAGTTATCATGAATTTTACAAAAGTTTTTAATAAAATTAGTTACGAAAAATTTCCTAACTGCTAAGTGCTAACAATACTTAGTCTACTGGGAATTGTTTGTAATAAACTTTTTTATTATTCCAGTTTCCATTATCGTACTTATAGTTAATTACTTAATATAATGTCAAAAAAATAATTGCGCGGAAATAATTACTCAATAAATTGGGGCAGAGTACTTAAAGTGTACCTATCAGTTTCAGCGCCTTGGAAAGATATTTTTATACTTACAGCTCAATTATGACAATGTTCTCAATTCAGGCTACATTAAGGACGACAGATTGTTTACCTTCAATGTCCATTATCCATTATCCTTAAGTTTTAATTCCGTCAAGGTACGAAACATAATGAAATGTAAATTCTTATTTAAATGTCTGTCTTTGGATTAGAATGTTTTAGGATTCCACAAGATTTCATAACTATGACTCATGTTGTGTCATTTGTGATATAATTTCAATCAACGATTTAATTATGTCACTAACCATATTCGATCGCCGAGATAAATGGTCGCCTTGTCATGTATATTCCCTTACGGTTTAATTATCCGTTAGGCTCCCGACATTGAACTAAATGGCGTGTAAATTCGATCCTAATAATTAAGACCATTATAATTCAGGGTGTATTGTGTTAAGAAAGGTCATTACGGACTCCAGAGCAGAGATGTACCAAGCTATTTATGTTGCCAAACATAATACTGGAATATAAATCTCTATACGGGAAACAGAGACAGAGTTTTGGCCCAAACTCCGTAAACTATGGTCAGTAGATCCGGCCGTCAGATGCGGGAACTTTATTCGACCATAAGATTCTTAAACGGGTTTTACTAACAAATTCTTACTGTATAAATGCTCGATAAACTCACAAACTGTCTTATTTTCCAAATCATGTTACTTAATAGAGATCTATCGTGGTGGAATATGCTCAAAATTACCAATTTATCAATGTCGCTAGACGCCGAATACCTTAAGTAATATGTTAACGTCGTTAGTGGAGATAAACTGAACTGATAAGCCGATACTAATTCGTGTGTCGGTTTGAAATGCTCGTCTCTCGAATATTCTACTTTTGTAATGCACCTTCCTAATAAAAAGTAATACTAATGCCATCTCCACTGGTGAAAGTAATCTGTATAAGTAATCTCAAAATGCGATCACTGATATTTATGTTGTCTAACAAAAGCTTCAGTCATACGTGAGCCGATACGCTTTGTTTTTGTTCATTTATATTGTTCCGAGCTACGTTATTGTTTCGATTTCAACTATTATTTCTTTTTTGCTATTCATTCACGTTCGCGAATAAGATATTCTTGTTCATTTTGATTTGAATAATAAAATATCTAAGGATTTTTATGTAACTGTTACATTAAAGAATTTCGGCATCAATTCTCATGAAAACATCGAAAACTGGTTTTATTTCTCTAATTAGAATACAAAATAGTTGACCCTGACCCGAGGTAACGTAACGCTAGTCCGTGATGCACCTCAAACGTCTCTCGAAGTGCGGCTGTACTGTAGAAACATATACGACTTGATACAAAGTCATTATTGCGTTATTTTGAATATTTATGACTGTATCTTTATTTAGATGGTACCATTTAAGTACCTATTGGCCGCATTTTCATTAATATTACAAAATGTTTGTTCATTTGACCTCAGTTTTGCGGAATATAATAAGAACAGTGAGTTTTATAAGTTCAGTTCTAATGTTAACGAGGGCAACTCGTTTGTGTTGACAGTTCAAATGTGTCTGCAGGTAAATCACGTTGTCACCGGAATAAGGTAGACGTGATCAAGTTGAATAATAGTAGAGTAGGCACTTCATATTAGTTTACGTAGTTTGGGACTGCCGCATGGGAGGCTAGCGCTCAAATAAATTCATTAGCGATAAAAATAATACTGTGGCACGAGTAGAGTTAGTTAGTCGTCCGGTGCCTAAATAAATAAGGAAGTTATGGTATTTTTTGTTAAACTAAAAATTAAGTAAGAAGCGATGGTATTTATCCAGCGTGGAATTTAAGTAAGTAGTATCTACGACAAAGCCTTAAACTGCCTTCGGCATTCGGTTTTTATTAAAGGAAAGTCATTAAATAACTACGCTCGTTCCAAGTGGAGCGATAAGTATGGATTGTCAGACTTTTACTGAATAAAACCTACCTGTAGGTATTCCTTGAGTTTTGTTATGATCTAGGATTTCTGTAACTCTTTCGAACAATCTTGCAGCCCTTATCTTGATCCCCAGATGTTATAATGAGAGAATAAACAGTAATAAGTACATCGGTCATCATCTTCGCCAATCCTTTTTTTTTATTTCCTCGTCTCCTTTCATAGTTAATATCTATCGATTTAAATAATAGCACCCGCCCGCGTTATGTAAATAAATCTATGGCTAAGTTTTTTTCTAAGAATTGTTTGAACAGACACAATGGTCAGAATTATCAAAATGAAAGTAAGTAAGGGCCGCCACACGCGGGCTACCGGCCACAACCATATAGAACCTGCCACCGGCATATTTCCTGCAGTTTTCATACATTTTATATTAAATTGCCGCACACAATCGAACCCGGTGTCCCCCACACGCTGCAAATCGTCGGTGCTCGCTTCTTGTGGCCCGCACCGGTCACTAAACGCAGGACCACTCAAAACATTCTTCGTCACGCTGACGAAGACTACTACTGATATGATACGCGGGAATGAGTAAAAAAAAGTAGCAGCAACCGACCCGACCATAGGTGGTTTTTTTTTAAGGGCGGAAATCTCCAAATGAGCCAACCAGCCAGCCAGGGTGGGATACCCCACCCTGGCTGGAGTGGGAGGACGTGTCACTTTCCACTTTGCGCACACCTGTGTCCCTCAGTTGCCCCTTGCGTTCTAGGACTAAGAGGATCCTTTTCAGAAATTCCCCGCGAGACCACAAGTGGCTGCCGTACACTTTTTCTTCTATTTTCTCGTGGCGTCGATTGTGGTTGTCGCGTGTAGCCCAGTGTGCGGCGACCCTAAGCATGGCGGTATTACGTGAGTGCTGCAACAAGGGGTCTATTTTATAGGAGACGAGAGTTGAATAACGCACTGCCTATTCAAGTGCCGACTGCGATAAAATAGAATGGCAAATTTATAACAAAATGTCGTATCCGTAGAATATTAAAGGCTTAGATTTAAGCAGTATTCTGAATTTATTATAAGCCTGGCCTATCATCGTGCCACCCTCACGAAAATCGAATTTTCTCAACACGGTATAATTATTTGGAGCTACTGTATCATCCATATTCAACACTATATTATATACTTTATGTTTTACAGCGTTTCCCTCTTCTAGAGATTAGGCCTAAAAGATAGCAGCGGGAACATTATAAGGCTGCTTATGCTTAAGTTATGTTTAACAGAATTTCAATATCTAATAGGTCTAATGCTTTAAAAATTAATACATCACATTAACGTTTGAATCCCCAACCGGTCCTATGAGACCGCGCTGTTATTGTTTTACTATTGTGTCTCGTTTCGCGGGTATCTGAGTAATTAAAGTGAGCCTGTTAAAATACTTTAGGGTCAATTCGCTTTAACAAAGTGACAAAGACCGAGCAGCAAATATCGATTAAAAGCTAAGCTCCACAGCTAGACAAAAGCCCCTTCTCAAGACCTAGCAAATAAAAGTCAAATTTTGCGCCACCGCCCAGCCAGACCGCATTTAAACTGTTACGATTACATCAGATTACCTCGAGACGATTAAGTAATCCGTGTCATTACATTAGATATAAAGATTTAAAGCACAACTAGCGAGTAAAGCTTATTTTACACTACAGTATAATATTTATATAGCATAGAGTTAATAGCACCAAAATATAGCTCGCCATACATTTATAATAATCACTACATAGTATAAAACAAAGTTGCTTTCTCTGTCCCTATATCCCTATGTACGCTTAATCTTTGATGTGGTTTTTCTTAATAGATAGAGTGATTCAAGAGAAAGGTTTATATGTATAATACATGGATAATATAGTAGGCAAACACTGATTATTTTGCACCCGTGCGAAACCGGGGCGGGTCGCTAGTATTTAGTATAACAGTGTGAACGTGTTCTTGGGGAGCTCATGGCTAGATAATAACAGCCGCACAGGTCGATCTTCAAGGTTAAGCAACGCTTGCCTAGGTTGGTCTATGGATGGGTGACCATCTTAACATAACGAGTTTCCTCCGTGCCTCGGAAAGCACGTTAAGCCGTTGGTCCCGGCTGTCATTTGGAGATCTTTGGCAGTCGTTACGGATAGTCAGAAGCCAGTAAATTTGACTCCAGTCTTGCCATGAAGTACCGTGTTACCCCAGGTAATGGGTTGTGGAGGTCTGGTAGGCAGCCGCTCCTCGTAAAATACTAGTATTCAGCTAAATCCGACTTGACTGGAAGCCGACCCCAATATAGTTGGGAAAAGGCTAGGCAGATGAGTGTGAACGTGTTCTTAATAAAAATATGGCGAGCAATATTGTTGTGCTATGAACTCTATGCTATATGCTATTTATTATATTATAGCGTAGTGTGAAATAAGGTTTAAAGTGAAGCTGAGACCGGCCTAGTAATAGTAAAATCTCTCAATTACAGCCCAGATTACAGGCATATCACAGCTACTATCTTTTTAATCCGTAGTTCAAAGAGTAAAGGGTGAGGCGACCAAGATGGCTCTGGCTTACCTGCCACTTTGCAATAAAACGTCCTAATCCGAGGGTTGAAGCGTCATTTAAAACTAGGAATGATGTTCGTTGCTAGGGGAGATACAGAGGGGTGAATCGTAGACCAAATTTGAATGCGTGTTGCGAAATACTTATGTTATAGGAAACTAACTCTTGGAAGCCTCTGGGCTAAAAAAGTTACTTTAACAAGGTGGCCAGTCACAATAGATCATTTAGGTCGCAGTGACTACATCCCCTACACTACGGTGATGCATAGCCCCTTATCTTCGAAATAATAATAATAATATAGGAAAGTAAGCAGCAAGCATAAAAATTCTGAATGTGCTAATGCAGAAACATGGCAATATTTCTGGCGTTTTTTTTTTTCAGTAGTGTTAATTTCTAACACTGAAATATTCATTCTAACGATATCCTTTTTTCGTGGGCTATTATGAAATAACTTCTCTGTCTTTCTATAAGAAGTGACAAGGTTTAACAGACTTTTTACTAAATAAAACCCTCCCCGAATTGTTAGTTAAAAAGTTCCGTTAAATCCGCGAACTAAGCTAAACTAACCTAGCTTTTGGTCCGCAACCGAACAATGGGTGGTAGCTTGCCGTCGGGCAGTCCGGTAATCATCCGGACCGAGCCCAAGTCGTAGACGGTGCAATTCTCCACACCCGCTTCAAAGAGATATGACAGCAAAACATTAGGGACCCAGAAGGGTCAAAGCCTCTAAGACTATGGGTTGGCTTCCGAAATTCTTCATTTCAGAAGCCAACCCATAGATCATCAGATCACTTCATTTTGATGATCATCGTCATCTACCTAGGTTTTTCCCAACTATATTGGGGTCGGCTTCCAGTCAAGCCGGATTTAGCTGACGTAATTTTGATGATATCCCACCAAAAAACAACCGGTTTAATTAGAAGATAAATTACCATCGTAACTTTAACGTCAACACTGTATGGTTAAAGCAACAGTTTTAAGGATATTACCAATTAACGAGTTGCAGTTTAATGTCGGAACTATCCCGGAGTACTTTATTGCTAACTTCACACGAGGGTCGTAAAATGAAGAGCAGGCAAGCCGGCAACGCTTGGGCGACCCGATTCCTGATATCATCTCGGTGTACGAAACTTATAAACTGTTGTAGAATATGTTTTACATGTGTATTTTAACACAAGTTTTAAGCCTTTATTGTTGTTCTAGGCATAGTGATTAAATCATTGAAGACTGTTTGAAGTTCAAAATTATATGGGACTAGTGAGCCGTCCCAGCTAAATTAAATAGGTACATAAAGCTTCCTCATATATTGGTGTTCTATAATTCTCCTAATCTAGATAGAATTAACTGAAACATTGTGGAATAAAATGCGGTCTGAATAAAAATAGGATCAATCTTACACCATGTCGTGACGTCATAGCTGTCAAATCAAAGAAATTGAGTAGGGTGAATAAAACAAGATTATTTAGTAACATTTATTTACAAATCATGATCGAAGAATTTTTAATCAGAATTTAGTTATTCAATTCCGATCATGCATCACTGTTTGGCTGTCCATTATCGTCGACACCACCATCATCATCACTGCTACTTTTCCCTATAAAATAAGACATGGCTTAAAATAGTTTTTTTAATATTTACTGTTGTTTTAAATTAAACTAGCAACCTAACCTGAATTTATGATTAAATTCAATCTGAATCTAGCTCTTCAATACCGCTCATTTCGGCATCTCTTACAGTCGAGTCCAGGAATCACCCTGCGCTTTCCGACGCCCGGTCCGTCGTACTTAAAATTAGAGGAAATAAACCAGTGAAGTACTCTGTGGAAGTACTCAATAAACAACTTAGTAAAACTTTAAACTAGTTTAAACGAATACTTACGAACTGAAACTGAAAAGTTACGAGAAAATAACTAGTTTATAGGTGTTTAATTTAATCACGCTCACCACACTTACCTTTGCAGTTCAAAATAACCAATACACCATTATCTAAAAAGAATATATTATTATATTGAGGGTATACAGAACAGAGCGTCAAGTCCCACATACTTTCGTTGGAAAGGGAGGATCCTCCAACCAGACGGGTGCTAAGTCTGGAGAGCTACTACTACTACTACCGATAGATGATTTGGGCCGTTTGTATCTATTCAAATCGCGACGAGAACTTTGATTGCGCGATGCAGCATTCGTAGTTCTTAAGTGACGTCGTCGATGTCGCTACACCGGTGGCCACTGCCACGCTAGAAAAAGGTAAAGAGATCATACAAATGAATGCTGCAACTAACCAATGGTTAGCAGGCATAACAGGTAGGTTGTGAAGGGTAGGTCACCAATACAGCATCACACGTCTGACACAGAAACTACATAAATGCTGCTAGTGGCTTCGCCAGCGTAATAGAAGAAAATTTTTCCAAAGTACTACAACCATACTCCCGGAATAAAAAGTAAACTAATAAAAAGTAGTCAAAGTAGTCGGCTTTCCCTAATTTTTCGTCGGCTTTTTCCTACTACTTCTTTTAAATTACGAATATGTCGACAAAAAATTGCTTTGAAATTCAGCATCATGTACTGGAGCCATGGTATTCGTGTACCAATTCCACATCTTGTATAAGTATCTAGTTTCACGCAGACGAAGCCACAGGACGAAGTTAGTATTTGGTAATTCCGTTTTGAAAGCCTTTATGAATACTGTATAGTGTATAATGATCAAACATTCTGGAACAATAATTAACTATGTTTAAATAATAAAACCACGTGTAAAAACCGAAATAATATCTATACTTATAATTAATCGCTTAAATAAAATGATTACAACTTTAATGAAAACCCAAACTGTAAATTTACTGAACAAACATTGCAGTAACACCTAGTTGTAACACCCGCGAAGCCGCATTAAAACCAATAATTTCATTTCATTTCGAGAAGATTATAGTAACATTATTCAGTTTATTCTTTACCATATTAAAATAATGGTATAACAACGGCACTTTGTAACTGTTTGTATGCTGGAAAGTTTCATTTATCAATCTTGAGTTTCCTTCTGTAAAATGAAATAATAGTGTTCATGTTCAAGTGAGAAATTTACTCACGCATATCATACAACATTTTTCTGCACGATTGCAATAAAATAAACAAAAGTTCAAAATCGTATTTTTGTAAGAACGTTCGTTTTGTCTTCTCATTTTAAAGTACCTTAGTAAAAATTTGAAGTCACCAAATTGCACGAGTATATTGAAATTAAATATTTTTAAGCTAGCTAGCTTATTTATTACTTAACACGGTTTATATTCACAACGTGCAGGTATGAAAAGGAAAACGCACGTGTATGAAATAACTGCATTGCGATCGTGCCGAATTAGTGACACAGAAGCCGTGCAATATTTAAGAGTTTTTAAATCAAATAAGTGCGATAAAAATAACATTACCTGAACACAATCATTCTGAACCAAATTAAATAAAGCAGTTTCCCGTTTTGAATTCTCTAAAGGAATAAGTAGGTAGCTACTTAATAGGTCTCTTGTGAAAATCCTTTGCGGAATAAAATAGGACGAGAGTAATATTTTACTCTAAGAAATTCTCTTTTAAAATATGTGCAGGCGACTTTAAAAGTATATTCACAATTAATATCTGTACGTGTAAGACCGTTGTTCCGCGATGAATTTCAAGAATCCATTCTCAGCAAGCCAGCATTAAACTTCTTTACAATTTCAAAGTTCTAACCAAGTTCGTGGGTATTTGTGAGTCAAGAATTTTTATAAAGTTCTTGTAATACAAGTTTTGCTTCGAGTTATCGCCTATGCCAATAAGTCTTATGAAAATCGACAGTGGATGAAAACTTTTTGGTCTCTATTCAATATAGAGATTGGTGACAGGCGGAAATCTGACAACCCGACTATTTGGTAAGATTCTTTCATATTTCTTTTAATTTTACTAAACAATACGCGTCGCGAAAATGTGTCGATTATGTCATTTTTAGGGTCCCGTACTGAAACTGTTAAACCGGAAACCTATTACTAAGACTCCGCTGCCTGTCTATCCGTCTGTCATTAAGTTGTAACTCATGAACCTTGATAGCTAGATAGTTAATAAAAGAAAATTACACAGATGATGACATGTATTTCTATTGCCGTAATAATAAAAAATACTCAAAAGTAGTGTGGCGTCACATATTGCATACATGAACGCACCTAAGATTTAGTGTTGCTGTTAAAATTTAAGTCAATATTGTTAAGCTAGTTAAGTGGCAACACGAGGCGATGAATTGGGGCGCTACCCCTAGCGTCTTTCGTTCTCTCACCCTTGAACTGTCGCAGAACACGGAGACTAGATTATTATCCTTGGTCATTAGTCCGGATTGTGAAGCTGAAGATATTTGTAACCATCAATATTTAGGAATATACAATGTGGGTATAAAAAAAAAATCACGTGTCCCGTACATTTTGTCGAATTATGCAAACATAAATGTACGGGACACCTGAATTTTTTTTCGCGATTTCAGGGTTGGTCCCACACTAAAAGTAATTCGTAATGATGAGTATTGCCAGTGTTTTAATTTATGATCCTATTGTCATACCCACATTGTATATTCTTCACCGATTTGAAATTTTACTTCTGGGTCCAGTATCACCTCATCGCAAGACCCAGATGGTTTTATATAAAAGGGGACAAGCAGGATATCTTCCATCTGCGTCCCCAAACGTTCGAGTTGGGATAGGACAAAGTAGTCAAAGTAGACTACTTTTATATAATATATAAAAGTAATATACTTTTTACATAAAATAAATATAAATTTTTTTCTAAGGACGGAACGGAGTCCTCAATACACGAGTGCAACTCGCACTTACCCAGTACTTTTCCCATAGGACGCATTGCTAATTACTTTTAACGCCTAAGAAAATGTTCGTAGCACAGCTCTGAATTAACAAAAATTAAATATTCATCTCGACTACGTTTAATTATGAGCGCCCGCTTTATAATATGCATTTCCAATTCTGATTGAAAACGAGATAGACGCAAGATCAAGAGGGGCGCAATATCTAGACATTATATTTGAATTTAATTCAAATGAATTTTTAAATAGCATGTGTATACGAGTATATATAATACTGGTATTCAGCTAGAATTTGGCTAAATCCGGCTTGAATGGAAGCCGACCCCAATATAGCTGTGAAAAGGCTAGGCAGATAGGCAGATGATGATGTGTATACAAGTATATGTCATAAGTAACTATATTCTCCAGCTCGTTTTAGTTTATAGAACCTTCTGACATCTAGTGCGGGTGTGGTGCTCCTGATCAGACGATCGTCCACTGGTTAGACTGCCCAAAGTGCCCCTATAACTTCACTTTATAGGACCTAAAAAACGCTACTGACGCCACTATAGGTACAAGTAAACGTAACAGCCTACTGCGCCCAAAACTATCGACTCGAAAAGAAGAAGAAGCACGTTTTGAATCCAAATTATCTTAAACCATGCTTGCCCAAGACGCTGCAAGTTTATTTTAAATATATTGTACAATAACAGCGAAGGGGTGACAATAAACCGCTAGCGAGAAATGCAACGGTGGATTACTAGACACGACAAACTTGTGTCTGCAGGTACTCTTTGGGAGGCAATTCAAACTAAGCCAATAATACTCGTGTAACTTTGTCTTACCTCAGACCTCCAGAGTGTGTGTTGTCAGTGTCACATATGGCTACGAAACGTGGTCGCTCGCAATGGGCCTGAAATCATAAGACTTAAATACAACGAAAGGGCAGTGGAAAACGAAGGCCTATGTCCAGCAGTGGACGTCTTTCGGCTGAGATGATGATGATGAGAGCTCCAGAGACTCATCATCGACTGCTTGTTGAACTAAAAGGAACATTTATCGGTGACAATAAACCGCTAGCAAGAAATGCAACGGTAGATTACTAGACGCGACAAACTTGTCTCCGCAGGTACTCTTTGGGAGGCAATTCAAACTAAGCCAATAATACTCGTGTAACTTTGTCTTACCTCAGACCTCCAGAGTGTGTGTTGTCAGTGTCACATATTTGTATGGCTACGAAACGTGGTCGCTCGCAATGGGTCTCATCAGAAGACTTAAAGTCACCTAATACCCGAAGTAATTTCATGAATTCCCACGTAAAAAACCGACCAAGTGCGAGTAGAGCGTGCGCACGAAGGGTTCCGTACGGGCTGTAGCAAAAAACAGTAAAAAATCACGTATATTATGGAAGCCATATTTAAATATTTATTTTATATGGTTTAGTATTTGTTGTTTTAGCGATAATAGAAATACATCATCTGTGAAAATATCAACGGTCTAACTATCATAGTTCATGAGATGCAGCCTGGTGACAGACAGACACAATTTATTGCCTTTGGGTACGACTCTGTAAAAAACAACACTCATACGCACAATAAATTCATTTGCATATATTAGCTTTTATGTTGTAATGAGAAACTATTGTTTCAACATTATATTTATTTACGACTATTTATACGACATATTTAACTATTCTCTGTATTTTAAAACAAAGAGTCTCTTGCTTTTATGGCAAGTGCGTCTATGGATCCACACTTAAACAACACGAAATAAACACAAAGTTGAAAGTAAAAGTCAAATACACAAACCACGACAATACCTATTCACAGACGCAATAAAAATACAGTAAAATTGTTTGTCCGCCGGTTGCTATACTTTATATTGTACTATAATAATTTAGAATTTTCTCCTCTTTCATTTGACATTCAATCACAGTGCGAAAAAGTGCGAGAGCTCGCCTCCACCAAAATTTATTATATCGGGCTGAGCACTATACTACCTACTAGACCACCACCAGTCGCTGGTTATCGTTTATTTATTTTTTAGTAAATGTATTGAAAAGTAACGATTGATACATGTGGAATTTTGTCACTGCAACACTCGACTCTATAGCGCCCTCTCCTGCGGCTCGGGCGGATTCCACCTTAGTCACAATGATAAACTACCAACCTTACTGTTTAGTTAGTCACTTCAATCAGCGTCTACCACGTTAACAATAAATTTTTTGACATTCATTCTCTACCATCAAAATTATTTTGACATATCCTTATCCTCTTTTTAAAACAAAACACTCAAGTAACTAAAAGTTTTCATCCATTAGCCAACTTAAATGTAAGCCATCTACGACTGGTCTGAGAGACTCGCGAAATGCATTAAACCCATCCTTCAATGTCCACTACCTCCTTTAAAATACATCAATCAATTAATAAATTTGACAGAGCATCTCCAGATATTAACCTTGTTGTACCCGAGACTCATTAGTGAATCTCATCTGTCACAATCAATGCGGATGCAACGAGTTTCGACTCCAGACATTAAAAACTTGAAAACCCTTTTAATCCCGGAATTCCCAGCAAAAACAAAGAGATATCAATCACTTAATTTTCAACTGTAATACAAGTAAACAACGCATATAATCCTATCTCAGTTTAGCGTTGATAACTTCTCCGTTTCCATTTATTTGGATTAGACACAATAACGGAGAAAAGGCTCAAACGCTTCTAGTCCATTAAACCTACCGATTTTCATGGAAATGAATTCCAAAATGTCCCCTCATCCCCTTTAGCTTTCAAATTTGCTTGAGACTGAGGCGTCTATAGGACCTCCTTTAGAGCAACCTATTCAACGGGTAGGATGAATGGAAATAGAAAAGTAATGTTTGCAAATAGATGAGATTTGAATGAAATTATAAATACTTATCTAGAACTAGCGATCATTTTAATTTTGGATTTATCAAATTATGAATCTTAAATAATCAAATAAATCTATATATTAAACAAAAGTCAGACATGGCTGAAACTACTGGGTCTAGGAAAATGAAATTTTCCACAAATGAAATTTTTCTTTTATACCTTAGGCAAGCACAAAGATTTTTGAAAATTCATCTTTTAAGGGGGTGAAACGGGGTTCCAAACTTGGCATGGAGACGACTACATTTAAGCAAGCAAAGCCACTGGCAGAAGCTAGTTACTTTTGTAATGGAAACTAAATACCCATCGCAGTGCATATTATTCGAAAGATCGATGTAAAATACAGTTTACAGCGGATGGTCATGCGGAAATTCAAATTTCCGGAAAGTTTTTTCAAAGCCTTTATACTCGTAGCTAAAATGAACAATACGGTTATAGTCCGATTAATTTAGACATAAAAGTAGTAGCCAAATAACAAAACTTCCCGGAAAGCAAAATTTTTATGGAGAGCTGGGGTATACCATGATAAATAAAGTATTAAAAATCCCTGTCGATCCTATGTGTGCTAAACTTTGGTAGTTTACTTATTGACCGGACTATAGACTAACTACCGTCTTTTTATACCCTGAGACTAAAATAACATTACAACACAAAAGAACATGCATCATTCCTATTGTAAATTTGACATTACCAGTATCAATTTAGTCTCAGGGTACCCAAAACTGCCCGAAACAGACAAAAAGAGGGTTGTATTGGTCAAATAATGATTGATATTCTTCAAATAAATATGTGTTTGTTTAAGTTAGGGAATCATCAATATGATTTCTCCCTCTCTGAACGAAGCGGGAGGGCTTATCAGACTTCTCTGCCCTAATCCAGGTCCCGGAGTTCTCTTTCGTCAACCCAGGCCCCAGTAGGCTTCGACCATGTCTTCTTTTCTTCAAATCATATTTTAACTACAGAATGTTAATGGGTTGTGGAGGTCTGGTAGGCAGCCGCTCCTCGTAAAATACTGATCTTCAGCTAAATCCGGCTTGGCTGGAAGCCGACCCAAATATAGTTGGTAAAAGGCTAGGTATGGTACTTAACTACAGAATACAATAAACTTAAGACAATTTGACTTTCGTATGGAGCATCCGTCGCCGTTAAAAGAATCTAGAACAGTGGCTCCCATCCTGTGCTCCACTAGGTAAATACGATTATGGTCCGCGGAAAGCATAAAATGTCAATCTACTTAACTGAAAAGCAACATTGATGTGATCTGATTTTAAGTTTCTATCAGAAATATTGTGTTTTCTTTCGCAATACTCTCTAGATTTCGTTTTAAAAAATACTTAAGTGAGCTGTGAGTTTTGAATTTTGATACAATTTTATTTTAGAACTAGCTACTCCCAGCAGCTTCTCTCACATGCAGGTAGATTTCTAAACTTTGGACCCCCGTTTTTAGATAATCCTCTCTCAATACTCGCGTACTTCATAAAAGGAAACCGTAAGCAAAATGTCACGTTTCTAGTAGTTCTGGAACACGTTGATATGTCGTTTCTCCCGACATCCTGTTGAGATATATAATGAATATATATCTCAACAGGATGTATAAATGATCCAACCAAATGGTTTCTACAGATTTAGGTTGAAGTTACTCGTAGCAGCCATGGTCATAATCATCATCTGCCTAGCCTTTTCCCAACTATATTGGGGTCGGCTTCTAGTCAAGCCGGATTTAGCTAAATACCAGTATTTCCCGAAGAGCGGCTGCCTACCAGACCTCTGCAACCCATTAACTGGGGTAACACGGTACTTCACGGCAAGACTGCAGTCAGTCCAGCCAGTTAATCTGTAACTGGTTTCTGACTATCCGTAACGACTGCCAAAAATCTTAACGTGTTTTCCGAATCACGGAGAAAACTCGTTATGTTATGGTCACCCATCCACACACCAACCTTGGCAAGCGTTGCTTAACCTTGAAGATCTACCTGTGCGGCTGTTATTATCTAGCCAGAGCTCCTCAAAAAAGCTCGTAGCAGCCATTGTACCTGACATTAAATGTCTAGATTTTTAATTTTAAAAATCGAAATTACAGTAGCTAAAACTTGTATTTTCATTTTAGTAGCCATATTCAACTTTTCTGCAAACGGCAATATCCTTTAAAGACGGTTTAATGTCTCAGGGAATGTTCTCGTTGCTAATATTGTACGTTGCATTGGACATTCTAAAACTGATAACAAGTAACTGCCCGTTAAAGCGTGAAATTCTAAAGAGCTTGGAATTATCTGCCGCTTGCAGTCCCCACAAACTTGGCTAAAATATACACAATAAACATAATATTATGTCTCACTTATGTCGCACAAGTCTTTACTAAGTACAATCAATTTGCTTAACCTTTTCTTAACGATATTGGGTTCGGTTTTCAATCAAACTGGATACAGCTGATTGCAAAATAGCATGGATACCTTAATGTCTATTTTCCCGTGAACGTTTGAGTTCAAGTGTTCGAAAAATACTCATCGCGTTATTTCTCGCTTCACATGATTTTTTTCCTATACTATCCATGTAATTTTGCATCTGACTACATACAGCCACTGTCTATCTGGGCTCCACCACCACGTAATAAGGTAACTCGATATCCTTGGCTCGACCAGACAGACTTACTGATTTTCAAGAATCATTCCCTTCTGGCTTCAGAATATCCGAATAGACTTTCAAAGATCTACAAATGACAGCCGGGACCAACGGCTTGACGCGGTGGAAACTTAGTTTGTTTATATGATCATCTTGTTGTATGTAGCTGGTTAGGTTAGGTTAGTCACTTTAGCCAAGAGCTCATATCATAAAAATCTAAGGCAGAAATAGTTCAAATTTTATTAAGAAACTTTTTAGGAAAGGATAACAGCAGGCGAAGGCTAGAAAAACAACGGTGAACTTTGTATGAAAAGACTAACTTCTACCGGCGATTTTCCCTGTGTAAAAGTAGAAACTTAGGTATTCCAGGGATAAAAAGCATCTTATATCCAATGCCTGGACTTTGCCTCCAAGTGCTCTAAAGTTAATCTAAATCCAATCAGTGGTTTCAACGTGAAAGAGTATCAAACATCACACAAACTAACTTTTGCCATTTAATATTAGTGTGATGGCTACTATGACTAGGGCAATAAGGCTCTAAACAAAATAATAATCTATCAATAGTAACGATTATTTTATCAAAAGTCAATTACGGAGAATGACCATGTGACTCTAATGACAACTACAAATAGTTTATTTATTTATTCATGTAGGGAAATGTCCGTTATATAGTACAATTTTTTACATTAGTGCATAAAGATGTAGGTACTTAGGTAGACACAGGCGCATTCTCTGTTCCCGTACTCGCATAGTCCGACGGGACGGTAATCCTGAAAGATAAACTTTTCGTATTTTCCAAGGCACTACGGGCTGCTACTGAGTAATTTGCACTGCAGTAAAAAACCGCATAACACTTTTTGTACAACTTGGAAATCGTACCCAGGATCCTACAATCGGCAGTCGCGCTTGCGATCACGAAACCAAAACGGTACTTTATATCTTCAATGACATGGATAGTCTAAAGCTGTCAAGTCAAAAGCTTCATTCTTCATATTTTTTTCATACTTTTACGTTTTGTTTCATTGATCCGTTGAAGTTGACTTTCTTCAAAACTTGGTAATACCTTCATCATAAGTCTGGGTTCAGTTTGTCGAAGGATTTGTCCATTAGATTTTACGACGCCAATTTAAATAGTCAAAGTTTCAAATAATTTCATTTGGTTGCTCCATCGTTACGAAGTACAAACGCCTATAGGATCTGACTTTTACTGCCGAAGTCTGTTATAGCGGACATTTTTCTTCAAGGATAATAAAAATTTAACAAATAAACCGAAAAAATCGTTGGGCTAAAATAGGACTTCGAAATGTCATTTTGTCACTTTTTCACTTCGACATCTGGGATTTGTCATTTGTAAGGTTTTAGGGTTCCGTACTGAAAGGATAAAAACGGGATCCTGTTACTAAGACTCCGCTAACCGTTTAACTTTGTTTCATGAACCGTAATAGTTAGAAAGTCGATATTTTCACATGTGATGTTGGTATTTCTCTTGCCGCTATAACAAAAAATACAAAAAAGAAAATAAAATAATAGTACATTACGATATTAGTGCGTAATGATGGTTATAACATGCGAGGCGGAATTTCAGCCCGAGCCGAAGGCGAGGGCGTAACTGAGCCGAGCATGTTATAACCAATACGCACGTATATTGTACGACGTTTTTTAACACATTTGCGAGGAAACAGAAAAAAAAAACAATTTTGTTAATTTTTAATTATTGAAACAGTTAGTGAAATTACAATTATTAAAATGATACTGTCTTTGGATATTGACGGCAGCAAGCTGTCGCATGCGGTTCGCGCTTCTGTTAGTATATCCGGTGGAGTTGAAGTAATATATGGCTCTTCTTCATTATTGAAAGTTGTCATATTTATATTTTCACAATACAAGTACAAAGAAAAGAAAATTTGAGAAAATGGCGCGAGGATTATTTTCTGCCATAGCTGCGTGAAAATGTTGGCAAAGACGTTAGAGACCATGCAGCCAAGTTTTTAAATTACCGAATAAACTGTTTTTTTTTTTACTCACTTATTTCATGCAATTTCGTGTTTAAATAAACTATTTAAAACTTTACATATTTAACTAATTAAATCTTTTATCAAATTTATATTTTCTGTTTATATGCAACCTCATTCATATTTTTTCTAAACCAATATATTTTTTCAAAATGGCGGTCATAGACTAGCTACTCTAGCTATAGCTAGTCTATGACCGCCATTTTTCGCGCATGCGCGCGTTTAAGAAAAGTAATTTTTTTTGCCGCCATATTTAAAAATAAAATGCCGATTTTATAAATATGTCTACAAAAACTATTTATGAGGAAAATGATTTGTGCTGTACGCAAGAAAATCTATGTCATGGGACCACTATACAGTCAAAATAGTTAATTATAACTTTACTGACTGCACATTTACGAACTGTTTCTTTAGATAAACTTTTCGTATACCTACTAAATAAAGTTGATTTTTAATTTGTGTCGAATTTTTTTTTTTTATAAACTGAATCTGTCTGTGAAATCGCTGTCTACTGACTGGCGCCGCGCGGCGATTACTTCGAAATTTGAATTTGCTATTCAAATTTCGAACTAATCGCCGCGCGCGAAATGGCAAATAATGCTGTTATGGAATTTGTATGGACTATAACTTAACTATTTGCTTTGATAACACACGCGTTTTTTATGACCCGCTTTACATATTTAAAACCGGTGGAATTACATCAGCTTTACGAGCAACTGTGTTAAAAATATTTTTAAAGTTGGGTTTCCATACAACAAACGTGTTTTTTTTGCTGCCCGACTCGCTTGTGGCAGATTCTTTTTTATCTAAACCTTTCAAAGTCAAAGTCAAATGTATAATTATTTGTAACACATAGGTAAAATGTTATGATACACTATTTTTAGGGTTCCGTACCTCAAAAGGAAAAAACGGAACCCTTATAGGATCACTTTGTTGTCCGTCTGTCCGTCCGTCTGTCAAGACCCTTTTTCTCAGGAACGCGTGGAGGTATGAAGCTGAAAATTATATCAATTACTCAAGTCTACTGTCCCTTGAAGCTGTGAAAAAATCAAACTTCTAAGCCAACGCAATCAAAAGATACAGCCGTTTATGCCGCAAAGTTTCGACACTTGCAAGGGAATCAAAACCTACAGGGTACTTCCCGTGAACTCAGAATCTTGAAATTTGGTACGAAGCAACGTCTTATAGCATAGATAAAGGAAAAATTACGAAAACCATAAATTTTTAGTTACATCACATAATATATTTTTTTTTAATAATTTTAAACTTACTACCCATTTCCTCATAAACGCGTAAAGGTATTAAATTGAAATTCATACCAAATACTCAGGTCTATAATACCTTTAAGCTGTAACAAAATCAAACTTCTATGTCAACGCAATCAAAAGAAACAGCAATTTAAGCTGCATATTTTGAAACTCGCAAGTACTCGCAAGGGAATCAAAACCTAAAGGGTACTTCCAGTCGACCTAGAATCTTGAAATTTGGCATGAAGCAACGTTTTATAGCACTCATATAGGGAAAAGTCTGAAAACTGAAAATTTGTTGTTACGTCACAAGAATTATTTTTTTGAAAAATCTTCAACGCTCGATTCGAGAATAGAACTTTATTCATAGGTAAGTTAGAGGTATTGAGTTGAAATTAACACCATATAATTGGGTCCGTGGTCCCTTGAAGCTGTGCAAAAATCAATTTTCAATTCAATTGGTAAAGTGACGGGAAAAAAAGATTCGTCCGTTTATACTGCAAAAAACGTACATTTCGAGACTGTCGAATTGTTCGATTGAACTGTTTTTATAGGTAAGTTACTACGGAACCCTCAGTGCGCGAGTCCGACTCGCACTTGCCCGGTTTTTGTATTTACCATACAAATAAATAGTGTTTACTATGTACTTTTTAAAATGGATTTTCTTCTCTTGCATTACCACAAGTCATACTAACTGAGCTTGTAATACAAAATGGCTAGTCAAATGTTTGTTAATTGTTCCACTCAAAATTTTGCTAACGTCACTGGTAGTGGTAGAGGATCGATGAAATGCAATAGGTAAGTGAAATTGAATCAAATAATACAACTTATATCTAGAATAATACACACCCCAAAGGTGCTATACAGTGGTATAAATGGCTAAGTGTAAACCCAGTAAAATATTATCACTTGTCAAAGAAAATCTAATATGGTTTGTGGTGTATATTGTACATATTTTATTTCGTTAGGCTGTAAATATAACTTATACCTATTTACGTCACTACACTGTAACCGCAATAAATTAAGTATTAGGTAGGTACCTTGTTTTCATAACATCGATTCGAATAAGCTGTTTATATATCCAAAATCATGCTAGTAAACAAAAAATAAATATATCAAATGCGAATGAAAATTATTACACAAGTCGGGTTGTCAATTCTTTCTTAACAATATTTTCTATCCGTAGCTGATTTTCTAACAGCGTGTATGTGGCGGGAAAACAACTTAGATTATTCGGCTATATATAGAGAATCCACAAAAATGTGTTTCTAATAAAACGTTTAACTTTTTTCGATCAAAATGCAAATATGTATAAGTAATACCTACATAACGATTCTTACTTTGTATCAAAATACTTACGTAAAAGTATACAACAACTATAGCCTCAGTGTACACAATTATTAAGTAATTTGGCAAAGGTAAAGCCTTTTACATGACAAAAAGGTTAACGCTAAACAAAGGTAGATTTCAAACACGACACAATATGCGATTAAATATTTCTGTTAACTTTTATGGCATACATAAAATCTGAGAAGGCGACACCGCGTCTCGCATACGTAATCAATTCCTCTGCGCCATCTAGAAGAAATACCTCGAAGCGACTGTAAATTATATAATCAGACGCTTTCAGACCATTTACACTTCGGACGAACACCTCTATAAAATTGAATCCGGTTTCCCAACATAGGTGGCTCTGACTCAACCCAATAGAGAATACAAGTTAAATTGGAGGACACTGTTTCAAACCACTAGAGGTGAAACTTCAATATTCGTTATTATTCTAACAACTCACCGCTGAATCTGTTGCGTAAAATTGATATAGGTATTATTCGTGAGCAGCGAGCATTGTTAAAGGCAATATATTGTCCAATATTGTGAGGGAACCACGCCGCTGGACGAGGATTCTTTTGATCGTGATGACTATACTTGGGCGGACAATAAGCTCACAGAACAAATGCTCAACATAAACAGTTATGACATAAAAGTGACCCTCGTCGAACCATTTTCATATTTTTCCCCGAAGTATTTGATTCGGGTCATATAACATAGCAATTGTTAAAGTGATGGCTTCTGAAAAATACCTTAAGACTAGTTTATGACAAGCTGCGGAATCTTTGCTGCTTAGTACAGTATATATACTTTTTTAATTTTTCAATAAATCTCAGTTAAGTTGTGTTGAAAAATCTTAATTCCTCTAATTATAATTTTTCATACGTCCAAGAGTGTACTGCAAGCCACTGTAAAAAACTGTAGATCGATAAGCCATTCGGTGCTTTAATGGCATTACATCACATCTGGCTATATCGACCACGTTGCCTTGCCCTACCTCCGCGAACTTAGAGGCTGACGCATAGCTCACAGCTGGAACAACTCCAACCCGACATTGTATCCAACTTTACACTGACACCTTGAACGACAATTTAACTTTCTTGTTTCAACTTAGATTAAGGTCGCTGCTGACCGATATCTTTGTCGAGTTATTGACGTTTCACTGGCTTAAATGTCTCGACAATTCAGTGTGCTTTCAACAACAAAACCAAGGCAACTTAATCATATAATTTACTTAGAAAAGAGCAGTCAAAGTTAATAAAATACAAAGTCCGCGTTTAGATGTCGTGTTAATTTTTTACTTGGCTTTCCACAAAAGGCCGGCAACATTGTTTTTATGACCTTTAAGTGTGATCATTATAATATTGATTACTGTAGCAGTACGACTTGCGATGCAATATGGTGGTATCGCAGTATATACGCAAGTAGCCTCGCTGGCTCGTCGCCCAACTGACATAACTATTTAATAGCAGCATTCCATGTTGAGAACACCACACTGCAAACCTCTAGATGAAAATTCCACCAGTATTGGTAAGGTCTCATTAAATGCACTCGCCATACCCTGATTACTATCCTTTGAAACCTATACAAATTGGAAGACGTCTACGTTCCAGCAGTTTCTTAATTTCAATGAAAATTTATGAAATAAATAATTAAGACTATGTCCCCTGCGATTTCACCCGCGTCTTTGGTTGCTGCTACAAAAAGTTTTAGCCTTGTTGACAGTTGACAGCCTTGCTCGACTTCATCCGCATGAATGCGAAGTCGAAGTCAACCTTATGCGTAGTGCCTTTGTCTTTCCTTAGGGTACAAGCTAACTCTCTACCGAATTTCATCGAAATCAGTTCAGTAGTTTAACCTCGATAGTGTACTTGCCGACCTCACTACGCTCGGATGCCAAACTCCTTCTCGGGATTAAATAAGTCTTTAGTCCCAGGTAAACACTGTGCTTTTCATTACGAATACCAGGAAAGTAAAAATAAAAACTTGAGTCGTCTTATGATTCTAGGTAATTTTCTTCTAATTTAGGCGGCAAAGGGACTACGTTTTTGTAGTGGAATACTGTAGAGAATAGACCTCTTATGAGATCAGGCATTAAACCCATTTCTGAATCTGATGAATCTATCGTGTTAATAAAAATCTGCAGAAATACGTAGTAACACGATAGGTTTCAGAAAAGTAATCTAAACTCTATCAATTCGAAAAAACAAATGAAGATCGGATTGCCGGATTGCCGCTTGATTCCATTTTGATTTTTTTCTGTGGCTGCCCAGCTATACAACCCTTAGGTTTTATCATTGAAAGAATGGTATTTTATTTTTTTATTATTATTCTATGTATTTCGGTCGTTGCAAGTTCGAGCAATAGTTATTTAGCATCGTCTGCTAGTGCTTCTGTGAATACTGGTTATTCACAGCCTTCAGCACCATCTGGAGCAGTCAGCTTCAGTAACAGTTACTCTCAGATAACTGGACCATACACTAGCGAAAATGTTATTAGTAGCTATTCTCAGGTTGCAGCAACATCTAGTAGTCAAGTAGTCAAAGTAAATTATAATAAGTCATTTAAAAAATATAATATATTCTTTAATTAACGCTTATTCAATAGATATGTGAAGATAGAACAAGTTTTTTTATTACATAATTTGACAGCTGTCAGTTGAAAGCAATTCTCCTTAGGGATGAAATTTATTACTTTAATCCTGCTCCTTATGCATTTTCGGACCTACTTTCACAGTTTGAGTACTGAAAAATATTGATTTTGAATATACTGTTGAATTTTTTGTAAATGTGTTTACGTATGTACATAACTAGTTATTAGTAATACATAACAATGTATTATATAATAAATAAAATTAAAGTTACAAAAGGCTCTGTTGAGCCCAGACATTTTTTTCTGAATTTCTTCTGTTCGATTATTTGGAGTTAAAATACACTTTACAAGTTTTACAGAGTCACCATGAGTATTATTATTATGTATACCGAGCGTAATACAACTGTGGGCCCAGCTGGATGTTTGAGATGATTTATTGTAATTTATATCAAAATAGTTTAGGTACATTGGATCTTGTTACTAAATTCGTGAAGTACATTGAAAAAACAAAGCATTACTGTTAGTTTGTTCAGCTGAGCTTGAGTGGCCCCAGTAGATAGATACACGTATTTCTTTCTGCACACAAGGGAAAAAGGTTTTAGTTCATTTGTGTGAGCTGAAATAATACCAACTTTTTGTTTTATAGAGAATCTATTTTAAAGAACTTAATTATCATCGGTTCAAATAAAACTGTAACAACATTTGACAGAATATTTAAAAATAATGTAACATTAAATATTGAACTTACTTAGCACCAACTTAAATCAATTCAATAATTATGTTACCCGATACTTAAATTGGTTTGATAATTTATTTTTAAACCTGACGATCTTCGCAATTTCTTTACTTCGTATCCCTGTAACGGTTCTATTGCTGTCGACAATCAGTACTGGATCTAAGTTCTTCATAGATTGGTTTCTGCCAGCATTCTCATTAACAAAGTATACTACAGGTACATTGTTAAAACCATTGTCGTCAGATCCATTTTCAGGAAATACAACATATATAAACGTTTGCTTATTATCTCCACCAAGACGCACATTTGGTGGCGCAGTAGCTACCAACACTTTGTAATCATCAAAAGGCTGCCTGACTATTGGCAGGTTCAAATAATTTAAACCCGCAAAATGCTGAGCTAGCGATCTTGTGATTATATTACTATTTTTGTTATAAGCATATTCAGTAGGAAAAAGTAATTTGACTACTTGATTTGAGTGTCCAGGCTCATCGGGCTTCTGAGGAAGCAAAACTGTATTGAGAACTCCTTCTCGCCTGGTTTCCTCTTCGCGTCCAAATCCTTGTGGACTTTTTGCAAATAACGTGCCGAACTTTCTCGGTTTAAGCTCCTCTTTAGGGGAAATCGGATTAAACTTCACCGAAAATCCATTCTCTATAGGAAAACTTTGAATGGCAAAATTCATTGTGAATATAACCAAAAATGCGATCACCTGTAAAGAAGTTTAAAGATTTTTGTACTAACCTGAA
Source organism: Mythimna separata (assembly GCA_030763345.1). Taxonomy (NCBI): domain Eukaryota; kingdom Metazoa; phylum Arthropoda; class Insecta; order Lepidoptera; family Noctuidae; genus Mythimna; species Mythimna separata. The sequence continues at coordinate 13,106,726 of CM061167.1, read as the reverse complement.
TAGTGCACTACAAGTACACAACACTAACAGGTATATTAAAGTAAGGTAGACTTACGCGCTCCATAGGAATTAAAAGATATGAAAAACCATCACTTTCTGTAGTCGAAGTTAAACTGCAACCCGAGTTGTAATTAAAAGACACGAAGTTGATTGTGTTTATAAACAAGTACGATACGGATGTTTTGGGAGACACTACAAACCGTGGAAAGGTAAACCGTCACACTATTGTATCTTGACTACATGTGGGTCATTTAACAAAACTCATAATAACAAGAGTTGTAATCTGAGATGGTACTGAAACTACGTTTAATGTTAGTACGCGATTTATGTCAGCAATTAAGAACTTGCTTACATCTCGACAGTTGTGATTGTCGCAGTTACCCTGTGAGATATTACAGCTAGGGTATAGTTTGACACATGTCTTTGTAGACTTGGGTCAAACCATACCTTACAAAATATATTTTTTTAAACAAACAACGTTGCACACAAGCTACCACAAATTAGCACAAGTCAGGATTGCAAGATTGTTCGAAAGAGTAACCGTGGTCCTGGAACGGGACGGGAAACAAAAAGAACACGGGTGAGTTTTAATTAGTAAAAATCTGACACACTCTCTCGCTCCAGTCAGACTGGAAAGAGTTATTAGATGACCTAAAAAAATCACACAAGTTATTAATAACTTAAATTCACCAAGAGAACATTGCACTATAAATAACAAAACTCTGTAAGAAACGATATAAAAAATAGTCTCCCGATGTGTGCTGTATTCCTGGAAGTCCCATGTCGGTAGAATAAATTATGTTATATAAATCTAGACTGAAAAGCTTAGCTGACTATTATACATGGCAATGACTAGTGATTTTTTATGACAGTTACAAAATTAAAATCACTGTACGACTTTTTCAGGTCCTACAACGAAATAGAGCTCATCCCACGTGCTCTAGATTACACCAAAAAACTTGTCCTTAACTAAATTTCTGGGGCACCTCCTAAACTATTTTAAGACTTAGTTAATAAATTTTCCGCTTGTTTAATCCAGGGCTTAAGTGGGTCAGTACATCGCTCTTCTTGAAATGAGAAGCATTACGCTTAGCAAAGTAAAGCCTTGGCTAGTTTTTATCTGTCTTAGTCATCTTCTTCCTACCCTTGTCCCATTTTATTTTCGAAGCAACCCGTTTTTTTCCTTCATTCTATCCTATCACTCGTCACACTATCACTAACTCCCTTTTCTTCCATACCACTTCTCACAAAATCCATCCATCTTTTCTTTGGCCTCCTTCTCCCTCTCCATCCATCCACATGTAAATTCATAACATCTCTTTTAGTAACACGCGTTTTATCTGTCTTAGTACCCATGTTTTTTTTAATATTAAAAACACATTAAGACCAAGGAAGCAACCGATAGTGTTGCCTTTCCCACCACATTAAAATAATTTCTCAAGAGATACCCTCTGATATTTTTCTGATCAGACATCCACATACGACAATAACACGAACAAATAAAAATATGCAATCCAACATAAAAAAGAATGCTTTGAATATTTTTCACATAAAACCGTTAGAATTAATTCTTACACCGATCCATAATTCAGATTTCTGCTCTGTAATGTTCTATCATTCTCCTTCTTTATTATTGACTGCCAAGAAACCGAACCAATGCTTCAACTTGATCCATTTTATGTTTAAAATATTTTCAAGAAATGCGAATCATTGCGTGTTGGCATGATTCTGCAAGATCGTCGCCATACTATTAAATATTGCGTCTTATATTTATACTCTCAAGTGTCTCAAATTTATTATGATCAAGCATTTCTATATGATCATTTATAAATTATTCTTCAAGTAATGCCCACTCTAAAACAGTTTTATAAATTCGAATAACAAATAAAGGATTTGTAGAACGTGATCATCTGTCACCAAGACTTAACTACCTCAATATAACATACTTTAGTGTGTAATGTATCATAGACGCCCGAAGCACCGGAGATATCAACTAAATGTTCTTGAAACTTAAACCGAAGATAAATGAGCATTACGTCTGTATGTCGACCAGTGTCGCCCGCCGAGATCTGGCAGAGTAGGTAATTTTCCAAAACCCACAGCTTTCTCACCGCGTGGTTTGGACCAGGGCAATTTAGCTAGACACTTAAACCTAGCTAGTTCAGAACAATGACAAACTCAAACAATTGAACAGACAATGTGAGGTATGGAAATCCCGTAACGATTCCAGCTTGAGGTAACCACAATTCATTGGGTACAGGTTAAACGCTGGCATCTGACTGTGACTAGTTTCAAATAAATTGATCAAACTCATGGAAACCGCAACCGCACCTCGAATGCTTTTGCTTGCAAGTTGCAACCTTTACATTATAAACTAAAGAAACGAGAGATTTTGTTCACACCTATATCGTCTCTAAGTTGGTCCCTAACTGTTGAAAATTGTGATTCTTTATTTTGGTATAAGAATATCTCTCTCCTCTATTATTATTTAGCCTTCTCTGTACCTGCCCTTATTAGTCTTTTCATTACACAATAATCACAAAATTTCATATTATGATCAGCTAACCGCTGGCATAAAAAGTCAAATTTTCCCGCTGTTTATACATTATATTAGTTTAGATGAGCACAAATAACCTCTATAGAGCTATAGAGCTTTGCTGAAATATAAAAGAAACTATCTTCTAATAAACGTTATTTTATTATTGATTCGTATGCAGCATACTCAACGAAAACACTTATTCGAGTACGTTCTAAATTAAATTACACCGAGACCTGTCTCACATCTCAAATGTGTGGGGCCTTTACTATAATTGAGATAGAATTTACTCTTAATTGAAACACAGAATCGACCCTAAATTATATTTAAGCTGCCTCTCAAGTTTCAGTAAATTTAATAGTTAAGCGAAGGACATATTTTATGTACAAACATTTTGGGAGTGATAAATACTTTTACTACGTTCCGTTCGTTTAATATTACACACCGTATTTTACACAGACAGGTAGAAAATAATTTCAGACGAAATATTTACTGAATTATAAGAGTATTTGCAAAATAAAATTGTCCCGATTATGTGTTAAGGACGGGTATTCTGAAGAAGTTCAAGATTTTTCGATTCAACCGCCGGCGAGAATTCAATTTATCCCAACAGAAATGCGAATACATTTCTCTATTTTGTTGTGGCGATTTATATTTATTTTCAATTGTATAGGTATTATGTTGCACAGAATATGAATGACTACGATATTCGAAGATACTGAAAATCGAAAAAAATATTACATTTTTGTTATGTCTACTGTCCCACAGCTGGGCAAGATCCTCCTAGATGTCTTCCTACAATTTCCAACTGCATTTTATGGTATGATTAAATAATACAAAGGTACACGATTGAACAGCTAACTCGATGTCATCATTGAAGGAACTCCAACTTATGCAAATTTTAATTAATATTATAAAGAAGTACAATTATTTGTTTACTTGTATGTATGGAAAAGGCAATCTCTAGAATTACAGCTTCAATAGTTAACATTGCACATACGTACACAGCACACGTGGTCTACTTTGATTCCAGAAAAAACCATTGTTCGACACAAATCGGCGACAAAGCTGTGGGAAAAAGCCAAGGCCGCATATACACACGAATATTGGCAGCGAGATATATCTGGATGGTGCAGTGAGTAGTCAATCGTGTGACCTGACAGTCCTGACACAGATCGTAAATATTGACGGAGTACCTGCAGCCTAAGTACAATTGTTTGTTTACTTGTTTGTACATAAAAGGCAATCTCTGGAAAACACAGCTCCTACAATTAACATTTTCCACTGACAGAAATTGACACGAATACGTAAACAGCATAGTGGTTAACTTTGATTCCAGAAAAGCATTGTTCCTATGATATTTGCCACAGCGACAAAGCTGTGCCTCATATTCACACGAATATTGACAGAGAGATATATCTGGATGGTGCAGTGAGTAGTCAATCGTGTGACCTGACACAGATCGTAAATATTGACGAAGTACCTGGAGGGACAGACCCGCGTGAAGCTTTGAATGAAACCGCAGGAAATGGAATCACAGAACAGATTTTTGTGAAATATGTGGCCGACTGCACGTAGTCTGCGATTGTGCAACTTAAACGAAATAATGTTCATAAAAACCACTTCTGAAACAATTCAATAATAAAAAGTGACACATAGGTACGCAACACACGTGGTCTACTTTGATTCCAGAAAAAACCATTGTTCGACACAAATCGGCGACAAAGCTGTGGGAAAAAGCCAAGGCCACATATTCACACGAATATTGGTAGAGAGATATATCTGGATAGTGCAGTGAGTAGTCAATCGTGTGACCTGACACAGATCGTAAATATTGACGAAGTACCTGGAGGGACAGAACCGCGCGAGGCGCTGAATGAAACCGCAGGAAATGGAATAACAGAACAGGTCTTTGTAAAATATGTGACCGACTGCACGCAGTCTGTGATTGTGCAACTCAAAATGAAATGATATTTGAAATACTTACTTCTGAAATAATTAATGCAATACCTACTTTGTTAATGAAGGATATTTGGGATATTCTTTTTAAAGACAGCCGCATGTTCTCTCGAAAAATAATATAAATATCGTGTTTACGCTTACAATTTTTAAAGTTCCTTACTTTTCTTTTATTTTATATATTTATAAGTAAAATGAGTAAAATACATATTCATTAAAAAAAATGGGGTTATAATATTAATTTTGCTTCTGAAATATTTTATTTAATATAATAAAATATTTAATGAGCATAAAACCACGAAAACGAATGCGTATTTCTTCGTCGCACGTAAAAAAGAAACACAAAAGAGTTAACTATTAACTATGTAGGTTAGGGTTAGCTGAAGTCAGTCTTCCTATTTCAAGGCCAATTTAAGACTAGGTCAGTTAATACTTCGGCCACATCATTCACTCGATATTCGCGGACACGCTTGCCGAATGGAACCCAAACAAAACTTTAATAGTTTCACTATTATCTTACGTTTACTAACACTTCACACGAGTACTGGGTTAACACTACTTCTGTCAAAGAAAGAACGAAAACATGTGTGTTTAGCAAACAAGACAAAGATACACACAATATAGGAACAAATATTGTCGCCTTACAGCGAAAACCTCATAAATGCGAGAGGTAACTTTAAAGAAGGAAGAAATAACAGCGTTTTGTACAATTTTACAGTCATAGTTTATATTTAAGTGTATTTTAGTTTGCTATTTCGATACCTTTATAGGTATATTCAAGTCAGTGGCATGGGAAGACGTTTCAGACTTTTACTGACTACCTATAATTAAGTGACTGTAGGTGTGCAGTACAGCGGAGTCTAAGTAATAGATTCCCGTTTTACCCTTTGTAAATCAGTATTTCAAAGATATCCAGTCACATTGTGTCAAAACAGTTTCAGTGTCGTGCGTTTCGATATCAACTGTAAATAGAATGAAATATTATTATGACCAAGTGACCTATCCTATCAAGACTGAAATAAAGCCTGAAGTTGTAAATAGAGTTGTTATTATTAGGATTCCGTTGACACACTTTGTTAAAAAACCTTCAAATGCTTAGGCGCCAGCATTGAACCCGGAAGGAATTACGTAACATAATTATTATCCATAACTAACGCATCAGCTACGGTTAATCGAAAAGTGGGCTTAAACATTTAAAAATAAAAGTTGTTATTGTAGTTAATTACTATTTTTGCTTTCCTAAGGCCGAGTGTGACTTATAGGATTAGTAATGGATAATGTACTCGAAGCTATTTATAACTTCATTTATACTTTATTGATAGAAAGATAGAATTTCAATCAACCGTGGGAGGACGTCGTAACACGGTAACTTCGTAACGTCAAACAATCAATTTATTATTTAAGTCACTTACCGAGATCTATTCAATAGAACAACAAACTTGATATTGATCGATAATATCAAAATTGTATGACAGTAAACAATTTCTTATAGTACTCCAATAACTTTGAGTGCACTTCAATCGAAAATATCACATTTCAATCTGTCTTCGTGACGTACAGTAGTTAGGTCAAAACAAAACGATCATTCCTTGTTATACCTTTCGACGGCTGCACCAAATAAAGTGTGTTATTCGTTGAATTGTTCTTGCTAAACTCTGTTCAGCCAGAACCTAAACTTCCTCGTACCTACAGCTAATAGTTGACAATAGAACTTCAACAAATACGAGGTAATTGCGACAAAAAACCAACAGAACTTCGCAGGTTGAAACTTTCGATTCCAAACAAAAGTTTTCTAATTCAAAACTTTGTGGCCGATAGCTAGTGAGGTCAGGAATTAAGGCATAAAATCAATTGAAATAAAGTAGGGGAGGGAATGCTAACAGTTGGGAGTGGAGAGCGAGGCAGAGGGTATAAAAAGTGGCGCGGTCGGCTGCAACAAGCCGCAAGCTGGATTTATTGCGAAAGCATACCTATTTTTCTATCTCAGTGAAGATTTATATGCGAAGCACGTGTTGCCGAGTAACTAGCATTGCGTCAAATATGCTAGATTTTTGAATTTATTTTGGAGATACATTGTTGAGATTCGTGCTTTGGTTTTATAGGATAGTATGTGGACAGTATTTTAATAATCTATACTATCATATCATATAATAAGAGGTAAAGGTTGTTTTTTTGTTTGTATAAGGTAATCTGTGGAAGTACTGGTCCGATTGCTAAAATTTTTTCTCCAATAGAAAGCTGCTGTATTCCTGAGTGACATAGGCTATATTTTATGTACACAGGCGAAGCTGCGGTCTAAAGCTAATAATTTAATATAATTATAATTCGTAACATATAGTATTATAAACTTTTAAAGTTGGTTTGGTTGAACTCGCCCATCTTAGAAAATACTGATTAGATTTGAAATTTATTTTAGCGTGTTTATAGCCCATCTATCAAGGAAAGCTATAGGCTATACATATAACATCACGCTACGACCAATAGGAGCAGAGAAACCACCAAAGACGTCGGTGAACAGTTTAGTTATTGAAAATATACTCTGAAAATATTTACACAGTTCTTGTTTAACCGATTATCCGAAAGCAAACTTTAAAAGCTTTTGAGAAGCTACATTCAAGATGTCACAAACTGTTTACCTTGACGTGAAGTTTTATCTAGGGTCCAGTAAAGATTTTATGGGTTATAAAACATAGAGTAGTACACTTTTGGGTTATATGTTGTGGGGAAAACTGTCGCATATAGATAAAGTTAATAGGTTTGGGCAATTTTGCCCGTAGACACTAATTTGAAAAGAGTAATTATATTAATTATTCGAGTTTTTGGTCCATTTTCCCTCTTTCATATTTACACCTAGCATACTGTTTATTATTGAGTTCGGCTAAATTTTAAATATCACAAGAAAAAATCCAGTTAATTTAGTTGAACTTACTCAAAAGTTCCACACCCAGTGGACGTCGCTTCTTGCATTTTATGTCAACGGCAAGTACCAACCGTATAAGTTTTGCGAGTATCGACTCTCGCCGCGGCTCGGGTCTAAATATCGCCTCGGCGGTAATCACCAACATTACACACTTCAATCATAATGTACTATTGTCGTTGCTATAGTCTTGTTTATTATTCGTTGTTATACATTAGGTTTAGGAATAGGATTCCGTCGGATATCCATCGGGCATACTCGATACACTATGGAATCCATAAAAAATAACATAGAGGTTCGATAGATAATATAATCCTTTGCCGAATGCTTGAGTGAAACAAACAGTCATGGAAACTATTCGTTTCATAAGTCGTTTAATAATGAGAAAGTTTTTCATAACAGCATAGGTGTTTCCTCTCATAAATGTAAATTCAGATATAAAATTATATTTGTTGATATGCTGCTAGAGTGCTAGTGCAAGTTTGTAAATTACCCCGATTTTAATACTAACCGACGACCCACTCATACTTCGTACGCGTTTTACAAATACTTGAAATTCTACTTTTTCTAGTATTTTATTTTATTGCAAAACAGACAGCTATGTACTCGTACGTCTAACGACAGAGCGACCTGAGAAAAAAAGGTTGAATCCAAAAATTTTGTATGTGTAACTAAGTAGTAGGAGAATCATATCTTGACACTTCACAATTTTTTTTATTTCCTACAATTGCAGCTGAATAATGTTGCCAATTAAATTTAGAAAAAAAAAGTCGCATTCTAGACGTGTTGAGGGACTTTATTTTATAATATGCATCTTAAGACTTTGTCCTTTTTGTTGTCCTTTTCACCTTGACTAAGCTGAAAACTACATTACCTAAATCTTAGCCTTACAGCACCTATTTTCAGGGTTTAATCTAAACCACGGACCATTTAACTGTTTCGTTGAGTTTAAACGATTAACAAACACCGACGAGCAGTTAAACAAGAGTTTATTGGAAGCAATGGAGTGCCGAATACCTTTGTTTGTTTTTTATAAGCTTTAAGCTAGGTTTAGCTTAGCTGGCCATCAGTCAAGGTTGTTTGTTCGAGCTGTTGATGTTACAGCTACTAGTAACAAAGTATGGTAGTGATTTTTCGTGCTTGTGATGTGATGCATTGTAAACAAATTTTTATAAAGAATTTTCTTTGGACATGCCTTAATTATGGCAATAGGTAAGTCCCCTCTTTGAGAAGTCTTTCTAACCAGACGTCACTGTGTCCTCACCTTCCGCATGACGCAGGTCCTCACCGGACATGGTAAGTTCGGGAGGTCTGCATCGGACTCGTGTGGAAGAAACGCTCAGGTGTTACCATTGTGTAGATCGCCCAGAGGACATGGTAGACTTCGTTTATTTTTTATTATCTTTAGCTTAACTGGCCATCAGTCAAGGTTGTTTGTTCGAGCTGTTGGCGTTACAGCTCGAGTAACTAGGATGGTAACAAAGTAGAGTTTTACGCTTGTGATATGATGAATTATAAAAATAAATTTGTGTGTCGGACATGGTAAGTTCGAGAGATACCTGCATCGGGTCCGTGTGGAAGAAACGCCCAGGTGTTGCTATTGTGTGGATCGCCCGGAGGACATGGTAGACTTCGTTTGGTTGTTTTTTATTAGCTTTTGCTTGGCTGGCCATCAGTCAAGGTTGTTTGTTCGAGCTGTTGGCGTTACAGCTCGAGTAACTGGGGTGGTAACAAAGTAGAGTAGTGATTTTTTGTGCTTGTGATATGATGCATCATCATCTGCCTAGCCCTTTCCTAAGTGCATATATTGAGGTCGACTTCCAGTTAAGCCGGATTTAGCTGAATACCAGTATTTTACGAGGAGCCTACCAGACCTCCACAACCCATTAGCTAGGGTAACACGGTACTTCATGGCAAGACTGGAGTCAAATTACTGGCTTCTGACCATCCGTAACGACTGCCAAAGATCTACAAATGACAGCCGGGACCTAGGGCTTAACATGCTTTCCGAGGCACGGAGGAAACTCGGTATGTTAAGATGGTCACCCATCCACAGACCAAACTTGGCAAGCGTTGCTTAACCTTGAAGATCGACCCGAGCGGCTGTTATTATCAAGCCACGAGCTCCTCTGCTTGTGATATACTAATTTTATAAAGAATTTTCTTTGGGCACGCCATAATTATGGCGGTATGTCCGCACGGATTCGTGTGGAAGAAATTCCCAGGTGTTACCATTGTGTAGATCGCCCGGAGGACATGGTAGACTTCGTCTGCTCGTTTTTTGTTAGCTATAGCTTAGCTGGCCATCAGTCAAGGTTGTTTGTTCGAGTTGTTGGCGTTATAGCTACTCGTAACTAGGATGGTTACAAAGTATGGTAGCGATTTTTTGTGTTTGCGATATCATTATCATCTACCTAGCCTTTTCCCAACTAAATTGGGGACGGCTTCCAGTCAAGCCGACCCCAATTGTGTGTTTGCTTGATATGATGCATTGTAAAAATACTAATTTTATAAAGAATTTGCTTTGGGCACGCTATAATTAAGGTGGTAAGTACCCTCTCTGAGTTGGAAAGACACAGTAACCTGTGTCCTCACCTTCCGCATGACGCAGGTTGGATTCGTGTGGAAGAAACGCTCAGGTGTTACCATTGTGTGGATCGCCCGAAGGACATGGTAGACTTCGTTAGCTTGTTTTTATTAGCTTTAGCTTAGCTGGACATCAGTCAAGGTTGCTTGTTCAAGCTGTTGGCGTTACAGCTCGAGTAACTAGGGTGCTCACAAAGTATGGTAGTGATTTTTTGTAGCGTTGTGCTTGGAATATGATGCATTATAAATGGTTGTCAAAAATAAGCTTTTAAAAAAAATTGTACGCCAGAATCAATTTAATATGACGTATTTTCTCTATGAATTTATGTAGAGATGTACCTACATAAAATAAAACTGGTCCATCATCTTTTGGAGTCTGCAGTAATGGATTTAAAATGACGGTACTTAGCCATGTGACCATCCAATCTGAACATGTGTGCATGTCAGCAAAATTGTTTCAGCTTCAGGGTGACTGTTTTAAAATTCATTTGCAAGATTTGACCAACATACAACATACAGTTCGTCCGTTATAAGTTGGCGAGTGTGAAGTTAGGCTCTGCGAATTTTGGCGCTTGAAATATCGTACAAAAATAAAGGTTTTAAAAAAATAAAAGCCAATAACTGTTTTTAACAGCAATAACAACTGCAAATTGCAACTTATAACGGACGAATTGTACCTACATATTAAAAAAAAAAAGGTTGTTATCGTTCTGTTTTTAACAGGGATCCGTGGTGTCTCTTACCGGCTTAACTGGCTGGTATTTTTTATTGAATGAATTTACAGGTTTGTCTGTTATCTACATGAGGTGACTGTACAAAAAACAGTTAATTATCGTTCTTTATCATTTTTATGCCTGAATATGATAGGCACCCTCTGCTCTTCCAAAAAAAATACTGAAAAGTCACCAGTGTGATTATGGCTCTTAGTAAGAAAAATCATATTAAACAGTTCTTATTGCTACACGACCAAAAAAAAGGCTATCCTAATATCCTAGGAAACGCTCAGTTTGACCCAAACATAAAATAGTTGTTCGTAAAAGAATCAGAACAAATCTTCCATATATTTTTCCAGTATTCAGACTTTTCTGTGATGAACGGCCACTCCGAATAATTTACATGCAAATGAAATATCACACGAATAACAATGCTGGTTTATACCAATTTTATTTATAGAGAGGAAACTTTTGTGGTTTAGTGTGAGAATTCGATTTACAGTATTTGTCTTGAGTTGTAACACTAATAATAATAACTTCTTGACTCAGCTCTCGTAATATCACATTGTGTGGGACCGGTCCATCATCAGTGTTCGGGCTATTGTAGCCAATAACCCTGATAGAGTGGTGAACCGCATCGAAAGGTGTAAAATGATTTTTGATGTAATGGTCTCGCATGATGAGAACCGTGTGAAAGCCGTGAAAGATAAATAAATTAAGTGTCTTGAGTTGGTTCTCGAAGTTGTCGATATGTGGGATGTGGTCTCAGCATCGGTTATTGTACCGATAGTCATGTCATCCAATATTGAAATAGCCTCCACCATCAATCAACATCTTTAGTAGCTTTTGTTAGGTTAGGTTATTGGCTTATTTGACTGGTCTCTTGGTCTAATCGATAGTGGCGCTGACTTCAACACCGGTGGTCGTGGGTTCGAACCACACCCAAGACAAATGTTTGTGAGATGAGCACGATCATTCGTTCTGTATCTGGATGTAATTTATTTACAATAATATATTATCAGACATAGGCCTCGGCCCCTAGCATCGCCACAACGACATAATGTGTATGCATTTAGATATACATAAGTATGTTTATCAGTAAAGTCCTCATACCATAAAGTCTCCTTAGTTTAGGACCAGATAGAGTTGTGTAAAAAAAGGTTGTAGAATTTGTACCTACCATTATACAAATAAAAATCAAATAACGATATCACAGCTTGTGGACAGCACCGCAGACCCTATATACTTATCACAACGAAACTCTATTTTCCTTTCTGAAAGCCGCCCTCACTGCTGTCCCCCCGGGGCTTGTCCCACTTCGATGGTGTCAAGTATTGAACGACAGCCGCCCCTTCCGCTCCTTCTCATGAATGTCAATGCCTTCAAGATTAAGCTTTACCTCTTTAGTTTGAGTTTGAGTCATCATGATTTCTTTTCAAGTGGGGAATCGTCAGAATGACTTCTCCCACTCTTGGGTGGAGCGGGAGGGCATGAAAGACTCTAACTGAGTAAATCCCAGCCCGTTCCTTCGCTGCATTCGGTCTGAGGACACCGAGCTTCCCTATCGAAGAAGGGATTGGTCAGCTAGACTCTACGTTACTGAGAGCTAGCCACGTGCTAGCTATCCCTTATGAGCCGGGTGTTCAGAATCGTATTACGATGTTTTTAACCCCGCTCGGGGAGACTCCTTTCATGGACCCCTGAGTTAAATCGACACGATAAGAAGAAGAAGACTCCTTTACTGGGTTATGAGGACAGACCGGCTGTGTTCCACAAAAAAATACTGGTATTCCGCTGCATAAGCTAGACTGGAGCAGTCTCCAACTAACTTGAAAAAGGCTAGCCAAGTGACTTGCTACCCTAAAACTTTCTAAATTAAAGTCGAGCGTTGTTGCTATAATAGATCTATGTAGATATAACTTTAACTTAAAATTAGCAGGGTTTTCGTGAATTCAATAACAAATCTACTTTATGCTCGTCTAGCTAGAATATATCATCACTCTCGTATACCGTAAAGTGCAAATTATGAGATCAATCCTATTGTGCTTCATCGACATATTTCCTCCAAAATCAAAACAAACATTTAATAGTAATAAAAAAGCCAGTAACTTTTTTGTTTAACTCAGGAATCGAATCAAGGACCCGTTGCTCAACCGCTAGCCGTAGGCGTTTGAGGCTACGAAACCAACGAGATAGTATCTACTTTCCAAATGGTTACTGAATTTTCCTAATACGAGCATATTGACTAGAAATTTGGCCAATTTTGTGTACTTACCACTGAAAATTCACAAAATCTCTAGTCTAATATATAAAATTCTCGTGTCAAAGTATTTATTACCGAACTCCTCCGAAACGGCTTGACAGATTTTTATAATATTTCTATGTATAGTTGAGAGGTCTGAGAACAGGACGTAAACAATTTTATACCCTTCTCCCCCACCAAGATAATTTCATTTATATGGCAGTACAACGTTTGCCTAGTCAGCTAGTCTCTATAATAAAGATACTTTTTAAAAACTAAAAATCTTTTTAAAAATCAATTGTTATTATTATATTATACTAATAATAATAAAGGATCTCGGGCTTGATTCAGAAATTGGACACGGCTCGTATTGTTAGGAGATTCCTCTCACAGGAGCTCTGACCACCGGTAGCTTGGACTCTGTAACCGATGACGGTGGCCTACTACTACTACTACCTACTACGTTTTTTTTATATATTTTACAATGTTTTTTTATCTCATTTTGTTTATAAAAATATAATGTATATGTCCATAGAATAAATAAAATATAAAATAATAATAAGACCCTTAAATAAAACATCATTGGTCAGATAACCACCACATTTTGTTAGGGTCGATTTGCACAAAGGGAATGCACGGCAGTGGCCATATTTAATGCCAAGTAGGTAGAATAGGTACCTACACGTCGAATTAATAGCTCGAGATAAAAGAGATAAGGATGTAATTTCCGTTTGTTTGGCAAAGGTCAGTCCCGGCGGCCACTAAATCTAATTTGTTTACGACTTACGACCACCCCGTGATTATTTCATGCAGGTTGCCTTTATATACCCCATTAGCTTTTGCGCGCGACTTCTTCCGAGTTAATGTAGGTTATTGTGGACGTGAAATCGATGTCGAACTAGGATAAAGTCCTTTTTCAAGGTTCAAGCTTACTGTGTACCAAATTTTATCAAAATTTAACCGTGAAAAGTTCACGGCCTAACCGTGAAAGCGTAAAAGATACTACAGGTACTTTGAATATTAGTATGGAAGTAAAGACACTAAAAAATATTTTTAAAAGAAAGAAGCCTAAATATTTGGGTATTATCCCGTACTTATTTTTGGACATATTTTTTGTTAAACAACAAATATCACGAAATCTTTTGAGGAAAAATATTGTGTTAACTACTGAACTAATCTATACATATAATAAAATCGTAGGAAAGTCAAAACTGTACATTGAATATTTTTTTAAAAGAATACTTGGGGCGTGATCTACAATCGATACCGAAGCCAAAAATATAGTTTTTAGAATTCATGTCTGTTTGTCTGTTTATCTGTTTGTCTGTTTGTCTGTTTGTCTGTTTATCTGTATGTCCTGGCTAAACTCAAAAAGTACTGCATGGATTTACTTCAAATTTTGCATGAATATTACTGAGAGGTCGGGAAAACCAATAGGCTACATATTATCACGCTATCACCTACGGGGGAGGAGCTGTGAATCTTTATTTTTCTTACGCAATATGTGGCAGCGTGTAATCTAACGACGCATATATAAATGTTGTTTTTGAGTAAGCCATGCTATTATTCAGCTTTACAATAAAAAAACTACGCCATTTAAGTAACTTGGGCAGAAAAACATAAATTAATGAATGTTAGTAGTATAAAGGAAATTTTAAAGCAGCGCCATCTATGACATTTCATAAAAATCAAATCAAGTTACATATTAACACTTTTTGGAAATTTATAATTAAAATTTTATCATGTTGGCGAGGTTAGTAGTTACTTATTCTTAAAATTCATAGATGGCATTGTGCTTTTTCTTCATAACAGTTGTATCGTATATAGTTCGTTTGACAATTACAAGTTCCAACAAAACCCTCAAAATCTTGAGCAGAGTTGAGGAAGAAAATTTAAAAAAAATGCGGTGTTAAGTATTACAAAAAAGTGATGTTCATTGATGATGAAGTGACATTGAAGCTCATTTATCGCAAGAACGTGACAGAATCCAAGAGAATAGCGTGCGGCACAAATAGAATAAGATCGCCTGTGTCGTGATATAAATCAACTTTCGACATCTGATGATGAATCCACGGTTTACGATATCGAAGAGCAAACGGCTAAATAAAGAAGGAAGTGGATTTATCTACAATATCGTGATTAACTACGCCGCCCATGGAGATATGGTTGCCTTAGAAAAAGTTTGTACCCACTGCCAAATCCGCAAATGGAAAAGGGGACTACCTACATGGCGAGCATTCGAAGACCAGACATTTTTTGAAATACATTCGAGCTTATAACAGCCCCTTCCAGATGACTTCGTTTGGTGAACAACAAGCAAGTGTTGAAGTAGACACATCCTCAATTTGGTCTGGTCTGTTCAAAGGATTGCAAAGTATGTTGCATAACGTTAATCCGCAAATTAGCAACTTCAAAGCAGGGCCCTCGCGTCGGTGCCTGAGAACGAGCGCAACCACTTTAAGTTTGTCATCAGAGCAGATAGAAGGCCGATCACAGCCCATCCAGGGTGGTATAATGCTCCAACGACGAATGAGGTAGCTGTTGTGTTAGTCGATTAGGAGTGTGATAAAAGAGACATCGTTTTACGCACGCATGATGACCGGCTTCGAAGGATCAGCGAGACTCACCGTGCGTACGATTCTCTTCAATATCCTCTCATTTCAGTTCTGTCGCGGAGAGGTTGGCTACCATTTTGCCCACTATAATGTAGACCCCCAGACAGGCACCCCAAATCATAAAAAAACCATCCACCATGCATTTCTACAGCTTCTTGATCCAGCTGAGTATAAACAATGGTTCTTATCTCCGCCATTATCGTACGCTCTTTACTAAGTTTCTTAGGACATGTACGCCAAAATTGAGACAGAGCGTTTGGTATTTATAAGGTCCAACTAAAGAAAGTTTAAAGCTGAGAACTACGTCTATCTCTATGCAGAATAATACAAATGCTCATTCATGGTCATTCTCCCCTCCACTTTCACAAAAGGTCCGTGGTACATGGACGAGAGGACCCAAGATGCATTTTGTTACGTGCGAAAGTTTGGTCGCCCGGACCTCTTCACTATCATCACTACCAACCCAAAGTAGCCTGAAATAACAGCTCAACTCCTTGCAGGGTAGGCTTTGTACGACAGGCACGACTTGATCTCTCGCGTATTCCACCTGAAGTTAAGTTCAATTAGAAATGCAAATTTTTAATGCTCAGCTTGGAGACAATGCACGTGTTCTGGAATTTTACGATGACCTATTTTTTTACCATGACTTTCTAAGTCATGGCCACATGGCGGAATTCTTGGGTGTGTGAGTAGGCCATTCAGATGCCCATAAATGATCAGGCTGCAGCAATTAACGAATGCATTCTCTGGGAAATTGAGGGGAATGATGTGGTCTACACCTCGATAAACACTGTTGTCGAGCAAGATAACGCTACACATTATCCCGTGGAATTTCTGAACACCCTGTCAGCAAGTGGACTTTCAGTGCATATCATCCAGCTGAAGGTCAGTGTCCCAATTATGCTTCTTCGAAACCTATCTCCTCCAGAGCTGTGTATCGATATTCGCCTTAAAGTCGTCTCACTCCACAGACACACCATTGAAGCAGAAATTCTTATGGTTGTGGCATCGACGAGGCAGCATTTATACCACGCATTTCCCCCCTACCTTACAACTTCCCGTTCCAGTTCAAGCGCGTACAGTTCTCAGGACAAGTTGCTTCTCACAAAGGCAACTGTACGGTGCTTGCTCCCGCGTCACCAGTCCTGGTTCTCTTTACATTTTGGCACCTGGCAATGTAATTTATAGGGAAGCCTTTTCCCAACTATATTGGGGTCGGCTTCCAGTCAAGCCGGATTTAGCTGAATACCAGTATTTTACGAGGAGCGGCTGCCTACCAGACCTCCACAACCCATTAACTGGGATAACACGGTACTTCATGGCAAGACTGATATTCCACACATACATCATTTTCTCTATTTCCTTCAGTCACAACTTATGACTGAACTCAGCAGGATTCCCATATAATTCTCTAAACTTGCTTCGCTTGCAAAAAAAACATATATTTTAATGCTATTTTAAAAGTTGTTTACTTATAATGCTATAGCGACATCTTAAGTATTTTTGGTGCTGCCTTCACGCAGACGACGTCGCGGGCAGCAGCTAGTCATATACTAATTTCAAATGACGTCAATTACCTAATCATATATTATCCTTCAAGCTAAACATGTCTACAAATTCATTCGAGACGTCATTTTAGTCTAGAACACCCTCATCGGTTAGGGGTAACCATTTCGCAATTATTTTTTTGCAGTATTTACCCTAAATAAACATACGAACATTGCATTGCAAAGCCTATGAAATGAGAAAAAAAGCTGAACAGTGATTAAGATGAGACGGTGCTGAAACTAGTGCATACAAAGTTAAACTTCTCAAATTCGATGTGGCATTTTTTCCAGTACGTTTATGTAAGTGGGACAACGGGACTGTCGACGTCGCGTCTGGGAGTGAAAAGTCGACTACTCCTCGTGATTTAACAGCCATGGTATGACGCGTCTGTCTTTATTGGTTTTGGCATTCTCACCGCTCGAAATGTGTCCACTTGAAATTTCAATTTTTCTCCCACAAAAATACCTATTGTCCTGAATCTTCTGCACGTTTCTTTATGTTTCATAAAGCTATGATAGAACATTAATCAGTTTTCAGGTTTAATTGTGACATCCACTTATAACAATTGCGGATTTGCCTGTCCTTATTTTTGTATAATATTTTATACTAAACAAATAACACTAAAAATAAATATTTTTCTTAAAACAGCATCAAAAACAACCTAATGGCGGTGAAATCACATTTTTGTGTGTGAGTGCAGCCTAATATTGTTATTTTTTTAACAGTTTCTCTATCCACCAGATTTTAAAGGTTTCTAACTTGATCAATATTAAAAGAATCAGAAAAAATATTTCTATTTGTGATTTAAGACTATCCAAAAGGATACAAAAAGTAAAACAAATTGAGTCAAGTACCCAATTATGTGTGAAACTGCACATCGCTTTCCAGACTCATTAAGCGTGCTTATTGACCGGACTTGAAATAGCAGAGAGGGTTAGTCTATTTACATTTGCTTAGTCCAACCCAACGTCCAATATGTGCTTAGTTAACCAGGGACCATGGCACACTGCATCCCTAGCTGATTGCAATGCTACAAAAGCAAGAAACCTTCATTAAATACACTCGAAGTCACGCAAAACAACTTCAATTATACAAACAGTAAAAAAACGTAACATTCAAGATAACTTGACATAAAATGTTCCGACGGCATAAACAAAGGCAGTAAAGTTCCTAATCAATTCGAAAGTAGCTTTAATCTCCGTCAGGTTGCCTTAATAAATGAAGAAGAACTATAAAAATGCCGAGATAAGGAAGGGGGCGGGACGTTCGCTTGGCAGTATTGACGCATATAAAAGCTGCAGGCAGACAGACAGCTTCATTTTTCTTTTAACCTCGATGAAAAGAACAAGCTTCTAACAAAACACCTCCCTGTTTTCATCAATATTAAACGCAATTTAACCATCTATAATGTTAAAGAATTTACTAACTCACCATTGGACCATTATTCCATTAGTTGTGGCATTGAACGTAAGGTTTGGGAACTATTCAAATCCTGTCACGGTCGATAAAACTTTCACACGGTAACATTAATATTTATGTATACAAAAACGCAATGTAAACAATCCATTAACTTTAATTATCTAATTTTGTTCGTTTATTGCGATACCGATGGTTGGATTTCACATAACTATTACATAATTCAGTTACGTCACTAAATGTAGAGAATTTACATATATACACATTGATGGTAGACAAACTAGTTTGATCACAATCATGCCGACATTATCTAGACATAGTTTTGGATTTCTTACATAAAAATTATTTAAACAGTTTACGGTCCTATGCGCATTGGTGCAATATGTCTTGAACAGAGTTTGTTGTGTATTCTGCGTGAATCGGGGCGTGTGACGCGTTGACGCGTACAAGAACCTACAACCAGCCAATACAATTCACCTTCAACAAACTTATAACAATGCATTTGCTTACCTGTCCAACTTGAACTGCTGAAAATCAGCTTTCATCTCATATGATTTCACACACAAATTCAAATACAAGATCGGATACAAGAACAATAAATCACATTCTTTTCATAATATTTATTTTCATTATTAACTAATAAATTACTTAATTAACTTAACACGAACTTTGGCTAAAACTGGATTCATTTTAATTGTCGTCCTGTGTATGAGTTACATAAAATCTCATTGTATGAATGATGCGAATAAATCAGAGATAATGTTCAAAAGTAGAGACCATGTACAATCATAAATGAAAAATTATAGCAATTCGCTCGGCGCATTTTCGCATAAAGGCAAAACATAATAACAGACATAGTAATTAAAAGTGAAATAATATTAAAATATGTTACATACATTTCTGCCGCGCTAGCGATATTAGCAGTAAGTCAAATTTTTGACAAAATGAGTTAAATATTGATCCCGAATCAGCGCAATGAGCTCTACCAGATGTGCTGACACCTGTTTTGATATCTTATCGGGAACCAGTAAATTTCGTTTAAAATAACGGCAGCTCTATTTCAGTTTCTTCAACTAACACTAAATATAAAAGGAAATTCGTCATCTAAAACTATTCAAATATATATACAACCTTATTGAGTGAAGAATATAAAAGCGCTTTATTTGGGCTATACGTTTCAACCATCACAATTGATATAAACAAAAGTTGTAACAAAAACTTTGCGCGTCAATTACTCAAAACTACGCAAAACGTACTTACTGCTGATATCGCTAGCGCGGCAGATTTGAGACCCATTCATTTTCGTAATCATTAATCACATTCATGACATATCTTTGTACGGAAATATGGAATGAATTCGTGGCATATGTACAATAGATAGATGTGATTTATCTTAATTATTCACTGTAACATAAAATAGGTACATTCTTAACACCAACTCATTTTGGTAACATCACATGTTATAATTAAATGAACAGTACAAAAAAGTATATAAGCAAATAGAAAAGTGGTACTGACTTTGATAAACTAAAAAATCCCTATGGTCTACTTCTATATACACAACAATTTGGTATTTAAAAGCAATCGCTTCTTGATGAATGATCACCACTTTAAAATTATACGAGTCCTTTCAACTTCTCACTGCTTTCCATTAACTAAACCTGGCTCCAAGGGGACAATGCTTTGCACTGCACCAGATTTATCCAATTCATCGTTGACCTGCGCGGCTAAGTCCAGAGGGTTACCGTTGTACTTTACAAAGAACACCTCGTGCTCCGACGGAGTCGGCTTAGGAATGACCACCGATTGCTGAGTCTCCGGGTTCTTCACCAACACGTATATCAAAGTCTTATGTTCAACTGAAGCCGCAGCATTACTCTCTTCAGCCAATTGCTTCAGACGGGCCAAGTTGGATTTAGATTCTTGTGACGGCACCTTTATAAACAGAATCTTGTAGTTCTTCTTCGGTGGCGGAGGTGGTGTAACCACTTTCTCTTCTTCTACGTCTGGTGGAGGGACATGGAAATAGATGTGCTTGATCACCGTTGGAGCTACCGGAGCATTGTTAGCCACACTAGCTGTATTGGCATTACCATTGAAATTGTTGTTAACACCGGTTTGCGTAAAACCGACGTTCAAACTTGCAGATCCTGTTGATGTTTGAACACTACCAGTATTTGCAGCAGCATTGAACGTTGATGTTGGATTAAGGTTGACTTTTAAAGGTAACGTGGGGGTTTGGGCATAAACATTGTTCAGCGAAGAACTGACTGGTGGTCCATAGGCAGTATTAAGTTGAGTACCAAACTGGGATGCAGATTGCTGACTATAAGCGCTGTTACTTCCTAAACTTTGTAAGTACCCAGTATTCAAATTGGAAGTAGCTGACTGAGAATATCCTGTGTTCAAAGTGGAACCAGCTGATGATGAAGCCAATGCATTGCTAGTTATTTGTTGAGAATAGCCTGTATTGTAATTATTATTACCACTAGCTGATGCTGTTTGAGTTTCGGAATAACCTACATTACTTGAACTAAGACTACCGGATTGTGGCAAAGGTTGAGAGTATCCAGTATTAGCACCAGCAGAAGTTTGGGAGTAACTGTTGCTTGTACTAGACGAGGTGGAATATGGGACAAGTATGTGTGAATAGCCGTTATTGGAATTATTATTAGCGGATGATATTGAAGTTTGAGCGTAACTATTGCTTGTACTGGGAGAACTTGGATATGGAGCTAGGTTCTGCGAGTAGCCATTATTAACAGTACCTGATGGGGCTGATGTTTGAGAATAACCAGAACTACCTGATGGGACTGGTGCTTGGTAATAACCTGGACTACCTGATTGAACTGATGCTTGGGAATAACCAGAGCTACCTGATGAAACTGTTGCTTGGGAATAACCAGAACCACCTGATGGGACTGATGCTTGGGAATAACCGGAACTACCTAACGGTGCTGATACCTGCGAGTAGGCAGAACTACCTAATGGTGCTGATGTCTGAGAATAACTAGAACTACTTAATGGGGCCGATGTCTGGGGGTAACCATAACTACCTGATGGAACTGACGTCTGGTAATAACCAGAACCAACTGATGGGACTGGTGCTTGGGAATAACCAGAAATACCTGACGTGACTGATGTTTGGGAATAACCAGAATTACTTGACGAGACTGGTGCCTGAGAATAACTAGGACTACCTAATGGAACTGATGGCTGGGAATAACCCGAATTACCTGACTGGACTGATACCTGGGAATAACCAGAACTACCTGATTGTAATGAGGTCTGGGAATAACTATTACTGATTGAAGGGACTGCTGTCTGAGAATAGCTGTTGCTCAAACTAGGACTACTAGATGTTGCTGCAGCCTGAGAATAGCTACTAACTACATTTCCACTAGTGGATGGTCCAGTTACCTGAGCGTAACTGTTACTGAAGCTGACTGCTCCAGATGGTGCTGAAGGCTGAGAGTAACCAGTATTCACAGAAGCACTAGCAGATGATGTTACATAACTGTTGCTTGAACTGGCAACGCCTGATGATGTTAAAGAGGGTGCGTTACCAGAAATTGAACTAGCAGATGAAATGCCCGCATTTGCATATCCCTGGCTTACACCCGAGGATGGGACCCAACCATCTGAATAACCAGTGTTTAACGGGGCACTGGAAGAAGGTGCAACAGCTTGAATATTTCCACTATTGAAATTGTTGCTGACGGTTGGCACAAATGTATGTGAGTAACCATTGTTCGAATGACTAGCAGCAGACACTGATGCAGATTGTGTATAACCCGTGTTCAAGCTACCACCGTTAATAGATCCTGGATTTTGCACGTAACCAATGTTTGAATTAGAACCAGACAATGATGGAGTCTGGGGATAACCACTATTTGCTACTGGTACAAAACTTTGAGCATGGCCGTTGTTGTAATGATTATTTACTGGTGCATAGCTCTGAGCGTAATTGTTATTCAAATTTGTTGGTGCAGGTGCTAAGGTCTGTGCGGGGCCTGTACTCACATAGCCACTGTTTGAACTGTAACCAGCAGAAGGTTGCGCGCTGGGTGCAGAATATCCACCGTTACTAGTTCCATGGTTTACATTTCCATGATGTCCGTGATTGTGTCCATTATCTTGCTTCAAATAAACGTAATCCTTATATGATATCGAGTGCGATAGTGGTATATCGGTGTGATGCTGTGAGCCATGTCCTGGGCGGAAGTTAGCAGGCTGAGGACCAGGCAGGCCGAAGGATGCCCCCGGTGTATTATATTGATAGCCGGCATCTGCTAATGCCAAGCTGGCCACTATTAAAACCTAGAACAATAACACAACTTGTTAAAACAACTTTGAATGCACAACACTAACTTTAAACTTCACTGACACATGTAACTTTTTAATATCTAAAGGGACTGACCAGCACGCGTGACATCTTCGTTTTCCCATACACACACCAAATGATGAGATTATCGGCTAAGAGGCAATATTTATAAACACTTTCCCTTTGCCCAAATGTGTCGTAGGTTTGCAAATTTTGAATAAATGATGAGTTTCGATTCGATCACATTTCCGGAGTCAGTAAGGCGGCGGATCTTGTGTCCATAATGGCGTAATATGACTATCATACTAGCATTGTGTATTTCATGAACTTATGTTTAAGAGTTTGTTTATTATTTCTTCCAAAATTCTTAAGGCGAAACTTTATATGTGTCATTCTCTTTTACTATTTTTATTGTAAAATATTGAGGTCGTATTATATCCATCTTTCCAAGAAAATTCAAAGAAAACCTTGCTAGTTAAATAATCCCCTGGGTTCTATAGAACATAATAGAATAAAACTTTATTGTCCACCAAGCAAGTTACACAATTTTATATAAGAGCTTAAATGCGTACAATGGCAGTCTTATCACTGACAGCGATAATAGCAGACAACCTTTAGATGGACTGAAATAACATGTTACTCAATATTGTGACGGTAAGAAAGAAAACAGAAAACGTAAACAACGATTTGATCCTGGTAGGGTTAAACTTGAAAACTTGAGCCCATACTACACTTTGAAATACGCACTAAACAATGTTTGACTTGTTTTACCACGTCGGACCACGCAACTAAGGAAATTAGCGAATAAATTTAAAAGTCGTCTGTATAAAGATGATGAGATATCACCAATGTCAATTGACAATTTACAAATTACAATTCACGAATTACAATAACTTTTTTTAACTTTTTTGCAAACCGTCAACGATACACCAATGATACCTAAATCTAAGAGATTATCCGCTATCCGCACTTCCATAGCCTCACCGTTAAATTATTATAATCCATAGTTAAAATTCACCCATGACTCCACCATACATAAATATTTAAAAGCGAGCGATAATGCGACAGTTTCACACGAACCGACGATGATAGAAACCCTCAGAAGTGGAAAATTTAGGTGAATAGGCCTAATACGTAATATGCAAACTAACTCATTCGTGCTGAATTGTTAATCAAAACGTAAAGATTCACGATCTTTGAAGTAGGCATTTGTTTACACATCTACGAGTATCTACATAAAGGAATACGGAATCTCAGGTTCGAAAACAAACAAACAATATTATCGACATTACATTCAACAAAACATTACATATTATCCACGATCTTTAAAAGAAGGCATTTAGGTATTTACTATTTACACATCTATCTACTTAAAGTAATACAGAATCTTATGTTCAAAAATAAACAAACAATATTATCAACATTACTTGCAACACTGTACAATTTCGCAGAATTGTAACATTTTATTGTTACTGTGTGGACCGTACTTACGGCTAAGACGTGTTTATAATATTCATGGTTATATTCTTCTTGCTACAGTGTACGCCGATTCTAATTTCTATAACGTCATTTACAGTAATAACTAGGATTTCTTGGGTAAACAGCATGAGGCGTCTTTTCCTCCTTAATATCCACCAGGCTTACGACAAGGCGACTCAATTATAAATATAATCAAAATCTTGATTAATTTATAATCTTTTGTGAATGGGAAAACTCCGACGGATGTTTCTATCTAAACCATTATTAAATCTTTGAAATGTCCAAATAGTCATTTGGAATATTTTAATTGATTTTAATAATAAATCGCTCAGAAAGTTTAGAGATAACTTTAGATTGTGAATTACAGAATGTTTGCGTCAATCCTTTGGTAGTCTCCGCGTCACGTGAACATTCTGTACAATAAATAGCTAACACTAGTTTAGAGGAAGCATACTACAAACATAAATATTTTCGCACCCATTTTGTAACAGTTCCTGGCTGAACGCTCGCTCGTATCATGCAAAAACAACAAAAGCCAATTCTAATTAAATGTTTTGTAAAATAACAACCCACACTCCTTTGACTGAATTTATGGATCGGGTCGGAACCGGGAACCACATGTAACAACAGCGACACTATTTGGTCAAATACAAACAATGTTATCACACATTACGACCACTATAGTGTAGCTATAGAGACCGCTTGGTTGATGGTCTACTGACTAGCGAAAATGAAGCTCTCTGCTAAACTAGCGTAACTGAATTTGCTTCTTAGACCAAGCGATATGCAATAGGTGTAACTCCTCATTACCTGGACTCTGGATTTAAGAACGATCAATGGCAAAAGCATTTTTTTCTTTAGTGTGAGTAAATGACTTCTCCGACTCTGGTAGAAGCGAGAAGCGTTAGTCTCTTAACTGACTAAAACCTACCCGTGTCCCTGTCGCGGTGACTTTTTCAAACGATTCAGTTGTCTAATGTAAGCCTCATCAATAAATGGCAATAGGTTTGTCTCTAATTACATAAAAGTTAAATGTGACCTACGTTACGTCACTATTCGTAGTTGTCCGACTATGACTTACCCTTGGTATGTATTTACGTTTTACAAAATGTTCCACCAAATATCAGTTCATATACGAGTAGAAACGTACGGTTTACAAAAAAACGTTTTCGAAGCGGTTGGAAAAGTACAGTGTCAATGCTCCTAACCTAAACAGTTTTGCTTAGTTTACTTATTAAATAAGACAATAATATTCCCTCTAAGTTAATGAATACAATTAATTCTTTGTTCTTTGTTTGTTTCAGTTACGGAAAAGGAAATCCGGCTTTGGTATGTATGCGGCGATGAAAATGTAAATATTCTTAATTCTCCTAGTACTAGGTTTAATAATTGTTTGTTCTTGTTTTAGGCACAAAGGATTTCTGAAGGACTGTCCAAACGGGCTCCTGACCGAACAGGTATGACCTAACTGTGAACCCAGTTATAATTTTTCTCTCCGTACCTGATTACATCATCAACATTATCAGCTTACCTTCTTAGTTCCATATTTTTACAGTTACCTTTTTAGTTTAATGTTTTTTGCTACTAATTCATTTATTTCGTCCACTCCTAAGGAAAAAACATTAAAAATAAAAACACTTAACTAATTAAAACTATCTCTTACTCTAAACTAAAATATGGCGTCAAAAAATTCCTCCGCATCGCTGTCGACCGGAAGTGTGCCCAAAAGACTGGCAGCATTGCCACGTTGTATGGCAATGCTTAATCTCTGACCGAGGTAAAAGCCAGCCCTTGGGTCACGCGAAGTGTCAACAAGACGCTTCGAAAGATCTTTAAAAAGCGAATGAGCACTCGGGCCCCACGGTCCAAGAGTTTCAACCCCAAACGGCTCAAAAATATAACTGCCGACGAGGTTGTTATATTTTCGCCGCTTGAGGTTCTCCGCAGCCGCAGCGGCAGCACCAGCAGAGCACGACGAGCTAGGAAGATGGGATGGCGCAAGAGTGTCGACGCAGGTAGCGTCCCACACTAAAGGCCTACCCATCTTCCAAGGAAATAGAGACATACCGTCCGGTCTCTTACCATCGTCGCGTGCCAGGCCATGAGGTTCTAAAACAGCCGGAACGCCGACGGTGACAAGGGCACGTCGGATGATGTCGTTAATATTCGCGTGCCGTGGGATTCGTCCCGCGCTTCGACTGCATGACAGGCCGTGGTGACCGAGGCTGTTGACAACTTCGCCACAGTGGCAGCGATGAGGAGAACAGCAAGGAGCGCCTAGGCGTAGAGAAACAGCTAAGCGGAAAGTGGTATCGTCGAACAAGGTGCCTATATTCGACGACGGTAGTGCGCGAAGCCAAAGACCTGACTCCCACTTTCCCACAGCCAGTAGGCGGGCACGCTCTGCAGCAGTAGCAGAAGTTAAGAGTAGATTTTCCTGTACTACTTTGCAGAGCGGCTCATCCCACTGTCTCTGGGAAGAG
This sequence comes from Mythimna separata, assembly GCA_030763345.1. Lineage (NCBI taxonomy): Eukaryota > Metazoa > Arthropoda > Insecta > Lepidoptera > Noctuidae > Mythimna > Mythimna separata. The sequence continues at coordinate 13,079,908 of CM061167.1, read as the reverse complement.
GGGTTGTCGGGCGGATTTGTATTCGGGCAAGCGAGTCTCCAGGCATCCATAGCCTCGGAGAAGCACGGCACATCAAAAGGAATCAGTGTGTTAGTAAGAATGTTCCTGATTAATTTATCCGTGCCGTGGACCGAAGATATGAATGCCGGTAAACTAATACTGGTAATTTTGCGGACGCCGAGGCCTCCCATACGGATGGGAAGAGTAACTTGATCCCAAGCTCGATCGTCCAAGGTTACATTTAAAATTAACGTAAGGGTATGCCTAATGATTTGGTCCATTTTTTCCAAAAGGTGAGAGTGCTTCCATAAATGGGAAGCACGAAGGAAATATATTAATTTGGGACCGAAACAACAATACCGAATTAGGGTAATGGCCGAATGCATGTTAATTTTGAGCAATCTTTCCGAAACGTCATTGAAATTTTGTATTTTTTCCTCCACAAAACTGGGAAAAGAATCCTCAAATATTGGAGACCCAAGGAGGCGAAGAGAACTTTTATCTATAATTTTGATTGCTGGGGCTATGGCATTAAATTTCAAAAGAGTCAAAAGTCTGTCAGTACTGTCCGATAGAAATAGTTCACATTTACCAAAATTGAGATCTAGTCCTATAGAAGAGAGTTGGTGTTTTAAATATTGAAAATCATTTAATAGAGTCTCTACATCCCCTCCCAAGGTTCCATCGTCAAGGTACCACACGTTAAATTTGGAATTTAATTTTCGAATGATTGGGTGTATAGCAAGGCTAAAAATCACTGGCCCGAGGGGGTCACCTTGTTGACAGCCAACAGCTGATTCTAATAGGTTGTCCTGATATAGTAATTTAGACGGTTGTCTATAAAATTGCCAGAGAAAACTTAAAATTTGAGGTATTTCTTTTCTGGTTTCTGACAGCAAGGTGTCCCTATTAACCGAATTAAATGCATTTTTGATGTCAACCTTTAGGATAGCCTCTCCTTTGCCAGAATTTAGGTAGGTCGATAACGCGTGTACGGCACCCTCACAGCCCCCCTTGGAGCCGTAACCAAGCTGGAGGGGCTGAAATTTTTCCGAAACTACCTCACCAAAAAATTTACAGCAAATTTTGGCTGCCATACGACGGTAGGTAGTTCCCACGGCAATGGGACGGATTCCGCCATCCCTCTTGCGTAGGGCACACAAATTAGCCCCGTACAAGACGTCGATGACGGTTCCGTTCACCTTGCCAGAGAGCATCAGGTTAATCAGAGCCGTAAGCTCTTTCAAGAGCAACTCACCAGCTTCCCCGGCGCCTGAACAAATAAGGTCCTTTAAATGTTGAGGACTAAGGCCGTCGAGGCCGCCGGCAGAGCCACTCCGGAAAGAGCAGACGGCTGTGACTACTTCTCGACCTGTAATGGTGAGGGTATGTATGTCCGAATCAGGGGGGTCGGGAAAAGAAAGGTTATCGGATGGGGTAGGGTGTTTTCTCTACTTATTTTATTTATTTATAGTTTATTTTTTTGCTACTTGAATTACAGTTACTTCTTTTAGTGTCCCTCATACCCTTGTTTTAGTGTTTTTGACATAGCCTAGTTTGTGAAGATATACTACATTTTTTATTATAAAGAAGAACTTTTTCTTCTGGCTAGCCCTTATCCCATTTATTTGGGCTTGACTCTCCTTGTCTTCATTTTCTATCAAGCACGATTTTGTGCCGTGTCTATGTCGAGATTCTTTAAGGTATCTTTGGGCTGTCGTCAGTTAAAAAAAGCTTCACCTTATGATCGTCTGGGCTGAAATGATTCACGGGACTACACCATCGTAAACGTTTCTCTTTGACTTTATCGACTATCAGAGAAACTTTAAAATTGCCTCTATCTTTTTAGTAATACTCTTATACACACATTCTTCACCTTTACCTAATATGAGTACGTAGGTAATAATTAGTTATAAGTTTTCTCTATGTCACCCATTCGCGTCACACCATACGGCATACCTAGAGGGATAGCACTTTAACTGCTTTTAATTGATACCCAAAATTGCGCCTTCAAACAATTTCTCTTATTTTTGATCAGTTCATACCAATAAATGAAAAATTATAATGCTATTCAAACAAACATAGAAATAATAACGTCTCCATTTCGCTTTTCCAGGGGTTCATTAAGATCTACAAGCAGTTCTTTCCGCAAGGTGACCCCAGTAAGTTCGCGTCACTGGTGTTCCGGGTGTTCGACGAAAACAACGTAAGTGGACTCATTGTTTTTCTTAGATAGGTATTGCTTTTAATACCTACATAAAAAAGTATTTTTCTGTTTCCTGACTACGAGTACCACATTCAAAATCTGAAAAGTAATCTGACTGCCTGTGACTTGACCAATCAATCATCTTACCTTGTCGTTTCCCAACTATATTGGGGTCGGCTTCCAGTCAAGCCGGATTAAGCTGAATACTAGTATTTTACGAGGAGCGGCTGCCTATAAGACCTCCACAACCAATGACCAATCAATAAACCAATCAAATCATTTGCAACGAGTGTAGTTCATTTCCTTAATGTCTTATCGTAGACCTGTCTGTGTTCTGTGCGGAATGAGCCTGCCTTGTAAAAAAAGTCCTCAATTGTTTTTAATAAGGGGTCGTTTGGGACTAACTACGGCACTTTCGGGCTGGGTGTTATTTATTTTATTAATTAAGAGTTTCTCTATGCCTCAGAGGTTTCAAGCCTCTTCCTTCCGCCTCATCCGCCTCTTCCGGTTCCTCTCGGTAAAATTTGATTTAAATTACGTCAAAAATTACAAAAGATATCTTTCTCTTAAACAGTTGTTTGGTAGGTAGGGCTTACACAACCATATCTCTCCAATGTTTTTATGTCAATAACAACAAATCTAAACTTGAAAAACCTGTTCAGATATGACACGCCAATTAAATCACTCGATTCATAAAAATATGATATAAGAATACCTTTTTGCTAAAAGTAACCAAGAGAAATCTAGATTGACACAAATATATTGATAACCTACTTTCCACATGATTAAGATTAGAATATACGGCCCTTCATTAATATTAGGTAACTCTTGTATTTAATATTCATGTGACGATATGTCTCTTACACAGTTTGATATAGATCTCGCTCGAGAAACTTCGCCTAATGTGGAAATTATCAAGTCTAGAGAGGAAAGACATCGGGGAAATTAATATAGGCACTGTACCCAGTACTGTATCAAATTGTGACATAATTCCCACTAATATTATAAACCAAAAATTGCTATGTCCTAAGCTACTGATTGGTTTCAATAAACTGTACACGGGTAGACCATATCCTGGAAAACTCATAGGATACTTTTTATCCCGCGAGTATTTTCCCATGGGATAATTTGCTACTATCACGCGGGCGAAGTCGTTGGCAGCAGCTATTGTGCAATAATTATTTCATGTCTGACTGTTAGTAGCTATAGAAAATAGCCTTATAAAGTTCCCACTGTTGGAACTCAGGCCTCCTCTTAAAGAGATGGATTGGGCCGTAATCTATCACGCGATCCAGTGCATGGCGGATGTCTTTGGGTTTTTTAATTTTGAATGAATTTTGAGAGCTTAATAAGGTCTGTCTGTCGATAGGATCTTAACGTACACAGCCTCCTTCTTACCACAAAATCATGTGAAACTGTTGGTCCCGGTCCCGGCTTTGACAAGCGATACAGAGAGTCAGAAGCTAGGGGTATTATGCTACCTAAAGACTGGGTTATGTAGGATAGAAAGGCAGTCGTTCCATGTAAAATACTAACTGTCCAGCCAGATTCGGTCAATTGCATCAGACAATTGACTGAAAGCCGACTTCAACATAAAATGCATTGAAAAATTTTACACAGATACGATTTTTTTTTAATTTCAAATATTGCTGTGTCCGACCGGGTGTGTTGTTTCTTTTTTAATATGTATCACCTGACATACGTATGGATAGCAATAAAAAAAATATGATTCGATTTGATAGGAAAAAACTGGATAGAATGATTTTTAGAAAAAAATAGATATTTTTTTAGTACGAAAATATTCGCAGGTACTAGTATGTCATGCCAACGTTTTCATAAAGGATTAGTACCTAGTAGTAGTCTAAAAGCAATGAGCTCCGCTGTAAGATATAAGACTATACTATTAGGTGAAGAACATAACACCCGTATTCCCGGCAAAGTTTTAGCAGCGACCTTTGATAGCCTCACATTTTTCTGACTTCATTGTTATAAAATAAATTACATGATACTAATTTATTTTATAACAATGAAGTCCCACACAATGTGAGCCAATTTTTACACCATTATTCAGTGCCATCATCACCATAACACTGTATATCGACGATAATACCTATTATACCTAATTATTGTATGTAATGAATTATTTCCTTCATTTCAGGATGGTTCCATCGAGTTTGAGGAGTTCATACGGGCTTTATCGGTGACGTCAAGGGGAAATCTCGACGAAAAGCTACACTGTACGTATTTTGAAGAATTTTTGGCATATTTTTACGCCTAGAAGTATTTACCTATCTATCCCATACATGCATGACTATTCGATACAACAATCTCATATATTGACCAACGGTAAATTTAAAAGCTGCATTGATTAAAGTAGGCAGTTTGTTTTATAAATAAGACTGTTGGAATGTAAAACATAATAACTATACGGACGACATAATGCATTCCCTCAAAATATCCGGTTAACTGAACTGAAAATTAATTGTAGATATTGCATCTGAACGTGAAACACATATTTCCATTTCCAATTAATTAATTATTTCCTTCAACTACAGTGTCCTGTGTAGTGAAAATGTATGCAAGTTAATTGATGTTATAAATTTCAGGGGCCTTCCGGCTCTACGACGTTGACAACGACGGTTACATCACCCGGGATGAAATGTACAACATAGTCGACGCAATCTATCAGATGGTGGTACGTATAAATGGCTCTCCATAAATTTAATTACTGTATTTACTTTGTTCTTGTTTTCCTCTTCTTCCTTATTAAGACTAGCATCCTCTTTTGTATTCATTACTATCTATTTCTCTGCAAGTATTGGAAAAATTAACGCGTAGCACCTTATCTTTTCTCAAAATTTTCCCTGTAATACCGTCACAATAAAAATATCATCATGATTGATTCACTTTCGATTAGCAGCGGACACTTCAAAAATGTCTGTTTCCTTCTACATTTTATTTAAGAGAAAAGTTTTTATACGAGCTAATACCGGAAAAGTCTTAAGTTGAAAAGATTTAGTAAATTGCGAAAGTAGAATGGATCTTTTAATTAAGAAATGTTTGGAGCTGTAATTTTCCAAATGGGTGCCTTGATAGACTGCAGTGCGTCCTTCCAATACAGTGTTTTCATGAAACAAATTTTTGTATGTTTGATTGCTTTATTTTCATGGAATCAGAATTCAGTTTATTATTGACACCACCGTGTTTAATATGCAATACCGCAACAGAGTGGCGCCTGCCATATTGTGGAGGCAACGGTTCAATTGAGCTTCATTAGCTCTTTAGAATTTATTTGTAAACCCTGATGAAGCTTTTGAAATGGTTCACGGTTGGGCGTGCCCATAACTAATTTATCATTTCTTAGGCAGTAGCGGTATATTATTAAAATAAGGACATTAAAATACTTGTTCTGGCTTAGTGCAATGACTCTTAAATGTAATGAATTTCTTTGTATCCTTTATATTTGTTTGTTTGTATCTCATAGTTGACATCTTTTACTTCCAGGGCCAGACCCCACAGCCTGAGGACGACAACACTCCTCAGAAGCGCGTCGACAAGATCTTCGACCAGATGGACAAAAATCACGATGACCGCTTGACTTTGGAGGAGTTCCGCGAGGGCAGCAAGGCAGACCCGCGCATCGTGCAGGCGCTCTCACTTGGGGGCGATTAATCGACGGTCATACTCTCGCCGGAATTCACATTTACTTCGACTTAAAGCTAATATCATTCCGCCGTTTGTGTTTTTTATTTGACTTGTGTATTCATTTCGTGTTTGTCTTCATTATCTTGTCTAAAAATTATTTTTTCGATTTCGTCCTCAGATAAACTGAGTGACCGAATTTTTCGCTGTGTACTGTTTCAATTATCATCAAAAAGTGGTTACTTACCTACTTGTTATTATTATTTGGTCCTTAGGATTAAACACCTGTATCAGCTTAAACAGAACTTAAAATATAAAGGATTAATTAAATTTATAAAATAATACTTTTAGTTTGTAGCATAAGCGACGGATGGATATTAATCAATATTATTTTAAGTAATATTTGCCAATATGAGCACCAGGCCAGGACGCTTCATTTAATGATCAAGACGATTAAAAATATTTAAAAATAACTTCCCCGTAAAAGTTTAGCAGTAAGCAATTTGTGTACCCAATCTGAATATATATCGGTGTTATAATTAAATACGAAAATTAAACATTTCCGAGTTACCTAAATTTGATCTAGGTACCTAAAACCATTTTAGCAAAACTTCGTAATTCAAAAATATTTTTCTACTGCGTTTGGACAAAAAATATGGATCATTGTGGATTCCGCCTATTTGTAAACTTTAAAGTTCTGAAAAAGCCATCAATGGATGCGTCTCGCCATTGTGGGTACCTCCTGGTACCTACTCGCGTCAGGGACTTGCGCATGTTAGCACTTGTGATATAGATAGGTAGGTACCTAATGTAGATGTCTCCTCAATGTGACAGCATAGGTAATGTGGTGTCCGAAAAGGAGATGTGCCTGACGTTTTTCCAACTAAAGTCAGTAGCACATCAAGAGCCTAATAGGTAGATACATACTTTTCTCCTTGGAACGATTACCATCTAAGACAATAATACCTATCAGCGCTTTTGGAAAAATATGCTTAGTACTTACCTGCGATCCACATTCTCAAGTTTACAATTGTATACAACAACCTGAATGAATATTTTAGGCAGAAGTTACTTATTACCAAATTTTATGGTTTCAGACAATGATGTTATCCATACACAAATATTGGCGAATTGTAAAATGTATTCATTGTGAACATATATTAAACTTATAATATTTCCCTCGCCGTCCGCATCGTGTTGGCAAATTAAATAATGCTTTTTCTGAAGTAAATGATGAATTTTAATTAGATCCCCAACAACTAGGCTTGCACAACCAACGACGTTAACGAAATAGTTTATAATTTAAATTAGAACTAGCTCCAGCTAGCACACAGATAAATCCGTGCGAGAGAATGACCTTAGACAACGCAGACGGTTGTACTGTTAGTCGTTGGTGCACTAGACACTCGAAATAACTTTCGATAAAAAAGCGATTATAGGTACACCATTTGTTAAAACAATCGCCTAATCTTAACGTCATCAACTAAACTTACAATGAGAAGCGCATACTCGTGTCCCACACGACACACGCCGCCAGCCACCTCCCCCGGGGACCCTGCTGGCATTACGCTAACAACTTTGGTATTTTCATGCGTTTTGTCAAGACATAACGTTATCACTTTACTGTTGTTGTTGATAAATTGTTAGTTTTTTAAGTGTTGCGCCCCATTAACGTTAAATTTGCATTTTAAGACAATATGAAATTTTTGGCGTACAGGCGTTTTGGGTTTTTATTGCCCCATATTTATAATATAAAATATCCACTCTCATAAAAAATGAGTGCAGATGTGGCAAAGCCATAGGTACCTAAAACGAAATGTGCCGTTTTTTATCGAATATTAAAACTACTCGTCTACAATTTTTGGAAAATACATTGAAGACGAGATACAACATTTTGAAACTTATGAAAATCGTAAATTAAATGATAAAACTTAAGGATTAGGCGTTGATTTATTTAAAATACGTAGAAAATTGGAATATGCGATTCATTAGAAGTAAAAAAGACAATTTCGATAATGAAGATGAATTGTGTGAAATTGTAATAAAAAGATTAAAAAATAGGGTAAGTAACGTTAAACATGATGATTGTTGAGACGAGCGCGATGCGTTGTTAGAGCGCAGTTCTTTCGGCGAGTTTTATTATGAGGACATATAAATCTATTTAATTCATTGTCTATGTTTATAACAAGTTATCCATGTGTTAGAGCAGTAGTAAATGATGTAGTTTGTGTAATACATTTTAACTTTGAGATAATAGCACGATTGTAACGTTTCAGTCGGCCGCGCGTCATCTCGGCGGCACGTTAAGCACTTTTCTTGGAGAGCACTATCTTTACTTATAATCATTGCCAAATATATAGTTTCTACCTATATCTATACAACTTACTCCCTAAGTCAGGGCTACATCTCTCTCTCCATCCTTTCACATAATTATAAATATTTTTTGGAGGCGTTTTGGATATTTCCGTTTAGCGATTCTCAACATAACGTAGTTGTTAAGTCTACTTATTATGTAAGAAACTTACCTGCAGCTTTATACGAACTTAATTGTTATCCTTTGCTTATAAAGTAAACTAAACTTCTTATGATACATGTAATGGATTCTATATTAAGGTGTGATCTTTCGCGTTTCGTAACCTCTCAGCTATTTACTGCGATGGCGTTGTCCGTTTAAAGTTCTGGAACATTAGGTAAGTTTATATTGGTAGTTTTGGATCACGTGTCAATTTGTGTCTTTCAACAGTGTTTGTAGACGTTAAGATGCGTTTTTCAAACGAACTAGTGTAGGGATATTGTCGCGGGCTGTGCATTTCGTATAGGTTAAGTAGCGGATCTCATGTTGGACTGTTGAAAATGTATCTTATACCTACAGCGCTTCTTACTCTATTAATTCTTTGACTTCCTGTTTATATTTGTTTTCTTCAAAATTTAAACTTAAAATCAACTGTTTTAGATTTGAAACAATTGCTATAACTAACTTCTTTACGTTTCCTGTTGTCTTATTGTAAGCGATCTTCTGTTCATTCTCTACTTTTTGTTCATTTAGCTACCTATATTAATTTTATATGGTATTGCTATTCATATAACAGCTGGTAGCATGACAGTGACGGACAGAATGATTTATTTTATGATTTGGAAATTTCTCTGTGCAGCTCACAATTTAAAATAAGCCTCTATAACTGAGTTATAGTACAGGCTCGTCTAAACTCTTGACTACCTATGGCTATAAAATCTGATCTTATCTTAAAGGTACGCTGAAATTTAAATAATCATATTAAATAATCATACATTACTATGAAATAATAATAAATTATATAGAACTAGTATTTTTCAGTAGCTATATTCTGCTCCAAACGCATTTGTAACTGTTTTACTGCTTGAAAATTTCAATCTTCTGTACTTTTTGGGGAACAGGTAGGTATACGCCTTGCTCGAACTAGATTGAACTAGGCGCCAGGCAGATATAAGAACTAAGGTGTACTGGTTTACACTGGAAATGTGAAGTTACTAAGTCGACAATGCCAACACCTGGTCAATCCTAATAACATCCAAATCGAGCACGGATGATAAGTCACTTAATTAGAAATGTTTAACAAATCATTTTAATCTTTTATTACTTTCTTCAGTCGATCCATAGATCATTTGTTTTTTTATTAATTTAATTTATCCACAAAAACTAGGACCTAGGTACCTACCTATTTACCTATAATTTATTTTTATAACGAAGGCGCCTAATTGGAATTTCTTGTGCCTGGTTAAAGAGAGAAATAATTAAATAAAAGTACCTAGGCATTTTAGAACACTATTCTATCACAGAGGAGCTTAGGTACACATTTTTGTACCAAAAGACCTCATTTATTGTTTTTATAGAGTATTTAAAACTAACAATTTTATATTTGTTTTTATATGGTTTCTTTATTTTAAAAGGGAAATCCATCAGACGTACCTAACTATATTTTCAGGTTTAAAAACTGTTCATGAATTCATTAATTATCTAACTTAACTTGATGTGTAGTATCCCTTGATTTCGATGTATCTTTTCACGAGTTATTTGTTTAACTGTATCTTAACCTAGATTAACGTTAATATAGCAGGCTTCTAATTATTTTCATGTAATTTCGTAATGGCGACGAGCTGACTGAATTATAAATATCTAATGACTGTTGAGGTTTTGAGCGCCTTTGTCTTTAAACCTAGCGGTGGTTGACGTCGCGTTAACGCAACGTGTATATGCGATCGATGCCAACGCTATGAGCGAAGGAAGCCTAAAGCTAATATCTAAGAAACCTCAACCTACCTAAAGTTATCACGTGGTCTATTCTACTAATAAACAATTAGCAAACGCATGTAAGCTGAAATTCAGCAGTAGAGTCGCCGTCTACCGATTTGTAACCATACCTATTTATGTATAACTGGTAATACCTACTTATTCTCTGTCTATGTAAATAGTAATTTATTATTCGCCTACTTTCATAGATATTATGATAATATTCACTTTTAATAATAATGATGATTAATAAATAAACGAATTGAAATTTATGTTGTTGTTTATTTCTAAACCTCTATTTCCCCACTGATCCATGAACCAGGAAGAGAGTAATCGATACAAGCTTTTCCACCGACTTATAAAAATAATAACTTAGGCCACGCTAAGCTCGTTTGCCCATGTATAATAATAATAGGGCACTGGCACTGGATTGCGGTAATCTCACCGATACACAAACGATTATGTACTGCGGTGCGGTAGCGGCATGTCGTGTAGGTATTCTCAAGATCGAGAGGCATATTGCTGGGGCCAGAGCACTCGTCGGCAAATTAGTTTGCTTCAGGGAGGACAAAACTCACCCAAGAGCACTTTGTGAGACGGATATTTGCGGGATTCTATTAATACGCCTCGGCACGCACGCACTCGGGCTAGAGCACGGCGCCCAAGCTGAACACTCGCCAGGTAATTGCCATCCGGGTGATGCGGAAAACTGCGCTGGAGCCTCCTTACTGGCCTGCCACCATGGGATCGGAAGGCAACAGCACGCATCCATAATTTGCGAGTGAAGATGCCAAGCCGGGGGCTGCAATAAGTCTCGGCAAGGGCGTCGCCAGCTTATGACAAAGGGGGGGGTAATGAGGCAATATCATGGATGATAAAAAATATGAACGCCGAGAGCATGAAGCATTACACATTGGAAGTCTTTGCCACGATGACAATTTTTCAAATTTATAATCATTAGAATGACTTCTCCCGCTCTTGGGCGGAGCGGGAGGGCGTGTCAAACTCTTACTGACTAAACCCCACCCAGTTTCTTCGTTGTCTTCGATCTGGGAGGATACGGGCTCACCTTTCGGAATTACCGTGTTCCCCAGGGGCTTCGGCCGTTCGGCTCTATCTGGCCCCTACAGTTTGCTGACATCTCCTTGAGGCGCGCTTAGAACAAAACGCGCCTTTGATGACTGGGCTTGGTCCGTGTTATTACCGGACTGCTGGATGGCGAGCTACCCAGTGCTCGCCGTCCGCAAGCTCGCGCCTACGATGGTCGGAAACTGGGATCGGGATCTCGGCGGCGGCGGTAAGAGGGCCGTTCTCTCGCGCGTTCGCGGTCGGCAACCTCCTTCGCTAGCATTACTGCTTCGCAGAAGGAGGCGACACCCGCCACCCCTCCTTGCTCCGGACCAAGGCGGTACTCCGACTAGTGGGGCATACCTCTACCCTGTAATCCACCGTGTCCTCCGAGCGGTTCACACAGTGGCGACGCCCGTCGTCCTTTCCTCCTTGATCCGATGCAGGAATCTCCCGAACGGGGAGGACCTGCGTCATGCGGAATGAGAGGACGCCGTGACCTCTTTCCAACCACCCCTCAAAGAGGGGACTTACCGCCGCAATGACGGCGTGCCCAGCACTGGGTTGCGACAGTCACAGTCACCATGCCACCCTGAGATCCCGCCGGAACTCTGTCCGCCATACCGCGACTTGCCGTAGCAGCAGAGTTTCACCCCGGCGTTGCATCTCCACGCGCAAATCGTGCATGTGTGCAAGGACTGTTGCCTCCAGATCCCACGGTGGCAGGCCGGCAAGGAGGCTCGCCACTTCGCGGGAGATCATACGGTATCCTCGCACCATCCGGACGGCCATGACCCTCTGGCAAGCGTTCAGTTTGGCCGCCGGTGGCCAAACCGGCGCTCCTTAAAGGGCCATGGACCGAACGATCCCCGCGTAGAGGCTCCAGCAGGGGGCGTTTGGACCCCTAGGTTAAGCAGGAGCCACTTCAGAGCAGCCCCAGTCCTGTCCAGTTTGGGAGCCAGACGTCGAAAGTGCTCCTCAAAAGTCCACCGGCTATCGAGGACGAGTCCCAGGTACTTGATCGTCGACCCGACGCCGATGTGTCCTAGTACCGATCCCTGCGGAACATCGCACGCCATCTCTCGCCGTCTCCGCTCTCCCTGGTGACCGGGTAGAAGATGAACCTATCCGACAGGTAGACCTCGATCACGCAACTTAGGTAGGCGGGCACCTCATGGTGACGAAGTGCTACCTCGATGCTACTCCAGGGACTTCAAGGGAGGTGATAATTGAATCTAAGTATGGTATTACTAAAGATCTCTTCCAGTATTCTGAAGGGCTTTCTGCTGAATGATTGTTCTATGAAGTTGTTTCCCCCGTAATACGCGGAATTGATTTAATGTCCAACTCCAGTCCCGACTTTCTCCGCAACAGCAGTAGCTTCCTTTTTAATTTTTTGCAGTTTATAATATAGCAGCATAAGTATAATTTCTGCATTTATTAATAGTTAAGGTGTTACGCATAAGTGCAAGGCATACAGAGTTCCGTCGAGATTTCATGGTAAAATGGCGACTGCGACTGTCGCAAACCATTGCTGGGCACGCCATCATTATGGCGGTAAGTCCCCTCTTTGAAGAGTGGATGAAAGACGTACCTTCCGCTTGACGCAGGTCCTCACCGGTCATGGGGTTCCTGCACCGGATTCATAGGTGCCCAGCAGGGTCGAAGCTTACTGGGGCCAAGGGTTGTACAAAAGATAACCTCGAGGCCTAGGAAAGAAGACAAAGAAGAAGAAAGAGTGGGTTTTAGTCAGTAAAAGTCTGACAAGTCCTCCCGCTTCGCTTTGATGATTTCCCACTTTTAAAAAAATACAATGTCTCAAGTCAGAGAGCGTATCGACTTCCTGAGGCAGAAGGTGTATACCTACATGGGAAAATCGTATCCGTAGTTATAAACGGTGGGAGAAGGGACACACTCAGATCGCACATTCCGGTGTAATGAAAAGTGGGTGTATAGGGCTTGGGAGCGACTGGCCTAATGTGTAACTGACGCGCGCCTTCCCGATGATGGCGCCATGAGTTCATTCTGACGCAAAAACTGGTCGGTGCCTGTCAGTGACATTTAGGGTGACTGGACTCATGACGTCGAGTGTGCAGTGGGATCCAATACCACAAATGGAGGCAATTAACATCAGCCCCCAAGATGTAGCTCGTGCAGTCAGTCCGTTGCCTAAATGGACATCTCTAAAGCCGGATGCGCTGCACAACTTCTGGATAAAGTGTCTACAAAGGCGCACGGTCACACATGGACAAACTAATATAGTTTCAGTCTGCCTTACGAGTCAGGGTCGATGCCCGAGTTCCTAACGACCACCTGCTCCATAAATCTGGTAGTACTGCGGAGCCTTAATATTATAGAACGATCCACGTGTTTACTGACGGGCTGTAAAGTTCTTACATACTGAGAGACAACATTAATAGTCATATTGAGAAAAAACGACCATGTCATTTTCTCAGAATGGATATAAGTAGTAGGTAACGAGTCTTGCGGTACTAAGGTGCTGCTCTCCATTGATATGACCATAAGGCAATAGACCGACGTTCCTGAGAGGATCTGTCGACATGTTGGATAGATTATAAGATAAGCCTATGACTACTACTATTACTACTCGTACATGACTAATAAGTAGTGATCGGCGTAGGTAGTGCCATTTGGGGTCAATGAACTTGAATGTTAATGTTAACATGGATATGCCCCAGGATTCCCGGGATTCTGAAGAATGTTTTCCAAGTGTTTATTAAATGCTATTGAACAATCGAGTAATATTAGTTCTGATACAGGGTATAAAGCATTAATAAAAAATGAGAGAAACGTTTTTATGGACTATAAAATAATATAATAAAATAAATAAATAAAATATTTCCCGGAACTCGACGGCATATCCATGTTAAGATAACTGTCACAAAATCCCGCGAATGGCACTACCTACGCCGATCACTACTAATAAGGGTGCAAGATTTGTATAAAATGAATACAACACTAGGCTCCTTTTTGATATCGTGTACGAGTATGAGGCAATTGAGTAGGTACCTACAGTCCTTTCCTATCCAGGATGTAGACATATCCAGAGAAATAGCGAAACTGTAAGAATCGAGTGACATATTTTCCAAGGTAATAGTTCGAGTCAGCTTTGGTATTGCCTAGCCTTGAATCCTCTAACCAAGCTGGAGAATTCAGAGCTAGGTTATTGGTTGAAGAGAGGTAGTCGGTTTATGTCTCACCTCCTTTACATGGATCATGGATGATTTGAAATTTTTTGCCCCTATCACTCTGCAACTGATGGGGCTAATGAAGGTAAATGAAAACTTCAGTTGTAATGAGGAAGTTGAGCAATCTGTGGGCAAACAACTCACGGATCCCATAAACCTGAGATCTCTTTAGAAGCATTTGGGTATGTCATATTTCTTGTCCTCAATATCAATATCTCAATATAACTGACACGAAGCTACCGTTAAAGGAGCATTACTTTAGACGCCTGAAGAAGATATTCAATACCATTCTTTCAAACGGAAACAAGGAGCGCGCCTTCAACGGTTGAGTCATCTCGGTATTGATGGGAGTACATCAATACCGACATGACTCAGTCACACACACATGCCCATGCAGTCAGCGGTGAGCGGTTTGGGTCGATTTGAGTAGGTACGCTGGGAGAGTTCTCAGCGTACTCAAATCAACCCAAACCACTCATCACTGACCACATATCCAATGCATCACCGTTAAAGTGTGGAGGTTGAGGTTTTATAAAGATTAAGATCCTGGAAAACCGTGAGGTATGCAGTATAAGGGAATATGTTCTTGCTGCCGACGTGGCTTCGAGTTGTAGTGGCAGTGGATAAAGGACTCATCCTTGGCTAACAAGCACTGACGCCTGTGACTGGCGCAAACCTGTAGTACTTTAACGATCGCCGGGAAGTATGGCAGAGCAAGAAACTTAGTCTTCATGAATCATGAGCCCAATGTAGACCAATAATTGGCGCCCGTAGCCAGGCTGCGTTTTAGGTGACCTCTTTGAGGAATTGCATGGCAGCATGTTTGGAGAGGACCAGTTATCACTTTGTTGAAAGATTGGGAAACTAGTTCTCATCACTAAGCCGGTGCACCCTGCGGACTCTCACTCTCTCGTTTGAAAGAGTTATAGTAGACCGCCTCATCGCTACTACGTGCTACGCGGTGACCTCCCCGAAGGAGTCAGCGTGGCGTCACGATACGCTGGTCCTAGCGCAGCACCAGGAGACGGTTTAACTAGCGACACGCGAGTTTGCGGAAGTCGTGGAGAGGGTCTACAAGCTGGGACTAGAGGTGGCACTGCACAAGTCCGAATTCATATGTTTTCATGACGTCCCTCGAGACGCGCTACCACCGGGTTCTCAAAAAATCGGTAGGAGGGGTTTACATCGCCGCCTAGTCGACAATGAAGCACCTGGGACTCAGCGGGGATTTTCTAAAAAGAAAATGCGTACCGTCAAACGGGGTGAATAGGAACGCAGGGGTGAATAGGAACAAAAGTTTGATTTTAATTTTTACTTTGGTTAAATATTTAACTTCATTTCTGTATAAGCATCGCCTTTTATTACCTACAATTAATGGGAGGAATGGATAGGAGTAATTAAATGCTGGAAAAACCTGTTAAATAACGTTAAAATCCAGTAACCATTTTCGTTCCTATTCACCCCTGCATTCCTATTCACCCCGTTTGACTGTAGTCCTAGAACGCAAAGGGCAACTGAAGGACACAGTTGTGGTTTAAGCCAGAAGCACTCTGCCCAGAGCGGAAGATATAATTGGATGAATTACCACCTTAAAAAAAAAATGGGTACCACCAGTACCAGCAATGGTCGTAGCCGCACCACGACGATACGAGCACCCTTCCTCAAATTAAAACAAATGAAATCCGAGTAACTCTTTATTTCCAAATAATTCATCATGTCAATAAATATAATAATCTACATCATTACAGTACAGTTATTATTTAGCATAAAAAGAACTAACAAAATGAACAAGGCGCCAAACTAGCAGCTAATGTAAGCTTTGTCTAATACGTGTAAAAAATTTAAAACAAATATAACAAATATTATTGCATGAATTATTTCAGCATTTAATTAAATTATACATTCCTAATAACTTTACAGACAATTAACCTATCACATACCCGCGAAACGAGACACAATAGTAAAACAATAACAGCGCGGTCTCATGCGACCGGTCGGGGATTTTGATTTTGGATTAATAAAATAAGTCACAAATACAAGTAATGTCTCGTCTTATTCCTGAGAACATTATTGGGCAATTAATCAACATTTCTGGGACACGCGATCATTTGCTTAACATGTATATGGAACATTGGCTTGTTGCCAGCAACAGAACAACATTCTATTTTATATTAATCACATGTTTTCCGCCATCAAAAATGTTGCTGAAACGAACATAGCTCAACATTGATCGCTTCAAATGAATGCGGTGTAGGTATCACGAGATTTTACCTTCATTGGCGAATTGAATTCGACCTTATTTTTATATGAATAACGCTGCCCGCCCACGACCGATAATTTTTTGTAGGTGAAAAATAGAACACACTGATAGCAATAGTGCAACGCATACGGCCTACAAACAGTCGGTTAGAATAAAGTATAGGATTATAATATGTGACGATTATCGGACCTACAAAAAGTCTGTCGTGGGCGGGCAGCGTAAAGGTTGGAAAAGACAGGAAAATTGCAGTTTACAGAACTGCTAACAGACAACACAATCAATCCACTTGCAATCCGTCCGACACATTACCGGCAATCAATTGGTAGTTTTACCAATTGACTACCGTAAATTTACCTCCAACTGTCAAGTTACTAAATAAAATTAAATTTAAAATTTAGGTCCATCGGTCAACAAAATTTTGTGATGCTTACTACTGTAAATTTCGTCAAAAAAATTGTGATCATGAGATTACTACGTAAAACAAGAGATTTTAAAAATAAAAAAATAAAGAATACGTGACATTTTGAGAAAAATATCGCTAATTTAGCATAAATAGGTATAGACAATAAAAAGTATAGGTGCTATTGAATTTAAATTCAATATATATTAGTTACTGTTTCGGATCCTATAATAATATAATGTATAACACACTGCTCATAAATATTATGATATTATAAATTACTAATCATTATCCGGTGAATATCGATCACACACGTTGAGTATTCCTTATTTAGTATTATAAAAGTGTATATACAGAAGTTATAATTTTTGGTTAAACTACGATTACAATAATTTGAGACAAGTTCGATACGACCCGTAATTTTTATTAAATTTTAAGAAAATAGTTGGTTTTTACGTTACTAATTACTATCAAGTGCCTGCTTCCTATGTTCATCTCGCAAAAAGTAACAAACATGACATTTCATCTTTTATTTTAGGACCTAAGTAATAACATGATATTTTTTTATAGATTCCCTTGTTTGCTCATAACCGAATCATTCCATCACTAGCTGTGGAGAATATTGTAAGGCCAATCTTCACAAAATAGCATTTTGTATAAATGCACCATTTTATCGACTATTTACTAATTGGATTACAAACTATTATTAAGGAGAATTTGAATAAATTACTTAATTCCACGGCAATAATGACGATACAAGATAAAGCAGTTACTGAATACACACATACATTTAAATACTAAAATGACATTAAATTTATAGGTATAGGCAAAACTTAGCAATAAGGTTAACGTGTCACCGAGATGCCACGATAGCGTAAAATAAAGGCACTAGAGGCAGTGCTCGTTGCACGTCACGTGACGACGCGTCACGTCACGCTGCCGCAAGATTATTTTTTAATTCTAAATTGGCATTAAATTTAACAGTTGTTCAATGTTCAGGGGCGCAAACAGTCACGCTACTGAGGCGTCTCGATAAAATGTAATCAAAATAGGAAGGCACAGGAATTTGGATATTAAAGGGTTTATGATGGACACTGTCTAAGAAACTCAGGATCGAAGTAGGCGATGGTGACGGTCATGTCGTCGCGGAAGGTGCGGCTGACGTCGGGCGCCAGCGTCAGCAGGTGCGCCAGGCGCGAGTGGTCCACGCCGTACTCCGTGCCGCCGATGGCGTGCCGGATCAGGTGCGTCGCCGCGTTCTTGTCCTTAGGCTTACTCTTCAAACTTTCCTTCCTGTGAGACAAAAGCTCATCTATTGCCCCCAACTGTATATGCTTCTTCGGTAAACTCAGCGGATTAAAGAACACTTTTCCCTTCATGTGCTCACCAACTAATTTGACTGCTTGCAGTGGAGTCAGCATATCCCAGAGTCCATCCGAAGCGATTATTAAAAAACTATCTTTAGGAGTAAGTCGATGGTAGTAAATATCCGGCATCGACGTCAGATATGGAGGAGTGTAATAATTAGCAGGTACAGCCTTAGCTCCAAAAAATGGTGCGGCTAGGTTTTTTAAAAGCTCTTTTGGCCACTTATATCTGTAGTCCCCTATGCTGCGCAGCGGCGCCAACTCGCCAAGCAGCCTGTCCCTTCTTATCACAGTTTTCCTTTCGCTGTCAGGATGCTCGTTCCAAATTCTTTTCAGCTCATCGAAGTTTTCGGCATTGTGTTCTTTGGTTATTTTTTTGGCTACCCATTCGTTCTCATCTATCATAGTGCCCAGCACCGCGTTGCAGTCGCCCACGTTGGCGACGTACAGATGCGGCCCGTCGATGTGCGTCACGCACGCCACGGCGCCGGACAGAGCAACGGATAGGCTTCTTTGACTTACTCTACCGTGCAGTTTGTAACTCTCAAGGACCTCGCTCGACAAGTCGCTATCCAATCGCAATATAGCTTGCTCTAACGACTTCTCCACGTTTACATCCCTAGGTTCTCGCACAAGATCATTTACATATTGTTTGAAACTTTTACGATATTTATCTCTCAAATCTTCTACCATTTGCATCTGAAACCCATATATTTTATACATGTCATTACGTACATCATAAAGATTTAATTGAGCAAAAATAAGTTCTAGCATATAAAAGCATACAAGGTGTGGTAGGAATGATCATAGTTGTAGACTGCAGACTATACATAGATTAATTCGATTATTGGGGAGTTGAAATATCAAAATTCGCAGTAAGTATTAAAAAAATCCACAAACAATCGCACAGTTGCTTCTGATAAAATAATCGTCAATATAGCAAAGCATATAATATTTGATTAAAAGCCAGCTTATTTAAAGAAAAAAAATATCGCTACTTAAATATTACAGAACTACTAATGCTAATACCTTATCGTTAAAGGTTTCCACCAGATCTTCTGGTGGTAAATCACCATCTCGGAATTTTTTGAGGACATCGACTGGAAGAAGAGCTGCTGCTATGTAGTTGAATAGTCGTTTTGACACCACTTGTGCGCACTGGGGCCCGCCATGCCCGTCAAATATACCCATCAGTAAACCTGAAACCAATTGTGATAAATCTGTAAATAAAACTTACTTGACATTTTCAAAGTTATCAATATTAAAACTAGCTGACCCGGTGTTGTGGAATATTATAATAACAGACACTGTGACACGAGATTTTTATATCTATACTAATATTATAAAGAGGTAAAATTTGTAAGTTTGTAGGTTTGTAAGTTTGTATGTAGGGACTAATCTCTGGAAATACTGGTCCGATTTGAAAAATTCTTTCAGTGTTAGATAGCCCATTTATCGAGGAATGCTATAGGCTATATACCATTACTCTACGACCCAGGGGAGCGGAGCAGTAACGAAAAATGCGGGTCAAACCGCAGGGGACAGCTAGTATTAGATAAAGCACACGTGCGGCCGCCTCCTTCGCAAGCATTACTGCTTCGCAGAAGGAGGTGACCGCCTGCCACTCCTCTGTTCTCCGGAGCATGGACTGTACCAGAACCTGGCGCGAAAGGTCGAAGCCACTGATTGGCCCCCACAAGGACACGGCGGCACTCCGCCCAAGCGAGGCACACCTCCACTGTGCGCTCCACCGTGCCCTCCGAGCGGTCATCACAACCCACTTGCAATGACCGGCGTGGACCTGCGTCATGCGGAAGGTGAGAACGCCGAACTGCCGTTCCAGCCACCCCTCAAAGAGGAGACTCTTACGGCCGTAAAGAATACATACTTTTTTATGTCACGATTAAACTCAAAAACTACTCTAACAATTTCAAAAAAGCAGTTTTTTTTTTTCAATACAATTAGAGAGCCCTATCTAAATATCTATATCCCACGACGGGGTAATGGCAGACCAAGTAGGACATAGCGGGATGACTTGGATGTCTTCCTTACGATTAGGCAAGAAGTGGTTCAAAGTCAGAACGATGCAAGGAATGGATCCCGGGAGGCCTTTGCCCAGAAGTGGGACAATATAGGCTAAATAAAAACAATGTAACCCAAGGTACTAAAATGTTGCCTGTAAAACTCATTGTGTGAAAACTATTGATGATATACTATGGCTTTGAAGAATACATCATTATCTAAAAAACGTATCGCGACGCCATATCGGTCTATTATAGTTATCGTCACAATAACTACTTTTTTCAATTTAAAAATTGAGCACCGCATCTAGAAAATGCATTTTATTTATGAGTTGGGAGTCTTGATGTAGAGGTTTACTGAAGACACAGTAGTGACTGGACGAGCAAGTGGAAATAGTTTTACAGAGAAATTTCGGTACCAATAGCGGTATCCATATCTGCTCAGGTTTAGACAAGTTTTTCAATGACCGAATGATATGTATCTATTTGAACAAAAATGCATGAATATGTTTATACAATACATCAATTCAGAGCGGATGATGTACCTATTAATTGGCTTTTTTTTGGTTGCCTTAACAATCATAACCAGGTTTGTGTGAAATTATTAGAAATCGAAAAAAATATATACACGAGTGAAGCATAATTATAAAATGACGTGCGTAGAATTTTATAATTATGTTAAAGGGGAAAAGGAGTTATTGACAAAGGTCAAATCTAATGAAAAATATGAGTGGGCAAAGAAAAGTGTAGTGTATGTATGTGTATTTTATAATTATAAATGCATTGAATGATGCTTTCCACTGTGCTTACACTGAGTGAATTTCGTTCTTCCGTCCACTGAACTGAAATTTACGAAAACACTCGTTCCACGTGAGCATTGTGGCCAGGGTTTGCAAATAAAGTATTTCCATTTTTCTTGCATACCGGGACAGATAACTTGATGACCGGGACACCGGGACACAAAGCTTTAAACCGGGACATGTCCCGGTGTACCGGGACGTATGGCAGCCCTAAGCTAGGGCGACCATTAGGCAACAAAAACAAATGGCGACTATCGATAATAACAGTCACAGAGACGGTGTTTTAACAATTACTTTGAATACAGGCTACGATTGAGCATACCACAGACAGGCAGCCTGGGCAGCAAAGGATTTATCCAAGAAAGTCGAATTTGTAAATTCTCTAATGACTAAAGAAACTGATAGTTAAAGAGAAGTACAAAAAGAAAACGGTACATTGTATTAAAGAAAAAAATTATTAGCATCCCGTGAAGGCAAATCGGCCACCACTTGAGCTTGACATGAAATTCAGAATCAGAATGGTCATGGACATATTTTTGCAAACCAAATATCAACCTTATGCAAAGTTTTGAAGGCGCTCAAGTTTATTGAGTGTTTTTGTGTGAGGTCAAGGTATCAGTATAATCGGAATCACTATTTTTTAATAGGTAAACCTTTTTATACATTTTATTAAACAATCATTTTTGCATTTTGAATTTCATCTAAACTATGGAAAAACCCTAAGGTACAGGACTACAAAGTTTTCTTCTTGCTGACAGAAAGAAAGATAGATCAGATATTGGACAGGTGCTGGCCAATAGTGCAATACTGGATTAGTTCATAAGCAAATTAAGCTATAACTGAGGCATTATACTTCTCGTGGAGCACCAAAAATGTAGTGTTTATTTAAACACTCAAACTTTCATACACTTAGTTAAAATAATTATGCCATTATTAACATACAAACAGAGGTTTTTTGTACATGAATGAGTAGAATATTAACTCCTTCAGTCACAGGCATTATTAGTTCAGGAGGCAGGGCTTTTTACTATCTGCGCAGCCTTATACCAAAATTAAATAACTAGGTATGTAAAATGTATTATAAATGTGTATTTTGTGCCAATAGCTTCAGTTAATAATAATAATTATTATTTATCCTATTATACAGGGTGTAAAAAGACCGATCACAAAGCCGATAACTACACATTCTGTACATGTAATTAAGTAACTTATACCAAAAAATATTGCTGGGAAAAAACTTTTTTTTTTCATCATTAAAAAATAATTAATTAATAATAACTTCGATCAGCTGCGCGTTCGGCCGCCCGCGTTTGGTCGTTGAACTGATCGCTTGTTTGTGTGTGTGAGGCGCTCGTTGTGTTTAGTTTTCATCGCATTTTTGTGACTTCAAATGCGTAAGTTGTCATGAAAAATTGATAATTTTGATAATGTTTGTTCGGAAGAAAGTTTACTAATGATACTTGAAATACAATTCTAAAAAAAAAACGAAAAAAATTTGTTGACTTTGACCTTCAATATCTCCGGAACTAGTGAATTCCCAGGTATGGTCTAGAAGAAAAAAAGTATCCTAACGATGAGTAGAATATGGGGTTTTCGTTTTCGTTAAGGGTCTTTTTACACCCTTTATTAAACACTTTCAATTTTTCTGGTTTCAATAACTAAAGTGTTTCTTATGAGCAGTACAATCTCAAGCTTTAAGATATAAACACACAGACACTTTTCCGTTGAGGCATCTTTGCCAGAAGGCTTCTCAACAGATTTCTGGCAAAATTTTTGCTCTACAATAATTGATTTGAATTTATTAAAGGTCAATTCATGAATATGACTGGGACTTTTATTATAAAAGTGTATACATAGACATTTGATCCTTCGAGTACCATAATTAGAGACATAATTGAAAGACAATAGGTGTGCAGATGCTGGTACTCGGGGCTCAACAGATTAAATAGGTAAGCCCCCAATTTTTTAAACCTGTTGGTTGCAGGATCCACAAACATGCCTGTTTGAATGAGCTTTATTTGACCAAGGCTTAACTGATTTGGCTGTTATTTTTTTAGTGATTGTAATTATCAAGACATTTTTTTTCTTCATCACCTTTCTCTTCCTGCACAACAGCAAGTATTGGCTAAATATTGAACACAACAATAAGCCACTGCTCTGTCTGATATCTTTTATCTGTTTAGGACAACATCAGCATGACTACTACTTATTAATTCTATCTTGTGAATAATACTTATACTGTAAAATTGTGCTGTCACATAGAATTTTATAATTGTTTATGTCTGGGCCAACTTTATAACTGTTTATTCTAATAATTACCTGGACCACCAACCAAGATACAGGCTATGCCTAGTTCAAGGCCCACTGCCAATTTTTATGTGTTCTGTTTGTCTTCTTCCTAATTATTTATTTCTTTATTGTCCTGTTAACTTGTGAGTGTCAACAGATAAATTATTATTATTATTATGAAGAATTAAGGAAACCATGCTCAGGTTGACGATAGACGAGTCAGGAAGGGGACATTTTAGTTTCTATGAAAGTGTTTTGAGTAGCGTCAGATTAGGATTACTTGATGCTATAGAAATCCACTACATACAAATGAAATTACACCCATGTGAAGCCAGGGTGGGTCATTCATTTTTTTACAGTTACCTGGAGACATTGTGCACATCCCTTCGGACCTGGTATCTTCAATAGGGTTATTTGAAGCCAGCTGGTTGGAGTCATAAGCCTTAACAGAACCCTCTGTAAACTCTTTGTTGAATTCATTTTTCCGCAGAATGACTGTGACCTAGAAAACAAATAAATACATCATTATAAAACTGCACTCAGTATAGACAGTTGAAAGGGCAAAGAACAATTGCTTCTAATAGATGCAATTTGTTAAGAATGAGCGGTCACTTATTCTGTCTGACAATGCTGCAGATATTATGCACAGATTTTGATCTTATCTCATTGCATGTGAAATAATAGACTCAAAATTAAATAAAAGGATTCTAAAAGGTAGATAGTTTTTTATCACCCCAACAACAGATTTCTGCATTTTGGTAAAAAGAATTGAATAAACTTACTTCTTGTGGTGAAGGTAATATTGTAACACCATCTTTGAGCACCTGAGGAGCGTCTGTTGTGCGAAAATAACTATAGGAACTCGACCTAAAGCCGCATTTTTGATTGAGAACTTTATAGTGGTCTTTATGACCTTTACTCAATAATAATTTACATTTAGCGTTCACACTTAATTTTAAACACGTATTCAGTGAAAAGTTTATATATAAACTATTCATATTTACAAAAGTGGCTAACCACAGTAGCCGGGCATCACGAACGTGTTATGCAAGCATCACAAATGTTTAATTTCATTCGAACGATGTTTCTAAACAATTAAAAGGTTCATTAATTTCAGGCTTAACCTAATAATTATTGAAATTACTTCCTTGAATCTTAACAATTCACATTTTCATAAGTAAAAAATAGAAATGGCAAATAATTTTTGAAATAAATAAAACTCATTGACATTTCAATCAACCTCAAGACGTCAAACTTACTAAACTATGAAAAGGGGGAACATGAAACTGGCTGAATATGAAGTGTTAATTAATTAAAAATCAATCAGTATTAGCTTTTTGCCGGCACTTCATGGCACGTGCATTTTCGAGTGTTTTTATACAGTTAATCGACTAATATGCGGAAAGAGTCAGCAATATCTTCAATCTGGCTGTCTATTTTTTCTTTAGTTTTGTCTTGTCTGTCAAAATGTCACTGTCATGAAATCTGTGATCAGGTTCAGGTGTCAGTTTGAATCTATGGTTATTCAAAGGTTTTCTCAGTGTTGCCAGTCAGATCCGGGTGTGTTCAAATCAGCTTTAAAACGCTAAAATCTGATTACAGTCGTCATCAAATTTTAACAAATAATAATTTTTATAAAAATGGAATTGATGAGCCAATGCTGCCACTGGCTGCCTTTTTTTAAACATACCACTTCAGAGAGCGAGAATGCTCTCGATTTGAATTATTTGATTACCACAATAAAACTACGCGTAATATACAATAATTGCACTTTAGAATTGACCTAATAACAAAACTAATCATCTGATTGACTATGGGTTTTATACAAAATATTAGGTAATGTAATCAAGTGGGAAAAGAAGAATGCCCTCCTTTGAAATTAAGTTGTCTTTGAGAGAAATAACTCAGCGATGCTTCTATAAACTTGCCATATTTAGAACAGGAGCTAACTTATAGTGTGTAGAGAAATGAAAAACCCTGTATCAACGCTCCTAATATTATCATAACTCTGACTCTGACTTTTGTATCAAAGTACAAATTATCTCCCAATTATTAGAATTGGTAGTCCTTCCGGGACGGCACTGGAATGAAGATAGACAATATTCATTACTGCAAATATTGATTGATGCTGAACTACATAAGCAATAGATTTTATGTTTTTTATACAAAATCTGCATAAGATAATTTCAGTCCAATATCAGTATATACCTGACGATTTTACATAAGTTTACACATAAGCAATGACTATAAACATGCGCGCGCAGTACTGCGTAGCTATTACATTTCAAATAATCAAGTGGAAATGAGTACATCCTATGGGTACACATCCATAAAATCCATAAAGGAGGTTATTCTATAAAGTACAGTTCTAACAAAAAACATTTTTATAATGATGTTTTAATTTCAAGATATTTCACACGAAAATAATTATTTATTTTTATACAAGGAAATAAAATATTTTTTGAGAACAATAAGATTTTATCACTTCAGAGTGAATTTTAAGAATAGACGCCAAGAAAAAAGAAAGAGAACGCATGCGCAATGCGCATGTCGAATTCGTCATTCATCGTTCGTTCGCTTTGGCCGACATCGCGGAGCGGTCATTTTTTCGTGATCTGCAATTTTTGCCAACGAGATACTAAACTTATAATAAAACAAAATGCCTAACCAGGTGTTAACTATAGAGCCTCAAAATGAACTTAAATTTAAAGGTGAGTACTCTATCTCTTTATTTTGCGCAAGCTTTATACCGCCGCATTGAAACTTGGGTAGCATACATAGGTCGCGAGCTAGCTGCTGACAAATGGAGTTTCTATTTCCAGATATCGGCGTTTTGCAGGGTGCGGTTTTTTACATTTTCCTTGTAATTTGCTACGAATTGCTTATTATACTCTTAATAAAAGGCAAAGGGTAGTATTGTAGGAGTGATAATCCGGAAAAACGGATTCGTCGAAAATGTCCATGGATTCCTTTGAGTCGTAGTGAAACATAAATGTACTGACCAGCTCTAAGGTTCCGTTCACGTAACTTAATAATAATGGTTTTGGAAACTGCGTATAATTAAATATGATTTGCTGACTATTGTAGGTACAACATTATATTACATGTATGTGTACCTATGTTTTCTGTCACTGTGAGCAGTGGTTGTATAAATATCAATAATCTGTATGGTGTTCATATATTTTATTAGTTTGTTCCCAAGTTGTCAATCTTGGAGTAGCAACTACAACAACAACATTAGGCATTGAAACAATATTTTGATCTTTGAAGATTCTGACAGTATTGAAGTACATAATTAGATAAGTAAATCCAAGTGATTTTTGTATTATACTAACACTACAATGAGTAACAAGTATGATTCATTATTTGTTGTTCATCTACCTAAGTAAATGCTAAGTATGTTTTTTCTCTAGAAAAGATCTTCTAAGACATTTCTTTACTGAAGATGTATAGTATTAATATTGAACTGTTGATTTTAAAATTGTCTTAATTTGGCTAAATCAACTTGATAACTAAGTTTTATCATTACTAAGTCTAGACAATCAAAATTTCCTTATAAGTTTTATAATCACTGTTATTTATTTCAACTGTTAAAACTTAATGATTCTGTTTAGCCTGGTCAAATAAAGGACTGAACAAAGTTAAAGTTGATAACAACAAACAGCTATTTTAAAAGTACATTTAACATCTCCGCATGTTAAGTAACTAACTTTAAAGACAAACTGATTTGACTTTACATTAATTTAATTATAGGGACTACTTTAAGTTTTGACATGATATTTTGTAATAAAAGGATTTCATGTTAATATGGAGTTGATTACGCAAAGCAATAAAGATCAAATGAACATGCTAATTGAAATAACGTATTATGACCCTATAACTATTGTTACAGTTTATTAACCAAAAGTTACACCTTGGCTTTGGATCTAAATGAAATAAGTAGTGAATTTACTTTAAAAATATTTACAAGTTTTTTTATTCTCGTAACTATTCAAAGAAATCTGGTTGACAAATCAAATTTTTCTAGTTTTATAGTCATTTATGTGTTCAAAGAAAGTACCTTCAGAAAAATGTGTTAGATATTTTTATACAAATTATCACTGATTGCTTCTATGCCCATTATGGTCATTTTATCAATTAGTGTCTTAACCTATCACATACCCGCAAAATGAGACAGACAATAGTTAAACAATAACAGCACGGTCACATGAGACGGGTCGGGGATTCATGAACTAATATTTGTTTAAATGGAGTCTTGCTTTTCTGGATGCGGTTACCATCAATTAGTCCATCCAGGCATTATATCGTACAGAGGTTATAAATGTGAAAGTGTGGATGTTAATCAAGCATGTATGATAATGTGAATGGATTGGACAAAATTTTGCACACACATATTTAGAACATGAGCTGTATAAGGATATATGATACTATCTTCAGGATTAGAAGTATCATATGTCCTAAACGTTACTTCTAAATCTATAATCCCATAAAATTAGTCTGTACATTCACATGGACTTATTCAATGACTTCACTTTTCCTAATACATATTTCGAAATAATGCATATTACATTTTAGTGTTTTCAAATGATGTAGCGGAATACAAGTATCACATTTTAACTTGACCTTGTAGTTACTCAGATACCCGCGAAACGAGACACAATAGTAAAACAATAACAGCGCGGTCTCATAGGACCGGTTGGGGATTCAAACGTTAAGGCCTAAAAATGACACAAAATATTTATACATTCCGGCCCAAGATACCTTTTAATATCTGTATTATAACTACACTTAAGTTCTGGGCTACAACTATATACACCTATATTCAGTACATTGGTTTGTAATGTGTATGGACCTATATTCAGGTTGGGCCTTACGAGGTTAACCTATATTAAAGCATCGTTACTAATTTTATAAATAAAACATTATGTTATTTCCACATAATCAGTTGAACACAATATCATCACAAATCATGATAAAAACAAGATGTTTCTGTTTTGGTTTGTTTATCATTTAACACCGAATTCCAAAGTAAATCCAAATAGTGCTCAAGTTCTATACCTTATGACCATTGAAACCACTTATATCATCACTATCAAGTCATAATGGCTTATAACTATATTATATATCTTTCTTGTAATATCTATGAGAGTGTAAACTTCCGACCCACTTCTGTTCTCTTCCGAGATGAAATTACCAAAATCACTTTATGATTTAACAAAATTCCTTCAATTCCTCAGGGATCTCATTATCAGACTTTATTTAAAAACAAAAACATGAAACAGTCTATAAACACATCCTTTTAAGTAAAGAAAGCATTTTGTAAATCCGTTAGTAAACGATGGAACTCGGAGGTAAAAAATGCAGATAAATTGAGAAGCTCTTCTTTTTTGAAGTCTGTTAAAAATGTATTTTTGCATTCTCCATTAACAAGTTGTTATTAAGCATTCAAATTGACGTTATTCTGGGGACAATCATAAAATTGGGTTTTGGCATAGTTTCAAAACATATGTGTAGGTGATTTGTAAGCAAAAAACTAGTTCATAGAACAACTTTTATAATTATTATATTAAGAACTTGATTTATAATTATAATTTTCCCGATTTCAATATTAGAATGTGTCCAGATGTGATAGGCCAGCTGAATAGTATTAATTCACAAATAAAAAAGTAAAACAATAATATTTTCTATCCAGTCTTTGTTCTTGGCAACAAGAGGCTCATTGATTTGTTATAAGAACAAAAGACTCGAGTTGACAGCTAGGCTAGGCATTAGGCACAGTCTTTGTCTATTGAAAATAGTGTTAGCCCTTTCACATGCTGAAAGCTATATTACCTATTTGAGTGGCAGGCTTTTATGAACATTCTTTATTACTTTGAACATTTAGTTCAACCAAATGCTAATGTGCCTATTGTGTTATGGCAATTACAAAATATAGTCACACTTTTGTACTCTGAAGAGATCAGCAGAGGTGTATAAAGACTTGGGCAAAATTAAATCATAAAAGTAATAGTTGTATGGAAGACTAGCTTCCGCCACCGGTTTCGTTCGCGTGTAATTAGGTTTCTCCATACAATCTTGTGTGTTAGGCGGTGACACGCCCCTAAAAAGTTGTTTTTCCAAAATTCTCTTTTTAGTGCTCGCCTACAACACAAAAGGAAGCTATACGCAAAATTTCCCGTTCTTAGTCCCAATAGTTTCGGCTGTATGGTGAAATGTCGGTCAGTCAGTTTCTCCCCTTATACATAGATGAACGGACATTTTTTGTCTTGGAATGGTCATGTATCCTCTTCTTTAGGTAAAACAGATTGTATGTAAATAAAAAAGTTATGAGTATACATGTATAGGTACTTATAACTCTTCCACGTGGAGAGGAAGAGGGAGGCCAAGGAAAATATGAATGAAAAAAAATGAGATGCGCCGACCCCCAATAACGTAGGACAACAAAGTATAATTTGTTGATATGTAAAGAACTATATATAACTTTTACTGAATTGAAAGTAAAATCTCGATAACGGATACACATACATATTACATTGTATCTCATAAGGTAAGAATGGGTCAAAAACGTCATATTTTCATGAAAAATTCATAATTATTCGCTCGATTTGAATTTGTCTTGTATGGGTGGATGATTTAAATATAAAATTTATTTATTATTATACCTGCTTCGGTGAATTTGTTAGACATACCCGGTCTAGCTGTTTTATTACCATAAAACTTGACCTACAAATGGGTGAATGTCGCGAGATACTCTAGTTACCTACTCTTTCATGCTAAAATGACTGAATTGATTTAGGTGAAAATTGGCACACGGGTAGACTATGTCATGTCCAGGGAATATGATACTTTTTAGCCCGGGTGTGTTCTCTATAATAATAATTTGCGAAGTTTACACTGCCGAAAGAGACGAAACCACTGGCATAAGTTAGCATTTCCACAATTAAAAATACGTATGAGACAATAAAACGTACAAATCAAAAAGTAATCAGGATAAGCATTATCATTCGTAGGTATGTAATCAATTTTTCGAGGATCAACTCGAAAAAACAAACAGCTATTCCGTAGGTACTCAATAGAAAATTGCACTTCAATAGAAAATTGTGAAATACAACATATGTTTTTAAGCGAAAGAAGATTAAAATCAAGTCAAAGTACCTAATAATAAAAATATTCCAACTTATATCGAACATAACACACAAATTCTCCAATATTCTAATGTAAGTTTGTTGACGGTTTCGACCATCGCTATAGGTATGATCTACAGTTTGTGTTTACGACGGCTCACCAGAAAATTACCCTTCGTTTTCTTTCGTACACGTGCCCTCTCCCCTAAACACGTGCGGCTTGCGTCAGTCTTATTTTTTCGACGTAACCAGGGTCAGGGGATTGGTACCTTTTCATTAAAAGTAGCACAGCACTCTTTCTTCTAACATTTTGTGGGCTTCGTATTCTTTCCAATGAAACAATGAAACCAGTTGGCAACGTACTTAAATAGCCTTGTGATCCTTGTTTCGAACCGAGTATTGATTTAAAGAATTGTTGTTTCGGTTTTTTTGTGGGTTCTCTTAGTAATAGTAGGGAGCACAGGATTTGATCGATTAAGGGCCGATTTTACAATGGTCGGATAACTTTTATCAGAAGAATAAATATGGCTATTTGACATATTTTCTATGCAAAAACTGTCAAATCGCCTTTTTTATTCCTGAATTAACGTTTGAATCCCCAACCGGTCCTATGAGACCGCGCTGTTATTGTTTTACTATTGTGTCTCGTTTCGCGGGTATCTGAGTAACTACAAGTTATCCGACTAGAAAAATCTTCCTTAGTGCGAAAAGATGCGCCGCAGATTGCTCCGATAAATATCTAAAGTTTTAAAAGTCAGGGGTTTTCAACTGACAACAATTCTCAGTACGTACAATGAAAGTTTGCTAAAGTTCAAACTGTTAGGTGAACAAAGTATCGGTTTACGTGCTCGTGACATTTAACCGTGCATGTAGAATTACTTTGCATAGTATAACTAGTTAGTTCTCACTGTATTTCATATAATTCTTAAATCTGAAAGAATGATCTTTCACTTTCTATAAAAAGCTTGAATTCTTCTGTTTGTCAGTCGTAAAGTAACTTGTAACACTTTTTCGAATTAGTTCTCAACCTAACTTTTTAGACTTACGTATCTTGCGTACCTATGCGTATAAAGCATTCAAAACGGTTAAGATTGTATGCGTAAGTAATAGATTAAAGACTTGTACTTAATAGCGTAAGTTATAAACTATCGGAAGTTCTTAATCATATTTAGGAACACTAAGTTGTGACATTTTTATTTTTGCTACATTTTACCTGACCTAACCTTAACGTCATTTCTAAATAAATCATTCACATCACACATGCTCTCAAGCATGTATTTCTTGGCATTTCTCCCACGTTCATGTCATTTGTAGGCATATTTAACATAGATTTCTCTATATAAGCATAGTTTCAATGTAGTGATAAAGATGACTACACTGTACGAGTGCAGAAACTCATAAATTGACATAAACTCTTCTGTATTCATGTCTTCGTATTTCTGCTTCAGTATCAATCTACCCTTCACATATAAAAAAATACATTCAACTCTTTTTCAACTATCATTGTTATTCTCTATGTTGATGTATTCTTACCTTTGTCAGTACTATATTTTCATTTTTATGATTTAATCAGCGTTAAACACAAGTCCAAGTTACAGCAAATCATTCATAAAGTAGCAGACACGTCACTTACTTAGAATATAAAAGACTAGTGTTTCTATAGTATAATGTGCAGTTAGTAGTTGGTCATTATTTTCCTAATGTTTTCAGCTATGTTGTTAGCACAAAGAGTAACATTATGTTACTTCATACAAGTAATATAACGGTTGTGAATTGTGCCTGTATATAGCCCTATATAAAATACTCATTATAATTGTCTTCTAGTTGATTATTCAGGACTGTTCGAGCAGGGGTGCACCACCTACATGCGATTGACAAACCCATCCAATGATACAGTCCTGTTCAAGATAAAAACAACAGCACCAAAGAAGTATTGTGTACGCCCTAATTCTGGAGTGCTTGAGCCAAACTCCAAGGTGGAAATAGCTAGTAAGTGTAGTTCAAACTTAATAATGTATATTACATTGTCGTCCTCATTATGAAGTCATTGTTTTCTCACAAAATATATTTGTAATTGTTTTAAAAGTAGTACCTAATAAGTTAGTCCTGTCTGGAGTTTACTTTAGCAGCATTTTTAATACTTTGAACTTGTAGGAATTGTCTGTAACTCAATAATGATGTGGTGAATGTTTTCAGTTACTCCACAGCCTGTGTACGTCGATCCCAATGAGAAACATAAACATAAGTTTATGGTGCAAAGTGTTGTCGCTCCGGAGGGAAAGACCAACATTGATCAAGTGGTAGGTAACACTTGTTAACCAATAACATTAAAACTGAAAGGACTTTTTTGTGTGCCAATTCCATTTCTTTGTTTTACCTAAAGTTTCATTGATCTATTGCCTTGCCGCGTTAAGATATCATTCGTTAGAGCGAGAAAGAAGGACGGAACTATACACTTAATCTAGCTCCAACCTTAGTACAATTAAGTTTATCGCAAAATGGATCGCGTTAAGACTCTTGGTAGCACTGCTAGTCTTAGGTAAAAGTTGGCTCTAAGAAAAGCACAAATGAATCTTCCTTATAACCTTCCTCATAAATCACTGTCTACCGGTCAAAACTGCACGAAAATGCTTTCAGAAGTTAGTTTGTCGCGTTGATACCGACTAAGGATATATGTGTCTCTGTTACAGTGGAAGGAGATCAGTCCAGATCAACTGATGGACTACAAGCTGAAGTGCGTCTTTGATTCTCCACGCGGCACCAACCTCAATGTAAGTGTATACACGATGTACTTAGCGATGATTATGCTGCGTGTTCATGCAAGTGTACTTTCTGAGAACGCAGTTATCAACTGTACGCATCTCTTTTTTCTTAGGATGCTGGCGACAACGTCGCTCAGAACGAAGTGACCAAGAAACGCGTCGCCGTCGCAGATGAGGCAAAATCATCGACAAAGGTATTATTCCAACTTACCCTTAAACTTATGAATGTGCTGTTTTGTGAAGTTCTCTCCTACATCCATCTTGTAGAACGGGACTCCTCACACCAACTCATTGTAATGTTTCCTTTACGTTTTCGTTGTGTTTGTGAGCTTTTTCAAGTTTTTTCATTTGCCCTTACGCCAATCAGCCATGTAGTATTGCGATTAACGCTCAGCCTAGATAACGTATTTACCTGTATAGTCATTAAGTCGATGTACCGTTAGTGATATTCAATATGTAAATATCGTATCCGTATTGGATAATATTAGTCCAAGCTTGGCATGTTATTTCGATTGTCTTACAGGATGCCGTAGAAGGTCTTATCCAGAATGAAGCAAAGCGGAAGGATGATGATCACACTACAGGCATGAAAACGGTACCCGACAATTACATTTTTATTCTAAAGTTATTATGACATCTGAAATATTATTATTATTTTTTTATTATACAAAAAGAAAAACAGTCCTTTCGTCTTGTGTGCGCTGTAAATAATATTATATGGTTAGTATGCGTCTATTTGAAATTTGATATATAATAATTACAAAATAAAATCAACTCATGTGAATATTTTATCTGTACCTAAAAAGAAGTTAAGTTTGAAGGAAAAGTATTTATGCATTAGCACCGCAACATTTGATGCTAAATATCTAGATTAGCTGAGTCGATTAGCTTAGCGTATCTTGTATACTTCCAACATCCTTGACATCCCATTATCCACACAACACACTGTATATTTATTATTATTGCCCTTTAATGCACGTTTATCATTTATTTGCAAAAGTTCTATTTCTATTTTTTTCGTTAGTTTACGTAAGTATATCATATGATTAGTCGTATATACATTTTTTTTATTATCGTCATTTCAGACTTTGACTTTCCCTAAGTCTGAGAACGCGGAAACTGATTTGCAAAAGGCGACTTTAGAAGTTATTCTTTTGAGGGAGGAAGAAAGCAAATTAAGACACGAAAATCTGCAATTAAAAGTGAGTCCATTTTTTATGGTTTTTCTTCTTCTGGATTTAGAATTCTGTCTAATACAACTAACCATGCAAGAATTTTGTTTTTTTCCCTATTGTATATCTATTATAGCATATCCTTATATTCCCCGATGTAGAAATCTAATGTGTGTATGAATTTTCCTTGAAATTTAAAATAACAAAAATAATTGGTATAACTTCGGCAATGGTATTGTGCACATGCACACAAAGCGAATCTGCTGTGCGATTTAATAGCATAATTCTGTAAAGTATACACTCCTGAGATATTCAAGTCAAGAAAATTGAGGCAAGCCTATAGAGACCTAGATTATTGTATAGAATTTCTCAAAAGATTTTTAATCACTTGAAACTCTTTTTAATTCTTAACTTGAGCTGTATAGTCTATAATATTGAATAACATCAACTGCTGCAGCGATAGCGATATATTGAGGCACTAACGTCCACCGGACACTACCTTCTGGTATACAATGAGAGGCATATACCTCGGGAACACAGCACCTTAATTTTACCAAGGTTAACATGTGAGGTAATTAAACTCGGTCGAACACGTGTTTTGTTTTACTTCGATTTAAATTATTAGCTCAACAATGCTCGTACATCCGTACAGGAAAAAAACGCAACGATAAGTGTCCGCGGAGACTTCCTGACGGTACTATACTGAAACGACCATGTTTTAAACAACGTAATACACAATAATCATACATTCAAGTAATTGGATCTGCGCTCTTAGCGTTATGCGAGTTTTCATGTTCTTCAACGTGGCCATATGCGATGTGTAGCCTAGCTTTCAATGTAGCTATATTTTTACTCAAAATACTAACATCGGTAAAGTCGGGTTATTTTGACTCTGAAGTATAACTTTGGCCCAAGCTTATGAACCAATAGGAATACCAGTTTTCACTGTCTTTCTATTAAAGTTATACCTTAGGGCCAAATGTAACCCTACATTAGCACTTGCAAGGCATTCAAGTTTCGATAATAAATCTGAGATCACATTTAGATGACGTTGTTTAAAGCACGACTAGACATCAAACACGCATGCTTATTGATGTCTCCACTATGCTTTTGTCGTGCTATTTATTGCATAATGTCTACTAGTACTTTAATAACTTCATCTAAATGGGTGGCCTCTTAGGACTTTTTTACTAGCATGCGAGTATGTTAGTAAAAACGCAATGCGTGAAATGTTTCTTCGTAATTTTGATAATAATGACGAAATACACATGACACTTAAAATGCAATAAATGTGTGGTCGGAAATTGACGAACAAGTCATCTTACTTTGAGTTAATGAGAATTAAATTAGTTTATTAATTACAAGATTGATGTTTAAAGAATCCATTTAAGTTGATAGTATCTACCTATTATGAGATCATCTTGTATTCATTTCTAAATCATAATAAGTACCTAAGTCTGTTGATCAGCTTTAGCAAATTAAAAACAATCATAATAATGGTCATAAAAAATATTCTTATTAGAAACTGACTGCGTGACTGAAATATCCACAACGCACAGCTAAAACTACTGGGACTATCTATACAATTGTAATGGATATATCATTGTTTTATACACACATAACTGAAACTTTGTCTCAAAAGCAGTCCAAACTTCAAGTTAGTTTTCATGTGTAGTATGTTATTGGTTTATTAATACGGACGGAGGTGTCTTTCTGATTGACTTGTCAAGGTCAAAGAAGTTAGACATTATTGATGTGCCTAGTGTACTACCAGTTCCATGTGTTTCTATCTAGGCACTGTTCATTTTATATTCCCGTCAAACAAAAAGGTGTATAATAGATACAAAAACTATATTTTATACCCTTTAAAAATAATATAACAAACTCTGTTAAAAAAGAAAATCAACTTGTAAAGAAAGAGAAAACACATCGAAGACTTGGTTTCTGAATTGCATAGCTTGTCAAATGTTAAAGAAAGTTTTTTGACAAGTTTTTGTAAATACTTTTGTTCAACTGCATATGGCTACATACTGCATACACAATTAATAGAACTCAGAAAAGGCTATGCATTGCAACATACAAAATTGCTCAGCGATAATTATAACAATATGTTTTCAAACTAACATTAGACATAGTGCTTGTGAGCTACTTTAATCCTGAGAAAAAATTTGATCCTAATCTACAAGGAACACTGTGGCTTTTTTTTTTTGGCAAAGCCAAATTAACCCGACTTTAAGGTACTGTCTCGAAAAGGTGGTGGGAATGATTAACCATTGTCATTTCTTGGGTCTTATTAAAGCGAAAGTTCTCAAATGCTATGCTGATGTGTTTTAATACTTATCACTAAAGATTTGATAATCGGATATTTATCTAAGTTGAGGTGTTAGATATTACGGAATAAATTTTATATCGAAAATTCCACGATTCCTTAAACTATTAATAAAAAGGATCTAATTTATGGAATACTAGCAGCCCGTCCCGGCTTCGCACGGGGTAGACAATTATTTATTTTTGGAAATTTAGATATAAAACACTTTTTTAGTGACTTAAGACTCATTTTTCTACACCTTCGGTTACATTGTTCAAATGTTACCAAGGATCCCTATTTTTTTTCAAAATGAAATGTAGCCTATGTCAAATTGGAAGAATGTAGCATTCTATTGGTGAAAGAATTTTTTAAATCGGCCCAGTACTTTTTGAGCTTATTCATTACAAACATACAAAAATAGGTACAAATCTTTTCTCTTTATGATATTAGTATAGATATGCACTTTGTATTGATCGTAAATGTTCTGCGATCCTAGAATCGACTAGTTAGTGCAAAACTATCCATATGATATTGCAAAGTAGTTCAACTAACAGGCATAGCAAACAAGCTCGGGATAATATAAAGGTGTTTAAAATATTTCTTTCATTTTATGAAGTCCAAGCCACACAAATAAAGAATCCAATAGTCTTATTTGTGAGAATCATTGCAATATTCTAGGTAGGTATTCGAAATTGGTTGCTACAATAAATATTGTATAAAATCTATGCTTTCAAATATAAATCTAACAGATTCATACAATAATTAATTAAATTTGGATCTTTAATAGGAAGCCTCAATATGCAAATACATAACAACTTCTGAAAATTGGAAACAAAATAATAAAACGTTAAAATTTATTACTATGAATACTCAGATCAATCTTAAAATTGTTGCGAATGAATGATTGTAGCGAATATTACGTAAACGCTCCTGCAAATCTACGCGACTCATAAAATTAACGATTATACAGCTCACCGATATAGGCGCTTGTGAGTGTAGAGGTAGTCGGGTACATGTGTGGTGGTTGTATTGCAGGAGGAGCTGATGCGTCTGCGCCAGTCGGCGGGCGGAGACGGCCGCGCCGCGCGCACGCCCCACTCGTACGGCCCCGAGAAGAACTCACAGATCACGCTCATGCCCTGGGTGCTGACCGCCATCGGCATGGCTCTCCTCGGCATCATCATCGGCAAGTTCCTCATGTGAATGGTCTACTCGAACCCGCGGTGACCTTGACATCGCCTCTCAGATACCGCTGTTACACCGCTCCCGATGCATCCCTCTCGCACAAGGCAGCTTATTTTTTTCATAGCGACCTCTCCAAAGCTTCCGTCATGCCGTACTTGTGTTCCTTTAAGAATTTGACAACACTTAATCAGTGTAATACTTAACATTTAAACTCTTCCTTTTATGGTTTTTTATACTATCACACAATTAATTGATGTCACTAGATTCGCCAAGTCTAACTTGTGGGTGTTGTTCTATCAACGTAAATCAAATCACTGTTTCCATTTTAAATAGTTTGTTAGATTTTTTGTTATTTCTTAATCAAGTTCTTTATCCAATTCCAAGGCAACCGATGTGTTCCTGTTAGTTGTTTATTAATTAATGGTATACTCAGAAATAATAACAAACCCCTTTTAAATTAAACAAGATCATAGAATTTGTATATATTCACTTTCACAAAATTTAATATAAGTATTTTCTTAATATTACCTTTGAAATACTCTAGTATTTATGCCAAGCCATTCTTCCGAAGCTATACATAAAGATTCCGAACCTTAAGATTTATTTACATGTTTCCATATACCAATTATTGCCCTGTGTGTAAGGCCAGGTTCTTATGACAAAAGCCATAGATAAAATCGTTGAGTTTAGTTCACGCTGCTGCGTATCAGCGGTTTTTTTTCTCATGGGAACCATGCCTACTAGTTACTTTAATATGTGACGCGCGCTTCAGGTTTTTTGTAGAATGACTCGCTAAATACAGTTTACATATCATTGTATTTCTGTCAATTGTTTCAAGTCGATAGAGACAGAATGACGTTTTGATCACGTATAGCGAGTCGTTGTACAATACAACCTAAGGATTCTTATAAGGAGTTTATATTTTAATTGTTAAACCCTACCCCTAAGGTTCAACTTCATGTTTTAGATTGTTATTAACTATCATACAATATCATAATCTCTACCATTTATGCAACTTACAATAGAACTTAGCAACTGACATGTTATTTCATTATAAGTAGCGCTACTTTTATTTTGTTTAACATAATGCTGTTACTGTTACCACCTAGTTTGTGACGCTTCACTGCAGCATTAAGCATTCTCGTTTCTGATGTCACTATTCACTGTAATTTGGTTGATCCTGACCGACTAGACTCCGTCTGATCAACGCAAACCTTCAGTGAAGCAAGGTTTTAACAGTATATTATATTATAATAAAGCATTTTTATAATCAGTGATAAGATGTCAGGGCAGTAGATTGGTCAATAGAATATTATAGATATTTTATTTTGCGTAGTTTATTTACTCATTATAAAGGTGTAACTATTTTTCTTGATAAATTTGGATATTATCTTATACATATTTAACGTGATACTTAATATAGTAAGGCGCAGATGGTCTGCTATATTATAATATTTATCGTCGTTATAATTAATATTTGCCATTAAGAATGCAGAATAATTACTTTGGCAAATTACCAAAAATTATCAAGAAAACAGAGTTACTAAATGCGGCTTGCCAAGTGTGCTTGTCGGCATTTAAACTAAATTGAAGATATGATTATAAAATTAGTGTAATATTGTCCACATTCTGTGGCAAAGTAACAACCAGCTTTTGTGTAAAAATAACGAGGTATTGGTGAAAGCAATTAACAAAGTTGAATGTCAGGCACCTAGTCCCAGATGTGCTTGAAGGGTCACGTCTTAATCAATAATTATGTGTTAATGGATAAGTTAAAGTTCACACTGCTTTGTGAATCCATCGAGCGGACACGTGTTTAATGTGAAGTACATAAGTGCCATCTGTCAGCTACCCTTCGTTGCCTTAGGTACTTACACATAGATTTATGAAGTAGAGAAGATTTTTACAGTATTCCGAATTGTTTTAAGAGTTTTGGAACTGTAGTTTGGTGCCTCAAGTAACATCTAGTATTTGACTAAATTGGCGAGACTTGTTCAGAGCCATTCATTACACAACTCCTTCTTCAAAATACACAGCATATAATACCCATTCGTAATTGCTGTTGTAAGAACTGTGTACAAACTGATGGTTAAAGACATTATCTTCGACATTCTGAGAGGTAGACTCTTGCATTTCCTTTATGCTTGCGACCCAGTTTTTCTTATCCTTTGGAGATACTAAGACGATAGACATCTCCTTATTGAGGGCAATTGATTGTAAATCCTTATTATAGGCAGCACCTGATTCGATAACATCAGGCAATATTGTATACTGCATGATTGTTATTTTTCTTTGTTTTCTTACTTCATCAGACCAAACATCTTGCCTATTCACGTCACAGCTCAGTGCAGCTTTAGAGATGATTGCTCCTCTCTTAGGACATGTTGATGAAGACGTAGAAATCAGTCTTAGCGTGGTTCTTTTCATGAAGCATCTCCACAGGCAAAAGTAGGAACATCATTGTCCAATGAAGGGTTCTCAGCCGCCTTCTTGTTGAACTGCGCAATAATCTGCTATAAATCCCAGATACTGGACTGCCTCGCAGACATTTCTGTTGATAGACCATTCCGCATTAGTCATGACAGGAGACAAGTTGTCATGAACATTAACATCTTTTGTTATTAATGTTTAGAGACTTCATCAAGTCTTGCAGCTCAGTGGGCCCAAGTCCTAGGTCAGATGCAACTTTAGAGGTTCCAGACATGATCAGTCAGATGTCAATAAGCTTTCTCGTAATAACGTAACTACACCGACTACGTGACTCACAACTTTAACTCAATATAAGTGTTTAACTAAATCACTGTAAAAATATGAAGAATGTAAATGACAAAAAAAAACACTCGTTGGCAACAAAGCATTTTTAGGTTACTATGGTTTAGGACGATCGTTTGTTTCAATTTTTGATAATCCATGTGTTTGTGCATAGTGGCGTATTTATTTACCCTACGACCATGAAGATCGCGGTGTGGGGCGACAGAAGCTAGAAGCTCCTTACGATTCTTCTCGATACCTGCTATAGTTTCTTGAACAAGCCTCGTATTTTCTCAGTGGTTGCTGTGAAAACCGGTGCTCTAAATCATCAAATACGTCACTAGCAGTGTATGAGAAAGTATATCTCAAATAAAATAACAGTTTTGACGTAAATATAATTATCGACTTTATGGCAGAAAAATCTGTGTGCAACGTGTGGTATCAATCATATTTCATATAACCATTGCACTGTGCAAAATATAAATGTTAGTACTATGTATTGTTACTTATTTAATTATTTATAAACATTTAAATGTATGATATTCGTGACGACAAACTAAAATTTTACTTAATATTCCGGAGCCCCAAGCTTACAGAAGATCGGCTTTTGGTTTGTATTAAATAAGCGCATATTTTGATGGCATTGGACACATTGAAACCACAACCTTTGAAGCACCAGTGTTCACAAACCGAACTCGAAGTGCGCACTGCGCGATCAGTATCGTGCTTGCATTTACATAAACCGATTTCAGTGTGGTATATGCCGAAATAATACTAATATTATGTAGAATGTTAAGTCATTGTGTTTTGACGTAGTTGTTGACTTACAATATCCAACCTTGATACTTGGGAACTAATGTTACGACGTGTTAAGTGGAAAACATTGCGTAAAATATCAGGTTTATATACTTATTGTGTAATTTCGTGTAAAAATGGAGTGGAAATGTCTTGTAATTATTTTTAAACTTATATACAATAATGGCTTTTGAAATGTTCTTATTGTAAGTGCATACACATTTGGTTACTGTATGTGAATTCTTAAAATTCTATAGAAATTTATATAATTACACAATTTGGAAACTTATAACCCTAGGTTAACATAATTATTGTAATATAAACAGTGTCTAGAATCCCTGCAAATTGTATCTATGATTTTCTAGTGTTTTTTCTCTGTGGGTTTGGGGAGCGTATTTTAAATCAGTCTGTTAGCAAGCCGTCATACATTTTGGAAAAACCATTCTGTTTTAAACCATAAAATTGATTTAGTTACAACGAATAATAAGTTTATTTATTTTAAGTGCACAGCGGGAGTGACAAACAGTGAGGATAGGGACTTGCTTATATAACACCACTTCGTTAACAATATGGCCTGGTCTGGCCTTAGCTGAGCTTTACGTTTATCTTATCTGCAATATTTCACTTGTTAAAAACTTGATGTACTCTGACATTTGTTTAGTTTCGCTAAGAACTGATCATGTCTCATAGTGTGTGGTATTACATAGTGATTGTTGAAGCTCAGCTAGCGTCGGTCTGAGAAACGAGGTGCGAAATGGGGAATGTTCGAGTAAATAAATTGGTAGTACTGTGTGGGCCTGTTGTGGCACCTCCACGGCTACTGTTCGATAATAAATAGGCGTCAATATGTCATGTTTCATAGCACATTTAATCGTAGTTTTGTGTCAGTATATTTAGAAGAATTTCACTCTTGTTTATGGCATTTTTAATTTTCATTTGTGGTGGTTTTATATAATTATTGCCGATGGACAGAATGTTTCATTTATAATGTATCTCTACGTCATCTAGATAAGATCGAACTCTTAACATCGTCTGTACAGAAAGCCGAAGAGTTATTTATATGACAGGCACCTATTTTCCCATTTAGATTCAGAGCCCCGATGACCGAAATTCGTAGTATCGTAGCGATACTGCCTACGCCGTATAAAAATTAGGTCGAAACCGTTATTAATATTTTAACTGCAATCGGTAGCAGAGCATTTATGCTAAAATCATGACAACCTACGTTGTATAATTTAATTTAAATATCAGATCGATTGTGTAACTTAAATAACATCTAATCTAGCCGCATAACAGAAATGGAACGCCCCTCCTCTTGGGAAACTGTATCTTAACCTGGTTCCATTTAGAAACATGTAGTCGAACGATAAACAAGGCTTTGGCCATATTGCTATCGTACATGAGTTTGGTCGTCAGCTCTCTATCTATTAAGTAATTACAATATAATTATTTTATTGGATAGTTTATCTAATAAAAACTTGTCCCAATAAAAAAAAAAACAAATTTTAATTCATGAAGCTATTGTTTTTACAAGTATTTAAAATTAATATGAGCATTTTTAAAGACTAATAATAATGGTAATGCATATTTAAATTAACCACTTGGACAGTCAAAATCTTAATAGGCCCTTACTGGGGTATCTACCAGAATATGTACTGGATACGTGACATGCTATCTGAAGTAGACCGGCAGTTTAAACATTTTAATTGATCAGACTCTCGTAAAATGTTCTTACAAGCATAACGTAATGATAAGATAAGAACATTTGCAAGATGTCGCAGATTCAGCATGCAGTAGGGTTATTTTTAAATTGAAAATAGAAAACATTTAAATTTCCGTATGGTATTGTTGTTATATTGTACTATTATGCTATATTGTATCGTTTTCTGAAATAAAAGACTTAATTTATGAGTAGTTTCTTGTATTTTTACTTCAATTTAACCTCACAAACCAAAGGCATAGCATATACTATGCTGACAGGTGATCATGAGCAAAGTCCTCCTTGCTCATCATCACCTGTCCGTGTAGTATATCGACCCTTTTTAGGGCCCTCGGCCACGGCGACTGTGTAACTGTGCTGTCGCACTTTCGGCTTCGATACAGTCGCGCTGCAAACGTGATACAAACATAATTAAAACGCGATGATTAGCGGATAAGATGAGGTATCAGTATTTTCCAACCGTACAAGTCGGCAGAGTTAGACGGTGTCTTTCCAGCGTTACTGCAGTGGGGAGAAAACTCCACAGTGCTGGTGGTATGTGGGCCTGATGTCAGAAAGATGTATTTCCTACTGAAGCATTCACAAAGGCACGTCGCTAGCAGTCTATCGACATCGAAGGAGCCTTCGATAAGACTGTTCAGAAGCATTAGCACAGCAGCTCCAAAGGCACGGTGTAAACTAGACCCTGAGCTGGATCACAAAATAATATGT
Organism: Mythimna separata; assembly: GCA_030763345.1. Lineage (NCBI taxonomy): Eukaryota > Metazoa > Arthropoda > Insecta > Lepidoptera > Noctuidae > Mythimna > Mythimna separata. Next base: position 13,035,851 of record CM061167.1, on the reverse strand, counting down.
GCTCAGATTAAGAGCGGTACAAGTAAACAAACAGCCCCCGCCGCTGGGATTCCGATCCCGATTTCTAAACATAGGCGCATAGCTGGTAGTCCGGTAATCATCTGGACCAAGCCCAAGTCTTCGATGGCGCGTACTGTTTCACGCGTGCATCATAGAGATGTCAGCAAAACCGTAGGGGCCCAGTAGGGTCGAAGCCTCTGGGGCCATGGGTAGGCTTCTGAAAGGAAACCCAGAGCCCTGGAACGATCACAAAGGAGGAACAAAAGAGTGGGTTTTAGTCAGTAAAAGTCTGACTCACCCTGCCGTGCCCGAGAGCGGGAGAAGTTATTCTGATGATTTCCCACCTAAAAAAATCCAACCACCCAAAGTCAACGTTTGAGAAAATTCCAACTCTCCAAGATCTAAATGCGGCCAGAGCACTCCAAGGATACATTCTGAAAAGCAGGAACCAAGGTATAAACATACTCCTTTTGGCAGAGAACAGATACGCTTGTGCTTTGGCAGCGTTGAATCCCACCAGATTATTTTCGCGCCATCTGGCGACTGCTTGAAGTGAGACATTCGTGCGCTCTACCATAACTTCTCTTTTGGACTGGATTAACTCATTACTACCCCAAGCACACAGAACAGGTATCTCTCTACAACTGTGCTGTCATCTGCATACCCATAGATACCAGGCAACAGCAGATCATTGATATGCAGCAGCAGAGAACAGACCCCTGTAGATTTCCGGCATTAGTCGTCATGGGCTCGAATGAACATCTATCGACACACCACACAAACGCTCAAGAGAGCCGGTTCACTCGATAAGTGTTATACACTGCAGTACCTACGCTAGAAGCTTACTAGAAAGGCTACCTTATGGAAGGCCAACCGAAAAACAATCTACATTCTTCTTCTCGAAGGTTGCCAGTAGACGGATTGTCTTGCAGAGTATGGACGTTGTCGAAATCAGCCGATAGCAGGATCCTTTCGGCATGCCCTTTTTGGGCACGAGTTGTACGTTGGCAACCTTCCAGGACAAAGGCAGTCCTAATTAGAGATCATACAAGTGTGTCAAACCAGGATGCAACTCCGGCGCACAAACCTGAAGAACATTTGCTTAATTCTTTTTTATTGTACCATCTGGTTGGTCCACTGGCTGTTTTAACGTCTAGAACAATACTTACAGAACCTCTTTGTTTTTGGTAGAAGTGTCACAGAGATAAAATCGGTGGAATAGGCTGTAATGCTAGTATGCTCTCGCTGTATGAGCTAGTGTCCCATCAACAAGCGCGTTCTACCAGACTGCTGCGCAGTTTTATGCTAATATGGGTAATGCAGAAGAAGCGAGCCATTTTTAGTCACTTTTTGCAGGACTTGGCAGCAAGATTGAAGGCCCTGTTGTTTGAGCTCAGATGTGGAGCTTTGCGGGTGAGAAACGCCGAATGCTTACGCTCTTGCTTGCGTTGAACCATACTGAGCTGGGCCACCAATGGGTGCGTTAGGGACGGTTTAATAAAAATAACTCAATATGGCATTGCACATGTTTATTAACTTTATTACTTTTTTCCTAAAATAACATTTTTCATCAACAATAAAATTACAATAATAAATATATTCATGATTACAAACTAGAGGTTTATAGGCTTACAATAATACAAACGGTGCACTTTGTGATAGAAATGTGTAATGAAATGTGAACCTATGTTGTACACGTAAAATATAATATTTGTAATAAATTACAACATTTCACACTATCCTGACACTGAAACAGGTCAAAGTATAAAGACATAATAAAATCAATAAAAAAAAACTATATTGCCTATAAATATTGCAGCGGCTGATGGCCTAGTGCTGATAAAACCAACAAAATTATTGAATACTGTGCATTATTGAGATCATTTTTAGAGTAATATCAAGTAAAAATCATATTTATATCTTAATAATTTAAAAATAAATTGGATTACATCTATCATATTTCATTAACACATTTAAATTGTGCAGTATAACCAAAAAGGTTCTACCGATATTAAATACCTTCCATTTAAATACGTCGCATAATAATTAAAATAAAACCATTTTCTGTGGTCCCATCATCTATTTCATTATAGTAGATAAAAAAGAAAATAAAAAAAGGTTCAAATGGTTTTAGAAATTATAGTAAAGAATTATTATAAAACGCTAAGCATGAAAGTTACTAACATGCTATAACGAATAACTGCAAGGGATACCTAATTAGAACCAATGCAACTAGAACCAATTAAAAGACGAGAAAAGCCTATTTTCCAAACTAGTATAATTGAAATGGGTTACATACTATGTAAGTCTACATTTCAAATAAACTACCTACTGTGCAAAAGCGGGTAACGACGCTCACATGGAATTTAGATTAATTTTCATATATAATGATAGCAATATTTATGTTGCTCACATTAGGCGGTAACGACACTCGTCATATCGTCGGGCTGGTAGTATCACTTTTGGCTTACGGTTTGCTGTAAGAAATCCCAATTGTGGGTTAAGCTCGCCTGTGTATATTACCTGTCCTACTAAACTTCTATTTACGTAATGTCTGTGTACAAAAAACAATATAGAATATGGATGTCGAGACGACAATAACCAATAGCTTGCGTTATGCCACCGAGCAGTCTGGCTTCCGCCGATATCGCCGTCACCATCGTGTCGGTGAGGATATCGATGACGACAAAAATATAATATGAAAACGCGTTCAAAATGTATGAAACAACCAAACCCACGATATCATGTCGTTATCGTTAACGCCTAATTTGAAAACGGCCAATACCTTAAGAGTAGATGTATAATAATACATTTTTGTTTCCTTATATGACTAATAATGAGACCACTGAAAGCGTACTTTACAAAGTAAAATTCATAAATAACAAATTTTATCACAATCATCATTAAAAAAATCTTAAAACCTATTCATATAATCACGTAAGGTAAGATTACGCATACGAGTAATATATAAAAATTGAATGTGATGTTGAAGTATCGTAATAAAATGCTTACATATATATCCTAGTTTGATTTCCACCTACACTTATATTTTATTAAGCACGTTTTTTACAAAATAGATGTAGTCCACTCTATGCGGATGAAAAATACCTTAAATGTGCGCTTAGTTTTATAGTCCTCTTGCTAAAAATATTTAAACATTTTTGCATACAAACAGAAAAGTGAAATAAAGTAAAATATTAAACCCGAATTATTACTTTTTAATAAAAGTCATAGACTGTATTTTTGTTACTTTGTCTTTAGTTAAAATTGTGAACTTAAGTCTTACTTGATAAAAATGCAATGAATAATTATCTTTCGAGCACTAATCGCAATATAAATGATCATTTAAGGTATTTTTCTATAGGGCCGTATAACTATATACGTACATAATAATAATAGTAAGAAATGATTAATTAGTACAAAATTATTAAGCATTTCCATTGCAAAAGTAATTAATGTCTCTGGATTATTCTAAACACTGTAAGGGCCTCGTTCACCATCTCCGAGTAGGCAGTACTCACTGAATAAATTCAAAAATGTGACAGAATTCGTATGAAATTATCTGTCAAGTGAGATACTCGAAACTTAATCATAGGTGGTGAAACAGGCCCTGTGACTGTAATAAGTTTTGACCAGGTTATAAACTCTCGATTAATTTTAGAAGATTATTTCATATACCTACAGCATCTCACCTAAAATCTATAGTTTACAATTCCTAGCGATTTATTATAAACTTACAGTGTTTACAATAAGCCGGTGACATATACGTATGTATCAGTATAAAAAAGCGTATAATATTGTTAAAATTAAATAAGATAGGTTATTTTAAAATATTCACGATATTCGGAGGGAAGTCTTAATATATACTTAATACTGAGATGTGTTACGGAAAAGAAAATTATTGAGAATAAATTAAATTACAAAATTTTAAGTACCTACCTACATTGTAAACCGATTAATTATATAAGATATTATTTGAAAAACAATTCACAATAAAACATAATAAAATAATATTATTAAAAAAATACATTCATCATACTTTTTTTACCCGACTGCAAGAAGGGTATCTATGAGCTATTACTGCTAAACTCTATTATACTATCAAATATAATTTAAATGGCAACGAAATTTCAACCTTAATTAATCGCTACTTTTATTATATAATATGTACTAGATCCAGCTAGACATTTAAGCAATTTTACGAGAAGATAGCAGAGTTCTTTATTTAAACATTATATAACTTACATAAATAAACAGAAATACTATAGGGTGCTAATATTACCTGAACAATCTAAGTTCAGATTGTAAAAAATATATTAAGCAACTAACATGAGTAAAACGATTGGGAAATGATGTACAGATAAGGTTGTTATTTTTTTAAGCATGTGTAGATAAAAATGTAATAAATATCAGAAATTTATTTTCAGCTAGGTCAAATTTAAAAAAGGTAATTTAGTACTTCGGAGTCATAAGCAAAAAAGTTAACATTAAAATATGTCCAAAATCTACACATATCAAGTGTGATCATACTTGGAGTGTTGGTGCTTAGTGAGGCAGCACAGAGGAAGCACACTGCACGGACTGTATGATAACTCCTTCCGGACTAAAATGCGCGTACACAGCAGTTTTATCGCGCACAGCTTGTTAGCCTAGCTACATTCTTATAAAACCTTTCCTACATTTCCGTTTACTTTCTAATCCTAGGAAATAAGTCAGTGTAAATAAATCTGTTTCGAGTATATACGGTTAAATGGATTTAAATAAATTCTATAAGGATAACAATATATCTTAGACACATAACCATACATGAGGGCCTCAGTAACTCCAATAATCATGATAGAATATACTAGGACACCAAGATTCTTTAAAAGGTACTAAGTTTTTTGTTTATAATAAGTTTTCTTTTTACAAATGAGTTTTTATTCGACTGTGGTAAAGCAGAAACGGGGAAATGTTTCTCATAACGAGCTTGGTAGTTGGCACATGTGTGAATAAAAAAGACAGTTATGGTAGGACCGCACTAGGCGGAACTGCACCGCAACGGAACTGAGCGACACGACGCGTAATTTTTTGGTAAGCCGCACTTGAACTGCAGCGAAGCGAAGGGAAAAGGAAAGGATCGAGCAAGAACAGGCAAGAAAAAAGCAAAGAAAATGGTTACATGACATATCAAATTCGCGAAATGAAGAAGGCGAATATGTTACGCTTTTGCAACGACTTAAAAAGGATCTAATAAGACTCCATACTCGTTTTAGAAAGTCTCAATAGAAATTTAATGAGTTATTACAAAATATCTCATCTGACTGACTATGAAAATGAAGTTTGTCGAACCGCACTCCGCAGCAGCGAAACTACACGTCGCGACGGGTAGCGACTCTTTTTGGTCAGTTGCTCAACTTTGCGCCGCAGTTCGGTTGCAGTGCAGTTCCGTTGCGGCTTAGTGCGTGTTGTCTTGTATAATTTCATATAAAGAATATTTTGACGCGTCCTGTCGCTCAGTTCCGCTGCGGTGCAGTTCCGCTTAGTGCGGTCCTACCTTTATCATAAGATAAGAAAATCAAAAGGTAATTTCATAATATCGAACTATATACAAAAATATAAAACCTGCATTGTAACCGGTATCTTGTAATACTGTGTTCCTAACTCGTTTTTCCTTTATATTCTTTAATCTGCATGATCCTATGTTTACAAAACAAACTTACTTTATAAATTATGTGAAAAATAGGTTTGCTATGTAGATTCGAACGAAGGTTTGTTGATCTGTTGCCGGTGCCCAAAAACTTTGAAGCGCGGGAACCTGTAGGAAAAAAAGTATTATGAATTCATAGTGACAACAGAAAATGTTGTAAATACATAGGAATTCAGGAAAGACACTAAACGTGTCCCGAGTAATAGATTGATTCGTTTTTTACTTAAGTGCACACGGGTATATAAGGTTTTTTTTTGGACTAATATACATATCCATCTCGTTACAATTTAGCAGTGTTTCTCCATTCTGAGCAACATTTAGGACCTCAAGCAGTTGTAAAATAAATGTGTGCGACTCCAAAAAAATCAGTTTTTTTAATATTTTTATCTCAGTAGGGGAGCCCCAGAAGGGATTTCGGGATTTACTAAAGCGCGGCAGATTAATATACAGGGGGATACCTTGTACCCGGTTAAGTACCTCCACCAAATATGAGGCCCATATATAAAGCCGCCCGTGAAGGAGATAGAATCAGATTAGTAAAAAAATAATGACCATCAGAAATTCTCGAGCGCGTCAGATTAAGGTAGGGTGAGTAAATTATATCCTAAAAAGTTTATATTCCACTAATCTGACAATTTGAGAGTGACGTAAAGAAAGGGGAGGGCAGCAAAGTCGTAAAAAAAAAACGTCATCTCGACATTCTCGAGCGTAGCTAATTTTTTTTTTATTTTGAAGGAAATGATTCAAGAATAATGAAAAATATATAATCTGACGATTTCCACAAGCCGAAATAACAAAAATTCGTCGATAAAGTTAAATACGTGCAGCTGCGTGATGCTTACATTTCCTTCTCCAGTGTTCTAAAGAGTTCCCTCAAAATGATATTTCCTGGGAATTTGAACTGGTTGTTGATTCGTACCGTTACATTTTGAGAAATTTTGAAAAATCTCAAAAAAAAAAAGTTTTTTATTATGAAAGTGGTTTTTTTGAAATAACTTTTAAACGGCTTTATCGATCAACTTCAAAAACTAATCCGCCTTTGAGCTTGAAAAACCACGTCGATCGCTACTAATCTGGTCAAAATCGGTTGATTCGTTCGAGAGACATCGTGAACGAAAGAAACCCGAAAAAATGTTTTTTCGGGATTACTCCGAAATTTTTGGTTCGATAATTAAAACTAGAAAATAACTTATGAGGATGATAAAACTGCGTTGAATGCCGCAAACCGCGTGAAAATTACTTGATCCATTCAAAAGTTATTGCGGTTTGAAGATTCCAAAAATAGTGTTCTATGAAACTTTTATCAGACTTTCGAGCTGGGAGAGCTCAAATATTATCTCTTTGAACTCAGCTCAAAATATCACATAAAATATATTTTGAGCTCAAAAATGATATAAGTACAATTTTAAGCGCCCAGGAATGGAATTAACTGGAAGTTGCAGGGGTTTTTTTGTCAGATCAGGCGAATCCCTCTAGATAATCGTCAGATTATGAGACAGTACGTTTAGAACATAAAGATGAACCATATATATCTTAATCTGACGCGAAAGTGCAAAAAAAATTCGCTATTTTGAAATACTCAAGTATTTCAAAATAGCGAATTTTTTTTGCACTTTATGAAAGTGGCCACGAGTTTGCGTCCCATCGAAATGGTCAGATTAGTGAATGAGATCTTTTTTTTTGGTGCACTTAACACTCCCTTAGAAAATCTGACGCGCTCGATTAAATTTCTTTTTTTCCATTTTCAACCCTTCCATACAACCACCCCCATCATGCTAACGATCAGATTAACATACGTACATTATTAAAAATACGTAGGGCATTGATGCTATCAATATCTGACGCGCTCGAGGATGTCCATGCAACAGTTTTTTTTTACATATTTAAAAGTCTATAGCCGTTTCCCCCACCGATGAAAAGGTATAATCATATAACATTTTTTTCTTCTTATCATCTAAGCTTTGCAACCCAATAGGTCTCTACGACGCTCGAGTAAATCCCCATTTAGCATCGTGGCCTCCCCTACTATTAACTCCTAACTTGAATTATATATAGTACATATATGTTGCTCGATTGAGAAAACTGAGAACAACGATTAGAACTGTTTTTTGTCCGGCACTTTTGAGCGCAGCTCCGAATCTGGACGGTTAAAAACTTTGTGTGCCCAAAAACAGTGGTAAATAGCATTCCTAGACAGCGAGACGGGGTCTTGGCAGGCAGGAAAGAGGCTGACGGAACGAATTGGATAGATTCTACCAAAACTGGAAGACGCGGTGAATAGCGATCATAAAAAATATGCGCATGGAGAATATCTGTCCACTTGAAGGGCTGAATAAACCGCCAACAAGACAAAAAATAAAGCAAACCTACCTTTGGAACTATCTTAGCTGAAGTCGACTTTGTAGCGTTCATCAAAGACCCCGGCACTTTGCGTTCATTGGGCTTGTTATTTGTCACGTTCGTCGTCTTGGGGGCAAAGGGCTTGTTCCACTTTTGCTGGTCCCTTGAATTTCGGTTGTCCAGAGCCCTGTATTTTGGTCCTTGATTTAAATAGACAGATATCTTCGTCTTCATTTTATTTTATGTTGTCGAGACAGGGGCTGGTTCTACGTTCATTGCGGTTTTTATGGCTGTAACAAGTTTGGATATATTATTATCAATCAATACTAATTTTTTCAGTGCGCCGATTTCGCGCAATGAGTAGGCATTTGTGTCCAGCACCCACAATATTGGGATAAACATCAGTAAAAATACATTTTATAATTAAATCTAATGACAAAACTGAGGAGTGACAGTATAATGAAGCAACCGGTGGGTACTTACATTCGGCGAAGCCTTTGGCATGCTTCTGCTTGGTGTAGGTGGCGTATCTGTTGCTGGTCTGCGACTCGCTGAGCGAGTCGGTGCTGGGCTCGGCGGTGCGCGGCCGCGAGCTGGTGGCCAGGCTGTCCTGCGACATGCTCGGCCGGCCCATCTCGCCGCGCCGCCCCTTCGCCGGGCTCGCCCGCAGGTTCAATTTAGGTAAATCGCAACTGACTTCTGTGTGACGGTTCTAAGTATCGAGACGTAGTTTTCTCGAACGAATGTGATTGGAGGGTACTTGATTCTCCATTTTACCAATTGCGCCGACTTTTCTAGCACCAAACTTGCGTACGAGTTCAGTAGAATGTCCGGTTTGAGTAGCGGCCAGCACATATGGCTCTGTCAATGGCTGAGAAGCACAAACGAGTTGTCCGGGAGATGCCAGTTTATGGCAGCCGCGAGGAAATTGTCCAGAGCTTGCTTACTGGCGTGGGGAGCTTCGCCAGAATAAGCTTGCTGGCGGCGATGTGTTGTGCTACATTTATGAGTCTATGTCACATGCGCGCCAACGCCTTCGGATCATCTACTGTTTTGTAAGGACGCCGCTACAAAAAGTAACCATTTGAATTAAACACCAAAATATTAAACATAAAAAAACAATTCGTAATCTTACTTTGAACAAACTACTTTAAAAGTTTGGTCATGGAAATGTTACGTACTTGTACAGAAGCATATCACACTTACCAGCGATGCCGCACCCGTACACTGTCTCGGCTACATTCTCAATGGTGAGATTGACGATATGATGCTGGTAAAGGCTTTGTTGGCCAAACTTTAGAGAAGTGCTTCGTAATCCTTCGTGTTGTAAATCATCCAGACCATACAGAAGAAAATGAAAAAATAAAACTTCGACTATACACATTTCACACAGCTGCAATATACAAGTAAGAAGTTACAAGACACATACTTTCAAATAACATGTATAATGTAAGTAGATATTTTATATTCACTCAATATTTCTAACTAGTAACGGCACTAGCTTCAAAATTTGAAGGAAAGTATGATCCATTTTTTGCCTTTTTATAGAGGCAAAGTTAAGGTGAAAGATAGAATCAGAATGAGGTCAATATTCTCGGCAGATTATGCTGATCTTAACATTTTAAATTTATTTTATTACCAGTGTATGGGAACAATATTAAGCCAAGGAAATGGTGTTTCCTAAAAGCGAACCTTTCACTTTATGGAACTTAATCATATTATTGCCTCTAATAATGTTGAGTTCAACGCCATCTAGCCATGGCCATGCTCGGGCTTTCACCTTAAGTTCAGTTATTATTGATTGATGCACTTACCTAGTGTAAAGACAAGAATACGCCGTACTCAGATATATTATGTTTCGGGCCCAAACCACAGTCAAATGCCAACAGTGCACTCATATACTAGTAACAACTGTAGAACTTTATACATTCAAAGCACAATTAGTGTTAATTTACTAATGTAAACAAGAGCTGAGACAATAAGAGAATAAGTAAAATACTGCGATTATTTTTAGTTAGATAATGGACAGCAATTATTCCGGCAGCCTATCTGATCTCAAGTGGTTCCCACTGCATGCATGTCTGCAACAGCAGCGGCAACACAGAAGCAATAAGATGTGTTGCCATCCTAGAGTCAGTTACTGAGGCTAAATAGACATTAAATGCTTTGATTACAAATGAGAAAGATACTACTCAATATACTCTACTATTCGCTAATTTGAAAGAAGATATCTATTGTGATATATCTAAGTTTATGATGTCATCAAAAGTAGGTTCATCTTTTAAGAATGTCCCAGAACGTTCCATGACAGGTATTTCTTTGAGAGGTGGGGGGGTATCTTTTTCGTCCTTATGAGGCTGTGGCTTGTTGGAGTGGGAGCTTAGCTGACTCTTGGACATGTTGCCCTTGTGCGTCCTGATATCAGCAAGCGATGAAGACTCTCTGTCATGAGGCAGTTGCCTGCTCGAGTGCGCAAGCGGACTCCGTTGGCTCTTTGACATGTTGTTCCTGGGCAAGTCTGACTCGACAAGGGACGATGACTCCTTTTCATCATAGTGAGACTGTTGCCTGCCAGGTTGGGAACGCTGGCTCCTTGACATGTTGCTCTTGCAAGATGTTTCCATTTCTTTTTTTACCTGTGGTAAGTAAAAATGTTTACTTAAAGAAACTGAAAATGAAGGATCGCGATCATTGTGCCTAAAGAGACAAGCTATCCAGGCTACCTAGGCAGACCCACTGTAGCCTCACTTCTGGGTCGAAAGCAAGTAAGAAAGTAAAATATATCAAGTTTACCTTCGGCACTATTTTCGCCGAGCTTGACTTTGTAGCGTTCATCAAAGATCCCGGCACTTTGCGCTCGTTCGGCTTGTTATTTGTCACGTTCGTCGTCTTGGGGGCAAAGGGCTTGTTCCACTTTTGCTGGTCCCTTGAATTTCGGTTGTCCAGAGCCTTGTATTTTGGTCCTTGGTTTAAATAGACAGGTATCTTCGTCTTCATTTTATTTTCTGTTGTCGAGACAGGGGCTGGTTCTACGTTCATTGCGGTTTTTATGGCTGTAACAAATTTGGATATATTATCAATCAATACTAATTAATTACTTTCAGTGCGTCGATTACGCGCAATGAGTAGGCATTTGTGTCCACCACACACAATATTGGCACAAAAATCAGTAAAAATACATTTTATAATTAAATCTAATGACAAAATTGAGAAGTGACAGTATTATAAAGCAACCAGTGTTTACTTACATTCGGCGGAGCCTTTGGCATGCTTCTGCTTGGTGTAGGTGGCGTATCTGTTGCTGGTCTGCGACTCGCTGAGCGAGTCGGTGCTGGGTTCGGCGGTGCGCGGCCGCGAGCTGGTGGCCAGGCTGTCCTGCGACATGCTCGGCCGGCCCATCTCGCCGCGCCGCCCCTTCGCCGGGCTCGCCCGCAGGTTCCGCAGATGTACTGGGCTTGAGTTACGTGACGACTCACTCGAAGATTCAATCTTCGGTAAGTGTTTATTCACAACAGACATTTTCTTATCTCTGTGCGATGGTTCTAAATATCGAGACGTAGTTTTCTCGAACGAATGTGTTCGGGGAGCACTCGATTTACTATTCACCAATTCCTGAGATTTAGTCTTCTTAGTTTTATTAAATTTAGCTCTTTCCTCTTGCGCTTTCGTTGTTCTTACTTTTGGTATATGAGGAGAAACAAACGGTTTCTTAAAATCACGGAGACCGCCGTTGCTTTTAAGAGTTTCGACAGAACTGACTGGCAGTATAGGTTTCGGGGTGTAAGGTACAAATGAAGCGCGCACTTGGGCTATGTCCACACTGCGAACCGTTGATGTTGAAGGTTTACTCTTGACTACCGACCTAGTTTTAAGTTTTCTCTCTGGCTGATGTGTGGGAGACGCAAGGGGCAGGGCGTGTGCGCCATACTTAATACAGCCGAGTTCACGTAATCTTTTCCGTAAGTTAGACGGCAGCTCCTTAAATATTTGTGTAGTGACAACTCTAGGAGCAGCTCGCACCAGGGCGCCCTCTACTTGCATGCGCCAGTTACTTGCGTGCGAATTCAGTAGGATGTCCGGTTTGGTGCTGCGGCCACTACGGATGTCTCTGTCAATCGCTGAGAGGTAACCATAAGCACACACGAGTTGTTCGGGAGACGCCCACTCGATGGCAGCCGCGAGGAAGTCGTCCAGGGCTTGCTTAGCGGCGTGGGGAGCCTCGCTAGGCAGCGGAGGGATGGACTGATACACCAGAGTAAGCTTGCGGGCGGCGAAGTGCGCTGCTACGTTTATGAGTCTCCGACACATACGCGCTACGCCTTCCGACCATCTACTGTTTTGTAAGGACGCCGCTATAAAAAGTAACCACTTGGATTAAACACCAAACTATTAAACACAAAAAAACAATTCGTAACCTTCCTTTGAACAAACTACTTTTATAGTTTGGTCATGGTAATGTTGCGTACTTGTTCATAAGTATATCAAACTCACCAGCGATGCCGCACCCGTACACTGTTTCGGCCACATTCTCAATGGTGAGATTGACGATATGATGCTGGTAGCACTTGTCCAACAGATCCGTGGGTAACGTGGCAAAAGCTTTAGTTGGCCAAACTTTAGAGAAGTGCTTTGTAATCCATTTGAGACATTTATGATGTAGATCATCGAGACCATACACGGATGACAATGGAAAGCATTCAAGAACTCCAACTATACACACTTCACATGGCTGAAACATTTGATTACAAAAATATACATTTTAGGCTGGCTTGGCAAACAGAGACAATGTAAGGAATATAATACTAGACAATGTTATACAAAGACGACGATGAAAGACACAAGAGCATGTATTACATAATTTTTCGAGGAGACAAGAGATCGTCGGTATAAAAGAAGAATGTCTCATAAAAGTTTAAAGAATACATTAGCAATTAAATAGAAGCAAGCAGTACAGTATTTTGGAACAAAAAATACGTTTTAATAAATTTATACCTTATGAAAATGATGGCAATATTTGGCTTTGAGCGTAAACATGATGGCTTCCTTTAGGCCTTCCAAGCTCAACATATCGGCAATTGTGGCCAGTTCCACAATGCTCACGGAATCCGGGATAGTCGCAAGACCAGAGTAAATGTGGCACAGGGCGAAGTATACCACGTTGTATGAGAACCTTCAAACACAATTAATTGGTAAACATTTTTAAAGTATCAAAACAGTTTATATATAATTAAATAAAAAATAAAAATTAATATTAATTTAAATTATTATATTAAATTATTAATAAATAAAAATTATACGCGGTTTTTAAAATTGATAACTAACATACACAAAGCACAAAAAGGTACATATCTCAGCGAGAGAGAATTAGAATAAACCAAGTGAATCTTTTCGAACTTGGTGATTAAACTCATATATGGGACGTTCGCCTTGCATAGAATGGTGCGTTAAGGCAGAGGTCCAAACACCCTTTTTGGGGGAGGCCTATGTCCAGCAGTAGACGTCTTTAGGCTGGGATGATGATCATTTCGAGCATGGTGACTGTCAGCAATCCAAATTCAAAGATAGGTCATCAGATACTTACGGTGGCAGTACTATGACGTTGCCTAAACTTTCCACCCAACCGCCGCTCAAGATACCGGCAAAGTACTGACATCTAAAACAGAAAGAGATTCATGTCAGGGGGAAAGTGTTTTGGATTATTCTTATTGCAGAAAAATAAAAATAAACGTCGCTATGAAAATCGCGGTGGAAGAAGATAATGCATTCGCGGTCACTCACATATCGTCAATAATGTTAGTTAATAAGTAATATATAGGTATATTCATTCATGTATTTGTGCTAAATGAACAACAAAGCATATGAATCGCTTCTTTAAGCTTAGCACCGAGATAGAAAGCTTGCAGCAGCGGTCCGCTCAAAAGCAGTCCACGTTCAGACTGTGCAACGCGCTCCAGAAGATGAATGAATTGCAAATATCTCTGGAGCGCTAATTTAAAGAAGACCAACGAAATAATCAATATACGAATCGCATTGTAGGTAGCTAGGCACTATTGAATGCAAAGCACTTTGATCGATATCGATCTCACAATATGTGTAAAGCTACAATCAACGTAAACAATGTGTAAAACTTAGAATTTAAAGTGTGAACGGATGTGGTACAAAACTGAGATGTTACAAGGTTTCAATTTTTTTTTCTCAATTAGATGCTAATTCTGTCCGTATGTTAGAAGCATAAGAAAACAAAATACAATACCTGGAAGATAAAATACACTTATGTGCTTTAAATCTCTTTCCCGATACTTCCACAATGACATCAGGCGCTATTTCTTCCAGAAACATTCTTAGCAAATCTTGACCGAGACGCGACGTACAATTTTCTATTAAACTCGACGTCTGACTATCTGTTGTACTGTTTCCTACGATAATATTCCGAAGTTATTAATGTGTTTTCGTTTTAATCTTCTCTTTATTATATACAAACATAAAAAAATGGTAGTAGAAACAAACTAGTGGCATAGAACTGTTATCTGTTGACTCATACTGGACAATAAATAGGATAAATGTCTGTCAATATTATTAAATTGTTAAAACATTATGAACAGTAGACCACTACTGTAGATAAAGCTTAAGTTTAAGATAACACAACAAACCGTTCTCAACCTTTGGATTAAACAGACTATACAGTGGCAAGTGTACAACCAATAAAATCTAAAGGACCATGGGGGATTTTGTATGGAACCCGTCCCCACCCTTCAACAGTCATGGGATGCGTCTCGATTTGTTCACTGGGACCCAGAAAAGTCTAAAGTAGCTGTGTTAGTTTCAAAATCAATTGGGTTTATTAAAAAAAAAACTTTTACTTTTAACTTTTATAAAGAATATATTTTATTTTTGAACTAAAATGTTTTTTTCTATAAACAAAAAGCATATTTTCACGTAAACAAATGACTATTCTATACAAAAAAAAAGAATACTTGCTTCTCTTGGTTTGAGAATCAAGTATTAACAGTATTTAGGCAAAGGTAGCGTACAGGATATTATCAGAGATATATTATGGACCGTGATTCCGTGTCCTCTGTCCAGGCCGCTATTGGCGAATTCAATGTCTTTCTAATATCTGTTGGCGTTCACCAAGGTTCGGCTCTCAGCCCGTTCTTGTTTAACGTTGTGCTTGATGTAGTCACGGCAAACATTCAGGATCAGCCTCCATGGCTAATGTATGGCGATGACATCGCCTTCGTTAACCAGAAGAAAGCCCATCTTGAGCGCAAAGTCAACATTTGGAAGGAAATGTGTAAATAAAAGAGAAACAAATATATGAAAACCAACTTAATATAAAACCTAAACCCCACGTATTTGACCTATGTCACCATAGTAAAAAGTTCTCTATTCTAGTAGATCTTTCAAATGACACGTGTTTCTAATCTGTTGGTTGGTGGGGACGTTTCTTCCCATGGTCCTTAGTATCTATAAGACTAGGCCAGGTACTTTTAGAAAAAAACTAGGATAACTTACCAAATCCTGAGCGACAATTGCTGCTCTGCATACTACTTATTTCAGACATATCTGACCCTGGCTCATCGGGATCACCCAGAGTTATAGAATTCCCCAATCTCAAAGGTGATCGTGTTCTGCTCGACAGCGAACCGGGCATGCTTCTACTAAACTCGTTCCTCAAATGGGGAAATAATCTATTCAAACTTAACGCATTTTCTGAATGAAACGACGTTATAACATCAATCGATCTGGAGTTGCTAGAAAATGCTTGTTCACCCCAGTCAGGAATGGATCTTGTCATACGTACATCGACTCTACTTTCGACTGAGATCAACGCTTCCGTTTTTTGCACTGGCTTGTCTAAGTCTGACAGTTTTACAAAAAGATCTTTGGCTTCATCAGCTGAAGCGTCTTCTTGTTCGGGTAATTCTTTAGTCGAAGACATTTTGCCCCCACTTTTTTGCACTCGCGACTGGTTAGTTTTGGGTGTAAGATCTGCAAAGGAATCTTCTAAAACTTCTGGAATTACTTCATGCTTCTCCGGGATTGCAATGATTTCTGAAATACTAATATTAGGATCGTTGCACAAAGATTCATATTTCTCAAAAATAGAAACGCTAACATCACTTTCTTTCACAGTACGTTCGGTAGTATTCGCTGGAGTTTTAGAATTCCGCGAGGTTGACTTATTCTCAACGCTTACAGAATTCTTTTTTGTCATGGAAGAAGACAATCTGGTAGGCATGTCTTTTAAAGTTGATTTATCACCTAGATCTATATACATAGAAAATATATTCTTTTTTTCGTTCACCACCTCATCCGAAGCTTTAGAATTCCCTGAATTACTATCATCTGTTTTTGGACCACTAGACATATCCACCACCCAAGCTGAAGCAGAACTTGTTCTTGGTTTTCCTTGACTGTGGTCCGTTGACTGCGGTAAGTACGCGCCAGTTACTATAGGTGTATTTTCCAGCTTAAATTTCGGTAGAGGGCTACTTTCGTGACTACTGCCAACCTGTGGTAAGTGATCTTCGACCGACACGCCTCCCGACAGGATCGGAGGAGAATTACTTCCTTTTCTTTGCTTTGTTGTAAAACTATCTGAATCTACAATAGTAGTATTGCTTTCGCTGTCTTCTGACTCATATTGTTTATATGTTTTTAATGACAGTATTGAATTGTTTGGAGTGTTGGACATAAAAACTGCACTAACTCGAAGTGATCTGTCTTTGTCAGACATATAGTTAGCACTCTCGTCTACTTCTGCACTTTCTAGTTCTGCTTGTGTTGCATTTTCAAATGCATTAGTGCACAAGGAATCTTCTGTAATCGGAGTCATTTCAAAAATAGTAGGAGATAAATCTTTTTGTATAGAATCAGGGTCTTTCTTTTCTGCTTGTTCCAGGGAATCTTCATTGTCGTTACTTTCCGACCAATCGACTGGACTTATATCCGGTTTAATAGTGGAACAGGGTACCGGTTGACTCGGTGCGGGTAAAATATCCAATTTAACATTAGACGCAAGCGCGTTATCAGTAGTTTGAAATTTTATAGTCTCTTCTTCTTCATCAACTAAACTAGAAGCATCTATAAAACAAGCTGTTGATTTAAAGGGGGTGTTTTGTACTAAATTAGGTGACTCCAAACACTGCCGTCGCTCATTGAGTAAGAACTTTTCACAAATTTCTTTTTCTATTAATTTAGGTGGGTATACAGACTCCCAAGAACCAGTTTCCGAGGATAAGGAAGACGACTCTAAAATTACAATTTCTTCATTTTGTCTCTGTTTTTCTTCTTTAAGAGATTTGCCACAGAGTTCTGTGAAGGTATTTTGACCATTATAATCTTTTTCAGAAGATGTGCCATTCTGTTTTGATCGCTGAATGTGATTGTTTTCTGCTAACGAACCAGGTATGGATATTGCAGATATGCTCGCATCGTCAGCAATCAAATCGTGGAGAGTGCTCTCAGATAAAGACATATTTGTTAAAGTAACGTCCTTGTGACTATTGACGCTACCCAACATTGCTGTATCTTCTAAGCCTGAATCTGACAAAGTGTAAATGTTTTCCATTCTGGATGTGACGTTTTCAACATTTACTTGATGTTGGAAACCAGACGAGTGAACGCCCGGAGAACAGGCGTATGCGGCAGACAGATAATCTGAAGAAGAGCTGGGTTCATCCGTAATTAAACTATCAGGTGAATATGGAGCGTCCAACGATTTTTCAGCCCCCAAAGTAGGTTTGGTTATATTCTTACTAGTATTACGTCCAGTTGTTTCACTTAACGGTAATATCTGATTAGTTTTAAAGTCTTTATCGGCGACTGTGTTTAGATTATTTTCGTGTTTTGGAGAGATTTTATCTTTAAGACAAATGTTATTCAAAATATCACAACTACTGGAATGTTTGACTGTTTTGGAAGTATGACTAGAATTAAGGGATAGCGAGGTTGGCTTATTGAATTGCGATTTTTTTACTTGACTGGTATCTTCGGCTTGACCTTTTATAATGGAATGAAATGCATTAGAGAGTTCGTCTTGCTCGATGAGTTCCTTATCAAGTAAATTTCCTTCAATGGGAACTAGTGCATAGTATTCTTTTGTTAACTCAGTGCTTGGACTAGAATGAATTACTTTCTGGACGTCATTATCTACGTATGGAGTAATGGACTTCGGTGTTGAGAAAACCTCAGGTTCTTCCCCTTCTTCCTTGGGTTTGTTGGGCTTGGCTAGGACAGGTTTTATAACACTTAAATTGCGTTGCAGATACTTAATTATTTCTTTTTCTTCATGTTGAATGTTGCATTCAGTATACACATCACTGCAACAGAATAAATGAACATCATCAAGAGCGTCGAGGCCAATAGCATTGTCTAAGATTTACTTCGCAACTCATGAAGTGTTCAAACGTTCAATGAAATGATCAAAAAAATATCTGGTAACAACTGACTTATACCAAATTATACTTGGACCAAACTATTAGTACATTGTAGTCGATCAAGGCATTGTATTTAACTGAATAGGTTTTGTATTAGCATTGTTAACCTAGACAGTAAAAACCATCACTGTATAAGCACCAATAAATCCATTTACTTTATTGCGGCGGCACTTTAAACACCTCGATCTTCAATTGACAGGAAATCAAAAAATATTTCCACTCAACTCTTGCAGGTCTGTGAAGTTTCTTCAATTGCATTTATTTATCTTTTATTGTAAGATTGAGACTGTTCTTCTTCCATGGTAAATGTCTTCAGAGTGGGCACTTTTGTATGGACTCCGTACCCAGTGCTGAATCAATTTGTGGCATAAAAATGACATTTAGAGGGTGAAATTTGTAGCTTCATTTTTATTGTACCAAAATTGAGACTAATAGTAAATAAATAATTACTTTCCATTTGTTACTTTTTATTTAGAATATCCTTAATTTATATGAAAGTAGCCGGTCATTACCACGATATTATAGTCAGGAAGTAAGATAACTAGAACTAGTAAGCGAATGGTAGTCAGACAGCGCATGGTGGTCAGAAGGCAAGCGTGTTGGAGTTACAAAGCAAGCTTATTAAGTAACAAGGGAAGCATATTATAGCCAGATACAAAGCACAAAGAAGGCGATGAGGAAGAAAGTTTTTATCGAGTAAATATTTTTGTATTTTATGTAAAACAAATACTTATACAGGATGTCGCACAACAGTATTACGATTTTAAACAAAAATAAAAATGGAGTGCATAGGGAACTACATCCCACGATGTTGATAAATGTTTTGCTTCTTGTTTTCATATTTAAGAATTATCGTATTTGCCATACATTTTGTTCCAAAACTAAAAAGAAATCTTAAAAGTAGAACCGCATTAATCCGACAAACATTTGGCAAGGCGGGTTATCAAATTTGTCAACGTTTTTGAAAAGTCTACAACTTGTCATTTAACAACTTACAGATACTGATAAAACTATATGAAATCGAAATGTACTTAATACATAATACACGATATGGGACGTAGTTAAAATGAAACATCACAATATAAGTACCATAAGGATTACTATAAAATTAAATTTATTACGGCTAAAGCACTAGCAAAACCACAACTGGACATATCGATACCAATCAATTACATACTGTTAAAGGCAGGTACGATTATAACAGCCGCAGGATTAGACAGGGTTCGGTTAACCGCAAGTCAACTGTTTTATTGTTTGAGAATTATTATGGCGGTGGCCTACTATTCCTGTATACACCGTGTCACAAACTTCGACGCACAAACGCGTACCATGGCCGCATGGATCTAATACATGACTCTTAACACAGCAGTGGTAGTTTTCTAAGGGGTTTTCTTTAGTTTTACAAGAAAAATCTTTTTCTTGTAAAACTACTAAATCAACCCCGACAACATCTTTATTTAAAATATAAATATATTTCATTCAAATGCGCCTTCCAAAACTCATGTAATTCATCGAGACGTGCTGTGGGTCCCTTATTTGTACAACATCATGCTGAGTAGATAACCTTGTTTTCAGTCACGACATACGTTTACCTACGCATCTGTTTGCTACTTCTTTATTTTTATTTATATTTTCCCTATACTAACATAATTTAAGCACATACCATCTGTTTATACGACAACTAATCATTATTAATGCTATTTTTTTTTCTTACATCTATGTCATAAGAAAACAATACTTTTGTTTAATTTTAACTTACTGTGTGACAACACCCGGTATAAAAACAAAATGATCTAAGTCTGGCGTATTATAGAATGATTTATGTAAACATTGATGAATTTTTAACATGAAAAGCATACTTTATCACGTGTTTGAATACAACTAATGCTATACAGGTAGATTTTTTAAAGATGGGGTTCATTCAGGGTATACCTCATTTAAAAACAGTAGAGCTAAGTGCTCAGAAAAACTATGAGCTCGATATTCGCGAGAATAAAACAATATATTTGTCTCTCGTATCTTCACATTTTACCCAGGAATAGTTTTGGAAAAAGACCCAGCAATCATGTCATTTTGCTGCAGTGATCAGCAACTAAAAATGCTGTCCTAATTTTTACAAAAAAAAAAAATCCGAGCTCTGACCCGTCCCATTTAAAAATTCACCTGTTTTAACATTAATATAACTTTTCGCGTACAAACTACATTACAAAAGATACCAGAATAGTTATTAATACAGGTAAATTAAATTATTTAGCGAGCCTTCACAGGACAAATGAATATTGATATCTAAACAAGACATAGCAAAAATAAACTTATTTTCTAAACTCATATTTCAGGTAACTACTTAAATTATGAGTTTCAAAAATCTATTTTGTCCTAAAGAGATATCGATAGCCATCAATCTGCAAAATTTCGGTAGTTAATTTAATTTTACCCTGTATACCAAATGATCATCATACCTTATGAAAGAATATATTTCATCAAAAGTATTGCGCTCAATGTTCACATGCAAAAATGTATGTAGTTGGTGATAAAATTTATCAGTGCGTGCTCTTAAAATGCAAGAATGAGTCAGGATCTTTAATTTCCCACACACCACTTCAAGATCAGAATAAATCGATTCATCAAAAATTCTGTAACAAGTAAATGTAATGAAGCATGGTTAATTAAGAAGCAGCCCTTTAAAGTAGTACTTACCACCTATAAGCACCATAACCTTTGTTAGTATTGACAGAGCACAAAATATACAAACAAAATAAACGTTAGACCAACATAAAGATTCTTTATTATTTGACCTTTTACGAGAATATGAAATCAGTCACTTATTAGTAATAATGAGTATGTTATGTTACGAAAAAGCTTATGACAATCCTATTAAAAAATAGGAATCAGCTCCCGATCTTAATATCCAATCCTCAATCTAAGTTATGAAAGAGAAGAACAACTAAAATATCGAAATTCACACTAAAACTAAATCAAACGTCAAAAAGTCTGTACATTGGTATTTTTTACACAATAATTGGAGGGCAAACTAAATACCTACCTACATAGAAGGGCAGTCGATCGCTTTTAGAAATTGTCCCTCTTTCCTTTTGTCAGCGAGTGTGCAGCACATGACAATGGCTCGGATGGACGGGTTTCAATTAAGAACTGAACATTTTTATCTCAATCGGTCGAGTAAATCCTGTGATACAGTTTAACCTCCCTATTGTGTGTCATCCTATAGAAAGTGTTCAATTATAAGAATTTTATTAAATTGCTATCGCGTATGGTGTAGTAACATGTATGTTATAATTAAGTAACTAGTTTCATTTAACGGAAAAGTTTGATTGATAGTATTTTAGAAACACGGTGTGGTAATCTGATGCGTATATCGGTTAGATACGATATTGTTTTTCAACATCCACCTTACCAATCGTACATACTATAAATGATACAATACTATGCTCACAACTGCTCCTCTTTAAAAAAGAAAAGAATGCTGAATTGCTTACTTTTATTCCACTCTTTGATCAGACTTAGTTTTTTGACCATAATTAAGTTTATATTCATTTTTAAAAGAAATACTTCAGACTTGGGTTGTAACGAAAATAACTAAATTAATTCTACCAAAATAAATTATTGTACCACTTTTTCAATAAGTAAATAAGAATTTTAATTGAATCCGTATTTACAAAGATTCATAAATTGATACATTTGGCACAATAACATTTTAAGAAACTGCAATTTAGCAAAATGTTCTATTTAAATTAACCATGAATATTAACAGACAAAAGAATGATAAAAACTTAACTAGGGGTTTCAGAACAATTATTTACAACTTGTATTTAGAACTATAGTAGGTAGTTGGTTCATGGAAATAAAAGAAATATTAACATAAAACTTAGATTTTTTAAATACATAATGTGGATAGGTACATTTTTACAAAACTACATCACATCTTTGAACAACCACTAATGAAGACAGGTAAGAATTTGGATTGGTTACTAAGACAAGGGTAAGTCATGATTATCCGAGTTATGTTGCATTCCAGAACGAGAAACAGGCAGGTTTATAATGCCTATCACTATTAAATAAGAAAAAATAAAACAAAAAAGATAATACCAATTAATTGCTATTGATGTGCCTGGTGGCAATGATCACCGTCTTGGTGCGTACTCTGTGAGATATAAATAAGAATAAAATGTAGGATTTACAACATAGTTCAACTTGGCTAGAACTGCTCCCAGAATAATAAATCAACACAAGGAAATACACTTATTTTTAAATTGTAGGATGACAGTAAGAAATATTATGTGTATTGTGTCAGATCTTCAAACTAATGTAGCGTTGACTCGGGCAGAAATTGCGTCACAATTCTGCAGAACATATGTTCAGTATTCACTGCAAAACACTGTTTAGAGCCATCATCTTTTGGACCATCATTTCTATCCATATTAAAGACTATACAGCTAGACCATGAGGCATGAAGAGGCCTTTACAACTGAAATTCTCCCCGATGCCAAGCATCACAGATTCAAATGATTGGATTTAGGACTCATTGTCAGCTGTTGAGTATGTGTATTATGAAAGGAACAGTTACCTCGCAACATCATCCTCCAGCTGCCTCTGGAGGTGGAGCTCGAGCTGCGACTCCTCCGTGCAGGCCGAAAACTGATCTGCCGGCCCCGGCTTATAGTTCAAGTGAGAGACAGGCATTAAGCATTATATCGTCCCTAAAAAGAATAGATAGATAGACTTATAAAAGATTGACAATATTTTTTGAGTTGTGGGTTTAATCAGGAATACGATTCCCCTTAAATAATAATTTTAATCATGTGTAGCTTAATTTTAATAATTTATTTATAATTTTAATAATGTATAGATTAAGCAGATTAAATTAAATTATTATGTATTATTAATTAGTTTATTATTTTTAAGATTATTTTATGTATAGTGTTTTCTGGGCCTCAGTAGCCTGAAATAAAGGATTTTTTATTATTATAATTTAAAACAGTAATACATCTGTCATTTTAGTTGTCATTCTGTTTTGTTGAAACTTTTCCCATCTTACACATTATTAAAATTAACTAATTAAAACTCCAATATTACACTCATCAAATTAGTGAAAATACATTCAACCTGACATTGAATCACTTACATAACAACAACTGTTTTAATTTATATTATTTTAGGCAGCTGTGTAAGTAAATCCTTCTACTTCTCTATTGTGAACAGTTGACACATTATTGCATACCCATCAAAGCTCTTTGGTTTTTGAATATCCTTTGAGACTGTATCATTATATTTTATTAAATCTAAGCAAAATTTTATGTCATTTTATATTCTGATCATGTTTCCATTGTGTTCAGTGTACAAACGTCATCGGCAAATAGCACACTGTAGCATTAATAGGCTTCTATATCTAATTTAAATTCAAGTATTGTGATGGATCTTCACTACATTGGATCATGAGTGCAGTGAATGACAGACACTAGCTTACGCATTCTACATTTTAATTATTTGATTTTTTGCAACTTCACTTTTAAGTATAAATAATCCCACAGGATTAAAAATCAATATTCCACAAGTAGTTTGCAAAACTAAAGTAGGAACAAGCCTGGTAGGGCTAAGGAAATGTACAAAGAATTACCATGGCTCTAAAAAACAAAGGGCACCTGAAAGAACATTAGATTTTGGTCAGTAAAAGTCTGCCAGACCCTCTCACTCCACCCACAGTGGAAGAAGTTATTTGATGAACTGAAAAACTGGTATGATTGTGCACTTTTGAAATGGTTTTCTAAGGAGATTAGTGGTTCCAGAATTAACATCACCAGATAGAACAATTTTAAATTTATTGACAATTGGAAGTCATCTCAAGGGAAATCCTACTATATTCAAGGGCATAGTGTACTTCCATATGGCGAGTTTCATTTTTTCAATTTTATTATTTTTGCACCCCACTAGGAATTTGGTCCTGTATCGTGGGTATGTCATACACAAAACAGCCAGATCCAAGACACTTTTCTGTAGGCTATATAAATATTTGTTCTGTGTCAGAATTGAACCCGTGCTACATGACTATACTCCGTTTGTTTAGGTAGTTAACTAAAGGTAAACAGTCTTGGTATGTCTTTTTATATATTAAAGAGGTCGTATATAATATACACAAAGATTATTTAAATTTAGTTTATTAGCTAACATCGATTTAGATAAATAAGTACCTATTTGCAAAGATTTTTACATAAAATTTATAGACAACTTTTAGATAAAAAGACATGCCAAGATGGTTTACCTTTAGTTAACTACCTAAACCGACGGAGTATAATAATTGATCACTCAGCCAATGCCATAAAATATCATCCAAAGAAATTACAAAACTAAATGTGTTGCTTGCTCTAATGCGTCAACCCGTGAATTCAAACAAATACCAAATGCCGGCGTTCAGAGAGGATAAACAGTGCTTTTTCTTCATAATGTTAGTTTTAGATTTAATAGGTAATAAATACTGTATTTTTACACAGTAGAGCGGTAAAATTAATAATTGAAATAGAAATAAAGGTTGTTATTTTTGGGGCTATGAAAGTATGAAGCCAAACGGCAAAAATATGTTATTTGATTTGTAAAAAGTACATAATATGTAGCACCACGATACTTCATGTTTATTGGAAATTTACATGTTTGTGCCCCATGCAATAATATTAAAAAAAAAGGCAGTTTCTATTTGACTATCTGATATATAATAATAACTTGTGAGATGCCGTTTCATGTAAAGTAGGATGAAGTGAAATAAAAAGGTGAGATTTTTTAACTTATTTTGATACACCACAATACTTTCTAAATAGTTTAATAATATGGTATTACAAAGGGATGTTCTGTTTTGATAAATACAATTACAGCAGACACCAAACATCCAAGTGGTGGATCCATTTAGATTGTATTAACTATTGAGGGATGTTTAGAATTTAACACAACCCCTGTATTTTTCATTTACGAATCCTAAAAATCAATTACTTAAGATTATATTCACTTTGTGTATTCAAACTAATTATTGTATTTATATAACACTGATAACAGAATAACAATACTTGACACGATTTTATTTCATTTCAATGAAGACTTTTTTCTAATAAGATACAAGTTTGAATAGACGACCTACCTAGTCATAATAAAAAAAGGTCTGGTAAATAATTTTAGTGATGACGTTATTTTGAGTTGCAATGTAGTAAAACGAGTTAAACTATCCTCATTACAATTTATATTAACGATTTTATGATCTATGTATGTTCTCAACAAGTCATATTCCCTGAATCCTTACCCCACATAACAATATTATTTCGATACAGCAAATACTTCGAAGACACGTAGACAAGACTTTCCATAATACAATACGATTTCAATAGAAAAAGTGTTAGTAAGTAAACAATCGGCGTTTCACTAAAGGTCAATCGATTTCTTTACACACAGTACTGTTGGTATATCTACCTATTACATCAACCTACCTGTACATACCCATGAAACTGGTGAATCTCAAACTAGCGCCATTATTCCCGACGTCAAATACGTTCAAGACAAAAATATGTGACGGTAACACTAACCTTTTGTCTCCAACTTATCGTATCTTTAACGCCGATAACAGTTAAATCACTAAAGAATTTCCAGCCACTACCGCTCACTACTGCGCGATTTTGCTAGCTTGTAATGTACTAACCGCGGCGAATCCTCCGAAGTCGAAAACAATCTATAAACTTTTTACAGTGTTCCCGTGCTCTGATTTTAGATTACCCCGATTTATCGCTCCAATCCACAGAATAAGATTTATTTCGTGCTACAGCCTGATTACATTCGTGCTGCAAGCTAAATAAAAAAAAATCAAAGTTAGGTAAATTACTTAAATTATATTACTAACTATACATAAGTACTTTCACTTCAACATTGCATTTAGAAGATAATGGGGTATGTGATGGCTATGCATTACTTTTTTGTACGGATAGAGTTATGTTTTTAGAATATAAAGTTTGCAACTATTATACATAGGATTAAATCCCTATTGGAGTCAGTAGTATTTGATTAAAAAAGGAATTAAAGTTCGTTTTTTAGTCTCTGAGACTAAAATGACATTACGTGGATTGTCATACTTGTCACAACACAAAAGAAATGACATCATGACTATTCTTCCTATGTCCTCGCTCTAAAATAACAATTTTCGTCCAGCTGTCATTCAACTCATGCTATGTAAAAAAAGACTGTTATTTAAGTAAATGAAACCCTTCGTGACACTGGCAGAATAGTCGAAACCGGCTCAATTGCCACATAAGAAAAAAAAAGTAAATGAAAGACAGTGTCAAACCTAATAAGAGTTGCTTCAAAAATTCACGCAAATCTAAAACATGAAAGTACCCACATTTGGGAAAATTTACTCTGAAGTTGGAACACAGGTTTTCAATGTTACCAACGTTAAAAATCAGTTCATAGTAATGTATTGACACCTCAGAGCTAAGAGTTCGTCCCTAATTTTATTATATCGAATAAAATAGAAAATAAACTTGCTGCATCTAAGAATATGAGCAATGTAATGGTTCTATTACTAGCCAGACCAGTTTTAACTGAGGAACTGATCTGCAGGTGGAGACCACATTTACCCATTTGTGCTCGCCATTCGCCATGTCGTTTGACGAAGCAAGTTTCTGCTAGCGTCTTCACCCACGTGAAAATAGCTTTTCTCCTGGTTTCTCTACTTATTTCAGCCTTCTCGATTTTGGCTGGGCGATGGTTGCTAACTCAGTAATCTATGAGTCTTTTTTTGTGAGTGGCCTCTCACTGGTCGACCTGTGAGGTTGTGATCTGTTTTACCGAACTAGCCTGTGGCGACCCTGAAAAATTAAAGCATCCAGCTTGCAGGGCTCACAAAACCTAAAATTAAGCGGCTACATTCTAAAGCACGTCGACTTAATATGTCACCGCTGGGAAGGACAGTAAGGGACGGTCTGAATCAAATGACTAACTTTACGGTCCTGTGTCCCCTAGATGGGGGAGTGGAGGGCTTGCGGTGAGTGGTCTATAAGTTGATCGGTGTTTCACCGCAACTTTCACACAGGTTTATATTGGAGATTTTCTCGGGCCAGTAAAGATCGAGAATACAGCGAAGACAGAAGTTGATAACGACCTGGAGTTGAAGCGAGATGTCCTTTGTGACCTTTCACGTTTCATAACTACACCCTACCATCTGAAAGGATTATTATAATATTTAGGGAATACTGAGCGAGCCAGGATTTTGCCTTTTACATATACAGAAGTGCACGAGGCAAAAAGAAACCGCGATGTTTACACATGCGAGCTCGCCATCACTTACGTAAATTTGTATTATGCGACAAATTAGTTGATACAGAAGTTTTGAAAATTTTCTCGTTTTCTATTTATTAAACGCATAGGCGCATAGCGTTTTTGAGCCCGAACCCCTAGGGCGACAAAACCAACGCTCGTAATACCTCCGTACTTAGTCCAGCGAAGCGAGGAAATATAATAAAAAGGTCAGGTTGAACGGTGGGGCAACTACGCTGTGGTACGCCCATGACTGATTCTTAGCTTATCTTGCACGAGGCATGATAAGAAAGGGGTGATGTTGATAATTTACCGGGAGGGAGAAATAAGAAAAGCAAACCTGTTTGGACGACGTGACCCTAAGTTATGATGCGGTAGGACAATAACAGATCAAAAAGGAACGATAAAGGATCGCCAGCTTTGCTGTTTTTATTGGCCTAGCCCAAACAGGTACATGCATACACCATTAATTATTCATCACATAGGTTCATGATCACGTACATATTATTAGGTATGAGAATAGGTACCTACCAAACTCACGAATGGTATTATTGGTAGGTAAATTTTTATTGTCTCAAACTCATTGGAAAATATAGACGTAATGATATGAAAAGAGAACCCTGGGCGGGACCCTGGAATGAAGGCAAAGAAGGAACAGGAGTGGGTTTTAGTCAGTAAAAGTCTGACAGGCCCTCCCGCTCTACCCAGAGCGGGAGAAGACATACCGTTGATTACCCACCTTAAAAAACTATTCTACACAATACGTAGGTAATGTATACAATACCCTCACAGACCAACAAACCTTTCGTATGAAAAATTATTTGTTTTATACTTTGCCTAAGTATTCTAGAGAATATCGAATGCGCAGCCGGAAATTTGTGCAGAAGTCGAGAGCAAGAAAGCGTAGTAAAACGTGAGTGAAGTGGGCCCTCGCTTACGACCTTGCACTTATAGGGACCTAGCGCTCAAGGGTCCCTGATGCCTTTAGCCATCCAGAGCCACAGTAACTCTATCAAACAATCCCGTAGTCCTAGCCGGCCGGTCGTCCGCAGGCCCACGCGTTTGATCCGCCAGGAAGCATCCAATCATCTGATTACTAAAGTCCAGGGCGTCTTCTGCAACTGCGGTGTCTTAATGTCGTTTCCCTCATGATTTCAGCTAGATCATTCAACCACATTACTGATTCGCAGAAGGTGGTGATTTCTTCCTTTTTCCTTATCTTTCACATTTTGATGATGTCACACTTGGCTCTATCTCACCTGATGGAAAGTGAAGATGTGGTCGACAATAGAGCAGGCTAGTCCAGAAGTAACTCACTTCACTCTAGCTGATTGCAATCCTTTGGTGGACGCACAATAATGGTTTCCAAAACATCTTGTGTAGGTGTGTATATGTATGGGATGTTCACTGTGTACCTACCGGTGGCACATAGCTGGTTTGGCGGAATTAAATGGTGCACTTCCGATGCATGCTCCCCAAAATGCAACCAGTAGAAAATCTGACAGGCTAGCAACTCAGCATCGATGCTCGAAAAGAAAATTTATGTACAAACCATCAGGGAGTCCCAGCATTAAAGGACAATGGAGCTGATGAGCAGCCTACGACAATCATTCAGATTGATCGATAATTCAGGAAGAGCACGATTACGCAGTCGCAGATGGAAGCTTACTAATAAGGCTTTCATTCCAGATTCTGTCGAAAGCTTTCCCGGATCTCTCAATGGCCTCATTCCAGATTAGGAACCCAAGAAGATCCTCTTAAGTGGTAAGTGATTTCTGCGAAAAGAGTATTGACGGTCACTTAGGAATTCTTAGTTTCTAGTTTCTAGGGATACCAGGAACTGGCAGAAAGCTATCTAGGAGCTTAACGTTGAGACAACGGTTGTGTACACGTTCCATACTTTTACAGAAGACGGACATTAATGAGATAAGCCTGTAATTAGTCGGATTAACTCAACTATCCTTCTTGGGAGCGGGCTGAACGGTCACTTGATTCCAAGCAATCGGCCTTTTTCATTCCTTGACAAAAGTCGAAATTGGTGCGTCAAAATAGGTGACATTTTTGGCGCGGGATGGCGTGTCAGACTTTATTGATGTAAACACACCACTTTGTTCTTTTTTTGCCTTCGTTCCAGGTTTTCCTTTCAGAAGCCAACCCCAAGATGCTTCAACCCTGCTGGGCCCCTACGACTTTACTGACATTTCTTTGAGGCGCGCGTGGAACAGGACGCGCCGTTGACGACGTGGACTCGGTGCAGTAGATTACTAGGCTGCCAGGCAGCAAGCTACTCACTGCTCGCCGGCCGCGCCCGTGCCTATGGCTCGCAAGCCACCTGCTTGAAAATCTGGATCGGAATCAAGGCGGCGGAATTCTTCGCTAGCATTACTACTTCGCAGAAGGAGGCGACCGCCTGCCACTCCTCCTCGCTCCGGGCCATGGCCTGTACCAGAGCACGGCGCGAGAGGTCGCTGCCGCCGATCGCCTCCACGACAACATGGCGGTGGTACATAATGTATGGAATTATGACGTACTAAATTAACGTTGTGATATTGATTTTATTCTATTTGACATTTCAGTACGTACGTAAACGCCATTTATGTGTGTTGTGAGTAGCATAGTTTTTACAAGTTTACTTTGGCCTGCCTGTGCTGTTTAGATAATTCAATAATTTTTCTAACAGCTGTAAAAAATAGTTTTCTTTATGTGTTCATTGATTATAAAACTTAAAATGGTTAGACTTTAATTGAACCGGAATAAAAAATGTACTAAAATAGATACCTTCGAATTTTCAGCATCTCATGCACCCATGAAATAAATAAAATTGGCGAACTTATGGTACACGCACTTATATTGAAATATAAAAAATGATTTGAGGAATTAGTGCAGATTATAACAATGATTTAATAAAAATAACACCCAGTTAAAAATAACTATTTATATTGTTTTTAAAAAGTCAACTCCTAGGTTCATAGGGCGCGGTTATACATAATAAATCTTTATTTAGCACGCGATGTTACCTATGTGAAATTGGGTGTTTAAAGTGAAAATCAATAGCTGAATGTCTGTGTTTTCCAAGGCTCATTATCTAACTGAAATAGTACTTTGTGACTATGGACTCATCATCTGAACATTGGGATCCAGGTATGTGGAATTGTGAAGATAGTTTGTAATTTTTTGTTATATAATTTACTGTTCTGATGTTCATCATTGTTTAAAACACTACCATATCTACTTTTGACATTTCTGTGCCCCACTTTGGGCACTGGGTCCATCATGAGGTCTAAGCCACAATTTGTCTAATCCATCTCATCAAACTGCTTAATTCTGACACCTGTTCAGTTTTTGGAACCACCTGGCACCATCACTATCTGGTGAAACATAATTTCAATGAATAGATCTCATTAGACACACTTGTTGAGTAATTCATGTACCCTACCCCTAATTAAAGCTAATGGTCTAAGTTTCATTGGCCCAGTTGCAGCATGCTTACATAACATACACAGGCATATTGATTCATGAAAAACACCAAGTTTTTGATCACAAAACAACCCCACTTAATTTGATTTCATATAACTTTGAAGTCAGCACTTTTACCGCTGTTATGGTAAAACTGTGACTTTCTATTTGTTTTTATTATAAATTCATATTTATACATCCTGTTAGCCAACTCTCCTCATGTAAATCTTCATTTCTTTTGTCATCTTCTATCTAGTAGTGGTGTGTGTCTTCAATTCCACACACCATGTGAAATCTGTATGCATTGATTGTCCGATTCATTTATCTACACTAATATTATAAAGAGGAAAACTGTTTGTTTGGTTGTAATGAATAGGCTTAAAAGCTACTGGACCGTTTTTAAAAATTCTTTCACCATTCGAAAGCTACATTATCCACGAGTAACATAGGCTAAATTTTATTATGGAAAAAAATAGGGTTCCATAAGATATTTGGAAGTTTTGGACACAAGGTGTAAAAAATCTTGTTACATATAACTTATATTGCAGAACAATGTTTGTCGAGTCAGCTAGTGATATTATAAAGTTGTGGCTTGAATTTCATGGAAACATTTTGAGTATTCACTTATTTTAATTTCACAAATAATGATAATGCCAACAGACATATTAAAAGAAACAAATGCCTCAAAATGTATAAAACAATTTTACACTTAAAAAAAACAACAGCACCATTATCACTTCTATCATAAACCACTCATTAACACATAAAGCAATCATTTAACTCTTGTAATATTTGTTTCTTAGCTCTAACTCGCCTCCTTGCATCGTTGAGAGAAGTCCAGTCGGGCGGAGAAGATGTTGCGTTTCTCAGTGAACTTCTACAATCAAAACAGCTTCATGCCCTTGTCCAAGTACATAACAAAATAGTGGCCAAAGGCAAAGATGACAAGTTCTATCCTCTTCTATCTAATGCCATGCAGGTGACCCTGGAAGTGTTTGAGCTACTCCATAATGTAGTTTCAGTTTCAAAAGAATATGGAGAACTTCTTAGCTTGTTGCAGAAACCACATTTTCAAGTAAGTAGTTTTCTCTTGTTCATAATTATGCGTTTACTAAAAGTTACAAATATATTTTTTTTTATCATAATTATATACAAAAATAGTTCTCCGTTTACACCTGCAGTGATTTGATAACATCGGAACAGCGATTAGGGATGTATAGTGAAGAAACTTTTGCACTTGACCACATGTTAAGACAAGGATGGTGTATCCAAGACCACTTCCACTTTGTTGGTCGCAACATACATCCTTCACTGATAGTGGCTCAGCTCCATTCCTTTTCCATATCTCTGGGAGTCTACAACTTCACAGCTAATTATCGCAGATTATCTAACTGCCTATACAAAAAACAAAACAAAATATAATAAGTAAACATTCTGAGCTCACAGTCTACAAGCAACATCTTTTTTTATTTACTTTACCTAATCCTCTCACTCACTTAAATAATTCGAGTACAGTAATTTGAAAAAAAATATTAGAGACATAAAAGAAAGACAATAGGTGTGCAGACTCCGGTTACCACTCTGGGCTCAACAGATTAAGCAGCTGAATTCATCTGCTGTATATAGATAATCATGTATAACAATAAATTAACAGATGAGGTCAGCTCCTCTAAAAAGATAATAGCTCAGCTTTCAAGGCACGGCAAAACTATTAATTACTCAAACATTTGTCTTGGAAAGTTCCACCAATCAATAGTATAAAGTAACTAGGCTGAATTATATTAGCGAATCTATACTTTATATTATAAAGAGGATAGATTTGTATGTTTGAAGTTTTGGTTTGTAATGAATAAAGTCAAAAGCTTTTGGACCAATTTAAAAAATCTTTCACTAGTTGAATGCTTAAGTATTATTGAGTGACATAGGCATATTTTCTACTTTGATGCTGTCTTGAAGAAAACTAAATTAATTGTGCCTGTCTGCTGTACCTGACACACTATAGGTGTTGAAACGGACAAATCAAACTCATTGCCGCATTAATATTTGTAGATCAAGCTCGCTCAATTTAATCTGTAACAGCTGAAATTATCAATATGATCCTTATTTTGATTGCATAGAATGGTAGGAATGGAAAGTAATAATAGACTTTTTATTACATTTATACAAATTCAGTTATGTATTCCTCAGGCAATACTCTGCACTCATGATGCAGTCGCTCAAAAAGATTACTACCCACATCTCCCTGATATTCCTCCAGAACTGGATGATGAAGAAGAAACCGTGAAAATTGTTCAATTAGTTAAAAGTGACGAACCTTTGGTAAGATTAAGATAATTAGCTTCCAATATTTCATAATTAAATAGGAGATCTAACAACGAAAGCCAGTAAATTCATTTAGAAATAGCAGCTAAATATAATAAATGAACATGGTACTCAGCAATTATAAAATAGTTTAAACTCAAACCTTAAGTATACATAGATAGGTGAAAGTGTTTGCTAATTTCATAAAAGTAAAGAATTTATTTTAAAATTTAAGTACAGTGTGAAGCAGATGCATGGATCATCTTTGTACAACACAGTGTGACTAAAGCATTACGTAATATTAGAAAATAAAATACCATGTCATCATTTAGGGTATATTGAAATTATTTTTTTATTAAAAGGGTGGAGCACAGAGTGCAGAGCCAATAGTGGTAAGTATCGGTATATGTTAGTACTTATGCTACTCATTTGAATGCTTCCAATATTATTTTGAATCCTTTCCACATAGTGTACGTTGTATACGCATTCACCTATTTTTTTATTTGTCTTTTTGATGTTCTTCTGTATTTGTTATTCTTCATCGTCACCGTGTCTTCAAGAATGATTAGCTGCTATCTCTAGATGCCGATGCAATTTGTATTGTGTTGTCCAATACAACACCCATTTTCAAATGTTTTGTTTGTTACACTATTACCCCACACAATACATCTTGCTTATTATTTTGATTATTATCAACCTGACCTATCTATATGTCTTTGATTTTTTGCATAGTGTCTTGTTTTTAATTTGTTTCTATAACTTAGTACTGTTAATGTATGTGAATCAAATCCTCCACTTTTCCAACTGGTTCCTTTTGATAAAAAATATGTATTTTTCCAAACTAGGAGTACCTGCGAAAATGTCGTTTAGTAAGGAATACAAATTCTATTGATTTAACGTGTAGCTATGTATATTTATACTGGTTATGTGCGATAGGGCGCAACAATAAAAACAGACGAAGAGACGGGGAAAATAGTGATAGCTCGTGTGATGCA
Source organism: Mythimna separata (assembly GCA_030763345.1). Lineage (NCBI taxonomy): Eukaryota > Metazoa > Arthropoda > Insecta > Lepidoptera > Noctuidae > Mythimna > Mythimna separata. The sequence goes on along the minus strand of CM061167.1, from coordinate 13,001,328 downwards.
CGGCGGCGCTGCCGACAGATCTGGGTTGATCCACGCCGGCGACGAGGTGATCGAGGTCAACGGCATCAGCGTGGAGAACAAGACACCTGCCGACGTGCTCTCCATACTGGTACGTCAATACTAGCCTAATCATTCTGCAATATTCATCATATTTAGGACAATTAAATACAATGTCTTCATCGATTTCACAGCAAAGTTCAGAGGGCACTATCACTTTCAAATTGGTGCCTTCTTTTGGCAAAGGAGGTTCACGGGAGAGTAAAGTGAGAGTTCGCGCTCTCTTCAATTACAACTCTTCGGAAGATCCGTACATCCCGTGCAAGGAGGCTGGGCTGGATTTCAAGAAAGGAGACGTACTGCACATAGTGTCGCAGGATGACGCGTATTGGTATGACTTTAAACATTGATATATGAAGAACCAATACAAGCGGTTTTTTAACTGTCTCCTTTCTGTATTCAGGTGGCAAGCTCGGAGAGAAGGCGACAGAGTCATGAGGGCGGGTTTGATACCGTCAAGAGCGCTGCAAGAAGGTCGCATTATTCATGAAAGACAAACGGATCCACAAACTTTGGATGGTAGGTTTCAGTTCTTAGACGAAATAAAGATTGATTTAACTAGATAACACCTAAATATTGTAGTAATTGCGAATGTGTTATACATAATAGAACATAAAGATCATACAAGTTCCTTGTCGATTCATTATAGAGATGCATGTTATATCGTTGCACTGTCAGCTCATGATCATTGTCATTTACCCATTTTGCATGCTCGGCGCAGGCAAACCGGCTCTTTGCAGCGTCTCCGTCACAAACTCGGACTGCGCCCCGAAAACGCCATGCTCACCAACCCCGACGGCCACCGCCCTCCTGCCCTGCAAGTCTACACCCAAAGTGAAAAAAGTTATATATGACATTACAGAGAATGATGATTTTGACCGTGAAATGATTCCGACGTACGAGGAGGTAGCGCGGTTGTACCCGCGCCCGGGCATGGTGCGGCCCATTGTGTTGGTAGGTGCGCCGGGGGTCGGCAGGAATGAGTTGCGCAGAAGACTTATTGCCACTGATCCTGAGAAATATGTTACACCCATACCATGTAAGTTTACATAATGTTTTGACTCTTATAGCTGTGCTAAAGTTGCTAAAACAACCAGAGGCAATAGTTTTATTGCTAAAATCTCTGCTGCTCTCCCTTATGATATTTTCACACTTCTTTTTGCCCACAAAAATACTTTGCTATAATAATTCTAAAAACCTTTCAGTTACGTCTCGACCCCAAAAATCGAGCGAGCCAAACGGCAAAGATTACATGTTTGTTGCTCGTGAAAAAATGGAGCAAGATATAGCTGATGGGAAATTTATTGAGCATGGCGAATACAAGGGGAACCTGTACGGAACCTCCGCGGAAAGCGTCGAGACCATCGTAAATTCTGGTAAGTGGTTCATGATCACGAAATGTCGAATGGTAAAAAAGTACCTAGATATGTATACACGCACGGAAAAAGCAATCTAGAGGAAGCCTTGCGAAAATAATTCGTAAGGAATTACTTGTTGGATACATACATATAATTATATCAATGAAATGATATGCGAGTAAGAGTCGTCATGTAAGTAATTATAATGTGGTACAAAGATCTGTATTACAAGCATTTCGGTATCTCATGAATAAATAATTTCTTACATAATTGATGGCTTTTTAATAGAACGTTAATTATATTATATGGATCGATGACTCCTTTTTCTGATACAAGAGAAAGTGATTATAGTATTTTAGCGTAATTTTAATATTACATTTTGTTGTTGCTATCCAAAAAGTGTATTTTTGGATAGCAACAACATAATTGAAAATGGTATTAGGTCAGATGGTATATACTATATGGTATGTGCAGAAGACATTTGTTTATATAACATAAACTAGTGCTTGAATGCAATCCCGCCTGATGGTAAGCATTGATGCAATCGTTGATGGTTAGGTGTATTCACTGTAGCCTTGAAGATACCCAAATTATAATCGGACGGGAAGACCGCAGCAGGCAGACATTATATTATTGGTCTCTGGTTTGCAGGCCGCGTATGCGTGCTAAGTCCCCACTGGCAGGCTCTGAAGATGCTGCGCACGCCTCGGCTGCGGCCCTACATCGTGTTCATCAGACCGCCCTCGCAGGAGCGCCTGGTGGAGACGCGCACGGCCGCCAACGCACGCTCCACCTTCGACAAGGAATGCTCCCGGGCTTTCACGGTTAGTTTGACTCACAGAAACTGCTCCTTTCTGATATCTACGATACTTTAATTTATATAGGTATGGCTGGCTAAAATCATAAAAAGATAGGATATCTCCATATATTTATAAACTGACTTTTGTGGACTTTACTCATTGTATCCTTAGCTTAGTGACGCCCAAAGAGAAATTTCTGTAATTTAAGGTAACATGTTCGCCTTCTAATCTCAATCTCCCAGAAATAAACATCTCCCGTATCTAAAAATATTTCGTGAAGTCTTACGTAAACCACTTTTACACTTCGGAATCCCTGTTACCCTCCGTGAAATGGTCAGTGACACCAAGGTGCTGCTGGCCTTTCTTGAGGAGCTAGGCTGGATCGAATAACACATTTGTTCCACCTGTACGCAAGATACGCGCTTTAGTCGTGGAGATGCAGATACCAGCCCGATATAAGATGCAATACAATACTTAAAAAAAGTAACGTACTTAACAAATTATGAAAGCTCTGAACTTTGGTGCGTTTTATCTTTGTAAGTGAAGTAAAACAATTTGTGTCCAATATTTTTTGATAAAACTGACAGACCAAATAGATATATTATGTTTTATCCAGGAAAGAAATTCCTTTTTAAACATTTTACGAGACTTGGTCGGTCCACAAACAGTGGCCAAGAATGATGATCTTACTATTCTTCTGACTGTCCCTGTCCCATGTTACTTAAAGTCTCTTTCTTCCCTGTTAGCTGTACTTGTACTTAATCATTCCCATTCAATTCATATCATTTCTCAAATAATGTTGCATATTTTCCATGGTATCTACGTCGTATCCCTCAAAACATTTGTTACTTTCACATGCAATTTGTCTGTCATATTCGTCGCAATCATAAATGATGACATCTATCAATTTAATTACTAACAACATAGCGAACTCGGCTTATACCGCGAAAGTATTAAACTGCTGCAGGAAGTTTCAAAACAATTTATGTTCATCATACATAAATGCCACTAATCGCCTTTATTTATGGTTCAACGATGAGTTTATGATGCTTAAAACTTTTATTTCAATTTAGAATTCGTTAAATGGTGTGCCACCAATCAATTCAATCAATCAATTATTTATTTTGTAACCCATAGGAGGGTAGTATAATAAAAGAAATAATTGTACTGTTTTCTTTCAATAATATTTTCGATCACTATCTCCCCTTCTTTTTCTTTTCGTGTCGATGTCTCCAACTAAATTTTCCCTGTCTGACCAGTATCTGGCAATCTGTACAGCTCTATTACTGGCCTCGTATAGATCTTGAAAGTACAAGTGGTTGTACAGGATGGGTAGCTCAGCAAGTGCTGCATGTCTTGCGCCGCGGCTCCACACTAGCACTGTGTTAAAGATGACCACCTCCTACCTCCCCTGTTGGCCACCGTTTGGCCACAGTTTGAAGCGGTCATGATTCTGTTACAGGAAGAAGAGTTCTCAGACATCGTGCGCTCGTCCAACCGCATCAACTTCTTATACGGCTACATGTTCGACGAGGAGATCGTGAACGAGGACCTGGCAGCCGCACTGTCGCAGCTCCTGAAGGCGGCGTGGCGCGTGCAGTCCGAGCCGCTCTGGGTGCCTGCCTCCTGGGTCCAGTAAGACAAACGTCTCACACTCTTTAGTCCAAAACCTCTCAACAACTAGTCAAACCCTCGCTGCAAATGTTCATAGAATCATCCCTAGCATAATTTTAGCACCAATGTACAACTTCATTTATCAAAATCCTGTAAATATATTCTAGACAATTAGCATAATTTAGCCCAAATTGGTGTACATTATTGTGTATATTTTGTTATAAAAATATAAACGTTTAGTTTAATTCTGTTCGAAGCATAAGAGTGGTTCCTTAACAAAGATGAAACGCCTTAAATATATTTTTGCTTAATAGAATATTTATTATTACGAACAGGGCTTCGCAAAATAGATTAAGGTATTTTATTATTGTGATTTTATTAGTAAAAAGATGTTAAACGCATATCGTAGGGTTGTTTTGAGCATTACTGAGTTCTCGAGCGACTGTTCGTGTTTGCGTGCTTCTGTTGCATATTATTATAGTCCGGTGACGCAAGAGAGTGTTTACATTATACAATGCTGGCGATAATCTTAGGGCCTCGTTCACTATCTCCGAGTAAAGTGTTGATTAGTTACTTCCCTAATAAAGAAATCTGTCAAGTAAACACCAATCAGTAATTAGCAGACCACGTAGCATACTTGCATCCATCGCATACTTACTGTTACGGGTCAGTTAATCTTATGATTAGTGCTACTCGAACATTGTGAAACTCGAATGCAAAGTTACGGGTGACCTTATCTGACGATTAGCCTACTTCGCACTTTACTTGAGGGATGGCGAAAGAGGCCCTTTATAATCTCATAAATTATTAACTTTGTCTTAGTCGAGTAAAGCAATCCAATAAACCTGCATACTGCCTTAAATATACGACTTAAAAACACGTAGTTATGAGAGTGATCATTTAAATACGAATTAAAGTAATCAAATCTTTATTGATGTTCAAATTAGTTAGTAAATATACGCTTATACCGTCTGCGATTTATTGAGTATGTTAGAAATTATTAATTGTATTGTGTAAAAGAAATTACTTGGACTTATCATTGATTGGCTATATTAATTAGGTACCCTGCAACTTTGGAGGGAATTTATTTTTAAAATGGTTATCTGTAAGTACATTATACACACCTTTGGGGTAGATGCACATTGTCTACATTGCTGGAGTTGCGTTTAGTTGCCTAGAGACAGTTGTATGTGCAAAAAAATGAAAATCTATGTGTGAGACGGTTGTGTACTTGGGGAACCGATAAAATGCGCACAGCATTTGAACGCAACAGTGGCATTTGTCTTCGGATCCTCAATGCTTCTGGTTGCCTTGGCGACTGCACGGACTGTCAAATCTGTAGCCATGTATCATCAATGTTACAAAAGATTTAAATGTTTTTAAAAAACCTGTGATATTTGTCACACCTAAATTGACACCAAGTGAACCATTGAAAACCTAGTCGATTGATTACATCTAGGTATTTCGATTTGCGAATTTCGGATAAAGCTACATAATCTGCGTTACTACTGACACTCAGGTCTCCTCTCTAAGACCGGGAATGGGCCGTAATCTACCATGCAGGCCCAGTGCTGTTTACATGGACACATGTCTTAAAATTTTTGGTACTAGGACATGCTAGTTACTCGCCATATATAAACATGGTACCAATGTGCAAATGAAGTTTATGTAAGTGCGTAAGCTTTTTCAGAACCTTGATAGTCGCACAGACATGCAGTTCTTGATCGCTACAATAACAGATTATGTTGGCAACACTTTCGTAAAGGCAGGTAGGTACTCAATGTGCGGCTACCCCTCCTGTTACTTATTGTTATTATTAAACAAACACCCGATTTCAGAATTAAGAATTCCAACTTTAAACTTGATCAAGCTCTACGTTCGACTGAAATAGTTCGAAGTTGAAGTTGCAATAAAGTAGGGCTTGACACGTCCTCAACAGAGTGTTAGTTTACAGCAGCCAAAATTGCACAAGTTTCAACAAGCACAAGAAGTGTACGTCACGACGTTTTCCTTCACCGTTTTAAGAGCAGTGGTGTTGAAAGAAATTAATTATTAAAAAAAAATTATTATTATATAGGTACCTAGAACTTTTAAGTATAAAGATTTCTAAAATGATAAAAACGTGATGGAATTGCAGTGGATTGCGCAAGATTTTGCTAGATGTCAGCTTGCCTCAACAACTTACTTAGTGGCAGATGGCACTGTGTAAGTTTGCAACAGCTGCATAACTTTCAAGTCATACAGGCTACATAACTTGCAATGCTTGCTACAATTATTTCTTTACTATCACTAAATATAATATCATAAAAGACATCGCGAGATGAAAAAAATAACAAATTTTTTCTCGACATTTACAAAATGCAAATCCTTTTATTGCCTAGTCTAAAACTAGCTTTAGAATTGCTTGCGAATATTAACTTGTGCGATTTTTGTTGCTAATTTGAACTTCACATGTATGAGATATGCTCGATAACGATTCTCACTAAATTTTCTTTGACTGTGACTGTGACTACTGCAATACTGATTCAATAATACACACGCAATAAAATAAATATTCATATTGTTACATTTTATACATATAATTTACTGATTTTTGTACCCATATACTACCTACAAGCAATAACTGTTACAATAGCCTTATTTCCAAAGTCTTTTCTTCAAATAGTAAATAATCTGTTTAGTTAATCCATGTACAAGTTACAATAAATATTAAGAAAATAATAATTGTAAGGAATAATAACAATTTTGTGAATTATTAATTTTAGTCCACTCTCGTGTAGGTATGCAAAGCTAATAAGTTAAAATGGCGTCACCATAGTTGTGCGTCGATTGAAGTTATTTGTTGAGATGTTTATTGAAGTTGGTTACTAAACTAGTCTGTAAGGAGATTGTGACTGTGAGACGAGCGGCGCCGCGGCGCACGCCACTGCGCTTTCAATTGACCTCATGATAATTACAAAGCACTGATATCAAGCTCCAATCGTGTAGCGTTACTCAATCAAATTCTAAATGTTGACTCACTGCGATGTTACTAATCTCGTAGATTCTTATTTCTAAAATAGGTAATAAATAAATAATGTAATTAATAAATGTAGACTAATTCTAAAAAATACGGGGTTCCGTTTTTGCCATTTGGCTACGGAGCCCTAAGGCTAAGTAAGTAATTATAGAGTGCTAATCCCACTACCGTAGATAAGTTGTACCGAATTATAAGTTATGTCCCGTAAGATAAGTTTGCGCGACTAAGACAACGGGATAATGGGCACGGGAAGGAACTCGTGCTTTGTGTACATAAAGTGTAAAATAAATATTGACTTTGTTAGGTGCAAGTCTGTAGGCAGGGGGGGAATACAGGCAGTCCAGGTTAAGTGGGAGTGTGATTACCAAGCTTAGAAATCTCCTTCTCCTGGTTTAGGCGTTAATAGCTTAGCTCCACAAGGCTTTTATGTGAGCAAAATTGAAAAGAAACGGTATCATTTCACCGGCTATTTAAACATTTAAGCTGTAATCTAAGACGGACTGCCTGTCTTTCATCACGGATTGTTCGAAAACATTCTAAAATACTATTAAAGGTTTTTACCTAAGAATTTACTGTTATATAAAAACTTGCTCACTTTGAGCTGTGATAATTTCGGATTGGCTTTTCAATTGTTTTTCCTTTCTATTCATTTGTTTCCTTGCATTTTATATTTAGTTATAATATCGCATTATTAAAAAATTAAGGTTTGCCTGCCATATTGATGTCAAAATGACGGGTGAAATTCTTAGTGAAAAACGTACAAAAATTTTGGAACTAAATATTTTAGGTAAATTATTTTATCGGTAATTAGTATAATTTGATTTGCTGTGGTATACTCGCCATTTTAACTCACACGCAATATCGATAGCGTTTTTACCTGCCAATAGTAATAAAATAAAAAATATGTGATCGAACTTTGTACGACTGGTTTAATATCTTCTTATATTAAAGTTTTCAAATTATAATTACAAGTCAATCATAAGTTATCACAACTGATCGTGGCCGTTTCATAAAACGTAACATAAAATTCGCGGGTAAAAGTCTAATAGGTAAATAAGATAGCAATAAAATAATTCGCTTAACAAGAAGTTATTTATTAGATATTATTTAGAAACAATATACAAGTATCACATAGAATATTTATTTATCTGTAATTCTCCGGATGCTCATAAAAAAAGTAATGAAAATTCTAAATACTTGGTAAAATGATTGTGCTATAATTGTGTGTTGTTCAGTCCTGATATAAGAAAAAACAGGTAATTATGTATGATTTTCACTGAGCAAGGAAATACGTTTTGCAAAGTGTTGAAGAAAATTTAAGCGATTGTGAACTGCTTAGATTGAATATTTGCAAAATTAACAAAAAAAGAACAAAAAACGCTTTAGAACAATCACGCGTGTGGCGATACAAAGCTCATAAAGCATATACGAGGGCAGTCCGATAAGTACTTAGCCTACGACAGAAAAATAAAAAAAATGGAAAAGTGGCGATGTATTTCTCAACATAGTCTCCTTCTAGCTCGATTCACTTAACCCGTAGGTGCTCCAACATTTTTAACCCGTCTAAAAAAAATATTTTCTAGAGGTCTGAAAAAAAGGCCTCCATGGCGACGACAATCGCCTAATTCGGTTCATATTTTTGCCCAGCGAGTGGCTTTTTCAAGTTTGGAAACAAAAAGACGTCGCACGGGGCCAAACCTAACGAATAAGAAGGGTGGAGCAACAGTTCATAGCCTAATTCGACCAGTTTGGCCGTGGCGAAGGAGGAGTGTGAGCCGGTGTGTTGCCATTGTGAAACAACACATTTTTCGTCGCCTAATGAGGCCGTTTTTTCTGCAATCCGGCGTCGAATCGACCCAATTTTTCGGCATAGTAGACCCCTGTGATTGTATTGCCCTTCTTCAGGTAGTCGATGTAGATCACTCCTTGCTTTCTCCAGAAAACGGTGCCCATCACGTTTCCGGCCGATAGGACAGTCTCGCCTTCTTCCGAGCACGTTCATCGGGTGGAATCCACTTTTTTAACTGTTTCTTGGGGTCTAGTGTATAACAGTGATTTCATGTTTCCCTGACAGTCACAAAATGATGCAAAAACTCCTCCGTATTGCGCTTAAACAGCATCAAACACTGATCTGAAGTGTTTTTACTGTTGCGGTTGTTATTTGAAATGAACAAACGCGGCAGCCATCACGCACAAAGCTTTTTCATGACCAATAATTTATGGAGGATATGACCTATGCAGTTTTTTGAGATGCCCAATATCTCAGCTATCTTGCGCACCTTCAATCGATGGTCTACCAATACAAGATCATGGATTTGTGCCACTTTATCCTACGTGGTAGCTGTTTTTGGGGCATCTGGGCGTGTCTCCTCAAAAGCCGACGTGCGCACATGTTAAGCTCAATAAACCAATTTTGACAATCGCCATCGAAAGAGAAGAGACACCGAACAAAGTATCCAAGCGCTCTTTGATTTTCCTAAGCGACTTCCTTTCAAAAAACGAGAATGGAATCACCGACCGATATTGCTCAATTCCATTTTTCTTAAATACGTCGACACGCCAGTTTCCAGACGCGGTAAAAAAAAAACTACGAGTCCGATTCGGCTGAAATTTTAAAACGAGTCCTCTAAGGGAATGCACAACATGATAAAAAAAAAATCTTGCGATAGTGGCGCCATGGGGCGGTGAGGCTAAGTACTTATCGGACTGCCCTCGTATGTAGTCCAGTACTTCTTGTTCGCCATTTTTTTGCCTTTTTTAGGTGAGATATTATGAAATAACTTCTCTCACCCTGTGTGGCGCTTGATGAAACATCAAACTTATAAAAACGTCCTTCAGTTGCTCTTTGACTTCCAGAGCTGCGGTACCTAACTCTTTGGAACAAATCCGCATTTGGCAATATTTTCTCAGTGAAAATCGTACGTAATGTGTACCTTGATCAAATTTTTAAATTACATTATCAAAAGTATACTGATATACTTCGCCAACAGAAGAGGGAGCTTTACAGCATACAAATATTATGTACATCATTATTTATTACACTAGGATTTCAAAATAAAATGTCGGCTTAAGGCGAGGTTATCTATAAAGTATATTTCTTCGTTTTATTGATAGTTTTTAGTAAATTAACAAAACTTTCTGCAGAAAAATGAATTATGTTTTAAAATCTACAAATCTGACAAATATCTAAAGTAGAATTTAAACTAGACAACCTCGCCTTAAGGGCAAAATACTAATTTTCTAAATAACGCAATAATGTCATTAATGATAATACCCAATAGGAGGCCTTATGACAAAATTATTATTAAACTTAAGAAAACAGCTTTGATAACGCCGCACTGCTTAAGTTATTTACTCCTTATATCGATCACATTAGTGATCAATAGTTTTATTTATTAAAGTTTAAGTCCGCGGCTATATTGTCACTAGATGGCGCTGAACTCAAAATTAGTTTGTTCTGTATTTAGTGGAGTGGAGCATTCATAAATGTTATTTATTTTACAAATATGTAGGTTTTAAAAACCGTTGATGAGGCCGGTTAATAAATGTTTGCTAAAACCTAAAAATTCGTTTATTATGTAATAATCTACCTTTCTGACTGTTCACGTACTCTAAAAACAGATTAAACTAAAAATGGAGTTCAGCGCCAAGTTTTATCATAAGTATGTAAATTGTATAGGCGTATTGTTATTGTCTTTGCAAATAGATATCGTAACGTACATACTTTACTATGTCTTAGATATCTCAACTTAGTGTTAGTTAACATAAGTTATAAAATGCATCAAAATTATTAATGTACTGAACTAATTTGTAAATGCTGATGTTCACTTTCCTCGTGTGTAGCTAATTTATCTTTTTGTTTACTCTAGTTAATTTTAGTGCGAAATTTATGCCAATTGCTATTAGTTACCGTTGTGACCTGAGTAGTTGATAATTTGTTGTTAATCAATTTCTTTACCTTCTTATAGCAATTGAATTTTCTAGTCAAATCTAGTCTCAATGATGCCCATCATCTTTTTTGTTTGGGGGGTGTAAAATCATCAAATAATTCCTCCCGCTCTGGATGGAGCAAGAGGGAGTGTCAGACTTTTACTGACTTAAACCCTCCCTTGTTCCTTTAGTTGCCTTTTGCGTTCCACGGCCGCGGGAACACTTTCGAACAATTCCGCTGCCTTGGACGGATGCCCACCTAGCAAACAATTTCATCTTAATGATTATTTAATAGTTCTAGTGGATATAGACTGAAACATTCTTATGTAATACGGCTATATGCTAGCTAGTACATAATAATAGGTTTCGCAAAGATCTCTTGTAATTATCTAATGTTCACACCATTAAAAGCGTTTACTACAATACGTATTACTAGAATCGGATCAATCTTTTAGCTACTTTGTGTATGTACAGCCGGTTTCTGAAAGGTCTCACTTGTCACCGCATTATTGCACCCATTATATTTATATAGATATGCCTACTTATATCACGCAAGATTATAAACTCTTGACCATAACGACACAAAGAAATCGGTTGAAAATTCCGTAGGTGAACAATACGCCTATCAGTGGCTTGTCTAGAAATTTGAATGGACCAATCAGTGCACGGCTATAAAATATTAGTGTTGATTGTCCTACCTACCAGGAACCGGTTGTTATTGATGTAAATCTATGCAATTCTAATTGTTTAAATAACATTAAAAGACATATTTGTGCTTATTACCAACTTTCTCGATATAAATGTTTATAGTGTATATCTATAACAAAATTTGGGGTTATAATGAAAAAAAAATTGTTATAAAATACCCAAACGAAAGACAGTACTCAAAAGTCTGAATATACAAATTGGCATCTAGCCCAATGTAAATAATTATATTACGGTTAAACGTAGTTTTAATTCAAATATAATTATGTACCTATGTACATTGATCGTTTATCTTTTGTGCTTGTAAAGCATACGGATATAATACTCGTAATATTTAAAAAAACAATCAACTTAGCGCGTTATTGTATTTGTGGCGCACGTATCAACGTTTATGCATGCTCAGCCAGTTCATAGGATTTATCACTCATTAAAATTAAATAACAGATGACATTTAAAAGATATCCATTAGGTATTTTATATTAGGTATTGTTTGTTGACGCGGCTGTCAAGCTTTTGGAAAAAGGCAGATGAACCTATCCATAGGTCCATAGAAGTTTTAATACCTACCTGACGTTTAGCTCGAGAAAGCTCGGGACTACTGGAGTTTTGTACTGGGAGAGAAAGGTTTCTGCTTTATCTCTCTTCGTCTTCATGCAGATTGTATGTCACGCATTTGTGGAGCCGCAGTCCCGCGCCTTCGCGAGCTTTATACGCTTAGCCATCTTAAATGTCTACATAATTATATCTATGTCTATTCTTTGCATAGGGTAATAATATACCTCACAATGTACTAATTTATCGGGCGACATAATAGTATAAACTCAAATCTGGGCCTAATGCATGTAAATTAAATATCATTAAATAAGAGAAAATTACTACTTTGATTGTTAGTGTATAACCAAATAACGCGTATTACGCGCGTATACCGGGCGCACCGAGGTGCCTCGCACTTCGCGTAGCTACGCAAGTGAAACGCGCGCTCAAAAAAGTCGTTGTACGCCTTTTTTGGGCCAAGTCTAAGTGTCTCTTCGTGTATTCAATATATTGTTCTGAATATAAATATGTCTGCTGTGTGCGATGTTCGGGGATTATTTTAGTATTTGTTCGATTTATTGTCAGCTTCAGGCCCTCTCCCGTGTCCTCATGCTCACGCGGCGCAGTGCTCGAAACACGTGTTAACTATGCATATTTTAAGGTTGAATTGTATTATGATTACTAAAAAGGCTTTGTCAATAAATCGAATGCTTACTCAATGTTGATAACTTGAAGCATTGACAATAAATGTTACAAAATCAAGAGGCACAGCTGCCGAATGGTTTACAAATAAGTGATATTCGTCAGACACAACCGATTGTGATAAGAATTATGAAGATATAGATTTATATTTAAATTCGTTACAAAACAATACAAGCTAATACTTTAAAGATCGTAAATGTTACGAGAGCAGAAATAGCTAGCAATAGAGATCTAGATGTTTTTACGACAGTTCGTGAGTGGTAGAGGTTGCATAGTAAGGATATCGAAACTAGTCGCGTGGCGTTTGTTGTGTTGTATTGTCCGTGTATTACTTAGTTATAATTATATTGAAAGCCTTTCTGGCAGAACGTCGTACGCGACAGTTCGCATTTTTTGCAGAAGGTTGTTATTTCTTTTCTAATCAAAAAGTATTTATGATAATAATTACATATGTCTATATCGTCGATTCTAATAGATCAATAGTTTTACGAATCACAATTATTATTATCATAATTATTTTTAAATTGGGAAACTAAATGCTCTTTCTTGCAAAAAAATAACGCAAACTGTCGATTACGATGTTCTCCTTGATATGACTTTACATTTTAATTAATTTCCGGTTGCTATTTTATAACAAAACTGCCAGTAATTAATGAAAATGTATGACATGTTTAAATTACTACCTATTTCGATAAAGGAAACCCTTCTTTTATAAATTATGTGTTCACAAAACCTTAATATATAATTATGAACTTCGTTTAAATTATATCGTGATATCTAAATGTTGTCGAGATGTATTTATTTAAACACTTTGTATCCTTCAATATCAATAGGTTTACGTGCCATTAATTTGCGTACATTATCAGTTTAATTTACTTGTCAAGTACCTATAGATATCGAACATAAAATGTACCTACTCTTCGATTCAAGATATATCAGACCATACTAAGCTATGTTCTAGTTTTTTTACTTTTTGTAATCCATCATCACCCTACCTATTAAACTGACATCAATTCGTCGGTATATTGTTTTTTTTAATATTCTGTACTTAATTGTAGTAAAGATCATGTATAAGGTGTAACCAAAGAAATATCTTAAATAAATGATAATAAAAGTAAACGATGTTTTTTATTTGCTATACCTACTCATTAACTCTTAATAAAAGATTAGAGGTGGATGCCATCTGCACGAACTTAAGCAATGCATTTGATTAAGTTACCTATTCTCTTCTATTTGTCGAAGTTAGAATACAAGGTATACATGGTTCACTATTACTCTGGTTCTCATCATGTCTGGCTCGTCGATATCAATTCACACCCAAAACGACACCCCAGGGGTGTCGTTTTGGGGGTGTCGTTAACAATGAACGTTCATTTCATGAATGGTTATAAGTCTTACCCGTACTAGGTTGACTTAGGAGTTCCCCAAAGTTCTCACCTAGCTCCAATTCTATTCCCGCTCTTCATGAAAGTATTAACAGATGAAATCCGTAACTGCACAATTCGAATTGTCTTTTAAGTCTTTAAGTTTAATAAATCACGAAACATAAACTTCAAACATATATAGGACACGCCATAATTATAGCGGTAAGTCCCCTCTTTGAGGAGTGGTTGGAAAGACGTCACGGCGTCCTCTGCTTCCGTATGACGCAGGCCATCACCGGACATGGTAAGTTGTTGCTGTATCAAATTCAGGTGGAAGAAACGCTCAAAATTAAATTAAGAAGAATTAATTTCTACTAACTATACCTACTTAAAATTATAAATCTGAAGGGATTTTTTTTTGGAACGTGCAACGAGCTCTATAACTGTGGACTCTACTGTCACTGTGTACCTAGTTATATCTATATCAATATTAGTTCAGCCGCCGAGCAGTGTTATATAGTTAACTAATTGGTAAAGAAAGAACTGTTAAACCCTTGGAAGACGTTTCTAGGGTATTCCAGTGGTAAGCACCTAACCTTACCTTACCTCCATATAGGTACATACACTATGGTTAGGTATAGATAGTAGCTTTGGGTATGAATGACACAAGCTGTCTCCATATGTTTCTTTTGTGTACCTTTTATGGTAATGAACAGAATAACTCTGTTTCTTGTCGCTCTCACTTGCCTAACACATGCGAACCACAGAACTCGAAAGGAAGACAAACTAGTGTTGAGTCCTGTTGAGCTGATAGATCTTGTACGAAAAGAGCAGCACAAAAATAAGGCGGCACAGCAAACTTCGACGAGGGTGGCGTGTACGGAAAAGACTAGTAAGCCGTTGGAGCCAGATGATTCAGAATATGACACAGGTGAACATGAACACCTTTAAGTAGTCACTCCAACAAGCTGTATTTGTCCTTAGAAGAAGTAACTGGACATCTAGATATAGGTACAGTCGACAATATTTAAAGTTAACCCACTGTCAAATTTTCTGCAGAATTCTTTTTGATACAGTTCTCAGTATGTCTTTGAACAGAGGGTGAAGTCACCCATACTTCCGCTGAAAGGGATGATCCTCTGACCGTTATGTGTGCTTTGAGCAACTGCCTGAAATACAATTTCGGGTATTTGTATATGCTCAATCAGTTCATACGTGGTGCAATGGATAGGTCTACTTTTGCTTCAACATATATTTCTTTGGGAACAAAATGTGCAACAAACTTATAATCAACTAGCTTCTGCCAGCGGCTTCGCCCGTGCGAAAGTAGTTATATAAAGTTTAGACCCTCCTTTCAGGCCCTTAACGGTTGAATTTCAAAATTTCTGTCCTTTCTTTTGTAAATATAGATACCATTTTTCAAATTGATAGAGTTTATCTACCTACATTCAAAGTTCAAAACACGGTTTGACTTCTTCCGCTCCAGAGTTGAGCGAGAGCTTCCTTCATCAGTCCTTTGAGTTCTCGGGCCACGGTAACTCGTTCAAACGCTCCCGCAGCTCACACACACATTTAGGCACGTTCCTTACATATAATAAAATAATAGGCAATTACCTATTCAGAATATATAACAGCTACAAAAATACATATGTAACATTACGTACCTATGTATTTCCCAAAGATTTGGTCTTAAATAATAATTCTACCTATAATACCATTCCTGAGTTAGGTATAGGCTATTCTCATACCTAATATAGGCAATGATGTACGGTAGAATGGGGTTACTTTAAATCGCGGGGTGACATTGATCGAAACTTCTTTTAGAAACTTAAGTGCAAATATTGAGAAAACGGAACGCATTAGCCCAATTTTTTTTTTGTGTTGGCTACTCTGATCATCAGCCTTCTTTCTCTTAGAAGTATAGACGTGTGCGGCGGCTCGTTTTGCAAAAAACAATTGAAAAGATGAGTAACTACGTATTAATATCTTTTTTTAACCTGCAAAACATTGCCCGCAACTAATTAACTATGTATATAGGCATAATGCAATTTATATTCGGTTAGTTTAATTTTAATTTGTAAAGTATAAAAAAATATTGTGATTTCCTAACCTCAAAATTTGCTTGTGTTTCTGGCAAAAAATTAACGCAGGGTGACATTGATCAACAGGCTGGGTGAGATTGATCGGTGATCAAATCATATTATATCAATATTGTACTTAATAATTTAATCTAAAAATAAGAAAAGGACTGATTAGAGTACAATTTTCTGTGATTTTATAGTTAAATTATTGCTTATTTCTAAGTAAAAACAAATTATGTTCCTAAGTCGTAAAATAAAGGCTGATTAGAGTAAAATCTGTTTTATTATATGATCAAAGTTAACCTTAAGCATTAAAATGCTTATAAAATGAAAAATTACCGGTCGATTTTTTTATTATGTTTTTTCTGTAGTATTATTTAGCGTCTACTTTTGAATTCCATAGTAAAAACATGGGTGATCAAAGTAGCCCCACTCACGGTTTAACTTTGATCGCTTACTCTTTTTTGTTTTTTTCTTAAATTATTAAAATTTAGCATGTTAAAATTAGCTTAATAAAATCTACACAAAAAACCGATTATTATACTTTTAAATAATAATACCTAATCTCGTTAAAAATGGGAATGCTACAGTCATATAAAATTAAAAATTGATCAAAGTATCCCCATTTTACGGTACCTAAGTAGTATGTGATGAATGGGTGGCAGTATACAGGGTTACTGGTAATTCGACGTATATCCGGCAGGGGCTGATAAGGGGGCCAAAATGCAACAAATTGAACCCCCCATATGTATGGCCGAAATTCAATAGTTTTCGAGATATTAGAATTTTAAGGGTTTTTCGATATTTACCCAAAATTTGACATTTAATTCCAAATAAAATAAAAACTACATATTTGAATGGGTACCATTCAAAATGATGTTGTAGCTGGCACTTCAATTAAGCTATGGACATAATTAAAACTACTTAATTTAACAAAATACTGAAAATAATGAGCGATATAAGAATAATATCTTACCAATATTTTCATTTTACGCTTCAAAAATGTTGTCTCGTCACAAAAATTTCTATGACATTAATCGTACAAATAACTAAAACAACTTGATTATCCTGTAAGCTTTCCAGAAAAGTATAAAAGTCAATTTTAAAATACATAATTCGTGGCATGGCATGTGTTTGAACCGGCGCGGGGAGAGAAATTATCTGTGTTTTTAGTTTATGATCCTCGCTAAAACAACCGATTTTCCTGGCGAAATTATTCGCGATGGGGTGGGGTGTGCGGGCGGGGGAGTACACGGCGTCTGCTGCGCTCGCGTCGCCTTCCTTAGTAAGTTTTGACTCTACTAATCTCTCTACCAATCTCTCATCCCGTTAATTTGTTATCGATCATTATTGTTAATTCTTGTTTCTCTTGTTATTCTTTTTGTTATCATTGTTATTTCGAATAACATGGCTTCGTATCCTAATAACGAATACGCAGACATAATGTTTTGTTATGGTTTTGCCGATGGAAACGCGGCTGCGGCTCGGCGAGAATACCAACGCCGCTTTCCCGATCGTCGACTTCCCCACGTTACTGTTTTCAGGAGCACCTATCGACGATTGTCTGAAACTGGCAGTGTTCAAAGAGCACAATTCAACGCTGGCAGAGTCACCTGGCAGGATCTCCCTCGTGCAATGTTTGAACAGGTTGATAATGGTACGGGTGTCTACCTGATAGATGTACTACCGACCACACTTTCCACTGGGACATACTGAGCTGTCTTGCAACAATGTTCGTTGAGATGTTTGGGTCATCAATAAAACACTGAAGAATGGTGTCCTCTTCGTCAGCCGTGTACCGTCGAGGTCTGTCAGCGTTGAATTGTGCTTTTTGAACACTGCCAGTTTCAGACAATCGTCGATAGGTGCTCCCGAAAACAGTAACGTGGGGAAGTCGACGATCGGGAAAGCGGCGTTGGTATTCTCGCCGAGCCGCAGCCGCGTTTCCATCGGCAAAACCATAACAAAACATTATGTCTGCGTATTCGTTATTAGGATACGAAGCCATGCTATTCGAAATAACAATGATAACAAAAAGAATAACAAGAGAAACAAGAATTAACAATAATGATCGATAACAAATTAACGGGATGAGAGATTGGTAGAGAGATTAGTAGAGTCAAAACTTACTAAGGAAGGCGACGCGAGCGCAGCAGACGCCGTGTACTCCCCCGCCCGCACACCCCGCCCCATCGCGAATAATTTCGCCAGGAAAATCGGTTGTTTTAGCGAGGATCATAAACTAAAAACACAGATAATTTCTCTCCCCGCGCCGGTTCAAACACATGCCATGCCACGAATTATGTATTTTAAAATTGACTTTTATACCTTTCTGGAAAGCTTACAGGATAAGCAAGTTGTTTTAGTTATTTGTACGATTAATGTCATAGAAATTTTTGTGACGAGACAACATTTTTGAAGCGTAAAATGAAAATATTGGTAAGATATTATTCTTATATCGCTCATTATTTTCAGTATTTTGTTAAATTAAGTAGTTTTAATTATGTCCATAGCTTAATTGAAGTGCCAGTTACAACATCATTTTGAATGGTACCCATTCAAATATGTAGTTTTTATTTTATTTGGAATTAAATGTCAAATTTTGGGTAAATATCGAAAAACCCTTAAAATTCTAATATCTCGAAAACTATTGAATTTCGGCCATACATATGGGGGGTTCAATTTGTTGCATTTTGGCCCCCTTATCAGCCCCTGCCGGATATACGTCGAATTACCAGTAACCCTGTATGTTTGGGCTAGGCCAATAAAAATGGCAAAATCGGCGATCCTTTATCATTTCTTCTTGACCTATCATTGTCCCATCTCATCGTACCTTGGGGTCCCGTCGCAACAGGTTTTCTTTTTAATTTCTCCCTCCCCGGCAAACTATCAACATCACCCCTTTATATCGAGATTTTGTCTAGCGAGACATGATAAGAAAGGAGTGATGTTGCAAGACTTGCAAGACAAGTGATTATTAGCACAATAAACACGTGTTTCCGTCGAGATTTCTGGGCCGCATGATAAGAAAGGGGTGATTTTGCAAGACAAGCGATTATTAGCACAATAAAACACGTGGTTCTCTCCTCTCATGGCTGGTGTGGCATTTCTTAAAACCCTTTCTTAGTGCTCGCCTACGTCACAAAAGGAAGCCTTATTTAGTTTTAGCTGTGTGTTCAGGGCCGCCGCGTGCGGGCGTGCAGAGCGTGCGGCGCACGCGGGCGCCGCCATCAAGGGGGCGCCAAAAATTAAACAGTGTCATAATTTACATGCCTAATATATTTTTATTATACACTTGATATCTAAGGAACTGATGAGGTCTCAAATGTGTGTTTACATGTCTGATGATTCATTATATGTGTACCTTTGGCGCGCGAAACCCAACACCACTTGAACAAGCGACCATGGTGCCCCTTAACTCGAAAAATTTAAACAAATCAGCGGTTATGTCGTGAAATAAACAGAAATGTTTGAGGTTTCGCATTAATAACTAATTTGAACCGAGGAGCATTTTTAACGTCTGGGCCCCAAACTGGAGTGGATTGGGGCTGCCCTATCGCGGCTCCAGCCCAACCTAGGGGGTACAGACGCCTTCTGCCGGAGGCTCTACTTGGGGATCGTTTGGTTCCCTTCACCGGACGCCAGTATGGGCGCCGTCGCAGCGTAAGCGACCAAGCTAAACATTAGCCGGAGGGTCATGGCCATCCAGATGGAGCCGGGATACCGCACGGTCTCCCGCAAAGCGGCGGGATTCCTTGCTGGCCTACCACCATGGGATCTAGAGACCACATCTTTGCACGCTTGCACATTTTATGCGTGGAGATGCAACGCCGGGGTGACACTCCGCTGCCGCGACAACTCGCAACATGCACGCGAGTTTCGACGGAATCTCATGGTGGAATGTTGACAGCTACTGACGCAACTGGTTGGCACGCCATCATTATGGCAGTAATTATCCTCTTTGAGGAGTGGCCAGAAAGACGTCACAGCGTTCTCATCTTTTTCATGACGCAGATCTTCACCGGATATGGTAAGTACGGAAGGTCCCTGGACCTGATTCGTGAGGAAGAAACGCCCGCGTAAGGGACAGACATCCTCACGCCCCATCCACCGAGCCCCGGAAATCGGTTTCCAGCCACTGGAGACGACGAGCAAAGGTCAGACCGTCCAGTCAGCCCGAGCCTGAGGAATGGACGCCGCGCAGTGTTCCACGAGCGCCTCAAAGAGATGTCAGCAAAACTGTAGTGACCTAGCAAGGCTTATCTCGGAATGGCAAGAAGAAACATGCGTGTGGCTTTAGTCAGTAAAAGTCTTACACGCCCTCCCGTTACGCCCTAGAGCGGGAGAAGTAATTAGTAATTAATTTACCCCATCAAAAAAACAAAAAAAAAAACAGGGGCGCCTTAACCGGTGTTGCACGCGGGCGCCCAAACAGCTAGCGGCGGGCCTGGTGTGTTGATATGTCAGTGAGTCGGTTTCTCCTACAGATACACTAGAATAACAACACATACCTAACAGTAATTATAACTACATTATAAACGCTTTTCAGTAAAACCAAATCAAGCAGGCCGCTTTCTGTAGTTTGTGTGTGAATAGGTAGGTAGGTACGTCATGAGAAAAAAGCTTGAGTTGGTTCAGTTATATGTATATCGACGACGAAGTGCCAACGCGAACGTTTGGAGGTAGTTGGATTGGATTTGTTGGAGAAGTATCTACAATTTAACTTCATGCAGTTGCAATTGAATATCCGCTTCGGAGATTTCAGTAAAATATGCGGAAACATACAATATAAAATATAATTTATAATAGTTAAAAAGCAATTTTCCCAAAAAATTGCAGTTAGAAGGTATTGGCACTTCACCCTCGATATATGTATATAACTCTACCTATTAATTAACTTATCTACTTATCTAGTTTTAAATTTAAATAAATTTCTCATCATCACCAATCATTTCTGAAAACTATTTTTTTTATTATCTAATCTGTAATAAGTACCTAGGTACCAATTGAAACGAATAAAAGAACAGGTGCAAAACATTTAGGTACCGAACATCGAAACCTGTACACACATAGGTCAACAAACACACCGCGAGCAATGATTTGATGATTCCACGGACCAATCACGCTAGTTCGGGAACAGGGTGTTCTATCCCTCACACCTCTATCGAAGAGGGTGGCTCTTCCGGCTAGGGCAACTGAATGACAGTTGTTATCGGAATATTGCACCTAGGTACTTGATCAATTTACGTAGAAAATGTCGATTGCGCGATGTTGGATTTTTGTAACTTCATCTTTTTTAGTAGTACGTAGTGGTCAAGGCAGTTAATACAACTGCTCCGCTATAGAGTAGACGCGGTAGGTATTGACGATTTCGGGGGGTGAGTGTGGCCGACTGGAGTGACCCACCCCCTTATGCAATTGTATTGAAATCAAGCTGCGAGAACACTTCAATGTTACGCCCATGCATGAATTATTACTTTCTACATATAATTGCGCAGCATGTGTTTGTATTCAACGCTTTATATGGCAGAAATAACTTTTAACTATATGAAAAAAAAAATTGTATGGTCTTAGGGTTACGCTAAGTTCAAAAATGTTAATTTTAATTTGGTAAATAAATTATTATTATTATAATTACTCCTATCGCTATATCGTGCGTTTATAAATATGTAACACACACATAAATAAGACACCCCGACCCGGAATGACTATAATTATGTAAGACATACAAATATTTCTCCCGTGCAGGAATCGAACCCGCGAAGCCAATAGTTCTCTCAAAGTTTTCGATGTCAAAGGTTGTGAGATTTTATGTAGAGCCTCGTCGCGCGAATACCTCTCACACCCTCAACAAACGAAGTTAACTACACGGTATCGGTATCGGGAAATTTCGATATTTAATAAAATACTTGATAACACTACTTGAAAAATCTTTTTTACAAAACAATTTTATTTGACCTTCATCTAATATAATTAATATAATTATGTATGTTTGGTTTAAGTAGTTCTGCTAACGACTTGGCCCCCTTAAAAATAGGTTTCTCCATACAAACTTTGGACCCCTATTTCCACCCTTTAGGGGTTGAGGAGCGGTTGGAAAGAGGTTACGGCGTCCTATCGTTCCGTATGACGCAAGTCCTCACCGGACACGGTACGTTCGGGAGGCTCCTGCATCGGATCAAGCAGGAGAGGACGCCCAGGTGTCGCCACTGTGTGGACCGCTCGGAGGATACGGTGGAGCACACGGTAGAGGTGTGCCCCGCTTGGGCGGAGCACTGCCGTGTCCTTGTGGAGGCTATCGGTGGCGGCGACCTCTCACGCCGGGCCCTGGTTCAGGTCATGGTCCGGAGCGAGGAGGGGTGACAGGCGGTCGCCTCCTTCTGCGAAGCAGTAATGCTAGTGAAGGAGGCTGCTGACCGCGAGCGCGTGAGGGAATGTTCTCACGCCGCCGCCGCCGTGATCCCGATCCCGATTTCCGACCACCGTAGGCGCGGGTTCGCGGACAGCGAGCACTGGGTAGCTCGCCGTCCGGCAGTCTGGTAATAATCTGGACCGAGCCCAGTCGTCAACGGCGCGTTGTGTTCCACGCGCACCTCAAGGAGATGTCAGCAAACTGTAAGGGGCCCAGGGCCGAAGCCTCTGGGGAACATGGGAAATCCGAAAGGTGTCCCCGTGTCCCCCAGATCGAAGGCAACGAAGGAACGGGGTAGGGATTTAGTCAGTAAGAGTCTGACACACCCTCCCGCTCCGCCCAAGAGTGGGAGAAGTCATTCTGATGATTCCCCTACCATAAAAAAACCCTTTAGGGGTAGAATTTTGGAAAATCCTCTCTTTGTGCTCGCCTACATCAAAAAGGAATCCCTGTAGATCCAAATTTCACGCTCCTAGTCCCAGTACGTTCGGCTGTCTGTGCATTGATACATCAGGCAGTCTATGGAATAACACAGATGATTAATAGTG
The DNA here is from genome assembly GCA_030763345.1 of Mythimna separata. Taxonomy (NCBI): domain Eukaryota; kingdom Metazoa; phylum Arthropoda; class Insecta; order Lepidoptera; family Noctuidae; genus Mythimna; species Mythimna separata. Next base: position 12,978,204 of record CM061167.1, on the reverse strand, counting down.
ACTTGACAAATAATTGGGAAATCAATGCGATAAGATGTACACTAATTACATTATTTACGTCAAAGAATACGCGCGGTAATGTATATTTACAGTGCCCATTTGTTTATTTGTGGAGCGTGATGGCGAAGCCACAAATCATCTTTGTTAATTAGAAAACAGCTTACACACACACAGAAATAATATGTGCTTGAAATCCTACTAATATTATAAACGCTTATGTTTGTGACGATGTATGTGTGTTTGTTGCTCTTCCACGCAAAAACTACTGAATGGATATTGATGAAACTTCACAATAATATAGCTGAGAAATCAGAATTAGACATAGGCTACAATTCACGCGGGTGAATTTGCGGAGCGCAGATAGTATTATATCATAATATTGTATATCATATTTTCTATTCAAACAGTGTCATGTGAAGACGACCAAATATTGAAGAATCGTAAAATCTGGAGTAGGTGGAGTAAATGGGGTGGTTGTTCAGTGACGTGCGGAGGAGGAACCATCTCGCGGTACCGGGTGTGCGTGGCGGGGCGGTGCGCGCACGGCGAGCGAGAGGAACAGCGCCGTCCCTGCGCGCGCGCCCCCTGCCACGCCGCCTTCTACAACTTCACCGATGAACTGCGCGAGGCCGATAGCTAAACTTTAATATATTTAGTACAGCCATACAAAATAATTAATTAAATAAAATTAATCAAAATTAAAAGCCTTTTCATGTATGTATTTATGTCCTATCGCCGCACTAGCCAGCACTCCCGTCGACTCGACGTGCGGTTCGAATGTCATACCTAATTGCTCAAATGAGTTGTATTAGGGATATTCATATAGGTACCTATGTTTATTTGCACTACTAAACCAACGATGTAGTGAACCGATAGCCATTTATTGCTACTTCTTTTTTGTTGGGTGGGAAATAATAAAAAACTTCTCCTGCTTCAGGCGGGGCGTGAGAAATTGTTAGACTTTTATCGTCTTATTACAAAAAATGCTTTACAACCGCACTGGTACCAAGACCTAGGTCTTGGTCTAAATACTTGTTTAAATAAAGACCTAGGTCAAGGTGGTAAAATGTGTTCTGAATATAAAACTAAGACTATTCAAGTATCAGGTAGTACCGACTAAGCTCGCGAGGTCTAGTGAAGGACGGTAGAGTTCACTAGACCTCGATTGATCAATCCCGCAGCTCTAGCACTTCTTGCTAGAAGTACTTCAGTGTTAAGTTACGGCGAAGGTATTATGGATCATTGCTTCGAGGAACATTCACTTGGCAGCATTACCGCGTAAGACCATGTTTACAAGTTAGCAGAAACGAGCTATTCTTCACGGAATCTGAAACATTTGGCTGAAAACTGCTAACAATCGGTGGTAGTATCAGTGTTACACATTACTTGTAGCGGAGCACACGTTGTACAGTACAGTAGTTACATATTAAAATGTATATTTATATCACGCTTGCAGTTCTTCCACTTGTGGCCCACATTGCAGCATGTGAGAGTAAGTAAATAAAATAATATCTAAGCAGGCATCTGATTTTATGATTTGAGCTTATGGCTTTTGAAAGTAGATTCCAGACTTCCATCATACAAATTTCAAAGAGTGAATTTTGGAATTTCCTTTCTTATTCTTTGTTTACTAATACAAAAAAAGGCAATATTTCAGCGCTCTAAGTATAAGATTTTGGATTGGGTGTTGATGAGTCAATGAGTGAGCCAGGACTTTACCATCCAATTTACCTTCCATCAGTCATGATGACTGATTTCAGCAGTCCTGTTGATCTAGTGGTTAGTGGCCCTGACTGTTATGCTGCGGTCATTTGTTATGTGTCTGTGCAGTTTATCTATTATAATTATATACGAGTATGTATATAAGTCAATTGCTGTTCCTTAGTCTCGCTAAAACTTGAAAACGGCTGAACGGATTTATCTTATCTTGGTCTTGAAATATTCGTGGAGGTCTAGCGAAGGTTTAAAAGGTGAGAGAAATTTAAAAAAGTTTAGATCTTTTATTTATCAATTGAGGCAGTACGAACTCTGCCGGGTCAGCTAGTCTATCATACGTATGTATTGAGAAATATAAAAGTATTTATCAATTATCTACCTAGTACCCACAGCACAAGCTCTGCGTCGTTTGGGTCTAGATTAGGGCATCGAGAACCGGCCCTATTTTGGGAACCGGTTCTTTCGGTTCCAAACTCAAGCCAGAACCGGGTACCCGGTTTTTTCGGTTCTTTCGGGTTTTTTTACCCCCGTGTATTTTCACGCGTTGTAGTTGAGCTAGACTCGCGCGCGAGGTGTCAATAGACGCGTCTTTGCAAGCCCTAGCCAACCACGCTAAAACTGATTTTATAGCCATAGAAAATTTCGGTTTTTCTTCGGAAAACCGGAATTTTTGGTGAAAAATGCTAATTTTGAAAACTGAATCTAAATTGGGGATCGCGTTATGCTAGCCAGAATGTAGGTCCAGTTGGTTGGGATGGTAGGACGAAAAAAGAAATCGAAAAAGATCGGGAGGGGAAAATTGCGCTGCGGGAAATGGTTTTTCTCGTCAAATATAATAGGAACTAGCCTATCTTAGGTCGTTGTATTCTTGATAATGTGTGTTGTGATAAGAAATGTGTATGATTTGAATGTTTTCATTGAATAAAGTGAAAAAGGGTCTACAAATGATGAAATCTATATCGCGAAATGGCAGGAGAGAAAGTCAGAGAGAGCGGATGAGCATTGTGATTTTTTTTTCTAATATACTTAAATCTAAATATTTCCTAAGATTTTATTATCAACAATTTGAAAGTGTCTACGATACTGTAACGTAACCCACCATAATTTTCTATCTAAGGCTGAGCTGCAAATCAAATGTCAAAAATTTTAATGTCACGGGATATTCTGGAGTCGAACCCCTTAAAAAATCGTTAGCTTGCTAAAGATTCATCAATAATGCTAAAATTATAAGGAGATTAGGTATTAAGTATATAAATAATATTATTTTTAAATTTATTTTAAGAGAGAACCGAAAGAACCGAAATACCCGGTTCTCCGTTTTACAGAACCGGTTCTATCAGGGTCCCTCAGAACCGGGAATTCCCGGTTCTTTTAGAACCGGGAAAACCCGGTTCTCATGCCCTAGTCTAGATGGCCTTGTGTGAAAGTTGTGGCTAGTTTCAAAAGAAATTTTAAGCCAAATTCTAAGCTGAATTCATAAGTAATGTTGTCGCCTAAAGCACAGATTACTAAATAGTTACTACGTCCTAAAGTTTGTTTAATGGAAATGAACGAATGAATGGAGGATAATGCTTTTATGTAATGCAGAGTTGCATATTTTATATATTTTTACTAACCAACCAAACCTTAAATGGACTCACTAATGTTTTTTACGTAATTTGCTTTAGGCACAAAGGAACCATCAAAAAGTATAAAGCAGACCAAACCCACCCTTAAAACTACTGTAGTTCAATCTTCCACATCCGAGGTGCCAAGTCATCTGGTATTACAGCAAAGACCTCTACGGAATCCTCAAACGTTACGTGTGAACAATGTAAGTACATTTTGAATTAGGATTAAAGCAGGTCCAAACTGGAGAAGAGTTGCAGAGGACGGAGAGCAATGGAAGAAGTTAGAGGAAGCTAAAGGTGCATATAATAAATCTCTTTAGTCTACCTCCGAGCTAGTTTGCCGGCTACGTTAGTTTAGAGAATGTTTGGGCGCTGGATGTAGTTCAATGTGCAATATATTATGAGATCCGCATTTTGAATCTCGATGTTATAGGAAAGAATGTTGGTCTTTTTATTTTTTATACCCCAGCAGCAAATTTTCTTCCACTCTATGCGCAACGTATAAACGATTCAAGAGGAAATGTGACCACCTAACTGGTTATGTAAGTTGCCGGCCCGCAAGCATGCAGAAATGAATTACATCAACTCAATAGACTATGAAGGCGCCTAAGAGCGTCACCTAACACTTTAAAATAGTTAGTTAGCAGATAAATAGGTATAGCTTATATTTATTTTCATTCAAACGTCACGACACGTCAGCTAATTTACGATCAATACCTAAGGACTTCCGGAATTGGATCTCAACTTGCTGCTAGTTTCTAAAATGAAAATCACTCCTAACGTTTAGGAGCTCGAAAATGGCAAAAAATCCATTTAAACAGCTTGAAGAAGAGCAAAAAAAAATGGTTGCCTGTAAAGTCGTTTTTACGGGCGAAGATTTTACGTGACAACGTCTTTTTCTCGGTAGAATATTTATTGATATGAATATAATTAAATTGCACAATAGGAACAAGGAATTGAATGAAAATAAGAATTGCACAAATTTTAACTATAGAAATATATTTTGTTTACTAAAATTCTCTAGTGCTGCGCGCGCGGCAGACCGATCATAGTTGAGTGGGAGAGAGACGCAAGGCATTCGGCGGGCCTCTCTCTCGTTCGGTGACTCATCGTAACGTTACCGAGCGTTACACTTTTTCATAAGTGACTCCCAGCCGCAACCTAATTTAAGACGTTGTCACGTCAAAAAAAATATTTAAATAATATATTATTTGAATATCTTCTATCATCTATTTTGCACATTTAACTCGATCCTGCGCTTACCGTGTCCGCAAGTCATGTGAAGCAAGCCTTCGAAATACCTGTTGGCAAAATGTTACGCGGTATGCCTGGTGGGTCTCTCAGACCCAAATTCTATACTTACCTACTGTTTATTTCTTGTTATATTTGTATCAATATTTTACCACAATTAATTTAAGGAACGCTTCCTCTATTCTACCATAATTTAACCAGTTTCCTCAAACTTTTCCTCAGCAACCAGAAGCGTTTAAGAAGAATATAAAAAAATATGAGGTGTTAATGAGAGCACCACACACTCTGACGAAGCTTGCAAAGACGTTGTCACTAGGATTTGATCCTTCTTTCAGTAAGGTAAGAAGTTGTCATGTAAGGTAAGGTAGATATAAGAACCTCTGTCTTAAATAAGGAGTAGGTACTTGAAATGGTACTAAAATAAGTAGAATGTTTGTATGATTTGTATCACCGTTAAGAATTGCCATGAGACCATTTTTTTAATGGAACACATCCAATTTCTCTACTGTCTTCTACCGCTCTTAGCTGAAGCGGGAGGACGTGTCAGACTTAACTGCTTAAAACCGCACCTGCGTCCTTGAGTTATCCTTTGCGTTCTAAGATCATGAGTTTCTTTTTCACAAAATCCCAGCGACCCTAATAGGCATCGGCCTTGCTGGGTCTCAACAGTTTACTGTTCACGTGGCGTTAACGAGCTGGACACCGTTCTGTCCAGCTCGTTAGCTGGACAGAACGGTGTCGGGTAACGAGCGAAGAGCACGAAGCGGAGTGTAGCTTAAATCCACTTTACCTTGTTCCTTTCCTTCCATTTTTCATTACCTTTCATTGGAAACACCTGCTACTTTTCACTACTCATCTCCGCTCCACTCCATCTCGCTCCACTTTATTAAAAACGCACCCCAAGACGTAGATCATAGAAAAGCCAATCCCCAAACTACTAGACAGCTAGACACAACGCCTTTGATGACCCTTTTGTTAACAGGATTACTTCGAGCCCTTTGAAAGGCGACCACGGCCGGTAACTCTAGTGGCCTTTCGGAAGAAGGGATATGCGGCACGGCAGACTGTTAAGGTAAGCACCAACAAAGTACCTAGTATATTGTTTAAAAGAACTTTCCAAACGCCTTGTTGATACTTCGCGTGACCCAAGGTCTGGCTTTTACTTTGGTCAGAAATTAAACTTTGCCATACTTACAGCGTGGCAATGCTGTCAGCGTTTTGAGTAGGTACATTATATCAGTCGACAGCGATGCGGAGGAGTTTTTGACGCTATTCTTTAGATTACTTGTAGTTAGTTCTCAGGGTATTTTATTTAGTCTTGAACTATATTTGTTATGTACATAAATTGTTTATACATTTTCTAAAAGTATTTTTTTTTTTACAAGACCTTTTTATTTATTTTCCAGCAGATCTCATCAAGAAGCAATGAGGTGGCCGAGCAGCAGTCGCCTTTCAACCATGTCAGCCACTTCTGGCAAGACACAGAAATGGAGCCATAGTGTTATAGGAAGGACGTGCAGTTGCCTGTGTGTGGACTATGTGTGCTGGACTAGACTGACAGCGCAGTGTGGGGCGTGGGACAAGTACCTAGAGCCTCAATACTGCTATTAGAATTTTATCAGAATTGGCAATCATTGACTTCATAATTGTTGATTTTGGTAGTTTGGTACTATCAAACTTGTCAAAATTGAAGCCAATGATCGACAATTCTGATACAGTTCTAATAGCCCAGGCCAGAGACGCTAGCGGTTAGCTCGAATTACTTTGTTACCTCAAGAATAAGCATTGCCATACAGAAATACATAAACTTCAATTTTAAGAATCAATTAGATATGTGTCAGGCCGCGAACTTTTCAAACCCCTTTTGTAAATCGTGAAAAATTTAAAGAAATAGGTATGTCGCTGTTTCTGAGCAGGTGATTGTAAGTACTTACTTACCATATAGTTTAACTTCTTATTTTGTACATAGGTAACCTACTCGTGTTTTATAAATAAGAGAAAATAAACTGGTTTTTATGAGTTTTTTTACAGTTATTTATTTTAAACTATTTCTTACTTGCCAACGCGTTCACTTCGCTTGCAACATTGAAATGCTTTATCTTAGTAAATAGAAACAGTTCGCGCAAAATTTTATGACATTGAATAAATACATTTTGGCATAAAATGTTGAAATAAGTAGTTATTTTGTTATTGGACAAGGCAAGAAATGAACATAATATTATGATGTTAAGTACGAAGCTACTGAACGTTTTAGGCTTCCTAGCAATAGCAATAATTTTCAGCTTGGATATGTCTGTAGCAAACGATAATCTTGATGACACTCTGAAACAAGCTTTATTTTTGGTCGAGTTACTCAAATCGGGTAAGAATTACCATTTAATTATTAGTCCTTTTTATGGTGGCATTAGAATTAGCATTATCGGCCTTATAATGTTCCCACTGCTGGGACTCAGGCCTCCTCTCTTGGATAGGGAATGGGCCATAACCCAACGCGCGGGCCCATTGCGGATTGGAGGATGTCGAATTTTTAGTTCTAGGACCTGCCGGTTTCCTCACGATGATTCTGCAATATTCGATGTTTTTCGGTGGGTTATCACTTATCATTTAATTACTCCTCCTGGATAGAGCAAGAATGAGTTTCAGGATTTAACTGTATAAAGCTCACCTCCGTTCCTTCAATAACCCTTTGCGTGCAAAGACATCGGCTTTACAGCCGAACCCAATAACCTATCTTTCACATACCGAAGATAGAAAAACAAATGAAACAACAGAAAACATGTAAAATTTTTGTATTGTATCATTTGTTTTACTATCTCCAGTATGCCAAAGCTGGAGATAGATAGGTTATTGGGTTCGGCCGATAGTGGGCTCCGTACAAATTACAAGTCTTAAGTACGAGTATACATACATAATGTCTCTAATAATTTTATTATAAATGTCGTTAATTTTTCCTTGAAAGACTTTCCGCAAGTCTTGCGTGAAAAAGGTGACGTACTGGCAAATTACACTGAAGAAGAAAACAGCACATGCTCGCTACCTGCAGAAGACATAAATTCTACTATAGCTATGAACGATACCGGAGTAACAGGTAAGTTATTATTAAATATTCCGGTTTTTAGGGTCCCGTACACGAAATGTGACAACGGAACCCTTATTACTATGCCTCCGTTGTCCGTCCGAACGCTCTAAGTCATAAACCGTAAGTGGTAAGGAGTTAAAGAGCCATTGCAGGCACCATTATTTGAACCACCCGCACGGTGGAGGTGTGCCCCGCTTGGGCAGCACTGAGCTGCCGTGTCCTGGAGGTGATTGGCAGCGGCGACTAAAGGAAAATGGAAAAAAATGAAATGACAGAATATGTGTGCTCTATAACTACTATTGCCATTACCATAACAAATACAAATAAAATGAAAGTAAAGAAAATACGGAACAGATTCGTGTTTTTAGTTTTACTAACGTTTTATAGGTTTTATAAGATATTGAACTAATATAAACCCATTTGCCATTCCTGAAGATTCATTAGTGGCCTTTTAGTTATACCCGCTCAATATTTATACTCGTTACAGTTAAAACTCTTAATCAATTTCAATTGCAACAGACTAACTAATACTAGATACATTTTATCTGACAGCAAGTGGTTTGTCTTCGATGAAAGTAGACCTGAGGACTCCTCCGACACTGTCCACGCCGCCGCTATTGATGCAACCTGGGGCACCTACGATGATGCCAAACATTCCACCTGTAGCACCTATGATGATGCCAAATGCGCAACCTGGGGCGCCTATGATGATGCCAAATATACAAAATGGGGCGCCTATGATGATGCCAAATGCGGCACCTGGGGCACCTGGGGCACCTATGATGATGCAGAATACACCACCCGGAGCGCCTATGATGATGGCGTACGCAACCTGGCCTGCTATGCCGATGGGTTACCCACCGCCCTCTGGACCAGCCCGACGAAGCTTTCAGGATGAAAATTATAGATTCCCGTACAGTAAGATAGTTATATAATAGGCATTTAAGTCCGCCATCAGGCACATTAATTAATTACGTGTGAATATGGCAAAAATGTTCATGCTTGCTTCCCTCGTTTTCGTTTTCTTTTGCCGCTTTTGTCCCTGATAGTAGACTAGGCTTAGTCAGCCACACATAACTCACTTATCAAGTTTCGTTAATCAAGCCTCATTCGGAACCGAATGAATCATGAGCACAGCGTTTATTCTGATCTCACGTTACATTGAAATTTGAAACTAAAGCTTAAAGAACTAAGTAGATCCCTACTCAAAAAATAACTTAGCTCTAGTTTCTGAATTAAGTATTTTCTGTTAAGCACGTCTCATACCCTGCTGCAATGCCAAATTTTGACAGATTTTAGACTAAGTACAATATGAGAAATACTCAACTTCAAAATGCTTAAATCAGAAATCGGAGGTTAGATGGGTTACTCAGGCGAGAGCGAGATCAAAGATGCACACAACAAAAAAAAAGCTTAACGCTTAAAAGCTTAAAAAAAAGAATAACTGCTTTCAAAGGAATCAGGGCATTACTTTCGATAATTAGTAGATATAACTCTGTTTATCAAGGTTTCATACCTAAAGGGAGCACATCCCCAATCAGTTATTATACTACAAACAAATAGATTAGTAATATAATGGTATCTATGGATCCTAGTTATCTTAATTAAATCAACGTTTATTAATACTATTATTACTAAATAATCTCCTACCCACGAAGGCCATAGCGCTGGGAAATAACTCTTTATTGACACCACATTCGGAGAGCTGTAAATGCCACGCTGCATCGACACCCCATTCTGAATCAACTCAAATTATATTATTACGTCGCGTCAGTCACGATGAATCAAACGCAGGAAATCTCGAATAATTCATAATGCAACTTCCGCCATACAACTGTACCTATATTCACTTACCTAATATTTTATATAGTTTACTTGATAAGCTACACTAGTTGTAAGATTACTGACTTTCAATATTTACTATGTTTTTAGGTTTCAACCGTCGACGCATGATGCCTGATTATTACTATTACGGTAAGTAGACATGGGCATACCTACTCGTACCCATCCAGTGGCGTAGCTAGGCCCTTCGGGGCCCTGTAGCCTGTATAATAAAAAATGGGGTCCCCTCTTTTATCTGATTACGTAGTAAAGTCTAGTTTGTTATAAACACAATCAGTTCATCCGTACCAGGCAATGGCCTCTCATTAGTACCTAAGTTTTGTTAGTTTCACCTATGCTATTCTCTAAAAGTTGTTTTCATGGCGACGAGCTCGACGTCGAGACAGCCGTCAGACAGCGGACGCAAATGTACGAAGAACTGTCATTGTCAATTGCAACATTTGCAACTGTGAGTTAACAATGATAGTTCTTCATCGCCATTAAATTGACTTTTAGAAAATAGCACTGCTGAAGCCCTCAGGGCTCGTATAATTGACACAGCGGTAGCGACACCCGCTCTACTGCATGACGACGACCAACCTACATGACAGTGTGTCCCGTGAATGTCATCGTTCCCTACGCAAATATTCCCAGTCACTTCAAATCGCTGGACACTGCGGCATAGATCACCAAAACATCTTCATTGCTGCCTGTTTTACGGTCACGTTGACGAGGTTTCCAATGTCTTGAATGAAGATGAGCTAGGGTTGGGATTTTTCCAATATGGAGGAAGGAATGACACATCTATTGTGATTTGTGTATCCTTATCACTAAGCTTGTATCTCCCGTACTTTCCAGATCCTCCTGTCAAAAGTCGTGGTAAGTTTGTTTAACTAGCAGCAACAAGTATTTTTCCTCCATTCTGTCCTGTCACTCGTCATGCTATTTATCTTACTCCCTTTTCTTTCATCTCACTCATCACTCAATCCATCCATCTTTTCTTTGGCCTCCCTTTTCCTGTCCATCCATCTACATGTAAGTATTTTTACTCTAAAAAAAACTGTTTCATCTCTCTGTTTTTAAGCGTCATTCTTGTAAATATGCACAATCCTGCAAATATTATAAAACGTGATAGTTTGATTGCTGGATAGATTTCGATGAAACGTGGTACACCTGTAAACCACCTCCATAGTAGATAGGATATTTTTATCCTGGAAGAATGTTCTTTTGGGATAATTTTCATCTATCACGCGGGCGAATACGCTTACCAATATTTATAAAGGTAAAAAAGTTATTGTGTGCCTCGGAACAACTAAAACTATAAACAAGTTATTAAGAATGTACCTTATTTTTTTTTATTTTTTTTTGTTTTCGGGGGATACCTTCAAAAGGCGCCTGGACTTTTGGGGAAAAAGACCAGGGAGTGTGGGATTCTTACCTCACTAAAACCACCCCGGTGATCACCATCTGCACATGGGAGAGGGCCCCGTGTCCTCTTAAAATACCACCCCGGAACCCCCATTGTACAACGCCTGTTAGAGCACATCCCTGAGGAGACTGTAAAGGGTCTCCTCTGTTTCTGTTTCTTGTTGTGCACGGCAGCACGTGATCACTGTGCCACCGTCCTTCTCGAAGTCACTCACTGGGCAGACAGAGTCCCCTCTCTGAGAGCCCGTGACCTCGGAGTCCCACCTACATTGTAAGTGGGGTTTCGGCGTTTTAGGCGTCGAGACGATTGGCTCTCTGACGCCTCCTTCATTAAGAATATACTTACCAACTTCCAATTAAAACAACACAGAATTGACTTTTCTAGGAAACTTTCGAAGATCTGGCAACGAACCAACCGATGGTCTTGTGAACACCCCAGGTAAGCCGCGTTCAAGCACCACGACTGCTTCAAAATAACATTATATTATAAATTCGCTGAAAAATAAAACCTAGTAGATAACAATTTTCTGGTACTTTTTATATTATTAGTCTATACCACCTCCTTGATGTCCTAGAGAGTAGAAAACTCAGATATGTTCTAGGCTCACTAAACCCTAATATAAAGCATGCATAATATGTTACAATCCGTTTGGTAAAGGGATTGCGTTTCGTACATATGGCACTATATATCTATAACTACCGGGGAAGAGAGGGCTGAGAGGTAGGTATCTTCTGTGTAGCAGGGCCAGGGCAAAGCATAAGTACTTAAACAGCCCTTGGAGTTACAACTTTTCCAATCCCATAGCGGGCTTCTGAGTCACTAAAAAAAATGTATCCAAAGCTGGTACACAGGTCTCATCTCTGTAAGAGGGAGCGAGCTGGTACTAATGTACCACGCGGCCCACTGCGGATTAGTGCACGTCAAATGTCTGCATTTTTTTTTATTGTGAGGATACTGGCCTTTCTATCGTCCTACCGCCAAGTATCCTCACAATAAAATGAAAAATATAACATAACAAAAACTTTTATATTAAACTACAGGTATTAAATGTTTAATTGATTATCATATTGCCTTATTGAAGTTGAACTTGAAGCTAGTACCTCTACTTGTAAATAGTGACTTTCCTAGGTAGTAACTTATCTCTCGGATCAAAAGGTCTAAAAAGTATTACAAACGGACGATATAAGTAAAAGGTCAAAAGCAGTTTTATTGTGATGAAAGAAATAATCCCAAGTTGCAACCACAAGTACTAAATTATACGTTTTACACAAATAACGCTTTATGAAACATTATTACTGTTGCAAAACTTTGTAACAAGTTGTGTAAACCTCCACTACCTAATATTACGTTCTTATCCTGAGTTTCAGCTTCCCATTTATGTTCGAACAGTAACTACAGCACGTATGTATTGACCCTCCGTCATAACACTTTACAGTTTAAGTCCACAAAACCTTCCTACTAATAAATGTGACGAGTTGCGAAAACATGTGGTTTCAGCTCCTTCACAAGCGCAAACTACAGCTAGTGTATCATCAGCAGCGAGCGAAGCAACAACTATAACCGTGGGAGAGACAACGGCCTCAGCAACCTCTTTATCCACAACGATATCAGAACTGTCTACGTCAATCCTTCCGACCAATTCTGCCAATCAAAGTAACCTACAGGCCAATTCTGGCAACCAGTCTATCCTAGCGACATCAGACCCTACCGAACAGACTGTTAACAGCGATCAGATCTTAACAGCAACCAGAAGTTCTGTTCTATCGTCATTTAAATACACTAAAAAGTCTATTCGTCGGACTCCAAAAAGTAAACTACGTAAAATCAAACCGAAATCCATGAAAACTAAACCACGAAAAAGGGTGAGCAAAAGAAAACGCAAGCCTGCTTCAAAAGGTACTTATTAAATTTTGAAATGTGGCTCTAGTTATAAATTAGTCTTGTAATGTAATTTATCTATTCTCTTCGATAGATAAAAGGACTCCACTAAAAAAGGACATCGCTAATGGCAACAAGAAGCATCACAACGTCCGCAATCGCCACCTGCGTCAGAACCTACCCACAACCGAAGATTATCTCGAAGTATTTATCAACGACACAGGAGAATTTGAAAATGTTACAGACAAGGTTGAGGACAATCAGCTCGCTGTAGAATTGGCAAAAGAGATGAAGGATAACAATAATAAAACGTATAATAGAAATGAAGAAGAGATTAGTACTATTAAGTTAATTAGGATATCAAGTTATGGACCCACTATGAAAATCTTTTTACCGGGCAGTTCCAGAATGCCTGTACCATTTCCCGAAAACAACGCATTTTGTTTTTTTAATCCTAGAAATGCTCTATGTGGTACAAACAAGTAATTTAGGAATTTGTACCTGATCTTGGATTAATCTAAGCATTATCGGGATATTTCAAAACGCATGAAAGATGATAAATCGATTAAAAACAGTTTGAAGCTTAGATTTAATATTGGTCTTTAATCATTACCCAGACCTCCACAACCCATTAACTGGGGTAACACGGTACTTCATGGCAAGACTGGAGTCAGATTTACTGGCCTCTGACTATATATCTGCAGCCGCTCCTCGTAAAATACTGGTATTCAGCTAAATCCGGCTTGACTGGAAGCCGACCCCAATATAGTTGGGAAAAGGCTAGGCAGATGATGAATCATTACCCAACTTAATTCATTGTTACAGTTTCGATATACTTAGAACGCTCACTATTCGTGCAGCATCTTTTATTACTGACGGCTATAACCCAGCGATTCTTAAGCGCTAGAAAGGTTATGTTCGAGAGCTAGTCAGGGTGCTAGCTCTCGAACAAGAAGTGGCAATAAAACATTCAAAACCATTTCTTAATAGATTTTTTTTATGCTTGTGGGTAGAGTTTGTCTTTGCAGCCGATGTGGCATACATATATATTTTGGAACCTAGAAACTGCCATGGCCATGACAAATGCCCAAATGTATCAAAAGACTTTTTTAACTAAAAACATAATAAGTCAAACTTCATAAATATTTAGCAACGAATTATTGTGAGAAATTGCAACTTACGGATTTTTATACCTAGGTATATTCATCGCCTTGGACAGGACGAATGACCTGATATAATAAATATAATCAATTGGCTTGAGGGCAGGGCGCTGCACATTTCCGTACTAGTGCAAAATACATTGCATGCCTAAAAACGATAGAAGTGGTACTTCTACCGTTTTCAAGGAAGGTTTAATTAAATATACACTTGAGAGCAATAAAATCGCACATCCCATGTATTTTGGTTTCATTCTGATTTTTTCCTAAATCTAAAGATATCGAGTACAAATTATTACACATACAAGCTTAGATTTACAAAAACCCAAAATTGACCTCATTGACCTCCACGTGACTTACAAATACCAACCGTACACCAAGTTCCCCAAATTCACCTGTCTGCATTTCAGTACTTGCACTTTTACCCGCAGGTACAGAAAGGGTTTTTTTTTATTTTGAATCAGTTGCCGTCGACGTGATAATCTCAACAGGAAACTGACGGATTTACTATGGATACCACGCCCGTAGAAGCTGTTCCCGTTATTGCCTTGCTTGAAATCTAGGCTTTAATCAAAGTGAAGTGGTTCGACAACTAAATCATGCATCGTTCATCGAGTATACCAGAGATTCCAAGAAACCCATGGGTACATTCGCCGCATAGGATCAAAGCGTGCTGACCGTATATATAAATTAATATGGTAAATTAACAACTGTAATGAAAAGCTGTAATTAACGCCAGGGAAGGGATACATCTTACTAATAAACAATTTGATCAAGAATTTTAGTGTTTTCTGCAATATTTTGTCAATTTTACGGGTAGGTTATAGGACATTGGTATGTTAGATTAGTGCCCTAAGACTCTTTTATGGTCATTTTCTTACACTGTATTTGATATAATTAAAAAGGTAATAAATAAATAAAATAAAATGATCTTTAATTCGGATTAGTGACATCAAAAGGGGTTAATAAACAATTAAGAAAAACTTATACCTAGGTATATATGTTAGTAAACTACTATCTGTTTTTTTTTATTTAGAGACTATGTTGTTGTTCATGATACATCTGTGAACAACATCACCTAAGGGAACCTCACCATTATGGTCTTCAGGGTGGAGTTGGACACCTTACCGTATTCTGCCGAGCAAAGACGCCGATTTCTATCAAACAATGGCGAGGAAGCCGTCGACGTATACCTCTGTGAACATATCTGATGCACTGCAGAAACGGGGCAGCCACATCAACATCCTGAATCTGTTATTATATTTGACAAGCAGGACGTCGATACGAGTGTAATGATAATCAGCTGAGTATCGATGATCCACAGGCTACATGTATAAAAACACTGGACGGTAGGCTTTAAAAAGCGTTATTTTTACTGGTCTGCTGTAGCACCGTGTAAACATATTACATCGGACTGTCAGCGCCCTCCCTTCCCTTACAATATCCTCTTGTCTATCAAGGTAATCGGTGACTAATGACTTAGCCCCAAGTACTGAAACTTAAGTAGAACATAATCGGGACACCGTGCGAGCACCGACAGCTTTAAGGAGCAATAACTTGCTTTTTTGAAATTATAAATTGCGGCCATGCTCTCGAGGATAGCTGTCACAGTAACTCCGTACTGCTGACTGTCAAAAAATTTACTGCTTCAACAGACACCGATTTGCATTTGCAACTTACAAAAACTAATAATACCTATATAGCATATTGCAAAAAACACACAAAAAGCACAAAAATTTCGCTCCGCATACATTTATAATAATAATATACAGGGCGTTTGGTGCATCGTGTGGCAAATTGATATGGTCGACTGTAGGGGTCATCTGCTATCCTTTCAGGCTCCTGATTTTTTTCATCGACCTTTTAGTGTTTTAGGAAAAAAAAACCCAAATTTTATATTCAAATACAAAAACTCTGAACTAATTAAACTAACTAAAGTAAGTCGTCAAAAAACTCTTCCACATCACTGTCGACCGGTAATGCGCCCAAAAGACTGGCGGCATTGCCACGCTGTATGGCAATGCTTATCCTCTGTCCGAGGTAAAAGCCAGCCCTTGGGTCACGCGAAGTGTCAATAAGGCGTTTAGAAAGATCTTGGTACAACTTGTGAGCACTCGGACCCCACGAACCAAGAGTTTCAACCCCAAACGATTCGAAAAAATAACTTCCCACCAGGGTTGTTGCGACATTCAGCCTCAGCATCAGCATCCGCATTAATTGTTGCTGATGTTATGCCGCGGCCACACACTCGACGAGTAGCATGGGAAGTAACGAGGAAAGGAGGCAGAGACATAGTGTGGCCACGTTACTCGTCGTGCCACTCGTCATGCTCCTAGTCCTGCCCACTGCTCCCTATCTTGTCGGTCTTTGCGCGCGAGTCAAAGGACCGGCAATACGAGCGCGAGTGGCTGGCCACATACTCGCGCTGTCGCAGTCTGCAAAATTGTAAATTATGTCGTCGCCAAGCGTAGAATGGTCAAATGAAAAAGTTTTAATGTTTATTGATTTGTTGTCCACGGATTAGCTATATATACTAAAAATATATTAGCTATACTAAAAATGCATAGCGCGCACGCTGCCACAATTTCAACGTCCATCGTCTCACCAAGGCAAATGACAAGTGAGGAGCGTCGCGATTAATTGCGCGAGTAGAGCAGTGTGTGGACAGAGAGGGCAACATCGCGGCAAATCACGGCAGCGCGAAGAGCAGAGCGATGAGCAGCGCGAGGAGCATAGTCTGGCCGCGGCATTAGATGCTGATGTTCAAAGTTCGTGTCGCGAGTAACAAACCTGCCAGCAACAGACTGCAAGCTGAAAAAGCAGCTCAGTTGTTGTTTTTAAAATACAACTTGCCGTTAATAAAATTCCAGTACCTATTAATAATAATTTATCACGTAACTAGTTATATATTGATTGATTTTTAATTGATTGTTTTTCTTCATTAAAAAGTTACAGAATTATTAAAATATATCTTTTGATCGAAAAAAATATTATATTTACCTAAAAATGTACAAAATTCAGTAGGTATTAAAAAAAACCTAAGATCAGCATCAGCATCAGCTGATGTCAATTACAAAAAATCAGCATCAGCATCGGCTGATGTCAATTACAAAAAATCAGCATCAGCATCAGCTGATGTCAATTACAAAAAATCAGCATCAGCATCAGCTGATGTCAATTACAAAAAATCAGCATCAGCTGATGTCAATTACAAAAAATCAGCATCAGCATCAGCTGATGTCAATTACAAAAAATCAGCATCAGCATCCGCTGATGTGAAAAAAACGTGCATCAGCAACAACTCTGCTTCCCACAAGGTATTTAATATTTCCGCCGCTTGAGGTTCTCCGCAGCCGCAGCGGCGGAACCAGCACAACACGACAAGCTTGGAAGATGGGATGGCGCAAAAGTATCGACACAAGTAGCGTCCCATACTCCCTACATATTCCATACATATTCCTACATATTCCTCCCTTGGAAGATGGATAGGCCTTTAGGCCTACCCATCTTCCAAGGGAATAACGACATACCGTCCGGTCTCTTGCCATCGTCGCGTGCCAGGCCATGAGGTTCTAATACAGCTGGAACGCCGACGGTGACAAGAGCGCGTCTGATGATTTCGTTGATATTCGCGTGCCGTGCTATGCTACCCGCGCTTCGGCTGCATGATAGACCATGGTGACCGAGGCTGTTGACTACTACGCCACAGTGACAGCGATGAGGAGTACAACAGGAAGCGCCTAGACGTAGGGAAGCAGCGAGACGGAAAGTAGTATCATCGAGCAAGGTGCCTATGGTTTGATGATGATAGTGCATGAAGCCAGAGACCCGACACCCACTCTTCCACAGCTAGCAGGCGCGCACGCTCTGCAGGAGTAGTAGATGTTACAATCAGGTTGTCCTGAACTACTCTGTAGAGCGGCTCATCCCACCGTCTTTGGGATGATGGGTCGTCGGGTGGATATTATACTGTAAATAAATATTGTATATAGTCAAGAACAACAATAAATATATATATATTAATACAAATATTAAAAAAATATGTAAGCCCTACAGCTTCTAGCCCTAAACGTGTATTTAGTCCAGTGCCTGGGGGTTTTTAGCCAGAACTTTTTTTACTGTGAACGGATTTTATAACTTAGATGTGTAGCTAATAACAAGCATAAAAAGTTTACTTATTAAAAACTTGTGATCTTGAAATTTGAAAAAAAAAAAAGTATTACTTTAGTTCAAATAGTATCTCAGGACCTAAGAGTTCGAATTGAAAAATTCTTTCAATGTTAGATAGCCCATGTATCGAGGAAAGCTATAAGCTATATAACATTACGCTACAACTAATAGGAGTGGAGCACTAACCAAGGACGTGGGTGAAACAGCACAAACAGTGAGTAATGGAGGAGCTTGATAACGCCGCCGCCGTGTTCTGTCAGTGTTGTATGGATCACTAGGAGCTTGACAACGGCGCCGCCGTGTGTTGTCAGTGTTGTATGATCACTAGGAGCTTGACAACGGCGCCGCCGCCGTGTGTTGTCAGTGTTGTATGGATCCCTAGGAGCTTGACAACGGCGCCGCCGCCGTGTGTTGTCAGTGTTGTATGGATCACTAGGAGCTTGACAACGGCGCCGCCGCCGTGTGTTGTCAGTGTTGTATGGATCACTAGGAGCTTGACAACGGCGCCGCCGCCGTGTGTTGTCAGTGTTGTATGGATCACTAGGAGCTTGACAACGGCGCCGCCGTGTGTTGTCAGTGTTGTATGATCACTAGGAGCTTGACAACGGCGCCGCCGCCGTGTGTTGTCAGTGTTGTATGGATCACTAGGAGCTTGACAACGGCGCCGCCGCCGTGTGTTGTCAGTGTTGTATGGATCACTAGGAGCTTGACAACGGCGCCGCCGTGTGTTGTCAGTGTTGTATGGATCCCTAGGAGCTTGACAACGGCGCCGCCGTGTGTTGTCAGTGTTGTATGGATCACTAGGAGCTTGACAACGGCGCCGCCGTGTGTTGTCAGTGTTGTATGGATCCCTAGGAGCTTGACAACGGCGCCGCCGTGTGTTGTCAGTGTTGTATGGATCACTAGGAGCTTGACAACGGCGCCGTGCGGTGTGTTGTCAGTGTTGTATGATCACTAGGAGCTTGACAACGGCGCCGCCGCCGTGTGTTGTCAGTGTTGTATGATCACTAGGAGCTTGACAACGGCGCCGCCGCCGTGTGTTGTCAGTGTTGTATGATCACTAGGAGCTTGACAACGGCGCCGCCGCCGTGTGTTGTCAGTGTTGTATGGATCACTAGGAGCTTGACAACGGCGCCGTGCGGTGTGTTGTCAGTGTTGTATGGATCACTAGGAGCTTGACAACGGCGCCGCCGCCGTGTGTTGTCAGTGTTGTATGGGTCACTAGGAGCTTGACAACGGCGCCGCCGTGTGTTGTCAGTGTTGTATGGATCACTAGGAGCTTGACAACGGCGCCGCCGTGTGTTGTCAGTGTTGTATGATCACTAGGAGCTTGACAACGGCGCCGCCGCCGTGTGTTGTCAGTGTTGTATGATCACTAGGAGCTTGACAACGGCGCCGCCGCCGTGTGTTGTCAGTGTTGTATGATCACTAGGAGCTTGACAACGGCGCCGCCGCCGTGTGTTGTCAGTGTTGTATGGATCACTAGGAGCTTGACAACGGCGCCGCCGCCGTGTGTTGTCAGTGTTGTATGGATCACTAGGAGCTTGACAACGGCGCCGCCGCCGTGTGTTGTCAGTGTTGTATGGGTCACTAGGAGCTTGACAACGGCGCCGCGGTGTGTTGTCAGTGTTGTATGGATCACTAGGAGCTTGACAACGGCGCCGCCGCCGTGTGTTGTCAGTGTTGTATGGATCACTAGGAGCTTGACAACGGCGCCGCCGCCGTGTGTTGTCAGTGTTGTATGGATCACTAGGAGCTTGACAACGGCGCCGCCGCCGTGTGTTGTCAGTGTTGTATGGATCACTAGGAGCTTGACAACGGCGCCGCCGCCGTGTGTTGTCAGTGTTGTATGGATCACTAGGAGCTTGACAACGGCGCCGCCGCCGTGTGTTGTCAGTGTTGTATGGATCACTAGGAGCTTGACAACGGCGCCGCCGCCGTGTGTTGTCAGTGTTGTATGGATCACTAGGAGCTTGACAACGGCGCCGCCGCCGTGTGTTGTCAGTGTTGTATGATCACTAGAAGCTTGACAACGGCGCCGCCGTGTGTTGTCAGTGTTGTATGATCACTAGGAGCTTGACAACGCCGCCGCCGTGTGTTGTCAGTGTTGTATGGATCACTAGGAGCTTGACAACGGCGCCGCCGCCGTGTGTTGTCAGTGTTGTATGGATCACTAGGAGCTTGACAACGGCGCCGCCGCCGTGTGTTGTCAGTGTTGTATGATCACTAGGAGCTTGACAACGGCGCCGCCGCCGTGTGTTGTCAGTGTTGTATGGGTCACTAGGAGCTTGACAACGGCGCCGCCGCCGTGTGGTGTCAGTGTTGTATGGATCACTAGGAGCTTGACAACGGCGCCGCCGCCGTGTGTTGTCAGTGTTGTATGGATCACTAGGAGCTTGACAACGGCGCCGCCGCCGTGTGTTGTCAGTGTTGTATGATCACTAGGAGCTTGACAACGGCGCCGCCGCCGTGTGTTGTCAGTGTTGTATGGATCACTAGGAGCTTGACAACGGCGCCGCCGCCGTGTGTTGTCAGTGTTGTATGGATCACTAGGAGCTTGACAACGGCGCCGCCGCCGTGTGTTGTCAGTGTTGTATGGATCACTAGGAGCTTGACAACGGCGCCGCCGCCGTGTGTTGTCAGTGTTGTGTTGTGTTGTGCCGTGTACATGAGGCCTGAGGGCAAGGTGGTGTGATACAGAAAATAAAAACCAAATCAAATTTCACCAGTTTTATTACGTTAAGAAACCTAATTTTGACAACTTTTCTGTTACTATGTTTAAAATAGCAATCTTATACTATATTGAATTTTCGTATTCTTTTAAATTCAGTTCCCAAAAAACATGCACAAAGATAATTATCATATTCATTTAGTAATATTGAGGTAGTTATTAGTTTCAGAACTTATACCAATTATAAAATGGTTCTAAAAATAACAGTAAAAATTTAAAGAAAATGCGGTGAACTATGTATGTCAATTGTCTTGCAAGTATAGTGAAAAAAAAAACAATATATCAATGAATATTGGACCTTGATACATTCATTTGAGAAGCAACAACAACAGCTTCTCTATATCTTAACAAAAATAACGCATACTGTGGGTCCCGCCTCATGAGATCGCGTATGTACGCCCGTTATTTTATAATATATCTATCACATGGCGGGCGGGACGAGACTCGACGACCGAAGCCGTCTGGCCGAGCGGTGGCCGCCGCCACCGCCGGCGCGACCGCTCCTACACCCGCCCGGCCGCCACGCGACCTACACACTGATACATGCTCCAGCAAGGTACATAAATACATACGACATACATAAACACTATTACTATAGACTCGGTAAACTTCAATAGCATACACTGGAGGGGATTGTAACATACGAACAACAGAATGAGTGCTCCATTTCCCCACTAAATAAAATTAACAAGTAAGTGAAAAAAATAAGAAAATGCAATGTGCGCTCGAGGTTTACATCAAATCAAAAAAATGTTTATCTGTAGATAGTTTTCATACATATTAGATGAAATCCAAAAATACAATCATGCACATTAAAGTGAAATCGATCCTTTCACACGTAAATACACAAAATAGTGGTTACACACACGAGAAAGAACTATAATGTAATGTAAATAACAGTAGAACCATCAAACAAGAATGATAATAGCGACAATGACAATATGTAAGTAATGGGCGCGACGGCGCGGCGGCAGGGGTGTAGTTCAGTCTCGTGGCCGCGCGCCGCCCGCGCCTTCATCAACTTAAACTACTCGCAACGATACAATAATAATCAACTAAAACTATTTCTGCATCCTAACATTACAAATCATAATGTACCCTCTCTTGCTTACATTTGGAAGGAATAAACAACATGCCTATATGTACACTCTTCCTGTCGCAGTGAAAGTAACCGTTTTTTTATATTCCATTCTGATAGCCGATGCAAGCGGAATCTGGCTGTCTGTGTGTCGAACAATACTCGGTCAACTACTTTCATCTATAGTCGACCGACATTGAACACATAATACAAGCCGATTTCTCTTTTCCAGAAAATATTGTTTATTCTACTAACGAGTGGAAAAGTTACACCAATATGAATCTAACATTAATTCAAGACATTCAAATATCGATAATGCATACAATTTTCTTTTAGCGAAACAATAATTAGCTTGCATACATCTACACATATATTTTTCACTCGTACCGTATAAGTAATAACATTGAATGCGAAATTATATTATAATTTAGTAAACTTTCTAAAATACTCAATTGCAGGTGGTCGGTCTTTCAGCAAAAGGTGTTATTTCGTGAAACATGGAATGTAAAATTATTTGCCGATATCATAGGAC
The DNA here is from genome assembly GCA_030763345.1 of Mythimna separata. NCBI lineage: Eukaryota > Metazoa > Arthropoda > Insecta > Lepidoptera > Noctuidae > Mythimna > Mythimna separata. The sequence goes on along the minus strand of CM061167.1, from coordinate 12,955,752 downwards.
TCGTCTCAGCATCCTGACAATATTATATACGCTAATAAGCGCATAAACCATTACACTTCTCCTAGCATCAAACATTCATATTCAGTTTAATAATAAATTCAGAGCCATTATAGTAAAACTCAATATGTATTGTAAAACGTAGATATTATAGTTATTGGTACTTTATACACTACTTCCTGGCTTATCAGTTTAAGTGATACAGCTATTGTGGAGAGTAACAAAGTTAGCGACGCGTGCGTACAGTCGCACGATATCTAATCACTAAACACTCATTTTGTAAAGACTTTCATGGTAGTGTTCGCTAAGTGTTGCGCTAGCGCACAACGCCACAGAGTTGCCAGTTGTTAGAAAGTGGACTCTCACTGCTCTCTGATCATAGGCAGTTTAGACGTTTATTCTTCCTGATATGTCTGTAAAAATGAAGTCCGTTTTCTACATGTCATACGTTATTTACATATAAATGGCCTCACGTGCGCCCTCTATACAAGAGCCCACATGACTGTCCGTAGCGTGTAAAGGAACTCACGTACATAAAACTCTGTGAATACTATTCTCGTACTACATAAATGTACCGTTAATTATAATAGACGGATTTGTCACATTAAAATTAAGCCGTTATAAGTTTACGATTAGTTTACTTTGTATTGTAAATATAAATACTATTATGTATTTGTGTAATATAACAATGATATATCTGGTTCAATAATTAACAGTAACTTATTTAAGGGAGACTTATTAATAGTAACATGGCAGTATATATTTTAATAGAATAAAATAGTAGACTTGTGAATCTATTATATTATCAAGTTTGTAAATGAAAATCATAAAATTATAACGGCGACATAATTGTATTCATTCACGGTTTGTTCTCTTTAAACGCGGTTTCTTAGTTTATCGTTGAATATAAAGCACCTACAGCACGTTGTTTTCTGACTGACTATAAGGAGTTATTTGCCAAATGTGAGATTATTTTCAATAATATGTGGAAGCAATACAAAATTGCAGCAAAAAAAATAGACCCTACAGATGACGGGTCTTGGGATTTTGTTTTAGAGAAATTTAGTTTTTTTTTTCTAGATAAAACCAAGCCAAAATTAGTTACAACGAAATTATTACAAAAAGCTATTTCGTACCAATTGACAAAGATATTATAGACGTAGAATCATATAATGATCTATCGGCACAAATCGATGTCATTGGTACGAAAAGATTATTGGCTCGAGAAGATATCTTCCGATAGTAAACTGACAACAATTTACACAAAGTTATTTCTGCGATGTGGCAGTGCCCTGGAAGGTCGGTAAGTGATAGCTTTTCCCACAAATGTCAGCCCAGAAAGGCAACAATATGCACGACTCAAAGAATGTGACGGCTGGATGCCAAGACATGGGCTACGCCATATTAGTGTATAATATTGCCAGCAGATGGTGGAGAATTGGAGATTGAAATCTATCGGAAGATCGAAATGCGTTTTATTTCTGAATAAATGCAAAATGTTACTAGTTTTATCACCTAATAACAGTGTAACAAAGCAAAGTTCAAGGCCGACACAAATGGAGCCGTATGGCTACCCGAGTGTGTGCAGCGCACGTGCAGCTCGCTGCGCCGCCAGCACAGGAACCGAGCGCAGTGCTTAAACAGAACTTTGACTTGTTGAAGAGTTATTAGGTAAACACTCGTTTGTAACATGAGTAAGCATGCATGTTGTACCCTTTACATTCAGCACTACAACACTATATGCAACTGTGAAGATTACACCTTTGAACCGTAATGAATTGAAAATTATTTTGATGCATTTGGGACACGGAACAGGCGTGAGCAGATGTTCGGAGACAAGTGTTGAAGTATCGGGACACAGCGGGTGAGGCGCGTGCGCGGCGGGCGGGGGGCGGGGGCCGCGTGCCGCGCCGCCACCGCCTCACGACTTACAATTTATAATTTTATTATAATCTAACCTAAAAAATGAGAAAATGGAAATAAGAATGTAAAACATTCTTAGTAACATTTTTGCCAAAACTTCCATATATTATCACATTATACATATAAATATCTAAGCTTTTCATTAATTTTGATATTATTCACTTAATCTTAATCTCTCATAGTTTAAATTATCTCACTTGGCACAATGATAACGCAAATCGTACAATTGAATAATCAAAAACATCACGAATAACCGAACAATACGACCGACGCGACGCGAAATTACACTCGCACCATTAAACGCTACGGTATCGTTCAGATGTCGAAACTTTTGTATTTCTTTTTCAATACAAGAAAACATTATAAAGCTAACAAAGACAAAATTACAAAGAAAACGATCAACAAATGTTACTTACAAATTAAAACTCATAAGTTTACTCCTTACTCTCCAACAATTACTATTATATCAAAAATATTTGTCCATCATAATTAGGTAGTTCATCGTCTCCGTATCGCTGATAGGAGCGATGCGCTGCGCGGCCGGCGCGCCGGCGCGGGCCGGGCGGGCGGCCGCGCGCGCTGTCAAGTCCAGGCTCGTCACTACGTCAGGCCGATTCGACACGCGATCGGCGTTCACTCTTTGGATTAGTTACTTATCACCCAACACACACATCAGTTCAATAGAAACCATTGTACGACACATTCTCAGCAGCATGCATGCAGAAACTCCGTGTATCGTTTAAAGAAATATTCTTACAATATACTTTGCAAAGCCGTTTGTCCAATGAGCCTCCTCGTTAAAGCAACGTCGTGTAATTTCCGTTCCTAGTAGTTGTATCCCACACACCCTTCAAAAAATTACATTAACAGTATGATGCAGTGATTTTAACAGATTAAACTATTACTTTATAACAAAAAACATATTTTGCACTTCTGTTTGTATATTATAAACTGCGCGATACTATAGAAACATTTGTAAACAGTATACAGAACATAATCATTAACTATTGCAATCTATGAAACTCTTTACACTGTAGCAGAATAACATGGTATGAGAATAACACAACAATCACGTTATTATTAAAAAATAGTGTATATGAATAATATTTTATATATGTGTTATATATATTCAAATATTAATCATCAACATAGATAATTCCCGGGATAAAATATGGATTTATCAATAGATTAAATTACAATTCACTACAATAATAGAATTATGTCAACAACAACATTTGGACACAAAAGGTCAGCTCGACAGCCTGCCTGCGCAGTGTAGGGCCAAGCGTTACGACACGGTCGGTAGAGTGCGGGTGAAGCAGTGCGGCGCGTCGCGCTCGGAGCGGACGCGGGGCGCGGGACGCGTGTCGGGCTGGCGAGCCGGCGGTGTTGCGAGGGCTCGAGGGTGAAGAGGTGCTGGAGGGCGCGCGGGGTCGGGGGCAGCTTACTGCTGCACGGGGGGCGGCGGCGGCTGCGCGGCGCGGCGGCGGCCCGGGGCGCTCGCCTGCGCCACCATGGCGCGAATGCGTCGCTGCGCCGACTGATAACATACACAACCAGCTGTTAAGCGAACAACTAACAAACAATGCTTCACATTCGCTCAACACACATCTACGTCAATAACAATGGTTAATAAGAGTTTTTGCCGAGTGACAAACTTTGATTAGATAGCCAAAAACTTATTCCATTGCAAGTAGCATTGCATTAAAAAAAATCGCTGTGGCATATATTTCTAGAAACCACCATCCCTAAATGAATTACCCTTTACTATCAAAAGTATAGCTTGCATGTAAGATGTAAATTATACCGATATAAAAAAGAATTTTAATATACTTAAATATATTAAAATTCCTACTTATATATTATGAAATATTATATAAAAAATATATAATATTTCATAAATAAACGAAACTAGTCATTACCTGTATTATGAGTATACTTACAAACTTACATATACAAACTGTCCAGGCCCCAAATAACTTATCTTGTTCACTATACAAATACACATTTATGATAATAAAATCCTACATTTGATGCCATATCACGAAAGGTCAAGTCTGTAAAACACATATACATGTAGTTACATAGTCCAATAACAAAAGGCGTTGCAAGTAAATTAAAGATGTTTCATAGAGAAAGAATTTTATTGATAAACTTAACATTCGCTATATTATTTATTTATATTATTGATTATTTACTTTAATACTGGGATAACTCACCTAATGTTTAGCATCAAAGGCATAAATAATGTGGTGCCTTCTCATTGGCTCACACTGAGGATTGTATCCTTAGACAGGCCGTGTCTCGATTATGTCTCATCCCGCTTCAGGCGACCGCTACAAAACGTAAATATCTTATTATGCCACAGTGAGTCGTATAATCAAAATCTATTTTAAACGAACTATTGCATTGCTTTGCGCCAGCTATTAGTAAAACCATATACTTATCTTTTCACAATTTTGAACGTATGTCGCGTCACCATATCTTCTTAAATTATATACGCTTATAATTAAATTCAATTTGGACTCGTAACTACATGTATACATCTTACACAGTACGGTACCGTTTCATAAAATTTCGCTTGGCAATTTATTTTATATCTTATATACTAAGCCCTAAACCGCAAAAAAATATTAACCACACAAATTTTCCAACTTTAGTTAATTACTAAAATGCTACAAATGTTAATTACCTTAATTTACAATTTGTTCACCTTTATGAATTTCATCAACACCTCTTTTTGAAAAATGTAGCATTTCAATAAAAAACCAATAGGAATAAATGTTCCGTAACAACATCATTGTCGAGATGGTAGTATGGTAGTGTGTGCGTGTGTACCTGGACGCTGTAGAAGGGGCCGACGATGTGCACGGTGGTGTCGTGGTCCTGCGCCTGCGCGCCGGCCTGCGGCTGCTGCGGCTGCTCCGGCAGCTTGATGAGCGAGCCGGTCACGCGCTGCAGCTCGCGCACGTTCTGCCCGCCCTTGCCGATGATGCGCCCCACCTGGGACGAAGCCACCACGATCTCCACAGTCAGCCGCACGTCATCCGACCCAGACATAAATCCTTCCTCTCGCATCTTCTCGAAGATCAGATATTGAGCCTGCAATTGTTAGTGTAACAAATTAAGACACTGTCCAGCATGGTCCAAATATTATAAATATTGTACAAATGCATCAAAATATAAAAAATAATCAGTACATACCTTCCACTGAGCCTCGGGGCTGCCAACGATGGTGACCTTACGCTCCTGCTGCGGGTTGCTTTGGTTCTCGCCCTGTTTGTCTTGCTCCAATGGAGCGATCTTCACCGAAGCATTGCTGAATCGAATAATGTTGCGAATGTGCAAGCCCTTGGTGCCAATGATTGCGCCCACAGCGTTATTTGGGATGTATAAGTATGTAGTTTCCTATTGCGGAAAAAGTATTGCATTAATCCAAGTGTATAGCTGGTAAAAGTCCGGAAACTACAAATTTAGTAGAGAATTTAGATGTTGAGTCACAGCTAACGGTAAACTTCGCGCACCCTAACATCAGTAAAGTTCGTCACTCGTCTAATCCCGAACCGTAATATTATCGCCGTGTAGAGAACACCTATAAAGAGTTTAACTGTAGAAGAACGGTAAACTTGCAATCGCTCGTGTCATGTAAATGGCAAAGAGAGAGACAAAGGGACCTTCGCTCTTTCTCTTCTGTTCTGACCCTAGCATCGATGACTATGTTCGTACACGGCAAAAATGGAGAAATTTCTTTCATGTGCAAGTAATTACCTGTGAGTCACCGGCTCCCTGCTGTGCGCCGCCCTGGCCCGGCAGCGGAGCGTATATAGGCGGCGGGAACGGCGGAGGAGCGCCGCAGAATCCACGTCCAGTGGACATCATTGCCATGGGGTGCAGCCCCGGAAACATGATGCTTTGAGGCGCCAGCATCTATAACATCCAGCACAAAAATATTAAGAAAACATGCATCAAGAGAGCCCTTCTTACCCGTCGTAGTGTTTGATGAAGAGGCAACGCAAAAAAAAATAACGCCTGAAATCTCTGTTGGCATTCGATAATTCAGTCATTTACTAAACTTATACATTTCACTAAACTTTTTTTTTAATAAAAACACTGATGGATAAAAGTTTCGACGACCACCTGTCGAAGCTGTCGTTGCGCGGTTGGATCAAGGTTCTGATACAGAAGGCAGTACTAGTACTCCTTGATACAGCTCGTATCGTGAGGAAGTTCCTGTCTCTAAAGCCCTAACCACCGGTAGTAACTTGGATTCTGCTCCGCCATCGGTGGAATTCTATGACGCTAAGTTAAATCAAAATTTTGACAAAATGTGCAAATGAGCATTATATTATAAAGGGCTGGGGGGGGGCCTTGGGTGGTTCTGAACACAAAATAGCAGATTATCAAAGGACTGCATACAGGATTGTTTTAAACACTGTTTTGTTGAGTTGTTTTCAATAGAAACCTAGATATCTAGAGAAAAATGTGCCCGATAACACGTAAGAGTGGTTGTATGAAAGTGTACCTCGGGAAAGGTCTTCTTAATCAAGTAATATAATAGTTGAGTAGCGAAAAATTACCTGCAAATCGCTTTCATAGCTCTGGCGTAATTTAGCTGAAATTTGTGACTCCGCTTTAGCCATATTTTCAATGGTGCCTTTGACGGTGATGATCCGCTCCAGATTGAAGCTGTTAATATCATTGATAGAAGAGACGGTGATCTTTGTATCAGTTTCTTGCATGATCCTCTTGATCGTGTTGCCGCCCTTGCCAATGATACGGCCGATCAGATTGTTGTGAGCCAGAATTTTGAGGCAGATCTCACTGAAAACAATAATGATATAATGTTAGTGTGATACGGTCATTAACGATTACTCCTAGTTTATCTCAAACAAAGAAAAATGTTTTACCCCTTGTTAGTGTTGTTAGCCTCCTGCTGCATGACCTCGAGTATTCGTTTGCATGCATTGGTGCAGTTCTCGGGATTGCCATAGATGGTGATGGCCTTCTCGAGAGAGCCAACATTGTCCTTGCGGTGGACATCGACGCGAGCGCGGCTCTGCTGTGTGATGAGGCGGATGGTGCTGCCCTGGCGGCCGATGATGGCGCCGACCATGTCGCTCTGCACGAGCAGGCGCAGCGGGAAGTCGGTGGGCCGGGAGCCGCCGCCGGTGGCGCCGCCGCCGCCGCGGCCGCCGCCGGGGCGTCCGCGCCTGCCGCCACGGGTGTTTTGTTCCGCCGCTTCGACCTTCATCCGGCTTCCCTCCAGTTCACACCCGTTTAACCCATTGATGGCTCTGCAACAAGTTACGCTCGTGTAAAATACAAATAACGCCTTACAGCAAGCAAAACACCAAAACAGCAACCCCATGCGTATTCTATGACTTGCAAGTACAGGAAAAGCAGAAATCCCAGTACTTATAATACACGACATACAGTAAAATACTGCAGAAGAGAAAATAACAAAAGAAGAAATTGAAGAAAAAGGTTGAATTAACAATATACTCTGAAAGCTCTTTTATAAAACATCAAATTTCAGCAAGGGCCCGAACAACACAAGGCATTTGATGTTTTATTACAGTTTTAAACATTCAATTTAATTCTGTGACTGTACACCTTGAACACCTGTGCAACCTGGAAAGCAATCAAGCATAGTAAGTAGTAAAGCGAAACATAACACAAAAGTCAAAATCATGCGAACGCCGAAATACAGATACGAAGAGAACAGAAGGAAAAGCTGGAACACCGAAGCTGAAGATGAGAGGAACAAACAAGGCACACCATCCCAGAGAGAACCGTCAAGAGGAAGAATACTCACTGCTGCGCCTGCTCCGGGGTCTCAAACGTGATGAAGACAGCCTGGGTGTTGGCGTCGCGCGAGTTGGCTTTGTCGCAATGCTGGACGTTGCCGTACTGTGAGAGCAGGGGCTCGATGTTGTCGAAGCGCACATGCAGCGGTAGCCCACTGATGAGTACTTTTGATGACCGGCTGCGAGAAGCGATAGAACCACTTGATATACAACCATTTGCTATTACACAACTCCTTATCCAACATCATTAAGTGTACCTACTAATATTATTATATGTATCTCGAAATTAGTTCTTGAGTCAATATTTAGATTAGAACACACTAACGAACATATAATTAAGGTACCTAGAGGTATTCATGTCAGCTTCCATGACGAGTTTGATGTTTTTTACGTCTATAACTACTTTATAACATAACACCTTACTGGTTTATCGTTCCTTTTTCCTATTCTATATGCTAGGGTTAAAATGTTGAAAATATTTTAACCGCAGTCACTGTGAGACTGCATTAGAAACAAAAATGCGCGATGAGTGATGATGACTGATGACGCTTTAACTTTTCTTATCGGAGGTTAATTGAAGAAAAAATTAAAAAGCCATTCGGTCCCGCGATCTGCGTAGACGCATAGAACACGTTTGTTTACTAGTTAGTACTAATTATTTTATCGATTGACTCGAAAACGAGTTTTGACCCAAAAATGATAAATAAACGGCCCACTTTTGTATTTAACGAACATTGTTAACTAATACTTGAGTCAAAAAAGCACAGAATAAGTAATGGTACAAGGTAAGTTAAGTTAAAGGTTCCTTTGTGACGAGATTTAATTTAAAAAAATATTTTGTAGACGACGAAAAGCTCTCAGATGCGCAGATAATACATAACTTTAAACGCAATGTATAAAGGCAAGTCAGTTGACAACCATTGTACAATAGTACGTAGGAACACGATAGGTAGAAACAGTCAACGGATTACGGTACTCCACGGACTTAGATCCTGACGACATACCACTACTCGAGGCCTATGACTCGCACTATTTGTGCTGCTCAGGCGCACGCACGCTTTAATAATAACAGCATCCCGTCTGCGGAATTCCGGAAATTGTTAGTTAAAAAAGTGGTCTCCCACTGTAATTAATATTGTATATTACACGCGACCGTTAAACGAATCAAACAGTGCTCAGATTCTCTGCGTGCGTCAGCTCAATTTTGGTTAGTTTAAGTTAGAATAGGACACGATGAAATCGTAAATAGGCGACAACATAGAAATGCCCAATTGCATGCATTGCATTATTCGAACATCATTGGCTACAAAATGGCGGAGCTCCGAAGATGACATCATCCGCGCCCTCGTCAGTCGCGGGTGGCGCGGCGGGCGGTGCGGCTTGCCGGGCCCCCCGCGCGCGCCTCGCCCCGGTCTCCCCACTACTGGCCCGCCATTCACAACTTCGTTCCATTGCACTCGCTCGATGCATGACCCCTCGTACTGAATGTACCTACCTACTCACTACCTCACTACACATAATATAGATATACCTAGATATGAACACAAAGCGACCGCAGGATACAACTAACAATCGAATCGTACGTTTTACTTTGCTTTTCGGATAGTACGAATGTATTTACTATTTGTTATGTACCTGCGTGTATTTGGTAAAGCTCTACATCGTGACAAAATATTGCGCCTTTTTTCACGATACCTCTTCCTCTAGGTACCTTCTAAGTACCTACTAGTATACTAGTATTTATATAAAAGGAGAAACTGACGTATCAACGCGCACATAACTACTGGTAGACTAGGAACGTGAAATTTTGCACAAGATTTCCTTTTAAAACGTAGGCGGCGAGCACAAAGAGAGGATTTTCCAAAATTCTCCCCCTAAAGCAATGAAACGAGGATTAAGTTTGCTTGGAGAAATATACTTTTATGCGAGCGAAGCCGGTGGAAGAATCTAGTATTTCATAAAGTATACAATTTAGGTAAGTGTGTTGTACATGTACAGTCGATTAAGTTCGATAAAACTCCCAACCTATTTTAATTAATTTTCCTTAAATATTTTTTCTACTTATGCCTGCCTAATTTTATTACACAAAATGTTTCAAAGCGTAGGCAAGTATCAAGATTCCTTCTGGTATTCACTTGGTTAGAAGATTTTATCAATAAGCCCGTAATTTGATTAACCTGGTTTCCTAGGGTCGTTCCACTCTCGTGAACCAATAAGTCCGCGCAATTTCTTCTCAATCAATAATAAGGAGTACAGAAAAAAGACAAGCAAGGCAAGAAATTCTTGAACCACAGCTAGGAAAGTGTTAATTTATTTATTAAAACTTTATGCACAAGTAAGAAACACTGTACAAAAGCGGACTTAATTATTGCCTTAGGCTTTTTCTACCAGTTGACCTTAGTACTCCATAATCACCCCATAATCATATGTGTGATTAATGCAGTCTATATGCCAAATAGTTAAATGACACCCGGACGATTAGGGTGAAATTAAAAGTCAAGTTCTAGGTATCATATTCATCATCATCATTTCAGCCGAAAGACGTCCACTGTTAGATATAGGACACTCCTAATATATCGCCATAACAACTGGTCCTGTCAATCTCGCATCCGTTGGATTCCCACGACCCTCACCAGGTCATCGGTCTACCTTGTGTTAGACCCGCGTTTTACGGTACGTGGTCGCCCCGCACAAGAAACTTTCGTTCTCATCGACCATCTGTTCTGCGAGCAATGTGACCCTGCCCACCTGCCTACCACAAGTCTGGCGATTCTTCGATCTATAAGTAAGGTAAGTCATTGGTCGGTTACCTTGGTTCTTCTGTGGATATATCTTGATTTCTGTATTAGTTAAAAGTACATAAATGACCTGGGCGAGGGTCACGGGAATTCGATGGAAGCGCGACGCATAGGACCGGTCCTTGTGGCGACGACGCTAGGGGGAGGCCTATGTCCAGCAGTGGACGTCTTTCGGCTGAGATGATGATGATGATGATATAAAAGAGAAAGTAACAATCTGTCTGTCTTCATAATGGTTTCTTAACGGCTGAACGATTTTGAATGAAACTCGGGACACATGTTAACCATGTCCTGGGATTGGTTTTATCGCGGGAGTACGTTCCCTTGGGTTAATTTTCAATATTCACGCGGGCGGAGCCGCTCGCAGAATCTAGTAATAATACAGAGGGTCAATGAACTTACAAGAGTGCACGGAGCTACTGTTATTTATTATTACACTACATTGAACATCACGTATATAACAACACCTATGTAATTTATAATATTATTTTATCTTCTATCAATATTGACATTGAAGTAATTCTTATTTCTTTCATCTGAAGGAAGAGGCATAGTTTTCTTTGTCTTTTAATAGACTGACAGGCATTCAAGACGTCTGGATGAACTGACGATGACGTCCGTCCATGACTACAAAATATAAAATTCGTTAATGACAGCGACCGACTTTCGTATCTCAATGGCATTAAGAGTAATTGTTTTTTAAATGATACGACAATATACCTACAGAATTGTTTTTAACGATAGTTGTAGTCTGCCAACAAAATGTAAAGGTACAGCTGGATATCTCAACGGAGGCCGGTTGGTTGCACAACCAGCCATACATTTTGTTTGCAGTGCAACCATGGTTGCGCCACTGATGTACCACACTAGGTAGGTACCTATAATATTAATATACTGGGCACAGGCCACTGGCTAAAAATATTGCTTATTATCGCGCTCAAAACAAAGTCGTGAATTTCCGAATGATCAAACTACCTAATTAATTTCCGTAATATTCTTTTGCAGGTCTTCAAAAAAAGGCAGCATAATATTCTGGGATGTTATCTTAACCTATTTGAAGTTAGGTAGAGGTACAAACCTAAACAAGTATGTAGGCATATCACTTATTCTTTATCAGTTAGCTGTTATCTCTCATTTAGTCATTTACCATTATTATTATTAATTCCTTACTCATTTAATAATAGACGGGAAGCTAGTTACCCACTTAATGGCTACCAAGACCTGACATTTTAATTCACCGAAAGTTCAAAAAATGAGAGATAAGCCGTTAACAAGTGAAGACGATAACGAATTTGATAATTAAAATCTAATTTAGGAACAAAAATCATAAATGTATCACATTTAGTTATTCATTTAGTATTATTTATTTATATATAAAATGGTAAGTAGTGGTAAAGTCCTGAATGCCGGTGGTAAGGGAAACAGGTTGACCTTCAGCTGGCCTAGGGTAGTACGGAGTCAGTGTCATTAAAAAGGTCAACTGATGCCGGTTCTGTTGCATCTAGCATGAGGCCTAATAAAGACTTCCTATTTATTAAACCTAACGAAAACATGTGAAAAGTTGTTATCAATAAATCCATTGCATCTGGCGGCGATGCCGGCCGGCGCGCGGCGCGTTCGTATCAGTGATTCATGAACGCGGCGCGACGGGCCGCCAGCCGCCATACCGGCAGCCGCAGCTCTCTGCGCGACGCCATTTTCTTTACGCACCACGTGTTCATGTGCATCGAATTTATTTATGCATTATAAAGCTTTTAATGCAAAGATCGATGTCAGCAAACATATACATTTTCAACTGTTATGTAAGTAGGTACGTACCTATATACTATACAGTTTTCAAACCAATCTTACTACACCAGCTGTAGCGATCGTTCAAGAATGTGGGCGGCCTTATTTATGTGGATAGAAGATAGCCTAGATACTAAACTAGTCATACCTGCGGTATTTCGCCATTCTGTAAGCCATAAGTTGTGAAACTTAACACAGCACGCGCCTGATGTGGATGGCACACCGACGCTTTCAACTTCACCACTTTGACAGTAATGTCCACCACAATTCCAAATGTAATATTAGAAACATCAAGCGTATTACGATCCCTAGTACATGTAATAGTTTATTAAAATGAATAAAACGACCGGAAGGAGTGATAAACCTAGCCCATTCGTACACGAGCTGTGGCGCAACTGCGAGTGTTGCCGTGTGACTGAAGAATGAGTGAACCGAGTTGAGTACCGGCTGTGTAGCGGACGCGCCGCGGGTTCAGAACGGACTTGCAATGCAAAACGACTGAATGCCGTGCCGCCCTCCACCCACCCTCCCGCACATACTGATAAAAACAACAATCTATGCCATTCACTAATCCGCTATCATTATGAGACTGATTTAATTTCCAGAAATAGTAAATAATAATATGGTTACAAAAATTTCAATAATAAAGTAGTTATAAATATACCTATTCAGTAAATTTTAAGTTATTGTGAATATCAATAAGAATTTAAATAATTGCAATCCCTACCTAATACAGAATGTTAGTTAATTATTTGGGGGCACAGTAGTGCCCCAGCCAAGTCGAGCATCTTTATATTACATGAGTTGGCATTGTTTATGAAGAAAAATTTAGCTTAGCTTGTCCTTTTTATTTACTTTATTTATTATCGTGTTCTAGGTATTTAAATTTAGTTATATTGTACTAGGACTTCTGTATTGTAAAAATACTTTCTATTTTTTAAATAAAAAACTATTAAATTATGAAATCTCTACAGTTACTTCTGTAGAATTGTGAGTACCTACTTTGCGTGTATTTTAAAACCTATATAAATTGGTAAAGTAAAAAAATCTGCAGAATACACATTTCAATAAATTTTTTGACACAATTCATGGCTAATTTTTCAACAGTAAGTTAAAAGTTAGAACTAATATTTGGTTTGAAATATATTTGCACTGAGTAGTAAAGTAAGTAAACATTCACCGGTAAAAAGCTGCCTACTTAATTAACTTGCAGAGTGGCATAAGCTTTGATCTCAGAGTATGCACGGGACAGGCCGCGCCAGCATCGTTGCGGGAAAAGCTAGTAAATAAATAATTACACTCCGAGAGACTCAAGGTGTATTCAAAATTTGATGTCATTTTACGCGATTCTCAAGCTTGCAACCAACCGCAGTAATCTATGCAGGTAATTAAAAATGAATGGCTGAACTACGTGCAAAACTCCAGAATGACTAGTATTTTCTTAAACTTAAGTTTAAATACCTTTTTAATTTTATAAATTCATGGCTTTTAAGTGTACTAGCTTTTGCCAACGCCTTCGCTCTCGTGAAAGTAGGTTTCATACAAACTTGGGCTCTCCGTTTAATCCCATTAGGGGTAAATTTTTGTATACTGTTAAATAAATAAATAAAATCTTTACCTATGTAACAAAAGGAAATTTTGTGCAAAATGTCACGCTACTAGTCCTTCTACTTGAAACGTCGATGTCAATAAGTCAGTTTTTTCTTTTCGTATAATAGTACTACTGTCTAGAATTAGAATGCCACGATCTTTCACACAGAAGCTCCGATTTAGTGGATATAATTTTAAATACATGATAAATGCAAAATAGGTAGCAGTGACATCCAATTAACCTATCACATACCCACAAAACGAGACAATAGTAAAACAATAACACCGCGGTCTCATAGGACCGGTCGGGGATTCATGAATTAATAGACAAAAAGGCTGAATAATATATCTAGATATGTATAATGCTATAAAATATAATACGACAGTATTGACGAAAACAATTTGTTTTTGCCAGATGGTTTCACGTTTTTCAGCGACTTCATTACTACGATACGCGAGCTGTATTAACAATGGCTATAAACACCTGGCGTACAAAGGCCTACAGTTTCCTCGGAATATATTTAATTGCCTTCACGAGAGCACCACCTAAATTAACACCAGGACAATAATATTTATGAACAAAGAGTGGTGCACTTAATAATATGTACTTATTTATTCCGTCTCTGATCAGTTATTGATTTACAAAAGGATAAAAACAATGCCAAGAAATATTTATGTATATTAATTACACAGATGCATTCTCGAGTCTCATTACCACCTAACCACCGACCCTGCCTGTTTAATTTATATTGCAGTGAGCTCCCTCTAGCGGGAGACGCTGTGAGTTAGTGTTCCCTAAATTGCCTACATCGGAACGTGAATGTCATCGACGCGCGTTATTGGTCATCTGACACTGCGCTCATTCGCAAACATGGCCGGTATTAACTCTGCGTTTGTTGGAATTTTTGTGTGTGCTAGGTACAGACAGCTGCATCAATTGGGTAAAACGTAATAGAAACATACAGATACGCGGACGACTTTGCGGGCAAAAACTAGTAAATTGTTCACAAAATTGCAAGAATTTGCTCAAAATCGTAAACTTCTCGAAAAATGAATATGCTTGTGTAACATCTGAAATTAACGTTTTACATTTAACCAATTAGTCGAAAGCTGTGTCAAATAATTTTGTGATATAAACCCTAAAACATTACTGTCCGTAATTACCCCTATGAATACCCCCCCCACTCTCCGCTACTTCAGAAATCTTTGGTTCGTTTTATATTTCATTGGACACAACAAGACGGTAAACTAGTATTGTAATATTTACGCAGAACATTGGTGGCGGTTGCACCCAAGGCTAAAAACATGTTTTGTTTCACTGTGCAATACAACCACGCGGTGGTCAAACAAAACGCGCCCCACTCAGTTTTTTCTTTTTTTATAAATATCAGTGCCCCTCTACCGCAATCTTTTGCAGCCCAGGGCAGGTGATGTGGCAGCTCAGGTCAAGGTGCCTTTTAAACTTCACAGATGTGCATGCGCTATAAAATCGCAATGACACTTACAATATTATAATATACAGTCTTTGCCCTTTTAAAAATTCAACCTGTTGAATAATAAATTGTAAATAACTTCAGATCATAGTAAATCTCACGGAAATAGTACATTTAAATTTACTATAAAACATTCAAATTCAGTCAGATTGTGAATTATCATATTGGCCATGCACTATATGTCAGTTATTTCCATTAAAAAAAAAAATCACCTGCCGTTGGTTTGTGTATAAACAATGTTAGTTTATAATAAATCTCACATAAATCGTACATTTAAATTTACAATAAAACATTGAGATTTAGTCGCATTGTGAATGATCTTATTGATCATGCACTGACCTCTATGCGAAAATCTATTATCTTGGAATATATGTTTATAAAAGAAGGTTAGAAAACGAAATTATACTTTGAGTTAGCTGATGTTTACATTGATAGAATGAATGAATGATTTGAAGCTTTTTAGCATTACGGCAATTGGTGCAGGTGCGAAATAGAGTACGAGAGACAAATTGAACTGCTGCGATGGCATGACAGTTCAGGCCCATGGGGTGGGCTTCTGCCTCTCCCCTTAGTTCGCACATGGCTGCTGTCGTTACATCTCTTTGATTGGACTTCGTAACTACATGGCGACTCTAATTGTCCTGGGATGTGTCTTCTGGAATATTTTTAGTGTAGGTCGTTTCGCGTTATAATTTATTTCAATAACAATTTAGCAATAAAAACGAACAGTTGGTAGGTAATCTGAAGAGCGCGGGCCGGCACGTGCGCCGGGAACCCACCTGCCGGCAGGTGCAAGTCCGCCCGCAACAACTGCGCCGTCATGCACATACATATGCACACGCCGTATATTATTTTAAGCTTAAGGCTGAAGAAAACTATCTTTAAAGCGATCGTTTCGCACTAAATTATGCTCTCCTTTGAAGTAGGATCAAAAATGCAACTCTTTTACCGTCAAAAAATATCTGCCGTTTCCACAATCTCAAATCGACTTCATAAGTCTGTAACCCATTTGGAGGTGGGGAATTATCAAATAACTCTTCCCGTTCTGGGTGTGGCGAGGAGTGACAGTCTACCTATCTAGAGCGCAAGTTAGCAACACGCATTTCTTAGTACTCGTTGAAACCAAATCATTACGTTAAATATGTCTACTATCGAACTACATAACGAAGGCACTGCTATACAAACTCGTTATCGACAATTCCAATATTTAAATAAATACCTAGTTTATCAATCAATAGGTTAATAATAGATACTGCGTGTTGTTGGACTTATTTTGTTTTATCAGACCCAGTGTTAAGTTCAAGATTTGTTGTAGTTTGTAAAATCATACATATTATATTATCTATCTGTAGGCGCCACCGATTTTTACCGATTTGATATTCCAAATTGATAGAAATCTCAGAAATAACCGATAGGACCGTATCCGGTGTAAAGACGCGTCGAATTGAACTCGCATGCATGAACGACCCCATTCGCTTTTAAATGATGTGCAGCTAACTTCACACAATACGTGACGCATACTGTGTATGTGCGTAAAGTAACCTCGATGCAAGTACAGTGAACTGCACGCACGTAATCAGCGCCAGAAGCAAGTACCCGGTAGTAGTAGCAAGAATGTTTTATATTCAGATGGATTTTTAACTACTTGCACCAACGAAGTGGAATTTGACAGAGTAAAGCCGCCACCAATTTGGTCAGCAATAATCAGCAGATATTTCAAGTCGGGTTGATGAAATTCTGCCAATGTTTCAAGTTACCGATATTCAAATAAAATCGTCTCAAAGAAATACTAAAAGGTACAAACACATATCCGCACAAGTTCTGTGTATTGAGTGCGAGTTGTTTTTACGCTAACGCGACCGATACGTTTACCGCGTTAGTGGTTGGTGAAGAGCTTGGAGATCCTAATATCGATCGCGTGTGTGTCGATCGCGTTGACGTTAAACAAACTCGCACTACGCACTTTGATTCTGTTGACTAAAACACTTGGGTAAAAGATAATCTTTTAACCAAGTATTAATATGCAGGACCGTATAAATTCTAGTAAGTCAAAGTGACGTAGCCGCGGAAGGACTTTAACCCCATTTCTTCCCCAGTTTTAAACTCAACCCATAGAAAAACTTCTCGTCCACAACTGCTACATAAACAGAGTTAAAAAAAAATTGTTTTATAAGAAACCTTAGAAAAAGCTCCCTTTCAGAACTGCTACAGAGAAACTTGAAAAAATATTTTTAATAAGAAAAACCTCTTTTAAAAAGTTCTCTTTCTTCACAATTGCGACAGAAATAGGTTTGAAAAAAAAAATGTTTATGTAAGAAACCTTAAAATAAAAAAACTTTCACAACTCCTACCGAAACAAAGAAAAAATTATAGCTCGCTAATTTACAAGTCACATAACCTACTTTTTACTTTAACGTTTGAATCCCCAACCGGTCCTATGAGACCGCGCTGTTATTGTTTTACTATTGTGTCTCGTTTTGCGGGTATCTGAGTAATTAAGAAGCCTACAAAAATCTCCTACTAGTCCGGTCAAAATAGACTAATTAATTGGGGTGAGGTTACAATAATTCGCACTTGGCTGAAAATTGGTAGTTTTGTTCAATACACTATTATAAAGGAAATGTAAAAAGTCCTCATCGATCCGGCACGTGCAAAAAAATATACACGCGGTCAAAGGTCACAAAAATGGGTTTTTCGCGTTATTAAGCAAAAAGGTAAGTTTTATCATAAAATTAGCTCAGACAAAAATTATAGATCAGACAATTATCTATAAATATGTCTAAATACTTTTTTCCTAAGAGCCACCGTTTTTGAGATATAACGATTCAAAATATTGAAAGAGTTGTAATCGTCAAAATATGAATAAGTACACCACGAGTATACTCGTACATCACTGAAGCCTTAATACAAGCAAAAATATCGTTCTATCGGTCAGTGTGACTAACACATATAAAATATGAAAATTTGGGGTAAAAAAAACCCATTCCCTTATCTTCTAAGCCAGTGTAACCTTCAGCAACATCTGCCTCCCATTCAATTGTCTGCGTGGCTAGGGTCGTATACCTGCTTTATTTTACTATGCCGAATACATTCAATGCTATTAGAGTGCGTCTAATGATAGAACGACCTGGAGTTTTTGATTTAATGGGCCACATTATTCAGCCACAATTGTCCGAAATAAAAAAAGTTGTGAAGTGTCAAGACATGAAGAATCATCTCTTCATAACTACTAGTTAGTAATACCACATACAAATTTTTTGGATTCAACCTCTTTTTCTCAGGTTGCGCTTGCTACTGTTTCAACTTTTTGAATCGTTATATCTCAAAAACGGTGGCTCTTAGGAAAAAAGTAGTTAGACATTTTTATAGATAATTGTCCGATCTACAATTTTTGTCTGAGCTAATTTTATGATAAAACTTACCATTTTGCTGAAAATCGCGAAAAATCCATTTTTGTGACCTTTGACCACGTGTATTTTTTTTGCACGTGCCGGATCGATGAGGACTTTTCACATTTCCTTTATAATAGTGTATTGAACAATCCTACCAATTTTCAGCCAAGTGCGAATTATTGTAACCTTGGATGTCTAAATTGACCGGACTATACCGTAACATTTTTTTAAACCAAATAATTGTTAAAAGAAACGACAATCATCAGAATTCATCCGAAAAGGAATAATATACTGAAAAATATGTACAAAATATACCTAAGCAGATGAATAAAGTGAAAAAATAATATAATAAATGGCTACATAATATAATACATAGGTACAAAAAAGTGGTGCGGCCAGTTTTAATAAATAATAATAAAGTTGTAGAACGGGCCACTACACCGCCTGCTACGCGAACTAGCAAGGCCGCGCTAAATGCCTATCATTTCAGACCGGCTAGCCTGCGGTTTAGCACTGGGATCATTCCATTTTTTTTTGTTTTTGTGAACTTTTGCAGTAATCAAAAAAAGTATTTACTTGCTCAAGTTCTTCCAAATTTTGAAAATATATAATTACTTAAGTATTTAATTTATTTATTTGCTTGTTGAATGTTGTTGCAAAATGTAATCTCCAAAAGTACTGACCAGATAATTATTTTACTTTTATTAATAATAGAAAGCTTTGACATTTTGCCATGTGCTCTTAGGATGGGCGGGTGGTCACCTACCTACTAAAGCTATTCATTTTTTTTTCACTAAATAACGACCAGCTGCGGGGAAAAAAGAACTGCCTAGTTTAATTTTTTTTTCTTTCAAAAGCAGAAGTGTTTTGTTGTGTAGGTAATTATTATATTTAAGCATAACTAGCGGTTGTAACCGCTTTTCAGAAAAGTGGCATAAGTCAGCCCAAAACGCGTCATCTACGCGTTGAAATTGGACAATTTTATACTTACAATACACACCAAATTTTATCCAACAACCTATCTATCACATATCGTAGATAGAAAAAAACATAAAACAACCGAAAACATGTATAATTTTTGTATTGTATCATTTTTTCTACTACCTCCAGTATGCCAAAAAGCTGGAGATAGATAGGTTATTGGGTTCGGCCGTAAATCGTTTAATCGCTAGAGTTAGGTGACAAACACACGTCCAGTAAAAAATATTAGAGATAAAACTATGCAGCAAATGATGTAGGTATAGAGAAAAAAATTGCCAGAGGAAAGCGCGAATACCACAATACATATCAGTTTGAGTTTTCACTCTGTTATCAATATGGGTTACTGTAGACTTTCCACAGTTGCCACATTGTCGATTCGTCACAGAAAAAGGTATGTGTAAACTTGTTATTTTATTGTATTAAAATATTTTGCAGAATAGGGAATGTTTTTATTTGCTATAATGAATTTCAGCTCTAGTAAATAAATATAAAGATTTAAAAAATATCTTTATCGACAACGAAGTTATAAAGCGAAGCTGCTAAAAAGGAAGAAGACCAAAATTTTATTTGACGTCCATATTACATTGCGCCCGTTCGATAGTCTAGATATTTAGATAGAAAATGGCGTTTTGGTGAGATTGACAGATATTTGTTTAAAATCTGTTCCTTCACGGTTGCGGCCACCTCTTTCGCCAGCATTACTAGTTCATAATGTGTCCTTGTGTTTTCTACGTACAGACAGCAGTGGCCTGGCCTTACCATGAGTTTGAAAAAACGTTCTCGCTATCGAAAACTATAGCTTTGTCTCTTTCACGTGCACCACAATGACAGGGACAAAGCGATAGTTTTCGATAGCGAGAACGTTTTTACAAACTCATGGTAAGGCTACTGAAAATCATTAAACGGAATAGAAAAGACGATTGTTTCTTTCGAAACCAAAAGTTTTCACTTAGTAGTAAGGGCTACAGTTATTAGCCCTTAATTCATGAATCCCCGACCGTTCCTATGAGACCGCGCTGTTATTGTTTTGTGTCTCGTATTTCGGGTATGTAATAGGTTTAACTGCATTAATCAGTCGGCAGTTTTCAATTCTGTTCGGTTATAGCTTATCTTAGGCCATCAAAATCAATATATTGGTGTATGCTGTACTGATACGACAGCATCGCTACTAACGCGCGTTGATCACGGTTGCCACGCGCTACAGCATCACAGCGACTAAGGATCACGGTGTGGGCGAGGGCAAACAGCTAGCGACCACATCGCGACTGTAACGACTCGAACGCGCGACTGCAAGAAGTTCCATAGGCGAGGTCCCTTGAGATTTTTTAATTCCTTATCATTTATAATAAATATTTTCAGGTAAGTTTTTAAAATTCTGGGCACGCCATAATAGCGGGCCTCCCTCTCCTTCCGACGAGTGATGGGAGAGGCGCCACGGCGTCCTCTTTTTCCTTCAGACGCAGGTTTGGAAGTTCCTGTTTTGAATTCAGGCAGAAGATACGCGCGTATGCCCCGGAGGAAACAGTGAAGCATACAGCGGAGCTGGTGTGCCGTGCTACAACGGAACACCGCCGTGTCTTCGAGGAGGCGATCTGCGGTGGCGACCCGGCGAGCTGGGCCTTAGTACAGGCTATAATGGTATGGAGCGAGGGAAAATGGGAAGCAGCTGCTGTTTTCTGCGTACCAGTATTGCTAGCAAAGGAGGTGGCCACAATCGTGAGGGAACAGGCTTTCTCACACCCCACTCCCAGATACCAGCACAGGAGACGCCCCAGTCGTCAGTAGTCGCATGACGATATCCGACCACTGTAGGCGCGGGCTTGCGGTTTAGCTTCTAAAGTTCACATGTAATCAGTTCGTGTAATATAGTCACCTTGTGTATCCGCCCAGTAGGCTACAGGCAAGTATTGTTGCTCTGAAAGTTGAATTTTGGAATTTTGATAGTCGGATAGACAGGGAGCACCTTCTCTTCTGAATCTTGGTGCACGGTGGTGTGTGGTTGACTATGTCGTCAGATTCTAGATCTTGAATTCAGCAGATCGGACAAAATAATGGCATCAAAGTATACTAGAACTTTGCCAGCAACTTCGTTCGCAAGAAATGTTTCCATAAAGACATGGACTTTTTAAATCGTATTTTGAGGGTAGTTGTGAAAAAATGGCCGTCTTAATTTCTTCTAAATAGAATTTGAGTCAAGTTTCAAGTTTATAAACACGCAAGAAATAAGAGTTCTACTTCAAATCTTTAAAAACACCTAATTTGTTCTATTGGGCGTAGTTCAGTAAACATTTATGACAACCTTTATTGTTAACTTTAGGATGGGACTCTTTATGGAGTTGCAATAGATTATTGTGCTTCTCCTGATCTACTCTACCCGATTTCCAGCATCTTGGTTAAACATAATTAGTTCATGAATCCCCGACCGGTCCTATGAGACCGCGCTGTTATTGTTTTACTATTGCGTCTCGTTTTGCGGGTATGTGATAGGTTAATTAAAAGTAATTGTATGAAATGGCTATGGGATTTTCTTTTCTCAATTATTATTTTCTTTCTTTTGAGAAATACCCCATATACTGACTCCGCCCATAATCTATAAACTGGACCGATTTTAAATATTCTTTCTCCAATAGAACCGAGTTATACTAATTTCAAGGTTGAAGCCGCTGGTGCTAGCTGAACAAAGTGGTGGACAAGAGCTTCTGTTGTAGAGGGTCCGGGTTACATAGATGCGAATTTCTCGTTAGTTCCGTTCTTCTCTACAGAAAGCACAAAAGCGTAACAAGTGAGCAAGTTGAACTCAAGAATTCTGACCATTGTGTACTGAATATATTGATACATATTGACCACTGGGCTAAAAAGTCCGCGCCTTCACGTCCATGCGCCATATATTGAAGATAACACTGTTTGACCATTTTAGTACAGAAATAGCTTTGTCTAACAGTTTGATATCTTGAATTTAGGGTGCCACACCGTGCTAAGCAATTGAAACTTAATTTATGATTAATAAGAAATGTCAGGAACCCCTAGGAACGGTTCCGGATGCTCCCTCTCCCCTGTCGCCAGGAACTGAACACATCCCACGCATCTGATCCACCACATGTTAATTCGAGGGAATTCTATTTCTAAATGCAACAAACCGGCAACGCAGTCGAGCGGGAAAAGTTCAAAGCATCTCTAACCTTTGGTTAAAGTATATTTACATACAACAATCCTTTTCGTGTTGATACTAATCAAATATTATCCGACAGTCCGTTAGCCATTTGGATAGCTCTGCCGTTTGCTTCCTCTTTAAATCGTGGAAAGTGCAGGTGATTGTGCATGCTGGGCAGGAAAGAAGGTGACGCATATCCTGCAGTAAGTCCACACTGACACTGTATTGTGAGAGTGTATTGGTTTGATTAGTTTATATTTATGTTAATGTGAACGGCCGAAGCGTAAGTGTCGAGAGTTATTCTGGTGACTAAAACCACCAATCTAGCTGGTGAATGACCGTTCTTATTATTCTTTAAATTAGGATTTCGGTCACTCACCGGTGAATTTTATTATAATGACTACAACCTTCAGAATTACGGAAAAAAATCTTCTATTGGGACTTTTTTAAGCTACGGGAGCCGCAGCCGGCGAGCGAGCCGGGCGGTGACGCGGCGGCGGCGGCCAGCGCCACTTCTTAGTTGATCGCACTCTTAAGACTTGCGGAACGGCCTTGGTGTATGTTAACATTCTCTGGTGTAAAACCGAATCAATACAAGTAAATAACAATCTCAGATTTGCACCGCTGTTATTAGTAATTTGCGAACTCATTTTGGGCAACTTAACACTATCGATTTTTGGCCATTCATGATACATCTCACGGTTTGAAACTTAGCTAACAACGTAAACGGCGACCTCCATAGTTATTCTACTAATAACATGTTTTGGAGCGGAAAAGCGCCCTTATTCACACAAAGACACGCCCTATTTAGGAATTTTGATTTTCAATATAGGGCTAAGGAAGTGAAGAACACTTATCTCAAATTTTGACATGAAAAGGCTCACAACTTGTAATTCTTAGCTGAGGCCGCGCGCGCGGGGCGTGAGAATCGCTTTTTACGTCCAACGGGATCCTTGACCGCGGAGCTTCGCTCATTTGCTGTACATCTCGTAGCTATTTAATGCTCATTTTGTGCTTTCATGCCGATTCATGTACTTTGTATTAATTCATTATTATGTTCTGGTGACATAGACATTATATGACATCCTTGGAGCATATTTTGGTGAGTTTACATGTTATCGAATTAATGCTATGGTAAACCTAAAATATGTATCTACACAGACCTACAGTGACTTTCTTTGTGTAATTTTTTAACACCTTCAATATATTCTCATATTTGATTTTTATGCAAGATGCCAGAAAGACAAAGGTTGACGATTAATATAATACCTTTAATATTAATATATTTTGTTAAATAAGTCGATAAACCAGTAAGATATGTGGGGTATCGTAACAAACTTATACCCTATTATTTTACCAACTTTTTTAAATATCTAACAGTCAAAATACTTGTGAAGAAAGAAACACGTCAGAATACTTTCTTTGACTACCTACCTAATTAATTTGTTTAAGTAGGTAAATAGTTCAATTAAAAATGCGTACATTAACACAATATTCGTCGGAAGTAGGTAGGCAGAATAAATCAATACGTGTATTGATGTGTAAAATTAAATTGTGTGCATAATTTTAATTAGGTAAGTACATTTGTAAATTAATAATTAATGTACCTGATGATCATATTAAATCATTAAAACATTTGACCTGATTATTAGTTTACTCGTACGAAAATTTTTGATTACCTTCATCATGAATAAAATGTAGTCAAAAATTTCGCGCATTTTTTTCAATTAATAGAATTTTCAAATTTCTATGGTAAATTAAATTAAAATGTACGGTAAGTAAATTATTTGTAACGTTGAGGTAAATTAATTTTTTCATCGTGTCGGGTACTAACCTTTGGTCTTGGTGATCCTCTGGTTCATATTGATCATGGTCCTCTTGTGACAAACTAAGCTCGCTAAACTGTTGTTCCACAGAATTAGACATTTTCACTTGTTTATATTTCTGATTATCTTAAGTCACGATAATAATATTTAGGTTTTTAAAATACTGATTATAAGATTGGAATGTTTTTAAAAAAATGTTGTTTCACCTATCACTATATTCTTTGATGTTAAGTGATGTTTCGAAGTGTGAATTGGATGATCAAAATTATTACGAATTTGTATGTAAGCCGGCCGGCGCGCACACGTGGTTGCTTTGAGCTGTTTATTTTCGTATTACATAATATAGTATGATGTAGCAAAGCTCCGTACGGAACGACACCGAGCACAAGCGGCGTCGGCGGAGTAGCGACGGACGGTGGCGTCACCGAGCGAGCGGCGGGTCGCTCGGGAGTGCGGAGCGGAGAAGGGATGGGCGCGAGTGGCACGTGTGCGCCGTGCGTACGGTTCGTCGGCTATCGAGATCACTACTCAACTGAGCTGCCTAACTGATGTGATGTGCGTGACTGAACGAAACGAACGACGCAGACTCTACTCGATTCCTCGCACAACATTTTCTGCGGATTTTGTTTGAGAATGCGCGCGCTGGGCGTGGCTGAGCCGGGGCCCGCGGGGAGAGACGCCACACCTTAGTGAAGCGCAAGTATCGATCTTAAAGTTATATCGAGTGTAGTAACGGCCAGTGTTGCTTAGGATTTCATTTTACTTTTGTTCTACATATTTTTGCGTTTTTATAAATTTATATAATTATATAGGTATATATATCGATATTGTATATCGTACAATTAATATATACATAAGTATATTAAAGTTATTAGTACTACATCTACCTCATTTACGAGCAGCCTGGGCCCTTCCTAACTCAAAATCGTGCTGTGATCACCTTTATCGACAATAGGGTTCAAGATTATTTAGCACTATCTAACCTCCCTTATTTTGAATCTACTTTGACCATTTTAACAGCAATTAACATGAGAATATGGAAGATAAACCCCTTTCTTGTTGGACCCACTAAGCAGTTTTACTACGTTTTTATATTAGCAAATATGCACAGTGTATGTTATTAATTAATACCTTGACACTGGCGGATGCACAAGAGTGTTCTAACCATAATCTGTCGATGGAATGGGAGAAAAAAAAATGATACTACACATACGAGGAACTGTTCTTCTGTATTTTTTTTATTGTTGCTGTTATACTGCATAGCCTGCGTCGAATGCATACTATTCTATTCTAGATTTCGTCCCAAAAATGTTTTCTAGGTCTCATTTCAATACACCTTGACATTGCCAAAATTTGGAAAGCAGACTAGGCACTCGGGTCGGCCATAGCAAAGAATCGCCACAGGTGGGAGTTGTGAGATAATTCCGGCAGTCGTTAGTGTTTGTTTGCAACTCTTCGCAGACCATGTCCCAAATGACCTTTCATCTTATATTGCACCACATACGGACCTAATGACAACGTCACAGGACGGCACAACCGTTGCCATGCAAGCAATTTAATTAAGAAAATGTACTATTTATGCTATCGATATGAAAAAGAACAATAGGTTTAAGACGTTAATGAAGTTGGCGCGTAGTAAGAATTTTCACTTACACCAACCGAAGCAACGTCTAGTTGAAATTTAGATAAAGCAAGTAGTTTCCTAAGCCAAGAATACCAGTTTTCTGTATTTTTTTCAAGTTTAGTAATCTACTTTTTTAACTAACAATATTTTCAGATATCAGTTACCAGCTTAGACACTCTAATGCCACATTTTGGAGATTTTGTTTTACGCTACACTATAGGTGGTTTCAAGGCTTTGCCCAGTTTTAATCTGTAAATCGATATTAGACGCACAAATCATTGAAACTTAATTTAAACGTAACGGAAACCCCTTTTTATGTAGGTTTTAGTTTTTCTATATTCGTATTCGTTGTGACGCGCGATTTCGAGAAATTTTGAAAATTGCTAGAGCCAAAACTGCAAATATGTTATTATCTAGGCGTCACCGTGTTTACAGTGCTACTTAAGCGTGGAGTTAGGCCCTGGCCGCTACGAGGCAGCGGGCAGCGCGCCACGCCGCCGCACGCACGCTCCGAAGCGCTGCTGCGCTCCCGGAACACTTTGCTATTTTGTTTTACAAGTCTAATTTAATAGATTTTCACAGGTTTTGCATATTAAAACTTTTCCCGAGTCGCGGCCTCCACGCAAATACCATTAAATAAAGCTCACAACTTGTTGTTTTTCATTCATACATGTGCCACGTATTATACAAGCACATTGGGGTAGTTGCCAAAGGGAACTTTCTTAATTTATATATTTCTAATTAATTTGATTATAACTAATATCGACAAATGGAACTGATGGTCAATCACTAAGAGCGATAACAGGTTCGTGAAGTATATTTGTTAGTGGGTCCGTGTGACGGCGCCCCGCGCCCATGCGTTTTCCACAGCGCTCGGCCGGGGCCCGCGGAGGGCGGTCGCCCGACACCGCCTACTTCGTCTGGTACAGGCGTCGCCCGCCTCGTGTCCCGCTTCACCTTAAAATTACAAGTAGACGAGACGTAGCTCCAAGGAGAAAACGCCCTTCAAATAGCTTATCCTGCCCTTACGCGAGGGTAAGGCCCAAAGTTACTAACATCAGAAGCCTGGACCCCGGTTGCCGCTGATGTTCCACTACGAACGCGAATCAAATCAACGAACGCTTATCGCAGTTCTAATATTAATTTAATAATCAAAAAAAAAAGGAGACGTAACCGCCCGCGCTGTCTTTAGAACAAAAACGAAAAAAATATGTTTTAAAGGAAAAGTATTTTTGAAATATTTACAACGTATCGACCGATTTTTTAGGTGGGACGTCGCATACTCGATGCGTGCGTACGAGCGACGAGAACGGGCCCACTAAACACAACACAAGAGCTCAATCCAGAACGCTTGCACTAAACCGACGCTATACCTACCTCTACACATACATACGTCATTGTATGAATCATTATTTTACTTACAGACGTACCTTATACAGACGCCTATATAACGGAGTTATGCGGAGCACTTCATGTTATTGAGGAATTTCCATCATTCAACGTTTGAAATCTTCATGACTGATCTGATGATGATGTAGAAATCTAGCAGATTTCGGCGGCAACCACTATATTCCTTGGCTACCTACTCATGGTGGTAGCGAGCTCAGAACAAAGCGATATATCCACATTTGCCTTGATAAACTACGCATTTACGTAAACTCCTGTATTAGGTACTTAATTACTTATTGATTGCAATACTTTCTGAATAAATATAAATAGGTAGGTAGACTTCCTTACTTATCCCGACAGGATTGATTGTTATTTTTTTTTTGGGAAAGTATGACTTTCCAACCAACCAGTCATCTACAGTGCATCCCGAAGTTTGATAACTTCCAAGCTATGGCACACCTGCCTAGGTGTCATTTCAAAAATTCCAGTTTCATGTCATGTACCCATAGGTACATTAATTTAATTTTTTTTTATTTTATTGCAAGCGCTTTATTTAATTTACTTTTGAAATTAAAACAAAAAATTACGTAACATAAAAAATTTAAACAGGACAATACCTATTGTCTTTGCAATATTTTCCAATTATTAATTTAATTTTAAAATAGTTTTTTTTTTTAAGAGTTTAGTAGTTGTCAGATCAATACTTTGGTAGTACGTATCTATCCTAAGTATTGATTTAAAAATCAACAAGACTTTTCCTTACGAACAGAGTGAGTAGGCACCCTCTTCAGGAAAATGCCTACAAAAAGTACTCTTAGAAAAGCTAAATAATTAGTTCCATAGACTCCATAGCCCATATTTTCCTATACAAACGACTATATTTGAATCAGCGCGTTGCGGCTGTGACCGCGACCTTCAAAACGCAACCGAAGATGCAAAATAAAACAAACTTAGAAAAAAAGGGATCCTGTTTTTGTTCATCGGCAGGCGGCAGCAACGATTCCTTTGTTAGAGTACTACGATTTTTAATGTTTTGTTAGGCATGGTTGCTGCCGACGACGACGCCATAGCATCTATGGCGACCTAGTACAATATTGAGGCAAATTATGCTGAATTTTCAAATCTCGTTGATTTGATTGTTGAAACTCCTACTTAGCAACTAGCGATTAGTATAATTATTACTGAAGCGAACGTTAAAAGCTTGCAAAGGGATTGAATACAGTTTTGATCAATGGATAATATAATAATACACATGAATAGCGTGTTGCCAATAGGGATCTAACGCTGTTCTAACGTCGACGGCAGCTGTGCGCCGTTGTCGCGGCGGGTTTGGGGAGACAACCCCTCGTGTCCAAAATACACATTACAACATACTCTCGACGTTCCCATTGTGCCGGGGTACACCAGCTGCTTAGGCCGCGGGCGTTAATTTGACCTCCAACATCTCATGTGCTTTCGAGGACATCTCAGAAATACATAATCATTATCTCACGGGCATCGGATTTTACTATCTGAGACCTTGCTAAAATTACAAAGAGGTAATTTTTTTATGTAGGGGCATAATCTGTGAAATTACTGAATTGATTCTGTAAATTTACTGTATATTTATATTATTATTACATTAATTTGTAGCTGCATTATCATCGAGCGCTGTTCTCATGAGTTCTGCGGGCGAAGCCGTTGGCAGAAGCTTGTTATTTCAATACAGAGCTTTTTTGTTAGATTCAATTATGCAATGTTCGGTACCTGGTCTAATGATTTCACCCTTTTGAAATGTATAGCATATATATATTTTTTTATATTGCAGGTCGGTCATAGAATTTGCAAATTACAAATTATTGCTTGTGATAGTTGACGCAATAAAATTAAATATTCATGCATCTGTGGCAGAGTATCGATTCTAGCATTATAAATCTGAAGAGTTTGTCTGAATGCGTTAATTGCAAGGAACTACTAGTTCAAATGAAATCTTGGTGTTGTACTCGTACAATAATCGAGAAGGGCTATTACTCGAACAGTCGTAGCGTAATGTTATAATACTATTACTATTATAACATCACGCCTCGCCCCACGAGAGAGGCGCAGTTACCAAAGATGCGGGTGGAATAGCGGAGGACAGTTAATCCTATATTATAAATCGGATGCAACATCAGACAGCATTATCGTCACCTTCGTGTGATACTATTATAAATTGCGTTAGCGTCTCAGATTGTTAACTTTCAATCGAATTGATTGATTCGATTATTCCTGGCATCGATTTTTCAAAAAAATCGAATGCTATTTTATAAATATTAATGCTAATAATATTAGCATCAATATTTAGGGTACTTACTCTCGCGTTAGGCCCTGCTCCAATTTTCGACTTTGCAATTTCTTTAAATAGCTTGCATAATCATACAACAGGGGTGTTTGAACGAAAATAGAATTTGGGAGAGAAAATCTAATGATTTGAGTTCACATAGAAATGCTTCAGCAGG
Source organism: Mythimna separata (assembly GCA_030763345.1). Classification (NCBI taxonomy): domain Eukaryota; kingdom Metazoa; phylum Arthropoda; class Insecta; order Lepidoptera; family Noctuidae; genus Mythimna; species Mythimna separata. Next base: position 12,925,516 of record CM061167.1, on the reverse strand, counting down.
CATCGAACAAACGAATGACAAACGAAAAACGACATTAATTAGCTTTGGCAGCGTCCTTTAAACGATTAGAGCTGCAGAAGTGCAGACGAAGTGTGTGTAATCTTAGGACTTATTGCCTCCCCGGCAGTCCTACCCTTTTTATTATTTACTTTTGAAGCTTTATTAGAAGAAGTGTCTGCCGCATAAAGACAAATTTCCAGCAAGTATATACGCAATTATATAAAAGCAAATATATGCAATTTATTCGCTCTCCTAATAACTAAGGGCCGTTGCGCATTGAATTTTTTTTTAATCACAACCCACTTATAAATATCTGATAAAAGGTTAGAAGACCGTAGTACCCAGCTGAACAATGCAAGTATTTTAAATATAAATAACGCAAATAATAATACCGCGAGGTCGTTACGATCGTTAGATGGCATCCGCTTTCAGTGGCAACCCCTCCGAAATATGAATTAATTGACGATCAGGTTTTGGGCAGGAGAAAACATTTTGTCCGACATCTAGAAGGGGTTAAATTAAATACTATCTCTGCTCGCAAACGTTTGCAATATTTGGATACTAACGGTCATTGCGAAAAAGCAATAATATGCTAAACTTTTTTTTACCTAAGTAATTTTATTCATATTGAGTCGAAAAAAAGTAGCTGCTGCCAGCAGCTTCAATCGGGTGATAGTAGAAAATCATCCCAAGGGAATATACTCCCAGGATATAAGTATTCTATATGCTATTCCATAGTCATAGGCATAGTCTACCTGCGTCTCCGAAATCCATTCAGTAGTTTTTGCGCGAAAAAGCAACTTACATGCAAACTTACGTTAACATTTATAATATTATTTGGATTTTTTTAATGAAATAGGTAGCGTCTATTTTAAGTGGCCCCTTGAGCGGGTTAAATGATATGAATAAAGAACCGCATTCACACCAAAAAAACCACAACACCCGACTTTGGAGCCTATACTTATTTTTACGTAACATGAAAACATGTTGCGTAAAAATAAGTATAATATTATGTTATGCAGTTAAGTTTAGGGTTTGTGAGAGATTTGGGGCTCAGTATGCCTGCTAGGTCTGGAGCATCGATCGAAATAGTTACCGCGGCGCTGGATCGCAAAGGAACATAGGTAGGTTCTAGGCAGGAAAGACACTCCCACCCCAAGAGTGGAAGAAGTCACTTGATGATTTCCCGTTCCCCTTGGGAAATTCGTAGACAACGCAGTGTTAAAGAGCATCTAGATCGTCTATAGTCTTGTGCACAAGTGTTTCTGCACCCTCTTGTGTACTCTTAAGCACAAGAGGGTGCGGTTAATTAATAAAAGTCCCTAAAATGGCTAAGCAATCATGAAATTGAAATACTGTATTTCAGAGGTTTCTTTTTTAAATTAGGATGTCTGGCGGTTTGTTACCTTCGCTTCTCCTTCAGCCTGCGTAGGTTAACCCCGAACATGGAAATTAAATATTAACTCCATCGCTTGGGGTTTGAGGTTTTAATCATATTTGTGTTATTTGTAAAAAAAATATCGAATTTTGAAGAGAATTCTTTAGAGGATACGCCCCCAGATATTGTGATTTTAGCAGAATATACTTGCGATAACCTGATCTGAAACTAAAATGAAAATGATTGTCGTCTTCAGTAAGAAATCGTCTTTTTTTTATTAAAAATCTTATTTTGAATTATTGCCCCTGATTTCATAATTAAGCATTTGAAGTTGGTATTTCTCAAACTCTACTTGTGCCAGAAAACTAGTATAACATTTGGCATTACAGTATTGTTTAGGACGTGTTTAAGTCATTTCCCCTCGCAGAAACAAACAGTATTCCTACAGTCTCTGAAGACATCTTTTAACCGATGTTTTTGAAATAGATTTTGTTCCTCGCGTATAATACCTACTAAGTTTTTATGACGAAGTTAAGCGTTGATTCGAGATCTTATTCTACCTATATAATTTTTCTCAGATTTTTGCTTTGTAATCCGCGTTACAGTAAAGCTTCTCTGCAACTTTACCTACACGCAAAAATAAATAGCGCTTCGCTATGCCTTACATTTTTTAGAAAAAAAAAACAGTCTAAGTAGTAGAAGATTTTTTAAATCTTTTGAATACAATGTTAAACCCACCTTCGCGTGCCAATCTCCGCGGTACGACTTAACTACAAAGTTCAAACCACTAAAAACGTTAATAAATTGTTGTTTATTACATTTTTGGTGGTTTGAACATTATTTAAAAGACACCTCACAGATCTGGTCAATTTTGACCATACTTTATCGGGAATATTTTAATTAGTTGGTAGTGTAGAATGTTAAGTTAGCTTTAGCAGCGCCCGGAAGCTTAACCTAGCTAGAAAGATAGCAAAATACTACAAAAAGATAAAAAGAATAGAGAATATCGATCATATTGTGTCCTTCAGAAAGGTCAGGTGCATAGAGGCAACCTGCGCGCGCATAGAGGACCACTAAATAAACGCAAACGAATCAAAATCGTGCGCAATTATTGTTGCATTTGGAATTAGATTAGTAAAGTTACTATAGTTTTTACGAGATAAAAAAATACAAAACTGACTGAAAAAATCCGGATTTTTTCTAAAAAAAGAGAAATTCCAGTTTAAAAAATAATTAAGGACTTATTCTGCTTCAATCTGAATTTTAATATAGTGAGCCGATATTAGAAGCCATGTATGTATTTAATTAAGCAATGGATTCTTTCATTAAAAATGGCGAAGCGATCGAAGCAACAGAGGCCATTCAAACAGCAGTAACGATCGAAAACATGAAATTTTCAAACTAATCTGAACTAGTTTCTGCTAGCGGTTCTTCGCTCGCGTGAAACTGGGTTTGTCCATACAAATTTTGGAATCCTGTCACCACCAATAAAAGTTGAATTTCCAAAACAATATCTTCTTAGAGCTCGCCTAACGTCATAAGTAAAGCTTGTGCAAAATTTCACGCTCCTAGTCTAAGTACCTAGTTTCGACTGTGTGGTATGTATTCAGTTTCTCCTTTGTGCAAAAACACCCGCACCCTCTTTGTCTATCTGAAAGCAGGTTATGGTGCTTTTCTTCAGTTATCCCCGTCATAAAAGAATTACACAACTCGGAACTCGAATGTTCGAAAGCGTCATCCAACCTGTTGATTTCCAGCTCTTACACAACATTCGTTTGATGCTTTACAAAGGCGGCCATTATTGAATAGACTGCACAATATCTGTGGGATGTTTGCAGAGTGGCTGCCTTCAAGGGCGATGCGTCAAAATCCGCCAACTATACTTAGATTCCAGTTTTTACCGAACCAAGGTCCTTGGAGGATCTTTAGAATTCGTTTTATAACCTGTTCTCTTTGTAGGTAGCTGCCTAATTCTGCGAGGCATCTCAAAGCGCATAGGAGAGGCGGAAACAGACAGCCCAACGGATTATTACGCAAGGACTGTTGAGGACGCTGCTTCACACCCCCCCTTGCGTTATTACGTGATCTTGCTAAGAGGGCAAGTTTGGGATTATTCATTAGTCGGCTTGGTAGGCCGAGTGGGAAGTTTATTGTTTAAATTATTATTCGCACCAAAACGACCATCTATTTTTGGTACTAAGGTTGATATCGTTAACTAGCTATCCACAACTGTATGTTTACTTCAGTACCTTTCTTTAGGTATTAAATAAATAATAAATAAATAAAAAAGCTTGTTTTGACATTTGAGAAATACCCAAACTGAATGAAAATGAAAGAAATATAATAAAAATAACAATTACATAAAGTGTTCTAAAAGAATACATAATTTTTTTGCCGCGACGAATAATATGATGGAATATGTATATTGCGAATTCTTTTAAGTGGCGATGACAAATTTCAAAAAGGGCCTTTTATTTTTTGACAACTTTAGTAAACGTCAAGTTGATATACGAATTACATTTTATTTTTACACGCTCTAAAAACTCTTAGTTTGGCACAATGGAATTTAGACAAACCAACATGTGCTAACGATAACTAATTTCAAAGCATAACCAAAAAACGTTTAGAGGCCCCAGTTTAAAAAAAATGAACGTTAAATACATTCAGGTAACCCAAGGACGGGTAGTTCGCTAGAATAAAGGCAAAAGAAGGGACATTGATATAGAATACGAAAACGTCTCGTATCCTTTTAACGGTTGTTCGGTGCCTGTCATGAGGGCTCGGGCATATTTTGGAGCAGTAATAATAAGCAGGTAGTTTTCAAAGTCTCAATGCATATTGACACTTCTTGCTGCTTGATTTATCGTACACTTGCGACCCACTACAAACAGCTTCGCATGGTTGTTATTCTTTCAAATTTTTCGGCTTTTCTCTACAATAGTATGAGTGTATTATACAGGTAAACCTCTATATAAACCTTTTTCATGAATCACTGTATAAAAACAAGCGCATGAAAATTCCATCAGTAGTTTTTGAACCACATGATCTATCTGTTGGGGACATTGTTTTAAAATATCAAAGATACCGGGGTATAGCTAGAAATAGATTCGTTTTAGACGACGGAAGCCACACTTCCTTCCTAAAGCGTCATTTCTTTAATGACTCAAAAAAAAAATTCTTTTGGTGTAATAGTTATTAACAAAACAAAAAAAGTCCTTTTAAGTTTTGATGAGCTGCAAAATTGATTTCATTTTGTTGACGAAAATGATTAAATTGGTCTGCGGCTTGACTGCCAAAAAGAGTTATGTCTTTTCGCGCGAATCTTTTTTAATTAATATTGTAGATTTATTTAGTATTCTGTTGAGATTTAAAAAAAAATCTAAATAAAACTGCAGTAATAAATAGTATATACTTAGCAGAAAATCGTAACTCGCGTTTATCAATTGATTTTTGTGAATTATCGATTTATTTAGTTTAGATAGAAAATAAATTTGTAACAATTTTGATTTTTATATTTTTTTACCTAAAAGGCATCCCTGTATTTTAGTAAATCTTTGCCGATTCTGTCTCCGCTCAGTTCAGGTTGTTTTAAAGACCGGGTTCATATTTTTTGAGAATAGAAATTCCATATGAGTTACGTACCACTAACATAATTTATCAATTAAGTGTATGAAATATAGTGTCAGTGCAACCAGTAAGTATTTAAAAATTCAGGTTTTTTTGGTATTTTCTTTCATAATTTAATTTTTTTAAAGACTTCCGTCTTGCTGTCATTCGTATTTATTCAGGCGTGCTTTCCGTCGCTGGGAGATATTGAACACAAATAGACGATTAGATACCAAGGCCCCGGTACGAGAGCTCGATGATCGCTGTTATCACTTATCTATAGCGGTAACAACCCTTGCACGTTATGCAAGAATCAGCGCGCCGGGCCAATGGCACGCCGGCCACACCCCTCGCCCCTACAGTGCATATGCACCCACCCCGCCTCTTTGCGCTTTATTATTAGTTACTACAAATACTACAAAGCATGCATATCGCCAATAAAACAGGACTAGCTATGTAAAGGGTCACCGCTAGACACTGACCGAACATTTGGTTTCCGCCAATTTCGGCCGAAAAACTGGTTTCGGTAGAGGTTTTGGTTTCGGCCAAAGTGTCCGAATATTCATGTGGAGACTCTTAGAGTTCACCTATAGGAAACTCACCCCTTACTTGGTAGTAAAAGTGGAGGAGTCACATAAAATGGATGGAAGCTTTTTTAATTTTGACACTTTCGAGCCCAGATTTTGTCTACTACTACTACTCTCAAATGCTACTAAATTATATCAAGTTCTAGTAAATATTCATCCATGATGTTCCTTAGTTCTGACGTGGCAACTCAATCCAAATATTTAGATCGAGGTGCCACCTTTATGTTTATATAACTTTGAATATCGAAAACCTACAATCCCCAATAGTCAATCGTCAACGTGAACTTTAAAGCTTTTTCATCCAACGCGATGCAACGAAATATTTGATAAATTAGCAAAACGTTAAATTAAAGTTAAATAACGTTTGAAAACTCATTTGGCATTTGTTAATACCGCCATTTCACTCGAATATTTCGAAAAGCTCGTTCCAGTAAATACATGTTTTTTCAAAAACCATTAAAGTTACTGGAAAAATGTTGTCATTCAAAATCTTCATTAAATATGTAAGGTTTCTATAGTTTAATGTTACCTTTAAACGCTTGAAATTAATTTGGCATTTGTTAATACCGCCATTCAGTGGGATATTTCAAAGCATGCATATCGCCAATAAAACAGGACTAGCTATGTAAAGGGTCACCGCTAGACACTGACCGAACATTTGGTTTCCGCCAATTTCGGCCGAAAAACTGGTTTCGGTAGAGGTTTTGGTTTCGGCCAAAGTGTCCGAATATTCATGTGGAGACTCTTAGAGTTCACCTATAGGAAACTCACCCCTTACTTGGTAGTAAAAGTGGAGGAGTCACATAAAATGGATGGAAGCTTTTTTAATTTTGACACTTTCGAGCCCAGATTTTGTCTACTACTACTACTCTCAAATGCTACTAAATTATATCAAGTTCTAGTAAATATTCATCCATGATGTTCCTAGTTCTGACGTGGCAACTCAATCCAAACATTTAGACTGAGGTGCCACCTTTATGTTTATATAACTTTGAATATCGAAAACCTACAATCCCCAATACTGCCCTCGTAACAGCAAACGCAGTAATCGACATTTTTACGATTTTCCGTTTTTGTCATAAATGACATAAGGAGAGTTCAAGCTATACGTATTTATTTTTATTTTTTTTTTCTATGGCTGGAACATGGTGAAACAATAAGCAAAAATGCAGCATTTCGAGAGAAATTATCTAATGTTGTTAGCATAAATGCAGCAATGAACATATACTAGATTAAAGTGCAGTAATCACATCTAAATACTAGTAAGAAATGCAGTACTCGCATTTTGGCTGCGTTTTAATTTTGTACATTCGTATATTAGTTTATTACTATGTTGTCTAAGGTGAAATGCAGTAATGGTTTACACTGCGATTGACCCTAGTATCATGGAATAAAATATGTAAAATATGATGTCTTGTTATAGCGCATGCTGCGTTTTACATTAAGTAGTGCTTCAGTCGAAGCTAAAAGCTATGGTTAAGTTTCTGACTTCTGCAAATATATGGATCATTTATCTCAACATAGACTTACAAAGAGCACAAACAGAGTATATTTAAAAGATATTATGACTGTGGAGGTACACAGAAATAAAAGTAACTTATATGTGAAGACATAGTATGATGGAATGATTCACGAAATTGAGTTCAAGTTAAATACTTTAAGTCATCAATTCCTAATCCCATCACAAACATACATCCAAGAGGTATAACAGAAGCAAGAAAATCTGCTATTTTTTCTACATTGTCCAAAAGACCAAAATAATACCCCAAAACAGATTACTGTTTTGGAAAAACCTCCATATCAATCATGATTCTTCGACTGATCTTGTGAATAGTTTAGAAGTAGAAGACTGTGATGAAACATGAAACAAAAGCTGTGAGATTTAAGTTAAATTAAGTATTACTAAAAGACTCACAGTGCCATTACTAATTAAAAAAAATAGTTTCCTAGGGAAGCAGTTTTCCGTTTATATAAATATTTCTTAGTTTTTTATGTAAGCAGTGTTCCATTTACTTATATAAATATTTTTCAGTTTCCTAAGAAAGCAGTGTTCCATTTATATAATTTTAGTTAAGCTAGTAGGAGAGCGGGGGGCATATTTTAACAATTTTTGGTTTCTTGGCTATGAAAGTTTATTTGTAAAGTATTTATGAAATCCAGCAGTACTATTCTAATTAAAAACTATTCAACTATTTATTTCAAATAAATTTTAGATCAAAATTGTAACGATGTTTTGTAAAAACGTCTTTGAAAAAAAAAACTGTCGGGTGTTTCATCTTACGGCTTATAACTTAATATTATAATAACTTGCTTGGGGCTAATTAATTGTAATGTTAGGAATTAAAAATCATTTTTTTATTGTATAACTAGCGACCTGCCCCGGCTTCGCACGGGTGTAAAATTATCAGTGTTTCCCTATTATATTATACATGTATCACACATATAAATGCTCCTCTTGAATCACTCTATTTATTAAAAAAAACTGTTTCAAAATCCGTTGCGTAGTTTCAACGATTTAAACATACATATAGGGATATAGGGACAGAGAAAGCGACTTTGTTTTATACTATTTAGTGCACATTCAGCATAAGAAACTTTACAAACGCTAAAACAGGTTGAAATGTTCCCTAATCCTTCCTTTGGAAACACCCAACGAGAGGCTAGCCCGTAATGTGTATGGAATAGAATTCCACAGGCGCACAGCGCGAACAGTGAACATCCAGTGCAACGACTGGAGGAATGGGAAGGAAAACAAAGGAGAAAGGAGGATGATGAGCGACAAACCTTTCCTCTCGGAACAAGATACTCGAAGCGTTCCCGAAGATACAAGGAGGAGTTGGGATTATGAAGGGCAGAGAAGAGAAAAGAAATAGTGGCAATCCCGACGTTAGCGAATAGGTAGCTTCAATGGTCGTCGAAATTCCGACACATGGTCGTAGTGTCGAAGACCAAAAATGAAGCGGATTCACAGATCCTGCAGACGCTCCAGCTTGTCAAGAAGTTCCTCAGTCGCATCAAGGAAGCAGACATTAGCGTAGTCTAGAAGAGGTATAAGAATAACTAGTTATAACTTACCCTGTAAAGTTGTTACAACATACCCCACTGCGAGGCTTTTTGAAATAACTTCTATTAAAAAAAAGTTGCTTACTTAGTGTAAAATTACAGTTAATATAATGAAACTAAATAACTACACTGCATTATGCCTTTTATTCTACATATATTTAGTAATTAACTTTGCTAGTGCATAATACAGTCAATACATTTCCTTGGTATAAATGCAGTAACAAACACATGTACTGCATTTCACTTTACTACTCTGATTTATAACTATTAGAGACACAAGGTTTAAGGGCAGTATTCAACTTTCTAAAGACCTACATAAGAAAAATTAACATCAAAACTAAACTGAATAATACTTTGTATTTTTATATACCTTTTCCGTAACAAAAAATATGAGATTTATATCAGGGAAAGTAGAGATTTGATTAAAACATTTAAACGCGTTTTTCTCGAAACCGCCATTTTGCAAGTACTGCATTTGCTGTTACGAGGGCAGAATAGTCAATCGTCAACGTGAACTTTAAAGCTTTTTCATCCAACGCGATGCAACGAAATATTTGATAAATTAGCAAAACGTTAAATTAACGTTAAATAACGCTTGAAAACTCATTTGGCATTTCTTAATACCGCCATTCACTCGAATATTTCGAAAAGCTCGTTCCAGTAAATACATATTTTTTCAAAAACCATAAAAGTTACTGGAAAAATGTTGTAATTCAAAATCTTCATTAAATATGTAAGGTTTCTATAGTTTAATGTTACCTGTAAACGCTTGAAATTAATTTGGCATTTGTTAATACCGCCATTCAGTGGGATATTTCAAAAAACTTATTCCAGTAAATAAATGTAATTTCAAAAACCATAATTAATAAAAAAACCTTAGTTAATAGAACATTTTGTTATTTAGTAGAATCTTAATAAATATGTAAGGTTTCTATAGTTTACTTGGAAAACTCATTTGGCATTTGGTACTTTTAACCATTCCTTCGAATATTTCAAAAAACTTGTTCCAGAAAATATAATTATGTGGTTTCAAAAACCTTAAGTTATTGGAAATTTTAATCATTTAGAATCTTAATTAAATATGCAAGGTTTCTTTAATAAGTCTAGATGTAAGAAGTACGTTATTTTTTTAATTTGAGAGTACATTATGAAGACCACAAGGCAAAGGTTAAATAGCAGACTTTCAGAGGTCTCTAATGGATTAGCCTTACACACAAGTTCGGATTTGATCTCTTACCTAGGTAATACTCGTATATTCACAAAATTCTAAAGTATTCGGAGAAAGATTTGTAATACTATCAATCACGTAAGAGCGGTTGTATGAAAATGTACCTCGAGAAGGACGCTCAAATTCTCAACCCTTACAGACATGAATGGCTCGACCGAAACTACATTTTCTAACCTGAAAGTTGTGGTCTGGACAGTAATGGCCTTCAAAGTAAAAACTGACTATCTCCTACGTCTCCGTGCATTTCATACAAAATGTAATTGTCGATATATTTTTTATTTAATAATCTTATAATTAATTTAATTAAGTAATTAATTTTATAGTTTTTAACTTTCCTAACGTATCGAAACATAGTTAAAGATAAAAATATTTAAATATATTTTAAAGTTTTTGACAGCATCTGTCAACGTCAGTTTCAGTTTTAGTTTCTTTTATGGCTGAAACTAAAAGAGGAGCCGAAAATTTGGCTATGTTATCGGATTCAGCTGAAAAACTTCAGTCGGGCACTAATTAACACCCAATAAATGAATCTGATCAATACGGCGAATGTGCCAGCCCTCTATTTTCTTTCCTATAGGTAGTTTTCTTCTATTTGCTGTTTAGTATTGGTTTGTATGTAAATAGTTATGGTATTCGATACTATATTTTCGGTTAAGCTATCACCGCCTTTAAGTTACTTGTTTATCTGCACCTTAATAGTTTCGGTAGATTGTAATTTATCAAAGTTAAACTTTTACTATGACTGGTGGACTGGTAATGTATTGGCTAAAGCAGGTCCCTACCTTCACAAGCATCCTATTAACTAGTACCCGAAAGCGAGATATGGAGGACGTTCAATAAATGTATGAAGCTTGTGCTAAAAATAATTAACCAAAAAATTTAGCTGCACTTTTATATAGGCTGAAAGAGCATAATTATCTTGATTTTTGGGCATTAATAAGGGCCTATTTCACCACCTATGATTAAGTTGCCTATAACTTACTTGGCAAATAATTTCATACAAATTCTGTTCCAATTTTGAATTTATCCGGGAAGTAGTGGCTACTCGGATATTGTGAAACAGGCCCTTAGATTTGTAAACTTTGAGGTTTGAGGTCTGTAAACATTTGTATTTTTTCTGGAGTGGCAAAACGTACATCAGCTTAAAGTTTTGAAAATACCTAAAAAAGATAAGACATTACCGCTTCATTCACCGAGAGTTCTCCCAAGTGTCCATTGTGGTTAAATTCCGGTATAAAGTGCAAAATCAATCAAAGAGCATTCTATAGTGTATTGCAACATTGTGAGGTGTTCCGAAAGATGTTTGTTGGTGAGCACAGTAATAGCGTTTCGTAGTGACATTCCATGAATGTAATTATCGACTTGGACAATCTACTCGTGAATGCTGTGTAATTTGTATGTGGTTCTACTGGAATGGGAGTACTAACATCTAGAGTACTACAGCATTAGAGCTATCTAAACTATCAAGTGGAATTTACTTTTAAATTAATTATAATGCCTGTATTCTTAGAGGTACATTATACAATGTGTTGACATGACAATACGACAACAAATGAAAAACTGGCAATACTCATCATTATGAATAACTTTTTGTAAGGGACTAACCCTGAAATCGCGCAAAAAAAATCAGCTGTCCCGTACATTTTGTCGACTTATGCAAACGTAAATGTATGGGAAACCTGAATTTTTTTTCCTCATTTCAGGCTTGGTCCCAAACTAATTTTATTCATTTATATGTATTGTTATTTTATTTTGTAGGTACTTTTCTTTATCTCGGTATTTTAAATTGCATTATTTATTCTTCACATTTTCTTCACTCTAAAATTGTATGGTAGAGAGCAAATACGAGTGCCTGCCTACGCCTTATACAATTTTTATGAAATTGGCAGCAGTCATAGGCTTCATAGATAGAATATGACCTACTAGAAATGAATTTATTTAAGAATACGTAAAAAAAGGGTGAAATAAAGGCTCGTATGGTGTTTGCAAGTGATCCATTTAGTTGAAAGAGGCAGCTCATGAAACTAGCAAATGCTAAATGGAAGGCGGTAGAATCATATTCGCTAAATTGGATTTTCTAGGAGAGATCGGGGCCTTCTATGGATAGTTGTACACGCCAATTACTACATACGCTGCGAATCTAGCAAACGATCTAAGAACTAGATTATACCGAAGATATCCCGGACGGCAGCCTGTACGAGATTAGGATAGATCTAAAGCAGCTTAAAAAAAATAACATGGTGTCGACGGAATTACGGCAGAACTCCTGAAGGCAGGTGGAAAACCGGTTCCTAAGGCCCTTCAGAGGCTATTTGATTCAGTCATACTCGAGGGAAAAGCGCCACAGGTATGGGCAAGCGGTGTGGTAGTACTCTTCTTTAAGAAGGGCTACGAGGCCTGCTTAAGAATAACAGGTCCTTATCGGTTCTGAGCCATGTCTCTTTGCTGTTTTCCAGAGCCATCACGAAGTCTCGCACTCAGGTTCGATGACTTTCAGCTTCCCGAATAAACTGGTTCCCGAAAAAGAGGAAAAGCTTCAGCACTGAAAACCACATACACACATACATTCATTGAAGACTGAAGAGCCTCTCTGCTAAGCACATGTGGTCTACGAGAATGCTTTTGACTCAATCGAGACTTTGGCTGTACTTGCAGTCTTTCCAACCGGTGTCAGATTGACTCATCAGTATATCTAATTGCTGAAGTGTTTGCACGAAAACGCCACTATGACAGTCAGACTTTAGAATTTAAGGCAGAGAGACCTTATTTCTCTGAAACTCTAAATTGTTATTTTAAAATAAAGTTTACGACTTTCCTCATAATAAGTGAAATATCATTTAAAAAAATTATTTTAAGCACTTCTGTTCTCTATCTTACAATTATTATAATACCTATATAATATTATTATTGAGTACTTGACCTATGGTATCACTTATCGGGCAGGCATTCCTACTAATAGTGCAAATACTAATAATAGTGTCTACGTAGCTTGTTTACTTGCAACTATGTTTAATGAAATTCAATTATTACTCGTACCTTTATATTTTATGAAACAAAAACATTTACTGCTAGTGAAAACTTGAACAATTACATTTTTTGTGAATCGGCATACAAAGTTTGGTTTGGGGAGGAAAACCGCAATGGCGGTTACTTTTAAGTAGGGTGTTATTATCGCACATACTACGATTATTACAGAGGGAAAAAATGATATGATGGACGGGGTATAAAAAGGCAATACTTATGGTGGTTTTACTAATTGTGACAGGTTTCATTATTAAATTGTGAAAATAATCACAAGTTGGGGGTGGTATAAGGTGTGTTGATTACGAAAATGGCTATAGGGGAGGGAAAACTATGGCTAAACCACTATGGTTTTTGCAGTGTTATTCCAATCAGCCATCGATTTATTTAATAATTTGTATTGTACCGTCAAACGGGGTGAATAGGAACGCAGGGGTGAATAGGAACAAAATTTTGATTTTAATTCTTACTTTGGTTAAATATTTTATCTTCATTTCTGTATAAGCATCGCCTTTTATTACAATTAATGGATAAATAGGAGTAATTAAATGCTGGAAAAACCTGTTAAATAACGTTAAAATCCAGTAACCATTTTCGTTCCTATTCACCCCTGCGTTCCTATTCACCCCGTTTGACTGTATAAGAACGGATAAATAAATAGTGCTTTTTGCTTTTACTGAAACATTTTTCAGTTTTTGCAAACAAGTTGTTGCAAATTCTTGGGTATAGTCGATTTTTGAGCACTCTTTATTAATGCAATGTGTAATAATAAAATTGTCTGAATATAACTTAATACTTCCGTTATAATTCCGTAATAATAGCACAGTATACGAAAAGAAAATAAAAGAAATGCAATTTAATCAGCGGCTGTTTTATTCTTCATTTAGTTCCAAATAAAGGATGAGCATCTTATATTAAAATGCTCGATTTCCTTGTGGTTGGTTGCCTTGCCACTCCGTACCTAATTCAGATAATATTATTAATTAAGGTCAGATTTAAAAATAAACTCGGGGAGTTCGTCTTCACCCGACGACAGCTTGCTAATTCAATTCGCTACCTTCGGTTTCTGAAGCATGAATCAAGGGCCTCACCAAGTTTGCTATTAGCATAGTACCAGAATTGTCGATCATTGGTTGTGTATTTTGACAGTTTGGTACTGTATCAAACTGTCAAAAGCCAATCATCTACCTAGCCTTTTCCCAACTTTATTGGGGTCGGCTTCCAGTCAAGCCGGATTCAGCTGAATACCAGTATTTTACGAGGAGCGGCTGCCTGCCAGACCTCCACAACCCATTAACTGGGGTGACACGGTACTTCATGGCAAGACTGGAATCAGATTTACTGGCTTCTGATTATCCGTAACGACTGCCAAAGATCTTCAAATGACAGCCGGGACCAACGGCTTAACGAGCTTTCCGAGGCACGGAGGAAACTCGTTATGTTAAGATGGTCACCCATCCACAGACCAACCTAGGCAAGCGTTGCTTAACCTTGAAGATCGACCCGTGCGGCTGTTATTATCTAGCCACGAGCTCCAAACTGTCAAAAGCCAATGATCGACAATAATTGTGGTACTATGGCTAATATAGTTCGTCTAATAAAAGTGCGAGAAAAAGAGGTTTAATCCAAAAATGTTGTATGTGGTATTACCAACTAGTAGGAGAATCATGTCTTGACACTTCAAATTTTTTTTTATTTCCTACAATTGCGGCTGAATAATGTTGCCAATAAAATTGAAAAAACAAACTTCAGGTCGCGCTATCATTAGACGCAGTCTAGCGGTCCTGCAGGCCTGCGCCTGCATAACCCAACCAGCAAGTTGGACAATGCGATACTTATTAGATAGACTGATGGTCTTACTTTCTGGCGTCTGACTACCTGTGAGGACCAAAAATGAATGAATGAAATGACTACGAATGAAAACCGAGACCCCTTTGGTCTCGGTTTTCATTTGTAGTCTTTTCGGGCTTTCAGAAGCACAGGGCATCACTAATGTCCTAGATAAATTGGAAAATTACTTACCCAACTTACATACGAGTTGAAAATTTCAGATAGAAAATGCTCTTTAAGAAACCTATTCGGTATTTATACATCGTAGCTACTTGTATCTCAAAAAAAATCGTAAGTAAAATTGAAAAGTCTGTAATTTACATACAAGTTGAAAATTTCAGTCTGGAAAACTGCTCTATATGAAACCTATTCGGTATTTATACATCGTAGAACAGAAAAAAACGTAGGTAAAACCTAAAAGGTTCGGTACTCTGTCTAACAAGATGATCTTGGGCTGGGAAAGGCCGGGCGACGTCGCACTGTGACCGTGGCGCGGAGCGCGCGGATGTCCGAGTTGACGTAAGTAGATAAGGAGCGCCGAGGAGCAATAACCCCGGCGCACTCTCTTACGTCTCCCGATCCGAGAATAATAATAAATCGGATGTTGCACTTATACTTAAACGACTCAAAGTACGAACAACACACGATAATTTATAGGCATTATTGTTTACCAAGTATTGAAGACAGTATAGAAAATTGTTCATCAGTCAGTCAAAGGAAGACCTTTTCTTTAATTAAATAATGGTAACGGCATAAGAGGAAAACACGAAGAACGTTAAGTAAGATATTAAAATATCTGGGTATTAAGCAAAGTAAGAATTTGAAGCGATATTCATGTTCGATATTGGACAAAAACTGTCAATCCAAACAAGGAAACTCTCCTATTGACCGAGTGAGCCGTTTAATCTACGAGGGTACTTATACACCCAATACTTAAGTTAACGAACGTAAGAAGGAAATGAACGTCTAGACTACGTACTTCAATTAATTTAGAGATCACTCATATATCGTTACGTCCTAACCGCGCTTGTTATGGAATCTAAGGGAAGATGTGTTTGAAAAAAGGGCTTTAGACAAAGAGCATCTGCTGCATTGAATTTATTCGGAATCCGAAAAAATAATCCATATTCGGAAGGATTCTATCCTTTGGATGGATGGATTGAATTCGGATAGTGCATCAATTCTGTCGCATTGAATTTGTGTTCCGAATTTATTAGATTTTTTTCAGAATCCGGTGAAAATATAACACCTAAATTCGGGAGTATAGAATCCCAGGAACCCTTTTGATGGATAGAATTTGGATCTAGTGCATCAATTCTGTCGCATTGAATTTGTGTTCGGAATTTAGGCGATTTTTTTGGAATTCGGCGTAAAAATAACCCGAATTCGGGAGGATAGAATCCCAGGAACCCTTTTGATGGATAGAATTTGGATCTAGTGCATCAGTTCAGTGTGGAGCTAATTCATTTATTTTTGATGTTTATCTGACAATTTTTGCTTTAGTTGGAATAGAAATTTATGATGAGTAAAATGAGTATATTGTGACATGAAGTTAATGAATTAAATACTTTTTCAGTGGTTCAGTCTAATCAGAAAGAAAAAGATAGTCATTGAATTTAAGAAATAAGAAAATTTGTAATATGTAGCGTCAAAATCTACAATAAAACGTATACTTAATCTTACTCATAACGCGAAAGTTGGTAGGTACGGTATGGATGTTTGTTACGTTTCCACGCCAAAAACTGATAAATGGATTTCAAATGAAACTAGGTAGGATAAAGAAGGGTAGACACCATTTCCTGGATCCAGAATAGCACATAGGACTTTTCTAACCGTGAATGTCTTCCCTAATAACTTTCTACTATCGCGCGGATGAAGCCGCTGGGAGCATTTTAAATAAAAGAGCATTTTATGTAATCTAAGTAACCTTCATCAGCTAATCCATTTGCCGACTGCCAATTCTAGAATGGCTAACAAAGAGTGTCAGTCGCTCGTTTAGTGAACTCAATTAATGCGAGGAATCCGTACCAGCTCAACTGAGCTCTGTGTGCGCTTAATAAATACCAACTACCACTTTGCGAGCGTGAATTACTAACCTAATATGCCATATATGTCTACTATATTAAACAAAAAAATCTAAATTTATAAAAGAAAAAAACTTTGAAACTCACTGACATATCAACGCATGATTGCACAGCCAAAACTGCTGGGACCAGGAAAGTGAATTATTGCACAAGGTTTCCGTTAATGACTTAGGCAAGTACCTACTAAGAAAGGATTTTCCAAAATCCACCTAAAGAAACGGGGATTTAGAGTGTGTACGAGTGAAGAAACCAACATTTACGCGTGCGAAGACGCTAGCAGAAGCTAGAACTGACGAAGCAAAATGTAGAAGAAACCAAATAGTTGTCAAAAATCAAAACTCCCAATATCTAGGTATCTATCCAGAAGCTCATTGATGATGATGACTAACTTAGTTTTAGGAACCAGAGTACGGTTAACAAAAAATAGTTAGCAACACAAGCATCGTCATGATCGCTACGTTGCAGACTTCGAAGACACCTGAGCCGGCGCGACCGCACACGAACCGAGTTGTGGCTACCGCGCCAGGCGCCCCGCTTTATATACCATATCGTACACGTTATCATCATTGTTACGCGTTTTTAAGTAGCTTCTGCATGATCCATAATTATAAACACTAATCAGAGATTCTTGTGCGTACCGCGTAGGCTTTCCTGAACTATCGAGTTATGTCTATCTTTTGTTAATGTGTAAATTGAGACATCTCTACGGCTTTCCATGTATTTTCATGGGGTTAATCATCAAATGGCTCTTTCCGTTCCGGATGGAACGATAGGGACTTTACTGACCGCCTGTGCCCCCCTCAGTTGACTGGTCCGATCTGGGATCCAGGGTCACGGTATAACTTCTAAACAATCCCGCAGGCTTGGATCCGATATTGAAACGTTAGTGTCATCGGTTCTTACTTCAAGTGTCAACCACTGTCTACACTGATCCAAGTTGCTCTTTGCTCATTTCGAACATGTTAATTATACCGGTCGACACCTGTGATCCGTAAGTATGCCTGTGTTCAGCAGTGGGCGTCTTTCGATTGAAATGATTATGACTGAATCATTTTGCTTATTGGGTGAAAAGTATTTTATATTATACTTTTCATCCAATAAGCAGATGGGCGAAGGTCGTTCTTATAGGATTATGGTAAACTTGATGTACCTATTCCCATCAGGATGTGATCACGACCTATAGGCAATAAGCTAAGGTTTACCAGTAACCCTATTAGGAACTCTATTTTAAAGCGAAGCTTCATCGGGTAGGAATGCTATGCCAGTTTCCACTGAAAAAAGGATTTTAAACTCAAGTTTGACACTTGCGAGATAATATAAAATAAAAATCACATAATCACAGCCATTGTCCACCTAATTCAAATTCGCAAGACGCACACACGCAGACGGACATTCTGGTCTGCCTGATTCATTCGCTATTATTATTACGTACAAATGGCATGTTCGAGATCATCCGGTATTTATCTGTTATTCCTTGTTGACAAAGCCCTTCATATTCTATAGCTGGGCAGGGGGTCCCATGTGAACGACACGCCGTCGGGAGGAAGGGTTCCACTGCCTAAGCAAGACGAGATACTTTCAATCCTACATCACATCACACATGACTCAAATTTGGATTAATTATTGAATATCTAATTTTTCTTTTATCAGATTCGTTGTTCGTCTTGATGTTTTTGACTTGAAGGATGGTGAGGGGATCACTTTTTGCAGGTTTATTAGTTTCATAAAACACACGATTTAACAATATTAGTCCTGTTGCCAAGGTGATCGATATCCATTCAATTTTGTTGTATTTCGACACCTAGCTGTCCAAATTTGTAGTTGCCTTGTTTTGAAGAAGTAGGTCTTTGAAATCCCTTATCAATACAGGTATTTATTTCATTCAAATTCTGACTTAATTGTTTTAAAAAATATAAACAAAACGCTATCGATATTCTTGAAGGACAAAGTGACAGCGTTAATGAAAAATTCATTTACTCATAAGTACGTATAGACTGACTGACATATTAAGGTAGAGCCGAAGCCACTGGGGACTAGGAGCGTAAAATTTCGCAGAAACTCTTTTTATTACGTAGGCGAGCACTAAGAGAGAACTTTACAAAATTCACCCCCCTAAGGGGATGAAACGGGGGTTGAAAGTTTGTATGAAGAAACCTGCATTCACGCGTGCTAAGCCGCTGGCAGATGCTAGTACTTAATATTATAAAGAAAAAATATTAGTGAGGTTTGTAGGCAAGTAAGCTGACTACCGAAGCACGGTCTGTTCGTTGGAGTATGTTTAGTGAATCCTAAAATACCTAATCACAAAAATGTCTATTAAATTGAATTCATAAATATTCATTCTGTCTTCAGAACCCTTCACTCTGCGACTACAAACACGGGCCGGTTTTTTTATAGCGTCGTCTCTAAGCTACATAGGAGGAGAATGATTCACCGTTATTTTAATCGTTTACAGATAAGTAGACTAAGTTGGGACAGCAGGCAACAGGTTTCGGGATGTTCTTCATAAACATGCGCGCGCGAGCATGTGCCCCGCTCTGCAGCCGAGCCCACCAGAACATTCTTATTATTACTATATTATCGTTATTCCGGATTAGCTCAAGGCCGACATAACAAGACCTTGAATGTGTTTGACTAAATAGATACTTAGAATGTGTGCCTAACCGTTTTATGGACCACATTTTTTTAGCTATTGAAATTTTAGAATTTTATTAAGTACAACTCTTAGTGGCTGCCTGGGTCTCTTTTGTTGAGATTAAAAATTTGGAGGGGTTGATAGAAAAACGCCAAAGAATAGATAGTTATCATGATGAGTGAGGCAGGTGGTCGGTCCACGCGCCGAGCGCGTGCCGATAGCCTCTCACCCCCCTTACAGCGGGCGACTTTCTGAAAGCGAAACTTTCTCGGCGATGCATCTCGTAAACTCGTTGAACCCTTTATTTATAAGTAAGTGAATTATGAGAGAGCTGCATAATGCATAAAAACTTGCAACTTTTTCAATGCACGCGTCGTACACGGGGCCGGCAGTGAATCACGTAGCTATCCGAAACACAATTAGTATTTTTTTAATTCGCCAATCGGCAAGCTTTTTCATAAAATTTTGATGGATTGGGCGTGTACTTATAGAACAAATTGTGGTATTTTTAAATGTAATGATATTCATAAGGGGTTATTATAATATCGCAGGGAATTATACGGTCGATCGATGCTAAAGAAAAGTGCGGTGAATAAAGCTATTATGTGGTACCATGACTTGCGCTGCATTGGCCTTGGCCTACACTGCCACTGCCCTACTACTACAACGCTATGATTATAGGTAGCATCAGTCTATTCAAGTACGTTTTCTTTAATGACAACATTACCTTTTTTTCTTAACTTCGCATTAAAATTCTATATTTATTGTTTTGTATATTGTACTTGTGTTCCTGTTTTTGGAGTATTCATATTTACACTCATAGTAAAGTTGTTTTTGAATGAATATAGTAAATTTAAAATTAAGCTAAAGTCGATCATGAAAACTTTAACCTATCAATACCCGCGAAACGAGACAATCGTAAAACAATAACAGCGCGGTACAATGAGACCGGTCAGGGATTCATGAATTAAATTAGGAAAGTTATTATGTAAGTATTTAATAATGAATTACTAATTTGAAATATATGGCACCTGCATAGCAAATTAAGCCAATTTTTCAAATAGTTTATAGAATGTAAGGTACCTGAATATCAACTAATAAATTAATAATGTAATGATTTAAAATAATGCTAATGGTTGGCAGATTTAAATTATCGAGAAAGTAGTATGACGTAGATAGGTAATTACGCTAACTACAACTGCAATTTATAACAAATCAATGAAGGACTTAAATTAAAGCAATGTTATTTGATAGCTATATGTAAGGAACGAAATGGTGATTCTCGAAGCCATCTCATGTGACATGACTTCGGGAGGGCGTGTCAGACTTTGACCGACTAAAACCCATTCCTATGTTCTTCCTACTTTGCCTTGCGTTCCAGGGCCCCGGGGTTTTCCTTTCAGAAGCGAACTCATGGCCACAGTAGGCTTTAAAACTCTGCTAGGCCCCTAAATTTTGTTAACGTATCTGAGGCGCGCGTGGAACACTACGCGCCGTTGCCGATTTGGGCTCGGTACGGATTACCTTACCGAACGGCAGACTACCCATTGCTCGCCGTCCGCAAGCCCATGCCAACTGTGCTTACACGAAACTGCGATGCGATGTCGCATTGTGAAGATCTACGAACTCGTAGGACGCATCAATTATCAAATATTAGGGCCTGTTTCATCGCCTATGATTAAGTTGCCAATATCTTACTTGGCAGATAATTTCATACAAATTCTGTTCCATTTTTGAATTTATTCGGGAAGTAGTGGCTACTCGGACATTGTAAAACAGGCCCTCGGACAATGTAAAACAGGCCCTAAGTTAATTTGGATTGTTATAACATTAAACTTTATATTGTATACAGTCACCTGAAAGCATGAAGCAATTATAACCTCTCTATGCGAAAGGGATGCCAGGCAATGACAAAAGACAAATGGGTTTTCTGTTAGTTTTTCCTGCCTCAAGTAATTGCATCGCAGCGATACCTTTGTGCCTGTCGTTTTTTTGATGTTGCAGTTGTGCTTGGAAGGTCTTAGATCAGGCCATCAGGCCCCGCCTGGCCAGACGTGCAACTAGGTAGCTCACACAGAACGGCCGGACATCAGCCATCAAACCTAACTTCATTTCAGGCACTTTTTTGATGCACATTTTGATTTTAGTACCTAATATTTTTTTTACAATATGGGGGTACAATGGGGTGAAAGTAACTTATTTAGTCCCGAGAAAAAGTATGGCGGGCGTGGTCGTTAATAGCTCGAAGTTCGGAGTAATGTTATATTACTAATATAATATTAAAAAGAGGAAAGATTTAATTAATCTATCACATACCCGCTAAACGAGACACAATAGTAAAACAATAACAGCGCGGTCTCATAGGACCGGTTGGATTCAAACATTAAGATTTAACTCAAAAAAACTACTAGACAGATTTTGAATTTTTTTCACCATTAGAAAGCTACATCTTCACTGAATAACACACTAAAAAATGGTTTTAAAAAAAATTGAGGTCCCCTACCTAATTTGGGACAATGTAACCCAAGCTATCAAAATTCTTCTACCCTAGGACTTCTACTCCTGTAACGTAGCTGTGCGTTCACCAACTTGGTAAATTCTCATACACAAGACACCCAGAACCGAAAGAAATGTAATTATCTGTAGCCATATATCTGTAGGCCAGCCATACAAATATTTGTTCCATGCGGGAACCAAATCCGCGATAAACAGCGTATTAGCCAATAACTCAACCACTGCGCCAACCGAGCCATATGTCTTGCATTGAGCTATTAGAATCCTAACCCGATCCGCTTTAAATCATAGTAACCGAACCCATTCTAATTGCGCGCGTGATGGCCGGAGCTGTCCCGGAGCAGGGTAAGCGAGAAGCTGCAATCCCGCTGGGACTTCAATACGGACACTACCTACTTATCTTTAAATCTGGTTATTCAGTTTATCCCTTAAAAGCCACATTAGTTGATGGAACCCCCGACGAACGTACGGGAGTGGGGTGGATTGATCAAAGAGCGTTCCGAAAATTCACCCTAGAATGTCTGATTTAGAGTTTGGAAACGGTAAAACCGTTCGTATATCAAAGACTGAAAAATCAATAGTAGGTAGTGATAACTACATTACGATAGTAGTGTATAATATAATAAATGCCAGAGCCAAAGGCGAGGGTCTTAAGAATGCCGAAATTTAATGTTCCGAACTAAGTCGCGGGGTAACTAGTGAGTAAAAAATCTCCAAAAATAAAAATAAAGGGGCAATGTTCGTTGAGAAAATTTTATAATTACTTATCCGATTTTGTCAAAGGACAAAGATTAGAAATTCCAAATTACCAAAAGCCAAGAATACTTTTGGATTTTTGGGTCGCTACTTATTTTGTATACTTTGTTTTACATACGACAACATAATATAAACCTATTACACAGTCTAGAGTAAATATGAACTATCACTAGTAGATACTCGATATTATTTATGAATCGAGTGCCAGTAGGTACGGAGAGCTGAGACACAAATCAACGACCTCTAACTAGGAGCAACAGTTGCTAAACAGTAGGGGTGTCGCCCCTCCGAATACTACTCGACGCCCCTTTCAATACATTAACGTCCAATAAGCATAATACTTGCTAAAATCAATGTCACTGCTACATTTTTAACATTACCTACAATTTTATTGTTATGGTTTTTTACGAGTAGGTGCTGCCGTCTTTTTTTCGGTGGAAAATCATCAAATAACCCCATGGATGAAGCGAGAAGGAGTAGGTTTAGGCCATAAAAGTCTAAAACTTTTTTGGCTTAAGCCCTCCATGGTCCTTGAGTTGCCCCCATTGCGTTCCAGGGCCACGGTTAGTCTTTCGAATCATCCCGTTAAGTCAATAGCAATGTAATTTGGTGTAAAAGTAGTGATGTTCTTCTCCTGAAATACTCTCGAGAGTTTCCTATCGCTAATTACGAGTAGTAGTTATATTTTTAAACGTAGGAGTATATGTCTACAGAAGAATTTAGTGTGCTGAAAAAAGCAAGCAGTTACTATCAATCTATAAGATCTAACAACAAAACACACAAAGGACAAAGGCCTCCACATCCCCATTATTCCTAGCTGCTACCAATTTACCTGTAAGAATTTCTACCCGAGTCTATCGGCAGCAAGCCTGCCTTCGGTCGGGACGGAAATGAACGTGGTAGACGCGGAAATAGAGCGGAAGTGTGCTCCTTGAAAAATATGTAGCAAATCTATTGTTTATTGACAGCTCTGTAAACGCGATTGTTAGATCTCCTAGTGGTAATATTTAATATGTTAGGCGCAAGCGCAAAGCCTATCTTGAGTGGGATACGTCTTACAGCCGAACCCAATAATCAATCTATCACATACCGGAGATAGAAAATAAATGAAACAACAGAAAACGTATAATTTTTGTATTGTATCGTGTGTTTTACTATCTCCAATATGCCAAAGCTGGAGATACGAGTAGTTCGTTATTGGGTTCGGCCGTTAGGCGCCTTTTGTGGCGGAACAGATTTGGTAAAAAGGCGTTAATTATGTATAGGTACAAAATCTCTAATATTTCTTCAATATGCCACCATTTTTAAGTAATTACATTATGTCACCGGAAACTAGTTGGGACTGTTTTCTTATTGGAAAAATATCTAATTCTTGACGGTACTAATTATTTTACTGATGTGAGAGCTTTGCTACTGGTATGGTCAGTGCTGAAGTATGGTCGCAGGTCGATCTAAAGTCAGCATTTATACAGAATCAGCTCGCAGACCAGCCCTGGGCCTAGTCGCGAGGCAATCAAACAATATTGCTGATTTGTCGACCCCTTGTGCTTGTTAACAGAGCCCCTCTCACCGACGATATGCACATCATGTACCTAAGTACACTTTTTATCAGTTAGCTATCTAGCATATTTACTGTTTATAAAGAAATTCATTAGAAACTGACGATATTAGTAAACAACCAAAACTAACATCGCAAAAACTGAAAAATTAAGCTTCATTTTTAATTTCAAGGGAACATACTACCAGAGCAAAATGTATTCTATGTGCTATTCCACGAAACTGTCTACTCGTTTACTACGAAATCCATTAATCCATAGGTTTTGATACACAGAAACCAATATACACCACTAATACACGTTTCACACGCGTCTTTGGTTACTATTCCTCTCGTATTAGTCGTAGCGTGATGTTACAAGCTTTAGCCTTCCTCGATAAATGGGTTTTCTAATTTATCTATTCAATTTTTTTTCATGTTCTAAGATACTAAGTAAGTTGGAATTATTTAATTATTATTTTTTTTAAATCTAGTTTGAAATCCATATTGTTTTAAAAGCTAAACTTTTTACTCGCGTTTATTTTTAAATAAACCCGCAGGGGCACTGGACGGGGCAGCCAGCTATGTCTATATCAAATTATCAGCTCTGTCAATCCATGCCAGGTTTCGCCTTAATTCATTCATCCAGCGCAGCGTAGGACCGCCAAAAACTTTTAAAGGATAAATGTCACTGTTAGTTTCGGCGACATTTCCGAGGGGACGCTAACGGTGTTACTTTTTGTCTACGCATTGGATTTTTAAACAACTGCAAGCGAAATTATAGCCAGAACAGAATAAGTTAAAGGTCTTCGGTCTTCGACATTTAATTTCTATGAGCAATTAGCTTGTGAAGTTGTATGAACGCAACAGGTCTTTATGAACATCAGTCGAGTGAAGTGCTTCTGTCGTCCCCAGATTGCGATTGATAGTTTATTCATACTGACAAATAAAACAGTCAAAGGAGCGCAACGCAAGAGAAAATTGCATCAATTTATTTATGAATCGACCAAGTATTGACGTGGTTGCGATTAAAGTCGTTTGCGTAGGGTTCAATGAACCGGTGCGCGGCCGCTCAGATTCAGACTGATTGGAATACTACGCAGCTTACTCAATACATAGTAGATTGCTTCGTCACACTGTAAACATGCAACAAGGATCCTGGACTACACTAAATAATCTTTAAATGCGATCCAAACGAGTGTACAAATTCGAAACAAAACAAATTCGCTCACATCAGACAAGTTTTAATAATTTAATTTTAAAAATGCCTGAGGTTTTAGATAGTGAGTGACGAAAAATCTTATAAGATAAGGTCAGAGATAATGTGTATACAATATCTACGTTTGTGATTACATAATTGTATGCTCGACATTAGGTAGTTTTACATTAAGGTAGGTACACATACCTACTCTCTTTGTACGAAAAGTCGATATGTCGTCATGTGTTGTTTACTCGGGCCGATAGCTGCATGCCTAATTGATTCAAAACGCAGATACAAATTACGTATGCGGGAAGGCCTGAAGTAGGTCAACAAACGCTTCTCACCTGAGTACCTACGTTTCAAATATATGTATGTATGTACATCCATTTACAATACTCCGCCGAACCCTGTTTTTTTTCAGATTTACTTAGCATCATATCATGCAAAATGGACACTGCAAGCATGTTTTATTCATATATGAATCTAAAGTTGGTGTTGGTGTAGGACATGATTCCGTTGCACTCTCGTGTATCTTTAGGTACCTATTTGATAACGCCCTGTTTGTTTTGCTCAAAACAAAAACTATTTTAAGAACGGCCAACCCGAGATACATTTCCATATAACCAGTCTTACGTGGTTATGATGCTATTACTTACTTACTTAGTTATTACACAACTTTCTTCAGATTTTTGGAAACACTGATCGATCTTCTTGATTATTATTGAAATTAAATTATAAAAGAAGGAAACCATATGAATTCAAAATTTATTTTTTGTGATTTTCTATATGTTTAACCAATTTTATTTTTACGTACATATCGGTCGGTTAACTGTTCTACCAAATTCAACCAAAGAATTTGGTAAAAAGGCATCTAGTACTTATACATCCAAAATCTCTAATATCTCTTCAATACGCCCGGATTTTTAAGTACTTTCAAAATTACAAGCGCCGAAGATAAATTTCGCAGCGAGAAATTGTTAACTTCTTTTTTAAATACCTAACAGCTAACACAATAGACGGAAACTAATGAATTTGGATGAGATTTATAATTTTCAAAATGAGATTTTCATAATATATCGAGAAATTGTAGTCGAAATTGACAATTTTTCTGTACGTGTGTTCGTCACATATTGTACATTTGACTAGGTCTCGTCTGTCGATACCGCTAATATAATTATCTTTAAGTTCAAATAAAACCCTCGCTAGGTAATAAAATGGTAGTGCAATATCGCCGTAGCGTAGTACGACTGAAACACAAACTTAAATATTGTCCGTGAAACTATCAATCCGACATTATCGATTTGTAACCCCATTTTTATTAACTGGGTCACCATGGGGCCATCCTCACCGTGCATTATTAAGTAGTTTGCGCTATTGCAAATAGAGCCTTCTGCTAGCTTCCAATATACTGTCACTTCCAATATACTAAATGACCTTGCAGCTGAAAACTATATTTAAAAGAGGATCTTTATTATATCGTTGCCATTGGATTATTGCAAAGATAGTGAAGACTACAGCAGCTAAAGCAGGGTACTCTCGGACAAAAAGATGAAGATGCCCAAAAACACAATGCTTGCGCAAACTGAGAAATATTTTGGCGATTTATTAAAAATCTATATCACTGACAAACTGAAGAATTTTGCACGTACTCATAATTTCGTCCGTTTGAATCAGGAAAAGAGTGAAATTTTTAGAGGCAACTTTCTATCATACAAAATTAGCTATGGGTTTTGAACACACTATCTAACATATATCCAGAAAAAATACCAAAAGTATTTTTCCTATTCAGTTTACTGTAGTGCATCATATACTAATTATGCGCATAAGTCGTAATTAGCTTCAGTAGTTCACTTAAGTTAGCAATATATCTTGCGAAATTTTCTCAACCTTTGTCAATGTGACCAGATTATTGTAAACATGGTCAGTTTATGAAAAATCAAGTAAAATTTTAGTATTGTCAAATGTCAATATACCCGAATATATTTTATTTTTATTTCTATTTATTATATTTTTTTTTTTATATTCTTTTTTTTATATTTTAAAATGATTTATTTTTGGATGAGGTTTATGATATTCTTTATGTTCAACCACTACTATAGCACTAGACGCTATAAAAATGAAGGTGCTACGTGAAAAAGCTTATGGCTGTCGTGCCGACAATGAAATGTGAAGTGGCTGAAGTTTTCGCATTCAGTAAAAGACTGGTTTTCAAAATGTTATAAGAAACATATCAGATATTACATGTTCGCATAGGGACTGGCGAGGGTCGCGGGAATCCGATGGATGCGAGATGCACAGTACCGGTTGTTGTGGCGACGCTTGGTGGAAGGCATATTATGTCCAGCAGTGGACGTCTTTGAGATGAGATGATGATAAGAGACTAGAGGGGGCGCAGATAAATGCTGTATCGTCAACGAAGATTTTTGAATGCATATATTTCAAAACTTCAATGAGGCGATTATAATTATATATCTGGCTTACATGAAACCAGAGAGGGAAGACATGTTACTGCATTGAGTTTTCTGTTACCCAATAAATTATATTCAGGAAGGCGACCACAATAGAGCGAATTTCGCCAGAGCTAGGAGTACCAGAAATGGAAAATTTTAAATCACATTTCCGCAAGCGGGGGCGAGACCGCATCCTATAATACCCGATGTATGATGTTCACCGATTTCTCGGACAATTTTGGATCAATTTTGCCGGCCTTCTTACAGCAAGGATTACCTACAGCTTCGCAGAAGGCAACCTGCCTGCGATTCCTACTCGCTCTGTATCATGTCCTAACCCAGTAAGAGAGGTCGCTGCCACCGCTGAACTAGCTGCAGGAAGCTCCCGAGCTTACTATGTTCGGTGAAGACCTGTCATGAGATTGGTGAGGACACCAAGGGGACCGCGCCCAGATTGTGGCGTTAGGAGGTATGCTACAGCGTGCTCAAGTTTGGCTAATGTTGAAAAAAAATTTTTGCTTTTAGAAGAATTGTTGACTGTTGCGGTTATTATTGGTTTTCGTTTAAATTCGTTTTAAATAAATGTATTTGAAAATCATTACTTATCAATTCATTTATAGTAGACATGTGATGATGTGACTAAGGGACAAAATCCCCGAAACTTCGCGAGTGACTTCCTTTTGGCGAGTCAACCACACATTACATTGTATGAATTGTATCGATGACTTTCAACTTGAAGTATTGTAAGTATATATTACTGTGGTTTACCAGTGGCTATATAGATTACGTGAACGAATATTATACAACATTGGTTACGGAAAACATCCAGCACCTGCTTCTAAACTTTTGTTTCCCTTGAATACGGGGCTTAAGGCAAGGCCTGGAAACCAGTTACATTTTTGGACCGGTTTCAGTGTTGTTGCCGCGTACAACTTAAAAATACTGGAAAAAACCATATTATGATAGCTATTTGCCATTTCCTTTGATTTAGCAAATAACATTCTTTTGCAGGATCTGATCTTTATCCGCAGCACACTTGGTTCAATAATATAACGCAGGTGGTATTTTTTGCAACTAAGATTCGGTTCGATGCCAGGTGTTTTAAAGAGTTCGGTAATAACTCTACTTTATTTCATAAACACAAATCCCTTGACAAGCTTCTTATTTTGTTCAGATTGATTTAATTATTGCATGTTTGTTGTACTTATATTCTTAATTCTAAAACGTACTCTGTACCGACTACTCATTACCAGAAAAACCACGCGGCAGTTCGTTTTCCCAATAGCCCTCTTATCGATCATTTTCGTCACATTCAGGTAAACATTAAAAGAGGATTGCAAAAGGGTGCGGCGGTCCAGCCAAAAAAAGATGATATTGAGGTCAACGTCAAAGCTCTCAAAAACACGACTACCAAGATTCCACCGTGTATTACGTTCAAAAGAACAAAACATTGACAAAAAAATTATTGCAATTAAAATTTTAATCTCGTATGCTACATGAAGTTACATGAAAAAAAGGTCTGTGTTAGCACAGGAGGATTCTGGAAGTGGCTGTAAAGGATAATAGGACAGACGGCGCGAGTATTCAAGAGGCACATCAAGCACAGGCTCTCAGAGACCGCGCCGCCGCGTCTGCCGGCGAAGCATCCCTGTGTAGCGCTGGCTGAGGAGACGATGGGAATGCGGGCGCATTCCTATTCTCTCTCGCTCGAAATTATACCTTTTGCGTAGTTAATAAAGTACTAATTTATAAAGGTGGCCCTGTGCGGCGCCGCCTCTTCGAGTTACTCCGTGAAGTGCGAGCTGTTCCATTCTCCACTTGTTCTCCGTGAGGACGATTATTTCATAGGTAGATTTATGAAAATCTATTAATTATACAATGAATATTGTGTATAGAATAGTTAGACTTCTCTATTTTGATCTCGATCGGCATGAAAGTGCAACGTGAAGATGCAACCGGAATGATGAAGCCCATTTGACTTTTAACAGACACCAATCAGCAAGTGACAATAGCAATTGATTTGACCTGACTACAGTACTATTATTACACAGTTCAGATTTCTAATCAATAATAATAATAAATAAACGAGCTCTAACAGCCCATTGCAACGTGTTATAACTTATAACCAAGACTACTAGGACGACGTCAAGAAAGAACTAGTTTTAACCAAACTTCAAAAAAGGAGGAAGTTCTCCATTCGATTGAATTCTTTATTTTTTTTAGATTTAGTTCTAATAATGAAATCTATAGGGAATTGAGGGAGTTACCAGTGATTTTGGCAATATTCATTCAAAACCCAAGCGTCTTCATTCAGAAAAAGTCCCTTGTTGAAGTGGAACTGGTAAGAAGACCACTGATAGACAGCGGAACTTCACAAACGCAAAAATGGCACCATCTGATTGACCTGATGAAGTTGGAAGCACCCGAACTCAACAACATGAACATGTCATCAATGTATGCTAGTCATGTTCGAGTTTATTAGAATTGTCACGAGATGCACTGTGGATATAAGGTACTATGAAACTGATCTGATGATGAAGCCGGAAGTTAGGCATTCCTAAATAAGACAACGTATCCTAGTCGTGTTTGGTCGCTTATTAGAATATCATGTAATGCACTCTGATTCGATGATGAAGATAGAAGAAGGTAGGCACAGGAACAATGTATCCCAGTCGTATTTTAGTTTCTGGCATTGTCATGACTTGTGTAGGTTCCTATCTAAGCGCCAAAACTAAAGAGCGTAAAATGAAAAACGGCTACAGTTATGACAACGGTGTTCTGCAGAGAAGACCACTGTACTTTGGTTCTCTTGTACCTCCAAAACCAAAAAAAACATTTATGTGAAAGAATACCAGGTTTTCTAGCGACCAAGTAGTGAGATCTTTCTTTATACAAAGTTGTCTCCAAGTTCCTTAAATACACTACTATGAAGTGGCAAAGAATTTTCTATTAAAACCAACTGAAAGAAGGTTGTGCATGACTTGAACTTGGCATTCTTCAACATTTATGTTTTTGTTGGGATATCATTAATTTTTTTGGGTCTAGGATTTTGGTCCAGATCCGAATCGACACCGATTATCACGATCACAAAAAATGTTCTCGGTTTTTAGAGATAAATCGTTCAATAAAGACGACACAAAGTTATCTAATTCTCCAGTTCCATTCATAATGTTGGAAACTAGCCGCATCAATTATTTTGTCTTGTAAATCGATACTTTTTAGTTTCTTTTAGATTTCTGAATTTTTCCTACGCGTTCAATAACCTACTGTTGTACTCGTAGTTCAAAACTTTTGACGAGTGAGTTACGTTATAAAAATGCATCTTTCAGATCAAAACGAAGTCATTGGCTTGCTACATTTGTTATTTGATTTTTAGGAGATTGTTTAGAAAAGGGCCATGATGTTTCGAAATGGGCGTCTCCTGTCATTGCGCCTGAGCATGGGACATCAGAATGTCCGTTCACTCATGCGAGCTTCTATCTCCTTCGCTAGCATTGCCACTACCAAAGAAGGAGGCGACGACCGCTTCCCATTCCCTCTCGCTCCAGATCATGGCCAGTGCCAGGGCCCTGCGCAACAGGTCGCCGCCGATCGCCTCTGGGAGGACAAGGTGGTACTCCACCCTAGCGTATAATTAAGTTCTATACCGTGACCTCCGGGCGGTTAGCATGATGGCGAATTGGTGTGACGCGCCCGTTTCTTCCGCTTGAATTCGGTATAAGTACCTTCCTAACTAAATGTCCGGTGAGGACCTGTGTCATGCAAAACGGCAGGACGCGGTGGCGCCTCCCCAGCCACTCCTAAAAGCTGCCATTAAAACCACGGCCGGTGTGTCACCCTTTTACTTTGCAAACTTGGCTGACAAACTGCAGTATGTTTAGATGTATATTATCAATGTAGGTACGACAAGAAGGTATAAATGTGTCCAGTCAGCAGTAAGGAATTAAGGATACAGTAAATACCTAGATCTACGAGCTGCAGAATACCGAATTAGATGAGATAGTTAACCCATTGGTCGGTTTGATGGACACCACCTCTATACGATTCATATAGGCAACAAGTACGTACTTAACCTCTGACAACCAGCTGAGCACCTAATCAGTAGGTACGAAGCCATCATGACTAAGTAGGTACGAGTGAGGCCTCAAGATCCATCGCAAAATGAGAAACTTTCGATTGTGAACCGTATAGCTCGCGCTTAATTTGTCCAATTAATTGAGCTGTCTGTAACCTTAATGGTATTGTTTCATCAGTTACTGACGCTTGCGTGTTTATGATTAGACAGCAATCTAGCCTTATTGCTTACCCTCAGCTGACAAAGGAAACAATCTTATAGAAGTTTCAACAGCCCATACTTATACCTTTGCCGGTTTGTTACGAGAGGACCTCAAACTATGATACTCAATTATGATACTTCCTACTAAGATGCCTCTTAACATTGTGGATAACCTATTCATAGCTTTCGATCTCCTAATATCTAGTTTCGACGTATTAGCCATCGGTATGTATAATAGCTTAGGT
The DNA here is from genome assembly GCA_030763345.1 of Mythimna separata. Taxonomy (NCBI): domain Eukaryota; kingdom Metazoa; phylum Arthropoda; class Insecta; order Lepidoptera; family Noctuidae; genus Mythimna; species Mythimna separata. The sequence goes on along the minus strand of CM061167.1, from coordinate 12,893,108 downwards.
AGTTAGCGTCTACTTATAAAATATCAACCAAGTTTTCCTCATTTCGGTCACACTCTGCACTATGGACTTACGCGCGGTCAGATAAGCAGTTTTTAATTTGTAAGAGTTGGAACGAAACCAGTAAGTGTACCTACTAACCTACAATATTGGTACCTACGTACCTACCTACTTCTAGACTAATCGAGAATTTTGTTCAAGATCGCGTTAAGGTTCATACATACATACATACATATACACACACACACATGATTCAGGTTACCGTGACGACGCCAATCAGTCACTCACTGATTGTATGTGAATGCCTGGGACGCGCCGGTTCTGACGTAACATGACGTGCAGGGGCCAGTGTCCTATGAATTCTTCTAAACTATGTATATTTTTGACGTGACTGACCGGCTAACGCCACTGTGACGTGACTAATGTGTGTATACAGTACCTTCATTTGGGCATGGAGCTGACTATAAGCATAATCTATCTGTCTAGGTACCTAAGTAAAGATCATTACCGTAGTAACGAACGAACTATCCATGGTAAGTAATATTACACATCCTGATCGTAAACAGAAAGTAAGATTGTAGGAACTTACGTGGGTAGATATGGTTTATATTGTACCTACTTATTGTTTATTTATTTAAATCTTGTAGATAAAAACGAACAAATCCAATTAGGATATAGTAAGTAGGTAATACTCGTACTTTGGCGAAATATAGGCAGGTTAGCATGTGGCTCACTTAAAAATCCGACAGGTGTCGGAAGCAAAATAGTACAAAGTAACTTCTAAACAAAATATATTATGTAGGTACTGACTAAAATTCGTAAGTTGGTTTGTAGTAAGTATTTAGTTCTTATGTACTTGCATAAATTACGATATGCAGAAGCATAGATCTACTACCTGTTGATGTTAATGTATTAGAACCGACATACACATAGCTACCTGCCTATACCTCGCCAATAAGATTCAAGTCTTATAGAAAAAGTCTTACCTATCTTCGTAAATGGGTGAGGCGTCGCCGGAAGCACCCTGGGACAAGTCACCGTCCATGCTGCGGTGTCAAGAAGTTCGGTATCGGCGACGGGAACTAGGGCCTCAAGCGGCGTTTACGGTATGAAAAATGGGCACACGGAATAAACCGGTGCGCGCGTGTAGCGAGTACTGAGCGGAGTAGTTCGTTCGTTCGGTCGTCGGTCGCCGGCCGGCGCGGGCGGGCGAGCGGAGCGGGCGCGGCTCGCGCGGGGCCCGGCGGGAGGGCCGTGGGGCCCCGCGCCCCCGCGCCCCGCCCGCGCGTCTCCACGGCAACCGAAGCGCACGTGGTGGCTGTTTGGACGTCGCCGTTCGCTGCCGCCATCATGCGTTCCACGCTTTAACCCATTTATGATAATTAAGTACTTACGTCTTACCTAGCACGCCAAACCGGCAGCACAACCGGGGGCCCAAGGCAAGCTTGATTACGATTTTTTTAAATGTCTTACAGCTAGTTAATCATCCTCAAAAGCTTGATAGAATGTCATCGATCACTAATAAAAAGTTCTTGATTGGAGATCAATGTAGAATTGTCTAATCTCTAAAGCTAGTTATGTGGGTAGGGTACTTACCATAAAACTAAGTTTTTTGTTTGATTTTTAAATTTTGGGGAAAGCGAGGAGTCGGAATAATTCTTATAAGAATCCTTTTTGACAATCTACTTATTGGTATTGGTATTCCGCCTACTTGAGTAGGTAGGTACCAGACTGTAATGAAATTAGACAGAACTTTACCAAGGTAGGTTTCGCAATCTTTTCGCAATTATAGCGTCAATAGCGTCCATAATAACGGCGCAATTTCTCGTATTGAAAGGAGGTCGTACATTTTATTTCTTGAATACCTAATGATTAGGTATTCATGAAATGAAATAGGTCTCAGTAGGAACAACTTCTTGGCTCCAGAGTTACAAAGAAACGCGACGGGGTCTCTACGTTTACTAGAGGAACTTAATAAGGTTTAATGGTATAATATCTAGGTTAGGGACGAAAGAGAACAAATTACGTACTTACATAATACCTAGTTAGTGATGCTAGCTACACCCGCCGGTTTTTCAAATTATTGAAATTACCTATTACTGGGGTTTTTCTTTGTGTAGGTCCTATTTTTTTACTCTACCACAATATTGATAATTTGTTACCTTGAGTTTGTTTACAAGTCTGGGGCACATAATATCTTTTAAACCTACAGTTCCTACGAGACTTTCGCGACCCAGACTGCCTACCATCATTACCCAAGGAGTATCGTGCTGCCCAATAACTGGATGGTGGTCTGATAAGCACGGGGTATTCAGCTGCATCAGTTTAGACTAGAAGCTGAACTCAAGCTATTTAGGAAAACTAGGGAGTGGCAGCGTTGGAAGGTCTCCCACAAGGTGGACCGAAGACCTGGTGAGAGTCGCGGGAATGCGATGGATGCGAGACGCATAGAACACCGTTCACTGTGGCGACCAAGTGACGACACTTCCGAAGTAGCACTAGCTGTATAACATTTGTGTAAAGGTTCTTGTGTACAAGAAGTAGTAGCCGAGCTGTATAGAGCTCTATACAGCTCTTCTAAGTGCAAGAAGGGCTCCAAATTATACAGTTTTGCGCTGATATCTTATGGTTTTTAATACTAAAATCGATTTAACAAAATACATCTACTATTTATTAGGTTTAAAAGGAAACATTAAGTAACGTGAAAATATCCTTTCGAATTTTGTTTCTAGTTACGAGTACATCACCCTTTTTCAGTGGTTAATCATCATCTGGTTGCGGGGAGCATCACCGTACTCTGCTCGCTGTACACATACTTTTCACAATGCAATAAGTGGCACGAATAGTTTTTTGTGTAGAGAACGCATGCAATGGCCCACGCACAATAGGGCAAAGACGGATACCAGACCACAATAGATGAACTAACCGACTCACTAACCGACCTGTGTTCCTTCAGCAAAAGCCTTTGCGTTAAAGAACCATGGTAATTTGTCCAAACTCGCACCCTGCCAGGTTCATGTTTATCATTTATCATGATATAATATATGTTCGTAGATTTACAGCCGAAACCTATCACATATCGGAGATTGAAAAACAAATGAAACAACAGAAGACATGATAATTTTTGTATTGTATCATTTGTTTTACAATCTCCAGTATGCCAAAACTGGAGATCGATAGGTTATTGGTTTCGGCCGTTAATAAATAGTATCAATGTAAGGATTGATTTTTCAAATCAGCCAACCTACACACATCAAAAGTGTCTAGGGATCAACATATATTTTTGCAATAACTTTTCTCCTGATTGATATTAATTAAAATTTTCTTTAAGGATTCATCAAATAAAGTGTTTTCGTTTGTCACAGTAACGATAAACCAAGTCACCTTTGCATTAATAAAGAAATTTGCCATTTTCCTAATAAAGGGATTTTTGACATTTGAACCACTAACATTAAAGTTCGAAAAAAAGACTGAAATAACAGTTTTCTTTAAAATTTTATTGGGTAACTTAAACAATTAATAATCCGTGTTTCTACCGCGAACACTAACAACACAAGAACATCGGTTTGGCATACTCAAAATGAGTTCATCCAAATCACGCTGTGGAATGGCCGCCCATGTTCGTTGCAACAACAAAAAAAGGTCTTCTTGCGACTGGATACCCTCCATATTCGGCAGAGCTCTTCTCTGTAGCATATCCCATGCATGCTCAATCGGGTTCAAGTCTGGCGACTGAGCAGGCCAGGGCAGGACATTGATGTTAGCTGCGGCGAGAGTCTGTCTTACAACTCTTGCGGTGTGCGGTCGTGCATTATCATGCATTAACTGAAATAAGGGACCGATTTGCACTTGTAGAGGAACGATGACGTCTGATACAATCGTCTCAGCATAAATTTGAGCGTTGAGGTTGCCTCTGATCCAAATCAACTCAGTTCTTCCGCCGATCCAAATACCCGCCCATACCATGATGGTTCCACCACTATAAGGATGGACTTCCTGGCAGGATTTTAATCGCTGTTGGCATCCAGGGGTTCTCCAGTGTCGTATACGTCTTGTATCCGGTCTCATACCAAAACGAGACTCATCAGAAAAGTACACGAAACGCCATTGTTCTTCTGCCCAATTTCTGTGTTCAAGAGCCCATTGATATCGAATCCTACGATTGTGCATTGCTATAGGTGGTACCCGTAGCGGTCTTCGGGAATGAAGGTTCACTTCATGCAAGCGGTTTCTGACTGTTTGGTCGCTAATTAAGTTCCTTGAAGAGTGATGAAGCCTCACGGCTAACATCATGGCGGTTATTGTTGGAGCTCTTCGAGTTAAGATTTGAATGTATCGGTCTTGTCTCCGTGTGGTGCAGCGATACCGTCCTCCATGGCGCTCAGCCACGGTACCAGTGCTTCGGTAACGTGTCCAAAGTCGACTGATAACACTCTGACTTGTATTCAGAGCTAAAGCCACAGTACGTTGCCGGGAACCAGCTTCTATCATTCCCACGGCTCTGAGCATTTCTTCCCTGCATAAATGACGTCGCCGCTCCATAATAACGTTGGTTTTAATCAGTAGTAGGGAAACAGTAGCACTAATAATGTCTTCAATGCGTTGTATGTTTTTATAGGGAAAACATTGACAGCTGATTTTCATCTTTTACTCGAATTTGATTCACAGTTCCTGATTCAAATTATGAAATGCACCAAAAAGGATCCATATAAATTTATAAAATCATAAATTTATTACAAAGCCACATCTCAATCTCAAGAAATCCGCATAAAAATGCTTGATCCCTAGACACTTTTGATGTGTGTATATTGGAAAATGGAAATGGTAGTTGACGTAATTTTCTATTCAAAAGCTATCATGAAGCCTTGTTTATTCCTCAATTTAAAGATACCGTAAGCACCTAATGATAGCAATCATTCACTTCACTTATTTATACTGCATTATTGAGAATAAGATATTTTTATGTCATAGCATAATCGGCTTTATCATGTTCCCATTTCTGGGACTCAGATCTCTACGAGGGTGAATGAGCTGTTAACTAAAACGCGGCCCTAGGCTGGATTTTGGTAGATGTCAAAGCTTTTCTAATTTTTGGTACTTAGCTTTTTAAGAGCAGTCTGGTGATTGTGGTGACTGGTGAAATAAATTACACAAAGTAATGCGCGCCTGGTTGGTTTCGAACCCGCGCCCTACAACTGAATTCGGAGCAGTTACCACTGGGCCTCCACTACTCAACTTTTATGTTATAGAAATACAATAATTGGTAGGTAAAATAAGCAAATAATTCCTTCATCAATTGTTCGTAGAAACTAATCTTCCACTTCCATTGTCTTTCTTTAATTATGGTTTTGAAAACGATAAAATCTTAGGATTGGTACATTTGGATGCATAAAAATAATAATGTAAGCATGTAGGTAATCCGATCTTGAATATATTCTGTCCAAATTAATATTTGTATATGCATATTTTAAATAATCGGATTATATTGTAAAGTAAATTTTAAAATTTTAATTCTAATTTAATTGTTCTAATTGTTGTATTCTAATTATTTCTAATGTAAATTTATTTTGTTTAATTTGTTATTAATACCTACTGACATTTAATTATTGTTACTACTTATAAAAGATTTTTTTTTTGATTCGTCTCAATCTTATAATGTAATAAATATTGTAATTTTTAATTACCACTGTGAATGATGTGCATGCCTGTTATTGATTTGTTTACACAGAACTATTCTCTGGTCAACTTATTACGATTGTTTTGTAAACAAGTTGTTGGCGTGCCTTTTAATAAAAAAAAAATGTAGGTATGTAATTTTGCATTGATGTAGTATTTTTATTAATTTTTAATTTAAATTAATTCATTAATTAGATTTATCTTTTAAACGTAATTTTAAATTAAATTTTAGTTTTTCGCATCTCTTTGTAATATTAGATAGTTTTTTGAACAATTTTCCTAACTAATATTACAAATAGAAAAGATTTAATTTTTTGTCTATATGTAACGATTTAAGTAAAAAACTACTGGATCGATTTTAAAAATTCTTTCACCGTTAAATATTTTGTAATTATACCATAATTATTACTTACCCATTGGCAGAAGCTAGTAAATTAATTTATTTAGCGCGGTCAATGACTATACTTTCTTTGATAACATAATGTATGGCTCTCATGGTAATCGCTTCGCTATACTTTAAGTTTTGGGTGCTTTGTATTAAACTTTTTAGTTTAATTTATCTATTTGAAATTCAAGCCCTGAGGTTAATTTATCATCGACTATCGTTTCAGCTGTTCCCATTAACAACTATTTGGCATTTAGAGACTATTTTATCTAGGTGTTCTCATTAGGGCCTATGCACACCACGTTTTTAAACGCGCCGTCAACGCGCGTATATACGCACGCAAGTCAGACGCAGCCTGTAGACCTTTGCACACCTGTATAAATACAGACGCGCGTGTGTAGCGATACAGACGCGATGAAAATGCGGGTGTGTAGCGATACAGACGCGATGCAAACGCGCGTGTGTATCGATACAAACGCGCTGGCATTTTGCGTTTTTAAGCAGAACCTCGTCAACAGTAGCAGGATGGCGTCGGTCGAGACAGCATTGATTACATGCGCTTTGTTATTAATTTAAAAAAAATTACCGACGTTTTTGAATACACCCATTTACACACGCACAGAAAGACACAGCGCCGGTACCGTGCGTTTTTATCGATACAAACGACAACAAACTTGCTCTGCAGGATAAAAACGCGCCAGCGATGCGCGTTCGCAAAACGCGCGTCGACGGCGCGTTTAAAAACGTGGTGTGCATAGGCCCTTAGGTCGCGAAGACATTTTTTTCACGGCAGTCGCTTTGTCGTTTGCTCATCAGTACCTAGCAAACTTTATAACAGTGTTGTTACCTTGGATAGTGTCAAGAAAAAAACCCTAGAAAAATATTATTTACAAAAAAAAATACCAATTAAGTAGTTACCAAGAATATTTTGAACTTCTCGTATTTTTTTCGATTTCTTAAGATTGCCATAATTCCTATAAAAATATAAGTAGGTACCTATTTAATTTACTATGCTGAGGTGCCAAATGATTGTAACATTCAGTAGAAATAAGTATAGTACATTGTGTTACCTTAGAGTAAAAGAACCTTAGTACCTACTTCAGTCCCGAGAAGGAGTTTGGCTTCGAACGTAGTGAGGTCGTCAATTAAATAGTTCCAAGGGACGAAATTAGGTAAGCTCGTAACACTGTAATTTTAATTAGGAATACAAGTAGAAATAAAAACCCGTGTCGTCGTATGATTGTAATGGTTGTGGTAATATTTCTGATTTCGGCGGTATATGGTTTTCTACTACTGCTTTAGCTTCTCTTATGATATTAAACGTTAATTCATAATATTTGAATTTGATAAACTTATGCATGTTAACAAATCTCTGATACTTAAACTGTAAGTGTAAGGGCCTTAGCTCATGGCGACGTTTTTGTAGCGCTGCTGACGCGCGTTTCGTAAACGTACGACAGCAGACACAATATTACCGAATCAAACTTAACCTTTTTAGTTTTAGTAAGTATTAATATGTGTAACAGAAATAATCAGTTACTCATTAAGTATGTTTGACAACGCTGCGTTTATCTGTTACATTTATTAACACTTAAGTGTTTTCGGTTAACACATTGAAAACACATTTATAAGTGATACTTATTTGATTCTGTTACCAATTCAACATGTAACACTTATAATTCTGTAACCTTTATGAAGGTGTTTTTGTCCCTGGACAGCATCGCTACTATCGCGCGTTAGTCGCACTTGCAACGCGCTACAGCAGCGCTACTCCATCGCAATATAAATAGTCGCCGTGGGCGAGGGCCCTAAACAACACTACAACTCGGAAAAGCAAATTAAGACCGGATTGCCGCTTTCCCGTCTAGTTTGCTTTTTCTGTGAACGGTTGAGTATTTATTTTAGACATTGCTTTTCATTTTCTTCATTGAAAAAATGGTAAATATTATTCTAAAATCTATGTATAAGAAATAGTTGAAAGTAAAGAACCATGGGCAACAATGTATGAAGCGTGGGCTATTTTATCAACAGAGATAAGGCATATGCCATTGTAAAGGATAAGGTTCGTAATTGTTACTATTGGCACAACCTTCAAATCGATTGCAAAAAAAAGATATGCACCTAAATAGGTTAGGTAGGAAGATACCGATTTCTGAGTCAAAATTATAGAGAAATTTTAAATTATTTATTTTTGTTTGAAAGATTATATTCCTGAATTGTTCTCATACAAAAATTGACATCTTGATGATGAGCTTCGGAGATATAGACGTGTTATGATGTTCTGCATCAGATGATGTAAATTTTTCTAACGAGACCAATTCGGGAAATAAAAACAAATAATTTAAAATCTGTGAACCATTTGCCCAGAAATCTGTATTTTCCTACCAAACTTAATTAGGTGCATATCTTTTTTTCCAATGAAATTGAAAGTTGTGTGTTTATATAGTCCGTCTAATGAAAGCGCGACCTGAGGAAAAAGAGGTTCAATCCATAAATTTTGTAGGTGGCATTACTAACTAGTAGGAGAGTCATGTCTTGACATCTTATTTTTTTTTATTTCCGACAATTGCGGTTGAATAATGTTGCCAATTAAATTAAAAAAAAGCTCCAGGTCGCGCTTTCATTAGACGCACTCTAGTAACAATTTAAGTACGAACTGAATCCTTTACAATAGCACATGTCACATCGCTGTTGGATAATGAGCCCAATTTGTCCCATGGTCCTTAAGAGACATTTAATTAATACTTATCTTTGTAATTTTACATGACGCTGTAATTGAGGGCCTTTGTACAAAGCTACGACATGTTTCAATAGAATTGTGGAGCTATTTTTTTTTTTAATAATTTGACAGCTGTCAGTTGAAAGCGATTCTTTCTTTCTTTCGATTCGAAAAATATTAATTTCAACCCGCTTCTCTGGCAACTTCAGACCTATTTTTCCGAGTACCTACTTACCTATGAGTAATAAATAATACGAAACTTCGATTTTCAAACCTAAGGTTACTTTTAATGCAACCCTGGAAAACTAGTAGGTATAGCCGAGAAACGTTTAAAAGGATCTGACGCAGAACGACCCATTCGCAAAAGGTCACACTGAAAAAAAAGTCCTATTCGCGAAACGTCCTATTCGCCGAAGATCCCATTCGCAGAATCTCCTATTCGCAGATGGTCCCGTCGCTGCGTCAGATCCCTTTAAAAATATCACTAATATTGTTTATGTACAAAAATCGTCAAATCAAAGCTAAGTACGTGTTAGGTACTTAAATACATTATTCGGAAAACTTAACAACGAATACCTATTATACACGTCCCCGTAAGTTTATTAACCCGAAACACTTAACAAAGAATCCATACTACCAAAAAAATCCTAACGCCGTAGTCATGTAAACTCGAATAACCAAATCTTCTAATTCACCAATTCGAATCAATTAGTAAAAACTGCGCGCACAAACCACGCGATCATGACTTTTCGTTAGAGGTTTGGTTAAGCGAGGTCATGTTTAACTTTGAGATAACCAATCCGCTTCCCTACACAAAACAGACCTACCGATCTACGTTCGGACGGTGAGTAATGGATAGCTCGCCGTCCGGACGTCCGGTAACCTTCCGGACCGAGCTCAACACACGCGTCCTTAAGGAGACGTCGGCAAACCATAGTAGCTCAGCTGGGTCGAACCTACAGGGGCCATCCCAAGGGGAAGAAAACACATAATAGTCAGCAAAAGTCTGACACGAACTCCCACCCGCCGCTCCGCTCTAGAGCAAGAAGAAGTCATTGGATGAACCTCCAACCTAAAAAGAACTAACAGATCTAATTCATAGAGAGCTTGCCATCAGAATACGGCAGCTGCACATTCTAAGTGCTACATTAAATGCACACAAAACGCTTGAAAGCCTCGATTACAATAAAACAATCTCTGGAACTCGTCCTCAGTACTCCTCTGCCCGAAGCAAACAGTCTCTTCCTACGAGTACTCTCGTGCCCAATAACAAAATCAACAAGAGCTGCGACATCAAACACTCATAGACCTGAAGAGCTTTTCCTATAATTAAAACCTTAACTGGCTTGCTCTTTTGTCGTACGAACTAGCAGAGGAATAACTCTAGGAAAGAAATAATTAAAATAATAACAATTAATATAGCAATAATTTTTGGCATACACAATTTAAACACGCACTACACACAACGCATCACACAAAAATAAATGTATTAATTTAAGTTATAATTCAATTTAAGTTTAATTATTTACCTTGCTAAATTGTGACATTAAAAATTAAAGTTATCACTACTTAGGTAGATACCTTCAGATATCTACAGGTTCTACCTAGTTTGGGAACCCAATCGTTCCTTACAGACTACCTATATTTATAACGATGAATAAAAGGAGAAACTATTAAAAGTTACGTAACTATAAGGGCGTGTTTCACAATGTCCGAGTAGCCACTGCTCGCTGAATAAATTCAAAAATGGAACAGATTTTGTATGAAATTATCTGCCAAGTAAGATACTCAAAACTTAATCATAAGTGGTGAAATAGGCCCAAAACTTAACTATTAAAACATACCTAACTATTAAACGTAACTATTAAAAGTAAAAATGAGAAAATATAAAAAAGGAGAAACTGACATATCAACACAGAGCCGAAACTACCGGGACTAGAAATGTCGAATATTACACAAGGTTTCCTTCCTGTTGTGACTTAGGCGAGCATTAAGAAGAAGAGATTTTAGGAAATTCCACCCTCGGGGTGGTGAACAGGGGGAATTTCGGTTGTATGCAAAATGTAATTCCGAAGGCCAGTATACATCAAACTTAGCACGAATATTAACTCAGTTATATAATAAATTATGTCATATTTTCAAAAATACTCTCGTAAGAAAATTGAGGGGTTGTTCTGCGGTAGATTCGTATTTCTGGGGTTACATAACTTGAAACTTTGCTCAACAAGTTTTACGTAAAGAGTAACAAAGATGTATTGTTAGTGTTTTTAAAACTTCCTTTCCAACTTCCAAAACGGTTTAGGGGGTGTAACGTTTTTAAACTCTTGCATAAGACTCTTAAGAACAAGGATATTCTAAAAATAATAATTTATTAATATCATTAAGTGATTTTTTTTTACAAAATTTGTTTAAAAAATAAGTTTTGTAATCCGTACTATTATAAATGTTAAAGTCACTCTGTTACGCTTTCACGGTTAAACTACTGAACCGATTTTGATGAATTAACATAGGCTACTTTTGGCTACTTTTCATGTGTCTTCGTCCACTGTAACCAATATTCATGTGCGAACGAAGTCGCGGGCAATAGCTAGTCCTTAATAAAGTACTTATATGAGTGCACGACGGAATTTCTCTATACGTACCAATATCAACGGAGCTTTCAGCAGTTCTCTATTTTCCGCGCGTTGCCTCTTTATCTGAAGTTGCGTTGGATTGCGTCGGATGAACCAACAAGCTTTTATTAAGCCATACTAGGTTGGCGATAATAGACGGCTTGGGAAGGCCCCTCTTTGTTCATAACATATTTAACACAATAGACCATGCATTTCAGGAAGGCGAGAGAGCTTTACTCCTTTGTGTGGAGGCTGGATCGCAGCTCGTCATATTTCCTTCATTACAAGACGTATTAGCCTCGATTCGACTATGATACGACTGTTTTAACTCGCTAGCTGATCGGGACCAGCGAGCCGCGAGTTTTAAAAACCGCGGTATAGGCTCGTACGATCTCTTTAGTGTAATGTTGTGGCTAAATTATCGAGATTCGGCGAATATTCCCGATATCGCGACGAATGAGGCCGAATAGTTCGTCGATTCACGAAGTAGTTGGACGATCACGAATACTTGTCGACACTTACACACCCTGCACAGAAATGCGATTGACCGGCTAATGTGGACAATAACACCGCGTGTAACCGAATAGATACAATATTCTATCGCGACAACGCGCTTGAATATTGGCGCGATAATGTAGCCCACAGCCTTAACTGTAGCGAAAATCGGGCAAATAATAGAACTCGGAAAGCGAAAGCCGAATCATGTCCGATACAATCTAGCCCTAATGGACGGGAATACGTGATCCCGCAGCCCCCTAAACCGCTGTTCGCACGAGTCATTGGTAATTATGCCACCTACCTCAGCCAGGGACGGACGGCTATCACGTTTGTCGAAGCCTCACTTCTATTCTCTGTTGCGTCAAGGAATAAAACGAGAACAACAATGCTGAGGGGATGCCAGTCAGCCCCTTCGTAGCTACCGCAGCTAAGAGGTGGGGTGGCCACGAAAATTCACGCTAAATTTCGGGGATTGAAGTTATCCAGCCAGGTGCACTTTTTTTAATTGTGTTGTTTTGGCTGCTAATTGTGTCTAATTGTCACCTAAAATATAACTTTAGGAGGCAAAGACGTAGGAAGCATATTATTCCCTTATTGTTTCATGATCAGGCATCACCTTTTAGAGAGCCTTTCAATACAATTACTCGTATAATGGCTGTTATCGCACTACAATTAATTAGGTTCAACATGCACAGTACACCGTGTGTCAGACATCGACTCGCAAACTAATACCATGTCCAGTACATGGATTTTGGACTAGAGGAATGGTGGAATTTTTCGTCGTCACCCAAAATTCCACTTTTAATTTTTTTCACTTAAAATATCATCGGGGTTGATTAGATTACCAACAATAGTTTTCCAACCTTCTATGAACTACCCTTTACAAGAAAATATTCCAACAAAAGGAGGGCTTTACATATTAGTTAATTGTGCCAATATTATATGTCTGTCTATTGTCTATAAATAATTATTGATAGATAATAGACAGACATAGTATTGAAACAATTAATTAATCTGCTGTGATCTTCCCGTCTGGTTATAATTTGGGTGTCTTCAAGGCTAGAGTGAATAGGCACTAATAGGCACTTAATCTAGTGTGTCTCGCCATCAACGATTGCATTACTGCTTTTCACCAGGTGGGATCGCAGCAGTGGTCTCGAATCTACCCGATTTATCAGTATGTATATTAGTGACAAATGGAAAATAATAAAATCAGTGAAGTTTTTTTATTAAAGAGACTGATTTACCTACGTTCCGAATACCTCACGGTCTAAATAACCCATGGTCCAATTAATACCAATTTTATTTGGTGAATCACCAAAGAGAGACCACTGGGGGATCACAGTCAGGCACTAAATTTTTAATTTTTTAAATTATTAATTTTTTTAAACCAATTTAAAATTAATTTCTCTCTCTCTGTAATCGTACTCGTGGTCGTGATTTGATGTCGAGTACGCAACTTGTATGCCTTTGTTTATTTGCAGAACCCCGCCGGCACTTGCCTCCCCGCAAGTCGCCGTATTTTTGTTGGAATCTGCTCGATTGCGTAAATAATCAAGTGTTTGTTTACCAACTTGCGTGCACTTCGCTCCAGACAATCTTACACCGAATCTATGTTTATTTACGCTATAATAACACACCCTTTTTTTACGGTTTTCACAATTTGCTTTTAACGACAAATTCATATTTATTTAACAGAGTTTTTTTTTAATGTAACAGTTCGTCCGCTATAAGTTGGCGAGTGTGAAGTTAGGCTCTGCGAATTTTGGCGCTTGAAATATCGTACCAAAGGTTTTAAAAAAATAAATGCAATTTGCAGTTCTTATTGCTGTTAAAAACAGTTATTGGCATTGATTTTTTTAAAACCTTTATTTTTGTACGATATTTCAAGCGCAAAAATTCGCAGAGCCTAACTTCACACTCGCCAACTTATAACGGACGAATTGTAGGTATAAACTAGTTCTTAACTGCGATCCCACCTGATGGTAGTGGAGTGAGCGAGTTCTAAAATTAAAAATATTACAATTTCTTATTTTTAATATTAGTTTGCTTCTCCTTCAAACCTCGCCACTAAAAGCAAATAGAAAATGTTAATAACGTTTTCATTGCTTTAGATGGAAAATACAAAATGCGTCGTCATTTCCAGAGAAAGGTTAAGTTTTTTTTCTAGGTAAGTATTGAAAAACATCGTTTGAAAGGAAGGAACATAGGAATGGGTTCTAGTAAAAGTCTGAAACGCACTATCGCTCTGGTCTAGAGCGAGAGAACTCCTTGGGAGGATTTCCCACCTAAAAAAAGGCACGTCGCAATGACAAACTTTCTAAACTTGTGCGTCTAAAGAAAGCGCGACCTAGAGTTCTTTTTTTTTAATTTAATTGGCAACATTATTCACTATTCAGCCGCAATTGAAGGAAATAATAAAAATTGTGAAGTGTCAAGATATGATTCTCCTACTAGTTAGTAATACCACATACAAAATTTTTGACTTAGGGCCTATTTCACCACCTATGATTAAGTTTCGAGTATCTTACTTGACAGATAATTTCATACAAATTCTGTCACATTTTTGAATTTATTCAGTGAGTAGTGCTTACTCGGACATTGTGAAACAGGCCCTTAACCTTTTTCTCAGGTCGCGCTTTTATTAGACGGACTAGTATCAAAATGTACTATAGGCCTTCCGTACTTAAAAAAATCTAATTGACATACCGAATGCTTATGTGACTTTACACTTATTGTTAACGCTCCCGCCATTACATAAGAGCAATTTCTAATAGCAGCTATTTATAAAAATGTAAGTGGGTGTTACCTATACAAAATAATATAATTTATTTTCACGAAAGCACAGTATACAAAAGATTGGTCTTGGAATACTGTTTCTTTGATGTGCGTGTTATGTTAAGCAATTGTCTGTGACACTCGGCGTCTCAAGTTTATGCACGGAAAATATGTGAAAGTGAAACCCACACACTTACCACCCACTTCGGTCAAAAAGAAAAACTACACCCAAGTAATTAATTTCAATTAAGAATTTGTAGGCTTTTGTCCCTAATTGAGATCGACTGAATATTCTATGGTGTCGAGTGTTGAGGACTGGTGATGTGATTGTTTCAGCCGCGAATACAGACAGACCTAATAATGACGGAGATTTCAGCCGCGAATACAGACCTAATAATGAGCCTCCGAAATGAGATCGAATATTCTATGTTACCTATTGACGACGGGTGATTATTTCAGCCGCGAATCATCATCTGCCTAGCCTTTTCCCAACTATATTGGGGTCGGCTTCCAGTCAAGCCGGATTTAGCTGAATACCAGTATTATACGAGGAGTGGCTGCCTACCAGACCTCCACAACCCATTAACTGGGGTAACACGGTACTTCATGGCAAGACTGGAGTCAGATTTACTGGCTTCTGACTATCCGTAACGACTGCCAAAGATCTCCAAATGACAGCCGGGACCAACCGGCTTAACGTGCTTTCCGAGGCACGCAGGAAACTCGTTATGTTAAGATGGTCACCCATCCACAGACCAACCTAGGCAAGCGTTGCTTAACCTTGAAGATCGACCTGTGCGGCTGTTATTATCTAGCCACGAGCTCCTCAGCCTATTTCAGCCGCGAATACAGGACCTAAATAATGAGCTTCCGAAATGAGATTGAATATTCTATGGTGTTTTGACGACTGGTACCTAATTGTTTCAGCCGCGAATACAGACCTAATAATGAGCCTCTTAAAGCATTACAGGATCAGGAGACGTAAAAAGGGAAAGTACAAAGGAAAATTTTTTGGTTAGTCGCCAAACACTTCTAAACGGGAGGAAAACAGAGCATTCAAAAGGCGCAGATGTTTACTGGGGATGCCTAGCATGGAGATTAATTGAATTTCGCGTTGCTTGTGTTAAGTTATGACATTTATTTTGCAAATTGGTTATAAATTACACTTTTATGCGTCTATTTTTTCGTCAATTTTAGAATAGTTTGGACTGAAAGGCGATGAAATTATGTATTAGTCTATGATTTAAGTTTTTTTTAAGTGTTAAATAATTAACTTCGCATAAAAATTCCAAACTAATATTATTGTGATCAATTCCTTTCCGTATTACTAACTTAATATGCATCGAAATGTACAGAGTAATAAGATTACACATCACGACGCAATAAATCAATATGACGGGTTTGAGGTACCCGGAGGGGAGCGGTCCGACTCCCTCGCCGCCGCCAGTCGAGAAGCCTTGTTATTCCTAAAACTGTTTGCGCAGATGTAAACAATCTTGATTGAGTATTGATTGTAGGTACCCACTAACTAATTAAATATGTAATAATAGGTACAAGAGATACTTTGATGGTGTCCGGTTCACTACCAATTTTTTTTTTGAAAATGGACAGGACACCCCAACAAAGTGAGGCACATGGACAAGACCGGCAAACGGTAGCGACATTTGGAAGAAACCTTTGTCAATTAGTGACATACAAGCAGTGAGCAGTGTGGAAATCCATAAAGCAACAAAAATATATGTAATTTAGAAATAAATTCAAATTGTGATACCTGTTTGTAATAAAAGGCTTATTATATTACATAGAACAATAGTACATTATGATACAAGTGTGTAATATGGGTCATTATCGTCGCGGTGGTATTAAGACCCGAGCCATGGCGAGGGTTAAGAGAGCCAAGAACGATAATGACCAATTACTCACGTGTATCATACGACGTTTTTCGACACACTTGTGAATAAAATAAATGAAAAATCAGCTTTATTTAGTAGGTAAGTAGATATATGAAAAGTTTATTTAGAGAAACAGTTCGTAAATGTGCAGTCAGTAAAGTTATAATTAACTATTTTTGACTGCATAGTGGTCCTATGACTTAGATTTTCTACTTGAAGGCGTACAGCATTTTCCTCATAAATAGTTGTTGTAGACATTTTTGTAAAATCTGTATTTTATTTTTAAATATGGCGGCTAAAAAATTGACTTTTCTTAAACGCGCGCATGCGCGAAAAATGGCGGCCATAGACTAGCTACTCTAGCTCTTGGTTTAGAAAAAATAAGGATGAGGTTGCATATAAACAGAAAATACAAATTTGATGAAAGATTTAATTAATTTAATATGTAAAATTTTAAACAGTTTATTTAAACACGAAATTGCATGAAATAACTAAGTAAAACAATAATTCATGCTATTGATCGCAATAACAAATTATTCTTTTTTGTCTTAAAACTCTTTTTGAAAAAAAAGAGGTTAAATAAAAAGGTTCTAACTACATTACCGCACATGTGCATAATAGTAATCAAAATGTCACAGTTTGGTAACGAGCCCCTTTATATACCTAAGTACAGTGCAATAACAGCCACTTTATGAGCAAGTGTGTCGAAAATACTTTTACTTGACGACCTTGTTAAACTCCAAACTAGGTACGATTGAAATCTAATAATCAAACCAGATTTGGGTTGATTCAGGGCGGTGATCCCGCTAAGTGGTTGTGGTGCTAACCCAGATCGTATGTGGTATGTGTGGTGCCTGCCACACATACCACATGTGTTGTCTACTACTACTGGTTGTCAATTGATACGTGGTAAAGTTCCATGCCTATACGTCCGGTGGAGTACCTTCGACTCTAGGGCTTTTGGCTTTTCCGTTTTTTTTTTTTATATGACTGACTAGTGCTTGACTGCAATCCCACCTGTTGGTAAGCAGTGATGCAGTCGTTGATGGCGAAGCGCACAAGTTTATTAAGAGCCTATTCAGTCTAATCTTGCAGACACCCAAATTAGGATCGGATGTGAAGACCGCAGCAGGCAAATTGTACCAGTCCTTCAAACTACGCGGTATAAACGAACGAGGCAAAGATTGACGATCGGAAAATTCCATTTCCATTCCGTCCAGCGTGGATACATAGATACGCGAATCAATTTTAGGGTGGCTGTTTTAGGGTAGGGATAAATCCCACCCTAATTATTTCATTTCCTCAAGTTTATTTCACATCAAAATTATTTCGATTTTGTGCTTTAAAGGTGATGAAATGAAAACAATGCTAGCTGGTGGGTAGCAAGGCGAGGGTTGCTTTGTTAGTGAAGATAAAGGAATGAATCGTACTTATGTTATTATTAATTGTTCGAACCCCCTTCCCTCCTCATATAGGTATCTGCCTAAAAATATTTATCCTGTTTTTTGGAAGTTACTGAATGACGTTGTTAATATTCGAACTTGGGTTCTTTGTTTGTCAATTTAGATCGCCGGTCAAAGATCAAACTAAATGGACGTTTTATTGACTATACGCCAATAGATATCCAATATCTAATATTAAAAAAGTTACATAATGACCTAGTTAGCAAGACAAATTAATATTTTACACGTGTCTATCAAACGACCCTTGTAGACAACTAAAAGCTATAAAAATTTAGTAATATCATGAATTATCTACATTCAGGATTATTGTACACTAAGTAAATATTCACTTATTTTCTGGTCTATCTAATATCTATACCAATATAATAAAGAGGTAAAGTTTGTTTTTTTGTTTGTATGAGGTCTGTAATCTATGGAAGTACTGGTCCGATTGCTAAAATTTTTTCACCAATAGAAAGCTGCTGTATTCCTGAGTGACATAGGCTATATTTTATGTACGCGGGCGAAGCTGCGGGCTAATAGTCCAGTCAAATTAGCTCAATTAAGGTAAGAATCTCGGAATTCGAGATACCCAGCTGTAAGTTTGTAAATAGTTGTATATTGACACCCTAAAAGTTGTCTCAAAACCTACATATGGTAGGGTGTAGTCCGCAACTATTAAATTTCATGGTCGGGGGTCACAAAAATCGGGCTTTTGCGCTTTTTTTGTAAATATCTCATTTCCTATAGGTTTTTTGCTGTTTGTATGTTTGACAATATTGTAGAATATAAAATTCTCTACGGTCACAGCATCACTTTAGGCCAACTGGTGCCTCCGGTCGAAATCGCGCCATACATATGTAGTTAATGAACTATCGATAAATCAATAATTATAAATATTTGTCTGAATAGTCGTGACTATTCGGAGAAAAATAAAAAATAAAAATATCATACAATTTTTAAGTAATAAGTGAAATAACACAAATAAATTCTTTTAAAATTTAGATCTGTTGTGATATTTTCCTCTACCATTACCACAGTTGTTTAAATATTGCTGTTCTTTTTTTTATAGCGACAACCTGAATAAAACTGCAATCTACTGCTATTCTTCAAAAATCCAGAATTCCTCTAGATTTTTCACAAAAATGAATGAAACTTATGTGATTACCCAAATTTATTGAAGATTTTTACTTTTAGCCAACTTTAGCTTGTCCTGGTGTAAAAAAAAGTATGAAAACTACTATGGCAAGTTTTTTTAAAAATTGGTGCAACTAATCAAGACTCCAAAATGGTATACTACTTTATGAAAACCAGCCACAAAAAAATAATATCTATACAAGTTCAAAACAAGAAACTAATTTCTTAAATTATTGTTAACAGTAATCACTTTTCCTACGTGCCCAAAATAGGTTCTTGCTACAATTTCTATTAATGAATGACATACCCTAGTTATTTACTTTGAAAATTAAAGAAAGATAGAGATATTTAAGTTAAATAAAGCATAGCATAGTAAGAGAAACTAATTATTCTCAGTAAGTGAGTTCAGTTCAGTACGCACTACTCCTTTCCATCGTACATCCGTCCACAAGCCCATGCTGGCGACGGCGGACGGCGAGCAATGCGTAGATCGCCGTCCTGTCGTCCAATTACCATCCGGATTGCGCTCAAGTCGTCTACGACGCGTAATGATCTATGCGTACTTCAAGAACATTTCAGAAAATCGTAGGGGCCCAGCAGGGTCGAAATCCACTGGGGCCATGGGGTATGTGAAAGGGTACACTGACTGGGGCCCTAGAACAAAGGCAAAGAAGGAACAGGAGTGGGCTTTAGTCAGTAAACGTCTGACACGCCAGGTAAGTGTTGTTAAATAAATGAATACTGAATAAAAAGTGGACAGGTTAGGAAAAAAATCATATAATATAATAGTTAATAAAAATGGACAAATATTTATAGTAGGGGAGCCCCAGAAGGGATTTCGGGATTTACTAAAGCGCGGCAGATTAATATACAGGGGGATACCTTGTACCCGGTTAAGTACCTCCACCAAATATGAGGCCCATATATAAAGCCGCCCGTGAAGGAGATAGAATCAGATTAGTAAAAAAATAATGACCATCAAAAATTCTCGAGCGCGTCAGATTAAGGTAGGGTGAGTTAATTATATCCTAAAAAGTGTATATTCCACTAATCTGACAATTTGAGAGTGACGTAAAGAAAGGGGAGGGCAGCAAAGTCGTAAAAAAAAAACGTCGTCTCGACATTCTCGAGCGTGGCTAATTTTTTTTTTATTTTGAAGGAAATGATTCAAGAATAATGAAAAATATATAATCTGACGATTTCCGCAAGCCGAAATAACAAAAATTCGTCGATAAAGTTAAATGCGTGCAGCTGCGTGATGCTTACATTTCCTTCTCCAGTGTTCTAAAGAGTTCCCTCAAAATTATATTTCCTGGGAATTTGAACTGATTGTTGATTCGGACCGTTACATTTCGAGAAATTTTGAAAAATCTCAAAAAAATAAGTTTTTTATTATGAAAGTGGTTTTTTTGAAATAACTTTTAAACGGCTTTATCGATCAACTTCAAAAACTAATCCGCCTTTGAGCTTGAAAAACCACGTCGATCGCTACTAAGCTGGTCGAAATCGGTTGATTCGTTCGAGAGACATCGCGAACGAAAGAAACCCGAAAAAGTGTTTTTTCGGGATTACTCCGACATTTTTGGTTCGATAAATTAAAACTAGAAAATAACTTATGAGGATGATAAAACTGCGTTGAATGCCGCAAACCGCGTGAAAATTACTTAATCCATTCAAAAGTTATTGCGGTTTGAAGATTCCAAAAATAGTGTTCTATGAAACTTTTATCAGACTTTCGAGCTGGGAGAGCTCAAATATTATCTCTTTGAACTCAGCGAGCTCAAAATATCACATAAAATATATTTTGAGCTCAAAAATGATATAAGTACAATTTTAAGCGCCCAAGAATGGAATTAGCTGGAAGTTGCAGGGGTTTTTTTGTCAGATCAGGCGAATCCCTCTAGATAATCGTCAGATTAAGAGACAGTACGTTTAGAGCATAAAGATGAACCATATATATCTTAATCTGACGCGCTTGAGTATTTCAAAATGGCGAATTTTTTTTGCACTTTATGAAAGTGGCCACGAGTTTGCGTCCCATCTAAATGGTCAGATTAGTGAATGAGATCTTTTTTTTTGGTGCTCTTAACACTCCCTTAGAAAATCTGACGCGCTCGATTAAATTATTTTTTTTCCCATTTTCAACCCTTCCATACAACCACCCCCATCATGCAAACGATCAGATTAACATACGTACATTATTAAAAATACGTAGGGCATTGATGCTATCAATATCTGACGCGCTCGAGGATGTCCATGCAACAGTTTTTTTTTACATATTTAAAAGTCTATAGCCGCTTCCCCCACCGATGAAAAGGTATAATCATATAACATTTTTTTCTTCTTATCATCTAAGCTTTGCAATCCAATAGGTCTCTACGACGCTCGAGTAAATCCCCATTTAGCATCGTGGCCTCCCCTACTATTATAATCATTGATTTATCGATAGTATCAACTTATGTGGCGCGTTTTCGACCAGAGGAACCAGTTGACCTGAAGTGATGCTGTGACCGTGCGCTCTCCACCCTCTATCTCGAAAACGGTTCACCGTAGGAAAAAGGTTTCGATGCAAAATTTGTAGAAAATTTTGTATTCTACAATATTGTTAAATATACAAATAGCAAAAAACCTTTAGGAAATGAGATATTTACAAAAAAGCGCAAAAAAAAACGATTTTTGGGCCCTTTGACCTTGAAATTTCATAGTTGCGTACACCCTACCATATGTAGGTTTTGAGACAACTTTTAGGGTGTCAATATACAAGTATTTACAGACTTACAGCTGGGTATCTCGAATTCCGAGGTGAAAGTACTATAATGACTGGACTATAAAGCCCATTTTTTGATTGAGTAGTGTTGTACCTACAATGCTAGTGGTATATACGCATACCTCCAGCTAGCGGGCCGTCAGTTAATTAAATTTTTGTACCCACACTATGCGAGTTATTTGAAAAATCAAATATGGCGTTTTTGGCACCTTCCCAAAGCATGGAAGGATTCAAGTTTTCATGGAACTCTATGTCTCGAGGTGGTAAACAATTAGACTTAAAAATATCAGAAAAATTTAATCCGATTTCAATACACACATTTTTTACCACTTAAAAATATAAAAAGGTAGTCCGCAGGCGTAGTGAGCTAGCGGTTAGGGTTCCAAAGTACTCCTCAGAGTGGTATCGAGGAGTACTTTGAGCACACGGCTTCCTAAACTAGGCCTTATGTTCAACCACCAAAACGACAGCTTCGCCAGAGGGACGTTGGACCTTTTGGCCATCAGGCAGTAGGTGGCAACGACAATCGGCTTAATGACTGACGACTCGTGTGCTAAGTCGAGGCACTTGATTTGATTTGCTTCTCTTTCTCAGCTTTCACGAAGTTCTCGTAATGTGGGGTGATGGTGGTAACGTTAGATCTGTCAGTGATGATAATTCGATTCCAGTAAATTTTACATGGTCATTTTCGAGAACTGGGTCATGCACATATATGTAATATCGTATCGTAGTACCTCAGAATGCACAAGTTTGTATTTCAAAGCGAATTGCTGTTGAATAATCCTGGCTACTTGGTTATGCCTGTGCAAATACACATCGTTAGCTAGACGAGAAATACCCGAAATAATGTCTGTTGGACTCACTCGAGACGGTGGTATGCCCGACACACGGCAATCGCCCGTCACTCTATTTTATCTGGTAAGTAGCTCGTCAAGTTAACTTTGTCAACGATCGTAGAGGCAAGACCATCAATTTTATTTTCTTACGGCCGAACCCAATAACCTATCTATCACATATCGGAGATTGAAAAACAAATGATACCACACAATTTACACGATTTCTGTTGTTTCATTTGTTTTTCAATCTCCGATATGTGATAGATAGGTTATTGGTTTCGGGGGTTATAGACAAAGATAAAAAAAGATAAAAAGATAAAAACTACGAGTATACCTACAAGTAGCATTTCCTCGCAAAATTTTGGAAATACCTAGCGATTTCATTAGGTAGCTACAAAAAATTTTGGAAATAAATATGTACTTTAAATCAGGAGATTATCCACATTAAACTTTTGTATTGTATTTATCTGAATTTCGGGCGTGCTTTTAATAGGGTAAATTTCTAATATTAATAATTAATCATACCACATTTGCTTTTTCGAGTTTCGTAGCCTTTGATTAGGGTAAAAACAAGATCCTCTGTTGCTAAGACTCTAACGTTTTTTTTTTAGAAATTCTTTAGCTTGCGTTTGACCACTACTTATCTCTATTTGATGGTAAGCGATGATGTGGTCGACAATGGAGCATTTTCGGTCTGTCAACCAGGCATGAAGCTGTTGTAATTTTCAAAGACTATGTATTTCTGTTGCCTGCTACAACAACAAATACTAAAAACAGAATAAAATGAATCAGTAAGAATTCTCTCCGATACAACAAACGATTTTTAAGCCGTTTGTTTGCTGCGGACGGCACGGCATCCTTTGTGCGCGAGTCCGACTCGCACTTGGCCGGTTTCTGAATTTCAACCACGAGTAACAATAGCATTTCGAAGAACGGACGGTAGGTTACATTATATTAAAAATGTAGTAAAAATCTTATTTTACTTTTGCGCTAATCTACGAGGTTAAGCCTTATCAACAAAGCCGAATACATTGGGCTCTCGGTTCAGACGTTATTATAGTGAAAATGAACTTTTATTTACTCTAATAACGATTAATTTTTCCGAAGTTATTTCTTTTTAAATACTCGTACCTAGTTCATCTACTTAACTAAAATGTATTAACGTCGTATTTATGTATTACTTCAGATTCATGTAATTCTTCAGTAAACAGGTAAGTACCTACGTGATTGAAGAGGACCCCAGAAAAATTACTCTTAAATTAATCTTATTTCGTTTCGCAAGGATTTAAAAAATGAGCCCTAGTTTTAGTACAATACCCGGTTTATTTTTAGCCACGGACAACATGGCGAGTCCCTAGTCAACGGCGACAGATAATACTTCTATTATATTACACTATTCCGTAAAACAGGCAGACAGCTAGAAGGAAGGTGAAATTTTATTATGTAACTTGGGTAGGTGGCGGGTCCCGGAAAATTGGCCGAACGTCGCCGGCTCAAGCCAGTAAATCAAATCTCGTACTAGACTCAAAAACCACTGACTGCATTTTAAACATTATATTAAAAACGTCTGGGGCTTTTGCTCTATTTAAGTATTTACGTTCCCGTTTTTCCACACGATAGTAACCTTAGTACCTTCTCATTGTAGCCCCAGCAGGGCTGATGTCCAGAAAGGCCACAGGGGATTTCAAAGCCGTGAAAACCACAAAGGGCACCTAAAGTGACACCAGACATGCACTCCCGCTAGGATAATCTAAAGCGGGATAAGACATTAGATGTTTCCCCAACTCCCAAAAAATCAGCCCATCTGCATCAGCTTATTTCGATTTATGCTTACATTCAAATTCTAAAATAAACAATCAACACAAAACAACGTTTGCCGGATCACCTAGTTACTAAAATATAGGGAGAGGCAGAGACGATAATAAAAGCAAGCAAGGCGTCTTCCAGTAAGTTCTTATCAAGGCAGCAGCGTTTCTTAGAAAATTTCGCTTCTACTTCGTTTAATATTGTTATGCCATTACCTATAACTAAGTACAAGTACCTTCTCATATCTAGGTTACCTAGTTTTACCCAGAGACGCATTTTTATCGCTCTTGTGTTTACGTTTACCAGGACTTGCCTCAGTAGCACTCATTTATCGAGTGAAAAATATTAAGTTTTTTCTTTGATATCGTACGGACATTGATGTCTATAGTATAAAAATTAGGCACATTAGGTCATTAGTGTACCTATTAAACTAGCAAGTAAAGTAACGACCTTCCGAAATTTCGGGATGTTAGAACCAAAGTGGCGTCATATTAAATATGACTAAATACGACGAAATTTTAGGGTTAGTCCGTCGTGCCAAGCCCAAGCTTAGTGCATCGTGCTTGGGCTGTAATTTTAGGCAAGGTGTATCGTAAGCAAGCAACAGATAAATTCGAAGCGTGCATTTCTACTCGGCATATAAGTGGCATTCACCAGCGGCAGAGCATTGTATATATTTTGTTCGAGCGAGGTACACCAACCAAACTACCTGCTACCGCTAGCCTGGCGCGCGTTTTGTTCATATGCTGATGCTAGAGAGCTCGATTTTCAAGAAGTGTCCCTACACATTATTCTTTCGTGTGATCGAGAGAATGTTAAGCCTGTGGTCCCGGCTGACATTTGTAGACCTTTGACAGTCGTAACAGAAATATAGACAATCAGAAACCAGGGAATCTGACCCCAATCTCGCCAAGAGCTATCGTGTTATCCTATTACCGGGTTGTGGGTGGAGGTCAAATAGGCATTCTCTCCATGTAAAATAATGATAATTACGCATCAAGGTAGATTGACAGATGATCCAACAAAGTTAAAGTCTTGATTCAACAAAAAAACGTGTTGCCACTGAAATGTGAAACCTTTTGATGCGACCAACTGCAAAATGAAATGAATGACTTGTTTGGAACATTTTGGTTGTTTTTTTGAGGTAGTTTTTGTATTTTATTATATGAAGTACTTTATTGTATTGTGCTCGGTGTGAGCTGACCCTCACAGTTGGTTCGTAAACCCGTGCCTTTTACATTTCCCCACGGTAACAACTACTGAATCTGAATGAGAATAACAGAAAATTCACATGCCTGCTTGATGTACGTAAAAATCTGTAACTTACATTATGTGTAAACAGTTAAACACGCTGTTAAAAGCTCTATACTAAAAAAAATATGTAACCCGTTTCATAGGACTAATCTTAACCTTTCGAAATGCGAATTATTCTTATCTGAAGTTACTGACAGACGATTGACCTTATCAAACTAAGACCGTTTTCACATTATCCGATCCGATATCGGTGTCGGACGCCGATACAATATCGGGGTAAGTAAAATGTATGACATACCGTGCTCCGATATCCGATATCGGGTCGGACAATATGAAAGATAGGCACATATTTCATACATTTTACTTACCCCGATATCGGATCGGCGTCCGATACCGATATCGGATCGGATAATGTGGAAACGGTCTTACGCAATAAGCTGTCAGACATCAAAATAATTGAAAAAAACTTCCTTCGTTTCTTTGGATTACTTTACTAGTTTACGATAATTCTTTCCCCAATTATGTTGAGGAAAAAATACGAAAATTTATTGATATTTCTTAAAATTGCTGCAAATGAACATGTATTCGACCATTAACTTAATTCACTTCTGCTGTTTCGGCCCTAAATTAACATAATATTTCCTTAGTGCTCCTTGTGGAAACTTGGTCATCTTTTGATAAAAATGGACCAAATTATCCGACATACTCTCATCAATTTTAAATGTGACCATGGACGACTGAGCTTGGGCTCATTGCTACCCTTCTTTTCCCATTCGTACGGAAGGCTTCGCGGCAGCCGCAAAATTATTAGTATCAGTTTACTGGCTTTATCCTCGGTTCACGGCACTGAGAAATGAATCAGGAATATTCTACTTTCCTCAATGATTGATTTTAATGTGCTATGCTTCAGTTATGCTAGAGAAGCCTAGAAACTCACTTTTCCGAATTCTAAACCACTCTACGATCTTCTTCCCAAAAGCGGTGAGATGAGCCGCTCTGAAAAGATTTCAGGGATATCTACTGTGTCAAGAGACCAGACGATATGTTTATATTTCCATGTAAGAGCATCCCACACTAAAGGCCTCTGGCACCCAGCTGAAGGCCTTCAGTGTGGGACGCTACTTGTGGCGATATATTCGCGCTATCTCATGTTCCTAGCTCGTCGTATTGTGCTGCCGCTGGGGCTACGGAGAAAACCTAAAGCAGCTGATATATATTTCCTTTGTCGGGAGTTTATATTTTCGAGCCGTTTGGGGTTGAAACTCAAGACCCAAAGCAAAGGCTATCTTGGGATATAATGCCATAGCGTAGCAAAACCGTCTTGTTTTGAGAACAATACCGGATGATACGGAGGAGTTTTCAGATGTCATACTTTAGATTACTCTTAAGTTTTTTTTCGTGTATGATATGTATTTCTATATATAGGAAAAAACCGAGTGACTGATACATCATCACACCGCCGAAACTACAGGGACTAGGAGTGTGAATAAAAAATAAAAAATACACGAGGTTTTCTTTCATGACGTACGTAGGTTTAGTTTCTTTCAAGCCCACAGTTCGGGACAAGTATGAACAGGTTAAAATTATAAAAGTTTGTAACGACGTAGACGCTAATTCGCCACAGGTTACCAAAATGCACCTATCTAGTCTAATTTTAGCTCACACAACAGTGTAACCAGTTACAAACGGATTACTTTGAAAAAACAAGGAAATTCATCACCATGGCTTGCCCCTTGTTCAAAATGCTGTGTTGACCCCTACAAATGCGCTTGTAAATGCGATTATGCGCACTATCTGATAAAGTCAAATGGCATTAATTCATGAATCCCCGACCGGTCCTATGAGACCACGCTGTTATTGTTTTACTATTGTGTCTCGTTTTGTGGGTATGTGATAGGATAAAACATAGATGGATACATTTACAGATCCCCTGCCAGTCATTCTTAATCCTGTACCTATAAAGTTGACCTTACCCTCCTACTACTTAATCGAAGTCTAAGTATTCTCGTTTCGGCACCAATATTGGTAGTAACCATACCAAATATCAATCCAAAATACCCATTGGCGCCGAAACGGGAAACGCTTTGATGCCGAAATCTTTCGGTGCCGAAAAACTGGGTACCGAAATAGGAATACTTATCGAAATCCGTCCAGCCGTTGTGACGTGATTAATCCACAAACATCAAATTTTACAGGACAAATGTTAAAAAACGCTGAGAATGCTGTTTTATGTAATAATATTTTGTACCTATATCAAAAGCCTAAAGAGTATTAACACAAAGTTCTAAGTGAATGAGCAGACAAATTATTTTCTATATAAATTTGCCACCCCTTCGCGCCCCTTTTGGATATGACTTTCAAAGTATTTTTTTTATTTGTCGTGTACATTCCAAAGGAAACCTTTGTGCAAAATTTCGTACTCGTGTTTTTTTTTTGTATGAATCGCACGGCTTCCGTATTTAGCCAGTGTCAATATTAAAAAGTATTCAGTTTTTAGTTTTCAACCTTCTCAGCAAGCTTCGCTGAAGTAGAGCCGTTAATACAATAAAAATCTCAGCGCCATTTTACTTAGATCGTGTCCCGTTTCAATGATTCACATTACATTACTTATTGCCCAGTTGTGTAGACACTTGATGTAAAAATTTACATTAGTTGGGACTGGGATTCAAATATGAGAATAATTAAAACAGCCGCTGAACTGAACCAATCCTACTTTAAACGAAAATAGTCTAACAGTACCTAATATGGATCAGAGGTCCTCAAACTTTTTTTCCTCCTACATCACATGCCCTATGTAGCACACATCTCGCACACAGTCACACAATATCAATGTCGTCTATTGATAGTTTTAACTAAATAATAAAGTGGTACCCAAACTATGATCCGCAAGAGCGGATGATACGATCTGCAAAAGATTTAAAATTTAAAACATTTTCAAGTAAGAAATATTTTGATATACCTAACAAAAAAAAGGTTGGGATCCATTGATGGATATTCGTTCAGAGTCATAGTAATTTTATACAAAAACTAGCTTCTGCCAGCAGCTACGTCCGCGAGAACGTGGGTTTCTCCCTACTAACTTTGGATCCCCATTTTATCCTCTGGGGGCGAAATTTAGAAATTCCTTTCATAGTATTGCCTACATCATAAAAGGAAACCTTGATCAAAATTTCAAGTTCTTAGTTCTAGTTCATTTCGGCTGTACGTTGATCAGTCAGTCTATTTTTCCTTTATTATAATTATTATACTTATTTTATAGATGTTAGGAAAGTATCTCGTGAACGTTTTCCTGTAACTACAAAGGTTAAGGGTGGGCACAGGTACCTACCAACCCCGTCACCATCCGCCCTGTATCTATTCATATTCATAAGGAGTAAAACCCGGGCAGGGTTTTCAAGGTCACCTCGTTTTACAAGTTTCATAGTAAATTGATCGTCTACTCGTACACATACTTAATAAAATTGTAATCAGTGGTGTGTAACTTAGGTACTGTAAACAGTTCATAATATTTCCGTCATAATATGACGCAAAATGTTCGCGGAAATCGGAGCTTGGGAGCTGGGGAAAGTAGAGGAGGCAGCGACTAAAAGTTATTTCAATTATTGTCATGGCCTTGCTCGGTGCAGCTCTTGTGGAAAAGGGCGAGTGATATACGAGATTGAATGCATGCGAGTATCAAACGAAACCGCGGGATGCAAGCTAGGGCCCAGGGGAAGCGAGCGGCACATCCGAGAGCGAGGAAACCAGCTAGATTAGCAGCGGTGCCTTAACGAGAATTAATTTCACGCACTTCCGCTCCACATCGAACTTCCAGCCAGCTTTTCAAAGAATGAGTTTTCAAAACTTGTAGGTCCTTACTTGACTGCCCTGACAACAATACCATGCAAAATACCTACACCTTTACCGGTTTTCAAAGAGATAACTCAAAATTTTCCACGGCAAAGATGGAAGGTGATATATATCGAAAAATATAAGCCGATAATAAGACAGGATGGGCGGATTTATTGTTCAATGATTTATGTCGCTGACATTTCTACTTGCCAACAGTTATTTTCTTGGAAAGCAAACACGATACATAATCTAGTCGGTTCTAATTGGTA
The DNA here is from genome assembly GCA_030763345.1 of Mythimna separata. Taxonomy (NCBI): domain Eukaryota; kingdom Metazoa; phylum Arthropoda; class Insecta; order Lepidoptera; family Noctuidae; genus Mythimna; species Mythimna separata. The sequence continues at coordinate 12,863,209 of CM061167.1, read as the reverse complement.
TTATGTTCGTCTATTATTAGATATATCTGATAACGCAAAAATTTTCCTCTCCTTATATTCCCATTTATTTATTGAGCGTATTTATTTACAAGAAATTAATATACGGAGTCTTTCCGTTTTGTATTTGCTCAGTGCGTAGGGACACGTACTTACGTATCAGTGGGAGGTTTTGTTACCATGGGTTACGTACGAGCTTTCCTTCGCCTCGATGGCTCAAAACAAAGAGCGCGTACAACAGTTGCTAACCTAGTAAGCGTATTAGATCGGACGCGTGAGGCTCTGAAATGTAGCTGTAGAAAGATGAGTGTTATACAATTTATTGTGGAGGCTGTATTTGTGCGGGAGGTTTCGGTAGGTCCTGGCCGCTGGCGGCTGAATGGCGGGAAGCCGGCGCGTGCGCGGAGGATATCGATCGCGCGCGGCACGTGGCCCTCCCGGCGACACGTGCCGCGCCGCGCCCGCCGACCTACGTCCTACACCTACACTTTTTCCGCGTCACTTTCATTGTTTTCGCTTCCATTTTTCCGGGTTTAAGCCTTACAGCCTTCAGGGTGGTTTCAATGACAATGTATTAGACTAAACACGTGCAACAGCGGCTATATCGTGAGCAAGTATGTCATGTCGAGGATCATCATAACAGGCACCACACCGGGTAGGGTGCGCCGTATTGGGCACTACTTGTTGAACGTCGGTAGGCAGGCGAACTCAATAGAAGGTATGCAAACTATAGCGGTTTTTTTAACAGAACACTGGGGAATTGAGCGGTGTGAAACAATATGGGCTTAGGTCGTTTAATGGAATTTTGCCGGATGAAGCCAGAAGTTTGTGCCTACGTGACTTTACATGGGGTTGGTGACGTAATGTGAAATAGGTAAAATTATAATCACAGTTATGCATAAAAATGAATAAGGCACGTGGTTAGCGGTAGGTCTGGGCTCGACTGTTCGGTGCGTTTGTGCCGCCTGCCTCCCTCGCGACTCGTGCAGCCCTACATCTGCGTGTAGGTATGTGTGTACGTCATTTGATTCAGCGGCGCACAATAGAGGCCCACTTGCACCGAACTCGCCGATCGCGTACCGAGATAAAGGCGACAATTCTGACTAGCTCTCTTATGTGCACCGACAAGGGCAGCCGCGTCTTATTTTAAACTTCAAGACGACGAGTCTCTAAAAAGTTTATTACGGTAACTAAAACTGCGTTGAGGTGTAAAATAGTATTGGCATTATAAAATAATCCCGAATAGATTTCCGATTGGATTTCGTAGTGAGGCATGTTTATTTGTTATGTAATTATGGTTCTAAAGTTAATAAGGTTAGGCACGGGCTTGCCGGAACATGAAAATTATTGTGGTGTTATAATTTGGTCTAATTTATTTGATTTTACTTGTTTTGATTTACTTACAAAAGTGACGCTGCACACCGTTTCCTAGGAGTATATAGATACGCACATGTTATTGAGGGTCTTTATGCATATAAGTAGTTTAAATTCCTTCCCAACCTTTAAAACGATGTTAAGATTCTTAATTCTTTATTGCAAACAAAATATTAAGCGTAATTTAACTGACTGTACTTGTTTTTTTTTGTGAAATCATAATATATTATAAGTAGGTACCTATTGATTTCTCCCGCCCTAAGCTGCTGCGGCTTAAAATTCGGCCATGACTATACCAACCGTACTAAATAATGACGAGTTTGAAAAATGTTCTTAAATTGAAGCTTTTCAAAAAAAAGCTTGAGGCTGCCTGGGCACCCACTCACTAGGACCTAGGTCCTAGGCAACAACCACAGACGGATACATGTGCGACCCACCTAGTGCCTAGGTTGACACATGTAACCATGGTTAGGTTTGCCAGATCTTCAAAACGAAAAGCCGGACTAACGAAACAGTTTAGCCGGACATTCGATTAAACCGGCAGACATTTTTTTTTAATGCCATTCCGGAAATTGTTATATTCTAATGAAATAACAAGACATTGCTGGTCTGCAAACAAATCTATAAAAATAGTCAATGATTTAATCATTTTTGCGCCCCTACAGGGTATGCGCCCAGTGCCTGGGCACCTCTGGTAACGCACGACAATTTAAAAAGCCTAACAAAAGCCGGACAGGCCGTGTACTCCGCTTAATTTGACCGGACAGCGCCAAAAAGCCTGACCGTGTCCGGCTTTATCCGGACGCCTGGCAACGCTAACTATGGCCGATTTATTTACTTTATTCATAATAGTGTTAACAAAAGCTCTAGAAAATTCGAATAAAGTGCAAGGGATTTTGTACCTTCCACCTTATAGAATAGAGTGGAAATTCAAAAATGCCGTTAAAGCTTCTAGAAAATGTCAACCCTTTTCCATATCCTTCTAATTTTTTTTGATGTACTCAGTTCGAGGAACTCAGATTTTATATTAAATTCCAATTCTACAGAATGACTCGGTTTCTGGGTAAAAAGAGATTTAGATCGAATTTCCTGAGTCTATAAAGGGAAATGTTGTTATGGGAAACTATCCTTTGCTTTAAAAATTACGACTACCTATTTACGCTAAAAATGAAAAAAAGAGGGATTGAGGAAGCGGGATTGGAAATATTAAATTGGAAATAATGTATATTTATGTATATTGTATAATAATAATCGACAAAAACTATTAATAGGTACGTCACGCGTACTTATTGTTCAGTCAGCAAAGAAAGTCGGCTATGATTATCAAATTTCAGTTAAACCAGTATTAGTGTGATTAAAACGAGTTGTTTTAAAACACATTCGCATACCGTTTGACACACATTATTTCTACGGCAGAACGCTTATTCCAAATAAGGCAACTTTACTAATACCAAAAAACCGGGCAAGTGCGAGTCGGACTCGCGCACTGAGGGTTCCGTAGTAACTTACCTATAAAAACAGTTCAATCTAACAATTCGACAGTCTCGAAATGTACGTTTTTTGCAGTATAAACGAACGAATATTTTTTTTCCGTCACTTTACCAATTGAATTGAAAATTGATGTTTGCACAGCTTCAAGGGACCACGGACCCAATTATATGGTGTTAATTTCAACTCAATACCTCTAACTTACCTATGAATAAAGTTCTATTCTCGAATCGAGCGTTGAAGATTTTTCAAAAAAATAATTCTTGTGACGTAACAACAAATTTTCAGTTTTCAGACTTTTCCCTATATGAGTGCTATAAAACGTTGCTTCATGCCAAATTTCAAGATTCTAGGTCGACTGGAAGTACCCTTTAGGTTTTGATTCCCTTGCGAGTACTTGCGAGTTTCAAAATATGCAGCTTAAATTGCTGTTTCTTTTGATTGCGTTGACATAGAAGTTTGATTTTGTTACAGCTTAAAGGTATTATAGACCTGAGTATTTGGTATGAATTTCAATTTAATACCTCTACGCGTTTATGAGGAAATGGGTAGTAAGTTAAAAATTATTAAAAAAAAAATATTATGTGATGTAACTAAAAATTTATGGTTTTCGTAATTTTTCCTTTATCTATGCTATAAGACGTTGCTTCGTACCAAATTTCAAGATTCTGAGTTCACGGGAAGTACCCTGTAGGTTTTGATTCCCTTGCAAGTGTCGAAAATTTGCGGCATAAACGGCTGTATCTTTTGATTGCGTTGGCTTAGAAGTTTGATTTTTTCACAGCTTCAAGGGACAGTAGACCTGAGTAATTGATATAATTTTCAGCTTCATACCTCCACGCGTTCCTGAGAAAAAGGGTCTTGACATACGGACGGACAGACGGACAACAAAGTGATCCTATAAGGGTTCCGTTTTTTCCTTTTGACGTACGGAACCCTAAAAAGGTTAAAAATACATGGAGTTATTAAAGAAGACGCAAAAAACAGAGAAACCAAATGTCCCCCGTCTCAGACCGTTTTCACATTATCCGATCCGATATCGGTATCGGAAGCCGATACGATATTGGGGTAAGTAAAATGTATGAAATATGTACCTCTCTTTCATATTGTCCGGCCCGATATCGGATATCGGAGCACAGCATTTCATACATTTTACTTACCCCGATATCGTATCGGCGTCCGACACCGATATCGGATCGGATAATGTGAAAACGGTCTTAGCCCTCTAACCTGATCTTTACGTGTCATCCGTACCAATTTTAGTGCGGATCATCACATCAACATCACTTTCTTTGCTCTTCTCTTTTATACACATTAGGTATTGGCATTTTGGTTTTTTGGTATAAAATAAATAATATTTCATACATTACACGTTTTAGTTATTTTATACCAGCAGGTATTGTATAGACTGCCGCAGCCCGGATTATATAGATTTCCGATAACATACACCACAAAGAAAAGAAGGAAACGGAAAAATAGGTACACAGGTTCAAAGGGGATGCTTATTTCAAAAGAAATCTGTTCCAGCATACCTGATAAAAGAGGGTTGGAAAGTAGAGAAAAATAAGTACAAAAATAATGAATTGAAAGTAACATTTATTTGTAAAGAAAATTTTGTTTTGTAAAATTAAGTTATGTCGATTGCTAAGTATCTTTATTACGAGTTACGACGGCAAAAGTGGAAGAGCGAACGATATGACTTGTACGAGTACGAGTTGGGGCCCTACAGGCAGAGTCTGCACTACATCATTAGCAGTAGCTACGTACCTTATGAGGCAGAATTCATTTTTATAGCTTCATATCAGGTTTGTGTTTTTAGGTAGGAAATCATCAAAATGACTTCTTCCGCTCTGGAGCGGGAAGAGCGTGTCAGACTTTTGCCGACAAAATCCTCTCCTGCTCTTGCTTTGCCTTCGTTCCAGAGCCCTGGGGGGTTTCCATCTTTCGTTCAACACAGGGCAACACAGGGCCCCACAGTAGGCTTCCGGCCCTGCTAGGCCTCTTTATTTTACAGACATTTCTTTGAGGCGCGTGTGGAACACTACTCGCCGTCGAGGACTTGGGTTCAATCCGGATTGAACCCAAGTCCTCGACGGCGAGTAGTGTACGAGCGCCGCGGCGATATATCCAATGCTCGCATTTCGCAAGCCCACGCGTACGGTGGCTGGAAATCGGTATCGAGATCCCGGCTGGGGCGTGAAGGTCGAGATCCCGGCTGGGGCGTGAATGTCGAGATCCCGGCTGGGGCGTGAAGGTCATGCCCTCGAACTCCGAGCGTGCGGCCGCCTGCTTCGCTGGCATTAATACTTCGCAGAAGGAGGTGAAAGGTGCCTACTTCGTAAAATATGATATTTTTTTTAAATTCATAGAAGTTGTTATGATGAGAGCAACAAAGTCCTGAGAGCTTCCAGGACATGGACTACTCGTGTACCAAGTTTCAATGAAATCCATTTAACGAGGTTGATATAAATTTCCTGTGAAATACAGGCTTATTTTCCATGCAGCTGCAACATTACAGTGAGAATTAAATTTTCCTGGATTTCCTGTTATTCAATTATTACAACAATTATGCTTTATACATGAATATCTCCTTGTAGCTTAATATAAAATTAGGTATCTAGTTTGAGAGTAGAAATTAACAGCTACCGAGAAAAGATAGCTCCCTGAAAACGTTTGCGGAAAACGTTCAATTAAGACAGATTTAAAATTTCTGGAAACACCTGAGCTGCTTTATTTTTTAGTGTGGTAAATCATCTAATGGCCTCTCCCACTCTATGGCGGAGCGGGACGGCGTGTCAGACTTTTACTGACTAAAAATCACACCAATGTTCCTTTAGTTTATTTATTTATTTAAACTTTATGTACAATGGTGGTACATAGGCGGACTTAATGCATCAAGGCATTCTCTACCAGTCAACCTTAGGGTTAAAAAGACAACGCTGTGGTAGGTCTGCACAATAAATAAATAACATACATTACAAAAAACAAAAGTTATAAGAATAAAATAAGTTTAGTTGCCTTAGCGTTCTAACTCCGAGTCGACCCATGGGCCCTACCTAGTAGGCTTCAGCCCTGCTGGGCTCCTACGGTTTTGCTGACATCTCATTGAGGCGTGCGTGGAACGTGGTTATACGGCACGGCCGGATGTCGAGCTACCCATTTTACGTCTGCTAGACCACGTCTTCGGTGGCTGATAGTCGGGGTTGGGGTTTTGGCACCTGGGGCGTGAGGATATCACTTCCCTCACGCATGCGGCCATCCCTTTCACTAGCATTACTGCTTCGTAGAAGGAGGCCCCTCGCCCTGCCCTGGCCGGGCCCTGGCACAGGGCAAGGTCTTTTTACCCGGCACGACATGTTGCCGCCGCCACTTGACCCAAATGCCGTGTCCTCGTGGAAAAGGCACACCGTGTCCTCCGGACGGTACCACCAGGAATATGGTGTGCCCAGGGCCCGGCTTATGACAGTCGCTGTCACCATTTCGGCAGAAATCTTGCTGGATCTCTTGTCTGCCATCCTGTCCTCGCCTGTATATACAATGGAAAATGTTTAGAACTGGATCCACCAACGATCATGCCAGTGTCTAGTTCCAAGTACGAGTATTCATCTAAGTACCCCACAACCGTGCGCGTGTATGTATTGCTTGTTTATTTGCACTGTTTAGGAATTCATCTTTTGTTTATTCAAATAGGGTAACGGCTACGGCTTCCACCGAAATAAAAGCAAGAGTATGTTTTTGAAAGAATGACGGTTTATGCCCTTCAACCTAACTAAGGGCTCGGCAAAATAAAAAGACAAATCGTTTTAATCTGTAGAGTTTTGACCGGTTCTAAGATAAAAAACTAAGCTCACTCCATTTTTATTAAGATACGATATTATATAACGCTAACGTTCGTTCCAAACTGGTTGCTCTTTGATGTTTTAACGAATTTTATAGGGGAGTACCTACATACCGGTGAATGAGGGGTGAGCCACGGTTTTGCTTAGAATTCGATACCTGTGAGCTGACAAACTGAATATAAATTATTCAGATATTTGAGAATGAGACTCTGTGAGAAAGTAATAATTCCTTAAAGGTATTATAGAATAAAGATCTTATAAACATTATCTCATGCCTACATAATGTCGTACGGGAATAAAAGCTTAGTAAAACATGTTTACTTCATACCGATATTATAGAAACAAGTACTTTGGATTGCTAATCTCCGCTATTTTTTTTAATCGTGTTATACGGTCCAAAACTTGGTGCGACGGTTTTAGTCCGTCGTACCAAGGTCGTGCTTCGTCCCTACCAAGGTCAAGCGTGACTCAGGGCGCTCGAACTTTTGGTAGGGAACGGACAAAACTCGTAGATACTAAATTCGAACGTGTGTTAACAGTATAAGGGCCATGTGCACCGACATAAGTTTAAGATAACCATCTGACTAACGTCAATACCCGACGATAAGGAACAGGAAATATTGCTAAAACAGCCGTTTTAATATAAAAACAGTCGATTTGGTGTCTGTGCACATGGCCCTAAATCTCTTCTATCATTTTGATTTCAGGAGACTAATTTTATAATTTTGGGATATGTTCTTGGTATAGAAACTTATGTAAGCCACAGACGTCCAACAATACATTTTGGATGTGAAGCTTTACGTAAATACCCAAATTTTATTTTTATTCGGCAGCTAAGAATTGCTCGCTCGTTTCATAAAAAACACTTTTCGGATATAAACTTTTTTAGCAGTTTTATACGAGTATGATTTGTAAAAAAATCTTTTAGGCAAAATGTTACTGAGTTAGTAAACACAGCTAAACCTAAAAAGAGTTTTACTATACTCCGTCGGTTTAGGTAGTTAACTAAATGTAAACAATCTTGGCATATGTCTTTTTATCTAAAAGTTGTCTATAAATTGTATGTAAAAATCTTTGCGACTAGGTATTTACCTAAATCGATGTTAGCTAATAAACTAAATTTAAATAATCTTCGTGTATATTATATACAACATCTTTAATATAAAAAGACATAAGTTAAAAGTACGTAATTCCGTTAAGGTCCCAGTACCCGTTAACTAGTCAGTTTTTTAATTTTTGCGTCTTTCTATCAAAATCAAATTAAAGTTTGCAAATGGCATTTCATTCTCGGTACTATTTTATACAATTTTAATGAAAACACTCATCAAAAAGTTTAATGTTGTCAAAACTGTACGAGTTTAAAAATTCGTTATTAAAAAATTATCTGTTAGTTCAAAGTTCTGTCAGTGAACTACGAGACCACCCCGTCGCAGAGATCATCTAGCCGTACTTCGACGGACAATGTTAAGGTAAGAGTGTTAATATTTATAAAAAATTGTGTGTATTATTTAACGATTTAACCCATAAATGAAGATAAATCTCATCGAAAAGTAATTATTTTTGCATGATACATCTATTGGTACTCACAAACCCCTACTTGACCTAGTACCCGGTAAATTCGTCTGTTTTTTGCCGGTTACTGGTACACTATCAACCTGGTAAAATACGTTGCACGGAAACCCGTTATTGTATCCTTATTGCTTTGAAATAGGTGTCATTTTCCTTTGAAACTGTAGTTTTTTGTTTTTTTTTATATTAAATATTTTCTGCCGGATAATGGGACATGCATTAACAGATGCATTTAAATCCGTCACGGTTCTTATTGCCTTGAGTTAAGTATTATTTTCCGTTGACTCAATAGAATGTAGCTACTAGATATCTTGTTTGTTTTGTCACCTCGTGCATTTGGTTGCTTGTGGGTTTTGCCGTATGATTTCCCGATTTTTGTACAGTTTGCGTTACAGCTCTGCTGGTCTAAAACAAGTTTTTTTTTATTCCTTTATTATGGGGCGCAGTTTTAGTACATTAATATGAATATTGACTACTGGGCAATATTATGTAGCGTACTTTAGAACGACAAACTTACATGATGTGAATTGGTACGTACTTGTTTTACGCGCGTAGATATTTTTTCTAGACACACTTGTTCTTTTCACCAAGCTGGCCTGTGTGTTTCACTACCATGTAAGGTTTTCTTGAGTTAGTCATTATCATTATCATCTTAGCCGAAAAACGTCCAGTGGTGGGCCTCCCCCAAGCGTCGCCACAACGAACGGTCCTGTGCGTCCCGCATCCATCGGATTCCTGCGACCCTGAGGTCATCGGTCCACCTAGTGGGAGGTCTCCCAACACTGCATCGATACGTGGCCGCCACTCCAGAATTTTCTGACCACTGCCCCTTCAGTTTGGCGATTCTTCGGGCTATGTCGGTAACCTTGGTTGTCTTGCGGATATCTTCATTTCTGATGTGATCACGCAAGGATACTCCGAGCATAGCCCTTTCTATTGCTCTTTGGGTGACTTTTCTGGACAAGCCTTCTGATGAGGCGCATTGTGAGCGACCACATTTCCGAGCACACACTGTGGTAATTTGGACGAGGAGATACCGTGCAGCCGAGTCAGATTCGACGATTGATCTCTTTCTCGAAGTTAGACCTACCCTTTTGGACCGCCTGTCCCAGGTCGACGTAGTCGTCCACAACTTCGAGTGTAGAGTCTCCGATCTTGATAGGAGTAGGTGCTACATGGATATTTACTATGACTTTGGTTTTGTCCATGTTCATTTTGAGTCCCACTCTTTCGGAAGCACTACTGAGATCACCGAGCATTGTACTGAGCTCCTCCGTAGTCTCAGCTATGACTACTACCTATATCGTCGGCAAACCGAAGGTGAGTGCCGCCGTTGACATTAATGCCTCGCCCATTCCAGAACCTTGAAGACATCCTCCAATGCGGCTGTGAACAGTTTCGGAGAGATAACGTCTCCCTGCCTCACACTCCGCTGTAAAAGGATAGGTTTTGAGGTCTGGTCCTGAAGTCGGACTGACATGGTGGCGTTTTTGTACAAACATTTCAGCACTTCGATGCACCGATAGTCAATCTGACACCGTTGGAAAGACTGCAGTACCGCCCAAGTCTCGGTGTCTAGGCTTTCTCGTAGTCTACAAACGCTAAGCAGAGAGGCAGGTTATACTCCTCAGTCTTCTGTATAACCTGCCGCAGCGTATGTATGTGGTCTACGGTGCTGCCGCCTTTTCGGAATCCGGCTTGTTCAGGAGGCTGGAAGTGGTCGAACCTGCGCGCGAGACGATTCGTGATGACTCTGGAAATCAACTTGTAGATATGGCTCAGAAGTGAGATGGGCCTGTAGTTCTTAAACAGGGCATTGTCGCCCTTCTTGAAGAAAAGTACCACCACACCTCTGTTCCATTCCTGTGGCGTTTTTCCTTCGAGTATGACGGAACCAAATAGCTTTTGAAGGGCCCTAAGTTTTCCACCCGCCTTCAGAAGTTCGGTCGTAATTCCGTCCTCACCCGGCGCCCTGTTATTCTTAGGTTGTTTCAGAGCCATCCTAATCTCGTACAGGCTGACGACCGGGATATCTTCAATATAGTGTCGGGTCAATCTAGCTCTTGGGTCGTTCGCTAGGTTTGCCGTGGGTTTAGAGATAGATGTGTATAACTTTCCATAGAATGCTTCGATCTCTCCCAGGAGCTCCGATTTAGAGGATATGACTCTGCCATCGTCGGTCTTCAGTTTCGTGAGCTGGCTCTGCCCAAAAAACAGATCTATCGCAAGGAGTTTGGAGCCCTTTTTCCGCTCTAGCGCGTCCTTACCCCTTTCGAAATTAAATTGGCAAAGATCGCGTATCACAATATCTGCACGCATCTTCTTCGAGTCGGATCCGAAAGCCTCTTGTTCTTATTTTTACGAGTACAAAACTCCAAGAGCTATCAGCTCGAAACTGATAGCTCTCGGAGTTTTGTCATTATATAAAAATAATAACCAAATGCGACTAAAATGTGAATAATTCGTTTCGGAAGTCATTGGTAATTCAATTATTTCAACATGGTTTTGGGGTTCAACAGAATAGTGGTCGTATATTTAGGCAAGGGCAAAAAAGGTCTTCTTCTATTTCATTTACTATGTCTTTTCAGTACTAGTTTTGTCTTCTTTGACAAAATTTGTTACATAAATATGCCTCATTCCATGTTTCTTACTTCATTTTCATTTATTAAGTCACTGAACTCACGTGAGTTCAGATTTGGGTGCAAGATGTCAGTCAGACCTGTGAAGTTATCCAGATGATAAAAAATCTAAAAAATAAAATAGTTGATAGGTATTAAAAATTGTCTCAAAATCGTAGCCATCGTAGAATCTGTCTAAAGGTAAATTATTTTGCGTATTTATTTGCCTCTAAACCTTGAATAATTTTTCGAGGCATCTATGAGTATACCTTTCGAAGTTGAACTTCTGGTGCCGTAAAAAGCTTCGAGCTTTTGCTTACTTGAGTAGAGCCATAGTAAAGTACTGCTGCTTTCCTGAACTAAAGCATGGGTTTGTGTTTAATTTTGGGCCAATCTGTGACCTACTACTTCTGGGTTGCTTTATAATTACTTCAAACTAGTGACAACTTGGTCTGTCATTATAAATACGTTTACTTGCTCTATTTTTTAAAACAACTGCTTGGCATCAACTGAAATTGAGAAAAAGGAAAAAAAGCTAGGTGATGTTTGTTTTTAAATAATGGAATTACCACAAAAATGTTACTATAGTCCGTCTAATGAAAGCGCGACCTGGTAAAAAGAGGTTGAATCCAAAAATATTGTATGTGGTATTACTAACTAGTAGGAGAATCATGTTTTGACACTTCCCCATTTTTTTATTTCCTGCAGTTGCTGCTGAATAATGTTGCCAATTAAATTTTAAAAAATACTCCAGGTCATGCTCTCATTAGACGCACTCTAAATAGGTTTTGAAATTATATTTTTTTTTACTTTTTCGTACCTATTGATTTCAAATCAGAAATTAGCAAATAGCCTGTTAATTTTCTTTCAGCTAGTCATGAGTGACAAACAGAAGGACATACCAAAGATCATGGAGGCGGTTAGAAAAGGAACCTCAATTTCAGCTGCAGCCAGGCAGTACAATATTCCACGGTCAACGTTGGACGACAAAATACGCGGTCGCTCGTCTATTAAATGTTCCAAAGGACCTGCTGCAGTTTTGTCAAAAGAAGATCATTTAAGGAGATCGAAATAAAAACTTATGTTTGCTTTTTCTATTTTAAAGATATAAAAAATTAAGTTAAGATATTTTTAAGGTTCTGTTCAAGATGAAACTAAAATATTACTAGTGTTAACCTATAAATTGTGTAACACAAATTAAAAATAAATTAAAACGAAACATGTTTTTTTTTGTTAAATACAGACCCCAATTATTTTCACGACTCTATTTATTTGAAAATATTTTATTTCTATGAACTTTAACGTAAGGCAGTAGAGTTGAGATTCGCGGTTAAAATTACCGGATTCTGGGACAATTTAACGTTAACTAGTACAATTCTGCCGGATACTGGTACAACTAGGTGTTTTTGTATATTTTTTGTTTTATTGTTAATTAATATTAACACTAATTTATTAGCATTATAATATACTAAAAGTATATTAAATTATCTAACTAGTCATATTAAATTTATTTTTGTAACTCTACTAGTTTTAGTCTAGCGCGCATGCAAAGTCACGGAAGTTCAAAACTTCACGGTTACTGGTACTTTTACCTTACCAAGACTGTTTACCTTTAGTTAACTACCTAAACCGACGGAGTATAATACTCGTAGTGTACCTATTCTTACATATCATAAAACACTAGAGAATAAACTTTTCATGCAGTTTTCTCCAATACATAAGAGTGATTCATGAGGAAAAGTTTGGAACTGTAAGTATAGAAAAGTCAATAATTTCAAATATATCTAACTTTTAGTGCAAAGCTTGGGGCGCGGGTCGATAGTAGAATATAATTTATAAAACCATATAAATTATACGAGTGCCTATCAAAACTAATGAGCAGAAACACGATCAGGATACATTATTACGAAATTCTTGTGCCTACCTACCTTTACCGTTTCATCATCAGATCAACTAGATGTACCTACCTATCCGTTTTTTAACATTTATTTATAACGACTTACGCCCGTTTTCAATAAGCTATTTATCTACAGTTGCAGCTACTAAAGATAAGTAAATCTATCTTTTTGCCCTTATCTGCTTTCCTATAACCTACCAACGTATAGCATTTCCTACCAAAAGTTGTGGATTGATAGATAGAATCTGACTGTTTATAGGCGATAGCTATCTATCTATGAACTGCGGTAGGTTATTGAAAACGGGCGTTTGTCGCTTAAATATCTAAATTAAAGAAAAGGATGGATTGTGTGAAGACTGATATGAAAGAAAAGGGAATTAGCCGTAATATGGGATAAAGGCTGGAAGAAGAAGAAGAAGAAGAAGAATCAAGATATCTGCGATAAGTTCTGTTGACAGTCTGTGGTCTTCTCCAGAATCAATTCAAAAAGTAACGCGTTTAAATACATGCCATCTTGATGAAAACAAAAACAGTCATTTATTTTCATCAACTACAAATTTATTTTTCATGTCCAAACAATAAATCTGTAGTCACCTAACTAAAATAATATTGGTTATTCCAACTATTTAATAGCTTCTAATATCGTATTACTACAATAGAATACATATTATTTTATTTAAACAGCTCTCTGTTTTACAATAAGACTAAAACATGCAGTCGTCCTCCCCTTCAAAACCACTGTTGTTTGTAACCAGGTTTTTACCTACACACATACTGTTTACTGAAAAAAGACTGGTGTTTTATAACCAGTTTGATATTTTTGAATATTTTATTTCATATTCTATCTTTTTTGTCTAAATAAAAATATTAAGGGGGATGTTCCAGGTCAGCCCGCGAAATTCAAATTTTCTTACGTTTTTTGCATTTTACAAGCCAGTGGTAGATTGTATGAAGTTAAAAATACTTATGCGACTGTAAAACGTAACTAGTTATATAATCTATATATATAAAAATGAAACCCGTTTTTCGTTGTCACGACATCACATGAAAACGGCTTGACCGATTTGGCTGTTTTTTGTTTTTAAATGTTCCTTGAAGTTCAGTGATGGTTCTTACGGAGACAAAAATTCTAAAAAAAAAAAAAGTTAGGTAAAGTAGTGTAGGTAGGGTAGTGTAGGGTAGTGTAGGGTAGTGTATGGTAGTGTAGGGTAGTGTAGGGTAGTGTAGGGTAGTGTAGGGTAGTGTAGGGTAGTGTAGGGTAGTGTAGGGTAGTGTAGGGTAGTGTAGGGTAGTGTAGGGTAGTGTAGGGTAGTGTAGGGTAGTGTAGGGTAGTGTAGGGTAGTGTAGGGTAGTGTAGGGTAGTGTAGGGTAGTGTAGGGTAGTGTAGGGTAGTGTAGGGTAGTGTAGGGTAGTGTAGGGTAGTGTAGGGTAGTGTAGGGTAGTGTAGGGTAGTGTAGGGTAGTGTAGGGTAGTGTAGAGTAGTGTATGGTAGTGTAGGGTAGTGTAGGGTAGGTAGGGTAGGGTAGCGTAGGATATGTAGGGTAGTCATTTGACGGGAGCGAAGCCGCGGGTAAAAGCTAGTTATAACCCGATATCGGTGTCGGACGCCGATACGATATCGGGGTAAGTAAAATGTATGAAATGCCGTGCTCCGATATCCGATATCGGGCTGGACAATATGAAAGAAAGGGACACATTTCATACATTTACCTTAGACCGTTTTCACATTATCCGATCCGATATCGGTATCGGACTCCGATACCGATATCGGGGTAAGTAAAATGTATGAAATGCTGTGCTCCGATATCCGATATCGGGTCGGACAATATGAAAGACAGGTACATATTTCATACATTTTGCTTACCCCGATATCGTATCGGCGTCCGATACCGATATCGGATCGGATAATGTGAAACAATACTTACCCCGATATCGGTATCGGACGCACGGCATTTCATACATTTTACTTACCCCGATATCGTATCGGCGCCCGATACCGATATCGGATCGGATAATGTGAAAACGGTCTAAGAGTCTTTCCCAACGCTTTGGTCGCGAAAAAAAGCATCCTCAACAGGCCTTATAGTGTTGTTTGATTTAATAGTTTTGTTAGACGACATAATGCCAATCTAGCGCTGCAGCCAACTTTTGTTCTAACTTTCAGTATTTAGACAAATAGTTTCCATTAAAGTTCTTGTTTATCGCTTGAATACAAGTCAATGGGTTTTGAACTTTTCCTCGTTAATTTCTATAACTGAATTTGGCAGCTTATTAATTATATAAGCGTACGCTGTTTATAAGAAATGATTTGCTGGTCTTAGCTAATCTCCATTTGGGTACCACAATTTATACTCACTACGTGTATTTTGTTATGATTTTAGAAAAGTAATAATAATAACAAAAGTAAGTAGTACTTTTAATGGATTGCTCGCTTTTGCTATACGGAATTTGATTCTAAATCAGCTACAGATCTGAAAAGAGAATATAATAAGCATACCTATAGCCTATTCGCAGAGGCTTGAGCCAAAAGGTAAACAAAGAAATCAATGTTTCAAACTGGCAGGTATAACCCGACCGATGTCAAAACGTCACATTTTAATGTAAAATGTTCGCAGTATCTGTGGTCTACAATTTAGTAGTAGTAATCACGTTTTTTTAGGTTCTTTTACGTTTAAACTATTTAATACATAATTAATAAAAATTAAGAAAATAATTTAAGGCATTTATAATGTTTCGAGTTTCAAGCCTCGGTGAATAGGCTATAGTAACCTAACTATAGTCTATTCGGCGAGGCATGAGCCAAAAGGTAAACAAACCATAAAAAGGGTTCTTTATATGTCACGATTAATGTAGTGAACATATTTTATATAAATAACTACGGTATTAATACACTGACAACATTAGAAATTATATTTTATAATGATGTCTGTGGAACTTATGCTATCTTTTCAGATTTATTTGAAATCAAACATTATAAATGCCTTTAATTATTTTCTTAATGTTTATTAATTATGCATTAAGTAAATAGTTTACATGTAAAAGAACCTAAAAAGACATTTTAATACTACTAAATTGTAGACCACAGATACTGCGACCATTTTGCATTAAAATGTGACGTTTTGTCATCGGTCGGGTAATCCCTGTCATTTTGAAAAAAATATTTCTTTATTTACCTTTTGGCTCATGCTCCGGCGAATAGACTACATCTAAATTTTTTTTATGCTTAATCTATCACATACCCGCGAAACGAGACACAATAGTAAAACAATAACAGCGCGGTCTCATAGGACCGGTCGGGGATTCAAACATTAACCTATCACATGCCCACAAAAAGAGACACAATAGTAAAACAATAATAACACCGTGGTCTCATAGGACCGGTCGGGGATTCGTGAATTAATCTACCAGAGAGAGTTCCAATATGAGCACCCTACTGCAGTTTAGAATCTAATAGTTATATCAACAAGTACGATTTCCGTACCAAACTCGGTTTTTGCTGTCAAGTTTTAGATGCCAACAATTTGAGGGGCTCTCGGTAGTGAAAATTTTTCATTAAATCGGTGAATGTACGGCTGTCTAAATATTGATTAATTAAGCCTGTTAGTTACGACAGGGGCAAAGTACGTAGTCGTGGAGTTAGGGCAACCAGCCCAAAATACAAATACAATAGAACAAGATTTTACAAATTTCACCCCCATAAGGGTACGAAACGAGGGTCCCAAGATTGTAAGGAGACACCTACTCTCACGCGGGCGAAGCCGCTTGAAGAAACTAGTGACTTAGTAAAAAAAAAAACACCCAGATTTCACCAAATACGAATGAATATCTAGGGTACAAGACTAGTTTGTATTTCTTGAATAGAGTTATTTACTGTAGGTACTTTTACCTGAATATATACTAGGTATGTATGGGGATACACAAATGGGGGTCCAAACTTCGTGTGGATAAACCTACTTTCCTGCGGACGAAGCTAGTAAATCAATATTTAAGTATGTGATCTGATTCTAATAAGTTTATTGAATATCACTTCCATTATGATCAAAAAGGATGTCAAGTTTGATGGAGGTGGCTTGTAGACATATAAGATAGTTCGGCCTCTAACCTCTACACGTGCCAACTCACACAGGCGATCTACAGAGCAGGCAGTGATATTTTGCGTTTCCTTCTATCTGCGAAAATTACTACATTATATCAAGAGTAAGGTACACTACGTCCGTTATAAGTTGGCGAGTTAGGCTCTGCGAATTTAGGCGCTTGAAATATCGTCCAAAAATAAAGGTTTTAAAAAAATAAATTCAATTTGCAGTTGTTATTGCTGTTAAAAACAGTTATTGGCATTTATTTTTTTAAAACCTTTATTTTTGTACGATATTTCAAGCGCCGAAAATGCGCACAGCCTAACTTCACACTCGCCAACTTATAACGGACGTACTATACCACCCCTATTGATAACCTATTGTACGTATTGGCAACTGAAAAATGATTTATAATATGAAACCGCTTTCTATCTACTAGTTTTAACCAGGTTTCGCAAAAACATAAGGTTTCCATTTGATAAACATTAATTCTACATCTAGAATTTTTCCAGAGAAACGATTTATATTCTGATGGTATAATAAAAGAAAGTAATTATTAGGCTTCCCTTTTGTAGTTTCTAATAGTTGAAATATATATGTATTATTAGGTATATATAATAGATAATACTGATTGATCACATAACCTAATTCGTAGTTAAATTAATCGGTAAATGCGTGTAAATTATAAGCTAACGAAAGTAGCTAATATGACGACTTTTGAAGAAACATTATGTTACCAAATCAAAACAAAATAAAGATGTGGCTATGTAGTTTTCACGAAGCTGTATGTAATATTAATTGTATAGGAGAAACTGACTGACATATCAACGCAAAACCAAAAGTACTGAAAACTAGTAGCGTAAAATTTTGCACATGGTTTCCCCTTTTATGGAGTAGGCGAGCACTAAGACAGGAGTTTTCAAAAATTCGCCCCCTTAGGAGAGACCTACTTTTAACGCAGGTGAAGGCGGTGGCAGAAGCGAGTTATTAATAATTCCACTAGGGTTGGTTAGAGTATCGAGCTAATACAGATCAAATTAATAATAAAATGATGTATATTTTAAAAATCCGAGATGATTGATGATGAAAAATTCATGGTACACGGTAATACGGCGATATCAAATACACCTTTTCCCTGCCTGTTACAATATCTTATAATAATTGGGTTTAATTTAGGCATCAAAATTTACGCCACTCTCCTTCTTTAAGGAATTACTATTGCCGAAGACAAATTTACCAGGCACCAGGGATATCTCTAGGCACCATACTCACTCATTCTATGATAGAGACATTTAGTAGGCTGTCAATCGATCATTTCTTTATCGAACGGTTCTAAATCGGGTGTTTCTGCATCTGGACAAATACACAGCACACATGTCCCTACTCCCATACTTATGAGTCGTCAATGTGTCAGGCAATAAATACAGAGTAGGTGAGGTGAAATGTGGGTCGAAGGTCGGAACCCCACTTCCAGTAGATACACCATTTGTAGCTTAAATAGTTTTCTTAGTAATACTGAATATGCTATCGCCTACGTGGCCTACAAGACGTTTTCGACCCTAATAAAGTGGATAAGAAACCGATCAATTATACCCGTACGTAGCAATGAAAAATACAAGTTTTCAAGATCACAAAACTTGCGATTTTTTGTTAGTATCTATAACCTGGCAACCTTAACATTGTGATCAAAACAAATAAATCGTTAAAACTGAAACTCCCTTCGTCAAAGTCAAAGCCCATTACAAAATTGTAGCAAAAACCATCGCTTGTTTGAAAATCACTTGAGGACGCCGAGCCAAGCTAGAGTTGACACCGTTCTGTGTTTCACGCGCGTCCCAATGAGATTTTCAGTAAACCTTAAGGGGCTTAGTGGGGCCTATGGCTGCTAGGGCTGCTGGAGTGTTCGAAAGAGTCACAGTATTGAAACTGAAGGAAGGAACAAAGGACTTATTAATCAGTAAAAGTTTGTGTCGCTCTCTTAGGGCCTGTTTCACAATGTCTGAGTAGGCACTACTCACTGAATAAATTCAAAAATGTGACAGATTTTGTATGAAATGATCTGCCAAGTAAGATACGTGAAACAGGCCCTTACTCCAACAGGAGGACAGGAGACTTATCTGAATTGTAGATCATTGGCTTTGTAATCATTGATTTTGACAAGTTTGGTATTGTTAACTTGTCATAATCAACACTTGTAAAGCCAATGATCGACAATTTAGATAAGATTCTAATAGCAGAGTTGAAGCACAGAGCGAGAGACGTTATTTGATCATTTCCCACCTAAAAGAAAAACAACAACACCGGCATCAATTACCTTCATACACTGTGGAAAATCTGGCAGGTAAATGTCAGTGTTTGGTTACTTATACCAGAACAATATGGGGGTTAAGAATAACAGTCTAAACTCGGACTTCGATACCTATACAAACGCTAGTAAGCAAATGCCTAGAATGGAATTGTTTGTTTTGTAAGTGTTATTTCTTCGCATGGCGAGGACGAAGTTCCCGTCAACATTCCAATGTTATGTGGATGCTTCTACAAGATTTCTCCATTTTCAAAGATGATTGATTGATTGTATAGTCTTAATAACAAAAGGAAACATTCAAGCATTTTTTTTTAAATTAAAAGTTTAACATCGTGAGGAAAACAGCATGTCCAAGAACCAACCTAGAGAGGAGGCCCTAGTGGCCTAGTCCCAGTAGTGGGAACATTATAAGGCTGATATTGTGCTATACTATAAATGGAATACATAGATGTTGGCTCCGTTAAACAAGAATATAAAAAAACATTTAAATATCTTCAATAAACTAAGTGAAAAAGCTACAAAGCTGCTAATATGAAAAAGAAAGTCTACATGATCGTTAAAGTTCAACACGCCCGGTAAGGCCGCCATTGAAACCGGCGTTTTGGCGAAATAGAGACATAGGTTATTTGATTAAAATTGCTATAAATATCTCGTCTGCTTTTCTACCAACTTGATGTTGTTTGCACAGTTAGTATTCTTTTTTGTATATTTATTGATAAAGTGATCATAATCTAACCAGTCAATTTACTTTTGAACATACTATTGATTTTTCTAAGTATTGGTACGAATGGAAAGACTTGCTTATTACTTATTATAACGACAAGAAACCCAATTCGTAAAAGCCTAAATATTTAAACTAATCAAATATTTGTAGAATAAACTCAATGTACATCATGACAAAGTTCAAATTCCATTGGAACTTCATACTTTTTATATGACCTTATGGCACCTAAGTAAAATCGATATTTGACTTGGTGACGATGGATTGAAATTATCAGGGGCCTTATCCGTTATGAGGAGCCGGGTGACAGATCTTTGAGAGGCCCCCTTGTTCTTTTTGCAAAGTACGTGAATCTAAACCTTCTGATTTAAGTCTAATGGTGAAGGCGAGAAATGCGATTGTAAAAAGAAATTTCAAGTTTAAAATATAAATTTAGAAAATTTGTAAAAATTATAAACAAATTTACATAAGTATAGGTAAGGTATATACATAAATACGACAACGATGGGGTGTCGGGCCCTCCCGGGCGGCTGTCCTGATCGCCACCCCCTAAGGCCGCCACGGAAACTTTCCCGAATTATTTATTCAAGTATAAGCCATATCCATTACGTACGGCCGCTCATTTCACCTGAGAAACCGACAGGTTACTAGAAAAGTATATATAAACTGTGGCTATACATTACACTCCAATATTATTATGTTTAACATATAGAAATGCTTCCATGTCTACCCGGAATTCCGAAGCAGACTTCGAAGCTAGCTTAGCTGCTGCTGGTACAACTTAGGGCTTATTTCACCACCTATGATTAAGTTTCGAGTATCTTACTTGGCAGATAATTTCATACAAATTCTGTTCCATTTTTGAATTTATTCATTGAGTAGTGCCTACTAGGACATTGTGAAACAGGCCCTTAGTCTAATAGGAGGACACACCAATGATCCATAGTATGATTACGGAGTTATCAGGTCCCAATGTCTCACCTCTTGTCGTACACATTTTGGGGAGTAACATTTGCACTCTTATTAAAGATCCATACGGGATAAATTTTAACGCTGTTGATGCAAGCGAGTTCTAATCTGTAACTATAGAATCATATATATGACGAAGAAAGCAATTATCTACTGATTACTTGCTCTAATATTCTTGATTTTAAATATATGTGAGTACTGAGGCTGGTTTTCCCTATCTAGCCTCAAAAAGTAGGTATATTGTATATGATTTTGGTAAAAGCAGGTGATTGATGGCTGAAGTCATATTGTGCCATTTGCTACGTGCTAATGATATAATCAAAACGTCAAACAGAAAATAAAATTACAAAAGGATATATATATTTCCAAAAGAATAATTGAAGAGACGATCAATTACTAAAAAGAACAAATTTATTGTAGCGAATAAAATATACATCCTGTTTATTATAAAAAATAAACGTAATAAGTGCTAGAATGCGTTAGGAAATAAACGCCGACTGCACCCACATGTACGCTACGCTTGGCAGATAGCAGGGCTGGCGAATGCCTCCTCATAATATTTTATAATTATTTTCTTTGGAATTTTTCTAATAAACTAAGGGCCTATTTCACCACCTATGATTAAGTTTCGAGTATCTTACTTGGCAGATAATTTCATACAAATTCTGTCACATTTTTGAATTTATTCAGTGAGTAGTGCCTACTCGGACATTGTGAAACAGGCCCTTAGACCACTAACAACTTTCTTTTGAAATAAAATTCGAAGGACTTATTCAATGACATAATATATCTGTTATAACGCAGTGGAAACTTAGAAAATCAACCTAAGTATGTAGCTGAATGCTCTCTGGTCCTTCTCTCAAGTTCAAACTGTAGAGGCGTAAGATAGTCTGCAGCCTTTTAGACGATGCGCGCTAAATAGGCGAATCGCGTAAGACCTTGTATAAATGACCGTTATAAAGATGCCATAGAGCCGAATAAAGGCTCCCAGGGTTTTGCAAAAGACATGTTTTTTGTTGCATAGAATCAGTTTACGAAACAGAAGACTTACAATGACAGAAATTAGAGCTTTGGAGAGAGAGTTCCTTTGTATACATCTAAGTATAAACTTATGGCGAATCAAACAACCCAAGAACTAGATATACTCAAACACTACACTGCCCTAAGAGGGTGTTTGACATCTCGTGATATCGGTATTACGAACTCCAGAAGGCGGATTAAAAATTGTGGCGGTTGATTAAGCAAGAGCAGCGCTTGCATATATATATACGAGCGACCATTTTGTGTGCTTCCTAAGTCAAATAATAATTAAGACACACCAAGGGAGGCTTTTATTCATAAGCCTGGATTTTTTAATAATTTTACTAAGGGAGGTGCAGTGAGCAGTAGCGGCCCAGTGGTAACTGCCCTGCTAACAAGTTTATAAGTGGAAAGTCACGGGTTCATGCCCAGCCAGGAGCATTACTTTCGTGTAATTCATTTCATCATCACTGCTCTCAAAACAGTGAAGGTGAGAGAATACGGCATTTCTTAGAACCAAAAATTCAACGACATGTGACATACATGGTCCGCGGCGTAGATTACAGGCCATTCCTTCACCTAGTGAAAAGAGTTACACATGTTAAGTGTAGGATTGTAGACAATCATCGTGTAGTAAGTATCTTCTTAATGTCTGATTATCCGTAACTAATCGAGTTCGACCCAATAGATACCCCGCTCATTCTGTGCTAGCGGAGATGTAGATGTAGATAGACGAAGAAATAGGGGGGGGTTTAGGGGGTGCAACCTCCCTAGGACTCAATGCCTTACTTACGAATGGTGGAACACTAGGAAATGGACAGTAGAGCGGAAAAATTAATAGAAATGTAAACAATAGAAAACTTTTTAATACAGTTGCTGAAAAACTGATTTATGTAGCTTTTTCGAAGCATTTTGGCAATGCCACAGTTCAATTGCACGAAGCTGTCTACTTTGTTTTTAGTGTACAGTAAAATGCTGCATTTTCAATTCATATTAACTACGAGTATATTCGCCAAAGAGCTTTTACATCAGATTGGGCACACCTTGACGCTATAATCATGACGGTAAGTTGACACCCGGGGTACTTCTGCCCGGAATTAGAATTCCGAGACAGGGACCCACTATAACCACTGAGTTCGGTAAGGAACTTCGTCTGGCAAAAAGTGTGCCATTCCATTTACACATCCATTTACTCATTTCTCATCTTTGAGGAGTGGCTGGAGAGGTATCCGCGTCCTCATCTTCCGCATGACGCAGGTCCTCATCGGACTTGGTAAGTTCGGGAAGTTCCTGCATCGGATTCATGTGGCATCTCTCTTGCCACTCCACAAACTGAAGACTTAATGGCGTGACATGTGGCATGAACAGTGCTGGGTTGCGACAGTCACAGCACCCATATTGCAGTGCCGCGATTTGTCCCTGCAGCGGAGTTTCGCTTGCTACTTGCCCTGAGGCTCGTGGCAAGATCTCTCGGGAATCAAAGCTGTGACATACTTTCCGCACTTGCATATTTATGTAGGTACTATTTGTAACTTAATTTCGTTACATTGCAGACGCTAACGAACGATTTCGCACTGGATGCGCTCGCGTTTTATTCAGTTGTGTTATGACCTATATTTCCTCTTCTTCTTATCCCTTAGACTTTCTATAGCTACGTACAGATTACAGCCGAAACCAATAACCTATCTGTCACATATCGGAGATAGAAAAACAAATGAAACAACAGAAAACATGATAATTTTTGTATTGTATCATTTGTTTTACAATCTCCAGTATGCCAAAACTGGAGATCGATAGGTTATTGATTTCGGCAGGAAAACTACTAGATTAAGATAGGTCAATCTGCATTGAGGAAAGAGCCCAAATTAAAAACACGGCCTGGTTATCAATCAGTGATCCCTGTAATAATTAAGTACTTAGGTACGTTAAATAATTAATATTAGAGCAAGCGAAGACATTTTAATGGAGCGTAACTTGGATGTTATGCTGTATTGTAACAAATAACGTTAAATTTCCTATTAATAGCCTACTTTCATAATTATCAATAATTATATCGTGTTGTGGAAAATTGTTTTTCGAATTGTTACACACGGTCTGTTATACTCCACGCGGTAAATACGACCCTAATTGAAAGGTCTTTCTTTATTACTATGATTGTAGTAAAAAGATAATAACCGACTCTAGTCGGACTCTCGTCTGATGACCTATAAGGTTTAAAAAAATCAAGTTACATTATTCATATTATACGTCTATATTTAAATTTTTATTTTCGTATCCTCATTATAATCTAGCTAAGTTTATTTTGTATTGTATTTCAAATTTTGTATCACGATTTTCGTCCGATTTTCCTTGTAATTCAACGAATATAAAACTCCGCACTTTCAACACTACAGCGCTAACAGTTTGGTATAGGTAGGGTCATATAGAATCAAAATCTATGGTTGCTAGGAACAGTAGCAATTTCATGTACCTACCAGCGAGGGCTTAGGTGTGATTCGTGCGCAGCAAAATGCGACAGACATCCAACTTCAAATGTACACAGTTACTGTTATATTTGAAACAGCTGAATAACGCGTTAAAACGCTCGAAAGCATTACACGACCTTATTATTAATACTAGCTAATAATACTGCCTAATTATTCCACGCACTAGCTTAACACTCGATGCCTCCGGCGTACATAATGTCAACACTGTTTCAGCAAGCCAGCCAAAGGTTACTCGTTTCTCGCAAACCGGTATAAACTACCCCTGCGTTACCTAAATTAACGGCAGGAATATCTAACGCAGTTGTTTTTCGACAGCAGGTTTTATTTATAGTGAGAGTAAAAGCTCACTTACCTCCAACCACCTGGCAGAGAGTCATTATTGCCCTCCTTCAGCTGAGTAGTACTCGCGCTTTGAAGACTAGGAACGTTCACTCTGGAACAAAAAATACACTAGTTTGAGCCAATCTCACAGCCCCACAACGCTAAAGCAGATTGCAGATCTATTTTTAATTTAAAACGCTTCACAATTGAAGATTACCCTAGATTACTTTGTAAAGTATTTCAGGGTTAGCAAATTGGAAAATCTGGAAAACATATGGAAGGTCCTTCTATTGGCTTCGTTATATTAACCATTGTTTCAGTGAACAATGAGCTGTAATCTAAGACCTCGTCAACAAAGTAGTGGGCTGTGCTTCATTGAAAACTGACGGGGAAAGATCATTCGAGAGTGCTCTTCCAGCCGATTCCACGTGCTTGAGGCAACATGTGTTGTGTTGTGTGTGTGTGTGGGTGTATGTGTGTGTTTGTGTGTGTGTGTTGTCTACTTACATTTTCTTATTGGCTACCGATGGCTCCACAATCAGGGGCAGGCCACAATACGAGTAACCTGCAACAACAGAAGAAACGTTAGAATTTAAATGTGGTAAATTAGCTTCCACCCGCGACTTCATCCGCGTGTTCAAGAATCGGGATAAAAAGTAGCCTATGTTCTTTTCCATGTCAAAGGACATATGCATACCAAATTTCATTTAAATCCGCCGTTTTTTTGCCGGGAACGTGTTGAAGTTTGGATGAAGATTGGATGTTTATTACTTAATCATGTGATTAAGTAATAAACATCCACGCTTTCACATTTATAATATTAGTTAGGATAATACTAAGTTTACAATAGGAAAAAAGAAATTCAGGAAATACTCTGCTAGAAAATAACTCCCTTGTAAATAACTATTCAAGAAATACAAACTTGTCTTGTACCCTAGATATCTGTATCCTTCACAAGATTTAAAAACAAAGTAAGTAACTTTTTATTTACTAAATCACTAGCTACTGCCGGCTTAGCCCGAGTGAAAGTAGATTTCTCCTAACAAACTTTGGACTCTCTGTTTCATCCCCTTAAGGGGTTAATTTTGGAAAATCCCCGTTTAGTGCTCACCTACATCATATAAGGAAACCTTATAGAGAATTTCACAATTCTTGGCACTGTAGTTTCGGCTGTGCGTTGATGTCAGTCAGTCAGTTGGTATTTTCTTTTTATATACGTATGTACATAGATTAACTATAGCCTCCCCTTTTCTTGAAGTGAAATGTAGTACAGTATGTCATCGTACGAAAGTTTCATGACGACGAATTATTAATGTTTGATGTACATATTCAAGTAAACTAAACTAGTAACTATTAATTGGGTTTCTTCCTGAATGTTATATGTACAAAACCTACAGTAAAAATAACTTCTTTTACAACTTTTAATTAATACAGGTAGCCATTACAGAAAGTTTCGACATTTGAGTGGTTGCAAGGTTCTACTGTTTCACTTCGGTGTAAAATTACTATTTTGCTTCATTTATTTTCAGCGAATACCATCGTTCCATCACTTAGGTTCTAATAGACTAATAGAATGTAAGTATATTCAATTCATACACATAAATATCAGAGTTTTTGTAAATATATTCAATTCATACACATAAATATCAGAGTTTTTGTAAAAACTGATACGATTTACGGTATTTTTCTCTGTAGGAATTCGTTTATGATAATCATAGCAATATTATTCCTTTTACTACACATTTTAAAGTATAAACTGTTGCGTCATCAGAAACAGTTACGGTCCAAGGCAGCTGTCAAAATGTGAAGACCAGGTTGACAGAATACACATGATTATGTAGATTCAGTATCTTGACCTCCGATAGAACTACGTCAATAGAATTCTGCGTCCTCTTCACACTATTAACTAACAAGGACTTTAATCCTACTAAGACACACAATTATATTTATATGATTCCTTAGTAACTCACCATGCAGTTTGTCTATGGCCCGATCTGCAGCTGATTGGTCAGGGAAATCGACAAAAGCGTAACCTCCTCTCTTCACAGAGATATCAGCAACAGTCAGATTCTGTTCGGCGAATAGCTGTCGCACAGCTGCTTCGTCGGCTTCTATGGGTAAGTTGCCTATGTACAATTTGTTCATAGCAGAAACAGACTTCATTGGCTCACTCATTTTAGTAGTAATACGTATTTCAGGGAATATGTTTCCGAATCCGATAACAAAGTCGCAAAACTACGACATTCACGTCCAACACCAGCGGCCAGTCGGTTTTCTTTTGTCTTCAATTGTATTGAATAAATCTGACTGACGTCAATCTAAAAATCGAACTACAATCAGTTATAAAAAAGCTACAACGCGACGGCCATGCTTATTTAATCGTTCTTCCCAGAAAAGAGATTCTTTCAGAAAGTTTTAAACTGTTATGAAATTTCTAAAGACACTTTATTGCAAACATTTAGAAAAATAGTGAGGTGAAAAATTATTTTATAAAACTCTCTGAGCCTGTTTTAGATACGCTATCAAGCTCGCTGGCTTCTTTGAAGTACTTACCGCCTACGCTTTGAATTTTCTTGTCTTTTGAAAATAAAATCAACAGCTTTTTGCATAATTATGTTTTCAATTTATGCAGTAGTTACGATTTAGTTGGTGAAAGAAAGAAGGAAAGAAATAGTAAATTTCGACACAAGTGGAGAAAGAAGTTCGTCATTGCAACCGAGGTGAAATGCACCTGAGCCGTACACTTTCGAGGGTGTTATGGACCCGAGGGCTACAGTGGCAAATCTCCACGTGTATCAAAAGCTGTTTATCTTTACACTCACGAAGAAATATTTTTCTTGAAAACTATACGACGCATTTTTGTTTATTTTGTACTGAAGAAAATACAAATGAAGTATTTAAAATTAGCCATACATTTTAGTTTTGATTTAGATTGCAGTAGGCTTTCACAAATACTTTTTACCTCGATCACAATATTTGGTGGCGTAGCATCTAAACTAGACTTGCAAAGAATAGTCGGACTATTCGGCTGCTTTTATTACTTTCGGCTGAAAGCCGAATACTTAAGTAATATATTTTGTTATAGGGAGATAATTAGTAAAATGAAAAAAAAAAACGATTCATTACGTATAGATTCATATTTCTCTTATAATCACATATGGGCGAAGCATCAGGGAAGCCCGCGAAATTCAAATCTTCTTACGTTATTTGTAATTTGCAGGCCAGTGGTAGATTGTATGAAGTTAAAAATACCTTTTGCGACTGTGAAACTGGCCTGCAAATGTAAGAGAATTTGAATTTCGCGGGCTGCCCTGACGCTTTCACCTTAAGTAGTCATTGGTATGTAACACAGTAAATAATCATCTTCTGAATTAGAAAAAATAATGATTCTATTAGTCCGGTCAATTTAGACACCCTTCTTCTTCTTCTTCTTCTTCCTGCCCTTATCCCATATTATTTGGGGTCGGCGCAACATGTTTTTTTCTTCCATTCTGTCCTATCACCCGCCATGCTATCATCAACTCCCTTTTCTTTCATATCAGTCCTCACACAATCCATCCATCTTTTCTTTGGTCTCCCTCTTCCTCTCCATCCGTCCACATGTAAATTCATAACTGCTTTCGTAACATGCATTTCATCCCTTCTCATTACATGACCATACCAAGACAAACGATTTCCTTTCAGCTTTTCAGTCACTGGTGCCACTTTCAAACTTCCTCTAATATACTCATTTCTCACTTTATCCATTCTTGTCACACCACACATCCATCTCAGCATCCTCATCTCCGCTACATGCAATCTTTTTTCATCCGTCTTTTTCACAGCCCAACATTCTGATCCATACAGTACGACAGGTCTTATCACGGACTTGTAGATTTTACCCTTCAGCTTGAAGGGCATCCGTGGGTCACAGGTTGTTCCCGTGACCTGTCGCCATTTCATCCATCCTGCGTTGATCCGACGTGTTACGTCCCGGTCTACCTCACCATCCCCTTGGACAAGCGACCCGAGGTACCGAAAGTCGGAACAGATTGGTATGGGCGTTCCGGCTAGAGCTAAAGGCACAGGATTGGAGAGACCGCCGAAATCGCAGAACAAGTACTCCGTCTTGTTTCTACTCAATTTCAGGCCAACACTCTCCAGTCTATGACACCACACCTCCAATCTGCTCTGGACCTCCAGGCCACTCTCAGCAACCAGCACAATGTCGTCGGCAAACAGCATACACCAAGGGGCCTCTTCCTGGATGTCTGACGTCAAAGCGTCGATTATCAGCAGGAAGAGGTAAGGGCTGAGAGCCGAACCCTGATGTAAGCTGACCGCCACATTGAAGCTGCCACTAGTGCCCGCTGCAGCCCGGACTTGAGTACTGCAGCGACTGTACATAGCTCGGATCAACTGCACATACTTCCCAGGCACACCTTTCTCCTTAAGGGCCCACCACAGAACCTCACGAGGTACCCGGTCGTATGCCTTTTCGAGGTCAACGAATACCATGTGCAAGTTTTTATGTGCACCTCTGTATTTCTCGCACAACTGGCGTATAGCAAAAATGGCATCCGTTGTACCCCGACCAGGCATAAAACCGAACTGGTTCTGTGAAATTTCACTCTCTTCTCTCAACCGCCTCTCAATAACTTTCTCCCAAGCTTACAATAATTCGTACTTGGCTGAATATTGGTAGGATTGTTTAATACACTATTATAAAGGAAATGTGAAAAGTCCTCATCGATCCGGCAAGTGCAAAAAAATTTACTCGGGATAATTGTCTGATCTACAATTTTTTTCTGAGCTAATTTTATAATAAAACTTACCATTTTGCTGAAAATCGCGAAAAATCCGTTTTTGTGATCTTTGACCCCGAGTAAATTTTATTTGCACGTGCATCGATAAGGACTTTTCATATTTCCTTTATAATAGTGTATTGAACAATCCTACCAATATTCAGCCAAGTGGGAATTTTTGTAACCTCACCCCTTTTTAGGGTTCCGTACCTCAAAAGGAAAAAACGGAACCCTTATAGGATCACTTTGCTGTCCGTCTGTCTGTCTGTTTGTCTGTCTGTCTGTCTGTCAAGACCCTTTATCTCAAGAACGCGTGAAGGTATCAAGTTGAAATTAAAACTATATACTCAAGTCTGCGGTCCCTTCAAACCGTGTAAAAAACAAACTTGTAAATTGACGGGAAAAAAAGATACGCCCGTTTATGTTGCAAAAAACGTACATTTCGACACTGTCAGAGGAATCAAAATTCATAGGGTACTTCCCGTTGACCCATAATCTTGAAATTTGGCATGACGCAAGGTATTATAGCACTAATATAGGGAAAAAACTGAAAATTCGTTGTTACGTCACAAGTTTTTTTTTTGAAAAATCTTCTATTTTCGATTCGGGAATTGAACTATTTTTATAGCTGAATTGAAGGTATCGAGTTGAAATTAAAGCAATATATTAATTCCGTAGTCCCTTGAAGCTGTGCAAAAATCAAACTTGTAAGTTGACGGGAAAAAAAGATACGCACTAATATAGGGAAAAGTCTGAAATTTGAATATTTGTAGTTACGTTACAACAATTTTTATTTTTGAAAAATCTTCAAGATTCGATTCGAGAATTGAACTGTTTTCATATGTAGGTTGGTACGGAGCCCTCAGTGCGCAAGTCCGACTCTCACTTGCCCGGTTTTTTAGTCTAATATGAGCGAACTATATGTATTTGAATTATTGTCGTAATCAAAGTTTTGAAGGGTAAGCTTCTCATTTCTTTTACAATAATTTTTAAGTAGTCATTGGTACATAAAACAGGTACTTACATAATTTAATATTCTTATTATTACGTATTAGAATTGTTAAGATTTTTCTGTCCATTTGAATTATTTTCATAATCAAAATTTAGAAGGGGAAAGTTATGGTGCAAAAAGATTATTTTTTCTGCATTTTTAGGAAGTAGTTTACTTCTTTTTTTCTCGTAGGCTATGCCTAAATGGCGTGAGCATAAAAAGAGTTAACCAATTCAAATATCTGGGTCATATACTTACCAGCGACCTGAAAGACAATGCAGATATTGAGAGGGAGCGCAGGGCACTGGCGGTCCGCGGTAATATGTTGGCTCGTAGATTCTCCCGCTGTGCAGACCAGGTCAAAATAACACTTTTCAAGGCTTATTGTCAGGGTCTGTATGCGGGGGGTCTATGGGTCAGCTACACTAAAAGGTCGCTAGATGTCCTGCGCGTCCAGTACAACAACATTTTTAGAATGCTATTGGGGCTGCCCCGGTTCTGTAGTGCGTCGAAGATGTTTACGCAGAACCGTACTGACGGCTTCCACGCAATCGTGCGGAAGAAGATAGCGTCGCTGGCAAGTAGAACCCGGGCCAGTGCTAATAGCATTCTACAAACAGTGGCCGAGAGCGTGTTTTGTCCTTTTCTGAGGCATTTTGTGGAGAGGATGACCGAGTTAAAAACTTGTTCATCCTCTGTACAAAGTGTCTAAAGGGCGGCCATAAGGATTTTTATAAAACGGACATTATTTACTAACACTAGTTATAAGGTATTTTACTAACACTGTGGATTTCTGTTATCCGACTTATTAAAAAAATTAAATTAAATTATGCCAGTTTCAGAGTATGTACTTACATGTTTTGGCGCAAAAATCCAGCCGTATACTTTTGCCTAATATTCGGCTATTCGATCAGGGGGCTCACCGAATA
Source organism: Mythimna separata (assembly GCA_030763345.1). Lineage (NCBI taxonomy): Eukaryota > Metazoa > Arthropoda > Insecta > Lepidoptera > Noctuidae > Mythimna > Mythimna separata. The sequence continues at coordinate 12,831,825 of CM061167.1, read as the reverse complement.
TTCGGTATACTGCCGAATATACTATTCGTTACAAGATCAATTTTATTTTTCACAAATAACATAAAAGAATAAGAGTTTTCTTTTTTTTTTGTTTTGGCTTCGCACTGTTTGCACATTTAGTCAGTGACAAGTTTAGAAATTACTTAGTTTTCGGTCACATTAAGTTACTTTGAGTTTCATTAGAATGCACCTGTAACATAATCTCATGTTTTTGCAGTTTTTAGCAGTAATCAAGTAATAAGTCGATCAGTCAGACTTCTAGGCAAGCTTTGCTGACGTAGTCAATAGTATTATAAAATCCTGAGCCATTTTCCTGGAATCCCGCCTGTTTCGATGATTCCACATACCTATTGGTCAGCTGTGTATGTCTACACAGCTTTGATTAGGACAGATTGAGATACAAAACTACACGTCTTTTTTAGGGTTCCGTAGCCAATTGGCAAAAACGAAACCCTTATAGTTTCGCCATGTCTGTCCGTCCGTCCTCGCTTAAAGGCTCCCCCACACAGGTGCGTTATTATCGGTCGATAATATCGCATGCGTTACTGCGATATCTGTTTTCAGTGCATTTTGTATTAGGACGGTCATGTAGTTGCACACTGCTGCGATAATAACGCTGCAATGGAAGTGGGACGTTGCGTTTCTCCGTCCTGCGATATTGCGATATAAGTTCTAGAATATTTTGTATCAGGACGCAAACGACCGTACACACATCTGCGATAATAACGGCGCCCTCTCGTAAGAAATATCGGACGATAAAAACGCAGTTGTGTGCAAGGAATCAGGACGCATTAACGCAATACCGCATGCGATATTATCGACCGATAATAACGCGGCTGTGTGGGGGAGCCTTAATCTCTGTGACCGTTAGCTCTAGAAAGCTGAAATTTGGTACCAATATGTATGTCAATCACGCCGACAAAGTGCAAAAATAAAAATTGGAACAAAATGTTGTATTAGGGTAGCCCCCCTATATGTAAAGTAAAAAGCGATTTTTTTTAAATTTCAACCCTAACGTGTGATATGTTAGAAAGGTATTTAAAAATGAATAATCATTTTTTGTTAATATCAATAATTTCGGAAATAATCGCTTCAAAAGTAAAAAACAATGTGTCCTCCCCTCTAACTTTTGAACCACAAGTTTAGAAAATATGAAAAAAATCTAGAAAGTAGAGCTTTATAAAGACTTTCTAGGAAAATTATTTTGAACTTGATGGGACGAACAGTTTTTGAAAAGTTGGGGACACTTATTGTGACGGACGGGAAACTACGGAACCCTACACTGAGCGTGGCCCGACACGGTCTTGGCCGGTTTTTACATAGCCTGAGTTGGGTGACAGCAGAACGAAAATATGCATTTTTAAGATGAGAGAAAAGGATAGATAGCTACATTGTATAATTTGGAAAACTGTCACCGAAACCATCCTATAACAAATTTAATATTAATTTTACATCACAATATCCACAAGGAATCATTTTACGAGTAATTAAAAAAGCCACTGCGAGCGAAGTTCGCTCGAAAAAATCCCGCCTTAAACTACAAAGAATAAGTTAATAGTTTAATACTCTTTTCCCGCGCTTAACCCCGTGGCTTAACCTTTGCAAGTCGAAGGAGAAGCCAAGGTATACCGTTATACATCCTAAAAAAATGAATTACTTTTGAAAGGTAATCAAAAGAAATTCATTTTTTTTTCAAATTTTTGTACTTCACGTATTTGTTAATTAGTTGGTCATAACAAATTATTGTATACTAGCTTTTACCCGCGGCTTCGCTCCCGTCAAATGACTACCCTACATATCCTACGCTACCCTACCCTACCTTCCCTACCTACCCTACATTACCCTACCTACCCTACACTACACTACACTACCCTACACTACCCTACACTGCACTACACTACCCTACACTACCCTACACTACCCTACACTACCCTACACTACCCTACACTACCCTACACTACCCTACACTACCCTACACTACCCTACACTACCCTACACTACCCTACACTACCCTACACTACCCTACACTACCCTACACTACCCTACCTACCCTATTTTTCTTAACTTTTTTTTTTAGAATTTTTCTCTCCGTAAAAACCATCATTGAACTTCGAAGAACATTTAAAAAAAAATCAGCCAAATCGGTCAAGCCGTTTTCATGTTATGTCGTGACAACGGAAAACGGGTTTCATTTTTATATATATAGACTAGCTTTTACCCGCGGCTTCGCTCCCGCCAAATGACTACCCTACATATCCTACGCTACCCTACCCTACCTTCCCTGCCTACCCTACACTACACTACACTACCCTACACTACACTACACTACACTACTCTACACTACCCTACACTACCCTACACTACCCTACACGACCCTACACTACCCTACACTACACTGCACTACACTACCCTACACTACCCTACACAACCCTACACTACCCTACACTACACTACACTACCCTACACTACCCTACACTACCCTACACTACCCTACACTACCCTACACTACCCTACACTACCCTACACTACACTACCCTACACTACCCTACACTACACTACACTACACTACACTACACTACCCTACACTACCCTACACTACCCTACACTATCCTACACTACACTACACTACTCTACACTACTCTACACTACCCTACACTACCCTACACTACCCTACACTACCCTACACTATCCTACACTACCCTACACTACCCTACACTACACTACACTACACTACACTACCCTACACTACCCTACCTACCCTACACTACCCTACACTACACTACACTACACTACACTACCCTACACTACCCTACCTACCCTACTTTATCTAACGTTTTTTTTTTAATTTTTTTCTCCGTAAGAACCATCACTGAACTTCAAGGAACATTTAAAAAAAAAATCAGCCAAATCGGTCAAGCCGTTTTCATGTTATGTCGTGACAACGGAAAACGGGTTTCATTTTTATATATATAGAAGATAAGTACATAAGTATTATTCCTAAACATAATTTAAATCTATATATATAAAAGAAAGTCGTGTTAGTTACTCCACTTATAACTCAAGAACGGTTGAACCGATTTAGCTGAAAATTGTCAGGGAGGTAGATTAGAGCCAGGAAAAGGACATAGGATACTTTTTATACCGAAAAATTCGAAAAAAAAATTGTACAAAACCTTTGGTCTTCTATTTATCGATTAGTGTACGGTGGGTAGGGTAGTGTAGGGTAGTGTAAGGTAGTGTAGAGTAGTGTAACGTAGTGTAGTGTAGGGTAGTGTAGGGTAGTGTCGGGTAGTGTAGGGTAGTGTAGGGTAGTGTAGGGTAGTGTAGGGTAGTGTAGGGTAGTGTAGGGTAGTGTAGGGTAGTGTAGGGTAGTGTAGGGTAGTGTAAGGTAGGTAGGGTAGTGTAGTAGGGTAGTGTAGTAGGGTAGTGTAAGGTAGGTAGGGTAGTGTAGGGTAGTTTAGGGAAGGTAGGGTAGTCCTTTGACGGGAGCGAAGCCGCGGGCAAAAGCTAGTTCTAATTAAATATAAAAAACCCTTCAACCACCACGGAAAAAAAAAACCACGGAAGATATCCCGTAAGTGACAATTTAAACCCTTCAAAATATCTGCCTCTTTACTGAAAAAAAAAAACAAAAATAATCACCTTTGACCGTGTCGAAAGAGAAAACTAGGTACTTCTTATGAAAAATTAAAAAAAAACATGAGGTTGATGTACATGGCATGATGAACCTAATCGTAGTGCCATAAGAGTCAGTTTTCGAGGATGTGTATTGAATTTTTTTTTATTTGTGACACGCACTTGACAAACTACAATAAAATAAAAAACTGTTCAAGTGCGAGTCCGACTCGCGCCCTGAGGGTTCCGTACAAACTTGTCTATGAAATAACAGTTCAATTCTTGAATCGAGTCTTGAAGATTTTTTATTTTTTTTTCTTGTGGCGTAACAACAAATTTTCGGTTTTCAAACTTTTCCCTATATTTGTGCTATAATGCCGTACTCCGTGTCAAATTTCAAGATTCTATGTCAACGGGAAATACCTTATGAATTTTGATTACTTTGATAGTGTCGAAATGTACGTTTTTTGCAATATAAAAGGGCATATCTTTTTTTCCGTCAACAAGTTTGATTTTCGCAAGGCTTCAAGGGCCCGCGGATCTCATTATATGGTTTTAATTTGAACTCGATACCTCCAACATAACTATGAAAACAGTTTTATTCTCTAATCGAGTCTTCAAGGGACCGCAGACTTGAGTCTAGATAGTTTTAATTTCAATTTGATACCTTCTCGTGTTCCCGAGATAAAGTGTCTTGACAGACAGACAGACGGACAACATAGTGATCCTATAAGGGTTCCGTTTTTCCTTCTAAGGGGAGGGGACCCGAAAAAGCAACTACGAGATACGCAAACGCAAGTGTAGCAAGACCGAAAATTTAGGCAAACTGTGGAAATCGTTGAATCGATATTACAAACCTGGTGCAAACAACAGCATTTTAGTCAAAACTGTTGGCTGCTGGACGAAGGCACTAAGCATCGTTTCTACCTTCAACCAACGGATTCTCGAGGTCTCCATCAGGGCACTGGTCCATCTTATGAGATGACTACCAATGCTACCTTTTAGGCAGGTAATTTCACCGACATACGAGAACTTGTCAGCAGTCAGGTCTTTTAGAAATTTTTGCTATGTGTTTTGTGTGTTATATGGCTTCCAATGATATGGGGCTTGGCTCGACGCGAGATCAAACCTCATAATATATGCTACGAGGATGATGAAGAATAAATTCTGTGGAAAATTGATGTGTTTTTTATACTCAACATTTTTTTTCTTCTTTTTTGTCCACACCTGCTAAATGACCAGGTCCATCTTGCTCTGTTTGGTGAAGTAAGAAGCGTATTACCTAATGGAAACGCATCGGCATGTGTAATGTCAAACAAACTCAACAAGTTTGTAACAAGCTCATGTCTTTGCTCCTCGAATACTTACGTCTTGGGTTTTGTTGGTTTTTTTTTTTTTGCATTTATCTCCAAAATGAGTAAGACAATAGGTAACAGCGCGGTCGCCGGCTACCGCTCGAGGATTCATCAGTATACGTGCCTTTTCCTAATAAATAACAAACTCACGAATAGTACTCGTAAGATTCACGTTTGAATGACAATGGCACAAAGTTCATATTTTCTCAATCTTTTATTGCACCTCCCAATAATCTTCTCTGCATCACCCAAAGGTTTACTGGTAGAAAATACCTAAGGCATTAAGTCCGCCTTTGTACCTTTATGTGCATCAAGTGTAAAAATAAATAAATCAGTGTTTTCACAAGTTTCATTTCATATCATCGCATTTTCACTTCAGTGTTTTCTCGAGTGTTACATACAGCACAGAACTGTCAACACTTGTCTATTAGAAAGTATTATTGAACCCGTAAGTTGGTTTTATCCTTCCCCTATCAAAAATATTCCTTTTGTGAGACTGCGTTATCCTACCGACTTGTTGACAGAATGAAAATTATGCGTATAAACAAGTAGTAACAAGCACTTGATAAGTTAGTTGTGACACGCCAAAGCAAAGTTCTGATGTGTATCGATGCAAGTCGGTAAGTACCGGTTGCTTTGGTTCTAAGTACATGTTTTGTTTACAATCACTTAAACACCATTCAAACGAAATTAGAGGGGTATGGTAATAATTCACAAACAAATCTATTTTAATTTTTAACAAATGATCGTGTTCATCACATAAACATTTGTCCTGGGTGGGAATCGAACCTACATCTTCTGGTATAGCAGTCAGAGCCACTAACAACTAGACCAACAGGTCAGTTAATGGCCTGCGCAAGTGTAACAATTAGCATTATCGGCCATGTATTGTTCCCACTGTTGGGTCTCAGTCCTCTAAGAGAGGGAAAAAGCCGTAATGCACCATGCGGATCCAGAATGAATTGGTGGATGTCACATGTCTTCGAATTTTTGATTCTAGGACATCCCGTTTTCCTCACGATGTTATCCTTCACCGTTTTAAGAGCAGCGGTGAATAAATTTTATAGTACACAAAAAAAAAATACACAAATTAACTAATGCGTCTGGCTAAGTTTGAACCCGCGACCTTACAACTTGCAAGTTGGGGCAGTTACTACTGGGCCACCACTGCTCGTCCCTACTGTAGTCACACATATACCAATATCATATTAAAATTTGGTTTACAGTATGACTCATCGCCATGGTGAGATTTTTTGTCACGTTTCAGGAAAATTATTCCATTTAGCTCCGTCCCATGACGTTTGAATCCCCAACCGGTCCTATGAGACCGCGCTGTTATTGTTTTACTATTGTGTCTCGTTTCGCGGGTATCTGAGTAATTAAACGCACAAATTGATGAAATTTTATTTCCCGTCCATCACAATTGACTTTGAAATTTTATTAAACAAATGTCAGCTGAAGGTAGGTACACGGGCGAGCTTAAACCACAATTGGGTTTTCTTTCAGCAAAACTTATCTGAATGAGAGGTACATTTTAAAGTGTATTTTTAATCTCTGAGACTAAAATGGCATTACGTGGGTGGTCACACTTGTCACAACACAAAAGAACTGGCATTATTTTTATTATAAGTGACATTTGCCTTTGTCAATGTTGTCTCGGGCTATAAAAAACAGACTTTACTTTTGAGGATAATTATTGCACAACAAAACTTCAGCTAATTAATTAAATCATATTAGCCCGGTCAATTTAAACATTCAAGGTTGCAATAATTCGCACCCAGCTGAAAATTCATATGATTGTTCAACATACCATAATAAATGAAACCTAAAAAGTCCTCATCGATCACCTGAAAAAAACAAATGTAGGGTCACCAAAATGATTTTATCGCGAATTGCAGCTAAACGGTAAGTTTGACATAGGGTCGGGTGTCTCACATTGAACCAGGCAGCTACATTGAACCACCGCCGAATCTCGAAAATGCGACATTGCCAAACCGCACTAATATGAGTGAAAGAGAGGTATTTACGTTCCGTTCCTGCCCACTAGTTTGCGTGGCGATCGCGTGCAAAGTGGCTGTGTGAGGAGTATTCGAAAGCAAACTGACCCAAAAAGTAAATATTTTTTGCCAATTTCATTCTTTTTTAGCTTTTTTCGTTTAAATAATATCAATTTATTTATATATACACTGTTTTCTACGGTTATTTAGCAATTAACGTTTGAATCCCCAACCGGTCCAATGAGACCGCGCTGTTATTGTTTTACTATTGTGTCTCGTTTCGCGGGTATCTGAGTAATTAAAAGCGCTATAATTCGTGATTTTAAGAGATTGATTGGCCGGTAAAATTTTGAGTTTAGTGATAAAACGTGGTGTGTCTCACATTGAACCACCTGAGGGTGTTACACATTGAACCACGGTTTACTGTGTACACCCCAGTCGTTAAAGGAGTGTTTTTTACAATTATTTTAATTTAATTTTAATTTGTTATATTATGGAAGGTACTTTTGTTTTTATAATTAAAAACTGTTACTTTTGTTTTTATTATTAAAATATGATAAGAATTTGACTGAAAAGGTTTTGTGATGTATAAAACTAAGACTCTCGGTTTAATTGCATATGATTTAAAGTGATTTTTATAAATATAAGGCTGATTTTTATTATTACTGTTTATTATTATAACAAAGTATTTACCTTATAAATCGAACTCGTAGACATCGTCAATAAGGTGTCTCAATGTGGACGATACCCTGGTTAAATGTGTACCACCTGTGGTACTCATTGAACCAAAAATCATTTTTCATAAAAACCTGTTTTACACCGAAACTAAAAGGAAAATGAGAAATTAATGTTTTACAAAATTGAAGCTAAATAAATATGCTAACTATACCTACACAAAAAATTAAAGGCATTGATTGAACATCCAGCCCACTATGAGACTTTGAAATTTACCTGGTTCAATGTGGGACAACTTACCATAAATTTAGCCCAGACAATAATTGTAGATCAGATATCTACAATTGTAGTTTTTTTTAGATATAATGTATTTAACAGATAGTTAGCAGATTGCCTTGGAACCATCTAGAGAGAATATGTGATGATGTCCTCGAGATAAAGGGTCTTGAACTCTTGATAGACAGACAGACGAACGGACAACAAAGGGATCCTATAAGGGTTCCATTTTTCCTTTTGAGGTACGGAACCCTAAAAATTTCAAAATCTGTCCATTACTGATCGAGATATCGGCGAACATACACAAAAAAGAACCGGCCAGTTGTGTGTCGGACTACACTCAGAGTAGTGTCCCGTCCATTACAATTAGTATCCTAACTTACTAAAACACAGTTACAAATTCCCACACAATTAATAACTCACACCCGTCCTGACCCCATCAACTCAGGAAAAATCTTAACAGCGCGAAGTAGACGCCACCAAAAGTACAGCGCCATCTCTCGGGATGTTGAGTTACTTATTTATACAAACTAGACTGGGTTATGTATACTATTTTATATCATGGTTTGTTGAGTTACAAAAATAATGTGTTAAGTATTGCTTTCATTAAGTGACCAACATGCAAATAAATATTTAAAAACCGGCCAAGAGCGTGTCGAGCCACGCTCAGTTTAAGATTCCTTAGTTTCCCGTCCATCAAAATAAGTGTCCCCACATTTTTTTATTTTTGGAGTTAAAACTAGACTAGAAAACTGACTATAATATATGTTGGGTTTTCAGTGGTAATTTTGGATTGCGTGAACCGATTTTAATAATCCTTTTTTTATTTGAAAGAAGATAGGTACTTAGGTACTTTAAGGGCCTATTTCACCACCTATCATTAAGTTTCGAGTATCTTACTTGACAGATAATTTCATACAAATTCTGTCAAATTTTTGAATTTATTCAGTGAGTAGTGCCTACTCGGACATTGTGAAACAGGCCCTAAGGATAATAAAATATGTAACCTAAGTTAAAAAAATGCTTATAAGTAACTACGGTTTAAAAAAAATACCTATAAATATAACTTCAAACTTAGTTCAGAAATAATTTTGCACAATTTTTCAACCCTCACTACCTACGTAATAACGTAACCCAAAATAATTTTCCTGAAAGGGTTTATAAAGTTCTATTTTTCCATATTTTCTAAACTTATGGTTCAAAAGTTACGGGGGATTGGGGGAAACATCTATTTTTACTTTTGGGGCGATTTTTTCCGAAAATATTAACTTTATCAAAACAATGATTTTAGTTAACCCCTATTCATTTTTACATACCTTTCCAACAATACATAACACGTTAGGGTTGAAATGAAAAAATAATCACTCCCCACTTTGCGTGTAGGTAATAAAACATTTTTTCCACTTTTTATTTTATCACTATGTCGGTCGGCGTGATTGATATAGGTACATATTGGCACAAATTTCAGCTTTCTAGTGCTAACGGTCACTAAGAATATCCGCGGACGGACAGAAGGACAGACAGACATGGCGAAACTAAAAGAGTTCCTAGTTGACTACGGAACCCAAAAAATACTACTAATAGACAAACATAGAACCTCCTTTTTGAAGTCGGTTAAAAATCATCTCTTTTCCACGTCAATAAACAAGTTCCATAAAATGTTAGTAAGAATGAAAAAATATTCTTGCAGCCTACGACAAACTATTAAACAGTTTCAAACTAAACCACTTTCAGCTTTAGACTTCAGCAAGTATTCATGGGTACTAGCCTAGAAAAAATAGCTCTGTTGTAGGTAGACTGAACTGTACCAACCTTAGGAACGGTTGGAGCATTGAAGTTACATATTTTTTAATGTTTTCTTTCATTGTTTCCAAAAGACTGGCGGCATTGCCACGCCTGTATGGCAATGCTTATCCTAATTTAAACCTAGTCAGTGACTACCAAAATCAACAAAGAAGTAGCTAAAGTTTTGAATCTAAAACGGTAAAAACTAGACAAACGAAATTTGGTGAGTTTGATAAGTCTGCTAGTAAGGTAGTTATTGGGTTTAATCACAGAAATCTTTCTATGGGTTTAATAGCTAGCTTTTTTCTGGGAATTGCTCTCAAGAGTTATCGAGACGGAAACCATAAAATTTCGAAACGAAACGCCCTGCTCACGGGGGTGTTACGTCGCCCCCAGTTCTGTATGTCTGCTACTTGGCCACACAATAAAATACCATAGGTCATGAGACGCTATGGAAATAACTAAAATAGACCGTGTTGCGTCAACATCGGCGGCGGCGTTTTGTTCAACTTTTCTGAAGGCGTAGAAATATCGCGTATTGTTTTACTTTCCTGAAGGCGTACTAGTGCGGTATATTGTTACTTTATATTTAGCTGAAGTCCTCTCGCAATCGTCTAGGGGAGGTAAATGTCGAATTTCCAAAGGTATCGCAACAATGGGTCTAAATATATTCTTAAAAAAGTTACGTGTTTTGAGACGGTGTCTATGTCGTAGGCAGATTTTAGGATCTTCATGATGTGACCGAACATTATAGAAAGGGCCGCAATAAATGATTTACAAAGCTAAAACGGGCTAAATCGCTTAAATGGTTTGACGGAATGTTAGTCCACATTATTTTGGCCATATTATTAATGTAGGATGTCCATTGTCCATATTATCCATGATAATGAAAGGTCTAAAACTTTGATTGACTCTTGTCTCTCTTGTCTTGTAAACGTAAGTGTGCCTTTGAGCTCCTGTTAAAATCATACGAATGTCGGCGTCAACTGTTAAATACCTGCATTCGAACTGCTGATTGACTGGAGGTCCATAGGTATATCATAAAATACGACCATTTAATGAAATGGTTGACGACATCAAGAAGTGTTCAATACTAAAATATGGCCCCGACATCTACATCGCTTCCTAGGATCCCATCTTCCAAATGCCAAACATTGAATTTAGAATTTAGCTGCCGATTGATTAGATTAATTACCAAATTGAAAATGACTGGTACGAGGGGGTCACCCTGTCGACAGCCGACGCGACGGCTCACTCCAAAATAAAGGTTTTCCTTATATAAAAAAAATAATTGGGGTGGCTGTAACGTGGGTAGAGAATTTTTGGTAGCTACCACCTGAATTCTTTTTTGGCTTCTGTCAACGAGGCGTCTCTGTCTACGGAATTATTTTGTTTGATTTTTCTAAAGGCGGTGAGCTGAGCTTTTTCGGTTGGCTAGATATATCTATGTAAGGACCCTCGATCACCGCGATTTTTTGTAGCGATGCAGTAGGGATGCTGTCGCACGTTCGCATCGATACAGTCGCGATGCCCTCGCTCTAAGTATGTGGACCACAATAATGTTTAGGGAGGCTAGAACAAGGACTCAAAAGTTATTCCTAAACATACTGCTAAGGCTTGAATCTATACAGTTTCATGTACCACTGTATTAAAAATAACGTTGGGTTATGCAACCTTAGTACATAGTTTTTTAGCATTGAAAGTTAGGTAACCAATCCATACAATTAGACGCCTTTGTCGTCATCTAGTTAAAATATGAAAGGAATAACATCTGCAAACAATGTATGTTATGAACATACATTGTTGCTGTTTTCAGATTAGACCTAGATAGGTAGAATTCATGCAAGATTTTCGTAGATAAGAAGATACATATCAATGAAAACTTTGCATGAAGTATTCTTCTCTATTGTGAAGAGTTAATTTAAACCAGAAAGAAGAATAGACCAGAGTTAAGCCACGTAACTGAACTTGTGACCTGGCTTACTTTGTACCACTGACATCTACATATTGCAACTGCGTAGAACTAAGATGTCAAAGGCTTCATCCATGACTTTATCTAAATATATTAAAGGAGAAACTGACTGACATAACAGCCCAGCCGAAACTACTGGAACTAGGAGCGTGAGATTTTGCACCGTTTCCTTTTATGACGTCGGCGAGCACTAAGAGAGGATATACCAAAATTCACCCTATAAAGATATAACATGGGCAGAAGCTATAATTATAGTTTTGTAATAAAGTCTATTAAAACAATATTACCTAACGAGATGCATTGAAAGTTACCAGCCTCCTGAAACTGATATTGTTCTTCGATGAGAAACCAGTAAGTAAATTGTTAGTGATAGGTAGGTATAGGATGGGAGATGCGCTCCAGTCAATCAACATCGCTGTGGTCTCCGAGCCGTATAATGTCCAGCACAGGTGAGACTAGGTGCAGAATCTGAACGCCTTCGGATGGATCGCGGTGGCAGGTGCGTATCTCTCCCTGAACAAACAATATGTTGATGAATGCCCACATGACTGGGTTTGGATCCCACCTCGTGGTAGGGCTAATGCCTAGAACTTGGCTTGAAGCTTTCGCTCGGGTTTGTTGGTCGGATGATGCAAGAGTCAACAGTCCTTGCACAAATGCACTATTTACGCTTGGAGCTATGCAAAGCTAGAGTGAAACTCAGCTGCCGTAGCTACCTGTTGCGACAGCCGAGTTTCACTCTAGCCGTCCGTCATGCGGCAAAGTTCCGGCGAGATCTCATGGCAACATGGCGACAGCGACTTTGCAGACCAGCACTAAGCAGTTGGGCACGCCATGGCGGTAAATCCTCCTTTTGAGGAGTAGCTGGTCGGTATCATTAGGTATCTTCCGCATGACGCAGGTCCTCATCGGACATGGTAAGTTCGGGAGAGCCTACTGCAGCTAAAGAAGTTAAATAGGTAGGTACTTGGCGTAAAATTTCATAAAAAAATCGTAAATGTAGATTAATATGCGACTACGAACGAAACGAAGGTTGTTACATTTTAATCCCGAAGATTAGGGAACATTGTGAGGGAGTTAATATAGAAACCTGAGGGAAGTGAGGAATACAAGCCGCCCTAGACAAAGAAAGCTTTATCCCCTTATGCACACATGGTATAAAAAGTGTATATGGTAAGTTGTCCCACATTGAACCAGGTAAATTTCAAAGTCTCATAGCAAGGGCGTCGCCAGCTTATGACAAAGGGGGGGGCAAGAGGGCAATATTATGGATGATAAAAAATATGAACGTCGAGAGCATGAACAATTACACTTTGGAAGTCTTTGCCTCGATGACGATTTTTTTTTCAAGTGGGTAATCCCGCTCCTCCCGCTCTTGGGCGGAGCAGCAGGCATGTCAGACTCTTATTGACTAAACCAACGAAGGCAACGAAGGAACGGGGTGGCCGTTCCTTCGTTGCCTTCAATCTGTCTTCGTCACCTTTCGGGATTTCCGTGTGCCCCAGAGTCTTCGGCCCTACCGGTCCCCGACAGTTTGCTTGAGGCGCGCGTAGAACAGAACGCGCCTTTGACGACTAGGCTTGGTCCGGGTTATTACCGGACTGCCGGATGACGAGCTACCCAGTGTTCGCAAGTCCGCAAGCCCGCGCATACGGAGGTCGGAAACAGGGATCGGGATTTCGGCGGCGGCGGCGTGAGGGCCGTTCCCTCGCGCGCTTGCGGTCGGCAGCCTCCTTCGCTAACATTACTCCTTCGCAGAAGGAAGCGACCGCCCGCCACCCCTCCTCGCTCCGGACCATGGCCTGTACGAAGGCCCGGCGCGAGAAGTCGCTTCCGCCGATAGCCACCACGGAGACACGGCGGTACTCCACCTAAGTAGGGCACACCTCTACCCTGTGCTCCACCGTGTGGTGGTCCGCACAGTGGCAACACCCGGGCGTCCTTTCCTCCTTGATCCGATGCAGGAACCTACCGAACTTACCGTGTCCAATGTGGATCTGCGTCATACGGAACGAGAGGACACCGGGACCTCTTTCCAACCACTCCTCAAAGAGGGGACTTACCGCCGCAACGACGGCGTGCCCAGCACTGGGTTGCGACAGTCGCAGTCGCCATGCCACCCTGAGATACCTCCGGAACTCTGCCATACCGCGACTTTTCGCGGCAGCGGAATTTCGCCCCGGCGTTGCAACTCCATGCGGAAATCGGGCATGCGTACAATGCCACTTTGAGTCCCAATTGCTGGATCCTGTCTAAGACTGTCGCAACCCCGCGTTCCGCCTTGATGCTACTCCAGAGACTTCAAGGGAGGTGATAATTGAATCTAAGTATGGTATTCCTAAAGATCTCTTCCAGTATTCTGAAGGGCTTTCTGCTGAATGATTGTTTCTATGACGTTGTTTCCCCCGTAATACGCGGCATTGATGTAATGTCCAACTCCAGTCCGATTTTCTCCGCAACAGCAGTAGCTTCCTTTATAATTTCTTGCAATTTATAATATAGCAGCATAAGTATAATTTCTACATTTATTAATCATTTGATCTCTAGGGGGGGGCAGCTGCCCCCCCCTGCCCCCCCTTGGCGACGCCCTTGTCTCATAGTGGGCTGGATGTTCAATCAATGCCTTTAATTTTTTGTGTATAGTTAGCATATTTATTTAGCTTCAATTTTGTAAAACATTAATTTCTCATATTCCTTTTAGTTTCGGTGTAAAACAGGTTTTTATGAAAAATGATTTTTGGTTCAATGAGTACCACCGGTGGTACACATTTAACCAGGGTATCGTCCACATTGAGACACCTTATTAACGATGTCTTCTAGTTCAATTTATAAGGCAAATACTTTGTAATAATAATAACAATAAACAGTAATAATAAAAATCAGCCTTATATTTATAAAAATCACTTTAAATCATATGCAATTAAACCGAGAGTCTTAGTTTTATACATCACAAAACCTTTTCAGTCAAATTCTTATCATATTTTAATAATAAAAACAAAAGTAACAGTTTTTAATTATAAAAACAAAAGTAGGTACCTTCCATAAAATGACAAATTAAAATTAAATTAAAATAATTGTAAAAAACACTCCTTTAACGACTGGGGTGTACACAGTAAACCGTGGTTTAATGTGTAACACCCTCAGGTGGTTCAATGTGAGACACACCACGTTTTATCACTAAACTCAAAATTTTACCGGCAAATCAATCTCTTAAAATCACGAATTATAGCGCTTTTAATTGCTAAATAACCGTAGAAAACAGTGTATATGTTACGGCTAATACCCGAAGTGCGGCTACACCTAGTTTTAGCCGGTTAGAACTAGGTGTAGCCACTTACTCTTGGTTAAACCTAGTACGAGCCGATTGTTTTCGGGTAAAACTAGGTCTAGCCTTCATAATGCCGGCTACAACTAGGTCCAGTCATTCCCTGTTGGATAAAACTAGGTCTATCCGATATCATTCCGGCTAGAACTAGGTCCAGACAATCCCTGTTGGATAAAACTTAGATGCGTGTCCCGCCAAGCCTTCCGCCCCGCGTCACACTCATGACTCACAGCATGTGCAGCAGCGGCGCGGGGTGGAGGGCATAAAAACATCCAATAAAAAGAAACGTAGAGTTTTTTATTCTTATAAATCACATTGTAATAATTAACACGAATTATTAGGAGTACAATTTTTAATATAATAGGAACAATCCGGAACATTTTTTTAACAACAGACAATAAGTAGTTGCATATTATAATTTAAAGAATGTTATGTCAGCAGCGGCGCGGGGTGGAGGGCATAGGGAGGCACGCGCCTCTGCCGCCTCTGCAGGTTGTGAGCGCCAGGTGCTGCTGATCTACTGCAGGTCTACTAGCGAGTGTGACTCACAGCGTCTGCAGCAGCAGCGCTTGTCTTAGTTTTATCTAACAGGGATTGGCTGTACATAGTTGTAGCCGGCATACTATCGGCAGAGCTTTTTTAGGAATTAAAAACCGGGCAAGTACGAGTCCGACTCGCACACTGAGGGTTCCGTACCAACTTATCTATGAAAACGGTTCAATTCTCGAATCGTGTCTTCAAGATTTTTCAATTTTTTTTCTTGTGAAGTAACTACAAATTTTCAGTTTTTAGACTTTCCCTATGTTAGTGCTATAATACCTTGCGTCGTGTCAAATTCCAAAATTCTAGCTCAACGGGAAATACCCTATGAATTTTGATTCCTTTGAGAGTTTCGAAATGTACATTTTTTGCAACATAAACGGGCGTATCTTTTTTTCCCGTCAACTTACAAGTTTGATATTTGCACAGTTTCAAGGAACCGCGGATTTGAGTGTATAGTTTTAATTTCAACTTTCAACATATACGGGAGGCGGGGCGGCAGGGGTGCGCGAGCGCGACGCGTCTCTCGTGAGCCAGGCGCCTGTTACTTGTTTCAACTTGTTTGCAGACGCTGTGAGTCACACTCGCTAGTAGACCTGCAGAAGGCTTGGCGGGACACACATCTAAGTTTTATCCAACAGGGATTGTCTGGACCTAGTTCTAGCCGGAATGATATCGGATAGACCTAGTTTTATCCAACAGGGAATGGCTGGATCTAGTTGTAGCCGGCATGATGAAGGCTACACCTAGTTTTACCCGAAAACAATCGGCTCGTACTAGGTTTAACCAAGAGTAAGTGGCTACACCTAGTTCTAACCGGCTAAAACTAGGTGTAGCCACACTTCGGGTATTAGCCGTAACATATATATAAATAAATTGATATTATTTAAACGAAATGGCTAAAAAAGAATGAAATTGGCAAAAAATATTTACTTTTTGAGTCAGTTTGCTTTCGAATACTCCTCACACAACCACTTTGCACGCGATCGCCACGCAAACTAGTGGGCAGGAACGGAACGTAAATAACTCTCTTTCACTCATATTAGTGCGGTTTGGCAATGTCGCATTTTCGAGATTCGGCGGTGGTTCAATGTAGCTGCCTGGTTCAATGTGAGACACCCGACCCTACTCAACTATTTTACACTAGGTATCTGTAAGATTATATTAGAATTAGAAGAAAATTTACTAAAACAAATTGGATATGTAAGTAGGTATTACAGAAATATAAGTTTTATTTACAAGTTAAATCTTGACTACCACTCGACATGTTTTGAGATTTAAAAGAAACAAAACTCCCATAGTTTTGAATTTCTATAATGTTCCCGGTGTCCGTGACCACCACTGCTGTACCTATCCCTAGTCATAATTTATATACTTAGTCTAGTAGTTATAATACTTTATTCACATCATATTCACGTTGCCATATTTGTTGCTGTTGATTTTTTTGACAATAGTCTCATTATAATCAACACAATAATTTGAAATGTACTCATAGGTGTAGGTAGAAACCTATCTACTGATTGGATCTAGATGTTTAACTAGGTTGGGACATACCTACTTAAACCTCTATCCAACCCTGCCGTGAATATAGGCTGGATGTTATACATTCTACTACCAAATTCAATTCAATTGGCTTCCTCTAGAGAGCAATAATTGATTTAATAAATATTGGTAATTCGATAAATTCCACTTCCGACTTCGAATACGTAGGTAGGCGACTTGAAGCATGGACTTAGAGTCAACGTAGGCGCCATCTATTATTACTTTTGTGAACTTATTAAATTTTTGCTATTAAAATTGCTTATACAGAGAATATTTAAAATGGCATATAGATATGTGTATTTTAATATATTTTGAAGTATTCAGAAACGATTAACACAAAACTAAACCAATCGTGGCCCTAGTTTTCTTCATGTATGAACGCGATACCTACTGAACGGATTTTCAGTCACCAATAGACTGATTCATGAGAAAGGTTAGAACACCTTAACCTTGCATATTATAGATAAGTCAAGAATTTCAAAATTGTGGACTGGTAAAAGGGTCGCTGATAAAATAATAATTTCAGTGTTCTTACAGCGCCATCTAGTTGTTTAAAATGCAAACACGAAGTCGCACGTTTCTCTCAACACAGTAAATTGAAATGGCGGCCGTCGGTCGTGAGTGACAACCAATATATTTTTTGCAAATAGACATTTATAAGACTTTGATGTTATAGATTGGAAAGGCTTGTAGGTAATTAGTAGCAATCTTAATTTAGATACTTTAGTATGACCGGAAATCACGTTGGTTACGTACCAGTTTAGAGGTAGATATGTGGAACGAGTAGCTATGGGAGTATGGGACATAACTTATGGGACCTATCACCCTGTTCCACATACCTCTGCAAACGTGTTATGTCTGGTCCGGGTCCGGCTCATTATGATTTCATGTGACTGTTTATGTCTCTTAACTATTGTATGAACACCGTTCGCCGAGAGTACCTATGTATAATATCTTACGATTCGTTTGGCAGACTTAACTATCTTATTACGGCCTTACTTATAAAAATCCACTAATCAACAGCTAAGCAACTAATTAACTGATAACTCATTAACTCCTTAATTATCAATTAACTATTTCTTACTTATAAACACTGTTTACACGTCACTTAACTAAGCAATGGTTAATTAACGTTTTTAATTTTTACGCTGCCAATACCAAACGTAAAACTGTATTGTGATGGTAAAATTCCTGTTATCCAAAGAGAGATTAAAAAATCAAAACTTCAAAATTCTAAATTGTGTCAAACATTGTCAATTTGTCAAATGTTGTTTATAAATAAACAGCGGTGTGGTGTATTTGTTGTGTTCGAATTATATTAGTAATATAATGGAAATGAAAGTGCAAAGACAATAAAGAACAACGGGAGGATGAATTGCATAAGAAAAGAATGGCAATTTTGGATCTGGAACAGAAATATTGGGAAAAAAAGTTAACAAATGTTTAAATAAAACCGTGTATTTGTATTTTAAAAGAAATTTTTAATAAAAATTTCATTCTGGTTATGTGTGTCAAATTATTAGAGTCCTGTTCAATGCCCTCAGTGTCTTTATCACTGTCTGTGTGAGGGGTTTCGTAACTTAAAGTGTCATCAAATTCGATTGCTAGATTGTACAATACTGCACATGCAACAATTGTCGTTTTAATCGTATTGAAAGACCCTCTCATTATTTCCAGAAGTATCCGAAACCTTGTCTTCATTACACCAAAACATCTCTCAATTACATTCCTAGCGCGAATGTGGCTATAGTTGTACCGCCGTTCTACCTCGTTTCGGTGTCTCGGTACTGGAGTCAGTAAATATGGGGTACAAGGGTATCCATCATCGCCTATAAGTTTTACTTTAAATTCTTGTTCTTCAAATCTCCTTTTAATGGAACTCTCACGCCATATTCTTGCATCATGAGTACCTACTACCCCTCCAGTAGCAAACTACAGGGTGGGCCATAAGAGTGTTGGCGATTTAATTCTTCAATTTCTCGGTAACGCGCGGCGCAGTTTGGCGGTGGGATATGTTGTTAGCTGCGTCGCTTTCTGGAAATTTTGTCACCATGGACCCGTATACGGAAGTGCAGCGTGCATTTTGTGTCCGAGCGTTTTACGAAAACAATAAATCAGAGACTTTTTATCGACATGAGCACGGTTTACGCGATTTAAGTGATGTTCCAAGCGCCAATGTGATATGAAAATGGATCAGAATGTTCGAAACAACCGGCTCTACAGTACCAATTACGGCTCGTGGTCGCCCAGTTTCTGCAAGATCAGCCGACATTGTGGAGCGTGTTCATGTTCCAGTTCAGCGAAATCCGCAACAGTCAACACGTAAGACAAGTCAGTCTTTGGATGTCAAAAGAACGACTTTTTGGTGCCAGCTTTGCAAGAACTTCAAGGCAATACCTCGAAGATGTGGTTTCAACAGGTTGGGGCCACATGTCATACGGCTAGGGTATCCATAGAGCTGCTGAAAAATGTTTTGTCGGAAAACTCATTTCGAAAAGGGGGGATATTGAATGGCCACCACGTAGCCCCGATCTCTCTCCATGCGATGATTTTCTATGGGGCTACCTCAAATCGGTAATCTACGAGAATAATCCGCCCAATTTAGAGCAGCTGAAGAGGAATATTATTCAGGAAAGTAACAAAATACCGAGAACAACTTTTCAACGAGTTTTCCAAAATATGCGAATTCGGTTCCAATAGGGCCAAGCAGCCAAGGGAAGCCATTTGGACAACATTATTTTTAGGTCTTAAAAATTCCTATGTTTCTAGTTTTTAAAAATACAAATATATTTTTGTTATGTTTCGTAGTTTTTTTTTAATTGAATTTTGAAACCGCCAACACCCTTATGGCCCACCCTGTATATCACAGATCTTCAAATCTGCATTACACATCATTTGAGTATTAATAGAATAATGTCCTTTACGGTTTACATAGTACCTACTGACCAGCATCTCCTCTACTACTTTTCTTATTTTAATATGGGTGCAATCTATTGCACCGGTAATATGGGGAAACACACAAATTGTTTCAAATTTCCGAATAGTTTCAGTCTCTTCTCTTAAATTTGAAGGCATTTTAATATAAATGGAACTTTTCGAAGCCAATGCAATAGCAACTCTTTTAGCAGTTCTTGATAAAGTCTGTTGGCTCATACCATGAATTTCCGCACAATCTTCTTGAATCTCATGACGGCCTCAGTATCTTATAGCTGCCGTTACTTGCAACTCCACAGGTATACTGCCGCCCCGGCTATCCATGTACAAGTCGTTTCTTAAGATATTTATAATTTTAATGTAATATACCATATTTCCTTTACTGAATCTGTAGCGATGCTTGAAGTCGCTTTCACTCAATTCCTCCATTGGGTTCGCTCTTGAATTATATATTTTTACTCTCCTTCTTCTTGAACCAATATCCCTGAAATTTCTTATTTTGTCTCGGTATGTGCGTAATTCATTATCGTCGTCAAATATATCCATTTTAATATTTATTCACTTCATTTTACTAAGTAGCGGAACAAAGCCCAGCAAACAGAACACAATTCAATGCAAAATTTGCATGTGGTGTTATTGTTGAGATATACCACAGCTGTTACTTTTACGAATTTCGGACGCCATTTTGGTAATTAAGGTTCTTAAACAAGGGTCCGATACTGATTAAATTGACAGCTATTTAAGCAGTCGCTAAGACATTAGTTAGCACTAATCATCGTTTATGAGTTGAAATATTTTTTAATACGTAGTTTAACTGTGTCTTAACTTTAATGATCGTTTATAAGTAAGGCCGTTAGGATTTAAAACGGATCGAGCACGCATGGGATGTTTTTAGAACCTCCAAGTACGAGCTGTACAAATCACCAGCTACCCCATAGACCCCCGATCAGTCATAGAACAGAGAAGCTACCATTCAAGATAGGCTACTTGTATATATGTTACTAGATGATGTAGTCTTCAGCTAGCCCGTGGTTTCCGCATGTAATCGAGTTACACAAGAATTATTTTAAAACTTTTACTTTAAGAGTAGGTAATAGCGCAGTAGCGGCCGGGTCGCGGCGGCCATCGAGATACATATATTAGTATGATGATATCGCCACAGAGCGCGCGCACCTGGCTGCTGCGGACTGGCCGTAATATATAATTATTTTTTCTTTCAATTTTTGACAGCAGTTTCGCCCGCGTGAAAGTAGGTTTCTTCATACAAACTTTGGATCTCATTTGGGGGGTCAACTTTGAAAAATCATGAATTCATCGTCCGGAGCGAGGGGGAATGACATGGGGCCGGGGTAGCCCCCTTCTGCGAAGAGATTATGCTAGAGAGGGAAACGGCCACACGCTTGTGAGAACGAGCATCCTCAGCCGCTGCCGGCGACTACCAGGAACGGTAGACGTGGGCTTGCGGACGACTAACAATGGCTAGCTCGCCATTTAGACGGCCAGTAATCGTCAGGACCGAGCCCAAGGAGTTCGTCATTCGTGTAGTTTTTCACGCGATCCTCAAAAAGATGTCTGACATGACAGTCCACCCTAGAGCGGCGCATGCCGTTGGATCATTTCATAGCTTAAAAAAGACCATATTATAAGAAATACGGTTTTAAAAATAACGTTACATCTTTTTGAATGTGTAAAAATAAGACAAATCAGTTAAAATAAAATTCTTTATTTCCATTCAATCCATAACAACATTTAATAAGATTAAATTAGACACAATATTTGAATTTCTAATTTGCCGCTAGAAAGCTGACTGTTATTCTTAGTAGAGGGTATGATTAAAAACGATCTTCACACATCTGTTCATTGGATGAAAAGTATTTTACATCAATTTTAATGTATATAATATATCTGCCAACCCAGCTGTGTAGTTATGCCAGGACACAAAAAGACAATCCAACATTTTTATATTCTATAAGTTTTATACTTTCGGTTAGAATTAAAGATGTTCAATAAATGTATGGAGCTTGGACTAGGACAGTAATTTGGTTGATTTTTTGCAATATATTTATAGTATTTGATAAACAGATGGGTGAAGTTAGTTTATAATCGGATCTTAGACCATCTGTAGATGTTTCTCAAGTTTGTTCAAAATATAAAAGTTATAAAAATCATACAAATAATCTTGTAATGAGTTACTTAATCTTTTAAGAGATAAATTTGATTGCTACAGTCAGCAACAAAACTTGATAACGATAAATTTATTTATTTATTAAAAATATAATATGTTTTAGTAAAATATAATTTTAGCATCAATTTTGTTGCTGACGGTACCAATAAAGAATATATTGACATAATTGAATAATCCTTATAGATGAAGGATTTATTTTCCTGTCACTGCTACACTACTGTGTGACGGGGTCTCAGCCTCCAAGTAGGAACAGTTATGACATGACAGGAGTCTGTTCTCTACACAGTCATAAGTTTAATTTTTAAGCTTATTTCCACTACAGAAGTCAGCTTCCAGTCAAACCAGAAGCAGCTGTTATCTAATCTCCACAAATCAATGACTTGGACACTCAAAACGCTTTGGTAAGACTGTCTATGAAATTTTCGGTCTTCTAACTACCAGTACCGTCTTTCGAAGTGTTACAATGCTGATTGAAAGCCAGGATTAACGGCATACGGTGAAAGCTACGAAACGGAGAGTTGTCAGGTTGTCACTAGAGGGCGTTAAGCTCAACTTTTTAGTTTATTTTCTTTTTAGAGCATTATTATGTCAAGAAAATGGTATGAAACAATCGCCTCAAAACCATTAGCAAATGCCATCTCCGTGACTTAGAGCTTCCATACACTAAAAATGTTGAATTTAGCGATAATATGGCCACGCTTGAATCCGCAACTTTCATCTTAAATGTGCACTCCGAGGCAAAAAGAATTCTGGATATATAATAGAAGACCACACCATCCACAGACAGATCTTAACAAGCTTTGATTATCCTTGAAGATTGATTGATACGAGCCGTTCTTAATACAGCCACAAGCCCTTTCAAAGTTAACCTTATCTATAATTAAAACAATAATAAAACAACAACAAAATATCTGTGCAAAATGACTTAATCTGCAATGCAATAACAAGCGGCGTTAAAAAAAATACATCGTCTTTTGTTATTTAGATTTAAATACACTTAAAACAAAATAAGTACTGTATATTTGTATCATCAAGTATTTGTAACTAAAAAAATAAAATTTTCTAGTCCAGTGGAATTGACATCGAAATTAGTAAAACACAGGATCAAATTAAATTTGATGCGAGTTAACATCACACAAATTGAAGACGGTGTCCCGTCTTTGGAAATCATTACATATTAACATCATTCACTATTACAACATGCACACTATTGCACACGGTTAATTACGACAAAATAAGAAGCATTTTTTAGTTTTCGTAGTCCTAAATATTTTTTTGGCAACCGAAACATATTGAATAAACTGTGCTGTCACATTGAATATTTAATTTTGTTGCACATCGTTTCATGTCGTGTTGAGAATTTGAGAACTGCTATAAAGTATAAATCCAAATCTTTCATTTATCCATTGAATAAAAAAAAGCCTTAATTTGGTTTTAATTTAAAAATCATAAAAATGCCATAATGACCGAATAATTAATCAATTAAATCATTTTTGACCTTACTAACAGTTTTAAATTAAGTTTAATTTGAACTAAATAAACGGCAATGCAATATGTAACATTAATAATGTTACTCAATTCATTGTTTATTAAATTTCTTTTCTACGTAAATGTCGTTTATATAAATATTTATTTCAATAAATTATAAGCACAATATACATATTTTAATTGATTAACTTATAACTATCACGTCATATCACACAATTTAACAAAATAAAGACTGCTTACAGAAATAAAATCACTTCATATATACTCTGTGCTCTCGTCAGTAAAGAAGATTTTGTTTGTTACTCACGTATATTTTGTTCTGATTAAACTATAATAATTAAGATGACGTTTTTTAATATGGATCTTACGCAATTTGATAAGTTTGTATCATGCAGTATAGAGTTATATTGTTCAACCTAAGAAATTTTCGACTAGGTACATCGTGATCCCAAGATTTTGTTCTGTGTGTCTGTCTTGACAGACAGACAGACGAACAACAAAGTGATTCTATAAGGACTCCGTATTTTTCTTTTGCGTTACGGAACCCTAAAAAGTTTTGGAACAATTGGCCGAGTAAGTAACTAGGAAGATTTTGCAACTTTGTACAAAGATAGTTTTTTTTTATCTATTCTATAAATAGTTTCCGTTATTTCAGTTGCTCTAAGGTGGAGGAATTGACTGATATCGAATGTCGTAAACGGAGACTAAAAAAGCCATGCATATGTTTAAATATTAATTCTAGAATCGCCATTGCGAAACAACAATCTTGATAGTGATTTGATAATACATAATTCTATATCTCTATAATGAGAAAAAAAACAATTGGCAACCTATAAAAGTTTAGCTGTCAGATTACAACCTTTGTACTGTATGTAATACTAAGACTCTAATATAATATTTAGAATTCTTTATTTATTATCATTGTTGTCAATCATTTGTACCTTCATAATTATGAAAAATAAATACACGGAGTATCGTTTAAGCTGTCAATGAGTCGATATAGTATTGACCAAAAATATATTTGTAACTTTTCACTACAAAATAGCACAATATATTCTTAAATGTTATAATTATCTACTTAGTCGTAAGTTAATGTGAGACGATTATATAGTTTGTCTCCAGGTCTCTACGCCAGTATAGTTTCCCTTAATATTATAATAAAGTACTTTACTGATATAACACAAAGTACTGATATAAATTAAATAAGCCTTGTACATCAATTTATAAGCTCAGAGCTCTTTGTTCCGGAAGCGCAGCCTATGTACAATCTACCTAAATTAAAGTAATGGACGCACTAAATAATCATTATTTCGAAAAATACGTACCCATTCCAAAATCTTAGACGCTATGAAATGTTAAAACAAAAATAAAATTCAGATCTATTATAATCACAAGTTCTTGTACTGAATGTATATTGATTAAAATTGAACTATGTTTCTCATTGATATATTGAGCTAAGAATACCTATAATATTTAGAATGTTTTTAGAATATATTGTTTATATATTTTAACATCAATGTGGATACAGACATATTATTAAAAAAGAAATAACATGGAGAGAAAGAAATTTTGGTAAATTTCGGAATCTTGGGGGGGTCTTGTAGAAGTAATAGGTACAGGTATTTTACTAAACATACAAAATAGGCGAAATAGTGACTAATTGATATAATAGACTACACAAAATAAGTGGCACATCACTTGGAAGTGGTTCTTGAGTTAGTGATATGCTGGAAGTTTAAACTAATTGTGACAATTTTGTAGTTTGAGACAGGTAATGGAAGTAGGTTTTTTTCTATTTTTTTTTTCTACAATGCTCGTCATTTAATATATTTGAAAGATTATATCCTAAAACACTTATACTATACATGATTGTAAAAATCATCATATTACGAATATAAATAATTGAGTTCATAGATATAAGTTACACAAGATACTTCATAAATCATTTCTTGCCTATACACAAGAAATACAAAATTGATTTTGAATTTTATTTCGATTATATTATAATAATCTCTAAGCACAAATATAATAAATATAAAATGACGGATTCAAGAGATTCTTTAGTTTATAAAAGAGAGCATAGGTATAATGTATCAGGCCGTAGTACCGTGTCGATGTGGTTGGTCGTTTGGCATCTTAAGAAGAGCTGGCTCGGTGGCTCGGGCTCGCGACGGGGCTGCCGTTCTTGACAATCTCCAATTTGGAGTGCAAGCGGAAATGCAACCGAGACTCTAGGGAATATCCAGAATATTTCTTCCTGCAATAAAATATTTTTGATTTCAGTGATATTGAAGCTGTAGCAGAGTAAACTAGTTATGGTTTAATTGTTACGCATAGCTGTTTTTATACGGATTACTTTGTTAAAGTGGCGCTGATGGCTAAGGGCTACCGCACTGAACTGGGGCGTCGTAATAAGATGCATCGTTTTCGTGTGGCAAAGCATCCAATGTGTGATACGAATCAATAGCATAGTGCGAGCGAGGGAGAGATTTTTACGAAGCGACGTCGCATCGCCGTTTTGTGTTTGATGAATTTTTTGCAATTCCTCATAGATTCGGATTTTCCCTAAATCCGAATCTATGAGGAATTGCAAAAAAAATCTTAGACGAGTCTAGCGTCTGATTTCGATAAAAAGCTAAAACTGAATCATAGGATTTTTCTTATTAGAATTTTATTCATACTGGCTGCAGTATCGGATGGTGCAATAAAACTGGTTTTTCTTTTAGTATTTTTGGATTTTTGACTATCCATGCCCACTTCAAAAAATCATCTCGTTTATAAGCTTCAAATGCAAGAATATTCCAAGGAAATGGTGTCACTCATAAGTGTTAGTTTCTTTCCAAAGATCAGTATGCTGTAACGGTATGCACTAACGGCCTCGCATTGTACCTAAAGCTACAATTATTTAAATAATTATGGGATACGAACCTGGCATCCTGCAGCATTTGCAGAGCGCGATCCCTGTCACCAAGCGAATAGTGGCACATTGCCATCTCAGCCACAGTGTACGGAAGCAAGAATGTGTCTTCCTTTATCTCATTCTTAAGCCTGTAAAGAAACAAAAATACTTATTTTAGATATTTTTCATTGAAGGAATGGAGGAGGCCTTCACTCGTTGTAGGGTCCATATCGAATTGTATAAAGAAAATTGAAATAATTTTTAAAAATGATGGTGATGTGGAATCTTCAGGACTTGCCCCCAGCAATAAGCCAAACTCTGTTACATGGGCAGCGAAACCTATGTGTCCATATTTTTGTCTAACCCCTTAAGAAAAGCAGCATGACGTCGTTATGTTGATCGTAGAACAGATGGTCGATGGTCCTCGTATAGGAGCAGCGTTGGATGGCCTCCCACATGGTAGACTGAAGACCTGGTGAGGATTACGGGAATACGATGCGTGCGAGACGCACTGGACAGGTTCATGGCGGCGAGGCAGCAGCCCTTCAGGAAGCGCACCAGCGCGCGGTTGTCTCCTCGTGCAGCCCATCCACTCGCTGGGAAGCTATGTGTTGTGTGCAGTACTCACAGCATGACGGAGTCGAAGGTGTCGAGCGCCAGGCGCGGCAGGTTCATGGCGGCGAGGCAGCAGCCCTTCAGGAAGCGCACCAGCGCGCGGTTGTCTCCTCGTGCAGCCCATCCACTCGCTGGGAAGCTATGTGTTGTGTGCAGTACTCACAGCATGACGGAGTCGAAGGTGTCGAGCGCCAGGCGCGGCAGGTTCATGGCGGCGAGGCAGCAGCCCTTCAGGAAGCGCACCAGCGCGCGGTTGTCTCCTCGTGCAGCCCATCCACTCGCTGGGAAGCTATGTGTTGTGTGCAGTACTCACAGCATGACGGAGTCGAAGGTGTCGAGCGCCAGGCGCGGCAGGTTCATGGCGGCGAGGCAGCAGCCCTTCAGGAAGCGCACCAGCGCGCGGTTGTCTCCTCGTGCAGCCCATCCACTCGCTGGGAAGCTATGTGTTGTGTGCAGTACTCACAGCATGACGGAGTCGAAGGTGTCGAGCGCCAGGCGCGGCAGGTTCATGGCGGCGAGGCAGCAGCCCTTCAGGAAGCGCACCAGCGCGCGGTTGTCTCCTCGTGCAGCCCATCCACTCGCTGGGAAGCTATGTGTTGTGTGCAGTACTCACAGCATGACGGAGTCGAAGGTGTCGAGCGCCAGGCGCGGCAGGTTCATGGCGGCGAGGCAGCAGCCCTTCAGGAAGCGCACCAGCGCGCGGTTGTCTCCTCGTGCAGCCCATCCACTCGCTGGGAAGCTATGTGTTGTGTGCAGTACTCACAGCATGACGGAGTCGAAGGTGTCGAGCGCCAGGCGCGGCAGGTTCATGGCGGCGAGGCAGCAGCCCTTCAGGAAGCGCACCAGCGCGCGGTTGTCTCCTCGTGCAGCCCATCCACTCGCTGGGAAGCTATGTGTTGTGTGCAGTACTCACAGCATGACGGAGTCGAAGGTGTCGAGCGCCAGGCGCGGCAGGTTCATGGCGGCGAGGCAGCAGCCCTTCAGGAAGCGCACCAGCGCGCGGTTGTCTCCTCGTGCAGCCCATCCACTCGCTGGGAAGCTATGTGTTGTGTGCAGTACTCACAGCATGACGGAGTCGAAGGTGTCGAGCGCCAGGCGCGGCAGGTTCATGGCGGCGAGGCAGCAGCCCTTCAGGAAGCGCACCAGCGCGCGGTTGTCTCCTCGTGCAGCCCATCCACTCGCTGGGAAGCTATGTGTTGTGTGCAGTACTCACAGCATGACGGAGTCGAAGGTGTCGAGCGCCAGGCGCGGCAGGTTCATGGCGGCGAGGCAGCAGCCCTTCAGGAAGCGCACCAGCGCGCGGTTGTCTCCCTCGTGCACGCCCATCCATTCGCGGCTCTCGTTCTCCACGCGGTCGCTCGTCATTTCTATCAGCTGTTCCACACATTGTTATATTAGCGACCTGCACTAGTTTTATTTATTTTACATGGCGCGACTACACAATCGTACTACCTAAATGGAGATTAGCTAAGACCAGTAAGTAATTCCTTGTAAATAGTATACAGTTTTACAATAAGCTCCCCAAGTCGGTTATTGAACTTAGCGAGTCAAAGCGTGTCCTAACCAAAAAAGCATATTACAAGGTTAGAGACTATGTCGAAGACGCGCTTGTTTGACAATAACTGCTTCTGCACATGTGGCCCCCTGGTAAAATCATTGTGTAAACTACTTATCTATTAACTGCTCCATGTTTGTTTTATTTCATAAATTTATTTTTTGCTCAAAACGTTGCTTTTGCAATATTTTGATATTATTTGGATATCAATCACATTAATTTCATTAAATCGTGATTTATTTTTGATAAAATCTCATTTGTTGATAGGTTTAACTTTTTTTTTCTTATATTTATAAAGCCTCTCTGTTATAGTGTGAATGAGAGAACACTGTAGACTACGAATTTTAATTACTACTTATTTCAACCCAGATTTTAATTGGTTTACAATACAGACACATGTGTCTGTATTGTAATGTGAAAATATTGTAAACACAATTTTTTTTTTTGAAAACTGTAACCCTGGAGTTTCTTGCCGGTTCTTCTCTATAGGAAACGACCAATTTGGAACCGTGCACTAGCTTCGACTTTTAAAGTGCCCATGTAGGCCTATGTAAAATAAAAACATTTTTGATTTGATTGACATTTGACCTCCACAACTTAGCAATTGAATAATTGGGCTACACGATACCCTTTGGCAAGACTGAGATAAGATTTTTCAGCTTCTGACTGTTCGTAACGGCTGTCAAAGATCTACAAATGACAGCCGGGGCCAACGGTATAACGTGCTTGCTGAACTAAAATTTTCAAGTGGTCACCCATCTACACGCCGACCTCGCTAAGCGTTGCTTAGCCTAAAAGATCAACCCTTCGGCAGATATCTCTTTAGCCACGAGCTCCTCAAGCCTTCAAATTGCTTACAATTTCGTAGTTAGTACAACATGTATCTCAATTATTTTCTCTTTATCTTTTTTCTAGTTAAAGACAAACCAATCTGATTTGAAAATAAAGTCAGTGATACTCGTAGTGTGATAGTTCGATGAGTTAACAGAAGAAAACGTGGTAACATGAACTACTTCCAGGAACTCTTAGGAACTAGGGTAAAGAAGACGAGATTCTGTTAAGCTGCAAAGTTACCTTGAGCACATTCTGTATGCCCCGCTCGCTCTTGGCGAGGATGTGGAACATGTTCCAGAGACACAGCAGCTCGATGGTGGGCAGCACGAGGCGGCGGCCCTGCACCACGTAGCGCGCGCAGCGCTTGATCACGAACTTCTCCATGGGCAGCGACTTGCCGGCGATGCGCTGCTTGTAGTACGAGGCGTTCCTAAAGTTAAGTGGTCAATTGTAGCGCGTATTCCAGAAAACAGCTTGGAACCTCGCAAATAGCTTACAGATATATTGGTGTTATAATTATCTAGATATAGCATAAGTCTAATCAGTTTTATAAGGGCCTAATGGCTGGGACTCAGACCTCCTCTCTGGGAGAGGGAATGGGCCGTAATCTACTAGACCAGAGGAACCAGTGTGGGTTGGTGGATGTCCAACCAGAATTGACCCAAAATATACAACTTGTAAGTCGGGGCATTTACTCGTACGACTGGACCACAACTGTTCTGCTAGGAAATTTATCAATGTTCTGCTCTCAAAACAGAGGAAAAGGAAAACATAGTGAGGAAACCGGCATGTCCTAGAACCAAAAACTCGAAAACATGTGACTTCCACCAACCCGCACTGGGCCCGCGTGGTGGATTACGACTCATTCCCTCTCCTATCGAGGAGGCCTGACTCCCAGCAGTGCGAACACTGTAAGGCTGATGCTATGCTGTTCTAAATGTACGTACCTCATGAGATCGGTGCACTGCTTCCTCTCAGAGGACGTGATGTCGTCGAGCTCCAGCAGCATGGCCGCGCGAGAGTAGGAGTAGATGGTCTTCGACCACGAGCTCTGGTCGATCAGCTTGCTGGCGTACGCGGCTGACTCGCGCCAGTCCATCTTGAGGCTGAAACCAAACAAACATGGCGTGTATATTGAGATATATAGAATAGAATAAACTTTATTGTACACCAAACAGTAAGGCCGCTATCCCGCTGGCGTTTTCCGAGCGTCGGCGTCACTCGAACGTAGCGCAGCGTAAACGTTGCGCACACTCGACGTTGACGTCAACGCTCGTAAAACGCCAGTGAGATAGCGGCCTAACAGTAGAATTTATGTGTTTTTTTGTGACTGTGAGTGTGTGTTTTTGCGTGTTTATGTAGTATGTATTTTTTACCCGACTACGGCAAAGCAAAAATAGTAAGTAATAATTGAAACAATGCTGAGTCTTCCCGTCTGATTATAATTTGCGTGTTCTCTCACCTGTTGACCCACATGATCTCCCAGTAGCACACGTGGTGGAACTGGTGCCACTGCTTCTGGCTGTTGATGGCGCGGTTGTACGTCTTGATGGCGGCGTCGAACTGACCGCGCAGGAACTCGATGCGCCCTTTGAACATCAGGAACCACACGCTGTCTGGGTACACCTGGAATTGTAAAGGGTACAATCAAGTGTGTAGTGTTTACCTAATTATAAGTTGTGTGCATGGGAAACATACATAAATATTCAGAATTATATCTACACAGCTACTGCAGGCCTAGCCAAGTTACCGTTTGTTGTCGAATTTCTTTCTGCAATAATTAACACCTGGGTAAGCGATTTTAGAAAATATTACTTTAGTAACCATTGACGCGCCTGAGTCGACGCTATGTCTTTAGAAAAAAACCTATACTTTAGTCCATAAACCTACAGTACCTATGTAACGATGAACATTGTAGAGAAGGTTCATTTAAAGGATATGAAGTTGGCTACGAATATTCTATTCGTTCTGTTCTGACCACGTGACTTAACGTTCATTCATGATGTCATTCCCATACATTTGAATAGTTTTCTAATAGCGTTAACGACTGTAACTATCAACTTGGCTAAGCCTGTTGCACGACTTGCAGTCGTTGACTTGTCTGTGCGTGGTTCTTTATTCTTTGTTGTTTTACTTTGCTTTTATTTTAAGCTCAAACTGAATCTTACATTCAAATGCTGTACAAAAATTGAAGGGTATTTTCACGATAATTAATTTTTCCCAGCATTTAATTACTCCTGTTTATTAAATAATTGTGATAAAAACCGATGCTTTGTTAGAAATCGAAAGTATTAATCTAAACCAAAGTGAAGATACTCAACAAAATTTTGTTCCTACTCACCCTTGCGTTCCTATTCACCCCGTTTGACGGTACCTCCTGTAAATATAGAAGACGTTAGTGGTGCGTACCTTGAGCTCCTTCTCCAGTATCCTCTCGCAGACGGGCAGGTCGATGGGGGCGCCGATGAAGTGGCACATGACCAGGTGGTAGCTGAGCAGCGTCAGGTCGCACAGCACCGAGCGCATGCCGGGCGCGAACGAGCCGGCCTCCAGCTCCGCTAGGCCAACGGACTGAAACGTTTCAAAAATACGTTTATTTAGACATTTAGACAGACTTACTTTCGGTAACACGCTACAGCATCGCGACTGTAGTGCTGCAAACGCGCGACCGTGTCAGACGACATCGGGGAGAGAACGGAGGGAATGCGGCGCGTTAATGAAAAACAAAAGCCATTCTAGATACAAAATCTTAATTTTTGTGCTACTGTATCGCGTTTGCATCGTGACAGAAGCGCGACAGTATCGCGTTTGCGGCGCGACTGAGAATTGGGCGTGGGCGAGGGCAAGCAGCTAGCGACTGCATCGCAACTGTATCGATGCGAACACGCCACAGCATCGCTACTGCAGCGCCACAAAATGTCGCCGTGGGCGAGGCGCTAAATGTGGAAAGCTGATATACTAGTTTCAACTAGCGGCGACGCCCGAGTGAAATTTTATCCCGGACAGAATTCCCTGGGGACCGGGGAAACACATTTGGGGCGAAAAGAACTAAGAGATTTTGATGTGACTTTTATAAACACGTAGCTTATTAGTACAGAATTATTAGCTACTTACAAAGTTACATACAAATGTGCAGTTTTACAAACTTAACGCGGATGAAGTTGCTTGTCACAAGCTAGTATTTTAATATGAAACTTTGAGCTATCCCAGAAATGTGTTAAGTTGTCACAAAAGTAGGTCGCTTCGTACCTGAGCAAAACAGAAGCCAGAGCTCTTGATATGCAAGTTAAGAATAAGTAATAAGACAAGTTGAAGTAACACAATACTTAGTCGAGTAGGTATTAACATAAGTAGGTAACTTGAACCTAATCTTTTCAGAACTACACGTTTTTTTTAACGCTATACTAAATATCGTATTTATTTATACATAATTAATATGTA
Organism: Mythimna separata; assembly: GCA_030763345.1. Lineage (NCBI taxonomy): Eukaryota > Metazoa > Arthropoda > Insecta > Lepidoptera > Noctuidae > Mythimna > Mythimna separata. The sequence continues at coordinate 12,798,792 of CM061167.1, read as the reverse complement.
TATACATATTTACTTTATTTATATTTTATGCACATATAAATAATTTAAATAAATATTTCAAAAAACGAGTCCAAATGATATTTGGTACTTATTGAGAATTCAAAAACGTTAATTTTTTTATGTATGTACGCACATTATTTAGAAGAATAGATTTTGTTAATTTTTTTAACTGCTAAAATATTAAAATGTGTAAATTAAAATGTCAGTTTACTCAATACATTTTCTGATTAATTTGCATTAAACTATTATTCCAGAAATCGACTTGTGTTGAGTAGACCTCGTGATCGCGTTTGAATATTACATACTGAATATTCAACGGTACGAGATTGCAGGGAAGAGTTTGTCTGTTCTGTCTGGGCTGCGTAATTTTACAAAAGAGTTACCACGGCCCTTGAATGTTAAGGGCAACTGAAGGAACACAGTAAGAATTTATTAGAGGACACAGTGGAGCATACGATGGAGGTGTGCCCCACGTGAGCATGGTGGCAGCGAAGCCCCGAGCCTTGGTACAGGCCAAGGTCCGGAGCGAAGTGAATGGCAGGCGGTTGAACCTCCTACGAAGCAGTATTGCCAGCGAAGAAGGCCACCTTCTTCGCTGGCAATGCACGCATGATGAAACGGACTTCCTCATGCCCCAGCCTGAATATCGACCCTAATTTTCAGCCACCGTAGGTATGGCTTGCGGATGAAGAGCAATGGGCAGCTCGCCGTCCGGCCGTAAGGTAACCGTCAGATCGACACTAAGCGCCGTCCATGACCCGGGTCATGGACGGCGCTTAGTGTTCCATGCGCGTCTCAATGAGATGTTAGCAAAACCTTCAGGGCCCAGCAGGGCTGAAGTCTAATGGGGCCATGCTTAGTCCGAAAGGGAACCATGGAGTCCTGGAATGCATGGCAAAGAAGGTACATAGGAGTGTGTTTTAGTCATTAAAAGACTGACACGTCCTCTCCTCCGCCTTAGAGCGGCAGAAACCATTGGATAATATCCTACCAAAAAAAGTAGGGTTATCTCGATCTACCTAAAGCGTATTATCTAACTACCAATATTTGTTATACTATCGTTTATGTTTATGTTTTGTTATGCTATTTAATAAACGTCATGCATTACATTTTTCTAACCTCAGACCTATTCCGTCCCACCAAAAGTTAGGCATATCAAATTTCCGTAAATCTAAAGGCCTAAATAGTAGACACTCGAGTCTAACTGCTTCTACAAAATCTCAATTTTTATGAGATTATTCTGAATATTTTTGCTCGAATATGAAATAATGATATGTTCCGAATATGTCAAGGCTTAAAACACGGGCGGTTTAGGCACTATATTAGTGTAGTATTGCAGGCAGCAAGAACCTGTTCTAAATAATTACTAGATTTATATTGGCATTTAAGGCGGTTTCGCCCATCGCTCTTCCAGAGTTTAGGTAGGTACCTAAACCTAACAACATTGTAAAATTCGGTTTTTACCGTCATATTAGAACAACATTGTTGAATTCGGTATATTAGATATCGGATTATAGGAAGTTTCGATGTGAAGAAGAAGAAGGAAAAACTGAGAAGTGATTTTCAACGAAAGATCTTCAATTGTGGGAGACCACTTATCAAATTCACCATTGGGCCTACGTGGGCCACGTACATCGATTTGGGCGCGTGAGTCTCCATACATGTAATATGGCAAGTAGTCTTGTAGAGCTACATTAGACGTAAACCACGCGACGCCACGCGACTTAATTCTACGTACAAGGCACGCGGCGCAGCGTCGCTCACGTGTGCTTCGGTCCAATGTAATTCCAGCTTTAGGGTCCGCGAAGTATTGTTAAATTATTTTACGTTCTGTCAACCATCACGCTATCACTGACTTAACCTATCAATACCCGCGAAACGAGACACAATAGTTAAACAATAACAGCACGGCCCAATGAGACCGATCGGGGATTCATGAATTAACTGAGCCAACTTATTAAATCATGGTGCAGCAGCACCTATTTTCTATTTGAAATTACAGCTTGCGTAATCAATTAATAACCTAGAGTATTATTGATATCCTTCAAGAAAGAAACAAATTAATTATTTTTCTGAAACACTCGTATACCTAACGTAATCCAAATCGTTTAAAAACCGCAGTTACTAGTGATCTCGCGACTTCTTCAGGCTATGGTATGGAGCGAAAGGGAGTGGGAATCAGTCTCTTCCTTCTTCGAAGCAGTAATGCGAGCGAAGGAGAAGGTGGTCTGCCGTCCAGTCCCTAAAGCGCAGTAAAATAACGTAAAAAACCCATGTTTTACTGCGCTTTAGGGGCTGGACGGCGGTAGGTGGCGGAAACCCTAAAGGTGAGGATATCTTCACACCTCAGCCACACCCATAAAATAATAATTAACGTTTGTATCCCCAACCGGCCCTATGAGACCGCGCTGTTATTGTTTTACTATTGTGTCTCGTTTCGCGGGTATCTGAGTAATTAAAGAATACTAGTATAGACTCGTGCCACAAAACACATCGCCTTAAACCCGATGTAGCTGCCTAGCTGGTGACCTCGCCACTAGCCACTCTCGAGACACGTGGCCTGCCGCAGTCTAACCATCGCAGAAAAAATAAAAACATTTCCAACAATAATCGTATGCATCATTATTATATTATAAAATTTTGCAAATTTCAAGTTACGACAACGAACGGATAATTCCGCACGTTATTCTCTATTGTGGCATACTTTCATAATATTTATTTATTATTATTATTTCCTTAATAAATTTCATCAAGATGTTGTTTTTATCTTCTACTATCTTTACGATCTAGTCGCAAATAGTATAGTGAATGATGTTTGTTAATACAACTCATAAACAGCGACGTCTGTGTACTTGCCAATGCGCTTATTATCTCCTCAGAACCACTTTACGTACCTACTAATTTTTTATCAGCTAATGACGGTATAATTATGTGCCTTGGCTGTATATGTCACGTTAGGTAAGAAAATGATAGACCAGCTCGTTATATAACAATAAAACTTGTACGACGAGGAAACAACAATTCTGCAGTGATTTATCTTTGCCTCGTGGCTCCCGGGGTTGATATAATATTTGAATTCAATATCGCGGCGGCAGTGAATAAATATTATCTCGACCTACATTATTGCTGTTCCGGATCTAAGCCGTTTTGATATTGTGATGGTGAGTGATTTTACTTAAAACGCACGCTAGATGTAAGAAGAATGCAAGTGAAAGGCATCTCGTCTCATATAACATAATTAAAATCATGTACCTTCATAACATTTTTCTTAAATAACAAGACTGTGAACGAATTGTTATTTGACGGCAATTTTTACATTATACATCGTCTTACAATAAAGTACTTCGTCTAGACTTTTTGGGAACAACGGTATCTATCGTCATTACATACTTAAGGGCCATCCATAAACCACGTCACACGAATTCCATGATTTTTTGACCCCTCCCTCGTCCTTGTCACGGCTGAATACATTAGTAAAACCAACAGTTAATTACTCAGATACCCGCGAAACGAGACACAATAATAAAACAATAACAGCGCGGTCTCATAGGACCGGTTGGGGATTCAAACGTTAAGTCTATTTTTAAACCCCGAGACTAAATTGACACAGGCAAATGTCAAACTTACAATAGTAATGTTGACATGTTCTTTTGTGTTGTGACAAGTATGACAACCTACGTAATGTCATTTTAGTCTCAGAGATAAAAAAACAGTGTTTAGGTTTGACTAATGTAACATAATTGACTAAATGAATACAGCAGTTCCGATTATTATTGATAAGTTGTCGAACTTGCCATCAAAACAAATCAAGCCTCGTAAACAGTAGCGAAGCTAGGCAGGCGTGGGCGAAGCGACCCCTCGCCCACGCCTTTGCACCTAAGCTTGCCTCGTGCCAGCGAGGCGGCGTCTAGTGCGGGGGTTAAATGTCATCTACCTATCTCGTTAACATATTACTCTAAATTATAATAGTTTTCATAGTTAATTTAGGTTTAAAACAGTTTGTTTATTCATTTATATACGAACATATTAGAGAAGGGATGAAAGCAAACGCATATTACTAAAAGAGTTATGAGTTTACATGTTACTGGATGGAGAGGGGAGTGGGAGGCCAAAGAAAAGATGGATGGATGGTGTAAGAAGTAATACGGAAGAAAAGGGTGATGACTGTGACGAGTGACAGGACAGAATGGAAGAAAAAAACGTGTTACGCCGACCCCAAAAACGGGACAAGGGCAAGAAGATGATACGAACGTGTTACTTATATTTTATACTACTTATATTTTTTTTAATATTATTTTATCAGTACAGGAAACAAGGTCCAAGTTATCGGTGGACTGAGGTCTAATGAAAGGAACCTACTAACAATGCCAGCCGTGTCCAAAAGTTCCGTTTTCTGGTCCGTAGATTCTACCGCCCAACGAGAGTCTCCCAAAATGTTGGTCGTGGCTCGTGGTTATTACGCCATTGACTCACATAACTATCGGTACCATGATTACCGAGACCAAATGTTGAAAATCTCGCGAGTCGATTCGATTTGCTTATCTTTCTCGGCTTTCATAAAGTTCTCGTCATGCGAGACGGTTATATCAACTATTATTGCACGGTCTCGGTTTGGTGCACCACCATCACATCAGATTTGTTGACCATAATAGTCCTGTCAGTAATGATGGGCAGATGCCAGTACAAAGTAATATGACCATTATCAAGAACTGGGATCCAGCTCATACATACCTAATTACGGTATCTCCAATACTACACAACAGTGGAGCCTATGAAGGAGCCCAGAAAAAAGTACGTAAAGTTTCTTACTCTTCCGTATATAATCGTTAGTGTTAATCGCTACAGGTTTGCATAAGTCCTCGTTAAGAGATAGTGAAGTGTCTCCCTTCTTCACTGCCACTACATCTCGATGTATACCCACATTGGCAGCACGGAAATATTGCCTGAGGCTGCATATCCGGTGATACAAGAAGCCTCGACCCACACACTTCCACGGTATAACCCTGTCCGGTAAGAACCTGCGTTAGGTGCAAAGTAAGGGAGACATGGCGCCTCTCTAGCCACTCTTCAAAGAGGAGCCTTTTCGCTGTGATAGTGGAGTGCAGAGCAGTGCGAGTTTATTAAACACGTTAAAATTTAGCGTTAATTTTGACATGTGACGTAACCACAATTACGTCATCTTCTATCTTCTGTCTTTTTTCGACAACGCCCCTTCCTAAACGTGTGACATAATTAATGGATAGCCCCATTTATATGTCTATAAATATGAGAACTACAAGGACATCCAAATATAACATGGTGTAACATTAGAAGAAGAAGTATGAATCGTTACGTTATTTGGCAATGTAATTAAAACTTGTAATTATTATTTTTACGAGTTATTTGTTTCGAGTTACTGTGAAACAGCTCGTGGGTAAGTTTCGTTTTATCGTGCATTATTTGAGTGATTTAAACCGTATATTAACTGCATTGCTACTTCTTAACGATTTGATTAAGCTCAATGTGGTATTGTAATGTTTAACGAAACAGTTGGCGCCGTGACTGTGTTATTCGCCGCTGTGCTGCGTGTAGCGGGTTCGATTCCCGCATGGAACAATCATTTGTATGACCTACAGATAAGTACTCCGGGTCTGGGACTCTGGGAATCTTGTGTATGTGAATTTACATGTTCGTGAAAATACTCACGATACATGATAACATGAGTAATTGCTAGTGCGGAGCAATGTTCTTTTATTCTTAATCTGGTTACCCACTCCTGTTTCGCACTGGTGCAAATTATACACACAAAAATGTCGTTTAAGTATTGCTTTTTGATTTAGTGAAAAACGCATGAAATTAATGTATGTAATGTAAAATGTGTATGGTATGTGCTTTAGGAGGAGCGGATTAACAGGAAAAGGTAGGGTTGTATAATAATAGATATCGCTGTCAGCGATAAGACCGTCATTGCACCCATAGATTTAGTTAGTATATAAGGTGTATTACTTTTTTGTGTACATAAGTTTATTATATTCTATATCAGATAACAGACAGACGCGGAATGCGACTGTTTTTACACGACTACGGTAAAGCCGAAGGAAGTTTTAATTTTGTATTCGATATATAGTTTTAAAGATTGAACTATTTGGTTTGATTTAATATTAGATAAATTAATTTAATCTAAATAATTAATAGTTTTGACTAGAACTTCGTGAAAGCCAAGAAAGAGACACAAATCAATTTTCTCGACTTAGCACATGAGGTTGTTGACATGTGGAATGTCATTGCACCGTTTCTCGTTTCTGCCAATGCAAACGGCCTGGTGCAGGTGGCCAAAAGCCTCGACGACTATGTGTCGAAGTTGTCATAGTGCGTTTGAAACAAGGCCCAAGGGGGCAAGGGCTTAATACAAAAGGCAGTAGTACTCCTTAATACGAGTCATGATGTGATTGTTGCAATGCCACTGAAGCCCAAACTTCCAATTGCTTGAATCCTGCACCCGTTACCAATTGTTTTAAGAAATATTATAATATAATAAATATTTAATGTCGTCTAATATTAATGTTTTATATTTTAAATAATGTCTAAATTACTAGTACTAAATTAATGTCATGGCACCCTACTCGTGATATTAAAAATAAGAAATTTCAATTCTTATTTTTAATATTAGGATGTACTTATAGCAGTTTGATGACTTTGCATCTCCTTCAACATGCAAAGGTTAAGCACGAAAATCTAGATATTTATTATTTAAATAAAATCTAAATTATTCTTTTGTGTTATTTGTGAAAAAGATTCCAAATTTAAGTTTTGAAGTGAGTTCTTTAAATATTACGGCGTCAGATATTGTTATTGAGGCAGAAAATACTTGTGACAGCCTGCTACTGTTACCTAAATCAAAACTAAAATGTATGACAACTTTGGAAAATTTTCTAAAGTAAAAAATTTAAAAAAATGCGTGGCAATTCGTTTGATGCACGTAGAAATTTGTCGCTGCTGCACTCGGATCGAATCTAACATTCACCTTGGTTGCAATGACCAAATTTCTCCACTTGTATCAAATTGTTATTATATTTCCCTCTTTATTTATTATTTGTAGTAAAAATAAACCTATTCAGCTGTTACAGTTTATGATATACATACCTCTAAGAGACGATGACAGACAGACGAACAGTGGGAACTCAGCAACAGGAATTATTAGGAATGTATTGTACGGGACCCTCGGAACCCAACGTTCCTTTGAGTACGGAACCGAATAGATTTGACTTTGAATTTGATGAGTCCTCACGAGGCAGATATAAATCTAAGTCGGAGTAGGTACCTATTGCATTTAGCGTTATTTTTTTGGTCGTTTGTTTTTGCAGTCAAGTACGGTCGAATTCACTCTAGGTTACATGTGAAACTACAATTATTATTTTATACTTATTATAACCACTTTTTTACTTGACTTATTAGGAGGAGTTAATGAACTCCAAAAGGTGAAAATAATTATAACATTATACAAAAAACAAGGTTATGTGTTACTTACGTCTCAGACCGAGTCGACGACGGCATGTCAGCATAGTAGAAGGGTAGGGAGGGTCCAGAGATACCGATGCCTACTAGGACTGCGGGAACGTGGTCGGTAAAAGTCAGACTTTCCCTTTAATTCCTCCCTAGAGCTGGAGAAGTCGACGGTATATAGTAGACATCCCTCTTAGACGCACAAAACGTTTTCGGAAAAAATTCATTGTGCGTACAGCCAAGGAGTGGAATTCTCTGCCGGAATCTGTGTTTAATGGCTGCAACCCGGGAATCATTGAACCAAAAGTGAATAAGTTATTTCTAGGTAAGCACGCTCCATCATCGACCACATCGTCGCTTTCCATCAGGTGAGATAGAGATTAAGCGCGAACCTATACACAATAAAAAAAAAACAAAAGAGTGCACATCTTACCTTGTTCCCAGAGAAGCCGACGAATTCCAAGACACTGATGATCTTGGGCGGCAGCAGAGAGATCATGACGTTGAAGGTGGCCACGCCCAGGCGCACGCCGCTTTGGAAGTGTATCCTGGATTGCTCCGACTCCCACTGCTTCTTCTCCAGTATCTTTGAGCATTCCCTATTGAAATACAACTGAAATTAGTGTTGAATATGAGATGTGTGTTATAAACATGCATATCTGGGCACGCCATAATCGCAGCCGCAAGACACCTCTTTGAAGAGTGGCTGAAGCAGCAACACGGCACTTCCCGCTTGACGCAGTTCCTCACCAGAGACTTGGCGAGCTCGGGACGTTCCTGCGTCGAATTCAGGCGGAATAAACGCCCGAGTGTCACCATTGGGATGACAGTCCGATAATCGTCCGGATCAAGCCCAGTGGTCAAAAGCGCGTAGTGACTCACGCGCTCTTCAAAGAAATGTAAGCAAACCGTAGGAGCCCAGCAGGGCCGATGCCCGCAAACCTGCGGGGAACTTCTGAAAAAGAACTTCTAGAACGCAAAGGGCAACTGAACAACTGAAATGGTTGAAGTTTGACACGTTCTCCCTTTATAAAAGGTACCTCTATGCACAGTTTCAGCATTCTAGGTCCAAGGTTTTGGGCTGTTGTTGATGAATCAATGAGTGAGTAAGGCAAGACACCACTTTGATATATAAAGACAAATATTTTCCGAAGAGATCAGTGATTATAAGGACCATATACACAGTTTGTAAGGGAAATAAAAGCAAAAGCCAGACAGGTTCGCAAATTCTATAAAAATGATACTTACTTGTAGCTATTGTAGCAATTCTTGACCTTGATAGTGCCCTTGATGAGGCCAGTGAGGTCTTCTCCATCCATGATGGTCATAGCTGCCTGGAGCATCAGAGCCTCCGCATAGCAAAGCTCAGCGTGAGCCTCCAAATCAGTGTATGTAGCATAATTTGGCTGCAAGACAAAAGTTCCTTGTAGATTTCTTTTTGATACAAACAACTATTATTTATAATACTATTTTGTTATACATAAAATAATTGTGTGATATAATATTACAGTTATCAGGTACTTGGAACCCCTCGCGTTAAACTACTTCAGAAAAGCCACTTGATAGCGCCGTCTGTGCTAGGTAATAATTTACGTGACGATCCACACCTACTTAACAAACACTTGCACCAGATTGAATATTACAATACTGAAAGCATAATCAGCTTTAATGTAAATAAATGTTCCCATTACTAGGACTCAGGCCTTCTGCTCTCTAGGAGAGGGAATGGGACATTATCTATGGCGCAGGCCCAGTACGGACTGGTGGAAGTCTTCGAATTTTTTAATTCTAGGATATGCTAGTTTCCTCATGATATCTTCCTTCACAGTTTTGAAAGCTGTGGTGACTAAATTACATATAGTGTCTGCCTGGGTTAGAACCCATAATATACAACTAGTAGCCGGAGGTCGTCACCCACCACTGGAACACTAAACAACTACTCTCTCACAATGACACAATTAAAGTACCAAGTTTTAAAGAAATTGGTACCTATCGGCTTACCAGCCTATGCTGATAAGGGCAATAAGTGGTTAATTTTAGATACTGCTTCTGCCAATGAATACGGTATTTTATAATAAAGTTAATAATAAAATTGGACTATTCACGTAATCATTGGCTACTATGTGAAGTACACTAAGGTAAACAATTTTAGAATTATCAATAAAATAAAATAAATAAAATAAAATAAAAATAAAATAAACTTTATTGCATATTATTTTGGCTTAAATTTGATGTCGAGGAGTCTCCATTTAGGCATAGAAATGCCTGTAGTTGAAGGCTCCGCTCTTCCCTTGCATTATACTAAGTATGCAATGAAGCAAATGACAAACAGAAAAAAAGTAACATAAATAAAACAAAACAAAAAGTATCAAAGAAAAAAACAAAAAATAAAAACGAACAATTGTATATGTACTTGCGTGTATTTAGGTTTAGGTGTGTGTTTGTGTGTGTGTGGTGTGTGTGCGTGTGTGAGTGTATGTATGTGTATGAAGGAGTGTGTTAGTATGCCTCTGTATGTGTGTGGGAGAGAAGGATGTTCTGTGTTTTATATTAAGTCACACGTTGTAAAAGTAGCTCTGTATCATTGTAACTTAAATTTTGTAGCCATTTTGTTAATAGTTTTTTGCATTCACTTTTCTTTTTGTCATAGATAAATATATTTTTATTAATTTTATTATATAAAAAGGCTGACCGTTTTTTATATTGTCTGGTGGCAAACTCTGTTTTTGTAGTGGGAACTTTAATTATGCAATGTTTCTTTCTCTTTTCAAGTATTTTTCTATCATATGGTGTTTCTTTGTGCGTTTTGAGGATGATAAGTAGGATGTACAATTTCCTTACAGACAGGAGATTACATAGCTTGTAAAGCTGTTCAGTGGGGAAAATTCTTTTTTTGAAGTACATCACCTTAAGTATCGCTCTTTGAGCACGTTCTAATTCTAGAAAACTAGATTTCGTTGCTCCACCTCATACAGGTATACAGTATATTAAGACAGACTGAACCAAAGACACATAAATTTCATTTAGAAGATTTCTTTGATTGTCACTATCTTTTACCTTTATTTTCTTTGGTACAACATATCTCAACTCTTTAAATATCCAGATGAGTTTTCGTACTCTACTCATGACGTTTTCTTCTTCTTATCAATGGCTTCCTAGAAGAACGTTGTTGAATTAGCAGCAGCAGTACTTCAATTCAAATATGACCACCATATTTTCCGTTACACCTTCTATATAAATTATTTGCGTTATCTAATATCTACAGATATCATCATCATCATTATATAATGTATTTAGTTTTCCATTGCCCATGGAAAAAATGGTGTCTCCATTTTATGCAATTATTTTCAAAAGATATTTTCATAAAAACGTAATACTGTGTAATATCTCACATTAAAAACACATTAACTTTTGGTTTCAATTAAGGCCCCATTAAGGCTCACTTGCACAATTGGGTAAATTCCTGTGTTTATTTTTGTATAGGTACTACTTTATTCTAAACAGTAAATAATACTAAACGGATTTTTTTTTCTGGAAACAGCATCAAAATTGGCCGTTAAATGAAGCATTAATTAGCATTTCAAATTTTGGTATGAGGAAGAGTAGGGGGTTAATAAGGTTATGTAACCTAATGACGATGACGTCACATTTCAGTGTCTGCATATTTATTCTGTTTCTTGACAGTTTTTCCGACCAGCTGATTTAAAAAAAACTTACCTACTTACTTAAAAAAAAAGTTAAAATTAAAAAAAAGTTAGTCGGCCCAATTTGAACAGCTTGGAAAATAAAGAAATATCAGTTTGTGTATTATTCGTATATTGCATTAGGAACTCATCCATTAAAGAACTAATCAATTGAAAAAGTAACTATCACAATAATTTTGTTTATCTCAATTAACATTGATTTGGTCTAAGCAGATTTTAAATACACTACGGTTTATGAGAATGCCATCAGCTGCAGATTTTATCCTCATCTTTAATATTACCAATATTAGAACTGGGTAGGTAGCACTGCAATCGGGATCTCAATCCTTACTGCTTACACTGCACGTGCCCTAATATAGGTACTGTCTGTGCCCTATTTTACCAGACCCATCTTAGATATATAAAGAGAGAAATATATGGATCAGACAATATGCCCCCGCACATTATGGCCACTAGTCGCCGCCACTAGACGCGGCCACCAGCGTTACAGTCAGACCTCTAGGCGCCGCCACTGGTGGCTCGTATCCAGCCACCAATGGCTCCCACTTGTTGTTGCAGTTGTTCAAGTAGTAGACCTGATGTGGGAGCGGGGAGAAGCCGGCAACTGTGGCCGTGTGTGCGCGCGAGTCGAACGACAAAACGCGGCCACAATTTCACAAGTAGCGAGCGCTGTCGACTCCCGCAACTTGTGGCTTGGACGCGGCCACTCAAAGGCTCGATATGTACCTATGCATTGATTAAAAAGGCCGACAATTTTTTTTTAATCCTTTCGGAAGTTTTACTTTTTACATTCTAATGACATAACAAGTCATTACGAGTCTGCAAACGCTTTCAATTGAAAGAACACATGAAAATCTTTAAAAGATGGCCAAAAAAAAACTAACAAAAGCCGAACAGGCCGTGCGCCGCCTATTTTGGCCAAACACACTACCAAAAAGCCTGACAGTGTCCGGCTTTATTGGACGCCTGGCAACGCTATTTGCGTCGATGCTCTACAAAATGTACGGAGAACCGCGTCCGTGGCTTGTGGCGGCCACTAGTTGTCGCCACTAGTGGCTCAATGTGCGGGGGCTGTAAGAAGGACTGTACAAAAGAAACAGATTCCACCTACCTTTTTGATCATTGTGCCTATGCTCTCGACGAAAGTGTAATTCTTCCTGTGTTGGTTGCAGATGTTGATGGCTATTTTGAGCGCTGCGAGGGTCCGGTTGATCTGTGCGTGGTCGAAGGTCAGCATCGCTGGTATGAACTCGAACATCGCAGTACCCAGACTGTGGTACATCGATGTGCGTTCCCTAGACAAAAAAAATTGTGTTATTTGGAAATACACGGGTACGAAACTAGAAACATGAGAAAATTTAACACTGAAAATTATTCATACAATAGGCTGTGTAGCATATTATAGTTATTATTTATTAGAAAAATCTAAACTAATAAATGTTAAAGCTTTTTTAGTACGGGTAGAAAAAGAACACATTCGACGTCATAAAATTCATCCACTGGAAACATAGGTAGACAACATCGTGAGACGTTTTTAGGTAAACAAGCAGAAACGCAACGCGATACAGTATTATTATTTATGATTCACGTATTAAAAAAACAATAGTAAAAAACAGGTACCTAACTAGGAAATAGTCGCGCTACCCAAAATAGTTCGCATTAAACCGATCACTTCTTGTCTACAAACTGGTTCTAATCATTAGAAAATCTATGCGTAGTTAAAGTACGGGTTTTCAGCGATTCTGTGTCTAGATTTCATTAGGAACTCTACGTTAAAATGTGAGTATAATTTGAGTGGCCTTCAATTGTTATGCATTAAAACGTCATTGCTAATTTTTGTAAAGTCTCTCAATTTTTCTCAGATCTTCTCCACCGTTTGTACGCACACGTAAGCTATACAAATTACGAGTAGTTGAGTTAATAATGTACCTTGCGTGTTATATTACACGCAGAGGGAACGTTCGGTTAATGCATTATAACATTGGAAACATCTCTACGAGTTTGATTTAACCCCTTATACACCCTCCAAAGATCCGGGACCACATGCCAGGATCCCGAAAAACATCAAATATTTTAACCTTTTTCACATAATTTATAAATAATTATTTTTAGAGTAAACGAAACTTATCTTACCATGGCTTCATGATATTGTTGGCACCAATCAAATCGTTATTGAAGAATTTCCTTATAGCCACTTCACAGTCGTCAAAAGCAGTTTGTAGATCCATTGTGTTCCTAAAACCATGAAATATGTGTTAACAATTTACGTAATATTAATTTAATTTGAGAAGGTATTACCCAAGTAAAAATGCTTATACTTACGATGGATGCTCGTCTGTGGCATCTTCGAACTCATCCTGAAACAATGATAAAACTATTTTTACAGATTTCTAGGTTATCTATCTAATTAGCCTATTATGTCCTACTACTGGGCGAAGGCCTCCCTCTCCCTTTTCCACACGCTATCTTCGGCCATTGCAGGCCAGTTCCTCCGGTTAGAGCCACGTTCATCTTTCTAACTTCGTATTGATCCGTTGCAATGTCGTCTAGTATTTAGTGGGACAGGTGTACATTTTGGTAAATACTTACTTATTTATACAGAACTAACATCTGTTTTTTATACCCTGTGACTAAATTGACACAGGCAAATGTCAAACTTACAATAAGAATGATGCCAGTTATTTTGTGTTGTGACAAGTGTGACCACCCACTTAATGTCATTTTAGTCTCAAAGATTAAAAAACCAACTATAAAGTACTAGCTTTAGCCCGCAGCTTCGCCCGCGTAGATAATATATAGCCTATGTCACTCAGGAATACAGCGGTTTTCTATTGGTGACAAAATTTTAGCAATCGGACCAGTACTTCCACAGATTACCTCATACAAACAAAAAAACAAACTTTACCTCTTTATTATATTAGTGTAGATTTAGAGTAAATATTATTGTAAACTTACCTCGAACTGTTCGTCGGCGAGGGGGGGCACGCCCTCCACTTGGTAGGGGGCGTGCAGCGGCGTCAGCGGTGGAGCGGCCTCCTGCCTTAGAGCCATCTCCGATAACTATGGCAATGCAAATAAATACATTATAAGTTATTTATATTTAAGGAAAAACATAGTATAAACACATAGTGTAACAACCGTTGTTAGCGATAAGACCGCTCATTGTAATACCCTAATAATCTTAAGCTCATATGGAAAAGTTAATACAATGAAGAGTAAATAAATAAATAATACTATCTACAACGGTTCGCTTATGTCCCATGCAGGACCTTTATTAAATCTGCTATTAGAATTCTATCTAATTTTCTGACTTCATAATTGTTGATTTTAACAAGTTTGGTATTATTAACTGTTCAAAGTCAATAATTATGAAGCCAATGATCGACAATTCTGATACTATTCTAATAGCAGACTTGATGCCCTGGTCCCTTGTTTTAATTAAGTATGGTCGTCCATACAAACCTAATGAGCGAATTCAGTTCCTAACAGCATTTAAAGGATAGAATAATTAGCCGCTAACTATACTCCGTCGGTTTAGGTAGTTAACTAAAGGTAAACAATCTTGGCATGTCTTTTTATCTAAAATTTGTCTAAAAATTGTAAGTAAAAATCTTTGCACATAGGTATTTACCTAAATCGATGTTAGTTAATAAACTAAATTTAAATAATCTTTGTGTATATTATATACGACCTCTTTAATTTAAAAAGACATACCAAGATTGTTTACCTTTAGTTAACTACCTAAACCAATAGACCATAGATGGTAATATTTGTTCCATTTCCATCAATTTCCAGGCTTTAGAGGAGGATTACAGAAATATAAATCCTAAAATCAAAATATCACCCGCTTTTGATCATTATACTAAGGTAAGTATGCAAAATACAAACAGGTAAAGCCCCTATGAAGTGAGTGATAGCGTCAGAAATATTCTCAATATTATAAACAAGATACATTGAGGTTTTCCTAATATCAGAATTTTAATACATGATGATATTGTTGCCTATCTTAAGGTACCTGTCTCATAAACCTAAATATCTGCTCCGTAAAGTCCAAAACAGCACATTACCTATTACTTGTAGGTACTTTTTCGGCACCAATTAGGAATAACAAAAATCCGAAGTATACAATCAATCATCAATATTTAACTTTCTATGTACATAATTGGACAAAGTTTAAGGTTTTATACCTATTCCACATAAAATTCATTCAAGGCGATAGGCGCCGTACCAATGGGTTTCATTTTTACCCAACTGCGTCAGAAAGAAGGTAATGTTTTCGACTCTATTTAGTTACGCCTATAACCTAAAAGGTTTGATAGATTACAAATTATTAAGGCAGCATTAGAAATTCGTCGTTTCCTAAATTCCACCAACCGTATGAATTTAAAAAAAGAAAACGAGATGGCTGCCGCCGTTAATATGCTGTCATATTTTTGTGTTGTTTTTTTGCAGATTATTCAAATATGAAATAAAAGTGCGACCTTGAATGCGTTCATTTTTAAATTGGTCGTTACCTATTTGCAATTCTGATACGTAGTCCTTAAAATATACAATAAAAACTTAATTGAAAAAAAAAAAACTATATTTTTAACATTCGGGCCTATGTCTGTGTCTGTGTATTAAAACGACTAACTCAAAGTAGTACAACGATTGCTTGTTTTATTATTTATTACACTCAAATACACATAATTAAAACGGATAACAACAATAACAAACCTCTGTTCACCTTCGCGACTCTGAATATAGCAACAAAATACTGCGCAAACAGTTGAGATACACGCGAGACACGGATTTACGGGAGACTGAGGACGAAGGAAAGATTCCTTGGCGACGGCGGCGTTGCCTAGGAACCCCCCCTGCGTCACCAAACCCACCCTACAGGCTACCCTACCGTAATTTCGTGTTACTAGGAAAAAGCCGACCTTCTATGGTTTCCCAATCTCCTCGTGTCTGCCTTTCAATTTTTGTAAAAGATATTTATAACCATAAAATGTCAAGTGGCAACATGGAATCAAAGAAACAACATTTTTTTTCCCGTTATATAAACTAGAATGTTAGCAAAATAATTGAGCAAAAAAAAAACTAATTTCTTAAAACACGATATATCTTTTATCAGTGCGTATTTACTCGTACTTGACTCTTGTAATCTATCTAAGTATAGGATATAGATAACAGAGAAACCTGTTAGTCTTTAGACTTATGAATCTAATTAAACAGACATCTGCAGACAAAAAACTGGAGATTTAAAAAAAAGCGTTCGTCATGTCTAAAAATTGAGCACGCATGTATTCTGGCATACGAATATGTTTATATATCCATTGGTGCAAACTTTTAGTGAAAGTTGTCAGCAACTGGTGTCTACCTCACTTTCACTCTTTACTGTCTTAGTAACTCAAGCCTGCTATATGAATGAGATGAGAAGGCCGTTATAAGATACTAAAATCATTAACAATGTGTTTGTGCACGCTATCTCGCTAGTTTAACTAATACGCCAATCATTTTTGGCCTAAATGTATAAATTATTTTGTAGGGTAAAATATACGTAAACACCGCTATCTCGCTGTTCTAACATATTTAAATTATTGATTACTTCGATAATTATTAAAATTGTACATAAACAAGATGAGTCTACTAAACTATGTAACCTGGGTTATATTATAATTAGGGACTTTATATTAAGAAACCCACGTAAAATCTATAGTATCATTTGCACAATATCTATAAAAACCAATAGTATGTGTTGACCTTATTACTCGTCATAAAAACTTTAGACACTTTTTTCCGGTCTTATTTTTGAGGTTCTCCCGCTCTGAATGGAGAGAGAGGGAGTGTTAGACTTTTACTGACTAAAACCCAACCGTGTTGCTTAAGTTCCCCTTTGTACTCTTAAGTACAAATAGGAACTGAAGTAACACGGTTCCTTAGGTCGCATTAGCTCTTTCGAATAATTCTGCAATCTTGGCGGGCATCGGCCCAAGCGAGCCCTTTCAATTATGGTTTAGACCAGGGCCAGGCGCGAGAGATCGTTGCCGTAGATCCCTTTTTCCGAACTGGAGCCGTAATTACAACGAAAAAAAAATTGCTTTGTAAATAAGTAAACAAATTGCAAACTGGCAACAGCAGTATGCAACATTACCAGCAAGAAATTAAGTATGCATTAACAGTTTTCGAGACTGTTTTGCTTCACCGTACTCTTGATTATTTCGGCTAGATAATACTACGTCTAACTTACCCTAACCTATAATTTTTATAAAATCATTAAGCAAAAAATTTCCTCCGCTCAGGAAAAAACAACATAAATGGTTAGTTCTTTATGTTGTTACTTTATAGGTTTTCCGAAAGTCACGTGTATCACATTTTTTAGGTAGAAATCCTTCAAATTACTTTCCTCGCTCTGCGTGGAACAAGGTATCAAACTTTTACTGACGAAACCCCATGGTGTTTCTTCAATTTACCTTTATTTTGTAACTCTTTTGAATAAACCCGAATCCTTGACTTTTTGAAATATGATTGTAGGTACTACGGACAAGGCTCTCACTATAAAGCTAGTTTGCTTACAACACAGTATCATATCATGATCATGATAGAAACTTGTAAAAGAGCGTATCGGAAAATAATATATCCCCGGCGTTGATATATTCCCTGCATGGGACGCGACGTCGTTTGTCGCTGTGGGAACGATCTAGGGGCATTCGTTAGTAGACCGTCTCTTGTTTCTTTCCGAGCTAGATACGATCCTAGCACGGTTATACTATGACACTGTAGGTAGTTGGCTGACTCCGTAATACAAGCCGATAAGTTATGAAGAAGAAATGTAAAATTCAATAAAAATCACAGTAAAATCTTATCACAGATCTCAGTAAATCTAGAAATTCTTTATCTAAAGTCTACTTTTTAATCTTTAAGACTAAAATGACATTACGTTGTTCGTCACACTTGTCACGTAAGTTTGACATTTGCCTGTGTCAATTTAGTCTCAGGGTATAAGAAAACAGACTTTAATGGCAGCCACACACGATCCAGTTTACTGTCAAGTTGCAGCCGACTAACGTCAAGCATACTTGATGCTTGACCACTCATACAAACAGTAGACTCGTCATGCATACTGATACCCACACACGGTCAAGTTTACGGACGCCGCTTCAAGCGCGTCGCTAACTTGATGGTAAACTGGATCGTGTGCGCCATCTATAAGGTCACGGCCAGAGTTTATTGCAGAAAAGATTTTGATACTTTAAAAGGTTACCGGGTACTTCCCCAAAGCATACGCCGCCGACAAACCCATAAAAATTCGCTATGGAACCTCATGCGTCCAACCATGAAGATAGTAGAGGGCTGGTGCAAAGAATACAAACTATGACTTTCAGTCTCGGGACTCCCGGGAAAAACCGAGATTTTCGAAACTGGTTAAAAAGATAAAAATAGATTCAAATGCTAGATATTTAGGCAATAAATGCAAGATTATAATAAATAACTTTTAAGACGATATTTCTATCTTGTTTTTCGTCTGCCCTGGTCATAAACGAGTGAAATAATAAAATAAAATAACAATGATGAATTATTTCTTGGTTTTTACGAAGCGAAGTGAGCTAACAAAAATCATGCAGCGTCTAAAGTGATTTCAGAGCGGCAGGATGTGTTATTTTATTACTGTTTCTTCCACGCTACTACAATGGTTTCAATTTTAAATTCTAGGAAAACGTTTAAAATGGTTTCAAGTAATCAAGTCATACTGAGTTAAACATAGAGGTTTTATTATCTTTTGTTATTATTATAATATCACTAGCAGCCCGTCACGGCTTCGCACGGGGTAGACAATTATTTATTTTTGGAATTTTTCCCGTCAAATGACTACCCTACATATCCTACACTACCCTACACTACCTTACACTACCTTACACTACCCTACACTACCCTACACTACCCTACACTACCCTACACTACCCTACACTACCCTACACTACCCCACACTACCCCACACTAGCCTACACTACCCTACACTACCCTACACTACCCTACACTACCCTACACTACCCTACACTACCCTACACTACCCTACACTACCCTACACTACCCTACACTACCCTACACTACCCTACACTACCCTACACTACCCTACACTACCCTACACTACCCTACACTACCCTACACTACCCTACACTACCCTACTCTACCCTACTTTACCTAACTTTTTTTTTTTTTTTGATTTAAACTATCCTATCTCTCAAGTTGGATCGAACTGCACATGGTGTGCGAATTTTATTATAATCGGTTAAGTGGTTAAGGAGTCCATTGAGGACAAACATTGGGACACGAGATTTATATATATTAACGTTTGAATCCCCGACCGGTCTCATGAGACCGCGCTGTCATTGTCTTACTATTGTGTCTCGTTTCGCGGGTATGTGATAGGTTAAGATATTGTGGTTTTAGTAAACGTTTAAGCTTATATTATAGATCTTCATTTGCAGTTAAACCTAGCCACAACTTAGAAACCCGCTTATCAATACCCGCAAAACGAGACACAATAGTAAAACAATAACAGCGCGGTCTCATAGGATCGGTTCATTCATTCATGAATTTAAGGCAAAAATTTAAAAAGGTATTTGCTGTTAAGTGCTGCGTCGTATCGTGCAGTGTCTGAAAAAGTAGATATTTAAGATCTACGCAAGTCTCAAAAGTCTCATTATTCCCGAGACTGGAGATTTCAGTTTCGAGTCGTGAAAAAGCGGAAAAATCGTCGAAACTCTCGATATTTTAGAGACCGAGACGCACGGGATGAAAGTTTTAATACCAACAGGCCATGAACCTCACCGAAACCAAACTTGTTCTATTAACCTTCTTCATCAAAATAGTTCTTCAGAACTACCACAAACCTACCACCAGAGACCAAGTAGGTACAATTGGGCAAATCACACCAATATACATCACTAAAAAGACAGGATGTCCATGTGGCCAGTATATCCATGTAGTTTCTGTCTGGCATGCGTCAGGACCATGGGTCTCGAAGTATGCTGGGCCGTAGCTGGGGCATTATTCCAAAAGCCACACACTGTCATATACCACGTCATACGACCGATCATCACATATGGCCACCATAAAGCTCTCTCTAGTGTCCGGACCCAGGACAGAAATGAGCCGATCTCAAAAAGACTTTTACTAGCTAACTAGACTAGCTTGCGTATCGATTGCGAGCACTGCAACCACTGCTGCCCTGCATCTGAGTGCCTGCTTCTATTGGAGCTTCTCATGGTGCGGGAGAAGCAGTCTAGCGGCATTCAAGCTCAACATATCAGTCACTCGAAGTAAAGATTTCAAAATCAAATATATACGCAATGGAAGATGCTGTCAAACGAGAGCCCATGATGATTTCCTTTAGCAACATAACAAAGGCATATCATTTTCAAAAACGACTGTATCAGGCCCAGAAGAGCTGAGAATTTACACTGATAGATCAAAGACAGATACTGGATGTTTAGAACGGGAGTCTTTTCCAACGATGTCTATATTAAGATGTCGAGCAAAATAATGTGATGGCATCATTTTAGCGGCGGTATATTTTAAAAATATGAGGATTAATGTGTACTCTCCGACAGTGGCTCAGTTCTTCATTCCTTAGGGAAAAACTTTTCCAACTCGAAACTTATACAAGACTGCCACTCTGCGCTATAAAGAGTCATTCGCCGCAGTAGATTAAAGGACATGGCGGCTCACTTGACAATGACGCAACTGATGAGCTGGCTAGGTGAGGATTTGGGTACTAGAACCAATCGTGCTAATCCCTATTGGTCAGTCACTACGTGAATATACTCACACACCAGCAGAAAGCTCATGGTTTTCATTTTGCCAAGAAGGCCATGCCATATCTAAGGCGATTAACACACGGCACCACGCACCGCCGCGGAGGGTGGCGACTGTAAGGGAATTTCGTCCGCTCGACCGCGCGATCGGGCGCTGTACGTGTGTTAGGCATCGACGGATTTATTAGAGACCAATGCCACATGAGACCGCCGCTTCACCGCCTACAGCCGCGGTGCGCGGTGCCGTGTGTTAATCGCCTAAACGACACCCTAACTCTAGGGACTCTTGCTCAGGTGCCCTGAATAAGCCTTAATCTACTTCTGGAGGAAAAGATAGGCAGTTTGGAATAAAGCGCTCCGAATTATTGCCGCCATGGCATGTACAATGGTTCGTCATGGAAGAAGACTATACATAGATTTCGCAAGAGCAAAGAAAACCGCCCAAGTGCATGTTGCGGGACCCTGCATGATGATTTGATGATGATGGATGAATATTTATACAGACTCTGGATGAACATTTACGCAGGCACAATATTCATCTTTCGCAAATATACGTTTTATAGTTCATAGCATTTCTCAAAAAAACAATCAAATACGAATCTGTTTTTTTGCAGTTGTAACTTTAGAAGCGCAATCCTATCCAATTATTAGCTAACTGACTATTAACCTTAACTAAAAAACTCAATTAGCAACATCAATTTTTTTAACTGACTTGATAAAAAAAACTAGTTTACAAATTCGACACGTAGCTGTCTTCGTATCTATACATGTATCTACATAAATACCTAGTCTCGTCATAAATATTGTTACAAGGAAAATCTTTTTTTATTCTATTGTTTATTGCTGTAATATGATTCAGTTTATACATTATTATAATAATATTAAAATATATGAAGCTCTATCACAATGATTTATGGTGTTTAAAGGACTGTATTAAAATAAAGCCGTTAAAACGCTGAGGGCACTTATCAATAGAAAGTTAGAAACACACATTCCCTCCATGGGAAATTCTTCACTTCCAAGCTTATGGAATGTTTTAGGGACTCCAAATTAGTATGGTGTTTAGAGCATATCATATTCTCTAAAACCATTAAATTAAAATCCAACGGATTAAGATCGGCAGGCTGATTATGTATCTTGCAAAAGCCAAGCGATAGCAAAAATTGCACGAAAATTGCTCTTCAATCGCTAATTCGTATTACGTATTAGCGAAAACCACGCGATAGCAATCTAGCGACAGTGCTGCCTCTATGGAGCAATCGACTAACTAAAATGTGCATTGTTGCACTCGAATCCCTAGCGATAGCGTTTTACTTCGTATTACGTACGGTTTTTGACAGCGAAGCGACAGCGATCGGCAAGCAAATTTTGCTGTCAAATTGCGTTAACCATTTCTTTGATTGTTGATCGCTTGCTTATCGCTCTCTGATTGCCAATAGAAATTAGCTTTCTATATCGAGTATTTTATTAGTTAAATTGTGTAGTTATATCTGCAGCTTGTGTTTAATTAACATTTCAACTTATTGGGTGTGCTTTAATTACTCAGATACCCGCGAAATGAGACATAGTAAAACAATAACAGCGCGGTCTCATAGGACCGGTCGGGGATTCAAACGTTAAAAGACTTTATTCAGTGCCAACTTATTACACATTTGCCTATCTTAAGTTTCCTTAGACCTTGAACTTAGACCTTGAACCAAGGCCAACACCTTTGACTAAAGTGGTATGTTCTGCCAGATAGTCCAAAAGCTCATTGGATTCTCGGTTGGTCATTTTATACTGAAACAGGATAAATTACTTTTACTCTTTAAAGTAACTTTATTGCACTAACATGTATAAAATAAAACAATATTATTTTAAAACTTGTTGACATAGCAGTAGAATATCGTTTGGAGTCCAAGTAAACACTGATTTCATTCCTTTATCCATCTTATGGTCGACACAAAGCTATTTTTAATAAAGTTCAAGTGGATTGAAGAAGTTACAATTTTTTTTTCTTGTCCAAAACAATCACATCTGTTCGACATCTTTAAATGGCTGTAAGTTTTTAGGGTTCCGTAGCCAATTGGCAAAAACGGAACCCTTATAGTTTCGCCATGTCTGTCCGTCCGTCGTCGCTTAATTTCTGTGACCGTTAGCTCTAGAAAGCTAAAATTTGGTACCAATATGTATGTCAATCACGCCAACAAAGTGCAAAAATAAAAATTGGAAAAAAATGTTTTATTAGGGTAGCCCCCCTACATGTAATGTAAACAGCGATTTTTTTTTTAAATGTCACCCCTAACGTGTGATATAATGTTGGATAGGTATTCAAAAATGAATAGGGGTTTACTAAAATAAAATTTTGATAATATCAATAATTTCGGACATAATCGCTCCAAAAGTAAAAAACCGTGTGTCCCCCCCCCTCTAACTTTTGAACCATAAGTTTAGAAAATATGAAAAAAATCTGGAAAGTAAAGCTTTATAAAAACTTTCTAGGAAAATTATTTTGAACCTGATGGCACTAACAGTTTTTGAAAAGTTGGGTACACTTATTGTGACGGACGGGAAACTACGGAACCCTACACTGAGCGTGGCCCGACACGCTCTTGGCCGATTTTTAACTCGTAGTTTGACAATAAATTAGTTCTCCAAATTGTTACTCAATTGCTGTTGGCGCTGGGGTCGCAGCAATAAGTGCATGGTAACAATCGGCGAGCGATCAGCAATCCATTTTTAGATAATACGGATATTTTTGACGTTAAGCGATTGATCGCGCGTCGACTGCGCGATAATTGCGAATTGTTTGCTGATCGCTGTTTCATACATAATCAGCCCACGGGACTAGATGACGACCAGTTTCTGATCTGATGAAGTTCGAAAGGTTCGTTTCCAATCACGCTTGAGTAGAACGACCTTTGCAACGCGGTGCTGAGACTAGCTGAAAGGACTATTCTTGGTTTTCGAAAAAGGGCTTATTAAGACGCTTTACCACCTTCTTCAGAATCGCATCTTCATATACTCTTACCGATGTTTAGACACTTTTTCACAAAAAAAATGGCAAGCATTCGATGATAGCTAACACCCGACGAAACTATCCCTGAAGTCAAATAATGTCCACGTGGTACCCTGCTGACTAATTGAGAAGATTCTATAGAGCTTTTCCCACAAAATCGGTAATCATGCTTTAAAAAAATTCTCGTCACTAAATACAAATTTTCTGTGAGCTCCTACCGTTTAAGTTGTTTTGATTTTACCATCTTATTCATTATTAAATTATCGGTTCAATAATGAAGAATTCGTCTCGTCACGACTCTTAAAGGCTGCAAGACCTAAGTCATCTTCAAATATGTGGATGTCGTAATTTATTTCTTTTTGACTTTATCTCGACGAATTGAAATAGATCAATTATTTCTCCAGACAAAAACTTTTGCATTCGGGCAGGATATCTGCGTATGCTTTACTTCACTACTACAGCTAGTTTTGTTCGCCTTTTTCGTACGAATACTACATGGACGGCCAGATTTCTTTGTGTCACAAACAGAGGTGAATCCTTTGTACCTATCAATGGCCCGGTATTGTTTGTGATTTTTACCACGACTTTGGTTTTGTCCATGTTCATTCTTTCGGCTATTGCTTTAGAATTTAGCGTATAAGGTATATTTTTGCTAAGTTTCATCACTTTAGCAAATTCAACAAGTAGGCTAATTATTATTAAAGGGCGGAGCCGCAGGCAGAAGCTAGTCTTAAAATAGTTTAAAAATATCAAGAGTTACAATCGTACTATAATGACGTAACAAGGTTGCAAAAACAATATTTATATAGAGCAATGCCTTAAATCTTACGACTATTCTCAAACCGCAAAGACAATACTCAATTACTGGTTACTGGACTAATACTCGTACCTACCGAGCGAATGTATGAAGAATTTAAAAAACAGTATTCTGCTCCATAACTATACTATTACTATTACAGTCTTTATCAGCCCACTCCATTTTAACAGGATTTATGGCCAGATTCAGTGGTATATAAAAAGGAGAAACGGACTAACATATCCAACGCACAGCCAAAACTAATGACAATAGGAACATATGAATAAGGCTTCCTTTTATGACGTAGTCACTAAGAAGAGGTTTTTGGAGATTCGACCTTTAAGGGAGTGAAAAGAATTTCGTTTCTATGGAAATCTCCTTCAATGTACCCATATTTATTTATTTCAGCTTGGAGGACATAACGCTTAAAAAAAAACCTTATTTTCACTGATTGACAACAATCATCTATAGACGACCGCAAGTCAATTACAAGTTACGTATAGTATCAGACTTAAAATTGAGATCACTTAAGGTACGATTCCGAACCACGCTGCACGCAGCAGTGCTGCCGCGACACTACTGGTCCCCGTACAATTTCTATTGGCTTATATGAGATTACATTCCGAGCTAGGCAGCAATGTCGCGGCAGCAATGTAGCGGCAGCACTGCTGCGCGTCAGTGTCGCCCTACCGCCGCGACAGACCAGTAGTGACGCGTCTGCCGCCGTAACAACAACTAGAAAAGGATGAATTTCTCAGATTCAGAAGGGAACAGGGCGACACTGCCGCCTTGCTCGGAATCAGCGCGGCAGGCAGCACTGCTGCGCAGCACCTTAGTGGCAGCACTGCGGCGGCAGCACTGCTGCTTGTTGCCGAGTTCGGATTCATACCTTTAAAGTGACCTTAGCACAACGTTTCAGACTTATTAATATACTTGAAAGTTAGGACAAAGAGTAACCTAAGTAAGGAAAACATCACAAAAATGAGGTGTATGTACCTAAAAATTACTGTATTTTCATAGAATGCAGTTGGATGTCAATCTTACGTCTACAAGCAAAAGATATACCAAGAAAAAGTACTTGAAGGCTTGAAGGACTTGTTAAAGGTTACAGTCCTATTTTTGTCCTAAGCTTGACATTTCTTTTATCTTCTAAAGAAAGGAAATACGTAGGACGTAGGTATTTTCGTACCAATGCCGAGGTGCCTGATCGAAGGGCGTCTATCATAGTTATGCTACATAAAAGGTTTAGTTAGAAGCTTATTTTTCTAATAATGTAGGAGTAGAGAGATATATAAGTATCGTCAAATACTTTTTCTACAATGACGTCTTTTTGAGATTTGGGAAAAGAGAGATTATAATAACTATACCTCGTTACATTTAAAAGATTAAGAACTGTCGGTCTGTCTGAATTTAACGACTTTACTATCGATTTGAAAACGGGAAGAGAAAATCCAGAAAATTTATTTTGAAAATAATCACAACGCTATACTATGTACTAGGTACAGTTTCTTTCTTTGGTTAAAACTTAAGCTCTCATAACTAATCTAATGAGCATTTAATTACTACACAAATATAACAATGTAACGATTATATTCTCAACATCATTAATATATTTAATAAATGCCTAATTTTAGAAAAAAATCCTCTAACTTGTATTCTTAATGGGATTCCCACACGCACAAGCTTCACCACAGTTTTGCCTGCGCAGGTCAGTTTGTACACGGAAAACCTCTGTCGTTGTGGTGGGCAGGGGCTTGCGTGCCCTTGTAAACCCCAAGTCTGTGTCGATAGATTTAACTTTGCAATATGTAATATGTCTAGGTTGAGGAGCAAACGTTGCCTTGCATTATTCTGCAGCAAGAAAACATGCTTTAACTGCTATTGTACCTACACTCTTAGACTAAGAGAGATGCAATCCGCAGTGCAGTTTTGTAGCGAATTGTTTGGCAATAGCTACCCCACAGACCCGATCTCCCAGAAGAATTCTTGTTCCAGTTTACTTTTATTTTTCATTCGCAAAAGCAAATGTGCTCGAGAGAAGAATGTATAAATCCAGTATGCTAATAGAGATCTTGGTTCTACTTTCGGTCCCATAAATAACTCTCCACTCCGCAACACCTCAGGATATTTTTCGCTCTTGTTGTTACGTCACACTATTGTTTTCCATTTTTGGGACCCTATATAATCAGTATGTACGTAACCCCAGGCCTTTTTTTACCGATTTATGTTAATTATTATTCAGACGCCGGCCATAATCTTTACATAGTTTGGGCATGGCATCTCGGCGGTAAGTCCACTCTTTAAGGAGTGGTTAGAAAGACGTCACGGCGTCCTCACCTTCCGAATAACGAATTCTCCATGTTCAGTGAAGACCTGCTCACTGAACATGGAAAATTCGGGAGGTTCCTGCACCAGATTCGTGCGGAAGAAACGCCCAGGTGTCACCATAGTGTGGATCGCCCGAAGGATACGATAGAGGTTTGCTCCACTTGGGCGGTGCACCGCCATGTCCTCGTGTCTGACAGTGACCTCTCACGCCGGGCCCTGGTACAGGCAATGGTCCGGAACCAGGAGGAGTTTTGAGTTTACAGAACTTTGTAATGACTTTTTGTTTGGTAACTAGTCCACTTGAACATCCCAAAACTATAACCCAATCATCAATATATTTGTTTCCATTTCCTGCAATAACTCACCACCAACCGGGTATTGTCCTTGGGTGCACTTATATAGCGCGTACACTGCGTACTTACGTATAGGGCTAATCCTCTGTTGGTGTCACATTTCAATTCTGTCAAACACAGCCTTTTCAAGAGCACCAAGTACATTCTTTCAAGAACATGGCAAGGAGGTAGGCTCCCAGTTTATTCAGACGGTCTATGAGGATATTCAGTGATCTTAAGATCACTAGGATCCTTAGGGTTTGCATGCATATATCGGTGACGTTCGTGGAGTCAACGAGATTGTACATCCCCATCCTGTGCAGAGCAAGCATCCCTATGCTTGCTGCAGGTCGCTTTTGATCCCTATCAAAAGCGACCTGCAGCTATCTGCTGAACCAATTAAACTGGAGACTCCGAAAGAAGTAGCACGCACGATTCAGCATTTGCAAAAACAAAAAAGCTCCTGGTTGACCTTATAACGCCTGCAGTAGTTAAGCAGGTGCCCAAAAAATTAATTGATGTTGAATATATCACAACTCGAAATTGTGGAAAATATCCCAAAGACCAACCCGCCAACAGATGCTTGGTCATATAGACGTATTAGCCTATTCCCCATGTTGTCGAAGGTGTTTGAAAAGACTCTTCTGCGAAGACTTAAGTCCATTCTCGATGAAAGCAAAATCATACTGAATCACCAGTATAATTTTCGGGAGAAACACGCAACAGTTGCATACGGCTGTCCACGTAATCGAGCAATCGCTTGAGAAGAAAGAATATTGCTCGGCAGCATTCATGGACACTCAGCAGGGTGTGGCACAAAGGGCTGCTGTACAAGATGAAAACACTTATACCTAAGTCAATCTGCATAATCCTAAATCAAAGGAAATCAAGTCAAAAGCGAAGAAAAAAACTTGAACCTGTACTTGACAAATATTCTACACAAACGGCAGACTTGCCTGTACCAGGTGTTGTAACAGCCTCCTACGCAAATGACAGCAAAGGCATGCCTTGCAAGTGACAAAGATTTAAAATGTATCATCAAAGCTGCAAGCACAGCTCGATAAAATTGATTCTTTGCGTCGGGAGTGGAGAATAAAAGCTAGTGTAACTAAGTTTATAAGAATAACATTCTCACTGAGAAAAAGTGATTGTCTACCGTCCGTATGGACAGAAAGGCCCTGTCAAGTCACGACAGCGGAAAATATCTTGATCTACAACTGGATAGAAGACTGATCTGGAGTAACCACATCAATGCAAAGAAGCGAACTTATCATTTCAATTGCTAAACTGGTTGCTTGTACGTCAATCTCCTTTGTCTCTTAGTAACAAGCTCTTGATATACAAAGCTATCACAAAACATTATCATCAACCATGTGGTCCTATAGATTGGAACTGTGGGGTTCTGTGAGCAATATTCTAACATAGAGATCCGCTAGAGATGTGGACTGGTTTTAAGAAATACGGTGATACACGAAAACCTGGAAATACTCACTGTTAGGGACGAAGTCAGCAATACCAGCATAAGATACAAGAAAAGACTCAGCAAACACACAAATGAACTGGCAAAGAAACTACTGCCGTCCCGAAAAACATCATAAGTCTAAAAAGCCCTTAACATACTGGGCCTGGACCAGAGAATTTGAACAACAACAATATATTTTATATGGTGCTATTTATTGAAATGACACCTACAAAGCTAAGGGCCTATTTCACCACCTATGATTAAGTTTCGAGTATCTTACTTGGCAGATAATTTCATACAAATTCTGTTCCATTTCTTAATTTATTCAGTGAGTAGTGCGTACTCGGACATTGTGAAACAGGCCCTAAGATTAGTAGAACAAATCTGATTATGGCTTGATTGCCGATTGCAGATTAATTACTAAAAAAATGTGTTCATATTTTATTGTCATATTCTATTAGCATTAATTTTTTTATTATGAATGTCTGAAAACATAAAAGATATTCCATCTCAAAATTTTAACTATCGGGCATGAAAGGGTATTTCTACATTTCTATCAAATTTTTTATCTTACTAGCTTTTACCCGCGGCTTCGCTCCCGTCAAATGACTACCCTACATATCCTACGCTACCCTACCCTACACTACCCTACCTACCCTACACTACACTACCCTACACTACACTACACTACCCTACACTACCCTACACTACACTACACTACACTACACTACACTACCCTACACTACCCTACACTACCCTACACTACCCTACACTACCCTACACTACCCTACACTACCCTACACTACCCTACACTACCCTACACTACCCTACACTACCCTACACTACCCTACACTACCCTACACTACCCTACACTACCCTACCTACCCTACTTTACCTAACTTTTTTTTTTTAGAATTTTTCTCTCCGTAAGAACCATCACTGAACTTCAAGGAACATTTTAAAACAAAAATCAGCCAAATCGGTCAAGCCGTTTTCATGTGATGTCGTGACAACGAAAAACGGGTTTCATTTTTATATATATAGATTAGCATTATCAACCTTTGTTGGGAGTCAGACCTCCTCTGTAGGAGAGGGAACGGGCCTTAATCCACCATGCGGGCCCAGTGTGGGTTGGTGGATGTGACATGTCTTTAAATATTTGGTTCTAGAACATACCGGTTTTCTAATGGAGTTTTCCTTCACTGTTTTGGGAGCAGTAGCAATGAAATAAATTACACAAAGTAATGTGCCTGGTTGGGTTTGAACTCACGACCTACAACCTGCAAGTCGGGGCAGTTACTACTCAGCCACCACTGCTCTAAAAAAATATTTAACTATTTTTAGAAAAATAAAGAAAAATGCAAAGACTCCTCATGAATCATAGTTATATTGCATTATAATTAACCAAGCTAGATATCTAGCTTAATTTAAAATCAAAAGTAAAAATTCTTGCATTGTTTTAGTAGTAGCTGAAACAATTACATATCTTCCTTATTGTTTATTGTGAAAAATTATAAGATTGCTTGACTTACTTTTATTTACTAATATTTTTTCACAATTAATGCTTTGAACCCCGAGCAGTCACCGGTGTCCGCACACCTATTGTCTTTCTATTATGTCTCTAATTACAGTACTCGAGCGATTAAAGCTAGGTGAAGTTGAGTCTATTATACATGGCGGAGATTTTAAAGTTACACTGTATTAGAAAAATAATAATAATGAAATTAATTAACTAAACTAAGCATGTCTGTATTAAAATGTACCCATGTTAAAGGAGATTTTAGAAAAAAGTTAAAGTAGGCTATGTGTAAAATCCACTGGGGTGCACCGCAATCTTAACAATATTAGATTTTGTATTTAATTACTCAGATACCCGCGAAACGAGACACAATAGTAAAACAATAACAGCGCGGTCTCATCGGACCGGTTGGGGATTCAAACGTTAAGTTCTTGTATGCTTCACAATAAATTCTGGTTCAGATTTCACAATCAGTTACAAAATTTATTTCGAAAGGTTTTTGTACATAATATACTCAGTATTTATATTCACAAATTTATTTCGAAAGGTTTTTGTACATAATATACTCAGTATTTATATACAGAGTGAAGAGATGAACTTAGCATGGATAACCAAATTCAAAACAATGATGAATATTAACAACACTCAAAACCACGCCTTTGGGGGTTCTCAACATGGTGGTCTAGGTTGAGTGCTTGGGCATTTCCCTGGCAGCCTTAGCCGTCATAACCATGAAAGTTAAGGACCACTCAATATGCATACTCGTGGACAACATGTGGGATTGCAGTCAAGCAATAGTTTATGTTACACAAAAAAAATGTCCATCCTGCAAGCAATGTACAGACATACAGTTAATTCTGGGCTAATACACAAGTGTTGTTAATGACTTAACCAGGTGGGTAAATATGACCAAATAACTATTTGATGGATCAAAGGACACAGCAATTCCCAAGGCAATGATGCAGTGGACAAACTCACCAAAAGGAGTTTGAGTATGGCAGTGTTAGGGCCTGAACCTGTTATTGTGCCACTCCCTTTTAGATACCTACGCAATCTGGTAAGAAAACACATCAGAGATCTTCACCACAAACTATGGGTAGACCATAGTAATTGCAGGCAGGCCAAGGAAGCACTTCCTTCTATCGATGGCCGCTTCACATAATAGGATCTAAGACTAATTAGTTCATAAATCCCCGACCGGTCCTATGAGACCGCTCTGTTATTGTTTTACTATTGTGTCTCGTTTTGTGGGTATGTGATAGGTAAAGCCTCAGTTGTGTAAAGTAATAACCGTTACAACTGGTCATGGGACCTTTAGTAAAACGGGCTGGTATCCGCAACTCCACGACTAAAGCGCGTATTTTGCGTATGGATGGGACCTTTAATTCATGAATCCCCGACCGGTCTCATTGGACCGCGCTGTTATTGTTTTACTATTGTGTCTCGTTTCGCGGGGTTAATAAGGTTAATAAGCACCTCTCTTTCATAAGAATTACAGACAGCCCAGTCTGCAGGGACTATACTCTGCAGAGTGGGCTGTAACATATATAGATGGATGAGACAATGGCTTATCTGCTATTAACCTGCATCGTGGTTGCAGAATACAAAGCAAAGTATTGCAGAGACCCAAGTACCCTCCGTTAATCGGTCAGTAACACCAAGGCACTGCTGACCTTTCTTGACGAGCTAGGGTGGATTTGGTGGATGGGTGACGCACAATATAAGGGGAGAAAGGAAGTTTTGCAAATTTCTACACAAATGGAGGATAATCTCTAGAACAATTGCACCTATTTGACTGATCACAAGAGCGAACCCATTTGTTTTATTTATTTGCAAACAATAAAATTCTTTTATCATTTGAATTGCTCTGAGATTGAGAGGTACATTATTCCATATGGACATTGGCTATATGTTATATAACCCGTACAGAGACAAGACGGGCCATAAGTATTAAATAAATGGAATAAATACGAAATTAAATATATTATTGAAAAGTAAGTTCATAATATAAATATATATGAAATAAAGTAAATTAATATAAAAAAAAGAAAACAAATCATAAGTAAAACATTCGCATGAGATTAAAAATTGCTCAACCGCTCCTAAGCTATCCCTCTAAAATAAATTATACAATTATTTTACTAGGAATATCCATGTTTCATTTCATTTATAATTAAATACAAAGTCTGTGCTAATAGATGATGAATAACTATGATTTATAGTCATTTTATCTATATTATAGCTATAGAAATAAACACACATCAAGCATTATTTTATTTTTTTTAAACATTCGCTAAATCTTTGAAATATCTTTAGACAACAATTTACTCACCTTTGCCAATCTTTATGTTTAAATAATTATTGGTACAATTCAGAACATAAACACCTTACAGAAACGTATTTAAATACATAAAATATTTAATCCCGTTCATTAAACAAATGTTCATCTATTACTCAAAATGTTTTACAAAAACATTTTATTTGTATACAAATAATAAACGTCTTACACTTCACACAGGTATTGATATTCTGTTTTTTTTTCAGACCTCTCTCCACAGCTAACAAATAGTCAGCATAGACAATAATATTTTTTTTCTAAAAATACCGAAGCACCACAGTACCAGTGACATTTAAAGGATTGAATAAAATCTGACACTTTGCTTTTTACAAAATCCTGAACAAATCTTCACAATCATATACAGAATCTAAAATTAAACTAAGCTTCAGTCCCTGACATCTCCAAATATAATTATATTTAAAATAAAAGGATATTCGTTTTAACATTCACATATTTGTTTATTTTGTTCCGGTCAATATTTTCGATAGTAGGTATAAAGAGTGTTGATACTTATAATTTCTAATGCGTTTTGACTAACTGAGATAATTTCTTTTCAGGCTTGAGTCCGGGGATCTTGATAGGAGTGGGTGCTACATAGACATTTGCCCATGTTCATTCTTTCGGCTATAGATTTGGAATTTAGCTTATAAGTTAAATTTTTGTTACTTTTACATTATTTTACATTAGAGGGTGAAGTCCAGTGAAGGCTGCCAGAAGCTAGTCTAACATAGTTTCAAAGTATCAAGTGGTACAGTTGCACTATAATAACGTAACAATGTTGCTGACATAACAAAAACGATATTTATATACAGCGCCTGAAATCTTATGTATAAAGTTAAACCGCAAGGAAATTATACAATTTTATCACTTTTCTACATGATTTCGAATACCTACTTATAAATTACAATACAATAAAATAATAAACAAACTATGACAAGATGAAATTAAGATTAACATTTGACGAAAGACTGGGTCGGGTTAGCATTTAAAAACTTATTGTCACTTTATGCCGCGATCATTTTTCAAGCGCAAATTCAATAGCTAGGATTCTCCACCAGCAACTTCCTCTTGAGATATCTTGAAGAGTCGGAAGGACCATACTATAGAAAGCCTCAAATGAAATATTTTAAGTTAGTCTGCACATTATGAATTAAAACTATCAACACACTTTATACCTGCTGTCTTAAAATCAATTTCCGTTTAATTTATACATATTTGGTGACTTCAGGAACCAGAGCGTAAGTAGGAAGTCAATGAGCCATTGATTGGATTTTCGAAAAACCTCCTTTTCGAAAATCCAATCAATGGCTCGGCGGTGTCCCCAGATCGAAGGCAACGAAGGAACAGGGAACCCTTCCGCTCCACCCAAAAGCGAGAGAAGTCATTTTAAAGATTCCTCACTAAAAAAAAAAACAAGGAATTCTATATACGACACCAACTGACCAACTGCACTGCGACTGATAAACGTTCCATGACATTGGTTGTATCTTTTAGATAAAAAAAAAATACAACCGAATTCAATGTAAAAATTGTAAAAAGTTTTTGTTTTCACACTTTTGCTACTACTCTCCTTCCCCTCTGTACTACTCGACTAAAGCCAGTTTCTTAATCCCTGATACTAAATTGACACAAGTAAAATGACAAACTTACAATAGTACTTATGCCAGTTCCTTTGACCAGACCCACGTAATGTTATTTTAGTCTCAGGGAAAACAAACTTTACTAACACATAGTAAACAAAAGAATTTTACTTGTTATGACATTTCCATGATCCTATGAAGAGTTATTATCATCATATCACAACAATATTTATATGGGACCAATTCTGGAGTATAATATTTCAAACAAAAATAAAATCAAAAACAGTCCACAATTGACTGAGAAATCGGCGAACATATAGCTTGGCCAGAAAGAGTAGAAAAAAATTGAGGTCGCAACTATCGTTTAGATGCTTTTAGATGGTATCATTTATTCTACTTCATAAACGATCTTGATACTTTAAGAATTTTTGTTAAATGTGAGAATATGGAAAATCATTAAACTAGATGGATAATTAGTGGTAAGGTCTAGTTTTATAATTGATAAATAAAAAAGCTTAGGAAAGCTTAAACATCTTTATTACTAGGGCTGCCCTTTAAGTTGTGTCGTTTGAAATAAGTACAGACAATCTAATAGATTATTACCATTTATTGTTTTTCAAAGAATTCTCCACTATATTACACTTTTGCGTGCGTCCAAAACCAGTTTTTAAGGCGTGTGATCTAAAATTTCGTCATTTTGCTAAGCCAGCTTAAAAAAAGCTGTTGTAAATTTGCCATCGTTTTTATTACTTCCGTTTATTATGCGTCGGACACCGCTTTCTGATTTTCCTGGAATCAAAATAAAACATGAATTCAGAATGACGTAGGTGACGATCAAAAAATGCAATCGCTCTATAAAATAAAGTCATTGTGAAAGAAATTTCCAAATGTAAACAAACAACTAATGTTATGTTAAATCCGTAAAAAACGTCGATGATATGGATTTTTTTAAAGGCCTAACTGACGTTATCAGTAACTTGGATCATGAACTATATATATTATATAAAATTAGAGTGATTAAATACCTGGCATATCAGCAACTCGTTTGTAAAGATTGTCCAACTCGGTTAGAAGTTTTCCGGCATGATACTCCGCCAAACATCGTTTAAACACATTGTAAATTACTTCTCCGGCACCACCTTTTATCGTCTTGCCCATTTTTAATAACAATTCACTGACTAAAACGTATAATATCTACTAAAATCGCAATAATTCACAAATCACTTTCTTTGTTTTGGTATTTTGACTGTTGTTTGACATTGTTTTTCGAGTTGCTATATGTGGAAAATTTTAGTTCATATTTATTTAATTTCTACTCTTTCTGGCCAAGCTATACTTAAACTAAAAAACTTCCTTTTTAAAGTCTTTTAGAATTGGTTTAATTTACCAATTTTTCTCTTGGACAAAACTGTATACTTAATAAGAAATATTATTTCCCTTGAGGAACTGTATAAAGTTTTACCCCTTTACCACGATAAATAATATTAGTTATGCGGACGACATGGTTCTGCTGAGCCCGTCAGTGAGTGCGCTCAGAAGATTTCTGGGTATTTGTGAAGGGTATGCCACGTCGTATGGACTCAAGTCTAATACTAGTAAGAGTGTCCTCATAGTATTCAAGGCGGGGAACAAAGCTCCATCAAATGTGCCACCAATTAAGATCGGAGGGGGGGCGTCACTACTGAGGGTGACTGAAGCAAAATACTTGGGTCACATGCTGACGGATCGCCTACACGATGAAGCAGATTTAGAGTGGGAAAGGAGGGCGTTGGCAGTCCGCTGCAATATGTTGGCCTGCAGATTCGCACGGTGTAACACTGTTACTTTTCAGAGCTTTCTATCAGTCATTCTACACGTGCAGTCTGTGGATCAACTATACCGCGGCAGGCTTTTAATGCCCTGCGTGTTCAGTATAATGACGCTGTGAGGGCAATGTTGAAGAAACCCAGGTACTGCAGTGCTTCTGAAATGTTTGCAGCAGCTTCAATCGATGATTACTTCGCTATTATCAGGAAGAGAACCGCATCGATGATGAGCAGGGTCCGTGGTAGCACCAACACTGTCCTCAGAACGTTAGTGCGTAAAATAAACGGTCCGTTTACTGTAAACTAGGCGAGTGTTCGCTTACTCAGAATCAGGAAATAGACTGCTATATGCCCTCGTAGCTATTCTGATCAATATTCTGTACTAACACCCTGTTATTTATATTTTTTATGTGTTCTACTAACAACCTTATACCATTTCATTTGTTAAAAGAGTATGGACGTATGTCTGAAATAAAGATATATTATTATATTAACTAAGTTAACGATAAAACATTAAACAAACGAATTGTTATTGTTCTACAGAAACTTATTTTTATAACAGCCGCACGGGTCGATCTTCAAGGTTAAGTAACGCTTGTCAAGGTTGGTCTGTAGATGGGTGCCCGTCTTACCATACCGAGTTTCCTTCGTGACTCGGAAAGCACTTTAAGCCGTAGGTCCCGGCTTTCATTTGTAGATCTTTGGCAGTCGTTACGGATAGTCAGAAGTCAGTGTATCTGACTCCAGTTTTGCACTGAAGTACCGTGTTACGCCAGCTAATGGGTTGTGGAAGTCTGGTAGGCAGCTACTCCTCGTAAAACACTTGTATTCAGTTAAATCCAGCTTGACTGAAAGCCGACCCCAATATAGTTGGAAAACGGCTAGGTAGATGATGATGATGATGTCTATGAATAAATATTAAAGAATAGTTTTTGAACGTGTAAGTCTTTACAGTGTAATCTTTAAATTTCTTTAGAACAGAATTGTCCGTAATACCAACTAATCTATGGACACACTAGTAGAAAGAGTAAGTATACCCTTTTACATCGTACTCCTCGGTACGTTTTTCAGATTGACGTAATCAATCCAGATAGTTTACAAAATTCTTGGTGCACGTTCATTCAGTGCTCTGCTCTATGGTTATGATTCCGCCATCGAGCGGTCCGCGCTAATCAACAAGAATAATATAATAGTAAAGAAAATGGCTTCTACTATTCAAGAAACCAAAATAAAAATTGAAGATTTGTGCAGAACGTGTTTGTCCAAAGACAATGAATTATACTCGTTATTTGATATACTTCTAGGTTCAACAATCACGTTAGATTACATAGTAACTTCAACCACTGGGATAAAGGTATGTTGTTTGTATTTACTTATTTGAACGTTGACTGAGAAATGCGAATTGTTGCTTATTATTAAAATTCAATTTTAGTTGTTTATTTCGTATCAGGAATCGAAATAAATTTTAACTGCTGCAGGTGTCGTAAAAGCCAAATTAAATACGGTTCTTTTGCTTGGCTTGGAGTTACCTAAATTGATTGACTTGATAAAATTAGTAATATTAATGTATTATTGATATGTCGTATTATATTTTTTTGGCTAGTCAGATACTGCCGAGCTAGACATGTAAAGAATATATACAAATTTATTTGGCACCAGTTAAGAAAAAAATAATGGTTTTGCTAACTGTTAGATTAGTTTTGTACAACTCGACTATCGACATCAGGCGATCATTGCTCTGCCCCTAGTGTTATAGTCCTCCAGCATTCAAGGGTGCTGGAGCCAAAACCAAGTAAAGAACTACATTGAAAGAAAATTATGCAGCAAAAATTCTCTCAGAAATTGTTTTGTATCGCTTGAACCAAAATCAGTCAACATCATTGTTAAATAATTAATAACAAGTACTTAATCATTTTTATTTAGCGAATATATTCAGATGTATAATGAAAAGTTGCATAAAACAACACCGTTGCCTGCTTATGCGCAGATTATAATTACACCTATGTTGCAATTAATTCTTCGAGTACCGTAATTAAAGACAGAATAGAAAGACAATAGGTGTGTGGACGCTGGTTACCGCTTGTGGCTCAACAGATTAAACTAGCTGGGAGCTATTGGTCCAGATGTTGAATCCGAATAAGCCCTTTATCAGTCTTTATTTCATAGTGCAGGTTTCCTAACTTGCAAGATATGGTTCCGAAATCCCATTTTCTTCCCGATGCTGAGTAGGCCTGAGCTTGCACTCGATGATCAGGACCATATTGTGTCAAGCCTGAGGAAACTTGTGTGAGTTGTGTTGTCTTGTGTGAGGGAACTTGTTTTCTAATCGTACCATGTAATTTTGTCCTTATTTCTCCTCCAAATATGAGAATAAATGTGGAAACACCAGTAGGGCCCTGAAAACCAATTTAACTTTGAGAAATTAATGTTATGTAATGATCACTTGACTGTTTGTACAAATCGTTCTGACTGTCCGTTTGAAAGGGAATTGTATGGGAGTGGTAAGGAGCAAACGCTTTGTGTATTATACCATTGTTGGATACAAAGTGTTCAAATTCCTGTAAAATAAACTGTCTATCATTATCTGAGACAAGTGTATAAGGTAATCCAAAAAGTGCTAAAAATGTCTTGTAACTTGTTAAATACAAAATTTAATGAGCCTGTAGTAGTCTTCTTATCTTATCTTATCTTTGTATTTGGTTTCCGCACTTAGTCCCGTTGGACCATTGTGCGTGGGCCATCCGGCCTTTACTCCAGCCAGCCCACCTCATTCCAAAAACAAACTAGTTTCTTAGGTTTGCTCAGGGTATCTGTTATTGACTTTGGAGTTCCCAGGATTTGGGTTCTCATTTTGCTGACGGCTGTGCACTACAGGAGTACATGCGCGACAGTTTCCTCTGCCTCCATACATCCTCTACACAGAGGACTGTCCGTGATACCCAGTGTGAAAAAGTGTTTGTTCAGTGAGCAGTGTCCGGTGATAGTCCCTGCCACCAGACGCAGGCTGCCTCTATCCAGTTGCAGAAGGCTACTGGATAGGGCTTTGTCCACGAGTGGCATGGCCTCTTTGGCCTGCCTGCAGCCTGGTGCCAGGGACCACTGTAGTAGTCTTTGTTGCTGCGATCTCTACCCATTTTGAATAGGCGTCAACTAACGGGTTTTCCAATAACAGGTGTTATTTTGATATTCAAAGAAAAAAAATGCCGTTTTTAATATATAAATGATTGCATGTTTATTTCATTATAAAGAAGAAGGTACGCCGTTAATAGTGGAAAATAATCATCAGGCACCACCCCGACTACGCTTAGAGGACTGTATAACCATTGCTTACATAACCAAATCGCAAAGTGGCTGTCCTATGTCCTCGATAGCCTCATGAATCCCATCTTTGAAGTCTAGAATCGACGCTGGTCTGTTGGCGTAGACCTTCTCTTTCATGTGGCCCCAAAGGAAGAAGTCGCAAGGTGTTAAATCACAAGATCTTGGTGACCAATTGTGGTCACCTCTTCAAGAGATAACATGGTCCGGAAACTTTTTCTGTAAAAGATCAATGTTTTCGTTGCTTGTGTGGCACGTAGCGCCGTTTTGTTGAAAATAAAGTTGTCCAGATCAATACCATCCATCAATACCGATCAGAGGCTATCGAGGACATAGGGCAGCCACTTTGCAATTTGGTTATGAAATATTTCATGAAAAGGATATGGTCCTGTAAGCGTGGTCATGGTGGTCATTTGCCTGATGTTGTTTTGTTTTCCACTATTAATGGCATACCTTCCTCTTTGTAATGAAATATCTGTCTGTTAATTTATATTAAAAAATTGCATTTTTCTTTGAATATCAAAATAATACCTCTTATTGGAGAACCCTGTATAATCAATATGTAGTTGATAACCTGATATAGGGCCCGCAAAATCAATGTGAATTTTCTGCTAGGGTCCTGTGGGGCCTTCCCAATGGTGTAATGTGGCTTTTGCAGGTTCATTCATTTTGTCAAGGTCTACACGCTTTAACTTTATCTTCTATGTCTTGGTCAATAATTATTCTTCCACTAAATAAACGAAACTGCGCACCAGTAATTTCATTTTCGAAATACCTGTCCTGCGTGTTCATCATCATCATGTTATTCTACTAAAATAGGAAGACATCATATTTGTGGAAGTTATTAGCTAAAGTTCGCAGAGAGTTGTACTGCTGTCCTTTAGCTAAAAATGCGGTTATCTAACATTTGGCAGGCATTCGTTTTTAGATGCTAGAAATTCTATATCAATCTCCCTAAGCATTGTTTTTCTAATATCAATAGTTAAACCAAGTACCTATTAGTTGTAGCAAGATAAATTAATGAAATCGCCGTTAAGGGCCCACGCCCACGGCGAATTTCTGAAGCGTAAGAACAACTACTAACGCGCGCGACTAATAACGCGCTTCAGTCGCATTTGAAACTGGCGTCAGAGAATCGTGGCGTGGGCGGGGGCAAGCCACTAG
Organism: Mythimna separata; assembly: GCA_030763345.1. NCBI lineage: Eukaryota > Metazoa > Arthropoda > Insecta > Lepidoptera > Noctuidae > Mythimna > Mythimna separata. The sequence continues at coordinate 12,758,166 of CM061167.1, read as the reverse complement.
CGACTGCAGCACGACTGTATCGCGTTAGGCTGCTATCCCACTGGCGTTTTACGAGCGTCGGCGTCACTCGAACGTCTGCGCAGCGTCTACGTTGCGCAGACGCGACGTTGACGTCGCGTCTGTACGTGACAAGCATTAACGTCCGATGAACGCGGTATCAACGTCGCGTTTGCGCAACGTTAACGTCGCGTTTTTTGGCAATGGTATGATGTGGGCGACGTTAACGTGGCGTTCACAGGAAGTTAATGCTTGTCATGCGCAGAGACGCGACGTCAACGTTGCGTCTGCACGGCGTCGACGCAGCACAGACGCGACGTTGACGCCAACGCTCGTAAAAGTCAGTGGGATAGGCCTTAGTAGCGCAGCAGCTGCGCTACTGCATCGCTTCAAAAATTCCCCATGGGCGTGGCCCCTAAATTGGAGCTACCCTAGTTAATGGGTTGTGGAGATCTGGTAGGCAGCCGCTCCTCGTAAACTACTGGTATTCAGCTAAATCCGGCTTGACTGGAAGCCGACCCCAATATAGTTGGGAAAAGGCTAGGCAGATGATGATGGGCGTGGCCCCTGAATTCCCAGTTTTATACGTAATTTTGTGCCGTTTTTCATGCGAAACTCAAAATGTACACTTAAAAAAAACTGTTATTGACTTTAACGTTTGAATCCCCAACCGGTCCTATGAGACCGCGCTGTTATTGTTTTACTATTGTGTCTCGTTTCGCGGGTATCTGAGTAACTACTACATTGAAACCAAAATACAACTAAAAATTTACTAATAAATGGACTAAGTACCTACAAAAAAAAATTAAAACACTGAGACTGAAAGCTACAAAAATAAATTATGAAATTAAACAAAACAACGAACACTTTTCTCACCTTCTGTGCTCAAGATAGAGACAGAAACACGAAAATGACACCAATTCTAACGTTTGAGTGAGAAATATTATCGCGTAGGTACCGAACGTTACCGACTAAACACGAAGTTTTACGAAGTGAACAAAGAGGGATGTAATACGCGTTTATGAGGGTGTTGTTTAATCGATATTTATGCGCGCGCACTTCGAATTAGAGATGGGTTGTAACAGGTAAACACGATATCTGTTATCTTATCACTGTTACTGTTACATAAAAATAACGGATCCAAAGTTAATATCTCTTATTAAATAACAGCCTGATATTTTTGTACGGACGATAAATACGTATTTTTAAATCCGAATTGAATATGTTCTCTTTGATTTTCTATTTAACGTCGAAAATCATTTATAAACTATAAGTATCTAGAGGTCTGTCTTCCGGTTACTTCTAAAACACTAGAAAAGTACTGACAAATCAGCCTAATTTGAATAAATGACTTTCCTTTCCTTTTTGACTATCCTTTCTTTTTTCTTTCTTGGTTTTTTTCCTTGGTTTTTGGGACTTCAACCCCAAAATATGTATTTATATCCACCTAAAATTTTAATATTACAATTCACCATTTTGCTTTCGTTCTAAACCAAGAAGAAAAACTCAAAATTGTAGGAAGATAGAAAGTTCTTCTTTCTTTGTTAACTGGTCGGTTAACAGGTTGTACGATCTAGATTAGAAGTCACTTTTTCGAAACCATTTTGTATTGTAAGACTACCAATTATATTTTAGGTTTAATAAACAGAGTTTGAAATAAATTATACGAGGGCGGTCCGATAAGTACTTAACCCTACAAAAGAAAAATAAAAAAATGGAAAAGTGGCGATGTATTTCTCAACTAAGGCTTTTCGCACATGGGTCGTAGGCGTAGTTGTCTCGTGTGCGTATCGTAATTACGCTACGCGCACGAGACGCGGAGTGTTCTACAAACGAATCGTCGCGTAGACGTATCGTTTTGTAATATTTCAGTTGAAATCATGGCGTCCAGCGTACCAGATGTGTTTGGGGAATTTATTGATGGCCTTACCTTCTCTTCAGACGAAGAGAATTTCTTGTTATTTGATTTCGTTAGAAGTAGAAAGCGAAGTGCTTATTGGATCCATCCATACATCGCAAATAATTACAAGAAAATATTGTTTGTTGCTGCACGTGAACTGTCAGAAAATGATAATAAATTCCGCATTTTTGACGATATTTCTGCTCAAGCTTTCTCCGTTACATCTTTCCTAGAGTAATCACTTAATGATTGATTATATAGGCAAGGAAATATTTCGATTGGGCTCACAAATTCTATAACTTTTGCATTAGTCATTATAATGTTTTTTTTTTACGCCAGTACGCTTCCTTTTTTACGCCAGTACGCTACGACTATCGTAATGGCAATGAACACCTCATACGATACGCTGCAACACCGCAACGTCTGCGGACTTGTTTGAAAATGTTCCTGCTCGTATTGCTCTCGTACTACGCGCGTTCTACGATACGCTTACGATACGACGCCGTGTGCGAATAGCCATAGTCTCCTTTTAGCTCGATTCACTTATCACGTTGATGCTCCTACTTCTTTAATCCGTCTGAAAAATACATTTTCTAGAGGTCTGAAAAAAGGCCTCCGTGGCGACGATAATCTCCTAATTCGAATCAAATTTTTACCCAGCGAGTAATTTTTTCAAGTTTGGAAACAAAAAGACGTCACACGGGGTCAAACCTAAAGAATAAGAAGGGTGGAGCAACAGTTCATTGCCCAATTCGACCAGTTTAGCCGTGACAATGGAGGAGTGTTAGCCAGTGTGTTAACATTGTGGAACAACACCTGTTTTCGCCAAATGAGGCCGCTTTTCCTGCAATTCCGCGTCGAATCGACCCAATTTTTCGTCATAGTAGAACCGTGTGATCGTATAGCCCTTCTTCACACACCTTGCGAAGCCCAGAAAACGGTGGACATCACGTTTCCGGTTGTTAGGACAGTCTCGCCTTCTTCCGAGCACATTCGCCGGGTGAAATCCACTGTTTCAACTGTTTCTTGGTCTGTAGTGTGTACCAAACCAACAATGGTTTCATGTTTCCTTGACGGTTATAAAATGATGCAAAAACTCCTCCGTATTGCGCTGAAACAGCATCAAACACTGCTCTGAAGTTACGTTTGCGGTTGTTGTCTGAAATGAACAAACGCGGCAGCCATCGCGCAGACTGATTTTTCATGTCCAATAATTCATGGAGGATATGACCTAATCGGTTTATGAGATGCCCAATATCTCAGTCATCTTGCGCACCTTCAATCGAATCTGGGCGTGGCTCCTCACAAGCCGACGTGTGCACACGTTAAACTCATTAGATCAATTTTGACATTCGCCATCGAAGGAGAAGAGTCACCGTACACAGTATCCAAGCGCTCCTTGATTTTACTGTGCGTCTTTTCCCAAAACAAGAATGGAATCGCCGACCGATATTACCTACTAAATTCCATTTTTCTAAAAATCCGTCGACACGCCAGTTTCCAGACACGGTAAAAAAACAACTAGTTCGATTTGGCTGAAGTTTTGGAAAGAGCTCTTTAACGGAATGTTTTACATGACAAAAAAAACTTTTTTTAATTGGTCGGTGAGGCTAAGTATCGGACCACCCTCGTATCTCTTTTTAGCTTTAATGAGGAAAAGAGATAATGAGTATTTATGGGTAACAAACATGAAGCAAATAACCGGTGGAGTGCGCGTACGATGCTATTGCGCTCACCAAACATATGCTAAAACTAGTAGAAGCGGCAGTCGCAAATGCAGCACGCACGTCACGTGCTCCCGATTTTTAAGCGAATCAAATTAAAGGTACACGACTTGACCTTGAACGGACCAATAGCAGCCGCGCATTTTTCTTCGTCCCCCGGCCCGCCGTGGTGAGTTGTTTACTTAGAAGAAATCGGGATATGCGCTCTCTAGTGGTTATATTCTCTATGGTAACAAAGTAACAGCCGTACGGTAGTATCATGTGGTAGCAACCATGTGACAACTAACAGTATATCTGTGGGTAACAGTATAATAGCATATTCGCGGTAACAGTGTTTGAGGGTCTGTTATTAAAGTAACAAATAAAATAAGTTTAATGGAACAATTGTTTTTGTTACTTCTAGGTATCTGTTACGATAAATACCCCTCATCCCTACTGCGCAGCCTTCTGCGCAAAGTGCGCAAAATTTGGATTAGCCAATAGCCAGGATAAGGCCTTGAAAAGGCCTTAAGCTGAGGCCGCACTACAACTTTTTTCAGCAAGCTATTAATCGCTACAAGCGCGAAACCGCTTGAGACGCACACACCACGATTAAAAATCGCGATATGACTCGCAGTTTGATGACGGATTTCAAGAAATAGAAAAATAAGACATCAACGCAGATGTCGAAAATATTGAATCCATCCAATTACTTGGCGTAGATTTGAGAAAGGTTTCTTTCATAAAAAGTCAAAGTTTAAGCTTAGAGACCATCCTGCTAAGTTCCAGTAGTTCTAAGTCAAGTGAAGGTATTTTTTTACATGCTTCTAAAGTTTTTATATCGGCGAATTTGAAACTAAATTCTTTCATCCAGTTTCTACCTAAAATAGGATCAAAATCTTTGTTTATTAAGTACAATTTGCCAAAGAATTGCTGTGTTTTGTAAAGGCATTTAACAAACACTATTCCTACTAGTTTAAGGGCGATGTTCACCGACACCAAATCGACTGTTTTAATATTAAAACGGCTGTTTTAGCAATATTTCCTGTTCCTTATCGTCGGTTATTGACGTTAATCAGATGGTTATCTTAAACTTATGTCGGTGCACATGGCCCTAAATACTTCACTCGTGTATGTTCTAAATGTTATGTCCGTTTTGAATATTTTCTTATTGATCCCTAATTTCTTGTAATCTTTAAATGACATGTTTGAATTAGTGATGGTCCAGTGTCGAATTCAATCTTATTTTTTTGTTTTTGTATCATAATTGGTACAATGAATTTATCAGAACTCACTCTTAATGAGGTTGATCGCCGCAGTATCATCTGTACTGATGGAACTGCTTGTCGTTCAGGCGTTCAGTTTGTTAGTATTTTTCCTTTAAAGACAAATTCGAGCCAGATGGCCTTCTTTTTGGCATTATTTTGTGGCATGTATTTCGGATGGCACCGCATTCGTTTGGCCTTATGGTCCTTGTTTCCACAGCGGAAACATTTATAGATCCCGAATTGATACGGGTTTTCCTTTTATAGTGTAATTTTTGAGAGCTCCGGGGTACCTACTTTAATGGGTTTTAAAATCGTATTCATGTTATTATCGGTGTTAGGTTTATATGAGCATATTCAAAGGGCCCTCGCCCATGGTGACTTTTTGAACCGCTACAGTCAGTACAGTAAAGTATGTTCTATTCTATTCTAAAATGCTCAAGCAAATATACGCACAAAAATCAAAGTATAACTTTGTAAAAAATATTTTGAAATAAAAAATTGTGATATACTTGTAGCTTTACTTATGATATTTTATATTTTCTTGTACAGTAATATTTTGTGCCCTGTGTCTATTCTAAAATTATACCTTTTATTAAACTTTTCCCTTATTTCTATCAATTTTAGATAAGCAAAAATGATGGATTACCTTCAACAATTTGTTGTGACTGTAAAGAAAAGGCATCGAAGGCATTTGAATTCAAGAAAAAGTCGGAAGAAGCTAATATGTCCCTTAGAGGGTTATTGAAAAAAGAAAAGAAAGAAAGTGGAATATCTTTGAAAATTTTGAATCAAGTAAGTTTATTATAATAGCTTTGTTACTATGGTAGTGCTTTTCTACTAATTAGGTATTATCTGTACAATATTTTATCGTAAACAGCAAATAACACTAAAAATGAAGTTGAAATTAAAATGGTGAGATGTTGATAAATGAAGATCTGGTGGCAACATCACGCTATGTAATGCTCATCACTCTTTTGTGTACATGCAATCATTTGGTTGAAACAAAGTTTTGGTTATGAAAATATGTCAAATTTTTCAAATCTGTTACATATTTTAATAGACAGACATAATAGAAGAAAAACTTGGGTAATTACTTAGTTTAGGTATAACCCATTATATTACACTATTTAAGTGAAATAGTTGTTCAAAAATTTTTCAAATTAAAATATTATCTTGATTTCAGACGTCAGATGTGAAGACTGAAGATTTGTCACCACATGACAATGACGACTATACCGACAGTGATTTCAATGTTTCCCTAAGTAGTGGGCCAGATTTACATGAACAGGGTATGATATATTGAACTAGTTTATTCTTAACGTTTGAATCCCCAACCGGTCCTATGAGACCGCGCTGTTATTGTTTTACTATTGTGTCTCGTTTCGCAGGTATCTGAGTAATTAATCGACAATAGACTAAAAAAGTTAACTTTTTGTCCTGTTATAGCTTGTGTCAGCTTCGCCTGTATGAAAGTAGATTTTTCCATATTAACAGTAGACCCCGTTTCACTCCCTTGGGGTCAGTTCACACCGAGACGCGACGATACTGGAAGAGACCAGTGATTTCAGACCGCGTGCCACGGCGAGACGCATCGCAACGAAATCGTTGGCAACACGGCGTCGCGAATGTCGCCTCGTGATGCTGGCGAGGCAACGTATTCTAAATTCTCACAATGAAATGTGTATCTTTTCGTGTAGTAAATAAAGTTCTATTTTGAGTCACTCTATTAAAATGTGCGCGCAGCGTCGCGTCGCGTGGTGTCTCGTCTCGGTGTGAGCTGACCCTTGGGAGGTGAACTTTGAAAAATCCTTTCTTAGTATAAATGCCTATAACATAATAGCTATCTGCATCACATTTCATCCATTCAGTGGCTTAATCTGTGTGATATAGATTATAATAATAAGTTTTTATTTTCAGAAGCTATAAAAATGGAGCATGAGAGCTTAGATCGCAAGTCCTGTTTTGCCTGCAAAAGCTGCTTAGTTGTATTTGATACTCACTGTAAATTAGAAGAACATCAGAAGATATGTATCAAAGGTTAGTAGTATTTTTTTGTATGTACATGTTTTCAATACGGCTAAAACATATAACTTATTGACCACCAAAAATAATTTGTGACCTTTTACTTGAAATGTATAATAATCAGAAAAAAAACTAAGCTGAGCACCCAATACTGTTCAATAGTATTTTAAGAATTATTATTTAAATTTAAACATTATTTATATTTAAAAAAAAGACAACAACACTTGAGAATTATTTTTGTCTCAGGAGTTTTTATTGAGGTGTGTGATTGATGGTGAATAAGACTTATATAAATACACTGCAGTGTCTATGTTTCACACCATCATCAGTCTGACACGTTTGTAGTATAATAGCCCAGTTAGACCTTGCCTACTATAAAAACAACCTGGTTAATTTTTATTTCAGTTGAGTGTGAAGAAACCAATCGAACTTACTGTCCACTTTGTGGTACCTGCTATAATGGTGCTGAGAATTTAACGAAACACATGTGGGAAAACCATGCAGACCTTATGGGCCCAAAAAAGAGAGGCAGACCTAAGAAGATGTTAACTAGTGTGAGCATACTTTACTCTCTTTTTTTGCTCGCCTATTCCGTCTTGGGAAAAGGCCTTTTTCTACTCCTTCCATCTCCTTCTATCATATGATTCATGGTTTGCTGATTATTTTAGAAAAAAAAACCATACTAGTTTTTGTTGTTTTATTGGCAGCAAGCTAGTAGTACTCGTAGCAAGTAATTTATCTTTTTATTAATTATTTTTTGTAGCCGACTTTCCATACGTATTTTATTTTTATTGTAGTTTTGTATCGTTTTGTGTATTTATGTTGTAACTGGAATATTTCAGACGATTCTTAACAAATTATCAGAAAATGGATTTTGCATAACGTCAATGCCAGCTAAAAAGATTGAGTGTGAATTTTGCAAGCAACACTTTGAAACCAAAGAAGAATTAGGATTACACGCTGTAACTCATAAAGGTTAGTCTTATTTGATAAAATTTAAAATAAATAGAATAGTATGAAGTATGTTTAGATGAACCTAATATTCTGTATGTTTTTGGTACACTTTTTCCATTTTTTGAGGTTTTTTCCTTTAATATTTGTACTGTATGGCAGGACATGTATGGCAGGACATTACACTGACCCAAAAGAATCAACAGCACTCCATAGAAGATGGTATATCAATGGCATGTTATAGATGGTTCATAGTCGATTCTGACACTTTAATATGCTATTTTACAAACATTTTTGTTATGTATTTCTTTACGATGTGAAATTTTTAATCCGTTTGTTCATATCTCAAAAACAAATATAATGAACAGTTTAATGATGTGATCCTTTTGATAGACAGCTTAAGTACAGTTTGATTGGTATTTGAGTGAGTGCAAACATCCTATTTGAAGGAACTTACTCAATTATTATCAATCAGTGTATATATTGAGAGGATATATAGGGTGATTGGTAATTAGTGACCGATACCTAAACACTTGATTGTACTCATGATAACAAACAACTTTTACTATCAGATCAAACCTAAAATCGCCAAAAAAACTACTTTTCAGTAGATTTATGCTGGCTTAGTAACTCGTTTTTTTTCGCGATATCGTTATTATAATTATGTGTTTATAAGTAACGGTCACTAATTAAGTAATTACCAGTCATCGTGTAAGTAATTGGCTAATAATAATATTAATTTATTTTCCCATGTTAAAATGGATTTTAATCAATTAGTCGCCAATAAATGCCAATTACGATACGATAAGTTATCGTGCTAATTCCTTTTTTCATTACGGTATGTTATGTACATGATTTTTGATTTATCAGAACTTATTGCAAGGAACTTGTTAAGGAACGCGCTCAGTACGCTGCGTTTTGTGTGCGTATTTTCCATGAAAAGCAGTACTAGTTGCGTTTGTAGCGCGTAAATGTGAGGTGTGTGAATAAAATAAATAAACGCATGATACCCGCATCAAACGTGTATATAATTCACGTACTTGGTCGTTTCCTTTTCACTACTTTTCTTTACTGGTTTCTTGTTTTGTTTCTGATTTTTTTTCGGTGTCAATAACCAGTAAGAACATGCCCAACAACTGTTTTTATAATAATCCTGAAATGTATAAACATTGTCCTTGAAGTTTAGTTAGATGTTCAGATATAAGATTGTGTTATTGTTTCAGATACGAAAGTGCTACGTTGCGTACAATGCAAGAAAATTTACCTCGATAGGATAAAGTTTGATCACCATAGTTGTATTGACGAGAAAACTAGTGTTTTAAATAATATAGAAAACGTGAGTACCATATAAGTTTAAGTCTACTATATATTTTCAGTCCGGAGAAATCTTTAATGTAAAAAGTAGCAAAGTATTCATTTCAGCGACTAGTCGTCTAGACAGCACATTTCTGATATAATCTTGGTTTAAAGTAAGTATTTTTTCTTTGCTGATTAGGTATTTTATTATATTCCACAACTTTTTCACACAATTTTTTTTTCACACAACGCCATCTAGTCCTAAGCTAAGCAGAGCTTGTGTTATGGGTACTAGACAACTGATAAACATACTTATATATGTCTAAATACATACATATTATAGATAAACCACACACAGAACAAAACAAATGATCGTGCTCATCACACAAACATTTGTCCTGGGTGGGAATCGAACCCACGACCTCTGGCATAGCAGTCAGGGCCACTAACCACTAGACCAACAGGCCAGACACTAGACCAACAGGATGGTTACCATTTTTCTTTGACATGCAACGACTGCGCTTACTGTGTATCTCACATACCTTTCTCTAATTAAATTGTCTCAGTCTATCCTTTTACGGTTTTAAATTTTATTATTCTTTTCAGGACCCCGCTAAAATAGAACCCATTGAAAAAAAACCACAGAATTGTCCAATAGAAATTACACTACGAGAATTTCTAGATCCAAACATAGATATGGTAAGTGCTTTTATATATTTATACAATGGCCCTAGTGGTGGTTTTGTTGGGTGGGTAGGACCTCACTCCGAGTGCTTGCACACCTGAGTTTGCACTCACAATTATAACAGATATACACAGTAATTACAGTAACTATATAGTTCTGCGTATACTTTGATAATCTGCATTGTCAGAGATATACCTTCGAGATCGCAATTCAGCCAGGAGGATATTGTAAATCTAGTAGACCCGGTAAACAATGTCCTGTTATATAAATAATCAAAGTGGGGGTAGAAGGTTTCAAAATAGTCCTATTATCAGTTAATTTCATAAAAATCGGGTTAAGCTGTTTCGGAGGTGTTCGATAGCAAAGACTGAAACAATTTTTTTATATTTTAAACTAGCTGACCCTGCTATAGAAATTAGTAGAAATGGGAAATAAGATTAACTGAGCTATACGGAGGGTTGAGTTTAGCCACTCTCATAAACAAATTACGTAAGTGCAGTCTTGAGCTAAAAATGTCTGATGTTTCAGGCGACCATCAACATGCTTGCAGTATGTAGTGCCTGTAGTTGTATACTGCAATCGGAAGCGGATCTCATCAACCATCGAGACGCGGAACACCCGGAGCTCTCTCACCGCTGCAACCTCTGCACGAAGGTATGTAGCCTTTAGCCTAAGTACTAGGCCATATTAATATTACCGTGTTACCCCAGTTAATGGGTTGTGGAGGTCTGGTAGGCAGCCGCTCCTCGTAAAATATTGGTATTCAGCTAAATTCGGCTTGACTGGAAGCCGACCCCAATATAGTTGGGAAAAGGCTAGGCAGATGATGATGATGATGACTAGGCTATATTAATAATATGGATGAAAATAATAATATTTATTCTGTGCTGTTGATTGAGGCCCTTTAGAACTGATCAGAATATTTTTATTGAAATGATAGTCAAACATAGATTGATACAATGTTTCAAGTTTTTACCATGACCCCATTGATACCCATTTTCACTAACACTAGAAACTCCTGAATAACCTCATAAATATTATAATGGGCATTTTACATAGGCATTCATTTAGTATGTCATCGATTGTGAATGAAAATATGCTGCCTTGAACTACAATGCAATGCGCTGTGCTGTGTGATGCGATGCAAAGTTTGTTTTCTCATTATATGTTTCTTTAAACAAGTTTATGCTGTGCGAGGTTATCTTTGCGATTAGTGCGATCGCGCCAATGCAAATTGTTATTTATTCGCGTATGCAGTCGCTCAATTGTAAACAGTAATGTAGGAAGATGGGACAAGCGTGCGTATGGCAAGGGCGAATTAACCTATCACATACTGCGAAACGACACACAATAGTAAGACAATAACAGCGCGGTCGCACGAGACCGGTCGGGGATTCATGAATTAACTGTAAAGTCGTATAACTTCAACACGTCACTTCTCTGGTGAAATCAACAGTGACGTCGAACAATCAATGCGCATTGCTGAGCGAAAGTTCCAGAATCGGAGTACTTACGAACAAACGAATGGAATTTAGAACAAACGAATAGAAAATTCGTAGTCAAGATCACATCGTTCAAAACGATAAAATGAAATGTAATCGTTTCTATAATGTTCATTGCTACATTTTGTTATTTTATAGTATAAATGGTACCCAAGTTACAATTTTTACAAGCTAGGCGTTACCGATTATAGAAAGAGATTCAACACAAAAGGTTCGTAACTTGATTAGGCCTGCAGTGCTTCGATAACTTGTGCAGGCCCATTACCAATTACTGCCGCACGCTAGGTGACGCTAGAAAACTGAGCGGCTGGGTAGGCAGACTATCTCATAATAAAACTGCTCATATTTTTAATATGTTTTTTATTTTATTGGACTGCAATGTGCTTTGTCGAATACTGTTAAAGCAAGCAATAGTGTAATCAGTAAATGAATCATTCACACGATTCCTGCTCAGTGCATCGCGATATTTTGCTCTTTCTAAACTATTAACAGCGCAGCGAATTAGCTAATTATGAAATAAATATTACTTCTACTCATTCATCTAGTGGTATCCAAATCCATCTTATCTCTCTGTCTAGACGTGAGAATGCGCGATTTGATGTCGGTTTCTATTCAATTGTTTCAGGTTTTCGCATCTTTGCGATCAGCGGCGCGCCACAGAAGTATTTGTAAGCAAATAGAAAGAAAATATAAATGTAGTACGTGTGGACTGAAATTCGCCTATGAAATATCTCTGAATAAGCATATTTTAAGATACCATGAGGGTCAAAGCGTATCGGTTAAGTTTATTGACTCTAAAACAAAACGAGAAGAAAGGCAGTTTCAGTGTGATACTTGCAATAGGAGTTTTTACAAGTAAGTATTTTTTTTTTTATTATTATTGATAGGCTTGCGCTTGACCACATTTCACCTGATGGTAAGCGATCATGTGGTCGACGATGGAGCACGCTTGCCTAGAAGCAACTTATTCACTCTTGACTTAAAGACCCCTAGGTTGTAGCTATCAGGAAACACAGACCCCAGCAGGGAATTCCACTCTTTAGCTGTGCGCATAATAAATGTACTCCCAAAACGCTTTGTACGTATGGGTGGGATGTTCACCATGTACCGGTGGCGCACTGCCGTACGTCTAGTGGTCCGATGATGAAACGGGCTTGAAGGAATCAAGTTTTGCAGTTCCTGTGCACACTCTCCGAAATGCAACCGATAGAAAACCGACAGGCTAGCAACTCGTCGTCGATGCTCCAGACTTTGAAGGTTCGACTCGAAGAGTGCATCATTACCTATGATCTTCTTGGCTCGCCTCTCAATCGACTCTAGCGCCTCAAGCTGGTACTTGGCAGATCCGTCCCAAAGATGAGAGCAGTACTCCATACATGATCGAACTTGTGCTTTATAGAGGTTGAGCAACTGTTCCGGCGTGAAGTGCTGTCTCACCTTAGCCAGAATCCCCAGTTTTTTGGCAGCCAGTTGAGCTTTCGCCTCTATATAGCAACCGAAATTGAGAGTGGATGATAGTGTTACGCCAAGAAGCTCAAGATGGTCTGTAATCGGTACGGTCACATCCCGAAAAGATGGAGCTGGGTGGAATTGGCTCCGTTTAGCAGAGAAAAGACACGCCTGAGTTTTAGCAGCATTGAACTTGACCAGATTGGCATCGCCCCAATCGGAGACCGCCTGCAAGGACAAGTTCAAGCGCTCAACCATAGCCTCTCGGAGAGACTGGACCTGTGACCCACTAGCACGTGCGTCGGATACGTATCTCTCAGCCACAGTGCTGTCGTCTGCATACCCAAAGGTACCGGGCTTAAGAAGGTCATTAATATGCAGCAAGAACAGAGTGGCCAAGAGCACCGATCCCTGGGGGACTCCGGCATTGATACCCAGTTGACCGGACGAGCTGCCGTCGATGACCACTCGAATGGACCTATCCCTCAGAAAGTCCGCAATCCAATTACACAGACCAGTGGGTAAACCGAAGGAAGGAAGCTTAGCTATAAGACTTTCGTGCCAGACCCTGTCAAAGGCCTTCGAGATGTCAAGGAAGACAGCAAGTGCTTCCCCATGCTTTTCGATGGCCTCGCTCCAGATATGAATGGCATACGCTAGAAGATCCCCAGTAGACCGATTTTGCCGGAAACCGTATTGTCGGTCACTTAGAATGTCGTTAGCTTCTAGGTATGCTGGCGGAGCTTCTTATTTATCACACGTTCCATACTCTTACATAGGATGGACGTTACAGAGATGGGGCACACAAGTTTTAACCTTTAAGTACACGCGTTGTTTAGGACAACATTCCGTCACGCGCGGGGTCCAGAAGTATCCCCAATATAAAATTACATATATATTCAGATTAATTAATTAATTTTTAAAAGCCGTTTTAGATAATAAGAAAAGACATTATAATTTTTATGAAAAGTATTTATTTATCATAAAACAATTAGTTTTTAAACAGTAAGGAACATTTTTATCAAATTAACATTCTCGTACATAGAATTTTTAAGGAACATGTTTAAAGTACTATAATTTAACAAAAGAGTCCACATCTGTTTAACTTACAATTTTTTTCTAATAAAATAAGAATCAAAAACAAGTAATTATAAGAAAAATTAACAATAAACATTATAGTAAAAAAATCACAATTGTTGAAATGGACTACCCTAAAAAGTAACGTTAAAATTATTCTTTGGGTAAGCATGTTACCTAATTGTCTACTGAATGAGGCATGCAAATAGTTTTTTTTTGTAAGACTTACAGACAATACTTTTTTTATCCGAGGATCTGAGACAATACTAGCATTTTCACTTCATTTTTGAGGCACAGGGTCCAACTTCATCTGAATTGGGCAAAAGCTGCTCTCTGTCGATCAACTTGCATATTATTGGCCTGTGGTCAAGTTATAATTTATACATTTAATTTTCGGTTATTCGGCGACTCCATTTTTTCATTTATCAACACCAATTCTCAAAAATAAACAAATAAAAACATAACTTAAGTGAAAAAAGTAACTACGTTAAATCACGGGTGGGGTCTGCAGGTATCCCCACGTAATCAAAAATGTAACTTACCTTAGCAGAAGAGCGACGAACGTCTACTAGCTGAAAGGTCTCGTGTCGCACTGAGATTAGCCGAAAAAGCGCGATCGTAACTTGTCAATTAAAAAAAATACCGTTAAAAAAGAGCGCGTGGGGTCTGCTTAGACCCCGCCCGTGACGTTAAAGGTTAAGCACAATTGCTGGTATCCCATCCGGGCCACTAGCTTTATTCACGTCAAGGTTACGTAGTACCCTACGGACGTCCTTCTGATGGATACGAATGTCCGACATACTCGTCTCTCCACCATCAGGAGCCGCCGGGGGCGACGCATCACCAGAATCTAGACGCGAAGATTCCGCAAAAAGGGAAGCAAACAAGTTCGCTTTTTCTTCTGCGGTGTGGGCCAGCGACCCATCTGGTCTCAGCAATGGAGGCAGTGAGGGGCGACAGAAGTTCGATTCAACCGACTTTGCCAGGGACCAAAAAGCTTTACTACCTGCTGGGTATGATGCAAGTTTGTTCCCTATTCGGCTGATGTGGTCAAACCGAGCCCTCTGCATCACCTTCTTGCAGGACTTGGCAGCCCTATTGAAGGCCTTCTTTTCACTAACGTCGAGCGAGTTGCGCGTACGAGAGTCGACCCAAGCTCGGTACGCCGCGCGTTTGAGCGCATTAGCGCGACCACACTCGGCGCTAAACCATGGTCGAGCCCCGCCAGACACTGATACGTCAGAGAATGGAATATAGTACTTCATCCCCTGCCGCAATACATCCGTCACGGCATCTGCGCACGACGAAGCATCTTCAGAAGAAAAGCAAGTGGGCTGCCAAGGATAACACGCGAAGAAAGATCGCATGCCATCCCAATCTGCCGACCTGTATCGCCACATCCGCCGGGTGCCTCTGGAGCTGGGATCGGGCGGGGAGTAGACGGATACAGATTTCACCAGACCGTGGTCGGAGCTACCTAAAGGTGCCGATATCGACACTGAGTAGCGGTCTGGATCTGTTGTCAGCAGAAGGTCCAGGCAATTGGGCGTGTGCGAATCAACATCCGGTACCCTTGTTGCCCCGTGGACCAGCTGGGTGAGATTTAATGCTAAAGCTAGCTTTCTCATTTCTCTACCAGCATGGTCTGTGCACTGGAACGGGAAAAGCCACTCTTGATGGTGGGCATTGAAATCCCCCAGTAACACTAATTGGGCGGAGGGGTACCGCTGCTGAGCCGCTTCCGCCGCCTCACTTAGATGCTGTGTGAGCCCGGTTGTCTCCTGATCTCCGCTGTGCGAGCGGTAGACACAAGCGTAGATAATTTTATCTAGGCCTGTGTCCACTAAGGCCCAAAGCGTAGAGAACCTGGAGTCCTCAAGGTTACGGAGACGCCGATAACAGATGTCGTCCCGGGCGTACATACATACACCCGCACGTGGTTTGAAGTTGTGCTCCAAGGTAAACCCTGGGTATAAAAGGTACGACACGTCGGATGGACATCTGATCTGCGTCTCCGAAAGGAATAAGAGAGCTGGTTTTTCCGTCTCAAGATGGTGGTGGACTGCGACGATATTTGAGTGCAGACCTCGTATGTTAGTGAGGTGCACTTTGTGAGAGAGGGAGTGCAGCCGCTGTTTTGCAAAACTCTTTTTATTCCCTTTCATGTGTGTATGTGTGAAGTGAATGGGTGAGAGGAGAAGGAAGTGAAGTAAGGTTCCAAGCTGCTAACCTTCAGGCTCGCACCGAAAGGACGATATCATTAGGGGACTAGTCTGGAGACTGCGGGGACGCCCGAGCCCCCCCGGGAATGTCCATCGGGCCCTCTCGTCTGGTCGCCAACCAGCACGATGGCGCATTCCGGGATTTTTCGCCAGTTGGCGGGGCAGCCTTTCATGTGTGGCTGGCACATTACTTGGGCTCCCAACTAACTGCGGTCGGCCAGCGGTGCACCGTGCCTCGGATCCCGCTACCCTCCGCGACTAGTCTCCAAATACGACCATATCGGCACGAGCCAGGTTGGTCTGCATGCGTTGGAACAACTACTTCGACCCAACTCCTCTAGCTTGGCTACACTGAGCATCACACCGGAACACGGCTAGGCCGCTTGGCGGTATGCCTTTGCTCAGTGGGTGGTCGCAAGCCAACGGCCGAAACCTACCACCAGTTAATGTCACCTGATAAGCACCACCCGGGGACCACGTGTAGGACTCGCTTCGGGTATTCTCCTACGGACGCGGGTGACTCGGCCCCCAAAAGTATGCGGGAATACTGGAAACTAGTGAAAAATTAGAAACTAAAATATTAGCATTACAATAAGCTTCAAAGGAGAATGGGCATCTCTGTCCTTTGATTAAGTTACAGTAAGACAATTGGCTAAAGTGCAATATCACATATTGATCTTGACGGATAGAGCAATGGATAGGATGCTGTGCCACATACTTAATATGTTTAGTGTGATACCTTAGTGTAAGAAGTCTCTTGTTGTTTTCAAAAGTGTATTGGCATATTAAATCGTTTTTAAACTATTGTCCGGTGTCCGCTTAAAGGCTAAGTATTATTTCTCACAGCGATTTGAGTTCTCGCTATATTTAGAATATGAAAAATTCTTTCCACTAATATATCGCTAACTGTAATTGTTTCCAAGGCTGGGGTCCATACTTTACTGACCATTCTCCTTTATTGTATAAATACCATTTGAGCTTTTATGTATAACCTTTTTGAGAAATTATAATTTTAATAATAATTGGTCTTGTTTCCAGGAGGGACTTGCTCGTTAAACATACAAAAATACACATGCCAATAGAAAACTTTTATCAATGCGATATTTGTGAAAAGAAGTTCCACAGGAGTGACAATCTTCGGTAAGTATCGTCTGTTTTTATACCCTGAGACTAAATTGACACAAGTAATGTCAAACTTACTATTAGGTTAGGCCCCTCTTTGAGGAGTGGTTGGAAAGAGGTCACGGCGTCCTCTCGTTCCGTATGACGCAGGTCCTCACCGGACACGGTAAGTTCGGGAGGTTCCTGCATCGAATCAAGCAAGAGAGGACGCCCGGGTGTCGCCACTGTGTGGACCGCCCGGAGGACACGGTGGAGCACACGGTAGAAGTGTGCCCCGCTTGGGCGGAGCACCGCCGTGTCCTTGTGGAGGCTATCGGGAGCGGCGACCTCTCACGCCGGGCCCTGGTTCAGGCCATGGTCCGGAGCGAGGAGGGGTGGCATGCGGTCGCCTCCTTCTGCGAAGCAGTAATGCTCGTGAAGGAGGCTGCTGGCCGCGAGCGCGTGAGGGAACGGTCCTCACGCCGCCACCGCCGAGATCCCGATCCCGATTTCCGACCACCGTAGGCGCGGGTTCGCGGACGGCGAACACTGGGTAGCTCGCTATCCGGCAGTCAGGAAATAATCTGGACCGAGCCCAGTCGTCAACGGCGCGTTCTGTTCCACGCGCGCCTTATGATGTCAGCAAACTGTAGGGGCCCGGCAGGGCCGAAGCCTCTGGGGGGAACACGTGGTATTCCTAAAGGTTGACACCGAGTCCCCCCCAGATCGATGGCAACGAAGGAACGGGCTAGGGGTTTAGTCAGTAAGAGTCTGACACGCCCTCCCGCTCCGCCCAAGAGCGGGGGAAGTCATTCTGATGATTCCACTACCAGAAAAAAAACTTACTATAGGAATTATGCCAGTTCTTTTGTGTTGTAATTTCATTTTAGTCTCAGGGTATAAAAAACAGACGGTAGGTTGTTGTGATGCATAATATGCTTGGCATAATATAGATCAATTCAATATGTGGTAAACATTTTCAGCTCTCACAAACGGGTTCACCAGCCGCAGCGTGAAAAGAGTTCGACTAGTAATTGTTTGTGCCTTTACTGCGGCCGCAGTTTCTCCAACTCGTCGAACTTGATCGTGCACATGCGGCGCCACACCGGAGAGAAGCCTTACAAATGTGATTTTTGTGGCAAAGGTAGCATATCATTCAGCTTAATACTTGACTTACTATAAAAGTGAGTTTTTATTTATCCTTTCGTCTGTATTTTACAGGCTTTCCGAGATCCTCCGATCTTCAATGTCACCGGAGGTCTCACACTGGAGAGAAACCTTGCATATGCCGTGTTTGTGGCAAAGGTAAATAAATATATTCATATTTTCATTATACTTACAGCCGCCCTTTTAACTCAATAATGTTAAACTGCATCTCATCATACATCAATTATTTAAGAGTTAGTGAAGAGTTTAAATCTGTGTTATCAAAGCAAAATTGTTATAAAAACGATCAAGTGCGAAGTGGACTAGTTTTTATTCTATATGTGAAGTCATCCAATGATTTCTACCGCTCTAGGATGAAGCGAGAGGGCGTGCCCAGACATTTACTGACTAAAACCCACTTGTGTCCTTATCTAGCCCTTTTCAATTCTTGGACTACGATTTCCCTATCAGAAATTCCCCGTGTGGCCCAGCGGATTAGCATACGCCGGGTTCCGTACCATTTCTTTAAATATTCTTATATAATTGTTTGATTGTCCTCTTACCCCTTAGTAGGTCCCTTACCCAAGTGATAACTTATTTGTGCAAGTGTTAAAAAACGTGACATTGCCAAACCGACACGCGTTCAATACGCACTTGGCCGATAGGGTTGGTTTTAGTCAGGTGTTTTTATGTATTAACTATTGATAATAATTAATAAATGCATGCAGCCAGCAGTTAACGGTCGCTTAATATTCAGTCCCACGTGATGAACGATGATTTCCTTACAAAGATTGGTCGTTCCCAGTTTGATTACAAACATGTCACTTACAATGACAATGTTTTCCAGGTTTTTCCCGCAGCAACAAGTTGTCTCGCCACATGCGCGTCCACACGGGCCAGCGGCCGTACAAGTGCACTTACTGCGAGAAGGCGTTCTCGCAGAGCAACGACCTCAACCTGCATATCCGCCGACACACGGGCGACCGGCCCTACATCTGCGAAGTGTGCGGGGATCGATTCATACAGGTAACTACCTCATTTTATTTATAATATTCCCACTGCTGGGACTCAGGCCTCCTCTCTAGGGCTTCTCCTCGCCGTGAAGCTCCTTCTCACCCGCTCGATCCTGCCTGAGTGAGTGTGAAACGCCCTCGCAATTCACACTCACTCATTCGCACTCATTATTACATTGCTGGAAAAAGTCTTCACGACGGTCGCCGATGACAGCCAGTTATTGATTGTATGTATAACGTGACTGACGTGTGGGTCCTATGTTCTTCCTACTCCTATTCCTAGGATATCAGTTCTTCTTCTTCTTCCTGCCCTTATCCCATATTACTCGGGGTCAGCGCAACTCCTAGGATATCACTACTGATATATAATGCTGCAGTTAAAATATTGCTACATTTTAATTTAATAAAAATAAAATAAAAGTATTGTAATCAATATAAGAGCCATCTATGGATATTATTTGACAACTGGTGTTCTAACTGACCAAAGCCACTCCCGAATCCACTAGATGGCGCACATACGATTGTAGTAATTAATCGTGTATTTACGATGTTGATATTAATTTAGCAAGTACTCACAATATAAACTGCCATATTTATCTGTAAAACTCAAAGTCTACCTGACCAAGTATCTATTCAATATATCTTAATCCGCAGGCGTGGGCGGCCAATACAAGTAAATGAGCCCGGCTTGTATGTCTAAATAATAATTGATACTTAACATCTCATCATAGAACACAACAAATAAATACAAAAAAAATCAAAACTTTAAACTTCGCTCGCCTACGAGGATACGCTAAGATGCTAATTGGGTTCAATGCGAAATTTTTTCATTCAATTATATTATGCAATGTTGCCGCCCTGAGCGTAATCTTTCTCATCTCACTCTAACACTTAAAAAGAGAAAGAGATAAACCCTTAATGTGTTTCTGTCTCAAACGACACACTGGCTTCCGTATCTGGCTTAATTTTCTATCTATAATTTATGTCTATTTAGAATTCATGAAAGTATTTTTCAATTAGAACCTATAAAGTAAATCAAACCAAACAATAATTTGCCTTCTGTGTATTCTGTTGCAAAAAACAAAGAACTGCTTGTTTACATTGTAAGTATAAATATTATCAATATCAAATCGTAAATAATTTGTAGTTAGTCTACACTAGATGGCGCACAAACGATTCAATTATTATTGAATTCCAGTATTGAAATCAGGAATGACCAGCTAGAATGTGGTGACTGCGATTGTAGCGACGCAAAAGTTGCAGCAAAAATATCCTTAGATGACTCTTATAATTTTTTATTCAGAATAATAGGAATGTAGTAGATAGGACATAGGTTTTCTTGGCTTGCAAGGGTCAAGGCAGTTAGCACGCCGCTGTAATTATGTGAGGATAAATAATAACGATGTTAAAATATTATATACTTTTAATTTGTTTGTTTCAGGGTACTGCATTACAGAATCACAGAAGAGCTCATGGTCACTTTCCACCTCCTCCCGCTGAAGCTCCACCCGAGGTCCAAACACTGACTTTTACAGTCCAAAATATAAGCCATAATAATAGTCACTAAAGTTATTAAGTATATTTTATAATATTTCATTACATACCAATGATGTTATGTCCAAGTTGCATGAACCGTGGCAGGTAGGCTGATATATTATGTTTTACTTACCCCCGGTTTCAGATTTATGTACTACACGTTCCAAATGAGAATAGGATCGGCGGCCATATTGTGACGTCTCGTCTTACTGTCAAATCGGAGAAATTGAGTAGGGTGAGCAAAACAAGAAATTTGTTCAATTTAATTTATTTACGAATCGTGAACGAAAAAAACTTTGATAAAAATGCAGTTCTTCAATTTTATTGATCTCTGTGTCACTGTGTGAAGCGTCTGAGTAGTGGCGTCATCATCGTGATCGGTTCTGCTGCTTTCCCCTATAAAATAAAGCATGGATTAATATAGGTTTTTAATGTGTATTGCACTAACTGTTATTTTAAATAAAAATAAGCATTAAATTACCTGTATCTGACAAAATTCAATCTGAATCGAGTTCTTCAATGCCACTCATTTCGCCATAACTGTCTGATGAACTGTCATCATCATCTTCCAATAATTTCCATTTGCCAATAATGAAAATAAAAAAGAAAGTAGTATAATTTGTTAAATAGTAGTTTTAAATAACTTTTTTATCTATTTCTTAATATGACTTAACTAAGACTCAGTTAATCAAAAACAAAACCATTGAAACACAAATAAGATTTTTTTGCGAACCGTACTTTTCAATCAAAATTTGACAGATCGAGTTTATTGACTTTCCTATTCTCATTTGGAACGCATAGTATTAATTGACATTCTTAACTCTAAATATTCAATTCATAAACCCGCCCTATGGCTCGTAAAATAGAATCTCAATCAAGACTACTATAACTTGATCTAGTATCAATAGTGGTCAAATGACTTAAAACGAGTTAAAATAATGCTTGAACGCTCAGTCCTGCAATACATATTTATGCATTACCTAAGAAGTAAACAGATCTTAATCATTTATGTAATTTATACCTGTAATTATTTTTATTACATGGCATTATTTTATGATAATCAAGATAATTGTGATGAATTTACCTGCATTTATGTATAATTGTTTTTAATTTATCTGGATAAATTAAAGCGTTTGAATTGATTTCTGCCATGTATATAACGTCATCGATTTATAGGCATTAGTATATAACTATTCTCTGTATTATACACGTAGTAAGATCTTAAATTGAATAAATCCGTCTTTATAATTTTAGTTAGTTTTTCTTAGACATCACTGCTAAAGAAGTAAATTGCTGGCAGTGCTGTCTCTCACACGCCAGCCCTCAACTTCAAACACCCTTCATACAAGCTCACGCACACGACACATTCTACTTTTGCTTTTAATAAGATTTAATATCGGCCTTGTAATGTTCCCAGTTTTGGGACTCAGGCCTCCTTTCTAGGAGAGGGAAAAAATCCGCTGGAGCAGCGGATTTTTTCCCGCGCCCGCGCCCGAGATATATTTTGTCAAAATTATGTGAACATATACAACGTGTAACGTTAAATGCGCAATACATGAAATTAGTTTGTCCAGAATAACGAGCAGAAACAATAAAACCACTTTTGAATATAGGTAACATTTTTCAAAAAAAATATAATATTGCTTTGTCTATTTATTAACAAATCAAGCCATCACGTGCATAAACATGCGTAAATAGGTAAACAAACACAAATGGTTGTCGTTAAATTTAGATTTTCTCATAAACGGGATAATAATCATACTCATTTCGATGTAAATACGAATCTTAAACAAACTAACGGCCGAAATTAATAATCAATCTATCACATATCGGAGAATGAAAAACAAATGATACCATACAAAAATTTTCATGTTTTCTGACGTTTCATTTGTTTTTCAATCTCCGATATGTGATAGATAGGTTACACTACTCAACAAATTTTCAACTTTTGATTTTATCTGAGGTCGCATTATGTGATTACTATTTCTTGCCACTAAAGTAATAAAAATATGCAAATATACACACACCATCACATCTCAACGTCCAGATAAACATCCATGTCCGAAATCACGAATTTTCCATAATTTTATTGTAATTTTAATTGAAATGGCGTAGTTTTTTTGGAGTGGCTGGCTTTTCTCTTGTACTCAGTAGCAGGGGTCTCTCTAATAAGGCTCCAACAGTAATCCGCGAGCATAGCAGGCTCCCATCTGCCTTGAAATCGCTTTTCAAATGCAACAACATCTTGGTGAAAGCGTTCGCCATGTTCGTCACTGACTGATCCCATATTTTTAGGGAAAAAGTCATGAACAAGAACATGAACAAGTCAAGAACCTATGACTTGTCTTGATTCCTTACGACACGGTTAAAATAAGCTTGATAGCACTGTTTAAGTCAGAAAGTGGTTTTTTTTTCGATTTCGGCGTAAACTCGCCACAAATATAGCAAAATAAATCAGGACTGTTAACACACACTCGCGACATTTTAGAAGTCAGTTAATATATTAACAAATGCACTATGTTCCATTTGCAAAAGTAATAAGTTTCCGGACTACCCATTTTAACTTTTGTAGGTAGGTAAAAAAATAAAAAAATATTTTTCCCTATAACCAGATGTGATATCGAAATAAAATGCATACAGTATTTTTATATTGGTCAAGCTTATTATGAAATAATATGAACTGGGTCAGATATTTTTTAAGTGTTGAGTAGTGTTATTGGTTTCGGGCGTAAAACAGCACATGAAACCTTCAATTTTTTTTTAATATCTTTTTTTGTCTCAGAATTAGGTCAATTAGATTAAAAATCGTTTGGGGTGTCTGAGGTTTTGCGCATTTAAAGTTACACGTTGTATAAATGTATTGAGCAGCGGATTTTTTTTCGTTATTTCAGGGTTGGTCGCACCGTAAAAGTCGTTCATATTGATGAGTACAACAACCCTTTTTAAGGAAAGCCCCTCTGTCGTATCAACGTTGTATAGAAGAGTGTTGTGTGTTAGTTATGTGTTAGTGACAGCTTGTTTGTAGGCTCACGTGGAAAACGGTGCACCGTCGACGTTTAGAAGGAAGAAGCCTTTAGATTCAATTTTCTACTATAGCCTATTCGCCGAGGCTTGAGCCAAAAGGTAAACAAAGAAATCAATGTTTCAAACTGGCAGGTATAACCCGACCGATGTCAAAACGTCACATTTTAATGTAAAATGTTCGCAGTATCTGTGGTCTACAATTTAGTAGTAGTAATCACGTTTTTTTAGGTTCTTTTACATTTAAACTATTTAAAACATAATTAATAAAAATTAAGAAAATAATTTAAGGCATTTATAATGTTTGATTTCAAATAAATCTGAAAGGATAACATAAGTTTCACACACATCATTCTAAAATATAATTTCTAATGTTGTCAGTGTAATTCCGTAGTTATTTTATAAAATATGTTCACTACATCAATCGTGACATATAAAGAACCCTTTTTGTGGTTTGTTTACCTTTTGGCTCAAGCCTCGGTGAATAGGCTATAGTTCGTTTTCTTTCATTTCCTTGTATGAGGATGGAATTATTTGTCTATCGTCAAATTAGTGTCAATAGAAATATTCGAGACAAACTCCATATTTTATCATCATGTAGAACTTTTGGGCTATGGTAGCAAGAGTAAAAAAATCTTATTTCAACAGTATTTTATTAACAAAGTTTCAGTAATATTAAAATGGGTAGGGTAGACCGGGGTCGGTTGAAACATTTTTGACAAAATGGCTTACCAAAGCCACATATTGAGCTCAGGGCATAAGAAAATTTGATTTAAATGAAGTTTAGCTATCTGGCGATTATATGGTTGAGGTTTAGGCGGCAATGTATGCTTTTAAAAATTCATCCCATGTGATTTAGAAAAATTGGAATATTGTTTCAACTGACCCCGTTCCCGGGCCGGTTGAAACAGTGAATGGGGTCAATTGTAACATTACGAAATAAAGATCATTTCGTTCTTATTAATGTATCTATTTATTTAAAATCACAGATATTACAGTCTTACATTAGATTAAGTCTCATTTTTAAACATAAGATAGAAAAAATACAAAAAAAAACACAAAATCTTTCGAATAACAAAACTTGCCCTACTATGATAAACATAGACTCGTCAATTAAAATCTAGTAAGTACTTTTAACAATGAGATTGCCATTTTAAAATATAAAACCAAATAAAGTTAACAAAAGTAAGTTCAGTGTGAAGAAATAAAAGTTTAACATAAGCTCTAATTTAAGTTTTAGTCTGATTCGCAATTATGGCACAAATAAGTAAAATCACCAGCTGTACAAGCTTCGTGGGCCCACATTCGACAGCCCAAACACTGTACCCAATCGTCTCCCGGTCTGCTACTGCCATAGCTCTCCATACAAACCAAACAATAATACTCTTCATCTTCATCGTCATCTGAAGATGTGGTTTTCTTTTTGTTGGTCATAGCTTTATTTATATTTTTAGATTTAGAATTCAAACGTTTTTTATTTAAATTTAATTTAGCTCCTTTCGCTTTCTTCTTTCTTTCTTTTTCCTCAGTTTCTTTTCTTATTGTCTCTTTTTCCGGTGTATCTGTGTATATTGTAGATTTTCTTTTCTTTCTTCCCTTGTTTGTTGTCAATCTAGGTGGTGCCTTAGGATAAGGTCTAACAGATTCTGGTGAAAATATTCCAGAGCTTGTCGATGGTTTTGGCGAAACTGTTCCATAATTTGCAATATCTACATTTTCACATATTGCAGGATTTAATGAGAGAACCGCAGTGACTTCATCTTGAAAGATAGATGGACTGACTGCTGGTGTAGGGTTGTCGTCCTCGGGTATAGGATTCACTTCAACAACAGCAGTATCTTGCAAGATAGAGGGACTTACTGCCGGTGTAGGGTTGTCGTCTTCAGGCGTAGGATTCACTCCAACAGCAACAGTATTATGGTTAGTATCGTTTGGATTAGGCCGGTCTGTTACGTATGAAGGTGCAAAATCAATGTCATTGAATAGATTGCGGTTGAATGGACAAATGCCAGTTTTTCTAAATCCAGCCTGAATATTGGCTGGAGTGAGAGCTAATGGCATAGCATTAGCGACAATACTTGGAATATCATAAATACTCATTGTTTTGCCAGGGTGATTTCGCATCCAAGAGTCACACTGGCTATTAATAGCTTTTTTAAATGGTCCATATACAGATCGATCTAGGGGTTGTAACTTATGCGAACAGTGTGGTGGAAAAGACAGTAATACGATCCCGTTTTCTTTGCAAAAATCTAAAACATCAATATGAATGTGAGATGCATGATTGTCTAGCACAAGTAACACTTTATGGGCAGTAGAACAATTCGTGTGTTTTTGAAAATGTCTCAAAAATAATAAAAAACCGTCATCTTGCATCCAGCCTGAAGGATTTGCTGTTCCCACTGCACCTATTGGTCCATCCCTTATAAAATGATCCTGATATCGAACACGCGGGAAAACAAATAAAGGTGGAACAAAGTTTCCCAACGCATTTGCAGCGAAAGCCACTGTTACGAGAGTGCCTCGTTCGGCTGAAGTTATAGATCCAACTTGGCGAGTACCACGTCTAGTCACCACTTTATCTGGTTTTTGAACGGTGGTAACACCCGTTTCGTCGACATTATAAATATCTTGGGGCTCGAAGTTATTCTTGTCCATAACTTGCTGTAGGTTATCATAGAACGCGTCCACGTTCACTCTATTGAAGCTTGTTGCCCTGGACATGCTAGTGGCTTGAGCAGCTCTTATGGAAAGTTCTGGATTTCTATGCATGAATGCTGTAAACCAATCCTCTCCTGCCATTTCATTTGCATCCCAGGTACTCGGCCTTTTTAAATTGTATTTAACAGCCAACTCATAACCCAATTTTCTCACTTCTTTAGGAGATAGGCCAAAATAAATATCGGCACATCGCATGAGATATTTTGACAAGCTTTTCTCCATAGGATCTGTGAAAACTCTGTTGTGTGCTATGTAGCCCATTGATGTAGACTCACCGCTTTCATCATTGTTAGCCTCGCGTTTTCTTTTATATCGAAGCAGGGACACATAATTAATATTGTATTTTTCGGCTGCTGTTCGAAGTGACATGCCTGTTCGTAATTCGTCATACGCTTCCATGTACTGTGATATGCTACTCTGTCCTTTTGCAGATACTTTGACACGTTTTCTCGGCATCTAACAAAATAAAATATAGGTATAATTATTAACGATTCTTTTTATTAATTTTGACGACTTATTTTCATACATTGAAAAAAAAACAGTAATGTTTTATAAATAGCATGTACGACACTGAATATATGTATAAAAAATCTATAATGATAACTTATTATTCGGTAATCTTTCCATTTAATACAAAAATGTATTAATTGAATAGCCGAACTTTTTAAGTTTAAATTGTTACTAAAAAAAGTATGAAGAGATGCAAAATAAAGTATCATTATTATAATATAAACTTTTGACTAAAGCCGGGGGCGGTTGTAACGGGGTCGGTTGTAACGTTTCATCCGTCCCCAATAAAAAAGTTACAACCGTACCCGATTGACCATTTTGAACATTTTTCGACATAACCTTCAAACTACGCAAGGTAGATAATATTTATTTATTCCTATTTCACCTATAATAATCAACGTCAATACTTTAAAAGCCATTATAAGCGTATTTAGCATGCATTACGAATAATGAACACAGAAAAGCAATAAAAAATACTTACTTTTGGTTACAAAAACACAGTGACCCCCTTCACACATGTGTGGCGCGCCCGCAGCGATGCCGAACACTAACGATCGCTTCCGATGGTTAGTCGCTACGCTCGCTCCTTGTACCCCTCCCGCTAACCCCCGCAGTTCCCGATTTATGGGCGTTGTTACAACCGTACCCTGTTACAACCGTACCCGGTCTACCCTATTGCTCGAAGGTACCTATTTACTTATTAACTTTTTATATCTATGTTATACTCTCCAAAAAGTGTTTTAACACTTGTGATGTACAGTCTGTTGTCGTCATTCTTCGTAAATTAAATTACGAGGTTGATCGCTTACAAAGCCGCCCGTAACACTGAAAATCCATACAAATATTGTAAATGTGAAAGTATGTAACTCTGTCTGTTAGTGTTACACATTCTCGAATTTGCTATGACGGAAGAAATCAGTTCGCAATAAATCGTTGTTTACTAATACAACCTTATGAGTAGCATCAAAAAGTGTTTCTTAAAATGATCTGTTATAATTTCTGTTGACTTGTTACAAGTTGATTGACTTTTTAGACTACTGTAGGTACATGATCTTGTGTGATGTATTTTTGGGTTGGCTAGTTAGGAGCTTTCTTGAATTCAAACACAGTCACCGTTATCGTTACAGCTGGTATTGTGTCATCCCTCATGTCATCCCACCGTAATGTGTAAAAGCGCTTCGCTTTCTTGAGTATGACCAGTAGAACCTATAATATTACAAATATGATAAAAAATATCTTACCGTAGAGTCGCAACTCGCACCTGCGCACTTAAAATAAGAATATTTATATTTTAACGCTATTCTCTGGAAACCACACATCATCAAATGTAGTAGGTGATTGTCACCATAAACGTACGTAGGAATGGTTATGATTATGGAGATGATGTCACCGTCTCCACACGGTTATGTTGATGATTACGGTAATCATCACCGTCCCCAAACGGTTATGTTGATGATGACGGTAATCATCACCGTCCCCAAACGGTTACGGTGAGGATTACCGTAATCGTCACCTTCCCCAAACGGTTTCGGTGATGATTACCGTAACCATCACCATCCCCACACGGTTACGATAGTGATTACCGTAACCATGACCGTTCCCACGCTTATGGTGATGATCACCGTAACCATCACCATCGCCACAGGGTTACGGTACTTAATCGGTATATAATCAACGAGATATCAATACTTACATGTGCTTGACAACCAGTTGCACGACACTGAAATGAAATATGTATGTACTTAGTATTTTTCACACAAGTATGTAACGCACATACGAATACGAAAACACAACTACACTTCTCATCAGAAAAATCGAAACACCTTTCAAACTAATGTTTTGTAAGGATTCTCAGAAAAGTGTCTCGGAAAAATTCAAAAATATAAATGTCGAATGTCGTTTAAATACCTACTGAATAATATCATCATCATCTGCATAGCCTTTTCCCAACTATATCGGGCTTCCAGTCAAGCCGGATTTAGTTGAATACCAGTATTTTACGAGGAGCGGCTGCTTACCAGATCTCCACAACCCATTAAGTGAATAATATAAGGTTTGCAAATCCAAATGTTAGGGCACTTGCCCACGGCGGCTTTTTACGCGTCTGCCGCGCTACTAACTCGCTACAGTCGCATTTGAAACGCGCGTCAGCAACGCTACTAACGCGCTACTGCATCGCGACTATAGCGCGGTTGACTGAGAATCGTGTTGGTGCGCGCTACTGCATCGCTTCAAAAAGTCGCCTTGGGCGAGGCCCCTAAATGTTCTAAATTCTAACTAAAGCATAGGTTTCATATTTTGTTGAATAGGTAAAAAGGTATTACTCTAAAACTTTTTTTTTATTGGTCTTTACATATATAATTAGGTATAGGTACTATGGCAGCATTTTACATGGACACACACACGAAGACTGTTTCGAGGTCAGTCAGGTGCTTCTCAAAGGGATCTGGCGACAGCAAGACAGCCACTTTTGACAGTTCTGACAGATTGAAAAAACTGATATGGGGTATTGGGGTGTAAAAAATCTATTACTATAATTTACGATTCTTGAGAGAAGATGAAGAGGGGTGAAAATGAAAGTGATATCAATTTCATTTTCACCCCTCTTCCCAGAGACGGTGGGATGAGCCGCTCTGCAAAGTAATACAGGAAAATGTACACTTAACATCTGCTACTGCTGCAGAGCGTGCCCGCTTGCTAGCTGTGTGAAAGTGGGAGTCGGGTGTTTGGCATCACGCACTACCGTCGTCGAATATACTCGTAGGCACCTTGTTCGACGATACCACTTTCCGCTTAGCTGTTTCCCTATGCGTAGGCGCTCCTTGCTGTTCTCCTCATCGCTGCCACTGTGGCGAAGTTGTCAATAGCCTCGGTCACCACGGCCTGTCATGCAGTCGAAGCGCGGGACGCATTCCACGGCACGCGAGTATTAACGACATCATCCGACGTGCCCTTATAACAGTTGTCACCGTCGGCGTTCCGGCTGTTTTAGAACCTCATGGCCTGGCACGTGACGATGGTAAGAGACCGGACGGTATGTCTCTATTTCCTTGGAAGATGGGTAGGCCTTTAGTGTGGGACGCTACCTGCGTCGACACTCTTGCGCCATCCCATCTTCCTAGCTCGTCGTGCTCTGTTGGTGCTGCCGCTGCGGCTGCGGAGAACCTCAAGCGGCGAAAATATAACAACCTTGTCGGCAGTTTTTGAGCCATTTGGGGTTGAAACTCTTGGACCGTGGGGCCCGAGTGCTCATTCGCTTTTTAAAGATCTTTCGAAGCGTCTTGTTGACACTTCGCGCTGACACCTCGCTTGTTGACACCTCGGTCAGAGATTAAGCATTGCCATACAACGTGACAATGCTGCCAGTCTTTTGGGCACACTTCCGGTCGACAGCGACGCAGAGGAATTTTTTGACGCCATATTTTAGTTTAGAGTAAGAGTTACGAGTTAGTGTATATGTAGTTTTAATTAGTTAAGTGTTTTTATTTTTCATGTTTTTCCCAAAGACACAGTTTACAGAACACAGGACAAAAAGTTTTAAGATAAGCGCTAATTTTTAGTTTTCAAATTGAAATACAGATACACTCCAACTCTAAACACACATTTGTTTCAAAACAGTGAATTTTCTAAAGGATTCTTATACAAATAAAATTCTAATTTCGAATTTTCGCTTATACACTATAATGGGCAAACTGGCAGCTTTACAACCATATAATTTTTTTCATGGAATGAAAACTCTTGTGTGTTAAATTAGGACAGAAACCATAAGAAGGGAAGCGTTTCGATTTTTCTGATGAGAAATGTATTGCAGCTCAAAATAAGAAGATATTTCATCAACGGGTTATCTATAGTCTTACGCCCGTTTTCATTAACCTACCGCAGTTCATAGATAGATAGCTATCCCCGATAAACAGTAAGATTCTATCTATCCATCCTCAATTTAGGTAGGAAATGCTATCCGTCGGTAGGTTATAGAATAGAATAGAATAAACTTTATTGCACACCAAAAAGTAACGGTAGGTACAGTTTATACAATAACTTAAATCTATATGTACAATGGCGGTCTTATCGCTGATATATACACACATCAAAAGTGTCTAGGGATCAACATATATTTTTGCAATAACTTTTCTCCTGATTGATATTAATTAAAATTTTCTTTAAGGATTCATCATATAAAGTGTTTTCGTTTGTCACAGTAACGATAAACCAAGTCACCTTTGCATTAATAAAGAAATTTGCCATTTTCCTAATAAAGGGATTTTTGACATTTGAACCACTAACATTAAAGTTCGAAAAAAAGACTGAAATAACAGTTTTCTTTAAAATTTTATTGGGTAACTTAAACAATTAATAATTAATCCGTGTTTCTACCGCGAACACTAACAACACAAGAACATCGGTTTGGCATAGGTACTCAAAACGAGTTCATCCAAATCACGCTGTGGAATGGCCGCCCATGTTCGTTGCAACAACAAAAAAAGGTCTTCTTGCGACTGGATACCCTCCATATTCGGCAGAGCTCTTCTCTGTAGCATATCCCATGCATGCTCAATCGGGTTCAAGTCTGGCGACTGAGCAGGCCAGGGCAGGACATTGATGTTAGCTGCGGCGAGAGTCTGTCTTACAACTCTTGCGGTGTGCGGTCGTGCATTATCATGCATTAACTGAAATAAGGGACCGATTTGCACTTGTAGAGGAACGATGACGTCTGATACAATCGTCTCAGTATAAATTTGAGCGTTGAGGTTGCCTCTGATCCAAATCAACTCAGTTCTTCCGCCGATCCAAATACCCGCCCATACCATGATGGTTCCACCACTATAAGGATGGACTTCCTGGCAGGATTTTAATCGCTGTTGGCGTCCAGGGGTTCTCCAGTGTCGTATACGTCTTGTATCCGGTCTCATACCAAAACGAGACTCATCAGAAAAGCACACGAAACGCCATTGTTCTTCTGCCCAATTTCTGTGTTCAAGAGCCCATTGATATCGAATCCTACGATTGTGCATTGCTATAGGTGGTACCCGTAGCGGTCTTCGGGAATGAAGGTTCACTTCATGCAAGCGGTTTCTGACTGTTTGGTCGCTAATTAAGTTCCCTGAAGAGTGATGAAGCCTCACGGCTAACATCATGGCGGTTATTGTTGGAGCTCTTCGAGTTAAGATTTGAATGTATCGGTCTTGTCTCCGTGTGGTGCAGCGATACCGTCATCCATGGCGCTCAGCCACGGTACCAGTGCTTCGGTAACGTGTCCAAAGTCGACTGATAACACTCTGACTTGTATTCAGAGCTAAAGCCACAGTACGTTGCCGGGAACCAGCTTCTATCCGTCCCACGGCTCTGAGCATTTCTTCCCTGCTTAAATGACGTCGCCGCTCCATAATAACGTTGGTTTTAATCAGTAGTAGGGAAACAGTAACACTAATAATGTCTTCAATGCGTTGTATGTTTTTATAGGGAAAATATTGACAGCTGATTTTCATCTTTTACTCGAATTTGATTCACAGTTCCTGATTCAAATTATGAAATGCACCAAAAAGGATCCATATAAATTTATAAAATCATAAATTTATTACAAAGCCACATCTCAATCTCAAGAAATCCGCATAAAAATGCTTGATCCCTAGACACTTTTGATGTGTGTATATAGGAAAGCAAGTAAGAGCAAAAGGATAGATTTGTTTATCTTTAGTAGCTGCAACTGTAGATAGCTTATTGAGAACCAGCGTTAGTGATTTCTGATTCTTGCCAGAAAACAGTTGCTTTATTATGAGGCAGGGGTGTAAGTAGATAATGTCCTAGATAAGGTTAGACAAGTACCTACATATTTTATAGCTGGATAATAATTAATTATCATTATGACTTCTTTTGTAAGGAGCCCGAAGGCTTGTCAGAGCGCGTAGAACAATACCTACGCGCTGTCGACGATTTGGGCTTGGTCTCGGACTGTCACTGGTCTCGGACTTCCGGACGGTGAGCTACTCATTGCTCGCCGTCCGCAAGCCTAAAAGTAGTATTTGCCCGGTATCGGGTCTGCTATCCCATGCATGACAGGCTGGCGCCAAATAGAGCTATGACCACACTGGAATCTCAATAGTGTGTTTGGTTGTCTTACGCCCGTTTTCAATAAGCTATCTACCTCCGGTTTTGGCATACTGGAGACAGTAAAACAAATGATACAATACAAAAATTTAACATGTTTCTGTTGTTTCATTTGTTTTTCCATCTCCGATATATGATAGATAGGTTATTGAAAACGGGCGTTAAAGAAAATTAAATGATTAGTTATGCACTTACCTCGGATTTGCAATTTGCACCTTCGCACTGTACAAAAATACAAAATAAGGTTAATCGTCAGTCTGTTATTTTGAGTATCATACGATGTTTTTCAAAACACTTGTGAAGGATAAAAATCTAAGTAGGTAACTATTCTACGACAGTTAAACTAGGAAAAAATCTGTGACATGGCGGTTAAAGATAAATTCTGTTTTCGCGCGTACAAAAATTAGGCTTTAGTCTTAAGTTATGCTTACCTACATACAAAGTTTCAACCAAAGTTTTTACCTTAGGTCTTTCGTTGTGACAATAGAATACACATGGATGTAACATTTTCTGTATTAATGAAATAAAATTAAGTACAAGTTTTGCTGTATTTAATTTTATTTAGCAGACGGCAATGGATCTTTTAGCGCGACGGATTTATCAAGAGCGCTATTCGAATCGCAGGGTACCTAAAGTCGGAGTGTTTTACAATAAGTTTCGTCGATTTCCCCATTATGGGTTACGCGGCGTGGAACCTAGAGTCAACCCAGGCAGTCACAAAACAACCATTGAAGAAGATATTTTGGTAGCATTTCAAGTGGATCCTACTACTAGTACCTATCAGAGTTCGCTAGTTCGTAGTAAGCTCGAAATATAAACTTTTCACAATAGAAGGTGTGACATACAATGCACCAAAATAATAAGTATCCGTTCCATGGCAGGAGTGTGCAAGGTCTAGAAGAGCAAGATCCTCAAAAAAGATTACAGTTCTGCCGTTTTCTTCTCAACAGAGACATTTAAGATTCGTGGTTCCTCAAATCAAACGTATGGACGGATGAAAGTAAATTTTCAAGAGAGGGTATTACAAATTTTCACAATAACCATGAATGGGCCGAAAAAGACAACAATCCACATTTTAAGAAGCAGGTGTTATTTCAGAGGAAATTCTCTGTCAATGTGTGGGCTGGAATAATTGGCAAAACGTTAATTGGGCCCCACTTCTTACCGGATCCTTTAAATGGCGTAAATTATTTGCATTTTCTGCAAATTGATTTACCACTGCTGACAGAGGAATCAGGTGTCCCGATATTTCAAGGAAACCGAATAATCATCTTTCAGCAAGATGGCTGCCCTGCTGGGCATTGGACGTTAAATGTAAGGGAACAGCTTGATAATTGCTTTCCCGGCAGCTGGATCGGCCGTGATGGACCCATCCCTTGGCCAGCTCGCTCACCAGATCTGACCCCGTTGGACTTTTTTGTGTGGGGCCGGGCTAAGGAACTGGTGTATGTAAATAAAGAAATAAACACCAGAGAAGAATTGATGGAGAGAATTAATTCAGCGTTTGAAACGATGAAGCAGGAGATAATGTTGAAAATAACCACAACAGAAGACGGAGCCGTGCTTGCATTAGGAATCATGGCGCTCATTTTGAACATAAAAAGTAAATCATTTTAATTCAAATGTTGTTTTATGTAGTCTGCCTAAATTTTAACATTTCTCCCTCAAATTAGTTTGTAGGTCCTAATTTCAATAATTTGTAGAATATCCGTGTAAATGGTATCTCAAAAGAAGGAGCGGTTATCAAGCATATCTTTAAAAATATATTTTATTCTATTATGTTTTTTTCTTTATTTTTATTGTATTTATGTAATATTAAAATACACACATTAAAAACACACTGTTTAAAGTAATCAAATTTATTTGGCACATAACCGATACGACGTCTTTTGAGTCAATCACCGGCCGACGCTGAAAACCAGCGCTGTGGACTAGTCGCACTATAAGTGTGCCCACAGCTTGATGCTGAGCGTTTCGGCCGTTTTGCACGGACGTGGCGCATATTCCTAGCTGACTTGTTTTTCTTTTTGCGTTAACTAATCTGTAAAGTCGCCATTGTTTTGTGCAAATAAAATGTTTTTCTTTCTTTCTCTTTCTAAAAAGCTTTGGACAAAAAAGCACCCTTCCTTTTTTTTATAAGTTTTAAAAAACGTAATGATACCTATATTTTTTTAATTTCTTCTGAATTTAAAATGCCCGTAAAAAAATGTCTTATGACAGAGAACACTACAACATATTTTTCTGGATTGCTTAGACATTAATTACTTCACCAAAACTAAATTTGGCTAGGACAATCATGGGCTAAATGGTTCTAAATGGTCTGTACTATCTTCGCCTTAAAGCGTTGCACCTATCTTCCAATCACCCTGTTTAACTAAGTGTAGAGCAATAAGAGTTACTTTCTGAGCAAGTGTGTTAAAACCATGATCTATAAAATTGAGACTGAAAACTAGTCACTAATATATATACAGTCAATAATAATATTTACCAATGATATACACCCATCACCTGTGCACTGGAAAACAGTAATTTGTCATTTATAGCTTAATTTTATTTTTGTCAACTTTCAAGTTTTAGAAGTTATGGTAAACTCATATCTAATTCAAAATAAATAGTATATTATTGATAATAGTTTTATATTTCCTTTTACGAGTAAGTAAGAATTGGATAACACAGACAGACAGGAGAATATATTTTTTTAAAGCAATCGTTACATCCGTGGCAAACGACCTGGACGCCTTCTGCAAGAGTTGGCTTGAGTTGACTCGATAAAATAATACCTGAAAAGACTTGGGAAGGCAGTAGCTGTGGGACTAGGGAATGCAAATCCGTCGTGTTTTGAAAATCCGGATTTTTTCAAACGGATTTTGGGTCCAATCCGGATTATCCGGATTTTACGGATTTTTCATGAAAATTAAAAAAAAAGCTACTTATTTTAGTTTATTATCATGATGTTTCCCTTTACATGATTTTGAAACATCGTGAGGAAACCGGCAAGTCCTAGAACCAAAACTTCTAGAACATGTAGCATCCAGAAACCCACACTGGGCCCGCCTGGTGGATTACGGCCTCTCCAAGAAGCCGTTTTCCCAACATGTAAAGACAAAGAATGTATATTTTTTCCATTTTTGGGTTGGAACTTATCCAATGACTTCTCCCGTTCTGGGCAGAGCGGGATATCAGATTGTTAGTGACTAAAATCCAGTCCTCTTCCTTCTTCTTTTCCTTTGTCTTCGTTCTAGGGCCCCGGGCCTTCACTTTCACATAACCCATGGCAACAGTAGGCTTCAACCCAGCTGGGCCACTACAATTTGTTGATACAAATCGTAGTGGCCCAGCTGGGTCGAAGCTGATAGAATAAGAATAGGTGATCCTTGAGACACACTACGCGCCGTGGCAGGGTCGATGAGCTACCCATTGCTCGCCATCCGCAAGCCTGCGCCTACGGTAGCTGGAAATTGGGGTCTGGATCCGGGAGCTAGAGCGTGAAGCTCATTCCCTTGCACGTGCAGCCGCCTCCTTTGCTAGCATTACTGCTTCGCAGAAGCAGGCGAACACCTGTCACATTCCTTTATCCGTACTAGGACCCGGCGTGAGTGGTCATTGCCCAAACGGAGCTTACCTTTAATAATAGTCCTCCAGACCGAATTTTGATCACGGTGGCCTGATGCCTACTGAAACCTGAAAACCTGATGTACTGCAGATATTATAGTGCACAAGTGTGTACGCAGACACTGGCGCACTATCTGTTCTTTTAATCTTATAGTCAGATGGGAAGGCAATTCAACACAAACCGGAGAGAGATCAGGTGCAGGACCCACAGCTTGACGTGTTTTCAGAGGCATGGGGGTATCATACCACCAACTTCCAAACTCCGGGCAGCTATAGAGTAAATCCTAATGGAAAAACCCAATAGCTTTGCTTGACCTCTAGTTCGAGTCCTGTACCTACGCTCAGCATTCGCCCTTACGAACCTAGTGTTCGTCCGACAAGACAGTCAAACGTCACACCTTAACCATAAGTTCCACTGTGTCCTCCAGGCGATCGATCCGCACAATAATGACACCTGGGCGTTTGTTTCGCACAAATCCGGTGCACCACGTCCGGTGAGGACCTGTGTCATGTGGAAGGTGAGGACGCAGTGACGTCTTTCCAACCACTTCTCAAAGAGGTGACTTATAGCCATAATTATGGCGTGCCCAAAGAATGTAGTAGGGTTGGTAATTAGTTCATACTTTTATCTGTCAGCATGATGACGCTTGGCGCCTTAAAAGACATTCAGTCTTTTTTGGGCACGCATGCATTGCAACTTGTCATACGGGTAGACCACGAATTATATTAGACCCACGTTACGATATATTTTTTCTGAATTTACTTGGTTATCCGTCTTCCACGCGGGTGAAGCCACGGGCAAAAGCTAGTGCTAAACTAATAATAAAAGTATATAATATCATCGCGAATTAAAATTTAATATTATTCACAAAATCCGCGGATTTGATTTTCAAATCCGGATTTACAAGTCGAGTAAAAATGTGCGGATATCCGGATTTTTCGGATTACGGATAGTCCGGATTGCATTCCCTATGTGGGACAGTTCTTATAGAAAGAAAGATAAACAGTAGGCGGTAGGCTAAATAAAAAGAAACAAATCGTATATTGAATTTTTTAAATGAAATAGTAGACTTATCATATTTTTTTCCTTGCAAAAAAAAAAAAAATTAAATGTGTATAATGAGAATATCATGGGTAGGTAATTCTCTTGTTATACCTACCAATGAGGAAATTCGTGATTTTAGGTTTATCTGCTGTTTAAATCACATTGCTGCGTACGTAGAGCAAAATAGAATAGAAAAAAATATTCGAATACCTACTTACATTTGCAAAACATCGATGTCCTAAACACTGCAAACAAGAGCAAATTGCAATCTTTTATCTTTTATCTTTCAAATACGAAGGTATCAATCTGCCTAGCCTTGTCCGAAGTGAGTTAGAGTCGGCTTCCAGTCAAGCTGGTTGCTAATTCATTAATTGGTCAATGAAGATTCCACTTGGCAAGATTGGTCTCAGATTTTCTGGCTTCTGACTATCCGTAACGAATGTGCTATCCGTAGCGAAGTGACAGCCTTAATTCATGAATCCCCGACCGGTCCTATGAGACCGCGCTGTTATTGTTTTACTATTGTGTCTCGTTTCACGGGTATGTGATAGGTTAAAGTCTGTTCATTATACCCTGCAGACTTAATAGACACAGGCAAATGTCAAACTTACAATGATAATGATGCCAGTTCTTTTGTGTTAGGACAGTTCTGACAACCCGCATAATGTTATTTTAGCCTCTGAGTTTAAAAAACAGACTTTAGTTAAGGCTGAGTTTATGCTTCGAAGGAATCTTGAATTCTTGATATGTTAAGATGGTCATAAGTCCGACCACCGACCGACGACCGACCTGGTCAAAATTGGCGATGCTAAAAATCTTGGAGGTTATTCCGTGTGGCCGCTATTTCTTTGCCACCAGTTAGTATGGAGCAGTATATCCATACTAACCCGACGCGATTGGATGCAGTTCATGCGAATTCATCGGAACGCGTCGCTTTTGTATGACGTGCGTGCAGTCTCGTCGCTTTTTAGCTGCCATTGGTAACACAAATCACCACACCGTAAGATTCCGCAAAAATATCAAACAGCCCATCGGTAACCGCTTCGCTTCGCTCATGACCGCTCCACAACCACGTGCAGTTGGTCACGTAGGCCGCCGCAACAGAATATCAAGTAGGTACTTATATTCGTAACTTGATG
The DNA here is from genome assembly GCA_030763345.1 of Mythimna separata. Classification (NCBI taxonomy): domain Eukaryota; kingdom Metazoa; phylum Arthropoda; class Insecta; order Lepidoptera; family Noctuidae; genus Mythimna; species Mythimna separata. The sequence goes on along the minus strand of CM061167.1, from coordinate 12,719,145 downwards.
TAGGTAAAACTCAGAGCGTTTTCACATTATCCGATCCGATATCGGTGTCGGAAGCCGATACGATATCGGGGTAAGTAAAATGTATGAAATATGTACCTGCCTTTTATATTGTCCGGCCCGATATCGGATATCGGAGCACGACATTTCATACATTTTACTTACCCCGATATCGTATCGGCGTCCGACACCGATATCGGATCGGATGATGTGAAAACGCTCTTACCTACACTTAATAATTAATTTATTCACCAAAACTGATTTTCAGCTAATAAACTTATTGCTCATTCACGATTTCGCAATACCGAATTTGTATCTTAACAAATCTTATTTTCTTAGGGTTTAATGCTGAGTATCACTTTCTATGATTACTTCGCGGGAGAACATGCAATTGAATAAGTTAAGATATTTATAAATAATTTAAGACTTACGCTTGAAGTAGCAACAATACCCATGCCCTGAAATATAAAGAGGTAGCAACACACTAAATATTAAGCATGATATATATATGAAGAAATCTATTCCTTGCAGCAAATATTTATTGCAACGTTTTACAGTTATTAGATATTATTGGGATATAGCTACGCTCATAATTTTCTCATAAGAATTATATCCTAACAGTACAAGGTGATGTTTCATTTCGAAGAATGATTTCGAAATCGATTCGAGCTACTGATGAGAGAAGAAAAATACGATTTTGTAAAAACCACCTAAATCTTGTTTGTAAATTCTTCAGACTCATTATTATCTATCCACGCTTGTAATAAGTATTCAGTATATATTTACTTACAAATGTTAAACAGGAGGCCGAACGACACTGCACATAAATATAGAGAAGTGTTAATCAAAATAAATTCACCGTAGTTCATAAGTACGTATTATTACAGTTAATAGTAAAACCTTACAAGTGCTTCGCAGCCACGTCCAACGCACTGAAAATTATAAGGAGAAATAAAAAAAAAACAAAATTGAGGTCTTGGTTCTGTGAGAGGAATAAAGGAAGTGATTAGACCAATCAAATCAATGAATTAAGGAAAACATTAGACATGATCGATATATTCCCACTCAACTTCTGATGTACATTTTCATTCATGTTGTGTGTTGTACTAGAACCGCGAAGGACGACATTTGAATGTTTTATTTTAATTACTCAGATACCCGCGAAACGAGACACAATAGTAAAACAATAAAGGCTCCCCCACACAGGCGCGTTATTATCGGTCGATAATATCGCATGCGGTATTGCGTTAATGCGTCCCGATTCCTTGCACACAGCTGCGTTTTTATCGTCCGATATTTCTTACGAGAGAGCGCCGTTATTATCGCAGCTGTGTGTACGGTCGTTTGCGTCCTGATACAAAACATTCTAGAACTTATATCGGAATATCGCAGGACGGAGAAACGCAACGTCCTACTTCCATTGCTGCGTTATTATCGCAGCAGTGTGTAACTATATGACCATGCTAATACAAAATGTACTGAAAACATATATCGCAGTAACGCATGCGATATTATCGACCGATAATAACGCGCCTGTGTGGGGGAGCCTTAACAGCGCGGTCTCATAGGACCGGTTGGGGATTCAAACGTTAAAAGAAATTCTCCCATGTCGTTAGTTTCTGATTTTAATAAAGTGAGTGAAAGTAATAAATTGAGTTTTTTTTTGAGATGCTATACCTTTTTCAAATGCCACAAGTTCATACAAATCCAAGCGTAATCTCTTGAACGGAATAGTAACCTATTTGTACCCAGCCTTTAGTAATTTTCGATTTTGTTAAGGTCCAATACCCAGATAAATAAAAGTTATACTTACTTTTGACATGCAGACGTTCAACATTCCGTCGCACTAAAATACAACAATATAACTTTAATATCACCTACCGCACAAGGGGTTTACCTAATTAAAATATCAGAAAAATCACGTGAACAATCAGAATGATTTGGTCATTTGCAAAAAAGATCGATTCTGAAAGAGAAATTTTTGGTTTATGTGAGTTGTCTACTTAAAGCTACTGAAGGGTAGCGATACCTGAGTTTGTTATTTTTACAACAGCTTCGTAGCAGGGTTGTATGGTGGGCTTCGTTCACGGGTGTGTGAAGGTCACGAGTTGATGATCAATGTCACTCGTGTCTCCGCAAGAACAGAATTAAGTGGCAATATAACGCCGTGATTCACTTGTTTGTAGTCTACGAGCAAGTGACTCGCCACCTCTACAAGCCTTAGAGCTGGTGACTGCGAAGTCGAGAAGGAGTACAGACTGAGTTTAGTCAGGACATCTTTCTGTCGGTCCAGTCAGTTTTATAATATAAACTATAGGTAAGTCAGGAAGAATAAACCCTACAGTTTCTTTTCATTATTTTAAACTATTCACCGTGTGTCTGAAATAGACCATTCGACGCACAAACGAATAGGATGCATCCAGTAGGTCCATGATTCTGGACCCCCCAGTAGTAGAGCTTTTTGACCGCTTTTTCCTAATTAAAACAATAATCTTTATTTTTATAATTAAAACAGTTTAAAACCGTTATTCTAAAAATTTCGTGTAGGGACTTATACAGGGATGAAGAGAAAAGAAGTTGTCAATGCGAAATCGAATCCGCATTCAGAAATAATAATAATTGACTAATTTTATAAATAATCCTTTATACGTACTGCAGATTTGCAAAATGGACCAAAGCACTGTAAATAGAATAATCAATGTCAGTTTCAGGTAAAAAAAATGAAGATCGAAAAGTTCACTCAAAACTCCTCTCGTTTCCTCCCTCTACCTGATGGTGTATACTGATCACCACCTTAACCGAAAGACGTACACAGCTGGACATAGGCCTCTCCCAAACATCGCCACAACGACCGGTCCAGTGTGTCTCGCAGCCATCGGATACCCACGACCCTCACCAGGTCATCGGTCCACTTTGTAGGAGGCCATCCAACGCTGCGTTTTCCGGTACGTGGTCGTTACTTCAGAACCTTTGGTCCTCATCGGCCATCTGTTCTACAAGCAATGTGCCCTGCACACTGTCACTAAAGTTTGGAGATTCTTCGAGCTATGTGGGTAATCTTGGTTCTCTTGAATTGATACTATATGCATACTTGATGGTACTCTAGATTACAGAAAAACCTACAAAGAGTTTCAGTAAGACGTGCAGCTGGTAGCGTAGCCTAGCTAGCTCGCACAATTATAACGTGTTGTGTAAGTATGATAACATGGCCAAACCTTTCGTTCGGAACACTTTGCACGTGATTCGGACACACGTTTGGTCGGATTTTTTCAATACGGCTTACCTCAACATTACAAAGATCGCCAATGGCCTGAAATCATGTAATAAACAAAAATTCGCTCAGTTATCAGTGATTAACTATTTGACTTTATTATGCAGTTGATTAGAGTTATGCTGCAATACTTATAATAAAATGTTAGATTTTTTCTACTGTTCAATTTGTTGTCAGGTCAGTAAGTTTTACATTACTTTGGAAAAAGAAAACTATGAAAGAAAATGACGATGATGTCATTTTATTTCACTATACAAAACTGGACTTAATGTCTTAGGCATTTTCTTTCCACATCAGGCGTCATCTTTCTGTAGTATCCTTGTTTTATGATTTTATGTTAGAATAACTAATTCTTAAATCCCTTCTAGATTCGATGCGTGTGAGCGTTAGACGAATGCAATGGTCATATACATATTTATTTCGGTAGGTACTTACTACGGCTGATGCATTGAAACCTACTGCCTGAAATGTACATAAATAAATAAATGTTACATCTTGTTCATTATATTTGTAGTGAAATTATAAATAATTGATTCCTTAGGTGTAACTTTTTATTAGAGAGGCACCCGTTAGGGCGGCGTTGAGAATGATTCGTCGCCTTATAATTTTAAAAGGGTAACGTTTTTCCGTGGATGGAGTATTTGAGTAGTCACCAAAGTCTCTCAATTGTTTCGGGAGGTTCCTGTTTCAGATTCGGTGGGAGGAAATGACCGATGCTCGCTAGGGCTGCGGATTGTTTGAAAGTGTTACCGATCTCCGTTTTCCGTTTGTTCGTTTGTTTGCTACAGCTACAGCCAGTCAAATAACATAAACGGTCTGGGCCTATAAAATACATAGCTAGGCTTTTTTAGATCTTGAAGTTGGCAGAATTTAAATTCCTAAGATACTTATAGATTTTGTAATTATTCTTACCGAAGACGATGCCATCGTACCCGAGCACTGTCGGACAAAATAATAAATTAAATCTATGGTCGACATTTTAAAATCTTCTTAATTTTAGTGAATCTTTTAATTATTCAAGTTGTTACCTAGTGGATAATGCGATGTAAAATGAATGTATATAGTTTGTGCAACAGTTTTACAAATATATTACAAAAATTGCTTATAATTTGCTAAGAATTGTTATTTATTTATAATATGTATGTATTTAGGAATATAGAAGTACGTTTATCAGTTGTGTAGTACCCATAACATAAGCTCTACTTATCTTGGAACTAGATAGCATTGTGTGAAAGTTGTGAAATATACATAATTCGGGATATTATTTGCTTTTATATGAAACTATAAAAATCTCACATTTGCATGACAGTCGGATCCTTTGCACTGGAACAGGGAAAACGTTTTTAAGTACTTTTCATTTTCATTCAAAAGTGATTGTTTATGAAAAACTATTACCTTAGCAGTGCAGTTGATGACCGATTGCTGGAATATTAACGATTGTATGTTTTTAATGATTATTTTTACTAGCTGTTATAAGCAGTTTCATCCGTGTCTTCGGTTATTAGGTTATTACTTCGCTCCCGGGGGTCGTAACGTGCGCGTGCTAACGTCGTAATGTCAGCTCTTTACGACCCCCGGGATCGGAGTACCTTTAACATCTTATAGCCTTCCTTGATAAGTGGACTATAGTAATGTAAGTTTTCAATTCGAACTGTTTAGTTTTATAAATTTTAAATGCCATTTTTGTTAGACTTGGCTGACCTACGTATCTCGAGTTAACACTTATAATTAGTAGGTACACGACTAAAAAAGGTTGAAATTTAATTTCTGCTTCCTTACAGGCCTCACAATCTATAAGCAAAACGTATACAACCTGAAAATTAACACTAGGGCTTTCCACACTCCAATTTGAGGTATCCGGGCCAGAAAGTGCTAGGTCCCACTTGACCTACCTATGATATATTCTATATTTAATGATCTGTGCCATATTTAGAATGAATTCTGTGAAAATGATCATAAAATATTTGCTCAAAACTTACTCGAAGTGCTATTCCGTCGAGAACACTAAGTTCACTAACAAGCACAGGTATCTACAATGAAATGATTAAAAAAGTTATTATTCAAAACAAAAGTTCAATATTTTTCCTGAATGAAAAATAGATTTACTAACCATATACAAATATTGAAGTAACAAGGTAAGATGAATATAAAAGTACATTTTCAACAGCAAGATTCGTTTTGATCAGTGTACTGTAGTAGTGACGTACAGAATCTGAAAACGACTTTCCATTAAATTAGAATAGCTGTCATGGTATTGAAATGAATATTGACGATTGAGCTATTTATCTGTCTATGTCACATTGATTGTAAAAGGTGCCTGTGCGTACATAATCGTGTTTATTTCTAAGTGCTTCTTTCAAACATAAATTCCTAGGGGCTTTGTGATTGAAATTATTAGCAAATTCTTAGTGTTGGTGACAAATCAAGTAAATCTTAAATTTGCAGATCTTCATCCTGCTGTCCGGTAAGGGCAAATTTGTCAACGCCACGTGCGCCTCATTGAGTTGTCAGCAAAAGGCCCTTCCGTTTAGCGGCGAAGAGGGGCAGGGCTTGCCAGGTCAGCGGACACTCCATGGACACTCTCTGCCACACCGTCAGAACGTGAACACACACTGGAAGTCTGGAACTGTCCTACGTTTTGTTGTTTGTACCTATACCTAAAGATAGTGCAGTGAATCGAATTGTATTGAAAAGTAAAGTAATTGAATTCCTAGCCATTGTTATTTATTGCATGATACTCACGTAGGCCCATCTGGTTCTGGATTGTAGCTTCGTTATATATTTTTTTTTAAGGTTAAGGGCAGTGAATGAAAAAACCATTTCTGTGTGAATACATACATGTTCTTTATTAATCTGAAATTGTTAGGTGATGTTTCAAAACTAGTGTTAGGTAAATCTAAATCTGCATAGATAAAGTACGGAATCTATTTCCAAATTCAAGTTTATTTAATTTTGGTCAGTAAATCTAGAAAAATGAGTCCTAAGTGATTAAATTACTTTTTAAGTTAAATAGTTTTTCTATGTAAATATATTTACAATAATTAACATTTTGTAAAGTTTATTTACGTTTAAAATTTACAATTTGAAATAAAATCACGTAAAATTTTGATATACACCGACAGCGATGAGCTGACTTATAAATCCCCATTACCTAGTAACTAATTGATCCCGCTTACATTACACAGCTCTTTCACCACCAGTCTAATCACTAAATCTGTACTTAAACGTGTACACGGTGACACTACGTGGAAAGTAGAGACGCTACGAGATGAGTTAAGTTCCGCCTTCAAGTAAACATTCATCAGCCGGCATCTACAGGAGAATTAGCTCGATTATATTTTTGCCGGACTGATATCTACGTCCACCTGTTTCTAATAACGGAACTTAGTCGTCGTCCCCACATGAGGTGGTATCATACAATAGTCCCTTGCAAATGTTGGGGATCCGGAGATGAGGTGACGGTTGGGAGCGAGGGGCCGTGGGACGAGGTCGGCAGAGCAGCCGCCACTTCTTGGTATCCGCCGAGCGGTATGCTTGGTCCCGGCAGGCGCTCTAGCGGATGCTCTTCGGGCGGGGTCACTTCCAAGCCGATGCTGCCATTCAAAGCTATTTTGAAAGCATTCTGCTGCTGCTGCTGTTGTTGATGTTGTAGTAATGAGTTGAAGTGAGATATACCAATTTCTTCGAGGCTGCTCTTGCGGCGACGAGATCCAACACCACTTAACCCCTGACGCAGAGAATTAGATCGCCTCAACAATATATCGTCAACCACCCGAAGTGAATTCGACCTGCCTCTAAAGTCTGTGATGATAGTAGGACTATCGGGTAGCGATAAGGAGTTGGCTTTGGTAGTAGACAGCGGTGGCGCTCGAGGGGGAGCGAAACTTGCGCCGATAGTGGAGCCTCTTCTGCTCGAAACTCCCTGAGCTTGAATCAACGCTTGAGAACAAAAACTTATATTTGATTTACGACGACTGTTGTGGCGTTCAAACGTTTTTTGCGCCGAAAATGGCGAAGGTCGAACTAAGTATCTGAAATGTAAAGAATACAGTTAGATTCGTCATTTTTCATTTGTGTAACCAAATAAATGAGCGAGCGAGTTTCGTATACTCACATTATGTCTCCTTCCTGCAAGTTAAGGTCACAGCTAGGATTGATGATAACGTACGACAGACTATTTCTTTTCTCGCTCACATCATCATAGTCGATTCCAGTGAGGTTCAACGATTCCATTCTCGATCGTACTAGATTGGCTATTTCAGCTCTTTCAATTTGTTGAGCGTGGTTGTCGCGGGCCTCGTCTGCCAGGCTTGTAGAATACTGCGAATGTTACAAGTTATTAAAACTTTATATCGGGTACACGAGATATTCGTGGCACAAAATCAAAGTCATCAACAATAATAATTATGTGATTTGAGAAGAACTTTATTTTTACTTGAATATTCTTACTGGTATGTTTAACGTGAAATTTCATAATTTTATGTACACTAACATACAAATTATTGTTGGTGCCTGTGCATAGACAAACATGCATGATTTGCTTTATTGATTTGTACGCTTTATGAGTGAAACGATACGCAGATAATGCGATTAGATTACTGTTAAATCGATTTAATGCATTCCTACTTCGTTTCTACATAGTTATCTAAGTTATTCTCCTACTACGTGGAGTGGGGCATTCGTCTGGACATCACGGGTGTTCTAAGTGGCTAAACCTAAACTAGTAACGATTAATGAAGTGAACGAAGGCGACACTACACACGTCAACACAGTCTAAGGATATTTTAGTCATTCATTCATTGAAAAGAAACTTCTTAGAATTCCCTCCAACAATCTTCTGTAAAATTATGCTGTATACAATTTAGAATTTACCATTTAAAATCACAATAAAGAATTAATCATCTGGAAAAGGGACCTCGGATGTCAACACAATTCAACTTGCAATAAATATTTTTACTCAAAAGAGGGTTGTAGGGTAAGATTTCTTGTTAAGTAAAAAATATTGTAGAGCCCATCTTTGAAGCATATCTTCTTATCTAACAGAACGTTTATTTTAGGCGAGAGTCACATAACGTTAACAGTTTACGAATTTTCTGCATATCAACCTCTCTTTTCTACACAAAGTTCAAAACCATCAAAATAAAAAAGTAAGAAAACGGCTATGTTGTATACAGAAGAGAATTTATTGTTGTCTATCTAGCCTTTTCCCAACTATATTGGGGTCGGCTTCCAGTCAAGCCGGATTTAGCGGAATACCAATATTTTACGAGGAGCGGCTGCCTACCAGACCTCCACAACCCATTAACTGGGGTAACACGGTACTTCATGGTAAGACTGGAGTCAGATTTACTGGCTTCTGACTATCCGTAACGACTGCCAAAGATCTACAAATGGCAGCCGGGACCTACGGCTTAACGTGCTTTCCGAGGCACGGAGGAAACTGGGTATGTTAAGATGGTCACCCATCCTCAGACCAACCTTGGTAAGCGTTGCTAAACCTTGAAGATCGACCCGTGAGGATTTTAAGCAATAATTTAACATCTAATTCTTACAGTTGCGTAACACTAATCTTGTCTTTGACTAGCCTTTGCCAGCGGCTTCACTTGTGTAGAGGTTAGAAATTATACCAAGGGAAATTGCTCCTAATATAAAAAGTATTGTATATCCTTCGCCAGAGCACAATCTATCTCCGTACCAACATTCATTAGTATTGACTCAGCACGAGTATAAAATTAAATTTTATAGAAGACATTGTTTACATTAAAACTTTTAAAGAATTCACAAGAACCAACAAGACACGTTAAATATCCCTAGACAGTGTTGATATGTAACGTACCTGATTTATATTTTACCAATTCTCAAGAAACCGACAATTTAATAATTAATAGATCATAATCATAATCCTAAGTGTTTGGACAATAAACCTAACCGGATTGGTATGGCGTAATTTAAGCTTACAAGTAAATTTTTAAGTATAGTATATTTTTTTGTTCAAATCCAATCTAACAAATTCCAAATTCAGTCATTAAAGAACTTTTAAAGATGGTATAACCTTGACTACTGAAAAGCTAAAAATGTATAAAAATGCAATCGACTTCTAAAATTGACTAACGGCGGGAAATTTTGTTTTTAACTAAGATTTTCGTTACGCTTAAATCAAGTGGAGTTTTCACATGACGAAAAAGGGTCTTACTCTTAACTAACCTGGTACAAGTTTAACAAACTTTTTTATGTGGGACTTATATCAGTGGCCCCGATTGGACGTACAAAAACACGTCAAAATACCTGTACGAGTACCATATCAAATCACTTCCGGATTTTCAAAAAAGTAAGCAACTGATTATGAACCCATTTGCTGTTTCAAGTATAACTAAAATAATTTTTAATTCGTTATCATCCATAATGCCCCTTGGTAGAAATTTTCTTTCGTGTGGGTGTTCGACCCATACGAAAGATTGAGAATATCGCCTCTGTTAGTGAACGTGTCGCTCAATCCGCGAACAAATTCAACATTTCAATGGTGAATGAGGTACCCAGGCCACCAGACGCCTTCACATCACTACTAGATAATATAATTTCAACCGATGAACATGTATAAATTATATTCCAATTGACCAATTCAGAACAGAGTCCTTTCACATAGAGTTATAACTTCAGAATTATTTGTAAAGTGCCTGTAAAGAGGGTTACACTCTCTTTAAGTTGTGAGTGTGTTTAGTTTTAAGTAACGATTGCAAAATTTCGAATTTTTCAATATTTAATTTAATTCATAGTGGATTGAATATTATAATTATCTGCGCGCCTATAGAATATAGCTTGAGTGCTCATTGGTCTTACAGACGGTGTGCTATCGCTATATTAGCTAAAAGTATAAAAAGCGGCGTGATATTAAAAAAAGAAGATGTACAACATAAAAAAGAAATCATAAGTCTTTACTCCAGTTATTATTGCTTGATACCGGTCTTTGTACAGCATCTTGCTTAGAAAGCAGACTGTAGAGGACATCCGCTTCTTGAAAACGCGTAAAGTTTTTACAATTAAACATCTGAACAACTGGTTTCCTAGCGCCAGCTCTTCTGACTTGGCCGAGGATGAACAAACTAAAGAGCGTAATGGGGATGCTGCATATCTCTATACAGCTTAGCACCTTGAACTTTCAGTTGATTGTGGTACGTTAAATAACCCACGTTTGATTTACGCATTTGTGAGGATAGGCCTGACAACAAGACGTTGGCTGGACTTCCCGACTTGTACACTTGTACGAAAAATTTCGTACCAAGTGTAAAGTATGTGTTGCCCAGAGACATACACACTCTTGTTACGACTAATTTTGTTACCAGGATACTTAGCGTCATTTCAATAATGCAAAAACAAAAATTTACAGCAAAAAGCTTGAGGTTGAAGATTGAAGACAGAAGTTAAAAAAAAGAGTAACCGTGAAGTTTTTTGCCGGTTCTTCTTCATAGGAAACGACCAATTAGAACCTAACGGCAGCGACGTTTCATAAGTACTTAGGCTTATGTGACAAAATATTTTCATTCAAATCAACATGGTTCCAAAAGGAAATCCATCTGTAGCATTTGATAGCTTTCTTCATTCGTTTTATAAAACAAAATAGAATCATCGTAACAGCCTCAGCCAAAATATTATTTCGTCAAGGACCACCAGACTTTAAGCCTCGCTAACTAGCAACTGGTCCCTTCATCACCACATAATTTAAAAGGTCCATGTGAAAGGTCTCTGGTGTGACCTTACCGCCGGCGTGCGCTCTCCGTAGCAGCCGCTGAGGCAGCTGGCCGCCTCCCGGCGCCCGCAAGTCGAGAATCCTCCGCCTTCCCCCTCCTCCTGCTGCAACTATCGTGTCACAGTTTTCCAATACTTTTCCTAACTACATAAAAAATCGGCCACGAATTTGTTCTTTCGTCAATTTAATTATACCAACTTTATTACTGAATCCTTTTGGTTCTTTGAAGATAAAACAATTGATACCGTTTTGATTCATATCAGGGTACTGAGTATTGCCATTGGACTTATTGTCGTAACTGTCGTTTAAATTGTGAAAGATGAGCATTTTATGAATTCTACTCTTTCTTGCTAGAAGCATGCATAAAGCAGAAGCAGTTGCGCTATGTTCGAGTTAGTTTGTCCTCAGTCGCTGCTATGAACCTGTTGGTAGTGGAGCTGAACCTGTGGCTACAGGACAGTTCAGATTGCACATGCAGCGAGCACCCCTCGTCTCTTTAGGAATACTACTGTATTAAGTTATGTCAATATTAACACTATGCTATTATAGTATCACTTCTGTTATAATCGAGCTACCTTTAGTATACTCATTCATATCGTAACATTCTAGGTTTCTATAGTATCATGCAGAACACAAACTACAAGTATAACACATAGGCGGGATTGCGATCATCGAGTTCAATAGCGATATTTGATAATGGTCCATGTCAGCTTATACCTTTCAAGTAAGCTTCTTAACATCTGACACTTCAGCATTGGACATTATCCACATTTTGTCATTTAGCGTCCGCGCTGATTACCTAACCCAGCCGGCTGTGGCAGTTTGCATATAAATTATAAAATTGAAGCACGTGTAGTCGATAAGACAGTATCGCGTGAGAGGTAGAAAGTTATACAAAAATTGCTAGGTACTAATTACAGACACTCCACAAGTGTAATGCTCAGAATGTAAGTAGATAGGTTACATAATGGAAAAAAGTGTAGCGTTGACGCGAGAAAAAGAAAAATAAGATTTAAAAAAATGTACCCGAAATACAGTCCAAAGACTCGGACTACTGAGATGCAATTTGTGATGTACTATTTTAATTTGGAATTTAGAAGTTTTGAAATGGTGTGTGATGGATCAATAGCGTTCAGGCGAAAACTGCAGTAAAGGACTGTATTTAAGGAGATAAATATTTGAGAGTAGGGAGTTAACCGACTCACCGATGCACGCGATGGTCGCATTCTCGCGAGGCGTGACCAAAACCACTTTGATGGTGTCCTTGGCGACATACTCACGTGGTGAGATGCATCGGCTAGTGTCGTATCCTGTGTGCGGTAAATTCCGATCGGAATTTCGCATGTAGTGGAACACAATTTTTGGTACAATCGACCGTATGTTCGTATCCACATGTCTTCTTTTGAGATTTTCATCTGTTAGAAGTCCAATTTGAATATAAAAAAACGCCTGTTTATGTTTGATTAAAATCACAGCTCTAATTAAATGGCTATAGTCTTTCGCAATATTTCGCTGACAAAATAACTACGCATGAAGTGATGACGTCAAAATATATTTTTAGGTACTTTAAAAGAAAATTCGCAAAAATTTAGTAGTATGTAGCACAGCCATGTCGGTATTTATGAATAAATTAAAACTTACTGATGTGAGAAATCCTGATCCTGGAGCTTGGTCAACACCCAGTAATAATCGCACAAATGTAATAACATAATCTTTGACAAATGCTTGGTAGAGTAATGTGTCAAGCATTGAGGCTGAGAATACGGAGCCCGCAGCGAATGGTAGTCGAAACATATAAGAGATGTGCGAGCCACGTTCCTTCTCCCGCTAAAAAAAATATAAAAAAACAAAAGTATTATGGAAGCAGAAACTGTTTCATGAAAAACGACTCCTTCATCATCAAACATTTGAATTAGAAATAATAGATACCTTTTCCATTTTCGAGAGGTGTAAGGCATACTTGTCATGAGCGCGAAATTGCATAAATCGCATATTTGATGATTGTGATAGCTCTGTTATTGACTTTATTGATGGAAAAAACCTGAAAATAAAAATAAAAATAGATTAATACTAAGTAAGCTCTTGTATAAGACTTATTGTGCTTCTACACGGCGCGGGATGCATGCGCGTGAGCAGGCACTAGCGCAGTGTGCAGATCTGACCACCTTGCGTCTAGTGCAAACGGTGCACCGTGTAGAAGTACCATGTAAGTCAGTGTCTATGTTCGCTGCGCATTTGCTGGTTGCACTAAGTATAATTCATAATGACAATAATTCATAAACGTCTATCTTAATTCGCCATGGCGCATAGCCGATAAATTATTAAAAACCATTACTTGAACATAGTCTGTACAGCAACTATCGTATTGCAGTCGGCCAGGCTGTCTTCTTCAGCAGAATTGGATAACTCTTTGTTAACGACAACCACATTTTCCGCCAATGTAATTCCAGCACGGAGTAAGTCATCTAAGCTGAAATTTACAGATAATGTTTGTATTGTATTTCAAAGACCAAAAACCATGTATTGTTACAAACACACTGGGTACTAACCAATCAATGCTGCCTAGCATCCAGTACACTAAAGGAAAATATGATATAGCATCTAAAAATGCTACATCTGGTCTGCGTTCCAAGAGGAGGATGATAGGGTTTAACGATGTCTTCGATCTAAAGTGAGCTCGCAGAGGTATAATGAAGTTGTATATTCCATTCGAAGCATAGTCAGCAGCCAGGATGATAGTTTTGTTTTGCCATTGGTATTCTTTAGCGTTTCTGTACGCGCAGTGTTCGCAAACTTGTGCCAGCTGCAGGCAGCACAGTGGCTTCTTCTCTTTTAGTAAATAGCACAGAGTTGGACTCACTCCAATGAACGGTGACACCGGTGGAAATCCTTTCACGATCCTGAAATGGCTCGTTTCATTGTCGTTATTTGTTATATTAGCAGATATTTTAATACTTAGAATTAATAATTTTCCGTCATAAAATTAGGCGAAGCAAAGCTATTATAAAAATATTTTTAATATTAAAAGTGTCGAAAAAGTGTTAGAAACTGAAAGTCCTGGTATACTTACAAGGAATACGTACATCTTATCTAGTATTTAGAAAATATGTTTCGGACTGAGTTTAGTTCTATAATTTAGGGACAGATATTTAAAAGTATAACAATAAACATCAAATTCACAAAATTGACATGCTCGGGTACGTATAAGGACATGTGCAAAAGAAAACTAATCCTTAGTAGCTAGTGCTCTAGATCCGCTATCACACTTGCGTTTAGCATGATCTGTCGTAAAAAGTTTTCTTGTCGTCTGGCAGCAAGCTCCTGCTACAACGCAAATGTGGCACTAAGTAAATGTAAGGTCTTATAATATCACATATTATTCTCTCAGAACTGTAAGTATAATTATTGTAAGCATTGATAATGTGATTACGTAATTATTCTCTTTCTCATTTACCTACTATGATCGTATCTAAAGGTTTAGTTTATTAAGGATTAGCCGATTTTGATTACAGGCTAATTACTCTGAAACATTTGACTTGATTGCAATTTAAAGTTATGACATTTTTGATCTAAATACGAGTGATGATTGGATGAATCAAAACTGAACTATGTTCGAGGACTTTGATAGTATCTATCCTATGTTTCCTATGTTTTAAATAATATCTTAGTATATGCAGGTCTAAATACTATGCTGCCAATACAAATTAGTTGATTGACCCAAAACTGCTATCAATAATAATAAAAAAACAGGTAATTTCAGCTCTACGTCAACACTAGTTGAATTCCAGTGAGAATCACATTTTTTCATTTGGGTCATCAAAATTTGGATTCAATCGATGAAATAATGACGCGTCTACGAGATGTTTTGAGGTAGGTATAAGACCGTTTTCACATTATCCGATCCGATATCGGTATCGGACGCCGATACGATATCGGGGTAAGTAAAATGTATGAAATGCTGTGCTCCGATATCCGATATCGGGTCGGACAATATGAAAGACAGGTACATATCTCATACATTTACCTTACCCCGATATCGTATCGGCGTCCGATACCGATATCGGATCGGAAAATGTGAAAACGGTCTAAGGGGAAACGTTGTATCGGAGCTACTTTTAAAACATCTTAATTATGTGATATTGTAAGAAGAAATAACATTAAGTTTGCTAATTAATACCTAGAGTCCATATTAATTATATGAATTAGGCATGTGCCGATTAATCGGAAAAGCCAATGCGCGCAGTTTAAGCTGCCATGGAGAATAATTTTATTATTTTAAATATAGGGCGAGCTAGTTTTAATTTAAAGTTCACGGAATGGTAAATAAATCATTGGCTTCTTCGTAAGTTATCAATCGAATCATCTCTAATGTTGGTTGACCTACCTTTAGCCGACCACCATTCTAGAGAGACTGAGACTTAAGAATTGTTTTGTCGTAGGTCATAAATTTAATGTTGTTGTTGATCCATTTTGGAGTTTCATAATTTGAATTGTTACTTATTTATAAGTTAATATTTCCCTATTTTTTAAATTAATTACCTTGAAGAATGCCAACTGCTGCAAGATGATCACGTGTAGATTTTTAGAGTCTTGAACTAAAATAGTCATACGAAAATTTGTCATTGCAACCGAGGTGAAATTCTGTCTTATTATAGAAAACTTACAGAAGATAGTGTCTCAAAATTGCCTTATATTTTATTTAGTTTTGATTTAGATGGCAATAGGCTATCACAAAAATTTTCTCAATCAGTCACAACATCTGGTGGCGTAGCACCTAAAGATGTTTCGATTTTTTTTTCTCAAATATGAATAAGTTAGCATGTGGTAGGATTTCTTCGTGTGAAGTTCATGCTGTATTAATTATTGGCAAATGATTTTTAATTATTTTAGGTTAGAGTAAGTGTTAGGGTCTGTTTCACAATGTCCGAGTAGGTACTACCCACTGAATAAATACAAAAATTTGACAGAATTTGTATGAAATGATCTGCCAAGTAATATACTCGAAACTTAATCATAGGTGGTGAAATAGGCCCTTAGTGTTTTTAATTACTTATGTGTAAAATTGGTGTAGTTTCGTATCTCAAGTGTCTGCGTTACTGGACAATATGTGGGACCATTGAAGCAGGCGTGATCTCGGTAAAATAGAGCTAAGAATTTTATTGTAGCGTAGAATACCTAAGTGAAGTTTTCCAAGAAAGCTAAATTGACACGTTTGGCAAATACTACAAAAACATTAGAATATATTGCACCCTCATTTTTCAAAAAATATATATACCTACTACTGAAAACGAGGGGGTATGGTTTAAGATTTTAGTCAGTCCAATTTGGGCTATTTTTGGTTAGATTTTTTTATGTACCTTTTTTTATCAGATATAATAGTATAATATTACTCTATGTATGTAATTTAAATAAATTATAGGCCCAGATTCAATCTCTCGGTAGGATTGCAAATTCTTTTCAGAATAAAATTAGTATAAGTACATTGATACGAGCAGAAGAATACTTTAAAAAATAACGTTCAATAATAGTAATTGTAGAAACACCGAAATTACTACTTATTGTAATGATTTGAATACTGCCAGAACATGGCTCTTGTAAATTAGGTACCTAAATGATATTTATTATTTAGTAGAAGAAAGGTTTACCTATTATGTAAGTCTATTTATAGTTATTTCTTGAGATATCTTTTGTAAGTGCTTCAACGATTTCAAAGAATGTTGTGATTATCAATCTTGGTTAGCTTAAATATTGTTATTAATTCTAAACCAAAAACCCATTTTAATGAATTAAGAACATGAAGTTTGAAGGTGCTGTGGTAGTAAAAAGAACCAGATTTAACTGAAGGTGTCTGTTCACGAATGTGGCATATGGGTTAAGACCAGTAGTAGTATGTACATTTGTGTCCCATATAGGCGGACGTAATGCAACAGGGCATACTCTACCAGTCAATATTCATACGAAATGTATTTTCTGATTGATAAGTCTAAGTATTTTGTCAAAATGTTCCCTTCGCCGCTCTAACGTCTTGCAGTTAAGTGCAGGAAAGGCCGACACGAGAGTGATGTGAAGTTTCTTATGATAGCTTACCTCATGTAATCGTTTCGCCAGGCGCTGTGCCCGATGTCGCTGGCTGCCAGCGACGAGAAGCTGCTGGTCGTGACGTCATCACTGGAGCAGGGTACGGGCCGTGCGGTTGGGGGTTTACGCTCAGGGGATTATACAGATACACAATGCACACAATGGCAACAAGAAAAATTTTAAAGTATCTGTATCAAGTATTATACAGTTTACTACAAAAGTTAATTTATGTTTATCATTGGATAAGTATCTGGTAATGCTTGTGGTGCTTGTGGTTGCAGCAGATAATAAAGAAAGTAAAATATGGTGTTAGCTAGTTCATACTCATTATTTAGATGCAGATGAAAAAACATGTTATTTGAAAATTAAAATTAGGTTGATTGGTGAAGATATAATTGAAGTAAACTTCGTTAATGATATACACATTATGAGACTCTTTCAAGGTCGGTGTGTTCATGTGTGCATTGAACGTTAGTGCGAAAGAACAGAACCCTACCGTGACATCAGATTATTATAATTGCGGTATGGGAGAGATGTAGCTGTTTAGGCGGCTGTATAACATTATCTCTTTCTGAGGCCACCAACAATGATTGACTCTGAGAAATTAAAATGTTGATGATAAACCGCGTGAAATTTCAGTGAACTTCATTTGTGAAGTCTAAATAACGATAATGTGAGAAATATCGTTCGTGCACTTCAATGTTAGCTGACAGAACGATACTGTAATGATGAAGGAGCGATTGTGTAAGGACTTGCAAAATACGGAAGTTTATTTTTCATCAGAATATATTCTAAGCAAATGCTTTATAGAGCACAATTTTTATCTGCAGCATATATCACAATGTTAGGTGTATTTGAAGTAGTATAGTGTAGTGTGAACAACTTTAATTAAACAATATGTTTGTTTTAGTCAATTATTATGCATTTCTTCAGAAAATCTCATTGTCACTAGCCGTACTGATCTAGATTTTTATCATTCTGCAATTTTCCTTAAATAGGATTGCTCCTTAGATTGATGATAATAATATACTTAAAACTTTAAAGTCGGGTGCTCCAAATTTTCCTTCACTCAAAATGTATGTTCGTTCATCTGCATCATGCTACATCTGCAATACTGTTGTCGCTAGTAAAATAGCGCTGAATTTTAGCAAGTTGAAAAAGATAGAGTGTTTGAAATACTGAAGCTGACGTGTATGTATATGAGACTATGGAGTACGTACTGTGCGGTATTCATGCAGCTTGAGTGATCCTGGTCGGCTATCTACAGGAGTGAATACACGCTAAAACAGTGAAAAAATAAAATACACTGCCGTTAACAGTTCGAAAAAATTCAGTTAACGACGCAAAATAATTAAAAAAAGTTTAAATTAGATGTGTGAAAAGAAATAAATTTTTATAGTACATTACAAAACATGTACAAAAGAAATATAAAATTAAGAAATTGTTTAAAGTATTGCAAAATTTAAACTAAATATAAGTTTAAAATGTTGCGTGCGTGTGGATGCATCGAAAGCGACCGGTACGCGAGGGTGCTTACGCGATCTTTTCCGAAGGTGACCTCCATGGAACGTCATCCTCTAACTCATCCTCACTCTCGTCTACCTCAGCTTCTTCGTCTTGGTTGTCAGAGGCAATGTTTAAACTGCTCGTTACCATGTCTGGGACGGGAAGTATAGACGGTCGTCGGCTTCCTGAATTGCACAAATATTTAATTACTCGTAAAATTTCTTGAATACTGATATCAAATATAGAAATTTTTATATATTTTTTTCTCACCTCGTCGATAATTCAAGTTATCAGGGCTTAGAAAATTGTTGTCAGGCTTAGGTAATAGCAGATGGCTATCGGTAGCACTGTCTGTACCTGGAGAATCTTTTAAACAGGTCCTAGAATCTGAACCCGACGGGCCCTCACCATATTTAGCTGTGTAGATAAAGAACGATCATAATATAAAATCTTAAATTAAAGTATATCAATAAAACATTAATGTATATAAAAATGTGCTTAATGTTTAGGGAGCTTAATAAATAAATTTTTGTAATGCCAGTGATAAATAAATTTTGTGTTAATCTACATATAATTTTGAAAATGACATCTTCACACATGAATTAATCTAATGTTTGCTCAGTGGAAAATTAAAAAACATTTCGGAGGGAAAATAACCTAAAAATTAATACTTATAATTTGTACCCACAAGAAAATATTTATTAGTTTTTCTTTATATGTTAGCGGCAATTCGTATAATCTAGCATTCCATGGAATTTCTTAAATGTTTAGACTTTGTAAGAAAACTTATTTAGTCTATAAAATACAGTACTGTACTGTGTTAATGCGGCAACATGTTAAGAAGGGAGGAAGATTTAAAAGATCGTGACCATGCCGGGGTGCCTCAGGGTATTGAAATCGTTTCGTTCACTCTAGGACTTATTTGGGATCGATAGGTCACTCAATTCATTCATAAAATAATATATTTTAACAAAATATACCTTAATTTTATAATTTATATGGTTCTCTCGTAGTTCAATGTCAAAGTATTGTATAAAATGATTTATACAAATTATAACCATTTCTTTATCTCGGTTGGGTAAAAATCTAATATTGCTTTTATTATAACACTGCGCTAATATAAATTACTACAATATTCGATATAGGTACTTCCCCTCCGGTCTGTCCACCCTCTATAGTTAATAATTCAAATTATTAAAACATCAATCAAATAAAAAATACCAGATGCATGAGTGTTTGACAATAATTCATAGTTAGGTACATATAATATAGTTCGAAACGTATATGATATTTTTATAAAAGAACCTCCAGCTCATCAAAGAAGTGGAAAAAAGATAGATGTTGATAGATTTCTTGTTGTTTCTCGTTAATAACGTTTCATGAAAAACATTTTTATATGTTAAAAAAAAGGGATGAGTGATAACAATATAATAGTGCATAATAGTCTTAGGGCCTGTATCACCACCTATGATTAAGTTTCGAGTATCTTACTTGGCAGATAATTTCATACAAATTCTGTTCCATTTTTGAATTTATTCAGTGAGTAGTGCCTACTCGGACATTGTGAAACAGGCCCTTATTATTATATTAATTGAGTATGCCTGATAAAATTATGCTGTACTACTTTTATGATCAAAAATTGTTCAAAATAAATGGAATTTGAATTTGAAAAGGACAATGGGGGACTTCTGAACGAAATTCATACTTAAAATGTCATGTTAAAGCTTGTTTCATTTGAAAGGTAAAAAAGTTCCATTTGTACAATTGTAGGACACTAGAGTCATAGGGAAACTCATTTTAGTTTAGATGATGTTTTCATTTTTTTTTATGAATGATTCAGTGGCTAACGGAACATTTATTTTTCAGAATGAAAAGCCGATTGGGCAGAAAGGCAATCGAAGTTTATACATGCTTAAAATTTAATGTGTAAAAATTCTATCCCACATATGTATGTACGTATATCATCAGTTGATTCTGGTGGGACCTTTCAAATAACATATACTACAACTTGATACAGCATTGGGTCAAAATCACTCATTCTCTTTTAATATACACAGTAGAACAGTTATGTCCAAACAAAGATGCATCTGGTGGTGTTGTGGCATGGTGTATTAAAATCAACCTCGAAATGGACCCACACTCCTCACTCCATGTAACTAAATGCAATGTTATCATACAAACGTGGCATGCAATATTCTTTGACTTGGTGAAACTCAGTTCAAGGGCTATGGATATTGTTTCTGAAAATACATTGAGATGATTTTACTTAACACGAAGCACACCCAAGCCACTGACCGTTTTGTGGATCCCTGCATTATCAAAATTATGAAGAGGTACACGATAACAAGGAAGGTAACAACATTAAAACTGTAAAGATCTTTCTGTAAGTGTACTGTGTTGTAGTTAGTTATAATACTTTAATTGCTTATTTGCCTCGTTATCATAGTACTTTTCTTTGAAATGAGTGAGTTGCTATTTGCCTTCAACGTTATAATCAGACTCATCGACCGAGTAAGTTATATATTTCGCCAATAAAGACAACGAGCAATAAGCGAACTAAAAAGTGAGTAGACCGAATGCATGTGGTTGTAATAATAAGATCGGGCATATGCATTCGCTCTACTTGTGGTTTCTACCAACTGTGACACTCACAGCTAGTGACAGTAAAATTAGCGGATGATACAGTATTAGCTTGGTTGATGCGTGATGGCGATGCTTTTGGTGTGGAACTCGCGGGAGCTTGGAGAATCACTTGTGGAAGGTCGTACTGAGCGACGCTACTACCGTCTGGTTTCTTCTGCTGGTCAGAAACCTCCTCTGCTTCACCTGGTTTCTTCTCATTAGAAAGTAGACTACATGCAGTTTGGTCTTTTGGTATTGTCGGTTTCTGTTCTATTTGTTTTTCCGCCACTACAAAAGCAGAATTCTCTTCCTTTGTAATGCTCATGTAATAGCAGGTATCGCTACTTTTCATAATATGTCGTGGGCCAGGATTTAACAGAATGGTTTCTTCATAAAATTCAGGCAGCTCAGCTGGGCGTACTCCAACTAAAGCAACGCCATACCTTGACAAAAAACCAGTTACAAAAATTTGTCATAAAAATATACGTGATACATCAAAAAAACAATGCCGAACTTACTTCCTGTGTGAATGAAAACTAGCGTAGGTGAAACTTTTTCCTTCGTATTCGCCAAAAAATCGACTGTCTCCTAAAACAATGTGGTATATTTCATTTCCTGAACATTTACCGTATAGTCGATGCCATTCTTCAGGCGATTGCTGGCCTTCCCTGTAAGAGAGTTAACACTAAACATTAGGTGTTTCGTACGGGGACCAAGACCAAAGGGGGCCTTGGTCTGCAGGTATCGTTCAACAAGAGCGGTGCTAGAGTTGCATGAGGATGATAAATATAGAAAATACTCATATAGCATCTCAATGCTTATTGCATCGCCAATGTTCACCGCCTTAGTTTTATAACAGCATGAACCAGGGAGACGGGCGGGGCGACGCATAACAGTCGCCAAGGCTGGTTTCCCCGACAAAATTCAGGAGCTGTGACGGACTTTAGTTTCATTTGGAAATCAGAATTTTGCACCTTACACTACAGTCCTGCTTGCATGGTACTGAAGACCAGTAGGTACGTGAAATGTTTAGCAACTTATTGAGCATCCTAGTTTAATCTGTTTCGTCCTCGAAACCCAAAATGAAATTTCCCCAAAGACCTTTGCGTGTTTTGCTTCATGGTAAATGACAAAGAAGTTTAACTTACTGGCCTCGGCTGGTATGGAGAAGAAGAGTAACAAGTGTAGAAGCTCCTGGGCACGTGCAGTTGTTCGCTAACAGAGCATATTTGAATTCGTCTTCACAAACTACAAACTCAGCAAATTTGACGTGCAACTTATTTTCAGGACGAAATATCTGCACGTATTGCGGCACTGCTGGTGCAAAATCTTTCACGGCCCACGACCTGTAAATTAAATGATTATACTTAATTCACTTGTAAGGAGCACTAGATTTTGGGTTCTATTTCATTTCCTATTAAATCAATCTATTCAACCTATCGAAGTGCAAAGCCTTAAGGCCTTCATGAGTATAAAAATGTAATAACTAGCAAATTTCAAGAAAGACTACAACGCTTTGTATGTGTCAAGTGTAGCCAAGCAGTCACATGATCCACTTAGTTACTTCCAAAGGAAGTCTAACATTTCCAAGAACAGCGGAATATTTATTAAGAAATACGTGTTGCCTTATTTAGCTACATTTTAAGCTTATTTGAGAGCAAAGCCCATAAAATGTTGAGTCCTTCAGTAGCAAAATGGCCATTTCAATAGGGTATAAGAGCAGTAAATAACAGTGATGCACTTTAGAGTCGAAGTTTTAAGAAATAGAAGCCTAAAGAAATATACCCAGCATTAATGTCTTACGTCAAAGACCTCTGGAGCCCTAATACCCTCTAAAAGACTGACGTAGAAGGACGTAGGAACCCATTACGATTATCTTCCCATGAAAACCCCTCTATGGAATCAGAAACAATGAGAGAGCTTATGTTGGGCGATCCGACTAACCGTCGATGCCACCCAGTATGTGGGTTGGATGGTGTGAAATTGGTGACTGAAGCTTCCCCTGAGGTGTACCGACGGGCTTCAGAAGGACGAGTTACTACAATGCCCTTCACACCGCCAGAAAATAAACAGATGGGGAACATCATAAAAGTTAAAGTGATGAAGCAGGGATGACGCATTGAGGAATATGACGCAAGGAGGGAAAAAATGACTAGAATAAAAAGATTTTACCTTAAAATGGTATGTTCATCGGCTGCCGTTTTGTCTGCGTAGTTCCTTGCAGCTAGAATGAAACACGCTTCAGCTTCATTCATTCGAGCTCTTATTAAATCGGTATCTTTTAAGCATGATCCTTGGATATATATCACTCTTTGGGCCCAAATGGGAACCTGAAATATAAAAAAATACACATTTTGTATGTGACATTCCTGTATGTTTATTAATACTTAATAACTTTAGCAATTATTTTTTTGAGTTGTGAACCCGTTGGGTCAATAAATTGCAATTGATGACGAAAAAATAGGTCAATATCTAAAGCGGTTAAGAATAGCCTGTATCCTATATTTATATATTCTTTAGTTGCATCTTTTGACAATCATGTTGACGGATACATGGCAGTCAAAAGGAATAACTCGGGCATGGAACTTAAAATATATGTCTTCGTAAGTGAATTGAAAAACGTCGTTTGATACAATACGTGGTTTATCACTTGCGGCACGTGCCTTCATAGCACCTTTAGTCTAAGGCTCCTGTCAATGCCACATCGCTCGCAATGTCAATTTTTTTTCATTTGTATCAAAATACTGATACTAAATACCTGTAATATCATTCTCATGGTGGTGTCTAGTTCCATAGGAGATAGCAACACTACATAGTAGTCTTGTAGCAGAGGATGGGCGTAGAATTCGTTTAGGAAGTCCATTATAGTGTCCGCGTGCAGCGTCGTGGAGCAGACCACGACGTGCTTCTCGGACTGCGCGCGGTGCGACGAGTATGATCCTCCCAGTTTCTGCCTCTCCATCCATGTAAATGCAAGTTGCTCAAACTGAAAAGTTAAAAATCTTTCCTTAATATATTTAAAAACCAATGTACAAAAACACATACATATTACGGATAACAGACAAGAAGAATTAAATAGAAAAATAGATACAAAGGTAATGCTTCTGAAGAAATCTCTTCAAGCATACCTGCGAAAGGAGAGTTGGAAAAAAAGATAGACACCGTGAGAGTATAAGAGCAGCAGAAATAGAAAAAACATAGTTAGAAATATATCATACAATGTAAAGATTAAATTAATACATAACGGTTAAACAAATATTACAGTAATACATAATAAGTATTATAATATATATATATTCACGTTCACTATACTTTTTAAAACTGTAATAGTTTGACAGTCCCTAATGTCACAGGGTAGTGAGTTCTATCACTACACGGCATCAACGCAGTCGCGCCTTGACATCAACGTAGTCGCGCGTTGGCCTCAACGCAGTCTCGCAATAGTAGCGACACAGTATCTACATGTACGTTTATATCGACGCATTTTTACGTTGTTAATGCGACATTCGGCAAAATGCAGCGGCGATTTACTAGAACTGACGCAAAAACGGGTCCTGCGTGAATTAGGCGCCGAACAGATTGTTTAATAATACAATATACCAAAAAGTGTGAATAAATTTTGTATCCGCAGCTCAAAATATGGTGCTCGTCAATTTATGTTTTGAGCTTAAATTGTCGTTTCTAAAAGAGATCACTCAGGTCGCATCCAAAAGTGCAATCATTGAATTATTTCAATTACTTAAACGATTTTTTAAGGATATCAAACTTTTGTTTAGGAATTTCATTCGCTTGTAATTAAAATTGTGATTTAGTTCTGCGTATGACCTAAGTGTTCTCAAAAATGATCAATTATTACTCAAATCATAAATTGAGATTACCGTCTGCTATAGCAGTGCATGATATTAGTTCCGGGTACACTGTCAGTGGGTACCTACAGACGGCTGCGATTTGATAAGCTGTACCGATACAAACATTTGAGGCAAAGTTGGGTAATATACTCCCATAGATTTTCGAGATGTTACGTACTATGTAACTGGACCGGATTTCTTGATCTCGATCTCGGTATTTGCTTTTCTGTTAATCGACATAAATAAATAAATTGAATATGACTTTCAACACTAAACGTGGGCTTTGTTCTGACAAAACATCATTGTCTATGAACCAACGAACAGGATTTAAGCCCAGTGAACAATAGTTTCATGCAAAAATTCACTCGTCTCCCTTCAGAGTTTGTATTGCAGCTAAGTTTTAATAGTTTGCTAAGGAAATTAATACTATGCGAATGTATTACACAACATAATAAATAATAGATATTAATTTAGCCAACCAATTAAACAATTTTGGAAAACGCAGGCTGTCTTACTAGACCGTATTGGTTGTGCGCTTATGAAGCTACACTGATTGTCATTAAATAAATATTATAACTAAGAAATAATGATACGTAATTTTCGTAATTAAAAAATAGAAACTCCACTACGAAACATTTAAATAAATATTGATAATGGATATTTACCGTGTTGTAAATATTATAACAATACCAGTCCAGGGTTCCTTGAGACGAGTAAACCGCGCGCAGCGGCGAAAATAACATTGGGTACATCATCATCATCTCAGCCGAAAGACGTCCACTGCTGGACATAGGCCGACCAAGCGTCGCCACAGCGACCGGTCCTGTGCGTCTCGCATCCATCGGATTCCCGCGACCCTCGCCAGTTCACATAATATTATGGAACTAAGTATTTTCATTCACTCACTGGTACAATTTGTAATCATTGCATTCAAATGTGAATACTATAATTATAAAACCCTCATAGAGGCACTCCCGCGCAACTGGTTAGACATAGCAATATATTACCAGTTTTTATTTAAATTGCTACGGTTGTTTCCTTAGAACAGAGATTGCAAATGAATTTTAAATCAGGTACTCCTTATCAATGGAGCTAAAATTTTGCAAACATGTTCAGTTTTGATGACAATGCTTGGTCAGCTAAGTGACGTCATTCCATGATAGTTCAGAAAGATACGAAAAAAAAATACATCTTCATCATCATAGCAGTATTTGGAAAGCCTGTCTGATTTTGTTGCTGACCAAACGCACGTAGACGGCAGCAGCACCTTACGACACCACTGACAGGCCAATGTTTGGTCGTTAAGTTGTCTTTGTGGAGTGACCCGTCTGAGCAACCCTTAGGAACTGTAAGTCGTAGTAGTTACATAATATTATACCTAAAAGTAAAGTTTTTTCGATGCAGTTGAAATCAAATGATTCTTATTTTAAACGGTTTACTACGATTCATTCCTACATATAGAAAATGATCAGTGTCTTTCTTGGAATCAAGCCACTGGTTAAAGACGATATTTTAACGTTTTAGGCGTAGATAATATCTAACTTAAAATTAAGTAGCCTTACAAGTCCGAGGTATAAGCGCTGTCGTTTGTTCCACAGGCCAGATACAAATGTAAAAACAACTTTCATCCCAATCATTATGTTGATAAACTAGAAGTAAAAGAAAAATGGAATATATAGTCTATATTATATAATTCCAAACGCTACATAGTTGCGTTAGCCTATTGAGAGAAGGCTATGACGATCAATTAAATAATACATCATTAACCTTCATACAATAAAGCAAATAGATATTTGTTATGATTTATAGTCAAATCAGAACTAATTTTTGGAGTTTTCGCTGTTTGAATTTGGTAACGTATCTATTTAGTAAATACGAAAATTACGTATACAGTATCTTGATGAAATAATATTTGGCAGCGTACACAGTATGTTTCTAATTCCATTTTTAATAATATATTTACCTGCGTAGGCAAGACAACTAATGCCACCCCGATCATGATAACCATAAAGAGTTGTGATGGCCAAATATCAGGTACAAAGTCACCGTAGCCCACTGTTGAGAAGGTTACCACCACGAAGTAGGTGGCTTGAAATAAGTTCAGGTGGCGATGCCCTGCTCGTTGGAAGTGCTGGATCCCACAGACACTGGAAAGTAATATATTATGTTTTTTTCTCATGGCATTTCATATTCATTCATTTATGGCCATGAAGCAATTCTCTATGTTTATGGCATTCTAATATTCATTTTCATTTCTTAAATAGTTGCTTGAGTTCAAGCATGTGAGATAATTAAAGGTCAATTTACTAATACAAATTATATATTAGAGAAATATGAGTATTATTTACAAGTTAATCTAAACTAACACTCGACATGTTTTGGGATTTTATAGTAAGCGCTTCTTTCATTACTTATTTTTTATAGACTCGTCAGTAACCACATTTTATTAATTTTTTCTTGTTAGTGGTCAGTTTGATTTTTGAATAAACTTATTTGATGCACGTATATTTTAATTCACTTAATGTGGTTTTCAGTCGATTATTTTAAAGATGGTCAAGTGGCAAGGTGCGGTTAGTACGTCAGTGATTGATTGTGTTGTCCGTACTGTTCTGCCGATGTAACCTCTTTATTAATATTAACTGCTATGGTTAGTGGATTTTTTCTACCAGAACTTGAACAAATGTATACAGGAAGAAGGTTTTATTTTGACTTAAAAAAAGCATTTGATGGTATGAATTTACGATGTGTTTCGTACTAAATTTGATAAATGAGGCATTTTTTCGTATTTACAAAAAAAAAATAATGTTACTTTATGGGATAGTTAGTGGAATGATCGACATGGTTGCTGTACGAGTACCTATGCCCGCTCCTTATCACATACGGTCTGGAGTAAGTCAAGGTTCTATTTTAGGACCTCCACTTTTTGTTTTGAGAAGATTCACACTTGATTGTTGGAAATTGGTAGCACCATTAATTAGGCTTTTAGCTCCTATTGTGCTCATGTAACAGCTTAGACCACGCAGTTACCAGCTATTAGCCGTACTATCTCAGTTTCTACAGTGTCACTAGCTAAAATGGTTTTCTTTCTGGGATTTTCTATGCAGTCTTCTGACATCAGCTCAGGATTGTGGCTTGTTTGCTGAGAAATGGATGATGTGTGTTTTTGGTTCATCTACACATAAAAATCACGTGCAATATGGTGGATTCTGCTTGTATTTTACATGTAAATACCTCTCAATTTCTGTTTGTATACAATAAACTATAAATTACGCAGTTCCTAAAAAAATGGCATTTCAGTAATAAAGTTAGAAACACATTATTTACCTTGTAAAGACCAGGCAGAGAAGGGTGACGCACAATATCATCAGTTGTTGCGATAGTGCTGATTGCGACTTTTGCATAGCCCGGTGAAGATCGTTCTGAAATCAACCAAATTACAAATTAAAATCTTGCAAAATAGAGTAAAGGTCAGTGCTACGAATACCTAATAATTCCACTTGGGGCAACGAATTATTATAATTATTAAATGCCAATTTAGCTAAAAGCTCAAATGTTTTTATCAATCGTTTATATTGGTATATTTAATATACCTTGATCTATTTAAAAAGATATAATAACTAAATTCATCAACTATTTAAGTGTTATTAGCCTCTACTGTCATAATTTCACATTGAAAAGTACCTAGTAGTAGTATGCTGATAATTATTATAATTGTAATTAATAAGTACATAAATATTTTTCTTTATAACTATTCAATTCAGTGCTGAGCTGTAAATTACAAAAAGCTTTAGAAAAATTGAAAATCGCTGGCTGCCCTGGAGCTTTCGGACTTTCTCAAAGTCCAAGTAAAGGAACAGAGAGTGCACCTGACTTCGCGCACAGACTTGAGCACTATAATATCTCCTGGGTACTTGGCTAAGCTAATCTTTCTTTGTTGAGATTGGCCACCGTGCTCGAAGTACGGTCGGGAGGATTATAGCCCTATACAAAGCATTATACCTGTACCATAGAAACACTCTGAATTAGATTCGATTTTCATAAAAAACTTTTTATAACTTAAGAGGCAGATATTTGGTTTTTAATGATTTTAAATCCAACATCGTATCTAAACTGCTAGTCCGTATATTTTGAAAATAATATATGTCAAAGAAAGAATATCTACAATTTTTTTCATAAAATTTGGTGTAATATATTTTCAAAGTTACGTCTAACGCTCTAACGCAGGCAAAAAAGCGAAGATGGGGCAAAAACCATCGGGCGTATTTTTATGAAACTTTCACAATCTAAAAGATAATGTCATCGTAATCTTTTTATAGACGGCTTTTATTCGTTTTCTATTTAATAAATGAAGGATATACTCGTATTATAAATCTTATTGGAATCTTGACAAGCTAGCTCCTCACCATTCGCTCAAGGTCACTGGCATTTAGCGTCGCCTTAATAGTGCTGTTGAGACCCTGGCTATACTCGGGCGCGTAACTTTTACATTAAGTTTGAGTGTCACGTACGTACATGTAATAAAACGACGAATTTAATTAGTCTCAACTTGTTCAGAATCAGATCTCAATTACTGCTAAAGCCAAAACAAATTCAGCCAAGTATCGATTGCCTTGTCCGAGAAAACTGAAGTCAAGTGGGCCAATTAATTTCTATTTCTTGTTCGGGCGCGCACTTTTCAGGATAGCGATACTCGAAAACAGTCTTTCATGTTTTATTTTCGTGCGAATCGCTTGCCTATTAAAACATAGTGGAGTTGCAGATCATTGATTGGTCGTTGATGGCCAACTTCAGTATGGAAGCAATTTTGATGTGTTGAATTTAAAACTCGCTAGGTACCACTCGCGGCTCCAACCTTGCAATTTAGTAGGTATTTCCTCCCTATAAGAAGCGATTCCCACACAAAAGAACAAATTTATTCTTTTTAAATTTATTAACAGGTTAACTGTTATTTTATTCTTTTAAAAATATAGTAAATTAAAATTTAAGGCCTAAGGGTTTTTCAATTTAAATGAGACTACCGAACCGCAATTAATTTTGATATATGTATCAAACTACTTATTCAATGCTTTGTTAATGATTACTGTTTTAATTTTAATATTTGTCCACACCGATTTATTCTGTATTCAGACTCAAAATAAAAATCGGTGCTCTGCTGGGAATTAATACGAGTATATGTCCATCGATTCATACCGTGTAATTATCAGTCTTAAAATAAAAATCGGCTGAAAAATCTCTGCTGGGAACAGATTGTAATTATTTTTGTGTCGGAAATTGCTGTTCTTTTTATCATTATGAGCGTGGTTGAATGCAACGGCACAGGGACCGTGCGGATAAAATGTAAAACATGGCTTTTGTAAACAAAAAACATGAATAGATGGAACTTTTACTATGTGAAAACCCCGGTAGATATAAAGCAGTACAAAAGTTACACTGACGGGATGAATAAGTTCTACTTAGTAAAGTAAAACGTCTCTTTACACTCTATAAGTAAATTTATTCGTATGTATGTGAAGTTTACTTAGAAATTAAAGTTACTTACAAACATGTTTTCGAGCGACCTCTTTGCCAGCCAACAGTTCAGAAATACTGGTATGAATAGGTTTCTTAGGGGTGGAAACGGCAACTGAAATCAGAAAGTAGAATATCCTTATCTTCAACATCAACTTACGTATTAAAATAAAGTTATTTGAACACAGCATGTTTAAACAGTTCTTAGTAAGACATGAGAAGTAGAACTTATTAATTTAAGTAATCATTAAAAACAATGATTTTAAAGAATTATGACGAAATCAACATTGAAATTTTACATAATGTATAGAAAATTTTGGGTACCAGGCTTGCATTTAGATGTAGAACTTCAAGGCGAATGACGAAATACTAATTCTCATTGTGTGTCAAAAAGGTAAATTATAAAGCTACTTAATTAGGTATTTAGCTCAATTTAATTTTTAAATTTCTTCATAGGTAATCGCGTAGAGTGTTACATTATAAATAATAATACAGGGTGATTGGAAGATCGATGCAAAGCTTTAAAGCGAAGATAGTACGGACCATTTAGAACCATTTAAGACATGATTATGTTCGGCGAAGTTTTATCATTTTTTTTTAAACCTTCTTTTAAGATTTTTTTCAAAAAATTCCAAAATTTTATGTAAACTGCATATTTTTAGCCAAATTAAATAATAAGTGAATTAACTTTTATTTTATTTAATTAAAGTAATGTCTAAGCAATCGGAAAAAACATGTTTTAGGCTTTTCTGTCATAAAACATTTTTTTTACGGATATTTAAAGTTCAGCAGAAACTTAGAAAAAATTAACAGTACGTTTTTTAAACCTTATTAAAAAAATAACGAAGGGTGCTTTTTTAGTTCAAACCTTTTTGAATACCTGTGTGATAAGCGTTCTTTCTTTCGAGGTATCATTTACGCGGATATCTTACAAATTATTGAAGTTAGGACCTAGAAACCGATTGGAGGGAGATTTTTTTTAAATTTCGGCAGACTACTTAAAACAACATTTGAATTAAAATTATTTATTTTTCATACATAAAGCTTTAAGGCAAAGATAGTACAGACAATTTAGAACCATGTAAGACATGATTGCCTCAGACGAAGTCTTATCAATTTTTTTTAACCTATTTTTGTATTATTTTTCAAATATTTCCAAAATTTTAAGTAAACTGCTTATTAATGGCCAAATTAAATGATAAATGAGTTCATTTTTATTTTATTTATTACGGTAATGTGTAAGCAACCCAGCAAAGTATGTCTTAGGTTTTTCTAACATTGGAATTTTTTTACATACTTTTATTGTTCAGAAGAAATTTTTTTTTTTATCAATACGACAGAAAAACCTAAGATATACTTTGCTAGGTTGCTTACACATTACTGTAATAAATAAAATAAAAATGAACTCATTTATTATTTAATTTGGCCATAAATAAGCAGTTTACTTAAAATTTTGGGAATATTTGAAAAATAATACAAAAGTAGGTTTAAAAAATTTGGTAAGACTTCGTCTGAGGCAATCATGTCTTACATGGTTCTATATTGTCTGTACTATCTTTGCCTTAAAGCTTTATGTATGAAAAATAAATAATTTTAATTCAAATGTTGTTTTAAGTAGTCTGCCGAAATTTAAAAAAAATCTCCCTCCAATCGGTTTCTAGGTCCTAACTTCAATGATTTGTAAGATATCCGCGTAAATGATACCTCGAAAGAAAGAACGCTTATCACACATGTATTCAAAAAGGTTTGAACTAAAAAAGCACCCTTCGTTATTTTTTTAATAAGGTTTAAAAAACGTACTGTTAATTTTTTCTAAGTTTCTGCTGAACTTTAAATATCCGTAAAAAAAATGTTTTATGACAGAAAAGCCTAAAACATGTTTTTTCCGATTGCTTAGACATTACTTTAATTAAATAAAATAAAAGTTAATTCACTTATTATTTGATTTGGCTAAAAATATGCAGTTTACATAAAATTTTGGGAATTTTTGAAAAAAATCTTAAAAGAAGGTTTAAAAAAAAATGATAAAACTTCGCCGAACATAATCATGTCTTAAATGGTTCTAAATGGTCTGTACTATCTTCGCTTTAAAGCTTTGCATCGATCTTCCAATCACCCTGTATAATATGTATTTATGATAAAATTGTTAAATTGAATAAACGTGTTATGATTATTGTTTCTCTTTTGAAATCACTTAGTTTTAATGAAAAATGCCATTTGATAAAAAAACTTACCGTCAACGCAAAAGGTATGGTATTCACCATTTCCAAGATGAAGTGAAACGATAAAACTTGCTGCCATATATTACCCTGAAAAATGTAATCATTACATTACTAACTAATCTTTGATATCTTGCTAAACAACTGTATGACACCGAAGACATTAGCACCTGAGATAATTAGTTTTTCTGAGAGGGTTACATACGCGACCAACCCGGTAAACTACTTTAATTAGTTGGTAAAACGAATTACTAGATTAGATTACCTTAGCTTAGCACATTTTATGCATGAAGACTTGCCATCAAGCTTGGTTTTAGAACTAAAATGAGTAACTGTTAGTCGTATTTACTTTGAAATTATTAAGTACTCTCATTAACAAAAACTAACAAAACATTAATTGCTAACTTTCAAGAATTTAGAAGAACCACGGCAAATTAATAGTTTAACGCTTGTTTAGAAAACTTTCCGCTCAAACTTCTATCTGTGTTCCATTGAGTTGCATGGCTTTTTGGGCCCACAAGCTTTCTAGGGCCTAAGTGATTTATATCATGAAGACATAACCATGAAATATCACGCACTAGCGCTGACCAGTAACAGCAGCACCATGTGGGCTATATAAAGAATAATAGTGCAATTACTCCGGCTAATTAATCAGTCGAAGCGACTTAGGGGTTTTATGAGGGTCAACAAAGGTTGCTCTTCCCCCCAAAAGTGACTCTTACTATGTAATTGAAATGGAATATGTCACATACGTTTTGGGTCTTTAGAGGTACTAAATGAATTTAGGATTATTAGGTGATGCTTTGTTAAGTGAATGCAGTGGTTTCGAAACTATCTAAAAACATTCAAATTTTCTAAATAAGGAAAAAAGGATGCTAAAATTAGATCGAATATACATAGAATTAGTGTTAAAAATGAATCTACGTTTACGTCAATATAATAGTGGAGTTGGCCACCCCTATTATTACGGGTCACCGAGCTACCAGTGCCTTCATATGAATAACTATAAAACTATGTTTCAATTGGTTAACAACTAAATAGATATTTGCAATCACTATACAAATTAATCCTGCTCAGAAAATATCAAAATGTTTAGCGCAGAATGAAGAACAAATATAAATTTTAGCTCAAAAAGAAGGACACATTGCCTTTCTTTCTGAGCTAAATCATTTAGACATATTTTTAGTATTTTCACAAGTGTACACACATTCTACTATGACCGTGTAAAAGACAGCACCACAGTGACGTAATGGTCCCTTACGGTATTTTCAATTTAGTTGATGACATAATTAATTTACCTTGTAGCCTAAATAAGCGAGTAGTATGGCTTCGGTGAAAGATATCATAGCTAATATGACTTGCACAACCCACAAATATAGGGGCCTATTGACCCATATTATTCCGTCCCAATTAATAATCGGGTGCTCCTGAAATTCCTCCTCCGTCAAGTTAGCCGAATATTCGAATTCAGTCTTATTCCCCGGCCTGCAGCCGTAGCTGTAAAGGAACAAACGTTACTTAATAACTATAGCTTAAAAGATCTAATTACTTGCTTAAGATACTAGGAAAAATAAAGATTTTCTCAACAAAAATGGCAACGTAAAGACAAAAACCAGCTACGTTAGTAAATGTAAAAAATAAGTCTGAAAACTATCGAAACCCGTTCTTTTTGTTCAATTCATTTGCTCTTTATTGACTTTAGTTAGTTGGTTTGGTCTTGGTTGCGTCGCTTGAATTTTCATGGCGATTTTAAAGTATATTAATTAGTCGTACTTAACAGTAACAGTTATAATTTATTTACAGTTCTGTGTATTCCTATTGTGTAGATGTGCGTCTGTGTATAAATATAATAATACAGAACTCAACAATTAGGTTTTGCCAATGTACGTAAAATTGAGAGTATGAATCATTTTGATCATGGCGCATACAGCATTTACAGATATTAATAATTATATATATACACTAGCTAACCCGGAAAATATTATCCTGTACGATTTTTGAACTCGAAAAATAGGCACTAGTAGGTATTCCTGCCTAAAAAAATAAATAAATCATTCCATAAGAATTTTATTCTGACTATTACAAAATTTTTAGTTGTATTGTATTGTATTGTATTTCATTATATTTTTATTTATATAGATATAATTATGAAGATATATTCAAAATATAATCAAAACTAATGTTTTGTTGATCAATAAAAGTAACCTACCAACCTACCTACCTTTAACTGAACCCTTACTTGAAAGCAATCCAATTCCTTAACCAGTTCATTATTTAAATTGCATATTGTCTTTTACATATGTGTCTACCTGTTCCAATGTCAAACCAGCGGCCTAAGTAAATATGGACGGCGGGTACGTAGCACGTCTCCTTATAATTTTACGTTCCTTTATAAAAAAAATGCTATGTGCATTTCTACATTCTAAATCCCGTGTGCCAACCTACTAATATTATCGTAATGAGAATCCAGGCTTCGTAGTTAAGTTTCACCTAAGTGAAAATAGCATATTTATTTTCTATAGCACTTGGAACCGAGTGGTGACAGAAATGTCAGAATGACACAATATACAGGATTGTGTAAATGTGTTGTGTGTATTATTATTATCGGTTAATTAGTTTCAGAGATTACTACCCTATATATAAGCTCCAAATAAGAGCGGAACTCGTGGCTAGATAATAACAGCCGCACAGATCGATCTTCAAGGTTAAGCAACGCTTGCCTAGGTTGGTCTGTGGATGGGTGCCCATCTTAACATAACGAGTTTCCTCCGTGCCTCGGAAAGCACGTTAAGCCGTTGGTCCCGGCTGTCATTTGGAGATCTTTGGCAGTCGTTACGGATAGTCAGAACCCAGTAAATCTGACTCCAGTCTTGCCATGAAGTACCGTGTTACCCCAGGTAATAGGTTGTGGAGGTCTGGTAGGCAGCCGCTCCTCGTAAAATACTGGTATTCAGCTAAATCCGGCTTGACTGGAAGCCGACCCCAATATAGTTGGGAAAAGGCTAGGCAGACGAATATAAGCTCCAAATACCTCTAAATAATATTCGTATAGACTATTGTTTAAAAGGAACATTCGGATCAAAATTCTCCCAATTATGATGCAAACCATATCAAAATCTATTGTGTCTCGTAAACTAGGAGGACTAAGCATCTCCACAAAGACAAGAATAGCGACCTTGTTACTACGCTCCGAAGATAATAATAACAAAATGAATAGATAGGAAACCTCTAGGATGCAGATAATTGGATTTTAAGACCAGGTATTTCAGTTGGGAAGCAGATATCTTCCCGAGTCGAGAGTAATAGCTTTGTGATCCTCCTATTCTGTATCGTTAATAAACGGAGAAAATAATGTTAGTCTAGATAGTACTATGGAAGAAGCCACCACCATTTGGGAGAGGCTTTGTCCAATTTGTATGTACATAATATGAGTGTGTATATCGCGGGATTTTGGAACATAAAATTACACAAAAAAATCGGTGGTGTAGAACTTTACACTTCTACCGACCTGATTATTTTTAACCCAAACATTGAAAGGATCTTGAATAAAAAAAAAACAGCAAAACTACGAAAAAGCAACACCATTTCATCAAAGTAATGCTACGGCATAAAATAAACCATTACTTTATTCGTAAAAAGTTGACTTCATCAGCATCACTGCTTACCATCAGTTAGGATCGTGGTCAAGCGCTTATTAAAAAAAAAAAAAAAAACTTACCAGGAAGCGGTAATGGGATCTCCATCAGCGCAAACTCGGCATATATACAACACACAGGTCAAAAGTTTGAAAAATAAGTTAGCTATTCTAATGCGTAAACCTGAAACAAAGAAAGGCATATTGAAATTTTTAGATCTACGACCGAAACTTCGTTTGCGTCAATTTCCTATATTCGTCTTCGAACTTTAACACTACCATCGCTGGGGTATACAAATTATTAATAACCGTAAAGTTTACGGGTTACTTTGGCCCTAAGGTATAACTTTGGCCCAAGCTCGTTAACCAATAGAATCGCAGAGTCCCCTGTTCCTATTGATGAACAAGCTCGGGACAAGGTAACCTGGCCCTATTTGTCTACCTATATAAAGCTTGTATTCGAAACCTGTATTATTTTTAAGTATTTGTACTAAGTTCAACAATGTGAATTAAAATTTAATGCAACCTGTTCTATTTCTCCTTTTCACACCTACACAGTGTAATTTTTGTAAAATCGTTTTACATCGTTCCATTTGACCCGAATTTTTGTGTTAATCGAAGCAAGCAGTAAAATCCTACCCAACAAACTTGATTATCTCTTCTCACCCAGTTGCGGGTTGGCTTTCGGCGAATCTAAAAGTACGTAGTTCTTTTGTCGCCAAGATCATAAACAACAAGTTTCGAACTAATGGAAGCGAAGTTTATAATTCTTGTACAAAGAAAGTTGTCCATAATGAAGAGTACTTTCACCCCGTGATGGATTGCCAATAGATGTCATGTTGAATATAGATTGAACGTGGCTTTAGCAATTGATTGAATGAGGAGCATTTGTTTTAGACTATATTACAGCAGATTGTGTTCTTCTTCTTTTCGTATCGATGCCCTCACTAAACTTTTTCTGCCCAGTATTTGGCAACGTGTATGGCTCTGGTATTGGCCTCGTTTAGATCCTACAAAGTGCAGGTGGTTGTGCAGGATGGACAGCATAGCAAGTGCCGCATGTCCTGGGTAGCTGCTTCACACTGGCACTGTTTTAAGGATGGGCCGAGGAAGCCCCATTTGACCATATTGATTTTACAGCTGCCAACCTGGGTCCGCAATCGGTTAAGAGATTTCCAGATTGGCCGCTGTAATTGCAGATTATGTTAATGTGGAGACAACGATATGTAACAATAAATAACAGTGGCATTACTAATTATTAGCCATTATGAACAACTTTTATTACGGGTTCCGATATGAAATCGCGAATGGAAATTGGTTGTTCAGTACATTTTGTCGAATTACGTTAATTGGTACCTATTTAGTCGTTTATGTATGGACTATCAATGGAAAAGTTATTTTTTATTGAATATGTTTGATATTAAAAAAATCAATGGCCTGCCCTATAGTATATTAAATATGACCTGTCAACATTTAACTAGGTGCTTATTAGTTACTGCAAACGAACTTATTTGCTGTAATCTTGTTTCTCGAAGGTTCGTAATAAAAGCTCACGGCCATCAGGAAAGTCCTTAACTACGTTACTTAGGTACATTCAATTAACGATCTTTTCAAATAATTAACTCCAAACAGGAAATATTTGTTAAAAGCCGGGTAGATGCAAACTCTTGCATCAGTCTCATGGATCGTATCTTAAATGCCACTTTCAATTATTGTGTATTTTATGGTTAGAAAGCATCAATAAACCCTTTACTCCGATATTTGATTATTATTTCCCTATTTGGGTTATTAATCGAAACAGATTTTCATTTGACAAAGGTCGTGTAAGAAGCAATGCCTGTTCTTGAAAAGTTCTTTATTAGTGTATACCTTATGACACCTATATGCCAAAATACTCTTAACTTCGTTTTCAACTCCAAAGATAGGAACAACAGGGAATATGCATCCATTTTTGATTTGCTATTTGCTAAATTAATACACTTTCAGCAGTAGTAAATTACTATGAAAGATGTTTTTAAAATATCTTTATCGACAACGAAGTTATAAAGCTTTTCAATCAAAGTTGCTAATAAGAAAGTGAAGCCCGAATGTAATATGACGTCATATTACATTGCACCCTTTCAACTGCCATAGAATATGGCGTTTTGGTGAGAGGTAGATATTAATTTAAAATGGTTATATCTCGTTTGCTTTTCTACTAATTCCGATTTTATTTCCACAGTTTGTGTTCTATTTTAGCATATTTATTGATGTGGTTAGATAAAAAATATATTTTTCATGCATATGCTATCGGAAGTCGAATTGCTAATTTTTTTGGTTTTCCTGTAAAGGTTTTTTGGTTATATTGTATAGCTGGCAGTTTTAGGATAAATTCGCATTGTACGATGCCTGGCTTGGTAAGTTGGTGTCGCATAAAGGATTATCCTTTATACGGTTCCAACTTACCGTGCCGAGATGTGCCACGGATAGGATACATGTTCATCATCCCATCCATAGGTTCAAAACCGTTTGGAAACACTTTCATCTTGCGTACAGCTACGGAGTAGAATTCCTTAACAGAGACTTTCCTGATAGCTAATATTTAGTAGTCTCTAAGTAACAGGTTACCTCTAGGTGAATAGTTGTCAAACGCGAACTTATTGATAAATATAAAACTTCGAAGTATACTCTTAACAATAAAAAAATTATCATCAGAATCAGTTTATAACTACTCCGTAAAAAAAATCGTACGGATCGGTTTGAAAATCAGTAAATACCGTCTTTGAGGCATCGATCGTTGGTTAAAGCATGAACCCGACGGATTAAAGATGAACCAGACATTTGCAAACCAGCGTCCCAAAACCCGGGGTGATCTCGCTAGATTCAATCCATGAACACCGTCTTTTTCAATTTTTTCAATTCAATCCATGAAGACAGTCTTCGATATTCTTGGTTGTCGGGAGCGTTTTCCCAACCGCAGTTGTAGTTGGTTGGTTAGAACGAGTGGGTTACAACCGCCTAGCCGGCAGATTACAACCGACTAAAGGCAGTTGCACTGTGGCAGCGAACGGGTGCAAAATATTGTTAATCAATGTCTAAATTTTGCCATGCTTGGTCAAACTCGGAGACATTAGTACAAAGTACAAGTACAAAGATAAACACCACGATAGTATATTTGTTAAAATATAAGAAAGCAGTACAAAAACAAAGTATGCAAAGCAAGGTTTTATAAATGAAAAACAAAACGATGCGACCGAAAACAACTATTTAAAAAAAAAATATTTAAAAAAAAAAAATTCGTCTTCGAAGGCGAGTCTCGACCATAGGTTGGTGCGTGGTTAAGATCCAATTGCAACACTATCCAAATACACAAACCAAGCTACAACCAAGGCGACCTCTGTGGACGCTAGATAAACCAGCGTTCCAACAGAGGTCACCTTGGTTGTAGCTATATGTGATGGATTGGCTGATGTGTTTGGATTGTGTTGCAGCTGCATGGATATAGCGCGTCAACAAGTTTGCAAAGTCGCGTGTCGTCTCCTCGTGCTTTGCAAAGTCTGTTTTAGTACTGATTACTCATGTTTTGACAAATAAGTTGTCATTATCATTATCTTGGAATAACAAATGACTCCAATTCGGCCAATTTTCAAAGAGTGAGCCGTTAGTTCCACCTGCAACCTGTCCTTCGAGCGGTCATCAAA
The DNA here is from genome assembly GCA_030763345.1 of Mythimna separata. Lineage (NCBI taxonomy): Eukaryota > Metazoa > Arthropoda > Insecta > Lepidoptera > Noctuidae > Mythimna > Mythimna separata. Next base: position 12,679,038 of record CM061167.1, on the reverse strand, counting down.
ATCAAAAAGCCCAGAGATGTTCAGGAAGCTGCCGAAATTCCCATGACCGGGAACCATCTCCAACTGCGGTTGGAAAAACACCCCCGCCAACCGAGGACGTTGAAGATCACAGATTACAACGACGTTGGGACGCTGGTTTGCAAGCGTGAAGTTCACCTTTAATAATGATTTAGGTACTAGATTTCTAAAACTTAGAGTACATTTTCCAGTTTAACATTGTACCAAAAAAATCACGCCGCTCAAATCTGAATAACAAGGAGAATTCAAATTACGCACTTCTTAATTACACTCCATTTACAATAAGGTTAGATAGCTAAACAAATCTTTTTATAATGCCCTTTCAACCGATTCCATTTCGTAGTCATAAGGATGGCATTAAAAGCGAAGAAGTAGTTACAATACCAACCATTTACTGCAGCCGCCATTTATAATGCCACCAAAGCGCGACTCAACTGGCTGTAAAAAAGCTTTGTTGGTCTAATCTTATTGCAAATGGAATAAGGAGGAAAGCGATGCGTAATTATATGCTGACCTAGACGTCTGCATAAACGATGCTTCAGGCTAGTTGGAAGAAACGAGACCTTTCGATACCTTGTCATTAATTACTATGCCTTGACATACTTACTCGATCGTTGATTTTTTATAAAATATAGTTGCAGTCTTTCTTTGAAAGTGTTCTCGTTTACGTAATACTCCACTCGGACCCTGAAACAAACAAAAGAGAAATTTTACAAAATTGTTTTAATCAAAATATTAGTTTTACAATAGCCTACGACTCGTGCAACAATCATATCTAGTTATTTAAACATCTTAACACATTACTGCTTAACATTACAATAACATATCAAAAGTCAGGAATACAACTATTGAAAGATTTCACAAGAGGTTTGAGGAAAACCATTTACGTAAGGAGTCACAAATCGAAATTAATAACTTTCATAAAGTTAACAAAATTCAAAATGATTTTATTTTACATATGCCTACATGGGCATTTATAAAACGTCAAAAACTAGTGTACGGCTACCAATTTGGAAATTGGTCGTTTCCTGTGGAGAAGAACCGGCAAGAAACTCCATGGTTACTCTTTTAAAAAACTATTGGGTCTACAATACTTCCATATTACAACACAGACACACTAACCGATGTTCAAACAGCTTTGAAACCATATAATTTAGCTGAACATTGTGAAAATAATACATCGTAATTTGTTGGTAAAATTAAACGAGAATACAATGCGCTGATATCAATCATTGTCCAGTGTATTGATTAATTAATTGTCAATACGTCAAGTGTGCATGCCAATATTGCTGGTTTATGTCATGGTATCGAGTGGTGAAAATGTAGCATTAAATCACGCTGATGATGTGGCAACAAAAGCCGACGCCGACATTCTACTCGTATCATTTTTTAATGTGTATGAGCCATTCAGAGTTAATGACGACGTGGTTCCGTGATATACCAACACCTGCATGGTTACGTGATATTTTGCTGCAAATAGAGAACTTGAAACAATTTTTAGTATTACAAAGGTTAAGGATTAAGAGCGAGGCCAAACAAAAGATGAACAGATTGTTTGAGGAAAAAGGAGTCAGTAATATTGTCACGATTGTAAGGACAAGATGTACCTAAGAAAAACATTTGTTGCGACGACCCCAAGTGATATGGGACAAATAGCCGCAAGATTATAATTAGCAAAAGTTACGAATATACATAAGACTGAATAAATGTCGTTTCTTTGATAACACATTGTAAAATTTTTAGGGAACTTATAATAATGTAGGTGTACTATGAATAGTAACTTTCTGCAGGGCGCCGCGCCGTCGTTGCGACCTCAGAAACTTCAGCATCTCGTTAGACCTCTCGAGGAGTCTTTCCTAACATACTTACACAAAGTATCTTTATCATCGTGAAGAAATAAATCTTCAAAGTTATAATGCTAGTCATTTTGCATCTTTAGTTAAATAAGAAGCGCATTGTATTTTAAGAAAGCTGGTGATTGTTACCATCTATCAGGCGAGCTGGTCAATTGCCCGTTATTAATCCGTTAATGATGACTTTGAAGGACCAAAGTCAAAGACCGGAGACTTGGGTAGGTAATCTTCTTGATTTACTACACAGTTATCATCTTAAATGGCCATTTCAAACAGCAATGAAGAGCATTAAATTAACAAATTTTAGTGGAAATTCTTAGTGACAAAAGGGAAAAGAAAAAATATATCAATCCTAGTTTTTCTCAATACCAACGGGTTTTCACCTAGACTTCTTCAAGTACTTAATGTTTGCAAATAGGTCACACTACATCTACATATTACTTTTGGGAATATTATACTAAGGGCCTGTTTCACAATGTCCGAGTAGGCACTACTCACTGAATAAATTCAAAAATGTGACAGAATTTGTATGAAATTATCTGTCAAGTAAGATACTCGAAACTTAATCATTGGTGGTGAAATAGGCCCTAAGACAGAATAAACTATCAGCTTACATAATTAAACAATACTGGTATATTTCGAACACTAATGTTATGGATCTCTACAAAAGACTACGGGAGTAAGTTTTGTGCTTTGTGTGTGTGTGTGTGTGTGTTAGCTTTGTTCTTGCTCTTTTTCTTATTGCAACCAACATTTTACAAAAACATGCGGAAAAACGATGTCAATGATATGACATGTTTTCGAGTTTTGGTTCTAGATTTCCTCACCAAGAAGAGAGGGGTTTTGCAATGGTCTTTGGAGAGGTAACAGGGCCCCTTCTATGTGATCACTGGGGTGGTTTTAGTGAGGTAAAATTCCCACACTCCTCGGACTTATCCCCAAAAGTTCGGGCGCCATTTGAAGAACCGACTATGATGAATTTTGGTTAGAGATAAATTGGCCCTTGGCAAGTGGCATAAGTATCCTTTTTATACCTAATAAGTTCCCTTGGGATACTTTCCGAATTTTAAGAGTCAGTTCTGAAATATAGTCAATTTTTGTGTTTGTGGGAGTGACCGCGTGGTTATGTTAATCAGCACCGGATTTAGAAGCGACCTTCAAAATATTTTAAAGAATTTATTTTAGAAGGTTAACCCTTCAAAAATAAATTGATACCTAAGTGTACCTAGGTATAAAAATATTGATTTATACATATTGTATATTGCGAAGTAATCTCGATGTTCATGTTGTAAAAAACATGAGTAGCTGGTTCACAATTTTATATGTAGGTGTAGTGTTTCAAAAAAATATAGTTCCCTAAAATAACGTTCGCCGAAAACATGTTAAAAATAAAAAACTACGAGTTTTCCACAAAAAATCTGCTTGCCTTTTTAATTTTACTAGTAATTGGAAAATCTAGTCAACGAAATTATTAGAATCAGAGGTTTTATATTTATATTGTTCATAAACCAAACCGCACACCAGTATTCTACATTTTGAGCGACTGTGTCAGTAAATAAATCTGAAGGCACTTATGGCAATTTTTCCACTCACTGACAATCTAATCCTGGTCTTTGAAGTGCCATCATCATCTATTATAAGATGGTATGCCGCCCGTTCGAGGAGCTTGGCAAATTAGTTATAAGCAATTGGGTCATTGAAATGTCTTAAGGTACATTTCTGATCATTATTGTAAATGGCTTGTAATGCTTTGATAGATTTGAGGTAATAAGCACGCAATAGTTATAGTATAAATATCAGAATCAGTATAGGTAAATATCAAAATTTATACCCGAGTATTCCTAAAGGAGAGTAAATATTGAATTTAAAAAAAAACTGCCCCTCATTAAAATTACTCCGGATCGGATGAAAACTTGTCGAAATTTCACGGCATGGATCAAAAATATTCTTGACTTGCGAAAATATATTGTGTCTTAATAATATTTGAGACGGCCCAAGAAACGAAAGTCTGGAAGGCTTCTGCCCAGCTGTGGGACAGACCTATATTTTATACCTGTCTCATTTTCACTAAATTTTAGACTTGGAACAACACTTTGGAACTTCTCAGTTCTCAGCAAGTCTAAAATTAGTAGCATATACGTGCGTAGCGTATATGTTATTTCTATCGAAATGTTTTCTTGCAAGGGTCCAATCGTACACGATTTTCTGCAAGCGTTACCCTGGAAAGAAAAAGGTAACTGAAAAAACACAGGTGAGTTTTAGTCAGCAGGTAAATAACTGACTTAACGCTCCACTCTGAGCGGTATGACTCATTTGATGGTTTTATAATTTGGTTAAGATAGCTGACGTCAGATAAAGATTAGTTAACGGAAAATTGAGTAATTGAGCAAGTGCAACATTATTAACAGAAAGCGGTGTAGTTTTTCAGAGGTTACAGAAATATTTTTTAGGAGTCAGTTCAATAATTTCTACAATTTTAGACTTTAAAACTATGAAATACACGCCGAGTAAATCCCCTGAACTTTGCCAACAGCTTCTGACATATAGTGAAGCCTAACATGGAAGTACAATCCGCATATTCATGAGTCACTCACACGGTATCCTGTCGATATCATGCGATCGCGATCGCAAAGCTATCAGATGCGGTTTACGCGTACCTACGTAACGCGATAGCAGCTCTGTAGGCCTAGCCAAATTATGACCGTTTCGTGTCGAATCTCCTTCTACGCAATAGGTAAGAGATTTAAAAAAAAAACGATATGTTGGTCATTTCGTTAGCGCTTGTCAAAATTGTAACTTGGCTTTAATTTATACCACAAAATTACAGGATGTAGCGATGAACATTGTAGAAACGATTAGATTTTTCAACCTATCATTTTGAACGATGTGAACTTGGCTACGTATTTTCTGTTTGCTAGTTCTGACCAAAGTCTAGAAGAGATGTTTTAATAACGTTAACGATTGTATAATTATTATCAATTTGGCTAAGGCTGCTGTACAGGCTGATCTGAACTAACCGCGACCTCTTCGCTTCGCTCGACGCCACACCACACCTATTGCGATTGGCAACAGTATCAATTGCTTGTTCCATTGAAGCCGCTTCGCTTCGTGACCGCGTCCGCATTGTATTGCCTACGTAGGCACGCAATACCACAAGGCTATTGTCGACGCTTTTAATATCGGTCAATAGGGAGTGCCATACAGTTTAGTTGTCATTAGATTTTGTGTTTTTATTTTGCCCAAAGTCACCCAAACCACTTAAAATTATTAGTTTAGTGACCAAAACTGGATATCTTAAGGTTTTAAAATAAAAAAAAAGCCGGTACACCACGTAACTGTAAGCTTTACTAGAGTCAAATACCCTAACACAGGCAATTTCTGTGTTAAAGGTCACTTCAACCCACAGAAATCTAAATAATAAGTCAACAATCACTAGATGTAGTACGTACTCATAAATAAAAATTATTATTATTAAGTATTTTTACTTAACTTTTGAAAGTAAATAAAATATTTGTATTACATATCTGTATTTGTAAATCACCGATCGCCAAAATTGACAGTAAAATTTGTGCTATGGCATTTATTCAAAGTTGCGCAGTTCGAGATACACAGTCCGTACGACGAATATTTAATTATTCGCCGGGATCGATGTGTACTTTTAGACGAAATTTGACCTGGTTTCTCCGATTAAAAGGGGAATGACCACCTGGTGGACGCGTCTGTATGTATTAATATACAATATGGAGCTCTGCGGTTAAAAAAAACTTTATTGAAAGGCTCTACCTTTTTTGAAGTCTGTTAAAAAACAAGATTAAGCTAAAGAACAATGCTTGAAACTAAAAGGGTACCTACTAATATTTTCATTATAAAAAAATATAAAAGTGTTCAAACACAGTTTTTTTTAATGTACGCAAAAGGTTGAAAAAGGTTGATTGAATGAAAAAATAAAATACACTTCTATAAACGCTTGTATTCACTTGTAACCAACTGTTGCCGACTGACTTATTGTCGAAAAATATGTAGATAGTAACTCTGCTACAAAATAGATGAATGTTACCACCGCCACAGTAAAGCTAATACTGTGGTAATACAAGAGAACAATATTATTATCGTTGTATCTCACGCTAACTGAAGAATGTGACTTACGAAATACCAAAATAACTAGATACTTATTGGTGCATCGAAATACATAATTATATTATCTAATAATGTAAATGTTATTATGAAAACTCTTTTTTAATCGCTATAAACTAGAGCTTAACAGCAGTGATGCAATCGTTGATGGTGAGGTGCACTAGTTTATTAAGATCCTATTCACTCTAGCTTTGAAGAGTCCTTAATTGTAATCTGACGATCAGACTGGAGCAGGCAAATTGTTCCAGTTTTTCGAATGTACACGGTATAAACGACGAAGCAAAATGCTTGGACCTTAGAGGTTTCAACAACGTAAAGCTGGATACTCGTGTTACGTCTGGTCCGATTACAGAAAGGAAATGGCGGAATCAAGTCGCGCACATTCTCGAAAATGCACCCTGTAAAATGCCGAACGGCTACGTCTTTGCACCAGGTTTTGTAGATTGGACTTAATCAAATCTGGATCAGCAATTAGCCTCTTCACACAACTTTCTACCGAGTACTAAGTTGCTAGATGGCATTTTGCAGTACTACACCTGTGTTTTGTATAGCTTTAGAAGCAGTCCCTGTGTGAAGTACCTTTTAGACTTTTTCAAGAACGTCGATTTTTGTAGCAGCTACTTTTGCTTTGAAGTCAATTAACCACCCAAATTTAAGATCTGAAGAAATTTCAACTACCAAAAGCTTATAGCGGTCAGTGAACTCCAGGGATTTTACATTCTGAAAAGCAGGAAGCAGCCAAGGTGAACGGGCTTCTTTTGGGGGTGAACAAACACGCTTGTGTTTTGGAAGCGTTTAATCTACCAGATTGGCGTGGCTTACTAGGACACTGCTTTCATTGAGACATTCGTACACTCTACCATAGCCTTTCTGACTGGTTTCTTACTAGCCCGAGCACTTAAATTTAGTTGGATTTAAATAAAGTTAAATTAGGAATTTCGATAACGTTGATTCTATTTTCAGTTCGTTGCCCGAACTTTCCACTATTAGTGGGACCGCACTGCAGTAGACCCATTTTTAGTAGTAAACATAAGAAAAAATAAATATTTATATTAAACAAACTCAGTGGTTGAATTAACAAAAATAATGTTCACAGGCAAAGTCTTCCAACCGAATATTTCAAATCGTTTTGAATAACATGAAATATTATTTACATGACCTATTAGTTCGTAACTCGTGTAAGGCCGTAGCGGGTGTGACTTGTTGAAGCGGAAACTACTGCAGGCTGCATTTCCGAACCTGACCTACGCCAAAGCGGAGATTCGACGAAGGCACACCTCTAGGTGGTACTTGTAGCGGAGAATCAGTCTCCACTTGTGTATTTAGTTTTCCAAAACATAGGCAAAGCGAAAATATAATAATACTTGAAATATCTTTGCTTAATAAACCGGATTAAAAGTTAATAACAGCCTTATAATTCTGTATAACTGTGACTCATTGATATGATTTTTACGACATTTTCGTCGCAGTATTAAGGTTCGGAATATGTTAAATTTTACGTATATGTTAATTTCACCCTAATACGTTATTATTTTATTGTATTTGTGTAGGTATATTTGGCGTCCATCGCGTCGTTCTATTTAAATAAAGTTTTCGTTTTGCTTACATTGTTCAAAGTTATATCATTAATCACGGCGTCCAGAACACAGCTTTTCCGTTTCAGATTTCCCGAAATCTACGCTATAAATTCTGCAAAATATTTGACCTTAATAAAATGAAATTAGCCATTCATCTCACTTCGAGTTCATAAATCGTTCCGACAGGTAAAAAATATGTTAAATAGGAATACGTGCCGTCAAACCAAAAAGCGCTGCCTACGCTGTACTTCAAGCTCATTTTAGACTACGCTATACTACCTTTATAGCATATCGCATATAGTTCATAGCACAAAAATATCGCTCACCATACATTTATAATAACATATAGTATAGCAAAGTGTGAACGTGTTATAAGTAAATGTATAGCGAGCGATATTGTTGTGTGATGAACTATATTATAGCGTATTCTGAAATGAGCTTCAGACTTATCAACATGCGTGACGTGTTAAGCATTACTGCCTAATACATCACACGAGGAGATGAGTGTTCTTGAACGTATTAACAAACTAAGCTTACATGTCAGTTCACTACTCTTGATACAAAACAAGAAACAGCATATTAATGAGCGATGCCTGCATCGATTGCCATCAGTTTCCTTGACATGGTTAAAAAGAGATACACTATTATTGATTGTGTCATCTAAATTGCAAATGAATATGCAGGTGACAGGTCAGTGAAAGGTTTGATTTTATGTTGAAAGAAGGGTGTTGACAAGTTTTTATCATTCTTGGTAAAGTTAATGAGAATGAAAAATATTGTCAACGGCTACTCGAATTCAAAGAATCAGAGTCAAACCAAATGTTTTGTTGGAACGTAGGTGTTGTACAATAAAAATATTATAAAAAATATAGTGAGCTAGATACATTCTGCCAGAATTTTGGCATGCAAAATTAAAAAAAAAATTAATAAAGAAAATTGGCATATTAAAATGATACCTAAAGTCAATAATATTAATGTTTAAATGTCAGAAATAGGGTCATTCAATCTTCTAATTCAAAGTTCTGTACTTCATTCTATTTATTACAGTTCATTACAGTATGTAGGAATATAGTACAAAAAGCTCGTACAAATTGATACGATATATCCCTAGTTGATAAATAGCTAGAGATTACTACAGTATTTGTTAACAAAGGGCCCTGATATATTTTATTGACATATATTTGTGTAATGTTTCTATATCTATACTAGATCGTGTCGATTTTATGAGAATCATATATATATTTTATTCAATACAAAACCCATTCACAAGAAATGGCGTTATTGTTAATTTGTTTTTCTGTTGCTATATTTAACTATTTGTAAAGTATTCTTTGATCTCAGAATTGGTTTCTCTTTCTTTTAAAACCGTAATACTCAAAAATGTTTCTTTTTTAATTTAAATTTAGAATAAAACATCCAATAGGTATATTGATTTTATTCTTAAAATAAAAGTTTATGTCATTCAGAACTTAACGATTTGATTGCGACCTCATCCATCAAAATCGGTTCAGTAGTCTAACCACTATAATATAGGTATTTATGTAAACAGTCTATTAAAATATGAAGCCTACGTTTTCGGTGTTAGCGGTCGGGTAAAATGACAAATTCAATAAACAACTCAATTAAGAGTTCATTAGCCACAACGATAACGTGAAGTCACGACTCCATTTTGTGGACAGTTCTAGTTTCACGAAAGATGCCACAGAAATTAATTATGAATATATAAAATGTCTTTTAAACAAACCAAAAACTATTAAATAATAAAGTAAATGATACTGTTTAGATACGTAAACACCTGATATTTAATTTTCCCTATAGCTTTTTTGGCAGGGTCCGTCGATTTAATTCCTATATATTTTAAGTTTAATCACGAGAATTAACATATAACTTTTACGTAAAATGCAAAAGTTTCCCCTCTGATAAAAATATCAAGGCAAACAAGGATATAGGCGTGGTTAGAGTCAGTAATAGTCTGACACGCCCTCCCACTCCGCACAGAGTGGGAAATTCACTGGATTATTTCTCACCTTCAAAAATAAAATAGAGGAAAATTATCATTGTTTCAGCTTCTTTGGGCACTTTACAGCTACATAAAAATACCTTCAACCACAATTTGGGCAAACAGACATGTCAACTCAATTCCTCTAAAAAATCACTCGCGCCTTTCGCCCTGACAGCCGTCCTAAAAGCTATCTGACAATATTATTTATTTTAAAACTCGAATTCGTGTTTATGTCTTCGTTTTGCTACGTGCCATGATTTCTAAATCATCTGAATAGGTTGACTGATTAAAGAGTACCTAGTCTCTACAGTACTATTTTAGCATTTTTTGTTTGAGGTTGGATATCGTTTATTGACTTCTACTACTCTAGGGTGGACCGGGTGTCTCAGGTTTTACTGACACAAGTTATTTTAGTTGCTCTTTGCATTCTAGGACCAATTGTAGCCTTCTCGAAAGCTTCCCTTTTATGCAGTGTTCGAAAATGGAAAACTAATTTGTCAGCGAACAGAAATACAAATAGAGCACGTTAAATCAACGTCTGGTAAAAATAAGAATTCCAAGTGTAAACTTTGTGACGATGCAAGAGTCATTCCTAGAAAAGAATCGTCCTACTATTATTGCATTTTTTGAGGTAGTAAATCATTTAATGACTTTCCCCACTCTAGGGTGGTGCGGGAGGAGGATGTTAGACTTTTAATAACTAAAACCACACGTAAGTTCTTTAAGTTGCTCTTTGAGTTCTAGGACCAAGAGTACCCTTCTCAGAAGCTTTTTGCATTGTGTTCGAAAAATGGAAAACTAATTTGTCAGCGGACAGAAATACAAATAGAACCTTAAATCAACGCTTGGTAAAAATAAGATTTCAAAGTGTAAACCTTGTGACGATGCAGCAGTCATTCCTAGAATAGAATAGTTAAAAATATTGAGAACACTAAAATCCTTTCATTGTACCGGCGTTCCGAGAAGAACCTAATTTTAATGGACTAAAAATGATTAAATCACGTTGGGGACAAAGCATTTCATTTTTAAACGTGGCTAATATGAAAAGCCAAGTAATATTTAACAATATAAGGTGATCCTAGGCGTGAGATTATCTGGTCATGACCAGCGCATTTACATAAAAATGTCATTACTTTGTCAATTATGAAGACCCTAGACATATAAATTGATGCTAAGCTTGTTACTCAGGTATTCGGAATGAGTAATCGTAGGGACTGGCGAACATACTAATAACAGAAGTGTTTATGACTAATCGTTCTATAGCACTACTACACTCTAGAAATAAATTGTAAGGAACAGCGTAGACCTAGAACAAAGCGAGTAGTTAAATTTTCAGTCATTTATGAAAGAGAGAAAATACGTGCGTTCAGATAATTGTCTGCGGATTGCGTTTGCGTATGTTCTCCACGGCTGTGCGGGTCGCTGCGAGCGTGATCAAAGATGCACGTATTGGTTAGTCGTCGCACTAAATGTCTAGGGTTTTGGTCGTTCTCAGTTCGAGATCTACGGTTTGAGATCTGTTTAGTGATCTTCACAAATTAAAATACAAATCAACTAAACATAAAACGAACGATGTGGTCAATAGGATCTCAGTAGCATGAGTCGCTGAGGTCCTATGCTATTAGGATCTTCTTGAGAAGACACTAACGAACTAAAGTAGAAGTATCAATGTTAGTCGGGGTATTTCGGCGGCCGAATTTACCACCTGCGTTAACAGTGTTACTAACATTATCTTTACCAAAAACACAAAAATAAACTTTACCAACTATGATGAAGGAAGGCAAAAACTAAAACGTTGAAGAGGTCAACGCGCAATCCTCAAACCTCTCTAAAAAAGCCAACCATTCCCTCCAACAACTTTGTACTCTAACTTGGAGCATTTATTTCAATTAAACCCTGGAAAGGCTCTTTTGAATTGTCAAGGTCACTCCGTCAACAACGAGCAACGGAAAAGCGTAGGTAGAAAATCCTGCAAGAAACTTCACACATAGTCTTTAAAAATTCTATAAATATTCGCAAAATAATGCGAATAAAATAAAACATGCCACCATTAACGAGACGTTGGAGTGAGGATGTCAAAGTGTGGCGATAATAAAAAGATATGGCGTCAAAGCATTCCAGTCACATACCACATACATAGTAAATGTCTAGAAACTAGTTGTTTTAGTATTCACACATGGGCTATCAGCCCATGTGTGAATATATGCATAAAAACATGTAAAGCTAAATGTAATCTTACTAGCTTATACTTAGCCCCTTTTCCGTGCGATTCCGTTTTCTTCTAGTGCGGATCAAAAAAGCTAAAGGGATAGGATTTATGTAATATAAAGGTAGTCAATCTTCAGTGGGCCCAATAATGTTTTCAAATACGACTACTCAGAATCCTACGTGCTGGATTAATGGTAGTTTTTAATAGTTCTACGCGAGTGTTTTAATAATATGCAGTTTCATACAGTATTACAGTACTTTATATATGGGTTCCTAATCTCATAAAAACACAAGAGTGATTTATTAGGTACTTGGCTCAGTAAATCTCATTTATTTATATATTGCGGTGTTGTACGGATATTTATTGCAAAACTGTGCCACATAGCCGCATCACTCCCCTGTGGTCCCAGAGCAAGAATTTTTTATACTATCTGGATTGACTACGTCGACCTCAAAAACGTATCCATACAAGAGGGCATGTTATCTCTTTCTACCAGTGCAGTGTGTCTATAAACTAGTAAGAAAGGGACACACTACCTCTTTTTCAGTGTCTTGCAGGGTACATTTTTTACTTTTGCTGTCAATTATAAATATGAACTTAACGACAACGAAAATAAAGTTCACTTCAGAATTTGTAATATTACTTTGTAATCAATCGAATGTATACAAGATCCTTGTCTCAGCCTTAACGCGAAGCTTTGTACCGATCAGCTGTTATGATCGTGCGCCGCCATATCACATAATTAATATGGTGTGTGCCACAGATAATGTAGAAACAGGAGAAAGCTATAGAGTTTATATCTGTGAATAATATTCACCCATTTTTGACCCGACCTTATTAGTACATGGACATTATAGTTTCGGGTATTTTATCTATTAGGTATGTGTAAAATTTTTGTTGTTTGTTATCCATATAAAACAAAATAAAATTAATTTAAAAAATAGTTAAGTACACATTGTTACATTACAAGTATTACTCTGTTAAATATATTTTGGATTTTGATTATTTGATGGGCAAATATTTTATAGCATCATGTCTGTTTTGAGTTAGATATCTGTGGATAAAGTCTAGGTTACTTGTACGACTATTACTACTATTGGCCAAAGTTATTGTATAACATCACATCATCATCATCTGTTTAGAGTTATCTGTGGAAAACGTCCAGGTTATTACATTTTTTTATTGTAATTGTAACTTTACGATATGAGAGTAGGTAAGTGCCAAAGACTCCCTTTATGTACGAGTATGTTATCAAACAGTGTAATAAAAGTAAATCTTGCTCGAACCCTAATAAAAAACTTAGAATTATTTCATGGTAACTTAAAACAAAATAAATATAAAAATCTGGCACCATCATTTACTGTACTGTACAAAATAATACTCTGACTGAAACCACTTCTCTTTTGCAGTCATCCCCTAAAAACAGGACGATGCGTTCTCGATCTTTATCTTTCTTTTATTTAATTTTGTACATACGAGTACATATGTTAGGAAAGCCTTTATAATGTTCTATTTCATTGCTTCATATTGCTATCTAAGGTACCGGCTTACCTAATTTGGACCAAGGTCAATTTAATTCGTAATTAATTGTTTGTTGTACTTATAATTTAGTAGGTAATTATAACAAAGAATTTAATTTTTTTGTTATAGTTAACACGTGTTGTTTGGTTTATAAGAAATATGAATTGCAAAGTTAATTTACAATATGCCTCAAATAAGTATGCGTCAACACCTGAGGGGAATTTTCGCATAATATTTTTATCTGTAAGAAAACACCTTCCAATCTCCTAAATATTGAAAATTTTGGGCATTTGACATTTATGATATTTTTTTAGGTGAGTTTTTATAATATTCACCGTTGTATGAGCTTTGGTTCTTGTAGTAGAATGATTGGAGTATCAGATATCGTATCGCATAGTGCACAATATCTGTAAACCTATACAATAATTACTTATAAGTGCTGTTGGCCTATTTGAGATACGCACATCAATTTAGATGTAATTCATCTTAATTGATGTATTAATCGAAAATTGAATCTCAAAACGAAATATGATAGTGTGTAGAGCAATGCTGAATATTTACCTCGGTATCTTGTCATAGCTATCCCAGCCAGTCAGGCAATTGTACGAGCTATATCTGCTGACGGCCGCCATCGTAAGTCCACACAATTTTGTAAAATTTGTAAAGTGTCCGCGTCACAACACTAATTTAAAAACAAAGTAGCTTAATACTCCGCGGTAGTCATAGCAACCCGCTCGTCGGGCCCAAATGCAGGACCTGAACGAAGATACAAGTTGAACTGCTACTAAAAATCCTTTTATACTTAAACCAAAATAATGAGCGCAAGTAAGTTAAAACTTGACACTTTAGTTAACTGTTTTTAGATGGGTTTAACTATTTTAATTACACCACCACCGCAAAACTTGGCATTGAAACAAATATTACATTTCCTGAATCCTTTTATTTTATAATTACTGTGTATATGGGTATGTGTTGTGTATTAAAATAAAGTATGATATTAACCCACATCGGATCGCATGTTTCGCGACGTGGTAATTTTGTTATATTCAATTAGATGCTAATTTACTTAAAAGCTTCAAAGTCAATGTATGCGACACCTCGACGTAAAATAAATAAGACATACTTAACGCTATTACATACTCAATATTGTGATCACAACTATGTTCTGTATTACGAAAATAATATGCAGTTTTACAGTTTTAGCACGTTATTGAAAAAAAAATACAAATATTACAAATAAATATATTTTCTGCGGTTAATTTACAGGTAAAATAAATAAAAGTTATTTACAATTACAATATAGAAGTACTATCAGTTGATTAAAATTTCATACGCTTCGAGAAAACACTTAAAATTTCACACAACAAAAACTAGACGTGAAGTTCTGTTAGTTACAAAGTAATATGTTAATTTGTACGAATGTTTGTAAGTGTCTGTGTACGTATTTTTTAATATCTACATGTGAGTTGTGTACGTGTTTTCTTATCTAATGTGTATCGGTGATGATTGATGTGAGCGTAAAATGCGTGCAAGTAAACTTTCTGTTTGTGTGGGAGAATGTTCGGTGGTGTCGCGGTGGGCGGCAGAGGGACCGCTCCGCGCGGCCGTGCTCGAGCGACTGCCGGGCGGAGCGGCGGGCGGCGGCGCGCTCCCGACCACTGCACCCACAAGCCTTCCACTTCAACATAACCCACTACTAATAAACAAAAATATTTCCCTGTCTTAGTGTTGCTCTAAAACTCAGTACCAACTTTACTGATAACCATATAAGAACAGAAATCTAAAAGTAACAGCGTTAACTAATTTGTTTCAAATATTAATTGGAACAACACATGCCTCCGAAACTAGATACTTAATAAAAAACTTTAACCAAATGATCGTAGAGTTCATGAATTTTCCACCGATAAATGTGACATATCGATTTTCTCCGTCGAATGCTTGCCGGCCTAATGTCGGGGTCATCATTTTGAGCAAAGGAATTGGGAGAGGGAAAGAGTCCCGCTTTCCTCTTCATTAATTACTAATAGCACATACGCTGTGTTCTTTTTCATTCAGCTAAGCCAACTTGGCCGAACAGTTCTTAACTAAATTACGCTAACATTTTCTTAATTTCGTATGAATTATTTAATGTTATCTCTAGGCTTTTACTTTTACTGCTCTATGAAGCAAGTTTTATGTAGGTACTTAGATATTTCTGCTCTTGAGACTTTTTGCGGATAGATCTGGGGGTTTGATTTGCAAATAATTATTAGATATAAAAATCCCGGTTTGTATTTAAGTGGAAAAACATCAGAATGACTTCTCCCGCTCTTGGTCGGAGCTGGAGGGTGTGTCAGATTTTTACTGACTAAAACCTCAGTTACGATATTTTTTCTTACAATTTATTTTGTTGAATTTCGGTTAGTAAAAAGTAGGCGAGGTGTTCATAATATTGTATGTGGCTTGTATAAATAATAATAAGCGCTCGGGGCTCGGTTTGAAAATTCCACGTACAAAGCGGTCCCGACGGGCGACGACAAACTAGTTGAAAAACTAATATATTATTTCCATTATTTGACTTTTATTTCTATAACTTTGCGAGATCAAGACACACAGTTATATCACATTAATATTGTAGAGGCGATAGTTTGTGATACTTGCTGTATAGTCTGTCTAAAAAGTCAACCAACTTGGTAATAATTTTTTAGCACCATTGTCCTTGTAATGTTCAATGTTCCCATTGTTGGGACTCAGGCTCTAGGAGAGGGATTGGAAAGTAATCCACCACGCGGGCCCAGTGCAGATTGGTGGGTATCACATGTCTTTGAATTTTTTGGTTCAAGGACATGCCGGTTTCCTCACGATGTTTTCCTTCACCGTTTTGAGAGCAGTGGTGATGAAAAAAATTACACAAAGTAATGCACCCGGCTGGGTTTGAACTCGCGACCTACAACTTGTAAGTCGGGGCAATTACCACTGGGCCACCACTGCTCACTGTCGTGGGTAATTATTGGGGTACAATAAAATCTGATTCAATCTAATCGTCTAATCGCTTGTTGAATAATTAACGTTGATTAAAAAGTCTTGATCATTGTTTACTAATAGGAAGCAAAATGTTTTCAGTAATGATAAATCAATAAGCGGAGCATATTATTTAGAATTGGATTTCCTTTACGATTTCTGATGTATGTTATTACTTTATATTTAAAGACCGAAATACATTCATCAAAGACACACGTACAGTCATTAAAGAGACCGAAATAAATTTGAAATGAAATTCTTATGCTTTATTATTCTTGTAAAGACTTCTTATAATCTACACTAATATAATAAAGAGGTAATGTTTGTTTTTTTGTTTGTATGAGGTAATCTGTGGAAGTACTGGTCCGATTGCTTAAATTTTTTCACCAATAGAAAGCTGCTGTATTCCTGAGTGACATAGGCTATATTTTATGTACGCACTAAAGCTAGTATTCAATAATTTAACAACATACGTTCGATACTTTTTATAAGTTTCTATTAGTAAACAAAGATCAAGACCGTTTAATCAACCTTGCTTGACTATTCAACCAGTGTATTGCCTACATCAGATTTCATTGTACTCCAATAATTACCTGAGACGGTTGACTTTTTAGACATACTATACCTATGTATGTTTGTTGCTATTTCACATTCGAACTACTGAACGGATTTGTATGTTTGGCATACGGGTAAACCATAGGATAATAAAAGATTATCATTTATAGGTACTTTTTAATTTTACTTTTACTTACTTGTCTCTAAAATTCAATAAGTCAATTTCATGCAAGGTATGCACGGTTACTAAAATTTGACAGTGCTCTTGGTGTGGTTATTTTAAATAATAGTAGATATATTCTGTCACAAGTGGGAAAAGTTTGTCATTGCAACGGAGGAGAAATTTGCATGAGCTAAAGGCAACGGCGTTATGGAACCGAAAATTGCAGTGACAAACTGACAAATTACCACGTGTATCAAACTACGTTTTTCAATACACTTACGAAGAAATACTTTCTCTGAAAATTACAATGCATTTTGTTCATGTTTCATTGAGGAAAAATTTCCAAACTTACCATACATTTTAATTTGGATTTAAGTACCTAGCTGGCAACAGGCTATCGTAAACATTTTCTCTCTCAATCATTAATACCCGAATCATAATATCTGGTGACGTAACCTCTAATAAAATCTCTTTAAAACTTAAATTCGAATATTTTTTCACAAATTACACAAATTACAAACACAAATTGGTAAGAACATAGGGTTCAATTTACTTTTTTTCCCGCGCTTTACCTTAGCGGGATGAACGAAAAGCAAAGGCATCAAACCGCTATACATCCTAATATTAAAAATAAGAAATTCAAATATTTTTGAATTTAGAACATAGACTAAGGGCCAGTTTCAACGCCTATGATTAAGATTCCGATATAACTTGGCAGATAATTTCATAGAAATCCTGTTCGATTTTTGAATTTATTCAGGAAGTAGTGGTTATTCGGATATTGTGAAACAAGCGCTAACTCTTCACTGTACACCACAACAACTCACAAGTGTATAACACAGTTCGTTAGGCGAGCTTAACTCAAAGTTGAGTTGTCTTGTAGTAAACTATTGAGTGATATAGTAAAATCACAATAGAAGGTTGAAGGATCCAGTGTACAATTTTTAAATTACAAATGTTGCGAATAAAATAATTAATTTGGTAGGTAATATTAATTTCTTGCTAAAGAGAGCAAATTATTTTGTATATAATCATGTTTAGGAGTATTTATGCTATTCTGTTTTAAAACCCAATTTAAATTTTCATTAATTCATGAATCCCCGACCGGTCCTATGAGACCGCGCTGTTATTGTTTTACAATTGTATCTCGTTTAGTGGGTATGTGATAGGTTAATTATTAAAACTTTAAAAATATGTGCCAATTGGTTTAAAAAAATAAATAATCACCGCAGACCGTGACGAAATACATGGCATGTTGAACCTAATCGGAAGTCATTTTAGTTTTAAGTCGTAGTAAGTTTTATCGGCCAGGAAATATTTAACCTACTCTTTAAAGGTCACTTCAGCTGCATCCAGCTTTTAAGTAATCTTTATATATTTAAGGAGAAACTGACTGACGCAGAGCCGAAACTACTGGGATAAGGACCGTGAAATTTTGCACAAAGCTTTCTTTAATGATGTAGGCGAGCACTAAGAGAGAATTTCTCAAAATAAACCACCTAAGGGCATGAAATAGGGGTCTAAAGATTACATGGAGAAACTTACTAACACGCGGGTGAATATTCTGGCAGAAGCTAGTTTCTTATGCGTTTTTGGAGCTACGCGAACGACATTTTTTATCAATTTTTTTGCTGGTTTTGGTAAATTTGAGCATTGTCGCGTCTATTACGAGGAAATCGATTGGCCATGCAAGAAAATAGATGAGGATTGGTTCATCATCTGCCTAGCCTTTTCCCAACTATACTGAGATCGGCTTCCAGTCAAGCCGGATTTAGCGGAATATTTACTGGCTTCTGACTATCCGTAACGACTGCCAAAGATCTACAAATGACAGCCGGAACCTACGGCTTAACGTGCTTTCTGAGGCATGGAGGAAACTCGTTATGTTAAGATGGTCACCCATCAAAAGATCAACCTTGGCAAGCGTTGCTTAGCCTTCAAGATCGACTTGTGCGGCTGTTATTATCTAGCCACGAGCTCCTCCGAGTATTGTTTCTTAAGAATAAAATACTTATATACAGGGAACGGGAAGTCAATGTCAAGATATTTTTGCAACTCTGAGTGGTTTCAAGTTTGAACATCGCAAGATATGATGCAGTATCTTAATATAGAATTCGCTAGTCCAGACAGGTAACTACTGCATCCAGTGTGTATAGAACTAATGCTGAGCTACTTAGTATCTTGCTACAAGCAAGAAAGTTTCTTGCACTTAGTTGTACTGTGTTTGTACTTATTTTCCTGCTTATAATCTCACTATTGAGACTATAACCAAGAAAATAAACTGAAGTTACAAGTTAGACTGGAAGGCCTAAAGGCCTCCCATTAGTTTAACTTCTTGTCAATTAATTATTCCTAAAAATTTACAACTTCGTCAATGAATTTTGAATAACACATAATGTGTTATTAAAAATGTCTAGATTATTAATTAATGTCGGAGAACGTTGACTAAAGCATTTTATTCAACACAGCAGTTTACTTTAAAATAATTTCAACAAGTCTTAAAGTTTTTATTGTATTTAGCCTTTCTATAATTGCGATTAGTAATATTTATTTGTAAGGTATTAATATATCCCTCTATTCTTTTGCAATCGGATGTAAACAATACTGTCATCAGCAAAAAGGTTCAGTCCGTAGCGCAGCGGACTTCAGGTCATTAATATACAATAATGTAAATAGGGGAGGTCCCAACACGCTTCCCTGGCTAAGAATAGCACATTGAATTATCCCGGGAGTAAGTTCCCTTGAGATAATTTTCTACTGTCACGTGAGCCGTGGAAAAAATAGATGCAAAAATATAATACAAAATTGCCTTAACTTCCGTTAGGGGTCGAATATTAATTTACGAAAAAATAATAGAAAACTCAAAATTTAACATATTAAACCTCCATATCTTCTGCGTGTACTGGGCTATAGGAAGCTCTAGGCATTTCCGGCAGTACGTTTCAGTGTGACCTATTTGTAACAATAGTATGCCCAAAAAGACGAAGCTTGGGTCTTATTGGGGACATTACTAGTGGACTGCAATGTGAAGGCATTTTTCGATGACATATCTTAAGTTATTTACAAATTGATTACATTTAAAACATCAAATTCGCACAAATTAGGATTTTTACACCTCTCACAAAATTTACTATTATGTCAAAAATAAGAATGACTAATGGATGCACTTATCTTTTTAGTTGGTAAAACCATCTTAGTGCGAATCACATATTTTTGTAAGTAATTTTTAAAGATATAGATTTCCTGTCGATTTTCTTGAGGAAACAATATT
Source organism: Mythimna separata (assembly GCA_030763345.1). Lineage (NCBI taxonomy): Eukaryota > Metazoa > Arthropoda > Insecta > Lepidoptera > Noctuidae > Mythimna > Mythimna separata. The sequence goes on along the minus strand of CM061167.1, from coordinate 12,658,735 downwards.
TGTATCTTTCAGAAGAAAGAAAAAGCGAAAATGCAATGACTTCGTCAAATAAGTAATGATATCGACGACATTATTGTTCAAGCCACAGCTGTACAAATTGAGTTCGCGACATAGAGATCGCTTCAAGAACTCTAATATCGACCAAATCCTGAAAGAGTACAGCGGCTTTATCTTACGCCTTCCCCTTATCATCCGGAAAAATAATGGCACTGAGCCGAAAAGTCATAAAGATAGAAGAAGAATAAGTACAATAAAAAACGGCAAAAAATCACGTTTAAAGTATGGGAGCCCCCTGAAATATTTATTCTATACTGTTTTTTAGTATTTGTTGTTATAGCGGCAACATAAATAACATCATCTGTGAAAATTTTAACTAACTACAAAGTTTGGGAGACAGCCTGGTGACAGACGGACGGACAAACAGACAGACAGTGGAGTTTTAGTAAAAGGATCCGTTTTACACTTTGGGTACGGAACCTTAAATCCTCCTGCGCCAGGACCAGCGTATCGTCTGTTGTCGTGCAGACAAGACGCTGGTGATGGCGGGAGGTGGTGGCTGGTGGTGGTCAGATCTGTCTGTCAAATAGGCAGGTCAGCACCTGATGATACCGGATACAAGTCCAAAACAGGGTATTAAGAGCATTGGAGATGTCTAAAGACGCTGCTACCTCCGTCGTGAGAGCATTATGGCATCTGCCGTGGAACACCCCCTGCGAAAGCCAAACTTGCTGTCCGCAAAATCTGGCACTACCCGCACCGGATGCACGATGTGATGGTGTTCAGACGGAGAGCCCACAGGGCGTCCCAGCTTTCCATTAAGGAAAATGGTTTCTGCGTCTTATTGGAGGAAGATCTGGCACATAATTAACGGTTCAACGTACTGTCCGGGGCACTCGCAGCTAACTTCACACACGCCTTGAACTTTGGTTCAAAAAGTACATTTTTATTTGTTCAACGCTGGGGTATATTTGGGAGCACAAAGCTCGTGGTATTTACTTTCAGACTTGTCGTGTGTTTTATATTCGCTCAACCAGACCGGTGGCGGCATCGGTCCCTCTTTTATTTGTATTCTATTCACAGAGAAATAAGTGAAAAATCGTGATATACCTACGTTCGTGTCAACTTGAATACAATCCACAATGGTTTGAATTACAGGGTTACCTCAAGTCTAAAGTGTATCTACTATAAGGTTAAGGATGATTATGGCTTAAAGATTATTATCTCTCATTAGATAGGTACCTACACAGAATCTATAACCATCACATCACATCATGTATCTTAATGGAATGTTTTAACGGCTTCGGAGGATGCACAAAAACATCTGATTCGTCTATGTTAATAGTTTTTAGGGTCTCAAAAGTTAACGGTCTTCCCCAACTTTAACTGTGAATTTACAGGAGCTCGTTAAAGTTCTGCTGCCGTGTAAAACACTTGAACAACATTTATACCGAAGTGGTCTTCGGTTGGAAATGGATGCGCTCATAACGATAGCTTCTATCTTACGGATCGTCCTAATAGTAAAAGAAGCTCTCGTGAAAACATAATCGGTTCGTTCATTTGGTCGTCAAACTCAAAAAACCCTATGTCAGCCATTCAGTTTGACGAACAAAACTGAACGCAACATCCTCTTTCTATTAAGTCCTTAGGAGGTTTCCTATAACCAGAGCAATTGCCGCAAGAACAGCACTGTTTTAATATTGCTCGTCAAACTGGAACGCGACGGTGCACGAACAAAGGGAGCTTTAAGGTGTCGTCTTTACAGAAAGCAGCCATCGTGCGTTCATGTATATCGGCTAAACCACCTTCTTGGCGTATTTTCCGTACAAAGAAACTTGCTGATCGTGTATTCCTTAATGATTACTTTATCAGGACGACGCCTTTACTTTAGGTATTGAGCAAACTAAATGACATAATTATGTATGGCACGATCTCTTTGGTGGGGGAGACAAGATTAAACTAAGATTTGAAGAAATCGTCATCAAAATGACTTCTTCCACTCTGGGCGGATGCGGGGTCAGACTTCTAGTGAATAAAACCCACTTCTGTTCCTTCTTTGCCCTAATTTCATTGGATAATATTATAGTACTTATTACACCTATAATAGGTACTGTTTGCGGTTTATACAATGGATTCTTGTGTTACATTGACAATATGAATTTCAAACGACTGAGGAAAAAATATTCGCACTTCCAAGCTTCATCTCGGAGCGGTTCAAACGTTCGGAAATAGGTCCCACGTCGCGTTCGACGCGGATTTCCGCATATGCATAGTGGAATTGTTCACCGGAACCCATTTTCCATTTGCTTGTTGACGTAGATTTGTTTGACACGTGGATTTCGGAACTCAGCGTAGCGTTGTTAAATTGTAGATAAATAAACCTTCGACACGTCAGCTCGCTGAGGTTTACAACGAATTCATACGTCGCGTTTTGGCTCACCTATTTACCTTTTATAGTTTCAGACTTGTGGTAACGGTAGCCGTGGTAACGGCTCCGGCTTATAAGTTGTAGGTCGCGGGTTTAAACGCAGTCAAGCGCATTACTTATCACCACTGCTGTCAAAACGGTGTATGAAAATATCGTGAAGAAACCGGTATGTCCTACAACCAAAAATTTGAAGACATGTACACGGATGGTGGGCTATGGCCAATTGCCTTTTCTAGATAGGAGGCCTGATTCCCAGTTGTGGGAACTTTATAAAGCTTATGCAATTTTTTTTTATTTATTAGCTTCTATGCTAGTTTCATACTTGTATCTCTTTAGTTAAGTTCTAGAACTTAAGTATTTTTTTTTATTCATTTTATAAATTAATAAATTCAGTTTTGGTATCTTGTTGTATCATTAAACCAGGATTGGTTTGAATTATACAGCTACATATGATAACGTTTCAATCAAAATAATCTGGCAACCCTAAAATATTGGCGGTCTGATAAAATCTTCCACGCCGCACGTCTATAGGATGCATTACAGCAATTAATACTCATACGTTAAAAGCAGGTCGCACTTATTATGTAGATAGATGGTAATTTACGTCATATTACATAAGTGCTTTAATTACACTCCCTCTTACGTTTCGTTCACTATCATTGATGAACCACTACTTTGGTTAACATTAAAATTGGGAATGATTTTTTAAGAGGCAATTAAGAGGTAATCTCACAGCTGTCTCGACCGTCCTGAAGTAAGGTATTGGTTTTCGACAGTATGTAGATTTATTTTAATTTGTAAAAATAAGGGTATCTAGAACCTTATTTTTAAAAATTTAGACCTGATGAAAATTTTTGTAAGACCGTTCGAAGCGAGATAAAAGCACAATAAAAAATTTTTGGTCAAGAATCACGGTTTACGAGGGCAGTATTTCATGTATTTTTTTGATCCAGATAACTGTCACATAATTTATTTTCAAGATAGTCCAGTAACTTGAGTACAAAATAAGTATATATGAATTTCGACGTGTCCTGCTCCACCCTGGAGCTTAAAGTGTCATTGGAAAATTCCCCACCTCAAAATTCCCGCTATTTTTACGGAGCTGTCGCCATCTTGTTAGCGGCCGCGGCCCGTTGTTAGCACACAGTTTCTCAATGTGTCTTCTTCCACCGACGAGTCGGCGTTTTCTACGGTTTGTGTGCTTTGTATTGTGTTCTGTCTTGTTTGCCGATGGAATTGTGACTTATTGTGTATAGCTTGTCACGCAATAATATACTGCCGATGTTTTCAGTAAGACACACCTTGGGTTTCAAGATTCTAGCTTCTAAACCAAATCACGTCTCTCAGGGTCTATGCTCTAAATCGCGGCATTTTCATCATCGAGCGTCTATCCGCTTATGTATTAACTTTTGATAATACCACTAATGAGCACTGTATGTACCATGTTTCTCATGTAAGAGACTGTAGTGAAATATTTTTGAATTAAATGATTTTTTTTTATTTATTTTTTTACATTCTTTGTCAAGACTGGTGCGATTGCCAAAATCGTTCGCAAAATAAACGCTCTAAAAAACGTCTTTATTGTGTTGTAAATTACTCAACACCGAACGCGTGTCATATTTATGTTCAAAGTGTTTTCATACACTGTACTAGTTTTCTTTTTAATTTATTTCTACAATGTCTGTGTCGATGTGTGCCAAATAAATATTTTTCTTTCTTTCATAGATCCTTTATAATTTCTCTGCAAATATGGGTAACTAGCAGACTCGGTAAACTTCGTTCGGAAAAATGTAGTACCATTTAGTTAGCTCAAATCTTTAGTCCGAGAATACCTATTAAAGATTTTAATCAGAATCCTCGGAATGAGAACTTCCTTACATTTGAATTTTCCTTTGAATATCGTCATAGGGCTTTCAAATATTCAATAGGATTTTACCAATACCGGTCGCGGTATCAATATGAACGCAGTATTGAGTACAAAATCGTTTAGGGCAATAATTAGTCCTTTAAAATTTAGTTTTAATTTCTGATCCAGGCGTTATTATAAAAAAATATGTCTCATCGGCCCATAAGGTGTTAGCGTTACCAAAATAAAAATATTCTATATTAGCAGCACACATAAGTGTAAAACAAACAGAAACCCAGCTGTGCGCTGGGTTTTCCGCATGTCTGACAAGTCTGACATGTAGTTTGATAAACCTATCCATTGTGGGCCCGTCAGACCTTTCTGAAAAGACCTTCAGGATACTATGGCTGCTCCCCGTCACTCAGCGCATCGTTGAAGCCTATCTCTTTTTGAGAACAAAGAGATTTAACAAAAAGGTTTTAACTACATTATCGCACCATTGCGTATGCAAAATGGTAATCAAAATTTCACAGTTTGGTTTTAAGAAGCATACCTAAGTGCAATGCATTTGCAATGCATTTAAAGCCATTGCCTGAACAAAAGTATTAAAAAAATGTTTGTTTAGTTTGGAAATTTTACATATCTATTCTATTATTCTCGTACTTATTCCACATAAAGAAAAATGTATGATAAGTTTTAATGTCATTCTTTATCTTGACGAAGCAGTCAGGCTCAGAAATTACTGAGTCAATAGGTACCTACCTATTATAATGGTTTCACAGGAAGGTGACCTACGCGGTTAAATTCTTGTGAACAGCTACTAGATATATATACGGAATATAATTAAGTACAGAATAAATGATAAGTTCTTATAACCTAATATCCCCGTCAAAATCCGTTCCAATTTGGAGATATTTCCCTACCCAGAAACAAGTCTCTCGGTCGCGGAAAAATAAAAAGTAGCGTACGTTACTCACAATATCTTTAACTATATCCCAGATTTTATTCAACCATTTTGAAGACGCGTTCCGTGATTTGAAATCCTATTCCTGGGAGAAAATAAAATGTGATCTAAGTTGCTATTCGTAACATCTATGAGTAAAAGTCCCGTTTAAATCGATCCAGCCGTTTTGCCGAGACAGATACGACGAAAAATTTTAAAATGGTACTTTTGTTTTAGGCATTTAGTAAAAAATGCCAATAGGTATGTACCTATTGGCATTTTTTACCCGGTATGTACCCGGTATGTACCCGGGATAATGATATTACGGGATCCAGGAATAACGGTATTGAACTCTCATTTGCATATAAGCACATTGGATCTTGGAATGACTAAATGTTTAGCGAAAATCGTCAAATACTTTTCTACTCATCGCCTCCAAAATATTTCAAGTCATTGTGCAAATCTTTCAATTTTCTGTGAAGTACATTCAATGCGCGTTTCTGCGCATTGTGTATTTTTCCCTGATTATAATTTTAGACGCTAGATATTAAAACTTTGCTGATTGTGGAGCTTTTTGAAATTTTATTATATGTCGGTCATTCAATAGATTCATTGGTTGGCTTTAAACTAGCAATTTATAGCATCCTTCTTACTCATTTTAAGAAGGATTCCGTAAATAAGCTGCACACTGCAGAAGAAGGAACTGCTATCACAATGTTGCGTCACCAGTTGCCAAAATCAAAGATATATAGAACAACGTCTTCCTAGTTTCGCCGGTGTAATCTAGATAATATTAGTCACCGTTTCCATCATTAATGGCCTTCATTATTGTATAGTAGACTTCCTTCTGTTGCGGTTTTAACAGGCGTACATTTGTTTGAACTGATTAGTTTAAATCAATTCGGACATATTCTCGATTGAATACGTCATTCAATCCATGATTGACGTGTGGTATTCCTAAATTGACTAACAAACTACACTTGAGGTTAAATATGTATAGGTATCTTCTGTGTTTGCAGCAGATAATCATTTTTGTCAGTCATGGTCTTTACTGACTTTTACAGTATATTTTTGGTACACTTCGTCAACCATACACGGTTATTGAGGGATGACGCTGACATACGGTCCATGAATCATATTCGTTATATTAAACATCGTGTATGTAGGTCAGGATTCGTTTCGAGATCTCGGCAGTTTTTTTTTCTACTAACCAAATAAGAATGTGTGCATTACGGAAAACCTCGTTTTTGTCCTTCGATTGAATATCTACATCCAGTATCAAGTATCCCCAATGTTGCGTTACTTAACAATGTAGTTTATCAGGGGCCGTAGTTTTTCTTTGAAGACACGTGCGGTAATGCCGCGCTAATCCTTTGATGTTTGTCCGAGAGGCAGCACTGAATGAATGGTATTTACTTCCACTACTTGCTTTATTTTCTTTCAAAGCCATTTCCTTTATTTCATTTTCATGCCATTTTACAGTTTTATTGTCTTCTGTTAGCGTATAATTTTAATTCCTTACATTGCTCTATTCCAACTTGTTTGTTTACCTCCTGTAATTCTACTTGACTCGACGTTGTCGTTTTCTATGTTTCCTTTTAACGGAGCTTTTAGCTAAGGATGTTGAATAGCTTTTATTCTAGTATTAGTAGTAGTAAGCTTAGGATTTGCTACAAATAAATCGTAATGCGCATGTAGTCATTACTTTTGTTTTGTAGTAGGTACATAACTCTAATCAAATTCTATTTGGGCTAATATGCCCAAATAGATTTTTATTTTTCTTTAAATTTTTATTTAAACTTTATTTAAATTATTCTGTTGTCTTGAACAACAGTTCTCATAGAACAAATTTATCTGTTTATTTTTTTTACCAATTTTGAGGTAATTGGTACTACCTACCTTAAATGAATTAAGATATAATTTGATAGATTATAGATAGAACTGTAGCTTTAAGAATAACCTTTGTTTTGCAACTTGTTTTTGAAAATAAAGTCTGTAAAATCATCTTTTATCTGCCTAAAAATACGATAGACCTGATTTTTTAGGTATCCTATAACAAATAAAATCAGAAATGATATTAGTTTTCAAAATATTGATCACGTTACTATCTGAAGTCATAGGATGAAACTGAAGGGGCTTACTCTTCTATTATCTATAGTGAAACACCGGTTAAGTGCGAGTCTGACTCGCTCGCGAAAGTTCCGAACCGTATCGAGACCCTCGCAATAAATCCTTTCATTTGATATGACGCACGGTACACTTGGAAAATATTTCTTATTTTATTTCATCCCCATATATAAGTGACCCCCGAACTCCGAATTTATTTACGTTACATGTGCGTGAAGAGCTGTGGTGGCCCAGTAGTAACTGCCCCGACTTGCAAGTTGTAGGTCGCGGGTTCAAACCCAGCCAGGAGCACTATTTTGTGAAATTTATTTCGTCACCGCTGCTCTCAAAACGGTGAAGGAAAACGTGAGGAAACCAGCATGTCCTAGAACCGAAAATTCGAAGACATGTGACATCCATCAACACACACAGATATTAACCGTCAAGATGACATGAAAATTTTCTGTATTTTTATTTTCAATTTTTATCAATTTCCTTTTAATAACTCATCAAAATAAGTCATCTTAAAACATAATGTGTTCGATGTGGGATGTGGTTCGTGTGGAATTCTGGAGGCGTTTTCAGAAATCAGCGCCGCGCCGCCGCCGATGACTACCACTCCACCGCGCCCATGATGGAAAAGCAGCAGATTCTGAACTTTTATAAATGTGCTCCATTATTGTAATTGCTGTTATGGCGTTTTAATGTGAGGATAAACAATAAACAATAAACAATTAATAATCAGCCTTTTAATGTTCCCACTGTTGAGACTCAGGCCTCTTCTCTAGGACAGGCAATGGGAGGAAATCCACCACACGGGCCTAATGCGATTTGATGGATGTCACATGTTTTCAAATTTTTGGTTCTTGGGTATGCCGTTGTTTTTTCAAAATCTTTTCTGTTTTGAGTTTCACAGTTTTTTCCTCATTTGATATTTACCGATAATTTTAGCATTTACATATATGTATTTTATTATTATAAGCAAAGTACTGCATTTATTCTGTTTGAAGTACCTGTTATTTGTTTATTGTCCAACCCAACCACAGCGTTGTCTTTTTTAACCCAAAGATTGACTGATAGAGGACGTCTTGTTGCAATAAGTCCACTTGAGTACCACTACTGTAGGTACATGAAGTTTAAATAAATACCTAAGTAAAATTTATACTTGACATTTATATTTGTAAATTAAGAAAACTAAATCAAGTAGGTACGGGTAATCATGCCTAAAGCTAATTATATAAAAGCGGGTGCATTCCGTCCAAATATAAGTAATATAATAATTTGAAACTCATTTCGAGGAGCTCCTGAACGAGGTCAACGAAGTATATCATTGCAAATCTTATTTAAACGTTACGAGTGGAGGAAGGACGTTGAAAATACCTACGAGCACGAATTTTATATGTATGTTTATATTACCGGCAATCTGTATAATCCGGTATTCTATACAGTACCTAGGTAATGTATACAATACCGGAATTATACAGATTGCCGGTAGCAGATACCATATTTAAGTTAAACAGAAAGTTTATACAAGTTCATCATTTATACAAAGAATTTTTGAAGAAATTTTCAATAGAGATTTTTACATAGGACTGTCAAAGGCCTCGAAAATCCGTTTTTTTATCTTTATGTACGAGTAGGTATATATCTTTCTGTCCATGTACATGTCATTGTATACCTCCTAGACATCGATTTTGATGGTTTTTTGTGTTTTTTGAAAGCGTCCTTAGATGGCTTAGAGAGAAGCAGCAACTGTTGTGTATCGGTGGCGCAGAAATCGCTCATCAAACAACTGTATGCTCTACTATAAATTTTTAAAATAGTTTACTTCTATAATGTACAACAACATGGATATGTTCCTTAGCACTTTTAAAGTAGAGAGGTAACGGCTGTAAAAGTTCGGGGGTAAGGAAAGTTTTGTATCCGAACCTCTTAAGGGTAGTAAAAAGTGTGTTAATTTTTTTTATGCCCTATTTATACTCTTGGTTATATAATGTCTAGGTGATGGAGTAGGTATCAAGTGGTGGCGGTGGAAAAGGAAAAGGTGGAAATCATTCAATGGCTTTTCCCGTTCTGGGCGGAGTCGAAGGGTGTGTCAGACTTTTACTGACTAAAACCTCTCCTGTTCCTTTTTTGTTTTTGTTCCAGGGCCACGGGGCTCATTTTCACTTAACCAATGGTGCACACGAATGGCACTGTAGCTTTATCGAGTGTAGCTACCCTGCAAGTTGCAGATATGCATGAACATATAATATGCCCGTAAAAGAGTTATTTTTACGCTCTTCAAGCACCGCGCGAACTTGTGAGCCAGCATAAATTAACTTTCTTAGATATAGCCTTCTATCTCCGCAAGCTTCGTTTTAACTAAGTCTTTTTTATTATTATGGACAGACTGGCAGACAAAATAGTTAGCAGCTCGTCGTCGATGATCAAGACTTTGAAGCTTCGACTCGATATGAGCGCATCATTACCAACATCATAATTAAAAATATTTTTTTTACACAGGCCTACATGGTCACTTATAAAACGTCAAAAGCTAGTGCACGGTTTCAATTGGTGGTTTCCTATGAAGAAGAACCGGTAAGTAACTCCATGGTTCTCTTTTCGAAAAACTCCAAAATACCACCGCTGACCACCGCAGTCTTGATACGTTTGACGTTCCGTCATACGCAGATAGGCAATCAGTGATTTAATTACCCGTTACAGTTCAGTGACAACTGACCAATACAGTCGTAACATGTGTATTGTGTAGTATCCGTATCCGGTACACAATTTATCTTCCGCATTAGTTAGTTGTCCTTGCTCAATCAACCCGGTATTCTGATAGGCTTGACATTTACAATCAGTTGGATCCAAATGGAATGAGCGAATCAGAATGAACACATGAATAAATTCGTTTTCATAGATGATTAAACAGGCTTTAAATTATAAGATTTTAGTGAATTAGTTAGATACATCAGTATCTGTACTCCACACTGTACTCGTATGTAAATTAAATTAGAGTGACTCTTTATAATAACATTTTTTTTAAATGAATGCATAAGAAAGCATATTCGATACGTATAGAGAATGCATTTATATTTTTTGTCTTTTACAGCTAATCTCCAATAAGTACGTCTGGACTTATTTAGACGGGATTTTTTCCCATGGAAGGTACTTATAAGGATTAACATAAGCAACTTTAAATTTCCAAATAATAATTAGGTCACCGTGCAGAAAAATTCTAAATTGTGACCAAAATCCACTGTGCTGTTTCACGAGTTAGACGCGTACTGCACAAGCTCAGCTTAATTATATTCTACCTCATTATTTTCGACCAACTTTTGCTCATATTTGTGTGATGCAAATGTTGGTCACGAAGTTACCAGCTTCGCTTAGCGAGACTTTACATGCGTAGCTTGTTTAGCACATGTTTTGGTTTCACATTCTCCATAAAATTATGTGGAAAACGTTGTGTAACTTACTTAATTGTGTAGCTTACTATAAAACTGCAATGTGTAGTCGTTTGTTTTCTCAAACAAATAAAATAATATAAAATCAGGCAGGAGGCAATAGTCACCCATAGTCTTGACATAGTTTACGATAACCAGTTTACTTAAGTCTCCCAAAACCATGGTCCTATAATTCTTTAGATATCTATAGTTAGACCATGAACCGGGTGTAGGCGTACAGGTATAGCGGTATAGCGCGTACAGGTATAATAATCGGTTAGTACCACGTCTTATGAAAAGTGTCAAGGGACATGATATGCGAGTTGGCTACAACCCCTCGTACGCCATCCAAAGGTCCGGGACCCCAGGGTCCTGAATAAATAAATACAAAAAACACCAAATAATTTTATGCAATAACCGGACACGTGTGAGATGGCCGGTACATGTCGGATATTCCACCCTAACATACATACGGAACGTATTGGGAACACATTACTCTTGTACAACTAGGAATTTGCTGCCGGAGTCTGTTTCAAGATAGCTGCCAACTAAGTAAGTCAAGAGTGAATAGGTTACGTCTAGGCAAACGTGCCTCAACGTCGACCACTTCTGCGGTTACTAACAAGTAAGACAGTGGTCAAACGTTACCTATGTAAATTAGAGAAATTTTTGATTAATTCTCTCTGTCTTCATTATTCGTTTTGGTTAGAATTTATACCAATTTTCAAGTTTTTAACCTTTTTAGGGTTCCGTAGCCAAATGGCAAAAATGGAAAAGTAGAGTTTTATAAAGACTTTCTAGGAAAATTATTTTGAACTTGATGGGACGAATAGTTTTTGAAAAGTCGGGGACACTTATTGTGACGGACGAAAAACTACGGAACCCTACACTGAGCGTAGCCCGACACGCTCTTGGCCGTTTTTTTAACACAAATATAAGGGCCTTCTATACAACTTTTGGAACCCCCTAAAATGATATTTTGGGAGAATTAAACAAAAAAAATTTGAATGCCTTTATTATTTACTTAGGTCACTAATTGTGCCAACTTTTAATTGTGCCACAATTGTGAATGAGAATTTGCTTACAAATGAATTTCCCCTTTTCACTTCCTCAAAGGTTGAATTTTCAAAAACCCTATTTTAATGGTTCTCTACGTCACAAAACAAGGCTTTATACATCATGTTCCTAGTCCCAGTTTCGGCTACGCGTTGGTCTGTCAGTTAGTCAGTTTCTCCATTTATATATTAGGGAGATTTATGCAAGTTCTTAGCCTAATTCCTAATCGACCTAATTTAATGCTTTAACTTGGGTCGGTAACAAAATGCTTCATTTTACGTACGTACTAGCTCCTGCCAGCGGCTTCACTCGCGTGAAAGTAGATTTATTCGTTCCAACCTTGGACCCTCGTTTCATCCCCTTAGGGAGTTAATTATCGAAAACCCTTTCTTATTCTTTGTGTAACATCATAAAATAAATCTCTGTGTAAAATTTCAGCGTTCTAGGTCCAAGTGTTTGAGGCTTGAGTTTGCCTTTTTTATACATTGACGCACTGTATATAAAAAGCGAGCCATGAAGACCGACACTACAACCCAAAAAACTTCACCGCGTGTAATTTTTGTAGGTTCTAACCTAATTAAAACTAGTTTTTTTAAACTGTATCTTAAAACCGTTATTTTAATCAACCCCGATGACATGTTTGATAAAAGAAAGATGAATTAATTACTTTTTAATAAAAAATAAAAAAACTGATTTCACAGATCGAATTATTTCTCATATCTACTTATAAACTTACCAGAAATTCATAGATCCACTGATTTCTCATATTTATAAGCTAACCAGATCTGTTCAAATAAGCTCCAAATTCCAAATACGTGTCTTAGTTTCGCAAGTAGGGCACACTACTGTCATGTATGCCTGGTTCACCATACACAATTATACACACTGCTATATTTTCAACAAGCCCATTCTGCTTGCCTTATGATGTATGAGATTATGTTATACAGATGAGAAGCTTATTATTTTGACAGGTTTATCTCGTTTTTGGGTGCAAAGCTTCCGTAGCCGAGCATAATAAAACGCCTGCCGCTCATAATATCGTACTTCTAACCGTAGGGAACAGGATATTAATTTTTGACTGACACAATATTCAAGTTTATATTTGTAGTCATGTTTAAGGGGGGAAAGAAGTAGCCACGTTCTAAAACAATCGAAGCAAAAACAATGTGGTAATAATATAATATATAATATAATATAATATAATTTATTTCCAGAAAAAATATTACAAGGTTTGACGTAATTATTAGCTAGGTTACAATGGTTCAAATATAAATAATAGCATCCGCTGTCGAACTAGGTTAGGACCTGTATTTCGACATGCGGCGCCACTCCCCGATCAGAACAAAAACTAGCTTATACTATTTTACACAGAAATCAAGATGGTGTGATGAAGTTGAAATAAATGGAGTGTGAGAGTGCCTCTCTTTGTATATGGATGTAATGTGTGTGTGTGTGTGTGAGAGGGTGTGTAATTGTTCAGATATCTGATTCATGAATACTGATTCATATTAAATGATTTTATCCAGCTTCCTGGTATATACCAAGTATATAATTTGTTTTTATTGCATTATTTATTTTATTCTTTCATTGTTATTATATATTATTATAACTCATTAATTGATTCAATCTGTACGTCAATATTACCGTAAAACCGCCAAAAGCTCCTCAGTATACTTGTATTCCAAAGTTAGTAACCAAGCCACAACAGTTTTTTTGCATTTGTGTTTATTAAGAGAATAGATTTTAATAATATTATTGATCTTATTATACAAAAAAGGACCCAGTGAGCAAAAGAACTTCCTGATGAAAGCAGTGTGAAACCGTTTATGATATTCACAAACCCTATTTTTGCGTCGTTGCGTATTGTTTTGGGGATTAAAAGGCAATTCATGATGTTGCTTCAATATTACGGCCGAAATAAACAACTGTCTAACTGTAAGCACTTCACAGTCTTTATAGAGTAGTGCTGTAGGGTACAAGTATGGACGAAAAGTGCTTACCTTAAGTACAGCACGTTGAGCGATTTCGAGACGTTTTATAATTGTAGCCGGAGCGCCACCCCAGACAGTGATACAATACGAAAGCAACGACTGACAGAGTGCGAAATACACTTGCTTTATAAGTTTAGGTTCAGCAACGTATCTTAACGTTTTAAAGACAATTATAAGCTTGCGGATTCGTCCGCTTAAAACCTCAATATGTTTAGCAAAATTTAAATTTTTATCTAAAATTAAACCGAGATATCTAATATGCTCAGTTTGTTCTACTTCAGGACAACAGCAGTTCTGGACATTAGATTTAGGTTCCACGCAACTATGAGCTTTTAAAACATGGTCATCTGAAACTCTACTTTGGTTACGGATGGTAAAGGTCATATACTTTGTTTTATCAGCATTTAACGTCAGGACGTTATCGGCGAGCCATATAGTTATATCGTTTAATGCATTCTGAGCAGCTTCGTAAGTTTCTTTCCAAGTACTTGCTGAAAGTAAAATTACCGTATCGTCTGCGTACGATATAACTTGTCCATGCAAGATATTTTTTTGACATAGGTCATTTATATACATCAAGAACAAAGTCGGCCCCAATACGCTGCCTTGCGGAACACCAAATGTTACTGGCAAATCGTCGCTTACGTAATTCCCTATTATTGTAGCCTGACAGCGATTAGTAAGGTAGCTTGTAAACAAATCCAACTGCTTGTCTCGTATGCCAAACGATTCGAGCTTATTCAGAAGCATGGGGACAGAGACCGTGTCAAAGGCTTTGGCTAAGTCCAGAAAAATAGCCAAGCACTTTTTTCTGTCATCTAAGTTGATGGCAATATATTCAGTGACAGCATGGACTGCATCAGAGGTGGACTTAAGGCGACGAAAGCCATACTGATTTTTAGATAGCAGATTATGGGATTCCAAATAATTGACTAGTCTATTATTAATTAGTTTTTCCAGAATTTTAGCAATAGAAGAGAGTAGGGAAATTGGCCTGTAATTAGTGACACGATCCCTGTCACCACCCTTGTGAATAGGAACAATTATAGACTTTTTCAGTTTATTTGGGAATACTCCTTCGCTAAAACAATTATTAAATAAAAATGTAATAGGAGCCACCAAAAAGTCTTTAAACTGTTTGAGGAATCTGTTCGAGATCCTATCCCATCCAACAGCGCAATCATTTTTTAGACTTGTAATTAAATTAGCAACTTCATTATGGTCGATTTCCGTCAGTACAAAAGAATAAGATGTCCCAGAAAAGTTATTGGGAGCATTAGTAGAGTGCCTACTACTCCTGGAAATATTTTCTGCCAAAGTTTTGCCAACATTGACGAAGTAATTGTTGACTAACTGGACAGACTCTTGTGGGGTAGAAGCCAATTTTAATAAAGTATTTGGAGCCTGGTTTGTTTTAGCGGTGTTAGTGATTAACTTGATTGCCTGCCAAATTTTTTTATTATCCTTTCCAGCTTTAGATATTTGATCTTTTTCGAATGCTCTTTTAACTTTCCTTAATATTAGATTACAGTAATTTCTGTAGCGCGTATAAGTGGTTCTCAGGATTTCGTTATTAGGAGATTCCCTAAGTTTGCGATGTAATCGGTCCCTATTTCGCATGCAGCGCATTAAACCCGGAGTTATCCACGGCTTTATAATTTTCTTTCGCCCTGCTAAGGGTATTGATTGAGTATTCTTGTCTATAACCGTCGTCACAGATTCAATAAAGTAATCCAAAGAATAATTTGGATCTGAGGATTCGTATATGGGAGTAAAATCAATTTTAGCTATATCCAGTTTAACTTGTTCGAAATTTATTTTATTTATAGTTTTTATAGAGTAATTACGCGATTGTTTTTTATATAGGCATAATAAAACCGGTTTGTGATCAGTCAACGTAGCGTGGATGACTAACGTGGTTGCCAAAAATTCCGTTTTTAGCAACACATGGTCAATACAAGTGCCACTGGCTTCCCGAGTGACATAAGAGTGGGCTGGTAGCAATGAGTGATAGGCCGCAAGCGTCAAGTATTGATCTATATTTCGATGTGGTTTGGCCGAATTTATAGAAACATTGATATCCCCTATTATAGCGGTAGTTTTAAAATGCTTGATTTGATCCAAATTATTATTCAACGAGTTACAAAATTGGTCTAAATTTGTATAGGAGGGGGATCGATATATAGCGATGATGGCAATATCGCATCCTATTTTAATAAGTAGGGCATTAGCTTCTGTGATGGTAAGTTCTTCTACCGTGATGGCAAGTCCTTCCCTACTATAGACCACTACACCGTCATTCTGTAAGATGTTTTTCTTCGTAGAAAAAACTTGATAACCTTGTAGGCTAGGAATAATGGGCGCACAAGATAACCAACATTCTGTTAATATAAGTACATCTAAATCTAGTTTAAGTCGAGTCAGTAATACTTCAAATCCTGGCAAATTCGAATTAATACTTCTTATGTTTTGTGTAAGTATAGTAACACCGGATACAGCATTAGGCATCAGTCGACAACAGTCTTCTACGTTGCACTCGAAACTTTTTGACACGTTGTAATTATCCAGATCCTCAGGTAAATCACCATTACTATCGAATTTTAAATAAATTGGAAATATATTCGTCTATAAAAGAGGACAATAAGTCAAAATGTTTTAATTGTTTAGGGCTGGAAATAGTTTTACACAAGTTAAGAGGAATAAGAAAAGTGTAGTATTCATGGGTAAGCGAATTGATATAATGTGATAGTGTAATTATGTATTGAGTGTAATTTATACTGGAGTTGTAATTATATACTATTGACAACCAAAATAAAAAATAAAAAAGAGCGCATGCAAAAAGTACTATGTGTGAAAAACTTCCTTCACAGAAAATGATAAAAGTATACTTAAAAATTAGTCATTTTACATTTTTTAACCTTTCCAAGTCTGATTCAGATTCAATTTTAATCTGTGCCCAGCCGGTGCTTTTACGAAGGTAAACTATTCCTCTCGAAGTCCAGCAAAATTCATACCCATATTCCTTCTGGAATGCTCGAGCCAAATAGAAAATTTTCTGTGTTTTTTGCGTCAGGGTTTCAGCAACGAAGACAGGTTTCACGGTATCAGTCTTTATGAAATGAGTTGTATTTAATTTTTCACCCTTTTGCTTGGTTTTATTGAAGGCTTTTACTGCAGATAACACCTTTTCTTTCATCAGTACAGAGGTAAATTCAGTAATTATCGGATTTGAAGAGTCCTTGGCCGTTATACGGTAGATATCCTTGATATCTGAATCCTTAATATTAATATTGAGTGTTTTTCCCATTTGTTGTGCTATTAGGCATAGGTCAGACTTGGTTTCGTTCCTGTCAGGTTTCATCTTTGGAATATTGCGAATTTCAATTCCTGATGCCCGTGTTTTACGCTCTAAGGTGTCAATCCTCTGCTCCAACAAACTAATGCACTTTTTATCCTCCTTCTTTGCGTCTTCCAGTAGTTTAATGCGAGATAAAATTTCGTCATACTTATGAGACATTGTCTCGACAGATTTAGTTAATTCGGCATTCTGTTCCCGTAGACTATTGACAGAAACAAGTAAATCTTGAAAGCGTTCATTTTGCTCGTTCGAGAGAGTATCGAACATTTCCTGTAGAGAACTCATAAAACTGTTAATGTCATCGCCATCAAACTTGCGTTTTTTTCGATCCGTAACATTCATGGTAAGTTGATGTAGATTTGGTTCAGACAGCGATACCGAAACGCTTTTTCCAACAATCGCTATCGCATCAACGCTCAGCGTATTCGCCGACTTTTGCGACACAGGCGGCGTAGGGGCGTTGTGGAGTGTAGGCGGGGGCGAACGACGAACTGACATGATGACCGCAATGTAACAGGGCCACAGTAATCAGTAGGTGGTAAATAAGCTCCTTTTCATTAAATGTAAGATCAAATTTAACAGGGGTCCAATATCCTGGGCACGTATCGACGATTTAGTACAAATTTAGCGGTGGCCACTATAACGTTGACCCCTGGTAGACAGGTACTCACACGTATTCGGCAGTATACACCCGTCGGTGGTGTGTATTTATGTGCACTACTGTTCTAAGAAGCTTTTGCTATGTACTAATGTTTATAAACAATCTTAAGAATAAGATTTCTTCCAACTTTCATTCATGTATACTTAGTTTTTAAAATAACATAAAAAAAAAGTACAAAAAGTGCAAAAACACAAATCGACCAATTCTTGAGAATCGAACTTGCGACCTTGTCAACGGCGGAGCGCTGCCAATGCCGCAGTGCTGCGATACAGTGTTAGATCGCACTCAAAAATGCGATCTCACGCGAGGCGTAGTAGGCGCTGTGGTTCGTATCTTCAGTGTTTATTAATGAGTCCAAAGTTCAAATCAAGCACTTTTTAGTAATGTTGGTGTTGGATAAAATGTTAAACTTGTTTTTTGGAAAGGATATAATTGTTATTTCACAATATTCTTCACCCAGTTTGTCACTTGCTCACTTATGTTTATGTAACTGTACTTTTCTCGTATGAATAATTACTTTTTACACTGATTTATAATTTAAAATTGCGAGAGCAAAAAAAACACGTCTGTTCACTGTGACACCGCGAGGGGGGGGCCTGGTAATTTACTTACAATTTAACAAAAAAAATATAAGTACTCTAATGAAAACATGGGCACTTCTGTCACTCTCGAACTTGCAATAGAAAAAGCTTACTCAACACACTTATTTGAAAACTGACTCCTACGTCATATTTATTTCGCACTAGAGTGGTATTATATTCTGGTTAGCCCCCACGACTTCAATATAACAATACATAAGGTTGGCTTGCTTTTTTTGAGTGTGTTGAAATACGTCGTTTGATACACGTGGACATATATCATTACAGTCTCTCGGCTCAATAACGACCTCGCCTTCAGCATGAGCGTATCTTCCAACTCGGCTGCAATAACAACTTTTGTTCCATTTTTGTTGTTTTTTTTTTATTTATAAATGTCTCTATAATAAGCGTATAGAAAATGGGCACAGGTGCATAGGTATTTTTAATTTAACTAATGTTAGGTAACATACAAACCATAATACACCTTTACCCATATCTACATAAGGTTTTAGTCCATTTTGTAGGAAATAGGCTGGGCATAACAGACTGAAACCTACATGGTATTATCTGCTATTGAGCCGTCCGTCTGTGCAGGTGAGAACTCCACATTAAACCGGCGCAGCGGCGTCCGTCTGCCCGATGATGAATAGCCTTTGGGGAATTAAATTATGAAATTTCAACGTACACTCCCCGGTATGCATCCACCGTAAAACCGATAAGCTTGCATCGTTGCGTCAATATTTAACGCTTTAGCCCTGAGGCCCTACTATGAGCTTGTAACACGATCCATTTGACGACCTAAATTGATCTTTTAAAGGAATGGATAGGGTGTATCGCTTCATCCCTCTTTCTTGTTTGACCGTGACATTTTAGTGCCAATATAGCCTTCTGGTGGTTTAGTTCAGCCATTTTAGTGCCTTCTGGGGCCTTACCATAACGTGGTAAAATGTCAGGTATGCAATCTTGATGTTTTTTTGACAATAGCTTTATCAGCTATATGAAACAAAGTCTCCAACGAAAAACCAGTGCATTGGTGTCGTGTTGAATGTATTGTAAGACCATCGCTACTACCGGTGTTGAAATAACAAAATCCGAAAGTAACAGAAGATACATCAGAGAAAAGTAGCAACAAATAACTCAGGTACATTAGTTTAAATAAAATAAATCTTTATAGTTTACGGCATCATTCTTGAAATTTACCATGATTGCATTCCATATCATTTTATGAATTTACACCCTTAATTCAGTTTCAGAACACATGCACAACTACTTGACTCATTAAGTACTCGTAGTTCATGTACTGATGCTTATTTTTAATAGCAGTTATAAATATGGCATGAACTATTCTCATTAGTAAAAAATAGTTTTAATCCTTTAGCACAACAGACTTTTTAAAATGCAATACCACTTAAATTGGGCTTAGCTACATTTACTTGTATAACTCCTTCAATCTGTTTCATTGTTTTACATGTAGAGAATTTTGTTTAAGAAGCTTTAGAGATTTTAGACACAAAAATGCTTAAATTTTTGTCCAATCTTCTTTTATTTTTATCTTGTGAAATAAATATGACAGTGGTTGCAGTTTTTAATTTAATGTTATTACTGTCAGAAAACCATAAAAAACACAGAGCGTTTTACGGTTTTCCGTGCATTAGAAAATGATTTTCTAATTTCATATCTTTAAGTAGATAGCTTCTAGAGACTTCAAAATAGTTTAAAAAAAAGATCATACGTATAGGTGTAGTCATCCTAAAGTCTTCCGCTTAGAAACGCATTCAGCCATTTCTTCATAAAAATATGATAAAAATACAGTGAATGAGCGATAGATAGTGAATAATAATGCGATGACGAGCTATTACTTTGCCAATAGCCTTCATAAAGGCAGGACTCATATCGATTAAGAAAGTTTTATTAGTTCTATTCGGGTTGCGATATTAAAAACGTATAGAACAGAGATTTTGCAGATAAGGGAAAGTTCTACTTACTTCAGTGCCCTGTGGAAAGTGGGTATCAGTTACGTGAGCAAAACACTGGATTAAATTGTGTTGTCTGAAACTTGAATCCATTGCCTTTACATTTAACTACGCAAGCAAGAAGGAGCTACCGTTTTCATCTAATATGACAGTATCTTCACCTTGGTTTTATTTTCTAAGTAAAAGTATATTTTAAGTGTGTAGGAAGATTACTTTATAGTCTAAATTCGCTCGCTAGGTGCAACATGCACTTACTTTACTACGTGCTGTATTGTCATTTACCATAATTATTTAAATATGAAGTTAAGCTTTTTTTAACAATGAAGGTTTTGGCTGGACTAATCAAGCTACACTACACATACTAATGTACACATTAAGTTATACGAATTCAACAAAGAAAACAAGAAGTTATACGGCTCAATAATAGAACTGTTGTGAACTATAAATCAGTAGAGAATAGTTTTAGAATCAAATTCCCATGAAAAAGTAATATTCAATCATAAATCTTTTGCAATACGGTAACGGACAAAGGCAGCACCGGCATCGATATTGAATATTGATCGTTTATTCGTATCTGATTGTTGAAAACTCACTTAATTACAAGATAAATTAAATCCCTGAAACAATCCAAATGATAGTAGTACCATAGGCTAGTAACTTTTATAAGTTCGTCCTCTAAGATACGTTTAGAAAGAAGACACGCTATGCCGTAAAAACTAACTAGTATTTCTAACACTAAAATCAGTAATAGTAGAAACACATAAAAGATGCTCATTGGGAGACAAGCGTTGAGAATTGGGGCAGTTGGCACAGACAGAGGCAAGCACGCGGGGCCCATTTATGACACAAAGCTAAAGCGAAATGATAACAATTGTAATAAACCTGGGTATCTGTAGGGCGATTTCGTCGAGGCTGTCGATCGGTTCGCTGAGCGGTCGCTCGAGCAGTCGCGACGGCGCTGTGAGCACGTCTGAGTTCATGTTTCGTCTAGTGTTCGTGTTTCTGTTGTCCTTCTTTCGTAACTCCTCGGCGCGTTGTAGATTGTGGAATCGGAAGAAGAATATCGACATTATATTTCAGGTGGGGTGCACTTGTGCATGAGACTCTACTGTCAGTCTCTGTACTGTGTGTGAGTCACTGCTGTCTTGAAAGAAACGTTCACTTTTACACTTATTTAACGGAATTCATTGTTATAATTTTTGCGGTCAAAGTTTTGAGTACACGGCGAAAAAATTAAATTTGTAGTTTGAAATGTAAAATTTCTAACTTCAATGATAATTTTTCAGTCGTCTTCCAATTTGTTTTAATAAAATATGGCGATGATGATTAAATATTGGAAAAGCAAAATTTTTAGGGAAAGCAAAGAACAGTAAGTTTAAATCATAGTAGATTTAAAGAGATAGATGTTTACTGCAAATAAATTCGTAGATTATAGAAATGCGTTAAGCTATTTGTTATTATGGAGAGTGTATGATGTGGAGCCTTTCCCTCCGTTCATGACCTACATTCATTCGGGAGCGGCAGCTTGCAGGTACATAATTTATGATCCTGATCTATTCCGAGACGCCAACCTGTCCTTTATTGCTAATCGCATGTGTTTAGATAACAACAATTTCGATGGCTCTAATGGATTTCTCCATGTAGCTTTACACCACAGTTAACTATTCCAAGACAAGGGCAATAAGTCACTTAATATGACTGCATTTAATTCATTAACTTAATTTTTAAACCTAGTATTTTTTCCATTTTCTGCTGTTGGTTCTAAAGCAAATGTAATCTACTTCCAGTCGTAAAAACATAACGTTTATGTTTTATTTTTAAAAAGCATGGTTTAGATGATTATAGGTTGTGGATAATCCAATAAAAGGAAAATATATGCAATTTTCCTAGTGCTTCGAGCTTTAGCACAAGTTTTTCGAAACTGCAAACTTCAATCAATTATGTATGCTATTGGTAGAGGTCCCAACAAGATATATAAAAAATCATATTTAGCTGATAATTTGCAGTTTTATCGATTCCTAGTGAACTATTTACCGATCTACTAATCAAAACACGTTTACAAAAAAGTAGTTTTATTATTGTTTTTTTCTCATCTTAAAAATTTCAAAAAATATTCAGGTCATACCAAAAAAATATGTTTGTGAAATATCTTAATTGTGTATGTTAAATGTTTAGCTGACAGATCGAATAAAGTTATTATAAATTTGCACTTGAAGTTCAACCGTTCAACAGTCATTCCAACTAAAAAACTAGTACTTTTCGAGACAAAACAGTGCTTAAAGTTGAAATTTGTCGAGAAAGATTAAATCTCATGTTAATATCGTTGACATTTATTATGGAGGCAGTCTATTATGAGACAGTTGTCCCCCCGCGACTCTAGATGTTCTAGGGGGTGGAAGACAGCACTCAACCTTATCTCTCATTAGAGCCAAGGCTCGGCGCGCTCTGCATCTTTACGTATTTCTTTTGCACACGGTACGTACAATGGTTCTATTTGTATATGTGAATTAGACTAATTTAGCTGTGAATTGTATAAAACTGTTTTATTGTGCTTAAATACAGTCTGAAACCATATTCTGGTAAGAAATATTTGTACGCTCAGCAAGGCAGCACATAGTGAATCTTATATCTTGTAATAAGTACCATGATCATAATTATATGTATATCATGACATTTTACCTATGTGTTACAAATAAATACATTTGACTTTAAACTTCATAGTCATTTTGTGCTGATTCAACACAAGATTCGTTCGGAAGTTATTACCAATCTTTTCACAAATAAATACATAATTGATGAACCTAATTGGTTTTTCTGTGCTTATTTTATTTAAATTTTTTTCTAATCTCAATACACTTGACTGTGAGGACATTTGAATGTCAATGATCATATCTTAACTCCACGTGGGTTATTTCAATTTTATTTATTTACTTACATCATGTTCACATAATAGAAGTGACAGCAAATATGTAACCATGATTTTTGTAATTCACGTTATGTGATTTTCCATTAAATTTCTTGCACGTTTTTCTTCACAGAGATCTAGGTACCTACGCTTGGGAAAGTGCCATTTACCTTTACGTTTTTTACTGACCCACATTTTGACAATTAAAAAGTTTCTGTGAATGGTTTATTTAAAAATAAACGTGTTTGATTTTTTGAGAGGTTGATTGTGAGCAGTCAGAGTACCCAATTACACGAAAATGGTGAAAAGGAGAGGAGGAGAATATACTGTACGTGTTCATGTTGACTCATAAGAAAAGCTCAAGGGGCACTGTGCTCTTTCAAATGATGTCAACGATAATGCACAGAACAGAAAACCTCTGTGTTCATAAGAAAAACTTGAGAGACACTGTACTCTTCTAAATTATGTAGGTACACAATGATGCACAGAATATAGTCTACACAACCTCCACAAAAGATGAACACTATGATGTGAAGGCTTCCCATGTCGTCGCTTTCCGTGAACAAAAACAAGGTTCAAGAACATCTCGAACTATAACTAACTTTCTTGTGTTGTCGTGTTGGCAGACCGAACATTAACGATCACAAATTCTGAGATCACATAGTTGCTCCTCATATGGCAGTATTCAAAGGATCCTTACCCCGTGGGATGTTAACAGCTGAAAATTTTCAGTCAATACGATTTCATATTTCACTTGGAAAGCATCTGGCTGATTAGAAGTTCAAGCTGCGTTTACAAAAAAAAATTGGTGGGATTCAATAGGTAAAGATTTTTTTCGAGGTGAATCCTTTTTTTGTTTTGTTTATTTCAGATGTAACCTACGTAGAAAAACTAAGTGCATATAGCATTGCGATGCAGTTGTAAAGCGTAAAAAGCGTTTTGTGATGGAAATTACAATGTACCTACTTGTACTATATAACTTTTTCTGGTTAGCAGAGAAAATCGATTGTTATGAGACTGAAAATTGTCTTAAAATAAAATTTAAGATGGTGACATTGTCCATTCTATTGTCATTTAGGTACATTTCGAGATACACCCTGGGCGCGTCCCGACTTGACCGGTTGTGTTTTACATAGCAATTATTATCGTTACTTTTGGAGCACTCCTCGTAATCCCCTGTCCCAACGATTTTATTTATTTTTTATTTATTTATTTAACAGTTTTTGTACACACACAACAGAATAAGAAAAGAAAAAGGAGACAGAAAATAGGTACAAGGGTAATGCTTATTTCTAAAGAAATCTCTTCCAGCATACCGCGCATTTTATGTTGTTTAGCAGAATATTCTACAGCTATCACACAACTCCATTCAATCCCAAACCAAGCAGAGCTTGTGCTATGAGTACTAGACAACGGAGGTCCAATCCTCCTCACAGATACTCGTATTTTGAATGAGGACGGACACCGCCGCACCGCCGCATCGGTGTAGTTTGCGAATTGCATTCACAATTTTAGCAGTAGAATTTCTGTGGCCCTAGTGAAAAGGGATCTAAGTCCAATAAAGCCTCTTTACAAGAGACGAGAACAACACTCGACGCGCCGAATTACGAGCTGGACCTCGTTTGACACATAAACCGATACCGAATGAAATACATGTGATGGTTTTACTCGTATAGTTAAACGATTAATGTGCTTTATTATTGTTGAGTTATTTTTATATAAAGTAATTAGTGTTTAGGCTAGTGACTTATAGTAATTACAAATTCTTTGAGAGATAAGTTATACCTCTTTTCCCGTAAGTCAAATGTTAATTTAAACAAGTACATAGTAATACTGATTTCATTCCTTTATTTTGACGAAAAAGGAATGATGTCTAGTAATATATAATTTTTTATTTAATATTTTTTTTTATGAATCAGGTGTTGTTGTAATGATAAATACCAACGAAATTAAATGAGGGTGATTTATGTTAATTTAAATTAAAAACACACAAAACAAAAGAAAAAATTTTTCGTTGAAAAGAAGACCAATTTAATGTTAGGCACATTTAAATTGGTCTTCTTCCTAAGTAGATACCTAAGTAGGTTTCAAGTGACCGACTTCTTTAGTTTTTTGGTGTCAATTGGCTCTCGTTACACTATGTAATTTCTTTATTTTTAGAGATAACTTAGATCCGTTTTTACTAAACGCGAAAAGTCATTTTTGACAAAATCTAACTTTAATTAGGCTCACTTAAGACTTGCGCTGATTAGGCTAGTGACATATTATAGTAATTACAAAATGAATTCTTTGAGAATATAAGTTATACCCCTTTTCTCGTAAGTTAAATGTTAATTTAAACAAGTAATACATAGAAATATTGAAATATTCCCTTTATTTTGACGAAAAAAGAATTATGTCTAGTAATATCATCCCTTATTAAATCAGTTTTTATTAAGAATCAGGTGTTGTTGTAATGATAAACACAAAGAAATTAAATGTGGGTGATTTATGTTAATTTAGATTAAAAACACACGAAACAAAAAGTAATAATTTTTCGTGGAAAAGAAGACCAATTTAATGTTAGGTACTTACATTAAATTGGTCTTCTTCCTAAGTAGATACCTAAGTAGGCTTCAAGTGACCGACTTCTGTAGTTTTTTGGTGTCAATTGGCTCTCGTTATCTACACAATGTAATTTCTTTATTTTTAGAGATAACATGGGATCCGTGTTTAACAAACGTGAGAAGTCATTTTTGCAAAATCTGACTTTAATTAGGCTCACTTAAGACTTGCGCTGATCATGACCAGATAATCTCATGCCTAGGAACATCTTATATTGTTAAATATTACATGTCTTTTTATATTAGCCATGTTTAAAATAAAATGCTTTGTCCCCAACGTGATTTAACCCTTTGTCACTAAGGCCACAGATATACATCGCGAATGTTCACAACAAACTATAGTACGGTATCATTGAAGCACTTCATACTATTTGAATGATTCCAGTGATTATGTCAAAAAGTACAATACACGGCTTAGTTTAAATATCCTAACAATGTAAAACCTCTATTTAACGTTCACAAATTCATTATGTTGTTCGAACAATAATAAAATACTTTTGATCGGATTCATCATCTGCCTAGCCTTTTCCCAACTATATTGGGGTCGGCTTCCAGTCAAGCCGGATTTAGCTGAATACCAGTATTTTACGAGGAGCGGCTGCCTACCAGACCTCCACAACCCATTAACTGGGGTAACACGGTACTTCATGGCAAGACTGGAGTCAGATTTTACTGGCTTCTGACTATCCGTAACGACTGCCAAAGATCTCCAAATGACAGCCGGGACCAACGGCTTAACGTGCTTTCCGAGGCATTTTCCTTTTGATCGGATTACCGATATATAATATAGGTATTTGTATAACGACATAATTTCTATAGTGAGCTATTGCGTGAGGAATTAAATGAAAACGCTTTGTTAACACTGATTTAGCTATATCAGTACGTATAGCAGTAGAGTATAATCAGTGTTAACAACCCGTAGGAACCGTAACCAACAAATTGTTGAATATTATTGAAAGCACCTACAGAGTATTATTATATTTGAGATGTGATTTATAAATGGCCATCAGATGTTGCTTGAATGTACCAATTTATAACATTTAATAGGGGCCTTTATTTCACATCCAGCAAGCCATACATACGGTATAAGCAAAATCATTAATAATGCATGATTTTATATTGTTCGTAGGAACAATGTAAAGGATCCTTACACGTAATTCAAATCCCTTCTGATAGCATTGAAATATTTCACGAGTAATATTCTCACAGTGAATTACTAAGTGGCTACTGCAGAGTGGAAAAATAAAACTGCCGCCAATAGGAGTAAAGGTATAAGTTGGTAGCAGACGACATGAAGCAACAGCAAACGACGTGTCGCAGCGACACTACTGGTTTCTATGTATTTCTATGAAATTCCCTCCGTAGTGAAGCTAGCGACGCGTCGTCGAGCGGCAGACGCCAATGTCGTCCGACCGCAGATCAGTAGTGCCGCTGACGCCGGAGCAACGACACTTCGTCCTCTTCTAGTTAAAGATATAAAAACAGACATCTAGTTTCACGGAGCACTCGGAACCAACTGGATGCCATCTGCTGTTGTCGTTTGCAGTCGGGTTCGAAATCATGACTGCAGCGACATGACGCAACGACGTGTCGTGACGACATGTCGTCTGCTGCTGCTGCGTGCAGTCGGCTACCAACTTGTACCTTAAGACTCGCGCTGTGGATTCTGTCTCGAAGCTGTGCCCAACTACCCCTCTTTCATTCAAACCTTCTTTTAAAATCCAATCCGCAACTCATTAGTAATAAAATACGAACGAACTCGTAACTAGGAAGAAACAGTAAAATGTTTGTAAAGTTACAGTAGCGGTGAAGGTAACGGTGAGGCAAGGAGTGCGAAGAAACCCTGGACGATATTTAGATACTAAAACAAAAACCTACGGCTACTGGCGATATAATAACAAGGAAACACTCCGGACCGGTAAGCAGATCACTGAATTCGGGAAGGAATTACAAGGGAATATAATATACCGAAGAAAAATTAGAATACATAATATGACATCCACCAATCCACACTGGGCCCGCATTGTGGATTGGGGTCAATCCCCTCCCCTGGAGAGGAAGCTTGAGTCACAACATTGAGAACATTACAAGGCCAGTAATGCTACTGCATATGCTATATACCAAAGTCGAAAGAAAAGGGAGACTAGCAGTTTGTGTAAAACACAGAAATGGTGTTGAATTTGCTGGTGTTCATAAAGCCCTATAATTGTGAACAATACGGTGAAGATCAAGAGCGTGTCTACTAGCGTGGTGTCACTAAGAATATCATATAACTAAATATATAGTTATTCGCTGAAGGTCGCTCCCGACCGTGTCACACCGGAGTCATGCATGGTTATAAAACTCACTCCACCGTTTTCGTAGGTAACTTCACTGCGAAACTGAGCAATCTGAAGACAGGAACAAGCTATGATTGAGGCAACTTGAATCTGGTCGTCAGAACCATGGAGGCGGCAATTACAAGCCAGTTTTTTGGCAGTGGATGATGTCTATAATTATGATGAACATCTTTGTCATTTCAACAAGGAAGTAATTAATATTCAATACAATCAAAAGTCATGCCTCTGTGATTAACGCGCTTAAAAACAGGACTTGATCACGGCATGCTAACAGTCACATAGCTACCATCAGAGCTACCATAAATATCAAGCTAAAAAGCTTGCCCACAATAAGTTCTAAAATTTTTCAATACTCATGTAGGTACTTCAGATAATGTACCGTTAGTAACGGGAAAGGGTTTGGGCCCTCAGCCCGATTCGCAGCGAATCAAATGAGGGACAGTTATCAGCAGAACAAATGAGGTGTCTTATTGAAGGCTATAGATTTGTGCGTTGGGCGCGCTTGTAAGGTCATCGATTGCGTTGAACTGGATCGGCAGAAAGATGGTTGAAACTAACTTAATCTATGTAAATTGTTACAGATTAGCATTGGCATTATTGGCCTTCTAATGTTCTCATTTTTGAGACTCAGGCCTTCTCTCTCTAGTAGGAGAGGGATTGGGCCGTAATCCACCACGCGCGCCCAGTGCGGATTGGGGGAGGTCACATGTCTTCCAATTTTTAGTTCTAGGACATGCCGGTTTTCTTGCGATGTTTTGCTACACTGTTTTGAGAGATGATGGATATAGATGAACAAAGAAGATATAAATTTAATATTTCAAACTGATACGCAGGGTAATATAAACCTATTCTTAGATATTCCGATACAAATCTGTGTCCAAAATCGCGCGCTTTGATAGCGTGGTAATATCTACTTTAGGCGCCACTAGTTCATTTCGTGCACCAATCTGCGACCTCTGAGCGAGTAGCGGAAGGACTATACACACCCATTTGCTAAATAGGCAGCAGGGTGGGTAAACCTTCCGGATACTCCCCAATTCGAGCTCTTTCGCACCGCTTATCTTTTTCCTAATAGCAAGTTGGTCGACTACGTGGGCCTATACGGCGGCTTGAAACTTGCCATAGCAATCTCACTGAGTTAGAACGATCAACATTAAATAATATGTCAGAGTATCCAAAAAATATTAGAATTGACTTTAAGAACACAACACGTGAACACTTTACTCCATAGTCTCTTTGGATCTGAGTGCGAGTTGTTTTTACATTAACGAAACGTTTACCGCTCTCTGATTGGTTAAAAGCTCGAAGTGCACCAATCAGAGCGCCGAACGTCATAAATGTGTCGGTAGCGTTAACGTAAACCGAACCCGCAATAGGCACTCTGTCTGCCTTACGCTCGCAATATGCGTTTGATTTCCGAACTGTATACGTCTTGTATTTTTCATTGACTCTCCTATTCCAATTGTAAGGTACAATAAATATTTATCCAAGCCCTAAAAAATGTAAAATGAGTAATTGGCGATAAATGAGTAAAATATGCAAACGAATACCTACACCATAAAAAGTTTGAGCTTAACTAATTTCTTATTTTCGATCACCCTAATTTTACGTAAATAAATGACCATGTTGTACTTAGTGATACAGCCTTCCTCGAACATAATTTTTCTTTATATGTCATAGTTCAAAATCCTATCCTTATTCTCTTGGTAGTTGGGTATATTCCAACAATCTTGTCTAACTATCGTATTCATACTTTATATTTTGTTCCCGTTTCAGCCGATTCTTCATCTGAAACGCGCTTCCTCTCGAGTTTTGGGCGGCTAGTACCAGAGGGTATGCATTTAAACGAAATTGAGCATTAATTTTGAACTCAAATACGAGTAGGCTGACTCAACACTTCTCCATTATTTGTAGATTGATTGATGGATTGTATTTATTTTAAAGATATTTCAATACAATCTTTGCACATACAAAATATGCCTCACAAAACTGTTTTCACTCTTTGTCTATGAAAACGGAACAACGGTATCTAGACAATGTTTTTTAGTAGACACTGACACATGTCTTGAACATGCATTTTGTACATACGAGTATGTACCGCAGTACTTAAATAATGATATCTTTTTACTTCTACAAATTAAACAATACTTCTACTCCTACACTTCATCCATTGTCCATAATTATTAGAAAAATCAGAGGGTAATTTTGACAGACTTTAGTTTTTTGTTAAACAATTTTAATAAACTTTTTCAAAATTACTACAGTCTTCTCTACGAAGGTAGCCACTAGAAGTCTAGAAGTAAAACAAATAATAGAATCTGTATTAGCATTAGTTAGTAACTGATATAACGCATCCACCTAACAAACCTGACCACCTATCCTGATCCATCTAAGTTGGTACGTTAATTCATGAATCCCCGACCGGTCCTATGAGACCGCGCTGTTATTGTTTTACTATTGTGTCTCGTTTTGTGGGTATGTGATAGGTTAAAAGAATATAGGTACTAACTAATACTACTTCAACCCACACGTTCTGTTGCAAAGAAAATAAAGATATTTCTAGGGCCTCCGGGGTCTAGCACTATTGTGCTTTTTTTTTCATGATTTATATAGTTATATATTGAAACATCATGCAACACAAAGGTACAAAGGAAGAGTTAATGCCTTAGGCATTCTCTACCCTTGGGTGGTGGAAAGAAAACATGGCAGGTGCGTAATTATAAGAAAATAAGGGTACGAAAGTAGATTATATAAGTTAGAATAAACTTGATATACAGCGATATACACATGAACTTGAAAAATTCATCCTGTATACTTAATATCATAAATATATTACGCATGTACTCGTATACATACTACGATATACTAGCCTCGGCCAGCGACTTCGTAAGTAGGAAATTATCCCAAGGGAATAGACTCCCAGGATAAAAGGCCGTGTGCCAATTTTTCGTTCAACCGTTTTAACATGAAGGAATAACAAACATAGGGGAAGGAGGGGGCACCCCTTTCAAAATCAAGGCTAATAAAGTCAACGTGGTGTCCTGTCCCATTGGCCTATTTGGCCTTATACCCTGGCCTCCTTGAGTGCGCGCCAGCTTGCGGTTGAAAAACAAAACCGCGCGTTGTTGAAAAACAATCTATTATTTAAGTAATTTTTATTCAAAAAAAGGAAGGTTTATAGAATATATTTTGTACAACAGTGAGTAAATTTTTATTTTATCAATATGTGTTTAGTGTTTTGTGTTTATCTTACTTTAACTTAGTCATATTTACATGCGGAGGAAAAAGTAAAGCGAGCAAAACAAGCATGCTCACTGTGCTCAGTGTTGTGTGGAATATAATGTAGATGAGATAATTCAGTAGATATAGTATATATTGTTAAAAGTATAAATTCAAACTATTCGTTTTTAAATGATGAATATTTTTATGCAAATATGCATCTGCCAGTATATTGTCTCTCCATTACCGTTGTCTGACTGGTAAAGTCCTATTGTACTTTCGATTGTATGAAGTTTAAATAAATAGATTAAAATGAAAGAAAATCACAAAATGGTTCTTGGAGTGAAAATACGAATAAAAAGAACGTCAGAATTTAAAAAAGCAATAAAATGAACAAGATGAACTCTCCTAGGGTTTGCACCTAGAATAAACTCTTCCACAGTTTGTACAAGATGCTCGGTTAAAATGAAAATTATCCTTTTTTACTTTTTTATATGGCTGCAATCGTGTCCAAGTCGATGATAATTTTTATTTCATAGCTTATTCTTCTATGAATTACCTATCGCGTAATCCTATTTATTTATTTTTACTTACCTATTTATTTTTATTTCATTATTTAATAAAAATAAATACGATATATAAAATGTATGTATTAAACCACTACCTACTGATCAAGAAATTCACAAACTGTTCTATTTTTTTTTAAATCCTTGGTAACGGAAACTGAACGTATTTATCAAGTAGAGCTATTCATTATTGAACTATAGACACACATTTTTTTTTATTTTAACCTGTGTTTTACTGCAAAATATGCCTTTGTGTACAACTTGATATTAAATGAAAAATATTTTTTTTTTATGCACAGTTAAAAATAGGCCACCCAAATAAAAACATTAGTCTGAACTTAGACTGCTCGTATCACAAATTCCTTTGAGTAGGAATAAGAATCTAAGGCGGCAAGACCTTGAACAAGATATTTCGATATATCTCATTCAAGGCCGCTGCCGCATTGGATAGCCGCACTAAGGATTTCCTTGAAATTACTCCAGAAATTTGGGTTAGTGCGTATTTTATGTTCTTATTTGTCTAGATATACAGTAAACTTATCGACAAGAACACCCATAGATTTATTTTGTTTAAAAGTTATACTACAACATTTTGATGTAACATAACAGGTACCATCTTACTATACGTACTTCTACATACTCATCATTTGATGAGTATGTAGAAGTACGTATGAGTCCGTCTAATGAAAGCGCGACCTGAGAAAAAGAGGTTAATTAAAAAAAATTGTATGTGGTATTACTAACTAGTAGAAGAATCATGTCTTGACACTTCACAATTTTTTTTTATTTCCTTCATTTACGGCTGAATAATGTTGCCAATTTTTTTTTTAAACTCCAGGTCGGGCTTTCATTAGACGCACTCTAGTAGATTATACGACTAGGGGAAAAGTAGTGTCTTTAAGTCGCGGGCAGCATGTTGAATTCCGAACGAAACGAAGTTTGCAAAGTTTTAATCCCGAGCGCCCGTAAGGTATTTAATTAATTCCCGAGCAGCGCGAGCGAGATCATACAGAGACCTGAATGAAGTGAGCCATCAAACCATCCGAGACAAAGACAGCTTTATCCCTGTGTTGGTTTGCCGCGACCACTCATGGTATGGCTGACTGAGTTTCGGCTGGATTTCACGGTGGAATGGCGACAGCGACTGTCGCAACACAGTGCTGGGTATGTCATAATTATGGCAGTTAATCCTTTCTTTTAGGAGTGACTATTTTTGCCCATGCGTGCGCTTCGAAAAGGAACTGCCGAGGTCTTAGAACGCTGGGTAAAGAAGGAACATATGAGTTGATTTTAGTCAGCAAAAGTCTGCCACGCCCCCCCTCTCCGTCCTAGAGCCGGACAAGTCGTTGGGTGGTTTCCCACCAAAAAAATAATATTTTGACACCATCTTTGAGAGAACTAATTGACAATTAGTACGAGTAGGTATAGGTACTCAAACCAATGATATATTAGAGAAATATACATAAGTATGATTTACGAGTTAATAATGTTAACTATCACTCGACATGTTTTAAAATTAGAAACAAACAAAATTCACTAGGTACTTACTCTAAGATTGAACTATACAAGAACTTCGTTAAAATTTTCTCTACGAATATGACCGATTTCAATTATTTTTCACCATTTGAAAGCTTCACTGAGTAACAGGCTATTTATTTTCTACTGTCACGCGGGTGAAACCGCTGGCAGAAGCTAGTTTTCTATAACGCTCCCGCTCTTTCATTACTTTTTAGCCGCGTCAGTAGTTACTACATTTAATTCTTTTTTTTTGTTCGTAGCCAGTTTGATTTTTGAACAAACTTGTTTGATGCACGTACAATTTCATTCACGTAATTCGTTTTTGTTTAGTTTTTGACGTTCCAAATTCAAATCTCATTATTCCCTAGGGAACGTCCATACCGCATTATATCCCTAAAGGTAGATTTACTTGCGATGTTTGTAGGACAAATAAATGGGCATAATCGAGCAATTAGTGTAAGAAGTTTAATCCGAATTGTTATGTAACCTATAATTAACGACTTCTATTTGATATTACAAGTAACGAAGTAACGACTAAAGTTGTATTTTACCTATTAATCAAGTTAAATTTGAAACTGTTTCACAATTCAGTTAGATATAAGTTAATCTTCTTGTATTTATAGGGCATTCATTTGGAAAATAATACTCATCTAACATACTCTCAAAGTATTAATTATCAGGTAACCCGGGTTGTTAATGTTTTTTTACACCACCTGCTCGATAATGACCCTATTATGTGTCAAGTAACCTGCACTTAAAGCAACTCGTTATCACCTAGGGAGATAATACAGTATGGCCGATCCCTAGGGCATAATGGTTTTTTTTTTTATTTAGAACATCAAATACGCCTTCAGTCATTTAAAATGTACGTGCATCAAACAAATTTATTCAAAAATGAAACTGGCCACTAACAAAAAAAAAGAATAATAAATGTGGTTACATATACTGAGGAAAAGGTTAAGGAGGTTCTAAAAAAGAGTAAAGTTATAGAGTAATATTGAAGTATTGAATTTTGTTTGCTTCTAATTTGGAGTTGAGATTAACGTGTAAATAATGTTGCATATTTTTTAATTTATTTATAATTTGTTTTATAAATACGATATATAGTACCTAGTTAATTAATCGTAGTAGACTTGTAATTATCTCACACATGGTGTAAAAAGTAGACTATCCAACACGGGAGTAAAGCTGTCTTTGTCTTGGGCGGCTTTAATTCCTCACTTCACTCAGGTTTCTCTATTAACTCCCTCGCAATGCTCGGGAGTTAATTATATAAATCACTTAAAACTTAGCAACCTTCGTTTTGTTCGGAATTCAACATGCCGCCCTCGCCTTAAAGACACTGCTTTACTCCCTAGTCACATAATCTACTACACACATCAAAAGTGTCTAGGGATCAACATATATTTTTGCAATAACTTTTCTCTTGATTGATATTAATTAAAATTTTCTTTAAGGATTCATCAAATAAAGTGTTTTCGTTTGTCACAGTAACGATAAACCAATTCACCTATTGCATTAATAAAGAAATTTGCCATTTTCCTAATAAAGGGATTTTTGACATTTGAACCACTAACATTAAAGTTCGAAAAAAAGACTGAAATAACAGTTTTCTTTAAAATGTTATTGGGTAACTTAGACAATTAATAATCCGTGTTTCTACCGCGAACACTAACAACACAAGAACATCGGTTTGGCATACTTAAAATGAGTTCATCCAAATCACGCTGTGGAATGGCCGCCCATGTTCGTTGCAACAACAAAAAAAGGTCTTCTTGCGACTGGATACCCTCCATATTCGGCAGAGCTCTTCTCTGTAGCATATTCCATGCATGCTCAATCGGGTTCAAGTCTGGCGATTGAGCAGGCCAGGGCAGGACATTGATGTTAGCTGCGGCGAGAGTCTGTCTTACAACTCTTGCGGTGTGCGGTCGTGCATTATCATGCATTAACTGAAATAAGGGACCGATTTGCACTTGTAGAAGAACGATGACGTCTGATACAATCGTCTCAGCATGAATTTGAGCGTTGAGGTTGCCTCTGATCCAAATCAACTCAGTTCTTCCGCCGATCCAAATACCCGCCCATACCATGATGGTTCCACCACTATAAGGATGGACTTCCTGGCAGGATTTTAATCGCTGTTGGCGTCCAGGGGTTCTCCAGTGTCGTATACGTCTTGTATCCGGTCTCATACCAAAACGAGACTCATCAGAAAAGCACACGAAACGCCATTGTTGTTCTTGCCCAATTTCTGTGTTCAAGAGCCCATTGATATCGAATCCTACGATTGTGCATTGCTATAGGTGGTACCCGTAGCGGTCTTCGGGAATGAAGGTTCACTTCATGCAAGCGGTTTCTGACTGTTTGGTCGCTAATTAAGTTCCCTGAAGAGTGATGAAGCCTCACGGCTAACATCATGGCGGTTACTGTTGGAGCTCTTCGAGTTAAGATTTGAATGTATCGGTCTTGTCTCCGTGTGGTGCAGCGATACCGTCCTCCATGGCGCTCAGCCACGGTACCAGTGCTTCGGTAACGTGTCCAAAGTCGACTGATAACACTCTGACTTGTATTCAGAGCTAACGCCACAGTACATTGCCGGGAACCAGCTTCTACCATTCCCACGGCTCTGAGCATTTCTTCCCTGCTTAAATGACGTCGCCGCTCCATAATAACGTTGGTTTTAATCAGTAGTAGGGAAACAGTAGCACTAATAATGTCTTCAATGCGTTGTATGTTTTTATAGGGAAAATATTGACAGCTGATTTTCATCTTTTACTCGAATTTGATTCACAGTTCCTGATTCAAATTATGAAATGCACCAAAAAGGATCCATATAAATTTATAACATCATAAATTTATTACAAAGCCACATCTCAATCTCAAGAAATCCGCATAAAAATGCTTGATCCCTAGACACTTTTGATGTGTGTATTTAGTTAGCAACGCAATAAATTACATGGTAAAATAGAAATTTAAAACTCTTAAAAGTGTGCCTACCTTTCAGCATACTAAATATTGTAAAAACCAAACAAATAACTAACACACGCAAAGTTCATGTTTGGCTTGTGCTTTTGTAACTAGGCAGCATTTATTTAATATTGTAAGAGGAACCTTCCAATTCGGAGCGTTGTTAAAAGCTTTTTTTATTTTCTATCCGCTCGGTTAACATCATGGGTAAAATAGAAACGGCCTACGTGAACCGAATGCCAAATATATGTACACCTACACAAGCCACCCGCCCCGGGTTCGCACGGGTGCGAAATTATTTTGTCAGTGTTTCGCAACTATATTATGCATGTAACTATTTATTATATTTAAAAAAGCTTCCTCCTGAATCACTCTATCTATTAAAAAAACTGCATCAAAATCTGTTGCGTTAATTTAAAGATCTTAGCATATATAGGGACAGACCAGGACAGACAAACATCAGGAAGAAATTCTGTTTTATACTATATAGTGATATAACTTCCTAGTTAGAAGTCCTCTTCTCAGCAAAGAGGAGGGACCAAAATACAACTTTTATCCAGCACCAATTTAAGTTTGTTGTAATAAAGAAAATTCTTAGCCAGTTTCTGAGGGATTTGCGCGGTTTAAGTAAAGCCAACAGATGCAGGCGGATAATCTATCTGTTAAGAGTCGCTTGGAATGCTTCAGCTGTATACCGATAACATATACTTGGAATGCAACAAACCTTTAAAGCGTGTATAATGTTATTATGTTACTTACGATTTAATTGCAGGAATTAATGAAAGTATGTGGGACGTTTTTTATTAAAAAAAAAACATATGTACAATTATTGTGGGACGACAATACAATAAATGAAAACGCTGCTAATATAATGTCATCATTATAAATATTTGTTACAGTGGAACCTACAAAGAAATCACAAAAATGTACAGGACAGCTGAATTTTCATTCTCGATTTCAGTGTTGGTCCGATACTAAAAGTTTTTCATATTGATCAGTATTGCCAGTGTTTTCATTTATTGTTGTATAATATGAATCGAAACACTATCTATGGATATAACTAAAAATATACATAACAGATTCAACGCAGTTGATGATGTTCTTTAAAGTAAAGGCATTCTCAAGTTTTTTTCTAGGGCGGAGCGGGAGGGCGTTTCAGACTTTTACTGACTAAAAACACACCTGTATCTTTCATAATAACATTGTCTTCCGAAAGATTGAGGCTTAAAACGAACATGGACAAAACCAAAGTCATGATAAAAATCTATATAGCACCAATTCCTATTAAGACCGGAGCCTCCATACCTACTTGAAGTTGTGGAAGACTAAGTTTACTTTGGACCATGGAGCACAACAACCCTTGGACGGACGACGGTCTGTCTAGTTGGTTAGATCCTAACTTCGAGAAAGAGGTCAAGCGTCTCCGACTCGGCTGGGCAGCGTTTGGGAAGCTGCGCGGGATCTCTTCGTCCAATATACCACTGTGTCTCAAGATTAGTGCGTGTTGCTAGTGTTAAGTGTGTTGAAAATGACATATATAGCTCCGAAACGTTGTCGCTTGGCCAGAAGGCTTAAAGTCGCCCAAAGCCCAACAATGATACCATGCTGTTTCATGATGCACCTAGGGTCGACAAGTAGAAAATTCGTAAAGCATTAAAGTCCGTCTAGTTTTTTTTACTTGTGCAAAGGATTGAATAAATATATGAATGAAAATAATGAACGAAAATAATGTTTTAGTAATCCTCACAACTCTACATTCGAGTGCGACTGTTACGTAGATATTTTTAATTATGTTGGCTGACACAAATAAGAAAAGCTGCTTCGTTTTCCACAACAACAATGAACACTGTCCCAGTTGAAATACTCTATTTGTTAGGTCCGAGTAGGAAACTTCCTAAAGATCTGTCATCAATCCTTATCTCTCTTTATTAAGTAAGATAGAAGTTGAGTCGCGGCGCCGATCTTTCATCAAAACTTGAAAGTTCCGTTAAGCTCCAGATTTAAAGAATCTTCAGTATTTTTGGCTCTTAAAGCCGATTCCTTAAATGCATTTCAAACCTCAAGCTGAAATTCTCTTTCATTTACAGTGGATTTCAATCTATATACTATAATTTTGTGTAATTTGTTACCGTTAACGAAGGCATCTGCACTGGTCTTTGATAGGTACTTATTTCATAATAGGAACGGATATAGTTTTAAAAACGTCTAACTTAATCAAATAATCTTTTCATTAATTATGGAACTGAGAGTATTATCTAATGTCATCTACACTCAGCCCAAGCCCTAAAAACGAACTTGTGAACAAACTTTATTCTATCTATTTTATTAAATGATAAAAACTGCTGACAAACTGTTTTAGTTTGGCATAATTTATGACTGTCACAATGAAAGCCAGTTTTGTATAAACAATAAAAAACAAGGGACTTCTTTAGCTCGTATTAAGTGAATAATTTACAGATGCAAAATTGCATGGAAAGTACAGGAAAAAAATCGTGTGAAGCGAGAAATGACGCGATGAGTATTTTTCGAACACTTGAACAAAAACGTTCACGGGAAAATACACATTAAGGTATCCATGCTATTTTGCATCATACCTTACCTAATGCTCAAATCAATCTGATACAATACAAACTCATAATTTAAATCTCTAAAATTATAGATTTTATTTGTCCATATCAAATAACTTTCACTAACCAAACCGACTTATGTTTCTGTCAGTTGAGTTGCCTTCCAGGGCTGCAGAGACATTTTTAAGGCTCATGTCGAATTTTTTAATAAATGATTACCTCCGAATATGTGACACCCTTAAATGAGGCTTCCATGGCGTCTAAACCCGGTCCGGCGACCGGTCAAGTCGACGGCATATTAAATTATTCCTCTTTGTACAAATGTACCTACATACATACTCGTACATACGGACTCGTCCGTTTATACACGCTCTCTTTCATGGGGAATGCCGATGAAAATATGTAAAATGTCAAGGCATTAGAAAATAGGTTAAAAGACCGCTGTATGCATAAGGTCTACCACTATTTCTATTATCTACCATCTGTGATACTTCTCATGAAATCAACAACAATAGAGTCGAGGAGAGAATATTTGAAATAATCTAGACTGTTGTATATTACGCTGTTATAATCTAAATTGTTGTATAACTGTTTCTATTTTGGTGTACAATAAAGTTTATTCTATTCTATTCTATCGAGAGAAACAATTTTTCACGAACTGTTTAACAGTGAATTAAATTAATTGCACAAACCTGAAACGCGTATTCAAAACCCTGTTAAGAAAACAAACAATTTTCAAGGTTATCAAACACAAACAATCGTAAAAATGTTGAACTGTTGGAAGCTGTTTGTTGGACTCCTGCGGGGTATTGTTGGTTCAGATAAATTAGTCTTAGTCATCGTTTTAACCATCCGATTAAAAAAACAAATTCAAAGCAAAACAATTCGCTTTGTAAAGGCAATGTATAAAATATTGTATTTATTGTTTACCGTCATTTACTCTGCCTAGGTATTTTATAGGTACAAGGTACAAAAAAAGGACAAAAAAGCCGTCTTTTGTTAAGTACATTATAAAAACTGAGTGGAAGACTATTGGATCCCGGCAACTCATAAACTAATTAGTTCAGGAGCGAGCGAAGCGATCTTAGAAGGTAGGATGCTAAACCCGGCCCCATCTTCCAATCGCTATGTGTTATTTTGGATAGGTATTTTTCAGCTGAATAAAAGTTACTAGGGCACCAAGTTCTAAATCTTCCAAGTTCAGTTCTTTACAAGTTATTCTTAATATCATATTACTATGTTTTACCAATGATGAAGTAATAGTATTTACGATTATATGTAATATATGCATTTGTGCCTTCTTTAAACGTATGTAACGTCGTTGGATAAATAATAATAAAATAGTTATAGAGAAATATTTTTGAGCTGAATAAAAGTTACTAGGGCACCAAGTTCTAAATCTTCCAAGTCCAGTTCTGTAAAAGTTATGATTTATTGAGTATGTTAGTTTTACCAATAACCAAGTACCTAATACTATTACCAAGTAGGGTAATAAGTATATGCATTTCTGTGTTCTATGCAGGTTGTATATAGTTAAAACGGGCTGGTATCCGCAACTCCACGACTAAACCCGTATTTTGCGTGTATATGCTATACACGTAGTGTGTAGGTTAATTGCACCGTTGAGTCACAAAGGTTTATTTATTTCGCCAGTTCAAACATTTAGGTTTTGCTGCGTGAAAACAGTGCGTTTAATCGCGTTTACATTGTCAGCCTAAGCGGGTTCATCTCATTAACTCGTATAGGTGATGCAAATGCGTGAACCCAAATAACTTTGTTTTGCCCTGATTTAACAATATATTTGATAACATTCAAACTATATTGCACTCTATCTCTTTCCTGCCTTTATAAACAAATTAAAAGCACATAAAAAAGATGTAATTCATTAAAAAAAAATATCATTCTTTTATTTGTAAAAAAAAAGTATTTGATTAACTCGGAACGGACTAACTTTTATTTAGCATGATGGAACACAGACATCGGACAGGTATTTCTGCCAACGTATCTTTTGGAAGGTGGTCACAGATTTCCTAAAAACCCTGGCATATCGGTCACTAGATATGATGATGGATACAGAAAAAAGAAAGACTTCTTTTTCCAGTGATGATAGATTGGTGATCGATGCCCAGGCATCATTCTTTTAAGGTACACCAGCACTGACAGGAATGATATCCTTTTCAATCATAAAGAAAGAAATATAAGCTACACTGAAAAATACCAAATTTTACAAAAGATTTTGCGGACACAACTAAAACCATACCAAACTTGTACCATAGCATTTTTATATAAAAACTGTAACACCCCTTAAAATATAATTTTAGGGTAGTTTTAAGAAACTAGGTAATAATGTCTGTCTTCTATATTAATTAATCTACGTATATATTAATATTATAAAGCTGAAGAGTTTGTTTGTTTGTACGCGCTAATCTCAGGAACTACAGGTCCAATTTGAAAAATTCTATCTGTGTTAGATAGCCCATTTATCGAGGAAGGCTATATATCATCAGGCTAAGACCAATAGGAGTGGAGCACGAAGGAAGTCGGAAGTAAGAAGTCGCGGGTTAAAGTTAGCGTTATCCCAAAGTAACAATTCCACGCGGACGAAGTCGCGGGCAGAAGCTAGTTCATAATAAAGCTAAAAGTAAACTTGACACAAATTCTAAGCTAATTGAATAATCACTTAAGTTAGAATTTGTGTCAAGTTTCAAGTTCATTAAGTCCGGAAATAAGAACCGTCCGTATAATCATTAACAGGCCCTTAATCGTCTTATGGGGTAGTTTTGAACCAATAATTACAACCTTTGTTATTGAACTTAAGTTATCTACTATTATTTATCTTAGGTATATAATAAGTTTCAAGAATACTAAAAACTAAATAGACTCTGTAAATAAGATCTTACATACGGACAGAATTCCTTCTCGTCACCCACTTAATATGCATTTTTATTAAGTATCGTAAATACTATCCGATACTAAAGTGCATATTCCAAAAAAAAAATATATTCGCGCGAAATACTACTAAAATTTGAATTTCGCGGGTTACTGTTGTGCATTTATTTTAAGGTGAAATGATTCAGCTAAATAAGTTAAAGAATCAACTTGGCCATCTTATTTATCAATTAAATATTTATCAAACAGAATAGCTTATTAGTGTTTTCACAAGTTCGCATTTAGGGTTACCTGGTTTAAATTTTATTTCTCTTCCCGCCTCAACAAGAATGAAGGAGTTTGAATTAAATTTGTATTAGAATTATTTGTGGATTAAATCTGTCATTGAAGAACTTTTAACAAGAAAAATATTGCTTTTTTACAAAATTGTCTACATAACCACACATGATGTCCTTCTCCTATCTCAGAGGAGGCCTGAGTCCCAACAGTGGGAACATTACAAGGCCGCTAATACAAATAAATAATAAACCACATACATGAGTAAAATACGGAAACGGCAGGATTTTAGTTAGTTTCAAAATCAGAGTCTAAATAAATAGAGTACTTCAGTGTACTCTATTGCGTTTGCCGTATCAAATACTTCTTCGCAAAATATACCTAGTATTAGTTTTCAAAACTTTATATTACACTACTATTGGCAGCCCTAGACTGATGTGTTTCGGAATATGTTATTGGTTCTTAGACTAACTTTCACATAACTTTGTAAATTCCCTTTTGACCAACTTTAGTTTCGATTGTCTTCATTCGTTTCTATAAAAATACTTGCGTGCTGAGTCAAACTAACATTTAAAAATAAAAAAAATCATGTAGACAAAAAAGAAGGAAGAAACAAAAAAGTATTTGGGCCAAATATGGCTCATACCATAAAAATAAAAAATAACAAATACAACATACTGTCAAGTACTTTTCGAATGGATAAAAATATTTATTAACTTGTGGTAAACGTCTATATTCCATTTGCCAGCTGCTGTAGTCCACATGAAAATAAGTCGATAACAGGCGTCATTTTTTTAATGGGGCGCTCATAAGCTTCCCCTAAAAAGATGCCTTTAGCAGGCTACCCCACAAATATATACAACATGTAACTGAAATAATGCACACCCTTATATACCCCAATTAGTAAATTAAGTTGCAATCATAAATTAAAACGCTGAAATTTTATTTAAATGCACTTAGTAGCGTATTATTTAAGAAATTACATTGGTTG
This sequence comes from Mythimna separata, assembly GCA_030763345.1. Taxonomy (NCBI): domain Eukaryota; kingdom Metazoa; phylum Arthropoda; class Insecta; order Lepidoptera; family Noctuidae; genus Mythimna; species Mythimna separata. The sequence goes on along the minus strand of CM061167.1, from coordinate 12,615,524 downwards.
CCCATTGGTATCGGTATTGGTATCTAAACACTCATACACAAACATGCTACTCACGAAATCAAGATTTATCAAGAAGTTAGTAAATTACCTAAATAATTTTTTCATCTTAAATATTCAAAAAATAAATATTTGCAAAAAATTTTTTTGCAACATTGCAAAAAAATTACTATAAAATATCTAATAAAGTAAATTCAGTAGCTGAATCTGAGCATACTACTTTCAGGATATGCGTTTATTATGTTACTTGTTGTATACCTGCTAACAACGTTTTCATGAAAACAAAACTACCGTCTTGTCTTTTAGCGTATCACTTACGGATTTGGATTTCCTTGTTCAGACTATGTAATAAAACGTCTCTAAGTTACGTATCCAAATTACACCGAACATATAATAAGTTCATTCGTGAACTTTCACTGCGGAACAGAACAATCAAATATCGTGAACCCTTCGCGTCCTGTAAAATTAGACATTTAAGTACATAAGCGCAACAAAGGATATTTGTTCAATACGTACTCAAACACGAATGGAATCTATATTACGGTGCTCGAACTTTATATATGTACATTGCACACTAGTGGGTACCACGGTACGGTAGCTATGGAGTGTGTACAGATAGGAACGGGTTGTACTGCCAAGCGACAAGATGTGGAAGGGAAGGAAGATGAGAGTTAGCGTCTAGAGTGTTGTTTCGCTTCACAATTGTTTATTTTCGCCGTCTGCGAACTATTTTTCGTTCTAGTTGACCTCAAAAGTAAATACTCGGAGATACTCTCAAACTAAATTTAACTTAGGCTTCATTTCGTAATTAGAAACCAGATTACGAGTTTATACGGTTCTACCACGATTCATAAACAAATGTTTTCGTTAAACTAAGTTGTTTTTAAGCGTAGGTACTTAGAATGTGCTTTTCGCCACCACTCTACTTCTACGGTTTTTTCTTTATTTTAATTACGTGCCTATTTACGTGCCGAAATATAAAATACAAACCCGCTGCGTCCATACGTGAAAAAAAGATCATCTCCTAATTCCATAACCGCTACTCTCCATCCAACTAATTAAAACAAGTTAGCGCGTAAATGTAAGTGAGAAGTTTTTCGGTGAAATGTCTCGAAGGAGGAAAGGTAGATAATTAGAGGCGATAATTAATCGAATAGTACATGCAGAGAGCTTTTCTAAACACAATTAAGTTTATTTTTTTAAATATTGGAAGTGTTGATTTGTTTAATAAATCAAAAACTTTAATCACTGTTTCTATTCACATTAGGTTCGCGCGTGTTTACATGCGGCACGCGCGCCGGGCGTGAGCGGCGTGCGTATCACTCCGCGCGTACGACTATTTGTGATTTGAGGCGGCGTCGCGGGCGAGACACTGCCCGCCGCCAGCCGGCCGCGCTCTGCTCGACTGCCTCCCGCCCGCGCACAGCCGCCCCCGCGCCCATCCTGACCCGACCTATACCTACTTTACTCCTCTTTAATCCTTCACACACTAGCTCTTATCAGCAGTATATCAATGTTTCCTGTGTACTCTAGCTATGAGATCACTTCAGGGCAGATATTGCTAGTAAACATGGCAAAGTAGGTAAACGTTTTATGGACAGCAATATGATTATAACTGGATTCTAGATACGAAAACCAGTCAAGTACCTAATCAACGTGAATTTTATTCCTTTAATTAACAAAGAAACCACAGCTTGTAATTAGAGATCACCAAGTTTACACGGCAATTTCGGGTGACCGATTTGTAACGCCGCAGACAGACCAAATGGCTTTTACGTCAATCCTGAACAGTCGATAGTGATCTTTATAGTAGGAGGAAATTGGATACTGGAATAGAAAAAGTAATTGAACCTCTGAGTTTCAGCAAAGTAACTTTCAATGCTTGTGTTATAAAACAAGTTGAACATCGTGATTGTATTTCTCGAAGGCTGGATTCCCAAACAACCCCTTTTAAGAAAACTGGAATACTATTTCAGACAAGTAGTCAGATTGTGTTAGGATTAGTTGTGTACAGGTGCATGCACTTTGCACTTAGCAGGCAAGTATCATCAGCATGTACCAATTTAGATCTGAGCCTAACCGGCTAGGAACGCGAGGAATTTGTGAAAAGAAAATCGTGGTCCTAAATGTGGTTTTAGTAAGTACTTAAAAGTCCGAGCGGAGCGGGGAGAGCGGCGAGCGGGAGAAATTACTGAATGATTTCCACCCTAAAAAAAAGCCTAACGGCGCTGGGCGCTGATACTCCTGAAAGGTATAAAAATGTACCTAAATGTCTGTATAGGTATATGAGTAATGTAAATAAGGAAATTTGCCGGATTGATTACGACAGATTAGATCCGGATTGACGACGATAGACAGATCATAGTATCATACTTAGTGGAGATATCCAGGATGGACATCACACTTATATTATTATACAGGTGAAAGTTTGTGAATGTATTGTGTGTCTGTTTGTTACAGCTTCACGCTCGAACGAACTTCAATAAAACTTGGCACACGGCTGGGCCATGTCCTGGAATACCGCATTAAGACTTTTATGCCAGGGATACGTTCCTTTAGTATAACTTTCTACTTCAACGCTGGTTAAAATAGTTTTCAGGTGGGCGAAGCCAAGTACATAGTAAATGAAACAATACCTGTAAATAAAATAATTTTAACGTGGGCGAAGCAAAGTACATAGTACCTAAACGAACAATATTAATTAAATCACGGCGAGCCTACACACAAAACATGAAATGTCAATTTATAATCAGATTAATTGTATGATGAATGCAAACACTAATGTTCGGCAGCTTTTATCGTAATTATGAAATAATTAGTCGATGCAAGCTCGCTTTGTAGTCATAAGTAGCTTATTGTGCTCTGTTATTATAGCGATACTAGCTGCCCGCCCCAGATTCGCCCTGAAGCTATTTTTTTTCAGGATCTTGCAATTATCTTTTCAATTACCCTGATAATTACGAACTCAGCAAAAAATTAATTAACCAGATACATGCAACCGTTCTGAAGTGATACGCTTACGTATTTACACAAACATTCGGCCGTTATTTTTTATTTACTTACTGTAGGTACCACACGCTCATATTCCTAAGGGCGCATGGCTACCCAAATTTATATGTTCCCTCGCTCGTCCAGTCATTACCGTGTCTTCAGAGGACACGTGTCGGTTCACAACCGGTCATAAGCATTGAGAAGCGTTTTGTTTCAGTTATAAAGAGGTAGCGTTACTTTCAGTAGTTTAACTTGAGATTCACCTGTAAGAACAGATTTTGGGACCTTGGCATAAATAGAGAACACAGAATAGGTGGAGTATTAAATTTAGGTTAAACCATGTAAGGAACTCCATAAAAATCCATCCATCATGGTGTAAGGAGTCGGTTCTTCAATCAATTAGTTATGTAATGTTGTGTGTACAAACATTGTATAACATAGACGGATACTGGATACCAGGATTTGTATTCGGGGGGCACTTGACTCTGAAGCCCAAAAGTAACATTCGCTCGGTAAATCTTAAGATAGCATTCCTGTCTAAGTGACCGCGACGCGCAATCGCGAGCGGTGCCATATTACTGCTGTGAATAGCGCGACCCGGTCGCGGTCGCGGGTCACAATCGCATGTCGCGGTCGCTTAAAACGGAACGCTATCTGAAGATTTACCAGGCGAGTGTTTGTAAAAGTCCGAAATTAGCGTTTTTCTCACATAACGAGAACATGTTTCAAAGGAAGGCTCCTATTTTCTCCCATATTTTTCGCTATTCGGGCTCGATTTTCATGAAAACTAAAATTTTAATATAAAAATGAAATGCTGTTCCCTCAGAAGCGCGTCACTTGAGAACGACCACTGATTTGGTAAATATCTACTACTAGCTTATGCCAGCGGCTTCACTCGTGTCATAAATTATCCCAAGGGAAATACTCTCGAGTTAAAAAGTATACTTGGTGCTTTTTAGGATAAGGACTAGCACTCGTACTCGTGTACCAAGTTTCGTATAGTAGGTCATAGATGTCGAAAATCGAAAAGTCCATATCGAAAAGTTTCAAACTATTAAAAACTTAATTACTGCCAGGGGTAACGCCTCTATGGTAGTAAAAAAATATTCTAGAGGAAATATTATAATATTCTATACTACCTACTACATGGATGAAAGTAACGTATGTGGTATTTCAGGACCTCGTAATTAACGGATTGAGATTAAATTTGGCACATAGGTAATGAGCCAAATTTCATCTCAATCCGTTCAACTGATCAAGCGTGAATAATTAATAAATAAATTAATATACTACACACACACTCACAAACTTTCGCCTTTAAATTATAATAGTAGTATAACTTTTAATATATACATAGAAACCGTAGAGTTTTCAAATAATTAGGCAGTTATAGGTGTTACTTGATTGTGACAAAACAAAAAATGACTTAACTTATTGCAATTTGCGAGTTATTTAAACAACATAGGTACCCGCGAAAAACATGATCCTTCTTGAACTCAGGAAAAAAGTTACCTAACAAATTTACAATGTAGGTATTTTAAACAAATGCTTACTCGTAGATAAAACAAAACATTTATATTGACTTGTGGTCCAATCCAAAATTCTGTGTATTCTATAAAAGGAAAAGTCCTGTCTTATTCACTGACTCTTTGCTGCCCAGCTTTAACACTTGGTTCCAGAAAGCTGAAGCACAAAGATGCATTTTATGATGTAGCTTTACCAAAGAGAAAGGATGATCCAAGATTCACAGCCTGGGGAAAACGGTGCTCAAAGTCGGTATCGAGAAACCGACGACGCGGGCGACGCCGCTGGCACAAACTAGTGGTAGTGGATTAGCTCTGTTTCGACGAATATGTTAGGTATCTCGTGTTGCAGTAGTATATATGTATGCATTAGTGGCACGCTATCACATCGTGAGATAGACTTTGAAACCATATTTCCTATATTTTAAGTTATGTTATGGATGACATTAGATAGTGTACTCGTAGATATTGCACATAATAATGTATTAAAAACATTTGCGTGGTGTAATATTATAAACTTAACCTATCAATACCCGCGAAACGAGACAATAGTAAAACAATAACAGCGTGGTCCAATGAGACCGGTCGGGGATTCATGAATTAAAATCGGAAACAACTGATGAAGGGCGTGAGTGGTGATTTTGAAGATTTCGCACCTAAAAAAAATCCAACATAGAAGGAATCGAAGTAACCTTAGAACTTCATTATTCATCATCATCAACTGCCTAGCCTTTTCCCAACTATATTGGGTTCGGCTTCCAGTCAATCCGGATTTAGCTGAATACTAGTATTTTACGAGGAGCGGCTGCCTACCAGACCTACCTTAGAACTTCATATTGATAGCCAGGAAATAGGAAGACGCATATAGAGCAAGTCACCTAAGACTTAGTCAGAGAGCCTTTACTGATTAAGGCTGATAACGCTGTCAGTCAATCTATTACTAACTACCTTTCAACTGTTCTGTGTAACTACCTGTCAATATATTATGGATATGTTGCTTCAATCCTAGGCTACAGCATAATTTTCTGGGAAAATTCGGTAGAAAAGGAGAGTGCTTTTAGAGCTCAAAAGCGATGTATCAGATCGATGTGCAATAGGTACTTATACGTACACTAAGCGGATTCATGCAGAGCACATTTATAAGCTTAAAAATATTAACTCTCCCTAGTATTTATGAAACTTTAATTTTTATGAATTAAAATTCAGACATTTATGAATTTTGCACTACAGCTAGACAGAAAGACAAGCGCACCGTTGGCAGCCAAACAAAGCTTTTGTACCAAAGCATTTGCTTTTGTATGGGCTCTCGTATCTTTAATAAACTCCCGCCTTCACTCAGAATTAAAAAACTGCATGAATTGTTGTTAAGTAAACGTTCTCATCACTACATAGTAAAAAAAACAAAGTCATTTCCCGTTGTCTGTTTGTCGGCATGCTGTATGCTTAGATCTTAGAAAGTTCGCAACGAATTTTGATGCGGTATTTTTAATAGGTAGAGTGATTCAAGAGAAAGGTTTTTAAGTACAATTCATGTACATAATAATAATTTTGCACCCGTGCGAAGACGGAGCGGATCGCTAGTTACTCTATATGAATTCCTAGATGAAAAGACACTGAATCAGCCGGTTTATTAATACAAACCAAAAAAGAACACAATCATAAATTAAAAATCAATACTCATAAAATATAAAGCACTATATACCTACTTAATTGTTTTACTAACAATTACATACTTAGTGCTTAAGCAGAAGCACTATGCAAGTCACAATACGGTACAATGGTACAGTATTGTAATATAACTAATTTAATTTGACCGAAATATTTTGCTAATTTAATTTGTATTCCATGACAATTTGATATGATTATTGTATTTTAACTATGTACCAGAATTTTGAAGCCCCCAATATTGGCCCCCTCACCCTATTATTATTGTTTATGATCCTATAAACGATTTGAATTTGTACTGAAAGCGCTTTTTTTCTGGAGGATTTTTATTCGAAATCTTAGATAGTCAAAGTCCACTGCGGGACATAGGCCTCCCGCAAGCGTCGCCACAGCGACCGGTCCTGTGCGTCTCGCATCCATCGGATTCCCGCGACCTTCGCCAGGTCGTCGGTCCACCTTGTGGGAGGCCTTCCAACGCTGTGTCTGCCGGTACGTGGCCGCCACTCTGGAACCTTAAGTCCCCATTGACCATCTGTTCCTCGAGCAATGTGCCCTGCCCACTGCCACTTAAGTTCGGCGATTCTTCGGGCTATGTCGGTAACCTTAGTTCTCTTGCGGATATCTTCATTTCTGATGTGATCGCGCAAGGAAACTCCGAGCATAGCCCTTTCCATTGCTCTTTGGGTGACTTCTGATGAGGCCCATTGTGAGCGACCACACCAGTCAAAGTCTGTGTTTCTTGATATCTACACCATAGGGGTTTTTAAGACAAGAATGAATAGGATACTTCTAGGCAAGCGTGCTCCATCGTCAAACGCGACAAGCATAATAAAAAAAAATACGACCAAACCGCCGCGACAGCTTGTCATTGAATAAAATTATTAAAATAGAAATCAATTACCGTATGTACCTACATATGAAAGATTGACAGAATTGATTTCGACAGAATTGGTTGTTTTTTTTTTTGTTAATTACCTCTCTGCCGGGCAGTGACCTCTTCAGGTTTGAGCACATAGAGTAATCAATTTACTATAGGCCTATATGTCGCAGCCGTATTATTTATTACGCCATTTTACATATTGGCGCGCCGGATTGGAAAATTCACCGACTAATAAGAAATAAATCAAGTCCGAGTAGATACATTACTTAATTACAATTGGAACAAATGGAATAATGGATTGTGAAATAATAAGTACATTGGATGGAGCCACAGTGCGAAAGCAAAAGCAAAACCTCTGTGCCTTTGACACCAAAGCAAAAATGTGCGGTATGCGAAATGTTGTTTCTGTCGTAACCATTAGCTAATGGTCACTACAATACTTTAATAATGGTGATAAAATCGTAATTTCGGACCGCAGGAAGGTACTGAAAAGGGCAGGAACCTAAGTCGCTCGCATCGAATTTTTAGCATTTTAATGACTTAACATGGGTCCCCTGGACCCAGCAAACTGCAGGGACCCACCAGGATCCTGAAGGAGGGAAGCCTCTGGGTCCATAGGTTGGTTTCTGAAAGGAAAACTCGGGGCCCTGGTACGAAGGCAAAGAAGGAACGGAGTGGGTTTTAGTCACTAAAAGTCTTAAACACCCCGCCCGCGAAAATTCCTTCTGATGATTCCCCATCTTAAAAAAGATCCTATGGACCCACGACTATATTTAAGAAATTTTCATCTCCATTCTTACGATCAAATGGGTCGTAATTGTAGTATCAACCCTCAATATACCCACTGATCGGAGAACTGAAGTACTTACGCAGCTCATCACGCACCCTCAGCAAAGGGGTGGCTCTCATCTATACATTTCTACATAACCTAATAAATCTGTAGAAAAGACGCTACAGAAAAATTAACTTTTCTACCGGTAAACTAAAAAGTCGTTTTCGTACTACGAAACTTACTCGTAAAAAAAATATAGCCAGTGTGTTAAAGAATAACCAAAAGAATCTGATATTTTTGTCTTTTATCTATTGTGTTGTTCTCGCATCACGTAACATAGACGAAAACAATGTACCTAGATAACTTTTATATATAGAAATTGTGATTGCGTAACTTGATGTATCTATTGCTTAGTTTCTGTTTCATAATAATCTTCACCCTATCATAAGATATATATGAATAAGTATTCAAGAAGTAAAATATCAGAACAGACGCAATTCAGAATCACGGAACGCCGTTTCAAGTTTTAGGTAATTTTGTGAATGGATACTCGCAGTTGGTTTTTGAGTTCAAAACTGGTTAAAGTGGTTTCGGACTGTTGATTCAGTAATTTTGACGTATGGTGTATTAAAGTAACGATTCTAATTGAAAATACTTTTTTTATATGACACTAGCTGTCCCCTGCGGTTTCACCCGCATTTTTCGTTACTGCTCCGCTCCCGTGGGTCGTAGCGTGATGGTATATAGCCCATTCCTCGATAAATGGGCTATCTAACACTGAAAGAATTTTTCAAATCGGACCAGTAGTTCCAGAGATTACCCCTACATACAAACTTACAAACCTACAAACTTACAAATTTTACCTCTTTATAATATTAGTATAGATAAACTAGTACTTGACTGCGATCCCACCTCATGGTAAGCAGTGATGCAATCGTTAATGGTGAGGCGCACTAGTTTATTAAGAGCCTATTCACTCTAGCTTTGAAGGGTGTCTTCAACGCTAGAGTGAATGGGCTTTATAATCAGATGAAATAAAATAGTTTTATTTACTTCATAACTTCGTAGCTTGAATGATGTCTTTCTTTCGAAAGTCTGTGTTGTTTGACTCGTTTGAGCGGTTCTAATTTATTTGAGGCTGTCTGATTTATCCGACTGGTCGTTGTTTAAAATTATTGTTAACTAATGTCTGTTTTTTATACCCTGAGACTAAATTGACTCAGGCAAATGTCAAACTTACAACAGTAATGGTGCCAGTTCTTTTGTGCTGTGACAAGTTTAGTGTGACAACCCACGCAATGTCATTTTTGTCTAAGAGATTAATAAACAGACTATAGCACCTGATGAAAAAGTTTTCATAAAACTTTAACACTCAATTGGTATCAGCCTGACCGTACAGCCTCATCTCAAAATCACTTAGTATCTCAAGTTATATCATAGCGTATTCGCCAATCAAGGTCTCATTATGCGGTCAGCCGCTAAATCCATTTCCCCCAGACCCATATACATACTTATATGTATATATAAAGCCTCATTAATCTTAATTAGAATATGCAGTCGCGGTGTGGACCCCCTCACCCTCTTTATTAAATATTCTGTTTCTTTATACAGCCTACAAAAGTAGGTACTTCTTAAAGTCCATGAATTAATAATAATAATACCCTGTTCCCTTTACCAGTGACCTACTATTTTTTATTTTTTTATGATTTTTAAAAGAAATATTTAAAAATGTAAATAATACGTGAAGAAAAATAATAATATATGAAGCGCCTGAAGATGGTGAATAAAAGAAGAATAATAATATTTTTTATTTCTTTAACAAAAAGTAGGTTCCTACTTATTGTATATACAGTTACAACACAGAATACAAAAGTTTTAGCAGCTGGAGCCAAACTAAGACAGCGGTATTTCGGCTTACAGCGCCTACCCTCGCATTACACTTCATAATATATCTTAAGTGTAAGACTTACAGATGCTTCCATTCGTCTGCGTCTTATGATGACTTATAGACAAAATATAATATTCTAAGCCCCATGCCCTGTTTACGACCTATGCAATAATGCTTATGACCGTCCTGAGGTTTGCAACACCAACAGGATTGGTTATATAGTTCCCAGAGGAGTACGGGAGCGTGCAGGGCGTAACCAATCACTTTCTGCAGCAAGAATATATCGAATAAGTAAATACTAATGTGCTAGTAACATTGCGACGTGTAAACAAAATTGTAATAAATAATTTATTTATCCACGATATTTATTTATGTTAATCCCAATCTAAGAAAAAAATAGCAGGGAAACATCCCTCCAATAAATGGTCAGTTTGTCAGACAACGGAAATCATAAAAAATCATTAAACAATAACGTTCATGAGTTAAATTCATTTCGATAGCGACATACAATCTTCGAAAGGACACCACAGTGAAAAAACAAATGACAGTCTCGCAAATTAAAAAGTAACATGCTCGCAAAGAGTTCCATTTTCAAATTGTGTATAATTGTTTTTCTTTCTTCTATTGTAACTGGCCTGAAAAGTTGAAAGGGAATCGTTTGTATGGGTACGGTCATGTAAAGAGGTATGAAATGCATGTTACTGAACGAGTTATGAATTTACATGTGGATGGATGGAGAGGGAGTAAAAGACCAAAGAAAATATGGATGGATTGCGTGAGAAGTGCTATGAAAGAGAAGGGAGTTAGTGTGACAAGTGACACTACTGAATGGAAGAAAAAAATGTGTAAGTATGATTTCTTTTTATTATTTATTTTTATTGAAGTGCAGTATTAATAATATTTTTCCTAGGTGATGTCAATAACACCTGTTGATTGTAATTGTTATTTCTATTATGTATTTTTTTTTTATTCCAAATAAATAATATAAAAATTAAATCACACAAATATTACGTTGGGAAAAGTTCTTATAGATGAGTAGGAACTTATCAATAAAGCTGCTCTTTCAGACTCAAACGGCTGAACCGATTTTGATGAAATTTGGCACACGGGTAGACCATATCTTAGAATATGACGAAAGAATACTTTGTGTCCCGAAAGTATGTTTCTTTGCAAGAACTTTCTACTTCCATGCAGGCAAAACTGCAAAAGCTGTCATGAGCAGTTTATTAATTTATTTACGTTATAATTATTAGAATTAATAAGAATAAGCTGATTATAAACATAATTATATGAAAGATAATGTCAGCATATATTACCCACACTCCCCCAGCTAGGTACTTGACGGGGTAACCCCGTCACACTCCACGGTCGTTGCCCTACGACCGCGGTTCCTCTCGAGAGCATCTTATGGGAACCGACTACGAAGCGCCTTTGTCTCCGCCCCTATCTCACGACATTTTTCTTCACCTTTTCAAGTAACATACTGACCCGGAAGAGATTTATATTATTAGTTATTACAAACATTGGATTAAAGGTTTCTTTCCTTCAGTAACGTCTATGTTTTTATCCTTGAGATTAAATTGACACAGCCAAATGTCAAACTTACAATAAGAATGATGCCAGTTTTTTTTGTGTTTTGACAAGTGTGACAACCAACGTAATGTCATTTTAGTCTGAGAGATTAATAAACAGACTTTAAGTTTTATCTTTTCTTAATTCAAAGTCAAAAGCATTTATTTCAAATAAAGCTATACAGACACAATTGAAAGGTCAAGAGCTTAATCTGCCAGAAAAAAATATGCTAATTGCTCATTCCAGAGCGTAGAATATCTCGATGGAGAATTAATTCCATACCAGAATTAAAATTTGGACTGGAAAATATCCTCGTTAGTGGCACGAACTAATTTAAACGAATATCGTTGCATTCAAATTATGCGTGAGCTCAAAAAGAACTCTTAGAAAGAAGTGAGTTACTCCAAAAAGCACCTTTTTTGATCCAGTAAAGTCTTTGTGATAATTATCCTAAATACCCCCATATCCTAAATCTCCACAAACAGATGTAGGACATATACACACAAAAACCAGAGTGATGAGGTAGAATTTGTACAATGTACACACTGTCACAAAACTGAGGTTAACAAACCATATGTTTATGTTACCTTTGTCTAATCCATCAAAAAAATTAAAGAACAAGGCCGTAAAAATGCCGATAAATTGACAAGATGCAACCTTTACGGCGATCATTCATTCATTTTATTATGCTCATACCATTTATCATGATTGAACGGCTTATTCAAAACGACGTCAACTTTTTTTAGTAGTACCGCGATTATATCTTATGTTCCGGTGACATATTTGAACGAATAAAGAAATTACGATAAACTCAACACTTTTAGCGCTTGATGGATTATTTTTTATACTTGCAAACAGGTGTTTGTTACCTTGGAGAACACGGAAGTTCTAAGTCACGGTATAGTTACTAATCTGTGGTATAATTGGAGAACACTGTAACGCTGGAACGTAATAATTCCATACACAACGGTTGCTGACCGTTTCATATGACAGTCACGCCATTTTGATTCATAAGGCTCTCTTAAGGCTGGCGCGAAGTGTCAATTTTCCATACAAACGTAATACCAAAATCATTTGCAGTTTAAGCATATTTACACCATAATATGATGTTATTCGGATTCAGACAATAATTATCTAGGTTCCTACGTCGTCTTTTTGTTGAAAAACTTACCCCAAACGAAATTTAAGCGAATTTAATTTTGCACATTTTCACAGCGAAAATGTCATGTTTTTATATAGTTTTTTCTATATTATAAACATCAATATTTCAAGATATCTCCCCGCAGGAACACAGATATTATTATCAAGTTATAAAGAATTGAAAAGAAATTGGAAAATCATTAATTTTTCATTCATCATTTTTGGTATTACGGAATACATCCAAATTTCTCCCAAATTTTCAATAGTTTTTATTGCTATCGCAGCAAGCAAATGTCAGTGTGTGGGTGATGACATCTCCAGTCAGTGTGTCCAAGAATTGTTTATACTATCTGGATTGATTACGTCAACCTCAAAAACGTACCCACAAAAGGGTATGTTGTTTCTTTCTACCACGGTGTCCATAGACGAGTAAGAAAGGGACACGCTACCTCTTTGTATGCTCCGTCTTGCTGGGTACATTTTTTCCATTTTTGCTTGTCAATTTAAAATATGAACTTAATGGCAATGAATTTTAAGTACACTTCAGATTGTGTGATATTACTTCGTAATCATTCCAGGGTACACTAGGTCCTTGCGTGTGTGTCGCTCCTACATGGTTACCTACTTATCTATCATAGGTTCATATTTGATCGAATTTCATTTCCTATAAAACTTTTCAACAATTATCGTTTCGTTTTAAGGATTCCGTACCGCAAAGGGGAAAAACGAAACCTTTATAGGATCACTTTGTTGTCCGTCGGTCTGTTTGTCAAGACCCTTTATATCGGAAACGCGTGGAGTTATCGAGTTCGAGAATAGGCCCGCGATCCCTTGAAGCTGTGCACAAATCAAATATATAAGTTATCGAAAAAAAAGATACAGCCGTTTATATCGCAAAAAACGTACGTTTGATACTCTCTAGGTAATCAAAATTTATAGGGTAAAAAAGGTCTTATAGCAAATATGGGAAAAGTCTGAAAACTGAAAATTTGTAGTTACGCCACTAAGAAAATCGGTTCCCCGCCTACAGGCTTTCACACTAGCGTATTGGTCATATTGTACAAGCGGTTTGCGAGCGTTTGTTTCTTATATTATTTAGATCTTAATCACCTTAAATTCATTAAGTCGTGATTTATTTTTGTTAACATCTCATGTTGATAGGTTTGATTTTTTTTCTTATATTTACATTTTCTCTTATGGTGTGAATGTGGGAACACCGTAGACTACGATTTTGATTACTAGTATTTCGACAGTTTTTTGATAAAAAATATTTTTATTATACTTTTGGGTACAATCTTAATAATCTGTCTGTTAATATAATATTGTAATATATACTTATAATACATTTGTAGAAGTAAAAATTCTGTATATTGAAAATATCAAAAAAATTATGGCAGAGGGGGTGTTACGAAACCGATACCGAACCCATTTTTTTAAAATTAGTTAGGTACTTAGGTTTACTTTTATAGGGCGCAGACCGTGTAGATTTTAATTTCAAGTATAGGTAGTATATTTGATAGTGTGTAGGGTATTTTTAGTACTCTTAGGTAAGATTAGTAATTCGTATAGATACTAGTTTTTAGGGATTTTACTTATTTATTGATATACATACAAGAAAAGTTTTTAACCACTGCGTAATTTTTTTCTGGTGGCTCAGTGTAAGTAATAGAACACAAGTCGACTTCAAGGTTAAGCAACCCTTGCCAATAGGTTGGTCTGTGGATGGGTGACCATCTTAACATAACAAGTTTCCTCCGTGCCTCGGAAAGCACGCTAAGCCGTAGGTCCCGGCTGTCATTAACAGTCGTTACGGATAGTCAGAAGCCAGTAAATCTGACTCCAGTCTTGCCATGAAGTACCCTGTTACCCCAGTTATAGGGTTGTGGAGGTCTGGTAGTCAGCCTATGCTTTCCGAGGCACGGAGGAAACTCGTTATGTTAAGATGGTAACCCATCCAAAGACCAACCTTGGCAACCGTTGCTTAACTTTGAAGATCGATCTGTGTTTTATTACTTACACTGAGCCACCAAAAAAAATTTACGCAGTGGTTAAAACTTTTCCTGTATAAGTGTAGAATGTGTAGATACTACACTAAAAACTTATTGATAAGTTTTTTCATACACGCAACGAAGTCGCGGACACAGCTAGTATGGAAATATTGTAAACCCAATATTTTTTTGAAAAGAGTAACCATGAAGTTTCTTGCCGGTTCTTCTCCATAGGAAACGACGAATTGGAACTACGCACTAGATTCTGACGTTTCATAAGTGTCCATGTAGGCCCACGTAAAATAAAAATATGATTTCAATTCGATAGATTGATCACTACAGAACACTGTCTTTTTTTGCATTAAATTTATTTTTAGGATAACATTAAAAGTGACACCCCTATTACTTCAATGGAGCATAGGTAATCTGAGGGCACGGTAGTGTCACACCCACCAAGTCGCGCAAAAAAGTGCCATCCTTATCTCGAAACATTTCGAGCCATTTTCAACCTCTTATAAATCCGTTGTGGACGAAACTAGATCAAGCAGGCTTCATAAAAAGACTATATATTTCAAATTTCATTAAATTTTCTAAATTTTGTCACTCACTGACTGAACGAACATAAAAATTCTAAGGCACTTTTAGCAGCAATAGAGACAGAAGTTTTCAAATTTTGATTACAATTAGTGTTTAGTGTACAAACCAAGGGAAAACTAAAATATTTTGCAATTTCGACCTAGTTTTCTAGATACACCAACTGCATATATAACTTAGTAATCCCATATAAATGTATAGGATTACAAAGTTACATTTTTAAGATTTGATTTGGTAATCGCACTAAACGATTTACTTAATTACTTTTGAGATACATTGTGTTTTCATGCGATTACAAAGCTAAATTCATTTATTTAAAACATACAAGATATCTTGACTTGGAATAACATGGATCTCACATATTTTTACGGTAGAAGAGTAGTGTTGCGAGACTTGAGTTTTTTTACAAGCTGTGTTTTTGATGGAATTATTTTGTCAAGTTCAAAACTGTTCTATATTATGCTGTGAAGATTGTCCGACTCACACGTACACACACATATGCAATTTCGCATTTGTTTTTGCCAAACAAAGATAGCAATATACCGCGAACGTATTTTATTTTCATCTCAACTCGAAGTAGCGAGCGATCTCCGCTGGATCCTTAATTACTCAGATACCCGCGAAACGAGACACAATAGTAAAACAATAACAGCGCGGTCTCATAGGACCGGTTGGGGATTCAAACGTTAAAGGTAAAGTTTCTATTGTTGAATATAAATTACTTTATTTCTATCAATTCGTAATTAAATTATATAAATGGAGAAAGTAACTATAATAGGCTAAGGCTTCCTTTTATGTTATAAGCAAGCGATAAGAATGGGGTTTTGGAGATATAACCTTGAAGAAGTAATAGGGAGCAATTTCGTTTGTATGAAATATCTTATTCCTTGGGCCAATATACTTGATACTTAACACGAATAGTAGGTAATTTAAGGAAATGACGGTTGCTCGATGAAAGCTGATAATAAAAAGTAGTGACCGTAACAGGAATAACCTAATCTGATTTCATAGGAAAAAGTATTGCTCAGTTGAATTCGACCTCAAGGCAAGAGTTAACGAGTTAATTTACGAGTAAATAATTACTATCGCAGCTTATTGTAATACGTGAAGTATTACAATAAGCTGCGATAGACGCGATAGTAATGAAGTTGAAATACAAAAATGATTTAAACTATTATGCTTAACTTAAGTTTCAATGAAAAGAAAAAAACGAAGGGCATGAAAGCTTAGATAGTCAGCTTTACATTCCAATCAGCTTAGATTATCTTATAACAAAATAGTTTTTGCTAGCTATAGTGGCATTTTTTCAAATCATTCATTTGCATACCATAATGTTAATAAGGATGTTACTATAGGCTTAAAGCTAAGATACCTTTATGGGCCCTGTAAGGGCACAGCAACATAGGTACAAAAAAATAAATAAGTAAATCAAATGGAACCTTAAAATCTAATTAAGCTAATCAAATAATAGATTACATACATTTTACAACGCTGTAAGATTGCTATTGATCCACTATCAGTCAAAATTGATGTCTCCCTTATTGCGGTACAGTATTTCCAAGAGAGTCAATTTCCGTGTACCTTCTCTAGCCCGTGCAGTAAATATTGAGGGTGCGTATAAGTTGTTTCGAACTATAAATTAACTAAAACACTTAGGTACAGTGTTGGCCAATACCATGTGTCGCTGTGGGTATTTTTTCCTGCTTGCTTAATTTATTTATCATATTAATCTTGTGTTTTTATCAATAAGGTAGGTACGCCAACCACACGCAAACAACTTGTTTACAAAATATCTAGCTAAAGGCAAAATTACAGAATCACAATATTTTTACATATAATATGTCCAAAGACATTAAATATTCTATCTTTTTGTATACAGTATGTTAGGTTAAACGAGGGACTTATTGAGGGAGGATATTCAGTATTCGATTCTCGTCCCAAATATGTATAAAACTTATAACATTTAATATGTGAAGTAATTAAAAAAAATAGTGTAAGAAGAAGTAGGTAATAGGAATCAGACAGGTTTAAAGTATGAAAGGAAAATGGATTCAAACTAAAGGTCATTGACCCGCGCATATTATGTTCGCAAGGGTGTATTGTATATTGCATCCACGTTGCGAGATTTTTGCGAAAATTTTGGTATGATTCTGTCTGTTATTTACCAGTATTTTTTTTTGTTCACATTTTTATTAGTACCTATCATGGAAGCGATACAATAACATACACTATTGTGGGTTTGAATATGCCCCTCATTTTAACTAACATTACTGTATACAAATAATACCGTACGTGCGTTTGTCACCTACTTTCTTCTGGCTTGACCGATTTGGAAGAAACTTTGTGTTTATTTGAATGCGTCTCTGGATGATTTGAAAATACAATTGGACCCAGTAGGTGACACTATAGCCGGGTTTTGAAATTTATTTTTATTCTGACGAAAAGCCTGTTTTTGCAGGGACAATGTCTGTCGGGACCGCTGGTTATCAATTAATCAAATTAGAAGAAATAAAATTAAAAAATCAAGAAAAATAAAAATACTTGACTAATTAAAACTAGAAGTATATATATAATGTTACCGCTAATGTGCGTAAAGTCTGGGTGGTTCTAAGATAACCACGAACGCTAAGGCAAGAGCTGCACTCAGCTTCGCTCTCGCCTTAGCCTACTATCCTGAGTCCTTGCATGCCCGTGTCAAGGTGTCCTAAAATATATTAATACTTAATGCGTCAAATGTCATCAAAGATTATATTAATAGTAATTAAATAATTAGGCAAAATGCAGGCAAAGAACCTGTTTTATAACTTAACCGTATGTTTGGTGTACTGATTACGTAGGAAATCTGCATATCAACTCGTTAATCTGCACTCTAACTGAATTACGCATATTAGCTAATGTACAGGGTGTGTCAGGCATCGATGCACTAACCAATACCATGGATTTTTGAGGGCATTTTCTTAATTAAAAAAATATATAACTTTGCTTTTTAAAATTAAATTGTGTAAAATCGTTATTCTAACATTCTTAGACAAATCAAAATTTATTACTTTCAAATGAAAAATGTCGTAGTAGTGAGTAGAAAAACGATTTTATCAACCCTCACGACAAAACAGTCATCGTGGTTGATTAGAATAACGATTTTATACAGATTAAATTTTAAAAAATACAGATTCTTGTGGAAAAAAGTAGAAAAAAGCCGACGAAAAATTCCACCACGGCCCCATCCAGAATTATGTACTGGATCCATATATATTTTTTCGTTTGTGCGAAGATGTTCGACACACCCGAGGACGACGAGACACACTAAAAAAATAACTCCTAACTAAAATATGGCGTCAAAAAATTCCTACGCAACGCTTTGGTCTGGCAGTATGCCCAAAAGACTGGTGAAATTGTCACGTTGTATGACAAACATACATACAAATTAATAGAAAGATAACTAGAGAGATAAGTTCAAGTATAAAATAATTACATACATACGAGTAGATAAGAAATTATCTATAAATATCAAACAAAGAACAAATTATAACAATTATTTTACAAATTACAACGATTAAGATGGATATCAAAACGAATTAATTTGAAATTAAAGTAATTTACTTACAAATTATGTCGCATATAGCAACAATAAATTATTATACCGGGAATACAATAATAGCAAATTAATTGAAAGATCATTAGAGAGATAAATAAATGTAAAGAGCCTATGTGAAGTACCCTGTATTTTGATAGCAATTAACATAGTGTGTGTACGGAAATACAAAAATACCACTCTTCAATTCTTAATTAGAAATAAAACAGTAAGGGCCTATTTCACCACCTATGATTAAGTTTCGAGTATCTTACTTGGCGGATAACTTCATACAAATTCTGTCACATTTTTTTAATTTATTTAGTGAGTAGTGCCTACTCGGACATTGTGAAACAGGCCCTGAGTATCATGCATACTATTCAAAATAGGAATATCATGGATATGATGTAACGTGGGCTTCGAACGTGGGGCATACTTAAAGTGCCTGGATCTGGCTACTTGCATTACAAGAAAGGAAAACAATGATAGAATTTGAAAATGGAACTCTGCGAGCATATTACTTTTTAATTTGTAACTGTCATTTGTTTTTCAATATGGCGTCCTTTCGAAGATTGTGTGTCGGTAGCAAAATGGTGGCTTTGATGATGAAGCACCATTTGGCAGCTATCTTTTTTCTTCCAAATAAGGCAACAATAAATTATTATACCGGGAATACAATAATAGCAAATTAATTGAAAGATCTTTAGAGAGATAAATAAATATAAAAAGCCAATGTGAAGTACCCTGTCTTTTGATACCAATGAACATGGTATGTGTTCAGTATACACACATACCATGCTTCCTAATTGTTATTGGTATAGGTACACATCAATCTGATTGACTTTCCACATGAACTGAGCCAAAGTAAAAAAATATGCCATTCTGGCATATTTTATCCTCGAATAATTCTAGAACAAAAGTTGTTGTTTACGATGATAATAACATAGTCTTGAGAGGTTGCCAGTGTTTTATAAATAGCCCTGTATAAAGGAGGAAATAAATCATCCGAGATTGGTGCGAGAACTTCTGCCTGCGAAACTACTACGTGCTCTCACTAACCATACATTTTTACATGGCCTCGACGAGGTACCTACTTTTTTGAGCTGTTATATTATATACACCTGCTTACACTTAGCGGCCCTGATAGAAGGTGTCCTGTCGGAAAACTGGCTTATGGAAAAAAAAATCAGAAACCAATTAAAGCGTCATCTAACGGGTTAAATTTGAAATTAAAAAATATTTAAATTTAACTGAATTTTCAAACCACCCAAATCCAGTCAAATATACACACGACATTTCATTCAAATCAGTCAAACCATTTGGAAGGACTTAGGTGACAAATACAGGCACAGAAAAAATATTTCCTCCTGAATCACACTGTATTGCTGAAAACTGCAAGAAAATGCGCTCAGTAGTGTTAGAGGTTACTGTGTTCATACAAGCAGCCGCGGTGTGGGACTATGTTTTATAGTATATGTTAGTTTCGTGTTTGTATGAAATATTGTTCTGAGTAGTTCAATGTGTTTGTACGACATGATTAGGGCTGTGGTCCTTCAGGAGTGGACGCTGGACGTAGCTGCAGTATTGCTCTAACAAACGTAGATGAAATATATGAGAGTGAAGCAAAGGCCAGGGTTAGAAAACAATCTGAAGTAAAAGTTTATGTTCAAGGAGCAATTGCACTAGCACAAATTGGCTCCGGCTGTTTGACTTTGTCAACATATGGTGGGTGAACTATTTTCCTTTCGTTGCTGGACTATTTTTCTAGCCAGTAATATATTTGTACACATAATTATTTTTAGTCTGTAACTCTATTTATATACACTATATTCTGTTCAATAATTCCGGAGACTAAAATGACATTTCAACACCAAAGAACTGGCGTCATTCCTATAGAAATTTTGACATTACTTATGTCAATTTAGTCTCCGGGTTTATTGAACAGAATATATAAGCTCCATTATTGATCAGTTTTGATGTTTATAAGAAGTGATATACTTATGTTTTACTGAATAATTTGACATTTAATAAACAACCCATTTCATTTTTATATTTCGTCAACAACGTTTGTATAATTTATCCATTGAAGTCTTTCGCTTTTTCAGGCATTTTGCTTTATAGTAACCTACTTTATGTTTATTTTCTACCTTGAAAGTGACAGATTCTACGAGTATAAAATTAAATTTTATCACGTTAACTTGAGCCCCAAATAGAGAATTTTTACTGTCGCCTCATGAATAAAACTACTTATGTTACTCACATTATATTTCCTTGTATGGACGCTAAACTAGTTGGTCATAAACGAATAAATAATTAGAAAATCAATTCATTAGTATAAATATACACCCCTAATAGGCACTGATATTTTAATAAATCAAGCATCGTAAAATTCATGGCAAGATTGAAGCTTCCCGAATTGAAACAATTGGTTACGAGTATCTCAAAATACATCTCCGTAGATGAAAAAAAGGACAAACAAATAAAGGACAAATGACGTGCAGATTACAGGAAACCTTCCCTTTCAGTTGATTACATACAGTTTGTTGTGCCCACTCGATACTTGCGCTATCGTAGTGGTCATGATACTAAAGTTTGTTTTTTAATCTCTGATACTAAAATGACATAACGTGGCTTCTCACACTTGTGACAACACAAAAGAACTAGCATCATTATTATTGTAAGTTTGACATTAAACTTGGTCAATTTAGTCTCAGGGATTAAAAACAGACTTCAAAACTGTGTCTTCTGAAATCATGTTTCCCAAATATGTAGGCGTGAATAATACTCGTCTACGAAGAAGTAGAATCCACACACATTTCACAGCGAAATTCACAGCATGTCCTAACAGAATACCAGCGCTGCGTTATTTATTGTTTTAAATATCGCTGCATATGCTGAGTTAGGAGGCTTTTTGTCCTCACACAGATTTTGATGCACTCGTATTGTGTTGTGTACGATTGTACAAAGGTACAAAGAAATGTTTTCTTTCTTTATTTATATTGACAAAGGAGTCTTAGATTTTATAGTAAAAGGCTTTGTTTCATACAGCAAATGGAGTGTCGTATGAAATAAAACATTAAAATCTCGGAGACAGCAGTCCAATTCCGGTGAAAGGATTTTCGTGGAACCTTTTCGATTATATTGAAAAATATGCACATGCCAGCGCTTGGGTAAGTATATTGTAGAAAATGAAGCGAATTTTTTTTTGATGTTTTCAAACTTTAATCTTTCGTTTGACCACCCATCCACGGGTCGTCCTTCATCATGGCATCTAGAGGCAATAGTCCCGCATGCACGATTTGCGCATAGAGATGCAACGGCTGCATTGCTCGGGCCGCGCTTGACCCTGGTTCTGGATATAGTCCGAAGCGAGGTGGAAAGACAGGCGGTCGTCTCCTTCTGCGAAGCAGTAATGCTAGCGAATGCGTGAGAGAACGACCGCCTTCACGCCCCAGCCTTCGAGATTCAGACCCGGATAACCCGCCGTCCGGCCGCGGCCGTCCGATAATCGATCGGACCAGGCCCATGTCAAGTAATCCTCGCACTCCTTAAAAAACGTCAGCAAACCGTAGGGCCGATACCTGCTATCAAGAACCGTAGGAATTTTCTGAAAATGAAACCTAGAACGCAAAGATCAACTGAAGAACACAGGTGTGTAGTCAGTAAAAGTCTGACAGTTACAGAGCGCGCGTGTCATTGGATGATTTTCCACATTAAAAAAAAACCGTGTCATCCTCAACGTTATAGGGTAACCTTGATCGATCCACATGCGACTGTTACTTAGTTACGAGGCTATCATAAACACAGATAGCTGCGGCCCACTGTCTTCACTTCTTTAAATTTTAAAACACTCGGTCAAACATAAAACCATGCTAACTAAAAAGTTACGTTGTACGTAACTACACTCCACACGGTTGTAACTTTGTTTACTTTATTATTTACTAGCTAATACCAGCGACTTTGCCTGCGTGAAAGTGGATAATAATTCGCCTGGAAGGCAACTAACCGTGTGCCAAGTTTCACCGCAATCCTTTTAGCATTTGTGCACACTTTTGACATAATTATACACACTCGCAATATCCGGCTTTGTAGTAATATTGTGTTTGCGAGTATAGTGTAAAGAGCACGCAGATTAACAGTAGTGAATAATATATTATTAGCACAGAAAGCGTTCGTGCGTTCTCAGTGCATACTTAATATAATAAAAAGGCATTCAATTCAGGCCACCAATAACATAAATAACTAACAACTAGCTTAACCTAATTGTGGGTTAAACTCGCCTGTGTACATCACCTGACCTATTTTTAACTAGGTACTGTAAAAAAATGTGTACGATAAAGAATACTTATATACATTATACAAATTATTTTTCGTATCGGCCCAGCCCTGAAATTCCAAAAAAAATTAGCTCTCCTGTACATTTTGTCGACTTATGTAAACATAAATGTATGGGCCAACTGATTTTTTTAGTAATTTCTGTGTAGGTTCCACTCTAAAAATATTACTAGCGTTTTCGTTGTTTATTTTATGTACTATTGTCCCTACATTGTATATAAATAATGCATGATACTATCGAACATAGACAGCAATATGTCTGCTACGGCAATGTCCGATATAAGGGCAATCCAATGCTCTTTTGAATGTAACAATGTAGTGTAACTTGCTTGTTGAGACATGGATAGAGGTGGATGTGTGCGTCTGTGTGCGGTGTGGAAAAATAATAAATAAATATATACTTATCACATATTAAAATTTAGTAATTAAAATACTCATTTAAATGTTAGTCTAACAGCCGGGAAAATTTTGACCTTCTTTTTAAAAGTAGAACTAAATTGGGCACACGTGGGCCACGTAAGCCGATCTGTGTACGTCGGTCTCCATAAAATACTGGTTTATTTGGCATTTGGCAACTAAACTTGTGGAGCTTCATTAGACCAACGCCATGCAACGCCCATCGACGTGGTTCTACATAATCAGGCATAGCCCATGTTTAAATCGGTCTATTGTAGTTCACTAAGCCGCTTCCAGCTTTTACGCAAAATAATTATGTATATATTTTAGAGCCATGCAAAATACATTTTTACGGCTTTTACGCGTAGGAGCAGTTGTATGCAACAATACTCTTTGCCGCAACAAAGAGTATTGTTGCGTCTATTATATTAATAATACAGTATTTTCAAATATACATAATAATATATAAGTACATAGGAAAGGCAATGTCAAGACGAGGTCATTTTAAAAATAAGGCTTACAATTCTTGAGTTGTCTCAAGTTTGAACATCGTTATTATGCCTCTCTTTTGAGTTTTAAAATTTAAGTCCTTATCTGTTGAATTACCCCAATAGATAATGGCATAGGCTCCATAGACTCCATCAGGCCGTAGTATCTACCTGTACCTATACGGCGAGCAAAGCATCATCACTAAATACGACATTGCATTTACATCTGCACTGCACACCAGTGTGTACAGAGTAAAATAGAGGGAAATATGTGATAAAGGGTCCATATGACATAGTTTCTTCGTTTTCACAATATAGCGTCTGGTGGCTGCTATATTCGAATTGTAATACTGTCATGACCTTTGAGACACGTACGTGACTAAGACAAATCGATTAATGTAAGTATCAACAAAATTGGCCCACGTATTTGCTCATTAGACCGCCACTAAGGAACAAACATAATCCTCCAATGCGTAGTGAAGTCGGGTAAAAAGACTTGAGTCAGTGATACATCAACGCTTAGCCTTAAACCTTCCTACCTAGAAAGCTAACTTTTATATAAGGTGTTGTTTTTAGAAATTAAGATTGAAGTAAGCAGAAACTTCTAAAGAAGTTATGAGAGAAAAAATAATTTTGGCTCGAAAAAGTTACCGGGATTTATTTTGTACGTGGGAAATCATCGATAAGATTAATCCCACTCTGGGCAGAGTGGGAGGGCTCGTTAGACTTCTATTGACTAAAACCCTCTCTTGTTCCTTCTTTGCCTTAATTCGTGGGCCACGAAAGCGAATTCACCGGTGATATTGTAAAACACTTTTAGCGAAAAGCCATAGTGAAACTGCTCAAAATGATCCTGTTTTCAATACATAATAAGATAATACTTACTATACAAGCATACTCTGATGTCAGTTCGAACGTATGATATCCAACTTTGGGTGCGGACGGAACATCAATAAAACAATTCAACAATTCTTATATAAAGCACTCAGTAATGCTGTAAAACCACCATCGTTGTTCAGAAATGTCGACCTCCACCGTGACCTAAAATGCAACTTATTACCATCATTCACAATTTTGCTGAAGCTCACGAACATTGACTTCACGGAGGCCATCCAGCTGTTAGACAACACGAACCTAGAATGTAGACCAAAGAACTAAACCTGTTGAGTTAGTGTAGTGTTTAAAATTAGCGTTTACCTATTAGTTTCTACCAGCGACTTCGCCAACGTTAAAGTATGTGTAGGCGTTTAAAATTTTTATGAAAAATACAAACTTTGGAACCCCGTTTCAACTCCTTAATTCACCCCGAATTAAAAAAAATCCTCCACCTATGTCGCAAAAGAAAACCTTGTGCAAAATTTCACGCTTCTCGTCCCTGTAGTTTTGGCTGTGCGTTAGTATGTCAGTTATTTATTCTTTTTTTATATACTCGTATAGATAAATGCTGCTATAGGTACTTATAACACAAATGAACAAAGTATTTTTACTAATACTAGACTTTAAGAAAGTGCTCTGGATTTGTATAAAAGTGCAAAAGGACGCTATTAGTTTAAAGATCATCTATAAGGTATAATAATCAGTTAGAATTTAACTGCTTATTAAGTTTGTTCTACATAATATAGTACAAGAAAATGAATATTGTTTTCAAGACCTTACCTATAGTTATGAATAATAACAACGGATTTCTTGAAACTCGACCGTTAAGGGGGTGAAAAGTGGTTTAAGGCGAGCGAAGCCGCGGACGTAAGCTACTTATTAAATATTTATTGAATCTGTTTTATTGAATAGGCAGTAGCGTTGTTTTTAATTAACAATTGCGTTTTAGACCTACTATAGATAACTTTATCTTAAAAAAGACTCCACCAGGCCGTTGTAGGTTTTTTTTACATTGTTATAAGCTAGTGCTTGACTGCGATCCCACCTGATGGTAATATACGGTTAGACAAGTATCAACACTATAATAACACTGCATTTACTCTGTACAACAGGGTGTAACCATAGAGCAAAAATGAGGAAATACGAGTATGTTATATTGACATTGACTTTAAAAGAATGTAGAGTTGGTGAAGCAATTTAACAGATAATATCGTGAATGAGAGTGACAAGGGCCCCTATGCTCGGGATGCGACAACACTGGCCCTCGACACGAATGGTGAGACTAGTGTCGACGCGCGGCGGCATCCACACTCCCACATCGAGTGTGTCAGCTCGAGTGTAGTTACTGACTCAGGCGCGGACCGACATGGAGAATTGTGGGCTGTTATGACCAACCTAAAACTTTACATGCCATTTGACGAATTTTATTCCCATTTGTTAAATACTACTAGATATGCTGAAATATAAAGATCAAAATTTTGGCAAATCTGCATATTCTCGTAACCTGCTTATACTGAAACGTCTAACGGCCGAAATTAATAATCAATCCATCACATATCGGAGATTGAAAAACAAATGAAACAACAGAAAACATGTAAATTTTTGTATGGTGGCATTTGTTTTTCAATCTCCGATATGTGATGGATTGATTATTAATTTCGGCCGTTAGATGTCATATTTTTAAAAATATTGTTGAGAGCAGGTATGTTATGAATATGAAATTCCAGATCTGGATACGGATATAAGAATAATACGATTTGACTGTTACGAGTATTTCTAGTCTAATTTATTATTTGTTTGACTGGGAGAATCCAACAAAATCCTTATATTTAGACGCTTACGAATATTGATTTATATCAGATATAGGGATAGTTTCGGTTGACTAGACATATACAACGTGTAACTTTAAATGCGCAAAACCTCAGACACCCCAAACGATTTTTAATCCAATTGACCTAATTCTGAGAGAAAAAAAAATATTAAAAAAAAATTGAAGGTTTTATGTGCTGTTTTAGTTTGTTTAAGATCCGTATTTACATCGAAATGAGTATGATTACTATCCCGTTTATGAGAAAATCTAAATTTAACGACAACCATTTGTGTTTGTTTACCTATTTACGCAGGTTTATGCACGTGATGGCTTGATTTGTTAATAAATAGACAAAGCAAAATTTTTAATTATTTTTTTGAGAAAAATGTGACCTATATTAAAAAGTTGTTTTATTGCTTCTGCTCGTTATTCTGAACAAACTAATTTCAGGTTTTGCGCATTTAACGTTACACGTTGTATATATACAACATGTAACATAATAAGCGCACATCCTCTTGGGGGGTCATTGTACTCTTCATTATGAACAACTTTTACTATGGGACCAAACCTGAAATCGAGAAAAAAAAATCATAGGCGAAAAATTATCAAATCTTACTGGACAAAGTTAGGATTTTAGCGAAAATACTCGTTATAGTAAGATTTGATGTGCTCAACACTGATTGGCTACAATTTTGCTGGCTGACTTCTAATTGGTTCTTAGTTTGCCGATGATTAACTTCAAGTATTGTA
This sequence comes from Mythimna separata, assembly GCA_030763345.1. Lineage (NCBI taxonomy): Eukaryota > Metazoa > Arthropoda > Insecta > Lepidoptera > Noctuidae > Mythimna > Mythimna separata. Next base: position 12,588,288 of record CM061167.1, on the reverse strand, counting down.
TCATAGAGATGACAAACAAAACACCGCTAAACCAATCTCGAAAGCATTGTTTTTGTTGAGTGGTTGACTAAGACTTTTATGATATATGACGCTATGTACATCCGTGTAGCACTTTTATTTACCACTTTATTTAAGTCCAAGTAGGTACACTATTTACTATAAAAAACAAAACACTTCTGCATTTTAACTCAGACACAAACGTAAACAAATAACGTGCGGCAACAAATGATTGACATTTAAGACGTCAACCAATCAGAGACGATCTCTTATTGAACGCGCTGACCGACCAATCAGCGTTCTTATTTCATAACAGCCAGCGTTTCGTTTCGCAATATTGCTATAATAACGAGTATTTTCGCAAAAATCCTGACTTTGTCCAGTAAGATTTGATAATTTTTCGCCTATGTCTAATTATCCGCGTTTTCGCAAAACCCCTAGGATTTTCGCGAAGATTCGAAGTATCAAATTATCCTGCGACATATATAAACGAGTTGTACTGAATAGGATTTGAAACGGATAACAATAATGTTTTTGATAGAGAATCTAAATGCGTGAATACGAGTATAACAGAAGTGCCGAAAGAATAAAGTACCTATTGGAATATTATGGCCTGCTTTATATTCAGCACATTTCAGGAGGCAACTTTCTACCTATAATTATGTATTCTGTGAGCCTACTCCTCAAAACTCACCGAGGTCGTCGCAATATTCACCCGGAGATCTTCTATCTCGAATATTATCATCGAATTTGCAGCTAAGAATAGACAACTCCTATTTATTTTACGGTTTTGTAAAAAGTTTATTTTTAAATTCAAGTCGTTTATTGTGGATTATAAGTAATATAATGTCTCGTAAACATTAATATTCCACAACTTTTCACACAACGCCAATTAGTCCCAAGCTAAGTAGAGCTTATGTTATGGGTACTAGACAACTGATAAACATACTTATATATTTCTAAATACATAGATATTATAGTTAAATTACACCATTATTACATTATTATTAATTTTAAATCACTTTGTGAAGGGACAAAAAATGGCAATTATTATTATATAGGTTCATTCATAAGATGCCATTTTAGTTACAGTTCCTACTATGTTCCGCCATTGAGGCATACCAAAACTTTCCTTAACATTTTTTGCGCAATAATCGCTAATCAACTCCTGTCAATATCATAAAGCATATATATCCTATGGCTATCATTTGGAAGGTCAGCTAATGAAAGAAGTGTTGGTTCGTTCCTAATTGGCCATCAGCCATCAGATCAAAGTGAATTGGTTGCTTCCAGTGATCGACATAAGTTAATTGATTAGCACGTAATGTGATACTGGGCAGCACCTTAAAATTAATGTCATGAGCAATTACATATATCTACAATATATATCTGAAATGTTAGTAACTAGCTACCCGCCCCCGTTTCACCAAGGTTCCATATTTTTTCGATGTCTCTCCATTTTCGTTCCAACATAACTTGTAAAGACAGCAAACCCATCCACATCGACATTCTTTTGCTCTTATTTTGATGGCAACCTATGTTATTAGTGAGTACTTTATATTATGCATTTTAGTGACGCTTGTAAGACAAGCTGACGGAACCCGCTGCGCATAGCTCCTATTACTGTCTGCTAGGTTTAAACCTAACATGAAGGGAATGTGACGGGGGCGCCGTTCAGCCACTTTGCTTACTCGCTCTAGCCACCATCCTTCGTTGGTAATAATCGTCCCCGTATAAACTTGCTAGTCAAAACTCAAACAACAATTTTGTATAATAACTCTTTTTTTTTAAATAATATTAACTTTGCTTAACTAACCAAATTTGGAATCCGATGGATGCGAGACGCACAAGAGCAATCGATGAGGCGACACTTGGTGGATACCTATGTCCAACAGTGGACGTCTTTCGGCTGAATGATGATGGTGAATCTGAGTAAATTTCTAATTATCTTCTGATGATCTTTGGTTTAGGTGCTAACTAGATATTGCTAGTGGTAGTGAAACATGGATTAATTTTAGGTTTAGCTTTTGGTTTCGGTTCGAAATTCGTGACAATTGAATCAAACTCCAAAAATGTGCTGCCTCCACGATAGCGACACAGACGTAGCTACATAGATATTATGCATACCTAATTCCGTAAACGTCTCAGTCTACTAACATAAATGTCGCCATTCAGTTAACAGCCTAGCCTTTTCACGAACTGACGTCCTTGAACGTACCCGCCGAATTATATTCCGCCATTCAATTCACACAGCTAGGCAATGACTTGGATCGATATCGTTTAATTACTTGCCTAACCCAGACATTTGAGGAAGGCTGTGGCAAGTTGTAAAATTAATTTCCATTTGCTTTCAGCCCACATTGTGCTGACAACCGCCGTAAGCAAGAATAGTTACAATTTCTATCTGCAAGGGTTAAAGGAACCTAACATGAAAGAGATATTTCCATCACATGATTCCATCCTCTTTCAACTGTTCTGTGATTCCATCCCTATTGCATGTACGTCACGCTTCAGCAAAAAATGTCTAAACAAATCGGCTGGATCAAATTCAGACCACTAGTTGAACACTACCACCTAGTTATCTGCATGTTTGCAGAAATGACTTTTCTGTTAGCATTCGCGCCAAACGCTAAATACGCAGTACGCACCTACATGGAAATGACATTACCTGCTTCGAAGTCACGTGACAAGTGACGTGACAGGCAATGTCACGCTAACAGAAAACTCATCTGTCTTCCCGCCTACACCTTGACCTACTTGTAAGTACAACAAATCTGCAAAGACTGCCTGTTGACTGAGACTGAGTGTGGCTTTATTAACTAATACTTGACTTCTTATTTCACGCACATTACACGACAGTAATGAGTTTTAAATTACTTTACACTGTCAGCCTTCCTACACTATTCTACCTTCTCCTTTCGCTCCAGTCTTTCGCATTTACTCTCTCTACTAACATTCTTATGAAAGATGAAACTTCACTAATAAAGGCAAACTTATAATGTGCACAAGTTTAGAAAGTAGAAACCAGATAGTTCTCATGGAGGCTGGTGAACCATTCTCAGCTACGCCATCAGACATAATGTCATATATATATTTTGATATAGGATGATGGACAAATCCTCAGTTTTTTAAGGCATAAGGACTCTGTTGTAGGCCGTATTTAAGTTATCGCCATGAATATCATGGCGATAACTTAAATAGCACAGTGATATACACCAATCAGAATTCTTGGATTTAATTTCTCTCATTTAAAAATGTGTCCAAAAAGAAACATTCCGTTCTTAGCGACCGCAAAGCGAGACCGCAACTGGTTCGCGTAACTTCGCGTGCTTAGTATGGATTTGCAAAGTAGGCGACCGTGTCGCGGTCGCTAATAAATAATCGAATGCTACCTTAAATAAAGCTCTAATGTCACTATTCTTAAATGTACTTACAAGGCTAATTTAAAAAGCACTTTCGGTCACATCTAATTACGAATTTCGCGTTACACATAGAGCCTGTTTCACAATGTCTAAGTAGCCACTACTTCCCGGATAAATTCAAAAATGGAACAGAATTTGTATGAAATTATCTGCCAAGTAAGATATTGGAAACTTAATCATAGGTGGTGAAACAGGCCCTAAGTCTAATTAAGTTAACATTGTATGCATGATGATATGAATAAAATTCAGGATAAGCTAAAAAAAAACAAGCATTAACACAATGCCTGCCGGGACATTGTTTCCCTTTGGGCAAATATCTTAATTTGTAAAAAAAAATATGTTTGTTATATAACAGTAGGCTGCCCGGATTACCGCCTAACAATCTCCAATTAAAATTTCACGTTTTCGTTTTTTATGAACAAAAAAACAAAAAAAGAAATTGAAGGTGCAAAATAAGTTTAATTTCGGAAGTTGGTGTTTCTATAATGATTTTATCACTTCGTTATTTAACACCGACTTGCGAAATATTTTTTTTGGGGATTTCTTTAACATTGAAGTCGGTAAGTTTTCATTTTACAATTTTTGTATGTGATGGAGTGTACCACCTTTTTTCCTTCCATCAGTCATCGGCTACACGTACTCTTATGTATAAACAAAGCAATTTTACTTATCACGACATTTCTGCTATGACCTTATGAGGAGTTTCGTTCCATAAGTTTGAAGTTCATTATAATCAGAACAATATTTCTAAGGAACCAACTCGCGAATATAATATTTCTTTAAAAATAAAATTTCAAAATCAGTCCACAACTGACCGAGAAAACGGTGAAAATAAATAAAAAAATATACAGCCAAGCCAACCAAAAAATAATTGTGCATTTGCTTTTATGCAAAAAATGCTCTTGGTACCATTTTCCCACAAGTATTCCTCGTATGGGTTGGATTTTTCCCGTACTATTCAAAGGCCAGAAAGAAAAGGCATAAGAGCCAGTTTTAAAACGATTTTGGTCGAACATTCAAAGCAAAATATTTGGGTTATTAAAATATCTATTTATTGTTTTATTTTTTTCATACTTTTTGACGATCACTATCGCTGATGGAATGCCATTTCAATGCTAGAGTGGCTTTTAATAAACTAGTGCGCCTCACCATCACCGATTGCATCACTGCTTACCCACAGGTGGGATCGCAGGCAAACACTAGTTTAGTATACCAAATAAAAAAAAATGAGCCTCATTGATTTTAAAGCATTTAAATTTTAAAGACCTACATGGACAAGTTTTTACAAATCAAAATAAAATAAAGTCAGCACTTGAGGCTGTATGGTAAGTACCCCTGTGCTGCATTCGATAAATGTGTGCATTTACTCGTTCTGATATTCCAATCCAGTTGCTATTCAAGCTTCGATAGTTTTCTGTGCTGCACAAATATTGAGGCCGTGCTTTTTTCCAATATAATTTTATTTATAAATCCAGTTGAATCCCCAGTTAACATAATGTAGACTCGAATATTAATTTTATTTAATTCAGGTAAGCCACTTGCAGGATTTCATGACTGATAAAAACTATAGCCGGGTGTCAAAAAAATTAGGAGAGTTTTAATAAAATCAATTTATGTATTAAGATCATGAATTTATTAAAGAAACCCGGTACTGAAATAAATAGACCGATTGCCATCGCCCCATGAAGATTAAAATTAAATAAAAAATCACATATATTCGAGAATCAAGATAAATTATTTTGAATAGTAATTTAAAATTCAAAACTAATTACAATTATATGCGGAATAGCTTCAAAGTTGTAACAAGTCTAGGTTTTAGGTAATCTTGTAGAAGAACAACCCTCATAAACCTATGTATTTGGCACATTGTCCTTTTTGTGTAGGGTTTTTTGGGATATCCGATAAGGTCTAAAGCTCATTTCACACTATTTTATAATATATGTAGTATAGTTCATAGCACAACAATATCGCTCGTCATACATTTATTTAGAACACGTTCACACTTCGCTATACTATATATTATAAATATATGGCGAGCTATATTTTTGTGCTATGAATTTATTGTATCCGATATGATAGATATTATAGCGTAGTGTGAAATGAGCTACTGCGTACTCTTTTTGGATGCAAGATACTCTTAGATATTTCCCTATATAACCTAAGATATTTCCTAAGTAAGATGCGTTAAAGTTATTATAATACGTAATTATGTAGGTAACATTTTATCAGTAGGTACATTGTTTTTCATTCGAATTTCTCGAAACGGGAACTCTCGAGAAATCAGGCTTTCTTGAGACGAGAAAAATGTAATGGCGAACTCGAGATATTGCGTCTCTATTGGCTCATATATTATATGTATTAACACCCCCGTTAAGTACCCTGCACTCTTTAAAATGTAATTATGTCAATACTGTTACTGTACGCTACTAAATAATGTTTCTAAGTTAATTTTAAGTTTTCTCCTGTAAGTGAATTGTAAATACTTATTTTAAATAAAGATCTTAGTGTGTTGAGGCTTGAGATAGCCTCAACACACTAAATATTTATATAAAGTAACATTGCAAATGTAGTAGGAACTTGTAGTACTTAAATAAATAAATACGATTTATCGAGCTATCTATACAAAGCTTTTTTATGTAATTACTCGTAGCTTAATTAACACTGTGATTAGTCCAAATTCATTAATGATTCCTAACTATTTAAGTGATTATATTTTGCTGTTCTGCTTTGTGAACTATGTCCTACTTATTTATTTTAAAAAAATAGTTTAGGTACTTGATTGTATTATTGAAATTTAGATGTGCTATGTATAGGTAAATGAAAGTCCCGTCTCCATTTAGTTAAACAAAACTGATAATACTATGTACTATACAAAAGAATAATACTTTTTTATTGTTGCACTTCCTAAGCTGATAGTAGGGGCCGACGTGGTAGACGATAGAGCACACTTGCTCTGAAGTAACCTTTTATTTTAGAGACCATTAATTTCATCCCTTTTTAAGGGGATCATTTCAGAAAAGATTATTGCTCGCCTAAATTATCACAGGAAACTTTGTGCAAAATTTCACGTTCCTAGTCCCAATAGTTTCGGCTGTGCGTTGATATGTCAGTCCGTCAGTTTCTCCTTTTATATAAATAGCCAGATAACGATAAATCAAATCAAACAAAAGACTACTTGTTAATTAATTATAATAAAAACTAAGGTACTTAATTAACTTAATAAGTAGTAACCTAAAGTGACTTCAATAATTGATAAATCTCGATGATTACACATTAAAAAAAAGCCTTTACGGTTCCTTTTTCAAAAATTGACAGTTACATATCGACAACTCTGTGACTTCATTCCAAAAGATAAAAAAAACTCGACAAGCCGAGAAATGTGAAACCCTAACTACGATTGTATCTCCTAACAGAATGGGTACCTACACAAAACGAGCATTTTATTGCGCATCCGCCAAAAATGTCGCCGACAACTGCCGTCGCCAACCTTGGCCCCATTCTGTTCGCTCATGCACTTAGTCTTAGCGTTGTCTTATAAGAATTTCTTTAATATAAATAAATTTTCGATGACAAGTATTTTTTTGCAGGCTTTTGCTCATCAAGATTATGGGGTTATCTGTTCGGACTAGTACGTAGTTCTCATCGTCACATTCCTATTAACGTTTGAATCCCCGACCGGTCCTATGAGACCGCGCTGTTATTGTTTTACTATTGTGTCTCGTTTCGCGGGTATCTGAGTAATTAAATCATCAAAATAGCTCCGTGATAGTATGATACCTGACATTCAAGTTTTTCAAGGATACTAAATTTCAGCTCAATCGATTAAGGTTGTCTGTTTAAAAGTCCATTTGCGAAATTAACCTAAAACTAACCCACTTGTACCTACAATTTGTACTTACATAAAAAAATTGCATTATAAAGACTTGTAAAAGCATACATGTACAATTGTACATATCACGTAGAAAAATTGCAATATGTTTAATTTATGCAATTTCTATTGGATGACAAGAAAGATAGTGTTTACAATACAATTATAGGTCTAGCTGATGCTACTGTAAAACAGACTAACAAATGTTCGTCCACTTCAAAATTAGACAATACCAGTGCCTCATCCTCGTCAAGCATACTTCTCAATGAAAGAGTAACTGGAACGGCAAAACATAGAGTAGATCGAGGTTAACTTCTAGATTCATTTTTTACCATATTAAGTCCTTTTTAGAAAAACAAAAATAAACTAAAGCATAACAGTCACTAATCCAAATTTAATGGAATGTATCGTTTAAATTATAAGTAAATATATAGATTTTTAATACAAATATAGTGAAAAGAAGTTGAATCACGGTGTAAACCTAAATTACACCTAAATCTACTACCTATATCTACTCGTACATTCAATATTGCCGGCAACACAAAACGATCTGAATGAGGTATTTCAGAAAAAAGCAAGTAAACTTAATGCAAACTATAACTAACTGATTAATTATTTTTTTGAGAATACTATTATTTGGAGTGGGAAACGTGAACTTTTACACAAGATTTCCTTTATCATTCTATTTGAGCTTTTGGAGAGGAGATACTACTTCATATTATTAATTATATCATCAACACGAGACGCTTCAAGGTCAAGTAAAAGCTATCAGCGGATGCCACTAAAGTTATAGCACGCCGAGGATGTCCCAGGGCGACGATGACGACATTCTACCTCTAGTTACCGAAACCTCAATGTATCTAACAAATAAAATAGCAGTAACTTTACCAAACTCTACAGACTTACTGCGATGCCATTATTCTGTAGGACTACGTTTTTTTTTAATTATGATACTTACATAAATTACGAATGCTTTTACTTGCTAACGTAGATCAAAGATCATATAAATATATTCACCTACTACGAATAGAGATACTATTCAAGATTTTGTTTCAGCTAGTATGTAGATTTTTTAAATCTAAATTCAATCGATTATTTCAATAAAAATAACGTGTTTTTTTTTTGTGTAGTAGTAGATTTCATATCCTATATCCCGTCACGCTGCACAAAAGCCTTTTTCGATCTGAAATCAAAGCTCGTCGCTCGGCTGCTTCGCGCATGACAAAATGAGCCGACACCAGAATGCGTCAGGCATGATGCTCAGGGTGCTCGTTGATTTTGTTTTTAAAATTGGTGAGTGGATGTAGAGTTCCCTGTCCCGATGGTATATGATAAAAACCCTTCTTTCCAGACGACTGAACTTTGTTAATAGCATGAATTCGTTATTCCTGTATGAGCACTTGACAATTTACGCACTTTCCTCCTCCGCATGATGCATTACTCCTAGAAAATGGTATTTCCAACTACTGCTGATTTAAGACACTGATAGAATAACCAATTGCGATAATCTTTCAAGTACAACCTATTTGAATGTGACAATATCTTAACATAGCAAACATTGGTAGCACTAACCTTTCTTCGAAGCGTATACTGGACCGGCTAATGTCGCTCCAGGCACTCATGGATCTGCCACGACCCTTATGGTAGGCTGCGGTCGCCACTGCGGTGACCGTAGGTCGCCGCTCCAACTCAACTTCAGGTGGAAAATTGACTTTAGTAGAGCCGCGTGAAGAGGGCCCCTCTACGGATTCTCCTCCTCCGGAGAGCTCCATCTCGAAAGCGGCGTAGTCGGGTGCGTCGTCAGGGTCCGCGTCGCTGCCGTCGCTCGCCGCCGAGAGCGCCTCATAGCCGTAGCCAGGGCGGACGCCAGCGGCGGCGCCGCCGGCCGCGCCGCCCGCGCTGCGGACGCACTCCGGCCCTGCAGCCAGCCTCGGCGACGCTTCGATGCGACTCAATGACGCCGCCTTTACTGATTGTCCTCGTATATTTAATGGCGAACCCCGCGATGGAAAATGATTTGAATAACGTAATTTGCTGTGACGAAACGTGGTGAAGCTTTATTTCGTCGTCTTTAATAAATAACAATAACACACGAACGCTTTAGCTGTAAGTCACTACAATATTTTATATATCTCTGATATGTCTTGCACTAATATGTTTCATTCCACTTTTCACACTGAACTACGGGTTCGCACTCTGTTAATTAACCTGACAAATTGTCGAAACGTCGGAATACGAGAATGATATGATAGTATTGGTACGAGTTTAAATTTACCGCAACCAACCAGTCGATCACAACAAACGTCCACAGTTCTCACAAGCTCATAATGTGTCGTACCGCATTTCTTGAGATTGACCCGTCACTAGGCTTAATAATTCGGTTCAAATGAAAACGTCAACCAATGGTGAAGAGTACCATGGCCTTAATCCAACGTCCCCTGCGCTCTTCGACTAGTGACCTTTATGCCGCCAAGCCGTAGATATCAGGTTTTGTTAATGGGGGTGGCTAAACAATAAAGCGTATAGGTACTACGTTTCATACATAAGGTGGTCGTCGTGAAGTGAGCAAGGCATGGGAGTACCGGCGTGAAGTGCGCGCGGAGGAGCCGGGCGGGGCGGATCGATGCGCCGCACGCCGCGCGCCGTAGTACGCGCGCCCGCCGCCGCAGCGCTATTGTCTCAGCATATAAATAATAATACCGATCACATTATACCTGTCTTAAATCGCCTGTTACCCGACACTGCGATTTTATACACTATTTCTCAATCATGGCTTCTGGCATTGATATTTCTATGATTAAATATAATATTCACCTTCTGATTTCGTCAACCTATTCATATACCTATATAATAGTTACCTACGTGACACGTATTTCTACTTAGTACACACACATTCACAACATGAGAACAGGAGCACCCTAACTTTACTTACTTTAAGCCGCAGTTTGCCCGCGACTTCTTTCGCGAAAATGTTTTTCATAAAAACTTTAAACACCACCTAAACCGTGTTTTGAAGAGAGTTTTGAAAGACTAAAAATACTCATAACAGTCTTTGTTAAATTCATTTAAATTTGAAATTATGCCCAGTTTTAAGTTTTTAAATCCCAGAAATAACAATCCTCCATACAATCTTTTACATACCCTAAATCTTCTTATGGGGGTAATTTTGAAAAACAAATAATGATAAACTTTTTTATATATTCTGGTCAATTTTCGTGCTAAGTTTCATGTATATCCACGCAAAAAGATTTTGCATACAAACGAGATTCCCTCTCTATAGGTACAGACAGAATTTCATAAAATCCCTCCTTAGTGCTCGCCTACGTCACAATAGTAATAGGAAGCTTTGTGCATTTCACTTTCTTTCTTTGAGCAACAGGACAGGACGTTGTAATTTTGAAGTTGTAATATAATAAGTGGAAAAAAAATCAAGCGAGTTCACCAGCTTGATAGCATCAGCTGTTTTATTCCTTTTCCACACGCCTGCAATCTCCTAACACTATATTTTGGCTTCTAGTTTCGGCAGTGCGTTGATATGTCAGTCAGTTTCGCCATTTATGTATAGGTAGAGAGAATAAAGATAAATATAATTTGCCATAAGTGACTAGACTAGCTAGAAAACCTACAGCTAGTTTCCAAATTGTAAATTATCGTCGTTCATCAAATCGACCAGGAAAAGAAATGTTAGAGTTAGTAAGTTGACATTTAGGATAACACCTTTTTTTAAATTTATATATTGTAATATATATTATGTTTCACTTATATTACATGAGACATTGTAGCAAATGACAACGTTTTCGAGAACACATTAAAAAGGTGTGTTCAAAATGCTATCGCTTTTGTGTAGTTACTTAAAAAAGCAGAGTTCCCTGAAGCATTTGCTTATAGATTGGAAATAAACAAAGCAGTTCAAAGCCTTAATGGTATGATTGAATTAGTGACGAGTGCAAGCCATGGCTGCTCGGCCAAACTAATCATAGTTGAAGGGCCCTGAGTAATGTTCATATGAATAATAGATCGCAATGCTGTTCAAAGGTTTGTGTTTTCCAATCGATATGAAATATTTACATATTCACACGCGTACTATGTTTCAAGAGTTGACATTAGTTTTGTTGTAGTTCTGGTAGTAAATAGCATAGTAGTAGTAATGTTGGTGTCTTCAAGGCTAGAGTGGATATGTTCTTAATAAACAAGTGCGCCTCACCATCAACTATTGCATCACTGCTTACCATCAGGTGGGATCGCAATCAAGCACTAATTTATGTTACATAAAAAAAAATTACTGACTTCCAAACAAGGAGGAGGTTATCAAGACGTTTGAATGTTTTTTTTTTACATCTTATTCCGCGTTACCTTCGCAATATGTGTACTGATTTTGATGATTCTTCTTTGTTTAGAAGAGTCTCTCAGCGCAGTCTGCTTTAAGATCTGATGAAGAACTTCGGAGATGGACCACGGAACACCTCAAGATATGACAACAAAACTTCCAGGACTACTCCAATCGCACGTTCGCATGTCTGTTTGTTATTAAACACCATTTTATAACAAGTCATCACGTCAGTATGCTCTGAACAGGTTCTGAACTACAAATCTATACTAATATAATAAAGAGACTAAGTAGCTGTCCCCTGCGGTTTCACCCGCATTGTTCGTTATTGCTCCGCTCCCGTGGGTCGTAGCGTGATAGTATATAGCCTATAGCATTCCTCGTTAAATGGGCTATCTAACACTGAAAGAATTTTTCAAATCGGACCAGTAGTTCCAGATATTACCCCCTACATACAAACTTACAAACATACAAACTTACAAATTTTACCTCTTTATAATATTAGTATAGATAAAGTTTGTTTTTTGTTTGTATGGAATAATCTCTAAAAATCCTGGTTCGTTACATAAATGTATATATTGATAGAAAGCTGCTTTCTTCCTGAGTGCTATAGGCTATATTTTATGCAAAGAAAGGGAACTAAGTAAATTCAGAAAAACTTTTTCGCGGGCGAAGCCTCGGGCAAAACCTAGTGTGTAATGTTCACACTGGTACCTACACCCTAATGTTACCAATAGTCAAATTCCATGTTCCATGTCGCGGGAATCCGATGGATGCGAGACGCACAGGAGCGGTTGTTATGGCGACGCTTGGGGGAGGCCTGTGTCCAGCGGTTGGCGTCTTTCGGCTGAAATGATGATGATGTATATGCATGCAGTGTCTATCGTATGATATTGTACACTTGGTTTATATGAAAGCAAGTATAGTCTAAATGTATAGTGTAACAATTGTAGATAGACCAATAAATAAATAATGATGTTATTATGGTACCAATTCGCGCATAACTTTTTTTATGGACCGATCTTGATGATTCTTTTTGTGTTGGGTTAACTTAGAATTTCTTGATAACCCCATTTCTTACTTAATAAATATTTGTAATGGCCATCCCAAAGTAATGTGTAAACTGGTAATTATATCTTACCATTCCTATAGACACCAACTTTTCCAGAAAGCCATGCTTAACATACCATAACTAAAAAAAACTTTTTTTACAAACACAAAATTGCAAAACAAAATTTAATTTCAGTAATCTACTAATCAGTGTCAAAATACGATAGGTATAACCAAAGCACAGGAATACGTAAATAATATTCTATATCCTGAACTAATACTGCCAGGGTAACAAGCAGCTGAGTGACTCAATAATATCCAGAGAATTTAGCGAAATAAAGTAAACGCTTCTATCGGGAATAGATACGGAACCCAGAGGGACCAATATGTTCTCGTAGAAACCGTACATTTGCATCTTAAAGATCCGTAACCTCGGATCTTCTCCCACTCACTGAATATCTGGGGCTTTACCATGAGTGAAAATGTCAGTCGTGCGAGCGAGAAAGGGGGATTGAGCTATATACTCCATATAGCTCCATTACTTTAACATTTCAGATTAGGTCGATCGTCAAATGGATCGCGTTAAGAACTCGTGGTAGGGTTTGAAATGTAATCCCACAGAAGCATAGCTTGCAAGGCAAATCAATCATTTAATTTGAAAGGGAAAGTACCGTCCCAAGCGTAATCAAGCTATCACTAGATGGCGCTGAACCCAACATTTTCAGTTAATTTTTAGGGTTCCTTACCTCAAAGAGTAAAAACGGAACCCTTATAGGATCACTTTTTAGTCCGTCTGTCTATCTTACCCTTTATCTCGGAAACAAGGAATAACAATTCGTTAGATACTTCCCGTTGATCTAGAATCCTGTAATTTGGCATAAAGCAAGGTCTTATAGCACAAATATAGAGAAAAGTCTGTAAAGTGCAAATTTGTAGTAACGTCACTAGAAAAATAAAATGAAAAATTCTCAAGACTCGATTCGAACATTGAATTCTTTTCATAGGTAAGTTGGCACGGAACCCTCAGCGCGCGAGTCCGAATCGCACGTGTTTTTGGCGGATGGGAGCATTATTAAGTCAAGGATATTGTATTTGCTAAAATCGGACATTCTACTTTATTGAACTTTGTCAAACTACTGCCTTATGCCGCGGCCAGACTATGCTCCTCGCGCTGCTCATCGCTCGGCTCTTCGCGCTGCCGTGATTTGCCGCGATGTTGCTCTCTCTGGCCACACACTGCTCTACTCGCGCAATTAATCGCGCGAATAATCGCGACGCTCCTCACTTGTCATTTGCCTTGGTGAGACGATGGACGTTGAAACTGTGGCAGCGTGCGCGCTATGCATTTTTAGTATAGCTAATCTATTTTTAGTATAGCTAATCCGTGGACAACAAATCAATAAACATTAAAACTTTTTCATTTGACCATTCCACGCTTGGCGACGACATAATTTACAATTTTGCGGACTGCGACAGCGCGAGTATGTGGCCAGCCACTCGCGCTCGTATTGCCGGTCCTTTGACTCGCGCGCAAAGACCGACAAGATAGGGAGCAGTAGGCAGGACGAGGAGCATGACGAGTAACGTGGCCACACTATGTCTCTGCCTCCTTTCCTCGTTACTTCCCATGCTACTCGTCGAGTGTGTGGCCGCGGCATTAAAATCGACAATGTTCTGTCTGGCTATGCACGTCTCTAACTATACTAAGTCCTGAAGTAAATATATTAACGCTTTACTTTTTTTCTGGTAGGTAATCATCAGAATGACTTCTCTCTCTTGGGCGGAGCGGGAGGGCGTGTTTAAGTTGTCTTTGAATCTAAGTAGGTATTTATTATGAAAATTAAGAGCCTTTTAAGTTATTTTGTAATCATTGCAAACATAGGTACTATTGCAAGAAACTGTATACTAGTACACTATACAAGAATGTACAGTTTGTACTGATGTTTGTACGTCACCGCCATCTGCCTTACCTAGGGTACAAACAATATTGTTGGCAACGCGTGAAGTAAGTAATTATTCCCCGTGCCTCCAGATGGCGTTTCAGCAAAATACGACGACTACAATAATTAATTATTGATCCTACACCTTTTTGTCTTTAATGAGGGTTATTAACGACAAAAAAAAACCGAATAAAACACGATACTTACATGTATTACATTTTTTATAACTTAGTTATTATAGCGTGAATAGATCGCAAGATACAGCCGGCTTATATGTATATATATATAGATAGATAGACGGACGGGCGCAGTAGCGAGGTTAAGTAGGTAGGACTCCGAGGTCACGGTCTCTCAGAGAGGGGATTCTGTCTGCCCAGTCAGTGACTTCGGGAAGGACGGTGGAACAGTGATCACGTGCTGCTGTGCACAACAAGGAACAGGGGAGACCCTTCAGTCTCCCCAGGGATGTGGCCTAACGGGTGTTGTACAGAGGGGTTCCGGGGTGGTCTTTTAAGACGTCACGGGGCCCTCTTCCATGTGCTGATGGTGACACCCAGGGTGCTTTTAGTGAGGTAAGAAACCCACACTCCCTGGTCTTTCCCCAAAATTCCAGGCGCCTTTTGAAGGTTTCCCCTTTCCCTATGGACAACCGCCCTAGGGTGTCTGACACAAAGGCTCCTTGACGCTCCTTAGTATCTTTAATTAACTTAAAACTGATTGAGTTCTTACTGTCTCTACTTACATACGAATATTTTGTACTTATACCTTAAATATGGGGTGTCAAAAAGGGAAACATGAACGGGCCCCCGACACACTGAAAAGAATATTTGTTACAAACTATAAAAAAAATGTATCAATGACTTTTCAAAAAACCCAACTAAATTTATTTGCCGGGCCCTAGTACAGGTCATGGTCCGGAGCGAGGAGGAGTGGTAGGCGCTCGCCGATATCCTGCCACCGAAGGCGCAGGCTTGCAGACGGCGAGCAATGAGTAGCTCGACGTCCGGTAACAGTCCGGACCAAGCCCATGTCTTCGTCCTCGTTCCACTCGCGCCTCAAATAGATATCAGCAAACCATAGGGACTCGACAGGGTCAAGGCCTAAATACTGGGCCTGGGTTGAAGAAAAGGAACCCCGGGATCCTGGAATTAGGGCAACTAAGGAACAGGAGTGGGTTTTAGTCAGTAGAAGTCCGACACGCCCTCCAGCTCCGACCAGAGCCTTCAGTCACTGAGTCAGTGGAGTCATTTTGATAATCTCCCACCTTAGTTTTCATGAAAAACGAGCCGAGATTAATTTAAGACACGACATGTCTGTAGTTGTGACAATGACGGCAGAGGACGTCACCGTCGATGGCGACGTCTTCTGCGCTGTCGACGCCTCATTAAAATAGTCTGCCTGCATCTAACCTTCGATCAACATGATCGAAGCATCTAACGTTAAAAATACAACTAGAGCGGTGGTGACGATAAAAATCTAGTCGTCAACAGCTCGTTCTGTTCCACGCGCGCCTCAAGGAGATGTCAGCAAACTATAGGGGCCCGGCAGGGCCGAAGCCTCTGGGGACACGGATCGGTATTCCGAAAGGTAAGCCCGTGTCCCCAGATCGAAGGAACGGGGTGGGGTTTAGTCATTAAGAATCTGACAAGCCCTCCCGCTCCGCAGAAGAGCAGGAGAAACCATCCTAATGATTACGCTACCTAAAAAAATCAAGGGCGTTGGTGATGCTAAAACCGTCACTGGTCGGACGAACACTGAGCAGTGGGGGTTTAAAAAAGTGTTGCGTCTGTTAACCGGGTACGGAACCCACGATAAACCTTACCAATTACCCCAAAATACAGAAAATTCAACATTCGAATTATTTCGCTCCACCAAAACAGCAACAAAGATTAGTGTAATCAAGCAACTTCCATCGATTGGGAGGAATTTATTGTCATCATAACAACTTTGACGACAAATTGTCATAGCGCAAATAGAGTCAGAACCGTGCGATAGCTCCTCAAGCAATGATGTATTGCTCTCCTTTCAAGATTAACAAAATGGCAAACATGTTCATTTACGTAACGTTCTTATATTTTCTTCCGATGGTTAAGGTAAGTGTACTTTGAATAATAGATCTAGATATACGAGTATACAACATTGATTCGACATAGGGGCTTTCCTTAAATTATTTTTTTTTACGGGATTTCAGGGTTGGTCGCATAGTAAAAGTCGTTCATATTGATGAATACGACACCCCCTTTTAAGGGGGAAGCTTCAGGCCAGCCCGCGAAATTCAAATTTTCTTACGTTTTTTGCAATTTGCAAGCCAGTGATAGGTTGCATGAAATTAAAAATACTTTAGCGACTGTGAAACGTAACTCAAAGTTACACAATAATAACCATAAAAATCATCAATCAATACAAGCCTCCAAGCTCACTTAAGTGTAGGAACGATTTTTACGAGGTCAAAAACGTTCCTGCAACTAAGAAAATTTGAATTTCGCGGGCTACCTAAAGCATTCACCTTAAGGAAAGCCAATCTGTCGTATCAACGTTGTTGAAGTACCTCGTATGTTCTGAGCGATGAGCGCATACTGAGCAGCTTTGTTCGAGTAATTTTTAATTAAATACATACTTACGATTTTTTTTAAATCTTTGTCACTCACAGATACTACGAGTAGAACTCCATTGTACCTTATTCTCTATTTTTCACACAATTGTACACTTACTAGCTTCTGCCAGCGGCTTCGATTATAATTCTCCATACAAACTTTAGACGCCCGTTTCATCCTTTTTGAGGTAGAAATTATCCAATGACTTCGCCCGCTCTAAGGCGGGATGCAGTGTCAGACTTTTATTGACTAAAACCCCAAAAATATAAGGAGCCTTGCATCCCAGGACCCCGGTTTTCCCTTTTGGAGAACCCATGGCCACAGAAGGCCACGGCCCAGCTGGGCCTTGCGGTTTTACTGACATCCTCTTGAGGTGCGTGTACACTCGCGCCGTCGACGACTCGGGCTCGATCCGGACGGTTACCAGAAGGCCGGATGGTGAGCTACCCATTACTCGCCGTTAACAAAACCTCACTTACAGTAGCTGAAAACGGGGTCCAGATCCCGGCAGCTGAAGCGTAAGGAAATCCGTTCTCTCTCGCATGCCATTACCTCTTTCGCAAGCATTACTGCTTCCGTTTTATCTCCTTAGTAGGTGAATTTCGGAACAACATTTCTTATTCTGTGTGCACCACAATACGAAGTCTTTGAAACGCGATCTTCGCCGGTTTAATACCGAGAGGATTAAGGACGTCATTGAGAGGAATAAGGGCTCCAAGATCAAGAGATTTGTCTATTGGGCAGAATCAGCTCACGAAACTGACGATGACAGAGTCATATCCGCCAAATCGGAACTTCTGGGAGAGATCGAGGCATTCTATGGACAGTTGTGCACGTAAATCACAAAACACGAATCTAGCAAACTAGATAGATTGACTGGACACTGTACCGAAGATATCTCGAACGTCTGCCTGTACGAGATAAGGATGGCTCTGAAGCAGCCTAAATACAACAAGGAGTCTGGTGAGAACGTAATTACGGCCGAACTCCTGAAGACGGGTGGTAGACCCTAAGGCCCTTCACAGGCTATTAGATACCGTCAGAGTCCAGGGAAAATCACCTCAGGTGTGAGAGATAAGATGGTACTTTCTTAAGAATTACAGTTCCATTTCAGAACCATGTGTACAAGCTGTTTTCCAGTCGTCACGCACCGTATGGCTCGCAGGTTCGACGACTTCCAGCCTCCCGAACAAGCCAGATTCTGTAAAGGCTTCAGCACTGTGGACTACATACATACATACGCTGCGGCAGGATATACAGAAGACTGAGTATAATCTATGCCTCTCTGCTTAACGTATGTGGTCTACGAGAGAGCCTTTGATTCGGTCGAAACTTAGGCTATACTGCAATCTCTTCAATGCTACCAGATTGACAATCGGTACATCGAAGTGTTGAACTTCAGGACCAGACCTCAAACCCCGTAGACCTGTCTACTCTTGTAGAGGGGTGTAAGGCAGGGATTCGTTATTTTCCTGAAACTGTTAACGGCTGCATTGACAGATTGTCTTCAAGGTTCGGTAATGGAGAGGGCTAGGCATTAATGTCAATGGCAACTTTGGTTTACTTTTTACTTTTTGCTCGGTCACCTCAGAAGAGTATCCGAAAGAGTGGGACTTAAAATAAACATGGAATAATCCAAAATCATGGTAAACATCCATATAGCACCCTCTCCTGTCAAGATCGGAGACTTAATAATAAATAGATTGAATTATATTGATATGTATTAGTTTGGTGGAGTGTACTATGGAGTTTCTTGCCGGTTCTTCTCTATAGGAAACGATCAATTGAAACCGTGCACTAGCTTCTGACGTTTTATAAGTGCCCATGTAAGCCTATGTAAAAAAAAAAACAATTTTTTATATAGTTATATTTTTTTTTAAGTCAGTAAGAGCTTGTTGCCAGTGATAACATAGCACACTTATTATCAACATGTTGGGTCAAACTTGAATGCGCAATAGGATTTACGCAATTACCATTTGCATTTCTCTTAGTACTCACTTCTCACTTGTTCCTTCATGGGCGCGTCTCATTTCTTCTCATAGAGAGAAGTTCTGACTTCAGCAGTGAGTACTAAAAAATTATAAGGCTGATTATACTAATTTGCTGGTAGATACTTGGAGTTACAATGCCGCAATTGAAGAGCTCGTGGCTAAATAATAACAGCCGCACGGGTCGATCTTCAAGGTTAAGCAACGCTTGCCTAGGTTGGTCTGTTGATGGGTGACCATCTTAATATAACGAATTTCCTCCGTACCTCGGAAAGCACGTTAAGCCGTAGGTCCCGGCTGTCATATGTAGATCTTTGACAGTCGTTACGGATAGTCAGAAGCCAGTATATCTGACTCCAATCTTGCCATGAAGTACCGTGTTACCCCAGTTAATGGGTTGTGGAGGTCTGGTAGGCAGCCACTCCTCGTAAAATACTGGTAATCAGCTAAATCTGGCTTGACTGGAAGCCGACCCCAATATAGTTGGGAAAAGGCTAGTCAGATGATGATGACTTGGAGTGACAATGCCCTATTGCACTTGGAGTTGCATGGAGCTAAAGTGACTAAAAAAACTTAGTCACTTTAGCTCAGCCTGCGTGTAAACTACAGTGTACCTCCGACTAGATGTGTTTATTTATCAAATAAATATTTTTACACTAACTTCATTGATTGCAGGGTTCAGTACCAGGAACATATTTTTGGAAACCCCGCTTGGGTCTCGATTTGGCTATTCCAACCACCGGTAAGAAACTTTCGTTCCTAATACTCGTACATGACAAAGTAGTAACCTTTTGCGATAGCTTAACCACCATTCAAGCCCTGCGCTACATTGAGATGTTTTAATTCCGCATGCAGTTAGCATTCTCCATTAGCAAAGACAATATTTTTCTTGTGATGACCTACATTTTTTGTTTTGTGATACTTTCAGAGATCGAAATGCGAGTTGCCTTGCGTACAAAAGAAAATATTCTAGAGGGTACCTGTGTACTGATTGACGGATATAAAGCAGGCATAGCTGTCATAGCTATCGCAGCTGGTTTGGCCAGTGCTAAAACTTACCCACATTTTAATCCGATGTCAGCCTATTTCTACACGAATTTCTACAGATGGGCGTTGAGATACATCAGCCTGTAAGTTTTATCAAAACAAAAGCATATTAGATGTTGTCTTTTTTAAACCCAAAGGTGGTAGAGAATGCCTTGTTGCATTAAGTCCGCCTCTGTACCACTACTGTAGATGAAGTTTAAATAAATAAATAGGTACATAAAACATGGAAAATGTAAATTATCGCGCTGGTAGTCAATTTCCGCAGATTCTAAGAGCTTATTTTATCATTTGCAACCAATAAACCAGATTGGCCTTAGCTAAGAAAATATTGTTTTGAGCTGGTTAGCTACCGGTTTGATGTAGGTACCTACTCACTAGGTTTAGTGAGTAGGTACCTACATCAAACCGGTATGACCTAAAATAAACTTACTATTAAAATAAGCTGAAATTGCTCCGACGAGACGAGGTTTTGTTAGTCGCCAATTTAAGTAAATCGTATCGCCTTCAGTAGTAAAAAATTAAGTTTCTACACCTATGTGCCTATGAAGTTTGTGATAAAGTAAACTATCGCAACAAACCAAAGTAAAATTTTAAACAGTAGTTATCAAAGAAATATCTTATGCTGTAGTTCTCAAACTTTAATTAAATATATTGAAGGGCTTTTTTGGCGGCGTAATTCGAGAGAATGTTGGTTATTACGGAAGCATAAGATAGTATTTAGCAGGAAATGTATCACGTCACCCTTCTCGAAAAACTTGGCTGAGCTGGTCAGCACAATCTAGGTACAATAAAATGCTTAGCCACATTTCATCAAGATTACGCCTGTTTCAATGGTTCTATAATTAGTATAGTGTCAAGTTGTATCACATATCCACCAGGAATCAATTTACAAATAAAACAAAGAGCCATTAAACTTAACTAGAACTTACCTAGAAGAAATCTCGCCAAAATAGTTATTTGTTATACAAGAGTGCAAAGTTGCTTTTTAACCGCGTGTTCAATTTTGATGACCGAGCAAGCGAAGGATTCTAAAATTGAATCATGTTAGCGAGGGAATCAAAAGAGCACGAGGTGAAAAATCTTTGCACTCGAGTGCAACACGTAACTTTTCATTCCACCTCAGCGAGGAAATGACTAAATGCAAAAAAAAACGTTTTCTGAGAAAGTTTTAGCTCCTTTTGCTAGTCGCCACGTGTTGAACATATCGTACCTACTGTTTTAAATACTTCTCGCGTGATTGTTGAGGGAGAAAGCTCATTTGCGCATTATTAACAGTTTCAGTCAATTCTGTTGGCGTCAAACAAACTTCCTCGTCGCTAGAATCACTCATTTTAATTTTTCACTTGTTTTCAAGTTTCTTGTTTTTAATATAAGGTTTAACAATGACGTGAAAAAATGCCGCGTAAAGAACCGCGTACAAAGCAAATTGAAAAAAAGAACACCAAGAAGGTTCCGAGTCTGAGTTTTTAACAAATTAAAAAAAAGTTGTATCATATATTCGCCACCATAGAGGTAGCAGTAAATAGGTTTAATGTTTTTTTTAATTCACAAACTTAGTACACACGATGTTCTAAATTCAATTTACTTTATCCTCTAGAGAATTAACACCTCTCCTCTAGAGAAAAACTCAGACTCGGAACCTTCTTCGTGTTCTTTTTTCAATTTGCTTTGTACGCGGTTCTTTACACGGCATTATTTCACGTCATTGTTAAACCTTATATTAAAAATAAGAAACTTGAAAACAAGTGAAAAAACTAAAATGAGTGATTCTAGCGACGAGGAAGTTTGTTTGACGCCAACAGAATTGACTGAAACTGTTAATAATGCGCAAATGAGCTTTCTCCCTCAACAATCACGCGAGAAGTATTTAAAACAGTACGATATAATAATAATAATAATAACTTTATTTCAGACTATTAATCCATACACACATATTACACATATTTCTTATTCTATACACAAATTACACATACACAGTAAATAACACATACATTATTGAACAAATATATAGAATACAAAAATATACTTAATATTACAGAGTTATTTAATAAGTACATATATTGAAATGACGCTCGATGAGTCGTCATCCAGTGCCACATTATTGGGCTGTCCATCTTGTCGGCCACAACAGATATGTTCAACATGTGGCGACTAGCAAAAGGAGCCAAAACTTTCTCAGAAAACATTTTTTTTTTTGCATTTAGTCATTTCCTCACTGAGGTGGAATGAAAAGTTACGTGTTGCACTCGAGTGCAAAGATTTTTCACCTCGTGCTCTTTTGATTCCCTCGCTAACGCTTAGGATTCTAATTTTGAACCCTTCGCTTGCTCGATCATCAAAATTGAACACGCGGTTAAAAAGCAACTTTGCACTCTTGTATAACAAATAACTATTTATATATACCTACTCATATAGTATAGTTTTAACACTCAAATTATTATATTTTTGTTCCGCAGTCTTCCATTCTGGATCGGTGGGAATGGCGGCAACTTCTGTGAGACTACCAGAATTTGGAGAAGGAGATACTATTACATGGACGAGTTTATTCCACCGTGGTTACAATCTGCTCTATTTTATGTGAGAAAAGAAGAATGGGCTAAAGAAGAACTGGAATTTAGAAGATTTAAAAAATACGCTGAACCGGCATTCGGTAAACATTACCGATTTCCGACTAAAGAATTCAATAAGTTTAAGTCGCAATTCACTGTTGAAACGATTGAGAACCCGCATGAGGTTTCTGAGCTTTCGATTATTTAAAGTCAACGAGTTTGTGGGTGACTTATATATTTACACATTACATATAAACAATAAGTATACACAAATCACCAACTTCTATTATATCCATTTACACTTACATATATTTATTTATTTATTCTCATATCAAACGGACACACGCGTCAGTTTAGATACCTCGACTAGGTACATATCGCAGTTCTCAACCGATATCCATCACATCGCCGGTAAAGACAACGTCGTGGCTGACACACTTTCTCGTGAGTCCTCACTGCGCATCAAAAAAATTATGGTTCCAGGAAGTCGTACCGAATTGTACTACGATGTCAGCACACCGACTCCTAGACCCTTCATTCCCAAACCATTGCGCAAGCAAATCTTCGGCTCACTGCACTCGCTAAGCCATCCCGGCGCTAACGCTAGTGCCAAACTCGTAGCACAACGCTACATATGGCCACAGATGCGGAAAGACTGTCGCGACTGGTCTAAGGCATGTTTGGCTTGCCAGCGTTCGAAGGTGAATCGACACGTCACCACCCCGGTGGGTACCCTCGATCTACCTTCGGCGCGTTTCAAATATGTCCACCTATACTTATTCGGACCATTGCCTTCCAATGGATATCGGTAATGCCTGACACTCGTCGATCGCTTCACGCGATGGGCTGAAGTAGTCCCAATTACCGATATTACGTCGGAAACTGTGGCCAAAGCGTTTTTGTTGGGATGGCAGCACGATTTGGTTGTCCTACCGATATTGTCACTGACCGCGGTAGACAATTTGAATCCAACCTATTCCAATACCTCAGGAAGAAGACCACTGCCTACCATCCTCAGGGCAATAGTTTGGTGGAAAGGTTGCACCGGCAGCTCAAAGCTGCTATCAAGAGCCACGCTGATACTAGCTGGACAGAATCCCTACCGCTAGTACTGCTCGGCATTAGAAGTTCCATCAAAGAAGATCTATACTAGTCTTCCGCCGAGCTAGTATACGGCGACCGTTTGAGACTGCCGGGCGAATTCTTTGGCCAAAATGTTGACAAATGCACGACTGATATGACGGACATAACATCCCGTGTCAGAGTATTTGCCAATAAATTACGGCCAGTTCCAACGACGCACCGATCAGAAGACAAAGTCTTCATACACAAAGACTTGTCCTCCAGCTCCCACGTATTTCTTCGAGACGCATTGAGAGGTCCCTTCAACCGGCATACACTGGTCCCTATGAGGTGATCGAAAGAGGTGCCAAGGTTTTTAAAATAAAAATGAAGGGCAAAACTATCACAGTTTCTTTGTGGTTTCTTTAAACCGATTAAGCCTATATAGGCTTATTGGTTGGACAGTAAATACTGTCAGACGCCAACAAACTATCGACCCTAGCCTGGTCTCTGGATGGCAGTGATGTGTGACTTCTATATTTACACATTACACATAAGCAATAAATATATACGAATCACCAACTTCTATTATATCTATTTACACTTACATATATTTGTCGGAGAAGTCAATAGTATGGTAGTGTCGACAAGTCAATAGTACGGACGCCAGCTTGACAACAGAACGTCAGCGGATACGTCAAACCGCTTGACAGAGTCAGGGCGTGGCTACGGGTGGGGCAGAGCCCGCCAGGACGGCGGTCACTCTCAGCCAGCCCGTCGCAGTGTCAACACGTACTGAAACTGTTCTACGTTTTGTTGTCTGTACCATAAAAATAGTGCACTGTATCAAATTATATCCAAAGTAAAGGTGATCGAAATCCTAGCCGTTGTTATTTATTGCACGATACCCAAGTAGGCCCACCTGGTTCTGATCATAGCTCGAAACCATCCTGGATGATCCGACATCAGAAGTGGGATACAATCGTGCAAATAAATCAACGAGCAGTTTGAGCAATATTTACGCAAAACTTCTATGAAGAAAATGGCAAGACCGATTGACGGTTATTATTTGAAATGCAAAAATTCAAAAATGAAGAGCCGGGTCGAAGCGCGGACTTGAATGGTCTGGTTAGGTTTTTTCCTGGGGTTTTCCCTAACCCTGAGCAACGAATGTTGGACCATGATGCCGTTGTTTCCCCAGAACGAAATAAGCAACGGAGCAAATTAGAACGTTCGACTCAGAATGTCATCTACCCGAATTCGACCCGGAGAGACAAGTGCAGTACTAGATCAGAAACTATTGTGGAAAAATGGGAAGTTGCCTACTTCTGTACCGGCCTGAAAACACAGATTATTCAAGCCTCAACACCCCCAGCAGCAAGTCAGCTAGATTGGTACTGGAAAACAAGGTCACATCTCCATCGGGAGCCCTGATGGAAGCTGCGCGGTGGCAACAGTGGCACCAAGGCATTTCGCTACGAGCGAAGAATTGACGAGTGTGTCGATGATCCTTCATCAGTGAAAAGGTCAGGTATTCACATTCCATTTTGTTTTGATTTTGGTGCTTATTCGTTAAAAAGGTGTCGTGTAAAAGCGGTAAATTTAAAACAAAAAGTGGCATCATTGTAAGGTCTAGTGTTATAGGTCTCGGGTACTCGGTTTAGTTCATTTTACTTGTGTAGGTAGTCGAAATTGATAATGACATAATCGAGATTTATTACGTGTATTGCCCATCATCTATTTGCGAAATAATATTATGACCGTGAGGTACCTATTATTACAATTTTGCAATTGCCAATAGATTACGACCTGGACGTAAAAAAAAAAAAAAAAAAAAATTGACAGTTACAAGTCCTCCCTAGATAATTTTGGCGTTATTAACACGGACGTTTCGGAGTATAAATCTGCGATTGTTTAGTTTGTCGCAAACATTTGTACACAAGTGAAGTTACTCGTAGTATTCGTTGAATTGACTCAATCCATCTTTGATAGTAAAAAAAAAAGACAAACTTCACAGATTTAGCGCGACAAAAAAGGGGTAATGCGTGAGTGGGTAGATGTGTTGTTGTGCGCAAAGATTATTTGACAGAATAGTTCGATGTTTCCTAGTTCAGCTCTTTGAATAAGGCGCGTTAAATTAAATATGCAGCGATTACTGGAAACTAAATAACAATCCTGTATCCATCCGGTATTCATTGCCGCCTTTCTCAGACCATATACCTCGTTTACCTAGTGCGCATTACTATACAAGGATGGATTGTAATTCGATTTTCATATGATTCCTTTTAAACCGGAGAAATCTATACAGCGTGACGTACTTAGTTTAAAGCACCGGACGGCTAGTACGAATATTTTCTACGCCATACGGGCTTCGAAAGGCGATCCCAGTTTTTCAACGCGGTTTTTGGTGAATCGGTAATTACTTAGGTCATAGATGAGTGGTTGATATTTTGAAAATATTGAAGGGCTCATTGGGAACTTTATTGTAGCTTAACGAACATGATGGGTCGTTCGTGACGAGATCGAATGTAGTACGATTTTCTAACGGACGATTGTTGATATTCTAGGCGAATTGATAAATACCTACGTTATAGTTTGCTTTGAAGATATTTTAATCATCTTGGAAACTAGTGAGAGGACGTCGAGAGACCTGATGTAGTTTTACAAACATTGACAAAGGCCAGGTTTTCCTTAGTTTTGAAAAAGTAGTCGTTTTTGATAATGTAGTTTCAGTTACTAGGGTATCAAATCGTAAGTCGTAGTATTGTACGTCTACTTTATGGATCGACGTGTAAAAGGGTTCGTTTTTTTTGGCAGCGTCGCCACGAAGACATTAAGAAAGAGATCATTTCAATTCTTATTTTGAATAGTTTGTGACCCACAAATACCTAGTAAAATTGGGTACTGATGCTGGTGGGCGGTCTATATGGTGATGTCATTGAGTAAGGCTGGATCCGACGCCTGCCTGTAATGATACCATACGAAAACTTTCGTTCATGAAATCTTCCCCCATTTATCGATCATAAGGTTGATTTACAGTCCCCTTAAAGGGAGAGTTAAAGAAAGTTTATAAGTTACGGAATTATCCAGTAATTAGTTACATGTGAACAAAAGCGTGACTGAAATATCTTGCCTAGTTTCTGATTTGAATTTGTGATCGAATTGCGAGCAGTTAAATAACGAAATAGTAAATACGCGTGAGATTCGTAAGAGCGTCCTTTATCGGAAAATTTTGAGTAACGTTCGTACTAATTGTTTACCAGATGTTTGTTGGAGAGTAGTGCCTGGGAGTGGCTTATTCATGTCAGTTACGATGGGAATTTGGAGAAGCTCTATGACTTCTATTGGTTAAAGGAGATGACCTATTGGGTTAGGAAGCTAACTGACAATTGCGAATTGTAAGGTAGTAAATCACACTCGGAAAAAGTACAAGCTCAATTAATCCCAATACTTAGAGAGGCCACTCTTTGGTATGCTCTACCCATAAACGCGATAGGAAAAGCGTTTTTATGAAATACGTCTTGGTGTTATAAATGCGGGTGATTTCGATTCTGAAAGTCTTGATACCGACGGTTATTAAAGATAGTGTTCCACTATTTGGTACTTTGACTTGAATAATAGCAGATTGAAGATGTAATATCACAGTAAGAGAATTTAGAGTTCCGCCTGATCGCAAAGAGCTCTTCACGTGCAGATAGGCAGGTAGAACGTGTGATGTTTGTGTTAAAATCAATGCAAAGACTGTAGAGGCAGATTATTCGTTGTAGGGGTTGGTAGGTGAAGCCGAACTCACGATTAATGGTACAATTACACAGACATGAACGACGGGACCAGGAACTGTTAATTTATAAGGTTGCGCGCTCTCTATCATTGATGGTAAATGATGATGTGGACTACGTTTGATTTTAATATCGTAAAAGATAACGCGTTACGTAATACAGAGAGTATGTAGCATTTTATGAAAAGCGTTGGTTTAGTCTTACGTGTAAGACTCTATAAATATTCGGCGTTCGAAGGACCGTTTAAGGTAATAGAAAGAGAGGAAAAGTCAAATGATAACTAATGAAACTTGTAGGGGCCCGGTAGGGCCGAAGCCTCTGGGGAACATGGGTATTCCGAAAGGTTGTCACCGTGTCCCCCCCAGATCGAGGGCAGCGAAGGGGTGGGGTAGGGGTTTGGTCAGTAAGAGTCTGACGCACCCTCCCGCTCCGCCAAAGAGTAGGAGAAGTCATTCTGATGATCACCCTACCATAAAAAAAAAAGAAAAAAAATAAGTAATGAAACTGAGATAAAGTAAAGTAGTTGAGATAATGAGATTATTGGGCTTACATGATGGTCAGTCAGTACGAGATTTGATTTGTAGCCATATCAAAAATAATAGAAATCAGTGTCTAGTGGTCGTGAGTACCCAGTATTGCGATCGAACCTGGGAAGTATTGTGGGAAACCATTAAGTCGTGAGAGACTTGGCGATCTTGGAGGGATGCGCAGGAATGGTTGAATTTAGAGGTTACTGGGCTATAAGTAGCCGGAGACCACATGTAGAGCTCAATGATTAGTGTTTTGTCATTAGTTTGATTGGCCGTGTGTATTGTGAGGGTGCAACGCAAAGTCAAAAAAAAAAAAAATGATGTCAGAAAGTCATGTACCAGTGGAAGTAGTAAGAAGTAGATAGAGATCACAGTAGTGATGAGCAAGCCGAAGTTGTGGGGAGTACACGAGTGGGTTTCTCTATCAGCCGTAGTAAAGTGATCCATGGTGTTTGACAGAAGTCATAATCCGTGGTGAGAGTAGTGGGTAGTCAGTGAATGATGCCCCGGTGACCCACGATGTACGACGTTTCCAGTAGCTATTACGTAGCCGTAGCCGTAAAATTCGGTACCTCCCGAGGTCCGTTGGTGCGCGGTGCGCATTTAGTACTGACGGAAGTCAGATTCGTGGTGACAGTAGTGAGTGATGGTCAGAAATCCACGATGTACGATGTTTCCAGTAGCTATTACGTAGCCGTAGCCGTAAAAATCGGTACCTTCCGAGGTCCGTTGGTGCGCGGTGCGCGTTTAGTACTGACGGAAGTCAGATTCGTGGTGACAGTAGTGAGTGATGGTCAGGGATCCACGATGTACGATGTTTCCAGTAGCTATTACGTAGCCGTAGCCGTAAAAATCGGTACCTTCCGAGGTCCGTTGGTGCGCGGTGCGCGTTTAGTACTGACGGAAGTCAGATTCGTGGTGACAGAAGTGAGTGATCGGCAATGAGTGCCGTGGAGATCGGCAATGAGTGCCGTGGAGATCGGCAATGAGTGCCGTGGAGATCGGCAATGAGTGCCGTGGTGTTAGAGTGGTTTACTCGTGGCTTTGGGCTCCTAAGGCTTTAAGATGAGAACAATTCAATGAACGTTGGTACATGACTGGATGACGGTTTCCATTAATTCTTTTTAAAATAAAAATAATTGAGACAGTATTGTTCAAAAGAAAAAAAAAAAACAAAGGTTGATTTGCAGTAAAGTATCTTAAGTTTTGTTGCACCTTCATGATTTAGTGTTGGCGTAGTGGGTGAGCGATTGACTGCTGCGCTATGTATTGCGGGTTCGATTCCCGCACGGAACGGACATTTGTATGGGTTACAGATGTTTGTTCCGGGTCCGGATGTGTTGTGTGTGCGAGTTGACATGTTTGTGAACACACACACGAGTGAGTGGTTCCTAGTGTTTATGTCAGGAGTGACCGAGCGTTGTGATACTGCGAGATGTATTTTGTTTCAGAGTGTCACACAGACGGACATCTGGTTTGGAAGCCTTGTGAGTCTTTGTGGGGTGGTCTTGATGACTAACACACAGGGACGTGTGTTCTGCAGGATGGCCGTGTCGGAGAAGTCAATAGTATGGTAGTGTCGACAAGTCAATAGTACGGACGCCAGCTTGACAACAGAACGTCAGCGGATACGTCAAACCGCTTGACAGAGTCAGGGCGTGGCTACGGGTGGGGCAGAGCCCGCCAGGACGGCGGTCACTCTCAGCCAGCCCGTCGCAGTGTCAACACGTACTGAAACTGTTCTACGTTTTGTTGTCTGTACCATAAAAATAGTGCACTGTATCAAATTATATCCAAAGTAAAGGTGATCGAAATCCTAGCCGTTGTTATTTATTGCACGATACCCAAGTAGGCCCACCTGGTTCTGATCATAGCTCGAAACCATCCTGGATGATCCGACATATTTATTTATTCTCATATCAAACGGACATACGCATGACCGATGACGCGCCGGCGATCTAATTCAATCTACCCTCATATTGCTTAGATTCTACCGCCGCGTTACTGTATTCGTTTCTCGCTAGTCACGATCTACGCAGCTAGAGGAGCATACGTGCGCCCGCGCCGATAAAATAAGTGTGTAATCGCGTCTACCAGACAACCAAAACTTAATTAACAAGTACGTACTTATTCATGTTTTCCTTTTCTCATTCATCTATCACATGATAGAGGAAAGTATCCGATATGGAATACCATTGTATTTTTGTAATATCTATAGGTACTTAAGTAAAAGCGTAAAAATTTTGTTTTTTTTTATTTGCCGTTGCCGTCTGCCATACATTTGCGATTATCTTCGAAGGAACCTAATAGGTAAGTAAGTAGTCTTGTTACATGTTTATTAATGTAAAATACAAAGTTTTCTCAAAGTCTACCTGAAAGTACGAATATTTAATTATGGAATAGATTCCCAAACTCTACAAATCTATCTAAAGAAAAATAAAATCCCACAGGCAACTCCAGGAGTGCCTCCTGTATAGCAGACCCGAAACAACTATCTGTACCTATCTCATACATACATAGATCTGTCTCGTGCGGGCATCGAACCCACGACATCTAAGGGTGCGCTTTTAATTTGTTCATATGAGAAGTATCGACTTGTTCTCTCAAGTAGTTTGTGTGCAGGAATTGTTCAGTTATTTGTGAAAATGCATAAACTTGAATAAATGCATACTTATGCATTTATTCAAGTTTATGCATTTCAATTTAATTATCACACGTTTACTTAAACGTGTGATAATTAAATTCTTCGCTTTGGATGAATTAACCCCGTTTAGCCACCTTTATCCAATGTTGATACAGTTTACGGGGACTGACCTTTCCATGTTAACCGTTAACGTTTGAATCCCCAACCGGTCCTATGAGACCGCGCTGTTATTGTTTTACTATTGTGTCTCGTTTCGCGGGTATCTGAGTAGGTAATTAAATTCAGCTGCCCATAGAGGGCAAACAAACGTGGTCGCACATCCCTCGAAAATAACCTACCTAAAGGTAGGAGTAGGAAGGCCAAAAACTGCTACCACAATCGACGAAGTATATGATATTGTGTTGAACGACTGGTAAGTGAAGATGAAGGAGATAGTTGAGAGTGTGGGACTATTTGAGGAACAGGTGCGAGTCATCTTGCACAAATAAATAGGGGTACAAAAGCCGTGCGCAAGATGGATGCCGCATTAGCTGAAAACCGACCAAAAGCAAATGCGAAAACTATTTTCTATTTTCGCAGCAATCTTTGGAACATTAAAAAGAGATCCCACCGATTTTATTCGGCAAGCAGTAGATGGAGGCCTGTGGTGTAACGCCAAAAACCCAAAACGATGGCACCTCCTTGAAAGATCATTAATAATAACAATAACATTTATTTCAGACACCAATTTTATTAATCCATAAATAAAAGGGTTATAAACTTAAAAATGTTAGGGCCTGTTTCACCACCTATGATTAAGTTTCGAGTATCTTACTTGGCAGATAATTTCATACAAATTCTGTTCTATTTTTGAATTTATTCAGTGAGTAGTGCCTACTCGGACATTGTGAAACAGGCCCTTAGTGTTTTATTTACCTACTTAATTCATATAATATTCAAATTTATTTAACGTCTGGAATCGGACCTAATACTATCCACGCAGTATAGTAGTAGGTACCTACCTACGTACTTTTTTTTTCCCGGCAGGGGAATCGTCAGAATGACTTCTCCCACTCTTGGGCGGAGCGGGAGGGCGTGTCAGACTCTTACTGACTAAACCCCTACCCCGTTCCTTCGTTGCCATCGATCTGGGGGACACGGTGACAACCTTTCGGATGCCGTGTTCCCCAGAGGCTTCGGCCCTACCGGGCCCCTACAGTTTACTGACATCTCCTTGAGGCGCGCGTGGAACAGAACGCGCCGTCGACGACTAGGCTCGGTCCAGATTATTACCAGACTGCCGGACAGCAAGCTACCCAGTGCTCGCTGTCCGCGAGCCCGCGCCTACGGTGGTCGGAAATCGGGATCGGGATCTCGGCGGCGGCGGCGTGAGTTCCGTTGCCTCACGCGGTCGGCAGCCTCCTTCGCTAACATTACTGCTTCGCAGAAGGAGGCAATTGCCTGCCACCCCTCCTCGCTCCGGACCATGGCCTGTACCAGGGCCCGGCGCGGGAGGTCGCCGCCGCCGATAGCCTCCACAAGGACACGGCGGTGTTTCGCCCAAGTGGGGCACACCTCTACCGTGTGCTCCACCGTATCCTCCGGGCGGTCCACACAGTGGCGAAACCCGGGCGTCCTTTCCTCCTTGATCCGATGCAGGAACCTCCCGAATTTACCGTGTCCGGTGAGGACCTGCGTCATACGGAACGAGAGGACGCCGTGACCTCTTTCCAACCACTCCTCAAAGAGGAGTCTTACCGCCGCAATGACGGCATGCCCAGCACTGGGTTGCGACAGTCGCAGTCGCCATGCCACCCTGAGATCCCGCCGGAACTCTGTCCGCCATACCGCGACTTGTCGTGGCAGCGGAGTTTCGCCCCGGCGCGGCGGCGTTGCATCTCCACGCGCAAATCGTGCATGCGTGCAAGGACTGTTGCCTCCAAATCCCTAAAAGGGCCATGGACCGAACGATCCCCTCGTAGAGCCTCCGGCAGGGGGCGTCTGGACCCCCTAGGTTGGGCAGAAGCCGCTTCAGAGCGGCACCAGTCCTGTCCAGTTTGGAGGCCAAACGTCGGAAATGCTCCTCGAAAGTCCACCGGCTGTCGAGGACGAGTCCCAGGTACTTCATCGTCGACCCGACGCCGATGTGAACCCCCCCAGGTACCTACGTACTGGAAGATGCATGAAGTCCACGACACTGACGCAGCATTGGGCAATCCCAGCTACCGCACAACTATTTTTTTCTAGTGGGGTATCATCAGACTGACTTCTCCCACTCTTGGGTGGAGCGGGAGGGCGCGTCAGACTTTTACTGACTAAACCCCACCCCGTTCCCTTCGTTGTTGCCTTCGATTTGGGGACACCGAGCTAACTTTTCGGCAATCAGATTCATGGCCCCAGATGCCGTACGAGCTGGCGCCCACTCGCTTCACTATCAAGGTAGAACGCTTTCGGATGGAGGCCAATCCATCGCCAATCTGTGTTGGGTTTCGGAAGGAATGCTCGCCTGTTAATTTCATCCTGTTATTTTATCACCTCGTAAAAGAAAGAACATTTTAAAGACAAATATCACTCCAACTTCCTGACTAGCTGAAGGCCAAAATTTGCCAGAAGCTGAAGGCTTAAAGAAAGTCATCTTTCAACAGATCTAAAGTCCTGTGCACATCATTGCGGGTCCATTGGCGATGGGAAAACTGCAGAATTTGGGGTATTATAGGGTATTTGCTAGGTCATTCCCTATAATCCTACTGATTTGTACCATCATAGAAAAAGACTACCTACATTGAGGTTTTTATGTGCTTCTATTCCAAGTACCGTTTTACAATTGTATTATTACGTATTTTTCTTAGGTTCAAGAAATTCAACCTTGTAGCGACATCTATGACGCCACATTAGAACTCCGAATCCTGCATCGCGCAATGACAGTTCTCCGCGCGATTTGAATAGATACAATAGCCCCAAATCATCTAGCGGGGCGATAGCCCACCAGACAGCACCCGTCTGGTCGGAGGACCCTGCGTTGTCAATGGACGTTTGCGGGACTTTACACTGCGTTCCGTGTACCCTCCGTAGGAGTGTCCTCTCTGTTCCATATACTTATTTATTTATTTATTTAAACTTCATGTACAGTGGTGGTACATAGGCTGACTTAATGCAACAAGGCATCTACAACCTAAACCTGAAAAAACCAAATCAACCCTACCAAACCAAACCAAACCTTTTAAATTTTTAGTCGAAATGACCTCGCTATAGACGGATTTTTAGTAAGATGGAAAATTTGAGAAATCAATCATTTTTTTAAGAGTAATTTTATAGTTTCTCAGCGGTTCTTCTCCAAACGAAATGATTAATTGGAAGCGCGCATCAGCTTAGCTTAGATATAAGTGCCCATGCGAAATTAAAATATCGTAATTCACATAAGCAGCGGAGCATTACGGTAGCTGGATCCTCGTACAGTGTATAATTAACATAAAGTTTTCATTTAAAAAGACAAACTGTGCATTTATTGTATACTACTTTCTGCTAGGGGCTTCGGCCACACGAAAGCAGGTTTCTTAATACCATTTTCACCTCAGCACCTCAAACAAGTATGTTTTGCAGTTTAAAGACAGTGAGCAAAATTCGATTTTGCTGTGAGCGTGAGACAAAGTAACTTTTTAATTTTTTTTTTTAAATGCCGAGTCAGTGCTGGGTCTACTCACAACATTCGAAAGATTTGAACTTCACTTTGTTCTGTCACTTTCACTTCGATACGAAAAGAGCGAGAGATAGAAACAAGTCGATTCAAAGTTCGATTTTCAAATTCCATATATAATAGGCTCAAAAAAGAAACCAACAATAAAACGTTCTGAAACACGTCACCTATAAAATTTCAAATCAAGGTTTAAATGTAATTATTATACTTTTCTCTTAATATTCGAATTATATTTTTTTATGATCAAATAAAGAGATGTTGAATTAAAAAATACGAAGTTTATCATGTATCTACATAATTATTTAAAGTTTTAACAATCTTTATTGGGACAGAATAATTTAGTAATAGTGCAATTTCCGAACGCATCTTTAAAAAATAGCGGGCTTTAATTTTTTATTGTTTTCTTCTTCTGTTCGCTAGCTACAAAGTGCGATACACGTTGAATATTATTAAAATAATAATAAATAAATATTAATATATTTATAAGTAAATATTAATATTTACATTATTTGTTCTCGCTGCTGAAGTGAAAAGTTGTATGTGCTACACGAGACCAAAGTTATTTGCATCTCGTGTCTTTGAATCCCTCGCTGCACTCAGGATTCTAACCTAGAATCACTCGCTACGCTCGTGATTCAAATATAGAATCCTTCGCTTACTCGGGATTCAAAATCAACACTCGCGGCAAAAACCAACTTTGCTCTCTTGTTGCACAAATAACTATTTTCTATGAGTGCTCGTCTACATCACAATAGTCCAAGAGCTACTGAACCCTGGGAGTAACGGTCTCCCTGTAAGGTAAAAAATTTGCATACTTACGATTTATGGCATGCTAAGAGCAATAGCCATGACCTGGCAGGCGTCAGCCCTGCACGTCATCAGCCCCTTTATTTTTTGGACTGTTAAGTAAATTGAGTTTCAAAACTTGTTTCTGTAAATTTGAAAATTTAATAGGATAAAGTTTATTTATTGACCATCTTAAAAAAAATAATGACAGGCGATTACAATAAGCAGAAGTATATGACAGATCAATTAGAAAATGCAAAGTTGATGAGGTAAAATAAACTTTATCCTGTATACTTAAAATATTTATATGTTTTCAAGTAAACGTCTCAGAGTTAATATGTACAATGCCAGGCGGTTTTGAACAGCATAAGATCTTAACAGGCGAGGGGACAGCTGCTAAGGGCGTGCAAATATGAACGCAGAGGTACAGTAAATGCAATGTATTTTATTGGGTTTTATGCAATCTACATTATATTTTTAGTTTTACAGTGGTAACTGCCCCTATTTGCAAGTTGTAGGTCGCGGGTTCAAACCCGGTCACGCGGATTACTTTTTGTAATTTATTTCATCACCATTGCTCTCAAAACGGTGAAGGAAAACATCGTGAGGAAACCAGCATATCCTAGAACCAAAAATTCGAAGACATGTGACATCCACCAATCCGCAATGGGTGGTGGATTATGGCCCATTCCTTCTCTAAGAGAGGAGGCCTGAGTCCCAGCAGTGGGAACATTATAAGGCCGAAATCGCTAATGCTAAACATTATTTTTAACATTCATTTTCTTCAGCATCATCCGAAATTTCGCTATCACTGTTTTCATCATCATATGACTCTTTAACAATGTCTTAAAATGTTTTTGAAATTTGTATGCCAAATGTACCTATGGTTTGAAATGTTCAAAATTAAATAATGCGCGTTATGAAAAGTTCCTTGCTACGTACAACACAAATAATCCTAAAGTGTTTATGAAAAAAGTAGTAAGCTATGATTCATCGAATTTACTACTAGGCCCAAAAAATTTGACAAGTTTACCTTCGATTCGAAAAGAAGAAGAAGATCGAATTTATTACCCTGCCAACGTGAACTACATCAACAATTATTGAGAACTGCCTACATTACAAATATATGGCGAAATTGTAATTTAAAAGAACCAACAATTCTTACACCTGAAAATAACGGTTGGAACTTAATTGATAGTCGTTACGATTTTAATTGGTTTGAGGGGAATACAGTTACATCTTCTATATTACGACATACTTTTACAAGGACCTGCTGATACTGCCACAGCACAATCGACTGAAACTGAGGAATGCATTTCAGGTAACATACAACTATTTTATTCCGTAAAATTTAATGTCCAGTCCTATGTAATTGAGCTTGATATTTAATTCTTAACAACTTTACTACTTAACAATTTTCAGGTGAGCAAAGCATTGTTGAAGAATCAGATGATGATGAAAACAGTGATAGCGAAATTTCCGATGATGCTGAAGAAAATGATTGTTAAAAATAATGTAGATTGCATAAAACCCAATAAAATACATTGCATTTACTGTATGCGTTCATGTAACATTTCTTATTTGCACGCCCTTAGCAGCTATCCCCTCGCCTGTCAAGGTCTTATGCTGTTCAAAACCGCCTGGCATTGTACATATTTACTCTGAGACGTTTACTTGAAAACATATAAAAATTTTAAGTATACAGGATAAAGTTTATTTTACCTCATCAACTGTGCGTTTTCTATTTGATCTGTCATATACTTCTGCTTATTGGAATCGCCTGTCAATTTTTTTTTAAGATGTACAATAAATAAACTCTATCCTATTAAATTTTAAAATTTACAGAAACAAGTTTTGAAACTCAATTTACTTAACAGTCCAAAAAATAAAGGGGCTGATGACGTGCAGGGCTGACGCCTGCCAGGTCATGGCTATTGCTCTTAGCATGCCATAAATCGTAAGTATGCAAATTTCTAACCTTACAGGGAGACCGTTACTCCCAGGGTTCAGTAGCTCTCCAGCTACAAGTTTGGTCGCAGTAGTTTTCTGTGGCAGTGAATTTATATGTCAGCCAGTCAGTTTCTCTTATGTACAAGAGAATGTACGATGTATTGCGTTGCATAGCCATAGCGGTAGGTGCCAATGAATAGCTTTTTCGTTTAAATATAAGGAAGCGTTACCCAAGTTGCGCACGTGGTGCCAGTTTGTTCTTCAGCATATTGCTCAGGGGAATTATCACGCATGCATGTGTATTGTATAATAATAAAACCGAGTAAATGGAGATATAACTTTACTTGCATGTTCATCATTCAAGGTATTACATTTTTATTTCCACTAACACATTGAATCTTTGGTTTAAACTTATTTGTTATTATATTAATAATATTACAACCAGATGGAATATTCCACAAACAAATACAAAATAAATTGATTAAATAACATTTGATAATAATTACTTTAATAAAATTTAAATGATCACCATCTAGTTGTCGTCTAACTCAAAGTGTGTTAGTTACAAGAGAAGAGCTCGCCTACTCGGCGCCTAGCTTATATGAGATTCTGTTTATTTTAACGTATTTAATAATTATTTCTGTAATATATTTGTACAAAAGATTAAAAAATACATAATTCTGTTACTTATAAACTAAAAAGAACATAAGTATATATTTTTGTTCAACTTATTAAACTTAAAACATATGCTTTACTTCTTTGAACTTTAAAATTAGGGTTGATGCTTATTGAGAGTGATCTCTTAGGCTGTAGGGTTTGTTCACGGGTCGACGAAGGAGATCATGATGTAGCGGGTGCCCTTGGTGACGAGCAGGCCCTCGTGGAAGTGCGTGAGGCGGCCGGGGTGCATGAGCAGCCAGCCCGGCTTGGTGTCGCGCACCGAGCAGTTGTACCGGATGAACCGGCAGCCGCCGCCCTCGAAGTCCACGTCTAGAACGATACACGTTTTTAATGTTACAATCAATAATATTGTATCGACGCTTTTTAGCAGAAACATCGCAACTGCCAAAATGCAGGTTTTGCAATAAAAAATTCTTCCTTAATTAAAAAGTTATATTAATAATGGCTAATCTTTTTAAAAAAAAACTGCTTTTTATTCATACAACTCAGGTAGTACCTATTAGAATAGTTCCTATTAAAATATTATTTTAGATGACTAATGAATAATTTCTTTAAACTTATTAATTACAAAAGGGAAGAGATGACCTAACACACCAGCCAGTTCGAGGTGGTGTTTGGGGAGGCCGTTCCTCAACAGTATAGGCTGCTGATAAAGAATTTAAAAAGACGAAAGGAAAATTCCATACTAGGAATAAGATAGGAAAAACTAATAATTAAAAAAATAAATTTGTAGCATTCTAGCAATAAGCGGCTCTATAAATGTTCAAGTTTTAGATGTTATTAGAAAACTAAGTTCAAATCAAAACCTAATTCCATTTGAATTTTCGGTAAACGTACAAAAAAGCATTTATAAGCTTATTTCAATAGTATGGTAACATTCTTATAAAAATTAGCCCAAGCTTAAAAAAATATACAGGCAAAGTTCCCTTTCCCTCTTTTACTGTTTTTATTATTTACTAATCTAGAACTCACTAGGTCTGTTGAGTGCCAAGTTGATGGTGTAAGTGGAGGAGTCGTGGTGCGGACGAAGAGATGGCTGCTCGTCGGGTCTGTAGCGCACCACGAAGTTCATTATCGACACTGGTGGCTGCAAGAAAAGCAAAATTAATATTAAAATACATAAAAATATATTATTCCATGGCATTTACGTTGTTTCTGTAAACCGCCCTTTAATCAAACGCTCTTTTTTATTTTTACAAGGTATGATATGATACTAAGCCGATACTCTATAAAGTGTAAAGTAATCAAACCCGTAATAGTCGTTTAGACCATTACCGTATTCACATCCATCAATCGAGCTTGAACGACACCTATTTTAAAGTCGTTCGATCGAAGTATCGTTGACGCGTATTCAGCTATGTCAATAATCATCCTGGTAAAATACATAATAACGTAACTGGCAATAAGACGTTGATAGATCGCTAAGTTTCAAGCTAATTGAATTGTTGTTCTATCAAATCCCGTTCAAGGAACAAGTGATTAACGATTTTGGGAAGGATGTTGATCGAGCGACTATAAAACTTCAACGATATAATGACTTGTTTGTTTTGACGTGTACCAAGTCACTGTTTCTAAAGAGATGTTGTCTATTTTCTCTTTGCAATACATAATGTAAATGAGTCTAATCTTATTAATTTCTGTAAATCACACGTTGTCTCATCATGCCAAATTTAAAACTAAAATCAACATAGCCTAAAAAAACACGACTAGATCTAATTAATTTATCATGACAACCTACTCCCTTAACCTACTTTTTAACCACACCCCACTGACAATCTAACATATGGGGTTAGATTTTATTTATTTCATATTTTTGACTATAATAAAACGGATTTTCTGAATAGCACAGAATATTTCTGTTTTTAGGTATACACAAAAGATTCTTCTTCCTGCCCTTATCCCATATTACTTGGGGGCACATTTTTTTCATCTTTTCGTTCCTGTCATCCGTTACACTATCACTAACTCCCTTTTCTTTCACATCACTCCTCACACAATCCACCTAGTATCCATATATAAATAACAGTAAAAACATCTTACGTTGTGGTAGTATCCAGTGAAGACCATCTCCTGCAGTGGGCGCACGTAGTCCTTGAGGATCTGCAGCCAGTGCCGGTCCAGGCCCACCTGAGTCATGTGGATGTCGCGAGTGGGCACTGCTTCGTAACCGCTCTCCAGACGCTTATCCTGCATGAATGAAAACAGTATCATCATCATCTGCCTAGCCTTTTTCCCAACTATATTGGGGTCGGCTTCCAGTCAAGCCGGATTTAGCTGAGCACCAGTATTTTACGAGGAGCGGCTGCCTACCAGACCTTCACAACCCATTAACTGGGGTAACACGGTGCTTCATGGCAAGACTGGAGTCAGATTTACTGGCTTCTGACTATCCGTAACGACTGCCAAAGATCTCCAAATGACAGCCGGGACTAACGGCTTAACGTGCTTTCCGAGGCACGAATGAAAACAGTATCATATGCCATATATGATACTGTTTGGCATATGATACTGTTTTCATTCGTGCCTCGGAAAGCAGTATAAGACTCAAAAAAGATCAAGATGGTAATCAGTATAACGCGTCACTATAACCTGTCAAAGGTTACGCCATTCATATTTTTTGGCCTCCCCCTCCATTCACCCACGTGAACGTGTAAGAGTCCTTTTTTTACCAATTATCGATCAGTACATAAAAGGGACGGAGGCGTATTTCGCAAGAGAATTGATTTATTATTATAAAAATTGTTACTGCAAACGGTTTTCGAAAATTATCCCAAAGTAACATACTCTTGGAATCAAAAGTGTCCTACGTGCTATTCCAGGACGTGGTCTAACTGTTCTCGAACCATTGTCGATAAAAAAGAGTAAAGTTCGTTAAACTACATTCTTTAGAAAGCAGTGTTGTCATGTAAAGATTGAAAACCATGTCATGAAATTTCTTATTTTTCATCGATGTGTAACTTATTTCAAACATAACTTGTATACTTACATTATTGGAACCATCACTCCATTGTCCAAATGCCTCCATAATTTGAATCCATTCAGCACAGAATCTGGTAGACATTAACGGGAACCAGTAGACATCGGGACACGGCTGTAATTAAAGTACATAAAGTATTAGCATATATCACCTTTTTGCATGATGCAGTGATGTAAAATCAAACGACAATGACTAAACAAAGTACAAACCATCAAATGCTTTCTCTCTTCATCGAAGTTGCGATGATAGTCCTCATGCAAGTAACGCGTAGTCCATTCCATCTTGTTTTCAAACAGTTGATACATATCGGGGTTTGTGCGACTAATATCATATGTCTCTGGGTTCACCAAATGTCCGAAGTCCAATTCATTGCTGACATACATGTAAATACCCTGAAAACATTAAAACATAGGGTAAGGCGCTTTGATAACTAAATAAGAAAGTCGTTAAGATGTTTGTTTGTTTTCCAATTCGGTTTAAAGAAATGTCTTTCTCATAAGAACATACAGTTCACTTACAAAGAGATACAGAGTGATACATATGACATTATAATACAATATAGTAGATTTCCTTCAGAGTATATTAGCAATTACAATGTACAAACATGTTGCTTAAGCGTATTTATGCTATCGCGCTCTTTTATACTGTCTGGAAATCCATAGAATAGATTTACTCTTTCAAATAGTCAGTTACTTACAGCATCTCTAAGACTGGCACAGAAAGCCATGTCTGGGTCGATGCCTTCCTTAGTGTAAGTCACGGACTTGGTGGCTGGAGTCCTGAACACCGACATCTTGGCCAGGTAGCAGTTCGTGATGAACGGCACGTTCCACACGCCCCTGCAAACATTGCATAAGATATCTTATTAAAAGATGGCAATTAACACATAAAAAATACAAGTATCAACCATTTTTTAGTAATTATAATGGAACTCATGAACTCGTTTCGATAACCCACTATCTCAAATATGTAATCACCTAAAGTTTTAACTTATCTTCGGTAACTATTCAACTTATTGTGAATTGATAGGAAAACTTATATTCTAAATGAAATTTTGAGGTCATACGTTATCACGATCCATTGACCCAAGTCTAAATTTATTAATATCACATTTTAAAGTACGGTCGTATGAAATGCGAAAGGAAATGACGAGTGCCGTACATCACGTAGGGGAGACAAGGGCCCTCCTGCTAGCACCTCGTCATTAGCCAATTGAGAGATTGGCGCAACAGGAATCGCCGACACCACCAGTTGCACTCGGAGCCCCGCGCAAGAACATCCCAGCATAGTACGAGCTCGCACGTGTTGCCCTTTCGTGTCGGATTGCTAGAACTGTGTCGTTTACACGGTAACCACCTGCCACGCAAATGTTGGTCATGAAAGCTAACGTCT
Organism: Mythimna separata; assembly: GCA_030763345.1. Taxonomy (NCBI): domain Eukaryota; kingdom Metazoa; phylum Arthropoda; class Insecta; order Lepidoptera; family Noctuidae; genus Mythimna; species Mythimna separata. The sequence goes on along the minus strand of CM061167.1, from coordinate 12,546,032 downwards.
TTTTGTGTTTGCTTTTGCTGTACTCGTTTTTCATTGACTCGACCGACGCGAGACGCGGGCGCACCAGGAGTAGGACGAAATCCAAGGTAATCATATTGTGAAGTAGGTCTAAATTAGGACTCGACAGCCACTCTATAGCTTCGCATTAGCTATTGGAACAATAAATTATGGTGTATAAATGCTGGTGAAATAAAAATTGAAAGTAATAAATATTAAGTGCTGAAATCTGTCCTGTACTCTAATTGTGTTGTTTTGTTTGCACTTTGGACTTGCGACCATCAGCTACATACTTCTATTTATTAGAAAGTGCGAAAATATTTATGAAGCACTACTAGCTGTTGCCCGTGACTTTGTCCGTGTGAACGACGGTTATTGCCGACGCGAAGGCGAAACTAGATACCTAAAAGTAGCTTATGTCCTTCTTTGAGCTTACTGCGTATCAAATTTTATTAAAATCAATTCAGCAGTTTGACCGTAAAAGCGTAATAGTTGGACAGAGATTCTTTCATATTTGTTTTATTTCTATTCCCAGCAATTTATTGCATAGATGGTGAGATAGTAGAGTCATTTTATAATATTAGTATGGATAATTTCAGGTACAAATTGGATTGCCCATCACCGGGAAATACAGAGATCCTGAATCTGATCAGTACTACAACAATAATGACGTGAGTTTAAAGCAAAATATTTACCAATTTTATTTTCATACGTGTCTAAATTCTGTTGGGTACAGATACAAAGGTTATTTTTTTTTCAGGGAGCAAAAATCTTACTCGCTTCACACTTTGACCTTGAGTACGTGTTGGGTCACAAGATAGCCTTTCTGTGCATCGCCAAAGGTTCGCCAAGACCGCACATCACATGGTTCAAAGATGGAGTGGAAATATTTGCCCATCATTACCTGCACGTAAGTACTTCATAATTATAGGTTAAATTTAAGCTGTATAGCTGTATATCTTACAGTTAAGTAACTGCCAAAACTATACATTTGTGAAGATAGACCTTGATGGGTGAAATAAATATTTATACCCTATTGTTAACAAGCTAATTAGACATTTTTTATTTAATAGAAAGTCATCAAATAACCGCTCCCACTCCGGAAGGAAGTAGACTACAGTCAAAATAATTATGCTGGTCACTCTGAAGTTGGCGTTCCAAACTGTTTCGCATACTCGACAAAATACGCAATACGCATTCGCCATAATTTATTCTTAGAAAACATCACTGCGCAGCCAATTGTTCTAAGTACAGAGCGGTCAAGATTTTTCGACCGTACTGTAGACTGCCACCTATGTTTCTTTAGTTGCTCTGTGCGTTCCAGGACCGTGACAACTCTTTAGAACAATACTACCAGATGGCAGGCACGGCAAAATCATTCATTTAACAATGACGTCAAACAAAGTCACTTTCAAAAAACTAAACAAACAATATTAATTAACAGACAACACTGATCTCATTGCTGTCATCTCAACCATGTTGCATAGCGCTCGTTGCTTCATAGGTTTATTAGAAGATGTAAGTAGTCATGAATGCGATCATCATTAACATGTCATTCTAGGGCTGCGAGCTTATCATAAAGAGTTATCTCGGTCGAGTCCTGGAACGCAAAGTGTCACTAAAGGGCTTTAGGCAGTTAAAGTCCTGTCATGTGCTGATATCGCAATGCAAAAAAAATACAAGATAAATAACTTATTGTTACCATGGCATGGTTATCATATGTAATAATAATCCTCAATATAATGAGAAGTGATTTGACATAATGTTCATTATGCGACAATGATGACATAATTCGGAGAATAAGATTACACAGGAAATTATTTTTAAGATTAAATAACTATATTTTTTTTATCATTGAATTTTGTTGTCCGAGGTTCTGTAATATTCACAAAATGTAGGGGACACATCGTATTATTTTTTAATTCCATTTTGTTGGTCTCATAACAGTAGTCCTTCATATCCATGAGTACTTTTACCCTCTAAAAAAGTTAGTTCCCATGCAATAATGCTATAAGTAACTAACAAAACCTTATTCGTAATAATTAGGTATAAAAGATTGTCTGACCGACAAATAATAAAAAAAAACAAAAGGCGCAATGTGCCTATTTAGATAAAACTTTATCAGCGACAGTTTACTTGTTTTTTTCCGCATGAATAGTTTATTCATTGAGGCCTTTCATAACAACAGATATAATTTCTATGCACTGCTGTCATTGGCGCATATTTTGTATCCATTAAAATGTCTTAAACTGGTCAGTGTCCTATTTACATCATTAAAATTTATCTGAGCCACGAGGCGAAAATGTTCAATTGGAGAATGTACTCGATATTAGATTCGTTGAATAGGTCGCTAGAGTTCACTTTGATCATGCGCAGATAATTTCAAATGTCCGTAAAAATAACTGAATTGATCAAGCAATAGATCTGGGCATCAAGTCTGCTATTAGAATTGTATCAGAATTGAATAAAACTCAAATCAAACTGTCAAAATCGTTCGTTAGGTAGCCAATGATCGACGACTGGAAGCCAATGATCGATAATTTATATGATATTGCACAGTCTTAAAATAATTTCATGGGAAATTAAATAGTTCTGAAGCAATTATTAATATTAGGTTGATTCAAATTTTGCCGTGCTTCATAAATAATTATGAATCAGTTTAGCCGGCAACGTCCTGACGACTACTGTCGCAAGTAGGATAAATGCTCGCACTTCTATTTCTGGCTTCTGGTTTAAATGAACCTAAACAGGCCATACCTACATTCTCCAGTTAAATATGTTTATTCACAGAAAATTACATATAATTACTCGCCTAATGACATCAAGAACAAACTTTATTCTTTAATTATTTTTTATACATATTAGTATCAATAAGATACGCGTCGTTTTTTAAGATAATATCAGACAATAATTTGCATGACCGAACTAACGAGTGTCCGTTTTTATTACATAATAGATCCACGAGTGGCCGATCGGCGACGACCGTGTGAAATCGAAGATCGAGATCGACCCGGCGACGCAAATGGACGCCGGCGTGTACGAGTGCACGGCGGACAACATGTACTCCATAGACCGGCGCTCCTTCAAGACCGACTTCTCCATCGCCTTCGACTGAACACCCTCTACTTCAGAACTTCATCAATTGACAATTAGACTAGACCACGTGTTAATAGATGATTCATTTGTTTAGTTAGGCGGTTACCGAGTGAGTGCGATGCTGCATGTTACATCTTTGATTGACGATATTGTTATTAATGGTGACGTCAATTAATGCTATGTTTGTGTAAATGATCCTACAGATGCAGTGCAGACTAGCTTTTGTCTGTGTCTCATAATTTAGATATTTAGTACTGTCGTCCAGTCGACATTAAGTTTATGAATAAGAAAATTATTATTATAAATGATTATTGTTTATGATTTTATCTATTAAATAATTTTACTAGCTGTGTTATTTCATTTATCAATCTGGATATAGCATAGCATTATAATGCTGATGCTGACATCAGCCTCATAATGTTCACATTGCTGGGACTCAGACCTCCTCTCTAGGAGAGGGAATAGGCCGTAATCTACCACACGGGCCCTGTGTCAGTTGATAGATGTCACATGTCTTTGAATTTAGGACATCTGGTTGGTTTTAGGACATCAAAATCAATCTCGATATATTGAAATTAATTGAAGATATAGTATATTACATTTAGTAGTCCCACAAAGTACATTCAGTTGCGGAGATAAGAATTTCCGCTACTGATACCATACCTTTTGCCTGCTCTTAGCCCAATTCAAAGTAGGGCCAATCATTAATGCTTTATCAAAGATTTTATTCAAGTACAATACAACTCGCCCGTGCTTTTGTTTTGCCACAGTTTTTATTTTTAATAATACAAACTACTGGTTGACTGCAATTCCCTCTGATGGTAAGCAGTAATGTAATCACAATGTTTTTATGGTTTTCAGGGTCAGGGAAGAATAAAAGTATAAGAATACAGTTTTCTTCACCTACGAAACAAAGTTATGCTCTACAATATCTTATGAATTTCGAAAAGCTAACAACTTGCATTCGCCTTAGGCATCCTAGTTTTTCCTAAAACCCTAACGGAGCCCTAATTGTGCGAGGCAGACTAATGTTTTCATTTATTTCATTAATATTTAATTCGTTACATGAAAATCAAAAGCAGTCATATCCTTCAATAAGTGTAACGCTAAACCATTCAACCTGTATTATTTATTATACTTACTTGACATTTTGGTAGACTATATCCATGTAATCTGAAGACCTAGCGTAGAAGCCAGCCGTGTTGACGGCTCCCCAGAAGTTGGACCAGGCGTGGCCAGGCCGCACCAGCATTGGAGCGACGACGTCATAGCCCGAGGACAATAAGTGACGCAGCGTGTTCGCTTCGAGACGGGCCAGGCTGTCGATGGAGAATAGATAGTCGCAAGCGCTGTTGATGCAGCGATCCCTGTAACAAAAATAAACAATTAGCAAACAAAGCAATTGAGTAGGTACTTATTACATCACCTATAATAGTAATAATATTTTAAAGAGTTACGGCCGAAATTAATAATCAATCTATCTCGTTTTGGCATACTGAAGATTGTAAAACAAATGATACAATACAAAAATTATCATGTTTTCTGTTGTTTCATTTGTTTTTCGATCTCCGATATGTGATAGATTGATTATTAATTTCAGCCGTTAGTAGCGAAGTTGTGGGTTGTTTCAGCAACACTTGCTTAAGTCACCCATGGATTCTTTTTCCTCAATACTATAAAACAGGATAAGGCGCAGATCTCGTCTGTCAAAGTTATATTTTTTACAGTCGTTACGGATAGCCCAGAAAATTTAACACCAGTCTTGCCAAGGAGTCTTATGTTACCCAGTACTGGGTTGTAGAGGTCAGATAGGCAGTTTCTTCGATTGCAGCTTTATCACTATGAAGCAATTCACCAAGTGCTGGTTTCTCGCAGCTTTTTGCTTTAAAACTAATAACGATGCCACATGACTCATTGCGTCGGCGTTGCCGCTTCGTCGACAGAGTTTCATAGTTTTGTATGCAAGCTTCAAGCAGGCGTACACCAAGCTTTTAATGACGAATACTCGTCTAAGAACTAAGCGTCTGTGGACAGTAGGCCTAAACGGTAACGCCAAATGTTCTTTACATATATAGACGGAGCGTCATGCCAAAAGGTGCGTTGAAACGACGTACGACGAATTGGAGGAAACACCATTTCAAGAAAGTCGGCTTTCCAAACAGTACCACTATTCACCGAACCCAGAACGAATCAACTTAAATTTGAGTCACGGCCCGGCTGAAAACCTGAATGTTGCGAGTTTAATCTTCGAGTATTCCAACAAGATATTGTTGTAATAGATCGTGTATTGTTGTAATAATACGACAGTTACTTTCACTTGAGGTAAGAAAGCCATTAGAGGAAAAGTAACCACATTGAATATAGATCGATCGGCGTTTGTGCTGGATTGATCAATGCAAACAGAGCAGCAATATTCTCAGACTGTTGTTATTGATAGTCTTTAAACCAAAAAAATTGAAATAACGAACATTGACCTTTTCCTAACATCTCTACGAAGATACACGAAAAAGAATCAATGACCTATTTTTCATGACCAGAAATCGTCAAGAATCGCGATAGACGTCGATTCAAGACAGCTTTGTCTTTACTTCCGTGTTTGAAATTACGAATGTCAATAAACTTGTGGTGGGGCAATGACCGTTATTATACGTTTATGTGTCGCGGCCTATATCAGTTCATGAACCTTGGTTTAAGCCAAAATATGGAACATTAGTTGCGTGGGTTAGTGTGGTGCCTTCGGTTGAGCAGTAGCCGTTCTGTTTGCACTGAGCTTTAACGAGATATTAATTTTATCTAATAAAATAATTAGATTAGTAGGGAAGTAGGTAGGAAAAACAAAGTTACACTCACTTGGCAATATTCCTGGCTTCAGATTCTGTGATAAAATCACTAGGTTTAATCCTCTTTGCAGTAGCATACTTCTTTGAGTGTTCTTGGAAAAAGTCATCGACTTCAGTCTCATGGTACTCTACATTATTTCTCAACAAAAGATGTATCTTTTCTTTTGGGTAGTCCGTTGTAAGAACTTGGTCTAGGAAATCTTCCAGGAAAGGTGTGGCTTGTTCTATGAACACTGCCATCATTACTGTAGGCAGTTTATCATCCTAAAACATTCCATATTATTAAGATACCAGATTGAGATACACATATACATTTCTTCTAAAATTATTCATTCTATATTTACCTTGAGTTCAATTCTCTTCTCTGCACATAAAGCACAGCCTTCCGATGCTGACCATGCCTTAGCTAAATAGTTACCGAAGTGGTTTAGTGTCAATTTGGATGGGCCGTTGCCATGAACGATAAGAGGTCGTTCTTGAGTTACTACATTCTCTATGTATGGCCAAGTCTCTGTACTTGAGTTGGACTTCAATTGAACATCGGCTGAAAAAAGTAAAATAAGTTAGTACCTAATCTTACCATGTAACAAATGCAGATATTTATATGTAAGTAAAACCATACTTACATAATGCCCCATTAAGATTCTGGAATATAGCAGAATTGTGGTCCAAACTAATTTTAAGAGACTCTCTCAATTTCTTCTCTAAATAGATTTTGGTGTAGAACAGCTGGTCATCATCTCTGTCGCTGACAGGCTTATAATTAACTATTTCATAAATCTCAGGCAAGTAACCTGCGGAGGGAATAATAATAAATTAGTGTATGTCAATATTTTGACTGGCATTTGTACACATCTCCTATTATTATGAGAAGAGCATTGTGTTAGGGATTCACATGACATAAGAAGAGACAAAACAATGATTGTTGCTAATCAACATGTGTGGTCCAAATCAAAAAGTTTCAATGACAGTGTTTGTTATTAACATATACATAAGGTCATCATGAGGTGATGAAACAGTCATCACTGTATGATGTGTCCATAGACAAACATGTCTTCTTTGAATGGTGACTTACAAAAAACTGAACAAGCTGAATAAAAGAGTATTTCGATGAAAATGAAAACCTTGCTCATGCTCTATTATCTAGTAGTAGATGAACTGCTCTAGGTATACAAGAATTTATATTTAACATTCCTAAACTTTTTTTATAAATAGTCTTTGCTTGTGCTTATGTCTTTTGATGAAATGCAATTCTACAAATATTATCCATATAAAAATTACTTCAAATAATACATTAACTCCTGTATATCATGTTTCAATAAGAAAAAATTAAAAAAGAAAATTCTATTAATTATTCATCACACCGGTTGGTGTTGCAATGCGTGGGGAAGGCCTATGTCCAGCAGTGGATGTCTTTCAGCTGAGATGATGATGATGAATTATTATAGTTAGACTTACCTATAAAACCACCAGAGTTCAGATATGGATTCGCAACCTCAGTCTTAGGATACTGTGTAGCCAGTTTGGTATCTGGCCAACAAAATTGTTCCGCAGCAAATAACACACGAGTGTCAGGGAATGCGTGGAACTTCTTCACAATGTCATCCAGGCTCGCCAAGAATAATACATCATAGCTGAAACAAAAACAAAGATATCATGAAAATTCTTACCAGATCCATAGAATAGAATAATTAACTTTATTGTACACCAAAAAGTAACTAATGAAGTAACAGTAAGTAACTATTTTAGGCATTTCTAAGGAGAACTAACCTGTCAGTAAATAATATAATTTTTTCCTTGTCGCCCGAATTCATGAGTTCATTCAACTTCTCTTTCAGCAAATTAATCTTCTGCCCCCCACCAGGAAGGTTCATGTCACCCCCAGTCCATTTTGTTCCTTTGCCCAGCACCTCAACATCAATTCCATAAATTTTGGCTGATCTTAGGAACCTCTCCAAACCATGGTTTTCTTCAGTTGCCACAGTTAATACTTTCACATCATCTGTAACAAACAGATTGTTAAGTTTTTTCTTATAAGGATTATTTAGGAAGTTGCAATAGTAATATTCATGATAAGATATCACAGAGAGTATGTTAGGTAATAAATACAGTAGAATTTTCAAAAATAAATAAGAACTTGTTGTTTCTGGTCAGTCCATAAATCTAAAAATAACAGTGATCTACAAGTTGGTGGAAGGATATCACCAATGTAATAAAAATGTTAACATAAACAGTCAGTATAGTGATTCAGCATCTTCCTTGATAGTTTTTATTAGTTAAACAGACTATGGTAAACGCAGAGCTTAATGACTAAAACATGTAAACCTATGACACAATTTAGAAAAAGCAGATCAGGTCACACAAAGGGCACAAAAGTTAGAATTATAACAACAGCTCAGCTTTATTTACGCTAGCTTTTTATTTACAAATACTTGACTACTCACTTTTAGCCGCAACCAGACCAGCAAGCAGCAAAAGGCCACATAAAGCTTGTAAGAACATTGCAAGCTTCCCAGTTCGGTGCATGACGACTGGGTTCACTGGACTTCCGTCGACAAGCGCATTAAATAGTGGTCGTTAAATAAAACTCGGCTAAATAAACACTCGCATAACGTTACTCTTGTTCCAGATACGAGTTCCCGCTTCCGAAGCGATAAGTTTCAGTAGGTATTCAAATATTACAGCGAAACTGAGATAATAATAATATGCACTGCGTCCGGCAGACTCCAGTTCACGACGACGCCGCGGTTTCGTATGAGATCATTCGAGCCGAGCGTATAGTTTTATATTTCAGAGATGCTATCATATAATTATATCTATTACACACACATTCCACCATTTACTGAAACCGTCCGATACACTATGTATACAAACTCTGTCTGTGATGGTCTCAAGTCTGTGGCTGTCAATCCCAGTGTGACTACTGACTTGTGATTTGACTTTTACTCTGTACAGTCTGTATCTGTATTCTAGTGATGTTCACGTTTGATTCGATCCATTTATCCATCATTTTCTCTTGTGAGTTTTTTTACTAATCGATTAAACTTACTTCACTGTTCAGTATTTTAGCCGGAGAATGAAGAAATGAATTTTACTAGAAGAATGAATGATACCTAAACAACTAGATAAAAAAAACGAACCTAAGTAAAAGTTTGCTTTCTTGAAGTATCGCACATAATAATTTTGCCAATCCTAAAACATTACCTTACTTTTGATTTCTAAACGTGAGTATGAGTAAAGTTATTTTCATTTCATTCATGGCATGAAATTGACACTATACCTCCTCAGGTATAGTGTCAATTTATTGTTTTTTTCTTCTTTTTGAATTTACTTAATACAATCTTGATGTGACTCATATTTTACTGTCATTATGAGAAGTATATTTTATTTTATTCTAAATTATAATGGAATTTTCATAGTAGGTACTTTTACAACTGCATTGATACTATTAATTTTTCTTTCTTTGGACTAAACAGTTACTCACCCTGAATACGATCTATCGATTTATTTACTCGTTATTCAAATATCGATTACTTCGGCTTTGTTAGCATCCCTATTTTGTACACACACATGTACATTGGTGGACACTTGCACAGCGTGAAGCTCAACTTGCGACTTCTTTGAACTCTATAATAGGTAGTCACAAAGAGTTCATTACATCTGTATCTCTATTCTTGAATATGATCTATCATTGTACCTTTGACCATACAATGACGATTGTACTAGACAACATGTATCTAGCTAACTAGGTAGGTACAACAGTGATCAACGAGATTCTAGGAAAAAATGTAGGTACCTATCTAAGTTTGTAGGGTGAACTTTTAATAAATAAATAAGTAAAAGGGTCTCGATAAAAGCCTGCCCAGACGAGAGACTGGTCTACAGAGGACGAAAATCCCTGATTCTTGTAAAAATATTTCTACAGAGAGCTTGCGACGAACTCAACCCACACGGGCGTGCGCACAAATGTTGCATGGAAAGAAAACTGAAGCGTACGAAGTAAATTACGATGACGTTAGGTCGGGTTCAATGCGGACTACAGTTCGCTATCGCTGCATGTGCTGCTGTGTTGCTACGCCTATATATTCACGTCGCTAACCTAACGCTACCATAGATTCCCAACCTTTTATGAACTATTGCCTTATACCTAAGGGAAAAGAAAAATTCAACGCCCCCTATACATAATAATCTGTAATCTAAGTATCTAAAATCACAAATTAAAAATTATATCTCTCTGAAATCGTGCTTGTAGTTGAGGATCACGATTATTCCTTTGGACCCGCTACTGCCCCCCACGAAAAGCTCCAGCGGCCACAAGGGGGCGGTATCGCCCCCGTTGAAAATCTATGGGTTAGACAAAATTATTTTTAGCGTTTTTGCCAAACGCTGAGTATTTTTGAACGAAATCATTGTTTTTGTTTGGTTCCTAACGACCTAACTAGAATGCTTACAGAGAATAGTTATTTGTGCAACAAGAGAGCAAAGTTGGTTTTTGCCGCGAGTGTTTATTTTGAATCCCGAGTAAGCGAAGGATTCTATATTTGAATCACGAGCGTAGCGAGTGATTCTAGGTTAGAATCCTGAGTGCAGCGAGGGATTCAAAGACACGAGATGCAAATAACTTTGGTCTCGTGTAGCACATACAACTTTTCACTTCAGCAGCGAGAACAAATAATGTAAAGGTAATAAAAAATACAACTTGGTAATATTTAAACCACATGAATATTTGTAAAAATTAAAAGTAAAATGATTGCAGTTTTGCAAATTAAAAGTAACAGTTTTATTATTATATTTAAATCGCAGAAATCATCACTGGATTCACTCATATTTATTTATTATTATTTTAATAATATCCAACGTGTATCGCACTTTGTAGCTAGCGAACAGAAGAAGAAAACAATAAAAAATTAAAGCCCGCTATTTTTTAAAGATGCGTTCGGAAATTGCACTATTACTAAATTATTCTGTCACAATAAAGATTGTTAAAACTTTAAATAATTATGTAGATACATACGTATTTTTTAATTCAACATCTCTTTATTTGATCATAAAAAAATATAATTCGATTATTAAGAGAAAAGTATAATAATTACATTTAAACCTTGATTTGAAATTTTATAGGTGACGTGTTTCCGAACGTTTTATTTTTGGTTTCTTTTTTGAGCCTATTATATATGGAATTTGAAAATCGAACTTTGAATCGACTTGTTTCTATCTCTCGCTCTTTTCGTATCGAAGTGAAAGTGACAGAACAAAGTGAAGTTCAAATCTTTCGAATGTTGTGAGTAGAACCAGCACTGACTCGGCATTTAAAAAAAAAATTAAAAAGTTACTTTGTCTCACGCTCGCAGCAAAATCGAATTTTGCTCACTGTCTTTAAACTGCAAAACATACTTGTTTGAGGTGCTGAGGTGAAAAAGTCATTAGTCTAAGTCTACTGAACCCTGGAACGAAGGCAAAGAAGGATCGAACAGGAATGGGTTTTAGTCAGTAAGTAAAAGTCTGACACACCTGCTCACGGTGTAAGTGTAAAGCTCCACCCTGAGCGAGAGAAGTCATACTGATAAGTTGATAACTTACCACCAAAAATAAAAAAGTCAAACCAAAAAAGTTCAAATGAGCTCGTTGTTTTGGTCTTGACAACAACTAAAGCTAGAGAGGTAGAGCTAGACTTTGATAAATTAGGCCGAAAGGTCACCGTTTTACTCTCAGCATTCTTTTAAATAGATACCTACAATGATATTACGCATCAGCAATTTCGATTGTCATGAAAACATCGCTTGAAAATTATGTAGACCTAATAATTACCTAGTTTTCCTGTGATGTTGTCATGATATGTACCGTACCTAGGTAGATAAGCCGTAGATAATGATGGAGACCTGACGAAAGAGCTGGCAGGTTTTTTTATGACGAGAAATCGCCGAATGACTTATCCCGCTCTTGGGCGGAGCAGGAGGACGTGTTAGACTTTTACTGACTACAACCCATTCCTGTGTTCCTTCTTTGCCTTTCATTCCTGGGCTGCGGGCTTTCCTTTCAGAAGCGAACCCATAGCCCTAGAGGCTTTGACCCCGCTGGGTTACTACGGGTTTGCTGAAACCTCCTTGAAGCACGCGTAGAACACTACGTGCTGTTGAACACTTGGGCTCGGTACGAAAAAGTCCATACAAATATCTTTAAAAAAACATTTTTTGGATCAGCGAATTGCCAATTTAATAATCCATAATGCCGACTGTTACTAAATTATTCGTGTCGTATTGTCGCGATAAAAACATCGTAGGCCTATTCGACTGTGGTCAATCGAAGTTTCGATGTGACGTAAGCGGTTACGTAAGTTTCGACAAGCAATCGCGTTCACCCGAATCGAATACCTATTTCACGATTCGACGAACTACTCGGCTATTTTTAGTCACGATAACGCGAATATTCGAATCCCGTTACTATAGTCATACATAAGGAATAAGAATTAAATAATACCAAATAGGTATGTATTAGGTAATAGATAAGAGTCACTATGTTATGTTAAAAGTCGTAAACCATAATTAAAAATATATACATATTATTATTAATTCATTCCGTTATTTACATACTTACCAAACTTTTCCTTAGCTTCGACCAAGTTTACATATAGGCTGGGTCATTTATTACTGGAGAGGAAAGTACCTATTCCAAGTTCAATAATAAACACATTTTTGATTGAGCAGCCGGTACGGGGGGATTAACTGCGCGCTGAGTCACAGCAAATACACTGACTTGGCGAATAAACATACTACTGACGTACTGAGTGTAAACACAACAGATTATCTGCTTACACAGGGACCTTCAGGCGTCCATGTAGATAAGGAACGGACTTATTTGTTGTACTCGGAGACTCTGGGTAAATTTACCGGGAATGCATGTTTTTTTTTATGTAACATAGACTAGTACCGTATTACCCCAGTTAATGGGTTGTGGAGGTCTGGTAGACAGCCGCTCCTCGTAAAATACTGGTATTCAGCTAAATCGGGCTTGAATGGAAGCAGATCCTAATATAGTTGAGCAAAGGCTATCATGGCATGAAAGGCTATGATGATGTAAGATTAACTAGTGCTTGACTGCGATCCCGAGTTTTGTAGTAGGTGCCAAACTTGTCAAAATCAATCAAAGCCAATGATCGACAATTCTGATACTATTTTAATAGCTGACTTGAGGCCTTGATGGTAAGCAGTGATGCACTCGTTGATAGTGAGGCGCACTAGTTAATTAGAGCCTATTTACGAGTACTCTAGCCTTATAGATTTTAGTAGCTATAGAAGTTAGGATAAGTACATTTATCGCATTGGTGCTAAAACATCCTGTAAAAATGAATGTACTTAGACGGAGAAAAATAAATAAAATGAGACTAACAACAATAAAAATTCCGTTTTTTTTTGTAAATAAAATTGTACTACTTAGATTTTTTGTCATGATTCCTAATTGTAATGAAATACAACCTATAATTTATAATGTAGGTAATTAATAGACTCTCTGCATATGGATTACACAGATTTTTATAGCAACATTCGCGGGTTGTTAGCTGTCATACAATGTGTTTCATTCACAATTTCCGAATTTCTTCAACACAAAAAAAAATTGGGTTCAATGACATTTCGCATACTTTCTATGAGTGGAAGTAGATACCTAACTTAAACTGCGCTAATACATAAACCCTAAAATCATTAATAGGTTCAAAATCTCATGCCTTCCTGTGCATAGATTAAAAAAAAATAGATCTGAGTCTAATTTTTTTTTAAGTTTCGGTCTTAAGGTGTACGGTGGTACGGTGTCTACACGAGGCCTGCATCGTCGGACCTAATAGAACACAGCACACGTGTTGCTTCGATACAAAATTACCTATTTAAAATAAATAAATAGGTATCTGAAGTATACCTTAAATAGGTAAAATAACAGTCAATTATATTATAATATTAGGATCATTTATAAATCGATAAGGTTCACTAAAATTAATATTAATAAAACTAACTGTACACACATCTAATCCATAACCGAAACTTAACCTAAATTCTTTGTCATTTAAAATATTCGCATCGCAGAGTCTCAATAGAAAAAAAAGAATAAAAAAAAAGAATAACATACCTTTGGTAAACAGGAACCGCTGTTTGCAGTTGTCTTCTTCAGCATCTTTCTCGCAGAATTCTTGAGACAGCGTGCCTTGTCTGAGAGCAATAAATATTGCTACTAACCAGCAACATTTAAAAGGAAAACTGCGACGCTTAGGAACCATGTTTTCCTCGAAGCTCCCGACGAACGACTGCAATCGCACCGCCGACGGAACCTATCAAATTGATTACAACGGGAAGGTGAGAGTTGTTCTCTATTTTTATTGCTTTCAGAAAAACTTATTATACCGTGAAATGAAAGCGGCGGGCGACAAAACATTAAAAAGAAAACTTAAATAACTGTACCAGTAGATCGCTTACGTAGCCGCAGATTTGAATAGAGCCGATCAACAAAAGATGTGCAGATAGAAAGGTAGGAGGTAAACTAATTGTTATTCACAGAATTAGCGATGAATGCGGTAAGGTTGGCGCGGTGGTTGAACGATTGGATACTGCGCTGCATGTAGTAGGTTCGATTCCCGCTTGGAGCAAATATTTGTATGGCTTACAGATGGTTTTGCCGTTACACGTTTGAGCCAGTGCAGTTGAAGCATAGTCAGTACAGGGTTACCTACTCTTCCTAGGTACCGCAAAATTCTAACTATTAAAACTATTTTACTTCACATAGGCCAATGTGGGCGTCTAAAGCGTCATACGCTTTATTTAAATCTATGCCTTACAAGATTTGCTAGTTCTTTATTTGCAACGTGTAGTAATTTAACAGACAATTAAAAAAAGAAAAGTGAAACGTCAGCCAAGTGTAAGTCTGAATCGCGTGCAAATGGTTCGGGTCGAGTCATATTTGATATTACTTACATTTTTTTTTGTAATTGACGAGTAAAGATTTAGTAAAACTCAGTAGTGATCGATATCGTTATGCCAAAATAAATACGGATTAATTAAATTATTTAAAATGAAGAATTTATCAATTTACTTGTTTCCTAAAAGTGATCTTGAGTTAATCGGTCCCGGTGCTATTCTCTAAGAAATCATTTTATTTGCTTATGAGAACCATAAAAAGATGGAGGTTCTCAATTATGATTGCTAAAGGTGGCAAGGGTTTCAGGGCTCAAAAGAAAAAACTAATTCCTTGTAGGATCACTTTGCTGTCCGTCTGTCAGTCTGCGGACTGCGTGTCGGTCAAAACGATTTACTCGTATGTCATAAAAGCGTGAAGGTATCGGGTTGAAATTATCCCGTTGACCTAGCACCCTGAAATTTGGTCTTGAGACAAGGTCTTAGAGCACAAGTATAGGAAAAAATTTGAAAACTGTAATATTTGTAATTACGTCACAAATAATTTATTTTTTTATTTGGAAATATCTTAGAGACTCGATTAAAATCAGACTATTTACATTTAGTTAGTTTGTACAAAACTCTCAGTTTGCGAGTCCGACTGCACTTACCCAGTTTTTTTTAGAAAGAAATGAGCATTTAATTGAATTGTACATCGTTAGGAAAACAGTATCCAATCAACGAAGCGAAGTGCTTCACAACAAGTAAAACAATTAAACTTGTTGCGATGCAAACGCTTCGTTGTTTTAAAGTAAATATTATTTTAACTACCGAACAGTTTCGATATAGCGATGATTTTCTTTTGCGACCACTTTGTAATTTATGATCGAGAAGTCAAAAATCATTTTAGTAAAATACTATTATTATTGAAAAAACTGAATATTCAATTAACTAAACTTAATAGTTTAATTCAAATTAGAGTCTAAATATGTAGAGTATTTTAGGGTACTCTATTTTGTTTTTAAAACATGAAGTAAGTAGTTTCCTTGGCAAAATAGAGTGCAATACTCTGAATTTCAGTACAGTTAACTATCTTATTCTCAGTTATAATTAATGTTTTTTTAGGGTTCCGTACCTCAGTCGGCAAAACGGAATCCTTATAGAATCGCTTTTTTGTCAGTCAGTCATGCATGACCCTATGTAGGTTTTAAGCTGAAATTAATATCAAATAGGCAGGTATGCTAAATCTTATAAGAGTATCAGTGAATAAATCAATCTTCTTATTAAATAGTCAATATAGGTCTAAAGATGCCGCCTATGACGATTCATTTTATTATTATTCATTGCAAACGTTTCTGCGAACTATTCGTTGGAATGTTTTAAAAATAAATAAATATTTTGACGCTTTTCGGGAAATCCAATTTTTACCGAGGTGGTTTCATTTACATTTGATTAAAAAAAGTGATTAAAAAATAAACCACACATTTTAACTGTTTTCTAAGCATAGTTTATCGACGAGGCATGAACTGCGTAGCATCGTTTTCACAGAAACGTCCATCGTAAATGCTTTCAGCTTTATATAGTCCGATTGGCCTCTCAATACTAACTGTACCTAAATAATATGTTCGATTAGTGCCGAAGTGTCCGTTTTTCATCAACGACTGTTGCTAACTGTTAAAATTGATCCAAAACAAGTAAAACGATTTAGTGAAAGTGATCGTTTCTGGAACACCGTCGTCGCGCTTCACTTGAATCGCCAAAGAATGAACGATGGTTTTTAGGGTTCCGGACACAACCAGGCTAGAACAGCAAGAACTAGCTAACGGGACCCTAGTTGTTACTAAGCATCTTCTGTCCTTCCGACTCTCGGCGAGCTGTATCTCATAAACCGGAAGAGATAGAGTTGAAATTTTCACAGTATGTGTATTTTTATTACTGTTAAAATGGCAAAAATAAGAAAATTATAATAAAGTTAACAAGTAAAAGGGTTCTAATTCGCATACTAGAAAAAATAATTTGCCGGCGTTTCATTTGACTCGACTTTAATATTGTAGTACAGAGCCCATTGTGCGCGAGGCCGACTCGCACTTGGCCAGTTTTTATAGGATTGCTGCTATTTTCTAAAATGCTATTTTTTACGTTCACTCAATTTGCTTAGCCTTTTCCTAACTGTGTTAGTGTCAGCTTCTAGGATTCTTCGAAAGAGTTAATGTGGTTCGGGAACACAAAAGGCAACTGACAAAAAAACCAGGTTATTGGTACCAGACAAGCATTCACAATATTACAATCTAAGAAAATAGACACAGTAAATCGTCAGAAGATGTAGATACTGGTTCCTAAACTTATCCATCGCTTGTATTTTGGGACACAGAGTTTAGTCGTTGAAACTGTTAAAAAACTGTAGGAACGCAAAAGTCTAACACGCTTCCTTGCTGCGCTCGGAGCGGAAATTATTTGATGATTTCTTTCTTAAAAAAAGCGGCTACCCAGATGCAACTTCATAAGACACCCCAGTGATGGAATATTATTAAGTATAGACTTCTACAAATAAAAAAAAACTACTTTTTTTTAAGTGTATAAGATCGTTAGTACCTATAATCCCATTCCCTCTCCTAGAGAGGAGGCCTGAATCCCAGCAGTAAAAGCATTATAAGGCTGATGCCATGCCATGTTATGCCAACATAGTATATACCTTAGCTTGGTAGGTTAAAACCTGCTATGCTCGTCCTGCACAACCACCTGTACCTTTCAGGATTTCTGTGAAGGCAATAACAGAGCGATGAACTGGTGAGGGTCGCGGAAACCCGATGGATGCAAGACGCACAGGGCCGGTCGTTGTTGCGACACTTTGGGGAGGCCTATGTCCAGCATTGGACGTCTTTCAGCTGAAATTATGATGATAATGGTGAATAACAGAGCTATACAGCTGGTTACCAAATACTAGAACAGAAAAAAATCCATCCAATCCATCGACATGTTATGAAAATTAAGTATTTTAAATGGTTCAATTGCTTCCAATCAGACCTCTACAATTCAGTGGCTGTATCACAGAATGTTTGAGAGGTAAAACTGATGTCAAAGTTTATAGTTTCTTTCTTCGCCCGTAATGACTGCCAAATTACCTAGGTTGACAAGTCATTCGCCGCGCGTCGGTCAGGTGGCCACTTCTCAGTAATGAAACACATGAATTATCTTAGGATTGTCATAACAAGCAGCCGCTCCTCGTAAAATACTGGTATTCAGCTAAATCCGGCTTGACTGGAAGCCGACCCAAACATAGTTGGGAAAAGGCTAGGCAGATGATGATGTCATGACAAGCACATGTGCTTGCTTTTAGAGTCCTACCGCCTGAGGGAGGTCGACGCTGTCGAAGGCGACCGCGGCGAAGGTGATGTGACGATCTGTTCGTGTTCGTGGGGCAAACTTGGCCAGGGATCGCCCAAGAAAGAGAAGTTTGGAAGGAGAAAGGGGAGACTTTAGCACAGCAGACGCCTATTTCTTTGCCATAGCAAATGTGATTTTAAGAGTAAATACCATAACAAGCGTTGGCTATTGTTTTCAATACCTACAAATTTAACACTGCTTCCATATTTTTGCCATGGTCTACTATATTAACACATTCATGATCTATCCCCTTAAGTATAACTCCTGGAAGAAATAAGGGATTAAGATGTTAGGTTAATATTGAAGGAAAAACAAGGAAATCAATTTTATTGTGCAATAATTACTTAAATAGCAAAGAGTAGAACGTTCAATAAATTCAGAAATGTAAAAATAAGCAGGCGTTAAACAAGGTGTTTTTATTGATTCCTCTTTTTCTTGGGTGGTTAGTGGGTTTTGCTTTCCTAAACTACATAGGTACTCGTCTCTACATTTTTTAAATAATATACTGCGATCCCACCTGATGGTAAGCAGTGATACAATCGCTAATGGGGAGGCACACTAGTTTATGAGAAGCCTATTCACTATAACCTTGAAGACACCCAAATAATCGATCGGGAAGAGCGAAGCCGACGAATGGTTCCAGTTCCTCGATGTAGGTACGTGGTATAAACGATGAAGATGAGGATTGAGTGGATACTCGCAGTACGGTTGTCCGATGGTAGAAAGGGGATGGCAGAGTCAAGTCATGCAAATCTTGTGCACCATCTCCAAAAGGCATTCTGTAGAATACAGCTAAAGACTGGCAAGCCCTACAGTATTCTCCCTTAGAATACTGTAGGGCTGGCTAGTCTTATTAGGGTAGCCACCTTACGCCTGTAGAATAACAATTGGTTACCTACTTCGTCTATAAACGCATTACATTTGTTTAGTTCACCTGTATTGGTATAGATAGCTGTTTATTTCTGCTGCTAGCGGCTTTGCCTGCGTAATAGTAAAAAACCATAACAAGAGCACATGTGTCATTCCACGACATGGTCTACTCGTGTACCAAGTTTCATCGAAATCCGTTCCGCCGTTCGCGCGTGAAAAAGTAACAAACATACATAGACAGGCACAAGCGCACAAAACTTTCGCCTTTGTGATATTAGTATAATGTTACATGTTGTCTAACCCTGGCCTAGAAATTCAATGTTCAATGACCAATGATTGGGTTGAATGAACCCGAGATCACCAACTTTACTTTTTTATCTTGGTTCGCTCGCTCTCCTTCCTGCTAGAATAATGACCAAGTTTTTAATTCTTTATTGTAAACCATAATAAATTATAACATATACAACTCTCGTAAGTATGGTAACGTTAAATCCGCAAAACCTCAAACACCCCAAATGATTTTTAATTCAAATGACCTAATTGTGGAAGAATAATTTAAAAGGAGTTTGGAAGAATTTGGAAGAATAAAATAAATCATTTAAAAAAAAATTATGGTTTTAAGTGCTATTTTAGGTTGTTTAAGACTCGTATTTGTATGGAAATAGGAAATATAATATTTATGTTTATTTACCTATTTTGTTGGAGACAGGGCAGCACTTTACACATTTTACTGTTGTTTTTAGGGTTCTGTACCTCAAAAGGAAAAAAACGGAACCCTTATAGGATCACTTTGTTGTCCGTCTGTCTGTCTGTCTGCCTGTCTGTCAAGACCCTTTATCTCGAGAACACGTGAAGGTGTCAAGTTGAAATTAAAACCATATACTCAAGTCCGCGGTCCCTTGAAACTGTGCAAAAATCAAACTTGTAAGTTGACGGGAAAAAAAGATACGCCCGTTTATGTTGCAAAAAACGTACATTTCGACAATGTCAAAGGAATCGAAATTCATAGGGCACTTCCCTTCCCATTGACCTATAATCTTGAAATTTGGTACGAAGCAAGGTATTATGACACTAATATAAGGAAAAGTCTGTAAGCTGAAAATATGTAGTTACGTCTTAAGAAAAAGAAATGAAAGAATTTCAAGACTCGATTCGAGAATTGAACTGTTTTCATAGGTATGTTGGTACGGAACCCTCAGGGCGCGAGTCCGACTCGCACTTGCTCGGTTTTTTTTAAATGTGACCTAGATTAAATAATGGTTCAATTGATTCTCCTCGTTGTTCTGATCAAACTATTTTCAGGTTTTGTGCACGTTGTATATGTCCTGTTGTGTGTGTGTTCTACGTTATATGTTCCTGTATAATTTCGCCCATATAACTTCGACCAGCAACATAATAAATAGTGGTAAGCAGCACATTAGTTGGCACATATAAAGCTTCGGTTGAGCAGTAAATTGAAATCCAATTTACGCAAATGAGATTAGAGGCCGGCTCCGTCCTGTTAGTGGCTCATACCAGTTGTAGCAGTACGTCGTACAACTGTTCCGTGGTGGAAGACAGAGGGAAATATGCCGAAAGACGACCCGGAGACTACTGCCCTTAAAAAGGAGCTGAACGACTTGATCGCCAAACTAAAGGTAAAGTAAGGAATATTCAGGCAAAACCTGTATTAGCAACTTTCTATCTTCCTACATACTGTATGGTTCAATGATGTTTGAAGACTTAGTATTACGTTATAAATATTCGGTCATCAGTAATATTATCTAACACGCCCTCCAACAGGCTGATCAAGAAAAGCTAGCTGACGCGAAACTAACTGACAAATGTGGTGATCTAGGAGACGTCACCAAGATCAGATTGGTGACGAAGAAGACTTTGAAAGGACACATCAATAAGGTCAATTCGGTGCATTACAGCGGAGACTCCAGGTGAGTACATTGAGGACTGTTATTCTTCTTCTTCCTGCCCTTATCCCATGTTACCCCAAGGTAGGCGTAATATGTTTTTTTCTTTCAATCCTGTCCTGTCACCCGTGTTACTATCACTAACTTCCTTTTCTATGGATTGTGTGAGTAATGATATGAAATCATTACTCACACAATCCATCTTTCACTCCTCTCCATCTGTCTACATGTAAGGCCTATTATTAATACAACATAGTTAGATTCGATAATATTTTTGCAATAAAAATACTGTCGTTATCAGATGCCTGACATCTTGTATCTGTCTTTTATCGATTCCGTCAATATTTTAACAGAACATAAACAACTTTCACGATATTCCTTTAGATTTATCTCGGTCATGAGCTATGCGAAGATACACACATAGCATATATATCTAGATATACTATATTGCGATTGTACCATTTAGTTTGCTAAGCTTGACACTAACGACACTAACGCATGCTACTATTATTGCATATTATGTTTATGTAAAGTATTTCCCCGAACACATGCGCAGTGACTAAACCATAATTGACGAGTATGTGACGTACTAAGTTGGGTCAAAGTTTTTTTGTACATACTGTAACACATTAATTCCAGTACATATAACGCAAAAAAGCGTAGATTAAAGTAAAATAGTATAACTTTACTTGTAGCTAAAATCCAAGAGAGGTACTTTATCAAATCCTATACATACTTAACTGTACCTCCTGTAAAACTGTAAGGTCCTATTATCGAGACCTAGCTTAGAGCATTTAACCTATGCTCTAAGAGTTCTAGGCAAGTCACCACCAGGGACCTTACCATGACGTGTTAAATTGTCAGTCGTGAGAGCGAGAAAGAGCAATGGAGCTATAATCCCTATACATTCTCGTTTAGCCGTTCAGCTTAGGTCGAAAAATAGATCGCGTTAAGAACTCGTGGGAATTAGGTCTGCGGAATTTTGCGAAAGATTCTACGAAGTAGGTACTTATTCACAACGAGCAAGTGAAGGAACACATGTAGGTGTAAGTGAGTAAAAGACTGATACTCTCTCCTACTCCACCCAAGTGGGAGAAATCATTGCTAATTTCATCTATGCCTAAAACGCCCCCAACATCATCGTATTCAGTCTACCTCTGTTTTTTTTCTGTTAATCCCCAAGACAGTTAGACCTATTTTGCGCGGGACTTTCATAATTGACGTTATAAGGAGTACCTAACTTACTTTTAATTTTTGAAAAAGAATTAGGGTTCTGTGCGTTTTTTGTAATTGTGCCCTAATAGCACGCACCAGCTATTATTAAGTAGGTAGACAGGCAGAAAAGTAAACAGGGTTTCAATATCGTTATGACGGTACATAATATGGTCCTCTGTAATAGATATTGCTGAAAAGATAAAAATACTTTTAATAATTTCTTGTTGAGATAGTCGAGTGTAACTGCTTTGAGGGCTTCGTCGTAATGGGAGCGAAACGATACAGAGGTTGGAAATGAAAACGGTGAAGTAACTTGTAGTTAATATGAAAATAAAAGATCCGCTATTATCGGAAATCCGATGCATGCGAGACGCACAGTCTTTGTGGTGACTTGGAGGAGACCTTTGTCCAGCAGTGGACGTCTTTCAGCTGAAATGATGATAGTGATTCAAAGGTTAGCTTTGGATGAACTAAAAGTAAGTAACTAGACAGATTTAGGGCTTCCACAGGAGATAGCAAACTAGTGTTGCAACGCTTACCTTTCCTTTATTGGAATGGTTTAGATTTGTACAAACAAGGTCTCTAAAATAATAGTATAGCTTGCGACTGCATAGCATTTAGTGGGCTCTGACTACAACTGTCATGTGCAGGCACTGCGTCACGGGTTCACTGGACGGGAAGCTGATCATCTGGGACACCTGGAGCGGGAACAAGGTGCAAGTGATACCGCTGCGCTCGGCCTGGGTCATGAGCGTCGCGTTCGCCCCCTCCGGCAACTTTGTTGGTAAGACGTCAGTTTAGCAATCAAAATCTTGAAAATATATATTCATTCATAGCACAGGTTCTAAAGACATGGAAATTTAAAAATATTATGTGATTTGGAACATGTATTTACATAAAATAGTGAACGTAAACTTCTTCAGATAATTAAGATACTAGTTACCTTATTAGTTAACTGAGGGAACTATCTACGTAAGTACGTAATATCTGTATGTGTTCTAGTTTGCGACGGTTCACGGTACCTGAATCCTTTCACATAATAGAATGTGTAGGAGCTCGTGGCTAGATAATGACAGCCGCACAGGTTGATCTTAGAGGTTAAGCAATACTTGCCAAGGTTGGTCAGTAGATGGGTGACCATCTTAACATAACGAGTTTCCTCCGTGCCTCGGAAAGCACGTTAAGCGGTTGGTCCCGGCTGTCATTTGTAGATCTTTGGCAGTCGTTACGATACGTCGTTATAGTCAGAAGCCAGTAAAATCGGACTCCAGTCTTGCCATGATGTACCGTGTTACCCCAGATAATGGGTTGTGGAGGTCTGGTAGGCAGCCGCTCCTCGTAAAATATTGGTATTCAGCTAAATCCAGCTTGACTGGAAGCCGACCCCAATACAGTTGGGAAAAGGCTAGGCAGATGAATAGAATGTGTAGTTGATATTCGGTATTATATGACAGGATTATCTTCTTAACTCAATTAAACATTTATTTTTCTGGAAAGCTTACGTACCTACAAAAAATTATAACTGAACTTCTCGTATCCTAGGAGCGATACGTAAGTCTGTTATATCTTCCGCGTTCCGTATTTATTCTACCCCACTGTCCAAGCTTCTGTTAAGGAATTGGTACGCAGAAATGGCAATTTGAAACTTTTAGTTAAATGAGATGTCTATTTCAGTTACAGAATAGGAATTTGTTTGTAGAGGAGGCGAGGACTGCCAAGTGTTTGTTGTGATTTATTTTGATAAGAATTCACAGGAGCTGAACAGAACACGTTACAAAATAGGTCTACTGCTACCCACGGAACCGTAGCTTAATAGACACATATTTGTCATATTCTTGGTGTATACTTGCGTGAAGCTTACATACAAAACTACAAAACTTTTTCGATGAAGCGACAGCGTCGTGGCGTTATGTGGTTGCAGCTTCGTCGACAGACTTTCATAGTTTTGTATGTAAGCTCCTAACAGGCGGATAATGACGAATACGCATCTATGAAGATACGCGTCCATGAGTAAGTAGACTGTAGTCAATTTAGGAACACTTATGATGTTGTACTCTTACGTTTGCAGCGTGTGGCGGTATGGACAATATGTGCACCATATACGACGTGAACAACCGCGACTCCACGGGCGCCGCGAAGATGGTGCGCGAGCTGGCGGGCTACGAGGGGTTCCTCAGCAGCTGCCGGTTCCTCGACGACACCCACATCCTCACCGGCTCCGGAGACATGAAGATGTGAGCGATAGTCTATTTGTATTGGAAAATCAACAGCTTATTAAATAAGTTACATGAATTAAGACCTACCCCACTCTCAGTGACGAAGGCAACGAAGGAATCCATTCCTCCAGTGGGGTTTAGTGAGTAAAAGTCTGACACGCCCTCACGCTCCATCCAAGAGCGGTAGAAGTCATTCTGATGATTCCCCACTTGAAAAAAACTCACTATCAGTGAACAGCCAATGCAGTTGAGTTAAAAATCTAGCAAGTGACGTCTACACACGTGCTGCTCTGTGATATTAAGGTGATGACCATTATCACTTAAACCAATTACAGAGTTTCACGGCATTTATAAAACTAGGTCAACTAGAAAGTGGTGTAAAGAAACATAACTAAAATATACCATTAAGGTATATTTGTCGACGCTTGGGGGAAGCCTATGACCAGCAGTGGGCGTCTTTCGGCTGAGATGATGATGATTAAGGTATATTATTATACAAACTCAAAAACACATAGTCACGACTGTTTTAACACGCCTCTTCTTAAACCATGAATTTTTTGATATTTGTTTGTTTCATATTTATCCTTACTGCCACATCTCTACAGATGATCCTATGTAGGAGAGATATGCTATAATTTAGTTTTCATCACAGATGCGTTTGGGACTTGGAAGCAGGCAAACGGGAGATGGAGTTTGATGCGCACGCTGGAGACGTCGTCACTATTTCACTGGGGCCAGGTATGCAGTTCCTTTTATATATATCTATAATTTAAACTGCCTACTTCATAATTGTACGAGTCAGTAATTTGGATCGAAACGTACCTACGTACCTACCTATAATAAACATCAACATGATGATGATATATCCTCGATAATCCTGCAAAAATACAAATATTTCTTTGATTCTGTTTACTGCAGTGTTATGGTCGTTGATTGCAGTGAATCAAAAGTAGGTATATAAGTATATACTAGCTTCCGCCCGCGGCGTCGCCCGCGTGGTGTGTTGATAAAAAGCAGCCTATAGTAAAAATAACAAAATCCAAGAATAAATAAGATTAAGTTTCTTTTTTTTTCCTGTTGACCGGGATAAAAAGTAACCTATATGTTAATCCAGGGTATAACCTATCTACATACCAAATTTCAACCAAATCGGCCCAGCCGTTTTTGCGTGAAAGAGTAACAAACATCCATACATACATCCATACTTACAAACTTTCGCCTTTATAATAGTAGTAGGATATACTTTTGATCCACTGCATTATTCAACTCACGATTATCATAAACATTGCCCACACCTTGTTGACACTTCACGTGACCCAAGGGCTGGCTTTTACCTCGGTCAGAGATTAAGCATTGCCATACAACGTGGTAATGTCGTAAGTGTTTTGGGCACACTTCTAGAATTTTTAACGCCATATTTTAGGTCTTTAGTCTACTTATATGTAGTTTTAATTAGTTAAGTGATTTAATTTTTAATTTTCTATCTTCTATCTACGTTGAATAAATATTCCCCAAATTGTGTTAATCAGACATGAAGACCTACGTGACGGGGTCGGTAGACAAGACCTGCAAGCTGTGGGACATTCGGGACGAGAAAGCAAAGCAGACTTTCTTCGGCCATGACGCCGACGTCAACAGCGTCTGTGTGAGTAATATGCTATTGTTACTCTCACTACATCCATGCATCGATTACTATCTGAGGCTATGGAATGGATTCCTGGGGCCATGAATTGGATTCCGAAAGGGAAGCTCGTGACCCCGGAACGAAGGCAAAGAAGGAACGGGGTGGGGTTTAGTCGCCCTGACGATCCGCCCAAGAGCGGAAGAAGACATTCTGATGATTCCTCACCTCAAAAAAAATGCTTCGATACCCGTGCGTCATCCTACCTTCCTAGCAAGGCGAATATGGGCCGTAGCGGCTGCAGAAATTAATACATGCAACTATTATGCGTCAGTGCGGTTTTTGTGGACTGTGACCACAGTGACCTTCACATCCGAAATTTTTGGGTCCGCGTGGTAGATCACGGCACTTCCCTCTCCTAGTGAGGACGCCCGAGTCCTAGCAGTGAGAACATTATAAGGCTGGTTCTATACTAATATACACACATAAAAACAAGTAAGATGTTGTAACGTTCACAGTACCACAACAGCGGTCAAGCGTTCGCTACGGCGTCTGAAGACAAGACGGCTCGCCTGTTCGACATCCGCAGCGACCAGCAGATCGGGCACTACACCCCCCCGGGAGCTGGCGGGTTCACCAGCTGCGGTACGTTACCACACATCTTCATCATCATAGGAATGTGCGTCGGAATTGCAAAAAGGCTAAACTAATTCCACGTAGCCCGTTCCATCATTCAGACCACCAGGCGTACGGCGATGTGCCACTGGTAGGTACATGGTAGACATCCCTCCTATACGCCCAAAACCTTTTGGGAATACATTCATTATGAGTACAGCCAAGGAGTGAAACTCCTTGCCAGAGACTGTGTCATGATTGCTATAACCCGGGAATCTTTAAGTCAAGAGTGAATAGTTTACTTCAACGTAAGGTCGCTCCTTCGTCGACGGTATCGTCGCTTTCCATCAGGTGACATAGCGGTCAGGCGCGAACCTATCAACAATAAAAAAAAATCTATCAGAGTGCCTAGTGCGAGTTTGTTTTACGTTAACGCATTGGACACGTTACGGCTATTGGTGGACTCCACATTATGGCTATTGGTGGACACTGGTATGGACAAAATTGTCTATGCCTGTGTCGAGCCCAACCATGAAGCTATATGAGCCCAACAGTTCCTTGAAGCTGCAAAAAAATCACGAATAAATATACTTCAGTTTATATCGCAAAAAACGTACTTATATAATATCAAACTTCATAGGGTACTTCCCGTTGGCCTAGTCTTAATATTTGGCATAAAGCAACGTAATAGCACAAGTATAGAATAACAACAAAACATCTGAACACTATTTGGTAGTCATGCCACAAAAAAACTTGCAATCCGGTAAAAACTTCGAGACTCGTTTTTTACCGCACTTTTGGTTTTTCATTTAATACTTTGAATGCAAATTTATATTGAAACATGGACCAACGTTCCTTTTTAAATTTTAATATATTACTCAGGTGTTATAATCCCTATTGTTTGTTTTGTAGCACTATCGCTAAGCGGAAGATATTTGCTTGCTGGGTCAGACGACAACGACGTACATTCCTGGGACACCCTCAAAGTCAGCCACACTGGTAAACAACTTGTTAATTATATTACTATTATCCTACTACTGCTTTCGACAGCAGTGGAGGTCCAGTGGTAAATACCCCGACTTGTAAGTTGGTCGAGAGTTCAAACCCAGCCAGATGCATTACTTTGTGTAAATCATTTTATTAACACTGCTCTCAAAACGGTGAAGGAAAACATCTTAAGAAATCGGCATGTCCTAGAATCAAAAATTCGATGACATGTGATATTTACCAATCCGCACTGGCCCCGCGTGGTGGATTACGGCCCATTCCCTTTCCTAGAGAGGAGGCCTAAATCTCAGCAGTACAAGGCTGATAAAGCAAAAAAAAAACAGCTCTCAATCTGACGATGACGCCGACGACGACGATAGAAAACCTCGGTTTGAATCCAAAGTTGACCAAAAATGCAATCCATATAGTTATATACGAATATGCGACATATCGCACTGGGTGTGTATGGAGAGCTAAAGCCCATTTTTTTTATATCGAAGAAGCCTATACATATCTATGTAGCCACCACACATCACATCGTGTCTCCTATAATTTGTAAGCAGAATTTCGAAAACGGTACTAGACTTCTTTTTAGAACTGTCGACTTTATATAAAAAGTGAAGTTCTGTGCTCGTTTTACTTTTATATTTTACTTTACATTTCTTGACGGAGTAGAAATGTAAAGTAAAATATGTGGTGGCTACATCTGTGCATGATTGCCTGAGGTAATTTTAAATTAAAAATATCTAAAAATTTACGTCGATATAGTTCATACACTAACAAGCTTTACAACGAACATTTCGTCATTTATGTACAAATAGTCATGAAGGTAGGACGTCTAAAGGTCTTCCTAAAGTAATCTGAAGGGCAAAGATTTAAATCTTTAGTTAAAGGGCATTGATCGTGTCAGATACTTATAGTTTATTCCACAATCATAGTCTCCTAAAAGAAATATTATTATATTATGAGTGAATTCACTAACAGCCGAAACCAATAACCTATCTGTCACATATCGGAGATAGAAAAACAAATGAAACAACAGAAAACATGATAATTTTTGTATTATATAATTTGTTTTACAATCTTCAGTATGCCAAAACTGGAGATCGATAGGTTATTGGTTTCGGCCGTAAGAAAACAATCACAGAAAAAATAAACCGTACTACATACTCATTACGTATTAAAAGCTGTGAGCTTGAAGCCAACAATGAAAATAAAAACAATAAACGCAATCTATATAAAGGCCAATGAACTACACGAAACAGTTTGAGAGTTTGATTTGTCGAGTTTTTTTGCCATCATGACTAACTATCAAATCTTCGGGTCTGATAGGCGTGAAGGAACAATTCTGATACGAGTGTATCCCGGTAAATAAGAGGATTTACTACTTCAGGAAAACCGACTAGTAATCAGTGATTATATGTAACACCATTGTATTGTACTTATAAAAGTGTATTCCAAGACATAAAACGGAGTTTGCATAAACCATTATACAAAAATAAGTAGGCATCGAGTTATACTAAAATTACGCAGAGCTGAAATAATGGCAGTGATATGCAAAATACAGCCTTTATATACAGCTTTAATTAATACTAAACATCAGCTTAAAGTAGGTACCACAAAATACATAAAGTCGTAATGTGTATGTATAAGTAGTAGTTGTAGGTACCTAGTAGAGTTTTAGTACCTATTATATTTAAGAACCACAAGTTTACACAGCTGGACATCCTAATACAACCTTTACACAGCTGGAGCAGTATTTATTTTTCATGTTCTATCTATGTTTAAGTTGGTCAAAGAATGATATATGTAATACTAAGGGCCTATTTCACAATGTCCGAGTAGGCACTACTCACTGAATAAATTCAAAAATGTGAAAGAATTCGTATGAAATTATCTGTCAAGTAAGATACTCGAAACTTAATCATAGGTGGTGAAACAGGCCCTTACTGTAATATCTGTAACTTAATGATGATATTAAAATAACTGTTTAAGTTAGTTAGTTATTAGACCCTTGTGTCCCACTGCTGGGCGAAGCCATTCGCCCATATATAAATAAACAATAAAAATTGTATTTTTTTATTTCAGGTACCCTTCACGGCCACGAGAACCGTGTGACTTCCATCTCCATGTCTCCAAATGGCGTGGCACTGGCCAGTTGCTCCTGGGACAATAGCGTCCGGGTCTGGGGCTAGAACTGAACCACCTGAACCATCCCTTTCAACGCCAAAATTTACCGTTTCCAATATTCGTAATATGTCACCTGGTTTTTAGCATTCATATCCCATGGAATATGCTGTCACTTCCTGTTGATTAAAGTTTTATTATTATATTTTGTTTTATTAAAGTTTCGTATACTTATGTTATAATATAAACCACTAAAAATCATTCAACCTACTTATATCCATCCATACCGATTATAGACTTCGAAATCTATTTAACCGATGTGCCCCAAACCCGGCTTCATCAGAAAGGCAAAATAATGTGAAGAGGATTTGAGCCCATTAAACAAACAATGGATTCTAAAGACTAAATAAACAGAATATGGTTCCCTACTGTTTCACCTTGAAAATTGCGCAGCCTGTAATTGTAAACATTTTATAAAATTTAATGACTACTTATTTAATCTTTTTTTAGATACTGCACTCAATAGTGAGCTCTTATGGTTATATTATAACAATTCACGAAGGGTACTAATATGGGTATCTTTCTTATTTATGATAATCATAAATACTCGTACATATCAGTAGCATAGTTTTTCAGCAATGGAAAATTTACACCTTTGGATCGTGTTTGTGTACTCTTTACGAGTAGGAACGTACACACTTCACGAAATGGAATATAACTTTGACCAGTATAAGTCTATCGTTCTTACATATATTTATAAATTGTGTTTCTTCGCAATAAACTCAAAAACAGATGAACAGATTTTCTTATAGTATGATTCATGAGGCAGGTTTAGTCGAGATTTACAAAGATATTTACCCCCCCGGCGAAGCTGGAGCGGGCTGATAGTTATTGAGAGACTTGTCGATGATTCTGATTCTGATTCCCACCCAAAACAAATCCAAAACAAATGAGTGTGTGATGAACAAGAACATTTGTTTTTTATCTGGATGTAATTTATCTATAATACAAAATATTTATTTAGAAATACATAAGTATGTTTAGCAGTTGTCTAGTACCTACTTGTACCACAAGCTCCGCTTAGTTTGCACTAGGTTAGACGGCACATGGCACTATGTGAAACTAGTGGAATATTATTATTATTATACTCAGATTCAGAATGACGTAGGTACTCGTATTTTCATAATAAAACCACGAAAATAACACAGGTCACGACCACACAGATTACATCACGATTCAGGCCGAAACCAATGAGACTAGTTAGCCATGACAATCATACGTGATAATATATTATGACCAGTTGACGTGCTTAGTGATGAAGACCTTGGACTCACAAAATAAGATATGTCTTATTCTGTACCTGTCCATTAATAAAAACTGAGGTTTCTTTAAACTGGTTACTTGATTCTTTGCTGATGTTTGATTGATATAAAAAATAGTTAGGTAGGTACAATAATTGATAATTCTCGAACTTAGGTAGGTATAGATTGAAGTGTTATGTTGTTTGGTAGTACAAGTTCCTATCTAATCAAAAACTACAGCCTCCATATTCCCACTGCCGGTGTAAAAGCCTCCTCATCTCTTTTCTACGAAGTTTTGTTTTATGCTAATGCGTGCGTGCCTTTTGTGTAGAAAGCCAGGTCGTCCCGCCATCTTCTTCGACCAATATCTTCTCCTACCTATAGTAAATACTTCACAACCTTCTACTAACTGTCGTCGTCATCATCATCATAAGCCTATAGTAGCACAATTGGACGTATATCTTTCCAATCCTTTCATCTGGATTCCCGACAAATCTGCAACGGCTACTGGTCACCATGCGAATATTGTCGCTTCATCTAGTCAGTGGACTTCACTCGAGTACACTTCTAGCTCAATAGTTCTAGCTTCTATGGCTAGGTAGGTACTGTAAACATTTAATGCGACATACTACCTAGTTGAATATGTACTGTTTGATTTATAAAGAATAATTATTGATAGTACATTCTGAGAGATCTTATTTTAGTCTTGACAGACGTGCCGCAATGAAAAAATACTTTAGAGAACAAAATATGGTTTGATTCGTGCAGCGTCTTTGTAAATATTCATGTATTGAGAGATATTAAACATATTCCAAAAATCTCTACCTTCTATTAGCTGCGTAACCACCACACTGTTTTATACACACGAATAACTTGAATATAGGTTCTACAGTACTATAGCAAACTATTGGCCCTAGCTTATTCATTACACGTGTAGGTATTTACGTTAAAATACTATATTTAAATCAACTCACAGCTATAATAATGAATATATAAAATTTGCCTGTTACAAAGTAGTTTTCGTATCAGCTTCCTTTATACCTTGCAATGAGAAAACATTAATATCGTATAATTCTATTGACAATCTTAAGAAGAGATCCATATTTATTTGATGTGGGCTGATATGAAGCATTTTATCAAACATTTTATTTACCATCACAAATACAAATCTAAATAATAATCTGGTACGACATTGTGAGCCCGTTAGTACAGAGAAAACAAACCGAGGATAAGATACGATTAATGAACCATTGACTTAAGAACTATAAGACATTTTAAAAGTATAGAAAACAGTGTGTTTGTCCTAGAACCATGACACTTACAGTCACTTATACGATACGCTATAAAACACTCATCTTGTAATTAGTTTCGGCTTTAAATGAGATATTTATTATTGGGTAATTAGGTATACTAATCTTTTCCAATATTTATTAAAGTATAAATTACTGATTTTAATTAATAACGACTTAGTCCGTAATTTAAGAAAATTATAAACGGCATGTATATTAATAAAATGAGGTTAACGTAATTTAAATTTGAATACTGTGACAGCACATCTTAAACTTTAAGCACATACAGCTTATTTATGTGGTATTTCAATCCAATCACCCCTGTCTATGTATAGTAGTAATCTGTGCCCCTGTGTACCTACGTCATGACCACATTCATGTGTCGATTCGTCACCGTATGGCAGTCGAGGTGTGAAAATGTTATATTTTCCACGTGTCACAAAGCAAATTAAGACTTCTGTACTGTAGATACCTATCAATGTAAACACGCGTCTTTGCTAAGACAAGTTCCCAAATCTACTCACACTGAAGCCGCTTGACAACCGTAATCTAACTATATACTAAGTAAGTTTGTCGACAAATTCACTTCAGACTCACAATGATGATATTCATTTCATACTAAAGAATGTGGCATATTGAATCTTTAACAATTCTGGAGAAAAACACAAGTCCATTTTGTTCACAAAGTGGTTTGTAAACAAAATGGACTTGTTAACGAGAGACATGAGAGACACGCATAATGTTCGCGCTCACTTGAATGATGCACGTCAAGTTTTTAAAGACTAAATCTGTATACTGTTTTATTACTGTGTCATTAATATTTGTGATATTCTTTTTGAATAACACCAGTTATTTAAAGAAAACGGAAGTGGAAATTCCGCGTGTTACAAGCAGGCCTTTCTATAAAACAACCACCGAAGAGATAACATATGTTAGACCGAGAACTAAAACTAAATACATCTTGCTGTGGACTAACCCTAACTCTTACCCATTTGTTTATTTCGGGGAAGGAAATAGTGTTTTCCAAAAGAAAAATTGTGAATATATCAATTGCTATGTGACTAGTAACAGACAACTTTTAAGGGACTTAACGGAATACGACGTCATTGCGTTTAACGGACCTCAGCTTGTAGATATTATCAACAGTGACGACCTTCCTCGAGTGCGAAGTTTTCGTCAAAAATATGTATACGCAAATGTTGAAGCAGCAGCTAACTATCCCATTTGCAGAAGCAACTGGGATAATTTCTTTAACTGGACGTGGACGTATAAACTAGACTCTGATGCTATCTGGGGATATATCGCTGTATTAAACTCAAGTAACCACGTTATCGGACCCAGCACTGATATGGATTGGATGAGCGTGGACGACATGTCTCCTATAGACATCACATTAAAACAAAAACTGGCGTCTAAAACCAGAACAGGAGCTTGGTTCGTTTCTAATTGTGACACATCGAGTAAAAGAGAAAAATTTATGAATGAACTTCAAGCATTTTTAAAGGATTTTGATCTAAAAATTGACGTGTACGGCTCATGCGGTACTTTTCAATGTCCAAAAACTTTAATGCCTCGGTGCCTCAAAGAGTTAGAAAAAAACTACCATTTTTATTTTGCATTTGAAAATGCTATTAGCGAAGATTATGTTACAGAAAAGATATTGCATGCTCTGGATCATTATACCGTACCCGTAGTCTACGGTGGAGCTGATTATTCAAGGCAAGTATGAATCAAATAACTAAATACTGTAAACTTTACTTTTATAAAAGTTTTCTTAAACAGTATGTTCCTAATTTATTTTTATTTTAATTTCAGATATTTGCCACCTGGTTCATACCTAAATGCTAACCAATTAGGAGCAAAAGGTTTAGCCACAGAAATATACGACATTTTAGAAAACCGTGAAATTTATTATAGATTTTTTAGATGGCGAAAGTACTATATTATTCGCCGCAGGCATGAGAGCCCGAACACTGATGAATACTGTAGGTTCTGTGCGATGGTGAATGATGAAGATCTGATGGCAAAGCAAACTATTTATAAAAACCTCAGTTCTTGGTGGACCCCCGCCGGATTTTGTGGAAAAAACAAATATTAAGAAGTTTAGTAGTGTTCTTAGTCCAGATACGATATGCACTGATATAATATCTGATATTATTGATATATTGCCTAAAATTTCCAAGATTGGCACCGGAGTCTTCGTGGACACCAGTGGAAACAATTAACTATCAAAATATTATCGTGTAGGTATATCTGTGTGGCCATGCCACGTGACGTGACTAAGATAGCTAATCTGACTTTAATGTGCCAATGGAGTCAACCAAGAGTGATTGTTTATCGAGATAAATATGAACAAATAAAACTATAAAAAACAAATTTCATTTATTTACAAGGTGCATGTTTTAAAGCTCGTCCATAAACCGGCGGCTGCGCACGTTGTGCCAGAGAGGCAGGGTGCCCCAGTACCGGGACCTCGACGCGAGGTCTTTCTTCATCGTCGATTGGCTTGCTATTTCTAGGTACTCCATATTGCTTCCCGATGTCGCAGCCTCCCATTTTAGAGGCACTTGTACAGGTTCATTGGGGTTTCTGAAAATGTCATCAATAATTAAAACAAAGACATAATACTTCAGTCCTAGTACCTAATTACTATTTGATGATCTTGATTTCTGGGACGCAATTTAATATGCTTTCGCTCGCAGATCGCAAATCACAGGTGAGAGATATACAGAGTTATTCAAAGTTCCGGTATTTAAAATCTACAGGAAGCCATTTTGCCCAAATCTATTAGAATTTTACTAGAAAGGACAATTTAGAGAAGAATGTTAGGACACACAAAGGAATCAGTATTGAGATGAGTATAATGGATGGGCACTTAAAGATCTAGTTACCTTGCTTGAAAATAATAAAAATGTTTTTTTAAGCCTTTGTACTTACCCAGAAGTAGCAAAGTTAGTAAACAACGTTACTATAGTCTCGCTCATCCTGATATCTTCAGCCGATATGGGTTTTTCGAGGAAACCAATGGGGAATAGATGCATCAGATCATCTGCGTGGCATACTCCTGAAATAGACAAACAGTATTATTTTCCCTTTCAACTTTCATGGCAAACCAAATGTAGGTTTGGCTGGTGAAGAACCTATGCCTTCAAAAAAATTGAAAGGCAACAGGTTATCATGAAAATAAGTAATACATCCATATCCTTCACCTAAATCATCCCTTTTCCATTGATTTTTGATTCCTGATCCATTTTACTGATTGATTTTTCGTTGTTTTGCTTTATATCTTATTGTTATTAATAAAATTTATGATGTTGAACTACTACTAGTTAGCTAAATTCTGTAAGTGCACACACACACCTTTACGTGAAGATTTCGCTATGATAATTTTTTATTAATAATATAATTATTCTGTAAATGTTTCTGCGAACTATTCGTTGAAGTGCCATAATAGTAAATAAATAAAATTCCTTATAATGTTTCCACTGCTGGAACTCACTTATACTATTACTACTTATTCAAGGTTTGAATAATTCTGCGTTTTAATAATTAACTAACCAATCCTAAGTTTGACGAAGTTATTAGTATGTTCGATTAATTATATTATGAGCGTTTACTAGATACGAAAGGGTCTATGTACGGTCTATGTAACGGTAATATCAGAAAATCTGTACCTATGTAGGTACTTTATAATTGCATAGTTCAGAACCTATATCTTTGCTATATTATAAAGTACATTGACCTTTTCCTTATATCTCTGCGATGGTACATGAAAAACAAACAATGAACTGTTTTTCATTAGTAGAAAAGGTAAAGGATCGCTATAGATGTCGACTCAAGACAGTTTTATGTTATTATTTCCGTTTTTTTAATTAAGAATGTCAATAAATGTAGGTGGGTCAATGACTTTTATTGCACGTTTATCTGGAATGACCTTTATGCAGTATCAAATCTTTAATCAGCATGATAACTAGTTTCGTCGACAGGTTTGCAATCGCATACAGTCATATCCCACTAACATTATGAACATGAAAGTTTGTTTCTGTGTATGTATGGTGTGTATTCACACACACACCATACATCCATGGAAATTCAATCCAAGCTTCATCATATGTATTGTGTAATGAAGCTTGGTATACAGGTAGATCATATCCTGGAATAGCATATAGGACGCTTTATATCGTGGGGGTAGGTATGCTCCCTTGAGATAATTTTCTACTACCACGCGGGTTACGCCACACGCAGCAGCTAGTATCAGTGGACGACATTGCCGTGGCCGAGTACTGGGCCAGGCAAGGTATCTAACTAGTTTTGCCATCGACACGCTAAGAAGAAACAGCTAGAATTTAGCTTGCAGAGCGAAGACTAGCAAAATATTATCACCGAACTAACTTACCGTAGTTTCCTTCCGGATCACCGAATATTTGTGAAAAGCTGTTGGTGGCTCGATAAGCCAATTCATACAAGTAAACTGGATTTTTCGTGTAATTGAACACCAGCTCAATAGCCTCGACGGCTGGATATGCAAAATACGAGTCTGTGTAAATCTGCAAATAATAAAACAATATCTTATTAAATACTAAGCTTCTACCCGCGAGCTTGTCTGCGAGGACTTCAGAAAAAAAAGGAATCGGGATAAAAGGTAAAGCCCATGTTCTTTTCCATGCCAAAGGCCACATACATGTCAAATTTCATCCAAATCCGTTCAGCCGTTTTTGCGTGATTAAGTAACAAACATCCACACTTTCACATTTAAGTATAAAAAAAATATATAAGTAAGGATTATGAACCTGTAAAGACATTGTGGCGAACACAGAACATGATTCACTCTAGATAGCTCTCTACACCTAGAAATTTCGTAGCTAATATTAAGATTTTGGTTTTGGCGTGTAGATAAATCTTACTAGTGTGCCGCTTAACTCTATAATCACGGAGACACGAGTGAGATACATTGAACTTCAACTCGTGGCGTTGTCCCATCGTAAGTGCCATAAGAGCACATCATACAACCCTGCTACGTAGCGGTCGTAAAAATAAGAGGGGCAGGTGATGCTGGCCTTCAGTAACCTTATGAACTTAAAATATGTAATTAATATTATATACAATTAAACAGCAGGGACAACTGTCTTTTGGCTAGTGCTGTAAATTATGCCTGGTACACACATTGGGCCCGACAGTTAAATTGATTTGACAGATTGTGCGTACATTTGGGTAAAGTAAACATATTTTCTTTCTTTCTTCTTTCTAATTCCTCCGAGTTCACAAAGATCATGATCAAGATAACGCAAATAGCCACGTCTCAGTCGTACCTAAACCCTTTTTTTGCCAAGGAAATCATTAAATGATTCCCCCAATGGGTGTAACAAAGCATTCCATAGTCGCATTGCTTGAACTGTGAACGACGTATCGTAAAATTTGATGGAATGGGTGGCATTTCTAGCCTTTTTATTATTATTATTATTATTGGAAGCCGCTTGAGTTTTGTACGAAAATTGGAAATGTGGTCATACTTGAGCAAACCAAATATTAATTATATGCAATCATTTTAAAGTTACCTATTTATGTAGATATTATTTATTTCTTTGGGTAAGCAAACAATTACATTTAATTGTGCCTCTCACTGAGGCAAAAAGACATCGAGTGTAGTCAAGAATTTGCAATTAGACGTAAGTATTAAAGTAACTTTAAATGCTAATAAAAGCATGGACAAATAATCTGCCACTTTACAATCATAAATAATTAAATCTTCTGACCTAAATGCACAGTGGCCAACATAAGTAAAATTTATACAATTAGGTAATCAACTTTCTATCAAGTTTCATTGTCTTTCTGACAAACTTTTGGTAACTTACATCAAGCAGTCCTCGGTTTGTAGCCTCCAGGTCGCCTTCCTTAAAGTATTTTTGACGTATGCTCTCAGTAATCTCATTGACGTACGGAGAGTTCTCATAGTAGAATGTCACTGGTGCGATAGTGTCGAAAGCCGAAATGAATTCTTCATATCTGGAATTATTTGCTGTTATCCCTACAAAACAAGGTAAATTTTATATTTTGTAGGTGTATCTTGTTTGGCTCATTTGTTCCATTTTAATACGACGAACTTATACTACTGGTATTTGTTTGAACGATTTTTTATTATCTATTCTGAACGGATACCACTCTTTAAATAATTTAATTTAATGTACGAATAAACCATCAAATTGAATTTGGTAGTCAGCTTAATCAATTTAACTGGTTTTTATTATAACATTTTTGC
Source organism: Mythimna separata (assembly GCA_030763345.1). Classification (NCBI taxonomy): domain Eukaryota; kingdom Metazoa; phylum Arthropoda; class Insecta; order Lepidoptera; family Noctuidae; genus Mythimna; species Mythimna separata. The sequence continues at coordinate 12,507,441 of CM061167.1, read as the reverse complement.
TGACAGTTCATGAATTTATTTTAGCATTCGTTTAAACAATGGTACCTATCCAATCACAATAGATAAAAAAAAATCCATCAAATCAATCCGAATAAATCGTTTGGCCAATAGGTATCTTAATTTTAAGTATCTATTATAAACTGATTTAATAAAAAGAAAAAAAACATTTGATTAAATAGGGAATATATTTTAAACTATTATAATTAAAAATCTCTTATAAGTCTAAGGGCCTGTTTCACAATGTCCGAGTAAGCACTACTTACTGAATAAATTCAAAAATTTGACAGAATTTGTATGAAATTATCTGCCAAGTAAGGCACTCGAAACTTAATTATAGGTGGTGAAACAGGCCCTAAACAAACTATAAAGAGGAAAGATTTGATTTATTGTTTGTTTGTGTATTATGAATTAATTCAAAATCGAATTGAGCTATTTTATAAATTCTTTCATCTATAGCTACATCTTTACTGAGTAACATAGGCTATACAATATCGAGATCTCTACCTAAATTGGAACAATGAAACTCAAGATATCAAAATACAAGTTACAAGTCTATGGGCCTGTTTCACAATGTCCGAGTAGGCACTACTCACTGAATAAATTCAAAAATGTGACAGATGTTGTATGAAATTATCTGCCAAGTAAGACACTCGAAACTTAATCATAGGTGGTGAAATAGGCCCTATGTCAATATAATTTACGAGTATATGGCAGAACAATGTTTGCTGAGCCAACTAGTATAACATAGAAGTAATGAAATTTCCAACTGCGTATTGAGACCACGGGACGTAATATTAATAAATACACAGACTTTAATAACGGGCTATGATTTGATTCGTTCCCTTAGGTATCCTACTACAAAAGTGCAATCACACTGCAATCAACTTCTACTAATAAAAATACCAGTACAGTAAATACTGTACGACTACTTGCTTTTTTAACATCTATATTATTATAAATAATTATAGTCTGTAGAAGAAGTTTCTCCTTTTATATATCTATATATATTAAAGGAGAAACTGACTAACTGACATATCAACACACAGCTGAAACTACTGGGACTAAAATTTTTTTTTAATCCCTGCCTCTAAATTGACACAAACATGTCAAACTTTCAATAATGATGATGCCAGTTCTTTTGTGTTGTGAAATGTGACAACCCACGTAATGTCATTTTAGTCTCAGAGATTAAAAAACATACATTAGGAGCGTGAAGTTTTGCACAAGAATTCCACTAAGAAAGGAATACGGTTACGGATAGTCAGAAGCCAGTAAATCTGACTCCAGTCTTGCCATGAAGTACCGTGTTACCCCAGTTCATGGGTTGTGGAGGTCTGGTAGGCAGCCGCTCCTCGTAAAATACTGGTATTCAGCTAAATCCGGCTTGACTGGAAGCCGACCCCAATATAGTTGGGAAAAGGCTAGGCAGATGATGATTCCACTAAGAAAGGGGTTTTCTAAATTTAAGCCCTTAGGGGTTAAACGATGTTCGAACTAAAATCTGTAAGATGAAGCCTATACTACTACAACGCGGGCGAAGCCGCTGGCAGAAGCTACTTATGAATCAACTTACAAACTGACTTCAAGCACCCTTCATGTGTGGTAAGACCTGTCATCCATGGCACTGCTGGCACGTTCGGTATTTTACGAGGACTCCTCTTCAGGAATGCTCCAGGAAGGTCTGGCTCCGCCACCGCCTTGAATGGGGTCATTGGCTCATAGTCCCACTCCTTAAAACAAAATATCATAAAATTAAATCACAAAGCTGTAGTAAACAGCTCTTAATAAACTATGCGCCTCACCAGCGATTGCATCACTGCTTACCATCAGGCGGGAATGCAGCCAAGCACTTAAGTTTATGTTATATAAAAAAAAGTGCGGCGAACGATAAACAGCAAAGGAACCCACCATCTTATTAAAACTATCATATAATATCCATATAATAGGTATATCTTATATATATAAAAATGAAACCCGTTTTCAGTTGTCACGACATAACATGAAAACGGCTTGACCGATTTGGCAGATTTTTTTTTTAAATGTTCCTTGAAGTTCAGTGATGGTTCTTACGGAGAGAAAAATTCTAAAAAAAAAAAAGTTAGGTAAAGTAGGGTAGGTAGGGTAGTGTAGGGTAGTGTAGGGTAGTGTAGGGTAGTGTAGGGTAGTGTAGGGTAGCGTAGGGTAGTGTAGGGTAGTGTAGGGTAGTGTAGGGTAGTGTAGGGTAGTGTAGGGTAGTGTAGGGTAGTGTAGGGTTGTGTAGGGTAGTGTAGGGTAATGTAGGGTAGAGTAGGGTAGTGTAGTGTAGTGTAGGGTAGTGTAGGGTAGTGTAGTGTAGGGTAGTTAGGGTAGTGTAGGGAAGGTAGGGTAGGGCAGCGTAAGATATGTAGGGTAGTCATTTGACGGGAGCGAAGCCGCGGGTAAAAGCTAGTTTATTATAACTTGACAAATTTGATTTTAATTCTATTCAAGATCAAACAATCGCAGATGAAAAAGATTAATTAGTGCGTAATTTAGATATATTATACCATTATTTGTGTATCATATAATATGCTTAAAATTGATATTTATTATAACTTGGCAAATGTGATTTTAATTCTATTCAAGACGAAACAATCGCAGATGAGAAAGATTAATACTAGCGTAATGTGTACCTATATATGTGTATGTGTGTGGGTATAAAAAGGCAAAGTTGACGTACATAAAAACGAAACTCTGTGTTGATGATGTCATAGCTGTCCTTGGTGCGAAGACAGCTGATCATTTTTTCCGAAGGCGACTGTGGGCAGTCCAAAAACTTGGCCAGCCGGAACGCGTTGCGCAGTGCTTCACCTGGAGGCGCCTCGGCCCACGGCACTAGAGCAGTTCCCGACTCTGATATTCCTTTGTGAAAAAGTCCTGAAAATATTTAGAATTTTATTAAAATCTGTAAGTTCTGTGTATATAAAAAGGCAAAGTCCTGATTCACTCACTGACTCATCAACGACCGGCCCAAACCCTTGAAACTAGAACATTGAAGTTGAAATTTTGCAGTCTTTTTTTATAATTTGTGCAGAGGATTTCCAAAATTCACCCCTAAAAGGATGTAACGGGAATCCACAGTTTGAATACAGAAACCTACTTTCGTGTGGGTGAAACTTAGAAATACTCAGATCTAAAAGTATAGTGGGATTTAGAATTCTGACATATGCACGCTATTCTAAGTTTCTTTTGTCAATAGAACCTCGGCTGTTGTGCAGAGCACATGTCATTAACCTACGAGTATGTTTGTAAGTATGCCTAGGATTTAATTTGAATCATACTCTTCTCAGGCACTATCTTGACATGAATTTAATTAAATTCTTCGTAGTGAGCGTACGCACATAAGATACGGGCTCCAAGAGTAAACTTTGTCCCCTGGCTTGGCTTGCATACACTTTCACACTTCCCACTCAACCGCAACACAATAGTTAAAAGTTCTTTGAACTCTCACAATATTTAGCGCGAATGTATGCGTGTTACTTTTTATAATAAATCGATACAGTTGTTTCACGTTATTAGAAAACCATTTAAAAAATATGGTAGAAACATTTTAGAAAATTGATTGTGGATTCAATAATATTCTAGTTATGGTGGCAGTTGTGTTTTCTACCTACAGATACAAACATTTATGCATTAGTACAAGAGACCTCAGTGATATAATCTTGTAAGTCGATGACAAAAGGATCCCTGTATGATCCAGCTATACCTGTAGATTCATCGCCCTATTGGTTTTTTTTAAGACAGAAAATCATCAATATCACTTCTCCCGCTCTGAGGAGGAGGAGAGCGTGTCAGACTTCTACTGCTTAAAATAACTCTAATTCCTTCTTTGCCTTAATTCCAGGGCCCTGGGTTTCTATTTCGTGCAACTCAGAGCCCCAGTAGGCTTCGACCCTGCCAGGCTTAGGTGCCAGGCAGGGCCGCAAAGAGATGTCATCAAACTTTAAGAAGTTTGATGACACCTCTTTGAGGCGCGCGTGGATCAATATGCATCTTTAATTCTGTATTGGGTGTAACCCATGTAGCCTCAAGATCAACACAACTATAAGGACCATAGGTTTTCATACCTTTAGCTAATCCATTGCAATGATAAAGTTGCTAGTGTATCTAATCATTGCATTGTCCTCGGATAATTGCAAACACCATAAAATGTAATAAATCTCGCAAGAATGTAAACTCTCTATACCTATTATGAGTAGATAATTTCATATGCAATAAATCTGATCCTTTGGATCATTTACAATGTATTCGAGTCTTATAGAAAAGATTAAGAGTTTACAATTTTACGATATTTACTATAAACTAACAACGGTGTTTACAAATATCCGATAAATAAAAAAAAACCTTTTTGTTTTCGCGCAGAAACCTTCAAAAGTCACCCGGACTTCTGGGGATAAGTCCGAGGAGTGTGGGGTTTTAACCGCACTAAAACCACTCCGGTGATCACCATCAGCACATAGAACCCTGTGCAACGCCTCTTACTTAGGGCACATTCCTGAGGAAACTACAACGGTCTTCCCTACAAGATAGATCGTTCGTTTTATACGTTCTTTCTTAGCGTTTTCATTAATTGACTATTATAATAATTAATATAGCTCACCAGCACTAGTTTCTGATATCATGTGATAGTGCACACTGGCTCCACCAGCGCTTTCTCCGAATATCGTCACCGAGTTCTTGTCGCCTCCAAAACTTTCGATGTTCTTCTGTATAAAGCGCAGGGCCTCCTGTTGGTCCTTCAACCCATTGTTACCGGGACAGTGCTCATCTTGAGTAGATAGGAAACCTAGTGGACCTGGAATGTTTTTTTTTTGTGTTAGTCAAGTGTAGTCCGAAATTAATTATGCTTCGAATAGTTAAAATCGAAGCTTAAATAATTTCGAATAGTAGATATAAAGCTTTGAATTGTTATTTAAATTGAGCGAAATATTTTGGTTGGATAAAGGGGGTAGGTATTGGTGTTATAAGTAATTTAGTGATATTTTATAAACACAACACCATACAGTTCCCTATGCATGATTTGTTACTAGTAAGTAGTATGAGGATATTTATCGTCCTCACACTAGTAACGACTCGCTAGTGCTGTCTCTTGCATGTTACTTGGAACTGTGTGGTTAGTCTGTTTTGAAAAAATATATCCACATTACTTATATCACCAATATTCCTTACCTTACTCTATCTACTCGTATTCTCAAGGAAAAATGCTAAGCGTAGCTTTTTTAATATGTAGTTTGTTACCCACCTAATCTGTAATTCGTAGTTACTAGTATGACATCTCTGTCCAGCAGGAACTGCGGCCCATACATGTCGGTGGTGGCGTCTCCACACATCCATCCACCGCCATGCAGGAACACCATCACGGGTAACAGCCGTTTTTCAACATCCTGCGGATTTTCAAATAAATTAGTTTGTCGTAATATTGTATTTATTTATTTTATCTGGCTCTTCAACAATGAGAACAGTACACTACTAAATGTAAAGAAATGTACATTGTTGAACGAAAAAAAAATGCAATTATATCTTAAGTATTGTAAAAGAAGGCTTTACACTATACCTTTTTACCCTTGTTATTTTTTTTTAAATAATTCTTTCTTGGGTTTTTTATGCACCTATGGTAGGTCTCTCCACCACCTTTGGTTGACTGATAAAAAATGCCTAAGGCATTAAGCCCGCCTTTGTACATTATTGTTGCGTACTAAAAACCAAGTTAGATTAGTTGATTCTCTTCAATTCAACTTCAAGTGTAATACAACTTTGAACTCGCAAAACCAGAATCCGAACAGTGTTAAAAAAATTGAACCGACCTTTTAATTACGGTTCGTCTTACTTCGTTGGTTCTGTCCTTCCTGCTAAAATAAAAGAACTGCTAAACGGTTGTAATACGCACATTACTCCTCACTGGTGTGTAAACGTTGAGGTACAAACAGTCTTCTTGGCCCACGATGTCCTTCTGGCGGATGTATGGGTTCTTCTGAACACATACGGGACTGACGGTCGTCGCATCTAATGTATCTTGCCATGGTCCTATGGGGACAGGAGCCTGTCAAACATATATTTCATATTAATTTATTATAAGTACCGTAAAACTGTAGCGTAGACTCATTACCTACGTGAATTCGTTTTTCCAAACTGTAAGTGTACCTACTTGAAATTATACTTAAAACTGTAAATATCTACAGTATTAGAAAAATAGACTACCCTCTTGTCACTGTAAAATTTATTGTAATTTGTTATTTATAGAAAAGACCTATATTTCAGTAGCATTGGTTATAATTAAAATAAAACTATTACTCGTAACTTAAAAACGTGTAGTCTAATATTGTATGAATTATTTATCAAGTACGGCGAGGTTGCATTTGACGTACAAAACAGCCACCAAAATAAGTTTTGGCCATTCATTACACATGTATAAAAAATTACTATGCCAGTAGTGGCATAGTTACTGCGTATTTATAGCTGTATATCCGTTGCTTCTTCTATTTGGTTGAAGAATATTTTTCTACATAAAGAACTCTTGAGGTTTATTTTTCAATTGGATGTTTTAAGAAGTAGGTAACGTGTATATTTTTATTTATGACCATTCTCTGGGTTCAAGTTATCCATAAACCTCACTAACATAGGTTAACAAACATACAGGTATACACTTTCGCATAATCTTTTACGAGTGTAATAAAAGGAGAAATTAACTGACTGACATATCAACGCAAAGCCAAAACTACCGAGACCAGGAACGGGAAATTTTGCAAAATGCTTCCTTTTGTGACGTAAGAGGATTTTCCAAAAGGGATAATTTAAGAGGATGAAACAGGAGGCCAAAGTTTGCATGACAAAACTACCTACTTTCTCGGAGGTGAAGCCGCTGGTAGCAACTCTTATATTATATAACAATTTTATTTATTGGTATAGATTCGCAAAACATTAATAAAACAGATAGGAATCTTGATAAAAATCATATCTGTTGAGGAGTAATTATTAAAAAACATCTACATGGACGTGATGCCCGAAACCGTTGGTGACGTGTGTTGCTCTGTGTTTTTCTACAATAACAAACCTGTTATTTAAGTTTAGCACCGGTAGTACACAAACTACTCGTGTATGTAGGGACGTACCTCACCTACATTGTTAGATAACTTCGTCATTTTAGAACGGATTTGTTTGTTTAAATATTAAATCTGTTAATTAAGACAACTATTGAGATTGAAAACTGTTGCTAGAAAACTTAGTATAATGATTAGAACATAAAGTCACACCAAAAACAAAGTAAATAAATAAATAACCTAACTATTTATCAAACACGCTGTACTCTTCATGATTAAAAAATATTTCTTTAAGAACTATTTACGGTTACAATAAACAATAAACGAACGCTTAATTACCGAACGCACCATTTAATATGATAAAAATACGATTAGTAACTATTATACAATAAATAAAGCAAGTTATCATGTTATCTTATTTCGCTGTGCGGTAAAACAATTACACACTATAAGTAGGTACATAAATTAGGTACCTTAAATCTGAGATCTCCAAGCGGCGGGACCGCGAACGGGATGGCAGTGAAAGCGGCTACCTGGCGTCCTCCCCTGGTCTGCATGTAATACCCTGCTACCGCCCCCAGTGGGGTCTGTACCACCGGCTGTTCCTCCCCGTTCCCATCACTAGCGTACAACGTTACAACTATACTTAAAACTACAACCGTCACTGTGGACTTCGACATTTTTGCTAAGTCGTCAAATAAATGGAACCTGTTTGGCGTGATCCCATGCAGATGATCGCGCCGCTTCGAAAGCCAACACGAAATGATAACAAACGCCGGTGTGTCTTGAGTTTTTATTATATAGCGATCCGTAGCTAAAGTACTTACACCGTTGTATCACGTTACGTTGCGGCCTGCGGCTTTTCTCTTACTCATTTTGTTTAGAAGGAAAACGGGCAACGAAAGCAAGTGGGTTTTAAACCAAACGAGTATTTTTTTCCGATTCAATAATCATAAACATGTTCGAAAACCTTAATCCCTGAGGTCTCTTAACATACTCGTAATTGTTGCTTATAATTATGTAAGACCACTTAGTCAAAATGAGTTCAATTCAACGTCTCGTTCGGACTAATGGTGTGGTCATGTGGGATATTTCCATAATGACCAGGTAAGCTGGTCCAACAGAGATAAATTACAATGGCTAACGATGGTTACCGCACGTGGATTAGTGTTAGCTGCCATTACAACAGGTAACAATCTTCTACTGAGTACATTTTAGTACATAAGCTGAGTGCTGCAGTGTAGCCAGTTTAATTTTTTTATGCATAGGCTTGCGTTTGACGACTATCTCACCTGATGGTAAGCGATGATGTGGCCGACGCTGGAGCACGCTTGCCTAGAAGTAACCTATTCACTCTTGACTTGAAGACTCCTAAGTTGTAGCTATCAGGAAACACAGGCTCCGGCAGGGAATTCCAATCCTTAGATGTACGCACAATAAATGTGTTCCCAAAACGCTTTGTGCGTATGGGTGGAATGTTCGCCATGTACCGGTGGGTGGCGCATCGCCGTACTTAGTGGTCCGATGATAGAAAGGACTTAACCTTATTGAATGGCTTTTTAATGAAATAGCCATCCAATAAGGTGAGACGAAACGAGAGGGTTATTTTTTAAGTGGGAAATCATTAAAATTACTTCTGTCGCTTTTGGGCGTAGCGGCAAGCGTGTGTACCGACTAAAACCAACTCCTTTGTTTCGTCTTTGCCTTTGTTCCAGGGTCTCGGGTTTTCCTTTCAGAAGCATGACCCCAGATTTGAAAAGATTGTACTGATGAGTTTAAGTATTATATTTATTTCTCGTGTCTCAGTGTTTGTCATCGAACTCCTCCGAAACGGCTTGACTGATATTTATGATGTTTTTGTGTATCTATAATTGGTGTGTCTGAGTAGGTTATTTTTTATCCTCGCTTCTCCCACCGCCTATTTTTTGTTTGATAATTTATATGTCAGATCAACATTTGCCATATAATAGTAATTCTATAAATAGATAAGTGATGGTCGTAAATCATATTTTAAGTGAACGAAGAAGCTGATACTGAATGACAGACTGAAGTAAGTAAAATAAAATAAAACATAAGGAAATAAATTTTCGCGGTTTATCCTGTAACATTATCACCAATAATAGGTAGTAGTGTAACGCAGTATGACAAATATACAATTTACAAAAAAATAACGTAATTTCATTTTTCATTTTCAATTAAGTATATAAAAGTTAACAAAAATGTAAGTACTTACCCTAAGATACATTTACACAAAAATTAACACATTGCTTCGATTTTCATCCTGAAGTCCTCATCGCCAAAACCACTCCGCAGCATCATGTTAACTGCACAGATAAACAAGTCCTGAAAACGAGTGCAGCTAAATTAGCTAGATAATGTATCAAGCAGGAAGGCTTTTGCGGACGACGAGCAATGGGTAGGTCGTCGTCAACAAAGACGCGACGGTCCGGTCGTCTAGTAAGGACCGAACCCAATCGTTGACGGCGTGTAGTGTGTCATACATGCCTCAAAGAGATGTCACAGCAGGATCGATGCCTGTTAGAATAGGATTTCTAATAGAAAACTTGTCGTCCTAGAACGCAAAGGGCAACTGAGGGAACTTAAATAGGTTTTAGTCAGCAAAAGGCTGACCTTTTCGCTCCATCTTAGAGCGGGCGAAGTCATTAGATGATTTCACACCTCCCGAAAAAAAAGTAGGAAGTCTTAGTTCTATGTCGTCTGTCGGTTTGTTTTTTCTGAGATCATAGTGTAAAGAAAAAATCCACTTTAGACTTTACTTTTAACGTTTTCTCATAAAAAATCTCCTCAAGTAGAACCTCATTTTCAAGCAACACATTACCTCTTTAGCGTTAATTAATTAATTGTTATTTTTTCTCGATTGCAATCAAATAAAAAAAACTGCGCAAGTGCTAGTCGGACTCGCGCACTGAGTGTTCCGTACCAACTTGCCTATGAAAACAGTTCAATACCCGAATCAAGTCTTGAAGATTTTTGCATCGCGACTGTAGCACATTGTAGCACTGCTGACGCGAGTTTGCTTCGCAACTGTACCGATGCGAACGCGCGGCAGCCGCGCTACTGCATATCTTCAAAAAGTCGCCGTGGGCGAGGCCCCTAAGGCTTACATTTTTTCTTTTGAAGTACAGAACCCTAAAAAGACGTAGAGGGGTGTCCTACAAAATTTTACACTGCTCCACACTTTTTAAGGATAGTTTTCCGATAATAATTGTTGCGATCTCGATATTATATTTACTTAAATATATCACTACAACACTACCACTATGCCACTTACGCCTATATACCACCACTGTACTGTGAAGTTTAAATAAATAAATAACTATTATTAGTTAATTTTCAGTTGATGAAATGAGTTTCTTTTTGTTAGGGTGGATATGATCCAATGACTTCTCCAACTCTAGTGCTTTTGAGCGGAACGGGACAGCATGTCAGACTTTTACTGACTAAAACCCACTTCTGTTCCTTCTTTGCCTTCGTTCCAGCGCTTCGAAGTTCTCTTTCAGACATTCCTTGGCCTCAGGAGGCTTCGACCCTGCTGGGCTCCTGTTGTTGGCCCCGATTGATTTCGCCACGCCTTAACGATATTATGGATGTGCATATAATCCTACTGGGGGCATTTACTGAACTATTATATTATATTACATATACTTAACTAAATAAAGTTTTGGTCTTTAGTGGCCTCGTTAAACAATTCACATAGTAACTAATAATGTTTTTCTAAAATTGGAACACTCATTTTCATTGTTATTGTACGCTATCATACAAGTTATCAGATAGTAGCATATAGGTTCGTAGACTTGGTAACGAGTATCGTATGTACTAGGTATATGTATAGTAATGATAAGAATTTTAGATACAATCATGATTTTATACAAGGTGCAAAAAGCAACTGTGAGCATGGCGGTCTGTGTGAGTGGTAGGTCAGTGGATGGGTGATCGTGATCATCTACATGAGTCCCCCTCCGTCCCGAAAAATACACTTAGTTATTATTTCTAGCTGCCTTCTGTAGGTTTCTTTATCAGTCGTTACGGATAGTCAAAAACCCTAAACTCTGATTTACTGCCTATTCAGCTGCCGATTCCAATTAGTTCTTTCCTATGGAGAAGAACTGGCAAGTAATTCGATGGATACTATAATTTTATGTTTACTAACTATGCGTAGGTGTCAATATTATGAAAAACGCACATTTTGAAAATCCCTAAATTTTTGCGAACACCAAAATAAATAGAGAAATTGGACATGGAAATGGGACCATATACTACCTTTTATCGATAAAATAGGTTTGAAGTGGTTGACGTAGGAAATGGGAGTCCGTAATTGCTATACATTATTATTCCATTTATTTATTTTCATATTATAAACATATTCTTTTTAATTTTTGAATATTTATTTAGAAAAGAATGAAAATTATTTAAAGTATTTGTATTATTTGCAAAAATAATATTTTAAAAATAAAAAAAGATCGCCCAAAATAACTATTATAACAATAACTACTTAATTCAATATAAATATTTGTCCTCAATAAGTAATGGATAAAGTTATGACCGTAGATAAGTTTCCTACAAACCATTTTTATCAAATACTCAGAAAACAGGAAAGAATAATGAGCAGGAAAAAGTACCTAAAGGTCTAGAAGAACCCACGAGCAAAAGATTCGTGACTCACTTAGATGGCAGGTTGCTATTTAATTACCTTGTAGGTAATTCATTAAATATGTACTTTTTAACGGGATATTATCAAAGAGCTACTTTTAACGGGATATTATCAAATAATAATAATGTCTTGGTTTGTCCGACTTTTAATGACAAACACTGATCTATATTTCTTCAGTTGCCTTTTCCAGGATCACGGTATCTAACTCTTTGGAACCATCCCGCAGATCTTTTTTTTTCAGGTGAAAAAAGCTGACTTCTCCCGCTTTTGGGTGGATCAAGACTACAATACTGTTCCTCATTAGCGTTTTAGCGCCAAGGTAACTCTTTCAAAAGATCCCGCCGAATCTCGCAGGCCTGGAAAATTAATTCAATACTAAGTAATTAATTTATAAAAATCCATAACATTCACCCAAAGCCATTTAGTACCAAACTAAGCAGAGCTTGTGGTATGAGTATTGGATTAGCTCTCGGGTCAAAAGCAAAGAAGGAACAACGTAGTGGGTTTTAGTCAGTGAAAGTGTGACACGCCCTCCCGCTCCGTCAAGAGAGAGAGAAGCCATTCTGGTAATTTCCCACTTTCATGAATCCCCGACCGGTCGCATGAGACCGCGCTGTTATTGTTTTACTATTGTGTCTCGTTTCGCGGGTATGTGATAGGTTAAAAAATACCTAACCTGGTTACCTAAAAGCGATAAACGGAATAGCTGATCAATCACCCAGAATTATGTACGTTCCAGGTAAATATGAGCGTGTCAGCCCTTACGTAGTACATAAACGTACACATAACAATGGTATGAAATTAAGTAAGCGTTATTATCGGCGCTGTATCGGTTATCACAATTAGCACAATACATTACGGTTTCAGTTTATGCCCATATTATTATTAACTGTTGTTTTTTTATTAGTTTACTTATGCTTCAACCTCCTTAATTACTATGACTAAGGAAAGGAATCCGGAACCTTTTCTTACATAGATAATTTAAATCTTCTTCTTCCTGGCCTTATCCCATATTATTTGGGGTCGGCGCAACACGTTTTCTTCTTCCATTCTGTCCAGTCATCCGTCAGACTATCACCAACTCCCTTTTCCTTCATATCGCTCCTCACACAATCAATCCATCTTTTCTTTGGCCTCCCTCCCCACTCCATCCATCTACTTGCAAATTCAGATACTTACCTACATAGATAATTTAAATATTATGTTTTAATTTGTTTACCTATGATAAACTATTATTATTTACATAGGTACATAATTATTTAAAACAAAGGTCACCGGAGGCTACCGCTTGTGTTTATTCCCGGTATTTGGTTTTCACCTTAGAGTAAATCTGATTCATGAGGAAGATTTAAGTGTATACTCGTAATACGTAGGTACAATATGCATTTTCTATAGAGAAAAACCAAGAAATTCCAAAGATTTGGAATACCCATGCAAAGCTAGGGTGAGTCACTAGATCAAAAATAAAATTAACAACAGTTTTCTTTGTGCACACGCTTAGGCACGGACAACTGCGCCATAGAACATTTAGAGAATATTTAGACACGGGCCGCCTGCCTAAAACGTGGCGGCAGATAGTCGTTCTATTCAGATACGTGAGCTGAATATATAAACGGAGCTTCTCACTACAAACATGGCTAGAACAACCGTATAGCGCCGTCTACGATTAGTAAGTTTGCGAAACGTTTTTATTGTGAGGGATCCGGGGCAGCAGCCCTTCCAAGACCGTCAAAGTCCAGATTCAGATTCAGATTTATTTCAGATTCAGATTTATTTATTTTGTGAACATAGGTATAAATTACAGGTGTTTTTCAATCCATTCGTTCTGGCGTAAAAAAACCCTCACAAACATAAACTACGTTTGCTCATTTCTGCAATTATGCTAGTCGAATTAAAATAATCATTCTTTATTGGATAGCCAGATTTCTGATTATTCTATACAGCAAGACAACGACCATTGCAGCAAGATCGTTACCTGATGACCCACACCAGCGGAGTAATAACCAAAGACGAGGGTGAAAACGCGATGCCCACAGAATGAAAGGCGCCGAAGGAGTATGAAAGCCAATCCCGCGTAACGGGAAAGGGTGAGGGCAAAGAAACCTCCGTATGTAGTAAGCGTAAGTGTGAGACTTCTCCTGACTAAAACCGCCCCACTCCCCAGTGTACCTTCAGCCTTTTGCGTTCAACTCTTTCGAAGAATCCAAAGAACTGGCTTATACTTTTTAGAAGCAAGACTGCCAGCTAAAAAGTATAAGCGAGTTCAATGGTAGAATAATCGTCGACAGGCCAAACGAGACAAACGGACCTAGCTTAATTAATCCAAATGATATTCCAAACATATAGGTATGTATGTCTTGTATGTAAAACAATTGGTGTTTGTGTGAGCTGAGCTATTGAATCTAAGAGGCCGTAAGCCATTATATCTACATGTTTGACATACTAATGCGTCGTTAAATTTTCGGCTACTATTATTAATATTACCCCGGTACTAAGTAGGTACCTACATCATATTATTATTATCATCACATAGACGCACAGTATTGTATAATTATCGTATTGGTGCGTCCTTGACTATAGGTTCGGATTTCATAATTTTCCCTCAATAGACCAAGATTCTATATGCGCCACTTTCTGATTTACACTTACAATATTTGTGGAATTACTGTCTGTATGAAGATACGCTTAGGTACTCGATAGCTTGGGGGTCTGAGATATTGTGCTAAAGATTAAAAATTTTCATGTAAGAACACATGATAGCAATCAATTTAAAAAAAATATTGGTACCATTTTTGCTTGCTAAGATTTTTAAATTAATCAGTCATAGGTGCAATAAATTATTTTCCCATAAAATTTTATAAAGTAAATATAATCTTAATGAAAATTACGAATTATTTTATGGAATACTAGCTTCCGCCCGCAGCTTCGCCCACGTGGTGTGTTGATAAAAAGCAGCCTATAGCAAAAATAATAAATAAGATTACGTTTCTTTTTTTTTCCTGTTGACCGGAATAAGAAGTAGCCTATATGTTAATCCAGGGTATAACCTAACTACATACCAAATTTCAACCAAATCGGTCCAGCCGTTTTTGCGTGAAAGAGTAACAAACATACATCCATCCTCACAAACTTTCGCATTTATAATATTAAAAATATTAATATTAGTAGGACTGGTTTCCGCCCGCGGCTTCGCCCGCGTGGTGTATTGATAAAAAGCAGCCTATAGCAAAAATAACAAAATCGAAAAAAAAAAATTAAAAAAGTATGAGTAAAAGTAGCCTATATGTTAATCCAAGGTATAAACTATCTAAATACCAAATTTCAACCTGTCCAGCCGTTTTTTCGTGAAAGAGTAACAAACATACATCCATCCTCACAAACTTTCGCATTTATAATATTAGTAGGATTAGTAGGATTAGTAGGACAGAAGTATGACAGCGGTTTAGTATAGACTTTTACTAAAAGAAACGCGTTCTACTCCCAAGCGAAACTAGGGTGGGTCGCTAGATATTTATATTTATTATTAAATAATTTGAAAAAAAAAACATTATAACTTTACCGCTTGCAATCTGACCAGCAGCAGTTTATTCACTTTTTGGCAGTTACCATATAAAGAAATTGTTCTAGATTACGTAAAAAATAATTTTAAAATGCATCATAAAATGATTATACAAACTTTCTAGTCTTGTTTAGTTAGGTCTTTTTTAACACAGTTGCTCGTAAAGCTGATGTAATTCCACCGGTTTTAAATATGTAAAACGGGTCATAAAAAACGCGTGTGTTATCAAAGCAAATAGTTAAGTTATAGTCCATACAAATTCCATAACAGTATTATTTGCCATTTCGCGCGCGGCGATTAGTTCGAAATTTGAATTTGCGAAGTAATCGCCGCGCGGCGCCAGTCAGTAGGCAGCGATTTCACAGATTCAGTTTATTAAAAAAAAAAATTCGACACACAAATTAAAAATCAACTTTATTTAGTAGGTATACGAAAAGTTTATCTAAAGAAACAGTTCGTAAATGTGCAGTCAGTAAAGTTATAATTAACTATTTTGACTGTATAGTGGTCCCATGACATAGATTTTCTTGCGTACAGCACAAATCATTTTCCTCATAAATAGTTGTTGTAGACATATTTATAAAATCTGTATTTTATTTTTAAATATGGCGGCAAAAAAAAATGACTTTTCTTAAACGCGCGCATGCGCGAAAAATGGCGGTCATAGACTAGCTACAGCTAGAGTAGCTAGTCTATGACCGCCATTTTGAAAAAATATATTGGTTTAGAAAAAATAAGAATGAGGTTGCATATAAACAAAAAATACAAATTTGATAAAAGATTTAATTAGTTAAATAAGTATGTAAAGTTTTAAATAGTTTATTTAAACACGAAATTGCATGAAATAAGTGAGTAAAAAAAAAAACAGTTTATTCGGTAATTTAAAAACTTGGCTGCATGGTCTCTAACGTCTTTGCCAACATTTTCACGCTGCTATGGCAGAAAATAATCCTCGCGCCATTTTCTCAAATTTTCTTTTCTTTGTACCTACTTGTATTGTGAAAATTTAAATATGACAACTTTCAATAATGAAGAAGACTTACTTACTTCAACTCCACCGGATATATTAACAGAAACGCGAACCGCATGCGAGTTGCGACAGCTTGCTGCCGTCAATATCCAAAGATAGATACATAACAACGTATGAAAATTTTTTGAAGTGGAAAAACATGAAAAATGCCAAGTCATTTTCCGAAAATGTAGTTTTGGCGTATTTTAATGAACTAGCTAGTAAATATAAGCCTAGCTCGTTGTGGACAATATATTCGATGCTGAAAAGTACCCTCAAGATGAAAAATGGTGTCGATATTAATTTATATTCAAATCTCATTGCATTTTTAAAGAGACGCTCTGATGGTTTTATAAAGAAAAAATCTAAGGTACTGTCATCAAATGACGTCGAAAAATTTCTAAGAGTTGCTCCAGATAGCCAGTACCTGGCAACTAAGGTCAGTTTGCCTCCTTATTTTATGTATTTATCTACCTACTGTACATAATCTTACATATTTTTTAACGACCGTCTGTAAGCTAAGTACCTATACCTTATCTTACACATTTTTGTTTCTTTTCAGGTTGCATTAATATTTGGTATTAATGGTGCATGTAGACGGCAAGAGCTTCACAATATTACCACAAATGATATTGAAAATCAAGGCAAAATGCTTTTAATTAAAATCCCAAACACTAAAAACAAAATACCCCGATCATTTATTATCAACGGCCCATTTTATGACGTGGTCAAAAAATATGAAGCTCTGCGTACGACTAAGGCAAAAAATAATCATTTCTTTCAGAATTACCAAAAAGGTAAATGTACTGCGCAACCTATTGGCATAAATAAATTCGGTGCCATGCCAATGGAAGTCGCCAAGTTTTTAGGATTGCCGGACGCTGATTGTTATACAGGGCACAGTTTCAGAAGAACGTCAGCTACATTACTTGCTGATTCGGGAGCTGATGTATTGACTTTAAAGCGGCATGGCGGGTGGCGTTCTAACGCAGTAGCAGAATCTTATGTAGAAGATTCCATCCAAAATAAAGCAGATATAAGTGCCAAAATAACTCAGGCAATAAATTTGGAGCCACAAACGAAGAAGTTTTGCCCTGAGCCGCGCCCCTCTACTTCTACTGAGGATATTTTTTTATTTACTTCTAATGACGAATTACAATGGTCTCCTGCCGCCTTTCAAGAAGTTTCGTCGTCTCCAACATTTACCCTAACACAAAACAATGACATTATGAATACTAATAATAATGAAAACATAATTGAAAAACCAACAACAACTACGTATCATTTTAATAATTGTAATTTCACTAACTGTTTCAATAATTAAAAATTAACAATATATAAAATGTATTTTTTTTTCTGTTTCCTCGCAAATGTGTTAAAAAACGTCGTACAATATACGTGCGTATTGGTTATAACATGCTCGGCTCAGTTACGCCCTCGCCTACGGCTCGGGCTGAAATTCCGCCTCGCATGTTATAACCATCATTACGCACTAATATCGTAATGTACTATTATATGACTTCCTATAGACATTAATTTGAATACCATAAATGTACAAAGTCTAAAAAATAGAATAGCTAAAAGCACCTAATGAATATGAACAACCATGAGCGTTTCCGTTTCCTTCGTATTTGGGAAACTGGAACAAAGCATTGCAATCTTTGTTAAGTTGAAATCATTTGGGTGATAATTGCATAAGATAAAATTACGAAAATGGTCGCGTTTTCTTATTTGCCGGTGAATAAAGTTCCAAAGAATGCACATAGTTTGCATTCAACTTATTTATTTATTTTCAATATATTTAAATACATACAAAAATTACTAAAACTAAAATCATAGGTACAAACAATGGTCGGCCTTAAGTAGTATTTATAATTGAGAAAACTTAGATTGTTTCCAGCTGCTGCTACGTTATCGTGGTAGAGAATTCTATTAACACCCAGCGCGACTTGGGGATCGTCGAAACCAGACCCGAAAGCTTAGAATTGCAGTAGTGTGACGGAAATGCTTCTGCTGCAGACATACATAGTGCGTTGTTTGTGCTACGTTTATACATGTCGTGAATCTTGTAGTGTTGGTTGTACTCATATTAGGTTTGGTTGTACTCATGTGTTGTATTGTATTGTCTTAGGTATTTTTGGATTTTGGTTTCCGCACTCTGTCAATAAAATATACCATTGTTCAATTGTACACGTGCCGTAGCGACCTTCATTACATCCAGCTCACCTCTCTCCAGAAGCAGATTCGGCCTAAGGTGATCACTGCTATTCGAACCTTGGCTGCAGGCTGCAGACTGCAAATGCAGACAGCACATGTCGGTTGCAGCTCCATGACTGGTTTTCTATGTAGTAGTATGGATTTCTGGGAAAACATTCCTAATGCTGGCTGCGGATGACGGCTGCCGTACAGAAATCCATACCAATGCGTAGCTAAACAAGCGGTTGACTGAAAGTGATTGGCACAATGATTCGGGGTCGAAGACCACCATACCAGACAGAAGATCTACGCAACTCATCATCTGCATCATTGACCAGATCTCATACAGTGCCACCACAATGTTACGATTTAGCACTGTTACTTGTTTTGTTCATTCCCACTCATAAGATTTGTTGCATAGTTATAATAAAACTATTAATTGAGGAATTCGTATGTCATAACTCTGAGGTAGTGGCACCAGTACCTACCTACCTACAGTACCTACCGAATCAAGTGGAGTCGTGTGCTAGGATCAATTTGTATGCGCACCAAACTATATGGTTAAAGAAGCCTCGGTTGCCACACTTCCTCGGGCTATACACATCAGATATAAAGTCTCATCATCGATATTATTAAGTAACGAACCTATCCGAACTCTAATACTTCTTGATTTAGAACACACTCCATCACCGGATTTGTCCCGCTGAGCTGAGTACCTATGTTTGAAATTATATAGGTAGGTAGTTAGCTAATGTGGTGAAGAAAAATAGCAATAATGTTAAAGACATTGTTTTTATTAGACCGCTTACTACAGCCGTTATCTTCTAGGAGACTGTGTCCTTTTCATTTTTCTGTTCAAAATAATAAATATTCTGTTCAAAAGATATAACCGTCTTCGTGTCCTATATCTTACATTTTTGTCGTTCAACGTTATAGGTGGTTCTTCTTTTTTCTCAAGAGTCATCGTTGATTTTGGGATAAGGTTTAGATTCCTTCTCCGATACCTACTGGCTGAATTAAGGCATTGCTTATCGTTCTTTCTTTTGTCTTCAATTTCATCTATTTTCCGTAATATATCGTTATTCTGTTGGACAATACGATCTGCTACAGATTTTATTTGCGCTAAATCACTGTTCAATTTTGGTAATTGAATTTTATTGACGAGCTCAAACTTTTCGCTTATTGCATTAACGGCCTGCATTAGGCTATATTTTTCCTTGTCTTTTTCTTTATTTATGTCGGAACCACTACTAGTGTGGGTGCTGACAAAGTTCTGACACAGTGAACACTTCCATTGGTAGCCTTTGTCTCCACCATCTCGGTGCTCCTTCACAGAATCGTTGATACATCTCGTGTGGAAACAGGACTCGCATATTCCACATTTGAGACCTTCGCCACTACGAAGTGAACGCTGACAACGTTTACATATCATCCTGTAAAGAAGAATATTTGGTTACTGAGTGAGGTTATTAAACACCTCTAAACCTGTTTAAATGAAGGCTAATTTTACTCTTTCTGAAATGTTTGCCTCGTTTTAAATTAAAACAAAAAGCTTGATCAGCTTCATAATGTTTCCACTGCTGGGACGTACTCGTAGATCTCCTCTCTCTCTCTCTGAGACGGTATATGTGTGTATGGGCGTCAAAGGGAGAGGAGAGCACCTTTTCAGAAATTCTATTGTGAATTTATTTAGATGAATCGGATCACTATCAATTTATGGTGATAATAACTATAACATAATTTCGCGTAAGGTAGAAATGCGTATTGTGTCCTACAGGTCACTAGTTTTCAGGATGTCTATAGTAAGGTAATATTGGTTGCGTTGTCGAAAGGCTATTGTGTGATATACTTACTGTATTTTTTTAAAGAATGACTGTACCAGTTGAGTACTGTTACATATGGTAGAGGCAGGTACAGTCTAACATAATGGTTTGTATCTGTTTTTATCTGATAAATAAAAATAAATAAATAATTTAAGTAGGTACAAAAATGATGATAACCTTTGATGAATGATGACCTTTGTTCAAATTCCGTGGACCTATTGGAAACCACAGATCTAATACAGAAGACACTTGGGTTGCGAATAACTGAATACAATTTTTAAACAAATCACATTTGGTTCAGATTTCTCTGATATTACTTGTGCCGAAACCGACATAAAAACAATTTGCAAATAAACACAAGTTGTAGAACATTATAAAATAAACTAAAAAAATAGTAAAAATCTACATAAAAACTTCAAAACATTGTAAACCTGTCAACGTTTGTACATCACATGACAATATACTTTTTAAATTGTTCGGAGGATAGATAAAAATGAGATTTTATTAACTTTTGCAGAGATAAAATTCTGAAAACACACATAAATTAGGAACATTTTTTTATGGTATTTTTTTTAATTTTACGTGCATAAACAATAAAACTAATAAATATGACAACCATATACAAACGGAAAATTCATCCACATTTTTACATGACAATGGGAAAAGTGTCCAAAACGCTGGCACCATTTTTTCTTTCGTCATTCATTCGTTAGAAAAGCCCGGCCCTCTGATTGTTACCCAAAACCTGGAGAGTTGCCTAAAACCTGGAAGCAACTGAGTGATATAGCATTTAAAAAGAAGGTAAAAAGTTATCTGGCAGATAAAGCTTACTACAGTTTTAATGAGTTTTTTAATGACAAATTTTGAATTTTTGTGACATACTAATCAATTTAATTTTTTATTATTTATTAGACATTTTATTTTAATTTTTTACTCAGTTTGACATTCTACGTAGACGTATTATTTTATTTTGACTTCTATTAGTATTACATTTTTATTTTTTATCAGACTTTAATGACACGCTAGAATGATTTTATATTAATTTAATATTGTATTCTTTAGAAAATATTTGCATGCCATTGTTTAAGGCAAACATGACGATCTGTGCTCTATTTTAACATCTCTTGCATGCTGACAATTTATTGTTATATATGTATTGTACTCATGTTTGGGCAAATAAATGATTATCTTATATTATCTGATTACACGAAGAGTCGATCAGCTGTTAGCTGATATCCTGAAAAACTCGATGAGGGCTCGGACCCTATAACCCTAGTGTTTCAACCCCAAAAGGTGTAAGATAATTTTGTAAGAGATATTTACACCGTTTGGGTTAACCTATCAATACCCGCCAAACGAGACACAATAGTAAGACAATAACAGCGCGGTCCTATGAGACCGGTCGGGGATTCATGAATTAAGCAGAAGAAGAAGGTGTAATGGCGCAAGGGTGTCGACACACGTTGCGTTCCACACCAAAGGCCTACCAAACTTCCAAGGCACTATGGTCATCCGGTCTGGTCTCTTCCCATCGTCACGTGCCAAGCCATTGCGTTCTATGGTTCAATCAACCACAGTATAATCAGGAACGCAACAAAGACCTAAATTAATATGGTAAAGATTGAAGATTAAAGAGTATGAATAAATAAGTAATAAAGACCTATCATATGGCGTTTTTAAACGGTTTTTTTTTTCACTTCCAAAAGCGCTTGGGATTAAATACCTACATAATTTATATAACAAGTTGGGTGTGCTTTGTTAATCGCTCTCCGGATTCACTCATGATGCTATTGTAATAGGCATAATCAGCCTTATAATTTTACCATCATTAAGACTCTGGCCTGCTCTCTAGAAGAGGGAATGGACCGTAATCCACCAAGAGAGTCTAGCGCAGGTTGCAGAATGTCACATGTTTCCTCACAATATTTTCTGCAACTGTTTTGGGAACAGAGGTGATAAACTAAATTACACGAAAGATAAAGCGCCTGCCTGTATTTGAACCTACGATGTACAACTTGTAAGCTTGTATTACAGTTACCATTTACTCCCTGCCATTATCGAGTAAATAATGTTCGTATTTTTATGCCATTGATTCAGTCACCGCAGTATCATATCTTTTGAATACTTATTTGAAGCTAATTGCATTACATTGTCTAGTCATTCATTGCAACCTACAATAAAGTAGGCGTTTGAAAAACAAAAAAGGAACAATTAGTCTTTTTAGTCCAGTCATTTCACCCAGCTGGAAGCATAATTGCATTACAAATTAGGGCTTTCAATCCGGAGTTCCGGAGTTTCGTAACTCCGGAGTTTCGGAGCGATTTTAAGCATTTTTAAAATCCGGAGTTGAAATGGAAAACCGGAGTTGAAACCGGTTTTCAAAAATCATGTAAAAATTATTTACAAAACGACGAAAAACGCATCTTAATTCTTGAGCGTACGTTTTCCGTTGTTTGATTCCTTCTTAAGTCTTTAGCACAACACTTCGGTATTATTCGGTAGTAAAAATTTATCCTTTTGACTTATCTTTAATTGCCTTATCGTTTCTCAAAACGTATTACTAAGAACTTCGATCTCAAAAAAGTAGATTTTATAGGTTCCTTTAAGTTCATGATTACTATTTTATTATTATACTAGCTTTTACCCGCAGCTTCGCTCCCGTCAAATGACTACCCTACATATCCTACGCTACCCTACCCTACCTTCCCTACCTACCCTACACTACCCTACCTACCCTACACTACACTACACTACACTACCCTACATTACACTACACTACACTACCCTACACTACCCTACACTACCCTACACTACCCTACACTACCCTACACTACACTACACTACACTACCCTACACTACCCTACACTACCCTACACTACCCTACTCGACCCTACACTACCCTACACTACCCTACCTACCCGACTTTACCTATTTTTTTTTTTTTTAGAATTTTTCTCTCCGTAAGAACCATCATTGAACTTCAAGGAACATTTTAAAAAAAGAATCAGCCAAATCGGTCAAGCCGTTTTCATGTGATGTCGTGACAACGGAAAACGGGTTTCATTTTTATATATATAGATTGTTACTTGCCAAACAAATGTTTATTTTTGTATGATTGTTGATTGTTTTAATATTATATATTGAGTATTAGTTGTCTACTAAAACGTCTGACTGTCAGACGGTAAATTTTTAAACCAAAAGTTTATTTTTTATTAAAAACTAGCTGACTCGGCAAACGTTGTACATACTGCCATTTAAATTATATGTAACATGCATGATTGTTTACTCCTTGTGTCTGAAAAACCGAGAAATCTTACGGAACCCTATTTTTTTTTTTCAAAACCATATTCAGCCTATGTTACTCGTGGATAATGTAGCTTTTGAATGGTGAAAGAATTTTTAAAAACGATCCAGTAGTTTTTAAGCCTATTTATTACAACCAAATATTATTATAAGTATTATTAAAAAAAAATATTTTATAATGCGTTTAGGTTGTCTATTATAACTTCTGTCGGTCAGACAGTAAATTTTTAAACAAAAACACCGATTCCTTTGCAAATAAAACTTCTATTGATTAAAATAAAGGGCCTTTTTAGTCATTTCTAAGAAAGCTGTCAACTCCGGAGCCAACTCCGGAGTTCCGGATTTGATTGCTCAACATCGTAACTAGCTCCGGAGTTGGTAACTATCCGAGTTTGAAAGCCCTATTACAAATACGAAAGCCGAAAAACGTCCACTGTTGGACAAAGCCCCCCCGCACCCAACCCGCATGTGTCGCCACAATGACCGTTTCATCTCGCATCCATCGCATTACCGAGACCAGGCATTCACATCTTTCGGCTAAAATGATAATGATGAAGCTGGTGGAGCGTACGGTAGAGGTGTGCCCCGCTTGGGCGGAGCACCGCCTCGTCCCCGTGGAGGCAATCGGTGGCAGTGACCTCTCGCGCCGGGCCCTAGTTCAGACTATGGTCAGGAGCGAGTGCAGGCGTTCGCCTCCTTCTGCGAGGCAGTAATGCTAGCGAAGGAGGAGGCCGTTCGCATGAGAGAACGGACGTCCTCACGCCCTAGCCACCGTGATTCCGACCCCGACTACCACCCGCGGTAGACACGGGCTGGCGAACGTAGCGAGGTAGCTCGCCGTCCGGTTGTCCAGCAATCGACCGGACCAAGCACAGTCGTCAACAGCGCGTAGTGATCCACGCGCTCCTCAAAGAGATGTCAGCAACCCTAGGGTCCCAGCAGGGCCGATGCCCATAAGCTAGGACCGCGGGGAATTTCTGAAAAGGAAACCTGTAGTCCTAGAATGCAAGGGGCAACTGAAGGATACAGGTGTGGTTTAGTTTTAATCAGTAAAAGTCTGACACGCCCTCCCGCTCCGCTCAGAGCGGGAGAAGTCGTTAGATGATCACCGCACCTTAAAAAAAGCCCTCTTCTTCTCTCCTAATTTTACCACCAGCATTGCATCATATTGATCTTGACAATATTTTTAAACGATCGATGATCATAATGCAATAAAGTATTGGGTAATGATTGTGCCAATACACTGCGCTTTCTCGTGCCACGTCTTTTTACTCGACCCTCGAAAGATAATATAAGTTCAGTTTATCTACAAAACACAATAATTGTTGTTAAAACAAAAACAAATGTTTAAGTATTTGGATGAATGCACGCACGATTAACAATTTAATCACTTATGTAATTTTTTTATGTTATCTGTAGTGGCCTTGACTGTATAGCCGAATTAAGTAGGTTCGATTCCAACCCAAGCCAAATGTTTGCGTCGTGAACACGATCATTTCTGGGTGTAACTTCATAAAGTATGATTGTTAGGTCATTGTTTAGTTTGGAGGGAAGTGGCGTCCTTCTGTGAGACCGTGATGGTACAGAAGGAGGCCGCCGAGCAGGATCACACTCGCAGAAGGAGGCGTCAGAGAGCCAATCACCTAAAACGCCGAAACCCCGTTTACAATGCTTAACGTTTGAATCCCCGACCGGTCTCATGAGACCGCGCTGTCATTGTCTTACTATTGTGTCTCGTTTCGCGGGTAGGAGAAGAGTTAAGGTAGGCGGGATACCGAGGTCACGGGCTCTCAGAAAGGGGACTCTGTCCGCTCAGTGAGTGACTTCGGGAAGGACGGCGGCACATTGGTCGGTCACGTGCTGCCGTGCACAACAAGGAACAGGGGAGACTCTTCAGTCTTCTCATGGATGTGCTCTGACAAGCGTTGTACAGAGGGGGTTCCAGGGTGGTCTTTTAAGAGGACACGGGGCCCTCTCCCATTTGCAGATGGTGATCACCGGGGTACGGTGTAGGGCATTCAAACTCGGATAGTTACCAACTCCGGAGCTAGTTACGATGTTGAGCAATCAAATCCGGAACTCCGGAGTTGGCTCCGGAGTTGACAGCTTTTTAGTAATGAATAAAAAACCCCCTTTATTTTAATGAATAGATGTTTTATTTGTTAAGGATTCAGTATTTTCGATTTAAATTACTGTCTGACAGACCGAAGTTATGATAGACAACTAATACGCATTATAAAATATTAAAACAATCATAAAAAATAAACATTTGTTTGGCAAGTTACAATATAAAAATAATATCAATAATTTTGGAAATGAACCTAAAGGTACCTAAAAATCTACTTTTCTCTTTTTTTCGATAAGATATTTAAAGATGAGTCAGAAAGAGAACTTCTAAGCTTCGTGCAGAAAAAGCTTGCTGCCGAGAATGTTCATTCTGACCACGCTCGTCGGCACAGCAGATAGTGGTACCTACTCATACACGCCGAGCACTACCGAATAATACCGAAGATTTGTGCTAACTAAGGAATCAAACAACGGGTTACGCTCAAGAATTAAGACGCGTTTTTCGTCGTTTTGTAAATGTTTACATGATTTTTGAAAACCGGTTTCAACTCCGGTGTTTTATTTCAACTCCGGATTTCAAAAATGCTTAAAATCGGTCCGAAACTCCGGAGTTACGAAACTGCGGAACTCCGGATTGAAAGCCCTAGTACGGTGGTATCTTAGGGCTATTACGCACTGTCGACTAGTCGCCGGCGACTCAGTCCCTCGGCGACCGAAACATGGGAAACTAGGGCCGGAGACCGAGCCGAGCGACAGTATTCCAAGTACATTCGTGCAGTGTCAAAACTCATTGTGCGCGGCCGTCCGATCGTTACGACAGTTGCTCGCAGTGTGAATGCTTTCATTTGAAACCGTGCTCCTATTGGTCGCCGGCGACCGGCAGTTGCCTGTGCGTCGCCACTGCGCGGCGAGTCGCCGAGTCGCCCGGGCAACCGGTGACTAGTGCGTAAACACCTATTTAAACTATACAATATTACAGTCGTCGACAACTGAGTCGCCGGCGACTAGTCGACAGTGCGTAATAGCCCTTAGAGCCATTACGCACTGTTGACTAGTCGCCGGCGACTTAGTCGACGGCGACTGTTACTTACTATAGTTTAAATAGGTGCTTGCGCACTAGTCGTCAGTCGCCCAGGCGACTCGGCGACTCGCTGCGTTGTGGCGACGCACAGGCGACTGGCGGTCGCTGGCGACCAATAGAAGCACGGCTTCAAATGGGAGCGTTCACGCAACTGTCGTAGCGACCGGACGCCGCGCACAATGAGTTTTGACACTGCACGAATGTACTTGGAATACTGTCGCTCGGCTCGGTCTCCGGCCCTAGTTTCCCATGTTTCGGTCGCCGAGGGACTGAGTCGCCGGCGACTAGTCGACAGTGCGTAATAGCCCTTAGTGAGGTAAGAATCAAACACCCCCTGGACAATTGTGTAATATTTATATAGTTTTGTGTACAATAAAGAATTAAGAATTAAATAAATAATTAATATTAAGAATAATAGGCTATGTTTCTACGGAAAGAAATAGGGATTAAAAGTATTAACTTTCAACCCGTTCCTTAGGGAATTTCAGACCTAGAATGACATTTTAAAAACGATTTGATGGCAAATCACAAAATAATGAACTTACAATAGGCGTAGACAGTAATTGCCCACTTAGTTAATCATATCAACTAACGTGTACACGTCGCCTAATCTGCCAGATGATACTGCTTTCTAGATAAGATAAGAGGAAGTAGATGTAATGTACGGTCGGCAACAAAAGTAGACTGATTCGTGACTGACTCCCGTCGGTCATACCTGTGTTTTACAAGCAAAGTGTTCTTAAAAAGTGCACTCTGTTAGAAATCTAGTACCAATCTAAACCTTATAATTTATTCTTTAGCTCTACGTAAATAATCTATTTTTATTTGTAACTGAGCTGCTAGCATAGCCGTGCTTGAGGAAGGCTTGTGTAGGTAAATCAGCTATCAGAAATTATTATCTTTTAGCTAGATCATGATAATTTTCAAATGATAATCGAATTTTGTTGCTAACTGTACAAACCACGCGCTGCTTTGTACTGAGTACATTCATTATACAATAGGTATCTTCTATTATCTGTATATACTCGTACTGTGGCATAAATATGCAAGTATGTAGGTATCTACTCGTAGATAGATAATATACAGTCATACGAGTATATGATTATAACCACGTTATAACCATTAGATAGAAAATTCTAGTTGATACTAGTGAATTGCAATAGGTAGTACAACGACATTATTTTGTACGTTTCTGTGCCAGCGATTCCTATTATTGTGAGATTGAGTCATTATCGTAGCTTATTGTCGTCTGGCCATTAGTTAATTGTTTAAATTGTGTCATTAGACAAAGTACGTTATATATAATAGGCACCTAGAGACAAAATAGACAATGAAAAAATTACGAAATTACAAACTGTACGAGTGCGTATGTTACGTTTACTATTTTTGTGGTGGGTAATCATCCAATGACTTCTTCCGGTCTAGGCGGAGCGAAAGGGCGTATCACATTTTTATCGACTAAAATCACACGAGTCCCTCTGTTGCCCTTTGCATTCTAGGATCGCGGGTTTCCTTTTTGGAAGTTTTCTGCGGCCCTAGTGAGCATCAGGCCAGCTCCCCTACGGTTTTACAGACATTTCTTACAGGCGTGCGTGGACCACTATGCGCCGTCAATGACTCTGGCTCGGTCCGGACGGTAACGAATGTGACGTAGTGTGGATAATACCTAGGTACTTCCTCTGTAATCCTGGAATGGCACGAGTGCGTTGAGATCAGCATAAATAGATAAAGGAACGTTTAACTTTGATCATTGAGGAAATGCGTAAGAGTGGATGAAGTCAAGATGTGCATGATGAAGATGATAATAGATAATAATGAAGTGAAAGAGTAGAAGGAACAGAACCTAATTCATTGGTAGAACTAACAAGGTCTGCTTAAAGAATTGGAGAAAACATACAAATCCTGCTGTTGATGCCAATATCCAGTAGGTACACCTATAGATAGATAATAAGTTTGACACTCACTTTAATTAAGTTTATCGATACATAATAGTGATAACGAAACGCAACCAAAATACTACATAGATGCCAGCGAAGGTCAAACGTATCCAACAGAATACTTTATAATTTACTTATCTGTAGAGTATAATTTTGTGTTTCAACGTGAGATTGGTGTTGAAAATTAAACGTTGGTAAACAGTAGTTTATTCATTGTAGTGTAGGTACGTATTCATAGGCCCATGCCAATTATTATTAAATAGGTACCTATGTTGCCTATGGGCCGCATGTGTAGACGAGCTGAGGGCTAAGACCGTTTTCACATTATCCGATCCGATATCGGTGGATCGGATAATGCGAATACGCTCTTAGAGAGCCACTTATTGGACATAACAAATGAATGGCAACATCGTGGTCTGCCACGATGTCGCCGAGGCGAAGGTGGAGAGATGAGCTGGACTGCTGGACAACTACCGGAGAGACAGCCTGCAATGGCTGAGGATATACTTACGTATGTGGAAAAGGAAGAGGGAGGCGTTCGCCCAGCAGTGGGGCATACATAACACAATATAGAGAGGTAGTTACAGGTAGGTCTCAGATACTTTAGATACCTACGGTATTGAGTTATTATGATTAGGTATAGCCAGAACTTTCAAATTACATACCTAGTAAGTTGGTAATAAAACTCAACCTATCGCCACTTTAGCGTTCCTAGTTACAATACATGTTTGGAACTATTGAATCAATATTGATTCATTCAATAGTTCCAAACATGTAACTAAGGTAGTAACACTTTTGTATAGTACTGCCTTATAATACTTTTGTTCAATTTTTGAATTGTCAGCAGCTCACTCGACACGTGCATGACGGTGCCTGCCAGGGCTGCGGGATTATTCGAAAGAGTTTTCGTGGCAACTGAAGGAACATTAAAAGCCACACGACTTTTACTCAACAAAAGTCTGATACCTATCGTTCCATCCACAGTGGAAAAAGTTATACAATGATTACTTAACCTAAAACGAATCGGACTTGCACAAAAATCACTTTTGTTGTATGGGCTCTCCTCTGTGAAGATTTCAACTCTCTAGCTACCAAGGTTTGTGAGATACAGCCTGAAGACAAACAGACGGACAGAGGGTACCTGGTTTTAGTGGCCCTTGGACACAGAACCCTAAAAAAGAACAACGTACAGCACATCTTAATTCACTTGCCATCTCTACCCGCCCCATTGCATGAGAAGATTGCGTATTGTATGGAAGTAAACTACCATTAGATAGGCAAATAGATATTTACACTAAAATATACGAGTATGTCACTATGCGCAGTGTAATGAGTGTAACATTTTATTGACATACTCTGCTGATAACATACATAACAATGCAATGCAATTTGATCGGAGTAATGGCACTTTATGCATGCTAGCTATGATAGATATTGTTTTTTTTTTTATTTGAATGACTTATCGATTTGCTTCGCCAATAAGCTTTTTATAATTTTTATGAGCGTGGAAAGGGCTGCTTGCGGTCATGGAGAGGAGCGGTTGGGACTCGAGGTGGCACTGCACGAGGCAGAGGCCATTCGGGAACTCGCCATCATCGGGTTCCCGAATAACGGTAGGATGGGCTCACATCGGCGTCGGGTCGACGATGAAGTACCTGGGACTCGTCCTCGACAACCGGTGGAAGTTTGAGAAACACTTCCCACGTCTGACTGGAACGGGCTGGGGCTGCCCTCAAGCGGTTCCTGCCCAACCTAGGGGATCAAGACGCATCTTGCTGGAGACGTCCCAGGTGTCCCGTCGATTTCAACAACTTTTCCCGACATTTGAGCTAACCTGACTTTCCAGAAGTTGGACATCCTGATAAACTCTTTACAATTAGACAAACAATTAAAACCATCGTCTCACGTGGAGGCAGATGGTTGCATCCTGAGCCGGAAGCAGTTCCAGCTGCCAACTTTAACTAAAGGTTTTCTGAAAATATTTCCCTGCAGGGCAAAGGCATTCTTCCGTAGTTAAAGAAAAATCACTAACTACTAAGCAGTTCTAACAAGGCCAATATGCAATTTGAGATACTAGTAGAAGTCGCATAGCTACGTGTTCCCATCTCGTGCATGAGAACCCGCCGTAACTATGTGTATTAGAAAAAACCATCCATCAAACATAATATCTAATCTTATTGGGATCCACTCATTTCTGTGAAAAATTAGATTTTATATAAGTAAATAATAGAATCGGCAAACGTTACTCTTCCATATATAATTTATCAAAGCAAAAAAGGGGGTGGGGGTAGGAGGGTAAAATAGTCTACAACCAATTCTCAACCTACCTACAATAATATCATTAAAAAAAATCGTAATAATCGGTCAAGCCTTTTCGGAGGACCTCGATAACAAACATTGTGACACAAGATTTTATATATTTTTAATGACCATGTTTACCTACATAATTTGTTTCTTAATCACACATTAAAAAACTAGGTCTTTCGCATTTGTTTAAAATTTAGAATTTCTTAATAATTGAAGGCAGTTTAAGTAAATACTTCTACCTATGTAGGTATGTCGTTATATTGTTATTAAGGTTTCTTGTACCTATCAATGAATTTGTTATTATTAAAGATAACCTTGTGATAAGATTGTCATTATTAACTATTGAAGGCCACATGAGAGATAGTATGTGAATTTTGGAATTTAATAAAATAAAATGATAATTGGTATTGTATTTACAAAGTAGTATATTTTAAACAATATTATCAGATAAACAGTCAGTTTTATTATGCAATATTCATTGTAAATCACCTTAAGTGTTCAAAAATTGGAATTCATGTACCATGATCTTCATACTTCATATAGACCCAAGTATACCCAAAAGATAATATAATCTTGTTGCTTAGTATCTAATATAAAAGTAGCACCCAAAGTTCCTTATATTAAATTACAAATTGGCGTGATATTTCTTGTATGGAGCCAAGCCAGCAGCAATCTTGCTGCCTAGATCAGGATGTACCTGGGTGAACATCTTGATGGCTCGTTCTTGAATAAAGCCAGCAGCGTCCTTCAAGTGACCCACAATGTTCTCAACAACACGCTGTTTGGCGCCATCATCGAACACCTTCTTGTAGAGCTCTGTAGCTTGGGAGAAGTTGTCCTCGGTCTGGCCAGAATCAAACCTGTCAACGTCTCCGCTGACATTGTACCTGGGCTGCAGGCGCTGTGCTCGTGGGCACTCCTGTGGGCCTGAGAAGGAGTT
This sequence comes from Mythimna separata, assembly GCA_030763345.1. Classification (NCBI taxonomy): domain Eukaryota; kingdom Metazoa; phylum Arthropoda; class Insecta; order Lepidoptera; family Noctuidae; genus Mythimna; species Mythimna separata. The sequence continues at coordinate 12,475,492 of CM061167.1, read as the reverse complement.
GGGGAAGTAGTTGGGGCATCCGTCCTGGTTGTTGATAGTTTGTGGTCCATCACGCTGATAGTTAGCCACGGTGACGCGGTAGGGGCAGTTCACTGGGATTTGCAAGTAGTTAGCTCCTAGGCGGTGACGGTGAGTGTCGCTATATGAGAATAAACGGCCCTGCAACATCTTGTCAGGAGATGGCTCAATACCTGGCACCAGATTAGCAGGACTGAATGCAAGTTGTTCAACTTCAGCAAAGTAGTTCTTAGGGTTTCTGTTTAAGACAAGTTTGCCAACTTCAATTAGAGGGTAATCCGCATGGGGCCAAATCTTGGTCAAATCAAATGGATTGAACTTGCTGCTCTCCGCTTGAGCCATTGTCATGACTTGGATGTACATTGTCCATGTTGGGAACTCACCCTTGGCAATAGCATTGTAAAGGTCTCTAATAGAATAGTCAGGGTCAGTAGATGCCAGCTCACCAGCCTTATCAACTGGCAAGTTCTTAATTCCCTGGTTGGTCTTGTAATGGAATTTCACCCAGTGTGCCACACCTTGAGCATTAATAAGCTTGAAGGTGTGAGATCCGTATCCGTTCATATGCCTGTAACCATCAGGAATACCACGATCACCAAACAAGTATAACACCTGATGTGTTACCTCTGGCCTCAATGTGATGAAGTCCCAGAACATGTCAGGATCCTTAAGATGAGTGGCAGGGTTCCTCTTCTGAGTATGAATAAAACTAGGGAACAAAGTAGGATCCCTGATGAAGAAAATAGGTGTGTTATTACCAACAAGATCCCAGTTACCATCATCAGTGTAGAACTTTACAGCAAACCCTCTAGGGTCACGGACTGTGTCAGCAGAGCCACTCTCACCACCAACAGTAGAGAATCTCACAGCTATTGGTGTAACCTTTCCAACTGTTTCAAAGACTTTGGCAGCACAGTATTTTGTGATGTCATGAGTCACTTCAAAGTGTCCGAATGCTCCGGCACCTTTAGCATGCACAACGCGCTCTGGAATGCGCTCTCGGTCAAAAGAAGAGATCTGGTCAAGGAAGTTGACATCTTGCAGCAGAGCTGGGCCATTCTTTCCAACAGTTTGAATAGCAGTTACAACTCCAACAGGTGCTCCAGTCTTTGTAGTGATGTAGCCGGGAGAATCCTGAAACATGATAAATAAAATATTTAGTAAAATAAAATATATACCGGTAAGTAGTGGAACACACACCTATTATGTAAATGAATTGTTAAATAAATCTTGTTGAGATAACTTGTCACACATGTTCACAATATTAAGTAATATGTTAATTCGCAATGCATTACAAGGTGAACACCAAGAGGTGTATAATTGAAGTTAAAATGAACATGTTCTAGATGCAGTCACTGGCACAAATTCATTCACTAGTGCTATGTTATAAACACTTAAATCATACAAAGATTTATCAAAGTGAAAAACAAATTATTATTTATCAAAAAGTATAAGCACTTATTATGTTTACACTAAATTCTTGGTAATCAACTCAAGGGCAAAGATCAATGTAATAATGAGTATGTGGGGCACGAGTTTTACTAATATACACACAATGCTCAGCATTACACAGTAAAAGTTAATGCAAACAGCTAATGTCAAAATTAATATTCTTAAGTTTAAAGTACATTCGTCGAATTAGCTCACAAGTTATGAAGGGTAAACACAGTACGCGTTAACGAAGCACTATATTACAATGTTGTTCACTGCCTAAATTATCACTATCAGTAAAATTTGAACTTACTTTTAGAGTTTTCTTGAAATTAACAAGCTGGTCAGTGGCAGGTTCCCTTGAAGCCATTTTGGATTGGTTGTAAGCGTTTGTTGTCAATGAAACGGAGCGGCGCACTGGACGCGTACCGCGAGCACAAATACCGCTCAAGCTACGTTCGTCCCTCTTATATAGAATTTCCAGCGATAAACGACTATCATGCCAAACAAGTGCGACTGGTGACCGATACACTGTAAGTATACGTATAAGCTTAAAAAATATAGGTACCTACAACTGTGTTATTATTCCTGTGCAACTACTTATATTTTGTTTTGAATCTCCCATTTCCAAATTAGAAAATGTTACAACTTTTAAAATGTTCCTCTTTCCTATTACTAACGCCTAATAATAATTCGTAGGTACCTACTGGCTAAGTTTGTTTTATTTATATAACGCTATAAAAAAATATGAATAAAAGTTAGTTTATGATAAGTAATATAAAATTACTTTTTGACAGTTTAATAAAATGACATCTAGTCGCTATGTCATATTTGTAGTTTTTTTGAATGGCTGTGTAAAATGTATGCACAGATCATAAAGTAAATCAAACTTTTAATCGTTTTGCATACCTCCTATAGAAGTACAGACTAATCCCGTACACAGCCTAAGTTCTTACCAATTAAGAGCAAATTTTAATTTGTGCATGATGCAAGAACAAACATGAAATCTTGTGCGTAATGAGATTCCCCAAAGGCAAAAACAATGCATTACCTACCTACTATAAAAACTTGCATCCCCTTTATAACCCCCAAAATAGACGAGTTTTCGACATATTTTTGTATCCTTGGTGTTAAGTTCTGTTATTTCAACAAGTTCTTATTTATCTTATTTTATTTTAATGCAGAGTATTCGGTACTTAGGTAGAAACCAACCTATTTGTCCTTCAAAAAAAGCCTGTGTTATTTTCAATCATCGAATGACTTCTTTCGCTCTAGGTGAAGTGGGAGGCCAGGTCACACTTTTACTGACTAAAATCACACCAGTGTCCTTCAGTTGCCCTTTGCGTTTTAAGACTACGGTTTCTTTTTAAGAAATCCTCGCGTATAAGACCTGATTTTATTTACATAGATAGATAGGTATAAATAAACAAATAAATAGGTACAAGTAAATACTAAATGATTTGCTGAAAACTCGTTTTTTTTATATCTGCTCTAATTTAGGAGACAGACATGAATAATTTACATAAATAAATGAAATTATACGGTCTATCGCGCATAGGTCTGCCAACATTTGAAATGTCTCATCTCCCTTGATAGCGTACCTGTTTTCTATTGTTTTTATTCATTGATGGAAATTTTTGTTTTAAACTGAAATCACGAATGTTGTTTTTTTTTAATATCGATTTAATTATATCTGTGAAAAAAGCCGGTAGGTACTTAGGGGTAATGTATTGAGACAAGTGGATTAAAACGGATCGAATAGACTATTTAAGGTTATTTATAGGGTTCCGTACCTCAAAGGAAAAAAACGGAACCCTTATATGATCACTTTGTTGTCCGTCTGTCTGTCTGTTTGTCAAGACTCTTTATCTCGGGGACGCGTGGAGATATCGAGTTGAAATTAAAACGATATACTTAGATCGGCGGTCCCTTGAAGCTGTGCAAAAATCAAACTGGTAAGTTTAGGAAAAAAACATATAGCCGTTTATATCGCAAAAAACGTATCTACATTTTGACACACTCTAAGGAATCAAAATTCATAGGGTACTCTTCTCGTTGACCTAGAATCCTGAAATTTGGCACAAATATAGGGAAAAGTCTAAATACTGAAAATTTGTAGTAGTAGTAGTGTGTACGTCACTAGAAAAAAAATGTGAAAAATCTTAAAGACTCCATTCGAGAATAATTTTCATAGGTAAGTTGGTACGGAACCCTTAGTGTGTGTCTGACTCGCACTTGCTCGCCAGACTTTTTAGTATTTATAGAGCGTGTGAACTGAAGGACCACTCTGGCTCAGCAAAATAAGATCGTAGGATTTACCTAGTAAACTAAAAACCCAACCGAAAAATAACCTAACGGAACACCTATAGAAATATAAAAAAAAGTGTCTATGGATGCATCAGTGCGGTCCTTTGGTTTTCACAGACTACCGAAACACTACCGAAACAGGAACCTGGTCCGGAACAGGTCCTGAAAAATACGTGTCCGGTGAGTACCATGCAGTGCGTGGCAGGCGTTAAGTGAGAAGGAACGCCGTGGCGGCGTGGCGTATCCTGTGGCATTATTAGTATGCAAAAATAAACGTGTTTTCTTTTTCTAGATGGCCGATTTTGGGAGTACTATATTCTGCATTTTTTTTTAATGCGTTTAAATTTAATCTCCTTATCTGAGTATCACGTCGTTCAACTAAAACTTTCTCATTGTTGTTGGTTTTACTCCATTTACCTTCAATAATGGTACTATTTTAATGGAACAGACAGACATTTGATATGATACATTGGTTGGCAACTATGTGGCAGCTATTAACGCCCACCTCCAGGAGGGAGACTAGCTAACTAATAATTATTAAAGCGTTTCTAGACATCCGTCAATTGCAATTTGGTCCTGTAAGACTGGCCGTAATTTTGCTAATATGAGAATTACTTACAAGATTTTTTTAAATACAATTACTTAATTGACCCCTTACAACATGAGCCAACCATCCATCAACATGTAGTCAAACTTTGTGGTTTCTCTTTCTTCAGTTTTACACCGAAGACTGGTGTTAGGGATATCATTTTAGTTACTGCGGCTCTGGACCACAAAGGGTAGTACAAAAAAAGAAAACGAACGAGTATATCGTTTTCTTCTTGTTTGCATAGTTCACTGACATTCGTTGCTTCTCCGGTAGGCACGTTGTTTTATGTTACGCAAATGCGACAGCCGAGGTCGCCGACATAGCCCGAAGAATCGTTTTAAGCGGCAGTGGACAGGGCACATTACTTGTACTCTTGGAACAGATGGTCTGCTTGTAGAACAGGCGGTCGATGGGGCCGAAAGGTTGGAGAGGTGACCGTGCAGACACCTGAAGACGCAGTGTTGGAAAACTTGCCATAAGGTGAACCAATGACCTGGTGAGATTTGCGGCAATGAGATGGATGCGAGACTCATGGGACTGTTCGTTGTGGTGACACTTGGAGGAGGCCTAGATACAAAAGTAGCCCTCTTTCAGCTGTTCGGATGTAGTTGTTGACTTGCGACAAATTTCTACACACACAGTTGGGTACCGTATGATTTTGCATGAATTTTTACTCTGTCTTGAGAAAATAATTTGCAATTCAATCGTTTGACAACTGTAAAACCAAGAATAGGTACTGTATAATTGGAATCACTTATTGCATGTGGCTTAAAGTTACATGCTGAAAGGACAATGGAATAGATATGCCTCGGTATGAGTAACCTTGGTTTTCCTGCGGAAACTCCATATTTCCGCAGGACCAAGGTTACCAAAGTTACTCACATAGTACGATTTGTGGTAATCCGGGTGTTTTTAGTGTTCCGTACCTACCTCAAAATGAAAAAACGAAACCCTTCTAGGATCACTCTGTTGTCCGTCTTACTGTCTAGAGGACGTAGGACTCCGCTCAAATGGTGTCCCATTCTCCTTCGCCGGAATGCTCACTAGTATCTTTATAATTAGCTCCTTAATCCTTCGAGCATCTACTTGTTTATCTTAAAGAACGCTTGCAGTTTGTCTATGACACACATTCTAAGTCCTTGTGGTCATAAACTTAGTATTCGTATGCATTCCACTTTGTTCTTTGACAAGTCTTTCACAATTCAAACCGCTCGTTTATGGAATACGCTACCCAAAGAAGTGGGGCCAAACCTAATAGAAAAAAAAATCGTTAAGAAGCCTACCACTTTAATTCTTTATCTCCTTTCTCATTTGTACCTATGTTTGACACTTATTCGTATCATATCTGGTCTTATGTAGGCAATATATATCTTATTATTTTTTAAATTTATTTGTTGTATTGTACAGCAGCAGCCCTAAATATATTTCCTCTCATTCAGTCCATCGAAAGTTGTCAGTGAGATATTGCCCTGTGCGATAACACCGCCTATAGTACCTACACTTACTATTATAAATGTTTAAGATGTACAACAAAGTATACAATAAATAAATAATAATTATACCATCATAGGTGATTTTTCTCTTACCCTTATTACAATTAACTTCTTCTATCTTCTTAACCTATATCGATTTGACTGTAACGTTGTCTGATCAATAAGAAATGACCTAGATATCAGCACCCACATTGCCCTAGTTGTAGTCGTAGAAGGCACAGTTAGTTATGCACGCTGAGCAGGAGGGAAGGTGATGCTTGACCGTGAAGGTTTTCCATTCTGGCACTTTTTTTTAGGTGGAAAATCATCAATATGATGTTTTCTGCTCTGGGCGGTGGGCGTGTCCGACTTCTGCTGACTAAAACCCACTCCTGTTCCTACTTTGCCTTAATTCCAGGGTCCCGAGGTTCTCTTTCGTTCAACCCAGGTTCCACACTGGCACTGTGTTCGGGATGGGCCATTTAGCCAGATTGTACGTATGCAGCATCCAACCTGACCCTGTGGTAGGTACAAATCCTATTAATATTGTAAGTTAATGTATTATGATAGCTATAATCAAATAACGGCCTGGACCATGCCCATTTACAACAAATTATATGTAATCTAAGCTTTGCAAAGAATGTACTCGTCCAGATAAGCTGCTGATATAATTTTAGTTTTGTTTTTACGTTCTTAGATAAACAGAAAAGACTCAATGGCTTTGAAGGACTGTGCATTCATGCATTTCAATAAGCGAAATTGTTATAAACATGCACAATTATTGCATGGAGGAGCTCGTGGCTAGATAATAACAGCCACACAGGTCGATCTTCAAGGTTAAGCAACGCTTGCCTAGGTTGGTCTGTGGATGGGTGACCATCTTAACATAACGAGTTTCCTCCGTGCCTCGGAAAGCACGTTAAGCCGTTGGTCCCGGCTGTCATTTGTAGATCTTTGGCAGTCGTTACGGGTAGTCAGAAGCCAGTAAATCTGACTCCAGTCTTGCCATGAAGTACCGTGTTACCCCAGCTAATGGGTTGTGGAGGTCTGGTAGGCAGCCGCTCCTCGTAAAATACTGGTATTCAGCTAAATCCGGCTTGACTGGAAGCCGACCCCAATATAGTTGGGAAAAGGCTAGGCAGATGATGATGATGCACAATTATTGCATATATGCACGGTCCAGGTGCCCGTGCGCGCGGTAAATAGCTGTACGCTAAAACGTTTCATCATAATCACGGAGACACCGTCAGCTGTTTATTTATAACCACGCCCGGCGCCCGCGCCGCGCTACCGTGAACACGCGATGTTTCTTCTGAAAACAAATAATATTAGAAAACCTTTTATTATTATTGACTGAAACATCGTAACGCTTAATTCAATACTTACCTATATTATTTTCATAATTTCAGCCTAATAATCGTGATCGGATCTGAAATGAAGATATCTTTGTATGTTGTTTTTGTTTTTTTTTAATACAAAGGTTGCTCTTGCAAGACTAGTAGAGAATACCAAGTTACATTATAAGTCCGCTTAAGCACCACTACAGCACATGCAGTTAAGTAAATAATAAACAAATACCTGACTGATTAATGCTGGCGCTAGAAATAGGGATCTCCTTCTTCCTGCCCTTATCCCATATTATTTGGGGTCGGCGCAACATGTCTTTTTCTTCCATTCTGTCCTATCACCCGCCATGCTATCATCAACTCCCTTTTCTTTCATATCAGTCCTCACACAATCCATCCATCTTTTCTTTGGTCTCCCTCTTCCTCTCCATCCGTCCACATGTAAATTCATAACTGCTTTCGTGACATGCGTTTGATCCCTCCTCTTTACATGACCACAGGGATATTAAAAAAAAATGTTTGCTCCTTAATGGGGTAGGCGATGAAAGTCTGTAAGTCGATAATCCTGTTATTTTTGCCGATAGGAAATCTAATCGGGCTCACCACACGGATAGTCTTTATAAAATGAGCCGTAGATACTCGGATCTGATTGGACTTTGATTCGACTCATAATAATTGCTATGACAATAATGTTCTGTGATCAGTAAAAATATTACACAATACGATTATCAATCGCTTTGTGTATTATGTTCCTAAGATATAAGGATTTTTGTAATACTTACCTCGTGATAGTATGCGCAAATTTTGAGCATGTGGTCCTGAATTGGATTCGCAGGCATGCAACTGATAATCTGTAAATGAATGCAATTAAATTGGTTTCAGTATTACTGGACTTGTCTTGTTGTTCGTTGTTTTCGTGAAGTTGTTTTTATCTTTTCAGTTTTTATTTATAGTTATTTGTTACGCAGTCAGGTCTTTTTTATTACTTTTTTTGTATTGCACTTCAAAATTACAACATACATTGGAAAAGAAACCAATACCTACTCATACTCCTAGAGGCGAGTAGGTGCATTGTATGTAACGGGTGATTTTTTGAGAGGTAAGGATTTGATTTTCAAAAAAAAACACAGAAAATTTGAAAAGATAACCGCCATGATAATTCGGTTGTGTAAAAAACCCTACCAAATAAGATGTATTACTCGCCAATATCAGTTATTATGCAGTGAAATTCATTCTTATTTTGGAATCATTATAATTGCACAATGAATGAATTTTTCTTTCTCGCTTGCACCTGTGCAATGTTCACTGTCTTCTTCCTCATAACTCGGTCCGGATCGAGTTATATTGAGTTCAATTTTCTACGTGCGAAAACGAGACGGCAAGAGTTGGAGTAATAGGCGTTAGTTTATAGGAAAGAAAGATATAGATGCGTATTATGGGTTTTAGTTGTTTGAAAAGGTAATCCGTTATTTTTCGGCTTATGATTTTGGCATTGACGACAAATGTTGTATACATTTAAAAAAATCGAAGTAATTGAACAATAGAAGGGTTGTTGACCTTATAGATTTCTGTTTCAAAGTGAACTCGAAAGGAATGGAGTTATATGAAGGCTTCGCGACTGCCAACCTTTAATTTCTCCAATGTTCTTATCACAAAATTGTATGTAAAATATTTTTATCACGTCAAGTTTTTTAATTAAGTATACAAGAAGTTTTTGAAACAATCCAATTATTCGGCGTATCAAGTGTACCAATCGTTATTGTTGTGTTTAATTAGTACAATTAGTTACAAAAAAATTGTTTAAATGTACTCAACAAAATGGTTAATTAAGGATAACTATTGCTGTTTATGGTAAATTTATTTTGACAATTATATGTTCTGTATTAGAATTTATTATTGGTTTCATTTGTTTGAACACTTTTTTTAGACCCTCCTCAGTAACCACACTTTTAGTTTCCGTACCCCAAAAGCAAAAAAACGGAACCCATATAGGATCACTTTGTTTTCCGTCTGTCGGTCAAGACCTTTTTTATCTTGGAACGCGAAAAGGTACAGAGTTGAAACTAAAACTATCTGCGGTCCCTTGAATCTGTGCTAAAACCAAACTTGTAAGTTAGTTAGCATGTTATGTCCCACTGCTGGGCAAAGCCCTTCCTCTCCCTTTTCCACACACGCCTATCCTCAGCCATTGCGGGCCAGTCTCTCCGGTAGTTGTCCAGCTCGTCTCTCCGCCTCTCTTAGGGAAAAGTGTAAAAACTGAAAATTTGTAGTTATGACACAAGAAAAAAATTAGATTCGGAAAAATCTTCAAGACTTAATTCGAGAATTGAACTGTTTCATACGTAAGTTGGTAGGTACAGAACCCTCAGTGCGCGTCAGTCCGACTTGCACTTGCTCAGTTTTTGTTCTTTGTTTTTATTAGTGGCCAGTTCGATTCAGTTCGATTTATTTAACGTGACTTTTTTCAAAATAATGGTTTTGACGTTCTAAATTCTAATTATATCATTATTCCCTTGAGATCGAAAAATAATGCATTATCTCCTTAGGTAATGATGACTTGCTTTATGTAAAGGTTATATGACACATAATCGAGGGCATTATCGAGCAGGTGGTGTAAAAAGAATTTCACACAAATACAGACACGTGCGAAAAACAACTCTTCTTGCAGTCAGGTAAAAACCTACAACTGGTTTTTGTATGGGAGATCATCAGAATCTGCATGTTTTAGTCTAAGCTCGTATAATGCGGATTCGTTTAAATAAAATACTTGCGTGCATTGAAATGAAAAAAAAATAATAATTAGTCCTTCAGTGCTGCACTAAGCCTGCCTAGGAAAATGAAATTAATCCAACGGTGAATTTTTCCGCTCACGCCCCCTCTTTATCTCGTACTTAGTACAAAACCAAAAGTATCCCAGTAGAATAGTACCTAGGCACACATACCATGGACTCGTAAGGTAGGTCTCCGATCAAGACGAACGAGTTATGTCAACATGTCATATTATGGCAATTACAAAAGTAAACAAGTTAATTTCGACCAACTCACTATAACATAGTATCGCGGGTGCTTCGTGTTATCTGGGTTATCATTATTTTGTTTAATTTCGGTTCATTTTATTACTGACGTCAATGATAGAATCATTATGTACTTAGATATAATAACATTAATGGTATCCTGCTGTGGCCTATGGCTGAGCATAATGTGTGACTCGTTTAGCGTGACTGTGTGATCAACACACGCACCATGCTCATTACCTACTCAATGTTTAGAAGAGTTTGGGCTCGACTCAGCCGCTACTCATACAGGTGATAATAACGTTAAAAGGACGCTCCCGTTTCATGTCGTGTTAATCAGTTTGGCACTTTTATTTGATGTAAAAATTGGAGGTTTACTGTGATACCTACCGCGTTTGCACTCGTACATTTGTACGTGTGCAAACGCGAAACATTTGTTTCGCCTAGCCACTCGCCACGCCGCAGTTACCTTTTGCCTCGTTGTTCGACGAAACATTGCGTTGCACGCATTTACGTATACAAAGTATACGAATAGCGAGCGCACAGATTAATTAATATATAAAATAGTAAGCGATCCATTGATGTATAAGCGAGCGCGCTGCTTACACATGCGTACTACTACGCCATTCGCCTCATCACTTACGGGAATGTGTAAATGCGGCTTGACTTGACTATTGTGACTATTACTCATGAATAACACGTTGTGACTTGACACACCGACGTAATATACTTGAGAGTAGATAATCTATTAGACTGCAATGGAAAAAATATGATGAAATGGAACGCAATTCTACTGAAGATATCGGAATTAATTATTTACATACACATTACAGTAATTGGCCTTTCATGTATAATTATATATATATATTTATGTATATAAATTCAATACTTAGGTACTTAGACAAACACTTCCACTTGTTATCGGTCGATATACTAATATGATAATGCCGCCTAACTTATTTGAATATCTTTGTACTATCTAAAATATTCTTATTGCATTGTTGCTGGCTGGATTTAAATAATAATGTACTTAAATAGAATAGTTAGGTACACCTAAAACAAATGAAAAAGCCTTGTTCAAGGGTATGCATTGTGGTATGCATAAGCATAGGCGATACTTGAGTATGTCTACTTCGGTATTTTCAGCAAGAATAAATAAAGATGCTGGGGTTTCTTTGAAACCTGGCCCCACCTTCCAATACTGTGAGTTACATCGTTGGATAGGTATTTTAAAACTGAAAAGCAAGGCTTAGTTACTGGCAAAACTAACATGTTACTAAGATCTAGGACTTGCTGAGCTTGATGCCATAGTAACTTTTATTTCAGATCTAAAATACCTATCCAATAATCTACACATAGCTATTGAAACGAGGTCCCAGGATTTGCAACCTTCTTTAAAATTCTGTGAATGTAAATGTAAGAACTCGTAATGTTTGTATTGAAGTAGTAAGTATCTACCTCTACCTACCTAATCACTGAGAAAAGGATTACCTCCTTTTTTGATAAATAGTGGATATCATAAAGTTGGTATGCGGCAAGAAACATGGAGGACGCTTACCTACTAATTAATTATTTATGTTTATGTAAGCAATCGATAATGTCGTAATAATCGCGGGGTATAGGTATCTCTAGGCGTTTGTTATCTCATTGATAATGTAAGCAAATTTACACCAACATAAAACAAACAGTTATATAATAGATCAATGCTGGTTCATGACGTGAATATCGAGATGATTCATCCGTAAATATAGGATGCACCACTATCCCTTAAGATAAAACATAACTCTTTTTGCATTCGGGTAGTAATTTCATCGATATTTATAAAAAGAGAGTTTCTCTTTTTATAAATACTGAACTGACATATCAAAGCACTCCTGAAAATATTGGATCTTGGGTCTGTTATTGTTTTGAAAAACGTAAAATGAATACCTTTTTTATTTGTAAACCAAACAACTTTAGTTGCAAATATATGGGTCTAAGGAATAAAATTTTGTATATAAACGAATCCCTTATTAGTTCTCATCTACGTCACTAAACGAAGCCTTGAGCAAAATTTCAGAATACTAGGCCCAGTAGTGTATCAACTGTGCGTTGATATATCAGTCAGTCTATTTCAGCTTTTTTAACCTTTATAAAATAAATAGGCAATTATGTAAATGAATATTTGTAAGAAAACAAAATATTTTTACTTACGCAACTACAACCCTTATGATTGAAACTCGAAACTTCGACAGGAAGTTTTAAGTGGTTACGCAAAATCCTTTGTTAGTATGCTAAAAAAGGATTTTGCGTAAGTCTTGACCTTTAATAACAAGGAAAAGTGGAAAATGTGTGGTTTGGAAAATTTTTTTGCTTCGGTTTATATAAACTTTATTTTGGGCTCAAACTCTTTTTGACACAATGGCTAAGTAAACAAAAAGGATTGGTCACGTAATTGGTTTTTGATAACTAGGAAAAGGGGTGGAAAAAAAACAAATAATCTTTTTTTTTAAATGAGTAACACCTACATATTTTTGTATCATTTCTTAAATTAGTATTTTAAACGACCTAAATGTCACATATTCAAAGTAGGCCTAACAACTTTTTCATTATCATCTTCCATCTGTGTGAAAAAAGGGTAAAATAGTTTGTATCAAAACTCTCATTAGACACTTTAATTTAGTCACCCTAAATTTAGAATCAACTATAACTTATCTAGGTACTAAAATATATCAAGCTGTAAGGGCCCAGCAGAGTCGAAGCTCCACTCTGGGGTCAAGGATTGGATTCCGAAAGGGAAGACCCTCCAGAACGAAGAAAACAAAGGAATGGGGTGGGGTTTAGTCAGTAAAAGTCTGACACGCCCTCCCGCTCCGCCCAAGAGCGGGAGAAATCATTCTGATGAAGCCCCACTTGAAAAAAAGTCTATATAAATAATACATATTAATAAAAACGTAAAGCTCTCTGTTATGGTTCTATATGAAGTTTTCACTGCACAAGATGCACTTTGTCCATCAAATAACGATCATTTCTTCAATGATTGATTGACTATGTTGTCAATTTCATCTTATTGACCTCATCCCTACAGTGACCTTTTTGAATTTCTTGTAAATTAACTCTCATTTGTGGAGGGTCCAGCGTCCAGGCGCCCAATGGTGGTCGTGCAATCTGATCGATTTGCAAGGTTAAGTAGCATGTCAAGTGTAGGTAAGTGGCCAAGTATCGACTGCTCATTATACGAGACATCTTTATGCTTCCGGCTCTGGTCTTGGTTTGTTTTCAATTCTGTTAGTAAACATGCAAAATATCACGCGTAGATTCGTATTGTATCCTACGAGAAATTTCCTCGTGCCTGTGTTCAGTCTTTATAAATGGCATAACTTTAAATACTTGCCTAAGAACATGAGTTTATAAGATCAAGATAAACCAAGTTTCATCTTTATCACATCTGCGCAAATAATTAGTAAGACCCAACCCACTAATATTAGCGATACCTAACTGTCTGAGAAATACTTGTGAATGGTGTTTTGTCGATAAAAAAATATGTTTTGCGTTTTAAGATTCAAGTAGAGGTTACCTACTTGAATCTTAAAACGCAAAACATATTTTTTTAAATATACAGGTTTTTCCAGTTCCTCTTACTCTTTTTATTAGTTTATTTTTGTAGTGTTATACTTACTTTTGATTATATTTTTCCTAAAAACAAAATAGACATACCTACCTACAATTACTCATTTATTTGAATAAAAATGTTTGTACGTATACGTAGTGTTTAACTTTACCATGACCCCTAGCATATTTTAATGTAAATACGTACCTAACTAAGAGGTGTGTCCTCAAGTCAAAAATAAATAATACTTGGGAGTTGCTAGGTAGACAAACCAGTTCGGCTTTTCTAATAAAGTCACTGACCTTAATATTGGTAATGGTTCATGACGAGACACGTGAACATATCATAATGTTGAGCAATGTTCCACTTTCATTAAAGTCCTACGCTTTTAACAACTCCTACAGACCTGCTGACTCCTGGTTTGACACCTATTTAATCGAATACCATGATGACTTGACTAAAACGGATAATAGAAAATTTCACAGAAGAAGCAGAAGTAAATCTGTTGCTTCTTTTATGCAATTTTCTCCAGTCTAGTTATATCTAAAGATTTAAAAGATCATCTTAGAAATGTACCTAATACTAAGATAGAGTATGCAGCCCTGGAACACAACGTTCCACTAAAGGAAAAGACACAGGAACAGGTGGGATTTTGCCAGTAATTAGTAAACATCAGACACGCCCTCGAAAAAAATAAGGTAGGATATTAGAAAATACATGTACACAGTATATTGCGTCAAATCTCGGATATTACGTAAACGTGGAATAGAAGGATGACCTTGCTTCCGCCAGCACCATGGGGCAACAACCTTCACAACCATTAGCGATAATTAATATCAGTATCAAATCTTTGCAATTAAAAGAGATAGGATAAAAACTATACTATAGCAAAATATCTAAGTCCTATTTTGATGTAAGAGTGCTAAAGCTAGCTTTATATTAAACCTACATTTACGCCAAACCAGTAAAACGAGTTTTGGCCGTGGATATTTCTAGAATCGCCAATGCTTACGTCACATTTGATATTTTTCTAACAGTTTAGATATTTGTAAGTACGTCGTACCTCGTATATATAATATTTCATAACATTTTCTCAAAAAAGTGCGCCGATACGATCGTCAAGTGCTGCTAGTCACATGAACAGATATAATAGTATACATAAGTTTATCATGTAGATGGAATAGTTTCTCATGAGTACATTATTTCAAAGACCAAAAATACAATTTTAGTATTTCGTTGGGATGAATATGGGAACCGTTGTGCCCATTTCACTTTAACATACTGTAGCGACATCTACTACATATGACGTCACAGAATCGTGCATCGCGCAAGCATAGTTCTCCGCGCGATTTGAATAGTTAAATAAAACAGCCCGAAATCATCTATCGGGCAGTAGCCCACCGGACATAACTCCCCGTTTGGTCGGAGGATCATTCCGACCAGGAGTGTCTTTAGGAGTGGACTTTACTCTCTGTTCCACATACCTCCAAAATACCATGATCATAACACAGCCGTGCTAGGAATGGCACGGCTACAAAATACATATGTTATTTGTATTGAAACGCATGAGACTATGCTCACTAACACCCGTTCTAAGATCGACACATACCGAGTTATATTTTGTCGTGCACAGAAGTGTGCACAGCATGCGACACGACTCTGCCAAACCGGTGGCAAACTGTATGGCATCCGTTCTAAACCCGTCGCACATTACATAACATTACCAGTCGACAGCGATGTGGAGGACTTTTTCGAGCCCATAATTTAGTTTGTTAATGTTTGTAGTAATTCCATGGCAGCACTGTATTTTTAAGAATTTCTTGTAAAGTACATATATGATATAATTTTACATGAAGAGTATGTAAGCGAATGACCATATACATGAAGAGTATGTAAGCTCTACTTAATACTATTTACCTTGAATCCGTGATTAAGTATTTAGTTAGATTTATAATCACACGAATTCGCAACACGAGAAATGGTACATTGTGTGCTCTGTATGTAGGTTTTAGAGGCTCTATTATACTCGTATTTAAACAGAGTAGTAGATTATATCAATCTTATGAGTGACTTAATTTGCTTGTTTTTATCGTACCGTAATTTACTATAATCACAGCTCCCAAATCTTGCGGAGATAGATCGGTCCATGGTCCTTTACGGGGCGCCACTTTGGGCGCCGTTCGCTGCGGAAGCGTCCGGCGGCCAAATAGAACGCTTGCCTGAGGGTCATGGCCATCCGGATGGGCGGGGACACCGCAGGGGTTCCGCGAAGCGACGAGCCTCCTAGCTGGCCTATCATCTAGAGGCAACAGTACATGAAAGCATGCATAATTTGCTCGTGAAGATGCAACGCTGCGCTGGGGTGAAACTCCACTGCCGCGACAAGTCTCAGCATGGCGGAGAGAGTTCCGGCGAAATCTCATAGTGGAATAGTGACTGCGACTGTCGCAATCCAGAGCTGGGCACGTCTTCATAAAATCATAATGTCGTAAGTCTCCTCTTTGAGGAATTGCTGTAAAAGAAGTCACGGCGTCCTCACCTTCCGCATGACGCAGTTCCTAACCGGTCATGGTTCCTGCACCGGGTGTCACCATTGTGATGTGGTCATCCCGGAGGACAAGGTGGAGGTGTACCCCGCTTGGGCGGAGCGCCGCCGTGTACTCAACGTGGGGATGATCAGCAGCAGGAACCTTTCACGACGAAACCTGGTACAGTCTATGGTTCGGAGCTAGAAGTAGTGCCAGCGGTCGCCTCCTCCTGCGAAGCAACAATGCTAGTGAAGGAGGCGGCTGCACGCGCGATTTACGCCCTATGTAAACGCTGACTGCTACGCTCAGTGTCTGAGTGTCTACTACGCTGTCTGCTACGCTCAGTGCAATGCTGTCTGAGTGTCTACTACGCTGTCTGCTACGCTCAGTGCTACGTTATCTACTACGCGGTCTGCTACGCTCAGTGCTACGTTATCTACTACGCGGTCTGCTACGCACAATGCTACGCTCAATGCTACGCTCAGAGCTACGCTCAACGCTACGCTCAACGCTACGCTCAACGCTACGCTCAATGCTACGATCAATGCTACGCACAATGCTACGTTCAAAGCTACGCACAATGCTACGCACAATGCTACGCTCAAAGCTACGCTCAAAGCTACGCTCAATGCTACGCTCAAAACTACGCTCAATGCTACTATCCTTATGGCGCAATTTCATTAGTCGATAGGGCCCGCATGCGGGGTGCGTGAGATTACTGGAATGCGTGTCACATGGCCCACATTCGGGGAACCGCAGACGAACATACAACGAACATGTTACTTTCATTGGTTGTTATCCCGCATGCGGGGACTCCCCGCATGCGGTATACCGAACGGGTTAACGACCAGTGAAAATGCGCCATTATCCTGCTATGATATCCGCTACGCTCGATGCTGTGTAACTAGCAGATACGCTCTATGCTACGGTGTTCGCTATACTCGATGAGTACGTTTGGTGTTACGCCACGTACCAACAATGCTTGGAGTTATTATACTTACGAAATATTTCCTTTAGGATATTTTAATAATAAAACATTAGCACTTTCCTCGCAATCTATGTCACAGCACTCGGTTCCCACACAAGCAATCATCACTTCAGTATCAACCTTGCAAGAGCGATCGATACGTAAGCGGCATTGGTAATTATCCAACGACATAAGAAATGTACGTCTATAAATTATTTAAAAAATAAAATTATTGAATTGATATTAACTGTGTGCTTTTGCCAAAAGCTGTTCTTTCACCGGGATCCAGAAAAGGACTGCAGATTGCGGTATCAAGCTCTTCTGAAAACATTAAAATGTTTTTGAAAAATATGAAAGAACTATCATATGCAAAATCAAGTCAAGTAAATATCAAATGGTCAATTTAATTACAAAACTCCCCAAAGAATATACTTATTACCCCTACACCTGCAAAGTACATAAAGTATTTTCACGGCGGTAAGTTCCCTCGTCAATTTATGAATCCCCGACCGGTCGCATGAGACCGCGCTGTTGTTGTCTTACTATTGTGTCTCGTTTCGCGGGTAGGAGTGGTTGGAGCAGCAACACGGCGTTCAACCTCCGCATAACGCAGGTTCTCACCGAACATAGCAAAATCGGGAGGTTCCTGCATCGGATTCAGGCGAAAGAAACACCATTCCAATGACCACGTAGAGGACACGGTGGAGGCCTTCCCCGCTTGGACTGAAAATCGTCGTGTCCTCGTGGATGCAATTGACGGCATTGACCTCTTGCGACGGGCCCTAGTTTCAGCTATAGTCCGGAGCAAACAGTAATGGTAGGCGGTCGCCTCCTTCTGCGAAGCCGTAATGCCAGCGAAGGAGGAGGCCACACGCATAGTCCTCACGCCCCAGCCGCCAAGATTCAGACCCCGACTACCAGGCTTTTAAGGTATTACGAAAAAACAGTTTTGAAAATTATATACAATCAATATGATTATACCTATATACTTCAAGACACTTCCTGATCTTCTGAAAACTAAGTAACACATCATCAGACGTCATCTAAAAAAATAAGACTATGTTCAGTCAATTTATTTTCGCATGACTCGATACAATTTTCAGAATATTTGAAACTGTATTTACTCAAATACAGCTGTACAATGTGTAATGTACCTTAAATAGCTGTTCAATGACTAACTTTTTATTCTGTTTAACGAAACTAAAGTAATACCTACCCGGAAGATAATGATATAAGGATCATACTGGGGGGTGCACACACATCGCAGCTGAAAGACGGCCACTTCTGGACATAGGCCTCCTCCAAGAGTCGCCACAACGACTGGTCCTATGGGTCTCGCATCTATCGGATTCCCGCGACCCTCACCAGGACGTCGGTCCACGTTTTGGGAGGCAACACTGCGTCTTCCGGTACACCAGAACCTTCCGTCCCCATCGACCATCTATTCTACGAGCAATGTGCCCTGCCCACTACCACTTAAATTTAGCGATTCTTCGGAATTACTGCAGTTACCAATAGTTGTCTTATTTCCCTTCCTATTTATTCAAACGACTAATTGATACTTTGCGTGACTAAATGCCTGGCTTTTGCCTCGGTCGAAGATTGTTGAGTTTTTTGGGTGGAAAAACATCAAACTTACCCAGCTCTAAGGAGGGATGAGAGGGAAGGCATGTCAGATTTATATTGTCTAAACCCCACCTGTGTTCCTAAAGTTGCCATTTGCGTTCCAGGGCCACGGTAAACTCTTTCGAACGTTCCCGCAGCTTTGCCGATGTGGTTGTTTTTGTAGTTAGTATTTTTTTTAATCGTGATAATTGCTTATGAGTACCTATACCTAAATATTATAGTTATATTTTATTTCTTATGAAACGTCAGTTTTTTTTTCTAAAACTGTTGAATAATAAAAAAAATCTAAACTAATTAGTGTTTATCGATATTTGGCGGTTAATTACCCTAATATCTTAATGATGGCTCTTAATTACAGTGTTTAACATTCATTATATTGTTCTTATAAAAACGTTTCTTATTATTTAGGCCCAAAATGTTTAACCTAACATTGACATTGATATCGAACTTAATGAGTTCATTTTTATTAGTTTAACCATTGAACTGCGATCTCTATATGTGCTGATTACACGATAATGGCTATTTTAACACATGGTATCTTTAATCCGTGTTCAAAATTGCACAAGATTTTTCATAGACTTCATCATACCACGTCATATTTTTTCATAGCACGTGGAGTCGTGAATACAAACAAGTAAGGTCGCCTTGGAGTTTATATAGTAGTTAACATACTTATAAAAGGAATTCTCCAAATAATGTTTTACGGAATTTAACTCATACCACCTTTAAAAAATACATAATTTCATAATGCAATGTATTTCACACTGGTGTGTTATAATTAAATCATATATTCGTAGTCGTGCGGTATGGAGAGCCGTGTAGGGATCTATAGATAACCGTGCATTAAGTTTTTAAAATAAATAAATAATATGCGATTAAGTTGAGTTAATAAACAGTCAGAGATGTTAACCAAAGACCAAGGCAGATTTTTTTAGTCCTAAAAGTTTTATGCATATTGAAGCTTTGCTTCTTTTCGAGTTAATAGTAAACTCCTTAAATTGTTTTGGAGCTTAATTGTTTTAAAGTAACCACCATCATACATGTTACGTATAGTCAGCCACCTAGGCCCAGTAAGTGTCCAGTAGGTAGCTACATTACTTACAGCGTCTTAGTGCAGGTGCAAGGGAATGTAGGACACATTACGTTCTAAACTGGGCTATTGTACTTACGGCCTCACTTTAATTTTGTATCCAATGGGTCTATAAAAACACATTCCGATAGGTTGTACCTAGTAAATAGATTATCACAAACATAATATAACAAGAAATTGTTATTATATACTTATAAACACCTATATTTCACAAAAATAATCAAAATCTTAGATACTTATGGCTTTCTTCACAGATAATCGGTTCTGCCACATTTCCTGGAAAGGTTTCATCTCGCGAACTGCTTTATGGTCTGCCGCAGTCCCGTCTCACTGTGTCATGGCAGCAATAATGTGCGACATTGGCCTGCACTTTGTCAGGCATGCGACCAAAGTCAAAGTCAAAGTCAAAATATTTTTATTTCTCATAGGCCTACATGGGCACTTATAAAACGTCAAAAACTAGTGCACCGACATGCCCAGTTCCCCTTCATTTGGGCAGCCTTTTGAACCACATCAGCTATACCGATTCTTAAGATCCAGAACCTTTTGTGTTTCTAACTTGATCTATAAATTTAACATCAAATATACTGCGACCATTGCTTGGTGAGAAACCTTCAGATTAGAGTTCTGAATTTTAATCATAGATCAAGTCTGTGCGTCACAGATTAAGATAATACACATGTTCATGAGCTTTTATTTTAATGCCATTAGCAAGTCATCTTTGAACAGATCCTTCATGGACCAGTGCCTCTTCCAGTCTTGCAATTTAGTCGACCGGGAGGAGCAGTTACTACTGCTGTAAAATCTGTGGTAAAAAGAGGTTGTAACCCGTAGTAGCTACCTTCTGTAACGAGTTGTACGTGCATAAACCCAGGCTGAAACCCAGCTTAAACCCAGGCTTCATTTTCATTTATTTTATCATTACTCCTCTCAAAACGGTTAAGAAAACATGGTGAGGAAACAGGTACGCCATGATGACATGTAACATCCACCAACCGATTACGGCCCGTTACTTCTTCTAGAGAAGTCGGAACATTGTAAGGCTAATTATGATGTATATCATATCCTATGGAGTATTCCTATTCCTATCACACAATAATGTTGCTATTTCTTTGACTTGTCTCACCTGAAACGAGACTATTTGACCCAAGTAAAGATATCCTTGATCTCCCTGTCTACTTTTATGAATTTATCGTTTCGTTGGTCATTTTTAGACTTGAAAACAAGTATTCTTTTTCTGATTAATCCAGACACAAATTTTACCTACTCGAGAGTTTGAGTACAAAGTAGGACAACTATAGAATAAGCCGATAACTAAATAATCGAATGATTGATAACACGGTATTAAAGAACGTATATCTATGTTATGAATACCATTCTTTATCTGTTAAATACTCGCACTGATGTTACCTCACTTAGCCAAGTGTGTAGATATAATATATTTATAATACCTATGTAACTTCGTCGAGAGTCAATTGGCAGTGACCTTCAATGAGGTTGAGTTTGTTGTTGTGTGCCACAGCATACATTTCCATATTTTTACCTACTCATCGTCGACGATATTTGCCGACTTCACTAGTAGGTATCTACCGATTTTATCGAGAATGTTTTTCTTTGAAAATACAATAGTGGCGTAAGAATAAAAGCAAGAATTTTTCTTCTGACAAATTAGTTAGAATTTCGTTTACCATACAAGTTTAGACATGATTTCAGAACGTTAACAGTTGGGTAAGAATACACAAAATTGCATCACGTAAACTAATTAGACAGCTGTGAAATTATTGCTATCTCTTTCTAGATTTCCCGATTAATAAAAGTAAGCGATAGTTTAATATAATGTTATTTATTGTAAGGTGTACAAGAGAATCGGCGCAATAAGTGTGTTAATGAATTCCGTTAAGAATTTTCCACCGTCAACGCAGGCCGCGTCATGCTAATTAAAGAGATAATAATTGAGGTAGGACTTTATTCACTGACTAGCTTCTACCAGCCGCATTCGAGAACCCCGGGACACTAGAATGAAGGCAAAGAAGAAACAGGGCTGAGTTTTAGTTAGAAGAAGTCTGACACTCCCTCCCGCTCCGCCCAGAGCGAGAGTCGTCATATCGATGATGCTGGATGGAAGGTGGAATCTTAAAAAATACAACCAGCGGCATCGCCCGTGTAAAATAGTAGTACTCGATATGTGCTTTTACAGAATATGGTCTACTCGTGTGCCAAATTTCATCTAAATCGGTTAAGCCATTTGATCGTAAAGGAGTAAGAAACATACATACACAATAACGCCTTTGGAATATGATTGTGGTTGCACACACACATGTAAGCAGTTACAGGCTAGTCTTAATGGACATGGGTACATGACCCTATTAGAGCACAGCTAATTACCATGCTACAGATCAAATTGTTATACCTACCTACATGGTGAAGAAGATTGTTCTGGAACCTCCTCGATACTCGTAAATGTATATCAGCCAATTTTTTATGGAAAGGGCTATGCTCGGAGTTTCCTTACACGATCACATCAGAAATGAAGATATCCGCAAGAGAACTAAGGTTACCGACATAGCCCGACAAATCGCCAAACTTAAGTGGTGGTGGGCAGGGCACATTGCTCGAAGAACAGATGGTTGATGGGGACTGAAGGTTCTAGAGTGGCGGCCACGTATCGGAAAATGCAGCGTTGGAAGGCCTCGACCTGGCGAGGGTCGCGGGAATCCGATGGATGCGAGACGCACAGGACCAGTCGCTGTAGCGACGCTTGGCCTATGTCCAACAGTGGACGTCTTTCGGCTGAGATGATGATGATGATGAATTTTTACAAATGCAACGTTTTAAAAAACACATTCATTGTGCGTACAGCTAAGAAGTGGTATTCCCTGCCGGAGTCTGTGTTTCCCTGATAGCTACACCCTACGATCAACAATGTGCTACAACCCAGAAATCTTATATAATCGCATCGTCGCTTTCCATCAAGTGAGATAGCGGTCAAGCGAGAACCGCTCAACAATAAAAAAAAAGTCAGACGCATGGCGAACGAATAGGTAGGTATTAGGCACGGTAACTTTTTCGAACATTCCCTAGCCCTAGCACGTTTACCCTGTACTACATTCACCATGTTTACTTATCAATTTTATAAATAGAACGGTTATTACGTATAACGTTTGAATCCCCAACCGGTCCAATGAGACCGCGCTGTTATTGTTTTACTATTGTGTCTCGTTTCGCGGGTATCTGAGTAACTACTATAATAGTTACAGTAGATACCTATACCACTTAACGTTTTTATCACTCTGACCGCAAAGTACAAAGCAGGGCAAAATGCACACGTATGGAATACTACAGACCTGCACTGTATTGTGAACTCAAATTCCTTTGTCATTAGAACTACTTTTGAATGATTACTTATATTCAGGTAGGTTAGGATAATAAGACATCGTATAGATTGGTAGGTATATATTATTAGTTTGAAGAACATAATTTCGTGTGTCTTCGTAATTAACCTATTAGTTCGACTCGAGTAACTTATGTACGTCATCAGCTCTCGCAATACTTGTTTCTTACTTAGGTTCGAAGTCCGTCCATTACCCTCAATTCATTGTGCACTCTAAAACATAAGAAAGTACGTAGGTACCCACAATTCAATCAAATGAAAACACAATGCATCTTCGATTGCAGACGAGCAACTAAGAGTTCTTCGAATTTAATTGAAAACCTGTTATGGATTGCGACACGAAACTGACGACAAAAGCCTCAGGTACACTTTATGCAGTAAATTAAAATTGTCGTTGTAATGAGTGTTAATGTGACGGATCGCGTAGCCACGGGCACGCTTCGACGGCCGTGGTTAACACACTTAATGAGTTTGTGGAACGTAATACTAGTACTTTGATCCTCTAATAATGCGCGCAGTGGAAGTGTACGTGGTCATCGGAGTAACACTCATGACTACTCTCGGATTGCCAAAAACTTGCCATAATTACTGCAATTTGTAAGTCAAGTTTAAAGTTCACTCTATTATGTACTTTAGATCTATACCTTAATTACTAAGTTGCTCCAACAAAATAGGTCCTTTTGATTTTAAGAAAAAATAAACGAAATGAATGTTTTTTTTCCTTATGTTACGTCCTAGTCGGTATATACATAGTCTAGTCTCTAATCTAGAAAACTTCCATTTGAAAGTTTTATAGCGCATAGTTAGCAAATTCAACATAATAGTAGATATGCAATTTTTAATATAATTTTGGAAATTGTTTTGTTACAGTCCATCTGAAAACTCTTCCAACTCGCCTGTATGCAACTGTTCTCATCAGAATGTAGCGAGGATGCCGATAACGACGTCAAAATACATCACAACGACGCGTCCAGAGATAAATGATAGTGGAATTAATTATGACCCATTGAAGCCATTTTTCTCCCAGAAAACGTCGATTGATGAACAAACATTGCGTATGTTAAGTATCAATCCAATAATCAGATCGAAACATAACTCAAAAAATGATCTCATATCTGCAGTTGAACCTTTCGCAGAACAACGCAACTATGATGAGAATGTTAGTAAATCTACCAGTCAGTACAAAAAAAGTGACACATATTTTACAAAGTCAATCGACGAAACTAAAGAACTTCCACTTCAACTTTATTTGGATATAGACATTATTGTAGAAAACGATAGTAAACCAGAACTTGAAGAGCTTAAAAATATGTTTGAGAACTTTCAAGCCGCTGAAAAGAACTTATCAGAATGCATAAATCTCCATATTTATATATTTTCAAAATCTATTGATAACATTAACCAAACAAATATGAATTGGGATCAAAAAGTTAAACATGATAACTTATCAAATATACAGCAGTTAACAGAGATTGAGAGTAAGTGTGATCAGCCAGCTAGTATCATAAAACAAAGCATTTATCAAATAAAACAGTCGTTTTCATTGGAGGACCAAACTAATGAGATTAATGAAGATGAACAAGATACAGTTTACACTACTGATTCTTATAAAGATATAAGATCTGAAGAGGCCACCATAAAAGAAAATGGAAATGTTAACGTCAGTGATATGAATCCTAACACACTATCAAGTCATTCAACAGATGGTAATAACGAGAATGATGTAACTGAAACTGCTGATATTATTACAAAAACAGATAACACACACTTTCATCAAAAATATTTGGAACGTGATGGTCATGCCATAGTTAAGAATAACAATGACATTACTTCAACTTCATCTTCATATGAAGACTCGACAGTGTATGATAAAATAAATCTCGCACTTGCTACTGATCCGACAGATTTTAAAAGCCCAGGGAACACAAGTAAAATTAACCGTATGCTATTCAGTGAAAAAGATATGGAAATACCGCGAATTATAACGAAGGAACTTTCAAATAGCACTGTTGTGAGTGTAGTGGATGGCTACGAACAACTTCCTAATTCCGATTTTATTTTAACTGATCAAGATAACAACATTACTTCAACAAACGAAACAATGTCTGACCCTGATTTGCTAAAAACTGACATTGAACACATTGAGAAAATTATTCCGTCAGATATCGTAAATATTCATGGGAACCTTTTTTTTTCGTTCGGAGAAAAACAGATACCTGCGCGTTTCATTCAACAGGCGGATGGAGAGTTAGACGTAGCAATCGACGGCTTCTCAATGTGTCACCAGTTATTAGAACAGAACACGACAAACTTTATGAACTCGCTGTGTAAATGTATTATACGTAAGAATTGCACCTAAATATGTAACTGATCTGAATTTGTTTTTAGCAATTATTATTATATGTATTTATATTTACCAAATATTATTTTTGTTAACTCGTAGGTACTAAAAATACAAAAGCACAGGTTTAGAAATTTAATCATTATAATTACCACGAATTTGAAATATTTTTATTTTAAAGGCTGACATATTTTTACAGAGTTTATGACTTCAGTCGCGTGAATTCATTTTCTAGTTGTAAAAATTTTAAAGAACCCAAGTTCCTAAAACGTCAATGAATTAATTTAAATTGAATTTCGAATATTACTGTAACTAAATTTGATCGTGGATAATATGCATAGTCCGTTCCATTAATCCACCGCAATAAGACTACTGACTACTGCATTAATTTCACAAATGTCATGGTTAGACTCTAAAATGTGTTATTCGAAAATCTCCGTTTGTTTTCAAAATTATTTAGTTGACCTTATAGATAAATTATTTAAAAAAAACAACCCTTCCTTAATAATCGGGTAAAATTAATCCTTTAGAATGTTTTATAATAAAGTAGCAGTGAACTAGGTAAATCCATGTCATTTAAGAGTTAAATGACAAGGACAAGGAACTCTAAGGACAATTTTTTTCTTGGCTTTAGCCCAGTGCTAGTAGGGCTTACAAAATATTACACAAAATAGCACCACGATTGGACAGGCCATAGCATTTTTTTAGAATTTGCGTTTTTGGGCAGTCACTTTATGCTTCCAACCGGGGCCCCTGATATCTGGGGGCCCCGTATAATTGATAAGGCTGATACGGCGCGGTAGCTACGCCTCTGACGAGGCGCATTCGGCTACTGGAAGACGTGACCTTACTCCACTTCCTTTAAACTCTTAGTATTATAAGGTTTTACTTACAACTTACAAATTATTGTGCTACAAAAAAACTGCTGGTCATGTGTTTCTTCTTCCAAGTCGGGAAGTTGTTACCTAATGAGTTCTTTAACCTAACCTAACGAAAAGTTCATTGCATCTCGGCTCGGCCCAATATTATCGTGATCGTGATATATAGATCATTTTAGCGACATCTAGTAGTAGTAAGCGGAGTGTTTTGTTTAAATATTGCCATATAGATGTCAGTAGTGATGGAATTTATCTTGAGTTTGTAGTAGAAACGAAAATGATAATGGTTCAATAAAACACAAAATTGTGTCGGTAGATGGCAGTAGTAGTGTATCATATAATTGTACTGCATTGTAACCTTCACATCATTTTTTTTTTTTACTAAGGATATAAAACATTTCAACATAAAGTTAAAAATAAACAAAAAAATTGGGCAAATGCAACTCAGACTCGCGCACTAAGCGTTCCGTAACTTATCTATGAAAATAGTTCAATTCGTTAAGCCAAATTAGAGGCCTTCGGGCGGCTTGAAAACTCTGACACCAGGTTGGCCACTAACCGTATGATAAGAAGTAGAAGTTCAATTCCCGAATCAAGTCTTGAAGATTGTTTACGTACTTATCGAAATCGACAAAAAAAATCTGGTCGTAACTACAAATTTTCAGTCATCAGACTTTTTCCTGAGAGAAACCTAGCTTTATGCCAAATTTCAGGGTTCTAGGTAGGTACCATCTTATTTCTGATTTTTTTTAAACGCCCAACCCTTATTGTATAACTGACCCTCTTGATAATTCATTTCCTGGGGTTTGTGGGGGTAGATAGATATATAAATTAAATATATATTTAATATAATATAAATTATCAAAACCTCTTTACGGATTTCGATAAATCATGATAACCTAGAGCGAGGGTAGATTCATAAAAAATATAGTGCTATACTCAAATTACAGTGTAGATTAATTGCTCATTCCGTGATTCAAAACAACTGTTTATGATTGTAAAATAGAATGTTAAATTTCAAGCCTAAATATAATAAGAGACCATTTGGTAACGAACACGAATCGATACGAAAATGTGTCTCTATCGTATAGTGCATAATTATCTAGCTGTTATATTTGCAATGGTTTAGGAAAAATACTGAATCTTTCATTTGAGTATTTACCCATTCATTCCATAAAGTAAATACTATATTTTACACAAAAAGGTGGCAACCAAGCAAGCTAGGTACTTACCAAACATATCATATTTTATATTATATTATTGTGATTATTATTTTAAATTATTAATTATTGTGATTAATATTCTGTTATTTATGGCATTTGCTTAATTGTGCTGTATTACTATAATCTAATGACTCTCTGCACGTCTTGGTTTCGACTGTTAGTGCAGAAATTATACTTATTATAAAATAAATAAATAAATTTATTAAAATAAACAATTACTACTGACCCACGCAATTTCTGATGAATACAAGTCAGTACAGAATACTACTCTGTCAAGAAAGTACCGGGAAAAGATCAATAATACACAAAATGTCTGTTATTCATCCAAATTTATTTTATCACCTTCAAAGTATGCTCCTTTAGAAACGATACACTTGCGCCAACGAATAATCCATTCATCAAAACATTTTTTAAACGCTGCTTCCGGAATTGAGTTCAGTTCTCGCCGCGAATTCTCCTTTATGTCTTCTATCGATTGAAAACGGGTGCCACGAAGTGGTAATTTGAGTTAACGAAAAAGAAAAAAGTCAGCAGGAGCCATATCTGGTGAATATGGTGGTTGCTGGATGGTATTTGTTGAGTGTTTGGTCAAAAATTCGTTCACAATGATAGCCTTGTGCGAAGGCGCATTGTCGTTGTGCAAAATCCAAGAATTTTCTTTCCACAAATCTGGCCTTTTTCGTCGAATTTGCTCTCTTAAACGCCACATAACGCTCAAATAATATTCTTTATTTACCGTTAGACCTTCCGGTAAGAATTCAGAGTGCACAACACCGCGATAGTCAAAGAAAACAGTCAACATGACTTTGACTTTTGATCGACTTTGGCGTGGTTTTTTCATGCATGCAAACTCGTAAACCCACGTCTCGTCACCAGTAACAATGCGTTTCATGAATGTTGGGTCCGAACTGACTCGTTCTAGCATGTCCTTAGCGACTTTCATGCGATTGAGTTTTTGGAGAAAATTCAGATCTTTTGGGACTAGCCGAGCAGCAACATGTTTCATACCCAAATGATTAGTTAAAATGGCACGGATCGACTCGTGAGATACAGAAAGTTCGGCGGCTATCTCTCTCAGAGTTAAATGGGGATTTTCAGTCACTATTTTCTTCACTTTTGCGATGTTAACTTCAGTTGCAGACGTTGACGGCCTACAAGAGCGAGGCAAATCTTCCATCACATCTCGACCGCTTTTGAACGCTTTGAACCACTCATAAGCACGAGTTTTTGATAAAGTCGATTCACCGCAAGCCTTCTGTGATATTTTCAGTGACTCCGAACACGAAATTCCATTGGCGATGCAAAATTTAAGACAAACTCTTTGTTCGATTGTTTTGTCCATTATGAAATTCGCAATACACACTATCGGCCGAAATTAATAATCAATCCATCACATATCGGAGATTGAAAAAATTTGTTTTTCATATATATGATACCATACAAAAATTTACATGTTTTCTGTTGTTTCATTTATTATTTATTTATTAAATTCTTTATGCACTTACAAGTACAGAGGCGGACTTAATGCCTTAGGCATTTTCTACCAGTCAACCTTTGGGTGATGCAGAGAAAAATAGTGGTAGGTGCAATAAGAGAGAGAAAAAGCGAATACAAGAATAGATAAACTAATAATGATAAACCTAAAATATAATAACAATATATACTCAAATTTATAAACTACATAATATATACATACATACACTAATGCAATCAAACAATTGGTTATAAACAACAATTGAATACCCTTACCGCTGGCTGTGATGAGACTACTGCCAACCTCTTGCGAAACAGCTCACGAACTTTGGTTTTGAATGCTAATCGGCTCTTTGCCATCCTGATCTCCTGGGGGAGCGAATTCCACAAAGAAATAGCTTGAACGAAGAAGGAACAGTGAAGATAGTCAGTACGATGAGAAGGAAATTGAAGAAGACGGTTATGAGATGAGCGCAGATTTCTATTGTGGTTGGCGCAAATGTATTGAAAATGAGAGTCTAAATAACTAGGGGAATTAGGAGAATCAAGAAGAGAAAACAAGGTAGTGAGCGCCCTTTGCTCTCTGCGCTGACGTATAGGCAACCACTTTAGAAGCGACCGATGCGCTGAAACATGATCATATTTACGTAGATTGAAAACGAATCGAATGCAGTAATTTAGAAGACGGTCAAGTTTGTTGAGGAGATCTGCATTCAGGTCATAATAGCACACGTCACCATAATCGATGATTGGAAAAATCAAGGTCTGCACAAGCATTGCCTTCGTGCTTGATGGTAACAGGTTCTTCAACCGAAACAGAGCCCGCAATGTTCCTGTAACCCTCTGACTAACACTAGCCACTTGATTCCGCCAATTCAGGGTAGAATCGATGCGCAAGCCTAGATCCTTAACATCGGAACTAAATGGGACGATCGTACCGTTGTTTGTTGTACTGTTGTTTCATTTGTTTTTCAATCTCCGATATGTGATGGATTGATTATTAATTTCGGCCGTAAAGCTATATGATATTACTAAAACCAGCACTGTATTTAATATAAATAACAGATGCAACTCAAACTCCGCGCCAAAATGGAAAACAGTTATGCCAATCAAACACCTACAAAAAAAAAAACAAAAATTTGAATTTGGAACCGTAAACAAATCATCCATTCCCGATACTTTTTACATCCCATCTCCATTATCAGACCCTATAGTCTGTTTTTTAAACCATGAGGCTAAAATGACATTACAACATAAAGGAATTGGCATCATACCTATAGTAAATTTGACATTACTTGTGTCAATTCAGTCTCAGGGTATAAAAAAAACAGACAATATGCACCACTATCTAGTATAATAGGTATATCTTAGCAATAAATATTCAAGTAGCGCAAACACGATATTGCTATCTAGTTTGGTTTAGGAGTTGGTGAGGCCACTTTTTTTGTTATTTTTAAGGGGTTAATAATCATTATACTTTTTCCGCTCTGGGCGAAAGGATAGTGTCAAACTTTTGCTAACTAAACCCACAGGGTGTTAGTTGCTTAGCGGGTTGTTGCGGCTTAGTGGCCTTATTTTTACAATACCTTATTCTATTAGGTATATTTGTGCATAATTTTATTTTTAATATAAATTGTGTAGGTAACTTTTTATTGGCATTTTAATAAGTAATGAGATAAGTCAAGTCCCCAAGAAAAAGACTTTTATCAAAGTAAACGCAATAAGCAACCAGTTTTCTTAACATTTATAAGAAATATCGATCAACTTTTAACAAACGTACTCATTTTTATTGTTATTTTGTTTTTATTGTTATTTAATTTATTTCTAACTAGCAGCCCGTCCCGGCTTCGCACGGGGTAGACAATTATTTATTTTTGGAAATTTGGATATACTTAAAACACATTTTTTTTGTGAGTCATTTCTCATTTTTCTACACCTTCGGTTACATTGTTCAAATTTTACCAAGGATCCCTAATTTTTTTCAAAATGAAATGTAGCCTATGTCAAATTGGAAGACTGTAGCATTCTATTGGTGAAAGAATTTTTTAAATCGGCCCAGTACTTTTTGAGCCTATTCATTACAAACATACAAAAATAGGTACAAATCTTTCCTCTTTATAATATTAGTATAGAAGTATAGATATAGATAATTTGGCATCAATTAACAATTATTTTTTTTAATTGCACGTCGGCAAGCCGCCGACAATTATATTGACACTTGAAACACCCGATGGCTGTCGCTGATCTTCGTTGTTGGAATGTTGCCGGCTGCTGCGACCCATGTCGTCGGCTACAGTTACCTCTGCCGTTGGCAACATACCACTCGAGTAGTTGAGCTCTTACGCCCGTTTTCAATAAGCTATCTATCATATATCGGAGATAGAAAAACAAATGAAACAACAGAAACATGTCAAATTTTTGTATTGGATCTTTTGTTTTACTGTCTCCAGTACCTATGCTAAAACCGGAGGTAGATAGCTTATTGAAAACGGGCGTTAGCCCATTTCAAACTACATACTAACATTTATCTGGTATACCAAATTATATCTATTATATAATAATACTAGGGGTGATCCAAAAGTAATGATAATCAATATGAAATAAGGATATTTTAACTATAAACAAATTATATTTATCTATATAGTCTCTTAGCAAGTCAATACATTTAGTCCATTTTTTTTTAAATCCACAATTCGCTTTGAAAAAAAATCTTTGGCTTGGTCATCCAAAAACGCCTCTACAGTAGTCACCACCTCGTTATTATCGTCATTTTTTTTGCCTCAGAGGTGTTTCTTGGGCCGAAAAAAGAGGTATAAGTCACTGGGTGCCAGGTCTGAGGGATAGGGTGGGTTTTCAAGCAATTTGAATCTCGTTTCTTGAATGGCAGCCATCGCAACTGCGGCTTGTGAGCCGGTGTGTTGTTTTGGTGAAACAACACTCTAACTTGAAGTTTGCGACGTTTTTTTCTTGGATGACCTGCCGCAATCTTCTTATTTGGTCTGCGTAGTAAGAGTCCATAATAGTGGCTCGTTTTTCCAAGTATTCCACTATTATAATTCCTTCAGCATCCCATAAAACGGACGCCATAACCTTTCCTGCCGAACTTGACTCATTGAATTTCTTCAGCGACGGGAAGAGGCTCGTTTCCAAGTCTTAGACTCTTGTTTCATTTCTGGATCAAAATAGTAGATCCAGATCTTATCCATAGTCATGAAACGAGACAAAAAAAATCCTGATCCGTCTGGAACTTTTCGAGATTCGCCCTCGAAATGTCGACACGTTTTGATTTGTGCTCGTCGGTTAACATTCTCGTGACCCAACTTTCAGAGACCTATTTCATATGCAGTTTGTTCGCAATGATTCTTTGAACACTTGTCATATGACATCCCTATGATCTCAGCTACGTGCTTTATGGTCAATCTTTGACCTGCAAATTCGATATCTTCGACTTTTTTTACTTTTCCTGCAGTGTGGGACGTGGGTGGGCGTCCCTCGCCATGTTCATCTTCTGTGGATGTTGTACCCAGCTTGGACTCCTTTGAGCAGCGCGCAACTGTGGAATATGAAGGAGCAGAGTCCCTTTATGTTTCCACTATGTCACTTTGTATGTCTTTGGTAGATTTTTTTTTCAAACAGAGGTACTTAATGACAGCTCTGATTTAATTTTTCTCCATTTTGATTTTTACTCTCCGACTGTTCGTATTCAAATGAATGTAACTCCCTGTAATCGTGGCCTATTTTTATGATTTTTTTTATGATGAAGTACTGGATATATGAGGAAACAAAAAAAAAATATTTCATATTTTTACGTGCCCTACAAATGTCCGATTATCATTACTTTTGGATCACCCCTCGTAGTGACAAACAGTCATCATCATCATCATCTGCTAAGCCTTTTCCCAACTATTTTGGGGTCGGCTTCCAGTCAAGCCGGATTTAGCTGAATACCAGTATTTTACGAAGAGCGGCTGCCTACCAGACCAGACAGGATAGTAACAAACACTACCTGCGTAAAAACCAAGTCTCGCCACTGAGTTCTACCCTAAAAAGTTTGAGGTTCATGTAATACCTAGTTCAAAAATCTTTATGTTTTAAATTAATAAATTGACTTGGCTATCGCATGCAAACACAGTGTATTTCACAAGTAAAACATTATTATATTAAAATAGATTGTTTAGTTGCTGCAGTTTTTTTTTAAGTGAGGAATCATCAGAATGAATTCTCCCGCTCTTGGGCGGCATGGCAAACTTTTACTGACTAAACTCCACCTTGATCCTTCGTTCTGATAGGGTTTAAAATAAACACAACTCATTATTGTAGTAATCGAAAGTATTCCAAAGTATCCGGAACTGGGATGGCTTCATTACAAACGGACTTGCATTCCAGTTCAGTCTCGAATCTGTTGAAATTGCCCTCACAGCCACTGTAAGAGAAACCTTTGCAGAGCCGAGTAGAAATGTCGAAATAATACCTGCGAAAACAAGGAAACAGTCTATACTTCTATAGACAACAATAAATCATCAAAATTGATTAACCCCATTACATTAAAATTAGGAGTACCCAGTGCTGGATTAACCCTTAATCAAATTAAGCAATTGCCTAGGGCATCATGTCTGGGGGGGCACCAGAAGAAGCACAAAAAAAAATCCTTCCTTAGGGCATCACGTCTCACTCCCACGTCACCAAACTCCACACCAAAATAAGATTCTAGGATTAATTTGAAAATTCGCGCGTTTTTTGTTGACATAGAATTCAACCTATACTCCGTCGGTTTAGGTAGTTACTCGTAACTAAATGCAAACAATCTTGGCATGTCTTTTTATCTAAAAGTTGTCTATAAATTGTACGTAAAAAAATTTGCGACTAGGTGTTTACCTAAATAGATGTTAGCTAATAAACTAAATTTAAATAATCTTTGTGTATATTATATACGACCTCTTTAATATAAAAAGACATACCAAGATTGTTTACCTTAGTTAACTACGTAAACCGATAAACCATAGAGTAATTCCCGCTCCCGCTTGCCCACTCGCTGCCCGCTAGTGTGTTCGGCAATCCGAATGCAACGGAAAAGCCGCAAGGCGCATTTCATTAAATAAATTCATTATGCTTTGGTTTTTATTGCTGTCGCACCTACTCCACTTCGGCACGTTACGTCTTATATTACAAAAAACCAGCCATGTGCGAGTTGGAGTCGCGCACTGGGTTCCGTACCAACTACCCTATGAAAACAGTTCAATTCCTGAATCGAGTCTTGAAGATTTTTCCGAATCGCAATTGTTTTTTTTTTCATGTGACGTACCAAACTACAAATTTTCAGTTTTCAGACTATTTCTTATACAATCCGTATTTTTTTATATCCCATAACTCTAGGGTTATATTCTGTAGGTAAAAATAATTCTAAAACTCCTAGAATAGGTGGTCCAAAAATGCATCGTTTCGGAGATATCATATATCTAAGTTTCATTGATAAATACAAGTAATTCATTTTTATTCAAACCAATCATAAGAAAATGCAACGTTGTCATATTTCACGTAAGGGTGTTTTACATTAATAATCGTGACTTAGCCGAATTATATTGTATGTAAAATGTAAAAAAAAAAAAACGAAGGATTGGAACATAACTCATATGCCAGTTGATTCTTTGATATGGCCTCAATCATATCCTAGAGTTATGGGATATAAAAAAAACACGTTGTATTTGTGCCATGAGACCTTGCTTTTATCCCGGTCAACAGGAAAAAAAAATGAAACGTAATCTTATTTATTCTTCGATTTCGTTATTTTTGCTGTAGGCTGCTTTATAAATATCAACACACCATGCGGGCGAAGCCACGGGCGGAAGCTAGTATGCTTATAATTTTAACTCGATACCTCACGCGTTCCCAAAATAAAGGTGGGTCTTGACAGGCAGAAAAACAGACGGACGGACAACAAAGTGATGCTATAAGAGCAATAGCTCACTAGCGGCCAGGCCGCAGCGGCCAGCGGCCACAGGTGCGCGTGCGACATTATGTTGAATATTGACATACATAATACTCACATTGGAAAGTATTTATTACATGTTCCAGAATCTGGTTGCAACCGACAGATCACGTCCCTGGTTAGGTTGTTTAGGACATTATCATTTAGAAGCATGGCCTCTAAAAAATAATTATAGAATAAGTAAGTAAAAGTATGAAGGTATTAGTTATAGGACCTGTGTTATTTAGTAGATAGGTACATACAGCAAGGAATGGAGTCCTGGGTAAAAATAATAATACTACAAAACATACGATGTGTCAGTAATCCAAAACCAAAAGAACGGTAGCTTAACCTTCACCTTAAGAACCATCTAACTCACTACGCCTAGCGCCTCTACACGTCGTACCTACATTTTTAAGTAGGTGGGGCGTGTCTTCATTGTTTGTTTATATGACAACAAAGGTATTCAATATTTTTTAGTGATTTTTAAGGAATATGGCCGCACCGCCCGCAAATCTGCGACCATCGCGCAGCGCCGCCAAACTGTATACGTTTGCCGCGGTCCGACCGTGCGTCCGTGGTTCATCGTGGACTCGTGGACCTAATAACCAAGAGCACCCTTCAGCTGTTACTGATTTGGTCCAGTCCTCGGGGACTGACTGACAGAGGGTGTCAACCAGTCTCAACTGTAATATGGGTACCTACTCTCTTATTGGGTTCTGTGCAGCAGTAGCAAATTTCAATTTTCATAACTGATTTGAATTTTTACAAACATCGTTGTTCCGCAGCACACAGGGAAGCTAAAAGCAAACGTTTCTGGCGATTTTTGGCGCTATTGGGGGTTCACTTCATGAGTAAAGTCTGTTTATTTTTGTTGCCCCATAAGATACCAAGGATTAATAAAAAATCGATTGTACTGTAAACTTACCGTAGCATATTGAATTACATTCATTTAGCGAGTCAAACTGATTAAGCGCGTATTCACACTCGTTGTAATAGAACGTTGAGCAGGTTTTCAACACAATGTCGAAATAAAATCTTTTAAAATTAAAAATTAAAACTATTAGTGTACATATTATAGTTGTAGTGTTGTAGATCACCTTTAAGTAAGTCTTCATGAAGGAGACAATCAGACAAGTTCTACCACCACTAAGGCCATCAAGCAGAAGGCGGATCCTAGTTTTATTTCTTTCCTCATTCCTCCAGACCCCCCCCCCCCCTTGCACACCCTAACGCTCCTGCGTTAAGTTAGGTTTTTTATGGTGGGAAACAGCCCCCATTCAGGCTTTTACTTTGCCTTAATTCCAGGCTCTCTTCGTTCAACCCAGGGCCCCAGCTTAGGTTAGGTGTGCGTTACGATATAATAACCCTTTAACCTAAGAAGTATAATGCCACTTAGGCAGAGGCTCATAGCAAGGTAAGCCTACATTATGTACCTAGAATGAGCCAGGTAGGTAGGCACTCTACAGGAGAGGTGGCAAGATTCGCTCATTTGTCTTTTCTTTGACTTATCTTTCCTCTGGATTAGGCAATTAAGCCAAGGACCAGTGGTATTAAATTTATACATATGAGCGAACCCTGTCTGAAAAATCCTTTTTCTTCCTAGTTCCCTTCTCGAAGGATTAGTTACGCTCGCAGATCTATCCTCTCATCTCATAAAGGGCCGTCGATCGCTCACAACCTTTGTAGGTACTTGCTCCGCAGTCACATCTCAAGCGACGCCTCTCTCACTTGGCCCTTTATGAGAACCCGTAACCTGTGACACTCTAGGATGATCAAGACTTGAGGCCCTAACATCATTGAAACTGACCTCTAATCTAATGATAACAACTTGATACTTTACTTTGCATGTGAGTGGTCTTCATCGCAGGGATAACCGTTTGGCTGCAGTCTACAGATCAGGTTATAATTAATTTTTCTCAAGTGATCTGAAAGAAAATTATTTACTTACTTCATACAGCTTAGCAAAAAAGTCTAGAAACGGAACTCATTTTTTGTCTGTTAGCATTCCCAAAATAATGGACGTTTCATAGTAAACTAACTGATTTTTTTTATTTTGACTGAAACGGGGTGGGATTTAGTCAGTAATGATGGATTAACGAGGGTACTGCCATTTCAAGTGTGGCCAATAACTTCCCAGTCGCCACTGATTCCCAATTGCCACCTGGTGGAAATTCAAGTGGGGACGACTGGTCTGAAAGTGGTCTTTTCTTTATCTTTATAGGTTAACATACTTACAGGGTATGTTACGGATTTTATCATCATCAGTATACCATTGTGACAGCTCTGAACACTTTAGGTAAACAATATGCAACACGTAGACCAGAAGAATTTTGAAAACCATATTGATACAAAAATCTTTATCAAAATATACAGATCATAACGTGTGCAATATAACGAGACTGATACGATGAACGCGTGAAATTTTGATAATCCAGTGTCAGTGTCGTAAAAATAAATGATTGGTAGGTATCCAATCTAATCGATTTGACCATTTTTAATTTCCTTCATTTCTCTTTTGAGATGACTAATAAAGTAGATACTCTGGTGCCTGAAAATAATAAAACTCTTTAGATAGACATCTCCTTTAGACATGAAAACGTCTTTAGGTATGTACCTACTTATCGAAAGTTAAATATTTCTGACCAACAAAACTCTCCTGTCTCTGCTCTCAAACAGCTGGAACACTAAAAGGGTACTTAAAATAAAGCTTAAAATAAATAAAATTTCAAATGTTCATCACTCCTTGATTTTGAAAGAGCAGGTAATAATTGGACCCTTCTGAATATACTCGTATGTGGCACCATCGCGGTAAAAGTAAGTTCCCTCAGCAAGAAAAACAGGACATACAATTAAAACATAGCTTCCTTAGCTAGGTATGCGAGCGTGTGAACTTACGACGACGGGAAGCATTAATCTATACGCCATGCGCCAGCACACTCCACTCGCACGACTTTTTTGAATCAATTGTCGTTTTTTCGATGGAGTTTCCGACTTTTACTTGCGAGTACAACTGTAGTTTAATTCTGCGGTTCAGAGCCAAGGCCCCAAACGAGGCTTGTCTGTGTGCGCCCACTTTTTAAAACTTGACCTTACTCGTACTAATAGTTTACAACGAGTACAAGGAAAAGTGCCTGATAAAATAATAAAGGCAAATAGTTGCAATGTATCTTCACTCAACAGTAACGGTATTGCTTTACCTTTACTTGGGATAATTTAATGTCCGTAAGGATTGAGGAGCCACATCAGATTTTTTAAATCTGATCTCACCATTATTTAGCAGCAGTGTAGATTATTTTGCAGCACGAATTCTAGATTTAGCAGCAAAATATATCACTAGTTATTTTAATGCAAAGGTGGCTCCTCAATCTAAACTGGATTGAGGAGCCACCTTTGCATTAAAATCTGATGTGGCTCCTCAATCCATACGGACATATAATTTAATACTATATCTAATCTATATATATACAAATGAAACCCGTTTTTCGTTGTCACGACATCTCATGAAAACGGCTTGACCGATTTGGCTGATTCTTTTTTTAAAATGTTCCTTGAAGTTCAGTGATGGTTCTTACGGAGAGAAAAACTTCTAAAAAAAAAAAAGTTAGGTAAAGTAGGGTAGGTAGGGTAGCGTAGGGTAATGTAGGGTAGTGTAGGTCAGTGTAGGGTAGTGTAGGGTAGTGTAGAGTAGTGTAGGGCATTGTAGGGTAGTGTAGGGTAGTGTAGAGTAGTGTAGGGTATTGTAGGGTAGTGTAGGGTAGTGTAGGGTAGTGTAGGGTAGTGTAGGGTAGTGTAGGGTAGTGTAGGGTAGTGTAGGGTAGTGTAGGGTAGTGTAGGGTAGTGTAGGGTAGTGTAGGGTTGTGTAGAGTAGTGTAGGGTAGTGTAGGGTAGAGTAGGGTAGTGTAGTGTAGTGTAGTGTAGGGTAGTGTAGGGTAGTGTAGTGTAGGGTAGGTAGGGTAGGGTAGCGTAGGATATGTAGGGTAGTCATTTGACGGGAGCGAAGCCGCGGGTAAAAGCTAGTACTTATAATAAATCTATAGAAGTGAAAATTGTGTACATTGAAAACATCAAAAAAATTCATGGCTGGGGGTGTTACTAGACCGACAACGAACCCAAAATGTGTTTAAAATTTTTTTTGTCTGTTTGTCGGTCTGTTTGTTCAGGCATCACGCAAAAACTACCTACCGGTTCGATTACGATGAAACTTGGTACCGGTATAATTAGTCAAGTACGTCATCCTGGGCACCACATTGCGTGTTATCCCGGATAAGTACATACCGATTACTGTACCAACTATAAATAATAAGTTTGTCGTAGGTTACGTCACATGCAGTGGAGTTCAATAAGGGGCGCTGCACTCAGCTAAGATACTATAATATTTCATATTTCCGTATCTAAGATGAATTTCAATACAGGTACTATTGAAAGATGAAAAGGTCAATCTATCAGAATAAATGATGCTCATTACTTTAATTTCACGCGGGCGAAGCCGCGCAGCATAAATGAAGTAAATATGTAGCAATTATTAATGCAATACATTTCGGTAAACTGTATGCTTGACTTTATACTAGGAGGTGACCAGCCAACCAAACGTCAGGACTGCTGGTAAAATAGTAGATTATGTGACTAGCGAATAAAGCAGTGTCTTTATTCTGCATCACGTTGAGATGATGACTCAGAGAGAATCGCCACTAAGCTTTTGACTTTGAGGTAGATGCTGCTGATTGCTTGCAAGAGGGATGTTATACTTATAAATTTTTCGATAGAGGTCGAAAGATTATCTGTATAAGAAGCAGGAAAAGAAAATATGGTCTAAAGGACCGTCTGCAAGACCACACTTGCACAGGGAGCTATCCCGGTCATGATCTTATTCAGGAACACTGAGCTACAACAATGTCAGAGTCTCAGTCTACAGTGACAAAACAGTTCTCCTCAACAGTTTAGGGCATTTAAAGAATCAAGGCCTATGTTGGATTTCGGTCTGTATATGGTTGCATAGTAGCTGCCCTTGGTTTTAGAGGTTGCATGAGTTAAATAACTTGGGTAATTTTCTTTTTCAATTGGTTATTAATTCTTACTTATTTTATTTTCAATTTGTTTAGATTTTCTTTAATTAGCACACATAGACACACAATGTGTCTGCCTGCCAATAAAAAAAAAAATTCTATCTATTAAAACCTACTATGATTACTTATTGACTTAACATCCTATGTCCCCTAGCTGGGGCAGGGGCATTGACAGTATTACCATCTCAACAGGTCTTAAGCTTTATGCATCACCTTGCTCCACGTCAATCCAGTGGCCACCGCTTTAAAGATACAGGTGATTTAAAATAAGGCTAAATATATCAAACAGCTACATCTATCTTATGTAAAATAAGTAGTACATTTCATGTTTTTCATGATCATATTTTAATGTTTGAATCCCCGACCGGTCCTATGAGACCTCGTTGTTATTGTTTTACTATTGTGTCTCGTTTTGCGGGTATGTGATAGATTAACCTATCACATACCTGCAAAATGAGACACAATAGTAAGATAATAACAGCACAGTCTCATGCGACCAGTCAGGGATTCATGAATTAAAGTGTGATACTATTTTATTACACTTTATACCACTAGTTACTATGATATAAGATTTATCAAAGGGTTAACTTCTGACACTAAAAGTATAAAATATGTGCCTATGTTGACATGATGCTGATTATAAAGATTTGTAGAATTGGTTCAGTTGTTTCACTGGAAGCGGTTACAAGCTTGCAAATTTTACCTTTTTCTAATATTAAATATAGATTGTACCCAGATTTATGCTCTTCATCTCCATGAGAGTGTTTTCGAATTTGTTAGTAATTGAAGTACATTTGGTCAACAAATTATTGTCCTGCTCATCATTGTCGGCCTAATAGATTATTTTTAACTAAAGTAAAAGGGCTATTTCGTTTATAATAGGGTCTCAATTTAGATAAGTTTTTAATGACTAGTCTACTAACTAGCCTCGTAATATTAGTTATTCCCCTATAACTTGTAGCACTGTAGTTCACGACCATACCTGCTTAGCACATTTCTTTGGTTATTTATAAACATATTATAGGCATTACATGAAAACATAACAGAAGTTCCAACCAAATCAAAATAAATACGAACAGAAATCTGAGTTTAACAGAAAACAAACTCTAAAATAAAGTGATAGTGTAGGTTCCCGTCTAGTTATTTAGATAGGTAATATAAGTTCAGTGTGTGCAATATGCAGCTGGAATTCCCTCTCTTTATATAGAAGTTTAGCAGAGAAAGAAAAGAACTCAAAACTTTATTCGCGCGCGTCCATCGTTCCGAATCATGTCAATGTCAAATTGTCAAACCAATTGTCAAAACAAACAAAACTCATTTCGAAGTCTGATAAAAGACCAAAAAATCAATTCACATCGATTTATTATCAATGTACCAAACTTGATTTCAATTTCAAACCTTAACCAAACGATAACTATCTTGACTGCCAAATGAATCAGAGCTGATTTATAAAACAATTTTTGTGTGGATCCAAACGCTAAATGACTAATGCGTTGATTTTCGCTTTCTCTAGCGAAACAGCGGAATAAAAAGGAAAGCGCAAAAATATTGTATTTGCATGATTACATGTGATATAGTTTGGGTTATGATTAGTATTTACCGTAATGTTTTCGTTTAGATGTATACTTGGCCTTGGTTACAAGTGCCCACATCTTCATCGTAAGTATTGTCTTATCATTGAATTGATCATCATTCAAAACCATAATTTAGAGTGGAACAGACTTTACAGTACAGATAATGGAAATTAGTTAAGTATGAATACGTTATTCTAGTCTCAATTCCATTATCGATGTTATGACATCGAATCGAAAATTGATAATTTAATAATTTTGTATAATAATTATTATTGACATTTGGACGTGAGTCGGAACGCGTCTGAACTGAACGCAAATGAACGCTTCTCGCGCGCATTGCCATTATGGGGTGTGATGTAAGCCTATTAATTTGTAGATTATTGAAACGCCACGCGACGCGATTAATTCGCGGCGCCATCACACTAAAGTAATTTTCGAATACAGTTGTCCGACAGCAAGTGTAGTGTATTGTTGACATACATTTTTCTCTTTATTATTATATTATGATCACAGTGATAAGCTAAACTCATGTCAAATAATTATATAAACTCAATTAATGGTTCGTCCATCATTTTATACCGCAATTAGCGCGTGCGCGTATCGTGTCGTCGTGTCGGATGTTCCTGATGTGATCCTGGTCACAGCAAATCAGTACATTTAATTTCAGCCAACACGCATAAGTTGTGTGCGACGAGTCACGTCGCGTT
This sequence comes from Mythimna separata, assembly GCA_030763345.1. Taxonomy (NCBI): domain Eukaryota; kingdom Metazoa; phylum Arthropoda; class Insecta; order Lepidoptera; family Noctuidae; genus Mythimna; species Mythimna separata. The sequence continues at coordinate 12,432,897 of CM061167.1, read as the reverse complement.
TCAATAATCTGTTTGTTTTTATTTTTCTGATGAATGTTTTTTTTTCCTGGCAATAATGACCCCTACAGAAATAGAGTAGTCAGTGCCAATTGCAATCGTAATGTCGATACTTTTTTTTTGTTTCATGGTCGATACCTTATACTGCTGCACTAATTAAAAACGCAGTAGGGATGTTTTTTTTTAACATTGAGTTACATATATAAGCCGATCTTAAACGTTGGCTTGAACTTGCGTTGACTGATAGTGCAGTTAGCATATAAAATTTCTAGTCGAATATTTTTATCAAATTAAAAATAATGAAAATACCCATCGCCACAACACGCCATCTATTATTATAGGACCATTATTGTTAGTCATCACAAACAGGTACAGACGCTAGCACATAAACCTATTACAATCTGTCAAAATTCAAATCAAGACTGGTTTTTTTTTCTGCTTACGGTGCGCGCGAGAGTGAGTATAGACGGCACGAGTGTACAAGCGAGAAAACACGATAAGCACCGCCATTTTATCACATACCCTCGAAACTAGACAATAACAGCGCGGTCGCATGAGACCGGTCGGGGATAGGATACATGAATATGAACGAGTTATACATTCGGATTCCTTGCATCACAAGAAATATAGTGCGGCAGAATATTGCAACTGCATTAATTGTAGTATCGACGTATTTCAGCTTGGCCAGAAAGATTAGAAATTAAATAAATATAAACTAAATTTTTCTACATATAGCAACTCGAAAGAAATATCAAACAACAGTTAAAATACCAAAACAAAGAAAGTGTTTTGTGAATTATTGCGATTTTTGGTAGATATTAAACGTAACAGTTAGCGAACCGTTATTGAAAATGGGCAAGCCGATAAAAAGTGATGCCAGAGAAGTAATTTACAATATTTTTAAACGATGTTTGGTTACGTATCACGCCGGAAAACTTCTAGCCGAGTTGGACGTTCTTACAAACGATTTGCTGTTGTCACAGGTTAGGTTAGGTTAGTTTACAGTTTATTTTGAAGGATTCACTCTTTGTATATAATACTAACGACAACGACCCAACCCGGCATCGTATTGGTGCAAAATTATCAGTGTTTCCCTACTATATTATACATATAAACCTTCCTCTTGAATCACTCTATCTATTAAAAAAAGCCTCATCAAAAAATCGTTGCGTAGTTTTAAAGATTTAAGCATAGGTACATAGGAATATTATAATTATGATCCAAGTTACAGTTAACGTCAGTTAGGCCTATAAAAAATTCCATATCATCGACATTTTTTACGGATTTAACATAATTTTACAAGTTATGTTTACCTAAGGAAAGTATGTTTACAATGACTTTGTAGTATAGAGCGATTGTATTTTTTGATCATCATGCACGTCATTCTTTCATGTTTTATTTTGATTCCAGGAAAACCAGAAAGCACTGTCTGACGTAAAATAAACGAAGGCAATAAAAACGATGGCTTACAACACCAGCTAAGCATAGAAAGATCATAATCTCTGTGCGATTCGGTAGAATAGTTTTGGTAACGATTAGAAAATAATGATATGGCGGTTATAATAAAGACGTTAAACTTTCCTATGCTTTTTATTTATCAATTAGAAAACTTTTGCCTGTAATTTAGTTATTTTCTCTATTCTGACATTAAAAAAATACTTAATTATTATTTGTTTTTAAACGGTTAAAGGTATATATTATAGTATTTGAGTGAGAGCTACAAAAGCTGATTTTTTTATGTTTCTTATGCATTATTATTATTATTAATTCCGAGCTGTTACGGATAGTCAGAAGCCAGTAAATCTGACTCCAGTCTTGCCATGAAGTACCGTGTTACCCCAGTTAATGGGTTGTGGAGGTCTGGTAGGCAGCCGCTCCTCGTAAAATACTGGTATTCAGCTAAATCCGGCTTGACTGGAAGCCGACCCCAATATAGTTGGGAAAAGGCTAGGCAGATGATGATGATGAATTCCGAACAGCTGAATCGAAACCTAACCACTGCCGCAATCGAACCGTCATTTTATCATAAACGTTTGCAGACGTTTGAAATTAGCGCCATTGCCTTCCAGTTATCTACAATCATCTGTATCGCTGCCTTCACAATACTAAATTTGTTATAGGATGATGTCGATGACAGCTGTCAGATTCATACAATGTAGCTATCTATCCTTTTCTCTCATCTTAAGTATGCATATTTTCGTCCTGCTGTCACCCAACCCATGCTAAGTAAAAAAGACTATATAGAGTTTTGACAATGCGAAATTATCAAGATTTACTCTATGGCCTGCCGCACACGTTCGGTTTCTTAATTAGGTTTTGTGATCAGGAATTCAGATTCGGAAACCTTAATGCTTAACTTACTTACTTGCAAAATGTAAAGTGTACAAGGCACATACATTCTGTTTTTTTTTTCAATCAGAAAAAATATTTTGTGTGGTAAGTATTTAGATTTCCGAATCCGAATGCCATAAGGCATAGGGAACATAATAATAATTATGGTTTAAGTTAGTCTCTGATCAACCTTAATGATTTCGATGTTGTCGATAAAATCCCAGACTTGATCATGGTACAACTCTAGTCTAAATTAGATTCAATGTTGCCAACCTTGCTCTTATGTGGCTTAATTTAGCACTTCCTCAAGCTGCTAAAGGCTCTTGGACACGACACGTTTATGTGCACGGTACGACGAACTCGCCGTGTGGTTAATAAAATGTACCGTGTACAAGACGGCATAGACTGCGATAAAATATTAATTAAACATGGTATTAGTGTCATGATGCCGTAGCGCCGCCGTTTGTGTCAACAAGCTCCTCCATTAATTCATACAACACTGCACACCGTGCCTACGTACGGCGTAAAACGTGCCGTGTACAAGAAGCCTTAGTGCTCCCAGCTCCAAACTTCCAAGTCGATAGACTTATTATCTAAAGTCACTAGAAATATCGCTGATTGTACCACTATTTGAGCATAAAAATATATTTATAAAGTAAATAAAGGTATAATAATTATTGCATTGTCTTCAATATTGTTGTATTTGATCAACCCCAATACACTAATATGTAATGCTTTATTTATTCAATATATACTTACTCTAGAATCAGTGGTGGCGCTGAGGTTTAAGTATAAATGCTGACAATACTTTTGTGCTTGTCCAAAAATTAAATTGAGAAGGTCGATTAACGAAACTGTTTGAATTTTTGATTTTGAGAAAGAAAATAGACCTGTACGAGAATAGTAAACTAATTTTTTCACATGCTTTATTTTTCAATTAATAGCTAATAAAGCGATCATTTCTGTCGTTGAGGATCCAAGAATTTATGCAAATGAATATACCTATTCCATACGTAAACATTTATTTGAAAAATTCAAGTTTAATAACCTTTTCAAAGTTGATAAAAATGTATTCACTATCTACAACTAAAAACAGAACTAAACTAAATACTTTTTGTCAATAAAATTATTTAGTTAAGAAAAAACTTCAGTAAGTCTGAAACTGGCTGCCCTAAAAATTGTATTTAATATTCAACCTTTTTGTATGTGCATTAGTTTATGTAATTTTAATTTTAATTATTTTTTTAAATTATAAATTAATTGTGTTCTGTTCGAATTCGTAGATATGTTGTGAGAGTGTAATAATAGATATTGCAGTCGTACGTTACTTGTAATACATCATGTTATACGATAACACGCTGTGTTACAAGTAAACGCGTCAGATTGAAAAACCTCGCTATAATGTAACTTATTACTCCTGTTGAATGTTTTTTATAATAAAATTATAAGTCTGTTCAAAAGTTTATAATAATATATACTGATTGGCCTATTTTTAATTTAGCCCTTTTTTATTTTTTCAGTAGCTTTAAAACATAATACCTAGTTGGCAACACCGCATCAACAGATAGTCAATTGTAACGACGACTAAGACCGGTGAACATCGAGGAGAGGTCGTGGAGGAATTTACCATCTAGCCACCATCGCCGTTCGCCAATTACACCATGGCTGATACCGAAAAGGCGCCGCAGCCGCAGCCCCAACAGCAGCAGCAACAAGAGCAACAACCCCCACAGCAACCGCAACAAGCTAAAGCGGCTAAACAAAAGCAGGTCATTGGTAAGTGCCGCTACGCCATCTTAGTTTTTGCGTGTCCCGGCATCAAATTTATCAAAAGCACATGTTCACTATATTGCGGAATCTTATATTTTTTTGCCATATTATCTATGCAATGTATCTAAATATTTATTCGTAGTGTTAAAATATTAATAATCCACAAAAATAACATGAGTTTCAAAAGTAGGCGTTGTAGTCGGCGGCGTTATTGATCGTGTGTTGACCCCACTGTAGAACTACATAACTATGCGTAACAACGAACGAATCAATAATACCGGCGGCGAAATGGAGGATGGCGTGGCATCCTGGACTGGGCTTCAACCATCTTGTATGAAATAAATCACTTTCGTCTCCGCATTTTTGCTATTGGAATGTTGTAGTTGTGTAATTAGTTGCTTGGCCACACTATTTATTTCTCTTATTCTCTTTTATGCGAATGTACGTTATGATTATGATGTTCCTGCTCAGATTAACTTTATAAATAATATTGACATCACTTTTAGCCATTTTTTCTTTTGCGCGTGGGTGTTAATTATTTACCAATTTCGTAAGACTATCCAAATTAATCGATGGCGGCGGTGAACGCCTAATCCTAAACATAACGCACATTTTTATATGCAGTTTGATTGTAGACTATACATGTTGAGCTGTGCATATTGTAAGCCTGTTTTAGTGTGGTATAAGCAAGGTAATACAAGATTTGTAGCTGGTAGATGGATCCCATTTTAGAACTTACCCATTTTAGTAAACAATTTACTTATCATAGCATTATTAATGTTCTTGTGATGCTACTAATGACAATATTTCCAAACAACCATTTGTATTAGAACTGTTTTAAATAATTAAGATCTGACTATAAGCACTTCTGATTAATTTAGGGCAGTAAACAAAATAAAATAATTAAAAATTATAACTAAAACTGCCTGAAGTGGTTTGGCTTTATAAAATGTAGTAACTGAGGATAGGTAATAAATAGATGATCGAACAGGGTGTTGAAAATTAAGCCTACACTTCAATCTAAAGCTTGTGTGATAAAGATAGTCTTAATGTTCTGTATGTGAAAAGTAACCGTAGAACTAACAATTTTACCCTCTTTGTCAAGTAAAATCGGTCAAAAAAATAAAGTTAGCACAGTTAAACCAGATTTATATGAGATCAAAACAAATTTTTCAAATTTACCCTGTATCAACATTTTACATCATTGAACTCGTTAACACAAAACAGCCTCAAGTAGGTTTAAGGGTCAAATGAGCTTTCTTTGAAGCACAAAGGCTAACCTTGACCTACCACATACAAAGAATCAAGCTTTGGGCAGAACATAATCTTGCTAGGTTATGAATGGTGCTGCATCCGCTTTTTAAAAAGTTCCAAGAACATCTCCTGCCTCAATGTGAATTGTAGTGGTCTATATGAAAAGCATTAAATTGGTTACACATCCTAGTAGACTGCTGCAAACACAACTTGGCAAAAGGGGTTTCTATGTGAGTGCAGTGGTCCTGCTCAAAACATGTGTCAGACAGACACCTGCACTAAATTTACTCAGTGCTACTGGTGCTGTAGTTAACTTAGCCATCTACTGGGCCTCTCTAAAAGAAACTTTGCTTTTTTTTTCAGCTGAGAAAGTTTCGGGAACCGTCAAATGGTTTAATGTGAAGAGTGGATATGGTTTCATCAATAGGTAAGCTTGGTATTATGTATGATTTTCTTTTCTACTGTTTTTCTCTAGGTTTTAACGATGGTGTAACTAATACTGTATCTTTACTCCTTAGGAATGACACCAAGGAGGATGTGTTTGTGCATCAAACTGCAATCGCCCGGAACAACCCTCGCAAGGCTGTGCGCTCGGTCGGCGACGGGGAGGCGGTGGAGTTTGCCGTGGTTGCCGGGGAGAAAGGCTATGAAGCAGCCGGAGTGACTGGTCCCGGCGGTGAGCCGGTAAAGGGCTCGCCCTACGCAGCTGATAAACGCCGCGGCTTCCATCGCCAGTAAGTTAATGTTCAGAAGAATCTTCAAAGCCTGAATTTTTCTCTGTTCTTGTGTTTTAATTGGACAATTTTTCAGATATTATCCCCGTCAAGGTGGCGGACGTGGCGGGGAGGGCGCTCCACGTAGAGGTGGAATGGGACGTCGTGGGCCCCCGCCCAACCAGGGGGGTGCACAGGGGGATGAAGGTCAGGAGGGAGGCGGAGCACCACCTCAGCGCAGGTAAGGATCAATAATGTGAGAGTACAAAGAGACGATGATAATTCAAATGTGACACGATGTTGATATATTGAAATTTTCAGCTACTTCCGCCGCAACTTCCGTGGTGGACGCCGTGGTGGTGGCCCAGGACCCATGAACCGTGGCGGTTACCGTCGCGTGCGCCCACGCAACTTCCAACAGGGGCAGGGCCAACCCCAAGCTGGTGGACAGCCTAACGTGGTGCTGCCACGTCAGAATGGTCAGGAGGCAGAGGCCCCAGCCACCGCAGCGTCCCCAACGCAACAGCAACAGGCCAAGCCAAAGCCAACCACCAAGCCTGCTGGTACCACCATTGAGACCACTACCAATGAGAGCCAGGCCTAAACACCCGGCAGCTGCACTGTGTGGCACACCCTTACGTAGTGCATGTTAATTCTAGCTGTGCCACATATCCATCACAACTTTGTCTTGTCTGTACAACTGAAGAGTGTTTTGTTTTAATTGTTGTTGCAGAAGCTATTCCATCTAAGAGTCTGCACTTTTGTCAACTTCATTGGAATGTAATGTTCAGGGGATGGTTTTACTGGAACTGCATAGTATCATAGATCAAAAATGTGATATTTTGATTATTCTAAATAATGTATTGTTTTATGATTTTTTTGGTTGTTCCTACAACATAATTGTGTATTGTATTTTTAAACTACTAACTTATACAATTTGGATATCCAAGATTTAATAAAAATGTGCAATTTAAGGTTTATAAAACGGAAATGATATGCAGGTTCCTACGCCCCAATTGATTGTGTATTTTAAAAAAGAATGATGATTATTTTATTATAAATTTATAATGATGTATGTTTTAACAAGTCTTATTTGTAATAAAATCATTAGTTCTAAACACTCTCAGAAATAAACTTCTTTTTACCTGTGTGAAATAATTTTATTTTAATGTTTGAAAATCCTTGTTACCCTGCAGTTTGACTGTTTAGAATATCATTATTATTGACTAGGGACAACTTGGTAGGAAATGCTATCCGTCGGTAGGTTATAGGAAAGCAAGTAAGGGCAAAAGGATAGATTTGTTTATCTTTAGTAGCTGCAACTTAAGATAGATAGCTTATTGAAAACGGGCGTTAGATTCTTCATGAAACTATCTTGGATAAAGACTTAGGACGCTCATATTGGGTTCTTGAAAGTAATATGTTTCCAGTAGGTACGTAGAGTAGGATGACTTCCTTCAATCTATCCTGTACCCTGGCGTCATACGCTAGTACCCTAGTCGCCGACTTAGTTGAAATGTGGTGAGGATGTGGCTCTGAAATCCAATGACTGGTTTTATTAGAAAAATGGATAAAGCTGGGACGTATTGGCCTCGTAAGTGTAGGTGCCCTTTCTTTAGGTTCACAGTTGTGCAATACTGTGTAATATTCGCCAAATAAATTGTTCTCACACATGTACACGAATACACTACTTCAGAATATTAATGTTTTTCTAACCTAAAAATGTAAGTACCTAGCACCAGAAAAAGGTATTATGATGAAGTTTTTCTCTTAAATAATTGTTCCCATTAAGCGATACATAAAAACGTAATTATATTACAGAAATAAGTAATACTTCAGGAGAAAAATCATATCCGTCATCAATCAATACAGACCATTGATCATTGTATGCCTAGATGTGGCAAATCAAATTCTAAGGTAGCACAGAGTACCTACTTTTATTATAATTATAAGAGGGTGGGTAGGTGTAGGTAATGAACTATCTGTGGTAGGCGTTCTTTTGACGTTCCGTCGTATTATATAATGCGGCTAGACTGATCCAACAAAAAAAAACGGATTTCGTGATATAACAAATAAATAAGATTCGCTAATTATTGCTACTAACATAATGCGTTTTCTATGAAATTTACAATAATAATCCTTAAACTTTTCATCACCAAGCAATACCAAGCGTAAGCCTAAGCAGGTATAGTTAGGCCAGAAAGAGTAGAAATTAAATAAAATAAATTAACATTTTCTACAAATAGCAACTCAAAAACAATGTCAAACAACAGTCAAAATACCAAAACACAAAGTGGTCTGTGAATTATTGCTATTAAACGTTTTAGTCAGTGAATTGTTATTAAAAATGGGCAAGACGATAAAAGGTGGTGCCAGAGAAGTGATTTACAATGTTTTTAAACGATGTTTGGCGGAGTATCATGCCGGAAAACTTCTAACCGAGTTGGACGATCTTTACAAACGAGTTGCTGATATGCCAGGTATTTATTCACTCTAATTTTATATAATATACGCTGTTTTGTCTCATTCATCAATAATCACAACATAATCTGTTCCGAAACAAATGTGATATTTGTTGTAAGGCGGAACAGATTATTGAAACGCGACGCGACGTGACCTGTTGACATCCGATGCGTAGGTACCTACTATACACATTACCAATACAACTCGCGATGCCGCTAAGCAATTTTCAAATACAGCAAGTGTAGTGTAGTATATGGTCGTCATATATTACTATTTTCTCATATTATAATCCCAGTATTGAGCTAAATTCATGTCAAATAGGACAGGATATCGTTTTAAAACCAACTCAATTTATTGTCCGTCTGTCATCTTTAGCGGTTAAAATGCAAAAATAAATTGATGTCAACGTACTCTACTAAAAATCTCCAACGATTGACTCGTGGCGGCAGGTGTTGTCTGGAAACTACGTGTGATGCATAGATTGGATCAGATGGCATGTGCGCACATCAGATTTGAATCAACACGCACCTCGTTAAGACGGATCGCATCGCGTTTCATTAATCTGTTTTTGCCTCCAATCTATCCAGATCGACGTGTTGGAAAACACGCCACGATCGGTAGTGGGGGGAAAACACGCTATCGGATGCGGCACACGCTATGTGTTTCCAGACAACACCCAACAACACGTGTCAATCGTCAGAGTGTTTTGGCAGCATACATTGACATCAATTTATTTTTGCGTCGCTGCCCGCCCACGACAGAGTTTTTGTAGGTCCGATAATCGTCACATATTATAATCCTATATACCTAGTTCATCTAATGAAAGCGCGACCTGAGAAAAAGAAGTTAAATCCAAAAAATTTGTTAGTGGTATTACTAACTAGTAGGAGAATCATGTCTTGACACTTAACATTTTTTTTATTTCCAACAATTGTGGCTGAATAATGTATCATAGTTCGAGACAGTACAGCTTCTTTATTACCCTAAGGCATCGTCCTAAAAGAACACGAATGCGCGATCATCGTGCGAGTAAGCGATGCGACCATCGTGTGTTCGTGCGATGGCAAAAACTGGATGTCCTATCATCACTCGAATTGACGCGAGCGAGCGCAGTGCAGCGCAAGATCGCGCGAATTTCAATTAGGACGTCTATACGAATTCAATATGTTTGATCGCGCGTTCGTACGAACTAAGTTCGCACGATTAGTATACTAAAATATTAAGTCGCGCGATCGCGTCGTACGGTTGTCAGTTAGGACACCTATTCAAGTTCAATATGTTTTTAATCGCGCGTTCGTACGAGTAAAATTCGTGCGAACCTATGATGATCGCGGATTTGCTTTCTATTAGGACGATGCCTAACCGTGGTAGAGATTATCATACGATGCAACGTCAGGAGGTACGCTCACCACAAAAGGTAGTTCAATACCTACTTAAAATTTGATTGCCTCATTTAGACATACAAAGATCTTTAGGTCTGTGTTGATGTTCACCTGGTGAAAGCGTCAGGGTAGCCCGCGAAATTTAAATTTTCTTAAGGTGAGTATAGACTACAACATTTTCTGGAGCATTTCTGTGTAATGTAACGTTCCTGCGAATGCTCGGTGTTATGTTACGGGTTAATTCTCACAGCGAGTGTGCATTTACTAACGTTTCGTTGTACCTTGCGTTCATTCTTTAGTTCGACGAAATGTTACACCAATACGCTCGACGAAATGTTACACCAATATGCCCTTTGGTTTGTAACAGAGAGTGAGCGTGCTCGTCGTTTAGTTCGTAAAAGGATGATGCACTAGAACATAATTATGTATCATAGAGCGGCTCGTTGTTCTGTTACAAGTAAATGTTGTAGTCTATACACACCTTTAAGTTTTTTTGCAATTTGTAGGCCAGTGGTAGGTTGTATGAAGTTAACAATATCTTTTGCGACTGTAAAACGTAACTATGGTCTATCGGTTTAGGTAATTAACTAAATGTAAACAATCTTGGCATGTCTTTTTATCTAAAAGTTGTCTAAAAATTGTATGTAAAACTCTTTGCAACTAGGTATTTACCTAAATCGATGTTAGCTAATAAACTAAATTTAAATAATCTTTGTGTATATTATATACGGCCTCTTTAATATAAAAAGACATAAGTACCAAGATTGTTTACCTTTAGTTAACCACCTAAACCGATAGATTATAGTTTCATAATTATAACGATAAAAATTATCAATACATCCCTCTTAGTTCATATGAGTCGAGGAACGATTTTTTCAAGGTCAAAAACGTTCCTAGACCTAAGTGAGCTTGGAGGCTAACAATTGGCTTGTAGTGGATTACAATTTAAACCCTGCCTGGACGCTCCCCGGCCGTATTCCAAACTAGTACAAATCCGGGGATACCCCGGACGGATGGCAGTTTTCGGCTTGACGTAATGGAAAAATAGAATAGGATATAAAAATAGATTTGAGAATTATGGTGTCCTCCCCCTGTCTTCGGACTTCAGATAATCCTACAATACTCTCACTAATCGTAACCTGCTCAATTCTTTCTCGGTTTGGTGATCTTTTCTTCATGCCGGTGTACGAGTCTAGTATAGCCAGGTCAAATTGTAATTTTTCAAAGGGTACTTACCCTTTGAAAAATTACAATTGGATCGTTCTCGTTGCCTCGCTATGACCTTGACCACTACTGGAGTCAAGGGTACACTCCGGTTCACTCGCAACTCTGTCGTCTGTCTGTGTCTCACTCAGACGGCTGCTGGGCACTGGGTGCCATTCTCTTTTGTGCTTTTCATTGGGGTTGCCATAATCGCCTCACTTGGCAAGCGGCCATCGCAGTGTGGTTGTTGCACAGAGAATGCTGCTGCCCATTCTGTGATGTGTTCTTTAGTCGTCTCTAATGACACCCACGAGAAGAGATGGGATGGTGATATCGGTCTTTAGGTCTGGAGTTCATACGGTACACACAGTTATTACAGTTTTGAAGAGAATCCTTTAAAATGCTGCCCGGCCATATATTGTGGTTGAGGTAGAAAATACTCGCGATAGCCTGATATGTATGGCAGCTTTGGAAAGTATTTCAGTAGAAAATGTACAAAAAAGGCGTGATTTTCAGAGAATTTCTTCGCAAATGTATTGAAAAACGTCGCTCGATACCTACACGTGACAATTGAGCATTCAAGGGAATTTCCTTTCATCAATTTTCATCTCGGTTGTAATGACAAAGTTTTCCACTTATATCAAAATGTATATTACACTTATATCATTATATACTTTTATGTATCGGTATCTATTTAGATTGCCTCGAGTGGAATTGCGCAGTGCGCTTGTGCGTAGAATGCACTGGGCATTCAATTGAATCAATTGATTCACTCTCCGTCGTCGGGATGCCACCAATTTATGTTCTATATTAAGCATGACATGGTTGGGGCAATTGGAACTACGTACCAGAGATGTTTTTTTAAGGTTTCTTACCTACCCCTTACAGGATCACCTTGTTAACTCTGTTTGGCCTTCTCTCAAGATCCTTTTTAAAGGTACAAGAGAAGATATGAATCCAAAATTAATACTAATTACCCACTGAGGCGTACTAGGTTCTCCAATAGTACACAGGAGTGAAAAAATTAAGCTTCTAAAATATCATCTAAAGATTCAAAACATCATTTATGCTTCGTTTAAGCTCATATATTGACACTCGCTAGGAAATCAAAACGACGAAAACGTGTGGTGTTTACATTTAATCACGTGCACATTTAATGTAAAAATTTGTAGAAACTCAATGGGATCAAAAAATTCATCCACACACACACCACAACAATGTCAATTTAATAAGTGCCCAGGGGGATAAGGCCCGGTAACTACCAAAGCGGAGAGGAGAGGAGACGAGAGGAGATGTGTTTGAATAAACCAATCCGATTTCGTTATTTCCACATCTTTTCTCCGCTTAGCTTTGGTGGAAATGGGTCAAGCGGAAAAGAGAGGAGATGTCTCATTTTTCTATAGAATTTTGTGCAGTGAGCGAGCAAGCGGCGCGGCAGAGCGGAGAAGTGTCTTGTCGGGCGGCCAGGCTGCGCACGTGCTCGCGCACCTCTTACCCCGCTGCCTTCTCCGCGCGCCTCGTACGTCCCGAAATGTCATTCGATTGACTGATAGGCTTTGAATGCAAGCGCGTGTCGTCCATATTTTTATATTTTCAGTTTGCAAAATGGATGACGAACATTTGCTACACACAGCTCACATCTCTTCTCCGCAACGCATCTCTTCTTCACTTTGGTGGAAATAACCTGCCAGCTTCGCGGCACATCTTCTCTCGTCTCCTCTCCTCTCCGCTTTGGTGGATACCGGGCCTTAGTCTGGCTTGATTTTGGCAAGTAACCAATAGAGTGCGTTTAATGAAAGCGTGACCTGAAGTTTTTTCAACCTCAAGGTTCTTTCGCTAAGATCTTGTAGCATTTGCTCTTGTCATGTGGTTGTCATGGTTGTGGGAGAGAAAAGGACAATACTGTCAGCAAACCTAAATTATCTATTTATGAATTATTACAATTCTATTTAAAATTGACTTTTAATGTCTGAAAGACTTCTTCCATCATACTGGTGAAGTTTGGGGACAACGTTTACTCCCTAAACGTTGACTCACTTAAGAATTTCAAACATAGGACTTCATCTCTCCAACTTGATGGTAGTTGTACTATGGATGCGTATGTTTTTATGTAGCTGTAAGTATATACTTGGATTATATTTATCGCTTTGTAAGGGAATTGAAAATTGCAGAGTGTGATGATGCGGTCAAACGTGTAGGTACTGGTAGTATATTTAAAATTTCTAAAGTCGTTGTGTTCCAATTAAAAATATATTTTAATTTAAGGAACACAACAATCGCTTTATTTGAGACCGAAGTCTAACTAAATTATATTCATTTTATAGATTAAGAAGAGCAGTTAATTTTCCTTATCAAAATTATTTTTTATTCTACGGAAAAATAGAAAAAACTTATAAATAAACATTTTTTTTAAAACAAAAGTAAACAGCAATAACTAAACGGAAGATGCCAATGTGTTGCCATTTTCAGCTGAATTATATTCATTAGTAGGACATAAATGTTGAGTGGTGGTTGGTTCAAAACTAACAACTGTTTTTTCTTTTTAAATTGGTAATCATAAGACCGTTTTCACATTTTCCGATCCGATATCGGTATCGGACGCCGATACGATATCGGGGTAAGGTAAATGTATGAGATATGTACCTGTCTTTCATATTGTCCGACCCGATATCGGATATCGGAGCACAGCATTTCATATATTTTACCTACCCCGATATCGTATCGGCGTCCGATACCGATATCGGATCGGATAATGTGAAAACGGTCTAAGTGCGATTATATCACAATCTTAGCTGTAAACTGTATTATTAAAGAAAACATGGCGTCATAATCGTTAGTTTTTCCAGTTTGTACCTGGCAACAATTCTTAACCACTGTCAACTGTAATTTGAATATCGATTATTCGATTCAAGTTAACGCAGGTCGCAGAATAAACAATGCAAGTAAATACTAATGAGTTGGAAAGCAAACAAATAACAGGCACCAATTTGTTGACCGCAGACACGGTACCATCACCAGTGGAAGAAGGCACGCCCACATCAGTGCCCGTGCCAGATTTTACTGCTCCACCTGATCGTCCTGACAGTCCTGTGCCAGGCCCTTCAAGTAGTAGAACTGAACAAAGAGGTAATAATTACAAAACTAGTACTCTAAAGGTATTAGGAATCCTAGAAATAAATTATTCAAATAATAATTGATACTAATTTAGCACCAATAACAAATAACATTAGGTATTAAATAATTTCACTTCCAATATCTTTTTTCAATTTCTTCCACCCTTGTTTTGAGCATGTTAAATTTTCTTTTATTCATTCAATATACTACAAAATACAGAGTAATAAAAATAGCTGTTATCTGTGTTCACAGAAAGGTCACCAGTATCCGCCGGCCCTTCTACACCGCGTCGTCACCGTGTCAGACAGCGAAGACTCCACCAAACACCATTCAACCGAGCCACCAGCAAGTTTGTGGCAATAGAGGAGAGACGGTTGCGGTTGGAACGGGAGAGAGAAACTCGCCAACACAATTTGGCGATGGAACAGCTAAAAATAAAAGCACAGCAGCTGCAAGTGGAAGCAGAGCGCGTCCGGGTGGACGAAGCCCGCATGCGCATAGAGGCAGACCTACGAGCCTCAAATGAGCAGCTGAGTTCTCAACTCAGGGCTCTTATGGCACTATTGGAGACTCGTGATGTGAGACCAAATTAGTAATTATGTTATTGTTTTTTTATTTTATGTTCTAGAATTAGGTTTTAGTTACGAATTAATATTAGGTCAGACTACTAATTTTTCCAGAATTTGGATAACTTCTTGGCGGGAAAAAAATCGTGAGATTTTGCATAACCTTTCATGATTTTCATGAGACGGCTAGATGGCGCTGTTCAAACATTTAAAAAACACAACATAGCTTAAAATTTTTATTATGCTATGGCACTTAATATGGTTTTTAATACCTAAAATAATTACTAAGTAATAATAATATAATAAAAAACAAGCATATATGATTTTATTTTCTTATTTCCGAGTACTTAATACAGCGCTATCTAAACTAAACCAAAAAAGCCAATTGGTATGTTAGTTAATTCGACAACAGATGGCGTAGATCATAAATAATAAAATCCCTACATTCACAAAGCAGCTCTCATTTTCCGCATACTCTAATATTTAGATCGGTAGCTCAGGTGGATTAGCAATTTAGCATGGCAGAATAACAAAGCTAGTTCCACAGGGCACCGGTTCGAAACCCAGTTCTAAGTCTAAAAAAAAAAGTTCTAAGTCGACTTTTTTAAATTTAATTATTGTATAATATAATTTATATTCTATTTTCTATATTTTTACCGTTTTTTATTTTATTTTTTGTTATAAATAATATTTATTTAGACATATTTTTTTTTACACATTTTAGACAAGGATCGTAATGACGGATTTCATAACTATCTCGTTGGCCTGGATGCTACCGCTTCCTCAGATTACTCATTATGGAAAGCCACCAGAAGACTGAAACGGCCTGTTAGTGTTTCTCCTCCTATAAGAAAATCTGATGGTTCCTGGGCACGGACGGACCAAGAGAAAGCTGAAACTTTCTCAGAAGTCTTTACTCCTCATCCATATGAAGGCTCTCCAGTAGATGCCGCAGAAATCACTGACTATTTGAAAATTCCTAAAGACACGGAGGAAATGCCCTTAAAATTTACAAAGACAGAATTTGCCCGAATCATAAAAAAATCGGACCCAAAAAAGTCACCCGGATACGACCTTATTACAAACCGCATATTACAAGAACTACCAGAATCTGGCATAACCTTTCTGACGTCATTATTCAATACCTTGACAAGACTGCAGTTCTTTCCCCTGGAGTGGAAGGTTGCGCAAATTGTAATGTTACTGAAACCAGACAAACAACCAGAAGAAGCAAAATCATATAGACCCATAAGCCTGCTACCCATCCCATCCAAAATATATGAATCTCTACTGCTGCAAAAAATTTTACCTATTCTCAAGGAAAAGAGACTAATTCCTGACCATCAGTTTGGGTTCCGCAACAAACATGCCACTATCGACCAAGTGCATAGACTAACAAATAAGATCATGGAATCACTGGAGGCAAAGTCTTACTGTACCAGTGCATTTTTGGATATATCTCAAGCGTTTGACCGCGTCTGGCATGCAGGTCTGCTTTTTAAACTAAAAAACGCCCTACCAGACCACCTGTATGGAATACTAAAATCATTTCTACAACAGCGTCACTTCATGGTACAAAGTGTGGAAGCACTGTCTGATCTTTGTCCCATACAGGCAGGAGTGCCACAAGGTAGCGTACTGGGTCCCATACTCTACTTACTGTTCACTGCAGACTTGCCGACATCCGAATCACTAACTACTGGGACCTTTGCTGACGATACTGCCATACTAGCTGCACATAGAGACCCAAAAATTGCCTCACAAATACTCCAGGAAGGACTAAATGTCATATCAGACTGGCTTAAAAAGTGGCGGTTAAAAGCCAACGAAAAAAAATCAGTCAGTACGTTTACTTTAAGAAGAGGATCCTGTCCTCCAGTCACACTAAACAACATTGAAGTCCCACAAGCAGACCATGTGAGATATCTTGGATTACATTTAGACAAAAGACTTACCTGGCAAAAACACATTTTCACTAAGAGGAAGCAACTTGGTATCCAAACACGAAAACTTTACTGGCTCATAGGAAGAAAGTCTCAACTGTCTCTGGAAAACAAAATACTCTTGTACAAGGCAATACTGAAGCCCATCTGGACATACAGGATCCAATTATGGGGCACCGCATCTCACTCAAACATAGAAATCATACAGAGGTTTCAAAATAAAGCTCTGCGTATGATAACCAACGCGTCCTGGTTTGTACCTAACGAACTACTACACCATGACCTACGAATGCCCACTGTCAAGCAGGAAATTGTACGCCATACCAAGTCCTATAAAGAACGAATCCAACAACACCCAAATACTCTGGCTCGATCACTAATGGAAAATCATAACAAAGCGCGACGATTAAAGCGCAAAATACCTTAAGACCTAATCCAATCACAGTAAATATAACTACTGTTTAAACAATGAGGATGTGGCACAGGTCACATACCGAGCGAGTCTGCGATAGCACAAACCGACATACTTCTGAATGTCCCATGAAGGAGACAGATTGTAGTAAATAAATAATATACAAAAAAAATATAATAATAATATAAAAATATGAGGTATAAGATGTAATAATGGACATTAAAAAAATAAAACTAGTAGTAGATATTATAAGTATTCTAAATGAAAACTGTATTGTGCCATTCTCCTATTATTTAGTTTGATTCATAATGTTACAATACCCTTCCTATAAATATGCAACCTTATCGTATGTTGTTTAGACCCTGAGACTAAATTGACACGTTCGCGTTAGTGTCAAACTTACTATAAGAATGATGCCAGTGCTTTTGTGTTGTAATGTCTCTAAATTAGACAGTAGTTCTCTAAATGTTTTACCCACTCATAAATTATAAAAATATTACGTTTTGCATAATTATGGTTAGTGGTATTGACTATAATGATTGATTTGTGCATTATGTTATGACTAAGGTTCATAGCTTAAGTATTCGTTCCAGAACGAGGAAGAAATTGAAGCTTAACCTCAAATCAATAACAATAATTGTAAAACCGGGTTATAGCTGTAATTTTGGGATCGAGTAGTTTATAATAATATCTTTATTTCACCCACAAAAACAAGACTTACATGATTAAAATTAACTAACATACAAAACAAATTCAGTCTAGTGTGCGAAGCTGGTGTCTATTATAGGTGTAAACCTCACCCCACGGAATCAGGTATAACATAACGAGGAATAACACGTAACTATTTAAAAACAAAAAAATGTTGTGGCAAGATATTAATATAGTATTTAAACGCTAATTTGCCTCTTAGCGCGAAGGTTTGTGCATTAAAAGTATGGTGGGTGTGCATAATAATTTATGTGTAGTGTGTGCGTGCGTGTGTATTTAACTAGTTTTCTACTTACGGTTATGGTATTTATTTCCCAAAAATCACATTGTCTATGGTCTTTTGGCGGGAAAGTAATACTTGGCGAAATAATTTACGAATTAAATTGAATAAAAATAGTAAACCGGATTGCCGGACGGTGATAGCGCATCTGTTACTTTATTTACATGTGTGAATCAAATCTAGGAAATGTAAATTTCCTATTATCGAGCACTGATGACTTAGTGGATAATACAAATATGGACGTAGAGGACAATACACAACGTGGTGACACTGCGATTACTGGAGGGAAAAGGCGACTGGATGAAAATTCTTCTGAAGAAGGATGGACTGAAGTGACTAGAGGACGAAACAAATTAGTATGCTGTCGAGAGGATTCAGGTGGGAGGGAGAAAGAAGAGAGGATTCAGGTATGCGTGACTTGTAAAAATCCTTTGCCTAAACAGTTCGCGTTGGCACGATTATTTAAGACGCACAACATTACCAGCAGCAACATTAATAAAATAAAATTCGTACATCAAAATAAAATGCTGATTACATTTGATAACGATACCGGCGCAGATGAGTTTTTGAGTTGCGCGGCTTTTACTGACTTGGGTTGGTATTGCCAGAGAACTTCCAAAGTAGGTATATCGTACGGTCTTATTAAAACTATGGAATTAGACATATCTGATGAGGATCTCAAAAAGAATCATGAAAGCAGTGTTGAAATAATATCAATTAAGCGATTAAATAAACGGTGTTTGAACAACCCTGATGGCAACGGTTGCACTCCAAGTGAAACGATTCGCTTGGGATTTAAAGGTTCTTCTCTTCCGCCGTATGTTTATATCTACAATTTGAGAGTCCCAGTCGAAAGATTTATATTCCCAGTTACTCAGTGCGCAAACTGCTGGAAATACGGCCATTTGAAGATAAGATGTCCATTGAGGAAACCTGTTTGTCCAAAATGCTCACAACATCACGAAAATTGTACAACATCAGCATTCACATGTGTGAATTGTGCAGGTCGACACATGGCGTTTGATAAAATATGCCCATATTTTAAGAAGGAAAAGACGCTTAGATACTTAATGTCCGAATTTAATTGTACCTACAGGAAAGCTCTTACTATATATGTTCCTCCCTCCCCTGATAACGTTGCACATGTGAACTTATCTGATCTCGCTCCTGAAGCCAGCCGTACACATACAATGGATACCACAAATATTAGTTCGATACTAACGCAGCCTCCGACTGAACCAAATGAAGAGACAACTTCTCAGGTACGCGGTCCAGATACAACAAATTCAAGAACCAAGCCTTTACCTAAGCGTAGTTCCAAGAAGCAAAATCGTCGACCAGCAACCCCAGCACTTGTAGAAGACATACCGTGGCATCAAGTTTGGGATTCGTCTGATTCGGCCGAGTATAATATTGATACACCTCATAAAGTCCAAAGTAACCAGTCTGAACAGTCTTCTAGTAAGTTAAACTTTTGGCATTTGATAAGAAAAATTAAAAATATTATAAAGAGTAAAGAATCCTTCCAGATTAAAATACAGCAATCGATTACAATATTTGCCGAATGGTTGACTCATAAAATTGTAAGTAGTTTATCTTTTGATTCGTTATTTGATTTATTTTCTAGAAATGGCTAATAACAATACTTATATGAACTTGAATATTATACAATGGAATTGCCAAAGTATAAGACCCAAGTCTCGTTCATTTGAATCATTCCTAAATCAAGAAAAAATTCACATTGCCGTATTGAGCGAGACTTGGTTGGAACCCGAGAGTTATTTTAGAATTAGTGAATATAATACATATAGACTGGACAGAGAAGATGGTTACGGTGGCGTTGCAATTATGACTCACCGCTCTGTAAAGTGCGTTGTTTGTACAACGAAAAGTCGCAACCCTGGCATTGAATTATTACACATTAAAATTTTGAATTGTCAGCATATTGAGAATATAATTTCCATATATTGTCCTTCAACTGTACATACCACTCAAAGTGATTGGGACGCAATATTTTCTATAGGAAATAGTAAAACACTTATCTTAGGAGATTTTAATGCGCATCATTCTAACTGGTCTTTAAGAACTGATCGACGCGGCTCGGATATATTTGATACCATGTTAGATTACAATTTTATTCATTTGAATGATGGTAGTTTTACTAGAATCAGGATGGTTTAAGGAGTACTTCAACAATCTAGCCCCGATATCTCATTTGTGTCTTCTGATTTATCCTTGTTATTTAATTGGAAACCAACTAACGAAACGCTTGGTAGTGACCATTTAATTATTAAATTAAATTTAGAACTTACTGTTAATCATGAATATCAAAGCAAAAGAAATTTTAAAAAATCGGACTGGACTTCATACACTAAATACATAGACGAACATTTACAACACTGTGTTGTTCCCCAGGACCTTCAGAATTTATATGACCTTCTATATAATGTTATGCAAGAAGCAGCAGAAAAATATATTCCTAACATTAAAATCCCTCAAAATATTTGCAATACATTTAAGCCAAAACCATACTGGTCTCCAGACTTGTCCCGGGCTGTTGCGGAGCGACGTTTGGTCCTTGCTAATCTGAGATCTTGTCCCACTCCTAGAAATTTAGAAATTCTTAAAGAAAAAATTAGCGTCGCTCAAAGACTTATTCGTGGGGCTAAGCGTAAATCTTTTCAACAATTTTGTTCCTCTGTAGATGAAACCTCTTCTGCATCCGAAATGTGGCGTAAGATGAGGTGGTTAAAAGGTCGTCAAGTTTCTAACTCCAGTGTGGATAAAGAAAAAGCTGAACGCCTGCTTAGCGACCTTACTCCAGATTTTGTTTGTCCCTTGCAACCTACTTTTCATTCCAGTAACCCAGCATTGGAGTCGTTAATATTGATGCCCGAATTAGTTAACTGTATTAAAAACACTGACACAGCTCCTGGGTCAGATCAAATTTCCTTTTCTATGATAAAGTACCTTCCACCTTCAGGTAAACGTATGTTACTTTTAATATATAACCAATGTTTTTCTTTCGGTTTTGTTCCCTCGCAATGGCGCCATATTAAATTAATTGCAATTCCCAAACAAAGTGTTAATTCATCTTCAGCTTACGTCCTATCTCACTTATATCTTGCATCTGTAAAATTTTTCATGCTATCTTAGCTAAACGTATTGAATGGTTCTTTGAAAAACAACGTCTTTTTCCAGAGGATATGGTGGGTTTTCGTAAGGCACGGTTGGTTTCTCAAATTCAACTTGGATTTTCCAAAAACTCGGTTACAGCGGCGTGTTTTATAGACATTGAAAGTGCATACAACAATGTTGATATTCCTTGCTTGTTACGAATTTTAGATCAATTTGGAGTTGGATCAAAAATTTGCTCTTATTTGTGGTCTTTTTTATCAAAAAGACGTTTACAAGTTACAACATATGATTGCGAGATAGTAAGATGGACAGGCCGTGGATTAGCTCAAGGAGATCCATTGTCTCCACTTTTATTCAATATTTTAACATTAAATATATGTAAAAACATTGAACAGGTTAATATATCTCAATATGCTGACGATTTTGTTCTGTATTCCACAAATAGTAATTTGGATTTAGCGTTTCAAGACCTTAGACCTGCTTTACGATGTACCAAAGAATTAATTGATCAACTAGGTTTAACTATGTCTACAAATAAAACTAAGATCTGTGTTTTTAAAAAGGGTTGTTTTAGGAGGTCTATTGACTTTCATTTTGACGATGCTTCAATTGAAGTCGTTAATTGCGTAAAATATTTGGGTCTATGGCTGGATAGTTCATTAAGATGGGGCAAACATATCAATGAAATCTCGCAAAAAGTAATGAAATTTATTAATTTACTTAAAGTTTTATCTGGTCCAGGATGGGGACTCCATCAAAAACACCTTAGACGTTTATATATTTCTATAGTACGAAGTAGAATTGACTACGCTAGTTTCTTGTTTGACAATGGTTGTGACTCTAACCTAATTAAACTGGATAGGGCTCAAAATCAAGCACTGCGAGTCGTAGGCGGATTTATAAGAAGTACCCCGATACATGTCATGGAAAGTGAGCTATGCCTCCCCCCACTTCATATTCGTAGGAAATATTTAGCTATTAAATTTTTATTAAAATCAAAATCTTTTCATAATAATAAAACCATTGAAGTATTAGAAAATCTCGCGCTGGTTACCAGTTCCAACTATTGGCTGAATAAGAAATTGCCATTACTCACTAATATCCTTGCACAGTATGCTTCAGTCCCAGTACACTCAAGTGTTCAACTTGAAATGTTTTCACTTGACAGATGGATTAGTAGTATTGATATGTCTACTATAATATTTGACAACATTCCTAGCATTTCTCAAGCGAAACGCCACTACAGTAATGTACAATTAAAACACCTTTGCACAACATACATTCGTGAACAATACTTAAATTTTCATACAATTTTTACTGATGGTTCCAAAGATAAACAATTCGGAGGCGCTGCCTTTCTGGACCCCATTCTTCAGAATCAAATGAAGTTTAAGATTGATTCAGATGTTTCTATTATGCACATTGAATTGATAGCAATACTAGAAGCTTTGTCCTATATTCTATCAATTAATGGCGATAACTTTGTGATTCTAACAGATTCCAAAACTTCACTGCAACATTTGGCTAGGCATACTTCTCACATGCGAGGTAATCCGATAGCCTACGTCATCTATGAATTGATCTTAAAATTACATTCCAGTTCCAAAACAGTGTGTCTGCAATGGATTCCGTCACATATTCAGCTAGAAGAAAATTATATGGTTGACCTACTCGCCAAACAAGCGTGTGTGGAGGGAGTATGTATGAATATTACCCCATTATATTCAGACTACTTCGGGAAAGCAAAACAAAAATGTTTAGAACTTTGGCAGGAATATTTTGACAAAAGGTCAAAAGAAAAAGGAATATGGTACCGAACTATCCAGCCAGAGATTTCTCGGGTTCCATGGATTGACTGTAATCTGAATAGAAATTTAATAACCATAGCTTTAAGGCTCCGTTCCGGACATATTCCATCAAATAAATTTAACTATTTAATGAAGAAAGTCTTGTCTCCAAATTGTGATGACTGTGGAGTGGTTGATGATGTTTTCCATATCTTGATGGAGTGTGTCCGGAATGAAAATAAGAGGATCAATGTTTTTGGACACTGTAAAACCTATGATATTGGCATTTGTAATGTAATCCTTGCTTTTCCAATGTCCGATAAAGCCAAACAATTGTTTGAGTTAATTTTAAGGTAGATTGTAAGTTTTTTGTGTATTTCTCTACTGGGCGATGTGGTCGCAAAGCGACAAAGCCCTTTAAGCAAATAAAAAAAAAAAAAAAAAAAATCCCAAAAATAAGAAGGTAGGTTTCACACAAGGAACCGCAAAACAATTTTGACTTATGAGGGTAGGTAGGATGCAATTTAATTATTAATGCGTCCCTATAAAGCCTACGCCTAGGGCTTGCAATCCGGATATCCGCCGATTTTCAAATCCGGATTACGGACTGGACTTACTATCCGGATTTTACGGATATTTGTCGTTCCCCCCAAAAAGTGTTATAAGTTTACGCCGTGCGTCGCATACATCGCGCTTCACTGTCTCGCGCGCGCTGTCCTTCCCCGCAACATCCGCCACAACATCCGCGCCGCCCGCCCCGCCGAGCTGCACACCCGTTTGCCTGGCAGACTGCCGCTACTGCCAATTGTTGTATTATAAATTTGATTTGTACTATTGTTACCTACCTAATAACTGAGTTGATTTTATAAAAAAAAGTGATCTCATTTTTATTTAATTAGAATTATTTTTAGTTAGAAAAGTAGTCCGGTCAATTTAGACATCCAAGGTTACAATAATTCGCACTTGGCTGAAAATTAGTAGGATTGTTCAATACAGACTAGGATTGTTCAATATAGACTTTTCACATTTCCTTTATATTAGTGTATTGAACAATCCTACCAATTGTCAGCCAAGTGCGAATTATTGTAACCTCACCCCAATTAATTAGTCTAATTTGACCGGACTAAAGATACAAATTATTAGTATATGGATATGGATGTTAATTGTATAATTTTAGAAAGTTAACATGTAATTTTTCGTGATTGTTCTTTGCTAATATTTTATTATAAAGGGTTATTTA
This sequence comes from Mythimna separata, assembly GCA_030763345.1. Lineage (NCBI taxonomy): Eukaryota > Metazoa > Arthropoda > Insecta > Lepidoptera > Noctuidae > Mythimna > Mythimna separata. The sequence continues at coordinate 12,408,596 of CM061167.1, read as the reverse complement.
TTTACTCGGAAATATTTTGTTTATATTTGATTTATTATAATTTGATTCATACTACTTTTATTAAGAATTTGAGAGTTTTGAGACTACGGAAAGTGTTATTTTTATTTGTTTTAAGTAGGTTGATTTCATTAGGATCTTGTGATTAGTGATAAATGTAAGATCTCCTTTTTAATTTGAATTGTTTTTGTTTAGTGACACCGATGCTACAAAAATACTATTCAATTTGTGTCCATTCTACAAATTATTTGTGCAGTATCAGTGTTATAATGTATAATTTTGAAAAGTGAATATTTTTTTTATGAGATTGTTACTTAAAATATTGATATAGTAGAAACTAATAATAATAAGAATATTACTTTGTCATTTAGCTCAACAGACTGATTAAAACCTGGTACAAAAAAAAGGTTTAAAGGTTTACAGTTTTATTTATAAAGAAATATCAAAATATCCGTATTATCCGGATAGTAAAAATGTTAATATCCGTATTATCCGGATAGTAAAAATGAGCGGATATTGCAAGCCCTACCTACGCCACAGTGCAGAATATAAGCGATTTAAGACAATTGTTTCGGTTTATTATTTGGACCTAGTTCTGCAGAAAGCAGCCATATGAGGAAAAGTACAAACAGAGTTATGAGCGTTTTTGTATCGAAAGTTGCCCTTTCTTATTTTTCTGCCATTTTTTACTTTTCTGTTTATTTGATATTTGAGAATTATTGGGAAAAGTATAGCAGTTATTTATATCCTATTCAGTATTTCGTATCATTTAGCATAATACCAATATTAGCGTTTTTGACGTGGCTGTTTTATGCGAAATAGCTTATTTCGTCGGAATTACAATAAAGAATAAACCAGCCACATAAGTTGGCTGTGTTCTGCATTAATTCAAAGTGGAATAAAAGTATGTAAAAGACAGACAAGATAATAAATAAAATGTTGTATTTACTGTTTTACTTCTTAACAGTGAAAACTAAAAAATCGTTTTAGAAGTCTTTATTAAAAAACGTAACAAAATGTTTATTGTCTTCTTACATTAATGAACACTAGTCATTTATTGACATTTCAAATAAAATAAAACTAATAAATACAATACAATTTTCAGCTCTCACTTGTCTCACACAATTTTGAATCGCCTATTTCGCCTCTCATATGAGACTGGAAAAGTGCTGGTTGCTTGGAAGAAAGCTAACGTGCAGCCTGTGCCCAAGAAGGGTAGCCGAGCTGACCCAGCGAACTACCGTCCTGTATCCATCACGTCCATCTTCTGAAAGAGTATGGAAAGGGTGCTCAACAGGAAGCTCCTGGCACACCTAGAAGTGAATGATATACTCAGTGAGCGGCAATACCGTTTTCGACAAAATCGGTATAATGGGGATCTTCTAGAGTATGGCATTCACATCTGGAGCGAGGCCATCGAGAAGCATGGGGAAGCGCTTGCCGTCCCCCTTGAGATCTCGAAGGTTTTCGACAGAGTATGGCAAGAAAGCCTTATTACTAAGCTTCCTTCCTTCGGTCTATCCACCTGCCTGTATGATTGAATCGCCAACTTCTTTGAGGGATTGATCCATCCGCGTAGTTATTGATGGTTGCTCTTTCGATCAAATGTCTATTAACGTTTGAATCCCCAACCGGTCCTATGAGACCGCGCTGTTATTGTTTTACTATTGTGTCTCGTTTCGTGGGTATCTGAGTAATTAAGAGATGATACTTAATTTGATGGGGTTCTGGATTAGATTCCAGGGTATTCTTCTGGGACTTCTCTCCCTCGGGCCTGTAAGGCAATGGGAAACTAAAGGAACACGAATGGGTAGTCAGTACCAGTCTGATTCTCCCTTTCGCTCCACACTTGCGGGAAGAGTTAATGCCGGGGTCCCTCAAGAGTCGGTACTCTCGGTAACATTGTTTTTGCTGCACATAAACCATTTGCTCATGTAAGTCCGGTACCGTTGGGCATGCAGACGACGGCACTGTTGCTGACAGGTACGTGTCCGACGCACGCGCTAGTGGGTCACAGATCCAGTCTTTCCGAGAGGCTATGATTGAACGCTTTAACTCGTCCTTGAAGGCGATCTACTATTGGGGCGATGCCAATCTGGTCAAGTTCAATGCTGCTAAAAACCTAGGCGTGTCTTTTTTCCGCTAAACGGAGTCAATTCCACCCGGCTCCGTCTTTCCGGGGTGTAACCGTTCCGATAACCGACCATCTTGAGCTTCTTGGAGTAACGTTCTCGTCTACCCTAAATTTCGGCTCGTACATCGAGGCAAAAGCCCAGCGGGCTGCTAATAAATTGGAGATCTTAGAAAAAGCGACACGATACTTTATGCCGGAACAGCTGCTCAACCTTTAAAAAGCGCAAGTTCGATCGTGTATGGTACTGCTCTCATCTTTGGGATGGGTCTGCCAAATACCAACTTGATGCACTTGAGTCAATTGAGAAGCGAGCCAAGAGGATCATCAGTAATGATGCACTTCAGTCGAAACTTCAAAGGCTTGGACATCGGCGCCGACTTGCTAGCCTGTCGGTTTTCTATCGTTTACACACTTCGGGGAGAGTGCACAGGAATCGCACAATTTGATTCCGTCAAGTCCTTTCCACTATCGGACCACTAGACGTACGGCGAAGCGCCACCGATATAAAAATAAAAAAATAAAATTCATTTATTTCAGGCATTTAACCCATATACACACATTAATAAATAAGAAAATTACATACGTTCTAATTTAATCGAATTAAAATTAAATCAAAATTAAATTAAATAAAATTAAAATTAAATTAAAATTAAATCAAAAATTAAAATTAAATCAAAATTAAATGAAAATTAAAATTAAAATTAAATCAAATTCAAATCAGAATCAAATTAAAATTCAATTAAAAATAGGTACATTATGAAAGAGATTAGGTACAATTCATTTACATTATAATTATAATTTCATCTTCGTGTGAAAAACACTATTATTACAAAATCAAATATTCGATGTATTAAATTTGCAGCATTCGTACACAGCCTTGACAATAGTGTTTTTTGTAGCTCTTATTCTGGCCATGAAGGAGGCGGCCCTTTTTCTCATCACTGCATAAAAATCATCTACCCTATTCTCGGCGAACATGCCAGACGCGCTACACCGCCACGGTAGGTTGAGCATAGCTCTAAACGCGTTGTTATACTGCACTCGTAGTGCGTGGTAAGTTCGCTGTGTGTAGTTCTTCCATAGGTAGCAGGTGTAGAACGACTGACAGTACGCCGCGAATAGCGTAACCTTTACAGATTTACTGCAACGCGCAAATCTGCGCGCCAACATGTTGCTTTTTGCAGCAATGGACCTCCTCTGCCTTTCCATATCATCATCATCCTTTAAGTTATCCTTTATGATATGCCCTAGATATTTAAAAGTCGACACTGTTTTCAATTGAGAGCCAGCAAGGGTAATTACTGGGTTAAAGCAATTTGTATTATCGTGCTTGAACACCATTACTTCCGTCTTTTTTACGTTGTAAGTTAACCTATGACTCATAGCGTATTTTTCACAAATTGACAACAATGTACGTAGGCCATCGATTGAGGGGCTCAGCAGAACCATATCGTCAGCGTAGCTTAAGTTATTAACTGGTTGATTGCACATGTGACAGCCAACTCCTGACCTGCTGAGCTTCTCTATCAATTCGTTAACATAAAGGTTAAACAAAGTCGGTGATGTTAAGCCACCCTGCCTTACGCCGCATTCAAGCTTGTACTCCTTAGAAAAACCATCGCTACCCCATTTCACCACATTTGTCTGGGATCCGTACCAGTACTTCAACAGTCCCAAAACGTCACAAGGTATGCCGGCCTCCTCCATCTTTGACCATAGCATTTTATAATTTATAGTGTCAAATGCCCTGCTGAGATCCAGGAAGCAGGCATACACAGTCGTATTTCTTGAGTTATAGTATTTAACTGTATTTTTTAATGCATAAATGGCCATATCTGTTGATAATCCTGCACGAAACCCAAACTGCGCATTGTTTATTTTTATGTATTTAAGTAGTTGAGGATGTAGAATACGCTCAAAAATTTTCGAAAAAATTGTTGCCAGTGAGATAGGTCGATAGTTTTTTGAATCAGAGGCATTTCCAGAACCATTTTTAAACAGAGGGACAACTACAGTTTTCATAAAGTATTTTGGTAAATAACAATGTGATAAACACAAATTGTAAAACTTGGACAGTATTTCGTACAATAAATACCCGCCGTACAATACATGCTCCACGCTCAGACCGTCGTGCCCAGGTGACTTTCCTCGTTTCATGTTTTTAACGCAATGTAATATAGTGTCAGCTGTTATAGTAATACTTGTAGATAAGGACTCGCTGGGACGACGGTCCGCACGCGATGACTCATTCTGTAGGCCGCCTCCCAACCCGCCGGTCACTTGAAATTGCCGAGCAAACATCTCCGCTATTTCACTGGTGTCCTGGCTATTATTAACTGTTACGGGTATAGTAGGTTTGAAAGATAATTTATTGGTGGACTTCCAAAAACTCCCGAAGTCGTTATTAGCTCTGTGCTCGGCAATTATATCCATTTGAATCTGCTTTTCGTTATTTTGACACCACTTTATTTTGTTTTTAAACGTTTTCCTAGTAACAACCATATTATCGTATATTACACCTTGCTTTGGCTTACCGTGTAGCAACCATAGTTGAAATGCAAGACGAGCTTGTGCATGTAAATCTTTTATGTGGTAGTTCCAACCTATGACGCGTTTCACTTTATTGAATGTTTTGTTATCAGATTGCGAGAGACTGGCCGCTCTGCACAAACAATTTGTAATTTCCGAATACATTTTATCTATTAAGTACTTATGATCTTGGTTGTCACACGGAATGCCATTACAATGTAAGGTGTACCAGTCAAGGTTCAATTTTGACAGATAGTCGTTACATAAGGCTGTGTACGATGCCGTTTGTTCATTATTTCTTTGACCCCATACCGTTCTATTATTTACATACTCGTTATTATTTAAAGTAGTTTTTGATACTATCACAGACAAATCACATTCTATTACCAAAGGAAAATGGTCCGACCATGATACATCCGTGACAACTTTTATGTTTTTTATGATGTTGTAGGCCGCCATCGTCACGACACAGTGGTCAAGCCAGCTGCATGTACCATGAGCCTCACTCAGAAATGTAAAGGTATTGGAAGACTCACCAAGCATGTTGAGGTCGGCGCAAATCCAATCTTGGTCTTTACAGTAGCAACACAGCTCCTTATAAAACATATTACCTATGTTGGCGTTAAAGTCACCTAACGCCACCGCGTACTCAATTCCGTTATCTTCTATTATTGAGCTCATCACTCCAAGACATTCCGTGAATTCAGGTAAATTGTCCGCACACTCAGTAGGCATATACACTGACATCACAAGCAAACAACGGTCCAGAAGGCTCACTTTAATCGCAACGACGCGTTTCGATTCCGACACGATTGGCTCGACATTGGTGAATATCGACTTTCTCCATAGGAGTGCCACGCCACCGTACGGTCTTCCTTTCAACGTCCCTGCTGATGTATCTATCGGTGACACAGCTTGGTATTCAAAATCTTTGCTTATTGTGCCCAGGATATATGGTGAACATTCCGCCTATACGCTTAAAGCGGTTTGGAAACACATTTATTATGCGTACAGCTAAGGAGTGGAATTCCCTGCTGGAGTCTGTGTTTCCTGATAGATACAACTTAGGAGTCTTCTAGTCAAGAGTGAATAGGTTACTTGAGATAGTGGTCAAACGCGGGCCCAAGCAAAAAAAAGAGGTTTCTATTTTATATTTTCGAAGAAACTGTTTCCTTTTTGTAGGTTTCCCGCTTCTAACCTCCTTCACAATTACTAAATTTAAGAAGTAAACATTATATGGCTACGCTCAGATATGTCATAAGATAATATTAATAATAAACAAGTTTAAAAATCGTCCTTATTCGCATAGACGTGTCATAATGATGACGTCAGAAAAAGCCAAGTATGGACTCGTAACACATATACAGTATACAGAAAACAGCCAACGTACACTGGCTGCTTTTTACGAAACTCGATCCCCGATAACTTCGAAAATTTTGAAATTTGTACAAAACAGCCAGATAGCAGGCTGACTTGTGCAATATAGGTTAGGCAGTTTGCCTCCAAATTGGCTGCATTTTACACCATGATGACTGTTTTTTACAAAATATTTTTTATTGAATGGCTGCATTTAACGGTTCATATCTCAGCCGTAAGAAGAGATATCAAGCTGGCTGTCTTTGCAAAACATCCGGCATGTCGAATTTAGTATGGCTGTGTTAATAACTCTATTTTCGAAAAAGTGCCACTTGGCTGCTTTCTGCAGAACTAGGTCCATTTGTGAATACAATTTTGATTTTGTTTTGTTAAATAATTTGTTTTATTTAATATTAATTGTTGTTTGAGTAGACTTTCTTTATTTTTAATTTCACTTGTTTTTTTATTTAATTTGTATAATATATAAAAAAGATTTTTAATATTTTTTTTATATTGGAAAGGAATACAATATAAATATAGATTATATTGTTTTTATTTTTTCTTATATTATATAAGAAATCAAAATCATTAGTGTAATGACATTTTGTTGTTATAAAGTAGTGATTAAAATCCCACTTACACTACGTTTGATCACTGTAATTTATCAAATAAATTATAGCTACCTCGGTCTTTGTTATTACTCAATCCAATAGTCAACAATAGTCCGCTAGATGGCGCGCTCTAGTAAACATTACATTTGTTGTGCTCCGTTTAAAATTAGTTAAATAATAGTTTTTTCGTTTATTAGGACAATGAACAGTGAGTAAAAGTGAAACTGAACTTACAATGAAGCTGTGAAAGTGTTATTCAGTATTTTTGTTGAGTAATAAACAAAATTTGCTGTGATTTAAAAACTTTATAATAGTGATCTGATTCGCGTAATTACGAAAACAAAGCGAACTTTATTATGTTATCATCACTTATAAGCTGCAAATAAACATAGTCACCCAAAAAACAGTTTAAAATACAGTGAAAGTGCAATAATTCAAGAAAACACGTCTAAGAATTCCGTTTTTTATTCAAAAAAGTTAGAAATTAATAACAGCACCCTCTAGTAGTGAGTAGCAGAATTAAAAAACTGTGTTACACAACTCATCATAGTGTTGCAACCAATCAATATTATATTTTTTCAATACAAAAATTGATAACAGTGACATCTATTGGCCACAAAAACAATTTCGATAGTTATACTGTGTTACCAAACTCAATTGAGTGTTGATAGATTAAAAAAATAAAAAAGGCATGGTAGATTTATTTATTTTTTTGAAGAAATAATATATATTTTTTTTTATTATTATTAACATCAATAAATTATCTGCCAATATGAATTTCTTGGATAATATAACGTTCCGTCGCAACCGCAGCAGAAGATCGGAGTCGAACCACGACGACAGTAATAACACAACCTTAAATTGCACTACAAATAGTTTGCCAGAAATGTCGGAAGATGATGAGAATAATCAGATAAAAAGATTGCAGGAAAAGGTTGAAGACTTGACGTCTCAACTAAACAGCGCCCATAAGGAAATTGAGATATTATCTCTGGAAAATAGTAGTTTGAAACAAAGTAATGAAGATTTATCCAGGAAAAATAATTTATATAAACAAATTGCTAGCTCTCCAGTCAAACACAAGTCAACAACACCAAAGAAAACTCTGTCAAAACAAGCTAAACATACACAAACAGATGAAAATATTGGGAATCCTACTTCTTCAAATCAAGTCGGCAACACTGAAACCAAAAATGTTACTCGTATCTCTTCTTTTAATAATAGAGTATCAAACAATGTTATCAAACCTAATTTAAAACAGTCGCCTATAAAGCATAAAATATGCATACTTAGTAGTGAAAATAGCAGTAGAATTTGTAAATTATTAGATAGCACTAACATATCAAATGGTTATGAAATCTGTCACTATCGTAAGCCGAATTGTAATCTAGAACTTATGTTAGACAATGTAGATGGTAAAGTTCAGAACTTTACTAAATCAGATTTTTGTATTATCTACATAGGTGAAGAAAATTTTAAAAGAACTCAAAACTACATAGAACTTGTTGGATTTATTCGTACAAAAATAGTGCCTCTGAAACATACAAATTTCGTAATATGCCTACCAACTTTTAAGTACATGAGTGATGTAAATATTATGTTCAACAGTAGAGTCGAGAATTTTAATAATCTACTTTATATGGACGCACAAACAAATAATTATGCATACGTTTTAGATTCTAACCTTAACTTGCCATACACTTATGATACATACCGCCCATATTATGGAACACTTAATAAAAAAGGTTTACAATATATTATATTAGATTTAATAGACTTGATCTCAAATTTTAGCACTATATCAGCCACGCCTTCTATTATCTCCGAAGTTGATTGTTCCCAAAAAACACAAAAAGATATAACAGACTCCCAAAATAATTCTCAGTTTTTTCTTTAAATATTTAAATATACTTCACCAAAATATAGCTGGACTGATGAACAAATCAGATGCATTAACAGTAAAAATAGATGAGCTACACAATGCAGGAACTAACATTGATGTGATTTGTATAACAGAACATTTCATTGAAACAGGTTATGAACATTTGTTGCATATTCCTAACTTTTTACCAGCAGCTTTCTTTTCGAGAATGTCTAAACGTGGAGGTACGTGTATCCTTGTTAGAGCCGGACTGGAATTTAGAGAAATATCTGACGTAGCAAAACAGTCAGTATCGGGTGTCTTTGAAGCCTGTGCCATAGAAATTATACATCATAACATTATTGTTATTTGTATATATCGCATACCTAAACATAATTACAGTATATTTTATGAAAAATTAGAAGATATATTAAGAAAATATTGCTCACTCACTAATAAAAATGTTATCTTAACTGGCGACTTCAACATCGACGTCTTAAAAAGAAATAAAATAACACTAGAATTTGAACATTTTCTTGCCCAATTTAACCTTAACTTAGCCCTTCATAAGCCTACTAGACTAACCAGTAACTCCTGTATAGATAACTTCGCACACACCTACAGAAAAGACTGTAAAGCACAAATAATAGACCTAATTCTATCAGACCATACGTCTCAAATACTAAGTGTACCTATAAATAAATCATGTAAACTTAAATATTGGAAAACGCAAAAACAGGATATATGCCCAGAAAATTTAGAAAAATTTAAAAATTATTTGATTAATTTATCTTTTTCACAAGTTTATGGTACTAGTGATGTGAATGATTCATATGACTTCTTCGTAGAGGATTTTTTGATGCTGTATAAATTATGTTTTCCAACAAAATATGTAACAATAAAAACGAATACTAAAACCAAATGGATTTCTCGCGGGATCAAAATATGTAGTCAAAAACAAAGGAAATTACTTTGGTCGTATCGCCTTAAACCTGACTATAAGAACAAACTAGATTTTAAGAACTATACTAAAATTTACAAAAAGATTATACGTCTTACACAGAAAAGTCAAAATAACCACTTCATAAATAATTCTCAAAATAAATCGAAAGCAGCATGGCAAATAATTAATAAATCAAAATTTCGCTTACCTCAACATCTAATACCGTCCATAAAAAAAGCAGATTCCACTATCACACATCCCACGGATATCGCAAACGAATTTAACGACTTTTTTGTAGATGTAATTGAAAAAAATATAAATAATAACGTTACTTCGAATAGCAATAATATTTTTAATAACCTAACTATAAAATCATTATATATGCAACCAGTTTTACCGATTGACATAATAAAAATTATAAATAGTCTGAAAAATACAAATACTACTGGTTATGACGGAGTAAGTACTAAAGTTATGAAATATGTCAAAGAAGCTATAGCACAACCACTAACGCACATTATTAATTTATGTATAACAAATGGTGTTTTTCCTAATAGTCTGAAAAAAGCAATTATTAAACCCTTATTTAAAAGAGACGATAAATCTGACGTCAAAAATTTTAGACCCATTGCTAAGATTCCTATATTTTCGAAAATTTTAGAAAAAGTAATTTACAATTCTATCTACAGTTATTTTGAAAAAAATAAGTTATTTTGCAATGAACAAAAAGGATTTCGAAAAAATACTAATATAAATATGGCACTGTACGACCTCCTTTCTTATATTATGACGTCTGTAGATGAAAGAGCCCCGGTATGTGCCATATATACCGATATGACAAAGGCTTTTGACTATGTGGATCATAAGATTTTGCTAAAAAAACTCTATGGATATGGCATTCGAGGAAATATTTTGAAACTTTTGGAGTCATATCTGGACAACAGATCCCAATGCACTGAAATCTCGCAATTATGCAAAAAGACCCATTTAGTAACCACTTACACATCTCGGTCAAGAATTATAAAATACGGGGTGCCCCAAGGTAGCGTGCTAGGGCCACTACTATTTCTAATATACATAAATGATCTCCCAATACTCATATCTCAAAATATGGTTCTTTTCGCCGATGATAGTACAGCTATTGTAAAATGTTATAATCCTGCTAGTTACGAGAGTGATATAAATGAATGTCTCAAAAAAATAATTAAGTGGCTTAACAACAATAACCTAGTAATTAATTTGAACAAAACTAGAATAATGCACTTTCGTCAAAGATGTGAAAAGCCTCCAGTTCATGTTACATATGACCAGTGCCAAATAGAAGATACAGATAAAGCTAAATTTTTGGGTATTATTATTGATAGTAGATTAACATGGAAACCTCATATAGAAGCAATTTGTCTTAAATTAAATAGATCTGCATACGCACTATTTCAGCTGTCGAAAAAAGTGAATACACCAACACTTTTAATAGCATATCACGGATTGGTTGCATCAGTTCTGAGATTTGGAATTATTTTTTGGGGGCAATCTACTGATAGAGAGAATGTTTTTAGAGCACAAAAACGATGTGTTCGGTCCATGTGTGGCTTAAAGTCTACAGAAACTTGTGTTCCTCATTTTAAATCATTAAAATTGCTGACTATGCCAGCTATGTACATTTACGAAACCGCATTATTTGTTAAAATGAATCTACATCTGTTTCAAAAACTATCCGATGTAAAAAAGACTCCAATGCGTTCTCAGTATATGAATAAATTGTGTGACAGTAAATGCAGAACCGCTCTAATGAAAAAGAGTTTTTTTGGTATGGCAACTAAAGTTTATAATAAAATACCCGATAATGTGAAAAATTTGCCCTTATCAAAATTTAAGAAAAGCCTTTACTCATTTTTATTGGAAAAATGTTACTACACTGTAGAAGATTTCCTAAATGATATTTTTTAACGTGTCGTATTTAAAATATCATCTATAATTTCAAAGTAAAAACTATTAAGACACTTTTAAGACTGTTTTTTGTTATTACTATTTTAAAAACTATTATTAGATTTTTAACTTGACTGAAGTACTTATAATTTATCTTCCATTTGTAAGAGTTTTTGAATTAGCTGTTTTTTTTCTTCTTTTCGTTTGTAAGCTGTTTATCTATTTTATAATTTTATTTTTTGTTTTCAACATTTGTACGCCTTTACGGCAAAACATAGCGCTCGGATATTTTAAATTTAAGACCTTTTATGTACTCGTAAACACCTATGTTTAACAAATAAATATTCTGATTCTGATTCTGATTCTGAACACTTTATATTCTCTTTTTAATATTTCGTGTGTCCGCCGTTTATTAATTGTTCACCTAAGCTTTGACCCCGTAAAGAATCCCATACCTGCATGCATTGAGTACCTACTCAGTGATTCCTTTGTCCTTTCGTTCCTATTGTCCCACCTTTGAACCATAACGTCGATAAACTTTGTGTGCGATCAACTTTCAATGGGGTTTAAATCTGGCGATCTGGCAGGCCAAGGAATGATCCGTATATCCGATTGCTGGCTAAACAGATTTGATGTCCGTCTGACAAACTAGTCATCGTCATAATCGCCGCAGTTATCAAGGAGCGATTGGTTTCGAGGCACAGCCGGTGGCCTGGCGGACACACGCCGCTGGTTCTATCCGGACTCATACGGACATATCCTTTTTGTTACAAGAATTGACCTTCTTTGTTTATTTTATGCGGATTGATTGTTAAACTTAATCTACTTGAGAGTTTGTGCATAAATGGTTGTACTGGCTTTGTTCGTCTTTTATTCGGTTTAAGAGGGCTGTCGCAATTTTTGATGAATTTCAGCGTTTTATCCGATTTTTGACGTGTGACGATGCTTTAGATACTTATAGCCATAAAAAAAAAACAAAAATATGGATAAGAAAGTTTGATAACTTATCTTGGGAGTGCTTTAAATAAATATTTGAATTTGTTTACCTACATCAGTAAAATCCTTGTCTCCGCAAAGGATGTTTTATAAAATGTTGCTTTTGGGTATCTTTTGACGCCTTGGTACACCGAAGATATTAAAGTTTAATCATTTATAAAAATGTCTATGATACAACTGTATCTTCTACATTGGAGTGCTGAAACCACTTTATTACTATTCATACAGTAATACACCAAAAATAATTCTGTAAAACCAAGATCTACTGACAGTTTTCCGTACGAAACTACAATTTTTATCTACGAAATTATAATCAAAACTCAAATAAAAAAAAAATAACCAACTAAGGTGGTATTTCTATATATCTTGAAAAAAATAAATTGGGCTATTTAAAAGTTAAATAATATTTTTAAATAATTTTTGTATGCAATGCAAAAATCGAGCGCGACTGCTGCCGCCCGTCGTTTAATTTACCTATCGTCTGTTTTTTATACCCTGAGACTATATTGACACAGGAAATGTCAAAATTACTATAAGATGATGCCAGTTCTTTTGTGTTGTAATAGCATTTCTGTCAAAACGCTCAAATTTGAGAAAAATTGTAATAGCGCCCTTAACAGGAACCCTGAACATTACACACTCTTGCACAGTTATGGAACGGTGTATAGGACAATTTTATGGTAGATATTGCACGAACGTTATCACTACAGGCATATCTTCTACATGAAAAACATTCCGCACGGTTGGCAGCCTGACGTCATTCAGCACATCTATGTAGTTTACACTATTTGCATGACTGAGTATTGCAGTAAGTTCTCCTGGTCCTGCAGCACTCATCTATTTCCCACATGTTCACTGTTACATGACCGGATCCAGAGTTAGGCACAACGTGATCACTGTCATAACGCATATTATTCCTGCGCCACAACCTAACTTGCCCGTGCTGGATTTGAAAGTATTTCATCACTGAAGATGGCGTTGCTCTAGTCGAAATTTCTATATTTCAAAGCGAACTCCAATCGTGCTCTTTTATGAGCTTCGGTTAGCAATGGCTTAGTAGCATGTCGATGATAATGCAGACCTTCACTATGAAGAGCACGATACACCGTCCGCAAAGATGTTTCAAACAACTCTGCGTAATATCTTGTAAGTGTAAAGCCATTTCCCTTATAACCTTGCACCATAAGTTGACGCTGGTCTGAGTCAATATGGCGTCTTCTACCAGATCTACTACGATGTTACAACGAACCCTATTCTTGAAACCGCTTTATCCAAAAGTGACAGTCTTTACCTATAAAGGAAATATATTATTTTCGTGTATCGTTAATCGTGGATAATAAAATAAATAACGAACAGTGACTTTAAAATATTACTCACGTTTAAACCTTGATTATGCAATGCTATTATTTGGGCCCTCGTAGCCATATCAATATTTGATCGCGAACTCATGATAAAATAAATGTTAAAAACTTGTTAAACGCAATCGTAACTAAACTCATTCAAAGATTGTAAAGAACGTTATGATTGAACAAAAAGATTTAATTTTTATACAGTTAAGTACTTAATATTAAACTACCCTCAATTCTTTAGAGATTTATGATACGGACTAAAGTCGCTTAACAACTTCAATATAATAAAGAGTAGGATAATTTCAACTTCAACTCGTTGCGTAATGACTCAATGGTCTAGTGGCTAATGGAATCGGTAAATTTTATGCCACCGAGTTCGAATCTCAGTTAGTACGTGCTTTGCTTTATAAGGTTTGTAATGTCGTACCTAGGAGAATTTGTGTTAAAATTAAGTAATTTTGTAAATAGCAAAAAACAATGTGTGTTCTTAGATCTATCAATACCCGCGAAATGAGACACAATAGTAAGACAATAACAGCGCGGTCCTATGAGACCGGTCGGGGATTCATGAATTCTTTAAAGAGATATGTACCGTAAAACGGGGTGAATAAGGACTCAGGGGTGAAAAGGGTCAAATCGAGGAATCTAGTTTCGAAGCCACAAAATAAAAAAACAAGAACTTCCAATTGCTACCTTCTTTTTCTTCTAAAAGTAGATTATATTATCTTCTAACTGACAGCACCGAAGCGTTGTGAAGTTAGTAAAAGGTGTCAAAAATCTTCTTTCAAATAAGACTGTAGATGTGAGGTTGCGGTATTGTCCCTTAAGTTGACAGTTTTTGGAAATTCTAGTTTTTTTGTGAAAACGTGTGGAGTTAGCCAACGACGATATAATATCTTTAAGAAGCTACACAAAAAGAGGTAAGTCTAGATTTTACATAGTTTTTGTTTAAATCGTTTTCTTTAGAACCTCTGGGATTGTTATTTTTTTCGAGGTGAATAAATACGGTAACGGGGTGACAAGGGACGGCTAAAGTACAAATAGAGTCGCCTATACTTGGTAAATAGGGACGTATGAAAGTTGATTAGGAACGGTAAAGTTTGAATAGGGTCAGGGCTGCTACATCATGAATTGAACATTTTATTGCATTGTTTTGCAGGATTTCACTATTCTGTTAAAATAAGGCATTATCATTTTATTTATTTTAAACTTATATACAAGCATGCGCACAAGGCGAACTAATGAGAAATAATAAGAGATACATAGGTACGAACTTGTATGATTTAAAAAAGTTTTTTGTTTGGTTTGTATGTGGCGCTATTACTCCGTAATTATCGTGAGACAACCCTACTAGTTTATCCCAAGTTACCCATGTCTCGTCCCAGGTCACCCCACTTCAAGTATGAATAGGGACAGCCTATATTTTTGTTAAAATATCTAAATTTTGACTAATTCTGGGGATATTTTTAACATTTACGAAAAGTATTAACTGCCGGAAACCCTTGGAAAGAGTTATTAATATTGCATTCGTCCTACAACATCGATTAATTTCAGTGACAAGTTCGATTTTGTCCCTATTCACCCCATTTTACGGTACCTATATTTTCCAATCCTACTTCTATACTAGCGCCATCTATGTCATAGAAGACATATTATTAAGGCCACAGAACAGTTGACATTATTGAGTCTCGTTTTGCGGGTATGTGATAGGTTAACCTTTTGAACGCCAGAGCGTAAACGCATCGGCGCCCCTTCCACGCCAGGCTACAAATTCAATGCAAATACCTACAAAAAAAATAGGGATTCCAACATTTTATCGATAACCAGTTAGTCATTGCTTTTCATCCCATATTTTTTAAATAAAATATTAAGTACTTGTTACATCATTCTTTTATTTAATTTGACCCTATTTCGTATCATAATATAATTAAACAGAAGTTACAAAGTTCTAAACAAAGTAAGAGCAGACATTAGAACTACAAACGAATAAAATAAATAATAATAAGGTACATCACTAATCTCGTTCGTGACGTCATCCGCTGTCGGTAAGTCCCGACTCTGGCGTGGCTGGCATGACCTTTGACAACTTCCTCGCATGCGAGTAGGGATGTGACATTGTGGGACATAATAAATAATAATCATAGTATTTACCAACAATTTAATCAATTCACTTTTAATTAGTCTGACTCTTCGTAACTCGGCAAACTTATGTCATCTAAGTCCTTCTGCTGTCGCACTTTTCTTATCAGGTTCAGTAAATTGACGTACGTTACTGAACGCTTCTCTTCTGGCACCCGATCTAATTCAAAAGCGACGAGTCTTCCGAACTCCGCATTTCGTGGGTCGCTAGGTCCTGGTTGCTCAAAAAATAAAACTCACCTCTAAATCATCCTCGTATATAGATGTTGCATCAGAGAATTCTTCATCTTCTTCTACACTTCCTAACACACGAAGGAGTTCTTCAGTAGTCATTTGACTGCTAGCCATTTTTTTATCAATTTCATACACTCGCACAATAATAATGCCGTTACTAATATTACCACCGATGCACCGGTCATAATAATGAAGGAAATCACTAGCAGTCTCTCGTAGCGCTAATGACGTCACCGCTTGACGTGTCTTCCCGACTGTGGCGTACAGGTTACTGTTTATACACTGCTGCGTAGGGATGCGCGAGAGTGGACAGAAAACTATCGACCGATTGATATCAATTATGATATTTTTCCAAAATTTAATAAATATTATGCATTAGGAATATTCTGACACAAATAGTTGTCATTAAAAATAATTGTCGAAGTAATAGTAAGCTACTTTTAATAAAATATTTCATAGATTTAAACTATAATTTACCTTACTTACCCATCACTAGCTGTCGTGTTTTGCCGACTGTGGCGTGAGGAAGAACACTTTTTTACGGATTTCGATAAGCAATTTTTGATGATTGTTTTTTCTAGTGAAATGTAACTAATGGATATAATATATCCATTAGTTACGTAAGTCACGTAGTCCGTTAGTTATATAAGATATTATCTTTGTGCCAATTTACAATATATCATTAATTTAGTTTTAAATAATAAAAAAAAAACACAGAACACTTAATTTTGTATATTTATTTTATACTTAAAAAATGGCGTTTTCTTGTCGGCTGTAGACGACGGTGGCGTGTTGGGCACGTTTTCATTTGTCGTCTATACCCGACCGTGGCGTTCAAAAGGTTAAGGCGATGAAACCCTGTGCAAACGATTTTGGTTTAGAATCTTCCATGCACTTCTGACCCTATTAGTAGGTACTACAAAATGACTTTGTAGAATTTGTTGCCTCCCGTCCAGCTGATTTCTTTAAGAAGGGCATCAATAAACTGCCACTGCGTTGGCAAAGATGCATTGATTGCATGGGTGATTACTTCGAATAATACAAATAAAAAATACATGAAAAAAAATTGTTTCAATTGTTTCATACAAAACGGCAATTTCATAGGTAAAGACCATGAAAATGAATAGGTATCATACTTAATGTAATTATATATTTCTTTTTGTTTAGATTTACTTATTAGTGCGTAGTGTAAGTATAAGTATAATAAAACATATTGTAAAGAAAATAAAACCTTTTTAATTTTAATATGTTTCTTCAACTTGCAAGTTAGATTTTGTTACATAAGAAAGACTATTAAAGTCTGGATAAAAGATTACTCAGTGCTGCCCTGCCTTGAAGAAGCTGACTTTGACTACTAGCAGCACCCACACTATCAGACGCATTATCTTGCTGAGCATCATCTTCTACTTACTTAACAGATGGAGCAGGTAAATTAGCCTCTAAAGCCATGTTGTGTGACACACAACAGGCAAGTACAATTTTCCCAGTAACCATAGGATGGTAGGTAATGCAAGGTCCTGTGTCTTAGTAAACACCTCCAACGTAACTTCAGCAATCCATAACAGCATTCTATACAGTTCCTTGCTTGTATATGTCGCTGAGTATATGTATCTTCAACAGAGCCAGGAACTGCATTTAGTATAGGAGTCATCAGCCACGGCCGCTGTGGATATCCAGAATCACCTAAAAAAATACATAAATAAATCTTAGCACTACCTATGTTATAAGTAATTATTTGCCACACAACAACTATTTTTTTTTTCATATTTTATTCATCTGTCTAGGCAAAGGTCTGTGGATGGGTGACCATCTTAACATAACGAGTTTCCTGCGTGCCTCGGAAAGCATGTTAAGCCGTTGGTCCCGGCTGTCATTTGGAGATCTTTGGCAGTCGTTACGGATAGTCAGAAGCCAGTAAATCTGACTCCAGTCTTGCCATGAAGTACCGTGTTACCCCAGTTAATGGGTTGTGGAGGTCTGGTAGGCAGCCGCTCCTCGTAAAATACTGGTATTCAGCTAAATCCGGCTTGACTGGAAGCCGACCTCAATATAGTTGGGAAAAGGCTAGGCAGATGATGATCTCCGTGGCGTATACCAGCTCTTTGGCAGGATCCCCAGACCCTTCTTACAAGGGTAGACCCCTAGAAAAACAGGTGTCGGGATTGCATTTGCCACAGAGGCCAAAATTTTAGCAGTATTTGTAAAAATTATGAAATAACTGTAAATATGTAATTTTTTTTTTTTTGTTAGTAGTAAAACCAACGAAAAGCGAGCTACGAGACAGGTTTTACATTCTAGGAGTGATATAACAGATTAAGTAGATGTTTCAGGTACCAATTTAACCTTTTGAACGCCACGGTCGGGTATAGACGACAAATGAAAACGTGCCCAACACGCCACCGTCGTCTACAGCCGACAAGAAAACGCCATTTTTTAAGTATAACATAAATATACAAAATTAAGTGTTCTGTGTTTTTTTTATTATTATTTAAAACTTAATTAATGATATATTGTAAACTGGCACAAAGATATATCCATTAGTTACATTTCACTAGGAAAAACAATCATCAAAAATTGCTTATCGAAATCCGTAAAAAAGTGTTCTTCCTCACGCCACAGTCGGCAAGACACGACAGCTAGTGATGGGTAAGTAAGGTAAATTATATTTTAAATCTATGAAATATTTTATTAAAAGTAGCTTACTATTACTTCGACAATTATTTTTAATGACAACTATTTGTGTCAGAATATTCCTAATGCATAATATTTATTAAATTTTGGAAAAATATCATAATTGATATCAATCGGTCGATAGTTTTCTGTCCACTCTCGCGCATCCCTACGCAGCAGTGTATAAACAGTAACCTGTACGCCACAGTCGGGAAGACACGTCAAGCAGTGACGTCATTAGCGCTACGAAAGACTGCTAGTGATTTCCTTCATTATTATGACCGGTGCATCGGTGGTAGGTAATATTAGTAACGGCATTATTGTGCGAGTGTATGAAATTGATAAAAAAATGGCTAGCAGTCAAATGACTACTGAAGAACTCCTTCGTGTGTTAGGAAGTGTAGAAGAAGATGAAGAATTCTCTGATGAAAAATTGATTAAATTGTTGGTAAATACTATGATTATTATTTATTATGTCCCACAATGTCACATCCCTACTCGCATGCGAGGAAGTTGTCAAAGGTCATGCCAGCCACGCCAGAGTCGGGACTTACCGACAGCGGATGACGTCACGAACGAGATTAGTGATGTACCTTATTATTATTTATTTTATTCGTTTGTAGTTCTAATGTCTGCTCTTACGTTGTTTAGAACTTTGTAACTTCTGTTTAATTATATTATGATACGAAATAGGGTCAAATTAAATAAAAGAATGATGTAACAAGTAATATTTTATTTAAAAAATATGGGATGAAAAGCAATGACTAACTGGTTATCGATAATATGTTGGAATCCCTATTTTTTTGTAGGTATTTGCATTGAATTTGTAGCCTGGCGTGGAAGGGGCGCCGATGCGTTTACGCTCTGGCGTTCAAAAGGTTAACAAAAATAACTTTTCAATTCATAATTTTGAATGTTAATTTTATGCGACTCGATCCACAAAACTAGCGATAAGATTTTTATGGCATATGGCACATCACTAGCAAGAGGATAGACTAGAGAATTATTGAGAATGTTTGAAGATCCCAGTCTCTTTTGGTTCTTTTTTTGCAACCATGTAAATAGCTGTAACATGAACAGCTTTAATTTAAGTCCGAAACTTTGCGATTAAATTTAAAAAAATCTAGATGGCTAGTATCACCAATTTTGTATTTAAAAGTACCTTTATACAATACATGCTAATTAAAATTCAGGCTCCTTGACGTATATATTTTTTAATATTTGTATTTGAATGTAAAATTCGGGTCTATTTTTTAAAAAACACTAAAATGTCAATGAATAAAATTCCACAGGGCATGGGTAGTGTTTAAGGGTCAGAAAGGATAGCAGATGACCCCTCCAGCCGACCATATCAATTTGGCACACGATGTACCAAACACCCTGTAAAATGGAAACGAACTGTACCAAGAATTGATAAATGATGGAGTAAAAAATTTTTTTGCACGCATTAGTACCTGCAGAGGAGTTGGATCTATTGTGTTCAGACTTGTAAAGCAGACTTCGAAAAAATAATACGAACTGGCGTCGAGCGATAACCGTGAGAGAAAGGATACTTTTGACATTACGGTTCTTAGCGACAGGAGATTCTTATACCAGTTTGCAGTATCTCTTTCGCATTTCCAAACATAACAATCTATTTCGAAGATTGTTCCTGAAGTTTGCGATACCATCATCGAACATTTAAAGGATCATGTGAAAGTAAGTAAAAATAAAAAACCAAAATCTTGTCAATTTAGTCCAATCACTTTAATAGAACTTTAAAATAACCATAAAAAGAAAGAAAGGTAAAATTAATTAAATTAGTGGCTCGTATTATGTTTTAGTATAATTAGGAGACAGGAAGCCGAGGTAGAGGAGGAATGTCTGATAGATGTTGAAAAGTCATCGGAGGGGAAGGGGGAGTAGGAATCTCTGATTGAATTGGAGAAGTAATTGGAACGGTGGTAATAGATGGTTGAGAAGTTAGTGGTGAGGGGGCCGTCGGATCGTTATAAGATGAAGCATGAGTACTTGGACGTTGCGCAGACCCAGCATAGCTTTGCCAATAGCCATATTGTTGATACCTGTCCTCCTGTCTCGTGTGTCCTCCTGTGTCGGCTTGAATATTATTCCGCATATATCTTTTTTACGTGCGCCAGAGTTACTGGATCATATTTCCTCAATAAATTCTTTGGCTATGTATTGTCCAAATGAGTCACAAGGCGGTGGGGTTGGCTGTGGTTCTGTGCACTGCTGGAGAATCCTGAAAGCTTCAGAAAAAGTTTTGTCCGATAAATCGTCTGTGTCTTTCGCTGGTCTTCTTTTGCTTCGTTTTCTGGATCTCTGGTCTTGTGTTCCAACTCCAGATTGTATGTTATTGATACCATCTTGTTGTTGTTGCTGATTTTCCACTTTAATGGAACTTGAATGTTGTCGTTGTCAAGTGAAGGGTCTTGAGCGACTTGAGTTGCTTTTACAGTTTCATAGTATCAGGTTTCATTCTGTAAAATAATACATGCTTTTTTATATCTGTTTTAGGTACCAGGTACAGAACAAGAATGGGTTGCAATTTCAAACAGTTTCCTAAATAAATGGAATTTCCCACATGCTGTGGCAGCGATGGATGGAAAGCATGTTGTTTTACAGTCTCCCATAAACAGTGGCAATGACTACGATAATTATAAATCTTTTTCAAGTATGGTAAGTTGTCCCACATTGAACCAGGTAAATTTCAAAGTCTCATAGTGGGCTGGATGTTCAATCAATGCCTTTATTTTTTTGTGTATAGTTAGCATATTTATTTAGCTTCAATTTTGTAAAACATTAATTTCTCATTTTCCTTTTAGTTTCGGTGTAAAACAGGTTTTTATGAAAAATGATTTTTGGTTCAATGAGTACCACAGGTGGTACACATTTAACCATATGTATGGTCCACATTGAGACACCTTATTAACGATGTCTTCTAGTTCAATTTATAAGGCAAATACTTTGTAATAATAATAATAATAAACAGTAATAATAAAAATCAGCCTTATATTTATAAAAATCATTTTAAATCATATGCAATTAAACCGAGAGTCTTAGTTTTATACATCACAAAACCTTTTCAGTCAAATTCTTATCATATTTTAATAATAAAAACAAAAGTAACAGTTTTTAATTATCAAAACAAAAGTACCTTCCATAATATAACAAATTAAAATTAAATTAAAATAATTGTAAAAAAACTCTCCTTTAACGACTGGGGTGTACACAGTAAACCGTGGTTCAATGTGTACCACCCTCAGGTGGTTCAATGTGAGACACACCACGTTTTATCACTAAACTCAAAATTTTACCGGCAAATCAATCTCTTAAAATCACGAATTATAGCGCTTTTAATTGCTAAATAACCGTAGAAAACAGTGTATATATAAATAAATTGATATTATTTAAACGAAAAAAGCTAAAAAAGAATGAAATTGGCAAAAAATATTTACTTTTTGAGTCAGTTTGCTTTCGAATACTCCTCACACAGCCACTTTGCACGCGATCGCCACGCAAACTAGTGGGCAGGAACGGAACGTAAATACCTCTCTTTCACTCATATTAGTGCGGTTTGGCAATGTCACATTTTCGAGATTCGGCGGTGGTTCAATGTAGCTGCCTGGTTCAATGTGAGACACCCGACCCTATAGTTTTGTTTGCCTTAGTAGATGATAATTACAAGTTTTTATATGTAAACGTTGGGAGTAAAGGTCGGATTTCTGATGGAGGTGTATTTAAAAATACAAAATTATACCAAAAGTTTGAAAAAACCGGCCAAGAGCGTATCGGGCCACGCTCAGTGTAGGGTTCCGTAGTTTCCCGTCCCTCACAATAAGTGTCCCCAACTTTTCAAATCTGTTCGTCCCATCAAGTTCAAAATAATTTTCCTAGAAAGTATAAAGCTCTACTTTGCAGATTTTTTCATATTTTGTAAACTTATGATGCAAAAGTTAGAGGGGGAGGGGGACACATTGTTTTTTACTTTTGGAGTGATTATTTCCGAAATTATTGATATTATCAGAAAATTATGTTAGTAAACCCCTATTTGTTTTTGAATACTTATCCAACAATATATCACACGTTAGGGTTGAAATTAAAAAAAAAAAAACACTTTCCACTTAACATGTACAGGGGAGCCCCCCTAATATTTTTTTTTCTAATTTTTATTTTACTACTTTGTCTTTTTCGGGACGACTTGGATGTCTTCCTTGAGAATTGGCAGGAAATGGCTCAAAACCGGGAACGATGGAAGGAATGGAGGGAGGCCTTTGCCCAGCAGTGGGACAGCATAGGCTAGATATAATAATAATAATAATACTTTGTCTGCGTGATTGATATATTTCCCAACTATATTGGGGTCGGCTTCCACTCAAGCCGGATTTAGCTGAATACCAGTATTTTATGAGGAGCGGCTGCCTACCAGACCTCCACGACCCATTAACTGGGGTAACACGGTACTTCATGGCAAGACTGGAGTCAGATTTTACTGGCTTCTGACTATCCGTAACGACTGCCAAAGATCTCCAAATGACAGCCGGGACCAACGGCTTAACGTGCTTTCCGAGGCACGGAGGAAACTCGTTATGTTAAGATGGTCACCCATCCACAGACCAACCTAGGCAAGCGTGATTTATATACATATTGGTACCAAATTTCAGCTTTCTAGTGCTAACGGTCACAGAGATTAAGCGAGGACGGACAAACGGAAGGACGGACAGACATGGCGAAACCATAAGGGTTTCGTTTTTGCCATTTGGCTACGGAACCCTAAAAAGGGAACTTAACATCCCATCACCCACAATTTTGCAATTACCGTACTATCCCAAAGTACCATTTTATATATTAGGTGACAAAGCTTTTCAGCTAAATGAATACACCATGAGACCTTACGAGGGTAATCCAGAAAGAGGTTCAATGGAAAGAATTTTTAATTATAGACTCTCCAGAGCACGAAGAGTTGTAGAAAATGCTTTCGGAGTGTTAAGTTCTGTTTATAGAGTTTTGCGTAAACAAATTTTATTGGAACCCGAACAAGCAACAAAAGTAGTCAAAACATTTGTACAACTACCTATTTACGGAGAACAAATAATAATAATAATACTAATAGAGCCAACGTTTCGGACCAACGACTTTCGGATCAGGTGCGGGTCATCCAGCGTAATCACATGTTGGATGATACTGTACTTGATCGCCTCCGAACGGAAATGAGTGACCGTGTCATTATTCCCCCGTCGCAGCCTGTGGTACCACGTGAGACACCACCGTCCAACCACATTCCCAGCCACGCTGATGAGGGGAGTACTGACACGATTACTTACGTAAGTACCCAGTGCAATATCGAACTAAGGAGTGCTTTGGAGTGTGCTATTCGGGAGTATCGTGACATGCCGCCCGAACTGAGGCCGCGCTTACCTCGTTTGCCCATGCATAATAAGAATAAGGCGCTGGTGGCTACTCTGGATTCGCAGTTGTTAAACTATTTTAACGACTGCGAAGATCTCACCGATACACAGTCGATGCTGTACTGCGCGGCTGTTGCGGCATGTCGTCCAGGCCCGCTGCTAGATGTTTTGGCGCCCGCGTGCAATACCGATTACGGCGCCCCATGCCATTGGTATCTCTCAAAAAAATTGCTAAAATGTTGGACTTTTTCTGCACTTCCTAATAAAAAATCGAAATCGTGCCGAAAAAATACCTAGAAAGAAACCTTGCTTCATCAATCTTAATTTTATACTTGGATAATGGGCATGATAATGGAAAATAATAAAATAGACTAGCAACTAATATCAGCTGATGCGAACTATAGGGCGCCGCCATATTGGCCTCGGCTGCTCTGACGAGCGCATTTCACTTTATCCCCCGTCACGCGACAAGCAAAATACAGACGAAAAAGTTTGAGACGATGTAATAACAGTTTCACCTTAAATAATCGGCTGTACCTACCATAAACAATAAGTACGTATTCATAACTTCTCAACAAAAATATATGATATCTTTTCTCACTATTTCGAAGTAAATTCAAAATTCATCTTAATGAAATAGATTTCTTAATATTTAGATAAAATCTAAAGGAATACTTTTTTAATTTTATAAGAGATAGGCGCGCGGCTAAGGCGGCAGAAACAGCTCGCAATATCAATGTTGCGATTAGAGAGGGGACTGCTAATGATCACGCTGTGTGATTTTGGTTTAAATGTTTTCGTGATGATAACGTTGATTGGAAGACCGCTCACACAGGTGAATAACCATGAATAGAAAGATGGAAGCCGATCCGAGCCAAACTACCCAGGAATTTATTAGCGGCTGACCAGGTTGATGATGATCAATGATATTTTAATATCAGTGATACCTACTTGAGTTGCAAATGTTGCAATAGTCAATTTCAAAACTTAAATATCAAATAAATGCGGTGCATAGTAAAAATAGCTTAACATCTCAAAGGAGATTGCCCGTTTTGTAAGGGAAGTTGGGTCCCAGTGGAAAATGCTTGTGCCCTGAAGATTTTTATTTTACCTAATAGTTAAAACATAGCATTTTCATAATCGGAAACCTTTTTTCATTGTGCCACCCTGGTTCAGGAGATATCATTATTTTTCTGTTTTAAAAATCTAGGTTAAAATTACAAATTGACAGACTAAACATCACCATGAGCATAGAATTATGGCTCTATTATTTTAATTCCATTCGTTTATGAAAAATTATATAGAAAATAATTTGCACACAAAAAAATAAATAATATTTTTAGGTTATTATTCCAAACAGGTACACGACAGCAAAAAAGGGACAGCATTCTCCTTTGCAAACGTATATCTCGAAAAATGCCCCGGTACGGATAAGAGGTGTCACAGGGATTCCCCGAAAGTAAAACCCATTATCCATTAGGTATGGGAGAATTAAAGTGAAAACACACCACGAGTCGTTGTGTTAATATTTACATACATTTTATAGACCAAAAGTAATGTGAAGCTTCAAACAAACGTGCCGAGACACAGAGTTCCAAGTAGTTTCAAATTTCGCTCATACCAAAGATACACACATAATGATTCGACCTGTAAACATCATCTTTTGATCTTTGAGACCTCATTGCAAAGACTACAATGACTATAAAAGCGCCTCATAGGTTTCAGAAATCAAGTCGGCGAATATTAAAAATATATTAGATATTCAAATATCTGTTTTTGGCGCCCCCTTGCATACGGCGCCCGCGTGCGCCGCACGCGCTGCACGCCCGCACGCGGCGGCCCTGATGTCGTCTAGCTAACGTTAAGTTTCCAAATAGTGACGTAGACGACCGCAATCAGCTGTACCGGTTTGGCAGTGCAGAATCGAGCGTCGTATTGGTGGGGCTAGAGTACTCATCGGCAAGCTAATCTGCTTCAGGGAGGGCAATACTCGCCCAAGAGTGATGCGCTTTGTGAGGCGGGCGTTTTCAGGGACTAGCATAAGCCCGCCAAGATGATATTTCCCGTGTCACAGAGCGCATCGACTTCCTGAAGCGGAAGGTTTATGCATGGGCAAACCGTATCCGCAAGTACAAGCGGCGGGTGGAGCGGTATATCCAGAATTGCACATTCCGGAGTAATGAAAGGTGGGTATATAGAGCTTGGGAGCGACCGGACCAAGGTGTGACTGACACGCGCCTGCCGGATGATGACGCCATGTGTTCTTTCTGGCGCAGCATCTGGTCGGTGACTGTTAGTCGCACCGAAGGTAGCTGGACTCGGGAGGTCGAACGAACGTGCGATTCAATATCAGAAATGGGGGCAATTACAATCAGCCCCCAAGACGTAGCACGTGCAATTCGTCCGTTGCCTAATTGGAAATCTCCAGGGCCGGACAGACTGCACAATTTTTGGATTAAATGGTTACAAAGATCGCACGCTCGTTTGGCATCTCAGTATCAGGCTGCCTTGGAGTCTGGTTCGCTACCAGAGTTCTTCACAACACGAGTCACCCACCTGCTCCACTAATCAGGAAGTACCGCAGAACCCAAAAATTATAGGCCGATCACGTGTCTACCGACGGTTTATAAGGTTCTTACATCCATTTTGAGAGCTAAGATTAACCACCACGTGGACAGTAACACCATCATGTCTGCCTCTCAAAATGGATGTAGGCATGCATGGGTCTCGCGGTACTAAGGAGCTGCTCCTTATAGATATGGCCATTAGCGAACAGGTTCGGCGCTCTCGAAAGGATCTGTCGGCATGTTGGATAGACTATAAGAAGTCCTACGACTCTGTTCCTCATACATGGCTCATGAGGGTGCTGTAATTGTACAAAATTAATGCAACTCTACGCACCTTCCTGATGTCGTGTATGAGGCAATGGAGGACGGTCGTTCGCTATCCAGGATGTCGATATATCCAGAGGAATAGCGAACCGGTAAGGATCGAGCGGGGTATTTTCCAGGGTGGTAGTTTGAGTCCCCTTTGGTTTTGCCTAGCTTTGGATCCTCTAAGCACACTGCTGGAGAATTCAGGCCTAGGCTATCAGTTGAAGAGAGGTGGTCAGGTTATATCTCACCTCCTTTACATGGATGACTTGAAGCTCTTTGCCCCCAACAATCTGCAGCTGATGGAGCTACTGAAGGTAACTGAAACCTTCAGTAGTGCCATCAGGATGGAGTTTGGTGTGGACAAATGTGCGGTCATGCATGTAAAGCGAGGGGAGGTTGTGGAGTCTGTGGGTATTCAACTCTCGGACTCCATAAACTTGAGATCCCTCTCTCCAACTGAAACCTATAAGTATTCGGAAGCTTTAGGTATCAATGCCACTGACATGAAGCAATCGTTGAAGGAGCGCTTCTTTGGACGCCTGAAGAGGGTATTCAATAGCCTTCTTTCAGGCGGAAACAAGGTGCGTGCCTTCAACGATTGGGTCATGCTGGTATTTATGTTCTCTTTCGGCATACTTAAATGGACTCAAACAGAACTTGACGCCCTGGATAGGCGAGTCCGCACACTGCTGACTGCATACCGAATGCATCACCCACGCTCGTCGGTGATGAGGCTGTATATCCCGCGAAAGTGTGGGGGTCGAGGCATTTTAAATGCTAAGTCCCTGCACAATCGTGAGGTATGCAGTCTCAGGGAATATTTTCTAGCCGCCGACGTGGGTATACGAGTACATCGAGATGTAGTGGCAGTGGACCAAAGACTCACTCCGCTCTCCTTGGCAAAAGGGAACTGGCGCAAACCTGTAGTGCTTGGCACTAACGATCGCAAGGAAGTATGGCAGAGTAAGGAACTTCACGGACGCTTCTTCCGGGCCCTCCATGGGCCCGATGTAGACCAATTAGCGTCCGTAGCCTGGCTGCGTGCCGGTGAACTCTTTGGGGAAACCGAAGGTTTTGTCTATGCAATTATGGACGAAGTTGTACTGACGAATAACTACCGGAGATTTATTGTGAAGGACGGTACGGTTGACATTTGTCGGGCATGTCACTGTTCGGGTGAATCAATCCGCCACATTATCTCTGGTTGTTCTCGTCTTGCTAACGGAGAATACTTGCATAGGCACAACCTTGTAGCCAGGATTATCCATCAGCAACTTGCTTTGAAATACTCTCTTGTAGAATCGGAAGTGCCATATTACAGGTATGTGCCCGACCCAGTTCTCGACAATGGCCATGTCATATTGTGTACTGGGATCGGTCCATCATCACTGACAGGACTGTTGTGGCCAACAAGCCTGATATAGTGGCGTGACCACTTAGCAAGACATTTTATTACGAATGGAACTGTCTCATGGCAAGATGACTATCAATAAAAACTATAATAAGTACTTACATTCTCCATAGTATCCCGCGTGGTACCTGGCTCGTTTCTCTCAGACATATATGCAAAGGCATTATATGCAAACCAGCTAGATCTGTAAACCTCATCACAACCTGGAAAATAAGTTACAAGTTTTTATAATAGATTAATAGTTCTTAGTAGTAACTGTGAAAGCAATTAATAAATATATATCTTACCTGATCCTGTTAAACGTGTTGTGGCGATGGCAATGTTTGCTGTGGCGATGACGATGGTTCTTGTAGCGATGGCGTGGGTTCTTGTAGCGATGGCGTGGGTTCTTGTGGGGATGGCGTGGGTTCTTGTGGGGATGGCTCTGGCTGTTGTGGCGATGGCGTAGGTTGTTGTGATGGTCCTGGTTGTTGAGAAGGATGGCTCTGTAAAAATAATGTTTATTTTGTTATTTGCAGACACCGTCCACAGAAGAATGGCTAGCAGTATCAAATGAATTTGAAATAAAATGGAACTTCCTACATGTTATAGGGGTATGGACGGGAAACACGTAACTCTTCAAAGACCCATCGATATAAGTACTGATCACGGCAACTACAAAAATTTTCCTAGTATAGTGCTCTTCGCTCTCGTGGATGCTAATTGCAAATTCTTGTTTGTTAATGTCGGAAGTAAAGGGCGTATTTCCGACGGCGGAGTTTTTAAAAATACAAATTTATATCGAAAATTAGAAAACTGTCAACTGATCATTCCTGAAGCGCAGATACTACAAATACCGTACATAATGAAAATACCATATTTCATATTGGGCGACAAAGCTTTTATGCTTACCAAATATACTATGAAACGAAACCATTTGAAGGTAATCCAGAGGCGGGTACCAAAGAAAGAGTGTTTAATTACAGACTTAGCAGAGCTCGCAGAGTCGTTGAAAATGCCTTGGGTATTTTAAGTTCAGTCTACACGAGTCCTTAGGAAACCTATCCTCCTAGAGCCAGAAAAAGCTACAAAAGTTGTCTTAGCAACAGTGTATTTATATAATTACTTACGAAGAAATAACTATTATATTCCACCAGAATAAGAGAAGTTGATGGTTCATTTATTCCAGGTCCATGGAGAATTTTTTTTCCATCTACAGCACTATTACCTCTAACGGCCATTCCGCGCAGAGGTACATACTGTTAGTGCTAAAGATATTCGTCTACATTTAGCAACACATTTTGTAACAAACGGAATAATTCCATGGCAGCATCAATATGTTATACTAATATGTTTAAATAATTCCATGGCAGCATCAATATGTTATACTAATATGTTTAACTAATTTTGAAAATAAACATAAATAAGGACTTACATTACCTATTCCGCCTTCTTTTGTAATTCCTGTGTCATCTTTATGTGACATAAAGTCAAAATATTTGAAACCAAACCACTTCGATATATAAATTTTGTCAGCGCCTGTAACAAATATGTAGACGTTATAGGTTATTTTTCGTTTCCTATGGTGTGTCCTGTAAATGTTGTACGTATTGATATTTGATAATGAGATTAACTAATCTAACATTCACTATAATTAAATAAAAGAATCGGTATGAACCTGTCAATGAGTAAAGTTTCTTTTTCAACTCGGGTATAGGTAACTTCATTTCCTTAGAGATCTTCCTCCAGCAATCTTCTCGCTTGCTTTTATTTAAATGATCTGGATCTTTCGAATCCCTTAACATATTGAAGCTTCCGTAAAGTGGTATTAAGCGAATACTGTCTTCTTAATCCATTTTTGATTCACTGGCTCGCGAGGGTCGTTACGTCCGTCCACACCGGGCGAGCAGCTCAGACTGAGCCGCCTTTGAGCATCGGCAAAAACCGACAACGCATGGCTCGGGGCCGAGCGGCGCTCGGGGCCGAGCGGCGCTCGGCCGAGCCAACGCGTGCCCGAGGAAGCCCGAGCGCCGTCCACACCGGCCGAACTATTGGCGCGCTCGGCCTTTCTGGACGCGGCTATTGATATAGATTCATTCACAGTCTGTGTGTTGTTGCTGGTAGTTATCTGAAAAATAAAATAATAAAAACGTTAACAAATATGTTACAGCTACCCGAGACTGAAAATGAATGGATGGCCAAAAGAAAAATTGAACTTGGACGACACACATATTTGCATTCAAGCACTATTCAATAGTGGAACCGAATTTTACAATTATAAACAATATTCTATCATTATATTGTTAGCGTTAGTTGACACTGACTACAATTGTATGTACGTCAATGTTGGATGTCAAGGGCGTATTATCAGATGGAGGTGTTTTTAAAAACACTTTCTTGTATAGGGACTTTGAAACAAAAGCATAAATTTACCGAATACTGAAATATTACAAACTCCTTGCAATGTGAAGCTACCGTATAAGATTATGTGTGATAAAGCATTTGCCCTCAGTGAATACCTATACCATGAAACCCTTTTCGGGTAATCCAGAAAGAGGATCTATTGAAAGAATATAGATATAAAGAAGTAGTAGTAGTCTGTTTTGGTCGCCGAGAGACTGAGCTGCCGGCGACTAGTCGACTAATGGCTCTATTATGTCATGTTTTGAAAATTGTCAGACTAGTCACACAATGTTTTGGGTTTTTGGCAGGAGGAAATTTTCTTTTTATAATGTGTTGACTTTTTAAATAATTTAAACAGTAACAATAAAGAGTGAATAATGAAGTAATTTAATGTTTCTTCTACTGGATCCCAACATATATATATTTTCCTGTGCGGGCAAAATGTAAAAGAGGATTAAAGCTCTGCAAGAATTTTATAGCATACCTGTGTATGGCTAAAGATGGCTGGTTTGATGTTTTTCTTATGCCGCACACTATTACACTACACACTGGCATATTATTTTGCGACGTAATTATTTCCATTTGGCTTCAATTATTTTAAAGCACAAGCCAAATATTGAAAGATAGTTATTTTGATTTAAACAACGACTTTTTGACAAGACCGGCTAAACTGACAAACAAAATAATGACATGACAATTGACAATAACATTTATGGTCTTGGTTTTTGGGTTCTGTCAAAATTACAGTTGACAGTGGAAGAAAATTGTCTTTAATGTTGCCAGATACAAACTGGAAAAACTAACGATTATGACGTTATGTTTTATCAATATAATAATGAGAATACAGCTTACAGCTAAGATTGTAATATTGTAATCGCACTTATGTCTATCAATATAAAAAGAAAAAATGTGTTCATAATGTTATAAAAAAGTTGTTAGTTTTGAACCTCCCAGCCAACATTTACATCCTACTAAAGAATATAATTCAGCTGAAAATGGCAATGAGTACTTCAACACTAGCGTTTTCCGTTTAGTTATTGCTATTTTACTTTTGATTTTTAACAAAATGTTTATTTATAAGATTTTTCTCTTTTTCCGTAGAATAAAAAATAATTTTAACAAGGAAAATTAACTGCAGTTCATAAACTTTAAAATGCATATAATTTAGTGAGACTCCTTTCTCCAATAAAGCGACACTGAAACTGCCATTCTGTCTAGTCAGTAAAAGTGTTGGTTGAAACTGGTTAAGTCTGGATCTTGTCTGGATGTACAGTTTTATTTCAGTTTAATTTGTCATAAAATAATAGTTTGCTTGCTTGGCTATTATTATTGAAGGGGGGTCGAGTCACCCGCGTCCGTAGGAGAATAAACGAAGCAAGTCCCTACACGTGGTCCCCGGGCCGGGTGGTGCTAATCAGGTGACACTAACTGGTGGTAGGTTTCGACTGTTGGCTTGCGACAACCCACTCAGCAAAGACATGCCGCCAAGCGGCCTGGCCGCCGTGTTCCGGTATGATGCTCAGTGTAGCCAATCTAGAGGAGTTGGGTCGAAATAGTTGTTCCAACGCATGCAGACCAGCCTGGCTCGTGCCGATATGGTCGTATCAGGAGACTAGTCGCGAAGGGTAGCGGGATCCGAGGCACGGTTCACAGCTGGCCAACCGCAGTTAGTTGGGGGCCCAAGTAATGTGCCAGCCACACATGAAAGGCTGCCCCGCCAAGTTTACCTTGGAGCTCTAACATGCGGCGTACCGAGCTTCGGTCGACGCTCGTACGCGCAACTCACTCGACGTTAGTGAAAGGAAGAAGGCCTTCAATAGGGCTGCCAAGTCCTGCAAGAAAGTGATGCAGAGGTCTCGGTTTGACCACATCAGCCGAATAGGGAACAAACTTGCACCATACCCAGCAGGTAGTAAAGCTTTTTGGTCCCTGGCAAAGTCGGTTGAATCGAATTTCTGTCGCATCTCACTGCCTCCATTGCTGAGACCAGATGGGTCGCTGGCCCACACCGCAGAAGAAAAAGCGAACTTGTTTGCTTCTCTTTTTTTGGGAATCTTCGCGTCTAGATTCTGGTGATGCGTCGCCCCCAGCGGCTCCTGATGGTGGAGAGACGTGTATGTCGGACATTCGTATCCATCAGAAGGATATCCGTAGGGTTCTACGTAACCTTGACGTGAATAAAGCTAGTGGCCCGGATGGGATACAAGCAATTGTGCTTAAAACTTGTGCGCCTGCATTGTCTCCGATCTTGACACGGCTATTTCGTCTTTCATATGAGACTGGAAAAGTGCCGAATGCTTGGAAGCTAGCTAATGTGCAACCAGTGCCCAAAAAGGGCAGTCGAGCTGACCCAGCCAATTATAGACCCATCTCTGTAACATCCATCCTATGTAAAACTATGGAACGTGTGATAAATAAGAAGCTTCTGGCATACCTAGAAGGTAACGACATTTTCAGTGACCGACAATACGGTTTCCGACAAAATCGGTCCACTGGGGATCTTCTAGCGTATGCCATTCACATCTGAAGCGAGGCCATCGAAAGGCATGGGGAAGCACTTGCTGTCTCCCTTGACATCTCGAAGGCCTTTGACAGGGTCTGGCACGAAAGTCTTACAGCTAAGCTTCCTTCCTTCGGTTTACCCACTGGTCTGTGTGATTGGATTGCAGACTTTCTGAGGAGGTCCATTCGAGTGGTCATCGACGGCTGTTCGTCCGGTCAACTGGGTATCAATGCCGGAGTCCCCCAGGGGTCAGTGCTCTGAGCCACTCTGTTCTTGCTGCATATTAATGACCTTCTTAAGCCCGCTACCTTTGGGTATACAGACGACAGCACTGTGGCTGAGAGATACGTGTCCGACGTACGTGCTAGTGGGTCACAGATCCAGTCTCTCCGAGAAGCTATGGTTGAGCGCTTGAAATTGTCCTTGCAGGCGGTCTCCGATTGGGGCGATGCCATTCTGGTCAAGTTCAATGCTGCTAAAACTCAGGCGTGTCTTTTCTCTGCTAAACGGAGCCAATTCCACCCAGCTCCATCTTTTCGGGGTGTGACCGTACCGATTACCGACCATCTTAAGCTTCTTGGCGTAACGCTATAATCTACTCTCAGTTTCGGTTGCTATATAGAGGCAAAAGCTTAACTGGATGCCAAAAAACTGGTGATTTTGGCTAAAGTGAGACAGTACTTCACGCCGGAACAGTTGCTCAACCTCTATAAATCACAAGTTCGAACATGTATGGAGTACTGCTCTCATCTTTGGGACGGATCTGCCAAGTACCAGCTTGAGGCGCTAGAGTCGATTGAGAAGCGAGCCAAGATGATCATCGATAATGATGCGCTCTTTGAGTCGAAGCTTCAAAGTCTGGAGCATCGATGACGAGTTGCTAGCCCACAGAGTACAGTAAATTATAGAGAGTGCTAGCCTGTCGGTTTTCTATCGTTTGCATTTCGGAGAGTGTGCACAAGAATTGCACAACTTAATTCCTTCAAGCCCGTTTCATCATCGGACAACTAGACGTACGGCAATGCGCCACCGGTACATAGTGAAACATCCCACCCATACGTACAAAGCGTTTTGGGAGTAGGTACATTTATTATACGTACAGCTAAAGAGTGGAATTCCCTGCCTGGTCTGTATTTCCTGATAGCTACAACCTAGGGGTATTTAAGTCAAGAGTGAATAGGTTGCTTCTATCTCTCTCTATAAAAATGGTCAAATTTAAAAGGCTGGACAGGCCGTACTCCACCTAATTTGGCCGGACACACAACCAAAAAGCCTGACCGTGTCCGGCTTTATCCGGACGCCTGGCAACGCTAGTCGCAAAGAAGTGGAATAATCACACATAAATGAGGGGAGCTCCATTATTCTATCATTACCTATCCATTATCCTTGTCTCAGTTATAACTAATGAGTCATTCGCAAACAGTAGGTAATATTTTGTTGACCTCTATGAAGATAACTATAGCTCTACATTTCAGTATTTCAAGCAGAAACCACGTGTTGCTGAGAGCCCTCCCAGTCTTCCAGCACGCCGCAAGACGGCCCCGAGGGACCGGCGGCTCCGGGATGGCGACTCTCTGCCGCAAGTCTCTCAACTCGCAATACAGTTTCCTTGAAGGTCATCCCCCTCCCTCTTCCGCGGGCTTGGCTCGTTCCCCGCCCACTGGTTTTTACAAAAAAAAAAATAACATCCATTGGATGTTAAAAAACACTAAAAAGTACAAAATAACTTCAATTCTGGAAATTAGTATTTCTACATATAAGTACCAATAGTTTTATTTTTTCGTTTAAAGTAGGTAGTATTTTTTCAGACTTCAGTGTTAAAATAAATCACTAAAAAGTATTTTGTCGGTTGTATTTTTATTTGTAAAAAGGTTCCTTCTTTTTTAATTTACATCTTTGTAGTGCGATCGTTGTGGCGACGCTTGAGGGAGGCCTATGTCCAGCAGCGGACTTCTTTCGGCTGAGATGATGATGATGAGTTGTAGTACCCCCTATCTTCTTCCTTCGATCAGTCATCGACCGATCGTTCCATAACTAAGAAATTCCTCATCATCTCATAACAATATTTCTATGGTATCAAAATGGGAGTACCTAATACCTACCTACATTACAATTTTTTTTTATTAAATCGGTCCCTATATTTGACGAAGAAATCTGTGAACATAATTGCAAACAGTTAAATCAGAAATGGGCTGATAATTAAGACGTACTAAAGTTAAAAATTCAATTTGGTGTTAAAAGGTAAAATTCATAGGGTCATCCCTAATATAGGCAAGCCCCTCTGTACTTTGAGTGTCGCATTTATACTTCGCGTACATGAATAAAACCACTCGAAAGAGATGGATCTAAGACCAAATAATATAAAATGTAATCATAGTATATATTTTTTTGACTGGAATTTAACAGAAAATCGGTTTTTAAAAGATTTGCCTTTTAGGTTAGGTTATGTACGTTGTGTAACGTGTAGTCGTAGTTATAGGTATTGATTAAATGAAATAATATAGTACCTATATATATATATATCTATTATATATATATATCTATTAAGTATATATATATATATATAAGTACCTATTATATATATAGTAAGTACCTATTCTAAAATGAATTCATTTTAGAATAGGTACCTACTTATCTATATTTATTTATTAAATTTGTTTAGCCAACAACTGCTTACACAATACATTGACCTTTAACATTGTTTTTTTAACTTCATTGATTAGTGTAGCAATCAATTATATGCTAACACCACGTGCACATGTTATGGTTATACATACATAATAATATAATGATTAATTTTACTCTTAAATCTCAAATAACAATAGATAAAAAAAAACGGAGTTATTAGGACATTAACAAATAAAAGAATATTACAGCATTTACAGCACAACCGCTAAAATTAATAATTTTGTTACAATAAATGAATTATTATAAGATCATTAAAATAACTTAAATTACATTTTGGCATAGCAATAATTAATACATTTCATTACATTATTTACAGCACATCGATAAGTAATAAATTAATTTAAAATAATTTTATTTACAATTAAAAATGATTAAGTCACCATTAATAAAAAATCACAATTTAAATGGATCAAGATGAGATAAAAAATAAAAATATAATTTATAAGCAATTGAAATGAACTAAGTTAAAATAAATTATAAGTAAAATTAAAACTAATAAGTAACAGATATTATTTTACTGATAACCAGCATAATGCTCGATAATTATTTTGCAGAATTTGTTTATAGTGTCGTGGTGTATATCTATAAGGTCACTGCAACTGTTAAGCATTCTACACAAGCGCGGAATCGGAGAGTTAGCCCCTAGCACCGTTCTGCGTAAGGGTGGGTGTAGTGGAGTGATGGGATGTCGTGGGTATCGGGCTGGAGCACGAAACTTTAGGAGACTCAAGCAGATTAGGGCAGTCTATTTTATTTCTTACTAGTTTAAAGAGAAACAAGGCATCAATTAAATCTCGTCGAGTTGACAACGAGTGCATCTTGAAGTATTTCAAACGAGTGTTGTAGGACGGCATCTGTTTGCTTATCCTTTTAGAAAAAGCAAGGTGCCATAGAAACCGCTTTTGGACTCTTTCGAAGAGTAACTTGTGCGTGGCGTAGTGTGGTCTCCACACAACACTACAATACTCCAAGACACTTCGTACAAAACTATTGTAGAGCATTATTTTAGTGCCAACCGACTTGAAATGCTTTGTGTTTCTTTGTACAAACCCTAAGATTTTAGATGCTTTTTTATAATGTTCTCAATGTGAGGTACTTAAGTGATTTTTTATCAAACAATACCCCCAAGTCTCGACTTGTTGTATTTTACAGGATGTTTGGTGCATCGTGTGCCAAATTGATATGGTCGACTGGACCGCTATTCTTTCAGATCCCTAAACACTACCCATGCCCTGTAAATTTTTTTTCATCGAGTTTTTAGTATTTTTTGAAAAATAGACCCAAATTTAACATTCAAATACAAAAATAAAAACTCGATGAAAAAAAATCCACAGGGCATGGGTAATGTTTAGGGGTCTGTAAGGATAGCAGATGACCCCTCCAGTCGACCATATCAATTTGGCACACGATGCACCAATCACCCTGTATATTGTTATCAATAGTAAATTACCAATAAGTCGTTTTCCTAATTAATTTAATTACCTAATATTAAAAACATTGTGTTGTCTATTATACCATCTGTGGTCGTGAATGGTACGACAGCCAATCAGAGCACGGGATTTTGCATATTGACAGAAAGAGGAAAAGCGCGGGCTTTTAATGTTGCCGCGTCGTGCCATTCTGCAGGTGGGCTCGCAGTCGTACGTCGATTAGTAATTGACAACTAAACTATTATTTTGATTTTTGTGTAAAAGAAATACAATAAGTATGTAAGCACAACTGTATTACTTCTACTCTTTATTTCATTCAGGATAGGTAAGGCAGATAAGTTAGATAGGGTAGCTAGTGTAGGGTAGAGTAGGGTAGGGTAGGTAGGGAAGGGTTGGTAGGGTGTGTAGGGTTAGTAAGGTAGGGTTATGGTAGGGTAGGGTTATGGTAGGGTAGGGTTATGGTAGGGTAGGGTTATGGTAGGGTAGGGTTATGGTAGGGTAGGGTTATGGTCAAGGCTCGGAACCGGTTTGAAAAATACCGGTTAACACCGGTTTATTTCGGTTTTTACTCCGAACTTTTCTTAAGAACGTAAACGTTTTAAGAACTATATTTTTACCTAAATTAACCGGTTTATTCCAAGAACGGCTTGTCAGTAAACGCGTTGCAACTTGTCGAGATGCCGTGCATAGCGGCGCGGTATGAAGACGTAGGTGATTTGTGATATTTTTTTCTTTTCATTCGATTCGTGTTTATTTAATACGTATTAGATGCATTGATGGTACGCTTTTTAGGTGCTAGCAATGATTGAGATTGATCTTCATCATCAGAATATTTCTGTCTTCTTTTTCGTGATTCACCTGTTACAAAGTAATAAATAATACACATTTGTTTGAAAAAACAGTGAAATAGTTTTTCGTTACCACAGTTTCACTGGTCTTTAATACCACCAATGAAAACTGGACCTTAGATCATTTACATATCTTTGTGTTGTAGTCCGATCTTGGAATTAATCATTTCATGCAGTATTCGAACATTTCAAGTTTTTTTATTCAAGTGAGGAATCTTCAGAATGACTTCTCCCGCTCTTCTGTGCCAGACTCTTACTGACTAAACCCCATTCCGTACCTTGCCATCGATCTGGGGGAACGCGGGCTTACCTTTCGGAATTTCCATGTTCAGCAGAGGCCCAGGCTCTGTCGGGCTCCTACAGTTTGCTGACATCTCCTTGAGGCGCGCGTGGAACAGAATGCGCCGTTGACGACTAGGCTCGGTCTGGGTTATTACTGGACTGCGAGCTACCCAGTGCTCGCCTTCCGTGTGCCCACGTCTACCGGTGGTCGGAAATCGGGATCGGGATCTCGGTTGCAGCGGCGCGAGGGCCGTTCCCTCGCGCGCTCGCGTTCGGCAGCCTCCTTCGCTATCGTTACTGCTTCCCAGAAGGAGGCGACCGTCTGCCACCCCTTCTTACTCCAGACCATGGCCTGTACCAGGCCCCGGCGTGAGAGGTCACCTCCGCCGATAGCCTCCACAAGGACAAGGCGGTGCTCCGCCCAAGCGAGGCACACCTCTACCGTGTCCTCCGGGTGGTCTACACCCGGGCGTCCTTTCCTGCTTGATCCGATGCAGGAACCTCCCGTACTTACCGTCTCACCAGAGACGAGACGAGAACGAGAGGACGCCGTGACCTCTTTCCAACCACTCCTCAAAGAGGGGACTCACCGCCGCAATGACGGCGTGCCCAGCACTGGGTTGCGACAATCGCAGTCGCCATGCCACCCTGAGGTCGGGACTCTGTCCGCCATACTATGACTTGACGCGGCAGCGGAGTTTCGCCCCGGCGGTGCATTTCCACACACAAATCGTGGCAGGCCAGCAAGGAGGCTCGCCGCTTCGCGGGAGATCGTGCGGTATCTCCGCACCATCCGGATGGCCATGACCCTCTGGCAAGCGTTCAGTTTGGCCGCCGGTCGACGGCGCCCAAACCGGCGCTCCGTAAAGGGCCATGGACCGAACGATCCCCGCGTAGAGCCTCCGGCAGGGGGCGTCTGGGAGCCTCAGTCCTATCCAGTTTGGGACGTCATAAATGCTCCTCGAAAGTCCACCGGCTGTCGAAGACGAGTCCCAGGTACTTCATCGTCGACACGACGCCGATATGGACCGTTATTTGGGAATCCGGTGGGCCATGAAAGCAAATGGCCTCAGGCTTAGGGAATGCAAATCCGTCGTGTTTTAAAAATCCGGATTTTTTAAACCGGATTTTGGGTCCAATCCGGATTATCCGGATTTTACGGAGTTTTCATGAAAATTAAACAAACTTACTTATATTAGTTTATTAACATGATGTTTTCCTTCACACGATTTCCCTTCGCCGTTTTGAGAGCAGTAGCTCTAAAAACGGTGACAACATCGTGAGGCAACCGGCAAGTCCTAGAACTAAAACTTTTAGGACATGTAGCATCCACAAACCTACACTGGGCCCGCCTGGTGGATTACAGCCTCTCCAAGAAGCCGTTTTCCCAACATGTAAAGACAAAGAATGTATATTTTTTTCATTTTTGGGTTGGAAATTATCCAATGACTTCTCCCGTTCTGGACAGAGCGGGATATCAGATTTTGTGTGACTAAAATCCACTCCTCTTCCTTCTTCTTTTTCTTTGTCTTCTTTCTAGGGAAAGATAACCCATGGAAACAGTAGGCTTCGACCCAGCTGGGCCACTACGATTTGTATTACCTTGAGACACACTACGCGCCGTGGGGGTATCGATGAGCTACCCATTGCTCGCCATCGGTAGGTAGTCTACGCCTACGGTAGCTGGAAATCGGGGTCTGGATCCGGGAGCTGGAGCGTGAGGATCATTCCCTCCTTCCTTTGCTAGCATTACTGCTTCGCAAAAGCAGGCGACCGCCTGTCACATTCCTTTGCGCTCCAGGAGTACCAGGAGTACTCGGGCTTATGCAATGCCACCTTGAGTCCCAATTGCTGCATCTTGTCTACGACTGTCGCAACCCCACGTGTCGCTGTTTCAGCCGCCGCCTGGTACGACTCTCCTCACGCTAGGATCAGCATGACGTCTGCGTAGCAGACCACGCAGATCCCGTCGGGGAGGTCTCCGCGCAGCACGTAGTCGTATCCGATGTTCCACAGGGATAGTCCTAGTACCGATCCCTGCGGAATACCGCACGACATCTCTCTCCGTTTCCACTCTCCCTGGTGACCGGGGTAGATGATGAACTTATCCGACAGGTAAGCCTCGATCACGCGACGGAGGTAGGGTGCACCTCGTGGTGCCGAAGTGCCGCCCCAATGCAACTCCAGGGCAGGGAGTTGAAGGCATTGGCGATGACGACGACCCTGCCCCGGATCACCGCATCCCCCGTCGTGAGGGCTCTCACGCTCATGATGGAGTCCACCGTGGAGCGCCCCATGTGAAACTGGCCAAACTGTCCGTCCGCAAGATCCGGCCCCACCCGAGCTAGATGCCCGACTAGGCGATCTGCAATTACTCTTTCAAAGAACTTGCCCACCTCGTCGAGCAGCACGATAGGCTGGTACGCGAACTGAGAGTCCGCAGGGCGCCTTGCCTTTGCGATGAGGACCAGTTTTCCAGTCTTCCAGCGAAGGTGGAACTGGCCCCTCTCCATATATGCGCTAAAGAGACCTCGCAATCCAGACCCGAGAGATGGTTGTATTTCATGGTGATTTGATGCGATGCAACAGGGGGTACAAGAATTTTCACACAGACGAAGACGCGGGCAGTATCTACAATGTGGATATGACAATACGACAATAAATGAAAACACTGGCAATACTCATCATTATGAATAACTTTTAGTATGGGATTTCAGCTGACCCTTACGTTTTGTCGACTCATGCAAACGTAAATGTATGGGACAGCTGAAGTTTTTTTCGCGATTTCAGGGTTGGTCTAAATTCTACCTAACAGTATTATAAAATAACCTACGGTCACTACGTACACTTTCAAATATACTACCTACATAAACTATAAAATTAAAATCTATACCTACGACTTTAAAAAAAATCAAAATAAATAAGTCTAAGGGGCGTTAGTAAGCTCCACTGCGGGTGACAACATACGACAAACTTATATTTTCGGTTAGTACAATAGTCGGGTCTAGGGATCGAACCGCAAAATTAAGTTTGTTTTTTCCGGGATAAAAAGTACCCAGTGTGGTGCCTAGAATATTAAAGAATAATTATACCATGTTTAATCGTAATCGAACTGGTAGTTTTTACGTGATGTCTGAACAAACAGACAGACAGACAAACGGACAGACAAAAATGTTTTTTAATCTCATTTTTGGGTTCGGTATCGGTCTAGTAACACCGCTAGCCATTATTTTTTTTGATATTTTCAATATACAGATTTTTCACTTCTACAGATTTATTAAAAGTACCTATAGATGACGTAAACGTCCGTCCCGAAACAAAAAATTCTGAACACCGTGCGGCGTTTCTTTGTAGTGCGTCCGCATTAACCGGTTTTTATTGCTCTAAACCGTTTAATCCGAAAAAACCTTTATATAAAACTCTTCTAAATACCGGTTTTAAAAAACCGGTTTTTGCGAACGAAACCGAATGTAAAGGTTTTTCCGTCAAGTACATCATAACGGTTTGGAAATTTAACCGGTATCCGAGCCTTGGTTATGGTAGGGTAGGGTTATGGTAGGGTAGGGTTATGGTAGGGTAGGGTTATGGTAGGGTAGGGTTATGGTAGGGTAGGGTTATGGTAGGGTAGGGTATGGTAGGGTAGGGTATGGTAGGGTAGAGTATGGTAGGGTAGGGTATGGTAGGGTAGGGCAGGTAGGGTAGGGCAGGTAGGGTAGGGCAGGTGTGGTAGGGCAGGCAGGGTAGGGTCGGGAAGGGTAGTAGGACGTCGACCCCACGGGGATCGACGATTAAATACCTGGGACTCGTCCTCGACAGCCGGTGAACTTTCGAGGAGCATTATTTTCCGACGTCGGTCTCAAACTGGACAGGACTGGACTGAAGCGACTCCTACCTAAGCTAGAGGGTCCAAACGCGGCACAGTGGTGCAGGTAGTACGGGCATGAGGAAAATATTATTTTGAAATGAAAAAACGTTGCGTTTCTCTATAATACTATACTAAAATGATAAAATAAAGAAAAAGAAAAAAAATAAAATAAATAACGAGTAAAAAAGAAAGTAATAATAAATGTAAATAATGTATTTTTTTAATAACATGAAAATTTTAATCTTTTTTTTCCCATGAATTCCATCACAAATATTATGCAAAATATACACGTAATATCCTCCCATAAACATAAACGCATCTTGGATGAACAATAAGCGAGCTTTGAGTGCGACGTTGCTTTTGTAACGGCATCAGCAACCATCATATCTGTCTGTATAATATTGGACAT
Organism: Mythimna separata; assembly: GCA_030763345.1. Lineage (NCBI taxonomy): Eukaryota > Metazoa > Arthropoda > Insecta > Lepidoptera > Noctuidae > Mythimna > Mythimna separata. The sequence continues at coordinate 12,365,749 of CM061167.1, read as the reverse complement.
CAATGGCCCCATCAAGTACTTTATCGCGTACAAAATGGTGCCTCACGTCGATATGTTTTGTCCTAGAGTGATAATCATCTGAACCTGACAGTTTGATAGAACTTTGATTATCACTGTAGATTATCATAGCTAGTTGCGGCCAAAAACATTCTTGAAATTGTTTAAGCCACATAGCTTCTTGTACACACGATGACAACGACATATACTCTGCTTCCGTTGTAGACAGAGCAACAGTAGGTTGACGTCTGGAGTCCCAGCTGATTGTTCCTCCCTGAAACAAGAATGTATAATCGGTGTAAGAATGCCGGTAGCCTTCTGAGCTTGCCCAATCTGCGTCTGGGTTTTGTTTATAACTCAATCTATAATCTTGAGTACCTTTCAAGTAACACATGACACGCTTCAGAGCAATCCAGTGTGTCATTTGAAGTTTGTTATACTTGCTTAACATATTTATAAAAAAACACAAATGTGGTCTGGTAACTTGTGAGATATACAGGGTGTTTGGTATATCGTGTGCCAAATTGATATGGTCGACTGGAGAGGTCATCTGCTATCCTTTTAGACCCCTAAACACTACCCATGTCCTGTGGATATTTTTCATCGACTTTTTAGTGTTTTATCAAAAATAGACCCGAATTTTACATTCAAATACAAATATTAAAAAATCTATAAGAAATAGAGCCTGAAATTGAATTTGATTTAGACATGTATTGTATAAAGGTACCTACTTTTAAATAGAAAATTGGTGATATTAGCCATCAAGATTTTTTAAAATTTATTTGCAAAGTTTCGGACTTAAATGAACGCTGTTCATGTTACAGTTATGTACATGGCTGCAAAAAAATAACCAAAAGAGACTGGGATCTTCAAACTCTCTCAATAGTTCTCTAGTTTATCCTCTTGCTAGTGATGTGCCACATGCCATAAATATCTTATTACAACTATGTGAAATTGGTAGTTTTGTGAATCGAGTCGCATAAAATTAACATTCAAAATTGTGAATTGTAAAATTATTTTTGCTAAAATGGTACCTAAAACACCTATTTAATCTGTTATATCGTTCTTAAAAGGTGAAATCTGTCTCGTATCTCACTTTTCGTTGGTGTTACTAGAAACAAAAACCAAATACCATATTTACAATAATTTCATAATTTTTACAAATACTGCTCACATTTTGGCCTCTGTTGCAAATGCAAGCCTGACACCTGTTTCGTATTTTGTAGGTGACAACGTGACATCTTGTGTATCACTCTGTGAGCTATCATCAATTTGTGTACAATTTTGTTGACCTGAACTATACTCCGTTGGTTTAGGTAGTTAACTAAATGTAAACAATGTTGGCATGTCTTTTTATCCAAAAGTTGTTAATAAATTGTATGTAAAAATCTTTGCAAATAGGTATTTGCCTAAATCGATGTTAGCTAATAAACTAAATTTAAATAATCTTTGTGTATATTATATACAACCTCTTTAATATAAAAAGACATACCAAGATTGTTTACCTTTAGTTAATTACCTAAACCGACGGAGTATATCATTATTTGAACTTAGAGGGATGGTAATTAGTTGTGGTACTGAAAATGGTATCTCACTATCAACATTTTTTGCATCTTCATACCACATACCTGCTAATAATAATCTTCTTATTAAATGGGTCAAACAATCTGTACCCCTTGGTATTGTTACAGTAACCCATGAAAATGAATTCGCGTGATTTACAATCCCATTTTACACGATTTTGTTTTGGAATATGTACCATGGCCTTAGAATCAAAAATCCTTAAATGTGAAATGTTTGGTTTCTTACCAGTCCATTATTCTAAAGGTCCTCATCCAAAACTCATGATGGTGATCTATTGATGACATAGGCTGCTGTAGCAACAGCCTCGGCCCAATATGTTTTCTGCTGTTTTGCTTCAACAGCATGCACTTTGCACATTCCACCAATGACCTTTTCATCCGCTCTGGTAGCCCATTCTGCTCAGGTGTATATGGAGTGATGGTCTGGTGTTTGATGCCAGAAGCTGCCAGAAAGCTTAAAAAATCTTTATTACAATATTCTTTTCCATTGTCACTTCTTAATATTTTTATTTTCTTTTCTAATTCATTTTCTACTGCTTCTTTTTATGTTTTAAACACTGATTTAATATCCATTTTTCTCTTAAGGAAATATACATATACTTTACAGGAATAGTCATCAATGAAGGTTATGAAGTACTTTCCACCACCAGCTGATGGTGTCTCTATCGGACCACACAGATCAGTATGTGCTATCTCTAGCAATGCATTCGCTCTAAAACCGGAATGTGGAAACGGTAATTGTGTTTGTTTTGCTTCACAACATGGTATACAAACAGTATCAACATCTTTGTTAGTAATTGTTATACACATAGCACATGATTCTAATTTTCTTACATTAGCCATATTTAAATGAGCCATTCTTTTATGCCAAGAAGTTAGATGTCTTAATCTCACATGAAACTGCATATGCATTGCCACTAACAGTGTTGAGTGTGACTTGTTATTGGTAAGTCTTGCAGTTACTATAAGAATCCTATTGGCATTGTTAATGTTACAGCCCATATCAGTTGTGCTGAGACAACATTACGGTTTGCCACCATGATTTTTTGAATCGGAAGTGGTTGTAAATCATACATCCAGTCAATTCTTCTGCTCATGTGCATTGTGGCACCTGAATCAATGTACCAGTCTTCCTGATTAACGGAGCTGTATGCTGAAAAACCATTGTGATTAGTTTTTTCACTGTGCACTGGTTCTTAAAATGTCCATAATTATTACAATTAAAACAGCGAGGGCCTTTTCCTTTTGGCTTAGTATTCATATTAGAACTATTGAGCTTTGTGAAGAATGCAGAAGACTCGGAAACTTTAACTTCTTGTCAAAGTTTTTTCTTGATGAAGTCTGATGAAATATTGATGCCGGAACTTTCCAGACCCATAATCATAGGTAAGGTTATAATTCTCCAGTAAACCTGCCAGCATGAGTGTTCCCAGCCATTCGTCACCAACGTCGAAGCCGATATTTCGTAATTTATATGCAGTACTCATTATTTTATTCACATTCTTCAACACTTGGGCAATTGTCTAACGATGTGTTGATTAAATCTCGTAATAAGCCGACTTTTCTTGAGAGCCTGGAGGCCTCGAAAGCATTTTTAAGTGTTGTCCACGTTAGGGATGGGCAAATGGAAAAAAAATATCGATATTTATCGTATCGATATTTTTTAAATATATCGATATATATCACCCAAGAAATATCGATATTTCGATATATCGAAATTTTTGCCCAATATGCGATTATTTATAAAAATTGCCAAAATATTCGAAATTTTAAAGCAAATACATACACATCTAGCAGAATTCACTTTAATTAGGACTAATAATGTAAAACTTCAGATTTTGGTGGAATATTTTCAAGAAAATGAAACGGGCAACATAGCCCTTTCCGGGTTAAATAGTTAAAAACGAGTTCACCTATAGTAAAAAGTGCTAGATCTAGCCCCAAAAGGGCTAAGGTGACAACACTGCATGCAGTCAGTCATACCAACCAAACCAACAAGCAGTGTTAAGGCTCCCCCACACAGGCGCGTTATTATCGGTCGATAAAGGCTCCCCCACACAGACGCGTTATTATCGGCCGATAATATCGCATGCGTTATTGCGATATCTGTTTTCAGTACATTTTGTATTAGGATGGTCATGTAGTTACACACTGCTGCGATAATAACGCCGCAACGTAAGCATGGGACGTTAACGCAATACCGCATGCGATATTATCGACCGATAATAACGCGTCTGTGTGGGGGAGCCTTTATATCGCATGCGGTATTGCGTTAATGCGTCCTGATTCCTTGCACACAACTGCGTTTTTATCGTCCGATATTTCTTACGAGAGAGCGCCGTTATTATCGCAGATGTGTGTACGGTCGTTTGCGTCCTGATACAAAACATTCTAGAACTTATATCGGAATATCGCAGGACGGAGAAACGCAACGTCCCACTTCCATTGCAGCGTTATTATCGCAGCAGTGTGTAACTACATGACCGTCCTAATACAAAATGTACTGAAAACAGATATCGCAGTAACGCATGCGATATTATCGACCGATAATAACGCGCCTGTGTGGGGGAGCCTTTATTGTGACATTGTCATAGACTGTAATTTTTGTTTGTGTTTAAAGCAAAGAAACTAAACCCATACAGCCTACTGCATACTTAATCTTTTTCTAATCGAATTCGGATTGGTCAAATACATGATGTGACGCATGAGCAAACAGTAGAGCTTTAAAAATATATCGATTTTGATATCTGAAAATAAATATCGAAAATCGATATATCGCCGTAAAAAATATCGCTGATTTATATCGATATTTTTCTGAATAAATATCGATATTTTGATACATCGATATTTTTTGCCCATCCCTAGTCCACGTCTTTGACTGTGCATTTTCGATATGAACATAGTTTATTGGATTGACTAAACACAATGATTGTGGACTTAGCTTTGATATCTTTTGGAACGACATTATTACCCGGATCAACACATTCCCACAGGTCTTCGTGTTCGAGATATGTTTTCACTGCAAACTACCATGTCGAATAGTTTTCCCGTCGGGCCAATTTTGCTATTTGTAAGTTTTGCATAGACGTAGCCATTGTTGTCGGTACGTAGAAAAAATATCGCGAATTATTTGACAATATCGACTTTACTACAATATAATATTAACTTCGGTTCTATTTTCAGTATACGGGACGGGCCATAACCTGTAGAAATTATACTCCAATAGAATAAGTTAAAAACAACGTATATTGCAGGTAGGTAACAAATTTCACAAAGTGACAGTGACAGCTCAAAAAAAAAACGAAAATAAGAGAGCAGTGTTGCCACAAGTGGGCTACATATAGTAAAGATTATTTTCACCTCAGCACCTCAAACAAGTATGTTTTGCAGTTTAAAGACAGTGAGCAAAATTCGATTTTGCTGCGAGCGTGAGACAAAGTAACTTTTTAATATTTTTTTTAAAATGCCGTGTCAGTGCTGGGTCTATTCACAACATTCGAAAGATTTGAACTTCACTTTGTTCTGTCACTTTCACTTCGATACGAAAAGAGCGAGAGATAGAAACAAGTCGATTCAAAGTTCGATTTTCAAATTCCATATATAATAGGCTCAAAAAAGAAACCAACAATAAAACGTTCGGAAACACGTCACCTATAAAATTTCAAATCAAGGTTTAAATGTAATTATTATACTTTTCTCTTAATAATCGAATTATATTTTTTTATGATCAAATAAAGAGGCGTCGACCTCCCTCAGGCGTCCAGTGAGTGACAATCCTCGCCCATCTGTCCGGGTGCATTCGAGCTACATGGCCAGCCCACTCCCACTTTAGCTTGGCTGTTTTTAGCCCAACATCAGCTGCTTGAGTTATGGAGCGCAGCGTGGTGTTTCTTACGCGATCTATTCGCTTTACACCTATTACGCTGCGCTCCATTGCCCTTTGACAAATCTTGAGTTTGGACTTTTGTTGTTCTGTAAGGGACCAACTTTGTGCACCGTAGGTTAAGACGGGCAGGATACACATGTCGATGAGTTTTCTTTTCAGGGTCATCGGAAGACTACCTTTCATGTGTTCCTTAAAGGACGCCTCACTGGACGCCTGAGGGAGGTCGACGCCGTCGAGGGCGTCCGCGGCGAAGGTGGTGTGACGATCTGATCGCGTTCGCTGGTCAAACTTGGCCAGAGATGGCTCAAGACAGAGAGATTTGGAAGGAGAAAGGGGAGGCCTTTGCCCAGCAGTGGGACACAAACTAGGCTAAAAAAAAAAAAAAAAAAAAAAAAATAAAGAGATGTTGAATTAAAAAATACGAAGTTTATCATGTATCTACATAATTATTTAAAGTTTTAACAATCTTTATTGTGACAGAATAATTTAGTAATAGTGCAATTTACGAACGCATCTTTAAAAAATAGCGGGCTTTAATTTTTTATTGTTTTCTTCTTCTGTTCGCTAGCTACAAGGTGCGATACACGTTGGATATTATTAAAATAATAATAAATAAATATGAGTGAATCCAGTGATGATGTCTGCGATTAAATATTACCAAGTTGTATTTTTTATTACTTTTACATTATTTGTTCTCGCTGCTGAAGTGAAAAGTTGTATGTGCTACACGAGACCAAAGTTATTTGCATCTCGTGTCTTTGAATCCCTCGCTGCACTCAGGATTCTAACCTAGAATCACTCGCTACGCTCGTGATTCAAATATAGAATCCTTCGCTTACTCGGGATTCAAAATCAACACTCGCGGCAAAAACCAACTTTGCTCTCTTGTTGCACAAATAACTATTTCACCTCAGCACCTCAAACAAGTATGTTTTGCAGTTTAAAGACAGTGAGCAAAATTCGATTTTGCTGCGAGCGTGAGACAAAGTAACTTTTTAATTATTTTTTTTAAATGCCGAGTCAGTGCTGGGTCTACTCACAACATTCGAAAGATTTGAACTTCACTTTGTTCTGTCACTTTCACTTCGATACGAAAAGAGCGAGAGATAGAAACAAGTCGATTCAAAGTTCGATTTTCAAATTCCATATACAGGGTGTTTGGTTCATCGTGTGCCAAATTGATATGGTTGACTGGAAAGGTCATCTGCTATCCTTTCAGACCCCTAAACACAGTAAACACTACCCATGCCCTGTGGATTTTTTTTCATCGAGTTTTTAGTATTTTTTGAAAAATAGACCCGAATTTTACATTCAAATACATATATTAAAAAATATATAAGACGTAGAGCCTGAATTTTAATTTCATTTAGACGTATATTGTGTAAAGGTACTTTTAAATACAAAATTAGTGATATTAGCCATCTAGATTTTTTTAAATTTAATCGCAAAGTTGCGGACTTAAATTAAAGCTATTCATGTTACAGCTATTTACATGGCTGCAAAAAATGAACTAAAAGAGACTAGGATCTTCAAACTCTGTCAATAATTCCCTAGTCTATCCTCTTGCTAGTGATGTATCACATGCCATAAATATCTTATTACAACTACGTGAAATCACTAGTTTTGTAAATCGAGTCGCATAAAATTAACATTCAAAATTGTGAATTGAAAAATTATTTTTGCTGAAATGGTACCTGAAACATCTACTTAATCTGTTATATCACTCTTAGAAGGTGAAATCTGTCTCGTATCTCACTTTTCGTTGATTTTACTAGAAACAAAAAAAATAAAATTACCTACAATGATTTCATAATTTTTACAAATCCTGCTCAAATTTTGGCCTCTATTGCAAATGCAGACTTGACACCGGTTTCGTATTTCGACACTCGGTTTTTGTAGGTCTACACTTGAACGAAAGGTCTGGGGAACCTGCCAAAGAGTTGATATTCGCCACGGAGGTTCCAACTAGGGAAGTACTAGTTCAAAGCATTGAAACGGCTTTCAATACAATTAAGGAGGGAAAACGACTTCATACAACAACTGTGTGTCAAAATACAAAGCAGATGTTGGGTCTGCATTTGCAACAGAGGCCAAAATTTCAGCAGTATTTATAAAAAATATGAAATTACTGTAAATATGTAATTTTATTTTTTTGTTTCTAGAAAGACTAACGAAAAGTGAGATACGAGATAGATTTCACCTTTTAAGAGTGATATAACAGATTAATTAGGTGTTTCAGGTACCAATTTTGCAAAAATAATTTTTCAATTCAAAATTTTGAATGTTAATTTTATGTGACTTGATTCACAAAACTAGCCATTTTACATAGTTGCAAAAAGATTTTTATGCCATGTGGCACATCACTAGCAAGAGAATGGACTAGAGAATTATTGAAAGAGTTTGAAGATCCCAATCTCTTTTGGTTCTTTTTTTGCAGCCATGTAAATAGCTGTAACATAAATAGCTTTAATTTAAGTCCGAAACTTTGCGATTCAATTTTAAAAAATCTAGATGGCTTATATCACTAATTTTGTATTTAAAAGTACCTTTATACAATATACGTCTAAATAAAATTAAAATTCAGGCTCTAAGTCTTATACATTTTTTAAGATTTGTATTTGAATGTAAAATTCGGGTCTATTTTTCAAAAAATACTAAATACTCGATAACAAAAAATCGAATGGGCATGGGTAGTGTTTAGGGGTCTGAAAGGATAGCAGATGACCCCTCCATTCGACCATATCAATTTGGCACACGATGAACCAAACACCCTGTATAATAGGCTCAAAAAAGAAACCAACAATAAAACGTTCGGAAACACGTCACCTATAAAATTTCAAATCAAGGTTTAAATGAAATTATTATACTTTTCTCTTAATAATCGAATTATATTCTTTTATGATCAAAAGTTTTAACAATCTTTATTGTGACAGAATAATTTAGTAAAAGTGAAATTTCCGAACGCATCTTTAAAAAATAGCGGGCTTTAGTTTTTTATTGTTTTCTTCTTCTGTTCGCTAGCTACAAAGTGCGATACACGTTGGATATTATTAAAATAATAATAAATAAATATTAATATGTATATATATAAGTAAATATTAATATTTACATTATTTGTTCTCGCTGCTAAAGTGAAAAGTTGTATGTGCTACACGAGACCAAAGTTATTTGCATCTCGTGTCTTTGAATCCCTCGCTGCACTCAGGATTCTAACCTAGAAACCAACTTTGCTCTCTTGTTGCACAAATAACTATTTCGACTTATGTGGCGTGACTGTATTCTGCCCCTCAAAAGATAAAGGCGCATTTCGCAATTCTGGACACACTTCCACTTCATAAATACCTGTATTTCTTACATGCTCCCCGTAGTAGGAACGAGCTTGCTTTACTTCATAAGGCCCAAGAGACATTAGCATTAATTGCTCATGTGTAAATACCATCACAAATTGAAATGGCAGGCCTGTCTTCTAAAGGAAGATCTTGATTAACATATAATGCATTAGGAATAGCTAGATTCCGTTCTGCTATTTGCGGTCGCGTTACGAGTATATGCTGTAATCCAATATGTCTTGGAACAAAATGTTCGCTTAAACATGACCTCACTTTGTCCATGTGTGACTCCAATGTTGATCTACACATGTTGAATTGTGAGGCCAGTCTATGATTACTTTCCCCAGTTCAAAGTTTTATTAAATAAATGGCAAATGTAGTTTTTGGTTCACTGACAAGATTTCCCAAAGGAATTTCATTATACAGCGCTACAAACTCTGTCACTGTAAGTCGTCCAATAGTGACAAATATGATGAGGCATTTGTTCCACATTATTACAGTCAAATGTCACTGGTTCTTTTTTAAGAAGTCCTATTAAATCAGGCAATTCAGGTTCATTTTCTTGTAGTTCTTCAACCTGTCTACGTATATTTATTGCCAAATGCCGATTAGCTCGCCATCCAACAGGGATGATATGCTTGCAGATTTGTCCTCCGATCCTGTAACAATGTTAAAGTGTAGGTTTTTGCTGTTTGCTTAAGCTAGCGCCGAATAATATTTTCAATAGAATTTAGGGTAGGCAATAGCATACACTAACCTGATTGTGGGTATTCCATGAGAAGAAAATATCGATCAATGGACTAATTTCGTCAAGTGCATGGTATCGCACGGGGTAACGCCTTCCCAAAACAGAGCATCCACAACCAATACACACCATTGGGAAGCCCAGTACTCTGCTGTGTATACCATCTGCCGTGCGTTGATAACAAGCATTGCAAATCGCCCTATCTGAGGGAAACTGAAAAACATGAAATATTGTACTCAGTAAAGTAACTACCTAATTCCTACGTGATAATTATATTGTTCTACTCTTTCGAATTATGGAACTCAACGGTTTATAATAGCCGGTGACAGTAATTATTTTCAGGTACATACCTCTTCTACAGATAACCATTCAGCTAACGTAGTTTTGTAGCTGCGGTGTTAATGTTGTTACACTAAGCCTTCGCATCTGATTAATGTTCACACTACAATTCAGGAACCTACACATGGTGAGCGTCAGAATCCAAAACTTAAACAAACAAGTCCAATAAGCACAGCCGAATATTAATATTAGAAGAGTAAACGAAAGTCTGATAAACGATAGCATGGGGCCAAGTTTAAATATCCAATATAGTAAGGAAAAGGGAAAACACAGTAATACATGTTAGGAATTAGGATCTCAACGCAAGACTGCACCAAGGATCTTGTATATCCTACAGACTAACTGCATTGATTACGAAGCAATATTACACATTCTGAAGTGTACTTTATTTTCATTCTCGGGAACAAATAAAAGGGAAAAAATGTACCAAGCAAGACAACGAGAAAGAGGTAGTGTGTCCCTTTCTTACTAGTATATAGACACTAGTAAAAAGAGGTAACATACTTTTCGGTACGTTTTAGAGATTGACGTGATCAATCCAGATAGTATAAAAAATATCTTTGACTTCACAGGCAGTTTTAACAGTTTAGTTTAAAAAGCAAAAACAACTTTAAGAAGTTTGGATTCACACTCGTGAAAATATGGTCGATTCTATGTAGCGTGTGTCATCAAGACGCGTGGCAGTTCGAAAAGTGGTGTTGGCGATAGTCGTGAAATCGTTAACTTTTTGGTACCTTAGCAATACAATTCTGGTATTCAGGAGTGTTTTATATATTTTTGTCTGACCTTTAGGCGTACTACAGATAAACACAGTATTTGTCTTATGCGTGTATCGAAACTTAGATTTGATTGCAAATCAAATCTATTGATTTACCATGATTGCAATATGACAGAAAACGACACAAAAACAATTAACGCACATATTTTTTTGAGATTTTTGTCGCTTCTTCTAGAGAAATGTAATTGATGCAATATATTTTTATTTATTTTAGAAGTAATTTTCATATAATAATAATTATTCTACATGGTAAATTCTAAAATTGGGCAGGATCCGGCCATGTCATTTATCCCAAATGACATGGCTGGATCCTGCCCAATTTTAGAATTTATAATGTACATCAATTATTTTTATATAAAAATTACTTCTAAAATAAATAAAAATATATTGCATCAATTACATTTCTCTAGAGGAAGCGAGAAAAAATCTCAAAAAAATATGTGCGTTAATTGATTTTGGGTCGTTTTCTGTCATTGCTATCAAATCTACGTTTGGATACACGCATAAGACAAATACTGTGCTTATCTGTACTACGCCTAAAAATCAGACAAAAATATAAAACACTCCTGAATCATCATCATCATTTCAGTCGAAAGACGTCCACTGCTGGACATAGGCCTCCCCCAAGCGTCGCCATAACGACCGGTCCTATGCGTCTCGCATCCATCGGATTCCCGCAACCCACGTCAGGTCGTCGGTCCAGCTTGTGGGAGGCCTTCCATCGCTACGTCTTCCGGTACGGTTGGGTCTAAGTTTTTCAAGACCCACCGTACAAATAGGAACAAGAAGCTGTCTAATCAAAGTCTCGAGCTCATGAGGAAGAGGCGCGAGATAATTCTGCAGTCTTCAGACGATGCGTGCAGATACCGACAGCTCAATAGACCGATTTCGAAGTCCTTAAAACGTGATCTTCGCCACTTTAATTCCGAAAGGGTTAAGGACGCGATAGAGCGGAATAAGAGCTCCAAAGTCTTTGTGAGAGATCTGTCTATTGGGCAGAGCCAGCTCATGAAACTGAAGACCGTCGATGGCAGAGTCAAATCCGGCTCCTTGGAGAGATAGAGGCTTTCTATGGACAGTTATACATGACTATCTCTAAACCCACGGTAAATCTAGCGACCCAAGAGCTAGATTGACCCGACACTATACCTAAGATATTCCGGACGTCAGCCTGTACGAGATTAGGACGGCTCTGAAGTAGCTCAAAAACAACAAGGCGCCGGGTGAGGACGGAATTACGGCCGAACTCCTGAAGGTGGGTGGAAAACCGATCCTTAAGGCCCTTCAGAAGCTATTTGATTACGTCATACGCTAGGGAAAAGCCCCACAGGCATGGAGCAGAAGTGTGGTGGTACTATTCTGTAAGAAGGGCGACAATGCCTTGCTTAAGAACTACAGGCCCATCTCACTTCTGAGCCATGTCTACAAGTTATTTTCCAGAGTCATCACGAATCGTCTCGCGCGCAGGTTCGACGACTTCCAGCCTCCCGAACAAGCCTGTTTCCGAAAAGGCTTCAGCACCGGCCGCATTAGAGGATGTCTTATTTATTTAAACTTCATGTACAATGGTGGTAAATAGGCGGACTTAATGCTTTAAGGCGTTCTCTACCAGTCAACCAACAATAGGGTTTTAGGGTGGCATGGCGACTGCGACTGTCGCAACCCAGTGCTGGGCACGCCGTCATTGAGGCGGTTAGGCCCCTCTTTGAGGAGTGGTTGGAAAGAGGTCACGGCGTCCTCTCTTTCCGTATGACGCAGGTCCTCACCGGACACGGTAAGTTCGGGAGGTTCCTGCATCGAATCAAGCAGGAGAGGACGCCCGGGTGTCGCCACTGTGTGGACCGCCCGGAGGACACGGTGGAGCACACGGTAGAAGTGTGCCCCGCTTGGGCGGAGCACCGCCGGCCGTGTCCTTGTGGAGACTATCGGGAGCGGCGACCTCTCGCGCCGGGCCCTGGTTCAGGCCATGGTCCGGAGCGAGGAGGGTTGGCATGCGGTCGCCTCCTTCTGCGAAGCAGTAATGCTCGTGAAGGAGGCTGCTGACCGCGAGCGCGTGAGGGAACGGTCCTCACGCCGCCGCCGCCGAGATCCCGATCCCGATTTCCGACCACCGTAGGCGCGGGTTCGCGGACGGCGAGCACTGGGTAGCTCGCTGTCCGGCAGTCTGGAAATAATCTGGACCGAGCCCAGTCGTCAACGGCGCGTTCTGTTCCACGCGCGCCTCAAGGAGATGTCAGCAAACTGTAGGGCCCCGGTAGGGCCGAAGCCTCTGGGGGGAACATGTGGTATTCCTAACGGTTGACACCGAGTCCCCCCCAGAACGAAGGCAACGAAGGAACGGGGTAGGGGTTTAGTCAGTAAGAGTCTGACACGCCCTCCCGCTCCGCCCAAGAGCGGGGGAAGTCATTCTGATGATTCCCCTAACATAAAAAAAAAAACCAACAATAGGGTTAAAAAGACAACACTGTGGTAGGTCTGCACAATAAATAACATATATCACTGACCTTCGATTTGCGTATTACATAGTAGTCATGGCTGAGACTACGGAGGAGCTCAGTACAATGCTCGGTGATCTCAGTAGAGCTTCCGAAAGAATGGGACTTAAAATGAACATGGACAAAACCAAAGTCATGGTAAACATCGATGTAGCACCCACTCCTACCAAGATCGGGGACTCTACACTCGAAGTTGTGGATGACTACGTCTACCTAGGACAGACCGTGGACCGTCTGTCCTAGTTGGGTAGGTTGGCTTCGAGAAAGAGGTCAATCGTCGAATCCGACTCGGCTGGGCGGTGTTCGGGAAGCTACACGGTATTTTCTCGTCCAACATACCACAGTGTCTGAAGACGAAAGTCGATGACCAGTGTGTGTTGCCAGTGATGACATATGGCTCCGAAACGTGGTCGCTCACAATGGGCCTCATCAGAAGACTTATAGTCACCCAAAGAGATAATACCAGAATTGTATTGCTAAGTTACCTTTGAAAGATTAACGATTTCACGACTATCGCCAACAACACTTTTCGAACTGCCACGCGTCTTGATGACACACGCTACATATAATATTAAGAATCGACCATATTTTCACGAGTGTGAATCCAAACGTCTTAAAGTTGTTTTGGCGTTTTTGCTTTTTAAACTTAACTGTCAAAACTGTCTGTGTAGTCAAAGATATTTTTTATACTATCTGGATTGATTACCTACTTCAATTTCAAAAACGCACCGAAACGTATGTTACCTCTTTCTACTAGTGTCTATATACTAGTAAGAAAGGGACACACTACCTCTTTCGCGTTGTCTTGCTGGGTATATTTTTTCCCTTTTGCTTGTGAATAAAAATTATGAACTTCACGACAATGAAAATAAAGTACACTTTAGAATGTATAATATTGCTTTGTAATCAATGCAGTTAGTACGTAGGGTATACAAGATCCTTGGTGTGTAACGTAACGTGTTGCTATAGCGACATAATTGTTATTCAAAATGATCACATTTTGAATGACAATTATGGTATTTTTGGATGTTATTTATAGTGTCTCTCGCTTCTTTTCTGATCATAAAACTTAAACTATTGTAAAGCCAAAATTCTAAGCTTTAATACGTGGTACTTTATGTCTGTGTACATGATATTTTTTTTTTGGGCAAAGCTCTCTACCAATTCCGGCCATGTCATTTGGATATGTTCCGTAATAGGTAGGTACCTGATGAATGAAAAATTTATAATGTGTTTTCAATTTTTTTCCAGTATTTATAACTTGATAACAAAGACATTCAATATATACTATCAATAGACAGGACAAAGCCAGTAAAATCGTCCACCAAAAGTTATTACCAAGTTAGTCATAATCATAACTCATAAGGCTAAGAACTCACGGAGCGATTTTCGCCCGCTACCGCCGCGGTCGTGGAACCGCGGTTTTATTTCAAAACTCACGAGAACGGTTATTTGCGTGGTAACGCAGCCGCCGCGGTTGCGATCATCGCCCGCAGACGGGGCGGGCGATGACCGCAAGACGGGCGGTAGCAAAATAGTGTTGGATTTCTGTACCTCTCGCCACCCGCCGGCCCCCGCGGTCGCCCGCCAACCGACCGCAGAGCGCGCGGGCGCCACCCGCCGAGGCTGCGGGTAACCGCGGCCCGCGCGATTCTACTAGTTGTCCGCCGGTACAGCGGGAACCGCAAACAACCGCGCACACCGTGGGCGTAGAACACGTCATGAGTTGTGCTTTAATTTTTTACACATATATCTGCATTCTACAGAAGCTGCGGGCCCGCAACCGCGGCGGACGCGGGCGAAAATCGCTCCGTGAGTTCTTAGCCTAAGTCGTTCAGTCTAGTTTGATGATAACGCCATCTATTGCTCAATAGCTTATTACCTTACTTTTAATAGACGTAATGTTATTAAATGGGCTTTGTTATCGATAAAATTGGAGTATTTAGTAAATAATTGAACATAGTAAATCTCTTATTTAATTTAAATGTCTATCAAGAAACAAGGTCTATTCGTTTCTTTAGGTTTCGGTTATAATAGATTTCCGAATATTAATAATGAAGAACGCGCAAAGGTTAGAGAAGAAAACTGGCTTCCCTTTGCTTTGTCAGTTATGCTGTAATTTATAATGAAAAAACTGGTCAATTAATTTAAAAAAAGGAAGCGGTACCTTTCAAGTAAAGTAAGTAAGTAAATAATATATTGCTTCTGGGAAGTACAAAAAAAAAATGATGGATGAGACTACTATCGGTAGTCGATAACGGAATTCTGAATTGTTGGTAACATCCCTAACACACCCTAGCCTACCGAGCGTTAGTTGAATTTACAAATTTTGACAAATTTAATTCGCGTGTTTGCTATTCGAAGCTAGATGGCGTTACTGAGATTTAGGCTGATAGTTTTCCTTAGACATTTTTTCTGATAGCCGCTCTATTGTATCTCTTTAAATCTCTTTGCTTGATAATAATATCTGTGTTTTTACGGAGAGATATTTTGAAATATTGTTGTTTGTAATATAGAAAAAACAAAATAAAAACACGACGTTTACGCTGTGAAAATATGCAAAATGAAATTCGCTTAAATTTCGTTTGAGGTAGGCAAGTTTTTCAAAAAAAAAGACGACGTAGGAACCTAGATAAATATTGTCTGAATCCGAATAATATCATATTACGGTGTAAATATGCTTAAACTGCAAATGATTTTGGTACCTATTACGTTTGTATGGATAATTCACATGTCGCTGTCACCTTAACGCTTCTTTTTGCACTGAAACATACCTAGGTGCGTCATAAAAAAAACCGAATAATTAATTATATACACACCTGTAAAATGGTATTTCCAAATTAAGTTATTTTAAACAACCAGCCATAACAGAAACCCATAGCCAGGTAAACAATACTTTAGTACATCTGGTTTTCGATCTTTTTTTTTGCACTGCTCATAACATGATACATATATATAACGATGCCACCAATTATACTTATTAAGCAGAGGCACCCAACCACAGTAATTACTATCATAATAATATGTGCCGTTTCCGTTTTGACTTTTCAAAAAAATTTACGGCTTCAGTCAGCCGTCAGCCACAGAGTATTAAAAACCAAATGCTACATTACATCCAGAAAGGTCTCGGTCGCATCCTGAAGAATTTCATAATACCAGCCCGGCTCAAGGACCTTGAATAAAACTGGTCTAAAAAAGTTTGACTTTTTAGACAGACGACTATCTTTTAGGGTAGATACCCATAAACAGCTTAATTTTCCAGCAACTTTTTTGTCTATGTCGTTGTCTCCGAGCACAATCGGGTGTAACAATGACGCCACTTTTTCGTATTATATACCTAACCAATTTTACCAATAGTTCGTTTTAGGGGCAATCGTACAAAAAATGTTGCGGTGACTCCTCGCACCAGGTCAGGGCCCGAGCCATGGTCCGGAGCGAAGGGGATTGGGTGGCAGTCGCCTAATTCTGCGAAGCTGTATTGCTAGTGATAGAGTTAGCCGCACGAATTGACCATCCTCACACCCCAGCAACTGAGACCCCGACCCCGACTACCAGCAAATTTAGGCGCGGGCTTACGTACAAAGTGCAATATGTAGATCGCATTCCGACCGTCCAGCTATTGTCCGGACCGAGCAAAAATCACCGACAGCGCGCCAATAGTGCCAGTAGTGCCGATGCCAACTAAGGTCATGGGAGGACTTCTACCGCGAACGGCAACTGAAGGATCCAAAGTGTGGTTTTATTCAGTAAAAGTCTGACACACTCTCTCTGCGTTAGAGCGGGTGAAGTCAATAATTAGGTGATTGCTCATATCAAAACAAGTACCATGAAAATCGGTCCAGCCATTTCTCTTCCCCCGGAATCAGAATATCCCCCCCCCCCTCTCTGCGCCACCGGAATTAAGTCCCGTTCCTGCACGTACATACTCGTAAAAAGTAGCTTAAGGTAATATGTAATAAATAAATATTTAAAAAATAATACACCTATTAGCACAAAAAATTACTTTTTACACCACCTGCTCGATAATAGCCTTGTTATGTGTCATGGTATATCAAATCCCTGGGTAATAACGACTTGCTTAAGTGCAGGTTCACTTAAGGTGGGCGCGACGTTAGAATTATCCATACAAACGTAATACCAAAATCATTTGCAATTTAAGCATATTTACACCATAATATGATGTTATTCGGATTCAGGCAATAATTATCTAGGTTCCTACATCGTCTTTTTGTTGAAAAACTTACCCCAAACGAAATTTAAGCGAATTTAAATTTGCACATTTTCACAGCGAAAATGTCATGTTTTCATTTTGTTTTTTCTATATTATAAACAACAATATTTCAAAATATCTTTTCGTAGGAACAAAGATATTATTATCAAGTTATAAATACTCGAAACAATATTGGAAATACATTAATTTTTCATTCATCATTTTTGGTATTACGGAACCTCTCCCAAATTTCCAATAGTTTGTATTGCTATCACAGCAAGCAACTGTCAGTGTGCGGATGATGACTTTACTCCAGTCGGTGTGTCCAAGAATTGTTTATACTATCTGGATTGCTTCCATCAACCTCAAAAACGTATTTTATTTCGTCTCAACTCGAGATAGCGCGCGGTCTCCGCAGGCCTCTTAAAGCAAGTCGCTTATTACCCAGGGAGATAATGCATTATGGCCAATATCTAAGGCATAATGGGATATTTTGAATTAAGAACGTTAAATACCATTTTTATGAAAAAAACCGGGCAAGTGCGAGTCGGAGTTCTGTACCAACTTACATATGAAAACAGAAGCGAGTCTTGGAGATTTTCCATTTTTTTTTAGCGACGTAGATACTAATTTTCAGATTTCAGACTTATTTCGTTAACTTACAAGTTTGATTTTTGTACAGTATCAAGGGACCGCGGACCTAAGTGTATAGTTTTTATTTCAACTCGATACCTCCTAACCTCCAATTTACCTATGAAAACAGTTCAATAATTTTCGAATCGAGTCTTAAAGATTTTTCAATTATTTTTTTCTGGTGACTACCGATTTTAAGTTTTCAGACTTTTTCCTATATTTGTGCTATAAGACCTTGCTTCATGCCAAATTTCAAGATTTTAGGTCAACGGAGGGTACTTACCCTATGAAGTACGATTTGAAAAAACTAATAAAGTGGGAATAAAATGTCTGATGAAAAAAATGGCTCAGTATCAAGACTAGGTTAGTGCTCTATTCGGTTGTAGCGGGCTGCCAATGAAAAGCACAGTAGCGCCTCCATTATTTTCTACTCTTTTTCGCCAAGCTGTAAATTGAAAGAAAGAGGTTTTTGAGACGATTCTGCTAATTGTGTAGAAAAAAAATCCGCAACTTCCGCTTAAATACTGTTGGCCGTCCTGATGACGAGAGAAAGC
This sequence comes from Mythimna separata, assembly GCA_030763345.1. NCBI lineage: Eukaryota > Metazoa > Arthropoda > Insecta > Lepidoptera > Noctuidae > Mythimna > Mythimna separata. The sequence continues at coordinate 12,347,200 of CM061167.1, read as the reverse complement.
GCATTCTACAGAAGTATGGACTGTAGGTATATGAAAGGAAGAATGACGAAAATCGGAAGTAGGTATGAGAAGGACAGAGCAAATTAAATTAAATTTAATTGTATAGTTAAGTAGAAGATTATTAGAAGAGCGCAGACTTTTGCGTGGAAAGGACATAGATATTGAAAGTGTGATAATATATAAGATAAGAAGGAGGGTTGGAACAGTTGAGCAAAGAGAAAAGTGCAGTCAGTGTGCGCGAACTTCTCCTCCGAATGGCATCCATTTGAGTTCAGTTCTATAACTCGAAATATGGTCATATTTTCTCCAAATTAACATGCATTCGGCCATTACCCTAAATCGATATTGTTGTTTCGGTCTCAAATTAATACTTACCTATATTTATTTCCTTCATACTATCCATTTATGGAAGCAGTCTCGCCTTTTGGAAAAAATGGACCAAATTATTAGGCATACCCTTACCTTAATTTTAAATGTGACCTTGGACGACCGAGCTTGGGCTCAAGTTACTCTTCCCATTCGTATGGGAGGCCTCGGCTTTTGCAAATTTACCAGTATTAGTTTTATTCATATCTTCCCGATCGTAGCAAATGTCACCCCCCCCCCCCCCCGGTTACAACTGAGAATAAAACTTCCCATTTGTCCCCTCTAGTCAGTTGCAGCGTGAAGAGGGCCCAAGTCCGGCTACTTGTCAAGCTAAGTAAGCCATGTCTGTCCGTCCGTCCTCGCTTAATCTCTGTGACCGTTAGCTCTAGAAAGCTGAAATTTGGTACCAATATGTAGGTATGTCAATCACGCCGACCAAGTGCAAAAATAAAAATTGGAAAAAAATGTTTTATTAGGGTAGCCCCCCTACATGTCAAGTAAAAAGCGATTTTTTTTTTAATTTCAACCCTTACGTTAGAATGATATATTGTTGGATAGGTATTCAAAAATGAATAGGGGTTTACTAAAATAATTTTTTGATAATATCAATAATTTCGGAAATAATCGCTCCAAAAGTAAAAAACAATGTGTCCCCCTCCCCCTCTAACTTTTGAACCATAAGTTTAGAAAATATGAAAAAAATCTGGAAAGTAGAGCTTTATAAAGATTTTCTAGGAAAATTATTTTGAACTTGATGGTACGAACAGTTTTTGAAAAGTTGGTGACACTTATTGTGACGGATGGGAAACTACGGAACCCTACAGTGAGCGTGGTCCGACATGCTCTTGGCCGGGTTTTTTTTAAATGGTTTTTATGTGCATATTTATTTTACAAATACTACTAGATACCACAATTTTCCAGGAAAGAAATGACTGTACTTGAGACGATTTGAAATGGGCCACCGGTTGGTCGTGTATATTGTGTCGACTTGAATGGATTCGGGATGAGCCTGTGCTTCTCTTTGTACCGAACACCGAAATATCAAGATTTGTTTTAAAGGAAACCTAAAACCGGACTTCGATGAAAGCAGCGGTCTTGAAGTACCTATAAGAAACACGCCTTTTCTCTCTACTGGGTCTGTCTAACCCTACGTGCATGTCCATTGCATCCCTGTGGCAGTTGTGTTCCACCCTGATAGCGGCGTTATTCTGTCTGTGCACATCCAGGTTTACTATCGCGTAATGAAACGCGGCCATCATGGATATCACCAAAAAGTAAAAACCTTGCACAAAGTTTTAATTGCACAGATGTTCTCATAAAAAAAAAACATACGCCTCCGATCAATTAAAATGTACGTGCATCAAATTTTAAATCAACCTGGCCGCTAACAAAAAAAGAATTAAAAAACCGGGCAAGTGCGAGTCGGACTCGCGCACTGAGGGTTCCGTAGTAACTTACCTATAAAAACAGTTCAATCGAACAATTCGACAGTCTCGAAATGTACGTTTTTTGCAGTATAAACGGACGAATCTTTTTTTCCCGTCACTTTACCAATTGAATTGAAAATTGATTTTTGCACAGCTTCAAGGGACCACGGACCCAATTATATGGTGTTAATTTCAACTCAATACCTCTAACTTACCTATGAATAAAGTTCTATTCTCGAATCGAGCGTTGAAGATTTTTCAAAAAAATAATTCTTGTGACGTAACAACAAATTTTCAGTTTTCAGACTTTTCCCTATATGAGTGCTATAAAACGTTGCTTCATGCCAAATTTCAAGATTCTAGGTCGACTGGAAGTACCCTTTAGGTTTTGATTCCCTTGCGAGTTTCAAAATATGCAGCTTAAATTGCTGTTTCTTTTGATTGCGTTGACATAGAAGTTTGATTTTGTTACAGCTTAAAGGTATTATAGACCTGAGTATTTGGTATGAATTTTAATTTAATACCTCTACGCGTTTATGAGGAAATGGGTAGTAAGTTTAAAATTATTGAAAAAAAATATATTATGTGATGTGACTAAAAATTTATGGTTTTCGTAATGTTTCCTTTATCTATGCTATAAGACGTTGCTTCGTACCAAATTTCAAGATTCTGAGTTCACGGGAAGTACCCTGTAGGTTTTGATTCCCTTGCAAGTGTCGAAAATTTGCGGCGTAAACGGCTGTATCTTTTGATTGCGTTGGCTTAGAAGTTTGATTTTTTCACAGCTTCAAGGGACAGTAGACTTGAGTAATTGATATAATTTTCAGCTTCATACCTCCACGCGTTCCTGAGAAAAAGGGTCTTGACAGACGGACGGACAGACGGACAACAAAGTGATCCTATAAGGGTTCCGTTTTTTCCTTTTGAGGTACGGAACCCTAAAAATACAGGTTACAGAGGAGGCTTTATTGGAAAGTAAACAATATTAGATGGCTCATTGGGCTGAACAATAGTTATTTGTGCAACAAGAGAGCAAAGTTGGTTTTTGCCGCGAGTGTTGATTTTGAATCCCGAGTAAGCGAAGGATTCTGTGACAGAATAATTTAGTAATAGTGCAATTTCCGAACGCATCTTTAAAAAATAGCGAGCTTTAATTTTTTATTGTTTTCTTCTTCTGTTCGCTAGCTACAAAGTGCGATACACGTTGGATATTATTAAAATAATAATAAATAAATATGAGTGAATCCAGTGATGATGTCTGCGATTTAACACCGGAAGAATTGAAGCAGTAAAGCATGTAAAAAATGCAGAATTAAGTTTCCTGCCTGAAAAGTCTCGCAAAAAATATCTTAAAGCTTATGATATTTTTAATCAATAGAATAATGTATATAATATATTATAAAACTGCAATAATTTTACTTTTAACTTTTAATTTTTACAAATATACAGTGGTTTAAATATAACCAAGCTGTATTTTTTATTACCTTTACATTATTTGTTCTCGCTGCTGAAGTGAAAAGTTGTATGTGCTACATGAGACCAAAGTTATTTGCATGTCGTGTCTTTGAATCCCTCGCTGCACTCAGGATTCTAACCTAGAATCACTCGCTACGCTCGTGATTCAAATATAGAATCCCTCGCTACGCTCGTGATTCAAATATAGAATCCCTCGCTTACTCGGGATTCAAAATCAACACTCGCGGCAAAAACCAACTTTGCTCTCTTGTTGCACAAATAACTATTTTCATATATTTTGTTTGAGAGGGAGCCATTTAACCGCAATCCTTTGGATGCCATTTTAGGCTATTGTTGTAGTTGCCTAGTTGGGAATCAGACAGTTGGGTGTTGTTGCCATGTCATGACGTTATTATGGTATTTAGGCTGGGCCAGGCATCAAGCAAATATAACGGCACCAGCCTCATTTCTTGATAATATTTTATTAACATTTGAAGACGAATAGGCACTCGTTTAACTCAATTCTCTTAAGAGTGAATGAAAACATTGAATGTGTGTTGTCTGAGTAATTGTAGTAATGTTGTGTTCCTTAGAATGTCTGTAAAATATTAAGAAGTAGATATATTTAAGCAAATGTATACTCACTCTAAATACCTAAATAAATATTCAAGTACATACTATTTTAGTGTTTTAATGCTCAATCATCCAATTGTATTTTTTTTTGCAATGTTGCTAAATATAGACGACTAGTTTTTCTTCGCTTTCGTGGCCCGCCGGTGTAACCTTCGATGGAAAATAACTATTAGGTACCAAAATACATTAATGTGATTACGTTTTATATATAATTCTATGACATGAAAACGTAACGTAACGGGTGGCACGAAATTGGTCAAGTCGGTAATTCGTCAAGTACGCAGTTCGTCAAATTTGAAATTGGTCAAAGCTGTAGTTCGTCTAATCGTGAATTTGCCTAATTATGGAATTCTGTGTGTGCTATTTTTTTTGGGCAAAGCTCTCAACCAGACCAATATCATTTCGTGATAGAAATGAATCGCTGCAAAACCGACTTTACACAGTCTTGTCTGCCCTACTCCTAGAGTGTAATAACGTAATTACGAATAGTGTAGGCGCGTACGGGTAGCGCGGCCCGCGAGTTGTGGAGCGCTGGTTCGAAGCCCCACCGCCGCGGTCGCGAGCCGAAGCTGATCCTTATTAGAAATAGATTATCCTTGTTGAAATAGAAAACTAGGGTTTCGGATACATACAATTTTAGAAAAAGGGAGACATTTGGACATTGTTATCCAGAATCGACTTAGGAAGAATGAAGACAAGTTCCTTAAATCAATGTACTTGCCTAATTAATAATAATATTGAAAGAAAAATATTTACTTGGCACAATAACATAAAACTTAAAATAAAATCAGAATTCTTGATTTATGTTAATTTTTCTCGAAAAACAAAATCAGCTTTTGTAACCTGTCACGAAAACGTGCATACGTCGGTGTCGTCGACACACTTGCATTGAGTGCACAGAGTACTTTGTAACATGACTGCAATACAATACTGATGAAAATCATGTCGTATGTAGACGCGGCGCGCCGTGGGGCAGGCACGGCGAACACGGCTGCGGCGGTGACGAAGCTGTGCCGCAGCGCGCGCCGTTTCGCCTTGTCAACAAGGTCCCTCGCGGTGCGGCGCGGTGTGCACGGCGTGCACCACACACGGCCCGCGTTTCCAAGCGCCGCGCCGCCGCGATCCTATGTCCACCTTTTTGAAAATCCGGACCAGCGTGCAGCGCGCTGCGCCGGTCGCGGCGGCAATAGTAAGCTGATAGCTGAATGTAAACTAAAAATTGGCATAATTTATATTATTATCTAATAATAACAGTGTACAACAAATTTTGAAAAAAATTGAGTATCCACTTTGAAATGTCATCTTTTCGTATTTATTACTATCGTTTAGTAAGAATATGAGTACCTACAGGTACCTACAAACATGTTTTCTATGCATCATGTCTCATTTTTATTCTGTAAGGACGTGCCAAATTGTAATAAAAAAATGGTTGCCTGTAAAGTCGTTTTTACGGGCGAAGATTTTACGTGACAACGTCTTTTTCTCGGTAGAATATTTTAATAATTTACTTAACACTATCAACATTTATCAATAGTATGACATAACCTATAAACTCAGTTTCTCAACTTTTGTGTCAATCTAACAATTAATCAATCAATCATAGTTTACGATAATGAAATATCAGTGTACAATTATTTACCTTTATTGTTGTAGTTGTTGTAAATGACGAATCTAAGCACTCCACATTTTCACTACAGACACAGCTGACGATACTTTAACCACACGTGTGAACTTGTATTATGACGCTTTCTTGTTTTTCCAACGCCAAGAACGTTCGAGAAAGACAAAGACAGAGACACAAGCATGTGCCGATTCAATGCGCCTAATTCTCTAGTGCTGCGCGCGCGGCAGACCGATCATAGTTGAGTGGGAGAGAGACGCAAGGCATTCGGCGGGCCTCTCTCTCGTTCGGTGACTCATCGTAACGTTACCGAGCGTTACACTTTTTCATAAGTGACTCCCAGCCGCAACCTAATTTAAGACGTTGTCACGTCAAAATCGAAAGAACCAAATTGATTTGATTCAAAGAAATCTAACACAATTGACTTGATATTTTTACATTAAGGTGGCTGCGACAGTAGAATTATCCATACAAACGTAATACCAAAATCATTTGCAGTTTAAGCATATTTACACCATAATATGATCTTATTCGGATTCAGACAACATTTAAGTATCTACGTTCCTACGTCGTCTTTTTGTTGAAAAACTTACCCCAAACGAAATTTAAGCGAATTTAATTTTGCACATTTTCACAGCGAAAATGTCATTTTTTTATTTTTTTTTCTATATTATGGACAACAATATTTCAAGATATCTCTCCGTAGGAACACAAATATTATTATCAAGTTATATGTAATTATCAATATTATATATTTTTATGTATCTATCTGAAAAGTTATTTTCTTCGTCACTTTTAAGAAGGCATTAGTCACTCCATTATTTAAGGGTGGGGACGGTGACCGTGACTATAGGCCTATATCTGTACCCAACGCAGTGTCTGAAATTATGGAGAAGGTTGTGAATAAAAGATTGCTTAACTATCTCGAATATAATGCCGCGGCCACACACTCGACGAGTAGCATGGGAAGTAACGAGGAAAGGAGGCAGAGACATAGTGTGGCCACGTTACTCGTCATGCCACTCGTCATGCTCCTCGTCCTGCCCACTGCTCCCTATCTTGTCGGTCTTTGCGCGCGAGTCAAAGGACCGGCAATACGAGCGCGAGTGGCTGGCCACATAATCACGCTGTCGCAGTCCGCAAAATTGTAAATTATGTCGTCGCCAAGCGTAGAATGGTCAAATGAAAAAGTTTTAATGTTTATTGATTTGTTGTCCACGGATTAGCTATACTAAAAATAGATTAGCTATACTAAAAATGCATAGTGCGCACGCTGCCACAGTTTCAACGTCCATCGTCTCACCAAGGCAGGACAAGTGAGGAGCGTCGCGATTAATTGCACGAGTAGAGCAGTGTGTGGACATAGAGGGCAACATCGCGGCAAATCACGGCAGCGCGAGGAGCAGAGCGATGAGCAGCGCGATGAGCAGCGCGATGAGCAGCGCGAGGAGCATAGTCTGGCCGCGGCATAACAACAAAATTGCTACAAATCGATTCGGTTTTAGGAGAGAAGGCGTATCAACAGATTCAACAGAGAATGCTGTTCTTAATTTGACAAATCAAGTTGTAAAGAATCTTGATTCTAGGACTACAACTTATATTAATTTCTTGATTTAGCCAAAGCTTTCGATACAATATTTTCTTCTATCCGTCTACTTGGCTTAGAAAGCTTTAGAATAAGAGTTATATACAATATGTCCGGGTTCGGACTATACAAACTGAAGGGGGTAATAGTATGCTCTATTTTATCTTACTTATTATTTACCAGCAATGTAGCTTATTTTACAACACGAATTCTAGATTTAGCAGCAAAACATATCACTATATGGCGGCAATATTGCCATAACCATTTTGGTACGAGTGTATTAAGAACTAACAAGTAGTACAGTATAGACCGCACAAAACCAGCTTACGTCGTCTTCGATGCTGATGGGCACACGCCAGCGTCGCAGAAAATCATCAGCGGCCCATCTCTGCTTCGTCCAGCGCCTGTAACAACACCTTTTTTGCCAACTAAAAGTCATCTACCCGTTATCCTTTCGGTCAGGACGCACCGTTAAGTTTAAGATAGGTACGTGTAGATGTGTAATTTTTTTTTCTTCCCCTTGGGTGAAGGGGGGTAGTTGTGGCGGCAACATTGCCATAACCTACATAAATAACTACTTCCATGACTGAAATTTTTCTTCCTTTTCATGTCAGGTTGACAGCTGGTTAATGGTAGGCCTTTGACTGAGTCTCATTATACTTATTGAAGAACGAGCAATATATAAGTTACAATCTAATACTTCTGTATATTTACCTATATACCTTTTCCCTCGTCACAGACCCAAACTTACAGTTGGGATTCATTTTTCCAGAACTAGTTAGTTATTGTAATGCAAAAGTGGCTCCTCAATCTAAATGTCTGAATAGGTCTGAATTGAGAAGCCACCTGGAACTCGTTAAGTAGGTAATAGATGAATATTTATGAAAATTTTGTATAATTTAGTAACAATCTTGCATATTACCGTCTAAACGTTTAGCTTCTGTAGCGCTAAAATATAAGAAAACTTTGTCCTTCAAATCAATAAAATAAAAATAGATTTGAAGCACAAAGTTGTGCTTCGTGGAATACTTTAGTTGTGCTTCGTTTGGTTGAGCTTCGTGGAATGCCTCCTTTTTCTCAGGTTGCGCATTTAAACAGTAGCAAACTACTGTTTAAATTTTTTGAATCGTTATATCTCAAACACGGTGGCTCTTAGGAAAAAAAGTCTGATCTACAATTTTTGTTTGAGCTAATTTTATGATAAAACTTACCATTTTGCTAAAAATAGCGAAAAACCCATTTTTGTGACCTTTGATCGCGTGTATTTTTTTTTGCACGTACCGCATCGATGAGGACTTTTCACATTTCCTTTATAATAGTGTATTGAACAATACTACCAATTTTCAGCCAAGTGCGAATTATTGTAACCTTGGATGTCTAAATTGACCGGACTATATATGTTTGACCGTCTTTGGCAGTCGTTACGGATAGTCAGAAGCCAGTAAATCTGACTCCAGTCTTGCCATGAAGTACCGCGTACCCTAGTTAATGGGTTGTGGAGGTCTGTTAGGCAGCCGCTCCTCGTAAAATACTGGTATTCAGCTAAATCCAGCTTGACCGGAAGCCGACCCCAATATAGTTGGGAATAAGGGCCGAAACTGCGTAAAGCGGACGACCGCGACGGGCAGCCGCCAGCCGTCGCGTAACAAAGCGCGTGTGTTCATACCGACGGTCCTCGTCGCAGAAACCAAATTATTATCCTCGCAATGAAGCTTGTTCAACTTGAACGGTGTGCATGTAGTCTTGTCGATGGATAATACGTAGCAAAACAAATGTGGGGCCTGGCTCTCCGCGTCCGCGACGACGTGTGCCCGCGCGGGTCACCGCAACGGAGCACTTTTGAATGGGACCGCGCGGGCATCCGCTTTACACAGTTTCAGCCCTAAGGTAGATGATGTTTGACCGTAGCCACCTGAGATCTCAATGATAAGTAATACCCACCGCACGTCGGGATGTCCGATGGTAGAAAAGTGATGGCAGAATCATGTCTTGCAATAAACGCTCACACTCTCCAAAATCCATCTAGTAAAATACCTACCGAGTCCGATAGGCTGGCTACCCTACACCTATATTCTGGGCTTTGCAGTTATTCCATGTGTCTATCTCCATCACTAGCATTACTGCTTCGCAGAATGTGGTGATTGCCACCCATTGCCCTTCGCACCGGACCTTGGCCTAGACCAGGGCCCGGTGCGAGGAGTCACTGCCGCTTTTTTCCGTTGCCGTTCTATTGGAAATTTTAACAAAAAAAAATACACGCCGCTGTTACTCCCGATTGTGTTCGGGGATAACGACGCAGACAAAAAAGTTGCTGGAAAATTAACCTGTTCGTGGGTATCTTCCCTAAAACATTGCAGTCTTTTAGTGGTGAGTCTGTCTAAAAAGTCAAACCTTTAAGGCAGAAACATATTACTAAAACGCGACGCGATGCAACGTGTCGACACCCGATATGCACCGTGCATATTACCAACACGCGACGCCACGACACACTAGCAATTTCTGAATACAGTTAGCTAACAGCAGTGGAAGTGTATGGTTATGTACTATGGATTTAATAAATAACGAGTCAGATTAAGACTTTGAAGAAGATTTCTCACAGTAGGTATGATCCCTGAATATAGCTAAATTCATGTCATATAGAACAGGATATCGTTTTACCAACTCAATTAATTATTTTTTCGTCGTTCATTTCGCTCAATAAATTGAAATTAATATTAAATTAGCGTAAAGTTATAATTTCTGTGACAGTTCTTGAACGACTGACGTGAACTGACGCGTGGCGTCGGGTGTTGTCTAGAAACATACCGCGCGCTCCGCGTCGGATGGCGTGTTTACCCCCACCATGGGCAACACACCGATCTGGCACGTCTGGATCAGGTGGCGTGTGCGCGCATGGCGTCGCGTCGGGTGTTCATAGTGTGATTCTGGTCTATAGAAAACAATACATTTGATTCGACTCAACACGCATCGCGTTTCGTCGGGTCACGTCGCGTGTTAATAATGTGTTTCTGCCATTATTCAGGGTCCTTGATCCTGGCTGGTGTTATGAAATTATTTAGGATGCTGAATCACAGATACCTTTTTGGATATAATGTAACAGTTACTTTACTCTTTGATTTGGTTTTAATACTCTGTGGCTGACGGCTGAGGCCGTACATTTTCCTATGTAACTTATTTATTGTATTTTGAAAAGTTAAAATGGAAACGGCTCATATCATTATCTTAATAATTGTTGTGGTTGGGTGCCTCTTGATAATAAGTGTAGTTGGTGGCGTCGTTTTTTATATATATAATTTTATTAGCGATACAAAAAAATCGATCGAAAGGCATAAGATAAACTAAAACTTGTTTACCTGGCTATGGGTTTCTGTTATGGCTGGCTGTTTAAAATAACTTAATTTGGAAATACCATTTTACAGGTATGTATAATAATTCATTATTCAGTTTTTTATGACGTAGGTATGTTTCAGCGCAAACAGAAGCGTTAACCAAAATACGATGGATAGACAGAATATTATTTTATCATCCTTATATGATCTATTTATCTTAATAATATATATAAATCTCGTGTCCCAATGTTTGTCCTCAATGGACTCCTAAACCACTTAACCGATTATAATAAAATTCGCACACCATGTGCAGTTCGATCCAACTTGAGAGATAGGATAGTTTAAATCTCAAATTATAGTCGCAATTTTAATTTATTGCTAATTATTTGTCTGTTATTATTTGACAGTCACAATTATTTGTTAACTCCAAATGATTCTAACAGATGTCGATACCTTTCGACTGGGTTGAGTAAGTAATCAATAGATGGCGCTGCTATGGTAAATCTACGAACGTGTCATATAAGCTACATTTTAACAGTATAATTACCACGTGTTGTTGACGCTATAAAATTAATTAAATTTATTTTGTAGTGAACGAAATATCGTATAATTCAATTATTTCCACTTTTTAAATTTTTGGTGTTAGCATAGCCGGCCACATGTTACTTAGACTGAAGTGTAAATTGAATTCATATTATAGTGAATACAGTGAAATTAATCCTGTTTTTTACTTATTTGTGCTTCATTGATCAAAACTTTATAATTTAATTTGAATATACAATAATATATTATTACATAATTATAAAATTTAATTAAAATGTCAATGCAAAAATGATACACAATTTTTTACACTTTTTCAATAGTTGTACAAATATTTTTTTTTATTATTTTTATTTAACCTATATTAAAAAATATTTAGCACTTATTATTTCAATGTGCTATGATAACAAGTTTTTCAGTTTTTTTTCTTATATTTAAACGATTAAATTAGTATTTCAATTCTTATTGAAATTATTATTTAAACTCTGTAATTTAAATATGTACATGTCAGTATTATCACATAATTATAAAAGTTAATTAGAATCATTTTCAATTTTTTTTTTTGTCAAATGCCACGGAAAAAATCTAACAAAATAATTATACAAAACTTTTGATCTTCTCTTTATCGATTAGTGTACGGTGGGTAGGGTAGTGTAGGGTAGGTAGGGTAGTGTAGGGTAGGTAGGGTAGTGTAGGGTAATGTAGGGTAGTGTAGGGTAGTGTCGGGTTGTGTAGGGTAGTGCAGGGTAGTGTAGGGTAGTGTAGTGTAGGGTAGTGTAGGGTAGTGTAAGGTAGTGTAGGGTAGTATAAGGTAGTGTAGGGTAGTGAAAGGTAGTGTAGAGTAGTGTAGGGTAGGTAGGGTAGTGTAGGGTAATGTAGGGTACTGTAGGGTAGTGTTGGGTAGTGTAGGGTAGTGCAGGGTAGTGTAGGGTAGTGTAGTGTAGGGTAGTGTAGGGTAGGTAGGGTTATAGTAGTAGAAAGTCAAATAAGGAGATCACCATATTTTTTTACAAATACCATCTGTGTGAAAAAGCATAGTGGACTCCGTGACTGATGTTCTCTTATTGTTCCTCTTAGATTGTTTACTATAATGTAATATAACAAAAACTTTAGCCACAGCAACGCGTGGCCGGGTCAGCTAGTAATAATATATATAAAAGTAGAAACTAACTGACCGACATACCATCAACGCACAACTAAAACTACTGCCACTAGGAACGTTTATAATAATGCACAATGTTTCCTTTTATAACGCAGGCTATATTATGAGAGGAATTTCCAACCCCTAAAAAGGGTAAACGGAGTAGTCCAGTCATTTAAGCTTAATTAAGGTAAGAATCTCGGAATTCGAGATACCCAGCTGTAAGTCTGTAAATAGTTGTATATTGACACCCTAAAAGTAGTCTCAAAACCTACATATGGTAGGGTGTACAAGTAACTATACGCAACTATTAAATTTCAAGGTCAAAGGTCACAAAAATCGGTTTTTTGCGCGTTTTTTGTAAATATCTCATTTCCTGTAGTTTTTTTGCTATTTGTATATTTAACAATATTGTAGAATATAAAATTCTCTACAATTTTTGTACAGAAACCTTTTTCCTACGGTGAACCGTTTTCGAGATAGAGGGCGGAGAGCGCACGGTCACAGAATCACTTCAGGTTAACTGGTCCCTCTGGTCGAAAACGCGCCATATAAGTTGATACTATCGATAAATCAATGATTATAAATATTTGTCAATTTTTATTAACTACTAGCTTTTACCCGCGGCTTCGCTCCCGTCAAATGACTACCCTACCTACCTTACCTACACTACACTACCCTACACTACCCTACCCTACACTACCCTACCTACTCTACACTACCCTACCTACCCTACTTTACCTAACTTTTTTTTTTGAATTTTTCTCTCCGTAAGAACCATCATTGAACTTCAAGGAACATTTTAAAAAAAGAATCAGCCAAATCGGTCAAGCCGTTTTCATGTGATGTCGGTCGTGACAACGAAAAACGGGTTTCATTTTTATATATATAGATTAAATTATATTTTATGATTTTTTTCCTACAAATTTTGTAGAGAATTTTGTATTCTACAATATTGTTAAATATACAAATAGTAAAAAACCTTTAGGAAATGAGATATTTACAAAAAAAGCGCAAAAAAACGATTTTTGGGCCCTTTGACTTCTCTCGTCCATCTTGTAATTGGACAAACGAGTAGTCGTGGTTTGACTGTATTAGTTCGACCTCCTCTACCAAGGGCTGATATTTGTTCTTACGATTGAATCTTTTCATTAGCACTTGACCTGAACTTGTGAGCCATGTTGGTATCGTATTCCCATTGGGAGATCGGCGAGCGTGCTTGAACATTCTTTCATGCGGAGTACAGTTCGTCGCAGTACAAAGCAAAGAGCGAATCGAGTGCAGGGCCACTCAGTGTTCAATTGGTGCATTATGAGTTCCACAAGCTAATTGTACTGCTTTCCATACAGTTGAGTTCAATTTTTCGACCTGACTGTTACATTGTGGATTGTATGCAGTGGTGTTGCTACCTTTAAGGGGTAGCCCTTAAAGGTAGCCTTTCAAACCGAGCATCTTTAGCGTCAGTGGCGCTGCAGCTCACTCACTTAGTTGCAGGAACGTTTTTGACCTCGAAAAAATCGTTCCTACACTTAGGTGAGCTTGAAGGCTTGTATTGATGATTTTTATGTTTATAATTATGTAACTAGTTACGTTTTACAGCCGCTTAAGTATTTTTAACTTCATACAACTTACTACTGGCTTTGAAATTGCAAAAAACGTAAGAAAATTTGAATTACGCGGGCTAACCTGAAACATCCCCCTTAAGCGTTCTAAAGCTGTCGTCGCCTTATGAGTTATGAGTTTCGGTGTAGGGGTTGGGTTGTTGAAATATTTCGGTTTGACCTCAGCGCAAAGACGGCAATCCCGCGTCATCGTCCTGACTTCATCTATTGGATAGGGAAGATTCTTACTCTTCAGCCAGTGGTACATTCTTGTCACTCCTGGATGACAAAGTGATGCGTGAAGTAATTGGAGTTTAGATGAAGTATTCATGTTGCGTGTTAGACGCAACCTCCAAAACAGAATAATTTGTAAACAATACATTTCATCTAAAAAAACAATGTTGACTTTGGCAGCTATCAGGGAATAATGACAACCAGCAGTAGCCGTTGACGAAAAATTTACCCACGTATATTGGCGAAATAGTTGTCTTTTCACTTGGAACCCTTTTAACTTTAACTATAAGGGTCAGTTCACACCGAGACGCGACGCTGCGTGCACATTTTAATAGAGTGACTCAAAATAGAACTTTCACATTCATTGTGAGAATTTAGAATACGTTGCTTCATGCAGCGCTGCACCTCGTGACGTCGCGCGGCGACTCGCTGCGCAGCGGAACGTTTTTACATTCGCGACGTCGTGTTGCCGACGATTTTACTCTGTGCCTCGCAACGTTGCGATGTATCTCGCGGCGGCACGCTGCGCAGCGTGAAATCACTGGCTTCTTTCAGCATCGTCGCGTCGCTTCGCGTCTCGGTGTAAACTGACCCTAACACGTCATATCGATGCAATCCACCCTAAAAAGAAGTTTGTCGAACCGCACTCCACGGTAGCGGAACTACACTTCGCGACAGGTTGCGACTGTGGTAGCGACTCTTTTGGTCAGTTGCTCAACTTTACCGCACAGTTCGGTTGCAGTGCAGTTCCGTTGCCGCTTAACGCGTTTTGTCTCGTATAATTTTATATAAAGAATATTTAGACGCTTCGTGTCGCTCAGTTCCGCTGCGGTGTAGTTCCACCTAGTGCGGTCCTACCTTAACGGGTGGATTACATCAAACTGACGTGTAAGGCAGACAAGTCTTGCAATTGGTTTTAATATTTACTCTGTGGTTGACGTCTGACTTAGGCCGTACATTATTCCATTTTGAAAAATCAAAATGCTAACGATACATTTGATTCTTCTTATAATTTGTGGGGTTGGGTGCATCGTTATAGTAGGTTTAATTGGTTTCGGTATTTGGTATGCTTATTCGTTTTATACATCAACGAAAAAGTCGATCGAAGAGAAGTTTTCGTAAAGCATTGTTTGCCTGGATATGGATGGATGGCTGTCATGGCGGGCAATTTAAAATAACTAAATCTGAAAACCAATTGTTACCATTTTCATGAGGTATGTAAATAAGTATTCTGCTTTTTTATGATATAGGTACGTTATTAAACAAACGCTGTCACCAAAATAAGATGAAAGCGTATCCGCACCAGCACACTATTGTTTTATCCTTACATAATCTATATATAGGTTTACCACCATCACCACCTCATCGTATTTATATATTATGCACGCACACACTCAGACATACACACAAACACACACTCTCTCTCTCACTCACACACACACATCCACACACGCATATGCACTCATATACGTTGACTATTTTAATTTGTGATGTAATGAGGGGGCCTGGAGCTCTAAAACACAGGCCTAGGCTTAGTTTGGACTCCAATAGCCTTACCATGAGTTTGTAAAAACGTTCTCGCTATCGAAAACTATCGCTTTGTCCCTGTCATTGTGGTGCACGTGAAAGAGACAAAGCTATAGTTTTCGATAGCGAGAACTATTTTTTCAAACTCATGGTAAGGCCACAGATCTCCCACATTACCTTCTATCTCTTGTCAAACTGTCAACTGAACTGTGTTGTAATTTGTTGGAGATAAATAAACGTTTTTATTATATTTATTATATTATATTATTATTATAGGTACACAAGAAACTAGCTGACTGACTATCAACGCACAGAAACTACTGGGACTATTAGGTACTCCGTCGGTTTAGGTAGTTAACTAAAGGTAAACAATCTTGGCATGTCTTTTTATCTAAAAGTTGTCTATAAATTGTATGTAAAAATCTTTGGAAATAGGTATTTACCTAAATCGATGTTAGCTAATAAACTAAATTTAAATAATCTTTGTGTATATTATATACGACCTTTTTAATATAAAAAGACATACCAAGACTGTTTACCTTTAGTTAACTACCTAAACAAACGGAGTATAGGAGCGTTTTAATTATGTATGCACAAGGTTTCCTTTTATAACATAGGCGAGTAGATACTAAATGAGGAATTTCCAACCCGAAAAAGGATGAAAGTGGTAAAGTGTCTAAGGAGGACCGTACTTTTTTTTCGGTCGAAACCGCTGCGCTGGCAGAATCTATACAAGTGGTTTATAATGGCAAAATTTCCCACCGTTTCTTTATAACTGTCAAAAAACTCTTGAACGGATATTATTTATTATGCTGTATCTACCAATACTCATGTGGAAGGTTTAGATGTAATTCATGCATATAGTAGTTGTATAGGTATAATAAATGCTTATGTATAGTATAAGTGGTTGAGAAAAGCCGAGAATTTCAAAGATTTGTGACAGTTACGAACTGGTGGCCGACTGCTGTCAGTGCATAATTCTCAACATCATCATCATTATCATAGGCCTCCCCCAAGCGTCGCCACAGCGACCGGTCCTGTACGTCTCGCTTCCATTGGATTCCCGCGACCCTCGCGAGGTCGTCGGTCCACCTTGTCGGACCGGAGCGTGGCCGCCACTCCAGAACCTTCTATAAGAGAATAGTTCTACAAGAAAAAAAATATTTGCTTGCATTTACATCAGGTCTAAGACTATAAGCAAATCTGTTCAGTGGTGCTATGCCGAGTGTTTCTCATTGGAAACATATACTCATTTGCTGCCCAGAACTACTGCCGGTCTTCCAGCTCTAAGTCCGTTAAGAGATTTATAGTATTAGTTATGGGTCCATATTGGCTCAACTAAAGTTCTTTACCCCTTTCAATTTAGGCGTTTGGTTCAGAAAAGTTTTTATTTTTTAGGTGAACCTACTTCTATTTTTAAGTACCTTTAAGTAATTCCATTGTTCTGCCCACAATAAAAAAATCACTCCAGCAATGATCGTTTTCTGGCACTCACACCGCTCTGAGTTTATCCACACATTTATTTGTTCCAGGAGATCTCCCTTCGAAATGCGCTTCCCCAGAACAGAAAGTTTGCGACGAATCAGCATTCGCTAGAAGTTGTAAGAACTGTGACAGTGTCAGTTTCTGGGATGCATTTTTCTCATGAAAGTATATACCTCTGTAGGCATGCGTTATTGCCAATCTTTTATAGGGATATTTTATCTATTTCGTCTTATTCCTACTATTCACGAATTTTTATGATATATTGGCGGTAATGCTGGCATTAAAAGAGCATCATCGTAAGAAGGCTTTGAATTTTTACAAAGCGTTCTTATTTATAAAATTGAAACACTTCGACAATATTGATTTATTGAAGGGTGAACAGATATTATTGAGTGTAGCTTATAGTGATGTTATTGTTGTATTTATAACAGATGGGTATATCAATTATTTTATTTATTCAGTAGTATGTAGGTATGCTATTACACATTGACACAGGACTGAGGTACTTGGAAAATAGAGGGCAACCATTTAATATTTAAGGTAACTAGTCAGATTGTCCTTTTTCAAAACCGTCATCCGTATCTAATATCTCTAATATTAGGTATATCTTTAGTTTTACTTTAACACCGATTTTTACAAGGTGTAGTAACGATGTCGATTGATTTTGCAAAAAATATCAGGCGGCTTTAACGTTTGAATCCCCAACCGGTCCTATGAGACCGCGCTGTTATTGTTTTACTATTGTGTCTCGTTTCGCGGGTATCTGAGTAATTAAAATTATTTTAATCTCTTGCCGATTCTCGACCCAAATCAAAAATGAAATGGGTATATTTTGAAAAATGTTGTCCTAATAGAAATTGGTTAAAGCTTTTCGGATAATAAGTGGACAGACGTACAGGCTATCGCAGCGGAGGTATATTAATAGAGTTATTCTGAATAGTATTTTTTATAATTATTTACTTTTGTTTTTTGTAGAACCAGTACGAGAATTAGGATTGCCAGTTAACGTCCCAATGCCAATCTTCTTTGTATCTTTTAATTTATTTTTAGGAGGGATAAGGAGTGTGGGCTTTTTACCTAATTTCCAGATTTCTTCATTGAGGAGGACTGAAGCCAATGTCCCTGGGGTAATTTCTTTCTTTTCTGTTATTTAATTTTACCAATAGAGTATATTCTAAGTACCTATTTAAATATCTGTTCAGAGCGCAGAAGAAACACGAAGGCGTTTTGTAACCGATTGTTAATTATTTAAGTAGTTGACTGAATAAAATAGTAATTAACTGAACTTGAAGTGTATGATTTCATTACAATATTGTTAACTTCATAATCGTGTATAAGGAGTATACTAGCTAAGTAGCTGTATTAACAGCAAACGTTGTTTTACCATATAAATTGTGATAAGAAAAAGAAATGGGGGAAGGAGGGTAAAAATTGAGAGCTGGCTCTGCCCAATAGACAGATCTCTGGAGCCGCCCATATTCCGCTCAATCGCATCCTTAATCGTGTCAGTATTACAGTGGCTAACGGCCAAACCCAATAAACTATCTATCACATACCGGAGATAAAAAACAGAAACAACAAAACGTGTATAATTTTTGTATTGTATCATTTGTTTCACTATCTCCAGTATGCCAAAGCTAGAGACAGATAGGTTATTGGGTTCGGCCGTTAGACCGTAATTTTAAGGACTTCGATATCCGTGTATTGAGCTACCGGTAAGTATCAGCACGCATCGTCTAAAAAATGCAGAATCATCTCACGCCTCTTCTTCATGAGCTCGAGAGTTGGATCAGAGAGCCTCTTATTCTTATGTGTACGGCGAATCTTGAAGAACTTGGACCCGACCATATGGACATTTTCCACGAACCCAACGTTAAATAAAGCATCGTATTTAGCATAGTTATAGCTGAAAACCAGCGCTGTGTCTTCGTCGCATTATGCATGAGGGCATGGCATTTATGTCCGTAAGGATTGAGGAGCCACATTAGATTTTAAAAACCTGATTTCACCATTATTTAGCAGAAGTGTTGATTATTTTGCGTCATGAATTCTAGATTTAGAAGCAAAATATATCACTAGTTATGCAGAAGTGGCTCCTCAATCTAAACGTCTGAATTGAGGAGCCACCCGGAATTCGTTAAGTAATAGAATGAATAGGTATTTATGAAAAATTTGTATCATTTAACTAGTAGCAATTTTGCACATTACTGTCTAAAAATTTAGCTTCTTTAGCGCTAAAATAAAAAAGATACAATACTTTTAATATGGCTCCTCAATCTAAACAGATTGAGGAGCCATAGCCATAACCTCTCAAATTCACCTCTTGAGTTTTCAAGAGGTGAATTTCTATTGGATGTGAGTGATCAATTAATATATTCGACATACTGATAATTTAGCAGGTGTTGCGTTTGTTTTTGCAGTATAGGAGTAAAAAAAACCGACATGCTATAAGTACTATACCGTACCATACTACACCATACCAATAAATTAAATACAAAAAGGGATGAGGTCAAAGCAATTTATTTGACCTCATCTCCTTTTTTCAATCTGTCAGAACTGTCAAACGGTATTTCTTAGATTTGAGGAGCTTTAGTTTCGCACCCTTGCGTTCAGGCCTTGTCATCATCTGCCTAGCCTTTTTCCCAACTATATTGGGGTCGGCTTCCAGTCAAGCCGGATTTAGCTGAATACCAGTATTTTACAAGGAGCGGCTGCCTACCAGACCTCCATAACCCATTAACTGGGGTAATACGGTACTTCATGGCAAGACTGGAGTCAGATTTACTGGCTTCTGCCAAAGATCTACAAATGACAGCCGGGACCAACGGCTTAACGTGCTTTCCGAGGCACGGAGGAAACTCGTTATGTTAAGATGGTCACCCATCCACAGACCAACCTAGGCAAGCGTTGCTTAACCTTGAAGATCGACCTGTGCGGCTGTTATTATCTAGCCACGAGCTCCTCCGTTCAGGCCTTGTATAGAATGGAAATACGCGTGCGAGGTTGTGGCGCTGAGTCACGCAGGCCCCAAACAGAACAGTGCTCCCTCCCAGAACATGATAGGAGCTGAGCGACGAGTCGGCATGGGATTCTGCCTGGCCAGGACCCATCAGGGAAGCTCTAGTGTTTGACTGCTTTTGTATTTTTTGAGTGTGGGCTTTTGGGTATTAATGTTACCGGTTCTCTCGACCGATAAGTTGAGAAGATGAAGGGCGGAGAGGAAGGGACTCGCTCAAGTTTGAGTTGTGGGTATACGGGAATGGGGGTATCGGGTTAACCATGGCCTGGGACTGGGGTATGGATGGTACATGGAAACTTCTCATGTCCGGAGCCTCATCCGAGGCACTCCGGGAGGCTCACTAGGGGGTCGAACTGGAGCAGATAGGAAGCGATTCTCAGGCCAAAGTGATGCTCTTCACAACCTGTCCACCCAGTCGGTTGCATAAGAAGTGTCTGGCGGCCTATGTCGACCCGCCATGTTTACATGCCGACCCCGAGATTTAACGGAGGTTAGCAGGTACTTTACAGTTACACTCTGTTCCGCATATCTCTAAATATAGGTATTATATAGAAATTAACTATTTTCAATTATATTTTTAAGAAAACGCCCATTGTTCTTTTTGATTGGAAACAGTCGATACATACTAATATTAATGGTTTTAATTATTAAACTTTGCGAGTCCATAATATTGTAATGTATCAATAATATCTTGAACTTCTTAACAAAAACTGGTCTCGTAGTGCAAAGCTAATCATGGACACTAGTACAATAGTTATTTGTGCAACAAGAGAGCAAAGTTGGTTTTTGCCGCGAGTGTTGATTTTGAATCCCGAGTAAGCGAAGGATTCTATATTTGAATCACGAGCGTAGCGAGTGATTCTAGGTTAGAATCCTGAGTGCAGCGAGGGATTCAAAGACACGAGATGCAAATAACTTTGGTCTCGTGTAGCACATACAACTTTTCACTTCAGCAGCGAGAACAAAATAATAATGTATAGGTAATAAAAAATACAACTTGGTAATATTTAAACCACATGTATATTTGTAAAAATTAAAAGTTAAAAGTAAAATTATTGCAGTTTTGCAAATTAAAAGTAACAGTTTTATTTGGAACCGATATTGTTGTATTAACGACTTGCGTTTGAGTATTCGCTGCGGATTCAGCTTCCTTCCTTAATTCTGCATTTTTTACATACTGCTTCAATTCTTCCGGTGTTAAATCGCAGACATCATAACTGGATTCACTTATATTTATTTATTATTATTTTAATAATATCCAACGTGGTTCGCACTTTGTAGCTAGCGAACAGAAGAGAAAACAATAAAAAATTAAAGCCCGCTATATTTTAAAGATGCGTTCGGAAATTGCACTATTACTAAATTATTCTGTCACAATAAAGATTGTACAGAATAATTTAGTAGATTGTATTATACATGATAAACTTCGTATTTTTTAATTCAATATCTCTTTATTTGATCATAAAAAAATATAATTCGATTATTAAGAGAAAAGTATAATAATTACATTTAAACTTTGATTTTAAATTTTATAGGTGACGCGTTTTCGAACGTTTTATTGTTGGTTTCTTTTTTGAGCCTATTATATATGGAATTTGAAAATCGAACTTTGAATCGACTTGTTTCTATCTCTCGCTCTTTTCGTATCGAAGTGAAAGTGACAGAACAAAGTGAAGTTCAAATCTTTCGAATGTTGTGAGTAGACCCAGCACTGACTCGGCATTTAAAAAAAATATTTAAAAAGTTACTTTGTCTCACGCTCGCAGCAAAATCGAATTTTGCTCACTGTCTGCTCACTGCAAAACATACTTGTTTGAGGTGCTGAGGTGAAAAGATAATTAATATTCTGCATTGTGACTTACACTTCGGAACTCTTTTGAGGTTGTCGTAAGCGTTCCAGTGTAGTAGGTATAGAAGTTTCTTGTACACTATTATATTGTAGACTGGAACGCTTACGTCAACACATAGCAACCAGTCCTGGTTTCTATTTAACCGCCATGGACCTGCCTATCCCTCATCATCTGCCTAGCCTTTTCCCAACTATTTTGGGGTCGGCTTCCGGTCAAGCCGGATTTAGCTGAGGACCAGTATTTTACGAGGAGCGGCTGCCTACCAGACCTCCACAACCCATTAACTGGGGTAACACGGTACTTCATGGCAAGACTAGAGTCAGATTTACTGGCTTCTGACTATCCGTAACGACTGCCAAAGATCTACAAATAACAGCCGGGACCTACGGCTTAACGTGCTTTCCGAGGCACAAAGGAAACTCGTTATGTTAAGATGGGCACCCATCCACAGACCAACCTACGAAAGCGTTGCTTAACTTTCTGAACTAAATTTAAAGCTAAGAATTTTTTTTTAATTTGTTAATATATTTTATTATCCTTTCAATGAAAAATTATTAAAATCAGTTCTCGCAATCCAAAATTACCACCGAAACCCCAACATAATAATATAACCTAGTCTAATTTTTACTCTTTATGAACACTTATTGTGACGGACGGGAAACTTCGGAACCGTACACTGAGCGTGGCCCGACACGCTCTAGGTCGGTTTTTTTTCCGTTAACTTGCAAATTTCGTTTTGCATTGCTTCAAGGGACCACCGCTCTTAGATATAGATAGTTTTAACTACTCGATACCTCCACGCATTACCGAAATAAAGGATCTTGACAGACAGACAGACGGACAACGAAGTGCAACGATAAGGGTTTGATTTTTTTCCTTTTGAGGTACGGAACCCAGAAATGGTCCAATAAACCTTCTGGAAGCGTCCATCTGCATGCTTTTCTGAGTTCAAACTATCCACAGAATGCGGTTGCGTACCTACTTAATTTCCTTTGGCGCCTGCTCTATTAAGTAAGCCCTGGCCGGAGGGTTTAAGTCCCCCATAGGAAAGTCTAGTTAGGCAGCAACAAGCTCATAGGTTGACCTGCGAGAGGCCATACACGGCATACACATAAAAATATAAAAAGTCTTCTCAATGTTTTGAGTTTGTCTGAACGTAGCGATTATTATACTCTGTGATCTATGGTTTACTGAAGACGTACATATATGTTTTGATTTTAGTTTACTTATTTATTTTGAAATTGTATTATATTGTAATGGAATTTACAAATATTTGTATATTTGTGATTATTGGTTGTGGGGTCTGCATCGGATTAAGTGTAATCTTAGTCTTCCTTGGTTGGTGTTATTTGCTTTATAAGGAGACCAAGAGGGAAATCGAAAACGATAAAATACGATTTGGTTAGCATGGCTTTTCATATGGCTATTGCTGATTGTTTAAAAAACCAAGAACTGGAAATATCATATTGATGATTGTTTAAAAAATCAAAAACTGGAAATACGTAATAATTACGTCATATTATTGTAGGTAAGTAGCTTTTTTTTTTACGAGTAGAGGTTATATCGTGAGTATATTAAAATTTGCTATAGCTATAGTAGGATGTAGGGCGTGCAAAAATAGTAGGTCATCAAAACCTGAAAGCGGTGTCAGCCCCGGTTTCGGCTCCATTTTTTTAGTTTTGGTTTATTAGAATGTTAACAAAATTTCTACAAATAAATCGATTCTGAAACATATCTTCGAAATTCGTTTCGCTGTTTAATGGTTCACCGACCGACAGAACGATTCACTTTTCATTATTTCACCAATAGAACGTTTTACCGGCGAACAATTCGCCGACGAAACTGTTCGACTGCCCCTGGAATATAAAACAGTTATTCAACATGTAGACTGGTTCGGTGCTAAGTACTTTCTTTGAGGACTGGTTGGAATGGCAACACGGCGTTCTGATCTACCACATGACGCAGGTCCTCACCGGTCATGTTAAGTTCGGGAGGTTCCTGCATCGAATTATTGCGTTAGAGACGCCCTGGCGTCACCATTTTGATGACCGTCCAGAATACACGGTGGAGCATACGGTCGAGGTATGCCCCGCTTGTCAGGCCATGGTCCGGAGCGAGGAGGAATGGCAGGTGGTTGCCTCCTTCTGCGAAGCTGTAATGCTTGCGAAGGAGGTGGTCGCACACGAGAGGGTATAGCCCACACGCCCCCAAAATATACTGCTATTATTTAAGTGATAGCAACGTAACAGATGAATAAGTTTTGAATAATTGTACAACAAGCTGAGTAATTGAGTATCCTCTGCATAAAAACATTTTGTTCTTTAATCTTTAATACAAGCATTATATATTTGTTGTATAGAGGAGCTCGTGGCTAGATAATAACAGCCGCACGGGTCGATCTTCAAGGTTAAGCAAAGGTTGGTCTGTGGATAGTCATACCGAGTTTCCTCCGTGCCTCGGAAATCACGTTTGTCCCGGGCTCCCGGCTGTCATTTGTTTAAATTTGACACGTAGCGTTTATTATTTGAGTCGTAATACTCGCTATGTGCACTTAGAACACATAACTACTACACAATTCTCTGGACTTTTTTAATTAACAAACAATTTATCATGCGTTTCCTTCACTGCTAGAATTGTAATGAACTAATACATCCAAAAAACTCTCTATGTGACGCTAGACTACCCTACCTACCCTACTTTACCTAACTTTTTTTTTTGAATTTTTCTCTCCGTAAGAGCCATCACTGGACTTCAAGGAACATTTAAAAAAAAATCAGCCAAATCGGTCAAGCTGTTTTCATGTTATGTCGTGACAACGGAAAACGGGTTTCATTTTTATATACACACATCAAAAGTGTCTAGGGATCAACATATATTTTTGCAATAACTTTTCTCCTGATTGATATTAATTAAAATTTTCTTTAAGGATTCATCAAATGAAGTGTTTTCGTATGTCATAGTAACGATAAACCAAGTCACCTATGCATTAATAAAGAAATTTGCCATTTTCCTAATAAAGGGATTTTTGACATTTGAACCACTAACATTAAAGTTCGAAAAAAAGACTGAAATAACAGTTTTCTTTAAAATTTTATTGGGTAACTTAAATAATTAATAATCCGTGTTTCTACCGCGAACACTAACAACACAAGAACATCGGTTTGGCATACTCAAAATGAGTTCATCCAAATCACGCTGTGGAATGGCCGCCCATGTTCGTTGCAACAACAAAAAAAGGTCTTCTTGCGACTGGATACCCTCCATATTCGGCAGAGCTCTTCTCTGTAGCATATCCCATGCATGCTCAATCGGGTTCAAGTCTGGCGACTGAGCAGGCCAGGGCAGGACATTGATGTTAGCTGCGGCGAGAGTCTTACAACTCTTGCGGTGTGCGGTCGTGCATTATCATGCATTAACTGAAATAAGGGACCGATTTGCACTTGTAGAGGAACGATGACGTCTGATACAATCGTCTCAGCATAAATTTGAGCGTTGAGGTTGCCTCTGATCCAAATCAACTCAGTTCTTCCGCCGATCCAAATACCCACCCATACCATGATGGTTCCACCACTATAAGGATGGACTTCCTGGCAGGATTTTAATCGCTGTTGGCGTCCAGGGGTTCTCCAGTGTCGTATAGGTACGTCTTGTATCCGGTCTCATACCAAAACGAGACTCATCAGAAAAGCACACGAAACGCCATTGTTCTTCTGCCCAAATTCTGTGTTCAAGAGCCCATTGTTATCGAATCCTACGATTGTGCATTGCTATAGGTGGTACCCGTAGCGGTCTTCGGGAATGAAGGTGCAAGCGGTTCATGCAAGCGGTTTCTGACCGCTAATTAAGTTCCCTGAAGAGTGATGAAGCCTCACAGCTAACATCATGGCGGTTATTGTTGGAGCTCTTCGAGTTAAGATTTGAATGTATCGGTCTTGTCTCCGTGTGGTGCAGCGATACCGTCCTCCATGGCGCTCAGCCACGGTACCAGTGCTTCGGTAACGTGTCCAAAGTCGACTGATAACACTCTGACTTGTATTCTGAGCTAAAGCCTCAGTACGTTGCCGGGAACCAGCTTCTATCATTCCCACGGCTCTGAGCATTTCTTCCCTGCTTAAATGATGTCGCCGCTCCATAATAACGTTGGTTTTAATCAGTAGTAGGGAAACAGTAGCACTAATAATGTCTTCAATGCGTTGTATGTTTTTATAGGGAAAATATTGACAGCTGATTTTCATCTTTTACTCGAATTTGATTCACAGTTCCTTATTCAAATTATGAAATGCTCCAAAAAGGAACCATATAAATTTATAAAATCATAAATTTATTACAAAGCCACATCTCAATCTCAAGAAATCCGCATAAAAATGCTTGATCCCTAGACACTTTTGATGTGTGTATATAGATTATAAAACTAGACCTTACAACTAATTATGCATCTAATTTAATGATTTTTTTTAACGGCTTGGTTAGCACAGTGGTTAAGCGATAGACTGCTGCGCCGCGTGTCCCGGCTTCCATTCCCGCACGGAACAAATATTTGTATGACCAACAGATAGTTGTTCCGGGTCTGGGCGTCTTGTGCATGTGAGCTTTTTCATGTTTGTAAACGCACCCACGATACAGGAGTAATGTGGGGCAATGTTTTAATAAAAAAAAAACCATATTTTCCAAAAATACTTTCAAGATCGTTTATGAAATAGAATAAATGATCCCATCTAAAAGCATCTAAACGATATTGTAGCGATCTCTTTTTTCTACTCTTTCTGGCCAAGCTATACTCTGTGGCCGATGGTTGACGTAAGACGTATAAATGTTTTGATTGATTTTAGTTGACTTATTTATTTTGAAATTGTAATGGAATTTGTAGATATTTGTATAATTGTGATTATTGGTTGTGGGGTCTGCATCGGATTAGGTGTAATCATAGGCTTCGGCGTTTTATGTTATCTTATTATAAGTACTACCAAGAGAAGCCAACAATTGAGACCGTAAACGATTTGGTTAGCATGGCTTTTGGTATGGCTATAGCTGCTTGTTTAAAAACCAAAAGGTAATATTATTTAACAAGTATGTTCGTAATAGTATTGTAAGTAGTTTTTTTTTCGAGCGGAAGTTATATCGTGACTATAATTGCTACATAGACCAGGGTAGATGATAATTTTTGAAAGGGAAATAGTAGGATGAAATCCATTGTGAATAATAATAATATGGTCCTGCTCATGATTTTTTATCCAAAAAGTGCGCCTTAGTTTGGATTCAGAAGTGAACCTTTCATAAACATATATTTTTAAAGATGTAAGTATATTGTACTGCAATTTATGGCTAAAAGTTCGTTATCTTAACTTTTATTGACCAAATAAAATATTTAGTAGAGGCGTAAACCGGGGGGGGGGGGGACTGGGGGCCTCTTTCGGAAGCTCTACTGAGGTCACCGAGGATTGTACTGAACTCTGCCGTAGTCTCAGCCACGACTACTATGGTTTGTCGCTGACAAGCCGACACGATGGGTGATGTGCTCGTCATAAGCCTCCAATGCGGCCGTGAACAGTTTCGGGAAATAACGTCTCCCCGCCTCACACCCCGCAGCAAGAGGATAGGTTTAGAGGTCTGGTCCTAAAGTCTCAACTGACATGGTGGCGTTTTTCTACAAACAATCAGTATCAGATAGTCAATCTGGCACCGTTCGAGAGACTGCTGCGACTGCAGCCGAAAGCTCGATCGAGTCAAAAGCTAAGCAGAGAGGCCTCTTCGGATTTCAGCTTGTTCGGGTGGCTGGAAGTCGTCTTACATACAATTTGATTATTTTACTAACATTGAATGTTAGCTAATTAATTAATTATTCATCATCATCTCAGCCGAAAGACGTCCACTGCTGGACATAGGCCTCCCCCAAGCGTCGCCACAGCGACCGGTCCTGCGCGTCTCGCATCCATCGGATTCCCGTGACCCTCGCCAGGCCGTCGGTCCACCTTGTGGGAGGCCTTCCGACGCTGCGTCTTCCGGTACGTGGCCGCCACTCTAGAACCTTCCGTCCCCATCGACCATCTGTTCTACGAGCAATGTGCCCTGCCCACTGCCACTTAAGTTTGGCGATTCTTCGAGCTATGTCGGTAACCTTAGTTCTCTTGCGGATATCTTCATTTCTGATGTGATCGCGCAAGGAAACTCCGAGCAGCTAGCTCGCGGTGTGAACCGAAGTATGTAAAGAGGTGAAACTATGTATGTTCGCCCGCCAGGCCCGCGGCACGCCGCGACATGCTGTGGCATGACACGGCATGCTAAAGCACAACCTGCCTTGCCACGGCATGCCGTGGGATACCGCAGCACAATCTGCTGTGCTATGCTATGCCATGCCGGCAGTGGGCGCCGGCCTTAAGGGTTCCGTTTTTCTTTTTGAGATATGGAACCCTAAAAATGAACTTAATGAAAGCTTTAAGATGTAAGAAAAATATCAGTAGGAAGCTAACATATAACTTTTTCCAATAACTCCAATAAAATGAACCCGTACTTTATGTGACATTATCTAGTTATTTTAAAGGTGCAATTAAAAAGCTATCATATGGCTTAGATCTACATTCTGGGTATTGCTGACGAACAGCTCTATACTAATTTGAGCATTGTTTTTTAGTATAAAGCAAGGTCTCATGGTACAAAAATAGGAAAACGTTTGTAAACTGAAAATTTGTAGTTACGTCATATGAAAATACCGGCCAAGTGCGAGTCGGACTCGCGCACTGAGGGTTCCATACCAACTTACCTTTTAAAACAGTTCAATTCTCGAATCGATTCGTAAAGATTTAAAAAAAAAATCTTGTGTCGTAACTACAAATCGATTTTCAGACTTTTCCCTATATTTGTGCTATAATACCTTGCTTCGTGCCAAATTTCAAAATTCTAAGTCAACGGGAAGTATGAATATTGATTCCTTTGACAGTGTCGAAATGTACGTTTTTTGCAACATAAACCGTTGTATCTTTTTTTCCCGTCAATTTACAAGTTTGATTTTTGCACAGCTTCAAGGGGCCGCGGATATAATTATGTGGTTTTAATTTCAACTCGATACCTCACTTACCTATAAAAACAGTTCAATTCCATGAAGATTTTTTAAAAAAAAAAAACGTGTGACGTAACTACAAATTGTCAGTTTTCAGACTTTTCCCTATATAGAGCTTTAATACATTGCTTCGTGCCAAATTTCAAGATTCTAGGTCAACGGGAAGTACCCTATGAATTTTGATTCCTTTGAGAGTGTCGAAATGTACGTTTTTTGCGACATAAACGGGCGTATCTTTTTTCCCGTCAACGTACAAGTTTGATTTTTGCACAGTTTCAAGGGACTGCGGACTTGAGTATATAATTTTAATTTCAACTTTATATCTTCATGCGTTCCCGAGATAAAGGGTCTTGACAGACAGACAGACAGAAGGACAACGAAGTGATCCTATAAGGATTCCGTTTTTCCTTTTGAGGTACGGAACCCTAAAAAATATTCTTTGGGGTCAGCTCAAAATTTATTTTTTCCTTCCAGAAACAAAAAAAAATAACAAAAATAAAATACAATTCGAAATAATCATCAAGACTCGATGCGGGAATTGAACTGTTTTTAAGTTGGTTTGGAACCCTTGGAGTCTGATACCGACTCGCACCTGCCCAGTTTTTGCAACATAGACACTACAACAACCATGTTTGTTTTTAGGTGGGGAATCATCAGA
Organism: Mythimna separata; assembly: GCA_030763345.1. NCBI lineage: Eukaryota > Metazoa > Arthropoda > Insecta > Lepidoptera > Noctuidae > Mythimna > Mythimna separata. Next base: position 12,317,675 of record CM061167.1, on the reverse strand, counting down.
ATGACTTATCCTAAGTGCGCTGAGCGTGCCCCTACCGAAAGGGATTACCGTAGTTGCTTGAAGTTCCACGAATGTTTAAAACTTCTAACGGCAAATGATAAACCAATGCGATATGGTGCATCGATGCAACAATGAGAACCCGGTGGTGGGTTCCCGCTAAGGTGACCTCCGATTGTACGCTGGATTACATCCGTCTGCGCTTCGGTCAGGTCCTTAAGTAGTTGATCTATTTATTTTCTAAGTGCTTCACATTAAAATCTGCTTAAATAATAATGTTTAGAAAACAATTTTGTTTTATTAAATCTGAGTACCTACCTACCAACTAGCATCTGTAAGACACGAAACAAAAAGACGGACTTCTAGGTAATCAAAAATCTACCTATGTGTCACGTTTAACTTAAATTCGTTTAGGGAGCCTGGCTACACAGCCAGACTGCGGCGGCCAGTAAAACATGACGTTGTATAGGAGCCCGCGCACTAGGCAACCACGATCCCGGTTGCGGCAGCCAATACAACGCGCTTGTTTGCACGCCAGCCGGCTGGCTGCGCGCTGCCAGAACGTATGTAGGCGAACGTATGTGGATGCGGCCAGTGTCCACGCACTAGTTGTAGCACCCAGACATATTTTGCGTTCCGAACTTTGATAAGATGAATTTCCGATACGGAGAAGTTCTTCCACGTCCATATCGCTCGACGGAAGGATCTAGACTAGTTGTTGATTGGCTGCTATAGCTGGGTACACAAATATTCTGGCTGCTTCAGCCTGGCTGTGCAGCTTGGCTGCACAGCCAGGCCATGGCCAGCCAGACTATGCCTAATGTGCAGGGGGCCCTATGTCTTCATCCAAATCTGTAAAACCGTACAAGAAAAAAAAATGCGACAGGGCGGATAAAAAATATTGTAGATTTGCTTGCAGCAGCGTAGTAAAGTCGTAGTCGATTAATATTGTCGTAGCCTAGCTACACGGACTGCTCAGAGTCCGCGCCACGACTCAAGTCCGGCGGCGAAAAGTCAAACTAAAGGTGACAGCTCCGTCATCTTGTCGTTTGTCAGTTATGAACGTTACGAGTGTTGTTGATAGATTTGTGTTGTTTTTATATTGGAAGAAGATTGATTATGGAGCGAAAAGTGATAAGAAGTGCAGCCAGAGAAATAATTCTTAAGGTGAAAGAGTTTTGTGAACTGGAGAAGAAAAATAACTAAGTTTTGATCCATTTACAAAATGTTCAAATAAGAGTCGCTGCTATGACAGGTAAATTTTAGGGTTGCAAACTCATTGATGTGTACCTAATTTTATGGAGAAACAAACAAACAAATTTACTTTGAAGAAAGATGGACTAAACCAGTGTTATACGACATTATTAAAATAAACAAACAACTACCACTATTTGCAGTTGATGAACTACTGCAACAGTATAATCACGAAGTGGTAAAATTACATCCTTACCACTGTGACTTAAATCCCATTGAAAAAATTTGGAGTTTGGTAAAAAGACGCGTTGCTGAAAAAAATGTGGCTGAAGATCCATAAAACAATATTTACGCCAGTAGACTGGATCGTTCAGTGAAACCACGTGGAACATCTTGAAGATGAGTATTTTAAAAATGACGGACTAATTGATGTGGAAATGGAGAGATTCATAATATCAACAGAGAGTGATAGTGACACTGAATCTGATCTACTGACGAAGAATTGAATAACATTGCGATATATCTCGTACAAAAGAATTATATCATAATGACCACAACTATTGCATTAAATTGTATTAAACTTTATAATATTGTTTTAATGATAAAAATTCTTTGTTTTATTGCTTGGGCAACAAAAAATATGAAGTTCCAAGAATAACACTAGTTTTGGACTAATGGGATGTGGGAGAAAATTTCTTCCTACTGGCAACATTTTATTACACGACTGAGGCGCCGGACTCTAGTTACTTTGCATGTGCGTAAGGTGATTTCTGTAAGAGCTCTAGTTGAACCTGTTCTTGATACTGGCCAGTTTGTTACCATTCTGCAAGAATCTGAACGTAACAAGTATTACACTCTGTGGCCGTTCTCTGACAGAAGGCATGCAGTACCCATCCCCTTTATTTATTAAACAGGTAAAAACCTGTTTATTTCTAAATTATCATGGAAAACAAACATATTTTTATAACTATACTTCTTGCGGCTCTCTCCATCATCGGATTAGTAATTGTTGGATTCATCATTATTTGGGTTATGTTCTTGTATAAAAACACTTGGGATGTCCATCAAAGATCGGAAACGTTAAAATTAAACGACGAATATTATTAAAGTAATATTAATGGTCCTGGCTATGTGCTGCTGTCTTTCCACAAGTATGTAACATGTGTATTATTATTAGATAAGGGGCTATGCATTACCCGTAGTTTAGGGGATGTAGTCACTGCAACCAAAATGATCTATTGTGACTCGCCACCTTGCTAGAGTAACTCTTTTAGCCTGGAGGCTTCCAAGAAATTAAGAATACTCCTAGCTTTTAGAGTTTTAATCTCCTCCGGGCGAATGATGTGTCGACCCAGATGAACACTGCGTTTGTGGATAAGGAGCCCGCATTTACACAAAAGGTGCTTGGGCGTCTCCCTCTCCTGATTGCTGTAACGGCAAACATCAGTGTCACTCAGTTTCATGTGAAATTGGTGCCTGTTTAGTTTGCAGTGGCCCGTTAAGGCGCGGGCTATCGCACAGATGTTCGTCCTGCTAGCTAAGCTCAAAAAGCTCGGCAGTTCGTTTCTGTGAGTAGCCTTCTATAAGAGATTTGGCGTGTAACAGTCCTGGTTGTGCATTTTTGAATAGCCAAATAGGTTGCTCTTAAGGGTCTGCATGGCCTGGTTCTTTGAGATACCACAGAAGGGTTCTGGTCCTATCTGATGACCTTGAGCCCCAGTCCTTGCAAGTTCATCGGCTTTTTCATTGCCATTGATTACAGAATGACCTGGTACCCATCTCAGAATAACATGTGTATGTACGTGTTTTAAAAAGAAAATAGAATTAAGTAGTAAACAAAATTAAATGATTTGTAGATATAGTGAAAGTGTTTCAGCGGGACGCGAGCTTTCTCTCCTTGCGTGTATAAACGTTTTGTCTCGATTTTGCTACCTATGAGGACTTTTTGCTTTTTGTATTTGTCACAAGTCATCAGCGCCGGCTTTTTAAGTGACATGACTCGATAAGTGATAAATGCGCCCATTTTAACATACTAACTTTTTATTTTTAAATATCTTTTGTTACTTAGTAGGTATGGTTCACAATAATATAATAATTCTATTAGTTTCAGATGATTCCGAAAAAACTGGTAGCTGGTCAGTCTGGTCACTAGCTGTTCCCAATATAACAACTGTTTGGATCCGACAGATAGCTGTAACAACGCCACATGATTTATCGACACGTTTATCGTTTTACGACTGTCCTCATGTCCTGTACTGTCCTGACAATCTGTTGTTACCGAAAAAAGACGTTAATCCTGCCGTCCTATATGTGAACACCTCCAATTGATAATTATACATATTATAACCCACGGCACTTATAACTACACGAGTACGTCACGACAATGTCAGTCGAAAACGCAGACAAATTAAGTATTGTAATTTTTATTTCTGTCGTTTACCTTACCTAACTTTGTACCTATATAATATATTATTATAATATAATATACAGGGTGTGGCGTAAATTGGTGGAAAGTGGACCACTTCCACCGTTAAGGATTCGATTTACCAGATAATTTACTATAACCTACTAAAATTTTGACCGTTTTTACCCAAGGGTTCCGGAGATATAATTTTTTTTCTTTTTTTTAATAAAATTTCTACATTTTGTCATAAATTTGGTTGTATTAAAAAAAAGAAACATCTTTTTCTTGTTCTGATTTCTGTTAATAACTGCTGAATACTAGAGCTATCGTGAATAATTGTCTTTTTTTAAGTACATTTCGAGAATTTGAAGAAAAAGCAATTCTTCTCTATTTTTAATCCAAATTTTTTACATTATCTGCAAGTTCAAGAGCGATTTCTGTAAAAAAAATGTAGTATACTCTCAGTGCCCATGAATGATAAAATATGCCTACTAAATACCGATTCTAAAAAGGTATCATAATAGCAGATCCTATTGGTGAACAGAAAGATATTCAATTTTAATCTAAGAAAGGAAGATTTTCATTAAAATACATTTTTAGTTTTAGTTACGTTATTACTTAGGAATTTCATTAAAAAATTACTACACTGCAAAGCCAATAACATTTTTTCACTATTGTTGCAATCTGATACAATGCACCCAACCTTTTTGGCCTAAGCAAAATAAAACAATTCATATTTGTCATCATTTATTGAAATCTTAAACATGATTAAACAATATTAAATTTAAACACAAAATGTTCAAAATGGCCCCCATTCGCAGCGATAAACGCTCTGTAACGTCGAATAAATGAACGTTTAATCCTTCTAGCATTTCCGCTCGCGCTAAATTCTCTAACTGCTGTCTGGATTCTAGTCCTCTATTGCTCAATACTTGTTCTTTATAAACTTTTTCCTTTAGGCAGCCCCAATAAAAGAAATCCAGGGGATTTAGGTCTGGCGAGCGCGGTGGCCACAATATTGGACCTAAGCGCCCTATCCACCTATTTGGATACACCATATTCAAGTGCTCTCGTACTGCACGAGCTTCGTGTGCGGGACAGCCATCGTTTTGCAGCCACATGTTTTCTTGGACTTCAGGAGCGACATTTTCCAAAAGCGACGGCAAGTCGTTTCGCGAAAAACTCAAATACCTCTCCGCATTTAAATTTTTCTGGCAGCTCGTGTGGACCAATTATCTGTCCATTTATGATTCCGGTCCATAGATTTATTTTTAATTGATATTGTGATCTATCTTGTCTTATGAGATGCGGGTTTTCGATCTGGAAACGATGTAGGTTGTGCAAATTCAAATAACCATCTTGCGAATTGGGGCATTTTGAACATTTTGTGTAATTTTAATATTGTTTAACCATGTTTAAGATTTCAACAAATGATGACAAATATGAATTGTTTTATTTTGCTTAGGCCAAAAAGGTTGGGTGCATTGTATCAGATTGCAACAATAGTGAAAAAATGTTATTGGCTTTGCAGTGTAGTCATTTTTTAATGAAAATCGTAAGTAATAACGTAACTAAAACTAAAAATGTATTTTAATGAAAATTTTCCTTTCTTAGATTAAAATTGAATATCTTTCTGTTCACCAAGAGGATCTGCTATTATGATACCTTTTTAGAATCGGTATTTAGTAGGCATATTTTATAATTCATGGGCACTGAGAGTATACTACATTTTTTTTACAGAAATCGCTCTTGAACTTGCAGATAATGTAAAAAATTTGGATTAAAAATAGAGAAGAATTGCTTTTTCTTCAAATTCTCGAAATGTACTTAAAAAAAGACAATTATTCACGATAGCTCTAGTATTCAGCAGTTATTAACAGAAATCAGAACAAGAAAAAGATGTTTCTTTTTTTTAATACAACCAAATTTATAACAAAATGTAGAAGTTTTATTAAAAAAAGAAAAACAAATTACATCTCCGGAACCCTTGGGTAAAAATGGTTAAAATTTTAGTAGGTTATAGTAAATTATCTGGTAAATCGAATCCTTAACGGTGGACCACTATTTACGCCACACCCTGTATATAAATCTAATGGATAAACAAATTTCACACTTTGTGGATAATTCCGAATTTAGATTCATATTAATACAGAAAAAACCCTAGGATTTTGATATTCATCAGGGGGGTGAGTTTTTTTTAGGTGGGAAGCCATCAGAATGACTTCTCCTGCTCTTGGACGGAGCGGGAGGGCGTGTCAGACTTTTACTGTCTGAACGCACTCCTTTGTTCCTCCTTTGCCTTCGTTCCAGGGTCCCGGGTTTTTCTTTCAGAAGCCAATCCATGGCCCCAGAGACTTGGACCCTGCTGGGCCCCTACGGATCAGGGGGTGAGTGGGTGGGTGATACAGTTGACGTTAATACTCATAGTTTAGGTTTTGATAACCTCGGTAAAAGCTAGACAAATGAAACACATCATTTTTATTTTTTATTTATGATTTATAACTTAGAAAAGAAATACGTATCGACCTATTTCGCCCGCTGATTATGCTTAGAAGGCTTACTTACAGACCTACCACAGTGTTGTCTTTTTAATCTGAATTCATGAATCCCCGACCGGTCCTATGAGACCGCGCTGTTATTGTTTTACTATTGACCACATACAAGTTATAACTGATAATTTTAATTTCGCGGGCTGCCTTAATAACTTTCCTCCCTCTTTTAACAAGCGATCTCCCTTCGGAATGTTTTCTCTGAACATCAGTTGAAAGCAGTCGCCCTGATTTATTCTGGGTCTTGGACTCATTCTCATACTCATTTTATGTTATTAAAATGTATTTTTTTGTAAGTAAATTAAAATTATTTTTCGACACACTTGCTCATAAAGTGGCTATTATTGCACTGCACTTAGGCATATAAAGGGGCTCGTTACCAAACTGTGACATTTTGTTTACTATTATGCACATGTGCGGTAATGTAGTTAGAACCTTTTTGTTTAACCTCTTTTTTGTCAAAAAGAGTTTTAAGACAAAAAAGAATAAAATTTGTTATTGCGTTCAATAGCAGAAATTAGTGTTATACTAACTTATTTCATGCAATTTCGTGTTTAAATAAACTATTTAAAATTTTACATATTTAATTAATTAAATCTTTTATCAAATTTGTATTTTCTGTTTATATGCAACCTCATCCTTATTTTCTCTAAACCAACAGCTAGAGAGTAGCTAGTCTATGGCCGCCATTTGTCGCGCATGCGCGCGTTTAAGAAAAGTCAATTTTATTGCCGCCATATTTAAAAATAAAATACAGATTTTATAAATATGTCTGTAACAACAAGTATTTATGAGGAAAATGATTTGTGCTGTACGCAAGAAAATCTATGACCACTATACAGTCAAAGTAGTTAATTATAACTTTTCTGACTGCACATTTACGAACTGTTTCTTTAGATAAACTTTTCATATACCTACTAAATAAAGTTGATTTTTAATTTATTTTCTTCACAAGTGTGTCGAAAAACGTCGTATGATACACGTGAGTAATTGGTCATTATCGTTCTTGGTTCTCTTAAGACCCTCGCCATGGCTCGGGTCTTAATACCACCGCGACGATAATGCCCCACATTACACACTTGTATCATAATGTACTATTTATAAACATGTGTGTATTTTTTAAATTGTATAAACGTGTCTCAATAATGTAATATTATATCAAATCTATACCTCCTACGATAAGGTCGTAAAGGCGAAAAGTGCATTTTATCAGGAAAATACAATATTTCTCAAAAAATATCTATTTTGGCATCGCTATCTGAAGATTGCGCGAGGTCAGAAGGCCTAAAGTAATATCTTTTTAATACACGTAAAATGACTCTCCTCTAGTGGTTGCAAGAACTTTACCCATCCATTGCAAACCTAATGGCGCAATTTCACTGGTCATTAACTCGTTCGGTATACCGCATGCGGGGAGTCCCCGCAGGCGAGATAACAACCAATGAAGGTAACATGGTCGTTATACCGTCTACGGTTCCCCAAATGCGGGCCCTGTGGCACGCGTTCCAGTAATCTCTCGCACCCGGCATGCGGGCCCTATCGACTAATGAAAATGGTTCCCCGAATGCGGGCCCCATGGCATGCGTTCCGGAAAACTATCGCACCCCGCATGCGTGCCCTATCGACTAATGAAATTGCGCCATAAGAGCCGCCAGCCATTAGGGTGTTAGGTATCGTTCAGATTTCATCACCGTTACCCATAAAAACCTTTAGCAAATAACCTATTCTTACAGGTATTTCTATTTAGAGTATTGCGTGAAGCACGCATGCGAGACGTGACATGATGCTGGGCAGCAGCTCTTCATGCGGGGCAATCCGCATGCGGGATGAAAACCACACGATATTAAAAACACCGACAAAAGTGAGTCTAGAGAAAAGCGAATATTTATCGGATACTGATTGACCGCTGTTAAAAAATCTGCCCAAATGAGGCTTCGTCGGCCCATCTTCAACACAGTGCCAGTGTGGAGCAGCTATCCAGGACATACGGCACTTGCTATTCGGTCCATCCTGCACAACCACCTGCACTTTACAGGATTTAAAGAGGCCAATGCTAGAGCCATACAGGTTGCAAAATACTGGGCAGGAAAAGTTTAGTGAGAGCATCGACACGAAAAGAAGAAGTGTGTATATTTACTGGTATTGTGTATATAGCTATCTTTTGCTGAGGACCAATTTAACGGTATCAGGTCCGTTGAATTGGCCCTCGGCCCAAGTTAGCACGTACCAACGCTTTAGGTACCTACTCAACCACATTATGTTCATCAGGATACGTACTAATGTCTGGCGGTTCTAGGATCTTGCCCTACCTAGGGAACGTCCAATTGGGTAGATACTCCGGAATATTTTATTCCGAATTGCGATGAAGCGATTTTAAAAATCATATCATATACCTACCTAAAATTACGAAATTTATTTTACCACAAGTCAAGTGATTTGTTTAGTTTTCATCGAAGAATCAAATGTTCAAAGGGTGCTCGGGCGTTTTGGTCTAAAAAACGACATTGCGCGATTTTCACTACTTCGTAGAAACTGTTATATTAGGATTCTGATTCTTCATCTACTGAGATTGAATCTTAAGCGAGCGGGCCCCATCAGCGGCTGCTGAGGGCCAAAATTCTCTGTACGGGTTAGATTACAACTGTGGTTATTAACCTGTTAAATCCCATCTCATAAAGAGATGGGATTTAACAGTAATCATCCTCACATTGTCTTTCTATTGTAGGTAAGTAGGTATCTCTAATTACGGTTTTCGAAAAGTTTTTGCTCGAAGGCGAACGAACACAGCAAGTGTGCTGCCAAGCACCAGATATTCTTGGTTACCATTTGGGTAAGCCAGTAGTAGTAGTGTAACCAGTCGGCAGTAAAACTCTGACACTCCCTCTCCACGCGGAGCGGAAGAGTTATTTTCCACTAAAAAAGAGGTTAACCCAAACCAGAAAAAATGCCAAATGGTCTACGAGACAAAAGTTCTTTGCTCTTGATGTAACACCTATGTACTTTGTATGTATGGTATGTTAGTATATCAGGCTTATATCTGCAACTCCACAACTGAAGCGCGTATTTTGCGTATCACCTAGGTACTTATTTAGACATCTTTGAGTAAGTACGTCTTTATTTGAGTTCCGATATCTTAAAAGAAATGTATCTCAATAACTCGTAGCAACCGGTTGAAGCCGCCGCCGTATCAGCAGACATCACATAAACCTAGCTTTACGAGACATTTCAAAGATAAGTATTTCGTAAGATAGGCAATCTAGGCAGGCAGTTTTGTGACATAAGTGATGCCACGCATTTCCTGAATTATCTAACTGTAGATAGGCATCTGCTGCACTGTGTGCGATATGAATGTTACAACTGCTTCGCTAGGTTATCTCTGTGATCTTAACTGTGTCTGAGAGAAGATACTTACCATTTTTTCTTAGTCTTACTGACTTCGTTAATATGCCATATTTGTATGCATCACGAAGGTGCTCTCTGGATCTTATCCATGTAATTAATTCATAGTTTTAGGGTTCCGTTCCACAGTGTGGGATTTGACCTTAGTTGCGGACACTATCATTTTATGTTGGATTTAAGTAGGCCTAGTCATCCTAGACCATTTAAAGTAATACTTATTTGAAAATTCCAATTAAATTTGCAGATATATTTTTTTTTCATTTAAGTCGTGGATTTCTACGAAAAACCGTTTTCAGTCATATTTCCCGAAAAAAGTGATATTTCTCTTTGTAAAAAAATCGTCTGGGTCAGGATGACTGGACCAAGAGAGATTTTTGAAGTTTGAGCAATACCAAGTTTTAGTACCTACCTATTTGATACCATTTGGTACCAGACATCAAATAATTCGTACCTCGCTATAGAGGGAAAACTATTACGAGGAAAGTGGCCAGCCATTCTGACATCAGAATGGCTGGACCAAGTCAACTTCACCTAGTTGTAGGTGTTATAACTAGTTCGTTGTTTCATTAAAATTAAGTACCTCATTGGTACCTCAACATATGCTTTTCTTAATTTTTTTCGATAAGCCAAAAAAAAGTTACACCTGGAAGGAATTTTGCATGTAATCTGGAGCACGTTGATTTCACCTAGTTGTAGGCGTTATAATTAGTTCATCTTTTCATTAAAATGTAGTACCTCATTGGTACCTCAAAATATGTTTTTCTTAATTTTTTTTGATAAGCCAAAAAAAAGTTACACCTAGAAGGAATTTTGCATGCAATCTGGAGCACGTTGATTTCACCCAGTTGTAGGCGTTATAATTAGTTCATCTTTTCATTAAAATGTAGTACCTCATTGGAACCTCCACATATGTTTTTCTTAGATTTTTTCGATAAGCCAAGAAGTTACGAAGTTTTGCATACACATATAATAGTGTTTATTAGGGTTCCGTAACCAAATAGCAAAAACGGAACCCTTATAATTTCGCCATGTCTGTCCGTCCGTCCGTATGTCCGTCCTCGCTTAATCTCTGTGACCGTTAGCACTAGAAACCTGAAATTTGGTAGGTACTAGTATGTATATCAATCACGCCGACAAAGTAGTTAAATAAAAATTGGAAAAAAAATTAGTAGGGTACCCCCCCCCCCCTACATAAAGTGGAAAGTGTTTTTTTTTTATTTCAACCCTAACGTGTGATATATTGTTAGATAGGTAGTCAAAAATGAATAGGGGTTCATTACAATCATTTTTTCAATAATTTCGGAAATAATCATAAAGGACATTGCCAATCCTTGTATGGAAGTTGGACCAAGTGCTGCCCAGAATGAAGACCTAGTTTTTTTTTTTTTTTTTTTTCTGGTAGGGGAATCATCAGAATGACTTCCCCCGCTCTTGGGCGGAGCGGGAGGGCGTGTCAGACTCTTACTGACTAAACCCCTACCCCGTTCCTTCGTTGCCTTCGTTCTGGGGGGGACTCGGTATCAACCGTTAGGAATACCACATGTTCCCCCCAGAGGCTTCGGCCCTACCGGGCCCCTACAGTTTGCTGACATCTCCTTGAGGCGCGCGTGGAACAGAACGCGCCGTTGACGACTGGGCTCGGTCCAGATTATTTCCAGACTGCCGGACGGCGGGCTACCCAGTGCTCGCCGTCCACGAACCCGCGCCTACGGTGGTCGGAAATCGGGATCGGGATCGGGATCTCGGCGGCGGCGGCGTGAGGACCGTTCCCTCACGCGCTCGCGGTCAGCAGCCTCCTTCACGAGCATCACTGCTTCGCAGAAGGAGGCGACCGCATGCCAACCCTCCTCGCTCCGGACCATGGCCTGAACCAGGGCCCGGCGCGAGAGGTCGCCGCTCCCGATAGTCTCCACGAGGACACGGCGGTGCTCCGCCCAAGCGGGGCACACTTCTACCGTGTGCTCCACCGTGTCCTCCGGGCGGTCCACACAGTGGCGACACCCGGGCGTCCTCTCCTGCTTGATTCGATGCAGGAACCTCCCGAACTTACCGTGTCCGGTGAGGACCTGCGTCACACGGAAAGAGAGGACGCCGTGACCTCTTTCCAACCACTCCTCAAAGAGGGGCCTAACCGCCTCAATGACGGCGTGCCCAGCACTGGGTTGCGACAGTCGCAGTCGCCATGCCACCCTAAGATCCCGCCGGAACTCTGTCCGCCATGCCGCGACTTGTCGCGGCAGCGGAGTTTCGCCCCGGCGTTGCATCTCCACCCGCAAATCGTGCATGCGTGCAAGGACTGTTGCCTCCAGATCCCACGGTGGCAGGCCGGCGAGGAGGCTCGCCGCTTCGCGGGAGATCGTGCGGTATCCCCGCACCATCCTGATGGCCATGACCCTCTGGCAAGCGTTCAGCTTGGCCGCCGGTCGCTTACCTAGCGACGGCGCCCAAACCGGCGCCCCGTAAAGGGCCATGGACCGAACGATCCCCGCGTAGAGCCTCCGGCAGGGGGCGTCTGGACCCCCTAGGTTGGGCAGGAGCCGCTTCAGAGCGGCCCCAGACCTGTCCAGTTTGGGGGCCAAACGTCGGAAATGCTCCTCGAAAGTCCACCGGCTGTCGAGGACGAGTCCCAGGTACTTCATCGCCGACCCGACGCCGATGTGGACCCCCCCTACCGTTATTTGGGAACCCGGAGGTGGCGCGTACCGAGGGCCATGAAAGCACATGGCCTCGGACTTGTGCAATGCCACTTTGAGTCCCAGTTGCTGGATCCTCTCCACGACTGTCGCAACCCCGCGTGTCGCTGTTTCGGCCGCCGCCTGGTACGACTCTCCCCGCGCCAGGACCAGCGTGTCGTCTGCGTAGCAGACCACGCTGACCCCGTCGGGGAGGTCGCCGCGCAGCACGTAGTCGTATCCGATGTTCCACAGGGGCGGTCCTAGTACCGATCCCTGCGGAACACCGCACGACATCTCTCGCCGTCTCCACTCTCCCTGGTGACCGGGATAGATGATGAACCTATCCGACAGGTAGGCCTCGATCACACGACGGAGGTAGGCGGGCACCTCGTGGTACCGAAGTGCCGCCCCGATGCAACTCCAGGGCAGGGAGTTGAAGGCATTGGCGATGTCCAAAGACACCGCCAAGACGACCCTGCCCCGAGACACCGCATCCCCCGTCGTGAGAGCCCTCACGCGCATGATGGCGTCCACCGTGGAACGCCCCCTGCGAAAGCCGAACTGGCCGTCCGAAAGGTCCGGCCCCACCTGCGCAAGATGCCCGACGAGGCGGTCTGCAATTACTCTTTCAAAGAGTTTGCCCACCTCGTCGAGCAGCACAATGGGCCGGTACACGGACGGAGAGTCCGCGGGGCGCCCCGGCTTCGCAATGAGGACCAGTTTCCCGGTCTTCCAGCGACGGGGAAACTGTCCTCTCTCCATGCATGCGCTAAAGAGCCCTCGCAATCGAGACCCGAGAGCCTCCATGGCCAGGACCCATACCCTGCCGTGCACGCCGTCGGGTCCTGGGGCGGTGTTCTTGAAACTGAGTCTTCGTACCACCGCCCTCATCTCTACCTCGGTCACCTCTGGAGCGTCGTCCTAGTGCATTATGTTCCTCAGGCCAATACTAATCATTAAACCGAAGCGCTTCAAAATCGGCTCCTGGAGTCAAGAAAAAAAAGTGTTTTTCTAACCTAACCTAAGTTAAAAATCTTTGTGTGGAAGTTTGACCAAGTGCTGCCCAGAATGAACACTTAGTGCATTCTATTCCTCAGGCCAATACTAATCAGTGAACCGAAGCGCTTCAAAATTGGCTCCAGGAGTTAAGAAAAAAAAAGTGTTTATCTAAACTAACCTAACCTAAGTTGGAAACCTTTGTGTGGAAGTTTGACCAAGAAAAGTGCTGCCCAGAATGAACACCTAGTGCATTTTTTCTCAGGCCAATACTGATAAATGATGATGATAAATGATATTTATTTTTGCAAATAGGTTTCACATAACACTTTTACACGTCAATTTTTTTTTGTCATAATTATTATTCTAGATGAGGCCGGTGTTTTCTAACTGACTACCCTGAGAAGAAACACCGAAACAAACTCAGGGGTACTAATTATTAAACCGAAGCGCTTGAAAATCGGCTCCTGGAGTCAAGAAAAATAAGTGTTTTTCTAACCTAACCTAACAAAAGCTAAAAATCTTTGTGTAGAAGTTTGACCAAGTGCTGCCCAGGAATGAACACTAAGTGCATTTTGTTCCTCAAGCCAATACTAATCAGTGAACGGAAGCGTTTAAAAATCGGCTCCAGGAGTCAAGAAAAAAAAAGTGTTTTTCTAACCTAACCTAAGTTAGAAATCTTTTAGGGAAGTTTGACCAAGTGCTGCCCAGAATGAACACCTAGTGCATTTTGTTTTTTAGGCCAATACTAATCAGTGAACCACAGCGCTTCAAAATCTGTTCCAGGAGTCAAGAGAAAAACAGAGTTTTTCCAACCTAACGTAACCTAACGTAAATGCTCCTATTACCGCCAGTTTTAGCTGTCTTCGGATTCACTTTAAAAAAATAGATATAAGCTGTTATGTTAGGAAAGATGTTATAATTCATAATTAATCTCAACGAAGTATTCTTTGCAATTCAGTACTTAAATTCAATATTCAATAACACAATATTTACTAAATAATTATTTAATCCAAAAAATTCTATTACCGACCCATAGCATGCGGCAAGATTCTATTACCGATTTTTCTACTTCTTTTACCGACCGCTACGAAGTTGTCACTTCTTCTATACAATTAACTAAAATAAAAAATCGTTTTTAAGGTATTTATTATATAATAATAATATTTATGAGATCAACATTATTACAATATGAATATAATTATTTATTGCAACGCTTAGAGCACTTATTTTTTGTTATTGTAATTAATAAAAAATATAATCAGTCTCAGAATTCAGTTACAGTTTTCGATAATTAGATATTATAAATCACTAACAAAACTATTTTTATCTGTAATACAATCTCAAAATACCTTTATAATAGGTACACACATTTATAATTCACTGAAGCTTCGTTTATGCTGATTCTTTCAACTAACTAGAAGCGCAGAGGTTGGTTAGAGGCGTACTGCTTGCGCTTCAAATCTTTAAAGAGATATAGAATTTAATTCTTCGAAAGAAGCTTTAAGAAGTTACATGGCCCCCATTCCGTCCCGCCATTTTTATTTGATTTGAAAATCTATGAAATAAAGCCATGAATGAAATTGGATAGCAAATATTAAGTATTTATCATCTATACTAATATTATAAAGAGGAAAGATTTTTTTGTTTGTTTGTTTGTTTGTTTGTACCGAATAGGCTCCGAAACTACAGGACCGATTTCAACCGTTTTTTCACCAATAGAAAGCTAAATTGTCAGGAAGTAACATAGGCTATAATTTATGTTAAAAAAAATTAGAGATCCATAAGAAAATTGCAATAATGAATCCCAGAGTAGCAAAATTTTGCCTATGAATTTCATTATTTGGCGTGCGCTGAGAAAACTATTGATGATACATAAAAATTATGTACTACATGATTAAAGTACTCATTATTATCTACATAAAAGTCCGCAATGGAATATATCTAACTACCATAGTTAAGTCACAATAGCAGCTTTTGTGTTCTAAAATTTAATTAAAGCGCCGGTAGAAACAAAAGTTGGTTACATTCGTATCGTAGTATTAATTCTTATTCAAATAAATAGTTTTATAATCAAGGGCATTTATGTAGCAGTAAAATACTTTTTAATTCATTCGAATCGAACATTTAATTTCGAAGTTATAACAAGTATAAAAATGCAATACGCGAACCGTTCCACGCGTGGGCGTTTTTTACACCATAAGTATCTTCATTTGAATTAAAACAACTCATTGAATTATTCTCAACTAAATTACCTACTTCATTGAAATTTATATTTATTTTGATACGGTAAGTATGCCTAAGAGAGGAAGATCACAACTTTCCAAACATACGTCCAAGGCGAGGGCAGCCAAAATACGTCGTATTACACAGTCTTCATCAGAAAATGACGATCGCCTTGCAAGTCAAAGGGAGTATGCTTCGCAATCGCGAGCTAGAGAATCGAGCACCGAACGTTCACAACGTCTTGCTGAACAAAATGCCAGAACCTCAAGAACTCGCGCAAGGGAATCTAGCACCGAGCGCTTGCAGCGTCGTGAAGAGCAAAATGCCAGAACCTCACAAGCTCGCGCGAGGGAATCTAGCGCCGAGCGCTTACAGCGTCGTGAAGAACAAAATGCCAGAACCTCACAAGCTCGCGCGAGGGAATCTAGCGCCGAGCGCTTGCAGCGTCGTGAAGAACAAAATGCCAGAACCTCACAAGCTCGCGCGAGGGAATCTAGCGCTGAACGCTCACAACGACTTATCGAACAAAATGCTAGAACCTCGCGGGCACACGTTCTTCAATCGGGGACTGAGCGTCTACAACGACTACTATCACAAAGACAAAGACAGCAAGTGTCAACGACTAGAGTGCGTAATCGAATTTTAGCTCACAGTAGTAGATCGGCTTTCAATTACGATCCACAGATTGATTATGCTCATCAAACCACCATTCAATTAGGAGCAATGAGTAAAACTTGCTCTCATTGCTCTGCCAAAAAGTGGACCGATGAACCGAATGGTATGTGCTGTGCTTCTGGGAAAGTTATTCTACCCAATATTCAAGAACCACCACAACCAATAAAAAATCTGTTGACGAATGATCATCCATTGTCTGCACATTTCTTAACTAACATACGTAGATACAACAGCCTCTTTCAAATGACATCTTTTGGCGCAAAAGAAATCAGAGAAGGAAATTTTATGCCCACATTTAAAGTAGAAGGACAAGTATATCATCTCATAGGTAGCCTTCTACCGCCATCAGGCCAAACTCCGCAATTCTTGCAAATATATTTTATTTCAGAGGCAGACCAGCTATCGTTGCGGTCAACTATGTCCCCAACGCTAAAAATTGATTTAATTAACGAATTACAAACCGCTTTGAATAGCCACAACATATACGTACGAAATTTTAAAAATAACTTTGAACGCAACTCTTCGGAGAATTTAAAATTAATTATTCACTCAGATCGAACACCACAGACAGAACACCGAGGCAGATATAATGCTCCAACTGTAAACGAGGTGGCTGTTCTCTTAGTTGACGAAGAAAAAGGTCCCAGGGATATTGTGCAACATCGAAGACACTGTACACTACCCTCAAGAATTTTTAAACTCATTAAATCCATCAGGTCTGCCGCCACACGTACTAAAGTTAAAAGTTGGAATTCCCGTAATGATATTAAGAAATTTAAACCTTCCAAGCCTGTGTAATGGTACAAGAGTTTTAATTAAAGAACTTCGAGACAACATCATTGTAGCCACCATCATCACCGGGCCCGCAGCCGGACAGCTCGCACACATTCCGCGTATTCCAATGATACCGACAGATTTGCCAATATCATTTAAGAGGCTTCAGTTCCCGGTTAAAGTATCATTTGCTATAACAATTAATAAGTCCCAGGGACAAACATTTTCACTGGTCGGCATCGACTTAAGAATAGAGTGCTTCTCTCATGGGCAACTATACGTTAGCCTGTCTCGCGTGGGATCTCCGGAAAATCAATATATTTTGCTTCAGACGAATAGCACGTCTAATATAGTTTACAGAGAAGCCTTGCAATGATTCTTTATAGGTATTTACATTAAATTTTTATTTTCTTTCTTTTTTACCCTTTTTACCCACAACTGTCACCTAAAAAGGTAACATCTATGTACCTACCCATCAAGTTTCATCGCAATCGGTCAACAGCTATTACTTTTTATCCCGATATTTCCACGGAATCGAAACTTACGCGGGTGAAACCGCGGGGCGCAGCTAGTTAATAATAAAGCCTGTGACAAAAATCTCTCAAAACGCAGGTTGCAAAATCTCTTTTATTCTCTTGACTCCCGAAGTAGATTTTGAAGCACTTTGGTATGCTGATTAGTATTGGTCTGAGGTGTGAAATGCAATAGATGTTCATTCTGGGCAGCACTTGGTCAAACTTCCACACAAAGATTTTTATCTTAGGTTAGGTTAGAAAAACACTTTTTTTTCTTGACTCCAGGAGCCGATTTTGTAGCGCTTCGGTTTAATGATTAGTATTGGCCTGAGGAACAAAATTCACTAGGTCTTCATTCTGGGCAGCACTTGGTCCAACTTCCATACAAGGATTGGCAATGTCCTTTATGATTATTTCCGAAATTATGAATATTATCAAAATATGATTGTAGTGAACCCCTATTCATTTTTGACTACCTATCCAACAATATATCACACGTTAGGGTTGAAATAATAAAAAAAATCGCTTGCCACTTTATGTAGGGGGGCTACCCCTACTAATTATTTTTTACAATTTTTTATTTTACTACTTTGTCGGCGTGATTGATATACATATTAGTACCAAATATCAGGTTTCAGGACGGACAGACATGGCGAAATTATAAGGGTTCCGTTTTTGCCATTTGGCTACGGAACCCTAATAAACACTATTATATGTATATGCAAAACTTCTTAACTTATTTTTGGATTATCGAAAAAATCTAAGAAAAACATATGTGGAGGTTCCAATGAGGTATTACATTTTAATGAAAAGATGAACTAATTATAACGCCTACAACTAGGTGAAATCAACGTGCTCCAGATTAAATGCAAAATTCCTTCTAGGTGTAACTTTTTTTTGGCTTATCGAAAAAAATTAAGAAAAACATATGTTGAGGTACCAATGAGGTACTTAATTTTAATGAAACAACGAACTAGTTATAACACCTACAACTAGGTGAAGTTGACTTGGTCCAGCCATTCTGATGTCAGAATGGCTGGCCACTTTCCTCGTAATAGTTTTCCCTCTATAGCGAGGTACGAATTATTTGATGTCTGGTACCAAATGGTATCAAATAGGTACTAAAACTTGGTATTGCTCAAACTTCAAAAATCTCTCTTGGTCCAGTCATCCTGACCCAGACAAAAAATCAAACCATCTGCTAGTTTACAATGCTACTAGTGTGAAAATTTCAATCCCATAAGTGCAGAAAAACGAGAGAAAAAAAATAATTTTAAAATTTTGAAAAAAAAAAATAGAAATGATCTATGTTATTGTCGCATTTTTTTTAACAAAAATTTAATAGGGTTATGTTTCTACTAAATCGTGACAAAAATCCATATAACTAGCTTGCGCTATGTTGGAGATATTGCGTTTCTAAGGTTTTTTATAATTTCTATGGAAATAGGGTTGTCATAAACTTAGAACTTTTTTGTTGATTTTTAAAATGATAAATGATATTTATTTTTGTAAATAGGTTTTTCACAACACTTTTACACGTCATTTTTGTTTTTTTTTTGTCAGTTTAAACTAGATGAGTCCGGTGTTTCCTAGCTGACTACCCTGAGAAGAAACACCGAAACAAACTCAGGGGTCAAAGTCTCTTTTAAAGTCCATTTTGCAAACATGTAATAGTCAAATCATATGAGAACAATGCAGATTAGTGTCTGAGATGGTCTTTTGAGGAAAGAACCATACAGATTTGAGTGGACCTGTCCAGTCAGTGCAAGCATTTGTCAGTATTCGTATAGCTTAACTTAGGAAATTTTGGTCTTGACTATCTATGTTGGAAGGAATACCGTTTGGATATAGAGCGTTCAAAACAATCATAGTCCGATCTTTAGCTTCGAGATCTAAAGGTCTACATTTTGAACTGCGTAAACGGGCCTTTTCTACCAATATGGTATACATTTCCAGTTTCGTGAGCGTTATCGGATCCGTATTCAAGCTTTGGTCGTCAGAAGTTGTAGCTGCCTCTCGCTGACCAGCATGAGGGTTGGCGCCCTCATGCCCCCCTAGCATTAAGTCCTCTGATCGGGGCCCAGAAGGACATCCCCCAGCAGGACGGGTCAGTGCCTGCTGAGGCAAAGCAGTGCCATGGGGCTTTGACGGCTCCATGACACCTCACCCCCGCTTCTCTAGATACTATGTATAGTCATTGGGTTTTAGCACTTGCCTGACGAGGGCGGACCCCTTCCCAATGCCACATAGTATCCTTCATCGAAGATAACTTGAGCTATGACAGAGGCCTTAAAAGGCGGCACAAACTCTTGACACTAGATGGACCATTCCATCACACGATAAGAAGATGCAAGAGTTATTTTTTAACTCTTTATGTTTAGATTTCTAGAAATATATAATATGTAGAATTTACACTATTATTCATTGCTTAAAATAAACACATAAACGCAATTTTAAGGGAAAAAACTGAAATCAGAAAATATTAATAATGCTTCAGACATAAGTACATATTACTACATTACGCGGCCAACTTATCTAAATTTGTTTTTCACACGACTTAAATGCCTACTAAGTAATGCTAAGAAAGCTTGTTTGAAATATTGCATGTTATAAAATAGTAGGCGCTTCTCAGTGGCAACCCTAACATAAAATTTTAAAATTCAATATTTCTGTTATCGTGTGTCTGTCGCATCTGGTTTTTTTTATAATAATAGTAATTAATGTAGTTAACATATTGACACTGAAAAAAAACGCGACCGTGTAAATAGTGACTAGATAAAAAAATAAAATGAAATCATAGAAAAACTATTGTTTTGCCTAGAATAGCGCAATATTTTAGGTTTTGATGGATTGGTTGGTTCATAAAGTACATTTGCTATCAAACCAATAAATATTTAGTAAAAAAAAACATAAAAGAAAGTAGAAAAATTGTTTCTATGGTTTCTATGGATTTTTCATTGTTTTCTGAATTTCTACAAAACTATGACAGATACATCAATGGGAGTTTTAATTGGAGTTTTGTTTGACTGTAATCTCTCAGAAAAACGCATAAAACTGGATGTCCGCAACTAAGGTCAAATCCCACACTGTGCGTTCCTCAAAAGGAAAAACGGGGCAAGTGCGAGTCGGACTCGCGCACTGAGGGTTCCGTACCTACTTACCTATGAAAACAGTTCAATTCCCGAATTGAAACTATAAGATTTTTCAAAAAAAAATCTTGTGACGTGACAACAAATTTTCAGAGGAATCAAAATTCATAGGGTACTTCCCGTTAACCTAGAATCTTGAAATTTGGCACGAAGCAAGGTATTATAGCACAAATATAGGGAAAAGTCTGAAAACAGAAAATTTTTAGTCACGTAAGTACCAAGGTTTTTTTTTTGAAAAGTCTTCAAGTCTCGCTTCCGGATTTGAACTGTTTTCATAGGTAAGTTGGAGGTATGGAGTTGAAATTTAAACTATATAATTAGGTCTGCGGTTTCTTGATGCTGTGAAAAAATCAAACTTGTAAGTGGATGGAAAAAAAAGATACGCCCGTTTATGTTGCAAAAAACGTACATTTCGACACTTTCAAAGGAATCAAAATTCATAGGGTCCTTTCCGTTGACCTAGAATCTTGAAATTTGACACAAAGCAAGGTATTATAGCACAAATATAGGGAAAAGTCTGAAAATTGAAAATTTTTGCGCGCGCGCCTGCTTCTGTAAAATAATAAATAAATAAAATTATGTTCTTATACTTCTTATCTACGAGTATGTAAAGTTAGTAATGAACATTTAAGATAAAGTTAAGAGAAGTAAACCCATGAGAAACGATAAAGAAAAGTAGGTACACTGACACAGTGAGAACAGCCATTAAACAAATAATAATTAAAAAAAAACACGAAGTCAATCTATTGACGAGGACTCGACAGTATTAGAATGTCAAAATGGCCGAACAGGTAGACTAACGGCCGAAATTAATAATCAATCCATCACATATCGGAGATTGAAAAACAAATGCTACCATACAAAAATTTACATGTTTTCTGTTGTTTCATTTGTTTTTCAATCTCCGATATGTGATGGATTGATTATTAATTTCGGCCGTAAGAGCCGAACAACGCGTAATGACAATGTATCTAATTGTTATGGTTTTGATTCCTTAAAAACAGTAAGGGCGTTACTACTCTTAACTCAGAAATAACCCCTCTCTTCTTACTGTTTTTTTTAGGTGAGAAATCGTCAGATAGACTTTTCCCGCTTTTGGGCGGAATGGGAGGTCGTGACTGACTTTTACTGACTAAAACCCACTCCTTTGTTCCTGTGTTCCAGAGCCCCGAGTTTTCCTTTCAGAAGCCAACCTATGGCCCTAGAGGTTTCGACCCTTCTGGGCCCCTACGGTTTTGAATATATCTTTTTGGGGCGCGCTTGGAACAGTATGCGCTGTCGACGACTTGGGCTCCGGATGATTGCCGGACAGTCGGACAGCAAGCTACCCATAATTCTCTGTCCGCAAGCTAGCCTAAGGTGGTGGGAAATCGGGATTGGAATTCCGGCGGTGAGGGCGTGAGGGCCATGCCCTCTCCTCAGTTAGAATTACTGCTTCGCAGAAGGTGGCGGCCTCCTGCCACTGCTCCTCACTGTCACTGTCACCATGGCCTGCAACCAGGGCTCGGCGCGAGAGATTGCTGCCACCGTTCGGCTCCACGAGGACACGGCGATGCTCCGCCCAACCTCTCTTCTGACTGTGCTGCGAGATTATTCGAAAAAGTCAGCACAACCCTGGAAAGGAACGCAAGGGGCACCTGAAGGAACAAGGTTGGGCTTTAGTCGGTGAAAGTCTGGACATTCTTACTAAGTTATTTAATGATGTCCTAACACAAAAACCCAACATTAGTCAAGGGATCCTCCCATGACCAATAATTAATGACGACTATCTTTTCCTATTTCGTGACCACATCTTAAAGGAAAGAAGAACATTGGATTTAACCCACCAAGATTTCCGCAGGAATCATATTTGTTAATATCCTATTACCCTAACGGTTTAGGTACTTAAATAAAGTTAAACCAAGAACACCTCGTGACTCAGGGGTGCCAAACCTTTTATTGCAATAAAGTTTCTTGTATTTTAATTAAATTAATCATTTTTTACACACTATCAAGAACAACGGTTCCTATATAAAAAAAAAAAAAAAAAAAAAATAGTAATTATAAATTGATCACGAATAGTCTCAACAAATAAGTCTCTTAACTCTTTCTAGTCGTTTCACTAACAAGAAGGACGTTCTTTATAGTACGATAAGTACTTAGTAGGTTTTTTGTTTAATTCATTTAGTTTATACAACTAACGTTGTTGATTTTACTACTGTGAGAATGTTTATTTAGAGCAATAAAAGCGAAAATAATAACCAAATATGTTTAATTTGTAACTCATAATAATAAAAAGACTGATTTTGTTTGATTTGAAACAATTTTTAGACCCTTTAAAATTATGAAACAATTAGGAAAAGTAAAGCAAAAAATAAAAAAGAAAGATCAATCAATCAATATAAATCAATTCTAGAATCATTTCCTGAAATTCGTAATATTATCTCACCAGTCTCGGGTCTTAGTTCTGGAATTGAGAACCTTCCGATATTGCACTAAACTATCGGAAAATAGCAAATAAATTTAATTTGGCTGTTGCGTATTTTGAATCATGAAAGTGTCGGAATATAAACAACCCTTTTTATGATGTTTACCAGCTTTTAACTACATAAACTGATGGAGTAATAGGTGAGTATATCTTAATGTTAATTAAGTATCAAAAAGGTGTTTGACATTTAATTACAATAATCAGTATATATTAAATATACCTTTTAAAAACTTGTCTTCATGAAATGTATAATTGTACAATTTAGGTAAGTACAAGTTTTATTTCGTGAAGACAAAATTTCTGCTTATGAGTAAAGTGCAGAGAACTTTTACAATTTTTTCAAGTCCTATTGTAAATTATACATAAATCCGTATTTAGACAAATAAAATTGTTTGACTGAAATTATTATTTTTTATTTTTTAAACTGCTAACTAAAAGCATATATGTATTTAAATATGTTGTGTTATTAGTAAAATTGATAAACTGTAGGTACTTATTAAATATTAAAATTTAACTGTGAATACTTACTAATAATTGAACTTATCTCATATTTAGTTTAATTATTATTTTATAATGGTTTAAGTTAAAACTAGGATATATTTTAACGTACTTTGACGTATTTTTATTTAATCATTTTTATTTTTAAAACTTTGGGTATATAGGTAGAATGGTATTTTTGCGTCAACATCCATTATAAGAGTATCTCAGAAAAGCACTGTATAAAAGAAGAAAGAACATGATTGGTAGTGAGTGATGTACTTACCTATATTTGAAACTAGTAAACAAACTTATTTGTAACACCCATTTTGCCATAATATCCTTACCTAATGCATAGAAATTATACTAATATCTACTTTTCCTTGTCCTTACATGTTACAAAAAAATTCACATACCGCGTCTGTATTAAGGGCATACAGACGCAGTATGGGACTTTTGTTAGTGATAAACTGAAATACCAAATATATCAGAAATGAAGATATCCACAAGAGAACCAAGGTTAACGACATAGCCGAAAGAATCGCCAAACCTAAGTAGCAATGGGCTGCGCACATTGCTCGTAGAACGTAAATATAATCGATGGGGACGGAATGTTTTGAAGTAGCGGCTACGTACCGGCAAACGATATGTTACAAGGCTTCCCACTGGGTGACCGACGACCTGTTGAGGGTCTTGGGAATCCGGTGGACGTGAGACACACAGGACGGGTCGCCTATGTCCAGCACTCCAGCAGCGGACGTCTTTCGGCTGATATGATGATGAAACCCAAATACCTAGTACTGACCGATTATTACCTTATTTTCATGCTACTTACACTGACATACAGAGTGCTTCTTGAGAGGCTTTAGGTCAATAATAATAAACCGAGATTTAAAAAAATTTTAACATCCGAGCAAAGCTTAAAATTTTGCTTGGTTGTTGTAATGCACAGCCGATACTTCTAACACCAGCAGACCATGGCCGTAACGTGGAATTTTGCACAAGGTTTTCTTTTATGACGTGGGAGCATTTTCCGAAACTCGCCTTCTAATGAGATGAAAGGGGGTCCAAAGTTTGTATGGAGAAACTACTTTTATGCGAGCGAAGCCACTGACAGAAGCAAGTAGGATATATTTAACATCACACTACGACCAATTATTAGTGGAACAGTACCAAAGACGTGGGTGAAACCCTCAGGTACAGCTAGATATTTTACAACAAACTCATTCGAAGTCAATGTGGCAGAGGCAAAATAAACGCACAACCCTAAGGCGAGGTCAAGAGCTGAGAGGCTGGCAGGTATTGCAAAATTTGCTCAGTTGACCAAATAACATTAAAAAAGGTACCTAAGGTGTTAGGTAGCTACCATATATCCTATAGGTATCCACTACCATATTACATATACCATATATTCTATAGGTAACTACTTATTATACATGTAAGTAGGCACTTATTTGAATCGATCGCAGCATCGACACCATAGAGAATTTGAACAACACGAAAATGAAAAGTTCACTCCACAATGGCAAAAAACTATTAACCAGGATTTTTATTGTAATAGCAATTACTGAGACATAATTTCAATGTTACAATTGTACAGGGCATCACTTATTTTAATAAAATTGTGTCTAATACCTAATAAGTTTTTAATAGAAAATTTTACGGCGATAAGAAAATAATTGTTTTAGAATTATTCAGACTTCTAAATAATATCCAATATTGGAACAACAATTCCTATAACTACTAGAAAAAGGTTAGGTTAGGTTCATAGCAACTTAAATATTAGTTGTAGAATCTTTTTTTAGAAGTTATTAATTATAAAATATATTAACATAAATAAAATACACGAATAAGTTAGCCAATATAAGTCAGTAGATATACTTTTATTAGTAGATGAAAGATGTATTAAAATATTTCGAACCAGTTTTTGCAAGCGGCTTCGCTCGCGTGAAAGGAGATAATCTAATACCTATGTACTAGGGGTGATCCAAAAATAATGATAATCAATATGAAATAAGGATATTTTAACTATAAACAAATTATATTTATCTATATAGTCTCTTAGCAAGTCAATACATTTAGTCCATTTTTTTTTAAATCCACAATTGTCTTAGAAAAAAAATCTTTGGCTTAGTCATCCAAAAACGCCTCTACAGTAGTCACCACCTCGTTATTATTGTCATTTTTTTTGCCTCAGAGGTGTTTCTTGGGCCGAAAAAAGAGGTATAAGACACTGGGTGCCAGGTCTGGAGGATAGGGTGGGTTTTCAAGCAATTTGAATCTCGTTTCTTGAATGGCAGCCATCGCAACTGTGGCTTGTGAGCCGGTGTGTTGTTTTGGTGAAACAACTCTCTAACTCGAAGTTTGCGACGTTTTTTTTCTTGGATGACCTGCCGCAATCTTCTTATTTGGTCTGCGTAGTAAGAGTCCATAATAGTGGCTCCTTTTTCCAAGTATTCCACTATTATAATTCCTTCAGCATCCCATAAAACGGACGCCATAACCTTTCCTGCCGAACTTGACTCATTGAATTTCTTCAGCGACGGGAAGAGGCTCGTTTCCAAGTCTTAGACTCTTGTTTCATTTCTGGATCAAAATAGTAGATCCAGGTCTTATCCATAGTTACGAAACGAGACAAAAAAAAATCCTGATCCGTCTGGAACTTTTCGAGATTCGCCCTCGAAATGTCGACACGTTTTGATTTGTGCTCGTCGGTTGACATTCTCGGCACCCAACTTTCAGAGACCTTTTTCATATGCAGATTGTTCGCAATGATTCTTTGAACACTTGTCATATGACATCCCTATGATCTCAGCTACATGCTTTATGGTCAATCTTTGACCTGCAAATTCGATATCTTCGACTTTTTTTACTTTTTCTGCAGTGTGGGACGTGGGTGGGCGTCCCTCGCCATGTTCATCTTCTGTGGATGTTCTACCCAGCTTGGACTCCTTTGACCAGCGCGCAACTGTGGAATATGAAGGAGCAGAGTCCTTTTATGTTTCCACTATGTCACTTTGTATGTCTTTGGTAGATTTTTTTTTCAAACAGAGGTACTTAATGACAGCTCTGATTTAATTTTTCTCCATTTTGATTTTTACTCTCCGACTGTTCGTATTCAAATGAATATAACTCCCTGTAATCGTGGCCTATTTTTATGATTTTTTTATGATGAAGTACTGGATATATGAGGAAACAAAAAAAAAAATTTCATATTTTTACGTGCCCTACAAATGTCCGATTATCATTACTTTTGGATCACCCCTCGTAACTTAGAGATAAAGTAAGTAACATTCATCTGGTTAAAGAATATTTAAAATCAGCCTAGTAGTTTATAAGTTTATTTATTACAAACAAGACTACAAATCTTTCACATCGAGAATATCGTACATATATTCTATAGTTAATTGTTTCTGACACGAAAATTACTTTTTAATAATGCGGAAGTCCAAGGAATACCTTCATAACTACATTGGTAGATGTAGAAATTATTCCTATAAATAAATATATGTATTTAAAATTATAATGCATCTATGTAAGGTCAATAAACTTGTTGCCCGACACACCTCACAAGATCATGTTCACAGTCACATGACTGTGGAAATGTCAAGATCGCACTAAAGATGACCTAAGACAAAACAATCATCAGTCGCAATTTTCTCCTGTCCCATGTGATGCTGCGTTATAGGTATTTAACTAGCAATAAGTACAAGTTTGAGTGGTTTGATTTGAATGATTAAATCAGCGACCTTAAATAATAGTAAAATTTCCACGTGATGGAATGATATCCGTGACCAGATACTCGTTAAGAATGTTTGAGGTCAGAATAACAAAACAGCAAAAGTATCTGAGATGGGTCGAAGCGCTTGGAGCCGAGCCTCTCACCGGGCTGCAGCGAGAGGTGCCTTGACACAATAGTGGTGGCACGCGGCAGTCGGCACTCAGTGCGGATGCGGACTCAGTGTGGTGTCAGCGAGTAGCGAGTGTTGCAGCGCGCCGCGCTCGAGCACAGTCGCGCGATACTCCACAAACATCGCTAGTGATTTCCATTCAAGTAAGTCTTGTGTTAAATTTGTTAGTAAACGTGAACTTGTATTAGTTTCTGCTTTGCGACATTGCTGCTGTGCACTCCTTTGCGATGAGTTAAACTACATACATGTACCTATCTCTAAATAGAAATAATAGTAAAATTATTTCCGATACTTAAATTGTTTCTGGAATCATATTTTTTTCGATGCTCGTTAAAAAATGTAAACCAAAAAATACATCGTTTATAAATTCATTTGTGTAAGCACAGCTGCCGTACGTGCATAAATACATCTACCTAATTATACTCAAGAGCGTTTAAATATAAGTAATTATATGCTTCACGTACTATATTTTGTGTTTACCAATAGTTGGGTACTTCGATACTCGTTGTGTTTTCATATAAGTAAGTTGCTTATTAACCGCGGTTATTGTCTGCAAATGGAATACCTCCTTTTGAATAATATGTTTTGAGGATAATAGTTAATGATTTAAACGATTAAGATTTCTATTTCCTATGTTGTTCTATTCTAACCAAGACAGTTAAACGTACGCGTCCAGTTTCACCTTGGCGCCATCACTGGTACTTGTTCGCCACCGTTCATTCTGGTTTCCACGACTTGCATGCAGTGATTTGGAATAATATGGCGGGCTTGATACAAATTAATTACTCAGATACCCGCGAAACGAGACACAATAGTAAAACAATAACAGCGCGGTCTCATAGGACCGGTTGGGGATTCAAACGTTAATATTACTATTTACGGTCCATATCATTAGTAGACTAGTGTAGTGTTAGTATCACGCCATGAACAGTTATTAACTAATAAAAGCAATGCATGCGATTTACCGGAAACGTGGTACATAATATTTGTTCGCCCTCGACCAACATAAACATACAAAAGTAATGATTTTATTAAGCTGGAGATTTGATGATGACTGATCAGTGGAAATTTTCGGTTTTCCTACAACCATGAATCTTCGTTGAATAGAAGAGTGCAGTTTTAAATTATTTTTGATGTTCACCTTATTCTGTTAGGAGGAACTCTTGCTTCTACCTGTACCATAACAGTGTGGATGAAGCTGCACTTCTGAATATGCGATTTCTGATAAGGAATGGAAGAATGAATGAGATGCTTACAGAAAATATTGCATTGACTTCCACAAGATTATAAGTATAGTCTACGGAAGTAGCCACGGAAGACGGAAGCTTAAAGTTCCTTATACATACATACTTCTATCTTGTAGTTCTTTAATAGGTGCGTTTATCTGATTTGCAGTTATATTTTTCTTGTGATTATCGATAACCCCATCGCAAACTCAATCATGTAATGTTCTGTTTTCCGGTTTCAAGATCAGACTGCAATTCTTCTGCACTAATTAAAAACGCAGAATTATTCCTATTTTTGGAAAATTAAGTTACACATACTACTCGGTCACATTAACTTGACGCTTGGCGTCGATGAAATAATGTCTAAAAGCAATATAACAACAACAGAGGACTAGTCAAATTATCGAAGCGCGTATCGATAGCAAAGATGTTGTCCATACCTCACACTTGCCGGGTGAGCTAAGGGAAGGCGGTGCGAAGCAGGGGGATGCTCGCATTTCAGAGATCGATGCGTCAAGTGAATGTGACCGAATTGTAGATTCGGATTCTTTGCATTGGGCTCTGTATATATAAACTAAACTTACTCAAAACCACATATAACCTCCTTACTGCAATTTCAATTAACGCAGGAGAATTCCCTGCGATAAACGGTTAAGTACAATTACCATTATCAACATCACACATATTTAATGAATTCCTTAAGTGTTGTATGAAACACATATCGGTACCTAACTGCGTTTCGTTATGTTACGATTGATCCGCATTATCGCCCGCAATTGCCATTCAAGCATCCATTAATTAGCTTTGTTTATATTCGTTTTCCATAACACGCGGAACTTCGCCCTACCTGTAGGTACTGTACGTCTCAGCTTGGCAAACCATGAACCAAGGTCATGGCCTTAATATAAATGTGGTCAATCATTTAGCGATCTTTTCATTACGAGTTATGTTTTATAAAAAAAAAATAATTGGAAATTTTTCGCCTTTGTTTGTATGAATATGTTTTGCAAAAACACATGTGACATTAAATTTTATTTATTAACAGAAGTGCAAGTACTTAACACATTTCACTTGGAAAAATTTACAAATTTTCAAGGCTATATAGACACACGTATTATTCGGGAAGGAATGTTTATCTGTTTATGTTTATAAATACGTACTAGTTACTTATATCCTTCCTTCGTGGCGACCTTCGATACAATTTCTTGAGCAAAACTTTATGCTCTTAGGCCTAGAAGTCGAGCTGAGCGTTCTGTGTTAATAATTTAATTAATTAGTTTATTTATTTAACCTTCAGTAAAATACAGTAGTAGTACATAGGCGGACTTAATGTAACATGGCATTCTCTACCAGTCAACCTTTGTAATTTGATTGGTATTTGCTGTTGTAATTTACTGGTATTTGCTATGTGGGATTTGGTAAAGTCTAACCACAGTTATGCTAAATATATTGATAGTATTTAATAAGAAATTTAATTACCCAGCAGGTATTAGCAACATTCCGGTTTCAAACCGAGTACTTAACTACCAGCTACATTGCTCTGAGGTTCTGGTACTTTCTAAGTGCTACTGTTTCCCCTCTCCATCCACCTTCCACTGTTTACTGGCTCGTTTGTCTAGTAGCCGAAAGCACGAGTGTTAGTCGTTGGGTCCTGTGTTCGATTCTCGGGTCATACAATTAGTTCTATTAGATTTTTCTACAAATAATATTATTCTGTGGCATACCACCCTTTGGTCGTTGGCGGTGTGATAGGTACCCCAGTACCTACCTCTGTAGGTAGCACACTATGACATCTTCTCCGTACTAAGGATAATTCTGCTCTGAGGTTGGACACCGTGATCAAAATTCGGTCGGAAACATCATTCTGTGTAACATTAACAAACCAAATAAAAAATAAAACTTAAATAAAACCAAATAAAACTTTTGAAAATTCGAGTGCTGCAAACTCGCCTGCTCAAGTGCCTATTGTAAGCTTGAAATCCAGTTTTTATAACAATGTTTTAATACTTAATTGCATCACGCCCTAAGTGAGGCCAGAAAAATATTTAGATCTTTTAATATACCTATTCAAATAGGTATACGTTTCAACATCACATCATCACGGCAGACCCAGGCAAAGATAACGGAAAGAGACTAACAAAATGGGGCTTTAAAAGGGGCCTTCCCGACCCATCTGTAGTCAGATTTAAAAGGTTGTTGGTTCATCCAGCGCCATTTTTGATAAAGAGGAAACGCGAAAAAAGATACACTCGGTTGGCATTCGGTAAATACGTCATTCAAAAAACTTGTTCTAGGTGTTTTGTTTTAAAACCTCAAATTTGAAAAAAAATCGACAAATTATGAAAGGCCAAAGTTCAAGCAAAACTTACTGGATTATTATGCACCAATTTATGAATTGATTTCAATAGAAACCTAGATGATATCCACAATATAGTACAGTGTTTTCAAAATATAATTCTGTGTTTTCAAAATACTCGTACTTATCGGGAGAAAGATGTGTATTAAGGTCATATTCACGTAAGAGCGGTGTTATGAATAATAATAATAACAAGTTTAATAAGTTGTAATAATAATAATGACATATCTCGGGTTGGCGGCTCTTAAGTCAAGTGTCAATAGGTTACTTCTAGGCACGCGTGCTGTATTATCAACCACATCATCAGTGACATACATACACTGTCATATCACCAACTACTTAAGGGCACCCTGTTGTCGGTAATTTTTTTCATATCAATTACATAGTAAGTATGTCGACTACTTCACTGTTAGACCGTTTTCACATTTTCCGATCCGATATCGGTATCGGACGCCGATACGATATCGGGGTAAGGTAAATGTATGAGATATGTACCTGTCTTTCATATTGTCCGACCCGATATCGGATATCGGAGCACAGCATTTCAAACATTTTACTTACCCCGATATCGTATCGGCGTCCGATACCGATATCGGATCGGATAATGTGAAAACGGTCTTAGGCGATTAACACACGGCACCGCGCACTGCCGCGGATGGTGGTGACTATAAAGGGAATTTCCTCCGCTCTACCGCGCGGTCGGGCCGTGGAGCGGAGGAAATGACCACCATGAGATCCGCTTCACCGCCTACCGCGGCGGTGCGCGGTGCCGTGTGTTAATCGCCTTTGACGGTGTAAAGTCAAAACAAACAATTATATCGATTTGTTGTATTATCTGGTAGGTAGGTATATCCAGCGTACCTGAAACTAAACAATTGTTTTTATAAATTCTAGATAGATCCAAAATTCCATATTTGAATACCGATTTGCATCCTCAATAAATAGTGTTTGGGGTATCGCGTTCCTAATTGAAATGATTGACTGGATTGTTCATCTGCAATCTTTTCAGACCCTTCTTTCTACACTTTTCATGCCCAGTATTTTTTCATCAACTTTTGTTTTATGAAAAATGACTCAAATTTTACATTCAAATAGGTACAAATAAAAAAATACACATAGTAAACTCTGAATTTTAATTTTATTTAGATGTGTTTTGTTGTTCATTAGAGTATTTTTAAATTCAAAATTAGTGACATTAGCCGTCGAGATTTTTTAAAATTTACTTTCAAGTTTCGGATTTAAAGCTAGCTATCCATACAAAGATACAAAAAAGAACCAAAAGAGACTAGGATCTTCCAACTCTTTCAAAATTCTCTAGTCTATCCTCTTGCAGTCTTGCTAGTGATGTGCCACATGCCCATAAAAATAGTTTTACAACTTTGTGAATTCGCTAGTTTTGTGAATCGAGATCACAATTAGAAAAATGATATTTGCTTAAATGGTACCTGAAAAAGTATTATCTCACTGTTATAAGGTGCAATCTATCTTGCTTCTCTCATTTCGTGGATTTTATTGAATTTTTTAATTAAATTGTATTTTTAACCGATAATTTCATAATTTTTACAAATCCTACTCAAATTATTGGCTTCTGTTGCAAATGCGGCTCCAACATGTTAAGAATAATATATTGTACCAATAACGGTGCCATGTCGTGCTTTACATATCTACTAATTTAAGTAGGATTCGTGTGTAGAACATGAGCTCCATAAGGACAGTTTACTTTACAACATAGTTTTTTAGTTAATAATGTCCTAAAAACTCAGCGAGACAAAATGTCAATCTGTAAACAGGTTTGGATTCAGCGAACTAAACCGGTGGGGATCAATATATTAACCTCCTCAATCCTGATTCGTAAAAAAAATTGTCAACCACTGTTATCAATTTTATTAATGCTGATCCGTTTGCTTACTTTTTGTAATTTCAATTATTTTATAATTTCAATTATTTTTATTATTTATACGTATTAGGACAATGTCCAATGACAAAAAGGGGCTCTGCCTCCATCAGTCCACTGCTGGACATAGAACTCTCCAATCACAGGCCACCCATCTCCATTCTTGGAAAATTGGAAAAGTTTCTTCCCTGCCGGGGTCTGTGTTTCCTGATAACTACAACCTAGGAGTTTTTAAGTAAACAATGGATAGGTTACTTCAAGGCGAGCGTGCTGCATCATCGGCCACATCTTCGCTTATCACTAGCACTTGCACTAGCTTCTGATGTTTTATAAGTGCCCATGTAGGCTTATGTAGAATAAAAACATTTTTGATTTTGATTGACCATCAGCCCCATTAATTACTCAGATACCCGCGAAACGAGACACAATAGTAAAACAATAACAGCGCGGTCGCATAGGACCGGTTGGGGATTCAAACGTTAAGTGAGAGAGTGGTCAAACGCGAGCCTATGCTTTATAAAAACCTCAAATCTTGCTGCTTCCCTAGACTTACAGCCACCGCGAGACCTGAGTTAAACTTATCTTTGATAAAACTATCTCGATCAACCTTGAGGGCATCACCAGTGACGCAGCTGATACGTCTGGCTCCAGTCACATATCACGCAGCGATTCATTTATTCATCACGCTGTCGACTGCAAATGTAAAGCCCACGGTTCTTTGAGTTGGGTTAACACGATCAATTAGCCTTTTTCGGATGGCCATTTCAGTTAGGTAATTGAGGAGCTCGTGGCTAGATAATAACAGCCGCACAGGTCGATCTTCAAGGTTAAGCAACGCTTGCCAAGGTTGGTCTGTGGATGGGTGACCATCTTAACATAACGAGTTTCCTCCGTGCCTCGGAAAGCACGTTAAACCGTGGGTCCCGGCTGTCATTTGTAGATCTTTGGCAGTCGTTACGGATAGTCAGAAGCCAGTAAATCTGACTCCAGTCTTGCCATGAAGTACCGTGTTACCCCAGTTAATGGGTTGTGGAGGTCAGGTAGGCAGCCGCTCCTCGTAAAATACTGGTATTCAGCTAAATCCGGCTTGACTGGAAGCCGACCCCAATATAGTTGGGAAAAGGCTAGGCAGATGATGATGATGATGATTTCAGTTAGGTAATAATAGAATAAAATAAAAAGATGACTACGGAACTCGAAAAGGAAAAAATGTTCTTCTCCTTTTCATATCGATGCAGATGGAATCAAATTACATTTACCCTTCGATTACCGTAGGTTTTAAAGTGCTACAAGAGTAGGGACGGTGTCAAATACTGTTTCTTTGACTTAATAAGGCTGGGATCATGGAAAATACTATTTAAATATATAAAAACACAGCGTTTAAATCTCAAGTTATTATTTTTCCAGTCACGTTGCTAGTCGCTAA
The DNA here is from genome assembly GCA_030763345.1 of Mythimna separata. Classification (NCBI taxonomy): domain Eukaryota; kingdom Metazoa; phylum Arthropoda; class Insecta; order Lepidoptera; family Noctuidae; genus Mythimna; species Mythimna separata. Next base: position 12,283,365 of record CM061167.1, on the reverse strand, counting down.
ATACCAGAGTTCAAAGTTAAAATAAAGTTAACGTTAAAATATTGCATTTAATTTTAGAATGTGGAAGATATTTATGTTATATATAGATACCTACTTGTCTTATTGTTCCTATGTTGAATTGTTATATTTTTATAATAAAGTAACTACAGCAGACAAGTTTGCAAGAAGTCATGTATCTATTTAACTGGTTATTTCTTTGCTATTCTATCTCACTGAGACAAGGTGGTCTTCAATGTGTGAAGACACTCAAAGGAACGGTTTTACGTGGATCTACACACTGTGTAGGTTAGGATAGCATATCTGCATCTAATAGTTGTGAACCCTCAAAGGGGTCTCGACATCAGTATTGGCCGCCTCGCCACTAGTTGATGGCGCTCGCGCGGTCTTCGCTCGTCCGGTCACAGTGCGTATCGTTTGTGTAAGTTTCGCAGTCATTGACTTCATGGTAGACTGCCTTTTCACTCCTTGTTGCGTGTCCTGAAAATATTATTAAAATGATACCAGGCTATCTACTATGAGATCTTATTCTTACTGATAACAGCTCAAAATTAACAATAAATTTGATTCTTCTTCATTTTGCATAGGGCAATGTTGTATGATACTCGAAAACTTAATTTTATAATGTTTAAAACTTTGTGAAGTGTTAAATGCTAAAACTACATACCCTAATTTTTAAAATTTAATAATTCATTTAGTGGTTAAAAGCAGTCCAATTTTGGTTTTGGTTTTCGCTTCTCAAAGTATCCTTCATAAAGTAGAGTGCGATGCGTAAACAGTGCACAGGACATGTATCACACACATATCAAGATGTCATACGTTCTTTGTTATGTTTAAGTAAGTATAATTTTTATATCTCGGAGCCAACAAAAATTTGGTGAACATAAACATCTTGCAGAATTGTCACCGTAGCTCGCCTATAACTGCAATATCTAGTGGTGGTACGGACTAATAACTTAAAAACAAGTAGGTACTCACGTTTGTAGATAGACTTGTCGATTGTACATCTTGATCTGACAAGTCATGGATTTGGATGGCTTGGTCACTAGAGGTACTACTGGATACCTGTGATGTTACATATAACATTAAAATATCTATATTATTATACAGTCGTCATACAAATGACATGATTAAAATGAACCGACCGGTATGACCGAAATCTTCTTGGTTCTGTTCACTTCGTATGGTACATGTTCTGGTAAGTTGAACACGGGATCGATGCACAGTCGGTTGTCCTCGTTGGTATTGAATATGAAGAATGAGTTGGCTAAGGGAGGGAGGCAGCGCATGAGGATGTGTCCTCCAGCCAGCACTGCACACACCACCGCTGCGATGACGGCGACGACCGGGGCATAGCCCAGGTATTCTATAGGCAAAATACACTCGGATTTCCGCTCGTCAAACCTACAAAGCAAATCGTTTAACATTTAAACACGTTGAATTGCACAAAATGTACCTACAGGCTACAGGGTGACTTGTAATTTTTATATTTCTTCCAAGAAGTGGAAGTGTGACTTCTTTGCAACAGAAGCACGGTTTTATAGTCTATGTGAAAATTTGAGATATATTATCTGAGTTGGTTAAGAAGACATTCCACTTCTTCTTAACCAACTCAGATAATATAAAATCCGGTAAATATCTAATGCCAGCGTAAGATGAAACAAGACCAGTGTGACCTGTTACGTTTCTTAAACCTGTAATAATATATGCACATAAAAAAAAACAATAGAAATACCGACGTGAAAAAAAACTATGGTCTTTCTTTTAGATATATTGTGGAAGTGACCCAAAGTATTCTTATAGTATAGATATTAGCTCTATTTTAGTAGTAGATAAATAATAGCTTCATCTAAAAAACTATTCTACTATATCTAGATAAATTTATAAAAAATTATTATATATGATTAAACTATCATAATTGTAACATCTTTTATGTAATCTGCATTCAGTTTCTGTAACCAAATCAAAAATGGTTTCAGTAAGATATGTTATGATATTACGAAGGTTGTGGCTGCAGTGCTTTATGGAATACATATTTAGTGTGTGGTTGGAACTGTGGTTGGGACAATGTCACATAACAATGACACATTACAATGGTTGTTGTCTTAATATTAAAATATGAATCATAAGTTATTTAGTTTGCTTAACCCATAGCCCTTCAAGAAATATATACCAGAGTTCGAGCTATATGGTCCTATACCATAAATCCGTGCCGGTTTTATGATGGCTATGAATTCCGAACTGCATACAACTGGTCTATAAGACCAGTTCTATAAGACTAGTAGTTTGAAGTGGTTTGAAACAGAGCTATGATTTACGTCCTAATAGACAAGGAAATGTCTAGTATATATAATAATGTCTTTTTCTTTCCCTTGCTTAGATTGGTCCATATTATATGTATCTTCGGCACATATGTATTATTTTACACAGTTACACGGAAGTAATTATTTTCCTTACATTGTTCTTTTCTGAGAATAAAGATATCTGCATAGATTCGCTAACATTAGATTTCATGGAACCTTCGGTACGAGTAGATTTACTTTACTCATTTATGTTTGACATTTTTGCAAACCACCGTAGGTGTCTTTGTCTCTCGCGAGATACCTATGCAGTATCATCCGCTCAGTATCTTCAGTGTTTGATAGATGTGATGTATAAATCTTTGGGTTATACGTATGCCTAGCTATATATTAGATCAGATTTTACTGTAGTACTGGACCAAGCACTGGCACAAATGTCGTACAGTACGTATTGTGGGTATGGATTAATTGGTCTTTCGAAGTTCTCGGTAATTTTCAATAAAGAGATTCATGTCTTTGAGCATTTTTACGCTCAATTTTCATGCCCTTCGGTTCTCCATAAAATCTATGATGTATTTGACCATAGCCTTCTTATTTTACGCAGTTACAGCGCTGCAGCGTAGAATTTCAAGAGATACTTAGTTAGTATTTAAAATTTTAGTCCCAGAGAAAAATCGTATTAAAATTTGTTGGTCAGTAGGTTTGTTCTACTGTAGATTAAACACCACAATACATACAAAAAGGGGGTAAATCCTACAGAGGCGAAAAATATCTTCCCTAATAATTTAAAGTAGTTTTGCCTCTAAGCGTAAACGACATGCATCTACGCATTTCGCCTCCGCGTCGGCTACGCAAATGCTTCTACTTTGTCTACGCGGCGCGGTTGCTACGCTAAAGCGCTACGCTACGCTGTCGTAGCAGCTGCGTAGAGGACATTAAGGCTACGGCTACGCGACTTTACACCTTCTTTGCTGGAAAAGCACCACGTGTGAAAACTCTCTTCAGTATGGATTACTGTGCGATACTATAGGTTTGATGAACCCACCGGAGAAATATCTTTTATTGACTCACTGTCACTGTAGTCACAGTATGCAAACAATAAGTTCGAAAAATAAATCATTGAAGGCATAAAACATTGTTATCATATTTTAAACATTTTTTACTCTGTCCGCTTTTTGTCTCACAAGTGTGTTGACAACAGTGTGTGTTTTTGCCCTTGCATCAAAAGGAAGATGTACTCATTTAGACCGAGTGAGTAACGACTAGAGATCGGAATTAGGCATAGTTATTTTTTTGTACTTACACTGGTTTCATACAGCTAAAGCATAAAGTGGATATGTCTTAAAATATAATTAAAAAAAAAAGTCGGGATAAAATGTTTGTATTTACTTTGACATAATTTAAACCACTGCACGCACGACGCCGACGGCGACGCTGCCAAAGTTACTTAATCCGAAGTTGCAAAATGCTAATACACACACGCGTGATGTTGGCATAATTATTTGTAGTTCGCACAACATAGCTTGCGTGAACAAGAGAATACTTTATTATTATCTATTTGTAATATTGTTGGGCACACGGGGTTGTCCATTAGAAATCCCGGGAAGATCCATATTAATAGAGTGCGTCTAATGAAAGTACGACCTGGACTTATTTTTTTTTTATAATTGGCAACATTATTCAGCCACAATTGTAGGAAATAAAAAAAATTGTGAAGGGTCAAGACATTATTCTCCTACTAGTTAGTAATAACACATAGGGGAGAGGTGGCATGAAAGGGACATTTTTGTACTAGAGGCTCTAGTGAATGCTCTCTATAATATTTTAAATAGGTTGAACCTGAATGAGAAACCTACATTCATCTTCTAATGACATGAAAGTAAATAAGGAACATATCTTTATTCTTAGGTACTCATTTTAACGATTTAAAAAATGTAGATTTTGTCCCTTTCATAAATTGGCTGTATTGAAAGGGACGGATTCATTTATGAAAGGGACAGTACATAATATCCATGTATAATCACTTTATAATACATTAATACTAGTTTGGTAATGTTTAAAAATCTAATTTTTTAAGTAACAAACAATCAACAATCTTAAAATTTGGTTATCTGGCTATCCTAACATAAATCGACTTAGGTACTAATCGTGAAATTTTGACTAGTAATACACATAGTAAAAAATTAAAATAACCAATAATTTTTAATCAATTATTTGGAGAAAAACTGAAACTGAATTAAAACAGTAATGAACCGTTTTTTAATTGGTGTTTTTTAAGCAAATTAAGTGTTTATATCTTTTTTATATGAGTTTTACTCAATTGTCATTGCTTATTTGGTTTCTTGGTTACATTTAATCAACTAAGATATAATAAGAGAGACTAAGACATTATAATGCTCATATACAGTTTCATTCACAGTTTTTTTCCATTTTGTGTGCTTTTACAAGTGTTCTTGGTAAATTTAAACTACAAAAATAATAATAACAAAAATATTACTACATAATCAACAAAAAAGATAAACAAATAGATAGAATACTTTTTATTGCACAACATGATAATAAGAATAGCTTAAAACTGGTCATTCGTTAGTCAGATTCTAGGTGTTACAGAGATTGTGTAGAAATTAGCTAATTAATGTACTATTTATGAAAGGGACAGTTATGAAAGGGACGTCCCATTCATAACCATTTTTTGTGTCCCTTTCATAAATATGACACAAAAATAATAAAAATAACCTTAAAACCTTACCATTGAACACAAGTTTACTGACCTTTTGTCCTCGTATCTGTCGATAACTAAGTCGATCGAAAACAATGGTAAAACAATGTTTATCCATTTACAACATCCTGCAAAGCATTTGTAAAGAATAACGAAAATTTACTTTTGTGTACGATTACGAACACTTGCTTGCCATCGCCATGTTTGAAATGATAGGAGTAGGATATTAGGTACGAATGGTTGGGCTTCAGGATTGCCACAGAACAGAAATATTCTCGTTTCGAAACGTTTCTCATTTTACGAGTAATACGATTTGTCCCTTTCAATACGCGTCCCTTTCATGCCACCTCTCCCCTACAACATTTTTGGATATAACCTCTTTTTCTCAGGTCGCGCTTTCATTAGACGGACTATGTCAACATTTCGAGGCAAGTACATAAATAATTCTCTCTAATTCCGATCTCCGGTAATGACTTCCTCTGTGATGCAGTAAGTAGCTATTGTAGCCAGCTATATACCTTAAACTGCGGCGCGGTACTACAAAACTAATAAGTAGTAATAGCTTTGGCATATTTCGTGATTGAATGATAGCCCAATTGTCATGCACCGTACGTCGACCTGAATGATTGCAAACATACCGACGAAACGGATCTTATACATCGCTTTAGGCTCTAGATGTAGTAGATGTTAGATTTAGGATCATGAAAATCTATTCGAAAGAGTTACCGCGGTCCAGGGTCACTTCAGTTGCCCTTTCCACACTCTGGACTGGAAAGGGTAACTGAACGATGGGTTTGAGCCACACCAAGTAAAAGCCTGACACTTCTCGCTCCACCCGGAGCGAAATGTGTAATGAGATATTCTAAGCCATGACGTACAAATTGACACTCAAATTTTGAAAACACAGGTATTACCTGTTATACCTCTTATATTTACATAATTCGAAGAATTTTTTCGTTATCGGCGACTAATTCAAGGTATTCCAAATAAGCCACATTTTATGCTTTCTAAAGATTAAGTGAGAATTCTTTTTGCATAAAAGCGAGAAATATTTACACATGGTTTTTAATATTTATCAAGAGTGCGAGAAACCACACTATAAATTAATTACGGTCAAAGCCACTTACGAATGTCAAGGCAAATTTTAAATTGTAAACCATCAGTCCACCTATATTACTACATGTAGGTAGTTATTAGAAGAACTACTAACTACTGTTAGGTAATCAAAACACTCTTATATGGAACTTCAAACGTTCTTTTACAGTTAAATATAATAAATCGTAGGTATCCAATCGTTACTACTAGGGCAGCGGGATTGTTGAAAGGGCAACTGAAGGAAATTTCTTCAAGGAACACGGGGTGGTTTTAATAAATAAACGTGTGATACTCCCTCTTGCTCTTCGCTCGTAAAAGTAAATAGCATCATATGGTTTAATTAATCAATATCAAACTCAAAAGTTTTTTATTTCACTTAGGCCTCCACTTAGGTCTATAGGTTCTCCAGAACATTTAAAGCTTCCGAAGCTAACTGGTCGCTTTGAAGTTTCATTCTTGTTTACCTAAACCATTGAATTTTTAATCGAAACGAATATTGTAAACGAAATAAAATTTGATTTCAAAGTTGAGGTGTACGATGATAATGTCATATATGTATCTGGACCTTAAAAAAAAAACTAAGCACTGATAATTTTATTTTTTAATTTAAATTAGTAATCGAAAATCCGCTCTTATCCCTATCACTTTTAAGCACACAATTTACTGTTTTTCGCAATCTCGCCACCGCCACAATTTATTCTAATTAATTATTATTATCGTACCTGGCTGGGCGCTAAGTGACCCGGTCCACTTGTTAACCCTCGTTTATTATTTCTTCGTAAGTATACCTATCGAAAAATGTTGTTTGATACCCTTGGAAACTTGTCACACTCGGCTCCATAACACCCTCACCTGCGGCTCAGGTGAATTCTGCCTTGTTCGTTGTTCGGAATTACAGTCTCCACTTGATCTAAGAATACTATTTTGTTTTACATTTTTTTCTGTGGTACACCTTAGTTAAACGTAAAGTGCAAATTCTATTGTAATGTACCAGTATTGAGTTTCACCATTAAATCCGTCTATAGCCGTAGTACCTACCTACATCTAATGACAAGACAGGATACATTGCTGTATTCAGTTTCATCAGATCAGTTCGATAGAACTTTACCAATAGCCAATTTATATCTCAAGACATTTCTTAAAGTTCAAACTCGGATTTATTGGGTACGGATTTCCGGTGCTTACCTCTGGCTTCATCGTCAAATCATTTTAATGTCCATCCTCCTCTTCCATCTATACTACTACTATTATGATGATAGTTCTGCGATATGAGAATTTCCATTCATATCTCCGAACTTCATTATTACATCATGTCATTATTTCTAAGAAACTAATTCATGAGTCTTTCAAACAAAAACAAATAATTCAGTTTCCTTATGCACGACATCTTTCAAAATGTCTAGAATTATTCCCACAAAAAAAGATATAAGCCTTTTTTTTAGTTCCGAAATCACCCAGCACTTTTCGTGCTCTAAAGTGAAGTGAGAACCTTTTACCGTACACTGAAGTCGACTAACCAATCCGTGACGCCGCAGTTCTTGATGCCATCGCACACCACGCCGCTGGTGAAGCAAAAGTTCTGTTGATCTATGATACAAAGTGTTTCGTTCCCTATGTTACATCTCGTCGCCGGCTGAAGCCTGGCAGAGGTTACAGTCACTTGGTACAAATCCGCCTGCAAGTAAGTTATATCTTAGTATCTTCGGAAAAAAAGAAAAAAAAAATTTTATTTGGCAGAACACAATCATATCACAAACAATAACTAGGTAAACACGAAAAAAAAAGAACGAACTTTTGAAGAATAAATCTTGTTGCTTGCATCTCATGCTAATATGTTTAAATTTGATCTTATTGCGTCTCGTTTACCAACTACTAAGGTAGGCTCTTTATATGAGGTTACCGTGGTTACCTATAAAATAGCAGATTTATGAAAACGCACATTTTTAATAAACAAATGGATACATAGTTATTTTAAAACGGCAATCACAAATGTCTTAATAAAAACTTTATTTGATGAGTTTTGATCTTATAATTCCAACACAATGTAAAGATAATAATATGTGCAGTTTCATAAACTGCTAATTACCTGATATGAGAAGAAAATTAAGCATCATTGTAACCGGCAACCGACACGTGCCGTCGTATTTACCGAGAGAACCGGTGTTTATGACGCTGGCGATAGGAAGTCTTCGCGGCGAAAGTAAATGACACTATTACGAAATAACTGACGAGAACAGCAGGCTTAGCCAAGTTGATAATCTACAATCGTTAACGACACTAGAACGTCTCTTCTCAACGTTAAGTCACATGGTCAGAACAAACAAATAGAAAATTTATAGCCAAGTCCCCATCGTTCATCGCTACATCTTACAGTTTTATGGTACAAATAGAAGCCAAGTTACAAATTTGACAAGGGGTCACGAGATGAACAACTAATCGGCTTTTTAAATCAGAACCGTTGGGCATAACCGATTGTAGAAAGAGTTTCCACACGAAACGGTCGTAACATGGTTAGATCTGCAGCTGCACATAACATCAACAGCTATAAGCAAGTTAGTCGTGATACTCGTACCACAAGAAATAGCATCAAATTTTCCACCATAGTAATATTATGTGCCAACCCATAAAACCGATAAGGCGTACCGTGAAATTTTATTTTCCATTGACTAGGTAAGTTTGTAACATAAATAAAACACAAACCTGAAATACCGGTTGTGGAACTACATATTTAAAACATTTTATTATGTACACATTTATAGTTAGTGAAAACAGTGATTTTAAAAACCCACCAGACGACTAAGTGCTGTGATTGGACTTCACTCTTATCGGGTAAATTGGAGATCGTTATTATAGCATAGCATACCATCAACCTTATAATGTTCCCACAGCTGGGACTCGGGCCTATTCTCTAAGAGTGGAAATGGTTCGTAATCCACCACACGGGCCTAGTGCGAGTTGGTGGATGTCACATGTCTGCGATTTTTTGGTTAGGTTAGGTTAGGACATGCCGGTTTCCTCACAATGTTTCCTTCCACCGTTTTGAGAGCAATAGTGATAAAATAAATTACACAGAGTAATGCGCCTGGCTGCGTTTGAACCCGCGACCTACGACTCGTAAGTCAGGGCCGTAACCACTCAGCCACCGCTGCTCCCACATCTTTATTATAGTAGGTGCTTTTCAGAAAGAGTTTGAGCGAGATCTCCTGGTGGTGTGGAGACATCGATGTCGTTATCTAGCGCTGGGCATGACTCAGTCGGGGCTGTATAGTCCCTCTTTGAGGAGTGGCTGGAGAACCGTCACGGCATCCTCACTTTCCGCCTGACCCAGTTTCTCACCGGACATGACCAGTTCGGAAAATTCATATATGACGGATTCAGGCGGAAGAATCGCTCGGGCGTCATCATTGTGCGGGTCGCACGGACGATACGATGAAGCATACGATGGAGGTGTGTCCTGCTTGGATGGACAACGGTATTTTCACACATGTTTCTGACCATATCCTAGCATAGCACTTGGAATATCTTTAATTCCAGGAGTATGTTCCCTTGTTACATCTTCCTACTTTCATGCGGATGAAACCACTAGCAAAAGTTTGTAGTTGGTTATTCTGTACCTAGTTTTGCTATCACAGAAAGGATAAAAGCTACTCACATCTATGTCCGAGTTGATGCTGCTATTACTCAGAAATCTAAATCGAATTCTCCCTTTGACAGTAATGACGTAGTAGGAGGACAGCATGTCTCTGGAGCCGATCAGGTCGCAGAGTCGGAGACATCTGTTCTTCTTCATCACGTTGAAGGCGTCTGCATTGGCGTGGCAGTTCCTGGCGATGCTGGTGGGGAACTTTATCACCACTACGAGAAACACGTTCATCTCGTATTGAGTGACTATTTCAACGGTGCAGGCGTAGTCAACCTCGTTCAATGTGCGAAATACCTGTAAATTGACTGCATTTTGTAATCTATGACATTTTGTGGGAATAAAGCTAGGTTTATTTATGGATATGATTCATAGTGTTTATTATTTACTGGTTTAATTAAAAATTAGGCACGAGAATCCATTTAACAAAAATAAAACTCGTAATAAAACTAAAACTTGTATGAAGACTGGATAAAACCGGCTTCTTGCTTGTTCATAAGATGAATGATATAGATGATTGACGGCACGGTTGGTGCAGTGGTTGAGCGATTGGCTGCTGCGCTTTATGTGGCGAGATCGATTCCTGCACGAAATATTTGTATGACCTACAGACATTCTTGGGTATGAATGTCTTTAACCACAAAAGAGCAAATCTGCTTTCAATAGTTAAAAATGCAAAGCGATGTCTGTAAAGTTTTTTTTTTAATTATTAATATCATATTTTTAGTAAGTTACCAGAAAATCGCAAAATTACAATAACATAACATTCTTAAAACCTTTGAAATCTGATGCAGGGAAAACTGTCAATTACATACATCCCTAGTGAGCTGCTTCCACCTCGCTCCTACTCTTCATTACTCCTATAATATTAATAATACTAATTGCTGCATCATTTAATAACAAATTTTGGTGTAGTTTTCAGATAAAAGATTTCATGTAATTAGTTTTATTTATTATGCAGAAAAATACAGGAAAAATAAAAACACTGTTTTTTTTTTGTTCTTTAGTACTTATACCTATACCTAATGTAGCGGATGGGAGTCCGGTTGGGAGAAAAAACCACGGTTTAAGTTGTAACAAAAACTATCCCGTCGCGTGCGCCTACGCTAGCGGTGCGCGGCAAGACGTTTTCGCGGCGGTGGCTCGAACACAACTACACGCCTGCGCGGTCGGTCGCGCGGCGTACACATCACGCGCTAGTGGTGGGACACAACAAATAGTGCTGCGCTAACACACGTTTCGGGAATAGTTTTTACGTTTATTGTTAGAAACAGAATTACATTTAGAACACACAATTACAGAAAAATACAATAATGAACATTGTGAAATTAAATTATAATTAAAGTATACGAGTCTAATTACTTACATTACATTGTTAACAAACAAGTTACAAAATAGGTATTTTATTTGGGTGAGCTACTAGAACTGTCGCCAACATCCTCCCCCTCAGTGTCGTCACGACACTCATTACGGAGGAGCAAGGCTATGCGGGATGCTGGACGTTTCATTACACCGGTTTTGGTTTTAACGTCTACTGTTCTAACCCTCCCGTCAGCTCCTGGAAAAATCGTCTGTATGATCCCCCTTGGCCAGGTGTTCCTTGGGGAACTGGGGTCCACCACAACTACGAGATCACCCACCTTCAGCTCAACACCCTCGCGGTCCCATTTCTTGCGAGGGGCTAAAGTAGGTAAAACTTCTTTGAGCCACCTGGACCAAAAGAGATCAGCCAGACGTTGAGCTGTACGCCATTGCTTGTTAAGGAGTAAGTCCTTGTCATCGTAGGTACCGATTTGCGGCAAATTAGAAGACGAACCTAATAAAAAATGATTTGGGGTTAAAGCTTCTGGGTCACGTGGGTCTACAGAAACATGCGTCAACGGACGCCCGTTTATAATATTCTCTACCTCACATAAAAATGTTATTAATGTTTCTTCCTTAGGAGCGCGCTCCTTCAGTACTACTTTTAGAGCGGTTTTTACGCTCCTAATGAGGCGCTCCCAAGCGCCCCCCATATGTGGACTGGCGGGTGGAATGAAACGCCACTCGATTCCTTTATTTATTGTTTGAGTTATTAGTTCCTGTTGGTTGTCAACCATTTCTTTGTAGGCCTTTTTTAGCTCGGTGTCGGCACCTCGTAGATTAGTTCCGTTATCTGAAAACATTGTACGTGGCCAACCCCTGCGAGCAGCCATTCTACGTAATGCCATGATCATCGAGTCAGTTGTTAGGCTAGAAACTACCTCGATATGAACGGCGCGCACTGTAAGACATGTAAAGAGTACACCGTACCTACGTACCCTCTGTCGACCGACCACTACTTCTATTGGCCCGAATAGGTCCACTCCACACATAGTAAATGGCCGTTGACGCTGTTCAAGTCTACATTCGGGTAGGTCGCCGAGGCGCGGCGGACTCGGTATGGCTTTTCTAAAGCGGCAAATTAAACACTGTTTGGCTATGGAACGGACAGTAGGCCTTAATCTAACAAGCCAATATCTCTGTCGCAACTCGTTGACAACCATTTCGTTGCTCGAATGAGCAGCACTTATATGATAATGTTTCACGATCAACCGCGCAATATGGTCTTTCCCATCTAAAATTATAGGATATTTGGTAAATTGGTCTACACCTTTCGCGTTTCCAATGCGGCTGCCTACACGCAACAGATTGTTTTCATCAAGTATTGGGGTAAGCGAACGTAAACGACTATCCTGCTTAACTTCTTTATTTAATTTTAATGAATTTATTTCCGCTTGAAAAGATTGCGCTTGCGAATAGCGAAGTAATAATAATTCCGCTTTATTCATAATATTTTCATTAATTATATTATTTGAACTCTTTTTACATTTTTCAGTGAACAATAAAACCGTAGCCGCAGCACGCAGTAATCGCAACCAACTAGAGAATCGAGTCGGTTCGGGAACAGGTAAGTCACATATTACTTTATTTTCTTGTATAGTGTTTACCTTCTCCAATATTTCATCATTAATTATTTTTGTTTCAGGACGTTGCGGCCAGAAAGAACGCGGTTGGTACAAGAACGGCGGTCCTGTGAACCACTCGGAATCACTACTCAATACGTGATCATTATTTTTTGTCCCCAGGTCTGCGACGTTCAGCGCAGTGGGCACATAGTTCCACTCATCGGTTCTACTCAACTCGTCTATTTCTCCAAGTCTGTTTGCAATAAATGTTTTATAAGTACGACATTGATTTTTAATCCAATGTAAAACTGTGGTCGAATTAGTCCAGTAATATACTGAATTCGGTTGAAATCTATGTTCCTCTTTTATACTATTAGCTAGTTTACATGCTAACACGGCGCCCTGTAATTCAAGTCGCGGCACGGAAACCGGTTTTAAGGGAGTAACTTTACATTTACCCGCGATAAACGAAACAGTAACGCGTCCATTACTACTTTGCCGCCGCCAATAAGCAACCGCGGCGTACGCGCTCGGCGATGCATCGCAAAATAAATGAAGTTCTAAACTTACTACACTATCGCTTTCCTTATCACTAGAAAAATACCATCGCGGAACCCTGATATCATTTATTTCCCGCGCTTGCTCAATCCATTTTCGAAATGAGTCATATAAATCATTATTTAGTTTATCGTCCCATTCAATATTACTTTTCCATATTTCGCGCATTAATATTTTACCTTTAATCGTGAATGGGCCTAAGTAACCGTGAATATCGAAAATAGACATAACAATACATAACATCTCCCGTTTAGTCGGTATTTGTTTAAAAAGTAAAATATTTTGAGGTATACGCTTGAAGGTCAAGTCGAATCCTAATTCGTCGCTAACCGGGTACCATAATAAACCGAGTGTGCGTTCGGATTGACCTTTATCGAGAGCGCAACAGACACTGTCACTCAGAGCTTCCTTCGGCACGTTTTCCAGAACGTCCGGTACGTTGCTAGCCCAGTTGCGTATTTCGAATCCACCTTGCTTGTGGATAAAAGAAACCTCATTAATCATTTGTTTTGAAAGGTCGGTTTCAGACATACTATCGATATAATCGTCCATATAATGCTGTTTGCATATAGCATCGACAGCCGTCGGGTAAGTATCCTTATAGCGTAATGCGTTTTTATTTTTTATGTGTTGCGCGATAAACGGCGAACAGTTCGCACCAAATATTAATGACGTCATAGCGTATTTATTGACATTATTTGTGGCTTCGTCTCTAAATAAAAACCTAAGTGTGTGTTGATCTTTTGATTTAATTTTAATCCTAAGAAACATATCTTTTATATCGGCAATAACTCCTATTTTATTTTCTCGAAACCTAAACATAATTCCAAACAAAGACTGTAACAAATCAGGACCTGTTAATAAAAAATCATTGAGGGAACACCCTTGTGTTTTCGCCGCTGCGTCAAAGACTAATCGTAACTTTTTCTTATTGGGGTTGTCGACCCCGAAATGTGGTAGGTACCAAATATGGTCGCTAGACTCCCCCTCGTTTACTCTCCTGGCGTAATTATTAGAAAATAAATGCTGGATGCGTTCCCGGTAACGCGACGCGTAAGTATTGTCAGCGGACATTTTCCTTTCGACTGATTTTAAACGATTAAGAGCAGTTTGATAAGAATCAGGCATAACAAAGTTATCATGTTTCCAAGGCAATCCTACAAACCATTGGTTATCAATTAATTCACACGTATTATTTAGAATGGTGACAGCACGCAACTCGTCCGCGTTCTGTCGCGGTTGTTTTGATAAACCGATTGATTCTAACGCAAATGATTTTCGTATGAGGTCATTCAACTCAGAGTCGCAACGATGTTGTGAGCTGTCATCACTTGCTTTACAATCAGCTGACGTGTTCATCATAACAATATTGTTTACAACACCATGTACACACCAACCTAATTGTGTCTTTGTAACGTAAGGTTCATTTTTCCTATTACCTTTTACACATAAGATAGGAGCAATAAGATCATAATTATCCTGACCAATCAATAATTTCGGTTGTGCGTCACATTTACACAAATCATAGTCACTATACTTAGAATAATTACTAAAGTCCATACCCGATATACGTTGAGTAGGTAAATTAAGTTCTTTCATTTTACGCGCACACAAATTAAAACGATCACCTGTGTTATTAGAAATGTTAAAACTTACGTTTTCGGTTTCGCATACAAGCTCACCGGAGTCCCATGCACTGCGGGCGCGCATTGTTACTGTCTTACCGTGAAGTCCCGCCTGGTCGGCGAGGTCAGCAGAGATTAACGTGACGGTGGCACCGTCGTCTAGTAACGCGTGCGTGTGAACACTGTTTTTTGGTCCATGGACAGTTACGGGCACTACTTTTAACAACACTTTAGGCACTAATTCACTAACACTAGATGCACTTGCGTGGGCGTGAGCGTGAGCGACGGTATCCTCGCGCTCGCGTCGCGGTTCGTCAGGTGTGTCCACGCGGGCTGCGTCAGGCGCGGGGCGCGCGGTCTCCGGTTGCGCGACGGCCGCCGCCGGTCGCGCGGCAGATGTCTCCGTCGTCGAGGCAGGCTTCGTCCAATGAAGGAGATGATGATGTGGATGTCCACAATCGCTGCAGTTAGGAGCGCTGCACGAGGCGGGGTCATCGTGCCGTGCGGCCAAGCACTTGTAGCACAGATGTTTGGCGCGTACAAATCGCCAACGGTCACGTCTCATAGCGTGTTTGAATTTTCGGCACTTTTCTAAAGCGTGCGTTGGAGAAGTGTGACAAAACATACACTTGTTATCGGATGAAGTAGTGGTGCAAGATAACACTGAATGAGTTTTGTTATTATGCTCGTATTTCCTTCTTACGTCGCGGTCGTTCTGACTATGTATGAAACTCACACCTGAAGTTGAAATCATAGTTGCTTCTTTATATAAAAATTCTGACAATAATTCCAATTTAGGTATGGCGCTTTCTTGTCTGGCGTAAGTATATTCGGCCCACTTAGTGATAAGAGCGGGCGGTAATTTTGACAGAATTGTTGTCGTCGTTTCCGGACTTTGTAGGTATTCCTGCAGCTTGATGGCTTTCACAGCTGTGACGTAGTTTCTAATTTTTATTGCAAAGTTCACGATCTCGGTGTGGTATGCAACCGGAAGTGGGTGAATTTTCTTAAGTTGAGTGGACATTTTATAAATTATACACTCAGGTCTGCCGAATCGTAATTCCAAGGTCTCAATTATAGCTTGCGGTGTTGTGTTGCCGATCAGAAGAGAAGATACGGCTTCTTTTGCTTCACCGCGAAGACATTTTCGCAACCGCCATATATTTTCTGCATCACTATAACTGCATACGTTTGACGACTCGTTATACGACTCCTTGAACTGCAGCCACTGCGTTGGGTCTCCGTCGAACACCGGTAAATCTTTCGATATTGCTAGGCGCGCGAAGAGCTCTTTGTTGTCACTGCGCATGTTGCATCTTGTGAAAACTTGTTGCAATGCCTCCGTTAGCTGGCTGATACTGTCGCCACGTGGTTGGGGGTGTTCGCAGAAAAATTGTTGCTGCTTGTTACACATCGGTGCTGAATTCAATGGGCAGCCATTTTCCGAACGGTCGCTGTTTGCGATGGATGCGACGCCATCTTGTTTTTCCAGCCACGATTCCACCATTCTCGAACTTTTCGAACTGGCTATTTCTGCTTTGTCGACTTCTAGTTTTTTTTCTAGTAAATCCTTTTGGATTTGTGCACATTTCTGTGCTAAGTCGAGGTCTATGTTGGCCTTGAGTTGAGCTGCTTCGTACTCGAGCCGTTTGCGGGCCGCTGCCGACGAACTCGCGGTTTTTTCGCTGGCTGCTGATTTTAGGTGTTCACTTTTAGTAGTCGGCTGCTCCGTGGCGCGTTTGCTGCGCGTTATAACACCCTTCGGGGGTGTGCGAAGCAGCGACATCCCTGCACACAGGTTTCGTTTCGACGCACGTGGTCGAGAGTGACACTAATTACCTACTTCAGACTAAAATACTCCAGATCCGGCTCGATCGGACCAGCTTTGTAGCGGATGGGAGTCCGGTTGGGAGAAAAAACCACGGTTTAAGTTGTAACAAAAACTATCCCGTCGCGTGCGCCTACGCTAGCGGTGCGCGGCAAGACGTTTTCGCGGCGGTGGCTCGAACACAACTACACGCCTGCGCGGTCGGTCGCGCGGCGTACACATCACGCGCTAGTGGTGGGACACAACAAAT
Source organism: Mythimna separata (assembly GCA_030763345.1). Classification (NCBI taxonomy): domain Eukaryota; kingdom Metazoa; phylum Arthropoda; class Insecta; order Lepidoptera; family Noctuidae; genus Mythimna; species Mythimna separata. Next base: position 12,266,426 of record CM061167.1, on the reverse strand, counting down.
AGTGCTGCGCTAACACACGTTTCGGGAATAGTTTTTACGTTTATTGTTAGAAACAGAATTACATTTAGAACACACAATTACAGAAAAATACAATAATGAACATTGTGAAATTAAATTATAATTAAAGTATACGAGTCTAATTACTTACATTACATTGTTAACAAACAAGTTACAAAATAGGTATTTTATTTGGGTGAGCTACTAGAACTGTCGCCAACACCTAAAATATTCTACAAAAATGAACATGAATAATACTTACTTGTACTTAACTGTTTCATTACGAAGAGTACCTAATTATAAATAGCTTACAGACACGTCGCGTAAACATGTATTTTTTAGTGTAGGTACCTACTAAATATACTTATTAACTGTGCGCTTCGCTCCGTCACAAAAAAAACAGGTACAGAAGGCAATCTCATGTGTGTACTTCACGTGGATTATTCCGATCTGTCACCCCGCTTTGTCCCCTTAGGAACTAATTTTTAAAAGTAATGCCACACATACCTACTGCAACATTACATTAAATTAAAGACTAGTGGTTTAGGTTTATAATCATCTGTATTTAAATAAGTTACAAACAAGGGGATAGATCAAAGTTTTTTTTTTTCGATATATCCCCCTAAGGGGACAAAGTGGGGTGACAGATCGGAATAATCCCTTCACATTACATACCTACGCTCGGCGATCGCGCTAGGGTAAGCGCCGGCCGCTCAGTCCGAGCACAGCCCAAGCGCGTATGGTCTGAGACATCGTGTCTGTGAGCGGTGTCTATGGGTGTGTTGCTCGAGCACGCTTTGTATATTGATTGCCTTCTGTACATATCTCTTTTGTGGCTCCGTGTACGTCTGGTCACTACCACCACGTCCTTCGTACGTTCTCATGTCAATCAAAATATTTGGTCATCCACGCACACATGCGTTCACAAATAACTTAGTAGGTAAGAATGTTTATAGCCCCTTATTTGCATCATAATTCTACATATTTTCATATGTAAATGATACTTAATTTAGGATTAGTAATACGTCATAAGTATGATTATATTGTATGCACTAAGCTGTCTCTCATGGTGAAATGGCGACAGCCAGCGTCGCAACCCTTTGCTGGCAAATCGATATTAAGGCACGCCATTATTATGGCTGTAAGTCCAAGATGATTTTCCACCTACCTTTAAAGACAATGAGCTAAGCTGCCTCATAATGGATAACAATGTCCAAAACAAAACGAGGAAAATTTAGTCTCAGAACGTATTTGAGTAAATAAATACAGTGAGTAAAGTATCTGATCTGCCTCATGATTTTGTATCTGGTATAGATATTCCATAAAATTTAAAGACGGCAGTGTAATCTTGTCTGTATGTGTAGAATTACAATCATCAGGCACATTCTTAATTGGAGCATACTTAAGTTTTGACTCGGAGCGCACTCAGCTTACTTACGCACTCAGATGAAAATTTAACATCACGTACCTCAACACATCCAAGATCAATCTGCGTTCGTGAGATAGAATAAGTATAATGAAGAATGCTAAGTACAAGTTCAATTGACGTACCATAGTAATGGTGTCAGACATCCCCATACCGAAGGACAGGTCGTAACGCAAGTGGCCGGAGAACGCACACTCGTTGCTGACGTCGATGGGCCGGTGAAGCAGAAGCAAGCCGTGCATCGCTCCATAAGCCACCGAAATTAAACATACTGAAATACACGTAATTATTAAATATGAATGTGACATTTTAAGTTGGTGATTTATATTAAAATCTAGTTGCCCATGCGATTATTACCTACTCGTATTCCATTATAAATAACGGGAAAAAGTCAGAATGCGGTGCAGAAATTGTTCAAATCGTAGATTTTATTTTACTTGATATAGGCAATACTTTTGTTGGTAACAACCATTAAACACTTCAAGCCCGACGTTTAGCTGTGTGTGGATCATTAGGAACAGAAAGCTATGAACCATTTTTTTTCTAGTTTATAACAATTAAAAAAAAATGGTTTTTACCCATGTCAAGTACGACAAGCACCAATTTAAAAAAAATAGGACTAGGATCAATACCTCTTCCTTTAAACGTCATATATATATATATGATTTATATGATATATTACAAGCATGTTAATAATTACATAAGTACATAATGTGCGTTTTAATATTGCACCACGAACTACTAGTCTCTTTTTTCTCCTTCTTTGTCAAATCCAATAAAAGATGAAAAAAGTTAGTCACTCCCACTGTAATTTTTATGGTTTATAATAAATAATTCATATATCTATCTTAGTAATCTACAGTTACGTAGGGTCAAAGAATTATTGATTTTTGTTTTCAATGCACTTCTTCTACAAAATCTTTAATTTCGGAAGTCTGTCTGTGTTATCTATGTGTTTCTGGGATCGATTGTTTGTTTGTTTGTTATTTAACACCGACTTCCGACATTCAAGTTATTCTATCGTTTTTTGTAGTGAAGTCGGTTGTTTACTCGTATTTCTTTTGTAAATGAATATTTTTTTATCATGTAGACGCAACGAAATGAAAATTGAAACCCGTTTCAAAGTAACAAGGAACAGGTCTCAATTAATTATCTCAGTATTGACATTAATTGTAATCTTATCTTTCCTTTTTATTATGTTTAGTTTGTTTTATCTCGCAAATAAATGAGATCTCAAGTTATATTTGTAATTGCTCCAGATGTCGCGTGAAAAAGCCATGGTGTTTGCTGATGGAGAGAACAAGACTGGTGACGAGTATACTTACAAGAAAGACTTTCGGACCGCTTTACCGCAGTTTCTGGCTGTTAGTGCAAAGAATCTGCTTCTTTTAGGTAAGCTTTTTTAGGTGTGGAGATCTATCGAACCGACCTATCTAATGATTTCTCCCGCTCTGCTTGGAGCGGGAGGGCGTGACAGACTTCACTGACTGCTTAACCTCGCAAATGTTAGAATCCACCATTAGAATGTTTACTTCTTAGATCTTTTTATTGTGTCCGTGACAAGTTTCTTGTTAGCAATTGTCACCAATTTAATTTATTCCTAGTAGAGCTCAATTATTTTATTAAATACTTTGTGTACAGTACAGAGGCGGATTGAATACGTTAGACATTTCCTACTAGTCAACCTTTGGATGACGTAGGGAAAATAATGGTATGTGCAATAAAAAGGAAAAAGAAAAGTCGGTAAATTGGTGATAATCTACAGTCACGGCTTAACCTTGCAAATAACAGTACCTACTATGACTTTCAAGGATTGCGTCAACACTAAACAGGAAAAGTGACGATTACGATTTCGTACCTACTTACAATTTAAGAGTCATTGTAAGTGTGGCATCAAATTAAAATCCTCGCAGAGACAATACCTACAGCTGTTAAGTACTCCTCACAAAATACATGACCATTCTGACCACAGAAATCTAAATAATATTGCCATATTATTTAGATTTCTATGATTCTGATTTTCTGACCAAGGCTAATTTTTTTTCAGGATATGGAATGACTCTTGGGATCTCAACTATTCTTATGCCAGCAGTTCAAAACCCGACAAATGGTGAAGTACTTCATTTAAACAAGTCAGAAATTTCATGGATCAGTAAGTAAATGTCATTTTATGCCTAATATTTACGGAAATGATGATTACAATAATGGGTTATTGTAAACTCGTCACATTTTCGATTCGCCACACTGCGCCGGCGAATGAAAAATAAACAAAAGTGTGACGAGTTTAAGTGGAATCTTTATTTAGTTATAATAAACAAGCACTTTTTTGTTTAGATATTTTTTTTTTAATCAGGCTAATTATATACTCGTATTAACATAAAAATGTCACGCGTCAATAAATAACCCGCCCCTGATCGTTCCCGGTGCAAAGGTATAACACTCGCCACATTGCCTACCTGAATAGGATGGCCATCCTTTGCACCAAGAACGATCTAGACCGTGAGTCATTTTTGGGAGGCACTTTAAATATCTTTTTAATTCTTTAGGGCTTTAAACTTTATTCAGTGTATAAGTATATTGATATTTACGTTTTTATTTTAATGTCTAAAGTGCATATTTACATAAGTACGAATGCTCTACAGTTCTACACCAATCCGCTAAGCAAGGACACTGACATCATTCTTCTATTCACGATAGTTTTTTGCATAATATTGCGTTTGTCACGCCGTATTGTTTGATGTTTTGTCACTACTAACTGTATTATTATGAGTAGCCTCAAAGATAAATACTAACTGCGCTATGAGTATGCCTTAAAAGTAAAGTGAATACCTACCTCTCTATGTAAATAATACAACTATTTTTTTCTTAAGTTTAGAAGCCTGTATTTAAATATTTAGGCACCTGTTTATGTAGATACTTAGGTAATTAAGAAGTCGTTCTATAAATAGCCAACATATTTGATTTCTTACGCCTATTATTTTACCTCTCAGTTACTGACCTTTCGAATTCCGTGAGGTGGTATTGAGATAGGTTTATATATTATTTATATGGCTGTATTAAAGTTTGTAAATGGAAGTTTTTTAGGTGGGAAATCATTCAATGACTTCACCCACCCTAGGGTGGACTGGGAGGGTGTGTCCGACTTTTACTGCCTTTCAGTCAGTCCTATGTTCCCACTCCTATGTTCCTACTTTGCTTTGAGTTTCGGGACCCCAGGGTCTCTTTCGGATAACCCATAGCGCCAGTAGGCTTCCGCCCTGCTGGGCCCTGACGGTTTTGGGTTACAAGCCGTCGACAACTCGGGCTCAGTCCAGACAGTCCTGAATCCCATACTGGTGGCTAGAAATCGGGGTTGGGATACCGGCCGCTTGGGCACGAGAGCCGGTATCTCGCGCGTTTGGCCGCCTTTTTCGCTAGCATTACTGCTTCGCAGAAGTAGGCAACCTGCCACTACTCTTCCTCGCTCCGGATCACGGTTTGTACCGGCGCAAAAGGTCGCCTTGCTTTGAACATCGGGTCCGAGTGAATTTACTAGCATGACTGATCCCAGGCAAGTCGACTGGTCATGGAGCGGTATCTTTATAGCGTTCGTACCGCCGTTCTCATCTCTTGTAAATTCGTCGAAAGTAAGATTCACTTAGGCGTATTTTATGTTATCAAAACCATCAAGATTTCTTTGTACGAAACAATGAAGCATACGCACACAATAATACGCTCGTTTACTTTAAGGCGAACCCGAGCATGATACACCATCTACTTTTCACACCGAATTCAATGGCTTAGCAACAGAGGAGCTCGTGGCTAGATAATAACAGCCGCACAGGTCGATCTTCAAGGTTAAGCAACGCTTGCCAAGGTTGGTCCATGGATGGGTGACCATCTTAACATATCGAGTTTCCTCCGTGCCTCGGAAAGCACGTTAAGCCGTAGGTCCCGGCTGTCATTTGTAGATCTTTGGCAGTCAGACAGAAGCCAGTAAATCTGACCAAAGTCTTGCCATAAAGTATCGTGTTACCTCAATTAATGGGTTGTGGAGGTCTGGTAGGCAGCCGCTCCTCGTAAAATACTGGTATTCAGCTAAATCTGGCTTGACTGGAAGCCGACCTCAATTTAGTTGGGAAAAGGCTAAGCAGATGATGAGCAACAGAGGTCCTTTTAAAATTTTGGAATATAATAGATTTTTTACACCACCTGCTCGATAATGACCCTATTATGTGTCATGTAACCTGCACTTAAAGCAACTCGTTATCACCTAGGAAGATAATACAGTATGGCCGATCCCTAGGGCATAATGGTTTTTTTTTAATTTAGAACATCAAATAAGGTGAGGTGGGGTAAGACTAACATACTTTTCTGCCAGACAGTAATGATTGATTTTCACGGCTAAGTTATTTGACTTACCTCTGAGACAATAAAATCACTGATACCTAAATACTATACGCTTTAATAAAATAATGGATATATTTCCGTTAATGCATCCAGAACGTAAATTCTGAATAAATTGTTAGGCCGTTAAAACTGCTAGTCTTGCCCCACCACATGGGGTAAGAATAACAGTAATGTATTTTAACTGAAAACGTGCACTTATTGGGGTTTGTAAAGAAGAAACGCAAAGGATAAAAGTACTCGTATTTAATTTGAATTGTATAATAACGGAACAACGTTTATTTTTGCGGCAATTCGTATATTACGTGATTTGGGGTAAGACAAACATACAATCAAAATCAGAGGAGCAGAACCTTTTAAGTGATATCTATAGCATAATGTGAATAAAGCGTTACTCATAAATTAAAAAGAAAAACAGGAATAACTTGCTATTAAATTTATTTGACTACCGATTAAATAAAAATCTTAACAAAACACTCACAATATATATTTTTTTAAATGCTACTCTCTAATAGGAACATTTAGTGTACCTACTTACTGTCAACTTTAATTTGGTTTAAATCAAGATTACAGTCTGGGTGAATATAATTACCTATACATTTTTCAATTTCGGTGGCGAAACTTTTACTTACGTGAAAATTTTCGCGAAAACCTGTGGAGAAGAAACTTTTTCCTCAGTTTTCGTGAAAATTAAGGACCTCCACGAAAGCTGCAGTAACGGTTTCGCAACCAAAATTGAAAAAAAATATATTCACCCATAGATATAGAATTTATGGCGAAACAACCTTTTATCGCCAAACACCACTTCGACTGGACGATTCACCAAATATTTGATAATGGGTGAACTGTCTTTTCGATTCGATTTTCATTTAATCGACCATGTGACTAAAGAAAAATATCTTAAACGAAAATGTTGATTACAACTGACTAGGGGAAAGACTAACATAATGTTTGTCTTACCCCGGGCGTACTGATAGTCTTCCCCCACTTTGATATTTGTAAGTTATGTTTTAGTTTTGTAAAATATTAGAAGAAATCGTATGTATAATGTTAAAATGATACGATAACTTAAAAGACAATATTAATATGATGCTATTTACGTTCAAGACTCCTCCATTTAACGTTTTTTTTCACCAAAATTCTAAGGAATTCTTACTGCTCTGTCACGTGCAAAAAATTATTTCACAACTGACATTTTCCTTTTTGTTATTTTATCGACACTAACGATCAGAAGTGCCATCTGTGTTTTAAGTCGAGAACTTTTTTATGCTAACTGTTTTATCGACATGGTAAATTCAAAAAGAAGACGGTACTTTTCGAGATATTTGAAAGTGATAGTCTTGCCCCGCTGATAGTCTTACCCCACCTTACCTTACGCCTTCAGTCATTTAAAATGTACGTGCATCAAACAAATTTATTCAAAAATGAAACTGGCCACTAACAAAAAAAAAGAATAATAAATGTGGTTACATACTGAGGAAAAGGTTAAGGAGGTTCTAAAAAAGAGTAAAGTTATAGAGTAGGTAATATTGAAGTATTGAATTTTGTTTGCTTCTTATTTGGAGTTGAAATTAACGTGTAAATAATGTTGCATATTTTTTAATTTATTTATAATTTGTTTTATACGATATATAGTACCTAGTTAATTAATCGTAGTAGACTTGTAATTATCTCACACAAGGTGTAAAAAGTAGAGTATCCAACACGGGAATAAAGCTGTCTTTGTCTTGGGCGGCTTTAATTCCTCACTCCACTCAGGTTTCTCTATTAACTCCCTCGCAATGCTCGGGAGTTAATTATATAAATCCCTCACTAACGTTCGGGATTAAAACTTAGCAACCTTCGTTTTGTTCGGAATTCAACATGCCGCCCTCGCCTTAAAGACACTGCTTTACTCCCTAGTCACATAATCTACTATTTCTTCCAGGTTCAATTAACCTCATCATGGTGCCGCTGGGTTGCGCCCTGTCGGGGGTGGTGACCGCTCCGATAGGCCGACGGAGGGCGATGCAGATGGTGAACGTGCCTTTCTTCATAGCCTGGCTGATCTTCCACTTTTCGACGACGACAGGACACTTGTACGGCGCTCTCTTCTTAACTGGATTGGCTGGAGGTTTATTAGAAGCACCTGTGAGTTAATCATGCTTATTAATATCCAACAGTGGACGTCTTACGGCTGAGATGAAGACATTACACAACACACTACATTTTATAGTTTGAAGAAAGATGAGCTGTCGAAACCGCTGAAAAATTTGGTAGTAAGAAGCCTTACATTTATATTCGAAACTGGTCGCTAGACTGTACCAAAATTATAAAGAGAAAATATTAGATATTTTGTTTCTTTGTTAGTTTGTATGTTGTGATTTAACCCAGAGACTGCTTGACTATGTTAGGTATCATTGTAGGTACGAGTACATGAGTAAGTAGTCTATAGAATAAATACCTATGTAATTTGTTAACATAATAAGTAAGTTGTACATATTGTTTTTGTTTAATAAATAATGTACACACAATAGTAAATGATAACTGGAATAAAGGAGAAATGAATAGTGACCCACTTTGATATTCAATGTTCAAATGTCGTGAACTCGGCCCCATTCTTTTACTCACATATTTTATTTCAATATGAGAGCAAGTAAACATCGAGATATTAATTTATTATCTGACAGTCATTTATCATCAACCTTTATAATTATAGTGTAGGTATAATAACCATAATTGCAGTGCCTTGTTATTAAATAATAATAAAAAATTAAACGATTTAAAAGGCAAAGTAACCAATTGGTAGGTACATTTTTATATTTCTTCGGCAGAAACTTTTCATTAGGTCGTAAAATTACTATTTGGCCAGCAGAAAATTTATAGCAGGAAAATAGGTAAGTACGTCTCATAATTTGGGAAGTTAGGGTACCCCTCTACCGACAGATTCGTTGCGGCCTCTGTTTGGTTGCTCACTGTAGCACCCAGACACTGTACCTACCTAAAAATATAGGTCGAGCACACTTTACGGCACTATATCTACACGTCCTATAGTATAGTACCATAAAATGTCGAGTTGCATGTTAAAGTCTCTTCTAAGATTGAAACACTAACTAGGTAATATTTAAAACAAACTAAGTTCTATAAAAGGCGCCATATAAGCTTGTAATAAAATGCCATTTCCTAATATACCCGCATAGGTAGGTACCTATGCATAATTAGGAAATATAACATTTCAATTGTTGTTACCTACCCAAACAACAACAATGAACTGTTTCTCAATACTACAAATGTAAAAGTTAGGTTTATGTTGGTTCAAGACAGCTTTAAAATGTCATAATATCGGTTTTTGTAGGTAATTAAGAATGTAGAAGGGTCAATGACCGTTATTCTATGTTTATCTATAAACGTCATAAAGTCATAATGGTGGGACCATTAAGATTTCTGTGGGTGGGACCAACTCTTGTTTTACCTAAACATTAGGCGCCTACCTTACGTAAAACTATAAATATATTACCCATAAGCTATATGTAATAGCATTATTATTAGTATTTAATAGCATTACCCAAACCCTGTAACCTCGTTTTTCTTAATAAACTTTATTATTTAATATTATGTAACGAAATATGTATTCAATAAACGCCAAATTGGTTCTAAACTTTGACTGACAGAGTGACAGGTCTATCCTCAGGTGTAGTGACACTCAGACTGTTGGTTCCAGGTGCTGACGTACGTGGCGGAGATAACGCAGCCTCACCTGCGAGGCGCGTTCACAGCCACCAGTTCGCTCTGCATCATCCTCGGGGTCTTCACGCAGTTCCTCTTCGGGATATTCATGTATTGGAGAACTGTGGCGCTAGTCAACATTGCTTTCACGGTTTGTTCCAATAATTAATAATTTAGGTACTCGTACGTACTCGTACCTATACAAATCTAAGTACTACTAGTACTTTTGTATACAGTGTGTTAGGCACCGACGCACAAACGAATACGACGAAAAATTCCACCACTAAGGGTCCAGCATCATGTACTGGATCCATGGTACTTATTCGTTTGTACGTCGATGTCAGACACACTCTGTATTTTGAGTATATAACTTTATTTTTTCATTGCATTTTAACCAAAAACTTGAGGAAGAACTTACTCTATTAGATACAGACTATTTAGTAAGTCTACCTATGTGCCATCTGCTAAATAGTAGTAATTAGGTAGTACCCACTATCTCTGTCAGCTATTAAAATCATTAGAATATGAACATACAATCGATATATTGTATGGAACGAACAGAAGCATGGTCATCATAAGCCGTATCGCAGCCATGACCCCGACCATAGATATAAAAAAGAACCGGACAAGTGCGAGTCGGGCTCGCTCACTGAGTTTCGTACCCACTTACCTATGAAAACAGTTTCTCAAATCGAGTCCTGAAGATTTAAAAAAAAAATCCTATGTAAGTAACCTATTAATTTTGATTCTTTCCATATTTTTGCGATATAAACGGCTGTAGGTACCTATCTTTTTTTTGTTAACTTACTTTGATTCTTGAACTGTTTAAAGGGACAGCGGACCTAAGTATAATTATGGTTTTAATTTCAACTTGATACCTCCACGCGTTTTTGAGATAAAGGGTCTTGACAGACAGACAACAAAGTGATCCAATAAGGGTTCCGTTTTTTGCCTTTGTGGTACGGAACCCTAAAAAGTATGTTCTTATATCTATGACCCTGATGTTTATGTTTCGTCGTGCTGTGGATGCGCGAATAAGCAAGAAAATTGGACGAAAAACAAAATGCTTTTAAAAACTGTTTGTTATAGATAATTTATAACATACTAGCTTTTGCCCACGGCTTCGCTCCCGTCAAATGACTACCCTACCTATCCTACCCTACTACCTTCCCTACCTACCCTACACTACCCTACCTACCCTACACTACCCTACCTACCCTACCTACCACTTTATATGTTCTGTGCTATCTACCCTACACTAATACCCTACACTACCCTACCCTACCTATACCTACCCTACTCTACCCTACCTACCATACACTACCCTACCCACCGTACACTAACGATAAATAGAAGACCTAAAGTTTTGTATAATTTTTTTCTCTCCTTTTAAACCTTCCCTAGACCTCCACGAACATTTCAAGACCAAGATAAGATAAATCCGTTCAGCCGTTCTCGAGTTTCAATCAGACTAACGAACATCAATTCATTATTATTTATATAGATTAGTGTAAATAAACTTGACATTGGCTAAATATACAAACCGTGCGAAGCCAAATAGAAGAAAATTAAACTATGTTCTGCGGAAGTAGTCACGTCAACATTATAATGCCTGACCAGCGGAATTATTCAAAAGAGTTACCGTGGCCTAGGAACTAGAAAGCAAAGAGTAACGGAACACAGGGAAAAGGAACACATGTGCACTCAATCCACCCGGTTAATTTCACAAAAAGAGGCTTAATCCCAAATCTTTTTATGCCGATAACCTAATTATAGGTAATTGCTGCGCAAATAAAATGATGTTTTGTTTGAAGATACTAGCAGTGATCGCGTTGTGCTTCGTGCCGGAGTCTCCACACTGGCTGGTGTCCAAGAAACGCCACGAAGAGGCTAGGAAGGTAAGTACAAACAAACTGACTCCATCACGAAACTTGACAGTCAAGTAAAAAGTATTGCTAAATCTTGCAAAATATAAATACGGCCAAGTGCAAGTCGGACTCTCACACGAAGGATTCCGTACTCTAAAAATGGCAATAAAATATAAAACGGTTTTTGTATGCGAGCCTCCATAAATACCTACCCTATAGTATTATTGCTCAAATGTTTATTAGGTACCTAAAATGGGGTTGTCCCTATTCACCCTTAAGTCCCTATTCACCCCATTTTACCGATACCTATAGTATAGCATAATGTACCCACTGCTGGAACTTAGAGCTCCTCTCTAAAAGAGGGTACGGGGCGTCATACACCACGTTTGGTGGATGTTACAAGTCTTAGAATTTTTGGTTCTGGGTTATGCCGATTTCCTCTTTCCTTTTGAGAGCAGTGGTGACGAAATAAATTACACAAATAAAGCTCCTGGCTGGGTTTGAACCTGCGACCTACAACTCGTAAGTCCAAGCCCTTACCACAGGGCCACCACTGCTCTTTTATTTGGTGTAAAGGCTTTAATATGTTCATAAATAAATTTCAGAGTTTGCAATGGCTCCGTGGCTGGACCACTCCTAGCGCTGTGGAACAAGAACTAAGAGACATTCAAGTCCTATTTCAACGGGAGAAAAAAGGTTAGTAACATTAAAAGTCTTTATAGGAATATCTCATATTTATTAGACCATACTTTACCAACCTTTTACGAACTAAGCAGTAATTAAGCCCTTTACAAGAGAACAACATTTCAATGCCTCTTTAAATAGATAATATTTAACTATATCAATTTTAAGTTTGTCTATTATTTATTATAAATTTTAATAAATATGAAATTTATAAAAAAAAAAATATCTTTCTCTGTAATCGTGCTCCTCGTGCTCGTGGTTGAGAGTCGTGATTATTAATTTTATTGTTTAAGGACCCCCATTAGCTTTTGAACCCCCAACCGTCCCCGCAATAGCTCGCCCGGCAGGAACCCTGAAACAGAAAAGTCAAATGAAAAAAGCGCGCCATCCACACAAAAAAATCACCTATAGTAAAAAACCTCCCAGACTTCAAATTGTCATATTTTCATAGATTTTTTGGCCCTCCCACTATTGGAAATCTATGTATTAGACTGTATTGAGTTGAGAGGCAAGATCTTAAGTAGTTGATTTGTTCCAGATCTAACTGACGTTGATGAGACAATGGCTGAAAAAATGTCGTATTACGTGAGAAAAAGCTTCTTGCTGCCGTTTTTCCTGGTGTCGTTCACGTTCTTCGTAGGCCATTTCAGTGGCATGACGACCTTACAGGTAAATTAAATGTTTTTTACAACTAAAATGAACTATAGCACTAAGTATAGGGTCCCGACGAGCTATGCCATACCTAGGGCAGCGCCAGCGGGCACTGGCACTGGGTGCAGACCATGGAGGGGAAATTATCAAACCAGGGTGAAGTCTCGTATCGACGGATGATGGGTGTTCAAAGACATGTCAGCAATCGGAGAGGCTCACTAGGGCCAATGCCTGCCATAGCTGCGGGATTGTTGAAAATTTGCTCTGGCTTCAGAGCCACGCAAAGGGCTACTCATACTGAAGGAAAAAACGTGTGTTAGTCAGTAAAAGTATCTATGATACTCTGACACCCCTTCTCGCTTCACCCAGGCCGAGAGATTTTCCCACAAACTTGGTTTATCTTTGTCCATTATTTTTGACTACAAATTATGAGGATAGTTCCATACTTATTATTAAGTAAAATCTTTATATTACAGACGTACGCAGTATCGATATTCCAAATGCTGAAGGCGCCGATCGACAAGTACTACGCGACGCTGATCCTCGGCGTGCTGCAGATCGTGGGCGCGTGCGCGTGCGTCTTGCTGATACACTACACGGGCAAGCGACCCCTCACGCTGCTGTCCACGGCGGGCGCGGGCGTCTGCTGCTTCCTCGTCGCTATCTACGACATTTACATCAAAATGGTAAGACTCAATAACTAAGAAAATAGGGTGTTCATCATCACATCACCAGTCGCCGTCACTTAGCCCTCAGGTCTTTTCCTTTAAAAACGTATACAGTACGGCCTTTATAAGTTGGCGAGCCTGAAGTTAGGCTCTGCGAATTTTAGCGTTTGAAAACTCATACAAAAATAAAGGTTTAAAAAAAAATGCCAATAACACTTTTTGACAGCAATAGCAACTGCAAATTGCATTTATTTTTTTAAAACCCTTATTTTTGTACGAGTTTTCAAGCGCCAAAATTCGCAGAGCCTAACTTCAGACTCGCCAACTTATAACAGCCGTACTGTACGTGACGTTGACGCCTAACTTTTGACGTTGACTGTTATCATACGCGTTTTACCTACCAAATGACTAGACCTAACGCCTCATCGCTGGCACCAGGTGAACATCATTTTAGAACATCTAACTTGATTGTACAGGGAAGAGGATGTGTGGAGATTCACATTCACATCGCATCTGTGTGTGTAAACTATCTTTCATGACACCGAGCTCGTAGAGTTTACTTAGATTTTACACAAAGTGTACGTACGTGAATCGTGAAACTACACACAACATAAAACTACCTAATAAGTAGGTGCCTAACTGAAAACCTAAGCGCCTGTTTCACAATGTCCGAGTAGCCACTACTTCCCGAATAAATTCAAAAATGGAACAGAATTTGTATGAAATTATCTGCCAAGTAAGATATTGGCAACTTAATCATAGGTGGTGAAATAGGCCCTAATACTAATAGTAAAAAGTAATCTTAATATATATAAATCTCGTGTCACAATGTTTGTCCTCAATGGACTCCTAAACCACTTAACCGATTATAATAAAATTCGCACACCATGTGCAGTTCGATCCAACTTGAGAGATAGGATAGTTTAAATCTAAAAAAAAAAGAGTTAGGTAAAGTAGGGTAGTGTAGGGTAGTGTAGGGTAGTGTAGGGTAGTGTAGGGTAGTGTAGGGTAGTGTAGGGTAGTGTAGTGTAGCGTATTGTAGTGTAGGGTACTGTAGGGTAGTGTAGGGTAGTGTAGGGTAGGTAGGGAAGGTAGGGTAGGGTAGCGTAGGATATGTAGGGTAGTCATTTGACGGGAGCGAAGCCGCGGGTAAAAGCTAGTAGCAGTATATAAATTAACTCACTGATTTTGATTTATATTTGCAGAACGGTTTCACAGAAAACATGGAAGTAACAAATGGTACTTTGACTGCGATAAACGCTACTTCAGCGGACATGCTTGAGGAACCGGTGAGTTCCGATTATTTATTTATTTTATTTAAGGACAACCAACAAAACATAGTTAGTGTCTTGTATCCTTAGCATGTATCATGGTGTACCTATACCATGAAAGCTGGGGTAAGGGTACTTGTTAGGTCCATGAATGGTCACTAGCACTCGTTTTCAATAAGCTATCTAGCTAAGTATCTACGTCTCTATCTAGTTGCAGCTACTAAAGATAAACAAATCTATCCTTTTGCCCTTACTTGCTTTCCTATAACCTACCGACGGATAGCATTTCCTACCAAAAGTTGTGGATTAATAGATATCTATCTCTCTGCGGGGATAGCTATCTGTCTATGAACTGCGGTAGGTTATTGAAAACGTGCGTTAGGCGATTCTCACATCGATCGGTCTGTCTAAATAGTCAAACCACAATATTTTTGCCTACATCAGATTTCATTGTACCCTAATAATAAATAACCACTTGGGTTATTTATTGACTTTTCAGGCAGACTTTAGCTAGTTTTACTTTTTACATAAGTGCTTAAGTTTATTAAATAAAACATGTTTTTTCAGCGGAACCCGTACTCGTGGATACCCATGACCCTGCTCATGCTTTTAGCCTTTATTTCACACACTGGGTTGAGATTGATGCCATGGATTCTCGTCGGAGAGGTAAAATATTGATTTAATTATTTTTAATAGCTTTATAGGTTCACACACAAGGTGTGAGAGATAGGAATGCAAACAGTGACGCAGGTCCACTGAGGGTTGGTCCAAACCAGCAGCATAACCACGCGATAAGGGTCTTGCTGCAAAGAGGAATTCATAATTCCTCTTTGCTTCCTTGACCAGTTTCCGCAGTCGCTTTGTAAAACTTTTATTATTGAAGATACATACTTTTTATCTGATGCATGCGTGGTGTCTAGGAGTGGACAACAACGTACAAATCATCAATCGACACTTCCAGCTCTAAGAGAGAGTGTCAGACTTCTAGTTACTGACCGAACGAGTGCCGTCAAAAAGTGCTTTTAAAAACAGTTACACGATAGTAGTTTGCTGTAATGATTACAAATCTTTTCTAAATTTTCTGTGAATTTCACCAAGATTTTTCGAATGTAAACATGCTGTAAATGGTGTCGTATGGGTCTAATTATCGAGTGGAACTTGTCTGAGCTTATAAGTACCTACACAATTGCGACACAGCACAGAGCCTGCAGTGTATCAAGTGTATGATGCATTGTATACAGAGAATATAGTTAGTTACATTAAAGTACTATATATTGCAAAAAAATAGATGAATGTTCAACTTCAGTATTTTGGGAGCAGTACTTGATTATGGTGAACCGTGGTGGCCCAGTGGTAACGGCCCGACTTACGAGTTGTAGGTCGCGGGTTCAAACCCAGCCAGGCGCATTACTTTGTGTAATTTATTTCATCACCACAGCTCTCAAAACGGTGAAGGAAAACATTGGGAGGAAACCGGCATGTCCTAGAACCAAAAATTCGAAGACATGTGACATCCACCAATCCGCACTGGGCACGCGTGGTGGATTACAGCCCATTCCCTCTCCTAGAGATGAGGCCTATATCCCAACAGTGGGAACTTTACAAGGCCGATAATGCAAAAAAAAAATATTATGTAGTATTGAAATAAATAACATAAACACCATGCCAGCCTGAGTCCGCCTTCCAAAACAGAGCCGATAGTATCTGCCACTACTGTTAATCTGGCATTAGCTTTCCACAAAACCTGTTGGTTTGCGATGTTACACACTCTAAATACTCGTATTATAAAATATACCGGAGGTATTATCTTTTATGACATCGCACACTTTGTGCATTTTGCCGCAGTGACAAATTTAGAAAGTATAGTTCGCATTAGCATTGCACAAAACCTGTTAGTTTGCAAGGTTACACACCCCGCATTGCAAAATATACCGGTTATTATTATATGTGTATTATTATGTAGGTATTTTATGGCATTGCATGCATTTTGCCGCAGTGACGAGTTTAGAAAGTACCAATTTATTAGTTTTTGCTACAAACTTTAGTTTTCCGTCAAAATGCGGGTGCAACACAATCGGTTGTCTTTGCAATATTATGATCGACCCTAACATGGTACCTAGTTCTAAAAAGGCTATGTTAATTGTTGGTTTATTCCTCATTGTGTTTCCAGGTGTTCAGTGCGAAGACGCGCTCGGGCGGCGCAGGCTTCTCTAGCGGAATCGGCTACATATTCGGCTTCCTGACCAACAAGATGTACATCAGCATGGTTGATACACTGTCCATATGGGGCACCTACGGCTTCTACGGTATTGTTTGGTAAGCATTCCATCTTCCAATGACCCAAGCCCATTTAGATATTTATTTTCTACGGGTAGAAAAAAAGGTATAGCCGCCATATCTACAGTCTAATAATACAATAAAATTTTCACCAGTGGATTCTCCCGCGTCATGACCTACAATATTGTATAGCGCATAAAAATTGCATACAGTAAATTTTGGTTAAAATTTTTTCTTTGCCTATATTGAAGGACGAAGTTTGATATAGATGAGTAATTGTCATTGCACTTAATGTCTATAAGGACTGCAATGAGACTCGGTTGCATCAAAATGATTCTCATTAATATTCTACTTAAACATTAATTTTTCAGTTTTGTTGGTGTCGTCGTATTGTACTTCATTTTACCTGAGACTGAAGGCAAGAGGTTGAACGATATTGAAAACCATTATGCTGGTAAAACAAAACTCAGCAATCAAGTTTATAAATCACAGGTTCGTAAGTAATAAGTTTAAGTAGAAAAACCATCTTGCATCATTAAGATGCAAGATGGTTAAGCTAACCTAACCTAACCTAACTAATCCTAACTAATACTATAAATGTGAAAGTGTGGATGTTTGTTACTTAATCACGCAAAAACGGCATAACGGATTTGAAAAAAACATAGGCCACTTTTTATCCCGATTCTTTTTTGTTTAACTTATGACCTCGCAGACGGAGTCGCGGATAGGAGCTAGTAATAAATAAAAAAGATGTCAGTGTCAAAAAATCTATCCACAATAAGAAAGTCTTTGATTTAACTGAAATAAATTCCACCAGTATAGGATAATAAACTAACTAGTGTGTTATTTTTTTACAGAAAGGCCCGCAAAAAGACGTTACAAGAATGCACGATCTCAAGGGCTCTACGAATCCCGCATTCGAAGGCGACACTTCAAAGTTATAGTTGAAGTAAAAGCTTCTGTTTTTACTCGCTTCCTGTCGATCTATTGTTGTGACCAATCAGTGCTGAGAACGACGGCGACGGGCGACGGCCAACACTCAGATACCACGCAGCAACGACATCATGGCGGACAGCGCGATTCATATTTATTTGCCAAAAAGAGATCCAAAATTTTAAATAAAACGATGGTGTATTTACAGTTAGTCACCTACCCGTAGCAGCATAGCATGACGAAATAGCTCTAACCCTTCCCTGCATACATAGCTACTACACTGTAAGCTAAAACGAATCATAATTCTAGTTAATTGGTGAATTTCGGTCGAATATTAAATTTCATCTATTCCCGTTATTACCACCGACTTTGTGTTCACAAGTGGTGACAAATGGAGAAAACTTTCCATTCATTGCCAATTGGGACTTTGAGACAACAGTACATTTTGATACAAGTGGAGAAACTTTGTCATTGCGACCGAGGTGGTATTTACCCGAGCCGCAGATGAGGATGGTGCCGAATGCTGCAGTGACAACTGTATCAAACGACGTTTTTCAATGTAGTTAAGAAGAAATAAAATAATTTTTGTAAAAGTATTAAGTTATGAAATGTGCAATATAAAAAAATAAGTATGAAGCTGGAAAATTCAAATATTTGTGGAAATAGAACAGATAAATGTTAATTTGTTGGTACAAGTTACTTATTGTTTAAATAATCACGACAATATTCTGTTCATAAAAATTTCATTATAATTAATATATTATGGTCCTAAAATCATCCGCATCATCAAAATCACCGCCACATATAGAGAATTGAACATCATGTTTATTGTGATCTGCAACGCAATTCTACGTTTTGATTTTTAAAAATATTCACAACAGATTAAGTACTTATTTTTGCGATTTTTGTGGCTGATCGTTACTGTTAGGTACATGTTGTGCGCTGTGTGGGTGCAGAGATGAGCCCTTGTGTCGAGTAGGAATATACCAAGAAATATCTGTGATCAATATTTATATTTTTAAGTTCGTTTGTAAAGGTGCAGTGAGGACTGGGCAGAAATAAATGAAAACAGAACTTGAAGGTGAAACTACGGGCTCGAGTGTGGCTATATTTTCGGTAGATGGCGTTGAAGACATCTTTTTTTGATTTTAGTTTAATTAAGGGAGCTTTAAATGGTATCCGATTTATTGAACTTAGTCAAACTGTTCTGTATATTGCCATAGCCATAGTGCTCAAGTAGGTATAGTGCTATGCCTACTACAGCACCTTAGTTCGAGTCATCGCTACGCTCGGGCCCGTAACTTTTTCACCTTATGTAAAGCTATATTCACAACTGTGTTAACAATTTGTTACTGACAGCGCCTGTATGTTGTACCACTCAGTAAGGATGATTTCGTAAAGCAAATGTTAGCACAGTTGTACAGTACGTTTTGAATGACACCTTCGCAAATTAATAAATAAGTATCAACCTATATAAATAATAGTGTTTAAATTGTTTTATTATTTATTTCTCGTTAATTTTCAGATCAGAACAGTGGTAATGGCCTGGACTTACGAGTTTGAATCCGCGACCTATACCTATCGCGGGTTCAAACCCAGTCTGGCGCTTTGTGTAATTTATTTCATCACCGTTGCCGTTGCCCTCAAAACGGTGAAGGAAAACATCGTGGGCAAACCGACAAAAATTCGCAGACATGTGGCATCCACCAACCCGTACCTACTGGGCCCGCGTGGAGTGGATTACGGCCCATCCCCTCTCCCAGAGAGGTGGCCTGAGTCCCAGCACAGAAAATTATAAGGCTGATACTAAGCCATTTTCTGATATACAATTTAACAGTAGATAAAGAGGAAATAAAAAATTTAAGACACTGTTATTATTTGTGTTGAATACAAGATTTCAGAGATTTTGTTGTCATATAATCCTAACCTAATTAATATATAAATTCCCTGGAAAGACGTAGGCACAATGTGTGTGTAGTTGCTTACACTTGACACATACCGATTGCCTATCAAAAAGAAAGTATTCGGTGTAACTGGAAACCAAAAGTTGTCAATTGAAGACAGCTAATAGCTACAGCTAAATTAACAAATTTTCAAAGAACTGTACGGCACTGCGCAAACGGACGAGTTATAATGGAAGTCTGTAAATAAGGTTTTCATTACTCATACTCTGAAAGAAGGTCTGTAGTTACCTGAAAATCGGGTTGAATTGAAAGTAGTATTTTTCATCCCAAATATTTAAGAGTCGGACTCGCGCACTGAGGGTTCCGTACCAATTTACCTACCTATGAAAACAGTTAAATTCTTGAATTGAGATTTTTCAAAACGCAATTTTTTTTTTCTTGTGACGTAACAACAAATTTTCAGTTTTCAGACTTTTTTAATATTTGTGCCATAATAATTATGACCTTGCTTCATGTCTTTCAGGATTCTAGGTCAACGCGAAGTACTCTAAGAATTTAGATTCCTTTGACAGTGTCGAATTGTACGTAAAAGCGACATAAGTAAATGGGAATACTTATCTTTTTTTTTCGTCAACTTACAAGTTTTGAGAAGATTTTTGCACAGCTTCAAGGGAACGCAAACCTGAATATATGGGCAAACACTATTGTTGTTGCTTCTTACAATGTAGATAAATAATGGCAAAACCGTATTTAAAAAATAGAAATTGAAATAAACTTTTAGTTGTGTTTGTGTGCCGTGTCGGCAGGAATGCCATCCGTCCGGGTTTCCTTATCCGTTCAGATTTGTTCTGGTTTAAAGGGCTTCCAGGGTTCATCATAATTAAAATAAAACATATGTAAGTATTGTTATTTTAAATAAAAATGTGTAGGTGAAATGGCGTAGGTATGTCACCATTGTTTAAACTCGAGATCAATCATTTACAATGTCGGTTAGGTTAGGTTAGGACAGAGCTGAAAAGCCAAAAGAAATATATCTTTTATAAAAATCCTACTTACACAAATCAGTCCAGTCAGGGCCTTTACAGTAACACATAAAAAATTCTAAAACTGTAATCGGATCTAAATACAAAGAAGTGAAATCGATATCTCTATAAAAATCGGGAATTATAGTAGGTAGGTAACCGATTTATTTGGCCCCATCTCTTTTTCTCCATCTGTCAAAACTGTCAAACAGTATCTTATAGATTTGACGGGCAAGAAAAACAGAAATGAGGGTATTTTAATACTCTTACGGCCCGACTCAGGGACATTCATTAACGTTAATCATCACTTAAGGGCGCTTTTACATTTTTTCTTAAATTTGAGCGTTTTGACAGAAATGCCATTACAACACAAAAGAACTGGCATCATCTTATAGTAATTTTGACATTTCCTGTGTCAATATAGTCTCAGGGTATAAAAAACAGACGATAGGTAAATTAAACGACGGGCGGCAGCAGTCGCGCTCGATTTTTGCATTGCATACAAAAATTATTTAAAAATATTATTTAACTTTTAAATAGCCCAATTTATTTTTTTCAAGATACATAGAAATACCACCTTAGTTAGTTAATTTTTTTTATTTGAGTTTGGATTATAATTTCGTAGATAAAAATTGTAGTTTCGTACGGAAAACTGTCAGTAGATCTTGGTTTTACAGAATTATTTTTGGTGTATTACTTTATGAATAGTAATAAAGTGGTTTCAGCACTCCAATGTAGAAGATACAGTTGTATCATAGACATTTTTATAAATGATTAAACTTTAATATCTTCGGTGTACCAAGGCGTCAAAAGATACCCAAAAGCAATATTTTATAAAACATCCTTTGCGGAGACAAGGATTTTACTGATGTAGGTAAACAAATTCAAATATTTATTTAAAGCACTCCCAAGATAAGTTATCAAACTTTCTTATCCATATTTTTGTTTTTTTTTTATGGCTATATCTAAAGCATCGTCACACGTCAAAAATCGGATAAAACGCTGAAATTCATCAAAAATTGTGACAGCCCTCTTAAGAAATTGTCACATTGACAGTTTTACACAGTTTTTCAGTGAAGGTTTGACAATACTTAACTTTAATGGACGCTAATGAACCATTAGCTGGACTATGCGTTCGGCCGTTATTTCTTTATTTTCGCGGAATCATTCCGAAACGGGGGTATTAGGTGGATGTGAGATCTGCAACGTTGTTCTATCAGTCATACTAAGTTTTTATTGTTTTTAGAGGATATACTTATTTAACAACATCAACGACCTAACATGGATTTGAAATTGTATTAACTTCACAATGATTAACGGCTTACTATATTTTTCTAACCGTCATAATAAGTTTTAATTATTTTGAGAGGATATATTAACAACATCAAAGACCTAAAATGGATCGTGTTCGCCATTTCAATTTTAGTTTGTAAGAAAGATAGGAACAGAGACTGGTCATGGGATAATCCTAGACATTTAGATTTTCATCATCAACAACATCGGGCTGAGAACGTGTGTCTTCCTGCTTCGAAAGCTACATTGATTGTTGGAAAAGTGTGATCATGAAATAGCACCCATTGATAAAATATAAATAGAATATTGAAGGTACACCTATCCGAAAAAAAAACAATTTTCCCGCGGGTACCTTTTGCTCATATTTTGTACTTTTACCTGCTGTAGTAAGTACAACATAGTGACTATTGTCGCAGTCGTAGACGCAGTTTCGACGAAGATTTCAATTTAATTATACCTATTGAATTTATCATGAATACAATTAGTTCAATTGATTATAATAATGCCATACGTACAAAACGACGCAGATCTTCTACGAAACAAAGTCAGGATTATGACAGATGTGGAACTAGTCCCGTTCCAATGCTAGCTGACTGGAATTTAAACCCGGAGGGATATCACACTATGCCATCAAACAGTTCGGAACAACAGCCACCTGAAGAATGGATTCCTGAGTGTCATCCAATTGGTTGCGATTGCCACGAGTGCGCAGTACCAATATCACTTCAACAGCTCTACTCTATCTTTGAACCAGGTAAGTGTCTAATTCATAGAAGTCTCAATATGTTCGCGAGTTCTACCGAAGACTCATGTGTTGAAAGAATGTTTATTCTAAGTATGTACTCATGCCTTCTGTAGAAGGATGTAGCATTCATAAGCATAACAATATTCTGTAGGTACCTACCTACCTACATTTTATGTAAGTATCTGTTTACAGATAAGTACCTACACTAAACAAATGTAGGTAAATCAACTTTCAAGTTTGTGTTTTGCTAGGTACAAACTTTATAAGAAAATGCTAAGTTAATTCAACAGTGCTGTAATTGATATCATAGCTTAGTCACCAACGAACGGCAGAATATTATGATCATAATATTCATAATTCACCTAACAACTTTCTACAATATTCTGACAAATAAATAAATGCATTCTACAATAAACAAACTGATTTATACCTACCTACCGATGAACCATCGCTAAACAAATAGGTAGGTAAGTATAATTTTAATTTTCTTATTTACTTTACCAATTTATAAGGAACATCATTTTCATCAAAGGATTGACAAGAATATCACTAAAGTGCATTAAATGGTAGATAGTTAGATACGTCCTATTTAGTTTTTCTGAATTATTGGCCATTACTTTTATAAAGCCGGGTACAGACTACGCGATAGCAAAGAAACAATTGAAACAAACAATAGTAAAAAAACACAAATTAATAGTAGATGACAGATAATATAATATACTAGCGTAGTAGAACGTTTAACCGAAGGCGACATAACGGTTCGATCACATTTGACCGTAACCTAACCCAACTGTGTTCCGGTAGGTATACCTACATTTTGTTTTGCCCAGTGTTGTCAGACGAGTGCGAGTAAATTATCGTGTGAGAGTTCGATAATTATCGTACCAGATGAAAAATTATCGTACAACTGCCAATACCGTGCGAAAGCCGCTATATCGCAAGACTAGAAATAGGACAGGAATTTAAGGATGTCGTGAAATTTAACAAATAAAAGACCCCATTTAAGTATTTTAACATCTATCATCATCATTTTATATACTTAGTTATATAAAAATCAATTGCTCTTCGTTAGTCTCGCTAAAACTCGAGAACGGCTGACCGTATTTACTTATCTTGGTATCGAAATGTTCGTGGAGGTCTAAAGAAGGTCTAAAAGTTGAGAAAAATTCGAAAAAAAAATGGCATTATTTAAGAATAGGATCGTCTGATTCAAAATCACTGTTCGTTTCTATCTCTGCAGCAGCGCTAGACGTTTTTGGATACAGGACTGCAGAAGTCATTCCAGAAGCTTTCAGTCAAATGCGAATTTTCTATATTTAGATGATTCGAAGGCACTTGATACTAAATAGTCTTTTCACCCGAATGCGAGGAAGGGTTGGAAATTATAGTATGTACTTTCGCAAAAGGAATCGGCCAAAAATCTAGAGCAATGTTTTCTTTGTTGAATCTAGGCAAACATCCAATGTGCTGGATCCACAACCAATACCTATCAAATATTCAGAATGCTTTTAGAGCACTCCTGTAGGTTGTTGTTGAGTAATTGATGTTTTGGAAATATAATATGTATACTCATTGCACAGTTCTTATTTTACCTGGATTTGCTGAGGCAGACAAAGACTGCAAAGTTTTTATGTTAGTCTGAATCTTATGATTTAGTACATAAGCATATCACAGGGTCAGGGAATCAAGCACTAACCCATCATGGCCCATAACTTTATTTGTGAGGAACCTACGGTTCCACATTAGTATAACCATAAGTCATCTGTTTTGAAATCAAAACCAGCAATAAAAAGGCAGTAGGTAATGGTCACAGTCAGACAGACTGCTTTGAGCTGTTTGCAAACGCACCTAAGGATTTTGGTCTCGGGATGGGATTATTATTGCCAGATCCCCTGATAGAATCTGACATAAGGTTTCTTCTGTGCCTTACCCCTACCTTAGAAGACAGAAGATATAGCTGATTTGCTGCAGCAAGAAGCAGGTTAGGTAGTAGTGTGTCCAGAAATTAGTAAATTTTATATGTATGAATAATTTTCTACTAAGCTAGGTACTTCATAATTTTATTTTGATCCGGGTGATCTCCACAACGGCTGGACAGGTTTTGATGAGAATTACAAAAGGATACCTATAGCTAATGTTATAAAAAGTAAATTAAACTTCCTTGTTATTTTTCCAAGAGGAACAGAACTTAATACCTGGTGGGAAGACCAAAGGTTTTTAACTTCATTTGCATGGAAGTTGCTAGTTGTAACATATTTATGATGTATGATGTGCTTGGGGTGACAAACTACAAATAATTTTATTCCTTCCTGACTTAGACCTGGTCTAAGTGGCTAAATGTCTAATGAGCAGTGAGTCTAATTAGCAAAATGCCCATGTAAGAAACCATAACTAGCAGATGGTCTTTATAGCAGAACACTCATTTAGCGAACCATCATTTTTAACGTTTGAATCCCCAACCGGTCCTTTGAGACCGCGCTGTTATTGTTCCACTATTGTGTCTCGTTTGCAGGTATCTGAGTAACTACAATGTGTACAATATACTCATGATAGAATGTAAAATTCATTTGTAAATTATATTTAGTTTTATAAAAATAACCTGGGCTAAGTAGCTAGCAGCCTCAACATTATTAGAATATTAGGTGCACAAATTCTCCTGCACTTATTCACTAAATATCGTATTCAAATGGCCAGCCAATATTTGTCAAAAATACAAAAGGAGTAACTTTTGCGCCCTATAGTCCTATCACATACCCACAAAACGAGACACAATAGTAAAACAATAACAGCACAGTCTGAGCTATGTAACCTTTGAGTGTATTGTTTGTGCATAAAATATATTATAGGATAGTTTATTATATATGCCAATGACTGTAGCCAACAATGCTAGTCCAATATTTCGTGTTGTATGGAGAAGGTAGCAGAGGTCAACTGGAACATAGTCCGACAATATTTGTGTTTTCAAGAAGACCCAATCTTAACCCTTTTTGCCAAACACCCTTATTAACTTATCACATACCAGCGGAACGAGACACAATAGTACGACAATAACAGCATGGTCTCGTGCGACCATTCGGGGATTCGGGAACTAAGATGATAATAGCAGTCCTGCAGTGTTTGGTAAAGATTATTTAATTCTATTGATAAGAGTAATCTCATAATCACATTTAATGGCCATCATGTCAGTTTCAAAATCCTGATTGCTGAGGTTGAATAAGCCTTCACAGGTTCCTGGTCTCTTGTCAGGTAGGGGTACGCCCATAACTCAAGTTAAAGCTATTCAAATCAATATGAACTGCTAACAGCTGATAGAATGGCCTAGGTGTCATAGCTAGAATAACTATAGACCAAAGAGTCTGTATATATTTCTATATATTGATAATTATGAGTGTGTTAAATTTTGTGCCTTAGGCACAAAAATTTGTGTAGACATTTTGAGAACCTGACGATTTGCTAAATGTGCACTCTGCTAGTTGGTTGTACTGCTACATGGGCTTGTTGCTAATTAGACTTACTGCTCATTACATGTTTCACACTGTTGCATGTTTGGCTATTTAGACCTTTAACCTATCACATACCCACAAAACGAGACACAATAGTAAAACAATAACACCGCGGTCTCATAGGACCGGTGAGGGATTCATGAATTAACTATCTATACTAAATCTTACTAAGCGCATACAGGAACTAAATAATATACACTATGTATAATTCCACACAACCGTCATCCAAAAATGTGGCACATACAACACCACATAGAATGACAATGTTTGGGGCAAAGACCAAACCCGCCCTTTGGCCATACAGTATCAATCAAACTGCAAGATATACCCATGAAAAGGAACGCATTTAAACCCTACGACCTAAGCCTAAGCCATCTGATCTTGGCAGCCCCAGCATTGAAGCAGGCAGATCCAACCTTATCAAGAACTATAAATGGAGCAAGGGTGTCGACACAGGTAGCATCCACATCAGAGGCATAGCCACTTTCCTCGGACTCTTCCCATCGTGTAATACCAAGCCGCCAGGCATCGTATAATACCAAGCTGCAAGAATGCCGGTTGACACAACAGCTTAACAATTACTATAATTGATGCTGTCGTGCTATGCTATGCGGTCTTGCAGTAGGATAGGCCATGATGCCCAAGGCTGTCGATAACTTAATTTCTAATGTGGAGCAATCAGGTGCGCCTAAGCTTTGGCAGATCGCAAGTCGCAACGATGCTACAGCCATACCATTATCATTCCATTTGGCCGATGATCGATGACGGAAGTTTCTGACCAGTGCCTGGCGCTACAAACCTCTGCCTCTGCCATACCCCACAGCTAACAGTTTTGTACAACTTCCAACTGGCTTCAAAGTTCAACTTAGATATTTGTTTTGAATTTTTCTAAGATACCACTGACAGCTGTCATACTCACGTGGAAAATTTAGTGATGTTTCGTGTTTGGGATATTCGATATTTATCGATTCATTTAATTCACATTGTTTCAATACGATATATCGAATAGCTCTTATATTTGAGAAAGTTAATATTATACTTGATAAATGTAACTATTTTCAGAATATTTGAATAAATTATACCTTATGTAAATTAAACCAGCTAATGGTAAAAGGTATGATGATTGATGTAGGTTATCTTTTGTCCTAACCATTATTGTCCCACTATTGTGCAAATGCCTCCTCCAAAACCCCTCCTCTATCTATTAGAAGTAGATTGCCTACCTTCTATTAATAAAATATAATAAATTCAAAATAAAAGCAACTAAAACATTACCTATCTGATTCAGAATTAGTTGTGTTATTGATAAATAGTAGTGACAGCTCTCAGTCCTCACTTAACAAAATATATATCATCATTGTCCGGTTGGAAAAAATGTGCTAGTATTGGAAAAAATGAACGAAAACGTCGTTTAGTCTGTGAACTGAACTTGGAATATAAACATATTACAAACAACAACAATAATTGAAATCAAGATTTTAATTGTGTCGTGAATGTGTATACTACAGTCTCGTGGTGTGATAATTACGTTTTCTTTACATCGATTAGCGCAGCACAAACTTTCGCTAGTTAGTACTCGCCATGACTGATAATCTTATGTCGAACAAGCTGTTGGCGTTCCTACAACAGAAGCTGAATGTTATGAGCAAGGTTTCCGTAGTATTGATTTGCGCAGTGAACTTCAGCGAGGAGGACATAGCTGCTGCGAAGCTGTTGCTGTTCAGCGGGCTGAATACGCGTCACAGTTACCAACCTGTAGACATTGTGATTGTGAGACTAAGAAAAGCCTGCAGGATAATAATATGATCACGCGTTTCGAGGAGACCGCCCCTAACGACATGCCCAAGTTTGTGGCAAAGGAGCTGCTTAAACTCCCTCCAGTCATCTTTAATCATGTCGATGTAACAAGCCTTTTGAAATACACTGTTTTTCCTAGGGCTAGTCTCACGGATGCACTAGTAAAGTTGAACGCATATCAGAAAACTGTCGCTAATTTGCATAAGTAATTTGAAGAATCGCGGAACAACACGATAGCAACTAGGTCGTCAGTCCCGCATCTAACGTAAACTCGCGTTATGGAGCCGACCTCAATATATTGTCACCGGCGTATTCATCGATTGCTGAGGTTGCAGAGCGCACGGTCAACTTGGTGCCAGTCACCGAGGCTCCTCCATCCAGCGCCGCCTTTGGCCCCGCTGCTTGTTCATACAGCTCCAGCGAATCCTTTCTCGTAGGGATTTCGCTAGCGTCACCGCGCGCACCCCTAACAGGTGGCAATCTTACACCTGTTGCTGGCAATTCGAAGACCACAATTAAAAATAACGATAAACCGTTGTCATTATCGGTGCAAAGGAGGAACCGTCGAATGCAAACCTTCAAGAACCATTGCGGTACAGTACCTGCAAGCATAAGTCTGACCTGATGAGACCCCGGTTGTTATTTAAAGTTTCTAAAGCGCTCAAAACTACCAAAGTCCAAAGAGCCAAGCAAGGCTCCGTCGCGTCGACCGGTCCTCCGGTAACATCGGGGTTTATATATTACCTACTCCTTCCCCGGCGGACTCAGTTACGCCTTAGAGGCAACAAATAAGTATATTTTGGATTTTTCGGTCGAACAGGATCTATGTAACCTCTCTCCGTCTTCTGATTCGAAGCTACGTCCCCACCAATTTTCAACCAAATTAGTTCAGCCGTTCTTGAGTTATACATAGTGAAACTAACAAAACTTTTTTTTGATTCATATGGAAATAATTTACCTTTTAATTTATTTAGGATAAAAAGATATTACATATTTAAATGTCATTTTCATTGTCATATATAGATTTATTACACAATCACAATTTGGAGTTGTTTACTTAGTAGGATCACATGTTGTAAAAGTTTTGAATTTCACTCTAAAATACCTAGGTATCCAATTTTAGTAATCAATTATTATTTTTAGTCATCACCACAGTCATCACTTACTTGGTTTTGCTGTTACATTTTACTAAGTGTGGTCAAAAACTACATTCTTATAGAAGTTGTAGATAATAATCAAGAAATAATTCGAAATAGTAGTGTGTTTTTATGAAGTTTTTTCTAATAGATGCATGTCGATAAGCACAGTTGTTGAATTATATCGAATAAAAATATCGATTACTTCTAAAGTGAAGTTTTCTTTTCATTTTTGGTGGAATTTAAACTTTGTTTTTTTTTTGTACTTTTAAAGACTTAGCTACTGAGGCTATTAAGGCCAGCTATAATTAAGGTTTTTGTGTTTTTAACTAGGCTTTTGGTACTAACTTCTGTTTGCAGTTTCACCAGCGTTTATCTGGATTTCTTGTGATCTATAATTTTTGTTCTAGTAAATTAATTTTCATTCATTGTCTATTTCGTCCCTGACGAAATATATTTATGCGATATCAGTATAAAGTTTTTGACGTACGACAGTACTTGTTAATTCCAAATCTACACTTAATATAAATTTAATATAATTGAAGGCTCTTTATAATATCTAATTTTTTTTCTACATACCTTTGGAAGTACATTTATTACTATACAATTCATAAAAATTTAGAGTGTTTGTTTGTTCTGGCTTATCTCCATAACGACTGGATTGACAGTACTTTCGCTGACGGATAGTTGATATTGAAAGGGAAGTACTTAACTTTGGCTACTTTTAATTTTCCCATGAGATCGCGATTTTACACTAATCGAATAAATTCTAACATTGCTTAAGTCTATTTTTGCAAAATTACGGTCATTAGGTCATCATCATCTACCTAGCCTTTTCCCAACTATATTGGGGTCGGCTTCCAGTCAAGCCGGATTTAGCTGAATACCAGTATATTTTACGAGGAGCGGCTGCCTACCAGACCTCTACAACCCATAAACTGGGGTAACACGGTACTTCATGGCAAGACTGGATTCAGATTTACTGGCTTCCGACTATCCGTAACAACTGCCAAAGATCTACAAAGGACAGCCAGGATGTACGGCTTAACGTGCTTTCCGAGGCATGGAGGAAACTCGGTATGTTAAGATAGTGATCCCGAGAGTAGGTTCCCTTGGGATAATTATGTACTATCAACAAAAAATCCGAAGTCGAACAATATATTTGACGTCGACCAAAATATAAATGTTTTAAATAACCAAAAAGGTTGTCCTTATATAAATATACACGTTTCACTCACGTTTGTGGTTACTGCTCCACTCCTATTATTCGTAGCGTAATATAATATAGCTTTTAGCCTTCCTCGATAAAAATTTACTATCCAACATTGAAAGAATTTTTCAATTCGAACCCGTAGGTCCTGAGATACAAATTGAACAAAATTAATCCTTTTTTTTCAAAATCAAGACCACTATTTTTAAATAGGTAGGCAAACTTTTTTATGCTTGTTATTAGCTACACATTTCAGTTTTTCTTTTTAAAATCCATCCACAGTCAACGAAGTTCTAGGTAAAAACCCCCAGGCACTGGACTAAATGTAATCAAGAGGTTTTTGTGTTGCAGTAATAAAACATTTTTAACAAACAATTGCCTAACAGTGAGTACCGACATATCTTAATACAGGCAGTGAGTAGGATATCGAAATCTTTTGAAGTTAATAACCTTTAAGACTAGACGTTGCACTCTCTCTAGAATTAACAAGGTAGTCTTCTCTGTACCACCCAGTGGCAGTAATACAGTATGTCAGTATGGATTGACACAGGGCAAAATAAACTGATCGCAGGAGTTTCGGTTCGCAAATGTTTCAGATATTTTTGAAAATGTATACCAGTTTCCTAACACGCGCCGCCAAGGTGGTAATATGATCTTTCCAGTTGAGATTTTGGTCAATTGTTACACCCAAGTACTTAATTGTAGACGCCTTGGTCATAGCGCAGCAGTGGCATGGACTAGATTTTTCGCAAGTATGTATTTACATAATCTGTGGGAGGTTGTGTATTGTTTCTGATACTAAATGTTATGTAATGGGATTTTTTTACATTTAATGTAAGTAAGTTTTGGTCTAATCATTTCAAAACTAATGAGCAACCGTCGTTGGCTAATGGATTTGCCTCAACCCATGTTCTTCCACTAAACAGTAGTGCAGTGTCGTCTGCAAACGTTACGATTTCTCCGCGTGTTAGATTTAGGTTGCACAAGTCGTTTATATAAATTAGGAACAATGTGGGCCCTAAAATACTGCCCTGTGGCACCCCAAACCTTACCTCATCATAAGCACTTAGACCTTTGGCCACTCTAACACACTGCCCTGTTAGATAAGTAATCTGCAAATAATTGCCGGGGAATGCCTCCTATGCCAATATTTTCCATCTTTTTAAGTAAGACATATTCCTATAAAATTGGTTATGTGAGTGTTGAACAGAAAAGATCCAAGAAAACCACTCTAACTCATTTGTCGAAGTACGTTCTACTAAACAAGGCCTCAAGTCTGCTACTGGAATTGAAAAAGTTGAATGGTCGATCATTAGCTGCAAAGCCTAGAGCATAGGCGTAGGGAAGCTATAGTGTGGCCATTAGTGCTGTGCACTCCCTGAGGTATGTGCGCGGCGAGACGGGGGGGGAGAATTGACTGCTGCGCTCTGTCAGTGCGCCGTCAACGCTCGTGGCGGCAGGTAGTGTTATCTGTATCGGACTGTCTATGTCAGACGCACATGGGATAAATATTCAAAGATGGGTCGTGCGTTATCTCGTGATATAAAGACTGCCATTTTTAAGGTGGCTGAATATTTTATGAAAAGAAAAGCAGACAAAGAAAGCTTTGAATTTAAAAATGATGTGAATATTGCCAAAATCGTTGCGGAGGCTACGGGGTACAGCAAAAGAACCGTGCATAATGTGATTTCTGCGGGTTATTTATCAATTGAAAATTCAAGCCAATTAAAATTTCAATTTCCAAAAAAACCAAAAGTTCTAAAGAAAAAACACGTTGTAGATGATTTTGACCTTGGAGTTATCAGAAGAAAAATTCATCAGTTTTACGAAGTTGACAAAAAAATACCAAGTGTCCGTAAGTTACTATCAAGTTTGAGAAAGGATGGCATATTGACTTGTGGACGGGAATATTTAAGACAGCTTTTACACAAAATGGGCTACCGTTTCAAAAAATGCAAATCAAAGAGACTTCTTCTTATAGAGCAGCCTAATATTACAGTGTGGCGGAAAAAATATCTAACACAAATCAGAAATTACAGAACGCAAAACCGCAACATATATTTTCTTGATGAAACATACATCAACGCCGGTCACCATGCCAGCAAATGTTGGCAATCATTGTCAGAACCCGGAATTCATGCTGATATTGGGAAAGGACGGCGATTGGTAATTCTTCACGCTGGTTGTCGAAATGGCTTATTGGATGATGCATTGACTATATTCAAATCAGATGCTAGAACCGGTGACTATCATGGAGATATGGGCGGACCTACTTTTTATAAGTGGGTAGATGAAAAGTTAAAAGATAAGTTGCTGCCGAATTCTGTAGTTGTAATGGACAACGCGTCTTACCACAGCGTTCAGGTTGAGAAGAAACCAACTATATCAAGCCTCAAAAGTGAAATGCAGAACTGGTTGCTACGCCATAATGTAGAATTTTCAGGAACCATGACAAAGGCTCAACTGCTACTTCTAATCAAAAATACACAAAATGAACCCGTGTATAGAATTGACGAACTCCTGAAAGCCAGTGGACACACTGTTCTGCGTTTACCTCCGTACCATCCGGATTTAAATCCAATTGAGTTGGTCTGGGCTGATATTAAAAACAACATAGCCCAAAGCTATATTAATTCTTCTCTAGACGAAAAAATAATCTTATTGGATAAATTGTTTTCGGAATTCACGGCGGAAAAATGGCAGAGATGCGACGATCATGTCCAGAAAAATGAAAACGATTACTGGAGTCGCGATAGTAGGTTCGATAATGTTATCGATTCATTCATAATAAATTTGCAAGACTCTGATTCAAGTTCCGGTGGCGAAGTGGAAGATGAAGATGATGACGAAATCGAAGATGAAGTTGAAACGGAATCTATGTCAGAATAACTTTCGTTAGAATATATAATTGTTTGTTAATATAAAAAAGTCCTGCTTTGAATTATAAGTTTAGTTCTTATTTGTCACCTGCACATTTTTAATAAAATAGGAGTATATTTGGGTTATATTTTAATCAAATAAGTAAGTATAATATATTACAGATAGCCTCCGACCGTCGTCCCGCCCCAAGTCTTGCTTTAGAAATGCACACTGAAATCGTAAGATCTGTCCGACATGTATCGATCTCATGTGAACTCATGCACTTTTTTCTTCGCCTCCCACCTCGCCGCGCATACCTCAGGCAGTGCACAGCACTAATGGCCACACTATAGCCTATCGGTATTCTACAGGATGCATTTCGGAGAATGTGTGTAAGAATTGCTTGATAATGATAATTCCTCCATCTGTCTCTCCATTGATGGAACAATTTGTCTGCTGCTGTTTTCCTGTCCGATTATAATTTGGGTGTCTTCAAGGCTAGAGTGAATAGGCTCTTAATAAACTGGTACGCCTCACCATCAACAATTGCATCACCTTGACATGAGGTTCTTGCAGTCAAACACTAATTTGAAATATATATAAAAAATCGTGTGCCAAACTGAAATATTCGACTAGAGGGGTCCTCTGCTAGCCTTTCAGATCCCTATACACTTCTCATACCCTGAGGATATTTTTTCATCAACTTTCTATTGTTTTATTAGAGAAATCCTTTTTTAATGTTTTATTAGAGAATTCCTTTTTCGTTTTTCTAGAAACTTTGGTTTTACTAGAAAATTAACATGAGTTTCATAATTTTTACAAATCTTGTACAAATTATTGGCTTCTGTTGCAACAGATGCCAGAAGACTTCACAATGTCAGATCTAGTCCCCCTAACTATCCGAAAACCACGAGCACACTTGAAAGTGATTCCACCCATGCCTTTTATTACAGTTTCTTATGGCTCGATTACATACTAGAGAAACAATTTTGTAAATAATATTTTTGCATAGTTTTAGCCGTTTACACAGCGCCTGCAAAGGAAGCTCTCAAAAGGAATATTTTACCTCGTTTTTGCAGCATTTCTCTTTGATACTCCATTTCTATTTGTTAAAGCGTACATAGGTAGACATTTTATAGTCTATAACCTCGATAAATTCGATAAATGGGCTATGTATCACTGAATGTTTCAAATTGGATCTATTGTCCTTAGATTATCGCGTTCAACCAAACAAACGAACCACAAACTCTTTTAGGTTTATAATAATAATTATGGCTAAGTCTTGTTGTACTGGGATTGTTCTACCAATACTGATCAGGCTAAAGTCAATAAGCCGGATAATAATGCTGATAGTCGATGCCACTTCGAATGAGAATCTCGTGAAAGCTGATGCCGGCCATACACGCTACGGTGCACCGGAGAGGTCTACCTGTGCAGGTATACCTGCGCAGGTAGACCGGAGCGTGTATGGGAATAGAATTGTGCAATTGTTTTAACCTGCGCAGGCGACCGGAGAAAAACCGAAAATCAATTCTTTCTAGTGACACCTGCGCAGGCATACCTGTACAGGTCACCACTCCGGTAGACCGTAGCGTGTATGGCCGGCATGAGAAAGAGAAACAAATCCGATAGCTGTCTTTGTGCCGATTGTCGTAACCGCCAACGGCCTGATAGCTAAATGTCTCGACTACCATCTCTGAGGAGGTTCCTTTCTCTGATGCTCTAACCACCGGGATCTTGGACCGTGCTCCCGACACTGGAGGAAAACAATTTTATTTTTATATTTGTAAATGTTTTTTTTTTATCCAATAATTCCTGCCCTTGTCCCGTTTGATTTGGGGTCGGTACAAGATATGTTTTTCTTCCATTCTGTCCTGTCACTCGTCACGCTACCAGGAATTCTCTGAATATGTGTCAGATATTTGCTGACTAAAACCCATATAATTCCATAAGTTGCCCTTTATGTTACGGCTATGGTCACTCTTTTAAACGTCCCCGCAACTCTAGCAGACGTCGGCTCTATTGGGCCACCTTTAGTTTTACTTAATTCATGAATCCCCGACCGGTCCCATGAGACCGCGCTGTTATTGTTTTACTATTGTGTCTCGTTTTGCGGGTATGTGATAGGATAAATATATTTGAGGCGCGCTTGGCACTCTACTCACTGTTGACTCAAGCATGGTTTTTTAACGAAGGGTCGAACGATTGGCTACTCATTGCTCGTCGGCCACAAGCTCATGCGTTCGATGGCTGGTTCCATTCTGTCCTGTCAATCGTCATACTATCACTAAATCCCTTTTTTTTATATCAGTCCTCACACAATCCATCCATCTTTTCTTTGGCCCTCTTCCTTTCTATCCGTCCACTTGTAAACTTATTACTCTTTTAGTAATATGCATTTTAACTCTCCTCTTCACATGACCATACCAAGACAAACGATTTCCTTTCAACTTTTCAATCGCTGGTGCAGCTTTCAAAATTTCTCTAATACTCGCTTCTTACTTTATCCATTGTCGTCATACCATATAATACATCCATCTCCACATTCTCATCTCCGTTAAATAGACAACTTTTTTCATCCGTCTTTTATACAGCCCAACATTCTGATTCTGTATGAATCAGAATGTCTATGTAATGAAATATCACAGACTTGTAAATATTCTTCAACTTGAGGGGCAACCATGGGTCACAAATTTACTCCTTTTTAATTTTTTTTCATAATAATAAATATATTTACATTTTTTATCTTTATTTAAACGATATAAATTGGATTAGAGTTTACTTGTGATACATTTTTATCGTTGGGTACTCACTTCTCCGTTGAATATTATAAAACATGGTTATGTAGAAAATTTTAATACATAAGAAAATACACTATTCGCAAAAACTAAATAACTACAGGGCTATAATCTCGTAAGATTGAGCTTCCAGTCCAACGAAATCTCAAACTTGCGATCTTGACTCGAGTTTACATTTTCTAGTCTGTACCCGGCCTAACTTAGAACGATTTAAGTGAAATATTGTTTGTTTAGTAGAGTAGTAACGGGTCTTTTCAGCCTCGTGGCTACTCGACTATAAGTTTTTTTTCGAACGTTTTTCTCGGCACTATGTCATGCTGCTGCCTACTATCACTAGATAAAAAAAAAATGACATGTTAGCGGAGCATTGCATGCGTGACGTGAGTAGACGTGAACGATCGAATGACAGTTTTAAGATTTCAAAAATACGTGATAATATTCATATTGCAAATAAATATTTTTACATTTTTTATCTTTATTTAAACGAAATAATACTTCGGCAAAAACGCTAAAATTAAGTGATTAGCCATATTTTTTGACTCTATTACTGATAGAGTCACTGACAGTCACGTTTGTTTATTGGTTAACATCCGCCATTTTGTACTGTCGTTTGTTTAGTGACTGGGGCTCTATCCTAGTGATGCCAATAGCATTATCCAGGAAATATATATTGTGATTTCACAAGTGGTGTACAATGTTTTTATTAGAAACGTTGCTTTCAAAGGGTAAAAATTAAATCGTGTGACTTGTCAACTGACGTCGGTACATCTACCTATGTGCCGGATGTGTCCTACAATCGGTTAGGGCGATTTTACGTGCCACCTTGAGTGGTGTACGTGTCCCGATACCTATGCTGCCAAGAATATGAGTAGCAACGGGAATCAGGTGCCGTTGGCGCCGAGTCAGCGAGGACCCGGACCGTATCCTTTTTCAATATTGTTTATTAAAGTTTGTATCATTTTATTTACGTAATATATGCCACTTCAGCAGTCGGTAGTGCCGCAATTGCGAATAATTACAAATGTTGTTATTATTGCCACTCATGTAAGTAAGTTATGAATCTAATAACATAGGTGCAGTTAGTTCCAATTTGGTTATGAACTAACTTTTAAGTAGTTTAAATTGAATTCTGGCAGGTTTTATTTGTTTTGCTGCAACATGACTTTTAGTAACCATTGTTTGTGACAATTTATTGTGCATGAATATTATTTAATGTTGTCTTACATTCATGTCATAAGGTGATGTTGCACTTCATGTGTTGCTTTGAATTAAAAGTAGCTACCTATCTGTTTTATTTTTCACATTCACAATGTACTTCAAGTCAAGTATGGACATTCAAATGTTGAAAACAATCAATTTACCATGACTTACTGAAACCATACCAGTTATATTTAGTTATTCTGTAGAGCAAAGCGAATGTCCCTTTATTTATAACATCTTTGTGCGAAATGGGATGTCTTAATTTGTTTTTTACTTATTGATAAGTGTAATCACTTTGCTCTACATTTTTGTTTCTATTGTACAATCAAGTAGACTGCTGTTGAATGGGAAAGTAACACAAAAGTTTATTTTAACAATGATATTTTCCATGCCATGCATAGAATCAATTTGTAACAAATCTTGAAACATACATTTTGATTGTTCTAGTGTACAGTATAAATAATCAATCATTTTTATGTGTATTTTTGTTAGAAACATTCAAAATTTTATATTGGGTTGTGGTGTAAGTTTTAAAATTATTTTTATTGAAAAGAAATGAAATAAAAAGTTAATGCATGATTTCAAAGTAAATCTTAAATCATAAACTCGTTTCATCACATAATTTAGGATATTTGTTATGCATATACAAATTCCCAATCAACAGCCTACTTGTTGCTTCAATGAGTTTACTTTGTTATATGTATGACTAACTTTATATCATTTCAGTGCGCCCAAATGTTTGAAGGGAAGGTTACTTTAACTTTAACTGCAATTAACTTAAAATTAAAATAATCAATTAGAATTACAAAAGCTGACAAAATGCAATGGTGGAGGTAATATTTCATTTACCCGCCATAATTATAAATACAAACTGTAAGTAAATTGTGTATAAGTAATTTTCAACACTTTTGTATTTCAATTAATCATGTTTTTAACTTGCAAGGTCTGCAGCTGTCTGTTTAGGTTAAATACCTCAATATCTATTATTTAATGTAGATATTTGGTTCATTAAATGCTATTTATCACACTGCAAGATAAGTTATCTATTATAGTTGTCAAAACTAATTATAAGGAGGTAAAGTTGTTAGTTTGTTTGTATATTTAACAGTCAACACTGTTAATTAGCCTAAACTAATTTTGAATGGCTTCAGGTCAAACTCTTACTAAGTTATAGCATGTTTGTTATATTATTTTTATAGAAACGAAACTTTTTAGTTATTTATATGTGCCTAGAATCACTACAAAAACTTTTTCTAAACTTATCATAAAAAGCACCTACCAATGCAACAGGTTGTTAGGTACTTGTAGTCATTCTAAAGTTGTTTTAACCGGTCAAAGGTACTTTAACTTTGTTTTAACTGGTAAAGTACCTATGATTGTAAAGTATTATTTATTCCCTGACAACTGCTTTCAATTATTAAAATTATTTTCCCGTTCCTTTTTACCCTTTAATACTAAGCTGAGCCTGAGCCAGGGAGCAAAACTGTAGATATAAAGTGGTTTCTTAATAAGTTAGGTTACATATTTCTGTTATTATAATAATAGAAAACATACAGTTTTGTAATGTTCATCTGTTCATTTGCTAAACAGCCGTTTTAACCTAGGGCTGTCAGCACAA
This sequence comes from Mythimna separata, assembly GCA_030763345.1. Classification (NCBI taxonomy): domain Eukaryota; kingdom Metazoa; phylum Arthropoda; class Insecta; order Lepidoptera; family Noctuidae; genus Mythimna; species Mythimna separata. The sequence continues at coordinate 12,227,475 of CM061167.1, read as the reverse complement.
CAATGAATTGAAAAAAAAAATGATCATGGTAGAAAACATTCAGTTTTATAATGTTCATCTGTTCATTTGATAAACAGCCATTTTAACCTAGGGCTGTCAGGACAACAATGAATTGAAAAATAAATGCTCATCTTAACATTTTGGCCTGGAGTAAGAGTAGGAAGATAATGTTTGTCTCACTCCTTCCTCTTCAATATTTCACCAACTTTTCAATAAGAAAAGTCAGTGACAGTATATTCAAATAATATTTTTATTTGACGTACCTATCTAAGTGTCAACTGTAGTTGGTTGGAAGTTTGTTTAATACTTTGAAATACAAAGTCATTCTTGCACTCAATACAATCTTTAAGTACTATGCATGTGTAAACATTTGTAACACCTCATAGTTTCTATTTGCAAGCCTTTTAAAAATAAAATAATATATTCTGTTACACTTATAATGTAGCTTTCTATGAGTAAATTAGTTTTTATAATAGATTCAGAACTTCTAGAGATACCTTTCACAAAACTAACTCATGCCAGCGGTTTCGCTTGCAAAACTGTTATGAAAATCATTTATAGCATATAGTGCAGCTGAATATTTTGAAAAGAATCATCAAAATTGCTTCAGCAGTTACAGACATAGCAATTTTACCTCTTTATAATATTAGTATAGATAATTTTACTATGGACTGTTGTCAGTAGTGGTGTTGCCCGCGACTTCGTCCGCGTCAAACTCGTAAGATTAAGAAAAAAACATGTTCCTTTTTTGTGCATTAAACCCTTAACTTTTTTAAATAAATTAAGCTAAGTTAAACATCTTCTTCCTGTCACTAAAAATCGTTCGTTTCGGAGATCATCCAGATCAAACTGACAAAGACATGTATTAGTCTGTCAGTAAAAGACAATAAATAATCGTAGGATTTCGTAATAAGCTGTTATTTTAACATTGCAAGCAGACACGTCAATTTTACTTGTTTGTTTATAATTAATGTTGTGGCCAGATCAATATAATTGAACAGCTAGCCAAATCAATGAACACTTTGCATTTAACTATATAAATATTTAAACACAAGATTATTTAATAATATTTATTTCTTTATAATATGGTCAAACATGAATAAATGTTAAAATAGTTATGTTTTCTACTGGTAGCGGTATTGCTTTCACTTTCTTTTGTGACTGGTCATGGTAGCAGACAATTATTCTTTATTAAAAAGTAATCATAATTTTCCACAACTTGTACAAGTGCCATTTCAAAGGTCATAAGATTTCAGATACCAATAGCCTGATATGTTAAAAATAGAAAAAAGAAAAGAAACGAAAAATGTTTGCAAAGCAAACCAAATAGAAAAAGTACAATAAACTAAATAAAAAAGTACAAAGTTATTTTTTAAATGTTGCCCCTCACTGGAAATTACTCCTGTATCATATGTTCTTTCTCAAACATCTAAACTTACATAATAAGACAGCTGGACCCAGAACAATGAGTGGTCTAACAGCTGAAAATCAGTGGCAGGTGATGATCTGATCTGTGTTGCCATCTGGCATTGTGCTCAACAGATGCCCTTTTAGCATTAATCATTCTATTTCACATCTATGTTATTTAACTTCAAGGTGTTTCATAATGCCAATAACCGGAATTTTCTTCTATTTCTAGCTTTCATTTCATACACCTACTTAATTGTTATCGATATAGAAAATCGAAGTAACTCCGAGAATGGGCCGTCACTTTTATACTGCTGTGTCTCAAATAAACACAGGAGCTATTATTAGCCAAGCTAGCCAGCAAATACGCCTTCGTTCAAAGCACATACATAACTCACCCCCACACGACAAAAATCTAAGTTAGGTGTATGGATTGGAAACATCAATATTATACGCACCTACACTACCGCCCATAAGTTTTGAAGCACATGTTTAAAAAAAAAACAGCGCTGCCGACAATGTTCGGTGAAATTAAGTCTTACGACCTTATACGATTGTTTATACTAAAACAAATTTATTATTAACCTACATTCATCAAAATTTAACAAATTGCCTGATTTTGAGAAAACCCAATTTTGATGATTCGTCGGGTGCTGTCTTTTATAAAAAATGGTTTTTATTTATTGCACGTTTTTTTGGTTATTTTAACTTTTTGGACTTTGTCGCACTTGAGCGCCTTATGATTTCGTACTCATTATCTGTATTCGAAAGATATCAACTACAGCAGGCTTAGCCAAGTTGACAATCTGCAATCATTAAAGCTATTAGAACGTCTGTTCTCAACGGACTTAACGTGGTCAGAACAATCAAATAGAAAATTCGTAGCCAAATTCACATCGTTCGAAAAAAAGAAAGAAATTCTACGCGAAACGGTTGTAACTTGGCTTGTCAGATATTGTTCTGACGTACTTTTTCCTATGAAAATTTTAAAACGCAAGCAAATGACATTTCAACGGCGAGGCGCTATTTTCATATTCTAGGCGATATAGGGCAGTTTCCTAAACCCATTCCCTAAATTAAAAACGGTCTCCAATATTTGTATGGAGAAACCTACATATACGTGGGCCATGCCGGTGGCAAAAGCTAGTTGAAATAAAAGGATCACTTCGTCAGATTTCTTTCTAAACGGAATCTTTGCAGCTAACAATAACCGGGGCTGTGAATGATACGCGAGAAACACCCGTAACAACAGCAACAGTTAAAGGATCTCTCGCTAAAATAGGATGTATTACCGCTAATAGAAACAAAACTAACAATCCGACGTACGAAAAATGGACTGGACAGGACAAAGCGCAAAAAAAAAACTGGACAAAAGATCAATAGAAAAATGTCCTTTGCAGTGCCGAAATATTCGGGTAAAATAGTGTTTGTGCACTGGTCAAAAGAAAAAAGTGCTTCACCCTCAATGTTCGATAATAGTATCGTACATTGTGGTGTTATTAGTAGCTATTTTGGTAACAGTAAACACAGAATTCTTATCAGGACAACCGGAAAACTGAACAAGGAAGACTATTTAAATTTTCTTAAAAATTCCACCACACCTAGTATACTGAACGGGCACACCATAATTATGGCGGTAAGTCCCCTCTTTGAGGAGTGGCTGGAAAGACGTCACGGCGGCCTCACCTTCCGCATGACGCAGGTCCTCACCGGTTATGGAAAGTTTCCTGAACTGGATTCGTGCTGAGGAAACGCCCGAGTGCTACTATTGTGATTATCGCTCGGAGGACACGATGGGCATACGGTTGAGGTGTGCCCCGCTTGGGTGGAGCACCGCCGTGTCCTCGTGGGGGGGGGCGATCATTGGCACCGACTTCGCGCTGTCCCTGGTACAGGCCATGGCCCTCTATGAAGAGGTGTAGCAAGTGGTCACCTCCCTGCGAAGCAGTAATGCTAACGAAAGAGGCCGCACGCTCGGGAATGGCCATTGCGGTCCAACCGACGGGATTCCGACCCCGATTTCCAGCCACTGGCGCGGACTTACGTACGGCTCGCTGTCCGGATGTCGTCGATGGCGCGTAATGTTCTATGCGTGCTTCAAAGCTATGTCAGTAGACCGTAGTACTTCGACCGAGCAGGGTCGAAGCCTACTGGGGTCACAGGTTTTGCGAAAGAGAACCCCGGGGCCCTGAAATGAAGGCAAAGAAGGAACAGAAGTGGGTTTTAGTCAGTTGATGATATCTCACCTTAAAAAAAACCTAGTGGACTGAATCTCATTGGACCTGGATTTAATTTTTAACTGGATAATAATCCTAAGCATTCGTCAAAATTGCCAGAACTTGGCAAAATGGCCAAGAAATATTGTTTTTTTTTTTCATATACTCAATTTTATTTTTATATAGTCGTGCGATTGGCTGCTTCGCTGCTTGTCCCGGGTTCGATTTTCGCACGGTACAAAATAGATGTAGGTATGCCCTACGGATAGTTGTTTCTGGTCTGCATGTCTTGTGAATGCGTAGTTACTGTATAGTTTTGGCGTATTTCTGTGTAGTTTAAACCCGCTATTAATATAACATAATTACTCCTCTGCATCTTTTTTGCAGTTGTCCCACATAGGGCATCGAGAACCGGCCCTATTTTGGGAACCGGTTCTTTCGGTTCCAACCTCAAGCCAGAACCGGGTACCCGGTTTTTTCGGTTCTTTCGGGTTTTTTTTTCCCCCGTGAATTTTCACGCGTTGTAGTTGAGCTAGACTCGCGTGCGAGGTGTCAATAGACGCGTCTTCGCAAGCCCTAGCCAACCACGCTAAAATTTATTTTATAGCCATAGAAAATTTCGGTTTTTCTTCGGAAAACTGGAATTTTTGGTGAAAAATGCTAATTTTGAAAATTGAATCTAAATTGGGGATCGCGTAATGCTAGCCAGAATATAGGTCCAGTAGGTTGGGAAGTTCGGCCGAAAAAAGAAATCGAAAAAGACTAAAGGTTTTAAAGATAAGAATATTGAAAAAATATAATTTTGGTGAAAATTCAAAATGTACCGGGAGGGGAAAATTGCGCTGCGGGAAATGGTTTTTCTCGTCAAATATAATAGGAACTAGCCTATCTTAGGTCGTTGTAGTCTTGATAATGTGAAGATAAGAAATGTGTATAATTTGAATGTTTTCATTGAATAAAGTGAAAAAGGGTCTACTAATGATGAAATCTATATCGCGAAATGGCAGGAAAGAAAGTAAGAGAGAGCGGATGAGCATTGTGATTTTTTTTTCTAATACGAATCTAAATATTTCCTAAGATTCTATGATCTACAATTTAAAAGTGTCAACGATGCTATAACGTAACCCACCATAATTTTCTATCTGAGGCTGAGCTGCAAATCAAATGTCAAAAATTTTAATGCCACTCACGGGATATTCTGGAGCCGAACCCCTTAAAAAATTGTTAGCTTGCTAAAGATTCATCAATAATGTTAAAATTATAAGGAGAGTAGGTATTAAGTATAGAAATAATATTATTTTAAGAGAGAACCGAAATACCCGGTTCTCCGTTTTACAGAACCGGTTCTTTCAGGGTCCCTCAGAACCGGGAAAAACCGGTTCCCATGCCCTAGTCCCACACACTGTAGGGCAACAATCAATATATCAACTGCATCAATTTAAAAACGCTACTGAAGCTTGTTATCAGTTTTAAGTTTGTGTATCGTATCATAGATAGATACACCATTTCTTCTTTATAAAATATCAACCCCTCGTGGCGACTCATCAGAAATGATTACTGACAGAGTCCCTCGAGGAATCAAAAAAATCTTATCTCGTGAAATAAAAATACCCGCTAGAACCCTGTCTGGTATCATCAAAAGAGAACTTGGTGTTTACCGGCGATTTCTTGTTTTTGTATTGTCTTTCGGGCAGATGTTCCACAACCCCACGTCTGGGGCGCGTATTTTGCGTAAAGGGTGGGAGAAATGTGTGATTCGATCAAGTCCATCTCCTAAAGGCCAGCAGCGCCTTAGTGTTACTGACCATATTACCGGTGATATACCACAACCGAGTCCCCTATCGAAGGGATCGAAAAGATCAAAACATTCTTTTGTTATGCCGATGGAAAGAAATCTTTTTTACCGATGTATACGAGTATAATCAGTCATCACATGTACGTTACAATTTTTTATAAGCTTTATTAATGTTACTTTTAATTTTATAATTGTCACTTTACGATATCAGAGTATTTAAACATATCGTGCGATTATAGATTGTTAATTACAGTAACAGAGTAAGAGAAAATCTAATAAAGAATAGTTAGTCAGTTGTATCCATTTCATACAGACAGCATATTGTACTTGCACTGTTGATATAGTTTGGTCTATTTTGAAAAACTGCTCATAATTTTTTTTGTATCACATCTTGTCCAAACCTGTCTCCTTCGCCAACCGTTCACAATACGGTTGTGTGGTGATATTTCAGGAATAAATTGCGTTGTTTACATACTACCCATGACGCAGTACATATACTCTGCAAGGCAAACCTCGCGACAGTGACCCTATTCGATATATCTTGCTAGTACTGCTCAGCTGACGTACATACAGAGCTAGTTTTTAGACTCGTATTTAAGCTGATTGCCAATCTAAAGCTAAGCTCGGGTTGTATCAGGACCAGGACAAACTTTTTAAAACTTGCAATGATTATATGTCTACTCATAATCGCAGCATAACTTTTACAGACATGTTACGTTTGGAAAATGATTAGCTAAGTAAATGTAAATCAAATATCGCTAAAACTTAATCTGTTAAATCCCGAGCGAACGCCGGCGTTCGCTCTCTCATTGTCTTTCTATTGTCTCTAATTACAGTATTCGAAAGGTTAAAATAGCGGCAAATTCAAAAGTGCGGTAAAAAAATCTTTTTAGCTATTACTTATTAACGGATTTTTTATCCATGAAGAAAATATCTTTATCTTTGTTTCCATGCACACACTCATAATATTACTAAGTCACTTAATCGCAATGCAATCTCACTCAAACGACAACGTGAGCATCACAATTCTGAGACATTTTTATTAGCAATGTGCATTGTGCACATATAAACTAAGCAGAGTAATAAAAATTACTTTAGCTGATCTAACTTGGTTTAAATCTTCGTTTCGAACCGGCTTTAGTTTCGATACATGTCTCGATACAATAATGAGACTATGCTATCGTGTATCGAAATAATTAAATCGATTCCAGAGTTTGGCGATTCGAAACGGCCCATCTCTAGTTCGAGTAATATTCGGTATGACAACCCCGACCAACCCTTAACAAAAACACCAACCCCCGTCACTAGGCCGTCCCTTTCTCGCTCAGGGCAAGTTTAGTAGAATCTTTTTAGTTGCTCATTCATTACTGCCTTAGTTCATGTTCAAACCTCGCGCGGTTTAGTAATATGAACTGCAATGGACGCCGTTTGGTCCGTTCCGTTGCTAACTTTACACTGAACATATTACGGAGTAACGAGGGGCGTCTGGGAACGCCCCAAATTTTTTAGCAGGGGTTGTAGATACTTTTGTCTCTTTCTTTCACTGTGTCATGATACACTTATAAATGTTCATTGGTGCGATACCTCATCTAAGGTTTTTGCGACATTGATTGTTACAAATATTAGTAGAAACGTTTTAATAAGTTAAATCAAAGTTGATTTCGTTGGAACTTTCGTAAATCATCGAAGTAAACGTGAAAGTGTCACTTTGACATATATTTAAGTGCGAGTGAAGAGCGATGTAGCATGTAGCGCGCCGTTTGCTTATCGATTTTCTCTATGCTGCATTAAATTACTATTTAAATTGTGGATGCGGACTGCATTAAGCAATATTTGAAAATGCGTTGTGCCTATGTTAACTAAAAATCGAGAAGTAACTTGGTGCAGTGATTAATATGATTGAGATCACAGCTGGCGTAACATTTGATTGACTAATCACAACAACACCGACAGAAAGCGGCACTCTTACATACAAGAAAACTTTAAACTGACATATCTCGTGTCGTTAAGTTACGAAATGATACATTAAATTATAATACTGCCTTATGCCGATGATCGTGTCTCCATTGTTTTGGGAATGGTTCAACATTTGGCTTAATCAATTTCTAAAAGATTTATATCATGAAATTAAAATGGTGGCATTAAGAGGAACAAATAGTTCATTAAATACTTTGTCTCATGCGTGTGTCAACCATGGAAATCAGTCACAACAGAGTGCGATTGATGTGGCGCAAAGTTTACAAACATCATTGAATATGCCACAATCGGCAGTGGCACAGCACATCAATGCGAATCAAATCAATTTGCAACCCCTGAATAATGTTTCAATGCAGTTTATGCCGCAGCATACGAATGCTAACTCTATGAAACATGAACAATCGTCTTCTCGGTATTCCAACTCAAATTGCATGCTGCCTTCGCATCATTATCGGCTGTTAAGTCAAACGAGTAAGTGTGCATTAACAAAGCTATCATTAACATCGGGAATTTATGAAAATATTCTATTATTATTTTTTTGGTTATGACGAATGTTTATTTAATTTCCAGTATCGATTGTTTTTTATTTTATGTGCTATTGTTATAACGTTAGCCATTATTGTTGATTTGAATTAGGTACTTATTATATTTTTTTAATACAGGGCACATGCCTATCATAATTTTCTTTTACCCGACTGCATGAAGGGCATTTCTTTACTTTTACTTTATTTAGTAAAAGTAAATAAGAGAAAAGGATGTGTCATAGGACACATACCGAACAAGACTTTTTGAAACACGCCAAAAATTTTACTTAATGTCCAAATCACGAGACAGATTGTAAAAAAGAAAGGAGACGAAAAAAAAAAAAAAAAAAAAAACTTTATTTAGTAATTTACGTAAAAAAACATTTATTTTAAGCATAATTTAAGCTTTGTTGAACCACCAAAATATTTCCTTAGCGCAAAAACAGTTATCCACGGGCGTCAACACCACACAGTGAGTACGGAGGAAGAAGAAGCCGTCAAAAGCGGCTACTGCAACAAAAGTGATAATGAGTTGAATCTTGTGGCTGCTTACAATATAAGTAAATTGTGTTTACAGGACCGGTGGAATGTTACCACCCTTCAGGCGCCGCCGGGGCCGCATACATGCCGAGTACAGCCGGTGGCGCGCAGCCCTCGGCGCAATCATCGCTGAGAGTTCAGCCGACACCGCAGCCATCGGCGCCGCCGGCACCTCAGCAAGATATGTCTAAGACTACTATGGTAATGACAATACTTCTAATATGGTTACGACAACGCTCGTGCTTTACTCCTACTTATTAATTTGGAAGTCTTTTTGCTAATCAATCATGTCTTAATGGCTGAACGAGTTTGAAGGATTTATCTTGATAGTACGTTCCCTTGAGATATTGGTTCACTGCCCTTTGCGCGCCATACTCCCGCGCGATCATTTTAATTTTGATTCGTACTGGTAAACATGGATGTTGATAAAATGGGTTTACATGTTTGGTGTGTTTCACATTTCCAGGCCGGACATAGTTATGTATCACAGAACCAGACGCCGCAACCACGACCACACTCAACGCAGTTCGCCAACTACAACCAGTACAGGGCGGCGCAGCACGGAACGAGACCTAATACACTTCCCAGGTACATGATTATTATGTCCAATTACTACAAACATCGGTTAGGAATTCGCACGTGTTGATCAATCAAGGGTACTACTACTAACTAACATGTCGCGGTTGGACTGTGGTTTGGTAATCTGGCTCGAAAGCGGGTAGAACCCATTTGATCCCTAAGAAACGCCAGTGTTCAGCAACTGAGCTATGAATGACTATAAAGGGTCGTGGAAGAGCTTCTTCAGCTGTATGTGGTTATACCGGGTGCTGACAATCCAAAGCTGCGAAATGTCAAGTCAAGAAAGTTAGTATTTCTTAAAGATTGAACCCAAGAATGCAGAGTATACTGCCATTTCTTCTGTCCATGAACACGAAATGCGACTATATCTATATTGTCTCAACGTCAGTGTGGCCAGTAAATATTGTTACTGAAGTTGTTATCTGTTGGTGGGAGAGAGAGTCTGAGTTAAGTTCTACAAAGCTGTGCGAAACTGGCGTAGTCACAGCACACTACACTATACATCCCCTTCAATTCATGGTTTTTGATCTTGATATTCATTTTAATTACTTACATCCATGGCAAGGTACATGGGGGAGGCCTATGTCCAGCAGTGGACGTCTTTCGACTGAGATGATGATGATGGCAAGGTACACGGTGTTGACACTAAGGTTTCCCATAATGGTAAAAAGAAAGAAAGTCAAAACGAGTCCCGAAAATCCTTTTTTTGCTCTGATAGGATAATTAGCATTATCGGCCTTGTAATGTTCCCACTGTTGGGACTCAGGACTCCTCTCTAGGAGAGGGAGTGGACAGTAATCCACCACGCGGGCCCAGTGCGGATTGGTGGATGTCACGTCTTCGAATTTTTGGTTCAAGGACATGTCGGTTTCCTCACAATGTTTTCCTTCACCGTTTTGAGAGCAGTGGTGATGAAATAAATTACACAAAGTAATGCGCCTGACTGGGTTTGAACCCGCAACCTACAACGTGCAAGTCGGGGCAGTTACCACTGGCCAGTACTGCTCTTAGCATAATTATGATGATGATATAGTAGTTTAAATAAGCATTGCATATGCTTACATCAAATGCTTTCCTAAGTGCTGTGCTTCTCAAATAATAGTAGGTATATTTATACAGTATTTTTTCATGCCTCCTATTACCGGCAACTTTCAACTCACGTAGTTTTAAACAATGTTATCGTTTAATATTACGTGAGTGTGACAGTCGGCGAGTTTCTTTCCCGATAGCCGCAGGAAAAGAAAAGGTAAAGATTTCTAGATTTGAATGTAATTTAATATTATATTACACTTCTACGTTTTTGGAAATTCTCTACGGTTCGGGAGGCCAAGGCCAATTTCCATTTCAGCAATAATACACAATAACATCGGTTGTTGAAGCGGCGCTTGGGAGAGCCCTATGTCCAGCTGTGAACTTCTTTCGGCTGAGATGATGATGATGTGATGATGAATTATACACAACACAATAGCGTTGCCATAAGTGTACCAGAAGTGTTTTATTCATATGTATGTAGCAGGCGAACTTATTGCTATCATGGAGACATTGATCTAATTCGGGTTGACAGCCCGTCTGCTGGATTACGATTCGCGTGTTTCAACAATATAGGCCACATTAACAACAACAGGCAACATGATTTGACTGGCCTGAGGTTTGTGGGTTCGATTCCCACCCAGGACAAATATTTGTGTGATGAGTACAATCATTGGTTCTGTGTCTGGGTGTAATTTATCTATAATATGTCTGTATTTAGAACGTACAATCTTGTCAGAAGTTAAGTAGTGCAGAGAGTGATTTGGAACGAGAAAGGATTGAAGCCCTTCCTCAACGGTCGGGCACAAATCAGTCTATTGGTATAGGTTTGATGAATTGCCTCGATGGTCTAATGTTCGCAAGAGTGACTGCTGAGGTTCTGGGTTCTGGGTTCGATTCCCGGGTCGGGACAAAAAGTGCTATTGGATTTTTCCATTAGGAATTACTCTGTAGCGGCCCGGAGTTTGGAATTTCGTGGTGTGATACCCCCGTGCTTCAGAGAACACGTAAAGCCGTTGGTGCTGCGCCTGATCTCGTTCCGGTCGTGTCAGATTACCGTCCCATCGGACTATGAGAGTAAAGGAACAAAGAGTGCACCTTTATTTGCGCATACACTTGTGCACTATAATATCTCCTGCGTACTTGGCTGATCTCCGTTGAGATTGGCCACCATGAACGAAATTCGGCCGGGGAGGATTATAGGTTTGATATATCTTTATCAGTAAGTAAATACTTGTATTATAAATATCATACAATGTTGTACGATTTGTTTCCACAGACAACAACAGTCGTACATTCCTAGTGCTGCTGCGACTGCTACCGGACCTGTCATGTATCCGACGTTAGTGTTCCAGCCCTCGCCAATGGGAATGCAAACCTATCAGCAACCACGGTCCAGTACACCAGGGTGAGTGTTCATACTATCAGCGTAACGTGCTACAATAATGCTACCGCACTAATTAAAACCACAGTAAGGAAGGATTTTGGAAAATTGAGTTACAAATACATAGATTCGGATTCCTTGAAATTAGCTCTGTTTACCATATTATGGTATTAAAATTACTCAGAACTATAAAAACCTCCTTAATGCACTTTTAATTAGCGCAGCAGAATGCTTACCCTAATATTTCACAAAACTAGGTCGAGGAAATACGGGACTAAAAGATTTTTGAAAAAAAAAAATCTTTTAGCAGAATTAAAAAAAAATCGTCTTGTACAAAGTTTCTATAGATATATGTAAGGTGCGTTGGAGTAAGACCGGACGGATTTTGGTATAGTTGAAAGGGTGTTGCAAAAACTTTTTTTTCTCAAGTTTGGTATACCCCACATTCTTGAAAATTTTAGGAATTGTTAATCATTAAACACATTATCATTTTAAATTTAATTTATGTACAAACACTCGATACTTTTAGTTTTGTAAGCCTGTAAAATCAGGACACATTTTTTGTGAGTATGATGACGATTTTGCCGCAAAGGGGCAAGTTCGGACAACAATTTAATACTATTTCTATTGCTAGGAGCACAAGGTGTATAAAAAGAATGTATTCGGTCTTTCTTGTTCTTTTACATGATATCAACTAAATCTACCTAACACTGCAAACATAGATGTACCAAATGATTTTTTCTTTTTTTAGTTTAAACTGTCCGGTTTTACCCCAGGTACCAAAATTTAGAAGAAAATGAGATCCTCAAAGTTTGATTTTAAACACAAGCATACTATCAAATAAAATAAACGTCTTAAAACATTAGAATTCTGAATGGTTGGTAGAGATGGAGGGAATTTTTTTAGGACCGGATATTTTTTCCGATCTTTACCCAAGACGGTTAACACCGGATTTCAGCCTACAGAGATAGTAGACACTTGTGGATTCGTTTTATCGGGTTATCACTGCTTAAAACTAAGTATTTAGGCACAATAATACCAAAATAAGCTATACTTTTGCTAAAATATGCAAAAACAAATGAAGGTGAAAGACCGGATCTATACATATTTCATAAAAATTGACTTGTTTTGTTTAATGGCACGTAGTACACGTCCGAGTACCCGGAGCAACTGGCGGTCAGTGCGTGCAATAAATGAGATATTTGATTTATACGTTCTTTCCCCAGCTCCGATCTTACCCCAACGCACCTTATATATTTTTTTAATATACGAGTACAATATGAAGGGCCAAAATTCACGCAAAAAAGCAGATTTTCAGAGGACTTTACTGGAGAAGTTTTACACAAATTTGTTTTGTACAATAATTGGAGAAAGATGTATAATATCCCTATCACCACTCTTGAAAACATTATTAAAAATCATAATTTTTAATAAGGTGTAATAATTATAAATGAATAACTGTTATGGTTGGGAAACAAAATCAAACCTTTTAAAATATTTCATTACATTCAGGATTGGCATGATCAAATCATTATGTTTTAAAATAGTGATACAGTTTGAATTTAGACTATTTTTTACACACGTTTAAAAACCCTGATTAAAACAAGTTTTAAACATTGTATAAAACAATAAGCAAAACTTTTCGTGTTTAAATTACTTTTCGTGGCGAGGGAATGTATATAAAATGAAAATAAATGAATATTCGGGAGTCTAAATAGCTTGACAAAAAACCAGTTGACTCAATGCCGTTGCTGTGTTATATTTTTGAAGTTTTATTGGCCTTGTAATTAAATAAAACTTTTTTGTGATAAGTAATTTACCTACGTATTTAATTCAGTGTGGTATTTTCTTTGGGGATATGAATTGTTCCTAAATTGCAAAATGCTTTTTGCGTCCTGGTGTAGACAATTTATGTGTCATCAGTTGCAGCATTAATCATGAATATGTACAAAACAATAGCACACTTATTCATAAGTAATTCCCCGCCAGTAAAATCCGTTTACGAAAGTCCCTACTGTCGAATAAAAGTAATTTAATGGACTAGTGGTCATTCCCCTCATTTAAATATAAATTATGGTGTTTCCCCTATAAATAAAACAAAATTCATAGTTCATAGGTAAATTGGCCGCCGGTATAGTCCCGCTAGGAAAGTCCCAATGATGGCTAATTTTAAAATCAACCTTAGAACATACAGTGAGCGTTCAGTATTAATTAGAGACACGCAAAATAAAATAATTATGATTATTAATCGGGCATTATTGTAGATTAATTTACCATTGTGATTTTGAAAAAATCGGGTCCACAAATGATTATTTTTTTAAATAATACCCTCAACTAAAAAGAACAAGCCCTTGTTTAAGGCAATTTGAACTGTTTGTTTTATAAAATTAAAAAAACCCTGATTACATTACATTTTGCAACATTAATTAACTAATGATTTTCGTGCTTTAGTTAAATTACAAAGGATTTTCATCTACATCACGTTCAAGAAAGGTCTGCTGGTGTGTTGTGATCTTTATTCACTCCAAGAGGTTGTATAAGATCATGTAAGAAATAAACCTAAATTTATGTCATCCTCATTTGATGGCTGATCTTTTAGTATTTTCTTGTGTAGATCTCGAAAATCAGTTTTTTTTAATTATTATTTTATAATTTAGGAATGTGCAGAAGTGGCCGGGAACAATGGAAGGCATAGAGGGAGGCCTTTGTTCAGTAGTGGGACAATATAGGCTAAATAAAATTATTATTACTAATAAGTTTAAAACCAAACATGCATGGAACAACAAAAATCAATGCATACCACTGATCAAAATAAATAATATTTGGTATCTTGTTACTTTCACCTAAGCTTGTTGTTGTTAGTCCTCTAAGTCTGCTATTACTGAATTCGATGTCATTGTCTGAATTCTCCCAACGGTATCGTTCAGTTTGAAACTTTGGATAAATTTATCATTTAGGTATGTTCATCATTGTAATTTTTCAAGTTATCTGAAAAAGTTTGGTATAATTATTTTTTGGATAGGCTGATTTCATATAATACCTTGTAAACGAGTCTTTCGGTTTCAGAAACAGGGCTTTGTATATTGTTTATTTACTTTTAATAATGCTATACTTTCTCTTGTTACAGGTACTATCCATATATGGGACATTACATAGGTTATAACACGGCCCCGAACCACACCCCACCATGTATGTAGTACAGTTTAAATATTATTTTTCTAGTGCGTTTTGTACACAAGACTTGTACAATAGTGTCTGGTATTATAAATGATGTATCGGTATAAGGTGATGGTATATACAGCTACTACACTAAATATAGAACATATTGTTATATTTAAGGGAGGTTGCCCACGAACCTATATCTTACACCACTTCGCCCACGCAAGCACAACCCACGGATGCCTTCTTGGAAGTGACTATTTTTGGTCGCCTACTAAGGATGTTGTCTGTATAGGTGCAGTCGCACCTTAGAAGCAATCCACCAACGATACACACACATTTGCGCGTCGTAAATACGACAAACGACGAAAATGAGTGTTCTAAAAACACGAGAGTGAAGCTATGTAAAAAGTCATCGTGGGTGACCTCCCTCACTAACAAACAAACGTAATAGACCGACTGAATATTAAGCTTCCAACTGCAGTATGTTCAGGAAAGGTCAGTTGGTGTGTCTGATCGTGAATCATCCCAAACAGTTTAAAGCCGTGTAAAGATAAAATTGAAACTTGTTAATTCATTGGTCAATGGTTTTCGTGCTGATGAAGGTAATATGGGAAATCTAATAGTTAGATTTTTTGTATAATATATCTTTTTGATTAGAATTGATTCTATAATCAAAATATGCAACGTTACAACGTAAACGTTGCGTTGTACAAATTTGCGTACATTTCCTGTTCCTGTTTTTGTCACTTTTATAAGTTTATTTTACATTACAAATGAAGGTTCTAGAAATGGAAGAGTAAAACTACTGCGATTGTATGTATAATATTGTCTATTAAAAATATTTATAATTTCATTTTATTATGAAAATGTACATCTTTTTTATATTACTGAATATTGTTTTGTTTTTATCTCGGAGCTCAACATAATCGAAGCTTATGTTTTGTATCTTGTGTAGGTACGAAGGCCATTAGCGTAAATCACAATTATCATTTTCCAACCTGGCTTGAAAACACGTATTTATAACGAATTCCCATGTAATTTGAAGTACAATGGAAGCAAACCTTAATTTTGTTTATAATTTACAATGAATATCGGCACTATTACCTCACCTACCTTTACCTTCACAAATACCTGGTTTTACTCTAGAAAGTGTTTTAGATATACAACCTATTTTACTGACTGGAACCATGATTTGTTGTAGTTTATATTGAGACAAAATAATATTTTAAAACACAATATTCAACATCGCCGATATGGTAACAAATTATATTGCCGTTCAATTATTATAATATGTAATACTGTAAATAGGATGCCAAAACATCATTAAAATTATACAAATTCTCAAATTAAATTATTTTTAGCATTAGCATTATCGGCCTTATAATGTTCCCACTGCTGGGACTCAGGCCTCCTCTCTAGGAGAGGGAATTCAATGCAGCTGCGGTTACAACTCTGGACAGAATGATGTTGTTTTATTATTTTGTTAAAGGATTAATTATACTATGTCAGTAACACTGGTGATTGAAATGTTATATAGAATTGGGTTGTAGTGGCAAAGGCATGTGATGCTGAGGAATAAGGAGAATGTCTTGAGAAAATTCTCAGTATGATTGTGAATGACTTGGATAGCTTTAACAGTGAAAGACCAAAGATACGATGGATCAACTATGTGAAAATTACCGTGGTCAACTATTGTATTCAACATGTAGTTGACCATCATCATAGTTTGTCATAATTCATATATCTAAGGCATGTTGAGCCAACTTCTAATAGATTGGAATGAGGGAATGTTATGAATGATCATGAGCAATTTTATGTTACAGTTGTTATGCTCTACAAGAAAATAAGTATTGACATGTAGAATTAAGTCCTAGTGTGTACCTAGAACACTTTTTAAGTAAAATTTCGGAGTGACAGTATCTATTTTAGATTTTCTATGTAGTGTAACGTTTTTATAGTTTTGTTTGGTAGACTTTACATAATTGTAATATGATTTTGTTTTATCCCGCAGATTACTACACTTCAAATAGTCCCCAGCTGCCAACGCCAAACTTACAAGCCAACGCCCAAGGTGGTAGAAGTAATCCCACTACATTGGTGGGGCCACAGGGTACACCCGCAACCCCCACTGCGCCCACTGCCACGCTTCCTCACCCACAAGCTTCTACACTCATGCACCAAACTATGCCTGGTAATCATTGACTTCTATTATTATAACAATATTTTACTCCAAATCCAGGGTGAATTGAGAAGATGAATCTATGACACAAACTATATCACTCAGCTTTGTCATATGTAATAATTTACCACCTGGCTTATTTCATATGTGACGTCTTGAAATCTGAATTGACACAATTCAGCTGAAGTGAGATTGTAAAGAAAAACAGACAAGTTACAATCTTTTAATTTGTCATGAAACTACTCCCATCACAATCTTTCACTGTGCTGTGAACTTCAAGAATGTTTCCTACTATAGATGTTTGTTTTCTCTCCATCAAATAGGTATTCCTTACAAGTGATATCCTTCTATACAAATTCTATTTTAATATAACATTATTTTTGTTTACATTATTTCTCTAGATAGCTATTTTTCCAAGGTTAGGTTTTTAACAGGAATCATTATGGCAGCTAAGTTACACGTTAAAAATCCACAAATAAGTTCTGTAACACTTTATAACTAACTACAAATTGACAAAAATTTATATATTTTGAAGTTCGTACCTTATAATCATTTATGATGGTTTAGAAGTAAATACGGGCGACGGTGCTCGTCTGTCGCTATTTTTAATTTTGATTAAAAAATAAAAGCAGGATTAAAGTAGTTATTGAGTATATAAGAACAGTATTTTTATATAATATTTACACAAAGGTGCGATTAGCGAGGCAAACGTGTGATCGGTTCGCTTGCCATTCGCGCCACTCGTGCGGTCGCTCAAGTAATCTCTATGTTTACACATTCGCGAGGAAATTAACACGATCGGTTTTGGATGGCGGATTGCGTTGGTAACTCGATTGGTAAAACATCGTATAAGAATTAGTATTCATACCTTTTTTATTTGGAAGAATGTATGTAAGTCTGGTTTTGACAATCCGCATATACATAAATAAAACGATCTAAATATATTCTGGAAAAACACAGCTTTGGCGATTGACATTGCGAGTGAAACTTCAGTTAACAGCTAAAAGTATCACCTTCTAACCGTTGCCTGAAATTCCAGTCGCATCCTAGAAAAACCGTATCATCAAACTAAATAATTTTAATTTGTATATTATGTAATAGTTAGCGTAGCTGGCTGCCTAGATGAAGTCTGTTAATAAACTCGCCCTACATGAGTATAATGAATAATCACTTTCTTTCATGGAGCATGGATGGCTGTCGGTTTTAGCGACAACTTTCGTATTAAAATTTTACCAGGATAACAAACACAACATTCAGCAATTTAATGTAAACAAGCTACGACCGAGTCTTTTTCACATACATTGGGATAACTTGCGCTTATGACACATTGTGCTGTGCCAATGAGCCTAAATAAGCAAGGTTCGGTTTGTTCTCTCTCTTGCTAGACAAAGGGTTACCATCATACATTTTGTACCAAAACGTATAGTCGAAGAAAGCAGAAAATGTAATAATCATGTTCTTATGTGAAATAGCACCCAAAGACAATATGACGTACTAGTTACCACGAATGTTGTTAAATATCGAACTTGAATTTGAAAATAATATGGATTCTAGGGTGGACCAATTAGTAATCCCTAATTGACAAGACCATCAGTTGTCACTTTTTTTTTCAATTACTTAGTCATTGTTTTTCAAGAGTATTACGAATTACTTTGTCTGGAGGAATTATGTTCTATCGGCGGTGGGATCCTCAGGCGGGCTTTGTAAGAACGTATGGTTCTAAACTCCCTGGCGGTTCTCATCTACATACAAGAGTTTTTCGGAATACGGCCAAGTCAGCCGTGGCTTTATTCCTGAAACTCTTGTGGAGTTGTTTGTTTTTATAGTAGTGTATAGTAATTATACCATAATTTGGTAAATGAAATAAAATGATGATCATTCATCACTTAGTTCGACTGCGAATGATTTCAACTTCTATGCATTGCAACTTTCAACCTTCAATTTTTTAGACGTGGCAGGGTTCAGATCGAATTATATAAAGCGAGTTTGAGAAGTTACGTTTGAAACGCCTTATTCGTATCAAACAATTTTCGACTTGCAACGATTGACTCATCATCCGAGTCATTTAGCATGCGTTTTTAAAAATAAGTTTTTTGTATATTTGTATACTAATATAAAGATGTAAAATTAGTTTGGTTGCAAGTTTGTATGTAGGAGGTAATCTCCGGAACTAAGAATCCAATTCAAATATTGTTTTCACTGGTAGAAAAGTTCATATTCCGGAGTGCTTTTAATTATTTAAACATTTGGCTATAAATAATATGCCTGTCATTTATTTTAGCCGAGCTATCAAAATAATTGTCCAAATAAGTCTTAAAAAAACCTCTTAAAATAGTATTATTTACAAGCATTTCCCAAGGTGGAAGACCCTGTGAATTTATTATTTCAATTTGGGTAGTAGTGTTAAAATGTGTGCAGTTGTACAATTGTTTCTATTTTTCTGAAGTTGCAGTAAATTGAGTTAGAATAGAACAAGGAATAAAATAGAATAAACTTTATTGTACACCAAAACTACTACCAATACAACTAAACTTATAACAAACTTAGATATATGGTGCAGCAGTAATAGCAGTGTTATCGCTAATAGAAATTTCAACCAGACAACCTTCGGATCGTAAGAACTAAAAATAATACGGGGGATAGTGTGTAGTGTACTGCTAAAAAATTATACAAAATATAAAACTCAATACAGAACTTAGCAATAATTTATATATATTTATACATATATATATATATATAATGTTTATATATATAACAAAACAATGCTAACAATTATTTTTGTATTTCGTTTTTTTTTTTCAATTTTATAAATATTTTTATTTTGAAAGAAAGACATTTCCGTTAATTATTTAGCGCGGTTAAAATCGTGGGCAAAAGCTAGTTTTTAATACATCGTTTGGCAAAAAAGGTGTAGCTCAATTTACACAGTTCGTTGAAAAACAGGCAGTGTATAGGTATGTAATACGTCATTGTCCTGTGTCTTACGTGACAAAATCCTAAAGGCACGGAGCCCGAAAGTCCTTATGATGTGACAAATTAAAAAAAAGTTTTCGTAAAAGCAGCGCCATCGGCCCTGAGAGTGGTACCTACTTTCAAACATCCCTGTGCGCACACATTACAAGTCTGATGTTTTGTCATGAACCACTGGGCATTTATGATTAGTTTGTTCATATAAAATTAATTATAAATAAAAATATAATTATTATTGTCGTCGAGGTTAAAAGTCTGTACATTGGAGATATGTTCTCAAAAACGAGGAAAACTAGAAAGAAAGAAAAACAAGAACAAAAATAAAGAAAACAAAAACACAAAATTCTGTCTGTTGGCATCACGAAAATGGCTGGACAGATTTAATCTTGTATACCAAAAGTATATTATCTTTAAAACAGACATATTGTATGTCTGTCGGATGCGTGGGTTCTGAGAAACAGCTCTAACTGGCTATATTGCGTGTATTTCATTTAAAACGAGAAGTCAAAAACATGTTAAGGTTTCGTTATACAGAAAGGTTTAGTACAGTACGTTTATTAAGTTTTTATTTTGTCAATGTGGAAAATTTGATTAGCTACAGTTAATTCAATGTTGTTTTTGGTGCAATCGGACCGTGGTCGATCGACGATATTGTAACGTTTGAGACATGTATTATGACGTATCATGAAAGCGAGAGTCCAGGTCGATTGAGCGTTGTCTGGTTGCACATCTATCTGTATATGATGGTATTTGTGCTGTTTTCAGACTGCCACGCGGGCGGAGTCGTGGACACTGTCATAAGCGTAGTGCATGTTTAGGATGTTAATACCCATATATAATAGCATGATATTTTAATTTTCTGTTTTTATTTTTGGTTACAAAATGAATGATGTCCTTACTTACATGTATACCTGTTTTTATTTTTTAAATTCTGCAGTGTCAGCTCAAAAGAACGCTTTTGTTTTACATTATTGATAGTCTTTAGTGAACATTTGACTTAGTTGTAGCTCGATGCAAACCGGTTGATCTTATGTCTATTCCATTGCAACCGGTGCAAACTGAGTCTAGCTGTATTTCGGCTTCTTGACTGTCACGCACTACGTGGGCACTATCTGAGACCGCAAGTAGAATAACCCGATATGCATCGCTCATTTGGCTGATACGTCTTTGTCACGACAGCGACGTACTGTCAACTAGTTGCGGCCAAACCCGCATGTCTGTCGGATTATTGCGCCCAAGTCTACATGCCACGTGGCCACGTAGTGCGAGAAGTCAATACGTAATGCAATAATGAAAGAGAATAATAAAAAAATTAAATTCCTTATCATTTTCAATAATAATAGCGTTCATTTAAAAATCAAGTGTGTTTGTTTTGCCACTTAATTTTGTATTGAGTAATGAATGATGACTTGCATCACATTGTTGAAATGACTAATATAATAATAAAAACAATCTTGTCGACTATTACTCAAAAAGGTTACGACTAGTAGCTAAAAATTTTTTAAAGAAGAGTGATCATTTATATTCCCGCTGCGGAATTGCTCTTGTTAAGATTATGTAAATTGTGCTATTCATGTAGTTAGTTAAACTTATTCAGATCAATGTTATTTGTTCGAGATTGTATGTACCTATTACTGGGAAAAAATTAATACGGTCTTAAATTAATTTTGCTCTTAGGTATACGCCAATCCGCTCCAAAAAGAAGTCATAGAGTACCTATCATCGATCCTAAAACACGTGAGTAAAAAAGACAGAGAATCATAATTATTTCATTATTTTAATTTAGCAACTACTATTTACTATTTTATTGTATTTATTACAGAACAAGAAGTTTTATCAGATTATTATACCAACGATAATAATTTTTTAAGCAGCGAAGCTAACGATCGACACACCCCACAACCGCCTGTGAGTATATCAATTTATTATTTTCTTCGCTTTTTGAACTGCCAATACGCCATAAAGTACCATAATCTAATTTAGTCAAAGGAAAAGCTTGTGCAATATTAAATGTTTAAAGAGTAACGATTGTCAACTGTATAAGCAGACTTCGCTTAAAAACGACGCGATGATTAATTCACTAATAGATAATGAATGCTTTGCAAGTCATTTATCAAGTGCTGTATCAAGTTGAATATGTCATTGGAAAGGTATAAAAGCAATATTTTGGTTTGAAAACTGTGTTGTCTAGCTCTCTTCTGATATGCAGGGAAAGAATCATTAATTATTTTGTTTTAGTGGAAACTCATCTATGTGAAAAATGTTTTCATTCTATACAGTTGAAACCGATTTTTTTCTATAATGCCTTTGTTTTACGGGTTAGGTGACGTTCACATTTGCCAAATACGATAACTGCACATAATATGTTTTGTACAATCTGAGGTGCATATTTATAAATGGCGTACTTATCCAGTGATTCACATTACCATTGCTTAAGCTTCGTTCGTGGTTAATGTAACTATTTTTGTTGTTGAACCATCCCACAGTTGAGGCAAACGACTCATAATAATCTCCGCCCAGCAGTTGGGATGCCTCAAGGATGTAAAGAATACCACATGTTTATTCTGAAATGCATAAAGATCAATTATCTTGTCGTTGCTAGACCTTAGTTGGGCAAAAAACTATACCTTATCTGAGGCTAACTAGATAAAAAAAGATAATGGTTTTTCGCTGCACTTATCTGACTACAAGTTTAAAACGACTAAATTAAGGTATTGAAATGACCTTTTAAATGGTATATACAATACAACTTGATACGACACTGGTTATGGGCCCATTGTTCTTTACATTTGATCCGACTAATGGTGACAAATAACACAAATGTTATGGAATAATTTAATTTTTTGTTTTTGTACTATTTCAGTCTAGTTCTAAAATAATTTTACTTGTCAACTTTAATATTTTTGATTTCATTATAGTAGTGATTTTCGGGTAAGAAGTATCCAAGGGGTGTTTTTCTTCAAATACGTGCAATGTAGCTAGGGGGCGCGCGAAGAAAGAAGCGACAGGCTTGTGCGAAAAATGCAATTGAATAATTGGTAGCTCGTGTATCTGAAAGGAGTCCGCTACGCATCTTGCATCATTTCACAGCTTCACTCTACATAATCGTGCCGACTTGCTACCTCGCACTGATTTGGTTGAAAAGATCACACATAAGAAAGTGACGATGAAAAACGCCTTTTCCAAAAATGATTTTTAAAACAAAATACTGATTTATTTAATCATGATCTACTCACGGCACTTGTTACACCGCTGCCGCGTTAACGAAGACGCTACTGTCCTCTAGTTGTAATTTCGTTCAAGAAGAAATTGAAGCTATTTTCATAAAAATCACAGACGATCAGCAAATAGCTACTTCATGTATAATATGTCGATGCAAACTATCTTATTTCACCATTCAATTAACAGCATGGCCCAAGCCACGTGCGAACTAAACTTCATATTATGAAGAGGTATTTGGAACATCATTAAAGTAGTCTAGCTGAGTGTTGAATGCCTCCAAAACCGTCTGGCTTCTGTGGCAACACAGTATCTAATAATTACAGAATAAACATAAAATAATCAGCGTTTTATAGTATAACTTTACAACTACATTTCATTGAATTTCAAGGTTGTCTGACAAGGGGTGGTCACAACACTAAGTATCTGGCAATGGATGACCATGAATACTATCCAGAAGTACATATAAAAAAATGAGCTTTATAATTGAACTAATTTAGGTTTATATTACAAATCTTTGATACCTGCCAAAGCCACCATAACTGAAACTTCATAGCAAGGTATCGTTCCTACGTGTGTTGCAAATATGCACTAACAAAATCATGACATGGGTTTGATTAGATGGTTGAATATCATGCGGCGTAATGGCGACATTTAATAAAAAGGCTAGGCTGTTAACTGAATGGCGAATTAATCTTAGGAACAGTAGGCTGCGATATACCATAAAAACTCTTTATTTTCTATGTATAATATGTGTCGCAGCTATTTAGTTCTAAACCATCATTAATCGAGAATATGGTTGAGCACTATGATGGCTCAATGAGGGTTACTTTACTATAAACAAAGGTTCAACGTTTAATCATATTAATTAACTTGACAGTTAAGAATGATGCTATAATGCTGTCGCAATAAGAAAATAGTGACTCATCGTTCTGCAAGGGAAACCCGCGGTCCTGAAGGTGGAGTGCTAATCTGATACGAACTCCTACTCTGCTCTAGATCGAGAGAAGTCATTGGTTAACCTCACATCTAAAAAACATGTAGTCACGCCCCATTTTATTATAGTATTCTCATATCATTTATTAACTTTGTTGTAATACTTGATGACTCACTATTTTCTTAAAGCAAATAGACTATAGTTTTTAACTAAGGCAGTAGAGAGAAAAAGATAGAACGAAAATCAATATTTGACAGTTCTTTTGCATGTCGCAGGATAATTATTAGAAACATATTTTTTATGCTCAAAGATATTTGAAAATAAGAAAGATTTTCATAAAAATACGAGCTTTTATATCAGGATTTTTGCACAATGTAAATGCGATTAATATGAACACTAATTGGTTGATTCTGAAGGTTAGGCACTGACTGTTACGATATTTTAACTGCTACATTCGAGCCATATTCCCTAAGTGAGTAAACACACTTTTGATTTAGTCCAGTCATTTAGCACTCATTAAATGGGTTAACTGGAAAATTTCAGTGTTAATAAGTTTTATAGATAGTGCCTAGGCCATTAAAACCATCAAAACCTAGAACTTTTTTTACTGTGGATGAAATTTAAGGCACTGGACTAGATGTTAATGTGGTCTTTTCGAATTCTGGGGTTACCGCCTCATATCATTTCCGCTAGTGCCGCCATATCGGAAAAATTGCACCAGAAATTAACTTATAATCCTTTCTTCAATATATGAGATTTATGATTAAAAAAACTAAAGGATATATTAAATAAATTAGAATAGAGAAAAATTTCTATATTTATGTATTGACTTTTTCTTGTGTAACAAATAATTTTAGTGTACAAGCGCCGCAAAGTCGACTCCGACACTCGTCTAGCTAAAATAGTACATTTGGTTGTAAGTGGGCGAACTTTGTCGAGGTTGTGTGCTGATCTATTGGCAAGGGTAATAAGAGCCAGTTTTCGAGTACTTTGCCCACCACTTTAAAGAAATGAGTCATTTGGTGTGCTTTTTATGCCAAAATATTTTGGACTGTGGCGCTGGTACGCTAAAACTAGATAATAATTTTAATTTAAAAAAATATAATAGGATATAAATAATGATGTAGGAAAAATTGTCTAGTATAATTTATTTTACAGCTATTTTCGTCGGAAAATGAGTCGGAAAGGAAATATAGTAAAAAAAATGATTTTGGGCGCAATTTTTCCAATAAGGCGGTACATGCAGCGAGTATACGAGGTGGTGGCACAGTGGAAATTAGAAAAGAGATCGTTGAGTTATATAACCCTCAGAAACCCTTCCAGGTACCAAATATCGTAAGATTTTTAAGGAAATTGCTAATCCTTTTGTTCATATTGCTTTTTAAATTTATTTTGACAGTTTATTTTACTGAACCAACCTTTGTAAAATCTTTCTGAATGTGTTTTTGAATTCGAATATTTAAATGTTTAACGATTTATTACTGCCAATCAAAATATTAAAAAACTGCCTCACAAAACAAACTGTGCCATAAAATAATTAATTCATTACCTAAAAATTTTGAAAATTCTGCCGCTTATATTTTGTCCAGCAATTACTTTTTGGCAGCTACAGAACGTAACCGTTAAATATAACAATAATATATATAGCGTATTAACGGTTATAGTCATCGTTTGCAAAATATATTAAGTTCCTTAATTTTTAATGCTATTAATAATTCTGCTATGAATGCGTACTTTTAATTTCATAATATCACTGAAAAACCTAGTAAATATATTCTTTTTAGATACGAACAAATCCGAAGCCTCTGAAATTAATTTTATGCTTCGCCAAATCAAATTAAAAATAAAATCGTTATTTCTAATTATAAAGTAAAAACAGTCTTAAAATAATAACACTATCCATAGCACAAACATTTTTTTTATTTTTTTGTTACAAATTAAAATGTATTTAGTATCCATTATTTTATTAAATGAATACACACAAACTGCTGAGCGAATAATGTTGGGGTCGAGTAGTTTTGCTATTAGCTTAGTAGTTTTAGTGCGGTATTATCAACATTATTTTGCTTTGAAGTGCCAAGCTTAAGTTGAATATGATTAAACTTTGAACCATGCCTTGATATTCTTAACAGCCACCGGTGGTGTAAATTTATAGTATAGCTATAAGAGCTATCGATAAAAAAACAGTTGGACATTTTCTTACAGTCAGTCGGCACTTCGACAGTCCAAAAACCCTCGTTATGTACATAAAATAATAGAATTTTTAGCTGCCGACTGTATACCAAATTCTAGCTCAACGAGCTCTATTTATCGTCGGTGAAACAAGTGCTTTGAGTGAGTTAGTCGTCGGAAATACAAGCGAAGTCTGTTTGTAAATTTCGGAGGGATCCAAATGTAAAACTTAAAGAATGAACCTAACGGCCACGACATCTACAGGCCAAGCTTTAAAGCCGTTGCTTTCTGTCATTTTATAACAATTTGGCATAAAATGGATCATTTATCAGCCAAGAGCTGCAAAGGAGAATGACTAAATAACAACAGAATTTGATCTACCCCTCTTCTAACCATGAATTACGAGGTCAGTTTGATAAGTTAGTGACTCTTTGATTTTACCGCGCAGTAATTTTGAAGGCATTTCTTGCTCTCGTCAACTGTCGTCTATTATTAATAATACATTTGAAGTTACTCTTCTATCGTGGGGGTGTTCACAAACGTGAGCTCACATACACAAAACATCCAGGCCCGGAACAACTATCTTTAGGCCAAACAAATATTTGTTCCGTGAGGGAACCGAGCCCGCGCCACGCAGCGTAGCAGCCAATCGTTAAGCCACTGCCCCAATCTTAGCATAATTTAAACGAAATGGAATTTCGTGTGCTGATTAAGCTAGTTTAAAAAAACACCAAAACCAAGAAAAGGTTTGATAAATAGCATGGGAACAAAACACTATTTGAGTACCGTATTTGATGTTTCTGAGTCCCCTGTGTGGTTATAACAGCATAACTAACACCCAAAAAAAGAGGTCTTCACGCCCGGAAGTGTAGCAGATACATTCCAATTCTACATGAAAATGAAAAAGTCGTCGCACGATGAAAACCGCAGGTTGCTCTCACTTGACCATACGCGCAACCCTGTGACGTTCTCAATCTTTTGAAGTGATCACCATAGATCGGAATTAAGTAGAGTTACTTATGTAGGTACTTGCATCGTGTCTATGTTGATATTAATATGAATCTTCTAAGAATTCCTAATGGACAATCCCGTGTGGCCAACAACATTACAAATAAATAATAATAAAGATTTGTCTTGTTCACTTAAGGTATGTTTTGCGAACTACACATATGGCAACATCACGCGTGTGCGCATTAACATTTTGCAACTTCGGATATCCAATGTCGTTGATGTAAGTTTGGCATCGTCGCGCGTGCACTCGTGCAGTGATTTAAATTGTGTTAAATTAAAAACTTTTTTATTTAATAAATCTCGGGACATTTTCTGGTCTTTAAAATTAATCGCAGGATTTTAAGATATATACACTTTCTTCTTTCGCTGCAACACTGGTTTCCAGTGTAAGTACATAAATAACTGTACCTAATTCCGATCTCTGGTGATCACTCAGCTATTTAACCGCAATCCGAACGATTTATAGCATCGTTTCAAACTCGTTGACGAGACGCGCATCTATCACAATACACCAGAGACTAAGGAACAGTCAAGACTGGGGGTTTTACGTGTGAACGTGCAAGAAAGAAGGAAAGAGGTTTGTCAGCCGTCAAAGCCATGCTACGGATCAGCCACGCCATGTCATTTACATTTGCTACATGGGAAAGGCTAAAACGAACACTGGCGAATATAATTCAGAGGTTTTGGCGTATATCGTTTTCAGCGGCCTGCATTATATTATCTTCTTTACTTTGTGCAAGTCATGCACATGCTTGAGGGCGCAGTAACTTTTCGCTTTCCTGGGCCGTAATCAAACAATTAGAAACATTCAAATTGCACTGCACTCTATTTCTTTCCTACCCTTAAAAACAAGCGATTGAAACAATAAACCAGTTTATCACAAAATACATAGTCATTGTATTTTTTGTAAAAAAAAAGCATTTGAATAACTCTAAACTAAGATTTGGAACATGGTGCCTTAGTAACTTTTATTCAGCTCAAAACTACCTATCGAATGTTATAATACTCATATTTCATAGAAACCCTGGTATCATTATTTTATCTATGTTTAAATGCAAACATACGCGAATTTCATATACCTTGAGTTCAGTCGGTGCATCAGCAAAATTGATCGAAACACAAAACTGTTAACAGTTACACTACATTACACCTTGACTAAACAAAAGGGTTAAATCACTGTGATGCAAAATGTATTAAGGGCGTTTATTCCTCATCGTGTTAAATATAGTAAATTTTTTTATAATATTAATTTTTTTTTATAATATTAAAATGAAATTATCACTCTTTCTTTCACTAGAAAAGCATTTACGAAAAAAAAAACAACTTACTTTTTAGGCCTAAATATCTTGCGTATAGTATTAGGCCTCTGCCTCGAATCTTGCGGGAAGCGGAGCGGGAGCGGGGCGGGCAATTCAGATCAGTTCTCGAAACCAGCGAGCAGATCGCACGGCACTATTAGCGGCGTAGTGTTGTGAACGTGGTTGTTTCCTCGAGATATTAAAATTTGTATTCGGGAACGGTGACAACATTTTTTAATTCAAATTTATTCTTTACGCTCGATTTATAGTGGGCAAAAGAAGAAGTGAATGCCTACTATAGGGCAAGGAAAACTAAAGACTAGTATTAACGAAATTATGAAGAACAGAGACTAAAAATTGGTAAAATAATTTGCTCTATCACGTACAAGGACATTTTGACACGTTACAAAAATAAATTGCACAACACTACAATACAGACGCGCGCGCGGTCACCGCTTGACTGGAGTGTGCCGCTCACTTCCCGCCCCGCGTCGTTGTTTTCAGGGGCCGGTCCATATGATTTTACTCAAAAGATCCTGCCGCTCCGCTGCCCGCAAGATTCGAGACAGAGGCCTTAACCTAATTACATAATAAAATTGCACATCAGCTCACCTATTTTAATGGGTTTAAATTTTATTTGACAATCGTAGTAACATGTCATGAAACTTACCTCTTTGACGTTTATTAAAACTTATTTAATTTCATTTGTAATGATATACAAATGCCTATTAATTATATAAATTGGTAGCCTCTGGGGAAAACATGGAGGATCTACCTATCTTTAATACCTCACACTCTGTTGTAATCTGATCTGGGCTTACAAATAAAATATACTGATTACTAAAGCTCCGTCTACTATCTACTCAATCATTTTCAAGATAAAGAACTTGCGAGAATGTATGAAATTCCGTGAGGGATAAACGCTCTTAAATCTGACTTGCAATTTACCTCTCAATAGTAATATTGTTTTAGAAATCCAATCATTAAAGACAATTTTAAAGTTTATCAAAACGACAATAGGACATTACTTGTTGGAAAATTTTGCTTGTTACAATTTTTTTGTCGGCTATCCGAGATTTTCCCAAACATTTGGTATCGACCAAAGACAAAATACACATGGCTCTCCCTATGTTCAAAGGTGTGCCAGTTCTGATTGGAGTAGTTGTGTATTTCGGCCTTTAGGAAGAAACTTAATCATATAAAAGGAGACAGCTATTCCCTACATTTTGTCTGACTTTTTTAATGTGTTGATCAAGGCATCTCCAAAAATGTAATTAGGTACGCCAGAGACAAAAACAAAATGTATTTTCTAAAGCAAGACATTGTGTTAGAGCGGGCCAAAAATCTCAATATTTAGCTGGTAGTCGTTTTAATTCTTAATTGTCTATGTGTTAAGAACAAAATTTGAAAAACAATTATTTCAAAACAAGTTTGTTATATTGGGGTAGAACTCAT
Source organism: Mythimna separata (assembly GCA_030763345.1). NCBI lineage: Eukaryota > Metazoa > Arthropoda > Insecta > Lepidoptera > Noctuidae > Mythimna > Mythimna separata. The sequence continues at coordinate 12,197,621 of CM061167.1, read as the reverse complement.
CCGTCTAAGCATTTTTTAACTTTTATCAAGCTGACCTGCGATAATTTGAAATAACAATTGCGCTTATCCTAACACAATTAGGTTTTCAGAGGCTTAGAACACCGATTAATTAATATTTTTTTTTATATTTAGACTATATTTTATCTTAAAAACTATTTGTAAACAACTTTATTTATTTGGATCACAAAACAATACTGCACGACAAAACAAGATTAATGTTATTCAGGTCTTTTGTATTCTAATTTTAGTCCAGGGCCAAAAGAAATCACGAAGTCCTCGATTTTTATTACTGTGGATGAAATTTGAAAAACAAATCTGATATATTCGTGTACGTACACGAGCAGACCATGACCTTGCGATAACATATAATAAACGGTACTTAAAACCTAAACCAAAGGCTTGAAACCTTAGTACTGACAAAAAAGTCCTTAGACGGATAAGGGTCACACAAGTATTGCAAAATATTGAACGCGATAACCCAATCGGATGATATCCTTTCATGAAATTATTGGCTAAACATTATACAATGTTGAAACAGACATAGACAAGGCTACGTTTAAATTTCAGATTCAGAATCTAATAAAACTTGAGGTTGTAAATGATCAACATATTATTATTGCGGTTAGAATATTTCCCAGATTTTTTCGTTTCGCCAGAACGTCAATTCTCCTTTGTCTACTGAGTGATCCATTTGCGCCGAGCTGGCATGCTTTTGAAGGATATCAAGTTATTTTATCTATTACAGAAAGATTGTTGTATAATTGATTTATGTATTAATAAATTATTTTAAATTTATTTTATTCAGGAGCCAACAACACACAGTATCGCAGCTGAATTCAATAGAATGGTCAATGAAGTAGCGAATCAGCCCTCTTGTGATAACTCTATGAAATCGAATTATGTATCAAAGAACGTAGATCTACCCGTAGCATCTACGACAAGCTCTGTCCAAACTCAACCAAATTCAATAAGCTCTATTAATAATAATATAGTAAAGTCTGAAATATTAACTGTAAACGAAAGTAAACATTTAGGACCTGATGTTGCTGTGGAGTCAAACGAAACGCCAATAGTATCAGCAATATCAGACAGTCCTGTTATAGTGCCTAAAATGCCTATGAATATTAAGCAACTACAAAAGAATAGTGAACCGACAGTTCAGTCTTTAGTCCTAGATACGAATAAGAATATACCACCTAATAAGCAATTAAAACAAAGCAAAAATGTGCCTCAAGCCGAAGAATTAGAAAAGCCCACAGAGAATATAAATGTTACACAAGTAGGAAACGCAACAGTAGCTCCAATTACGACCTCGACAGCGATAACGTCTACCGTCACACCAGTGCCTGCTTCAACACAACCCACTTCCTCTACCGCGGGTCCGACACCTGTCCCCACTGCGACACCTGCCCCTCAGCCCCAGAGGATACGAGAGCCCAGAGAGAGAGTCAAATCAGAAGATAAAGAAAAACTAAAAGAGAGGGAGTCACAGGAAAAAGAAATTGTTTCTGCATCCAATAAACCTAATGGTCCTACACCTGTAGGTAAGTAAAACCTTTTTAACTAACAACATGTGCACCAGAGAGGGATCATCTCTGGCTATCATGGTGAATATAAGACGATAGTTTGGTTGCTTCTATTGCCGTGCCGCCGCCAGTAGAGCACTTATTTATTCGTTTATTACATACGCTTTGTTGTGTTGCACAGATAAATCTTCGCTTTCGATGTCAAGTACTATCGATCCACCAATAAAAACAAAGTTAGATGTTATTCGTGGATTGATACTGCATCATTTATTAAGGTTATGTTTGAGCAATTGCGGATCTGTTTAGTGTATTTGCCTCTTATACGTTAACTTTGTTGATTATGTTCGCGAAAGCGCTGATCGCATTTCGTGACAATAGAACACAATGCAATTGAACTAGCAACACCTGCATACCGTTTTTATCGACTTCTGAATATTTAGAGAAGGATTTCTCGTATACCTTCTGCCGGACGATACCTCAACCTGTTGAACCGCACCCTCACTGCGCTACACGTAATGAATCTCCGTTTTATCCATCGCGGTATTTGTAACTTCGACTAGACGATTTGTTCAAGTACCTATGAGCTATGAAAATGAGTATTTTTCAAAATGGAAATCGTGCTACACAATTTAGGCTATAGGTTTAATTTTTAGGAAATATCACGAACACGCATTCCATTCGCGGTAGTTTGACAACTTAGGAGTGCTTTCTCTTCACGAATTTATTGAGCCATTCACTGCAAATGCTTACGCGCTTAGGTTCGTTCGAATATGTCACTATATATATTATTTTTTAATAATCTTTATATCCGCATTTTCAAATAAAATACCGAAACTCGCCTTCGAAAACTGGTCTTGTAGATGTCAAGACTTAAAAAACCTAGCTCGCTAGATACTAAGATCTAGATTGCCTCATTACAATGCATTTTCGATTTATACGTGACATACGATGCGATAAGTATATTTGTATTTCAATACTCGGCAGTGTGTAGTAATATACACAGGAGGTTTTTGAATATCCATAGACGCCCTCAAGCTAAATTTGCCTTAATTTTAGGTTGTAAATTAGAAGTAACTGCAACTGTAGGCTATATCTAACCTAACATTTGTTACATCAACTACAACAAAGTGAAGCCAAAGACGAGTAACGTAATTTTATAATGGTCAGTGGTATAGAAAAAATATAAATAATATATTTACGGCAGTATTCTTTGGAAAACAATTAATAGTTGCGCAAATTTGTTTCCAATTAATACAAAACAGTTTCGTGATGCCAGCACCACTGCAACATTCCGTTTTATTACTAACATGTTTTCCACTACAAGAAAAATAAATTATTAAATGATGAACTAACTTTGATCCCTAACGAACACGAGTCTTTTTGTTCAGGGCAAAGATACATACCTACAAAGTAAAACACCGACAAAATTCTATACAATATTCCAAGGGTTATCTAAATAATTGAGTAAGTTCAGCTATTACGATTATTCTTAACTTTGTAGCATCAAGCTACAAAGTTAACTTGATCGAACTCCTTCCAGCCGTTCTCATGCGATGAGGTAAGACACAGATAGTCATAAAAATGTACAGACTTTTTAGCCTTCACAATTTTTATAATTACTAGTGCTTATTTTTTCATTAGCCGTTTTTATGTTCGGAGTCAAGAAGAATCACATAATTTTTATCTTGTGATTTTTATAATAAATGGGGACTGGGTAAAATAAAAGGTCTATAAACAAAACCATATAATTTTCATAAGTATGCAAAGGGGCACTAAAGTCTGACCCCGGCAATTTTAATAAAATTAACCGAAGTCGTAATCGTATTGCTCGTAGTCTACAGACGACGGCTGTTTTCACATTAGGCGATAACGACATAATATCATGGGGGCTGGTAGTTTGATTTATCTGACGATGTCGAGTTGTCATTGATCACTGCTTGTATGAGTTATGCCACCGAGCAGACTTGTGTGCCTAATCTTACCAGAAACTTACATCGTTTGTTAAAATGTATGAAACTACTATTCTCACGTTATCGTCTAATGTCAAAACCGGTCAGTGGTTTGTGGGGAAATATTTATAACTTATTTAAAAGGGGACTGCAGCAGAAGTACCTGCACCGTCTCTTTTTAAATAACACATTGTTTAACAGGGCTGTAGGAGAATGAAAATTCCAATGTATAACAATTTTTTATTCTATGTATTTAATATACAATTTTTTATCTCTTTAATGTATGGGATTTTTGTATAAGTACTTATGTGACCATATTAATCCCAGCGTACAAGATAGTCTTAACTAATTCATGTAAGGGAATAAAAATTTTGCTGCTTCTCAAAGATTTTGGCTAAAATGCCACGAATACCACGAAACGTTCCAAGATCCTTTACTGATAATTCTAACACGTGTGGTTTTTCGTTCTTAAACTATCGAAACTCTACAGATGTGGTGAATTTTATATATAATGGTGAAAATTTTAATTTATCGTAAATCGATTTCGATATCACGTCTGCGGACACATGCTTGGTCTTTTTTATAAAATAATAGCATTCTGTAGGTATTTTTATAGTGGCTGCTAGTACTGATAAGAATTGATATTGCAAAGGAACGTTTTGTGAAAAATCAAAAGAAGCGCCAGGTATTAGAAAGAATGTGTTTTTTAACTGTAGAACAAATATGACAGTTCTTCAAGATTAAGTAATAAATTCCAGTTTAATATTAAGCCGCACGGATTATTTTTAAGTGAACTTGTATGTTCAAACTAGTATATTAATCATGGTATTAGTTCTTCCAAAATGTACTAATCCACGTCGCCAAGTATGTTTTAATTTTCAATATTTATAGTTTTCACTGTTTTACTGCCCCGAACCAACACTCCGTTTTGAATTTGGGCAAACATGTATGGTAGTTAGTCCAAAAGTCTTTTAGTCAAAATAATATGGTGTTTAATCCAAATGTCTATCTACTGATAAAAAACTGATGATGTTATTGAATAGATCAAAATTGTTCTAACTTTAACCATGACAAAAATGTACTTTTATAAATTTTATTTCAACATATTGACTGTTATAGTTCACGAAAACCATTTTTATTTTGCAAAAGTCTCCTTAAACTGTGGAGTCTATTTAAGTGATTGATTCGTTAAGTTTTTCATTACTAGCCATTACCAGTGGCTCCTCCCACGTGGTGAGAAAAAAGAATTTATCTTATCGCAACTAAATATCATTTTTAGACTCTATTAAGTAGATGAAGAAAACGCCATGAGAGGTCGTCAGTCAGCTCTGTTTTCAAAGTTTTTTAAGTTGAACTCAGAATTTGTCTAAGGCCGCCTTTGTGCTGCTTAATAGTGCCTTAAGCTTTTAAAATAATTAAATTTGTATATATTCTTAAAATTCGAACATTTTAGTATTTTGAAATTGTTAGAGTACTTTCTCTTGTATCCAACTTAATTTTTCGTACGGACACGTGGTACATTCAATGAACCAGGTCCGACGCTTTTTGGAAGGTGGTGCGTAAACAAAACATTGCACCTTTACCTGTATACCCATGCAGGTAGCTGTAGTTACCCAAGTTGTGCTCGCCGTACATCGGGAGAATTCGTCCGAGGTAAATCTTTTGTGCAGAACTAAGTAAGGAATAAACTTGTTGTAATCAGCGTAATCCTGTAATGATAAAATATTATCAAGAAACTGATTTTCGAGACCTTAGACAGTCCATACTAAATAATATTAATACTATAGCATTAATTAGGTAAAAATCTTGGTCACTATTTTTGTTACAAAAAATCTTAAAAGTCTTCAAGTTTGATGTTTAATCACAAAACGTAAAAATCTTAAACGTCACTTTTTGACATTTTGACTCTTCCATATAATATGTTAATATTATTAGCATTAGCGGCCTTATAATGTTCCCACTGCTGGGACTCAGGCCTCCTCTCTAGGAGAGGGAATCCACATATTGTTTGTACGTATTTATGATATTTTTGAAACATTTAGAAATATAATTATCCATAAAATGTTTGTGCCATACCTTGTGCACTAACCTGTATTCCTTTTTTATTACATACTATCATAAATTCGTATAAAAAAAGCTCGGTATTTATACAACCCGAATTTAATAAGCTTAATACATATATAGACCAGGGTAAAAGCCTACAAAAATGGTAAAAAATGAAAGAAAATCACAGTAGGATGAAACCCATTAGAAAAGCAAGGGAATATGATCAAAATGAAAGGAAAAATAAATTACTTTCGATCCGAGTTCGGGAAGTGGGAGGGGGAGGTTTTTAAGGGTAAAAAATGGTTTATCTTGATTTCCGGCAAAACTACAAGTCCTATGGAAAAAAGTTAAATGGCAAAGTTGTAGGCAATAAAAAGATCTACAACTTTTGTATTTGCAGATTTTTCACATAACCTCAAAATTTAGGTGAAAAATTCAAAAAACCAAGTATTTGGTTTTTTATTTATATCTTTTTCAAATAAAATATTTTTTTCTACGAAGTTTGGTGAAAACTTACCTTATTATGTCCCAAATACACTGTAATTTATGTGATTAAAAATATTTATTTTTTCGCTTCATTTTAATTTAATATCAAAAAAGCACCCTAATTTTCAATCAAAAATTCTGACGTCAAAATATCAGCTTTTTTAAAAAAGTTTGGGGGCTTTTTGTTCGTTGAAATATCTACTTTCTGATGGTGTAAAGAAAAATATACATTACCATAGGAAATATTCTTAGAAAATGCAAAAAATTGAAAAAAATTTTAATCATTATGTACAATTTTCAGGTATTTATTAAAATTTACAATTTAATTACTCAAAAAACGTAAGATTTCACGTTTTATTGATAAACGAAAAAATTACAAAGTAAAATATACTTCTATAATTAACAAACAAATAAGTTAATAAAGTTAATATATAATAAGACATCTACAATATTTTGAAAAAGTTGTAGAATCTTCTTTAAATAATATTTGTAGATGCCTATTTATTGCTGTTTTAAAAATAATTTATATACCTGAGTGACCTTCGGTGAATTTAAGCCCATTGTAAGTTATTTAATTGAGAAGTGGGGACGGACCTAGGAGAGTGTGGGCCTTACTACATACCTGCTATTTCATAGCAGCTGTAAAGACCGTTAGTCAGTATTTGAGATACAGAGTAGTGTACAACATCTGCATCGTTTTTAAAAATACACGAGCAGGCTGAGTTACTCTAAGTGATTTGTGAGAAATTTACTTTACGTTTGGAATCTGCATAGCAAGGTAAATACTATCTGTATTTTAATCTATATTAATCAGCTTCAAAATAAAAATAGTAATATTTTCTTTTATAAATAGTATGTTTAACGTAACATAACCTAAAAAATTGAAATTGAATGATAATTATTTCAGTACAAGAATAAAAAAATAGTAACTTCGTTTATTTTATACAAACAGATTTAGTTATACTCATGATAAAACTTTGAAGGCATTATTAATTTGATTTTGTCTTTTCAGATTACCAGTCCATACTGGTAATCTGAAAAGACAAAATCAAAAGAATCTGTTTGTATAATCTGCAATAAGTCAGACGACAAGCAAGTGTATGAAATAAAAAAAACAGCTTTGAATCGTTTAGTGGCGTCTAGCAAGAAGAGAATCGACAATAGATACAAAAAATTTGAAACTTTAACATCAGCTCTTATTCATCGAACTTGTCAAAGTCATTATAATGATGAGACTGCAATAGCTACATTCTGTAGCTCAAGACGTAAGAAATCACACGAAGGAAAACAAATAAATAAGGACGCTCTTATATTTAATTTTCAATCTCATTGCTTTCTCTGCGGTGGGTTTTTCGGTAATATTTCTAAAGATAAAATTTCATCAGTTCAAAATAACGATACAAGAGAAAATATATTACAGCATATTAAAAAACAAAACACAATTAATGATTTCGATAAAAACATTTTAGCTCGTTTAAGAAATGTGCCTGATTTAGTCGCAATAGAAGCTCATTATCACACTGTTTGTTATTTTGTATGAGATTTTCTATGACATGAATGTAATTCGAGTAAAATAAATAAACTTTTTAACTAAAAAAAATTGCTGCAATCACATTTTTTTGATGAAATTGTACATAATGATTAAAAAAATTTTTTCGAATTTGAGATTTTTTCAATTTTTTGCATTTTCTAAGAATATTTCCTATGGTAATGTATATTTTTCTTTACACCATCAGAAAGTAGATATTTCAACGAACAAAAAGCCCCCAAACTTTTTTAAAAAAGCTGATATTTTGACGTCAGAATTTTTGATTGAAAATTAGGGTGCTTTTTTGATATTAAATTAAAATGAAGCGAAAAAATAAATATTTTTAATCAAATAAATTACAGTGTATTTGGGACATAATAAGGTAAGTTTTCACCAAATTTCGTAGAAAAAAAAATGTTTTTGAAAAAGATATAAATAAAAAACCAAAAACTTGGTTTTTTGAATTTTTCACCTAAATTTTGAGGTTATGTGAAAAATCTGCAAATACAAAAGTTGTAGATCTTTTTATTGCCTACAACTTTGCCATTTAACTTTTTTCCATAGGACTTGTAGTTTTGCCGAAAATCAAGATAAACCATTTTTTACCCTTAAAAACCTCCCCCTCCCACTTCCCGAACTCGGATCGACCGTAATTTATTTTTCCTTTCAATTTGATCATATTCCCCTCCTTTTCTAATGGGTTTCATCCTACTGTAATTTTTTTTGGTTTCAAAAATTATCTACCCTGGTCTAATAAGTAAAATATAATATATAGGGTCTGAAAAGTGAATGATATAAGTGAAGATAACTAGGTATCTCTTTGGCTTTAGGCAAAGTTACATTTTAATTATAATAGAGATTGTCAGAAGTCCAAAATATTTGGAATTGACCACGTGTCATTTTTGTAGTATATTTGGAAATGACCACGTGTCATTTTTGTAGCATATCTGTATATGTCTTCTCCTTTACCAAATTAATAGAGTTATTTCAATTGAATGAATAGGTAGTTTTAATGAAAAAAAAAACAAATCTATTTTCAAATCCAAAATTAGTGAATAATAATATAGTCGGCAACAGTTTTTGACTACCTAGGATTCTTCACTGTCTGTGGCAGAGGGGGCACATAGTGAGTATTTCGTTACTTATACTAACTTATAAACCAGGAGAACTGTACTACTGATTGTTTTGTTTAAATTTGGTTTCGCCAATTGTCTACCGATGTTGATGACTATTATTTTATATTTGTTTGGAAGACTAGATTCTGTAGATGTCCCCGTTTAGTCTGGTAAAGATCTGATTAAGAACTACGAAGATAGACAATGGAAAATTTCAATAAATGATAGCAAATCTTGTTTGTAAAGTGGGTGATAGACGTACGAACTTAAAGTACGCGGTTTTTAAGATTGTGAACTTACTCGGCTCGACATCGGTGACACACGTGAAGCTTGCTCATACTATATCGCGATGTCGTCGAGAGAAGAAGCTTTGTGTTAGTTGGGAATTTTATATCATACTAGCTGTCCCCTGCGGTTTCCCCCGCATTTTTCGTTACTGCTCCGCTCCTGTGGGTCGTAGCATGATGGTATATATATAGCATTCTTCGATAAATGGGCTATCTAACACTGAAAGATTTTTAAATCGGACCAGTAGTTCCAGAGATTACCCCCTACATACAAACTTACAAATTTTACCTATTTATAATATTAGTATAACCAGGACCGCTTGGGGGAGGCCTATGTCCAGCAGTGGGCGTCTTTCGGCTGAGATGATGATGATGATGATGAATATTAGTATAGACTACGTTTTAAAAACTAATAAAAAAAGGACGAAATTGACAAGTGTGGTAGAGTTACATGAAGAGAAGGCGGCTCCCGGCTCGCAACGCTGCCACACGTACGAGCCGAGACGAGCTACGAGTAAGATTTCAAACAGGTTGGATCGCCGGCGAACATGCGCGGCAATTTTAAAGTACGCGTTTTTAAGGTGACACACAGGCGAAAAAGGTCGTCGAGCCACAAGTCCGCGTACTTACTCGCACGTCTATCACCCACTTAAGGGTCACGCAAAATATGTTTACAGTTCACCCTGGTACACTCTGGTTCCACTAATTTTATTCTGTAGGTTATTAGGTTTTTTTAAGAAGGTAATCATCAAATGTCATCTCCACCCTATGATTTCCTCCGCAAATTCTTTGTATTGGGTTATGTTTTAGCTTTGATCCAAAAACTCTTAGAAAATGTATAGTGATTTTGATATTGTTAAATTCATGTCAACCACAAAGCAAGGTAGATATCTAATTGGTCCACTACATGCTCAAGCTTCACCACAATTTTGCCTGACCTGCGTAGGCAAAACTGTGGTGTATACACGGAACACAGTGTATGAGGTTTACCAACCACACACGGTTTTTCAAGTGTTGCGGGTGTTGTGCGATCAATAGTCCTTTATCATGGGGCACGGGCACCTGTGTGGTCAAACACTCTCAGGTGTCGCTGCAGGGTAAAAATAGCAGCACAAAATGGCCATTTGCATCGCACGTAGATACCGAATAGTATCCTTCGAGGCAGCAACTCTCCTGGCACGCCTTCCGCTAGACATCCTGATGGTCTGTACGCGAGGGCGGGCTTACAACTGGATTCATTCGCTAAAGTGGCAATAGCGTACCGGGAATGGTTTTTGTAAGGCTGAGGTGGCAGGAACGGTGACACGCGCTCAAGTGGTGGCGCGGGCGGCCACAGCAACCGCAATTCTCGTGCAAGCGCGTTGTTGAAGCGGTCCTGCCGCACTTCGAAGCCTGGCTGACAAGAAAGGAACGCATCTTCTACCTACTCACTCACGTGCTGACTGCGCCCGGGTGCTTCGGTAAGTACATAAATAAGATTGGGCGTGAGGCCACTATGAATTGCCACCATTGCGGAGGCGATTCTGCACAGTACACGCAGGAAGAGTGTCCAGCGTGGGCCACTGAGCGACGAGTCCTGGTCGCCAGGATTGGGCAAGATCTGTCTACCAGTGGTAGTAAAGGTTACACTGGTGGAGCCAAAAAACTGGAACGAAATTGCCTCCTTCTGTGAGAACCAAATGGTCCAAAAGGAAGCGGCCGAGCGGGACCGTTAGAGAGCCGATCCCACTCGGAGAAGAAGGCGTCGGGGAGACAACCACCTCACTGCCTCACACACCGACACCCCGTTTACATCATCCAATCCAACGCGCGCTTTTAGGGTTTAGCCTCTGCTCGCCCGTCGAGTGATTCCAAGAAAGGCGCTGAGAGGCTCCCTTTGCGTTCTATTTTTGTACTGTTTCCCATGGCCCTGGCAGGCATCGGACGGCGAGATACCCATTGCTCGTCGTTGGTGAGTCACGACTGTCTCAACGCCCGGAGTGCTTATATGGACCGACTGGGGCGGGCGTAGGACGTCTTGCTACGGATCTAAGCCTGAACCAGAGCCCGGCGTGACAGGTCGCCATCGCCGATATCACCTCTATCCTCTTTCCAATTTCCTTTTTGAATCCGGAACAGAAATCTCACGAACTTACCATGTCCGGTGTCACCATGGCACCTCTCCAGCCACTCCTCAAAGAGGGGGCTTATCGCCGCAATCGTGACGTACCCCGCCCTGGCTTATGACAGTCGCTGTCGCCATTTCACTAAGATTTCCCGCTGGAACTCTGTCCGCCATGGCGCTACTAGTTGCGGCAGCGGAGTTTCGCTCCGGCGTTGCAACACTATGCGCAGGTCGTGGATGTATACAAGAGCTGTTGCCTACAAATGCCACGGTGGCAGGCCGGTAAAAAGATTCTGTCCACGGCTGTTGCATCCCCGCGTTTCGTTAGTTCAGCTACCGCCTGATGCGACCAGCGTGTCGTCTGTATAACAGACCACTATTTTGTGCCTTCGAAGTAGTCTCAAGGCCAATCTAGCTCTTTTTAGATATATACCTTGCTTAGAAATTGACATGAAACAAAAAATGACTAAAGTGATTAAAAAAGGTATTTCCTATTTAAAATGTATTTGAGGATTATTCTAGTGTTGTTCAAGATGCAATGCAAATTAGATATAAGTAATGGAACTCCCATAGATATTAGATACTATCCCAGGAATATGAATCTGTGTTCAAAGTTAGCGCTGCTATTTCTGATTTTGACAATCTTTGTGATAGAATGTTACTTTGTCTAACCTTTAATTTCGAAATTAAGTTATTATTTTGGTGATTTAGGACCATGTTTATTATCTTGATATGGTTTCTCGACTTCTCGTAGTATGGCTAGATTTTTCAGGTATGTTTGGCTAGAAATTGGCGAGAAATTTTGACCAGCAATCACTAAATAAATATATACAGTATGATTGGTTATTCAGAACATTTCTTCATAAAAGTATACCAAAGCAAAATTGCAACAATTTCGACCCGATAACTTAGGTTCAAACCGGATAGTTTTCAAATTATCACACACACGTTTTTTCACATTTTCTAACTTACAACAAAATACTCCCATATTGTGAGAAACCTACTGCACGTTAGATAAAACAGACTGACTGACAGCTCATTAATAAATAAATCCCTTGAATAATAATTTATCTTAAAAAATACCTATAACTTTGGAAATTTAGCGAGGTAAACTTCGAGCTATGAGAATGTCTTGAAATACTTCTAGTTTATCGAGGCAGTTTAGTCGCACAAAATAAATGTATAGGTACTTGACGTACAAATTACAGGAGATATTTTCTTGATAAGTGAGTTTTCTGAAAAGGTTTACCTCGTTTTTGAAAAAACTATTGTTCCCAACTATGGTTTTGATGATGGTAATCATTTTTCGATGCATGCCTTGCTTGTAGTCTTAATACCGGTATATAATGTTACCAGTTTGACTTCAGCAACAAGTTCTAATCGATTAGACTTGGAAAAATTTATAGCTATCTTATATATTTTTACTTTGCTAAGCATAAGCATAATTAGCCTTCTAATGTGCTTACTTCTGGGACACGGGCCTCTAGAAGAGGGAACGGGTCGTAATCCGTCACGCGGTCTTAGTACGGGTTGATGAATTTCACATGTATATGAATTTTTGGTTCTAAGACATGGTGGTTTCCTCACGTTCTCCTTCATCGTTTTGAGAGCAGTGGTGATGAAAAAAATTATACAAATTAAAGCGGGTTAGGTACCCGTTACCACTGGGTCACTACTGCTCTCTTTCTTTGCTAGTCGCTAGCTTATTAAATATTGAACGTACAAATTACAAGCGCCAAGTGCCTTTGTCAGCATTTATTTTGAGTAAAAACTGCACACATTTAGCTTGCGTGTACGTTCTTACATTGAAATCGTAGGAAAAAATATTCATGCTTTTTTGATGCATTTGTAGAAAAGATTGAATTTTACAAGTGGTTAAATTAAATAATTTTTAGCCCGGGCATAATTTTTTAAAGAATATTACTTTGCGCTTCAAGCAATATATAAATGCTTGATAAAAATAGTACCATATGGTAATACTACATAATATTTATTTACTTATTTTAGGAAAATTAAACAGAGTAGACCTAAAATGTAAAAAAAATGCTATCTATATTGAAGCTGACACAACAACAACAACAATTTTTTTTAGATATATATTTTTTTGAATCGCTAACGCAAAAAAGCAACCTAGCAAAGGTAGTATTCAATCCTTAATTTTTTAACAGTATTTTACGATACTATTAATTAGGTAGGTAATTTTATAACAGAAATTTATTTGAAATACGATTTAAAAGCTCGTACATTATCTTAAAAAGGTGTAAAGTTTTCGAAAGTTATTTAAAGAATCGCATTTTTGTTTTTCTTGTTACCTTGACCATCTTGAAAATGTTTAATTTAATGAAATTATTAAAAGTAAATTCAAATTCACGATTCAGCAGGAAAAATAGTTGCAAGGATCAATCCTAATGTATATCAGCCAAGGCTTAACTTTGCAAACTTTGCTTAATAAAGAAGATTGGTCATTTTAGACCCAGACACAAACGTACTCGAAACTTAGATATACAGTTTTTGTGTCGTGTAGAGTTAAAGAAAAATGTTTTTTTTTTTCGATTTCGATGGCCATGCTGTAAATATATTCGACCTTGGGTATATCTTCAGACAAAGTATTGAATATTTTCCATACATTTACAAGCTACAAGCGTAGTTGTCCTGTTTGAGCTCATTTGAATTGAAAAGTAGGAATTTGTCACCCACAAACCGACAGGATTGAGACATCGAGATTTTTTTGTCATCGGAAGTAAAATAAAATAAATCTTCTTGAGCATTCCTTTTAAAAGCAGTATAGATCAGCTATTCTTAAACCACTCCGATTATTATAAATATTATTATAAAATTCCCATCATGTTTGCATGTGTCCGCTTATTTTAATCATTCTGATGGCTTTTATTCATTGCATTTGTTATGAACGGTGTGGGTATTGTGATAGAGACCAGAAAAGTAAATACTGATGGTCATAGTAGGTCGCTGGTGTAACCGTGGTATTAAGGCTCATTTGATTAGTCCTGATGAGTTATACTCATTGTCGTTCGTAACAAGGGCCTGATGGCCTCATTCGAATCGATATTTTCACATTTCGATATTTTCTCGTTCAAACACGATGGGTATACCAGTAGCCATCTAATAGATCCACCTCTCTGTTCTCCTTCACCAAGGGTCCGCTCTTTTCAGCAGCCGCATTGACCGATACAAACCGGACGAATCAAATGAGCCCAAACACGATGGGTTAAGCTTATCCAACTAATAGTTTCACTGTCCACCTTTCTAGGTTTTCTATCGACAGACTCTTATTATCAAATTTAATCAACTGTACGGTTCAAATAAGCCCGAACACGTTGGGTAGTACCTATACCAGTAGCCAGTTGAGAGACCTATTAAGCACCTATCTGACCGCCATCTTCAGACCCTTGTGCAAACTACAATGAATAATACCCACCCGTACGATTGTAATGAGCCCAAACACTATAGGCATACTAGTGGAAGAGGATTAAAAATAACTTTTTATGCTACGTTTGAAGGAATACTTAAAATCATATATTTTATACATTAGTCATAAAAATCGAAAAAAAAAAATATTACAAAGAAACTAGGAAATGTCTGAATACTATCGAAATTGGATAACATTTAAAAGGGCCATGACCATTTTTCTTTGACCAATTTGATATTATCCGTTTCCGATCTATAGCAATGTTCACGTTTCATCTACTTGTAAATTTCATCTATGACTATTATTTACAAAATCTACTTATAAAAACCCTAGTACCCTAGAGTAATAAATACCTACTCTGTATATAAATTAGTACGACTTCATGTATATTGGCCAAAGGTCATACTAAAAAGTATCTAATTGAGTCGGACTTGGAAAAAGTCCGTAGTGGTGGTCGTGTTTGTAAGAATCGATTATGAAATCGATTACTTAATATTGTTTCTGTCACATGATGAACATAAGTAATACCTAATAACATTGCCTCCTTGTTGGTCATTCATGTGGTTTAAAAATGAGCATATTTAGATTTACGGTTTCAGATCATGACTATACTTTATTGAGTATTCCTATTTCAATCGTGAACCCTCTAGAAATATCCAAATGCCACAGTGAGTATCGAACAATTGCGGACTTGCCAATTAATATCGCTCGCGGGAGTAGTATTTCATTTTGACAGACCAGATACACTAGGCGCACTGTATTGTAGTACGCTCGGTATATTTCAATGACGCGATATGTGCTTACTTAATAATATCACTTTGCTACTTGGTTTACGGTTTAAAAATAATAGATTATCAATGTCTTTGTAAAAGTCATTATTAAAAGATGTCTGAGTATATTAATTATGTAAAACACTGTTACAGTACGGGTCCACGTATACCCCGATCGTTGTCGTATCATTTCTTAGTACAGATAAAAACAAATCGAATCTGTCACATGTTTACTGTTTTTTCAAGAGCGAATGAAAATGTTCTCATAAATGATATTCTAACTTCGAGTAAGTAAAAATACTAGAAGTTAGAATATCAGTTTTTGATATTCTTAGTCTCATTTTCAATCTAATATTTTACGTAACATTATTTTTAGTGAACTACGTTTAATCGATTAACTGTGCACTTGCGCACAACACTAGCGGCTCCGAACCGCCTGTCCGCATGGAACGATCCAAGATGGCGGCTTTTACCTTACAGTCACTTTGAGCATGGCCGCGTTTTAAATATTTTTAACTTTTATAATCTTATCTTTTTACCCAATTAATTCAAAAATTTATCGATTTTAGTATAAAATATTTATTTAAGTTTTACTAATAAGTAATGTGTTTCAAGTGCAAAGTGCAAAAAGTCGGACAATATTCTAGATCCTTGAGTGACCTTTTGTTCAAGACTTTCTTTTACCATATTGTTACATTATTGTGTCTTAATTCAATTGTGTGAAGATTAACTAGAAAGTTTAACGGATTACTGTGATATAATTTAGGTATCAGTGCCACATAAAGTCTGATATTCAGGTACTGTGCAAGAACTCCCACGTGGAAATATCTCACGTCTCTATTTATAGACTACGAACTTGGTTTCATAAAAAGTGATAGGATAGATTAAAAATCATTATAACAAGGTATTTTACTACATGTAATTTGTTCCGTAATCATGAATTGCTGTATAATTCGTTCTGTATAGAGCACCGAGACTAAAAGTACACCGACATTTTATAAGCAACCAGACAAATTCGATTGTCCTTCCATATTTCATGTGATGTGTAGGTACGTTACATCCTTCTACTTATAATTTTATCGGACATGTTGTCTCGTGTTCAATTTCTCAGCGATGGCCTTGATTTTAGTAACTTGTTCCAAAGCAACAATTTCAAATAGGTATATAAATAAGTGTCCGACCGAAACATCGTAACCGAATATTCAGCTCTTCTAGTCATTGAAAAATCAGCCCTTGGTGTCATAGTAGACCGGAAATCTTAGCCTAGCGTAACTTCACAAAAATATCCTGAAGGGTGGGTTACAGTTGTCAAATGTTTAACAGTAGGTACGAGGAACAGCTCCCACTTCCCAACTTAATTGACCATGTGGTAGTTTTGTTTCAAGTTCTATGAAATTGATGCGACCTTAAATTACCATGCAGAAATTTCCAGGCCGATGCTTGGGTTGGAGATTGAACCCACATGATTATACACTTAGAAGTCAGTAGTTTAGTTACCTTAACATACCAACAGCTCATCAATAGTAGTTTTGGTTGTATACCATCTAATTTTGACTACTGTATAACTGTAACTGAAACTATGGCCAGACACTATTATGTGACCCATTTCCATTATTAAGTTGCAACCATGCAGCACTTAAGACTATCACATAACCAATAATGTATTATTAATATGTATACATAATTATAGGTGTGCCTTGATATTAATACTTACTATTTTGTCTTTTTTTTTTCAGTGATTAGTTCAGTTGATAGCTTGGCGGACGCTATTCTTCCGACTAGTCAAAGTAATCAAGGATTTAGTGTGGAGTCAACAACAAAGAAACAAATACCACTAAAGCAATTCTCACCGGCCCCAGAGGTTGAAACTCCTGCTGCTGCAGCATTAAATGTTGAATTTGCTATCAAGAGTGAGCCTGTTGTTGAAACTCCACCAACTGCCACACAACTTTTATCTGCTAGCATTGAAAAAGTTGCCAAGGAACAGCTATCAAAGGCACCTGAACTAAAAGAAGGATCAAGTGCGATCGAAGCCCAAGCAAAATTAACACAGAGTATATCTAGTGTATTGCGCACTAATCAACCTGAATTGAAAATGAAAGATTTCAACCTTAATAATAAGACTACAGGTTTGTTCATATATCATCATATATTTTCTTAACTTACTGGTAATTGTGTGTCCTTTGTAACAGATTGTAATACAGCGAATTTGCATAGATTTTGACCCTGATAACTTTTGAAACCAAATTAGGTTAGACTGTAAGTTATCTACTCCGATCTTGAGTGTAAATTGATACTTTTTTGGTACCTCTTACATGTATATGTATGTGATACTCATGCCTCTGTTAATGAAGCATCGTTAAGTTCAATTAATGACCAGTCACCCTGTATCAGTATATAGTCAATCTTCCACATTTTTCATTTGCTGATTTTCATTTATAATATACAGATCTGACACTATTTTAATTTAGTATTTTTTGAGTTATAGTAGCATGATTTTAAATCTTTTATCAATCACTAGCACAGTATTGATAACTGAGATAAATGGTTGTCAGTTTAACCTGATAATATTCAATATCATATTTAACAGTTACCATAACTTACATGGTTGTTACGAAGAGAAAGGGAGAAACTGTATAATGTCAACTTGTGCTATTCCAGTTTGCAGGGAAGAGGTTTCTTCATCTTTGACCTTCTTGAATAGTACTTGATCTTTAGTAATACTTCATTAGCAAATGAAGTGTAACAGCATTATTAATCTGATGTTTTCGTTTCTTATGTTATTTTACCTTTTGGTTTGAAATGTCTCATACTTAAAAAGGTTTATTTCTGCCTGGTAAACATGTTCATTAGGTTTTCACAATGTCCGTCTTTAGGTGGCCATATTCTTTCTTTTCAGTTCAAATGTAATATAGTAAAATTGCTTGCTCAGTTTCACTTTCGATATATCTGACCCATCCCTTAAGTTTTTTAGTGCTAAGAGTGATTCACCTTTAGTCAGATTAAGACAGAAAGATTGTACAGGAGTCAGTTAAGTTGATAGTTTAGTCACTGGCACGGGCGGCCTTTCAC
Source organism: Mythimna separata (assembly GCA_030763345.1). Classification (NCBI taxonomy): domain Eukaryota; kingdom Metazoa; phylum Arthropoda; class Insecta; order Lepidoptera; family Noctuidae; genus Mythimna; species Mythimna separata. The sequence goes on along the minus strand of CM061167.1, from coordinate 12,179,311 downwards.
TGGCCTTGTGTATGAATGAATACATTTGAAGATAGTTAATAACAAATAGTGCCTAGTTAGTGGTTTGACTTTGTAGAGTGGCACAAAGTCACTGATGGGGCATTGAGCTGAGATAAATTGCGTCTTATCTAGAGCCAGAAATTAAATAAAAAAGATGTTTTGGCCCATTGATTGAAAAGCAATATTTAAACCTGGTATGGTTCTGGTTCATAATGTGTATCTGTCTTTAATATCCACAGGCTTTGTGTTTGGGGTCATGAGAATTAGAATTTGTAAGGAATAATGACTTAGTTATGCTTTCCATGACGCAGTTGAATAAGTGTAATGGATATAAGATGTGCCAAAGTACCAATATATTACTAGTTGTGTAGATATTTAGTATTGTGATTATTTTATAGAAAATCTCTTCATTCTTTATTTTGTTTGTTAGATCCAGATACTGCCAATGGAAATACTACTGATGTGACTAAAACTGAGTCTGTGAAGGAAGATATCAATAAAAATGACAAGGTTTTAAAGAACACTAAAAATTCCAATAAAAAATCGGCAAATAAAATGGCTAATAATGAGTCTAATGTTAAAGAAGTTGAGTCATATGAGAATGGTAAAAATGAGACTGATAAAGTAGTTAATGTAGAACAAGATAAAACCCAGCCTGCTGATGAAGTGGCTGCACCTCCAAAGCCAGTGGAGACTGCAAAGATTGAGCAACCAGCAGCGCCGCAGTTATTTGTACCTAAATACAAATATAGTGAAGGTTTGTCAAGCTTTAAGCAGTTGGTACTTTTGATAATATACTTGAGCAGGTTTTTAACAGCATTATGTTTTCAGATCAATGGTCTCCACTTAACACGGCTGGCAAGAAGTGCTATGATATTGATCTGCTGAAGCAGATAAAGGAAGATCCACTTTCAAAGAACAAGCCTAATGCTCCATTGTTGGAACACTGCAATGTCATTAGGGTATGCTCATTTATCTATATATTCAGCTAAATTATTATAAAAAGTAAGAATGAAATACCAATTTATCTTCATTGCTTATTTCTAGACCACACCAATGCAAGAGCCACAACCATTCACGCCTATTTCGAGGCCCATGAATGATTCACTATTTCCTCCATTTGCCAAGACCCCTGGTATGGGATCCAGGAATAACACACCTCGAGAAACAAAGAAAGATTCAAGAAATACAGCTCCTACTGGTAGGTAACATTTTAGTTTTTTATTGCACATTTCTACATCTGAAGAATATAATTGACAACATTCTTTTTATACAGGCAAAGGTAGTGGTAAACTTACCCCGAGTCCAAGTGGTAACAGCCCACATAAACCAGTTATTCATGTGTCATTGTCGCTGAGAGAGGAAGTCAAACTCAATGAAGTCGATTCTGCATGGAAGCCTACCAGATTCCGTAAAGATTCTATTAATGAAGAAGAATACAGGACACAGGTAAAACTGTTATTTTATCAAACTCGTAGACAAGCTTTGCACTCAAAAGCACACTAAAGATTCTTCAGAGTCTGTATATTTTTGATACATTATATGAGTGTACCTGTTATGTGTCTTCTCGGCTAAAGTTTTGATATAATTGTAATAGAGCTAACATTATGTGTAGAACTTTAATTTAATTTGTGGTAATAAGTTCCACAAAATATTTATTTAACCTGGAGCTGATAAATTTTTAGTGGGGCAGCTTTATCTTTTTCATTCCCATATTGTTGAATTTTCTAAATTAGATTACAGTTTTATGGGAATAATGAAGTACATTTTATATATATATGTGGCTTTGTAAGCTTCATATTCTGATTTGTTTTTAATATTTTTGTTCTTTCAGGAACTGTACAAGAAATTCAGGGGTATTTTGAACAAGTTAACTCCGCAGAAGTTCGATACTCTTTTGGACAGAGTAAAGACATTAGATATCAACAACCAGAAGCGTCTAGAAGGTGTAATTGATCTGGTATTTGAGAAAGCCATTGATGAGCCCAACTTTTCTGAAGCCTATGCAGCGATGTGCAACAAGTTGTCTGTGCTAAAGGTACTATAAACAATTTGGTTGTAACCAAACCAAACAAAACTAACAAGCCACGTAAACTATATTCTAATTATTAATAATTACAGGTACCAGCAGACAATCCAACATCACCTGACAAGTGTGTCAATTTCAGAGCGCTTATTATCAACAAATGCCAAAACCAATTTGAAACCCATAAAGTGGATGAGCAAATATTGAAATTAGAAAGTGAGCTTGCTGCCACCACCGATCCAGTGAGTACTACAACAATTCAGCTAATAATATTACAAATGCGAAAAAAACCTGTTCCATGGATATAGATTACTTTTCAAACCCAATAGTAGTTCCTATGGAATCATTTCTGGAAATCATGTTTTGAATTTTGGTGTTTCTATGAGTGCCTTTGGAGTACTTGTTCAACCGTTCTTATATTAATAAACGTAAATATTTCAGGCCAGGAAAAAGGAACTGACTCTTATGATTGACGAAGAAAACAGACGTGTAAGAATGAGGTCTGTTGGAAATGTGAGATTTATTGGTAAGTTACATTTTGATCATTCTTGTTGTTGTACCCTCTAGTTTGGATTTTTGTCTAATATGTAGATTTGAATGTTGTTAATTCCTTAATTTTGAAAGAAAATATTTTTCTATTGCTTTGTATTTAATAAAGCACAGAGTATTTCTATAAAATATACTCCTGTGTAATTGTACCTATTTTTGTATGTAAAAATATAATGCAAAATTTCTGCTTAACAGCATCAGCGAAAATGCTAATTTCATGTGTTTCTATTATTGGCGAATACTCCTTTTTAAATAAGCAAATTATCCCTGACATATCATTGCGGTTGTATTATTTGATTGATAACCCAAATGGCAAAATTTTATGCAAAGCTCATTGGTCTTTCCCATGTCCTCTTGCAAATTTTAAATAAATTTGAGCTTTACATATTAACTTAATATTTCTATAAAAAAATACTATTGATTATCTTTAAAAATATATGACTAATAACTAGAAATTAGCTAATTATCCCATTGTAATAAAAGATTTGAATATACGAGTTATATGTGATTACTAACATTATTAAGCTAGTGCGACATATTTTTTATTTTAAGTTTAGAAATAAGGCACTGCAGTCTTTTGTATTTGTAACTTTGTTTAACAATATTTTTGGAGTGTATTGATTTTTTGTATATTATTTTCATGCAATAACATTTCTATACCTACTTGTTACAGGTGAGCTGTATAAATTAAAAATGTTAACTTCTAAGATCATGGATTATTGTATGAAGTACCTTATCGAAAAGGTTGAAGAAGAAAAATTGGAGTGTCTCTGCAAATTACTTACTACGATTGGTGAACAAGTGGAAAACGAAGTCAATGGTCAACTTGATAACATTTTCAAGAAAATGCAAGATATTGTCGATCGCAAGTCTAGTAAAATAAGCAGCCGTGTTAGGTTAGTACCAAAAGTAATATAATGTACTACTGAATATTATACACCTTATATCCCTACCGCATCTGTCTGTTTGCTCGCGATAAAGTCAAAAACTGCTGAACGGATTTAGATGCGGGTTTTTACCAATATGTAGATGGTAAAACAACTACTAACATATCAAAGTAATGAAATTCTCCAGTCTTGTAAATTTCGTTTGCGCACAAAATCTCATTCCATGTTCTAATCCTACTACAAAGTGAGTACAAATAAGTATAGTAGTAACTCAGTAAATAATACAGGTTGTCATTTGCTTTTCAACCCTCAAAATACTGTGGAAGGGGTGTTAAAATTTTTATCACGAAGTCGCGGTAAAAGCCGCTGCCAGTACATGCATATTATCCCGTTGCACGTATACATATCGTCATTGTCAAACCAAAATCTGTTATGTGCCGTTTTTTGAAATTTCAATATTTTAGCCACAGCTTATAGGTCACTGCCTTATTTCTCACATAAAAGAACTGCTATGTGCTTATGACCACTAGTTGTGGAACTATGGCCTCCGAATAAATGTGCTATGTGCAGCAGCTAGAACTTCAGGAAAACTTCTTTTGTCAATATCTCAAAAGTATACTTTTTGCACATAACAGGTTTTGGTTTGACAACGACGATATGCATATTGTAATTACGTCACTGCGCGTTTTTTAATAAGTCTAAAAACCCTATTTTTAACAGCGAAGCTTGATCGACTCGCTACTGATTCTCATAATACACATTATCTTATGTATGATAAATTACCTTCTACACGAATTATTAGGTCAACTTGTTTTATGTCAAAATATACGCAGTTCCTGTGTTCTATCCCGTGCTATATCCAGCCAACATTTCAAAGTTTTTCTTTTACACTTCTATGCAATGAATTAACCCATTGTTTTTTTTTAACAGGTTCATGCTTCAAGATGTCATTGAGCTCAGAAAACGCAAATGGGTGGCCAAGACTGTTATTGATTCTCAACCGAAGATGATGGATCAAATTCAAAAAGAAGCTGATATTCAGGCGCGTAATATTGAGGTATTTTCAATAATAAGTTTATTTTGTAAATAAGATTGAACATACAAATTTATAAGTCAAATCAAAGTCGCACAATACTTTGAGAGAAATTTGAAGAGCTTATCTGACAACTATGTCGTCTAAATATTAATACCTATACATTTTATTTTAGTTAATGAACAACCCTATGGGTGGATATGGTCGTCGCGACGAAGGCGGCCGGGGCAAGCGTGGTGACGGTCGTAGACAAAATCAAAATAATTCTTTCATTGATAACACATGGAAATCATCTCGGACCACTAATTACCCAGTGGACACACTAAAACTTAAGGCTGTAACACAAAAGGTATGTTTTTTGATAAGTAAAGTTGACAAGCATGGAGGGATAGATTTTATGAGAAGTGATTATGATTATGGATGAGATTGCAGTGAAAGATGAAGTTATAATGAACATTTATAGAACAAAGTTGGATAGTTCTATGTTTTGAGAACAACTGGTAGCAATCATATTATCCAGTAGTGGTTACATTTTCAATTGCTACCACATCAAGTACTTGACATACAAGGAAGTATGCAATCTACACAACACTTTGATGCTATTACTATTGCTTATATGCTATTTTTTTAATAAAGTCTTAACTAATATTTACAAGCGAGTAAATGTAATGTAAGTGTATGTATATGTGGAATTAATCTTAGAAACTTAAAAATTATGTTTTTCATATAACTTATATCCTTTACTTTGTTTTAGAATCTAAACAATATCAAATTGGCTCCACATAATTCAGCATGGAACCATGGATCAGGTACAAAGAATACTGCACAAGCAAGTAGCAATTCCATGATCAGTATCAGCAAAAATATGTACAGTGTTCTAGAGAATGTACAAACTGATCCTACATCACTTAGAGGTATGTACCATTAGCAACCTTCTAAATACATAAAAAAAACTGTTAGTATTCTATATGTCGAAACGATTGATCAGATTGTGATGAAACTCTGGTAGAGTGTTCTAAAGACTCAGGCAGGCTTCCTGGATCCGAAAAATCTACATAAATGGGGGAAACAATGGTTTTTAGTTTTTTTTTTTTGTGAAACTAACTGGTAAGCTGTTCTGAGAACGCCTGCGAGGGTTTTTGGAAAAAACGAAAAATCTAGCGAAAGGAATGTTATAGAAGGATAGCTGATGTTACAAGATGTGACTTAAGCTTTACTTACTTAAGTAGAAAATAATATATTAGTTATCAAAGTTGCCTTCTTCGATAAACAAGGTCTCTACGATAATTTAATACTATAATGTCTTTAAATTTTACGTTTCTAAAATGATTGGGTATTTTCAGCTAACAGAGACATGACCCCTAATTATTCCAAGGGAGCATCTATCGAAAGGTCCACATTCAACTCCAGAGGTGACTTCAGTAAGTTATGATATTCCAATATTTTTGACAATATAATCGATTTTTAGATTTTTGATTTATACAGTAAACAAGTAACAATCATCGTTAACTACAGTACATTATTATATAATTTTGTAATGTTGATTAGATCCGAAGACGGTCATGATCAATATTCACGTGTATGATAAGACGTTTTTCAACACACTTGTGAGGAATAATGATTTATTTAACTAATACTTAAACAGTCAAATTAGTCATTTTTTTGTAACATGGCAGTAATAAACTAAATTGAAAACATGAGTTACCTGTTAGTCAGCTTGTATATTGTTGAAAATTATTCAGTATCTACGTCTGACATTGCCGTGTACATTCTTTTTTTTATTATATTATCCTAGCTGCGAATTTGTCGTGTTAATTATCCCCAAGTATGTTTTAAATAGAACTTAAAATGTCAATTACAGCAGCAAGTGGAAGTAGCAGTCGCTCCGGTTCGGTGGGCGTGGCTCGCTCCAATTCTGGCACCCGCAGCACGAGCGCTGCTCCGATCACGCCGCCGGTGGCCGCCGAGGTGCCGGCGCCGGCGCCTGCACCCGCTCCAGTTCCCCAGGAACCACTCCCGGAGCCTAAGAAGAAATCTGTCAAGTCTATGATAGGCCTCTGTATCATTAACTCTGATGATGTTGAACTGGTAGCTGAAATCAAACAAATGTTCACATCTCAGTACCATGCTGCTGTTGTCAATGAAATACTCAACATTGCTGTTGAAAAGTAAGCGCAGTATAATTATGTCACACTTTTATAATTACCTATTTAAAATACAAAAACACTCAAATCTTTATTTATTGTTTTAGGTCGGCGAAGGAAATTGCGCTCATTTCAAAGGCATTGCTTAGTTTAGTTGCCCAAAATATCATCTCCCCTGACAATTTTGTGACAGGTATCAAAGAAATATTAGAATTCGCACCTGATCTTTATATCGATATTCCTATGTTATACGATAATTTAGGAAAAATAATTGCGCCGCAAATCGAAAAGAAGGTAAATAGTATTTTTTTACGTGCTAGTTTTTAGGACATAATTATGTAAATAAATAACTAATACTTTATCATTATTTTTATTTTCAGCATATCACATTTGTACAGATATTTAGAATTTCTGAAAGCATAATTTCTGCGAATCAGGGACATCTGTTTTTGAAAGCAGTGATTAGAGACCTAAAAGAAAGCATGGGACCTTCCTTTGTAAAAAGCAAATGGCAAGAGTCTGGCCTTGAAATTAAGCAATGGATGGATGAAAAACTTGTAAGCACTTTGATTTTTATAGGTCTTTATCGCATTATCATTTACCTGTGATCTGTATTATTCTAATATAAAACTAATTTTCTTTTCAGGTGGCAACGTGGTTAGAAGATAATAAGTTCGAATTCTTGGAAGGTGATTCCAAGGTTAGCGAAGAAGCGAATAAAATCTTGACACCCGCTCAGACTCAAAGCAAATTAATTCAACTTATGAATGCTGATGAGTCTTGTGAATGTATAAAGGGGTGGATACAGGTAAGACAATGTCAATGTTTTTCGCTGTGTGTAAGCCTAATTTTTATATTAATTTCTGACTAGATTTTTTTTGGTTGGTAAAGTTGATAGTAATTTAATGTGACCCTAATGTCCTGAGATTTCTCATAAAAACATTTACAACACATAGTATACATATTTCACTCGTAAATAGAATAATATAATGTAAAATGCTGGCAACTGAAACTAATCAAAACAGGTTTTGAATACTTAAAAGTTTTTGGATTTAACATTCTTATATTAAAGTCAATTTAATTTCACTTTGATGTGTTTCCACAGGATAAGATTAGTAGCTCTACGAATGAGGATTGGTTTATGCGAGCACTTATTCAAGCAATATGCGAACATGCTCTTTTCGGGCCAGAAGGACGCGATGTCCCACACTTCAACCAAGATCGCATGAATAAATACGCGAGTCTCATACATGACTTCGGCGAGACAAAACAGTCGAGAGAGGCGAGCTGTTTGTTCGGCATACAGCAGCTTATTCGAAGGCTCGAACATCCACAAGGTTAATATAGTCAATGTATTATAATAGATTAATATATGATAAAAGATTGATGTATGATAATAGATTGATGCATGATAGTGAGGCGAAGCTTAACCAGACACATTTTTGCATTGACAATTTGTGTCATTCGTGGTAGAGCAGTTTCAGACTGGCAAAGCCGTTCTATATTTTTTGTGTTTTTTTTCTGGCATAGATGTATTGGATCATGGACTAGATATATGTTATCTAAAAATAGTTTTCAGTACAATTCAGCAACTGTTATTGGTTTGCTGTAACAATAAATAGCATTAATGCATACTGATCCACTGTAGATTGAACTGACTATGATTGGTCTGGAATAAGTTGTAATGTAGTAATGCCCTTAAAGCGGTAACTAATTGAATTATTCTTGTTACAGGCTTAACTTTAGAGATATTCCAATATCTGCATGAACAATATATAATTTCATTAGATGGATTTATTGCTTGGGAGGAGTCCGAAAAGGAACCAGAAGGAAAAGGTATAATTTGATTTGTTAATTTTTTGAAGAAGGATTACTTAAAGAAATAAAGTGTGGATGAGATTTGAATGGTGGTGTCGTTGTTGTTAAAGGTGTGATGATGAAGGCGTTGGTGTCGTTCTTCACGAACATCAAGGAGGCGGACAACGAGGACTCGTGCAGCGAGGACTGACGAGCGCCGCGCCACGCGGTCGCGCTGCCGCCGCTGTTCGCGCCGGTCGTCGCGCCCGTGCTCATCGCAGCCACGCCGAACGCAACATCGTCATTTAATGTCTTCTATATTTTTATATATTAGAATCATCCTAAATGGAACTCATAGATTATATTATTATTATTATGACAATGCTTAACCTAACAGAAGCTAGAGAAAAGTTGTATAATATTTTTAAATGCGATAGTTATTTATCAAGTTTATAAATTGATATTGCTTCAAAATTATGAATGCGTGATTCGATGTCGTACCTACAGTAAATTGATGAAATGCGCCACGTTGTTTACGACAATGTAATCACATAATTAATTATGGTTTTTAATCTTTTACATGTACCCAAATAAAGTAATTATTTCATCTAATTTAAATATGTATGTATTAACAGATATTTGTATTATTACGCAAGTGCAAACATCATTCTCTGTTGTCAAGATTTTTAATAATGATGGTCATCCTCAACTAATAGAAATATACTTTTGGATGCTTTCATTGGGTTAAAGCTTATAATAGTCTTACTACTAGTGAAGTCACTGTTTAGAGAATTATGATATGCAGTTAACTGTTAAAGTTTTTGAACATAAAACTAATAGTTAATATATATCTTGTTTACTTAAATCATATAATACTATAGGTAATAAAATAGCTAATTTCGGCGTTGAAAGAGTTAAATGCAGTGACACAGTTGTACTGGGCGTCCCAGACGTCACATTATTGGTGTCTTGTTAATCATGAATGTTATTTTGTGAATATCATGTTATGGCGGATTGGGTTGTTTAGATTCGTCTATAATGCAATTCGCCAATGCAAACGGTAGAATATATTCTAAACACAGCGCCAACTCCAAACTCAATGAAATTGTTAATAATGATAATTAAGCATCCGAATAGTAGAAATATATATATAATAAATGAAACAATATTTACCACAGTTGCTTCTATTGGCATATTTTAAGAATTTTATGAAAGTTTAATTACATGATTAGCTCCAATTAATCTCAATTATTTTCATTTCCACAGTTGCTTGTATTAGCATGTTTGAATAATTTGGTTTATATTACAGCTCCAATTAAATCTCAATTACTTTCATTTCTACAGTTGCTTCTACTGGCATATTTTCTGAATTTCGTTTATTTGCATTACTAGTTTCATTTCTAAAAGCCATGCTCTCATGGAAATATCTTAATTTCCATATTTTTTTTTTAATATTCAGTAAGTTATAATTTCTTCATTTTAATTTGATCATTTTTATCATTTAAAAGCCCCAAGTTACAATTAATTTCTTATACCTGGACTTTTAATTTAATAGATATTTTTATTTAGTTTTAATTTGAATAGTTAGCTGTGACTCAGTAAGCAGTGATATCTGTCTCAAATCCTCGGTGAATTCTGTTGGCTGGCCCGAGACGCGCAGCGAGTAGTCCGCCTTGGATTGCATGCTTCGCTCTCCGTCATTTGCATGATTATTTCTTTTAACTTTACTGTCCCTGCTGCTGAGTTTTTATTACTTATTAGCTACTCTTGTCAGTTACTATGTATGTTATGTAAATAAACTTTTTAAAAAAAGCTAATCTTTACTGAGTATTCCTATTAATGAACACCACAATGTAAAACTAATATTAAAGCAATAAATGCAAAATTCCCAGCCTTTAAAAATAATTATAAAAAATAGAAAAAATAGTACTTTTATATTCCATAGAAATGTATATTCAACAAGAAATATTAGTAACAACACACGTTATTTATTATTAAATTTTATAAAAAAATATAAAATAAATCTCTGTTTGAGGTTTTTGTAAATAAACGTGGTTTTAATTTGTAGCAAGATTAATGAAAGTAACCCATAGTAAGTAGAACTGTATTTATTAAATAGCGGCCCACCCCGCCGTTTTTATAAATCGTCGTTATACATGCGTCGTCTGCGTACTGTCGTTGCATATTGGCATTCAGGAGTTATCATATTATGTTCGGGTGGGGGTGAGGGTTAGTCATAATTGAGTGAAAAATAAATAAAATGGTTATCTTAATTCTCCTGTTTTATTAGGTAACTTACGACAAACTTTTAGTACCTTACATAACATAAACTAAGCCAGAGATAACACATTTGTATACATTAATATTCTAAATCAAGGTAAAAATAAGGAAATCAAGGTAGTTACAACATTGACTATTTGTGGTAGGTACCTATTTAATTAAATCTCAAGTACCTACCTACTATAATTATTCTTCCGATTGGCTTTTGTACACATAGGTATTTACGCGTCAAAGTTCTAAAGTTGAAACTGGTGAACGTTACCCCAACAGGAAAGTTGCACGGAGAGCAATATGAATATAACGAACAATAAGTGAGCCATATGCTGTAAATGTGCGGCCAATAAATTTGTGCGTGTTGCCGATTTGGAAAAAAAACTGAAAAAGCAATTCCTGCTGGGGTAACGTTTTCCCAGCAGGAAAATTCTGAAAGAACCATCGGACAGAGTAAAATTGTGTATAAGCAGATAGCTTATGCTCGTGCAAAAATGTGCGCCAAAAAATAATTTGTCTGTCTTCAGGTCTTTGAGATATTGCGTTTCCTGCTGGGGTAACGTTTTCCCAGCAGGAAAATTCTGATAGAATCATCGGACAGAGTAAAATTGTGTATAAGCAGATAGCTTATGCTCGTGCAAAAATGTGCGCCAAAAAAATTATTTGTGCGTCGTCAGGTCTTGGAGACACGGCGTTTCCTGCTAGGGTAACGTTTTGCAGAATTGTGTATCTCTAAAACCATTGTATGTGCGGCTGTACCTACTATAAACATATACATACGAGTAGCTCTTAATTTGTGCGTATTTGTGACAGAGTTAGATTTATGAATATACAGGATGTTTGGTGTATCGTGTGCCAAATTGATATGGTCGGCTGGAGGGGTCATCTGCTATCCTTTCAGACGCTCAAACACTACCCATGCTTCCCATGCCCTGTGGAATAGACAGAAAGTGGAGGATAGACAGAAAATTATTGAGAAAGTTTGAAGATCCCAGTCTCATTTGGTTCTTTTTGCAGCCATGTAACATGAACAGCTTTAAGTCTGAAACTTTGCGATTAAATTTTAAAAAATCTAGATATATCGCCAATTTTGAATTTAAAAGTACCTTTATACAATACATGTCTAAATAAAACTAAATTTCAATCTCTATGTCTTGTACATTTTTTAATTTTTGTATTTGAATGTAAAATTCGGGTCTATTATTAAAAAAAATACTGAAATGTCGATGAAAAATAATCCACAGGGCATGGGTAATGTTTAAGGGCCTGTTTCACCACCTATGATAAGTTTCGAGTATCTTACTTGACAGATAATTTCATACGAATTTTGTCACATTTTTGAATTTATTCAGTGAATAGTGCCTGCTCGGACATTGTGAGACAGGCCCTAAGGGTCTGAAAGGATAGCAGATGACCCCTTCAATCGATCATTTCAATTTGGCACACGATGTACCAAACACCCTGTATTTATAGCTTTCGAGTAATCGCACTTTTTCGAAAATTCTAAAAATGGTGTGACCATTTTTACATCCTATTGAGGAAAAGTATAAGCCCCTTGAAAACGTTATCCAGTCCTGCTAGACATTTACTACAACCTTAAGATAGTTCCAAAAGAGCACACACATGCGTTATCGAATTATATTACAAAAAGTGAAAACGACGGTACCCTAAGTTGAGGTCAACATACAAGAAACCAGTACAACCCAAGATATGTAGGTATGCACCAACGATTAGTGCGTGTAGTCAAATGATACATAGTAAAAAATTCAGCTTGAAATTATTCGTATGAAATTTAAAAAACCCCCGACTACTCTCCACCTCTCAGATCCTGATGACCTTGAAGACCTGAACCGATTTCCACCAAACATAGTTAACCCTACATTACTACTCATGTTGCGACGTACAAAGAAACTACTCATACGCCCGCGAGGCGCATCATATTGACTAATGATTTATTCAAAACCTATAAGTATAATTGCTAATGTTTTAACTGTTTATATAATTGTGTATATTACTAAAAAGGAAAAACCCCAATTTTAAATAATATTTATATATTTTTATTATACAATCATTAATCAAATAAATGTTAGGAACAAATTTAAGGAACTTAGGCAATTAAACAGTCTTCTCATTAAAAATTAAAAAAAACATCTTTAAGTATACACTTCTCTTAAAAAATAGTAAATAATGAAGTAATTAACTAAAAAAAATTAACAAAGTAACAAAAAAATATTTTGGATGCATTCGATACAAACATGAACTTGATGTTCGCTGCAAATAGATTTTTGACACTTTAGATATACAATAAGAGCAATTTTTTTTTTTTGGCGGTGGTGGACCCTCATTTTCTACAGCAGAGTAATCGAAAGGTTTTTCAGGATGACTTCGATATAATTCCGGAAATTGCGTTTCAACGTAGGTGCTTCTAGTCTTTTTTGTAGTTTTATCAGCAGTTTATCTTAGTTTTATCTTCTGTGACTCTTCTATTACTAGTCATGATGTTGAAATTTCAAAACGTACCTAAAAAAGATAAAACACACCGGTAGTAACTAAAATTACAAAAAAAAACACTAACAAAATAATTTAATGTATAGCGCAAAACTTACATACAAGCTACTCATACGTCTTTGGAGCGCCAAGGGTAGTAATATCAAAAAAACTAGCAGACTTACCGTAACGCAACCACCGTCATGTGACACGTGCTGGCGATGACTGAGATGTCCTTGAACGTCAATGCCGTACACGCGAAGGATAAAAAGAGAGAGCAATATATAAAAAACGCGGGCGCCTCTGCGACGTAGAGTCGTAATCTAGGGTTAAGAAGGGTCATTGTACATTCGACACACATTCCATTCCCCATTGTTAAAATATGTGTAAACTCGCCACAAATTAATTTTTTCTTAATAAAATATTTTGGAGTAGGTATTGTAAACTCGTCACACGTGTTTTCTACGTACGGACAGCAGAGAAATCAAACACCAGAATAAAAAAATAATCATGTATTTTTTAAAATTATAGACAATCTTTATAAAATCTATTATCACAGTTTTAATTGCAGTACCTAATTCGCAGCTAAGTATACATTACTACTTGCTGATTTACCGCATAGGTACGAATATTTCTCTTATGACTTTCTCAAATCACAGTACTATTAATAATAAATCACCTTAAATCTAATTAAAAAATCAGGTTTAGGCTTTTCTATTCAGCTGATAGGTTAGGTTTAAGAATTTTCTATTCAGCTGATTTACAATTTTTACTTCACAACGGTTATAGAAAAAATGAATTTCATTACTTTAAAGTTATTATATAAAAGTTTGTTTCTTTTGGTAGGGGAATCATCAGAATGACTTCTCCCGCTCTTGGGCGGAGCGGGAGGGCGTGTCAGACTCTTACTAACTAAACCCCTACCCTGTTCCTTCGTTGCCTTCGATCTGGGGGACACGGTGACAACCTTTCGGATTTTCCGTATTCCCCAGAGGCTTCGGCCCTGCCGAGCCCCTACAGCTTGCTGACATCTCCTTGAGGCGCGCGTGGAACAGAACGCGCCGTTGCCGACTGGGTTCGGTCCAGATCACCAGACTGCCAGACGGTGTGCTACCCAGTGCTACCCAGTGCGAGCCCGCGCCTACGGTGGTCGGAAATCGGGATCGGGATCTCGGCGGCGATCCGAGAGGTTGCGAGCGCGTGAGGGCTGTTCCCTCACGCGCTCGCGATTGGCAGCCACCTTCGCTAGTATTACTGCTTCGCAGAAGGAGGCAACCGCCCGCCACCCCTTCTCGCTCCGGACCATGGCCTGTACCAAAGCCCAGCGCGAGTGGTCGCCGCCACCGATAGCCTCCACAAGGACAAGGCAGTGCTCCGCCCAAACGGGGTACACCTCTACCGTGTGCTCCACCGTATCCTCTGGGCGGTCCACACAGTGGCGACACCACAACGTCCTTTCCTTCTTAATCCGATGCAGGAACCTCCCGAACTTACCGTGTCCGGTGAGGACCTGCGTCATACGGAATGGAGAGGACGCCGTGATCTTTTTTCAACCACTCCTCAAAGAGGAGACTTACCGCCTCAATGACGGCGTGCCCAAAAGTTTTGATATATTTCCTTATTTATTTTATTGTTAACGAAATAACTCATTTGGGTTTGAAGAGTTTGTTTCATATTAAAATGATGTAAAAGCTAGAACTTTACTTGCTAACGCTACTTTCCTTAAAAATAGCATGAAATTGAAATGTGTGTCGAAATTACAACAAGTTTTATTAATAAATATTTTTTTTTTTTGTGGTTGTGACGAGTTAACAATGAATGTATGGGAATTTTTAAAAGTGTGGCGAGTCGACAATGTGACGAATGTACAATGACCCGTTAAGAACACTCGACTGATATACCTTTCAAACAAAAAAAAACTTCATTAAAAATATCGGATCATCTGTTTGGGAGCTACGATGCCACAGACAGGCTTGCCGCGGGATACCGCAGCACAATCTGCTGTGCCATGCCATGCCATGCCGGGCATGGGCGCTGGCCTATACTAATCAAGTTATTTTAAAGCTTATTTCAATGAGTTTACGAGTTTATGTTACTTTATTTTGATACCACACGAGCGATGCTGCGAGGTGCCGCGTGTTGCTGTGGCATGCCACGGTACGCCGAGGCAGAAGATAATAATGAATCATTTCATATTACCCTTATTATCTATACTGTTACGCCGTGAAACTTGAGTACGCTATATCTTCGACGGAACCAAGGGTAGCATCAAATAATTAAAACGCATTGTTGTGCGAAGCATCTAGAATAGGAGTACATACTCAGACCTGGCAAATTCCAGAAAAGTCCGACACACACTATTATTAGTAGATAAAATTCAGTAGGTAGTTATGTGGGTGGATAAGGGAATTTGTACCTTCCGGTATTAGCAATAAAGTCGAAATTCGCATGTAAGGTGGTAGATAAGTACCTACTTACGAGAGTAATAATAATGATTTATGGCCTCCCGATGCGACTATTTTGTGCTAGAATGTCCTTGAAACGTCGGTATCGAGAAATTTCGATGACTTCGCATATAAATACGGGTCCCGGCTAGAAGCAGTTCAGTTTGATTTCGTCAGCGATACAGAGCGAGCTACCTAAGTGTGTGAAGTGATACCTAGCGACCTAAGCGATACTAAACGGAACTCTGAGTGTTTATAGTGATTGGTTATTTGTTGATTGAACTAATTTGTCATTGTTTTGTGGTGAATAAAGTTCTCTGGTAGTAAACCGGCATTTAATTACTCACGTTCGTAACAACTGGTGTCAGAAGTGAGATGCCATTACTACAGAGGGACGACGAACAGGGACCACGAACAAGGAGGCAAGTGGAGATGGATGCTGCACGTCAACGTCTGGAAGCGGAAGATCGGGCTGGTATGGGAGCAACGGCAGCTGCTGAGGCGCCAACAGGGCCATCCTCGGAAATGAACCTCGCCGCAGTGTTGGCCGCTATGCAAGCTAGTATGGAAGCTGCCCGCCGCGAACAAGAGGCTAACCAACGTAAGCTCCAGGATCTAATCGCGGCTAACCAGGAAGAAGCCCGCCGCGAACAGGAAGCTGCCCGCCGCGAACAGGAAGCTGCCCGCCGCGAACAAGAGGCTAACCAACGTAAGCTCCAGGACCTAATCGCGGCTAACCAGGAAGAAGCCCGCCGCGAACAGGAAGCACCCCGCCGCGAACAGGAAGCAGCCCGCCGCGAACAGGAGGAAGCCCGCCGGGATCAAGAGGCTAAGCAGAACCTGATCCTCGAAAAAATCGATCACGGCCTCGTCACGTTGGGCGAAAAAGTGAAAAATCTCACCTTAGAGGTCAAGGAGGTTTCCGCCCGAGCTGATAGCCTCGAGACCACGAAGATCGCCTGCTGGACATCAACAAAAAAATTGTTAAGCTCGAAGCACGCGAACCCGTTGCTGTTAGCGCACCATCGCACACCCACTGTGCATCAGCCGCAAAATTTGATATGCCGCGTTTTGATGGCACGTCGTCCTGGACGGCTTTTAAGTACCAATTCCAAACACTGGTCAAGACGAACCGCTGGGATGATGACCAGTCTTTCGCGGCGTTAACTTTGGCCCTACGAGGGGACGCTCTGCTGGTCCTAGAGAACCTTCCTCCAGACGGCAGGACGTTGGAGCGTCTAATGGAGGGACTAGACACTCGCTATGGTGACAAGCACCTCGAACATGTTTTCCGCGCGCAACTTCGCGAGAGAACGCAGAGGTCGAACGAGAGCCTTCAGCAGTGGGGAGTAGAGGTTGAACGGCTGGTCCGGCGGGCATACATGTCGATGACACCGGAGACGGTGGAAGTAAATCTGGTGCAAGCATTCATCGACGGTCTACGGGATACTGAAGTCAGGGCTACGGTGCGACTCGGACACCACCAAACTCTGAAGAGTGCGATGGCCCACGCTTTGGAAGTGGAAGCCGTACGACAAGACTCACGTACGCACAGAGTTCGGGAAGTGGTGGTCTCACCTTCAGTGCAAGCACGTCACCGAGAAGTGGCTTCGTCGGCAAAGTCCCGCTATATTCCGACGTGTTATGGATGTGGAGAAAAAGGGCACATTCGTACCGATTGCCCCAAGAGGAAGAGGGGAAGTGTGGACTCCGGAACTCAAGTTAACGAGGAGTCGTTAAACTAAATGTCGCCAGGGCCGCGGGGCGGGTGCTGGCTGGTCAACTGAAGGCCCCAACCATCACCATCAATCAAGTCCACAACGGAAATAGTTTGATCATCGAGGGAACGCTGAATCAACGTGCTTGCAATTTCACCGTTGACACCGGGGCGTCTCGGACTATTATAAGACCTGAGCTGCTGAAACGCACCATCTTGTGGCAAACACAAACCCCAGCCTACCGACTTCAGACAGCCACCGGCCAGCCAGTTTCCGTCCTCGGTGATACAGAAATCGAGTTTAAAATCGGTGATCAAGTGTACACCCATTCAGCGTTAATTGCGAATATTACCGACGATTGCATACTGGGTCTCGACTTCCTGCGGAATTACCGATGTGTTTTAGATATCGATAAAGGAGTATTGAAATTCCCAGACCAAGAAGTCTTCCTGCAAGGAATTAACACATGCAACCTCTATTGCTTAAAGGATACCACATTGGCTCCAAGAACGGAAACCTTAGTCGAAGTTAAATTTCCTAAGAAAATTAGGCAACGCAGATGTGTTATGGTTGAAGACATTGGCCGGCACCCGGAACTTATCACCGCGAGGACATTAGTTATGACGAAAGGAAGATCCAAGGTCAGGATTGTAAATCTTGGGAAAAAGGAGATCCAGTTGAAGAAAAACAGTGTTGTTGGAAGATGTGAAGAAGTGGAGTATCTCCGCCAAATCAACACATCTTCAGTAAAACAAGACGCAATAAAAGGTGAACCTGATCACATCCAGCAACTTCTGGAAAATTCTAAGAGCAATTTATCAGTTTCGGAACTACAGCAAGCCAAGGAATTTCTGCTACGGTTCCAGGATATCTTTGCAACGGGAAAAGATTGCGGAAGAACAGGTCTCGTCAAGCATGAGATAGATACAGGTGATGCTAGACCAATTAAACAGAGACCGCGCCGCATACCCTGGGCTAAAGAAATTGAGGTAGCAGAAATGGTAAAGGATATGGCTGATAGCGGAATAATTGAACCTTCTACGAGCCCATGGTCTTCTCCTGTCGTTCTGGTGAAGAAGAAGGACGGCAGTACCAGATTCTGTGTAGACTACAGAATGCTGAATGATGTAACGAAGAAGGACAGTTATCCCTTGCCTAGGATAGACGACACACTGGATATGCTCAGCGGTATGAAGTGGTTTTCAACCATCGACTTGAAAAGTGGCTACTGGCAAGTGGAAATTAGCGAGAAAGATAAGGAAAAGACAGCGTTCAGTACAGGAATTGGCAACGGCCTGTGGCAATTTAACGTCATGCCTTTTGGGTTGTGCAACGCTCCAGCGACGTTTGAACGCCTCATGGATAGAGTCATGGTGGGCCTTCTTGGTGACGTCTGTCTGGTATATTTGGATGATGTCATTATAATGGGCCGCACTTTTAAGGAACACCTGAGAAATATGGAGAAAGTATTCACCAGGATACGGGGGGCTAACCTAAAACTAAGCCCAAAGAAGTGTGCCCTGTTCAAGAAGGAGGTCAGCTACCTAGGACATGTCATCTGCGCCGATGGAGTGAGAACCGATCCTGAGAAGATAAAGGCTGTCCAACAGTGGCCGGCTCCAAAGAACAAAACAGAAGTACGTGCATTTCTAGGGTTGTGCACATACTACAGACGGTTTGTTATGAGTTTTTCGGACATTGCAAAACCTTTACATCAGCTGACTGAGGATAAACGAGATTTTATCTGGGACAAGAACTGTGAGTCAGCATTCAACGAACTCAAGCAACGGCTATGTGAAGCGCCTATACTGGGGTATCCGAGTAGAGATGGAAGATTTGTCGTCGATACCGACGCCAGCAACACAGGAATTGGTGGAGTGCTGTCGCAGGTGCAAGAAGATAGGCAAGTCGTGATCGCTTACTTCAGTAAGGCACTTTCAAAACCAGAAAGGAACTACTGCGTGACTCGACGAGAACTACTGGCTGTTGTAAAAACTTTGCAACATTTCCACAAGTACCTCATAGGGAGACAGTTTACGTTGAGGACGGACCACGCTGCATTGAAATGGCTTCTACAATTCAAAAACCCTGAGGGTCAAGTTGCAAGATGGCTAGAGCAGCTGCAGGAGTTCAACTTTGTGACGGAACATCGTAGTGGAAAAGGGCATAACAATGCTGACGCCCTGTCGCGACGTCCATGTAATGAGGACTGTAGACATTGCCAGCAAAATGAAGCCCGGGAACACGTGAACTTAATCAGGGCTGAAGGCAACTTTAAGAAGTCCCAGGAAGAAGATGACGATATTCGACCTATACTGGACTGGAAGCGTAGTGGAGCTAGGCCTCAGTGGAATGAAGTATCGTCACATAGTCCTGTCACAAAGAGCTACTGGGCACAATGGGACAGTTTAGTCCTAGAAAATGACGTGCTTTGTAGGAAATGGGAATCGAACGATGGCAAGGAGGTGACCACACAAGTGATAGTACCACGACGTGAAGTGGTCCCCCTGCTTCAGGAGATACACGATGGCGCTTCTGGTGGACACCTGGGAATCAAGAAAACTCTACTGAAAGTGAGACAGCGGTATTACTGGCTCAATTGTAGAGAAGACATAGAGCAATGGTGTCGAAAATGTACAGCGTGCGCATCCGTGAAAGGACCACAGACTAGGAGCAGGGGCAAGCTTCAGTTGTACAATGTAGGAGCCCCATGGGAACGCATTGCCATCGACGTTGCTGGACCTTTCCCAGTGACAGATGACGGAAACAAATACATACTGGTGATACAGGACTATTTCACAAAGTGGCCTGAAGTTTTCGCCATACCCAATCAGGAAGCGACGACAGCGGCGAAAAAGGTGGTCGAAGAAGTAGTATGTCGGTATGGCGCACCTTTGGAGATCCATTCCGATCAAGGCCGCAACTTCGAATCTGCGCTGTTCCAGGAAATGTGCACTCTTCTGGGGATTTACAAAACACGCACAACACCTGCGCACCCGCAGTCGGACGGAATGGTGGAGAGGTTTAACCAGACCCTGGAGAATCACCTGGCTAAGGTTGTCGATGACCATCAGAAAGATTGGGACCGGTATATTCCACTATTTCTGATGTCTTATCGATCAGCAGTGCATGATAGCACGGGCCATACCCCAGCTAGAGTGAATTTCGGCAGGGAGATGAGACTTCCAGTCGATACCATAACCGGCGTGCCACCTGACAAGACTAAGCCAGTTACGGACTTCGTAAATGACCTCCAAGATCAATTGGATGAAGTGCATAAACGAGTGCGTGAGAATAGCCTGCACACCAGCGTTAAAATGAAAACTAGATACGACCGCAATGCCAACGCCAAGGGATTTGAGGAAGGTGCACTGGTTTGGCTCCACAACCCACTTCGACGAAAAGGGAAGTCGCCGAAACTTCAAGCTCGATGGGAGGGACCCTACACCGTGATAAAAAGGATCAACGACGTTACCTACCGCATCAAGAAAGGGTTACGAGGGAAACCTAAGGTAGTCCACGTGGATAGATTGGCGCCGTATCACGGATCTAATAATGCTCGGGACGAGCATGACTAAGAGGGGGGCACTGTTACGCCGTGAAACTTGAGTACGCTATATCTTCGACGGAACCAAGGGTAGCATCAAATAATTAAAACGCATTGTTGTGCGAAGCATCTAGAATAGGAGTACATACTCAGACCTGGCAAATTCCAGAAAAGTCCGACACACGCTATTATTAGTAGTAGATAAAATTCAGTAGGTAGTTATGTGGGTGGATAAGGGAATTTGTACCTTCCGGTATTAGCAATAAAGTCGAAATTCGCATGTAAGGTGGTAGATAAGTACCTACTTACGAGAGTAATAATAATGATTTATGGCCTCCCGATGCGACTATTTTGTGCTAGAATGTCCTTGAAACGTCGGTATCGAGAAATTTCGATGACTTCGCATATAAATACGGGTCCCGGCTAGAAGCAGTTCAGTTTGATTTCGTCAGCGATACAGAGCGAGCTACCTAAGTGTGTGAAGTGATACCTAGCGACCTAAGCGATACTAAACGGAACTCTGAGTGTTTATAGTGATTGGTTATTTGTTGATTGAACTAATTTGTCATTGTTTTGTGGTGAATAAAGTTCTCTGGTAGTAAACCGGCATTTAATTACTCACGTTCGTAACAATACATTCAGTCAAAAAAGTATAGGGAATGGATGATTTGTTTATGGTTCCAAATTCAAATTTTTGTTTTTTTGTAGTTAGATTGGCACAACTGTTTTCCATTTTGGCGCGGAGTTTGAGTTGCATCTGTTATTTATATTAAAAATAGGTACAGTGCTGGTTTTAGTAATATCATATATATGTGTATTGCGAATTTCATAATGGACAAAAATATCGAACAAAGAGTTTGTCTTAAATTTTGCATCGCCAATGGAATTTCGTGTTCGGAGTCACTGAAAATGTTACAGAAGGCTTACGGTGAATCGACTTTATCAAAAATTCGTGCTTATGAGTGGTTCAAAGCGTTCAAAAGCGGTCGAGATGTGATGGAAGATATGCCTCGCTCTGGTAGGCCGTCAACGTCTGCAACTGAAGTTAACATCGCAAAAGTGAAGAAAATAGTGACTGAAAATCCCCATTCAAATCTGAGAGAGATAGCCGCCGAACTTTCTGTATCTCACGAGTCGATCCGTACCATTTTAACCAATCATTTGGGTATGAAACATGTTGCTGCTCGGCTAGTCCCAAAAGATCTGAATTTTCTCCAAAAACTCAATCCCATGAAAGTCGCTGAGGACATGCTAGAATTCTTGAATCGAGCCTTGAAGATTTTTCAAAAAAAAAAATTCTTGTGACCTAACAAACATTTTCAGTTTCAGACTTTTCCCTATATTTGTGCTATAATACCTTCGTGGCAAATTTACCAAGATTCTAGGTCAACGGGAAGTACCCTATGAATTTTGATTCCTTTGATAGTGTCGAAATGTACGTTTTTTGCAACATAAACGGGCATATCTTTTTTTCCCGTCAACTTACAAATTTGAATCTTGCACAGTTTCAAGGGACCGCGGACTTAAGTATATAGTTTTAATTTCAACTTGATACCTTTACGTGTTCTCAAGATAAAGGGTCTTGACAGACAGACGGACAACAAAGTGATCCTATAAGGGTTCCGTTTTTTCATTTTGAGGTACGGAATCTTAAAAAAAAAGATAGTTAAAGTTGGATAGGTAGGGTAGTGTATGGAAGGTAGGATAGTGAAGGGTAAGTAAGGTAGTGTAGGGTAGGTCGGGTAGGTAGGGTAGGTCGAAAGGGTAGGTCGGGTAGGTAGAGTAGGGTAGCGTTGGTGTAAGTAGGTGGCACCTGCATATCAATACCTACTCTTAATAAATATAAAGCAGCATTTTATTTAGGTATTTTATTAAATTTATTTTCAAATTAGTCCCAAACAAAAAATATATTTAAAAATAGGTAGGTCTAGGTAGTAGGTAATATCATGTTTTGTAGATGCTCAAACAGAATTTGATGCCATATAGTTGCATTATATCTGCAAATTCTTCAGTAACAGATTCTACAACATCTCTCCAATAATCCATTTTCTTGTCATCGTCTTGTATTTGAATTTTTAATTGTTTCAAATCTGAAAAATTATAAAACGCTAAGTAAGGCAGTTCAGGCCAAGTGTCACAAAGAGTCCGTAT
Source organism: Mythimna separata (assembly GCA_030763345.1). Classification (NCBI taxonomy): domain Eukaryota; kingdom Metazoa; phylum Arthropoda; class Insecta; order Lepidoptera; family Noctuidae; genus Mythimna; species Mythimna separata. The sequence continues at coordinate 12,156,257 of CM061167.1, read as the reverse complement.
AGATCACCGATCACAAATTAATAAGCGATCACTGGTTTAGATATAATTATGTATAGGCTGTCAGAATAGAATTTTGCCCTACTCTCCAAATCATCTCCTTAGAGCTGTACAAGAGCCATTATTTTTTATAGATTGAAATGATTTCATAATAAAATGCGACATTCTTTTCGTGAATGAAAAAGTAGGTGGGTACAAATGTAGATAAGGAAGTTCATATATAAAATCTTACTTTTGCAAACCCCACAAGCTATCATCTGGCATAGCCTCTTAAGATCCACTTCATCTTGAACTTTGCCGATGTAAAAGAGACGCACCAGCCTGGGCATGAGCTCCATGATACGACGCAATGGGATCACGGCGAATCTCCATTGATGGATGCTCAATGTTACTGAAATTAAAAAAAGGATAAGTTGGAGTACCTATCTAACCAGTTTTGTATTCATTTACGCCCGTTTTCAATAAGCTATCCAGCTACAGTTACAGCTACTAAAGATAAAAAAAATCTATCCTTTTGACCTTACTTGCTATAGTTATAGGAAAAACCTACCGACGGTTAGCATTTCCTACCAAAAGTTGTGGATTGATAGATAGAATCTTACTGTTTATCGGGGATAGCTATCTATCTATGAACTGCGGTAGGTTATTGGAAACGGGCGTTACAGTCGAAACCAATAACCTATCTATCACATATCGGAGATAGAAAAACAAATGAAACAACAGAAACATGCCAAATTTTTGTATTGTATCATTTGTTTTACTGTCTCCAGTGTGCCAAAACCGGAGGTAGATAGCTTATTGAAAACGGGCGTTAGGCAATTAGACAAAAACAGAATTAAATCCAATTACCTATTGGGTATTCTAAATTTGATTTATCCTAATACTGATGATGCTATAGAAACGATTTCGGCCACAACGATCGCAAGTTATGGTGCCTCATTGTGGTTGCAAGCTCTGATATGGTACTCTGTAATTTGTGAGAAACTCTCGAACGTAGAGCGGACATGTCAGACAGAACATATGATAACGATGATGTTGGTGGGTAACTTTAAAGTTTTCTTGCTTTTTGACTAATTCCAAAATTCTTTTCAAGTCCAAATTTATCAATCTGCTTCCCTTTTCCCAACTACAATTATGTTGGTGCAAGCTTTCCGTTTACGCGGATGCTGCAGAAGACCAGTATTTTCCAAGCGACTGACCCATCTGACCTTTACCACCGTGTTACTTGGTAACACTATACTATCCCCCCGACAAGACGGATTACTGATTTTTTGACTTAAAAACCAAAAAAATTTTTTTTTAGGTTTTTTGTACCTACCTAAAAATCCACTAATGTCAACTGAAACTGATTAGCATGCTTTCTGAGGCACGGTAAAGTCTTGGTATCAATGGATACCTTGTCAATCACAGCCTACATTCGAATTCGGCCAGCGTTGCTGACCTATGTGGCTGTTACTTTATGACCACGAGGTTATTTCATCATCATCATCATTTCAGCCGAAAGACGTCCACTGCTGGACATAGGCCTCCCCCAAGCGTCGCCACAGCGAGGTTATTTATTGTAATTTGATTTGGGCTCACTCAATGAATGTGCGTAGCGGTATGCTATGTGCCGAACGAAGCAGCTCAAGTCGGAGTCCTGTCGCTGTTGCATCTTCAGGTCGATGCCGAGTTGCAGATGTACTTCTCTTAGAGGAATGCTCGGCGTTAAAAAGCGCCTTACATTGTCGTAGTCACGAATACGAACTGCAAAAAGGATTTCAACGGTAAGGTTTTAAAACCAAAGGACTGAGTTTACAGTCTAACTAAAGGCAGTCACAGACGATGATGATACTAATATACCTAATATATACTTTTATATACAATGTTTTAAGAATTTTGTCCATTTATATCGCCAGCCATAGGTACATTTGAATACATAGGTAACTCATCCAACAAAGATCAGTTAGTTTCGCCTTTTTTTAACCAAATAAAAAGGAGACTGATAAATGAACGCATAGCCATAACTACTGGGACTAGGAGCGAGAGTGAGAGCCAGACTTTTACTTGTGCCTTTTCCTTCAGTTGCCCTTTGCGTTCCAGAGCCGCAACTCTTTCAAATCATTCTGCAGCCAGATTTACCTTACCTTATTGTTCATTGAGGTGGGGAATCATGGAATGACACCTGTGTCCATCCACCTCCCGACCTGATCACGTCCGCGCGTTGAGGACTTGCGCCAGGTGGAAGGTGACGCCGTGAAGCCTCTCTAGCCACTCCTCACAGAGGAACTTACCGCGAGGGATATATCTACGACTAAGGTTGAAAATACAAACTGACAGAATGCAAAGAGCAGGAATAGATCGGGGCAGGCCATGGTAACGCGTCGCCAGGCGGTGTCCGGTATCTCGTGCCCTCCGACGCCGAGCGCTGCGTCCGCCCGGCCGGGTATCTGGTCTTCTCGGCATATCAGCTAGAATCCCGTCAAAACATTTTGTTTACACACGAGAAAACTAAAAAAAAAATTGCATTCGTCAGCGTGTGGACATTTTCGTCAAAAGCAGATAATTAAAGGCCGAGAAATTACCATGAGATAATAAAACAAAGCAGCGGTGGCCCAGTGGTAACGGTCCCGACTTACCTACAAGTTGTAGGGCGCGTGTTCAAACATTAGGTACATTACTGCATTATGCATACACATTGCATACAATTTATTTCATCACCACTGCTCTCAAAATGGTGAAGGAAAACATCGTCTGGAAACCGGCATGGCCAAGAACCATGAATTCGAAGACATGTGACATCCACCAATCCGCACTAGGCCTGCGTGGTGGATAAGGGCCCATTACCACTTCTAGACAGGATGCCCGAGTCCCAGCAGTGGGAACATTATAAGGCTAATTACAGAGGGAATGTCGCGCTAGTAAAATAATAATAAATGTATACCTGCAATCGGAAGTGCGTTCGTTTGATGACCGGCAACAACGACAACAGTGCTCCTCCCGAGTCATCGGCGATGTGCGCGTACTCAAGAGCAAGAACACGAAGATTTCTCAACTCGCCAAGACTTCGAAGAAAAGCGTTTCTAGAGTCCGGTCGAGGTATATATTCTCCACTTCCTGCAATAAGGTAACCTTAATCAGTTTTTTGACCTACAGACATTATTTAATAGAAATTCTTACATGCCAAGGACTCTAGGTAACTATAGTGACTTACTACACCACGGTATACAAAGATGTTCAAGTGGGCCAGGGTATTTATAAAAATATCTAACACCTACTATCACATTCACGCGATATATTTAATTTATTCCGGATCAAATTCCTTCAAAATCGGTTCAGTTCAGTTTAGCCGTGAAAGCATAAAAGACAGAGTCACTTTCTGTTTTATAATACTGGGTGTAAGAGACAGCCCTCCACAAACTTTAAGGGCTTGCTGTAGACGAATCTCAACATCTTCCCACAATTATTTTTTTTTAGGAAACGAAAAAAAAATTGACCTCTGCATACAAATTGTCCGATAAAATTTATAATTTTGTATGGTGAGGCTGAATTTTTTTTTCGTTTCCTGAAAAATATTTTTGTGGGTGTATGTTCAGATTCGTCTACTGAGCAAGCCCAAAGTTTGTGGAGGGCTGTCCCTTACACTCTGTTTATTATAAGCATGGACTAGCTTCTGCCAGCAGTTTAGACCTCGTGTACCACCACTCCGGGGACAGAAAATGACATAATAATGTCCTGCCGGCGAAACATTACGTTTAAAGTAAGATTATATTATTCTTATTCCAGTGTGGGTAAGAGTCAGAACCATACAGGTTGTCTAGCACCATCTGAATGAGCACCACATGAATAAGAATAAAACAATCTTACTTTTAACGTCACGGTTCGGGCCCTGCTCCAGAACATGATCTACCCATGTGCCGAGTTTAATTCATAATGACGTGGCGTGATGAGGTAACAAACCGACAGATAGGATTTATTTCGCATTTGTACTCGTAAAGTTTGTATTGGCTAAAAGATTAAGAGACCTCTGGTGCATGAGGTAGCGGGTTGAAACTGTTTGTAATACTGTTCTGTGATATTTTCAATTATATCATATAGCTAGAATATTGTACCAAGATTGTACCCATTCCCAGAGCCTTGGAAAGTACGTAACACCGTTGGTGCCGATCGACCCGGTTGTCACTTGTAGATCTTTGAACGTCGTTACTGGTAGTCAGACGGTAGAAAGGCTGACAAAACTGACCAAGGAGTATTGTGTAATTTAGTTATGCAGGTCTGTCAGTCTTTTTAACGACATTATTTTAATTATAATTTATGCGTAATAAATAAAGCATTCCAAGTAATATGAAACTGATAAAATTGGTTTGTTATAGGTAATCTCCTTGGTCATAAATACAATTTAATTTATTTATATAATTCCTAATGCAAACTACATGGTGCCTTATTTTGTGAAAAAATAAATAAAGGAGGAAACGCCATGTACTGTCCGTTGAAAAAAAATCAAGTGTCAAACAATTTTATAGAAAATTCGTAATGAACTAACATTGAAAACAGTATAAAAATTGAAAAACAACCCTAAATTAAAAAATATTGCAGTTTATTTATCTGAAAAAAAAAACCAGCATAAGCAAATATGTTTCAAATTGTGCCTTTAATGTTAATGTATCCCAGTTGCAAACTGTTCTGCTTTATGATACCATGCGCGACGCTACTGGGCATGTTGGGAGTATATCTCCGCGGAATATTTTCATATTTTAATGACGTTGCTTACGTTAAGTTAAATACGATCGCTAATACAACGAAATTTTAATGGAAGAAATATCATTTGCGATATTTGCCAGTTGCCAAGACAACCTTTTTTGATAGGTTGCGATTGCTTGCGTTGCCACGGTAGCAAACAATTGTTATTGATAAACTAACCTGAAAATGGCAACGGACGAGGATAAGTCGAAAATAGTGAAACTATTGCAAGGACTGGAAGTGCCTGAAGTAAAGTTAACGGAACGGTGTTCTGATCTTGTGAAAACATTTCACCAGAGGTTTGGCAAAGAAGTGGAGGCCGAAAGTCAACAAGAGGATATGGACAGTGACCTGAGTGAGAACCCGTACAAAGTGGATCGACTCTTACTCGAAGAAAACGAAAATAAATTGAAGGCATTGTTAGCTGAAGCTAAGCGGTGCGTATTTTATTTATGTCCTGGAGCTTATTTTTTATGTGCCGTCACAAACGTTTCTTGCCGGTTCTTCTCCATAGGAAACGAACAATTGGAACCATGCATAGCTTCTAACGTTTTGAAGATTTATGCATAGGATGCATAAAATAAAGTCACTGGACTTGATCAGCCCTACGGTAAGAGGTACTGAACGTACCGAACTAGTAAACACCACTAACCGTTCTCTCATGTCTAATTCTCGTATCTACCAACTGGTCACTGAGTTGTGCACCCATTCAATCCCAAAACCCTCTCTTTATCACAACGAAAATTTGACATTCGTTATCTTTTGTTACAGAGCCAAAAAAGAGAATGCCGAAAAGGTTCTGGATGGTACTGATCCTAAAAGACCATGGCGAACCAACTCTAACAAGGAGAAGCTGCTTCGTGTGGACAGCGAACTGAAGCGGCACTTGGAGAAGTCATCCCAGGTGATAGTGCCTCTTGCTGAACAGGTGATGCAGGAGCTCGTGAAGGAGTGTAACGATGAGGGGCGCGTGGCCCCGGCGGTGGGCGCTAACCGGTTGAGAGACACCGTGGACGCGGCTAAGAAGAACCTGCCGCAGTTCCAGTACAAGAAGATAGCGAACAGCACGGCCACGTCCATCATGCCACAAGCTCACGCCTTCCATGCTAAGCCTACGACACCTTCCAAAGACTCGTCTACTGTTGTTGAGTGATTTGTCCTGTTTTCGTTTGTGGTCATGATTGGAAAATGATTGTAAACAATTTAAATGGTCAACCTTTCTTATTATTTCGTTCCACTTACGCCTGTTTCCCTGATCGATTTCGTGCACTGAGGAGAAAGGTGATTGGACTTGCATACACAAGTGATACCTAAGCTACGTCATATCATGATGTGCCAAGAATTGACACTAAAGAATTATGTCCGTAAGGATTGAGGAGCCACATCAGATTTTTTAAATCTGATCTCACCATTATTTAGCAGCAGTGTAGATTATTTTGCAGCACGAATTCTAGATTTAGCAGCAAAATATATCACTAGTTATTTTAATGCAAAGGTGGCTCCTCAATCTAAACGTCTGGATTGAGGAGCCACCTGAAAACTAGTTAAGTAATGGATGCACATTTATGAAAATTTTGCAGCATTTAGCAGCTATTTAGCACATAACCGTCTAAAAATTTCGCTTCTGTAGCACTAAAATGAAAGAAAATACAATACTTTTAATATGGCTCCTCAATCTAAACGTCTGGATTGAGGAGCCAGGTCTGAAAACTCTTTGAGTAATGGATGCACATTTATGAAAATTTTGCAGCATTTAGCAGCTATTTAGCACATAACCGTCTAAAAATTTCGCTTCTGTAGCACTAAAATGAAAGAAAATACAATACTTTTAATATGGCTCCTCAATCCTGACGTTCTAATTATACAGGGTGATTGGAAGATCGATGCAAAGCTTTAAAGCGAAGATAGTACAGACCATTTAGAACCATTTAAGACATGATTATGTTCGGCGAAGTTTTATAATTTTTTTTAAACCTACTTGTAAGATTTTTTTCAAAAATTCCCAAAATTTTATGTAAACTGCATATTTTTAGCCAAATTAAATAATAAGTGAATTAACTTTTATTTTATTTAATTAAAGTAATGTCTAAGCAACCGGAAAAAACATGTTTTAGGCTTTTCTGTCATAAAACAATTTTTTTACGGACATTTAAAGTTCAGCAGAAACTTAGAAAAAATTAACAGTACGTTTTTTAAACCTTATTAAAAAAATAACGAAGGGTGCTTTTTTAGTTCAAACCTTTTTAAATACATGTTTGATAAGCGTTCTTTCTTTTGAGGTATCATTTACGCGGATATCTTACAAATTATCGAAGTTAGGACCTAGAAACCGATTGGAGGGAGATTTTTTTAAATTTCGGCAGACTACTAAAACAACATTTGAATTAAAATTATTTATTTTTCATACATAAAGCTTTAAGGCGAAGATAGTACAGACAATTTAGAACCATGTAAGACATGATTGCCTCAGACGAAGTCTTACCAAATTTTTTAAACCTACTTTTGTATTATTTTTCAAATATTCCCAAAATTTTAAGTAAACTGCTTATTTATGGCCAAATTAAATAATAAATGAGTTCATTTTTATTTTATTTATTACAGTAATGTGTGAGCAACCTAGCAAAGTATGTCTTAGGTTTTTCTGTCGTATTGATAAAAAATTTAAATTTCTTCTGAACTTTAAAAGTGGGTAAAAGAATTCCAATGTTAGAAAAATCTAAGACATACTTTGCTGGGTTGCTTACGCATTACCGTAATAAATAAAATAAAAATGAACTCATTTATCATTTAATTTGGCCATTAATAAGCAGTTTACTTAAAATTTTGGGAATATTTGAAAAATAAAACAAAAATAGGTTAAAAAAAAATTGGTAAGACTGCGTCTGAGGCAATCATGTCTTACATGGTTCTAAATTGTCTGTACTATCTTTGCCTTAAAGCTTTATGTATGAAAAATAAATAATTTTAATTCAAATGTTGTTTTAAGTAGTCTGCCGAAATTTAAAAAAATCTCCCTCCAATCGGTTTCTAGGTCCTAACTTCAATAATTTGTAAGATATCCGCATAAATGATACCTCAAAAAAAAGAACGCTTATCACACATGTATTCAAAAAGGTTTGAACAAAAAAAGCACCCTTTGTTATTTTTTTAATAAGGTTTAAAAAACGTACTGTTAATTTTTTCTAAATTTCTGCTGAACTTTAAATGTCCGTAAAAAAATCGTCTTATGACAGAAATCCTAAAACATATTTTCTCCGGTTGCTTAGACATTACTTTAATTAAATAAAATAAAAGTTAATTAATTTATCATTTAATTTGGCTAAAAATATGCAGTTTACATAAAATTTTGGGAATTTTTGAAAAAAATCTTAAAAGTAGGTTTAAAAAAAAATGATAAAACTTCGCCGAACATAATCATGGCTTAAATGGTTCTAAATGGTCTGTACTATCTTCGCTTTAAAGCTTTGCATCGATCTTCCAATCACCCTGTATATGTTTGACTGTAGCCACCTGAAATCTCAAGGTAATCTAAAGCCAGATATACTAACATTTAGCAGAAATTTCTGCTAAATATACCAGTACAATTCAGCAATGTATATGCTTTAGATTCTGAAAAAACCATGATTAACTATTTTCTTGTAAATTCAGTGTGTAGGGTGACCACATTTTGGGGGTACCTACAAATTAATATTTCACTTACGTACGTGCATACACACAATAATATTTATTTAGTAAAGGTTGACAGGATATAATGGAACAATAAAATGCGTTTGTTTCACCGCAGTGCTTGCTCCGTGAATGCGTTTATTCCACCGTACGGTAGAATATACGCACCACATTCCACCAAAAGTGCTAGGCCCAATTCTTTTTCGCAGCCTATGTACTCCTTATAACATATCAGCTGTTTCCATCAACATCAGTCCAGCCGTTTCGGAAATAAGCTGGAACAGGCGGAGACTTTCATATTACAAAGACGCTGCATTTAATTCTTCAGACGTTTTATTTATATGTAGATAAACAAATTTAAAGAAAACCATTAAAATGTTTAAACCGGTAAGTTAATATTTGCAACTTGAACAAAAAAGAAAGTACTTTCGATAAAAAATAATAATTAAAACTCTGTTCTAAGTTTTATAAATTACATCGTCTAGTAAAAAAATATAAACAAACTAACACAAAGTTGGTACCCTGAAACATGAGTGCGACAGAACAGGCTAACAAAAAAAAAAACACCATTGTTGACATTTTATTTTAAACCTTATTACATACAATTAGATTAATTTCGGAATAAATAATTTTGAACACATTTAAAAATGAGGTTTGAATTTCGAATGTCATTTTTAAATTGAATGATTCTACTTACTATTTAAATATAGAAGGTCTTAAATACAAATATAACGCAAACGATATTAAAGTTTATAATTGTTCCATAAGATTTATAATTAAGTAACAGAAGTTAATATTGTTATTTTATAACTTTTTTTTTATGTAGGTAAATATGTTTACGTTTAGCATTTTGGTCCATATATGCGACATGGTTTTGTTCTCAATCCTTAATGTACGAAATAAATAATTAACTTGGATTTCTTATATTATAAAGTTAATCATCATATTTCTGTCATCATAATTAAATTGTGGGGATAATAATATCGTGCAGTGACTGATAATTAAGTGCAGTTTGATAGAGTGCGATTAATGAAAGCGCGACCTGGAGTTTTTTTTTTCAATTTAATTGGCAACATTATTCAGCCGCTTTTGGCGGATTGACTTTGGTTTTGTGTCAGATTTGAAATATTATTGTGTGTATGCACGTACGTAAGTGAAATATTAATTTGTAGGTACCCCCAAAATGTGGTCACCCTACACACTGAATTTACAAGAAAATGGTTAATGATGGTTTTTTCAGAATCTAAAGCATATACATTGCTGAATTGTACTGGTATATTTAGCAGAAATTTCTGCTAAATGTTAGTATATCTGGCTTTAGATTACCTTGAGATTTCAGGTGGCTACAGTCAAACATATATAATTAGAACGTCAGGATTGAGGAGCCACATTAAAAGTATTGTATTTTCTTTCATTTTAGTGCTACAGAAGCGAAATTTTTAGACGGTTATGTGCTAAATAGCTGCTAAATGCTGCAAAATTTTCATAAATGTGCATCCATTACTTAACGAGTTTTCAGACCTGGCTCCTCAATCCAGACGTTTAGATTGAGGAGCCATATTAAAAGTATTGTATTTTCTTTCATTTTAGTGCTACAGAAGCGAAATTTTTAGACGGTTATGTGCTAAATAGCTGCTAAATGCTGCAAAATTTTCAGAAATGTGCATCCATTACTTAACGAGTTTTCAGGTGGCTCCTCAATCCAGACGTTTAGATTGAGGAGCCATATTAAAAGTATTGTATTTTCTTTCATTTTAGTGCTACAGAAGCAAAATTTTTAGACGGTTATGTGCTAAATAGCTGCTAAATGTTGCAAAATTTTCATAAATGTGCATCCATTACTTAACGAGTTTTCAGGTGGCTCCTCAATCCAGACGTTTAGATTGAGGAGCCATATTAAAAGTATTGTATTTTCTTTCATTTTAGTGCTACAGAAGCAAAATTTTTAGACGGTTATGTGCTAAATAGCTGCTAAATGCTGCAAAATTTTCATAAATGTGCATCCATTACTTAACGAGTTTTCAGGTGGCTCCTCAATCCAGACGTTTAGATTGAGGAGCCACCTTTGCATTAAAATAACTAGTGATATATTTTGCTGCTAAATCTAGAATTCGTGCTGCAAAATAATCTACACTGCTGCTAAATAATGGTGAGATCAGATTTAAAAAATCTGATGTGGCTCCTCAATCCTTACGGACATAAACAAGGCACACCTCCGCCGTTTCCTCCATCGCGTCTTCCAGGCAGTAGGAACTTATAGAAGGTTGAGGAACCTCCCAAACTTACTGGTACCACCACTCAAGTGTGTTATAGTGGAACTCTGATGCGGAATTTTGATATACAATTCTATAAATCGTTGTTATAGCGGCAATAGACATACAATGTGCACAAATCAACAGTATAACTCATAGATATCGGCTTTATTAAGATTTCTGTGGTATATCTATAACCGTTCCTGAAGATACAGTTCTTTGAAAGACAGACGGACGTTTTTATGCTACATTTAGTTATCTTTTGATAAAGGAACTTAGGACTCACCAGTGATGTACGAGTAGTTAATGATGATAGGGTTTTCGTTGGGCAGCACGAATCTCCAGAGGAACAGGTACTTGAGCGTGTTGGCGTTGAAGCAGGCGAGGTACTGCAGCAGACTGACGCCCTCCAGTCTCTTGCAGCACATGTTCTCAAACGACACCAGTTGGAGATTATCCTGCAAACTAACCACATCAATGAGTACCTCATCATCATCTCAGCCGAAAGACGTCCACTGCTGGACATAGGCCTCCCCCAAACGTCGCCACAGCGACCGGTCCTGTGTGTCTCGCATCCATCGGATTCCCGCGACCCTCGCCAGGTCGTCGGTCCACCGTGTGCATCTGGATTGAGAGCCCATTTTTTAAATCCTTACGAAACGAAACCAGATTTACAGGGAATTTAGTAAAAAATTAGTAAAACTTAGAGCACTAATCCATAAATTTCTAAAACAAAAACTAAAACTTTTATAGCTAAATAACGTGGGCCCTCAATCCAGATGCTTCGTAAAGAGGCATAGTCTAGATCTCGGTAAGTACTATGTCTGGGTTAATAATGTTTATTTAGGTATTTAGTAAAGAATTTCTAAAATATTTTAAGAAATTCCCAAATTTCTAGAATGTCGCATTACAGATTTATAGCGGTTTATCTTGGGCCCTCAGATCGTAAATGTCATTTCTCGAAAACTGAATTTATGTGACGAAATACATATCTACGACTTTAAAAGATGTTAGTTAGATACCTCTCTGAATTCGTAAAAAAGAAATAGTGACCCAAAAGTTAATCGTTAAAAAGTAAATGAGAGTTGAATTTTACCGAAACGTCTGAACTGAGGGCCCAAGATTTTCGGCTTTTTTTACTAGACTTAACCTCATAGATAAACGCAAACTAGACTAAAATGTTCTACTATTTTTTACTAAATTTTAACGTATCGTCCGTTTTTCTAAGTGTTATACTTTAAGAGAAAATTAATTTTCAATTTTGTATAGGAAGATGTCGTGTAGGGTGACCATAATGTTTTGAATATCCTATACCTAGGAATATTCCCCTGGGGATTGTACGAGAGGATACATACTGATCAGTCCAAAAAAAATGATTTTGTCCAAAATTTATTTTTGGAATCTCTGGTAGGTACTCCAGATCTTGGCCATAGATACGACAACTAATTAAAACATTTATTTATTTATCTTTCATCTATTTTTACAGGTTTTATTTAACTCTCAATGCGATAAATGCACCCCCATATGAACTGACGGACTGTGCGAAGCATAAAACCCAGGTTTCTATAAGCTCTTCTTTTACAGCACCGCGTGACGTGATCAGGTGTTAAAACTTAATCCCAGGTCCTTGACTTCTGTGAGTCGTTCCATAGGCAACCCGTCAATATGGTAACTGCTCAAGATGCACGAGAAAAAGTGATTGTCACACACTTCGTACATACTACATACCAGTTGACCACTTTATCTTTATTTTACGCTACCCGCCCATGTCCGATAATCGGTGACCGTTTTTTTGTAGGTGAAAAATAGAACACACAGCGATAGCAATAGTGCAACGCACATGGCCTACAAAAAGTCTGTCAGAATATACTATAGGATTATAATTTGATACGATATTATCAGTCCTACAAAAAATTTGACTCTATGCAAACATTATTAAAACTAAATAAGTGTTCTTTTTTATTTATTTGCTTCAGGCAACGAGGCCTATATTATAAATCAGACATATAACAGATCTGATTCCGATTCAGAAAGGTAGGAACTTCTGATTGATTTTCTACCTCCGATTCCGATTTTTAATCGAAACTTGTATCGGAGTTGCAAACGGACACATAAGAAAACACCGAGCATAGCCCTTTCCATTGCCCTTTGGATGACTTTAAGAGCGTTTTCACATTATCCGATCCGATATCGGGGTAAGTAAAATGTATGAAATGCCGTGCTCCGATATCCGATATCGGGCCGGACAATATGAAAGACAGGTACATATTTCATACATTTTACTTACCCCGATATCGTGTCGGCCTCCGACACAGATATCGGATCGGATAATGTGAAACGCTACTTAGCCACTTGAATGCTTTCAGTGTCATTATGTCATCACTGCCAATACGCACTTGTTATTGACTTTTGTCTTGAGAAACTGTGGTATTATATGTTGGACGAAAAGATACTGCGAAGCTTCCCGAACGCCGCTCCGCTGCCCAGCCGAGACGGATTCGGGCCTATTTCTCTTGACTTCTTCCACTATATTCCCTTATATCAGTATCCCTAGGTATAGGATATTCAAAACATTATGGTCACCCTACAAGACATCTTCCTATACAAATTTAAAAATCAATTTTCTCTTAAAATATAGCACTTAGAAGAACGGACGATACGTTAAAATTTAGTAAAAAATAGTAGAACATTTTAGTCTAGTTTGCGTTTATCTATGAGGTTAAGTCTAGTAAAAAAAGCCGAAAATCTTGGGCCCTCAGTTCAGACGTTTCGGTAAAATTCAACTCTCATTTACTTTTTAACGATTAACTTTTGGGTCACTATTTCTTTTTTACGAATTCAGAGAGGTATCTAACTAACATCTTTTAAAGTCGTAGATATGTATTTCGTCACATAAATTCAGTTTTCGAGAAATGACATTTACGATCTGAGGGCCCAAGATAAACCGCTATAAATCTGTAATGCGACATTCTAGAAATTTGGGAATTTCTTAAAATATTTTAGAAATTCTTTACTAAATTCCTAAATAAACATTATTAACCCAGACATAGTACTTTCCGAGATCTAGACTATGCCTCTTTACGAAGCGTCTGGATTGAGAGCCCACGTTATTTAGCTATAAAAGTTTTAGTTTACGTTTTAGAAATTTATGGATCATTGCTCTAAGTTTTACTAATTTTTTACTAAATTCCCTGTAAATCTGGTTTCGTTTCGTAAGGATTTAAAAAATGGGCCCTCAATTCAGATGCACACGGTCCACCTTGTGGGAGGCCTTCCGACGAGAGAATGAGTACCTATGTAGAGAATAATTTTATTCGACGACCTTAAAATTAAGCATTCTCTGACACATTAGATGAAAAATAATTATTGCAAGGGTAATTAGAAACACGGTCCTCTCAAACCCATTAAGGTAGGCTCAAGAGTCGAAAGAGCTTTCTACGTGGAACACAAGCCATCCGTGACCCTCCTCCCAAAGAAAGATTAAAATATGGGAAGAACATAGTTTACCACCACCCGATTTCTTGAAACTCCAGGAACGTCTCCCGCCTGGACATGAATTGCAGTGGCCTGTATGGAAAGCACTAAATCGGTTGCGCACCCAGGTAGGTCGCTGCAAACACAATTTGGTCAAATGGGGTTTCAAAGACCCATCGAATACCCAATGTGAGTTCGGTGCTTCTGTGCAAAACGTGAGCCACACGTTGGAGTGCCCCAAGTGCCCAAACACCTGCACTTTGGAGGATCTAAATTCTAATGAGTGCCACCGATGCTGCAATTAACGTAGCTACCTACTGGGCCCAAACAATTTAAAGAGTTTACCTTCGATTCGAAAAGAAGAAGAAGAATTAAGCAGTTTGAATTGGCTGTACAGTAAAAATATTTTTTTTTTGAAGTGTTTATTTAGTTTCTTGCCGGTTCTTCTCCGTACCTAAGAAATGAGTGCGCTAGTACTTTCTGAATAAAAGTATATAATTAAGTAGTAGGAAGTAGTAGTACCTACTTAGATTTTAATTTGAGTTTCAGTTAAGGACGTTTTAAAGATCCCTGTGAAAAGTAATGAAAACAGAAAAAAAACAATTCTTTATTTTATTCACTCAAAGAGAAAGGCATTGTTAGTCTTTCTTTTATATTTTCTGGCGAATATTGGAAAAATCAAGAATGCTAATACTATTCAAAGAGTATGAAACCACCTAAGAGCTAAGTACTACCCATGAACGTAAGGTGAAACCGGGATTATAGGGCACAGATTTGAAGGAAGAATATACTAATATAATATGAAAGAAAGTCGTATTAGTCACACTATTTATAACTCAAGAACGGCGGAACCTATTTGACTGCAAATTGGTGACGGAATAGCTTAGAACAAGGAGACGGACATAGATAGATTTTAACCCGTTCGAAAAAAAAACCAAAATGTGCTTGTTTACTTCCTCTAAGGCGGACCAGACTTTGCCGGAAAACGGTGTTTTTTTTTTCTATTACGATTATTTTTTATACCTTATAACGTTCTGCAAGTGGCGCAAAAATGCTTGTCTGCTGAAACAGTCGAGGCGATCCAGTTTGACGATGCCATCGGGTACTATCAGCCGATCCATTTGAGCCGCCGTCGCTTCCATTTTCTGTAGCACAAAAACATTATAGTCACCGGCTTTTGCCCCCGACTTTCTTCGTGTGAATATAGTTTATTTTATTGTAGTTCTTAATTCTAACTTATTTCTAAATACAGCGATTTGCCAATTCATGTACAAAGGCGAGCTTAACAGTTAGGCAAGCTTAAAAGTTAGGCGAGTTTTATAGTTTTTGTCGAAGTCGATGCAAAATGAAATGTACCTTATGTCCTTCCTTGGGATTTAAGCTACTTGGTACCAAATGTCATCAAAATCGGTTCAGTAGTTTAACGTTAGTTTAAATTTACTTTCATTTTTATAATTTTAGAAAGGTTTTTTACAGGTTGGAAATCATTTAATGACCTCCTTTCCCAGTGGAGCGGAAGGTCGTGTCAGACTTTTACAGACCAACATCAGAAATGCGTTCCTTCAGGGAAAGGAGAGGACGCCTCTCTACCCACTCCTCAAAGACGGGAATTACCGCCATGATTATGGCGTGCACAAACACAAAGATATTTTAGCCTTGGAAATGCGTGCCTATTCACGTGTACATTGCTTCTTACCCCATTATTTATATTCATGTTTCATTCTTATTCCTTTATTTTATTATATTCCGTTTTTATTCAAACGATTTTACGTCAGCGATAAGACCGCCATTGTACCCATAGATCTAAGATTCTGTAAAATTGTTACTATTTTAGTGTACAATGAAGTTTATTCTATTCTATTCTATCAACAATGTAATGAACTACAACTCGTGTCAAGGTAAAGAAGTGTTGTTTAGAAATCTTTGAAATTGTCGGATGCTCTATAAATCTATAATACAATAAGCATGTACCTACTTATTATGCATTTATTCCTCCTTCATGTATCACTCTGTATATAGAAAACCGCATAAACATCTGTTCAGCAAGTTTTGCAGTTTAGCGCGACCTTATAAACTTTAGTCTCTTGTTTAGCCCTTCAGGGGTTGAATTTTAGAAAACCCTTTCTTAGTGCTCGGCTACGTCATAGGATCAGCTCACACCGAGACGCGACGCGACGCGATCCCGGGACGCTGCATGCACATTTTAATAGAGTGACTTGAAATAGAACTTAATTTACTACACGAAAAGGTTTTTTTAACAAAGCCCTTATTTACGAGCATGTATACCTACTCGTACTTTTTTACTGTTGATGTCTGTACAAGTTCCAAGATTTGTTTTCAATTCTTGGCAGTGTGAACCTAGCCGGCTTAAGTATCCCGAAGCAATCCTATAATTTGGTAGTGACTACTCTTTGGAAGTGCCTTTACTAATGTACTTAGCGGAAACCTTTTCGGAAAAGTGTCTAAAGATATAACAAAGACTACCTACCTTCAGAGTAGTTTCCATGCTGTTGTGTAACTCGCGTTGGTATAGTTTAGAGCTTAGCTTCAAGGCGGTGTTGGCTCGCCACAAGTGACTGCTGTGGGGGGTGACCATCCTGGGATATGGGTAGGGGTACACAAACAGCACCTTCTCACAATGATGGTCACCAGTAAAGTAACGCTGCACCTCGTTAATCTCCCAATAATTAGACTCTTTTGACCTGCAATTCGTTTTTGATTCATTAAATCTATATACTACTTACTTTTTGTTTATGCTCTGCTAAGTATATTTATACTACTAGCAGACTTGGTAAATGTTGTTTTGCCATATAAATTACCAAAGAAAAAAATGGTGGTATGGGGGTGTATTTGAAAGTAGCCCACCCGACCACATCCAGTTTCCCGCGCGACGCTTTCCATCGAACAGCATTTAATTTTAAGTATATAGACAAGTTCTATAAATCCGTTTGTCGGTAACCTCTTCATATCTTAAAAGCTGAACGGATTTTGATGAACATAGGCATACTTACGGTGAACAATGCCCTGAATTGAGACTTATTAACTTTTTTTATATTTTAAATAAATATTACCTACATTCCTAGATTATGTTTCCGTTGGATAAATTCTCTCCTAAACATGGGCCTCTCCATCTCCTCCATCTCCTGACCGGTCGATTCAAACTCAATTGAGGTTCTGAAATCGCTTTCGCTAAGCAATACCCATGCTCTCTCCCATATGAATTTACTAAGTAGGCGCTGCTTACCGACTTCCGAGCCGTCATTGAATTTTAATATACCTCTAAACCGAGCAGCGTAGCTACTGCCTTATCAGCCGTACCAATGATACGGGCCCACGGGCTACAGAGCAACCGACAAGTGCAAAAATCGTAATATGTTATCCACTAGTAACACAAACTTAAATTTATACTCCTTTTTTATAAGAGGCTCATAGCACAGAGTAACCCCGAAATGAATAAATGATGACAAATGATAGGATGGATGTTACAATTGTATAGCACGCTCCGCTAGCATTCCCTTCACAACAAAAAGTTAACCTATCCTAGTCTTAGTCCTAGTCAAATACTTGTAATATGCCAGGTACACCTATTAGGCAATCCCACGCTAACAAAACTAATCCATTTCTCGCGACTTACTATAAGTATGTAAAGGGACATAACTTATCCGATTAGCCATTTCCTTCGTGGTCTATCTTGAACTGCGTCTCGAAAAATACCCTCAAAAAATGTTTGACAGCGGTTTCCTCTGGGTATAGTTATACCACTGACCTGCACAATGCGTGACTTGTTCCACCTCGGTAGGTTGATACTTACAATAGAACGTCATCCTCGGCCAGTATACCATCAGACCTTTCCACGTAACGTAACCAAATAAAAGGGTTTCGAGTCCAGTCGTCCAGCGCAAGTTGCCCCGGGCTGGAGTGGTAGTCTCGGTGGGCATGCCATTCGGAACTGTCCAAGTAACTCACAATTTTAACGCACTTGCAACCCGCTGCAGAAATAGAAAAAAAAAACGCTTTAAAAAGATTTATTGGTAAGATATATATCCTAGGAATACAAATTGCGGATTTAAAAGACTGCCAATAACATATTGATTTTTTAACAAGGTAAAGACTATTGACCAATCAGCCTTTAGAAAAGTATTGGAAAATAGTAGAAGGAAAATCATTGTGAAAAAATAAAATTGCATAACGAACACAAAGTGATATGTACCCGGTAGCAGTGCCGTAACTAGCCTTTTATGCACCCGGTGCGAGCTTTCAAAACTGCGCCCCTAAAAATGCTCTAACCAGGATCAGAAAATAAAATGGACAAATGTCTTCTTCTTCTGCCTGGCGTTAGTCCCGGCCGTTGCTAGGGTCCGCCTTCCTGCTAAGCTTACTCCACTTTGCCCGATAAAATGGACAAATGTGAATACAAATAAATCTGCCTATTTATTGTTTACCAAACTATATAAGTACCTACTTAGTACCTACATTTCTTTAAGATAAAAATTGTTTATTCAAAAATATTTGCTCAAATACAGAAATGAAACAAAGTACTCGATAGTAATCCAAGGGCAGCCTTTACTTTAAGATTACTTAAAGATTTACTTTCCGCGCTTTTCTCATTGCGAAGTCCTTGATTACATTTTCATATGACGGGAGCCGTGCTATGTCGCGTTCAATCGACAAAATTGCTAGGCCAGACAAATTTTCATGATCCATCGTCGAGTGCAGGTACGTTTTTATTAATTTGAGCTTACTGAACGATCTCTCGCAAGAAGCTACAGTCACTGGCATCGTTAAAAATATCTTTATAACGAAACATTTCCTTTAAATTCAGTTCCACTACAGCTTTGAGAAGACCCATACTTGACTGACATTCACAATATTATCAAATAATGTAATCGCTTCAACTTGACTCTTCAAAGTTTCTATTTCGGACCAAAATTCTGTGGCATTAATATCTGTCTTAAATGTATGAAACCGATAATCACATGTGTTTTTTTTTCTGGCAGGGGAATCATCAGAATGACTTCTCCCTCTCTTGGGCGGAGCGGGAGGGTGTGCCAGACTCTTACTGACTAAACCCCTACCCCGTTCCTTCGTTGCCTTCGATCTGGGGGGGACTCGGTGTCAACCTTTCGGAATACCCATGTTCCCCAGAGGCTTCGGCCCTGCCGGGCCCCTACAGTTTGCCGACATTTCCTTAAGGCGCGCGTGGCACAGAACGCGCCGTTGACGACTGGGCTCGGTCCAAATTATTTCCAGACTGCGAACCCGGTGGTCGGAAATCGAGATTGGGATCTCGGCGGCGGCGGCGTGAGGACCGTTCCCTCACGCGCTCGCGGTCAGCAGCCTCCTTCACTAGCATTACTGCTTCGCAGAAGGAGGCGACCGCCCGACACTCCTCCGGACCATGGCCTAAACCAGAGCCCGGCGCGAGAGGTCGCAGTCGCCATGCCACCCTGAAATCCCGTCGGAACTCTGTCCGCCATACCGCGACTTGTTGTGGCAGCGGAGTTTCGCCCCGGCGTTGCATCTCGCGCAAATCGTGCATGCGTGCAAGGACTGTTGCTTCCAGATCCCACGGTGGCAGGCCAGCAAGGAGGCTCGCCGCTTCGCGAGAGATCGTGCGGTATCCCCGCACCATCCGGATGGCCATGACCCTCTGGCAAGCGTTCAGTTTGGCCGCCGGTCGCTTACCTAGCGATGGCGCCCAAACCGGAGCCCCGTAAAGGGCCATGGACCGAATAATCCCCGCGTAGAGCCTCCGGCAGGGGGCGTCTGGACCCCCTAGGTTGGGCAGGAGCCGCTTCAGAACGGCCCCAGACCTGTCCAGTTTGGGGGCCAAACGTCGGAAATGCTCCTCGAAAGTCCAACGGCTGTCGAGGATGAGTCCCACGTACTACTTCATCGTCGACCCGACGCCGATGTGGACACCCCCTACCGCTATTTGGGAACCCGGTAGTGGCGCGGTCCGAGGGCCATGAAAGCACATAGCCTCGGACTTGTGCAATGCCACCTTGAGTCCCAGTTGCTGGATCCTGTCCACGACTGTCGCAACCCCGCGTGTCGCTATTTCGGCCGCCACCTGGTACGACTCTCCCCGCGCCAAGACCAGCGTGTCGTCGTATCCGATGTTCCACAGGGGCGGTCCTAGTGCCGATCCCTGCGGAACACCGCACGACATCTCTCGCCGTCTCCACTCTCGTAGGTGACTGGGATAGATGATGAATCTATCCGTCAGGTAGGCCTCGATCACACGACGGAGGTAGGCGGGCACCTCATGGTACCCAAGTGTCGCCCCGATGCAACTCCAGGGCAGGGAGTTGAAGGCATTGGCGATGTCCAAAAACACCGCCAAGACGACCCTGCCCCGAATCACCGCATCCCCCGTCGTGAGGGTCCTCACGCGCATGATGGCGTCCACCGTGGAACGCCCCCTGCGAAAGCCGAACTAGCCGTCCGTAAGATTCGGCCCCACCCGCTCCAGATGCCCGACGAGGCGGTCTGCAATTACTCTTTCAAAGAGTTTGCCCACCTCGTCGAGCAGCACGATGGGCCGGTACGCGGACGGAGAGTCCGCGGGGCGCCCCGGCTTCGCGATGAGGACCAGCTTCCCGGTCTTTCAGCGAAGGGGAAACTGGCCTCTCTCCATGCATACGCTAAAGAGCCCTCGCAATCGAGACCCGATAGCCTCCATGGCCAGGACCCATACCCTTCCGGGCACGCCGTCGGGTCCTGGGGCGATGTTCCTGACACTGAGTTTTCGTACCACCGCCCTCATCTCTACTTCGGTCACCTCTGGAGCGTCGTCCTCGTCGTCGCTAGTCTGGTCCGCTACGGGCACCGCAGGTGGCGGAGCCATAAGCGGGGGAGAGTGTTCCCCTCGCTCAGGGAACAGATTGGCCACCACACCCTCCACAACCTGGGGCCGGAGACTCTGAGTCAGCGGGGGAGCCCATGGGCGGAGCTTATCCCGCACCACCTGGTAAGGGCGTCCCCATGGGTCCCTGTTCAGGGTCCCCAGTCACACATTGCGCGCCTCCAACTTGGCCCGCTTTATCTCCGTTCGGAGGGTGCGCCTTGCCGCTCTGTACCCCTCGTACAGCTCCGCCTCTCTGGCCTCCGCATCCAGGGGGCGGGTGCGGCGCCTGCGGAACCTGGTGTACCGGCGCTGCGCGGCGGTGCACGCTTCGCGCAGAGCCGCAATCTCCGGCGACCACCAGTACACCTGGCGCCGAGCACGTCCTGGATACCTTTACATGTGTTGTTGTTTCAAGATTGCTTGAAAAGTGCGATATAGATATAACTATAGATAGTGGGTACTAGGGAATGCAAATCCGTCGTGTTTTAAAAATCCGGATTTTTTAAAACGGATCTTGGGTCCAATCCGGATTATCCGGATTTTACGGATTTTTCATAAAAATTAAACAAACCTACTTATATTAGTTTATTAAGATGATGTTTCCCTTCACACGATTTCTCTTCGCCGTTTTGAGAGCTAGGTACTGCCCTCAAAACGACGGAAACATCGTGAGGAAACCGGCAAGTCTTAGAACCAACACTTTTAGGACATGTAGCATCCACAAACCCACACTGGGCCCGCCTGATGGATTACGGCCTCTCCAAGAAGCCGTTTTCCCAACATGTAAAGACAAAGAATGTATATTTTATCCATTTTTGGGTTGGAAATTATCCAATGACTTCTCCCGTTCTGGGCAGAGCGGGATATCAGATTTTTAGTGACTAAAATCCACTCCTCTTCCTTTTTCTTTTTCTTTGTCTTCGTTCTAGGGCCCGGGGTTCACTTTCACATAACCCATGGCAACAGTAGGCTTCGACCCAGCTGGGCCACTATGATTTGTATCACCTTGAGACAAACTACGCGCCGTGGCGGGGTCGATGAGCTACGCCTACGGTAGCTGGAAATCGAGGTTTGGATCCAGGAGCTGGGGCGTGCGGATCATTCCCTCACACGTGCAGCCGCCTCCTTTGCTAGCATTACTGCTTCGCAGTAGCAGGCGACCGCCTGTCACATTCCTTTGCGCTCCGGTCCATGGGCCGTACCAGGACCCGGCATGAGTGATCATTGCCCAGACGGAGCATACCTTTAATAATAGTCCTCCAGACCGAATTTTGATCACGGTGGCCTACTGAAACCTGGAAGCCTGATGTATACTGCAGATATTATAGTGCACAAGTGTGTACGCAGACACGGGCGCACTCTCTGTTCTTTTAATCTTATAGTCAGATGGGAAGGCAATCCAACACAATCGGAGAGAGATCAGGTGCAGGACCTACAGCTTGACGTGTTTTCAGAGGCATGGGGGTATCATACCACCAACTTCCAAACTCCCGGGCAGCTATAGAGTAATTCCTAATGGAAAAACCCAATAGCACTATTTGCTTGACCTCTAGTTCGAGCCCCGTACCCACGCTCAGCATTCGCCCTTACGAACCTAGTGTTTGTCCGACAAGACAGTCAAACGTCACACCTTAACCATAAGCTCCACCGTGCCCTCCAGGCGATCGATCCGCACAATAATGATACCTGGGCGTTTCTTTCGCACAATTCCGGGGCAGAAACCTCTCGAACTTACCACGTCCGGTGAGGACCTGTGTCATGTGGAAGGTGAGGACGCAGTGACGTCTTTCTAACCACTTCTCAATGAGGGGACTTATAGCCATAATTATGGCGTGCCCAAAGAATGTAGTGGGGTTGGTAATTAGTTCATACTTTTTTCTGTCAGCATGATGACGCCGGGCGCCTTAATTCATGAATCCCCGACTGGTCTCATAGGACCGCGCTGTTATCCTGTTATTGTCTTACTATTGTGTCTCGTTTCGCGGGTATTGATAGGTTAAAAGACATTTAGTCTTTTTTGGGCACGCATGCATTGCAACTTGTCATACGGGTAGACCAATTATACTGGACCCACGTTACGATATTTTTTTTTCTGAATTTACTTGGTTATCCGTTTTCCACGCGGGTGAAGCCACGGGCAAAAGCTAGTACTAAACTAATAATTAAAGTAGATAATATCATCGCGAATTAAAATTTCTTATTATTCAGAAAATCCGCGGATTTGATTTTCAAATCCGGATTTACAAGTCGAGTAAAAATGTGCGGATATCCGGATTTTTCGGATTACGGATAGTCCGGATTGCATTCCCTAGTGGGTACAGTAGGGCGCGTCTACACCATGTTCGCAATAAAACAAAATGTACCTACTAGCTACCATGCATGAGATAAAACTAGATACTAGTCTGGTCATTTCTGCGCCCCTCCAGGGTCTGCGCCCTGTGCCTGGGCACCGCTCGCACCGCCCTAGTTACGGCACTGCCCGGTAGTGTAGGTACCAGGGATTTCTTTGAGATGGGGAATACCTAATTCAATAACTTTAGGCATATAAGGAATGATTTCCAGTCGCCACCGCGGGGATTGCCACCGGCGGCAACTGGGAACTCATTGCCCCCACTTCAGTTTCGCTGTACATTGCTTTTAAAAAAAATATTGTTGGCAGTGCACATTGTCTTTTTTTTGAGATTATATGCAGATTTAGGGTAAGTTGCCCCATCCTTTGATTTCCTATTATGGAGAAAGCAATGTACAGCGTAACTGAAGTGGGGGAATTTTTATTCCCATTTGCCTCCGGTGGCAAACCCCGCGGTGGCGACAGGGAATCATTCCATATAAGATTTACTGACTAAACCCACCACACCTAGTTATGTCTTTCAGTTGCACTTTATTTTTATTTCAGATATCCTTGGGGCTCGCGAGAATCGGCCTTGCTGGGCCCCTACGGTTTGGTGAACTCTCTTTGAGGCTCGTGTAATACTACGAGCCGTTGACGACTCGGGTTCAGTCCTTACCGGACGGCTGGATCGTCACCCTCCCGGCTAACTGTCCTAACTAGCAATTGATGTTTTTCCAGGGCAACTGTTTTTCGGTCGGGCGTTACAGTCAAATTACTGTAGTTGCGATAGTTGTGGCTTTATCAATTATTTAAAAAGTTTTTTATATAGCTCTTGGCTTATTCTTTAAGTTAGTAGTCGCCCTAAAGCCCTAAGGTATCTATTTATTTATTCATATTAATTTGAAGCAGATACGTCTCGCAAAACCAAATACGTGATTATCTCCTAAACGGTAAACGATACAGATACGACGATTAAAGAGAACTTATTCGAAATATAGCTAAGAACGCGTAGGTAATGTTAGTGCAGATACGTCAGTTTGTGAGATACGACAGTTAGCGGGGAGGGCGACGGGATGGCGAGCTACCCACAGACATTGATCTGAGGAACGATTGCTCGTTGTCCGCAGACGCACGCCTACGGTGTGCGGCTGGTGATCGTCCTGTGACTCCCACGCTCCCCACGCCCCGGCTGCGGCCATCACCTTCACTAGCATTACTAATTTACAGAAGGAGGCCCTGGCATCCAAAGTCTTCTCGCTCTGGACCATGGCCTCATCCAGGGTCCGGCCCCGTCCGGCGTGAAAGTTCGCTGCCGCTGATCGTATAGTAGTGCTTCGCCCAAACGGGGCATTTGACTGGCCTGTTGGTCCAGTGGTCAGTGACCCTGACTACTATGCCAAGGGTCGTGGGTTCCATTCACACCCAGGACAAATGTTTGTGTGATGAGCATGATCATTTGTTCTGTGTCTGGGTGTAATTTATATATAATATGTATTTATTTAATATATAAGTATGTTTATCAGTTGTCTAGTACCCATAACACAAGCTCTGCTTAGCTTGGGACTAGATGGCGTTGTGTGAAAAGTTGTGGAACATTTATATACCTTCACAATAATTCCATTTTGTTATCAATACTACTTCTACTTCTCAACATAATATAATTATAATTGCCAAACGCTCTTACATTCATCTTTTACAGGGCTTGTTTTTCTATCTTTCCACGGCTTTTTCCACACATGTGTGGTGGTTTCAATTGGCGTTTGCATTTCTATTATTGTTCACACTATTGTTATTTTAAGTCAGTTCAAATAATAGACATTATCAAAACAAAATGCTTAAGAAAAAATCTAGGAAAAATCTAAAGATAGAAGTAAATCATTAATTACAAAGTAAACATTCAACAACTGCACTTTCTGCATAAATGTCATGTCAAAACTGCGTGACATCGGAAAAGATACAGTAACTAACATTAAATGTCATCTAGTAACATGAAAGGTTTTATTTAGACTCTACATAGTTATCTATGTAGAGTCTAATTAATTTATATTATTACAATCTTTCTAGTACTTTAAGTTTACTGTAACTTTCTAGTACGGTAACTTTTTAGTACCTACCTATTATACAGAGTGTTTGGTGCATCGCGTGCCATATTGAAACGGTCTGAAGCCTTGGGCTGTACGCAGACTTGTCTCACTTGTCTGCCATAGGAAACTGTTTTATCTACGACACGTCGCACACCTAACGTTACCCGGCCACGTCAGACTTTTTGTAGGACAGATACCTAATCGTCACAAATTATAATCCTATACTTAGAATATTCTCACCGATTTTTTGTAGGACGTGTGCGTTGCACTATTGCTATCAGCAGTATCAGCGTGTTCTAGTTTTCACCTACAAAAAATCATTCACCGATTATCGGACATGGGCGGGCAGCGTAGAATGAAACTGTTTTGTCCACAACCCATTTAACTGGGGTAACACTGTACTTCATGGCAAGACTGGAGTCAGATTTTACTGGCATCTGACTATCCGTAACGACTGCCAAAGATCTACAAATGACAGTATTCTTATTTCAACGGAACAGTACTGTTCAGTGCTTATTTCTAACTAAATTCTACCCGCAACTTCGTCTGCGAGGACTTCAGAATTGGGCCACGTAAGTTTAGCAAAAAAGAATCGGCATAAAAGCCTATGTTCTTTTCCATGTCAAAGGCCATATGAATGCCAAATTTCATCTAAATTCGTTCAGCCGTTTTTGCGTGATTAAGTAACTGACATCCCCACTTTCACATTTATAATATTAGTAGGATGAACCCGCTTTTAACCTCGATTTAAACTGCTAGTCAGATATGGTATCATAGATATTGCATATTAGTGAGCGTTTCCGGCACGCATCCGATCCAAACCCGACAGCTGCCCTTCCGGAGTCGGTGTCCGACGTCCGTAGTGCCCGATTGGATTATCGACCGGAGCTGTGGTGGCCTCTCCACTTAATGGACAGGAATATAACCCGCAACATTTGAGGAGTCTTTTAAATTATAATGAAAAAAGGGTGAGGAATCCACAATAAAATACAAAATATTTCTTGGAATTTCATTATATTTGAAAAAATATACAAAGAATTAATGTTATAATTAATTTGTTCTGTACAATTTAAACATATTTAATTAAGAATACTAATA
The DNA here is from genome assembly GCA_030763345.1 of Mythimna separata. Taxonomy (NCBI): domain Eukaryota; kingdom Metazoa; phylum Arthropoda; class Insecta; order Lepidoptera; family Noctuidae; genus Mythimna; species Mythimna separata. Next base: position 12,129,785 of record CM061167.1, on the reverse strand, counting down.
AATGCGTATATAAAAGTGATTATTAAACCATTTTCAATTACATCATTAGGTATGCGTCAAAATTATGAGAATACAACCCGTATCTATCTATTAGTTAGCTGTAAACAGTGTTTAATTTAGAACTAGCGTATCAGATATTATATACAACATCAAAGAACAGTGAGTGCTTACTTATTTATGATTATTTTCGATATTTTAAAGTCTTGTTTGAGACTTACGGCACATCAGAGTAATAAGGATATTCCAGATACCTACGCTCCTACGCATACTTGATACTTTCGACTAAGGTTTACTTCATCAGTGAAGTCCTCCACATTGCACGCTTGACACGGTCGCTATGTGTGTTGCTAGTACATAGGTACAGGTTCACATAAAATCACATCTCCCTACCTACGTATTACAATAAGTATGTATAACTGAGATTTAAACTACTTACAGACAAACATTTATCATGTAGTTGAATTTACTACAGTACGATAGTTTTAAACATTACGTTGAAAAACATCAATAGCAAAAAAGACGAAATATTAATATTTTCGCCTTCGACTCTACAAATAAAATATTTTTAATAAAATCGTGTGAAACTAATAGACTTTGTAAGCGTTGTATCTGATCGATATTTTGAGAAATTTCATACATTTTCTATCCATTTTACACTAACCAGCAGTCTTCCACTTACCTATAATACTCGTAAATACGAAGTTTCATTTTCATATTTACGCCGAAAATATCGACAAGATATAACTATGAACTTAAGACGATTGGACGCGTCGGAACATCAAGACTCGTATGAAAAGATAATGCAGCCTTAAATACAGTAAAACATCCAAAAAGTATGTCAGAAAGTGTGTTTGCGATGAGAGTTGAGAATGCTGTGTTTTAACCTGTTTAAAAACAAGTTCCGATATGAATAGTGAACAGTGGTACATAGACACTAAGCACAGTTAATTAAGGCAGTGTGCAGTATCCCCCTTCCTTTTAATACGACTCTGGTTTCATTGGACGTAAGTTTATTGTCAACATCGGATTTTTATTTCATATTTTCAGTCTTCCTAACCCGACTTTGATATTGGATGGACTTCCGTTGGCGTCAAAGTGTAAAATAAAAATCAGTATAAACCAGTCGTAGACTTCATATCGAACTCACTTGAAATGTTCTAATAACGTATGCTTAAAAGTGGTAAAGCTGAATTTAAAAAAGCGTATAATGAAAAGCTTATTTTTTTATCATGCTATCATCAAATCCTCTTCAGTGTTATTAAATAGATTATGTAGGTACCTATAGACTGTTGTAATTTTACATCTTCCGAACTTAACAAAGGAATGCAAGATTCTAGTAATGAAACAGCATTGCTCGTCTGCTATAAATAAGGCAGTTTATATCAAGTCTACTGCGAGCGGAGACAGAGTAATATGCGTTATACCTATGTGTAGTAAACTAATGGTTTTTGCTGAAACCACGGTGAACAGTGACGGCGCTGTTTGCCCAGTTTTGCAGGTCGATACACGATGCGTATTATTAACTAGAGTCTTAATTATTATTTGTTTCCTTAATGCAAACGATTTAACAACAGGAAATATTAAATCTAGGTGTTTCATTACTTTATAAGGCCTCGTAATGATAGTCAAAAGTCATATTACACTGTCTCCACTCTACAGTTTCATCGAACTAAAATAATAAAAAAAACATTCGTATGTAATTTATCGTTAAATAATTAAATCTAGTCAGGTATTCAAAGCTTAATTTATTAGCTAATTTGCTACACAAGGACCGAGTTCCAGTGCTGTTGCGTTCCGTTAAAATACACAAAACAATTTACACAATATTTATCAGCAGTTTATAGAACAGCGGTGGAAATATAATTAAAACGCTTTTATAGCAACATTTCTTACTACCTGTATATATTTTTTTAAATATAGCTGTGTACAATGTGTACAATACCTACTATCAAATTGGGAATAAGTAGGTAATCATAATTATTTTACCACCATCGTCGTATAAAACTGTATTCAGAAAATAAAACAGACACGATATAATCACAGCCCAAACATAATAATAACGCTTACTGATGTTACAGTGAGATCAGACACATTGGAGTTCTGTATATTTTTCATTTTGTCCCTCCCTACTCGCTTATTCTCAAACAGCCAAATCAGTGGTCACGGTATCCTTTAAATGGACTTATCTCTGCGTTCTTTGTGATAGCAGTTGACAACAGGATTGAACCACGCGAAGCGACGCGGCGCCGCCCGCGACTACTTCCACGTGTAAAACAATGTATATAATTAGCAAATAGGTAGATGGTTCAAAAACGACTTCCTTCTTGACTTTTACACAATATTGCAGGTTTACAAAATTATGATTGCTCGGTTGTTTTAGGAACTTGAGACACCTGCTGTATGTTGATCAATACAACACCACCTTTTGCACGTGTCTGCAGGATATAGTTTAAAACGATAACTACGCAAATATGTCGAACCGTATTTATAAAAGACCAAAGTGATAATATCAGAAGTTATGGCACTCAACTCATGAGGTATATTACGAGTACCTACTCGCATCGCTACTAGCTCTACACAATAGTATGTTGACTGGCGTACGACCATTCCAAACGTTTGTATCGCAAATTCATCAAATACGTTAACATATATCTACTCAGTTAATATAGCTCTTCGCGTAACCTTGGAACAGTCATTATTTTCTAAATGGTTGAGAAACCATAATTTCGTATCCAATGACATTCTGTTAAAACGTAGTAAAAAATCTCCTTATTCATAGATATAGTCTGCCTGAGTTTACAATAAATCATATACAATAATCAACTAGGAACATAATATAAAATTAACAAAACTCCAACTCACGCAATAAATATATTTTGCAAGTTCACTGCAAGTAATCCTTTCCTATGAGCGCACAGCGCGCACTCGCGCACACATGTATATTGTATACCTTCTGTTTAACTTTTATTCCTTCTAACGTCTAATTAAATATATTTAATTTACAACACCTTTCCTAGTATATTAATTTTACGGACATTAAATCCCTTTTCTCCATTGCAAGTGAACTTGCAAAAGCCAACCTACATACCTTAGTATACCTTTCAAAATAGCACCCCATTCTGATTACTATAATTTTTAAACTGCGTTCAAAATGATAACAATTTATCGAGATTGGTCATTTTATACAAGAAACACGCTTTACAAATTCGCATGTATTTTCTCAGTTGCCTTTATATTTAGTTTTGTAAACTACGTTTCAAGTAAATATGTCACATTTACCTAACTTCAGAGAGCTTAGTTTTATTATTAGAAAGGCTTAAAGTTATATAACATTTAGATTCACTATTCGCTACGTTTATCTGTTTAGCGATTTATGGGACACAGATCTCGTTATAGTGATTCAATGCCTAATGTATAGGTACAAATAATTATAATATCTATACCAATAAATATCTAGTTCCGGTCGGTACATGGCGGTTGTGTGCGTGCCTGCTCAGACGGCGGGCTGCGGCTGCGAGGAGAGGTGCGTGGACTCGCTGCGGCGCGGCGGCGCGGGCGGCGGCCGCTTCTTGATGGGCTTGGGCTCCTCGCGCCGCGCCGGCGGCTCCGCGCGGCTGAACACGTTCTCGTAGAACGGGTCCTCCACGCCGCCGCCGTAGTGCTCCTGCACCCACATCGACACGCTCGTCTCCTTGTAGTCCTCCGACAGCGGGTATTCTCTAAAGCCGAGCACTTCGTGTGGCGTCGTAGCAGGTTCTAGTTTACATTTTTGTGCTACCTGCCACTTTTTTCTCATAACCCTCTGCAAGTCCCTAAGGAACTCTTTTGGGGGATTACTGTTTGAATCTGCTAATTTCTTTGGTGACGATAACCTAGTGCTTTCATTTCGTTTCGGCGGTGGCGGCTTACGTGGCGACAACGGCGGTTGCTCCTTTAAGTTAAACGATATTTTCTTAGTCTTTTTACTATCAGAGCAAGTCGGTAAGTCATCAGCAAAGTTAACTTTTTTCATTGAGCCCGTGCGTTCCTTGGAAGGTTCGGCGGTTGCTTTTCGCTGGATGGAGGGACTGCCATTGCTTATTTTCTTCGTCTGAAGTTCGGCGAGACAAGCGCCGTACGCTACATTTTGCTGACCGTAGATACTTTTGTCGGAATGCAGGGACGAGGTCCGCGAGGCCTCCGAGTGCACGCTGTCGAGCGAGGGCTGGCGCGGGAAGGTGCGGCTGTCGGCGCGCGCGCCCGCCCGCGCCTGCCCCGCGCGCGCCGCCTGCTCCATCTGCTGCGTGGTCAGCTGCGTCACGATGTCGTGCACGCGCCCGGCCGCCGCGTGCGCCTCCATCGTGTGCTCGGGCGGCGGCGGCGGCAGGCTCAGCTGCGACCCCGTCAGGTCCTCGATGGGCTCCAGTGGTGGCGGCGGGGGCGGCAGCGAGTCCAGGCTCAACGTGGAGCTGAACATTCCATCGGGAACGTCTTCGGTGGGAGGGGGAGGTGGCGGTAGATCCTCCACAGGGGCCACTGCGGGAGGTCTCTGCACCTTGTCGTAGATGGCGGTGTAGCCGTAGAGCGCGGAGCCGCTGTCGGAGCTGTTGCGGTAGAGGCTGTCGCGCGGGATGCTCTCGTAGTGGCCGTAGGTGGGCGAGGGCGGCTCGCGCGCCGGGCTGCTGGTGCTGCCCACGCTGCCCGCGCTGCCGGCGCTGCCGGTGCAGCTCAGCCGGCTCGCCGTCGCGCTGCTAAACACACTCGGCTCTGCGGTATCTGCTGAATATAACAGAACATTAAATTAGCATGGTTTTTGAAAATTGTGAGATATTGAGTATGTTGTGCTCGTTCGGCGGTGTGTGAGAACTAACCGATGGTGTGGTGGCGCTTGAGCGTGGAGTCGTCGGCGCGCGCGGGGCGTGGACGCCGCGTCAGCGTGCCGGAGTCTCCGCCGCCCTCGTCCTCCACGCCGCACTCGCTGCCCTTCTCTACCATCTCTTTGAGCTGTCGAGTCATCCACGTTAGTGGTATGTTGGGCTTCATCGATGGCTTTCGCTTTATTGTGCCTGGAATATTCAAAACACGTAATTATGTAAATAATATAATTTTTCGGCCAAAATATCAAGTATTTCATTAACAATTAACTAAACCTGTAACTAATTTATCTTTGAGTCGTGAAAGTGTTAGTAATAATGTATATTTACCCATGGGGAACTCGCAGTCGAAAGCGCTCTCGGACGCAGTGCCACCGTCGGACAGACATCCGCTCGAACTGGACGACGACGCGCGGGAGTGTCTGCACAAGGCAAAACTTACATCATTTTTGTTTACCAAGAAACAACAACTAGATATAATCTAAATTTGTTAGTAAATCATTGCAGCAATTGCGGCAGTAACATCAATATGTCATAGGGTTTTAAATAAAACTGGCATTCGCATTTCATTCTTGGGGAAAACATAAAGTAAACCATGCGCAAGCGATTTCAGAATAATCTGAAGTAACATTTACACATAACATAGCGAATAATTAATTCAGTCGCTGAGAAAACATTTAATAAGTAAATCAACATAAAAAAAAATAACAATTTAAGACAACATTTAAATATAGGATATAGGTAGTTTAGAATAGCTTTAGAATCTGGAATAGAACATAAGGTCGGGGAATGCCCAGTGTTCGCACACCACTGTACTACAACCTTAATAAATCCCCAGTTCAGCGTTCAGTACACCGCACTTGATCGTGAAGGTAACATATCGAGCTTTTGGGGGGGGACTATAACAATTTTTTGTTTCACGATGGCAAGAATAACTTGTCTGTGCGTATACATTCACATGCACTGTACTATAAACTATTTTCTGAGCATATACATACAGAAAAAACAGTAGCTACATAAACCTATACACACATCTATAAAAAACCCTCCTTCGTTAGACACATCAATAATATTCGTAACTGAGTCACAAAACTTTGCAAGTTGAACTCTTTCAAAAACTAGATGTGATTGTAGTCATTGCTTCTTATTGTCTGACTCATATCTCTCTCTTTTTATTTCGATGATGGGTCAGGTAACATAGGGCACAGACTGTACAGGCTGTTCTTGGGAACACGTAGTGTCAGGGCGTGAAGAGGCCGTGAAGGGGGCGTGAAGGGGACGTGACGAGGGCGTGATACCAACCTGCCGCTACTGATGTCGGAGTTGGCCACGCTGGCATTGCTTGACGTGGACTGTGCCGGGCTGTTGATGCCCAGGGCAGGCAAACCGTTCGCCTTAGTTGGTATTGAAGTAATCTGTAAACGAAATCATGCGTTAATTAAGTACATATTCATACTAAAGAAAAAAAGAGTGGGCTTGCAAAGCGAAGCGAAGATTAGAAAAAAAACATTAAATAATTTCATGTCATAAAATCGTTCAAAGCAAGGGGTTGGTGCTTAGTGTTTGTAATAAGCGACAAGCAAGTTTTGTATCAATCAAATGTAGCAATATATTAAAAGCAGTATTTTAGTGAAACACTGTAAACAGCACAGAAAAAAGAAGAAATTCTTTTAGGGTTTTTATCCCTTCTCTGGGCAATAATAAAAAAAAAGAAATTGGTCCAGCCGTTCACGCATAATGATATGACCAAGGGAAATAGGGATTCCTTTTTTTATACATGTATAGGTATGTAAAGTTAAAAGACGCACTAAGGTTCTTAAGTATGATGATACTTACTGAACAAGAGCGGGCATGAGCGAGATGGTCCAAGTCCTCTTGGGTTAGCTCCTCAACTAGGGAGCGATAGTTCTCTAGCAACTGCCTTCCATGCTGGAAAACATTAGGAAATTAACACATGTTACAGAATAAATCGATGTAACTTAAGACTGCATAAATATTTATGTCTCCTATAATGGAATGTATTCAAAGTACAACTTGCCCGACATATAGTCGAAAAATATTAACATTACCTACTCCACTAGCAAGTAGCAGCCAACTACAAACTAGTTAACAACTACTGTTTGTTCTGAATGAAAGAAAGAAGTATCTATCTCGAACAAAAATATATGTATTGCGCGACGAAAATACTAATAATAAGCACTGTATGTACCATGTTTCTCATGTAAGTGACTGTAATCTATTAAGAGAAAATAAATTTCTTTAAATACATTAATTTTGTCTTCTGCAAAGGTCCGTTACAAGCTAACATTAGTTAAGCCTATCAGTGCCACACATTTATTTCCCAAGGGATTCATATATTATATTAAAAGTATGTTGAAATTATATACAGATTATGAATTCTTTGGGATATCTATAATATAAAATTAGTACTAGATTATGTGACTAGAGGATAAAACAGCGTCTTTAAATCGAGAGCTGTTAAATTCCGAACGAAACAAAAGCTGCTAAGTTTTAATCCCGAACGTTAGTGAGGGATTTATATTATAAACTCCCGAGCTAAAACTAACATTCCAAGACATGATATCCGCCAACCCGCACTGGACTCGTCTGGTGGATTACGGACTATTCTATTTTCTTTTTTCCTTTCTTTTTAATATGATTGATATTTCTACATTGCGTGTATAAATATTTTTCTCTCTTTCTTTCTATTCCCTCTAATAGACAGGAAACCGTAGTCCCAGCAGTGAGAACGCAGAAAGCAGAGAGTAAGGCTGATTATGCTACGAATAGGTTCACAAACCTAATTTCATTTACCTATGTATTTAATAAAAAATATGTACATAAGTACATTCCTGCGTCCGTACCTTTGCAATGCGCATCGCGGTCACCCATCTCTCGAGCGTCCGCTGATCGTCAGCGCACAGGAACTTTATAAACTTAACACTCTTTGGTTGCTGCAGCCTCGGGTGCTTGATGGCGAAGCAGTGGTCGGTGGGCGACTTGTACTTCTTCTTCCAGTTCAGCCCTATGTAAACCTCATTAGTGTCGAACGTCGCTAGGCAGACCAACTCTTTCAGCGTCTTCACCTTATCCTTTGGCGAGTAGTACAGTCCTACATAATAACAAATTTAAATGTAATTAAAGAAAAATGACACCTAATCCATAAAGACATAAGATTCGCTTTGGCTTATTCGCTTGGCTCATTAAAGACGTAAGGGGTGTGGCCACACAGCGCAGCTTGTGGAGGTAGTTACTAACCAGACGGTCGCAAAACGCAGTATATTTTCTTCCATCCTTTTTTGGCATCGTTTTTCAGATAGAGTGGTCCTTCCATCGGAGGCACTGGGTGGCCTGACACGGACGGTACAGTGCTCGTAGTTCCTCCACTCTGTCCGAAAAACTCTTCTATGATTACTTGTCTCGAATGCTCGTCATGCTCGCTGGACCAACCTTAACATTTGCAATTCAATATTAGGAATAGTTCATTAGTAATGTTAATAAGTATGCTTACATCAGGTTGCAGTCGCATCGTGAATTTACCTCTGTCGTCTTCAGTCAACAGGAACTTTTCTGGTGTTTGGAACAGAGATATTTTGTCAGGTCGCTCGGCGAATAGGATTTTGTTTTTTGATTCTCTCGTCCATAGCATTAGATTATCGACTAGCATCTCATGGTCTTCATAGACTCGTTCTGAAATGGGTAAAACAGAATTAGGTGACTGTTTATGTGAATAAGTAGGAAAAACGTTATAATTTAGGTAGCCTTGAAGTAAATAGGCTCTAAATAAACTAGTGCGCCTCACCATCAACGCATTGCATCAGTGCTTAACATCAGGCGGGATTGCAGTCAAGCACTAGATAGTGTTATATAAAAAAACGTTCATGATAGTGACGTCCTTACCCATGTGGAGGTCGGGCAGGTGTTCGACGATGGCCCACTTGGGCTCCATAGTGACGTGGTTCTTGTCAGCCAGCAGGCGCGCCACGTATCCACAAGTCATCTTCTCGTCGACTAGCAGGCTCTTGGAGGAGCCATCCATGGAGAAGGCTTTGATGAACAGTTTCTTGATGTTGGCTTCGCGCATGCGTTCCAACGCTAACTTTATTTTATCAGCTTTTAGTTGGAAACTTGCATCCTGGGGAGGTTAGAACAAATGAAGGTTATACAGGCTGCCTTACAGGACACGAGAATTTTATACATTAGTTTATGTACAGGATGGTAACTATAATAATATATGTAACCATTTAAATGTATTAAAAAGGCTACATATTATGCTTTCGGTTACAAATAAATGTTATGAATTACCTTCTGAGTTTGGTGGAGGTTTAGTTTCAACGCTTTACATTTGGTGCTGGTGCTACTGGATGCAGAAGACTCGCTGGACAGCATGGAAACCTAATAGAACAGAAATACAGTACAGCTTCAATACAGTGTCAATGCTTAGGATGTATGTAAGTACGATAGTAGGACTATGTAAGATGTAAGGTCCACGAACGCGGAGCTTCGTCGACAGAGTTTAATACAGTACCCGGCGATAAATTTTGCACATCAATCTTTGGATCTTTCCAAAGATACGACAATAGGCTAATTTCGGCTTCGTAGAGCGTTATCTCTGTCGCACGAAACACAAATAGTGCGGTATCTATTAGGAGCTGTTAAAACAATTATGATTTGCTTCTTTTGATTATTCTTTTTATTCTTTGTATAAAAACCATGAATAAAAATGGTCGAAGTGCATTTTTTATAGCCGGGTAATGTATGTAAGCTTCACGCAGGTGTATACCAAGCGTATAATAACGAATACGCGTCTATAAAGCTACGTGTCCGTGTACAGTAGGCGTAAAATATGATGGACGATTACTAGGATGAGGAGTGATTGTGTTACTAAAGTTTTTCGTGTGTGTGTGTGTGTGTGTGTGCTTAGTGCTTAGATACTAATACCGATGCGCTACCAGTGTAGTATGTCCATTCCCATGTTATATTTCTGCAATAATAATACCTATTTTTTAAGAAATAAACAATCCAATCCAAGGCCACAGGATTTTTCAGGAATTTTTTTTTATTAAAATAAAATACAAAATCAGTATCCTGTGGCCTTGGATTTAAGTCAATTATCTCGTAAATCCCGAGTGATTGATTTTTCAAATATGTCTTTGATTTACCTAAATAGAAATGTGAAATCAAGAAGTAAAGATAATTTAAAAACATGTTGTATAATTAAGTAGAGTTATTATATAAAATTAATATTAATTTAATAAAATACAAATAAGTAGTTTCCTTAAAGCAACTTACTGTATAATACTTAGAATAATTAACATTTTATCTTTCAGATTTAGGTACATCAACTCGTGTGTGGGAAGCAACCCCGCCGCACCCCTAGTCTCCGTACGTAATCACGTCAGATTAACTAAACCTGACGTTGTTTACGTTCCGGTCCACTTCCGATATAGGTCTTACACGAGGCTAAATACAATATGAAAATTTAGGTGTAACCATAAATATGCAGATAGGAGAAGATTTTATTAAGATTTCTGAGGCTGTATTTAAGGTATAATTTGAAAACAATACTATTTTCTAAAGGTGGATAATACATATTTTTTTAATTATTCATAGCCTCGCGCTTGACCACTATCTCACCTGATGGTAAGCGATGATGTGGTCGACGATGGAACACGCTTGCCTAAAACCAACCTATTCACTCTTGACTTAATGAATTTAACCATCTTTATATGAATAAAAATGGTTAAATCATATACCATTTTAGTATTAATGAGGCTGTGTTGGGTATAATAAATAAAATCGAAACGGCGCGTCGTTGGAACCCAATTTTCTTATAAAAGAAATTCAATTCCGCGATCGTGCGGGATTCCGTGTAGGTAATCCCGCAAAAAGGTGCGGGATTAGATTCCCTCATCTTAACTAACTAGGTACACTCTGTGGTAACTACCAAAGCCCTAAGAAGTTATTTATCACTTAAGCAAGACCAATAGCAATAGTGGCCTAGTGGTAACGGTGATGTACGAGATGTAGGTCGTGGGTTCAAACCCAGCCAGGCGCATTCCTTTGGTGTAATTTATACCATCACCACTACTCTTAGAACGGTGAAGAAAGGCATGTCCTAGAACCAAAAATTCGAAGACATGTGACATCCACCAAGCCGCACTGGGCCCGGGCTACCAGCTGGCTGATCTTCCACTATACTACACGAATTTCGTCACCGCCACCCGTACAAAGTGCACAAACCGTAGTCGTATCGGGATAACACTGATTGTGCGTACAGTTAACGTTTGAATCCCCAACCGGTCCTATGAGACCGCGCTGTTATTGTTTTACTATTGTGTCTCGTTTCGCGGGTATCTCAGTAATTAAGGGCCGTATCACACTAGCGGCTCGCAAGCGGCTACGCGGCGGAGCGGGCTAGTAGCGAATGCGTCGCGAACACGCCGTGGTTGAGCAGCGATGACGTCGCGGACGCGTAGCAAATTTGCAACTTTTTCGTCGCGTGTTTATAGGCGGGATGCATGGGCTGGCGTTTTACGGGGTCTTGCTCAAAATAATTGCTAACCTACATCATCTGCCTAGCCTTTTCCCTACTATATTGGGGTCGGCTTCTAGTCAAGCCGGATTTAGCTGAATACCAGTATTTTACGAGGAGCGGCTGCCTACCAGACCTCCACAACTAAATAATTGCTAACCTTATTATATCTAATTCTTTGTTTATGCATTTAATGTCTTTGGTTTATGTTATGTTTGTTACTTATCCCACCAACCTGAATGAAACATAAAAACATCCCATTATAGTCGATGACTTCCTGACAGACTGCCGACACGCATATGTTTCCGGTCTTTTATTTTTTCACTACCTATATAATATTGGAAGAGGTGGCGACATGATTCAGACGCCTACCGCAAGGATTCGTTCGAGGTGGCTGAAGATAAAAATACCTGGAAGAAGTTGGGGGAGACCTTTGCCCAGCAGTGGGTAAGTATAGCCTTAATAAAAAAGAATTTGGTAACTTACAGTGTCGCTAAATGCAGAGTCATTGTCGGGAGAGTCGGTGCGAGCGATGCTGGAGGCACCGTCTGCGCACTCCTTGTCTGGTCTCTGGGAGCCTTCCGCTGCGCCGTCCGCTCTGGACTTCGATGCCGATGACAGGGCTGTGGGATTACAGTTTCAATATCATCGTACATTCGAAGGTTCTTGGCAGAAAATGAATGGCAAAACTTGACCAATTAGACGGTTCTCCCGTCAGTGAAGTTTCGCTGGTAATGAACCTAGGCGCCAACACGTTAAGAACATAGTTTACCTGAAGACACCCTGGATATCTCCTCGTCATACTCGGAGTCGAGGGCGCAGAGCTCGCCCAGGATGGCGTCCAGGTCGGCATCCTGCGTCTCCTCCAGGTTGGCCATCGAGAACCGGTACGTGTCGATCCGGGGCGCCACGATCTCCAGCGGCCTCAGCGACGTGCCATCACTCGACGAGTTCAACCCCTGCAATTAAAGCACAACCAACTAAATTATACAGTAAACTAAATTATACAGCAAACTCAATTATACAGCATACCCAAGTCATTAGCAAAACTATTCGTAATTATTCCTACAACACCTAGTATAGCCATAGTAACTAATTCCATGCCTTAAATGCCACAACAGGACGCAGTGAATGCAAATGATGGACCCCATACAAGTCCCTATATGTCCGGGAATTAATTATCAGCTCACATACAAGTTGACATCCCAAAACATAGTTGGGAATGCATTGTCTTCAAACAATGAACTTGGTAAGTTGAACGATGTCTGTTTAATGTGTCAACAGTTAATTATCAAGTACTGATATTTATACAATATGTAATTATAAAGTTGTGTATTGTGTAAGTATTTCATAAGAGCGGTCATCTCGTAACTGTCGTCAGGTAGGTAAGTCAATTTTACATTGAGGCTGACACACTTATTAGTAATCAAAGTATCAATTAATTTAAAACTAGGTACACATCCATTGAGTAAACAAAATGTACATAAACAAAACGATGAACATTTCAATTCTATTTTCAGCCAAGTTTATGTCATAAAATAAACATTGAAGTAAACAACCGAAGAGTTGGTTATCATCAGCAGACCATTAGTCACACGTACCGTCGCCGCCGATGTCATGTTCAAACTTTGTTCGATGCTTTTATTTTCTGTGGGAGAGTTATGCACACTTCTTGATTTCCCGCTCGCCAGTCGGAAACTTCTGTTTAGAGTTGACAGAAACCCTCCGCGCTGCCACTTACTCGATTCGTTTAGTTGCACATCCATCATTTCGTCTACATGGCAGCGTGTACTGCACTATGACTCACAAACGAACACTTTGCACTATTAGAAAAGCGTGCCAAAAGCCGGCGCTACGCGGGACATGCTCCCGACTCCCGACTGCGTCCGTATGGAGACAGCTTTCCGAAGGCACGACTTAAATAAAACGCTACTCAATTAATGACATTCTGCACTTTGTATAAGTAATAAGTCAAGTCACAAGTAAGTATGCACTTATAATGATTGGTATGTATGGAAACGAGTTTGTTATTTCAACGGGCACAGAACACGGAGCCTGCGCGGACTGCACAACTTTGCCGCACCACAGTTAGGTATTACATCTCATAGACCAGTGACCTCGCCCGTTCACTTCACCGAAAACAAACTTTTCGCGCCAGCTTATGATCGTGTTTGGTAAATTCACAGAACAAAGAGCACTGCCGAGGAACTGAACACGAGCACGGCGTCCGCGGGCTGGCGGGCACGCAGCGCGACTAGGAGCGTAGAGCACACTGAAGTGAGTAGTATTACAAAATGAAGCATGAGCGCTCGCTGAGTCGGCGAGCCGCGGAGTCGGCCGCGGCAGGCTCGGGGGGAGGCGAGTACACAAGCGGCACCGTGACTTGCGCACGTGTGCGCGGCCCGCTACGCTACGTTGTTGTTTGATTCCAGAATGAGTGGCGCGGCGGTGTGCGTGAGCGGGGCCCGCATCCCGCGCCCCGGGCCCCGGGCCCCCCGGCCCGCGCCTGCCAGGCCTGCCACTCTGCCTACACTCACGCACTACCAGCTAAATTATATTCACACATTTCTGATAACTACTCCAAATTTTTGTAGATAAGTAATATAAATTATGTAAATCTTATATTTCTACTTACTTACACTTATTAAATTTGAGTACATGATAATGAAAGAGGAAATCGGCAGAACGACCTAGTTTTATTTGTCCTACTTTTGTTTAAGTAATGGCCGCACCCTGCATGCCAAAATGGAACTTTGTCCAAAATAAGCTTTACTTACATAAAAAAATGTAAATGCATTTAAGTATTAAGGGAAGCACAATGTTACAATTTAATGGTGGATTGAGTTTGCACACTACTCTGCTTATTTACGCAATTAAAATGTCAATTTCGATAATTATCGCTTAAAGCAAATTTATCAAAATTATATCTGTAGGCGGAGAAGTTGTAATAAGTTTCGTGAATTGTACGGGACTATATCAAAAGTTGTATGAAAAAGATGGACAAAAAATGGGAAACAGGTGCTGTGTTGAAAACACCTGCTCGTGGTCGACAGATGTGCACGATCCACTTTTATCCATCTCTGACTACTATACATATAAAATATGCGAATAATAACTTCAGCCTACATCCCACACTGCTCAAATAAGTCTTAAATTTGCATATTTTTATCTCTGAGACACGGTAATTTTTAAGGGACAAAGTAAATAGACAAAAAGTATCCATGTAAGTATTAAAATTAAAACATATTTAACAAAATCAGAAACCTACATATTTTTTAAAACACGCACGAGTTAAAAGATAATTATGTGAGCTTAACAGATGTCACAGTCGGACACCCCAAACGAAGCATTCCACTCGCAGCACATCTGTCGCGTCACTCACTATTGATTGTCGCCAAGAGTTGGACTCGCTGCTTACTCCGAGTCGGACTGCTTGCAATTATTAATAATAAGCACGCACTGGCGACTGCGACACAATTCAATGGGGGAGCTTTATCAAATGTGATGCAAAAAGAAACAGTAATCATGTCACGAAAAGGTTATTAAAGAAACAGTTAAAGGTCTGTTGAAAATCAAGTTATCGCGTGTTCGCGGCTGAGATGTTAACGCAAGGCGCAACAAACACGCCGAGCGATGCAAAATCATGGTAAAAGCGCATATGCGCTCGCACCTGTCCCGCGGCGTCGCCCGCGCTGCGCCCGCGCCGGCTGCAAAGCACACGTGCGCACTACATCCAGCATCAATCATCCCTTTTAAACTCAAGCAGCCTCTCCGTTTTTATTTATTTAATTAATGAAGGTATACTTATCTTTGGACTAACATACGATTCCGAGTTTAGGCCAGATGCCTCTATTTATGGCTCGCGATTGGGTTGAGTTAGGCAACGTGGCGTTTTTCAAAGAGTGTCGGTGAAATATTATATTACCTGTTGGTAGTGAGACGTTACGAAGCGAACATGTACATTTTTAATAGACGTAGCTGTGAAATGGGTCAGAGCTTTTACCAAGGTACTGTAAGTTAGCACTAAAAGATGTAAAATTATCCCACTTCTTAATTGACACTGCGGCAGATGCGTGGTATTTTTTTTACAGTTAATTTACTTTTGGTGTTGAGCTGTAGTGATAATAAGCATATAAAAATCAAATTAGGTTTTTTTAAACTGGCAGAGAAAGCTGTGAGCTAGCTACTAGCACTGTCCTATTTAGGGGAAAGCAGGTAGGATTCGTACAGTTTTTATTCTTAGCCATTTATACGAAATACTATTAACTATTTAAAAATAATTTTAATGTCCATAAGTACCCTATTTATCTAGATATAAAAATAGTGTAGTATTGTCTTGATACTATTCAGCATGGCGAAGTTACGGTTACTTTTCTAAAATATGAAAAACGTACGAAACTACCCCACACGTGTGGTAGATTCGTACACCACGTAGGGAGCATTCGTGCATAGTGGGGAACCTTCGTACAGTCAATGAAAATACCATTTTACAAATGTAATTATAAACGTTTATTGATATTAAAGTAAGCAGTAATTAGTCTTCATGTAATACTTATTGCTTTTTTTAATCTTAAAAACTTTTAAACCATAGAAATTAGAAAATAATAAAGGACTTCAAAAATTAACAAAATACCCTCTTAGGCTGATAAGACTTAACATTTATAAAGAATAAAAACGACGACTAAAACCGACGACTTTCTAACGCGCGTTTTCAATAACCTACCGCAGTTCATAGATAGATAGCCATCACCGATAAACAGTAAGATTCTATCTATCAATCCACAACTTTTGGTAGGAAATGCTATCCGTCGGTAGGTTATAGGAAACCAAGTAAGGGCAAAAGGATAGATTTGTTTATCTTTAGTAGCTGAAAGAAAGAAAGAAAGAAAACACGTTTATTCCGCCCTAAATGGACGCAATTTTAGATAGATAACGTATTGAAAACGGGCGTAAAGTTGCGGGCTTGACACCATATTTTTGTGCAGATTTCCTTATTGATAAATTTTTATCCAAAACTTCTTTCATCGCAGACTTCATTGCATTTTTATCTACTTCTCCTGTCCTTGTTCCCTTTTTTATTTATAATCGCGGCATGGTTCTGTAATAACACTTAAGTAATTAATCATTTTGCTGGCATAAAGTAAAGAATAGGGAGCATTCGTACAGTACGAATCCACCCCATTCATAGCTGCACGAATGTACCCCAACCAGAAAAATAGACAAAAAAAATAAAAAATAAAAATAACTGTAATAGTTAGCCTAAAATAACTATTGACGTAATAAACTACGTTATCACTACATCAAATAAATAAGTATACTTTAACAGTATAACCAAAACTTATAACAACTAAACGTGTTTAAAAGTGAATACGAAAAATACTTACGAAGAGCAAAAACACGTATTGACTCGTGGCGTTAAAGCCTGCGGCCGCACGGACCCGCCATCTCGCGGTTCACACATGCGTATGAGTTAGCGTTACGCACACAAATATCAACGCGGCAACGTATTAGATAGTGTAGATATGACTACTGTACGAAGGCTCCCGCTGTACGAAGCCTACCTGCTTTCCCCTATCCTACCTATTACAGAGTCGTTATACCTAATTGTTCTATTAAATATTCAAGACAAAGTGTAATTCTAACATACATATATATGGAGCTTCTAATATGCACCAAAATTATTAACCTGACTAAATACTAGCGCTTGTAAATTCCATAAATTTTAGAATATTTGTGAATGCATATTATCACTGTTAGACACAGACAAGCGGAGGTACTATTGTGATATTCCGTAAAAATTGCTGTAAAAGTGAAGTAACGAAGTGAACTATGAATTCTATCGAAGCAAGGGTACTCAATTAGACCGGCTGGTAACTGTAAACTGATTCACGAACTCGTAAAATCAAACAAATCAAAAATCGTTGAAGTTTTATAGTCGTTTGAAGTCCAACTAAAAATCGGCATTCACGTGTTCCTTGAACGGGATCCGATACAACGACCATATAAACGATTTATCAACTGCTTTTTGGAAGTTAGATTGTTATGTATTTTACCAGGATAATGATTGACATGTATAGCTGAATACACGTCAACGACATTTCGGTTGAACGACTTTAAAATCGGTGTCGTTCAAATGCGATTGATGGATTTGAATACGATAATAGCCTAAGCGACTAAGTCGCTACGATTTTGGCAGGATGGACAGGTCACGGGAACAGCTTGTGGTCCACGGATGCCCCTAAAACGGGAGGGTAAAATTAACAATTCTAGTTAGAAGAAGAGGAAAGCCAAAGAAATAATGGATGGATTGTGTGAGGACTGATATGAAAGAAAAGGGACTCAGACTATCTCTGAATCCCTTTTCTTTCATATCAGTCATCATATATCATCCGACGGGTGACAGGACAGAATGGAAGAATAAAACGTGTTGCGCCGACCCCAAGTAACATGGGATAAGGGCAGGAAGAAGAAGAAGATGCTAGAGGTAGGATGTGCTTACCGCAGTGAGCACGGTGAGCTCGCCCAGCCACTCGTTGAGCAAGGCCTCGGGGTCGTCACCGGCGGCGCCCGCGCCTTGTTCCTCTACCAACGCCATCTGGAAATATACAACAACATTCTTAATTATTTATCTATACTAATATTATAAAGAGGTAAAATTTGTAAGTTTGTAGGTTTGTAAGTTTGTATGTAGGGGGTAATCTCTGGAACTACTGGTCCGATTTCAAAAATTATTTCAGTTTTAGATAGCCCATTTATCGAGGAATGCTATAGGTTATATACCATTACGCTACGACCCACGGGAGCGGAGCAGTAACGTAAAATGCGGGTGAAACCGCAGGGGACAGCTAGTTATACATAAAAACATAAGATACAGACAATTCATGTAAAGTCAGTGCTTCTTATTGTCTGACTATTATTTCTCTCTTTATATTCCTAAGTTGGGTCAGGTAACATAGGGCACAGACAACAACAAAGGCGAGCTTAATTCAACAAAGAGATTTTTTCCAGCAAACTTTCATTCCTTATTGTTTAATTATTGATTGTTTGGAATGACCAAACAATCAATAATTAAACACAAAAAATACAAATTAGCTTTGCGCTTTTCTGATCGCTGATTTTGAAAACAAAAACAAATATGCAACCAACATTTAAATAATATCTGAATTCGCTCCAAGCTCCAAGCTCAGGATCCCACAATCAAATTCGTTATCTTTACCGTAGTAATTCATAACTGAACTTTAAAAACAAAATTAAAAATGTTTTTTTTTACTAGGGCCTACTATAAAACATCAGAAACTAGTGCACGGTTCCAATTGGTCGCTTCCTATGGAGAAGAACCGGCAAGAAACTCCATAAGCATAGGCACAAAATAAAATTACTTACTAAGGAATACGGAGAAATTGATTGGATGCGATCATCAAATCAATCAATCAACCAATTCAATTGATCAGATCTATTGGCTTTTTAGAAATATAAAACAAAAACTATTTAGTTGTTTATTGGTACATATTTGACTGTCCCAATTATACAAATATAATATAGGAATGCATTATTTGCCACGTTGTTTACAAGAAAATTGAGTGAACATAACGTTCATTGTGCAGTTTTAATATTTCATCGACACTCGAGTCTGCCTGGCCGCTGGCATGGATTTCATTGAGATTATCTTTTGAACTTGTTAAGTAAATCATAATATTATTACCCGCAATTTGCTTACTTCAGCGAACTACTTTTAAAAGTATAAAAAAAAAACAATTTGCTTCCTTTGAAATACATAATACATACTCTGAGAAATTATATCTTTTTACCCAGACTTCGCAACTAGCCGTACAAAATGTCGTCACTACAAAATGTTTATCTGATCTGAAGAACAAAAAGCTTGAGACTATCTTGTCTAGCTCTTAAGAGAAAAACGAAGGATTATTTTATAAAAGTTTGAAAGCATTAATTATTTTAGGACAGTCCGACAGTCTATTCAAGTATGAAGTAAGTCGAAATATCAAGATCGAGGCACAATAGTGCGATACTATTGAAGCAAATTTTCACTTAGGCCTTTTGGGCCGCTACTGGGACCTTTGGTCCTTATATTTAGGAACGGATTACACTTTCGAGCCCGCTAGGGACTTTAGACAAAAGCCAGCTGGCATTTGTCAGCAGATTTAAAACAATCGGTAACCATTCGGATGGAGCTAGCCAGCCGGCTTCTCCTCGTTTGTCGATCTCTACCTACCTGCTCACTGTATTGTGTGAAGTGCTATTACTCAACGGATTAAAGTTTAGCCAGAAGTTAGTCAGCAAGACTAGTTGCTAAGTAGTTAGTAGCAACTATGTAATACTTAGTTGTTACTGTATTGTTTGAAGCATTAGCAAAGCTCTTACACTTTTCAAAGTTAATTTGAATGCCGACTACTAAGTGGTTTTAAATCGTGCTCTAAATGCTTAGTAGTATTGTAAATGGGTGCAATGTAGTAAACTACTTAATATTTTTGTTCATTGACTATAATGTGTCTTTTTCACTGTATAGATATATACCTAAATACAATCATGTCATTGAATTATGTATATCTAGGTATATCGGGACCAATATAATCATTAGAAAATAAAAAGTTTGATACTAAATACGTAACATAAATATTGGCAAAACTACAGCCATTACACGTTTACGTAGTGCAGGACGGACGTGGAGTAAGTCACTTAAACGTAGCTGCTACGCAGAGCTACGCGCCTTCGACGTAGCAATTACGCAGTACTACGCGTTTTCGATGTGGCTGCTACGAAATACTACGCGCCTTCAACGTGGCTGGTACGCAGTAAATGCATCAGCTACGCCAACGCTACGTAATTGATTTTGCGAGTACGGGACGATAACGTGGCGTAAAACGTTTTCACCAACACTAGGCAATATGTTAAATGTGCAACATAAACTAAAACACATTTTGCTCGTTTTGCTCTATCTCGTAATACTTTTTGTACTGTGAAATAATGCGAAAATTTATCTGGGCATTTTATATTATAAATAACAATTTAGAGCACGGTTATAAATTTTATTAAGGGTTGAGAAAAAATATCAAATCACTAATGTAATGACACATCTTGTAAATATAATCAATCACCTATTTGGTATCATATTTAAGATTTATGAAGGTGTTAGGGTCGTTATGATTATATAATAATATTAAGGTCTCAGTACGAAATGAAAGTCTATGTAAGTGAAACATGAGGTTATTATCTATGAGTGAATCAAGAGTAACATAAAGAGTTTGGAACGGTGCGGCCAAGCCTCGGCGCTCTCGATCGTGGGCCACGGCCGCGCCGCCTCACGCCTCACGGCTCGCGCCCTGTGCCGCTGTGCCAGCGCTATGTTTTTGTTGTCCTACCTTCCATAACCGGGAAGGAAAGTTGGATTGATGTAACATTTTACGTAATAATACTTACAACAATAACAACATAAAAGAGATATTTTCGTAAGTTTACTACAATGGTGTCGTGGCTCGTGATTATACGGATTGATACGTACCACGACCCACTGCCGTAAATAAAAACTGCATCACTAAGATCAAGCTCTTGTAACATGAAATGTTTGCAAAGAACCTCCGCAGACGACGTCGGGTCTATTTACTATAGAAAAGCGACTACTTAAGACTTCAACATAAAGAAAACTTAATCCTGAAATGAAAAGCGTCGTCGCTGCGATTCATTATTTTTATAGTTAGTTTGCTACCAGAGATTTTCGTTCGTTCAATTTAATTATTCTGTCCTGAAACATGGGGGGTTTACAGTCCCAGGGGGAGGGAAGTAAGGGGGGATTGTTAGCATGGAAATTTCCCGTAAACTGGACCGTGTAGATGTGTAAATATCGTATGGCCGGCCTATCATCAAAATTCATGCGCAAATTAATCAATAGAGTCGAGCGTCGCCTGGCAGTGTTTATTTACTAATTAGATTGATACACGTCTATTACGCGTATCAGTGCTTTGTCAATATTATATATTGTGTGTGTGCAGTTTACGATAGAACCGGTTGATGTTGATTCCTTTAATTTTCTGTTACCTTGCCAACAGTGTAGTTATCCGTTAACAGCCAAGAATGTTTGATAATTCATGTGTCAGAACTTTTGAAGCTATGTTCCAACGATTGTAACAACTTTTTTTTCGACTTGATATTTTTTTTTCTTCCCATTCGTTTTACAAATCTATACAGTTCTCTTCTTAAAGTTCTCGACTTATCTCTTCTAAATTATGTATATGTACCTATACCTTATACACGGATCAATCCGTATCTATTTATTTGGGTGAAAACGGCATAAAAATCCGTTGAGTATTGTTTGTGTTTATAGTCAACAGATAGACAGTCGCGATTGGGGAATGTGTTTCATTATATGTAAGGATTGAAACAAAACTGACCGGACTAACCGTTTCGCCCAGTGTTATATACATCGAAGGACTAGAACAACTTGCTTGCTGCTTGTCTCCCCGTCCGATTATAATATAGGTGTCACTAAGGCTAAAGTGAATAGGCTCTTAATAAACTAGTGGGCCTCATCATCGACGATTGTATCACTGCTTAGCCAGGTGTGATCGCAGTCAAGCACCAGTTTACATCAATTTAAAAAAAAAAACTGTTATGTGTTATATACAACTGTGAAATATTTCAATACTATCCTGACAATTGCATAAGGACTTATTGCCTTATAAGCGATTAATTATCAGGTAGGCTGATAGCTAGCTACAGGTTCTGTACCGGCGTAATGAAGCGAGCGAGCTTTCTCCTAAAATATAAAGTCGCACTGGCTTAGGGGAAAGTGAAGTAGTTTAGATAAATTAACGCGTCAATTTGACGAGAGCGGTCAATAAACAGACATGCGGGTCGGACAAACTCCCTGCTATTATATTTACTAAGTAAAACTACCTCTTCCCCGTGGTTTCGCTCGCGATGCGTATCGCAAAGAAATCGATCATTTTGCCGGAACCAGCCGGAACTCAATAAGTTGTGCCATTTAGAAATAGTGTAGCTAACAATAACTGAAAATTAAGCTATTATCATATCGGCACAACCAGAGACTAGCCTTTCGTAAAGACCTCTACCTAATACCTATGTCTAATTATGTAAATACTAGCTTCTGCCAGCGGCTTCGCCCGCGTGTAGAGTTTAGTCTTAGCGTGATGATTTAGCTTCATAAGGTATAAATGTAATCTTTTTCAGGTACGTGTGTTTGTCACCTAAATCTTTCTAAACGACTTGACCTATTTGGATGCAATTTTGTGTTTTTAATTATTTAAATATGTTTCGAAAATACAGTTGAATACAGGTGCGCTGAAATCGGGTTCTCAAGCCAGCTTTCGAACAAGACAACGTCTGTCGGGACCGCTAGTACCAAATATTATAAAAATAAAGGATACAAAGTACTTTAGAAACTCAGGTACCCTCCGCATGATGATCAGAGTCACTAAGAGGTTATAGTCTTAATTGAGGACCAGGAGTAGGTCCGATGACATAGAATAGAATAAACTTGATTGTACACCAAAAAAAGTAACAATTTATATAGAAACTTAAATCAATGGGTACAATGGCGGTCTTATCACTGACAGCGATATCTACCAGACAATCTTAGGATGGATCGTAAGAACTAAAAATAGTACAGGGGGTAGTCTGCGGTGTACCTACTACTAACAAATGGAGATATAGATAATCAAATATAACTAATGTATAAACTATTTAGAAGTTATATATTTATGTATATACATATTACATTAAGTTACACAATTACATATTAAAAAAGGGGAAATAAAAGAATAGCGTTGGTGGTTGGGAGACTTACTCGTACTTATCCCAGTCTTGCGCAAAATACGCGTAGTGGACCAATTCTACATACAATACAATACAAAAACGCAGTTAATTAAAAACAGAATACACCAAACACAAAATATAACATTACCCATATATTCTGTGTAATAAAGTAATTTTTTATAACAAGTAAATAATCATATGTTTCGACGAATGAATTTAATTACGTGTGCTGCTACCATGCGAGTTACGACTCTGTGTTTTATTGTTTTTTTTTTATTCTTCAAGTTGAGTTCCACCTGTTGGGGCGCGGTCTGAACAGCTTGACAATCGGGTTTTTTTTCTGTATTCTCGGAAATATAAACTTATTTGTATGCTCTTAGGTTTCTTATTTTAGTTATTGTTAAAGTCCTTTCGAATAAGTTAGGAATAAGTGAATAACAGAACAGATAATGCTAAGCAACTGGACTATTTACTATGCTGTCGTATGCTTGACCCAAGCTCGTAATAATTGCTCTGGTGACCTGTATACAGGTTCTTATGTGAACCTAATTTAGGCACCAGTCTCTCACTTAGTTGAACTCCGGTGTGTTAATTTAAATTGTACCTATTTTAAGTTTAAGTAAATTGGTGATGAGAAAATAAACGGTTTATATTAGTACTTATTATATTCAGAGATGTGACGTATCTTAGATAAAAGTATCTGAAATACAGATACAAGATACAAAATACGTATTTGCATCTTGTATTTCAAATACTTTTTTATTTTTTTATTTTGTATTTTATATTTAGATACATTTTCCTGTTATCTTAGTATTTTGAAGATACTTTGTTCCCTATGATACTTTTACTAAAATAAACTTCGCAGTTTTTGTTGTCATCGAAGGAAGATGAGCGACAGTATGTTTGAGGAATTAGTTTTACTCAAATCTCAACTAAAACATAATGAATAAGTCTCAATTTTAATGCCTTAATACAAAAAAAAAACGTCTCAATTTTAATACCTTCTTAAAATTGAGACTTAATCAGCATGTTTTATCCATATTTTGTCTAAATTGTTTTCTCGAATAAATAAACTTAAGTTCAATTAAATGTTGTTTCCTTTCAAAAGTAAATTTATCTTTAAAAAGTATTTTAAAGATAGGTATTTTGTATCTTGTATTTCAAATACCTTTTTAGAAAACTACTTTTATCTGTATTTCAGATACTTTGTATAGGGTATCTTATACATCTCTGATTATATTATTCATTGCTATCGTATGTGAACTGTTTTTTAAGGCCCTGTACCTAAGTCGGCAAAAACGGAACCCTTTTAGAATCACTTTATTGTTTGTTGTCTGTCAAGAGGAATTTTTGAAGGTATTAAGCTGTAGTTAATATTGTAGAAATGCTTAAGTCTACTACCCCTTGGAGCAGCGAAAAATTCAAAGTTTTAAGTCAAAACTATCTAAAAGATTTAGAAAAAGCCGTTTGTGTAACTTTTCGGCGCATATTGTTTTGACACTTTCAAAACCTATAAGGTATTTCCGGTGACCTAGAATCCTGAATTTGGCAAGAAGCAAGGTTCTATAGCACAAATAAAGGAAAAAGTCTGACATTTGTTTTATAGTGACGTCACAAAATAATTACTTTTTACGGTTCAGAAGAATGGATTCAGGAATCGAACTATTTACATACAACACTAGGTAAGCATGAATGGAACCCTCGGTGCGCGAGTCCGACTCGCCATTGACCGGTTTTTTTTTTATTTTGTCATTCCCGTGATGAAATCTATTCACTAATGGTCGCCAGAGACAGATTCATTCAGCACAGTATCGATGCAAAAAAAAACAAACACTCGAGGAATAATTTACTAAATCACATGCACAGATAAGTACATAACGGTAAGGATTTTTTTGAAAGTCGATCTACGTCTTAAATACTTATATTATTCTCAACGAACAAGTATCTATACTATTGACGATATATGAGGTACGAGTATATCAAATGTTATATTGTGTATTGTGTGTGAGTGTTTGTTGTATTGTGTGTGTTATGTTGTGTATTGCTGTAATATTTAACCTGTATGTAAATTCAGATACAATTTATTGTTAATGAATAAATGACTATGACTAATAGACGAAAGGTTAATTCCGAAATTATGGAAATATGTCCAGTTATTGATTTTCTCGACTAGACACGATGGAATAAGTATGAATTTAGCTAGACGTTAGGGGTTGTTCAGATTCTTTTATGTGGTCGGTTGGAGCTCAGTAGAACCGTCAGTAATGCCCGTGGGGGAGCGAGTCATGTTCGACACCCTTCTCTCGAAGCTCGAGACTATTAGGTTATCGTAGTAACTAACCAGGCCGGGAGCATGACCACAATCCTCAGCTCATGTGGTAATGTGTCGTTCAAGGCATATTGGCGTTTGCTGTTATCTGATAGTTATACGCTTTAGGTGCAAAATCGCTTGGGAATTCGATGGACATTTTAATTTGCTTTTTAATCTAATATTGGCGAATTACGTTTTTACCCATACTTGTATGGCAACCCCACATTTCCAAAAAGGTTATCCGCAAACGTATCGTGCATTTCATGGCCTTACCTACCTACCTAGCTATAAATAAAACTTTTAACCCTTCCCCTGAGCCACCCCTAACGCCGCGAATTATTTTTCTTGCCCGGCCCTACCTTTATAATTATTTTTGGCAACAACTCGGCCTCTGATTCATGGCAGAATGGCTCATTGGGTTTAAAAACGTTCATGTAGGAAGTTGTGTACTTGATTTAAAAACAAATGCATCATCGTGTGATGACTACTAGATGACTACTAGTAATATGATGTTGACTTGTTAAAATATAGAATAGAAATAAAAATGGGAAATGGGTACAGGAGAGTGAATCGAGGGAGGTGATTTTTTTCAGCTCTACCTAACCCCAGTTTTATTCTGTATTGAATATTATCAAATAACTTCTACTGCTCTGAATGGAGTAAGAGGGAGTGTCAGTCTTTTACTGAATAAAACCCATGTGTCCTACAGTAGCCCTTTGGATTCCAGGCTGCATGACTCTTTCGAACAAACCCGCAGCCCTGGCAGGCACTGGCCCCGACGGCCCCTGGCCTGTCACTCACGCTGACATCTCATTGAGGCGACCTAGCTCTGTCTACCCCTTCGGTGAAACAGGCGTGATGGCATGCCATGATTAAAACGCTTCGCCTACACCTACTACTACTAGTCGTTGTTATTAAGGAATTAAACACGGAACTCCCTTGATATTAGGATTACTTATCACTATCACCTTGACCCAATGTAACGGTATTATATCATTCAAATAGTTACGTGTATTATCACATCCACTGCGTTCAATATTGCTACTTGTTTACTTATATAACAATCATTATTATTATACAAGACTTGTTTCTTATTGTTATGCGTTATTTAAAACGTTTACATAGTTCGCAAGTGATGATTATGAATGATCAATTAATATGTCATTGAGATGCATATGACTACACACTTACAGTATATGGTTTAGTCCTGCTTAACTCAGCTGAGAAACGGCAAAGAAACCGTTAAAATTATTGCTTGGAATTATGCAATAAAAGTACCAAATGCTGTGTCTAATAAAACATGAAGATTGCTAGACGAAACAAATTACCTTGAAGCATTCAAACGCCTTTGTCGATGTTCCACGGTTTGGTACGCCACAGGAAAGTCCTCGATACGCCGGCCGTACTAACCGGGAAAGTTTTAAAGTGAACAAACAATACAATCCAATTTCTTCAATGCTGCACTTAGCTCCGCCGGCCTGCACAATAATATGTTCAACAGTAAACGCGAACCGTTCTGGATTCGTTTCGCTCACAATCGCTCGCGAGCGGCCCGAGCGAGCGACCGGAGCGAGCGGTCCAAAGTGCGCGCCACATAAATGATATTGCGGTATAACATGCGTGCCGGCTGACCACTGCTAAATGAATGAATACTCTATGAGTGTGAGGTCGCGCTAGTGACGCGACCATCATCATTATACTATAAACGTTCCTTACGTCATTCATATCAACACAAGCGCTCGAAGGAAAAGTAACAAATAGTTCGCAGAAACAAGTTCTCGGTCACATCGCTTATCGGTTATCATTCCTGTGTGAATACACGCTCGTTGTTCTACTAGTGCAGCGATGTCGAAAGAATCGAGTCGCCAACATTCTTCACTTGCTTGCAGAACAAAGATAGATTGTAACCAGGGATGTGATGAAAATATTTCGAATTTTTCGCTGGTTTCGGATATTAATTTTTATATTTATCATACAAACAGCATGTTTTACTTTAATTTCTAATCTAGATTACATTTATGTACGAGTTAATTATTTGTTTTGGCCGAGTTAAACAAACATAAACTTTTCATAACCAGTTATCCGAAACTATGCGAAACTTTTATATTGGTTTCGGTTACGAATATGTTTTTTATTTCGGATATCCGATAGTTTCAGTTACGGTTACAGAGCTACGTAACATCCCTGATTGTAACTTGTAATAATACTAGCGATCCGCCCAGCTTCGCACGGGTGTTACATTCTTATTAAACTTTTTTCTGTACTATAATTTGCATACATCTAAACCTTCCTTCCTTATGACACAGAATAAGTAATAGCTCATGACATCACTCTGTCTATTGGTGAAAAACCACATAAAAAATCTGTTCTGTACTTACCTAGTTTTTTTAGTTTAACGTGAAGACAGACACGGCAGGAGACTTGGTTTTATAATATGCAAAGAGGATCTGCCTCAACCTAACCGACAATTCATAAACAGGCGCTAGTTTGAGTTCATTCAACATTCATTGTATCGTCGGAAGCTCTATTTTTAGTTGTAATATTGAGGTTAAATTGCAAAACTTACATTTTACAAATATGTTATTTATAGTGTTTGCTAAAACCTCAGCCCACGGTCTCACCTTGTTTACTGAGCTGACCAGTCGATGACTGTTTCCGTTCAGCTCGCTTGAGGATGAATCATATCGCATCACAATCACTGTTTGTACAAGCCGATTAGTTTATCGTCGCGTAAACAAAACGAGCAAAAAATATATTACGAAATCTCTATCTATGGTATAAGGAGACGCGCTAAACCTGTCCGTCATTTAATTAGAATAATAACCCGTTAAAGTTTGATTTCCGTGTGTTTAAATGTGAATGGAGGCAGGACAATTTTAATCAATAATGTCATTGTGTTGACTCATTTTGTTATCAATGGAATCAAAAATAAAAATAAAATAGACAGAATAAAATATACACTTTCAAATCTGATAGAAGGGGAAACTGTCAAGTAACAGAATAAGGATGCACACACTGAAATGTGACGTCACTATCCTTTGGGTACGTGTGTGCAAAAGAGATAGCGAGAAGTTTCCTATACGCCCCCATTCTTCCACATAGCTAAGTAGGACGCATATTTGAAATGCTAATTACTGCTTCATATTTAATAACCAATTATGATGCAGAAAAAGATTTCTTTTTTAAATTATTTGTTGTTTAGTGTAAGGTATTGTACAAAAATAAACACGAGAAAAAGTGTTCTGTATACTATTTCAGATCATAGTCTACCATTTTGCCTTTCATTCAAATCCGTTCAACCGCTCAAACGTAAAGAAGTAACAAATACACACACTCTCTATAATTAGTGCGATAGTCTTTGACCACCTGGGATAACAATACCTTACAACGGTATATAAATTTTTCAAATAAGTGCACTCACTTTTTTATATTAGCACAGTTAGTAACATTTATTAATTAATTATACTCGTATAGGAAAGGTACGAATGCATGTTTATTAGCACAAACCCAGTAACCGGTACGTGTGCGTTTAAAGTTAAATGTAAATACTGTCTGTTGGTTTTCAGAATACATTCATATTTTCGCTCTCCCTTCTGAGCTTATCTCATTTCCCGCGGCGAGAACGAATGGCAAAGGCGGAATTTAAATAACAGAAAACACACAAGTTACTAGGGATGGCGAATCTTTAAAAGATCGATTTTTGATTCGATTTAAATTGAAGTCTAAAGAATCAATTTTCAGTAATAAATCGAGTTGTAATAATCGATTTCCTAAAGTTCGATGCATTGGTTACTGCAAGTACCTATTGAGTTCTAAAAACACAGCATAGATGATCCCATAAGGCACGTGATGACTGTGATGAGTAATCTGGTGCACCTACAATATTTACATAAAAAATAGCTTGAGGAAAACCGGTGCTTTGACCGTTTAAAATAATAATACATGGGTTGTATTCCGCAAGATAACATCGAATATCGATATCAAGTTTTTGATACCGATTCGTTGGTTCAGATCAAATAAAAAAAAATCTCTTAAAATAAAATCGATTCTTCTATTAATCGATTTCAGATTAAATGTTGTTTTCCCCTCCTTAATGTTTACTCCCACTGTAAGCGGGTATCTAGAACAGCATGCTACGATGGATAACGTGCACCATTTTGTTCATTTTTGTGCACCTCGTACGTGTGGATTTCATATTTTCCCTTGCAAACGGAAACAAATCTGTCAGTTGTCACCTCTATTGGCTATTCAGATTGTCGTCCACATTCTGTGAAACGGCTATTCGAGAAAACGTGACACAGTTAATACAATTTACCTTTTTTATGTAACATAAACTAGTGTTTGACTGCGATTCCTCGTGATGGTAAGCAGTGATGCAATTATTGATGGTGCGGCCCAGTGCGGCCCACTAGTTTAATAAGAGCCTATTCACTCTAGCCTTAATAACTTAATTAGTATGGATTTTCTTACAAGACTTATTTCCTTTACTCAAATAAATAAAACGAATTCAATAGAATCGGAGTATAGGTGATTTTTGGAAAATATGCAGTATATTGTTTTAACAACGGTTGCAAAAACACCCCGAATATCATCATCAATCTTGGGACCGTGAAAAATTTAGTCCATATCGATCTAGGCGTGTAGGTACATAAATCCTCCTATTTTAAGCTCTTTTCAAATCGAAATAAAATAATATGTAAAATGTTTTATACTTAGCAATTTTTCTCCAGAAAACTCTTGTAAGTACAACTTCTATAAAAAGAGACAGGAAAAACCATTTAAATAAATATGTAGCAAGGAAGGTTTCCTGTAAAACGAGACGGTTTGATCAATGGGACCATTGCTACGCTCTTTCTACGAATCGTTTTGAATTTGTGGGATTGGCGTCAATACTGAGCGTTGAATGAATATTTTTATATCTTTATCCCTCAAAGCTTTGCTGGCAGGCACCGTAGCGCACGTTGCCTCCCGAGCTCACCTCCCTCTTTGAACTTTGAGCTCCTTTTCCGAGCACCTTTGCGACTTTATTTGTATAATATTTACTACATCTTTGACACCATTTTCTTTTGAAATAAACACTTTTTGGACATTTAAATTTCATCATGTACCGGTAGTGGTTTTTCTCACGTATTTATTTCAGGTTTTCGTGAATGCTGTTGAATTTGGAGACGTGTCATGAGGCTTATCTAAAGAAATTGAAGGAATTTAATAAAAAGAAGTAATTTGTTTAAAAGAAGTGTGTTCTCTTGCATTGAATCCGTCGATGCCTTGAGCTAATGGAACTGAACTTCAGTAATCATGAACAAAAACAGTTTAATCGCCTGTGAAGACTGATGGAGAAGTTTTGTATTTTTGTTTGTAATAAATAAACTCAAAAACTACTGGACCGATTTAAAAAAATGTTCTATCATTAGAACGCTACTTTGTCACTGAGCGACAAATCAATGTATGATATATTTTTAGCGTTATATATTTTCGTCTTGCACCGACTTATACGCGGATGCAACCGATGGCAGAAGCTAAATTAAATTTATAGGTACCGAGAGGGCTTTACAGCCACTCGTGTATAAAGAATAAGGACTAAGTAAGTACGACGTTCCTAAGACGACGTTCCTGAGTAGGTACGATGTTTAAATATTTAAAAGTACTTAGATACTACATGACTTCGAAGAATGAAGAGCAGGGATAAAACGCACGTTACTGAAAGAATAATGAGGATTTATAATAATATGTGAGTATATGCAAGGAGACAGAGGCCAATAAAAAGGTATACCTAATGTATATATTGATTTTATGAGTAGTGACGAATATGAGTAGTGGTGATAAGAAAGAAAAGGGACTCAGTGACAGCGTGACGGTTCGCAGAACAAAATGGAAGAATAAAGCGTGATGCATCGACCCGAAGTAACCACACAGTAAGTAACAAGCAGGCCTAGCCAAGTTACGACCGTTTCGTGTTAAATCTCTTTCTACAATCAGTAATGGCATAAGCGATTTAAAACAACGATAAGTTGCTCATTTAGTTAGCGCTTGTCAAAATTGTATCTTGGCTACCATTTATACATATTTATACCATAAAACTACTGGATGTAGCGATGAACATTGTAGAAACGATTACATTCTATCAATTTGTACGATGTGAACTTGGTTACGAATTTTCTGTTCGTTTTATCTGACCACGTGACATACATTTTGGTTATTTGCATGTATTTATTATTGTGATTGTTATTTTCTTTTCGTTTGTTTACTAGTAAGTTGCACTTACTATGCCATTTTTCTGCACCACCTTAAGGTCGACTGGTAGATAAGGTATTAAATCCGCCTTTGTACAGTTTTACTTGTGCATAAAGTTTCAATAAATAAATAAAGGTGAGAAAAGACGTTCTAACAGCGTTAACGATTGTAGATGATCAACTTGGCTAAGCCTTAGCAGAAAGATGATGATATTCCTCGACTATATTCAATAACGTTAGCTAAACTGTCATCTCATTACTGGGAATGGGAGTATAAGTAATGTGTCCATG
Source organism: Mythimna separata (assembly GCA_030763345.1). Lineage (NCBI taxonomy): Eukaryota > Metazoa > Arthropoda > Insecta > Lepidoptera > Noctuidae > Mythimna > Mythimna separata. The sequence continues at coordinate 12,097,775 of CM061167.1, read as the reverse complement.
TTTTAACTAGAGATATCTTGTAGCCGTGCATGCAGCCGACATGAATCATGTCTGTGCCCTTACAAGGACGGAGGTGTTGCAATGTAACGCCGTGTGGCAGAACTTTGAGCTCACACCGAAGGCCAACTGTGTCTGCCATAATGATACATAGGTAGGTTAAGTAATGCTAACTTACTTTGAGGTAAAATTACTCGTATTTGTTTATTTTTTAGTGGTTTCTGCGGCTGGACTGGTTACGATGATTTATTATTGTGTTGCTGATCGTCATGATACTTGTTAGGGTTCCGTGCCTAAAAAACCGTTGGTGATGTAATTCTTACTGGACCATTTTTTTATCCATCTATCAAGACTGTTTTTCTCAGGAACGCGTAATATCAAATACCTGGTACTCAGGTTTGTACCCGTAGCTGTGAAAAAAACTAAGTAACTTCTAAGTTAATGCAATCTAAAGATAAAGCCGTGTATGCTCCGTTTATGGCGCATATTATTCTGACATTCGCAACAAAATCAAAACCTATAGGTTACTTCCCGTTGACCTAAAATCCTGAAATTTGACAAGAAACAAGGTCCTCATAGCACAAATTTGAAATGTTACGTAACAAAATAATTACTTTTGTGCTATTCGAATAAAATCTTCGAGACTCGATTCTGGAATCGAATTTTTTACGTGGTAAGTTTGTACGGAACCTTAATTGCTCGAGTCAGGCTTAACTTTTACCGCTTTTTATTTTAAGAAAATGCACGGTCAACTTTAAATTAAGCTCATCTTCGAACTTGATCTATCTGCCCAGGCTTTTCCCAATTACATTGGGGTCGGCTTCCAGAGTTCCAGTCTAACAAGATGCTACCGAATACCAGTAATTTACGTGATGCAACTACCTATATAACCTCTACAGTTCAGTAATATTCCAGGAAAATTGGTCCAATTAAGGCAAGAATGTCGGAAGAGGATCAGGTACTCGGAGGAGAACTCGGCTAGAAACTTGCATAGACCTTTATTATGAGTTTATGACACTCTAAAACTTGTCTCGAAACCTACTTATCGCAGGGTGTCCGTCCACGGCGTCTACAGATATTCCCTGGTCAAAGGTCAAAAACTACGATTTTTAATATTTATTGGAAATATTTCGATTCATATATGTTTTATTCACGACATCATCAAATATCTGGCGCCTTGTATACTAGTAGAAAATAAAAGTTAGGACTGAGTTGCGGGATTATTCGAAAGAAGTGCTACAGAAGAAACAAGGGTGTGTTGTCACCAAAAAAGCCCGTGTTCTATTTTTGACAATTTCACACCTAAAAAAATATGAACTGTTTTAGCCGAATAGCGCCTGTGAGCACGTGAGTTATGCCTCGAGAAAATACTCGCGTTACATAAATACAATGTTTTGTATAATGTTTATACTTAGTGCCACAGATCGATTTCAGCTACTGCGAAATTCTACAACAGCTACGTAGGTGTAATGCTATAATGTTATAATAAAACAATATTTGATTTATTTTATGCTGATATAAAATTCATTGTGTGTGTTCTAATGCTTATGGCAGTCACGAAGTCTCAGTTTTCTACCTTCAACATGGCCGAAGTTAAAACAATCATATTCTTATAAGGGCCGAGTTATTAGGATATCATATTTTTATGTCAACGGTGGACGATCAATAGACATGTCCTGGAATAGCGTGTTCAATAATTCAAGAAGCAATTTGCTGAGGACGGGGCTGAGCAGATCTGATGTCCGCGAGACGTCTGCGAGACGCTTCCTGCCGAGATCTTCTTAACGAACAAGACTTTCGCGGTTATGCTCAGTAATACTTTGTTGGTTTGTTTAGTCTGGTGTTCCGCAAACTTTATGAGTTCAGGGTACACGTAAGAAATCCGATTTAGGAGGTACACCATTAATGAAAAATATGTTATTACAGATTATATTTTACAACAAAACCAAAATAAGTCTGAAAATTTTAATTTAATTGTTTGCTCCCATTGCATTTCTAACAGTTTGCTGCTTGATAATCGATGAGTGTCATATAAAGGAATGCTCTCGGAATATGAGTTGCGAATCCAGTCTATAGGTCTACATTTTCCTTTTTATTTCATTCCTTTCATAGATCTACATTTTCCTTCGAATTAATACCGTCACTTTATGAGACACCAGTATTTTTCCGAGGCACGTCGACTATTCACCACGGTGCACTTGCTTATGTAAGTTAAGGTACACTAGCTTTTGATAGAGTTACTTCGGGCTTCTTGCTGATTCTTCTCCATAGGAAACGACTGTTTGGAACCGTACACTAGCTTATGATGTTGTATGACATAATTATGTAAAATAAAGGTTTTGCATTAACCCCCTTTGCGGAAAACTGTTTTAATCTAACTGCTGGACGAGAGGTAAAATAAAGAGGCTTTAGACTAAAAATCATTTATCAATATTAGCATTATTATATACTACACCACGTCTGCTCATCTCAATGTATTAACCTATCACATACCCGCAAAACGAGACAAAACGAGCGCGGTCTCATAGGACCGGTCGGGGATTCATGAATTAAATAAGAACTTATAATGTACGAGTACCTACGTTTTACAATGAATAAATCTTGAATCTATATAGCTATATGTATATTGTATATGTAGATGAGCGGACATCGGCATTAACAGTAAAGTTTTGTGGAGGAGAAGTTTTCCTGATGGAGAAGGTCACGTAATGAGTTTTTTTGGACGTTAATGGTAAATAAGTTTTCTGAAGCCGGCATGATTTTGACTACAAACCGTCTTATTCCAAAACGCCGACTAAATATAGTACAGGGATTAGTTCTAGGTTTAAGACATGGACTACAAAAAACCTTATTATAAAATGAAGTTTATCACTAATCCTTGTACTATCTATGGTACTAAAGATAAACCCGCGAGACCCCTAGTTTATCCATGGTCTAACTTTGGTACTATAGTCAAATGTTAATTTCTACAAAAAGTTGAGGTTACCCTGGCTTTAATTTCCTGTGTTTATTGTTTTTATATCGTTGAAAAATGGATATTAATATGATTGACATTATGGACTTAGAAGATATGGAGATGCTTGAGACTTCTCGTCGATCTGTGATACGTCGTCATCGTGGAAATCCATTTGAATTTTGATTGAATTTGATACTTGAATCTAGTTATATGTAAATTATGGGTCACAATTAGCCGTATTTATTTTCCAAGCTAAAATGTAATATTAGTTGATAGGAGTTATTTTAGGGTGCAGCCCCGTTACGGAAACAAAACGCAATAATGCAAAACAAAACGCATAAAATAGACGAACTAATTACGTTAGCTGTCACTTATGTCAAATACAACAAAAATCTAAATTGTCATAATATTTTTGTTACGTAACCATGGATGATCTTTGGACAGTTAGTCCAAAGATCATCAATGATCATCTTCAGTTGGTCTTAGATTTGTAATATGAACACCTATTAAGCCCGGTACTAGCTTTGATATCGTAACAATCCTAGACTATTTAGTCCAGGTTTAAACGAGTACTAACTCAAACTTTTGTAATAAGACGGAATGGGTTCAGTAGTCTTTTTAACGGTGGCCCATTCCCAATTGGACCACATACAAGGATAAAAGAAGATAAGATAAGGAGGTAAGTAAATATATGTATTTGGGAGGAGATTTGGCAAAGACTAATGTACAGCTGGGAAAGCGTGGGAACAAGTACGCTTCCTTGCGGCACTCCGTAGGTGAGTGTCCTCATCATTGAAGAATTCGTTTATCTTGACTCGCTTTTACAGAGTTACTAACTAAAACCCGCCATACCGGGGCCACGGCTATTCTTTCGCTCAATCCCGTAGACCACGAGACAGTCCTACATTTTGACTTTGCGACAATCGTTACCGCTGATAAATATTACTTACGCCCGTTTTCAATAAGCTTTCTATCTATAGTAGCAGCTACTAAAGGTAAACAAATCTATCCTTATGCCCTTACTTGCTTTCCTATAACCTACCGACGGATAGCATTTCCTGCCAAAGTTGTGGATGGATAGATAGAATCTTACTGTTTATCGGGAATAGCTATCTATCTATGAACTGCGGTAAATTATTGAAAACGGGCGTTAGTCGACAACTTAATTAGTACATATATGAATGTGGGTTAAAAACGTTATATGCAGTAAAACAGTTACTTTACCCAGTAAAAATGTGTTCTAATCGTAAACTGGCCACGGTTAGCCCGTAAACTGCATGAATGTAAACACTAAATAGCGCGCATGGCTGCATATCTCGTTATGCGCTCGCGCAATTCCTTTTTAGTGCTTCCAAAATAGTTTAGTGTGCTGATTTCCGTAGCGTACAGGTAATGAGAAGAAATAGGAACCATGTTGGCCAATGTTGTTAGAACGAGATTGTTAGGTGTTTTAAGGAGTTGACGGCTTTTTGGCTTTTAAGGTTTTCAGACTCAAACATGTTTTAGAGCTAAACGAGAGACCAATCGTCTACACTACTTCGGTTAATAAAAACCCCAAATAAAACTGCTCATCCACTACTACACAGCAAGTAATAAACGTGGATCCAAACATTGAATTCATAAATAGGATTGGTAAGCTCCGCAGCAACTCAGGTAAACATAAGAGTTTCATGACGCGTACTTGCGGTGCTCGCCGTGCCCAAATATAGAGCAAATTCCAGCTTGTTGAGGCGACTATTATCATCGCCCCCCCCTGCCCCCCCCGCCGCCCTGCACCGTGCCCCGTGCAGACTGTGCCCGCACGGCGGCTCGCACGCCGCGCGGACGCACGGACGTTACCCCTCACATACTTCCAGCCCGTATGTCCAGACGACCATTATATTTTCACTCAGAGTTATGCGACTCCACGCATCACTTAGGAGCCAGGATTATCACCGAAAGCGATTGGAGAATTGTTGCGTTTACGCTTGCGTTATTGCGTCACAGACGCTGAATGTTTGACGGAAAAAAGGCGTACTTGTAAGTATTTATTATCGCAACATTTTATTGGAATGTAACAAGTTTAGAAGACATTAATGGCGCGAGACAATGGGCTCGTGTAGCTCATAGGCGATAGGTTCGTGCGAAAGCTTTTAGCTTCGTTTCGCCCCAGCCGCAGCCGCGTGACACTGCATATTTTAGACACTTGAGAACCGCCTCGGCCCTTAATGCACACTCGTGTGTACCCATGTAACATTACGCCTTCTCGGACGCGAACACTGATATTGCGGAAACCAATGTCTGGAGCGAAGCGCTTGTGAGTGCGTCGAGTTTGGCAGCGAGGCTAACAAGTGTCGAAGCTCGCTCGCAAATCACAATGGGTGATGACTTTCTACATAAGTTTACGTTGCAGCGATTGTTTAGTTCCCGTTTATAATGTAAAACTATTACACTAGTTAGTTACTACTACAATTTACTGAACTTTTATAGCTCAGTAACTTGTAGTAGTAGCTAGTAAACAACTAAAAACTAATCAACCGCAGGTAAAACATAACTGAAGATAAAAGAAACGCAAAGTGCATAGAGGTATTGTTAAACATCTTATCTTTAAACGGTTTCAGTCAATAGAATGTGACACAAAGAATTTCATAACGCAGGGAGAGTGGGGTCTTAATTAAAATGAATTCCTGCGAAGAGCGAGTAGCGGCGCAACGAGCCATTTGTGGCTATTAGCAGAGAACAATTGAACGAACACGCGGGTGCACGCGGAGCGCCAGATCAGGAAGCCATTTATTAACGTTCAAGAAAGAAATTCATTGTTTAAACAGCATCGGCCGCGATTCCATAATATTTAACTCGTTGATCTGTATCTCCCTCATATTTACCTACACTGCTATATCCATCACATGCTCGGATATTAGGACGTTCCGGCTGACTAGCTGTCCTCCGTTTCAGAAACATTGCAATCCGAGGCTCACTATCGGAATGTCTATTTCCGGGTTGGTCGCTTTGGCTAGCAGGCTCGTTTTCAATTAAGGGTGATACCTGTGAATTGGGTTGCTGGGCGGTTTCTAGTTAACGTACGCCTTGGGGCATCAAACTATGCTCGAATTGACACTCACTCACACGAACTTAGTCAGTTTCATTTGTCAGTTTATTAACAAACTGATTATCATAAAATAAGACATTTTAATAATCTTATGTTCTAACACGTACCTACATTGCATATGAATCTTCGTGAGGTGGCTTTATCGAATTCCTCCTCGGATTTAATATCGTCAGTCCATCCCATCAGTAAGGTAAGCTATCCGTATATCGAGGATAATCTCGTCCCCGCGCCGCCGCGCCGATTGCATGCATATAGGAGAACAATGAAAATTCGTTTCTGCTAGATAGATTACAGAAAAACTAGCTGAATTGCATTTTACAGAAAGCCATAAGCGACGACTGTAGACGTGAAATATATACTTTTATTAACTTTAAAGACGAAGCGACACAGCAACTGCAGGCATGGAAAAACGATAATTTATTCAGAATATGAAAAATTAAATTAATTACGGAGGAGGTTCTACAGCCGGCCTTCAGGTAGGTAGGTACTGTAAGAAAGCCGGCGCACCCTCTTGATTGCAACCGGGCCCCCTCTTGATTGCAAAATAACAGTGTGTTCAGACATGTGTTGCTATTGAAACATTCAACAATAGATTTTATTATTATATCAGCTAGATATAAAATCGCTGAACTCGAGTGTTGGCTACAATGCAACTACTTTTTGAACTATCTGTGTGAGTCCAGACAACTGACGAATAATCGTCACATTAAATATTTAACATAACGTACAACTTTCAGTTCGCCATACAAAGTTGTCTTCAAATAATCGTCAAACGATTTATTTAATCTGTACATGCTTCCTCATGTTAACAGGGAACTTAAAAAACTTCGGACGCAGACAAATATTGATCACAGCGAGTTGCTAACGCAAATAACTTTGTTAGTATTTTTTATTTTCTGTGAAAATTTACCTCCCTGCTCGCTCTCTCGCCGTCAGTAGGTACACAATAATTAATCCAATGAGTGAGCCAATCGAGTGCGGAGGAGGATAGGAAGCGGATATTAACTGGCTAGAGAAAATCGTATTTTTATCGTTGCTATGATTTCTTGCAGTTTTTGCTCCATCACTAATTGGATTTAGAGCTCAAGACCCGATAGATTCATTACCGTGAAAATAAGGTCTATTTATAGGAAATTCATAATCAGTATTATTAATATACTCAAGTACTAGAAAATTCCCTAATAGCAACAGAACAATACAGTGCGCTCTACAATTTGTGTTCACATTTTGTAATTTTCATGGCTTCAGTTACGTTCTAAGGTGAATTGAAATGCAATTAACAAAAGCAATATGACAATGATAAATTGACTGTTGAACGAGGTTCCGGTGTCCGCCGCTTCGTTTAATTTTGCGGCATTTTACTTTGTGCTTTAACACAAAGTGAAATGATGCAAAATAAAATTTCTTCAATTAGCAATATTCTCTTTATTTATTTTGCACCACCTTTTCTGTTTATTTTGTGAGTGCGTGTGGAATTCGCGCGTGAAATGTTTCATGTTTGCATTTCGGTAACCGCGTTTGAGTTTAAAATTGATATTATTTATTGAGTTGCGTTTTGCTCATTTGTTTGAGCAAAATGAACAGCAGCATAGCAGTTTATAGTGCTATTGGTAAAATCACTAATATTTAATTATACCTGCGCTTGCAGCACACATATGAATTAGTGATTGCCTAGCGATCGATGGTAGCGGACTACTGATGACTTGACGAAATTATCATCAAGTACTTGGGAGGGTGGCCAATTAGGGCAGGCCTTGAAAAACTTAAACAGGCAGACATCAGCTCTATGTTTGAAAAACAATAGCCCACACACATTAGCAATAATAATTAAAATAACAGAAGACATTAGTTAAATTAATAATGTGTTTGTGTAGCGGAACGATTAATAAAAAGCTGGTATAATGTGAGTGGTCGGTGCATGCGAGTGTGTCGCTGGCGGCGATGGCGGCTGGCATCGGGAGGGGTGGCAGGCAAGGGAGCGGTATTGATCGCCCGGACCACTGCACCACCTGACACTGCAACTTGGAAAATTCGCTTTTCTCACAATACAATCGCTCGGACAGCTCCGATACTACGCGCCCTCACTCCATTCATTTCTTAGATTACTACGCAATCGGAACCAGCGCTCGCCGCACAATTACCTACTTTTTTTATTTAATTATCTGAAGCTTATGGCTAATAGGATTCCGATTCGTTTTCTTTAAACTGAGATCCATTGAGCTCAGTTCAACAAGAAAGCTCAATTATTTTTTAATATGGAAATATTAAATATGATTTTTCAATCTGAGAATAAAAAGCTTTGTGTAAAGACTTAAAGATAATTCAATTTCGATCTATTGTGTTATTCAATCTAGAGCTATTATTTAAACTAAGAAGAGAATATTTAGTTTCAAAACTCAAGCAATAAAACTACAAACACAGATTTATATTTGTATAGTTTAGTACGTATCGTAGTTCAACATCCGTATAAGCGGGGACAGTAAGTCAAAAAAACAAGTTAGTGGAGTGTGTGGGCGACACGCGGCCGTCTTCAACTGAACTGCATCGCGATTGCAATCTTTTACAAACACGTTTTTACTTTACGTGGCGGCCTTTTGATTTACAAACTGTATCAACCTACCTCCCCTCGAGTTATGTTAGCGAATGTACTGAGATAATTTACACGCATTTGATGAAAGGAAGCGCTCCACATTCCCCGTGTATAAGTACGTAGTTAAAAGTAAAAATACGTTACAGCAACAGAGGTCTCGCATCCTCTCTGGTGCCACATGGAACAGTCGCAATTCAATAAGCTCCTCATATCTGTCTCATGCTGCAATATACCGCAGAACATTAACGTGGTGCATTCATCACTCAGAACTGTAGGTATATAAGATTTTATCTAAATTGTTAGTTAACGCCACATGAGTGTATTGAGTAGGTATCGAGCGTTTGATACCTGATAGTGTTGTGCGAATGTGATAAAGCCTCTGCATCTCCCATGCAAGCTGTAATGAGCGGTAGATACCGACTTGATAGAGACCCATAGCATGGATACAAGATGGATAGTATCAGGTAGCCCTATAAATTATCCATGGCGCTTCTCATAAGCCAAACACTATCCATAGTGTTCAACTTCATACGTAGTGCCTAATATCACACTTATCATGATCATAGCGACCAATATCATTTATAACACCCAACTTCATTTATAGCGCCTAACAATGTTCACACTTCACAGCGCCCAATACAATCCACAGCCATTCACAGCGCTCTACTTCATCCATAGGGCCCAACATCATCCAAAAATTGCGCCCAAAATCATTCACAGCGCCCAACACCATCCATAGTGCTCAATTTCATCCACAGTGCTCAACTTCATCCATAACGCCCAACATCATCCACAATGCCCAACATCATCCCTATCGCCCAACTAACCCAGATCCCCAAACAACAATCACAGCGTCCCATATCGGTTGGTTGACCCAACAGCCTATGCATCAAAGCACTATTATACGCCGCAGATAATGCTCAATACGCTCAAAGGCTTTCAGTAATTACACCGCTACCTATATCTGAGTGAAATACATAATCCAGATTTGCTTTGTAGATTAATTACGGCTTCTAATAATTAACACTACAATGTAACCTGTAAACTAAGGTTGCAAAGGGATTAATACTCGTACCAACAAGCAAAGAAAATAAACTAAGACCAACTGAGGTAAAACTTTTATGTCATCTGGAAACGAGTTTTTACAATTCGGTCCAATCAATGTGATCGGGCAAAGTTTAAAAAAAATCTTTGCCAGGTTTCCTAATAGCTAAATTCTGGGGATATTTAAGTTAAAAGTGAAAAGGTTACTTTTTAGGCAAACGTACGTACCAATAAGTAGTTATTTTGCATTGGTAGTAACGAATGCAAAATACGAATCTAGAATGCCTATCGGTACCGAAACAGGAAAAGCTTGGGTGCCGAAAATTTTGGTGCCGAAAATCTGGGTGCCTACACGGGAATACTTCCATTATGGCTTATTATCAAGTTAAGGTTCAAACGCGACCCTATCAACAATAACAAAAAATACCATATTGTACGTTTCTGCAGTATGTTGTTATTTAATATTTGTAACTTTCTGATACATAATGAATATCTACGAGAATAACACCTACGAGAGGTAGCAATTGAATGTTTCGTTTCATTAATTTGTGTTATTCATTAATTTGTGGAACAGACTACAACTTCACCATTTTATAGTGAAGTTGTAGTTTAATATTACATCGAAGCCATATTGTTGGCAGTATTGAACTGCAGTAGAGAAGTGCATAAGTCTTTATTGCTCGCGCTGAGGGGCGAAACTTCGTTATCTCACTATAGATATGAAAACGTTACACCTTTTTACATTCGCATTGATTTTTCCACAATCTACGTAGAAAATATACTGTTCTGTTATATAATACACAACTGGTACTTAACGGTAAAGTCTATGTGAAAAAGTTTTGTTATAGTGTTGTATCTAATTTTTTCATCAATGATTTCAGGACTAGAAATACCTATTTAGAAATTAAGATTTAGTGTGTCGGTATGGCATTCTGAATGTATTGGGGTGTATTATGTTCGAATCCGTAGTTTGAAGACAGACTAGGTACACGCAATCAATTATTGTAACTATCTAGATCGCATACAGTATGATTACAAAAGAGATAATTTCCTCTTTCTTAAAAAAAAATACAAATCAAAAACTGTTTTTGCCTGTTTGGTGAAAAACAGAAAAAACTGTTTTTGTTTTGTTTTTTTTTGCGATCTTTAAGACCCATTTTCCTGTTAAAATCAATGCTTTTGAAGTCGATGAAAGGTTCCCGTTAAGAAGCCTTTGAAACTGAGAGAATATTGGAAACAGTCTATTGTTTTGCCACATCATTGTTTTTGATTTCTTATAAAATATTTTTATAAATAAAGAAGCCATAAGACTCAACTGAGTTTATTTTTCAACAAAAAAATATTTAGCAATAATTTTATTGGTAATTGCGTAGTTTTCTTTGAATAGTGGAGGTATCCCGCAATGTGACTGTACGTTTATTATTCACGTGGCAACTACGAGGTGGGGGGTGGCTGTCGGAGGACGAGGGAAGAGGCGCGAGGAGGTGGCGGCCAAGACCTTCAACTAGCGGTGCTATTGACCTGCAAATGAATTTTGTAACGTCATGTGAACGTAATCGGGTGTTAACGAGTGGCTTCGTTGGCGGCGACCACTTACGGGTGCATAGTAACGTGCTGCTAACAACGCGCCTGTCGCTCAGCGCTCGCTCTGTCGGCTCGTCACTCGTATCTGCGCATATTGTTCTAAATTGCTTTATCCTGGTCAGCTTGGCTGTTAAGTGATTTCACATCCTGCGTCACAGAGCAAATCTTGTCAATTGAATTTTATATAACAATCGCTAAAGAGAATAGAGGTCGAACAAGTGCGTCCACTTTATTGCAAGTACAAGTCGACAGGGAGCCGACAGCGGCCGAGACTTGTTCGTGCGAGTACTTTTTCTCTCGTCGGAGGTTAGTCGGGGCGAGCGGGATTGGCGACAAACACAATGTAAGGCAGGACAATGGTGCAAATTTGGTGGCATCGTTCCTTCCGGCAATGCGCACAAGGTCTGGGTTGCTCGGGTCGACGTCCTGCCCCGCGCCCGCGCCACCCCCGCGCCCCGCCAGCTGTCTCCGCCCGGTTATATTTAGACCGGATGGCGGAGTTCTCACTGAAACAGATTCTCCCCTCTGTTTGCATAACGCACCAAATTGTGTGACGGACTGACTCCTTTATTGCAAGACAATGATGGCCACCGAGTCTGGGTCGCGCTGAGCTTGATTCGTTTGCATATTATTAGGCAGAATTAAACGCGATTGTTACATCAGCGGGGTATTGATGGGAGGTGAATAGAGCTTGGAAGCTACTAAATGAGGAAGCGTGGAGTGGCGTGCGGGATCATGACTGTCATGACACAATGCATGCGACACATATGGTCGTAGACGTAAACATTACTAAGATAGTAAATCAAATGGACGATCGATACCAAAAAGGGCAATGTACCGTTAGGCGACTAATGCAGTAAGATGCAAACGGCTTGCGCTTGCACAGTTAAGCACACAGCGCCGCATGACATATCGGCGCGACTCTCACCAGCTCGCCGCGGCCGACGACGGCGACCATTCGGCAGCGTGCAGCGCATTATAGAAAGTAAATATGTCTCGACAGTAATGAGTATGTTAATTTGGCCGCTCATGCGCGCTAGTCGGCCTAAACGATACTTGAAAAAACAGAGCCGTATTCAAACAGTGACATGTCGAAACTGTCGTGTTGGATATCATTGTTTATTGAACTGTTGGAAAATAATGACAGATATTTGTTATTGAGTGACTTCAGTAGGTACCAATATCAGTCCTTAAGTTATGACTAAAGGACCACAATCACCTCCTTTACTTAATAATTAGTAGATACTCAATATAATTGGTGTTATTAGTCAGCAGCATTACAAGACTCAAAGACTGGATTCGATCTAAGGTGCAAGCAGACGAAAAGCTCTTGGAAGTAATGAGCATCCAATATCGTGGCTCTGCGAACCGAGCAGCGAAGTAATTATCGTTGATTTGTCGGTAAGAACCAATGTTAACTAGATGGTTTTACACATAGCATCGGCTTATAATGTTTCCACTGTTGGGACTCAGACCTCCCCTCCAGGAGAGGCATACACAATACACATGTATCCTATAAATTATTTGTTTACTTAGAATAGTTATAATTATTATGCCCCCTTTTTGTCGTTCTAGGTAGCTTCGATTTGGCAGTTGGGGATTTGTACGGCCGCTACAACCTATGAAGTCGTTTTTCTCGAAAACTAAGTTACAATTTTTGTTTTTTACAGGTGTCAATGGATTACTAATTCTTTACAACATTCTGAAGAGATAGCGAAAGGTTTTCCGAGGAGCTCGTGGCTAGATAATAACAGCCGCACAGGCCGATCTTCAAGGTTAAGCAACTCTTGCCTAGGTTGGTCTGTGGATGGGTGACCATCTTAACATAACGAGTTTCTTCCGTGCCTCGGAAAGCACGTTAAGCCGTTGGTCCCGGCTGTCATTTGTAGATCTTTGGCAGTCGTTACGGATAGTCAGAAGCCAGTAAATCTGACTCCAGTCTTGCCATGAAGTACCGTGTTACCCCAGTAAATGGGTTGTGGAGGTCTGGTAGGCAGCCGCTCCTCGTAAAATACTGGTATTCAGCTAAATCCGGCTTGACTGGAAGCCGACCCCAATATAGTTGGGAAAAGGCTAGGCAGATGATAGCGAAAGGTTTTCCGTAACTAAGAGCCCTTTTGGTCTAGTAGTCAGTGGCCTGCTATGCCGGAGGTCGTGGGTTCGATTCCTATCCAGGACGAATGTTTGTGAGATAACCACGATCGGTATATGGTATGTTTATCTGTTGTCTAGCACTCACAGCACAAGTTATTCTTAGTTTGGAACTAGATGACTGTATGAAAGTTGTGAAATATTATTGATATTATCATCAGTATAAGTGACCTTCAAGTCGGGAATGCCATATTTCTAGAGGTACTTAGTGTGCAGTCAAGGAGAATTCATGTATTATGTATTCACAGATCTGTTCTAAGGTCTGTTGACATCACTGCCTTTATTATCTTGACCATGGTCGGAGATGCCGGTCGCTGTCATTACGTCTCATGATTAGTTCGCATGTTACATACAAGGCATTTAATATTCGCAATACATGACTTCATAGGTACTGCTTTCTAAAAAATAACTGTTATTATACGTAGGTTAGGTAGTATAATAGTTATGTAATTATGAAACAACAAGTTTTCTTAAACGCTTTCAAAGGTATTTTAAGTTTAAGACTAACTTTAAATATCTTTTCAATACACTTGCTCAGAAAGTGACTATTATCGCACTGCACTTAGGCATATAAAGGCGCCTGTTACCAAACTGTGACATTTTGATTACCATTATACACAAGTGCTGTAATGTAATTAAAACCTTTTTGTTAAGCCTTTTTTTTTTCTCAAAAAGAGTTTTAACAGGATAAAAATTCATTACTTTATTGCTTTCAATAGTATAAATTAATGTCTTACTTGCTTATAACGATTTATTTAAATAATATTTAATAAATAAATCAATAATTATAATAAAATTGTTTTTTTTTGTTTGTGGTCTATGGCCGCCATTTTAAGATGCGCGCTGTTGTAGACGTATTTTTTTCGAATGACGTTAAGGGGCTGTATTAATGTAATAACATTAAATACTTTGTACCTAGTATTTAATTCAATCATTACAAACTGTTACATCCGCATTCTATTGTCACAACGAAAGACATTACTTATCGTAAAAAAAATTGACGCAGGATAATATAAAACTAGGCAATATGATCAAAATACCTTAGCCTTCAACTTTAAGGCACAAAAAAAAAAATTCATTTTTACCGCCATGACACATTTGTGTTGTTATGTTTTTTTCTAGTTTTAGGTACTATTTTGGTGATAGTTATATTGTTTTTCTTCACAAGTGTATTGAAAAACCTCGTATGATACATGTGAGTAATTAGAGATTACCGTTCTTGGTTCTCTTAAGAGCCTCGCCAAGGCTCGGCTCTTAATACCACCTCGACGGTAAACTCACACATTACACACTTGTATCATAATCTACTATTATTGGAAAGTTACAGCGGAAAACAATTGAAACTTTTGTTTTTGTTAAAAAAGTTTTGATAGTCCAGTCCAAAGTTAAAGCCAAAATTCATATTATTATTTAAAAATATGAAACTGGTTATCTAGGTATTAGGTTTTAGTTAAAAAAAGTTTTGAGAATCAAATCCAAAGCTAAAACAAAAAATCAAAAAAATGAACCTATACTTATGGAATAGATACGTTTCACATTTGACATTACTTGTGTCAAATTAGTCTCTGGGTTTATAGAACAGACGATAGGTAAGTATTTGGTTTTAGTTAAAAAAACTTTTGATAGTCAACTCCAAAGCTAAAGCCAAAAATAAAAAAAAATGAACCTATACATAGGCAATAGACACATTTCACCCCGACACACGTTAAATTTGTTGGCGTTCGAAAGTGAAATGGAGCCATCAGCCATCCCTTCGAGGGATGCGTCGGACTCCCGCGTCCCCACTGTCCCCAGCGCGCGCCACGCCTCCGTGCACTCTAACAGCTTCAAACACATTCCTCATTCACCTCGCACACCAGCCGTGTCCTAATTGGACTTGCTAATACCATTAATGTGTCATTAACTGGACTTTCTCGTGTTTATTTGTGAATCCTAATTGACAACTACCGTTATACGAAAACACGTGGCGCGAAACCTTGAATTTTGCAAGACTTGTGTTTATTACATTTCAATTCACCTTTTGGGTCAAGCTACGAGTACTGTCACTGCAATTATAGTTACGCACCTGTTAAGTTTATTTAAAAATAAAACTCGACTTTTATTTAAAGCTTTAAATAGATTTTTGTCATTGTAGTCAAACGATTAGGTACAATGACAGCGATCGAGTGTATGATATACGATTGCATGGTTCTAAGTAAAAACTCTAGGAACAATTTTATTTGCAAGGTACGAATAAGAGTTAATGAAAATATGTTAGGTACTCACCCGCTTCTATATGCTGATTTAACGAAGCTGCATTTCAACAATAAGGTAATGGAATCTGAAACAAACAATGTCCTGTTTAGAAACGCAAAAAAAAAAATGAAATGCGATGTCAAAAAGACGAGCCCGTATTAATGGTATTAAAAGCCTTTTAGCATGTCTGTCGTTTGTCGTTCCCCTTCCTCTTTAGTTCATTCGCACATAAAATAATACCGAAAAGCACGGTCATTTTGCGGAAATTGCATTGCACCGTTCAGTCAAAAATGACTTTACGACACCGCGTTCGATGGCAGTGCCTGTTATGTTAATAAATTAACTTAACGTGGGAAATAATGCGATGACGCGGTCAAAGCCTAGTCTAAAATGAATAAAAACTCGGTTTGTGCGTTGGCGGCATGGTAATGCGAGTGAAGACTGCCTTAAAGGGAACTCGTACAAACGCCGAGGGACCGACCAGTTTTTGATGTAGTGCAAGAAACCGACGTGGACTGCACTCACAAATCTTACTTAGGTATTTAAGTAGGTATAATATTACAGGATCAATCTAAATTAGTAAGCAAAACGGCAGGCTAGTTGGTTATAATATTCACTTAATTTCAAGTAACTGCAAGTGAAGTGGGATCAATAGCTGCCATGTTTAAATTATAATCAGTATAAACATCTTTCTTTTTATTTTTCTCTTTATTTTTCATCTGTAGGGCAAGACTCCTTTATGGTGAATGACACAATACTTTTATGTAAATTGCAGATCGGATAGTGTGACACCAAAAAAAACTTGCGTTAACAACACATCAATAAACCATCTCCTTCAACTTAGACACAAAGTAAAATTGGTAGGTTTTTATAATGTAAGTTTTTGGCACAATTTAGCTCTTCTTTAAATCAGAAAGTTATGTTAACGATAGATAATGAATATAATAGTGTAAATACATGCACGCCACTAACGCAAACATACATTTTTCTACCTTACTATCCGATACTGATCCGTAAATGGCAAAATAATGTACGCAAATTTAAATGTCGCAGGCAAACCTGATGCATTCATCTTGTACCAAATTATTCGCTTGCAACCGCTAAGCGAATTCAGTTACAAACATCGGAACACCGTAACTTCCACAATAGAATAAGCTGGAAGTCCGACTTCCACTATTCGAGGAGTATTGCTCATTCATGTACTCTCTGAATACGCTTAGCGCGGACACAATGCGATTACTCGATTAGTTTTCAAGCGAACTAGATGCGGTGCGCCTAAAGCTCCCTCTGTATCGGACTGTGATTGGGCCGCTCTGTCTTGACCGCTAATAACTACCAATTTTTTATTGTTTATAAGCGAGTCGATTTTTTTTTACTTTTAACCAAACTAGCGAACCTTTATATACCTTCCTTCATCTAGAAGGTAGGCTAGATGATATTATTTCTCATCTTTCAATCAATTTTAAAATTGTCCCTTTTTTCTGTTCTAGATATTAGCTCTATATCAAGCGATCAAAACCAAAAATTATTAAACACGATTAATCCGTTTTTTAGTTTTAGCAAGACTAACGAACACAAAAGAAGACTCTCAGTAATTTATGACAAACTGCAAACAGTCTTGTTTAAACATTATTTTTCTCTCACAAAAGTTGTCTTATTCATGAAATCTGAAGTGATTTTTACAGGGCAAAGCAGAAACTACGAAAGAATTAAGCTGAAAACAACTATCTCGCAACAAATAAGGTTGAAAGTTTCAAACTACATCGTCGGAAGCATCTATCGTAACAAAATCTTTTGTTTTACAACATCCACACTCGTTTCTGACTTTACCGATACAAGGGGTTTATTGAATTGAATGCTGCTAAATTCTAACATTATCTAGCGTGTACTGTCTCACTGGTGGGCAGTGGCCTCCCCTATTCTTTTCATTCTTCCGAGTGCTATTTATTATTTATTTTTTTATTTAAACTACATGTACAGTGGTGGTATATAGGCAGACTTAATGCATCATGTAGGTATGCATTCATCATGTTGCTTCTTTCCAATTAACCTATCACATACCCACAAAACGAGACACAATAGTGAAACAATAACACCGCGGTCTCATAGGACCGGTCGGGGATTCATGAATTAAGGAAGGCATCATCGTAAAAAGAATCTACTTGAAAAATGCTTTTACAAAGAACTCTGTTTTTCTGTAATTTTTGTTAAAAACATGTGGTTGTGTAAACAGAATAAAAAATACAGCAAGCTCTGTAGAAAATTGCGGCATTAGCAGCCAAACATTTATGTTAAAAACTAGAGTTGCATGGATTACGTTTTGTGCAGTGGAATTAGCGCGGTTCGTAACATGAGCTTGGCTTTCACCTGCATTTGACAGGCCCTCTGTGTTGCAGCTTTAGCCTTTTGATTAACCATTTCTCGTATTCCAATTCACCGGTGCGAGATAACCGTAATTAACGCTACCAATTATAACCGCCGATGCAGTTTTGAAGTGGAAAATTTCACTGTTTCGGGATTTGTAAAATTTAATTTTGTATATTCTGTAAAGTTTTGTCGATGTTAAGTTGTAATAGCAATGGCTCTATATTTTTTTAATGATGCTTATTCTCGCGTTTAACCACTATCGCGACGTTTGCCTAGAGGTAACCTATTCACTCTTGACTAAAATACCTCTAAGTTGTATTATGAAACACAGACTCTGGCAAGGGATTCCACTCCTTAGCTTTACGAACAATAAATGTTATTAAGTTATTATTATTCACATACATTATACAAAAAAAACCATGATCAAATCATTTGTGCTTGGATACTTAGGTATTTATGATAATAAATCGTAGCAGACATACGAGTATGAATTTATTCATTTTCATTCGCATGTTTATCCTGAAGGTCGAAAAACATTTGCTAAACTATCATGTATGATATGGATAAGTATCCGCTGAGAGATATATTTACAATTAAATTGAAAATAATTAAGTAACCTAACCTAACCAAAAGCCAAAACCATTACAAAATACTACTTAGTCGTAAGGCTGACTGACTAAAAGAATGTTTGAAAGAGTGAGGAAAAAATGGAGAGAATATATTAAAAGATATAAGATGTACGGGAATGTGTTCGCTTGCATTGATTTCAGGCTGAAGTTAGTACATAAAATTACAGCTAAATTTATCCGTTTATCCTTTCCCCAGTTGTTGATGATTTCACAAGTTTCAGCAGAATAACAGCATTTTTCACAGTCACTATAAATGAGACCTGCAGGCTGCACAGCCCAGTAATTGGGAAACCTGATATTCCTTGGAAAGACTTGTTTTCTTGTTAGGAGCTAGAAAATCATAGACTAGTTTAACCCTTTAACTACATACTTCGGATTAATTAGTCGGTATACTCGTATTCCAGAGTATACATATTTATGAACTAAATATACTGCACCTCTTTAATTCTCAATGTCACTTGTAGGTGACCGAAGAGCTGACAAGATATACTGTTCCGTCGTCAATGTACGATCCTGGCCGAAGCACGAAAATATTTGTTGGATTAATACACAGGACCGGTCGTTGTGGCGACGCTTGCGAGGCCTATGTCGAGCAGTGGACGTTTTTCGGCTGAAATGATGATGATGATGAAGCGGCTAAAGGAATGTCGTAGACGTACCTTATCATTTGCAGGTGTTAGATTAATTATGGGTAATAGGTATGGGTAATGTGTCAAAAGACATATGCTGCTGAAGAGCTGTGACTATCGTCTCTTCTCGTCTCATCTATGTATCTCGATATTAAATGTTTGGCCCGTTAATTGGTATGAAGATGGGTCATGATGATGAATGTATGACCCATTTCATCCAAATTTTGTAAAGAAGTAACACATAAACTTTCGCCATTATAACATTAGTGAGAACATTATTACATTTATCCTTCATAGCCAGGTCTTTTTTATCAGAATGATGATGGGTCATGATGATGAATGGATGACCTATTTCATCCCAATTAGTAAAGAAGTAAAAACCACACACATAAACTTTCGCCATTATAACATTAGTGAGCCCATTATTATATTTATCCTTCGTACCAGGTCTTGTTTATCAGAGCCGGTTCACAATAGAGTCGAGGTCGCCTCAGAACGGAAATGCCAGACCTACACAACCTGCGCCCGCGAATATGTAGATACTGAGCATAAATCCTCCGCCCACTCACTATCACTGCCTAATAGTCTTAGCTAACCGAATATAAACGGTACATTTGTATAGAAAACTTCTGTTCATACTCTTTTTCTTCTTCTTCCTGCCCTATGCCCTTGCCCATATGTAACCAACCGTGGCATTTGGGACAAAGCGTGTATGGGTAGAATCTAGCTAACAGCCTCCCAAATCACTGGAAAAATTGTGTCGGTCCATACGCCAAACACCCTGTATATCGTGAGAATCTTCTTCTTCCCCTTCTTCTATATTACTTGGGGTCGGTGCAACACGTCTTTCTGTTCCATTCAGTCCTGTCACCCGTCACGCTATCACTAACTCACTTTTCTTTCATATCACTCCACACACAATCCATTTTTTTTTTGGCCTCCCTCTCCCTCTCTATCCATCTACATGTAAATTCAGAACTCTTTTAGTAACCCTTAATTAGTATAAAAAATAAAGTAGGTACGGGTGGGGCGCGGGTTCAAACCCAGCCAGGCGCATTACTTTGTGTAATTTACATCATCAACTTTCAAATGGTGAAGGAAATCCTGAGGAAACCGGCAAGTCGCAAAATCAAAAATATCAAGACATTGTGACATCCACCAATCCATACTGGGCGCGTGGTGGAATACGGCCCACTCCCTCTCCTAGAATGGAGGCCTGAGTCCTAACAGTGAGAACATGACAAGGCCAATAAAGCTAATGCTAAAAAAGTCCAGGTACTTTCCTCACCTGTTGGTCTGTTCACGAGAAACTTAAAAACTCTTTCACGGATTTTTTTTATACAACATAGACTACTTAGTGCTTGACGCAATCCCGCCAAATACACTTTGCACTTTTTACAAAGAACGAACAACAAGAACACTTTAGCCTTCATGAATTATTTAGTCCATAGTAAATAACAAAGACTTCTATGATATTCTTCCATGGAAAACTGGAGCACTACAATAGTTTACGACAATAGGTATGGAATCTTCCATTTTGCATCATTGACTACAAAAAGATTGACAATCTATGTCCCTTCTACAAAAGACTACAATATAATCTATACATTTAAAACCACAGATACATTGTATTTTGCAAATTTTTCTAGGCAGATTACAGATCTTTCACGGTCATATTGCAACGTGCACAACGAAACGAATTCAAACCACGTTTAGACGACGTCATGATTTCGTCATATGGGTTCTCGAAATGTCAAAATAGAATATGTAGGAGGAGTTCAGCTTTTTTTTTTAAGTGGAAAATCATCGATATGACTTTTTCAGCTCTCATTCCGCCGCATCTGATTAGACTAGAAGCAGACCATAAGCTAGTTGGGAAAAGGCTAGAGAGATGAATATTTGAGCTGGCTTCTCATTCGTTCCACTGCCAATAAAAGTTTATGTTTGATGTTAATTAAATAAGGGCAAGCGACGTAAACTCATAACTATAATAAGTATGCACAGCATGTAAATGACCAAAATTTAATAGAAAGCATTAAAAAGAAATGGTTGCGTTTCCAAATATGAGTGAATGCACCCACGGTGTTACCGAATGTGTTACGTTAGCGATAGGCGAGCGCGTGGGCCGTCAGGGCGGTGGCAGACAATGCAGCTGTGTGTCACGGACACGAGGACTAGTTCCAAGGAACCCACGAGACAACTAGCTGATACACACGGCGAAAAAAGTTGGCGATCACTTGGAAAAACTAAAAATATTTTTAAGCAAATTCTTTGAAGTATTTGTTTCTTTTTTATCCTTTTTTAAAAGCATGTCTTTAAAACGAAAGAGAAATTTAAAAAAAAACTTTTGTTTTCATATTTATTCATACTTTTTGACATTAATTATGATTTCGGTAAGCAAAATATTTTAGTTAGTATACGCAACAGTGTCTAAAGAATTATCGGAACTTATGAGAGTAAGTATAGGTTTCTGTCTTTCAAACCTCATTCGTAAACACGTTGCAAAGGTATCAGAGCACTCAGAGTAGAGGAAATTAGGCTGATCAACCTATCTGAGGCCGACTAATTGTTCCTCCTGCTGCTAAGAGCTGTAACATTAGCTTGTTGCCTGCCCGTAATCCAACAATTAACGCCACTAAAAGCAGATTATAATTAGAAACTATGAGACGTCAGCAAAACCGTAAGAGCCTTTAGGGTCGAAGCCTTTGGGGCCATGAGTTACCTTCTGAAAGGATATTCCCAGAATCTGGAACGAAGGCAAAGAAGGAATAAAAAAGTGGGTATTCGTTTTTACTGATACGCCCCCCCCTGCGGCTCTGCCAAAGAACGGGAGTTATTCTGGTGATTTCCCACATAAAAAATATCAACGGACGCGTAGAAGAAATCATTCTAATGTTTACTAACATGAAAAAAACGTGATAATACTACGTATTTACTGAACAATACCTTTCCGGATTGCTATCATCAGTGTGAGTAAACAACAGGAAGGTTCTGAGTTCACTGAAATCTTAATATCTATGGGTTGTGGTAAAGACTACAATGTATGTCACAATGGTAGAGTTAACGTGACAAAGATGAGGGCAGAGATATATAAGAAAAATAGATGACACCCACTGATACGTGTGTTACACATTGCTTTATTAACACGATTTTCAGTATTCCGGAAAGAATTGCCGACCGTGATTGAGCTTCGGGAGTTACTTTGTATTGATTTGTTTTACAATAATTTGCAACTTACTAACGAAGTGAAAATAAAAAATAAACTTTAGTTAAATCCTTCTGACAATTGTTTAAAAATAATTCTGTTTATTTTGTAGCTCAAATAAGTGTATATTATATCGGGTGTGTCTGCAATTGACGCACAAACGAATACCATAGTTCCATGATTCTGGACCCCCGCTTTCTAGTGGTGGAATTTTTCGTCAGCTTTCCTAATATTTTCAACAAAAATCTATATTATTTGTAATTTAAACTAAATAAAATCGTTTTAGAATAGAATAGAATAAAAAAAGCACACTAAAATGGATATATGATTTTCGTTTGTATGTCGATGTCTAAAACACCCTGTATAAACCAAAAATATTAAAAAAAAACCCTTTTTTTAAATAGTGAAAGACGTTAAAATTTCATAAGTTTTCCAAGTGATCGCAAACTTTTTATGACGTGTGTACAAATGATATGACACTTGACCCACTACATCGGCCAGACCAAAAAGTTTAAAAACGTGAGTATTTTATCAATATCTCTTATTTCAACGTTTTAAATATTCCGTGTCTTTGGATTCCCGGACTGGCACATTAGAATACAACAAGGATTTTTGGTTTCGACGTAAAAATGTAAGTTCAAGGAATACAAGATGGCTGATCGACAATAGGCATATATATGTGTGTGTGTATGTATGTGTCACGTGTGTGAAGGCTTCGATAGTGGGTGTGCATGCACCTATCCAATAGTGTCTTAGCACTTCTTTTGTTTCTTTTATTTTGAAAATGATTCTGCAACGGATTTATTTTTCCTATAATCCCCACTAGGCTGATATTGTTTAACTGGTGGGTACGAGTACTTCCGAAAAAAATTAAAATTCTTAATAGTGGGTTTTTGTCGGTGTGGATTTCTGGAATAAACCGGACTGCGAAAATGCACAGTGACAGCGCACCGATTTACTTTGGTAACCGTCAAACAACACAGTTTTTATTATAATCAATCTCGCGAGATTGTGTGATTTAACAGTTTAACTTCGATATATTATTTATTAATATAACACGATGAGCTGTTTGCTAAGGTTCACAATTCTTTGATAGTTTACAATCAGACGAGATAAATTGTAATCTAACGGCATTCACAGTTTTACGGCAACATTGAGGCATAGATTTCACGTTCACCCGGACACCACACAATTGATTTAAAACACACTGTGCTTACTTTTTTCCTATAGCCGCTTTTATTTTGCAATAAAATAAATTGAAAGCATCGAAAATGAAACAAACCAATACGTAGACACTCGTACGTCTATTGGAGCAAATAATTAATCCGTTATGCGAACAAATTGAAACCATTTTCAGGTAGCGCGTGTAGACCGAAAATTAATTAATATCAATTAGTTAAAATGGTAAAATGGCTGCGTTTAAAGTTACATTATAATGAGTCGGTTAGTTTATCCGGTAGGCAACGCTAGATTAATTTTTAGGGCTCTGTACCTCAATACAAAAAACAAGAATCCATAGATCAACAGTTTTGGATCCGTCTATTTGTCAAGACCCTTTCTTTACCTCAGGAATGCATAGAGATATTGAGTTGAAACTCATTCTGGTCTGCGGGCCCTTGAAGCTATGAAAAAATCGAGTTCTAAGTTCACGGAAAAGAAAGATACGGCTATTTTTGTCGCAAAAATCCTATAGAAAAAAATCTGATAACGCTAAACGTTCATAACACAAACAATTTTTAAATTCGATTATAAATTTTCGAGACTCGATTCGGGAATTGAAATGTTTTCATATGTAAGTCTATACGGAACTTGCCCGGTTTCTTTTTTATAGTGTGCGTTCCAGGGAAGCCTGCGAAATTTAAATTATCGAGAGTACGCTGCATAACGCTGGCCGGTGTCAGGTTCTATGTTCAATTAAATATGATTTTCCACCGGAACGGATTTTAATTAAGGCATTATCACCATTAAAATCATAAATACTACCCTCTCACTTCGTTTAACTTCATTATATGGCTTTTTCAGGAAAAAGTAATTCAATCGTATAAGCTGAATTGATGATTAACTCATTAAAATCATAATTTCTATGGTCGTATATCATATATGATGTGAATTTTGCTGCCTACCCTAGATCGTTAACCTTAATGGATATTGACAGATTCTCGCACTCCTAAGACGACAAGCTTACTGTTAATTAGATCTGATGGGAACCGCAATGACTTTAGGTTACCTTATTACAGCTCTTTGTACTAATCTAGGTATAGGTTTGTTTGATACTACGTTCTTTTTAGTCAAAGTGAGCAAATGGATAAAGTGACACGGGCCTCACTTTAGAAAACGCCCCGACTGTCATCCGAGCACCATTGGATCACAATTGATCGATCACCATTGGTCGCTATTTATGCAAAAATTTTGCACGTAGCAACAAGTTAAGCATTTAATTGAACTCATCTGCCTAGCCTTTTCCCAACTATATTGGGGTCGGCTTCCAGTCAAGCCGGATTTAGCTGAATACCAGTATTTTACGAGGAGCGGCTGCCTACCAGACCTCCACAACCCATTAACTGGGGTAACACGGTACTTCATGGCAAGACTGGAGTCAGATTTACTGGCTTCTGACTATCCATAACGACTGCCAAAGATCTCCAAATGACAGCCGGGACCAACGGCTTAACGTGCATTCCGAGGCACGGAGGGAACTCGTTATGTTAAGATGGTCACCCATCCACAGACCAACCTAGGCAAGCGTTGCTTAACCTTGAAGATCGATCTGTGCGGCTGTTATTATCTAGCCACGAGCTCCTCTAATTGAACTAAACGGTTTATTCAATCACAATTTTAATATCACTTTGACGTTTGAGGGGAAAACATGGATACTACTAATCTAGTATTTACTGTTCCTCCTTATCTCTGTCCTCCTGGCGTTTAGTTAAGTTACCAGGAACCAGGGCATGCTATCTATCCATTCAATGGAAGATAGGCGCAAGCAATCGCGAACATTATCGGTTAGCGACACTGTAATCAGTCCACGTAGGTGTCTTGCATCACAGTCGTAGTCGTACGAAACAGAAATACACTCGCGAGCAATCATATCGACTCAACGCACAATAGTGCATTTGCAGATGTTTCCTTCAAATACTCAACTGCTTAACTCAAAGGTGTGCTGCAACAAAACTCATTGTTGAGTTAAGCTTGCTTTTGTACTGAAATTATCTTTAGCACCATGTTGTATGTCTTTGTTTTGTGTATAATAAAGAATTAGGAACTGCATTAAGGACTGTTTAAAAAAATATAAACCGTTGGAAAGCATGAAATTTCAGCTTTTAATTGATATAAAATTGCTATAAAAGTTAATTCAGTAGTTTTTTTAAATAATTTATTTTATTGGACGCATAAGAAAATGTGCTTGTAATGAGACCTAGACTATGAGTTGGGGCACGAACTGAACCTATAAAACGTTGCGTTTTATAGGTTCAGTTCGTGCCCCAACTCGTTTCACCTCTTCTTGGCAAATGCGATTATTTTTTTATTTTTGGTATTATGGTATAACTGTATTATGGATACAACACTAGAAAAAGCCGCTCAAGTGTTTGCTGTACTGCAACAGGGATGAGCACACTTGTACAGTCAGTGCTTCTAATTGTGTGAAAGAAAAGAGAGAAAGGTGGGTACCTATCTCTCTTTATATTTCTAAGATAGGTCAGGTATGTTTTATATGTCGTACTCGTATATGCTCTAGGTTAGGCACAGACCGATTCGTTGAGTCGATTTGCTTGCTCGCGAGTGTAGTTTGACACTATGTTTTATTAAGTCCGTAATCTGGAAATGCGTAGGCTATCTACATATTCCCGCCCACCCTTTACGAAATGCTGTCCGTTTTTGAAATAACGGCTCCAAAGATAAATGAAACGTAGGATTAATATTCATAGCGCTCTGATTACTTGTTTGCTGTTAGTAATGAGTTCGTGGTACTCAGATAAGGATATTATTATCTTAGGGGTTAGTGTTGCAGACTTTAATACATAGAAATTATATGCGTGGTCTTTCTTTGAAAAAATCTAATCTGATGTCACTCTGATATTATAATAGCAAAAGTTTCTGTGTATGTTTGTTCACGTAAATCATGTCCACCACGAGATCTTTACGCAATCCATTTTACGATCTAAACTGAAATGTGAAGGGAATGGAGCTATACAGGGTGTATAGCTCTTTCTATCCCTTTTTCTCGATCGATCACTTAAACTTTTCCAGATGTACAGGACGCATCTTTACCGTACCTTTCATGGCGAGCGAACGTTCTCGAGAATTCTTAATGCAAGCAAATCTGCCGCCAAAAAATGTTATAAATGCACAAAACAAGTTTTAAATAATGTTTCCACAAAACCTTGTCCCTCGTTTTAAGGCAAATCACGAAAATTATTTTACAAAGTTACAACCCAACTAACAAGACTGATTTAGCAAAAATACGTGCAAACTGAAGACTAGGTCAAGTTGTCTGTCGAGGATACAAGCCAAGCATGAGGAAACATCTGTCAAGTCAACGCAGGGATTGTTATATTTGAACGAAATTTACAATAGACGCCGTCGGATGACCCAGTTTCGATAAAAAATCTCAACGGACTGCTTCATATAATCGCCGATAAGCATTGAATTTTGCGATAAAGGTTTACGTACGTACGTACATACAGACGTTTCTTCATAAAATTGTATGATAACTATACGGGGTTATTTGTAAAGAACTCATAACCTAGCAGGACTGTATTACTGACAGGATAAACAACAACTATTGCGCTAAGAGTTTTTACAAAACGTACCAAAAATTACCCACCAAGATTTTTTTGTTTTTTTCTATATTAACCATTTCAATCCTGGATTTTGCTGTTCCTACATACGCCTCCCGCGAACTTTTCTTACACCCCGCTCTCTCCGCTATTGTACTATCGCTTGATTCGCACAAAATTCGTAATATTTAGAACGTTTAAATGAAATATTTTTAATTTTGTACGAAAATATTTTTTTTTGTTCAAAAGTTGACATTTATGATGATAATAATACCTTTAGTCCTGACAAGTTGTCTTGTCAGTGTTTTTCAAATAACCCAGTATATCAAGTGCGTATGCGCGTATAGCTAATAATATGGCGGCAGAATAATACGCGATATAAATTCTGATCACACCTCTATTTGCATTATGCTAGTCGGCACGACTTAGATACCGCAAGTGATAAGTCGTACTTTAGGGTTCCGTGTTTTACAAGGAATTATGATGGAACCCTTTAAATTTAATCATTCTGAATATCAGAATGATGAAATTAGAAAAAATTACAGTTAATTACATAATTGTATGAAGTAGGTATTGAATTTATCACTGTTTCTTCTCTCAAATGCTATGCTTTTGATGTTAAGTTTATCATATCTTAAATATTGTATCGTGTTATTTTTTCTTTAATATATTCTTCAGTTAGGTAGGTAATTTAATCGGGCGTTGCAGGCTTTAAAACATATTATACGTGTTTTAAAATAAATCATAGCAATTTATCCTTTTGCAAGTTCTGTATTTAGATTTCAGTCAAGATATCTACAAAGGTTACATTAAAATGCAACTCGACTAGTCGCTTACATTCATGGCCATTTAAAATATTACTAGGTATGTAGGTACACTGCTTTACAGATAACAAATGCGATTTTGAGGTAGCATTCGGTTCCTGATCGCGACCCGCGACCGCGACTGGTGCCATACTTAACTGCTGTGGGTCGTGCGACGCTGTCGTGGTCGTGCGACGCTGTCGTGGTCGCGGGTCGCGATCGCCGGTCTATATTCCATACAAATTCAAGAAGCAGTGGGTTGCACGACCCGATCACGGTCGCAGGCCGCGCTTGCTAAAAGGTCTATTACACCACTCGTTTTTACGAACGGTCTTAGTCTACGTCGCGTACTCGCGTAGTGTAATAAGAGTAAGACGATCTTACTTGTACGTAGACTCAACGACAGTCTACGTAGACCGGTCGAAAAACGGGTGGTGTAATAGGCCTTTAACGTTTAAATCCCCAACCGGTCCTATGAGACCGCGCTGTTATTGTTTTACTATTGTGTCTCGTTTCGCGGGTATCTGAGTAACTACGAACGGAATGGTACCTTTATATCGCAGTGTGACGTCTGGAGTTTCTCTAAATAATAGCCCCTATATTAATTTCTACTAACGAGTACTCTTCTCGTTTAGTTAGTTGGTAAATACTGAAAGTAATACCAACGAGAAATCTTCTCATTTAGTTAGGTATGTAGGTTAAAACTGAAGTAGGAAAACCTACAGAATATAATAACTATTTAACCACAAACTATTAACGTTTTAAGTATTTCCCCTTAATTACTACAAACAGATTTACTACGTACTTACAGAATACTTTCTTATCTTGCTGTAATGCGCTCCTTCCGAACTATTTGGTTAATGTTTTGGATCGCGAGGATAGTTGGCCAGTTCTTCGTAGCGTGTCGAATTCAAAATTAGTGTTATTTTCTAAATTAAATTCCTTGTCTGGTCCAGTATTCGCCCACGGCTACACCGTCCGCTGACGCTGTCATTAGATCCCTATGCGAAAAACATTCGGAACAAGAAAGGTGCATCCCCGACCGAAGCCCAATCCGACCTTCTGTTACATCTGACGAATCCTTCTTTCGGTAGGTAATCGACTCTTATCGATTGGCAAATCCTTTCACCGCAATAGCAAACTGAATCTGAAACTGAGGCCACTGCACACCGACAACTCTATGCAACCTTCAGCATTCTGCGACACAATTCACGTAAAAGGCAATTTAAAACAACTCACTTTTATTATAGTAACCAACTTTATGCTTGATTGAAGGAACTGGTTCGAGCCGTACTTCTCACGATAAAACTTAGCAGAAACGATATCTATCTCAGCGGCAGCCTTCGCGAGAACACGACCAAGAACTGCACAGCCACAGCCTAGCTTGAGACGACCACATCTAATAATAGTAATTGTTCAATAAAATATTACAGCATTCTCTCTATTTATGTTGATACTCGTAGAATCCAGTGTAATGTAAATAACGGTGACGTGATTGTTTTCACACGCCTTGCTCTGAGTAAAGCGCATGTTTTGGATCTTTCCTGTTTCATCTCGATGTTATGAAATGCAATGACAAGCAGAACGCAGCTAATTTATTTGTCATCAGCCTAACTGTTCTGCGAGTGTCCGTGTAAAGTAAGGGAACGTGTTGTCTGTCTGTGTGAATCAGTATCAACAAGCTGTTAACCAGCTTCAATAGGACAAACGAATGACAAGAACGAGAATTAAAACAGAAATTGCTTGTTACTTTTTTTCAATGGCCGGCGGCGAGTGTTGGCTCGTCCTTCTTTTTACAATAGCACTAGGAAGATGTTAAGGATATGTCGTTTATTGTTATCGTGCGGGTTCAAAAGAGTAGACACAACAAAACGTAATAAAAAATACGATCGAATAAGTTATGGCTTGAATACCGATTGTCGCAGCCTGAAACAATGCAGAGCTTCGTTCGGATTATTTTTAGGCTCCAGTGATCGTTTTCAATTATACGAGAACGTAGGTACTTGTGTTCATTAGGCGAGCAATGTACCGCAACTGGCGGGCGGCGCACTTCGCTGAGTGACGAAATGCGGCGTAGCGCACGGAGCGCGCGTCGTGACGACACGGGCCCTCCGCGGATCCCAACTGCGCTTAAATTGCCAACTTACTACTCAACTTCATAAAAAATAAAGGGTGACACAAAAGATTGCAGATGCAGCCCAAAAAGAAACAATCAACACAAGATTATGACTGTCTCTAGTACGTGAACACGCCTGGAGCTTGCACGTTGCGCGAATCTTAAGTGTGATTACTTTCTGAGACGGCCTATAAAGAATAGAATAAACTTGTTTTACACTAAAATATTTATACAAGTAACTTAACAACAAAATTAAGTGTATAAGTACTGTATGGAGTTATGGACAGAATGGCGATCTTAACACCAACGGCGATATCTACCAGACAATCATTGAATAGATCTTAAGAACTCTAAAAATAAAGGGTAATAAAGGGCACTCAAATTAATCAAACATTAGAAGCAAAATTATATAAAATGAATGAACTATACTAGAGGTCCCCTGACAAACGTTGTCGCCTGCTCTAAAGCTGGATTTTCGACAGAAAAAAATTGAGGACCCACATTTTATTTTCAAACCATCCTGGGACTTAAACAAATATTCACACAAAATTGCTTACAATTCAAGCCGTTTAGAAGATATAAAGCAAGACAATACATAAGACTTGTTTATTTTTCCATGGCTCATATTAGTTTCAAGTCCACCAGCTGTGTTGGGCAACGCGTAGGTACGTGAATGCGCGCTACTCGAACCCATTCTTATATTTTCCCGAGGACAATTACTGAGGCCCGGCGACGGGGCGGCGTCGGCGTGCAGATGAACCCAGTACATAATTAAAGTAGTTACACGATTATTTCGTGTATGTCGTCCTTGTAACGAATACTAGCTCGATGAATCAATTGAGAGCGAGCGCTTGCGATTATCACTATAAAGTAAAAACTGATGTCGCTACCGAGCTGGCGCCGGCCGCCATTACTATTCTGCTAAAGGAAGGATTTTTGGAAAATTGATTTCGGATTCCTTGTAATGAGCTCTGTATGTACTAAAATTACTCAAAAACCTCCTTACTGCATTTTTAATTAGCGCGGCAGTAAGTATTGTAAGTAACCTCTTTAGCATAGTGATTAAAATTGCACTGGTCGTAACAGCCCCGACTTTTTTCAAACTTCAAACCCAGGCAGGCACTTTACTTTGTGTAATTTATTTCCTCATCAATGTAATGCTCTCAAAGGCGGTGAATGAAAACATCCGGCATGTCCACGAAGCACCACTTCGTAGATAATTATGTTACACCGCACTTAGCCTGCTTGGCGGAATACGGCGCAAACCTACTTACCCTCTCAGAGAGGAGGCCTGAGTCCTAGTTGTAGGAACATTGTATGCTTAGCATTAGCATTATCGGCCTCCTCTCTAGGAGAGGGAACGGGCCGTAATTCACCGCGCGGGCCCACTGCGGATTCGTAGATGTCACATGTCTTTGAATTTTTGGTTCTAGGACATGTCGGTTTATCCTCACGATGTGTCCCTTTACCGTTTGAGATCAGTGGTGACAAAATAAATTACACAAAGTACTGCACCTGGGTTGGGTTTGAAACCGCGACCTACAACTTGTAAGTCAGGGCAGATAGGTACCACTGCTCTCAACTTGCACGCTTAAGCTATGCTTAAATGCTTACAGTGGCTAATCGTTTGAATAAGGATTGTTAGCAACGTGTGGGTATTTGTTTCCGTCTCGCCGACGCGTCCGTGGCGTACAGCGGTGACATCTGTGACGATGTTATTATAGCCCGGTCGGTGTAGCGCACTCCGCACAGTCTAGGCACGTCTCGGGTGATTGTTGGGCGCCGAAACCACCGCCGGAAGGATGTCCCAGGAGGCGGCGCGTGCGCTGCATACGGCCAGCTTTAAGGGCCCCGCAGACTGACTGACAATGCGACGACCGTTTTTTGTGTTAAATATATCTGTCATTACTACTATGCTGTTAAGAAACCAGTATGTCCTAGATTATAAATTCAAAGACAAATGACGGAACAGTCCTCTCTCTCACACAGGAAATAGGCCTGTGTCTCAGGTCTCAACAGTAGAACCACATAGGCTGAGAATGTTCTATGTGTAGAAAAACTTCTGTGATGCACGGTCGTCGCATCGATGTCGCACTGTCGCATTGCGTCTTTCTGTGGGAGCCTTCATTAGCAACAGCCCCAATAACTAATAATCATGAATTTATATTCTTCCGTTGTCAAATAACAGGATTGTGTGACATCAGACTCGTCAATGGAATCACCTGCAAGGCTTACTTCGAGCTTATCGCTCCTAATGCAGATTTATACAATCTTATTGTTTTTCCTTACATATATTTATATGTATAAAAAATTGTCAAACGGTGTTCGCTAATAGACAGGAACTCCTGTTCTTATAATACAATGAGACCTTACGGTATCATTGTATTATTATGGTAAAACCTAGAGTTTTAAAAAGTTGTAACATCCGTACGACTAAAGCCTAACGGCTTTAGTCTGCATCTGTTTATATGTAACTTTTTTACGCCTAAACCTTATCAATTTTGATAAATAAATACATAAAAATATCTCACATAATTAACCCATACTTACACATAGAGATTAAAAATGTTGAATTCCGAGTACTTAGCATCCTTACACTCGCATTTTAGCTGTTCCCAACAGGTTCCGTATTGGACATTGTATTTTTTTTTGCAATAAAGCAAATAAAGTATTGAGTGTTGAATAATGGTAGATAATTATAGAGACAGATTACACCTAAAAGAAGGATAATTTCCGAGTTGAATGTGAGCGAAGCAGATGGCAACAACTAGTAGCATTTATAAACAGTTTCTGATAAAACCCCTGTATTTAATATAAGACCATGTTTAAGAAATTCTGGACAATGATACAGAGATGAAATAAAAAATAATTATTGGTTATCAACATGACAGATGGCTTACTAAAGAAATAGTACTTACTGTATTCCTTTTTTTTCTTTTGGCTATGTACGGTTAGTGCATTTAGCCAGTCAAGTTTAGAAAGTAATTAGTTTTTGATGCATTATACCGTTACCTAGTTTGTTTTCCGTTACAACGCGGATATAAAACATTTTAATAACATTTTTTTTTGGCGTTTGATATTTGGCAGCAAATGTATAAAGTGGCTTCCTCGAAAAGCTCCTTTGATGTAGTCAATACATCAATAAAATTTTCATTTCCATTTTTCCGAGGTATTGACGATTTCAATGGTTATAATTCCGTAAAAAATACGAGTTATATTCGCAAATCTTTTTTTATTGAACATAAAAACGGACTAAAAATAATTTCGCTGGCTAAGCTATTTGTAGAGTTTTATAAACGATACTTAGCCGAAACTAACGGAATTAGGAGTGTGTTTTGCATAAGATTTAATTTTATGACGTAGGCGACCACTAAGAGAGGGTTTTTAAAAATTCACACCTTAAAAGCCCTCCTCACGGGCTAAGCCGCTGCCTGAAGCTAGTTACAGTAATAAATAACTAGCGAGTCTAGCGACCCGCCCCAACTTCGCACGGCTACTTACAAATCTTAGAAATTCACAGCTTTTATTTACTACAATATACATTTAAGTATATTAAATGTTAACCTTTTCATGAATAACTTTGTGAAAATTGCTGAAAATTCGTTCAATAATAATATCATTGTTGAGTTTATCGCGAATAGACAGACTTTGTGACAGAGAACTTTGTATAATGTAAAGATATTATTTATTTATACCTCTGGAGCATCTAACCTGTTTTTGCCCTATATAAAATTACAAATATGTTTATGCGTATGTTTGTAAAATGTAGTACACTATTCCAGTCGTCAAAGCTACACCATCGCTTGTTGTTCTCGACCAAATATCCCGGAACAAAATGCATAGTTTCCACGGGACGGTCCTGAGCGCGCAACCGCGGGAAACAGCTTGTATTTAACGTTTTATCTGAATGGAAATGAAACAAACACATCATTAGGTCCCTCATTACTGATGAGTAGGAGGTAACTGAGGTTTAATTGAGGGCTTTGTTCTGATCAATCAGTCCCTTTAGATTTACGAGTATATGAGCGCTAAGGTTTGCTCATCGCTTTGTTTCCGATATTGTAGAACATCGATTCACCAGGTTCGAACATGGTTTTTACTTTACTGTAATATGCTGCATATATTATGAAAACCGTGTGAAAATACAATCGGTAGCTTTTGATTTTATCGCAAAATAGACAGAACGACGAGGTGGGTGATGACGTTGTTTTTATACGTTAGCAGTATTTTTTTTATAAATCGATATATTGTCGATGTCCTAGCACGAAGGTCATACATCATATAATGATGTATAGCCTAGGTTCCCATGACAAAGCTAAATGTGGTTGCATAAATCGTGAACCCTATCTTTAATCTTTTAATGTGGTTCACTTATTTGATTTGGCCGTAGTTATCGTATCGTTAGCAGTATTTCAAAAAACCATATCGAATTTTGAGGATTTTTCATAACTTTAACATAGACACTGAAAATTAATACCTAATCGCAATTTTATTCAGTATACAGAGTGAATTTATTAAGTTGGTTCGTGTGCGTTGGTGCCGATTCAGAGATAAGGGATCGAGGAGTCTCGTAGGTACACCATTTAAATGAAAAATATTGAATTATTTAAAATTCAATATTCCAAGCCCGAAAACGAATCCTTTGACTATGGAAAAATTAAACAAAGGAAAAAGGAAGGAACATGCTGTAATTACATTTTTCGCTGATTATCTGAAAATGAAGCAGTTTATTTTTTTATCAAAATCGGGCACGTAGTAGTAGTTTTATTCAATGGAAAATTCAGTATGTCGTGTACGTGAAGCCTGTAATTTACAGCTAGAATATTATAGGTAGGTAGGTATTCAGCTATATTCACGGGCACTAACATATTCAAAATATGCCTTGCCTTCTCGGTTACTCTCCAAGCGTTATTGTTATGATAATATCGACGTTTGCATCTGAGTTGCCATAAAGCTTGTCCGAGAAAGGGAATCGGGGCCGTGCGAATCGAGAGAGGAGATTCTTTCAATATTTGGACGTGTCGTATGCAATGCTGGACGCTGTGTCGACGTCGCAGCTCGTATGGCATAGATAAATTATTTTATTAAGATGCGACCACACGCAGACTGACGGTTCGGCGAACCCACTCGCGACGCGTGAGTGTTGCACGCGCACGAATCCAGCGAATAGTATGGCTAGTGGCGTAGCTAGCTGACCCATGGCCCTGGGGCAAAAATATGGGGCCCCTTTCTTACGTCGTAAATTTATCAAATAATTTCTCCTGCTCTGGGTTGTGTTGGAGGGATTACCAACCATATTTACTAGGTACCTTACTGACTAAATCTATTAGCAATGAGTAAAGTAGTATTGCAATTTTATTTATTTTCTAAGAGTGGGAGAATTTTTCGCTAAGTAGTTAAAAAAAGAATGCTTATCAGGTTTTGGCTTAGGTTAGGTTTTGAGGGGCGGAGGGGCAACCTCGAGTTTTGGTGACCCGGAGTACACCCCCGCCTAGTCCTTCGGTAACTACGCCAGTGAGTATGGCAACGGAATCTAGTCGCCACCGATGTCACAGAGTGTAATGACATTGTGTTCCTAGTCAGTCAGTTAGTACGAGTATCTATTTCTGCCCATAGAAACGAACAACTTTCTTCAAGGAAGTTATCAATTGTCAATTCCCCAAAAAACGTTATAGTAGGTAACCACTCATAATATAAATTTTATTCTGATGATAACTTTGTAAGGAATACTATAAATATGTTTCCTAGGAAAAAAAAGTACTTACCTAGTGAAAAGTTTTACATAAAATATGGTTAATTCTTTCTGTAACAATATCTCTGTGTCTATATGCGAGTAAAAAATAGGAAGAGGATCATCCTTCCTGCTATGAGTGCCGGGAATGTCACCACAGTAGATAGGAACATAATTAACTGTACTTATCTCATAATGCTGGATTACCCGGCGCTCAATTTATTAGTTTGTCAACTAAATGAGTATCGTTATTATACTTTTATATATAATTTTTGAAGTTTGGAGGCATTTACGGTAACGATCTCTTATTGACCGAATCGAAACGGACATCCTCGCGATCTCGACCATGGTGTTGGCGAGCTACTTATCTGTTGTCGACGAGCAATGGGTAGTTCTATGTCCGGTAACCGGCCGGATCGAACCGAAACCGGCGGCGGGTTCCACGCGTGCCTCAAACACATGAACCCTACGGGGCCATGGGTTCGCTTCCGAAATTTAAGGGGTTTTGAAACGAAAGGCAAAGAAGGAATATAGGAGTGAATTTTAGTCAGTAAAAGTCTGACACGCCCTTCCGCACCGCCCTAGAGAGGGATATTAATTGATGATGATTTCACACCTATTATTTTTTCTTAATTTTTTCATTCAAATACGACCGCTCTTACGTAATAATTACATTATTACTTACGAGACTCATCTTTCTCTAAATATTTTGGAAACAAATATCTTTCGATATTATCTAGGTTTTTATTGAAATCAAAACAATTGTGTACAACTCATTCTGTAAAGATTTCTAAAAATCTGCTAGTTTGGTCCTTCATAATGCATTCATAAATTAAAAATATAATTATGTATCTTTAAAAACCTAACACATTTAATCGAGATTCTGACAGATGACTTCTTTTTAACTATATATTTTTTAATAACTTAGTATTTTTTAAATTCGTTTAACTAGAACACTTTTTGTGAAATATTTGATTAAATGACGGGCGTTCACGCGTTATCTCGCCGTTTTCACGTTGCCTTTTTAGCAAACATTGCCCCGGATGAAACACGCTTTAAAATCGTGTTCACGTTGACGATAGAGAAGGGAACAGTATAGGGATGAGTATTTAGGCGTAGGTATGTTTTTTATTTTAGTTGGAAATCATGACAATTACTTCCCGGGCGGAGCTGGGAGAAGGCAGAATTTTTCTGACTAAAACCCACTGATGTGGTTATTTAGTACGTATGTTAACGCAGGAACCATTTTTATAAAGAGTCGATATGACAATACGACCATAAATGAAAACACTTTTAGTACGAGTAACGAGTATGTCACCAAATCTGAAATCGCGAAAAAGTTTCAGCTGTCCATTACATTTACGTTTGCATAAGTCGACAAAATGTACGGGACACATGATTTTTTTGCGATTTTAGGGTTGGTGCCATACTAAAAGTTATTCATAATGGTGAGTATTGCCAGTGTTTGGACATTTATTGTCGTATTGTCATATCCCCATTGTATTACCTACTGATTCTGCGAAATCATGACCATAGGCGGTTTAGTAGTCGC
This sequence comes from Mythimna separata, assembly GCA_030763345.1. Classification (NCBI taxonomy): domain Eukaryota; kingdom Metazoa; phylum Arthropoda; class Insecta; order Lepidoptera; family Noctuidae; genus Mythimna; species Mythimna separata. The sequence goes on along the minus strand of CM061167.1, from coordinate 12,060,320 downwards.
CAAGTAATAAAGCGATCCTCTTTCATCGATACTTCTTAAGAGGGCTTTACAAGTACTATAATAATACCTAATGCTTTATTAAGTCTCAGAAAACTATAAACCTGATTTGGAAGTAAGTGCCGTAAGTTGTTAATACCTTCTCTAAAATCTTAGAATCATAAATACGACAATGCAATCCCGGCATTGTTAAAAGCACAATAAGTAAATTGCAATTTCTCAATCCGTATAATCTAAAAGGGGAAACTGACTGACATATCAGCGTACAGCAGAAACTACAGAGACTAGGAGTCGAGCATGAAATTATGCATAAAGTTTCCTTTTATGACATGGCGAGCACTAAACGTGTAACCGAGTTATTTGTAACACATAATATGATTGAAGAGAGTCTCCATCTTCATAGAGATCTACGCTAATACTGTAGAATATGCAGTTAGCAACGTTTTTTCTGACAGACTGAATGCAATTAGCAGACAGACTGACCGACCTCTTTTTTTTTAGGAAGGGGAATCATCAGAATGACTTCTCCCGCTCTTTGGCGGAGTGGGAGGGCGTGTCAGACTATTACTGACTAAAGCTCATCCCGTTTCTTCGTTGCCTTCAATTTGGGAACACGGGCTTACCTTTCAGAATATCTGTGTCCCCAGAGGACAGGCTGACCTCTTGATCTTTCAAAAGTGCCAATATTGGTTTATTCAAAATAAATACTTTTGACTTTGACTAAGAGAGGATTTTCCGAAATGCGCCCGATAATGGAATGAAACGTGGGTCCAGCTTGTACGCAAAAAACCGTTTTTTTCACGCGGTCTAAACTGCTGGCAGAAACTACTGAAATCTTCATATTCATCTTCCTGCCCTTATTCCATATTACTTGTGGTCGACGTTCTTCGTCCATTCTGTCGATCAACCGTCACACTATCACTAACTCCCTTTTCTTTCATATCACTCTTCATTCAATAATTATTCTTTATTGGTGCGATACATTGACAAACAAGTGAAATCCTAACTCCTTAGCTAGGTTAGGTGCCTATATTTCAGGAGCCAGTAACTTCTTCCATATTCATTACAACCCATCCATGAAAGAATTTAAAATTTAGGGTAACATGTTCCTAATAAGTGAAACCCTGATTCCTGAGCTACGTTAAGTACCTGTATTTCAGGAGCCAGTAACTTCTTCCATTTTCATTATAACCCATCCATGAAAGAATTTAAAATTTAAGGTGACATGTTCCTAATAAGTGAAACCCCGACTCCTGAACTAGGTTAGGTGCCAATATTTCAGAAGCCAGTAACTTCTTCAATTTATATTACAATCCATCCATGAAAGAATTTAAAATTTAGGGTAACAGGTTCCTAATTATCCCGTAACTAGCTAGTAGCTTATAGGTCATTGCGCGTTATAAAAATAGATAGCAGTCGGGTAGCGTTACGCGCAGCTAAGCAGACTAGTTTGATCCTAATTAGTGCCGCGGTGATTTACTTAGCCCAGCTTAGATAACTGGGGTAAGTTAAGTAAGGCTTGTTTACAGTAGCCTTACCATGAGTTTGTAAAAACGTTCTCGCTATCGAAAACTATCGCTTTGTCCCTGTCATTGTGGTGCACGTGAAAGAGACAAAGCTATAGTTTTCGATAGCGAGAACGTTTTTTCAAACTCATGGTAAGGCCACAGGTCCGTTTTACTTTATTTGGGGTTTGCTAGTCGGGTAGCTGGGGCCATGGGTTGGTTCTGTGGCCATGGGTTGGCTTCTGAAAGTAAAACCCGACGCCCTGGAACGAAGGCAAAGATGGAACAATGGAGTGGGTTTTAGTCAGTAAAACTCTGACACGTCCTCCCGCTACGCCAAAGAGCGGGAGAAGTCATTCTGATGATTTCCCAGGTAAAAAAAACATTTTTAGATTTCTTGACTTTCTTTACTTAAGATTAATCTTAAATTATTCTTTTAAAATTAAGTTAAAATATAAATCACACTAATATTTTAAAGACAAAATGATTGTTAGTTTGAATATTTGTTACTTATTCGTGCTCAAGTAGCCGAACAGATTTCGATGAAAATTAGTACACGGGCAGACCATATCCTGGAATAGTACATGAATACTAAGATGGGAAACTTAGTTAATTATTAACTATAAAAATATATCTAGTATAATAGTATATCGGGCTGGTATCCGCAACTCCACGACTAAGACCGTTTTCACATTATCCGATCCGATATCGGTATCGGACGCCAATCCGATATCGGGGTAAGGTAAATGTATGAGATATGTACCTGTCTTTCATATTGTCCGACCCGATATCGGATATCGGAGCACAGCATTTCATACATTTTACTTACCCCGATATCGTATCGGCGCCCGATACCGATATCGGATCGGATAATGTGAAAACGGTCTTAGAGCGTTTTCACACTCAAATGCGGTGCTCCGATATCCGATATCGGGTCGGACAATATGAAAGACAGGTACATATTTCATTCATTTTACTTAGCCCGATATCGGATCGGCGTCCGATACCCGATATCGGATCGGATAATGTGAAAACGGTCTTAAGCGCGTGTTTTGCGTACTTACGAAATATAATAATAAAATAAATGGGTTTTGCTTTCTAATTGAGTTTAAGTATTATATTTAACTGTTTCCATCCTATTAAACATTTAAAGCTCTTACAGCTTAATTCTAATAAACCTCTTACGAGACTGTTAACCTTATTGACTAAAACCTACCCATGTTTTAGTTGCCCTTTCGTTCCAGGGTCACGGCAACTCTTTCGAACAATCCCGCAGATCCCAATCCGGCGTTGTACCAGTAGATCATACATAATCTGAGCACCACATAGTTGCACAGATAGTTTGCACGACGATACAATGCGAGATCGAGATAAGGCATGTTTGCAAACTGCAGGCCTGTATCTTGCTTCCACGTACACTTATGCAGATGACTTTACGACGTGACTGAATTATAATAATGCTAGGTGTAGGTACAAGTATAGGTTGTTTTTTGAGGTGACCATCGTAAATTTTTAACTGACTTTGAAGAGGAGGAGGTTCTATGTTCGGCTGTATGTATTTTTTTTAAATAATAATTTTGGTTTGGATACTAAGTCCGTTAAAGTATGTCTTCGTACAATACCTATATTTACTTTGTTTTTATTAGCATCGGATGTGACACATTTTAATGTTTTTGGAGCAAATATCTCGTGTCCGCCTTCTAGGCAAACTTCGCTGAGGTAGTTGACTACCTCAGCTCGCTCGTAGATACTACAGTCAAATTACCATTTCACTAAGATGGCACCTATTTAAATCATTCCACTTGAAATAGAAAACTATACGAATTTTACACCACAATATCCATTAGTTCTAGATGTAGTCAATACTACAATTAAATTACCATTTCACTAAGATGGCACCTATTTCATTCATTCCACTTGAAAACGGGATAGAAAACTATACGAATTTTTCACCGCAATATCCACTAGAGTTCTAACGTGTGTATCATAAAACCGCCTCTGAACTTCCGTCTATGACTCCGTTTGTATTTCCTGTTCCAGTTCCGATCCCAAATCTAAACTAGATTTAAAAATAACCGCTTCCGTATTCGGTTCCGATAGAACCGTTTCCGTAGCATCCCTACTACAGTTTAGCATACTCACGGATGACCGATATTGTGTTTGTCTAGAACATGTTTGTACAGAGCTTATATTGCACTGAAATTTTTTGTATAGGCCGTGTGTGGTATTGACAGTTCAATCAAAAGGTACAAATATAATATTTTTTTTAAACTGTGGACCTAGAATCTATGCGATTTGAATAGCGAAATTCTCGCTAATGTAAACCTTGCATTTAAATCACCATTTTTTCTAAAGTATACAGTACCTACTTACCACACACATAAAAGCGTCAAGAAATGATAACTTATATAATATATTAAATCAAGTGAAATTTAGATAATATGGTGAGGTCACCATCAACGTCATAAATGCTGCGTCACTGGATCGAACTTTATACGAATAGGGCATCCCACGCCATAAGCATGACGGTAAGTCCCTTTTTTGAGAAGTGTCTGGAGAGACATCACAGCTCCCTCACATCCCGCATGACGCAGGTTTGGCAAAATTATTATATTTATAAGGACCTAATTCATTGTGGCCTGAAATAATTGATTGTCATATTAATTATTAAACATATTAACAGAAATCAAAGCAGAGTTGCATATGCATAGATTTATTTAAAAGGTTTTAAATACATTGTATTTTTATTAGTAGAGAGAAGGTTTTTTATTCCTAAAGCAACGATAGCAAGTCACAGTGACAGGGTAGTTTTTAGACGAAACTTTCGAATTCAGTAACCTTGGCGATACTTTTTATCGCATTCAACTGCGCTTGGCAAAAAACAACTTCAATAAAGAATATTAATAATGTTCCAATAACCTTTTTTCTACGATCAATTGTCAGCAAAACCAATTTTGATTTCGTTCATTTAAAATGAGAAAAACTCACAATGCATTGGGTCAAAATTAAAAGTGCTTACTTACGTGTTGTTTTTTGTACTATGATAAGCAAAGAAGCTGTGGTATGCAGAGAGCGAAGAAATGCTGTCATTTTGTAAAAGAGAGCCTGCGGGTATCGTTCATTGGATAAAGTCGCGTTTGCCGGCGACACCGTGGCCGTGGGATAGCAAACCTCGTCCGACTATCTAGCGGGATAAATGGCGCTTGTTCTTGTCGTTTAACTTTCTGTTAAGTCAAAGTCCGTTGGCGCCTCAGTCACCCTCCCGTCCCGAGCGAGGAGCGGGTCCTCCCACGCCGGGCTGTCGGTGCACTCCTGCCCACGTGCCCGCGCGCCGCTGCCTCACTCCCATATATCAAGAGCGAACAGTCTAATCATGTTTTCTAAGAAAAAGTTTTGTAGGTGTGTATAACAATGTATGCCCAATATTTACATAAACACGGATATTTACAACGCTATGGCTGATAGAATAACTTCTAAGTCTATCGATAAACTGTACTGTTACTTTTTGGTGTACAATATAGTTTATTCTATTTTATCGATTTAATTTCCCCTGCTGGTTGTGACTGACGCATACCTACCGAGAGTTAAAACTATAAACATGATAACTAGCAGTTTGAATGTAAAACCATTTTTTTTTCATCGCACTACTTTATGAGTTGCGTTTGGATGTAAAATATCAAATCGTTTTTTAATATCGATTCGATTTTCAATTTTCATCATACAAATCACCGAAAACTTTAGATTTTAATTTGAGTAAATTATATTTACGATATTAAATGTCATATTTTTATGTGTACTGTCTCACTTTGGAATGTCACAACAGAAATAAATTAATACTTATGTTGTCTAGATATACATTATATGAAATCAATTAAAGTTAGTACCTAATACGAATACCTATAAATGCGAGAGAATAAGAGATGATAGTATAAATTCCTAAATAATTCAATTATGTTACAACAAATTCTTTCTCATTATGATTGTTTGTTAAGAATCTTTCTATCGACAAGCAATATTCCTTAGATCAACTGGAGCAATTCAGAAACAATGCAAACAAGCCGAGTAGTTGTTTATTTTTAATTGATAAATAACCGTTCAAGAGTAAACAATGGCCAGCTTTACGTCAACTGTTTATTTAGTAGCTAATGCGATTCAAATGCCGGCGAGGATTCTAGAATAGTGTGCAATATTGACTTTCCTTTACAGTTTAGTTACTTACACCTAACGTTAATTTGTTAATGCAGATTGCATTTGTTTATTGTTGGACAAAAGAAGCTCAATGAATGTTTGTACTTTTTTTTAAGGTACGCGCTCATGAACACCGCTTTTTAGGTATTTCGATTACCAAAGACATGATCAGTTTCAGTTTGAAGATAGTTTCTAAATGAGATGACACATCATTGGATGCGGTAAATCTCAAAATACAATAATGATGACTGCAGGCTTTGGTTAATCCTTTTTTTTTATGAAGGTGCGAAATCATTGATATGACTTCTACTGACGTAACAGACATCTACTGACTAAAACCCACTCCTGTTCTTCCTTTGCCTTCATTTCAGGGTTCCGGGGTCCTCTTTCGTTCAACCTAGGACCTCAGTAGGCTTCGACCCTGCCTGGCTCCTACAATGAATGTTTGTAGGTAGGTTGTTTGCCTTTGCACCTACTTAATTGTCGTCTTGCTGACTTACAATTACATCTTATGCACTGACTAATTGAGTAAGTAGTACCAGCGATTCTATTGTTCGTACAGTAGTCTACAGTCAAGATAAACTAAAATGTTCCGAACTTCCGAGTAACAAATAGTCGATGTCAAATTCTGGTATTGACGTTGAATATTTGTAAAACTTTCGCATGTTCTCATATCAGAATTTGGCCCTAAGTGTTTTATTGATTTCTTTATTTTTAAGAGATCTCGAGAGCAGGTTTCCTAGAGCTAATTCTCAACTTCCACGCGGACAAAGCCGATGGTAGAAGCTAGTATTAAACAACTGCAACGTGCATTATTATTGGTGTTCGTCATGAAAATACACAACAAAAGCATCGACCACTTAACAAATAAACAACATTAAACAATATAATTCCCTATTTTGTTACTAATTACGCCTAAATGAGTTTTAAATAAATTAATATGGTATTTATGGTGCTGCTAACCACAATGAGTAATTTCGGATCGTGTTTACAATGTAGGTTTGAAAGCTTTTTAGTCTGTGGCACGTGCCAGCCACCCAACTAAGCTTCCCGCGTTTTAATTTAAACTGTAATCAACGTAATTTGATTTCATGCCACAACAGCAATCAGTGCTGCTAAAATCTGTTGTTTATTTAAAACTAGCCATCCGCCCCGGCTTCGCACGGGGGCTGATCATTTGATTGATCAGTGTTTCTTTACTATATTGCTCTTCTTCTTCTTTTCGTATCGATGCTCTCACTAAACTTTTTCTGCCCAGTATTTGGCAACCTGTATGGCTCTAGCATTGGCCTCGTTTAGATCCTGCAACATGCAGGATTGGTATGGTACGGTATAACGGGCTAGTTATACGCAACTCCACGACAAGCGCGTATTTTGCGCACGGGTGGGACAAATGTGTCATTTGATCCACTCCAGCTCCTCAAGAAAGGCCAGCGGCGCCTTGGTGTTACTGACCATATCACGGAAGGTACCTGAGTCTCTGAAGTACTTTGCCCTGTAACCTATACTATATTATGCAAACAACCTTCCTCTTGAATCACTCTATCTATTAAAAAAACCGCATCAAAATCCGTTGAAATCTACCGTTTTAAAGACCTAAACATACATAAAGACAGACAGACAGCGAGAAGCGACTTTGTTTTATACTTTGCAGTAATGATTAAAATTGATGAACCAAACTAGATTTTGGTCGCGGTATCGCTTTCGTGACAATACTCCGTGAAATAAAGACGACAAAGACAATGAATGCTACTGTGACCGGCAATCAGTGATAGAAAGCTAATCATCGAAAGAAATTTTCTGAATGTTTGAATCCCCGACCGGTCCTATGAGACCGCGCTATTATTGTTTTACTATTGTGTCTCCTTTCGCGGGTATGTGATAGATTAATAAGATCAACATTTACAATTTAATCAAACAAATCAACAATGAAGTTAAATTTTTTTAACATACAATATTTGACTTTCATTTATTAGATCTCATTGCCGATAAGAACACTTCCTATATTGTAGGCAAGTATTGCGAAATGCACGGTCACTTAGCACTGAGTAACACTGAGTATACCGCGACCCCTTTCATTACACTCTCTATAACCAGTTTGTACATACTACATAACTATATAACTGCTACAACTTAAACTATTTTTGTATTGCTCAGATAGAGTAAATATTATCATTTATCTATACTATAATATTATAAAGTATATTATAGTGTTAGATAGTCCAATTATCGAGGTAAGCTATAGGCAGAGGGTAGCCAGTCTATATCTGTACTAGAATGTAATAAATATATAATATTATAAAGAGGTAAAATTTGTAAGTTTGTATGTAGGGGGTAATCTCTGGAACTACTAGTCCGATTTGAAAAATTCTTTCAGTGTTAGATAGCCCATTTACCGAGGAATGTTATAGGCTATATACCATCACACTACGACCCACGGGAGCGGAGCAGTAACGAAAAATGCGGGTGAAACCGCAGGGGACAGCTAGTACCACATAAGTACGAGTATATAACTGCTACAACTCAAACTATTTTTGTATTGCTCAGATAGAATAAATATTATCACTTATTATTATATAAGTAGCGATTCAATCAAATATTAAATCGAAATGATAAATGAGTTACTGCTTCATTTCAAACTGTTCCGGTATCGAGTGACAATGAAATTCGCAAATGAGATATCGATTTTTCATCTCGTTACGGGTTTTTGTTTTTGTATAATATATTAATATAGCGTGTGGCTGAAAATTAAACTATTTGGAAGCGAATAATGGAAAAAAGTTTATGAAATTTTTGGCTTCAGGCGATTATTATTGATTTGTTTGTATCATCTTGACTTTCTTGAGTTGGAAAAAAACTCAACATGAGATTTTTGTTTTGTTTTATCTAAATATTTAGAATCAGTCATGCAGCATTAATTAAAAATTACATCATTAATAATTATACTCATATTTTGAGATTTCTCACATCCAATGATGTGAAATAATTTAGTCAGTCAATTAGAAAATATATTCAGATTACAATCTGAATATATTTTCTAATTTGATTTTTTTTTAAATTGATTTTCTTTGGTAAATAATCGGAATACTCAAAGATCAGTGTTCATTAGTGCTTTTGCGAATTGGTAAAATGAGAATAACCGTGGAAAATTTCTGAAGGTTCTACTTTGATGTTTTACCCAAACTTTAATTTCGCATAATGAAATCTACACTTGTATTTTCACATAGGTATTTGTAAAAATAAGTAAAAAATATATAGTTTTGTAATAAATAACCGACCAGAAAAAACAAAACTTTTGCGTATGCGCAGCTTTAAAAACTAATAAGATCAAAATGAAGTCTGGGTCAATGTGCATATAGGACTTTTCAGAAAGAATTATTACAGATTGAATTGAACGCAAATAAATTGAACCTCCTTCGACTATTCTTGTGATTCCCGGTAATTTCCGGGTTTCCGATTAGCGTCAATATTTATGTATCGTCAAGGAGAAATCATTTCATCCGGTAGTTTCTATAGAGCCTGCTAGAGGGCGCTGATTACATTGATTGAGAGCAAATAACCTGATTGTTGTTATTTATAGAGATACCGCTACTTTCAAAACGGAGAAGGAAAACATCGTGTGGAAACCGGCATGTCCTAGAACCAAAAATTCGAAGACATGGGGCATCCCCCAACCCGCACTGGGTCCGCGGGCTGGATTACAGTCCATTTCTTCTCTTACAGCCGAAACCAATAACCTATCTATCACATATCGGAGATTGAAAAACAAATGAAACAACAGAAAACATGATAATTTTTGTACTTATTGTATCATTAATTGTTTTACAATCTCCAGTATGCCAAAACTGGAGATCGATAGGTTATTGGTTTCGGCCGTTATAGAGGAGGCCTGCATGCCTGAGTCCCAAAAGTAGGAACATTACAAAACCGATAATGCTCATGCTAATAATAATACTCTAGATAATTACACAATATCCACTAACTGTGCGGCCAAACTTCGAGTTAATAATAAACTTCAAGCCTTATGGCTGACATTGCGAAAAGTTATAAAAATAAAATCACCACTTTAACGATTTTTCCTTTCTTTGTACCTACTCTTGGGAGTTAGTTAAATCCGCTCTGGGTGGGTGGTTCTAAAAATGTAGAGTTGTTATTGTATGAATAACAAATCTTATTTTTAGAACGATAAGTCGGGATTGTTATAAATACTTTCAAATTAGAAAAGAAAATAGAGATAGTACTTAATATTATAATTTGTACAGATAATAGAAAGTAAAATTAGAAAATAAAATTCTACCGTCGGTTACAATATTCTTCCTAATAAGAATCGACATACTTATTCTGTTTTAGACTTAAAATTGATTATAAGGAAGTCGCTTTTGGTAGGTATTCACATAGAAAAAAATCTAGGACTTGTGGCATATTTTTTTTTGTGAAATCATCGCGTCGTATTCCGGAAACAAAAAATGTGATTAAGAGGTTATCATTAGATACAGTAATGTGTTATGTTAAATCTTTAAAACTACAACGGATTTTGATACGATTTTTTTAAATAGATAGTGTTTCAAGAAGAAGGTTTATAATGACATGCATAATATAATAGTAGAGTAACACTGATAAATTTGCACCAAATAGAATTGAAACTGATCTGTAGTCAGAAATACCTCTATGGATTTTAAACAACTAAGGTAAAAGCTTCAAATCTAAAGTCCACATTCTGCCATAGAAAACGTCTTTTTTGCAGAAAGACAGAATATACTTACATATTTGTTATTTTTTTACAATTATCTCGTTCTTTTTTCGATCAATTTTGTTCACAGTTAGGGCCTATTTCACCACCTACATAGGATTAAGTTGCCAATATTTTACTTGGCAGATAATTTCATACAAATTCTGTTCCATTTTTGAATTTATTCGGGAAGTAGTGGCTACTCGGACATTGTGAAACAGGCCCTTAGTATTCTATTTATGAAAATTCGTTTATTAACAAAAAGACACGTTTTTCAAGTATGTGAGATATTGAAATAACGTAACGACTGTCTGTCTGGTACCGTACTATCGTCCCTATATCCGTACTGTAAACGTTGTTCCACTTTAGGTAAATATAGGCACCGAATAAGTAGACGGTGTTATCTTGGCCGAGGAGTATCTGGCAGCCTCGCTCGGTCGACGCCCTTGGGCAGCGCCCGCATGCATCCATTAATATAATTGATATAGATTGCCTAGAAATCTACAAATTATGTGAAAATAAACAGAGTCAATATTAAGATAACTTGTATTGAACATTGCTGTAATTGTAGGCACCGTAAGTTGTGTTTTACTGGTCTGTTAGTGCTTACTTTCTTTTGTAGGTAACCTTATATTTTTTTATTGGTCTTTATGTCTATTTCATGAGTTAAAATAACGGCCGCCGATACGCGATAATTTGACCGTACTTAATTCATTAAAATAAAGCATTCTGCACTTCTATGAACTTTAACTAAGTATCAAAATTGATACTTCTCTGTTCTCGTTCAATATGCATAAAATGGGAACCGACAATAAATAGTTTTTTTGGTCCGTTTCCTGCTGTGGATTATCCCATATACTCGTATTCGTATTCGTAACAAACGTAACATTGATACGAGTGCAAGTTTTTCATTTAGCGTCGTGTACGTTTTGTTTGAGGCGCTTCGTAAAAGGACTAACCGAGTGAGTGACAAAGCAATGCGGTGCATGCCCGGCGAGCGGCGCGGCGCGGCGCGTGCAGCGAGCATGAGCCATCGGCGGCGGCCCGCGAGAGCGCGCTATAAATACTTCCCTATAAAAATACTACGTCTTCTCGGAACTTCCGCATAAAGCCAGGGGCTCACGATTTATCGAATTTTTTGCGTACATCCGTCCTTACTGATAAAACTAGTTTCGTGCTTATGGAGCGACAGAGGGCTTCGCATCGATATCGTCTGATGACGATTACAGAAAACTTTTCTGAATGCAGTAATAGTTTCAAAGTAGAGGTTTTGTACTTAATTTCTATTTCATTCTACAAACAAATCACTATCGCTCTCTCTGAATCAGTATCGCTTGGTTGCTACCAAGTGAATCGAAAGTTACAGTCCAAAGTTATATTTATTTACAAAACTTTTTACTCGGACAGAAATAAGTAATTTCTGTTGAATTTCACAGCGAATCTATTGATGAGCGCGCGATCGGATCGAGCGCATGAGTCACGCCGCGAGGCTCGCCGGAAGGCCCTTCCGGCACCGAACACGCTACACGGTGACGATAAGACTACGTGTCGTGGCGTTGGTCGACATGTATACCATCTAGTACACTCTACTCGTGTATATCTTCGTCAGACTTCAAATTGTTTCCTATGTCGAGAGTTTATTAATTAAAAAATTGAAAGCCTGACCAGTAAAGACCAACACACACTCAGCACTCAGTTTACACACCACACTAATTTTCACTATTACCACTGTTTTTTTTTTGAAAATCTGTAATGTTAGGGTTACTTACCAAGATTTTATTAGCGCTAGTTTGGGACCGTAAGGCCATTATTAATGTATTTTTAAAGTTGATGCAATTATGCTAAAAAACTTTATTCGCTTAGGCACACATATGTATTTTAAATATTAAGTATATTTTTCATCATCATCATCATCTCAGCCGAAAGACGTCCACAGCTGGACATCGGCCATTATATTATTAGAAGTACTTAAATTAAATTTTAATACTTATATATTATTATAGTATCAGCTGCTCAGTAATTAAAGAAACTATGATTAGGCTACTTAGATTAGATTTTCCTAGATAATGCTAATAGTTAGAAAGTTTTAACAAATAAGATCCATAATGATATTGTCATTATATAATACTTTTACACATGGTGTACACAAAAATGGACCTTATGACTTGCATGGTTGCTGCTTAATTCATGAATCCCCGACCGGTCTCATAGGACCGCGCTGTTATTGTCTTACTATTGTGTCTCGTTTCGCGGGTATTGATAGGTTAAGGTGTACTTATGTCTGCTTACGCCCGTTTTCAAATAACCTATCTATCTACAGTTGCAGCTACTAAAGATAAACAAATCTATCCTTTTGCCCTTACTTGCTTTCCTATAACCTACCGACGGGTAACATTTCCTACCAAAGTTGTGGATTGATAGATAGAATCTTACTGTTTATCGGGGATAGCTATCTATCTATGAACTGCGGTAGGTTATTGAAAACGGGCGTTAACCTGTACCATTATGGCATTATGAAGTATAACAGAAACTAAACTGGTGCGAAAACCTTCTGCAGACTTTCCTTAATTTTGCGCTTTCTACCAACACGTACTTCAGTCAGTCAGAGCTTCTATTGTCTGACCCATATTTCGCTCTTTATACGAGTATTTCTAAGAGGGGTCAGGTAACATAGGGCACAGACCGTACTACCGGGTACCACTTGACACTTTTTTTTGATGTAGCACATCTTCCTATGACTTCTCAAACTCTAGGGTGAAGCGAGAGGGCGTCTAAGAATTTTAATGACTGAAATCACTTTTGACACACAAACACATATTGACCAGTTAGTAGGCGAATATATGTAATTGTCACTCTATTTATACACGAGTAGGCATCACAAGCGAGCTTACCTAAATCACAACCGGATGAGTCGTCGCATGACTACCGCTGTTATCTTCAAAGTAGGCATAGTTATTTATTTGCATGGTAACATGCCATCGGAAATTAACTGCTTACGCGGTGTGATGGTAGGCTCAGTGATCCATCATCCCAGCTGACATTTAAAGTCTCGTTTAATGGAACATTTCCGCCGAAGTGCGCGGACGCATTGCTCCGATTGTCGACGCACAGGTCAAGGGTTGACCTTTTATTGTTCGGGTATCGATAAGCGTGGCGCCGCTGTCAACACACATCACTAATGTAAGGCTATTACGCTTGAAAGCTATTACTCCTCGAACTAAAATGGAAAGTTGCAAAACAAACTGATCGCTGGCAAAAAATATACGGTGTGTTTTATATTTGAAACGCTGGCTGTTTAGTTTTTTAGCTTTTGGATTCAGATTTTAGAATCCATATAGAGTTTGAATGTTCACATTTGATTTCCGATTTTTTTTCGAAGTTCACAAAGCTGTCTTCAATATCGTCATTGGCTCTCATTAGATGACATGTGGCATCCCTTATAATATATTGAAGGTTTCCCTGTGGACGTTACATCTAGTCCAATCTAATGCGTAAGGCATAGCAGGGCGCCGGAAGCTCGTCGCGTGGTTCGGAGTCGTATACCGGGAGCGAGCACCCCCGCACCGCCCGCCACACCGCCCCCCGCTCCCCGCGCGACCCGCCGCACCCGGCATCTCCCTCGAGGTGAATGAACGTCTTACAGCGGATTTTCTATTATGTATATTAGTTATGCTTAACCAATGTTACTCACATTACATTAAAATACGATTATGATTATTGTTTTTCGTCAAACCTAACGTTAACAGCGTAAGCTTTTTCAGTCTCAAGATTTTTGCAAGATCTGAAGAACTTTGCCAAATTTTAGCATTTTTTCTAAATTTAACTGTACTCAATACGCGTTTTCCGGTGAAAAACCCCAGTTTCCTTAACCAGTCTAAAATAAGAGTGTTTGGTTGTTATAGTAACATAAGTGTTATTTGTTTTCGGCTTAGCGGGCGCGCGGCGGGGCCGGGGCGCTCCCTAGTCGCGCCCGGCGCCCGGCCCGCGCGGCCGCCAGGGCAGTGACTCATCCACATGTCAGCTGTACGCGCACATTTTGACAATCAAGCCCCATTTTACATACAACAAGCCCTGTTCTAATTAAAATTAACTTTATATATTTTTCTATATTATCACTACATAGTATAAAACAAAGTCGCTTTCTCTGTCCCTATAACCGTATGTATGCTTAAATCTTTAAAACTACGCAACGGATTTTGATGCAGTTTTTTTAATAGTTATAGTGTTTCAAGAGGAACGTTTATGTGTATAATACATGCATAATATAGTAGAGTAACACTGATAAATTTGCACCCGTGCGAAGTCTGGGCGGGTCAATAGTTATTTACATATTCATTTAATATTATTTTAAATTAATATTTGCTTCATTTGTACGTTATACGCCTCAGACTATCCCATGTATTATTTTTATTTGTCTGGTAGATATCGCTGTCAGCGATAAGACCGCCATTGTACCCAAAGATTTAAGTTTTCACAAGTTATTACTTCTTTTGGTGTACAATACAGTTTATTCTATTCTAATCTATTATTAAATGTGTATGCAACAAGATGTAATGTAGGTACATAATAATCCATTGTTCGCATTATGTAAGGTATTGATTTGAGTGTCGTGCTGCGAGGCAGTGTTTGGCGGCGGCGTCAGCTTTGGCGAGAAAGTACTTAAGACGCCGCGTAACGAGGAAGTTCGGTACGGGACGCACTTACTTATTGTAATATCTTATTGATTTAATTAAATTTTGTTGTATCTTTTCTAATCACGTCCATAGAGCCATTTTTTAAACTATTTAACTAATTACTTTGCGTTAGTTTATTAAAAAAACTTCCTTATAAACATATGCTGACTCCTAAATAATAACAATAAAATGGATTGTATAACGTCTAATATAGATACATACTTCTTAATCATTTCCCACGAAGTTAAATTAGCAAGCGTATTTGTGTGATAAAACACATTGTCATTTTGCCAAAATGCTTATCTTCAGGAAAATAACAAATAAGTGATTTTAAGTAGACTAGAAGTAGAATATGAAATTACTAATTGTAAAGTTTTTTTTAATTCATGAATCCCCGACCGGTCCTATGAGACCGCGCTGTTATTGTTTTACTATTGTGTCTCGTTTTGTGGGTATGTGATAGGTTAAAGGGATCAACCAAGTAATGCTTTGTGACTTCAGCCTTATGAGTACCATGAGCCCACATTCTACCCATTTGAATACACATATTTTCATTATAGAGACCAGTAGCTTTGTAAATTTATATATTAATACAAGCTTCTACCAGCGGCTTCGCCCACATGAAAGTAGAAAATAAATAGCCTATGTTACTCAGTGAAGATGTAGCTTTCTAATGGTGAAAGAATTTTGAAATCGGTCAAGTAGATTTTGAATTAAATCATTTCATACAAACAAATAAAAAATATAACTTTCCACTTTATAAAATTAGTATAGTTAAGTAATATTAGCAAAACAAACCATTTTTCTTTCTGTAAGAAAAGGATCCCAAACCAGTCAAGTAGTTTTTGAATTAAATCGTTTTGATACAAACAAACAAAAAATCAAATCTAATAATATGTAATATCAAAAGAAACAAAACATGTTTTCTTTCTTTCTTTAAAAAAAAAGTTACTTCCTGAAAGGGTCCCGTTTGAGTGAGTGTTACGTCGCCTATTTTTGCTAGTTTTTCTCCCCGATACTGCATAGTGCACCGACCAGGCTATTCCTGCCAATTTCCTGCGCAGTGTCACTGAAAATTGAATCAGTGTCGACAACACGGCAATGATGTCAATCCTTTTGTTTTCAAAATAATGCTAACGCTTTGACAACGCTGATTCGGTTTTCTTTTGATCGCTAGCGCACTGTTGCTTTGCACACTTTTCCGACGTTTTGACGTTACAGTTTGTAGGTTGAAATTTTACTGGTACTGTGTTTGGTTTTGATTATTTCATGTTAATTAGTAAAGGATTAATAGAGAGGGACCTATTATGGATAAATTGCAGACACTGGTCGAAAATGTATTACATTATTTCAAGATACCGGATTTTAGTTTTAAGAACAAGGGGTTACAATGGGTATCATAGATACCTATTGTATTATTTGCCGTATGTAACGTTCTAAGTAGCTCGCCGTCGCCGCGCTCGGCGCGTATTGTTCTTAGGGTGTCTCAAAGAAATGCAGCAAAATCGGGCCTAGTTGGGTCGAAGCCCGCTAGGGTCACGGAAATATTTCAAAGAGATACTAACTACTAGCATCACTCTTCTCTCTGACTTGGTCTTGGAACATAAAGGGCAACTAAAGGACACAGATGTATTAAAGTCTGGCAGCCCTTCTCGCTCTACCCTAGACAGGAAATCTTTGGATGATTGCCCACTTTAAAAGTAGAAAAATACCCAATATTTACAGCAACAATACTTCTGTGACCCAGGCTTATAAAGTTATAAGCCAGAAGTCAGGCTGTTCCATTAGTGAAGTAAGAGTCGGAAATGTATTAAAAACCAATAACTTAGGAGCACTTAGGAACCAAGGTTGTATAGGTGTAGTGTAGTGCTAACAATGCTAGCCACTGGCGCGGTCTGCATCGTCGTCGTACGCCGTATCGAGTTGCAGATCGAATAACATTGCCAATAACACAAACACTGGCTTTTCATGGACAGCCTTTATTGCATATTTCATGTACTGCGTCTATTTTAAAAATAAAAGGATAGAAACTAACTAGGTAACATATTTATTTATTTATTATATACTTTAATGGACACCTCCACGGATATATACATACTACTACTCCTATTTACTCCTCATACTGTGGACAGGATAAATATTTTTTCAAAGTAAGTGTACCACGAGTGGTCTTATTGCACGCATAGGGCAATCTTTAACAGAAAACCTTAGAATGCGCTGCAAGAAAGGAAATATAGATTTGGGGCGGTCAGTGTACAAAACATACATACATATCAACGCATAGCCGAAACTAATGGAACTAGAAGCGTGAAATTTTGCATAAGGTTTCCTTTTATAGACGTAAACGAAAATTCACCCCCTAAGGAAATGAAATGCGGGTCCAAAAGTCCATACAGGAGAAACCTTTCAAGCGGAGGTAGCCGCTGGCAGAAGCTAGTATGTAATATGTCTCATTTCAGCCAAAAGACGTCCACTGCTGGACATAGGCCTCCCCCAAGCGTTGCCACGACGACCGGTCATGTCCGTCTCGAACGTATAATATAGGTAATCTACTCTAATATGTATAATAAAGAGGTAAAGTTTTTTTTTGTTTGAGGTAATCTGTGGAAGTACTGGTCCGATTGCTAAAAAATTTTCACCAATAGAAAGCTGCTGTATTCCTGAGTGACATAGGCTATATTTATGTACGCGGGCGAAGCTGCGGGCTAAAGCTAGTATAATATATGTTTATGTGTACTAATTGATATCCACGTTTCGACCACCGCTTTGCGGTTAACATCCGTCTATTTACTATTGATACACAAACATGAACATGAATTTGCGGGCGTGAAATCGGATAATCGGTGACGTAGGGCTTGCTTTGATATGTAATTAGTTTATTAGGGAAAACGTATCGAATGGACCTGTGGTATAGACTGTAAAGCATAATCAAAAAATTAATATTTTTGCATTTTTCTGACAGTTAATATTCTCCCCACAATAGTAATTACTGCTAATGAAGGCAAAGACGGAATGGGAGTGCGTTAGTCTGTACCTAGTACTTAGTCTGACACTGACAGCTCCGCCCAGACCGGGAGAAGTTATATTGATAAAATATTTGTAATCACTGCTATGTCGTAACTGCGTTCATGTACCTAAGTAGTCACATACAAAAATTAATAATGAAATATGGTGTCTAATTTGAATTTATGGTGCAGATACACTGAATCGAACAGACTGACTTTGGAATCCTTGGAGTTAGAAACTTAAACGCAGAACACTACGTGTTGGTTTCTGGTTTCCTAAGCCAATAGTGGTTAAAGCTCACCCCTTCTCAGGGTGAATAGCGTTTGCTCTGAACCAAAGTAGTGACAGGCCGGTTAGTTTAATCTCTAACTAAACAGAGTGTAATGATTTGTTTAATCTCTTCCCGATCCTGTAAACTGTCCATTAAACAATTAATGGGAAAATAATTAAGTTTTGCATGGAATAATATCCATTGAAATGTTCATATAATTATTTATAACTAGGCCGTGGCTTCGCTCCTGGCAACTGACTACCTACCCTACCCTTACCTAAGTTAAAGAACCTTCTTCTGACAAAAATAAACACAACAAAAAAGAATTAGCGAAATCCGTCCAGCCGTTCGTTCCCGCGTGACGCCGATGCTAAGGAAAATAGGGAATAATTTTTATATAATATATTATACAGTTTTTTTACAGAAGGCTTTATTTTGGGAATTAAGTATGAATTCCTTGAAAAGAGTGTATTTCCGTAGAATAGAAAAAGTTTGGGTAGAATCTAAAATAAACCACCCATTTTCGTCACATTTTTTTCTTTTTTTTATGTTACATTATGTTCATAATAAAATCACACAAATATTATAAAGGCGACAGTTTATGAGTTTGGGTTTCAGTGTGCATGTTTAATACTATTTCACGCTAGACCTGTTGAAGGGATTTTGATGAAATTTGGTACAAGTTACACGAGCATACTATTTTCTGAAATTTGTAGTACTTATGACATTTTATATACTCAGAGTATTGTCTATTGGGATATATTATATTAACACGCGGGCGAAGCCGCTGACAGCAGCTAAATAAGCTAATGGTTAAATGAATTCAATCATAGTTTTTTTTTAAGGTTGGTAATCATAAATGTGACTTCTCAAGCTCTGGGCGGAGCGGGAGGGCATGTCACGTCTGACTTCTACTGACTAAAACCGACTCCTGTCCCTTCTTTGCCTTAATTCTAGGGTCCCGAGGTCGTCTTTCTTTCAGCCAAGGGCCTTAGTAGACTTCGACCCTGCCGGGCCCCTACAGTTTGATGACACATAGTTTGATATAGTAGTTTCTGTTTATCTACCTGTCTTTATGTCAATGTAGCGCGACTATGTACTTAGTCCTGTCCTGACGGCTATGTGATCGATCAGTCCTGATTCGGTACAATTAAATTGAGACACATTACCAATTTAGCCGTATCGTAATGTGTCCGCTACCGTGTTTTTGATAATTGCTTGGCGAAGGCTCGCTGCGATTATATCGACTGTTAGATGTGTCGAGCATATCGACGGATATCTGAGGCCTTAGTTCAAGTTGTTTTTACGTTAACGCGATTGAAACGTTTACTGTTTGGTTCTCTGATTGGTTAAGATCTCGAAGCAGTTCAATTGGTGTGGCAAACGTCATAAACGGGTCGACCGCGTTAGCATAAAAGTAACTCGCACTAGTTACTCAGACAAAATTAATATTACGTTCAAAATTAAGTAATTTCGTTTACTTTTTTAAAATCTGCTCTAAAGGAAGCAGCACCTTTTGATAACTGTACTTCACTTTTCGACATGAAAATACGAAACCACTTAGTGTAATAAATAAGTACGTATCCTTTTTACCAACATCAAAACAGATGGTAAATACGTACTTACTTCGAGGTATAATAACACGCGTTTGAGCTCATGTTCTACTATAATCTTTCATGTAGTTAATACCAGGTTTTAACAAGCAACAAAAGAGATCTGACATTTTTTTGGTAGTTTATCTTCATAAATTACAGGAGAAACTGACTGACTGACATATCGACGTACAGCCGAAAGTATTGGAGCTAGGAGCATGAAATGTTACAAAAGGTTTCCTTTTAAGACGTAGGTGAGTTTTTCCAAATTCGTTCCCTAGCGCGAAGAGCGAGAGAAGTCATTCTGATGATAAAATGTATTTTTATGGTGTACAATAAAGAGTATATGAATAAATAATAATACCCCACTTGAAAAAAAACCCCTAAGGGAGACGAAACGAGGTCTAAAGTTTGTAATAAACCTACTGTCGTGCAAGCGAAGCCGCTGGCAGAAGTTAGTTTTATAATAAAGGGATTATGCCCTGTAGGTAACAGCTGTTGCGTGTTTACGTTGAATTGTTGGTTGTTAAGCCTTGAGCGGTTTTCACACGGAGTCATCTTTATTCATCTTACAGGACAATGGGAAATGAATGGCTTTGATTGAAAATATCTTTAAGAAAACTTGTTTTAAATTGAAACAAAACAGATGAATAATGTTGGTATTTATGTGTATACTTGCGACCCACTCCCGGTTTTACACGGGTGCTATATTATGCATGTATTATAAATATAAACCTTCCTCTTGAATCACTCTATCTATTGACAAAAAACCGCATCTAAATTCATTGGGCAGTTTTAAAGATCAAGAGAAGTTTTAGAGAAGATGAATGTTTAGTTCATGAATCCGCGACCAGTCCTATGAGACCGCGTTGTTATTGTTTTACTATTGTGTCTCATTTTGCGGGTATGTGATAGGTTAATACATAGGGTCAGACAGACAGACAGCAGGAAGTGACTTTATAAGTACTATGTAGTGATGAAGTGGCTTCAAAGTAGTACAATTGCGAGCCGATATTGGATAGTAAAATGCAAATGAGGACCACCGCTCGCGTTGGCAAAGGGGAAAAGCATTTCAGCGCAGCGCTGGCAAACATAGCAAGTTGACCTACCCTAACCGCATCACAGGCGACCAGTAGGGCTCCGTAATAAACTAACAGAGCACAGCCAGGAATTACTAATGGTCTATTCCTAAATGCAAGCGAACGGAATTTCACTAGTTTAAACTCAGGCGTACTGCAGGGAGGTTGCAAACACGGAGCTACTGAATGTTTCGGAAACTAAGTTAACACCCACTCTGGGTTTTAGTCAGTAAAAGTTACTTCCTCTCTTGGTATGAATTTCGGCATCCTTAAAAACTTACTCATCTAAACTCTGATCACTTTCATCTCATCATCTCTCATCTAATATAACAAAGAGGGAAGATTGATTTTTGTTTGTTTTATGTATATTACAATATAACTCAAAAACTAGGCAGGTACTGGAAAGATTTGAAAAATTATTTCAGCAACATAAAGCTATATCCTCACTGAGTTACATAGTTTAATACATTATATTTTTAACATACACGTAGCCGGTGGCAGAAGCTAATAAATATTAACTTCATTAAATCAGCCAAAAATTTATTTTACACCTCGACATTATAAATCTCGTTAAGTTAATTCTTTTAACGCTGTTAGTGTAGATGAGCGGCCATCATGGCGATAGTAATTACGATGCGTTACCGATGAGCCGCGACCATCGCATCGCTGATGTTTAATCGATGATGCACCTTACATAATTGCAAAATGGCGACGTTCTACTGAATAAAATAATACATTTTTATGTTTTTTTCTTTTGTCTAAAGGGGAGATTTTTTAAGAATATGTATCATTCTTCTTCTTTTCATGTCGATGTAATCTCACAATATTTTTTTTTGCCCGTTATTTGGCCACCTGTAAGGCTCTGTTGCTATTGGCCTCATCTAGATCCTGTAAAGTGCAGGTGGTACAGGATGGCAAGCCGCATGTCCTGGGTGTAAAGTATGTATAATTAGAATTACTTATAATTATTTCTGTCGCTGTTGTAAAAATAGGTTTCTCCTTACCAATTTGGACTACCGATTCATCCCCTTATGGGGTGAATTTTGAAAAATCCTCTCTTAGGGCTCGCCTACGTCACAAAAGGTATAAAATAAAATTTTGCACAACGTTTTTTGTGCAAAATTTTACGCTCTAACTAGCTCAACAACAGTTATTGCCATCAACTGCTTTGGACTGCTTGAGATGACGTGATCATCTCAAGCCACCCATGTGATCTTTGGTATTTTTGATGATGACTCAGAGAATGAATGACTGACTGCATGATGTAGCTAAATGCATAAACCAAGCGAAGACAAAACAAAAAGAAAATGGGACTGCGCAATGTCATCACAAAAATTACCATTTTTGGAAAGAGTCATATGACTGTGTTTGTGTGGCCATATACCTGTCTATATTTTCTGTAAGTTGGGACGAAGTTGATACTGCAAGTATGTGATATGGTCTAATCGGGATTAAGAAAATTCGACCGCACGATTTGTTAATAACCGGATTGGTTCTTTTAAAGAAAATCTTTTTGGTTTTGAAGGACAAACACTTTGACTTTTTACAATAATTAGCACGAGTGCACCTGGCGTGGGCACGAGATGAAGGACGGGAGACGACTGACTGGATGAGTAGGCTGGATGTTTTGAGGAGTCGAAGAGTCAGGGAGTTTGTCTCTCATGTTTAAGGTAGCCATACATGCTAGGGTATACCTGACAGGTTTACCTGTACAGTTATACCTGCTGGTAAGATTGAGATGATTTGAGGACATTCCTGCAGTTTTGAAAAATACCTATACGCTCCGGTTTACCTGTAAACCTCAACCGTACTGGCAAACCTGTCAGGTATACCCTAGCGTGTATGGCTACCTTAAAAGGTAAAATTCAGTCTATTTTCTTTGTTCACGGTTTTTCTTTCAATTTTTTTCAAGAGCAAGTCACCGAGAAGATTGTAAGTTGTAACCTATTAATTACTTTGGCTATGCTTGGTATTCCTTTGTACTACTTAGTAGTTTATTAACACAAAACAGTTAGGAGTGTTAGGACGGTTACAATGGGTGTTTATTTTGTGATAGCTAACCATGTTATGCTTCTAGCAATGGAGGTATGTATGAATAGTACAGGCTCTTACTAAGTGTATGATAATATTCACCTTCATATTAATGGTCGCATCATTGTCGTGAGTTTGGTACTAAAGAAACATATAATAGATTGTTGTATCAACCTAACTAATGATAATAATCGGTTTTATAATAAAACAGTTAAAATTATCTTTATTTTTCAAGACTGACTCTAGAAGTCGATCCAAGGCAGTCAACGGTGTTTTGAATATTGCAAAAACTAAAAAAAAATGAATTAACAAATCCTTCTAAATTTAAAATGCCTAAAAAGTACCCTTCACCACACTATCACCTTTAAAATAAAATAAAACGGGTTCAGTTAAGCCACGTGCTCTTCAAATTGAACCGTCGTGTTACCGCGACCGACGTTTTCGGCGCAATCCACGGATATAGTTTATCGGATCGGATATCTGTGGCACAAACATTTACTAAATACAAATCTAAGCACAGAGATATTCTGATTTTCTGCCCTGACTGTCATATCCTAAAGATTTTATCTCTCTGAAATTACCTAGGTTATAACTGATTTTACCACTGTGGTTGTAATGTAATTTATTAATGCTGTATTAGACAATAGGTAGTGTTTTCCAGAGAAACAAAATTATCTCAAGGGAAACATACCACTGAAATAAAAAGTTTTCTACGTTCGATTCAGGTTCAGTGTCATTTAAAGCCGTTTAGTTGTACGAATGTATTCCATATACTCGTACCTACAAAGAATAGAAGCATCATACAACCTTCGCCGTTATAATATCTAGGGCCTATTTCACCACCTATGATTAGGTTTCGAGTATCTTACATGACAGATAATTTCATACAAATTCTGTCAAATTTTTGAATTTATTCAGTGAGTAGTGCCTACTCGGACATTGTGAAACAGGCCCCTAGTGTTATAATTGATTATTATACTTAATACATTACTCTTAGATCAGCATACTTTTAGATTACTGTATCCAAATTCCAAAAGTGTGTAACTGGAAACACCTTTACAGCAGCGAGCTCATTAGCTCCATCAGCTAATTACAAACTTTAGATAACGTGTAAGAGAATTTCCATTGATAGGGAGGATAACGCAGTTACCCTCACAACGGATAACAGCATTACTCGCTGAAGTAACCCGCTACGTTGCCGCGTTGGACGGTTTTCACACTGCGGTTATGTTTCAGCCCGCCGGTTATAATCGAGTTGAACACTTTGCACTGAATTTAATTTCGATCGGGTGCTGGTAAACTCGTAATTTTGCGGAAAAAATGAAAGATTGAAAAAGTTTTACATTAGCTTTGAAAAATGTGCAGATTCAGGGGTCTCTCTGCTATGTGAAACATTTAGTGAGGTATTTTTTTTGCCTTTTTAGGGCTCCTTAGAAGGGAAAAATTATACACTTATTGGATCACTCTGTTGTCCGTCAGTCTGTCATCATTATATAAGTTGGTTCGGAACCCTCAGTGTGCGACTCTGACTCACACGTCTTGTCCGGTTTTTAATTATTGTTAGGCTCGCTTTTGATTACAATCTAAACTAGGTAAGCAAAGTTGTGGTCGACGATGGAGCACGCTTGCCTAAAAGTAATCTTTTCACTCTTGACTCAAAGATCCCTACGATTCCTTTTAGGGAACACAGACTCCAGCAAAGAATTCCACTTATTGCTAAAATTTATTTTCGTTTCTTTGCTGTAGGTGAATGATAATTTGTTAATATTATCAACAGTTCCATTTCATTCATATCTATTTTATTTCTTTATCGTTTCTTTTATACTAGGTAGGTACCTACTATTCTAGTGCTACTAGGTATTACTATTCTCTTCTTTTCCACCACTTCTATTTTAGTGTAAGTACGATAAAGTTTATTCTATTATGATATCAGAATTCTCAGAAAGGCGACATTCTAGCGAGGTCGAGTTGATCGTGGGTTCGAATCCAATAAGGCGATTTTCATGGTGTAAATTATTTCAATACCGTAAAAAGCTTTTTTGATGACAGAGGTATACCTGTGGGTATACCAGTTATGTCTTAGAAGTTTACAACTAAAGAGATGTGGCATCTAACAATGGCTATAATCCGCTTGCGGTTTGAGACCACATTCGCAGAAGTACAAGCCTTCGATTATTGATGCGATAATTTCATTAGATTGTGCCTTAGATGATTATTATGATGGATAGGTACTAAACATCCACAGCCCCATGAATCTTAACACTGGCACAAAAAATACAACCCAGCAAAATTCTCACTTAGCTGTAATAGGTGCCCACTCGAACGAAATGCAACAGCTATCAATTTTATCATTTACTTTTCCATTTCGCAATATTCTCGAGGTTTCCTCGATCGCTCACTTTATTCGATTTCGTGCATTTTCCGCACGGTTCCAGGGGACATGCGAAAAGTTGCATCACGGCCTGGCGACGTAAACTAATCAACTGTCGATTGGGTTCTGAACCCGCTGTTTGGTTCCGTTAACTTTGTAAAGTGCCGACAACTGTTCGCTGTCAACTCTCGTACGACTACGTACTAATATTTTTTTTATTTCGCCATTTAGAATAACGTCGGTAGGTACTAGTGAACAAAGCTTCGGGTGTTTTATAACAATTTGGTACATCTGGCGTGCTTGTCAATTGGTCACGCGGCCTACTAGTATACGAGCCGAGCAAGAACATTACGCCATCTCAGTTATAACAGCTGTTTTATTCATAAGCTACCAAATGTTTATTATATCCGTGTCGACTGGCTTTAGCACAGTTTCAGACGCCTTTATTGAAATACGAAGTTTGAAAAGAAACTCCTTTAATAACGTCGGTGATTTTGTAAACAGTAAATACGAATAGCGAGCCATGTACCCACACTACCCACCCTCGGGCATCCAACGCTTAGAGAGTTGCAAGAATATCATTTGAATAAACGAGACACCCACGGAATAGTTAAAATGTGATTGGATAGCGAAATAAAGGCTAGCCCAGGAGAATGCTACATTCTATAAGGTGCGTGAACTATGTACAGACACGGTTCATGTTTGAAAATGATTATAATGAGGACGAGATAAGGTTCTAGGAACACATAGAAACACTAGTCAGTACAGGATATAGGTAACTAAGTAGGTACACACAGACATTTCTAATATATTGCACACTTCCTGTGCTACTTAGCTTGTAAGACCTAGCTATCTACTTAAGAGAATTTGTATCTGTTATTTTTTTTTAACTTAAACCTGCATACCTAGTTATGAGGTAAGATGGTAGGTAGGTTTACCTCTAAAAATATTTACTTATACTTAAATGCACTGTAGTTTTTAGTAAGTATATATTTTATGCATTTGTAAATTTTTTAATGACAAGAAAGGTACCTATTATTAAAATTTAAATAAATTAAATGTATAAGTACCTAGGTGGTAAGGTACTTACTGCAGAATTTTACACTCGTTTTTATGCTCTATTAGCAAATTAAGCATGCGTACATAGATCCACTAAATTAAACGCCCGGTGCGTGAGTTCTCAAATTAAGAGGAACCTGTTAAATTTAATTTAAGAACATCCTCTATTAGCATTAACACCGATATAACAAAATTAAGGACAAAATTGAAAACATAAATAATCGTCGACTTATCACAACAAGAAATGGAACACTTACCAGTTTCCAGATACCGCTCCAAGATTGTGAATAACAAACATTCCCAGTCTAATTGCACAGTATTAGTAACAGAGAAAATGTCTACAATTTAATGGTTCACTTTTGAAAATGTTCACGTTGTTTTAAAGTCGTCGGTCGTGCACATTCCGTGAATAGTAGTCGGTGCGTAAAGATCGTACGTCCGCAGCGAGACTCGGCGCCGGTATCATGCCCGTCCGATACCTAACTCAGTGTCGGCGGCGTGTAGGCGGAAGCGTGACTTTGTATACCACGCATTTTGTACGATATCAAGCTGCGCATTAGATTTTCGCGGCCAGCGCCATCTAGTAGAAGTGACCCGTTTTATATTGGAGCGTTGCCCACCGCACATGGTCGCTAAACAAGTGCTGACAGCGCCATCTGTGTTTTACAGTCGGTACTTATATAGTCGTCGAGACAGTGTGTGTGTACCTATAGTTTCATGTCGTTCATTTTAGTACCGTGAACTAACACCAGGAGGTGCTTGGTACTGCTTTCTAATGGAAAAAGTGTTCAAAAGAAAGTTGTAAATTAAATTGATGTTAAATGTGACTAGTCTTTATCGACTAGATATTTTTTACTGAATTAATATTCTATTTGATCTCTAAACAAGTGGACCATACGTAGAGATTTTCTATAGTTAATTGATTTTTACACGCTTGTTCCTCTTTACTTACTTCTTTTCTTTTTTACTTATTGGCAAATGGATGCGATTAGGTTTTTATATTATCTGCTGGAAAATTAGTTTTTTGTAGGCATTATTCCAAAAACATGCTTTTTAAAATATTATCACAAAAAAGTTTAAATTTCGATCAAAATTCTTTTCCTAAACTTCGTTTTATAATCCCACATAATAATTTGACATTTTACTTATACTGGGTTTAAGTTTAAATAAAAAAAATATCCCACTTCTACTTCTATGATTTTTTCACTATTTAGGTTTTATTACTATCGCTGTTTATTAGTCTCACTAAAAATTTCAATTATAATATTATTATTGATTTTATAATTGAAATTGGTAGCAATTTTCGGCGATATGACCCAAGCGGTACATTTTGTCTTCCACTTTAATAATGTGATGCAGTATTTTAATTTTAAATTCTTATTAGACTCTAATATAAACAAACACTATCGTATCTTGGTCCTACTTTCGTTGACGGTTGTATTACTAAAAAAACCGGTTCAAAAAATCAAATTTTGAGACATCACGTTTATCAAAAAGCTAGCAACATATTTTTGGTGTTTGTTAAATATCAAACACCAAAAATATGTTGCTTTTTTATTATCTGGGATTAAAAAAAGTAGTTTAGGTACTTTTAGAGGCGAAATAGTGGGTAGGTTTATATTACATATATTTATTTTTTAAGTGTTATGTGTTATGTTGACTCATGAATTCTTAAGGGTAGCGAGTAAGGGCTTATTTCACCACCTATGATTAAGTTTCGAGTATCTTACTTGGCAGATAATTTTATACAAATTCTGTTCCATTTTTGAATTTATTCAACAAGTAGTGGCTATTTGGACATTGTGAAACAGGCCCTTAGTGTATTAAAATCATACACTAGGGGCCACCTACATCAAATTACCTAAACCAAAAGAAACTTAAATCCTATAATAAATATTTCCCGATAAACAGACAAACGTTCAACGTTGAGTGCTATTTACAAGCCAATTTCATATCTCAATAGTAGCAAATAACATTTATTATGTATTTATTCGTTTATCCTTCCATCCATCTTTCAGCAATTGGGAACTTGCCAGACATCCTATGTTTCTTTTTTTTTGTCAAATGCCTAGTTTGTACTAAAGATTAAAAAAAACTTTTTTGATAACCACGTCAAAATTTGTTATAAAATTAGAAAGCAGAAAAAATTAAACACAAGGTACATACGACAGTTTAAAATAACACGAAAGAAGAAAATAAAAAAAGAAGCATAAAGTACAGTTCTGTGCCCCACGGCTGCAACCAAACATATCCAGTTCAGGATGAATCCAGCGTCACGTAGCTATACATAAACCAGGCCCTGGCTGCGATCCCACCTGATGGTAAGCAGTGATGCAATCGTTAATGTTGAGGCGCACTAATTTATTAGGAGCCTATTCCCTCTAGTCTTGAAGACACCAAACGTATAATTAAACGGGAAAACCGTAGCAGTCAATTTGCCCCAGTCCTTCGATGTACACAGTATAAACGACGAGGCGAAAGGGTTCTTCCGAACCGTAGAGGTTTCAACATAACGACGTACCTACCTAAGGGTGGATAATTATACCCATACGTCGGGATGTCCGATGATAGAAAAGTGATAGCAGACTCCAGGCTTGTAATTCCCACGCACACTCTCTACTATGTAACCTGTAAAACACTGTTACTCGGTAGGCTGGCTATCTTAAGCCTATGCTACTTTTTGTCCCCTTCTGTATTTTGGACTTTAGTATTAAAAATATTTGTATGAGGAATATTGGGCGCGTGGTAGGAAAGTCTCGCTGTCTCTTTCCTAAGCATGCAACCCAATGGCGGTTACGTCACATTGAAGTTTTTTTATCCTTTTTCTTTTACCTAATTGATGGTTTCTTCTCCATTAGGTTCAAAAGGTTTCTCACTTTAGTGCTTAATTTATAATATTTATTTATTTATGATGACGCAAGACGGTCTTTGGAACGCCTCCCACACTGTAGTAGCGATTAATTGG
Organism: Mythimna separata; assembly: GCA_030763345.1. Taxonomy (NCBI): domain Eukaryota; kingdom Metazoa; phylum Arthropoda; class Insecta; order Lepidoptera; family Noctuidae; genus Mythimna; species Mythimna separata. The sequence continues at coordinate 12,030,854 of CM061167.1, read as the reverse complement.
CGAAGGTCACAGGACTCTGATTAACGGGAGACGCACAGGACTGTTCCTTGTAGCGACACTTGGGAGACGCCTATCAAGCAGTGAACGTCTTTCGGCTGAAATTATGATTTATTTATTTTAATTGTGATCTTGGATAAAGTTACTTAAGACAAGAAAAAAAATAGTTTAGAATCCAATTAAGAATATGATTAGACCCATGAAGCTACTTTCCAACATCATGTCCGCGATGGAGTGGTAATCATCAAAGGAAAGCTTACGCAGCATCAGTCAGACTAGCATTCCCTGTAACCTGTATCTTATTCATGCTATAAAAATATAATAATTAAGTTAACAAAATCTTTGGTTCACATCGTATTGTATCAATTTTTTTAACTAGCTGAAGCGAGTAAAGCCGTTTCCGTAGCAGTTAGCGTAGTTGCTTCCGTAGAAAATTAGTGTAGCTGCCGGCGTAGCAGCTAGCGTAGTACCTATCCGTAGACCTTAGCGTAGTCGATCCTGTAGAAGCTGACATAATCGTAGTAGGCGTAGTCGGTCCCGTAGCATATGGCGTAGCTGCCCGTAGGCGGCGTAGCTTCCCGTAGGCGGCGTAGTCACTCCCGTAGCAGGCATAGGCGCAGTCGATAATTCGATTGATGTAACCGCTAGCGTAGTCGTAACATAACCACATCCATAGTAACTAGCGTAACCGATTATGTAGCAATTAGCGTACGCTTTGGCGTAGTCGCTAGCATAGCAACAAGCGTAAAAACTTGACGTAGACGCTCGCGATTAAACCAGGGCAGAGAATGAGTAACTATTATTTTTGAGTGAATAAATTTATTGAGTGCTGATTTTAAAATTGGTTTAATTGAATACTTCTACAAATTAAATGATAAGAAACCATTTAGTCGACTGACTTCCGCCCTTTTTGGTTGGTTAAAAAATATTTTAATACTAGATGAGTTTTGTTTTTCAAATTTGGCAGTGCCATAACTGGGGCGGTGTCAGCGCTGCCTAGACACAGAACGCAAACCCTGGATATTTATATTTATCGTGTACCTAGAGACGCGGCCTACCACGAGTGCCAACTACTCCGGGATTACAGCACCAATCAAAGGGGAAAAAAATGAACACTGAGCACCTATGATTGTATAGCTGTCGTATTTTTTTGGGATACTATTCTCCTCTAGCCTGCCGCCCTGTAACTTTATACATATATTGTGGGCAAGTGCGATCGGATACTGAGGGTTCCGTTCAAACTATCTTTTGTAAATATGTACCCTAAAAAACAAGAATTTTAATTTATTAAACTAATTAAAAACATAGTGCTAGATTTCCTTGTTTAGTTCACCCTTGCATTCTAAATACCTAAATCTTCGAAAATTATTACAAGAAAATTATTTAAGTGATATGGGTACCTACATGTCGTCAAGTTATGCAAATAGAAATGTATAGGGATAGGATAGGGGATTTTAATTTTTTTGTTAGTGCTTGGTTAGATCAAAACATTGTTAAAGGGGTGCAGTTATAAAAACTAGCACGGGGCGTATACGAGCCTACATTTGGCACTGTTCGGCAGTGCCCACTTTGAGATAAGAAGTCACAGTCTAAATTAAATAACATATTTTAAATATAAAGAATAATCTTTAACTGATAGGCTTGCTCTTGACCACTATCTCACTAAGTTCCTTTTGAATACATAATATGAAAGTCGATGAAAAATAGCCCTCAACTGGATTCGAAAAGTGGTCCAGACATTACCTTTAACTAACCTAACCTTTAGTTTCTAGAGCAATCATCTTGTTTAGACAAATACAAGAGAATCTATTTAAACTGTGGTTTAACAGTTAACTATAAACATAACGGTTCAAAGATACATATCTAAATTTTTGGAACCGTTCATAAAAACTGGATTATCACACAGTGGAAAAGTCCACGGGATCACAATGCATAGTGTGGGTGTTACCTTTTAGACAGAGGTGTATCACCGGGGGCAATGCTCCGAACAGAAGAATATAATGCAATGTCACCATCGATGGGAGAAGTTGCGATAAATAGGGATGGCGAACCAACGATACAAGTGCCAAACTAATTCGTAAACATATCGCCTGTAAAAAGACCCTTAACGAAAACGAAAACTCCATATTGTACTCATCACTTGGATAGTTTTTTTCTTTTAGAACATACCTACCTGGGAATTTACTGTTTCTGATATTGAAGGTTTTTTTTTAAAGATGGAAAAAAAGTTATTTCCTAGCAATATTTTTTGGTTATAGTTACTTAATTACATGTACAGAATCTGTAATTATCGGCTTAGTGATCGATCTTTTTCCACCTGTATATATACCTAACACGTGTGATAGCTACAGTGTTTCCTAATAACTACAACTTAGGAGTCTTTAAGTCAAGAGTGAATAGGGTTACTTCTAGGCAAGCGTGCTCCGTAGTTGGTCACATCATCGCTTACCATCAATCAGGTAAGATAGTGGTCAAACGCGAACCTATTCATAATAATAATAAAATATATACATATATATATACACTAATATAAGGAAACTTTTTAAATAAAAAAAAAACCATCTTCTCGCACTGGGCCTGCTTGGTCGATTACAGTCCATTCTCTCTCCTAGAGAGGAGGCCGAACACCAAACTGTGGGAAAATTATAAAGCTTAATCAGCTTATTATAAATCTGATTATGTTATATTATTAAAAATGGTACAATACGAAAGGTGCTCCTTGCCATCCCTACTGTATGCCAATCAGCTACCTATTATGTTCGAATGAGTCAACTCAACGCAACGGTAAGATGAGCATGCAATATCAATGACACTTAAAATTATTTTTTGGCTTCTGTGTTATGATTTTACCCCTCCCATTATTTATTAAGGTTTTTTTTCTTATTGGTAATTTTTGTTTAAAATACTTATTAGCGACTCACCCAAGTTTCACACGGGTTAACCAAATCTTTGATTCTTTCGCTTTTTTCTACTTTAACTTGCATGTGTTACATACCTAAATCTTCCTCCTGAATCACTCTCTCTATTGTTGAAAGTCGAATAAATATCCGTACAGTAATTTCTAAATTATTTTTTATAAATAAAAAAACAAATATGCAACTCGATCGACCAGCAATTTAGTGTCCAAAAGTACGCACTTTATTATGGTTGAAAAGTAGGGATTAAAAACAATAAAATAAAATTTTGGTGTTTTAGTTTAGGATTTATTTCTACGTAATTATTATTTTATTGTATACTACTGGTCTCGACAAACGCTGTCCCGAACGAGACCCGCTTTTGATATTTATTTACAAAGTTTCATCCAAATCAGCAAGTCGTTTATGAGGTAGAATTGACAAAGACACGTACAGAAAAAATATCTATATAAAATTTATACAGTTAAAATCTATCTTTATATTTAATTAATACATAGTGTACCTACTTATTTGAATATATTGCATAGTGTATTTCTTATTTATAATGTGCCATTAGTAATTAAGCTTCTAAAGAGATACTACTGAAATAGAACTCTCGATGAGGATTCGACCACAAAACAACTAAACAAGTAGTTAAGCAAAGAAAACACTAAAAATGGTTGGAAAACATCTTCCAATGAGGTTGTTAAACCTTTCCAAGTCCCATAAAGATGTGATATAGAGGGGGAAATGAAGATTTGATAGGTGATGTGAAGACTGATGGCAGGAAGCCTGCATGACATATCGACTGTGAACAGGCAATCGGTCCTATCTCAATTTTGGCAACTTTACAGGTTAAAGAGAAGACTGGTTCGCGTCATTAATTTAGCATCTGATTTAATTAATAAACAATCATGTTTTTTTAATATGTTTTATACACATCTTATAAACAAGAAAAGTTGGATAATATGCGTCCTTCTAGCATAAAATCGAGGCAGGACAATTAAAATAAAAAAAAGAGGTTGTAAGTTAGTACAAGTTGAATGAAGTCGATTCTGGCTTCGAAAAATGTTTCTGAGATGGGATTTTTTGCAACGCTGTTGAGTATGAAATAATAAATCGAATGGTATTAAAAAGGGAAATCTTCAAAAAATTAAGATAGGACCGGTTGCCAGTTCACAGTCGATATAAAGGTCTTGGATCCAGGAACTTAAAAACACCTTCATAACGGTTATTGAATTATAAGTGTTACATGTTGAATCTGTAACAGAATCAAATCTGTAACACTTATAAATGTGTTTAACCCAAAACACTTATAAAAGTGTTAACACTGTTAATAAGTGTAACAGGTAAACGTAGCCATACTTACTGTGCAACTGATAATTTCTGTTACATATATAAAAAATGCCTAAGGCATTAAGTCCGCCTTTGTACAATGTTTTTGTGCATAAAGCTTCAATAAATAAATAAATAAAAGGTTACAGTTTGATTCGGTAACATTATTGTATCTGTAACATTTAAAAGTGTTTTTCTGTTAAAACTGTTTTAAAAAACAGTGTTAAAACACGCTTGGATCTAAATGTGTGATCGCTGTAAGAGCATTCGTTGTACACGAAATATGATGTAATTTTCCTGCATTTACTACTTTTATCAACTCACACGCGTATTAGTACCACTTTTGTAATTAGGTACATCTTTGAACCTGAAGTTCGTAAAAGACCAGCTTTCACTAACTACGAAGGATATCCGTTCATTCTAATTAGCATCTTAATTTAAGCTACCAATTTACAGCCGTTTGTAATTGATATACCATCAAAACAAACAAGTATTTGTTTTCACAACACACTTGAATTAACAATGTTTATTTCTCCATCCTCTTTATAATTAGTGTCACATTATTCTCGATAAATTGAAACTAGATATTATGTTATTTACAAGTGTTTACGTGCTTCGATCAAGTTCGATCAATGTCTTTGTATTTAGGTGTAAGTGCGCTGCATAGGAAGGTCGCTGTAGCGAACATTTTAGCATACAGGTTGGTAAAAAAACTAAACTAGCTTCAAACTTCAGTTCAATTTCAAAACTCTCCTAGAGAGGAGGCCTGTGTCCCAACAATGGGAACATTATAAGGCCGATAATGCTATTGCTAAAGATTTCCAATGGTTATTGTGATGCATAAATGGTGTATTGTATCGCAAGCCTAGACTAATTTATAGTAAATCACAAGTATTTACACAACTGAACTGCAATACAATGTGCATCATCATCTGCCTAGCCTTTTCCCAACTATATTGGGGTCGGCTTCCAGTCAAGCCGGATTTAGCTGAATACCAGTATTTTACGAGGAGCGGCTGCCTACCAGACCTCCACAAGCCATTAACTGGGGTAACACGGTACTTCATGGCAAGACTGGAGTCAGATTTACTGGCTTCTGACTATCCGTAACGACTGCCAAAGATCTCCAAATGACAGCCGGGACCAACGGCTTAACGTGCTTTCCGAGGCACGGAGGAAACTCGTTATGTTAAGATGGTCACCCATCCACAGACCAACCTAGGCAAGCGTTGCTTAACCTTGAAGATCGACCTGTGCGGCTGTTATTATCTAGCCACGAGCTCCTCCTGCAATACAAATGTGCATTCAATGAAAAAGGTTACAAATCGGTAAAATGGAGATGTGATTTATTGTTGTTATAAATAGTTACTAATTACTATATACCTAGGTAGGTACTTTAGTGAAGCTTGCCAACAAGGCTGACTCGAGATACATACATATAATGTGTTTCATCTGCATTCTAATGTATTAACAAAGTGACTGTATTCTGTATCAAAAACTAAATACTTTCCAAACTTGATATGCAAAACTGTGTAAAGCCAAACATATTAATTTGTAAATAGAGGTAAAAAAATGAAATAGTTTTTCAAGGAATTAGGTTAGGCGGCCGTGTGCCTGAGACGCGTTATGGAATAATATTATGATCCCCCCTATTTGATAAAGGTGTTTGTAAATTAAAGCTAAAAATCATGCTAAACTATACTATGTAATAAAAATATTCGCCTGGGGAATCAACTGAATGCACTCAATCTCAAGATTCACCAATTATTAGTAGAAACAAATTCTATACTGGCGTGAATACACCTATTGTTTAGGTTCTCCAAATCTCTATAAATTACAGTACCTACGTGAATGTGTTGAACTTGACACACGTCAAGTTCAAAACTACGCGTTGGCGGTGCAGCGCGACCCAGGTGACATAATATGACAAGAGGAAATGAAGAGCTTCGCGGAACGAGCAGCCGACGCGACCACATATTGTACTATATGCAATATAACGCCATACCTAGCGACCTACAGGTAGTGTTGTAAGAAACGAGTCTTTTAGTCTTCATTTCGAGACTAGAGCAGACTTTCAAGACTAGGACTCGTTAGTCACATGAGTTCGAGTCCTTTAAGTCCTCTGTGTCTTTTCAAGTCTTTTAAGTTATTTGAGCTAGACTGAATCATGAAGTTGAGTTGGTGTGACGAAAGCGATTTGAGCGATTATTTTTCTGGCAGTTTTCGACAGAGAGTTACGAACTTAAAAATCAATAGTGTTCAGGGGACTCAGTGAGTGATGAGTTCTTTTAAAAAGGCTGAGTTTTTGAGTTCTTTTTGGCAAAAGACTAATTCTAAATGACTTGATCTTCAATTTTATTTAAAAGACTTGAAACTTTAAAAATAGCTCAAGTCTATTTTCCAAGACTTGAGTTTCTTACAACACTATATAGGGGTAAGTTTCGCGACTTGTACACGTGCCTTTTGAATGCCAATGCCACACTTTCACGTCAGAGGGCACAGGAAACGAAGCCTGCACTCTGTGTGAGCCGCGCATCCTCCTCTTAGATCTAACAGGAAGCTGCGGAATGACATTGCACTTGTGGAGGGCAGAGGAAATCGAAAATAATTTCTCGTTTACTTTCACTGTATATTGGTGTTCGACTTGGTTTCAAGTATTTTCTAATGTTTGAAGGCTTGTCAGCTTTAGTGGCTGTAGAACTATTTGTTGAGAAGTAATTACCTCTAAACCACCGGCACCTTAGGTGCAGGCTTGCGGAAGGCCAGCAATGGGGAGGTATTCCTCGAAGCGCTACCATTTTGAGGCGCACCTTTTTTATTCCTCGGAGCGCACCTTTTAGTAGCGTTCCCGATATCAATTAAAAATATTAAAATAATATTCCTTGTAGCACACCCACGTTTAAAAATAGGGAAGTTGCTTAACTAAAAGTACCCTATCTTTATTCGAAAGGTAATCATAGGTGTGCTTTGAGGAAATAAAGTTAATATTTTTAATTGTTATCAGGTGCGCCTCAAAATGGTGGCTCTTCGAGGAATACCTCGCAAAGGGTAGCTTCCCGTCCGACAGTCTAGTCATCATCCGGACCGAGTCCAGGTCGTCTGCGGCGCGTACTGTTCCACGCGCGATGTCAGCAAAACCTTAGGGGCCCAGCAGGGTTGAAATCTCTGGGTTGGCTTCTCAAAGGAAAAATGAAACCTTGAACCAAGGCAAACAAGGAACAAAGGTGTGGGTTTTAGTCAGTAAAAATCTGACACGCCCTCCCACTAGGCCCAAGAGCAGGAGAAGTCATTCTGATGATTTCCCACCTCGAGAAAGGTAGAGAGTTTTGTTTTTAATAATAATAATATGCCACCTTCCGGGTGAGTCCATCAGACATAATATTATTATCTCTGATTATTCTCCTCTGGCTAACGGCCAGTATTTACGCAGACTTAACCAAGTAGCCAGGATTATTCACCATTTAGTGTTAGATTTTCGAAAATCATCATGTTACGATGTACTGTGATCGGTCTATAATCACTGATCGGACTATTATAGCCAATAAACCGGATGTAATAGACGGATTAGTGCGCCGCGCAATGATAAGTCGATGTCACCATCCCACATGACGAGATTCCCGTGAAAGCTGAGAAAGGGAAATAAATGACATACGAGTGAGTAGGTATATTGATTTAGCATACGAAGTTTTCGCCATATGCAATGTAGATTCGTCTATCATTGTGCCGATTTATGACCTAAAGCTTCGATTATGTGTCCAAGTTGTCGTTAACGGCCTGATATTGAAGGCAGTACTCCTCAATACGGCATTTATTGTGAGGAGGTTACTGTCTCTGGAGCCTTAACCACCGGCAGCTTACTATAATTTTTTTTTAATGGGTGTTTATGGTAGCGTTCAATGTAACATAAACATTGCGCTCGATACGGTATAGGGTTGATGCGGACATTTCAACTTTGATTTTCAATAAAAATAACTTTGTTACCGAATAGTTCTAAGGTACAATCCAAAAATAAAAATAGGTATGTACAACAGTCTCAGTTCCCTCAAGCGTCTGTCCTCACAAGTAATGCCTAATTACGTGGACACTTCTTCGCTTCGCTGCCTGGCGGAAGACTTGGTTAAACTACCTATACTCCTACCTATTGCTTCCGACAACGACAAGTGTTACGTAGTGTATTTCGGTTTGAAGGGACTGGGTGCCAGTGCTTTACAATGTTTTTTAATAGCTAGCTTTTTTATCAAATGCCCGAATCAATTAGCTGGTCTAACAGGCATTTCGGTTTCAAGACCTGGCAACACTTAGGCAAAAGGCCTAGTAATGGCAAGCTACCACAATGACTATAGTGTTTGAATCCCCAACCGGTCCTATGAGACCGCGCTGTTACTGTTTTACTATTGTGTCTCGTTTCGCGGGTATGTGATAGAATAGACTGCAATAAGTATATAGTATGAGCTATGGCAAGGGGTTTAAAATCTTACTTCCAAATTAATTAATTAACGAGGATGTGCATGCTGGGATATCTTATGCAAAAAATTAATATCATACAAAATTTATATATTTGCATGAGAATCAATTTTATAAGTAATAAAATTGATTCTCATGCAAATGGGCATGATTGGCCTTATAATATTCCGACTGCTGAGACTCAAGCCTTCTCTTTAGGATAGGGAATTGGTCCTAATCCACCACGTAGGCCCAGTACGGTTTGGTGGATATCACATGACTTTGATTTTTTGCATGGCGGTCCTCGCAATGTTTTCCTTCACTGTTTTGAAAGCAACAATGATGAAATAAATTATACAAAGTAATGCGGGTGGCTGGGTGTGAACCCGTGACCAACAACTTCTAAGTCAGGGCAGCTACACTGCTCTTAATGAGGATAATTCTCTAAAAATCAGATCGTTCAATTTGAGCATAGAATATCTAATGCTCATCTTCAAACATATACCTATAATATAATGTTACTGGAAGTGGTTTGCGGAAACACAAGCGGTGTGCTCATCAGTATGCACAGACCGTGCTGACCAATGACCTTTCTGACAGTTTACTATGCGTGACCAACAAGGATGGATCAGGTACTAATAGAAAACTGATTGCTGGCTTCTGACAACGGTTCATTTGTCTTTTGTTGTTTACTTCTAGATGTTGATTCGTTGAATATGTATAGCCTTGTCGGACATTTCTAGTTGTCATTTATATCTAGGTGGCTTTCTGTCATTGTTGCCGGAAAGAATAATGGTATATTCGACTTCTAGTTCTACTTTTTATGATGCTTTTATCATCTACCTAGCTTTTTTCCCCACCATATTGGGATCGGCTTCCAGTCAAGCCGAATTTTAGCTGAATACCAGTATTTTTATAATGCTTTAAATCTACAAATTAATAAAACACCATAGTACCTACCCAACCTAAGCGTGAGGGTTTTCTGAGAGTAGTAAATCTTTAAGCCATATAGACTTCAGGGTGGAGCGAGAGGACATGTTAGACTTTTTACCGACTAAAACCCACCTGCATCCTCCCGTTGCTCCTTGTTGACCACGATACATCTTTAAAAAAATCCCAAGGCATCGGCCTTACTAGCCCCTACAGTCTCGCTGACATCACTTTGTGGAATAGGCATTCCACCCTGTGTCGAACTGCGACGGCTCGGTTCTTGCCGGTTGACAATCTACTCATAAGCCTGTAGAGATTACCGAACTATTCCGTATCTTACTTGGAGTCTTGGAGTGACTTTAACCTCCACAAAACAGTAAGTGAGCAAAATATCCCTTGCCAAGGAGTAGGATCCATACAAGTCTTAAAGATCCATTTTTGAGCTTCTTGGGTACTCATGCGACGACTGTCAAAGTCTTAAAGAACTACAAATTACACGCGGGACCAGCGGTTTTAGGGACAAAAATGTTAAAAGGTTCCTTTTTGTGTGTTGTTGGGTGAACGTGCTTTGAATTGATTAAAATAATGTAACTATATTATTATAAGGGGATAAAGCAGTATCTTAAAGTCGCGGGCGGCTTGTTGAATTCACGTGAGGGACTTTATAATTAACATAATATGTTAATATAGAATGATGTGAGGTACGAAGCACAGTTTTATCCCCGTGTTGGATACTTTACTTTTTACAACTTCTGTGAGACCATTAAAAACGATATACTGAAACCAATTTTTATAATTATTAGAGAAATATATATGTAGGTATGATTTACATATTAATGTCGACATGTTTTGAAATAAACAAAATCCACTACTACAAACTATACCCTTAATTTCCTTCAACGCTCTCACTCGTTTCTTTTATTGACTACCGAGCGAATGAAAATTCTCTTATTTTCCATTTTTTGTATAACAGAAACTAATGCTTGCCTGCAATCCCGCCTGATGGTAATCTCTTAATACTCAATCGGCTGTTAGCAAAACCGTTGTTATTTTTAATCGATAGTATCGATAATATAATTGGATAACCAATCGCAGAAAGTAGTTCGCATAGAGTATTATAATTCTGGGCAGCTCAGTCTAATCCGATTAAACTGAATCGACCGTTGCATTGAAAGTGAAAATATAGTAGGTTAAACTAGAGTGAAAAAGAGAATTTTATTGTCCTCAGTGAAGGTCACTGAGAAGCGGTCAGCATAGATATATAATTATGCTGAAAAATTATTAGAATATGCCATCCGCATTCTAATGGAAGACAAAGTGACTATATTAGTCTCTATCTAAAACTAAATACCCCTTGATTTTACTGCTTAGAAGAAAGAGGTGACCGTCTCCCATTCCCTCTCACTCCATACTGTGACCTAAGCTAGGACCGGATGCGAGAGGCCCGCCGTCGATCGCCTCCACGGACACGGCGGTGCTACGCCTATGTGGGATAGACCTCCACCTTATGCTACCGTGTCCTCCGGGCGATCTGCATAATGGAGTCACCCAGACATTTCTTCCTGCTGTATCCGATACAATAACTTTCCGAAACAACCGTGGCCGGTAAGGATCTGCTTTCTGGCAGAAAGTCAGGACCCCGTGGCTCCTTAGTAGTCACTCCTTAAATCGAGAGCTTATCGCCTTGATAGCGGCATGCCCATTAGAACTTGACACTGGCTGAATGCGAAATAACGTACGAAACCAATAGAAAAAAAAGTATATGAAATATACCTGAAAACATGTGCAACAGTTATAGGTGATACTTTGAAGGCTCTGACTGAATGCTAAAACCAAAGTACAAAGCTAATATTAATAGAAGTACCTATATGACTATGAAATATCACTGAAAACCTATGTACCAGGTATAGGTGGTACCTTGATGGCTCAACAATAGGTGTTCCAAGGTTACAAAGGGAGGTACAGGAGTGGTGTCCTCATTAGTGTCACATGTAGTAATGAAGTAGGCCACTAACGACATAATAAGTTTGACACTGCATTGTTAGGGCCGTATAGGTGTATAATAATGCACCAATAAATAGTTAAAACCGGAGGTAATCATGTGATTAGCGTCACGGTGAACTTGTACTACTTAAATTAACTTATCGATGGTTTACAGTGAAAACCTCGTATCTGTAATTTTAGGTAATTTTATTTTATTACTCCTCTGGAAAGAAGAGCTCGAAACGCACCATCTTGTATCACGGAAAATTATGATTGGTTATTTGTAATGCCGTCTACGATGTTAAATGCATATACTTTTCGAGTTAATTTGGTGTAATATCCTTAGATACGATAAAGCGTGAAAACTTGTCGAAAAAGGAGACTGAGCGAATGTGGTCTATGAGCAACGAAGAACCAAAGTAATGAATTACAAATTCATTTGTTTTGTTCATTAAATAGATACAGATTAAAAAACAAAAAAAAATAAGGAAAATACCTAAAAATCAGAACAAAAAGTATCACAAACTGTTGTAAAATACGTGAATTCTAAAGTACTATTTTTCTCAAAACTCGGCGGTCAGATTTTGATGTACCTTTACACAAGAGTGTAGTTGAGGTATCCCTACATAAGTACCATAACAGCGTCGCTATTGGTTCATAGACCACTTCCCATACAAATGTGCCCAGTCTCCTTTAAAAACAAGAGAAATGAGTGCTTGTAATAAATCAATATTTTAAAATACGTATTTAACCAAATAACAAATATTAAATTAAATAATAATAAAGGCCCAATTTAGGTTTTTGTGCCTTCTGAAAATATAGGTATTTCACAGATACGAGGTTTTCACTACAAGCCGTTGAGTGATCATTATAATGGATGGGTTAATATTGTTATAGCTACATCCTACATCCTACACGTGGTAACTTGTTGCAAATCAGGTCATGTTCATATTACAGTGTTTTTCTCGTATGCATGCATGCTTCCTTCGTCTATCCTGGCTCTTCTTATTATTATATTATATTATTATTATGTATGTATGTATGTTCCACAACTTTCCACACAAGGCCGTCTAGTCCCAAGCTAAGCAGAGCTTGTGTTATGGGTACTAGACAACTGATAAACATACTTATATATTTCTAAATACATACATATTATAGATATTACAATAAGCCTGACTGTTTTGAAGCCTGCAGGTTTAGCCAAGTTGAAAATCTCTAATCGTTAACGCTAATAAAACGTTTGTTCTCAACGTTAAGTTACGTGTTCAGAACATACAAATAGAAAATTCGTAGCCAAATTCACATCGTTCACGCTACATCTTATAGTCTTATAGTAGGTATAAAAGATAGCCAAGTTACAATTTTGACAAGCGCTAACGAAATTAACAACATATCGTCTTTTTAAATCACTTACGCCGGGCGTTACTGATTGTAGAAAGAGATTCTACACGAAACTGTTGTAACTTGTCTAGGCCTGCACATTTGTTTTGGAGTATTATTTGGTTGGTTTATGATAATGGTGCATCAAATATCTGATGACAATAACAAGGCATATAAAGTCTTGAGTTAATTAGATATAAACTTACAGAAAACAGAAATACTCTTCTGTGACATTAGTATGGAAAAGAAACATTAAAATGAACCCCAAAAATTATGCGACGGTTTTGAAAAACTGTACAAGTACACTGATTTAATCTAATTTTTTAAAGCAGTGCTGGGCAAGTGGTAACGGTAAACCCAGGTAGGATCTTAATTTGTGTACTTTATTTCATCACCACTGTTTTCAAAACGGTGACAGAAAACATTGTAAGGATACCGGTATATTGTAGGTGGAACCATTAACTCGAAGATATGTGGTCCGCATGGCCCACTCCAGAGGAGACAAGGGGCTTATGTCCTAGAAATAGAAAATTACAAGGCTAATTTATGCTAACCCTATTTTATTAACTTCATCACTACTATAAATCTGCAGTACCTAGAAGTATTCGTAGTATTCTATCTTTAGTATGCATGAATACTTATAATCCAATAATATTAATAGTAAGGTTTCCTCACTAATCTCTTGATAGAATTGTATGAATAATTAATGAATATTGAAATGATTCTTGACGTAATGAGCTGGGCTTTACTTTAGCCAAAGAATCCGTAAAGCAAAAACGCTAACAGCATTACTCAAAATGCGTTTTAAAGTAGAGAAAAGTCGAAAATTTCAAAATTACTAACTTCCCTTTGATGGTGGGACGGAACCATCCGTAACTAGCTATGAGATTATGGGTATTATGACTTAGGTAGGTATGTGCAAAGATCAGATTCTCCAAAATGCACCCGTTTAGAAGACGAAACGGGAGGTCTAAAATTAGTATGGAGAAACTTACATTCACGCGGGTGAAGCTATCATCCGTCGAAATCTTTTCACAGCCGGGTTGCCAGCTGTTTTAGAACTCAATGGCCTGACAAACGACGATGGGAAGAGGCCAGACGGGATGACCATATGCCTTGGAGATGGGTAGGCCTTTGGTGTGGGATGCAACATGGGTCGATAATTCGATATCCTTGCGCCATACCATCTTTTGAGTAGGACTGGCTGTGCTGGGGCGACTGCTGCTGGTTCAGAAAACCTCAAGTGGCGACAGTATAACAACCTTATCGAAAGTTGTAATTGTGAGCCTTCTGGGGTTGAAACACTAGGACCGTGGGGTCCGAGTGCTCATCGAGTTGTGCGAAACATTAGCCTCTAAGCTGGTCGACTCTTCATGTGACTAGAGGGCTGGGATTTCTTTTGGTCAACGAATCAGCATTGTTAATTAACGTAGCAATGCTGCCGGTATTCTAGGCACTATTCCCATTGACATCGCCGTGAATGATTTTTTTGATGCCGAGTAAATCTTTTTATCTTACACATGTTTTTACATATTTACGTGTATTGTTGTTTGTTAGTTTAGTTGTTTGTATAGCATAGTTAAGTTAATGTAATTATATTAAGTTGCATATAAAAAAAAATTATACAAATAAAAAGAAAAATACAATCTAGTAATTGTGAAGGACAAAATGTTCTATAGTGTGTGTTCTGTAAGACCCTACAATCGTTGCCGTTGATGACTCACGATATAGATATAAACAATAAGTAAAATAACTTGAGAATACCACTTACTAATTAATACGTCAATCGTAGACGATTTATGCTGATATCCAAGTTATAGTATTGATGACTTGAACTCAATACGAATACGACACTTCCTTCGCGGCCTCAAACTAGGTAAGTATTGCAGTTTTATGTAAACTTCCCGCCATTCAAACATTACTGTTTAGAACAAGATAAATATGACTTGCATACATAAACACACGCCTTTTGCTCAAAGACTACATAACGCTATACTGCTACAATACTTATATTAGGTCTTTACCTATGAAATTGCCGTTCTGCAGTACTGGCCATTTCAAATCAAAATAATTTTTGTTTGGCTAAATGTCAAATTAATTTTATTTTATAAACATGGATTTTTTTCCATAAGTAGTCATTTGTTTATTGATCAGTGTTAAATTTTCATCGCATTTCAATCTTTTTCGTCATCATGGATACGTTAAAAATTCGAGTAATTATGGAATATGAGAACCGTCGTGGCAGCAACGCGGCACAAGCGGCACGCAACATCAACGACGTTTACGGAGCTAACACTACAAACCAACGCACCACCTGTTATTGGTTTGCTCGCTTCCGTTCTGGAAATTGCGACCTGAAAAAAGAACCTCGCAGTCTTCCGAAGACTTTGGTCGACAATGACGAATTAAAAGGCGATTGTGAAAGCTGATGATACGCCGTAGATTGGCTGAATTAGCAGCAGCTTTTGACGTTAGCGTCAAAACGATATTGGTCCATTTGCGTCAAATTGGCAAGTTAAAAAAGCTTGACAAATGGGTGCCTCACGAACTCAATGATCGCCAACGCGAAGTAAGCTTCGAGACGTGCCTTGCACTGCTCAACATAAACACAAATGAAGGAATTTTGAACAGCATTGTTACCTGCGAAGGAAAATGGATTCTGTTTGATAACCGCAAGCGCTCAGCAAGTTGGTTGGATCCTGGTTCAGCACCTAAACAATGCCCTAAACGAAAACTTACCCCTAGAAAAGTGATGGCCACTGTTTAGTGGTCTAGCGCCGGTGTGATTCATTACAGCTTCTTACCAAAAGGGGTGAGCATTACTGCAGATGTCTACTGTGAAGAACTGAACACAATGATGGAGAAGCTGGCACATCTCCAACCAGCATTGGTCAATCGCTCGTCTCGACGACAACGCGCGACCTCATACTCTCCGTCATCCGCCCTACTCACCAGACCTTGCGCCTACAGACTACTACTTTTTCCAGAATTTGGATAACTTCTTGGCGGGAAAAAAATTCAATACCCGAGAGGCAATACCAAATGCCTTTGAGAATTTGTTGCCTCCCGTCCAGTTGATTTCTTTAAGAAGGGCATCAATAAACTACCACTGCGTTGGCAAAGATGCATTGATTACATGGGTGATTACTTCTATTGATACAAATAAAAAAATACATGAAAAAAAATCGTTTAAATTTTTTCATGCAAAACGGCAATTTAACGGTAAAGACCTATTATATGTAGTATGGCCCATACGGCGGGGGGCCACGCGACCCGATCGCGGTCGCGTGTCTGGTTGCGTGGTCGCTTGGTTTGTAAATCCGTACTACAATGGGTCGTACGACCCAGTCGCGGTCGCAGGTCGCGGTCGCAGATCGCGGTCGCGTGTCGCGGTCGTTTAGAACGGAATGCTACCTTTCAATAAGTTTTTTAAGTTTTTCTATTGAAAACCGAACAGTACAATGCAGTCTAATAATGGAGGCGTATAATGTGCCCTCAGTCACGAAAATTTTAAAATGTAAAATTTTATTATCTAAATTAAATTCTCTTGAATAATTATAGACTGTATTTTACTAATAGCTAAGCTTAAAAGACAATTCAAAAATTCAAAAATTTTAAGCGCAATATTTACATTATTTTCCATGGGGGCAAGCAGTAATTGTTTCTCCATAGATTATTTTCACTTTAAATAGGTACGAGTAAATATGGAAATACCAAAATTATACCGCCTCTCTAGGTAGGATTTTTGTGTGCAGAATAATTAATATGCTTTTAATCGGATTGCAACAAGACGAAGAAACCAAAGACGTATCAAATTGCGCAGGAAAGTGCAGACGAAGCCAGACATAAAAAAACCGAGCAAGTTCGAGTCGGACTCGTGCACTGAGGGTTCTTTGCCAACTTACCTATGAAAACAATTCAATTCTCGAATCGAGTCTTGAAGATTATCAAAGATTTTTTTCTTGTGACGGCTCCGTACAGAATGATTGAGCTAAATGTCATGCTCATGAACGGGCGCCGACATTTGGACGCTTTCAACGTGCATCTCTTTCTACATCTCTTTCACCTAATATAGTATAATATGTAGATATAATTATTTATTTAAAAGTGTCCGTCATGTTTCTTGCACCTTCTTCTCCAAATACTAAACCTAGGTTTTGGAACGCGCAAATAGCTATTTTTATTTTCTTTTTTGTGACTGACCGGCCTTGACTATTCGAAAGTGTCTATAAATGATTTAAATTAAATAAACGCTTTGAGTTCGACTAGAATTTAGTGAAATCAAGCTAAAATAAATATAATGGCCTGGTCCTGGTCAATAAAGCTAAATTTATGGAGTATCTTTCATATATAAGATGCCATGGAGACAACTTGTCATCAAATGGAGTGCTAGATTGTTTGTATAACAATATGTTTAAGAAATACTAGCTGCGCCCCGCGGTTTCACCCGCGTGGTGATAAAATGACATACAATATATCTTTATGAATTGTAGCCTGTGTGTTATTCTGACATGTAAGCTATATTATTGCGAAGTTTCATCAAAATCTATTTATTAGTTTTTGCGTGAAGGAGCAGCAAACATACTAACATACATCCTCACAAACCTTCGCGTTTATAACAATATACCTTTTATAAAAGTCGGATAGCAACATAAAACAATACGATTAAAGAATCGTCAAGCCAACATAATACTCATAGAAATCTATTTGAGGGCTTTAAAAGCAACATCATTCACAAATTGATTGACGTATTCGAGCTGTAATTGATTTCTGTAAAAGTTGACGATAACTCAATTGTGGCAAATTGAATTGCTCGCAGGGAGTTAGGTGTAACGGAAAATTATATTTATGAAAAACATTCAGCGCCGTCACCGTTACAAATAAACGGAATATTAGTCTATTTTTTATGATAGGTATTTTTTTCTTTTTTTTCTTCTTTTTGTGTCGGTACTCTAGAGAGAGAGTAGATCTTTGGAGGAGCTCGTAGCTAGATAATAACTGCCGCACAGGTCGATCTTCGAGGTTAAGCAACGCTTGCCTAGGTTGGTCTGTGGATGGGTGACCATCTTAACATAACGAGTTTCCTCCGTCCCTCGGAAAGCACGTTAAGCCGTAGGTCCCGGCTGTCATTTGTGGATCTTTGGCAGTCGTTACGGATAGTCAGAAGCCAGTAAATCTGACTCCAGTCTTGCCATGAAGTACCGTGTTAACCCAGTTAATGGGTTGTGGAGGTCTGGTAGACAGCCGTTCCACGTAAAATGCTGGTATTCAGCTAAATCCGGCTTGACTGGAAGCCGACCCCAATATAGTTGGGAAAAGGCTAGGCAGACGATGATGACACTCATATCGAACCTCTTCTGACCAGTATTTGGCAACCTGCGCGGCCCTGTCATTGGCCTCGCATAGGTCCTGAAAAGTACAGCATGAGACAAGATATTTTTTACTATAATAAATGTGTTTCGTGTAGATGGTTCGGTATCTTCCATATACGCCACTTTACCTTTTTCTGTTGGTATAGTGGTTGTAATTGTTTACTGCGCATGTGCTTCAAGTATACTCGTACATACTACTATATACTCGTTCCAGAATTCGGAAAAGTGTTGTTGTATTGTGTTGTGTATTGTTGTTTGTTTGTTATGAGGGGTTTCTCGGCAGTCATTTTACTTGGCATGACATCATCAAGTTATCTACTCTTCCCGGTCAGAGTAGGGTAAGAGGGATTGTCAGATCAATACTGACTATAACCCAACTGTACCTTCCGTTGATCTCTACGTTCCAGGGTTATGTTACGTTATGGTCTCCTGCGGCGGCTGAGGTATTAAGAAGTCTGATAGCTCATTAGAATTTGAGACCTTAAAAGTATGCGCCTCTTTGCTTTAAAAAATAAATAATCAACCTTAACCGTGAAGAAATCTGAAAGAAAAAACCCTTGTTGTGATAAATGAAAAAAAAACACATGGGTTATATAAGTAATTGTTTTGAGTAAATAAATATTATACATATATTATTATACATAGCATGTTAAACCTAATCGTAGTGCGATAAGAGTTAGTTTTCGAGGTAGTATATTGAAAAACATACTTACTTATATCGAAGTAGGTACTAAATTGGTAACGCATCGTCAAGTATTGATGATGCCTTACGCATGCAGAAAAACAAACACGCTAAGCAATGACGCAATCGAGATTTATCAAGAATTTATCAAATTACGTGGGAAACTTTTTTATTCTAAAATAGTAGGTTTCTTAAGGTGGGAAATCATCAATAGGGTACTATGTATTTTTGTATTTTTCAAAAATATATCTGACTAGCTTCCGCTCGCGGCTTTGCCCGCGTGAAAGTAACTTTTTTACATAAAATATAGCACTCAGGAAGAAAGCAGGTTTCTATCAATATATAAATGTATGTAATCGAATCAGGATCTTCAGAGATTATCCCATACAAACAAAAAAACAAACTTTACCTCTTTATTATATTAGTATAGATATCGATTCAGTAGCTTATTCGGAATTTACTAATGAGCTACTGTGAGCTTATTATGTCACATGATAATTGCCGCATTATACAGCACTTACCGCGGAAAAAGTAACAAAAGAACAATAAAAGTAACAAGAAAAAGTGATAAAAGATAATATATCATTTTTATACTTACTTATTTGTCACTTTTTCAGTTAAATACTCACAAAGGTTTCTTTCTCAGATGGGAAGATGAGAAATATGACTTCTCCCGTTCTGGGTGGAGCGGGAGGGCTTGTCAGACTTTTATCGAGTAAAACCCACACCTGTTCCTTTTTTGACTCCGTTCCAGGGTCCCGGGGTTCTCTTTCGTTCAACCCAGGGCACTCACAAAGGTACTGTCAGAGCTGTAGTGATATCACTACATTACCTACGTATGTAGGTATTGAGAAGCTTGTAGCTTAATAAATAATTACAGCTGCACAGGTCGATCCCAAGGCAATGCTTGCCGAGGTAGGTCAACAGGTCATTGACCGTCTAAATCTTAGTTTGATCTAAGCAACGTTTGATGAAAAGGAAATGCGATACAAGAGATATGATACCTGAAAACTCACTTGGTATTCGGTAATTCCATCATTAACTCGAATATTACACAAAAAGTGTTTCAAGATAGGTATACGTGTTTTTGGAAAGCCTATAAAAGTTTTCGAAAAAAATTTCGTCATTCAGTATCTCAATTATATGAGCAAGGTTCCTTATACTCGTACATGGATTATATTTTTGTGTCATTTTTTATGGTTCCGTAGCCAATTGGCAAAAACAGAACCCTTATGGTTTCGCCATGTCTGTCCGTCCGTCCTCGCTTTATCTCTGTGACCGTTAGCTCTAGAAAGCTGAAATTTGGTGCTAATATGTATGTCAATCACACCGACAACGTCCAAAAATAAATATTGGAAAAAAATGTTTTATTAGGGTAGCCCCCCTACATGTAAAGTAAAAAGCGATTTTTTTTAAATTTCAACCTTAACGTGTCATATATTGTTGGATAGGTATTCAAAAATGAATAGGATTTACTAAAATATTTTTTTGATAATATCAATAATTTCGGAAATAATCGCTCCAAAAGTAAAAAACAATGTGTGTGAGGGGAGAGAGGGGGGCCTCTAACTTTTGAACCATAAACTGTTTAGAAAATATGAAAAATATCTGGAAAGTAGAACTTTATAAAGACTTTCTAGGAAAATTATTTTGAACTTGATGGGACGAACAGTTTTTGAAAATTTGGGGACACTTATTGTGACGGACGGGAAACTACGGAACCCTACACTGAGCGTGACCCGACACACTCTTGGCCGGTTTTACATATACAAAATAGCAGATTTTCAGAGGTCTTTACTGGATTAGTTTTACACAAATTTCTTTTTTGATTTCCATAGATACCTAGATAATATCCAAAAGATTTGTAGATATTATATTCTTATTCCAAAATATCTGGACAAAGATGTTTAATAATGTCAAAATTTCGATGAGCAGTTGAATGGAAATTTATCTCGGGTTGGCCGCAAGTAACGTATCGTGATTCCTCTGTGCCTCGAAAGGCACATCTAGCCGTTGGTCCCGACTGTCACTTGTAGATCTTTGACAGTTACGGATAGTCGTCAGAAAATTTGCCACCAGTCTTCAGTCCAAAGGATATTCGGTTACCCTATTATGTAAAATACTGCTATCTGTCTGTCTCTGGCTTAACTGGATGCTAACACCAACTTATTTAAGAAAAGGCTAGTTAGATTGACTTTACTACATAGTATAAAACAAAGTCGCTGTTCGCTGTCTGTCTGTTTGTCTCTACGTCTGCTTAGATTTTTAAAACTACGCAAAGGATTTTGATGCGGTTTTAATAGATAGCGTGATGTAAGAAGAAGGTTTAATATGTATGATACATGGATAATATAGTAGAGAAGCGAAGCCGGGGCGGGTCGCTAGTAAGTGCTATTTAGTAAAACACACCGTGTACAATAAGACAGTGATATGTTGGAAGGAAAATGAGCGTCCGTGCAATAAATAAAGTAAATATGTACATATTTATATTATCTAGTAATTAATATTAGATAGTTACTAGATAGTAAAATATGTACTTCAAACAATGTTTAATGAGAAAGCATACCATGTGTAGTGTACCCGTGTACATATACATTGATCATACATAAATAGTAGAGGTAACAAGTATTTACAAAACGTGCAACGTTATCTGATCTAAAAATATGTTGGTATAATATAATATAAACATTCATAAATCAAGAAATACCTATGAAATTTTCTGGATTATTTAAAAGTTTTTTAAATTACTATTTATTACAGTATAAATTCATTAATAATATGATTGTGTACTTGTCTCAATATTATTTAGTTCAACAATACCTAATCATCATCATTTCAGCCGAAAGACGTTCCCGGCTGAACATAGACTTCCACCTAAGCGTTGCCACAACGACCGGTCCTGTGCGACTGGAAACTATCGGACGCGATCCCAATACCTATTTTGTTATTAATATTTGATACTTACTGTGGCAAAACACAGAGACACTCGCATAAAATATTCGTAGGTTTTTCTCTAAATTGTATCTGTGTGAAAATGTAAACTTTTGTATTTGTAAACTTGAAGCGAGTTGCCGATTCATTTAATCAAGGTGTAAAGACATGGTACGTCCAACTCACTCCCCCTAAATGTTCTCAGTGAGACGTTTCCAGAATAATAATAGTCCATTATAGTTGTTAAGGTCACCATCTTCAATAATTATGATCTTCAATATAACATGCACCACTGTAAGCCCTCTTGTACATGTCACGATTTTTCGCCGCGCGTAGGCACGGTTAATTCCCGTGCGTAGGCACGGTGTGCAGTATTGTATGGATCACTGAGAGAGTTGACATAAACGGCGGCGGCGGCGCTACGGCACAGCACCACCGCCGTGTTACATAAGTGTTGTATCGCAGTCTATGGCAGTACACGGTACGTTTTATTAACATCATTTACCTAGTTTTTTCCCAACACTATTGGGGTCGGCTTTCAGTCAAGCCGGATTTAGATGAATACCAGTATTATATGAGGAGCGGCTGCCTACCAGACCTCCACAACCCATTAACTGGGGTAACACGGTACGGTACGTAATACGTTTACTAACTGTCTACATAATGGCGAAAAACGTTACCTTCAGAAAGAAGACACCAAAGGGCGAAGTGCTAGTTTTTATACTCACTCTAATGGTTTCTTCAAGAAATATCATAAACTAGCTTTTACCCGCGGCTTCGCTCCCGTCAAATGACTACCCTACATATCCTACGCTACTCTACCCTACCTTCCCTACCTACCCTACACTACACTACCCTACACTGCCCTACACTACGATACACTACCCTACACTACCCTACCTACTCCACACTACCCTACACTACCGTACACTACACTACACTACCCTACACTACCCTTCACTACCCTACACTACCCTACACTACCCTACACTACCCTACACTACCCTACACTACCCTAAACTACCCTACACTACCCTTCACTACCCTACACTACCCTACACTACCCTACACTACCCTACACTACCCTACACTACCCTACACTACCCTACACTACCCTACACTGACGTGTAAAAGAGTTTGGAAAAAACCTATTTGCAAAATAAATATCATTTATCATTTATCACTACCCTACTTTAACTTACCTTTTTTTTTTTGAATTTTTCTCCCCGTAAGAACCATCATTGAACTTCAAGGAACATTTAAAAAAAAAAATCAGCCAAATCGGTCAAGCCGTTTTGATGTTATGTCGTGACAACGGAAAACGGGTTTCATTTTTATATATATAGATAGATGTACTATTATATACTAATGTACGTGTAAAAATACGTATTAGGTATTAATGCTAGTGCATCATCAGTCAACTGACGTTTCTTAATGAAAACATATAAAACTGCAAATATAAAGAACGATGATAAAGGTTCAACAATAAAAGTATTTATAGCACATTATGTTATTGTATTAGTAGGGGCACTTTTATAAATTTTAGTACAGAGCGATTAAAACCCGCCTTGAAAGAAGTATCTACTCATTAGTTCATGTTTTTGTACGAGTAGTAGGATATTATCATTGCTTGGACAGATAAAAAAATACCTATTACTTAGGTATAGCTCTCGTGTCCTATCAGTGTCAGTTGTCTTAAAGTATCCACACCACAACTAAATTTACAGAAAATGCTTCCAAAAGGCAAAACCGAAACCCTGAAACGAAGGCAAAGAAGGAACGGGGTTTAGTCAATAAAACTCTGACACGCCCATCGCTTCTCCCACTCTGCTCAGAAGCGAGAGAAGTCATTCTGATGTTTCCCCACCTAAAAAAAACTCAATTAACAAGAGTATCGGAAACGTTCCTATACCTTGGCTGTTGGTTTACAATGGGAAAAGACGTCTGTTTAGGTGTGAAAGAGCCCTGCCTAATTACCACGGCGTGGCGCCCCTCGTGCTGTCACGTGGCGTCAACTGTGGTAATTTCAGTAAAGTGCAGGTAGTAAGCACTTGACTAAATAAAGTTCCTGTGTCCCCTACATGGGGCAGAGGATGTCAGCAGTGCACCGCCATCCCGTTTGGTGTTGAGGGTCACACTTCATTTGTTCCGCTGTCTACCCTATGGTTTTTATATTAGTGGTACTTAGGCTGACTTATAATGCAACAAGGCATTCTCTACCAGTCAACCTCATCTCTGTCACCTCTGCCATTGCAGATATTCTAAATAGACGTAAGCTGGTGATGAACGGCCTAGTTGGGACGAGCAAGTTTACGCTTTTCTTGAGGATTCAAGTCTTTGGCTTTTTTTGGCAAATGAGTCCCTTCGGTGCGTGTGGCCGAACCAGTTGCATTTGCGATGCTGCACTTGATGTGTTACTTGATCGGGGTCAGGCACTAAGTCGGGTTAAAGAAACAAGATTTTTTTTTTATTGTAAGATAAACTAGTGTTTGACTGCAATGCCATCTCATGGTAATCAGTAATGCAATTATTGACGGTGAGGCGCACTAGTTTATTAAGAGCCTATTTTTTCTAACCTTTAATTATCAGTCAAAAATATATAAAAAATAAATCATATTATTATATTAAAAAAAAATAAGTATTAAATATTTTTTTCTTGTCGTGGTGACTGTTTCTTGACTGTTTCTACATACTATAACTATTAAGTATTTATTTGTGTTTTTTTTGTACAAAATTTTATATCATACAATTTCTTGTTTTGGGTGTGCGTGTGTCTGCACACTCCCGAAACAAGAAAAAGAAATCTTTTTCAAATCCGTATCAAAAATGAAGTCGCAATTAACTTTTTGAATATTGTTTAAGAAAAAGTGGAAGCATGATAGGAATATCTCGCTCTCTCTTTTGTAAGCACATAACTTAAGTGCGATGACGTCACATTGCAGTATGTGCTTATTCTGGTTCTTTACTGTTTCCTCTTCCACCAGATTTGAAACGTTTCTAACTTACTTAATGTTCAACAGATTTGAAAGAATATTTTTAATTTCGAGTTTGGGTTTAGTTACTTTTTGATGCAAATGAGTCTACCAACCTATTTCATAGCCCAAGGATAACGGGGTCTTCTTTCAGAAAAAAACGACTATCTAATGCCCATTGATATGTCTGAACGTCCATGTCTTTCATTATTTAGGCAAAGCCATCAATGTGACTTCTTACTGACTCCGCCTAGAGCGGGAGAGCATGTCAGACATCTAGTGATTAAAACTCACTCCTGTTCCTTCTTTGCCTTCATCGCAGGGTCCCGGGGCTCTCTTACGTTCAATCCAGGGCCCCAGTTCGTGGAACAATACGCGGGTACTGTACTGCGTGGTCGTGATGACGTGATTACAGTCACACATCGTCAGAACAATACATATTTATGCCCTGTCTCAAGAAAACCATCACTTTTCGCAATAAAAACCAGGTAATCGTGCCGCCGACTGAATTAAAACAGAAGACTGAATCTAAATAAAAGAAATGTGTGGAAATTGAATCAACATACTAATAACTTTCGATTCTCAACTAAATTACTTTTGGAAGTTGATATAAATAATCGTATCTGTAGTAAAAATACATCAAAATCAGGACTAGAACAAGGTCGCTATTATAAATATATTAAACACTTTCTAAAACCAGAATAGAACTGTGTCTATAGGTAGACGATCAGACACATCGAGATAAGCTATAATAAATCATAGTTTATGGTTTACTAGAGTTATTAGTTTTTTGCCGCGGTCTTGTTCCTATCTTGCGATGTATTTTTTGTGATATATACGTAAACATATGACACTTAGATTGTGCAGCTATATATTAGTGCATGTGTATTTTAATAATATGTATTCTACTTATCTATTCACTAACACACTACCTTCGCACGAATGTCTTTGAAATTTTCGGCTTTTCTCTATTAATTATTTATACATGTATTATAAATTTATAATACATAATTGAATAACACTTTGAACCTTGCCCATGAATTACTCTGTAAACTGCATGAAAACCCGTTTAGTATTTTTATAGTCTGTTTACCGTGAATAGACGGAAAGACAGATGCGGTGGGGGACATTGTATTTATAAATGTAGATAAAAGAAAGGAGAGCGAGAAATTTTACCTTCTACAAACCAACAGTTTTGCTTAGAAGTAACCTATTCACTCTTGACTGAAAGACCCCTAGGTTGTAGCTAAAGAAACACAGACTCCCGCAGGTTATTTAGATTATAATCTCAAAACATTTAGTTTTGAGCACAGACTGATAATAATGTATTTCAGATTGGCCTCAATGCCTAAGCAATATGAAAAACGGATAATTTAACAGTACCTACCTATTATAATAATCAAATAAACTTCTTTGTATTGGTAATAGCAATAACGGTGCCAGTAATATTGAATGCGATGCTTATAGAACCTTAAACCGGAAGAAGTCTGTATTCTCGCAACCAGTTTGTCGGTATCTTCCACAGTATGAACCGTTCGAAAACCTGTTTATGTTTGTTATTTGTTTATATATAGTTAGTTATTATAATATATTCACGTGATGGTAGACGCATCACGTGTTGCATGGCTATGGAGCTCATAAACGTAGATGTTACATGGCAACAGTTCAAGTGTTAGGAGCTCGAATCAAATCAATTTATCCGGAATTAGTGTTGAGTCTTAACTAGGTTTCTTTTTTATTATTAATAGGTTCACGTTTGACCACTATCTCACCTGATAGTAAGCGATGATGTGGTCGACGATGGAGCACCCTAACTTGCCTAGAAGTAACCACTATCTGAACTGATCGTAAGCGATGATGTGGTCGCCGGTGTAGCATGCTTGCCTAGAAGTAACCTATTCAACCTAGCGTTGCCAGGTGGCCCGATTTACGCAGGAAGTCACGATTTTTAAAGTCAGGATAACCCTTAGCCGGGACGTTAAAGGTCACAATTTTTCAATGACCTTAGTAGGTTAGATTTTGACGGTTAAAATGTCTTCGTCATCGTCATAAAAGTACGCTGTTATATTATACGAGTAGGTATAGATTTTTGCTTTCAAATTTCACTGCTTTATACTATCAAACTATTATACTTATGTATAAGTCTTGTACTCCTGTGTGAATGTTGAAAATAATGGTACTCTTTCTGAGGTGGAATGCTACTTACTTTTTATTATTTTTTGAGATGGTACCTCCTTTAGTTTGCCGTCCCGCTTCCAACAGGCTATATTATAATGTTTCTTTTCTTGTACAACATGTGTGTGTGTGTGTGTTGTGGTGTAGCACCTGCCCCAATTTGAATACAAAAATCCCGATTGTTTTTATCTTTCATCCCGAATTTTATTTAGTTATTTAAGCTTCATGTAGAGTAGTAGTACATAAGCGGACTTAATGCAACAAGGCATTCACTACCAGTGAAACTTAATGGCCTAAAAAGACATCATTTTTAATTTTCACTTACTGTATCTGGCAACTTTAGTCTAAACATAAATATTTCAGATCCATATAATATAGGTATATTACTAATGTGACATGATGATACACAATATTATTATCGCTGCCGCCGATCACCCTTACCAGGACGCGGTGGTGCGCTACCCAAGCGGGGCACCACCGCGTCCTGGTAAGGGTGGGGTCCTCACCTCTACCAAATGTTCCACCATGACCTCACAATGGCAGTCTGCACAATGGTGACACCAAGGCTTTTCTCCTGGATCAGAAATAACCTCCCGAATTTTCTATGTCCGGTTAGGACCTAGGTACAACATGCGGAAGCTAAGAACGCCGGGGGTGTCTCCAGCCACACTTCAAGGAAGGCTTATTAGGTACTGCGATTGTGGTCAGGCCACTACTGGGTTATGACAATCTCTATCTCCATACTCGTACCGCAAAAGTTGACTGGTAGAAACTGCTTAAGGCATCAAGTCCTCCTCTTTGTATGCATTTGTGTTTAATTAACAAATAAATTGGATAAAGAATGACGTAAAAGAAAAGGAAATACAGTTGTTCTTTTCTGTTACAGTTGTCAGGAAGCCGTCACAAAGAAGAAAAAGGGAGAAAGAATAAAAATAATCACGTTAGATTGAAGAACTAGAATGAAAATGCCAACCATTCTAGAGGAAACCACCCAAGCAGTGCTAGAGGATGAAAAGTAAGCTACACATAATATCGTTTATTTTATACTAACGACCCGCCCCGGCTTCGTACGGGTGCAAAATTATCAGTGTTTCCCTACATATTCCCTATATTATACGTGTATTATACATATAAACCTTCCTCTTGAATCACTTTATCTATTAAAAAAAACCCCATCAAAATCCGTTGCGTAGTTTTAAAGATTTAAGCATACATAGGGATATAGGGACAGAAGAAAGCGACTTTGTTTTATACTATGTAGTGATATGATATGTATTTATATCATCAACTCCAATTAATAGAGAAGAAAGTAATCATATTAAATAAAAAAAGCGAAAGTTATTATTAGTTGCTCGTTGGCGGTGATTTTGGACTAAATAAACAGGATCCATAATAATAATCCTCAATTCTAATCGACTAACATTGGTTCTGGTTTGTTTGTAAAAGTTGAGTTAAGTTTTATGTTTATGCACACTAAGATTTTTTTATATGAGAAATCATCAATAGGTATGACTTTTCTCTCTGGGCAGAGCGGGAGGCCGTGTCAGACTTTGACTGACTGAAACCTACTCCTGTTCCTTTTATGCCCTCATTACAGGGCCCCAGGGTTCGACTCTGCTGGGCCCCTATCTGACATCTTTTTGAGGCGCACGTAGAACAATATGCGAAGTCGATAAGATGGGCTTGGTCCGGATTGTTACCGGACTTCCGGACGGCTTGCTACCCATTGCTCGCCGTCCGCAAGCCTGATCGTACAGTGGCTGCAAATCGGGGTCGGGATCCCAGTGCCTCGGGTGCGAGAGCCAGACCCTCGCGCGTGCAACTGCCTCCTTTGCTAATAACGCTTGAAAACAAGTGCCTTATTGCTACGCAAGCAGAAACTACAAAATATTAACTATGAACCCTCTTTTTATGAGTTTTTTTATCGACTTTGATTCAATTACTTATTAAATGTTTTTTTATTAGTATTCTTAGGAAATATTAACGTAAACAATTAAGTTATTACTTCTTAAGACACCTCTAACACAATAAGACGAACTTGCACGTTATGATTTCAAATAAACTAAACAATCTGTAGTACGAGTGAGAAATTATCAAATGAATTCTCCCGCTCTGGGTGGAGCAAGAGTGACTGTCCTACTTTAACTGACCCAAACCCACCCGTGGTCTTTCAGTGACCCTTTGCGTTCCAGAGACGATTCTTTTGAGCAACTCCGCATTGCAACTGCTTCAATCTTTAGGAACCTATACAGGGTTATTTGTAAAACACTGGCAACCTCTCAGGACTATGTTACTATCATCATAAACAACAACTTTTGTTCTATGACATTTTTTAATACCTAGTAAATGAAAACATTTACGTTGTAAGACGTAGTAGGTACAATTAATTTGGTAATAACTTATTTATTTACTTTAAAATTAATTACTTAGTACTACTATAAAATAGATGTGGAGTCGCATCAGTGCTCAGTGCCAGTCGAGGCCATACAGACAGTGCCGCTCTGAAGTAAGGCCTTTAGTACACGACACGTGTTACTCCGTACGTAGCCACGGTCAATTCTCCGTCCGTAAACACGGACGAGGGGCGCAGCGCGCAGTGTTTTATGGAGCTTGTTGACACAAACGGCGACGCTACCGAACGGCGCCGCCGCCGGGTGCCATCAATGTTGTATCGCATTCTAAGGCCTCTTGTACGCGGTACGTGCTTACGGTGACAAAAACGTGCCGTGTTTGTACACGGCACGTAGTCCGTGTCCGGCACGGAGGGCTAAAGGCCTTGTGGCCTTAAAGGCCTTGTGGCCTTTAGCCCTCCTACACGAGACGGTTTTTGCGTCGCGAGCACGTAATAAACGTACCATGTACAAGCGGCCATACACTGCAGAACAACGCCGATGAAACACGGCGGCGGCGCAGTTCCGTAGCCTCGCCGTTTGTGTCAACAAGCTCCCCATACAACACTGCGCGCCGTACTTACTTACGGTGAATTCCGTCCGGAGAAGACCGTGTCGTGTACAAGAAGCCTTACGCTCTTAAGCGGCCCCGGTTCCCGGTTGACCGCGTGATAGGGCTTTTCGAAGATATACTAAAAATGTCAGTGAGGAGAACTGGATCCTGTCCAAGTTGGCTAGAATTAACCGCTGCAACCAGACGGTAAGAGCTTTCCAGAACTGATAATAATAATAATAATAAATACATTGTGAAGGATGGTACGGTTGACATCTGTCGGGCATGCCACCTGCCCGGAGAATCAATCCGCGTATTGTCCGGAGGTTCCTCTCTCAGGAGCCCTGACCGCCGGTAACTTGGACCCTGTTCCCGATGCCGGTGGGCCACTATTTTTTATATTTTTAAATGTTTTTTTTTAGTTTTTGTAAAAATATTTAAAAATGTATAAAATATGTTATATTGAATAATAATAATAATAAGCCTTTTATTACATTCCCATAATAATAAATTCATATTACAATTAACAATTAACAATACATCATAATTCATTGTAGCAATTATTGTTGCAAAAAAAAATTCTATCAATTAATAATATTTATTTCAACATGCACTATAAAATTATATTTAAATTTAAATAAAATGTTTTTCTAATTGAGTTTAATTATAATTGTATGTATCGCTCATTCAATTAAAGGGAACCCCTGTGCGGGTAAAGGCCTCCTCCAGACTAGACCACTTTTCTCTATCTTGAGCTTCCTTCATCCAGCTCTCACCCGCGACCGCTCGGATGTCATCCGCCCAGCGCTAGAGCGGGCGGCCCACACGTCGCTTGCCAGTACTGGGTCCTTTCCACTTGGTTACTCTCTTTGTCCATCTTCCATCCTCGCAACGAGACAGGTGACCCGCCCATTTCCATTTCAGTTTTCTTACATGGTTTATTGCATCTGTGACCTGTGTTCGTTTGCAGATTTCCGTGCTCCTTACTCTATCCGAAAGTTTAAGGTTCAGTATACTTCTTTCCATCGCTCTTTGACAGATTGAAATTTTGTTGGCCGTTTTTTCTGTTAAGCACCATGTTTGGCAGCCATATGTAAGGCAGGGCAGTACACAAGAATCCAGTACTTTCTTTTTTAGAGTTGTGGGCAGTTTAGATTTCAGTACGTGTTTTAAGGACCAATATCTTTTCCATGCTGAGCCGATCCTCCTCTCCAGAACTGATACATTTCTGAAAAAAATCTCAGCCCTTTACCGGCTGCGGACGGCGAGCAATGGGTCAAATAGCTCACTGTCAGGACGTCCGGTAACAGTCAGTTTCCACGCGCGTCTCAAATAAATATCAGTAAACCATAGGGGCCCGAAAGGGTCGAAGTCTACTGGGGCCTGGGTCGACGAAAAAGAACCCCGGTATTTAGTCAATAGAAGTCTGACACGCCCTCCCGCTCCGCCCAGAGTGGTAAAAGTAATTTTGATGATCTCTCACCTTAAAAAAAAATCTTTTACGGCAGTTCTTAAATTATACGGAATAACAAAGTCTTGACGGGTAGAGAATGCGTAAGGCAGTAAGTCCGCCTTTGTAACTTTGATATATCTATGAATAAATTGAATGATTAGAATCAACACTTTTCATCGTCAGATGTTTGCGATCCATGTTATTATTATAACTCTCACGCCAATTTTACTTCACGATTCTTCTTTTTCCTATACTTAGTGTGACACTAAAATGGACCTCAAAATCCTTTCACTATGATTAAGTCCAGGGGAGGGGTGCCGGCTTTTTTTACGGCTACGATAGAGTCAGTAGAACTATGTTATCTCTCATGTTATCTCTGAAAGAAGAAGTTTCACAACTTTTAGAAAACCGAATAATTCCTACATAAGACCTTTGGCCTGCAGTTCGGATACCACAGGTTCATCACAATAATGACACTAATAATCAATCACTAGTCTATAGCAAAAATGCAACAGAGTGGCCATTGAGATTTTAAATGAATTACTGATGAAACTCCGTATAAAAAAAGTCCATACCACGTAACAATTTTAAGATTATAAATTGCAAAAAATACACACTCATTAACCCCGTCACGCTGTAAAATTTCATCAGCGGAGTTTGGAGCTTCATAGGAAAAGGCTTATAATTATAAAGATAAAAGTTTGTATGTGTGTATATTTATTAGTCCTGCACCGAATATTTGTCACACGTTAGAACAAATCCAGCAATAGTACATAGGGTAATTTCTATCCGAAAGTAGTTGATAAACAGAAGTAACAAAAAGCCTACCAGTTTTAGGAAGCTCAGAAAATCCAATAATAACTCGGTTATAAATTATATTATGTATTATTATATGTATAACAGATATTGACAATGATAATAATAAAACAAAGAATCTCGGAGCCTATTCAATCCATTACAATTAATCGTAACAACCAATATACGTAATGATCTTGTAATAATTAATAACGTAATAGAATATACACGTCATGACATCCAGGGTTGACGTCAACAGATATTAATTGGATTCTGGGGAACTAGCACTAGTGAGGGTTGCTGTGTTTTTGTTTCGTTCAGAAATTGAAACCTACATCGAGTAGGATTTAATTGAAACTAACCTGACCGCGCAATCCCGGCTCTGTCGCCGGCGACTCGGTTAGCCAATGGCTGTGGCGGCCATTGGAAGCCACTGTCCATTTTACCTTTCATCTACGCGGCTGATTTGGTAAGCTTACATGGTAGGAGAATCATGGGAATGCGCTTAAATTGTTAGGTTTTAAGCGTTAGAGATAGGCTGAGTAGGAAAAGACTAATAATTTGGGTACAAATTCTTGCGTCAAAAACTATGGTACCCCAGATATTCAAACATATCTTAAAATCTTTATTAGTTAGACACTACATTTTTTCAAAATTATTTAAAAAAAATACTACGATTTATAAACGCCATAATAATATGTCATAAGATTAAAATTTAAACAAAACATACAAAACTTTTTCATATCAATATTTTCAATTCGTAAACGCGTACCTGGATTGTTGTCTAGAGTTCGATGTCACCAAATGATAATACTTTGCTAACTAGTTCCAAATTAACCGAGATGCATGAATAAGCAAGATGTCGACTGGATTTGTTTGTTTACATTCAAAACACAGACAGGATGGAAGATTAGAATTATAGAAAGCTTTTCAATTTCCTGATTGTACAGTTACTTTCAAGAACAAAGAACGTTGGAAGGCTGTTGTTGTCCACATGGTGGACCGATAAACTAGTGAGGGTCGCGAGAATCCGATGGATACGAGACGCACAAGACCGGTCGTTATGACAACGCTTGGGGAGGCCTATGTCTAGCAGTTCATGTCTTTCGGCTGAAATAATGTAACTCGCGAAAGACTTGCGATCCGAATATTTTGCGCAAAAC
Organism: Mythimna separata; assembly: GCA_030763345.1. NCBI lineage: Eukaryota > Metazoa > Arthropoda > Insecta > Lepidoptera > Noctuidae > Mythimna > Mythimna separata. The sequence continues at coordinate 11,997,406 of CM061167.1, read as the reverse complement.
CGTGACCTAGTTGGGAACAATGATGTGTGAAGGACAAACGATGAAAATGAAAAGATAAACTGCAACGAGAAATGTACGGTGACAGGTTAATGAGCTGATCATGACAATGATAGACCGCGTTAACTGTCGGCAAATGGGATGATTACCGCAGCGATTGAATCGTCCCAGGCACCGACTGCAGCCCACCTCGTTACAGCATCCTACAGAGAACAGCTTCCCACTCATATTATTGTAAATGTGAGATCATTGACAGGGTTCTCTCCAAATAACACTCGAGTGTTTCGAAAACTCTGAATACGATCTCAATAATATATGATGTACACAAAGAATATAAAGTACGGTCTACAAATACAGCTACAAAACTTGAATAAAATTACAGTTTAAAACTCTTTGATTACAGTTAAAAAAGTCTTTATTTTCACTATATTTAAAAATTAATCTATTTTTTAAATTGGATATAACTTATCGCGTTAATTCTTAATGTTTGTTATTTATTTAACAATTTAAGTACACGCTGAAAATAAAAAAGTACTAGGTGAAGTTATTTCTAAAGAAATCTTTTTAAAAATTCCTGCATTTCCTACGGAGAGTTGAAATAAAGAGATTTAAAAAAAGAACATGCCTCACACGAGGAATTACTCCTATATCGTAGGTGCGTTCACAAACATGTAAACTCACATACATAAGACATTCAGATTCTAGACCCGGAACACTTATCCGTAGGCCATACAAATATTTTTTCCGTAGAGATATAGTCACCGAGTGTAATAGTAATCGGAAAATCAGTGGGTACATAGAAAACAGTCTGTTGTCAATGTAGAGATACACTATCGTCTGTTTTTTATACTCTGAGACTAAATTGACACAGGTAATGTCAAAATTACTTTAGGAATGATGCCAGTTCTTTTGTATTGTAATGTCATTTTTTTTTAGTCTTAGGGTATTAAAAATAGACGTTAACATAATTATATACACATAGAAAATAAATATAATACAATATATTACAATAATTTGGGGAGAATTAAGATAGTAACAGTGTTGTATTTGTACTTGTTGCGCTGCCCATACTACGGTGCTGTCACATCTGGCCAGCATTACGAATTTGTGGATGTGAATGGATTGTGAATGGGCCCAATTTCAAGCACTTTCTTATTGTTATGGAATCCTTTATGTCATTTCATCAAGATTAATTCATAAAACAGACAAAAATATTACCTAAGAGTATTGTAAGTTTATTTGTCCCCTCATAAATTGTTACCTAGTTTCTCTTACAGCCGAACCCAATAACCCATCAATCACATACCGGAGATAGAAAAACAAATGAAACAACAGAAAACATGTATTACTTTTGTATTGTACTTATCATTTGTTTTATTATCTCCAGGATGCTAAAACTAAAGATAAATAGGTTATTGGGCTCGCCCGTAAACTACAAGGTATTGTAAAAAGCATGTAAATCTAAGAGCTAGAGATCCGACCCGATGTCTCCTAGTACTACGGATCGTTTGAAATAGATACTCAACAGTAACTAGTAAGGGCAACCCCTGACAGGACAAATGAAAGAATAGGTACTGTTGGTATAAACTCTGTCACTCCATCAAGAGCGGGAGAAGTCATTTGTTGTTTATTGCGTTTTGTTGTCATTTGTTTTTGTAATTTTTTTTTGTTCTCGCATAGACAAGGTTTTTCCTTCTTTATTTGATGACTTCCCTCGTGAAAAAAGGTTTTGTAGATCGTGGATTCATGCAAGCAGGCACTAGTCTTTAGGTGCGAGTATGGCCTTTATTTCATCACCATTTTTCGTAAAACCGTGAAGGAAATTCAGTATGTCAAAAAAACCATAAGACCTTCATCGGCATGCAATTGGCCCTCGTAGTGGATTAAAAGCAACTCCCTCCTAAGAGAAAAGAGAGAAGGAATGTGTCTCAACAGCGGGGACATTTGGGATGATCATGCTTATGCTTACCTATAATGCTCCGGCAAAACGACTAGTTGCTCGCTACCTACATTGTCTGGCAAAAGGCCAAAATATGTGTGCAATTATTTACTTTATTAAAACATTATGCACTAGCAAGAAACACTGTGTTCTACTACTTAGTCGGTGGTGCAGAAATAATCACTTAATGGTAAACAAACAAATAGAAAAGTAACACAATAACAACTACATTCCTAGACAAAAAGCATAGCATCAGCCTTATAATGTTCCCACTGCTGGGACTCAGGCCTCCTCTCTTGGATAGGGAATGGGCTGTAATCCACCACTCTGAAATTTTCAGCTCTCGATGTGGTGAAGGAAAACATGGTGAGGAATCCGGCCTAGGACCAAAAATGGGAAGACATGTGACATTCAATATTCCGCCAAAAGATGAGTCACTGGGACCTAGGTAAATACTAGTCAAAAACTATATTACGAGTATTCAATCTACCTAGCCTTTTCCCAACTATATTGGGGTCGGCTTCCAGTCAAGCCGGATTTAGCTGAATACCAGTATTTTACGAGGAGCGGCTGCCTACCAGACCTCCACAACCCATTAACACGGTACTTCATGGCAAGACTGGAGTCAGCTTTACTATATTACGAGTATTATGACAAAGGAAAACTTATTGCAAAATGTGTTCCCGTGTCTGATGAGCCCCGAGCGGATACCGGCGTCTGCACACCTACTGTATTTTTATTACGTCTCCAATTACGATACTAGAAAGCTTAACCAGTACACATGAGAACAAGTAGACGCTGTTGTTGTCATCCGGACTAAAACTTCAATGAGGGTGGTATAGTCCGTCTAATGAAAGCGCGACCTGAGAAAAAGAGGTTAAATCCTAAAATTTTGTATGTATTACTAACTAGTAGGAGAATCATGTCTTGACACATCACAATTTTTTTTATTTCCTACAATTGCGGCTGAATAATGTTGCCAATTAAATTAAAAAAAAAAAACTCCAGGTCGCGCTTTCATTAGACGCACTCTGTAAGCACAAGAACAGAAAGGGCTATGTGTCTATGTCCAGCAGATGGAAAAGCTGTGTGGGATTTTGGAGCCATACTCGTATGTAAAAGTGAAAAAAAGTTAAAAATTCTTTCCTTGACGAAGTTTGTGCGTAAGAAACAGGTTCAGGATTGGTTGCTTGGGCTTAGCTACACAGAAACTGAAAACTGAAAACCTTCCAGCAACTACACTATTGGAACACAAATTTTAGAAACTGCTACATTCTAGCATATATATCAATGCTTAATCATTACTATAAATAATACATGTTATTTTTATGATTACTGTTCATAATCATAAACACACCTTCGAGTACACTAATCATAAAGTATGCGCACTTATATTATTTATCTGTTAGTTTTAAGCATAGTTTAATGTATGATACTATAGTTATTATTTACTACGACTATTCTCAGTCGAGAGAGATTGCATCCCGCGACACAGGGTAACCAGGGGCCTGGGGCCATGGGTTGGCAGTTGTCTTCTGAAAGAAAAACCCGAGGCTCTGGAACGAAGGCAAAGAAGGAACAAAGAAGTGAGTTTTAGTTAATAAAAGCCTGATACGAACTCCCACTCTCCTCAAGTGGGAAAAGTAGGTAATTATGATGATTTTCCACCTAAAAAACAAGGGTAACCTAGTGCAGGTACCAGTAGTTATATCTAACTAATGTCAAACCGCACATAGAACACATCCACTCATCATCTGCCTAGCCTTTTCCCAACTATATTGGGGTCGGCTTCCAGTCAAGCCGGATTTAGCTGAATACCAGTATTTTACGAGGAGCGGCTGCCTACCAGACCTCCGCAACTCGTAACACGGTACTTCTTGGCAAGACTGGAGTCAGATTTACTGGCTTCTGACTATCCGTAACGACTACCAAAGATCTACAAATGACAGCCGGGACCAACGGCTTAACGTGCTTTCCGAGGCACGGAGGAAACTCGTTATGTTAAGATGGTCACCCATCCACAGACCAACCTAGGCAAGCGTTGCTTAACCTTGAAGATCGACCTGTGCGCCTGTTATTATATATACACATCCACTAAAATTAATAATTTGATTAATCATTTTCTGTAGTCTGTCACATATTTCTGTGGCTGGTCACCCATCCATGGAGTAACCGGTCCGTGTTGCGTCATTGAAGATTTGCTCGTTAGTCTGCAATTATACTGCCCTCAGCCCTTCCTAGCAAGTAGGTAGGTAACCATTAAATTCTAAATATACACATAGGTAAAAATAAATGAATAAAAGCCTGTTTTTCTAAGTGCATTCACATGGACCGGTCTATTTGACGATCCTATTGACTGCAAATGGCAATGAATGTCACCTGTTACAATAATAATATTTTTTATTTCCAGTAACAATGAGACTGATATAGTGTTAGTAACAATAAATAAACTTACAACTATGTTAGTGACATAGAATACAACCACAAATTACGTTAATATGCACAATAAAAGAATTATTAATTCAGCACTTCAGCTGAGATACTGGAGCAATGATTCAAAATAAAGTAGTCCAGCTTGCCAGCAATCATGGCCTGGACTGGATCGCACCCTGCGCGACAGGGACGCCCATCTCTTACACATTAATCATCATCATCAACATTTCAGCCGAAAGACGTCCACTGCTGGAGAAAGGCTGCCCCTAAGGGTCACCACAACGATCGGTCCCGTGCGTTTCGCATCCATCGGATTCCCGCGACCCTCACCGGGTTTAAAGCAATCTAAACTCGTTTCCGCAATCATCCCTAATACGCTACAGAACCTAGGAAGTCCCATCAACTTGCTGATAAAAGTTTTTTTTACCAATGCCCGGAAAACTCCCTGATCCTTCTTTTTATCATCTCTGATTCGAAGGGCCGGATCTCACAGGCACAATTATTAACCGTCCACCTTGTATTCCTTTCAGTTTTCGGTAATCGTCAAATTTTTACCACGTTTGATGGAAGTTATGATAATACCACATATTAAAGATAAATAAAATCACGAAAGTCTTGAAAAAAAAATTGTTTATTTATATAAAAATATGCCAAAAATCGATTTATCTAAAAATTTTAATGTAAATGAGTTTAATTTTGAAAAAATCGTCGGTTTTTTTAAATTAAATTTTTAGTAAGGGGTGTGACCACCTCGGGCCCTAATGATTTCTTGTAGCCGGTTTGGTAATCCTTCCATGATGTCATGAATATCCGACTGAGGGATATTGTGCCACTCCTCTACCTCAGCCGACTTGCGATTCGACGCTGGCTATACCCAGCATCAGCTAAAGCCACGGCCCTAGCAGCACCAGTTGTATCAAGTGGCATTTTTTTCAGTTGCATAGAATATAATCAAACTAAAAACTCACACGATGACAGAAAAGAACAAGAAATGTCAAGTACCGACTAAATTCCAAAAAACTTTTGGTGACACAAGTTTATGAATCGAAATAAGGGTATAAGTGTTTAGTTTATTGCTAAAAAAGTACCCACTTAACAAAAACAAAACAGTAGATAAGCCATACTTAACATACACAAACGGGGTGACCAAAAATATAAGTGGGTGGTTAATAGTGCATATACGAATGTTTTTATCTTTCGTTTGTTAATTTTATTGTTTATTAGTTTACTTGGTTAAATGTTTTTAAGTATTGATATTTGTATAATTTTGGCTGTCATTTGTAGATCTTTGGCAGTCGTTACGGATAGTCAGAAGCCAGTAAATCTGACTCCAGTCCTGTGCTCCAGTCTTGCCATGAAGTACCGTATTACCCCAGTTAATGGGTTGTGGAGGTCTGGTAGGCAGCCGCTCCTCGTAAAATACTGGTATTCAGCTAAATCCGGAAAAAAAGGCTAGGTAGACGATATTTGTATAATTTTATAATACAAATCGTCGTACGGCAAGTAGGTATCCACCCTTACGTTGTTGAAACCTCTACGGTCCGGACTAAGCATTTCACTTACGGCCGAAATTAATAATCAATCTATCACATATCGGAGATTGAAAAACCAATGATACCATACAAAAATTTACAGGTTTTCTGTTGTTTCATTTGTTTTTCAATCTCCGATATGTGATAGATAGGTTATTGGTTTCGGGCGTTAGTCACAATAGTTCACACCGCGTACATGGAAGGTCTGGTACAATTTGCTTGCTGCGGTCTTTCCGTCATAATGCGCTTGACCATCAACGATTGCATCACTGCTTACCATCAGGTAGGATCGTGGTTGAGCACTAGTTTGTACCAATAAAAAAAAATTATGTCATGGATTTCTTTTATCCAGTTTTTAAATATGGAAAGTAATTAAATTTGGAAAGTAATTAAAATGCTAGTTTGTAGGAACGGGTATCGACTTTTTTTATTAAGGTGAGGCATCATCAAAATGACTTTTCCCGCTCTGGGCGGAGTGAGAGGGCGTGTCAGACTTTTACTGACTAAAACACACTCCTGTTCCTTCTTCGCCCTAATTCCGGGGTCCCGGGAATCTCTTTTGTCAACCCAGGCCCCAGAAGGGTTCGTACCTGTCGGGCCCCTACAGTTTGCTGACATCTCTTTGATGCGCGCGTGGAACAATACGCGGCGTTGACGACATGGGTTTGGTCCGGACTGTTACTAGACGTCCGGATGGCGAGCTACCCATTGCTCGCCGTCCGCAAGCATGCGCCTACGGTGGTTGGAATTCGGGACCAGAATCCCGGCGGTGGGGGCTTGAGGGCCATACCCACGAATTGAATCGATGCCAGTATATTGGTCTAATATACCGTCAAACCATTATTTTTCATTTATTTTTAATACAATTTTTTTAGACAGCCAGCGTTGCCAGTCAGTTTTCATATTGTAATTGTGTTAATATAGATGGGTAATTTCGTTCTATTATATTGATTTTATTTGATACCACTATCAATTTCAGCGTTTCGTCGGTATCAATCATTTTCGATATTTTAGGCTTCGCCATGCCTATGGATTTCTATCGGTATTCCGAAATATCGTTGCAACTCTAGAAGTCTTCATCAGGAAAACGAGTCTATTCAATAGACGCGCTGTTAATCATCATCTACCTAGCCTTTTTCCCAACTATATTAGGGTCGGCTTCCAGTCAAGCCGGATTTAGACGAATAACAAATATTTTACGAGGAGCGACTGCCTACCAAACCTCCACAACCGAGAAGCGCTGTTAATCGAACAAAGGAAATCCTGTCTTCTATAACTCAGCGAGGTTCTGTAGAATCTTACAACTAATCAAAACATACACGTGCGACACATTATGTCTGATATTACATATTTTCTTCGGGAATTTATTCTTTATAGTTTTCTTCTTTATACTTGAATTCATCCATAAGAGTCTACAAATTTGCGACAGAGGGTATCAATAAGGAAATTGAGGTCAAGCACAATCGTAAGGACTTAGTTTTCCGGCGTATTTTTTTTTCATTTAGCCTAATGTTATCATAGACCGCATTTTCTTCAGAAAAAAAAAAAACTACTACTTACTCCTCTTCCTTCAGCTTCGTTCCCAAAAAAAGTTTGAATGGCCAAAATAAAATTTAAACTTTATTGTTTATCATTGTTTTCTCTTTTATACTTGAATTCATTCTTAAGTATCTACAAATAAGAGACAGAGGGTATCAATACGGAAATTGAGCTCAAGCAGAATCGTAAGGACTTAGTTTTCTGGCGTATTTTTTTTATTTAGCTTAAAGTTATCAATGTTGTCATAGACCACATCTCCTTCAGGAAAAAAATACTGCTACTCTTCCTTCAGCCTCGTTACCGGACAAAGTTTGAATGGTCAGAAGAAAATTTTAACTTTCAGCGGTGGGGCACACCGTTGCATACAAGATGCAATATGGAGCGAAGTTACTTGAACATTATATTCCAAGTCACTTTACTCCATATTGCATCTTGAATTATTAAGTTTTTTTATGCACATGTCGACATCGTTGCTTAGCTGTATGAATATGTACATGTCCACGTGTTTGTATAATGAATAAGATTCAGCGAAATATCGGAATCAAGTTGTTTTCGAAAGAGTTACCGCAAAAGGGCAACTGAAGGAATGCAGGTGGGTTTCAATCTGTAAAAGTCTGACTGACACATCTCTCGCTCCACTTTGAGCGGAAGGAAATCATCAAATAACTATTTGATGATTTCCGATCCCTTTTTTCGAGGCAAATGCCTAACACATGTTGAGTTGGACTCGAATTTCAGGCAAGTTTGAGGCGCTCACGGCACTATGGATTTTCTTATCTGTTGAAAAATAGCAGCTTTTGATTCAATCGAAGAAAGTTTGTCCCTGCGGTCGATTACTGCAGTAACAAGTTTCCACGTTTTTAAATAGGTACACTTACGAAGAAATACATACACGGTTGACCAGCGACTCGTAAGGCTAACGCGGTGACCAGCCTGATACAATAAATACGATAATAATAATTTATTTATTTATTTGCGCGATTTTCTGCACTGGTCCAGGCAGAAAGGCATTTTACTGTTTTCCAACAGTAAAATGCCTGCCTAAAATTTAAGCGGTTGCGATAGGACCAGGTTTTCAAGTAAGTGTATTAAAGAATATTTTATTTTTACACTTTTTTTATACGGGTAATATTGATGTAATTGCTTCTAGTTTTTTTATTTTGTTTAGGTGCTTAGTTTTATAATTTAATTGAGCTTTACGTTTATTTTTCTGCGTCATCAAATAAAGCTTCATCTGTCTAATAATAAAAATCGAGCTTTCCCAAGAGTGATTTTCAAACTCGATCACTACTCGTACTTGTACTTATGTATTTTTTCTTTCTAATTATTCTGAAGCTATTCCGCTTATGTCGATAAGGTCACTCTTACTTAAAAATGAAACGATAAAGCCAAACTTGACTTATCCCTTTAGAGTGTTGATTTTTTATACACTAAATCATCTGGCTTTTTGTACAACCAGGGCCGTTATCGTGACGTGTTAAAACGTACACATATATAGCTCCATCTCTGTATCAGTATAGGTCGTTAAATGAATCGTGTTAAGTGTTAAGGTCTCGCACATTCTAAAGATCAAGCTGAAAGTCATGTTGTAACAACTATATTCCTGTAATGTTTTTAATTCCTTATGATACGTCTTCATTCAAATGTTTAGGGGTTTCAGTATGAAATTGCCGATTTGTATAGAAAAATTATAATAAGTAACTATTAACTATTCTTTAGCTAAGTACATTATTAAGTGAAACAACTTGGGCCATGAACAAGACTATACTTAATACCAATTACAATGACTGTTTTACACAAAGGTTACTTTAAGACTGAAGGAATAACATCTTAATATTTGAGGGAGCTCTGGGCTCGCTAAAGTTCCCATGCTCCTTATGTCAAGCGGTAACGGTAATGTTTTTTGTCGGGACTCGGGGTGTCGCAGCTCTTGAACTCGCATACCGAAGCCGTAACGTCACCCAGCACCTCAACGCGGCGCCGTCCATCACGTCGACACCCTTAGCGTTGCTAGGAGAGTCCGGTGATCGATAGCATATTTTTTTTATTTGACATATTTATTTAATCAAAATAATTACCGTTATTCTACCAATCCAAAATATCTATTGGTGCCGAAACAGAAATAGCTTGGGTGCCAAAATCTTTGGTGCCGAAAAACTTGTTGCCGAAACAAGAATACTTTCTATACATTGCTGCCATCTAATTGGAAGGTCATTTGTGAAAAAGCATTCCGTACTGCCTCCCGAAAAGATTTTTTTTATCGCGCATAAAAATGTCAAATCACGAAAAAAATGGTAGTCCGTTGGAGCCAGGTCTAGCGAATATGGAGGTTGAATGGTTTCTAATTGCAGTTTCTGTAGAGTTAGAACGGTTTCTCGTGCTGTATGAGGTCTCGCGTTATCATGGAGCAATAATGGTGAAGATCGATTCATGAGTCGGACCTGTTTCACTGCTAGTTTTGCTATCATTGTTCGGAGTTCGGCACAGTAGACATTTGCAATTATTGCTTGAACAGATCGGAGTAAACAATAGCGAATAACACCTCGGTGAGACCACCAAACAGTCACCAATACCTTTTTATGGGTAAGCTTTGCTCTAGTGCACTCTTGTGGTGTTTGACCTAAGATCAGCCATTGCATTTTTCGTTAACGATTATCGTAAAGAATCCAGTTTTCATCACAAGTCACAATTCGATCCGATATTCCTTCATTTCTATCGATACAGAAATCAATAAGGTAACACAAGTTCAACCGCCGTTTCTTTCTGCAGATCAGTCAAATCATAAGGCACCCATTTCTCATTTTTTTTTATTTTATTGGTTTCACGAAAAGGTGTCAATATTGTTGGTAAGGTAACGTTAAACCATGCGGCTAGTTCCTGGGTAGTTTGGCTCAGATCGGCTTTCACCATTTCTTTCAATTTATTGTTATTCGTTTGTGTGGGCGGTCTTCACAACGAAGTTATAAAGCTTCAAAGTTGCTAATAAGAAAGAGAAGTCTGAATGTAATTTGACGTCACATTACATTGCGTGAATTGCACGCGTTCGGCTGCCATAATAAACTGCGTTTTGGCGTGAGGGACATACATTTGTTTTAAATGGTTGTATGTATAGTCCGTCTAATGAAAGCGCGACCTGAGAAAAATAGGTTAAATCCAAAAATTTTGTATGTGGTATTACTAACTAGTAAGAGAACCATGTCTTGCCACTTCACAATTTTTTTCATTTCCTACAATTGCGGCTAAATAATGTTGCCAATTAAATATAAAAAAAAAACTCCCGATCGCGCTTTTATTAGACGCAATCTATATCGTTTGCCTACTAATTTCGATTTGGTTTTCACAGTTATTAATCTATTTTTGTATACTTATTTATTGATAAAATTGTTAGATGACAAATATTATTTTCATGCATAATATTCCCTATTGTGGCAAAGTAAGTAGGTCAGAGCGCTGGTATATTCTTGTGGAGTCGGCAGCAGATGTCAATACGGAAGTGTGACCTTGACTCCTTGAATAGGACGCTCTAGACACCCTTATGTGCTATGGAGCTGATGTATCTGAATGCCTATATCGTCCTTCAAGATAACTCTCTTTTTCTATGATTGCAGAGGTTTTTTCTTATGTGGAGCTGACGATGATCTCCCCAAACATAATATACCTACTATCGACATGTGTTTATTTAATTTGATTTTAAGGTGTAAAATCATCAGAATGACTTATCCCGCTCCTAGGCGGAGCGGGAGGAAGTGTCAGACTTTTACTGACTAAAACCCACCACGTTCCTTTTTTGGTTTCTTTCCAGAGTCTTGCGTTTTCCTTTCAGAAGCCAACCCATAGTACGCGGATAGAGTCGCCTTCAAAATCATAATCTGGGACCGCGCTAGCTAGCTAGCTAAAAAAAAACAAAGTTGTCAATGTTCCAATATCTTAGAGAGGAATAGGTTCCAGTTCCAGAGTGGGAATAGGTTTCTTCTAGGCAAACGACCCATAAGTATATACGAGTATATATACTCCATAATCGGCCTCATTATCGCTTACAAACAGTTGAGAGTAGTTAAACGCGAGCCATACATAATAAAATAAAATGATTCGATCTACTTATAAAGTCAATTGTCGTGAGATCGGATTGATAATATAATAGGTGTCCTTCAGAACCTTTTGCGAAGTTATGGTGAATAATAACTACTTATTGTATTTTAATTTCTACTTCTTTCTCAGTTATTTAATTTTTTCTTTCCATAAGAGGAACGAATCCGATAGAAAGCCATATTTAAGTTGTGGTGTTATCAAGGGAAATAGGAAAATAATTCATGAATCCCCGACCGGTCCTATGAGACCGCGTTGTTATTGTTTTACTATTGTGTCTCGTTTTGCGGGTATGTGATAGGTTAATTTATATACAACGTGTAACGTCAAATGTGCAAAACCTGATGAGAATGACTAGTAGAATCAATGAAACCACTTTTTAATATAGGTCACATTTTTAAAAAAAATCTACGGTAAAAATATTGCCCTGTCTATTTATTAATCAGTCAAGTTATCGCCTGCGCAAACCCACTGAAATAGGTAAACAAACGTAAATGGTTATCGTCCAATTTAAATTTTCTCATACGCGGGATAATATAGTCCTTTTTCCTATGCAGATAAGAGTCGTAGTTACTCAGATACCCGCGAAACGAGACACAATAGTAAAACAATAACAGCGCGGTCTCATAGGACCGGTCGGGGGTTCATGAACAAACTAAAACAGCACATAAAACCGTCATTTTTTTTTAAATGTTTTTGAATTGGGTCAATTAAATTAAAAATAATTTGGGGTGTCTGAGGTTTTGCGCATTTAACGTTACACGTTGTATATATGTGTCACCGTAAAATTGTAAATACATATATCGCGGTATTGTAAACTATCGAAAGATTGTGAACCTTAATAACACGCACGATTTAACGCATTATTTTTTGATAGATTGTAATATAGCGAAGTGAAACTGTTAAGTCACAATCAATAGCGCTTTAAATTGCCAACTGTTTGAAGGCTGTCCCTATTAGTTTGCTAACTCTGTGGTAAATTCATCTCGTTTAACAATACATGGTATTTCTGAGTTTTGTTGATACACAGGCTCAAAATTCGACTTTGTAAATATTATCAAATGAGTTCACGTAAGTTCATATGCATAAAAAATGTAAACACGGTAAATGTGTGTAAGGCTGTATTCGGTGACTAAAACTAACCTATAAGTATATACCTATCACATACCCGGGAAACGAGACACAATAGTAAAACCAATAACAGCGCGGTCGCATGAGACCGGTCGGAGATTCATGAATTAAATGCACTTTGTACGATAACCATATTAATGTATGTGATAGATTAATATCAAAAATCATACTTATTAATATTTTTAAAGCTGTGATTTATTTTCAACGCAATATCAATTTAATATTGGTGTTTTGTTTGGTATTAACACTGTTTACATTCGACAACAAATGATTTAATTCATGAATCCCCGACCGGTCCTATGAGACCGCGCTGTTATTGTTTTACTATTGTGTCTCGTTTCGCGGGTATGTGATAGATTAATATCAAAAATCATACTTATTAATATTTTTAAAGCTGTGATTTATTTTCACCGCAATATCAATTTAATATTGGTGTTTTGTTTGGTATTAACACTGTTTACATTCGACAACCTTGTCGTTCAACCAATCAGCGCGCGAGATGCGTTGCGTTCTACCATTTGAAAATTTAACTTCGATATAATATTACAATCTAGCGAAAAATAATGCGTTAAATCGTGAGCTGCTTATTAAGGTTCACAATCTTTCGATAGTTTACAATATCGCGAGACTGATTGTAATCTAACGGTATTTACAATTTTACGGTGACATGAATAATCTAATTAAGACTACCTGCTACTTCCGCTGACTTCTTCCGCATTTTTTAATTATTCTTTGGAACTCGCCTAATGTATTGTTTTTATAAGACATTGAATGTTTGTAACCTTAAAATGTAACCCCTTAACCTACCCCCTAAAAAAATATTACCTCAATAAAATATTATCTTACTTCTTATGGTTGATAACCAACTACGTTTGAATCCCCGACCGGTCTCATGAGACCGCGCTGTCATTGTCTTACTATTGTGTCTCGTTTTGCGGGTATGTGATAGGTTAATGACCAACTTATTCTACTTACCTTCCGTGTATCCGGGATTCAGGGATAGGGAAGGCACCCCATTGCCTAAAATACTTCGGTAGGTAGATACCGTCAAAAGTCAGGACTATGTCCGACAACCGACACGAAAGACTAGGTACTATAGTACACTGACTAACCGACACTATGTCTGCCACGTACCCGTACTTACGGTTAGGAAGGAAGTACGCAATGTGACTTTAGCGAATAATTGTTACCTCGATACCGCTATTTGTAGGTTACCTGATTGCTTCATTCAACAGCTAAAACACCGTGTCGACGAAAAGAATTATTTCACTAAAATAGCTAAAAATTGTTTAGAAGATTTATTGTACTTACTTACATTTTTTAGCCTTACATTGTTTTTTTTTTGTCAGATACCTATCGAAACTAAATCAACGGTTGCATTTATTTAGTTTTCAGCATTTCTTAGATAATTCCGGAAAGTCACTCTTTAATTTTGATCAGACTACCGATTGCTAAATATTATAACGCTAACCTACGATTGTCGAAAAGCAAACCTTGAATTATGCTTATGTTCACTCAACAAGATATTATGTATGAGAAAGCATTATTTAAATGACCTATCAAATTAATACGGAGCAAAATTGTGTCGTGTTCAAATTGCTTAGAAATAAGAAAAGGTAGGATCGTTGAAAGGTCCCTAAAGTGGCCTTGTTTCGCTAAATTGTCTATGGAAATGAAGACATTAATATAGCTTTAACAAATGCTGATTTTCCGGAACGTGCAAGTAGTAGTCATTTGCTGAGAAAATGAGACGCGATGTGAGATTTACATAAAATTATGAGCAATTAAGAAACGAATGATTAATCACTGTCAGGTAGAATATCATGCTTAGAACAATGGAGGAACAAAAGTGGGTACTTGTGAAGGGATTTTTAGAAACAGGCCAACCGACTGGTGTGATCAATGTAAGAACTACTTGAAGAGGTAGCTTTTATTTGTAAAAAAATCTTTGGCTGCTTCACCTTATCTTCAAGAAAATCTGCATCGAATGTAGCCAAACACCATAAATATCCGTTGTAAGTGACAGTTACATTCTTACAATTTTTGGATACTTACGTTTGATATGAACGTGCAGTTATGTGAGGCTTACATTTAAATAAAAGGTTTATACGTTAAAGATAACCAAGAGAATACAAGTTCTGCTCTTCGCTTCAAGCAGATAGCTTATATTCATTGATATATTAATGTTTCTTGTAACTTTAGAGTTACGTTACTATTAATTATTTGCGGTTCCACGAAGTCTGTAGGGAACGGCCTGAATTAAATTTAACAATACACATAGTTGTATAACTTATTTAAATAGTTATTACGTGTAAAGTTTTCACTAGTATTCTACAAAACATGAGAACAATAATGTTCTATATTGTAGGTAGGCACAGTATCTGCTATAGACGGTAATGTAGCACGTCGAGCGCACTTGACCTGCCAATTTCGAGACAATAATGTTTTTACAAGGATAGGCTCGGTGAGTATGCCGTTTGTCGTCACGGGTCAACGGTACCCAGGACCTGCAGGTCTTTCACAGTAAAAGAAAAATGTTGCGGAGTCCTCCGAGAAGGGGAAGTGTATAAAAGAGAATGGCGGGTGGGCGCGCGACTCAGTCGCACCGCGCTCGAGAACGTAGCAGTGGCCGACTGGACACCACCGTCGACAACTCAGGTGAGCGCTCCCCGCCGCCGTGCAACACCTCCAGCTCTCGATCCTCCGAGTAGGAGGCACTTCGCGCCTTCCTAATTAGCGGTGGTGCTCCTGGCCGGGCGCTCAGTCACAACACTCGCCGCCGCGACTCGCTGCCCGCCTGTTGCCCGCGACGCCCGCACGCTCCGTGCATGCCGCCGCCCGCGTAAGTCACTCGTAGCACAACACAACACGTACCCGCTTCAATGAGGTGAGTCCCACTATCACTTGCTAAATATTCTTATTGTTGTGATTGTGCTTTGCGATGTGCTGCGACCTTATTTCCTTTTTTTTCTAAATTTCGTAAGTGAACCGCATATTAAAAAATCTTTTTTCAATATTGAGTTATCAACGTGCAGTTGAAGTTAATGAGATGCAATCTACTAATAAATCATTGTTTGTTAGCTTGTTCTATTACGTCAAAGGAAACAATTGAACGTAAATTCAGATAAGCGCCGATGACAAAGTGTTTTAACTAATAAGTAATCAGTTTTTATGGGTTTCTGTTGCAACTGGTGTAGAACTATAAAGTGAGAGACTCCACATTAGAATTAAATATGTTAAGTCAAATGAAAACGTTCACACAGCGTCACGTTAGGTATATACCAATCGTGCATAAAAAACATATTTGAGAAAACTAGTGATTTATGAAACAAGGCAAAAAATAATCGCCTTTAGTGTAATGTTCCGTTTAATTTAGAAAGAAGTAAAGTGTTGTGCATGAAGCTTGACGCTTGACAATTTAGATGGATTTTACTTTAAACATGTAACTTGTCGATGTTATATTTAATATTCTCGTGTTATGTCGTGTATGTTTATTTAAACGTGATTTTAAAGTGGTAACAATCATTCGGTACTAACAATAACTTTAAAGTGAATTAGATTTTTTTTGAGACAGTCAGAAACTTACAGGGCGATATATTTTGACTAAATTGCAGGTAGGTTGAAATACTACGAAGTTGGTAGGCAGTGGTTCATGACTGCAGCGTTTTGCTTGTTTAAAGTTTAATATCCGTGCGAACTCTTGCACATTGCAATTTTACTTAGATATCTAGACAAACATCCCGAACGAAAGCAATAGACTGTTTGAACCGAAAAATAAATGTAAAAATATTCATCGAGTAAAAATTTTATTTACGTAGGTACTCGTATTATTTTATAACAAAATTACAAAATTTTGTACGTTTACAGTTTCCTTAAAACGCGCAATATCTGATCGGTACAATTTCGATAGCGGTCCTGCATAACCGTAGCCGCTGTTCGCTTGATCAGGACTCGATTAAAATGTCTTTAATAATAAGTTTCGAATATTTAAATAAGTCGCAAAATTTCCTTGAATTGACTTGTTATCGCCATTACTGTTAAACAAAACAGCGCAAGTTTTGACCCACTTCGATACGATCTAACAAACATGGTTGTTTACTGTTCGATTACCTAAAAACTGATTAAGATAAATTCATGAAGAAATGTTTTCACGGATCTGTCTATGATGGCATTCGATTTGATTATAATTAAATGGTGGACAATAATGAGATGTCACAACAAAAGCCCGTGTTCCTTTTGTGTGTGATATAAAAACGGTGTTAATTACGAAGACACACACTGTTGCGCGGTTCCTTCGCTTTGTGTACGTTTGTTACATTTGTCGACCGCGTATAAGAAAAAGATTGGAAGAAAAAGAACACGCTTTTCTTTTATTTGTTCGTATTTGTTTGCTTTTCACGCAAGAGAGTGCCCAACCCGTAATACTGTTCCGTACAACCTCTCTTATGGGATTATGATGTCATTACACTTCTTTCTCTTGATATTTTGGAAACACAGATAGCTTGCGGTTTTTATCAAGTTTTCTATTGAAATTAAATATAAATTTGTGTAAAACAACCAGTAAAATCTTTTAAAATCTTTTGAGTGAACTTAGGTCGTTCGTAATGTAATCATACTTACATTAAAATTAAAGGAATACATTTTATATATTTTTTAACATTTAAATTTAAATAAAATACATATTTCTCAGAACAAATTTGTGAAATGTTCGAGTGAGTAAAGGAAGTTCCCGAATGTCAACTGAGTGTTCAGGCATTGTCTCTCATTTTTGCGTTGCCTTTTCATTTCAATATTTTTTTTTCATGTCAATATTGCGTTGGAGGAAACAAAAAGCTTTTAACACAAGCTCACATTGACGATAGTCAGATCAGGAAAGGCTTAAAAAAACTACTTATCTAGCTCGGAGGAAAATAATTATTTAATATTAATATTTTAACTGTAAGATTAACTGTACGATACAAGAATACGGAAATTACATTATTTATCTCAAAATATTTAACTTCATTCCAACATCGACTATTTTATAAATCATGGCCGATTAGGAATTCTCATTTTCAAGGGATTTTGAGGGTAGGCGATAACACAGACATTTATCTATATTGATTTCCATATCTATAAATTAACGACTGAGCCTATCCGAACCAATATTTTAATTGTGAGCGCATTTACCTTTATTTCTTTGATAGCATAATAATAGTAAGTTACGATACAATCATAGTAAAAATATTGCGTTTCATACTATTCAATGTTTTCATTATCTTCACACACGCACCTTTGCGTTTAAGGGGCAATATTTACCTAGGTACTGAACTAGTTTTTGGTAGCTTTTTTTCGAGTGAAGGTCAGTGGTTGTTACAATTATTTGCAAATTGATTTCTAGCGGATCTTATGTAGATTTGAAATAGTATAGTTTTGTATTTCAAGTTTCTACAAAACTGAACAATAATGCAGGATCATTAGTTCATGAATCCCCGACCGATCCAATGAGACCGCGCTGTTATTGTTTTACTATAGTGTCTCGTTTTGTGGGTATGTGATAGGTAACAGGCGCGATATTGGTGAAATGGAGTTAAGATTATTATACATAGTACCTATTGATTACATCACCAAAGCTTCGATCGGATGCTTTTGCTGCCAAACATATTAGAATGTGTTACATCCGTACCGTAATCGCAAAAGCAACTATATTTAGTATCATAAACGAAATACTTTCTAAACTTGACATTGGTTAAATGCACAAACCGTGCGAAACCAAATAATAATAAAATAACGTAGTTAACTAAAGATACACGTGATCTTTTTTATATAACAATTCAGTATTAACTAGGTAATAATTATCTTATTATATTCCCAAAATACGGGAAAATACGGTTTTGAGAAATGGTAGGTAATGCAGTGCAAAGTTTCAAACCAGTAAAGACTGAATAAATAAGAGCTCCTGCAGAATGGGCCGACGCGAGCGTGCGATAGCCATTTATCAGTTTTTTTAAAGAGAACTATGAGTCCTGCAAATTCGAATTCGAATTCGGATTTTTTTTTTTGATAAATGTTAACTTTTGAAGAGTAACCAACCACTACGCGCTGCTTCAATTTGTGTCAAATGCCTGAAGGCGTGGTTTTTCCTGGTTTCGTCTTTGAAAAAATACACGATTTCCCCCGAAGATTGTTGACAGCTAACGAAGATTATGAACCAATTATTTGAACAGAAAAAACTTGTCCGTTAGGTACATCTTTGTCAACGCATTTTTTTTTTCAAGTTTTGCACCAGAAATAGTATCAGGTCTTCCAAAAAGTAGCTCCTAGTTCCTACATACACTAGACACTAGATCAGATTATGTGCTTTTATTTATATTTTGCACTTGAGAAGAGTAATGCGCGTCCTTGTGTAGACATCTCCTGAATTCGTCTGCGTCATCACTAATACCTCTCATAAAAATGTCTATATTTTCAGAGAATAATCTATCCCATCATCGTAAATTTGACGCCGGTAGTAAAAGCATCCGCGTATATAGAATCACCTTCGGAATGCATTATTTATACACTGTACGCTTTTTAACCATTTATCGATGTTCATATAATATGATACTCGGGCCCTGTTCGATGGCGCAGTGCCCCTAAATGTATACCCATAATAGTTCCTACTACTTATTCATATACGAGTACATCTTAAGTTCATAATTAATATTATAAAGAAGATTTTTTTAAGGTGGTAAATTATCCTATGACTTCTCACGCGTTAGGGCAGAGTGGGAAGGCGGGTCAGACTTTTTGACTTGCGTTACAGAACCCCGGGGTTTCCTTTCGGAAATAAACTCATGACTCCAGTAAGCTTCGACCTAGCTAGCAGCA
Source organism: Mythimna separata (assembly GCA_030763345.1). NCBI lineage: Eukaryota > Metazoa > Arthropoda > Insecta > Lepidoptera > Noctuidae > Mythimna > Mythimna separata. The sequence continues at coordinate 11,977,900 of CM061167.1, read as the reverse complement.
GAGGCGCGCATGTAACACTAAGCACCATCGGCGACTCGAGCTATGTCCGGACAGTAATCGGACGGCTGGACAGTGAGATACCCATTGCTCGTCGTCCGCAAGCTCACGCCTAAGAGCGGGATCTTAGGCGTGAGCTGAGCGGCGTGAGATCCTGATTTGAGCAAAAATGTTAGAATTTTACTAACTAAAATCCACCCTCCTTCAGTCGGCGTTTTAAGAACGCGGTAACTCTTTGAAATGATTCTCCGTAGCCTATATTCGTAGAATTTCTGGAATTCCTAATTGGATTCCATAAACTCTTCTATCGACGCGATCGACACCGTTAAGTTCTATAGGTTTCTTGGTATCCTGGAAAGTACTACTTTCCTACGAATTGTCGCGAGCACGGGTACAATTTTTCAGAATATAGGATATTTTAAAAATATTGAATCTTACATCTTACATTTCTGCGAATCCTTCATTTTGAAGCACTATTCAACACGTGTTTTGATCAACTTTCTTCTAGAGTTCATAGTCACATTTATTTGTAAACTAGCTTCCGCCCGCGACTTCGTCCGCGTGGAATTGTTACTTCGGGCTAACACTAACTTTAACCCGCAACTTCGTTTATATAGGTGAGGTGCTCCGCTTCTATTAGTCTGAGTGATGATATATAGCCTCGATTAATGGGTTATCTGACACTGAAAGCATTTTTCAAATGGGACCAGTAGTTTCTGAAATTAGCGCGTTCAAACAAACTCTTCAGCTTTATAATATTAATATAGATATTTACCTTGTAGGAGCGACCGATAACAAGGCTTTCACGATAATTATTTCTCGGTTATGACATGACATATATTTTCTGAATCAATGAATTTGCAATTAGTAGTACACGCGTCTAAGTTGTAGGTTATTATCAAATGATCGCAGTGCAAATCCAGAGCCGATTAAATTATAATAAAAAATATTTATTAGAGCACTCAATTTAATTTATAGCAATGCTTACGTATAATAATTTTCTTTTTAATGCGTCTAACGAGTTTGTTTTGAATTGGAATCATACTTAATTTTATGAGATTCATATTCAAACGTATATATCGATTTATTATGCCACATGTCGAGATATTGCTTTGGCGTGATGCGCAATACGAACTAGTAAATGCGTTCGCATTTTCTATAAGACCCGCGCAGGTGCATAAGATGCGACGTACCTGCTTCTATATTACTGTAGTGTTCTAGTCTGTTTGCGTGATATCCGGCCACTAAACTGTCTAGTGAGAGTTCGTAATGATCTAAACTTTAGGAAAGAGAAACCGTTTTGTGATGTAAGAGGAGGTTACGTTTAACTGACGTGCTTTACCTGTTCAGCCTTATGCACAAAACGATTAGGTACACACTGAAATCAACTCTGACGATTATCGATTCTTTTATATTTGCAACTGCTAATCTATAAACTATAAAATTAAATGACACGAATACTCAAAATAAATAGATTAAAAAAACCTGCCGAAACCGATTTCTACCTTTCAATTAGACGAAAGAGCCTAAACAAACATGTCTATAAAACTATCAGCACAACGCTTGTCAAAAAGGATTTAGCATTATCATGCGCTACTGAAATATCACGTACCTGTAATAGGTATTACAATCCGACATACTTATTTGGTATAGACTAATTTTAGCTTCCTTAAATTAATCGATTTACGGCCGAGCCTTTTCCTATCTGTGTTAGGTGGTCTTTTTATCAAACGCTTCAGCTCGATACCTGTATTTCACATTGAGCGGCTGCCTATCTGGCCTCTACAACCCCATTATTGGTTAACACGATACCTTTGGCAAGACTAGTGCCTAGCTGTAAAAAGTCGACCATAATCTTGTAATCGTTACCGAACCTGAAACACTGATTAAATTTACATAGACCGAGTAAAAAAACGAAAATAAATCTCTGTTTGTAAGTCATCCAGCTAAAAGTGAGCTAATATTAATGTAACATTACAAAGCGGCTACAATAGTAATTGTTGCTTCTTGTTTCGTCAATCGTTCAATACGTCAGTCACAATTCGGCTGGCCATCTGGCTCAATTGAACGATATTGCATATCTATTGATTTACTCGCTATAGAATCGACACATCAAAAAGGCCAATCTAGATACACGTTTCGCTTCTAGATTTATTAACGTTTACTGCTAATACAATCGCATTGAACACAATTATCGTAAAGTTACTTAGTAGCTACTGGCGAAACTTTTTCAGTTGCCAAGGAGCGCGGTTTTTAAAGCGTAGCGTCATAAACCTGGTTCATTGTTTAACTTGGTTGCTATAGTTTGGTATACTGGATGGTTTTCAGTTTTCCACAAAATCTAGCTCATATTATCATCGGCATTAGCACTGTCTAAACTGTCGAGTACTAGTCGCTCTCGCTGTGGAATCATTACATGCATTACTATGCATGTAATGATTCTGTGTCCATATTATACTCCCAAAAAATAACTAAAAACCTTGGCGTCCATATGGAGACGAACGTCTCTTGATAGTTTTATATTGCTGATATGAGTAAGATGGTCTTTTAGTCCTTTTGTTCTCTTAAATGTCTCTAGTAAATCTTACCTATTTCACACTCCAAGAGCACCTTCTCTTCTCTTCTTGTACTCGTTCTATAAGCTCATGCTCGGTCTCTTCTTTAACCACTCATAGACTATGCGGATATCTATTTTCTAGATTCTACGGAGATAAATAGTGAACCTTAGAATAAATTAATTGAAATAAGATATTAGAAGTGCAAATGCAATCAATAATACCACATTCTATCTATATAATTAGCATAGTGTCCCATAGCTCAGGAATGACCTCGCTCTCCCTTTTCTACATATGCATATGTTATTGCCGTACAGTTCCTCCGGTAAAAATACTATTCATATCTTCATTTTCGTCTTATGTTGCCACGATGTCTAAATAGAACCAAATAAATAGCCCTCTTAGCACACTGCTCATCTCATGCGATAGACTTGTCCGGTACAATTCGCATGCTATTTACAAGTTTTTTTTTTCTATTAATAAATTAACAGTTCAAGTAGGATAACTTTTAACCTAACATAACCTTATGATATACCTATTAATAAATAATACGATAAGGTAAACGAACGACGTCAAATTTTTATAAACCCTTCTCTATATATTTTGTGTGTTTACTAGAGATTTAAGCACCCTATGTGAATTTTAAAGTCAACTAGTTTTATTAAAAATACTGAGGTGTTTCTAGCACATAAGTGAATTTTCTGGCGAGTTAGTTTTTAGTTAACGATGGTTAAAGCTAAGTAAAACTGAGGTAAAAAAAAGTGAGGTAAGCCTTGGCACCATATTTTTTAATTTATTAATTTTTCGATAATGGCTGCGAACTTAGGTAGAGATACTTCCTACCTTCATAAAAATGGTCTATCCAGATTGCTTCATATCATAGGTATGTAAGTTTATCTAAAATCAATGCAGATTAATTATTTTTTTTCCTTTTGTTTCGTACTCGTACGTAGGTATTGAGCCAACTGTCTTTTCTGTGTTTTTATTACAGAATACAGTTTCTTTGTTTTCCATTAGTATGGATATAATATATTTTCCAGTTGTGTAGACACTTGAGATACAAAATTATATATACCAATTTTAAATCTACATATCCACTGAAATTAGAATTGCGATAATGTTTAAATAAGGAAAAAATCCCGCCTAAAATATCACAGATTAATAATATTATCTATCTTTATAATAATTTGTGAGTGACGCTGCACAATATTTTGTCCATAATTCGAAAGATTTTTCCTAATAAAAATAAAATTTTGCACCTTTGCCGACGACATAATATTTGTACTTCTCTTTATCAGAGAGCCAACGAATTTTATATTTGAGATTTCTTATTTAAATATGGTTATTTCACTATTTGCATAAGTTATCTTAGTCGTTTATAAGTAAATCCATTTGTGAACCGCATTGGAATAGATGGTAATCATTTCTCTAGCAAGTTTCACGGTCAAGAAGTGCTATGATCAAAGTACATCGAGAAAGTTTCTAAGTTAGCGTGTCCACAAAGTATATCGGAACCCCAGTTCAAACCTGCTCAGTCTAATCTATGCTAGAGTAGAAAACTAGAATTGTAGCTGCCACTGATAGTTTCTTTTCACATCGATAGCGAGGTAGTCTGCTTTGTGAAATGTTAAGACGACTGGTTCTCGCATTACATATCAATATTTTTTGCACTGGTTTATGTGATGCGTTCAATAGCACTCCTTGTAAAGGGTTTGAATAATTCTATAGAATTTAGTGTTTTAAATCAAATAATGTGCTGCATTAGGAATTATTCTACCAATACTAATTAGTCTACCAAGATTCAGAAAAACACTTTTGTATATCGAGCGGTTGTCTTAAGTTATCGAGGTCTGATGTCAGAGAAATCCTTCGGTAATCGTTTTCCTCGTGACTACAGCGCAGCAGCGCATTCCTGCCGTGATTATCGTGTGCAGCTCCACCATTATGCGTTGCTTTCTAGAAAAATGTTACGCATAATTTGTTATCAACATACATACAAATTGTAGCGCACGAGATACACGCGCGATGAGTGTAATAGACTTAATTAGCTAGTAGCCCGCTGTATACGTACGGCGTTAATAACTTATGTGGTTCGTTACCAAGTTTTGATTTGATGAAACTCTCTGATTTGCCTAATTCAGGAGGTGGCGTGTGCCGCTCGATGCCTGAGTAAATTGTGCGCATCTTACTTAATGGAGGGTGAAACTAATTTACTCGTAGTTTTATCACTGCCTAGTGCCTTAGTCATTGGCGTCGCCTGGACTACGATAGCCTAGCTTTATCTAGTAATGAATTTAGTGAATCCATACATATTATAACACAAAGAACTTCAACGCGTCTGCCTTTTTGTTTGCGATAAACTCAAAAATAACTAAACGGTTTTTCTTATGGTTTTTCTTATAGTTTTCACCACTAAATAGATTGATTAATTTTTATTGTAGCTAACTATAAGATAAACAAGAATGTCACAATAGGTACAGCTCTCAACGAACCATTAAAAAGACGTGTTAGACCGTAGATCAGCTCTTCAAGCAGTATAGATACATCGATAGGTGTCACGGTGGAAGGAGGTACAGGCGACCTCGGTCTGGAGGAGTTCACTTTGCATACATATTCGAGAGAAGTGACAGTGTAGCTTCGGGCTTATTCTGTTTATGAGCCACTTACGAAAACGTGTTTTCAAAGTGTGTAAATAATTTCTCTCTTATCACAGACCCTTGTGGAAACATTGATGTTGGGAAGTTTCTTTTGTATACATAGAAGATTTTATTATGTTAGCAACAGTTGATCCGGAAGACTAGGTAGGACGTACCTATGAACTATCGAATGTTGCCCGCAATTTCCTTAATTTTTCTTTACATAATAAAGAATTAGAATTAATAAAAGATGAATGAAATCAATTAAGTTATTCTCATGGTATGGCGTGATCAACGGAAATAAGGATTAGTTTTATAAAATAATAATTGTATTTGGAACACTAGCGGTCCGGTAAAAAAAATTAAGAACCCGACTGCAGCGCTACCTACCAAGTCCGATTGTGTTGTCAAACAAATCATGAACTCACTCAAATCAACACGTAAAGAAGAATTATATTATACATATAAAGATACTAATGAAGTAACTATGTAGATTACGACTATTATAACGGCACATACTTTATGTTGAAAATTCATATCAAAGTAATAATTGGACCACCACGCGACCCTCCAGGTAACCGCTATGAATTTCGTAGAAGCTAACGATAAATTAAACTAAAATAAATATCTCCCTTATTATGAACAGCCATTCAAATATGGATCATGCAAAACTAATATAAAGCTCGAGTAGCCTTCTAATCTAAACTTTTAGACACGTTTCATTCCTATTATCTGAGTTTGACTAGTAACTTTAACTAGTAATTTCACATCAATTTTACACTACTAAATCAAGTGATTTAACGTTGTCAATATGACGAAACTAAGTGACGAACGTTGTGAAAACGGAGTTGGTTTTCACTAACGTCACAGTAAAATTCGTTTTTAGAGAATTGGCTAAACAATTCATTTAAAAACGAATTTTACCTAAAGTCACAATAAAATTTGTTTTTAGAGAATTTGCTAAACAATTCATTTAAAAACGCATTTTACCTAAGCACAAATATACAAAAACACACGGTGTCGACTGCTGCCACATCACTGTCATCCGGGAAAATACCCTTAAGACTGGCAAACTTAATTCTTAAGGAAAAGAACGAGCCAGGCAGCCCTCTGGTCACATACTGTCAAAAGATCGGTGTAAAATTTATTTATAATTCGTGAAACTATTTCTCTATGCTATTTAGAGACGGTAATAAAAAATTATGGCTTCTAAACTGCAGCATCGTATTGAAATATATATACCGTAAAAGTGCATTAACTCCACTGCACCTTGTAGCGATAGAAGCTGCAATTTATAAGTAGTATAATTTACATACGGGATTACGTCGTCTCCGTGGTTCAAATTAAGTAGGAAGCGGTTCATTGTGTATAGCGTTAATGCCGATGTTAACGAATCTGACTCACGACACACTGCGAATGTGTGCGAAGATCCTGAGTGTACTGGGACGTTTTTCCATTTCTCCTACGAATTCTGTCGAAGATTATAATAATTAATTGTTTAGTAAACGAGTGTCGGCAGCGAAGACCACCTGTTCTATAATAACATTGATAAAAGCGCGACAGTGTAGACACGGCTGCCGGCGCGGCGTGTCCAACGTGCCGCGCGCTATTGTCTCCGCGATATAATAATTAGTGGATATTGCACCCTGATTCACCACCACAATGACCGAAAAACACGATTCATTCAAGGACCCCGGGTTCGTGACCACTTCCTCTAAACATTTAATGCGCGGTCAAACTCACGAATGGCTTTACAACTTTCTAAATATTTTAATTTGAACAGTTACATTATAATTTAAGTTATAATTTATTGCTCGGATAGATGAATAAATTAGTTGTTTATTTTTGTTCTAGTGCGGACGCAGGATACATCTCAACCAGCTACGACATGAGGAATAATGTCAAGTGAGTATTTAGATTTATAATTTTCTAATATTATTATTAATTTTTCCGATATTGTGGTTAACCTACCAATATAATTGTTAGTCTGTTCAAATATTGTTGTAATTCTGCAATATTATTATTACTATTTTTATATTATTGAATGTAAAAGACTGTTGTTACGAGACAAACAACATGCTGGTCTGGTAACAGTTGACTGTATCATCACGAAAGTCACACCACAGCTGTTTTAATTCTTAAAACGTGATACAAAATGAGTATTGCGTAATGGTTTGGAACGACATCGTCAATAAATTAACGGTTTATCTCATATACACGTACGATAGTCTAACGCAATCTTCATTAAAATCGTTGTATTAACGAGGTTGTTAATTTACACGTGCTAGTTACCGCTGGGGATTGGAAACGTATTACCTACACTCTTACGGAGACTCACTATCTCTCAGCTTCGCCAAGCGACGCACATTAGATAAACTTCAAGAACAAAACTCCATATAAAAAATATATAAATAATTTCCAATAAGCACGTTCTTATGTTTTATTATCGGTCTAAAAATGTTTAGTTTACCAATTATCAGTTATGAACGGCAACTTAAACATTATTTATGAGCTATTTTTCGACTCGAGCACGTCGCACCGAGATACTTTAAACATCAAAGAGGTGCAATCTCCTTTAAAACTACGACACAACACGATAATAATATGTAAATGATATTGCTATCTTACGAGAATTCACCCACTTATCTCAAAGTTCCCACAATTTATAAACTTAATAGCGTGCCCGCGGCGTCACTCACTTGTGCCTACTTGGACTTTCATAAAAAACATGTCAACTTTGGTTTTCAGCAACACTTTTTCAACATTAATTCATTTTCATATCAACTTTTCAACAACGGCAAGTTAGCCCTTGTTCTTTCTCTAGTCTTTTTATATAGATAGGTTTCCTATCTTCTAGAAATACAATATAGTTGGTCCTTCGAGCCGGATATCTTTAGAAAAATTGTATGATCTATTGGTTTCAATATTAGCAATTGAAATAAAGGTTTTACAACTGAAAGAGATAATAGTAAAGCGTAAAAGAGATGGGTTAACAAAATCAGCGTCCGTAAAGTTCTTATTCAAACAAGTTAGCAAAAAACTGTCATCATGTTGACCATATCGGCGCTGTGTTCACACTACAAACGGATTTTGTGTGATGTGATGTGAAACAAGCAAATAAACCAACTTTGGTTTTCCAACAACTATTTACACAACCACCATTTATGTTCTCATTGCGCAAAACTAAACTGGGATTAACTAGCAAGTTACTAGCAAACAAACATGGAATTTTAATCAGAAAAATATAAATTCAAATACGGCAAAGAACTTCTGAGTCGTGGGTAGAATTGAGCACATAAATTATATAATGTACAGCAGTGCAAGATTACGTGTAACTAGGACACGTAAGAATTCATTAACTTTGATTAGAATTAAATTTAATTTAGCCATTACGAGTAAATAACATCACGTTTTGATTCTGCAGTAGCATCTTCAAGTAGACTATCGATTTGATTACAATCCTCAATTTTTTCACCATTATGTAGACCCTTTTTTGAGAGAAAACTTTCCAACTCTGGGTCGATGAAGTATTATATTTTCCGATTATGTGTTTCTTCAGTCGCCCTTTTTGTTTCATGGTAATTTAACATAATGTACACCCTAAAACCCCCATCGTTTTAATACAATTTGTGAGTCGTCATCGTCGTGTAAAACACCAATTCGTACACCACTTCTGGTTTTTATAACAGCATGGCCGAATGATTAGCACCTTTTCTTCCAAGTGTTAACAGAATAGAGTATCTTTACGTCATTGTTTTTGTCATTCTCGTTCCGCCGCCGGTTCGGCACCTAATTTATTTTAATACTTTATAAATAATTCACATTGCTCTGATTACCGTAATTTTTGTGGCGTGAAAACATTTCCGCTAGGCAGGTCCCAGGAGTTACTTCAGACGCGTTTGGAAGCTTATTCCCGATCGGATATTTACGCGGTTTTCAATCTAAAAGCTGGGATCGAATTTTGGAATGTTATGTTATAATAGACTGGTGTTTATTTTTGGCTACCCTAAGGTTTATTTTTGAGAGATGCTTTATTACTGTAACAGACGAATTGTCGGCTCAGGAGTTATTGGCAGTTACTAATTAGAGCATATGGACAACAAAAATTGCATTGTGTCATGGTTTGTGTCATTGGTTAGTCATTGATGCAATTAAAGGGCACTCGGAAACAGTTCTAGTCACGGCGTGTTTGTCAAACATTGGCCCAGCATGCGACACGTACGCGTGATGATGCTCAGACGCTCAGGGCAATGCCTATGCTAATAGACCATATTAAAAGAATAAACAAGCATCAAGTCAAATCTAACGCTTGAGACCATTTCAGATGGTAGTTTTCCTCATTCATCGTCGCAATCTATATATCTTAGGTAAACAGATATTCTACCAAGAGGTTATCTAAAAGAATTCATGCTTTTATGAGTATATAAAAATAATAGGTTTTTTAATGTAGGAAGGTAGGTCTTATTTACCAGTATAAAAAAGGCAAAATTTATTATATTTGAGTATGATTGTTACTTTTCCAAACTCGAACGGCTGAATGGATTTCGATAAAAATTGAGACATGGGAAGGCCATGTCCTGGTATAGTATTTTTTTTACTTTAGCGTATGTGAAACTACTGCAGCGCTGCCCGAAGCTAGGCTGTACCAATATTATAAAGCGGTAAAATTTGCACGAGTAATTTTAACCGACTTCAAAAAAAGCCGTGTGTTAGACATCGACGCATAAACATGGTCAGAAAAAAAAACTCCGGGATCGATTGTATTTTCATATCATCCAGTTACCCATTTAACTATATCTACTTTTCAAATCGTTTAAGCCATTTAGGGGGTGTTAGGTGACCCACACAAAAAAATCTGAATTTAAAACTGAGAAACTCCAGGACCGAATTTAAAAATTATTTCACCAGTAGAAAGCAATTTTATTATTTTCATGCGGGCGAAGGCGCTGGCAGAAGCTAGTATCGAACATAATGTATTATTCAACGTTACTTATTCCAATTATGTAAACAAACAGAATGACGTAACACTGTTTGTCTTTATGCTAAAAATATAAAGACCTAAAATAATTTGCTCATCCGCTCCTGAGAGGAAATAAGGAAAATATTTAAATGAGTATTGTTTAATTGAAAGTACTCACTTGGTTTGTGCTGTTACAGAACCGAATCGATTTTAGTACCTACTTCATTGTGTGAACCATGTTGTTTTATGTGGCGTATCAAGATGGATTCAGTTTTCGTACTCAAAGTGAATCCACCTTCAAATCTCTTCTCATCATCCAAAGGTTTAACGAAACCCTCTTACTATGCATGTACCTACCTCATAAACCGTAAGAATTAGAGAGTTGAAATTGTCACTGAATATGTATTTCTATAACCGTTTTAACAACATTATAATAAAAATAAAAGTTAAAAGGGTCCAATACAAGAAACACTGTTTTTTTTTTAATTGTACAGTATGTATGTCAATGCATCTGTCTAGCCTTTTCCGCAACAATATTGAGGTCGTCCTTTCTATTACACCGAATGCAACTGATTATCTGTAGTTCACTTGAAGCGACTGCATAGGTACCTGATCTCCACAACCTAGCAATTGGAGAGTAACACGATACTCCTTAATAAGATTAGTGTCAGATGTCCAGGTTTCCGACTCTCCGTAACTACTGGTAAAGATCTCCAAATGGATTCAAAAGCTTAACATTTTTTTTTTCAAATATTCCCCATATGAAACAAAATGACTTCCACCGCTCATGGACGGGAGGGCGTGTCAGACTTTTACTGACTAAACCCCACCCTGTTCCTTCGTAGCCTTTTATCTGGAGACACCGAGTTTACCTTTCGGAATTCCGATCCACGAACGTAGTTTTTGAGGTACGGACGAAAGAAGAAAGAAGCCGTGCTCCATCTGTAGAAAGGCCGTTTGTAAATTACGTCAAAACGTCTTTGTGAGAGGCTCTTGCATAAGTTAGACTTACACCTTACAAGCACAACTTATTCCAATCCATTGAAAAGTCCCATTCATATTCACTAAGACGTCTCATAACTAAAATGGTGTTAAACACTATGCCCTCACTTCACCATAGTTAGTTATTATACAACTAGAGAAGGTACAACTGGTTTCCCTAAATTATGAGCATTTTGAATAAGAGGGCCTTTGTGTAGCGTGGGAACCACTTGGTGGTACGCACTCAAGCACTCAATCCTGGTGATAATTTACGCGGTTCCGATATTCGTTACTAACAAGTTGAAAAACGTTAATCAATTAGAAGGACTCGTATTCACGAGTAGAGTATATAAAATACCTCATTGAATACTGAACTAGCCTATAAACTACGGTCTACTAGCTAATTTTCCAATCAGTTACTTCAAATTGATGAAATTGAAAGGAACACGAGGAAACCTACGCTTCACTACTATTGTACCTAAGTACATGTAATACCAAAGCGTAGGTTTTAACCGTTCTCCGTAAGAACAAGTTACAAGAATTCACAATTATTCCGCAACGTTTAATGTTGAAGGACTTCGAAAAAACGAAGGCTTCTTATATAACCGCAAGTCGCTTAGAACGCTCAAACCTTTGATGTACAAATGTAAATTGAAGAATAATATTTTCTAATAGCTATGGGAATTACCCAAAGGTCACGATCAAGGTTAAGCACGCGGTCGGTACCCCACAGTTACACAAAAGCGTTAATACCTTAGTCCATCACAAGTTTTAACAGCTAGACCAAGTTTTGTACTAAAGAGAAGAGTAGGAACTCTGTTAGTTTATACGCTAAGTAGAATAACAACAATGCCGCACCACGTCAATTCACCTTGAAAGCCTCAATGATAGTGGATAGAGTAAATAATGATGGCTCCACTAAGTACACCTATTGTTATTCATAAAACTGATGTGATAGTTCATTCAACTCTTGAACTTATGCAGGCGTATATAACGGTTGATCTCCATACAATCGTCCTGCCGCCCGGGCCGCTCCCGGGCCGCGCCGTTACCCACATAACCAATCACACGTATCATTTATGTTCGGATTTTTGAGTCCTTTCCTTTCACTTAAAGTCATTGTGTTCACATTTGGATTAGTTCCAAGCATTGTGTGCATTAGAGAAAGCGGTTTCACTACTTGTAACGCAATTTATTGAATAGTTAATGCTTGGAAAACCTTTATCACGCTCCATACGTCAGGCGGACTAACAAATCCTTTAATATAAACAAAAGTAAGAGTGATCGTTTTAATTTGCCTTGTCAGAAGCCTAGTTTCGCTAATATTAAGACGGTCAAAGAGGTTTATTGGCCTCTGCGGAGACAATGAACTTGTCAAACCGGTCTACGGGCTGCAGATAAAAAATCTCAATACGGTAATATCCAATGACATCGGATCTGTTAGTTGCATAACAAGTATTGCGCCGGTAGCGCAGGTTGTTACTCCCGCTGCCACTCGCTGACCCGCAGGCTGCCGCTGCCGCCGAGCCGCCTCCTACACACACTACTACATATTATATTTTCCCTCACGCTCCATATAACGCTTCCTTACAGCAGAATGTAATCAATCCTTTTGAACTAATATCACCCGAAACGACTTTATTTATTTGCCCTTGGAGGACAGAAAATAAACGTAAATAACAAAAGACGAAACGGGGACAATTAACCTGTCTACTTTATCCATATAAAATGGTGGATTCTTCTCGAAGCTAGGCACTTAATTGCCTCACTGTTTAATTTCCTCAAGTGATTTCTTTACATTGAGCGTTGCCCTGGTGAACATTTTGTGATCTATTGTACCAAAAAAACCAATGACATCGTTACGGTCGCGATCATTTAATGTAAGTTATTTTTCAGCATTCAATGTGCCAATTTTGTTGTAAAAGAGTAATGAAGGCATTTAGTTTGACGTTTTAAATGTTTAAATTTTAATTTTTATTGAATAAGGAATAACATTCACACAGTTTTGTATGTTTATGTTCCCATGCAGTGATTATCTCAAGTATATAACAATAACGACGGTGTAACCTTCGTATTCATCACGACAATTTTAATGTAAACAATCGGAAATCGCTGCTGCAGCCGGCTGCGTGTTAAACAACTGCTTAGGAGGATTATAATATTTACTACTTACTTGGAACTTTTGAAATCCATCACGTTATTTAGGTGCTTACCGTAACGTCAGGTTAGTTTGGCCCGCAGGTATAACTTTGCCCAAGCTCGCTAGTCAATAGAAACACAGTAAACACAGTACCCAGTGTTCCTATAGGCAAATAAGCTTTGTCAAAGTTATTGTGCCGGTAAAGCAAGGCTTTCTGCCCCTAGGGATTTAATGTAGTAGGGGCGTTCCCTCGGAAATAGGGATTTAAAAATTTGGAATGTTAAAAACCACTATTTTGTGAAAAAGATAAGTAAAATGTACGTGCATCAAATAAGTTTATTGAAAAAATAAACAGGCCACTTACAAAAAAAAAAATTGTTGAGTCTATAAAAAAAGTAATGAATGCCTTATTCAGGCAGCCAAAAAAGCGCTTCTTCAACAATTGTTTCATGTCAATAAGGTAAATGCCTAATTCGGTCAAGGAGACGAATCTAAGGTTATTGGTATCTGAGAAATTAATTATTATCATTACATATTTATAGTTTCACAGGATTCTGGGACCTATAAAACTTATTAGATTTTATTTATAAATTCAATGAGCACTCGGACCCCGTACCGAAGCCGTGCTAAGAAGATAGAACAGCGCATAGTAGTCGACAAACGTTGCATCTTAAATCAAAAAGACAAGTTATATTTAGTGAAATTGACCCTAATATCGTAATGAAGTATTATTTTATCATCCAGTCATCAAAAGGTATTTTTGTACCTACGTAAATTCGTTTTTTAGAAGTACTTACAGTAAGTGATCAGAGAGTTAAACCACAATTAATTAAAAACGATTAGTCAAAAACTGACACTATAAATTCAGCGTAAAGAAATGCACTGCTGGACATAGCCCTGCCCTTAGTGTCGCCACAACCACCACCACCACCGATATTGCACGTCTCGCATCCACTGGATTCCCGTCACCAGGCCATCGGTCGGAGGTGTTCCAACGTTACATCTCCATTAGCTATCTGTTCTGCGAGCAAAGTGTTTTGTCCGCTGCCACTTATGTTGGTGATTTTTCGGGCTCTATCGATCGTTGTCAAATCTTGGTTCTCCCACAGATTTCATCAGATAAGACATTTCTGATTTGATCACGCAAGAAAACTTCATAGCATTCTTCTTAACTTAACATCATCTTAGTAAATTATTAGATAGGTAACACTATCGTTCAGCCGACGACAAGCTAAAAACATGTCTACTCGCAAAATGGCCCAATAACAGTAGTACTTATTGTCAAAATATACACGTATTAATGTTAAACAAAGTGCGATTTGAGTCGATGGCGATGTCGCCTATCCGTGTTTTTATGCAAATGAGAAAGACACCAGCATTGTTTAGCAAACAAAGTCCTGCAAAGTATAAACCAGAACGGTGGACAACTGTATAATTTAGTGAAACAATACGAAACCGTATTTCTGGCCAATGTTTCAGCCTTTATTGATACTTTACTTTATTTTCTTATAACAGTTTCTGTGGCTACTGACTAGGCTGGGAAATAACTGTGAAAGGAGGGTAGATATTAGACTATTGAAAATACTGTTATGAAAATTTCTTGCTCTTTCTCTTCTCAAAAGTTTTTTTTTTTAAGTAGTAATTATTCGTTTTATTTTTGTGTCCCAGCATTGTTCCTTCGCCTCAAAGTGTCTTAATTGCGTTTATTTTCATAGAAAAATATGAAGTCTGGACAGAATATACTAGATAGATAAATCTAGTAGTGAGTACAGTAGGTACTTGGTGATTGAATGATATTATTTGAATATTTATTGTTGCCCCCAAACACAGGGTTGTTAGTTGGTCAGTTACATACTGCCGCAGTAAGGTTAGCCTTTTCTTTAAGTATATATTTTTCTGATATAAATGTGTCTTTCATAATTTTTTGCTGAAGGCATTCTTGCCATTCAGCGTATTCACGGTTCAGTGTAACTCGAAGAACTTGTTAGAATAGAGACATGAAAATAGAAACTTCACAGAACTATTATGTTCCTTGTCCTAGTTCCTAAGGTTTATAACGAACTGCCTCGCGGTTAATTTGTCTATTAGGGGAATAAACGAACACTAACTGGAACAGTTTTCCACCGCAGAGGATGTCGTTTGAATTAAATCACAGTCGAGTGGCAGAGACAGCGGCGCGGACGAGGTGGCAATTGGTATTCCTAATTCACTTTATTGCCTAATGAACTAAAACGACTGGTGCCGAGGCCGAAGTTACCAGGGTCCTATGGTTAAAACGCCAATTTACGTCCAATCAATCGACCTCGACTCTCTAGTTCTGTTAGTCTTCTAAGGCCATTAAAACCCACAAGTTTTAACTGCCAATAAACAAAGTAACTACACACGGGCTCGCGGAATCAGACTCGTCTCCACATTATTATAAAAGTGTCTTTTTATTGGATACGAATTGTTTGCCGCTGATATTTGGATGATATCCAAAGTTCTTTTTGTGTTGTGGGATATGGGCTTAGTTAAATAGCATAGCGGCAGTTGTTGACACTATTAGTGTAATTGTGAGAGATTCTCTCTTCCTATACAATGTCAAGGCTAAAATCTCCGTATGTATTAAGAAAACGTTTGACATACTTGTACGAAAATCATGTTAACGATACAGAACTTTATTATTTGAGAAAAGGAAATTGCTTACGATAGAAGTCCTAACGATCTGTTGTTCAGAAGTCCGGATCAGGTCGTTCTGGTGATATCGACTTAACGTCTATTAACTTCTTATGTCAATATTGTCTCTTTGAAAATTCTAATTGAAAATTTTACAAAAGTTATAAGCGTCTCTTACAAAACCGTTCCAACTTTAAGATAAAGTTAAAAGTAAATTAATTATGAAGTCGATATTAATTGCGAGCTCAATATTGGTAAGCAAGGGAAGTTTATTAAAGCTAATAAAAAGCGCGGAGCTTTTCTTTGTGGAAGTGCACCTCTGTTAGCCATGCAGTCCTTGGTCTTCCTTTAATCAAAGCACCTTTATGATTTCACGAACAATTATAATGTGGACTACTTTAATAATTGTTCAAAAATAATTTAATAATAATAATAATATAATAATATTCCACAACTTTTTCACTGCGTGTCGCGGGTTCGATTTCCGGGGAACGGTACAAATATATGTGCGGCCTATAGATAGATGCTGTAGATTCAGGTGTCTTGTGTATGTGAGTTTACAAGTTAAGTAATTCCTAGTATGAGGCACAATATTAAAAAATCACTTCTGTTCGCTGTTTCAAGTGGTAATAGTACCTACCTGTCAACCTACTCTAATTTAATAATAATAAAAAATCTTTAAATGTGACGCATGTTCCCAGAACCCTTGAAAAGTCATAAACTGTCCTATCAGTCAGGTCAAAGATTATTTTAACAATAAAAAAAATTAAAGGAATAAGTAAAATATCCGATTTCTTATCGCAACACAAAACCAGTGCCACATCTGGTAACCATAACCGAGGAGTGGGCGCAACTTAGCAGGCCCTTAGAACAATCAAGAAAGTTTATAAAAACATAACGCAAAAACTACCATAAACCAATATGCAAGGTTTTGAATTCAAGCAGAATACGGTACCTACTGTTTTTAGGGACTTTGATGCAAGGTGGATTTATGACGATTATATGCCATAAGTAGGGATTAGGCTCGGTACCACGACATAAGAAGTATTCCTCTTTCGGCACCAAACATTTCGGCACCCATTGGATAGGTAGTAACCAATACAAAATACCAATCAAAAATACCTATTGGTGCCGAAACAGGAATAGCTTGGGTGCCAATACCTAAGGTGCCAAAAAACTTGGTGCCGAAACAAGAATACTTCCGGTAGTGTAGAGACAACAGCTCAGGCAAGACCAGTTATAAGACTGCTAAACACCAAGTTAAGCGACGATGTGACTAACTTTGGATCACGTTTGCCTAGAAGTTTCATATTCGCATTTGACTTAAAAACCCCTAAGTTCTAGCTATCAGGAAACACAGACTCCGGCAGGGGCATCTGGGGGCAGTCACAATAGTTTATTTCATAATCCTAGATCTAGCCGTCTCACTTCTTAATCCATTCAGGTGTTAAGACGTGATTATTAACAAACATCCAACTTTAGCTTTTATAAATATAGATATATGTATATAAAACTACATGCAACACAGAGACATGGGCAGAGTGTGTTAGGCAATCTCTACCAGGCCATCAAAGGTAAAATAAAACATGCAAAATGCAAAAAAAAGAGAATAGTAGTATACTATAATACATAGTTAAAATGATTATAGATAGCCAATCGATGTTACATTAGTTATATAAAACTATCTTCGCATTTTTACCTTTCTAATGAAAGGTTTAAAAGTCTACGAGTATTACGGACATAGATAGAAACAATTTTAGTGTTTTATTTTTTATATATTATATTACTAAAGATTGCCAACGGCAAATAGTACGGGACAAGGGCAGGATGTTAATGATGATGGTATATTAGGTAGGCTTATCTTCTATATATAAAAATCAATTGATGTTCGTTAGTCTCGCTAAAACTCGAGAACGGCGGAACGGATTAATCATTGGTCTTGAACTGTTCGCGGAGGTCTAGGAAAGGTTTAAAAGGTGAGAAAAATACGAAAAAAAAAATTGGCGGTACGAAGTCTGCCGGGTCAGCTAGTAATAATAAAAGATAGGATAAGATACTGAAAGAAATACTACTAGAGGGTAAAATTGTAATCATTCTTCTTGTCCTAGCGTTATAGCTATGTTGCATGTAAAAGATGTCACCACCACTCAAATAAATCGGTTTTACGGAGCCCTAGCGATGGGAAATGCAATGGTTTTTATAGCAATAAAACAAAGAGCTATTGTCGCTATTGGATTGGTTTCGTCTGTCCCCGTTGTCCGACGGCGCGCTCTTAACACAGCTTTATTTGATTGAAAATCTACACGCCGTGTCATCAAATGGGAGTATAAAAAATAAAAAGGATTTTTCTAAGTGATACGGTGATAGTGATACAGGTTATGATTTTAAATATGTATAAAATAGCAAGTCAGGTAACGTTTAAAAGTTTGTATCTGTTGGAAAAAAGGAATATTTCATGGAAACGAGGAAATTAAGAGGAATGAAAGAAGGTACTTGTAGTTACTACATATTTTTAAATAAAAGATACAAAAACAGAGGTAGGTACCTAACTACAAATTTTTAAATTATAGTTCTTTTAGTGTTTTTGCACTTACTTGGACAAAAGATACTTGGCAAAAAATCTTTAATTAAAACGCATAAGCAAGTGCGTTTTTTATTCTAACCGACATCGCCCTGATCCTAATCAAAGGTTCTCGAAAACATTATAATTTAATCAAATTATTATCTAATTTATATCAATTATTACAGTATAATAAAAACTGTAAACTAATTACAACTAACTAAAAACAAACTAAAGTATGGCGTCAAAAACTCGTCCACATCGCTGTTGACTGGTAATGTGCCCAAAAGACTGGTAGCATTGCCACGCTGTATGGCAATGCTTATTTTCTGTCCAACATTATAATATTTTAAAAGTACAACAAAATAGCCTGCTAAAACCATATTTTACAAAATTCACGGACATTTAAAACACTCCTAATTTGTAACACTTTTGCTGAATACAGCCTTAATCAAGTCAAACGATATTCGAGATTGGTACAAGCAAATGAAACCATTTTGCTGATTCGCAGAACTCTGTGGAAGATGAAGGCAATAGAATTATGACCTATTCCAGTTTCATACCAGAAAATATTAAAATGGTCCGTAAATAAATTCGGGTTTTAATGAGATTAGTAATAGTCAGTTTGGGGCTCGTGGTTAAGTATTAAGCCTTAGATATATTTAGGGACAAAATGTCCCACAACTCGACTTGCAACGCTCTTGCTCTCTAATATTTTACGATGCACACACTTGACGCGGGACATAATTATTGTTCGACAATTTGACAACATTATGTTGGGGACATTTAATCCCTCAGTCATACCGCCACAAAGCTCAATCTCCATGGTTAAGTAACGCTTACCAAGGTCGGTCTTTTGATAGATGGAGTTTTTTATATTAAGATTCCTCGTTGGCTGGAAAAGCGCATGACGTCGTTAGGTCCCAGCTGTTAGATTGAAGTGGCATCACGTAAAGTACTGATAACCAGCTGCATCCAGTAAGATTGGAAGCCGACCCCAACATATTTGGGAAGAGGAGCGTTAGATTAATAAAATTGGTAAAAGTAAAGTCGTGTTCAGTAAGTGATTGCCTCCGAGGGTGAAATTATTTCACATTAAAGTGGGTGATTTAAATCTGCCTGTTTTTAATGATATCATAAAAGAGTGCTAACAAGTGCACTTGATCGGTATTACTGATTTTATTGAATTTATTTAGGTGTTTTTCGTGTACGGATATACAACGTGCATTTTTAAAGCTGCAAAAGATTTCAGGAAGTTGAGGTTAGTGATACTCGACTCGAATCAACAATAAAATGAGTAGGTAATATTTTTTTTATTTCTGGACATCGGTACGTGTGAACTACCTTTATTAAAACGCGGCCAGTCTGATACTCACCCTATAACACACACAAACACTATTTAATTGATCCAAAGCAAAATAGCATTTCCCGCACGTTTGTTTAGAGAGTTATTCTGAAAACTAACTAAAATTAAAAAAAAAAAAAAAGAATTATTGATTATTGACCAAGTATTGTATTTTTATATGATTATTTGTGACTTTTTTACAACCTCCTGAAATGCCATACAGTTTCTAAACTGCACATTATTCATATAAATGACTATCTGCTTATAGTTTTTACAATGTCAAGAAGTTCTTGGAGCATAAAATTGGACGATGTTAGTCGTTGCATTGTAATGCATGTAAAATTTGCACGCTTATACATATATGAAGCATAACATGTAGGTTCTACCAGTGTTGTTCATATTACCATCTTGTATACTAAGTTCTATGCAAATAATTTATGTTATTATAAGTATCTTAGCAGCATCGTGCTACCGAATTTGCGAATAATTTGCGAACGCTTGGGATTTGAAAGTCATGTGGGGATACACATTAAAAATACTAATTATACTATAATTGTACTTCTAAACCGAACTAACGAATATTGTAAATTAAAGTCTGTGTGCTAAATATTGCAACTAAACTTGAAATCTAAATCGTTGTATAAAAAGGAAGAGAATGTGGTATACACATTAAATGTAGGCCAAGTCAAGTAGGTGACATCGTGGCAGTCTTGAGTCGTCCCAGGGGAAGACTAGACATTATTCTTAGGTTGTCCCTACTTGCTGATAACTTTGTTGTTTAATTTGTAATCTGCAATCCCTAACTAGTGATTTAAGTGAACATTACATTTTTCCGTTTATTTTTCTTCTTTACATAATGATTATATTTTTAAATATTTTTTTCCAAAACTTACAAAATTGAAAATGTTTAAAGACACCGCTACGGACGATCAGAGCTCCAGAAAGAGGAACCTCCTAACGATACGATTAGTAGGTATTCATCACCATTTACCTAGCCTTTTTCCAACTACAATATAGTTGGAGTCGGCTTCCAGTCAATGCGGATTTAGCTGAATACCAGTATTTTACGATTAGTATTGTAAAGTTTAATTCAAAAACTGCCAGGAGACCTGAATCCCTTAAAGGTGGATAGTAAGAGGTTGCACCACGAATACCGTACCTTGAACGTATCGTGAAGCCACCTCCACCGCAGTTAATTGAATCTCAGGACAGCTAGTCCATTTGATCCTACATTGATACCTAAAATTAATTGCATTTCTCCGTTATACAGACGTGCTCTTATTGTAGCTGTAGGATTATTTCGAGAGGGAGAGTAATTCAGGTTTATAGCAATATAATAGAGTAGTCAAAGGTTGTATTATTGGAATTAATTTGAATGAAGAATGAAGGAATGAGGAATGAAGGAAAATCAAGGTCACCGACATAGCCCGAGGAATCATGAACCTTAAGTGGCAGTGGCCAGGTTCACAAACCTACCATACATACACAAAAAAAATCAGAAGACAAGCCGTTTTAGAGAAGTTCGATAATGTTCTGTACATGGTAATCCAACATGTGAAACTGAGCTTATGTTTGAAAAAAAGGTTGGATACCTACGCAAGAACTGCTAAATGAATTTCAATGAAAACTCAAAGATAAAAATGTAAATAAAAACAAGTCTCTTCCGAACACGACACTTCAGGAATTGGATATGAATGTCTGATTTTGCCAAACCACAAGATTAGTCAAATTGACGATTTAATATCTAAATTAGAAGAAGATACAATTGATATAATATAAAGTCGTAAACAACGTTTATTTTATGTAGGTAGACCTTTATGTCAATAGTAACAGTATTAACACTAGAAGATTAAAGAAATTGTTGATCCAAAATAACAAACTGTTACAACTTTAAAGGTCAGTAACAAAAATGTCTTAGAATTGTAAGAAATACTATCGACAAAGTTTGAACTAAGATGTTATTACAAAACTGAAACCGTACACTCGAACATTCCAGACGTTGCTTCTTAATTAAAGGATACATTTCCCTTGTTGTCTTTCAGTATCAATAAAAAATCGGTGGCGGCAAACAAGTTAACCAAAACTTGTTAAGAAAGACGTTTTTCCTTCTAAAAATGTTTAAGCCTCTTTGCGACCAAGACTTTTTCTTTAAATCCCCATAAGATCACAAGAAAGGCTCCAGTGGGATCCCCAGCGATTTCTTTTCGTTTAGCACCAAGGAAAATTACGGTTACACGAAAATTGGGTTACCAAAACAAATTGAAAATTTGGAGGCAATTTTCTCCCTCAAAGAACAACCATTCTCATTTTTTTTATTTCCATTTTTTTACACGACTTTGTTTAATTTAAGTAATAAAATCTTTTGTAAGTTTAGGCTGAATAAGCAACAGTAAGGATTAGAGGGGAAGGATATTTGTTTCCGATATAACTGGTGTGGCGTAGGCTAAGTACTCGGACTTAAACTACTTTAACTTTAAGTTCTAATAAAACACCATTACTCCAACCTTCAAAGCCTAGTGCTTAATACCAGGCCCCTATAATTATAAAACGTAAAACGCTTTTAATCTAAATCATCTACCATTTATTAGCGCACGCTCACTTTTATTAAGTTAAGATTTGAAACACGCAATACGTTTCCGTAAATAAATCAGTAGTAACTACCTACGGTGTCGAACAAGCGGGGACGGATTGTTCACGTGCAACGATGCCTAAAGTAAATTAGTAACACCTTATATCATCAGCGGTGACTGATCAGAGTTAGATTCGCAATAAGTATGCAATCTCGAGATTAGCCACGCCGAAAATTGAACAAGTACATTGATAGTCGTAAGGATCTCGCACTGTGAAATCCGCGATGCTTAGGTAAGATACTATAACTTAGAATAACATGAAGACGGGCGGTGGCTTCGGGCTGAAAACTTTAGGGAAGTAAGAGTACAAATAGAAATACTTATTCGGGAATTCAAGATTAAGCGTTTTTATCAAAGACTTGGGATTGAAACTAAAACATTTTCAGTCCGTCATTTTACCGATAACGTATCATTTTACCGTAAATTAAAAAAAATCTCTTTAGCAGTTTTCTAGTAAAAATACCCATATTAGTATAGAATAGTAAAGTTAGGTTTCATTCCCAACACGTACTGACCATCAGTTGTTACAGGCCATCCTTCTGGGGACAGAGGACGAAGATGGAGAAGCGGCTGATCCTGGCCGCTGGAGTGACGTCGGTGCTCGCCATCGCATTCTTCGCAGCCTTCATCGCCACGCTTCTCGTCCGGACATCCGCCGACATCAATGGTGAGTACTCCAGTCACAATAAGACCAACAGATCGACCAGCTCCTGATGTGGTTTTGAGAGGAGATTGCGTATCTTCAAGTGTGCGCACGGAGAATGCCCTTCGACTTGATAGAGCGACGATTTTCGCAGTGGGACTGGTAGCAATAATTTCAATTCATTTATTTCATCACAACACTACAAACTAAACTTCAAAGATAAACAGAATATTATTTGACAATGATTTCCAATAATAATATTTGGCAGTTTCCCTTTTATGTGGTTTGTAGTCAATCGGATGAAAGTAGCTGAATTTGGTTGAAAAAGCTAAATGCTAATAGTGGCAAGTCGATGATGAATATCCCAACAGATGAGGTGTCGCACTGGCCACCAAAACGTGGTAAGATTAGGATCTTACCGCGTTCCGGTAGCCAGAGGGTAGGCCACTGAAATCTTAATAATATAGTAAAAAATAATCATATAGTTACGAACCTTAAGCTAGCATCTTTAACACACAATGAATTAATTCTTTTTTTCGTGTTGTAATAATTCCCACGCAAAACGTCCTTTTTTATTTGATTGCAATTAAAACCGTTTTTTAACTATTTATTTTTTATGAAGTTTGCTTAAAATAGAAGCGGGTTTCTTTAAATAAATCCGACAAAAACTCTGACTATTACGATATTAGAAAACGTAGAAGCGCAAATTGAAAATAAGATGATTTGTTTCAAGTAACATTTACACTGGCAAAGATTACTTAAGAAACTTTAAAGATTTATTCATTTTATTATTTACGTTTTTATTTATAAACTGTTAACCGATTTAGTTTACCACCGGTTAAAAATATAAATTAATTATATACCGTACTTAGTTTTTTTTCAATCTTTCTCTAGTGATCATTTTCATTTGGACGAAATATGGATTTAAAAACCCAACAGTTTCTATAGGATAGGCGCCCTTGACATGGCTCATACTTTAAGGCTTCCATGGGAAACAATGGGTCGAAGTACCATTTATTGGCACAAATATGTAAATTTAAAAAAAGTACTGGGTCAACACACTTATGTTAGTACGAGGCGATCAGAAAATAACAATCGCAATCCAAGTTTGGATGTCAACAGAATGACTAATTAGAGAAAATTTTGCGTTGAGTGATTCAGTCCCTTTGTTCCTATTAATGTGGCATATGGTGACAAGTACTGTGACGTAAGGTCATTCAACGAATTCAGTCGACCTTACGGACATCAAGGTAAATCATCAAACAAAAATAGTTTTTTTTCGCCGTTTCCTGCCTTGATGCACTGCATTTGCGACCTTAGTCATGAATATAATGGTCAGTACCTAGAATCTACGTACTTAACGTGACTAAAATCTACGTGGTTTTTACCATCACAATTTTGTTAAACCTACATCCGTTTTAGAACATTTAATATCACTGATCGCGGATCGTATTTGGATTACTTCGCTTTGACAGGGAACGATACAATTTCTGATCGCTGTTCGTTATTTCTCGATGTTTCTCTCTAATTTCCGGTTTCTGATGAAGCGAAACCATTGAGTCCTTGCCATATTTTTCTATTAAATCTAATACATATAACACAAATATTTCACATTATATACAGCTCTTTATAATACTCGTAGCAACATTGTACGAAGCCAAAATACTCAATCTGTTTCGTATTATGGAGACAACGATAAGAATTCTACAAAATAAACAACCTTGATAATTTAAATATAGACGAACAATATCTTACTGAAATGAACAAAACAAAATTAAAGAAGACGAACCACTTACAAGTGCAAACGTTAAAAACATTCAAATTTACGATATTACGTACTGATTGTACTTATTTTAAGAGAAACTCCGCTCCATTGTTTTTCAATATAGAGATAAAAGAGTCACGAGTCACGATATCAACCGAATTTTAATTGCTGGTGATCCCGGCGACTGAACACAATTAATTACGTTGAATGTGACACACGGACAGAAACTACGACTCATTTAATATTGTATGCCGCATGGATGTCGCCGACGCGGAAGTCCGGAAGTGGGCAGCAAGGCGACGTGCTGTGATTTGCACATCACTGCACAAGACTTATGTTGAGGAAACTTTTAGAAATCAAGCCAATGGCTATCAGAGAAAAAACTGTAACGCAAGAGAACGTTGGAAAATGCTCTGAAGCAGGTGAGGGTTGGCAAACGTCGGAGCACGTCGTGTGTCGCAACGCTCCACGCTCGGCCGCACGCACGCGTGTCGCAGCCATCACACCAAATAATAACAATATTACAATACAGAGGTCAGTTTTCACACAAAATTGGGTAAGTTCGATTGAGAAAGAGCAACAATAGAAGTTTATAATGACAAATATCGATCTAGGCAAGTTTTTGTCCGCGTCTGCAACACTGACCGGAGCAATAAACTTTATCCTTGCTGTTTCTCCGTTTTATCACCGATAGCTGCTTTATAAGTTTATTGGAATTTATATTTCTCTCGTCATAAATCCACTGACAGTTCTTGTGTCTAAATAAAAAACGTATCGTTTTTGCTGCCATTGGCAAGTTTTAAGTTTCAACAAGGGCATTTTATTCTTACAATGCTAGATCTAGTTTATACAGAGACGATACTAAATTATTAGTTGCAGTCACTTCAATTGATTGATACAAAGTCCAGTGATTCAAAACGAGAATCAAAGTAAATACCCATATGAATCAGTATGCCGGAAAACTAAATAGAATAATTCAAGCGTAAAAATAATCGATGCACGTAGGTAGGTTAGTTTATTTCTGAGAAGGAAACTACCACAAGTAGGTATCTACTTCTAACAATGACCCTTGGAAACCGATAGTTTAACGTAATTGTTGGTTTATAAAAATTAAAGATTTCCTCATACTCTTAAATCATAAAAACTAGATGATCTCAGACGGTTATAAAGCCATCGGTAAGAAGTTTGGTAAATGGTACTATACTCATAAAACGTCGATCCTTTTAAGACCAAGAACACCAAGAAGAAGTGTAAGTACCAACCTACTTCTCAGATATTTTTGGATTCTGATCAGGAAAGTATGCTTTTAAATATGGCGACGAGGCCAAGTTCAAAACATGAAATTCGGTCAATAACAACGAGCATATCCGAAAGGTGTACCCACTTATTACGTTTGGCGCATAAGGGTCAGCTCACACCGATATGCGACGCTACACTTTTAAGAAAGGTATCTTGTAATTTTACTGTAAAAGATACTTGCACAGATTTCTCAATTTGTAACTTCGCTAGTTTCGAGAAAAAGATATTTTAAGTTTTGCTCTAGTTGAAACATATGAATACTTTTCACAAAGCACGGCAAAGAAATTAGCTTCGTGAAGGCAAGCATATCGCGTAGCACCGCATCGCGTCCACGATTCACTGTGAACCGGCCTTGAGACCGACATAATGTAGTTCCGAAAACGCTTTTTTGCAACAATACTTACGACATAGCACAGAACTTTTTCGTGAAATCATCAACGGTAAACACGAAACCCATTTAATTGCAATATGTGGGTAAAACCTGGATGCCGCAACAAAACACGGTAATGAATGAATTTCCAGTTAATATTATTTACATCCTCTTACACAACGGGATAACGTAACACTAATTGGGTTATTTAATGTGATTATGCTATTTGACTGTACAAAGGTAGCATAATCATTAGTCATTTAATTGATGACTTGTATGAAAGATTGGATGAGATATAAGCTGTCTCTTAATTAAATTTAGAATTTATTTATTTAATTAAAAAGTTAAGTTAAGCATTGTTTTTATTCGGAGATGTCTTATGTCTTTACGCAGCTTTTTCAGAACCTTTTGTTTTCTCCAAATTCTTGGTCTTTGGTCATGAGATGCCTTCACGAACTACAAATCAAATGACAGTTGTCGCCAGCTCAGCTATTCTTATTTTCATGCGCATGTAAAATCACTATCCAAAATAAATAACACTATCCAAGAACATGCCCACAAACACCAAATCGTCATATTCGACTTTAATGGTCGAATTGGCGCAAAGCACCTAGGAGAAGACTATTCATCAACAGTATTAAAACCATTCATCTACAATAAAAAAAAACTAGGAGTAAAAATAGAGAAAAACTTATGAACTTCACAAAAGAAAATTACTAAACCATTTTAAATTCAGCATACAAAAGAAACACAAAGAAAATGTGGACGTGGATAGCACTAGATGGGAAAACAAAGAATGAAATTGATTTTATAATGACCAAGAGAAACAAATGCTTTTCTTTCTTAGATGTAGACATGAATTTCACTAGATAATAGATAGAGAAAAACAAAGAATGAAATTGATTTTATAATGACCAATAGAATCAACTGCTTTTCAAAAACTTCATTACTGACCACAAACTGATAAGAGCTGAAATAAAATCAACAAAACCAAAGAAACCTAGAGACAGAAACTAGCAATTAATAAGCTCAGTGAACATCAAATGAAACAAGTAGTAAAGTAGTAAACAGAGTTAATAATATAATACGAGTATTACTAGATACTTGTTCAAAGAGAGGAGAGGTAAGAGAGTTGAGACCTATAAAGCAAGAGTTACCCTTATTCTCTTCGAACTAAGCTGGTTCACAGTTAACTAAGTTATAACTTAGCGAGCTACAGAGCCACAGAGGCGGAAACAAAACAATAACGTTATTGAAGGAAACTGCTAAAGAATCAGGGAACAACTCAAGAAAGTTCACGGGACAGTTCGAGTTGTACGGCTAGCAACAGCCGATTGAAACTTTTTAAAGTAATAAATGTTCAGCGAAATTGACTTTAAAATTACTTTGGGTTAAGGGTGGTGTATACCAGTAAAGTATTTTTTTGGCCACATTACCATGGTGCGGCGGCCTTATCGTGAAGCGCTGCGGCGCCGCTTGACTGAAGCACGTTGCCGCGTTGTGCCAATATTGAGCAGTGGATACAGTACCGGTGGAGCAGAGTGAACACGGAGCGGAGGGTAGCTCAACACCACTCCATTTCAATTAAAACACTTGTCGTTTTGCGTGCTTCCGGTCAACACCCGACACCCTTCTGTCCAGCTCAGGCCACGTGTTCATTTTTTTTATTTGAATGTCCACTCAATTCAGTTTGAACGTCGGCTCAGTTCAGCTTGAACGTCCACTCAATTCAGATTGAACGTCCGTTCTATTTCCACTGTTTCCCCTGATGAAGAGTGGAGATTTTGAGCTCTGTGATTGGTCAATTAAAGCTCCGCTCCCCTTCACTCCGCCCATCAGTGGAAACATTACTCTTCTCCGCTGCACTCCACCCGGCTCCACTTTTATGGAAACGCACTCAAACACGTCACGGCACCCTATAAGCTCAACGCAACAACATGACTGTGTCAGGTGCCACGTTGTCTTACTGTAACAATGCCACACCAATGGTAATGTAGCTGGGATCTATTAAATCCGTTTTTTTTTTTATATTACTTCAACTGAAGTATTTTAGAACTTTGGCTGATGACTGTCCTGCCTAGTATCGGAAATGTAATAGTACTAGTGATCGCCTATAACTGTGGGAGGTTCGCAACGTGCTATCGACTTAGCGACGGCGACGAAACAATTCTTATTTTAAAATACCTCCCCTCAAATAAAATTAGATTCAAATTACTTAGCAAAGACTTTTACATAAGTGGGGGTGCTTAACTTCGGTTTAACTTCGGGTTTATTTCGGTAATTGTCGTTCTATAATTAGTAAAGGGGTTGATACTTTGATGAAATTAATGAGAAAGCTACAAATAGCTTTCCAATAATAGTACTTAAGATGTTTTTCCCTTATAATTTCGCCGTATCGTACCTATTATACCTAGAGGGGTTCTAATAACATGAGCAAATTATGAATTACCTATGTAAAGCAAATAAAATTTAAAAAGTCAGTTAGTGAAATATAATTTTCTTTAATTTAGTGTTACCAATACAACAAAATATGTCATAGAGAAAGTTGGCAATATTTTAACTATTTAGCATTAATTAATGTAGATAAACTTTTATTTTGGTGAGAAATCATTAAATAACGTCTACGCCTCGGCGTAACTTTTGCTGACTAAACCTGAGCGTGTTTCTTCATACCTTCATAGTACTCCTTTGCGATTCAGGGTCACGGTTACTCTTGGGAATAATTCCACTACCCTGAGTTTCTATTAAGTCGGTCGTTTAGTCCTCCTCAGTTCTGCAATTAAACTCCATTTAGTCTTTTTTCCATCTACCAGCTACGCCGTATTTCTGTAATCTAAGGTGCAGTGCAGATGACACACTTGTTTTTTTATGCGATCGAATCTGTGGTGCACTAAATTTCTGCAAGACATACTTATATAAAATAATTTACTTGTAAATAATTTACTGAGTCTGTAAAAATAAAACCTAAGCAATTATATGCATTGATTAAAAGCTGTGCGTCTCGCATTCACCGGTCGTTGTGCCGACGCTTCGGGGAGGCCTATATCCAGCAGTGGACGCCTTCAGCTAGGATGATGATTAAATAGCATATAAATGCTCGGGATATATTTTTACAGACTAAAATGTACGTCACAGATAGTCTATCCTCTGCGTTGCCCCTAATATATCATCTTTTGTGTTTCCCATCACCAATTCATTAAACATATTTTGTTTTCATTTTAGACATCCCCCAGACCAGCGAACTGAGGATTTCTTCGTCCATCCCACCATCAGTCGTGGTGAAGGGAGCCTCCGAAGATGTCGAGTTGTGCAACAGCCCTGGTTGTATCCACACAGGTACATAGCCCTACATTAATGTAATGTATACGTAATTAAACTGAGTATTCTACTATTCACTGAATACTTAAACACAATTCTGTCTGTGTCAGTGTGTCAGTTACTATTAGTATAATATTGTAGATTATTATTAATATACTGACTCTCTAGACAGTATACAACGTCGGCCTGGACCTCTGTCCAGGCCGACGTTGTTCTATCCGAAAATTGAATTTTGTACAGAAAAGAAAATTTGTAATACGATTGCAGCGCCACATACCGGATTCAATTGCATTTTCAAACTACCCAGGACCACACTGGGAGTATAGAGTAAGAAACCGCAGGCAGCAGCTAGTGAACAATAAATTTATATGATTATTCATTTAATTACTTTAGTTTTAACAAAATCTGAAGAACAGTGGCGTGAAATAATTTTATTTTATATAGCCTTTGTACCTTTGGTTTATGAGTTAGTCATAAAAAGATTAGTTACCAACTAATGTAAAACGCTATAGATAGGCTAGCTACCTACCAATCTTGTACCTAAAACATGTAAAGACTTTAGTAATATTTTAATTATCCATTAACAACTAATTCTTACATTTTCGTAGCGTCCAAACTGCTCTTGAACATGGATGAGAAGGTAGACCCTTGCGATGACTTCTACGACTTCGCCTGCGGTTCCTTCGTGAAGAACACCAGGATTCCTGACGACAAGACGTCAGTGAACACGTTCTCCATCATCACCGACCAGCTTCAGGAACAGATACGAGCCTTACTGGACGAGCCTATCAATGACAATGAGCCTAAGCCTTTCGTCCTGGCCAAGACCTTGTACAAGGCATGCATGAACCGAAGTAAGTGTATTCTTTTGAAGTGTTTATCATTTATGTTTTCTGGTGTTAAGGTAGAACTAGCGCAGCGTTTTGCCTTGTCGTTTATATCGCGTACATCAAAGGACTGGAACAATTTGTCTACTGCGGTCTTCAAGGCTCAAGTGAAAAGGCTCTTAATAAACTCAATAATTGCATTACTGCTTACCATCAGGTGGAATTGCAGTCAAGTACTAGTTTATATTGTTAAAAAAAAACTAAATTCCGCACACGTGGACCACCCACGTCAATCTAGGCGCGTCGGTCTCCATACATTTTCTAGGGCACCTAGACTTGTAGAGCTACATTAGAATCACGCCACGCGATGCCACGCGACGTCGTTCTGCGTACAAATCAATTCTGCCCCACGTGCCCCGCTTTAGCGTGAAAGGTAAACGGAACCTGATCATCGAAGTTATTCTTCCGAATTCTGTCAATTTTTTTTAGGTGGGAAATCATCAGAATTACTTCTCTCACACTTGGGCGGAGCGCGAGGGCGTGTCGGTAATTGCTAAGTAAATTATATCGTGTTTAATATTTCTAAGACAATAACATCAATGACGTATGAGAAGAGGCCTTTGCTCCGCAGCTGGAAAATTACGTGTAGCAGGCCACTAGACATAATAATAGTACTTAGGTACAGTCATGAGAACTGTATACGTAGTTGTAGCTAGATATTCTGACTTATTAACAATTCATTACGTTTCCAGGTATACAACAGTACTAGGTCTCCCTATTATTATGCGGCAAATCGATCTGTAGACGCGTTTTACAGAAAACAATAAACAGTATTTTGTAAATAATAATCTAGAGTCAGTAGCATATAATTTAGTATCTCCACATAACTTGCACAATAGAAGCGTGTAACCTCAACAGGTAATTTTCGACAAACAAAGCAGTGGCGTAGACAATAGTGAGCTGGCAGATGTACCTACTCAACTATAATTGTATTTCACGAACACCCAACCGTATGACGCGACCACAACTAGTTACCTCCATAGATACACTTCCATATTTAAATTGAATTTAAAACTTCCGAGAGAGTGTTTTAAAATAATTGCTATTAACTTTTACAAACTATTTTCGCATAAAGACAACAAATTTTGGGCCCCAACAAGATAACCGCAAATTGGAAGGCAATATAAACAAACTTAATTCACTGTCGGTAAACAGTCGGCGGTCGGCTCGATTGTTATTACATTTTGAATATCATGCTTCTAAAGTAGTGTTTAAGAGAGAATTTTTCCAATATAAAAGCTTACGAAACTTTTTATGAATTTGTTTTTGCTGTTGTTGTTCTACATAATTTGTGGAGCATCAGAAGTAACTCAAATATCGATTTACGTTAAGTATCTACTCGCGATTTTTTTACGCTAAGCAACTTTGCAGCCATAATAACTGGAATCGAATTAGAAATGGTCAATCATGAATGTAGTGCATAAAAAATGATGAGAACTAAGACACAAATGAACGCAACCGCTTGGTACATCGCGTGTTCGAGCCTAGCCCAGGATATAATGGACTTAATTACCACAATTATTATTTAACTGTTGCTTAAACCTGTTGTGGAATAAAATGTAGGTGAAAGTGAACTAAAAGATGGTGCTTCCGCCATTTGCTCAATCGATGACGTAATTGACGAATGATTGAACTGGAACCAGCTGGGATTGGACGGGGAAAACACTCCAAAGAAGGATAGCTACAGTAATGACTGCGAATTGTATACATATAGAATACTAAGTGAACGTACACTGGCGACCGGTGCGATGTAATCGGAGCAGGCGAAATATTTCGAGTTTCTAGTTCAATGTTTGTTACGAAACCTTGCGAATTATTCCTTTTTTATCCTGAGATACCTACACAAACTAAATAAAAATCTATTTCCGCCGCCACGCTGTAATTGTTTCCCGCTCTGAAGGGCCGGGGTACCGATGTCGGTGTAGTTACAGGAAGATGAGACCTTTCAGCTTTGACATTGAACGCCATCTTGTAGATAAATCTGGATTAACTCATAGGTTTTACATCCGTATCTGAAATTGAAAACTATTAGATACCAGTGTTGGAAATATTTTTTTTCTATTTTAACTAGCTAGTTCAGATCAAACAATACAAATCTGGACGTAAATACCGTTACGGTCTAGAAATGATTACTGATTGTCAGCAATCATTTCTAGACCGTACCAGTGTCGTTGTGTCGTATTCTAATCTATATCGTTGTTCCACCAGCTGCCATTGAGTCTCGTGGGGTGCTGCCGCTCTTGGACATGCTGAAGAGGCTCGGCGGCTGGCCAGTGCTGGACGGAGACAAGTGGGACGAGAAGTCCTTCTCCTGGGAAAAGTCTGTGTACAACTTCAGAGGCGCCGGTTACTCCGTCGACTACTTCCTCGACTTCTCCATCAGCGTCGACGTGAAGAACTCTACCAAGCGCATCATCGATGTAAGAACACAATGACGTATCAGCTTTCCTATTACCTCTTCTACATTATTATATTCTGACTCGGTCGGCCGACCTTACAATTGGAGTAGGTCCATTTTTTGTGAGCGCTTGTTATGTTCGAGCACATAAGCACTGTAATGTGCTCGTTAAATTACCTAAGAATGACGGCTACTTTTACAGCGAATTGATTTCGGCTTAGCGAATTGTTGTGTATCACGCGAATGTGTTGAATGAGTGTGCTCATGTAATACCAGTGCTAAGTGAATGTTTTCTAACAGCTGGACCAGGCGTCTCTAGGTCTGAGCAGGGAGTACCTGAACCGTGGGTTCAGCGACAAGCTCGTGCAGGCCTACTACGAGTACATGGTGGACATCGCCGTGTTGTTGGGCGCTGACCGCACTCGCGCTGAAGTGGAGCTCAAGGAGTCCCTGCAGTTTGAAATGAAACTTGCCAACGTAAGTCAAGATATCGATCGAGAAAACACTAATTATACTAAAGTCTCAGTATCAGAAGTCTAAAGGAGGTTTGTGTGTTGTGTAGGTATTGGTACTGGAGAATTTGAATAAACAATTTTTTTGTAAAATTCAACGAAGGATCGACTTTGTTACAATCGCCCAGTTGACCATGACGGTTATTGTTTACGGTCTCGAAATATTTGTCGCATTTGACCTAATTGCTGGCTTGGCCGGAGAAGGCAAACAAAAGGCGGTGCCGGTGTTACAGCTAGTGAACAAACCAGCATCAAGGACTGAACAACGGAGACCCATTTTCTTAAACATTGTTACTTTCACAGATTTCCTTGCCATTGGAAAAACGTCGTAACGCCACTAGCCTGTATAATCCGATGACCATTGCCGAGTTAACGCAGAAGTTCCCTAAGTACGTATTCTTTATTATTGACTGTTCTTGGTAAATCTATGATTTTTTAAGTGTTTTAAGTTAAGTCGTCTTTGCTTGATCTGTTTCTTTAGTACTCAGTACGAGTTTGTTTAACTTTAACGCAATCGACTTGGTTATTACGTTCGGTGCTCTAATTGACCCGCTTCAAGCTCTTAACCTACCAGCGATCTCAAACTGTACTACATTCGCAGATTTCCTTCCAAATTCTATATCTAGCTCACGTTTATAGCATTTTGAAAAAAACTTTTTTACTTAGGGGGAGTGAGGGGTATCTCCCTGTTTTTATAATAGTTTTATTATTCTTCGTTATTTAACACCGTTTTTCGAAATTATAGTTATTTTGTAGTTTTAGTATGTTTTTTACTTAACTTTAAAGACGGAAGTACTTTTTTTGTAAAAGTGGAAGTCGGGTAAAAACATTTGTTGTTCGCAGTAAGTTCAGATAGTTGGCTGTAGCTGATACTTTATATGTACCATGTTGTGTCAGGATCCCTTGGTTGGAGTACATCAACCGCCTGCTCGCCCCTCATGTGGTTATCGGCGAAGATGAGGTCGCCATCGTCAGCGTGCCCAAATATATTTCTGATCTCGAGGTTTGTATCTTATATGTTATTTGTAACCAGTATTTTTAAGTTTACTTCACAGGAAGGTAACTTTTTTGCAAGTATTGTACTTTTGTACTTAGGTAGTGAAACAAAATATTATGTCTGTGTATTTGTAGATGGATGGAGAGGGAGAGAAAATCGATTGATTGTGTGAGAAGTGATATGAAAGAAAACGGTGTTAGGGATAGCGAGACGAGTGATAGGACAGAATGGACAAAAAAAACGTGTTACGCCGACCCCAAATAAAACTGGACAAGGGCACAAAAATGGTGATGATGATGTACAAAGGTCATGATATGTAATCATCACCTCTGGTAGAATATCAGCTTCTTGGAGACGGAGAACAATGCAAGGTGCGAGATTTTAATTGATGAATGAACGGTTCAGTTGGTCCGGTATTGATCAATTAGTCTGAGTGGCCTGTGACCGTTCTAATTAATATATAAACAAGAAGGTACTTCGGCTATTATGGTAGTCATAGCTATCGACCAGTGATATATCTACCTAGGGCGTGTTGCGGGCGGGAAGTTCCGCTCTTACTCGCTCTTGCAACAAACGGTTCTTCGTGGCAGAAAATTTGTCTGAACCTCTAAGAAAGATAGAAAATAAGACAGAAAGAGAAATGATTTTTCGTACTTCTCACATTTGTATACAATAAAAATAAAATAGGTATAAAAAAATAAACAAACTTCTCAAACAAGTCAATGTATTGTCATCGACCTGTATTGCGAAGTGTTACCGATAACTATTAATGTTGCTGTACTCGGCAAGTGTCTTCACCTAATAATATTTTTATAAAAATATACCAATTGTCTTGCCTTGCTTAGAGCTTATGGCCTACATCCCATACCCTAGTTGCGGCTCAAACCTACCATAGAAAGCATTATAAGTACTAGGGAGTATGGTGTCCATTTTACTCGTTTCACACGCTGCAGCTGTCTCGTATCCAGTGGCTAATAATTACATGGAGGTAAGTCGGCCAAGTAAATTGCAGCCAGTAGGTACGTGTGAAACCATCCTTAGGCCACCAGCTGCTTTGCACAGGGAAAACCGTGTGAAAAGGCACTAATAATAAACATATGCCACGAAGAAAAGTAGGGTGTAATCAGCTTTTATTACAAAACTAGTTTCTACCCGCGACTTCGTCTGCGAGGATTTCAGAAAAAATCAGACGTTGTCGAAACCTGCACGGTCCGGACAAAGCGCTTTGCCTCGTCGTTTATAGCGCGTACATCGAAGGATTGGAACAATTTGCCTGCTGCAGTCTTTCCTGATTATAATTTGGGTATCTTCAAGACTAGAGTGAATAGGCTCTTAATAAACTAATGCGCCTCATCATCAACGATTGCATGACTGAGTTACAACCATCCACACTTTCACATTTATAATATTATATAGTTAGGATATTAATTAATTTGTCACTACTAGTGTGATGAAAGGCAATTCAGCACTTCAGCTTAACTATGTTACGTAAAGGTCAAGAGGCAATAACAAGCAATCAAATTAGAGTATAAATAAATACAAGTAATTTCATTAGTAAGGAACTAAGCTGATGAAAGTCAACAGTAATTAAGTTTTCTTGAGCTCGGGGGTAACACTTAAATGTAGCTTAGTGACATTCATTTAAATCTATTGAGGAAGGCTTGACGCCTCGCGTGTGGTAATTTTATGAACGTGTGGCAAAATGGTCAGGTTGAAAAGAAATCGTTTGTATTGGTATGGTCATGTGAAGAGGAGGAATGAAACGCATTTTTCTAAAGAGTTATGAGTTTACATGTAGACGGGTGGAGAGGAAGATGGAGGCCAAAGAAAAGATGGATGGACTGTGTAAATCCTGATATGAAAGAAAAGGGAGTTAGTGATATTATGACGGGTGATAGTACAGAATGGAAGAATAGAACACGTTGCGCCGACCCTAAGTAACACGGGATAAGGGCTGGAAGGAAGGTCCGTTTGTCATCTAATTGCACCTTTTCATCGCTGAATGATAGTCAGAAGCGTTCATTCATCAAAGAAACATATTACTGTAAGTCCTACAATATAGGTATCAGTTAGGCAGAAAACATTTAAACCATATTTTATGTTTCTGGTTGCCCTGTAAACTAAGAGTGTTGTTTTTCCCATAGGTCCTTTTGGAGAACACTCCGAAGCGCGTTCAAGCCAACTACGTGATGTGGCGCGTGGCAGGCGCGTCGGTGTCCTACCTGACCGACAGCTTGCGTAGACGCCAGTTGGCGTACGTCACCGCGCTCTCGGGCAAGACGGAGCGGGAGAGTCGCTGGAAGGAGTGCGCTGATACCACCAGTGTCAGGTAACTACATCGTTTTGGGGACTTTTTTTAGCTGGGAAATTATCAGAATGGCTTTTCTAGCTCTTAGGTGGAGTGGGAGAAGTCATTTTGCGGAAAGTCTTACTTCTGGTTACTGTAAATCCAGGCCGCCCAACTTATTTTGAAGGTGGGCCATAATATTGACTTTTAGTCAGCCGATGAGTAGGCACCTAAGCTAGTGTTATCGTAATACGTAGCTATCAAGTTATATAAAACTATGTTTATAAGACCTTGAGTATTCATAAAGAGCTATTTTTATTCTTCTTCTATTCTATATTTCAAACAACTAAAAGAATAGATATCAGCAGTAGTTGATAGCTGTCGATGAGCAAGCCCAGATGCACTGGGGTTGGTTGGGCTAGCCTTAATTGAAAAGACTATCTTGACTGTCAAGAACCAAACACATATTTGGAAGACTCGTTGGCCAAAATCGCCAAACAAACCATAGTAGGTGCTCATGTAAAGGTTTCCTTATAATATGTAAACAAGACCGGGTTTCTGAGAGCCTTTATAAACACAAAAATGAGCTGCCAGACTGAAATTTATATCAAGTGATTTTACCGGCTGGCAGGTTGTTAGCAAGCAACAATATAGTTATGGAGTCTTTTAGTGTTGTTTGCTTTATAATCAGTTTAGAACAAAAGACTTGAACGCATAACAATCCTTACTTTAACTTGACGTGGAAAATGACGAACCATTTTGTGATTCCTGACTGGCTTATGCATAGATTTATGGTCCATAGCGTCGGTTCCACTTAGATATCCACATAACGTACCTACATTTCTACGTGAATACTAGTAGTGGTAGGCATAAAACTAATGCAATTTGCCATTCCTGCGACACGTGTATTGTCAATTGGAACTTGGCTTATCTACAATGTGGGTAGGCCTTTAGCTACAATGTAGGAAGGCTCTATTGTAATACCAAATCAGGTGGGTTGGCTCGTAATTTCATTGCGGTACAATATGTTGCCACTCAGGAGCTTACACGTGTCAGCTTTGACCTGATAAGCAGGAAGCCACACGTGGAAGTGATCCGTTGCATCTACAACTGACTAAAGTTGGCAAAAAGTAAAAAAATCGTTTTGACAATAGAGAAAGGCCTGAGAATTGAACTTGGACCGAAACTGAAAGAAACAATAAAGTACCTAATAATTAATTACTAAAAGTGTTTTAAAAAATACATGACACATTTTTTTAGCCTTTTTCCCAACTATATTGCGGTCGGCTTCCAGTCAAGCCAGATTTAGCTGAATATCAGTATTTTGATTTTATTTTGGTGCGTTAAATAATTAAATATGATAGAATATATCGCTAGTATTCTATTTCTTCACTACTTACGTCGCGATGGCAAATTTAATATTAATATGGGCCTTTTATTTTTTGACAGCTTTACGTTGCGGATAGTCATTCCGAAGATATGCTGCACTGATTAGAACTTACAATATTTTTGGAAAATAAGTTCAAAGCCTGCACTTTGACGGGATTAATGTCCGTACAGAGTATAAAACTGAATCGCTTTTAACCTATGTATGTTAATCCTTTAAGCCATAGGTAGACCAATCAATCATAATATTTTTATTGTATTTGGTTTCCACTAATGGAAAATGTAATTATCTAGGAAAGTTACCTAGGTATAGGTATGTACCTATAATATGCACCCGTTTATACGTACAAAGATCAAATTCAAATTAATGAAGTGTTCCGGTTTCGGCACCAAGTTTTTCAGGAATAGTTTGGGTGCCGAAATGTTTGGTGCCGACATAGAAACTTTAAACTCTTCTTGAGTTTAATCCCAAACATTAGATCACCTCCTTACCTTCTACCTAAACAATAATAAATCGAATACAGTCATGTATCAAAACAATAATAGATCATTGATAGCAAACATCATACGGTGTGACAGGTATACAAAACTTTGAAGGGTTAAATAGACTTTTTTATGGTGAGAAATTATCAAAATGACTTCTCCCGCTGTGGGCGAAGCGGAAATCGCGGCAGCAGCGGGGTCAGACTCCTACTGGCTAAAACCTACTCCTGTTACTTCTTTACCTTAATTCTATGATACCAAGGTTCTCTTTCGTTCAACCCAGGGCCCCAGTAGGCTTCGACCCTGTCTGGTCCATACAGTTTCCTGATATCTCTTTGAGGCACGGGTGGAACAATATGCGCCGTCGACGACATGGGTTTGGTCCGGACGGCGAGCTACCGATTGCTCGTTGTCTGCAAACCTGCGCCTAAGGTGGCGGAAAGGGATAATGAGGCTGGTGATATTTAATTAAAAGGGAATGAAACAGACGTATTTGGAGAATTT
This sequence comes from Mythimna separata, assembly GCA_030763345.1. Lineage (NCBI taxonomy): Eukaryota > Metazoa > Arthropoda > Insecta > Lepidoptera > Noctuidae > Mythimna > Mythimna separata. The sequence goes on along the minus strand of CM061167.1, from coordinate 11,938,592 downwards.
ACCTCTTGGCAGTCCCATACACAATTTTAGCCTAAATATTTTGATTTAACTCTTACATGCACCACGAAAGCACGTACTCGTAGTTACTACGAACTGTATTTAGGTCGGTGTCGTACAGCAGCCGGTGTAAAATGAAAGAAAATTTAATGATTTACAAATAACGAGAAGTTGAATCAGCACACGGGGTCATATTCCTCGTGCTCCAGTTTCGGGGGTTGTGACTGCTGGCTTGTAGTATTAACAGGTCAGTTCGCTATTCATTAAGCATTTCTCGTTACACGCTAGGTTTACGTAGAACTCTTTTATTTGCATCCAAACAATGCGTCATTGAAGATAACTTATTTACAAAATATAATAAATACGGTATTGAAAACATTAATATAGGTACACTATTGCGGTACACTTTTATTTGCATCTAAATAATGCGTCATTAAAGATACTTAACTTATTTATAAAATATAATAAATTCGGTAAGTATTGAAAACAATAACATAGGTAGACTATTGCGGTTTTTTGTATGTTAGGAAAATGTGACATAATTTACTATTAGAAAAACTGTCACGCTTATTTTCGCCATTAAGTATTTGGAGGTAGGTGGATAGAAAGTAAAGTCCCACATAACTCCGTTGGAATGGGAGGATCCTCCGACCGAACGGGTGCTATGTCCGGTTGGCGGTGGGCTATTGCCCTATAGATGATTTCGGACTGTTGTATCTATTCAAATCGCGCGGAGAATTTTGCTTGCGCAAACCAGAATTCTGTGACGTCCTATGTATTAGATGTCGCTACAGGCACAAGTACCCACTCTTTTGTGTACTTAGGTAGCTCACTCTCCTGATTCCCGGATTCAGACGTATTGAATGACAAAGTATTATACCTACTGAAACAAAACGAAAACTAAAAAATTGAAAAATAACTTTTAAGTTCGTAGTGTTTCAGTTATCGTTTTTGAATTATCGGTTTTCTATAAGCCCTCACTCACGCCGAGATGGTGTCGCGCGTTTCTTACGGATAGTCAGAAGCCAGTAAATCTGACTTCAGTCTTGCCATGAAGTACCGTACCCCAGTTAATGGGTTGTGGAGGTCTGGTAAGCAGCCGCTCCTCATAAAATACTGATATTCAGCTAAATCAGGCTTGACTGGAAGCCGACCCCAATATAGTTGGGAAAAGGCTAGGCAGATGATGATGTTGCGCGTTTCTTAAACGCCGACGCATCGGGAGCATCGTGATTCGTGATTGTGTCGATGCAAACGCGCGACCGTGTCAGACTACATCGGGGAGAGAACGGAGGGAGGGTGGCGCATAAATAATTACATTGTAGAACTTATTTTTTGTGGTGTTACTGAATCGTGTTTGCATCGCGATTGATATAATCGTGGTGTGGGCAAAGATAAAGCTAGCGACTACATCGCGGCTTTATCGATGCAAACGCGCGACAGCATCACTATTGCATCGCTGCAAATAGTTGCTGTGGGTGAGGGGCCCAATTTTAAAGTGATTTTATTTTTTTTTGAGGACCAGTGGTCAGTTGCCACTGCGAACAAAATAATAAATTGTTGTGTTTGTTTCAGTATGTCGATAGCTGTGGGCGCCCTCTACATCAGGAAATATTTCAATGAGAACTCGAAAGCTAATGCGTTGGAAATGGTGAACGATATCAGGTAAGTGTCTTTCTACTCGTATTATAGTTTTATGTCGTAGATAAACGCATTTATACATTCTACAAGGTATTTCAAGAGTTAGCAATAGAAGCGAAAATATGTAAATATGTTTTTATGTCTATTAAAGATAGACAAGCAATGTAACTTTATTGCCATGTTTTTATACGTAGAAGTGATATAACTATGTTTTTTTACATTATCCCTGTATCGTACGCATTCACAAGCGTGTAAAGTCAGATACACAAAGACACTCAGACCTTTAGTAACTATCCGTAGGTCATACAAATATTTGTTCCGTGCGCGATTTGAATCCGAGACACATAGCTCAGCAGCCAATCACGCAACCACTGTGCCAGCCATGCCACCAAAAGTTGTTAAGGCCATTTACAAAGCTGTCATCTACACATTTTGTGTAGGTACTCAGCAATTTCTATGAAAAAAAAAATTATCTCATCATTAGAAGATTGAACCGACCGCGTTTTAATCGAAAAAACAAAGAAAATGCCGGTACAATTTGGTGCCAGTACTCCACCATTTTATTTTTTTATTATTGACGTACCTATCCAGTATTACTCTCACAACTATGACGAATCTAACGAGACTAAAAATGTAGGTAATTAGCCGTTTAGGATCTAGGGCAGGGAGGGTTAATTTATGGTACGCGTGTCTGTGGTGGCACGCCATTGTGAAATGTTTAGCATCTAGGTTATTTTGAACAGCGGTATTCATTTTTTTCTCATATAGGTATTTAAATTTAAATAAGGAAAAATTCATTACGTTATACGAATTTCGGGTTGCCAATTAAGAATGTAATATTTATATAATCTGCCTAAAATGTCAACCGACTGGGCTAATTATTAGTTCAAATCTAATGTATGCCGACATATCACCATATTTATGGTGTACCTAAGTACCACCTACTTTTATTTTAGGAACCTATTGGTAGGTACTTAGGCTTTTCGCACATGGGTCGTAGGCGTAGTTGCCTCGTGCGCGTATCGTAATTACTCTACGCGCACGAGACGCGGAGTGTTCTACAAACGAATCGTCGCGTAGACGTATCGTTTTGTAATATCTCAGTTGAAATCATGGCGTCCAGAGTACCAGATATGTTTGGGGAATTTATTGATGACCTTTCCTTCTCTTCAGACGAAGAGGATTTCTTGTTATTTGATTTCGTTAGAAGTAGAAAGCGAAGTGCTTATTGGATCCATCCATACATCGCAAATAATTACAGTAAAAGATTGTTTGTTGCTGCACGTGAACTGTCAGAAAATGATAATAAATTCCGCATTTTTAACGATATTTCTGCCCAAGCTTTCTCCGTTACATCTTTCCTAGAGTAATCACTTACTGAATAATTATATAGGCAAGGAAATATTTCGATTAGGCTCACAAATTATAAACTTACGCCAGTACGCTTCCTTTTTTACGCCAGTACGCTACGACTATCGTAATGACAATGAATACCTCATACGATACGCTGCAACACCGCCTCGTGTGCGGACTTGTTTGAACATGTACCTGCTCGTATTGCTCTCGTACTACGCGCGTTCTACGATACGCTTACGATACGACGCCGTGTGCGAATAGCCTTAGAGTGATATTAAATGATGCACCGAGACTATAAATCATAATATATGACATCCTAAATTATATCTAATTATACGTACATACTATAACAGCAATAATAAAAAGCTATAACGAGGTAATTCGTGATTACTATAACCTGTTAAATTAAATTGACCCCCAAATCTAGTAACTTCCTGCCGTTAAAAGTTTATTGCATTTTTGTCGGGTTTTAGAAAACGAGGACTCTGTATTCGGCCTGTATTTACCGGACCTATGTACCTACTCGTACGTAAATACATTATGTCTGCGATTATCTCTAAAAGTGCACCATTGAATGTTTTTTTAGGACATAATCGTTAACAAATTGAGATATACCAGATGATAATTTATACCTAAACTAATGCAAATGCAAAGGCACCGTTGGCACAGTGGTTTAACTATCGGCTGTCGTAGGTTCGTATTCAGCATGGAACAAAAATATTTCTGAGGCCTACAGATAGATATTTGTTCCTGATCTGGGATTCTTGTGTACTTACCTATGTAAATTATAGGTATGTTTCTGATCACACCCACGATACAAGGAGTACCTATTTACCTAGGTACATGGTTTTGGTTCCTAATATGAGGCAATATTTAAAATGTACCTAAATTTTTCCGCAGGCAACAATTCCGTAAGACACTGAACCAGGTCGACTGGATGGACGAGAAGACCCGTAAGGCTGCGCTAGAGAAGGCTGACTCCATGGCTTCACACATCGCTTACCCCGCTGAGATGTTGGACAATGAAAAACTCACCAAATTCTACGAAGGGGTGAGTTCTACAACGGAAACTATCATGAATAATTGACAACGCGCTTTGTCTGTCTCTGATTGGTTGATCGTGCTTTCAAAAGCCAATCGGATTATTTAACCTTTCGAATACCGTAATTAGAGACACAATAGAAAGACAATGCAACAGCGAACGCCAACGTTCTCTCGGGATTTATCAGATTAGTGAGTTGAATTTTCGATGCGTCGACAGTTTATTTCCGAAAACCGGACTTTAGTCACCGCAAGACTAACCTTAGACTGTAAAACACCTGTCAACTGCAGTAATTGGTTAACTGAATAACAGCCACTTAAATTATTAGACTGCCTGTTAGTTTTTATTAGAGTTCTTCAGAATGCAACGAGTTAGGTATCTACACTTTCCTGGCTGTCCTTACCTACTTGTCGGTGTAGCTCGGTCTTTAACCTTTCACATACCCGCAAAACGAGACACAATAGTAAGACAATGACAGCGCGGTCTCATGAGACCGGTCGGAGATTCAAACGTTAATCAGAAATGGTCTACAAAACTACGTCCTAATAGTAGGGGAGCCCCAGAAGGGATTTCGGGATTTACTAAAGCGCGGCAGATTAATATACAGGGGGATACCTTGCACCCAGTTAAGTACCTCCACCAAATATGAGGCCCATATATAAAGCCGCCCGTGAAGGATACAGGATCAGATTAGTAAAAAAAAAATGACCCTCAGACATTCTCGAGCGCGTCAGATTAAGGTAGGGTGAGTTAATTACATCTTAAAAAGTGTATATTCCACTAATCTGACAATTTGAGAGAGACGTAAAGAAAGGGGAGGGCAGCAAAGTTGTAAAAAAAAAACGTCATCTCGACATTCTCGAGCGTAGCTAATTTTTTTTTTATTTTGAAGGAAATAATTCAAGAATAATGAAAAATATATAATCTGACGATTTCCGCAAGCGAATAACGAAAAATCGTCGATAAAGTTAAATCCGTGCAGTTGTGTGATGGCTACATTTCCTTCTCCGGTTTTTTAAAGAGTTCCCTCAAAATTAGATTTCGTGGGAATTTGAACTGATTCGGACCGTTAGATTTTGAGAAATTTTGAAAAATCTCCAAAAAATACGTTTTATATTTTGAAAGTGGCTTTTTTTAAATAACTTTTAAACGGCTTTATCGATCAACTTCAAAAACTAATCCGCCTTTGAACTTAAAAAACCACGTCGACCGCTACCAAGCTGGTCAAAATCGGTTGATTCGTTCGAGAGATATCGTGAACGAAAGAAACCCGAAAAAGTGATTTTTCGGGATTACTCCGAAATTTTTAGTTCGATAAATTAAAACTAGAAAATAACTTATGAGGATGATAAAACTGCGTTGAATGCCGCAAACCGCGTGAAAATTACTTGATCCGTTCAAAAGTTATTGCGGTTTGAAGATTCCAAAAATAGTGTTCTATGAAACTTTTATCAGACTTTCGAGCTGGGAGAGCTCAAATATTATCTCTTTGAACTTAGCGAGCTCAAAATATCACATAAAATATATTTCGAGCTCAAAAATGATATAAGTACAATTTTAAGCGCCCAGGAATGGAATTAGCTGGAAGTTGCAGGGGTTTTTTTGTCAGATCAGGCGAATCCCTCTAGATAATCGTCAGATTATGAAACAGTACGTTTAGAACATAAAGATGAACCATATATATCTTAATCTGACGCGCTTGAGTATTTCAAAATGGCGATTTTTTTTTGCACATTATGAAAGTGGCCACGAGTTTGCGTCCCATCGAAATGGTCAGATTAGTGAATGAGATCTTTTTTTTTGGTGCACTTAACACTCTCTTAGAAAATCTGACGCGCTCGATTAAATTATTTTTTTTTCCATTTTCAACCCTTCCATACAACCACCCCCATCATGCAAACGATCAGATTAACATACGTACATTATTAAAAATACGTAGGGCATTGATGCTATCAATATCTGACGCGCTCGAGGATGTCCATGCAACAGTTTTTTTTTACATATTTAAAAATCTATAGCCGCTTCCCCCACCGATGAAAAGATATAATCATAGAACATTTTTTTCTTCTTATCATCTAAGCTTTGCAACCCAATAGGTCTCTACGACGCTCGAGTAAATCCCCATTTAGCATCGTGGCCTCCCCTACTATAAGTTTTTACTGCGGTCTTCTAACTTTAAGACGTAATTTAATAGAATATCAAAACCAAACCATATTCATTTACCTATACGTATTACAAAAAAAAAACCTAATTCTTTATGTACAAAAAAAACATAACAAACATGGTTATAAGTACATATACCTAGTTCATGTACAAGGACATACCTACTATAACCATTGCTTCGCCAACTTTTATACACTCCTATGCCACAACTAGCGAGTCACCCTAGTAGACAGCGTAACTATAACTAGATAGATTTTTCAATTATTGTACGACCGTCTTTGACACTGAAAGTGTTAACGAACACGCGACCTCTTTATGAAATTACCCTCTTTTATGTGTTTCATGAAATTACCTAATAGCTGTATGTTTCCCTATTAGCTGGAGATGTCATCGGAGAAACTCATGGAATCAGTGTTGAACCTGACGCTGTTCGGAACCGAGTACCTCTTCGGCAAGCTCCGTGAGCCCGTGAACAAGACCGACTGGGTCACCCACGGCCGTCCCGCCATCGTCAACGCCTTCTACTCCTCTATTGAGAACAGCATTCGTAAGTATACTTATATGAAGAGGTTTTGTAGGCAGACTATCACATATCTTACTATTGACAATCCGATAACTTCGGGTACCGTTACTAAATCGAAAGAAAAGTCTTGCAAATGCCGTTTTTTTATGCAAATGTAGATATTACATTTGCATAAAAAACCGAAAGTTTTGCAGTTTACCTACTCTTAACATCTTCTTCGAATACTTAGGTTTTCAGTATACCTACCGTTAGCTTGAACGAGACCATTTTTATAAAACAGCATAATAATACCTACAGCAACGACCGGAGCCATTTGAGAATGGCTCATGTCGTGACCGTTTTAGCAGCAAGATGTTTGCGCCTCAAACGTAAAGGTTCTGCACCACAGTAGGTCACGGCTACGCTACACACGCGTACTAACTTATCCTTACTTTGTAGGTACTTAAATTTGGGTGCGTACGTCTATGCTATGAGCACGCTAAGCACGAATTGATACGTGTGCCCAATTAACCTCGCAGCTAATGTAGATAACTTTGTCCACAAGTCTCATGCCGCTCAATATTATAACACATTTTACTAAAACTATCCTATTTCATTATCTTATACTTAAAGTCTTCACATATTTGTACAGAATTCCCCGCTGGTATCCTGCAAGGTGCGTTCTTCTCCGCCAAGCGTCCCGCCTACATGAACTATGGAGCCATTGGCTTCGTTATCGGACACGAAATCACGCACGGATTCGATGACCAGGCAAGTATCAACCACTCTAGCACCATGTTGAAAGTCGACCGTAAAAAATGAGAAATTATTGAAATTTTTGCGGGTTTTTTTCCATGTCATGGCCGAATATAATAGTTGACCACATTATTTCCTTTTTGAATAGTTAATAGCTCTATTATTCTTCGGACTAACCATATCATTATGTTTTCAGGGTCGTCAATTCGACAGGAACGGAAACTTAGTGGACTGGTGGCAGGAGATGACCAAGCAGAAGTACCTTGAGAAAGCCAAATGTATTATTGATCAGTATTCTAACTACACAGTCGACGAAGTTGGACTCAAGGTACTTATTAGAATTGAAAAATTACTTGTTAGATTTTTTTTTACCCCCAACAAAACGCAATTGCTATGGCTTCCTTTTGTAACTTTGAGGTCCAGAGTCTGATAAGTCATGTTTTCCAGCTCAACGGAGTGAACACCCAGGGTGAAAACATAGCTGACAACGGCGGCATCAAGGAGGCTTACTACGCGTACCAGGCGTGGACCCAACGGCACGGCGAGGAGGCAAGGCTACCCGGACTTGAGAAATACACACCCAAACAGGTACACCTTGCTACATCTTACTCGATTTCTAATACTTTGTAATGACTTTTTGCTAGAACACAATCTAGTTAATATACAATGCAAATACTGTGTAATTGATATTGCAGTTCCCTGCAGATCATAGATGTAACAACTGCACTGAAATCGAACTCTACAATAGTTTTTGCTTAATTATTAGTTAACACTGCATAGATTACCTAAAATCCAGTCATGGATATCGCAGCGCAACAATAGTTAGATAAGTGGATGAGTGTAACTGTCGGTTGCAGCTGTTCTGGCTGAGCGCGGCCAACACCTGGTGCGCGGTGTACCGGAACGAGGCCATCAAGCTGCGCATCACGACCGGCTTCCACGCGCCCGGCCGCTTCCGCGTCGTCGGGCCCATGTCCAACATGGAGGAGTTCGCCGACGACTTCAAGTGCCCCGCCGGCTCGCCCATGAACCCGCTCAACAAGTGCAAAGTGTGGTAGTCCCGCCCCGCACCGCCCTCGCTCTCCCACGCTCCCATGCACATGGGAGACACGCTACGCCTACCTGACGAGCTACTCACACACGACACAATGAATATTCGAGAAAAAATTATAAAATTTCTGTACTTAAGCCTAGAAACATTTATTACCTGCGAATTATTAGACGTATTTTCGGTAACTATTTATCTAAACAATTTGATCCTATAGTACCTCCCTGCGGACCTGTAGCTCGACAGCGCTAGGTCGATGTACCCACTCCTACTGCGACTAGTGCAACTCTGTGGGTGTAAGTTGAATGTTTAGATGTCACCTGATATTTCGATGTTGTTAAACTTGTAAATAGATTAGCTGAATTGTGTTTATAGATAGTTTTATACTCTTCAATCACATGCTGCGCCACGTTCTTCGAATTCGGTGAGACTTTAGACTGAGCACAGAATATTAGATATTTGACGGGTAACCACACAGTGTATAAGTATTATGCAATCTTGTACATCAGAAGCTCCCTTATGTTAATTTAAAGCCTGCATGTAACACAGTTGACTGTTACACTTTAGTCTTTCATATTTATTCTGAGCCGCAGTTCCTGGCCGCCGAGCAGAAACGATTCGATTTTTATTAATAATATTACTAAACATTGTATTATTATCTGTAGGAACTATTACTGCGGCTGTTAGTGTATTAATGTACTAATACTGTATCGAATCTCACTTAGATGTGACTATGAAACGAACAGTGATAATTTAATTTAAAGTTAAGTATACCTAGTTAGTAGCGTTTTTGGATACAATCGTATTGTTGTAAATCATTGAAACATCAATATAAGATCATTTTTATCAAATATTGTTTTTTATTTTGACTTGGCCCTTTCTTTTTATCTGTGTAATAAAACTGAATGAAGTAAAATATCTGATATATTAGCTACTTCTACTTTCCTTCTATTTAGCTTCTGTACTTACGTGGAAAAAAATCAACTACCAGAAATGGAATTCGATCTACTTATTTATTAAGGGGGCGCTCCAGGTTAGCCCGAGAAATTAATTTTATTTTTAATTTATGTCATTTTTGGTGTTGCGATTCCTGACCCGACCGCGACATGGAACGGAGATTTTACTATGGCACAAAATGGTTATTTTGTGTTTTATTGTGCCATTTATCCCAGTAATTTGTGGCTTGTATTTTTTGTTGGGGTAATAAGAGTACGATTGTGGTCGGGCTGGGGTTCATGGTTCCTGACCCGACAACAACCAGATCTAATAAAATATCAATAGTGGGAAGTGACTGATTATGCCAAAAATATGTGCCAAATTGTGCCTACCTCACACAAGGCATTAACGTTTGAATCCCCAACCGGTCCTATGAGACCGCGCTGATATTGTTTTACTATTGTGTCTCGTTTCGCGGGTATCTAGTCATTTATGTCGCTTATTTGGTCAATTTCTGTGGAAATTGCTCAGGAATCAATATCTATAGTATACCTACTTACCATTGAACTAGAATCATTAATTTGGCAAGATGCAAGATACATCCCAAATAGGTAAAGGAAAAAGTCTGAAAACTAAGTTTTTATCTTTTAAAAGGTAAATTTTTAACGATGAACTTCTTGACCCCTGTATTAAGACCCATAGCGCACTAGCAGCCAGCGGCCAGGTCGCGGCGGACAACGAGATACATACAAGCTTTACTCAGGGTTAGATCGGTAAATTGGCTGAATTACGATCAAACTCGATCATTACAGGTGTGTACACAAGAAACACGGCGAGATGATAATGCGTGTATCATTAATAGTAAAAATATGCAAGCCCTTGAATAAAAGGTTGCACTTCACGAATAAATTTTAAAGAGAAATTAGAAACCTTAACATTTGAATCGTAAATATGATACGTTATCCTTCGATTATATTATAGGTGAATCTTTAGATTGAGATTATTCAATTGGTTCCCCTGGCGCATTTTCTAAATTATATATTATATTATTGATTACAAATTATAGTTTTACATGATTTTTAGCCCAATTTTAAACCCCTATTTGATAAACGTGCTTATAAATCGGCTAAAAATCATGCTAACTATAAATTGAATATTCTCACTCAATCTCAAGATACACCCTAAAGGCCGGCGCCCACTGCCGGCATGGCATAGCATAGCAGATTGTGCTACGGTATCCCGCGGCATGGCAGGTTGTTCTTTAGCATGCCGTCATGCTACAGCATCCCACGGCAAGTCGCAGTATCGTGGTATTGAAATAAAGTAACATGAACTCCCACTTGAACCGTCGCGGAACACGGACTAGATATTTTGTCTTTATCATTAGTCCGGGTGTTGAACTTAGTAATATTCGGTTGTGCCGACTTACTATTATATTTGTAACTCTACATATTTGTAACTGTAAATATACGTTCTTCACCGCGAGTTGGATTTTTACTCCTGGGTCTATCATCACCTCATCGCAAGACATACAAAAGGGGACACGCAGGATATCTTCCATACGCGTCCCCAAACTGAACTCATTGAAATAAGATTCAAAATAACTTGATTAGTATTATTGGCTGGCGTGAATATGTTGACATGTCTAAAACAGCAATTTGATTTTAATGTTTTGAATTGCGTTCCGTGGCATGACAGGTTGTGCTTTAGCATGCCGTGTCATGCCACAGCATGCCGCGTCATGCCACAGCATACTGCGGCACGTCGCAGCATCGTGGAATCAAAATAATGTAACATGAACTCTAAAATCATTGAAATAAGATTCAAAATAACTTGATTAGTAATAAAATCCTTTGCTATGACATGCCGTGCTATGACGGCACTGGGCGCCGGCCCTTACCGAGACAAAATAATGTACCTTATATATCCTTTCTACTATCTACGACCCATTTCCGACTCACATACTATAACTACAAATAAATAACACTGATGGAGGATGATCCTTTATTTTGCCAGAAAATAAGTAGTACACACAGAAATATTGAATAAATACTACACATGCGATTCTCGATCGACAAGTAAAATGACAGACATACAGCGTGTAACACGCTTTCCACATAGTACAAGCGATGTCGGGGTACTACCTACTACTCACTACCGGATTGGCATGGATAACTCTACTGAATGGAACATTTCAATGATATCTTTTATAATTAATCGTTACATTAAATGGTTGTGCGATGGTCGCCATCTACCTACCTACAATAATGTTGACATGTCAAAAGTGTAATGTCGAAACAGCTGCATTTATAGCCGTAAATTAACACATACATACATAAACACATGTACTAAATCTAATAGAAGTTACTTTTAAAGCATGATATAATTTAATTGATATAAAATTAATAAATTATTTTTTATGATAGCTTTTTTTATGTAATAAAGGAACATATTGTTTTTTTTTTATAAATAAACTGTATATAATACGGATGTTGTTACATTTGGCCAGTTTTATCAGACAAGTGCTTAACTTGTACAATTTAATCCAAGATAAGATTAAACTTGAGATTAAATTATTTAATACATTAGTGTTCGCGTCGCTGCCTAACTCTCTTACGTACATACATCCTTACAAAACAATTACGTCTAAAATACAATAAAATAAAGAAATAGCTCCAAATGTAAATAAATAAAAAAATTAGAATATCTGAGATCACGAAAGTAATGTGCTTAGTAGACTGCAATACTAAAATAGCCTGTGGAGGATAAATTCCATGAGGTGTTAAAATATCAAGTGACTAGTTCTTGTAGTCCGTACAGTGTGTTTTGACCTCAAATTACGTACATATACATTCCAAACTATGCTCATAGACCACACACACACCAGCTAAGTTCAAATATTGAACCCGCCATTAAAACTGCAGTTACACCGCACTTAACATTTAAATTGTGACAAAATTCGCTCGCGAAAGCCCTCCAAATAATTTTAACTATGAATCAGTCATCAAAATGGTTGTTAGCAAATTTTTTTATTGTCTTATCTACCAACAATACTTTTAGAACTTTGTTCTCATTTTAATTTTGCTCTCCTTAAGCCAGTACCTACACATTCGTTACCTACCGAGCTCCGTGCGGAACCGACACTAAGGGCGTTTTATTCACGATATGGTGCAAAGGGCATCAATATATTAGCAATTCCTTGATTTTACAGAATTTTAAAAATTTAGTTATGTGGCGCTTGCGTAAAAATGCACCCTCTGCAACTATTCCAGTGTTCCAACTAGAGTCAGGTAGCCATATTTTTTTATGACTGGATGAAAAATCATCGGTACCTTTTTCAGATATATAAGATGTTAGGTAGATACCACATAGCAAGCAACTGTTGACTGTCGCCGCAAGCAAGAACTTCCCCCCACTGCATAAGTACCTTCACATGCGTTATTCTTTCCACCATATCGAGAATAATTGCCCAAAGTCCGATAATGCTAAAGCCACACCAGCCCCACAGCGAGTTGACAGTGACTACACTAATCATTACAACGCACAGTGGCCAGTCCTATCGCCTACGAGCACCACATTAACACTTCCCCTGGTTACACACTAATACTTGCGAGTTGAAAAGCTGAGACACACTCATCATTCTCTGGTCACACACACAACCACACATTCCTTTCACATCATGGTCGATATTGAATGGTATGAACCCTTTAAAGATGTAGACGGTACGAATAATACTAGAGTTTTGATGTCAAAACGCAAATGAGCAATAATATTTAGACAGTGTCAAAGTGTTTAGATTTTACAGTCATTTTGATGTTCATTAGAATGCAGATATAATATGTTCTAATGTTTTGGAAGTATTTAGCTACAAATGTACCGAGTCAGCCTCTTTTCCAAGTTTCGCTGAGGTAGTCAATGCTAGTGATTTGAGATATGCATTGATGTATAAAGAGATATGGTTCTATAAACAGATCTTTTTCTTTTCTTGCGTCAATATTCTGTAAAGTCAGAGCTCAAAAACTTTGAACGATTGTTTTGTCAATATTGCAGCTCTGCAATAAACATATTATTGCTTATTTGCACCCAATTGAAACTATTGGCCACTCACCGCATACCGATCAAATAGCAAAACCTGAATGCCTTAAGTATTTTTCTTTACACCGCCTGATATTTTAATACGAAAACGCAAGTCCCTAATATTGGAAATACAGAGAGATTTTGAATGTTCTATAGACAGTGAATAATCACTGTCTTCTTGTGTCTGAATATTTTTTTGACAAATTTTGCTTAGATATATGTAGCAAGTTTCATATAGATTATTGCCGGGGTTAAGGACTTGCGCTTCATAAATATTAAAGTTCAAGATACTTAAAAGGTTCACCATGATAATGATTCAGTACTTGAAGTACAAATTCTAACTTGAAGGTCAAAACACACCGCATTGAAATGCCTAACTAACGGCACAAGACTATATTTAACCACTATAAGTAATTAATACTTATAACAACCATCTTTCGAACCTTAACTCTAACATTTATAATATCAATTTCGATAAAGTCGCACCGTGAATAATATAATACCTGTATCTCGGACATTACTATTATCGATAGATTATATATTTCAATAATAAATACGTTCACGGTGCTGTCGTAGAAGATTTGAATTCAGAATTCGAGATAATTTACACACTTTGGAACAAGCAACTCTGGGACGTTCTTCTTTTTTACCGGTTTCAGATTCAGATTCCTTTATTTGCTCATACATGAGTGAAATTGCGGAAATATTGTATTTACGCTTGATCATTTTAACTTTTTTGCGTGTACGAATTAGGTACGCCTTCGCCGCAATGTTTTGTACTGATCGATAAAAAAAAGAACGCCCTCGTTTCCTCAAAATTAAATTCTAATTTCATTGCAACTCATAGTTTGTAGGGGGTTTTAATACAATTGCACTTAAAAGTCAACTTAAAATACACACTGCTACAGTCGACATTTGAGTTGACTGTGATTGACTAACATTGTCTCGAATTATAAATCCAAGTGTAAGAAAGATAGATATTCATAAAGGATTACACATGTTTATATAATGCGGACTTATTCGTCCAGACTCGGTGGGTTGTCTTCGGCGAAGGCCACGTGTGGCTTCAGATAGATCAAGCAGGCCAGAAGACGGTCGTTCTCCGCATCAGAGCCCCTGCAACAAATAAATAACTTTAGAATATCCACAGTACATCCAAACGTAGGAGGCCTGCTAACGGTGCGTCGTTGGGTATGTGGCGGTCACTCGGGTCACTACACGAACCTTTCGTCCCTATCGTTATGATGAGGGTCGCGGGAATCCGATGGATACGAGACGCACAGGATCGGTTGTGGCGACGCTTGGGGGAGGCCTTATTTCGGCTGAGATGATGATGACATCCGAACGACTAAAAGGAATGTTTGAGTAGCAGTACGGAGTCTAGATTCGTGCTCGCCTTCTCTTCTATCACCTTGTACTGAATTATACGACCAAATAGCGGTCCGAAAAGAACCTACAAATCGTTGAAATTCTCGGCTTAACTCTTATGTGAACCCTACTTTCAATTTTGTCGAATAAAGAACATTCATTGCCATATTCTTGTTTAAAATCTCCGGATTGTTATAGAAAGTCTGTTACAGAATTAGGGTGCAAACAATACAAGAAAGGTAACAGTTGCGACCGTCCAGTGGGTTTGACAAATCATTTACCTAGTTATCTGTTAGCGTTTCCGTTAAATACAATAGAATCCATGGCAATGACATTACCCGTCAAGTCACTTTGCACGTAATTTCTCCGCAAAAGTCATTTGGCTAAGCCTGCAAGACTGCATTCTGCTGGATTGTTTAAAAGACACCGCGGTCCTAGAATGCAAAGGGTACCTAAAGGAGCACGGTTAGGTTTCAGTCCATACAAGACAATCCCTCTAACACCCAGAGCGGAGATCTTTTTAGCAGTCAAGGAAACTCACTCAAAGGATAAAACTCAAAATCTCCGGGGCTAATGTTGAATCTGTACTGCTCTACGGGTGCGAAACGTGGAAGATCACAAAGGACATCTCATTTCAAATCTAAGTTTTCGTCAACCGTTTCCGTCGCATCCTCAGAATTTGCTGGCCCGAAACAATATCCAACCTAGAACTGTTTGCAAAATTCTACGAAACCAGATCAAACGTCGTAAGTGGAGATCGATTGGATTCACGTAGGCGGGATTCCGAACACACACTAAAGCAAAGCGTTGGACTGAAATCCTAAAGGAAAAAGAAAGTGTGACCGACCTCGTCAAACTTGGCGTCGCAGCGTTTTGGCAAAAGCTGCGAGCAAGGGAATGACGTAGAGCGAGGTAAACCGTGAAGCTGAACACCTTCACGATGGAGGACTACTATGGACGTCCTCTACCAACTAGGAAACAGAGGACATATTCGCTAATTGTTTGAAATTTTCTGAATTAAATTCGGATAGGTAACGTATTTTTTCTTTTCCCGCGTTCCGGTCAAGTACCTAAGTCGCACTCGGAGCGGAAGAAGTTAATGTTGTTTTCCCACCTCTAAACAAACAGTGGCGACCGTTTACTTACTCGACGTCGATCTCGATAGCCAGAACGGTATGGTGCGGCTTCCCTTCTTCGTCGAACCATCTGGAAGAAACAAACAAAAATGAATAGAGATACATATTATATTGTAGTAGTAGAAGACTTCTTAGAAGAAAACTTCTGCATTTTTTCACAATAAAAGGTAGCCTATGCCCTTAACTACACACCGTACAAAATTTTCTTTAAAATCGGTTCAGCTGTTTTGACGTGAAAGCAAACATATAGTTACTTTTATATTTATAATATTAAGTATGGACTAACTAAGCCGAAATACGTCCAGTGCTTCCTCTAACACCACCAAAAAGAGGGGGCCTAGCGAATAGATTAACTTGCGGTGCAAGTTCACGACCCTATGATCTTTCCGATCTGAAAGACTGCCTTTCAAGAGAGAATGACGTGCACAGCTGGACATAGACCTCTTCCAAGCGGTTCTGTGTGTCTCGCTTCCATCGGATTCCTGCGACCCTTACCAGGTCATTGGTGGATAGAAGTCTTTTAAAAGTTTAAAACATGTTTC
Organism: Mythimna separata; assembly: GCA_030763345.1. NCBI lineage: Eukaryota > Metazoa > Arthropoda > Insecta > Lepidoptera > Noctuidae > Mythimna > Mythimna separata. Next base: position 11,922,028 of record CM061167.1, on the reverse strand, counting down.
TTTACCGTTACTTATCTGGCATTATTATGTGCACATATGTCTTTGACAAGAATTTCGTTACTGGTACTTAGGAGTTTCCTTATTTAACACCGGTCTTGTCAAGAATAAGTGGGGGCTAGGAGGTCAAATTAGCTGGCTTATCATGTAATATAGTGGTTTTTTGGGGTTTGATTTATGGTGTGGTAGTTTTATTTGTTTAAATTTTCAATACTTGTTTGTTCATAGTGATCCAAATAAACATATTTTCTTTACCTAGCTAAATTCGGTTAGACTGGAAGATGACAAGGTTTAGCAGATTGGTTGTTTTCATAAGGTGATAAGCTACGTACATGTCGGCGAAGGGCGGAGAGGCGCAGGGAGCGGCGCTGAGCGAGCGCGGACGGCGCACGGGGCCGCGCTCCCCGCCCGCCACCTGCGCCGCGCCCAGCGTGGAGCGCACCACGTGCCAGAAGCCGCGCTGCGCCGCGCCCACGCCGTCGATGCGCTCGATGCGCACCCAGCCTGCAATAAGATTGTGCGAGTGAGAGACTGGTATTTGTGAAAGGAAACTTTTCAAATACAAGATTGTTTCTTCAACATATTATTTTCTTTTTAAATTCCATTTACAATAAAAAAAGTCCCAAGGCAAAAAACTCGAAACACTGGACTATCTTATTACTGTGTTTTTTGTTTATCGTACAAGTAAATAAGAACTAGAACTTACCAGCAAAAGCTGCCGGGGCGTCTGGCTGGCAGTTGGCGCAATAGCAGCGCACCTGGCCCCACGACACCGCCTGGCGGAGCTCCGGGTACGGCAGCACCAAGTAGTTCCAGTACTTCAGCACGAGATGCAGGTGCTCGCACCCCTCGCCAGACGCCTCCCACTCAGACTCCAGGCTGTGACCCTCACCACCTTCCTGATCCAAGCACAGGATACGGTTCAGATAGTGCAGATATTCCACCGACAGAGACTCGGACCAAAAATCGTCGCGACGGGTCGACTCGTCAATGGAAGAAGACTGTTCCTCGGTGAGGTCGGGCAGGTTGCCGGTCTCCATGGTGAGCGCGTCCATGATCTCGTTGTCGAGGTTGTCGACGTCGTTGGCCTCCGGGTAGCGGTCGTTGTGGCGGATGTTGGTGTCGCAGAATTGCTCGAGCAGCGCGTCGGCATCGGCGCCCACGCGCTCGCCCACGCTGTACGTGTGGCGCAGCGCCACTGGCTCCGGCTCATCGTGCGACAGCCTGAAGTTGTGCGTCGACTGGCTCTTCTGGATGCCGCGGTTCACCACCTCGTTGTTGTCTGCGGGCGGACTGTTGTCTGCCTGGCTAATCGGCAGGTTCACACTCTGTGCCATCGGCGCTTCTATCGGTATCTCCTGACTTTTGGTCTTACCCTTAGCTTTATTTTTCTTCAACTTCTTCTTCACAGCAATAATTGGGTTAGCCACAGGCCCTCCAAAAGGCGGCATTACGGGCTGTGGGATTGGTGTCGGAGTACGGAAGGGAAGTGGAGTCGGCACACGATATGGCATGAAGCTCAGGCCAGGTGAAGGGCCAGCCGACATGGGCAGAGGCTCCCACGGGGGATTCATCAGATTATCTTGGCTGAAAGCCTTCTTTTTCTTCTTTAACTTGGACTCCGGATCATCATCGTCCTCATCGCACTGTTCACCAAACTCGTCGCGATTTTCAGTGATGACTGGCAGGTCTAAGGATGCACCACTCGCGATGACGTATGGGTGCAGTAACACCGATATCTAGAATAATTAACGAGAATTAGTACGTGAATACTTAATGAAAGCTTAAGATTAACAAAATTACGGGTCAAGGCTGCTGTGTCATTAATGATTCGGGTATTTTAGTCTAATTAGGAGTCGAAGTCTTATTATTTATACTTTAATTCTTATTTCCAGTTCATTAGGCCATCGCCTATTGTGGCCTAGGGTCTTTCTAAAAAACTAAAGGCCTTGTTTCCAATACAATTCTCAGTTAATCACTGCAACACTGTTATTGCGATAGTTGTCAATAAAGACGCGTTATTCATACGTCAAAAGTTCACACTGGTCTGCAGGCTACTTAGGTTTAAAATAATTATCAATATAGGAAAGTCTATATTTACGAAAACAATCGCTAGTAAACCCACTAAGAAAATATATCGATATTATAATTACTTGTATCGCTTGCTGATTGCTGAGAAAGGTAGTTGTACAAATTATTAGGTATGTAATATGAAAATTGTTAAAAAAAAAATACTTTCTTTGAAGCGATATTTGTGTATTTTTTTAAATGAAAGTAGTGGGCTGGAATTAACTTTTCACCATATATCAGTCTCGTCACGACCGGCGCAGCTCAATCATTTATATAAAATCAATAATGAAATCAGAGATGTTTGCTTGTGAAACTTTTTGACTGTTTCATTAGTTTGATGTCGCGGTCGTTGTGGCGACGCTTGGGGAAAGCCTCTGTCCAGCAGTGGATATCTATCGGCTGAGATGATTAGTATCAACAGTAGGTACATACCTGACAAATCCTGCCGTACAGGTCAATGGTGGGGAACACGTGGCTGAAGCGGCGCGGCACGGTGGCGATGCAGCCGATCAGCTTGCCGTTGACCTGCAGGATCAGCTCGCCGGTGAAGCGGAAGTGGATGGTCAGCACCGACTGCTCCGTCAGGTCGTCCAGGGCCATTCCCATCATGGAGTGGAACTGTGAAGGATAGCGGGCCGTTAGTTTCTACTGTGTATACAGTTTGATGAAGTTCTTATGTTATTCTTAGTTGACGTTTAAAATAAATGGTCGGAGAACGTGAATAATATAAGTAGCCTGTAATATTACTAAAACTAGGATATAGACTGGTCTGCGAGAGAGGCACCGAAATACACCACATTGAAGTATAAAAAAAAAAAAAAAAAAACATGGTGAAAAAAATAACCTTGGTGGCGGGCGCCTTTTTGCCCTTCGCAGGAGGACCAGGAGAAGAGTTCGGCTTCCCTTGCCGCTGCTTTGTCGCCGGGGCCGGCCTCGCAATCGCCGCCGCCACGGCCCCACGCTTGGCTTGCCCAGCCGGGCTAGCCTTGGTCGCGGCAGTACCCGTAACTGCAGCTGTGGCGGCGTACGATGCCGCCGGCCTCTTACCAGAGCCCGCGAGTGAGGGACGCAGTACAATGCCCTCCAGCACGGACAGCTGCTGCTGCATCCGCTGCTGGAACTGCTGTTGCTGCTGCTGCTGTTGCTGCTGCTGCTGTTGCTGCTGGAAAGCAGCCAGCTCCTGCTTTACCATCGTCAGTAGCTGATTCTCCGTCTCGGGCTGGGGTTGGTTATGTCCCTCTTTTTGGGGCATTTGTGGACCGGGTTCTCCTCGGAGCCCCGCTTGGTCTTCCCGATGGTTCTGGTTCTCTTTTCGGAGAGCTTCCAAGCCGGCTGCCTGGCGGGTGACCTCCGCCCTCAAATCCTCAATAGCGTCCACCGCAGCTGCGTTGATTGACGCTATAGCCTCGGATATGGCTATATCTTTTGAGGCTTTCGCCCTCTTCAAGGCAACACCCTTTACGGCTGCTGCGACGACCTCCAGGAATTTTTGGGGCAGCACTATGTTGGGACATTCCTCTGGGTCTGGCTCACCGTCGGACAACCCGGGATTGGCGGCAGCCTGGCAGCTGTTTTCCACAGGGTAGGGCCCCTCGATGGCGGTATCTTTGGATCGATCCTGAACCGCGAGCCCTCTTCCCTTCCCTGACTTCCGACCGACCCCCCGACTTGAAGTGGGGATTTTGCGGGCCGAAGGCCTCGAGTCCTCTTCACCGGAGGTTGACCCCCACCCATCCCCCGATATGGGACGTTTGAGGAATTCGTTCCTCCTAGAGGTGTTCTCCACCACCTCCATGCGCCTGAGACTGAGCTCAGATGCGGCATCTGAATCCGACGCCTCATCTGCACTTACCTCCCTAAGACCGAAGAGCCTGCCGGCCTCTTCGTTACCTGCCGGTGCCGCAGACGTGCTGGGAGTGGAACCCAGGGACTCTACGTCACCGGAGGGTGAGCCACCTTGGCTCTCTACGTCCAAAAAGGACGGTGACAGATCCTTTGTGGATCCGACGCGCTCTTTGCCCCCCCCCCAGAATACGAGGGGCAGACCAAGCTCTGCTTGGTGAGGGATTCTCCGACTGCGTGGCAGTCGGTACCCTCCTGGGGTAAAATATCTTTTTGATTCGCGTTCATGGTTGTGCTGTACACAGCTTTAACCTTTTTTTTTTTTAATTGGGGTGGGGTCCCCAATAGACTCGTTCGCCATCAAGGTCATGTCTGCTTGGCAGACACGTACCTGAGGCGAACCCACCACGGCAGTCCAGTTTCCTGGACTCCGTCCTGTTTGTGTTCCTCTTGGTCTGGTCTCTCACTTGAGGCCTTCCGGCATGAGTAGCTCTACCGGCAAAGCCCTCAAGGTCATTGAGACACACAAGCCCCACCACGACGACAACGTGGGAACATAGTTGGTGGGGCCCCTTTCTAAGCTAGAAACTATGCCCACACAAAGACAGTATTTTTTATCTATTCGCCATTAGTAAAACCTAATCCTTATCTCAAAGAACTGTATCAGAAATCAATAGCAAAATGAATTATGCCTACTAACCGTAACCAAACGCAGTTAGAAACTATTTAGTAAATTACTAATATTTAGAATCCGGTATTTTTTTCAATTGAAATACTCCATTTCTAATAAAGTTACCTATTAATGAGTTATTCCGCGTACCCTGCTTAAGTAACAACTATTTTATCAATGGAAATCATAAAATATCACATAGTAGTAGGGGAGGCCACGATGCTAAATGGGGATTTACTCGAGCGTCGTAGAGACCTATTGGGTTGCAAAGCTTAGATGATAAGAAGAAAAAAATGTTCTATGATTATACCTTTTCATCGGTGGGGGAAGCGGCTATAGATTTTTAAATATGTAAAAAAAAACTATTGCATGGACATCCTCGAGCGCGTCAGATATTGATAGCATCAATGCCCTACGTATTTTTAATAATGTACGTATGTTAATCTGATCGTTTGCGTGATGGGGGTGGTTGTATGGAAGGGTTGAAAATGGAAAAAAAAATAATTTAATCGAGCGCGTCAGATTTTCTAAGGGAGTGTTAAGTGCACCAAAAAAAAAGATCTCATTCACTAATCTGACCATTTCAATGGGACGCAAACTCGTGGCCACTTTCATAAAGTGCAAAAAAAATTCGCCATTTTGAAATACTCAAGCGCGTCAGATTAAGATATATATGGTTCATCTTTATGTTCTAAACGTACTGTTTCATAATCTGACGATTATCTAGAGGGATTCGCCTGATCTGACAAAAAAACCCCTGCAACTTCCAGCTAATTCCATTCCTGGGCGCTTAAAATTGTACTTATATCATTTTTGAGCTCAAAATATATTTTATGTGATATTTTGAGCTCGCTGAGTTCAAAGAGATAATATTTGAGCTCTCCCAGCTCGAAAGTCTGATAAAAGTTTCATAGAACACTATTTTTGGAATCTTCAAACCGCAATAACTTTTGAACGGATCAAGTAATTTTCACGCGGTTTGCGGCATTCAACGCAGTTTTATCATCCTCATAAGTTATTTTCTAGTTTTAATTTATCGAACCAAAAATTTCGGAGTAATCCCGAAAAATCACTTTTTCGGGTTTCTTTCGTTCACGATATCTCTCGAACGAATCAACCGATTTTGACCAGCTTGGTAGCGGTCGACGTGGTTTTTCAAGTTCAAAGGCGGATTAGTTTTTGAAGTTGATCGATAAAGCCGTTTAAAAGTTATTTAAAAAAAACCACTTTCAAAATATAAAACTTATTTTTTTGAGATTTTTCAAAATTTCTCAAAATCTAACGGTCCGAATCAGTTCAAATTCCCACGAAATCTAATTTTGAGGGAACTCTTTAGAAAACCGGAGAAGGAAATGTAGCCATCACACAACTGCACGCATTTAACTTTATCGACGATTTTTTGTTATTTCGGCTTGCGGAAATCGTCAGATTATATATTTTTCATTATTCTTGAATTATTTCCTTCAAAATAAAAAAAAAATTAGCTACGCTCGAGAATGTCGAGATGACATTTCTTTTTTACAACTTTGCTGCCCTCCCCTTTCTTTACGTCTCTCTCAAATTGTCAGATTAGTGGAATATACACTTTTTAAGATGTAATTAACTCACCCTACCTTAATCTGACGCGCTCGAGAATGTCTGAGGGTCATTTTTTTTTTACTAATCTGATCCTGTATCCTTCACGGGCGGCTTTATATATGGGCCTCATATTTGGTGGAGGTACTTAACTGGGTGCAAGGTATCCCCCTGTATATTAATCTGCCGCGCTTTAGCAAATCCCGAAATCCCTTCTGGGGCTCCCTTACTATAGGGAAGTATTTCCATTTTGAATATTTTTTTAAATAGTTAATATCTGACCAAAAGAATAGCAAATGTTTTTTTGTAGATAACATAAACTAGTGCATGACTGCAATCCCGCTTGATGATAAACAGTGTTGCAATCGTTGATGGTGAGGCGCACTTGTTCATTCTAGCCTTGATGACATCCAAATTATAATCAGACGGGAAGACCGCAGCAGGCAGATTATTCCAGTCCTTCGATGTGCGCGGTATAAACGTAGAGGCGAAACGCATAGTCCGGACCGTAGAGGTTTCAACCGTAAAGGTCGTTACCCGCCGTATGTCGGGATGCCCGATAGTAGAAAGGTGATGGCAGAATCTAATCATGAAATTCCCACGCACGCTCAGCCTATCGGCCTCGCCTGTGCCCTAGGCTTTTCAGATTGGACTTAACCAAATCTGGATCATTAATTAGCCTCTTCGCACGTTTTTCTACCGAATTTCAAAGCTGCTAGATGAGATTTTGCAGCACCACGCCATATGTGGCTGCAGTACTCCACACATGCTCGCATCTGTGCTTTGTATAGCATAAGCTGTCCCAGTGTGAAGTACTGCCGGACCTTTGCAAGAACACCGAGCTTTTTGCAGCTACTTTGGCTTTGGGTTCAGTGAACCATCCAAAGTAGAGGTCTGAAGAAACTTCAAATCCGTTGTATCTGTGTCCGGGAACCTCATGATGTAACTTCACTTTTATTTATTGCCCGATCCCTTTCAAATTGCATTTAAAAAAAAACTCACACACAGGCAGAAACTTTTCAAATCTCTTGCAAGTTTGATTTACTGGCACTTGGAAATATTTTCTGGAAGGCAAATGTTTTTGATTTACTGGCTTCTTATTTTTATTTATTGGTAGATAATGTCCTAGGTGACGGCTAATTGCCTGGCCTGGCCTGGTCTCGTCGTATGTGTCATCGCGTGGATCGTTGCGACGCGCGTCGGCCGATGTGCATTATCGCGCCTTATTGTATTATTGAGACTATTGTGGGTATCGCGTTATTTTAGTCTTTTTGTCCTTACAATGTGGCATATATTTTGTTTGTTAATATTATATACTTATTTATTATATAATAATTTACGTATTTTGTTTACTTATATAAAATTATACACCAGTTAACACAGAGTATTTTATAAAACATTAAGTAATTATATATTGTTTACCCTCGTCCGTGAGTCACTGCGGGGTGCCAACTGAAAACCAGCGCTGGGTGTCTGACGCCCAGCAAATGCTGAGGTGGTTACCCTTTCGGTACGGGCACGCCCGACGCATTCTGTACATTTTTTATTTTATTTTATTTTTGTTCTAATTTATTGTGTGTTTGTAATCGTTGTGCTGTGTCTGTCCCGAATAAATGTTTTCTATTCTTCTATTCTATTCTAAATCCTAAAAGCTGAAGAGGGTCAGTGCACTTCAGGGATACATTCCGGAAACCAGGAGCCAAGGTAAATGGGCTCCTTTTTGCAGTAAACAAACACGCCGGTGTTTTGTCAGCGTTGAATCCTACCAGACTGGCTTCGACTCATTTGGAGACTGCCTGAAGAGAGACATTCGCACGCTCTACCATAGCCTCTATCGGAACCCATTTAGCTCCTTACTAGCCCAAGCACCCGGCAGATATCTCTCTACAACTGTGCTGTCATCTGCATACCCATAGATACCGGGCATCAGCAGATTGTGGATATGCGGCAGGGAGAGAGTTCCAGAGAGAACAGACCCCTGAGGAACCCGGCATTTGTTGTTATTATTAGTTATGTTTCTATTGGCATCTTCGTTCGGTTACGGTTTAAACGTCTGATTCTTTTTGCATTTGATTCCTCGTTTTTCATTGTTGGCAAAAAGAAAAAAGAAAATCATGCCAATATTTTACCTTGACATTAACATGTCATTTTCTTTATTAAAAACGTATTTTAGCAATACTGTATGAAAATACTTACGAAGGTCCCATTATCATTGAGCAGGTCGCTCGATATGACCCAGCAGGGTGGCTCGAGGTGCACGCCGTTGGATGGGGTCTCCAGGGGTAGCACCCCCACGGCGCCGATAGTCACCGAGCCCAACCAATCCTCGCAGATCTTGTCAACGCGAAACTGCAACCAATCACCGTTTATATAAAGATGTGTGACGTATGATAGATCTGTACTGTGACGCGAGAATTCATAGGATATGATGCTATTCGCCGCGCCAGACAAACGTGGAATAACGATCATTGAACCAGCTAAATTATTTGACATTCTTAATTACATAAACAGAAATAAAGACACAAAGCTGTCTTGAATCGACATTTATTGCAATCCTTTTTCTAGTAATGAAAAACAGTTAATTGATTGTTTTTCGTGTACCTTTGCTGAGATATTAGGAAAAGGTCAATGTACTTCATACCAAACTTATCTGGCGCCTTGTATAGAGGTGGAATTTACAATACAAATATTTTTACTTTGTATGTAAAAGGGTATTAGAGAAGGTCATTGCTAAATTTAGCTACAAAAATCGCGTGTAGTGCTCAGACTCCTGTCTGTACCTGTTCCTACAGGTACGCAGGTATTTGCTGAAGTTTTTAGTCGTTCGCAGTTTATTGCGAGGTCTTATATGATACGGACGCACAGCCTACACTATCCAGCTACTGATTGCAATTGGATATTCGCCTGGGCTAAACTCTCGGAAAAGATGAAAGAGGATGGGAAGGAAATAGTTCCCGATTTGTACTAGAATAAGTGTCGCCGCTTGTCTCCCACTCTTTAACTCCACTACAGGCAAGAAACCTATACGGACGCGCATTACGCACACTAATAGACCACGTACAGTTAGATCGCAAGCTTGCTATTGGTTGTGTTAGGGCAATCAAGACGTCGATAATTTATATTGAAGAAAATTTCAAAACAACGGATACAATAATTATTGTTGACTAGTTATCGCTATAATTTCGGGCGGTGTACCGATACGTACCAATATGAATGTCTAAAACTGAAAAATAAATGTTAAATTAAAAACAAAAGAAATTAAAACAACAAAACAAACAATAAAACATTAAATTGAAATAAAAAAATTGTTGGTAATTAATAATAAATTATCATTCATTTAATATCAATGATGAGCAATAAAACCCACAAGTTAATGTTATTTATATAATTAAAATGCAATTTACTTAATCATAAAAAATATATAATTTAAATTAAATGAATCGGAAGTAATCTTAAGAATTCATTTTATTTTAACTTATCAAATTTTTAATGTATTGTTACTCTTGTGGCTTCTATTATGTGAGCACAAAGTAAATAAATTATTATTATATCTAGCCTATATTTTCCCATTGCTGGTCAAAGGCCTCTCTCCATTTCTTTCATCGTTACTAGATTTGAGCCATTTCTTGCCAATTCTCAAGGACGACATAATCAAACTCCTTCGTAGTCAAATAAAAAACAAAAAAAAAATAACAAATAAAACAAAAGAAAAACATATATAACAACAAAAAAAATAAGCCACTGGAATATATGAGAGATCAGTCTTAACTGACGATGCCCGTATACAATCGTGATGCATCCATCAGGCCCTCTCAGCTTAACTATTTTTCAGCTGGTCTTTTTTTGTTTATACTCGGTGCTAACATTATAATATTAAGGGCCCGTTTCACAATGTCCGAGTAGCTACTACTTGCTGAATAAATTCAAAAATGGAATAGAATTTGTATGAAGTTATCTGCTAAGTAAGATACTGGAAACTTAATCTTCGGTGGTGAAATAGGCCCTAAGAGCCTGTTTCACAATATCCCAGTAGCCACTACTTCCTGAATAAATTAAAAAATGGAACAGAATTTGTATAAAATTATCTGCCAAGTAAGTTATTGGCTACTTAATCATAGGTGGTGAAATAGGCCCTAATAGTATTAAGTTAATTCTAAATGATCATAGGTTTACGTCTTCGTTGTGTAGATGAATGAAATGATTTATGTTCACAATCAGATGAAATATTGAAAAGAGACATCAAGAAAAGTGATGTGATTATTTTACTTAAGCCATTGTTTACAATTTTTTTGTTATGGCTAATTTAGATAGTACATAGCATGATAAATTGCACTAAGTTGTCTTGCTTTATTATTGCATGTTTACCAGATGAATGAAGCTTGTGTTAAAACTTGAACTACACTGGTAGTCGCAACTTGAGTTACGAACAAAAAGACCCTAGAATTAATTTCGCCAGTAATTAGAAAAGTATAAAGGCGTAATGAGACAAGTGTTATTCTACGCACAACTAAATACACTTGAGAGCAAAAAAATCGCACATGGCTTGTGATTTGGTTTAATACTGATATTTCCTTAAATCTAAAGCAATGGAGTATAAATTATGAAACAAAATTAAAGGATGTAAGGTTAGCTTTACAAAAACACAATATTAAGATCACAGACCTTCACGTAATTCACAAAACCAACCGTACAACCAATTTCCCAAATTCACTAATTTGCATTTCTCAACTTTCACCTTGATTCAGAGCTACAAAAGGGGTATTTTTTTAGACTTTTGTTCAGTATCCGTCAACGTGATAATGTCCCTACTGGAAGCAGACGGATTTACCAGAAAAATATGGGTATCACGCACGCAGAAGCTGTTCAAGTTATTACCTTGCCCAAAACATGCCATAAACCAAAAGAAGTAGCTTGACAGCTAAATTTTAGCCGCTTCCCTGATCTTCGGTTATACCAACGGTTTCAAGAGACCAGTGGGCACATTCGGCGACCAGGACCTGACCGGTAGCGCGTAGGATCAGGGCGTGATGATCGCTTTGTTGTAACAAGTACTTTGAGAAATCGGCTATCCAATGCGATTGAAGTCATACAAAAGCTTTAAGAAGTTCGCAATGTCAGTATAAATCAGTGAACATTTAGAAAAAGACTGGATGAAGCAGTTCTGACTGCACATCATCCAGCAAATGGTGCCAAACAGACCACAGCTCCCCAACAAGCCCGGTAACAATTTGCCACGTTACACTTAAATTACGTGTATGACTAATGGCAAACTGTAGTGTTTTCTGATAACTGCAGAATGACTTACATGACCATGATGGACGCTTTAGGATCCATAGAAGGTCATCAAGCTAATTTTAACACTGCCGCATAAGCAATCATGTTGCCTATGGAGGTGTTTTGGGGTGGCATAAAATTGTACAGTAAAACTGACTTGTATTAATACACTGGGGCAAATACCTGCCCGATATCGAGAGGGTTGATGGCTTCACGATACGTCAAAAAAATGCTCGAAGAGTCTGTAAAGCCGCTGGTGTAACTTATGGTAATTTTTTTTTTCTTAATGCTCGACAACACCAGATCGCATGTCGCTAGACCAGTTGGACACTACATGGAAAACTTTGGAATCATCGTGATAGTGAGGCCAGTGCGTAGTTCTGATTTTATTCCAATTGAACATGTCCGGAATGATCTTAAAAGAAGAGTTAGAGCAAAAAAACCGTTTTTTCGCGACTCCAAGAGCGTCAATTTATCATTAACGAGGAGTAGAAGGTTATACCATACAATTTCATGGTAAAATTAATACGGTCCATGAAAAATCGATTAACAGCTGTAATTAAGGCTAAAAGAGGGAATACACTCTATTAATTAACTGGTTAACCAAGAATTTTAAGTTTGACTCTCATTCTTTCATAAGTGAAATTTGGTAATTTTACCCTTATGTTGGATATTGTGCTCTGAAACTTTTCAAGGGTATTTTTTTACACTGTATTTCATATCATTAGAAAGATAAAGAAATGCTCTTTCAACTTGTGTATGCATTTCTTTTAAAATCTATTCACATTCATGACAAAAACTGTTTTAACATAACAAGTCATCATGTGCGATTTTTTTGCTCTCGAGTGTATGAGCAATAATATTATTCACTAATAACGAACAATATATTGTATGAAACTTAAGGTAGCCTTTCGAACCGAGCGTCTATAGCGTCAGTGCCGCCGCGACAGTAATGAACGTATATATAAAATTGAAGTTTAGTAATAGTCACATTATATTGAATTTTGCCTGGACCTGCGCGGCGTCAGTGACGTCACTGACGCCGCGTCAGTGTCGCTGGGTTCGAAAGTCGTTCCCTAGAATTTCATACATTTGCATAGATCATCTATCTGACGCTCTGTCGCGGCGTCACAGTCGCGGCGTCACTGACGCTATAGACGCTCGGTTCGAAAGGCTACCTTTAGACTCCCTAGACTATAAAATAACAAACCAGTAAAGAAATGCTAATAATAATTATCAACAACTTTGCTTATCACTTTCTGAAAGAGGCGTAATGATTATAGTATTGTGTGGATAAGCTCCTGATTTTTTAAATTTATTCCTTGCCTTTTTTGTAATAAGATCCTATTTTCAGAATGTTGCGAAGACATTGTGCTAAATTTTGTAGATATCCGTAGAATAATTACCAGTTGCTTCAGTCGTATATTTTTCTTCTATCTTGATCTGTTGGATACCTAAAATAAAGGTAAAAAAGTGTTTCTCTATATAGACTTAGAAACTATATAGAAGAACACTTTTATACCTTTATCTTTAGGTTAGGATAACTGCCTATAATAAACATAATTAAATTACATAATAAAACAAAAAAGAAATAAAAATAAACAACAAACGAACGAATAAATCCATAATGGTTACAACTTGGTACAACCCTATCGATATTGAAGGATGTTGTCATCGTAATTATAACATTACATTGCGCGATTATAAACTTAGTACAAAATAGTAAACAAGTATTAAAAACAAAATTGAAACTTCTTCATTTCAGACCCAGAAGAAATTGTTAGTGAATTAGTAACAAAATATATACTACAGTTCGTCCGCTATAAGTTGGCGAGTGTGAAGTTAGGCTCTGCGAATTTTGGCGCTTGAAATAGCGTACAAAAATAAAGGTTTTAAAAAAATAAATGCAATTTGCAGTTGTTATTGCTGTTAAAAACAGTTATAGGCATTTTTTTTTAAACCTTTATTTTTGATATTTCAAGGGCCAAAATTCGCAGAGCCTAACTTCACACTCGCCAACTTATAACGGACGAATTGTATATTAGTAAATTATCTTTTTAAACCTATAGCTAAACCTATACCTAAAGCCTTTGAATTACAAAAAATGTATAATTTTGAATTCGTTTCGATTTTATCGTTTTAATGTATAAATGACAATATACTATTGTAATAATTATAGACACGATTTGTATTTAAAGGTTTGGATTAGAATAGAATGCATATTTATTTATCAGAATATTGTACAAAGTTGTTAGGTGAATTACGATCATACCTGTCTAGACTTACCGGTGAAAAGAAATCCCTTCTTGGGCTACACTACACACTTGGCTTCTTTTTCGATATGTTGCAATAGTGCAAGACGGTTTAAGTTTTTTTTCACGGTGCTTCGTACACAGTAGGTGCACAAGCGCGATTGACGACCGGTGTCAATCAAATTTCGTTTGCACTACTAGTTGATCTATGACTATGCTCATACTTCGAGGCACACCCGCCCCACCCAAACCCATTCCAACCTCTTTTATCTGTTTCGTGACTAAACTAGACTAGTTCGAATATCTAACACGACTGTGTATTTTTTTTCAGTATGGACAACACCGCAAAGGAGTTTTGATACAAAACGTATGCATTTATTTATCGATATAAATTATTTATCATTGGTGACCGTGACAGAAAGAGATCGTCTACGTTCTGTAAAAAATATTTTCTTCAAGGAAAACGTCGGTTAAAAAGTTTTTTTTCGCAATCGATACGATTTTCATGTTTTACAAATCTCTTGTGAACTTGAACAATGTCAGACATTATTAATAAAACATAACGAATATTTTATCATCACTTTTCTGCAGTGATTTGGTTTAGTGACGTCTTTGACAATACACAAACAAGACAGACGAAAATAGGCTCACAAATGTTATTTTATTTATTACTAGCGACCCGCCACGACTTTGCACGGGTGCAAATTTATCAGCGTTACTCTACTATATTATGAATGTATTGTACATATAAACCTTCCTCTTGAATTACTCTATCTATTACAAAAAACCGCATCAAAATCCGTTGCGTAGTTTAAAAAATGTATGCATATATGGGGACATAGGGACAGAGAAAGCGACTTTGTTTTATACTATGTAGTGATTTAACGTCATTTTAAACACTAGCATTAAAATGTAACATTATATTCTATTGAAGATAGTTGAGCAATAACTGTTTCTAGTGTGCTAATTTTTGTGTTCATCCTAATTGTTTGAAAAATAAAAAACATGTTTATAATGATATTCTTTCTTTTTAAACCGACTTCAAAAAGAAAGAGGTTGTTAAATGGGTAATTTAATCTTCATGGTAATCAGACATTTATCATTCAGAAAATTCTAGAAGCTAAGGAATATTTTTTACAAACAAAATGAAATGCTTGGATTGGCAGATTGTGTTTATGTAAGGTTTTTCGCAATATACTTAGCCTAAATTATATAATATTGGGCGCCAAGCTATGCAAGTTACTATGAGTGAAACTACACTGTATACTCAAATTAAACTACTTCATACTGCTTAAAAAAACATTCTAGTCTTTTATCACTAACAGGCAAATAAGAGAATTATCTATTTGTTTATATTGGTTTTCCAGCAGTTACCGGCTAGTATATATACTCATCGCTAATACTCAGACTGTATCTTAGTTTTAGTGTGCAATAAGCTATTATTTTGCTTGCTTTTGAGCCAAAGTAACACATCGTTTTTCATTTTCTTTTTGATGTGGAATATCATCAATTAACTTCTCCCACTCATGGTGGAACGAAAGGGCGTGTTAGCCTTTTACGAACTAAAACACACCTGTGTTCATCCAGTTGCCCTTTGCGGTCCAGGGTTACAGTAACTTTTTGAATCAATCTCGCAAAAATAACAAGAAAAATCGCATTCTCTGCGCTTGGCGTTTTTAAACATAGGGATAAAGTTGTTCGCTAATACTGTCTTTATTTTAGTGCTTTAGAATTTCGCTTTAAGCTTTTATAGAAAAATAGCAATAGCGAAGCAAGCGCTAGCGGGAAGCCACGGAGTTCCTTTGCCCTTAAGCCCTTTTATATTCTTAAAAAATCAAACAGAGGGGTTTAGGTTAAGTTAGCAAATTATATATGTATATTAATTATTATTAGATAACTATTGTTTACGACTTGAGAATTTTCATCTTAAAGTGCTTTTATTAAACTGAACTCATTTTACTGAAACGGGTACACATTCAATCGAGATCTTGGTAGGTACATCATATTTTATGTTGCTTAATTCACTTAATACTTGCTCGCATTAGGCAACTATCGATAAGAGTTCTTCGCTTTGGCTTTATATAAACATACAGAATTGAACATTATTTGTTTTCACGGTTAGTTATAAAACTTACCCTGAAATTATGTCCGCGGCGCAGCGGCTGACTGATAACAGCAATGCCGTCTTTGTATCCCCTCAAACGCGTCGCTACCGTGTCTGGAAAGGAAAAAATACAAAGTGGGGTAAAGAAATGAAATAATGTTGATAATGGGTTTCTGCTAAGGAGTGTTAGAAAGAGGTTACATTTACCTGAGCTGCATAGCTTTATGTTCTTGCCGTGAACGTTGTAGAACGTGTAGGGCAGCGGGATGCGGCGCGGTATAGGCCTTATGATGGGGTGTGGTGGTTCAGCTGGCTCTGCGGCGGGCGGCTCGTCCTGACTGGCACCTTCCTCGCCAGCACTGGAGCTGCCTCCCGCGCCATCGCCGCCACTGGAGCTGGCTCCCGCGCCCTCACCAGCGGCGCCGGCGTCAGCGGCCGCAGAAGTGGATGGCTCAGCAGATGAGCTGGCTGCCGGGGCAGAGGCGGGCGCGGCCGAGCCACGCTTGCCCTTCCCCTTTCCTTTGTTCTTGGCCTGCTCGGCCGCTTGGGCGCGAGCCTCAGCGCGAGCGGCGGCTTGCGCTTCGTCCGCGGCCAGGGCAGCCATGGCCGCGATCTTGGCGTACTTGCCCTTCAGTTGGGGCTGTTTTCCTTTGCGACCCATGGCGTCCTCTTCTGCAGATGCGTCTCCTTCTTCGGTTAACGGTTCCTCTTGCTCCGGGGACTCTTCGCTGGAGAAGTCGTCGTCAGGGTCGTCGATCGGGCGACCGCAGTCGCGCGGTGCGCTCACTACCGGGCACTGGCCACTCACTGAGTTAGCTGCGTTGGCTTCGAACACTTCGTCAGTGTGCATGCAAACGTGAGTTGCCGAATAGAGCGGCGGCGCGACTAGATGCTTCGGGTAGTCGTCACTGTCGTTGGGAACTGAAATAATAGAAGTTTCAATTACAATAAATGTGATAAGACGTAAGTATACGTAATTTTGGTTTTGAAATTCTATCACTAGTCAAGACTATGACTGATGGGAATGAATGACAATGAATGCTATTTAGCATTAGAACAAAACAGCTTCTATGTGTGAATGGAAGGGAGTAGGTAAGTCGCTTGCTGGTCGTTGTAGAACATTATGATGATTGTGACGCACACATTGAACATTACAGAAAAAATGACTCCGTTATGGATAAAACATTTTAATAGAGATAATAAGAATGACACAACTAGGTAACAAAAAGACGACCAATAAGTGTCGAATGTTATAACGAACTGTGCAGTACTTATGAGGGTTGGAAGGGCTACTGCGCAGTGCAGTCGACCGCACCGCGACTGAGACCAACGATAACTAAACTGCTCTACCTTAATAACTCGAAAAGAAATACTTCACCGCACCTTGCGAAAGTGTGAGTATAGGGCTTCGGAGAAAAAACTTTACAATGGCAACAAAAAAAGTTCCCAGTTGGTTTTAACTTACTTGTTTGTTGATTAAGTCCAAGGTTTCCCTGCGCGAGGGCTTGAATCTTAGTGATGTGACCGTAGATCTCAATGACCACGTAGACTTTCTGTTTAAACAAATAGAAACATAATGATCACTTCATGTCATATTTACAAGACGCGAGAACCAAAGTGAAATGTACCTTTTTTTGAATTCAATGATTGTTATGATAGAACCTCGGTAATTTTTAAAAAAGGTGCAATGAATGTAGTTAGTGCCAGAAAGAGAAATTCAAAAAATATGAAATGGATGATATTATATCTGGTCCGTTGTCGAGATTTTTTGCGACAACGCCAGCGAATAAGGTAAATTTCCCTTTAATTCCATAGCATTACAAATGTTTTTTAATGAATTTGTATACCGTCTAGAACTTAAAGTAAAGGCAAATAAAAAGCATATATATAATCATATATATTGAAGCGTTTACTACTAAAGCAGCATGCTCCTTTTGCAGGAGATACAGGGGGGTATACACCATGCAATTTGATTACATAAAATAAAATGAAGTTACAGTTACATGTAATCACCACGCGGGATGAGACTTGAGGATATTTAGTAAAATAACATTCTCTGCATGTGCATTTTTATATATTGTACTAAATATCCCATGTTTTCTTAATTTTTCTTCTGTAACTGTCCTTCATTATATTTTTGTAACATTTTTTTTTCTTTTTACGGCATTAGTGAAATCCAAACCTCTTGTAGATACCCGCTATTAAAATCTCATATATATTTTCATTTTAGTGGTTTCAATTTAATAGCGAAGTAGCCCGCGGCAGATTTCAATAATGCGTACAAATCGAGGTGAAACTCATACAGCATTGCCGTATGAAGTAGAAAATATTTTTAAAATAGCTTGATGAATTTTGAATAAGTACTGTTAATGCCAATCAAACAAGTTATGTTCAGTCTATTGATGGGTGAAGCTACCGCCGGTTCGGAAGGTGATTAAATGTCTATTGAAGGGAACCGGCACCTCCAGTAGATACTAATTTCTCAATACAGTTATACCCCGACTTACATGCTTAGATTCGGCCCCGCCCAATTTTCACTTCTGCGGTCCATGTTTCATTTCTTCGTCACCCCATTCCCCAACATAACCCCATATATCCTATTCCCTATTCCCATATATTCGGGGCATGACTGTATGATCATTTTCTTGCCCAGCATATCGTAGAGTATCAAATCATATTATATAACAAAATAAATAATATACCTAGATATCTTGTTTTTTTTATATAAAATACTGTGTGTTGTCAAAACTATATAGTCTTGTTAATGATCAAAAGTGTTGGGTTGAGTTTGTCATGACCCTGTTCTAAACAAATGCCCATATTAAACCACATTCCTAATTTTTATTTCAAATCTTTGCTTTTTAAGTAACAACTAAATAGAGTCTGTATAAGGTTCTTCTCCTATCTAACCTGATTAGTTGTATAATTCAGCACGATTCCTTTCATGGCCACCCAGCGAACACAATCCGGAGTGATAATGGGCTCATTACAATTGGATTAATTCTGCCTACACACTACATTAACGGTCGCTTTACAGACCAAATTAGTCATAATACAGTTCACTTGCTACGTTGCAAGTTTGGCCTTAATATGGTTCGTGTGTAATAATATGTTATGTACCTACTCGGCGGATATGATCATTGCACGCTATTCACGCGAAACAAACGAGGTGGCAGTATCGCGCTCTTGTACATTTTTAAACTGAACTGATTCGTTTGATCCGACCGTCATGACTAGTGTAGATGATAAATCGTACGTGCACTTCTAAAGCACCTAAATTAATTTAAATTCTATTAAAAATCGCTATGAACTTGTTAAAAATGAACTTGTTTCTAAAATGTTATGAAAATTTCTAATCAGATGATTTTACTCGCTATAGTTTTGCAGCAAGCTAAAATGACACGAGTCTTTGAGCATGAGAACTATTAAGTCGAAAAAGAATTAAGTAAATTTTGATCAGAACAAGCAATGAATGAGGTGATTAAATTGATTTCTAATAAAAAGATAATAATTATGTATCGTCAAAATTTTAGCTAAATAAGCATGATAAAAATGAAGCTAGGTTTTCTTTTAGAATGAGAAATAATTTCCTTGTTCATAAGCTTTTTCGGCAGTTTAGCGTTTGGATGAGGGGCCAACCATGGTTTTAATGATAGTTTAATTCAAGCGTTAAATACGCACTTTTTACTAATACCATGTCCAAGTTCCAATCCAATGGAATTAGTTTTGTGTTAGCATCTTCGTTGGAGTGGAGTATGCTTGGAATGGCGGCATGGTGTGGCCCGTAGCAGCAGGTTGGCAAGCATATAAGCATACAAGCGTTGGGATCGCACAAGCATGTTGCGATTGCAAACTGCCGAAAGAGCCTAATCAACTGATTCGCTGAGGGCGAAGCAATTTTGCATTAATTTACAACTATGCTTATTTAAAAGATCCGATACATTTGTAATTAGATCTCTATTCAATCATTCATGTTATTATCATCGCAGGACTTATTTTTTTCTGTATCTTGTACCATGTTAGACTTTACATTTTTGTAGCTCTGTAACGTACATTGATACATTTCAGGCTTTTTACTTGGGACTTGAAAACACCTCAACTTCACCTGCGGACCCTACAGCAATAGCGTTGCGAAAATGCTCGTGTATTTATACAATAATTGTGCAAAATGCTTGCTTATGATGTTAGCTCTGCTTAAGATCAAATTGATTATGTAAGATACTATATAGTATATTATATCAACTGTATGAAATACGACTCCTATTTCGCAAAAAAGAACAATTTATGTAAGTTCAGTGGGCGAGAGAAAAGGTTTTTACAAACAATTAAAAACTCCAGTATAATGGACGCGTGTTGCTCGCACGTGTTTCGCTACCCCCTCGTTTTGCCCTTCGTGCCAAAGAATCCTTATAATTGTGTAAATGTTTATTTAGTTACACCCGCAAGCGGAAAATTTGTCACTAGGGAAAAATGACAATTAGAAGCTTGACAACGGAGCAAAGCAAAAATTTTCATAAAAATATATACCACGTATTTTCCTGTTTCCCTTTCACGAGAAACATACGAAAGGCTTGCTTTTACTCTTTATAAAAACACTGTCATCGATATTTCAAGCTATTTTAAAAACAGGGTTAGTAAGAGTTGTCAAGAAATTTCAGTCTGGCCAACATGTTCTATCTTTGCCGTGATCCATTGATATAATACATATATATATGAAATATTTTATAGTTAATATATACGTAGATATGTAATACATAAAGTAAAATATATTATTTTATACATATGTAACATACCTACCTAAATTTTTCTGATTATATATTTTTCGTTATTTTTAATATATTATGCTTGGACTGTGAGAAATTTCACAAAAATAACTTTGCATTTTTCTCTTATTGTCGATATTATCAAACTTTGAACTTATCTTACACATATAATGAATTAAGACCGTGCTTGTTGGCGAAAGACATTGTTGTATTTCCTTCTGTTACAACCCACATCCAAAGGCACGACGACTTTACAAGTTCCGCCACGGCAAAAAGAAAACAAGTGCCCAGTGTAGCAAGAAGGTTAGTTGGGTTAGTCTGAGGCCAGGTTGAATGTCAGTAATCGCGCACAGTTCGTAAAGCTGCACAGCTAGACTCAGGATGCGTCGTGTGGCGCGGCGCTCCCGGGGCTAGTGTCCGGGCTGGTTATCCCGCCACCCGTCGGTCGCCAGGCGCCTCGTTGGTATTTGCAGGGTGCACCGCGTGCAGGTGAGGTTGGCTTTCGGACAGATCCTTTACACCCCTCTGTTGTTTTACTTGACTTCAAACATTTATTTCGATTAAACATTTCAAATACATTTCATAAAGTGATTAAATTGATAGAATGATTTTATAATTTCAAAGACAACAACTACTATTCTACAAAGCGGATACAATGTCAAGTATTACATAATTTCTAAAGCTCAAACTGTCACCCAACCGTAGGCCTTCCGGGTTACATAACAGGAGAAACGTAAATTCCCGTCTTATAAATACTAACGTCGGGAACTTTCTCGAAAGCCGTGTCGAGTTGTTCAGAGTTGTAGTAGACTAAAACGCGCGAGTCGCTGACTTTCTTGAGACCGATCCTGTCTCCGGGGCGGAGCCACTCGAACGACGGGACAAACGAGACCATCTCCTGTTTGCGTGTGCCTGGCTGCGAATATTTCATGTATCGCCCTGAAAAATAGTATTAATATATTCGAAATCACTGTGAACACGTAGGAATTATATTTTATGAAGGGAAGACAATCATGAAATTGTAAAGACAAAAACAAACACTGGTTACTGCATGATTCAAGTTAGCGTCGCGACTTGCAGGTTTCAAGGGTTTCGTTATTTTACTATTCCATTATTCCTCGTCGATAATATTGTGAAAGATTCCGGCCTATCACGTCACAACACTTGAACAACTAGTAATGTGTTACCGTCTATGTAGGCCGTGAAATGCGGCAAGCAGGCGACGCTGGGCGGCAGGCTGCGGTTCACGTGCGCATTCAAAATGTTGATGTCCGTTATCCCTATGCGGAAGCTGCCGGCGTAAGACGTTTTACAATCGATGATCTTTATCTGTCAAACGTTTTATCATTAGGTATTTGGTTTTAGAAGACATTTAATTTTATTTATAAAAGGAAATGGGCCAGTTAAGCCGAACTTAAGCCCGAAATCTAAATACAATTAACGCATTGAAATACTGAGGGCCTGTTTCACGATGACCGAGTAGCCACTACTTCCCGAATATATTCAAAAATTGAACTGAATTTGTATGAAATTATCTGCCAAGTAAGATATTGGCAACTTAATCATAGGTGGTGAAATAGGCCCCTAGGGCCTGTTGTGTTGTGTGTAATTTCATACAAATTCTGTTTCATTTTTGAATTTATTCAGTGAGTAGTGCCTACTCGGACATCGTGAAACAGGCCCTTAAGAGTTATAATTCTAATATTTATAGTCTTCATTTTACATTATTTATTTTATAAAAATCGCTTGTTTCATTGTATAGTTGAATTGTTTAAAACTTATTACAGACAGTTTGAATTACAGGATTGAAACTAATATTTTAGCACTGATTGTATTTAGTTATTCGTTTGGTGTTCACCCTTAGTGACGCTATAATACCTCGAATAACTCTTCCAAGGCAAGATGTGCCGAGCTGAAGACGAGAGCAGCCATGGGATCCGACGTCAGCCGACGAGCGACCGAGTAGTCGTGCATCAAGCAAATGTTGTCACCCGAGTATTCAGAGAAACTCCTACAAAATAACAACCATATTACCCTCCATTTCTACACGAAGCTTAATGAATAATAAACCGACTATATATTTAATAATCATGATTCAAACTGGATGCCACAATTTTTACTTCTACAACCCAGTTACTAGATAATGCGATACCCCTTGGTAGAACTGTTAACAGCCTGCTAATTTATGCTAGATTACGTACACGCTTATTTCGAGACCTAGGTATAAGGGTATTGTGACTTACCAATACGGTGGAGGCGGCGACGACAATGCCCGTGAGTTACTCAGCATGGAGTTGTCCGAATTAGTACAACCGTTATAATTGAAAGCCCTTTCCTCGTTCTGCAGTATGGTAACCTGTTAAAGCGCACCAACACTATATACTAAGAACTCTTCATAATTAATTAATGAACAACAAAGGTTTAATTAATAAATGATAGAAAAAACAACTCGTAAAGTAAGTAATGATTTCGCGTTCATACCTGCGTGCACTGGCCGTACAAGTCGACGACGGCGTAGATGTTAAGATGGGGCACATACCAGGCCTTGCCCATGTCCATGCCGTCCAGGTAGTAATGCAGACTGCGGTCAGCATGCCACATCATACCTGGTTACGTATATCGTGTTTTAGACCAGAAACATGTACAAATTTTTTCAAACATATGACAATCGACCTGGTTTGAGACATCGTAGTAAAAGGATTATCTACCTGTACTTTACAGGATCTTTACAAGGCCAATGCCATACAGGTTGCCAAATACTGGGCAGAAAAAAAATAGTGAGAGTACATCGACACGAAAAGAAGAAGATCGATCTGGTGAGGGTTGCGTGAATACGATGAATGCAAAACCCACACCGGACCGGTCGTTGTGGCTACGCTTGAGGGAAGGCCTATATTCGGCAGTGGACGCCTTTCGGCTGAAATGTTGATGATGACAATCGACTGACACTAAGAAATACCGGAGTCTGTATTTCCTGATACCTGATAGCGACATGGGAGTATTAAAGGGAAAACATGCTCCATCGTCAACTAGGTACATCGAAGTTTACCATTAAGTGAGGTAGTATGTAAACGCAAGCCTATCAATACCAGATGACACGTTACCAACCCTAGTGTCTCCGGAACGAAACAATTTTTTAATCATCCAAGTATTGAAAAAAGTTTGCATGTTATCGGATATAATTAGTAACTATACACGGTCTAATAATGCAACGAATTAGAATTACCAAGAAAAGAAATTAATTCTGAGATTGCAGCAATAGCCTTCATTATTGAAAACTAGTTTCTGCTACTTCGTCCGCTTGCAAGTAAAAATTTGGCTGCCTATGCCACGCATATGATAAATATCACAAAGTAGCATTTTACTGATGAAAGAATTATAAAATTTCACTTTACACAAAAACGAAAATAAAATAACCTAACAGTCGAGGTCGCCGCGTGGCCTGGTGTGACGATTTGATCGTGTTTGACAAGACAGGAGATTATTTTTATTTTGGAAAAACGAAACAAGAAACTGCCCAACAGCTAGTGCTAACAAGGAATGTGCAAAAGGAATCAAACAGATATAATATTTCAATACATCGCCATTTTAGTAGAACGAGAATGATAAAGCATTAACACAGCTGAAACAAGCAAGTCATCATCCCTCATGGATTGAACGAAAGAGACACCGGAATGAAGGCGAAGAAGGAACAAGGATGGGTTTTAGTCAGTAGGTAGAAGTCTGACACCTCCTGCACCGCCCAGAAGTTGGAAAAGTCATATCGATAAGGGGAAATCACCTAAATAAAAATCAAAAGAAATCATACGTCAGCTAAAGGTGAACTCACCTAAATAAAAATCAAAAGAAATCATACGTCAGCTAAAGGTGAACTCACCTAAATAAAAATCAAAAGAAATCATACGTCAGCTAAAGGTGAACTCACCAACTCGGCTGCCCACAGTAAGGGTATCCAGATCAAGCGGGTACCCGCTGCGCACACACTCGCCGTCCTTCATCATGGCCGCGCCGCTCAGTATGTACGTGTCCCAGTTCAGGTCGGTAGCTGTTCCTGCGATCGCGCCCACTCCCCCGCTGGCTTCCAAGTCATCGGGACGTATGGCGGTCACACCTGAGTGGTGTGGTCAGATTAGCAGACATTCTGGGTTGCAAATAATCTTGTGACGAGATTTGGTACTTGATCGCGATAGAACAAAAGGATTTGAAAGATATGTGGCATAAATTAGATTGTTGATAAATTAATATGTAGTTTCCCTATGATGTGAATAATAACTGTCAAAGGCTAATAATTTTCCAGTTTATAGAGAAATTGAAAAGGGTTAGCTGAAAGGAAAATCCGGGACCCTAGAACGAAGGCAAAGGAGGAACGGAGTGGGTTTTAGTCAATAAAAGTCTAAACGCCCTTCCGCTTCATCCAAAAGCGTGAGAAGTCATTCTGATGATTTCCCACCTTAAAAAAAAGTCTCACTCCAAATATGCTAAAAGTGAAAAACAATACGCAAGATCAACTCACCAATCTCCAAGCTCCCAATCCAGCAGTCGACCATTTTGTCGATACGCAGTTCAAACATGTCACATTCGCGCAGAGGTCGCGAGCTGAAGAGCACGGCGTCGTTGAACTCCGAGTAGACAGTGGCGCGCCAGGCCGTCAGCCGGTTGCGGCTGAGGCGCGCGTTCCGCCCGTGCACGCGGTGGAAACACATCTCGCTATGGAGATCATATTCTAATTTTATTTTTTGTACGTCTCAGACCCTCCTGAATCGTTTAAAAACGTTGTTTTTCCCAATTTCATACATAAGACATAAGCCACACGTTAGCGCTGAATTTTAAAGGCTTGGGCAAACCTGAGAAAAACGGCTAGCGATTATAACTTAACAACTTGAAAACCAATTTCAACTAATCGAAGAAAAACAGTTAGAACGTTCTTTACAGTATTTTCTTTACTTTTCAGCAAAGCTTTGTGATTGAATGTTTTTATATGTTTTGAAAGAGAATATATTGCATTGGAAAAGGAATGAGCTTTTATTTAAGTCTAGCCAAAACTATCTGAAATAATTTTGGAGCGTTAACGCTTCTTTTCAGCATATTTTACGATAGGCTTGTCATTTTTTTTCACAATAGGTTAGTATCCTGAAAAGTATAGGATACTCACGGAAATATAGTAGCATTAGATTCTGTTGATAATGGCGACTCGGGAGAATAGATTGGTGGTGGAGTGTACTCATCCACAATAGTCGCCTGTGCTGCTCGGCCGTATAAATCTAAGGACGAGAATGCATCGCTATAGGGCTAGTCATTGCAGAATAAACCATCATTCACATAAATACAAGAACAACATTGCACGGCAACATGACGTTATAAAGTATTTACTGAAACATGTGATACAGAATGAAAATAAATATCATTTATCCCAGACTGCTTTATGAAATTTAAATGATGTTTTGCTGGAACTTTCAGGCGAATTCAAGGTAACAAGACTATTAAGTGCGAGTCCCCCTCTTGTTTTGCGCAGAAACAACAAAAAAACTGTTACATAACTCACCGATAATGCCAAACACGTGTTCAGGTACATTAAATGCGGCGGGCCCCTGGTCCACGCCATTTACGAAAAAATGTAATATGCCCAGCTCTTTGCGCATAACACCCACGGTGTCCCCTTCCTATGACGTCACACAAATATTTAGTAGCAAACATAGTAAGCACACAAAACGAATAATAACGCTTAAGGGGATGGGTACATACCACAAGTTTGTTGAGGTTTCTGACGTACTGTGGAATCACAATGGAACCATCGCGGATTACGTCTTCTCCGGTCACAGCCCACGTGCCGGATCTACGGAATATCATTATCAATTAGTCATTTCAATTTAAGTAACACAGACGCGAGAGTCAACAACTTTTTTATTCTTAAAGACTTACTTTGCATTGCTCATTTTGAATGGAAACTTTATATCATTAGAAGAATGCTGCGTGACTCCAATTTCAATGCTTCCAGCCCACTTCGGGATAACGAGATCGAGACGTACTTGGAACAGTTCGTTGGTCCTCAGAGTACGGTTCGTCATTACGATTCCGTTGTTGAAGTACTTGAAAGCACTGAAAATGTAGTAAACCTTAGTAAAAGTCCGCAGAAAGGTCAAGTATTTTAATAAAAAAAATAATATGGATACTTACTTAGGCCTATGAGCAGTCTTACCATCGTTAATAATAATAACATTCGAATCACGCAGCGTATGAAATAAAAGGCTCTCTTCGTCTATTCTTGGTCTAAACCTGCCTGGAAGTACAAGAGTTAATAATAAAATAAACTGAAAGGGAGACGGCGAAATATTTTCGAGCCACGCTGTGTATACGCCGACATATTATTATAGATACTTACTTGGTGCAGGGATTTCGGGCGAAGCGAGCAAGAGTGGTGGATTATTGATGTTACTGTCAATATCTTCGCATGGATCCACTATTGACACCTGGCAAGACAAATAATAAAATAGAAATTCAATACAAGTTAACAATTAAAATTAAATGATTTAGAGAATAAAACTAACTTTGACGGTCATGCCGTACAAATCCACCACTCCCCAGACCTGCTGGTCTACTTTGTCAGTGGCAACTCCTTGGTCGACACCGTTGATGTAATAGTGCAATTTGCCATTGCTCTTTCTCATCATACCTACAGTGTCGCCTTCCTGGAAGGGAAATATACATTTAAAGTGTGCCTTACTATTGGATATACCTTTCTTATACTGAAGAAAAGTGTAGAGATGTTAAAGATATAAAATTTCGGATCTGGATACGGTTGATTTGGATATAGGAATAATAATAAAACGGTTTCGTATACGGTTATGCATACTAAATGCTTCTATAGGCAGAGGCCTATCACACAGAGGAAAACAGGTGAGTGGGTCTTTAAAGCAGCTTACCCTAAGTTCGTCGAGGTTGAAGTTGCCGTACTCCATGCAAGTGCCGTGCCCGTTAAGCAGCACCTTGCATCCGGACATCATGATGGTACCTGAGTCCATATTAGTCATCGTGGATGGGAACCGTATGGTGGCTGGATTGTGTGTTGTAACACCAACCTGTGTACAAACACTCATATGACTATACCCAAATGATCAGGACAAGTGTCTAAAAGAAAAAAGATGTTCATAAATGTTCTAGCCAACTCAGACGATAATATACCTTGAGGTAAAGCGGCCTTCCTACTTGTCCCAGTACTTTCAGTACCGATCAAACCCGAATGACGTCAAGACTGTCATTTGTTCATGTCACTTGTTCGGCTAGCAAGGAAATAAAAGTAATGTGGCCTCCATAGTCTAGCCGAGAAGCCTCCAGGAGACACGTGAATATGAACAGCTCTTCATCTCGTTTTAAAGACTACGCGCCGAAACTTCTCGCCAGGAGTCTGGAGGCCACATAACAGCGTTTACAAGAGCCCCACCTCGATGCTGCCACTCCACTTGTCCACGAGCCTGTCTATACGGATCTCAAAGAGCTCGTTGTCATAGAGCGGACGATGCGTCATCACCACACCGTTGTTATAGTCGTCCAGTGGACGAGCTCGCTCGGCAGTCCTATTGGAAAAAGAATAAGGAAAGTAACAACAGCATATTATTGCCCAACTGCCGGGCGAAGGCTACAGTCTTTTCAGATGGCCATGAGCATTGATGAGCACGCTCCTCGCTTGCGCAAATAAATCAACATAAATATATCGCTTACATTATTACATCAGATCATAAACAGGCACGGTTGGACGTCAGCACCAGTGCAGATCGATCGGGACGGGATAAGGTCGTATATCATTTCCATAAGAATATCGCCGGGCAAGCGATCCCAACGAAAATGTATAAATGTTGATAAAAAATACAATTTAGCAAGATCGAACTTACTTGTTATTACTTGACAGTTTCACTAAGATCCCGCATCTTGGATGGAACCGCAAGCGGTCTTGTGCAACTGTAATATAAACATTTATAAAGTACCAACAATTTACTACAAGTCAAAAGCTAATTGGATATAGAATATTAATACCAACCGAGAGCACAAGCACCTTCGGAAGTCATTGGAATGTAAACATTACGAGGCTCTTTTGGGTATTGGCTTGACTCGGGTGGAAGACCGGCGCCCTCCATCTCACTTGATGTAAGGGTATCATCATTGTTAGGATCCTCCTCAATCTAAAAGACAACCTTGTCATAATTTTGATTCCATCTCAAACTAATAATTTATTCACAATAGACACAATAGTAGCTGACCTGATCCATGCTACTGTCCATGATGGGTCTTATTTCGTTCGTGCGCAATATGGACACTTGAACGCACTGGCCGTATAAATCGATAACAGCAAACAATCTCGCAGGTAGATCTCTCGCAGCTATGCCGAGGCAACGACCGTTGAGATAAAATGTTAGCTCTCCCTGAGAAGAAAAACGCAAATGATAGGACCAATATCAAAGAGTCCAAGAAACTATACATCAAGACATTAATCAAGCAAAACAGAACAATGAACACCAAAAAAGCAATAGTTCAGGAAAATTTAAGACTGAAAGAAAAAGATTGAAAGAAGATAGACCAGAAACAATATCATAAGAAAACCATGTCTGCTGTTGCAAATTCAAATTCCGAACTAATAACTACCTTACTAGTTTTCATAACCCCGATGCAGTCTCCTTCCCGCAACGTGTCCAACTCGGGTCCATAAGAATTGACCAAAGTGACACCATCTTTCACAATCGAGCTGCCTGACATAATCTAAAATCACATCAACCAAATATCCTTGTTCTTTACTCACAGTAAGCAAGCATAGCAACACTACATTAATTAACATTTAACAAATAGTTTTATATTTTTTTCCCTTGTCACTCACATTTCCGCAAATACACAAAATCTCAAGTGTGAAATTCAGTTTTTTAAATGACTAATCTTTTTGTATGTTTAAGTCAGTGACCAGGTTACTAGGATATTTATAGACAATATATATTTATGAATACACAGTGTGTCAGACATCGATACACAAATACCATGGCTCCAGTTCATGATTCTAGAACTCCCTGTGATGGAATTTTTCATTGGGGTTTTCCTCAGATAAACAACAAAACAGAACATTTTTTTAATGTAAACTGTATGAATCGTTATTCTAATCAATCTCAGTAACTTAGGTAAAAAAATTGATTGATAATTAATTAATTCATTTATTCACTTCAACTTCTTAGCGTGTTGATGGCAAAACCTGTTAAATTCCTTACCTGGCCCGGTATGAGGCCACCGCAATGCCTTCTACCCCTACGTGAACAAGTAACAGGGCATGAGATGAAAGATGGAAGGTGGTACATGGTTTGCGGAGAGACTTTGCATGAACGCTGAAGATATTTTTATTAGGAAAAATCAGATGAAAAATTTCACTACTTGGGGGTCCAGAATCATGTACTGGATCCATGGTATTCGTTTGTATGTTGATGTCTGACACACAGTGTATATAGAAAGCACATATAAAACTTACCCATGCTGTATTCCTGAGTTTTGTTGCCGTAGCAGGAAGTTCCATAAACTCAGGATCTAAAGTTGTAACTCCTATTTCTAGGCTGCCATTCCAAACGTTCACCTATTTAAAAATACTTCATGTAATATTTACTAACGTAAAACAGTGTGTGTGTATGTGGTATGTTGATGTTGCTTGGTGTAAAACAGTAATTTGTCAGTGTTATATAAAGGAGAGTTACGGGGAAACTATAACTTAAGAGGTTTCTTCTAATGCAGCTAATTTATAGAAGGTTTTCGTTATGTGAACAAAGCATCAGAATTGTATTTGAGAGAGATTTTTAAATTTTGATTTAGTCAATCACAATGTTAAACAAAGGAAATGAATAAGGGTACATACCAATTTTGAAAAAATATAGCAGATTTTGAATAAATCATTGTCTGTACAGAACTATGGATGTATGAAATTCATTGTTGGCATAATAGCGCACATTTTCAATATTTTGTGAGAAGATACTTTTCAATTCAACAAATAAAGTATACTTTATAAACTTTTGAAGAATTTGCTTTTGCCAGTTAAGCCATGTGGCTGCTGCAACTAATTTTGGCACAATGTTCTAACTTAGAGGTAGGGGTCAAAGGGCGGAGACAGGTAGAATGTCTTTTACACAAAGTACCCACCATATACGAAATATTTTTCAATACCCACTACTATTGTTATTATCATCTTGTAAGTACTATACATAGTTAATAATTCAACAATAAAAGTAAATAATAAATAAATGTCAGATAGCAGTCAAGCCCAAACCTACCAAGAATTAAAAAAAAAATGTTTAGTTTAACAATCCAAACTGAAAATAAACTTCTAATAAGAATTTGTTTGATGTTATAAACGAAAAAAAATAATATTGAAAATAGTCAACATTTTCTTTGTTCTTCATCTTACCTTTCTATCAACGGACACTTCAAATATAACATCATCCTTGAGAGGCTCCGAGCTCAATATCAAGCCATGATTAAATTCTACAAAATTTCTAACAGCCGTAGAGTTTTCATTCAAGAGTGTGACCCGGTCGCCGCACCTTCTATGAAACCTCATCGTTTTCTATATACACTAAACTATGCACAGCTTATAAAGTAATTTAGAATCTTTCTGTACATAATATCAGTTTAAAATCTTACTTTGATGTACTTTATTATTCACATTATTTACATGAACATCACGAACAAAAAGTAGCACCCATTAGGCGTTAATTAGTTTTAGGATCGCTCAATTACAACAACGTCAAGTGGATAGAAATTAGTCAAAATTAATATTTTGTAAAATAAAATAACTTCTGTCACGCTCATTATTAAAGTTAATTGAAAAACATAAAATTCTATCACGAATAAGCGAAAAATAACACAAGAAAAATATCATATTGATTTTCACAGACATGACATGACTAACTTTTTCTGAACCCCGGGGTTAGTAGCGATCGGGATACTTGGCGTTTGAGCCACTAGAAATGAAGAGTGCTTAGTGAACTCTGGCACGAGAAAGTAAAAAAGAAGTTATTGATTTTTGCACTGGAACAAGAGATTTTTAACTGAAAAATTGACAAAATGAGTGGACATTATCACATGAAAAAAACTAGAGCGTTTGAATAAACAATAAAAATCCAGTTAATTTTTTCAGCTTTTGATATTCCTACAGCTGCGAGTTTGATGCTCTTACTAGTTTTACAGACACACAATTTTTAAGCAATTACCAAATTATAATTCCCGTTCCAATCAGCTTAATACAGTTATTATTATATCACTTTAACATTACACATACCTACTCTGAAAGTAGGGCTAAAGTTACATAAGGAGCGGGTTGAAAATAAAACTTCATCACTAGGGAATATTGCTTTCATCTGACAGCTGTCAATAGCGGGTGGGACTCAGAAAAAAAAATTAGGCGCAAAAACGACAATTTGATCTTCATGGGTTTTTTCATCATAGGTTGGTGTTTTTTTTTAACTTCTTTATAGTAGATACCTATTTGTTAACAAAATAAGTTCATCGAATTCAGATATGGATTTATCGCCCGATTTCATAACAAAAAGAGACTAAAGCAGTAGTGGAAAACCTTTTACCGCCTAAATATGAAGATAGATAGGTACCTAACTAAAATCAAACGACTCAGGTATTACAAGCTTGACGGTAAACTTCTTCTTGGAACTAAGTTACTTTCACCCTTAAGGTAACAAAACAATTGACATACGAGTATGAAAATTATTTGGTACTTATTTTCTGGTACCTCTAGGTAGTGAAAAATCTACAAAAAAAAGGCACATGTAAATGGGTACCCATTATTATCTAGTACCTACCTATATTTTGTAAGTTTCCATCGGGTCTTGCCGCAGCAGTTTGCTTGGGGATGTGTGTAAAGTCCCCGCTAGGTGGCATAAGTGAGACTGTTTCTTGGTTTCTTCAGTACTTTCTTGCGTAGAAACTTAATTACCTATGTTTTTTTAACAAATCCTAATCCGCTGCGCTGTTCTAATATATTTAGGGATTAACTAAGACACCAGTTGTAATCGGTTTAGACTTAAAATTAATGTAACCGTTTTATAAGTCAATCGTCGTGTCTAGGTTTTACAATTATTGTACGAGTAGCTAAAAAAACTACCTATTTTTTTTTAATAAATATGTATGTATATATTAGTTCAGATTCATACGTGTAGTCCACCACCCTACACTACATCCCTATCTACTATAGCATAATTTAAGGTGAGGTAGGGTCCTAAGGGAAGTACGTAGCTATATGGTAGTTACTGAAAACAAATAAAAATTAACAGGAAGTACTTTCATTGATGAATCAAAACTCATTTACTTAGATAGGTAGGTACGCTTAACATGAATTATTGTCACTTAAATTTAGATGTACTTAGGTACCCTTACCTACGAGTATCTAAGTGGCAGTTATATGCAGGGGTGCCTTACCTGCGCAGGTAATGCACCCCGGTCTGCCTACACTCATCCAACGTGAGAGTGCATTGATCCTACCTACCTATACAAAAAACCCTGTGAGGGGAACTAATTGTGATCAAATAAGTAAGTTATAAACCTATCCGTATGTACATTGAAACATACCTAATAATTACCATCGTGTCGCAACGAAAATCTGCATAATTAATGAAAACTAGGTTAGCTAGGTATCCGCCACGCTTCACCTGTGTACTGCCTAGCGGCGTTGGCTAACTGCGTGCGGGGGATGAGGCCGTGAGCAGCGGGATTTGTACCTAAAAGCATCTAACAATTGGGTAGTTAAGTTCTTTTGTTCTGTAAGAATGCCGGCACCTATTAGGATCATCTTCAGTATTTAATGTGTCTCACTTGCCAGGCAAACCACAACATTATCGCCACCACGAACTGAGCAACTCACAGTACACCGAAGCTCCCTTGAGCACGCGAACGTGAGTGAGCCAGCGCCAGGCACACCTCCAACCCGATAAAATAATCGAATTACGTACATACAGGCTTAATCCCTCGCTCATAATACGGGGAATAAAACAATAAGTAAAAATCTTTTTGTTCATTTATTTTAGTGAGTGAGTTTTTTTTTACTAAAATGTAGAAAATTCGGTCCAAAAACAACATTTCGACGGAACGCTTGTGTCGAGTCCTAATGCGCAGTTTTGCCGTCCGACGGGCGTCGTAGCGTCGGTCGCAGCTTTCCGAACAAGTTTTCCCGGACCCTGTTTTCTCGGATATATTGACGCGGCACGCCCGCCTAAATGTCGCGTTCCCCCCATTGACTTATCTGCACTACAGTAAAACTTGAATGTTATCTCTGAATGGCATAACATTAAAGTTAATTCTTTTACAGCCTACTTTTAATAGGAATTATGGATTTTTTGTGCTCCGTGTAGGACTTGGTAGAAATTATTAGGTATTAGGCAATTTCCTTAGTGCTGCTAAATTTATAAAAAGGGATGTAAAAGTGCATTTTATGTACAATAATTTATTCTGACAGCTTTACGGTAGCGCGATTGTAATTAATATCGTAGGTAGGTGCTAACAGTATGAATGCGAAAGTTTTTACCTACGTATGGTGATGGTTGGCGGTGTGTATGTGATGCTAACAACTTCACGCTCAATGCGCTAAAAAGAGATGCATGAAACCAGACATAGGTATATAGGTATAGGATATAACGGGAATATGTTCCCTTGGGTTAATTTTCTACTTTAACGCGTACAAAGACGCTTGCAAAAGCTAGTTATTGTTTACACTAGCTCTAGGTATAGCATAAATTGCTAATTGCCCTAAATAAATATTATATGGGAAGGTTGGTACTTACAATTTTGTAGGGTAGTGTCCTCTTGCCCTCTGGCCTTATGGATGCAGGCACGGGGCAGCGCAATGCATCTTTCGGGTGCAGGCCTTCAAATTTCGCCTTGAGCCTCGCAACGTTCTTACCCCTGAAGTATTAAAAACTTTATAGGTCATACCTGTTGCTAAATTAACTATACATATTTCCTTAAATTATAGCTAGGTACTGAAAACATCAAGTGTATAGTAGGTACAGGTGGTTTTATGTAGTAAACATACTCGTATAACCTCCGAGAATTTACTATTGGGTCGTAATTACTCGTATTTCAGTTGAACTCTTTATTATGCAATTCAGTTATGTATGCTATTATTAATTATTCTATCAATCAGCCCACGTTGAGAGATTTCTGAGAATTTCAAAGTTGTAAATGCACTATGATTTTAACATTTACGAGTACGGAGTAATAACTAGCTAGGTGTACCTAAGGTAGGTATATCCTCGTTAGATAAAATTCTATACGGGAAAAACAGTTCGGGGTGTTTTTCCCAAAAGTCCGGGCGCCTTTTGAAGATTTTCTCATAACAAAAAAAGGTAACCTCGTTTAGGATAATTATTTTACATAAATTCTGAATAGGCAAGTATTTCATTACATATTTTTTCCCTTTCCGACGCGCGACGGACGGACCTTTGTTTGGGTCATGAGAATGTGTATTTGGGACATTCTTTCTTAAAAATAATGTAGGTACCCTAGATATCTAATTTACGCCTGAAAGTTTTTAAGGTTTCTTAATTTTCTTTTATTTATTTTTTGACAAATCACGTACGAGACTTTATTAGGTATTCAAGAAAAAATTAGGTAGGTTTTTATCAAGGGTGGATAGGTTTCTATGTGTAGCATAGAGTGCTAACAATACGAGTATATATCTGCCTAGGTCCGCAAATAAGAAACTTAAATACTTACTATTTTATACTAAACCTTACTCATCATCATAATCATCATCATCATCTTACTACGTATGGTCTTTAAATTGTATTTATGTATTGGTATTGGTATGGTATTCAAGGTCTTTAAATTGGATATAATAATATTTTCATTTTTTTTTCTGTAACAAAATGGCCGAAATTCTCTTTGGCAGGTTTAACTACCTATTGATTGACTTCTGTTAAATAAGAACGTCCTAATTTAGTATCCCGTTTTTAAATCACCAGATAAACTGACCGGTTTGCTTTACATTACTACAGAAAAACATACCTGTTTGCTTCACACAACATAGAGTAGGCGGCTAAATCTACCTAAATCTTGTACTATTAACCTACCTACTTAGTCTTTGAGCCCCGAGTGGACGCTGGCGTCCGCACACCTATTGTCTTTCTATTATGTCTCTAATTACGGTACTCGAAAGATTAATCTGTGCCTAAAGCAAGCGGGTAGATACCTACCTATACCTAAATTAGGTAAATAGTTAAATAAAAAAAAAGTACAGGTATGCAACTTAGGTACCTATGTTACGTAACGTACAGTTTATCAAAATTTACATACCTAACTTCTTATTTATCGACCAACAAACAAAGAAAACCATGTGAAGAATAATTAATGATAGAACAAATATGTCCTCTTCAGGATTAAGCGAATAAATGGGTACGAGATACTGACGAATAAAACATGAAATCCAAACACATACAAAATGGGGCTCGGTCTATGTAACTAGGTCACGGGGAAAGACAAAGAACCAGAGAATTTTCGAAAACTCACAATTTTACATGTAAATGTAAGACATCTGCTATTCACAACCCGTATTAAACGCAATAAAAGACAGATAAACTAGAATTTACTAATAAAATTGAACACTAATCTTACCAAGGTACCGAACAAAGGAAAAAATATAAAACTCAATAAAAATACAGCTAAACTAGATTTTCTCAATAATTCAACACTAATCTTACCCGAATACTATTTCCCCAATGCCACAAATACTAAACTATCAGTTAAACCCAGCTAAACTACAATTCACTAATAAAATGGAACACTACTCTTACCTAACAAAGAAAAAACCATAAAACACGATAAAAATACAGCTAAACTAGATTTTCTTAATAATTGAACACTAATCTTACCTAAATACTATTTCCCCAATACCACAAGTACTAAACTATCAGTAAAACCCAGCTAAACTGCAATTTACTAATAAAATTGAACACTACTCTTACCTAACAAAGGAAAAACCATAAAACACTATAAAAATACAGCTAAACAACAATTTCTTAATAATTGAACACTAATCTTACCTGAAAAACGTTTCCCCAATGCCACAAGTGCAAAACTATCAGCCAAACCCTAGATATATAACTAACTGTTGCTCGCTCGGCACTTCATAAAATGTGGGCTCCCAGGCTGCCCGGGATATCGACCCGCGCTAGTGCCGGAAATTTCGAAAACGCATCAACGCATGTCAAGTGAAGTTGACCCACTGTCATTCCTAACCCCCATAAATATAGAGCTACAAGTTGACTAACTTTCAAAAAAAAAATACTGTAAGCACTCAGTATCTCGCACTACATTAATCTCAACCAAGATGTGAAATTTATGTAAATTTTAATGCACTGATTGCAACCAAACCAATAAGAAATTAAACTGTTGCATAAAGTAACAAGTAAACATAACAAGTTTCCTACCTGATTCGCGAATAGTAAGACGACATTCTTGATGTTTATTGGTTAAACACTGAACAAACACCTGTTAGTCAATTAAATATTAATATTTTTATGTATACTATCTTTATTTACGAGCAGCATCGCTGCAAACTTCCTTAAACCTTCCTCCTAGGTAATTGTGATTCTGTCTGCGCAGGTTTTCAGTCATAGACTACTCTATAATATTGAATAACGTGATATTGCCGCCGAAACTTCACTATCATTTAAATATCCACCTGTTTGAATATTTGCATTTTTAAAAATAGGTATGATCTATCAGTATTTTTATTACATTGTACTCATAATGATTATTTTCTGTATAACAGAAATAATACTGAATAATCTTATTTTTAAGAATTAATTCCACAAATATTCAAGTTTGTTAGTATCATAATAACTTCTATCAAGTCTATATTAGTAAACAAGTAACACACAATAAGTTAATAACTATGTTAGTAGACGGTATTTACAGGAGCATGTAGCTGGCTTAAGAATCAGACACTAGAACTATACAGATTATTGGTTATGGCGGGTGGCCCTTAGTCCTGGCACGCACCCTGCGCAACAAGGACACAGCTTGCTAACATCTGTCCGCAGCGAAGCTGTCAGTCTGGTCTTCCTCTGACATCCCTTAGGTACTACAGAGGCGTGGCAGCCCCTACAGCATCCTGAATGCATATTGTATATACATATAGTACTGGACGCGAAGAGCATTAACCTTTAGGTGTAAAAGTGCAAAGGCTATACGTGTATAATGCTTGGGTGATTTTAACTGAACCCGTGCAGCATGAGAAACCTTTTTGTCAATAAATTATAATTATCTTATCTCTCTTTCAAATAAACTAAATAAATATGTAGTAATGCCTAAGAATACTTAGGTGCTGTACACCTATGTAGGTATTCAAAAAAACTGATCTCGCTGCATCGTTCTATGTATAAAAACATTAAAAGACTGCAAAAAGCAAGGATTTAAGAAAATGTTTTTTTCCTATAGGAAATAATATAAAAATAACTAAGTACTTAAACTTATAATTTTTAAACCTGTCTTATTTTTAGGTACTAAATTTTAAGAGGAAAAGTAAAACAGATTACCATTAAATGGTAGACATTAAACTGTGCTGGTGACAAACAACGTATAAAGCCGGGTTCTCACAAGCGAGCCGTAACTGTAACTGTTACCCGACGACTACAACGATCTCATGTCTGTAACTGTA
This sequence comes from Mythimna separata, assembly GCA_030763345.1. Taxonomy (NCBI): domain Eukaryota; kingdom Metazoa; phylum Arthropoda; class Insecta; order Lepidoptera; family Noctuidae; genus Mythimna; species Mythimna separata. The sequence continues at coordinate 11,883,801 of CM061167.1, read as the reverse complement.
ACGTTGCACTGGTTGCACGTAAGCGTAATCGTTACTGTTACCAAAAACACACGTCACAAGTTATTTTAGTAATCTGTCAATATTTCATCCACCCTGAGTTGATCCAATGCGTTACGTATCCGTTTACTTCGCCAATTCCTTGAATAAGCGACCCGAGGTACCTAAAGTTGGAGGAAATCAGTATCTAGGCCGTTCCAGCGAAAGCACAGGACTGGAGAGATGTGCTTTCGCTGCATAAGAATCGTTGCATAAGTATTCTACTTTGATTCAGCTCAATTTTAGGGAAACACTCTCCAATCTCTGCCACCACACATCTAGTCTGCTCTGGACCTTTATGCTGCACATGGCATCTAGCACCATATCATCTGCAAACAGCATACATCAGAGAGCCTCTTCCTAGATGTCTGACGTCGAGCGTCCATTATCATCAAGAAATAGTTAAGAGTCGACCCTGTAAGCTAGCCTTATCGAAGCTGCCAATGGTGCTCACTGCAGACTAGACTTGGGACACTGCATTGGCTGAACATAGCTCTGATCTACTGGATATAATTCCCAAGCACACTTGTTTCCTTAAAGCCGCACCTTTTAGTGGTCAATTAATCCACGTGCAAGTTTTTATGCGCACTTCTGTCTTTTTGGCATATCGAATATTGGTATCCGTTGTACTCCGACCAGGTAGACAACTGAATTTACACTCTAGTGAGCCTTCTCTCAGCCGGTTTTCAATAACTTTCTTCCAGGTTTTCATAGTAGGTACGTGTACATATTAGTTTTTAAAGATGGGCACCAGAAAACTATTGTACCAATCATCAGGTATGGCTTCTCCCCACAACCACTCGTTAAATAACAAAACTGACCACGTCCATCTTTCCATCCACAATTTCCACATTTCATCTGATCCTTCCATGTTTCATTCCATTTACTACTATTCTGACTTCATTCATACTAACATTCACTGGTATTATTCTTTAAAACCATATTCTAGTAGTTTTTCTCATTCATCAGTCATTCAAAATAGTAGTTTTTCCACCTCTTTGATTTACGTCGTCCGGTAGAAGCATTCCAGCTCCAGACCCTATACAACATATTGAACATAATAATCGACATCCTGAAAGAAATGTGTTCAAAATCGATTATTCAGTAATCGATTTTCAAACGTTTTTGAATACCTGTTCTGATATTTTATCAAAATAGTTATTTAAAATTGTTAAACTTATATTATTTTTGTACTTCAATTTCTAATTGGGGTGTATAAGGGTGTGAATTATTCCAATCATATGTTGTAGATATTGCATATTTTCTTGACCAACATTGCTCGCCTTTTTCTCTCTAGTTCTAGCGAATAATGATTGATTTTTAGGTCTTGCTAGACTATCTAGTGTGTCATATATTCTGCGGCTAAAAACAAAAGACTTACGCTACTGCTACGGCTTTCTCAATCTTTTTGCAGCTTTTAAGCTCGCGTTTTCCTGTTCTACTCGTTTCCATTTCTTCACCATGTATTATGCCTTTGTCTTTCTTACCTGCCCCAAATTGTCTTTATTTGCATGGCTAAAGCAGCCAGCCATCTTATTCCAGATTTCGATTATACTAACTTCGATCACTCATGTCTGTGAGACATGAATGATCGAAGTAATTAATCTCTATCCTACCTATCCATGCGAGGTGTGGTATTGTGTATTTCTTCGCACAATCTCCTCTCGAGCATACACCATTTTATTTTAGGAAGGAGATTCCATTTTTAAAATGCATTTTGATCACTGTGTCTTTGTTTGTTTGTTTTCGGCCATTATTGTCATACTTCATCATTATAATCATCTACTTGATTAAATGTTTGGCATTTACGACTTGAATTACGTACCTATTACTTTTTATGTTAAGGATGACTGTTTTATGTCTATTCATTAAATTAAAATTTTAGATTGAGGGAGGGTGCACTTGTAGATAACTTAGATACTCTATATTGTACAACAAAAAAAAATATTTTTACGATGAGCTTAAGATTTGTGGGGGGAGGGGTTTGGGGGGATTTGTTTGTATAAATATTATATTATTAAAAGTCCTTTATGTTTTTATATATCTAAGGACCCAGGGGTCCAGACCTTGAAATGGACTACTAGGGTCCGAAGTTAACTCGCAACCGACCAACGATGATTATCCGTGTATGCACTATGTTAGTGCAACGACAACCCCCGGTTGATGGGAAACTATTGCGACATAAAGAAAACAAAGATAATAGGGCTATGTAAAAGCATGAATTTTTTCGTCTTTACACGGTCACCATTTGTGAACACCGTCTTAGGTTTGACCTGCTTAAATGACAGCTCGGTTTTTGGTCCACGGGTTTCAACTTGGCTTACCAAAAATATTCAAAACTGCCTTCTGCTTAGTGTCTTATTAAAAATTAAAATTTGTGTTTGGCAATATTTTTTCAGACTCGACAATGCCAACGTCTCATTTATTTATTTTCTTCATCTAAAATTTTAAAATAATTGTAGTTTTTAATCGAATATATCGATTTTTGGGGGCCCCGTGTGTTAAAGAGGAACTGATTACAGTTCAGATATAGCTCGCAAAGTGAGTACGCTGAAAGCGTTCGGGTGACGTCATGAGTCTGAACTGTCACACGCGCACTCACTTGAACCTCGTTACTGCTTCACGTAAGTTACGGTTACGGCTCTCTAATGAGTACTCGGCTTTACATTACGAAGTGATAAATATTGCTCCTTTTAGAGGAACAATTTTTTTACCTCTATTTTACAGTTTGATGTGTAATAAATTCTTTTTCATATATCTAAGCTTTTACGTATATCGTTGTGATGGTCTTTATTAGGTACTCACGCTGATTTAGCATGTAGCTACTTGACTGCTACAAAAAATACATAACCGAGAAATTAAGAATTTTCTCCGTAAATAAATCTATAGCCAGAACAAATATATCTATATATCACTTATAAAAAAACAAAAGATATAATAGCCTGTGTAATAGCCCGTGTAGCAAGAGTTACAGATAGGTAGTATTTGTTTAAGAACATTCAACTTTATCTCAAAGCGATAAGGCTTATTTATGCGCGTGCAGATTACGTACAGTGCGTACAGGGTTCCTGGGCTCTGAAAGGGGTACTAGGGGCCGAAGTCAACTCGCAACTGACCACTTAAGATTATCCCTGTATGCACTATGTTAGTGCACCGACAAACCCCGGTTGGTGGGAAACTATTGCAACATTTATGTAGAAAACAAAGATTTTGCATAAGCATAGCCATAATAGAGACTAATGTAAACTATAATACCAAAACCTACGTTAACTACCTGGATAATTTTATTAATGTACATTGATTAAAAAAAAGACAGAGGCCTAATAATATCTAACGCAGGTAGTATTATTTTCTTAAAGAAAAGCCGTTTAAGTAAAAAAAATATTTTCGCGAAAAGCCACATTCTAACAGAAAAATAAAGTTAACTAGTTATGCCTGTAAATAAATTGCCCTGAAACTTACGAGTGTATTAGCATTGAAGGTAGGTTGTTTAAGAAGTTCATAGAAGAAATTTATGGCATGCAAATGGAGGTTTACACGCTGTGACGCCTTATTTGCGCGCGGGCTTGGCGGCTCTAGCCTACGCTGCGGATAGCAAAATCGGACACCACGGGGACACGAGGGAGGGGACGAGGCGTGTGCCACAGGGAGGCCACCTGAGACCCAACTCTGATTACTAACATGTGAGTAGTCGATTACTAGAATGTATGAATACCAAACTAAATTCAAACCTATTCCAGAACTGGTTCAAAATGCAATTCCAATTCGACCTACATTGTAGCCAGCTTTTCTAGTACTGAAAAAACATGGATATATTGGACTTATGATTGGATTTATTCGTGTTGACAGACACAGGGGACGTTGCGTTTTATAGCTTCGTAAAGTCGATCTGTATTCATTCTGGATTATTTTGTGGAAAGGATTAAAATACTGGCCAATATTTTCCATTTTTCAGCAGTTAGTTTGGAAATTTAAAGTTTATTGGATTGGATTGTGGTTATATGCTTTTCATTTTAGTTATATCGGTGTTAATTAACTTAAAGAATATGATCAGCTATGCATGGGATATGGACGAATTGTTATTCAGAATAGACATATTGTACTTTATGTTCTTTGGGTTTTAGTCTGTAAACCAAAGTTTTTCATAATCTATCCAATGAAATTTGAGTAAAACTCAATAGTTATACTACTATTATTAATATTTTTTTAAATTTAAGGCAAGTAGATAACTCTTTTAAATAATTACAAACTTTTTGTTACATATCACTACTATTGGCATAGTTTGCTTTTATTCTTGAGAGCAATATAGGTGAGGATGAGGGAGAGGGAACATTGTTTGTGACAATCAACATGCCATCATGGCCGGAACACACTTTTACAACCCGACGTAGAATTCTCATGCAAATACTCATTTGGAGAAACATTTAAAAGTGCTTACCTCAGTCGCGACTCTTTTGCAAGCCCTGTGCGAAAGAGACTTTTGCGCGCGCATGCTCCGTCCCTCTCTCGGCTTAGGATGTGTGGGCGTTACAGTAAAGAAACCTGTAATAAAAAACATAACCTGTTGCGATATGATTTTCCAGGGTAGCCGGATACGACGAAGAATAATTAAAAGCCGTACAGTAATTACGAACTACGTAGTTTCTAGGTCATTTTAATATTGAACTAAATATCCGTGTAATCGATATGTACCTACGTAAACTCTACAAGTCTGTGATAAGACCTGTCAAACTGTATATGATTAGAATGTTAGGCTGTCAAATAGATGCTTCACAAAAATGCATGTAGCGCGCTACATGCAATCTTTTGTCATCCATCGGCGGAGATGAGAATGTTGAGATAGATGTGTGGTGTGACTTGAATGGATAAAGTGAGAAATGAGTATGTTACGGGAAGTTTGAAATTGGCGCCAGTGACTGAAAAGCTGAAAGGGAATCGTTTGGGTGGTTTGGTTGGTGATGGTGGTTTGTTTGGTGGTTGGGGTGGTTTGGTCGTTTGTAGGTCTGTTGGTATGGTCACCTGCGGTGCTATTCTCTAAAAGTCATTTTCATGGCGACGAGCTCGTTGCCATAAAAATGACTTAGAGAATAGCATAGCTGAAGAGGATGATTGATGATGATCAGGGATGAAACGTATGTTATTAAAATAGTTATGAATATACCTACATATAGATAGATGGGATTTGAGAGGGAGGCCAAAGAAAAGATAGATGAACTGAGATGAGGAATTACATTTTGAATGTAAAGGGAGTTACTTAAAGATTAGAAAAAAAAACGTGTTGCCCTGACCCCACGTAATATGGAACAAGGGTAGGAAGAAATCTTGAGAGAAACTCTCAAGATATATACAATTATACATATAGTCACTGTGTACGAGTATGTAGTGTGTTTTGTTTTCTATCAGAGGTTAAATCATCGGTGTACAATAAAACCGTTTCAAAACTTAAGAGTTAAATTATGTACCTATTAACTATATCAAACCTTGACAAACGATGTAATGTAAGTGTCCAATATTCATGTATTCAAGTTAACTCTAAAACCCATTAATTACACCAAAACATTTAGGTAAACTACCTACGTAATTACTTTAGTGTAACAACTCTTCTAAATAAAAGTATGAATCACGATAAACATCGCTACTTCGCATAATTAATGTACAAGTAATAAACACCTTACTATAAACCACTATCCCTAATTAAAGTTACGACTGTGGAAATCTCTTGCCTAAAGCTAATTTTACTTTGAATATAATGTTTCAGTTTTCATAACGCTTCGTTTCTGCGAAAAGTTTCTCGGCTCCTATTTCTCTCTGGAAATATTAAAACTAAAACCGAAGGGTTTCCGTTTGCTCATTTCCCTCGCTCTCTCTTTACCCTTAAAGGCTCCAATCACATCGAAATTCTTGGAAATTACCAATTTAATAGGAAACAGTAACGACGTCGAAATGTTTCATACGTATAAACGTGAACAACAGCTGTTGAATCGGAAATATTTGATTGGTATCCACCTTGTTAAAATTGAAAAGTTGTTTGCCTTGATCATTCCCGTATGAAACAAATTAAAAAAGGTGTGAAGTGTTGTTTATTTGATATAACATTCATTGTGTACGGACTGAAGTTAATATTTATATTTGTCTTCATATCTACGAGTTGATTGGTATATTGCGTATTCTGTGTGTTGGAAGTTAATACGTTTGAACGTATTTTTTAATTATAAAATATATACACTTTTAAAAATAAATATGAAGAAGTTACTTGCTATTCTAATAGAAAGCGATCAGCGCGTTCGCTTGATCGCTTTCTGGAATTAATCATAGTAAAGCTTGTTAGGCTACAGTTCTGCATCACTGGCGGGAAAGCCGACATTACTCTAATACCCAGTAGTAAATTTATTCTAATATCCCAGTACTAAACCAGCAGAGCCGCTAAAGCCTTAAGTACCAACAATAAAACGTTTCCAATAACGTTGTTGAGGGTAATATTCGCAGGAATAAGATTTTACTTGATTTCTCGCCTAGGGCTAAACGGATGCCAACCAGACGAAATCAGATAAGATTCTATAATTTTGGTAAATGAACAACAGTTACCTAATCTTTAGTAATAAATCAGAGTAAAATAGTATTTACAAGATAGTTAAGTAGAATCTAAAACTATATTATTAAACACAAAATTAGTTTTTTTTTAATTGATATAGACTAGTGCTTGACCGCGATCCCACCTGATGGTAAGCAGTGATACAATCGTAAATGGTGAGGCGTACTAGTTTATTAAGTTTAGTTTCTACTTATGTCCGTTATTAGTTTTATTCAAAAGCCCATAATGCTAAGATGGTATTAGACAAATTAAGGTGTGCATTAAATATGTAAGTGCTCTTTATTTTCTAAAAACTAAACAAAATATATTTCTTTTTAGCCTTATGTCTACTAGTTACGCTCCAATATTTATTCTGACAACTGCGACTGCCAAAGTATTGAGGAAAATGCTGGGACAAAAATTTACACAAGGAATAACGCAAACTTGTATTTTTAAATTCAAATCAATAGGAACCGAATGTTTGTTCGTGAGCTCGTCACTGTCCCGTCGAACACACCATATGAGCCTCTCTATAAATCGACCTACTTTTCTGCCGTGAATCTTGTGCAAACTTAGTAAAATAATTTTATAACACAATGAACCTTGTAGCTATAATTAAAATCGTTTGGCGAAATATTATATTAATATCAGAAACGCGCATATCTGGAAAAAAAATGGAGTCATCACATTCTTTGAGAAATCCTTATGTTGTTATTTAAGCGCCTTATTCAGTCATTCGTTTGTTTCATAGATATTCAGAAAGGAGATGACTTTTTTTTCTATGATTTGTTCCAAAGCCCGCTAGCAAGATATATGCCTGCCTACAAATATCTTCATAAAGTAAAACAATTAAAATCCACTACTTCGTAAATTAGTATTTTCATGATAGAGAATGTGAATCGTGCCTTGACTTGGCGTGCATCGGCTTAACGTATCTTACGTTAAACCGTTCGTCCCCGCTGTCATTTGTAGACCTTTGACAGACGTTATCGATAGCCTGCTCTAGGAATTCTGACACCAATCTTGGTAATGGAGGGTTATTTAGGTGGGAAATTATCCAATGACTTCTCCCGCTCTAGGGTGGAGCTCGTGCGTGTCAAACTTTTACTGACTAAAACCCCAATGTTCATTATCTACCTTGCGTTCCAGCACCCCAGGGTTCCCATTCGGACTACCCATGGTCCCAATAGGTTTCCACTTTGTTGGGCTACTTGAAACTATCCAACCGTCTTTGTTATTTAAGCAAAAAAATAATAAATAAACAAAGTCATTCAATCAAGTCAACATAAACTACCTACACCAAACTCATTATTCAGGCATCATTTCTCCTTAGATGGTTTAGACAGGTGGCCTTGATCGTTGTGAGGAACCTGGTCAGCTAATCCGCTCAGTAATGCGGGACCATTCTTGTCTAATGCTGCTTTCCTTGTGTATTCATGCATAGGATGATTAATTGCTTTGGTTGTCTTGCAGCACTAACCTACTGGATTTTGATTGGGAAAGGAGACCGATACCCTTCCATACAATCTTGGGCCTAGGTTGATAGTTGTTTGTAAAAAAATGAAACTGATGTCAGTTAATAGCTTATATATTTTTAACCATTTACAGAAAATTCTGTGGACCAAATAAATCAGAGAAAAGAGTTATAAGAGATTAAGTAAAAGTGAGGTTATGCAAGATATTGACATAGGTAATTGACAGTATTTGATGACACAGAATATGATATGTAACACAAAATAAAACATTTTTTATATTAATATTTTTTATTTATAAACGGCATGTAAACTAAAACAATTTACATTTCGAAGCATACTTCATTTTTGTATAACATTGCAAATTCTCGATTCATGAGTCAAGCCGTGGTGAAGTTGGTGACTGATTCACGATACAAGAGAACGACCGCTGCAGAGACAAATACAACGGTGGCCAAGTTGTCTTGATTCATCAGCAGACAATCTTTGAGCCAAATACCAGCAAGTTGAGCAAATATTGTAACTTCTGATCAACAAATTATGACCAACTAAGTGGCATTCCGTCAGTTTTGGTAGGTATTTAAATATTCTCCATGATTTTCGACCAGTTTCAGTCCATTTTTTTGTTAATATAACCAAAGAAGAGTATATTTCGGGAAGTTTTAAAATGGCGCCAGCGACTGAAAAATTGAATGGGAATCGTTTTTCTTGGTATGGTCATGTAAAAGAGTGATGAGTTTACATGTGTATAGAAGGAGAGGGAGGCCAAAGAAAAGATGAATAGATCGTATGAGAAGTGAGATAGAAGAAAAGGGAGTTAGTTATAGCGTGGGGAGTGACAGGACAGAATGAAAAAAAAACGTGTTGCGCCAATCCCAAATAAAACGATAGGAAGATGATAATGACAACGGAGAAAAAGAACGGTGAATGGTAATAGACGCTGGTTGATAAAATATGGGTTAAATAATTCCTACTTACAGGTTGTGGCGCTCATCATTGAGAGAAATCATTGACAGTATAGTTTCATCATCACGTCGCTGTTGGTTCAGTGCATTGCAGCAGTTATACTACAATTTGTACGACAATTTATGGTATCAATAATATATCCTTTCGATAAGTCGCCCGTAAAATCCAATATACTGCACCAAAGTCAAAGTTTAAATTGTTCGACACAAAGGTCTTAAATACAACTTAATTAAATTGCAAGTCCGAAGAAAGAAAAATTGAGGTCGACAGATATACTAAAGTATCAGTAAAATATTAGAAAATTCACTGAAAACGTAAATGCACAAAACAGAATTCAAAGAGTATAGACGAAAGTAGTGATTGAGCATGCGTGTATATCGAAACGAATTTAAAATAAGATTTAAAAAATAAATCAATTTGAGTATCGATTTCTTAGCTTAGCCGAACTAAATGATATCGATCTATACAGCCAAATTAATCCGAATCCGAATCGTAAATAAAATCACTGGATAGTACCACTTAACGATTTTTGTGTGTATCTCAACGCAAACTGACCAATGCGTAAAACTTCGAAAAAGCGTTTTCTCTTTATAAACAAACGTAACAGCAGAATAAAAAAAAAACAATTGGAATTGCGAAATTCAGATTTTTGTAAAACTCTATTGCACATTGAAATATATGATTAATATCATTTTTATTTTTAAGTGCTTAAGACTTTATTTACAAGATATGCATTAACGTATTTTATTTTACGGTTCATTGTAAGGCGTAGCGCATACGCTACTAAAACCGAATATTCAAAAAACCGAAACTGTATTATGAAGTCTGATATCGGATAAATATTGGTTTGTAATCAAAATCTAATAAAACGCTCATCTCTACGACTGATCACACATAGAGTAGAAAAGAGTATATACGTCAGTGTCATCACAAATTAAAAAATACCTTAGAATAAACCAGGTATACGAGCTCCTTGGAATATATTGTAGTAACTGACTGCTAACCTAAATAAAATAGGTTACTCACGACTAAAACTTATATTTTAGATATCTTATCTTCCGGGCACGCATAGCCCTAGTTATTTTTGTATTTTGAAATAGAAAATAATAACTAATTTTTTAAGCCATATTTCAACCCCTTACTATGCCTGGGCCTAGAAGTCCCAGTCTCCTTTGTATACCTACACAAAAACAATAATAATAATAGATAGTCGTGACGGCCAATGGATTAAAAGCCAAGAGCCTCGACCAACATCTGAGAAGGGCTCGCGAGAGGCAGTAGGAGGCGACTGCCTGCTGTTCCTCCTCATTCCGGACAAAGGCCTTTACCAGGGCCCGGTCCGAGAGTTTGTTGCCGCCGATCACCCCACGAGGACATGGCGCGGCGGTGCTCCGCCCGAGCGGGGCACACCTACTCCGTATACTCCACCGTGTCCTCCGTATGGTGTACACAATGGTGACACAAAGCCCGGGTGTCACTGACACCCGTGCGTTTCTACCACTTGAATCCCGTGCAGAAACCTCCCGAACTTACTTGTCCTGTGAGGACCTGCGTCATGTGAAAGGCGAGAACGCTGTAACGCCTTTCCGGTCACTCCTCAAAGAAGGGACCGACCGACCGAATTATGGCGGTAACCATAATTATGGCGTGCCCAACCTGCCTTTGGAAATACACATCACCACTCAGGCTGACTAATTGCCTGTTTCTACAAAGTCGAAGAATCGATGAGGCATGTCTCGAAGTATGTATAAATTATTAGCATACGCCCATGTGTGTACTGTAGTTTTTTAACAACATCTAGCGATTAATCAGCAGTGTAAACCACAGCGGTAGCACGTGGGCTAACAAGAAACAATTGCCTACGCAAAAGCCCGACCAAGCCCGACCAAGCTAGGTACAGTCAGCATCAAAAGTCGATGAACAGAATCAACATAACAAAACACCTGTTTGCCATAAAATGTGTTTCATCTGTTCACAATAAAATGTTTTGCTATGTTGATTCTGTTCATCGACTTTTGATGCTGACTGTACTAAATGAACCAAGTCGAGAAGACAATATAATGTGTAGGCGTACAGAATTTACGCATACAACATTGATAACTTATCAATAGTAGTTGAGGGTAATTTTGAACCGCCCGTGAATCTATTCAAGACTCGTCTGGATAATTTTCAGCCACCGTTTATCCTGTCTGGCAAGACTGATCTAAAAGCGATCATATATTATTAGATGTAAGTGGATAAATGGCAAGAGCCAAAGATGTTACAGAGGTACGATTCCGATTCCGAAAGATCGGAACTTCGGATGGATTTTGCACCTTTGATTCCAATTTCAGATCCGATAAATTTTGATTGGAACTTATATCGAAGTTACAAATTAACAATTTTATACTTGTCGTACGGGGAACAACCCCACCCACCCCACGTGCATTTTGTCGATTACTCTTTTACTAGTTATTTTGTTTCGTATTTGGAATGTTGTGAGTACGCTCTTCATTTATAATTATCATAGTTTCAATTAATTTATTTAAATTGTTAGTATTTGTATATAATTTATAATTGAATGTCAAAGTATTTCAAGGTAATGCTGATTAATTTTATAATTAATGTTTCATATCACGTTTCTGCCTTCTGCGATAAACCAAAATAAAAAAACTGGTTCCGAATTCGATTCCGATATAACGACTTCCATTTCTTTTGCGAGCAATGTGCCCTGCCCTCTGCCACTCAACTTTGGCGATTCTTCAGGCTAGGTCAGTGACCTTCAAAGGCGAGATTCTCAAGGATGCGAGACGTTGATACAGGACCGGTCGTTTTGTCGACCGTTGAAGGAGACCTATGTCCCACGGTCGACATATTTTGGCTATAATGATGATAAAACTATACTTCCGTTACATCCCCAGATAAATAAGTGGTTAAGTCGTAAAAGGTGTATGAAAACAAAGTAAGTTGTAAGCGGTGTAAGTTGTATGTTGGCAGAGCAACACTTTGCGATCCGTGACCCTGTATTAACACATCGAGGCGGATGGGACTCATATCATATAATCAAGTTATTTGGAATATTTTCATTTCAATAATGTTCACAAGATAAATAATAAACGTGAGACATACCAACTGTTGTTCATTTTTTTTACATTACAAATGTACTCTATAAAGAATTTCGTACAAGGTAATAGGATAGGTATAATGTTTATTTTATCGAAAATCATCGTGACATCGTTTAAAAAATATACAATTGTCGCAGCCGTAACATAAATCACGGCCTTATTGAATAATATTTCTGTAATTTAATGCGGCTAGAGCACGTGTAGGCTGATTCCGATTCAGCTGGAATAGAATACGCCGCATGTATGCGCACTTTGCATTGGTCAAAGCGGCTTAGTAACGCTGAGCCCGAATACAAACGGTCGCATCGTCTATAAGTCGTCGCTTTGTCGATAAGTCGTTGCTTTGAAAGTTTTTCTTCTTTTACTCTAGCAGTGCTGCATGGAAGGCTGCATGCCAACAAAAATAACGTCACAATTGACAATAATGTCACAACAAAGTGAAGTTAGGGAGTCCTCCAAAAAGTCATAGACAGAAATAGATTCAGTTCTAATATCTTGCAAATATTAGAGTTATTGTAATTACATATATCATATATTCGCCCCGCATACCCCGGCAAACCGTTGGAAAATAAGATAGTCGAAATCAATCTTTTGCAGATCTTTGACTGTCACGACAGTCAAAACAGGCGTCCAGATTGAGAAGCGAGTCAAGATCATCATTATTGATGATGCACTCGTCGACTCGAAGCTTCAAAGTCTTGAGCCGAGTTGCTAGCATATCAGTTTTCTACCGGTTGCATTTCGAGGAGTGTGCATTGAAATTGTATGAATAACCTAATTCCATCAAACCGGTTCCACCATCGGACCCGACATCAACGCCACCGGTACACGGTTGGCACCCCAACCATACGCACAAAATGTTTTGCGAATACATTCATTGTGCGTACAGCTAAACAGTGCACATTCTTTGCCAAAGTCTGTGTTTCGTGATAACTACAACCAAAGGATTTTTAAGCCAAGGGTGAATAGGTTACCTCTAAGCAAGTCTACTCTGTCAAAAGAGTCTATCAAGAATAATAAAACAAAATAAGAAAGTGGTTACAGGTACAAATACTGATACTAGTCTTGACCACATCTTCGCTTTCCTTCTAGTAAGATAGTGTTCAAGCACGTGTCTACCAATAATAATAATAACAAAGTTGTTACAGGTAGAAACCCAGATACTAGTTTTGCCCCGTGTTTTCCAGTTACTGGGTTGTAGAAGTTACATAGGCAATCACTCTATAACAAATCAGTTGGACTGGAAGCCCCCAACATAGTTGGGAACAGGCTCGACAGAGTGATTGATTATACCTATGAATGGCTGCCCGACACGTGTATCTGTAATCGATACGTAAATAAATGCCAAAACAAAAGAAACTCTTTGGATTTTCATGTATAAAGTCGAGAGTTGATAATCATACAACACAATCACACAATACTGACATTGATGGAGGTGTCTCCTTGTAGTAGGCCATTTAAAACATGATAAGTTTTCAGCTTCAAAATGTTTGCTTAGCACAAACATTTTGTAGTTGAAAACCACGTAGTGTTGGGGAAATCTTTAAAACTTTGATCATTTTTAAGATTATAACTTCTAAACGGTAAATCCTTTCGAGGAAAACCCAATCGTTTTATTTTTAAAGTAACCTAAATATGCTACTATTTGATTGAGACTACATTTCTATAAGTTTAATGGATCTTGAGAACAGTGAAAGACCAGAGACGGCGGCGCGCCGAGTTACGCGCGAGCCTCTTGGGAGGAGTTGACAGGGTCCGCATGTGTACAGGCGTGCCAAAACTTGGCCAGGGAGCATAATAATATGCGCCAGCACTCCAACACCCCAGCCACACATTCAGTAGCTACAGAACATCATGTTATAGGCTGGGGCCACACATTCGGTAGCTACAGAACATCATGTTATTTTAGCCTGACAGACACTTGCGAGCGCCTCGGGGCGGAATACATCCACAAACATTTTTACTGAAAAAAAAAATCTAAAAAAGTAAAACCGACTTAAATGCAAAATACTCTAAAAACTGCAAAATAACTTTAATTTCGGAAGTCTGTGTTTCTATAATAATTTTGACGCATTTTATTCCTATTATTATTATTTTGGCTCCATCATAGGTACCGTCGAACTGATCTAATCAGTTCGAAGGTACCTTGTAGCCAGAGTGCATCTTATGATAATTCTAATAATCCTAAACACGGCTAAGATACATTAATTTCTTATAGAATTCCGGTGCCTTCCTTTCGGACCTTGATTCAGATAAGTTCGATATTCCCCTTCTTTCTTCAGTCAATCATTGACTACAGGTATAAACAAAACAACTGTACGTGTTACGATAGTTCTGCTATGATCCTATGATTTGATGATATGATCCGTTTCATATCATCGAAATTCATAATAAGATGATAACAATATTTCTATCGGACCAACTCGGGAGTATAATCTTACAAATTTTTTTTTTTTAATTTTACAGACAAATCGGGGAACATTAAAAAAAATACATACAGCCGAACATAATAATCTCCTACATTTTGGAGTCCGTTAAAAAAAATGGACACATTAATGGTCCAATAAGAACAGCAGTGTTATGCTTTTAACCTCAAAACAGTAAATAAATAGCATGATATTAAAAAGTCATAAGAGCTTAGTGTCTACATTGCGTAGCCATTCGCTCGTAGCAACTTGCTACGACTTTTCGTAGCAAGGTCCGTAGTACCTTACTAGCGTAGCATTACTCTCGAAAATGTTTGTATTGGTTGTTTATTGAAATTGAAATAGTTGTATCGTGAAATGTAAGATTATGAATGATTCTGTAATTTTCTGCATTTGTTCTATTAATTGTGTTGTTGTTTAATTTATTTGTGTTTTTTTTTCAATTTTTGTTATTTATCGTTGCGTGAAATATTATTTTATAGTCAAACTGAAGACGAGTTTATAATAATGGTTTTTTTAGTTTTCATTGTCGTTTTTGTGTTTTGATGATGTCATACTGAACATTTCACACACGTTCATTCTCGGCATCCTCGCTAAGAACGTAACAAGGTCTGTTGCAAAATCGAAACAATATTTATGAAATTGTGATTTTATTTATTCAGCCTTCAGATAAATGGATCGATTGGTGCAAGAATCCTTGATTTGACATGTGATGTCCAACGTCCCATTTCGAAGTCAAAATTTTAAATTTCATATTTACATGATTGCGTAGACGTCCGGCCGCAGCAATACTTTTTGAAATTGAGATTTGTTTTTTTCTTCGAACTTAAGATAGGTATAAAAAGATATATAACACATTTATTTTGGGATTCGCATCATTTTGTAGTTATTTATTCTGATAATGCCGCCAGTTTTTTCGACACATTACCTCGACTGATATTTGAAGGAGTTTTATGACGCAAGTTGTAGATTGTTTTTTGGTTTAAATTTGTCCAGAGATATATTTTTTAGGTGGGAAATAATCAGATCATCTGAATTTCTTCTCCCGCTCTTGGGCGAAGGCGTGTCAGACTTTTCCTGACTACAACCCACTCCTTTGTTCCTTCTCTGCTTTCGTTCCAGGGTCCCGGGTTATCCATTCTGAAGCAAACCCATGCTGGACCCAGTCCAGAGATATTATCATTTCAGAGATATTATTTTTTCTTCTCGTTCTTATAGTTAAAAAAGTGTGTCTTCTAAACATCTAAATAGTGCTAAAATACGAGTATTTAGCGACGGTAAATACAACTTCAACTTTTATGCTGTTCCATCCTACATTTGAAAACATTCGTTGCACTTTGCTACGACACGCCGACGCCCGTGGTAAAGCTTTTTAAAAATCAACGTTTGCTTTTAGATTAATACCCCTAAAAGGTGTGTACAGTTAAATGCCATCTATGTTTGTAAAATTGTATTTTACCGAACAATTTTTTGCTCTGGTTTGGTCACTATATTATTTGAGGGTGCTTTCCATCGTCCATCCATCATCATTCGTCATCGTCCACCGTCGACAATATTATAGTCGATTGATGATATTGTCGACGATGGGGCACGCTTGCCTATAAGTAACCAATTCACTCTTAACCTAAAAAGGTTATAGCTAACAGGAAACACAAACTCCGGCGGGGCATTCCACTCCTTGGCTACGCACAATCATGAATGTTTACCCAAAACGGTTTTATGAGGTATGGGTGGGAAAACGCGCACTTTAACACTTGCCATACGTTGGTGACATTCGCCAACTGTGACCCTCGGTGTGACCCAATTAGTGACGCATATTGCTTGACCTGTAAATATGTCAAACGGACTACGTTCGATCGAGTTATATATTATTTAAATTAGTTTTTGTTTACGAAAGCTTCGGCACTGTTCGAACATCGAAAATTATTTAACGGGAACGCACTTCCGGAATAAAACAGAATCCTAAGTAAAACCTGAATCATCTTTTACCTGTAACCCAAATTTCACCTGAATGCTTAACAAACATTCAAATATCCAAATACACAGACTTTCACATTTATGATATTAAGTAACATTGCCCGCTATTTAAATCCTATAATCCGCTATTTAATTCTGTCTTTCAATATACTAGTTTCTTGCACTCAAGTAAAATATTCAGGTCGGCGGCGCCACTGGCACTGAAACATTTAAAGTTCTTCAGTAACCACTATCTTAGCAGCCGTTCCCGTCACTCCAATTAAACTTTCGAAATCGACTGAGTTATTGAAGAATTAATTTCTTTAATAACGGGAAAATAACATCGAGCGATCGTTTTCAATTACGGGGTCTTAAGACTTGAATTGAAAATGGATTTCCTTAACGGGGGGACTAATTTTAGAACGGGAACTTGCGTAGAACGGGCTTTGTTCAGCCGAGCAGAAGAGCTTGATAGACGGCTGCGGCTCGATTTCGCGCAGTTCCAATCTCGTGTAAATTGAGTCTAGCATACTAGGCCACCTAGGTACTAGGAAACACAAACTGCATTCCGAGAGTTAAACAACTTCAGCATCTACCTCTAAAACCATCTGAAGCCATACTTATTGAACTTCACTATACAAATAATATCTACAGCACAATTTTATTAAAAGGTTTAAAACTTTACTCTCGCTTTTCCGCGAAAATATTTGCTGTGGTTGTCTTTAAAAAAGAAAATATTTCCTTTGAACTTTTAACAAAGAAAATATTTTTTTGAAGCTTACGTTCTCTTCTGGTATTTAAAATTTCTTTTCGTATTTCATTTAAGTTATCAAATGTAGGGAGCAAATGTCAGACGCAGTCTAAGTGCACGAAACAAGCGCGTGGGATAAAGCCGAAACCTTACCGACCGAAACTTATCAGATATTAATTATTCTCGGTTGGGTTTTAATGAACTATCTATAATTAACTCTAAGACTGCGCCACAGTATTCATTTTGTGCTTACCTCGAGAGCGGCTTATGTTTGTCTTTACAAAACAGCAATTATTTAATACGAGTATAATACTTTATACCCGTATAAAATAATTGTACTGTACGAGCTGCCCGCGTGACGGCAGAAAATTATCTCATTGGAACATACTCCCGTTATAAAAAAGATCCTATGTGCTATTCCAGGATATGGTCCACCCGTGTAAAGAGTTTCATCGAAATATCAAAATCCTTCTTCTCCTTCTACCTGGTGTTAATTCCGGCTATTGCCAGGGTCCGCCTAATAATGTCGTCATCATTATCATCTATCTAGCCTTCTCCCAATTATATTGGGGTCGGCTTCCTGTCAAGCCGTATTTAGCTGAATGCTACCAGCGGCTGCCTACCAGACCTCCACAACTCAATAACTGGGGTAACACGGTACTTCATGGCAAGACTGGAGTCAGATTTACTGGCTTCTGACTATCCGCAACGACTGCCAAAGATCTACAAATGACTGCCGGGGCCTACGGTTTAACGTGCTTACCGAGGCGCGAAGGAAACTCGGTATGTTAAGATGGCCACCCATCCACAGACCAACCAACTATTATTATTTAGCCACGAGCTCCTTATATATACATTTTAGTAATGTACACAAGTAATATCAAATAAAGAAATATCATAATTCAGTAGTTAACCTGTAGGACCCCGTGGCACGAAAAAAGATCAACAAACGTCCATAAATACAAAATAAATGAAGTTTAGTTAATAAATAATTTATTCTGTCTCGATGTTAAAATCACATAACACGTCTTGTTTAATAACTTGCCCTTATGTCAGATGGAGGTAAACATATGGAAATGTATGGAAATCTTATGGAATGCCTGCTATCGTGTTCGTTTCATGCCGCATTCCCTAAGACATTGTGAAGCTTCTGGGAATAAAGTTGTAAGCGAAACGATTTTTCTTCATTGCTTAGGTTGTACTGTGTTGTATTATTTATTCCATGAGCTCGACGCGAATGGTGTTGAAGCTAATTCCTTCCAACACTGGTCACGGCAGTATTTCAATTCCTGTTTGTAACTTCGAAAAAGTGCCAAAAATCCAACCAAAATAAGTGAAAAGGCAACGAAACGGTGATTGTGTGTGACTCGCTCTAGGCCAGCTTTTTGCTCGTTACGGTTAACCCAAACTGCGCGTTGAAGTCGCAACGCTCTTTTCAGTACTCTCGAATGAAATGACAGCCCTTTTTATTAAATAAAAAAGTTAGAGAGCAGAGTGCAGACAAAGGCTTCGCGTTAATCCTTCAGGAGCACTCGTATTTTTATTAATACCAGTTAGGTCCGTGTTTGCTATGCAAAAATGCTTGTTTTCTTTTAGAGTTTTACTAGCTATGATTTTCTAGAAATTACAGGTTTTTTTAATGTTGTGTTTCTGGAAAGACAGACCGTAGCTATTTTATAGCTTCACCGAACTACTACAGTTCGATGGATGAAATAAAAAAATATTATTGGTCCAATGTCGTGTTTCAAGACGCGCTCGACAGTTTAGGTATCGTAACGTATAAACTGCTTTCATCAATATCAAGTATGGTCATACACCAGGACAACAGATCAGGTGTAGTAGATGTATCACTAGTTACACCTGATATTGGTGAAGGCAGTTACTGATGGTTGTCCGGATTGTAAATTGCACTGCAGTAGAACATGATCCGCACTAGGGCGATAAATCCAATATTGACATATACGTAGGCCTATGAAACGTGATTGCAAATATGGTTTACTATCCAACATACCTAAAAGATGGAAATTGGATAAGTACTTACGATTTATTTGGTGTAAAAAGACGCTAAACAAAGCCTAAAAAACAGAGATATTAAAGAGCAAAAAGTACGTAAAAATTGAACTATTCTTTAAATAACACAGCCTCGGTAATATACTAACGTTGCACACACCCATTTCACAAGGAAGACATACCGAAGATAACTTTTATATTAAAAAAAATGTAGACGTGGTGGCTACGTTGCTGAGTAAAAATTCATTGATGCTAATTAATGAATTTTGACATAGTGAATTACTGGACTAGAAAAATTATAATAAAATAAATGAGCTTCTTTCAGCAGCTTCGGCGAAAATTATACCGTGGGAACAACGGGTGGGAACATACTCGTACTCCCGGGTTCACAAATATCCTTAGTAACTAATCCGAGACATGGTTTGCCCGCGTGCACAATTCACCCAAATCAGTCAAACTACCGAGACGTGAAGAGGTATCAGATAGACAATCAAACAAACAGTTACTTTCACATTTAATTAGCTTTATATTACAATATTTTTTTTATTAGGAAATTGTTCCAAGGAAACAAGTTCCCGGGATATAAAGTATTCTACGAGTGTGTTATTCCACGACAGTTTTCAGGCGTGCAAAGTTTCATTCAAATCCGTTTAGTCGTTTGAGCGTGAAGAAGCACCCATCAATATACTTAACACACTTGTAAATACACTCAAAAAAAAACAAACCTTTATTATATTAATGTGATTATAGATTTTACAAAAGCAAAATGCTATCTGAAATGGAGTTATCCGTTTATTATTGTGAGCCTGAACCATTTTGTGAGCGCCACCGCAGGCGCGCGTGCCGTCGGTTCACCATCGCTGTGCCGCACAATGCTTTACCAATGCATATTGCAAAATTCCTCACAATTTTTACTATAAACTCAGACAGTATTTATATAAAGTTTTTGATATAGTTATGTATAAAACTGGAGAACGGCTTTCGTTATGAGTGTACATTCTACAAACAGAAATAATAAGCGCGTGTTAATAATTAGCCATATTACTCCTGGAATATCACTCCGTTTTCAACGACTAAAACTTAGTAACAACTAGATACTACCTGAGTTTTTTTAAGGTCGGAAATCATCCAATGAATCGCTCTAAGACAAAGTGGGAGGACGTGTCAGACTTTTACTGACTAAAACCCACTTCTATGTATTTTCTTTGCCTTGCATTCCAGGACTCGTAGTTATGCAAAAATGAAATAATGGCCTCAGTAGGCTTCGATCCTTATACGATTTTGCTGACATCTTATTATAATAGTGAAGGAAGAAAATTGTTTCAAGGAAACATGCTCCCGGGATAAACAGTATCCTACGTTTTATTCCAGAACATGGTCTAGCCATGTATCAAGTTTGTCATAATCTTTTCAAAGTAGGTAGAGGTACTCGTAACTTATTTATTTCCTCGATAGTGTTCTAGATCATTTATCGTTCCAATTTTTTTTGTATTTCTGCGTATATTTCAATAGACTTTAAAATATATTTAATACAGTGCTTTCAAAAGCCAGACATGCCATTGTAGAAATTCTCGTCGGACATAACGAGTTCGATGCTGCGGCCAATTAAGACTCTTGTCAAGGATTTACTCGGAATCAGTAAATGGGAAAACTACGCTTTAAAAAAAACTGCTGGTGTCTTTTATTATGTGCAAAGTATATTGACAGAAAATGGAAGAAAAGAAACACTCGCCTGAAACACAGGATGTCATAGTTAAGGCATGTAACGCTTGTGAAATTTACATAGAATCAAGAAAAATGTGTTAACTGTATTAGGTACTTTATTTTTTAATAAATTTTATAATTATTTATTTACATTGATGGCACATTTTATCATATCACAGGTTCTACGAGTATCAAAGAGCATACTAGTTTATTCGTAGAAAGCACATCTACACATAATCATACTCTATTTTTATAAATACGATCAGTAATTGTATGCTAATGAATAGTTATTAATTAATTTTCGCACCGCGGTTTCACACGCGTGGTGTCAGAAATTTGTGATATATCTTTATAAATTGTATATGTTGCTCTGATTTGTAAGCTACATTATTGTGAAAATTCATAAATATCCATTCTGTAGTTTTTACATGAAAGAGCAACACATATACAAACATCCTCACAATTTTCGTGCTTATAATATAAGTAGGATTATGAGGTAGCTTTCCTGCAAGCTGTTTGCAGTAACAACTTACAAGTTTATAATTATAATAGACAAAACTTACAGATTTCAGTAGAATCTGTAATCCGGTCTTTACGATGTTACAGAAATATGTTTGTAAGAACACTAAACCAACGTATTAATCAATGTCATCCAAATTCGTGTAGTTTAGAAGAACTTGGAGCAAAAGGTTAAGTCAAGGCTGAAACTTTTCCACCGTCTTGTCGCCGATTGGATACTTATCTTGTGCAAAATATACAATCACGTGAGTATTGATTTTATTCTGTCTCTTACTTTTATAATCAGAAACTCTTAATGAACCACTTTAGAAAAGATAATTTATAATCGCATTACAATTCTAAAAAGGTTGCCTTTATTCGGTAGGGGAAGTTCTGAAAAGGAAACCCGTGGTCCTCGAACCCAAAGAACTCAAAAGGCAACTAAAATACTCAGGTGAGGTTTAAGCCGAAAAAATCTGTTACGCTCTCTTCCACCCTAGAGTTGAAGAAGTCAATGAAATCCAAACTAAAAAAGAATAGGGAAAAAGGTCAACTTATAAATATAGTTCACCTACGTTGCTTTTGCAGTATCCTACAGTTTTTCAACGCGTAGGAGCTGTACGTTGTCGTGGTATTGAACCCGTATTTCCGTACTACGAAAATAACACATTGACAAAAAAGTTTAAAACCCGTGACGCTAGAACGAAGGCAAAGAAGGAATGGGATGGGGTTTAGTCAGTTAAAGTCTGACACTCCCTAAAGTAACATAACATAACATATTTTCTTTTTCTTCCATCAAGGTGCCTTACAAACTAACATTATATATCAAGTCATCATCATCTGCTTAGCCTTTTCCCAACTATATTGGGGTCGGCTTCCAGTCATATTATATATCAAGTAATACAAGTATTCCTTTGTGGGAGACTGGTGTCTGCACTAGGAAATCCAGTCACACAGATTACCAGCACCCCTCCCCCACAGACAGTACTTATATCCTTAAATAAGGTCCTCAACTCATTCTGATGATTCCCCATCTTCAAAAAAATAATATAAAAAGCTTAATTTTAAATTCGGTAAATAGCTGTGAATTAAATGTTGTGAAGCAGCTCTAGTGGCGCTTCTGAAGGTAAAGAAGAGACTGTGAGCGACGCAAGGCCGACCTCGTTATGGAAACGTCGCCGCCACACTCCAAACTGTAACTAAACTTTATGTACGGTTGTACCGACATAACTACACTGAATGGATGCTTACATTCAAGCGGGAGAGACAAAGGATTTTATTTCTACCAAATTATTCTACTTTGTATATTCGGGCATAGGAGTAAATGTTAATATACACACATACTTATAAAGAACTAAAGTAATAAGTAACTTTGGAGGAGTATTTCGACGCCTGAACGTATATTGTGCTTTTTGTGTTATATATGTAGGTACTCGTACGTAGTGTAAAAGTATAGTTTAGTTAAAATTAAAGTTCGTACGTAGAACGTAGTTTGTAAAATTATAGGTAACTTAATAAGTCTAAATACAAAGAAAGGATTTTATTAATCAAATAAAACATAATTATGTAATTGATATAAAAAATTCTAATAAATAATATAGCTTAAAAGGTTAAATATACAAACTGAAAATAACAATAAGTGGAAATGCGTGTAAAAAAAAACATAGGGCATTAAATAACAGGATAAAATCATATTGAAAAGATGAAAATAGAATCGAATAAACTCAAATATCAGCTATTTGAGTTTATTCGATCCTATTTTCCTTTTCCTGTCGTTCTAAAAAAGTTCGACCTAGCTATTTGCTAATATCTCGAATAACTCGAGCAGCACTTGGACCTCTTGGCCTTAGTTTTTCAACTCCAAACGGTTCAAACTTATAACTAGCGAGGAAAAAGGAGTCAACCCACTTGATGATGAAGGATCGAAGTTCTTTAAACACCTCATTAATTTAATAGTAGTACTGGTTTAGTGGACAAGGCAGGACAGGTCGTTGTCGCTTGGGAGGCCTATGTCCAGCAGTGGACGTCTTTTGGCTGAAATGATGATGATGATGACTGGATTAGTTACTAGACTGCTGTGTGCATTTGTTCTCTCCCACAGGCCAAACAAAAGCCTTTCTTACTTCAACTTTTCACACTTTCACACTTCTTGTTGAAAAAAACATATAACATAACATCAAATATATCAAAAGAAATATAACATCAAATACGAATTTAAGAATACATGGCATAAATACTTAATGTTAACCGCCCGAAACTGTCGACGCCAAATTTGTGCTTATTTTAAGAGTAAGATACAAAGTTAGGTGTGAAACTCTGTCATATGAATATAATATTAACAATCAGGTCACCTCTATTTTCACTCTTTCGAATAACCAAATACATACCGAAATACTTTTAACTTTTATTTGTATTTTGACCTAACTCTTTTTATGTTGAGCTTTGTAGCTCAAAATAACGCTAGCGCTGTGGTTGTCCACAGCGTTACAAAAACTAGAATAAAACTGAAAAAAAAAATACATCCTATATTCTCTCTCGGTGGCTTCATACCGTTCCTTTGCCAATTAATATAGCACTAGTGAAATATAAGTTTCTCATATTTTGTGAATGGGGTCAAAAAACATTCGCTCTACGCAAAAATTAAGCAAAGAAACACAGAGACGTAGGAAATATATTTCCGCGTAGTTTATGTGCTACGAAAATAAATCGCCGTTTATCCTGATATATCTGATAATTTAAAAAAAAATACAGATGTAGGTAGATACAGTTACACAGATATTAACCTGTCTTATTGAACACTATTTCAAATTAAATATTGCAAAAGTTGCAAATTTTCCATCGCCTTCTCGATTTCGTCATAGCTTATGCTAAACTTAGATAAGTCACAAACTGTTAGTGCTCGCTAGTTGACGCATGTACCGAAATAGGTCGAGACAGGTTGCTAGGCTGACGAGCTAACACCTTCGTCTGTAAGTAAGCAGGGTGGGCGTATTGATTCTAACGATGGACAAAAGTGCAGAGAAAAAGGTCCCATTAATGTTTGAATCCCCGACCGGTCCTATGAGACCGCGCTGTTATTGTTTTACTATTGTGTCTCGTTTCGCGGGCATGTCATAGATTAAACGATATGTGCTCCCTTTTCTATTAACGTCTTAAAATCATCATGATTGCCTAACATGTCGTCAAAAAATTGTCCAGGGCACTAGATAAAATTTATTTATAGTAGGCTATTTGGCGTTATACTCTTAAAACACAATTAATGTTTCACATACATCTTATTTATACACCACATTTCGTGGATTAAAATAATTACGTGATCTAGCCATAGAAAGCTTAAAAAAACATTAAACAAAAAAATACAATGTACTTCAATACAAAAAAACAACACTAAAAAGTCCGAAATAACTTTAATATTGGAAATCGGTGCTTCTGGTTTAATGGTTTAATATTTAAAACTGACTTTTTATTTTTCTGTACATGTTCAACGATTGCCGCACTCTGAATAATTTATTATTAATTTCGTTAAAACAAGTTAAGTAAAAACAGTTAACACTTTGTAAAAAGTTTTAAATTATTTATTTTTTGTTTGATACACTTTTAACCGTAGTCTCTACATCTCATGATAATTCTTATTAGGCCAAAATCTGCTAGGATGCCTAATTTGTTTCATTATGAAGCCCACCTTCTCCCTTCCACCATCAGTTCAGTTTGATGGTGCCTTATAGCCAAAGTCCAACTCATGGTAATTCTAAAAGGCCCAAACCCGGGAAGGATACATTGAGTAGTTACGAAGCACCGGTGCTTATTATCTGGCTTTATCATCATCAGATCAGTTAGATTGTACCAGTTTCAACATAGTTATGTTGAAACTGGTCCGAACCATGTCAAAGTTACTGGTCATTTCTTTTTCACCAAAGCCTGCTTCAAACTTCGTCAAATCATAGATTTTGACTGTAGTTCTCAATTAAAGTATAATTATATGGTTTTCTATAATATTTGAAAAGTTCCCTAAATTCCGCAAAGATCCCATAATCAGAACAAGTTTATTAATGGGACCAATCTAAAAGCATGCTCTTATAAGTGAAAAAAACTTTTGAGGTAACAAAAATAAAAAACAACATAAAACCAAATTGAAAACCTCCTCCATTTTCCATTTAAAATTCCTGAAAGCCATAACACCACTTACAATGGGAAAGAATAAAAAAGCTTGACCAATAAGTATTTAAAATCATATACTCGTAAGATAGGGAATATGTTTGCTATTCACGGCTTTAGAATCCCGTAGTGATGCTAATATTCTCTATCGGCGGTGTACAAAGAATTCATAGAAGCGCCTCTCTTTGTGGCGCGCCATACAAAAGATCTGCTAACAAAAGACGCGAGCGTGCTTATAGTAAGGTATATTTAAAAGCCAAGTGCCTGTCTAACAATAAGTAAAGCTCATATTTTATTCCATTTTTCCACGCACATAATGGACACATCAGACGACTACTTAATGAAAACAATCGAAACACGTAGATAATGTTCCTCACAAGAAAGCACTCAGTACAAGATTGAAGTTGGTTATTTTTGCAGCACCCACCTGTTGAAAGGCGGAGCTCGACTCAATAGGCTAATACAACCTACCATTAACTTCAAGAAGCCACCATTAGTACAAACAGGCTTGCCACTTATAAAATCATTTCAAATTTAACTTTTCACTATGACTGAGTTAAATACTTTCAAATAAGTAATATCATCACTTTAAAGTAATTAAAACAATTTGACTCGTGAGCTATTATACCAATTTGTTAAAAGTCTTTTCAATACTGTAAAGCTTGTCTGTGTTTTGTAATTACCTTTCTGTTTGAAGGGTTCTCAACAGGTCAGGTTCAGAGAATCAAACTGTATGGACTTGTTGAGTATTAGATATAGTTATATTAATTATTGTTCAATATTTGAAACATAAAATGAGATACTATCTAAATAAAGAGCGAAATATTCTGACGAAATCCGTTAAATCAAATACGCGAAAGCTGACTAGTTTCTAAAACTCAAACAATAAATATAGGGAATGGTAGGACGAGATAAACAGCCGATAATAATCATAATCATGATAAAGCTAGCGCGAACTCGAACCGTATGGGTATTGAGTGGCGTCCATCAGGAGCGTCATCGTAAAGCGGCAGACAGTTTCCAATTTAAACTATAACTACGATGATTCGCTTTGACAGGTATTAGTTTTGGAAATAGACTCTATTGCAAGGAGCACACGAATTGTAATTGAAAAGGATAACGCGAGATGGGCTGCACGTGCGCGGGCACCAGTTCGAGAAGGGATTAAGTCGTCGTCGCGAGTAGAGAAGTTAGGGCATTTTGTTCATGGTGATAAGAAGTTTGATGTGGGCGGGGTATCGATCGGCGCCGAGCGAGTGCGCGACCACAGCTCCACGGCTCCTGGCAGTAAACAGAAAGCACGCCGTCAGCACTATCAGTGGAGCGGCCGCGGGATGCACACGCTCATCGTTCTGCTGCTCGTAGCCGCCGCCGCGTGCGCTGTCCCTCGCCCTCTCGGTAAGTTTACAACTTAATGTTCACTTAAACTCACACTATTCTAATTAATATCTACTTATTCTAGCATATTTATCTGCCGCTGATAAGCATTTCCCGTTTACTTTTGTGTTACAGCCGCGAATGTATGTGTATTTAAAAAATATTTTATGATTTTGTTTTTTTTTTTTTGTTAAATATTAGAAATATTACCCTTACCCATTATTTAAATATTGCGCTATTATATATTTTGTTTTTAAGTGTTTTATACCTGTTTAAAAATGTGTAGTTACCGTCGCCGTGTAGTTACTGTCGCCGCTTAGTTAGAAATATTTGTAAGTTGATGTTAGTTATTGTGAAGTTTGAAGTGTTTAGATTATTTGGTGGAGAGCTATTTCTAAGCTTTATTGCATGAAAGATGTCGTTCCGAGATGGATTAGAATTAGAGCTGAGTTTATCTGTTGTGTCAATCCCAAATTGATGTTGTGGATAACGTCTGCGGAAGCCTCGCGGAGGTTTTCGCAAACGTTTAGGTTTGCGTTGTTAGGTGTATTTAAAATAAAGGAAAGTCAAATATTATTTGTTAATTTGATCTTCGCTTATTTTTAGAAACTGTACTAATGTAAGTAGTGGTAGTAAAATAAAAAAATCTGTATTAACGTAAGTAGAATAGAAAATAATTATAATTGCAAGGGAATTGAGACGTGCTTTTAGCGTTAGTAATGTTTTACATTGGTGATAAAATACGCCGTCACAACTTCCTGGTCGTAGCTATTGTTTAGATAGATGTTACTTAGATTTTTGTTGTGATTAGTTAGATGTGTTGTGATTTATTGTGTGTGTTTTGTTTTATTTGTATTTGATTTCATAGATTTCTTTTAATTGGTTATTATTTATTTATGTGTACTGGAAAGTTTCCATTTTACTTCAGAAATTTTTAATCATAGCTCTACGTCTATGATTAAAAATGAGTCACTAGTATTTTTTTAATGAGTCAATATAAAAACTTTCCAGTTTATGTCCTTATATGTAATACCCAGTGTAAAACACGAATATTATAATTATATAAATTTAACAATCTTTGGTATACCAAGAATACTCACAGACATATCAAGTTATATTTGTGTCACTCACGGAAAAAGGGTTTTAAAGCAACAAATTAATAAGTACAAAAACCCATACAAGAACATTTAGCTGAAACAGGCATAAAAAATCAAAAACAGTCCTTGCCTGAAGAAATCAGCATGCAGATATTTCTACGAGCTTTACAGTAAAAAAAAAAAACAATAAACTGTATTTTTCTTTATTTTCGTTAACAGTTTCTTACCGTATCGTATCCAAAGACTCCTGAAAAATACTTTCAAGAGTTGAACCATCACGATCACGATTATGATATTTAATTATTATGGTCAATATAAAATATTAAAACTTAATATTAAAATACCTTAGATTCATTAAACAGTTAAAATCTTTGACATTCATCTCATTTCGGACATTTTCCTCACGACGAGACATAACTTTCGCATTATATTACAAAATTTGTCCTAAACAAGTACAATATTTAACGTTGCTATTATGTAACAAAGATTTTGGGAAATCATTATATAATTTGTAGATTACGATTATTTCTATTGAGATTTTGGGTACAATATTGACTGGTCTACACTGTCACATCTGTTAGGGCCTGTTTCACAATGTCCGAGTAGGCACTACTCACTGAATAAATTCAAAAATGGAACAGAATTTGTAAGAAATTATCTGCCAAGTAAGATACTCGAAACTTAATCATAGGTGGTGAAACAAGCCCTTAATGTTATAATTTGACAATATTGTAAACTCAATATTTTTTTAAAAGAGTAACTTTCCATGGAGTTTCTTGCCGGTTTTTCTCCATAGGAAACTAATCATTGGAGCCGAGCGTTAACTTCTGACGTTTTATAAGCGCCCGCGTGACACAAAAACATTTTTGATTTGATTTGAAAGACCTTGTCAATAAAGTATTTAAAATCAACACAAAACGAAAAGATATAATGATTTTCAGTATATATATAGAAAGGGATGGCAAGCATTGTACAAGTATAAACATACCCGTAGGTAAACCTAAAGAAAGAGGTAAATTTGTTTGGTTTGTTTTGAAGAATTATCGCGCCTTTCTAAATATTGTGGAACGAAAAGTGTGACAATATAACCAAAATTGTTACGGTTACCAACGTTGTTGTTGGAAAATGGAGAACGTTTTCAACACAAAACAATAGCTGTGCCTATGTTGAATCTTTAAACAATACTTTCCACAAGAATAAATTGTTTTTACACGACTGCCCAAAAATAGAGTGTTGTCGTACTTAAAAAGCTTCAATGGGACAAGTCTAAAATCTTAAATTCTTTAAACATAGAGCCATTCATAACATTTCTTGTAAAATAAAAATAAAATGCATCTCTAGGTAAAACTTCAAAATCTTGTCATTCAAATAGATATCTGATTGTATTTAACACAAATAGCTTATAACTGATAGATGCAATACTTTGATTTATCGAAAGAAAAAAGGGTACGATTCAACATTCCGATTGACGCAGCGCAAGAAGTGGAAATAAACAGCTTCTTGAGCTAAGCCTGAGCGCCGGCTTATTACTCTGATTGGCACAAATGGAAGCTCTCCTGGCCGGGAGATTACCACTAAATATTATTTGAGTTCAGTGAGATGCTTTCAAAATATGGTTGGCCATTTTTGCACTTAAACACCGTCAATTTTGTAAGATTAAATTATATTTCATATTACGTCTCTGACCGCTGTTAAAATCTAATGCCAGAGACTTTTTCTAGAAGGTAGAGTTCGTTGAGTTACGGCGTCATTTTGGTTCTGATATTGTGGTTAAATATTTACCACGAGATCCAGATTTATTAGTAGAATATAATATATATAAATACACAATTTATATTCTGCTTACTCTTAGGTGGCTAATCCTGCCATTTCTAATATTTCTAAGGGAAAATGAATAAAAAATCTCATGTAATTAATCATTTGAGTAGAAAATGATCACGGGATAGAAGTGCAAAGACAATCTTAATGAAAGAAATGAGAACGAAAATGCGTAGATAGCTCATGATCCATTGTTCATTCAGAATACTACATATATGTTTCGTTGAAATTGTTAGTTTGTTAAAAAAACGAAGCACTTAAAAAAATATTCCACTAAAATATTTTTGAGTGTAAGCAGATGCCATAATTTAAAAACTCAATGTTCGAATCTTGATACAGTTTTTTCTTCTGTGACCAAAATTTGATAACTTCAGGTTAGGTACGTAAAGAATTACAAATAGCTGGTATATTGTGGCACACTATATTGAAATAGTTTCAGACCTCATAGAAATATTTTAGCAACAAAGTGTTTTGTGGGAGCCGGCCGCAGTGCCAAATTAAGAAAAAAGAAATAAATGTAAATGACATTTGCGTCAAGCTTACATAGAAAACTATAATATGAAAGTGTATCGACGAAGTGGCAGCATCGTACCTTCGTGTCATTGCTGTTTCGTTGTAGGCGTACACCAAACGTACCACGACGAATACACGAAAGAAGCTACAAGTCATGGATAATAGGCTTGCCGGCCAATGGTACGCCTCTGCTACGAAATTAGTAGTTGGTTTACCGTACGACAGTCATGTCATGAGTGTATCAATGTATCCTAGGTAGTAAGTGTGTAAAATATACACACGGACACTTATATTTAATAGGTCACATAAGATGATAAGGGTATACATTATAATCTTATATCTTATGTGACCCTTTAAGTACAAGATTCCTCTTCTTCATCATCTGGAATTTTATCGATGCAAGCATAAGGAAATTTTCTTTGTTCTGTATAAATAAAATACATACGCTTCATAACGACTGGCTGTCCCCAATAATACAAGTAAAATTGTATGGATGGAAAAGCATCAAATATTAACAAAGGGATCGGAAAAACTTCTGTTGGATCAGCTAGTTAGGAATAAATATAAAGTATTTACTAACACACGGCAAGCTTTGCCCCGATATTATTATGTTATAATATATAATAGTCTGTAGAACTGTATACAGAGTTCCGATTGTTAAAAATATTCTCTATCTGTAGATAGAGATAAATTTGGCGACTTATAAGATTTGGACTATCTCTTTATGTATATACCTACATACCTATACTCTGAATACAAATTTAAAAACTATAAGGTTTTGTCTGATATATTCGTTAAGTTTTTACGTTGCTACCTTTGATTATCATTTTGAGCTAATATTACATGGGACGGACTTGAAATCATAGGTTCAAAATATAAACTTTAACCAAAAATATTATTTTAATATTATATATACTTTATCGAAATTACTTATTCCTTGTACATTTACAATGTACATTTGGAAAATACTTTACTAAAAAATAATTACAGTATAATAAAAATAATAAAAACGAAACTAATTAAAAACGAACTAAAATATGACTTCAAAAAATTTATACACATCGCTTTCGACTGTGTAATGTGCCCAAAAGACTAGCAGCGTTGCCACACTGTACTGTATGCCAAAGCAAAATATGTCCGAGGTAAAAGCCAAACCTTGGGTCACGCAAAGTGTCAATGAGACGTTTCGAAAGATCTTTATACAACTTGTGAGCACACAGTGTGACTTTCAACCCCAAACCCCCAGTTTCTTATTGTTTAGTTTTTGCTTTTTTTTCTCGTTATTTCGCCATAACTTCATCAAAATTTCTATAAAGGGGAATACAACACAATAGAAATGCTATAAAAAAGTGGAGCCAAACAAAATCTACAGGCTTGAAAACAATAGAGTCAAAACAAACTTCCAAAAGTCACTCAATGTTTTTCGTATTCAAAAACAATAAATGAGCTTCGCTGTTTTTCCTTTGGACTTGTCAGCAAATGAATTATTACGGTGGTAGATTATGTAACAGCCAACCAAAGTATACAAAATGTCACTTAGCTAAGTACCTCCTTTTTTCGCAACACCTTTTCATAATAAGACTAGAAATAAAACGTGTCCCAGGTGATACCTACATAGTAGGAGCTAAGACCGGTAATAAGTGCAAAAATTAGTGATGGTACAGTTATTGCGGGGTTGTTCCGAACACTTACCAGCTACGGGTGGGTCGAAGCCTGTGGGGCTGTGGGTTTGCTTCTGAAAGGAAAAACCGGGGCCCTGGAACGAAGGTAAAGAAAGAAAAAAGAAGTGGGTTTTAGTCAGTAAAAGTCTGAGCCCACTCCACCCAAGAGCGGGATAAGTCATTCTGATGATTCCACCCCATCTTAAGGAAAAAAGCTATGGGATGGTTTTAGTAGTCTGACGTCGTCTCGCTACTCCGAGACAGAGAAGTTATTCGTTGATGTCTAATCCTAAAAGAAATATAAAGATATTTTCTTTTTCCATGTTCTTAAACAAACACAAATGGTAAAATTTTGGTTAATACCAAAACCTCTATAAATGTTTCCAGATACGAAGCCAAACTAGTTTCATATTTATTTTAAATAGTTTTGAATTACAACCCATTTTTTAGATCGAACTATAAACGAACAGTTTGAAAGAACCAAAATTAAAAAAAGCGATCATAAAATCAATATAATAATTAAGCATTTATAAGTGGCCTTACCTACAACAGTGTGCTTTAAAACTGTGGGTAGTGCGGTTAATTTTAGAAATACGACATAAATGGTAAAAATAACTTACAAAAGAAAATGTGAACTAAGAAAATCTGTACAACGAATTACGCGTTAGCGTGGATCACTACGTTTGCTAATGACTATATCCTATCAAAATGTTAGGCAGGATGATGTACCTAGAACCCAAAATATAACAAAGGTAACATGAGAATCGACCCCAATTAACCAAATATAGCCTGAATCGTTCAGATTCACACTGGAAACAGATACTATCAAAGCTATTATTTGAAATATACAATTATATACCTCCATAGTGTACAAGACAGGTACAAATTGTAATTAAAACCGGCCCGATCAACAAAACAGTTTTAACCAAAAGCCGCCACATTCAAAACGAGCATTACAATTAAAGCTGGCAGTCCGTTAAGGTGTCAATTATAAATAATTACGATTGGTTCGACACTTTAATTAGGTACGCACCTGAAATGTCGGAGCCATATGCAGTTACAATCGTCAGTCTGAAATGATGATTGTATTTTATGTATATCTGGTCGGCTCGTAGGCCGGTTGCACGGCTGTCATAATTTACCATTCATACGGCCATGAAGTGAAGTTAAAATATGTACATTCGAATTTTCGCAGCTGCAGTCGTCCATAATGTATTTTCCAACTACTTAGCAATACGAATTTTTGTTTGGTTAACGAAAGCTTAGGTTTCATGTCCAGTTCACTTCGGTAACACAATCGCCGTAGACTGATAATATTATTATTAGAGACAATAGAGGACAAAACCTTATGTTATTTATTATATTATAATATTCGAGTATACTTTATTGTACTTACAAAAACAAATACAAGAAAGAGATAAGGAAATATTAGCAAGTGAAAGATTTCCTGATCTGAAAACTTTAGAATATCCTATGGCATATTGCAACATTAGGAAGGTGTGGAGGATTACGACCCAATGGTTCACAGAAAAGGGACCTAAGTCGTAGAAGTGGCAGGTATAATTTGAGGCCTAAGTACGAATGTTGGAGTAAATACAGGACGCCTACTCTCTTTCTCCGAAATACCAAGTTTCGACCGAAATTTCGCGTCTTGCCTATCCCGGTTCTAATGGTTTCCGAAACTTACATTGAACGAAATTGGTTCGACGTTTCGAATCTCTAAACCTACTCTAATTCGTAATGTTCCGAAAAAAAAGATGATCTTGACACATAGATTATTCGGAATTTTAACGTCAATCTGATGAAATATGCGTTTCTGTCGAAACTTCGTTTTTCGAAAGAGAGTAGACGTCCTGGTAGGCAAGCAAAACGAAAATCGGTTGTCTGAAGTGCAATTAGATAGTTTGACCAACTGAACGAAAATGCTCAGCAATCCTCCAGATCCAAATGAGAACTCAGTTTTTTATTGGGTATATTTCAAGCTTAATACGAGTATATAATAAGACAAAATGAACTTCAATTTATCTTAATATTCAGTGAGAGATTTTTTGAGCTTTGGAGCTAAATATAATAAAACAGAATTTTTTATAGATGCGTTGAAACTTCTACCCTCATGACTTTCATGACAATTCATTCAAAATCACGCATCTGCAACGAACAGAGAGCTGTAGTTTCATGAATCTTAATATTAAATACATAGACGTTAAGGAGGAATTATAGGAGTAAAATAAATACAAGCTCCTAGAACCAGGAATGTTGGAAGCTTGTATACCTACCTAAACAGAGCCTCGTCAGAATATTCTCGAAATTTCAAGCGTATAAGCTTGGAAAATCGCGTAAAGCTGACTGCATTCTCGCATTACATAACTGGTACACAACACATTTTCCTCACTTGTCTTATGTACCCGATATTTGACCCAGAATCTGTGTGATCTTGAAAAACAATGCAAAGTTTATTAAATATTTTCCACGAACGGGATCACGTTACAAAATTGGGCGAAATATTTTGTTTCGTACTCGTGGTCTTACACGAATACTTCATAGCTTTGAAACAACGAAGTCAATATTTCTTAATAATCTTTTTGTAATCGTGTATTGGTTTTATGAATGAGTGGTTTAGAAAAGCATTGAGTGTAGCAGTAATAACGGTTGAATATATCTAAAGGTCTAGAATCGAATTATATACAATAATGATTGTTATTTTGATAAGATAAATTACTTATTCATTACGTCTATTGTATACTCGTATGTTTAGGAATTATATCTATTGTACATGTTAAGGAACAAAAAGGCATAATCAGCATTCATCAACCCCTCGATTATTAGGGACAGTGGTAAGTTCACAGATCTAGCGCGACTTCTAGATCATAAGTAGATTTAGAATTAGAACTAAGTTTAATTTAATATAAGAACACTTTTTTCTTAATCCTGCTTACGTCCAGGCTTGTAAGAATCGGTTTTTATTGTATAGTGATGAAAGAATATAGATATATAGACTTACTTGATATGTTGAAGAAAATATAAACAGTGTAAATTGAAATGATTAATTAAGATGCAATTTATTTTCCTTCGCCACTACACAATGAGAACCGCCAACACATACTTTTAGATAATAGGTATAATGCTGCTAGCGTACTTGCAGTTACGCGACTGATCGCTCAGCATACCTAATATAATTTTTGATCTGAATGATTAAAGTTTGTTTTGTCAAGTGATAGAATTAGGTGCATTTGTAGAGTGTAATAGTCGAGTGTAACACCGACGGCGCGCAAGTGCGCGGAACCTAAACATGAAAGTTTCTAGGCCCGTCAGCTGCGCCATCATTGTCGCAGCTGCCGCACCGAATGGGTCGGCCACCGAGACCTTTCCGCAGCGATTACATCATGCCTCGGATGTTGATGCCCAACCCGTTATACATGTACGAAGACAACCTCCGTGCGGTCGCGCCTACTGAACAAGACTGGCTGAGCAAGGTACGTATTCGAGTGGAGTGGTCCTAAACACAACACTAGCACGAGACACTCAGGGCCTGTTTCACCACCTATGATTAAGTTTCGAGTATCTTACTTGACAGATAATTTCATACGAATTCTGTCACATTTTTGAATTTATTCAGTGAGTAGTGCCTACTCGGACATTGTGAAACAGGCCCTTATAGGGATAACCATATAGAATGATTGAAGGCAAGCGTTGACGCGGAAGCTCGGCGTCAGTCATAACACCACAACTGTTTTATCTTTGACCGCAGCTTATCGTATGACATCACTTGGTGAGTGACGATACTACGCTACATGTAGTAGCGGCGAGCTCATTGTTGTCCGGTCACAATTACTCAACGCTTCGGCGCCTGTCCATTGATCATGTTCCGTGATGAAACCGTATCAATGGACACGCCACGGCTAGCCCGAGCGCTACTCTCTATACAAACTACAAACTTGAGGGCTGATTTTGTAAGGGGTTAGCTAGAATTTCAGTCGCGATAATAGGGTGTTTTGATTAAAACTTGTCATCCTACACACATATTTTTCATTTCAATATCTCCTCTAGTATTAAAGTAAGTAAGTAAGGTAAGTACCGATAATACAGGTTTATAGGTAAGTATAAACTAAATAAATTAAAACAAAAAATTACAGTTCTAGTTCATACATGTAGTAAGATCAGTTTTGTTTATGAACAAAAATCAGTTCATAGAGTTTCTTTACATTTAAAAATTGAAGTGTGTATTAGCACCTAATATCAAAATATTTATTTTTTACATCATCTTCTCGATAATATTTTTTTACGTAGTAAGATCAGATTTGTTTATGAAACAAAATTAGTTCATAGAGTTTCTTTACATTTAAAAATTGAAGTGGCTATTAGTAATATCAAAATATATATAAGTATGTTTATCAGTTGTCTAGTACCCATAACACAAGCTCTGCTTAGCTTGGGACTAGATGATGGCGTGGTGTGAAAGTTGTAGAATATTATTATTATTATATTTTTTACATCATCTCAATAACAATGCCCTTATATATGTCATACAAACCTCACCTATATCAAATTATTCTATCCACATGGATCCAATGCGCGTTCCCTAGGTAATAATGAAATAAAAATTTGGAACGTCAAAACTATTATTTTGAAAAACAATTGCATCAAATAAATTAAATTGTTAGTGCACCAGACAAAAATGTAACTGGCCACTAAAAAAAAAACAAAAATGAATAGCTACTGAAGCCTCTCTAAAAAAAGTCATGAAAGAACGGGACGCGTGAAATTAAAACTATGTTTATAATATGTATTTTATAATTATAATTAGAGACACTATGAGAAACTATGTGTGTGTTGTTGGTGTGTTGCGTGTGTATGTTAGTGTTGTAAATTAAATTTATTTCAATTCTTATCAATATCAATTGTATATATTTTTATTAATATTAATTTGTATATAATACTTATATTTTTCTAATATATAGTTTGTTTCAGTATATCGTCTTTTATTGGGGCACTTTACTGGGGTTTCTATTTAAAATCCCTCGCAATGTTAGATACAAAACTAGTTCTTCGACACTGTCTGGTGACCCTCGTAAAAAAATCTCCTTAGACGATTACCTTTGTGGTAAAAGTGATAAAAGTTTTAGTTAGGTTCATACATAATTAGTTGTGACTGTAAGAATATGCAACGTAGTCAAGGCATACGAAGCCTTTTTAGACCGGTGACGAAAAAGAGACTGTTAGTCATCAACTAAATAGTTTTTTTCACACTAGTTTTCAGAAAACATTACCGAGATAAAATCAAAATCTTGCAATAATTTTTAGGAAAGTCCAATAGACTAGTGCTTGAGGTTAAATTCCATACAATCTTTACCTGATGAAGATAGTCCTTTATGTGAAGCTTTGAAAATTAGTTTGCTTTAATCTCGGAAGATATAGGTAAAGTTAGGATATGACAAGTTAGATTTCTGTTGTAGGTAGGTGTTGTAATTAAATCACGCAGGTCACGTAGAACTAATTATAGTTTCGGGCTGGCAACTCTGCATTCTCGCTTAAAATACAGATAGGATTCAGGCTTTAGATGATTCTAGTGTAAGTGTATGGATGTGATTGTTATGTTTATACCTATTCAAACTATTTATTATAGTATTAGTTTTTTTATATATTTGTTCACAAGTTGCAGGCATTAAGTCCGCCTTTTGTACAGTGTCTATTTGTCCATAAAATAAAGTTTCAATAAATAAACAAATCTAAAATATTGAAAACAACCTTCAAATACGTGAGTTTTTAGGCCGAGAACCTTTTGCTTGAGTTACGATTACCCTGTAATAGACAGCAGTAATTAGTTTCGAGATTAGGCACTAATAGTGCTCACTCAGGCTTCTGATACAGTAATTTGCGCCAACCGATATAGAGCAATCCCTAGTGATTAAATATCGTGCGCCACAGACATTTACACTAGAATCATCAGGCAATCAGCTGAGTTTTTGAGACATTAGAGTTCCCCAAGTGCTTATACACCTGCACTTTGGAGGATTTAATGACTGCCATCAATACTGGGCCCAAACAATTCAAAGAGTTTACCATTGATTTGAAAAGTAGAAAAAAATGGTACAATGACTTATTGTAACTGTAAAAAAATGCTGTTCTAATTTAATAATACCCGGCTGACTTGGATATATTTTTTAATTATAAAAATAGTCCAAATAAAGTTGTAAAGTAAACCAAAAATTATTATGATATTTTCCTTAAGTAGGTACTTACAGAAAATTCGGGAAAACCAAAAGTGCAATTTCTTTTCAGTTGAAAAAGATACTGTCTGTTTAGCTAGTATTTAAACTAAAACAAAACTCAAAAAAATCTAGAGTTGATTGTAGGTAGAAAATAGAATGTAAGAGTTATTATTACGAGTACAGTTCAAAACTTGAGCCTATTCTCAATCGGTAGTTCAGACTTGAATTTCTAGTCACGTAATAGACTGAGGAACAGAGTCATATGTTGCCAAGGTGCTGTAATAGCTTTATCCTCGAAATCTATTAATTTATAGACTGGCACCTCAAGGCTGATGCATTTGGAGGCTACAGGGGAGGCCGTCAGTGTATATGAGTGATATTTGAGGTCGTCATATCGATTGACTAGGCTAGGATTAAAACTTCAGCGGTCGAGAGAGTTGCAATAAAACTTTATTGGTCACAAACAGATATAACATCTTTAAATTTCATTCACAATAATGACAGTTACGTTGTATGTACGTTGAAGGTTTTATCACTAAAAAAGAAACCCACCAGAAAAACTTAAGACTGATTAGTTTATTAGAAATATTAAACACAATACAATCTATATTTAACAAAATTATTCACACTTATAATAGTTAAACGCAAAAGTTGACATGAAAACATAACCTATAAACTTTATGATGCCTGACGAAGGACGAAGGATACGCGTAATGTAATTTATTCAATAAGTTAGCACCGTAGGTGTACTAACTAAAGGGTAACACTAAGCTTAAAGGTCGCTAGGTCTTCCAATATTAAAAACAACTTTGATTTACGAGTCCTTAAAATCGCACTGTGACTGCACGGTGACACCACCCCATGCATATCCTTTACCACCTACCCCATCCCCCCATCCAAAAAGGGAGGAAGCAGGGTTGCCAGTCGTTATATCAATAGTTTATGGACACGTCCTAAAGGTGCTCGCTCGATGCAGTCATACGTGAACGCATCGAATCACTCGACCATAGATTTTGATATGAAACGTGACCAAGAGCTTTCGTTAGGTCCGTCGAGAATTTAGACGAGTGAAGACGAGACGAATCTACAAAAGTTATTGCAGTAAGGTGCTTTTTGGAGCAAAGAGTGGAGGCAAGTTTATAGCTATGCAATTATAATGAATTCCCTACAACAAGCAAATATGGATTCGATTAGAATTTGACTATCGAGTTTGTAGTATAGTAAAGCAATACTGTATGTATTAATTCCTTTGCCCAAAATATTAAAGAATCCGGGAAAATATCCGGGTTGCCAGAAAAATTAAAGAAATTAAAAAAAATCTTATAATTCCGTTCCATGAATCCATGCTTCCGTAGTGTAAATCTGAAATGTTTTCTCGTTACGGCTCTTAGTACACAAAGAGAACATTGATGCTACTATTTCTTAGTCTTCTTTGAGCGACGCTTTACTACTTAAAGTTGAGCGTTCATTCGAGAAACTTTATCTAGAGTTTTTCCAAGAAACACAGTGCACCGCTTTCAAAACTTATAGCTCAAAATTGTAACACTTTGCTTTTACAAGAAATTAAAATACAATCTTAGTAAAGTGGGTCATCCACTGAATAAAGTAGAAACTTCAATACCTTTACCTTAGCTTTACCTTAAGCCACATTTAAAAAAAGAATATTCTTTTCAACTTTTTTAAAATATAAAATACCAAACACAGTAAACAAATGAACACAAATGTTCGTTAATAAATCCTTGCTGAATCCAAAACAACTTTTAGAACGTAAATTGAAATTTATAGATTTTTTTTTTAGAAGTAACTTACTAGTGCCAAACAAAAAGCCAAAATGCAGTTAGTAAGCGAAGCAAGAATAACCCCCGTAAATAATGGCAACACTTGACCTATTTACATCATAATATTAACGGGGTTAGTGGTGCTCAGTGGACTAGAAAATATGTTTATCAAAGTAATTATTAGTACCCACAGGTAATCCGCTGTTTGCTAAAAATACTGTTTCTTTTTAATATTTTAAACGTTATAAAATCTGACGGTTTTAACACTGAGTGAGTTTTAAGGTTAGCTGTCACTTGTCAAGTGAAACGAAAATAATAAAATCACGATTTTAATTACTCAGATACCCGCGAAACGAGACACAATAGTAAAACAATAACAGCGCGGTCTCATAGGACCGGTTGGGGATTCAAACGTTAAATATTAAATTATGAAACACGTAGACCCCGGCTACCATCTACCAGTTTCCAAAATAATCTTTAACTGCTATGGAAAGTGGAAATGTCTTCATAAGCCATTGGAACCAATTCAATTGCTGTTGATTAAACTAATAATAAATCGAAGATATTATGTTAATCGAACAACATTAAGTTTAGCATCTAATTTTAAAAATGTTAACTAGAAACTCTTGCTACGGAAAAGTGCTACGAGCTACGAAGACTATTCAATTAATATCCGTAGTCACTGCTACGAGAGGGCTACGAAATTCGATTTTAAAATGTTGCTTCGCTACGAAGATAATTTATGGCTACGGTGATAAACTACACCGAACAATTTTATATACGTACGATCAAATATATTGTGAAAACCAATATTCATAAGGTGGAAAGTTCTATTTTCAATAGAACTTTCCACAAAATGATAAGCTCGTTTTTAATTGTTCGTTTTGTTTTGTTATTGATCTGCCGAGTAGAAATGTAAACAGTAACAAAACCAGTATGAGCTTTTTCAATACACTCTAAATAATTTATTAGAGTAGAAAAGTCGTGTGACTTTTCACACGACTTTTCTTATGACTTTTCTTATGACTTAGAGTAGAAAAAGCTTTATACAATGTATTAAAAAATCTCAGACAGTGACAGAGGTACAAAGCATCGGCACGTGTACGAATAAAAAGTTTGTTGAAAGCTTCAAAGCTTCGCGACTCGCGACGTTCGGAAACGGGAGAAACAAGAACCTAAGTCTTTGATATCAAAACACTTTGAAATAGAAACTACTTATTATAGTTTATTAAGGAAACGTTCCGACTCTAATTCATTCGAGCAAACGTAGATTTTACTGCAAAGATCATTATTGTAATGGCGGCGTTTAACGTAATGCACCCTCGGCCCTGTGTCATAATAATAGGTTTGTTCAATGACAAATGTCGACGTTTCTCATTTAATAATGAAGACGGACTGTCCTCAAGGCTTGAGGTTTATTAAGCATTTACATGAGGTTTAGTCAGTAGCATGATATGCATATTTCTGAACAACGAATGAGAATGGTATTGATATCACATTTTAAATCTTTTCTCTCCGTGTTATTATTAAAATTTGTTGTTCCCATTCATAAAATAAAAGATATTTTCTGCGATCAATACTACCAGAGATTGCAGTCGATAATTTGACTGCGACCCTTTAGATATGGTTTACTAAACATATCTACAAGGAACTAGCCGTAGAGCAAGTTTACTCACCGCTAATGAGCGCAGTCCGTCCTTTGTGCCCGACTTGTCGTTAATTAAACGCTAAGTAAACAGGTAATCTATAAGCTGGTGGTCGCTTGCAGCTTGTTTACTCTCCCGAATTGTTTGGTTTATGTAATACTCCGTGGACAACTAACAAATCTAATAAGAAATCAGCTGACGGACGAACTAATCAACAGATCTGTCGACCGCGCTTCTTGTGTGGGTACTCTGATTTTTATGTTAAGAGGCTCAATAAAATTACCAAATAAACTTAAGTCGGAAAAGTATTTGCTGGTAAATAAAAAAAACAAACCAAGAAAATAACACACGTAAAATAAAATAAATAAAATTACCTCGGAAATAAAGACATGGAGTAGATCAAACGAAGCTACTATGTCCTTCTAATTAAACTGTCAAAAGTAATTGCCCTCGCTGTTGTATAAACGAGGTGGTACCCCGTTTATGAAGACCTCAGCTTTGCTAAATACAGGGCAGCGATACATATCAAGTGTCCTATGACACTTTCTAAACTATCGTTCGTTGTAGTAGCAATTATCTTATTTATTATTGCAACAACCTCGAGGCTTCGGCCCTCGACTGTTCCTCGCCATCAGCAAACGAAGGCCTTTATTATTGAGCCAACCGACATTAAAGAGTACATACCAAGAAACGGTCGCAATTACGCGGATATGTACTTTTATGCTTTGAAACCTTCGGACGTTCATCGCTTATTATCTTTTCTAGGTATTGTCTATCAGTTTAAATATTTCCCTCTTTGAATCGTGAAGGTTAATTTACATTATGACATTATGTTATCGTGATACGAAAGTACACACATTTCAGCTTAGGAGTTGCCCAAATGAATCTCTCAAGACACATTTCACAGTTTGACACTGATTTCATTTATAAAAGTTGATACGTTATTTAACGCTTTATTTGCTTCGGCGCAGGAAATCGATCGCATTAACCAAATGGATGATGAGGAGGACTTGACACCGTTCGAAGAGGAGTTCTCTCGTTGGATTTCTCGGGAACCTTATGCCCCTCCTTTTGGAGCACCACAAACACGTGATGCAGATGTCCCTGAGACCGTAACACCTGTGCCAGAAGAGATTCAACCCCTGCCATTGCCGAAGGAAATCATTCAGCCGGAATCCATTCCGGCACCCGAGGCCCCGGTCCAGCACCAGGAGACATCTACAGCAGCACCACCGGTACCCATTAACAATGAAGAAAAGAAGAAGACGTTTGCCCTGACGCCTCTTGATAATGGATATTACGAACCTGAACAAAATCCTAAACCGCAAGGTAAGTTAAAAAACTTAACGATTTCTTTTTACTAACTGTCGATTTTAAGAGAAGATCGACTTTTGAGCGTCGCATTTCGCGATTGCAGTCCCTCATGAAGAGAACGTAAGCGAAGTAGGTAAGTATCTTGACTTGGCTCGCAATGTTGTCGATAAGTGCCATCATCCTCCTGAACGGTCGCCGTCAGTTGAAACTGGTCATCTCTTAGCTGCCAATGGTTTTTTTTATTAAAATATCTATTTATAATTTTATAATTTATTGATGAGTTACCATAATATGATTTAAAAGAGTATCCATGTAGTTTCTTGCAGTCTTCTCCATAGAGATCTACGCTTTGCAAAGTGCAATTTAGCTTCACTTTTTTTTGACTAACCGACATTTTGACAATTCAAAAGTGCCTGAAAAT
This sequence comes from Mythimna separata, assembly GCA_030763345.1. Taxonomy (NCBI): domain Eukaryota; kingdom Metazoa; phylum Arthropoda; class Insecta; order Lepidoptera; family Noctuidae; genus Mythimna; species Mythimna separata. Next base: position 11,840,318 of record CM061167.1, on the reverse strand, counting down.
AAATGTTATATAAACGTGTTGCTGTTTCTATTTCGGTGAGAAGTGGATACAGCAATCATCGTGCCGATAGTCGTGACAGCCAATGGCTTAATTGCTAAGCGCTTCAATCAACATTTGAAGAGGCTTGCATTGGGCAGTTGAATCAAGGGCTTGATCCAGAAAGCTGTACTTCGGGATACGGCTCGTAATATCAGGAGATTTTTCTTTGTATAGGCAATTATTTTTTTAAATATTTTTAAATGCAATTTTTATTTTATTTCGTTTAAAAAATATAATTCTATAACTATTAATGGCATATAAAGAAACTGAATCAAAGAAATGGAGAAACACAAAATTAAAATGTAAGATTGATATAAAAAACCTAAATCAAAATAAAATTAAAACCAAAAATATAATGAAAAGAATATTTAACCTTGCTTTGCGCTCGAGACTAGTTCTCAGTTCCCAGAGCTGCTAGTTTCTGTAGCCGCCGAGGACGGACTATGTTATCAGCGCAACACGGACGGAAGCTGCAGTCTTATCGGCCGCTATAATCTTATATGCCACCTTTTACTTCGGCCCGTCGACAGGAAATGGGAGAGATGGGCGACTATTTCCGAGTTGAAATGACTTGATTTACTTCCAGATTCAAATGTCAAAGTAAACTTTTATGCAGCGATATAAAAGTTATTTCCTTTCGAGTTTCGATTTGTAAACACGCTCTGGTTTTAGATTTTTACATTGCTTTTACAAGTTGTTTACTTTGATTCTTTTGAATTTCATCTTACATTTTTGAAAGCTTAGGTAGTTAGTAAGGTCAGTTTGAAATATTTAAAGGGTAAATAAGAAATGGCGACCACGTACTGGAAGACGCAGCATTGAAAGGCCTTTTCCAAGGTGGACCGATGACCTGATGAGGATCTCGGGTATCCGATGGATGCGCGACGCACAGGAAAGTCGTTGTGGTGACACTTAGGGGAGGCCTATGTCTAGCATCGGACGTCTTTCGACTGAGACGATGATGAAGACCACCTGATGTTTTCTACACACATTTTTTGACTGTGGCCATTGTTACAGAATCCGAGGGGCCTCACGAAGGTGGTGAGGGTGACTCCATGGCCCCCCAGGAACCGGTAAACGCTATGGCACTCCAGCCCCCTCGCCAGATACGGCAGAACCCTAACCTTGGCAGGACGAAGAATCTGGTCGCAGATAATCTGGACCGCCTCAGAACCGGATTGTACGTACCTTTTCACTTCTATTTATACATCAATCCCTTCATAGTTTTGATAAATTTTTAATAAACTTTCCTCGGCTTTTAGGTTAGAAAATTGAACTTTAATTCCATCTTGTTCTTCAGTCTTTGACATAAACTTATTGCCTTTTATTAGTGTGTACAGTTAGTCCTTTTCACCTTCTGTTCTAATAGCACAATGGCTTTTAAGTCGCGATCTTTCTGCCACATGCACTGGCTATGGCGGCTGCCCTAAATAAGATTAAAAAGATATTGATAACAGCGAAGTAGGCTTAAATCTTAGTTTTCAAAATAGAATCTAAACCAAACTACAAAATAATCGTATTTCGTATTTTTTACATGTAAGACATGTTAAAAAAAACTTATAATTAAATAGTACATTTTTATGCAATTGGAGAAACTTAGAAACTTGCAACCGAGGCGAAATTCTGAATTTTAATTCAAAAATATTTAAACCTCTTATTTTAAATATTAGGAGGTATAGCAGTTTTATACCTCTGCTTCTCCATGCTAAAGTAAACCTTAGCATGGAGAAGCGGAGGGAAAAGTAAATTAAATCTTAGCGTGCGCGGGGGAAAAAGTAAATCAAAACTTATTCATTTATGAGAAAAAAAATCGGATTTAAGTTTTGTAGAGAATTCTTCTCTATTATGCCTGCCACATGTTGTGATTGACGCAAAAAGGGCTTACTATAGCCTGGTGCCATCTGAATCAAAACTAATTATATTTTCTTCAGTGGAAAATTAACAAAAATCCCATTTCAAAATAAATATTTCTACATAAGTGTTTTCAAAAATGTCATTTGACTCAAATGACAAATTGTCACTGCAGGACTCGACCCCATAAAACCTCAATTTTTATACAAGTCTCTCCACTTGTATAAAAATGTACTATTTTATTACAAAAGCCTCATCAACCAGATGTTACAATTCTCGTGGACAAACACGCCCTGGGGGTTAAATATAATAACAAACCGTAGGGTTTTTCCTAGTTTCAATGAAAAAGAAATAATACGTTAGAAAACATAATGTGATCCAATGAAAAGCTGGCCGCTTTAAATTGTACCGCCTATTAGATTGAAACGTCATTGTCAATAGAAAAATGGAACACGTATGCATAGCGTTTATAGCGAGGGCTTATAAGTACCCTTGATTGTTCTTCTATGGAAAACGTAATAAAAGTGGTCTGTCCTTACATGTTTTAAAACATAGATCATCACCGCGTTTGACTGTTTATCTGTTCGCGATTATCTTAAAAACTACTGAACAGATTTTCATTTTGTTTCACCATTAGACAGAGTGCTTTATGCGGAAGGTGTAAGTAAGAGGTATTACATGTAAAGCTGTTTATTAGCAGAGAAAAGACAAGAATTTACAAGATTAAAAACATTCATGAGAAGCTGAAGATCACTAGTCATCTAATATATAAAAATCTCGTACTAGATTTCTATTTGGTAGATCTGTGAATAGTTCGTCGAATATTTTTTACCCTCCAACCCACACCCCTCATATTTTCTTTGATCATTTAAAAGGGAGAATAACGTTAGCCGGGTCAACGAATATGTATATAAAATGCAATTGCAATAAATTAAAAGCAATCAAACTTCAATTCTGCTTGACTAGCCGCGGGCAATTGACCATCTGTACAGTCGCAAAAGGGTGTTATCTCAGTGTCATACATGAGTAGGTACCTACCTACGTAGGTGGATGTAGTGGGCATCACACATTAATAGCACTTTGACTCAGACAGCGGGAGGTAAACCACTCAAGCAACAGGAAGCAAGAATAGTTAGAACAGGGTAAGTTCTGGGCTATTGACCTTTGACTGAACGAATGGGGATTCGTGATACGTAACATTTTCTTCAGATTAAATCGTAACTTTGCGTTTAAAACATTTTGAACACCTTGTTGCGAGACTAGCTGGAAGAACCCGTTGCAGACTTAGTATTATTTTGGGCTGCGAGAATGTTTGTAAGCGTTACCGTGGCCCTAGAACACAGAGGGCTGCAGAAGAAATACAGGAACTCTCACGCTTCTCCCAGAGCAGGAGATGTTATTTGGTAATTTCTCAACTTAAAAAATACATTGCCAAATACCTTCACAAATTTCGTGATTATCGGAAAGGACCGTTAGGTTGAAAGAAAAACTTGAGAGGTTGTAAACTAAATGGTCATTTTATATGCATCTTTGTACCTACGAGTATTATACTCGTAGTTGTTCCATCTCACCACGGTGAGTTAGTTTTAGATCTTTGTGTAGTTGTTTTTGTGTCTATAAAAGAACTGTACAAGAACAAGCTATAAGTATTTTCTACGAGTTGTGAGTCGACTTCAAACTCAGCCAGGCGCACTACTTAGCGTAATTTATTTCATCACACCTACTCTCAAAACGGTGAAGGAAAACATCGTGAGCAAACCGACTTGTCTTAGAACGAAAAATTAAAAGACATGTGACATCTACTAATCCGCACTGGGGCCGCTTGGTGGATTATACTGTGATTATACCGGTCCGTTCCCTCTCCTAGAGATTAGGTATGAAGAGGAGTGGGACCCAGCAGTGAGAACATTATAAGCCTGAATATGTTATACTTTATTAAGCTATTTTTTAGACGCCCAGCTTCAACGTGCCTAGTGCAAGTTAGTTTTACATTAACGCTATCGACACGTTTATGATGTTCGGCGCTCCGATGATTGGCCCGCTCCGAGCACTTAACCAATCAGATTGTTAAACGAGGTAAACGTTTCGATCGCGTTAATGTAAAAACAACTCGCACTTAGCGCGCTGAGCTTAAGTACCAAAAAGGAGCTTCGAAAAGAGTGCGTACTTGAACCTACACACAAATCGGGTTACGGGAACGTTCGATAGCTTTACCGCGGCCGTGGGTCGGAAAGGGAAACTGAGGAAAGACAGGTTGGATTTTAATCAGCAAAACTCTGACACGCCCGTGCTCCACCAAGAGCGGAAAAAATTATTATAAGTATTTGATGATTAATAATTTACCGGAAGTATTAAATCATTTTAAGTAAATTGTAATCGTTTATGAGATATAAAAATCTTTAAACCTAAGAATATCCTACACTTTCAATGGCTTTCAATTCACCATGGTGGGATAGAACAACTACACAAGATATTGCTTGACGTTCTAGTGTAGGTTATAATTACCGGTTCTTAATATTGAATTAATAAAAGACTAGAAATAATATATGAATACAAAAGTAACGAATCCCTGAGACAATAGAGGTTGTTACCCGTCTCGCCGGAGTGCATAGAACTCTGTGCCCTTTCGGGTCACGAGTCTGACTCTCTGGTCTCAAGCAGCGATACACAACCCACCCATACACAAACCATGTAAAAAAAGCCAACACAACTTATTCAAAAGGAACCTTTAAACCTAAGCAGGTAATCTCCAAGTTTTCTTCAAGCCAATTCTTAGAATCCTTATGAAAACACCAAGAATTCTAGAGACGCAAATACGGCAGGCAAATAAAAAAGTTCCATTTTTTTATTTTTAAAGCTAAGGCACTCTCCGGAGAAGAAATACGCTTTCTTCGTGAAAATATTTCAGGTGTCGGGCTGGTTTATTTGTTAAAACGTTCTTTCAATGTGATTTTGTATCATTTAGGTTTGTTTCGACCTAATTGATGCAAAATTATGTTAATTGTTATGTAGAGTAGACTTATGGCAAGCATCGTTTATCTACGCTCCTAATAGTCAATGGTAGAAATGATTATTGACTATTATATCTAGCCTATAGTGTCTCACTGCTGGGCAAAGGCCCCATTTTTTCTATTGTTCCCGACTCTGAGCCACTCTCTGCCATAAGTGAGAAAATATAATTGTAATATGTTAGTGTCGGTACAAATCCGGAAACCCTTCTTATTCCGACAGTCCCACGAGAGTTAGACTTATGTTTATAATATACATAATAGTAGTTGAGTGTTAAGAGATGATTTTAGATGTGCATCCTTATTTTATTGCGATAGTCCCACAACTTAGGTCGGCCATGATGCGTTTTAGATAAGTAGAACTCCCATTAATAAACATAAAGTTAGCAGTAACAATAAACTTTACAAAATCGACAATATAGCGTTTTTTTAGGGCAAATAAGGACTTCCGTATACCTGTCTCCTTACTGCCAACCAACCTGCGCTGGTTGAGAGTAAACCCTACAGATGTACCAGAGACGAGGTGAAGAATAATATATTAAACACTTAGAGAATCCTTAGCCTCCACTCCTAACAGTCCTTAGTTGCGCATGGAAACAACGTTCGTCCCAATTAACACTTTTGTTCAACGCACTTGTGATCGTATTCTCAACCAACTGCGGATACCAATGTGTAAACGTGTGCAGACGACATGCATCGCACTTCAATCAAAACACACACATATTAGATTCACTCATAATGTCCGCAAATACATCATTGACGAGTGAAAGCGTTTCAAAATTTTATTCTGGCGTTTTTAGGAAGACGCTGAAGGACAGTCCTATTAATGCCTGTGGTCTCAGCTGTTTTGACACGATCCCATTTCCCGGAAAATCTGCAATATATCCGTCCCCAGACAGCTTTGTTTGCCAATGCACGGCTCTGCGGCTGACGTTTGTGGACTGTAACAAAACGAGTTGATTGATGGCTGGGAAATCGAATTCTATTGCTTGGCTGAAATGTTGGCAAAGCCCTATAAAACAATGAACAAACTGCTACAAAAATAAGCTTGTCAGCTAAAGCAAACAGTCGTTAACAGGACTTGTGGCTTTCGTGTCGATTATTTTTGAAGAATTATGTTTATTTTCTTGTAACCCAATTGGCAATTTCGGTTAATCTATTTCGGATCATAAATTAATTATCATTACCATTACAATTTACATCATGACATCACGGGACACGAATAAATTATAGTGCTGTTGTTGTCGCGGCTCTCGGACTTAAATACCTAACAGTCTAAAAGTAATTCTGTAATGTATGGATTCCGTTGTAAATAGACGACCACTTACTGAAAAGGTCATCTATGAGATAGATTATCTGTTTATTTTCCATTTTCCTTCTTTACTTTAATTGTCTAACTTGGAGCAATATAAATTAATTGTTAATAAGAAATTTGTTTTGAAAGTCGATGTGTGTTCAACTCGAATGCTCCAAAAGTTCCTTTCCACTTGAAGACTTTAGTCCGTGGCTAAAACTCTTGTATTGGCATCGATTATAAAATACCAGAGCGTCTAGACACTATGTTCGCAGCAACTTAATAATCCACGAAAACAATGTCAAAAGCAGCTAACAAACTTATTGAGAATTATTAAGAAAATCAGACCAAATTACAGTATAAGAAATAAGAAAATCCATTAATACGAATAACACGCTATCCATACATTATCGATCAATTTATTGGCCCAATTTGTCACATAATGAGCATGATATTGCCTACTCATATTATTTCGCTATCTCAAGCCAGAGCTACAGCATGTGTCCCACGTATGCTTATCTCGGTTACAAACAAAATTAGGACTTTACCACTAAAATTGCTGTTTTTTTTAAACTGCACACTTTGAACTGTGATAACGTTGGACTTTTTTGTATTGTTTGTGCATTTAACCAGTATCAATTCTAGAAAGTACATACCTATTAATTTTATACAGTCACTTTGAGTTACTTTGACGTGCATTAAAATACGACTACAAAAGTCTGCCTTTTCGGCTATCTTACTTAAGTACTATAGTAAAATTGTCAATATAATAAATACTTACTATCATAAAAATCACTAAGGAGTGTCTGCCAGAGTCTATGTTTTCTTATAGCAATAACCTATAAGTATTTAAGTCAAGAGTGAATTGATTACTTCTAGGCAAGCGTGCTCCATAGTCGACCATATCGTCGCTTATCATCAGATGAGTTAGAGGTCAAACGCGAGTCTGAAAAAACCCCAAAGAAACCAATAACAATTTTCGAAGAAAAAACTACATGCCTAAAATAATAAATTTATTTGTTGTTATAATTCCAAGAAAATTCGAAGTTATCTCAGCTCAAAGTGAGTTCATAAAACCGCAACTTTATAGGTAAAGACCTAATATTTAATATACACCGAGTATGTTACAAAATAATGAAACATTTAGTTTTTGTGTTAGCGTAGATTTAGTTCTTAGTAATGCACCATCACGTCTACGTAAAAGGTGCCAGTCGTAGCGAATATGTGTACGAGTACCTAGATGGGGAAGGAAATGTGTTAATCTGATTATTAATATTTAGTACCCATGAGAACCCTGCCGGCACGGACAAGCCACGCCACATCCACGTGTTGGAATCGACGGCCGACCCTGCGGACTCGATCTATGGGATAGCTCTGATCGCGGCCGTCGGCACAGCCCTCACCATGGCCATCATCGGATTCGCTTTTGGCTGGTACACGTGAGTTAATGTTCCAAGCACACGTGTAGTGACGCTGCTCACAAGCTCGTGACATTCAATACTCACGCCACCCCACAGGCTCAGTAAAAAAGCTAAAGCTGCAGCAGACGTGGACTACCCCGCCTACGGAGTGACCGGACCTAACATAGACACGTCAGGGGACAGGAAACTGGCACACTCGGCGCACATGTACCACTACCAGCATCAAAAGCAACAAATAATTGCTATGGAAAGGTAAATAACATACAAACAAATCGTTCAGTCTTTCCCTTGATAAAACAATTGAAAAATTGCAGAGAATGCTCGCTGTCTTACTTCTCATTTCATTAAATAACAGAAATATGAACTGTAAGCAAATAAGCTACGGTGTTCGGAACAAAATGAAAATGCTTAGCTTTGAATGAATAGTTTGCTCTAGAAAAATAGAAGCCCATTAGCTGCGTTTCAATCGAATGAACAATGCAATAACGAAGAGAAACGTTTCTATTTTTTAACTTTACAATTCCGATGTAATTTACGCTTAAATTGTTAATGAATACTTCAGCGCTCGGGCTTGCATTCGACACTAAATGCTCTCAGGTAATAAGAACTTATAACTTAATTTGAACTTTAGCAGACCTTTCGTTTAGTTACCTATAATGAATTTGCGAAGTCAATTTATGTGAGTTAACGTTATTTGCCTTATCTATTTTGAAATAATGAACGTTATTTGTACTAGGTAGGTACTGTGTCTACGACGATGTTGTGCTAGTCGATGTCCTTAGAATTTTCCAAATTTTAACCTAACTCTTTATTAAAAATACAGTTATTTTTAAATTGAGGTGGGCTTTGGCTTTCGCTGTAAGTAACACTTAGAATAATAGAATATTAGTAAGCTTAATCACACCATTTTAAGATAATTGCTCCAGGGTAGCTCACGAAATTAAAATTTTCGTAAGTTTTTCGCAATTTACAGCCCAGTATCGGATAGTACGGTAAGTAATTTATAATGTAGGTGTCTTCAAGGCACGTACCATTGGCATTTCTTAGACTTCCCTGGAGCATTTACCTTAAGAGCTTTTAGACTAGAACTTATGTGTTTGGGTAGACTATTGTGAAATTAGGGCACATCGTGTTCAGTTAACAGTCTTGGCGATGTTTCTCGATACGAAAAGGCCAATTTGAACTGGGCATATTTAACGTCAAGGCAATTCTGACATTTCATAAATACCAGGATTTTGAGAGCTCGGTGTATTGACACCATTGACTGGTCTACACTGTCCTCGCATATATGCCCGTATTGTAATATCTAAAAAGTATTGTAAACCGGATATTTTTTTGAAAAGAGTAACCATGGAGTTTCATGCCGGTTCTTCTCTATAGGAAACGACCAATTTGAAACCGTGCACTAGCTTCTGACGTTTTATAAGTGCCCTTGTAGGCCTATGTAAGAAAAAAACATTTTTGATTTTTATTTTGCACATAGTGATGTCCTGTGGCTTTTTTTAATATAAACGAAATTTGTTTTTTTTTGCTTTATTTACAGCACCTATTGGAAAAGCTGTGCGTGCATTTGCGTAATTGTTTTCACAAATATGTCATTATCATTTGTGTCAAGGATCCTGGTATTGCACCACGTCGTGACAAGTCCATCTGCATATTTCAGGAACGGTTGTGAACATCGTAATGGCTCTGTGTCCGACCCTGAATCTGAGGAGGAGAATGAGGAAGGAGATTACACCGTCTATGAATGCCCCGGATTCGCTACGGTACGTACTCTTACAATGTTAAACCAGGATGAACTAACTTAAATTAATATTAGAACTTTAATGGCTCAAGATATTTTAGCCAATGGTTACTTAAACTACCGTAGGAATTTACATGACTACAGGAACTTTAGATGCTGTAACTCGAATTCAGATAGCTAAAAGAACTTTATAAGCTAAAACTTAAACCATTATAGGAACACAAATGCAAACTAATGTAGTTAAATATCATCCTACTATAAAATAACAGCTGTACAGGGTGTAAAAGTAAGCACTTAGAGGAGTCTCGAGCTCAATTTTTATGAAAACTATAAATGGTTCATTAAAATTTTACTTGATCAATTTTTAAGAATGGAACCCACTATATTTGAAAAAAATAAATAGTCTGCTTTGTATTATCAAACCGTTGGTTAGTGCTATTAACGTTTGAATCCCCAACCGGTCCTATGAGACCGCGCTGTTATTGTTTTACTATTGTGTCTCGTTTCGCGGGTATCTGAGTAATTAATGAGAATTAAATAGCAACTGATGATACAGTACGGTATTTCAAAGTGGAAACGATACAGTACGGCACAGTTGGTCTTCTTCTACATTAGCAAGTATGACAGTCGAACGAAAGGTCCTGAATTTCATTCTTAGGTTTTCTACTCTCTTTTTTCGAAATACGAAGTTTTGACCGAAGTTTCGCGTGTTTCGTACTACGGTACAATTCGTTTCCGAAATTTTGAATTAACGTACGAGTAAGTGGTCCGACGTTGAGAATCTCTAAACCTACTCTAATTCGTAATGTTGTGAAAAAGAAAAATGGTATTGTCAGAAAGATTATTCTGAATATTAAGGTAAAAATTTCGGTCGAAACTTCGTATTTCGGAGAAAGAAAGTAGACGTTTAGGTCCTGTCAACCAGTGCTTATATGTAGTACAATCCGAAGTAAGAACATACTTTTTTAATAAACCGGCTTTTTTTAACGAACAAGCGCTTTTGAAACGTACTTTTTTGGTGCCTGAAAAATATAACTCAAAAAAAATAATTCAGAATCGTGCTCCGACGCTGGATACTTACATATTTTTAGGTAGTTTATATTACTTTGAATTATTCAGGACATGTGGCCTTCTTTCCATCTAATCAACATATGATTGGCGTGTTGCTAACGTTCTGTAGTTGCAATGACGCAGGGAAAACAAGGCATTATCATATTGTTTGTGTTATGAAGAAGTCCTTGAATTAAGTAAATATAATGTGCAACATGTGTGAGAATATTAAAAAGTGATCTGCCATCTCGAATCCCGCGGGGCCCCAAATCAGAAGTGCTTTTTAATAAACCAACCTATAATTGTTTTTGGAAAAGTGGTACTCAATTCGGGGATCCTCTCTTCTCTCTGCTACTCTCTAGCTCTCCTCGCTCTCTCTTCCACCTCTGACATCTTACCTTCTGATCTTACGGCCTGCATGAACCTGAACTCATTCATACTAATGAACGGTGAAAATAACCATACCTATTTGAGACAGGGTCCTAAAATATTTGAGTTCACTTCACTCTCTCTTAAACTGCATTTTACATTCTCAAACTTTTGCAAAAGTCAAATAAGTAACACCAATAAAAAAGAAAAAAGGCTACTAGAAAGGGGTATAGATAAACATTTTCGAGCTCGCTTCGCTGACCACTTTTCTACTCAAGGCAACAAAGTACCTTCTATTTCTGTACAAAGGGTCAAAAAGCTAACAACTTCGAGATGAAGAGCAAAAGTTCAAAACTTGCTTTACTTTCTCTTGTATCTTCCATTCTTTTGTCTTCCAAGCTGCAATGCTTGTAAAGAGGTGACATGCTTAGTTCGCCAGTGGTGTTAATTAGGCGAGATTTAAATGTGCAAATCAATGGTCCAACACAACAAAAGTAACACACTTTTTAGCCAGGGACACCCTACCCAAAATAATAAAAGAGTACCAGGAATCTCTTAACGATATAGGGAAAAAACAGCCCGGACCCTGGCATCGGGAAGTTCCTCCACCGGATCGAAACAGGCTGAGTAGTGAAGCCTTAACTAAAAGAGTAGTTCGCAATTTGTATTAATGCACTTTAATTTTTTCTAGGACACTTTATTTTTCATGCACGAACATTTTGTGTGAATGAAATATTCGTCAACAAATTGCTTCATCATTGTACTGAATGTCGGGCTACGTATCCACAGACGGGAGAGATGGAAGTGAAGAACCCTCTGTTCTCCGAGGACCCGACCCCGGCCACCCCCGGCAAGTGTGAGATAGTCAAGCCGCAACCCAAGGACTAACTGACGCGCCGCCTGCCCATCGATCACTCTGCAACTTCTGTCTGTCTGTTCTCTGGAGCTGCCAACGATACGTACATAGCTGGATCATCATTCACGCAGTAGAATCTAGATAAATGTATACGTACCTACATATGTTTAGTATTATATGTCTATTCTTACAGCGGGTTTATAAATTGGCCGGCCAAATACCAGCCAGCTCATGTTACCACGTAAGCTGAAGGCAAGGCTACCACGTTATAATTATAAACCCGCATTAATAGTTTACTTTTCAATTTTTTCTAGATATGGGTACCTATAATAGTACAATGTTGCAATATGGAACACCAAAATAGATTGCACCATGAGATCTATCTCATTTTAATATTGTACTAAAAATATAGATTATTCTTAAGTGAAACACCTACATAAACATATTATATTATGTACCTAATTATATAAACATAACGAATTTATTTATCGTTTTCTTATATTCTACTATATATTAATATTTTATCTGTGTATTTAATATGATACAAGGTAGCAACTGTACTTAAAGTATCGAAATAAATTGTGATCCCTTCCTAAAATTTTAAATTTTTAAAAGAAAACGTGATTTCGAGTGCCCTGTCTTTGAATCTCTTTTCAACTTTATGACGGACAGGCGGTTCGTCGAGAGAGACAAAGACACGGCAAACGAATGGACGTCACGTCTATCAGATATCCCCATTTTAACAACTTATAAATTGGTTCGGCCTAATTATAAGTACTAAACTTTTATTGATTATACAAGATATTCAAAATTATTGAAGAGTCTACGTTTTTAGGAAAGCACATTTTAAGATCTAAGTGTGCATATACTTCATACTTCAATTGATGCCTACACTATTGTACCCCTAAGAAGTTAATGGAACTAGAGAGATTTAAAGTAAGGTATATTATAACAAATTATTCAAATTAATATGTAATCCACTTTTCCTGAATGAAAACATCAATAAAAATAAATCTATTAAAACCTGCCTACTTACTTTTTGGTTATTATGTTTGTATGAAGTTATGATCGATGCCACGCCAAGCTGTCGACGATACAGGAATAATTGTATTTATCTTATAATGATTATTATAAAAACCCTTTGCATTGTAAATAACGTCAATTTGCTTTGAAATATATATAATATAAATCAAATGTATCCAAAAATATTTCAAGTTTCAACTTTAAAGAACCGCAAAGAATTTAACATTATATCATTATTTACTAAAATATCTACACATATGGGGAATCATAAATATTGAATTTAATTGTAATCAGAAGTGTTTCAAATACCTAAACAAGTTGCATACCTACATATCTTCTACAATTTACCTTTATACTATTTCCTAGATGTTTGTAATTACCATATGAAATAAGTATATAATAAATATTGTTAATGGAATCATGTATAATATGAAAAATACAACACTGAAACCTCACCGTAGGAGTTGACATACTGTTCTTAATATGGCAGTTGTACATCATAAGATATTATTATATATACTTAACCAACTAGCTAGATATCACCATGTAACCTATGGTAGTCTTACAGATTCGTATTTTCGTATTGTTGTTATATATTTGTGGAAGGCCTGGCAGGACTCAACGTGGCAAGTCGAGCCGACGCGCTGCGATGAGGCTGTGGAATATGGAATAGAGCTCAATCAGGAATCAACTGTTCTGTTGACTAACTAGTCTATAAAGAATCCGATGTTCAGGTATTCGAACCATCAGCTCAAACCTCTGTAGGAGAACGTAAGAACAATTAGATAGGAAATTGAATTGCCCCGGATTATTGTACTTTTTAAAATTCTTCTAAGTGTATAGAACAAAAAAATATATAATATTTTCAGGTGTAATCACTTACTTACAAACCTAGGTGTTCTTTGTTGTATTTCGTTACGATTTAAGAGAGATATATTATTGTTTCCCATTCTATGTATTTGTTAGAATAGTTGAAATATATCTATAACGTATTATACCTATAATATAAATGAATGTTAAATTAATTGACGTTATCATATTAATCTCTTTACTCTTGTAGCAAGTCAGATATGATGTATTTACTATAAAATTATATCGAGCAGGTATGACCTGGATGTATCGAGTTATTTTTCGAGTATTTTACGTACCTTCTATTGTTCTGTCAATTGTGATTGACTGAATGTATCTCACCGTGCCACGCACCTAGTGTTGCCAGGATAACATGCTATGCAGTATGATAAGTCACACAGATTACAACTTTGTAAAAGAAACCGAACACATTGGCTCGTCGTGTTTCCCTGTTTGATTTCAATTCAAATTTCAAATTTCCTTTTCTGTTAAACAGTTCTAAATGTACTGAGTATTGAATTAAGTAGATCTAGTAATGTACTGAATGTTGTTTCCCTGACATGTATCAATCTTTGAGAAAGTATAAAAATATATAAATATGTAATAAACGAATATGCAAGTTGAGCTCAGTGAATACGTTCTCCGTCTGACCTGCTGTAGTAGCATCGTGTTATTCACCAACTATTACACAATAGAAAATGTATCAGTATCACATATTATGTCACCAAATATATAAGTGTATCTATTTTATCTGTATTTAAATTAGTTCCGAAAGTATAATTAGTCATAAATGGATTAATGTGATATATTTCATTACATATATGTATACAATGCAATGTTGTTATTTATTCTCACCCACTTATCCAATCCTCTAGAACTACAAGAATTTTTGAAAGTGATACTGTGGTCCTGGAACAAACAAGCAAATGAAAGCAACCGGTGGGTTTTAATCAGTAAAAGTCTGACACGCTTTCTCGCTATACGACAGAAGTCATTGAATTATTTCCCACATGGTAAAAAACCTATCTGATCCTTGTTACTACTATTGATAGGCTCGTTGCTTGACCTCTCACCTCAAGGAAAGCGATGATGGAGCACGCTTGCCTTGAAGGAATTCTTCACTTTGGACACTAAAGACCCCCTGGATCCTAGATCCGATCCTATCTGAGCACGAGTCTCGATCAAGCTTAGATTCACTGGATAATGATGATACATCTGAAAAACATGGTACAGAAAAGAAAACACCTAGGCAGAACCCAATCTTCTTTTAACCATAAAACGTACGCAAAACATGCCTTTCCAATTTTAACCACAGGTACCAATTCTAACGCTCACAAAGAAAAATAAAAACACTGAAAAAATAGATAAACTAGTGTGTGATACTTTTTTTTAATGAGCTTTGATCATTTGACTCCTAACGCAAACACTGTGTTAGTCTACACCGCAGAATCTAAATCCTAAAAAAGGTACGTACGTAATAAAGTAAAGACCAAAGTAACGAGTATAGGTGCGCGCGCGCAGCCTTCTGTCGCGCAAAGGTTTACGCACGTAGAAAAAGTTAGCTAGACCAAAGCTGTATAGGGATTATATCATCATCTGCCTAGCCTTTTCCCAACTATATTGGGGTCGGCTTACTGTCAAGCCGGATTTAGCTGAATACCAGTATTTTACGAAGAGCGGCTGCCTACCAGACCTCCACAACCCTCCAATCCCTATAACTGCTATAAATTGTTGAAGGGTACAAGAAACCGTAACATCCGCCGTAAGAACTAACATGTGATATAAGCGAAACATTTACACTATCTCTAGCTATCTAGCTATCCGACTAAAAATTAATACCTGAGTTAAACGAAATAAGAATCACGGGAATCCTGTAATGATGGCAAAGAAAGAACAGGAATGGGTTTTAATCAGTAAATGTCTGACACGCCTTCCCGCTCTGCCCAAAACGGAAGAAGTCATTTTGATGATTTCCCAAAAAAAAACTGACTGTGACTTTTTAAAATTTCTGTCAGGAGTACAGAGACTACACAAGTCTCTGTCAGTGCTCGTTACAAGTAATTCCTTCGTGATAACTTATTTGTATACCTATCAATATGGCTTAATTTACTTTTAGATTTCTGGTTCTTGCTTACATAGAATACATAGTCCCAGGTATGACCTGAGGTAAAAGGTAGTATTTAGGTTTTGGCTTCACTTTATCTCCCATAAAAATCTGGATATAATACATTTTAATTATTTACTACAGTAGTTGTTAGTTAATTTATTGAGTCAACTTTCTTAACTTCGCTTCACGTGCTTCGTGTATTCAACACTACAATAAAATTCTCAGCTACATTACACCTCACCAATGCACCTTATTCAATGCACACAAATGTTATCCAATTCCAGACCCTTTATATACAAAGGATTTCACATCGCAATGTACACTAGAAACCATTTTACAATTTATTGAAACAGAACAGCTACCGAGCTTAACTCGCAAATAAATCCACAATGTGGAGTGTTGACAATTCTGACTCGCGTTTATACTGCTGCTAACTATCCCTCGCGGTTTGACCCGTCTGCGGTCACCGCTCCGCTCCCCTGGGTCGCACAGCGATGGCTAAACACTAACAAACTAGTCAGCCAAGTAATATTAGTGTATATTTCTTGGCTAAGGATATTTTACTAACAGTGTGGACTAGGAAATTGTAAGTCTGACACTACCTGTTTCTGTACCCCAAATGAGAAAAGTTATTTGATGATTTCCAACCATTTCTTTATTGTACACAAACTTTGCTAATAAAAAATATGAAAGGTTGATATATACACAGACGTGCTTAAACCACAATTGGGTTTTCTTCCAGCAAACCTTAACTATAACTGACATAAAAAAAATATATTTTAAGTAATCTTTAAAAAACCATGCTTAATTACTTCAATTTGTAAACTCTATCAGCAGTTTTACGGAATAAGAACTTTATCATTTTAAAATTAGCATGCTCCAAGATTTCACCTCGGCAAACTTTTTGATTGATTCTCGTATTCATCTGCTTCGTTTATTCTACTTTGATTGCAACCTCGGCGTACAACCGTTTCAGTTTCTTCTTTTTTAGAACTCGTGTTCAAAATTTCCAATTTCTTTTTTAGGGTTCCGTACTACAAAAGGAAAAACTGATACTCTCATGGGAATCAAAATTCATAGGGTACTTCCGTTGACTTAGAATCCTGAAATTTGGAAGAAAGCAGGGTTGCATGACACAAATATAGGAAAAAGCCCGAAAACTTAAAATTTGTAGTTACGTCACAAGGAAAATTTGCAATTCAGAAAAATCTTTACGACTCGATTCAGAAATGGAACTATGTTCGTTGGCAAATTGGTACAGAACCCTCAGTGCGCGATACCGACTCAAACTTACCTAGTTTTTCGAAAAGTGGTTTAATCAAAAGGAAAGAAATAAATCGCGCTTTATTGATTTAACACAGCGGTTTTAGACACAGCTGAAGGTAGTTAACCCGCAATATTCTTCGGAGATGAACAAGAACTGCCTGAGATGTGTATCTATTAGTATAATAGTATCCACGCGGGCGAAATCACCGGAAGTTTGCATATTAATACTGTGTATTACTGAGATAGCAGTACTCAAATAAAGTATTAATTAAGTTTAAATAAACCACTTAGCTTTATCTAGATAAAACATGATACGTATAATAAAAAAAAAACAAGAAAAAACCAGCTAGCTGGTTCTACATGAATCACTGTGCAGCGTGGAAACCTGGAAAACCTAGGATGCCTGGCGGCTTGCGGTAAATTCCGATGCTGCACGATCGGGTGTTATATCTTGGCAACTTGCAGCATCTGGAGCTCGCCACATTCTAGATTTATCCCGACGCGATCGTCACACTACCCAACAAAAAGCTATCAGCAATTTCCAAAGCAACAACAACAAAACTAAAGTCGCGAACAGACTGCTGTAACGTAACATGCAAGGTAACATGAAAGGAGCATTTCATATAAAGCCGTGTACGGACGGACGAACGGTGCGTTGCATGATACGCAACATCTTGGTAAGCACGGGCGTGTCACTAATGAACATCGAACATTGTACGTCTAACATGTTTGCGGCGATCCTGTTAATAGTTCTATACGGGCAGTGTTCTCCATGAACCAATGCGAACACCCAAACTCTTTAAGCTACTTCACAACCGATCGCTTCCAACGACGCCACTATGGCTAGGTCTACGATCATTGTTCGCGAACTATGTTCGCGTTAGTGTTAACAAACCAAATGATGAAGTTTGATATTTGCATGTACCTAATCATATAGACGAAATGCTCTATTTGTGCGCGTAGTATGCACAGTTGGTGCGCGCAAGGTGTCCATACAGGGAATTCTGCTACATCGCATGTTACATTGCAACAACGTGAACAGCAAATCCTTGCATTTCGTGTAACATCGCATGTAACGTTGCATCAGTCTGTCCCCGACTTAAGAAGTTGTAAAAGTCCATTAAAACTTCAACCCCATGTTTCAACATGTCTACGGTTCGAAAGGGCTAAAGACTTGAATAATTGATGCGGCCACCCTGCTCTAACCCCGGTGCAACAAGTCTCATAAATTATAAATTTACTTTAAATAGAAACGCCGCGGAAATACACAGGGTTTCACGGTGCATGTCAAACGATTAAGTGCTAGGTGTGGAAAACAATTTGTGAAACCTGCAGTGGGGGAACTTAGAGTTTCTCCTGAATAATTGATTCGTATATAAGTATTATTGTTATATTTTCCTCGGGGTTAGTTCTACAGCGCTACGTGTCGCGGGTCTGAGTCCCGCACTGAACAAATAAAGTAATTAGTGCCCTACCGATTATATTATTACTCGGTGTATACGTTAAGGTAATATGAGTGTAATTTTAAATAATCGCACCCATGATACAGGAGTAACTCCTAGTGTCGAGCTAGGTTTCTTTAAAAAATAAAGTATGGACTTTCTTTGAACAATAAAGTATGGACTTTTTATGGCTGGCGATGATGTGGTCGCCGATGGTGCACGCTTGCCTAGAAATAACCTATTCACTCCTGACTTAAATCTACTCAGGTTATGGGTAAAGTCGTTATTGTAAAAAGTAATTTATGAACAGAATTATAAGCAATAAAATTTTGACGACCGAAGTTGGGCTCAAGTTAGCTTTCATTTCTGTATAGAAAGAAAAAAAAATACAGTTTATTTACACGGAAATGATCTTAAATAGGAGACCTTACTGTTAGCAAAAAAGCGAGGAGCTCGTAGCTAGCTAATAACAGCCGCACAGGTCGATCTTCAAGGTTAAGCAACGCTTGCCTAGGTTGGTCTGTGGATGGGTGACCATCTTAACATAACGAGTTTCCTCCGTGCCTCGGAAAGCACGTTAAGCCGTTGGTCCCGGCTGCCATTTGGAGATCTTTGGCAGTCGTTACGGATAGTCAGAAGCCAGTAAATCTGACTCCAGTCTTGCCATGAAGTACCGTGTTACCCCAGTTAATGGGTTGTGGAGGTCTGGTAGGCAGCCGCTCCTCGTAAAATACTGGTATTCAGCTAAATCCAGCTTGACTGGAAGCCGACCCCAACATAGTTGGGCAAAGGCTAGCCAGATGATGACTGTTAGCAAAATTACTATTTACCGAGCTTAGTAAGTTTACCTTCTTTTACAATTTATTATTAGAATAGAACAGAATTAACTTTATTGTACACCAAAAAGTAACAGTACAGTTCATACAATAACTGTAGGTACTGTGTATTATTCACTCTTAGTCAACGGCAATGAGAAAGTAAGTATGTACTTCTAACTGCTGATGAACGGCGCATCTGCTGGCTGTGGGCAAATGAGAGAGTAGGGGGTTTGGTTTCACGCACTATTGTCTTCTGACATAGGCACCTTATTGGAGGGTACCCACTAATTTCTACCAAGCATCAGCCTTATAATGTTCCCACTGCTGGGACTTCTCCCCTCTAGAAGAGAGGGAATGGGTCAAAATTAACCACGCCGACGGGGACTAGATTTTTGGTTTTAGGCCATGCCGTTCCTCTCACGATATTTCATGGTTTCCTCACCGTTTTAAGAGCAGTGGTGATGTAATAAATTACACGCCTGGCTGGGTTTGCCACTGGGTCACCACTGCTCTTTCCACATAGATAATAATGATAACAATAAATTTAATTTACAACTTCCACAACGTATTTTACACAGGATCCCCTTTTAAGTATAAGAAATAGCTGTGCTAGGAGGCGCCGCTCTTTTAAAACTAGTACAGCAATATGTACTAGTTCTAGAAGAGCTGGCTTCTACAATTTTGTAACTAATTAACTAATGGATGCTGCCCTATATTTTGGTGCAGCCTTGCCAATCACAGTATATCATGCAGCTAAAACGCAGGCTGCACAGCACAACACATACATACGAGTATTAATGACATCATTTGACTTGTCACCTTTTGTGTTCCGACTGTGTTGGAACCCCATGCCTGACACGCGTCGACGGCAAAACACCGAACGGTATAATTATCTACAATTTCATGAATTATATATATTGATATAGATTATGTATAAATATATTCTTTGATTCCATGAATGGTTTTTAATAAGGGACGTTAATTGTTTCAATACTTTTGCACCATCCCATATTTTTAGTGTTTCGTGCTGTGCTGGTGCTGCTTCTACTGCTGCGGCTGCGGAGAACCTTCAAGCGGTGGTAAAATAGCGATCTTGTTGGTATTATTTATAATTTATCTTGTATTGCAAAGGAGAATACCTCTTATCACTGAATGGGCATAAGTTGTATTTTATTACCCAGAAAGTTTTTGCCCAGAAGAATCGAGTGACTTACACGATGAATATTATAGAAATAACTTAATTATTTAAATATATCAAACTATTATTTATACCAAAAACTATACCTATATTACCAAAATCGAATATTTCTAAAATACCTTTAAATACAACATAATTAGAACCAAAATGCACCAGATTGTGAAAAGAATCGCAGCAGCGACTGTGCTACGCCGTAGCAACCTGCTACGAAGGCGACTACGGGCTGTTACGACAAGCTACAAGATGCTACGAAAGACTTCAAGAAGCATGGTATTGTATACGAAGTTCTTATGTTGTAAATTAAATGATCAATGATCAGCTTGTTACAGAGCAAATTAAAAAAAATCGGGCAAGTGCAAGTCGGACTCGAGCACTGAACACCATACCAACTTATCTATGAAAACAGTTCAATTCTCGAATCGAGTCTTGGAGATTAAACAAAAATGTTTTTTTCTTTTGACGTAACTACTAATTTTCAGTTTTTAGACTTTTCCCTATCTTTGCGCTATAAAACCATGCTTTACGCCAATTTTCAGGAACGGGAAATACCCTATGAATTTTGATTCCTCATAGAGTGTCCCAAAGTACGTTTTTTGCAATATAAATGGCTGTATCTTTTATTCATTAACTTACAGGTTTGATTTTTGCACAGCTTCAAGGGACCATAGACCTAAGTATAAGATTTTACTTTCAACTCGATACCTCCAACTTACCTATGAAAACAGTTCAATTTTCGAATCGGGTCTTGATGACGATTCAATTTTTTTCCTTGTGTCGTAACTATACATTTTAAGTTTTCAGACTTTTCCCTATATGTGTGCTATAAGACCTTGCTTCATGCCAAATTTCAGGAGTCTAGGTCAACAGAAAGTACACTATTAATTTTGATTCCATAAAGAGTGTCAAAATGTACGTTTTTTGCGATATCATTTTTCTTTGTTAACTTAGAAGTTTGATTTTTACACAGCTTCAAGGGACTACAGACCTTAATATGTGCTTTTAATTTCAACTCGATATCTGCACGCGTTCCCCAGATAAAGAAACAAGAAAGTGATTCTATAAGGATTGCGTTTTTTTCCCTGTGAGGTACGGAACCCTAAGTGATGTTTTCACAATATCACCAATTTTTTTATACGCTCTCTCTATTTTTTGACTGAAAACCATGTTAAAAACGTGCATTTTACAACGCATAAGTTCTTCCCTAAGTTATATTCGTAGATTACAACAACATGAGATAAAATATGAGAATTCACAGTTTTCTTGTACAAAATCTTTACTTTTGAGTCTACGATTAATAATTGCGAATGGAAGCAAGAAGTTTGCTTATCAAATGGTTGATTAATTCCAAAAGTGCGAGTCACATTGACATGAAATTCGCACGCCACGAGACGCCAGACTCTACCTCAATTATATAAATAAATACATCCACCAACACGTCGAGAAATATCAATACAATATTTTATTCATTAATCATCTTCAAAAAAGAATAATATTAACCAGTTTAATTAAAAATAACAGTAAAATTACTAGTCATGTATTAGTTCCCATAACGCGCCTAGATGGCGTTGGGATCGAATTGAATCGCGCTATGGTTACGTTACAACAGTTTCATGACCTGCCCGACTGAAACATACAATTTTCATAGGTTTAGTTTTCTACTTTTATACTTAGTCTTAAGTTTAGTATTAAATCATAAAATGTAGGGGAGTTATTTCACTAGTTTATTTTGGACCGTTCACTGTGAACGCTCAACTGACTGTTCTCAGTGAACGGTCCCCTAAAGTCTAGAATGAATCGTCATTGTCATGAAATACTGGGAGGTACTGTGTGTACATGTTCAGGCTATCTTTGACAATTCCCGTGACAAAGTTCATGATGCATTTGAATCGAATAGATACAGCCTTCGATAGATATGAGTCAATGGATACAGCTCATTAACCATGTTTAAAATGAGGAACCCTAGTCAGTAACAGACTGACACGCCCTCCCGCACCGCCCAAAGTGGGAGAAGTCATTCTGATGAAAGAAAAATAGATACCCCAGCG
Organism: Mythimna separata; assembly: GCA_030763345.1. Lineage (NCBI taxonomy): Eukaryota > Metazoa > Arthropoda > Insecta > Lepidoptera > Noctuidae > Mythimna > Mythimna separata. The sequence goes on along the minus strand of CM061167.1, from coordinate 11,817,938 downwards.
TATATATTTTTCTTTCTGTTTTTTTTTTGTTCAAGTAGATTGGAATATCAATCTCCTTTCTCCCAGGCCCTCTGGTATCCACGATAATATCCCACACCAAAAAAACATCTCGCACATTTTGCTCATGAAATTCAACATCATATCCAATAGGTAATTGAATTTCAATCGCTTTTTCAGGGCTTCAGAGGATTTTACAAAGTTATTTAACTAGTGTCGGTGTTCATCTGCATCAGGTTTCACAGCTAACTAGGTTACTCTGTGAAATGAGCCGCCGCCCGTTAATAGCCGAGCCGAGCTGACGGATAAATAAAATGTGGTCGCGGTTATATACCCGGTAAATACTGATTCAGTTTTAAGTGGAAAATAAATAGCCTAGGCTATTTATTACACAGGAAACGTGTTTTATTCGGGATTTGGTAATTAGGTTAAGGTACTTATAACTTTTGAGGTAGCATTTTCAGAGAATATATCACACTATAATAATATAAGTGTGTGGTCGTATTACGGTTTTTTAGTAACCTCAATATAGAGCTGCAATACAGTCGTGTTAATTTATTTAAAAATAAAAATATACCTTAAACTGATGCCCGGGTGACCAGTGACCATTGTCGTCATCGTCAACGGCGCGTAATACTCCACACTCACCTCAAAGAGATGTCAGCAAACTGGAACCCAGCAGGGTCGAAGCCTACTGGGGCTATGAGTTGTAAGAAAGACCCCGAGGCCATGGAACATAGGCGAAGAAAGAACAGAAATGGGTTCTAGTCAATAAAAGATACGCCTTCCATCTCCGCTCACAACGGGAGAAGTCTTTATGATGATTACCTGCCTAAAATAAATAAATTAAAACTCATAATCGTAGCCACCATATGGTCCTTCGAGCCGGATCGAATTAGCAACTTACGGATACAATCCAAATAGATCGCAAACTAGATGTTATAATTTCTCTCGAGGATACGGACATAGTATTAAGCCTTGGAATAAAATAAAAGCTTGGGCCAGTACACACGTGCTAGTGAGCTGGAATAGAATAGTTTGCATTCAGGTCAACCCGCACTCCATACCTTAAGGGAATACAGTTATGATGTTATTTATTCTGAACACATGCAGTTTCCCTTTGTTTGTTGTGCACGCAGAGTTATAGTTAGCACATAGGATAGCTTGATAAAACTATGTAACTCCAGTAATTTAGTTTTACAACAGAGTATACTCGTAGAAGTTCATTTGTGAGATGGTTTTCAATGGTGCGATGAGAAACAAATTTGTGGTTGTTCCTCACCTTTTTTTTTTTGTTGTCAAATCATCTCATAACTTACTGTAAAATTTTTACTAACTAAAACCCATCTGTGTTCCTTCAGTTGCCATTTGCGTTCATTTTTTACAGGATACATAACACGCCGTCGATTCGCGCTTGGTCCTTACCGGACGGTGAGCTCCCTATAACTCGTTATCCGCAAGTCCGCGCCTACGGTTCTGGGAATCGCCACTAGTGACTCTCGACGTCTACTGCGGTGGTGGTTAAGGCCTGAGCATGTTTTCTCCTTCACAGTTTCGTCCACTTCCTTCGCTCGCATAACTGCTTCACAGAAGGAGATAGCGGCTTCGTTCCTCAACTTTGCATTTTTTGTTTATTTATCTACTATCTGCTAAAAAGTCTAGCCTAAACTAGCCTTATATAACACCACAGTTTTCCAGGTTATTCGACATGTTACAACATGTCTTTTTACTTTCCTCTAACCCATAGTTTCCCAACCTTTTATGAACTACTGCCCCCTTCACAAGAAAACAAATTCCCAACTCACCTCTTTATATGATATTATTATGATATTTAATTATATCAATTTTATATGTCCGTCTATTATAATTATGTATATTAATAATCACAAATTAAAGATTAAAGACTAATTCTCTCTCTGCAATTGTACTACTAGTGGTTGTAATTGAGGGTCGTGTTTGTTAGTTGTTTTTAACGATTACCATTTGCCTTTGGACCCGCTACCGCCCGCAAAGAAAAGCTCCAGCGCCCACCAGAGGGTAGTACCGCCCCCGTTAAAAATCTATGCTCTAACTCATCACGTCACAAAAGAGAGAGTCTAGATTTAATAAAACGATTAGGTATATATAATCAGTCAGCCACGCAATAAATCATGTCAGGAACTTAGGCAAGCCCAAGACCTAAGGGTAATTAGTTAAACGAAGTTTGCATAACTGGGGTATTTATTTCACAAGAAAGGTCTACACCTAAGTGCTCTTAAACGATATTTATTTTGCAAATAATTGAAAATTACACTTTTAGGGTAAGTTCGGTAGCTTTCTGCACCGGGTTCGTGCAGAAGAAACGCCATTGTGTTGACCGCCTGGGGGTCACGGTGGTATGCTCCACCGGGTCATGGCAGAGGTGCTCCACTTGAGCGGAGTATCGCAGAGTCCCCGTGGGGGCTATCGCCAGCAACAACCGTAGGGGCCCAGCGGGGCCGACACCTACTGGTGTCATGGGTTCACTTCTGAAAGTTAAACCCAGGATCCTGGATCGCAAGGCAAAGAAGGACATAGGAGTAGGGCTTAGTCAGTAAAATTTTTACACTACCTCCCGCTCACCCTTAGATCAGGAGAAGTCATTGGATGATTTCCCATCCGAAGAAAAACCTGCATCGAATGGTCCACTTTTTAAATGGATATTCCTTCAATAAGTCTTTAAGTCAAGTCTGAATAGATTTCTTTCACATGGGAATAGACGCCCGACCATAAAACTTAACTGGCAGTGGGCAGGAGACATTCATCGCGGAACAGACGGTCGATGGGGAAGAAAGGTTCTGAAGGGTTAAACGTCGCATACTGAAAGACGCAACGTAGGAAAGTCTTACAAAGTGGACCGATGACCTGGTGAGGGTAAGGGGAATAGGACCAGGTTGGAAAATCTCCCACATGATAGAGCGATGAACTGGTGAGGGTCGTGAGAACAGGACAGGTCACAGGACCGGCCGTTATGGCGAAGCTTGGGGAAGGTGTATGTGCAACAGTCAACGCGTTACGGCTGAAATTATTTAAACACGGAGAAAGCGTTAGCAACGCACGTGGTCAAACGATATATGAGTCAAAAGGTTAGGTACTTTTAGCCAAGCGTAGTTAAACGTCGACCACACATTTGCATATCCCTAGCGCTGGATGTCTGACGCTCAGCAAATATTGATGTACGAGTAGTAGTACCCTTTCGGTACAGGCAGGCTCGGCGCATTTTATACTTTAAGTCTTGTTTTTTACTTTGTGTTTGTAATCGTTGTGCTGGGTCTATCTCAAATAAAAGTACATATTACTATTCTTTCTACTATATTTTATTATACCAGTTTAGAGTGATCGGAGGAGGAGCTCGTGACTAAATAATAACAGCCGCATGGGTCGAGCTTCAAGTTAAATCAACGCTTGCCAAGGTTGGTCTGTGGATGGGTGACCATCTTAACTTACCGAGTTTCCTACGTGCCTCGGAAAGCACGTTAAGCCGTAGGTCCCGGCTGGCCAGTTGTTACGGATAGTCTGAAGCCAGCAAATCTGACTCCAGTTTTGCCATGAAGTACCGTGTTACCCCAGTTAATGGGTTGTGGAGGTCTGGTAGGCAGCCGCTCCTCGTAAAATACTGGTACTAACCTAAATCTGGCTTGACTGGGAGCCGGCCCCTAATATAGTTGGTAAAAGGCTAGGCAGATGATGATCAGTTTAGAGTAATCATTAAATTATCAATTAAATTATCCAGTCAATGACACTCAGTATTAAGTGACGTCATTAGTGAATGTAATTTTTAATGTCTGCTATGTTCATGCGTCCCTGTAAAACTACCTTTTAATGAATCATTGATTCATTATTTTAATGGATGCGAGCACGAACATAAACACACTGAGTGTTATGCGAATCGGTTTGTATTCCAGCTGTGGTCAGATGGTCACGTACTGACCCATTATAGTTTTATCCTCTTCACTTTGATTATTGTGGGAAGTTTATGAATATAGTCGTAATGACACAATACGAGTAGGTATATTTACTATTATAAGCAGTGTCAAAATGTATGTCGGTCATTAAAAGGAAATATGATTAAATATTATAGTTTCATGTTTATTAAATTATTATTGGATATTTTTTAAATATAATCCAAAAATAAACTAAGACTTTAAATAAAACACCAAAACTTGAGCTAAACATTTTAATAGTGACAAACACGATAGAGAATTCTGATTTTAGACAAAACTATTGAACAGTTACTTTATGTACCTCTGCTTTAAATGTAGAATAACACATCTAAAAATTGGAGATTAGTTATTAAAACACGTAGATAATATATAACTTCAATTACATCAAATACTATAAATAAAATCCGTCAACATTCGTTTATTAATTCGTAAACAGTATCTGAATAAAACTCTATACAGCAATCATTTTATCTCGTGTAATCACCATTAACACAACTTATAACTAGTACAAAAAATAAACCTCTAATATAATAAATACATAATATTATATTCATCATAAAACTCTCCATATTTAAATACCGTACTAAAAATAAATGCTTTCACCTGCTTTAGACCGAGAAACAGAAACTTAATTAGAGTTGAAAACTGGAGCTAATTCGGACAGCACACAGAAAAGTGTTGGGACCGTGTATGAAATGATATTAGCATATTTTACGAACGCCATTCAAAATACCCGCATCATTAAATTAAACTAAGAACTTTATTTGCAGTTAGTGATGAATTTTAATTCTGTACCTGCTGACGGAGTTTGTGTTTATTTTACAACCTTAGATTACAAAATAAAGCAATTTTTAAAACTAGCATTTATTAGGTATTGCTGAACATCATCATCATCTTCCTGCCCACTATAATTCAGGTCGACAAAACACTTTTTTTTCAGTCAAAAGTCGTGCTATCACTGACTCGCTTTTTTATATCTCAGTCATACAATCCATCTAACTTCTCTATGGCCTCCCTCTGCCTTTCCATCCAGATGTACGTGTATACTAATTAGCACACACCCACATATTATTATAAGAATATAGTAATATGTGGAGAAGTGAATCTCTCTTCACATGACTATATCACGATATACGATTCCCTTTTAAACTTTTCCGTCACTAGTGCAAATTTCAAACTTTCTCTAATATAGTTACTAATTTCTTACTTTATAGATACTCGTGCTGCTGATTATCCAATCATAAAAGTTTTCTCTCAAATGATTTGTTGCAAACATATTAGTAAGTACGAGAACATATCTTGTAACACTATTTCAGAGCTGAGCATCGTTCCTTCAGACACGTTCACGCATCTTCTTTATTATTAAAAATATTCCCTGCACACTACAACCTTCTACATAAACCTGCTGAACATCGAATTTTAATTAATTACACGAAGCTGTTGAACATTAAAATTCAATTACGATTAATTAATGCAGGATTAGATTAAATTACCTACTAGCGTTGACATGCCGGGGATAGTCCGGTGCTTTCATAAATTGATTAGCAATCACGATATCGCTACGTGTTCAGGTATCTGTTAATTATGTGTCCCATACATCCGGCTATGACCTATTTCCTGAGATATTCCGCATTGATACGTCCCCGCTGATGTGATGTCAGTGTCCTAGATCGCCACAGATTGGTTTTACAGTGGTGTAGCACGTAAAGGTATAGAAATATGTGTGCTTGTTGTTGATTGAGTTATAGTAAATGTATAATTGAAAGGATTGTTTTTAGTGTAAGCTTCAGTACATAAAGAATGATATTGAACTACGTTGTTCATTACTATGTATAGTGCACTAACAAGTATTTAGTCTTCATCTATTTGCATACTCTTCACATAACAGATTAAAAATAACTATTACAGTGATCTTAATTTTAAACTCATATCATATAATTCCTTATTTTCAAAGTATACATTTTTAATTAAATTAGATTTGGCAGCATTTTTGGACGAATTGATGTAGTATCGTATATTAATAATCTTCGATGAAATAAGAGTAGTATAATACACGAACGTCCGAATATAACTCCAGTCTAAGTACAGTATGTTAAGGGCCTGTTTCACCACCTATGATTAAGTTTCGAGTATCTTACTTGATAGATAATTTCATACAAATTCTGTTCCATTTTTGAATTTATTCAATGAGTAGTGCCCACTCGGACATTGTGAAACGGGCCCTTAGTATAATAACTGAAGCAATAATACATGTGTAATGAGTATCAAAGTACGGTACAGTTTACATACAAAATTCATACATATATTATTATTATATGGCCTGTGCTTTGTGGTACATTCTTAAAATAAACACGAATACAACTACAATATTGCTGATGTTTTATGGAGTACAGACTGTTGAAGTGTTAATTGAGATACTTACCAGAAATATTCTAAACATTTCATACTTATTTCAAAAGAATCACACACCTGCAAAATGCATCATTACTGTATTTCTTTGTTCATACAAATCTAGAAATACGTACATATTGAATATAATATATTAGGTATATATTTTTATATATTTCGTAACACCAAAAAGTTTATAAAACTTTTTCACTTTTCGCTATCCATGAAAAAAAAAACTTTTTCGATTCCAGTCATTCTGTTATTTAGAGTCAAATGATATACTAGAAAAGAACGTCCTAGATTTACTTTTATCGTACCTACATATTTTAATCTAGTTTTACATAAAAATGCTACTTTTATTCGCTTTTATACAACCACCTGGCCTATCCATCTGGCCCTCCTATACCATACTATTACAATAATTCATTTATACATTCTATATTTTAGCAGAAATCTCAAGCTGGCGCACATTTTACTGCGTTTTGTCACAAACCACTTTTCATTTTTCACCTATTACATTCACAAAAGGCAAGGATCATCAATCACTCGCACAAAAAGCACTTTTTCAACTTTAATGAATTGAAATAGTGTTTGTCATGTGAGTCCACCTACATGTTTAGCCCAAACCGTAGGTGAAACACAAAAAGTAGTTTGGTAAATACTTACATCTAACAAACAAAAATTATAGTTATACACTCACGTGAAACACTAACATGATTATGTGAAATAAATTGACCGCGATATGATGAAGCACATCTACCTAACATTATTTAATCAAGTAGGAATAACAATTACCCAACCCGCGCTGGGCCCGCGTGGTGGATTACCTCCCGTCCCCTCTCCTAGAGAGGAGCCCTGAATCCAAGCAGTGGCAACATTGTAAGGCAGATTATGTTATGCTTATACGATGAGTTTGTGATTGAGAATCCATGTCGGACAGATAACTCTTATGATTAAGGGCGAAGTTCACCGACACCAAATCGACTGTTTTAATATTAAAACGGCTGTTTTAGCAATATTTCCTGTTCCTTATCGTCGGTTATTGACGTTAATCAGATGGTTATCTTAAACTTATGTCGGTGCACATGGCCCTAAGTAGACCTCGATGTTTTATTACCTATTCGTTAGAGTGTAGTTCTATGATATAGTCATACATTTGTATGGTAGCTGGCTGTTAGACAACAGATATTGTGTTCGAACTACAATCGAGGAGCAATTTCAATAATCGTTTGATCCGGGTTTGTAATCGCCTTTCATTACCCAGACAATGCTTTGATGCTGCAGGCCCATTCTCTGAACAACGCTTTGTAATCCGAACGGAGTCGAGATTCGATCTAGAATATTCAATACTGGAACAACTGAATGGCACTTGAACTAGTCAATTTATCTGGAAGGCCAATTAGATACAAAACACCTAGGTACCTTTAAAATCATTTCATTCGAAATAATCACACGAGTAAAACAGAGTCCCACACAAATTATCTCTAATCTATGATTTACGTCATATCTGCAGAATACTGTAATATATCATAATAGCATTAATAGCAAAACTGTATATATCGGTTAAATATGAATAAGTATCGTAACTGTTTGATTTGTTGATTAAATATTAAACTTACAAAGGCAGTGAAATTGTTTTAGCAAATAGTCTGAATGTCATTACCTTAGAGAACAACATAAGAACATGGTTTCCTTAGATACTATTTTAGAATGTTTAGTAAACTTTATATATTCACTATTTACTTTAGATTATGGACCAAACAACAATACATAAATTAGCGTCCTTTCTATGTCTTCATTTAGATTTCTATCTAGCTATCATTTAGATATAATTAAAGAAAATGTAATGTATCCGACACCCTTTAAAATATCTGTAGTTTTTATTATGAAACTTTATTCAATCAGACTACAATATTTAGGATGATAGTACCTATAGGTTTATTGCTAGTATAAGTAATTTTAGAATGTTTTGTGAACCTGTCACCACAAAGAGACATCACAAGACGAACACAAAATCTCGTATCTTTTTAATATCAAATATGCATATTAAAAATATAACCCTTCTTCGCAGTAGGGTAAAAACACGTGATTTTTTGTGCACGTCTCATTCTATCGTTTTATTTATTGCTGTTAGAGATCATTTTAGAATATTTCACGAACCATGCATTAATCGGAAGGCGCGAACAAATAACGCGCTTCATATATAAATAAGTATCAGCTATATTTTATGCGATCCTAGATTAATTTAGAATATTGAATGAAATACTAACAACGCTGATAACGAGAGCGTATAAGTAACATGTTCACATCCCTTTTAAAAAATCCTATTAAATATTTATTATAATTGATTGTTTTAGAATATTTAGGTAATGAACCTGGCACTTATCAACATACGCAAATCCAGGCAAATTCACGCGTTCATAAATATATATTTGTTTTTTTTAGAATGTTGAATGTACCGCAGCACTAACAAAACTACAATACGAATTCCCGCCCTTTTAAACTAAACTATTTTTTTCTTACAATCGTAAAAACTTTCCTTTAACTAGCATCATTAAAAGTTCGTAAGTAACTGACAGCAGTAGTTAACGAGGTAGAATTGCGAAAATATATATGTATTCTGCGTAATCATAATTAATCCACATATAGTGGCATTGTCCAATTTACCCCGTGTAATCGAATGAATATTGAGTAGTGAGCAGGCGATGTAATATGTAGGTCATATCATCACGCGCTTCTGGGATAGAACAATGGCCAGATGACAGCGCAATCTATTTATCAATTCTGTCTAAACGCACCTAATTACGAGTATTATTGTCGAAACCCACTTGGACTTGGAGGAGCTCGTGGCTAGATAATAACAGCCGCAAAGGTCGATCTTCAAGGTTAAGCAACGCTTGCCTAGGTTGGTCTGTGGATGGGTGACCATCTTAACATAACGAGTTTCCTCCGTGCCTCGGAAAGCACGTTAAGCCGTTGGTCCCGGCTGTCATTTGAAGATCTTTGGCAGTCGTTACGGATAATCAGAAGCCAGTAAATCTGACTCCAGTCCTGCCATGAAGTACCGTGTTACCCCAGTTAATGGGTTGTGGAGGTCTGGTAGGCAGCCGCTCCTCGTAAAATACTGGTATTCAGCTAAATCCGGCTTGACTGGAAGCCGACCCCAATATAGTTGGGAAAAGGCTAGGCAGATGATGATTGTCGAAAACCACTTCAAAGCTCACGCCATTTAGAAGCAAGATATACACCGTGTGTCAGACTCACAGACGAATACCATGGATCTAGTACCTACATGATTCTGGACTTTCTTCTTCTTATTTTCGTGTCGATGTCTTTATCTGTATTTTCTCCGACCAGTGTTTGGCAACCTGTATGACTCTATCATTGGCCTCGCATAGAACCCGAAAAGGATAATTAATTCTGGACTTTCAATGGTGGAATTCTTCGTCGGTTTTACTTATTTTTTTTTAATGTGTTACTTTTTTAATTTAAACTGTATAACATCGCACATTGTTTTATGAAGACCATTTTTCGGACGTGGCTTTTTACTAAAGAAACTGACAGTTTTAGTTATTGAAATGCAATATTTCGTATCCCCATTTGACGGGCATGTTTAGTTTTCGAAATCATGTTTTTAAAAAATCTTTTTTTTTTTCAACCGTGTATTTCAAACACAAACATTTTTTTTTTCAAACTCAATTTGATGAAACATTGACGGCGTTTTCTATGTTGCATATTCTAGAGTATAAATAAACCTCGGAACTCTGTTAGATTCAGAATTATACGGATTTTTTAGTTTTTTGTATTTAATTTTTTCTCAGTAATTCCGTCGTATTGGGATAAGTTCTTTATATTGAAATGAGCCTTGAATGCCTTTATCTTTACTACACACCACAAAAATTACACATCCCAATCGCGTGGAATCTAGCAGTTATTCCAAATTAACTGTTTTTGGTAGGATTATCATTTTGAATCTAGATTTTACTGAGTCAATTGTTATTTAATGAGACGTATTGGTTATTTGAATTACGGCGACATCGTAGTATATACCTAGAGTTCCGTTTGACATGTTTTTAAGAGAATTTTAGTACGTACGTACAGTCTATCAAATCTAAAAAGTACCATTTGGCAGTTCTGACTGGTTGAAGAATTAGGGATCCATTGCAGTTTCAACACAGGTGTATATATTATATGATACTGTAAAAGCCCGTATATTGGTATATCTTAGATTTTACTAGTAATTCTTAAGATATGAAGAACGTGTACGTGTAAGAAAATGTCAGAATCTAATAAGAGATATAATTTCGGGCTTTGCATTTCGATCCCTACCGAACCGACATTGTACATCATTGATTTACGTATAGCTAAGTGAATTTAAAGACTCTCTACTCCACGGTAACAGACCAACATGACTTTGGAATGCCATTTTGCTTGGTTTAACAGATTTTTATTTTTATTTAATGATTAAGAATTGCACATCTTGCGATACAATAAAAATAACTACCTAATTACGGTTTTTCTTTAAGTGAAATTGGGCTAGTTACATCTGTAGTACAAGTTGTTTCGGCTTGAAAAGTTTGAAACGTCAAACAGTACTTCTTAGATTTGCTGGACTGTAATTTTAAAGTGACTTTAACTGGAAGTCAAACTATTCATGACCAATCCTTGCAGTGAAAATTAGTTTTGATCAATTAACAGTATCGACTATGACATATAAATATATATATACATATATATAAACAGCTTTATTAACAACCGCTATAATTTATTACACAACTAGAAGGATCCTAGAAGCTAAGAGTAGTACATAAAAAGTACCTAATGTAGGTACTGTTAATAGATTACTTAATTAAAAAATCTACGCCTAAAGCAATAGAGGACATAAATTCTGAAATAAGTACTACAGAAACGTAACAAACTATACAAATGAAACAACATGACTTTTTTGTTTACAATCAATAGGTATATAGGAAACACTCAGTAACCACAACGCTTACCCCGACTCTAGAGAACCCGAGAATAGTCTAGAAAGTACTTAACAATACTTAAGCATAAGAAATACATTAGAAGGCAGTGAAATTAGACAGACAGTAGACAATAAATAACAGTTAATATTACAACCTAAAGCTACTCTGAAACAAAAGAAATCGAAGATAGTCTAAGCACAGCCTTTAATTTGAGAAAATGTTAACTTCAACCGACGGGCGGGCATCCAAGATCTCGATAATAAATGTATTTGATAAAGATATTGTATGGCATGCTGATAGCAGAGTGTATAATGCTGCCATCTATGTTTGAGCTGGCCAAACTGACACATTAGTGACGCTCCAAATTGTCGGGTTTTCGGAAACTGTAGGTACCGTAGAGCCTATATTCTGTGTGTATGTGGTACATAGCTAATAGTCAGAAGGTAGAGATTTTTAGAATATATTTAATGGCTTAAAACATTATTATTTACGAAGACGTGGCACACCGAATCAAACCATATTTTTATTCTCTAATGTATTTTTCAATGCAGCGCCTGTCAAGACTGATTAAAACAAGATCTCTCCGAATATTCGATCAATTATTCTTTTTAAAGCAACCAGTCCATTCAAAGAGGTTGTATGTCGCATAAAATCCTTACAGTACCTACTTCTTTGTCTCCGGTAAACTTTGTTTTCGATTGAACTTCGACTGAACACCCGCCCTTCGATACAATAATTAGTTAATACAATGAACACGAATAGCATAAATGTTATAAGTAGAAACACACTTAGAACACCGTAAGTCAAGATTAGACATCCACAAATCATTCCATATATCTATATTATCATGAACTTTAACATACAAGTCAACATTCTCGCTCTAGCGGTTACAGTATGTGCGTTCAACAACAAATACCTAGTGAACTTTATTTCAAACTGATATTATATTCAATACCCTAGGAATATAGCATTACTGTTCCGGAACCACGATACGTTTTGCACGATACATAATGAATAGTTCCAACTTGAACGTTTAAACCCAATACAATATGTATAACATCAATTCGTAGAACAATTACATTGAGTTCCATATAAACGTAAAGTAATCAAATAAAAACTTTAAAACAAGGCTACTTAAATTTGCACAGCTGCCCATTTTAACAAGTAGCATTAATATTTTTTATTCATATTGTTCTGCGGTTTTTTCAATGCAACATTTATAAATATTTTATTAACAATACATTTTCATAACAATAGCAGAAAGTTAAAAAAACATTGAAATAAAACCAATGTTTTTGGTAACATTGAATAACTGCGTAATGGCCGTGTTTTGGTTATTGTTTAGCTAGTTTAGTAAACAGTGTGCTGTAGCGAATGAATATCGAAAAACAATAGGTTTTGCAATATTCACACACTACATATTAAAAATCTATACATGGAACTATGCTCAGTTTACGTAAACAGTTTTTAGGTAGAAACCTTTTAGCAGCGATATCGAAACGCTGACGGCTTGTTTGTTCGGAATACAAAGTTAAACACACTTGGCATACATGACACGTGAAACGGATAAAAGCATACAATGATTGTCTCCATCTTTATATACAAATATTGCGAAAGTACATACCACCCACATAACGTCAAAAACTTGTGAGTAATAACAATCAAAAGGTTGCCTATACTATATTTACATCTAATAAATAGCTCGTGACTCTTACATATTAACATGATAAATAAATAGCTATAATTTTATTCCCTAAGACAGTTTCATTACTTAGAATAAATTAAACAGTACATAATGCCTAGAACTAGCGAATATATTCATTGAGAAAATGATATGAACTTTATTGCACAAAGTGTTTTCAACTTAAACACATTATTGTCAAATATTTTTGACTACATACATTTTTAGACTGAAAATTAATGTCGTAGTCTTCCTTACATTGACTACCTACTTACTTCGCTACAGCAGACATCGTTTGAAATGATTATATATGCAGAATCAATATTCGTGTCAAGATGTATTTACAGGAATGATCGTGATTTTACTCGTAGTCAAGAAACATCAAGACATTCTAATAAACAGCAAAATTAGGACAACAAGACCCAAAATATTTTGTATTCAAGAACATTATACAACATGGTGGATATCTGTGAAGCCAGGCCAGGTATCTAAATCCTTAATATTGGCTGTACCACAACACTGTGTATGTGTCCGCGTGATCGGCTGTACAAAGGATTTACATACCCGCCAAGAGGTGGACTCAGTCATCATTATCTAGGCCCATGAGCTCAGCTGCCAGGCGGCCCTTAGAGCGGCAACACGCCGTCAGACACAGTATCCTTAGAGCGACCCTGAACTGCGGGCTGAACGTCAGCAATATTACAATCTTCCAAAACGAATTCATGATACCCATCCACACCACTGCGAAATGCAGCATGGGTACCTTTATTTCCTGATCAGTGCAGTATTCGTACAGTTTGACGACGACATAGGGCGTCCAGCTGAGCCAGAAGGTGCACACCATGATGAAGCTCATCCAGTGGCTGGGGTTGGAGAGGTTCTCGGCCAGCGCCGTGGCGTACTCCTTGTCGTGGATGGGCACGCCGCTGTTGAGGCGCCGCTTCATCGAGAAGATGTAGTAGTAGTTGTACACGATGGAGATGACGCTGGGGCCCAGCACGAGGATGCCCAGCGTGGCCGTGTACGCGTACGTCGTGCCCCAGTCCAGCATACAAATAAACGTTTCCTTGTCGAAATTGGCTTCCTTTTTGTAACCTAGTAATGGCGGACAGCAAAGCATTGCTGCTGATATCCATGTAAAAACCATCCAACATTGGCTCCTAGTGCGCGTTTGTACCTGGTCCATGATCACAGTTATTAATAATTAGCCTACAACAGGCGCGGCCTACACTAATCTAACTTTTCTGAGATTTTATTGGAAAAGGGACAAAATCATTTAAAATACTAGGAATGTTAATATTACAAAATAAATTTTCATGCTAATGATTAAGTTGGACTAATTATGTATATGTAAATGTTATTTGTACAAGAACTATTAAAAGAGAGAAAAATGAAATCGATATCTACAATATTATTGTAATTATTATATAAATATCAAAGAAGAATCGATTTCGCATGATTAGGAAAAAGTGGGTTTAATCATTGTTTTATCAAAGGATTCAGAATGATCAATTACTAATGCAAATGCATAATGCAGACTAGCTAGCTAAGAAAAAAAATATTAAAAAGGATAACTACCGTCGCACTAACCGTCTCATAGCGGAGAGGCTTCCGAACTGCGAGATAACGGTCAACGGAGATCCACATGAAGGTGTAGACGGAGACGGACCAGAGCGTGACCTCGACGTAGCCGGCCAGGCGGCACATGAGGTCGCCGAACATCCAGCGGCCCGTGATGGCGGGGTAGACCGACAGCGGCACCACCAGCACGCCGATCAGCAGGTCGGCCACGGCCAGCGACAGCAGGTAGTAGTTGATCACTTCGTGCGACAGGCCTGCACACAACACAACATGTACACTAGCTTTAATAGAAAAGAAGAAAACGTTTATTTGTACCTCACACAATCGTACACAATACAATAAAAATAACAATAAAATCTGTGTGAGGCCAAAAAGGCTATTAACTCAGCATATTCTGCTAAGGCCAGCTGTGTGTCATTCAACGGAGTCCTTCCCTTGGCTCCAATCTCTAATTTACTCCTTAAAAGATAATTTTACAGTGACAACTACTCTATTTATCTAAATTATATGTCTTATGTCTTCATTTTGCCACACCAGATAGTTCAACATTTAATGTATGCCTAAACCGTTTGAAAGAAACCTGACCAATTCACGAGATTATCCACTTCAGCACGGATTAAGTTTTCCAAGGGATAATAGAGACTAAAAGGGATTACGAATCGGCATTCTAGCCCAGTATTTAGTACAAGGACTAACAAAAAATATTTATGTAATACACGTGAAGGTAGGCCTTTTGTTTGTATAAATAAAAACTGTGTTGCGGTTGATATCCATATCTCAACGAATTAATGGAAACAGCGGTTATTACTAATTGGAAGTGTTGAGTTGCATTATTATTATGATCTTATTTTAATTCGCTTTTAATTAACTGCATGATTTATTGTATTCTGTTTTTGTATTTACTCATACCATCTGCGATTCATTTCTTTAATAAAATATTTTCGCAATTTTTTATTGTAACAGCCACTAATCTTCTCTGCATCACCCAAAGGTTGACTGGTAGAAAATGCTAAGGCGCTAAGTCCGCTTTTGTACCTTTATGTGTATAAAGTGGAAAAAAAACTAAATAAATAATAAATGAGTGAACTAACTGTCAAACTTACACATACTTGCCATTTCTCTCTTAGCTTTTCCCTGGAGCCTCTGTTGAAGATCTAACATGACATAACATAATCAGCCTTATAATGTCCCCACAGCTGGCAGACAGGCCTCCTCTCTAGGAGAGGGAATGGTACGGTCCATTTCCATCCAGCAGGCCCAGTGAAGATCTAAACCAAATTAATACTATCATACATACATCTTCCCTTGAGGTTGAGAAAGGAGGCTATGATGAGTATGTTGGAGACGACGATGGCTATGCCCATGACGGCGATGATGGCGGCCTGCGTCAGCGTCTCGAAGGAGGCGAGCGGCCCTTCCGCCACGCTCACGTCGCCGGCCGCCGCCGCGCCGCCGCGCGCGCTCATCATCTTCGCAGGCATCTCTAAAACAAACACCACAACTTTACTATAATCCGTCTAATGAAAGCGCGACCTGAGAAAAAGAGTTTAAATCCAAATATTTTGTATGTGCTATTACAGATTACTAACTAGTAGGAGAATCATGTCTTGACACTTCACAATTTTTTTTATTTCCTACAATTGCGGCTGAATAATATTGACAAATAAATTTTAAAAAAACTCCAGGTCGCGCTTTCATTAGACGCACTCTATACACCATCATCTATAATGTCATTAGAGTTCACTTTAGAACAACATTCCTTACATGCTTTATAGCAATTAATTTAATACATTTGACACAGAATTTCAAATTAAGATAACATGTAGCTAACAACTACTCAGAGAGCGCGTTGAGCATGAACTGCTAATTCCACTCCACCGGTTCCACGACTAATCCAGCCTGTATTAATTAGTATATCGTCGCAGACTAATAGCAATAGGAATCGTTTATTAGTTATAAGATAGTTAATCGAGAAGTTTCGATAGATCAGAACAGTTTTCAATGACATGTTAAAGTGTTGAGCGTAGAGTTCGGTGAACGGGCCCCTCGTTGAAGGCGTCTATTTTTGCGGAGACCCAATTTTGAGATGCAGGTCAGTTTCGGCTCAAGTTGGGCCAGACCAGGCTAACTTTAGGAAACTATTAAATGCCGGTTCAACGGGCGGCGACGGAAGATGAGTTATCTGTGCCAGTTTGAACAACATCGAGGTTGATTTTATTAATGAAACGGTTCCAACTTTGTCGTTCCTTATTTAGAAACTAGTCGCTGGTGTTCTGTTGTAGCTATCTAAGATTGCTACATCAGAAATGTGAAATGTTTCTATATAAAGTCTGTTTTTTAATCTCTGAGACTAAAATAACATTACGGGTGTTGTACACATAAATAATTGGCATCATTATTATTGTTAATGTGTCATTTGCCTGTGTCAATTTAGTCTCAGGGTTAAAGAAACTGACTTTATATCTATCGTCCTGTTCCTGCTTCCTGTTCGTTATAGACTTTGAAATCATTCACCCAGTGGACCAAACCAATTTCATTAGAAAGGCAGTAATGCGAAGATGGTTTTAGAAATGCATTCATGAAATGAATAAACAAAAATTATAAATTAAAAACTTCTATCTTAAATTATAAACTTCTGTCGGCCCACATTGCCTCCGCTGGTTCGGCCAGATGGAACACTAGCTCATACGGCGAGAGAGAAAGCAGGTCTCTTTGCATCTCTCTTCGCCCATAATTCTCGTCTTGACACTGGCAGTGCTACTCCACCGATTCTGCCACACTGCGGCACCTCGATGCCCGAGGTCCGTATAAGGAACAAAGAGGTTCTGAGAGCACTGTGTCGTCTAGATGTGAATAAGGCTAGTGGACCAGATGGTATTCCAGCGATTGTTCTCAAGGCATGTGCGCCCGAGTTGTCTCCTGTACTGACGCGCTTGTATCGCCTCTCATATAGGACTGGTATAGTGCCCAAGTCCTGGAAGCTTGCCAACGTGTAACCTGTGCCCAAAAAGAGCAGTCGTGCCGACCCTGCCAACTATCGGCCGATTTCAATCACCTCCATACTCTGTAAGATTATGGAGCGTGTACTGAACTCGCGCCTCATGGCTTACCTGGAAGGTAACGATCTCCTCAGTGACCGACAATACGGGTTTCGCCGCAATCGGTCTACTGGGCACCTTCTGGTGTATGCCACTCACCTGTGGGGCGAGGCCCTCGGCGAGAAGAATGGGGAAGGTCTTGCAGTTTCCTTGGACGTCTCGAAGGCCTTCGATAGGGTTTGGCACGCTAGCCTACTGAGTAAGCTTCCAGCGTACGGCATCTCCCCTGGCCTGATTAAGTGGATAAAAGACTTCCTGAGCGAACGGTCCCTCCGAGTTGTTGTCGACGGGTGCTCATCGGAGCCCATGTGGACTAATGCCGGAGTTCCTCAGGGATCTGTACTCTCTGCAACTCTCTTCCTGCTCCACATCGACGATCTGCTGATGCCCGGTATCTATGGGTATGCAGATGATAGCACAGTTGTAGAGAGATACTTGCCGCTTAATCGGGCTAGTAAGGAGCTAATCCAGTCCGAAAGAGAGGCCATGGTGGAGCGTACGAATGACTCACTTCAGGCAGTCTCCAAGTGGGGCGAAGCCAATCTGGTGGGATTCAACGCCGCCAAAACACAAGCGTGTCTATTCACCGCTAAAAGGAGCCCGTTCACCTTGGCTCCTGCTTTTCGGAATGTATCCCTAGAATGCACCGACCGCCTTCAGCTCTTAGGAGTTGAAATTTCCTCCGACCTCAACTTTGGGCGGTTCATTGAGTCCAAGGCCAAGATAGCTGCTAGGAAACTCGGCGTTCTGGCAAAGGTCCGGCGGTACTTCACATCAGGACAGCTTCTAATGTTGTACAAAGCGCAGGTCCGATCGTGTGTGGAGTACTGCAGCCACATATGGACTGGAGCTGCGAAATGCCACCTGGCAGCTTTGGACTCAGTGGAAAGGCGTGCGAAGAGGCTAATTGGAGATCCAGATCTGGTTAAGTCCAATTTACAAAGAGGGAGGAACAATTTGCCTGCTGCGGTTTTCCCGTCCGATTATAATTTAGGTGTCTTCAAGGCTAGAGTGAATAGGCTTTTAATAAGCTAGTGCGCCTCACCATCAACGATTGCATCACTGCTTACCATCAGGTGGGATCGCAGTCAAGCACTAGCTTATAACAATTAAAAAAAAAAAAAAAATATTTTAAGTATCGTCTTAGTACACGCCGGGTATCTGCAGGTAATTTACAAGTGCTAATGATATGTTTGACCTTAATTACTAATACATTAGTATGATTACGGGCAAACTTACCGCTAAGTTTGATTGAAGTAAGGGTGCGAGCTAGACTGGACCGGTCATAGTCTTTACATCAGCATCTGTTGGAAGAAATGAGAAATTATGAGTACAGAGTTTCATGCGATATTCTAGTCTCGCAAGCAAAGCAAAATAGTAAATACATATTATGATCTTACGTGTAAGGCGTAAGATGTATTTACTGTTTTTATAGGTACACAAATACAGCATTTAGTTTGCAGGGAAAAACACAGCAGTAGTAAGTACATTTAATGGTTAAAAATGCAGTTGCAGTCTCTCTAAGCTATAGTTTATTGTAAAGTCGTCACATTTTCGTTTAATTATCATTCACCGGCGCAAAGAGTGGCGATTCAATCTTCAAAAATGTTACGTGTTTACAATA
Source organism: Mythimna separata (assembly GCA_030763345.1). Lineage (NCBI taxonomy): Eukaryota > Metazoa > Arthropoda > Insecta > Lepidoptera > Noctuidae > Mythimna > Mythimna separata. The sequence continues at coordinate 11,798,640 of CM061167.1, read as the reverse complement.
ACCCCCCAAAAATTGTAGAGGAACTTTATCTACAAAGATTTTTAGGTATTTACTGTACTTAAGTAATTAGTATCAGTAGAAACAAATATAACATTAGAAAAAAGACGCCAGTAGAACATAGGTACGATTTACCTCTTACTAGATCGTACGGATGAGCAAGATAAATAATTGTTCACAAAATTCGCTAGCGGCGCAAATACGAAACACGGAAGAAGATTATTTGTGCAGTGACCCGGACGACCGGAGTGGAGGAACGGAATTAGTTCTCGCTTAGATGATAACGTGCCAACGTAGCATGTTTATTGATTAGCTGTTGCTTAGCAAAAATGTAATTAAATATCGCAAGCTGTTCAATGTTATATAGCTTTATTTTGAGAATTACTGTAAATTCTTAAAGTAAAGCTATATAACGTTAGTCCAGTCAATATCGACATCAAACATCGCAGACGCGCATGTATCTACGATTTTTGTATATGTTATTAGGCTTTCGAAAAATGTTTATGCTGCCAAAATTTCGTATTTGTCATTTTTGGGGTTCCGGACCTCAAAATAAAAACAAATCGGAACCCTGTTTGTCAAGACCCTTTATTTTAGGAACGCGTGAAGGTATAAAGTTGAAATTAAAGTTGTACTACTATATCATATACTACTACAGATCTGCGGCCCCTTGAAGCTGTGTAAAAATCAAACTTGTAAGTTCATGAAAAAAAAATATACGCCCATTTATGTCGTTAATAACGTACATTTCAATGCTCTCAAAGGAATCAAAATTCATAGGATACTTCCCGTGGACCTAGAATGCTGAAATTTGGCATGAAGAAAGGTCGCATAACAAATTATAGGAAAAACGTCACGGGAAATTATATTTTTGAAAATTCGGAAAATCTTCAATACTCGATTCAGGCACTGAACTGTTTCTATAGGTAAGTTGGAACGGAACCCTCAGTGCGCGAATCCGACTCGCACCTGCCCGGTGGTTTTTTGTGTACTATTTTTCTACAGTTGGCATTACTGTCGAAAATCCATAGCTGAATTGAATAAATGTTTTTAAGCCAAAAATAAAAGGAAATATCACATGTCTTTTATCACATTATTTCAGTCAATTACACACTATCACAATGGAGTATATCGTATAGTAATTTCTAAAATAACAGACGGACTGCATTTGAACGGCCTTCCGATTACAATTGCATTCTTTTATCAATAGTTTGTGAGATTAGAAAAGCGCGTGATATTTCCTTTTATTACAAAAAAATAAATATCACAAGCTTTAATAGCTTTTTTCAGTCAACTCTGCTCTGTATAGTGTATAATAGTTCCTAAACGAAGTCGGCTAAACGATGGGCTGCATTTAAACGTTCAAGCCATCTGCATACTCGGTTCTATTGTTCCGTTGACATAACTGATCCGGTATTCTAAAGCTGAATTGAATAGCTGGGGCTTAGGAAAAAATATCGCAAATAAAGTCGTATTGTGCAGAATGATTTCCATTCACATCCGCCGGGATCTCCTAGCCTTTTCCCAACTATATTGGGGTCGGCTTCCAGTCAAGCTGGATTTAGATGAATACCAGTATTTTACGAAGAGCAGTTGCCTACCAGACCTCCACAACTCATTAACTAGGGTAACACGGTACTTCATGGCAAGACTGGAGTCAGATTTACTGGCTTCTGACTATCCGTAACGACTGCCAAAGATCTACAAATGACAGCCGGTACGGCTTAACGTGCTTTCCGAGGCACGGAGGAAACTCGGTATGTTTATATGTTAAGATGATGGTTGATCACCCATCCACAGACCAACCTTGGCAAGCGTTGCTTAAACTTGTAGATCGACCCGTGCGGCTGTTATTATCTAGCCACGAGCTCCTCTCACATCCGCAAGGATCTAAGCTACTTTAAATTCAGCTACAATACTATACTGAATCCGTATATTTCCCAACTATCTGGCCTATTTCCCTCACGCCGGTCGTTGACTTTACTTTTGACCGTCCGGTTGTCTAAATTTGTCGAGAGACTTTCACTAGGGACCTATAATACAAATGTGTGTTTAATGGTGTCACACGGTTCTATTATATTAATGAAACTGCCAGATTAACGACCGTGTTAACCTTTTGTGTAAAAATTTATATTGTAAGTAATGATTTTTATACTAAGCTACCGCTGAATACCAAAAGCTGCTTTTTCAGAAAATTACAGTTTAAACCACAGGAGCCAGCCGCTAGAAAAAGCTAGTAAAAGAATTAAATAAGATTATACCAAGAAAACTCTTTTCCAATGAAAATTTCAAATCACTGCGGCTTTGAAACAATATGGGTAACTGAAGAAACATTTCTTGCTCTAACCTGAGCAAGAGAAGATATTTAACGATAACCCACACTTAATATTTTTTATCTAACCAAGCACACCAAGAAGGAGATGGCGGGACGACTTGGATGTCTTCCTTAAGAATTGGTAAGAAGTTGCTCAAAGCCGCGAACGATGGAAGGAATGGAGGGAGGCTTTTACCCAGCAGTGGGACAATATAAGCTAGGTATATATACTCGTATATATGTGTATAACCTACACGTCCTCCATCTCCTAAAAGAGGAGGTCTGAGTCCCAGCAGTGGGAACATTATAAGGCCGATAATGCTAATGCTAATGCTAACCTACACGTAACATAGTCAAGCACTAAATAGGATACAGTTTAGATAGGAACATCAATGACTTATTTAGTATGTAGTAATATGGGTTCTCTTTCGTCAACCCAGGACCCTAGAATTAGGGCAAAGAAGGAATAGGAGTGGGTTTTAGACAGTACAAGCCTGACACGCCCTTCAGGAGAAGTCATCTCCCACCATAAAAAAGTACATAGTAAGTATAAGTTCCAGGAACTTATACTAAATATATACTTGACTAGCTTTAGCCCGCACCTTCGCCCGCGTACATAAAATATAGCCTATGTCACTCAGGAATACAGCAGCTTTCTATTGGTGAAATTTTTAGCAATCGGACCAGTACTTCGACAGATTACCTCATACAAACAAAAAAACAAACTTTACTTCTTTATTATATTAGTATAGATGAGATAAATCAAATACGGAAAGACGGCAGTGTTGACGCGGTGGTGGAGCGATCGGCAACTGTGCTCCGTGTCGCGTGAACAATACTCGGACAGAGCAAATGTTTGCATAGCGCACAGATAGTTGTTACGGAGGTGGGTGTTTTGTGTACATGGTTGTGAATGCTGAGTGCATTTTCTAATACTGTAGCCTTACCATGAGTTTGTAAAAACGTTCTCGCTATCGAAAACTATCGCTTTGTCCCTGTCATTGTGGTGCACGTGAAAGAGACAAAGCTATAGTTTTCGATAGCGAGAACGTTTTTTCAAACTCATGGTAAGGCCACTGATGTAAATTCCGTCGTGGGACAAACTTTTAAAAACAAAATCTTGACAATAACCGCAGATCTGGGGCTCTGGGTCGAACGAAAGAGAACCCCGGGACCCTGGAATTAAGGCAAAGAAAGAACAGGAGTTGGTGTTAGTCAGTCAAGTCTGACACGCCCTCCCACTCCACCCAGAGCAGGAGAAGTAATTTTGATGTTTTCCTACCTTTAAAATTACCCGCATGTCTTGTATGACTTGAATTGCTTTAGTAAGACTATTTGAAGTACTTTATTTATTTGCTTCTAGGAAATAAATTAGACATTCTGCGACTAGACCAAGGCCTAATTATATCTGTGTGAATGCAATAAACATCTCTTGGAATCGCAAGGATGCCTATTAACTTTTATTGCGACAAGGCTTTTTATTATTACGAAATACATGACTTTTTCTTTGAACTCAATTTAACTTTAAAGAACGAGACGCAAACCCGGACGCTAAGTGAAAAACTTGCTGTGATTTAATCACTTGATGATATTTGCAATAATTTACTAAAGATATGTATCGTACAGTAGTGTCGGGTCACTGGACCTTGGGGTATATCTTTATTATCTTTAACCCAAGTTTAATAACCAATAGGAGCACCCGTGCTCCATGCACAACGTCCCGACGTTGTCATTGCTATTTTAGCCCAAGCTCGACTTACACACACAAAAGGTAATGTGTCTGTCTGTGGCATCGTAACTCCCAAACGGATGATCCGATTTTAATAAGGTTTTTTTCTTTGAAAGGTATATCAGTCGAGAGTGTTCTTAGCTATATTTGGTGGAAATCGGTTCAGGTCTTCAAGGTCATCAGGACCCGAGAGGCGGAGAGTAGTCGTGGTTTTTTTTTTATTTTAAATTTTATGCTCTTACATTTCATCTTAAGAACGGCTGATAGATATCGCTGTTAGCTTTAAGAATGCCATTGTACCATTGTACCCATATGGTAAAAACTTTCTTACTATTCTGGTGTACAATAAAATTTATTCTATTCTACAAGTTTTTCACGTTGTATCCATGGAATTTATCTTGTTATTTTAGTGCGACTGGTAGGTCCCAGGGCGGTGGCACTGCGTACAAGATATGTTATACGTTACAACGCCCTGGGGTCCCGTCCCGATAACTAACCTCCGATCAGCAATATAGTATTATTTTAGGGTTTTTATTCATCAAATAACTTGACTTGCTCTGAGTGGGCGAGAAGTAGTGTCAGAAATTAACTAACTAAACCCTCCGTGTTGAGTTAAAAAAAGAAAACCTGTCTTTTTGGGAAATTGTATCAGAAATTTTTCTGGGCTCCTTGAAGTGCTAATTATTCAAGTTGCACTATACATACCTATATATATTCTTATTAAGAATAGCAGCATGTGTGCGCAAACACAGAAACAGTCTCCCTTTCCTGTTAATTTATAAACACACACACGCAAGGAAATTCATATCACTTACAAACTGTACATATAATGATTTACATGTGTGCTCATAATTGCATACATAATTGTACAAACTTCCTCAATCTTTTTTACCCTCTGAGTATTCGATATCATAGTATTCAGAATCACTACGTTAGGTCAATAATAGAGCTTTATTATTACCGCTGGTATTATCAACATCCAGTTTTACAAATATTTAATAAAACTGCAATGGCTTTCCGAGGCTATAAAAATATTATTGTTCCTGGAATTATTAATAACGAGGCTCACAAAACAATTCATAAAAATACGAACAATTTTCAGGAATTATAAAAAATACGAAAACAAAAAGCTCATAATGGAAAATGTTTATGTGTATTGTGTATAAATAAAACACAATGGAAGTCCACAGTATAAAATAAATATTTAAGTACAACAGCGTAAAAAATCCATAAAGTAGTTGAAAGCAAACTCATGAAATATTACGCGTTTACACACTCCAGAACAAAAAAGGCTTTTAAATAAAAGTTGGTGCAGAAAAAAAATACTGTCTGAATTAATAATACGGGATCATGAGTAAACCCGTAGGTATTGTTGAATGCACTGAGTTTGGTGCACTTTTGTATTTTGCATGCCCAAAACTTGCCAATCTTAGGAGTAGATGGGAGGACAGAATGTCCAGAATGGAAACTACGAACTGAAGCTAAGCTATAAACCCAATTGGATAAGCGTGACGAACGATATAGTTACAACAACCAAATGTTCTCTAAAATATACATAATTAATCTGCAGACAATATAGCCGTACAAATACTTTCACACAATGTCTCATGGCAAAAGCTCCGAAAATTACACAATTCGAACATCAAAAGACCATCAACAGACACAAAATAATAATGGTAGTTTACGAATATTGAATTTATACAGGGAATACTGAATGAATGGTGGGCCGCAAACAATGCCCAATCAAAGTCTAACATGGATCAAAACAAAAGCTTAATAACTCACCATTGTGAAGTGTTTTGTTCGGAATTGGCCAATCTATCTATATACGAGTAGGTATGTATATATAAAAGGGGAAACTGACTGCCATATCAACGCACAATCGAAACTACTGGGGTTTAGAATGTTGTACAAGGCTTCCTATTATAAAGTAGGTTCCTATTATAAAGTAACTAACAAGGGAATTTTAGGAAATTCAACCTGTAAGGTGTTGAAAATGGGGAATTCTGTACGAATTTATTCCGTGGGTCAATACACTTGACATTTGACTTGAATGTAACCTATACTCCGTCGGTTTAGGTAGTTAACTAAAGGTAAACAATCTTGGCATGTCTTTTTATCTAAAAGTTGGCTATAAATTGTTTGTAAAAATCTTTGCAAATACGTATTTACCTAAATCGATGTTAGCTAATAAACTAAATTTAAATAATCTTTGTGTATATTATATACGACCTCTTTAATATAAAAAGACATACCAAGACTGTTTACCTTTAGTTAACTACCTAAACAAACGGAGTATAGTAAAAATAAATATTATTTATTTTTCACAATTACTTCCATAATAAGATTTAGAATGTGTTAAAATCTTCTATACAAAGATGCTTATTTCTGGGCTTCATGAATTTGGAACATAAAACAAGTATTTATGTAAATAAAAAAAGACGATTGACATTATTATTTACCCATAACTACCCTCAAAAGACGGGTTGAAAACCTTCTCGCAAATTAACTCACGAGGAAAGTGCTTGTTAATAATAAATGGAAATAGAGCCGTATTTAATGCAGTTTGAATATTGAAATCCTGTGATAAATCCGATAAATCCTATTGTAAATTCTATTGGATTAATGTCTGTCTTCCTACCTGAAGTCTGTGATTTTTTTATAAAAGGTTCGAGCTTTTTAAACGGGGATAATGATATTTATTTCTGTTTCATTCAAGTTTGTTTTTATATCCTGACACTAAATTGACAGGGGCAAATGACAGACTTACAATAGTAAGCCAGTTCTTTTGTGTTGTGTCAAGTGTGAAAACCCACGTAATGTCATTTTAGTCATCATCTGCCTAGCCTTTTCCCAACTATATTGGGGTCGGCTTCCAGTCAAGCCGGATTTAGCTGAATACCAGTATTTTACGTGGAGCGGCTGCCTACCAGACCTCCACAACCCATTAAATGGGGTAACACGGTACTTCATGGCAACACTGGAGTCAGATTTACTGGCTTCTGACTATCCGTAACGACTGCCAAAGATCTACAAATGACAGCCGTGACCTACGGCTTAACGTGCTTTCCGAGGCACGGAGGAAACTCGTTATGTTAAGATGGTCCCCATCCACAGACCAACCTAGGCAAGCGTTGCTTAACCTTGAAGAGCGATCTATGCGGCTGTTATTATCTAGCCACGAGCTCCTCACATAATGTCATTTTAGTCTCAGAGATTAAAAAACAGACTATAAACACTAATCAAATAATAGTGACTATAACTACACTCCTCACCTAGTGCTTCCGTTTTAGGTTATAATACAGGCGTGATGTTATGTTATATTCTGAATAGTCAGAAATGACAAGAAATTTAGGCAAAATAAATAGTAAATAGACGAGATACATTTAAAAAAACTAAGTCATCCATCGGCATAACTGTCTCTAAACGCGATAAACTCAAAATATATAAAAAGTAATTCATGAGGAAGGTTAAAGTATACAATATACGACATATATAATATTCGCTGGGTGCGAAGTACTAGGTGGGGGTAACATAATCTATCGCAGCGCTCATGGTGGTCAAAAGTAGAAATAATGTAAGCTCTGTCATCAGATGTATGTATCTGTCAATGGCAAAGCGATTCTACATAATACATTTTAATATCATTAATTAATTTCACACTTGTGACTACTCGTGCTGTATTTACCTGCAATCAAATTAATATTTGAATATTACGTCTATCAAAACTCGATCAAACTAAGTATTAAGTTCAAACGGAAATAATCACTTACATTTAAAACCGTTTTGTAAGGTGGCAAAGTAATAGATGTTTGCCTTATGATGAGAGCGTGAATTATTGAACTCTGCCCTTGTTTTGTTCTTAATTCTTCTACATCTCGGACATGTCCAGCCAATACCAACAACTTTCCTTTAAATACGGTTTGTGGTTGGAATTTGATATTGTGAGTAACACTCACAAACCCGGTCTTCAAAACAATACTCATTTCGATCTGAAAACGATATTTATTACTAGCGATACAGGAACATTTAAATATATTTACTGTTATATAATGAAACCATTAAAGTAGCTTTTTCTTTTTGTTTTACTGTAAAACTACAACTATAAATGAAGTAAACAAACCCTGACACAATCAAAATTAAACACACTTTTTGGACTTACCTCATTTGATTTGAATGACCAAAATGATTTAAAAACCCTTTTTCCACCCAAATCGTGGTATCACAACAATTTATGAGTCGAAAATATTTGTTATTTTTTCATTTCGATATTTTTTCACAAATACACGACCTAAATGTCAATGTGACAGAGCCCACAAAGTTGTGGACGCTAGTTGGCGCTGTAATCGTGCACGGAGCGAATACTACTATATATACGAGTATATAGTAGAGACGCCGCGAATTCCAAAGATGTCTCAGCTAGTGCAGCTCGCTAGTACAATAGTACATTGTGATACAAGTGGAGAAACTTTGTCATTGCGACCGAGACACAATTCACCCGAGCCGCGGGCGAAAGTGTTATGCAACCGAGTGCATCGTCTATCAAACAACGTTTTTCATTGAACATTATTGTGTATTTACTAAACCGGGGTTGACCGGCAACTCGTAGGGGTCGCTTGGCGTCGACGCTGATACGATAAGTAGAATAAACAACAACAAACAAACAAACACACAAACTTTAAACTTTATCGATAAAACCTCTATTTGAATTATCACTTATTTATTTATTGCGCAGACCTACCACAGTGTTTTCTTTTTAATCCTAAGGATGACTGGTAGAAAATGTTCTGATGCATAAAGTCCGCCTATGTACCACCACTGTACATGAAGTTTAAATAAATAATAATAAAATGTGGTGGTGGCGAAGACCCGCACTTTTTTGTTCTAGTGCGAAAAGTAGTAAATTGCGTGCCTAAGAGCGGCAGGGATAAGAGTGTATTTTCGAGTAACTGCTCCATGATCTAAACTAAACTAATAGTAACTAATGATGTAAGTAAGTTTGGGAAAGTAAATTGCCACCCACTGGACACAAATCCTGATTTAAGATCTAGAAAACCTAGACTATGTGACGGATAAAGGGTCAGTGGGTCGTCTAACGCCCATTTTCAATAAGCTGCCTATCTAAAGTTGCAGCTACTCAAGATAAACAAATCTATCCTTTTGCCCTTACTTGCTTTCCTATAACCTACCGACAGTTAGCATTTCCTACCAAAATTGTGACATTGACAACTAGAATCTTACTGTTTATCGGAGATAGCTGTCTTTTTATGAACTGCGGTTAGAGTGTAAGTAGATGATAGTTAGGTTCTATTCTGCGGGGTTGCTCGAAAAAGTTACAGTCGCCCTGAAACGTAAAAAGAAACTGAAGGAACCAATTCTGTCAATCTTGCTTCACCCAGAGAAGGAGAAGATATTTGACTAAACCCCACAAAAAAACATTTCTATACCAACATACTGGGAGTTGTCATACATACATCTTGTCGTGATTTTACGTTTATCTAAAAACAAAAATAGTCCAGCAGGCTTAACCAAGTTGATAATCTATTATCGTTAACGCTATTAGTACGTCTACTCTCAACGTTAAGTCACGTGGTCAGAACAAACATAGGTTGAATGGTAGAGAATGCCTATGGCATTAAGTGCGCCTGTATACCTTTCATGCGCAAGAAGTTTTAAAAAAAATCGTAGCAAAGTTACAATTTTGACAAGCGCCAAAAAAAAATACCATCTCGTCTTTTAAAACACTTATACTTATACTACACGGGCTTTATTGATTATAGCAAGACATTCTACACGAAACGGTTGTAACTTTGCTAAGCCTGCAGTATACCGGTTTGTTTGATAGCAAACTAATCGTAGACACAATTCGGCTCGTGACCCATTCAGAGTTAACTTTGTAAGCACTCAATGGATCTATTTCCCGAAACCAGAGATCTAACTAGAACGCGCTGTTACTATCAATGTCAGTTGTATTTAACTTCACTTTCACTGTTCGCGCCTTTATTTGATTGTTTCATGTTTCACTAGACTACAAGTCAATAGTTCGTAGCGATAGATTTTATAGCTACTTCGATCTGAACGCTTTGTTGCTATATAAACTTGTCAGGCTCCTCAACAACTGCATCCGGTTTATATTTTACTTAAGAAAATATAACCATATTTAGAATTATAGAACTGAGCTCAAATGGATGCCAATTCGACAGAGCAAAAGCTTTGGCACACTGACTACTCTTTTTCTCTCTGCTCAACTCTCCCAACCCTCCTTCTTATCTTACATCACATTTTCCATATCTATGTTCTTCCCATGCTAAAAATTTGCGCTCTACAAGTAAAGGTAAAAAAAAATATTCGTAGCAAGTTTTTGAGTTACGGTTGCGACCACAGAAATCTAAATTATTATTAAGATTTCTGTGGTTGCGACCAACAAAGTTGCGTAGCGTGACTGAAATTGTTTAGTATTTCATTTATTTTCTTAACAATTTAGTTAAATTAAAAAAAACCAACGAGGAAGAGTCGTGGGTATATCGTTTAACTATTTATTGATTTAAAACGCCACCCCTGATAGCTGCACTTAAGTCTAAGTAAGGATAATCGAAGGCGATTTGAATCGATCAATAAAGCTTGATATCAGGAGGCAGTTCTCACAGAAATTATATTCTTTTCCATTACCTTCATAAATTCATTGTCAAGAGTTCTAGACAATTTACTTCGTCTAATGGAAGCGCTACTTGAGAAAAAGAGGTTAAATCCAAAAAAATGTATGTGGTATTACTAACTAGTGGGAGAATCATGTCTTGACACTTCATAATTTTTTTTTATTTCCTACAATTGCGGCTGAATAATGTTGCCAATTAAATTTAAAAAAAAAACTCCAGGTCGCGCTTTCGTGAGACGCACTCTAAAATATATTACGAATTGATAAAATATTAAAAATCATCGAAAAGCGAGAACTACATTAGGCTGACGCACAAGTGGGCAACGTCTAAGACGTGTGATGTTCGTATGCACATTACAGCGACGCAACATAGGCCACGTTTGATACGCGTTTAATTTTAATGCTGGATGTCATGATATAAACTGATCAGCTAGTGAATTGGAAGATTTTTAGTGGCTTTAAATCGCTCTAGAGTCTAGAGCATCAAAGAAAAAAATTACAAAAGAAAATACTCGGTTCACGACGTGAATTGAAGAAGGGAAAAAGTTAGCGAATATCATACTCTTATCAAAGATTTAGAAGTAGATGAAACTCGGTCAAAATCACGAATTTAAGAAACTCATGACATAATATAATAATAGTCTTCTATATCATGATATAGAAGACTATTTTAGACGTCAGGGTCTTTTTGCTCCGGCCCATTTTCTTTAAAAATTTAATATTTTGTGTAATTTTTTTTTTGAGAAATAAAGATTATTATTATTCATTTTCCATGGTCTCTGTATTGCTTAAGTTTTACATTATGGTAGGATATTTTCTAACCTACTGCGGTATCCCCCTAGTGGGAGCTAGAACTTTTGGTATTAGCCGGTTCAAAGGCAAACGTGGGCGTTAAAATAATTTATACTAGCTTTTGCCCGCGGCTTCGCTCGCGTAGAATTTGATCTGCCACATTAAGTTACGTAACATTTTTTTTTAAATACTGATATTTTTTTAATGTACCTTCACATCGTACATCCCAGATTTGTAACTTCAAAATTAGTTTCCATACAATCTTTGAACTCCTATACCTAATATTTAGAGGGTATCTCTTGAGGGTGGAATTATCTTAATTCCTTTCTAAGTGCTCATTATTTTAAGCTATATTAGAACTCAGCAAATTTCAAAATGCTAAGTCCAGTGGTTTCTTCATTAATCTTTACCTGTATGGTGTGTTTATAAAAAGTAGGCTTGAGATTATTATTTATTCATTTATATACACTTTATTGTACACCAAGATTACAAATTTAAAAGGAAACCTTATCCTATCCAGCACAAACGGATTACTAAACACTGACAACTAAACAGGTCGGACCAATGTTACTTGCATTTAATCACTACATAGTATAAAACAAAGAAGCTTTCTTTTTCCCTATGAATGCTTAAATTTTTTAAAACTACGCAACGGATTTTGCTGCGGTTTTTAGGGTTCCGTACCCAAAGGGTAAAACGGGACCCTATTACTAAGCCTCCGTCGTCTGTCTGTCTGTCTCCAGGCTGTATCTCATAAACCGTGATAGCTAGAAAGCTAAAATTTTCACAAATGATGTATTTCTGTTGCCGCTATAACAACAAATACGAATAAGAATTAATTACATATTAAGGGGGGCTCCCATACAATAAACGTGTTATTTTCGCCGTTTTTTATAGGCAATGGTACGGAACCCTTCGTGCGCGAGTCCGACTCGCACTTGGCCGGTTTTTTTTAATAGATTTTGTAATAACTAAAGAATTATGTGGTACGTAATTGGAATAGGTGAACATCTGTGTTTATTTATCTGTGTTTTTACTGCAATATACTCCTGTATACTATGTTATTTGATTTTTTTTGTTCAGCGTAAATAAGAAGAATTTGGGATTTAGAAACACGTGAGCAAGCTACGTAAAGGTGCCCATGGGAAAAACAGGGCGTGCCTAAATGTATCCCCGCTACTTTCAAAGTTTGCCCTTGCGATTTATTGATGGTCATAGAAAATGCAACTTTAAGTGGAAACTGTAAACGTTTGAAATTAAAGGGTAAGTTATTGGGTATTATTGGGATGCGTGGAATAAGAACATTTTCACCCTTGGCTTCTCCAGTTAAAATTGTGGCCTTAACAATATGCCTGCCTAGTTCCCTGACTTGCAATCTAGTGCCATTACATAATGGTCTCGGGGCGTCCAAGTTACGCATTAACAAAACCGGTATACCGACTTTTAATTGGAGCTTATGTGATGGCACCCCGGATAGTTCCAAAGAGGTATGTAACGAATTGAACATTAATGCTATCAAAAAGCGAATTAGTTAGGTAGGTACCTATACGTTAAACTGTAACAAAATTATAAGTAGTAATCAAACGAAAATTAAAAGTAGGTAAGTAGTACTTAATATTTTTATTTGCTACTTATAAAAACTATATATCTAAATAACGAAATCCTATATTTAAACAAACAATAAAGAACAATTCTTATACGACTGAATTAAAAATCGCTAATCGCTATCTAGGATAAACGACGAAGAATAAGTGACATGACAATAAAAATGCATAGACATCACAACCATCAATGACGTCTGACGTGATAACTTTTAAACTATTCGGCCAAATTACTTAGTGTGAAAGACAAAGTTTATCTACATTAAATATTTAATGCGAGAAATGTAATCATTTTGATAAGAGTTTGATAATTATATACTAAATGTGCATTGTAAAATAGTACCAAATTTAATTAGATTTATGGTTCACAATTTTGGTTGTACTGGCTTGCACATAAAGGGTAGATATATGCTATCGCGGACTTTTATTTAGATCTACTTAAGACAAACAATCCTGCGGTACATCATCTTTATGTAACTCCATTGTTTTAGGCAGCGCACGCCAAGATAGCTCTCAGATGGAAGATTTTTTTCCGACTTAATTGACACGTATCGTTATATTATGACCAAAACTACATAAAATCATTATAAATTGTAGCCTATGTGTTATTCTGATGAATAACCTATATTACTGTAAAGTTTCATCCAAATCCGTTCAGTATTTTTTACGTGAAAGAGTAACAAACATCCATACATACATACATCCATACTTACAAACTTTCGCCTTTATAATAGTAGTAGGATTCACGATCCTCAACCACAAGTAGCACAAAAAAGGGAGAGAAAATTAATTTTTGATTTGTGATTATTAATAGATTACTATCTATACAGACAGACATATAAAATTAGTATATTTAAAATTAAATGAAAGGGGGCGTTGGAATTTTGTTTTCTTATAAAGGGGCAGTAGTTCATTAAAAGGTTGGGAAACTATGAATTAACTGTTATACTTACATCATTCATCTTCATTAATATAATCTATCGACAAATGATGAATGATGACACGAGTACATCAGCGCTCGCGAGATGACGCGACAGACGTAAACTACGCTACTCACACGTGATCTGACGCGTCGGTTACCCCTGTCACCGATCCGACAAATATCTGCGACAGCTGGGTTGATGTTGCGTACGTAGCATCGCATCGCATCGAGTCGCATGGCGTGAGTCTAATGTAGCTCTATAAGTCTAGTTGCCCGAAAAAATGTATAGAGCGTAAGGTACGTGGCATATGTGGATTTGACCCACGTGGGCCACGTACGCCCATCAGTTTATCTACCTTTATGGACGAAACATGAACCCATAATATGCTTAAAATGGGAAAAAATATACCGGGACAATAAAATCATAGGTCTAGGATTTAGAAATGACAGCATACTGGTGTATATCCTCAGAGCCTCCAGAAGTGTAGACTATGCAACACTCCATTAGTGGAAACGGTTAATAATAAAATTTATGAAATCAGCAAGCTTTGGCTTTCGATCAAAGAGCTGTCAACAAAACCGTAGGAGCCCGGCAGGGTCAAAGCCTCTGGAAGGAAAGCCCGGGACCCTGGAACGAAGGCAAAAAATGAGTTTTAACCAGTAAGCTCCGCCTAACAGTGGGAGAAGTCATTCTGATGATTTCCCACCAAAAAAGAAATATCTTTCGACATGTCAAGATGGTCTTAAAGATTTATTGATTTACACACACAAATGTGTACAAACATAATCGAAATGAACAAATATAGGTAAAGTACAAAGGTGCTACTTCTTTTGAACGAAATTTCTTCGAGCAGACCCCTGACCGGGCAATTGGATAAGATTTATACACTGCATCTACACTAAGATGCTTAAGCGTAATCTCGTATATATCTATACCTCTGTCCAGACTAAAACTCACTTCAAACAACCCACACGAAATTCAATAAAATCGATGTGACCTTTCCACGATGAGGCAACGGGAATGTAGGAGCCACTCCCTTTTCAGGATGCGACCTTCAGGGCTCGGGCAGGCCCGCAGCGACCCGAACCCGGCGACCGACAGAGCTCTAACAATGATAGCAATAATGACTTCTAGTTAAAATTAAACCCCGCTCGTCCAGTAACAAAAGAAAAAGGATCAACACTCATTAAAAATTGTATACGAGTTTACGTTAAGTTACGGAGAAACTTAAGACGTATCTTAACGCACAGCTTTCGTAGCCAACGCAAGCAAGCGTCGTAGGAGCGCTACGCCACCGCATGCTACGTAGCGCCTCCGCGCCCGCTCCGTAGCGCTACGCAATCATAATTATGCATTCGTAGCCGCAACAATTCACACTTGTCATATTCTTCAGATTCGACCCTCGATCGCAAAACCGAAGGTGAAATGAGAAAATGTGAGTAAATAGCACAAGGTCACGGGCACTAATTAAAATGACGTCGCTACAGCGTCACTGAGCCAATTAATTGCACCACACCACAGATAAGAATTTAGCAATATAGTTATCGACATTTAAGATACGCTTTGGCACAAAACATTTTCGCATCACGACGCGTGAGACGTAATTTCATTCTGTGTTTTTACGTTAGAAGACACGAATCACAATTTCCATTGGCTTCAAGCCAAAATCATTACTATTACACTTGCCGAAATACACCAAATTGTAGTATTTATTCGCGTAAAGCAGGGTTTTTATTTTCATTATTACGCAATGCGTTATTAGTAAACACAGACACTGACACGGACGCCTTGTTAAGAGTTATAATTAACACATTTTGAAAGCCTAACAACGCACCATTTATAGAGTACGACGTCACGCCGCGACGCAATGCAATGACCAAATAGTCTGGGCGCCAGGGTGCAAGGTCAGGCCGCGCACGCGATGGATAAACGACTTATGTAACATTATGCACTTACGTAATCGATTAACACGACGAGATGCAACAACACGGACAGAAAACAATCTGTTAAGACTTTAAACTACGTCACACACTGACATTTGCGAATTTTGTGCAAAAAATATCGTTTTAAGCAGCAAGTATCGCGCAAAAGTGACGCACCGGCAGTCCGTGCCGAGTAGGGGCGGTGTTGTTGTTCGGAGGGAAGCGTCAGGCGCACGCGGCAAGTGAAGTCAAGGTCAGCTCGCGGGAGCTCCTCCGGCAGCTGAGCGCCCCAAGGTCGCGCCTTCGTCCCGCACCCCCGGCGCAATCGATACTAAATTATAAGGACTCACCTCACTGGGCATTCACTAGCTCTATACACACACGTTGCACGGACCAAGTCATTGATAACATACGCTACCTACTACTACATACATTTTAGCAAATCCCTCAATGCCACACGCTTCTTTGTTTTAATCTTGCTTCGCCATTATAACGAAATTAGCAGTCTAAAAATAATTTGTGGGTGTGTAAAAAAATATATTTTAGCGGATCATTTGTTTTATAAATGGGTATATAATGTGAACCGATATTTTATGTAGGTAGTTTAACGATTCCGTTTGGTACGGCAGTTCACCAGTTATAAAATGGTTAAATTGTTATTCAAATTATACAAATGCTGGAAAAAATATGAAAGCGGATTAAGCTCTTTGGCTTTTTTGCTGTGAAAGCTGGCAATGTCTCTCAACGAGCAAGGCTAAAAATAACGGATGTCGTGTATTTTACTGCGAAAGCAAAATTCAGACTTGCCGTGTCGTCGTGCTCGGTATTACTGTCATTGCGCGTCACCGCCGTTGCGCGCTTGGCAAGACCACTACGTAGAGTATTTTTCAAAGCATACTTTTATAATTGCGATATTTTAAAAAAGAAACTTGTTTTTCTTTTCGCAAGGTTTCTAGATATCGGCTAGGGCTGGGTTGTCATCAAATAAGTCTTCCTATTTTGGTTGGAGCGAGAAGAACTATCAGACTTTTACTCACTAAAACCCACTCATTTCCCTTCGATGGTCCCTCTTCGTTCCACTGCCACGGTGACTCTCTTGTAGATCCCACAACCCTGGCAGACATCAGTCCTAGCGACTTCCGTCAACTATACTGACAGCTCTATGAAGTGCGCGTGGAACTCGACGCACCGTCGAGTCGGGTCTGATTCTTATCGGAAAGCGAATTACCCATTGCTTATCGTCCGCAAGTCCGCACCTAGGGTAACCGGGAATCGACTAGCTATTTGTGACAGCAGAGTGTCTCCTGCGGGGGCTGGGACTTGAGAATTGCCTGTCCCCCTGCTTTTCTCCACGTCCTTTGCTCCACCACCCATACACTTATTCTTAACTTACTGTGACACAAAAACTGCTGAAAACACTTTCCAGAAAATTTAGTTCAACAAAGCAATGTAGATTTTTGTTTATAACTACCTAAATGAAGAATAAAGGTCTTTATAACTTAACAGCCAGAGAAAGATAGGTATGGCTGGAAGAATAGACACATACGGTCCTTATAAAAAAGGCTCAACGAAAAAATGCAACAATAACCGCCTTATTGCACTAATTTCCCATGCTAGTAAAGTTATGCTACACATCCTTAATGAACGTCTGAAAAGCTATCTAAGGAAATAGCACCAGAACAGGCAGGATTTGTATAAGGAAAAGGAACTCAGAGGAAATGCTAATGGTCTGCCCTGCCAGATCTTGGAAAACTCTTAGTAGTTCAACCAGCCTGCTTTCATTTGCTTTGTTGACTTCTCGGAAGCATTTGACTCAAAGAAATGGCCTACACTTGGGGAAAACTTGTTGCAAATGGGTACACCGAATCACCTAGTGTAAATGTTGAGACCCTGGTATGAAAATGGCACTGCATCAGTGTGAACAGATGGATTATTCTCAGAAAACTTCCATCACAGCGCTGGAGTTCTACAAGGTTGCATTATATCACCACGTTTATTTATTCTTTATTGTAAGTTACACCATTAAAAACATTGAAAAAGAACTAAAACTACAAAACATAGGTACAAACAATGGGCGGCTTTATCGCATTCCGCGATCTTTTCCAGACAACCTGGAATAGACTGAGATTGCATGTATCCTGGGGCTCCTATACAACAAACGTGACTTTTTGGACGTTTTTTTTTGCTACGGACGGAACGTAACACATCGTGCGCGAGTCCGAGTCACACTTGCGCTGAAGAGCCATCTTTATTGAGGCCCGAGAACCTCCATAACACGGGCTTTTAAAGGCAAGCCGTCAGATCCTGGACCGATATTCTTGGCATTCAGCCTTCTTACCGCTACTCCCGTTTCTACCTCGGTCACTTCTGTAGCATTATCGTCGCTGGACAGCGCAGGTGGCGAAGCCTTTGGCGGGGAAGCATGTTCTTCTCGCGCAAGGAACAGAGTGCTCACCACACCTTCCAAAAGCTGGGGCCTGAGACTACGTCAGCAGAGAAGCCCAAGGGCGTCAGTCAGCTATGAAATACTGGCTTCATCTAGCGTAATTAACATAAAAAAAGTATTACTTCTAATGCAATTTTATCAACTCCCTAGCCGTTTCCCTATTAGTATGGGGTCGGCTGCCTGTCTAACCGGATTTGGCTAAATATTATTTATTTTTTACTAGCTGCTGCCCGCGACGTCGTCTGCGTGAAGGCCCTACAGCACCAAAAATACTTAAGATGTCGCTATAGGATTATAAGTAAACAACTTTTAAAATAGCATTAAAATACATGTTTTTTTTGCAAGCGAAGCAAGTTTAGAGAATTATATGGGAATCCTGCTGAGTTCAGTCATAAGTTGTGACTGAAGGAAATAGAGAAAAAGAGAAAATGATGTATGTGTGGAATATCAGTCTTGCCATGAAGTACCGTGTTATCCCGGTTGTGGAGGTCTGGTAGGCAGCCACTCCTCGTAAAATACTGGAATTCAGCTAAATCCGGCTTGACTGGAAGCCGACCCCAATATAGTTGAGAAAAGGCTTGGCAGATGATGATGGTGATGTATGTGTGGAATGTATTCCATTCCAGGACACAAAAGTGTAAAAATACGTACAAAGATATCGTACCTTACAACACTTCCCTATAAATTACGTTGCCAGGTGCCAAAATGTAAAGAGAATCAGGACTGGTGATGCGGGAGCAAGCACCGTACAGTTGCCTTTGTGAGAAGCAACTCGTCCTGAGAACTGTACGCGCTTGAACTGGAACGGGAAGTTGTAAGGTAGGGGGGAAATGCGTGGTATAAATGCTGCCTCGCCGATGCCACAACCATAAGAATTTCTGCTCCAATGGTGTGTCTGTGGATTGAGACGACTTTAAGGCGAGTCTCGTTACACAGCTCTGGAGGAGATAGGTTCCGAAGAAGCACAATTGGGATACTGACCTTCAGCTGGATGATATGCACTGAAAGTCCACTTGCTGACAGGGTGTTCAGAAATTCCACGGGATAATGTGTAGCTTGCTCGACAACAGTGTTTATCGAGGTGTAGACCACATCATTCCCCTCAATTTCCCAGAGAATGCATTCGTTAATTGCTGCAGCCTGATCATTTATGGGCATCTAAATGGCCTACTCACACACCCAAGAATTCTACTGGTGCAGTATACGACTGACATCCCCGTACACACAGCGAATGAGTTCTTCTAAGCTGGATACTATTTTTTTTGTATCACCCAAAGGTTGACTGGTAGAAAATGCCTAAGGCATTAAGTCCGCTTCTGTACTTCTACCAAGAGAGTGTACCACTCTACCGAGAGACAGCAGCACCACCTGTCCACCTTTCTCTTCTTGTGTGCGTTTTCCATGACTTAGAAGGACATCGTAAAATTCCTGAACACGTGCATTGTCTCCAAGCTGAGCATTAAAAATTAGCATTTCTAATTGAACTTAACTTCAGGTGGAATACGCGAGAGATCAAGTCGTGCCTGTCATACGAAGCCTATCCTGCAAGGAGTTGAGCTGTTATTTCAGGCTACTTTGGGTTGGTAGTGATGATAGTGAAAAGGTCCGGGCGACCAAACTTTCGCACGTAACAAAATGCATCTTGGGTCCTCTCGTGCATGTACCACGGACCATTTGTGAAGGTGGAGGGGAGAATGACCATGAATGAGCATTTATATTATTCTGCATAGAGATAGACGTAGTTCTCAGCTTTGAGCTTTCTTTGGTTGGACCTTATAAATACCAAACGCTCTGTCTCAATTTTGGCGTACATGTCCTAAGAAACTGAGTAAAGAGCGTACAATAATGACGGAGATAAGAACCATTGTTTACCCTCAGCTGGATCAAGAAGCTGTAGAAATGCATGGTGGATTGTTTCTTTATGATTTGGGGTGCCTGTCTGGGGGTCTACATTATAGTGGGCAAAATGGTAGTCAACCTCTCCACGACAGAACTGAAATGAGAGGATATTGAAGAGAATCGTACGCACGGTGAGTCTCGCTGATCCTTCGAAGCCGGTCATCATGCGTGCGTAAAACGATGTCTCTTTTATCACACTCCTGTCCGACTAACACAACAGCTACCTCATTCGTCGTTGGAGGATTATACCACCCTGGATGGGCTGTGATCAGCCTTCTATCTGCTCTGATGACAAAATTAAAGTGGTTGCGCTCGTTCTCAGGCACCGACGCGAGGGCTGCTTTGAAGTTGCTAATTTGCGGATTAACGTTATGCAACATACTTTGCAATCCTTTGAACAGACCAGACCAAATGGTGGATGTGTCTACTTCAACACTTGCTTGTTGTTCACCAAACGAAGTCATCTGGAAGGCGCTGTTATAAGCTCGAATGTATTTCAAAAAAAGGCTGGACTTCGAATGCTTGCCATTTAGTCCCCTTTTTCATTTGCGGACTTGGCAGTGGGTACAAACTTCTTCTAAGGCAACCATATCTCCATGGGCGGCGAGGTTAATCACGATATTGTAGATAAATCCACTTCCTTCTTTACTTAGCCGTTTGCTCTTCGATATCGTAAACCGTGGATTCATCATCAGATGTCGAAAGTTGATTTATGTCACGACACAGGCGATCTTATTCTATTTGTGCCGCACGCTGTTCTCTTGGATTCTGTCACGTTCTTGCGATAAATGAGCTTCAATCAATGTCACTTCATCATCAATGAACATTACTTTTTTGTAATACTTAACACCGCATTTTTTTTTAATTGTCTTCCTCAACTCTGCTCAAGATTTTGAGGGTTTTGTTGGAACTTGTATTTGTCAAACGAACTATACGATACAATTACTGTTATGAAGAAAATGCAAAATGCCATCTATGAATTTTAAGAATAACTAACTACTAACCTCGCCAACATGATAAAATTTTAATTATAAATTTCCAAAAAGTGTTAATATGTAACTTGATTTGATTTTTATGTAATGTCATAGATGGCGCTGCTTTAAAATTTCCTATAAACTACTAACATTCACGAAATTATGTTTTTCTGCCCAAGTTACTTAAATGGCGTAGTTTTTATATTGTAAAGCTAAATAATAGCATGGCTTACTCAAAAACAACATTTATATATGCGTCGTTAGATTACACGCTGCTACATAATGCGTAAGAAAAATAAAGATTCACAGCTCCTCCCCCGTAGGTGATAGCGTGATAATATGTAGCCTATTTGTTTTCCCGACCTCTCAGTAATATTCATGCAAAATTTGAAGTAAATTCATGCAGTACTTTTTGAGTTTAGCCCGGACATACAGATAAACAGACAAACAGACAAACAGACATGAATTCTAAAAACTATATTTTTGGCTTCGGTATCGATTGTAGATCACGCCCCAAGTATTCTTTTTAAAAAATATTCAATGTACAGTTTTGACTTTCCTACGATTTTATTATATGTATAGATTACCAAGGACCGGAGTCGGTATCAAGCTCCAACTTAACGGGGCTGCGTTATTTTATTACAAAGTTCGCATAGCCAGTTTCCGACTCTATTATAAGATCAGCTCCATATCATTATAATTCTGCACTGTGAGTCCGATTTACATATTATGCATGCAAAATTACAGCTCAGTCGGAAATGCAGATCAAAGGATAATGGGCAAATTGTCCCAAGTGTTGTAGCACTTTGTGTGATATATCAATTTGTAGATATCGTTTAGAGGAACAAATTATTGTATGACCACGAAGCTGGATTCCGCGTCAGAAAAAACTTACAGGTGTTTAACGTTTCTTTAAAAAAAAAAAAAAGTTAGCGTTATTTATGGTATTTCATAAGAGATATAGAAGAAGAGCTCTGCATATGGCCTTTTTAGACCTGCAGAAGGCCTTCTACTGTATACCTTGGCAGTCCATCTGGTGGGTCCACTCTGCTTCAAGGGCGTTCCCGAGGCCTATATTGATAATATCAGATATATGTACCGCGATCCCGTGTCCTCTATCCAGACCGCTGTTGGTGAATCCAATGTTTTCCCAATATCTGTTGGCGTTCACCAAGGTTCAGTTCTTAGCCCTTTCTTGTTTAACGTTGTGCTTGCTGTAGTTACGACTAACATCCAAGATCAGCCTCCATGGCTAATGATGTATGCCGATAACATCGCCCTCGTTAATCCGAACAAAGCCCATCTTGAGCGCAAAGTCAACATTTGGAAAGACACGCTGGAAAACGGCGTCACGGACTAAATGTGGTGAAAAACAAGTACATGTTCTGTGGTAGCACGGATGCGAACATTGTCCGAATAGGTTCGGATTTGATCACAAAGTCCGATACGTTACGGTACCTTGGATCCGTGCTGCACAAGTCTGGCAACGTGGATGACAATGTCCAAGCACGTATAGGCGCGGCTTAGGCAAAATGGCGCGAGGTAACGGGCATTCTACGTGACCGCAAAATGCCCCCGAAGCTCAAAGGGCAGATATATAAATGCATCATACGGCCTGTCCTCCTGTACGGTGGCGATTGTTGACCAGCATTAAGCAGACACACTCAGAAGCTTTGTGTCATGGAGATGAAGATGCTGAGGTGGATGAGCGGCGTAACCCGATCCGATCGCATACGCACCTCATTCATGCGGGTGGTGTTGGTGTCCGTGATGTGGGTAAAAAACTGCAAGAGTGTCGTATGCGTTGGTATGGTGTACGTTGGTGTACTATGGAGTACGTTGGTCAGAGACACATGAATATGGCTTTCCTTGGGGCTAGGTTCTGCGGTCGCCCTCGCAAGCGCTGGCTGGACGTCGTCAAGTCCGACATGAGAGCCAATGGCCTGACTGAAAAGGATGTCGAAGAGCGGGCAAAGTGGAGGAAAGTCAGCCAGAAGGCGGACTTAAGGCCAGATGGAAGAAGATATATTAGTAAAAACCAACTTGACAGGTAGAAACGCTTTGCCACAGCTTTACTGTTCATGTTTGACAGGTAATCGCACCATCTGAACTTGTGCATACATTATTCAGAGTATTATTTGGTTCCTGGGATTTGTGAGGCACCAGGCTGATGATTTTCAATGCCCCGCAAGATTTTTGGATGATGTAATTCCGATTGATCGTAACGAATAAATAAGATAATCCATTTTGTAGGTTAATGTAAATTGTGAAAAGTGTGTGTAATTATGACAGATACTAAAATAATGGTTAATAAAAATGGTTTTCTCATTTTTTATCCTTTACCGTAATACATATAAAACACTAGCATAGCAATAAAGATGTAGGACAAACATCCTACTAAAAGCGGATGGTTTTTTTTAGCTTGTTTTCAAAAATATTTTTTCCTTACTTGGACATCACTTAGAGTAAAAAGGAGTGAATATATGTAATAAGGGGAACACGTACAACATTTGACTACATATCATATATTGCTACAACGGTTGGGACAAACTCCATACAAATCTGCCCATCATCCTTTAACTTTGATTGATTCGGGTATCAGCCTTAATGGGCCTTTTTTAAAGGTTGTCATCATAATGACTTCTCCCTCTCTTGGGACGAGGGCGTGTCAGACTTTTACTGACTAAACCCCACCCTGCTCCTTCTATGCCTTCGTTCCAGGGTCCCGGGTTTACCTTTCGGGAACAAACCCATGCCCCAGAGGCTTCGATCCTGCTGGGCCCCTACAGTTTGCTGACATCTCTTTAAGGCGCGCGTAGAACAGTACATTTATGTTTTTAACGTTATTACTGGTCACTCTTTATCAATCTACAATGAATATATACTAATTACAGAATAATAAAGTGTTCTTGGTTATTTATTAGACATATGAATAAGGTATGCAATTCCGAGTAGGAACGAAATTGTATTCATGTAATTTCTCAGTAGCAAAAGTTTTTGCAACCTTTCGTTCCGTAGTAATTATCTTTTTCTTTTTACTTTCTCAGTTTGAGCTAAAATTCTCTGTATTTTATTCTCAGTAGTTTTTACTTCTTTTTTTCATTTCGTGCAAAGTTTTAAAAAAGTGATTTTTGAAAACTTATGGAGGATGGTGGTACCTACTTCGGAGTACGTAACTTTAAGTGCACACACACAGATTTCATTTATTTTTTTGTACGTACCAGTGATATTAAATTTCGAAAACCATATATACCAGTCGCTAATTGGTTTTGCAACAACGGCATTTTATTGGATTTATTCAATAACTGTTAGGATTCCAGACGCTGATATTTATCGGAAAGCTGAGATATATTTTACCTAGTGAGGAAAGTCACCCATACAAAAAAATTGACAAAAAGATACCTACTTTTTAAAAGTCACCAGTAATACCGTTATGTACAGAGTACTATACATAACGGTATTACTGGTAACTTAGTAAACTACGACATTATTACTGGTTAAAACATAATTGATAATTATTTTTGTTTTCTTTTTCTGTATCTTTAATAATCTTCTTCTGAGCATGTTGATGACAAAACTAGATAAATACCTTGCCCGGCCCAGTACTAGGCCACGGCAATGCCGACAACTGATGCTGTCTTTAGGTCCTCATGTGAACAGGTAACAGGGCACGCGATGCAAAATGGAAGGTAGGACATGGTCTGTGGAGAGACGCCGCACAAACACTTAAGATCAGAACTGTCCAAGATTGTCTTTGCTGCGCTCAACCTGGGTGTGGAGTCTATTTAGGGGTTTCCAGATTCGTCAAGGCTACTCGTGTCCAGGAAGGAGGCTCTTCAACGACTCGATAAAATTAAATAATAATTAAATTCTGTCTTATGGTCTTAGGTTAGGTTAAGACTTTTACTAATTAAAACCGAAGTGCGTTTAGTTACCCTTTGCTTTCACGGTAAATGTTTCAACAACCTTAATTTACCTTTTAGTCCAGTCAAAATAGACTAAATTATTATTCAAGTTTGCATTAATTCCCAACAAGCTGGATTTTTGTGCAGGCCTTGAATACGTCATTACGAATGATATGTTAAAAGTCCCCATCGATCCCGCTTGTGCGTTGTTTTTTATTCGAGGTCAAAGGTCACAAATTAGCGTTTTTTGCGAATATCTCTGAAACAACGAGAGCTATCGAAAAATGGTTTAGGCAAAGTTTGTAGATCGTAAAATTGTCTACAAATAAGATCTAACACTTTTTCTTCTACGGTGCACTGTTCTCGAATTATGGCTATTTTAAACATAGAAAATACGAATATGCACTCATGCTAAGGGATGATGGGTTCGATGAATATTTGAAGGACAAACCATCTGTAACGATACATAAGCAGTGTCGTAAAGCATACACCCGGAAGAGCAGCATCGCTGCAGCTAAAAGACAGCGTGAGGTGGAGATAGCTACCACATCTGGGATTAGTCCTCCTCGTACTAGCACGAGGTAATGAATCGTCTTTTTGACGAAATACTGTTTGTTCTGTGGCAATGAAGCAGATAAAACGGCTGAAATAAAAAAAAGCGCAGCATCTTCGACCAAGAGTCCTTTCTTCTATAAAGCATCGCTTTCGAGATGTCGTGACTTTAGACCGCAGGAAAGTCGTATTTTAAGTGTAACAATCACTGTAGTTCTTAGCCTCGGCAGCAACTAAGTCATATTCATACTGAATGCGGGCAATGACACTACTTGCTAGCTCATGAGAACGAGTCTGAGCTTCCTTAAAGATGGTTTTCTTGAAGTCAAGGGTTGAGAGTTGAGGACACTCTTGGTCGAAGATGCTGCGCTTTTTTTTATTTCAGCCGTTTTATCGGCTTCATTGCCACAGAACAAACAGTATTTCGTCAAAAAGACGATTCATTACCTCGTGCTAGTACGAGGAGGACTAATCCCAGATGTGGTAGCTATCTCCGCCTCACATTGTCTTTTAGCTGCAGCGATGCTGCTCTTCCGGGTGTATGCTTTACGACACTGCTTATGTATCGTTACAGATGGTTTGTCCTTCAAATATTCATCGAACCCATCATCCCTTAGCATGAGTGCATATTCGTATTTTCTATGTTTAAAATAGCCATAATTCGAGAACAGTGCACCGTAAAAGAAAAAGTGTTAGATCTTTTTTGTAGACAATTTTACGATCTTCAAACTTTGCCTGAATCATTTTTTGATAGCTCTCGTAGTTTCAGAGATATACGCAAAAAACGTTAATTTGTGACCTTTGACCTCGAATAAAACACAACGCACAAGCGGTATCGATGGGGACTTTTGACATAACATTCGAAATGACGTATTCAAGGCCTGCACAAAAATCCAGCTTGTTGGGAATTAATGCAAACTGGAATGTCTATTTTGACTGGACTATTTATATTAAATACATTTATGTTAACTTCGCGGATTCATCTCTAGCTATTAACAAGCTGTTATAATAGTGATATGTTTAATTTATCGAAAAAAAACATTTTTAACTTACAAAGACATACTTTCTCAGAAAATTACGACGTAATATTGTTATTTTTCTACTGAAGAAAATTTTCCAAACATGCCATACATTTTAGTTTTGATTTAGATTGCAGCAGCTATCGCAAGTATTTTCTGCATCAATTCTATTTTTTTTTTAAATCTCTTCATAACTTAATTAAACAGTTTTTTCACAGATAATACAGATGAATAAGTTATGTAGGTAATAATCACAGGTAATAATATTTTCATTACTCAAACTCTGGAAGTAGGTCTGAAGTTGCCTAGGGAGCCGGTTATTACTTTTCATCCCTAGGGAGGAACGAGTAGTTCTGCCTTTTTTTTAGGTGGGAAATCATCAAAATGACTTCTCCCGCTCTGGGCGGAGCGGGAGGGCGTGTCAGACTTTTACTGACTAAAACCCACTCCTGTTCCTTCCTTTCCTTCCTAATTCCAGGGTCCCGGGGATCTCTTTCGTCAACCCAAGCCCCAGAACCCTGTCGGGCCCCTACGGTTTGCTGACATCTCTTTTAGGCGCGCGTGGAACAATACGCGCCATCGCGTCGACGACATGGGCTTGGTCCGGACTGTTAGTTTAATAAGTTCATCAGAAACAAATATGGATTCCACGCCTGATTTCATAAGAGAAAACCTTTTACCGCCTAAATCAAAAGAAAGATAACCAAAATCATATGCTAACGTTTTACAAGGTTTTTATTTTCCTTGTATTCGTAATGGAAAGCAGAGTTTACCTAGACCTTAGAGCTAAAGACTTATTTAGTCCCGAGAAGGAGAAATAGTTTTGGGGACCTAGGGTATCAATATAAGAGTATAAAGGTACGTTTAAGTATTCACGGTACACTCAGTGTATACATCAAGGGTCTTTGTATGGACACAAATGTCTGTAATTGCAAAAATTATTGTGTCACGACAATTAAGGCGGATACACACTACACTTACTGTCGTACAACTGTATTCGAAAATTACTTGTGTGTGGTGGCATCGCGTGTTAGTAATGTGCACAGTGCACACCGGGTGTCGACACGTCGCGTCGCGTTTCAATAATATGTTTCCGCCTTTAGCGTCGCATTAGCCGCTGTGTGTACATGTTGTGTCCAAGTGTCTAGTGGCGTTGAAAAGTGTTCGAACTGGTTTGACACTTTCAGTACTCCGCACCGCGTTTGAGTGCAATAAATGAATTACGTGGAGCAAAGAGACCACTAAAAGCTCTGTCATTTTTGTAGACTGGCTATCAGAGCTTTGAAATGTTTTTGAGAGCTTTGAGTAAAAAAACTGGAGGCTCTGGAAAGTTTAGCAGAATGTTTTAAAACTACTTCGGTAGAAATAAGCAAACACATTCATTACTCAAGGATGCTACTACTAACTCAATATTGAAATCAGAAAAATATATTTTCTATTCTTTTATTTAAATAATATAAACTAACATATTCAGCAATCTACGGTAAGCTCCCTAAGTATTGGGTTTTTTGAATCTACTGGTGTACCCAAATACTACTTTTGTGTTTTCGTCCTTTACGATTAGTAGCCGTATCGACCGCAGACATTTATCCATGCTGACCGAGTATTACTAACTACTTGGCGTGTGAACAGCTCGGACACAATTTCCGTACACTTACAAATAGACACTACTCAGACACAAAATTCAATACAAGTGTAAACAGTACCTACTGACGTTAATGTCTGACATTTATGAGTAATTTCTGTAATAGTCTAAACATACCTTTAATTTACCCCTTTCTCGAACTAAACTAGAAATTTAATTCACGACATTTATAGACAAACCGACCTATAATGAGAAGTGTCCGTAATTAAAAGGAGGGTAGTTGGAAACACCTAGCGTGTCTGTGTAATTGTAGCTTCACACTTATGCATTTCTTATGAGCTTTGTGAAAACAAGACAGCTGAAACTACTGGCCCATTTCAGTTTGTTTTTCAGGCTTTTCTGTAAATATATGAGGTAGGTAGTATAGTATAGTAAAACGGACTGGTATCCGCAATTCCACGACTAAAGCGCTTATTTTGCGTACGGATGAAGTAGGTATTGAAACCATTTACCGGCTCTTTACGTACCTATGTATTTTAATAATATATAATTAAATATTAAAGTTGTGTATAATTTAATTATATTGGTATTAGACTCTGTACGTATTGTGCATTGGATCCTTTCCTGGAATACGTTTCCTCTCCATAACTCAGTCTTGCTCGAAGAAAACTCGTTGCTGAGTTAAGCTCGCCTTTGTACTTGAACTATCTACATATATTACCTTATATTATGTTATGTTATGTTTTTGTTTACAATAAAGAATTAAGTAGATACAAAAAAAATCATTAGGGTATTGACTACTCGCAACTACCTACAACTACCCTTTCAAGCAATTCCGGCGCGATGCATTGTCATCATGTGGCTGCCATGTTGCTTTTACTTTTTGACCTCATTTCAGAATCCGCACCTACTGTTTCTTTTCCGTTACGCTTTTTTTACCGCTACCTACTATCTGGATGAAGAATACAGGAATATAAATCGCGATTTTAGCCTCAACGCGAGAATAATATTGTTTACTATAGGTAGGTTCTTACCGAATGAGGCTGCTTCCTAGAACCAATTTACATCTAACTTAACATAATTCAATTTCTAAGCAGCGGTCGCTCGACAATAGTGCAGGTATACCGACAATTATCCAGTATGTAAATAACATATACATATATGTCTATTATCTAATGATTTAAAGAATATATAACAATTCTCTCTCTGTAATCGTGCTACTCGTGGTCGTGGTTGAGGGTCGTGATTATTAATATTTTTTACACCACCTAGCACCTGCTTGATAATGCCCTACGATCATCACTTAAAGCAAGTCATTATTATCTAGGGAATTAATTTATGGTATGGGCGATCTCTAAGGAATAATGAATTGATTTGAATTTGGAACGTCAAAAAAAATCTAATAAACATTTCAATGAATGTACGTGCATCAAAGAAGTTTATGGAAAAGTCAAACTGCCCACTAACAAAAAAAATTCAAGATTTTTTAACAAGCTTTTAATTAAATGCGCTAAAAAAATAAACAAAGTTTCCCTTTAAAGCTTTTACTATAATCCGTCTAATGGAAGCGCGACCTGAGAAAAAGAATTTTTTACACCACCTGCTCGATAATGACCCTATTATGTGTCATGTAACCTGTACTTAAAGCAACTCGTTATCACCTAGGGAGATAATACAGTATGGCCGATCCCTAGGGCATAATGGTTTTTTTTAATTTAGAACATCAAATACGCCTTCAGTCATTTAAAATGTACGTGCATCAAACAAATTTATTCAAAAATGAAACTGGCCACTAACAAAAAAAAATGTAGTTACATTGTGAGGAAAAGGTTAAGGAGGTTCTAAAAAAGAGTAAAGTTATAGAGTAATATTGAAGTATTGAATTTTGTTTGCTTCTAATTTGGAGTTGAGATTAACGTGTAAATAATGTAGCATATTTTTTAATTTATTTATAATTTGTTTTATACGATATATAGTACCTACTTAATTAATCGTAGTAGACTTGTAATTATCTCACACATGGTGTAAAAAGTAGAGTATCCAACACGGGAGTAAAGCTGTCTTTGTCTTGGGCGGTTTTAATTCCTCACTTCACTCAGGTTTCTCTATTAACTCCCTCGCAATGCTCGGGAGTTAATTATATAAATCCCTCACTGACGTTCGGGATTAAAACTTAGCAACCTTCGTTTTGTTCGGAATTCAACATGCTGCCCTCGCCTTAAAGACACTGCTTTACTCCCTAGTCACATAATCTACTATGAATCCAAAAAATTTGAATGTGGTATTACCTACTAACATAGTAGGAGAATCATGTCTAGGTACTTGTCATTTTTTTAGTAACTACAATTGCGGCTGAATAATGTTGCCTTAATGTAATTTTTAAAAATGAACTCCTAGGTCGCCCTTTCATTAGACGCACTCTATGAACTTATAACGTCACAGAATATAATATGACAAAGCTTGTCGCTAAATTACAGTTATAGACATTATACTCGTAAGTTCATAGTAGAAGTTTTAAAGGAAAGCTTTATTTTATTTTTTTAGCGCATTTAATTAAAAGCTTGTTTTTAAAAAATGATTTCATTTTCATTTATAATTTTATTTTTTCTTTTTAGTGATATTTTTTTTTACTCGTATTCGTATCTCTGCAAGTACCTACTTTCATTTGATACCCATATTAGGTATACGAAAGTATAATTGCCTAGGGTTAGTTAATTAACTTAAGACCAAAGCAACCGAACGAGCCCTAACTTGATAGGGTTTTGTCATTTTATTAAGGAGTGGCCACCTTCCAACTTCATCATTAGATTCTGGCTACCATACTTTCATATCTACTCACCAATACGAATCCACCGAGCCCATACTTGATAGGGTTTTGTCATTTGATTAAGGAGTTCCAGTCGCCACCCTCCTGTTCCATCAGCAAACCCTAATATAATAATTACCACGTAGGAACAAAGTTGTGCCCAATACGAATCAAACGAGAAGAAAATTCGATGAGGTTGTGGCGTATTATTGCGGATTTTCTATGATCTGCTCCAGATAGATCATCTCCATCATCAGACCCTGGCTACCATATAGTATCAAAGAACTCGTCAATACAAATCAAACGAGCCCAAACTCGATAAGGTTGTATCGTTCTATTGCGGAGTTTCTATGACCACCATCCAGCTCCATCATCAGACCTGGGTTCACATTCAGGGTCAAAGTACTCATCAATACAAATCAAACGAGCCCAAACTTGATGAGGATGTGTCGTTCTATTGCAGAGTACCTTTGGCTATCTTCCAGCTCCATCATCAGACGGCTACCATAACGTAGTATCAAAGTACTCATCAATACAAATCAAACGAGCCCAAATTCGATGAGGTTGTGTTCTCCTATTACGGAGTTCCTATGACCACCTTCCAGCTCCATCATTAGACCCTGGCTACCATGTAGTATCAAAGTACTCTTCAATAGAAATCAAACGAGCCCAAACTCGATGGAATTGTGTCGCTTTATTTCGGAGTTCCAACGGCCACATTCCAGCTTCATCGTCAGACCCTGGCTACCATATAAGATCAAAGTACTCGTCAATACAAATGAAACGAGCCCAAACTCGATGGGGTTGTATCGTTTTGTTGTGGAGTTTCTATGGCCTCCTTCCAGCTCCATCATCAGACCCTGGCTACTATATAGGATCCAAGTACTCTTCGATACAAATCAAACGAGACCAAACTCGATGAGGATATGTCGTCCTATTGCGGAGTTCCTACGGTCACCTTCCAGCTCATGATCAGACCCTGGCTACAGTGGCTACATATAGGATCAAAGTACTCGTCAATACAAATCAAACGAGTCCAAACTTGATAGGGTTTGTAGAGTCCAACACGGGGATAAAGCTGTCTTTGTCTTGGGCGGCTTGAATTCCTCACTTCCCTCAGGTTTCTATATCACTCACTGCCGTTCGGGATTAAAACTTAGCAACCTTCATTTTCTTCGGAATACAACATGCTGCCCTCGACTTAAAGAGACTGCTTTATCCCCTAGTCACATAATCTACCTACTATTAAAATCTCCCCATTTGCCTTTAGACCCACTATCGCTTTACCTCTAGCGCCCGCTAGGCGGCGGTACTGTCCCCATTGGTAATTTATGGTCTAGACTCATTAGTTTCTGAATTTATCGAGTCCAGACAGTCAAGCGGAATACGCGGTGAAGGATTTTGTTTAATAAATTATGAAGAAGGATGTAAAAATATATTGTGAAAAATTTAAATGTGAAATCTTCTCTATTGGCTACTGTTATGTCGTTTCTCTACAATGTTATAAGTGAGCCAAATAAATCTTTTAAATAATATTTTCTTTCCTTCTTTAGTTTTACTTTGCCAGTGTTTAATCTTCAAATAAAATATGGGTTTGTTCGGCACGTAAACTCCGCCCTGTTTTCAAGCACAATAGGTAATATCCCTAGGACATTGTGATGCCCCAAGGAAATTACCTATAGTTATATAATTATATATATAATAATTATTAGCATGTGTGCATGCTAACCGACTCCATGTGACTTTTCACACGTTCTTTCAAACTACAACCTGCACGGTATACGGTGACCACTTTTAAGTGCTACCCTTCTGTGTAGTTTTCTAGTTAGTCCCCGAACGAAAAACAGTAGGGAGGTACTTTTGTAGTTTTCTTGAAAATCGGCGTCGTAGGTTGTCATAACCCCGTCCGTAACTTTAGTTTTTCTACGACGAGACGACCTCACGCTTTAACTACAGCTATACCGTGTCTTTCAAATTTCAACTCTGTTGCTTCGTAATACGTTGCAAAGCAAACTAGCTCCTAATTCGTAGCCAATTATTGGTGCCTTTCCCTTCGTAGTTATTAAAAACTGAGCTGCTTTACCTAGATTTATACAAACAGTATTTTCTCTTTAAATCCGTTTCCATCTCAATCGCTCCCAATTTTCACGTAGGAATTAGACTGGTTGTTGTATGTTATATGTTTACTGTTCAGCAGGCCTAGCCAAGTTACAACTATTTCGCTTGAATCTCTTTTTACAATCAGTATAAAAAGACGATAAGTTGGTAATTTCGCTTGTCAAAATTATAACTTAGCTACCATTTATACTATAAAGCTATAACATGTAGCGATGAACGATGCGAACTTGGCTACGAATTTTCTATTTATTTGTTCTGACCACGTGACTTAACGTTGAGAACAGACGTCTAATAGCGTTAACGATTGGAGATTATAACTTGGCTAAGCCTGCAGGAATTTAAAAATGGTTGCCCTTAATCCACGGCCCATTCTTATTCGCAGATGGATCTCCCCTTTGCGAGTATACCTGTCTCTTTCTCACCGTACTATGGATCATTCAAGGCGAGACAAACAAACAAAGTACTTACAATAAAACCTTGCGTAACAAAGGTAAGAGCATTTACCTATAAGAACATCGTTATTTTTTTACTATGAGCGTTTGATAGTAAGGTATTTCTGTATTTAAATGTATTAGATTCTAGGCTTACCTATAAAAATAATAAACAAAACCACTAATAGCTAACTAGGTTAGTGCTACTGTCTACAACTGTTTTTAAGCTCTTATACTAGAAACCAAGCTACCTATAACTTATTACTGCGTTATTATTTTCTGTCACTGATAAATAAATAAAATCTCTATAATTTCTAACCAAAAAGTCTTACTAATTTACTTAAATATTGGATCAATAAATGGGTACAATCGCAAGATGTGGCCAAGCCAGCTGAACCCTGCCCAAAGGGAACTAAACACGCAAGCGTATATTCACCCTACCTAATTGTCGTGACCAAGCCGAATTTTTCATCGATTGAAGGCAACATCGTGGAATGTTTACATAGAATTAACGCTGTCATCGGACTACGGCATCGAGTTACACAACTGAACATTGTAGGTACAGATACCACTAATTTAAGCATGAGCCAAGTAAATAGAAATCACTAATTAAAATCTAAATAAAAAAGAGGTTAAACCATGAGAGAGGGCGCGAAATTTAAGGCAGTAATATAGTTGTAAACTTTCATAAAAGTATTTTAAAACTTACTATAGGTATCCTGCATAGTGAGCTGCATGTGCTCCCTCCCGCTGTTATTAAAGTTGTATTTCGCGCGCAGCCGGCACCCTCTACGATCGTTCACAGTAGGTTAGGGTCGCACTCGCTCGCTGGCAGCAAGCGCGGCAACGATCACACGACTGTAGCGAGTACTGCGGCACGCGGTGCGCGCGCACCACCCCTCGCTTTCCAACATAATGCCTAAAGCGATGTCTTCACCATTCAAGTATAAGTGGGACGATTTTTATCACCAAATCGAAACATGGCCTAAAATATAAGGGACTCGGTAATCGTTCGCTAGCAAGCCTCTGAACAGAGCGACACCGTCTGACGTCGCAATGCAGAAGCTAAATCTCGCTCTACCACTACGTATGTAGTACGTAGGCAGCATCATTACTATGCATCCCAGACTAGTTAGCAACGCTCTTGCTACAGCAACTGCACTATTTAGTGCGGTAGTAAGATATGGCGTTGACCTGATAACATTTCATTCATCAGTAACATTTTTGTTTCGATGTTTTCTGTACTTTGCCCAACTTATCAGTGAATAAAAAAATGTGAAGCCACTGTTTTTTAGGACAAAATAAGTTAAGCAAAAATCATTTCTATGTCCTACACAATAAGTTTCAAAATCGGCGACTTTACAGATGAGCTGGCCAAAGTATGTTGGCAAGAGTAGGGGTAGGTAGCTAGAATGTAAATCATCGCTCTTGCCAAACGATTTGGTGTCTCGCGCGCTCTGAAGGCGAGGCGCATGGCTGCGCAGTGCGCGGATGCGCCAGAACATCACAGGCACTGGCGGCATATTCGTCGTCGAATATCTGCGAACTTGTTTACAACCTACTGCCCGCACAGATTGAAAAGCTTCTTACACAGCGCGACCAACTGGCGCAATTACTGTCGTTTGGCGCTATTTTCTGAAAAAATTTAGTGTTTTTGCCGACTACCCAACCAACCAAGATGCATCATCAAAACATTTGGTTCTGTTCAAAATTGCAAAACAAAAATATAAATTTCGTAGGAATTTTATTGAACACAAGAGCACACAAGTGCTAGTAAATACACTTAAGAGTAATGTCGTACAAAGCTTAATTACAATGATATTCGTTCCTCGAGATGAAATAGCAAAAAAAAGAGATTGTAATACAGGTAGGATAACAATCATGAGAATACAATGCAAGATATACCACACATAAACTAATTACAGTAGCAGTTCCAGAAACACATAACCATTAAACTATGAAGAAGTAGAACATATACTATCTTCTTCATATTTTTAGGTAATATAGCATTTAAACTTGACAAAAAAATGGTACACACACATTCAGTATCAGTCAAATATCATAGCCTCGCTATAACTATACTTAAACTACAATACAAAAGATAGATTTACGTAGCTTTGGTAATATAAAGAAAAACATTTTGCATTTCAACACAAAATATTGTAACATTGTGCATACATTTTATATTCGAAGCAAAGTCAGTGCTCGATTCTTACGATGCCGAAGATATTTTTAACTTCATTCATGATAATTGTGAATGAAAGTAGGTAAAACTAATGACTTACATAAACATTCGAGTGGCTCTAGTGGCGACACTCGGGTCACATCAAAAACCTAGCCGCGTGCAGCGCGTTACGGGTCAGTGCACGATTGTAACGCAACGGCTAGTTTATCGCAACACGGCACAAACGAGAAAATACACACAAGTTAGATTATAACGAGCAAAATCGCGCGCAAACATGGCACGAGTCTGCATTCAACGAGTATAAGCGCCACTCACAACTGGCATCACTTTGACATAGTTTGATATCGCCTTACATACTTTTACGTATGCCGCGTTATCATTCGCTGTATGGCGCCAACCATTTCTATCAATCTACCTAGTGGCACGGGCGCCGCGCGGCTCCGCTATGCTGAGAATCGGCGACCTATTTCCACGGAACCATTGAACACGAGGCAGCGCCATTGCGCGCCCAACAAAAAGGGCAAACTGCTACTTGCAATATAAGAAAAATCGCGTAGGTGTTACATAATTGTTTTATACGCCGCAACTAGTACGAATTAGGATAAAGTACCAGTTCTGCGTATATTTTTATTTTATTTCTTACTTATTAATGAGATATTGTATAATTACAGAACAGAGACCGTGTTTAACATGGAATATAACGACATTCTAATACATTGCAGTTAACTACTGTAACAGTGTTGTGTTAGGACTTGAATTATTTATTGCTTATTGTTTTCACATTCTAGGCACCAAAGACTAAATTCATGATTAGGTAATATTGAACTATTTCACTAACTCTTGAAAGTGAGTGAACTGAAACAGGAACATATAAGTTTGTTACGAGATTCAGTGATATGGATTGGACTCGTGTATTCAGACATTGTCTTTTTGATATTGTTACAAATTAAACAAGCTATTGATCTGCATTCACGTCATATTTGTTGAGCAAAAAGGATACAACAGGTACAGCATTTATTTAAAAATCGTCGGTGAATAATTCAGCCCATTTTTAACTCTACATTTCAGGAGAGAAAAGAAGAGCATTTCAACCGTCACGGAAACTATTAGACAGAAAATAATGTAACATTTATATTATTTGGTACTTATTTATCTTCTTAGGCGAAATTTGTTTTGTTTTTTAAATACTTTTTGGGAGCAGATCAATATCTTGCATAATTTGAACAACTTTTATAATAATACTTATATCCTTTAACAGGATTTAAAAAGCATAATAATATAGAATGGGTGAGTAAGGCAAATGTGATATCACACGGAGTGTATAGCTAGTAATTAACTAATTAATATCAATAACATAGGATGTCAGAGTTTGTAACATATTTATATTAAAGACAGAAACGTTCAGCTACTAATGTGTGATGACTAGGTTTCGGTAGGCCGGACTGCTATATTGGGTACTTGCCTAAAATAAATCTTGTTCAGAATACCGCACCAAAATTGGTCATAAAATGAAGCAGCAATTAGCATGTCAAATATTTATATGAGGAAGGATAGGCGTGTGGTGGGAACATTTCGCATCTCGCTATCTCTTTTCTACGCGTAACCTAATAGCGTTTATGTCACATTGTAGTCCATGCATACTTGTTCTCTTACGGCCGAAACCAATAACCTATCTATCACATATCGGAGATAGAAAAACAAATGAAACAACAGAAAACATGTATAATTTTTGTATTGTATCATTTCTTTTACTATCTCCAGTATGCCAATAGATAGGTTATTGGGTTCGGCCGTTACTTAACAGTTTCTTTTTTCATCACATTTGAAGGGTTTCTAACTTACTTAATTTAAACGGATTTGTAAAAATCTCTCTATTCGCGATTTTGGATAAAGTTAAGCCAGAAGTTGACTAACATATCAACGCACAGCCGAAACTACTGGGACCAGGAATCTGGAATTTTGCACAAAGCTCTGCTCGCTTATGGCATACAAATTCCTTGTTTGCCGTAAGAGAGTACTAAGGGGTTTGGAAATTAAGGTTGAAATTTAAGGGGGCGCATTCCGAGTGCCTATACTTGAAAGTTAGCAAAATTAGTACCCTGAAGTAAATAACAGAGGTTATCATTATTTGTTTTTCGAACTACCTCTAATAGACCAATTAAAGGGGTTTTAATGACTGTATTATTTTTATGACTTGGGTTATGAAGTGTGAAACTTGGCACAAATTCTAATCAAAATTAATAATAACCACTGTCATTTTTTTTTTTCTAGAACAGCATTCTAAATACGGTTTAAGGGATGCTAAAGTTTTTATAAAAACATTCTCGCAGACGAAGACGTTGTCAAAGCGCTAGTTTATGAAATATAAATAAATGTCATGTCTCCAATTGTAGATTTTTAGCTAAAACTTAACAGATTGGAATAAACTATTTTAGAAACGTTACTAAGGCCACATTTACTCGTTTATAGAAAACATGATGGAACATTCACACGATAACTATTTAACTATTTTCTAAAACAGAATAAAGTAGGTAATATGAGACCGATTTTTTTTAACAACTTTTAATTATCCGTATATTTCTCCTCCTAATCCTCCACTTGCCTAATTACTGTTATAGTCAACTTACCTCAGGCCTGTCTTTAACCTAGCCCTACTCCTAAAAATATCTTGTTCAGCAAACGAACTCAAATAGTGGCATAATATTTCTGAATATTATTCCAAACGAGATAGATTTATTTCACTGCAGCCTGCTGAAGTTAACAGAAATAGCACTGAAGAAAGGGCATTAAAAATTTATAAGTAGATATCAGTATTATGTCAAAATTGATTTTATATTTTATTTAATTAGGGAACCATAAGCGATACATAAAATATGCTACAGAGTAAGTGTCATATTCCTTTTCTTTGATTAATAT
The DNA here is from genome assembly GCA_030763345.1 of Mythimna separata. Classification (NCBI taxonomy): domain Eukaryota; kingdom Metazoa; phylum Arthropoda; class Insecta; order Lepidoptera; family Noctuidae; genus Mythimna; species Mythimna separata. Next base: position 11,759,871 of record CM061167.1, on the reverse strand, counting down.
AAATACACTTTAGAGCAATAAAATCGCACATCCCTTTTAGTTTGGTTAATTGCTGATTTTCTTCTTAAATCTAAAGATATTGAGAACAAATCATTAGGCAAAATTTAAGCACACAAAATTAGCTTTACAAACACTCAAATTTTAAATCCGTACGCCTAATAGACCAAATTCATCCGTTTACTTTGTTACGGCCTTTTTATACATTGTAAGGTTTACATCCCTCACAAGGTATAAAACGGTCGCTTTATTAAATTTTTAATCAGTTTCTGTCAACGTGTATAATAAGTCTACTGGAAGCATATAGATTTACTGAAAATATATGAATAGAAACAACAACAGAAGCCGTTGTAGTTATTGGCTTGCTCGAAGCAGGGCATAATCAAAATGAAGTTGCTCAACAGCTAAATTTAAACCGCTACTCTGTTTTTCGAGTATATCAGAGGTTTCGAGTGACCCGTGGGTACATTCGGTGACCAGGACCTGGCCGGTGGCGCATTGGATCAGAGCGTAAAGATCGCATTCTTGAAACGAGGACTTTGATAAATCGGCTACTGAACGCGCTAGAACTGAGACAACAGCTTTGAGAAGTTCGGAATAAAAAAAAAACAGAATGTCCATTGTGTTCACTTCACTGGGGCAAATATCGGCTTATATCGAGAGGGTTGCACGACACGTCAAAGAAGTACTCGAAAAATATGTAAAGCCGCTTGTGTGGGTCCAGGTAGATTTTTTCCTTACTAGAACCATATCTAAATCGCTAGAACAGTTTGCGCCTACATGAAAGACGTTGGCAACATCGCGATAGAGAGCATATCTGGGATTAGAGCAAAAATCCCAGCCTTTAGCGCCGCAGAGACCTTCAATTTTTCATTAGCGAAGAGTGGGCCGTTATACCACACGTTTTAATGGTAAGTTAATACCTTCCATGAAAAATCGATCGTCATTAAGGCTTGGGGAGTGCCATGAAGAAATTAAAGTTAGACTTTCATTATTTCTTAAATGCGTAATGTTGCGAGTTACAAAAGCCCGCAAAATCTAGCTCTAGGACATTTTTTTGTGTATAATTTTTTTTTCAATATTTATTCACGTTCGTGACAAAAACCGCCCCATCAAAAAAAAAGTCAAGATGTGCGATTGTATTGCTCCGAATGTAGTAGTAATCATATTACATTGACGCATAATAGCTACTATGGATTAAAAAAAAAAATACACTGAAAACCATCAACTGATGTATTATGAAAATCAAATAGTATTTTTAAACGTTTAAAAGAAGGAGGTTTATACTACACCTACTTTTTTGAGTAAAAATATATAATTTTAATGTTTTTAAATTACTGTGTGTAGTAGAAGTCAACTCAAAGCTCGCGTGAATATACATCATATTAGGCAAATGTAGTATGTAACATAGTTGTAGTAACTACAGGGGTTACCAAGCCACTAATCAAGGGAGGAATGTATAACCCAACAGAATGAACGCAGTATTACGTTCTACGAAAAGCAGACGACAACCATACGACAAAATATCAGCTTCTTCAGTGCACAAGTAAGAATTAATATGAATGTGAATGAAACGTATTAATATCGTATAATAATGTTATTTTAGAGTATTTACTGGTAAATGTGTCCAACTGAATATTTCCATACTTTGTATTTAGAAAGTTTAAAACATTTTTTTTTTATTTGATAATAATGGCACAATATCTATTTATCTATATTTACTTCTATTTAACTCATTACTTGTTTATATTTCATAATAAAATATGTATTTTTGCTATGGATAATAATTTATTATTTTTGTACGTAACAATGTGCTTATGTGAAAATATTATATGTCGAAGGCAATACTGTCAATAGTAAAAACCACTTACTGCAGAAATCAGTCGAAACCACTTTTGAATCCTCCAGCAATGGGTAAATTGGACTGTCGCTCCGAAATACTCGTTTATCGTTTTTCGCTGTCAGGTTGGGCGTAACATATTAGATCATCGCCAAACATAAAAATATAATCATCAATCTCGCGACGTGCACTCCGCACTTTAATATTGTTATAACATAATAAATCACCACATTCGACTGATTACACAAGAAAACTAATTTTAAACGATTAACAGTTTTGTCTTAAATATATAGTGAAAGCATTTTATTTAAACGTTTTATTAAAATATGCACTAACTACTTTGTAATATTACTGATATTGGTTGTCAAAATGTACTTAATTTACAAGGTTCGATTACAACGTCTACAGTCGGGCGTAGGTATCGTTACAAGCTATCTTCTACGTTATAGCACCAAGCTAAAAGTAACTCTAAGTGTATGCGATTAAAGACGTTAGCACTTTATTATCTTTAACGTGTATGATATTTTTACATTAACCAACCAACTGTGTTTACTGTACGTAAATACATCTAACCTCTTTTGTCATTTATATCTTATTTTCTTATCTTTTGTCATTTATATCTTATTTCCATTCACAGTCCAAGTCGATGTCACCAATGTGGCCGGTTGTATCCCAAGGCTGATTTCGGCTTAAATATCATTTGAGCAACACGCATCAACGAATGTTTCGTATAATTCATTTAAAAGCGACGCTAGAATATGTAGCCTTCCATTAAAAGCATGATATTGACGCGGAGTTTTTATTTCCGCTCGAATTGTGAGCACTAAGTCCAACATAAAAGTCGTAAAACTTTCACAAACGAACGACAGCCCATCATATCGAAGAAGTACGGTTTGACAGTTCTACGAATAGGATTGGAGAATGAGGTCAAACAAATCAATTGCTATAATTTCCAATTCTTAAGAAAATGCATAAGTAAATACAAAGAAAGTAAATTAATTTAACAATTTTTTTTTTCTCTGTTTGTATTTATCTTAGATTTTACTAGTAAATCTGAGAATATAGCAACGTGTGTGTCAGAATTCAAAAGAGATAATTTACCGGACATTTCAGTTCCATACATGACATAATTTAATTTTTTAATGAACATGGTTTTTTTACGTGGGAAATCATGCAATGACTTCTCCTGCTCTGCGCTCCATTGAGCGGGAGGGTGTGCAGACTTTTACTGACTCTCCACTCCTGTTCTCAACACGTAGAAAACCTAAACTTGACTTGAAAAAGAGTGATTATACCTACAAAGAAATGCATATGTTTAATTTGAATTATGTTTTCGTTGACAGTTGTATGTCAACTGAAAATTAAATACTAATATTGAATACTAAAAGAGTCTTGGATTGAAGACTTCTCGTTATTAATAAGTTCCACAATTCGGATATTTTTAACGATCAATCGTATACAAGAGAGTTTGAAGAGTCGCGACTCGCTCCGGTAAAGGACCTTCGTTTGAGAGTCACGTTTGAATAGTCACTCGTACGTGACTTTGAAACGAAGTCAAGAAAAATGGACATCTACTGTATATGTTGCTTATTTTGCTTTCTTTGAAATATATACATTTAAAGTTGATATACATTATATATATTGATAAACATTCTAGATATACGATATAGTGTAAAAAAAACCCCATGGTTTTACGGAATAGGTAACATAAATGAGTTACGCCTATACAAAGTTACTTTGGATGGCGAAATGTCAAACGATACTTCTTAGATTTGATGGCCTGTGAACTTGCTGCGTCGCATATTTATAACGTTTCTATGTAGGCTGTGAAAGCTCCCAATTTCTGGACGATGCGTATCCGATAAGTAAAAAATTGAGCGCCCGTACTGGCAAGAAACTCTTATCCTATCCTACTAATATTATAGATGTGCATGTTTTGATGTACGTTAGTAGGATAATATGTATATAATATTTAATAGTACGATGCGGAGCTCATGCACCTCCCTAAGAATAACCCTGCCAGCGCCAACAGTGAGCCACCCCCTCTCTCCTCTCCCCTCTGAAACCGTGGGCAGTGGACGAAGCCGCTGGCAAAATTTAATTTATAATAATTTAATAAAGATAAGCTAATCGGCAAGTAATTAGCCTCAAGCAATATCACACTAACTTGTTCATGTAATATAGAAAGTTCTTCGCACAATAACTTATCAACTCTAGAGTATTTTTATAGAGTAAAACATTTATTTAATTGTGTTAGTATCATATTATGAAAGTCTTAAAAAAAACGAAATTTAAATAATGTAGGAAAAGCTATCTAGCTACCTAAAACAGCATCGTATTTTTCAATACATAACTAAATCCAATATTTTACACAAATAAATATTTTATAGTTATCCAAAAAAAAATTTGTAAGTATCATAATATTATTTATGATATGTTTCTTTGTTAAACAAGTCCCATAATAGTTTTTAAAATGGCTAATATAATAACTGCATATATTATGTTTAGCTGAATAGCCAAAATCTGTGAGTAAAAATATATCTAACAATTGTTTGGCTGCCCGATAAATTTCTTGAACTTATTTATGTGTAAACATCTCTCAAACGTGAAACGTAACATATAAAATCGACGGTAGCTCGGTACGGTCGTGACTTCTTATTAAGACGGGTCAATGAACGCACTCGCATCGTAAACACGTAATAATATGTAAAGCATTAAACTTGCAATATAATACGACACAAATAGTATAAAAGCGCTTATCACATTTCAATTGAAAACGTCATCACTGTAAAGTTCCGTATATTTTATCGTTCACTTTCAGAATATAGTGAATATCAGTTAAAACACTGTACAATTTGAACGGTCAGTTTTCATCCAATACTCAAATTAATTTATAAAGGTATTGCAGTTTTGTTTTTTCACATAAACCTCCACTCAATAAAATTGAACACAAGTCTTTTTTATAATTATTTTTCAACTGCTTTAACAAAAACCTTCTGTCGAAGTAGCCTCATTCAAATCGAACGGAATCAAGTGGAAATGAGCTCATGCTGGACGGACATAAATCGGACACGTCCTAACAATTACGGAACTCTAGAATGAACGACAAACATCAATAGAACCATGGTTACACTAAATGTCATATTCAGATGAGTACAAAAAATATCTCTCAATTATGCACACAGAGTCAAAGCTTTAACAATTAAAATATAACTTGTTCATAAAAGGCGTTACTTACGTAGTACAATATTAATACGATAGTTGAATAGTGTGATGGCGAGGTACAATCACCGTTATAGCTCGCGAGGAGATGTAACCCTCACTTATTCAAATGACATGAGATTAGCCGGTAGAGGCTTCTTAGTTGTGACATCTTCTATCACCCTCACCCACATCTTCGCTGCAGATTCCGAAGCGGCCCTATAACAGAAAGGTCATTTGAAAAAACTGTTTTTAATCCCTGGGAACAAACAGACACAGGCAAATGTCAAACTTACAATAATAGTGATGCCAATTCTTTTATGTTATGACAAGTAATGACAACCCACGTAATGTTATTTTAGTCTCAGAGAAACAGACGTTACACAAAACCATTTTTGAAGTCTCTTTATTTAACCCTTTATCTTAGTAAAAGCAATTATCTTACGCCCGTTGTCAATAACCTACCGCAGTTCATAGATAGATAACTATTAATCCACAACTTTTGGTAGGAAATGTTATCAGTCGGTAGGTTATAGGAAAGCAAGTAAGGGCAAAAGGATAGATATGTTTATGTTTAGTAGCTGCAACTGTAGATAGATAGCTTATTAAAAACGGGCGTTAAAGAACTACAGGAAAACGTTTTAAAGCGACAGATTTCAAACAAGGTTTTATATGAAAAGGAGGACACGCAATGTGGCAAGTGCAAGCAAGCATTTCCAATCTCGATCTATGCAACGTTTAAACGCAGTGTAAACTACTTTCAAGGGGAACTAGGTCAAGATTTAAATCTAGGACTTCAACTGTGTCGCATGGAACGTGGAACGTATATTTTTACTTGACCATAACCGTACCGTTAAAAAATATACCCGTAAGAGTAGATTTAACAGGTACTACTTTATATTAATATTTAATGACAACATCAAATTCATCCTTATTGTATAGCAGACTCGTTTGCCATACCTACCCCACCCCACACAGACATACGAGAGTGTAATTACATAGGACATAACATTACCTATAAGGGCCTATTTCCCCACCTATAATTAAGTTTCGAGTATCTCACTTGGCAGATAATTTCATAGAAATTCTGTTACTGTGTGTGTGTGCCTACTCGGATATTGTGAAATAGGCCCTTAGTATCATTAGGCAATTAATATTTTAATATTGCAAATTACATAAATGCAAAAGCTCTGGCCCTGCATCTCCGTAAAACAGTTCCATGTATACGTTTTGACTGACCATAAGGAGTTTATAAAGGTAAACAATGTTTATTGGTTAGTTGGCCTTGAATCTGTAAAGAGGTTCACTTAAAGTTTCACCATTGTATGTAAACTCAGTGCGCTCGGTGTTATAGAATAGTAGATTATGATACAAGCGTGTAATGTGGGTGATTACCGTCGCGATCGGTATTAAGAGAACCAAGAACGGTAATGATAAATTACTCCCATGTATAATAATACGACGTATTTCAGAAGAAAAACAATATAACTATTAACACAACAGTATCTAAAACTAGAAAAAAAGTATGACATGGCGGTAAAAAAATAATTGTATTGCCTTATGCCTTAAAGGGGTAGGCTAAAGTATGTTGAAAAATAGTTAACACACAATTCAAGACCAGTCCACACTTAAGAAAAAGCACTTTATTATCGATATTAATGACTTACTTGAACTTGTAGAGCGTGCCCGTGTGGTGGTTGATGAGCTGGAAGGCGTCGGCGCTGTCGCCGTCCGCCATCTTGGCGAACCAGCCGACCAAGCATAGCAACTTGCACTTCTCTTCCCGGAAGTCACTCCGGCTTGTTCTGTGCCATCAAAAGAGTTAGTATATATTTATTAGTTTTCCATTTGTTTACCTTTAAGCTTATTTCAGACTACGCTATAGTATATGGCATTTTGCATATAGTTATAGCACAACAATATCGTTCGCCATACATTTATAATAATACCACGTTGATACAACAGAGAGGGTTTCCTTAAAAAGGGTTCTTGTACTCATCAATATGTACGACTTTTACTATGCGACCAAACCTGATATCACGAAAAAAAATCCGCTGCTCCATACATTTATGTTTACATAATTTGACAAAATTTATGGAGCAGCAGATTTTTTTAAGCAAAACCCCTCTGTCGTATCAACGTTCATAGCACAACAATATCGCTCGCCATACATTTATAATAATATACCCATATTATAGTATAATACCCGGCAAATAAGTTGGCAAGTTTCGCGCATGATGCACAAAAAAGCGAATGAGCGAACGGGACGTAACGCAGTGCAGAGGCAAAAGTCGTCTAACGCACCAATCATAAACTACTATTATAATAATGCACCAATCGCGCGCCGGATCGGCGCTACCTTATACCCCGCGTCCCGCTTGACCACCAAATAGATCTAAAAAACTATTTCTGCGAATTGCCAAGTTACGTGCCGCCGGTTGAAGGTGTAAACGTGTTCTTAATAAATGTATGGTGGGCGATATTGTATTATGATCTATATACTATTATATTACAGCGTAGTCTGAAATGAGCTTTAAATTGCATTTACTATGTTATATTTCTGCACCACCCTAAGATCGACTGGTAGATATTCCTAAGGCATTAAGTCTGCCTTTGATTAGGCAAAAAGATAAAAAAGAAGCTTATAAATATAAAACCTGTGGACGGTTAGGTACAACCGCAAATGCTCGCCTAGATAAGTATTTATGTTTCGTTCCTCAATTTATAAAAGACTCAAAGCAGATATTATCAATTCGTGTAATTAGCTGAGTGCCTGGCAGTTTTTACGTCGGATTTTTCTTTACTGTGGATGAAATTTAAAAAGAAAATATGATTTATGTAGTTACGTTGATCTTCGGCAGTCGTTACGGATAGTCAGAAGCCAGTAAATCTGACTCCAGTCTTGCCATGAAGTACCGTGTTACCCCAGTTAATGGGTTGTGGAGGTCTGGCAGGCAGCCGCTCCTCGTAAAATACTGGTATTCAGCTAAATCCGGCTTGACTGGAAGCCGACCCCAATATAGTTGGGAAAAGGCTAGGCAGATGATGATGTAGTTACGTTGATAAGTAGTGTATGTTAATGAAAAGTAGTAAAGAGGGAAGTTACCCCCACGATTGCGACATGCCCAAATATAATAAGTACAATATAATTAATTCACCATCTTATATTTCTAAAAAAAAAATATACACAAAGATTATTTAAAAAAAATAAGTACATATCTCTACTTATTATTAACTACACAAATCATCAAATTTCGTCTACAGCAAAAATTATGACGATTGTGATTGAACTGGACTACACAAAATAGACTCTGCATTTTCTTGTTTTAACGACCCGATTGTCGGAACCATTTTCCTATTTTCCGAACTTCAGCAATCAAACTCGTCGGGAACTTTCATATCTAAGAAATCTGTCTGACCTACACAAGTCAAAATCGCCCTAAATCGACCTAACTGAGCTCGCTACCACGAGACTATACAATCTAGTTTATATTAAACATTTATTTGTTATATCTAACGTGGTTCAAAAATTAGACGAACTAGCTTCTGCCAGCGGCTTCGCTCGCGTATATCGTATGTTTTTTATACCCTTAGAATAAAATTGACAATGGTCAAATATGATCACAGATCAAACTTACTATAGGAATGATGTCGGTTCTTTTGTGTTCTAATGTCATTTTAGTCTCAGGGTATAAAAACAGACGGTAAATAACTCAAAGTTTCATCACTCTACTCAAAACGTAATTTGTTATTTCTCATATCATTCATTTTTTCAATCATAAAGGTCCTATTGAAAGTGGCCTCTCTGAACATGACAACATTTTCCAATAGCAATTTTAACAACACAGTTCCGTCTAGCGTCGATGTCAATAAAACGCATAATACATTTTGCCTTTGACAACGCTTTGTAGTTTTGTTGGCTGTCCAACCGGTGAGGGGTGTGTGTCGCTCGCACATGTTGCCTGTAGTGACACTAATTAATGTAAAATGCAGCTTTTAAGGTTCCGTACGTAGCCAAATGGCAGACATTATAATTTCGTCCATCTGTCTATAAAACTAGTTAAGGAAAACATGCGGTATTGATCTCAATGATCTAAATACTTGATCTAAATACCGCATAAAATTTCCAAAATACCCTCTTAGGAATATGAAATTATGTTATTCTTGCCCAATGATTAGTCGCTTAAAATTAACACTCACCCTTTGAAAGACTTCGAAGCATAGAAAATAAGGATGTTGCCAGAGAGCTGAAGCCAGTAGCGCTGCCAAGACGACAAGGAGATCTTCCTGCCATCTTTTAAAATTGTCTTCCTCCTCACGAACCCTTGGAAATCGCACTGGATGACGTCTGCTTTTGATATATCACTAAAACAAAACATACTCTATCATATATACTCGTATTATTATACGATTTGACTTGATATCAAAACGTTATTGTTTCTGGGTCAGCGCAGATATGAAAATTCCGCAAAGAGAACAAAATTGGAAATGAGAATACTCAATTTGTTTGGGACGTCGCTTTGGCGCTCTAAAGTGCCTGCAAATAGTTTTAGGTCTATAAAGGTTGTTTCCGACAATGTGAAACTTTCTAGAGACAACAACAACAGCATGATACCAATACCACCGTATAATTGTCAGACAAGGGGCTAGATTAAGAGAAAATACTATCCTCGGGGCAGTGTTGTGAACTATTGAGCAGCGGCGACCCCATAGACTTTTTCTCATGAGAGATGTATTTTTCCTTCCACCTATTTATTTATTTATTTATTTAAACTTTATGTACAATGGTGGTACATAGGCGGACTTAATGCATCAAGGCCACCACCCACCTATACCTCTCCCACCACCTAGACCAAAGACAAGCAAGAGAGAGGTAGACCTATCTACCTCTCTCTTGCCATTATTGGATGGCTTGAGTGTAGATTCGCAGAGGCAAACGTGATCGGAAGAATTATGTAAAATCCAGTAATATGCTGGCAGCAACTATGCTTTTGATACTGCCATGGTATACCTTTCCACTCTTCAAGTAAGTAGGCTATGTCACACCCTTAGTAGCTACGGCACTTCATGCCAGCGACCGTCTTAAGCCCATTAAAAAAAAAAAAAATTACACTGTCCAAGCAGAAGCTACAGTTTCAACATAGTTCTTGGTAGCCTATTCACTTAAACATCTCAAAACCATAGCCCATCTTTAGTTGTCTAGATGTCGCAATAGTTTTCCACCAAACGAATGTTATCTTTCTATGAAAAGTCTCTGAGAGACCACTGCAAGTTCTTTAAAAGCTTTACAACCATTAAGCCTGAGATGAATAAATACGGAGAAATTTTTATTAATAGCTATTGCTTATTAAAATATCCTTTCATTTTTCTCTTTGAAAGAAATATCATTCCTTTCCCTTTTATCCGTTGCAGATAGAACGGATATTGCATAATCTTGCTCAAAGATCTGGAGCGCCGATGGGTTTTCTCGTTGCTTTGAACTTGTTGTTCCTTCAAGTACTTAGTTACGAGACCCAGTTTCATTTCTTCTACAATACGAACATAGTTCGTTTTAAATCGAACGTCACGATTCTTGTAAACTAGAGCAATTTTTCTTCTAAGTTCTTGTTCGGACCAATAAATCGGATTTCCAGAAAAACTTTTATGACATTTGAAAAAATAATTTGATAAGGTCAATGCTATTGATACCGTACGATGTAGGTATATTGAAAATACCGTTTAACAAAATGATGTTTATTTATCACACACCTAATTTTATACTTGTAGTTTATTTTGTGATTTAGACTATTGCAGTACTTAAACAATTAAATTCATTTAAAAATTGAAGACTATAACTTTTTAATCTCAAAAGACCCATACTTCCACAGTAAGATCCATACTTCCACAGTAAGCTTTTTTAAAGTTATTCAAGACTGGAAGCCTCATTAGTAACAAAGCGCTTTGAGAGAACTTGAGGCTAATAAAGTTGTTATTTTGTAGTCGCCATCGCATCATCGCTGGACCGCAAGTTTCACGTAAGCTTAAGAGGATTCTTCCCGACCCATCTATCGTCAACGTGAACATTTAATTAGCGATTAAATTGTCGAGTTATCAAAATTAAAATCCATAATGGTGGACAAGCCAGTAGGTCCCGGCTGCCATTTATAGACCTTTGGCAGTCGTTACGAATAGTCAGAAGCCAGTAAATCTGACTCCAGTCTTACCATGAAGTACCGTGTTACCCCAGTTAATGGGTTGTGGAGGTCTAGTAAGCTCCTCGTAAAATACTGGTATTCATCTAAATCTGGCTTGACTGGAAGCCGACCCCAATATAGTTGGGATAAGGCTAGGTAGATGATGAATGGTGGACAAGCCAGTGTCTGCCATACTGGTTTAAACGCTTGTTGTTTCATCCAACGTAATCTAATGCAATGTTTGGTAAAGAGGCAACGCGAAATAAGAGATAGAACGCTCTGTTGGCATTCAGTAATTACTAATAAATTACGTTACTCAATGAAATATTTCTGCACAAAACTTATTCCAAAAAATACATGTTCATTTAAAAAGCTTAAAAGATTTTGTAAAAATATTTCGTAATTCAGAACCTCGATTATTTATGTAAGGTTTCTAAAGATTTTTTATTCGTTTCTGAGTATATCATGAAGGGACAAAAATTTTCGCAAAAAGCAGATTTTCAAAGTGTTTACTGGATTAGTTTAACACAAATTCATGCTTTGATTTCATTAGAAAGCTAGATAATATCCACAAGATATCTGTATTTACAAAATATATAAAGAAAGATGTGTAATAACACCATAATCACATAAGAACGTTGGTCGCTCTCTTAATAATTTCTAAGTCTCAAGAGAGACCCTGCAAATAAATTGAACACGCTATATCAAATATTTCTCGGTAACTTCTTGCCCTCATTAATATATAGGTAACGAACGAAGACCCTTAAAGGAAACGAAGATTTATCCTACGTAGTGGCAGAAAATGAGTAAAAATCTATAATTAATGAGCGTTGAAAATGAAGTTTTATATAGGTTTACTTAGTATATAAGTTCGCCCTTTATACATGAACAATCTATATCACCATGTTTTTTTGTAATGTGTTTTTGTGTACAATAAAGAATTAAAGTGTTACATTGTATATTTTCTCGCTCCATTATCTGAACCCGAATTGGTACAAAATAAGAACATGCAGTATTCAATTTCCCGGTATTCTTTGAACTTTAACATCATTTTGATAGTGGAAAACATCCCATACCACAAACATGAGCTACAAGATATCTACATATCTGAAGAGTTCTATCTCAGAAGAGTTATTCGAATATATTTACAAACTAGATTCAGCGACAAAATGTAAAATATTCTTACCTGTGAGGCAGCGACTGCGACATTTTCCCGCCGGATACGGAACTGGGAGACTCCAGTAACGTGTCATCGAGCAAGTTTACTGATCCAGCGGGGGTCTTGTTCTCCATTTTATCGTCTGTGTGACTTTTTCCAAATATGCTGAAAATTAACCAAGAACTTAATACATGCACAAATAATACCTAAGGGCTAAAGATAAAAAGCATAGGTTTATATGCTAATTATTTTTAAGCAATGTTATTTCAAGAGGAAATGCGGCGGCGAGAAGTTTCGGAAATTGTGTTGCGATTTCCTTGTCACTGTGCGGAAAATAACATTTCGCTCGTTCAGTTTGCTGGAAATTATTGCCATATTAGTGTTGTGGATTAATACTATGCTGTTAGTTAATGAAATTTAAGAGTGTGGAATAGAAAAGGATGTCATCAAGCTGGATTTAAAGTACTTGGATCTAAAAATGATTGCCTAAGGGATTTTTTTTTTTTGGATGATATGTTTATAAGAAGCGACGACCGCAATTTCCTCTTACAATAATATTATAGAAAGCTCGATAACTAACGCGCGAGCGTCAAGCCTTTTGCAGACGACAGGCTTTCCAATAGTTTTTTACTTAGGAATATTTTTTGTAACATACACAGGACAGGATCGAAAGGGTATATAGTTTGTAATAATCTACAGTGAAAGTTCGGTTACACAAAAAGTTTGTCGTCTGCCTTTTGTCCCTTAAAATCATGGCATAGTCACTTTGATACTTCTTACTATCTTGTAAGAATATCGTTGTATTTTGAAAGCAATTGCTTTTATGCGAGGGATAAGGCATTAGAGGACTATTCTCTAGGTCGAGCTAGGAACTCTGGCTAATAAGAGGCAAACATTTTTATTATGCATTGATCACTGTCAAATAAATGGAATGCAATATTTATAAAACCGGAACCTAAAAAACAGAATTAAAGTCTGATATAAATCGCTTAATTAACAGCATCTTTTATGATTAATGACGATCTACAGCATCTTAAGTATTCGGTTGATTAATTAATGTTTAATTAAATCCAAGCTTAAGAACCTGTCACACAATATCGAATAAACGTTATCCGGTAGATAAAGATCATATTTGAGCTGAATTATCTGTTGGATAAGTTATCCGGAGATGGTGAAACAGGCCATAGAACTACATAGTGCAGGGAACAGGATTAATGTGAACTGGAAGCATCACAAACTGGGTATTGACAATCAAAAACATCACATCACTGACAAACAACAACACAAAGAGACACAGTGGAAATGGAAATGTTAAATACAGAACAGCAATGACATGCAAGCTTAAAAATAATTACAAAATTGTATTCGCCGGCGACCAATAGACATAATCATCTTTAAAACTGTATTTTAATTTAACTATTTAACTAAAAGTATACGCAGCTAACACGACAGAATAATGAGCTTTAATTTGAGTGGAAAACGCGCCGAAACATCTGAAAAGCGACGGGTGAGCTTCAACTTTGTACGGCTAATGCAGCACGTACAAGTTACCTCACTCAAAATACAAAAGCGTAGCTCTTGTCCTGCTATGTGAGCTGCTCCTTCTATTATTCTAAGTTCCATGTTTTTGAGGGGAAAATATCTTAGGTAGAGTTTTTAAATTTTTATTAGAAACTGCGCAGAAAACGAACTAAACGCCAAACGATATCAGACTTCCTATTTACGAAATTGCGTTCATTTCCGAGAGCAAATAGGGCGAAAAGATGATCCATTAAGTTTAGTAAGTTACATTTTATATCAAATTTTGATTCAATTTTGACGCCATGACAATTTGAGTTTTTCAACTCTAATCCTTAACTCAAAAGTGTAATATCATCAGTCTGCTTAATATGAGCGTTTTGATCTATTCCACAAATGTTAAATATTTCGTAAATCAGTGGACTATCGTCTCACACTTAAGATAGGTTCGACAAAACCATAAATAAAGCCTTCCTTGCTAACATAATTTTAACCTTTAACAAGAAACTGAACAAAAAAACTTCCCTCTAACTAGAAAATAAAATGCGTAATATACTATTAGCTCATCGCACTTTATATAGAAGCGCAAACCAAAACAATATTTTGTAGAAACTTTACAATATTACAAATAATTTCTTTACACCTTTTTTTAAAATGAAGAAGGCACGTTGAAGATATAAAATATTATTATTTTATATAAATTAAAAACGGGTTATTGCAGTTTGTTTTTTGTTACTAACTAAATAAATAGAGGTAAGTGTTCATTTTGTTTATTTAGTTCATCCATTTTGCAAACCAATTAGGATAGTAGTGTTCCAAGATGCCTTCTTATGAATATGCGAGACACAAAGATCGAAATTACTAAGACGTATTAAAGTTGTGGTGACGCTTTCCTCTTATACCATATTTACCATTATATTGTAAATAAGGACCTTAAATTAAAAGACATTTCGATTTCTGAGTGTATTCGGTATTTTTTCTCTGAGTATTCTCTACTCACAGCTACGAAATACTAGTCTCAGCTAGCTCATTTTAATGAAAATGACCACATATAATTTTTAGATAAAAATAAATTATGTTGTTAATTAATTTTCTATACAATAAGTAATAATTATTCCCCAAATTTACATGAAATATGTTAGTCTGTATAACGAACAACCAAATTAGGTGCAATTTATTTGCATTCAGGTTGTACTATAATGGTAGCTCTGTAATCACAGCTATTATGTGAGAACTGCGTGCCATAATATTTTGACACCATTTATACCTTTAGGTGACACTTTAAAAAATCAGCAGGTTTATCATTCTTCAATATTACCTACGCGTGCCACAAAACGATGCGTTTGATTTCCCAACAACTTTCGAACTTTGTGCCCGGCAAACACAAGAAAGTACGAAAAGAAAACATGCTTAAAATTACTTTTTATTTCTACAATCATTTTAATAAAATATACATATCATATACAATCGTTGTCTACATAACATTACAACGCAAGCCTCTGTGTTCATAGAGGGAAAAGACTCACCCAATACCAAAATTGACCTTGTGAAAATTTCTTGGCAAGCTCGCGCTACGAAACCTAGGTGCCAATCGTAAGAGGAAAAATACACTGTACATAATTATCATTTTACTCCATAAATAAAACATGATTATGTCTCAGGGTTATAATTTCAAAACGCCTTAAAATTTTGATTTCATTTCATATTTTTTGTGCCAATGTGTGCCGAGATATTTTTTCCAAAATATCGAAATCAAAATAATGAGCGGACAGTGAGGGAGGTAGTAAAATTAGATAAATATTTAGAAAAGAAAATAGGATACTGAAAAATTAATGCATTTATGAGTTGACACATTATATTTCGGTATTTTATTTACTACCAGTGCAGTGCTCGAATATGGATTTATCACACTACATGAATATAAACAAGTTGAGATTATTGTAGACAAAAAATAATTCAGTTTTACAGCCCAAATCTAGCCCAATTAATTCTATATTATATTCAATCATATTTATTCAACTTCAGCGATTTATCAGACTAGAATATCTACTCACGCCAAAGAACTGGCATCTAAACTAGTAAGGGCACAGGAAATGCCGACTGAAACGGAATCAACGCTGCAACGGAAAGGAACTCCTAGTTGAATGGTTTATTGTGACTGACCCAGATCGCCAAGTTATAGCAACAAATCAAATAACAACTGAAGAAGGACGTCAGTACTATTTAAGGAAACACGTAAGAAATTCGTATACATACAGGTAGACCTCATATTCCTATTCATACACTCTTTTACAGGCGAAGCCGTATGAAACTTGGCAATCATTCACATTTATGTTTTAGTGGGATTTCATTTACCAAATTATTACCATACATTCAATCTACTTTAAACATTAGAAATCTACATTACATGGACATTCATTCCAAACGTATTTAAGATGAGTTAACAAGTACAAAACGAAAAGTGGGCTATAAGATATTACATTAGTTTTTTGTATGTCGAGTAGGTCAAGTCGGAAGGATGGGGCAAAACAAATAGTTCCTTTCTGGAAACTTGTGTATATTGAAATAGAACTTCCGACAAGATGCCAATATTCGTGTCTTAGTGCTACCAAGACAATACGCATATGATGTTACCTCTTCTCTGTTCCATTCACAATGGCGCGAACTGAACAAAAGCTCCGTCGACTTGCATTAAGTAACGGGCGGTCTCGAAAGACAATGAGAATGGAAAGAAGTCCCGTAGACTAAAGCCCGCATTTAGGTCAAATGCAATAGCTGTGTAATTATAGTAAAACTGCACCAAGAAACAGCATTTTATTTTTTGTGGTCTGTACAATAAGTAACTTAAAAACGTACACTCTGAAAGAAGTGTGTTCAAAATCGGCTACTGAATGCATTTCAGCTATTTTTAAAGTACTTAGTCAATTGTTTATCCAAAAATCAACAAGCATTTAGGATAAATAAATTACCTATTTTCTTATACATAATTATTTGTAAAACACTAACAACCTAGTAGGACTGTATTACTGACATCATAAACAACAACTATTGTTCTATGGCTATAAGATGCCGAAGGCTGTCTTTTCTAGACATTTCTAAACGTCTTCCTCTAACAGAAAAAGTTTCAAGAATACACGATTCCAAGTCTGTCTTCAGCCCTCTGCGGGATTGTTAGAAAAAGTTACCGTACTCGCAAAGGGTAACTGAAGGGGAACAGTAAATATCTGGCCCGCTCTCTCCGCTCCACCTAGACTCAGAGAAGTTATTTGATGATTCCCAACCTCAAAACAAGAAGTCTGGTTCACCCCTAGTTCGAATATTCAACTATGTATAAGATCGCTCAGCTTCGAACGTTCTTTGTAACTAATACGGTAGCAATTTAGCAATCAGTCCTCAATTGCTGCGGTACTGGATCACAATACCCCTGATTGGCCACAGGATGTAATGTAACGTCTTCAGATACTAGGTACAGAATTTTATTCATCAAATGGACTGTTGACTAAGATAAATCAACATCCATATTCGAGCTTTTGGTAACATTCTCTACAAATAGAACCCAAATCTATTTTAAGACACCATAAATTATTATAACTTCCAGTTGAATTTATAGTAAAATTAAATAAATACCGACATATGCAAATTGATCCATCATAGACAAAGCGCGGAAACCAACAATACAGATTGACAAAAATAAATAACGTATGCATTGAACTCATTCATATTTATTATTAAACATATAAATAAGGGTAATTATTTGTAGATATACCTACTCAAATAGAAAATAAAAAGACAACATCAAACATTTAAAAAAGAACTACAAAAATACTGCTACAAAATGTAAACTATAACATTTAACAAGAAAAGCCAAAAAGGGTTGTGAATAAATTGTTAATTTCATTAATAAATTGACTTGAGCCATATATTGTTTAACAAACAACACTGTTCATTAATAAGTCAGTTCATTGTATTCGAGAAATATCGAGATTTCTCGGAAAGAACCTCGTAAGCGACAATTTTCATTTTTTTCAGGAACGGGCTTTGTCTTCCATAATTAAAAAGTATTTATGAAACAATAAAAATAGCAACTATTCTATTATTATTTTTTAATGATACTGTTCTAAATACTTTTTAATTGTGAAAAACTCATTTCTGAAGAGAATGCAAACTGTCGCTTACGCCATTCTTCCTGAGAAAGGTCAGTGTATTATGGTAGGTTAATAGGCCGCGCGCGGGACGCCTGACCGCTCACAGAGAGCTTATTCTATTCGATTAGTGAAGCCATTAGGTATTAATTGAGTTATATCAATCAAGCAAAATAAATTAGATTCACGTTAGAATGCTGCGAAAGGTTAATTAGAGATACCAAACTCTATACCCAACGCTTTCATACCCCACTTTTCATTCATAAAGATAGAACTACATTGGCCCCAAGTGGGCCACGTACGCCCATCTGAGCGTGTCGGTCTCCATACATTTTATATGGAGACTAGACCTGTACAGCTCCATTAGATCCACACTGTACTATTTTATTAAGATCTAGTAAGTACATACGATGTTGCGACGCTCGCGCTGGTTTACAACCGTAGATATGGTTTACCTTTTACTCGGTAAGCATAGTCATTAAAGATTAAACATTAAGGAGTTGTTCGACATCAATTAAAATTAATAAGGGCTTATTTACCGACGCGGATGCTTGAAAACATTGTAACGATAATGTTGATTAAAACCAGGCTATTATGTTATAAATAAGTTGATCATGATCGAAACGGTTTAATGTTTTGTTCAGCTTTATGTAAGCAAAGCTTAGTAGAGCAAAACTAACAGTAATGCTAACTATTTACTACTTTGTTGGATAATTTTATTGCTACAAGTCCTCAAACTTTTCACTGTAGTAAACTTTTGCCTTGTTGCATAAAGTCCTATGTACCACTACTGTACATAAAGTTTAAATAAATAAATATTAGCAAGCCCCATTTTATTTAGCTGACATATAATGTGATAAAACAGAATGAATACACTGAAAATTCTTGTGAAATCATCAAGTTTTCTGAAATTGAAGCCACGAATTATTTACGTCGGGCTCAATATCAAAAAAGAAATAAGTATCCAATATCACTACAAAACTTTTTAATCTTGAGGTGGTATAATTTGAAATCAAAACAAAATTGAATTGAAGTTTGTTTGTAACGCCAAAATATTTTTTTTTTACTAAATGTATAATAAAGTATATTCGATACGATACATACAGCAAAAATTCTTTTTTATTTTGTCTGTCTGTTCGTTAGAACTAGTTTCCGCAACAGCTGGACCGATTTTGACGGGACTTTCACTTAGGGATAGCACTATGATGTGTTACGTTTTGAGACTAATTTATTCCATAAAGGGAGTAATGTTTTTAAACTCCACAACACCTAATTTTAAAATAAGAGAAAATAGACTGAAGACGTCACAACTTTCCAGACAGTTTTAAACATTCCCGAAAATGTATCATTTTGTTCCAGTTTCCAATGATACCTATAATAAGGTTGGCTAATACTTACTGAAATAGAACCTTAAAATCGCGGCCGACTGGAATATTTAATAGTTAAAGTAATAATTTCGTGTTCGTTTCTATATAAACCATCAACTTGGTGTTCATTTTGGAAATGATCATACTAACATAATTATTTTTAAGCTGGCGTAGTATGTTAGTTGAAGATAATGAGGTTGTAGGTAGAACCAGCATGACGATAGCATTTAGCTAGCGATTTATCGATCTAATGTTGGCATGTTTGATGGTCAAGCGATCAACTAGAGAAGGGTTATTTTTAATTGCACCCAACTTTCTTAGCTCGATGAAAATGGTGCGTGATTTTCATACTCGCAAACAAAAGACGTAGGCAATTGCTCCAACCATTGTTGTTGTACTTATGATAGTAGAATAATATTTAGATATTTGCAAGGTTAAAATAAATTAGCTTGTGGTACACGTCTGTAACGTGATAGGGATAGATACCGATATCTAATGATAACTAACGGATACCTGGCCTGCGCTACTGCGCTGAAAAAAGAAATATATTTGTTTGGGGAGGAAAAAGGAAGTTGCATTCTTTCGTGCTGAATAATTTTAATGATCTAAAACCTTCTTCTTATTATTGCTTTTAGCATGAAACCCGTTTGGGGCAAATCGGTCGGATGGTTTCAAAGTTTATTGACCTAGGGTCACCATGCCAAACCATGTACAGGGATTTTTTTTGTGTTTTATTTAGTTACAGGGCGTTCTCCTACGACTGACATGGAGGGCAACTATTTTACTAGATTTACTTTACCTATGAAATTGCCGTTTTTTTTATTGCCGGATTGAAACGGGATACATTTTTCTAGTAAATTGCGTGGACTTGCTTCATTATGTGTGTATAAAAATATAAAATTCGGGCATGTGCGAGTCAGACTCGCGCACTGAGGATTCCGTACCAACTTATCTATGAAAACAGTTCCAATTCTCGTACGTACCATAAGTACCCTATGAATTTTGATTCCCTTGAGAATGTTGAAATGTACGTTTTTTGCGACATAAACGACCACTTTTTGTTTCGTTAACTTACAAGTTAGATTTTTGCGCAGTTTCTAGGGACCACAGACCGGAGTATATGGTTTTTACTATGGAGAATTTTAACTCAATATCTCTATGCGTTCTCGAGATAAAGGGTTTTGACAGACAGACAGATTGGCAGAAAGACAGACGGAAAACAAAGTGATCTTATAAGGGTTCCGTTTTTTCCTTTTCAGGTACGGAACCACGTCTTCATTTAATAGATTTGTCTATATACACTCAATACTATATATGTACTGTAGTATTTAAGTTACTCTTTCCTAATTTTTTTAAGGTGGGGAATCATCCGAATATTTTCTCCCGCCCTTGGGCGGAATGAGAGGGCATTTCAGACTTTGAATGCCTAAAACCCACCCTGATCCTTCTTTGCTCTCGTTCCAGAGTCCCGAGTTACTCTCTCCATGTGGGTCGTGGAACGCCGAACATATAGACAGATTAAGCAAAAAATACTAAAATAAATTCCTGTTATAATTTTAAATAATTACGGATAGTTAAAGGGTCAACGAGCGCTGACTGGTACTAAGTATAGTTACTCTTTAATTTTAAATTTGATGGCCTAAAATGATAGTACCCAATGATTAAGTTGGGGGCATTAAATTATGCAATTCTATCAAATGGCGGCATGAAATGCTACCAGTAGCTTCTTGTGATCAGCATTAGATATCGATAACCCAACACGTTTTTGTAGTTTCGCCGACTAATCTAATTTAACCCCACATAAAAATCAAAATACCGAATATAATGTTTACGTATCAAAAAACCAGTTCAATATGAATTAATTTTTCAGCATAATATCCAAGTTAAAACAGAACTCTACGAGGTAGCAATGAGTGTTAATTGGAAATATGGAATATTAGACACAAAATTGCTTGATTTAAATAATTTGAACGTACTTGGAACCAAGGGATCGGCACTTCCGATGCGTGGGGATGAACTTGCCCTGGTGGCAGGAACCTTGGAGTCGCAGCGAGCCTGAACCTAGCTTGTGAGACGGTGATATGTTGGCCGTATTCGACGCTCCCGGGGTGATCACTTCTTTCACGGACTCCTTGGATCCAGCGCAACTGCCCACGGGTGATGGAGGCTCCAATTTTAGCGATAGTCTGTAATTAAATGTTTTGTTAGTGTTTTCAAGATGGCGGGATGAGCTTAACGCTTATAGACGGGACTGATCAATGTCGGCGCTGCATCGAATTGATTGGATAAAGGAATTAATAACAAACTAGTGCACCTCACCATCAACGATTGCATCACTGCTTACCATCAGGTGGGATTGCAGTCAAGCACTAGTTTATGGTATATAAAAAAAAGGAAAGAAAGACGCCAATGGCAATATATTATATGAGTGTCAAATAATTTAATAAATTATTACTTTCAAAGTTCTTGAATAATAAAATAAAATACTGATCAATCTTTTCAACATATGTGTGAGGCAAGGCGAATTCAGATTATGAATTTTAGACGAAAAATCCAAAGAGCCATTCCGGATGTAGGAGGCCAGCCTTATTAACAAATCAATATCATACAAAACCGTATGACAATGGTCAACCATCGTAAGTCAAGTTGATTTGACCTGCACATCATCTGCCCAGCAATCAATTTTGACCCAAATTCAAAAATGAATTCAAAAAATCAATTGAAGAAGTTTTTTCTTAAAGTGCATATAATAAACAAAAAAATTATATCAGGTAATCTCGCAAACAAAAATAAATAAAAATTAAGCATAAAACATTCGCCAAGAAAAATAAATTTTCAAATCGCTTGAGGAGCATGAGACAAAAGACATGTTGGATATTAATGTAGGTTCTAAGAAAATAAACTGGCCCAAAGAAAAAATTAAGCAATTGAGTGGAAGATACTAGATAAGAAGTGAATTAGCCTGTTACGTTCCACTGCTGGGCGAAGGCCTCCCCTCTCCCTTTTCCACGATAAGAACATAGGTTAAAAAAATACTTTATATCCAGAAATGACGAGTATTAATGGCTTAGATAAGAAAGTAAGTTTAACACCCCCAATAAATTACAAAAATAGTAGAGAAAGTTCGCAAGAAAAAGCAATCAAATAATTTCGCCAAGCGTCCTTACCCTATAAAAGTTGACTGGCCTACAAGGAACAACTGCAGGAGTCAGGATGGACTAGTCAATGGCTGGAGAGATACTGTGATTGCAGTTGCAATCACTTAACCAGATTACATTCAATGCGTAATTCTAGACCATGGGTTCCCAACCAGTGGGAGCTTTGAAAGCCTGACTGGACGCGGTGTTACAGAAAATGGTTTGGTTATTAGAAGGAAGGTTGAAAAGATCAGTACTGTAGACAAATAACCAAATTGCTCTGCTCATTCACTCACATCATTGCGATCGACACTTTTTAATATTTGATTAACAAGCAAGACCGGTTTTTTTTAGTTGTAAAGACTTCTCCCGCTCTGGGTGACTCAGAAGGGGGTGTCAGACTTTTACTGAGTAAAACCCATTCCTATTCTGTCTTTGCCTTCGTTCCAGGACCACGGTGTTCCCCGGTACGTTACAGATTTTGGAAAAGCGACCTGTAAAGTTCCTCTTGACATCTTAAAACTCGAGGCGACAGTGCCCACTTTCCAGCATATAGCGCCAGCTTCACAGTAGCCATAAAGTTAAAGCTTACAGTAAAAGGTTGCGAACCCCTTTCTCGAACATGAAGAGTGACAGATACAATGCGTCGCCGCAACAGTAATTGGCAAATCTGGCCTGATCGTGCAGAGCGGACCACTTACACAATACATGCATTGTATTGATGTATGTACTAGCACTCACTACGTAGGACGAGGCCCCACTCACTAACAAGATAGATTAGTCTTGAATAGTCTAAAAAAAGCATAAAACGTCTAAGCGGCCTCTGTGAGTTGGCTTTGGCTCCTCGTGCGTTTTCTAAAGCTTCATTTTGTATATGTAACATTCTTCTTCTTCCTGCCCTTATCCCATATTACTTGGGGCGCAACACGTTTTCTGTATTTATGTAACATTGTAATTTAGAATTTTTAAAATATAATACCGACGGACGTAATAAGATATTAGATGTAAAACATTTCCTTAGTAAACATGAAGAGTTTATATCGCAGCTGCAAAGCAATTTTTCAATAATGCGGTATAAACTGTTTAGCTTTTTGCTGGTCAACCTATGAGGATGTGGTCTGTTTAACCAGGCTTGCCTGTGGCGACTTTAATAAAATAGTAGCCTGCCAGCCAGGACGTATAAAAAAAAAACTACTGGGTATTGTTGGGACACAGTAACTTCAGAGTGTCAGACTTTTACTGATTAAAATTTACCCGCGTTCCATCAGTTTCCCTTTGCGTTCAGAGGCCTCAGTGAATCTTTTAAACAATCCCGTAGTCCAGGCAGACAAGAGAAGGCATTCAATCATTTCTCAACATAAAAAGAATCCCTGGCAGGCATCAGCAATATCAGACCTCGTCAATTAAGCTGCCAGCTGTTTGAGGCGCTTGGACCACAACGCGCCGTGGAAATGGACCGAATGAACCGCGCTGTCGAATAAACTCCATTTATTCGACAGCGAGTTACCCCTTTGCTCGCCGTTTCGACCGGGAACGGTCCTGCCACTTCCGATGCCTACAACGGTTTTTGTGAGGACAGGAGCGTGAGGATTGCCTCTCCCTCACGCCTTCCACCACCTCCTTTCTTGTGTTACTGTTTCGCAGAAAAAGGTGACTGCTTTTCATGCCCTCTCGCTCAAGCTTGTACCAGGGCCGAACGCAAAAGTTTGCCGCCGCATGTCGATTTCACGAAGACACGGCGGTACTTAGCCCAATCGAGGCATTCCTCCATCGTGTCCTCCGGGTGAACCACGCAGTGGCAGCACGCGAGCGCTTCTGCCTGCCGGATCCGAAACAGGAACCTCACTAGACAGGTTTAAGTACCTGGGTCATGTCGTCATTAGTGACCTACGTGATGATGACGACATAGAGCGCGAGCGCAGGGCTTTGGCAGTGCGGGGCAATATGATTGTCCGTAGGTTCGCTCGCTGTAGTACGGCAGACGTCAAAGTGACTTAGTGTTCTGTCAATCCTTATACTAGAGCGGCCATATACGAATCGAGCTTACAACGTTCTGCGCGTACAGTACAACAACGCTTTGAGGATGCTGTTGCGATTACCGCAGCGTTGTAGTGCGTCGGGTACGTTTGCTGAAGCACACTCGGATAGCTTTCACGCCAAAGTGGCTTCTTTACTGCAACGCTTGCGTAACACTCGCAACAGCATCCTGAAGATGATTGCTGGTAGGCCAAACTGCCCCATCCAAAGGTTAGTTTGGCTATAGGTTTTAAAAAATAAATAAGTAGTACTAATAACAACTGATATGGTATTATAAGCATGTTTTGTTACTAACTCACCAACAATTTATGGATTCTACTGGGTGTGGAATAATTAAATTTTAATTTAATTTCTGATAAAGATCTGCATGAAACGGAAAGAGAAAACGCCGTGGCGTCATTCAAACCGCTTATCAAATAAGAGACTTATGGCCAGATCGAACATATTTCAGCAGTCGATATTTGTAGCTATTATAAAATAGCATTATCAAATTCCATTATTGTGCAGATATGCCTTGATCACAGATTTACTCTTTCTTATAGTCTACCCATATTTTGCTACTTAGTTATTGCCAACAACCGCATACAGCCAGCTACTATGAAAATCTATATTGTAAAGACAAATAGCACTGCCAGAAATCGAACCCACGAAGAAAACATTAAAAATATTAGTAAATATAAAACCAACAGACATATCAACGCACAGCCGAAACTTTTGCACAATGTTTCCTTTAATGATGTAGGTGAGCACTAAAGTTTGTTTTTTAATCTCTGTGACTAAAATTACATTACGTGAGTTGTCCCAACACAAAATAATCTTCATCGTTATTATTGTAAGTTTGACATTGGCCTGTGACACAGGCCAATTTTGTCTCAGGGATTAAAAATGTTAACAGAACTTTTCAAAATTCACCCCCTAAGGTATTGTATATAACGGGGGTTCCAAGTTTGTATGGAGAAATCTATTTCCACGCGGGCGAAGCTGGCAGAAGCTAGTTTCCTACAATACTCACTTATACTGATCATCTTCCAGAAACTTCTGCAGTTCTTCAATATAACGCACGCTGTTCAGATAGTTGGAGACGTGCGGCAACGGAGCGATATCGTACTCAGACGTTTGATACTTCTCGAGCGCTTTCAACACCACGGCCATCTTGGCGACGCGGTGCGGCGAGTCCGGCGGGTGGGCGATGTCGATGTACACCAGATCCGTCAAGAATATACCTGTGGAAGAAAGAAAAAACTTGTTAGTAAACAAATATGTGTGCTCTCAAAACCGAGAAGGAAAACATCAGGACTTTAGGAGGAAACCGGTATGCCCTAGACAGATATGTGACATCCACCAATCCACACTGGTAAATTACGGCCCATTCCTTTTTCTAGAGAGGAGACCTGAGTCCTAACAGTGGGAACATTACAAGGCCCATAATGCTAATGTTAAATGCTAACAAATATATGAGTATAAAATGAAACAAGGCCTGTGTGATGTAGCTTTAAATTTATTCCTGTATAATCGTGATTAGATAAAGCCTATTCTTGGCTGCCCTCACACCAGCAGGCTTACTCTTGAGTTTATCTCCGATCCGTCGACATTGGCATTGAGTTTGATGAAGACTTGAGTTCGATGCTAGCGCCAAGTCATTAAAAAATTGCGTGACCTTAGTGAAATTAGGATTGAACTTGGCGTGTGCTTAAGATTAAGATTGGCCTTGGCATGTGCTAAGCCGTTTAATACAAAATGTCACGATCTAATCCCAATGACGACCGATCTGAATGGATCTCAAGAGTAAGTGTGCTGGTCCGCCTCAAGTGGTGGCTTGGTCTGTATCTTCACAGGAAGAGCTCCTATCAAATATTTAGGTCAAGTTTTATTTTCAAAGTTTCGTTGGCCAGGCTATCATTTATGCTGCCACAGGAGTCAGGTTATACAAGGAATCATAAAAGATAACTCTTCGTTCTTGTTGGCTTTCTCGAGCCAGTAAAGAAAAGATTCTGAGATCATGATGTATTCAAAAAGTAAAAAACTTATTTCCAAACAAAAAATCAATGATTTAATACAAAAATAACGTTGTTGAGTGTGTAGTTTTGGGTTTATAAATTCTGTGTGTCAGAAACCGATTTCCATTGTATGATTGTTATGGACAGAGAAGTCTCAAATAAACGTTTATTCTTCTTGTTCGTTAATCGCATAACAAGTGTTATTTTAAGAAACATTGTGCTTTATATAACGTAAGTCAAAGGACCAAGAATAGGTTTAGTAAACGCGAAATTTAAAGTTATTTTTGGAATGAATTTGAATACAGTTACACAAACAGCAGCCTAAAATTACCATCCATTCAGAAAAGATAAAAATAAAAAATGTTTAGAAGATAAAAACAGACTTGACTTGCATAACAACCGAAGTCGAAATAAAAAGCTTGAAATTGGCTTAAAATCATTTCTATTACTGTTCACTCTACCAACCTCGTAACCACCGCTATTTTAAGACAATACAGAACTGCCTTGCACTTATGTAAAACTTTGGAAAAAACTCTGAAGTTGTGACAAAGGAAAAAAGCTTGCAAGACTTCTTTTTTGGCTTCTTTTAAACATTTATATTTAGAAGAAATTGCTAACGTAATGTCGTTATACTCGTATTACTGGCTCCTATATACAAAAAGCAGTCCAGACTGTGGATCAACGGCCAGCAAAAATTTCGCACGGGGGGTTCCTTTTTAATTCATGAATCCCCGACCGGCCTCATGTGACCGCGCTGTTATTGTCTTACTATTGTGTCTCGTTTCGCGGGTATGTGATAGGATAAAGTACTTACACAAAGAACAAGAAAGGATATTTCAAAATTCACCCTACAGTATGATGAGACAGGGGTCTAAAGCTTGTAGGGAGAAAACTACTTTCACAAGGTCAAGACCGCAGGGACAAGCTGCTCATAAAGGAACAAAGAAACGCGAATCACTGTTGCCAAATTAAATCTAATTCAATAAATGAATAGTCTGTAGATGTTGAACTGAGTAGGCCTAAGTTAGAGATACACGAATACTGATAAATGCTTGCACTAACTAGACAGGTCCAATCAAATGTGATTGTGCTCATTTCCTCAATTAGACCATCTTAGATAGTAATCTCTTATTTGCTATATGGACTTTAAGATCTGAATGTATTTCTGTGTTGCTTCTCAGGGTAGTCAGCTATGAAACGCCGGCCAGACGAAACATCACTACTTAGTATAAAACAGAGTCGCTTTCTCTGTCCCTATATCCCTATGTATGCTTAAATCTATAAAACTGCAGACGGATTTTGATGCGGTTTTTTTAAATAGAGTGGTTCAAGAGGAAGGTTTATATGTATAATACATGTATAATATAGTAGGGAAACACTGATAATTTTGCACCCGTGCGAAGCCGGGCAGGTCGTTACTCGCTAGTTACGTATAAAAGTGTTTTAAAAACCTATTTGCAAAACAAAGATCAACTACCATCTACCAGTTTGTTTGTTCGTGATTGTTTACTGAAAATTAATGCATCAAACAGGTGATTATTTAAAAAAACCGTAGGCAAATTACATATAATGTCATCCATATCCGTGTTGAATGTGTGCGTAGCCAACCTTGCGGGCTATCTAACAAACGGCATCTATTGTGTGTCCATTAAGGGTACTCTATGCCGCATTTATCGTCGTAAAGTAGAGATGTGGCGTGTCGGTTATTTTTAGAAATGACTAACTGCTATTCCGTACTGCGATGGAAAAAAATGTATTACTATGCAAAGGAAGCTTGCTAAAGCATATGCTTTTTTAGCTTATATATAACTAGGAAAGGATATGCTCGAAAAAAAGTCTATATTAAGACTAAGTTGAATAAACTTTATAACATTAGTTTAATTATTTGTAGTTTTTCGAATTTTCTAATCTCAGGAACTACTTTGAATTGAAACAATCTTTTAACGTGGATGGCCCATTAATCGTGGAAGGCTTAAGGTATAGTACCTTCGCCCTATTCTTCGCCTATCGTCACTCTACGAGCTACGGGAGCAGAGCAGTAACCAATCACGCGAGTAAAATCGCAGCGGGCAGATAATGAATTATATTCAAGGGGACTGCCCTGTTTCCCATGTTTTTAGAAATTTACTTTTCTTTACTATGTATAATATGCATGTACTACACACCTAAACCTTTCTCATGAATGACTCAACAGGTATATAATTGGAAACGGCATGAAATCCGTTCAATAATTTTTGAAGTACAAATGCGGTGAGGCACTTTATTTTATAATATGTATCTGGCTTTTGGTGTCCACCACAAGTACACACCCTTCTGATTAGATAAACTCTTCCTCCTCGCAATAACTAGAGTTGGTAAGAATAAAATACACCTTATTGTAACACTTCTCATTTACAACATTTTTAATGTTATGAGTTCAATTCTTATAAGAAATACCAACATTTTTACGCACGAAGGAAGAATGAAAAAGGTCAGAGCTGATAATACCTACAATGATTGACGGACTTAAAACAAATGCCATCGTAGCTATAACAAGATAGCCAACACATCGCACATGTTATTTTCACACGGAAAAGTCAATAAACACCGCTTACTCAATACATCATACTGAAAATACTGGTTTTTGAACGTGACTTCGGTCGAATAAATGTGGCGGTTATAGCGAACGCTAAGTCATATTCGAAGTCAGATAGAAGGCCTAATATGTCCTTCCTTGGACTTCAAGCTTCCTTCTTACCGAATTTCATCAAAATCGGTTTAGTAAATTAACCGAGAAAGGGTAACAGACAGACAGACTGACGAAATTAAATTCACGTTTAACGTCGAAAGTATGGATTATATCAAAGTTTTGATCTATACATTCAACAGTAATAATATGAAAATTTATAATGGAATACCGATGGAAATTTTTCTTCGAAATAAAAGTGAGTTAAGCACACTTAGGCGAGAATTGATGTGTATGGCATTGTAAGCTAGTGCTACCTTAGTGCTTTCACGATCTAACCTGGACACTAATGGGGAGTGGTGAGGTCTCAAATATCTAATAGGATTGCGTCATCAAGTCGCCGTCTACCTCCGCTTACTTTTTTATAACTTCGCAACGGATTTGACAAAGTTTTTACTTTAGAAAGAGCTATAAACAAACACCATTTTTTGCGCGCAGGTTGACTGGTAGAAAATACCAAAGGCATTCAGTCCTCCTCTGCAGTTTTGTGGGTATAAAGTATTAAATAAAACTTTAATATATAACTAGCATCTGCCAGCGGTTTCACCTGTTACTCGTGAAGATTTATCTTTCTAATAAAGAGAGAATTTTTTAAATCGGTCAAGTAGTTTTTGTGATAAAACATAACACACAAAAAAACAAACGAATCTTTCCTAGAGTCGCCAGTTATATAGTAAATTATGTCCCCTATCAATAAAATTCTGGGTATTCCCCGAAACATTTGCGAGACTATTAATAAACTTGTTATTGCAAAGAGAATACAGATAAGCTAATATACATTTATGTTATTGAAAGAACAGAGAGTAAACCTACCATATACCAGGAATCATGGACTTGTTATTAATTTATATCTATGACGGGTGTAAAATTTTTAATGCAACGTATTTATGTAACTCACCAAGGTATGGGATACATGGCAAAGGAATAATTCTCAAATATTCCCTCAGAGCAGTCCAGTTGTCCTTCTCGCCGAACAGCTCCGCGAGTTTATCGAACTGTTGTTTATCCTTTTTAGATAAGCACGCCCATGTTTTAGTCAGCCTGGAAACGAGAAAAAATAACGATCATTAACTGTATTTCATTCACTACCATGCTTTGTTAACGTATTCATTAAATAAAAACTTTAATGTTTCAAACAACATGATGAATAAACGTGCTATGTGGCGACAAGTCCCATTAGCTTATAAGAAATCTTTACTCTCTCTCACCTATATATGCTGGCACTATGCAACGCCGATATTACAGCAAAAAGTGAATGCAGATTATTCAACTCGTGTAACTTTTTCCCTACTTTGATAAAATGCGCCAATATTTCAGCTCGTGCCTTAGGCGATTGCCCGTTTAATATTTCCTGTACTGTCCAAAAACTGACCTGAGAAAGAAATAAACGTACAATTAACATTGTAGTCGAACATTATTGTTTCAATGTCACGAACATAGGAAGTTGTACTTTTTATCGCCACTGATTCCGCGCAACAGCATTGATACTGAATAAATAGCACTTTGTAGGTTGAACAGTAATTTGAAGTAATAAAATAATAGTACATAAGCAGCCCACAGACTGTGAACAGACGCTCTTATTATTAGATAATTAAGAGGACAGATCTGAGATAAGAGCGAGAGCTGTCTCAGACAGTTACGCATTATAGCTCGCAGAAATTATTTATAATCTCGGTCCTGAGTATTTCAACTGAATCTAGTGGAAAGAATGTGAACTATTCAGAGCCGGAAATGGCAATCATCAATTACTCAAGAGCTGCAGCCTCTTAACAGAGTAAGAATACGCCCTGATGAGCTCACTTGTTGCGCTTGTCATTTACAATGCTGACTGCAATCAATTACTGACAATGTTGCTGGACATGACTACTCTGTTATTTAAGTCAATTATGACATGCTGTCCAAGTTAAGAACTGGAGTAGTCCAAAAGCAAAGTCACAATAAATCTACTCAGAATCATCATCTACCTAGCCTTTTCCCAGCTATATTGGGGTCGGCTTCCAGTCAAGCCAGATTTAGCTGAATACCAGTGTTTTATAATAAATCTAATACTGACCCTGTTAAATCTTTTAGTAAAAGCTACCACGTTGGGTGCCACCGTCAACTTGTTCAGTTTATTCCATCCGCAAGTCGTCAATTCCTCTGGTCTGATGGATTTAAAGCATGGCAGGTCGAGTAGAGTCAGCTGATTAGCGATATCTTCGGGGGTGATGCGCAGTGCCGAGCACACTATCTCATCCCAGGACTGGTTGATGGATGAAGCAGGCGGCAGGCTGCTTGTCTTGTACTGGTAGACGGGATCATGTTGCCTACCATTCCCGTTTTCGCCGTGGCTGTGAAGGAACATCAGTTTTGTGAATAAATAGAATTTATACCAATGTTGATGGCCCTTAGTAACGCTATACACATAGGTTGAACTAGTGTCAGATTTTATGTCTTTACACTACGCGTAACGACTGTCAAATATCTACAAATGATAGCTGGGACCAACAGCTGGACATACTTTTCGAGGCATGGAGATATATCGGTATGGTAAGTTGGTCACCCGACCACAGGCTGACCTCGACCACCATTGATTAACTTAGGCAAACGACGTCGATATTATGTTAGCCAGGGGTTCCTCGAAATTAACTAATACGAAGGCTGATTAACTTGTGAACCTACATAATTTATATTCTTTTTATTTAGCCTGTAGTTTCCCACTGCTGAATATAGGCCTCTCCTAGCATTTTTCAGGTATTCTTTTTTCGAGGTGCCTCGAACCAAACTTTTTGGTAAGCGTGTAGGTTATCTCGCCACCTCTTCCCAGGTTGAACTCGGCGGTGTCGTCCATCCACTGGTACCCACTTTGTGGAGACTTATCCACTTATTTGCTACGACATATTTATTAAATTTAGACCATTTATGATTAGATATGTACGGGTTGACACAAAAACTATGGATACTAAATAAAACAATACCATTTGATAATAATTTAGTGTGCCACAAAGGATCAAAGGCTTAAAATAAGTAGGTGCATACAATGAAAGGCAAAAAAGATAAGCACTTTCAGAACATTAGCAATATGCATGTAAGTACTAACAACTTCAAACCAGTTTCATTAAACTCGTTCCGTTTTGTGATAGAGAAATCAATATGCATAATATATTGTGGCTGTATAAAAAAACGAATTAGAAAGTAACACTCGTCATGTCTAGTTTACAAAACTAGATATAACAGGCACTAACAATAAACGAGCGTGTTTATAATTGATTTCATTAAAAACATCAGGAGATATGTACAAGTAAATTGAGAACTATTGTAACGTAATAGGTAACACTATCTCGAATGACCTCTTGTATTGTGTCAATCATTTGTTAAAGTACACTATATCTCATAATAAACAACACCTACACTTATCTATCTATACACATGTAAAAGGAGAAACTGGCAGACGTATGTAGTAAGAAGTAGTAAATAGTTTGTAGCATACATCGAAAACCCCTTGTTCTCATATAACTTATAGGATATTTTTTATCCTGGGATTGGTGTTCCCTTGGCATATTTTTCTACAATCACGCGGGCGAAGTCTCTGGCAGCAGATTATGTAAATAAAGGTTGACAATATTTGTTTTTCAAAACTACATTAATACTTGTTTTTCTAAACTTTGTCCTTTGAGCTAAGTTTATCCTAAATAAAACTAAAAATGAGCACTGGACTAACAGACATATTTTGATCGTGAAGGGGCTTTTAACTATTCGACCGGTTTTACATATAATAATAAACCCTTATATAAATAACCCTTTGAAAATCCCGTCGTGTTAGTCGGGTTTAACTCCCTTTTTATCGTCTGCAAGTCTGTGATGAGTGACAAGCTCCCAGTCTATATGGGAGCAGCTGCCTATGCGAATTCTGTAACGCATTCACTTGATACCACAATATATGTACCTACTGGTATGACCATAATCAGATTTACATGACAGTTAAGACCAACGGTCGTATTGCTTCCCGTTGCACGAAGGGGTATCTGAATCACGCATTCACTAAACGAGTAGAGAAATAATTCTCATTCATTAAAGAACAATATTATGTTTATGATCGTCTTATTGGGACATAATCAAAGAATCATCTATGACTATCTGACCCCTTTTGTAGGAAAAAGAAAACCCGTTGTTCATAAATCTACTTACTTACCTACTTTGTAAGACCAAAATATCAAAATAATTAACCTTATAAAGTCGCCACTGTTGGGACTCAGACCTCCTCTGTAGGAGAGAATGGGGCGTTATCAGTGGTTACGTGGTGATACGCGTGGTGACGCGGGCCCAATGCGGTTAGTGGTCTTCGAATTTTTGGTTTTAAGACATGCGCGTTTCTTAACGATGTTTTCCTTGACCGTTTTGAGAACATTCCATGATTCACGGCAGTGGTAAGAAATTATAAAGAAACAAACAGTGCGGAAGTTTAAATCTCTGCAGGAAACGTAGTCCAGGAGTGATTCTAGTCCATACAATAATATGATGCTTAAATTAACTTTAATGGTTAGTCAAGATGAGTTGAAACTCTTCCAAAATGTTTCTACTTTGACAAAGAGTCTCACAACTTAGGTCTAAAAGAGACTACAGTTTTTATAAAATAGCCATACCCATAGTTGTAATAACAG
The DNA here is from genome assembly GCA_030763345.1 of Mythimna separata. Lineage (NCBI taxonomy): Eukaryota > Metazoa > Arthropoda > Insecta > Lepidoptera > Noctuidae > Mythimna > Mythimna separata. Next base: position 11,725,938 of record CM061167.1, on the reverse strand, counting down.
GCACAGTCATCCTTTGTGATAGTCTTCTGGCTGTTCACGGGAATGTTAGACGCTTTCTTATTGCTCTGTTTACATGACGGCTTGCTTTCCAGAGGCCAGTTCTCTTCATCTTCATGCTGAAACATCATAGTTATTGTAGAAACATTTTCTGAGTTCATATTAACTAACTAATTAAATTAAATATAGTTTAGTTTTAAAGCTGATTAATACACACAACTGTTGCACACAACCTACATCAATTTATAGGTATTTAAATAACTGACAGAGTTACTGTAGTTCTATTCATATTTAAAATTATTTAAGTTAATGGTTAATTTGCTTATCAACCAAGTCAGTACATGGTGAACATTCCATTCCACCCATATGTACATACATCATTTTCTTGTTCTGTATTTATTCAATGTTTGCATCTGTGTTTTCAGTCTTTAAAGTGTGAATAGGTTACTTCTAGATAAGCGAGCTCCATAATCAACCACATCATCGCTTACCATCAGAATCAACCATTTAAAAAAAAAATCTATGGTTTTCATTTTCAGAGCAATTTTCTTGGTAAAACATACACTATAATAAATATACAGGGTTACAGGATGTCATGGTAAGATTAAAATGTTACAAATTAAGCTAACAAATGTTCTACCGAAACTCTGTAGGTAACTAATGTTGACTACAGTCTCATGACATTTTGCAAGATCCTAATATATGTATGCCAAAGAATCATATTCATCTTATTATGTGGAATCTCCAAGCAAAAGATAAGTTAATTTGCATTATTATTAGTATAATATAACAAATAAGCAATGGTGTAAAAGATAAATGCGCTGTAAAATATATAATGCATAAAGGATAATTAGCAATAATTTCTTAAGGGCTGTGGGTTATTCTAAAGAGCTACCATGGTCAGTGGTCCTCGAAAAGGACAGCTAGAGGAACCCTGTGAATTTGAGTCAGTAAAAGATTGATATTTGATGATTTCCCAAGTAATAAGAGAGTTACTGATAAAAAGAATAATTTAGTTGAAAACAGTATTAAAGAAGTCTCATGACCCTATTTGAGCTCAACATGAAAGGGCACAACATCATTTACAACCAGAGTAAAAGAACACAACAAACACAAACTTGTTGAGGTTGCATTGTTTTGTTATGATTTTACAAACAATAACATATTTGAATTTATTTACTATCTAATTCCACGATCTTAATTATGACATCTACTGAAAAATTGAGATGGTTGAACTGTGAATACCTAGCAAACATGTAGTTATGAGTTTATTTTGCAATTAGGAATTAGAGCTACGATTTGGACATCCAATTTGGCCACCTTGTTTATTTTGCCTAAGGTTTTGACAATTCAAAAGTACCTGTAAATGATTGATTTGAAATAAATGTCCTTCTATGTTTCTATTTTGAACCTATGTTTAGGTTTTAAATATTGTACAGGCCAATGCAATGACCATGGTTGTTAGGTCAATGTTAAAAATGTCTGACCATGATTCTTTGACGACAAGGACAGCTTGCAAGGCCTCAACAACAATGCTTGCATGCTAGGATATCTGAATATCTGTATGAATGAATATCAAGCTACATTTTAACATAATTTTTTGAATCCTAAGAACAAAATCCAATTGGAACCATGCACTAGCTTCTAACGTTTTATAAGTGCCCATGTAGGCCTATGTGAAATAAAAAGATTATGACTTTGAAAAAACCTTATCCCCACAGAACTGCAAAACCTCATATGGTGATCAATAATTTTTCATTTAGGATTTTGTTCTTAGGGCTTATCGTATATTAACAGCCAAAGGAGCAAAGTATAAGCTTCCCAAACCATATAGACCTTTAAAGGGATCATCCATTTTAAATTTTGTAGGCTTTGGAGTTATGGATTTGTAAAGTTAGATAATTTGTGCTATGAATACTGAATGCGTAGGCTATTTATTATGGTGACATAAGAGTAAATCAATAATTACCCAAAATTTATAACACAAACATATGTACATAATTTTAAGTTTACACTTGTTAGAATAAAAGCATAAAAATTCATCAGCTAATTGTATTTACTTTGTAATAAGTAATGAGCAGATACGCCTAAACAAATAATTTGTTTAAAGTGTGTATTTGTATATTTATTGTTTATTCTCCATTTGATGGCCAAATTCTTAAGGAAGGTTATAAGCTACATAACATCAAGCTAACTACCCTTAAGAGACCAATTACAAGAAAAATACAGAAATAATGCCAAGTGGAAAATAAATGATGTGGGCAGATGAGACCGTTGTGCACAGCTACTTTGCTGACTAAAACCCATTTGTGTTTTAGATGTATGATGTTGACCCTTTGCGTTGCAGGGCCTCGATAACTCTCTCAAAGAAGCATGCAGCCCTATGTTAATGGCCTGAATAGCAATCATTAAACCAACTGCATCAGAAAATAATTTCTCAAGTTTGTTATATTTTTACAATATTGGCTAATTTAATAATGTCAATAGTATGTGAAATTACAGCTGGTTCATATTAAATAATTACAGATTGCTATTCAATAGACATGCAAGCAAAACAACACATCAATTCGTAATGCATAACTTTTATCACTGCGAGTTAAGAGTGAGACGAGCATGCATATTTTTTGAAATATTACCAAAAACATGATGAAATAACACAATGTAACTGAAATAAGAAGTCTTAGGACCTGCATTTCAGTTACATTGTTTACAAATCATTTTTTTTTTAAAGCCAGGAGTAATAGGAAATAAAGAGATGGTAAATATATACCTCAACTATCCTCAGGACAGCTAAACTGTCACTCAAAATATCCCGCGGCATGTTGGCCTTCCTACGGCATGTACCTACTGTGATAAAAAATATAGTGACAAAAAGGATAAACACACCACACAGAATCAAATCAGTACACTCAACAATCACAACTAATACCCAACTGCTGCGCAGTCACATTGAATGCACAATGTAGTCAAGTCATTTGTGATTACATTTGAAATTGTTACATAAACAGAAGTTCGTTCATAATAATTATCAACAAACAAAAATAACTGCATGATAGCAAATACCAGTTTTAACGTTGACTACCGAATCTTTTTATTTAATGCTTTACATGGACATATGGCACGTAAATCTTGACTTATAAGAAACTGATAAATATTTAAGTATTGAAATGTAAATAAAAAGAAACAATTTATAAATTAAATTAGCGCCCCTTCAGAAGTCTGACCTTTCTAACATCATGATGTTTATTTTCAACATGAAAGTTGGAAAAAATAATCTTCTAATTAATTTTGTTAATATTACAACTTACCATCGCATTACATAGATTTCATAATATAAATACAAGCTTTAAATTACTGAATTTGCATTTGCGATTGAGTGATTGAAAAAGTAAGATTTCACAAATCTAACTGCGGTGTTGCAAGAGAATAAGAAACATGAAAGAAGTGCTGCCAATTAAAAAACTTGAAAAAACATTGAGGGAAATCAAAGACAATTTAAATTATAAGGCTAAGAAGAGACCGATGCAATGGCATGTTAGTGCTGTAGAAGATGAGTAGGCCTTTGCAGGTTCTTTGGTGTGGGACGCAGTAAGTGTCAGTCCACACACAAGGTAAAAGCAGATTTTCAATACCGAACAAAAAAAATAACTTTCATCCTTCTCTGAAAAATGATCGTTTATGGCATCCTTGAGCTCTACATCGTCGGAAAATAGCTTTCCACTAATCTCTTTTTTCAAGTTCCAGATCAATAAATAGTCTGCGCTATAAGGAGGGTGATTGATCTCTTGGAAACCACAGTCCTGAATAACAGTCACGGCAAAGCGCGCAGAGTGAACCGGCGCGTTGACGTTGTGAAGCAAGACACACGCGGTCAATTTTCCTCGCCTTTTTCTTTAATTGCACAGTTCCTTCAAATATAGCATGATTTTTGAGTTAGCTGCTGTGTTTATTTATACATTGGATTGTTTTGGTTTGTGCAATAAAAGCCGAACCTATCTATCATATATCAGAAATAGAAAAACAAATGAATCAAGAGAAAACATGTATAATTTTTGTAATGTATCATTTCTTTTTTTATCTCCAGTATGCTAAAACTGGAGATAGATGGGTTATTGGGTTCGGCCATCAGTAGAATCCCTTTCGAGTCCTAGATTACTGTGGCCATACGCTTTCCGATCCACTGCATGTCTTGGAGCTTCTTCGGAAGCGCTGCATCCTTTTTGATCCATTGCATTGACTAGTATTTGTTGCCTAAGCTTTTAAAAGGAAGCTGGATTCATGCTCGTGAAGGAGGCTGCAGACCGAGAGCGCGTGAGGGAATGGGCCTCACGCCGCCGCCGCCGAGATCCCGATCCCGATTTCCGACCACCGTAGGCGCGGGTTCGCGGACGGCGAGCACTGGGTAGCTCGCTGTCCGGCAGTCTGGAAATAATCTGGACCGAGCCCAGTCGTCAACGGCGTGTTCTGTTCCACGCGCGCCTCAAGGAGATGTCAGCAAACTGTAGGGGCCCGGCAAGGCCGAAGCCTCTGGAGAACACGTGGTATTCCGAAAGGTTGACACTGAGTCCCCCCCAGATCGAAGGCAACGAAGGAACGGGGTAGGGGTTTAGTCAATTAAAGTCTGACACGCCCTCCCGCTCCGCCCAAGAGCGGGAGAAGTCATTCTGATGACTCCCCTACCAGAAAAAAAAACCTAGAGAATTTAATTCGTCAATTTAAAATAGGCAAAATATGACTTCTTTTTTTTTTTTTTTTTTAATTGTATAAGCTAGTGCTTGACTGCGATCCCACCTAATGGTAAGCAGTGATGCAATCTTAGATGGTGAGGCGCACTAGTTTATTAACTTCGCTTGCAAAACGAAATTTGTACAGTCATGGTGGATTTTTGTCTAGTCAAAATATAGTTTATTAAACAGCGTTTACTAGTAAAGCAGTAACAACTTTGCAGGACTCTATTACTGACATCATAAACAACAAATATTATTCTATGACTTTTTACAAAACACAATACATACATCAAAAGCAAACCTTCAACATTTCATGGTCCTATTTGGCACATTTCAACTCTGTGTATTGCTGGACCTACCTACGCCTCACACGCATCATGATACAGCTTGGCAAAAAAGAGTAGAAAATAATGGAAGCGCCACTGTGCGTTTCATTGGAAACCCGCTGCAACCAAATAGCGCACTAACCTAATCTTGATACTGAGCCGACTTTTTCATCAGATATTTTATTCCCACTTTATTTGTTTTTCAAATCGTAGTATTTACGTAGGAGCTCGTGGCTAGATAATAACAGCCGCACAGGTCGATCTTCAAGGTTAAGCAACGCTTGCCAAGGTTAGTCTATGGATGGGTGACCATCTTAACATACCGAATTACCGAGTTTCCTCCGTGCCTTGAAAAGCACCTTAAGCGTTGGTCCCGGCTGTCAATTGTAGATCTTTGGCAGTCGTTACGGATAGTCAGAAGCCAGTAAATCTGATTCCAGTCTTGCCATGAAGTACCGTGTTACCCCAGTTAATGGGTTGTGGAGGTCTGGTAAGCAGCCGCTCCTCGTAAAATACTGGTATTCAGCTAAATCTGGCTTGACTGGAAGCCGTCCCCAATATATGTAGTTGGGAAAAGGCTAGGCAGATGAGTATTTAAAAAAAAATAGTTAAACATTGGTAAATTGAACAAGACGTCTTCTCGATATGCCACTTATAACCTAAAAATAAATATGTAAGGATAAACTCCTGAGTTCATAACATATTGTTACGAACGTGAGTAATTAAATGCCGGTTTACTAGCAGATAACTTTATTAACCACAAAACAATGACAAATTAGTCCAATCAACAAATAACCAATCACTATAAGCACTCAGAGTTCCGTTTAGTATCGCTTAGGTCGCTAGGTATCACTTCAAGCACTTGGGTAGTTCGCTCTGTATCGCTGACGAAATCAAACTGAACTCGCTTCAAGCCGGGGGCCCGTATTTATATGCGAAGTCATCGAAATTTCTCGATACCGACGTTTCAAGGACATTCTAGCACAAAATAGTCGCATCGGGAGGCCATAAATCATTATTATTACTCTCGTAAGTAGGTACTTATCTACCACCTTACATGCGAATTTCGACTCTATTGCTAATACCGGAAGGTACAAATTCCCTTATCCACTCACATAACTACCTACTGAATTTTATCTAATAATAATAGTACATGTCGGACTTTTCTGGAATTTGCCAGGCCTGAGTATGTACTCCTATTCTAGAGGCTTCGCACATCAATGCGTTTTAATTATTTGATGCTACTCTTGGTTCAGTCGAAGATATAGCGTACTCAAGTTTCACGGCGTAACAGTGCCCCCCTCTTAGTCATGCTCGTCCCGAGCATTATTAGATCCGTGATACGGCGCCAATCTATCCACGTGGACTACCTTAGGTTTCCCTCGTAATCCTTTCTTGATGCGGTAGGTAACGTCGTTGATCCTTTTTATCACGGTGTAGGGTCCCTCCCATCGAGCTTGAAGTTTCGGCGATTTCCCTTTTCGTCGAAGTGGGTTGTGGAGCCAAACCAGTGCACCTTCCTCAAATCCCTTGGCGTTGGCATTGCGGTCGTATCGAGTTTTCATTTTAACGCTGGTGTGCAGGCTATTCTCACGCACTCGTTTATGCACTTCATCCAATTGATCTTGGAGGTCACTTACGAAGTCCGTAACTGGCTTAGTCTTGTCAGGTGGCACGCCGGTTATGGTATCGACTGGAAGTCTCATCTCCCTGCCGAAATTTACTCTTGCTGGGGTATGGCCCGTGCTATCATGCACTGCTGATCGATAAGACATCAGGAATAGTGGAATATACCGGTCCCAATCTTTCTGATGGTCATCGACAACCTTAGCCAGGTGATTCTCCAGGGTCTGGTTAAACCTCTCCACCATTCCGTCCGACTGTGGGTGCGCAGGTGTTGTGCGTGTCTTGTGAATCCCCAGAAGAGTGCACATTTCCTGGAATAGCGCAGATTCGAAGTTGCGGCCTTGATCGGAATGGATCTCCAAAGGTGCGCCATACCGACATACTACTTCTTCGACCACCTTTTTCGCCACTGTCGTCGCTTCCTGATTGGGTATGGCGAAAACTTCAGGCCACTTTGTGAAATAGTCCTGTATCACCACTATGTATTTATTTCCGTCATCTGTCAGTGGGAAAGGTCCAGCAACGTCGATGGCAATGCGTTCCCATGGGGCTCCTACATTGTACAACTGAAGCTTGCCCCTGCTCCTAGTCTGTGGTCCTTTCACGGATGCGCACGCTGTACATTTCCGACACCATTGCTCTATGTCTTCTCTACAATTGAGCCAGTAATACCGCTGTCTCACTTTCAGTAGAGTTTTCTTGATTCCCAGGTGTCCACCAGAAGCGCCATCGTGTATCTCCTGAAGCAGGGGGACCACTTCACGTCGCGGTACTATCACTTGTGTGGTGACCTCCTTGCCATCGTTCGATTCCCATTTCCTACAAAGCACGTCATTTTCTAGGACTAAACTGTCCCACTGTGCCCAGTAGCTCTTTGTGACAGGACTATGTGACGATACTTCATTCCACTGAGGCCTAGTTCCACTACGCTTCCAGTCCAGTATAGGTCGAATATCGTCATCTTCTTCCTGGGACTTCTTAAAGTTGCCTTCAGCCCTAATTAAGTTCACGTGTTCCCGGGCTTTATTTTGCTGGCAATGTCTATGGTCCTCATTTCATGGTCGTCGCGATAGGGCGTCAGCATTGTTATGCCCTTTTCCACTACGATGTTCCGTCACAAAGTTGAACTCCTCGTTAATGTTAGACAACATCTTCTGTCCGTGCGCAGTCTGGCTGATGTGCGCGACCCTCTCGCGCAGATGTCGCTCGCGCATGGCGGCCAGCTCCGACTCCTGGCGGCGACGCTCGCGTTCCTCGCGCTCCGCTTCTTGACGACGGGCTTCGGCTGCGGCGGCTGCACGGGACACTTCTTCTTGACGTCTGAGCTCCTCCTCCTCGCGCACGGTTTTCTTGAGTTCCTCCTCGTTAACTTGAGTTCCGGAGTCCACACTTCCCCTCTTCTTCTTGGGGCAATCGGTACGAATGTGCCCTTTTTCTCCACATCCATAACACGCCGGAATATAGCGGGACTTTGCCGACGGAGCCACTTCTCGGTGACGTGGTTGCACTGAAGGTGAGACCACCACTTCCCGAACTCTGTGCGTACGTGAGTCTTGTCGTACGGCTTCCACTTCCAAAGCGTGGGCCATCGCACTCTTCAGAGTTTGGTGGTGTCCGAGTCGCACCGTAGCCCTGACTCCAGTATCCCGTAGACCGTCGATGAACGCTTGCACCAGATTTACTTCCACCGTCTCCGGTGTCATCGACATGTATGCCCGCCGGACCAGCCGTTCAACCTCTACTCCCCACTGCTGAAGGCTCTCGTTCGACCTCTGCGTTCTCTCGCGAAGTTGCGCGCGGAAAACATGTTCGAGGTGCTTGTCACCATAGCGAGTGTCTAGTCCCTCCATTAGACGCTCCAATGTCCTGCCGTCTGAAGGAAGGTTCTCTAGGACCAGCAGAGCGTCCCCTCGTAGGGCCAAAGTTAACGCCGCGAAAGACTGGTCATCATCCCAGCGGTTCGTCTTGACCAGTGTTTGGAATTGGTACTTAAAAGCCGTCCAGGACGACGTGCCATCAAAACGCGGCATATCAAATTTTGCGGCTGATGCACAGTGGTTGTGCGATGGTGCGCTAACAGCAACGGACGGTTCACGTGCTTCGAGCTTGACAATTCTGGTTTCGAGGCTATCAGCTCGGGCGGAAACCTCCTTGACCTCTAAGGTGAGATTTTTCACTTTCCCGCCCAACGTGACGAGGCCGAGATCGATTTTTTCGAGGATCAGGTTCTGCTTAGCCTCTTGATCCCGGCGGGCTTCCTCCTGTTCGCGGCGGGCAGCTTCCTGTTCGCGGCGGGCAGCTTCCTGTTCGCGGCGGGCTTCTTCCTGGTTAGCTGCGATTAGATCCTGGAGCTTACGCTGGTTAGCCTCTTGTTCGCGGCGGGCAGCTTCCTGTTCGCGGCGGGCTTGTTCCATACTAGCTTGCATGGCGGCCAACACTGCGGCGAGGTTCATTTCCGAGGATGGCCCTGTTGGCGCCTCAGCAGCTGCCGTTGCTCCCATACCAGCCCGATCTTCCGCTTCCAGACGTTGACGTGCAGCATCCATCTCCACTTGCCTCCTTGTTCGTGGTCCCTGTTCGTCGTCCCTCTGTAGTAATGGCATCTCACTTCTGACACCAGTTGTTACGAACGTGAGTAATTAAATGCCGGTTTACTAGCAGATAACTTTATTAACCACAAAACAATGACAAATTAGTCCAATCAACAAATAACCAATCACTATAAGCACTCAGAGTTCCGTTTAGTATCGCTTAGGTCGCTAGGTATCACTTCAAGCACTTGGGTAGTTCGCTCTGTATCGCTGACGAAATCAAACTGAACTCGCTTCATTTTTTTTTTTTTTTTTTGACCTAGGGTATCTCGCAGTTCAGCTCGCTACGGCTGTTTACTGCTTAACCGGACAATCCTGTGGCTGCCGAGAGCGTGACTCTAAGCCTCCAGCCAGGGCAAATAAAATTAAGCGAACACGCTAAGGGCACCCCCTGTGGGGTACGAACCTCGGCTTAGGGCGTCGCTGAGACAGCAAGGGACAGCTGGATCATATTTTGGGGACTATTTTAAAGCTACTAGCTCAGCACGCGGGCTGGCTTTGTCGAGCAAGGGTCGGGGTGGGTGAATTACCGCGATTCCGGGGCCCTCGGCGGCGAGGGCGGAAGGACGGCCGTCTGAGTTTGTATTTTCTAATCGTACTTGTTTCCCTACTACTCTCTTGGAGGACAGTTATGGGGTCGTCGGGGGTAGTGAGGGTGAGTCGAGGACGTCGTATCTTGCTGATACGAGAAGCGGTGTATCGGGCGGCAGATACTGTGAGGGGGTTGGAGAACTCGCTTCAAGCCGGGGGCCCGTATTTATATGCGAAGTCATCGAAATTTCTCGATACCGACGTTTCAAGGACATTCTAGCACAAAATAGTCGCATCGGGAGGCCATAAATCATTATTATTACTCTCGTAAGTAGGTACTTATCTACCACCTTACATGCGAATTTCGACTCTATTGCTAATACCGGAAGGTACAAATTCCCTTATCCACTCACATAACTACCTACTGAATTTTATCTAATAATAATAGTACATGTCGGACTTTTCTGGAATTTGCCAGGCCTGAGTATGTACTCCTATTCTAGAGGCTTCGCACATCAATGCGTTTTAATTATTTGATGCTACTCTTGGTTCAGTCGAAGATATAGCGTACTCAAGTTTCACGGCGTAACAATATTTTAGGAATTATAAGAAAAGGAACATTGTATTGAATAACATGATTAATTTAAAGTATAAGTAGAAATTTATTTTGCAATTTATTACTAAAGTTTAAGTCACCAAAGTATCAATTATGTAGGCATCGTACACCAGAGCAATGCCAATAAAATGTAAACATAACCTATATGCTTGATGTTTATAGTTTCAAAGTTACTACTTATTCTGTATGCAAGAATGTTAAGATCGAAAAGAATAGTTTAGGCCTCGTGTTTCCCCACACATCGCCTGTACACCTTGTAAATAACCTCCCTTCCAGCACTTCAAATGATTTTATTAATTATTTGAATGATTCCCAGTCGCCACCGCGGGGATTGCCACCGGAGGCAGATGGGAATAAAAATTCTCAGTCGCCACCGGTGGTGATTGGGAAGTCATTGCCCCCACTTCAGTTTCGCTGGACATTGCTTTAAAAAAAAAAATTGCAGTGCACTTTGTCTTTTTTTTAGAGATTAGATACAGATTTAAGATAAGTTGCCCCATCATTTTATTCCCTATTACGGAAAAAGCAATGTACAGCGAAACTGAAGTGGGGGCAATGACTTCCCAGTCACCACCGGTGGCGACTGGGAATTTTTATTCCCTTTTGCCACCAGTGGCAATCCCTGCGGTGGCGACTGGGAATCATTCAATTATTTGTTTTATTTTTACGTCTTTTGGTAGTGAAAATAAAAATTTATAAATGATTTTGGGAATGTTGCCAACAGATAAAAAATTAGTTCCGTTTCTAGACATTTTTGCCAAGCTGTAACACAGACAGATTTTTGCTGCCGTGTAAACCTGGCTTAAGTTTGACAACTAATAATTTTTTTAAAGTGTTCTTGCCATTCCAAAAAATATTCAAAATCCATAGTCAATCGTTTTGATGTAAAAAAAATCAATTGACACTTGACAGTAATGACATACTATATAGGTATATGTACTAAATATATATCTAAAGACTAAGTTTGTGCAGATGAACAAAGCTAAGACCTGATTCATCAAATTTGAAGAGACGCATTCATCTTATCAATATGGCTAAACCTGTGGATTTAGAGTTGAAAAAAGCTTTTACTGAATTGCACTTAAAAATGGTTGAAACCAGTGGAAAAATTCAAATCATAGACTCTCAAATAGATGTCCTGAAGCGTATCATGCAACATGTGGATATTACTCAGCGAGAGATCAGCTCATTCCCACCTGCTACTAAAACTTATGAATCCGTGGGCAGAATGTTTCTTCTCACAAATCTGGACGACGTCAAAAACAACCTCAAAACCCGAGAGTCTCAATTAACGGCTCGAACAACAGAATTGGAAAACAATAAACAGTATTTAGAGAAGAATCTAAAAGAGAGTGAAGATAATATCAGAGAAATGGTTGAACAAAGGAAGGCGGGAATCAAGCCGAGTGAAGCTAAATCGAATTAAGAAAATAACTATTATCTTTCTATAAATAGTTTGATTTGTGTATTAATTTATTATTGAGTGATTTAATTTGATTTAAACACCGCTTATAATCGTAGACTACCAATGCTATCGGCAACTCGTCTTGATTGGACAGCGCAAGCTGGCAATGGCAGAGTATAACACTAACTGCAGCGATGCTACAATAATAACATTGGAAGAAAGAAATGCAGACTGATATACTATTGTCTCAATGCATCAGTGGATTTTGCTCTCTTATACATAAGATTAACTCAGCAGTGTCTTCAAACTTCTTCCTGTCCCTTGTTGACTGTTTTGAAGCGTTTTATTAGCTAATATAAAGAAAACTCTTGCACACCCAAAGTTGCTGCTCATATAATAATATTTATCCAACTGCTTCATGAAGAGTGATCAAGACTGTCTAAGTGAAGGCTTGAGTACCACAAGGATCTGTTCTTAACCCAATTTTGAATAACAAATTTACATCAGATCTGCTCATTAGACGACATTACTTCAGTGTCATAAAAAGCAGACAATATAGCCTACCTATCTGCTGATAACAACCTGTCTCCAAAATCAGCTTGGCAAGACTCACAAAATGCTCTGTAACTCACAGGTACATTCCTGTAAAACTATGTCACCTTTATGCAGGTACTCTTGTAATATTTCATCCTCATACTCCACCACACAGATTTAGTTAAGCATTGTATTCTACTTAGATAGGTGCCTAACATGAAAGCTTCACATCAAACAAAAGGGACGTATTCATCACCCTTTAGCTTTGGCAGAAACCTTATGCACTCTGTTGACAATGAACTTGAATCCAATAGATGGACATAATACAATTGCTGGCCTAAGAACTGGAAAGGCTCATTGGTTTACTGATGAAATTCATGATTACCTTACATCCAAACCCAGAGCGTGCTAAGGACAAGGTATTAAACCAGTAAGCAATGATTTATGAACTGAAAGGAAACATCCACCGTCTATAGCACCATCTATATTGCAGAATTAATTTAATTACGTGGCTTGACAACCAATTGCAAATATGCTTTGAAAGAAGAACAAAAATATAGTTAAAACTGTATCAAAGCCTGCCTGGATGATGAGGGGCTATAGCAAGTCAAATAGAAATTATTATCCAGCCAGTGGACAATAAATTATGGGCCCGGGATGTGTAGACATACAGAACCAACTGCAAATGAAGTTTGTATGAAGAATGAATTCGTAATAAGAGGAAAATGTGACTTTTTGTTTTTGGTATGCCCTCAAGATAATTTGCTTTTTAAATGTTCTTTCCAAAATACCTTTTAATAAAAATAAACACTTTTCTACTTCATTTATGTTTTATTTATCTTTTTAAAAAGAATTGATAGCCGAATTTATAATAGGGAAGGGTTAGGTTAGTTGCCTACTAATATTGTAAACAGTTTGTATGTATGGATGGTGTGAAAATATAGTGAATGATTTTGATGAAACTTGATATGCAAGTAAACCATATCTTAGAATAGCAGCAGGATACTTTTTAGTCTTATTTTCCCCCGGAATAATATATTTATTTTACATATTTTTTAGAGTTCTGAACTAGAATCAGTATTACTTTGTTGTATGTCTGTCTGCCTGCCAAGACCCTTTTTCACAAGAATGCGTGGGTGTTCAGCTCAACCTAATATCAAATACTCAGGACTGTTACCCTCTGGAGCAATGACAAAATTGAGATCAGAATGTGTAGAGAGAGGCTATTGGTATTATAAGTGAAGTAAGGAATACAAATAGCCTTATTTGTTTATCATCAGCATCACATTAAAACGCCTTACAGAAATTATACCAACAAAGCACAATTGTAATTGTGGCGTGCAATAAAGTATACATAAATAAATTAGTTCAGAATCTGCTGCTTTCGAAAATATACTACCTTTCTTATTGGATGGCACATTATATGAATAAGTCTTTATGATCAGCGGTTTAGGTTGTGCGTTGTCAGTCATTCAGGATGAAGCTTTTTATGTGTATAGATTAATTTCATCTCAACCTAGCCTTTTCCCAACTATATTGGGGTTGGACTGGAAGTCAAGCCGGATTTTGCTAAATACGAGTATTTTACGAGGACTCTCAACTGACTCTTGACCCCCACACTTTTGCGTGACATATGTACCAACTCCTTGAGAGGAGGCCTGAGTCCCACTCATGGGAACATTATAAGGCTGATGCTGTGCTATCTACTATCTCATCATTGACGTACATAGGTGGGGAATCCGGTTAGCGGTCAGCAGTGTACAGACCCTCCTATCTATAGTGACGAGCTCGGTTTAGGTCCATTCTTATTAGATGTGATGACTGAGTTGTGAATTTTTTTAGGTGGGACAATCATCAGAATTCCTTCTTCCGCTCTGCTCAGGAGCGGGAGAAGGAATGTCTAGGGGGAACGGCGTGTCAGACTTTTACTAACTAAACCCCACCCCGTTCCTTTCCTTTTCCTTTTTGCCTTTGTACCAGGGTCCCTATGAGCCATGGCCCCAGAGGCTTCGACCCTGCTGGGCCCCTACAGTTTGCTGACATCTCTTTGAGACGCGCGTTAGAAGCGTTGCTGTCGTACATACGAAACGCGCGTCAGCACCACAGTCAGCACCGCTACAAAAAGTCACCGTTGGCGAGACCCCTAAAAAATACTCGTCTATGGAGTGTGTAGAGAGAGTATGAGTATTCTTCAACAAGTTTCCTTGATAATTGAAAATGCGTTCAAAAACCATGGTTCATTGTTTTGACATTTTAAAATTGACAGCGATGACAGGAGGCGATTGGCTAGGGATGAGATATACTTGCAAATGTCAATACCAGGACTTATTAGTACGAGTATGTAAAAATACTAGGGTCGGAAACCAGGTATGAAAATACTTGAAAGTATTTTAAGACATGGTATTTCAGTCTACTAGTCTAGTAGTCTAGTATCATGCGACATTGTTATACGGCTTTTGTAGATGGAAATGAAATCTTTCCTTCCTACAGACATTAGGGTGAATGGCGCCGCAAACGAGTCCAAAAGAAATCATAAAGCTCCCTGACACTCACACACACACACACCTACACAGAGATTGGTTTGTGAACCCGAAAAATACTTTTAACATCCAAGTTTTTTTTTTAATATGATTTTAACCCTTGTTACTCAGGCAAAACGAATCACTTTTCTATGCAAGTTTAAGTTGGGGCCACGTGCAGCGAGGGGATAGCGCGGGCGTTAACGGCAACTTCAATGTAAAAGTAAAAGTTAGGATCATAATCTTATCATAAAAAAACTAGACTTGGATATTCAAACTTTTTGCTTTGCGATTGTGGTCTTTATACTGAGGTAAACATGGATCAATTTCTTATGAAAGTATTTTCCAGCTCTGTCCGGACCGGATAACCTAGCAAATACTTTCATACAGTACGGCCGTTATAACTTGGCGAGTCTGAAGTTAGGCTCTGCGAATTTTAATTTTATGCAATTTGCAGTTGTTGTTGAGGAGAGGAGCTCGTGGCTAGATAATAACAGCCGCACAGGTCGATCTTCAAGGTTAAGCAACGCTTGTCTAGGTTGGGCTGTGGATGGGTGACCATCTTAACATAACGAGTTTCCTCCGTGCCTCGGAAAGCACGTTAAGCCGATGGTCCCGGCTGTCATTTGGAGATCTTTGGCAGTCGTTACGGATAGTCAGAAGCCAGTAAATCTGACTCCAGTCTTGCCATGAAGTACCGTGTCACCCTTGTTAATGGGTTGTGGTAGGCAGCCGCTCCTCGTAAAATACTGGTATTCAGCTGAATCCGGCTTGACTGGAAGCCGACCCCAATATAGTTGGGAAAAGGCTAGGCAGATGATGAGTGGTTGTTGTTGTTAAAAACTGGTATTGGTATTTATTTTTGGAAAACTTTTATTTTTGTACGAGTTTACAAGCGGTTCGCAGAGCCTAACTTCAGACTCGCCAACTTATAACGGCCGTACTGTATTTGCAAGTTTTTCCTACCTCGTGTATCAGGGCGCCGTTTTGTACTTCGAAGCAAAGCCCTGGTTTGCAAACCTAGTATGGTAAATACGTGTCATCCCTAAATGGCAGTTTGACATTACTTACTAAAGTTAAAAACGTGACCCGTTCAGTCAACTCGGAGAAGTTTTATATTCAACTTAAAAACATGGCTAAAGCAGTGGATTTAGAACTGAAAAAAGCATTTACTGAATTGCATCTGAAAGAAGTTGAAACCAGTGCTAAAATTCAATTCATAGACTCCCAAATAGATATCTTGAAGCGTGTCATGCAACATGTGGATATTACTCAGCGAGAGATCAGCTCATTCCCACCTGCTACTAAAACTTATGAATCCGTGGGCAGAATGTTTCTTCTCACAAATCTGGATGACGTCAAGAACAACCTCAAAACCCGAGAGTCTCAATTAACGGCTCGAACAACAGAATTAGAAAATAATAAACAGTATTTGGAGAAGAATCTGAAAGAGAGTGAAAACAACATCAGAGAAATGGTACAGCAAAGGAAGGCAGCAACTACCAAATAACTGTCATCCTTCCCTAATAGTGAATGATAATCTGTTAAATTTGCTTCATGATGATATATAGTAATGTTAATAAATAATACTTAATTTTAACAATTTTTTCCGAGTTAATTATTAAGCTTTTTTAATGTTTTTTCCAGAAAAATATTAAACAATAATTTTCTACTTGACTAGTTTTATTTAACCTATCACATACCCACAAAACGAGACACAATAGTAAAACAATAACAGCACGGTCTCATAGGACCGGTCGGGGATTCATGAATTAATAAATATACAACATTTGTCTTCGGTGTGAAGCAGGGGGGGTTGTGTAAAAACACAACCCCCCCAGAGACCTAAGTAATGATTGGATAGCATCCACCAGAGATTTTCTTGACTGGCTTGTAGGTCCAGTGGTTAGTGGCCTTTAATGCTATGCTGGAGGTTGTGGGTTCTGTTCCCATCCAAGACAAATGTGATGAGCATGATCAAGTGTTGTGCCTGGGTGTAATTTATCTATAATATGTACTAGGGTGGGTTGAAAAGTTCTTGGTGTGATAATGAAAGACAAAATGCTGTTCAAAAGTAATTTTATTTATTTATTTAGTCTTTCTTAACTTGAGTCTAAAAGGCTGTAAAAATAGTCTCTTTGGCTCTTTGGTGGTATAGTGGTAAGTATCCCCACATGTCACGCAGGAGACCGGGGTTTGATTCCTGGCTGGAGAGCGATTTTGTACGCAAAATAAGCACTTTAGTAGTGCTTTTCCGAATACCAGCCTGTTATACTACTAGTATTTTCGGTTTCCTCAACTTTTTCCTTTAATTCATGAATCCCCGACCGGTCTCATTGGACCACGCTGTTGTTGCTTTACTATTGTGTCTTGTTTCGCAGGTATTGATAGGTTAATGTGATCACATCCTAGATCCAAAAAAGATTTGTTTATAAGTTTTGGTACAGATAGAAGTCTGATGGATCAGTGGGTCGTCTTAGGGACGGATGAATATGGGGAATAGCCGATGGGATGATGGGAAATTGTACTCCAGATTCTGTAGTTTTCCCATCGCCAATGCGCATGCATTAGCTTCAGCCAAATAGTTTTTTTAAACGTATTTTGTATTGCAATGGTTCGAAACTTCGAATTGTTGTAGGTATGAGTCAGGCTAGTGAGGTACGCGACAAGTCCGCTCTTACCCCAATTGTCTACAACAATTTATAGGTCCTGTGGGATGACATCAAGACTATTTTGAGGTTCAACCGAACAAAGTACCTACTGCTGTATCATCAGCCAAGGTACCAGTTACAACCCACTACTTGGACTGCTGTTTTATTTTTAGTTTAGGTATAGCAATCGACCCAAGGCTCATCCTTTATTACCAATCATCACCCAAAATTGGTTCGATCTTTTTTAAAATGGTCCAAAGGCTCTCTTGCGCATCCATAGTTCCGTACAAGTTGTCTCGCACCCCTTCTGTTTCCCCACAGCGTCAGTCACAGGTCCAATAAGAATATTTTGTGATTCCTTTATATCTTATCTGCCAGGATGTCCAGTAGTGGAAAGCGTACCATTTGCCCCTCCCATGTATTTAGAAATAATTATATATAAATATATTTATCAGTTCTCTATTACTTATGGCACAAGCTCTGCAGCTCCGCTAGGACTAGATGACGTCATGTAAAAGTTGTGGAATATTGTAAGTTATCCACACTGTGCACTGTGGTGGTTATTTAAACCTATCAATACCCGCGAAACGAGACACAATAGTAAGACAATAACAGCGCGGTCCTATGAGACCGGTCGGGGATTCATGAATTAAAGGACAGATTTACCAATTTATTTTTTCAATTTGAATGTGCTAGTTCCAAAACATGCTTGGTGCTCGGTGGGATTCCCTGTAAAAATATACTCACAAACTCTCACCCTGGTGGACACAGTTCCAGCGGCAGTGACTATCGCAACCCAGTGCTGGGCACGCCATAATCATGGCGATAAGTCCCCTCTTTGAGGAGTGGCTGAAAAAACGTCTCGGTGTCTTCACCTTCAGTATGACTTAGATCTACACCAAACATGGCTAGATTGAGAGGTGCCCTGATTTCCTACACCCGATTCGTATACTTAGAAGGAATGCCCGGGTCACCATTATGCGGATCGCCTGGTGCACACGTTGGGGCATACGGTGGAAGCGTGCGGAGTGGAAGGTCACGCCGGGCTTGGTCGAAGTCATGGTTATAGGTACTCGGTGACGGCGCGTAATGTTCCACGAGCGCCTCAAGGAGATGTCAGCAAAACTGTAGAGGCGCGTTTTGGCACAGGTAACCGACTGATTAGAGGCAAATCAAATACAGTCAGACGAAGATCGGTTGTACGCATGCAGGATGATTATGGTTGAGAAACTCCAATGGACCATCCAAAGTTTCCATTATTGTAAGGCTGGTCACGACGGTATGTTCCGTGTACTACTACAGTGGGGCGGGACACCTGGGCATCCAACAAGTCTAGTGCCTCTAATGAGCATGTCTGGCCTTTAGATTCGTTTCCAAAAGAAAGAGGGAAGTGAAAGTACTTAATACTCATTCCTAAGCCAGGTAAGAATGACAATACAAACGCCAAATCCTATTGAGCTTCCTATTGAAGACGATGAAAAAGTTACAAGAAGGCGCTTTAAAAAAAGTAAGTTGTACCACTACATGGTAGCCAACACTCATACAGCTCAGGTAATGCGACAGATGACTCCGTGGTCGACAGTCTGCTCTTCTTATGGTGGTAATCTAGAAAGTGGAAGCAATTCGATAGATCAGAAAGGTTCCTAAAGGTCATTCCAGATAAACGTGCAATAAAAGTCATTGACCCACCTACATTTATTGACATTCTTGATTTCAAAAACGGAAATAATAACATAAAACTGTCTTGAATCGACATCTATTGCGATCCTTTACGTTTTCTACTAATGAAAAACAGTTCATTGTTCGTTTTTCATGTACCATCGCAGAGATATAAGGAAAAGGTCAATGTACTTTATTGCAAGCTTATATGGAATAAGATATAGTCACTTTCATTGATATCGAAGGAACTTTCGACAAAACTTTCTAGTTTGAAAATAAAACGAAAGCGCGTCAACGAGCTGTAGGTGCCAATCAGGATATTGCCTGCAGTGCCCACCTCAAACATAGATTTGTGCATTTGAACTATCTTCGACGATAAGATCTACACACCAATACCTGGAATAATGCTGCCTGTTTATAAATTTTAGGGTAGAGTAAAGAATACTAAGGTTATCTTGATCAACACGTCAATTATTTTTAAAATCTTTATTTTTACACAAGAAGAATTGTTTTCAATAATTCTTATATGAATTTTTTAATACTAGGTACATGAATTTCATTTAAACTAAATTATTTCTTAACGAAAAATACTTATAATTGCTAAAAAAAAACGTTGATCGTAAATAAAATAGTGAAATATTTACACAACAATCTAAATTAAGTAGTATAACGTAAAATTTAAATTTATTTAATAACAAATATTACTTCATGTGACCTTATAAAATGGTAATAATGTTCATTAAATTAAAGCTAAAAAAGCTTAAAAGCATTGTTATTAATGAATATAATTAAATAATGTTAACATTAAAATATTTATATGAGTATAAAATACCTAGTGATATTAAAGACTGCTTCTTTTATAATCAATAACCAGTTATCGTACTATCAATTTTAACATTTGCCTATTTTACTATAAAATATGTTTGAGTATTTATGGAATGGGCAATACAATAATTGTACTATAAAGCGTATTCTATTCCATATTAAGGATAACATATAAACCTTGAGGAAATAGCCTACGCAACTACGGGCATATAATAACATTGTAATTGTTCAACCTAAACGAAAGACAAAGGGGTTCTCCACTATGTGTATAAAACTTGACACAGTTTGTAATTCAAGAAGCAGTCTCTCATCCAAGTCATCACAGGTTATGTGAATATTATTATAAAATAAGTATAATAATAGTTTATTAAAGATTAACTTGTCATGATATAAAATAAACATTGCCATTACAATAATGTAAATAAGAATTAATCGTAAAATATCTTCACAAAAATGCTACATTAAATCTACAAACAATATAAATTACAATTTCCTATAACAATAGTCACATTTATGATTATTTATTTAGGATTCCACGTTATGACGCTATGCTACTGTCGTTCTCTAGAGCCATGAAGGTCGGTTGATGTCGTAGGGCTGTCTCACGCCGAGGGTGGGCGGGTAGCCGCCCGGGTACAAGCTCATGATCTGTGCGCCCGTCTGCCGCAGTAGCTCTTCCTGATGACGCTGTAGATACTGTTGGTACAGCGGCGACGTCGGGTCCGTTCCGACGAACGGATAACCGGCTCTAACTTGTGAGTGGCCAATGAAAGGAAAGCTGCTCGCCGTATGAGTTGAGTTTTGATGAGCAGGCTTCACTAACTTATCTGCATTCGCTTCCGCATTATTGCGCTGCTGATGAGCGACTGCTGCAACCATGTAGTTGGCTGCCATGAGCTGATTAGCGGTACTGTTACGGAAATCTTCAATTGTAAAGCTGCCATTGTCTCCGTACAGTCCACTACTTAAAGCCATGTTTGCAGATGTTCCAAAGTTGAATGCATTCCCAGGCATCATGCTCGACTTGACTGATGATAATACATCAGTCCCACATGAACTAGGATGGTAAGCTTGACTGATCTGTGCCGTTTGTTTCGCGTCAGTGGTTCTCTTCCTTTTATTTTTTGCTTTTGCGTCGATTTGTGAAGCTGCAACACTGGATGTTTTGTAAATACTATTGTCCTTGCTCATGGACATGGTTGGCTGGGAATATATACTCACAGACGTGCTTACTGGGTGTATTTCTGAAGCTATACTCTTGTTAAACATTTGCGCCATTTGAAATGATTTATCGTGGTATAATGAAGCTGCTTGGCTACTTGCAAAACTGGACAAATATCTCTCATCATTAGTGTATCTTTCTAGCATTTGAGGAATATTAGGCAAGCTACGCAAAGTGTCGAGGGGGAGTGAAGTAGGATTACTGTATGGTGTTTTATATGGATTTGAACTTACTAATGGATGATTTTGTACAAGTTTTTCAGATTTTTGAGATTTGGCAAGTGTGTCTATATTTTTGGCAATTGCATCAGTATCACTTATCGATGATGCTGTAGTCATGTGATCATTTTTCAGATGACCTCTTGGGTTGGGTATTCTTAATTCACCAGGAAGGTTTTGCTGCAAATCCTGAGTTCTCTGTAAACTTGGCCTGGCCATATTGTATGAATTATACTGCTGATGCTGCTGAAGGCTTTTATTATAAGCAATTGTGTTAGCACTTATTGCACTCATTTCGTTCTTTAACTTTTCCACATTATTGGCACTGTATGGCGTAGAGTAGTCGGAAGGTAACAATTCTTGTTTACGCATATGACTTGTCATTTTCCAATTGCCATAATCTATAGCAGCTGATGGAGATGTCGTGTTACACGAATACAATTTCTTGTTAGCCAGGTCTATGTCGCTTATTGAAAAGTTGCTTACGCCTTGTCCACTATTCACTATACTCTCATATTGGTTGTGATGTGCGTGAATAATATTTTGATTCATATTCATTTCATTATGGGACTGACTATGTGCTGGCGGTATGTTTCCAGAATTCATGTTAGCTTTCGCAATACTTTTTTGCAGATGTTGGCTATTTAATCCTAAATTAATAGCAATAGCATCGACATCATACGCCTTTTGCTGTGGATGGTTCATATTCGATTTAGATATGTCTCGTGGCAAGTAGTCAACTTCGTGTGAGTGTGTATCACTACTGCTTCTCCGGTCAATCTCAGGATTTAAATAACCCATGTTAACCATGTCGACATTATCTTTTTTAATGATGCCAATTGGCTTATCTAAATCGATATTTATGTTACTCTTGTTATTCTGTAATGCTTCATTCATTTCATATTTTACGTCTCTATTCTGTGTCTCGGCAAATTCCATGGTAGCTTTTTCCCGTAAGCTATTCATTTTAGCCAATTCTGATTTTTCACTTAATGCCAATGCTATATCGTCAACTGAAGTTGGCGTCATTGAATGTAAAGATGTCGCATTTTTCTGGTATTCATTTTTGCTTTGTACTGTTCCTGTAACTTCTTTGTTTTCTGCTTTAGTGGTGGGAGGTGGTAGTGCGGAATTATCTGGTTCATTGTAAGTTCGTTTTTTAACAGGGAATAGAGCAGTTTTAAGATCAGGCATTATTTGTGTGGAATTAGCGGGGGCAGGAGTATTTGGTGCCGGCGCTTGTGGCGACGTTTGTACTTGGGAATAATTAACAGAGTTCTGTGGGTATGGTGTATATGCAGGGGAGAATGGTCCAGTATATTGGTTTTGTTGATATGCCTCTTGAGGCAGTGGAGGGAACTCGTCAGCTCGTGCGGGTTTGTTTGCTGCTGGAGCTTTTGTATTATCAAAGTAAGGAGGTGGGTTCTGGCTATATGCAGGAAGCGGACTTTTGTTGTGGTCAACGAAATAATTCGGCGTCGCTGGTCCCGCCACATTGTTTGTGGCGTACACATGTTGAGAATAAGGTGAATAAGGAGACTGTGGAGCCTCACGTGGACTGCAGCTTTTCTCTGGGCTACTTTTCATTGATGTTGTATCTTGATAGAATCCAGCTCTCACAGTACCATTTATTATAGGATATGTAATCTTTTGGAAATCATCCGTCCTCGGAGACGCAGGTGAGCGTAGTAGTGGGGATGTGTGTGACATCTGATGTCGGGGTGAATCAAGATCCTGGCTGAAGGATGACCTCTCTGAGACGGAACTGCCAGTGCTGGTTCTTCTTTGCCTAGGCGTTGTCCCCACATTGGGTAATGGACTGTCTCCACCTTCAGGATTTGGAGTATCGGGCCCTGTCGGAGAATCATATTTCACTGTATTCTTAGGACTGCTGACCTTAGTTTCAACAGTGACATTTTCTGGTGCTTTTTCTTCAGAATCAGCTTCATCAGGTTTCTTTTTAGGTGCAGGTGTAGTAGTAGTAGTAGCAGGACCAGTACTTTTGGGAGCACCAAAGGCTTTAAACCACGCACTAAGGTTTGGAGTAGCTTTTTCTTGATTAGGTTTAGTTATCATTTGCGGTTCAGTTTCGACCTCAGCGTCTTTCTTGTTTGGTTGAACAATAACTTCTTCCGGTTTTTTCTCGACCGGAGCATCTTCAACTTTCTCTTCTTTTTGAACTTCTACTGGTTTAATACTGTCTTTTTGCTCTTCTACTTTGTTTTCTTCATTATTTCCGAAGTTATGATCGTTACCTAGAGCGAACTCCACAGCTGGTAATACAGAACCGAGGCTAAGTTTAGGGCTAGACTCTTCTGCTTTTTGAGCATCTCGAATTTTGTTTTGGGGACCAACTGGTAAAACTTCCTCCGTTTTTTCTGTATTTTTATTACTCAAATTAGTAAGCAAGTTACCTTTACTCTTGCCTGGTTGAAGTCTTTCAATAGTTCTTTGAATTTCTCGTCTTTTAAGCAATTTTGGCTCACGCGATGATGGTCGTTTTCTAGACAATTCTTTTCTAGTGTGAAGCGGTTTTTCTCCTTGCGATAGTTCGTCATCCAGTCGGCTGTTTTCGTGATCTTCGGTAGAAATAGTTTGAGCGGGACTATCGCACGGAGAACTCACATTAGATCCCTTGGGAGCGTCATCAAGCCATTTGCTTATATCTTTGACAGCTTGTTCTAATGCTTCAGAAGCAGACTCATTCTTAGCAGAGTTTTTCTTACTACCTTTTTTAGATGCACACTTTGACTTTAAATTTTCTATTGATTCATCTTCAGAGTCAATATCTTTGACAGTAAAATCGTTTGTATTACTTGATTCAGAATTTTCTGGATTACTTTGACTTGAGGAGAACAAAGTATTGAACAGTGAATGATCTTTATACTTTTCATTTTTAGCTTTGAGCTTTTCGATAGTTTCTCTTAGCTTTTGATTCTTCTCTTTTTCAGGTATGTGAAGATTTTGCTTTTGCTTATCAACAGCTTTTTGTTTGTAGTCGAAAAGCGATTCCCATGCATCCTTGGCAGCATGTCGTCTTCTTTCTTTTATTTTATCGTATTTATCTTTGACGAAATCTGGATCAGCAAGTTGATCAGGAGGATCAGTTTGATCCAGTTCCGTGGGCGATGGCGACGGCGTGTGTATAGAAGGCAATGGGCTGGCGCTCCTACTTCTGTTAGAGCTCTCCAGGGACTCCTGCGACACGCTGCGCTTCAATACTTCCGTGGCTTCTGGCTCGTGATGCTTGCTCTTCTTCTTCTTTTGTTTCGACTTCTTGCCCTCCTTGTCTTTGTTCTTGCCATGCTTTTGTTTTTTGCTGTGTCTTGATTTAGATTCGGAGTGTTCAGATTTGTGAGAGTCCTTTCTATGATTTTTGGAATGTTTACCATGACGATGATGACCTTTGCGTTTCTTCTTGCCCTTGCTTTGTTTACTTTTATGAGATTCTTTAATCTTTTTGACTTCTGGTTCAGGTACTTCTTCCTCTTCGGGCTTCTCTTCCTCTTGTATTATGTCT
Source organism: Mythimna separata (assembly GCA_030763345.1). Taxonomy (NCBI): domain Eukaryota; kingdom Metazoa; phylum Arthropoda; class Insecta; order Lepidoptera; family Noctuidae; genus Mythimna; species Mythimna separata. Next base: position 11,700,971 of record CM061167.1, on the reverse strand, counting down.
GATGAACTGGACTTGGGTTCACCTGAAAATGGGAATAATAGTAAGATTAGTTTATTTATAAAATAACACAATACCAGCTTTCGTGAAGCAATCAATTAAAATTTCACTATTTATAACATAAACCTTTTAACCGCCTACATCAGTTATATCTGATAAACACTCTCTCGTTTATTCCGCCTAGGTCAGATTTCCATAACCGAGTACTCTATCTCGTCAGCTCTTGTCACCTATGGGGTTTGAATGCAAAAGAAGATCGAGTACCCAGTCGCAAATACACGACCATGGCGAATAGGACATAAAAAGATTTGACCAATCCGACGCAAGCGGTTAAAGATAAATGCGTACTCATATGATATATTAAACCGGAAAGCACATAGTGTGAAAAGCAATTGTTTAAAAACAATATGATTGAGATAAATCCTGGCAAGCTTGGGATGGACTGAACGAACTCAAAGTTCTATTAGGCGTGGAGTGATGATGCTCAGAATATAGTCGGTATTGGAGCCATTACAGTTATAAACCTACCTTCAGAATTCGACTTTAGCTTTTTTCTCTTGTGGTGACTTGGAGATTCATTCGTTTTCAGTTTGTGTTTTCTTGAGGGAGTTGGTAACTGATATTCAACAGCAATTTCTTCATCAGATGATGAAAGTCTATGTATATATTTTTCAGTCAGTCGATCAAATGCAGCTTGTAAATTATCTACCATCACAGTATATTCTGCAAACCAGATAAAGATTATTAAAATAAAACTGATTAAACAGTAATTAAGTATTTTTGTAAATGAATTTAGTACGAACCATTATCCTGGCCATTGTACAAACGACAGTTGTTAACAATAAGCTTAAAATCAGCTTTAAACATAGAAAAATCTGTGTAATAGCCACTGTCGAGGCGTTCTTCCATTTTCCGTAAATCCATTGGTCGCCTAATAACAGCGTAATAATTGGGAGCGTATTCCTCTTCAACAGGATCCATGAAGGGCCATGCGTCATCATGAGCAGTCAATTGTTTCAGCACTTTATACATGTCAGTCTGAATATCCTCGTCGGTTTGACCAAATCTGAAAAATGTAAAGAAAATGTAAGAGAGCAAGTCAAAGTAGACAAGTATTCAAGTTACAGTGATAGCCAAAAAACAAATATTCATACATTTGAGATGTCTTGAGTTTTTTTCGTGTACTGCTCACGGGTTCGTCATTGTCAGGTATGACGATCTGCCCTGTGGCAGACGCCAGCGAGTTGTTTGTTTTCCTTCCCGTTTTTATGAGAGGCTCTGGTGGCGGCTCGCCTTTGTGAGTAGCAGAAGAGTTTTTTGACCGCTTATCATGGCTTTTTGACGACTTTGCTACTTTTTGAGGCATCTCTTCCTTTGCACTAGATGAGCTTTCCGAATCCGAATCTGACGAAGCTGATTTAGATCTAAAACAAAAGTAAGAAGTTATTAGTAAGACGGAAACTCCCGATTTATTAAAAATAATCATTAAGTACGCATGTTAGATTCAACAATATTCCAAAACACTTAGCACTTTCTACGCGGAACTAATTTGACAGTGTACATCATCCTCCTAAAGTTGTATGTGCACATATAAATGTATGAGGGCTGCCTGTGCGCATACATATTATACAACGGTGAGCATTATAGACAAGTTAGAACGGGGCTAATATCTTTGGCAAATGTGATCATGGCGGTTATAATAACTTTGGGGGTATGTACCATACATCAATGTAATCTAGCTATATATTTATTATTTATCCGTTACTTGGAAGGTGTACTTAGACATCAACACGAAATAAAAATTTATTAATGTTGTTGGCCACCGGCTAACGAACTTCCGCTTTGCTGACGACATTGTGTTATTCTCCACATCACCTTCAGAACTTGAAGACATTCTCCAAGATCTGAGCATGGCAAGTCTTGAGGTTGGACTTACAATGAACCGATCTAAGACCCAGGTCATGACCAACAGCACGAAACGTAGGGTCAAGGTAGCCGGGCAAGGGTTGCAGTATGTCGATGAGTATACGTACTTAGGCCAAATTGTGTCCTTTAAAAATAAGCAAGACAGGGAAGTCGAAAGACGAATCCAGTATGCTTCGGACCTTCTGGGCCTTTAAGAAACATATGAAAAGTAGTCTTCCGGTGACCCTGAAAAGAAAACTCATCGAAATGTGTATCCTGCCCGTCTTAACCTATGGTGCACAAAGTTAGTCCCTTACATAACCACAAAAGTCCAGACTCAAAATTTGTCAAAGGGCAATGGAGTGCAGCATAATAGGTGTCAAGCGAATAGATCGTGTTACACCACGCTGCCCTCCATAACTCAAGTAGCAGATGTTTAGGAAAAAATACCGCCAAGCTAAAGTAGGAGTGGGCTGGCCATGTCGCTCGAATGCACCCGGACTGATGAGCGAGGATTGTCATTCACTGGACGCCTGAGGGAGGTCGACGTCAAAGGCGACCGCGGCGAAGGTGGTGTGGCGATCTAATCGTGTTTGCTGATCAAACTTGGCCAGAGATGGCTCAAGACAGAGAGATTTGGAAGGAGAAAGAGGAGGCCTTTGCCCAGCCGTGGGACACACACTAGGCCTTTAAAAAAAAAGGGCGGCGGGGGAGGGGACCTGCATAAAATAACACAAACCGAAGTTCTCGCTAGTTTCTTTTCAGTATAACTAACTAGTAGTACAGTAGTGGACAACCTTTTGCCGCCTAAATTAGAAGAAAGATACCTAAAATCATACCTACTAGGACTCTATATTTTGTATTTACTTTCCTTGTAATGAAAAGCAGTGTTTTTCTCGGGACTAAAAATAAGTAACGTTCACTCTTAGCGTAACGTGTACACGTTACGCTAAGATACGTTAGTTGTTTTTAAGCTCTTCAATAGTACTATTGAAGAGCTTAAAAACAACAAGGTTTCGAGCGATGACAGATTACGGCCAAACTTCTGAAGGCTATTTGATTTGATTATTTGAAGGAAACTATTTGATTCTGTCGTACTCAAGAGAAAAACGCCGTGAAGGGCAACAATGCCCTGCTTAAGAATAACAGGTCCATTTCAGTTCTGAGTCATGTCTACACCCTATTTTCGAGAGTAATTACGAACCGTCTCACGCGCAGGTTCAAGGACTTTCAGCCTCTCGAACTGGATTCCGAAAAGGCGTCAAGGAGTAGACCACATATATACGCTGCGCCAGGTTATATTGCCGCTTAAATTTTGCCATTCTTCGGTAATCTTAATCCTCTTGATCATATCAGAAATGAAGATATCCATCTTCACTTCTCATATGATCACGTAAGGAAACTCTGATGCGGGTGTGGAAGGGTTGAAAATGGAAAAAATAATAATTTAATCGAGCGCGTCATTTTTTCTAAGGGAGTGTTAAGTGCACCAAAAAAAAGCTCTCATTCACTAATCTGACGATTTCGATGGGACGCAAACTCGCGGCCAATGCCATAAAGTGCAAAAAAAAAATCGCCATTTTGAAATACTCAAGCGCGTCAGATTAAGATATATTATATGGTTCATCTGTATATTCTAAACGTACTGTCTCATAATCTGATAATTATCTAGAGGGATTCGCCTGATCTGACAATAAAAACCCCTGCAACTTCCCGCTAATTCCATTCCTGGGCGCTTAAAATAGTAATTTGAGCTTGCTAAGTTCAAAGAAATAATATTTCTATGTATTTGAGCTCTCCCAGCTCGAAAACTGATAGAAGTTTCATAGAACACTATTTTCGGAATTTTCAAACCGCAATAACTTTTGAATGGATGAAGTAATTTTCACGCGGTTGGCGGCATTCGACGCCGTTTTATCATCCTCATAAGTTATCTTCTAGTTTTAATTTATCGAACCAAAAATTTCGGAGTAATCCCGAAAAAACACTTTTTCGGGTTTCTTTCGTTCACGATATCTCTCGAACGAATCAACCGATTTTGACCAGCTTGGTAGCGATCGACGTGGTGTTTCAAGCTCAAAGGCGGATAGTTTTTAAAGTTGATCGATAAAGCCGTTTAAAAGTTATTTTAAAAAAAACCACTTTCAAAATAAAAAACTTATTTTTTTTCAGATTTATCAAATTTTCTCAAAATGTAATCAGTTCCCAGGAAATCTCATTTTGAGGGAACTCTTTAGAACACTGGAGAAGGAAATATAGGCATTACGCAGCTGCACGCATTTAACTTTATCGACGAATTTTTGTTATTTAGGCTTGCGGAAATCGTCAGATTATATATTTTTCAATATTCTTGAATTATTTACATCAAAAAAAAAAAAAAATTATCTATGCTCGAGAATGTCGAGATGACGTTTTTTTTTTACAACTTTGCTGCCCTCCCCTTTCTTTACGCCACTCTCAAATTGTCAGATTAGTGGAATATACACTTTTTAGGATGTAATTAACTCACCGTACCTTAATCTGACGCGCTCGAGAATTTCTGATGGTCATTTTTTTTTACTAATCTGATTCTATATCCTTCACGGGCGGCTTTATATATGGGCCTCATATTTGATGGAGGTACTTAACCGGGTACAAGGTATCCCCCTGTATATTAATCTGCCGCGCTTTAGTAAATCCCGAAATCCCTTCTGGGGCTCCCCTACTATAAGTTCCACTCTTTCAGAAGCTCTACTGAGATTGCCGAGCATTGTACTGAGCTTCTCTGAAGTCTCAGCCGTTACTACTATGTTGTCGGCAAACCGAAGATAAGTGACGTACTCCATTGACATTAACGCCTCGCCCTTACCATTCCAGAACCATGAAGACATCTTCCAATGCAGCCGTGAACGGTTTAGGATAAATGACGCCTCCCTGTCTTACACCTCGCTGCAAGAGGATAGGTTTTGAGGTCTGCTCCTAAAATCGGAGTGACTTGGTAGCGTTTTTGTACAAACACTTCAGCAATACGATGTATCGATAGTCAATCTGGCACCGTCGGAGAGACACACGAGTAGGTACAGCTTAAGACTCGGTCGAATGAATTTTTTTCTCGTAGTCCACAAACGCTTAGCAGAGAGGATGATTACATTCATCAGTCTTCTGTATAACCTGCCACAGCGTATTATGTAGTCAACGGTGCCTTTTCGGAATCCGGCTTGCTTGAGAGGCAGGAAGTCGTTGAAACTGCGCGCGAGAAGCTTCGTGATGACTCTGGAAAACAGTTTTTAGACATGGCTCAGAAGTGAGATGTGGACCTGTAGTTCTTAAGCAGGGTATTTGTCCCTTCTTAATGTCTCACCACACCTCTGCTTCTCGCTTGTGGCAATTTGCCCTCGAGTATGACGAAATCAAATAGCTTCTGAAGGGCCATATGGCCATATGGGTATGGTTTTCCACACGCCCTCTGGTGTTTGGTTGTAATTCCATCCTCAACCGACGCCTTATTGTTTTTAAGGTGCTTCAGAGCGATCCTTATCTCGTACATAATGACGTCCGGGATAACTTCGGTACAGTGTGGGGTCAATCTAGCTCCTGGGTCGTTTGCTAGATTCGCAGCGGGCTTAGTGATAGCCGTGCCCAACCGTCCATAGAATGCCTCGATCTTCCCCAGAAGCTCTGGTGTGGCGGATATGACTTTGCCATCGTCGGTCTTCAGTTTCGCGAGCTGGCTCTGCCCAAGAGACAGATCTCTTGAAAAGATTTTGGAGCCCTTATTTTGCTCAATCGCGTCCTTAATCCTTCCATGCAGCATCGTCTGAAGACTGCAGAATCATCTTGCACTCTTCTTCATGAGCTCGAGAGTTGAATCAGAGAGCCTCTTGTTTTAATTGTACGGTTAGTCTTAAAAAACTTGGACACTTTCCACGAACTCTTAGTTAACTAGTCTGGCCATAAATACTATTACATAAAACTTTATTCTAGGCACTTCAAAAGCTTGGTATCGACCATATGTTCGTATATAGTACTATCAACAGATACAACAACACTTCCTCCGTCAAAAAGATCGCGACGGTTGCGTGCTGTTAGAACTATAAAGGCTGTTAACGCTGTTAAAGCCAGAATTCGTCGAAATCCCATTAGAAAGAAAAAAAATCTTATCGACATGCTCTAAATCAATCTTTACAATTAAAGAGAGTAGATTGATCAAAACACCTTCTGTCGCGTTAGGCAGGTGAAGAGCACAAAAATCCTTCAATAACCAAATTATAAAGCTTACGCTCACAGTTCTAAAGAAGCTGTTAAAGTGGTCGGAAAGGTACAACGTGGTCATCATCCTGCCTCAGTGATGGTTTGGAAAAAGGAGTGAAAACTTCAGCCAAAGTGTGTGTGACAGTCTGGGATCGTGTTGTGAAACCTCTCAGCAATACACTTTTAAAAAATGTAAAGTGGACTTTCCAGTAAGCCTCTGCATCTGGTCACAAGGCACGTAATACCGAAGCCTGGCTTGAAACCAACGTTTCGGACTTTATAAGACCTGAAGACAGACCTTCATCTAGCCCGGACTTCTACCCTTTAGGCTATAAATTATGGTCAATTTTAGAAGACATGGCTTGCTCTAAACGACACGGCGACATGCTCTGACAAAATCTCTAGAGCAAGCAGTGGCGAAATTTCCCATGGTAACATTGCGTAGACTCGTACCCAGACAGATTAAAGGCTGTATAAAAGACAAAGGTGGCCATTTTGAATAGAATATTGTTTTTATTTTTTGCTGAAACTTTAATGATATGTACATATTAGTTTTAGTAATATTAAGTAGTTCATTAAAAAAATAATTGCATTTTAATTTGTAACAGAACGTATGGCCGGACTAGGTAGATTCGTACAAGGAGCTTCCTAGGCACTGGAAACGATAGAGCAATCGCACACAACCCCTACACACAATCAGGTTTGCGGGCGGCGAGCTATGGGTAGCTCGCCGTCCAACGTCCGGTAACTGTCCGGACCAAGCCCATATCGTCGACGGCGCGTATCGTTCCACGCGAACCTTAAAGAGACAGTGTCAGCGAACTGTGGGGGCCCAGCAGGGTCGAAGCCTACTGGGGCCCTGGGTTGAACGAAATAGAAAACCGGGAAAGAAGGAACCGGAGTGGGTTTCAGTCAGTGGTAATAAGTGAATCTTATAGCCATGTATGGCTCTGGATACATCCTCATACATGGTCGTCGGGGTGTGTCGAGGTTGGGGCGTAAGCCTGTATGACCTTCAGCAAAAACCTTGATGATATTCTGGGTATAAGGCAATCCACTTTGGTCGAAACACTCTCGTTCTTTACTATATTGTTCACAAGGGACTTGTGGACGAAAAACTCGACTCGACCCTGGGACTGCTCGTCACCCCGAAAATAGTGCAGGTGCAGGCAGAAAATATTTGAGAATTATCGTGTCCTCTCCCTATCTTCGAACTTCGGATAACCCCATAATACTCCATCGTAACCTGCTCAATTTTTCCTCAACTGCGGTGATCTTTTCGTCAGTCCAGGATGTACGCGTGTTGTATTTTGCCAGGTCCAGCAGTCTTTTATTGTGCTACCGACGATTGAATCCTAAACTGGAGCGGACTGGGGCTGCCCTAAAGCGACTTCTGCCAAACCTAGGTGTCATGATACCTCTTGCTGGAGGCTAGACGCGGGGATGGTTCGATCCATGGCTCTTCATGAGGCGCCACTGTGGGCGCCGATGCTGCGTGAGCGACCGGCGGCCATGGCTATCTGGATGGTGCGGGGATACCGCACGGTGTGCCACGTAGTGGCGAGCCTCCTGGCTGGCTGGTGCGGTGTGTGGTTTGCACCGTGTGATCTGGAAACCATCATCCTTGCACGCATGCACGATTTGCGCATGGAGATGCAAGGCCAGGGCGAAGCTTAGAAACTGGAGGACACGAGTTCCGTTTGGATCTGATGGTGGAATAGCGACTGAGACTGTAGTAACCCTGTGGGTAAGAAAGTAAGGTAAGTCCTCTCTTTAAGGAGGTTGGAGGGACGTCTCGGGGCCTCACCTTCCGCATGATACAGGCCCTCACCGAACATGGTATGTTCGGGAGGTTCCTGCACCTGATTCGTGCGAAAGAAACACCCGGGTGTCACTATTGTCTGGAACGCCTGGAGGGCACAGGAGAGCATACTGTAGAGGTGTGCCTTGCTTGGGCGGAGCACTGCCTTGTTCTTGTAAGGGCTATCGGAGGCAATGACCTCTCGCGCCGAGTCCTGATAAAGGCCATGGTCCTTAGCGAGGAGTAATGGGAGGCTGTCGCCTGCTTCTGCCAATCGGTAATGCTAGCGAGGGAGGCGGCCGCACGTAATAGGGAATAGCCCTCACGCCCCAGCTGTCGGGATCCTGGCCCTGATTTCCAACCACCGTAGGCGTCAGCTTGCAAACAATAGGTCGTCCGGTAACCATCCGGACCGAGCCGTTGCACACGCGCCTCAAGGATCATGGGTTGACTTCTAAAAAAAAACCCGGGGCTCTGGGGCGAAGGAGGGGTGTAGAGTGGGTTTTAGTCAGTAAAAGCCTGACGCCCTCCCGCTCCGCTAAAGAGCGGGAGTAATCATTACATAATTACAACGTTTACCTACGACTTTATAGTAACTATGAGCCCTAAAAAAAGACCTAAGATGACCCCGAGAATCTATTTGAACTCAAATCGATACTAACTCAGCCTATCATAGTTCATCGCCAAAAATAGGCTGTAGCAAGTTGCGCCCTAGTTTTCGGTCTAACATTAGCGATTCATCTTTATTCCTATACCTTCATGTCCACAGCAGATGGTTCTCATGTACATTATATTTATATATAATATTCATTATATCCCGCTTTTTATTGGAAAGTAATGACTTAATACATGACATCCACAACATGATACCTCAACAACACACGGGGACACGTCAACAATAACTCACGAATCCCAATTGAAGCACAGCTGTCGGTAGTAAAGTTGGGGTAAAAGAATGCAGCTTACTCCCCAGACTATACCGGTGGTGCAACGAGGCAAACATGGAGGGCGAGTGACTGTTGCAGCGACAGATCAACTGCTCTGCTCATCAACATCTGTTCTGATCTGCTCTGGTTAGATCTTCCTAAGGACTTGGCGGTTGAATTGCCGAAGACGCTCTTATACTACCTCCGGCCAAATTATAACTGAGGCTGTCTTGTAGATACTCGATGCTTCGGGAAAAGGAGGACCAGTATCGCCCTAACTCAGTACCATCACTAACTCCACTGTCCGAAAGATACGGCGTGGAACCACTCTAGCTAAATGTGCCTCATGAGAGAAACCGCGCCGTGCCCTAATATTCGAGGTCGGAAACCGCAGAAAAAGACGGAGACTACTAGTACAGGGTGGGCCATAAGAGTGTTGGCGATTTAATTCTTCAATTTCTCGGTAACGCGCGGCGCGGTTTGACGTTGGGATATGTTGTTAGCTGCACCGTTTCCTGGAAATTTAGTCGCCATGGAGCCGTACACGGGAGTGCATCATGCATTTTGTGTCCGAGCGTATTACGAAAACATTAAATCTGCGACGTTTGTATCGACATGAACACGGTTTATACGATTTAAGTGAAGTTTCAAGTACCAATGTGATATGAAAATGGATCAGAATGTTCGAAACAACCGGCTCAACAGTACCAATTACGGCTCGTGGTCGCCCAGTTTCTGCAAGATCAGCCGACATTGTGGAGCGTGTTCGTGTTTCAGTTCAGCGAAATCCGCAACAGTCAACACACGTAAGAGAAGTCAGTCTTTGGAAGTCAAAAGAACGACTTTTTGGTGCCAGCTTTGCAAGAACTTCAAGGCAATACCTCGAGGATGTGGTTTTAACAGGATGGGGCCACATTTCATACGGCTAGGGTATCCATAGAGCTGCTGAAAAATGTTTTTCTCGGAAAACTCATTTCGAAAAAGGGGATATATTGAATGGCCACCACGTAGTCCCGATCTCTCTCCATGCGATGATTTTCTATGGGGCTTCCTCAAATCGGTAGTCTACGGGAATAATCCGACCAATTTAGAGCAGCTGAAGAGGAATATTGTTCAGGAAAGTTACAAAATACCGAGAACAACTTTTCAACGAGTTTTCCAAAATTTGCGACTTAGGTTCCAAGAGTGCTAAGCAGCCGAGGGAAGCCATTTGGACAACATTATTTTTAAGTTTTAAAAATTCCCATGTTTCTACTTTTTAAAAACACAAATATATTTTTGTTATGTTTCGTAGTTTTTTTTAAATTGAATATTGAAACCGCCAACACCCTTCTGGCCCACCCTGTACTTGGGCTACACCAGACGACGAAGACCTGACGACGGACCACGTTGCCCCATCAATCAGGACTAGAGATTGGGGTTCATAGTGTTCCGCTCGTGCTTATATTGGACATATACTTGAGGAAAGGACAGTTGACACTCCCTATGACACTAGTCTCAGGCAGCGGAAATCACATACGAACGTGCAGCCCCCGACGCAAGGTGATTTTGATTTTGTTCATGAAGAGTCTGACATACAAATACACCCAATTCCAAGGCGGAAAGCATCCATGAGGATTTACATCCCCAAAATAAGAATTAAGCTAGACCTTTTTTTGTTGGATACCCATTTGGACACCCGCCAGATCTGAACACCGGGACGTGTTTACTCAGCAGTGGTTATTGCTGTAGCCGCAAAACACCAATGGCAGATAACCTAAGCTAGGGGTTTCGGTACCCTTCGAAAAAGTGTGAAGATACCACCGCGACAATGCACACAGGAGAAATTTGTCAAATGCTTTGTCGCAATGAGCCTGGTTGTGGACTGACTGGTCCATTCTTGTTTTTGCGACTCGTTTTTTCATCAGAGCAATTCCACATGCCGTAATTACATCACTGATAAATATGAAATCAACCATGAATTATCATGTTGAGGCTCCAGAAGTTCAGAATCGTCCGAAAATATTTATAGAAATAGAAATTAAACGCCGTATAGGAGAGCACATTACTTGAGAACGGCCGCACCAACACATTCCAAATTCTTCTATACCAACGTATAGAAGAATTTGGAAGTAGTCATGAAGATTCAGGAAAAACTAACAAGATATCGTTTAGTTTTTCTCTGACTGCTAGGTCAGCTTTCACTTCAATAGATTATAGTCTATCGAAAAATAATGCGTTTAATTATTATGTTACGATTCACAATCTTTCAAAGAGATGATAATAATCTAACGGTATTTACAATTTGCGGGGTGACATATGTTGTCTGTGTTGGTAATAAATTTAACCCTGTCTTGGTGTCTAAAATTTCTAAATGGGCGTTGATGCTCAAGTAGCTGCTGTTTTTTTACGTTTCCGATAAAATCTCTCTTTGGGTGCTTATTAAACAGTTTTATTTGGGGTACCTAGATGTGGTACAGTAAATGAAATGTTGTGTTCCGTTATAGTTCAATGTTCCTTAAATGATGCATACAAAAAACAAGGATTTATGAAAACTCAATGCCACGCATAATCATGTCGAGCTCAGTTCATATTTTTTTTCATTTTATCTGCCAAGATTGCTATCACTCACACATATTCACGACCCTACCCTGCTTCACATTAATATTCAACGTTTTGTCAATATCACTTTTTTTCAGAAAGACATATCAGTAAGGTATCTCACCGTAAAATCGAAGTACCGTTAGGTAGTAAATAAAAAAGTTTTTATTATGAATTAGTTTTTTTCTTTCAAAACTATAACTTGCGCGATCACATCAGAAATGAAGATATCCACAAGATAACTAAGGTTACCGACATAGCGCGAAGAATCGCCAAACTTAACGATGAGTTTTAACTTAAGTGGCAGTGGGCATGGCACATTGCTCGTAGAACAAATGGTCGATGGATGGGACGGAGGTTCTAGAGTTGCGGCGACGTACCGGAAGACGCAGCGTTGGAAGGCCTCCCACAAGGTGGACCGACGACCTGGCGAGGGTCGCGGGAGTCCGATGGATGCGAGACGCACAGGACCGGTCGCTGTGGCGAGGCTTGGGGGAGGCCTATGTCCAGCAGTGAACGTGTTTCGGCTGAGATGATGATGATGGGGGTATAACACGATTTCGGAGGTTTTAAAGGTTATATGGGAGAATCTTATGCCTTAGGATAATGAATTTGAAACTGTGCACAGATTCTAATCAAAATGAATAAAGAACGACGTTATTAGATTTTTCAAAGCTGGCCTCGAATTACGGTTTAACATTGTGTTAAACTTTTATGAAAACGCTGGCAAACTGGCTACTAATTGTTTATGACTGTTAACTTCCCGCAAAAATGAACAATATTTTGATTGTATAAAGGTGTTGCTATTGTTTTACTTTTAGGTACTTTACTGTAACTGGACGTAAATAAAAACAGCAGTGAAAAGCAGTGAAGCCTACCCGTGGTCGCTAACCGACACGGCGTAAAAAAGAAGTGGGAACAGTTTGTATACAGGATTAGCGTGTCAAGTCATTCAACTGTTTGAGTTTGTTAACACCGCTAATTTTTCTCTTTTTGTTTTATGTGTTTTAAAAATGAATAGCTATTGGTGTAATAGCGAAAGAAATTTCCAATCTGTACTTATCTAACCGAAGATTTTGGTACAAAACACGACAAAAATTGATGAATTTGAAATGGTAATATTTCGTAGAGGCTGGCAAAACTTTATTTTACCGCATATTGTTGGCGAAGTTTTCTTTAAAACCAGATGCAATTGTTCTTATGGTCTTTTTTAACCCGAATGTTGATTAGCACAGAATATCTTTATGCATTAAATCCGCCTATGTACCACTCTGTGTATGAAGTTTAAATAAATGTGTAGCTTTTCAACCGTATGTATAAATTCAGGAATCCCGACCGGTCGCATGAGATCGCGCTGTTACTGTTTTACTATTGTATCACTATCACTTCGCCTCCGAACGTTAAACACAGTGGACGTGTGTCGCGTGTCTGTGCTCTAAAATCTGTGATTGGTCGGTTATAGTTGATTTCGAATCCTTGTCACACCTTGCTTGGTCTTACCTGAGATCTCCTCCCACTGGGTGGTCTTAGAAAGGGATATCAATAATAGTGCTGTTGTCGATTCAAAATAACTTTGAAAAAGTGATTGTGATTCGCCGGATCCGAACCCTCACCTACCAGAGGAGTGACCCGAGCGCTTACGCATCGCGCCATCGAGATTATAACTACACCTCGCGAAATAACTGTGTGCTACGAGAATCTGACGTCGCTGCTGCTACGCCGCCATCGCACGTTGCTACGAGTGCTACGGCGTAGTTCCTGCTGCGGATCGACTACGAGAACGGCATCGGCTACGAGGTGACGCAGTGTTGGCTTGTTGTTGGCTTAGCGAAATACCGATTTATAATAATTAATACAACTTGCTCGCGAATTGCTACTAGCTTAAATCTTTTGAATTGCTATTTTAAATATGGCAGGGGTACAGCGCACACCACCGAATACGCCTAGAACACAGTTTAGTAATATTGGTGTAGCGGAAACACGATCGGAACCTGATATATCCACGGCCGTTTCTGAATGTGGCTATGTGAATACTAATAGATCCAAGCGCCCTCGCAATCAAGTCTCGCCGCAGGAAGAGTCCGATCACGAGAGCCCGCTTAAACTAGAGTTACAACTAGCGAAATGGAAGAAGGAGCAAGACAGTAGCATCGCGAAGCAGCTAGCAGATCAAACAAACCTAATAGCTAAGTTATCGTCGGATATTGGCGACATCAAGAAACAAAATAATCTGATACAGGCGTCCAATGCTGAAATCTGTAAGTCAAATTCTGGAATTATTCAATCACTGGAATTTTTCAACAAACAATTCGAAGACATGAAAGCGGAAGTTGAAACCCTGAGAAAAGAGCGACGTGAGCAACAGATATATATTGAAAATCTAGAGCAGAAGATAATAGATCTCCAGCATAAATCAAGATCTTCTGGAGTAGAATTGCGTAACATCCCGCAAGAAACTACAGAATCTAGCACTAATTTAATAAAAACAGTGTGTAACATTGGCTCAGTCGTTGGCGTACACATAGCTGAATCGGATCTGCGTGATATTTATCGACTTCCAGGGAAAGCCTCAACTACTCCACGTCCCATAGTTGCAGAGTTCTCTACTGTACAAACTAAGCAGTCACTCATCACGGCAGTACGTCAATACAACAAAGGTAGAGGAAAAGATGACAAATTAAACACCTCGGTCATGGGTATGCCGGGTGATCGTCGCCCGGTTTACATCGCTGAACACCTGCCGCCAAGTACCAAAAAGTTATTCTACCTTGCTAGAGAGTTTGCTAACAAAAATGCCTATAAGTTCTGCTGGATCTCCAACGGTAATATATTTTTACGAAAAATTGAAGGTGATAAACAAATTCTAGTTAGTTCTGAAAAATGCCTCTGTCGCTCTGAGAATCAAAATCAAATGTGACTAACACTTAATACTCTCTCTTCCCATTTTTATATCGTTTTCTTTTTTAGTTTACTTTTAATTTATGTTTTGAAACTATCTTGTGTAATTCTGTACCCATATTTACTTATTATATTAAGCTTGAATTGTCAACTTATAACGAAAAACTGCACAATCACACAAACAAAAATCATTATTACAACACATATTTATTATATACATTCAAAAGTTTTATCATATAAGCCTACGTTTCACACAAAAATATTAGCAAAAGGTCAAAGTAAAATTCCTAAAAATATATTAATGCATTTGCCTGCAAAGATACTAATAGTACCCAGTGCCATCCTAATGAGCTGTTTACATTACCATATACATTCAAAGATTAACCTTATCTTTTTATGTACAACAGTAGTTAGTTCCAATCTGAGACAGTTTCGACAATATTATTTTGTATCGTATTTCAATTACAATTCGATCTCTTTAATAATACAATAGCAACTGAGATAGATGTTAATGAGGCTGAGGTAAACTGCGTTCTGCTAAGCGACACCACACGTTGTTCGCAAGTGATTAATTACACTGATCATAAAACATCTCTGTCTATTTTAACTTTAAACATCAGAAGCATCCACTGTAACTTTGATTTATTTTTAGCGTTTGTTTCAGCACTGCAATTTTCAGTAGATGTATTCGTTCTCACCGAGTGTTGGACTTCTGAAAACAACCCTCCCCCGAATATTGACGGCTATGACACTTTTTGGACGAAAAATATAATAAACCAAAACGACGGCATAGTTGTTTATGTTCGTGAGGAAATAAGAGCAAAGTCGTATGAGCCCAATTTTTCTGAGGGCAACTGTCTTCTCATTAATATATCTCCTGAATACACCGTGTTATGTTCGTACCGTCCACCCTGCTTCAAAAACTTCACAAACTACATTAGTGCACTTGATCAAGTACTAGGCAACATACATTCAAAAAATATTATCTTTACTGGTGATATTAATATTAATACTCTTGATGATGTCAGTGGACAGGTTCAAAACTACCTTAACCTAATGGCTATGTACGGGTTAAGGCAAGGTATAACCAAACCAACCAGGCTTAACAATTGTTTAGACCATTTTATGGTCAAAACATCCAATACATGGCAAACAGTTGTTTTTGAGCAGCAATTGACTGATCATTCTCCTATTTTACTCTATATTAGCAATGCATCGGTTAATAAAAGTGCTATGAACTATAGCAAAATAATTATTAACTATGAGGAAATAAGGAATGACTTAATGAAAGAAACATGGGATAATTTATACACTACTATTGATGCGAACACGGCCGCAGAAATTGTAACCAATACACTACTGCAAACTATAAGTAAAAATTCACAAAATAAAATAATACAAAAAAAATACAAACCCTTAAAACCTTGGATATCGAAAGGAGTAATAAAATCAATTAGGAAAAGAGACAGACTACATGCTCACCACAAAAAAACACCGAGTGACGAGCGTATTAAACAAAGATATTTGGCTTACAGAAATGCATGCAATAAATTAGTTAAAAACCTAAAAAGACAGTACTACCAGGAAAAATTAGCGGAAAAGGGAAATATTAGGGAAACTTGGAAAATGGTAAGAGAGGTATGTAATATGAACACAAAAAAAGATAAACTCCATGAGATTTTAAATATTAAAAGTTCACCAGTGGACTCTCTCAACTCAGTCAATACTTACTTTACCACTGTAGGAGGAACCCTAGCAAACTGTATGCTTAGTAAATTCAGGAAATCAGAACGGGACTTGGCATCAATGGTGAGAACCAATAAATCACCACTAGTTTCAATGAGCTTGGTTCCGTCAGACCCTCAAGAAGTAACTAATTTGGTTCTTAGTATGAGATCACATTGTACTCCTGGTTGGGACAAAATTACTACGGATATACTTAAGCAAAACATCGCGTCTCTGGCTGGTCCACTTACTTACATGTGTAATTTAAGTCTCGAAACAGGTACTTTTCCTGCTATTTTCAAACGAGCTATAGTTTGTCCTATATATAAATCGGGTGCTAAGGATAATCCTACTAATTATAGACCTATTTCTGTTCTTTCAACTTTGTCTAAATTAGTAGAAAAAATTGTAAATAAGAGACTCGTGTCCTACCTGGAGAAAAATAAGTTACTTGGAGAGAATCAGTTCGGTTTCAGGGAAGGAAAGTCCACTGAAGACGCTGTTCTCAAGTTAAAGACGAGACTAACCTCGCACATTGATAAGGGTGATAGATGTGTTGGTGTCTTTTTAGATCTTCAAAAGGCTTTTGATACGGTTTCCACAAAAATACTACTGACAAGGCTTGAAAACATGGGTATACGAGGCATGGTATTGGACTGGTTTAGTGACTATCTGTCGGACAGAACCCAGGTCATTCGTGTGGATGGTTATGAGAGTAACAGCGGCCAATGCACGTTTGGAGTTCCACAAGGAAGTACTCTTGGGCCCACCTTATTCTTAATTTATGTTAATGACCTGTTCAATATAACTTTGCCCAACGTGGAACTCCTTATGTTCGCTGATGATACAGTTTTAGTTTTTCATGGAAAGACCTGGGACATAGTTCGAGAGGAGACTGAGGACGGATTAGCGAAAATTACAAAATGGCTAGAAAATAGTCTTCTTTCACTCAATACCTCTAAAACCAAATATATTTGTTTCAGCAAGTCTCATCTAACAAATCCAGATCCAAACTTCACTATAAAAATACATATGTATCCATGCAACCGCACTGTTGATCGGTCTTGCTGCACGTGTGAGTTAATTTCGCGTACCACTACTATTAAATATCTAGGGATAGTAATAGATGAAAGACTTGACTGGAGCGCTCACACAACTATGCTAGCTGGCAGGATTAGAAGAATGATTTATATATTTAAGAACTTACGGAGTGTGGCAACCTTCAAACTTCTAATCCAATCTTACCGAGCTTTGTGCGAGTGCCTGGTCAGGTACTGCATCTGCGCTTGGGGTGATACGTACAAAAACCATCTGATGATAGTAGAAAGGGCGCAACGAGCAGTACTAAAGGTTATTATGCGCTTACCCTTTAGACACCCAACAGTGAATGTCTATGAAAGGGCAAATGTACTGTCAGTTAGAAAACTCTTTGTGCTTGAGATGTTGATAAGATATCACAAAAACATCGTGCCTAACCTACCTATTACAACGAAACGAATCAATAGCTGCCCTATACCGCGTGCTAGGACGGCCTTTGCAAGACGACAAATTAATGTAATTGCTCCTAAAATTTATAATGTTTTCTTAAAAACTAATAAAGAATGTAAAACATATACCGTCCATAAATTTAAAACCAATTTGACTCTTTGGCTAAAACAATTAAATTATGATGAAATCGAAAAACTAATTTCAGGCAAATAAGTACTTACACACAATTCAAAACATACACACTCTACAAAATGTTTAATTGTAAATGTAGACTTAAGGATTTATCTTGTTTTATAACCTTAGTTTTAAAGTATTTTTGACATAATAATGTACTTATGAAAACTGGCGAAGACACTGGTCCTTATGATACAGTTAACACTAGTTTATGGACCAGGGGATTCATACTTATGTAAAACTTTTATGTCAATAAACTTTTATTATTATTATTATTATTATATTATTATTGTGTCTCGTTTCGCGGGTATGTGATAGGTTAATGAATTATGATTAAATACCTCAAGAGATTTCTTCGCTTGGCTCGATTCTCCCGCGCAAGATCCGGTGTTTCTTTCCTTTCCTCCTCCTCTTCTTTAACGTCATGCGGAGTCTGTTTTGTTTCCTCTTCCTTCTGCTTTATTTTTTGTAAAACACGGCTTGATGTTCTTCTCGGCGCTAGCTCTAACAACCTTAAAAATACATTAAGTTTCAATTAGTATTTTACAAAATAAAATGGCTGTAGTGATATTGTTATACATAGTTCATCGTGACAAAGAACAGTCTTAGTATCAACCAAGGTGATGCACGCAATCAATACTAACAGTATTTAGTCGCGGACGCTCGCGGTTTTCAAAAATAGAAACAGTTTTAATTGAATAAAGTCCTTTCAGTTATAGCAAGTTTGTATTACCTCGACAAACTATAGGATTCATTCAAAATGTTGGCGATGCGTTAATATCGTTCAGGATTAAATTAGAATTCGTTTTGTAACTATAGTTAGTCTTAAGTTTAATTTGGACAAAAAATCGTACCCCTAACTTTATGACGTTAGCAAGTTCTCAGAATGAGTATCAGACCACCTAACTACTTAATATAATATCTTCTATACAAAAAAATTGTTAAAATCCAATATTTTTCAAATTTTGGTATGCTTTTGGCATATAAAATCGCTAATTGCTATATATTCAAAAATAACAAAATCGCCGATGCTTTTTGCAGTATTTCAAAGGTGGTAGGCGAAGCGCTAGCTATAAACTGCAAATAGAATTTGAAGTTTCACATTTGAATACTTAGTTTCGAAACTAAATACTATCTTTCCAAAAAATATATCCCTGAAATAATACAGTTCTCATGCTAATTATAATAACTTCGCAATTGATACAGGGCTTATTAAAAAAAAAGCTAACATATTAGGTATATTAAAGCTGTTTATAAGGTCCTCCACCGCTAACAGTAGACAAAGCACATCATCTTTCATCAATCAACATCAGCAGAAAGCAATATAAGGCGCCAAATGAACTCGCATAATTCAAATCTACAGTGACAATTTGCTTCAAGCAAACTGGAAAATCGATACTGTAGAAATAATCAAGTCATTATTTCCACTATCGATAGTAAGTTGTCCACTGTAGCTTTGGTATACGTGACATTTCCGTAAAATCGATACAATATTCTAAAATTAGTATCTCTAGGTTAGACCTAGTGTGTCGCGCGCGCAGTAATAATTTATTCAGATTCTATTAAGTTCGAGCGGCGCCACCATATTTAGCAGAATGTTGCATAACAGCTCCTGTTTTGTACGGCAAAGCAATATTTCTATCTCTAATCCCTTATTCACAAGGTCTCTACTAGTTCCTACTAGTGCATATTCTGCTGACAGACTTATCAAACTAGAAAGAGGATACTCAATCTTAGATTATTTCATTCGAGACATAATAAAAAAATCTTGCTACTAGTGGAATTCAAGCTGAATAATACCCAACCACCACATAGGATCAATATCGAAATCGATCCACGAATCGCAAAAACAATTTAATTAGAATAAAGAGAAGCACAATATGATGAGCTAATTCAATATTTTTTATATACCAATATATACACATCATATCAAGCAATAGCCAGCTCAGGCATATAGAACAGCCAATATCATGTTCCAACAGACCCCTTTTTTTGTTTTCGAGGGGAAACCTTTTATAAGACGCCCGGACTTTGGGGATAAGTCTGGGGAGTGAGAGATTTTTACGTTACTAAAAGAACCCCTGTGATCACCATCACTTGCACCAATCTATACTACGTAAGTCATAACAATTTAGGGCGAGAGCACAAAAACGGGTCCAGCCAGTTTCATCTGTAAGTTTTTTGATGTACATAAAACTGCATAAGTATTGTTTTCTTTGAGAAATTTTAAACCCTCGGCCATGTCGCCTGGCAGTGTGCTCTGGTCCTATTCTTTTAGGTCGCTTTGGGAGCAGCAAACATACCATATTCCCATATTATTTTACATCATTCAACTTAAGTTATTAACTATTCGCGAATTGCAGAGTTGAGTGTCATGTTCCAATTGCATAGGCTTATAACAAGTATTATTTATTACAATATTTTCTTACAATAATTTTCAGTTTTTAAAAATGTTTAAGTACCTATTTTTTACAATGAGTGATCAAGAATGACTATATAATTATGACTCCAGTACAAGCATAGTTATCCAAAACATTGTTAATATTATGTCATAAGAAATGAATTATGTTAGTGTTTGGTTTAATATTATGATATTGGATTACTACTATCAAAATTGTACACGAATCCTATTTAAGTTTACTTTTAAATGTTACTAATTTGTTATGTTATGTTACTAATTGTTATGAAGGTAGACATTACTGGCAATCTGTATGATCTTGTATATTCTATACAATACCTGGGTAATGTATAGAATACCTAAAACATTTGGGAATGTATGAAATATGAATTATTTTATACTGTGCCTGGATAAAGTACACAATACCGAATGTGTAGCAGGAAATGTATGTAAAAGAAAACAGCAGAGAAGAAGATTATGTAACTTTAGGGCACCCCAACCCGACAGGTTAGGTTAAATGGCAAAGGCGGGAATGGTGCTAACCTTTGCCTTTGTGGTTATTATTTTATAACCACTTGGGAATAGAAACCTTACTTTTAACCCCGTAGACAGAAATAGGGCCTTAGTACTTGTAAGAAAGTTACATTATGTTACTTATGGTCAGAAGATTTTAATTTCACGTATATTTTATTATGTACCTAGGTCAGCCTTCTAACCTTACTTGTCCGTGTCGGGGAGCCCAAAGATTACGTCAATTCTTTCCTTGCTCTCACTCATCACACATTGATTTTTAACAGGAACATGTTTCGTTTGTCCATCATTTTACATAAATATAGGTTGGTTAGCATTGATAAATATAAACCAAAATATATCTATTTTTCAGTGTCAGTGCACCAGCATGTATTCTATACAATCCCTAGGAATTATATAACTTACCTAGAAAAAGTATGGAAAAGACAGTAATATTTAAAATATTTTAAACATAGCTTGGATGCCCCACATATTCTATACATTACCTAGGTATTGTACAGAATACCCAAATAAAATTATACAGATTGTCAGTAACACAAAGGGAGTTAGTATTAGCACAACCGTTGACTGGACCAATTGGGAGAAAAAATTTATAGCGACACAGGGAGATGATGTTGGCTCATGATATATTATTTGTGAAAATTCTATAAGCGTTGAGAAATTAAAGAAATCACACGCTTTTTAAGTAATTTTTCTATCCTATATATCATGCAAAACGTTGTCGCTTGCAACAGCACTATTGTTTGAGATTTAAACAATTTACTTTTGCGGTTTCTAGATCTCATGAATTGGAATGAAGCATATGTAGTCAAATATCTTATTATGGCTTCATTAAATGTGATGTTTGATATTATTGTCACTCATATATTAATGTAATTCTATTGTCTACTTATAGCTTTAATTGAACTAATAATTCAAACATAATTTTTTGCTGAGAATGAGTCTTAACTACAATAGCTAACTTCTTTTACAATAATGATATTAAAGAACTGTTCAAACTGAGGCTGTGGTGTGGTGTATAATACGAATTTAATGAGAATGGCGTGATTTATTTGGAAAAATGTTATTCAGGGTAAACTGCGAAAGGGCGCAAGACTTGAAGGTATAAGCATTATTTACAAACAAAATACACAAAAACGCGTTCCCGCGCGGTTTGTTTGGCGCTGATTGCCGCGCGTCGTCGTAGAACCTACTGCACCATATGGTTAGCTTTATTTCAGCCATCACTCAATGATTATGAACCTAATATATAAATAATTGATAATAGCAAATACAGGATCACTTGATTGATATTATAGATATTAGTGAAAGAAAATAAAGCTACTTTCCACTTGCCAGTGATTTAGTAAAAAAAATTAAAATTTGAAATGATGAAGGTTTAACATATTGTAGAGAAACCAACTTGGATTAGAATGTATTGTCTGCTTTCATAGATCATATATCAACTTAGTACTGCTGACAATTATACCATGTTCCTTTAGAATCACTCAAACAAAATTTACATGCATTATTAGTAATAATCTCTTCTATCAATCAAGTTACCCCATAACAGTTAAATGTAAATAAACTCACCTCTTTCGTTGTAACCGTTCCTTTTCTTGAAAAAGCCTAGGTATTTCAGGCAAGAAGTTTTGTGATAATGAACGGTACAGCTCTTTCTCAACCTTGCTAGTCGCCTTGCTGAACTTCTCTGTCAGGTGGGTCCAGTCTTCTTCAGTAAAACAAACCACTTGCCACACACGCTCAGTATCCTCGTCATCGAGCCAATCATCACCATAGAACCAGCCACGTTTCTTGTTCTCTTTATTTTTTTTCTTTTTATTTTTGCCTTTCTGTTTTTTCACTATGTCTTCCCGATATAATCTTGTGCCATAGAAGTACCAGTATGCTGAGTAGTTGTCATCCCAGCTGTAGTAAACATTTGCTAAATTACTTTAACCACTCTGTTATAGGTTGTTCAGTAAGTAATTGCTACACAATTTGGTGAAGTAACAAGTAACATATGAGATTATTGAATAAACATTCAAACACTTACCCAAGAGGCTCAACTCTTAAACTTTCGGCTTCAAGGTTTTTAAATAAATCAAAAACATCATCGGCATCTAATCGAAAATCACATAGTGCATACAATATCTCAACCTTGGTACGTAGGGGCAAAAACTGGAAGTCAATGTCTGTGTTGAATGGGTTATATCTCCCTGTATCTGTACATTTTCTTCTAAACAACCGCCTCAAGTACATCTGTAAATAACAAAAACAATTTAAGAAAAAAACAGTAAGGGCTACCTAAATAAACTATTAGTATACCTAGTGCTAATCAGTTACCTGATAATTAAAGGCAGAGATGTCATTGTTGCCCAAACAGCCATTCAAAAGACGAACTATCAACTCAGTGAGCAGAGAACTGGCGGATTCTTCGGTGCCATCAGTCAAAAGGGCTTCTTCTAATTCCTGAAACACAAGAAATAATGTTGAATGTAGTTTGTTGAATTGCATCAGCGCGTATTCCATCATGCAAGTCGTAGCTACTTACTTCAATGTCAAAATCCAAAAGGTTGAATGCAGTTCTGAATAAAGAACAAAAGTACGCGATGCTGGGCACTTCCCACCATGACTGAATATCTAGAAACCGTGAGAAATTCATTCAGACATCACTTTTAGGGATACTGTCTTCGAAAAAATCATGCAATTGATATCCCGTCTTGTGAACCCACCTAAAATACCAATGAAAGATGGAAACATAACCTAAAAACGATACGCTTTCACTGTTTGCTTCTATATGATTACAAAAACTTCATTTTCAAGATATAAGCATATTTTAACAACGATTACTCATCAGTTTAATACTTTAAATGAAACAGTAGAGAAGAGATACGAATATGCGTTGTGTATATCGAGACACAAACGCCATAACAGTTTACAAGTTGTACATACAAGTGAATCACTTTTATATGTAAAATTTTTAAAAGGTGTTGTTATTGCTTTGAACATATTAAATAGACGTGTTTATTTACCTTCCATTTTATGTACCTTAACTTTTAATTCATCACTTACATTATTATATTAATAAAATAAATAGAACTAAAACGTTCTTAAGTTTAACGGAAGTTTGTTCTTTTTTTTACTCTGTGACCCAACTAAGGACCTAACTACATCGACTACGCTGTTGGGTACACATAAAATGTTTTACAGATTTTGCTGTAATAATTATGCAACTTCTAAATACAAATAATATTTCAAAACTTTACATATGCAATTTGCTCTAGTGTCGATATTCTCTTATTGCGTTTTCTAATGTATGAGTTATGAGAATGATGAATTAACCATAAAACAATTCAGGCAAAAGTAAACTTATCCCGACTCGCTCGGGTATCAAGTTTACAATTTTGCCATTGTTGATAATTTTATTATAAATAAAATAATGCAATTACTGGCATTAATGTTACTGACCAAACCCTGTCTGAGATAATAGTGTTTTTAAATCTGATTATCGTTTAAAAAACATTTAACTTATGTCGTAATATCATTAATTTTAGAGACCGCTTACAAGTTTTCAAAATATAAAGATATAAACTATTCGAGATATTTTTGACAGATTGCGATTCAGATGCGAAGGCAATGGTTATGATAAATTAACCTTCAAAGAAATCAAAATTATTTCTTAAAAAGGGCATAACAAGTGGCGTTGCTAACCAAGAGGAACATGGGGTACAGGAACCACAGGCTGACAACGCGTCTGTCTGAACAACCCTAACAAGGCTGGAGATGGGAACGGGAAGCGAAAATTAGTGTAACTACATCGATAGTAAATTCTCAATAAATGAGAAGAAACTACACTTATTTTGTTAATAAAGCCTATCATTCATAAAATATTTAATTATGTTTCAGAGAATAAATATAACAAAAAAAAAGTTGACTAAACTTAACCATAGATTCTTATAAACCTCTATCATCATCAAAGCGTCGATCATCGACATATTTTTTATCTCACTCGTTTCTCGTCTGACTCTTTCTTGCTTGAGTGTCTTGAATGTGACATGGCGTCCATCAAGATATATCACGGCCTTCTGTAAAACTGTTTTTAATGACAGTGGTTTCATTTTGCATTTTATTACTGAGGCCGTAATAAATCGTACATTTGCATTGATGGTAATGCATGCAAGGAAACCTCAGCGAATAAGTGATGGGTATGATATGGTTTTGAATGCTTCGGCTTTACAGTCTGTAGATGGCGGTCGCCGATTTGAGTTTTGCTGTAATTTAGGTGAATGTAATAAATATTTTTATCTGTTTTCAGGTACTTTGAGAAGCATCAGTCCCATCCGTATCAGGTAAGATCCTTCCTCATGCTGTAAACTGATGCAGGAGCATTTCCAAAGATGATGGGTTAAACCTCGCTTGAATTAT
This sequence comes from Mythimna separata, assembly GCA_030763345.1. Classification (NCBI taxonomy): domain Eukaryota; kingdom Metazoa; phylum Arthropoda; class Insecta; order Lepidoptera; family Noctuidae; genus Mythimna; species Mythimna separata. The sequence continues at coordinate 11,675,911 of CM061167.1, read as the reverse complement.
GTACCTCCACTCGACGTAATAATTGATCCCGAGTATTCTTTTCCTGTTTTTATCAACCACATTTGACCTATGGAAACTATTAATATATTTACAAGAGTTTCGTAAAGTAAAATATTTCTTTACAATACTAAATTATTTCTCGATTATGCTTCACATAATCGAATTATAGGTATGATCTGTAAGTACTTGTAAAAAGGACAATATTCCATTTAAACAAACTTTCTTTTACGAAGTTCTTGTAACTATTTTTTACTTGTTTAGTGTAAATAACAATGACAATGACACTCCAACATGTAACTTTCCTTGTTTACTTGTTTAAACCAGCAGCCAAATGGCTTAATTGGTATCAAACTGGTATTTCACATTACATTGTGGATGTTTAACTTATAAACAAACATTTTATGTACTGCTAATTTTGTGAACTTTTTTATTATTGTTTACCTTCTAGTTGTTTATGCTCACATGGACACAAAAATAGTTTGAAAAAATACTCAGGTCAATATAAGTTAAAAAAAAAACAATAAATTGTACTATAATATTTCTAAAAGTTATACAATTGATTGTTGTTGTTAATCATAATACTGAAAATTTGTTTTCTTTGAACAGAAATACAATTCAAAAAGTGAAAGAAGGACAGCCAATGAATATGTCTCTTCTGAAAACCGATACACTCCTCTTCGATCCCCTAATGGTAATGTGTCAGCACATGGTCACAACACACACTCCAGTCAGTCGGGCCATGGACACCACCACTACAGTCACGTGGCCGATGACAGAGGATATCCATCATCCAGGAATGCCTATCTGCAGAAGGGTTCTGAAAAGGAGAGAGATAGAGACTACAAATCCTCTAGGAATAAGTATACAGGTAAGATCTCTTTATCTTTCAGATGATATCTGCTTCTATAAAAAAGTGAATAAGCTACTTTTGCAAAACTTCCTTATTCTAACTATAATCACAGACTATTAATTGGCAATTATTAAAATTATAAGTTCATATTGTATTTGTAATAATTATAATAAAGTACATTGCTCAAGTAGGTAATTGCAGCTGATTGCTTTTACTATGCTCATGATTGCAGATGCTTGCATACTGATGTTTAATTTTAAGTTAGTAGGTATTGGAAAGTTACCAGCTTTATGGACAATTATTTATCCTTAAGTTAATTTTAGTTAATTTTCAACCTCTTCTAATAATGGCACATAACTACAAAGCTGGGCTATTTAAATGTTTAATTCAAAAGTTAAATTAAAGTTTCAATAATTGAGTCAGAAAATTATTATTAAGTAATAAAAACAATACTTACCTAGTATAAAAGTAAAAACTATGTACTTCCTTTGCAGCTTTGCTCAATATGCAAAACTAGTGTGAAAGTCCATCATAGTTCTTTTAGTAAAACTTTACTTAAAGCATTGCACTGCGATTGATTCACTAGAACAATTACTGTGTGACTAAAGCGAATGGAAACTATACATAAGTTTATAAACAATAAGATCATGCTGAAGTAGTAAATGATTGAATTCAATCATTCACTATTTTGAATGAAATTAATAGGTATTTTATATAATTTTCAGATAGTGTCAGATCACCGAAGGAACGTAGCAAAGACAGTGAACGAGAAAGAAGTAATCATGAGCGAAATGAACCTGATAAAAAGAATAGGACTAGTGGCATGAACATTAGTGTTAGTAGGAGTAGTAAATATGACAAGAGAAGTGCACCTTCAGCAAGCGTTTCTGGCCGTGAGTGGTCAGAACATATTAGTTCATCAGGGAAGAAGTATTATTATAACTGTATCAGTGAAGTGTCACAGTGGGAAAAGCCTAGAGAATGGGACTCCAGGAGAACTTCATCCAAAGATTCAACATATTCATCCAGAAGCAGTAAGTGAATTATTATTATATTATTGCCATTTTCAACACATACTTTTTTTTTAAATGTTGGCTCCTATTTACACCCACATTAGATAGTAGAAGCATGTAGCTAGATATACATGAGCTAGATACTTCTACTATCTAGTGTCTACTATCTGCTGCAAATTATTCTCATATAAAGTCAATATAGTTTAGAAACAAGAACATTCAGAATTGTTACCGTTACATTGTTTATAGGGGCTAAAGTGCACTGTCTTGTCTAGGCCAGTTTCTGATCATAAAGTAACAGATAAAGCAGCTTTCCTACAATAACTCAAACAATGTTTATATAAAATAGTAAAAATATTTAAAGTCAAAACTTGACCAAATTACTTAGTGATATTTGAGGGTATTAGTTAGACTTGTCTGGAGGGAATAGTTTTATGGAGATGCAACATCATAATTCTGGTTGATCTGAAAGAGGGAGGGAGATCTCTCTTTGATGTGAGGCCAGAAAGACGACACGGCGTCGTCACCTTCCGAAAGACCAGATATAGGAAGTACGAGCAATTCCTGCACCGTATTCGTGCGGAAGAAATGTCCGGCCAGAGGACACGGTGAAGCGTACGGTAAAAGTAAGCTCCGCCAGAGCACAGCTGTGTTCTCGTGAGGAGAACGGCGGCACCGACCTCTCGTACAGGCCATGGTCCGGAGCGAAAAGGTAGACGTACGTCTCTTTCCGCGAAGCAGTAAGTTTCAAAAGTGGCGATCCAGCGCGATTCCTCGCGATCCACGATCCACGCGATCCCGTCCCGGATTTCTAGTCACCGTAGGCGTGGGCTTAAGGACGGCGAACAGTGGGTAGCTCGCTGCCCGTAACGTCCGGACCGAGCCCGAGTCATAGTATTCCACGCGCGCCTTAAGGAAATGTCAGCAAAACATAAGGGCCCAGCAGGCTCAAAGCTTTCTCGGGCCATGGTTTATGTGAAAGTGGACTGGGGGCCCTGGAACGAAGGTAAAGATGGACCAAGATGGGGTTTTAGTCAGTAAAGTATCACACGCCCTCCTGCTCCGCTTAAGAGCGGGAGAAGTTGTTGGATGATTTCCCTCCAAAAAAAAGTTAGACTTTCAAATTAGAAGTGAAAGCAGAAAACATTGAAGTTGCTGTAATCACAGTATTTCATTGTAGGTTACAAAATGTAAAACGTAATAATACAAGACAAACAAAATGGCATAATATTCAAAAAACTCTATTTTTGTAATTGTGTCCATGCATGTTATCTTTTTATCAGCAAGTAAATGCAGCTGTACTCAATGAATGCACATTGTAGCTTCATTCTATAAAGGAAAAGGAGAATGCACTACCATTATTCAATAAAGGTTGAAGCTTGTTCATCTTGATCAATAAACTAGCTGTATAGGGGCGTTCTAATGCTATCTTTGTTATCAGAACTGTTTGCAATTTAGGTCAACTTAAAAAAGTACAGAACATTGTGAATTTGTTTATAGTACTAAGATATTGATGTTAAGGTCTGCTTAGGTAACTAAAGACCTCAGTTGCTTTGTTGAGGTCCTATGTGGATAGACATTAGCAGTTGTATTTACGTATTTTTACTTACCTTCATTTTACTAAGACGAATTTTAATGTTATTTAGTTGCAAATGTCATTGGGATAACCCTTGCCAAGTAGAACAATTTATCAATTGATTGGTCCTTGTGGAATAGACATATAAATTTCACATCTATCTACAGTTCTCATACTGACTATTAGTACTTGAAAGACAGTGTCTTTCAAGGCCTTGTATTTTAGGATAGTACAGTTAGTATCAAATTCTTTATTGTTGTTGTAGCAGATATTTAAAAGAGACTGTGATCCCTTTGGTGTTTCTTCTCAGGGTAGTCAGTTAGGAAACACCGGCCTCATCTAGTAAAAAAAAATGCCAGCAAAAAAAATCTCCATCAGATCTCTGCTTATTTTGTAGTTTGTGAGGTCAGGGAACTTCCTCCATATTTCTCCAGGTAGTGATCAACTCACTAGCCAAGTCCTTTCTATTTATATCATCATCTTTCACACAATCTATTTATCATCTCTGTAGTCTTCTTTACCCATGATGTGTTCTTCACTCATTGAAGTATGTAACCAAAATTCCTTTGGAGGGCTATTTCTGTTGGGATTCATAACATTTCCTTCTTCACATGAACTTTATGACCACTAAATTGAAATTATGCCACATTCGTTAATTCGAAAAAATTGGTAGTATACCCTCAATTAATTGAGTTTTTTGTTTTGTGTAGAACAAGATATTATTGTATCTTTCTATTGTCTCTTCATCACCTCATGACCATCTTGGGGACGCGTAGATGTATCGAGTTGAAATTAAAACTATATACTCAGATCTGCGATCCCTTGATTCTGTAGAAAAATCGAACTTTTAAGAAAGCACAAATAAGATACGGCCGTTTTTGTCGCACGAAACCGTCACTCACTTGGGGATCAACGACACGGGATCAAAATTCATAGAATAGTTCCCGTTGACCTCGAATCCTGAAGTTTTGCATAGAGCAATGTCTCATGTAAATTGTAGTTATGTCAAAAAACCTTTTTTGCCATTCGGAAAAATCTTCGAAACTCGACTCGAGAATTGAACAATTTACATAAGTTAATTTATACGGAACCCTCAGTTCGCGAGTCCGACTCGCACTAGCCCAGTTTTTTGAGGTGAGAAATCGTCAAATGACGTGAATTTTCCCGCGCTAGGATGGAGCGAGAGTGCGTCTCAGCCTTTTACTCGCTTCTTACTTCGCTCGCATTACTACTTCGTCCAAGAAGGTGACTTTCCCATTCCCTCTTCTGGACCGTGGGCTGAACCAAGGCCGGACGCGAGAGAAAATAGGAAGCAGTCGCCTCCTTGTAACGCCTCCTTCTGATGCCCTCTTAACAACCATCCCAAAAGATGTGTTTCACACGCCAGGGCAACCAAAAGGTTAACATAAACGGTCGTATATTTATTTTTTGTTACTTTACAAGTTTGATTTTCGCTCGTGACAGCCACACGGGTCGATCTTCTAGGTTAAGACCTCTTGCCAAGGTTGGTTTGTGGATAGGTGACCATCTTAACATACCGAGTTTTCGTCGTGCCTCGGCTAGCATGTTAAGCCGCAGGTCCCGGCTGTCATTTGTAGGTCTTTGGCACACGTTACGGATAGTCAGAATCCAGTAAATCTGACTCCAGTATTGCCATGAAGTACCGTGTTACCCCTGTTAATGGGTTGTGGAGGTCTGGTATGCAGCCTCTCCCCGTAAAATACTGGTATTCAGCTAAATCCGGCTTGACTGGACGCCGACCCCAATATATTTGGGAAAAGGCCAGGTAGATAATGACCTTACAAATTTGATTTTTACATAGCTTCAAGAGACCTCTTAGGTTTTAATTATAAGTTTATAACTCAATACCTCCACGCGTTCACGAAATAAAGGATTTGACAGACTGACAAACAGACAACAAAGTGATTCTATAAGGGATCCGATTTTTCCTTTTTGAGGTCCGCAACCCTAAATAAATACAGTTTAACCGAATTTAGAATATGAATATTGAAATTTAAAATACACTAGGTAAAATTCAGGAATTGCGGGAGTGCAATACCTGTCATTTGATTTGTTAATTTTACAAACAAGTTAGTGAACCTCATTAATTGTTATCTTTGTCTGATTATTTAGTGACATCCGAATGCACTCCTGAAGGTAATATTATTGTGTGCTTTTGAAATAACGCGGTTATCGATTGTTGGTGCGCAACAATGCGGGTGTGTACTGAGCAGGGTGATTGTTTTCTGTATACAGTTGACGCGACGAGAGAGCAATGCGAGGCTCGGACTTCGCATGGGCGGCATCAGTACGTGGAAGTGGTCCCTGGCGGGGTCTCCGGTGCAGCGGCAGACCGCCACCACCAGTCCGAACTGAAAGCGCCTTACGACATGCACTTGACGGGTAAGCCGTTCAGCTTTTCTTCTTTCACAATTATTTCAATGTCTCCAAATCTATCTCAAAGGTTTCAAATACACAAATCAATATATAAAAAATCAGCTTTAAATGTCTAAATTACAATTCAATTTCAATTAAATTCATCTTTAAAGCATCAGGTGTTAAAGAATGTTTTGCGAACAGCTATGTCCTACCCTTGGGGTGTACAATAAAATATAGGTATAGTGGGTTTACATACCTACATGTAGACAATAATATACAATACAATACATTACATATGATTAAACTATGGGGGTATTCGGAACAGAGTGTAAACTTCGGCAAATCTCCGTTGAATACGGAAGCTCATCCGACCAGACGAATGTTTTCGTCTGGCCAACTGCCCGAGAGATGATTTTGAGATGTTGTATGAGTCCCGCGGAGAACTCTGATTGCGTGATGCAGGATATCAACAAACAAACAAAAAAGTAGTTTAGTTCATATGTGTCGCAATAGATGTCGCCACATGACCATTCAATATTTGCTGAAGTAACAAAACACAGTTCTTAAATGCAAGGAGAGAGTTCATCACGTTTAAGACGCACCATGTACCCACATAAAACGCATCATCAGTTCAGGATCCAAGCAGATTGTATTCTGACAGCGATTTGTCGATAAAGATGTCTTTTGTTCACTATTACATAGTTCATGGAGTGTCTTTTTAAATTAACTCCTGTAGGCCTTTGTATAACTTTCGTACACAAAGTGTGGCTTGTTAGGAACTGAGTCGCTCTTGATGCCGTATACGTGTTCGATATTTAAATAGGTCACTGTTATTTTTAACAGAAACAGCGACTGCAAAAATAATATAGACACTTTAATGACAACCTAAACTTATAGGAATACACTTAAATAATACTTGTGTTGATGCTGTTTAGGACGAGACAAGAGATCAAGTTCCAGATCGGGAAGACGGGAAGTTGAAAAAACTAGTAAAAGAACGAATAGTGCCTCTGAGAGGTATTGGAATAGCAGTAGAGACGACGAAGTGCATGATCGAACTAGACCAAAACATTCGGCGACTCCACACGACGGCAAAGGTGAAACATTCGTCTAATTATGTGCTATATTTTATTTGCAAAACTATATGTTAATAACAGTATTTTTTGTCATTAGATGGACAGTCGTTACAAGACATGGACATCTCTCCCGATAGGAGTACGCCGCTCTCTGAGAATTCGTATGGAGCAAGAGAAGCAACTGCTGCCGTACGGAATAACGCAGAGAATAATGCAGTTCCGCCTGTTGTTGTACTGGATAACTCGAATCAACCGGTATGTTTACTTACCTAGTATGATGGCTGAATTTGTATAGTCTCTAGAGCTGTTGATTGTAATTTATTGTCGAATATTACAGAGTGGGTCGTTACTGGCAGCGGCGTTACCGCGCATCGTGGCAGTTCAGCCGCCGGTGACGATACCGCCTGCCAGCAACAACGGCGCGACGGCGTCGCCCATCTGCGACGGGACGCGCAGCGGTTCAGGCACGCCGCACCGCGACCCGGGCCCGCCCACGCCGACGCACTCGGAGAACACAGACCCACACGCACCACCACTACACTTAGATACTGCGTTACCTAGAAAAAGTAAGTTTTCGAAAGTTCTCTTTTTGTTTCTTGTGATATTAGGATCTTTACTGGAAGCTTATCCAGTCCCGTGTTGCGCCACCGCGAAGTTTCTAGCTATATTTTTGTATTGTATTGTACTAATAATAAAAGGCCTTAAAGTGCCTTTACAGATGTCTCAATATCTTAAAGTACAGGAGATAAAATAAATAAAACAGTTTTTAGAACATAGTCTCAATAAACAAACAGCTGCTAGAAGCTAGTCTTCTGATAAAATGTAGAAAACAGTGGGGATGTAATAAAAACCAAAAATTGCTGAAGTGACATGGAAATTATGAACAGATGGTTGAAATATTATAAAGAATTTCTCAATGAGGAATTCCCAAATGGAGATCCAGCAGCCTACAAATGGACTTATTCCCAAAGTAGACATAGCCGAAGTCAGCCTTGCTGCCATTGGCTAAAATGAAAAGCCAGAGATACCAGTGGAAATTTGGTAACGGCTTGGCCTGATAGCCATAGCCTGGCTGTCTATTACTAAGCGCATTCTTGAGTCATTGCCAGAGTTACTTTCCCTATTTTATAAAAACAAGAGTGAAATTGACCTCACATACACTTAAAATATGGAAACGAAACATTAATAAATGTCTCACTAATATTTCTGTAATATCTCCTAATCAGCTTGGCTTTAGAGCATCTAGATCAACCACTGATGCTATCCAAACAATCAAAATACTGATGATAAAATAGGACCAACAAATTTTATAATGTATACCAATATTATACATATAAAACAGTAGGAACATACCTTCAACATGAATTTATTCGTTGTCTCCACATTGGTGAACAAATGCCCCGCTGCCCCATGATCCCGAGCAAGGAGGAATTTCAGGCGGTCGTCTCCTTCTGTGATGCAGTATTGTTAGCGAAGATGTCTGCAAAACCGTAGGGTTCCAGCAGGGTTGATGTGCACTGGGGCCATAGGTCGTCCGAAAGGGACTCACTCATTGGTCCTGGAACCCAAGGCAAAGAAGGAACACAGGAGTGAAGTTTTAATCAATAAAAGTCAGACATACCTTTTCGTTTCACCCTAGAGAAGGAGAAGACATTGGATGAAAAAAAGATCTCTCCACATTTTTGCCACTTATTTCACTAACACAATCAGAAACTATAAGAACTAACAACTGACGAAAGCTCACATCTCATGTACACAAAGAAACTGGCAACACCAAAAAACACAGTAATAGAATATTTACGTAAAGGGATGGAGTCTCTTCCTCTTATTACAGACTCATAATAAATTCATATGCAAATTACAATCATCGGGTAAATATAATCATTGAAAAATAAATACTTAGTTGAAATTCAGAGTTACAGTTATTATATTATATATGTGCATAGTTATTTCACCAAGGCGAGATGGTCTTTAATGTATTGGATGTTTAAAAACGAAATAAAAAGTGTACATGAACAATTGAACATACAGAAACAAGATTGAAAATAATAATGAAATTCATGGGCTTAAAACTAAGTAAATGCAGCGTATAATGTGAACTGACGTGTTCAAAATGTATTTATGTGCTCCAACTGCATGAATTTTCTCTTGAGTCGTATTTTTGTGGAATATTAATAGTGTGGCCTCTTTATCAAACATAGCATTGGATTGCGTTGAATAAAACAACGAACTTTTAAATGATGCTCACGTTGACTGTCACGTTGATGTATCGGAAAAGGCTCTCAGTGTGGGTTGAATCAACTTCACAATTGTTCAAATGACGTCACAAATAAAGATAACTTTAACCGCCGGAATTCGCAGTGAGCAGTTATAGTTGCGTTTAAAAAAGATACTAAACAATGACGTAAGTCTGTTTATCATCTGCTTCGTATTTTAACTAATCAAAATTTCCTTTGGATTAAAATAAAGTTCTGTTCTTAGTGAAACACAAATTTTATTAGGAATATTTTTTCTTTCACTACTTATATAAATTTATCACTTCCATCCATCCATTGAGGTTGAAGTCATAGATCGTAACCAGCATGTAGCACCTTCTGATCCTGAAGTATAGGTCACTGCCCTCCACTAGTACGTTTCATTTCCTGGCGTACCCTTATGGCGTCCTTTAAACAAAATGTGTCTGAATTGTTATACCAGTAATAAAATATTTATTAGAATACAAATAAGAGACGTGATACGTTCAAAGGTATTATTGTTAATGTACATTCACCTCAAACAAAGTGTTAAGGAAAAACGTTTTGGTGTTACCTTTTATGAATTTTTCATATTTTCAAATTTAAATTACTTTTCCCTCCGTGGTAGTTGTCTAGTAGCATTAAATTCCTTTTGAATGTTTTTCCTTGCTTTTTCTCTTTGTTCTGTACTAGACCCGTCTGTTTTTTTTGCACATCAAAATATTCTTGTACTTTTCTATAAGGATTTGCAACTTAATGACTTCTTCCTTGATAAAATTAATACTTCTTGCCCTGAAATATTTTATATTTCTACTTAATATATTAATTGCATAATAAACATTACCATAAGATTATATTTAGTTTTATTTACTTTTTCTACTTACTTTGTAATGAAGATGTACAAATTGCTTTTGGATATTGTTCCTAAATTCTCTACATTTACGAAACTTGTAGGTTCAACATATTTTTACAGCAGAATGATTTGTAAACATTACAATCCATACAAAAAAGTTGAATTAGGCAACTTTGAAGACTCCCGACTCAAAGCAGATGCCTTTGTAAAAAAAAATACCCATATAAAATATACATGGCAATAACTCGTCTTTTCACTTGGCACCCTTATAACTTTAACATATTATTGTAACGCAATCCAATGTAAATATCCTTGAAACTTGCCTTGAAGTAAATAATAAAGTTCTAAAATACCACTATTCTATGATAAGAAGAATTATTAATACATGTTGAAGATTGGCTAAAATACTACATAACCTTAAAAAACTGTTTAGGGAGTGTTTGGTTTTTATAAAATATTTTGTATCAAAAACTTAGCCTGAAATTTACATAAATAAATAAAAATAAAAAAACAAAATTAACACGACGAGATCACGGTCAAAGTATGGTATGATATGCGTGATTAAACAAAAAAAGTATGGTAAAGAAATTGATTTGCGTTTCAGTGGAATGCCTAGGAAGTTATTCGCAAGTTGTGGGCGGGACTCTCCACCACGCGCCTCCAATGCTGACGCCGTCGCTCGTCAACTACGTGCGGTCGGACCTGACGTCTCATGTGACTGGCTGGCCTGCGGACATCCTAGAAAAGCAGGTAACTTGAAATTATTCCACGCTTAGCGGTTGCGCAACCTTGCCGAAGTAATGTTATATGATCACTACAGCTGCAGAGCTCCTGATGACTGTCATCCGTGAGGTCGTTCAATCTGCTGTGCATTTGGCTAATACTTGATACGAGTTCGTGACGGGTTGTAACTGCAGCACGATAAACATCTTTCCACTAGACCAGCTCATGCTGTTTTCCAGCGCAATATTCAATGGACTCGCCGTCGCGTTGTGCCTGTAAAAACAGGCAAAATGTAAAATGTCCTTATTTCTCAATGACCGGCGGAGATGGACAAACATCCTAACAAGGCAGTATTTCACAAACCATTTCTTTTTTCGTATTAACGTGGATGTCGACCTAGGAAGCGTGTAGAAAGCGGAGATCTAAGAAGTGGACGCAGAGTGTTGGGCCTACGAATTTGTGATGACAAAGAGGATGATGTTGATCTTTCTTTCTGTTGTGCCAGGCAAATAAGTTCACTGAGGAAGCATATCAGCTGGGATGCCTGCAGTGTACGCGGGTATCCGCTGAGCTCAAGTGCTCTCGGTCACTTGTCCGCCACACAGAAATACGGGCCACGTTACAGGAACAAAAGTAAGTACACATTCACATGATTTGGAGCAGAGAGATGACCACAGCGAGTATAGTAGCGACACACACAATGCGCAGCATCATTACATTACCGCAAAGCAAGCATCATTGTCTATGCGACAGGATTACGTGCTACCCTTAGTTATTAACAAATAGCTACAGCAGCATACAGCAGTACTGGCAGAAAAAGTCGATACTCATTTAAGTGTATATTTTTTTAATAGGTTCGAGTCTTCAAACAAGCAATCATTGACAAGCTGAGCTGTTGAAGCAGTCATTAGTTAATATCTTAAATATACAGCTTTCTTCTGTTTTTATGATCTATGAACGTGTGTTTTAGTTTGTATATCCTCTCGCGCGTTTCTCGTACACACGGGTGTACGAGAGAGTTGAGTGCCCCTTGTCAAGGTCAAACAATAAACGAAAAATCCTCGACGCGTGAGGCATTTTGGGTGAATGTTCGCGAACGTTCGAGAGGATTTGTTAACTGATAAATTAGGCTGAGTTTGGGAAAATCTAATGTGGTGTGTACTTATTTACTTCAAACAAGTTTAAAGTGTCAGCACGTAATCTGTCAAGGAGCCAGAATGCTAAGTACGCACAAGATATACCAAAGAGCGACGACAGGGACACACACGGTGAAAACACAAGCACGTCAATTGTATTCTTATGCTGTTGCAATTGAAAGCGCAATACTGCATGCGTTAGATCATAATTATGAGAAGCGAACTAGCCAAGTGGAGCACAGCGCAGAAGAGCTTGATGTTGTTGTCTTGTTGTACTGTTATTGCGACTGACTAGTTCTTTTAAATGCCCACAGAATCATGTACCTGCGGCAGCAGATCTCACGGCTAGAGGAGCTCAAATCGCAGAACTCGTTCATGTCGGAGGACTAGGGCACGGGGCGGGGTCGCCGCGCCCCCCCGCCGCCCCGCTCGCGCGCCCCGCACCGCCGCCTCGCCCGCGCGCTGCATTTCCCGCCCTCCCGGGGGAACTTTCACATGTCAATGCTAAACATTGTTCATTCCGTTCACTTTCTATGTAATTTAGATCGAATGTTTACTCTTGTGTTGTGTGATTTGATGTTGTTAAACTTTAAGCAATAACTTGAGATTTTTCAATTTGCGTGTAATTCGGATATTTCAATCGAGGTTCAAAATTTTTCGGCTTCAATTTATTTGTATCGAGATGTTGAGTAATCAATATAATTATGTAATTGTAATACAAAGGAAGTATGTTTTGATGAAACTATTGTTTATGTAGATAGGTTAAGTAGGTATGACTGGACACTCGACGCAGCGCGCGTCATGAAGCTGAGATCATATTATAATTAAATATTATTATCTTTCTGCCCATAAATTTAACAAACACCACTTCAAAAATACGATTCTCAAGTTTTTCTTCAGTAACGAAAATTTTTAATACAAATAAAATAATTAATAGTGTATTGTTGTATTATCCGTTGGTTCGTTCTTAGATTTTAACGATTATTTGTCAATGTAAGGGTACTACAATCTTTTGTAATGTGTTTACTGTAAAAATTAAATTATTGAATAATGTATTTGGTAGCGAATGATTTCAATAGTTGATACGCATTGTCATTACATAAGATGTCGCAGTTAGTGGCTATCTAGCGAAGCAGTCGGTTCCGACGTCGCGCGCGGCGTCGCCGACGCAGCTCGTGCGCGGAACTTGTAGCGAATCACTGCTGCTGTTTTTAACTACAGATGTTTCAAGAACCAAGTATTTTTAGTAATATTACCAAACTTACTTTCAAGCCGTTGATGTTATAATGGCTTGATTGGAAAATTTTAAAATCTTAAATAATTATAGTAGGAAAATGACATTTGTTTTTTTTGTCATTTTTTTTTTGTTTTTGTTATTTGAAAGTTCAACACAGTGAAGTGAAGGGATAAATAAATATTTATTCATTTCCATGAGTAACATAGTAAATCATTATTTAGGTAAAACAAACTCCGGTCTAGGTCTTTTTATTTTTCTAATATTATAGGGCTAATTGTATTCAACCTTATTTATAAAACTCTAACCATATGCTTTGAATACTTAATTAGTAAATTTTAAATTCGTTATGAATTAAGAATTTGTTAATCAGTGTTCAAACTAATGACATGGCTATATTTTTACAAATAAGGCATATTATGTTTGAACTGATAAAGTAAAACACCTTGACATGTTATAAATTAATAAATCAAAGGAATACTACTGTGATATTCATTATTTCACACGTATTAATAACAGTTGGCATGTATAAAAGGCCTGTGTGGAGCTGTAATTAGGTGCACTCTGTTTATAAATCACTTAATTTATACCTTTAGGGCTTCTTAAATCAGGTCTCTGACAAATTTTAATAGGAACCCGAAGCGTCGTACTTCAGCCGTCGTCTTTTACTGTATTTTAGTGTTAACTAGGGACCTGTCAAATCGCCCGCCGTAAAAACTTAGGATAGTAATATTTGAAGTTGACATTAAGCGACTGTGGAACGTCGCCTCCACGCAGGACTTGTTTAGAGTAAAAATTCTTTCCACACTCTGTGCGAGCTTGCGCAGGCATCAGGCATTCAATCGTCCCGCGTCTTATAGAAACCTGTATTGAAGGGACAACGGATCGCGGAACGCTTGACCGCCAGTCTATGTAAGCCATCTAAACATTGTGACATTTTTTTCACATAGAAGTATGACAATTAAACCGGAATAAATAAATCAGTTTCTGATAACTATGTGTATTAATTACTTTATTTCCAATATATGAATCCTTATAAAAGGCTGATCGTACCAAATGGATTGGATTTTATACTCGAGTAGGTTTTAGCTACAGCCGAATTAATACATTCCCTTGTTTAATACTATTCGTATTGTAAATATCTGTCGCAATGAACCTCAATATTAACAAATCAAAATAAACAACATAGCAACATGATTACAACTAAAATAAGATAATTGATTAAGAGCATCCATCATGCTAGCTGACATGCTATAGCGGCATGCATGCTAGCTTAGTTAATATAATATTACATGTTATGAATATCTGTCGCAATGAACCTCAATTAACAAATCAAAATAAACAACACCAACATGATTGCTACTAACATAAGATAATGCATCCCTCATGCTAGCTGACGTGCTATAGCGGCATGCTAGCTTTAATTAATATAATATTACATGTTTTAATCAGTTATCTGTGTGAGTAGAGCCGTGCCACGTATAATCCAGAAGCTTTGTGTTTGGTCGGACGGCAACAGGACGGGCAGGACGAAGTTGGTGCTGTGCCCAGTCGTGGACAGCACGCCCGCTCGTTCTGACGTCTTGTATAACGGTGCTTCATACCGCGGATCAGGCTTCGGCAGTGCCAGCACAGGCCTGAACCACACCACCGGCAATGGTGGATTCATTTGACCTGCCACACATACAAGTTGCATTAGGCATCTACCTATTGATTCGTAATAAGTAACTACTGTGAATTATTAAACAATAGCTTCAGTAGATAACACTATCGTTTAAGTTATTATACGGCAAATGCAAACCAAAACTGACGAACTTTATTTTGCTCTAAGTTCATATTGTAGCTTCTTAGCCAGTAAAAAAAAAACAATTTTGATAAATTAATTAAAATATGAAAAATATTGTATAAAATATACTCGTATGCCACAGAACTATTTTAAGGCAATAAACTTTCTCTTGTTTAAAATTTGTTTGTTTCTGTCGAGTTAGTTTAATTCCTATGAACGAGGTACGATTGGATCGACTCATTGTTCAAGATACATATTTAAAATACATAGAGCTTATAAAAGCGATACGATTTCTACCGAAATCAACTGCTTACTGACCTGGGAAAGGATCGACAAGCAGATTAGCCCTCATGTCCCAGCGCCCAGCATCAATGAACAAACCATGAATGTTTATACCATCTTCTGGTCGCTCTAAGAAAAGGTACACATTCTGTTCTTCAACCGTCGACTGAAAGATATTAGAAAATAATTATGAAAATTACCTGTTACAACATAACAAAAACTAAGTAAATGGACTTGGCTATCAGAAGGGATACGAACCTTCTTTCTAGTATTTTGCTTGTAAACGTCTTCCTGCGACAGGAACATAGGCAAGGGATAGAAGTCGAACATGAGCGCGTCGATGGGCACGCGGTAGCGGCGCGCGTACGACTGCAGCGAGCCCGTCAGCAGGCCCTGTGGGAAGAACAGCCCCGACACCCAGCTGCTGGGCTGCAGACCTTCCACCAACCATTTCTACAACAAACAAACATCCGACTGGATTTGAGCTACACGTTAGAGGTTACGAACATTTCTAACGTTCTGATAACTTGTACTTAAGAATAGGGCTTACCTAAATAAGTACCTAAATGAATACCTTTACATACAAAATCTCAATTCGTCACGGTTACCTACTCGTAACATAAAAGTTATTTTAAAAGCAGCCCTTAATTAAACTGACAATAAATGAATGCTATGAGGAATCGAAGCGTCATTCACTATAGAACCGAAGCGGTTATAGAAAAAGCTAGTGAGGTAGGTATTTTTCGCAACGTTTACCTCCATGAAATCAATCCTTAAAGTAAGGTCGAATATCCAACTGCCAAGTGTCTTTAATGAGTTATAGCCTTTTTTATGCCACATATTGGGAACCCTATTGTTCATGAATGCTGTGAAAACTTCTTCAAAAGCTTCTGACATCACCACGACGCCCTGAAACAAACATTAAAATTGAAGTTTTGGGGAAACATGGTTCAGTAGACACTGATAGGTTTCATGAAAAAAACTTACTTTGATTGCTTTTTGAAGTTCATTGAGTGAATAATGCAGTAGACTTAGCAACGTGTTGAACCTGTCAGTTTCATGGATGAGCACAGTGGTCAGTGAGTGTAGCTGCCCCATGTCGTCTGGTACCATGAGCGCAGGGTTGATGTTCGACTTGTTGATCTTCTTGGCGATACGGGCGCGCGTCTGGTCGCAGATCCTCCACACGATCTGGTCCGGCGTGTCGCCTCCGCCGCCGCCTGTAGCTCGTGGCTGCACGTCTACTATTGTTTGAATTAGAGTAACCGTCTCTTTGGTCTGTGGGAAAGAGATGCTTTTTTTATTCATTTTAAATTACACAATCATTTACCTCATTACTGTACTGTGAAGGCACGTAACTACGTAGCTAAAATGATAAAATTGGAGAATTAATTACCTCAAATGCTATATTAGCGTTCTCGTGCATACCAAACACTTCTGGATTTTCAACACTAGGTAATGAATCTATATATTCACGATAGTCTTCTAATTTATCAGATCTGGGACAATAGTAAGTACCAGATTCTGAGTACGTGTATCCTTCCTCAAGAGTAGGTGGTGAGAAGAAGAGTTTTAAAATAGTGGTCAAGCAGCGTTGATCCCACATGTCTGTTACACGACCACCATACGTTATTAGACCTGTAACAATTAATTAATACCTACCTATATTAGATATTACCTAATAACCTAGGGGTGATTCTTTCAAGAATGCCTACTTTTACTAAGACGGGCTATCTATAGATCTTTATCTATCCAGGACCTACGTTGTAACGTTGTAACTTGTAAGTAAGAGATTAATACGAGAAAGAGGTAGGCAATTAGAAAATCTTTGTAATTTTTATATAACGGTGCAGTTTCTTACTGGTAATATATTCTAAAGCGTCCCATGGCATGTGTCCATCCTCACAGAACATTTGTAAGTTCATCATGGCACACTCGCGGTCGCTGTTGTTGAACTCGTACGTAATGTTCCAGCCCAGCGGACCAAACTTTTTGCGCTCCTGAATGATGGCATGGAACATACAAATGCCAAAAAGCATAGTGCGCCAGTCTTGTCCCAGCACTGAAAACATATTTTTTATGTACCTAGGTAAATGTCATTCAATTCCTTAAACAAAACATTCTGTAAACATCTTAGGTATGGTTCTTGCAAATTGCATCGCTTCTATAAATATAAAAAGAGCTGCAATTTCTATACCACAATTTTTTAATTAAGTAGTACAAATACCTTAAGGGCTTATTAGAAAAGGCCTTGTTAAATATGTAGGTAAGTACCTATTATTATGTAGTCTTAATAAATAATATCCATAAACAGCAAAGTTATAACCGCTTGTTTATGTCCAAAAATGTCACTAAATTTATGAGGTAGGTTGCTATGGACTGACTAGACTGCCGATAAAAAATAAGGGCCTAGTTAGCCTACAAAAGAAAAATAAAAAAATTGGAAAAGAAGCGATACAGGAGGGAAGGGAGTTATGTCTCTATCTACTCAAGTAAATGAATTCATCATATTTTCTTCTATTTAGATAAACTGCATACCATGATTCTCGAAGAAATCTTCTTCCATTTCTATTAGAGCTCTTTTAACATTCGCTTTTAAACCTTTAGGCGGTTCATTTGTTACTTTTACAGAATTCTGCAATACAGAAACTGGAAATTTGGGAGTGGGCATTGAGCTAAGGAAAAGGCGGAAACCCTGCGCAGGCGTGCCTGTTTCAGTTGCCAAGTACGCTACTATTACTTCTAGACTCAGCATCCATGAAGCAGCCAAGTGGCAATTCTGAAAATAATTAATCGTGGCTACTTAGTGGATAAGTTAGTTTTGATATTTTTATTTTATCTATCGATGGTCCCTACGTAAAGTATCGAATCAATAAAATAGCAATTTTTATTATGACTGTTTTGAGCTCTTTTTAAAGGATGTTTTTTAATACAACTTCAAATATCGGGAAACTTAAGAGTTTTACTCATTTTTGAAGTTGTATTAAAAAAACATCCTTTTAAAAAGAGCTCAAAACAGTCATAATAAAAAATTGCTATTTTGTTGATTCGATACTTTACTTAAGGACCATCGCTATATTCATTAAAAGGCCTATTACACCACTCGTTTTTACGAACGGTCTAAGTCTACGTCGCGTAGTGTAATAAGGGGAAGACGGTCTTACTACTCGGTAGACTCAACGAGTCGACGTATTGAGTAGTGTAATAGGCTCTTAAGGTAGAAAATGATCCTGTTATTTTTTATTAATTATCCATACTTGTAAGAATATCCAGTCGCCTTTGGGCTTGGCTGCGTTGATCATCTTCTCAGCGACAGGCCCTTGTCCCTGGCCCAACGAGATGGAGTGCACTCGCTCGCGCATGCCCATCTCCGTGGCGAACTTCTGGAACGCTCCGAAGGGGTCCGAACCGGTGCTCAATACGAACACCAGAGGGATTGTCTCTGTTGTATCTGCATATCTAGAACAATGTTAAGAAACGTAAGCAACGGCATACAGAGTGGAAAAAATCTAAGTATTTACCCTGGAGGGGAATTCCCATAAATCTTTGAATTAGCGGAAAAGTCATTTTATTGTTACGTTGATTTGTTGATTTTTTTACAAAGACCAAACTAACCAAGGAACTAAGGTACATAAAATGTAGTGAACTTTTTTCGAGGACATAGAGCGCGAGCTTATTGAACAATATGGTATAAGAAGTTTGCGTAGGTGCGTACTGAGATACAGTTAGAGAAAATCCTAACTAAATTATAAATATGAAAGTGTGGATGTTTGTTACTTAAACACTCAAAAACGGGTGAACGGATTTGGATGAAATTGGATGACATTTGACATGGAAAACAACTTATGTCCTCGAAGACGAAGTCGCGGGTAGGAACTAGTAATAAGTAAATATAAAGAAAATAATACAAATATACAGAAGTCTAATGACATAAGACGCAATGGTAGAACTTCACTTTTCAATATAAAACTTCTAAATAACTATCTTAGATCAATTAATATCTTTGAACTATCCTTGACGATAATGGCTATTGCAAATGATGGTTTAGAAATGGGCAGCACATGGTCTTATGAAAGATTTTTTACACCACCTGATCGATAACATCCTATTATGTGTATTTTTGTTCACACAATTTGACAAAATGTATGAAGCAGCCGATTTTTTTTCGTGATTTCAGTATTGGTCGCATAGTAAAAGTCGTTCATATTGATGAGTACAACAACCCTTAAAGCCCCTCTGTCGTATCAACGTTGTATAACCTAAGCTTCACTTAAAGCAAGTCATTCTCTTCTTAGGGATCTGTAGGAAAATGAGATTTGAATTTAGAACATCAAAAAACATTGTTTTGAAGAAAAAAACCGGCCAAGTGCGAGTCGGACTCGCGCATAGAGGGTTCCGCACCAACTTATCAAAGAAAACGGTTCAATTCAATTTTGAAGATTAAAAAAAAATTTAGTCATGTACTTAACTAAAAATTTTCAGTTTTCAGACTTTTTCCTATATTTGTGCTATAAGACCTTGCCTTATGTCAAATTTCAGGTTACTAGGTCAACGGCAAGTACCCTATGAATTTGGATTCCTCAGAGAATGTTAAAATGTAGGTACGTTTTTTTGTAAAATCAAACTTGTAAGTTGACGGAAAAAAAAGATACGCCCGTTTATGTTGCAAAAAACGTACATTTCGACACTATCAAAGGAATCTAAATTCATAGGGTATTTCCCGTTGACAAAGAAACTTGAAATTTGGCACGAAGCAAGGTATTAAGTATAGCACAAATATAGGAAAAAGTCTGAAAACTGAAAATTAGTAGTTACGTCACAAGAAAAAAAAAATGAAAAATCTTCGAAGGCTTGATTCGAGAATTGAACTGTTTTCATAGGTAAGTTTGTACGGAACCCTTAGGGCGCGAGTCCGACTCGCACTTGCCCAGTTTTTTTGCGTATATCGCAACAGCCGAATTTTTTTGTTCGTTAACTTACAGGTTTTATTTTTGCATAGCTTCAAAGGACCGCGGACCTACGTATATGGTTTTAATTTCAACTCGATAGGTACCTCCACGCGTTCTTGAGATAGAAAGACAGACAGACAACAAAGTAGGACTTTCAGTCTCGATACGTTTCCCGAGTCCCGGGAATAAATATCGAGACTCGGCCCAGTCCTGGGATTCCCGGGAAAAACGAGACTTTTGAGACTTGAAAAAGATTTAAGTTCAAAGGGTTGGTATTTAAGTAATTAATACGTAATTATTATTTCCAAATACTTTATAAAGTATTACAAACTTGATTCGACTTTATAATCAAACTAGCTCGCTTTGCCTATGTCGATCAGTGATAAAGTGGGATGACAGTGCCTTCAATTTCTTTATTTCGCTCAGCATTTGAGATTTTATGTAGTCAGCTTGTTTTAGACATGGAAGCCACAGACAAGGGTAGCGATAATTGTGATTTTTTTAAATAGCTCACGTAAATCTTCAGATTCTACAAAAGTTCGAAACGGTATTCCATCCAGAGAAGCCATTCCCGAAACTTTAATTTCAATTTTTTAAACAAAAATTGATTCTTATTTCCATCAAATACATCGATCACACACACGTACACCGTCAAGAACAATTAATACAAAAACTGATTTGTTACAATACCTCAGGGTAAGCGTTAATTTTAAACTTTTATAAATGTTCATATCATCACGGCAATATAACCTCAAATCAGGTAGAAATACCTGATATTAAGATAATGAGGAGCTCGTGGCTAAATAATAACAGCCGCACAGGTCGATCTTCAAGGTTAAGCAACGCTCGCCTAGGTTGGTCTGTGGATGGGTGACCATCTTAACATAACGAGTTTCCTCCGTGCCTCGGAAAGCACGTTAAGCTGTTGGTCCCGGCTGTCATTTGTAGATCTTTGGCAGTCGTTACGGATAGTCAGAAGCCAGTAGGTAAATCTGACTCCAGTCTTGCCACGAAGTACCGTGTTACCCCAGTTAATGGGTTGTGGAGGTCTGGTAGGCAGCCGCTCCTCGTAAAATACTGGTATTCAGCTAAATCCGGCTTGACTGGAAGCCGACCCCAATACAGTTGGGAAAAGGCTAGGCAGATGAGCATGGTAAGAGTATTAGTAATATTGAATCTAAAATTAATCTTTCAACGCTATTTTTTGTTTTATAGTTAGTAACAAAAACAAAAATGTTTGTAAATTCGTGGACATGCTACAAATCAATAATGTAAATTACCATAATTATACGAGGAGATAAATGTACAGAAAATTAATTATATTTGACAAAGTCTCGAAAAGTCTCGTTAGTCCCGGGACTGCATGTGTAAGTCTCGAGTCTCGAAAATGGGGAAAAACCGCCGAGAGTCTCGATATTTTCGAGACCGAGACTCCCGGGATGAAAGCCCTACAACAAAGTGATCCTATAAGGGTGCCGTTTTTCCCTTTGAGGTACGGAACTCTAAAAAAAGTTGTTTCAAAAATCAAACTAACTAAGGTCACAAAAAAATATGGTTACTGAGGAGGTTTCAAAAAATCCGGCCAAGAGCGTGTCGGGCCACGCTCAGTGTAGGGTGTTCCGTAGTTTCCCGTCCGTCACAATAAGTGTCCCCAACTTTTCAAAAACTGTTCGTCCCATCAAGTTCAAAACAATTTTCCTAAAAAGTCTTTATAAAGCTCTACTTTGCAGATTTTTGTCATATTTTTTAAAGTTATGATTCAAAAGTTAGAGCCCCCCCCCCTCTAACTTTTGACACATTGTTTTTTACTTTTGGACCGATTATTTCCGAAATTATTGATATTATTATCAAAAAAATGATGTTATTTACTATAATAATTTTTTGATTCATTTTTGAATACCTATCCAACAATATATCACACGTTAGGGTTGAAAAAAAAATCACTTTCCACTTTACATGAGGAGGCTGCAACCCTAAAAAAACATTTTTTTTTCAACTTTTATTTTACTACTTTGTCGTCGTGATTGATATAGGCACAATCTTAGAGCATATTGCATTTTGTCCGTATTGAACGACATTTGTCGTAATTTCGAATCCCAGTGATCTGGAGGAGTTTTTTGACGCCATACTTTAGTTCGTTTTTAGTTGTAATTAGTTAAGAGTTTTTAATATTAGAGGTACAATACATATTAGTACCAAATTTCAGCTTTCTAATGCTAACGGTCACAGAGATTAAGCGAGGACGGACGGACAGACATGGCGAAACTATAAGGGTTCCGTTTTTTAACATTTGGCAACGGAACCCTAAAAAAGATGTCCCCAAATATGTCGAATTAAGATTAACTTATAAATAATCCATAATACATACTGATATTATAATAAAAAGGCAAACTAGAGCTTAAGAAAGAACATGGGCTAAAAGTTATCCCATTAATCGCTTTGGGGTGAGTAATAGGTATTGCATTTTGTCCGTATTGAACGACATTTGTCGTTATTTCGAATCCCAGTGATGTGGAGGAGTTTTTTGACGCCATACTTTAGTTCGTTTCTAGTTGTAATTAGTTTAGAGTTTTTAATATTTAGATTAATTTTTTTATTAACATGCTAACATATACATTTGAGGACACAAGGAGATAATCGACTATAGTTGAAATGTCCAATCTAACCAACCAACAACAAAATCCAACGTTTAAATAATTTTACCGAAATTCTGATATACGAGGAATTCAGGCAAAAAATACTGGGTAAATAAACAAGTAATTTAAACGCCCAAAATGATAATTTTCTCAGTACAATCAATGCAAGCATGCTCTCGAAAATTCTTTAAAAGAACCGTTGTAGAGTAAGATTTTATATCTACAGTTTTTCAGTTCGGCTGAAAATTTTTCAGAAATATTTTACATTATACTGAGCTGAAAAAAAATCGCCAGCTGCATGGTGGAGGGGGGATTACGCGTCAGCCGCTCGAATGAAATTTTAAAAGAATCACGTAAAATTAAGTTATAGTAAGCCCGATGAAATTTAAATACGTGATTGTTTAAATTATCAAAAATACGAAAACAACAATCAGCTGCGTGGATAGCGGTGGAAAATATGATTAATGAAAATATCAGCCTAAGCCGGCTATGATTTTTTCATTTGCAACTCTACCTCCCGGGCTATCCAGCTGAAGGACGATGGCCCGATTATGCTCCTCCGTTTACCTATGCTAAAATTGTGTACTGAAACTCGGCAGAAATACTATCGAGGTGAAAGTTCTTATGGAAGGTAACTCAGTCAAAAGTGTCGCAGCCCTAGCAGACATCGGCCGTAGAGGACCTTTCCATCCTTTCCATTTGCTCATAATTTTTTTTTACAAATAAATCATTTTTAACTCTTACATTGTTGTTTTACCAAAACATAAACGAGAAAGACACATCAAACTAATATCTTTTTACTTGGGGAAGGCTGAAACGCCAACAGCTACGATCCTTACAAATAGTCTTTCTGTTCATTGACGTTCTTACATCATCATCTGCCTAGCCTTTTCCCAAGTATATTGAAGCCGACCCTTCCAGTCAAGCCGGATTTTAGCTGAATACCAGTATTTTACGTGGAGCGGCTGCCTACCAGACCTCCACAACTCATTAACTGGGGTAACACGGTACTTACTTCATGGCGAGACTAGAGTCAGATTTACTGGCTTCTGACTATCCGTAACGACCTTCTTACATCTGGACGTAATATATTACGAGTATAATATACCGTACACAACATATTACTTGAAGGTAATTTGCGTTGTAAAAGTAAAAAAAAAAACGATGCTTTTGGAATGAACTGCACGCACAGAATTATTGTACTGTTTTCGAAAGTACCTCCTCGATATTTTTTTAATTTATAATTTGTCTTAGGGCCTGTTTCACTACCTATGATTAAGTTTCGAGTATCTTACTTGGCAGATAATTTCATACAAATTCTGTTCCCTTTTTTTATTTATTCAGTGAGTAGTGCCTACTCGGACATTGTGAAACAGACCCTTAGTAAATTGACAGTTAATTATCTTACAGATGGTGTATAAAGGTGTCTTTGTTTTGGGCGGCTCGAATTCCTTACTTCGCTCAGGTTTCTATATTAACTCGAGTTAGTTATATAAATCACTCACTAACCTTCAGAGGTGAAACTTATGTAGCAACCTTCGTTACGTTCGGTTTCAACATACCGCCCTCGACTCAAAATAGACTGCTTTATCCCCTCCTGCCCCCTAGTCACATAATCTACTATTACGTACTCACTGCCAAAAATAACTTCTTTCGTTTAGGGTATTATTTTTTATTAAATGGAATTTGAAGGTTTTCTTATGCGGAACAGTTTATTTTAATTGTCAATCGTTCCACGGCTGATACATCTTTACGATTTTAGATTACTTTGTCGTCGCCAGTCATGAAATAAGTCAGCGTTCGGGACCTGCTTTGTTATGGCTGATTTTTATATACGTTTTGACAATGATATTTTAGTAGGTATTATAATATCATTGCGTTTTGTAGAATATTATTGTAAAGTAGTAGTTTAACTTTACTTATTTTTACATATCTGTTTTTTGAATACACTCGAAAGCAAAGAAATCATTTTATTTTTAATATTAGTTAATATTAAAAACTTTTAATGCTAATTGGAAGTTTACTTCATAATCATTCTAATGATACCAAAATTCATTCACAAGAGCAGTTAGGTTACATCCCCGTACAGTACGGCCGTTTTATCTTGGCGAGTCTGAAGGTAGGCTCGCTGCGAATTTTAGCGCTTGAAAACTAGTAGGTACAAAATTAAAAGTTAAAAAAAATAAATGCCTGTAACAGTTTAGGTTAACAGCAATAACAACTGCAAATTTGCATTTTTTTTTAAAGATTTATTTTTGGTGAGCCAAGATAAAACGGTCGTACTGTATAAAAATGAAAATTTCTTTTAAATTTTAGTTTAAACGTTGTCATTTTGACATTAGAGTGTCAAAGTGACAAGTGACAACCGCTTTACTGCGATTAAACGGATTTGGTGGAAAAAAAATCGATACTACGCCCGCAATACCTTGCTTGAATCAGAAGTTAATCTAAAAGAAATTGCTCGGCGGCTGAAGTGTCGCTTCTCCGTTCGACGTGTGTACCAGAGGTTTCAACAGACTGGTGAACCAGTATTGGATTGTCACCGCACATCATCAGATCTCTCTTATAAAAAAAAATATATGAAATCGACAGCTGAACATGGTTTAACTGCGACACCAACTTCAAGAAGTTCGTAATGTCAATGTCAGTATAAGTCGGTAGACAGTTAAAAGATTAGCTGAAGCAGGATTGACTGCACATCGCCCAGCATTTGCTGGTCCGAAATCACAGCACACCGACAAGCCCGTCTACAATTTACCAGGGAACATTTAAATTGGACGTACAAACAGTGGCGGGCTGTTATGTTCACTGAGGAGTGTAGGATGACTCAACGTCGTCACGATGGAGTCTACAGGACCATCCCAATCACCAGTGCACAATGCTGCATAAGCGAACGTGTGGCTTTTGAAGGCGGATTGTGTACGTTTGGGGTAGCATAACATTAGACCCTAAAACGGGCATAATATTTTCGGTACTGGGGTCGAACACCAGCACGAGATCGAGAGGTCTGACTGTATGATACGTCGAAGGAATACTAGAAGATCATGTGAGACCCTTTGCGTCGCTTTTAGGTGAAGACTTTATCCTTATGCACGACAACGCAAGACCGCACGTCGCCAGAACAGTTAGTGATTATATGGACGATGTTGAAATCACTGCGATGGGGTGGCCAGCTCGTAGTTCCTCCCTCAATCCGATTGAGCATGTCTGGGACGACTTTAAGCGAAAAGTTCGGGCAAGAAAACCGGCTACTACGTGTCTCCAAGAATTTCAACATGCCATTGAAGAGCAATGGAACGCTATTCTACAAGAATTCGTTGAATACAAAGTTGTAATGTATAAGTATTAATAAACATTTTCCAACAGTAATTTTGTCTATGTAATTTTCATTTTGTCACACTTTTGTTACACTTCGTAGGTTTATGTTGGGTTTTGTATCCTAGCACCCCTTGTGGATATTTTGTGCACTTTATTTTGGTATCATTAAAACGATAATAAAGTAATTTTTCTATCGGAATTAAAAGTTTTTCAATATTAACTAGTATTCATGAAAGAAATAGCAACTGATAAAAGATATGATGTGAGATTTTTTTGCCCTCGAGTGTATGTTTTTAAGGTAGAGTGCGTCTAATGAAAGCGCGACCTGGAGGTCTTTTTTAAATTTGATTGGCAACATTATTCAGCCGCAATTGTAGGAAATAAAAAATATTGTAATGTGTCAAGACATGAAGAATCATGTACTACTAGTTAGTAATACCACATACAAAATTTTTGGATTTAACCTCTTTTTCTCAGGCCGCGCTTTCATTAGACGGACTATAATTACGCTTCTCATTAGAAAAAATCGAAACACTTCCATGGTTGTAAAGCTGGCAGTTTGGCCATTACAGTAACAAGCGAAAATTCGAAATTCAAAATTAGTTTTTTTTATCCTATAAATGTTCCCATCGGACAAGCACGGTACCTCAACATCAACCAGTGAGGAAGATAAAATATTCCTGGTTAATGTTTCAGTACTGTGCACCGAGGAGAGGAATGCTATAAATTACATGATTCACTGTTTTGAGTCAACTTTGAAAACTAAAAACTAGATCTTTAAACTTTTTGTTCTGTGCTCTGTACACTGTGTGTGAACCGTGACTTTGGGACGTCTAACGAAACGGGAAGTGTCCTATGAATTTTGATTCCTGTGAGTATGTTGAAATGTACGTTTTTTGCGACATAAACGGCCGTATCTTTTTTTCGATAACTTGATTTTTGTACTGCTTCAAGAAACCGTAGACAAAGTATATGCTTACAATTTCAACTCGATACCTTCACGCGTTCCCAATATAATTATAATAATTATTATTATTTTGTATTGTATTATCAATATAATTATGATCTATAGACTTAAAATTGTTCATGCAAAGTTTCAGCTTTGTAAGTCAATATCTTCAGGTGGCGCATTAGATTTGATTCAAACAAAAACCACTAATTTTAGCTGGCAAATTGAACTGTGTTTCAGACAATATTACAAACTTTTTGAGAATTTCAATACTTAAAATGATTAAAAGAATCAAAAGCTATGCGTATCATGTATTATATTGCCATCACAATCACGTTTTAATGTTGTAAATCAGATTTTTTTTAAAGTTATAAGTATTTTCTTGCTTGGCTGATGTCTTTGAACGAATGAATCCATCTGAAGCTTCAGGCTTACAAACAGATGATCAACCCTCTTTAACAAGCTAAACGCACTTTTCAACAGCCCGAGTGTGGCAAGGATTTTTTCCAATCTTAAACAAATTGTCTTCTGAAGAAATGAAAATTGAAATTTTCGTGTCAGTAGGTATATTGTAATGTCTTGGGAGGTTTTTTAACATACATATCTGATCTGTTAAACCATAATAATCTGACGTACGTCATGTAAATCTTAAGTTTTGGAAGTTGGAATTACAAACTGTCTTCCCTTTGGGCTCTTTTCTTGCCTTTAGAACTCTATTTTCACATTGACCTTACCTTATGCCAAATTGCAGAATTCTAGGTCAACACAAAATACCCTATGAATTTTTATTCCTTAAAGATTGTCAAAGTGTACGTTTATTGCGATATAAACGGCTGAATATTTTTTTCCTTAACTTACAAGTTTGACTTTTGCATGGCTTCAAGGGACTGTAGTTCTAAGTATAGGTAAGGTTTCAATTTCAACACGATACCTCCAACTTACCAATGAAATCAATTCAATTCTCGAATCAGAGTCTTGACATTTTATTTTTCTAGTGACGTAACTACGAATTTTCACATTTTACTCTGTATTTGTGCTATAAGAACTAACCTTATGCCAAATTTCAGAATTCTAGGTCAATACAAAATACCCTATGAATTTTCATACCTTAAAGAGTGTCAAAATGTACGTTTTTTGCGATATAAATGGCCATATCGGTTTTTGCTTAAGTTACAAATTTTATTTTTGCACAACTTTATGGGACCGCTGACCAAAGTATATGGTTTTGATTTCAAGTCGATACCTCCACGCGTTCCCGAGATGAAGGATCTTGACAGACAGACAGACGGACAATAAAGTGATCCTATAAGGTCACCTTACAAAGAAATAAATGATAATGATGAAGGGTTCCGTTTTTTCCCTTTGTTGACAGGTACGAAACTCTAAAAATGGTGTAGATTTGTACCAAGAGTTTTTAAAATAATAAATAATAGCATATGTGGAAGGGCAATATGTGGAATCAAACATGCGATGCCCTATGTCGGTAAAATTAAGCTGGGAGTTTTATGGTATGATGGACTACTCCAAGTGAAGCTTGCCGAGAAGGCTGACTCGAGGGAGTTACGAAACTCTAAAAATAACGAAATGACTTCATATCAGGGGTTCAACTTAGCAGTAAAATTGTTAGTTTTTTGTAAAACACCTTCATCGTGCGCCACCTGAAAATAAAGCTCTAAACTTTTGATTTTTTATATGGAGGATGACCAGTTTACCACACAGTTGACAACGGTTAACAGTTGACAAGTCAAAACCAAGTAGCCAGGATTATTTACCAGCAACTTGCCTTGAAATACAACCTAGTGCATAGATGTGTGCCCGACCCAGTTCTCGAAAATAATCAGGTCACGCTGTGCTGGGATCTGTCTATCATTACTGATAATTATGACTATTGTAGCCAATAAGCTGGGTATAGTGGTGATAGACTGATTAGTGCGCCGTGCAATGATAGTCGATGTCATCATTCCACATGACGAGAATGTCTTTTAACAAATTAAATATCTCGACTTAGCACACGAGGTTGTCGACATGTAGAATGTGGACTCGGCTGTCATTGTGCCGATTGTCGTGACCGATAAAGGCCTGATAGCTAAAAGCTCGATGATCATCTCTCGAAACTAGTGCGGTTGGATTACGGCCCTGATATAGAAGGCAGTAATCTTGGATACGGCTCGCATTGTGAGGAGGGTCCTATTTCTGGAGCTCTAACCACCCGTAGCTTAGACCCTGCTCCCGACACCGGTGGACCACCATGTTTTTATATATATTTTTTTTTATTGTCCGCCTGTCTGTCTGTCAAGACCCTTTATCTCGGCCCTTTAACACGTGGAGGTATCGAGTTGAAATTAAATTAAAGAAAGGTCCCTTGAAGCTGTGCAAAAATCAAACTTGTAAGTAAACGAAAACAAAAAGATGTAGCCGTTTGTATCGCAAAAAACGTGCATTTTGATGGCACTCTCTAAGGAATCAAAATTCATAGGGTACTTCCCGTTGACCTAGAATCTTGAAAGGACCATGGGCATATTGGGCTCATTGTGAAACAGCGATATGATATACTATTCTGTCTATATTTTGTGTTTTTTGTTTCTCTATTTTTATAATGTGTTTTTTGCTGATATGTTGTGTCTGTGGCGAATAAATGTTTTCTATTCTATTCTATTCTTAAATGTCTGTTATTCATCCAAATTTATTTTATCACCTTCAAAGTATGCTCCTTTAGAAACGATACACTTGAACGAATAATCCATTCATCAAAACATTTTTTAAACGCTGCTTCCGGAATTGAGTTCAGTTCTCTTCTCCTTTTTTCGGTTTCGGTTCAGTTGGAAGGCGCCACTCCGAAGCTTGTCGACTAGTTTGCATGTCAAACTCGTACACCCACGTCTCGTCACCAGTAACAATCAATGCGTTTCATGAATGTTGGATCCGAACTGACTCGTTCTAGAATGTCCTCAGCGACTTTCATGCGATTGAGTTTTTGGAGAAAATTCAGATCTTTTGGGACTAGCCGAGCAGCAACATGTTTCATACCCAAATGGTACGGATCGACTCGTGAGATACAGAAAGTTCGGCGGCTATCTCTCTCAGAGTTGAATGGGGATTTTCAGTCACTATTTTCTTCACTTTTGCGATGATGTTAACTTCAGTTGCAGACGTTGACGGCCTACCAGAGCGAGGCAAATCTTCCATCACATCTCGACCGCTTTTGAACGCTTTGAACCACTCATAAGCACGAGTTTTTGATAAAGTCGATTCACCGTAAGCCTTCTGTAACATTTTCAGTGACTCCGAACACGAAATTCCATTGGCGATGCAAAATTTAAGACAAACTCTTTGTTCGATATTTTTGTCCATTACGAAATTCGCAATACACACTACGAGTATATATTATTACTAAAACCAGCACTGTATTTAATATAAACTACAAATGCAACTCAAACTCCGCGCCAAAATGGAAAACAGTTGTGCCAATCTAACAACTACAAAAAAAACAGATTTTGAATTTGGAACCATAAACAAATCATCCATTCCCGATACTTTTTTGACTGAATGTATAGTACCATTGTGAAGGATTTGGTTCATACTTAAATTGTTACTATTGGCACAACCTTTCATGCCATTTAAAAAAAATCGGGTCTCTTCATAGGATCATAGTAGAACTGTTATATTATAACACGTCCATATCTCCGAAGTTCATCATCAGATGATGTCAATTTTTATATGAGACGTATTCGAGAATATACTCTTTCAAATAAAAATAAATAATTTAAAATCCCTCTACAATTTGCCCAGAAATCGGCCTATTTAGGTGCATATCTTTGTTTTTGCAATCGAATTGAAGGTTGTGCCAATAGTAACAATTTAAGTACGAGTACGAACCGAACCCTTTACAATGGCAAATGCCATATCTCTGTTGGTAAAAGAGCTCACGCTTCATGCATTGTTGCCCATGGTTCTTTGGCATAAAGCCCAAATATAGGGAAAATTCTGAAAAATTTAAATTTGTGATGTCTCAAATCTTGAAAAATCCATCGTTTTTGAAAAATCTTCAAGACATTTTATTCGACAACTGAACTGTTTTTATAGCTAAGTTTTTTGCCCGGTTTTTTTCTTTTTCAGAACACTGCGAATTTGAGTACCTAGATTTAGAGATTCGAAACGTTGAACCCTTTTCGTTCATCTACAATTTCGGAAACGAATAAAACTAGTAGGAAACACATCCGAGTCGTCGGTGAAAAGTACCTAGACAATTTCAAGGAACTTCCACCTAGCCGAGTTACTTTTTCCTGGGGCGCACATACAGGTATTCGATCAATCTAGCTAGCCCAAACTATTTATGGGTTAGTTTGATCGATTGATAACAATTAATTTTTATCACTTTCATATAGCGTAGTTAAATTATAACTTACAAGTATTTTTTTTAAATATGGGTACTTTTAATTAATAAAAGTAACCTACGTAATACACAAATTGACATACTATTTTTGATTAAAATAACACAAAAGATATATAAAAGTAAATGGAAATTGATATCTACATTGGAATTGTGGTGTGTCTAAAATATTATTTTAATATAATTATCATGTAAGTATTACTCATACTTATTAAAGTTTAAGTACGAGATAACTCTAGTCTAACCAACCCAAAAGCATTATTTTGCAAGGTTTCTTGACGGGTTTTCGATTGAAGTTTAGTGGCTGTTTTAATTATTCGCAAATTGCTTCCTAGTGGATGTAGTGAAGCCTTCTGGGGCCTGGGTTGATGAAAGAGATCCCCTTAAGCACTTATGGCAAAAAACGGGAACAGGAGTGAGTTTTAGTCAAAAAAATCTGACACGCCCTCCCGCTCTGCCCAGAGCGGAAGAAATCATTTTGATGATTAACCTTAATAAAAAAAATATATGTTAAAAATGTTTTAGTTTTATACAAAGTGTCTATCCAACTGAAAAATATGCGGAATCATTAAAACATGCGATGTCCTATGTCGGTAAAATAGAGCTGAGAATTTTATTGCAGGATGGGACTAATCCAAGCGAAGCTTACATACCGAGAAGAGTGACTCTACATATTTGCCGGACTACCCCCGAATACTTCAAAAACATTAGAATATGTTACATTTGAATTGTAATGGAACTCAAAGAAGTTTACTGGGCTAAAAATTCAATTCTTTCAAACGTAACACTGGCTAAATGCAAAACCATGCAAAGTCAAAACAATAAAAAACCCTGCGGTAGAAAAAAACAAAACCCTTTAACTGTATAGGTACAATGTGGTTATGACAATACGACAATACTTAAATGAAAACACTGGCAATACTCATCATTTTGAATAACTTTTAGTATGGGACCAACACTGAAATCGCGAAAAATAATTCTGGTTTCCCATACATTTACGTTTGCAGTCGCAAAATGTATGGGACAGCTGACATTTTTAAGGCAAGTTTGACAATAAAGAAAAAAATCTCGGGGAAGTTTTTTACAACTAAATAAGTTGATGAAATAAGGTATTTACCTGTAATTTCAAAACTATAGTTGAATATTGATTAACACCACACGACATTCTAATGTAACACGTTAGAAATTTAGGCCACTGCAGATTTTTGTTAACAGTCAAAAGTGGAACAATTTTATAGTAGGATGAAACCAATGGTAAATGATAGTGAATACAAAATAAATAAAAATAAATTACAGGCGATCTGAGGTTGGGAAGTGGATGGGAGTGCGCTTTTAAGAGGAAAAAACGGTTTATAGTGGGTATCTCTAATTCCGACAAAATAACAAGTCCTATGAAAAAAACATAAATGGCACAGTTGAAGATAATAAAATGATCTAGGTATAACTATTGTATTTACACTTTTTTCACAAAACCTCAAAATGTAGGTATATGAAAGATTCAAATAACCTTGTTTTTGGTTTTTTATTTTGATCTTTTACAAATATTATTTCATCATCACGAAATTAAAAAAAGTATCCTAATTTTCAACCGAAAATCTGACGTCAAAATAACTCCGTTTTTTTTTAAAGTTGTTGGCTTTTTATTCGTTTACATTTCTACTTTTTGATGGTGTAAAAATATATACAATACTATGGTAAATTTTCTTAGAAAATGCAAAAAACGAAAACTCGAATCCGAAACATTGTTTTAATCATTAGTGCCTACAATTTTGAGCGAACGAAAAACGTAAGATTTCATGTTACAGTGATAAATCAATTATTTCGATTCAAAATATACTACTTACTATAATTAATAAATACCTAGCTCAAAATATTACATAATTAAAAAATATTTCGGATTCGAGTTTAATTTTTTTGCCCTTTATTTGGAAAAAAATACCATGTAATGTATATATTTATTACACGATCAGAAAGTAGAGGACTCAACGAACGAATTGCCCATCGTTAAAAAAAGCAGCTATTAAATGTGAGATTTTTCGATTGAAAATTAGGGTAGTTCTTCGATATAGTCAAAATACATATTATAAATTTAAAAAAATATAGTGTGTACACAAAAAGATAAATTTTCACCAAATTTCATGAAAAAGAAATCATTTTTGAAAAGATAAAAATAAAAAAAAAACCAAAATCATGGTTCATAAAATTTTTCACACGAGTTTTGAGAAAAAAGTGTAAACCCAAAAGTTGCCATTTTTTTACCTACACCTTTGCTATTAACTTTTTTCATAGGACTACTTTTAGTTTTATCAGAAATTGAGATAAACCATTTTTCCCCTAAAAAGCGCACTCCCATCCATTTCCCGACCTCGGATTGCCTGTAATTAATTTTTCCTTTTATTTTCGCTATATTCACTATCATTTACAATGGGTTTCGTCCTACTATAAATTTGTTCCATTTCAAAAATTATCTGCACTGGTCTAATTATAGCACAAAAAGTATTAATCAGAACCGATACTTATTTGAAATTCCCTCCGATATCAAACTGGCTCTTATCGCTAATCGCGTGCGGTAGAGTTCTCTACCTTCGACAACAATTTATTACATTCGACTGGGAATTTGATTACTGGCCAGCTTAATTAATCGCGGAAAATACTACCACACTCGTTAAGTTGAAGTGAACTAATAAGTACAGGTGATTAGTACTGATTAGACTGAGATTTGAATAAGAGCCGCAAAAACGTCAACGAAGTTTCATATCGTTCTCGTTCGCCTTGTATTGCCAGCCGAATGAATTAAATTGTATTTGTACTAATTTTTAGGTACATAAACTTGCATTTTTTTTTCGTTTCCTTTCTGTTTTTGCGTTTTGGTTTATACATTTCGGAAGCTTAGTAGATTTGTAAAAAATAATATTACCATTTTGACAATTAATGAAATTGTATTATTATAATTATGTATTTAGAAAAGTAAAACCAGCGAAATATTTACTTTATGCTTCTGACTTAAAGATTTTTGCAAATTTTAACTCTGTGACTTAGGTACCAGATATAAGGTAGACCGATGACCTGGTGAGGGTCGCGAGAATCTGAAGCATGCTTGATGTACAGCATTGGTTATTATGGTGACGTTGGGGGAGACCTATGTCCAGCAGTGAACGTATTTTGGTTGGAATGATGATAACTTTGGTCTGGCCGTATAGTTTTTCCGAATTTAGATTTTGCCGAATAATTACAATCGCTATAAAACGCATGAATTTGTAAATGGAAATTTAATTTCCTATTTTTCTGTACTAAAGCTCAATCTACCTGCCCTACACCACGTATGCCACCAACTTGGGATTATTTTTGTTTGCTGAAGAATAACATTTTATCAGAATGTTTATGGTTTAAAGTGAGAGCATTTATTTATTTTAAGGTAGGCGCCAGATAAACATCGAATACCCTACTATATTCAATGACATTCTTAATGGATTTGTTTATTAAGTAAACCTACCACACGTTATCTTTTTTAAACCCAAAGGTAACTGGTAGAGAATGCCTTGTAGCATTAAGTTTGCCTATGTACCACTAATGTACATGAAGTTTAAAAAAATAAAGACCAAGTGTCTTGAATCGACATGTATCGCGATCGCGTATCATTTCCTAGTAATGAAAAACAGTCCATTATTTATTTTTCGAATATCTGAGATGTAGGAAACGGTCAATATACTTTATTTCAAGCTTATGTGGCGTCTTGTATGTCTTTTTAATGTATTTATGATCTTTAGAGATTTCTAATAAAAATTTCATGGCAACACTGAAAATACCTCGGTCATGAAAGTGTCAAACTTCAACATTCATTCATTTCATTCGTTCGTAAATCGTCATAACGCAGTTGTTTCTATTATACTCTCTTGCTTGTTTGTCTCTCGGTCTCGGGCAGTGTGGTGGCTTCACTTATTTGTCATTGTTTACAAGCAACAATTCAGTTAAAAGCTGCCAGATCTCGGTTATTCTTCGTGGACTGTGGAAGTCTGGACAACTCTCACTAGTGTTTTTACTTTTGCTTTGGTGGGAACGAAGTGATACAAAAACATTACAACGTCAAATAAACTTTTTGAGATAAAGCTCAAATAACCAATTAACTACTTAACTACCTGTCTGGATGACAGCGAATACGAAAACATGGCTTCAGCAGTAGATTCAAAAACAGTTGATCCAAAAAAAGCAAACAAATTTGTTTTAAACAATGGACATACAATGCCTGCAGTGGGATGTAAGTAAACTTTTCTACATTATCTTAGTCCACTAAGCACGAATTATTATTATTAAAAAAGCATAGTGGGTTTAAATAGATGATCTCATACCTATGGCCCAAGAGCTGCATTTTGTGAAACTTTTCCACTGCCAATGTGTTTTGCAAAACACATTCAAATCTATTTCATATCAATTTTATGCAATGCTACTATCCATTTTTGTTGATGTTTCCTCCAGAAAATCAAATAAGGAAATGCTGACTATGGAAATTATTATTATTTAGTAAGATGCACTAGCAGTTATTAACTGAAGCATGGGTTTCATATAGTTTTGAGATGTTTAGTGTCCAATTGATTTTTAATCCGTGGCACCCTGAGCGGTAACCAGCGTCCGCACACCTTTCTATCATGTCTCTAATTACGGTACACGAAGGATTAAAGCATTTCAATTTAGGAGCTTTCACAACACTATCCGGGTGCCTGTTCCATACTGTAACAATTTGGTTAAGCAAAAATTGCTTGATGGCTCTTTCTGCTGGATGAATTTCCTCATTTATCAAATGGAGAAAATGGTACAATATGTTGATCTGTATGAATGTATCCCACCCAAGGCAATTTTTAGATCTTTGTAAGACTTTCAGATTTTTTTAGGATAAAGGTTGACTGGTAGAGATTGACTTGTTGTGTTAAGTCTGCTTATGTACCACTACTGTACATGAAGTTTAAATAAATAATTAAAAGCTATTGTTTGTCCTGCAATATTATCTTATTCTGTTATACCAATATCAATCTGGTTTTTTCCTATTATTTTGTAGCTGAATCCCACGATTTTGGAGTGTGCTCCACAAACCAGTAATAGGGTAACACAATATCCCTTAATTACTCAGATACCCGCGAAACGAGACACAATAGTAAAACAATAACAGCACGGTCTCATAGGACGGGTTGGGGATTCAAACATTAACATGGTTGGTGTCTACAAATGATAGCCGTAACCAATGGCTTGACATACTTTATTATAGTACAGACAAATTCACAGACCCATTTCAGTAGATATTGCTTTACCTTGAAGATAGACCCCCATGGCTATTACTACAAGCTCCTTTAAACAAAATTTATCTCTATTCCAAAATTCACCAAACATTTTTCAACTGAGGCAAAGTTTCAAATTATAATCTACTCTTCCTTTAAATTTCAATAGACTTTAATATTATCTTTGAACATATCATTACATACATATTCAGCCGCAGCAACTAAAAACACAGTAAGGAATGATTTTTGGAAAATTTAGTTACACATATTAGGATTCCTCTTAATGAGCTCTGCATATCATATTCTACATCATCTACCTAGCCTTTTCCCAATTATATTGGGGTTGGCTTCCAGTCAAGCCTGATTTAGCTGAATACTAGTATTTTACGAGGAGCGGCTGCCTACCACACCTCCACAACCCATTAACTGGGGTAACACGGTACTTCATGACAAAACTGGAGTCAGAGTTACTTTATCGGTATCTTTGACCATATCATTACATACATATTCTGCCTCACTAATTAAAAATGCAGTAAGGAATGATTTTTGGAAAATTGAGTTACACATACATTCGAATTCGTCATAATGAGCTCTGCACATATATACTAGAATTATTCAAAACTGCTAATAACCTCCTTACTGCACTTTTAATTAGTGCAGCAGTATTGGTACCTTGCAAATCAAATACTTGATATATGTCAATTTTGTAGTGGGAACATACCGCATGCGAGATCAAGAGGAGGTACTTGAAGTGGTGAATCATGCTTTGGCTGCAGGATATCGCATGTTTGGTAAGTTTCATATCTTACATTTTACAGAACATTTCAATTTTACATTCCCATATTGCAACTTTTCATGTAACTTACCCAAAGCAAATAAGACTTTGAATTTTGTTGACTTTATCAACTTATGTACTTTGTTTTGATTAAAATATTTTACTTTTTTTTTGTATAGATACTGCTGCTGTCTACCGCAATGAGTCATTCTTGAAGGAGGCTTTCCGCAGACTGCTCCCCCGATACGATTTGGATCGTGATGATATTTTCATTACAACCAAACTCTGTAAGTACTCGTACTTCATGTTTTGATATGAATATTTTCGAAAATATTTGAAGAAAGTAAGGTAGGCCTTAAGGGCATTGAGGCCCTTTTGGCCAGTAACGGGAGAACCCAGTCTACATAAAAAAATTAAACCTATACCTACTTTATTCTATAATTTTTTCGAGAATTTACGTGTATTTAAGAAAGAAATGAATCACTTAGTCATTTATTGTTGACTTTCTAAAATATTTTCATCGGTTTATTCGTTTTGAATTGAATTCCATTTTTCTATGATATTTACAACTTCATGCAATTTCTTCATTATCTTTCTTTACTCAGAATAATTTGATTAGTGATGATCATTGAACATTCTAGTTTTGTTTCTTTTTTAGTAGCCTTCCTATAATTATGTAGGTTTTTTAATAGTAACATAATTACAGCACCTGCCGAACATGGAAGGCCAGAAGTTATCAAGAAAGCCTATGCTAATTCATTAGAAAACTTGGGGACGGAATACATAGATATGTATTTGGTCCATTTCCCTGGATCCGCGAGAATTGCAGTTGATGATAAGAAAAATACTGAGCTTCGCCATGCAACTTGGGAAAGCATGGTAGAACTGTATGATGCTGGAAAAGTTAATGGCATTGGTGTTTCTAACTTCACCAATTATCATCTTGAACTCCTGATGGAAAGGAATCATGGTGTTGTTCCAGCTGTTAATCAGGTATCTATATTAATGATATGTCATATCTCACCGTAATATCATAAAAAAACCATAATGAATTTATCTAATACTGTTTTTTTTTTAAAGGTGGAGTGGCACCCTTTCTACTATCAAACGGAATTACTGGACTATTGTAAGGCAAATGACATTGTACTACAAGCTTATTGTTCACTTGGGGGAAAATCAGTGAGCAATAACGAGCTGCTATTGCATCCCTCGGTGACAAAAATAGCCCAAACTCTCGGAGTCACTAATGCTCAAGTATTGTTAAAATGGGCACGTCAGCAAAATGTTGCCATCATTCCTAAGTCAACAAACCCCGTGCATATCAAACAAAACATTTCTCTCAACTTTGAGATTTCTCCTGAAGATATGCGGATACTAAACAATCTGAATAAGAACCCCGTGAAGTATGCGTGGGACCCGCGCAATGTTGTTTAACAAAAACATGGTAAACGCACCAAATCCAAGAAAGGTGCAAAAAAGAAGCACAAATAAGTTGCAATTCTGAACAACACCACAGCATTTCTTTTAATTAAATTTTTCCCAACAAATACAAAATTGCATTGTTCAAGGACAATCTAGGCTGTTTTAGTTTGCTAGGATTATAGGATCAACTCGTTTTAGCTAGCTTACCTAGAAATAGCCTTCTCATGGCCCCAATAAAACCCAGACTTGTTTTACCTGAATGCGAACCACGTGGAACGAAAAGTGAATGAAAATTAAAGTGGAAGGACATAGATTTCAACTAAAGTGAATGACAGTGGTGCGTTTCAATTGCAACGTGTGTACTAAACATACGTGCTTTCATGGACATATTAATTGATGTATTGCAGTGTCTATCAAATGCTTTAAATGTTAGAATTAATCAAAATAATTACAATATCTATACAAGTGTTATAGTTGTAGCTATCAGATATTTATCCTCTTGGTGTTAAATATGGAATTTATCCATGTAAACGACTGCGTGTGGTGTTCCAGAATTGAGGGTGATACAAATTATTGAAATGAAAAATGGTGCAGGTTGGTCTAATACTCAAATCGGTATTTTTTCTAATAATATAAGAATTATATCTATACTAGATTAGGGTTTATAAAAGAGATGGATTTCTTTAGTGTAGTAAAGTTTTGTACGGACAGCCTCATCAACTGGGAGGAGTGCGATAAGTGAGGAACATCTTTTGTAAGGTATTATAATGGTATGTACTCAATTGATGTAGCTGTAGGTACCTATGTAAACATAATCGCGAATGCGCGAGCTTCATTTTACTAGCAAAGTGGAGGCATTGCTATTTCACAGATTTCCTTTAATATTTTAATAAAAATATCACTTAGTAGTATAGTATAAAAAAAAATATATAAGTCCGCCCAGCGGCCATAATCGTCAACGAGATAATCACGAAATATAATATATTATGTATTGTGCATTAGAAATGCATTAAATTGCACTAGTAAGTTAAGATATAAAAGTTTTATTAAACGTTACAGTGAATTAACATATCTTCTATGTCTAGGTGTTTTAATGAACACAATTTTGCTGATTTACTGTCGCTTTTTAGAGTTTATATAATTACTATAGAAGATCAGATTTATTGGTGGGTAGTATATATGTACTGCATGATTACGCCTACAAAATGTATAACAGTCTATACGGAATATATTAAGACTATTAAATCACATTTTGTAGGTAAAGTGGTCATAAAGGAATAATTTGTGTTTAGCACTTAATAAAATAGGTGTTTTGGTAAAATGTAAGGTCAAGCGGTTTCTTTTACTGCAATCTCTGTCCACGACGATTAACTAGTACGGGGTCTGGAAATTAAGCCCGGAATATAATATCATTATCTGGATTTCGTTTTTTTAAGAACACTATAAAAGTTTGCAAATGTCTTTTTACATACTGAAGTAGGTTCTAATGACCCCCAATTAATCGTCGCAGATTTCGAGTTTTTTGCCCATACGTGGCTTGTGTAGGTTTAACGATATACTAGGCTAGGTACAATTAAGATTGTATTGTATTCTACTTATTGGAAGGTTATTTTCGAGGTGACCTCTTCTTTTTCGAGATCACAATTCTTCTGCTCTATATATGTATGTAAACTTAGTAATATATTCAAAAATATGAATGGTCCACTAATGAATGAGCTTATGAAAATTAGAAGGTGTAAGTATCTCATGCACTGATTTATCTAAAAAAATTAACTGATATATATTTTTTCAAGTTTGGAAATATTTCTGACATCACTTAGCGACGATATGATTATTTTTTAGCTGCAAGTGATAGTAGTGATGAATATCCGCAGACTAAGCCAAGTTGATAATCTCCAATTGTTAATGCTATTAGAATGGGATAATCTCAATGTCAAGTCACGTGGTCAGAACAAAAAAATAGAAAATTCGTAGCCATCATTCACATCGTTCATTGCTATACATCTTCTAGTTTTATAGAATAAATGGTAGCCAAGTTACAATTTTGACAAGCGCTAACGAAATTATCAACTTATCGTCTTTTTAGGCGCAAAATACATAGAAGCGATGAAAGATTCGGATGCGATGCGGATGTGGATCGGATTTTTGTTGCTTCAAATTTTATTCGTTCAAAATGTATGAAAGAGTTGCGTCGTAAATTACACAGAAAGGATGCGACGCAGATTTATCATGAAGAAAAAAGAAAAAGAGATGATGTATGAAGGATTTATCCACCTTCATACATCATCTCTTTTTCTTTCCTTTTTTTTTTCTTCTTCATTTCCTCTTCTTCTTCATTT
Source organism: Mythimna separata (assembly GCA_030763345.1). Taxonomy (NCBI): domain Eukaryota; kingdom Metazoa; phylum Arthropoda; class Insecta; order Lepidoptera; family Noctuidae; genus Mythimna; species Mythimna separata. The sequence goes on along the minus strand of CM061167.1, from coordinate 11,634,724 downwards.
CTTCTTCTTTTCTTTTCTATTCTATTTTTTCATACATTTTGTACGAATAAGCGACAAAAATCCGATCCACACACGCATCGCATCCGAATCTTTCATCGCTTCTGTGTATTTTGCGCCTTAAATCTTTTACGCCGGGCGTTACTAATTGTAGAGTTTCTATACGAGACGGTTGTAACTTGGCTAGGCCTGCAGGCGTGCGACTGTGCGCTCAATTTGTATTTTTTGGTGCATATTTATTATATTTTCTTTTTTGTTAAAACTTATCATAAGGCACAAATATTTTGCGTATGCGATTTTTACTTAAGCGATTCTAGTTTGTAAAATATCACTGATTGGCGCTGTAAGCGACTTGAATCTGATACACCGTGCTTTTGAGAAACCATAGATCTTATTTATGTATTACTATTTTGTCGAGCTTTTTTGGGAGATGATTGATAATATAATGTAAGATGTTTATTATGTAAGTATAACTTTACTCAAATAAGAAAAGATAATCAAACAAAAACATGGTGTATTGTTTTTTTCTAATTGTGTATGTATTCAGACTGTTTTTAAGTTTCCAAATTATATAAAATCTATAAAATAGAACTATAGGTGTTTTGCCAAATACTTGCTGTTATTAAATGTCCAAATTTTATAAATGTCCGGTATTGTGATACACTCACCGCTATAGTTTGAAACAAAGCGGCGCCTACTAAATTGTTAATATATAAATCTACCATTATAAATGTATCTGTGTTTCAAATAGAAATAAATTCATTTAACTCTCAGAAAGTTTTTCTGTTTACACTCAACTGGTTTGAATGAATCGTGCAATAGCTAACAAAATATATAGTATACGTACAGGGTGTTCAGTTGAATGGTGGGGCTCTCTATAAACACAGATCCGAGACTTGTGGACACATATTCCCCCATTGCGAATACAAGTTTTTCCTCCTTTAAGCACTTTAATATCATTAATTTTTCAAATGAAGTCAAATGCTCGTCCCAATCTTTGCTCGGAGGGTCAAAATTTGTACTATCTACGTGTACCTCCTGAAAACATGAAAAGAAAGTAAAACACTAATTACATTAAATTTTATTTTAACATAGCGACTCTTTTTCCTAAAAATAAACATAATATTAAAAATAATCATAAAAACAATTCAAACGGCAGTTTTTCTCTAACAAACTTTGACCTTGTGATTTAACTTAGTCCCAGTGTATTTAGCACAAAGCTCTCGTAAAACCATGCTGATAGGTACGAGTACCTACTAGAAAACTAACACTAAACCAAAACAGTTGCGCGAACTTTGTGCCTGACACAGCCTCGATTTCCGATTTATTTATTCGTTTACTCAGGTAGGATTTCCTAAACTACTATATCCTGAAAATCTGTCAAAGTTTAGAAAAGTGCTTAACTCAAAATACTCAATAGTGAAACCCGCCCTTTAGCATTTAAACTTGAGTCTTCTTAATTCTAATGTTCCGTGTTACTATTGGTTAATAAACTTGGACTAAAGTTAAAATGATTTATTTAGTTAGTCATTTCATCAACATTATCCACATATGTGACGAATAGTTAAAAAAAAAAATGTAACAAAAAATCACAAGACTTAAAAAAAATATACCAGTAACACATACAGGTCTCTTTCCACCACAGAGTGGTAATTTTGCAAAGGTTCATTCGATAAACGTGGTAATCGCGCTCTTGATCTACTATGGTTACTTAACCATCTAAAAACATCACTTACCGTACTAAAAGCTCCAATTGTAATAGTATGTTTCTTTAGACAATCTTCAGCTATGCCCGCGAATCGCTCGTCAGTTTCGTTAAGATGGCAAGTGGATAACCACATTAGTTCAGTCAACGCTTCAATAGCAGGTTTCTTAGGTGGTACCTGAAATTAATCAAAGACATGTACCAGGATCCCCGGGTTTATGACCTGCGATGGATACCCACCTAAAAAAAGTATGGAATTTACCAAAATGGCGACCGACCACCAGGTTAGATAATTCATCTAAAGTGCTCCGATACTAAGACTCATGCGATGTTAAATAACCAAATATATAAGTAGGTACCTAAGCTACCTAAATGTTAAAACATTACCACCTCTTAAACCGTATTTAGAAGGTAGTTTTGAAATAGTAGGTATATTTTAATACAAGTGGAAAAACTTTGTCATTTCAACCGAGGCGAGATTCTCCCGAACTGGAGGCAAGGGTGTTAAGGAGCAGAGTGCTGCAGTAAAAAATTTCCACGTGTATCAAACGACTTTTTTCAATGCATTTACGAAGAAAGACGTTCTCTGAAAATCGTGAATATGGATGTAACTTGTAACCTTTATAAGCAATTGCTCTACACAGGCTTTTTGTGTTTCGTGGTATACCTAAGCAAACTATGAAGCCTAGAAGCACTGCTTTATCAATTTTATGCTTGTTAAATTTCTACAAAATCATGTCCCATATTATTCTCAAGGACCATTAGTTTAGCCAGTAGGTACGTGTCATGAATTTTCACAAACACAAAATTTTCACTTTTAGAAATAAAATGTCTACCTTTAACAATCTGTATCTCTGCAACTAATAGACATGGAGTGCTGCAATTAAGCTCAAATTGTAGCAAATTTAGTTAGCTTTCTTTCAATTATGAATAAACATGCTTGAAAAACGTTTTTTTATGGATTTTTTTTCGAAAACAGTGAAATAAGTGCAAAAACGCTGTTTTTCGTGCACCCTGGGTAGCACAGGGTTTTCAGGGTCGTAATCTACGTCTGTGAAGGGACCTAATAACACAAACAAAATGGTATTTTGTACATGTTATTATTATTTACATACGCGTTTGCGATATTTGTCATTTTTTGTGTCAATATTGAATAGGCTATTAGTGCTCACATAGGTTATAAAATAAAATAAAGCCTAGTGCAAAATTTTTCGTTCGTTCTTAGTTCCAGTAGTTTGATAATCAGTTAGTTTCTTTTATAATTATAAATATATTTACATAGATACATAGATGCTGCTACGCCCAGGCACGTGCTCGCGCACTTTCAAAATCATTTTTTTTTTATTTTACGTAGGCCTACACGGGCACTTATAAAACTTCAAAAATAGTGCACGGTTCCAAATTGGTCGTTTCCTATGGAGAAGAACCGGCAAGAAACTCCATGGTTACTCTTTTAAAAAAAATATTGGATTTACAATACTTTCATATTACAACAAAGACATATATGCGAGGACAGTGTAGACCAGTCAATATTGTAACCAAAATCACAATAGGTAAAAATAAAATTAGTCAAAAACTGGGTTGAAAAAGGTAGTAATTAAAATCCGTAGTCTACAGTGCCCTCTCATTCACACTATAAGAGAGAAGCTATATAAATATAAGAAAAAAGAAACCATAATCAAACCTATCAACAAATGAGATGTTAACAAAAATAAATCACGACTTAATGAATTTAAAGTGATTGAGATCCAAATAATATAAAAATATTGCAAAAGCAATGCTTTGAGTAAATAGTAAATTTATAAAATAAAACAAACATGAAGCAGTTAATAGATACGTTTACACAATAATGCAGTTAATGAGTTACCAGGGGGCAACATGTGCAGAAGCAGTTATTGCCAAACAAGCGCGTTTTCGACATAGTCTCTAACCTTGTAATATGTTTTTTTGGTTAGGACACGCTTGATATGGGTTTTGAACCCTCGCTAAGTTCAATAATCGACTTGGGCAACTTATTATAAAAGCGTATACTATTCACAAGGAATGACTTGCTGGTCTTAGCTAGTCTCCATTTAGGTCATACGATTCCGTGTTTGCTACGCGTATTTTTGTCGCATTTTGTCAATATCAATTGGTCATTTGACACATGATAACTTCCGTCTGATTGTTATTTGTAGTTTAATATGGATAATCTTTGTTGCGCACTCTCCTCTTGGAGGTGGCGGCGTTCGCTTAGAGCCCTCGTCCACGGTGACTTTTAGTAGCGATACTGTCGCATGTTTCGTAAACCTAAACGCATGACAGCATGACTACTAATGCGCGTTAGACGCATTTGCAACGCCCTACTAGCGCGCAGCAGCATCGCGACTGTATCGACGCAAACGCGCGACCGTGTCGGACGACATTGGGGAGAGAATGGAGGGAGGATGGTGCGATAATGAAACATTCTACATTTATGGTCCAGTGCCTGGGGATTTTTACCCAGAACTTTTTTGACTATGAATGGATTTTAAAAAGAAAAAATGATACGTGTAGCTAATAACAAACATAAAAAAGTTTACCTATTTAAAAAATATGATCTTGATTTTGAAAAAAAAAATTAGTATTACTTTAGTTCAATTAGTGTCTCAGGACGAGTTCTAAAAATGTATATGTTCTACAAATGTGCGAATAACTAAAAATTTTGCCCATGTATTAATATACAGATACGTTAAGTTAATTTTGATACACAAAAACATTCTACAGCCTTAAATAAATAACTCGATGTCCCCGCCTATTAGGCGTAGCGTGATGTTATATAGCGTATAGCCTTTCTCGTTAAATAGGCTATCCAACATTTAAAAAGAATTTTTCGATTCGAAGTAGTAGGCCCTGGAATACTAATTGAACATTGGAATCCTCATTATTTTTTTTCAAAATTTCTTTTTGGAATCCTTTCACAGAAACAAAAGTTCTGGGTTTTGTTGATTTTAACGCGTTTGCATCGTGACAGAACTAAAGAAGCGCGAAAACATCGCGTTTGCCTCGTGATGGAGAATCGTGGTGTGGGCGAGGGCAGACAGCTAGCGATCGCATCGCGATTTTGTCGATGCGAATGCGCAATCAAATTCAAATGACCATTACAGAAAATAGTGGTACCTACCTGTAATAAAGAAGAAGGTGTGTAGGTACCGTACTAATACAAAATTCCACAAGTAGTACTAACCACTGCTGAGCCGGTAGGTCCTCGTAGAACAAAGTTCCACTGTTCCGGAGTAACAAGTCCGGCATGCAAATAGATTGCCATGTTTAGTAGGAAGCTGAAAACCAGCTTGTGCCGTTCAAATAGTCCTCGGGACACGTTCCGGTACACTGATAGAGTGATTTCACGCCGCAGAATGTCCAGCCGAACCTCCAGGACGTCACTTTTTTCGCTTTTTTCTATGACTAAATTGAAAATCTGAAAGATAAGCCGGTAGTTAAAGCAGCTAAAGCGCATTAACATAAGCAGAAATAGACACAGAAATGACATTGAATTTTGAGTGTGATATTTTCTAATTCTCTTGCTGTGGAAAACTTGTTTGCTCTTGCCTTTATAAAAGGTAAGAACGCTATGGTAAGAGACCTTGGTTACGCTCATCTTGAAGTCTCTCGTACACGGCACGTTTTTCTAACCGTACGGACGTACGTAATAAATCGTACTATGTGGCGTGTACAAGAGGTCATAGACTGAGATACAACACTTATGAAACACGGCGGCGGCGCCGTGCCTTAGCGCCGCCGTGTGTGTCAACAAGCTCTCTCACTCATCAATACAACACTGTGCGCCGTGCCTATGCCTACGGACGGCGAATTAACCGTGCCTACGTACGTGCCGTGTACAAGAGGCCTGAGAGATGTAAGTGCCATTGCAATCAGCATCAGTACCTATGCATTTAAGCGGAAATTGCGGATTTTTTTCTATATAAATAACAGAGTCGTCTTAAATACCCCTTTCTATTACTTTATATAAATATCATCATCGTCTTCCTGCTCTTGTCCCGTTTTATTTGGGATCTTTTGTTGATTTCTATTTTATGCACCTGCCATGTTTTCTCTTGGCTGTTAGAGAATGCCTAAGGCATTAAGTCCACCTGTGTACCATAATGTAGCGTTTTAATAAAATAAACAATGACAAAGCTCCAACTGACCTGGTTAAAGTACTTGAGTGAGAACTGGTACATAGGGTCGATGTCAGCTAACTGCGCAACAGCGAAGTACATGACAGCCCCCCGAGTGGCCACCGTGCGGTACTTCTCACGGGCTGCTGATATGTTCAACTCCGTCGCTTCTGTTTCTTCTAATCGAGCATTTATTATTTCTGATGTTTCCTATCATGGGTTAGTATCATATTTTACAATAGGAACAAGGGTTTCTTGACACTTTCGGTGTCAAGAACATACAATAAATCTTTGCTAAAAACTGTCCGAGTCGTTACTCGTAGCTATTGTTGACTTCTGCTCATGCCCAGTAACTAGCCAGTTCAACATTTTTATTACTTTTTCCATTATCGCACGACCCATAATATGCTGTGTGCTTGGCACCGAAAGTGTTAAAATCAGAAAAAAAAGTGTAGTTCAGGTCAAAACAGTACTTTTTAGAGGAGAACCTCAATCCTCAATAAAGCGAAAGTGTCCAAATATTGCATTTTGATTGAAGTCCCAGTTTCATCTGCCAAAAGAAGGCCTCCTCAGGAGTCGATTCAGACTCAGTCAACTCACCCAATTGACTGCGACAGTCCAGCTAGTTATGATGGATCGATTCTAATATGATTACGATACCTATTATCGAGACCTAGGTCGGAAATATCATCGTGTAGTGTGGTAATTCAAATTGTAGGTACAGAGGTTCAAAGCAAATTGATAATGCATATTTCTGGAAATTTTTGCTGGTGCAAGTCATTCTTCGTTGGCAAGACGAGAACAACCAATGAAACTGTGGGTGTGGCAGATCGATGCTTTGTTAATTCGTTGTTAATTCTTTATTGTACACAAAAATAAACATTACAAGACATGGTGATTAAATAGTTAATGTACAAAGGCGAGCTTTAAGGCTCCCCCACACAGGTGCGTTATTATCGGTCGATAATATCGCATGCGTTACTGCGATATCTGTTTGCAGTACATTTTGTATTAGGACGGTCATGTAGTTACACACTGCTGCGATAATAACGCTGCAATGGAAGTGGGACGTTGCGTTTCTCCGTCCTGCGATATTCCGATATAAGTTCTAGAATGTTTTGTATCAGAACGCAACCGACCGTACACACAGCTGCGATAATAATGGCGCTCTCTCGTAAGAAATATCGGACGATAAAAACGCAGTTGTGTGCAAGGAATCAGGACGCATTAACGCAATACCGCATGCGATATTATCGACCGATAATAACGCGCTTGTGTGGGGGAGCCTTAACTCAGAAATGAGTTTTCTTCCAGCAAACCTTTGAGTTACAAAGAGCTTCCGGTCAGCTACCAGGCCAACGTAATACTATGTCCACTGTGTCGGATGTCGTAATAAATATCTGGTATAGTTATTCGTTATGATTACTTCATCCTTAACTGCACAGGCAAAACCTTCATAACCTGATATTATGTACTAGCCAGCGCTTGTCATTTTACCTAGCCTCGTCTCTGAGCCATCATCAAATTTTCGTTTCTCGTGATTTATGAAATCCTCATTACTACGACCTGAACTACTAAACCATGGCTATGATACGTGTTCTTACTTTACTCTCGTTGAGCGTTTCAATCAGTTCTTCGTCATCCAGAATGTTCCCAGTGGAAGCGTATAGCAGTCTGAGAATTTTGTCTTCAATCTCAAGTAGCGAGGCTTTGTCGGCGTTGATACGAACTATGAGCTCAGTTCGTAGAACCTCCAAATCTGGGCGTTCCAATCTTACCACGTCTCTGATAATGAAAAATTCAAAAGAAAATTAGATAACATTTTGGTGAGATACTCTAGTATCTCACCAAAATGTTATCTAATTTTCATTATTCAGCTAGTTGCCTACTAGCCAGTACCTAGGATCTTTCAAGTCAAGAGTTTATAGGAGGACAATAGGGAATCATTATAATTATCTACAGACGTCCACAGCTGGACATAGGACTAATGATGGGCGTTGAATCAACGAACTAGTTGAATCAATGAATCAACGTTAATGTCTCATCAACGGGATTAACGTTGACCGTGTACAAATTAACTCGTTGAATTCGTCAACGAGTTACGAGACAACAACGTTTATGAATTCAACTCGTTTCACGAAACAAAAACATGAACATTTGATCAATGTCTTTATAATTTGTGTTTTATAGCAAATTAATTAGTCAGTCTTAAGCCTGAAAAAAGTATGAAGGGAAGATCATCTAGAACCCTAAGTAGGTATCATCATAAAATGTTATCTAATTTCATTAGATAAACTGCATCAAATTGTTCGTTGATTAACATTACCAATGCATACGTTAATAAAAGCGTTTAGGCGTTTATCGTTCATGCAAGTTGACGTTCGTAACACGTTAACTCGTTGACGAAATTAACTAGTTGATCAACTAGTTGACAAACGCAATTCAACGTTAACGTTTCGTTGACGGAAAAACCTTCAACGACCCATCACTACATAGGACTCCTCCAAGCGTCGACACAACGACCGGTCCTGTGCGTCTCGTATCCGTCTGATTCCCGCGATAATATTAGGGAATATGAAAGCAATTTTTTTATTTGCTAAATTATTACACTTTCAGCCTTAGTAAATGAATATGAAAGATTTTTTAAAATATCTTTATCGACAACGAAGTTATAAAGCTTCAAAGCTACTAATAAGAAAGAGCAGTCCGAAAGGTAATTTGACGTCATATATTATTACATCACGCCCGTTCGGCTGCCATATAAAATGGTGTTTTGGTGAGAGGCACAGATATATTTGTTTTAAATGGTTATAAAATGTTTAGATAATAATAATATTTCATGCAGCATTATAACTTTCCTTATGACAACATCAAAACACTTTCAACTGTCTTCTCTAATTTATTCTAATAATAATCACAACTGTCCTAGAAAGTCATAATGATACACGTGTATCCAAACTTTTAACCTTTTGCCTAAGTCTCGAAAATTCAAACTTCCCTATTGGCTATTTATTAGGCATTCATGCTCCATGTCGCCCACACGATTGCTTGCTAAGCATTCTTTGCAAACAATTGTAAACGAACGCAACCGATATAATATATATGTAAGTCATCAATTCGATCATCTTCGATCTAAATAGCCTTTTCTGTAACTCTTTCAAACAATCCCGTAGTCGTTCTGAATAGCGTAACGTATCAATAATATGTCTTATATGAAAATAGACGCTCAAAAAGTACGAAATGCGATTTTATTTTCTACCAGAGACTTTTTGCCGTTTAATAATTTATGTTGTTGACCTGGCTTCTTATATTGAAATGCTACGTAACCTTGGAAACACTGTGAAAGGTACCTCCTGCCATTTCAACTGGCTCTAAATATCGATCAGACTGAATTAGGAGATGAGCAATGTGTTTTAGCCCGGTAGGAAAATTTTGTATAAACCTGTTTTTGGCATAAGTTATTACTCGATATGAACAGTATCGTTGAACAAGGTTCAATAAACTTCTTCATGTAAAATTGTTTTTTTTTATTAATGAAATAAAACTAAGAATTTTGTGAATTTTAATACTAGCCGTTTGTGAGTTTAATAACATTAACCTCCTTTTTTGGGACAATCGTGTAAAAATGACTATTTTTGGTGTATAGAAGAAGTATCTAGTACACACATTTAAATAAAATTAAAGTGCCTGTTTGTAATATGAAAAAATATTTTAATATTAAATGCATGAAAGTACTCTATATTCGATACCTATAACAAAAATACAATTTTTACGATTACGATTAAAAAACGACGATTTAAAAAATAAAAACACATTTCCTGGAACAAGTTTTGTGAAATCAATGAGTGAGTTACGGAATTACCAAATATCAGCATTCAGGTGTTATCTCTCTTCGCATTACCTCATAAAACAACAAGCTTTTAAACCATGCTTGTGTTGACGTTAGACGGATCTGGAAGGGACCTCATAAGCCAAGTAATACTTTTGATGGTATTGATAAATATATTCCACAAAATAATAATATTCCAAAACTTTCACACAACGCAGTCTAGTCCCAAGCTAAGCAGAGCTTGTGTTATGGGTACTAGACAACTGATAAACATACTTATATATTTCTAAATACAAATGATACAAACAACAGTAGGGGAGCGGGGGACACGTTGAAACAGTTTTTCGTTTCTTGGCTATTTAGCTTATTTGTTTATATTTATGAAATCTAGCAGTACTATTCCAATTAAGAACTATTCAACTATTGATTTCAAATAAATTTTCGAAGAAACGTTTTTGAAAAAAATGTGACGGGTGTTACAACTTACCCCTGTTCCGACTAGCCTGCTCCCATACCTATTTAAAAAATATATTACAAGGAGTACTAACGCCAGTAACTGATCTTCAAGTCCAGACAGTGTCACGGTGAAGTTGACCAGGGTTACTTGGATGCAGATTTCTGGCAGATAGTGAGGGTTCGCTAGCTTAGTCGTGAGGTACAGGCGGAATTGCGGGTCATACTCTATGTCGCTGTCTCCCAAGCGGATGAGCAATCTGCCAGCCTGTCGAGTTACAAAGTAATAACCACTTTATAAATGACTAGCTTCCGCCCGCGTGGTGTGTTGATAAAAAGCAGCCTATAGCAAAAATAACAAAATCGAAGAATAAATAAGATTACGTTTAATTTTTTTCTGTTGACCGGGATAAAAATAACCTATATATTAATCCAGGGTATAACCTATCTACATACCAAATTTCAACCAAATTGGTTCAGCCGTTTTGCGTGAAAGAGTAACAAACATCCACACATTCGTTCTCATTGCTTTCACATTTATAATATTAGTAGGATAGTAGGATTTTTTACAACGTTAATATTCGCCGGCTATTTTATAAAAAAAGTCGATTTACGACTTCAGCATATTGTTTATGATTCCACATCAAACTTACCTGTAGGAAAGTTTGCTTGAGAAGCACAGGTGCTAATGTTGCCTCCAGTGTTTCCCCAAGGTCCTCGATGAGCATTGGCCAGCCAAGTCGGATGCAATTCTCGAGGACTCGCAGATAGTTTGGATCGTTCAGCTTCGTTATCATAAGGCCACTCTCTTTCTCCATGTTTCGTATCCATCTGTTAGCCTGCCATTATCAAATTTAAGTTAATAAAAAATTTAGAAGTGATTTTTTAAAAAGAAAACGTGTGGTCCTAACACGGAAAGGGCAACTGAAAGACACAGCTCTACCAGAGAGCAGGAGAAGTCATTGGATGATTTCAGACATCGATAAATAATCATCAATTTATAAGATATCTACCTAAACATCTTCCAATAATTGAATTAGGTACTAAACTTTTTAGAAAGAAATATCTTCCAATAATTGATTTACTAAACTTTTATTAAAAATCGTGGCAATTTTAACAAGGTTATCTATTTTGTAGAATCGTACAAAGAAAGAAATAGAGTTTAATTGCGTCCGACATGGCGCATATCATAAAAAAAGAAAATAACAACAAAATAAGTTATAGGAAGACATAGATCATAATGTTGTAGCGATAAACGTTCCCATCTACCAATACTGTAGACAGGTGTGCATTATAGATAGATATCATTTAGGGCATGGGTTGGGTGTGGGGATGGCTACGCAGCCACCCACACAAAGATCCGATTTATAACTTACGTGTTATATATGTCCTTCGGACGTGTGTGAGAAGGAAGTGCATATTATTCGCTCTCCTTTGAATTGTGCAGTTACATGAGTTATAAAATAGCTATGTATGCCTGTACCTGCTCCTGTGGATCGATAGTCAGCGGCCATCTCCCGGCTCGCGTTACCAGGATACCGTTCTCCGTCGATACAGAGTCGCGTGGCAGCCCTTGCGAATTCCATGTTCGAATCGTGTACGAGTCAGCCATTACTTCAATCAAACTGATGACGAAAAATTGTATTTGAAATTAGTATTAACAGTAAACCAATTGCATGCAATAATAATCTGTTTGTGTGCATTTAATTTACGGATAATAAAACTATCAGGCTTTAAGAAAGCAACTATAAACAAGTTGTTATGTAGATACAAGCACGCACAAGCGCTTAATTTTTTATTTTTCTAGTTAATTATTTCTTTATTTAATACTTAATGCACATAAGGTACAAAGGCGAACTTAATGTCCATTGGTAACAAGTGCCCGTATTTCATGAGAGATAATAATTATAATATAATCCACAACTTTCACACAACGCCATCTAATCTCAAGCTAAGCAAAGCTTGTGTTATGGGTACTAGACAACTGATAAACATACTTATATATTTCTAAATACATACATAATATTATAGATAAATTACACCCAGACATAGAACAAATGATCGTGCTCATCACACAAACATTTGTCTTGGGTGGGAATTGAACTCATAAGCATAGCAGTCAGGGCCTCTAATCACTAGAACAACAGGCCAGTCAGATAAATTTGTCAATCAAGGTGTCGGTTATGGCGATAAGTCCTCTCTTTGAGGAAGACGTCACGAGGTTCCTGTACCTCCTTTGTTATAGAAGAGTTGACTTCAAATATTAAGACAAGTTTTAGTAATTAGAGAGAGAGTATTGTACCATCGATCTGCAAGTAGAAAGGAGATATAACATATTTACTTACTTGAAAGTAGATGATGCAGGTATTTCCAGCTTCTTGCATTCGGCTATCCACTTAGCGACTAACTCGCGCCTGTAGGCGGCAGGGAAGGCCCCGAAGTAAGCGATACAGCCGGAAGCTATGATGATGTCTCCCGTTGTACAGTACAATGCCTTGGACGCGGCCTGTGACGTGCACATTGACAATTAAATAATGTCAAATTGGACGTGGCTAATTGAGATTGCTTACATTTTATTATAAGTAGGTATTCTTCTACATAGCGTCAAAGTAAAATATCAACCCGCTACTCCAAAACTCGCTCGCTAGTTGACGACAGCAAAAGTGGTGAGATCGGAAGGTGCCGACTTGCGAGCGCTTGCGAGTTTAGCAGTAGCGAGATGACGAACAAGCCATATTAACTGGAGTATCTCCAGTTAATATTACATTCTATACTCCAGGAGTCTCTTTTACTATAAATATATATGCTCCCTCTCCTATAGAGGAGGCCTGAGTCCCAACAGTGGGAACATTACGAGGCCGATAATGCTAAGCAGTAAGTTATGGTAACAAGTGGTCAGCGACGTGGTTACCTTGACGCTGTCTTCCCAGCGTGTCTGCTCATCAGCCAACGCTTGCGTGAGCTTCCCGGCGCGAGACAGGCGCGCCGCAGCCAAGTCTACGTCGGCTTGCAACTTCTTTCGCTCTTCTTCGACAACCTAGCATTCACATTAAATAGAAATAAGCTCGTGCTATGAAAAACCCTGCATTTTTTGTATAAAGAATTTTATTTATTTATTTAGTACATTGAAGACTTACAGCTAATAAAACCAGAAAAAAAGAAACCATAAACATTAGGAAGCCAATTACAAGTCCTCACATATAGGCCTTATAATACATATATTATTTATGGTGTGAGCACAAAAATAGACAACTTCGCATTTTATTTAAGCGAGATACGTACATCATAAATTACAAGAAAACAATACATGTCTTAGAAGTGTATTTAGTATGTGCTAGTGCAAGTTATACTTAACATTGCATTGAAACGTTTTCTTTGACTCATTTTACTGTGCAAGCAAGCTTTGAATACTTGTATGGAAATGCTCTGTGCGATTTAAGAGACCGTGAGTTTAACCTAAGAAAATACGCCTACGTAGTACCTACCTAGTCGTATGACGTATAAATTCACGTACACGTATAAATCAACAATACTACAGCCTGATGTAGGTAGTGTTTTGTAAGATCGACCAAACGAAAAAGAAATATTTTCTTGCTAATATTAAAATTGAAATGTTTCATAGATGTTTGAATATTCGAATAGCCAACGTAAAGACCGCAGTTAATAAGTACTACTTATTAAGTGAATCAGGAATTTACTACGATATCGATAGTAATAATGTGTTAGTCAGTGTGCTACGCAGTCATGTCGCTAGTTTCTGAAAAACTGATTGATTTATAAATATAACATGTGTAATACTTAGGCTTCGAAAAGTTATTTAAAGGCGTGGTTTTCGTCATTGCAAAAAGTATCTAAAGATTTACGGTAAAATACAGGCAAATTCATTAATAACACTAATCTACTTTTTATTAAATGCAACAGCTATGACCATAGGTGTTTTGTAATATTTTGAAGGCTCGTTAGTTCGAAATTGATAGTAGACAATTCCGTATTTGTCTGTGTCGTAATATGGAAGAATTGTAAACCCAACAGTTTTTGAAAAGAGTAACCATGGAGTTTCTTGCCGGTTCTTCTCCATAGGAAACGACCAATTGTAACCGTGCACTAGCTTCTGACGTTTTATAATTGCCCATGTAGGCCTATGTGAAATAAAAAGATTTTAACAACGTTTAATTGGTGTATTATTGTGGTTTTTAGGGTAAAAAATAGTACCTACGGGACAAGGACTTTATAAATACGGAATACCTACTACTTGGTATGCGTTAACTAATATAAAAAAATCCCAATAGCATTGCATTTGGCTGTAGACTAGCGTAATAAATTATGCGTGTAAGAGTAGCATATTCAGGAACCAATCCTAAATACCTGCATATGTCCCTCTCAACTCCGACAGTTTGGGGTGGCAGTCACTGCAAGAGTGTGTCAATTCGTCTCTTAGTGTGCAACGTACCGATACCCGCTGTCATTTTGCATCTCGCTTGTGCATAAACTAATCAAGCTCTCATGACGAAGATAGATGGTGTAATCGATCCCCGACCAGTTTGTAACCCTTGGAGTGCTATGGTATATCGGACTGGTATACGCAACTCCACGACTAAAGCGCCTATTCTGTGTAAGGGTGCAACGAGATCGATTCGATCCAACCCCTATGGCCTTATTACTTGCAGTTAGAAAATATAAATAGTATCCAGACAATAATTAAAGACAACATACTCGGAGTTCGTCCAACATCTTATTGAGCTGGGCTTCGATGGCCTCCACCTCTTTCTGTTTGGCTCTGAGCACCGCCATTACATTCTTCAGTATACTCGCCGCTTCTTTATGTCTGTGTAACAAGATTTTAGATATTCTTATAATATGTAAATAAATTAAATAACTTTATTACTTAATTCATGAATCCCCGACCAGTCTCATGTGACCGCGCTGTTATTGTAACTATAGTACGAACTTTTTGTACTTACAGTAAACACAATTAATTCCTAAATAAAAACTATCACTGAGGCTTTTCTGCTAATGAAAGAGCCTGTAAAATAACCACAAACGCTAAGGCGGAAGCTCCGTTCCGCTTCGCTCCCGCCATCACCTTTGTGGTTATTTTTATATTTCACACAGAAACAGGAGCCACGTGGAGCAGGGCTCTGTCGAGTTACTTAGATCGTGTTAGTTACTAGACATAGTTACTTAATGTACTGTGATAGAAATTACAAAAATAACTTTAAGTTATTTATTATACATATTTTATAAGCTTAAGAAACCAGAGCTCGCAAACATTCACACTAAATAAAATTTTCATTAAAATTATTTTTGTTTTATCATATTAGACTATCTATCCAAAGATTTTACGTTTTGGTGTATAAACATTAAAAAATAATAATCGATTCAATCATTTATTCTATTAATCATCGTAATAAAATTATAAATTCAGTTCTCTCTTGTGAATATTTAAAATTAAAAATGTCATGATAATACGTAAAAAGTTTGTCTGCGATTGAATTGAACTTCCGAAAAAGTTCAAAAAACTGAATCCAGACGTGCGGCTGGGGGCGGCGGCGGCGCGTCTTGCGCCCCTTGATGTTTATCAGTGCAGTTCGACGCGTGGCCCGCCAAACACGTGGCTCTAGCACAAGGCCGCGCTTTTGGGGTGACCGCGCTGTCTGTCGCGTCTGTCGCAGCGGAGTAGAGTGCGCGTGACGTCATCATGAGTGACCGTTATGTCGTCAACGAACTACTGGCTTACATACAAACAGAAATTGACAACGTTCCTACTGCCAGATTGATCCACGTCAAAATGAAGTGCCTCGAATTTTTTGAGGCAGATGATATTTTGGAAGCGAGATCAAAACTCTACGAGTGCCTCGGAATGGATGTGGGAATTCTAGACGGGATGGACAAACAGTCCAATCTACTCGACATTTTTGATCGCTTTGACATCACGCCGAAACACAAACAACCTATATTTGTTTCACGAGATTGGCGCAAACTCCCTCAGGGAAAAGATCATCCCGCCACACGTACCATCTTAGAGCATATCAGAGGTTTGATGGATCTGCTCACTACTCCGGATCGCGATGATGATGCTTCAATGCCCCAGGCTGCACCTGCAGTGCAGTACCGAGGCGGGAGAGCGAACAACCGCCGCGCGCCACGGAGGCGAGGC
Source organism: Mythimna separata (assembly GCA_030763345.1). Lineage (NCBI taxonomy): Eukaryota > Metazoa > Arthropoda > Insecta > Lepidoptera > Noctuidae > Mythimna > Mythimna separata. Next base: position 11,618,444 of record CM061167.1, on the reverse strand, counting down.
GGACCTAGCCCTGCTACTCCTGCTAGACGGTCGCCACAGCCTTACCCCGACTGGAGCCCACCGGAAAATTATCCAAACCGTTATGGTCTATCCTCGCCTACACCAGTTTACGCAGCTGAATATAGGTTGTTCGAGGATCCATACAACACTAACCCTCTGACGTTGAATGAGGTTTTGCAAAATCGTCCAGCAGCTCGCCTGCAGCGAGGTCGCGGCGCCGCTCGTGGCTGGCGCCGCAATGGAACCCGCTACGTATACCGTTAAGCTCAAAAGAGAGTTCCCGGCAACGGATAATAACCGCTTGTGCGACGATCTACACAGCCGATTCATATATTCGGCTTCACTTCACTTTATATATCTCGTTGTCTATATAATTGTGTATCTAGGTTTAATATATCATAAGTACAATAATTTGTATATGTGGTTGGTGTTATTTAATCAGGGATCAGGGTTGTAATTTTACTTATTTTTTTATTGATTTTACTGGAATATAACTCCAGAGGGGGTCATTTGATGATTTCCCACATAAAAAATAATGTAAATCCAAAAATTAAGCTTTATTAATTTTCAGTCTTATCTAAAATAAACAAGTCATTGTTAGGTTCTAATAAATTTAGTTAGGCACCTACCTACCCATCTGAATGTTTCTCAAGAAACTTTGCCTATGTAATGTAATTAAATTCAGTATATATTCAGTATATACCCAAACGGTAATATTGTCATGCATTGTTAAAAAAGATCTGGCACTGATCAAGTTCTTAATTGTGCCAACTGATGGAAGGTAAAGGTAAAAACAAATTAAAAAAATTAGGTTTCCCCGTTTTTTGAGGTTTATGGCGTCGTTATTAGACAGTAAAAAAAGTTTTGTAGCAAACCGGCTAAGCTATGGTTTAATAAGAATTATAAAATTAAATCCTTATAAAGGGGTAGGTAATCACACTGATATTACAAAAGCAAAAGATTATAGGTATGTGAGTGTATCTGGTAACTCCTTCAATTTTAGACGTCTATATATGTTTTGGCTGACATTTGGGACTAGAACAACTTATATCCTGGATTACCACATATGCTCATTATTATTAGTAGGTACATGGTCTTAAAATTATGGAGTACATGGTTAAAATTAGATACTAATGTGATTAAATAATCTTATAATAACTAGGTATTCATATTTTCCGTATCTATAACTAGGTACCAATTAATATCTTTTAAAAATAAATGTAAACTTTAATCGAACTAAACATGTTCTACTCGTATGTTATTGTAGTATAAGTGACTGCGTACCTAAATGTATAACTAGGTACGTATATTTTTAAAATTATCTTATAATAAACTAGGTATTCAAATTTTATGTATCTACCAATTAAGTAATATCTTTTAAAATAAATGTAAACCTTAATCGAACTAAACATAATCTATGTTAGTGTAGTAATAAGTGACTGCGTACCTAAATGTATAACTAGGTACGTATATTTAAAAAAATAATCTTATAATGAACTAGCTCTACATATTTTATGTAAAATTACCCATTAATATATTTTAAAATAAATGTAAACCTTAATCGAACTAAACATATTCTATGTTAGTGTAGTATAAGTGACTGCGTACCTAAATGTATAAGTAGGTATGTATATTTTTAAAAATAATCTTAATGTATAACGTCGTAATCGAATAATAATTGTAATATGAATGTGTTTTACTAACTTACTGTATAAGTACCAACCATGTATTCCATAACCTGTGACCTATTACCTTAATAAATGTTGTGTCAATTTGTAACGTGTAATGTGTTGCATAAATGCACACTAATAAAAATATTATAATCCATTCCTGGTTTTCATTTTATTTACCTATCCATAAATGTTTAAAATAAAATCTCGTAGGCAGTCAGTAAGTACCTCAGTAGATTATTACGCTACTGCTCGTAGTAACTTGGCAGCGGAGTAGGTATTCCTCGAATATTTTCAAGGATTTTCTAGATGAAAACTATTTTCTAAGTGAAATAGTCATGTTAACGAACTTACGCGAGTATCTTAGGCTCCACGACTTTGAATACTTTGGCATACATATCGATGGCTTGCACCCAGAGGACCATGGATCGGCATACCTAAGAAACACAAAAGAAATATAAATATTGGTGACATTTTACCTTTGTTTCAACTTCAAATCTCTCAACAGTTACCTATCTTCTCAAAGTGGAAAATACATTTTACTTTATATTTGAAATACGATACAGAATGATTTTGTAAGGTTTTCATTTGATCGTTTTTTAATTTGAAGCGTCCGTATCAACTAATTTTGGGTTCGACTCTCAGGCAAGTGTTGAGAGTATCCTATTTGGAAAATTCTATTTCAAAAGAAGCGGGTCGGGATTTGTGCATCATTTTGTTAGTAAATCACCCAGTTTTCAATACAACATCATTGAAGGAAAATGCGGGTGCATTGTTACCTCTACCTGGCCATCCACTCAAGGAAAATTCGTAATGTGTTTACCTTGGATACTTTGACGACAGTGTCTGGATTAAAGTCCTTATGCGTGAGGTATACTTTCAGCTTCTTTAGCGTGGCGTCGGGTATATGATCCTTGTCATAGTCTTCAAGCTTGCCGATGAAATTCACATCGGCCAGCAGTTTCTTAGTGGAGTCCCAGTCAGGCCTAAAACATGGCCAAAGTGTTAGAAGGCAGAAGTAGATTTATTAGAACAATTCAGTAGGTAGACTATCATCTAAAGAACATTTTTAATTTAAAAAGAGTTTTATTAAACAAGATTTTAGTATCTGCTAAGTGCTTATTAGTGCCTAAAAACCAAACGTGTAGGTATGCAAAAATCCAGCTCAATCGGTGGTCTATAGTGGCTGCCTGTCCTGAAATAAAAAACCCCGAACCCGATGGCAAAAGAGTAACTACATAATTATATTACTTCGTTTAGGTACTCATAACATTTATAGGGCTGCAGTATTTATTAGCAAAATTTACCGCGGCCTTGGAACGCAAAAAAGCAATTGGAGGAACACAGGTTTGTATTAGTGAGTCTGAGATGCTCCCTCTTGCTCCAAATACGGGAGATGTTATTTGATAATATCCCAGCTAAAAACTCACATGAATATCCTGTTTATACAATGTGGATATGACAATACGAGAATAAATTAAAACGCTGGCAATATTCATCATTATGAATAACTTTTAGTATGAGACCAACGCTGAACAATGAGGAGCTCGTGGCTAAATAATAACAGCCGCACGGGTCGATCTTCAAGGTTAAGCCCCGCTTGCCTAGGTTGGTCTGTGGATGGGTGACCATCTTGACATAACGAGTTTCCTCCGTGCCTCGGAAAGCACGTTAAGCCGTAGGTCCCGGCTGTCATTTGTAGATCTTTGGCAGTCGTTACGGATAGTCAGAAGCCAGTAAATCTGACTCCAGTCTTGCCATGAAGTACCGTGTTACCCCAGTTAATGGGTTGTGGAGGTCTGGTAGGCAGCCGCTCCTCGTAAAATACTGGTATTCAGCTAAATCCGGCTTGACTTGAAGCCGACCCCAATATAGTTGGGAAAAGGCTAGGCAGATGATGATGATGAGACCAACGCTGAAATCGCGAAAAAAAATCAGCATTTACGTTTGCAAAAGTCGACAAAATGTACGGGACAGCTGAATTTTTTTTCGCTGTTTCAGGGTTGGTCACATGCTAAAAGTTTTTCATAGTGATGAGTATTGCCAGTGGTTTTATTTATTGTGTATTGATGACAATACGAACTCTACAAACATACACAGAACTCTAAATTGTAGAGTATCATTGAATCCACATTGTAGAGTTCTCGCTTGCAATCTGCGACGAGGTTACTAAGCGACCGGGTCGGTCGTTATGACGACGCAAGGGGGAGGCTGGGAGCCCTGCAATATGCTCGGTATTTGATAGAGATAATCTAAGACTTCACTTAGATAATATTATTTAAGTATATTTTTGATAGTTGCGTTTTCGCGTTTAACAGTGTTCGAGTCTGCATGGTGCCTTCTTTAAGGCTAGAGAGCGAATACAGTTTAGGCTCTTAATAAACTACTGCGGTACACCATCAACGCTTGCATCGCAGCGTACCACGGATGGGATCGTAATCAAGGACTAGTTTTTTGTATAAAATAAATTCTAGGTTGTTTTGTCTATAACAGTCAAGTAATAATAGCAGTCGATAACTTTCTCTACCTGTTGCTGAAGCCTTCTTATGTCGCGTCGGCGTGTCTGAGATTTTTTTTCGGTCATTGAACTATTACATTAGATACTTTACCTTAGGTAAACACTAGTGATATAATATTTCAAGGACAACGTAGGTAGTCCATATACCACTGTTAGTTTGAGTAAGTATACTTTTAGGCAGAATTCGAAAGTTGTAACTTGTAGCATACCTATTTTTTTTTTAAGTTACTACTAGGTACTTAGTTATACTTAGTTTCTAATTTATCCCGCACTGATCCAATTGGTCGGCTGTAAATATAGATAATAAAAACTGCAGAAAGAGAAAAAACTTGTATGTAAAAGTAATTGTTAGATTGATTGCCCTTGCTCTATTGCTAGAGCTAGTCTTGACCATGATCGCCATTAACCTCGAACATTCTAAAGAAGTGAACTAATCCACGGTCAACATCAGTCTGACGAGACAGACGCCGAGTGAAATATTGCCTGTTATTGATTTTATGAGCTATGGACAGGTACATCGGGGGATTAATTCACGGCCCACGCTTCATGTCTAGGGGGGCAGACAGTACTATACAAATGATGATGTACCTAGTGTATTGCATCCCCATGATGGGGGAGGCTATATGAATTTATCTTTGTATGATGCAGGGGTGGAAGCTGAACCCCCTGGCGTCAGTCGGGGGAGGTCCACGCGTACGCAGACTCAGTAAATTAATTTTGACGTGTTGGTATTCATTGCCCACCCTTATACGACATTCGAGCCCTGGGCAAGGGGTAGCGGAAACCGCGCATCGTCCGGACTTATGCTTATACGTAGGTAGTTATATAAAATCAAATATAAGGCCCGCCTTTGACCACTATCTCAGCTAAACACACGAACTCCGCTCACATAATCTACCGATACAATAATTACGATTGAACACGTTTCTGATCTACTCGTAGTCTAGGCAAAAAAATATTCATAGACCCATATAATAATGAGTCATGAAGGCAGCTAGCATTGAAGTACTGTACCTAGCTATAACACAAATTCTTTCATATATATTGGTCGAAACTTCGTCATTGTTTTAGTAACGGTGCGATTGGCGCAGAGGTCGAGTGCGTGGTTCGATTCCCGTAAGGAACAAAAATTTTTATCGCCTAAAGATAGGATAGTTTGTGGTTTAGGTTACATATTTATTAAAGCAACCACGATACAGGAGTCGTTTCTAATAGTGTGGGGCAAAAAAAAATAGGGGTGGGTAGTGGTGGAAATAAAAAAATCTAAGACAAAATAAAATTATCTCAAGTCTATGAAGTTTTGAAAGACGTGGTTTAGTAAGGTATCATTTGGGGTCATTGATCTGTTTTATCTTTTGATACTAACTTTGCGCCGAGAAGTATGCAGACAGGTTCCATGACAAACCGCACGAGCACAGGGGGCTTCTGAAAAGCCTTCAGTTCATTGATGTCTGCCTTGTTGAGTGCCTTCAGCGCGGCTTGGGCGGCGTCCATCGCTGGCATGGCGAGTTGCAAGTCTGCCTTCGCCTCGTCCGCTATTTGTCTCACTTCTTCAGCTTTTATCTAGGCAGGTATTAGGTCGATTAAAAACTAGAAGACTAAGGGCCTGTTTCACCACCTATGATTAAGTTGCCAATATCTTACTTGGCAAATAATTTCATACAAATTCTGTTCCATTTTTGAATTTATTCAGGAAGTAGTGGCTACTCGGACATTGTGAAACAGGCCTTAAGCCCTATTACTAATAAAAACGCGAAAGCTTGTGGAGCTGGATTTTTTAAAGTGACAAATAATTTATAATTATGACTTCTCCAGTTCTTGAGAGGAGCGGGAGGGCCTGTCAGACTTTTTCTGGTTCTCACCATCCGTGTTGGTTTAACTTCCTCCTGGATGTTGTTGTTTACACTTCAGGCGCAACCTCAAAGATCGAGTAAATGAAGTAAATAAAAAACAACGTTTTCTTAGTCACTTGTCGGATCGCTTTTTATCACCGCGTAGAAAAACAGACATAGTATTTTTATAGTAGGTAAGTATAAAGTAGCAGGACGATAAATCGCAGCGTGAATCTAGCTTGAAGAGGTTGCGCCGGCCGTAAACTACTGAACAGATTTTTATGAAACTTTACAGTCGAAGTTTATACATAAGAACAACACAGGTTATAATGCATAATTACTGGGGATGTACTATTATTTCAGGAGGATGGGGTCCCAGGCAGCAGTTAGTTTATCTCTTTCACATGTTTGTTTAACAGCCGATCCCGATAACGTATCTATCACATACCGGACAGAAAAACCAAATGAAACAACAGAAAACATGTATAATTTTTGTATTATATCATTTGTTTTACTATCTCCAGTATGGCAAAGCTGGACATAAATAGGTTATTGGGTTCGGCCGTTATTTATTATTATTACCTAGCCTATATATATTGTCCCACTGCTGGGCAAAGGCCTCCCTCCATTCCTTCCATGGGTTCGGCCGTTAGTCTAGCATATTATGAAGTTCGTCAAGCGTACCTTGGCAGCAGCTTCGTCCTTCAAGACCGCAGACTTGACTTGGTCAGCAGCTTTCTGTTCCACCTTCAGTTTGCTGATCAGAGCGTAGCTTTCCTCCGCCTTCTTCGCGAGGATCGGCTCCATCTCCCGCACCTGCTGTTCCATCACTCCAACCACCTCGTATGTTTCGTACAGTTTCTGCATTTGGTAAATATTTTAGACCTTTTTTAGCATGACCTCTTTAGAGTGTTGAGAAAGTAATGGCAACTTGTAAATTAAAAAAAAGAACGCTAATTCTACTTTTAAAATCCTACTAATATTAAGTTTGTGAGGATGTATGTATGTTTGTTGCTCTTGCTCACGCAAAAACTACTGAATGGATTTTAATGAAACTTCACAATAATGTAGCTTACATATCAGAATAAAACATAGGCTACAATTCATAAAGAAACCGCGGGACACAGCTAGTAAATAATATTTGAAGAAGGCTATCAGGCCTGGAGACGAGAGAGATTTTTTTTTAAATAATAAAGTAAATGAGTAATTTTATTGGAATAAATACTGAATCCAAACGCATATACCTACACCATTCTTTTATTATCTCCGATCCTCAAAAAATAAGGATACAAATATAGAAAAAAATTGTAGATAGGTAAATGTGTTGTCACTAAGTGCTAGAAGTTGAAAGGGAAAACTTATCATTTCTTTCGGGCACGTGACGATGAGGAAAAAACGAGTGTTTACTTAATATTGATTTTATAAAAGGGAGAAAAATACCTTACAAGAGATACATGTTTAGCGTGAGGGATGATATATAAGGAAAATGATAGGGAGACGGTTGTCAGAAATGAATGAAAGAAAAACTTCTTGCGCTGACTCTAACGGCCGAACCCAATCTAACGGCCGAAACCTATCTTTCTCCAGTTTTGGCATACTGGAGATAGTAAAACAAATGATACATTACAAAAATTAACATACATGTTTTTTGTTGTTTCATTTGTTTTTCTATCTCCGATATGTGATACGTAAGGTATTGGGTTCGGCTGTTAGTAGACAAGGTTAGGCTGATGATGAATTTGTTTTAAGTTTTTTAAGTTTTAGGTATATCTAAATGAAGACCTAGGCTGTGAATACGTAAATTACTAATTTCACCTGCCTGCCTAGCCTTTTCCCAACTATATTGGGGTCGGCTTCCAGGCAAGCCGGATTTAGCTGAATACCAGTATTTTATGAGGAGCGGCTGCCTATCAGACCTCCACAACCCATTAACTGGGGTAACACGGTACTACATGGCAAGACTGGAGTCAGACGTAAATTACTAATTTATTTCAATATATTGTGTAACTTAGTAATTTGACTTTTATGTTCGTAATAGGTGAAAACAACTTTTGTTACCTCACTATAAATATTTAACCAATTATAATGTTAATAAACTTTAAATATTAATTTTATGACTCATCCAAAGTAAAATTTTAATATGTGGTGTGCACCCTCGAATACTAGTCTGTACTTATAGGTTCGTCCATTCCTTTGATGAGGGTTGCCAAGGCGACCGTGACCCTTTTCAAGGTCTTCATCTCCCCTCACCCTGACAATGAAAAGCGTTCCCCTAAGGGTTCGAGCTCTACTCGCTGCTGTTTCAACCTTCAATTATCCTTGTCTCGGTAGCAATGTTTGTGAGCAAATATTGGTTATAACAAATTTTATTGAAAGCCAGCGCAACCGTCAATATTTATGTACTTGTGCTGCTATGATTGGCTTCGATCTCTGAGGAAATTGATTTTATAGAGGAAGAGAAAATTCACTCAAAGTTTCAATTTGTAGTGTTTAGAGTTTACTTTGTATTGTAAACAATTATTGTGTTCGATATTTGTGAAATTTAATAAAACGTTTCTACAGCAGCGAACTACAACTAGTAGGTTTGTTGGATTGAAAGGCAGGTCCCCGAACGTAATTTCATGGCTAGGGCAAATAACAAAAATAGTTTATTCATCTGTTAATTTGCCCCTGATTCGATGCGGGAAGGAAGTACAAAAAGAAATAAATTATACCTACCTACTAATAAGGAAAATATTTATCACGGCCATGCAAAACAGTGATCACTCAGCCATAATAATAATAACCACTTATTGAACAACAATGACCGAGTCCTGTTATTTTTGCTTTCACAGACTTGTTTTTTGGTCCATGTTGATTGGTAAAAACCTGCAACGAGGGTGCACCCCTCACGTCAAGGGGATTCGTACTACAATATTAAACTCGAAAATAATAAAATCAAAAATTGCCGTCTTTTGTTTGGGAACCCTTTTCAATATTATTATTTGTTGTTGTGCAGCTAAAGCAATGTCTACACATTCTGTGAATATGTCCACTCGTAGAGCGCTTACAGTTTATGCAGACAGACAGATGGATGGACCGATAGCGACGGTTTAGTAATAATCTTTTCGGTACGAAACCCTAAAAATGCCAGTATTCCAGGTTGAAAGAAAAGGGAGATCGCAATAGTGTTATGGTTTATAGGACGAATAGGATTAAAAAACTATAAGGGGCATGGAACGAGAGTATGAAGACTGTGGATCAATTTATTTGAACTTTTCTCGATATTACCTGCAATCCACAAGATATCCTGTCCCTGCCGCGGATAATCTGTTGTTGTTTCTTGTCTAGCAGCACCATGTAGAGCTTCAGCAGATCTACCCCCTTCAATTTTTAACCCCTTTGGGAACCCCTTTCAATTTTAATTTTATTATTTGTTGTTGTGCAGCTAAAAGCAATGTCTACACATTCTGTGATCATGTCCACTAGAGCGCTTACGGTTTATGCTGACAGACAGATGGATGGACCGATAGCGACGGTTTAATAATAGGGTATCTTTTGGGTACGAAACCCTAAAAATGCCAGTATTCCAGGTTGAAAGAAAATGGAGGTCGCGATAGTGTCATGGTTAATAGGACGGAATGGGTTAAAAAAGGTATTATTTCAACTACAAGTTACATGGGACGAGAATATGAAGATGGTAGATCAGTTTATTTAAACTTTTCTCGATATTACCTGCAATCCACAAGATATCCTGTCCCTGCCGCGGATAATCTGTTGTTGTTTCTTGTCTAGCAGCACCATGTAGAGCTTCAGAAGATCTAAGTAACTGCTAGGCGTCGTGTAGAAGTAACGCCTCATCTCTTGGTACAACCGGTCCGTCATTACGTCCACATCCTGTACATAAACTCATCTACTCATCTTGCAACAATATGCCATCGACGATTGCATCACTGCTTACCATCAGGTGAGATCGCAGTCAAGTGCTAGTTTATAACCATTAAAAAAAAATGCATGCTTTTTATGCAGCCGTTATGTCTCCCTACCTCCCTAAGTTGACTAGTAGAGAATGAGGCAGGAAGTCCGCCTTTGTACCTTTAATTGCATGAAGAATAAATAAATAAAGGTAAAGTACCTACTTCACCTAACAACTTACCTTTTCGCCAAGAAATTGTTTATAGGACCTTTTTTTGTGATTTTGTTTTTATTCGTAATTTAAGAATAATTAACGGTACCTAGTATTTGAGAGGTCACAGACAGACACAACAGTTCTCAGGATTTAGTGAAAGATACTTTACCTACTGCGAAAAAATCGGATTCACTAAAAATAGAAGTATAAACATTTTCTTTGTAAACGACCTGTAGATTTATACTTATTTCGTTGAGAAGAGTTGATATAGGTACCTAGAATATTGTTAGATATCATGGTGGGGACCATGGCGTCTTATCCTGAATCCGGTGTGTGATATAAAGAGAAAGAGATAGTGCTATATCGCACCGACTCTATCTAACATTGACACCTCGTTATCGAAGTATCATGTACTTCAATAGGTGTTTTTCACTATTTTCGTGTGGATTATTACGAGTATTTTAACTAACTTTTCGAATAAGGGCCGATTTTTCAATGGTCGGATAACTTTTATCAGGAGAATAAATAGAAAGTTTGTGAATCATATTTTCTATGCAAAAACTGTCGAATCGCCATTTTTATTCCTCAATTAAAAGTTATTCGACTATCGAAAAATCGGTCCTAAGTCTCTTGGTATTGGCATTAATAAATGTAGAGAGCGAAATGTAGTCGGTACCTACGCAACCTGTGGCATGGACCGGGGCTGTTGACTTTGAACTCAATGGCATTGTCTATAAACAAAATACGTAGGGGTTGTGTTGTGTCTCTGAACGCGACACAACATTTCATATTTCAGGAAAATTCCCTGAAAATTATTATTTAAACAATATTTTGTTTTGATTCATGATTTTTTAGATAACTAATGAATTCAATAAGTCAAATGGAACGTTATATGAGGAAGGAAAGTGTAGGAAGAGTTTCTTGCATTTGACCTCGTGAAGTTATTGATTGTAAAGTCGCTAGTAATTTTTCTATTATGCTTATTACCCTGATTAGCGATAGAGCCTTCATATCGACTGATGTCACCAACCATTTTACTAATAAGTAACGTGATTTGCTTTTTTATACTTTTATAGAGTGAAGGCATTTCTTTTTTTCCCAATCCCAACTTTTACGAGATCGTGTTTCTTTCGTGAAACTGAGAGTTTTAGCGAAATCTGTCTAGTTCATTTTAAAGGATCACCTCAAGAACAACTCAGTAAAATATTGTTTATCATATCATACTAATATTATAAACGCGAAAGTTTGTTTGTATGGATACTTGTTGCTCTTTCAAACAAAAATTAATGGATTTTGATGAAACTCGGTAAATGGGTAGATCATGTTCTGGAATAGCACAGGAGGATGGATACTGGAGGATGGATACTTCCGGAATGAAAAGTATCCTACTTTTCATTCCGGAAGTATCCATAGGGATATTTATTTCTATGAAAGTGAAGCCGCTAGTAGCAGGTAGGTAGTCTATTGACAAAATAATATTTTATAACGATTGATTGTCTAAATAAGTATTTGGTATTGAATACGTGACAGTTCGATAACACGTAGGTATCAAAGCCACACATTTGAATTTTTAAATATAAAGTTATTAGCTATGGTAATGTACCTAACCATACCTGGATCTCTAAAAATAAGTGTAATTTTACCTGATGCATAGTGACGCAAATGTTTGATATTTGGTCAATGATCGTTGCATTTTCGAGCGGCTGCAGACTTTGAATGGCTACCGACAGCAAGGCCTCCGGCGGCCATTTTGTGAACCAGTCTATGGTACAGCAATTCACCAGAGACGGGAACATTCGGCACCGACGCCTAAGGATTACAACACTTACTTTAAGTAAACAGAATAAATCTAATAATGTACTTAGGTACATTATGTACATTTTTTATCATGTCGAATAAGGAAATGGACTTAAAGCAGGGAGAATTAAAGATAATATTAAGACATTCAAAAGGAACTCGTACTTAATCGAATAGGGAAACACGCAGTAGGTAAGTATATTTTTTCCTAACAAAGTAAGGTTGACACGTGGAAGGCTAAAAATGCTAAAATAAGAAACAGAAGCCAGGTAACGTCCTTCAAACTAAGTAAGTAACTGTGAAAAGAAAGAGAATGCGGCATTTTTATTACGGATAGGTTAGGTTAACTAGGATCATGCCCTTTTATATCTGGGTCTCGATTTGCGTCATAGCGTCTATGTGTGTGTAGCTACTGCATCGGGGGGCGCGGCGTCGGGGAGGGGGCGGCGGGGGCGCGTTGCACAGCGCAGCCGTCAGCCCCCTCGCCGCCGGCCGCCATCAACAGTTATTGATCCAGCCGATACACCCTGCACTTATTTACACTATCTGAATAATTTACATATTACGACCACCGACATAACACTTCCCGATACCATTTCTCAGTCCAGACATTTCACGCTCGTTTTCAGCTGAATGGCGACTAGTGCCCCAGTGCAAGTGTTGGCATCGCTCCAAGATTCATGAGTTGGGGGAAAGTGCAGGGTCAAGGTTTCAGCAAAGTAGGTGGTTTAGATGCTGGTCACAGACAATCTAGCTACGGAACCGATTTAAGACGGTTCTTGGTTTTTACTTTCTATCTTGACCTTGGCATGTGGTGGAACACGCTATCATAACAACTATGTCTATTATGTAACCTTAATAATCACGTAAATTAACCATAATAAAATGTAGGAACTTCTGCCTACATGGAAAATGCATTTAGCTATAAAACAGCGTTTTGAACTGCTAGTGGATGGATCCAAAACATCACGGCAAGTATCGTGACGTTTCCTGATGCAGCTTTCCTGCGGCAGATAGTTACAAAATACTTTGACAGCGTTTACAACGTCTCGCGATGGCATCCAGGTGCAGGAACAAGACGACTTTTAGAATAAGTAATGGTAATATTTAAATTGAATAATTGTCAACATGGAGATGATCTGAACGCACACCATGAGAACTGGTTCAAGGCGGTACGGGTGAAGGATGTCTAAAAAGGCTTGAGGGAGGCTTTTGCCCAGTAGTGGGACAGCAACAGTTAATTTAAAAAAAAATGTCGACATCTACCTTAGTCAGAAAACCTGCCAAACTTGAGCTTGACATTGACATTGATTATGGTTTATCAGATTTTAAACACCAAATTCTCAATGCAGAGACCTTTTTTACCTACATGGAGTGTATGGTGGAGAGGACGTAGACTGTAGGCGCGACTGCGTGGGCGGTCTGAAAAGTTTCCGACCTCAATGTGAAGATACCAGCATTCGTCAATAACAGCTGGTGACTGTAGTTGTGCATCTTTTGCTAGTTAATCACCATGTAATTTATTGTATTGTAATCCCAATATTTTTTTGAAAAGAGTAACCATGGAGAGTTTTGCCGGTTCTTCTCCATAGGAAACGACCATTTGGAACCGTGCACTAGCTTCTGACGTTTTAGTGTCCGTGTAGGCCTATGTAAAATAAAAACATTTTTGATTTTGATTTACCAAAGTTTCAGCCATTGTGTAGGTAGGTACATGCAGTTGATTTGACTATCATTTGAGTGAGTCAATGTAAGATGCTGAAAAAGAAAAATCTTTTTCAACAAGACAACACGCTGTCTGTCGGTTGCAATGGCAAAAATCTACGAATTACGGTTTCAACTGCTTGATCATCCACCTTAGTCACTATCACCAGATCTAGCCCCCAGCGACTTATTTTTGTTTACTTATCTAATTACGCTCGAAGGGTAGACTTTCATCAAATGCGGAGGCAATCACCTTAGTGAACAATTATTTTGCAGAGAAAAACGCCCACAAAGTGCTCTTTGATCGTGCCAGACAGATGGGGGCATCGTGGGGAGACGTGTATTGAGTTACAAGGAGACAATGTTAAAAGAAAAATAAATTATTAGAGAAAATGTCTTGCATCTTAGTTAGGTCGGAAACTTTTAAGCCCACCCACCTGTGTAGGTTTACTATAAAAAACAGTTCTCGAGTATAATCGTTCAATTTGCTCCGAGTCCTCATCGTACCTAACCTACTGTTTGACTTCGGGCTAACTTAAAAGCCTACAACACTACTCATTTTTACGAACGGTCTTAGTCTACTAATAAGGGTAAGACGGTCTTACCTGTAGCTACAACGACAGTCTACGCGTAGACCGGCCGTAAGAACCAGTGGTTCGACGAGGCTCGACGTCGACGTAACGAGTCGACGTATCGAGTCGTCGACGTATCGAGTAATGTAATAGGCTCTTTAGTCCTGGCTGCCGACTACGTTAGCGTGCAAATAGTAAGTCTTAAGCCTGGGATACACTAGGGAACATTTTGTCCCGAAACACGACGCGCAACACTCAATTTACGTGACGCTGAAACGTTGCATAGTGTGCCGCAACATGACCCGAAACATTTTTCTGTTTTAAGACATTCACTTTGGCATGTTCTACGTAGTTGTTGAGCAACATGTTCTGCAACATGTTGCTCCATTTGCCCCCTAGTGTATCCTTGGCTTTAGTATACCTGAATGCCTCTCCCACAGGACTCATGCATATACAAAGGTGGAGCTTCCCTCGGACCCTGTTAATGAAGAAGTAGTAGACAGCATCGCGGTCAGCGGGGTTGATGTGAGCCTTCGCGGCGTCGTTGCGGCAGCCACTCTGTACCGCCTCATATGTATCCCCTTCAAAGAGATTCGGTACTTCACCTACAGAAAGCAACGTTTATGTTAGGGTACTTTCATAAAGATAAAATCTGTCTTAAAGACGGCAATCCAAAGGTGGAGTTTGTAGAACCAAAACAATCTCAATTGTAACATCACTCAATGATGAATTATTTTTCTGACGGACAATCACATCAGTCGAGTTTATTTTGTAACAATATTATTTATTTCATTTTGTTTCATAAAACATGTGATGAATCGGACAAGCAACATAATGTAACAAAGTAAGGATGCTTTACTCCACACAGAGGTCCTAGGTCCAAGAAACTCTACAAATGAACCAATCACCTACCCGAGTTGAGCATGTTATTGATGTCTTCAAGGAACTCCTCCTTCGTGATCTGAGTATCGGTGAAGAGGAAGACTGTGTCTTCATTACTGACTCCAGCCCTCATGTACATCTTGCGGAGATCGTCGTGGAATTCCGGCGTATCGTAAGTCCTTTTGATTTCCATACCCATGCACCTGTGTTTCAAACATAGACATGTATATACTTACTTATATACTTTTTTTTATGATTATAAACTAGCGCTTGACTGCGATCCCACCTGATGGTAAGCAGTGATGCAATCTATATATAGACCATAGATTCCATACGGGGGCAATACCATCCCCTTGTGGGCGCTGGAGCTTCTCGGGGTGGCAGCAATTTGCCAAAGGCAAATAGGGGCGTTAGAAATAAAAAATGTAATCACGACCACGAGTAGTATGATTACAGAGAGAGGAAAATATTTTTTTATTTGTGATTATTATCTAATACATAATAGACATATAAAATTGATATAATTAAATATTATGTACAGGGGCGTTGGGTTTCTTTTTTCCTTTTAAAGGGGGCGTTAGTAGTTCATAAAAGCTTGAGAAACTATGGTATGGACTATTGTATGTGCCCTTTGATAAATGATATTTATTTTGCTAATAGGTTTTTTCCAAACTCTTTTACACGTCAATTTTTATTGGACTTTTTTTTTGTAACTAGATGAGGCCGGTGTTTCCTAACTGACTACCATGAGAAGAAACACCGAAACAAACTCAAGGGGCACAGTCTTTTTTAAAGTCCATACAAAATGTAAATCATATGCGAACCATGCAGATTAGTGTCTGAGATGGCCTTTTGAAGAAAGAACCATGAAATTTGAGTGAACCTGTCCAGTCAGTGCAAGCATTTGTCATTATTCGCAAAGCTCAGCTCAGGACTACTAAGGAGCTCAACGACTTGACGAACAATACCAAAGAGAGGACATATGGTTAGGCCGCAGAAAACACACAAATTGCCAGACATAAGTTAAAATGACTGAAAAATCAATCCACATAGTCCTCACATTCACAAAAAAGAAAAAATACATAATGTAATACTTAACAAAGTAAGCATTTATGTAAAACATTAAGGGCCTGTTTCACAATGTCCGAGTAGGCACTACTCACTGAATAAATTCAAAAATGTGACAGAATTCGTATGAAATTATCTGTCAAGTAAGATACTCGAAACTTAATCATAGGTGGTGAAACAGGCCCTAATAATAAAATAATAATTAAAAAATGTCAAATTGTAAAGTAAAATGAATCTTCAATGTCAAATTGTATTAAATAAATATCAAATTATAAAAACAGTACAATCGAAAACAAAATAAAGTAAGAAGATAAGACAACAGTTGTAGTACGCACTGGAGCGGGTCAATCCCAAGCCTTTACGTCCTCAACATAGTACTTTACAGTGCAAAAATTATATGCAGTTAAGTCATGTGATTGATGAGATTTCTGTGGATGTAACCAATATGCAATCAAGGTTTATCTGTAATAAAAGTTAGTATCATCTATTAGGATCTTCTGTTTCAATCTATTTCAATCCCACCATTCCCACCATTATGATATGGCGACCCTACCAGTGGGGGTAGCTTCGCGCGTGTCAATTTGATACCCTGACTCAAGGCGAGTGAATAATAAATCTATCATCGTATAACGTACAGGATGAAGAATTGTAAGAGACAATACTGTAAACCGTTGTTTGTTGGAATAAATCAATGATGGGCTACACTCGAAGTAACTCGAAGGCAAAAGTAGTGATCGCTCCAGCTGCATCGCAAAAATCAAAACGAAACAACTGTTGCATCAAGCAACTACCACCAACCTAGTACTATCTACTAAATTTCACACTGCTCTTCGGCACTGGAGGCATTTTTATAGCGTATAAAATGTATCGGAGATGTGACGGGAAATAGGTGGATAAATGGTGTTCCAAATATGCTGCATCACATTTTCTTTGGATGAATAACACATCATTCCCAAAAATCTGAAGAGGGATTGCAAAAATAGGTAGAACCACATGACCAAACAGAGTTACCTATTAAAAGGAGAAACTGACATATCTTCCTAAACTTGACATATTTGCCTAAACTACTGGGACAGGAACTTAACATTTTGCACAAGGTTACCATTTATGACGTAGGCGAGTACTAAAAGAGGTGTTGAAAATTCACTCCCTGAGGGAATGACACGGGTGTCCAAAAAAATAAGTTTGTATAGAGAAACCTACTTTTACGCGGGTAAAGCTGCCGGCAGAAGCTGAGAAGGTAAGATAGTGGTCAAGTGCGAGCGTGTCAACAATAAATAGCTAGTTATTATATAAAGTTCGCAAACCCTAGGCCATAAACAAACATTCAACAGCTCTAAGTATTACGTACTCTTTGAGCACAAACCAGAAACCAGCACTTTAGCTCGTTGTTCCCATTAGTCCATTTATCAAATGACCTGTAGTTATCGGGCCCATTATTTGTTGAATGTGTCCTGTAGAGCGTTGCAGTCCGTAACGAACCATGTCGGTCCTAACTATCACCTTATGTAAGTACAGTACTATCAATCATATCACCGTGAATCACGGCAATGCATCTAAAATACAAGCATGATGCTACATGATTAGGTACATCCATTTTTTTCTGACGTGAGAATCAAATGTCTTTTCACACTCTAGGGATGTAACATCTATAAAACCGAAAGTTTTCGAAGGTGGATATAATTTTGCGACAATCATTATTCTTTTTAACCGTCTTGTTGGAGAAAGCAGTTTTCAATTTGGTTTAAATGCTCAGCAATGGCATAAAATATTAAAATACTCTGAAACTAAGTCACTAAGTGAAATTCAGGCTACATATAACAACCCAGTTCTGGTAACTTTGCTACTTTTATTGTATTAAAAAAAACTCATAAACAAGGGAGTGAAGTTTGCTGACGTAGATTCTCTACCCCCTATTCATAAGCCATAACAATAAAACAGAAATTGTAAAGGAATACATACAAATTTTTTCCTTTGATATAAAATAACCAAGCGTTTTGGAGCCCATAGTAGTAACAAACAGGGTTGGAAACTTTCTCCTGAAACCATTCAAAGGGTTTTGGAAAGTTAAATTGAAATAAAAAAACGTTATTCCATTTTCTATTGTATTCTTTTTTTTGTTTTGATACACGTATTTAAAATTTTATATAAGCAGGAAGAAAATCTGTTGTTTTATTTTCTATTGTCTTCAAATACTGCTTTGTAAATGTATCCAAACCCTTTTTGTGTAACGCGTAAAAGAAATCACGTTTGAAGGCATTGTTTTCCTTCTTTATTGTTTTAAATAAAGAATAAGCACACTGACGTCAAAGAAGCCATACAGGAAATTGTTATGATGTGTTTGG
This sequence comes from Mythimna separata, assembly GCA_030763345.1. Taxonomy (NCBI): domain Eukaryota; kingdom Metazoa; phylum Arthropoda; class Insecta; order Lepidoptera; family Noctuidae; genus Mythimna; species Mythimna separata. Next base: position 11,599,948 of record CM061167.1, on the reverse strand, counting down.
CGATTATCCGGGCTATGTCGCCTGCTAGCATTATCAGCCTTTATAATGTGCTTACTGCTGTGTCACAGGCATGCTCTCTAGGAGATGGAATAGGCTGTTATCCGCCACCACGCTAGTCCAGTAGACTTTTACCGGCTGTTCTATATAATATGTTAACAAAGTACACCATTTTGAGGGCAGTGGTGATAGGGAGATCGCGGATATTTGCAAACCAAGGCGTACCTCGCGTAAATTTTGTAGTTGTAAGTATTGCTAATGCGCACCATGTGCTCGATGTAGCGTCACCTACTTGCACTCGTTGATGTGTCCGGCGAGCGTGGCGACGCTGCGGCGCCCGGAGCCCCCGGGGCCCACCATGAGGCTGTGCCGCGCACCATGTGCTCGATGTGGCGTCACCTACTTGCACTCGTTGATGTGTCCGGCGAGCGTGGCAACGCTGCGGCGCCCGGAGCCCCCGGGGCCCACCATGAGGCTGTGCCGCGCACCATGTGCTCGATGTGGCGTCACCTACTTGCACTCGTTGATGTGTCCGGCGAGCGTGGCGACGCTGCGGCGCCCGGAGCCCCCGGGGCCCACCATGAGGCTGTGCCGCGCACCATGTGCTCGATGTGGCGTCACCTACTTGCACTCGTTGATGTGTCCGGCGAGCGTGGCGACGCTGCGGCGCCCGGAGCCCCCGGGGCCCACCATGAGGCTGTGCCGCGCACCATGTGCTCGATATAGCGTCACCTACTTGCACTCGTTGATGTGTCCGGCGAGCGTGGCGACGCTGCGGCGCCCGGAGCCCCCGGGGCCCACCATGAGGCTGTGCCGCGCACCATGTGCTCGATATAGCGTCACCTACTTGCACTCGTTGATGTGTCCGGCGAGCGTGGCGACGCTGCGGCGCCCGGAGCCCCCGGGGCCCACCATGAGGCTGTGCCGCGCACCATGTGCTCGATATAGCGTCACCTACTTGCACTCGTTGATGTGTCCGGCGAGCGTGGCGACGCTGCGGCGCCCGGAGCCCCCGGGGCCCACCATGAGGCTGTGCCGCGCACCATGTGCTCGATATAGCGTCACCTACTTGCACTCGTTGATGTGTCCGGCGAGCGTGGCGACGCTGCGGCGCCCGGAGCCCCCGGGGCCCACCATGAGGCTGTGCCGCGCACCATGTGCTCGATATAGCGTCACCTACTTGCACTCGTTGATGTGTCCGGCGAGCGTGGCGACGCTGCGGCGCCCGGAGCCCCCGGGGCCCACCATGAGGCTGTGCCGCGCACCATGTGCTCGATATAGCGTCACCTACTTGCACTCGTTGATGTGTCCGGCGAGCGTGGCGACGCTGCGGCGCCCGGAGCCCCCGGGGCCCACCATGAGGCTGTGCCGCGCACCATGTGCTCGATATAGCGTCACCTACTTGCACTCGTTGATGTGTCCGGCGAGCGTGGCGACGCTGCGGCGCCCGGAGCCCCCGGGGCCCACCATGAGGCTGTGCCGCGCACCATGTGCTCGATATAGCGTCACCTACTTGCACTCGTTGATGTGTCCGGCGAGCGTGGCGACGCTGCGGCGCCCGGAGCCCCCGGGGCCCACCATGAGGCTGTGGCCGCGCTCGGCGCGCAGCACGCGCGCTGTGCGCACGATGTGCTCGATGCAGTCCTGGAACATCACCAGCCGCATCTCCGCGCGCGCCGTCGAGTTGTACTCTTCCAAGTATTCCTGTACCATTTTAATTGCAGTTTGGGTACTTTAAATTCTACACTAAAAATCTAAGTGAACAAATAAATATACGAACTTTTGCTCGTGCAAACCTTTCAACATCTTCCTAAAAACTACGCAAGACTAATCTTGAACTTTTGAGCAATTTCAGCGACTAGAAACGCCATGAGGTACCTACTAATATAATTTAGGCTCCGTGAAATATGTGCTGAGCACAAGTTACTATCAGTGCCAGTATACTTCACTCGCAGTCTGTTGTTATGAGTTAAAAGCTATCTCACTTAGATACTTGAAAGCTTTGACGAGCCGCCTCCAGACTCTCGGGGCTCTGTGCATAATTTATCTGATAAGAGTCTCCTTAGCAAAGATTCAGTTGAAATCTATTTTGATAGATCTCGTTTAAAAAGCTTTATCGTTGTCTAGAAATATTGTTAGCGACATACTCATCTATGTAATAATAAATCAATGACTTACCTTCACAACCACCATAAGCTTAGGTAATTCTGAAATCTCAGCATAGTTTCTGCTTTCTTTCGGAATAGAGGAGTTTATAAAATCACCAAACAACAAAAGAGGTGGTTGCAAAATGACAGGGTCGTCGGGAATTTCTAGTATTGGAGTCTGGAAGTGCTTCTCGCAGACCGTGCTCATCAGGTGGTAGAAGTAACTCTTATCTTCGATGTTGATTAGCCGATCGTGGAACACTCGAAGGCACTCATGATAAAATAATCTGAAATACATAAAGACTTTTTAATAACTTTAGATACGACTTCTTAGTAGGCAGCTAAATGTCACGGGATTCATCCCAGACTCTTGTTATCCAATCCAAAGGTTGTCTGTAAGAAATTGCTTTGTGCGATAAGACCGCCCATTTTACACTTATTTTTATAAATATTTGTTCTACAATTTATGTTAATTAAATGCGTCGTACAATAAAAATATTATAACAAATAAGGAAATATTATTATGATTGCTCGTATGTCACCACCAGCAACGGATGCTAGTTAACTATAATATAATCGTAGAGAATACCTGAGCATCGATTTAGGCAGCCTCATGTACGCGGCGTCAGCTTGCAAGACTCCTTGCATGCACTTGGACAAGTCTCGCAGATTGAAGACGTAGTGCGACTTCGCCGGCGTCGGCAGCAGTTCCGAACAGATCTTGTTGTACACCTCCACTGCTGCGTTGACGATAGGACCTCCGAGGGCGGACACCTCGGTCACGAAGTCCTCCATGTGACCAAGGAGGATTGCCTGATGGACGGTACAATATTTTAATATGATCAGGAACAATATTGAAGTTTTTAGGAATATTATAAAAAGAATTTAGACCAGGTACTCAAGAAATTATTAAGATAATGTTGTACTGTCAAGTTCCAGAGAAGAGTAGACATTCTTTAACCCCTTACTTTATAATGAAAAAAGACTGAGTTGTAGAATTATTACTATTGATATCTTCCAAAAGAACTGTTCGTTTCTTAATATAGTGTTAGTGATTAACCTTAAATATACGTTTCATAGCTTTAGAACTAGGTGCAGCGATGTAGAACATGGCGAAGTGGCGGACGAATCGTCCGGAGAGGGGGTTGCGCCCCCCCCCGGGCGGCGCGCACGAGCAGGCCAGCACCACGTCCAGGATCTCCTTCCAGTACAGCTTGTCACGGTCGTACACGCCTCCGTAATCTAGGTATTGCCTAGAAAAAGATAAGTGTTAAATATTGAATGTAATGTTTGGTTGCCTATACATATAGACTAAACATAATCTGCATTTTCATTGTGACTGGACACCTTGGTTTTCTCATGTTTTGGACCGGAGCACCGCACTCACATTGAGTATCCGACGGGTCCGTAAAACCCCACCTCGCCAAATTGTATTTGCAGCGGCCTACCTGGCAACCTATTTAGTGCTTTCCATATAGACCACTGCAAATCCCGCCTAGGTGGAGGCGCTCTTGGGGTTCCAAGAAATGAGATGGTAAAACATGAGCCACATGTTACAATGCCTCAAGTGCCCCTACACCTGCACTTTGGAGGATCTAATAAGTGCCACTGATGCAGCTATCAACATTCAACATGGTCACTTACTGGGCCCAAAAAATTTAGCGAGTTTACCATTGAATCGAGAAGAAGAAGAACCTTGGTTTTCTTACTTTTTCATTCTTTTGTAAGTCGTAGTCTCAATAGTCGACGAGACTTCAAGAGGGAGAAGAATTATGTTGGACTTTCACATACGTTTCGATTTTAATAATCGAACATTTTTGATACAATAACATTGTACCGAAGGAGTCGAAGTTTACGAGGGCCGCTTCGGTAAGGAGAACGATGCCAAAGCAGGAACAAACTAGTGGGTGTTTACTGTTTATTAAAAGTCTAACCCGCTGCGCCCAAGAGTGGAAGAAATCATTCGATATTTTATCACCTACAAAACAGGCTACCTTTAATTTGCTTCGGCGAAAGTATTAGTTATCCTATGAGCGGTAGGTAGGTACGTAATGATAAAAGTACATGTATGTTACCTGAGCAGTTCTATAGTAGGCTGCGCGCCATATATGTCGAGGCGCGGCATATTCACGTCATCAATGAATATAACCACTTTCTTGCCCAAAGGAGCTCCGATGGCCTTGCGTGGTCTCTTGTCTAAACGTAATTCTATAACAGCCTGGGAAATAAAGATGTTTATTATTTAATTCATCACAACTGCTCTCAAAACGTTGAAGGACAGCATCGTGAGGAAACCGGCATGTCTTAGAACCAAAAATTTGAAGACATGTGACTTTCACCAACCCGCACTGGGCCAACCAAGTAGTACGGATCATTCCCTCTCCTAGAGAGGAAGCCTGAGTTCAGGGAACATTGCAAGGCTGATCAATGCGATGCTTTGCTTTGGGTCGCTAATTTTCTTTTCAGTTTCTAATTTACTTAAATAGAATGCATAACTTTTATATAACCAACAAAAATCTAGTTTTAATTTTTATAGTAGGTCTAAAGGTAACTGTTGTTAAAAGAAAAATTTTCTCGTAGATACCATTTTGACCCAAGCTCCAAGTAGGCAAACTCTCCTTACACTGGGCGTGGTGAAGCCGAAATTTGGTATTTAAGTACAAATTTCAAAATACATTTTTCAACACACAAAGAAAAATCTTTACCTGTGTTCGGCCACTGCTGGTTTGAGCCGAAAAGTTCAATATGAACGGTATATAATAACCAGTTAGGGCCATTTTGTTCAGCATCCCTATCGCTATTACCGTTTTACCGACACCTGAAAGAAAGGCATTCATGGAAACAATAGATTGCAAATAATTCCTCATACATTTTGATTACTACATACCACTTGTACATTGCTTTTCAATGTGAGAAACTATATAGAATCTATTTATTTTGTCTTAGTCATCATCATCATCTAAATCGCTACTTCGCCCATTGATAAACTCAGACCACTACGCTCTGCTCCACCTATCATATTAAATTACGGACAGTACTAGATCTGCCGTCGTTATTATAAAGGGGCACAACTAACTTTTCTTCAATTTTGATTTTTTGTCTGATTACGAATATGTATTTAACTGAATTTTAGTTGTGCTCTTTTTAATTACGACGGCAGAGATATAAAAGATGTTTGTGTTAAGTACCTGAGTGAATTTCAACAACTATGATTTGTTACCTAATTTTGGTGGAAAAGTTTGTTTCAGGTTTTTTTAATAATCTAAGATGTTGATAAGCAAGAGATACGTATTCAGGTACATAAAATGTAAGAGAAATTTATTTATTCCTGAAAGTTTCTAATATATTGTCGACACCAGAATTGGTACGACACCAAAATTGATATCTGACACCAAAATTAGAAATATTGACACCAGTTTCTCTTTCTTTTCTTCTTAACTCCTCTAGTTTAACGGGATCATTCCTAATTCTTTCTTTTCTCTTCCTTTCTACCATCCTTTTCCTCTCCAAGCACTCTGCGTGTGTCAACTTTGAATTTCTTTTCTTTGTCATGCTGGAAAACACATAATAATTATCTAAATTATTTTTTAATGCTATTGAATGATATTTTCGTTCTAAGCGTACAGTAAACGAACATTATACATTTTCTTATTTCTTCGTCACTCTCAAGCAACTCGTAGGTATAATATATACTTACCGTACTTCCAAAGCGAGTCATCTTATTATGTTTTTTTTTATTTAGGTGGGAAAATCATCTAATGACATCCTCTACTCTTGGGCGGACCGGAGATAGTGTCAGACTCTTACTGACTAAAAAACCACTCCTGTCCCTTCTTTGCCATTATTCCAGGGCCCCGGCATCAATTTCACATCACCCCAATAGATAGGTATCTACCCTGTTGGGCCCTTGCGGGTACGGGGCGTGTGGAACACTACGCGCTGTCGACGACTTCGGTTCGGTCCGGACTGTTACCAGACGGTTAGACGACGAGTTACCCATTGCTAGCCGTCCGCAAACACGCGCCTACGGTGGCCGGAAACCGTGATCGATATCCCGGCGGCTGGGGCGCGAGGGCCATTGCCTCGCACTTGCAGCCGCCTCTTTTGCTAGCATTACTGCTTGACAGAAGGAGGTGACCGCCTGCTTCTCCTCGCACCGGACCATGAACTGTACCAAGGCCTGGCGCGAGAGGTCGCTGCCGCCAAACAACCCCACGAAGATATGGCGTTGCTCTGCTCAAGCGGAGCACAACTCTACCGGTCGTGTCCTCTCAGCGGTCCACACAATGGTAACACCCGGGCGTTTTATCCGCACGAATCCAGTATAGGAATCTTCCGAACTGACCATGTCCACGTGAGCACCTGCGTCATGCGGAAGGTAAGGACACCGTGAGGTCTTTCCAGCCACTCCTCAAAGAGGGCGCTTACCGCCATAATTATAGCGTGCCCAGCACTGGGGTGCGACAGTCGCTGTCGTCATTACACCATGAGATCCCGCCGGAACTCTGTCAATACCTCAACTTGGTGCGTCAGAGGCGTTTCGCCCCAGTAGTAGTGCATCTTCACGCGCAGATCGTACATGCGAGAAAAGGACTTTTACCTCCAAATCCCTCGGTGGCAGGTCAGCAAGGAGGTTCGCCGCTTCGCGGGAAACTGTGTCACATCCCCGCACCATCCAGATGGCCATCACCCTCTGGCTTGCGTTCAGCTTGGCCGCTGGTCGCTTTGACCGAACGATTTTATGATTCGTTTTCGTTTGTCTTTGAATTACCTACCTACGTAACTCTAAAAACTAATTTTGGTGTAACTAAGCAATTTTGGTGATTGGTATAACACCACCAAAATCACCAAAATTGCACCACCAAAATTAGAATCTTGTTGAATATGTTTATTTAAAAAAAAACTACTAAAATTGTACTCTTTATATTTGTATACTTTTGAAAACATACCTTAACCTTTTTATTATAAATTTAAATTACAACACCGACCTAATCATAAAACGTTTTTAAAACATTACACCAAAATTGCAGGTTTTTTGTCCGATTACTAAGAAAAGACTTACTTTAGTTTTTGGCGGGAAATCACAGTGGGATGGCACTCGTCTATCACTGCTGCGCGTGAGTGCCTGACTAAATGAAGCTTACGTTGGGAGCGTTGTCCGTCTAAGTTTATTCTATACGAGTCACTTAATGATTAGATTACTCCCACCAAAATTTAAAATTTCCTGCGGACAGTCTTTTTTTATTTTCACTAAGATAAAGTAATGCCCTAAATATAAAAATAAAACTGTCATTAGATAGAAAAATTAATGCTGAATACAAATAAAATTTGTAATTTCTAGTAAATTAGTGTAGTTTCGTTCAAGCGGTGGTCGTCCCCAAAAAAACAGATTGTGGACGCGCCACCAAACTTAGAATTATGCTAAATAATTATTTTTCATTTTACTACAAAAATGTTATCTACTAAAATATTGACGGCCTGATCAAGATAAGTACGCCTTCTTGCTATAAAAAAAAAAACATCGTTGTACGTTTACTTTAAGATATGATTTTCAGCTGCACCGCTTAAATATTGCGCTTGAGAAATTCACTCACCTGTATTTCCAGTGAACATGACAGGCTTGCCAGCGCCCAGAAGTTTTTCAAACAAATATCCGTACCGAACGGTGTCTATAGTTGGTACGAGAGTTTCAAAGAACGGCTTGCTGGGGTCATACTCGAACGCTGGAATTATTTCTCCCCACGTTTTCAGTCTACGCATCTTCGTGTCCATGTACATGTCGAAGAAATTGAAGCCCTGCGGCATGCTGGCAAAATATAATATACATAACTCTACGTGATCGAAATACCTCTTTCCGGTCAATCAATCTCAAGTGTTAATATTAGTTTTTAATGATCAAATATTTTTTAAGATTTTCATCGAATTATCCCTAGCCTAGACTGTCCCACAGCTGGGCAAAGGCCTCCTTCCATTCCTTCCATCGTTCCCGGCTTTAAGCCACTTCTTGTCAATTCTTAAGGAAGTAATCCAAGTCGTCTTCTTGGTCTCGAATAAATGTTTGATTAATTAAATTCTGTAAAAAATATGAGATTTGTAAGCCATCATCATCTGCCTAGCCTTTTCCAACTATATTGGGGTCGGCTTCCAGTCAAGCCGGATTTAGCTGAATACTAGTATTTTATGAGGAGCGGCTGCCTACCAGACCTCCACAACCCATTAACTGGGGTAACACGGTACTTCATGGCAAGACTGGAGTCAGATTTTCTGACTTCTGATTATCCGTAACGACTGCCAAAGATTTACAAATGACAGCCGGAACCTACAGCTTAACGTGATTTCCGAGGCACGGAGAAAACTCGTTATGATAAGATGGTCACCCATCCACAGACCAACCTATATATTCTTGAGATTTGTAAGCAATTTTCAAGAATATTTTTATATAGGTAGGATACTCATAAAAAGCACTAACTATTCAGCTTCCTCGAACTGTTCGAATTGTCTCTTGATGAGCTCCTCGTAGCGTTTGCGGCCGTCCTCGAGGATGTTGCCGCCGACGCACCACACGTAGCAGAAGATGAAGCAGTGCGCGATGTACACCTTGATGTAGGCCTTGTCCGGGAACCGGTCGCCGGGCTCCGACAGCAGCGCGCCCAGCAGGTAGCACACTGCTGACACCTTGCTGATGTCCACCTACACGTCACATCACATTAACTGTACTGTGCTGTACTACATGCTTCACAGATGGGGGTTTTCGGACGGTTCAGATCTTCAATGTTTGTGCGGCGTGTCCCCGAAGACCATGTCCCACCTTCCATCCTGCATTGCGTGCCCTGTCACATGTTTACGTCATGACCTAATGACAGCATCAGACCAAGGACGGCATTGCCGTGGCCGAATACTGGGCCAGGCAAGGTATTTGAATAGTTTTGCCATCGATACGCTAAGAAGAAGAACTGTACTGTACAATATCTACTGTAAGGATTTAAAGGTATGTACAACCTTTTCGAATGATCTGACTAAAAGTATAATTGTTCAAATATTAGTTTTCAAGAGATGATAGACCTGTCACAATAAAATAAAAATATGTTTTGATTCCGATGGAGTTGTAAATGATCACACAATAAGCTAATAAACGTATATAAGTAAAAGTCTATCGTTTGAGTTTAGCCAAATTTCACGCTTAAGAAGTTAAAGTACCCTACGTATTTTGTAACATAAACGGGCGTATCTTTTTTCCCGTCTACATACAAGTTTAATTTTTGCACAGCTTCAAGGGACCGCAGACCATATTATATGGTTTTAATTTCAACTTGATACCTCCAACTTAGCTATGAAAACAGTTCAATTCTGGAATTGAGTCTTGAAGATTTTTCAAAATTTTGTTTTCTTGTGACACTACCACAAATTTTTAATTTTCACGCTTTTCCCTATATTTGTGCTATAATACCCTGCTTCGTGCCAAATTTCAAGATTCTAGGTCAACGGAAAGTACCCTATGAATTTTAATTCCTTGGACAGTGTCGAAATGTTCGTATTTTACAACATAAACGGGCGTATCTTTTTTGCCCGTCTACTTACAAGCTTTGCACAGTTTCAAGGGACTGCGGACTTGAGTAAACAATTTTAATTTCAACTTGATACCTTTACGCGTTCCAGAGATAAAGGGTCTTGACAGACAGACAGATAGATGGACAACGAAGTGATCCTATTAGGGTTCCGTTTTTTTCTTTTGAGGTATGGAACCCTCAAAACCGACCTTGAGAAAATTTTTATTACTACAATACATAATATCTGCATAAGCTACTTTTCCAAAAGTAAATTAATTACCTGTTTGATTCCGAAGCGGCATTTGGAGTTAACGTGCTTGAATCCATCCTCCAACAATTTGAAAAGTTCGTAAACGAATTCGGCATTTTCTTGACTGAAGAGGTTTTTCTCAGCCGCCACATCTATCCAGGAGCGCACCATCGGCATGTAGCCCATCTCGTTGGGGTCCACGTACACCATGCCGCACCGGGACACCGTAGCTGGTGAAGCTTGGGCTAAATCCGCCACCTACATAATATTGGATTACTATATACGGGGCTTACAGGTCAATACAGGTACAACACTAACAACCTTGCATGACTGTTTCACTGACATCATACAATAACTATTGTTCTATAGTCCATCTAATGAAAGCGCGACCTGAGAAAAAGAGGATAAATCCAAAAAAAAATTAACTATGTGGTATTACTAACTGGTAGGAGAATCATGTCTTGACACTACACAATTTTTTTTATTTCCTACAATTGCGGCTGAATATTGTTGCCAATAAAAAAACTCCAGATCGCGCTTTCATTAGACGCACGCATGAATTTTACACAAAACAATATATTATCAAAAATAACCTTCAGGATTACGTTGTTCTAACACATTTCAACTCTGTATTTTGCTGTATCTACGCCTCCCGCGCACTGATCTCGCCCCCCGCTCCCTCCGCTATTGTACCAACGCTTGCTTCGCAAAGACTTCGTAACATTTAAAACTTCAATTAAAATATTTTTAGTCTTGCATTAAAGTATGATGAAAGTTTAAGTCTTAAAATAAAAGTAAACCACTACTTTTTTTTTTATTATGATAGTAACATAGTCCTGCGAGTTTGCCAGTGTTTTACAAATAACCCGGTATACAAAATTTTTAATGGATTTATTAAAAATTTTGTATACCACATCCTTTCCTAAATGCCTAATAGTCCAGTCAAAATAGACATTCAAGTTTGCATTAATTCCCAACAAGCTGGATTTTTGTGCCGGCCTTGAGTACGTCATTACAAATGATATGTCAAAAGTCCCCATCGATCCCGCTTGTGCGTTGTTTTTTATTCGAGGTCAAAGGTCACAAATTTGAGTTTTTTGCGTATATCTCTGAAAATACGAGAGCTATCGAAAAATGGTTCAGACAAAGTTTGTAGATCGTAAAATTGTCTACAAAAAATATCTCGACACTTTTCTACTACAAAGCATCGTTTTCGAGATATCGCGACTTTAGACCGCAGGAAAGTCGTATTTTAGTGTAACAATCACTATGGTACGGTTAGCCTCAGCAACAACGAAGTCATATTTATATTGAATGCGGGCAACGACACTACTTGCTAGCTCATCAAAACCAGTCTGAGCTTCCTTCAAGATGGTTTTCTTGAAGTCAAAGGTTGAAAATTGAGACAATCTTCGTCGAAGATGCTGCGCTTTTTTTTAATTTTAGCCGTTTTATCTGCTTCATTGCCACAGAACAAACAATATTTCTTGAAACAAAAACACGATTCACTACCTCAAAATCTAGGAAGACTAATCCCAGATGTGGTAGCTATCTCCGCCTCACGCTATCTTTTAGCTACAGCGATGCTGCTCTTCCGGGTGTATGCTTTACGTCACTGCTTATGTGTCGTTACAGATGATTTAGTCCAGTCAAAATAGACTAAATTATTATTCAAGTTTGCATTAATTCCCAACAAGCTGGATTTTTGTGCAGGCCTTAAATACGTCATTACGAATGTTATGTCAAAAGTCCCCATCGATCCCGCTTGTGCGTTGTTTTTTATTCGAGGTCAAAGGTCACAAATTAGCGTTTTTTGCGTATATCTCTGAAACAACGAGAGCTATCGAAAAATGGTTCAGGCAAAGTTTGTAGATCGTAAAATTGTCTACAAAAAAGATCCAGCACTTTTTCTTCTACGATGCACTGTTCTCGAATTATGGCTATTTTAAACATAGAAAATACTAATATGCTCTCATGCTAAGGGATGATGGGTTCGATGAATATTTGAAGAACAAACCATCTGTAACGATACATAAGCAGTGTCGTAAAGCATACACCCGGAAGAGCAGCATCGCTGCAGCTAAAAGACAGCGTAAGGCGGAGATAGCTACCACATCTGGGATTAGTCCTCCTCGTACTAGAACGAGGAAATGAATCGTCTTTTTGACAAAATACTGTTTGTTCTGTGGCAATGAAGCAAATAAAACGGCTGAAATAAAAAAAAGCGCAGCATCTTCGACCAAGAGTGTCCTAAACTTTCAACCCTTGACTTCAAGAAAACCATCTTTAAGGAAGCTCAGACTTGTTCTCATGAGCTAGCAAGTAGTGTCATTGCTAGATCGTAAAATTGTCTACAAAAAAGATGCGGACACTTTTCTTCTATAAAGCATCGCTTTCGAGATATCGTGACTTTAGACCGCAGGAAAGTCGTATTTTAAGTGTAACAATCACTGTAGTACTTAGCCTCAGCAGCAACTAAGTCATAATCATACTGAATGCGGGCAATAAAACTACTTGCTAACTCATGAGAACGAGTCTGAGCTTCCTTAAAGATGGTTTTCTTGAAGTCAAAGGTTGAAAGTTTAGGACACTCTTGGTCGAAGATGCTGCGCTTTTTTTTATTTCAGCCGTTTTATCGGCTTCATTGCCACAGAACAAACAGTATTTCGTCAAAAAGACGATTCATTACCTCGTGCTAGTACGAGGAGGACTAATCCCAGATTTGGTAGCTATCTCCACCTCACACTGTCTTTTAGCTGCAGCGATGCTGCTCTTCCGAGTGTATGCTTTACGACACTGCTTATGTATCGTTACAGATGGTTTGTCCTTCAAATATTCATCGAACCCATCATCCCTTAGCATGAGTGCATATTCGTATTTTCTATGTTTAAAATAGCCATAATTCGAGAACAGTGCATCGTAGAAGAAAAAGTGTTGGATCTTTTTTGTAGACAATTTTACGATCTACAAACTTTGCCTGAACCATTTTTCGATAGCTCTCGTTGTTTCAGAGATATACGCAAAAAACGCTAATTTGTGACCTTTGACCTCGAATAAAAAACAACGCACAAGCGGGATCGATGGGGACTTTTGACATAACATTCGTAATGACGTATTTAAGGCCTGCACAAAAATCCAGCTTGTTGGGAATGAATGCAAACTAGAATGTCTATTTTGACTGGACTAATTTGTCCTTCAAATATTTATCGAACCCATCACCCCTTAGTATGAGTGTATATTCGTATTTTCTATGTTTCTATGTTTATCCATGTTATTCGGGACAGTTCAGCCGTACAACGATTACTAACTTAATGAACTTACTTGTAAATTTCTGAACTTCCCATTGAACCTTCCAAAATCTAAAGCAAATGATAAAGGTTGCCTAATTAGCCATAAACTACTTAGACGAAAAAAATGAGAAGTTGAGCACCTAATCAATGGACACAACTGGAAGAAAGAAGCATAATAGCTGATCTCAGTAGTGGTATTGATTCTACCAATACTAAATGTATCTGGAACTTGGAACAACTAAGTATACCAACTTATAAACATGAAAGTTTGTGAGGATGTTTGTTGTTCTTTCACGCAACAACTACTGAATGGATTTCGATGAAACTTGGTATACAGGTAGACCATGCCCTGAAATAGCATATCCCGGGATTATGTTCTTTTGCATTAATTTTCTACTATCACCCACGCGAAACCGCTGACAGCTGCTAGTTACATAATAAACTTGGTGTACAATGGTACACCAAGAGTCACATAATTTTCACAGAAACTCTATGGGTACAAAGTCGGTCTTATCGCTGCTAATTGCTAATTTTATATAAGTAACGTTATTTACTATGCTATTTGACTGAAGGTCATCGAATGTTTAGTTGCCAATGCCGAATGCCATTGTTTTGTTGACCTTGCTTTCCTGCTATTTACTAAACCGAACAAATCGAGAAAAGAAACAGCGAAAGTTATCCGTTATTTTTTTAATAATAGAATTTATTGATCGACAACAAAAGTTGTGTGACAGTCGCGCGTGAAGTTTTTATACCTTACCTCTCTGAAATTTATTTGGCGTTCAAAACAGAAATACTAGTTGACTGGCTATTATCCACATTAACTTATAAATAATGTTAAGGTGGCGCATGTAAAGAGAGTTTGGAAAGATATGGAGGCTGGCCCAGTAGTGACCCAATCTAGGCTAATCAAAAAATTGATTCACACACACAACGCCATCTAGTCCCAAACTAATCAGAGCTTAAATTGTGCTATGGGCACTATACAACCGATAAATATACTTTTATCTAAATACAATACATATTATTAATAAACTACACCCAGACACAGAACAAATCCTGAACCCAAGACCTCCGGCATAGCAGTCAGGGTCACTAACCAACAGGCCAGTAAAAAATAAGGTTGTTAGGTAGGTACCTCAAAAAGCATGTGTACGTAGGGTGTTAGCTTGATCCTCTCGGAATTGGAGAGACATAGCATCTTGTTGTCGTCCAGTACAGTGTTCATGTTCTCGATCCACACAGCATCCACAGGGCCGTCGCAGATCAGCCACTGGTGGTCCGGTTTCTCGCACTGTGTAAATACGTCTTCTGTTATTATGTTACGTTAGATTGGACGGATTCATCGGAGGATGGATGATACGCATGTTACTAAAACTTCCACAGACTAAAGTATGGAATCCTAAAAAACTGTTTTATGAAAATAAGTAGGTAGAGTGCGTCTAATGAAAGCGCAACCTGGAGTTTTTTTTAAAATTTAATTGGCAACATTAATCAGCCGCAATTGTAGGAAATAAAAAAATTGTGGGGTGTCAAAACATAATTCTTCTACTAGTTTATAATACCACATACATTATTTTTGGATTTTACCTCTTTTTCTCAGGTCGCGCTTTCATTAGACGGACTATAGTATTTACCATTTATTAAATTAATAGGTACGCTTCTTGTGAGCTCCGATCCCCGCAGTAGGCAGGTACTATTAAATACATATGGGAAGGTTACATGTACTCGTAGCAGAAAAGAATGCAGGCCGATAGTATTTGGATCGTTTGAAGTAGGTATCCTGCGCAGACACCCCTATTGCTCATAGTGCTAGGTCCCTGTGAAACACAGCTGCCTTCTGTTTCACAGAACTGCTTGTGGTGGAAGTGTTTTTGGTGGAAGGACACCTTCTTCCTGCCCTTATCCCATATTACCTACTTGGGTTCGGCGCAACACGTTTTTTTCTTCCATTCCGACCTGACACCCGTCATACTATCACTAACTACCTTTTCTTTCACGATAGTCCTCACACAATCCATCCATTTTTTCTCTGGTCTCCCACTTCCTCTCCATCCGTCTACATGCAAATTCATAACTGCTTTAGTAACGTGTGTTTCATCCTTCCTCTTCACATGACCATACCAAAACAAACGATTTCCTTTCAACTTTTCATTCACTGGTGCCACTTTCAAACTTGGTGGAAGGACACCATATGTTCCACAACTTTCCACACAACGCCATCTAGTCCCAAGCTAAGCAGAGCTTGTGTTATGGGTACTAGACAACTGATAGAAAATAACACTTACTTGCACAGCAGTTCGTAAACTGAGCGGTAATATTCCATCGTGCCATTCGAGAGTCTGCAGATTGACTTCACCGTACAATTCTCCGATATTAAGACTCTTTGGGTTCATTATGTACTTGTGCACTGGTTGATTCTGTGGACCTTCGATGTCCATTTCAAATAGTCTTGTGTAAGTATCTCCTAACACCTTCAAAATATAAGGAAAGGTAGATTAACTCACAAATCTGATGAAATTGTAGAGTAGAGCCTCTTTCATCATTGACATAGTCGCAAAAGTCCAGTGCCTGTGGTGTTAAATCAGCTAAAACTAGTTTTTTTTTTTGTGGATAACATTAAAAAAAAATGATATTTGAGACACAAGAAACCAACACACAAACAACATAATATGGAGACAAAAGTTTACCTTTAAAAAAATGTGATATTAATTTTGAAAAAAAAAATGGATTACAATACATATATTTATTATACCTATCAAGAATCATAAACATAATCAACGAGATTATTCAAATCAATTTTGTGTACCAACATGAGCGTAAAGAGAAAATTGAATTAATTGGTACACACGAGCAAAGCGAGGAGGGGTAGCTAGTCGCTATAGTCATTGATTAGTAATATTAGGTAGACTGATAGAGAACGCCTAAGGGCTCTTGAAGACGGAACGTTTTTCTTACCGTACTTGCGTACGTAACAAAACGTACCGTGTATAAAAGTCAATAGACTGCGATACAACATTGATTTAACACGGCAGTGACGCCGTTCCGTAGTGTCGCCGTTTGTGTGAACGAGCTCCCCTACTGATCCACACAACACTGCGCGCCGTGCTTACTTACGGACGGAGAATTCCGTCCGCAGAAAACAGCATCGAATACTAGAAGCCTAAGGCATTAAGTCCGCCTATATACTTTGGGTTGGATGAAGAATAAATAAATAATAGGCAATCGTCCCTTACATTCAAGACAACCGTCTTTCCTCCGCCAGTGGGGCCCACCAGCATGACGCCCCACCTCACGATCATGGTCTCATGCAACTGAATCACTTTATTTATCTGACACTCTTCGATCTGAAGCTTCCGCTCTAGAATCACTGTTCCTGTAACATACTTATATGTTATGTACGATATGCTGTAAGGACTGCAAGTGAGTTTTTTTATATACGATATGCTGTAAGCAATATGAATGAGGTTTAGTTAGCTTTTTCAAACAGATAAGCATCTTTAAAATTATCTTACGCACATATTATTATCATCATCATCATCATCTCAGCCGAAAGACGTCCACAGCTGGACATAGGCCTCCCCCAAGCGTCGCCACAGCGACCAGTCCTGTGCGTCTCGCATCCATCGGAAGACGCAGCGTTGGAAGGTCTCCCACAAGGTAGACCGACGAGCTGGCGAGGGTCGCGGGAAAAAATGGATGCGAGACCTATTATTATAGTAGTAGAACTTCTTTTTAAATCGTAAATAGCAATAAAAAAGTGAGGCACTTCTTGTCAGATCTTTGATGAGACTGTTTAGAACATATTATTTACTAATGCTCGAGTGCCCTTAGTGCCCTTACAGCTGCACTTTTCATCTACTAGGGTAAAATAACCAAATAGTTCATCAACTCCAAAAAAAGGAGAAAGAATTTCGTTCTTAGCGACCGCTACATGTGAACGCGACCGGGTCGTGTGACCCACTGCTAAGTATCTAGGTAGTAGTATAGTAGTAGTAGCGACCGTTGCCACACAAATCCATACTAAGCAGTGGGTCGCGGTCGCTAAGATTCCGTTCTTACCTACGTTTTCTACGCTACCTTTAGTAGAGTAACATAGGAAAGCATAACATCGCTTTATAATGTTCCCACTGCTGGGACTCAGGCCTCCTATCTAAGAGAAGGAATGGGCCGTAATCCACAACGCGGGCCCAGTGCGGGTTGGTGAATGCAAAATGTCTTCCAATATTTGGTTCTAAGACATACCGGGTACCTCATGATGTTTTCCTTCACCGTACACGTAAAGTAAAGAAGAAGAAAGAAAGAAAGAAGAAAGAAAAACAGTTTATTTGTCAAGTACTTACTGATAACCTCGTCCATGACGCCGTAGTCCCTAATTGGGAGCTCAACGCCGGGGAACAGGTCCGACAGGATGCCAGCGAACAGTATGGCGTCAGCGGCCAGGAACTTTGGCAGGTTGCTGTCGTTGAGCGCGCAGAGCAGCGTCATCTCCTCGGGCTGGTCGGGGCTCGCCCGCTTCAGCGCGCCAGCCATCACCTAATCAAAGTATTATGTAGTAGACAGGAAATCATTAAAAGTACTGCTAAAAAATTGGTGGAAAGCAAAAACAGAACATGAGGGTAGGCATTGTTTTAAGTGGGACATCTTTCAATATCTTATACATATATGTAGATTTTTGCTAAATAAAACCCAGTGTTTCTTTTG
Organism: Mythimna separata; assembly: GCA_030763345.1. Classification (NCBI taxonomy): domain Eukaryota; kingdom Metazoa; phylum Arthropoda; class Insecta; order Lepidoptera; family Noctuidae; genus Mythimna; species Mythimna separata. The sequence continues at coordinate 11,582,013 of CM061167.1, read as the reverse complement.
CTCTTTGTGGTCCAGGGTTGCGGTAACTGATTCGTGGCCCTAACATACTGGACCATATTAAAATGAATAAGATTATTAACTTCAACTGGCGCCGTGTGTAAAAAACAAATGTAAGTAAGGTAGTCCCTACTATAAAATATAACTTGCACCAAATACTATACTATGTATATTTACCTAAATCATTTTTTTTTTATTGGAGACCAAACGAAAACTCAAAGAGCCTGTTTTCTTTTATTCAGAAGGTTACACAACAAACAAGCATTATGCAGTTTTGAGAGAAATATTGACAGTGCCTCAAGACCGAAAAGAACGGAAAAATGGAAGGGTGGCCTTTGCTCTGGGACACAACGGGCTTAAAATAATAAAATAATAATTACCAGTACACTCTTGACAGCTCTCATGCCGAAGTCGTAATGATCCTGTTTGGACAGCTGCTCGCTAGACAACTTGTACATCTGAACCATCTTCTTAGCCAAGCCCTTTGATGACTCGAACCCTTCCGAGTACAAGATCACTTCAGCGATCAACGCTGAAACATTTGTGAAGATAAATTTATGAGTATATTTTGATGTAAATCGGTGAAGCCGACATTGTAGCCGACGCGGGATTGATGATTGAGTTTAGGCCATGCAACGGAAGGGAAATTTTAAGTTGTAAAGAAAAAGAACACATGTATGCATCACATCAAGTTACTTAAATCTACGAGTATATAGGAAGATGCGTCTCGGCTGAAAACTTTTCTACATTTTAGGACGGATACCTACCTATAAATAAACGCACTATGCGTTCAATACTATATTAAAAGCGGTGCTATAAAAGTGAGGTTTCGAATTAGGGTGTCAAACAAAAAAAAAATTATTGCCCTCCCCATGTCTTACCATAATCCGGTACCATCATAGCTATAGGACGGAACAACGCCTTCAAATTATCAGGCAGTTCAGTTCTGCCGGCATAGCCAGGATTCATCGTAATAAAGGCAGCACAACTGCGCACCAACTTGATTTCTCGCCCTTCAAACATGAACCTGATGAAACAGAATAATAAGCGTGTACAATTTTAATTAATACATATACTTCGTATATAAAAATCAATTGTTGTTCGTTAGTCTCGCTAAAACTCGAGAACGGCTGAACGGATTTATCTTATCTTGGTCTTGAAATGTTTGTGGAGGTCTAGAGAAGGTTTAAAAGGTGAGAGAAATTCGAAAAAAAAATCGGCCGTACGAAGTCTGCTGGGTCAGCTATTTTACAATAAATATACCTATTAGGACTTGGGCATTTTGCAAGTGTAGGGGAGCGGGGGGCTAGTTGTAACAGTTTTTCGTCTCTTGGCTATGAAAGCTTATTTGTTTGGTATAATTATGAAATCTAGCAGTACTATGCCACTTAACAACTATTCAACTATTGATTTCAAATAATTTTTTGATCAAAACTGTAATGTATTTTTGTAGAAACGTCTTTGAAAAAAAAAAGTTGACGGCTGTTACAACTTACCCCGTGATTGGGGCTAGTTGTAACATGCTTGAACCTTTAACTTGAAACTTTACAAACGCTAAAACAGGTTTATTTTTTTAAGTTTTATTCTGAATCTTATAGAAAAATATTCAAAAATAAACAAATAACATTTTCTTTCTTCACTTCAACTATTAAGGATTTTTTGCTTACAGCCATTTATAATCTTAACATTCTTAACTACTTCAGTAAGCAAACTTTTGCTTGATTTAACGTATTTAGCATTATAAACCTGAGATACATTATAACAAACTTAGGTTTTTAAGTCTTATTCTCAATCTAATAGAAAAATGGGCAAGTTGTATCAAATTACAACTTACCCCGTACAAGTGTTACAACTTACCCCACTGCGAGGTTTTTTGAAATAAAATCTATTAAAAAAAAGTCGTTTACTTAGTGTGAAATTACAGTTAATATAATGAAACCAAACAAATGCTAAAGCTATTTGTATGAATCAACAACAGCTAAACAATTTAAAATCTACGATAATCAGATTTGTATAAACAAAAAAAAGTTCATTACGTGGCTTTATAGGAGCGCCTGCACAAAACCGCTTCCTGCGCTGTCCGGCGGGGTCTGATCTGAACTGATCGCGCTTATATGATAGAATGGGTAGTACTGTATAATAAGTAAGGTTGAAAATCAAACGATTATTCATCTATTTTGTAGGTAAAAAAACACTAGTTACAACTTACCCTTGTTACAACTAGCCCCCTGCTCCCTTATAACGTTTGAAAACGCTTTCACTTTCTAATAGCTACTGACGTTTTATAAGCGCCCATGTAGGCCCATGTGAAATAAATAGTATATTTCATTACAAGTGCGGAAAGCCTGTCATTGCAAAGAGTTCCGACAAATGTCTCCCGAGCCGAGGCGCAGCCGAAGGTGAGGGTTGACAGTCGGAACAAGTTGCAATGACAGTTCCGCACGTGTACTGAAATATACTATTTATTTCACAAGCAATGAGAAGCAATTTAATGAAATAATAAAAACACAATAAATTCAACTAACTAATCAAAATGGCGCCAACCGTCAAAGAATATAAACAGAGGTTTTATTTTTTTTCTTTACCCATTCTAGGTAGGCAAGGGGAACTCAGTCCATACAGCCAAGTCTTCAGTAGATTTTTTTTATAGATATGAAATGAAAATGCAACTTAATGAGATGAAATGAAACCTAACCTTTGATTGATTGAATCAAATCATTAAATCTGCTATTGAAACAAATTAATAGCTTCTTTTTAGAAATATTTAAAAAAGTTTTTATGATTCATCACGAAAACCTTTTTTTAGTAAAAACTTCATGGTTGGTTTTTTCTTTTTGATAGACATTATTTTGACAGTTGGGAAAGAAAGAGCACGAGTTCGGGAATGGTAAAGAAAAAGCACGAGTGTGTAATAGCCCACTTCCCGAACGCTATACGTCCCTGCAATACGCCACTTTTTGAGCAACTGTATAAAAAAACAATTTTTGACTTTGATTTTGTAAAATATATATTATAGTGTATTTTGTTATAACTGTTGGTTCTTTCACGAATAAATAAATAATAAACAGTGACCTACCTGCTCAGCCTTGCGACCTTGGCATTTCTGATGGTGATCAGTTGCTGTGCGATGACGGACAAAACCTCAATGTCGATCCGGTTGAACTCGTCGAAGCAGCACCACGCCCCAGACGTGGCGAGGCCCGAGAAGAAACGGCCCATCATTTTGTAGTCCAGCCCTGATTATTTCAACTATTTACAATTGTGAACAATTGGAAAAGGTTAAATTTATGAAAATTTTGAACTATGTACTTCAAAAAAGAGGTGGATCTGAAGACTTATGGGGTCAACTCTTAGTTGCAAATTTTGCATTCGCAAGTGCCCTTACATTTAATGTATTGAAATCGTGGAATCTTAGTAGGTAGAAGTTGTGCAGCATCAAAGTTATCGGTCTCCCATTTAGACTGCGACTTTTTGTAGCGCTGTTGACGCGCGTTCGCATCGATACAGTCGCGATACAGTCGCTAGCCGCTTGCCCTCGCCCGCGCCACGATTTTCAGTCGCGATGCAAACGCGACATAGTAGCACAAAAATTACGTGCCTACGATAGAGCAGCAATGCCTAGTTATTCCAAAAGAAGAATACCTTCAGAGCAGTTGAACACGACGCACTGAATGGCCAAAGACTTGGCCATGTCTTTGGTGGTCTCCGTTTTGCCAGTGCCCGCGGGGCCGGCGGGCGCCCCTCCTAGGTCGAGCTGTAGTGCCCCCATCAGGCACAAGTAGCAGCGATCCGTCAGGGGCGTTATTACCAGTACACCTTTAATTGACATTTTAATAATTATTTTCTTCCTACACATTTGAAAGTAAACCCTTGGATTTCGGCAATTTCATTTGCGTGTTACAGGTCTACTGAATCGAAAGACATCTAATTTTGGACCTATGTATGCGCCTACCTGGAGTGTCACCACATTAACTGGTCCATAAGTTCATAATTTTGACTTAATTTTTTTACTTATTAATGTGAATGGCTCTTAACTTGTTAACTAATCGCTGATAAAATTATCATGTAAAATCATATCATGTTTGTGTTTAGATTGTGCTAGGTATTTTTTTTTAAATTATTATATATTAAAAAAATCCTATCCAAATCGGTTCAACCGTTTAAGAACTACAATGCCACATACAGACACACAAATATTACTGTAATACTTGTAAAACCCCCACGTATGGCGATGGGGATTAAAAAAAGAAAAATTTTCTGTGGCTCATACCTGCAGCTCCCAAATATTCGTGACCATAAATGTACATAGCACTTGACATTCTCGCTACGCAGTTGTCAATGTCTTCCTCCCAATAGTACCGAATCATCTTCAGCCATTCGAAATCTATCCTAAAAACGACAACAAAATGTTTTTATTAATTCCTGCTAGAGCTTTAATTTAAGTCCGAAACTTTCAGAGTAAATTTAAAAAAAAATACCTGACTAATATCACTAATTTTGTATTTAAAAGTACCTTCATACGAGTACAATACACATCTAAATAAAATTAAAATTCAGGCTCTATGTCTCATAAATTTATTAATATTTGTATTTGAATGCAAAATTTGGGTCTATTTTTCAAAAGACACTAATACATCGTTGAAAACAATTCCACAGGGCATGGGTAGTGTTTAGGGGTCTGAAAGGGAAACCTCCAGTCGAGCATTTCAATTTGGCACACGATGCACCAAACACCCTGTATATCTATATTTTTTTTCTATGAAAAGCTTGACTAATGCTGGGTATATCCGAAAGCCCCGAAAATTAATCAGATACTAAGCTTCAAGCAAAAATTATTATAACTGTTAGTAAATACCTAAAAATATTGTGAATTGCTTTGATTCTAATATAACTGTTATATTGACAAAATTTATTATATACTCACGCTTTCTGAACATGTTTTTCTACCATTTGTGTAATAGTATCTCTTGCATGTACATCAATAGTGATAAGGGCGCAAAGAACCTTTCTGAACAATGGGCTTATATCGGCGCGTGTAAGTGCTGCCAAGTCATTCAGATCAGAGATACATTTCTTCTCATAATCCATTAATCCGGTGTCGATGCGAAGAGGAACGCCTAGGTCGAAAATTTCGTGCACGCCTTTAGCCCACATAATTTGGGAGACTGACAGTATGATCTGTTAATGATACAAGATATTTTATAACCAGTTTTTGATATTTTAGGTAGTGTAACAACTTTGACTTATGTGAAAGCGGATAGCACGTTACTTTTAACCCTACTTGAATGGTTATTTCGTGAAAAATTAGGTCAAGAATAATTTCGCGGGCTACCTTGACGCTGTCACCTTAAACGCTTTTCGCACATTTTTGAGTCAGAAGCCATTTAGTGCTCAGTTCATGGGTTAACGAAGTCCTGTCAGTAGACAGAAAAAGATTGCTTGCAAGCACTTTGTACAAACTTGGTCGGTCTGTTCCATGTCTGACATATCCGGGCCGTTATAGAATAGAATATAATGAACTTTACTGTACACTAAAAAGTAACAGTACAGTTTATACAAAAATTTAAATCTATGGATATAATGGCGGTCTTATCACTGACAGTGATATCTACCAGACAGCCTTAGGATTAATCGTAAGAACTAAAAACAATACAGGGTATAGTCTGAGCTGAGGTGTACACTATAAATGAATGAGAGTGGGTACTATAGTACCGGAGCCTGCTCTGACGGGCACAACAACTGACAGTCTCCAGGTCCAAAATGCGTGAAAAGCGCTCAAATATAATACTTACTTGATTAGGATGCAGCTGCACCCACTGGACTCGCGGCCGGCCTAAGAAATCCTTCAGCGCATACTTCATGCACCTCTTAACTGAGGCGAACATTGCATCCTCTACTTTTCCAAGCCAGTCCTCGACGTTGCCACGCGCTTTAAGACCCTGTTATACGTTACATTCAACACATAAATTATAATATCAGTGTTTTCTGTTTGAAATATGATTCTTTTAGTTATACAAGCCCAGCTTTTAGTTATATATTATTTTTTCATTTTTATGGCAAGAATTCATTCACTGTAATGTCATACCGATACATGGACTACTGCATGGTAAGTTACTGCAATAAAAAACTCAACAACAACTTAAGAGCTAGGTATATATCTTAGCATTTCTGATACCTACTGAAAAAGTTTGCAAATTCTGCCCGAGAATTAAAAAGTATGACCGGATGTATGACAGTAATAAGAGGAAGTTTAAAAAGTGTAGAATATCAAGGCCTCAAAATAATCGTTGTTACCTTTCCTAAATTAACCCTCTCTCCTTCAGGTGACAGCATGGCTATGATATCAGTCGTCAGATCCTCCGGTTTAGCTGTCTTGGCCAGTTTAGCTTGCAGCAAGTCCCTTGTTTGGAAGGACATCTCTCGCTCAACCAGGTTACCCTCATCAGTTATTTCCATCTCAGATTCGGGCAGCTTCACCCCAAATTCCAATTTAGCAATGGCATCAAAACATTTGCGCAAATGTGGTTGTACAGCATGGGGGTTTCGTGTCTGTGTACATAATCTTCGTTACTTAAGTTAAAAAATATTAGAAGGCCGTAAAACAAGTACGAGTATTTATATTTTTTGGTTTTCGTGGACGGCCTTTGCCATGAACAATAATTTAACATAAATCTCTTTACTGTGAGATAATAATTTTAGAAATTTTATTCATCGATCGCAATATAGAAGCATAAGCATAGAATAATCAACATCTTAATATTGCTAGTGCTAGGACTAAGGCCTCCTTTCAAAGGGAGGGAAAGGACCGTAATCCACCACCCGAGTCCAATGCGGGTTAGTTATCTTCGATTTTTGGATCCGTGGTATGTTTTCCTCCACCTTTTTGAGAATAGTGGAAACGAAATAAATTACATAAATATATGCGCCGGGCTGGGTTTGAACCCGCAACCTACGAGTCCATTACAACTGGGCCATACTGCTTTAATAACAATCGCAATAGTTTTACAAAAATATTTTTATGATGTTACCTGGGCTAATATCTCCAAAAGTTCATCATTGGATAAGAAGAAGAATCGTGGGAATGCGACCCGCTTAGTTTCTAGATAAGCTTCTAAGCACTTCATGATTTGATCGAGCATCTCATTGTTTCTCACGAATTCTTCGTAAAGCTTGGGCTGAGTCGCCGCTGGCATCGCCAAAGGCACCTGAAGGCAGAATTATGGTTTACCAAACCAGCCTTTTTCTTGTAGAAGTGTTTTTAAACATAAGGCTGCTTATATATTTCTTATATTAAGAAAAGAAAAAAATCCATTACCGGGGGTCCAGAATCATGTACTACATCCATGGTACTTATTCGTTTGTGTGACACAACCTGTATATTATATTCTGACGAACTTTTTGTGCGTTGCACCTATTGCTGTCAGTGTGTTCCATTTTTCTCCTTCAAAAAATCGGTCAACGATGTATGTTCGCATATTTCGTCAAAATGTATGGAACAGCTGATTACTTTTTCTCGATTTCAGGTTTGGTCCCATAGTAAAAGTTGTTCATAATGATGAGTACAATGACCCCCAAGAGGATGTGCGTTAATTATGTTACATGTTGTATAGACGACCATATGGTGCATATTCATGAGAGAAAATGGAGTAAGTGATAGCGTGTAGGGTGACAGCATAGAATGGAAGAAAAAATCGTGTTGCGCAGACTCCAAAGAAAACGGGCTAAAAGCAGGAAGACCATCTTCCTTCTTGGTCTTATATTGATAATGGTGATAAGACGACCATAGAATTTTACAATCATGATGTATGTGATGTGTGTGTGGAAAAAAGGCAAAGGTAAAATAATGCCTTCTACGCCATCGCGGCAGGGTGTACTATGCCAAATCGAATTACAAATAATCGAATATCAATTGATCGACCACTATAAATCAAACGTCTAAATACTTGAACGTTCATAATATCGAATTTTTATTAAATCGAACATTCAATACATCGCACACTCAAAACATCGAGTGTTCAAAATATCGAATGCTTGTTTGATCGAGCGTTCAACGCGTCGCATATTCATTTTATAGAAAGATATTTTTTAAGAATACAACAAAAACAAAAATATTATAGGTATATTTTCTTTTATAGGTATATTTTAAAATTTTGTGTGAATTGCAATTGCACGGCGAAACTAATAAATCCATGTTGTTTTTATTTAAAGATTAAAATGTGATTTATTAGTAATATTTTTATTTTTGTTGTATTCTTAAAAAATATCTTTCTATAAAATGAATATGCGACGCGTTGAACGCTCGATCAAACAAGCATTCGATATTTTGAACACTCGATGTATTGAATGTTCGATTTAATAAAAATTCGATATTATGAACGTTCGAGTATTTAGACGTTCGATTTATAGTGGTCGATCAATTGATATTCGATTATTTGTAATTCGATTTGGCATAGTACACCCATCGCGGCATCGTAGCGGTGTCGTAGCACACTCGTAGCGGAGTCGTAGCACTATCGTAGAGGCGTCGTAGTACTCTCGTAGAGGTGTCGTAGCACTCTCGTAGCATTGTCTTTGGTCGTAGCGCTTTCGTTGCAACTGACTTTATTACTAAATTATTTTGAAGTCAGAAGCACGTTTACGTTCCCTTAGTAACGGTTTTTGAATAGTCTTCTCCTAATGAAGGGATGGGATGGAAGATAGGGATGAAAGTTTGAAAAGATGAAGCAAAACCTCATCGGGCACGCAGCAAGTTTAGCTATCAAAAGTGAAAGTGTATTTTATAAATGAAATTATCTTACAAGCCTATTTATAAAATAAACAAATTACCTTAGCTAGTTTACGCATGATATCCTTCCAAGACTTGTCCACAATGGAAAACAGTCTAGTCTCATTCGGTAACTGCCTTTGAATGTCTGGCGCACTGAATATGACCTCCAAGTAGATCCAAGTTTGTTGGCAAGCATACCACTCTTCCTGTGTCACACAATGTATGTAGTTGCAAAATAAATAACTTATAACATCAGAAAAAAAAGAAATTGGCAATCTTAACTACAGTGCTACAAGGAACATCATCATCTGCCTAGCCTTTTCCCAACTATATTGGGGTCGGCTTCCAGTCAAGCCGGATTTAGCTGAATACCAGTATTTTACGAGGAGCGGCTGCCTACCAGACCCCCAACCCATTAGCTGGGGTAACACGGTACTTCATGGCAAGACTGGAGTCAAATTTTACTGGCTTCTGACTATCCGTAACGACTGCCAAAGATTTACAAATGACAGCCGGGACCTACGGCTTAACGTGCTATCCGAGGCACGGAGGAAACTCGTTATGTTAAGATAGGCACCCATCCACAGACCAACCTTGGCAAGCGTTGCTTAACCTTGAAGATCGACCTGTGCGGCAGTTATTGTCTAGCCACGAGCTCTTCCTCTAGCCACGAGCAAGGAACAGTATCTAAAATACAACTTTACCAAAGTTTTAGAGAACAGCTCCAGGTTTCTCGCCCATTCTTCCACCCTGCCCTTGATGGGGCCACAATTCCGTGAGCTGAGTATTGTGCTGATGTGAATGTTGGCCTCGTCCACACACGTCTGGATCTCTTCTAAACCACCCAATACATACACATCCTTAGCGTCTTTGTGCAATATCACAGGGAACTCGAGAGATGCCCACATTTCTTCCACCTATGAAAATAATAGTACGTTTTACAAAATATGTGCATTTGTGGCCTTATACGAGTCTAAGATCACGATCTAGCTCCTTCTAAAGCGGCTGATAAACACTAAAAAAACTAAGTAAAGTCTTATTGATGCGCTACAGTGAACTGAAACCGCTGTTAGACGAAACCTCCATTTTGTGTAAGCATTTTGATGAAAAAGCCATATTTATATAGCATGTCCGATTTATCAACGATTTAAAACACATTGATCTTCTTTTACAAAATGACGTGACCCTGTACAATGTAATAGTGCGTGGCCTTTTTTCATTTATTTTTTATGGTAGAGGAATCATCTGAATGACTTCTCGCACTCCTGGGCGGAGCGGGAGGGTGTGTCAGAATCTTACTGACTAAACCCCTACCCCGTTCCTTCGTTGCCTTCAATCTGGGAGACACGGTGGACACCTTTCGGATTTCCCATGTTACCCAGAGGCTTCCATGTCCCCCAGAGGCTGATGTTTCATTACCTTCTTGAGCAACGCTTCCAGGCCAGCCTCCGAGCTCGCCTGGCCGGCCACCTCCATCAGCTCCTCAGCGTGTTGGAAGGCGTGTAGGTCCTCAAACACTTTGAGCGTCAGCACTTTGTCAGGTGTGAAGCGTGCTTTCAGAATCTCTTCGATTTTAACCCAATGTCGTGGCTTCAATGCTGGGTTTCGGAGGTAAGACATTACAGGTAGCTTAAATAATAAAACATTTTACAATAAACAGTTAGTTATAGAAATTGTATTTGCCGAGTACTGCTGCTAGTTACGGTATTTGAAAAGGGGAATTCAGTGTTTTTAGTTTTATAGGAAGTTAATTTTGGTTTACGTACCTTTTCTTTGATGACATCAATGGATGCCTTGCATTTTGGGACGATCTTGTTAGGAGGAATACCTTTGTCCAGTTGATTGAATACCTTGCCAAAGTTGATGGTGTTTGTCTGTATTTCATCGATGTCTAACGTATTGAATGGAGCATCGATCCTAGTGAACCAAACTTATGAGTAGGCACAGAATAAATAAAGTTTAACGAACGATATTCTGTTTTTATTATGGATTGGTAGTACTTACCAGGATTGGTATAAATCCATCCATTCTTTAGAAGATTTCCAAAGTAACTGTCTGAGTCTAACGTCATTAATTGCTTCGTCTAATTGTTCTAATCGTGCCGGTGGTATCTGAAAGTTGGTTCAGATTACGATTCTAAATTGTTCAAGTTTTAGCAAATGTTCTAATGCATTCATCTTGTCAAACTTTGTATTTTTTACCTTAAATAACTTTTGCCACTCTCGTATTTGCTTCTCTCTAGCAGAACACGCTGTAAGTTTGTCCTGCAAGTCTTGCAGGGCCTCCATTACTTTGTCCCAGTCAGACGTTAGGTCGTACAACCACGGTTGCTAAATTATGATAAAAATGAAGTCTCAAGTTATAATCATAGCTTGTAAAGATTAGATTACATACATACATGAGAATAGTGGACGTGAAAATAACGGATAAATTTTAAATAGAGTTGTTAGGTTGTACTCAATACGAGTAAATAATTATAACAGACGACGAAGTTTCAAAGTGTAGTGAGTGATGGGGAGCGAGGCGAAATTCACCCGAGCCGTATACACGTAGACGACGGTGTTATGGCACTGAGCTGCAGTGACATATCTCCACGGGTATCAAAAGATGTTTTTCACGAGGGTGATATATATATGGCATATTGAACCAACTCAATCTTGGTGCGATAAGAGCCGTTTTCGAGGAAGGGTATTGAAAAGAAAATTCAACGATTGTGTGAATGATGACATTAATGAAAACCAAACTAGTTTTTTATAGTACAGTTTTATTATGATTTGTGTGTTGTTAGTTTTGTTAGTATATCGCATGTTTACCGAGACTTCATCCCTCAGTTTGTTGACGTCGAGCATGAGGTCCATTATATCCTTGCCGATCTGGCTCGCGAACTGTCCCGCTAGCTTGCTGCGAGTCTCCAGTCTTGCGTCCACATTCGTTCGTAAAGTTCCCAAAGCCACACTCAAACCTAATGTAGAGAAAAAAAATATATTGCAAAACAAAACATTATTTATTGATGGTGCGATGATGAATGCTATTTGGAGTATTTAAGAGGCCCATTCCCGATCCGTCTATCGTCAACGTGAGCTTGGTGTAAAACATTTTAAATTATTTCATCTAGGTAATGAAATATTTGGTAAGGAAGCAACGCGAAAAAAAGAGATAAAATTTTCTCAGGAACGACCAGTCGTTCTGTTGGCATTCGGTAATTACGCTATTAACTCGAATATTTCACAGGAAATGTACGAGTTTTTTTATAAACTGGTTTTGGAAAAGATTGTCATCTTTCAAAATGATAATTAAATGTGAATGATTCCTATAAATAGGTAGATAAATATATTATTTACTTTACTTTTAAAATTGATGAGTACTAACATTATGAAGGGCTAAATAATATTACTGCAATATAGCAGATTTTCAAAGGTCTTTACAGGATTATTTAAACAATTTTTTTGTTTAGTTTTCAAAATAAATCTAGATAGTAACCATAAAATTGTGTGAATATTTTCCAAATATCTAGAGATCGATGTGTTATAATTTTATAATCAAGTAAGAGTAGTTTTACGGGAAATATCAAGGATGGGCGCTCTTAAGTATAAAAATGACAAACGGCATCTAATGGCACATCGAGGTTTAGTAATAGACTGATTGAATCTAAGTGAGTTGCAGCTTTCATGTCAAATGATAGCAGAGAACCGAGATCCGTGGTGACAACTATACAAATACCTACTTATATAATTATATATCTATACTTAACTGGTCTCCAAAGCCAGATACTAATTGGACTTCAACTAAAAAATAATAATGCGATCTACACTTCGTCAATACGTACCTAAAAAGTCAGTCATATCATCAGGTGAAATCGGTATGTTGAATTCTCCCATGAGATCGTAGAGTTCCCGAAGGTACTCCAGCCTTTCTTCCAAGTAAGCGACTCGTGGTTCAAAAGTGTCCATCAAAAAGTTGAACGCCACCAGCTCCGCCGCTGTGGCAGGTTCTTTTACAACGTCTTCACTAATATTTTCAATACCACCTACAATTTCTTCAATGCAAGCGTGACCGATGCTGTAGACGACGGATAAAATGAGTAAACAAGCTGTTTTTGCAGACCTCTCCTTAAAGCCCTATCAGTACCATGAAACAGTGACTTTCTGTAGCCTATTCGAGGACGAGGAAACGGCTTAGTTAGGTTTGAAAAAATATATGTTTGTTATAAACTCATATACAACATTTGCTACTTACATTGGTCCAGTGCCTGGAGCGTTAAAATCATCAAAACCCATAATTTTGGTGATTGTGGATGGATTTTAAAAAGAAAATATAATTTAAATAGTTAGCTAATAATATGTAGAAAAAGTTTACCCATTAAAAAATTGGTACCTTCATTTTGAAAAAAGAAACCGTCCAAGAGCGTGTCGGGCCACGCTCAGTGTAGGGTTCCGTAGTTTCCCGTCCGTCACAATAAGTGTTCTTCCACAACTTTTCAAAAACTGTTCGTCCAATCAAGTTCAAAATAATTTTCCTAGAAAGTCTTTATAAAGCTCTACTTTTCAGATTTTTTTCATATTTTCTAAACTTATGGTTCAAAAGTTGAACACATTGTTGTTTACTTCTGGAGCGATTCAAATTCAATTCAAAAAATGATAAGTCGTACCTTAATGTTATATAGTTTATAACTTTCCTCGATAAATGGGCTATCTAACATTGAAAGAAGTTTTCAATTCGAACTCGTAGGTCCTGAGATACTAATTGAACTAAAGTAATCCATTATTTTATTTTTTTAAATCAAGATCAAAAATTTTAAATAGGTAAACTTTTTATGCTTGTTATACACATCGCATTTTTCTTTTTAAAATCCGTTCACAGTCCAAAAAGTTCTGGGTAAAAAGCCCCAGGCACTGGACTACATTTATGATTTTTCATATGTCTAATATTTACTTATGACAAAAAAAATACTACATGATATTTTTTACTTGTTTTCCCTAATCCTTTCAAACGGCTTTGAACTTTCAAAATGTGTTTACACAAAAAAATACTGGTTAAGTCGGACTTCAGACGGTTCATAGCATATTAAATCCATCAATATTTCGTAAAAAAAAATGCTTTCAAAGGTCAGTAGGGCTCCGCCAGGCCGCTGCTGGCCAGATTTAAATGCATAGATAGTCGTACTACGGCCTAGGCGGTAGTACGAGTATGTGTCCATTTAATTCCGGCCAGATGTTCAAGCGATTACATGCCTTAAATAGAAAGCTACACACACACAACAATGAAGAACGCGAGGTCGATGGCTTATAAATACTTAGAATGAAAACCTAGTATCTGCAATTTTAGGTTTTTTTTTATTGTTATTAACTAGTGCTTGACTGCGATCCCACCTGATGGTAAGCAGCGATGCAATCGTTGATGGTGAGGTGCACTAGCTTATTAAGAGCCTATTCACTCTAGCCTTGAAGACACCTAAATTATAATCGGACGGGAAAACCGCAGCAGGCAGATTGTTCCAGTCCCTCGATGTACGCGGTATAAACGACGAAGCGAAACGCTTAGTCCGGACCGTAGAGGTTTCGACAACGTAAGGATGAATACCCGCCGTACGACGAGGTAATTTTATTTTATTACATTTCTCAAAAGAAGAACTCGAAACGCACTATATTGTATCACGCAAAATTTTGATTGGTTATTTGCAACGCCCTCTATGATGTTAAATGCATATTATCTTCTCGAGTCAGTTTTGTGTGATAATGTCGCGACGGCGGCGCGGCGGTGCATCAAACTTTGTTGAAAAACAATAGAAATGCGTGCTTGTAATATTAGTTTTATGTGCCTCCTAAGATATACGTATTTTGCAATTACGAGGTTTTCACTCTAAGCCATCAATGTACTGAAATTGTACCCATTTATTACTGCAAGGACATGCCTTGCTGATCCCCGTTAAGTCGTCTGTGCAATAATATGTCACGTTTCGCAAGCAAAGCATTAATTATCTAGTAAATAAGTAATATTAGTCAGCAGTATGATTTGGACATCATAATTAATTTTATTAATAATGTTGATGTTGGACATTGCTATGAACAGTTTTTTCCATGTGATCATCATGATCATCTGCCTAGCCTTTTCCCAAGTATATTGGGGTCGGCTTCCAGTCAAGCCGGATTTAGCTGAATACCAGTATTTTACGAGGAGCGGCTGCCTACCAGACCTCCACAACCCATTAACTGGGGTAACACGGTACTTCATGGCAAGACTAGAGTCAGATTTACTGGCTTCTGACTATCCGTAACGACTGCCAAAGATCTCCAAATGACAGCCGGGACCAACGGCTTAACGTGCTTTCCGAGGCACGGAGGAAACTCGTTATGTTAAGATGGTCACCCATCCACAGACCAACCTAGGCAAGCGTTGCTTAACCTTGAAGATCGACCTGTGCGGCTGTTATATCCAGCCACGAGCTCCTCCGAGTTTTTTCCATGTGATACCTACCTTATATAGGTACCTTATGGATACACCTTAGTTGTTTGTCATTTAAAAAAACGGGAAAGTGCGAGTCAGACTCATGTATTGAGGGTTGCGTATAAACTTATCTATGAAAACAGATTAATTCAAACAGTTTTCAGATTTTTTCTTAAAGATACTTGCGTTGCGAGACCTTGCTTCATGTGAAATTTCAGGATTCTAGGTCTACGGAATGTCGAATTTAGTTTACGCTTTTTTGCTACATGAATGGCCGTATGTTTTTCGATAACTTCAGTAGTTTTTTTACATTTTTAAGGGACCGCAGACCTGAGTATGTGGTTTTAATTTCAACATGATACCTCTACGAGTTTCCAAGATACTGAATCTTGTCAGACAGACACTCTATACTAATTTTGACATTATTCTTTGGTTTAATATTACGTATAAGTTTAATGTAAGTAAGTATTATAAATAAACTTACTCCGGCGTAACATTTGCCACGACATCAAATAATTTTCTCGGCAGCGGCCTAAATATTTCTTGGAAGGGCAGCAGGCACAGGAAGAGCAAGCCCACTGGCTGGTAGCTCACTATCTCTTCCACCGCTTCCATTTGCTTGACAAACCTATCACACAGCTCCCTGAACTTGAATACATCTCTCTCGTTTTTAATCAAGTTAATATCCATTGCACAAGCTTCACGGAAGTTTTCCCTGAAGGATTGAAAACGGCGCAAATACTTCCACATACTGTCGTACGCGAATTTAATTGCATATGGTATATACGCTATATTGTCCAGCATTTCGGTGTCTTGGTTCATCAAGAAGTAGAGGTTCGGTGATTGTCCCGCGGACCATTCGACAAGTTTGCCCATTATTGTGGGCTGAACAAATATTTGTAAGGACTCATCGTGTAGGAAGTTGTGAAACGTCCGCACATATTCCTCCCAGTATGCTACTATTTTCATGAAGTGCGATGTTAGTACTTCCTCACTGGGGGTAAGGAGCAATTCACCAGACTCGACAATGTGAGCATCGACTTGGAATAAGGCCCACTGTAAAACGAATAATATTAATTATTAACTTTGAATTTCTGCTACATTAGAGTCGTCATCTCTTAATAACAATGCTGTCATGCAAAATTTATCAGGGACTTTGATTGCATGTAGGTATCGCAGTCGTGATTCCCCACTCTATGCCTTTGTTGCGGGATGACTCTTTGGCTCGAAGATAGATATAAGATTCGGAAGCACGAAGATTACTATAGCGCAAAAAAATTCTAGGTATTTCAGTACCTACCCTGCAAGTCTCCGAACCTCGAGGCAGCTCTTCGACCAATTCATCTACCACGTCCGCCATCAGCACTTCATCAGGGGGTGTAAATCCAATATGAATACGAAGCATATTGGACATCATTAAATTCGACTTTTTTGTTAGCCGGTGTAACATGTAGTTTGTCATATAATCCGCCAACTTAATGAAACTGCAAACGTATATTTTAAATGGTTTTATTCTTATCTCTGAAATTTTGTAATTTTTTACTTTTAAGTTTAGTTTTTTCAGTTTAAATTCTGTACGAGTAGTCCATTAAAAATATTATTAAATAGAATTTTAAGAACAATTTAGGTAATAATACGGTAGGTAACTTTTGTTTGGTCTAGAAACAAAAAACGAATAATTCACCTAGCTAATCTTTCGCAATACTTTCTCTTGTTGGCCTTCTCGGTGTATGACATGCCGCCGGTGGGCTTGCCCCGAACCATCTGGAAGGGCGGGATGTTCCTGTCGTCGTACACGAACCCCTGCTGGTACAGCGCCGTGTGACACGACTGGGTGATCACATCCATCACCACGGTGCGGTACTCTATCAACCTGTCTCTAACGTATTCTATACGTTTCATCTGGAATATAAATATTATTTTGAAACTTATTCCCGGAAAAGAGTAAGAATATCTAGTTGTTAATACACTATTTATGATGCACGAATAGGTAGGTTGGATTAGTTAGTGTAGGAACCCAGCTCAGGGACGCAGGCTACGGTTCAAGAGACGCATTCTGAAAGAAATCAAAATTACGCTACGTCGTTTTAATAATCTTAATTTTGCAATTCCGCTGACTTAAAAAACAATCAAATGACCTAATAAAAAGGGTAGGTACATAGTATCTAATAGCTCATATGCGATCACTTTCGTTATAATAAGAGTGGTATAATACGTACGTACGTACCTAACTACTTTAGAGAAATGAGTTAACAGGATGATCCTGATCTTCACTTTAAGCCTGCATTGTTCGAAAGAGTGAAAAGTGCCTCACCTGATCTTCAATGAAGTAAAAGAACGCCGTATCCATGTCTCTGCTTACATCAGCAAATGTTTTCATATACATTTCACAGCACATGGCTTGTATACTCAGTAAAGCCTTGCCTAAAACTGGTGTCAAAATGAAAAGATTCTTCGCCAACTTGTTACGAATTTTCGTATATTTTCTGAACACAATAGATTTCCTCCACACGTAAAATGCTTTCCAAAATCGATATAATTTGAAAAACTTGATCTGGAAACGTAAGCCATGTATTTATAATGGAGCATAGGTATCAAAAATCAGTTCACACCGAGATACAACGCTGCAATACAATTAGAACTTCATTCGCTAAAGAATAAATTACACATTACTGTGACGAAATTTTTAATTCCAATTTTTTTCTGTAAAAAATATATCTAATATGTTAAAACTCGCGTCGCTGCCAGTAAAGTTATGTAATTTGAGGCATAGATATAACTTGAAATAATATTATTAACATGATTTCCTTAAGATGTACTCGAAATAATATTATGTGGTTTCCCCTAAAGTGTGCCTGCCTACCTAAGACAGGGCCGAAAATTCAAATGTAAGTACACCGCAAAAATTTAAACCCGCATATAACAGCAAAGGCTAGTAAAAAAAATCCACACAGCTTTAAAATATGGTACGGAGCAAGTTTGAACTCCAAGGTATTGTTTATAAATCTGTCTTTGATTCCGACTTCGCCTCCACAATAACCAACATCCACGAGGACGAAGCCGCAGCGCAGAAGTTATTGATATTATAATTAGGTACCTATATTAGTGGTAAGGTTCTGAACGGTGTTACACCAAAGATTTTATATAAACGCGTTTTCAGATTAGATAGGTACTGCGGCGTGTTTCTTGAAAATAATAAATATTGTTATTATTAGAAATAAGTTCAAACACAGCAATAGACACAATGAAACATAGTTAAGAATTATCATAGTATCAGTAGATAATTAACTTAATTTCCCTGGTCTAGCCTAAAAAAATAAGTTTAATTTTCTTACATCTGTGAGTTTAATAAATATGTTGTACTCCTGTTCCCAAGATGGTAGCTTTGTGAAGACCATCTCGTTGGAATAGTGTGTTACTCCACATTGACTTATTGTAAAGTAATTACGTTTGTCGATTTGATCATACGGTACGACTCTGAAAAATCAATTAAGATGTAGTAGTTAGGTACATGTAGGAAGGTTTTAAAGGTACTTATATAATTATAGATTGAAAAACTATTCAGTCCTTCATTATCATCATCATCATCTCAGATGAAAGTGGTCCACTGCTGGACATAGGCCTCCCCCAAGCGTCGTCACCACAGAACATATAAAGGAAGTTAGAAAGGAAATAGTTCCTGATTTGTATCGGAACGCGTGTCGCCATTTGTCTCCCACTCTTTAACTCCACTACAGGCAAGAAACCTATACGGACGCGCATTACGCACACTAGTAGACAACGCACACTTAGATCGCAACTTTGCTATTGGTTGTACCAAACATGCAAAAAAGCAATTTAGGGCGACTAAAGGTCGATAATTCATATCGATGAAATTCAAAAATAACGGATAATATTGTCGACTAGTTATCGTTATAATTTAAGGTGGTGTACCAATACGATGGATTTATTGGTACACCTGGTTATATAAAAAAGTAATATAAATGTTATATTAAGAATAAAAAATAAAATAAAACAAAACTATAAAATTAAAACATTTGGTTCCGAAAAACCTCTTACGCCTACTTTTGAATTATTTATCAAAAAATTGTTCAGTCAGAGAAGTGATGCTAATTACATATTCCAAAGCGTAGATTTCTATGGAGAAGAACGTGCAAGACTCCGTATCTCCGTAATCTCGGTTACTCTCTTTTATGGTTTTTATTATGTAAATAAATAATTTAAAAAAAGTAAAAGACGCATGTTCAGGCACACTCTGTTCAACCTTTTTAAAGCAATGGAATGATCCAGTCACTCTCCGAGACATTTGAGTGAGCATAACAAACTCTCAATTACCATTCCTTTTTTATGTCAAACAAGTTATAGCCTATAGGTAGTATATTAACAGATAAACATATTTTTTGCTAAAAATACAAGTGTGTTGAATACGATACTGTAGAATACCACAAGAGAGCCAAGAACGGCCATCACCAATTACTCACATGTATCATACGACGTTTTTCAACACATTTGTGAGAAAAAACAATTTAGCTAACTATTACATTACACAACAGTAAAACTAGTATAAAGAATTGTAACATAGCGGTAAAAAATGAAATTTGTTTTCTTATGCGTACATCAAAATTAAGATATAGTCTTTTGATTATATTACCTAGTCTTATGTTTATACTTGCGTAAAAAGTTTTTATGATACCTAACGTCTTTCAGAGTGACAATAGAATAAAATTCATTTTCTATGTATTTTTTTTTTACCATACCATAAACTAGTGCTTGACTGCAATCTCACCTGATGGTAAGCAGTGATGCAATCGTTGATCGTGAGGCGTACTAGTTTTTTGTTGTATATAATTCAATTTAATTAATACAGCCGCCAAACTTCGCTCAAATAAATCACGCCAAAAATCACGGGCATTCTTAAATGGCGGCCATAGACCACAAAGTAAAACAAATTTTATTTGTATTAAACTGGACGAAATTGCGTGAAAAATTACAAATAAGACACTAATTTATACTATTGAATGAAAAATACTTAACCTATTGATTAGTATTAAAACTCTGTTCGAGGACGAATAGGTGAAACAAAACCGTTTTAACTACACTACATTATAGCACTAATAATAAAATATTTAAAAAATAATAACTGCTACAAGAAACCAAGTTATTTTAATAGATCGATAATGGTTACAGTTACAACTTGGTACAACACTATGTCCATGGAGTGAAGTTGTCAAATTCAAGACATAGTTCACCACACGTGATATCGCAATGAACACATTCCATTGCGCGCTTGTTTACTCAGTACAAAATTGTACCAATGAATTGCACACAATGTATAATTTTGCATGTCATTGCAATTTTATCGTTATAATGTACAAATTCCATAATATTATCATTATAATTATAAATATCAATTGTATTTAAAGGTTTTTAGACTAATCGGTGAAAAGAAATCCCTTCTTGGGCTACACTACACACTTGGTATTTTTTACGACACGTTGCGATAGCGCAAGTCGGCATAACTGATATTTTTCACGGAGCTTCATACACAATAACAGTAAGATCGCGATTGACGACCGGTGTCAATCAAATTTCGGTTGAACCAAAATTGAACTATGACAATTTGGCGTACATTGAGGCACGCCTGCCCCGCCTACAAGGCCATTCTAACTTCTTTCAACTGTTCTGTGGTCGTCACAACGACCGGTCCTGTGCGTCTTCAGTCCATCGTTTTAGTACAAATATCTACGTTGATTCTTTAAAGTGTCGTCAGAGGTAACTAATACGTTTTGTGCGTCAAGACAAGACATCAAATGAATCTAATAGTTATCACTTCACTAATGTCGATTCTCGGGTCCACACTCCACTACCTTTCTCAAGGTTCAATAAGACAATATCGTTAACTTTATCCTGTAGTCCTATTGTGTGGCCGCATATTTACAGTACATTTAGGGCCTGTTTCATAATGTCCGAGTAGCCTACTACTTCCTGAATAAATTAAAAAATGGAACAGAATTTGTATGAAATTATCTGCCAAGTAAGATATAGGAAACTTAATCATAGGTGGTGAAACAGGCCCTTACAGTATTAGCAGAAATTGTAGCGTTATACTCACTTGAGATAATAAGGAGTAAAATACACGTTCTGAGGATGGACGGCATAGATCATGTACAGGAAACCGACGGACGGGTCCGTCCGCACGAGGTGAATTACGTCTGTCTGGGACGCCACCGGCGGCTTCACTTTCAGAAGATCATTGGTTACATACTTCTCTTCCACCTCCTCTTTGGGCTCTTCAATGTTAAGTTGTTTTGGCTTTTTCACAACTAGATGAAAGAAAAAAAATGCAACAATATACCTAAGGCGAAAAAGCTTCCCACCACTGCATTGGTGCAATCAACTGATCTAGCAACAAGTTAGAACTCGGGTTCGCAGAAATAATTCACGTTTTAGATGCAAAAAATCTACGTACATATTAATTTTTCATGAATGTTACAGATCACTTGAAAGACTGCTAAGAGTCGTCAACCTGAAAATAACATTATTCAATGCAATCCGCATTTGAATAAGGTTATTTTCAGGAATTGATTAAAAAAGTAATTAAACTTCGTGCAAAAATGGAACCCGCATCATGTAGCCATCCTAGTGAGACGCAAGGTTAAAACAAAACCATTGTTTAAAAGAACCAATCGGTCATAGTGACAGCCACAAAAGAAAATAAAATTAGCTTAGAATTACGAGGAGTAAAAATAGAAAAAGTGTGTCACTTAAATTTCCCACTTACTTGGATCTTCTATAGGTTCTAAACGTCTTGGTTTTCTTTCTTTTCTAAACCTTTCCTGTTGGGAGGCTGTAAATCCAGTCTGTAAGAATAAGTTAGTGGGCTAAGCTATGCTGACTACGCTCGAGGAACAAGAGTTAGGTTACCTTATTAAAATACTAGATTTGAGCTACCCAAGAGAACTTATTTAAGTAGGTAATTAAACTGACTTCTCCAATGAATGTGGTTACAAAAAAGAACTAGACACAACATGTGTAAATAGCATACCAGAGGTTCAGGCTTCGCTTTCACGAATTCAATTTTTTCCAGCAATTTCTTGTGCGGTATATGAAAAGGAACCTCCCGCGGTTTTCTGAAATATATTAGGAAACTTTGCTATCAAAATTCTTCAAATTATCATCTGCCTAGCCTTTTTCCAACTATACTGGGGTCGGCTTCCAGTCAAGCCGGATTTAGCTGAATACCAGTATTTTACGAGGACCGGCTGCCTACCAGACCTCCAAAACCCTACCCTAGGCTGTTACCCCAGGTAATGGGCCTGGGGTAACAGCCTAGGGTAGTTCATGGCAAGACTGGAGTCACACTAACTGGGTTCTGACTATCCGTAACGACTGCCAAAGATCTACAAATGACAACCGGGACCTACGGCTTAACGTGCTTTCCGAGGCACGGAGGAAACTCGGTATGTTAAGAGGGTCACCCACAAGGGCGTCGCCAAGGGGGGGCAGGGGGGGGCAGCTGCCCCCCCCCCTAGAGATCAAATGTAGCTAGCCGCAAAGCGACCAAAGTGCGAGCAATTGAATTCCTTAATTAATAAATGCAGGAATTATACTCCTCATCGGCGTCGGGTCGACGATGAAGTACCTGGGACTCGTCTTCGACAGCCGGTGAATTTTCGAGGAGCATTTTCGATGTCTGGCTCCCAAACTGGAAAGGACTGGGGCTGCTCTGAGGCGGCTTCTGCCTAACCTAGGGGGTCCAGACGCCCCCTGACTGACGGAGGCTCTACGCGGAGATCGTCTGGTCCATGGCCTTTTACGGAGCGCCGGTTTGGGCGCCGACCCTTGGCCAAACTGAACGCTTGCCAGAGGGTGCCATCCGGATAGTGTGGGTATACCACACGATCTCCCGCGAAGCAGCGAGCCTCCTTGCTGGTCTGCCACCGTGGCATCTGGAGGCAACAGTCCTTGCACGCATGCACGATTTGCGCGTGGAGATGCAACGCCGGGGTGAAACTCTGCTGCCGCGACAAGTCGCGGTATGGCGGACAGAGTTCTGCCGTGGTCTCAGGGTGGCATGGCGACTGCGACTGTCGCAACCCAGTGCCGTCATTGCGGCGATAAGTCCCGTCTTTGCGGAGTGGTTGGAAAGAAGTCACGGCGTCCTCTCGTTCGGTATGACGCAGGTCCTCACCGGACACGGTAAGTTCGAGAGGTTCCTGCATTGGATCAAGGAGGAAAGGACGCCCGGGTGTCGCCACTATGTGGACCGCCCGGAGGGCATGGTGGAGTACAGGGTAGAGGAATGCCCCACTTGGGCGGAGTACCGCCGTGTCCCCGTGGAGGCTATCGGCGACTTCTCGCGCCGGTCCCTGGTACAGGCCATGGTCCTGACTGAGGAGGGGTGGCTGGCGGTCGCCTCCTTCTGCGAAGCAGTATTCCTAGCGAAGGAGGCTGCCGACCGCGAGCGCGCGAGGGAACGGCCCTCACGCCACCGCCGCCGTGATCCCGCTCCCAGTTTCCGGCCACCGTAGGCGCGGGCTTGCGGACGGCGAGCACTGGGTAGCTCACCATCCGGCAGTCCGGTAATAACCAAGCCAAGTCGTCAAAGGCACGTTCTGTTCTACGCGCGCCTCAAGGATATGTCAGCAAACTGTAGGGGCCAGGTAGGGTCGAAGCCTCTGGGGTACACGGAAATTCCGAAAGGTGAGCCCGTGTCCTCCCAGATCGAAGGCAACGAAGAGACGGGGTGGGGTTTACTCAGTAAGAGTCTGACACGCCCTCCCGCTCCGCCCAAGAGCGAGAGAAGTCATTCTGATGATTTCCCACTTGAAAAAAAAATCATCGTCGAGGCAAAGACTTCCAAAGTGTAATGCTTCATGCTCTCGGCGTTCATATTTTTATCATCCATAATATTGCCCCATTGCCCCCCCCTTTGTCATAAGCTGGCGACGCCCTTGGTCACCCATCCACAGACCAACCTTGGCAAGCGTTGCTTAACCTTGAAGATCGACCTGTGCGGCTGTTATTATCTAGCCACGAGCTCCTCAAAATTCTTCAAATTATGGGAATCTAAAAAGACCGGTAGAGAGGAAAGATTTGGCGCTAGTGGAAGACGAAAAACGTAACGTCTGCCCAAGGCTATAGAAGTATTAACGGTTGTTCGATTAAGAAATAGCCAGTAGCAGTCCAGATTTAAATAGCGCTGTGGTGTCCCAGTGACTCGGCATCGCATCTAGTAGGCTGCAAGCTGAGGCTAAAGGTTTATATATTCCTTGGCCATTTATTATCCTACTAGCTTCCGCCCGCAACCTCGTCCGCGTGGAATTTTTACTTCGGGCTAACCTTAACTTTAACTTAGGCTTTGCATATTGTGCGCGCAGGACTCGATCATTAATTTAACAAAAATGAATCGGAATAAAAGGTAGCCTATGTTCTTTTTCATGTCAAAGCCATATGCATGCCAAATTTCATCCAAATCTGTTCAGCCGTTTTTGCGTGATTAAGTAATAAACATCCACACTTTCACATTTCTAATATTAGTTAGGATTTGTAGATTCACTTCACCATACTATTATTAAACTACAGGTTCCTATTATTTTAATATTTTTCATCTTTATTTTTAGAGATTTTTTGCAAGCGCGAATGACACTCAAACACTCTGGTCTATAGTATAGAATGTGTATAAAATCTGGTGCAGTTTACCTACCTGCTGTAGTACGTAGGTACTGCTTTGATGTTTTTTTGCAATGTTTCTATTGCAGGTAATGTTGTAGACATTGTTCTGCGACGCAAACGTTTCTCCAAATTCGTTGAAGACATTTTAAATTATTATTAACACACGTTTCGTACATAAATACAGATATTATTGTGCTCCAGATTCACAGAGTACTTTATACCACACACGTTTTATAATAATCGATATTGACAGTCGTAAACAACTCAATCTTTTGTTTATTTCTATGGAAACCAGGAAGGTCGGACGTCTAGTTCCCATCAGTGATCGCTTTAGGGCCCTGATCGACGAGCGAGTAAAGTTACGATCTTAATTATAAAAATTCTACCAAAGGTGCGATTACATCAAGCCACTTCCACTACTGCTGAGCATTGGCATCCGTCTCTTGTGTTCGCCACGTTCGACCCGCGGTGACAACGTCTGTCCGCTTCATCGCTAGACAACCAACACTTCTCCTTCCAGATCTTCGATGTGCCTGCGACGACATTTCATGTCTGCCTCATTCAAAAGATACATGCATGATGATAAACAAAGGAGTCTATTCCAGATTAATTAGTTTCTCTAAGTTTACAACTAAGTTTACAACAGACCAGTGCCAGATTGATCACGTCTAAACCCTTAGGCAATGACAATTCTCGGGGCCCCATTTCAGCCGTTTGAAGATCATCAGCTCTTTTCAAATACATAAAGGGATGTGACTAATAGCAGCCCAGCTGCAGCATCGTCTGACTCACGCTTAGTCCTCGCAAACTTACAGCAAAAGTTTTTAATATGTTATTAAGAAGCGATGCTCCTCTTATATCATCTTTGACAGACACAACTAAAAATAGGAATCTCTTAATTCTTAATTCTTTATTGTACACAAAACATATAATCTGAATACAGTTATTGGATAATTCATGTACAAAGGCGAGCTTAACTCAACAATGAGTTTTCTCCCAGCAAACCTTTGAGTGACAGAGAGAGATCACATTCGAGGGTAGGATCCAGTGTACAACATAAAAAATACATAAATAATAAATAAATATATATATACATATATATAGGTATAATACATAGACTAATAAATATCAATATAATATAAATATATATATTAGTATATTATGTCAATTGTGAAAGGTAGTGCTCTTTAATTTTCCTCTTAAAGATATTCAGGGAAGGGCTGTCGCGAATAGAATGTGGGAGAGAGTTCCAGAGACGCACTGCAGTAACCGAAAATGAACCATCATAGCGGCTGGAAGTGTGACGCGGAGTACGAAGGAGAAGAGAATTGGAAGTGCGGCAGGGTTTGCCTCTAGGGACGAAGTACTCAAAGCGTTCACGAAGGTATTGAGGAGCATTGGGATTGTGCAGGATAGTATAGAGAAGGGATAGAATGTGGGTATCTCGCCGACGCCGAATTGGCAGCCACCCTAATTTGGTCCGAAACTCCGACACGTGGTCGTATTTGCGGAGGCCAAAAATAAAGCGGATGCACAAATTCTGCAGTCGCTCGAGTTTGTTAAGGAGTATCTCCGTAGCATCTAGAAAACAGACATCCGCATAGTCAATGAGCGGTAGAAGCAGAGATTGAGCAAGAGCCACTTTTGTATGAAACGGCAAGAATTTTTGGAGACGTTTAAGAGACTGAAACGAATAAAATACCCTCTTACTGACATCAGCAATATGAGCCTCCCATGAGAGGTTAATATCCATATGGACGCCAAGGTTTTTGGCACTTTTGGAGTATAAAATTGGTTCAGAATCATACACTACCGGTGGGAGCGACTGGACATCCAATAGATTGAGCATGTAGGTATCTGCCACCAATAATGAGCGCTTGAGACTTTTTTTGGGTTCAGCAACAGTCCATAACACTTAGCCCACTTCTTGATACTTTCAAGATCCTCATTGATGGCAGCCACAGCCTCAGCAAGTTCACCTACCTTAAAATGACGATATAGCTGCAAATCGTCTGCATAGAGATGATAGTTAGAAGTTAGGACCTTAGTGATAGCGTTTATAAAAACTGAGAAGAGTAGAGGAGAAAGGACGCCACCTTGAGGAACACCCGCAGCCAGATCACACCATTCAGAGGAGTCCTCATCTGATCGAACGGACTGCGACCGACCCCGAAGATAAGATTTAAACCACTCAATTACTGGTTGAGAGATATTAAGAGAGGAAAGGATTCCCAAGAGGATGTCAAAGTCAACCGAATTAAAGGCACTGCTGAAGTCCAGTAAAACCAGTATTCAATCAAGGTATCAACCAATCTCAAGACATCGGTAACTATGATGAAACAATAGCCAGCCTGCAAAGAAATGTCACCCCAACCCGACAGGCCACCGTGGGGTAAGAGACCAAGACCAACTAAGTTTACCTCCCAAAACGGCAAAAAAAACTTATAAAAGACAAGATAACCAATATTTACCTATCAACATTCAACACAAGCACCTTGCGGACTGACAAAGATAAATATGAACAAGTGAATCGCTACAACTAGAATATGCATTGGATTTCTTACACTGGGATATCCCAGTTTCTGAAATCATCGGCGTAAGTGACAATTTAGAAAAGTTACAATTTAAAAATTTTACTTAAATTCTAAACGCGATGGAATTTTTCTACTCTCAAATAATTTTTCTACTTTTTTATATCAAATAAAAAAAAAATATAAGGTGCTTGTCAATTATAACGAAATCCATGGTTATATCTGTTGCGTATAAAAAATAAAAAGCTGAAGAAATTTTATTCTTAAAGTATAATAGGCGTTGTTTTAAAAAAAG
Source organism: Mythimna separata (assembly GCA_030763345.1). NCBI lineage: Eukaryota > Metazoa > Arthropoda > Insecta > Lepidoptera > Noctuidae > Mythimna > Mythimna separata. Next base: position 11,554,304 of record CM061167.1, on the reverse strand, counting down.
CAAAGAAAAGAAAAAAGGCTAAAAGACGAAACTAAACTCAATTTGAAATTCCCGCGAAAAAACCAGGCTGTTGCCGCCATAGGTGATCTTAGAGCAATGCTCTAAGTAGGTGATTGTCAAAATGAAATATATTTGTTTTATTCAAATACTTATTAAATATTTAAGTAACATAAAACAATGAACCTTATTTATTTAACTAATACGATTTGGTGTTATTTTTTAATGTAAACTTTTACACGAACAAACCATAGCCGTTTATAGTTTTGGCTGAGAAATTTTATACCTCTGCGCACATAAGCTGAGGCCCGAATGTAAAAAATAAAAAATGTCTATGACTTGATTGTGATTGTGTGATTGGCGCTATTTTGCGTTTTTAATTTAGAATACCTAAATATAACAGTATTTATTGTGTTATGTATGAAATACTAGTTAATAATAGTCTCCGTAAGTGTGCATAAATCGTTATAAAAGCTTCGTACAAGGTACGTTTCAAAACAATTTAGAAAGCAACTTTCACCTTTCGCTGCTGTCAATTTTGTCGATAAGTTTTAGTAAGGATAAAAAGAATCATATTCTCTAAATTTGTATCATAGAGCAGTACTACTTAATACTATTATAATACATTTTCAAATAGGGTTTCATTTTAAAGTGCAGATCAGATTGTTTCCCTTTAAATTTTCATATAAGTAAGAAATACCGAAGCCTTGATACAAGACGCAGATTGCTGGTAAAGTGTTTTACCAAATAAAGCATTCAGTAAATAATATAGATTAGCTATTTGTTCTAATAGTGATTATATTTATGAAGTTAAAACCTTATAAAATCGTAAATAAAGGCACCTAATCTGTATGCAGCACACGATTTTATAAACAGTTTTATACAATAGGTACCTATGATCAATAGTTGTGTACAATTAACAAACATTGTTGATTTAAATCAAACTACTCAAACAAAAATGTATATTTGAAAAAATGCTATTTTTTAATCAACCTAAAATAAAATATTGTTGTAATAAACAAATGGATTGAAAATAAATCAAACATTTAATATTAATAATTTAAAATAGAAAAAAAACAATAAACAAAAATTGTCAGATTTGAATTTAATAAATATAAAGTATGTAAGTAATAATAATAAAAAATAATATATAGTTCATTATCAAAATAAATAAAAAGTATTCTAAATAACACACTAAAGAGCACTGACCAAAATAAATGATTAGAATACCAGAAATACTGAATACTGTAAACCTAAACGTTTTTTGAATTCACAGATTGTTCAATGGGTTCCTTAACTTAAAGCCTGCCAGAAGCTTCAATAGAAGCCTTTAGTGTTAGTTGCCATTGAGGAATTGAATGGCTATGTATTATTACGCAAGTAAACTGAATGAAGCCTCATGTAGTGGGTGCAATATGAAAGTGCCCCCTGCCCCCTCTGAGCCGGCACCTGTGCCTCCACCACCCACCGATCTTGCTCCACTACCACCAGACCCATCTCTCCTGCACGGCACCGGCCTTTCTTATTATGATGTAAGTTTATTTCTATGTCTGTCAAATTTACTTTTATTTTACTAAGGAATTACTTTGTTATCTTAAAAGGCATGATTGACCAGGTTATAATGTTTTTGTATTGTTTCATTAAAAAAATTTTGTACCCTTTTGTAAAAATTTGTGTAAATGACAATAAGGGAACCTTTTTTTTCTTTATAATTTCATTCCCACCACCCGTTACTAACACATCCTTTTTACTTGGAGTCTGTTACCACTATTTTAAGAGTACTTGGCAGAAAGGTAGTAAGTAGTGCCAAACAATGATGTAGGGATATTACAGATAATAATAAGGGATGGTAATCTCCTGACATTAGCCTGTGGGGTACAGCTGTTTATCATAATTTAAAACATTATAATTTTCCTTACTTCATAGATATTTAAGTCTTCTTTACTGGCTCAACAGTGAAATGTTTACAAAATACAATTTGCTAGTTTATTTTATAATTGTTGGGATCTTATGACATATTTTGATCATGTTGTTTGAATGATGTGTTGTGCAAATACAACCACCACTGCGCTAGAAACATTATTTTTTCTCATTCCAATCTATTTTATTACCACCTATTTTAGGTACATTATCTGATTATCCTTCATCCATGAATAATTCAATACCAGTACTGCTACTGCTGCGAGTAACTACTGCTACTGCAGCTGGCAAATTGCGACTAAACCAGAACATTGTAAAATGACAACATGTGCCTCAATATTTATGCGAACTATGAATGTATGCTAAATCATAACTAAATAGTGTTTTAGTAAAAGGGGCTGGTAATCCATAACTCCATGACTAAAGCGCTTATTTTGCATACGGGAAGTAAATGATGTTTTTAAATAAAACACCAAAAGATCTGTACATATAAAAGCTGTACTCAAACAAATTTTCAAGTGATTTTACATGCCTATTAACATTCCTAATTAGTTAATCAAGTATATTTGAAACAACCACTAGGGTAATTGAAAACATCTTAGGACAATTTTTCATAACACTGATTATAATCATAATTATCAGTTCAGTCATGGAGGTAAACATTCATGTGCTGTTTAATAAGCTGTAAATATATTTTCAGAATGATGATTACTATTCAATGGTAAGGGGAAACAAATTTATGTCAGAAAATACTTGCAAACACATTGTGATGAATGGTGGAATCAACTTCGTTTCATCCCAGAAAGATACACCTCAGGTACTATTATTTTCAACCTATTCTAATTGGGAATAATTATCAATTTTTTTATTTTACAATAATTTTATATTTCTATTCTAGTTATCAGCAGTGCTACCTTCGGGGGTAAAGTCAATAACAACCCTCCCCTATGTGAGCTGCCCAGCTGATAAGCCTGAGGTAGAGTACAGGGAGGGCCAGATTATGAGTGCAACCTTAGAAGCCCTAGTGGACATGCTTCGACCTGGAGCCAGCAAAGCGTTCACGTTCACATTCCTATTATGTTCACGGCTGTTTGTCAAACCACATGAACTGCTGAACAAGCTTTGCAAGCGCTATTTCAAGAGCTATGAGAAAATTGTAAGTAGGAAATATTCAGGTTTAGAATAAATTATAAATGGAATGTATATTTTCATATCAAGCTATTATTTATTGTCATCTAAGTAACATAGGTATACTAACTTTATTTATTCTATATTCTTTGTCAACTATTTCAAAATTGATGTATATTTGAAAGGTTTTCCCTCAACAAACATTGTGGAAACATTGCAGCTTATATAAAAACTTGTAATAAAATGCATTAATCTCCTTCTATATTAGTTGATGTCCTAATTAATATCTTATTTGTAGGGTAAAGCAGAAGTAAAGGATCTAGTAGAAAAAGAACTCAGTGATATGATTTCACTAGTGAGGGTGTTAAACCAATGGACAAGTATGTTCCCATACGATTTTCGTGATGATAGGGTCATGGCTCTCGTCCGCAGTATAACACAGAGGTAAACTAGTTTTATATCCTTAAATTTTTACTCAATAAAGTCGTAATATATTAGGCTAATTTATGAAGCATAGATATGTTGAAGGATAATAATTTTAATGTTTAAATATAGGTGTGCAGCAGATCATATGGCTTCTGTGAGAGTGGAGATGTCAACTACGTTAGAAAAACTGCTTGATAAACTAACAGCTCTGGAACAATATGAAGAAACCTTAACCGAGCCGCCCCAGGTGGCATCCGTGGATCAGTTGACACAGGTAACTATGTTTATGTTTAATGCTTGCGTAACATGTTATATAATTATTCTCTATATTATGTTTATTAAATTGAACTTTTTGAGATTTTGCTGTAGCGATATTAAGATAAATTGACATTTGAATCCTTACTATTTAATGTATTAAACACAAGACAAGACATCAAGATCATTTATTTATTTATACATTTAAAAAAAATATTTTTCAATAATATGATTATTAAGAAAATGCCTATTATAACCATTATCTTTTCGTATTTTAGGGCGATATTCTTACACTTGGCTTAACACCAGTTGAATTGGCGAATCAGTTGACAATTGTAGAACTGCATAGGCTATCGTTTGTTGGCCCAGAGGAGTTTGTGCAAACATTTGCTCCAGCACAGCCGTCTCAATCTACGTCATCGTGCGGCAAGGCATCGATCAGTTTGCACCACATAGAAACTAAGAGCACGAGGAATTTGGAAGCATACGCTGACTGGTTCAACAGACTCAGTTATTTAGTAGCCACTGACATACTAAAGGTAATACACGGTTTTTACATCTTTGTTTCATCATCGTCATCATCATCTCAGCCGAAAGACGTCCACTGCTAGACATAGGTCCCCCCCAAGCGTCGCCACAGCGACCGGTCCTGTGCGTCTCGCATCCATCGGATTCCCGCGACCCTCACCAGGTCGTCGGTCCACCTTGTGGGAGGCCTTCCAACGCTGCGTCTTCCGGTACGTGGCCGCCACTCTAGAACCTTCCGTCCCCAACGACCATCTGTTATACCAGCAATGTGCCCCTGCCTACTGCCACTTAAGTATCTTTGTTTATTGAATATGTTTTCTTATGTATTCTTTTCATTACAGGCTGTTAAAAGCAAATACCGCGCTCGAGTTATTGAGCAGTGGGTGATGACAGCTAGAGAATGCTTCAATCTTGGCAACTTCAATTCTCTTATGGCCATTATAAGCGCTTTGAACATGTCACCAGTGACACGACTTAAAAAGACGGTACGATGTTATCTCCGCTATCTAAGTGTTAATACGTTTGTAGGAAGACAAGTTAAATTGAGATGCTGACAACATTTATTGACTGTGTTTTAGTGGAGCCGGACATCTGCAGTCTGTGGTCAACAGTTACGCCAGCTGGAACTTTGCGTTGAACCCAGCGGGAATCACGCCAGGTACACAATATGCCATTAAAAATACTTACGCTCAATTAGCCTCCCCGAAGCATCGCCACATTGAATGGTGCTGTGTTTTTCGCAATCGCAGCGAGTTCTTGTGGTCTTCACAAAATCATCACAACAAACTAAATGCATTATCCAGCTTTGGACGCATTTTTATATTATTATGTGTTTCTATATTATTGCATGATAGCAATAATATAGAAACACATAATATAAAAATGCGTAAATAGAGCCTTTTCAGGAAGAAGATCGTAAAAAACAGTTTGAAATTTTAACAGGAAGAGTTTGTTTAATTAAAAAGTATTTTTAATAATGACTATTCTAGTTAGATCAGCAGTTTTGTGAAGAATATTTTTAAAACGACATTATCATACTTTTAAATTTGAGAAGACAATATAATTAACAAGCTGCGCCCCACAGTTTCACATGCTTTATACAATATATCTTTATAAATTATAGGCTGTTATGAATGCTATATTATTATGAAGTTTCATTAAAATCCATTCAGTAGTTTTTGCGTGAAAGAGCAACAGCAGTTTGTGAGTATGTACAAACTTTCGCGTTTATAATATTAGTAGGATAGGAAATGTTCTTTCTGGTCAGTTTTGATACTATTTTAATTCGTACGTACTAAAAAGATTTAAAAGCCAATTTTATTCTGAATTTGGGTGTTTGTTCGCTCAACAATGTGGATTTTAGGCTAAACGGAATGGGATTGAATTTGATTGAAGTATAAGAATTTCTATAGCATAGCAGGATTGTTTATGCAAGTCAAGTCATTTCGTTTTCACAGTCAAAAAGCACAATAAAATCATAATTATAATTTCAGATACCGTGCCGCTTTAGCTGCGGCACCCACCGAGACGGCCGTGCCCTTGCTGTCTGTCACCTGCAGGGACCTACACTTTGCCAACCAAGGTTCCCCTTCCAAGTAAGATCTTACTAAAATATGTTTCATTAAATATAAATAACATCTTCAGCTGATTCATGTGATTTTTTCTCAGAACGAATCAATTTGCACAGACTTTACCCAACAATTTGGATGTCGGCTTCCAGTATAACCAGATTCAGTTAAACACCAATACTTTACATGATGCACCTGCCTACCTGATCTCTGCAACCTTGCAACTGGGTAACACGATACTCCGTAGCAAGACTGGATGTCAGACTTTGAGACTTCTGCACCCGTAATGATTGCCTGAGGCACAGAGGGATCACGGCATTGATGGTTACCCATTCCGGGATGGACCTCAACAAGCTTTACTTAACCTGGAATATCAACCTACGCAGCTGTTATTATTAAATTTTTGTCTTATTATAGTTTGGTTTTAATTTCCAGGTTACCGGGAAATCGGGTGAATTTCGAAAAGTGTACTCTGTTGGGCCGCCATGTTAGTACGCAGCTTGCCAGTCGGCGTCTGACGAGCGAGGAGAGTCCTGTGACGTCACATCCTACACCCCACTTGACGGTGTGGCGCTTCCTCAATGACAGGCCCACGCTCAGTGAGATCGGTAAGTCATACTTCTAGGTAGTATTAGGCTAAACGTCCTTCGAGCCGGATAACAAAACAAAATATTTCGAACTAGCTGCCCACCCTGGCTTCGACAGGGTGCAATCTTATTTTGGTTTTTTGAAACAACTACAGCTGTTCCGGAGTGAAGCGAATTTTTTATTTTTTATTTAGAAGTGTACCTAAGTGAGGAGCTCGTGGCTAGATAATAACAGCCGCACAGGTCGATCTTCAAGGTTAAGCAACGCTTGCCTAGGTTGGTCTGTGGATGGGTGACCATCTTAACATAACGAGTTTCCTCCGTGCCTCGGAAAGCACGTTAAGCCGTTGGTCCCGGCTGTCATTTGTAGATCTTTGGCAGTCGTTACGGATAGTCAGAAGCCAGTAAATCTGACTCCAGTCTTGCCATGAAATACCGTATTACCCCAGTTAATGGGTTGTGGAGGTCTGGTAGGCAGCCGCTCCTCCTAAAATACTGGTATTCCGCTAAATCCGGCTTGACTGGAAGCCGACCCCAATATAGTTGGGAAAAGGCTAAGCAGATGATGATGATGAAGTGTACCTAAGCGTTGCTCGTATGAGCGGATATCGCTTCGGCTATTGGTAGCAAAATTTACATGCGAAACTATTTCCGCTTCCGTCCAGTTATTAAGCTGTGACTTCAGTGAACACTCACGTGTCGGTCACACTATAACCCGTCAAAATAATGTTATTTTAGTGACGAAAAGAAAGCATTAGATAACTTTTAGTAAACTTCCTCGAGACTCACCAGTTAAGAACAGGTTTTTTAACCGTGATTGATGTCACAGTTCCATAATCTGAGAAAAGAAACCTTACCACCTTAAAATCCACCACCACCACACTAGCCTTAATTCATGAATCCCCGAGCGGTAGCCGGCGACCGCGCTGTCATTGTCTTACTATTGTGCCTAGTTTTACGGGAAGGTTAAACTAACCTAACCTTAAAATCGATTGAGTATTTTTGAGATAAAATCGTAAAAAACAAAAAATCAAATCCGTCCTCTTTATATTAGTTTAGAAGTTTGATGACATACACACGAACTGCGAGTAACGGAATTAACTGCAAAATTACTGATAAGAGAAAACTATTCCTGGCCGGCTACTTATAGGCCATAGGCAGTAGTGATGCTGTCGCGCGTTCTCATCGAAACAGTCGCGATGCGGTACCGTCAAACGGGGTGAATAGGAACGCAGGGGTGAATAGGAACAAAAGTTTGATTTTAATTTTTACTTAGGTTAAATATTTTATCTTCATTTCTGTATAAGCATCGCCTTTTATTACAATTAATGGATAAATAGGAGCAATTAAATGCTGGAAAAACCTGTTAAATAACGTTAAAATCCAGTAACCATTTTCGTTCCTATTCACCCCTGCGTTCCTATTCACCCCGTTTGACTGTACGCACGCCCATACCACGATTCTCAATCGCGATGCAAACGCGACACTATCGAGCTTTTGTCGCGATTCAAACGCGATTGAGTAACGGCACGAAAATGAAGTTTTTGTATGTGATCCATTCACCCTCCCTCAGTTGTCTCCCCGATGCATTCTGGACACGATCGTGCGATGCAAATGCGACTAAAACGTGCGACAGCATCGCTACGAAAAGTCAGCGTGGTCGATGGCCCATAGAGCCATAAACTTAACAGCCATGTCGAGTTTCTCAGAGTATAGGATTATTTATGCCGCTTAACTTTGGGTATTGTCGTAATTCAAACACAAGACTACTGCTGATTATAACTTATGGATCCCGAAGCGTCGTCGTCGCCTCCCGCGATCTTTCTTCTCCGACCAGAGACGCACCACCTTGTAGGATACAATGCAAACTGCGATTTTCGATGTGCACTTTGCTTATCACCCACTGCTATAGTAATTCTTGTCGATGAAAACTTTGCAAATCTTGCAAAGTTTTCACTTCGCTGAAGCTTGGTAACAACTTTGCAAAAAGATCTACTTAAATGTAATTAAATTATATTATTAATATTTCCAGCTCTGGAAATCATATCATTCGAACGTGAGCCACCGGTGGACCATCAGGAAAAGGAACGCTTGAAGCGCTTACGAGGTGCAAGTTAAATTGGGTACGTACACCTCGTTTTTACGGTCAAAATCCCGTTACTCTCAACCCTAGGGTAAACGTCTACCGGGCGTTATAATGTGTTCCAATTTTAATCTCATTACTACATCTCATCGTATAATAACCTCTTTTCTTAGAGGAATAGGTACTAATGTACTTCATTAAAATCACGTTATACTTTATTTTGGAAAAAAAGTAATAAATTTCATGATATTTAAATTGACTAAAAATAATCTTTACTCAAACATTTGTGTTACTTACATATAAAAAAAAAACAAAATCTATGCAGGATTTTTCGACGCTACTAATCAATACATATTTTTTAGAAGCAGCGCAATAATTGACGTTGATTTACCACAATTACGTGACATTACTATGATGTAAGACACATTTTTACCGATTTTCAGTTTATGGAGTAACTGACCAACGATATTCATATCAACAAACTGCTCAATAAGTTTCAATAGCATTTTAATTTTATACGATTTGCCGACACTGAGAATATTCTGAGAACTTTTAAATATTATAATTCCTCGTGTGTAGAGTATAATGTGATTATGAGAGTTTGAATAAATTGAATATCGTACTTCATAATATATTACGTACCGATAGCTAGCCGGAAGACCGGGTAGAAGAAAAAAATATGTAATAATATATAAATGTAACTATGGAATTTACTACATTGACTTTAAATATGAAATACGTGTGATTTTAAAATTGTTTCCATGACTTATTTGATCTTGATTGATGAGGCCATTTAAATCCAAGTTCCTTACGCATCAGTATTTAGCTACCTGTTAAATCTCGCCATTATGATGAATCTCGTAATGTAAGTACTTAATATTTATTTTAACTTTTTGCATTCTGAAAATTGATCTCATTTGTGATTGAATTTATATTTTTTTGTGTAATTTGTGTTGAAGTGTTAAACGTGTATTCGAATGTGTATATGTGTGACGGATAATATGTATATTATGGTGCAGTATTATGCATTTATTGTGCATCAAATATTATTGCACGCGTTCCTTTTTGTCCTTTGATGGATTGAAACCGAGAGTAGCTATTTTTGTGGTTTTCTGTTAAGATTATTTCACTATTATTTAGAGAAATACACACTCATTGATGTTTTATATTTATAATAAGACTAAAGGATGAAGTTGTGGCGTTTAACTATGCATAAGATGTTTACTTGGCCGTTAATACTTAAATAAATGTCTACTTAAAGTCTTGAACCCAAGTTAACTGAATTATATTGTCAGCCTGGGGGATAGATATTAACGATTAAAATATTTGAAACAAAAAGATTCTTATATGCATCTATGTGTTATGTATGTAGTGAATATGTACCTATTTAAAATCTATGTGTCATATCACATATATAGCATTAGTATTTACGACGCGGTAATTATTCTTTTTAACTATGTTTTACGTAAAAAATGTGTTCACGATTATACCTTTAAGTAACATTGTACTTAATTGTTTATGTACTTAATACTCATACTTTATAAGATCGCAAACAATTTCAATAATTTTATGTGTACAAATAAGTTGCCATGTTAGAGTTAGAATTAACTTCTGATTTATTTATTCTATGGCCCTTTTCTCTTATTGTTTTAATTTATCTGTTTCGACCTCATGTAAGTTATAAATACTTTAATACACTACGACTGGTTCTAGGTTTACGAAATAGGCAACAAATACAGATGAACTAATATCCCCATTTTAAAAGAATATACGTGTTTATATTGTCGTACAATGACGAACTTGATTTGTTTGTTACCTAATAACATTCCATTGCATTCATTCACCCAAATACAGTGTTTTGGAGGCAATTAAAACAGTATTGGCTTTTGCTTTAAATATGTTATGTTGTCCAAGCAGTAGACAAGTTTAATGATATATTTTGTGATCAGCGGCAAATGTAACAGTAGAGGATACGATTCAGAACGACCTTCACCCCTCTGTTTATTTGTAAAGTATTTAATATCAAGTTTAATATATTAAATCGCAGATAGGTTAGCTAAAAATATGCTACTTAACTATTCTTAATAAGAAATTGAAAAATTACTTTTTATCAAAAAAAATGTAGTCATGTGTTTGACGAATTATTTGAAACCTAACCGAGAGTATGAAGCCTATAGAATAATACTGAACTTGGTTTGTATATTTGCTACCTGGGTTAGCAGTTATAATAAACACTATAAACGGGTATATCGATAATAGTTTTTATCACCCATTTGTATCAAAATAAGCACTGTTGACGTCGAATACGATGATATAGGGTAATTTTGTTTATCATTCTTTAAATTATTTATAAACAAATAGTTGGCCAGGAATTTTAAGTTAACCCACGCGTTGTTTAATATATTAAATTTTATATAAAATAATTTTCATCTATTAAACAGTTAGGCGGAGCTCGTTCTTAATAGGATCTTAGACTATAAATCAAGGCTATGAAGGTACTTTTGATGCTGATTGTAAAGTCAACCTTGTGAGTAGTTACTACTCCAGTTTTAAATTATTGTATTATTTAAGAACCCTATGTTTACTCTCGTCGGCAGTTTGATTACAAATACGCTTTATATTCTACGTAACTGCAATAATTAATCTTATTGCCTTCTAAATCTCTATTTTTTATATTTGAACTGAAATTAGTAAAATACATTTTCCCTGTGATATGTGATCAATCATACCCGTATTTTACATTCCTTTTATTATATCCAGCGTAAATCACTTAATTATAATCTTCTCATACATATTTCTACTAAATATGTTCATGTATGGGTAGGTTATGGTATGGATAATTACTTAATAATAATCATAGAAAATGTATGTAGTTTTCAAGTTATCTGTTTAAAAATTTACTTGTTACTATCGTAAATTATCTAAATGTCAGAAATTCTAAAATTATAAATTAAATCATAAGATAAAAATATTTAAGAAATAAAATGTCATCATTGAAATAAACAAATACTGTAGTTTTATTGTGCCCTGTCAGTCTTGATAACATTACGGAGAGGTATTTAGAAAATGACAGCCTCAAACATATAGATGTAGTCTTTATTGCTAATTTAATAATATTATCACACAACCCTCAAGATTATAATTTCACATGTCCTATTGATGTTGAAGTTACACAGAAGGCTGATTTGTCTTAGAACTTGAAATACGAGAATAATTACTATAATTTTAAACAAAGACTAGGACAAAGAGTTATTTATTTTCTATGATTAATCTATCAATTATTTATCAACAATACTATACAGACTTCATTTTATGTAATTATAAATTGTATTATCTAAATCACTAGCACCAATTTCACTTACCACAAGAAATTCTCTGTACAATTTATTTTTAAATATAACAACTGTATTTTCTATATTTATAGCTAATTACACCTCATGGGTGTTCCATCAGGGTTGGTTGGCATTTTGGGTTTGCAAACCTTTTTCCTACCCTCTGCGCTACTGACCATTGTACACGTAAATGTAAAATAGCCACAGGATGAGGATTTAGTATAGTACGTATGAGAATATTGTTTCCGTACATTGTTTTCGCCATCGAAGTCGCGTGTGACCGATTTAGACACTGAGACGTACCTGTTACTGTCGTCCGGTTTAGAATTATACAAAGATCTCAGATTTTTGGAATTAACGTTTCTTGGGAAAGGCGGGTATTTGTATTTCACTCTGCCACTTCCTGGAGTAAGAGAGACTGTTTGAGCTTGTGAAGGAGATTCTTTTGAACCAACCACGTATGTTTTTTCCTTGGACGCCACGGATTTCACACTGCCTGTAAATCCAATAGGTATGGTATAGCCACCAGTGCCGGGCACACGCTCTCCAGGTTGGTAAATTCTACTTTCGTCTGGGCGTTCCGAATTCCTCTGTGTGATTTCTGCATCATGGTCCGATAAAGAGCCTAACAAAATGTGTTGTGTGTTTCCCCCTGTCGTCTGTCTCACTTCTACACCTTTTCTTTTTGGGCTATTAAGATTCTGGTGAGTGGTTTCAATATCTCTAGAGAATTCATTATAACCTGTATTGTAGCCTTGCTCGTTGTCAGCAGGATCCGTTCCTTCTGCCCCGTATCCATCATCATAGTCTTCTGGTTGGGTATCGTCTTTGTCTGGAGGATACTCGTTATAATCTCCTTCACCATTATACGATGGTTGGAATGAACGCCTGCTCTCTACCGGCGGTGAACGTGTTGGCGGGAATGAAGGGTCATTTGGTGAATGATGATCTTCATGTCTGTGGTCATCGTATGGATCGTCGCCAGGCTGGTTAAGAGGTTCTTCATTGTTTGTTTCTGTAACGGCTTCTGTTTCATACAATAATTCCGTGGTAGATTGATCGGTTTTAGGCAAGGCAGTCGTATACTCTATTGTTTCTGTAATGTTATAATTTTCTTCATTAATATTAACATTTTTATTGTTTTCGTCGTTAACGTCGATTTTTTCAAAAGGAAGTCTATTTGGAAAAACTGCGTCTTTGTCTAGACTAGATCCTGCCTGAGCAGCTCCGTTGTACGTTATTCCATATTTGAATGTGCCGTGAAGTTGGGACTGTGACATGCCAGTTCTACCACTAGATTGAGCTGAAGCTACTCCTCCTCCGACAAACGGAGTTTTCTGTGAATCATGTGATTTATCTCCTTCTTTGTAAGGTGTAAATCCTATTTGAGCTTGAGAAGATGTGCTTCCAGGCCCTCGTGCTTGTGCATCAGCCATACCTCCTTTCACACTGCCTTGTACTTGCGAATTAGAGGAGTGTAGTACGCCCTCACTTTGTGATCCCGTAACAACTGAGCCGGTTTCTAAACCCAGTTCAACATTAGCTTGTGATTTGTTATTTTTTCCGCTACCTTGAGCAGTACTGGAAGCACTTTTTTTATTTCCCATAACTTGACTGTTAGCGGCTTTATTTTCACCAGTAATTTCAGCTTGAGCGGAAAAAGAGCCACTTCCGGTGTACGTACCATGCACATGCGTTTGAGCTCGACCTTTATCATTGCCACCTTTAGATGATGCAGATGCCACGGTACCATTAGCAGCTTGGTTCACACTCGCTTGTGCTTCTGAGTCATCCCCATCAGCAATGGAATTAGGGTCGACGAAGTTTTGTGGTGGACTACCAGTTCCATCCCCTCCAGTTCCTCCCGGACCATATTGGCCACCGGTACCACCTCCAGGACCATATTGCCCGCCGGTACCACCCGTACCAGTGCCTCCCGGACCATATTGCCCACCGGTACCACCACCGGTGCCTCCCGGACCATATTGCCCACCGGTACCGCCTCCAGTACCTCCAGGGCCGTATTGCCCACCGGTACTACCAGTTCCAGTACCACCTGGTCCATATTGTCCGCCAGTGCCACCTCCTGTACCACCAGGGCCGTACTGGCCGCCTCCCGTACCTGGACCGCCTCCAGTACCAGATCCACCAGGGCCATATTGCCCACCGGTAGTACCTCCTGTGCCGCCTGGACCATATTGCCCACCAGTACCACCTCCGGTGCCTCCAGGGCCATATTGCCCTCCGGTACCTCCACCTGCTCCTCCGGGACCATATTGCCCGCTTGTACCACCTCCAGTGCCTCCAGGGCCATATTGCCCACCGGTACCTCCACCTGTGCCTCCCGGACCATACTGCCCGCCGGTGCCACCACCTGTGCCTGGACCATATTGTCCACCCGTACCACCTCCTGTGCCAGTACCGCCAGGGCCATACTGCCCCCCGGTACCGCCTCCTGTGCCTCCAGGACCATATTGCCCACCAGTACCGCCTCCAGTGCCTCCAGGACCATATTGCCCACCAGTGCCTCCAGGACCATATTGTCCGCCGGTACTACCTCCTTGTCCCCCTGGACCGGTACCACCTGTGCCAGTGCCTCCTGGACCATATTGCCCACCGGTACCACCTCCTGTACCTGGACCATTAGGACCATATTGTCCTCCCGTACCACCTCCTGTGCCTGGACCATGTGGACCGTATTGCCCACCAGTACCACCTCCTGTGCCAGTTCCTCCTGGGCCAAATTGTCCGCTGGTACCACCTCCTGTGCCAGTACCGCCTGGTCCATATTGCCCGCCGGTACCACCTCCTGTGCCAGTACCGCCTGGTCCATATTGCCCACCGGTACCACCACCTGTGCCTCCTGGACCATATTGCCCGCCTGTACCGCCTCCTGTGCCACTGCCACCTGGCCCATATTGTCCACCGGTACCCCCTGTGCCACCAGGGCCGTACTGTCCGCTTCCTGCACCTGGACCACTCCCTGTTCCAGTGCCTCCAGGACCATATTGCCCACCGGTGCCTCCGCCTGTGCCCCCGGGTCCATATTGCCCACCGGTGCCGCCACCTGTGCCCCCGGGTCTATATTGCCCACCGGTACCACCTCCAGTGCCTCCAGGACCATATTGCCCTCCAGTACCTCCACCCGTGCCTCCAGGGCCATATTGCCCTCCGGTACCACCCCCAGTGCCTCCAGGTCCATATTGGCCACCTGTGCCGCCGGGTCCATATTGCCCACCGGGGCCTCCACCTGTGCCTCCAGGGCCATATTGCCCTCCGGTACCTCCACCTGTGCCTCCTGGACCGTATTGCCCACCGGTACCACCTCCTGTGCCTCCTGGACCATATTGACCACCCGTGCCACCGGGACCATACTGCCCACCGCCTGGACCATACTGCCCGCCAGTACCACCGCCTGTTCCTCCTGGTCCATATTGACCACCTCCCGGACCGTATTGCCCGCCCGTACCACCTCCTGTGCCTGGGCCATATTGACCACCTGTACCACCTCCTGTACCTGGACCATTAGGGCCATATTGTCCTCCTGTTCCACCTCCTGTTCCTGGACCATTAGGACCATATTGTCCTCCTGTTCCACCTCCACTACCTGGACCGTTAGGACCATATTGTCCACCTGTACCACCTCCTGTGCCTGGGCCATATTGTCCTCCAGTACCTGGACCATTAGGACCGTATTGTCCACCTGTTCCACCTCCAATGCCTGGTCCATTAGGACCGTATTGTCCACCTGTTCCACCTCCTGTGCCTGGACCATATTGTCCACCGGTTCCACCTCCAGTGCCTGGTCCATTAGGACCGTATTGTCCACCTGTTCCACCTCCAGTACCTGGCCCATTAGGACCGTATTGTCCACCTGTACCGCCTCCTGTGCCTGGACCATATTGCCCGCCTGTTCCACCTCCAGTGCCTGGCCCATTAGGACCGTATTGTCCACCTGTACCGCCTCCTGTGCCTGGACCATATTGTCCACCTGTTCCACCTCCTGTGCCTGGTCCATTAGGACCGTATTGTCCACCTGTACCGCCTCCTGTGCCTGGACCATATTGTCCACCCGTTCCACCTCCTGTGCCAGGACCGTATTGTCCACCTGTTCCACCTCCTGTCCCTGGACCATTGGGACCATATTGTCCACCTGTTCCACCTCCAGGCCCTTGTCCTCCGCCAGTACCCGGGCCTACGTTTCCTGTCGACCCAGGTCCACCCGTTCCTTGTACTACACCACAGCAATAATATTTATTTCCATCAGCACCTAGAATTGGGCCTGGTAATAATGGCCAATTAGATCCTCCAGGATGTCCTGATTGCCCTACATAGCCGTTTTGGGTGCCAGTCGGATATATTCCGGTATTACCTGGTCTGCCGATTTGATTTGGACCATAACTTCCGACCCCATTTTGAGGATGAGTTAAGGAACCCGGTGGCATATTCCCTCCACCGATTTGGCCACCTGGAGTGTATGCAAACCCGTTACCTGGTAACATGTTACCATTTCCACCTAGTTGCCCACCCTTAGAACCTCCTTGTGGTCCCCCAGATGTGCCAGTGTACGTCCCAGGAGCCCCAGGTATTAAACCGCCTTGTGGTCCGCCTGCTGTGCCAGTGTACGTCCCAGGGGCCCCAGGTATTAAACCGCCTTGTGGTCCGCCTGCTGTACCAGTGTACGTCCCAGGGGCCCCAGGTATTAAACCGCCTTGTGGTCCACCAGATGTGCCGGTGTACGTCCCAGGGGTCCCGGGTATTAAACCGCCTTGTGGTCCACCAGATGTACCAGTGTACGTCCCAGGGGCCCCAGGTATTAAACCGCCTTGTGGTCCGCCTGCTGTGCCAGTGTACGTCCCAGGGGCCCCAGGTATTAAACCACCTTGTGGTCCACCTGATGTGCCGGTGTAAGAGCCAGAAATCCCAGGAACAGAACCTCCATTTGGTCTACCAGATGTGCCAGTGTAAGACCCAGGGATCCCAGGAAGAGAACCACCTTGTTGTCCACCAGGTGAGCCAGTGTACGTCCCTGGTATCCCAGGCATGGAACCTCCTTGTTGTCCACCCGAAGTACCAGTATACATACCAGGAAACCCAGGTCTAGAACCACCATTTATACCACCACCTGATGTACCAGGTTGATTGTTTCCATAGGATGTCCCTCCAGGTTGATTTGCCAAGTTACCCCCTGGACCTCCATTATTATTTCCATTTGGTATTCCAGTCGAACCCTGCATTATTGGTGTTCGCATTCCGAATGGCGTACCATCTGGATTGGTCCCGTAACCTGATTGTCCGTTGGGTCCCGAAGCTCCATTATTGATTCCACCGGGTTGATTACCTCCACCAGGGTATAAATTCGAACCACCTTGTGCACCATCTTTGCCAGGACCCATGCCTCCGCTTACACCAGGATGACCATATTGGCCGCCATAACCCCCGTTAGGTGACCCGCCTTGATTCACTCCATAGCCACTAGTTCTGGGATCGAGTATTTGGCCAGGGCCTGTACCTCCAGGCCTGTTGAGTCCATTACCATATCCCGAGCTTCCTGGTGAGCTGCCCTGATTAGATCTGAAATATAAAATAAGGATTTACATCGACTGGTCGAGTGGACATTACGTCCAGAGCCACAGAATTACACTAAAAATTTTACAAGTCAGTTTTTTTTTAATTTTGAGCCTAAAATGATATTACGTACGTTGTCACACTTGTCACAACACAAAAGAACTGACATCATTTCTATTCGTAGTTTGCTTTGCATGTGTCAATTTAGTATCAGGGTTTTTTTTTATACGACAGGTAAAGTAAAAAATAAACAATATTTCATACAGTACCCATACGTTTTAGATATCCTATAAATTGTTTATGTCATATTATATATAAAACCGGATTACACAGATTGCGGGTAACATGTAGGTATCTAAGTACATTTATGTATTTTTAAACAAATCTTATTTTATTATTATTTTCAGTAAGTAACTATAATACTGTCCGTTTCGGAAATTAAACCATTTTTTAAAAATTGGAGGTTTTATTAATGGCTCAATTGAATTTGTGTGCAATGCCGTGATCATGGTGATTGAAAAAGTCCGGTATTTGAAACTAAACTATTTACGCACCACGCGGTCGTGCAAGCTTACATTGATATCGTTAAGATTATAATATTGTTTACAATACATTACGCGCGCGAAAATCATAATTTCTGTTACCGATCATTATCGAATTGATGACTTTCATAATTTTGTTGATGGCAGAACGCCTTTTCGCGTTTACTTATCATTTACACCCTGTATAGTCCCACAAAAATAAGGCTTTGATGTCCAGATTATCTTACTACTGAATCTTTAGATTTGTGGTACCTAATAATATAATTATTTGAATTGTGCAGAATGCAGAACCTTCTAAAGAGTTAGGCACTTGGACACAGCAAAATTTATGTAATTACTAGCTTCCGCCCGCGACTTCATCCGCGTAGAATCCCGATTTTCAAACATTCTTCACTGGTGCTTCGCTCCTATTAGTCTTAGCGTGATGGTATATAGCCTATAGCCTTCCTCCATAAATGGGCTATCTAACACTGAAATAATTTTTCATATCGGAACAGTAGTTCCTGAAATTAGCGCGTTCAAACAAACACAACTTTTCAACTTTATAATATTAGTATAGATTTGATTTGAATTGTCATTGCAATTGAGGCCGGGTTGACTTCCTACGTTAAGTTCAAGAGTGATGTCGGAACAGAACAGAAGGTACTTACATTTCACCTGGTCGATGCTTTAGATTTTCTGCTCCCAGGCAGTCGTCGCAACTCGGGTCGTACATTGATTGACTCTGGGCTTGACCCATGCCGCTGTTTCCAGCTGAAATAGATATTTAAATTTTATTTATTTTTAATAACAAACAATTAAGTAATACATAATAAGAAATAACAGCAGTACTAATACTTTGAATTAACTTTGTTGTCTACAACAAACAGGATAAATATCAATATGCCCCAAAAATAATGTTTTTGTATTGTTATTTTTTTCATTCGAATTTCACAAACATACGAAAATAGTTTAATCTAAATCATTGTATCAAATATATCTACGTTTAATATATCAATATTTGTATTTAAATAAATAAACTTAAAAATTAAACCGTTTAATGATTCGTTTTATAATAATCTTCGTATGTTGAAACATAGTGTAATGACACGGTACTCACTAACGGTCGCCCTGGATGAATCAGCGGCTGAATGGGCTTCGGCCTTCCCTTCATCTTTGCCACCTCCGCGGTCTATCGCCAGGTATTGCGACTGAGTCTGGCCTCTGTACCGTCCTCGAGGGGAATACGATGCCTCACGACGATCTCTTTGGAACCCCTCCAATACTTTTTCAAATGTACTTCCATCCAACACACCCACAACTAAGGATTTGCAGAACAAGCGCCTTGTAGATCCATTACCATAAGGCTTGACCTGATTCAAAAACAATATCTCATGTATGTTGTGTTGATTGTTAGATCGCCTTGACATAATAAAACGTTTTCTTTGTTCCATTTACGATAGTATAATTGTGAAACATAGGCCAAGGAAACTCGGTCAACCTTGACAAAAAATAAGTTATCTCCTAATACATAAGCGATAAATAAAAATACCTACGCTTAGAACTCAAGCTCGATCATGAGAAATATTTTATTGGTTCGGATTTTATAATCGTTTAATTATAGCATATTATAGAGTTATTAGCGTCGTCCAGTAGATTTCTACCTAATCATTGATTTACTCGTATGGCCTATATAATGTTCCATTCATTAGTCATTAGAATAGAATGATGTGGATGGCCATCCACGTCATTCATTTTATTTATGAAACCCAAAATCTTATTTACCTAGTTATTTATACGGCCTTATTGAATATCCTGAAAAGCGGTACTTGACTTTACCAAATCCTGAAAACGCTAGAGTTGGTTCATACCTAAATTGATTTTCCCGCATTGTTGCAGACTAACCTGTTTTTTTTTTGCTATATAAAATATTGTTTAGGTACTATGTTGACTACCCAGATGTTAGTTTTTTTTTTAAATTACATTTTGCAAAGTTGAAATAGTACATTTTGAAACATTGGTGCTCGCATTTTTCATGAATGCTCGCATTTTTCAACACTTGAGAGATAAATGTATGATGAGTTTGACTTCTGAGGTGACGATGTCTAGCAACCATTCTAATATTATAATTACAATGAATTTACATTTAATATATTAATTTATAAGTGGGGGCTCACCGCCGCTTTTACCCGCTCGAGTGCGAAGGAAATTTCATTGCGACCCTGAAGTGGTGGGGCAGTTAGGAGCCAGTTTTCGACTGTGTTGAAAATTATCAAGTGTTTTGGAAACGGAAGGTTGCCAGCCAAAATGTACTATTTCCATAACTACATACCGACTACATACTGTTTTTACGTAACTTAACACATTTTAATGATTTCTGAAATAAATAATAGTGTTTGTTCTAATTTTATCTTGCACTAACTTAATCTCAATAAGATTATATGCGATAATCGACCTTAATGTTGGCGTCCATAAATTAATGGTTAGTAGTAGATAGAAGATAAAGATAATAATAAATAATTATTATTAGAAAGCCTCCCAAAGTCAACAACATATATCTAATAATAGCTCATCGTGATCATAAAGCTAAATTCTCCAGTCATGTTGAGCCCCATTTAAACGCTAGTGAAGACCTGACCTACTTCAACTTAATTATGTAAAGCAGTTTCGTTTCGCCTATCTATACACTCTGTAGTTAGGTATTTTTCTAATTAAAGAATTCCTGTTTCTGTATTTATCATTCCTTAACATACTAACCAACATTTAAATTAAATATTAGCAGATATTATTTTTATGTTGTCGCTGAAGTAATCTTGTCTAACAACAAGACCGTTGCGTTTAAAACAGAACTGATAAGGTATTAGGTAGTGCCTTCCTAGTTCACGTTAACTGGGTCACAAGTTAGTCGCCGTTTGACTCAGGCCATCTGATACTTTGAGCAGTTACTATTTATGACTTCATTACTGTTCGATTTATTACTTGCGTATCTAAAATTATAATATCTTCATGCAGGAATTATAACATCTTTTAAATATTATTTATATTTGGAACGCAAAGATAATATATAATATCGCTAAGCTTCAAGAGCTTTCACCGCCTTATCTTAATGCATAATGAGATTATTCAGTCGCTCGCAAAGCAATTCATGAAATATCAGTTTATGAACAAACGAATAAAAAGTGTTCAAATTACCGTAATAGTTTGTTTTCCTCCTGGATGGGGTTTTGTGTTACTGACAAAGCAATTGTTGGGTAAACTAGTGCTCGTGTGCAGTTCCCTCGCGCCAGCCACATCATGTTCCAATTCAGTTTGTAATGTTAAACACCGGTGAGACTTAAAGTCTTTGCACACAATATATTGCTGAAAATAAATTGACATTTAACATCACGATTGTTCAGAAAGATCGATTAAGTTAATCTCACCACAGAAATTTTGTAATCACACAATATCACTTGTCTCGGGGAGCAAAAAAATATAAAAATAGAAACTTACTTGCGGTGATGCAGTGGTAGTCGTGGAGTACAATAGCAGAAGAAAGGCGAGGACCGGGGTCGTGGTGCGCCGCACTAGCTGCGCGACTGGACGCATGGCTGCGGTGGTGCGCGCCGACGCTCTGGCGCTCGGCCGCCGCCGCAGGCGCACTGTCCGCCATCTGACCCTTGGCCTAACTCACAACCCGCGCTAGATATAAGTTCACCCACCTAATTTCGGCGATAGCAAGCGAATTTGCCACAGTTTAGCTTGAAATTTGAGGAAGTATGACTCTCAAAGAAAGATAATGCTACAACCTAATTATTTGATACCACACATAGGGACTTTGCTACGTAACTAGAGATACACTACACTTGTATTATCTTTGACTTAAGTACTTACCAATCAGCTTCTATTACCATTCTATCATCTTCAATAATTTATTTTATGGTTTTCTACTTTACCTATATTATATTATGCGCTCAGCACTTAAAGAATTGGTCATTAGTTTCGTAAACGACTATCGAGATAATATTATTTAAACTAAAATTGGTCAAACTTTTCTTTCCGACAACATCCCTTCTCCCACCCTCAAGTGTCGGTAGAAAAAACCAATTTTAGATTAGGAATAAGAGCATGTCAGCGGGTTTTCCCACTTTATAGAAGAGTGAAGTTTTTCGCTCGGAACTTACTCAGAAAATTCACTCGTTGTAAAATACTTAATGTAATCGATCTTTGGGAGATTGTAACTTTTCAAATATATTTAATAGAAGAATTTAATAGAAGATTAGAGTAAGAGTTACTGTATATGTTATGTAGTTTTAATTAGTTAAGTGTTTTTATTTTTCATGTTATTTCTATGTTTAATAGAGAGTGTACAATATTAGTTTCAATTACATAATTAGCTACGCATTTAACATTATCATGCGGACGCTCATTCGGTTACTTATTTGATACAAACAATTATTACTTAGTATTATATTCGGGTTAGGTTGACGCAACAATATTATACTCTGCTAATTATAATTAGTAATTATAAATGTGTCACTGTCTGTCCGTATGTAATGTTTTATGGCTGTTTTGAATCGAATCGTTTCAAACGAGTTTGTGTAAATTAGGTAGGCCCTAATAATCGAAATCTGTTGATATTGTTAGGTACAAAGATTTACATTGAATTGAAAAAAATATTTATTGATATTTATTTATTACTTATAAAAAAACTATTAATCAGTAGGTAAAAAGCGGTTAATTGCGGACTCGGTAAAATTACTGTTAACATCTACAATAAAATGTCAAGTCTAAGTTAAGTATCCTCACAGGCTTTTGTTGAGCAGTGATGGGTAACATTCGATTATTGCTTGTCAATCTCACTGGTTCTAAAGTCTCGTTATTTCTGAGCTGATGTTGGGGTCTTTCTTTTTGTACGAGTGCGTCGGGTATATGAAGTGCTGCGTGTAGTACGCGGCCGAGTGCTGCTCTGCCGGGCTCTTGCTGTTGCTCACTCGGCGGTAGTAGTCGATGGACTCGACGCACTCACAAGCCAGCCTGCTCTCGGACCCGCTGCTCTCCAGCTGGTACTTGGGTACCATGATGAGGCTCTCCGTGGACTTGGTGGGCGGGCAGTGGCTGTGACTCCTGGTGTACACGGTGCATTGGTGCGGCGCACTCTGTCGGTGGGCATGCTTCTCTTGTGCGTGGTGTTGGTACTCGTGGTGGCTCTGCGTGCTACGGCTGCTGTGGTTTCGTCCGTGACTCTTGGACCGGTTTGATTGTTTCGACGCTGTATCCAAGTAGCCATACCCAAATCCATAACCTCCAAATGCCTTAGTCGTTAAATTATCCCATGATTTGGGTTTCACGTGTTGATGACTGCTCTGGTATTGGATTTTGGGCGATGACTTAGTTTCTGTCCTATCATTATCCCAAAATAGTGTATCGCTACTTAAGGAAGTACTATAACTGGAAGCTGAATTATCACACGGCACAGTGGCATTGCTCGTGGCGTACGACTGAAGGCTGCACTGGCTCGTCTGTGTGGACTCCGTAGTTAAATATCGATAGCGATTGGAGCAGTGTCCCGATTGACAAACTTTCTTAGTCCGCATGTGAGAACCACTGTCAGGCTTCTGAGTGGATTTGTCAACTTGTTGGCATTTCTCTTTTCTCTTGTGTTCTTTGGAGCATTCTCGCTTTCTTCGCATTTTCTTTCTTGTGTTGGGTACACAATGCGGATCGCAGCAGGGGCTGGCGAGATCGTAAGCCTCGAGACTATTAGCATCTTGATTGTTGTAAGCAGGCATGCATGGAGCACAGCCGTGGCTGTGACTGCTTCTGTGGGCTTTGTTGTGTTTGCCACTATTTGTTTTATAGTTTTCTGACGCTCTGTGACAATGTTCCTGCTGGGCTGGTGTTTTTACGACATAATGGTGGCATTCGCGCCTGTTACGCGGGGAACCCACAGTAATAACGAAGCTTCCAGTGCGCAGGTTGGGCTGTATGAGGCAGGCTCCATAGCGCGGGTCGAGGTACTGGTACATGAACACGTTCGGCTGCGGAGGTTTAGCCGCCGTCACGTTCTCGCTGGAGAGCGTCGGTCTGCAGTAAGTGTTGTTGATATTTTCTCCGATATTATTTTCTTCGTTGTCTGAAATCACATCGGAAGGAGATGTTTTCTTCTTTTGAGAGGGTAAACTGTGCGTTTTCCAATTACAATCAAACATTTGTCGTTCTCTAATAGTCAGCTGTTCCAGTTCTCTCATTTTAGATTGCAGAGTTCGTTGGAGGTTGATGTATTTGAGATGTAGCTCAACTTTCCTCACGCAGTCTTCAAAGATGACGACCATCCGCATCCTGGCGTCGCAGCAGTTGATGGCGTCGACGATGGCAGCGTGGTCGGCGCGCTCGACGTCCGTGCCGTTGATGGACAGGATGACGTCGCCCTCGCGCATCCCCGCCGCCGCAGCCGGCCCATCCGCCTCCACGTGGTCCACGTACGTGATTACTTCGATTTCTTGTTCCTGTGGATAAACAGATACTGCATTACAATAGTTACCCATATCGTGTAAGTTTTATCTACTAGACCAGAGGTTTCTTCATGGAACTTATAAATAGACAAACCTAAAAATATGAAGTAGGGTACCTTATTTACCTAGATTACTTATTAATAAATTCGCAATGCAAACTTGCTAATGCTTTGTTACATGTAAGTAAGTTACTGAAGTAAAACTAATAAGATCAAATAGCAGTGCCTGCTGAAAAGACTATGAGAACTGAACTGTACCTTTTTGTAATGTATTCCATAGCTTTGTAGCGTGAATCCGTAGCTGCCATTTTTCTTTTCGATGATGATAGTGCGTCTTCGCCAGTCCTCCTCACTCTTCCCTGGCCTTTCAGATTTTAAGGATTCTCTTATCTAAAACAAAAATCATAATTATGCTTTATTTGTCTCAACTGTATATCGTTAGATCTTAAAAGAAGTTGAGATATATTGCAATCACAATTGGCGTTTTTATAAATTAACTATGACAATATACACCAATAATTTCTTACGAGTTAGTATTTCAGTCTCCCAATATGATAGGTCTCTGATACGAGTAGGTCTCAAAATTAATGGCAAGCTGATAACGTTTATTTTGTGAGATGTACGTCGTGCACAGCTGTACATACTACGTATTAACAAAGACTTATTTTGCACTAGGTCAGACAAAGTTTATTCACCCCATAGATGTAGCGAGAGTTACGATACAATAATGAAACTTTTGTATTAAGATTTGTTCTTTACATATAAAAAAATACTTACAGAATTGTCTAAGGAGTCCTCCTTGGAATCGTTGGTAAGACTTTTTTTCCCGTTGCTCATTGTGCTCGGGCATCGCACATTGAGTTTGGGTGAGCTCATCCCGCCTCCAAGATGGTTTCACGGCTCCGAGCCTCGTATTGTGGGTGTTATAAAGGCGATAAGTTAAGCGGCATGGTGCCTTGTAGTATTATAACTTTAACGTTACCTAGCTACTGGCAGGGACATCGGTCGAGGTGCGACAGATCATTAAATTACGCTCGCGCATGCGTGGGGTTAGCGCGTGCGTAGCTAAGCAGGGGGGACAACACCTCCCAGACGGTGATTTGCCTCCAAAAAGTTTCTTTCATATACTTTCATGACTTTACTAATGTTAACTCTAACATTGGAAAATTTTCTCTCTGGAGTCATTGTTCAGTGTAATTAAAATTTATTTTTAAAAATCCGATAAGTATGCGTTGTGCAAAATTTGTTTTGATACCTAACTATAGATAATGTTGCCAAGTCAAACTTTAACACATGCTGTACCGTAAGAATATGGAAAAATATTCGATGTTAACACCATCTATATAAAGCAAAACTTAATCAGAAATGTTTTTATTTTACATAGGCCGACGTGGGCCCTTATAAAACCTTAGAAGCTAGTGCACATAGAAGTTTGTGCAGTAATTGAATTAGAATAGATTTCTAACATTATTCCTAGAAATTAAACTCTTGGATATAAATGAAGTTAGGGCTTAGTTACAAGGGTGTTGATCTTAGAGTAATGCACGACTGAAGTGTTGGGTATCGGCACGGGTATGTCGGACATGTTGTGGTTGAGGGTGAGGAGCGGCGGGATGCCGATGGACTGCACGCCGGCTGACTGCGGCACGACCGCCGTGCCGCTGTGGATCGACACGGGCGTCTTTCCATCTGCGACCTCCCTCTTGAATAAACTCTTGTAGAATTCATTAAAAGGCGTGTCTTCGTCATCTGCGTCTGTGTCCACTATGTCGATGCTCCGGATCGATCTTTTTGAAGTTTTCGGAGGATCTGAACCTGTAACTGAAATAAATAATTAGGTGGTTATGATAGTTCTTAAGTATTTTTTTTTATTCAAGCTACTTATTTACGAGTAAAGTATTCTAGCAAGATACACGTAACCTACAGTCGATCACATGGTCAAAGAAAAACTAAAAGACACATAAATATCATCACGCCTCTATTCACCGAAGGGACAGACAGACTGTATTTGTGTGTTTGTACATATTTTACTAGTTTCAGGAGATAGAAGTTGTGGCAGGATTTCCGAGAATAGTGAGATAGTGCGATTAGAAAATGACAGGCGCTCTGCAAAATCCCAAATATTACTTCACTTTGTTACTGTAAAAGGTTTGAGCATCTTTTTGATTACGTACCTACATAGGTTCAAACATTACAGAATTAACGAAAACAAAATAAAATCAATATCATCATCATAATTTTTACAAGGGTTGAAGAAGATTACATACATGCTCTTACCCGTTATAAGTATTTAGTAGGTATACGGGCGGACAAAAAATTTTGTACAGACAACAAGTTAAGCATGGCCCATGGGCCGCTAGGGCGTAATCAAGCGTCCCAACAGAGATGACCTTGCTTATTTAAATACGTGTAGACATCATATGTGATCCAATGTTCCAGCAATTAACACAATGCTTGGCTTGATTTACACTCCGCAATTTCCAGTCAAGGTGATTTTTATTAGTACGCTGGATTAAATCTGTGCAGCCTAAGCTTAAAAGCGAGCACACGTGAACCACGTACGCCGATGTGGGTGCATCAATCTCCAAACGTTTTAAGTATATGACAGTTAGACTTGTAGAGCTACCTTAGGCGCTGGCCACACAGAAAGGACGTAAGACGCAGACGCGTCTCTACCGCGTCTCTTTCATACAAAATGTATAGAAGCGTCGCGACTCAAAACATACAGAACAGACAGGGCGCGGGCGCAACATTGGTACTTTTGCGCCTGCCCGCGCCCCGTCTGCGTCTTACGTCTTTTCTGCGTGGCCAGCGCTTTAGATCCACGCCATGCGACGTCGTTCTTCATACAAATCAGGCGTGGCCCACGTGTGCATCGCTCTAAAGGCCTTTTCAAACCTGAACGATATTTGCTGCCGCTGTGGGTAGAGGTACATATCGCGCGGGTTTCATTCAAGTATTTAGTATCAAGTACTGAGGCTAGAGCGACCTAAGCGATATTCGGTGCCGCTGTGGGTAGAGGTACATACCGCGCGTGTCCTAACAGTAATGTTACCGCATACCCACTGGTTTCCTCTGCCGCAGACGGTAGCGAATACCGCTTAGGTCTGAATAGGCCTTTATGTAGTTCCCGCATTACCTGTCAACGTCGATGGTGGCGACATATTGGTTAAATGTTTCAGAGTGCTCCAGGGCAACTGGTGTTGCGCGTTGTCCGGGTTGTCTGGCATCGGTGCCACTCCCACCATACTTTGGGCCGTCACATTAGTTAAGAGAGGTGCTGGAATGTTACTCAGATCTAGCCCTTGAGATCCGTTAGAGTGAAAGAAAGTCACAGCTTCTTGGTTGCCACTGCGGAGACAAAAACGAGATTTACAATTTGAAAAACCTCTGTTGGAACAAACAGCGTAATCATCTGGCTGTAAAGGTTACATCCAGATAATGACGACTAAGGTATTTTAATATAAGAAGTAACTCAAGCTATCTGTATCACATCCAGAAAATTCTTGTCATACTCAAACCCAAATCTGCATGGGTGTACCAGTGTACCTACCGAATCCTACTAATATTATAAATGCGAAAGTTTGTGAGGATGGATGTATGTTTGTTACTCTTTCACGAAAAAACGGCTGGACCGATCTGGTTGAAATTTGGTATTTAGATAGTTTATACCTTGGATTAACATATAGGCTTCTTTTACTCATACTTTTTTTTATTATTTTTTTTCGATTTTGTTATTTTTGCTATAGGCTGCTTTTTATCAACACACCACGCGGGCGAAGCCGCGGGCGGAAACTAGTAAAATATAATTATAAATAGATCAGTCTCATAAGTAGGTACATAACGCTGGTCATTGTGTTTGTAGAGCTATTTAGAGTTTATCTATGAATATTTTAATAATTGATACACTCACCTACCTAAAGCTACCGATGTGAAAACTATTATCGTTCAAACTAAACGCTAAGGACTCTACAACCTCACCTATGTCATATTATGTATTGTAATACTGTGCCTATGTCATACTTTTGTGGCTTCAATCATTACTGATGTGGTCATCTGCAGCGCTATTTATATCTTAAGGTAGCATTTGGTTCTTAACGACCGCGACCGGTGCCATATGGCTGTGCGCCGCGCACCCGGTCGCGATCGCAGGTCGCGGTCGCTGTTTTGCAAATCCATGCAAATCAGTGGATCTCCCGTCGCAGTCGTTATGAATGGAATGCTACCTTTAAGTAAACCTATGACAAGCGCTGATCGATACATGTTTATATTTATACGTTCAGTTTGCTACTTTCTTTGATGTCGGATACAGCCTATCGGGACCTGTAGTTACTATTTTATTTTCGAAGAAACATAGATTTGGTCTTGCTGTCTCGTCAGGAGTGTAGGTTACCCATGATAGGATAAAAATTAATTATGAAACATATAACTACTAACTGTAGGTACTCGTATAACATTATTAAAGATCTCTTCGTCTCTCTTACTTACAGGTTTTTCTGTCCCCGATATGGACCATACTTAATTTTTCTTTTATCTTACCTCCTGTATGGATACTACATTATGGACTAAATAAAAAATTGAGATTAGGGTTATCTTTCGTTTTATTTTAAGAGCAAGATCGATCGTACTGCCATCCTCGGCAGGAGCTTTGGAGAGAGAGGATTCCATTTTCACTTTTTTTTTATTTTTAATATATTAATAAAATTTTTTCGAGCAATCAACGCAACGTAACACAATTTTCTTCTAGCTAGCAGTAAAATAGATGGCACATTTTCAGCAGAGGACAAACAATTTGTAGGCCGACAGCGGCGTAGCTCGTCCCTCAGGGACTGATTGTGGTAAAGCCCAGTGCTAGTTGGGTTTAAGTATGTCGTAATAAAAATAATATCCTTTTTATATTGTTATTATTACCTGAAGTTTGGGGGCCCACGGCTGTAGCTAGGCCCGTGGAGGCCAAAGAGTTGATGTTGTATAGTATTTAGGGCGACTTACGTAGTATTCATCATGTTGGCGGTTTCATTGTCGGTTTTGTTGGTGAGGATGCCCACTTGATACACCATCGCGTGAATTACGTACCTGCAAAATGGTTTATTTTAATTAGGTACTTACAGGCACTGGGAATTATCGTCTGTTTTTTATACCCTGAGACTAAATTGACACAGGTAATGTCAAACTTTAGGAATGA
The DNA here is from genome assembly GCA_030763345.1 of Mythimna separata. Taxonomy (NCBI): domain Eukaryota; kingdom Metazoa; phylum Arthropoda; class Insecta; order Lepidoptera; family Noctuidae; genus Mythimna; species Mythimna separata. The sequence continues at coordinate 11,524,713 of CM061167.1, read as the reverse complement.
TGCCAGTTCTTTTGTAGTAGTGTTGTAATGTCATTTTAGTCTCAGGGTATAAAAAACAGACGGTACACGGTGTGTCAGGCGTCGATGCACAAAAAAATACCAAGGATCTGGACACCACCGCGTGATGGAAATTTACGTCTTTATTTTCCTATGTTTTTTAAAGAAATCTTTACGTTTTTTTGTTTACACTGTGTAAAATGTAATCGTTATTCTAACACTGCGCGATTAATAAGTATATCGATTTTATACAGTATAAATAAAAAATGGTACAATTTGTTTTTAATTAGGAATAAGCCGACTAAAAATTCCACCACTTGGGGTCCAGAATCTTGTATGTACTGCATCCATGGAACTCTTTCGTGCATCGACACGGTGTATATGTTACTGTAAAAGCCCGAACCACGGTATATCTCAGGTTTTACCAGTAAATCTTAGGTTTTACCAACACGAATTGGTAAATGTAAGAATATGTGAAAAAGAAACGATTTAATCGGGCTTTTACCATTAGAATTTGGTACATGCTAGGTTTTACCAGTGAGGGTTGGTAAATGTTGGTTTTGTATTTTCGACGATAGAGCGCGTTTACCAAGAAGTATCCTATTCACTCTGAAACTTAGACTTAAAGATTCCTGGGTTGTAGCTATCAGGAAACATAGACTCCGGCAGGGATTTCTACTCGTTGGCTGTACGTACAATAAGGCCCGGCGCCCACTATCGGTGGGCATCGGTGCGGCTCGGTACAGCTCGAGCGCTTTACGCCGGCTTCGAGCGGCTTAGGGCGCCTTAGAGCTCTGTCGGGCGGCCTCAGCAGCCGTAAGCATGGTTAAGGATGCCGAGGTGGTCTTCGGGTAGCTCGGGTGGCATTTTCGGATCAGACACATCGCAGAACAGTCATTTCGATCACCGCACGCGCCTTCATTACAGTATCGTACAAGTAGACGCAAAATAACTTGGCAGTCCTGAACATAGGCTCTGCAAACTTCTGCGCATGTACATTCGTAAAGAAAACTGTTATTGGCATTTTTTTTTAACCAAAGCTTATTCACCCAAAATCTTCTTCTTTGTCTTAAGGCTCCAAGTTTCTTTCTTCTTCAGCAAGATGAACAATGAGAACTAAGTCCCAATCCACCATTACAAATACACACACATAACTGTTTTCACGGAACGTTACGAGTGACTGCTCTGCGATGTTTCTGCAGCCAGAACTATTCTTAGGCTACCCAAAATCAGCTACGGCGTCCTTAGGCGTGTTTACGACTGCCGATGCAGCTCTCAGGCGCCCAAAGCCGCCCGAAGTCGCCCGACGCAGCTCTAAGGCGCCCAAAGTCGCCCGAAGCCGGCGTAAAGCGCTCGAGCTCTACCGAGCCGCACCGATGCCCACCGATAGTGGGCGCCGGGCCTAAATGTGTTCCCGTTTTGCGCGTATAAGAGGGATATTTACCATGTACCGATGGCGCATCGCCGTACACCTGATGCTCCGATGATGGAACGGGCTAGGAGGAATTATTTAGTTATGCAATTCCGACGCACACTCCTCAAAATGCAACCGGTAGAAACCTGACAGACTAGCGACTCGGTGTTGATGCTCAAGATTTTGAAGCCTCGACTAAACGAGTGCATCATTACCAATGATCTTCTTGGCTCTCGTTTCAATAGCTTCAAGCGCTTCAAGCTGATATCGGGCAGATCCCTCCCAAAGATGAGAGGAGTACTCCATACATGATCGAACTTACGCTTGATAAAGTGTGAGCAGCTGTTCTGGCATGACGTACTGTCTCACCTTTGCAAGGATTCCTAGCTTTTTAGCAGCCAGTTGAGCCTTTGCTTCAATATATGGAGCAAAGTTAAAAGTCGACGTCAAGAAGATCAAGATGGTCGGTTATCGGCACGGTTGCACCCAGGAAAGTAGGAGAACTGAATTGTCTTCTTTTAGCGCAAAATTGGCATTGCCCCATTCAGTGACCGCCTCCAAGGACCAATTCAAGTGCTCAACCATAGCCACTTGGAGAGACTGGATCTGTGACCCACTAGTTCGTGTATTGGATATGTATCTTTCAGTAACAGTACTATCTGCATACCCAAAGGTACCAGGCTAAAGCAGATTGTTAATGTGCAGCAAGAACAAAGTTGCCGAGAGCACTGACCCTTGAGGGACTCCGGCATTAATTAATGGCCATTTGACCGGACGAGCTGCCATCGATGACCACTCGAATGGATCGGTCACTCAGGAAGTCTGCGATCCAAGCACTCAATCCAGCAGGTAAACCAAAAGAAGGAAGCTTACTAACAAGAATTTCGTGCTAGACCCTATCGAAAGCCTTCGAGATGTCGAGAGAGACGCCAAGCGTTTCCCCATGCTTCTCGATGGCCTCATTTCAGATACGGATGGTATACGCTAGAAGATCACTAGTTAACCAATTTCGGCGAAAGCCGTATTGACGGTCACTTAAGATGTCATAAGTATCTAGGTAGGTATGCTAGGAGCTTAGTGTTGAGTACACGGTCCATAGTCTTACAGAAAAATGCATAATTATTAAACACTAATTGTACTACTAATGAGTCAAATCGTTACCTATCTTTTGGTAATGTTTATCTTAACATTTACCGTGTCTTTGAGGTAAATCCTAAGATTTACCAAGTGAATGGTAGTAAAAGTCCGAAATAAACGATGATTATAGAACAGTTCGGACTTTTACCATTAGGAGTTGGTAAATCTTAGGATTTACTGGTAAATCTTAGGATTTACTGGAAAATCTTAGGATTTACCGTAGTTCTGGCTTTTACAGTAACATATACATAAGTCTAGTTACAGTCTTCACGCTTATTTAAGCTCCTCTCCTATGCGAAATTGGGCCTTACTTAGCCTACTGGCATTTTCGGGATATATTATTTAGCATAGCCATCCGTTTCCAATTACAATATTATAAGATTAGTATTTATTATTGTCGCGATAGTAAATCTTTGCAGTCGCACGAAGGAAATATAATAAGTATTCGATAGGTACATTTATAGGTAGGGTTGACGGAAATTTCACATTTATTTAAAAGGTGAACTTCAGGCGAGCAGAATGGAATAATTTCAAGTTTCAGCAATGTTTGTGGCAATCTGTACTCACATATCTTTATTCGGGTCCGTAGAGTTCCCCTGTAGCTCTGTGTCGTTGACAGCGTCCACATCCACAGCACAGGTCAGCCATGGCAACACCAGTAATATCAGCATCTACAAACAAAGAAAAAAAAATGGTGGCGCCAAAACAAAACAAAGTTACAACAAGCAATAGAATCCTATATGTATACGCATACTAATGCAAAACGAAGTATAGATACCTATGTTAAAAGTGATTATAATAATATGTCAAACGTGGCACTGGTCAAATGCAAACCGTGCTAAAACAGAATAAAAAGTAAATGAATTGGACACTCTCACATTTAAATCCAAATTAAATTCTACAAAAAACATATAAAAAATAAAAGAAAATCAATATCACTAACCAATTTTTCCATTTTCTTATGTAGCGTGTACACAATAGGATAATTTTCTAGAGTTCCCTCTAGATATAGCCTCTGTTAATTAACTCCTGTATGAGATATCTGACGCCCTTTGCGCTAATTAGAACCGTTATTAACAAGCTTATGATATTCGCTATACCTAGAATACCTATAGCTGTGCGGAAATTGATTGTCATGGTGTATACGAGCATCATCATTTAGCCTTTTCCCAACTATATTGGGGTCGGCTTCCAGTCAAGCCGGATTTAACTGAATACCAGTATTTTACGAGGAGCGGCTGCCTACCAGACCTCCACAACCCATTAACTGGAGTTAGTAACACGGTACTTCATGGCAAGACTGGAGTAAAATTTACTGGCTTCTGACTATCCGTAACTACTGCCAAAGATCTACAAATGACAGCCGGGACCTACAGCTTAACGTGTTTTCCGAGGCACGGAGGAAACTCGTTATGTTAAGATGGTCACCCATCCACAGACCCGTGCGGCTGTTATTATCTAGCCACGAGCTCCTCATGTATGACATGCGAGCATGTGATGCAAAAAAATGCGGAAAATGTCATGAGAAAAGTTTCAAATACCTGAAATATGAACGTGGGTTGATAGGTACCTAACTATAAGAATTAGAGGAGACAAACAAAAGCAAAGACGGATGCAATGTATAAAGAAGTCAATCAATGTCCAGAAAGAGACTAACTATTGAGATGGCAACTAATAGATAAGATTTAGTACATTTTGATACAAGTATAAAAAGTTTGTCATTGCAACCGAGGTGAATTGCTTTGAGTCTTGTTGTGTTGTTTGTGACCATGCGTGTGTAAAGTGAATACTCATAGTATTGCTATGGGGCCGGCTACTGCAGTGACTGCCACGTGTATCATACAATAGTACACTTAAGAAAAAATAAACATATGGGAATTGACCGTCACTGGTCGTAGGGGTCGCTTAGCGTCCAGACGGTAATTGTAGCGGGGGCGAGCTCACGCACTTTTCCCCACTAGTGCGAAAAACACTAAGTGTCTAAACACACTATGCCGAACGTACGCGACCGAAGTTCCGCGGCTGATTTTACGTTTCAACGCATTCGGCTGATATGACACACAATAAGTGCCGAACTTACGCGGCAGAAATTCAGTTGCGCAATTTTGTGTGTATATTCAGTGTTTCGAGCGCTGTCGTGGCGTCGTGTCTTAATCTTGTCTAGATCTTCGTCGGCAATCGAACCAAATTTCGGTTGCGTATAATGTGTGTTCTACTGAATACGTTGCCGCCGAATTGCCGCTGAACTTACGCCCGACCGAAGTTCGGCTGTACGTTATAACGCAACGTAATTTCGGCATAATGTGTCGCCAGTAATTCAAATAGGCGTAATAATGCCGAACTTCGGTCACGTATCTTCGGCATAGTGTGTTTAGACACTAAAAGCGGTAGGTATAAGAGCGGGTTTTCGAGTAGCTAGTAGGTGTATTGAAAATATGTCGTAAGTAGGTATCTATATTCATTAATCCGTCCATTATGATACCTTATCATCGTGTTCTTGCCCTTGCACCGCTGTGCAATGAAATCGCTAATATAATGATATTTATCTCCAGGATCTCCGATTATCTAACCCTTTTTAAAATAATATTAGGTGTACTAACAACCCTGCAAGACTCTACTTAGTTGACTTCCTATATTTTTATTACATCATAATAAGTATAATTCGAAATAAGAAGACATTCCTACTGAACATTTAAAGACATGTCTTTAAATTTTCAGAAGGAATTAGAACCTACAATATTTTCTTGGTCTCCGGAGCATATCTCCGATTCCAAACAAATCGATTGAGATATGATGACGTTCATCTATCAAGTAACCGATACTGTTGCGTTATCAGTCGAGAAAGACACAGTTTTGGGCTATCCGCGTCGACACAGCATCACTCTGATAGCCCTATCAGTGCGATGTTGGGCCGTGGCGGAGCGCGGCGACCTACATGAGGCGAACTGCCTTCCTTCTTACGACCACACTTAATTACTTCACCTATCAAATTTTCATTAACCAGGCATAGTTAAGTATTTATCGTCTGTGGCTCTCTAAGGATTCTGGTCACCATGGCACTGAACAAAATTATGGTTACCTCCGGCATCATCACTATGGTGAGTGATTTCCCTTTTTTTAATTTATTCTTAGATTGGGATATCTTAGAATAAAATATCCCAATCCCCCGCTGGGCAATTCTTGACAGCCTTCCACATCTTCCGGTGGGGTGTCTGCGCTTGTATCAGAATTGTCGATCATTGAATTCCATCTTTGACAAGTTTTGTTTGAAGCCAATGATAGACAAATCTGATACAATTCTAATAGCAGACGTGAGGCCATGGGCAGTGTCTTAATTATGGTTGAAGTTTATAAACAGGAATGTATTTGTTAAAATTAGAATCGATACAGGTAGGTAATAACTTGCTGGCGATATTTATGTTTGATAATACCTTATTAGGTAATATGGTAGGTTATGTATTATTGTTGTTACTTGCTGTGCGATGAAATACGACTGCGACGTAGCAGAGGCATCTGAAACATAATACATTTATGCATTGGCGATGTTTATGAATTTACCTGAATAGCGTTCATGATAGAAAATATCTTCTTATTCACGGAAAAACCTTATTTGCATCAATTTAAAAGCTATACTAAATTTATTATAGGATGGTTTCGGTAACAGCTGTCAGATTCATACAATGAAGCTATCCTTTTCTCCCATCTTAATGATGCATATTTTCGTCCTACTGTCACCCAACCCATGTTATGTAAAAAAGACTATAGTAAAGATCGGTTTGCTTCCTGAAGGTGACAACGTAGCTTTTGTTTATTTTAGTTAGTACGTTTATGTGATATAGAATGCTATTGTTAGTCAGATACATGTGATATGGATCAGTAGCATTATTGATCTTGCCAGAATATCGACTAACTAAATTAGTTAAACTGGTGGTTGAATAAAGCGAAACTAAATATTCAGGCACTGTAATAAGCTTGCATTAAGTATATCTATCGTCTTCAAACTGAATAGACGTTACATTTTAATAATCTTCTACACACTATACCTAACCTTCATATAAATAAATGGAGTGTGCCCAAGATTGAGAGTGATTGATTTAATGATCCTTCCATAAAAATAACTATACGACATACATTCAATTATCAGATTGTCAATCAAGTGATATTCAATAATTTAGCACTCAACACTGGATAAAGCACCCCTCACAACTATGAACACAGAGATGTGGCTAACGCGGTGATGCTAATTTATTGGAAACTTTAATTTTCTTTTTTCATTCAAAATACTTTTTAGAATATCAATAAGTTCATCATCATTTAAAGCACACATTTGGTAAACTATGGCCACCCTGAGCTGGAACCTGTCAGAGCCGGATAACGCCAGCGCGGGGCTTGTAGCAAATTCTTCCAAGAGGTCGAAAACTACCCTTTGAAGTTATTTGGTCACAGGCTGCAGGACCCTTAGCGATAACCCCTTTGCACTTACATTGTCTTCATAGATATTCCGGAGTTGGTTAGATATCATTTGATATAGAATGTATCTAAAGATTTTTTGGATATCTGATTGGGGCCCCAATGTCCGGGGCCCATCGATCATGGTCGTTGGCGGGGCCTGTAGCATTTGCTACCCTTGCTGCGTGGCTAATCCGCCACTGCACCCTGTCCAAGAAAGGAGGAACCAGCTGTAAGAAAACATTAGACTTATGCTTTTATGCTACTCAGTGAAGATGTAGTTTTCTAATGGTGAAAGAATTTTTTGAAATTGGTCAAGTAATATTTGAGTTAAACCGTAACATACAAACAAACAAAAATTCTTTATAATATTAGTTAGTTAGCCCATTGTGTCCTACTGCTGGGCGAAGGCCTCCCTCTACCTTTTCCACCCACGTCTATTCTCAGCCATTACGGGCCAGTCCCTGCGGTAATCGTCCAGCTCGTCCCTCCAACTTCGCCTTGGTCTGCCACGATGTCGCCTTACATTCAATGGGACCCAAAAAGTGAATCTTATTGCCCACCGCTCATCTGATGTCCGGCCCAATCCGACTTCAGAATGGCGGCTTTTTAGGTCATCATCTTTTATCTTCGTTTTGGCGCGCAGTATTGTGTTCATTACGCGATCGGAAATTCGAACTCCCAGGATACTACGCTGACAAACCTCGAGCCTGGACCTCTGTTGAAGTGTCACAGACCAGGTTTGCGCTCCGTACATCTAAGTATAGGGAGAATGCACATGTCCATAATTTTCCGTTTCAGGCATACCTAGCGGGATATTAGTTAAGAAAAATTATAAATTATATTTATTTATCATACTACCTAATCGTTGAGTTACCGTTCTTTGTCAATGTTTTTTCATAAACATAAGAAGCCAAAGCCATGCCTTTCCAATGAGTCAAAGGAAATGGCACACATGGCTATAATGTAATTCATAATGTTTCGTTTATTGATAGTAAGAGCTTATCAGTCGAGAGTTTCTGTCATTGATAGCGATAGAACGCGAACGTTTGAGACAGGAGACGCCGTGTATGTAATGCCGTGAGAAACACACCGGACTTTCATAACACATACATTTCATAACACACATAAGGCGCCTAGAGTGCGTCTAATGAAAGCACGACCTGGAGATTTTTCTTAAATTTAATTGGCAACATTATGCAGCCGCAATTGTAGGAAATAAAAAGAATTGAAGTATCAAGACATGATTTTCCTACTAGTTAGTAATACCACATACAAAATTGTTGGATTTAACCTCTTTTTCGCAGGTCGCGCTTTCATTAGACGGATTATAAGATCGTCACCTTACACTTCAGTTAATTATTCTAGCAGATAACCAAGTAGCTTATATTTAATTACTTTTCTTTTATAACCGTTATGACAAATCAGCTTATTTATGATCTAAATAGTTTTTCTGAGTCAGAGTCTAAAGTCTGCAATGTTGAGGATTGTAAACAACTTCTTCCTTCTGAAAACATTAACCTTAAAATTTATTATTATTATTAGGCCGCCAAAAATCCGGGTCGCTAATAAAAGTGTGATAATTTCATAAATACCTTTTTCTGTTTTCGAGCAAAACCTTCAAAAGGTGCCCAGACTTCAATTGATAGGTCCGGGGAAACTTCTTAAAGACCTACATAAGATAACTTCTTTTAAACCTACATAAGACAAAATTGCGCAACTGTCGCATGTTGAACATGGTTGATTAAATACTAAAGTCTGTTTTTTAATCTCTGAGACTAAAATGACATTAAGTACTTGGGTTGTCACACTTGTCACAACACAAAGAGATCATTACTATTGTAAGTTTGACATTTGCCTGTGTCAATTTAGTCGCAAGGATTAAGACCTGACTTTAAAAGAAAATAAGATAAAAAAAAACGCTTATGTATTCATTCATATTTTGATGTTTGTTCTTTACGTATATACAGGAAAAGTTTTTAACCACTGCGTAAATTTTTTTGGTGGCTCAGAGTAAGTAATAGAACACAAGTCGATCTTCAAGGTTAAGCAACGCTTGCCAAGGTTGGTCTGTGGATGGGTGACCATCTTAACATAACGAGTTTCCTCCGTGCCTGGAGAACGTGTCGGACCAGTAGTTCCAGAGATTACCCCTTACATACAAACTTACAAACTTACAAATTTTACCTCTTTATAATATTATACTCCGTCGGTTTAGGTAGTTAACTAAATGTAAACAATCTTGGCATGTCTTTTTATCAAAAAGTTGTCTATAAATTGTATGTAAAAATCTTTGCAAATAGGTATTTACCTAAATCGATGTTAGCTAATAAACTAAATTTAAATAATCTTTGTGTATATTATATACGACCTCTTTAATATAAAAAGACATACAAAGATTGTTTACCTTTAGTTAACCACCTAAACCGACGGAGTATAGAACAGAAGTATAGATGAATATTGCGTACATCTTTTGTTATAGATCCTAAATAAGTAAATGAGTCATCTGTAACATATTACAGTTTCACTAATTTAGCTTAAAGCTATATAACTTTTTGTAGACGGGAAATCATCTAACCTCTTATCCCCCGCCGGGACGGAGAAAGATATATTATGTTCCTTCTTTGCTTGTAAATAGAATAGAGCAATATAGAACAACTTTCAAGTTTATAAATTTATTACTGTAAGTACAAACTAACAAGCTCACAGCACACACTACACGACACTTAAGTATACAGATCTTTTCAGACAAACATAGGTAGACTGTAAGTAGCTGACACACCCACTAACCGAATACACCAACGGCCTGTGGACATATTGTAACATATGAACTAGGGAAATAAACATCTTTCTATTCTATTCTATTTGCCTTGCGTTCCAGGACCGCGAGGTTCCCTTTCAGACAACCCATGGCCCTACTAGGCTTCGACTTGACTGACATGTCTGACTCACTACACGCTGCCGAGGACTCGTACTCGGTCCGGACAGTTACGGGACGGTCGGATTACCCATTGTTCGCCGATTTTCGGATCCAGGCTTTCAATTTCACCAATTTCAGTTTCACCACAATCTTTTTTCAACGCTGCATTCGGCAGAAGAGACGAGAAAGAGACGTCGACCACGGTAGATTCGGGCTTGCTTCATCTATCCCATTATTAATAGGTCGTATAACCTATTCACACTGAGGAGCTCGTGGCTAGATAATAACAGCCGCACAGATCGATCTTCAAGGTTAAGCAACGCTTGCCTAGGTTGGTCTGTGGATGGGTGACCATCTTAACATAACGAGTTTCCTCCGTGCCTCGGAAAGCACGTTAAGCCGTTGGTCCCGGCTGTCATTTGGAGATCTTTGGCAGTCGTTACGGATAGTCAGATGCCAGTAAATCTGACTCCAGTCTTGGCATGAAGTACCGTGTTACCCCAGTGAATGGGTTGTGGAGGTCTGGTAGGCAGCCGCTCCTCGTAAAATACTGGTATTCAGCTAAATCCGGCTTGACTGGAAGCCGACCCCAATATAGTTGGGAAAAGGCTAAGCAAATGAAAAAAAAATGATAACCTATTCACACTGTAGGTACCTGATACCTTCCAGTGCATTAACCTACGCAATTACCACTCCAAACCTTTAGAGTTCCGTCGGTCAACCGTTCGGCGTGCTAGAAGCTAACTGCATCTTTTCCAAGTTGTGTTTTTCATGTTTAGGCCGACTTTAGTGCTCCTACCAATCCTTTCATTCTGCTACTCCAATCTTCACTTTCCTGCCTTTTTCCCAAGTCACTGAAGGTAAGCGCCACACGGCTTCGTTCATCTATCACCAATTCCCTTTTCTTTCATATTAACCGTAGATAATCATAATCTATCCCTATCTCTCTATTTACGACTTTACGTAAAATTTAACATCTAGGTACGTACAAAATTATATCGCCGAAAAAAAAGGAAGAGGTTAATAAACATTGAGGATTGTCCTCCTTTTTTTGAAATCGTTTAAAAATGTACTCTCAATTGTCAATTTATTTAAATCTCTACTTAGGTAATCTAATGAATGAACAAATAGTTGAGTTCATCCATTATGTGTCGCCTTTAATGAATTTTCATGACATGATGACTAAGCTAGGCCACTTGCAGTAGCGTATTTACATACTTACTCGTAATATACACACTTGTGTATTCCTCGTATTCTAGGTAATATGTGTCACAATACTCGTATTTAAGTACCTGCTCATGTGAATCTAAACCACATGTATACATATCAACCTACTTATTAATTGTGAAGACCTTCCACTTTCTATATTACCAGACACTTATATTTCAAGTCACTGTTACTCATGTTTGTTGTAATGTATTTAAATATTTTGTTATACTAATCAGTCTATAATCAACGAAAATATGTGGTATCAGTTTAGTCATAAAATAATTTGTTCGATGCCTTTATTACACATCCTCATTCCTAAACACTAAGTAGGTACAAGACTTATTAATAATAACACATAGATAAGGAATATTTCGATAGATGCTATCTTATCGCGTTGCTCTCGTCATAGCGTGGCACGGAAATTCTCTATAATACCTATCTATGTGTACAAATACGGACTCAGATCGTTTTATGAAATTCCCTACATACCACGGGGAGATAAGTCTTGGGTTCAATCATGGAGTGAATCAACACGTTTGATGAACATATTTTAGTTTTAGCCAATTTATGTAGCTACGGTCTGTCTATGAGTTTGATTTATTGATAGGAACAGCAAGTACCTACTTAACGTCTGTATTTTAATCTGAGACCAAAATGACATTATGTGGGTTGTCACCAACGACCATACAGTTTGGTCGTTGGTTGTCACAATCACAACACAAAAGGACTGGCATAATTATTATTGTAAGTTGAGGTTTGCCTGTGTCAATTTAGTCTCAGGGATTAAAAAACAGACTTTAGGTACCACTCCAACTTACTTATAGCTAAACTGATAGGTATATTTTATCTCCACATTCTTATTTTGATTCAGCAGTCTTGCTAATACTCGCTGCTAGTGCGAATGTCGAAATGAAAGGTCCTCATTATGAGCTATCCATGTTGAATATTTTGTTCAGAAATGCTATAGGATAGTGCGGGTGACAGTTGTCGAATTAATACAATGTACCTAATCCTTTTCTCTCATCTTAGAGATGCATATTTTTGTCCTTCTACCCATGCTACTCGTATGTAAAAATAGTATATTTCATTACAAGTGCGGAAAGCCTGTCATTGCAAAGAGTCTCGACAAATGTTAACCCGAGCCGAGGCGCAGCCGAAGGTGAGGGTTGACAGTCGGAACAAGTTGCAACCAAGCCACTTTTTGAGCAACTGTATTAAAAAGACCTTATCAGCGATTCGGCTTCACAAAGTTAGGTTTCCGGTTTTAATTAATAAAGCATATTTTGGCTTTCTGTATGTATACAAGTATATATTTATTAGTGTATTTTTTTTAGTGTATTTGTTTGTATATCTTTAGTTCATGAATCCCCGACCGGTTTCATGCGACCGCGCTGTTATTGTTTTACTATTGTGTCACGTTTCTGCACCACCCTAAGGTTGACTCGACTGGTAGTAAATGCCTTAGGCATTAAGTTGTACTGTTAAGTAGTGCATAAAGTTTTTATAGTAAATAAGTAATTTAATAAGGAATAATGCACTCTTATTCTCTTCCTACTGCAGCTCCAAGCGACGGGGCAGATGGTCTTCACATCGCTCGGCCTGGCGCAGTACTTCTGCGTCATCGACTTCTTGAGGGGGCTGCCCGTTCTAGTTTATATTAGAGTTCTTTATTTCCACAGTAAGTACAGCTAAAACCTAAAAACGCTTAATTTGAGCTATAAGTAGTGACTTTATCAACGATGAAAAGATCATAATATATACATATGTATAATGTGGAGATGAAATACAACAATAAATGAAAACGCTGACAATATTATACCCTTCATTATGAATAACTTTTAGTATGGGATAACCCGAAAATCGCGAAAAAAATAAGCTGTCCCGTACATTTTGTCGACTTAAGCAAACATAAATGTATCAATTGTTTTTTTTTGTGATTTAAAGCTTGGTCCGATACTAAAAGTTATTCATAACGACGAGTATTGTACGTATTTTCATTTATTATTGTACTGGCTTTTATATTGTCATCCGCACATTGTTTAATTTTAATAAGAAACTTTTTATCGCCTCACTCTATTCTAAAACTATCATATCTTTGTTAGAGGCAATATAAATAATATATGTAAATCCTCAAAGTCGTAATATTTTAGGTTGTTTGTTTCAGACCCTAGCAGCTGCGGCGCCACAGTCAACATCGGAGAATTCATCGACAGTATCGCCAACCAGGCGTTTATTTTGTTTAGAAAGGAACCATTCACTGTGTTCAGGACTTTCGTCATCAACTGCACGAGCCTCGGATTGAGCATATTTTGGCTGATAAGCAGTGTGATTATTATAAGTAAGTTAAATCGCCCGCACTAATTGGTCTGTACTTCAAAGAGCTTTAGTCTCCACTGGGAGACTAGAGTTCCATTGGAGTAACAGAAATACCCGTTGCCTGTACGTTTAACAATTTTCTTTTTTGGATTTTATGACTTGGTCTTATGGACCTTTAAGGCAAGACTTATTACTTATAGACTTACACAGTCATTCTTGCATGTAGAAAATTTAAAAAAAATCGCATAGGTACTTATAAATGTTACAAATTGTCTATATCTAATGGCACAAAAAATGAAGAAAAGGTCTTTAAAACTTTCTTATCACTATATACGGTTATTCATCGTCTATCTGATGCTATTCAGTAAAATAATAATCTGTTACTACATCCAGAGAAGTGAACAAGGCGATCTCTTCTTGATACTGTTACCAAAAAAGTAGTTACATATATATTATATCGAGCCATTTGGATGGCGGTACTGAACTAAGAGCTACTAAAGCCTAATATGTATCTGGATCTAGTGGTCGCAAGAGCGTAGGGTCCTGGGCTCAATTCCCGGGTCGGGCAAAAAGTGCTATTGGGTTTTTCTTTGCTATTTGGGTTTAACTTTGAAACTCAAGTTTGAAAGTTAGTGGTGTGATATCCCCGTGCCTCGGAAAGCAAGTAAGCCGTTTGTCCTGCGCCTGATCTCTCTGCGCTCGTGTTGGATTGCCGTCCCATCGGACTATGAGAGTAAGGGAACAGAGAGTGCACCTGTTTGCGTACACACTTGTGCACTATAATAATATCTCATGCGTACTTAGCCGATCTCTGTTGAGATTCTAGATATGTTGGTATCTCTCAGTATTGTAGATATTTAATATAATCCACGTTATTTACTTTAGTGGGTGGAGCACGGGACAAGCAGACGAAGTGCATGCGATGGCCGTGGATCATCACCAGCGCGGCGGTCTGTGCGCTGGACTTGGTAGCCTCCGTCACATATGCCAACGACTCATTTCATACGAGGGTGAGGAATATTACTAAACTAGCGACCCGCCCCGGCTTCGAACGGGTGCAAATTTATCAGTATTACTCTACTATAATTATTATGTACTAGCTTTTACCCGCGGCTTCGCTCCCGTCAAATGACTACCCTACATATCCTACGCTACCCTACCCTCCCTTCCCTACCTACCCTACACTACACTACCCTACACTACCCTACACTACCCTACACTACCCTACACTACCCTACACTACCCTACACTACCCTACACTACCCTACACTACCCTACACTACCCTACACTACCCTACACTACCCTACACTACCCTACACTACCTAACTTTTTTTTTTAGAATTTTTCTCTCCGTAAGAACAATCATTGAACTTCAAGGAACATTTAAAAAAAAAATCAGCCAAATCGGTCAAGCCGTTTTTATGTTATGTCGTGACAACGGAAAACGGGTTTCATTTTTATATATATAGATATATTATACATATAAACCATCCTCTTGAATCACTCAAGACAGACAGACAAAAGGTTTATTCCAAGTCTATTTAGCGCTTGTATAGATAGACCTAGACAATTACTCTACGTTAGATTCGATTCAGCCAAGTTCTTTCATTAATCTATTTAGCTAAATCAATTGCTGTTCGTTAGCCTCGCTGAAACTCGAGGACGGCTGAACAGATTTATCTTATCTTGGTTTTGAAAAGTTCGTGGAGGTCTAGGCAAGGTTTAAAAAGTGCAAAAAATTAGAAAAAAACATGCTGCTGTACGAAGTCTGCCGGGTCGGCTAGTTTGATATAATTATAATTAATATACATATAAGGCTTTATTATAGCTTGCTATTTGTAATCCAAAACGCAGACTCTTAGCGACATGATGGACTTCGTGGGAGGGCAAGTGAATGGACTCGGAGGGGTCGAGCTGGACACCTCCTGGACCTCCTGGATCATGGTGCTCCTGTACTCTCGCCTCGTGCTGCTCTTCATCCTCAACATCGTCCTGATTGTCGTCGTCATCGTCGACTGCAACATTAAGAAGGAGCCGCCAGTAACTGAGAGTGATGTAAGTATCTATTGGAAGTGGAATATAGATCTCATTTCAGAATTCTTGCCTTAGTAAGTTTAGGCGTGAAATTAGGTCATAATTTAAGAAATTTATGGATTTCATTGCTCTAAGTTTTACTGATTTTTTACTAAATTCCCTATAAATCTTGTTTCGTTTCATAAGGATTTAAAAACGGGCCCCTAATCCTGATGCACACTAGAAAGATACACGATTCAAATATGCATTTATTTTATCAACTTCATTGCTTTGTTCGCCCATTCCATGTGCTGTGACCAAGTCTTCCATAGCTCCATGCACTGGCCACCGAGATCGTGTAACTTAGCTAGGCCTGCAGAAATTTTAGGGACATACCCCCAACTCAAGGCTTAGCCAAGTTACAACCGAATCTCTTTCTACAACAGGATGTAGCGATGAACATTGTAGAAGCGATTGCATTTCGACAACTTGGCTACGACTTTTCTACCTATTCGTTTGTTCTGATCATGTGAATGGGTTCTTTCCCACACACAATTGCCACCCTGAAAGGCAACATACGAGTAACAACTCACGTTCGTAAATGTTGGGCCCATTCACGCTAAGACGTCATCCAAAATTAGTTTACGACGTGCTAACTGCAGTTGAGTTGAGACGAATATTTACTCCAAATTATATTCCACACATAGTTACCTACGAGTGTTATCAATTGCATAAAACAAAAAAAGTTGTGACTATGGTCTATCGGTTTAGGTGGTTAACTGAAGGTAAACAATCTTGGTATGTCTTTTTATATCAAAGAGATCGTATATAATATACACAAAGATTATTTAAATTTAGTTAATTAGCTAATATCGATTAAGGTAAATACCTAGTCGCAAAGAGTTTTACATACAATTTATGGACAACTTTTAGATAAAAAGACATGCCAAGATTGTTTACATTTAGTTAACTACCTAAACTGACAGAGTATAGTAGTCACAACGTTAGCCCTGCCTTAGTCCATTCCGATCATGTGATGTAGTTTTTCCTAAAACGTTGGTTTTCTCCATGTAACACACAGCGAATCTACCCAACGAAAAGAGCGGGAGAAGTCATGTTGCTGATTTCCTGACCTCAAAAAAAATTTACTAGAAAAATCCTGAAAAAGTCTATCCAAATCACCGTTGTTAATAACAACACCTGTAGTTAACTTAGGCCTTAAGTATAGTTACTTCTCTTCCAGTTCATCGAAGCCCCGCGCCCGGCACCAGTGCAGGCTCAAGCTGCTCCTCAAACGCCGGTTCCTGTGCCAGTGCCCACGACGGTGTCCACAGGCGTGCAAGCAACTCCTCCGCAAGAACGACGCACTCCCACTATCATCACCACCGATGAAGTCAGCGACAGAGATGAGGAACTCGCCAGCTTGCCCAGTGAAAGGATCACGACCAGGATACCTCGCGCTGGACTCAGCCGTTCCTTCCGGCGGATGAAGGCCTTCCTCTTCAGAAAGTCACCTTCACCTGAGGTTCATGTTCGAGTAATTAGATCCGATCCTGACTCGTTGCAAGCATCGCCTGAAAGGTGGGTTTGTTTCTTTAAGTTAATAGTACAACTCGGTCACATTAACTTGGCGTCATATAATGTCCAAAAACAATATAACAACAACAGAAAAGCAGCCAAATTATCGACGCGCATATCGGAAACAAAGATGCTGACCATACTGACACTTGCCGGGCGAGCTAAGGGAATGCGGGGGGAAGCAGGGGGAACGCTCGCAATACAGAGATGCGTCAAGTTAATGTGACCGGATTGTACGAGTATAGTCAGTGCTTCTTAAGGTATGATTCCGAACTCGGCAACAAGCAGCAGTGCTGCCGCCGCAGTGCTGCCACTAAGGTGCTGCGCAGCAGTGCTGCCTGCCGCGCTGATTCCGAGCAAGGCGGCAGTGTCGCTCTGTTCCCTTCTGAATCTGAGAAATTCATCCTTTTCTAGTTGTTGTTACGGCGGCAGACGCGTCACTACTGGTCCGTCGCGGCGGTAGGGCGACACTGACGCGCAGCTGTGCTGCCGCTACATTGCTGTCGCGACATTGCTGCCTAGCTCGGAATGTAATCTCATATATGTCAATAGAAATTGTACGGGGACTAGTAGTATCGCGGCAGCACTGCTGCGGCAGCATTGCTGCGTGCAGCGTGGTTCGGAATCGTACCTTTATTGTCTGAGCCACATTTCTCTCTTTATATTTCTAAGATGGGTCAGGTAACATAGGGCACATATCGTACTTGTGAAGTTGGTAATGGGACATATCTTTTAGGTAAAACTGTCTCTGCAGATGAGGCTTCCCTGGTAGCTTATTAATCGCATTGTTATTTCACTTTTTTTATAAATTTTACTTTTCGTTTTCTTCCTGACATTTTTTTTGCAATAGTTTTACTGTATTCATGAATACAGCTAACTTCATTAGCAAATTATTATTGTTAGATGATCATGGTCTGGTAGGCAGCCGCTCCTCGTAAAAACGTACTCGTGGTATTCAGCTAAATCCGGCTTGACTGGAAGCCGACCCCAATATAGTTGGGTAAAAGGCTAGGCAGATGATGATGATGATGAATCATGCCATTGATTACTAGATTTACATACACTTGCGAGCGTCAACTCAACGTACAAGTGCCGCACTTGTAACCTGGAAAAACACATCTGCAGTAGCGTAGACCAGTCATATGCTCTCCATTCTTTTCATACCTAATAATATTGAAATATGAAAATATGGTAACTCCGTGGGTAATACTCTTCCAGACAGACTGAGCTGTTACTTTCACATTTATAATACTAATATCTACCTATGAATTTGTATTTGAAGGTAGAATAATTGATATTGTTGTTGAACTAAATATCAATAACTATCTACTATTATTCATGGAGCGATAATGGGGGATTTGATTAGACGCTTTGTTTTAGTGATAATAACGGCTAGGTTAGTAAGTACCACTACATGTGATATACGAGTATGTAGGTACGAGTACAACATATAATAAACGCACATTTTAAAATCTAATAACCAAGAATAACTCTACAATAAAAAATGCTTATTTTGATAAACACTTGATAAATTTTGAAAAAAAAAGTACCTTTTGCATAAAAGTATTTCAGGGGTTTACAAGGCAGTGCATCATTTCAGTCACATGTATAAGTAATTTAATTACTTAGTTCATGAATCCCCGACCGGTCCTATGAGACCGCGCTGTTATTGTTTTACAATTGTGTCTCGTTTAGCAGGTAGGTATGTGATAGGTTAATCGAAAACTTGCATCACTTGCCCAGAGGGCCTAATGCGAGTATTTTAACAAAATGTTCGGTAATGTTCGTTATTGTCACAAGAAAATTCGCACTATGGCCACAGATTTGTAAGAGAGGCTATGAAAACAACAAAGACAACATAGGGGGTGGCGAGATGACTGTGATTCAGATCGCTAGTCGATCGATGCGTTTGTTCATCAGGTTAGGCTATGGCTATGGATAGCTAGTAGACTGCAACATATACATGATATACTCTTATTTATTTATCTAGATATATCTCTAAAATAAATCTAGAGTTCGTACATACTGTATCTAAAGGCATTCAACTTAATGAATGACCAATAAGTTCTCTTACTCTTTGATGGTGTATGCATGATATCATTCAAATAACTGGAAACCCTCCTGCACTAGAATACCTTTCACAACGAGGATAACCAGTAGATAACTCTGTGTATACTGGTTTAGAATTACCATGATCATTTCGGCTGAAAGAAGTCAGCTTTTGGCCTTAATACTAAACAACATCACATCGACTGAACCATTGTTGCTTCAGTGAAATTTCCCCGACCTACACCAGGTTGTCAGTATCTTTTGTGGGAGGCCTTCGATCCTGCTTGCCTATTTCATTTTGCAATAATATTTTAAATCCGTGAAACGGCAAACCGGCATGTCCTAGAACCAAAAATTCGAAGACATGTGACATCCACCAAACCGCACTGTGTATTAAGGCCCATTCTCTCTCCTAGAGAGGAGGTCTGAGTCCCAGCAGTGGGAACATTATAAGGCTGATGCTATGCTCTGCTACTTCAGATCACCCCGTGCCCAGCACGCCGACGTGGACTTGGACAAGAAGCGGACGGTGAACTTCCCGGAGAGCCTGATGTCGCTGCCGCAGCGGCTGGAAAACATCATCGCGGAGCAGCAGCGGCGCCTGGACCGCGCCGTGGTCGACACGGGCCGCGCCTCCCCGCCGCGCGCCTCGCAGTCGCTCCCCCAGCTCGCCACCGCCGCCAGCCAGCCCGACGGACGAGGGTATGACACACGACATCAGGCCGCACTCACTCCATCATGCCCACATGCACCAATGTGTGGATCGGTCTTGGCCCGATACTGGGCATAAAAAGACCGATCCACATATTGGAGTATTGGATTTAAGACTATAACTTGGAGCCAATATAATATCCAATGTGTGACGCCGTCATCAGGCGTACGGCCAAGTCTGATATTCCCTCTCGCTCAACGAGGACTAATTTATTGGCTACCCACTGCAAAAAGGATTATCAGGAATATTAAAATCGAAAATCGTCAAACGGAATTGGGGTCGAGTTGTTATAAATGTATAAAAGTGAAAAATAAACCATCTGAGATACGCCGACTTTGAGATACGACAAAGTTTTTTTTAAACGATCTGATGTATGTTAAATTTATAGTTTCTATGGAGTTTTTATTGCTGTCTGAGGATAGTATGAAGCTTTGTTTAGTACAAAAACTTCAGATAATGTAGGAATGGAGCAAAATTTCCCTTGAAATACAATAAACGCAGAAATACTACTCAGGCATGCCTGCCTCATTCCTTATGAAAAGTAATCAAAACCCCTTATTTTGAATGGATCATAACTGTCTCTATCGTTATCATTTCAGTCTGCATGAGTCTTCTGTCTCGCTTCGAGACTTCTTTGGTAAGAATATTTACTTGTAATATCGGTCACGTACATCTGCTGGATCATCTTTCTCAATATTTTATTGACTTTTTCACCATGCAGTGCAGGCTATTGCTTCTCATCAACTTTCCGACAAGATATTCACCGCATTTGGATGCTCATTCCTGATTGTCTGCTACTGCGTCATATCTTTCAATGCCTTTCTGTTTGTTTGTTTCCTGACATCATTTTCCAATTAAATTGCATCCTTGAACATTCGGTGTCGGGTCATCGGTTTG
Organism: Mythimna separata; assembly: GCA_030763345.1. NCBI lineage: Eukaryota > Metazoa > Arthropoda > Insecta > Lepidoptera > Noctuidae > Mythimna > Mythimna separata. Next base: position 11,504,021 of record CM061167.1, on the reverse strand, counting down.
TGCTATTGGTAGGTGAATTTGTAGGGCCGGAGTACGAAAGCTTGCGTCTACTTTGCGTCCACATCGGACTAATCGTTGAATGGATTCTTTTGTGGTGGTGCGTCCATTATATCTGCAACTTTCACGTGTATTCCGTTTGTCGTATAATTTTAAGCTCCTTCTGTAATTTTGTATGGTGTTAGTACAACGGAGAGCAGAGTATAATTTAGTATCTATCTATTGTTCACCATTCGGAATACCAAACGTGGCGGTCAGCTTACAGACGATCCACAGAAATATTAATAAGTACGATCCATCAGATATGGATCACTAGACGTATTTGTATGACTTGAAATACATATAATACTACAAAAATCCGTTTGATACGATACGATTCGTCCGATGCGGTAGTAAAGATTTCGAGCCTTTAAAAGTGCAGCCAGATCGTGATTGATCGACGAAGTTGATATAATTTAGAGACAAGTGGTAAATTCAGTGCCACGTGGCCCGATTAAACGTTGGTCCTTCGAGCCGGATGCACCCACTGTCGCTCCACTCAAACTGGGTGAGGTTTACACCGGTGCAAGCTATCCTCAATAAAATATACAATGTGGATATGACAACACGACAATAAATGAAAACACTGGCAATACTCCTCATTATAAATAACTTTTAGCATGGGACCAACTCTGTTTCGCGATTTCATTGTTGGTCCCATACTTAAAGTTACTCATAATGATGACTATTGCTGGTATTTTCATTTATTGTCGTATTGTCATATCCACATTGTATAGATATTAGTATATTGAGGGAACAGTCGTCGTCGATCAACCACAGTCTAGTTACTAACTACTTACAACTTATAAGGGAGTTTAAAGATTAATACTAGATGCCTAATGCAAGTTGGTGTGTGTTGTGCAGACGACGCGGAACCACGGCCGAACTCCAGGGGCAGCTTCCCTGGGCGTATATACCGGCGTCCTCGCACCGCATGCGGGACCAACTACCTCCGGACGAAGACCTCCCGCCTGTCCCCCTACCGGACTACACCGCCCTCCAGTCCGTTAGAAAAGCATGTAATTATTCATCTATTTAATATTTTAAATTAATTAATTGTCATCATTGTCCTGCATGTACCCAACCTTCATAGTTTTATTATATTTTCTCATCCTCATCATCCTGCCCTAGTCCCGTTTTATTTAGGGTCGGCGCAACATGTTTTTTTCTTCCATTCTATGCTGTCATTCGTCATGCTATCACTAACTCCCTTTTCTTCACTTCTCACGCAATCCATCCATCTTTTCTTTGGCCTCCCTCTCCCTCTCCATCCATCCACATGCAACTCTATTGGTGGTTATTATTAAAATTACCACCAATAATAACCCTTTGTACGCATCTTCCAAACAGATAGCCCTCCTCCACATGCGCAAACGCATTCATATATATAATTAACATCACAATCATTTGTTAAAATATTTAAATGTTGTGCAGTTTTATCACAAGTGGGTGATAAAACTGGGTAGTTCGTTCTTACCCGGGACATCCCTAGGTTTGTCGTTTTATTAGCATCGCTGCTGACGACGAAATGTCTAGTAATCGTAGTCTGTACTCATGTTACACATGTTTTCGCACTTCAGAAATCTGCTATACTTAGTGCCCTAGGTAAATACGTTAAAAGCGCAAAAATTGACGCAAAAGAATGATTTTTTCTAATCGTTAGATTTGTTTCATAATTATAACCATAGGTTTTCAAAAGTACCGATGAGCAACAAGTTTAATGAATTTTACTTTTTTTCCAGCCGTCCATCGAGCCGCATCCAGTTTAAGTTCTCTAACACAAAAGAAAGACTATGTGACGTCATCACGATCTGTGCGTTGTGAGTATTACACATACAAGAAGACTTAACCATCAGTAAATCCCCATCTCTTGGCAAGTAAGCCCATCACACCTTTTGCTATAGTCCGTCTAATGAAAGCGCGACCTGAGAAAAAGAGGTTAAATCCAATAATTTTGTATGTGGTATTACTAACTAGTAGGAGAATCATGTCTTGACACTTCACAATTTATTTTATTTCCTACAATTGCGGCTGAACAATGTTGCCAATTAAATTTTTAAAAAAAACTCCAGGTCGCGCTTTCATTAGACGCACTCTATTTTTTCAGTTTATTTATACAGGTTGAGATGGAACTCATATGTACTTTCTTCTAGAGAAACTCTAGCCAGAACTGAGTACGGCAAGTTGGAAGAAACAGAATTTACTTGACTTTTCATTGCCAAGTATTACCTGCTCGTAACTTACGTATCGAATATTCACTAAGATGTGTTTCATTATTTCAGACTATGTATGTTTATGGAAATATACTTACTATTGAGTTCAATGTCAGCCGGTATACAAACATTTTTTACTATATTAAAAATTCAATACGTATTTAATTTTATGCTATTTCATATTAACGTAGGTATGTACTTAGATAATATGTCTATAAAAAAATTCGCGATAGTTTCGGCTGCAGATACAATCTGGTTACATTAACTTGACGCCTCTCTGAAATGCGAGCAGCCCCCTACTTCTTCTTCTTTGTTATCGATACGCGCGTCGATAATTTGACTAGTTCTCTGTTGTTGTTATATTGTTTTTGGACATTATTTCATCGTTAATGTGACCGAGTTGTATATATGCTCCACCGTGGAAAGGATGGGCGCCGTCATAGCCGCTCTTCAAATTGAGGGCCGAGCCTGAGTCGTCAAAGACGCGAACTGTTTCACGCGCGTCTCAAAGAGATGTCAGTAAAACCATTAGGGCAGTAAGGCCGAAGCCTAGTGCAAGACAAAGATCCTTCTTTTAAAATATAGGAATGGGTTTTAATCAGTAAAAGTCTAAAAGGATCTCCCACTCCACTGAATATGAGACACGGTCCCCTAACCCTAAGAGTTTTTTTTAGGGTAGGTGGAATAGTGCGTGATGGGTGGATTACTAAACCACCTATCCTAAAAACCCGGGAAAAAGGAGTGGGAAGTTGTTTTAGACTTTTACTGATTAAAAGGTTGCGGTTTAGAAAGGATAATGGGCAAATTGTCCCAAGTGTTGTAGCACTTTGTGTGATATATCAATTTGTAGATATCGTTTAGAGGAACAAATTATTGTATGACCACGAAGCTGGATTCCGCGTCAGAAAAAACTTACAGGTGTTTAACGTTTCTTTAAAAAAAATTAAAAGTTAGCGTTATTTATGGTATTTCATTAGAGATATAGAAGAAGAGCTCTGCATATGGCCTTTTTAGACCTGCAGAAGGCCTTCTACTGTATACTTTGGCAGTCCATCTGGTGGACACTCTGCTTCAAGGGCGTTCCCGAGGCCTATGTTGACAATATCAGATATATGTACCGCGATCCCGTGTCCTCTGTCCAGACCGCTGTTGGTGAATCCAATGTTTTCCCAATATCTGTTGGCGTTCACCAAGGTTCAGTTCTTAGCCCTTTCTTGTTTAACGCTGTGCTCGCTCTAGTTACGACTAACATCCAAGATTAGCCTCCATGACTAATGATGTATGCCGATGACATCGCCCCCCTCGTTAATCAGAACAAAGCTCATCTTGAGCGCAAAGTCAACATTTGGAAAAACACGCTGGAAAACGGTGGTCAGGAACTAAACGTGGCGAAAAACGAGTACATGTCCTGTGGTAGCACGGATGCAAACATTATCCGAATAGGTTCGGATTTGATCACAAAGTCCGATACGTTACGGTATCTTGGATCCGTGCTGCACAAGTCTGGCAACGTGCATGACAATGTCCAAGCACGTATAGGCGCGGCTTGCGCAAAATGGCGCGAGGTAACGGGCAGATATAGAAATGCATCATACGGCCTGTCCTCCTGTACGGTGGCGATTGTTGACCAGTATTAAGCAGACACACTCAGGAGCTTTGTGTCATGGAGATGAAGATGCTGAGGTGGATGAGCGGCGTAACCCGATCCGATCGCATACGCACATCATTCATCCGGGTAGTGTTGGTGTTTGTGACGTGGGTAAAAAACTGCAAGAGTGTCGTTTGCGTTGGTATGGCCACATCATGCGCCGTCCTATGGAGTACGTCGGTCGGAGACACATGAATATGGCTGTCCTTGGGGCTAGGTTCCGTGGTCGCCCTCACAAGCGCTGGCTGGACGTCGTCAAGTCCGACATGAGAGCCAATGGCCTGACTGAAAAGGATGTCGAAGATCGGGCAAAGTGGAGGAAAGTCAGCCAGAAGGCGGACTTAAGGCCAGGTGGAAAAAGATATATTAGTAAAAACCAACTTGACAGGTAGAAACGCTTTGCCACAGCTTTAATGTTCATGTTTGACAGGTAATGGACATGTAAGGCTGATGATTTTCAATGCCCCGCAAGATTTTTGGATGCTGTAATTCTGATTGACCATAACGAATAAGTAAGATAATCCATTTTGTAGGTTAATGTAAATTGTGAAAAGTATGTGTAATTATGACAGATACTAAAATAATGGTTAATAAAAATGGTTTTCTCATTTTTTATCCTTTACCGTAATACATATAAAACACTAGCATAGCAATAAAGATGTAGGACAAACATCCTACTAAAAGCGGATGGTTTTTTTTAGCTTGTTTTCAAAAATATTTTTTCCTTACTTGGACATCACTTAGAGTAAAAAGGAGTGAATATATGTAATAAGGGGAACACGTACAACATTTGACTACATATCATATATTGCTACAACGGTTGGGACAAACTCCATACAAATCTGCCCATCATCCTTTGCATTTTGTTGCCATGACAGTCTAGTCGACGCTATGCGTGCCTAGCGTCTTTGTACGGACGTCCTCTGTTTTCCAGAAAGGCGAAGGAGGATTTGTAAAAAAATATTCATGTTAACACGACTCCTTTTTTTTCAGCAGCGTTAAATCAAGCCGATGTCCTATACTAAAGTAAGAGTTGTCTACGGAAGATTTCTACATGAAGTTTTTTTTTAATAGAACTGTTGAAACAATCTCAGATTTGTGCATATATTCACTACAGTCATCAAAATGAGCAATGTTTGTACGATTTGAGTGTTCGTCATAGGTAGTCGGTATTGTAATATTTATTATTATTTGATTACGAATTTATATTTATAAATTTAGTTAAATCATTTTTATGCCAAACATGAACCGATGAATGAAAATATCGTGAGGAAACCAGCATGCTCCATTTTCCATGTCTTCAGTTTGTGATTTAGTAAATTAGTTTGTATATCTAGGTATCTATTAGTATTTGTTAATTTTTTGTGAACTTACAAAAGTGAATTATTTCCGAGTTGCCCAAAAATAATAATTATTTTTTTTTCGTTATGTTATGAGTTGTCTTGATTTTGTGGTTGGTATTTATAAAATATATATTTACTAAATATTATATATTAAATATACATTATATTTTCTGGTGCACAAAATCTTAGCTAAACTTGCTGCATTGATGATATATTTCTTTTTGTAAATAACATTTTTAGCTTTAGTTAGCATAAGGAGGTAAATGCAATTTTATTTATTACTAGCTTTTACCCGCGGCTTCGCTCCCGTCAAATGACTACCCTACATATCCTACGCTACCCTACACTACACTACCCTACATTACACTACACTACCCTACACTACCTTACACTACCCTATACTACCCTACACTACCCTACCTACCCTACTTTACCTAACTTTTTTTTTTTTAGAATTTTTCTCTCCGTAAGAACCATCATTGAACTTCAAGGAACATTTTAAAAAAAGAATCAGCCAAATCGGTCAAGCCGTTTTCATGTGATGTCGTGACAACGGAAAACGGGTTTCATTTTTATATATATAGACTAGCAGCCCGTCCCGGCTTCGCACGGGGTAGACAATTATTTATTTTTGGAATTTTTCCCGTCAAATGACTACCCTACATATCCTACGCTACCCTACCCTACCTTCCCTACACTACCCTACCTACCCTACACTACCCTAGACTACCCTACAGTACCCTACACTACACTACGCTACACTACACTACCCTACACTACCCTACACTACCCTACCTACCCTACACTACCCTACACTACCCTACAGTACCCTACACTACACTACGCTACACTACACTACCCTAAACTACCCTACACTACACTACACTACACTACCCTACACTTCCCTACACTACACTACCCTACACTACCCTACACTAAACTACCCTACTTTACCCAATTTTTTTTTTTTTTTTTTTAGATTTAAACTATCCTATCTCTCAAGTTGGATCGAACTGCACATGGTGTGCGAATTTTATTATAATCGGTTAAGTGGTTTAGGAGTCCATTGAGGACAAACATTGGGACACGAGATTTATATATATTAAGATAAGATTTGAATGTGTAAGTAGATTTTATTTAAAGTTACGAGTATGTTGATAAATACAAAGTGAAATGCAATTTGACACTTCGTAATATCTTATTACAAAGTGTAGGTAATAACTGATTTTGAACACAATGCAATATCAGATTATTATATTATACACTTTAAAATGAAAAACGACGCAAATCTAAGTAGAAGAGCTTTCTAATCTCAATGCTTTTTGAGGTAAGAATAAGCTGTTCTACTAATGTTAGCTCTATGATATGTGAATAGGTACCGTCAATCGCACGTAAATTAGTGCGTAGCATTCTACGTTGCTGGGGAAATTAACGTACCTTGAGACCAATAGCGCACTAGCGGCCATCGAGATACACACATTAGTATGAAACCGCCATAGAGCGCGCGCACCTGTGGCCGCTGGCCGCGTGCGGACAACACGCGCGCGCTTTGGCCTGAAAGTCAGATTTTTGCCTTACCGGTCGTGAGACGTGCGGTTGACTTTACCTCTTCGATCACTGATTTAAAAACTTTACCTACATGAAATATATCGTTTAGTTACGTGCTTACCACGTCCTTTATAAATTTTATAATTACAATAAATAATTAGACAAAAACCGTCGTTTTTTTTAGTTTGTGTTGTGAATTTCCGCCTTCTTACCCACCTTATCTTTTGTGACAATCCGCAGACCGTTCTATTTTCCTACATGTAATACGTAAAAGAAGTGTATGAATTAATCATGATTAGATATGCATCATAATAAATTATCGAAGAATTTAATCTTTTGAATCTTTTTTATAGAACTCTAAGAACTCCAAGATCTCTAAATAAATTAAATAGGCGTTGCGTGCGACATACAGCAAAGAAATGATGTGAATAGTGACAGTAATTTTAATGTTATTTAGATATGGCCGTACGTATTGTTGGAGAAAATAAATTGGATACATTCTCGAAGGTATGCTGAACAGGATTCTCGCGAGAGGGATGGCAGGGTACTCCTCCGGGGGCAGGGTGTCCACGACAGACTGCGCGAACATCAGTAACAACATGACTCCAGCTTTAAGATTTTGTCCCGCAGTTTCAGGAGTCAAATTGTCCGACACTGAGTACCAGGTGTACAGGTAGGCCGCAAAGCGCCATCCCCAGTACAGCCACAGCAATACACTCATAACATTTCAGGAACCAGCCGCGATAGCTAAGCCGAAATTAACGTGCAAGCAGAAAATACGACTTAGCAAATCAGTTATTTTTAGATCACCTACTGCTTTTTACATGTGGGTACAGCGACACATCGTTTCAGAAGAATATGTACATATATAGCTTAGTAGGTACAAGACATCTTTGTAAAACATTAAAAGTATTCAAAAATTGTAGTCTGCATGTTTTTTGTGGTAATGACATTATCGATATTGATTGAAGTTGTAGTACCTAACGTCAGATGCAGTGACAGAAGGAAAACTAATACTGACCAAGGAAATTAAATGAACGAGATATTGAAATGCTTACGTCAACCTCAAAAGCGTTTCTAAGTGTAGGTAATGATATCATACTATTATACAGGGTGTTTGGTTCATCGTGTGCCAAATTGATATGGTCGACTGGAGGGGTCATCTGCTATCCTTTCAGACCCCTAAACATTACCCATGTCATGTGGAATATTTTTCATCGAGTTTTTAGTATTTATTGAAAAATAGACCCGAATTTTACATTCAAATACAAATATTAAAAAATGTATGAGACGTAGAGCCTGAATTTTAATTTTATTTAGACGTATATTATATAAAGGTACTTTTAAATACAAAATTAGTGATATTAGCCATCTACATTTTTTAAAATTTAATCGCAAAGTTTCGGATTTAAATTAAAGCTATTCATGTTACAGCTATTTACATGGCTGCAAAAAAATAACCAAAAGAGATTGGGATCTTCAAACTCTCTCAATAATTCTCTAGTCCATCCTCTTGCTAGTGATGTGCCACATGCCATAAAAATCTTTTTGCAACTATGTGAAATCGCTAGTTTTGTGAATCGAGTCGCATAAAATTAACATTCAAAATTGTTAATTGAAAAATAATTTTTGCAAAATTGGTACCTGAAACACCTACTTAATCTGTTATATCACTCTTAGAGGGTGAAATCTGTTTTGTATCTCACTTTTCGTTGGTTTTACTAGAAACAAAAAAAAATAAACTACATATTTACAGTAATTTCATCATTTTTATAAATACTGCTGAAATTTTGGCCTCTGTTGCAAATGCAGGCCCCACACCTGTTTCGTATTTCGACACTCAGTTTTTCTCGGTCTACACTTGAACGAAAGGTCTGGGGAACCTGCCAAAGAGCTGGTATATGCCACGGTGGTTCCAACTAGGGAAGTACTAGTTCAAAGCATTGGAACGGCTTTCAATACAATTAAGGAGGGAAAACGACTTCATACAACAACTGTGAGTCGAAATACAAAACAGATGTTGGGCCTACATTTGCAACAGAGGCCAAAATTTCAGCAGTATTTATAAAAATTATGAAATTACTGTAAATATCTAATTTTATTTTTTTATTTCTAGTAAGACTAACGAAAAGTGAGATACGAGACAGATTTCACCTTCTAAGAGTGATATAACAGATTAAGTAGGTGTTTCAGGTACCAATTTTGCAAAAATAATTTTTCAATTCACAATTTTGAATGTTAATTATATGCGACTTGATTCACAAAACTAGCGATTTCACATAGTTGCAAAAAGATTTTTATGGCATGTGGCACATCACTAGAAAGAGGATGGACTAGAGAATTATTGAGAGAGTTTGGAGATCCCAGTCTCTTTTGGTTCTTTTTTTGCAGCCATGTAAATAGCTGTAACATGAATAGCTTCAATTTAAGTCCGAAACTTTGCGATTAAATTTAAAAAAATCTAGATGACTAATATCACTATTTTTGTATTTAAAAGTACCTTTATACAATATACGTTTAAATAAAATTAAAATTCAGGCTCTATGTCTTATACGTTTTTAATATTTGTATTTGAATGTAAAATTCGGGTCTATTTTTCGAAAAATACTAAAAACTCGATGAAAAAAAATCCACAGGGCATGGGTAGTGATTAGGGGTCTGAAAGGATAGCAGATGACCCCTCCAGTCGACCATATCAATTTGGCACACAATGAACCAAACACCCTGTATAATATATAGACTTCAGTGGCGAAGGGTTAACATACGTGCAAGTAAATCCGCTGCTTGTACCAAAAATTATTATAATCCTGACCTAATTAAGCGACGGAGAATCTTAACTGCGAGATTCAGAAACCGTCGCTCAACTAACAACACCATCTAGTGACCGCATTCCCAAATTTTTTCACAAATTCACAATTTACTTAAAAGATGACGCAGTGAACCAATATTTATGTAAACACAATTTTAAAAATAAGTATGTAAAATATATTATTAAAGTTCACTCACCTAATGCCGCTCGCTCATCATCATCTGCCAAGCCTTTTCCCAACTATATTGGGGTCGGCTTCCAGTCAAGCCGGATTTAGCTGAATACCAGTATTTTACGAGGAGCGGCTGCCTACCAGACCTCCACAACCCATTAAATGCCGCTCGCTCAATGATGCAATAAATCCAAACCGGCGTTTTTATTAATTGTCGTAACTTAATTTTAGGAACAGAATTTCGTTGCAATACCTACAAAGAATCTATTAACAATATATCTCTACCATGAATTAATGCCATTACTAAATAGTACAAAATATATGTACAGTAACGTTAAAAACAAAAAAATACGACTACAAAACAGAAAACGAAAGATTCGCGCGTCACGCATGCAATAACCGCCATGATAATTCGGTTGTATAGAAAACCCTACCAAATAAGATGTATTACTCGCCAATAACAGTTATTATGCAGTGAAATTCATTCTTATTTCGGAATCATTATAATTGCACAATGAATGAATTTTTCTTTCTCGCTTGCACTTGTGCACTGTTTATTCTATTGCTCCTCATAACTCGGTTCGGACCGAGTTATATTGAGTACAATTTTCTACGTGCGAAAACCAGACGGAAAGAGTTGGAGTAATAGGCGTTAGTTTATAGGAAAGAAAGAGATAGATGCGTATTATGGGTTTTAGTTGTTTGAAAAGGTAATCCGGTATGTTTCGGCTTATGATTTTGGCATTGACGACAAATGTTGTATAAATTAAAAAAAATCGAAGTAATTGAACAATAGAAGGGTTGTTGACCTATAGATTTCTGTTTCAAAAAGGAACTCGACAGGAATGGAGTTATATGAACGCTTCGCGGCTGATAGACTTGATACTACCGTCTGTTTTTTTATGCCTTGAGACTAAAATTACATTACAACACAAAAGAACTGGCATCACTCCTATAGTAGGTAAGTTTGACAATACCTGTGTCAATTTAGTCTCAAGGTATAAAAAACAGACGATAGTTCTCATTATACCTACTTACCAAAAGGAACAATGGGAGTTTCGTTATCTAAGTAATAGTTAGAAAATAGCAGATTTAAATACAGGGTTAATTGTAAAACACTAGCAACCTTGCAGGACTGTAGCTAACATCATACACAACAACTATGTGTATACTCGTAACGTTCTACGAATTTTACAAAACATAATCCGTTTACTAAAAACCAAACCTTTAAGATATCGTAACACATTTCAACTGTATTTTGCTGAGGCTACGGCTCCCCGTGCTAATCGCTATTGCTTGCTTCTTCTTCGAATTCGTAACATTTATAACGTTCAATTTAAATAAGTATTTTTATTTTTGTATGTAAATGTCTTCATCATATCATCTTCTCAGCTGAAAGATGTCCACTGCTGGACATAGGCCTCCCCCAGCGTCGCCACAGCGACCGGTCCTGTGCGTCTCGCATCCGTTTCGCATGTAAATGTGATGAAATAAAATAATTATGACACATTTTTAAAAGTCATAGAACAATGTTGTTGTTACCTGTTTGGGAATTCATGATATTGAGGAGGAACCAAAAAGGCCCCAATATACTGCCCTGCGGCACTCCAAATTATTTGCCTTGTAGTCGCTTCTATACGTCACCTTTTTGCCGTTAGGGTCCTGAAAATGTTCACACAATGGATTCGGTTTTTATGCAGTTTTTAGGTTCTCAACCAGTCGTTCGCTTTTCCTCATAATTATGCCATATTTGTCCAGTTTGTACAAGAGCAATTCTATTTCTATTATATTTCTTCGTCGAGTACGTCACTGCGTTCCTATGGTCAAACATAGTTTCAAAGATGCTTAGGTAGTTCTACATTGCACTCAACATGCAGAAATTCTCAATAAAAATCAATAGGTCACTCTTTGGGTCAAATAGGTTTACACCTAAAACACTTACTTACCTATATACCACCTTATTCCAAAATGCTATCTTAATTTAGTTCCCTGATTGTTTCTAGGTTCATGGCTAAAAGCCATGACTAAAAAAAAGTTGTTATAAAAGTGTTGTTTATCACTTGTTTCTGTTAGTAGATAGGCAAAAAGAGCCCCTAAACCTGAACCGAACCTAAAGAGAACCTGTTTATTTCTATTATTCGAATACTTATTCGGTTAAATATTAATGTTTTCTGATATATATCAAGTTGGTGGTTTTTTATATACCTGGACCTTTGCAAGAAGTACGAAGAGCCGAAGCCAACTCGTATAGGACCGAAGATTGTCCCATTGTCCCAGTAGCTATGCGGTATCCAAGCGTGCCCCCAAGGACAACGCCCGTTTGGTGGGAAAATATTACAATAAAAAATGGAAAACAATAATATAACATTTTGGCAGGCGTCAGCGAACTGATTATGCATTTCTTTATAATTGCAACGTTTCTAAGTTTCTAGTTAAAATCTACGAGTGATAGATACCACTCAACTAAGGGTGAGCAACTCAGGTCTGAATACGACTACGTCCATGACTATCTATTGGAGTGATCGGAAAAACATTGAAGTGCGGAGGGAGCTCCTCCATGTAGATAGTGGGCGTTATTATTAGCGATAACAATTATCATGACGCGATTAATATGATATCTTTTCGAGTTCCTTCACTAACGGACACTACCTCGACATGACGCGTGTTTAATAAAGTGATTAAAAAAAAACGCATAATGGATTATCCAAAGAATAGAAAATTCTCTTCGCACCTGGTGCTGACGGCCATGTTGTCGGCAGGGATCACCATAGTAAGTAAAACTTTATAGCATGTATGTACACTGTTGCTCATCGTAATATCGATCGATGCATGCGTACGTGTGACTCATTTATTACCTACATAGAAAATTCCCCTTATGCGCCATAACGTAGAAATTGTCTGTTTTATTTTATGTGTGTTCAATTTACAGTTGTGTTTAAATACTTAACTAATAAAATATATTTAAAAATTATAATCCCATTAATGATATCTACTATTCAGGTACATTATCTGCCTTGCTATTTATTTATCTCTGTTGGCTATGCGAAATTCAAATTAGTTATTATTCATTTAAATGAGTCAGTGTCCTTCAATCGTATAAGAATGTACTTAGGCACTGCCTGCAACGAGTATTTACAAATGAACTTCTTTTATGCAAAATATATTACTTGTGTTGTTTTTTAGAGTAAATATTTTATGACAAATTTTTCGGGATCGTATTAGTTGACTATGTGATCTATTCTAGAATAGTGCAAACGTCTGTTTTTTAAACCCTGACACTAAAATAACATTTCAACACAAAAGAACTGGCGTCATTCCTATAGTAAATTTGACATTACTTGTTTCAATTTAGTCTCAGGGTTTAAAAAACAGACGATAATTTGTCGCGGTATCTAAAAATAATACTTGTCTTATTTCTTTTGCCAGCGGCGTTGCCCGTGTGATAGTAAGTTTCCCTTTACAAAATTTGCACCCCGTTTGATCCCCTTAGGGGGCCAGTTTTGGGAAATTTGCTCGGCCATGTCATAAAAAAAACGTTGTATAAAATTTTACAGTCCTAGTCCCACTGGCTTCGGCTATGCGTTCATATAATGTCAGTAAATCAGTTGCTTCTTTTTTAAATATAAATAACAACATCAAGGCATCAACAAAAAAGCACAATAACTCAGCCCAGTTAACTACTAAATACATAAAGACTAAACAAATTATCCTCCATTTATCTTACTTATCATCATCTTCCTGCCTTTTTCTCATGTTACTTAAGAGTTGTAACTTGTAAGCTACACGCTTTTTTTCTACCATTCCTTTCTGTCGACCGTCACGCTATCACTAGCTCCCTTTTCATATCTCTCTTTACATAATTATATACTCATAACTCTTTTAGTAATATGCATTTCATCCCTCCTCTTCACATGACCGAAGAGAGCATCTTTGTAATATTGACACGGATAAATAAATAACCCAAACTGCAAATAATTAAATGCATATTATTTTGTGTGGTCCCTGCTTAGCACCGGCCTCTCTTTTCCTTTTGCTCTTGAAGGTTCTTGTACGAACCTTCTTATCACGATGGCAAGAATGTCATCTTTATACGTATGCTTCAGTTAGATCTTGTTGCTTCAGTTAGATCTTGTTGCTTAGTCTAGGCCTACCTACAATGTCTTGTGTTTTCTAGAACTTGCGTTTAGGTACTCTGTTAGACTTTCATTTGTTTTAGTTAGTGCGGCAGTATAGGCACTTATAATACTTACTTTATCGCGAAGAGTAAGAGCGTAGGTACCATAACAAACAACCGGTACAATGGATCAGGCAACGTTGATCGTTTGATATGGTGCATCTTATTCATATGGATAAACTTTATTGTACAGCAAAATTACAATTTACAAAAAGGAAATCTTACACTTAAGTAATACATATCACGCCTTATTGCGTTCGTTGGTTTCTACCAGTCACCCTGGAATGGATAGAGATTGTCTGGGCACAAAATGAGGTTGCACTTGGTGCAAATATTTATAGAAGTAAATAGAAAATAAGTACTTAATAATAAAATATTCAGGTAAGACAGTAAGCAGTAAAACGGAAATATGATCACAGTGATAATTCATAAATGTATAGTAGCAATACATTTGCTCGCGAATGAATCCTGTTTTTATTTAATTTTTTAAGGTTACGATATCTGATGTTAATTGATATATTTATTTTTCAGACATTGTCCGTAATTTATATGTTGCTGAGTGTCATGGCAATAATATTTAGATTTACGGACTGCAGTATACCGTCCACTGGAAGTGAATTGTTTTGGGCACTCGTCACTAATGTCTACATTAGAGAAGGTACGCTTAATTCTGTCAAGTGTCTATTACGTTGAGTCCTACAAGCCTTCACTACAAGCTTAGCCAATTTTAAAAGTCTACAATTTTTATCGCTATTCGATCGTCTTTTTTCCACATTAAGTCACGTGGCCACAACAAACGAATAGAACATTCGTAGTCAAGTTCACATCGTTCAAAATAATAGAAAGAATTGTAAGGAGATCTACCCACAATTATTGTTTCTACAACGTTACCGTTTACCAAGTGTGAACCGATTTTGACGATTTTTTTGATCTTAATTATTTATTTAGAGTCTTAATAAAGTGTAGAAAATCTTCAGAGATAGTTGCAATCGCATTTCTGCTTAATGTTGATACCTACCATTTCATAACATGAAGCCAGTACGCTCTGTTACCGGTACAGACCCGACCGATACAGATCTGCTAACTAAATATATAAAAGAAAATAAAAACTAATAAAAAATAGAAAACAAAAAATAGAAACTAAATATATAAAAGAAAATAACTAAAAGATGGTGATGAGAATACAAATTCTTAAATTATTATGAATCCTTATTATGTTTTAGGTAAAAACTGCGCAGCGACGGATGATATTACTCCTGCATACACAGTGTTTATATTAGCTGTGATCACATTGACCGTCTCTCTGCTTTGTCTTATATCTGCAAGCGTGCTCATTGCAAGTAAGTTGTGCTAGGTAACTGGTGTCCCGTTTCTGTAAAGTACCTAATGTGTGCGTCTAATGAAAGCGTGACCCGGAGTTTTTTTTAAATTTAATTAGCAATTTTATTCAGCCGCAATTACAGGAAATAAAAAAAATTGTGAAGTCATCATCTGCCTAGCCTTTTTCCCAACTATATTGGGGTCGGCTTCCAGTCAAGCCGGATTTAGCTGAATACCAGTATTTTACGAGGAGCGGCTGCCTACCAGACCTCCACAACCCATTAACTGGGGTAACACGGTACTTCATGGCAAGACTGGAGTCAGATATACTGGCTTCTGACTATCCGTAACGACTGCCAAAGATCTACAAATGACAGCCGGGACCAACGGCTTAACGTGCTTAAAAAAAAATTGTGAAGTGTCCAGACATAATTCTCCTACGGTTTAATAATACCACATACAAAATTTTTGGATTGAACCTTTTTTCTCAGGTAGCGCTTTCATTAGACGGACTATAGTAGAATCTGTCTAAAAAGTCAAACGACTTTGGTAATGATTAGGGTATAACGAAATTTAATGTAGGCAACTTACAGTGGTCGAAATAATCAAACAAGGTTGATTAAAAAGTCTTGATACTTGTTTTCTAATAGAACCTTAGAAATCGTATTAAATATATTTATTGGGGTATTTTACAGTATATTTATGTATTATTATACAGTAAATGTATTTTTAATTTTAAGGGGTCTCTTTAAAACCAAACAAAATAAGCAAAACATTTTCAGTTGGAATATATTTCGGTCTCTTTAATGATAATATAATCTTTATTACAATAGTAATAACATAAATGAGGTATCATAACAGAAATCTGATTCTAAATATTCTGCTCCGCTTATTAATTTATCATTACTAAAAATCTTTTGCTTTCTTTTAGCAAACAATGGTCTAACCTTTTATTCAACATTGATTATAATTCAACTTGTGTTGCCTACATCAGATTTCATTGTACCCTAATAATTACTCAAGTTGTTTGACTTTTGAATAATAATAATAAAACAGTTACTAAACGAAAATTTCCATGAATTGAGGTATCAATGCCATCTATCTAAAACAGTGACTATTTCCTAATATTGGCTCCCCTATAAAATTGCATAATTTCGTTTAGTAACGGTTTTGCTTTAAAGATGCGATATTGTATTTATTTGCTTAAAAACATGGTATAAAAGGTTTGGTTACGTTTCGTACATATAATAGCATACAAATATTTGGTAAGTTAACGCAGTAACAAGTAGTAACAATTTAGACAGACTATAATATAAGTACATTTTACATTCTGTCTTTTACCAGAAGTCATACAAACTTGAGAAAGCTCAACTTGACCCTTCGCTATTTGGTACTAAGGAATTTCTTTATTTGCAGCTATGAAAGATGAGGGGATGTCACGTTATCTCACGATGGTAGTGTCGGCTTACATTGGGCTCAACGTTGCCTCCTTAATCGTAGATTTAACAACAGCCGCACATTTCGGAATAGACCATAGTACCTTGTCGTCTAATTTGGTAAGTATTTAACCTATCACATACCCGCGAAACGAGACACAATAGTAACACAATAACAGCGCGGTCACATGAGGTCGGTCGAGGATTCATGTATAAGCATGCTCGCGCAACTAATAAATAATATATACTTAGGCAATGCAATAACAGTCATTGATATATTATTATTGATCTAACTACAATTTTTGACATCCTTAATTTCGCTGGAGAATCAACCTTGTATCTTGGAACTCCAGGTTGCTTAGTCTGTCGGAGTTCCTCTCAAAAATGTCTTATACAAAGATATTATTTTGGGAAAAGTCCGTTGCTATTGATTATTGCAATTCTAAAACGAAACTATTACTCATCATCATCTGCCTAGCCTTTTCCCAACTATATTGGGGTCGGCTTCCAGTCAAACCGCATTTAGCTGAATACCAGTATTTTACGAGGAGCGGCTGCCTACCAGACCTCCACAACCCATTAACTGGGGTAACACGGTACTTCATGGCAAGACTGGAGTCAGATTTACTGGTTTCTGACTATCCGTAACGACTGCCAAAGATCTACAAATGACAGCCGGGACCTACGGCTTAACGTGCTTTCCGAGGCACGGAGGAAACTCGTTATGTTAAGATGGTCACCCATCCACAGACCAACCTAGGCAAGCGTTGCTTAACCTTGAAGATCGACCTAGGCGGCTGTTATTATCTAGCCACGAGCTCCTCTTAGTAGTTTCATTTTAATTAAATTTAATTAAAACGAAACTATTAAGTATTATTGTACCAATTAATGTGCTTGGTTTGTTAATTTATAAACAGTTTATTATGTATAACCTAGAATAAGAGTGAGGAGAAATAAAGAATTTTATTAAATTATTATTATTTATTTATAGGATGTAGCAGGAAATAATACTGCGTATGAAGCAATATATGTGCTCGAGGTGTTGCGCCAGGGTGCGTTTATCTTGATGTCCGTAGGGCTGAAGGGCTACGTTATCCTCGTCATCAACTGGATCCTGATAATATTACTGATTATTTACTTATTTGAGCACCGTAAACTGTTGAAGACTGCTGACGTAAGTTTTATATACTTACTTTAAATACCACTTTACTTTTATTAAACAATATGACTAATAGAGTCGGACTTGTCATAAAAAATAAGTATATACATGAATAACCCGACATATTCATAAATTTTATCGTAATCAGGAATTAATCTTTTCAGCATTCCATCCATAAAATGGGCGCTCTAAATGCATTCGAGTAAGTGTACTTTTCATTACCTACCTAAGTTATTAATTAAATTTAATTAAAATATTGATTGGCGATTATTTAGATTCAATAGGTAGAGTTGGGGTACGCGCAGATTTCTAATGATGCTCAACTCTACATGTGTACCTAACAGATAAAGAAATGATTATTTTTAACAGCCAGCCGAGAAGACCCGATGAGAACAACTGGGCGACGAACAACACCCCACGCGAACCAGAAATATTTTCGCCGTTTGCAAGAGGGTAAGATATACGAGTTATAACAAAGCTACAAACTAGACTTACTTATGTGTCTTTCCAAAGTACCTATATAATATATGAAACATAGATTTAGTTACTATTTAAAAATGAGACCAGTTTAGACTTAATATTTTTCGCTTTTCTACGTTTGGAATCTAGGCCCAATCCTTTGATTTAAATGCATTAAAGAAAGCCTACCAAAGCGTATTTTTATATTATTTTGCATTTTACAGAGCACAAGTGAACCACGCCTTCAATGACGCTGATTCTGACCGCGGGCCAAGACGTTCTCCGATGCGATCTGACACCCACTATTCCAAGTTTGTATATTTACTTTTAGCCAGGACAAAAGCCTGGGTTTCTTATTTCCATTCAAAGTACAGACCAGCCGTGTGGAAGTATAGATATCCAGCACGTCCCGCCATCCTCTCCTAGGCCTGCTGTGATTTCCAATAACATTTGTAGTTTTTAGGGTTCCATATCCGTAGATTGCCAATGGGACTCTATTATAGCTAAGCCCCCAGCGGGCTGTATATATCATACACCATAAGTGGTAGTCAGTTCAAATTTTCACACTCACATCTGTGAGGAAAAGAAAAACAAATAATGAATCAAGATAAGCGACAGTATCGCAGAAAGAAAAACTTACCTACGTAGCCGTAGGCTACTCGTATTAGACCAGTGCAGATAGCTTCTAGCTTAGCGGTCAAAAGTGGAACAGATTCATAGTACAGGTAAGATGAAACGCTTTGTATCTAAATAGTGAACATAGCAAAAATATATTACGGGCGATCTGAGGTCGGGAAGTGGATGGGAGAGCGCTTTAAGGAGATAAAACGGTTTGTCTCTAATTCCGACAAGTTTTGTCAACAAGTCCTATGGAAAAATGGCAAAGTTGTAGGTAGTAAAATTATCTACTTACAACTTTTGTGTTTACACTTTTTCACAAAACCTCAAAATGTATGTAAAAAATTCAATTAGGTTTTGGTTTTTTATTTTTATCTTTTACAAAAATAATATCTAGGTATATCGCGAAATTCGGTGAAAACTTACCTTTTTCTGTCTCGAATACACTGTATTTTTTATGTTTACATATTTATTTTTTCAACTATATTTTGACAACAACTGACATACGGCCGAACCCAATAACCGATCTATCACAAATCGGAGATAGAAAAACAAATGAAACAACAGAAAACATGATAATTTTTGTATTGTATCATTTGTTTTACAATCTCCAGTATGCCAAAACTGGAGATCGATAGGTTATTGGTTTCGGCCGTTAGTCTATATAACGGGTGATTTTTAAAGCTGTATGGATTTGATTTTCAAAAAAAACACAAAAAAAAATGAAACATTTGATGAAATCTTTATTGGAATTGATAGAACGATCAATATAATTTAATGTTTGAAGGTGATTTCATGCAAATGCTGGCCGCGGCTCCGGTTTATTAAAGATAAGACGACAATGGCCGAAACGTTACTGTGTATGGCGAGCGCTACCGTGTGATGATTGGTGATTTTTTTTGCCCAAAATGGAAGTATTGGACATGCCTGACATGTGGTTTCAACAAGACGGTGCCAAATGCCACACAGCACGCGAAACAATGGCCCAATTGAGAGCCGCTTCGGTGAACAGTTTATCTCACCTTTCGGGCCCGTCAATTGGCCGCCTAGATCGTGTGATCTAACGACTTTGGACTATTTCTTGTGGGGCCATGTTTAGGCTCATGTCTACAGAGAACGATTGACGCACTGGGAGCCAATATTGAAGCATTTATTCGTGATATACCGGCTGATATGTTGGAGAGAGGGTGCCGAAATTGGGCCTTGCGAATGGGCCATCTAAACCGGAGGCGTGGCCAGCATTTGCATGAAATCATCTTCAAACATTAAATTATATTGATCGTTCTATCGATTCCAATAAAGATTTCATCATTTTTTTCAATTTTTTGTGTTTTTTTTTGAAAATCAAATCCTATACCTCTTAAAAAATCACCCGTTACTACACGGTCAGCTAATGCAACCTATAGTCGCCACCATATTGGCCTAGGCTGCACTGACGAGCGCCTTTCACTTTATCCCTAATCCGCGACCGACCGTCACGCGACATGCATGATACAAAACACAGATCAAAAAGTTTGACATGATGTAATAAAAGTTTCACTTTAAAAATGCAATGCAAATGGAAAACAATTTACCAGATAACATGCACTATCACATAGGTACCACGATCTAAGATATTGATCGATCAACAAGTCCTGATAAAATTTTTAGAATAATAAAATTTCCAGAGTCTAGATTTTGTGTGTGATCTCATGACCCCCGCTCTCTTGTCCCATGATACTACTTTTTTATTACTTTGCTTATGTATAAAGGTGTTCTAGAAATAACATAAAACTCTTGATAAGAATAGTGTATGGACAGAGATCCAACTTATTGCGATCATCTTCTGTTCTTTGAGGTTAAATTTTCCATTGTACCTACGAAAAACTAACAATCAAACACCTAAATCAACACCAATTTTTTATTTTTAGAAAAATGCTGCGTACCTTTGTGATGCCCGACTTCAATATGGCAAATTGCTTGCCTACGAGTGGCCTACGACTTTGCCATAGATTGTCACTGCAAACTCTTACTCTTAACTTAATTTTCAGCCGTTCTGATGACCGTTCGGACTCGTGGCACCGCGGTCAGCCAAGCCTGGCCCAAAGCTCTCGCCCCTTCTCGTACCTAGAGGATCTGAAGCGGCCGCCCGTGGTGCCCGCTCGGCCTCCGCCCTCACCTGCTGTGGAGCCGCCATGGACGCACCGTGACCCCTGGCAGCAGCCACAGGGCCCGCCCGTGCCCGCGCCAGACTACAGCCCACAGCCCCGACGACTCAAATCTGCACTAAAACCTGGAGGTCAATGGTGAATCAATGAAAGTATTTGAGATTCACCCACATATTGTGAAATTATTCTATAAGTCTTTATATATGTCTTTCTTTTCTATTTTATTGTTTCCTACTTTACCTACCTACTTGTGAAAAATTACAGGATATCTTCAAACTTTAAACAATAGGTACCTACTGTTTATCCTATAACCTAAATCAATCACTGATTTATCTGATGTTATTGATACCTACGCTTAGATATAATAAAACATTTTGTACATTGTAACCATTTTGTTTCATTGTGTGATAACACTGCTTTGGTTATTACCTAACTTAGATCCCGGCCATTAAGAGCGTTTATTCGAGATACGTACTAGTGAGATACTAGGCATAAATACATCGCGTCGACAAGCATCGCGCGAATTCAAAATACGCGCGTAAATCGCGTGCACAACGCCAGACCCTCGACTCGCGTGTGATATGCGCGTATTGCGCGCGAGTCGAGATACTAGGGGCCCCTTGTTGCGTCCAGTTAAACGCGCGAACTCCAGCCGAGTGGAGGTAACCAGGAAAATTGAGCGCCAACATTTTGATAGAGAATTGAATGTTGAATGCTCGCGCATTGGTACGCTCTTTCTGGACGCAACAATCGCGCGTAATTCGCACGAGAGAATCACGACAAATTCGCCTTTTCAGGACAAGCCCTTAGGAGTACGCAAATCCCAGGCCCACCTATTTTTTGAGGTAGGTAATCATCAAAAAGACCCTCCCGCTCTTGGGCGGTGCGGGAGAGCATGTCTTAATTTTGCAAGCACCCATTACCAACATGGGACACTTATTCCTGGTTTAGCATAAGGGAAGGTTGTGGATAACATGTTGCGAATATTTACACACGTCGGGTTCCTGTAACGCTGGGGCATTGTGTAAAACTAAACCAGTAAAATCTGGTATTTTTTGCGTAACAAATGTTATTTTTAGAAAATCTAGTTTTGTTCTAGTGAACAACCTAATTTCTTCATTTGACTATGAGCATATTTGGAACGCACTGTGACTTAATAGGTTGTAAAACCACAATAAAAGAAAACAAAAATGAAAAGTAACATAATTTATTTACACTCTTTTTTAAAAACTAAGTAAAAACTGTAATAAAAAATTGAAACAGTCGTTTAAATATACCAGAACAGTGAATACTCCTCCTATATTAAGATATTATTTATAAATTAGAATAAATTGCCAATTAAATAAATTGAAAGAAAGGGCACGAAAATTCTTCATAATAGTTATAATTTCATTCTTATTATGTACAGAAGTTTTATACAATGTATACTTAAGTCGTATATGATTTCAGTTATAATTTATGTAAACTTAGCGTACATACAGCTAAAAATAGATTCTAGATGACACTTCACCAAAATCACACAAAATAAGGTGAGTTTTTCTTTTTAGTTACGATCTGATAAATCATAAGGCAATTTTTTATACAAAGACTTTTTTTGTTTTTATTAGTTTATGAAACTGTTGCATAAAAGGGGTTATAGAAACACTAGTGTCGACACCTAAATATTTGCAGTTATGAACACTGTTTTATTTAAACTTATGCGATTTCATAAAATAACCAACACATACATGAAATGTGTTTCGCATCATCACACTTGTCGTCATGTATTTTCTTGGTGTTTCTTTGTTTACATAAATTATCTCAGGATAAAATTTAAAATTTATTACATTTAGATTATTTACATAACAATAATGTGTTAAAATGTAATATACAAGTTCATGCCCAAGTATATTTACAATAATGAAGTTAATTTGAAGCACATTTATGTTTGCAAATCTACACAAAATGTAGGGAACACGTGATTCTTTTTTCGCGATTTCATAGTTGGTCCTTTTATATAAAAGTTGTTCATAATAGGCTAGTTGACAGATTTGATATTTTTTTGATGGCGTAAATTACCAAATGACATCTTCGGCCCTGGACGGAGTGGGAGGGCGTGTCAGACTTTTGCTGACCAAAACCACACCTGTGTCCTTCAGTTGCCCCTTGCGTTCTAAGACTTGTTTATATCTTATGTTTGTTAAAAATATATTTCCAAATTGAATTATACAGAACCCCAAAAAAACATATTTTCTGATGAATCAACTAACCTATTTTGAACACAACATAACTCCTAAGGAGTTTTCACATAGTTCCTACTATAGGTATTTTGTTTTACCTACTATCAATACTTAAAATATTTTAATTAAAAACTACTTAAGCTTAGTTTCACAGTTGTTCACTAAATAACACATAATATAGTATGTCCATTATATTGTACTGTGTACGCAAAGTTGAATTGTAAAAGTATAAATAAAATTATGATACATCGATTTATAACATCCTCTAAAAAAACTTTTTATAATGAAAAAACGGGTTTTGAAAACTGTTTATTAAATATAATATTTTCATTTATTTTCCTATTAATTTAATAATGTTGTGCCGTACATCGTTTCTACCGAAAAACGAGCACAGCTGGACATAGATCTCCCACAAGTGTATCAACATCGAACGACTTGTGGGAGGCGTTCCAGCGCTACGTGTTACAGACCCTTTCGACCCTATTGACCATTTGTTCTGCGAGAAATTTGCCCTGCCCACTGCCACTTAAGTTCGTCGATCCTCAGGGTATGTCGGTAAACTTAGTTCTACGGATACCTTAATCACCGATTAGGTCACGTCAAAAAACTCCGGACATAGCTTCTTTATTTGTCTTTCGATCGATTTTAACCCTACTAATGAGGCCCATTGTGAGCAACCTTATTTCAATGCTATATGTCATCACTAGTAGCACGCATTGGCCTTCTTGGACTTCAATCTTGAGACACTGTGATATGTGGGACGAAAAGATACCGCGCAGCTTAACATTGCCCAGCCAAGTCGGTGTCCGAAATCCCCGACTTTGGTTTTGTAGATGTTCCATCGTTTTCCAGTACAACAAAGTTTATTCTATTCTACTGAGATCAAGCATTGTACTGAGGCGCTCCATAGTCTCAGCCAAGACTACTATAACTATGGTAGATCGAAGGTGAGTGATGTACTAACGACAGTTCGGAACCTCGAAGACGCCATGCAGCTGTAGACAGGTTTAGAGAAATGACCTCACCTTACCTCACACACAACCCATTGTAAGAGAATTAGTTTAAAAGTTTGAGAGTTTCTGAAGTCGGAGTGACATAGTGGCATTTTCATACCAAACTTCAGCACAACGATGTAACAACAGTCAATCTAGCATTGAAGAGACTGCAGTACAGTCGAGGTCTCAATCAAATTGAAGGCTTTCTCGTGACCCACATACTCTAAGCAGAGTGGTAAATTATACCCATCGATTTTCTGTGTTACCTGGTGATGGATACTTATCGGAAATATTCCAAGTTGCAAATGGATTTTAGAACGTTTTCCCTAACCGATTGAGCTATGTATTGAAGTAACTAACTTAGATGACAATGCATTAATATGGACCATGGAACTGGTCTGGGGATGGAGTGGGATAGTGGCTACAGGAACTACAGAGCGCAACGACATAAGCCCATTGTGTTTGAGCTCTTTGGAATGTTCTCCATCAGGACTATACGCGCGATAAAAGTTTGTTATAAAAATTGACAACTTATTTATCTCAATACCCGCTTTGTTGTGTTATATCAGTTTCTTAGAGGATTTACGCTGTGATACTTGAATCTGGATGTAACCTAACCCTTCATTACAGTTCTGTGTTACTGAATAACCATCACATAACTCAAAGGTAAGGTTATAACACGGTCCGAATCCTGTATTCACTGCGTTTTACGTATTTGCAATGGTCAAAATCTGTCGGGTTCATTCTTGGACTCGGTCTCCTTGGTGACGTCCTCCACAGTGGCAACTATTTGTTCATTGGTCTCATCATCAGTCTTAGTAGTGCAAGCATGGGGTGGGCCTTCCAAGTTACCGTCGTCACTAATATATTTACTTTTCGATATTATTACGTTATCAGATTCGTCATTAGCTTTCTGTTCCTCGTTGGACAGAGACAACTCAAACTGTGCAGCCAGCTGGCTGAGCACCTTCTTCAAGTGATCGAAGGATTCCTTGTCATTTGTGTCGGTAGGGGTCTCCAGGACAGTTTCACAATTATTACCATCATCGCAAGTGTTTTCATAATGCGATTTCATAGCTTTTAGCTCGCCGATGGTTACTGTCAAATCTGGCTTTGCCAAGAATGCATCAGTTAAGAAGCGGCCTTCTTGAGAGAATAAGAACACGGCCGGTATGTCAATATCATCCTTCCCGTCGCCGGACATCGCGAACAAGGCGGTGCTCTCGTGGGTGGAGTCTGGTATGTTGTCGAGGATGATGGCCAAGGTAGCGCCAGCGGTTTGCATGTGGCGTACTTTCTGAGCAAACGTGCACTGACCTCGTTTGGCAATTGCAAACTTGCCTGCAACATCGTTTTTGTTTTCGATGGGAGTGCAGGCGTCGATGGGGATGACGAAGGCGACGGTGTTGGTGTACTGGTTGGCAGGCGAGATCTCCTTGCCGAAGTGGCCGGGCCCGGCCGGGAAGATCTTGTCGTGGACCTTCACCCCGGCGGGCACGACGCCGTTCTCCATGTCGCTCAGTGAGTTCCACTTGGACATTTCACGCATGAACGTGAGGCCCTCGGCAGCATCTTTTGCAGATTTTGCCTGAAACAGCGTGAATACATATTGTATTATGCTCTATGCGTCGGACTGTTTCTGCTGGACTAGACTAAGGAATGTGTAATTAAATTTTGTTTACTCCTTTTTTTAATTTAATACACTCATAAGCTGATATCGAGTAAAGTATATAAAGGAGAATTCATTGACCATGTAGTTTAAACAATTGTAATTCCTTATATGAATCCAAGCTAAATAAAATAAAAAACAAATCAAATGTGGGTTCTCACCGTGGAGGTGGTGTAGAGCAGCTGCACGCGGCCGTCGGGCAGCGTGAGCACGGAGATGCCCATGTCGGACAGCGTGTGGATCTGGCGCGGGTCGTTGAGCGGGCGCAGGCGCGCGGGCGGCCGCGCCGGCGCCGAGCCCAGCAGCTGCCGCATCGGCCGCCGCACCTTCTCCGCCACCAGCGACGCCATGTTCGGGCACGTCCTGCCACAACACAACATACACACCATTGTACACTCATCATCATCATCATCATCATCATCATCATCTGCCTAGCCCTTTCCCAACTATATTGGGGTCGGCTTCCAGTCAAGCCGGATTTAGCTGAATACCAGTATTTTACGAGGAGCGGCTGCCTACCAGACCTCCACAACCCACTAACTGGGGTAACACGGTACTTAATGGCAAGACTGGAGTCAGATTTACTGGCTTCTGACTATCCGTAACGACTGCCAAAGATCTACAAATGACAGCCGGGACCAACGGCTTAACGTGCTTTCCGAGGCACGGAGGAAACTCGTTATGTTAAGATGGTCACCCATCCACAGACCAACCTAGGCAAGCGTTGCTTAACCTTGAAGATCAACCTGTGCGGCTGTTATTATCTAGCCACGAGCTCCTCCTACCCCTACCCACGGAGTTACCATATTTTCATATTTCAATATTATTAGGTATGAAAAGAAAGGAGAGTGTATGACTGGTTTACGCTATTGCAGATGTGTTTTTCCAGGTTACAAGTGCGGCACTTGTACGTTGAGTTGATGCTCGCGAGTGTACCTATGTAAATCTAGTAATCAATGGCATGATTCATCATCATCATCATCTGCCTAGCCTTTTTCCCAACTAAATTGGGGTCGGCTTCACACTCATCATCATCATCTCAGCCGAAAGACGTCCACTGCTGGACATAGGCCTCCCCCAAGCGTCGCCACAGCGATGGGGACGAAAGGTTCTAGAGTGGCGACCACGTACCGGAAGACGCAGCGTAGGTAGGCCTCCCACAAGGTGGATCGCGGACCAAGGTGGATGCGACACGCACAGGACCATTGTACACTATTCCCAAATTAATAATGCGCAAGCAGATCTTCGCTAATTGTCGTATTCCCGGAAACACCAAGCACAAAACACATAGTTCTACTAAATTATGCATGAAGAAAATGCACTTAACCACTCTATATACGACTGAATACGACCGTTGGCGAACAGTGACAAAGATTTCTTTGGGAGACCTGTACACTTTTTTTTTAATTTGATCCCACCTCATGGTAAGCAGTGATGCAATCGTTGATGGTGAGGCACATTATTAAAAGCGTATTCACTCTAGCCTTGAAGACACCTAAATTATAAACGGACGGGAACATCGCAGCGGGCAAATTGTTCTAGTCCTTCACTGTAGGTACGCTGTATAAACGACAAAGCGAAACGCTTAGTTCGACCGCAGAGGTTTCTACAACGTAAGGGTGGATACTCGCCGTATGACGGATATTTATTTTAAAAAAGTTTTTCCTATACTTATTATGAAGTGTATAATAAAGTAGACATATACGCATTACTAAGGCTATTGGAGCCATTTTTAGGTCCCATTAAATGCAAGACGACATCGAAACAGACCAAGGCGAATGTGAACTGGACGACTACCAGAGAGACTGGCCCGCAATGGCTGAGGACAGAAGTCTGTGAAAAAGGGACAGACCTTCGCCCAGCAGTGGGACATAATAGACTGACTAACGTACTACGCATATTTGACGCCTTTTCAAAACCGAATTAAAGAAAAAAAATTACGTGTCGTAAAAATACTGAGTCTAGCAAACTGCCTAACTTTTCCCAATCGCGTTGGGGTCGGCTTCCAGACAAACAGGATGATGCAGTTGGATAACAGTACTTTGTATGGAATACTGTCTGACTGACAAATATTAACAAATGAGAACCGGAAGCGAAGACTCGATATACGATCATCCATCTACAGGTTGACCTCGGCAACCGTTCTATCCAGTCGTTATTACTTGTGTCAAACCAATTTGTTGATAAAACTTCGAAAATTACAAATGTGGTGACCACACCACACCACATCTGTACCCTTGAAATCTAAAATTGTATTTTAACCTAAATACCGAATATAAGTTAAAGTAAAAGAAAAATCACTTACTTCCTATACTTGTCTTCGTCTTCATCATCAATTTTCAGTTTAAAATATGAGGTATTTTTGCCATCGGTGGCCAAAGAGAGCGGCAAGAAATGTGCTTCGGTGGTTAACACGTAGTCCTCTAGCTTGACGGGCACGTCCTTATCTTCACCGAAGAGCATGTAGAGGTACTTGAAGGTCTCCGCTAATACGAACGAGTCCATTCTGTCCTCGTGGATGCGCGTCCGGACGTCGTTCACGGCCGCATACCCGCAAGGCACGCGCGTGTACTGCTGCAACGCTTTCAACACCGCCTTCCCAACTTGTAAGTAATGATCATCTTCAGTAGCACGGTGCAGGAAGTAAGTAGACTCTAGGAACTCCGGCCGCAGTGGATGCTGACCCCAGTGAACCTAAAAATTAATTTAAAATATTATTTCTACTAAGTGCTATACGTCAAACCTTATAAAGACTTTATATTTACCTGAAAATCGGAAGTGAAAGCTTCTGGAATGAAGGTGTGCCGCTGCATGACTTGGTACAGCATCTCGTGTGTCTCGACCGCAGGCCTGACGTCGCCCAGCAACACTTGGAGCCCCGGCCAGAACGCCAGCAATGCGTCCATGAAGTTACGGGACTGCAAATGTGGCCTGCAACATACACAATACATCATGCCTGTACCAAAGCCTGTACAAGTGAATAACTAAGGGTACAATTCAGACACCCGAGTGCTACTGAGATGTTCGTTATAGACAAAACCAAGTCCAAAGCCGTGAAAGTAGTAGTAGTAGTACTGTTACTATTTTGGTGTACAATAAACTTTATTCTATTCTATCACAATGAGGTAACAAAGAAAATTTTAGAAGAAAACCTGTTCACATATTGTTTGTTTGTGTAAGACTGCGCCAAAATGGAAGTAGATGTCTTCTGACTCCTAAGCCAAAGGGACAAACACCTAGTTTAGGAGTCAGGGCGTTAAAAATAATCTTAATTTTTATAAGCTTTTGTATTGGTAACTAATATGTAAACATTTTTGCAATGGAAGGTTTACGGTGAAACTACATTATTATTATTATATTATTAGGATTACAAGCTCACCTATGCATATGAACGGCCAACATAACAGGACCTCTGCTGATGTACTTCATGACCGCGTTGTAGTGCCTGTTGAACCTGGCCAGGTACTTCTCGTCGCCTAGGAGGATGTACGCCTTGAGACAGTACTCGTAGTAGGAGTCGATGCCCGCGCCGACGCCGGCGTCCTTGCGCACCCAGTCGCCGGAGTGAATGTTGATCACTGTGCCCATCAAGTCTGACGTCCTGCAAGGTTGTTGAACACTCAAATTAAAAAAAAAACAGGTTCGAATAAGCTCAAGAAGTAAGGTGGTGTAAGGAAGGAAGTAAGGGAGTCAGGTAGTGAGGAAGAGAGTTTCGAAGTTCAAGTTTTTTGCATCGAGAAGTGAAATTTAAAATATGGCTGTAAACGGCTCTCTTGGCTCGGTCGAAAGACCACTATCTTGTATATTTAATACATTTTCCACAGATAATTTCACTAATGTTTAAAACCCAACAAAAACAAAGAAAAGCTGGCACCTTTTCTTTATTTTTGTTATGGTGGGAAATCATCAAATTCATTATCCCGTTCTGGATGGAACGGGAAGGAGTGTCAGACTTTAACTGACAAGAGACCACCCGTATTCCTGCAATTGCCCTTTGTGTTCCTCGGTCACGGTGACCAACAGCGCCTTATTGAATAAATATCAATATAAATAGAACATGAATAATTATCATTCAAACGCCGGAGTGAAACCGTGCCGTGTACAAGCCAGGCCTAAGGGTGGTGACAGTACGATGGGGAACAGGAAAGAATGGATGAAAAAAAACTTGTGCCGACCCTAAGTAATAATGGGATAAGGATAAAGATAAAGAGAGAAGAAAAGAAAGAGGTTTACCTATGTCTTATCTTCCAAAGCCTGTCCATAGCCTTGTGTGCCTTCTGCTCGTAGACGGGGTTGCCGGTGAGGCGCGACAGTGCTGCCATCTCGAGGATCATGGTGCCGGCGCAGGCCGTGCACGTCTCGCGGGACTCCGACATGCCGCGCATGCCGTGGCGCAGGTTTATCTGTACCAAATTTACGATTATATTAAAGACCACTGCCTTTCCCAATTGATATAATATATTGGTATTTATTAGTATACAATGTGTAACGTAAAATGCGCATAACCTGAAAAAAGCTTGATCAGAACAACGAGGAGAATCAGTTAAAATTTTCTCATACGCGGGATAACATAGTTCTTATTTCCGAGTAGTAAACATACTAAATAAAATAGCACATAAAACCTTCAATTTATTTCTCATGATTTTTTTTTTTGTCAATTGAATTTAAAATTAATTCATGAATCCCCGACCGGTCCTATGAGACCGCGCTGTTATTGTTTTACTATTGTGTCTCGTTTTGTGGGTATGTGATAGGTTAATAGGGAATATGCATAAAAAATAAAACGGCCTGATTTTTTTTTCCCTAAACCTCTAAGGTCGTAGTATTACACTCAATTCGTTATTTTCTAATTTAATATGCATTTAATTATTTAAAACATAAATCAAAAAGTGGAAAATTTACGAGCGAAATTCGAATTTGTAAAACGCCTCACCATTGGTCGTATGAAAACGACCAATGGTGAGACGACGACGGCGACGACGTTGACGTCATAGGGCACAAAACTGACAGGAATGGTGAATTTATCTGGTGTACTTTTTATAGTGTTTTACACATTGGTATCATGCAATATCTATAAAACAGCTTTTTTTATTCTTCCATGATTATTACGCGACTAAAACACCTTGTTATCTATCAAACTAACTCTTAATGCAAACAATAAACTGACAGGACGTACCCTATGACGTCACGCCTCAAGCGCGCGAGAAATAGGGGCGTTTGAACTCGTCAAATTAAACCAATATCTTTAAGATTTTATAAAAAAGTAATTACTACTCTTACAGATATGGTTTTTTTTTCTACATCAAAATGAAGTGAATATTGAATAAAAATAATAAAAAAATTGCCTGCATATTCCCTATTGGGGTGTCTGAGGTATTGCGCATTTAATGTTACACGTTGAGTAAATATGTATTTATATCATCATCATCTTAGCCGAAAGACGTCCACTACCACCCCTACTCACTAAGAGTGAGAGACGGCAGGCATCTTCGCTCTTGTCAGATGCCCCACTGCAAGGGGTCAAGTGTTTTTGCAGATGAAGGTTAATGGTACTACAACAGATTAATACAGCAGGGGTATCTCAATTTCAGCTTACATTACATAAAACAACGTTTCACTCACCCTTCCATGCGGTATTCCAGTGGATGTATTGAACGCCGGTAGTAATCTCTTGCCCAGGTTCTCTGCCATCTTGAGCAGTTCTCCATTATACCACTGCAACGCTGGGACGTCGTTCTTCAAGGTCGTAGCCAGAACATGAGCTGATAGCAGACCCCTGTAACAATGCAACGCTGTGAAAATATCCTGACAGTGCCAGTAACCTAGCTAGAGGAGCTCGATAATAACAGCCGCATAGATCGATCTTCAAGGTTAAGCAACGCTTGCCAAGGTTGGTCTGTGGATGGGTGACCATCTTAACATAACGAGTTTCCTCTGTGCCTCGGAAAGCACGTTAAGCCGTAGGTCCCCGCTGTCATTTGTAGATCTTTGGCAGTCGTTACAGATAGTCAGAAGCTAGTAAATCTCACTCCAGTCTTGCCATGAAGTACCGTGTTTCTCCAGTTAATGGGTTGTGGAGGTCTGGTAGGCAGCCGCTCCTCGTAAAATAGTGGTATTCAGCTAAACCCGGCTTGATTGGAAGCCGACCCCAACATAGTTGGGAAAAGGCTAGGCAGATGATGAAGCTAGCTTGAGGCCTCTTGTACACGGCACGTTTTTCTAACCGTACTTAATAAAACGTACCGTGTACAATAAGCTATAGACTGCGATACAACACTGATGAAACATGGCGGCGCCGCCTTTTGTGTCAACAAGCTCTCTCAGTGATCCATACAACACTGAACACTGCGCACCGTGTCTACAGACGTCGAATAATGACCATAGCTAAGTACGGCGTAAAAAAGTGCCGTATACAAAAGGCCTGATGCTGTTTTTTCCATACATATAAGACATGAGATAATGGGCATATTTCATTAAAAGAATTCACATTTAAATCTCCGTGATGTCTATTCTAATTTTCTCACTCAAATGAATACTAGTATGTGTAGTAAATAAAATTTTATATAGTATTGCTATTATATTCACGGTGTAGCTAGAGCTAACGCGGTGTTAAAGGTTCAGTTCAAGACTGAAGCCTTCACCAGCCTCAAGGTTGGTGGCCATATTTCTAGATTTTCTCTTGATGTTTTTTTTTTGCAGATGTCAGTGTTGTTCAAGATAAAATAATGCTGTACACATGAATTGTAGTGGGGTTGGATTGGTCACACGCTTAGGAGGGATCCCGATCATATACCTAAACAGGCGCTGGACTGGAATCCCCAAGGAAAAAGGAAGCGTGGCCGTCCTCGATAGACCTGGCGTCGTACCGTATTAGCAGAAGCAAAGGCCATCGGACTGACGTGGAGCGAGGTCAAGTGTAAAGCGCAAGACCAGTCGCGATGGGTGCCTACTGTCGACGCCCTCTGCCCCAGCTAGGAGACGTAGGATTTTAAGTCAAGTAAGACATGAATTGAGAAAGCGACATAAAAATCACGAAACAAACAGAAAAGAACGAAGTGATAAAGACTTATTTAAATATTTAACTTATTATACCCATTATTGATC
This sequence comes from Mythimna separata, assembly GCA_030763345.1. Taxonomy (NCBI): domain Eukaryota; kingdom Metazoa; phylum Arthropoda; class Insecta; order Lepidoptera; family Noctuidae; genus Mythimna; species Mythimna separata. The sequence goes on along the minus strand of CM061167.1, from coordinate 11,470,952 downwards.
AGTGTAGGTATATTATTTATCTTTTTTTACAAATATGTGTAGGTACCTATCAGATAAGCCATAACAAAAGGGATATCTATAGCATCAGTGATTATGCGACTAAATACTGTATCGCTATCTTACAACTCTTTTTGATCGGACATGATAAAAAAGTCAGACATTTCAGTGGGTCATTTGTACCACAAGGCTTAAGCCAGAGTAAATTTGATATGCCTCAAATATGCTTTGAATCCATTTAGTTTGTAAAGAGCGTTTTAAATCTCCATTGAAGTCAAATAGTTAAAGGAAATATGTCTACTCGTACCTACGTTCCTGTTAATTTTAATATATACATAACTTGAATTCTGTGCCACAGGTATTCTTGGTGAAAATAGAATTACGCTATTCAATTAAGAAAGCAGTACCTAGTACTAAAAGCTTACAAGTTTAAAAAGCGAGCTGACAGTAAATTAATATAAAATATATGTAATGTATGTTTGTATGTATGTGAATCATACATTCATACACAGTTTAAGAACTGTGTCGATCATAATTGCATCGAAAACATAACCAACATAACAACATCAATGTTAAAAAAAACATGAGTATGAACAATATTGACGATTTCAATTTTATTAATTCCATTTTCCATGTAATAACTACGTTACTACGTAGTTACCAACTTTGTTAATGCATTTAATTTTCCGGGTATTACATGTAAATTGAATTATTGGCTAGAAATCATATTTTGTGGATTAAATATCCTTATTCCATATGGTTGAATACAACAACAAATTATTCATGTCATTATTTATATTTAGTTTGTTTTGCATCATTATTTATTTAAACTATATGTACAGTAGTGGTACATATGAATTCTCTTCCAGTCAACATTTACGAATAGGTTTAAAAAGAACGCTGTGGTAGGTGTCCAGCAATAAATTAATGATATTTAAAATTGTATTAAGACGTGTATAATAAAGATTTTGTAGTAATAAAATAAATACACATATTTTCTAAAGTAATCAATACTAATAAAATATCAAACATATTATGAGAACTCAGAATATAATCATTATGATTTCTACAAGCTTTTCCTTGTGTAATTTAATAAAGTAAAAATATCAAGACCTAGAACAGCATGTTCTAGAACTAAAATGCAATGTGACGGCCACCTCACTGGGTCCACGAAGACGCGAAGAAGAAGAAAAGTTTAACCCTAAGTCCTTGATTACTTACAGTAGCATTTCCACTCAGAGTGAAGGCAGAAAAAGTGTCAGACTTTTACTAACTAGAACCTACCAGTTCCTTCGGTTACCCTTTGCGTTCTAGGGCTACGGTAACTGTTTTGAACAATCCAGCAGCCTTGGCTGTCTAAAGTCAACCGCCCACTGATTATGCCTACCTATAGCACGGTGCGACACCACACCTCATCATCTACCTCATCTACCTAGCCTTTTCCCAACTATATTGGGGTCGAGTTCCAGTCAAGCCAGATTTAGCTGAATACCAGTATTTTACGAGGAGCGGCTGTCTACCAGACCTCAACAACCCATTAACTGGAGTAACACGGTACTTCATGGCAAGACTGGAGTCAGATTAACTGGCTTCTGACTATCCGTGACGACTGCCAAAGATCTACAAATAACATCCAGGACCCACGACTTAACGTGCTTTCCGAGGCACAGAAGAAACTCAGTATGTTAAGATGGTCACCCACATCTATGGTCCGATTATGTTACGACCGTGACGGACTTACCCGAGCATCCTTATATTGGTCTCGAAGACGGAGACAACGATGTCGTGGTCGAAGGTGACATCCTTGATGACCAGCTTGATGGCGCGGCTGAACTCGGAGAAGTCTCCCAGCACCGCCAACGTGTCCAGGCTGTCCACCAACGTAAGGGAGAAGCTGTGAACATAATGCACCTTTAGCAGGACAAGTATGACTTGGCGATATTTCAAATTCACCTGAATTGGTTGATTATTATCTGATTTAGGGCCTGTTTCACAATGTCCGAGTAGGCACTACCCACTGAATAAATTCAAAAATTTGACAGAATTTGTATGAAATTATCTGCCAAGTAAGATACTCGAAACTTAATCATAGTTGGTGAAATAGGCCCTGAGTCCGTTAATGTGGAAAAAAATGTTCAAGATAATCTGCAGACTAAAGGCTGTTCGCCCGCCCCGCCCCCCAGCCACTCGCAAACCACTAAGCTTAGGGTTGCTAGATCTTCAAACCGAAAAGCCGGACAAACCAGTCAGTTTAGCCGGACATTTGATTAAGGCCTATATTTTTTTTTAAAGCGAGTTTTATTTTTTACATTCGAATGAAATAACATTGCTGGTCTGCAAACGCTTGCAATTGCAAGAACACATGAAAATCTATAAAAAATGGTCAAATTTAAAAAGCCTAACAAAGGTCGGACGCCTTGCATACAGTTAAGTTATAAAACTGATTTTTAGCTTAAATAAAACTTTCGAATTATTATTGTAGTTGTAATTATTCTATTTTATTTTCTAATAATAAGTACTTAATTTAAAGTTTAATGACAATTTACGCATGAAAAATAATTATAGTAATATATTAGAGGGACAAGGACAGTTAGGTAAGGTTAAGGCGGAAACGAAGCGGAGTGGACCTCTCGCCTTAACCTTTGACACATAGACAATTTGGGTCTATACCTAAATTGATTATCGTACAATGTATGCGTATCTATTCCATGGTAATTTAAAGAGATGGTAGGAGTAAATCTATCGCATAGCGCATAGGGTTTACACGTACACTGCGAAAGTATTTATTTATTAATTAATATACCTACTCTTTATTATTGTACACCATAAAAATACATTTTTTTAAGAGCTTAAGATCAGTAGGGTACACAATGGGTGGTCTTATCGCTAACAGCGTAACTCTCTACGGCGTGCTACGGCTACGAAATAAAAGAAACAGCCCTTTTCAATTTACTTCTATGGAAATGCAATTGTCTATATTTATTTCTAGCCAACTCATCGGAAATAACGCTCGCCGATACTATCGATTCTTCGATTCCACATTTCTCTAGAATGTAGGTCAAGCTGTCCTGGCACTGTTAATTTAGACTTTCATTTTTGTACTCAATTTGGCAGTATATTTCAGAGTTACCTTGACTTACAACCATTAAAAGGATACCTACTTAAATACCAGTCCTCCTTTGCCGAATATACATACATATAGAGTCTTACAGAAAAGATCAGTGAACAGATACAAACGTTATGGAGAACAAAATTATTACGGTGTAGTTTATTTTCTTATATAGAACCCTGCTTTCTGTTACAAATGGAATATTCGCGTTATATAACGTTCAACGATAAAACAAGCCAGTTATAGCAATTAATAATATCAATCAAAAACTAAGTTATTTTTTTATACTTTATATGTGCATAACAGATGATTGTGTAATGCATAATGTGTACATCACGATATTTAAGCGATGCGTAAACCTACGGAACACTAAATAGCACGTTAATCGCAAATTGCATGCCGAGAACATTTCTATAGATATCTTTCTTATCAGTGGGTTGAACACTTTCAATAATGTTGAACTTGCCAATTACCTAGTTGTGTAACTTATGTTTTGCCTACATACAGACTATTCTCGGGTTGGTTTAATGAATATTTATATCACTAGTACAATTGCTATAGGATGGTGCGGGTGACAGCTGTCGAATTCATACATTGCAGTTACCTATACTTTTATCTTAAAGATGATTATTTTTGTCCCGCTGTCATTTTACCCATGTTATGTAAAAAATACCTTAGCGGTTACGGCTGACGTTGTCCTTCACGAATGTAATTTTTTCAGAAAAAAAAATACTAACCCAGTTGCAGCACCAGATTCAATTGTATTTTACCCATCCCTGCATGGTTCGAAAATACACTCACACTTAAATACATACATATAGCTACTTTCAAATCAGTCAAGCCATTTGGGAAAAGTTAGGGGACAAATACACGTACGATTTCGCCAGCAAATCGAGTTTTGGTCGATCACTAATTCTACGGTTCGTCCGTTATAAGTTGGCGATTGTGAAGTTAGGCTCTGCGAATTTAGGCGCTTGAAATATCGTCCAAAAATTAAGGTTTTAAAAAAAAAAGGCCAATAACTGTTTTTAACAGCAATAACAACTGCAAATTGCAATTATTTTTTTTTATTTCAAGCGCCAAAATTCGCAGAGCCTAACTTCACACTTGCCAACTTATAACGGCCGCACTGTAACATAAATATAGCTTACTTTCCCAGCGCGTCGTCCATGTCCCCTCGACTCGGCGTGATGCCCTTCCACCGGCCCTTGCAGCTGAGCGGCATCAGCTCATCGGCAGGGTACGCGTTCTCCATATACGCATTATATGCGTGATAAAACATTTTTCTAGCCTCCTCCCTGAAAAGATATGCTGTTTTAAAATTATGTTTCATGGCATTAAATTCCTACAAATCTCCTTGCCTTCACAATCAAATCCTTTAAACTAATAACCAGTCTAGATTAAAAAAGATTGAAATGTCTTCTTCCTGCCCCTGTTACAAATTAAAAAGGAACCCTACATCATTTCTTTTTTGCCATGTGTAACTTTATAAGTGAGCATGTCCGTTCCAAGCAACAGTCTATCATACGTACCCCGTGGTCTCATTTATGCTACTACTTACTGTTACTACTTTTATGGTATCCTTCAAATCTTAAATCAAACAAAATTCAAAACAATATAAAGGCCAAAATAATATCGATATTATCAGTATCGGTTTAAGGCGCCTAGACTTATCACCTTTATATTTTATTTTTTGTGGTACTTATACCAATGACTTCTCCAGCTCTAGGGTAGAGTGAGAGGGCAATGTCAGACTTTTCCTGACCAAAACTAACGTGTCCTGCTGTTGCCCTTTGTGTTTCAATTTAGTTGGCAACATTTTTCAGCCGCAATTGTAGGAAATAAAAAAAATTGTGAAGTGTCAAGACATGATTCTCCTGCTAGTTAGTAATACCACATACAACATTTTTGGATTCAACCTCTTTTTCTCAGATCGCGCTTTCATTAGACGGACTATAAACACTTAGGTAGCAGTCATTAAATTATGTAATTTTTTTGATTAAGGACTGCTTTTGTACATGAACCATATTCATACCTATTTAGTCAACGGTCAACAAGTCTGCTGTCATACATTATTACATGTTTAATCAGCTGCTACAATGTTTAAAAAACCGGCCAAGTGCGAGTCGGACTCGCGCACCGAGGGTTCCGTACAAACCTGCAAGGTTTACAAAGAAAAAAAAGTAATAAGTTTATATTTATTAAAAAATAAATATATATTTTGTAATGTAACTAAAAATTTAAGGTTTTCGGAATTTTTCCTTTATGTGTGCTATAAAACGTTGCTTCATGTCAAATTTCAAGATTCTAGGTCGACTGGAAGTACCCTTTAGGTTTTGATTCCCTGCGAGTACTTGCGAGTTTCAAAATATGCAGCTTAAATTGCTGTTTCTTTTGATTGCGTTGACATAGAAGTTTGATTTTGTTACAGCTTAAAGGTATTATAGACCTGAGTATTTGGTATGAATTTCAATTTAATACCTCTACGCGTTTATGAGGAAATGGGTAGTAAGTTTAAAATTATTAAAAAAAAAATATTATGTGATGTAACTAAAAATTTATGGTTTTCGTAATTTTTCCTTTATCTATGCTATAAGACGTTGCTTCGTACCAAATTTCAAGATTCTGAGTTCACGGGAAGCACCCTGTAGGTTTTGATTCCCTTGCAAGTGTCGAAAATTTGCGGCATAAACGGCTGTATCTTTAGATTGCGTTGGCTTAGAAGTTTGATTTTTTCACAGCTTCAAGGGACAGTAGACCTGAGTAATTGATATAAATTTCAGCTTCATACCTCTACGCGTTCCTGAGAAAAAGGGTCTTGACAGACGGACGGACAGACGGACAACAAAGTGATCCTATAAGGGTTCCGTTTTTTCCTTTTGAGGTACGGAACCCTAAAAATACTTTTAATTTAGTAAATTTTTACATAAATTTGCTGTTCCCTGCAACATCATTCATTGTTAACCTTGATGGCTTGATCAAGTTTATTATAGGTATATTTTTTATTATGTTAATAAGCAGATAAGACATCTTGATAGAATAGGTAGTGGCCAACAAGATTGGAAAGTTTAATTGGTAATAAAAAAGTAAATTGTAGGATGATAACTTTTAATTTCTTTTTGATCGTATGTAAGTGCCAAGATTTGTTGATTTCTACCTAGCATAAAAGTTTTTGACTACTTTTTGTAACAAAAATAAACTAAATTCGCCAAAGAACAGTAGAAGACGTAGAAGACTAATATTCGATCAATATATGAACCAAAATAATATACCAACATGTTATTTATTTAAATAAAACCTAAAAAAAAACTGTTCCTGTCAAAACAATTCATGGTCTATTGGTATAAATAATACATTACTCAACATGATACTGGCAGAATAGTCGCAACCGGCTCAATTGCCATAAAAAAAAAATGCATTAGGAAAAAAATAAAAACATATATAATAATGGACATGGCTTTAGTCGCAGATGGACCGGCACCATCATAGATCTGTTCGGCCACATTCATTCTTTTACATTCTTACCTTTTTAATCCTATATAATATACCAAGGCATAATCTATTTGTGTGCAAAATTTTATCCAAATCCGTTCAGCTGTTAGAGCATAAAGATGTTAATTTGTAATGGTGAAATAATTTATAATATGTAATTTGAAACAATAGGTCATAATATATTGCTTTTTCACGACAGAGTGATAAAAGTATTGACATATCATAGTATACAGCATGAGCCGACTATTGCATAGCATGTAATTGTCCTTGATCCATGTACTTATTATCAATGATACCACTGAACCACAAAACTGCACTGTTGTTTATTTTATTTTTTTGTAACCCACTAGTCTGCAGTTGTTACCAAATGTATTGATAAATGCATTTATTTCATATTAGATGTTCATTAATATGGAATGATTATCATAAAAAAATTGTCTATCAGTAATGTTCTTGTCAAAACATGCCTTGAAAAAGTTGATATTTTTTTATTCCTATTATGCTACTCTATTAAAAAGAAATCTAGTATATTCCTGTGTGATCAACCATGAGAGTGAGCCTGTGATAAACAGCTAGTCTAAATAAAAACCAGAATTTACAGCTATTTGTAAGTAGAATTGAGATAAAAATAAATACAACCCATTCACCCGTTAACCTATAAGATATCCGCGAAACGAGACAATAGTAAAACAATGACAGTGCAGTTGTCAGTTACCGCTCGGGGATTCATGAATTAATTCAAGAACATGGTTATTGTACCCTCATTACTTTTTACCAATCAAAATGTCTCATTATCTAACCGAGCAAATGACACATTGGGCACTACACCATACAATGGGATGACCAGGCCCTAGATCTGGCTACCTACCTAATCGATATGAAATAAGTAAAAATTACAATGTTATTTGTTTCTTTTGTTAGTTTTTGGGAGCATTATTAAACCAAGTCTTTTTGGAAGTGGTATGTGCTAAAATTGGACCTACTACTTCATTGAACTTAGTTATATTATTGCCTCAAAATTCATAGAATGCACCAAAATCATGTTAACTAACCTCCTAGCTCTAACTATAGTGCTTCAGTATAGTGATTATGTTAGTTTAGATATTTATTAGTTCTTAAATCCCGACCAGTCTCATATGACTCTGTTATTGTCTTACTGTCTCGTTTCGCAGGTATGTGATAGGTTTACTAATATCTGACTAACCAAAGCTACTACATTCAAAACTATTTAGTGTGTGACCTAGATAAAGATAATAGAGCACAAGATCTGGAATTGTAGAAAATCAAATGACAAACCAAAATATTACGACAAAGTCAATAGACAATACTTCCAAATTACAGTTGTGCATCCAAATATCAAGAAAAACCATGAATGTATACCAGAATAGCTTCCTTAGAATATAATAACTGATTGAAATTAAACTTTTGTAAACAACTATGTTGAGGAAAATTATTAGACTTAAACAACTTCATTTTTGCAGCTCATTATTAGCGTTTTAGAAACTATTTGTTGTGTGACCTTAAGAATTTCACAATGGTCATCATCAACCCAGAGAATGAAACCTAAGAATGAACTATGAACTGATTCTGATATTAACTTTTTTTATAACTAGTAATATGAAATACTGTTTTCTGCAAATTGTAGTCATTTTTTCCTGATATGTATGCATTGGATTCACCAGTAGCACATCCACAAAACTTAACACCCTCTAAAGCTCTATAGAGCTCAGAGGAATAGGTATATTTTATTACAGCAGCTGGTAAAGAAAACTGAGCAAATTGTAACCAAATTATAAAACATTATTCATATTGCTTGTTCATTAACCAATCAAATTCCTCGGTAAATCCTTTATGCAGAATTCTTTATTAATCGTCCTTGACGATTGAACTATTTAGATTGATTTAGATGATAGAGCTACAGACCACACTGAAATGCAATTGGTCTACACTTGTTTAGTCCAATCTGCTTTATTTTGTTTTTTAAACAAAATTTACCTTAAACTCTGCCGTTCTGCTTTTGACATTCGCGAAGCAGCTTCTTCTTCCGTCTTCACACATATTATTGCTAAAATAAAGACTAATAAAACACGATATGCCATTATCACCATAATCACAATATTTTCAAATGACTAGTACTCTTACCTACAAGTAAACTAAATAACAATTAGTATACGAGAATAAGTAATAATTAGAAACAACTGTGGCTGTATTTTTTAAAAGAATTAATACTTCTAAAAGAAGTCTTATCAGTTTCTATGAGCTATCTCTGTACTACCTAAAAACTAGCAGTACACCTATAATCGTCCATGACAGTTGTCATTTTGTTAATGTTGTCAACTTGTCAAGTAAGTTCTTGCGTGGTTGCAGTGCGGTCCAGCATTGGTTCGTCTGTGCATTTTTTATTTGTAATGACCAAGCGGCTTTTAAGACAAGTCTTTAGTCTTTTTTGCATACACTTTATTACTTTTGTTTTGAAGTAAAATGAGCACCTAAAGTTTTTTGAAGTACTTGCCAGTTATTAGACAAACACATTGCATGGATCTCAACGATCCCACTTAAACTTCTACTATAAGTTAGACATATCTTTATAATAATTATGTCCTTGAGACTAGAGAAACTGTTACAATTTCGCACTACAGTTATCCACGTCATTAATAACGGATAATACGGATCAATTTCACAACACCAGTTGGCGCCACTTAGCTGTCAGGTCTTTTCCTTTGAAAACGTATGCATAGCTTTTGACTATGACGTTGATGTCTAACTAATGTCATTAACATAATTTTTCTGACAGATGCCTGGACCTGACACCTCAGTGCTGCCACATTGTGAACGTTATTTTAGAACACCCTGATTAGATCTTGATAAATTTGGGTTTAGGCATTCACAACCTTTGTTCAATGGCAAATCCTTAGACCGTTTTCACATCTTCCGATCCGATATCGGTATCGGACGCCGATACGATATCGGGGTAAGGTAAATGTATGAGATATGTACCTGTCTTTCATATTGTCCGACCCGATATCGGATATCGGAGCACAGCTTTTCATACATTTTACTTACCCCGATATCGTATCGGAGTCCGATACCGATATCGGATCGGAAGATGTGAAAACGGTCTTAAGCTTAGGCAAGTCCCCTGGAAAAATTCGGAAATATGGCGATTTTATAGAAAGAATGTAACGTACTTGTGAATGCTTTAAGATATGCATGCGTATCTTAAATTGAATGAAAAGGAAGTGCAAAGCGTTGGAAATCCTGGGGAATATTGATCCATCCTCGTGTGACCAGGTCAATTAGCAAACTATCCTCACAATAATTTTGATAATTTTCGTTTTTTGAAATACTGTGCTCAGAAAATTCATCGTAAATATAATAATATTGGTCATACTGAAATACTCATTCTATTCACGGAGCCTTTCACTGTAGAGATGTTGATATTATATGAGGGCCTGTTCACACCACGTGTTTTAAACGCGCTGTTGACGCGCGCTTATAGCGATACAAACGCGATACGTTCACGAGTTAAATGCAGCTTATGGACTTTTGCACACCTGTATAAATTCAAGCACACGTTTCAATCGAAACAGACGCGCGCGTGTTTCGGTACATACATGATGAAAACGCGCGTGTGTCGCGATACAAACGCGCTGCAAATATTGGCTGGTTTCAAATTTCAGTTATGAACTTTTCTGCATCAAAATATTAAGAATCCATTCCTAATATAATAGTCAAATACCTACTATTTTGTCAATATTAATATGCTCTTCAATTTTCATATAAACGTATTGTCATAGATATTTACGATGTTTTAATTTTTCTTCTTATTCTATAGGCTTTTCCCTCTATTTAATGTTGAGTATTTAACTGTACTTTAGCCTGAAAACTTAACAAAATATGATAGGTTTTCAAACGTGCTTTACTCAAAAAATAAATTCAAAAATCCGCTCGTAGTTACTCAGATACCCGCGAAACGAGACACAATAGTAAAACAATAACAGTGCGGTCTCATAGGACCGGTTGGGGATTCAAACGTTAAAAAAGTTATACACACGGCAACTGGTGCATGTGTGCATAAACTAACCATCTGAATTACTTCACCTTTCTGCCAGTGTTTCATTCACAACATAATATGAAACCAAGAATATAAAGCGTACATTTATCCAAATAACTAAATGTTAATATATTTATTATAATTGTTGTTATGTAGATAGATGGAGTGGGAGAGGAAGGCCATTGAAAAGATGAATCCATTGTGTGAGAAGTGATATATGAAAGAGAAGGGCGTTATTGATATAACAGGACAGAACGGGAGAAAAAAAAACGTGTTTTGCTGACCCTAAATAAAACAAGAAAAGGTAGGAAGATGATGCAGAATTACACCTTACATCTTTTTTGTTTGCACGTCGGACAAAAATGGGCTATTCAACACAAAATGGCTTTTACTTTTCGAACCAGCAGTTCCTAGTTGTCAGCAGAAGTAAAAAATAACTGCAACACATTAAGAACCAATAAAAACTCTTAACAAGAACTCAACAAAAACCGACAACCATTCGACAAGAACTCAACCACCAACAAGAACTCGACAACTACCCCAATAACTCAACTACTTATCAACCTTTGATAGGAGGAGAGAGTCCTCTTACCCTTCTTCCTTCGTTCAGTAATCGACCACACATAAACACAAAGCAATTATTTTATTTGTTACGACATTTCTGCTATGATCCTATGAGGAACTCGTCACAGCATCCCTCGCCTACGGTGACTTTTTGTAGTGCTGCAGTAGCATTGCTGTAACGCGTTCGCATCGAAACAGTCGCGATGCAGTCGCTAGCTGCTTGCCATCACCCACTCCACGATTCTCAATCGCGATGTAAACGCGCTACTGTCGTGATGCAAACGCGATATAGTCGACATTAAGGTTTTGTATGTAGATTGTTTTTGTTTTTCATTCACGCGCCACCCTTCCTTCAACCTCTCCCCGATGTCGTCTGACACAGTCGCGTGTTTACAGCGCTACCGTCACGATGCTGTAGCGCGTTAGTAGCGATGCTGCCGTTTACGAAACGCGAGTCAGCTGCGCTACAAAAAGTCGCCGTGTGTGAGGGCTTTAACAACCTTGCAGGACTGTATTACTGACTTCATATCATAATTATTGTTCTGTAACTAACCTTCAAGATTTCGCTGTCCTATCTAACACATTACAACTCTGTATTTTACTGTACCTACCTAAGCATCCCTAGCACTGTTCTCACCCCCCGCCCGAACTAAATATGATACATTTTAAAAAGTCGTAGAACAAAAAGTTCTGCGAGGTTGCCCGTGTTTTACAAAATTTAAATATCCCTGAATATATAATTTATACTACACGAGATGTTAATTAGGTAATCAATTTGCTTCAGACTTTCTTCCAAATAATTGTCTACAGAATAGAAGAACTCTTAAAATTTTCCCATTATTATGTTCTATTGTAATTACACGATATATAAAATATCTAGTTCAATTAGTGAACTAAAAGCACAGATCCCTTTGGTTGAATTTGCTACAGGCTCCGCGCTAAATTATTCGGCTAAAGAATATAAATATTTACATTTATACCTAATATAATATAATCGTCACATCACTCATTGTAAGTAGTCCACCAATCCGTAGTGGACTGGGGTCCGGCGCAGGCAGAATACAATTGGTGTTTCTATGTTGAGATAAGATGGGCGAGCGTGTGCCTTTACCTTTAGAAAACTTTCTTTTAGAACGTAGTTCTTCGCAATTTATACAGAGTGCGCCACTGGTGAAGTCACGTGATTGACTGGTTTCCGCCATATTGCATTTGTACGGTGGCGAGGGGTAATTTACTAATGCCCAACTTGTAATTTTATAAATGCTTTAAATAATTATGTACTCAGAATTGTTGATGTCTGTTTACTATTGAGTTTGTTATATGTTTTAAGTTTAGTTTCAATTCATTTAAAGTGTATAGTGTACATAAAAATATAAAAAATTGTTCTGGGTTCCACCATTGAAATAACCAAGTAGTGACCGAGTACCTACCAGAAAAGGTTCTCCGACAGCGCATTGCAGACTAGACCAGGTATTGAAAAAAAATAATTCCTTTTGGTTACACATCGTCTAAGCACTGGAATTGAATGTTTTTGTTGATATTTTTAAGCTGTATTGGATGCCGGCATCAGTTGTTTACTTCAAAACGTAGCTTTGTGTAAAGAATACTTTTCATAAATGAATGAGATGCACTTTTTACTTGTATCAGTAATATAAATTTGAGTAAATTGTAAGTGTAAAGTGATATACAATTACATTATGGTATTTGGAGCGAAAGTTCGAGTGTAACTACGTACGATCACAACAAAAAGATGGTGTGCATACATAAACAGTGCTGTAGGGTTTGGAAAATGTCACTGCTTATCAGCCATTCTGTGATTTGGAGATATGTGACCTTTATAATCGTTGTGCATTATGTACACGTAGCTTTAGACAGCTATACCATGGAACGGCGCCATTTTGATTGCTAGCGCCTTGCCAGGGGGGGAGAAGGGCGGGTAGGAGGGGCGCCACTCACTACATAAAATGTGACGCTCAGACACTTATGTCTCTCTCATGATCTTCACAGAATTGCTCTTCTATGTTGAAGGGCACAAGTTTTACATGTTTCTTTAAAAGTCTAACTGGGATACAGTTACTACTCCTCTCTTCTGAAGGAGCTCCTTATGAAACTAAATCTAAACTGAGGGTAGTACTGAAAATAAAAAGTCAAGTATGTAAATAACAACATTATTGTTTGTTGATAAATTAGCACAGCAATATCCTCCTAAATCCTGTCATTTTTTACACTCTTCATTTAAAGTAACAATGTTTTGCAGTATAGACTAAACATTTAAAATGTGTTTCTTTTATCACATGGTGTTAATATGATTAACTCTCACATTATGAATGTAATGTAAAGTCAGAAATCTCACATCATGTGTAAGAAAGTTAGTATATGATGGGGAATTATAATCTAGGATCACAAGTAACACCTGCAAACTCTAATGCGGAGATAACTGATGAAGAGATGTTAGATAATAAGATTCTGGATTCATCATCAGCATCACCTAAACCTCTATTGAGACCCGCAATAAAGTTCATAGTTTAGTAATATTTTCAATTGCCGATACAACCCTTATCTCATGAATGTTGTTTTCATTTGACAGGTCTTTCACATGGAATGTAGATCATCATGAATGGCAAAGTAAATGGTACTATGGATAACCCTATTGATACTTCTGCCCCGAATCCACCTGACAATTTGCAAAATGAAAAGGAACCTGCATCTGAAGGCTGTGAGAATGCAACAAATATCTGTGAAAATAGCAATAACACTGAGGACAGTAATCACTTAGATAGTGAAAGTAGTCCAGAAGGCACTGCAGAGGATTTGGCAAATGATGTCAGTAATGGTAGTGACAGTCAAGAAGCTCCCGCACAGTCGTCAGCAGAAGAGCCTGAACTACCCGAGAATGAAAACAGTAATAATATAATATTTTTGGATAATAACTGTGGCAATAGTAATGAGTCATATCCAGAATCTATACCTGGTTGCCAGGTTAAATCTGATGCTAATGATGATAATCTGCGCAAGATTATGGTTGAGAAGAATCAAGAAGCAGCAGAAGCCAGGGTACTTGGCAAAGGTACCACTACCATCACCCGCATCACTGAAATTACCCAGGAAGAGGTATGTGCCTATTTTTACTAATCCTACAGAATCTAAATAAAAGTTGAAGTAACTTTAAAGTTACTCCAACTTTTATTTAGATTCTGTAGGTAAGAAAGTTTGCTCCAGGTTTATTTTTATACCTTCACCATGATTGTAATAATAACTCCTTCTATAACAGATTATGTAAACTACCTGTTGGCAAATTTGTTTTCTGAATTTTTTTCCTTGTTTATTTAAGGAGAAAGAATATTTTTAGGGGTTGTTATTTTTGAGGAAAGTCTTGTTCAGCTGTTTTAGTTATATAATATTTAAAGAAGAGAGCACAAGCTCTTCTGAGGGGAATGAATATTTTTAGGGGTTGTCGTTATTGAGGAAAGTCTTGTTCAGCTGTTTTAGTTATATAATATTGTTGTATAATATAATATTTAAAGAAGAGAGCACAAGCTCTTCTGAGTACTAGAGTGACCAATAAACATAATATGTAAATTACGACATAAATTATGTCCTGACAAAATACAAATGATTTTGCTCATCACACAAGCATTTATTTTAGGTGGGTCTTAAACCAACAACCTCTGGCATAGCAGCCAGGGCCACTAACCATAAGACCAACAGGCCAGTCAAAGTTGAAACAGAAAGCCGCACTATTCCTGCTGGTGCATATAAAATAGCAACTGTCAAATTGTTTATTACTCATATATAAGTACTTCTTTTTTTAATGAAGATTAAATAGTTGTAATATTCAGAGATGTCAAAAAAACCTCATTTAGAATTGACCAGCTATAAGACACAGAATGTTAAAAAATTCTCTAAATATCAGATTTGAATTAACTTTAACTTTTTATTTACTTTGATTCAACTTTAGTTCCAAAGGAATAGTTATAGGATTACTTTATCAAAATCACTAGAATCAGGTCCAAGTTTTGAATGAATTGACAAATATGAATTACCTCATTTTTAAATCAAAGTTCAAAACAATACCAATGGGCTAAGGAAAGCGAACTTATGGCACGCGTGCCAGTGGTGGCCCGCGGCAATATAATTGGGGCACGCTAAGTTGGGGGACAAAATGTCCCCCTTGTATCTGAGGGTTAAGACGTATGACATGTAGGAGATTTTAATACTGCAGTGATCACCCTAGTTTTGTCTTTTATTCCATGACGTAAGCAAACAGCTATTACTGAAACTGTAACTTTATACAAATTTCTCGACTGGTTTTAAATTACGAGTAAATAGCGTTTAGTTTAGAAATTCGCCCAAAAATGTACAAAGTCAAGATTTTTATAAAGTTGTCGGCACGTTCGCCAATATGAGTTCGCGGTAAATGGCCTAAAAGTATTATATTAATATAGGAATAGAATATGATAAACGAAACCTCTGGTAGCAGTTAGGAAGGTCTAAAACTCATGGTTCTCAACTTCAAACTCACTATGGTTGGTTGATCACCAGGTCCACTCGATAGATCTCTATACATTTTGTTGGCAACGTGATTGGTTGCGTCGCCACTTGTGCCCTCGAAAGTTATGTGCCTGAGTGCCGCCTAGCCGCCAGCAATCGCGCGACAGCGGAGCTATTGCCCTTCGACTGCATGTTTCTCTGTTGTTTTAATTGCTGTGTGAAAAAACCAAATCAGCTATTCATGAATAAAAATGAAACAACTGAGATTTTCTTAAAATAGCAACTACTGACTGCACAATAGTTAAAAACCAAGAAAAAAATATCCAGGTCCGAAACAAACATATTCATTCATATTGACGACACTGTCGGCGTAGTGGTTGAGCGATTGGCTGTTGCACTGCGTGTTGTGGGCTCGATTCCCGCACGGATAAAATATTTGTATTTAACCATTTAACCATTTATTAACCAAAACAAATTAACAAAACGACCAAACTTACATAGTAATATTGTTCTGCACACTACATGGACAAGGTATGGCTTACAGATAGGTGTTCTGGTGCTGGGTGACTTGTGTATGTTAGTTTACATGTTTGTTAACGCACCTACGTGGGGCAAGGTTACATGTTAAAAGAACCAAAAAGATTTTTATTGAAATTTCATTTTAAAAAAGGCTTTTTTCCCTCCGTTAAAAGAGTGGGAGAGTAAGATTCTTATGTACTCTATTAGCTTAGTTTACGTTCATACATATCTGGTCACACACGCACGCCGGTCGTGAGTAATGTTATTTTTATTTGTTTATGAAATAACAAAATTAGAAATGTAATCTGATAAAACCCCTTCTCCAAAAAGGCTCAACAATGGCTCCTTGAGGATTCTTCTTAGTCGTGCATGAATTCTAGACAGAGTGGTCGTGTTCATGTTTCGATCGAGTCCTGCGCTATCGCCTCTCTATCTCGCCATGAAGCTCTGTGTTTGGCTTCTTAGAAGTTGTGGTTTATACTGCAGTGTGTAACTGATTCGATGATGTCCGTTCACCGTGTTGGATAACGTCCACGTGATATTTTGCCTTCAACTTTCCCTTGCACCACCAATCGTTCCATCGAGTCCTCGTTACGGGTGATATGTCCGAAGAACTTTAGAATTCGTATTCCTTGTAGGATTAGTCGCAGGTTAAAAGAAGATCAATGAAAACTTTGCCTGCTGTGACAGATTTTCGGTTAATTTTCATAGAACCATTCGCAGTATACTTAGCTGTAGCATTTCCAACGCGTGCTCTTATCGGATTCAAATCCAAAGAATGAGCGAGCTCGTTGACGGTACCAACATTGTATTGTGCAGATACTAAGTACCGCGGGGGCATGCGGGTGGGTATTTTTATGTGGATGACCAAACTTGACTTATTTTTAACCGTTATGGTCTTCTGATGGCGGCAGCCATCAAAACATTTTGCAGAATTCTAGTCTAGGAATGGTTTCTTGAATATGTACGTTTTATCAAAGCTAAATGTTCGATTGCCCTTTGTAATGTTCCTTTGCTATTGAACAGATCAGGACGTAGGCGGCTGTACTAACTCAATAACGTTTGACCTTTCATCCACTGACAAATTCAGAAATGAAAAGACTATCTACGTCCTATTTTTATTTTTGTAAATGTTGTGTACAATAAAGAATAAGAATACGTCTGTCCTTTTCATTCTGATTTAATTTTTTTTTGGAGTTTAATTGGCAGTTCTGTGAGGCGTATGATATAGAGCATGTAGTGCTCTTCTTTAACTGTTGGGGAACTTAGGATTTAGATTGAAATGTTTTCTTGTACACGTACTGCTAATTTTTAAAGATCGATGACGCCTCATCAAGTTTGTAACTGGACGGACCAATAAAAACAATCAATCCTTTTTCACCTTAGAACAACTTACTCACTGTAGGTGTGGCACCTTTTGCCAGAAAACTTGTTGATTTATCAGAACTAAAGTACGCGTTTAGGATATTTATCAATGTTTTTGGAATCGATGCTAATACTAAAAATTAAATACCGTCGTTGCTACAAAAACATCTATTCTTGTTTACTCTTGTTAGCCGCACTTTCTAATTCTGTACATAGAATCCCGTCAAAGTTTGAGTGGCGCTCAAACTTAGACGGTGTTCGATGTATAGAATACAGATTTCAATGATTTGCTGGCGATTCCGATTATATGCGGGTGTTCATTAACCGGTTACGCTGACGATAGCTTTCCGCTCGTTCAGTCGAGTACTTGGTCAGAACTTGAGTATTTGATCGACGCATAGGCACGTATTAGTGAGGCTATCGAAATCGTTTAACCTTTACAGCGCAAAAACCCTATCATCTTATCTTAAGAGGTAAATTTAAATTATGGCCTAGTACCTGTTAAAGGAGAATGACCGAAAGCAGTCTAGCAAAGATGCATGAAACAAAATCAAATTAATATAGAAATTATTTGCTTATTTTTTACAAGCTTTTCACTTCAGGAATTTTGTTTTCGTATCCGGAATTATGATTTTAACATAAACAGTAAATTAACGATTGCTAGGTACATTAGTCATGATTGACATTTCGTTCTCTTCATTTGTACGAGTTACGTAAGTATGAACCTTTAGACAAAATCTTCTCAAAAATGATACTAAACTCATAAATAGCTATATAATTAGTAATATCATAACCATATCGTACTGTATATGTATTTCATCATTCCAATAAGATAATATTTATTTTTGTGTTTCGTCTCACGCAGATGCAACTGTCAAGCCAGATGACAGACAGACCGGCCGATAGGGATGGCAATTCTTCCTAAACAAGAACGATTTTTAAATCTATTCGAATCGAAGTCTAAAGAATCGATTCATTAATAAATAAGTTCTAATAGATCGATTTAAAAAAAATAGATTCTTGGTTACCCTGCTGGTACTGAATCCTAAAAAGCACGGTAGGTACTGATGGTCCACGTATGGATCAACGCACGTGTTTCATAACTGATGAATAATCGAGTGTACAACATTCACTTAAAAATTAACTTACGGAAAATAGGTAGGTACTTTGATCGTTTAAATAATAATATGTGTAATAAAACCGCTCGCTTCAGTATAAAATAATATATTTATTACTTAATCAATCATAAAATAATATATTTATTACTTAATCAATCACCTTTGAATTGTCATGAGCACGTCATCATGGCGGTATGTTCGAGGGGACTCATAGAGGTATGTATAAAGAGCTTCTGGGAAGACGTGACGGCGTTCTCACCCTCCGAATGACGCAGGTCCTCACCGGACATAGTAAGTCCGAGAGGTTCCTGCACCTGATTCGTGGCGAAGAAACGCGGCCGGAGGGCCGCGCGGAGGACACCGTGGAGTATACGGTGAGGTGTGACTCACATAAGAGGAGCATCGCCGTGTCCTTGTGGGGGCGATCGGCAGCGGTGACATCTCACACCGGGCCCTGGTTCAGGCCATAGTCCAGGCCATATTTTATATCGACAGTTTTATCGTTTGAATCCCCAACCGGTCCTATGAGACCGTGCTGTTATTGTTTTTCTATTGTGTCTCGTTTCGCGGGTATCTGAGTAATTATTATAGATAATCACAAATTCGTTTTGGTGTTGCCAGCATAATGTGTCAATTGCAATGAATCGAATACAGAAAGCTGTTCCCGCCATTATTCTATATCGACAGCCCTGTTAGAGATAATCACAAATTCGTTTTGGTGTTCCCACCATAAATAGTCAATTGCAATGAATCGAATACAAAATAAATTAAATAATATTCTTGGTTCCAAAACACAGAATAAAGAATCTGATTACGTATCAAAACCTAACAGTTTCTGCAAGAAAAAATCGGAACTCGTTTTCAAGTATCTAAAATCGATTTAAAGTATCTATTCCATGTTTAAGATCGATAAAAAAAAATCAATATACTTGACCTACAAAATCGATTTCAGATTGTCATCCCTAAGCCGGTGCCTGTGCGGAACTGCGGAAGTCGGAAGCCATTACTGTTTATGTGTCGATTGAAAATAGTCGCTGTGATAATCTCTCCACGTAAATAGTAATACTTACGGAAATTCGTTGGCGTTTGTTTTAAACAACTTAGCGTGTTTCATGTAACTTACGACAGGACGTTTTTATATTTTTAGTTGTGTTTTATTACGCCAGGACGTTTTTGTGTTGTGTTTCTGAACTCTTTTGAGTGAGTCTATTGTTATCATGTCGATGCTTGATTCTGTTCAACCGATGCCGGTGGTAATGAGAAACCGATGTGTCAATTGTTCACTTTTGATACCCAGAAATCACCCGCAGCAGTCCTTGCAACAAGCGTCTACGACGATGATTACTATATTACGATCTTGGATAACTCCTACTGAGGTAAGTTATCACTATATTATATTACTTCTAGATTATCAGACATGCCAGCATCCTTTACTTTTGAATAGCTGACAACATCCTATAATCATCCATCCTTAGTGTGGTGCAACTTATAGTATGAATTATATTATGGTCAGACTGCCATCATACAACTTAACTACGATTTTCTACTATTGATCCTTTAATTTAATCTTGAAAATGAGCTTTAATGTGAACAATACAGCAATGTAATATATTGATGAAATGTATATCTATAGTATAATAAACCAGAAAACTTTTTTGATTTGTTTCTAATCTCTGGAATTATTATGTTGATTTGAAAAATATATTTTTTATATGATTATCACATTCATAAAGAATACTCCAGTAGTTTAGTTTAGGGCATAGTTTACAAGTACTATAGTTTACAAGAATATGTAGGAACACAGCCGGGCACAGCTGTATGCTTATACTCTATCGGTTTAGGTAAACAATCTTGTTATGTCTTAAAAGGTAAACAATCTTGATATGTCTTTTTATTTAAAATAAATCGTATAAAAGACATACAAAGATTATTTAAATTAATTACCTAACTTCGGTTTAAGTAAATATCTAATTGTAAACATTTTTAGATACAATTTTTAGGCATTTTTTTAGATAAAAGACATGCTAAGATTGTTTACATTTAGTTAACTACTTGAACAGATGGAGTATATATTACTCCTGTTCCAGCTTTGCATGGGTGATAGAAATCTTTGAAATTCTCGGTTGTTTTTCTACTATGATATGCATGTTTTAAACACCTAAACCTTCCTCATGAATCACTCCGTATACTGGTGAAAACTGCATGAGTATCTGTTCAGTGCTTTTTGAGCTTATAATATCCTTATACACAGTGAGGGACTCTGTTTTATAATATGAAAAACAGTAGCATTCAGAAGTATTTTCTTTTATTTCAGCTTTCATCAGAAAGTGTACTTTGTACGGAGTGTATAGCAATACTTCAAGATCGAGCAAATACATTCATTGATGGAGTAAATCCTTTACCATTGCCTGCTTTTGGTCACAGAAGTATATGCTTTTCTTGTGGACTGTCTATTTTACGTGCATCAAGAACACATGCTGTGAGATCTGACCGCCCAGAAAGGAACATTATATTAAGAAAGGTTCTGCTGCACTTTGTAAATATTTTTTGACTTACACATATTTCTATAATGCTAATTTTTATTCTTGGGGAACTTCACCACCACGCAGAAAACTGCAGCAAAACAACTATGTTGTTTCTGTGAGTGTATAAGGTCACCGGTGTGTCAAAGCCAGCGGTGATTTCCAATTAAAGTATTTGACTTTGAGCAGTAATAATCTATACACTAGACTAACGCTGATATGTTTCTCACTAATAATAATATTGTCTTAACATAGTTCACTGGTAACCAGTCCACTTAAGACTTCAAAAACCCTATTATCTTTGTTTTCATATGTTGCAATAGTTTCCCACCAACCAACCGGGGGTAGTCCTTGAGTGCACAGCATAGCGCGTACAGGGATAATCGTCGGTTGCTATTACGCTTCATTAAAAGTGTCTAAAGGGCCTCTACAAGTTGGTTTGGCTCCTCATACGCCTTCCAAAGGTCCAAGACCCCAGAGTTCTGAGGTATACTGGCTATATAATAATATTGTATTACTCAATACTTTAGTACATTCCATATTATGTACATAACTACATAGAAGGTATGAAATATTGTTAAGATCAATATGGACCCTGTCGGGCACAGCAAGATGCGAGACGCACAGGACTGTTAGGTGTGGCGACACTTGGGGGAGGCATATGTCCAACAGTGGACGCCTGTCAGCTGAAATGATAATGCTGATATTACATATTGGTTTATTTTAATACTGAATACATAGTATGTCAATTTGTTCTTTTTTAGGTTTCAAGATTGGAAAGAGTGTGCAATGCTTGTTGGTTGGCAGCTTATAGGGAAGTGAGACGTCAAAACCAACAAGTTTGGTTCTTGAGCTGGGGGCGTTATAATGATATAACTACTCCAGCTTCGTATTTAGATAATTATTTTGATGAGTATGATGAATAATAAAGGTAATTGGTACTTAAAGGTCTGCTGTCAAATACGTAGGACATCTATAGGTTACTTGTTGTATACTTGTTCTAACATTAAATACCTAATGACTACCTACATGAAAAGTCTGTTCATAATTATGTGTTTTATACCATTATATACAACAGGAAGGTACCTTATTTATTTCTGTATAGATCTGAGACAAATTGAAGTTAATAAATGATCTCTATCTGACTGAAGTTGTCGTTTTATTTCGATATTGTCACATCAACACCGCAAGGCCATAAAAAGCATGAATATTACATTATATTTTTCAATTAGCAACTGTTCACTTGTTTTGTTTTTAACTAACATTGTTGTTTTGTACCTCCATGACTGATCTGTGGTCATTTTATAAGTTGCGAGTAGGTTAGACATAATTTGTAGGTTATCTCCGTATTTGTTTAATTACTTCAAAATCCGGGTATTTGTGTGAAAATTAACACTTTTGTTTAATAGTATATAAAGCGTAGTCTATAATAAATTAAGATTTATTGTGTTTCAACTTTAGACGGATTTCCATACATCGTTGGTCATGATCCTTTAATAGCCTAGGTACTTGTTAAAAGAAAACAGTCCGTGTCGTATGTAAGTCTCTCTAATAGAGGAATGTTTTGAATGGTTAGCACATTCTAACAAAATTTACCACTCGATCTAAAGCTACTCGGGGTCTATAATTTTAGCTTTATAACTACGTGGCCAAAAGAGAATGCGACTATGTGCTACCCGAGATTAGTGCTACAGAGCACCTCTTTGAGCTTATAGGATCACCATAGCAGCGGCACGAAGTATATTAATTTAAATGCAGCATAAAGTTTTGATATATCTATGCAATGCTCTAAGAAGGCCGCCGCGACTGGAGGCAGCCCGGGCCCTCAGTAACCACAGAGCGATCTTCGGCTAACGTCGGCGCTGGTTTGCGGATGACGAACAATGGGTAGCTCGCCATCCGCTCGTCCTATAAGGACCGAGTCCGAGTCGTCGATGGCGCGTAGTGTTCTACGCGCGCCTCAAAATGATAACAGCAAAACCGTAGGGGCGTACTAGGCTAAGATCCTAGCAAGCGTCAGCCCTGCTACAAAAAATAATACTCGTGGTCCTAGAACGCAAAAGTTAGAAGGGGTATAGGTATGGTTTTAGTCAGCAAAAGTCTGATACACCATTCCACTCAACTCTAGAGCGAGACATGCTATAAGATGATTTGCCTACTTAAAAAACAAACAAAACGATGCGACCGTGGTTAGGGTCTTGTAAGTTATTCACTGCAGACTGACTTTTGAGAAAAAAATTGATCTAAATGAAAATTTATTTATCTGGAACATTATACGATCACAATTTTGCCCAACACCTCACAAGTCGCGCATGGCAACTTACTTCCAAGTTGTATATGTATAGTTGTGTATGTATATTTCAAGATGGTGGGCTGTTCTTGTATAATAATATGTGTGCAGATTCACGTGGACATTGTTTTTGTGTAGGTCATTTATTTTCTAAGGCACCTAGCAATCCAAGATTACGTAGACGCGTAGGCGTACCCAGGATTTGTTCAGGAGTGGGACAAAAGTATGGCATCTCTCGTCTTAGCCTGTCGGGGTCTCAGGGCGGCATAATCAATAAAAAATAGTAGGCACTCTCGCCCCTGTACAATAAATAAAAAATCACGGTTGGCTAATATCAAATGAGCGAACCAAACAAACTCTAATATTCTAGGTCGTCTCACTTTTCGTTTTGCCGTAATAGCAAAGCATGAGCAAGCTTGAAAATGTATTATCAGATATATTTAGGAACAGTAAAAAACAATTTTGCGCCCATCTCAGTCGTCGTTGTTTGATTTTTTCCTTTCAAATATCAGTAACTTTGAAGACTTAACGAAAAAGTTTGAGAATCTACAATGCGATAACAAACGAAAAGAACTCGATTCTTTTTTTAGTTTATACGGAACTTTTTGGTCTTGAGTAAAGTGGGGTAAGTCGCCCCACCTGCCCCCCCACCCTGGGTACGTCCATGCGCAGACAAAAAAAAAATCGTCCGAGACTCACCCGCGCGTGAGATGGAGCTACTATACTCGTACATTACATTCTGAAGCAGAATGAACACAATAAGTTTCTTCTAAAGTAGATATCATGCGAAATTAATAGACACTAGAACATATTATTATGTTTGAACTTTTTAACCATGCTTACGTTTTTATATAAATGCTTAAAAAGATTTAAGTATTTCCCGTGTTTTCTAGCACGGAACGTTTTATGTTCGTCAAACGCATCCCTTTAAGACAGTCGTAACAGAGAAAACAGTAAAATCAATTCAAAATAACGTCATTGTAAATAGAAAAACAGTAATAACAATTATGTCTTATTACAGTCTGACAGAGAATGCATCTTAATATTATATTTATTATGGATCCTACATGAATTATTTACTTTGTTGTCCGTCTGTCTGTCTATCTGACTGTCAAGACCTTATTATCTCGGGAACGCATCGACTTGATACAAAACTGTATGCTCAGGTCTGCGGTCCCTTGAAGCTGTTAAAAAAAATCGAACGTTTAAATTAAAGAAAAAAGATACGGCCGTTTTTGTCGCAAAAAACGTGTATCTCGACACTTTCGACGTAATCAAAATTCATAAGATACTTCTCGTCGACCCATAATCCTGAAATTTGATTTAAAGCAAGGTAATAAAGCACAATTATTTATGGATATACAGTTTTGTTGTTACGTCACGAAATATATTTTTGTTTCGATTCGAAAATAACTTCAAAACTCTATTTGGGGATTGAACTATTTACGTAAGTAATTTTGTACGGAATCCTCAGTGTGCAAGTCTGATTCGCACTTTTTAGATTTATTTTTTGTAAGAGTTTTTTACTTCAGAGCGTCCACAATAGATAGATTTTCATACGAGCAATTTTACGTGATTATGACGTTATTAACTACACATATTTCTCGAGATATCTTAGAAACACAGATATCTTGAGGCTATTTAGGTAGGTTTCTATTGAAATCAAATCATGAATTTGTGTAATACGGTTTTCATAGGTCTTACTGGATTACCAGTGAAGACGAAGACCTCTGAAACCCTGCGCCTTTGCGTGAACTTAGCGCCTTTATAATGTACACACAAATTTACAAATAGTCAAAATATATTTAATACCTTGAACATTAATCAAAATTCTGAATGAAAAAATACCTATTTCCTGGAACAAGTTATATGAAATATTCTAATAAAAAATATCAATGACGAAATTACCGAATACCAACAAGGCGTTCGGGTGTTATCACTTTCTTGGCGTAACCTCTTTATCAAACATCGCGTTGGATTGCTTTGAATGAACCATCAAACTTTTAAACCATGTTAACTATAGGCTCGTCGAGAAAAGCTCTCTTAGCATTGCTGCATACTATTTACATAATAATTAAAATAAAAACTTAAGCTAAAGGAAAAAATATGTGCAGCTTCAAAACAGCCCCTTTTATACTACACTAAAAACAACCCTTGACTATTGAAATAATTTAGAATAGATGTCAAAAATAAAAGTAATTTAATAGTCACAATTAATTTCAGAATTCTGAATTGGATTCAGATGAAGAATCTTCAGATGAAGATATCTTCGAGCTCAGAACGGAAGATACAGTAAGTATCAATTCAGACAGTGATCCAGAAGGGGCCGATGACCAGTCACAAGAAGGTGTCATAAAAATAAAAGATAGCAATATAATAATATTAGAAAATGAAGATGGGTCTCTCAGTCAAAATGGAAACTCCCATGACTCGCCAAGTCCAGAAGTTCAAGAAATTGTAAGTGATAATGATGATTGTATTATGGCTGAAGAAAACCAGAAAGCTAATAGTGATAACAAAGTACAATTGCGCCGTAGCAGTAGAGCAATAAAGCGCAAACGATATAACGATGATGTGGAAAATGGTGTCCGTGAGGATTTACCTCATCATGTACCGGTAGCATTTCAACGCAAACATAAGCCCATTGTTATTAATGACACTAAAGCTTTAGTTGAAATGGCAGCTAGGCAGATGAAATCAAACCAGAACCATACTCAGAAAAAAGAACCGACGGTGGTTATCATAGACACCAATAAATTGTCTTCTGAAAAAGACAAATCCGCGGTTTCACATAAACCTTCTGGGCTGCCAATAAGTTCTAGTTTAAGCGCACAAAGTCTTTATCAGAGCATCGTAGCTCGTGGGACGACAGTCACACCAGTCAAGTCGAACACGACTACGCAGAGCTCGTCACAAGCTCCCCAGCCCTCCATATTACCGTCATTAACAGACGATATGTTTGTAGTTGAAGCACCTTCGTTCATAGTGCCCTATGTTTACGAAAAACCTTCAGTTAAGCCCTTCAGGGAATTTGTTGACCTACTGGGCAAAGAGCTGGATGAACAGAAAGCCAAAGAAGAAAAAGAGTTACAAGAAAAACAAAGCAAAGAAAAGGAAAAAACAGATAAGGAGAAGCAAGAGAAAAAAGAGAAAGGCGAAGATGATGAGTCTGACGAGGATTCGCAACCAGCGGGTGCTGCGACAGACGCGGAGATGACTGACCCAGTGGACGACAAGAAAAAGAAGAAAAAAGGTAAACATTTCTATATTTCTTATGATAACTTCGGCGAGCGCGCTGATCCACACTTGTTTTTTTTACTAATAGGCAAAACAAGGTTTAGACGGATGATTTAATTAACACAATATATTTATTACAATTTCTGCACAAACTGGAAAGCAGCGCACAAAATAGTTTTTGCAAAATTTCATGTTCTGAACTAATATTTTGTTTACAATAAATACGCAACGCAAAAGATAAACATGTTGTTTTATCTTTGTTGCGCGAAACTGATTCCTATGTTTTCCAGGGTTTGAAGACTAGCCTCAACATAAACCTAATGTTGTCATCATTGTTCTTGTTTTATCTAAAAGTAATAGATATTCAAAGATGGAAAAAAAATGGAAATGATAGCAATAATCTTTTAGGTTAGAAATGCAACTGATTAATACAAAACTCGAATTACTAGTATGTTAGTATTAGCGAATGCCCCATCTAATGTGCACCATAGCATCAGTCAATATTTTTTTTTTTAATTTTAGAGAAAAGGAAACGTGGCGCCGAAGAAGACGATGTGTCTTGGGATGGGTCATCCACTACAGATTCAGAGGATGAAACAACTATCAGTGATGAAGAAAATAAGACTATTATTATTAAAGATAAGGTCGACTCTTTAGAAGATATAAAAGATGTGACAGCCTTACTTGCAGATAAGGTGTCCTCAACCAAATCAGATAATTATTTCGACTGTTCCCTTGGAAAGTTTTTTATAAATATTGGTTTAAGTCTTGTGCAAGAATATGTACAAAGTGATTTATTAAAACAACAGACCCGAAAACTAAAAAGAGAAAAGAAAGCAGGAAATAGTACTAAGAGTACTGAAGCTTCAATTGCTTCACTCAAAAGTAATATTGAGTTTAGCAAAGAAAATAATGCACCTTATTCATTTACACAGAAGAAATGCGAGTTTTGTAGTTTTAAGACAGAATCGAATTTGGCAATGGCTCATCATTTGGAGACCCCACATATGAAGAATAATGTTTATAAATGTAACTTTTGCGCGTTCGAAATACGAAGTCCTCATGACATTTTATACCACATGGAGGCTGAGCATAATATCAGAGGAAAGTTAGAGAGGGCGCCTGCGTACCACCAGTGCGCTAACTGCCTCTACGAGGACAACGGCAAGGGAAAATTGGCGCGCCACCTCATACCTTGTGCCAAGAAATTTAAACCTGAAACGAATTTGGCTCCATCACTTGAATGGGAACCTCCTGCTAAAATACCAAAGGTAAATGCATGATGCGATATTTTCTGTAAAAATGTTTCCAGTCTGCATAACGTAAAACAATAATTTCAAAATACTTAATTTCAGATAACTAGATCCCGCAATAGTATGATGGGTTCTTACCAAAACACATTCAATCGAAGTAGTATTGGCAGCAGTCAGGGGCGGCAGTCGACGAGTGTGTCCAGCATAATGCCAGGCGTCAGTTCGCAGTACCGGCCCCGGGGCCGCGCGCCCATGACCATGCCGGCACGAGCCTTGCCAGTCCACGGGGTGCCGATCTTGCGTGGTGGCGTTATGGTCAGGCATAATTCACCCTCGCTCATGTCCTCGAATTACCCAATTGCTGTAAGTATTAACAGTCTTTTCTTTTTTTAAATGCCTGTGTGTTAATAAAGATACTAAAAGGTTTACTCTTTGTTCTAGAATAATGTTAAGCCAAAATCAGTGCATCAACCATCGATTTCTATCACGCCGTTGCCGCGGCAACCACCGCCCGTGCAGCAGCCGCCACCCGCGACCAACTCAAAGAGTGCGTTCGTCATCTGTGAGATTTGTGACGGTTATATCAAGGACCTCGAACAGTTACGGAATCACATGCAGTGGATACACAAAGTGAAGATACATCCGAAGATGATCTACAACAGGCCACCACTTAACTGCCAAAAGTGTCAATTTAGGTAAATTGTACAATATAGTATACCTAAGACAGTTATTTTGTTGTTTTTTCCTTACAAAATTCATCGATTTATCGTGTAAATAATACGATCCATATTTTAATGCAACTACTTTATTTTCTATTCCAGGTTTTTCACTGACCAGGGGCTAGAACGACATCTGCTGGGTTCCCACGGCCTCGTCACCAGTTCAATGCAAGAGGCCGCCAACAAGGGAAAAGACGCCGGCAGGTGTCCCGTATGTGGCAGGGTATGTAATTACGGCTATCAAAAGTTTTACGTATAGAAGTGACAGCTTTTTTTGCAAACCATACTTTTCAATCAATATTTGATAGATTGAGGTTATTGACTTTCCTATTTTTATTTGGAGCGCATTGTAGGTAAATATACACTACCTATTCCAAACTGCTTGTGTTATAAGAATTACTAATAATTCGCCCTAAAAAGAAGAGTAATGTTCTTAAACTCTACGTGACTGAACTCGCGGGTAACAGCTTATTTACTCCGTAATAAAATAAAAAATAAGCTTTTATGGGAATACAAACTAAGATTCTTTAAATGTATAGCCATGAAATGGTGTTTTAGCGTGGATTTCCCAAAGCTCTCCATTGTCGGTACAATCGACAACAAATTACGTGCACTCAATCTTTCCGAGAGGCAACCTTTGCATGCCAGTTGACGCGCGTACCTGGTCGAAAAGTCCTATGTCTAAAAATATATTACGGAGTTTTTAAGTCAACATTTTTTTTTTATTATTATAGGCTCGCTCTTGACCACATCTCACCTGATGGTAAGCGATCATGTGGTCGACGATGGAGCACGCTTGCCTAGACACAACCTATTCACTTTTGACTTAAAGATCCCTAGGTTGTAGCTATCAGGAAACACAGACCCCGACAGGGAATTCCACTATTTAGCTAACATTAAGTAATATAACATTTTATCAATTCCAGGTATACCAGTGGAAGCTACTGAATCATGTAGCAAGAGACCATAACCTGACGCTGAAGCCAGCTCATCTTTCGTACAAATGCACGGTGTGCACGGCCACGTTCGGCATGTACAAACAGTTCGAGAACCACGTGTACTCGGCCCACAGCGTGGTGGCCAAGCGAGTCATGGACAAGAGCAAGAGTGCGCCGCCCGCCAAGACTTCTAGTGATTCTCTTCTCAAGCCATTGAAAATTAACGATGAGATTACTATTATACCACAGCCAGCAAAACCGGCGTCCGCTTCGACTGAAAACGACGATTAAGGTAATATACCAATATTTTTTAAAGTATTGTAGCTAACTAAATGATCTTCATACATCTTATATATTAAGTTGCCTATTTATTTTTCTGTTGTTATTCTACAGTTGCATTGAATTTTGCCAATTTACTTAATTATCACTAAGCATTAGCATATTAGCAAAGCGATCTGTAAGTGTCCAAATTTCGCAGAGCAAAAGGTTTTTTTAAATATAATTCTTAATTATTTATTGCCATTATTATTCTGGTTTAAAGTTATAAATAGAGTCGAATCCTTCGAAACCTTTTTTAAACATACAGAATTACCTGTACAGATTCAGTTTTTAAAATTCCTTGAAAAGCTACTGCACTGTTATTTTATTAAAAGCGAATGTAGGTTTTTCGATCGATCAAGCTAAAAATAGCAGCTATGGCGCAGTGCGAATGAAAGTAGCGGGAGGTGTCCATCGCAGCCCCTAGCTTTCCCACATCTAATAATTATGCATAGCGTAGAAAAAGGCATATTTGTTTTGCTTTGTTGAATATTTTATTGCAATAATTATGCGAATTTTTGCTTTTATCGTACTATAGTTTAAAAAAATGAAGTAATCAGGCTATCAAAGTATTGCTTGCAGTTCCAATTCATAAGCTTAAAATTCGTAATTTACTCAAGAGCAAACGCAAGTTGCATTTAGCGATTTTATTTTATAACTGAAAAAAAAAACTGAGTACACTAAATACATTTTTGAATCAGTTTGCTGTGCCCTCGGCTGGTCGCTATCTTACTGAGCTGTGAGATTGAATTGAAGTAAATTAACGTAGGATATAGCCAATTGTCGCGTGCGTTGGCCTCGCTAGGCGAACTATCGAAATGTTATCTCTTTGATGAAATAAGCTAGAAAGGATTTAAAGCTATGCGATTTAAACGACGACTTTTTTACAGACAAGGATACCATTCGAAAGTGGTCTAAATACTTTCTGTATGTTTAATTGAATATGATTGACTCATTATCGCTCAGAGCAAACCCTTGGAGCTATAACACTGATTATTTACATAGTAGTTCTTTTTATTTTGTATAAAAATAATTAGCAGGGATTTTCCTAAAATTCACTCGCTAAGGGTATAAAACAGAGATTCAGTTTGTACGCTAAAAACTTCTTTTACACAGGCGAAGCTAGTATAATATAAAGTTATCAAGGATTAAATTTTCCATTAAGGAGAGGTCGCAAAGTGAAGGAGTTTACTGGACTAAGCGTAGAAACCACGTAGAGAAATTTAAAGTTTTGCTAATACTTAAGAGGCGTTAATTAAAGTTAATCCATTATTTACATTCATTTAACTTGCATTGAAAAGCGATCAGCGACAAGTATGACGGGAAACCTTTTGCATTTTAATGCTAAGTTCAAGTTATATTGGTTATAAGTAAATTTTTGAGTGACTCCTATGATTGCAGTGGCTTGTAATTATTTGCGATTTTAGACAGTGACTCATTATTCTGAGCACTTGTTTTTATTGTTATTCACACTATGCGATATTATCCTCATATTGGCTGACTGACTGTTAAATCTATATTTGTTGCTGTTGTTGAAGTCATAATATTATGACATAAAATTTGAGATTGATTAACACTACTTGAATAATGAGCTGTATTTCTCCCACACTTTATTTTAATCAATTGCATGTTTCCAATAATAAGTTTAATTATTTAGTAACCGCTTGCGTGCCTAAGCTAAATTTATTTATTTTGCAATTTTTTTATGTTATTCATGTTGTTATTATATTGCCAAGACAGAAAACTTCTAAACTATGTACGAGTAATATTATAAATACAGTTGACCCACCGGTAATCCGACAAACGTTTTGCAAGGCGATGTCAAATTATCGAATTGGTTGGACTAATACTGCCACATTACCCTTGTTGTCCAGAACTTTTTGATAAGGATTATTTTACACTTTCGCAAATTATTACGTACTTGTAGAAATAGTACGATCATATCTATATTTACTTCATAATATACGACAAAGAACTTGTGAATTAAAATCTCAATATATAGCAGGTTTCTTATAACAGTATATTGGTAATGTAATGACCACTATAGCACTAAAAGTAACTAAAATGTTTGACTATAATATATTATATAATGTTATAGGCTAAGATTATAATAAGTGATACCAAATTAGACAGGGACAGGATTACTCTGAGCCAACTAGTTACTATTGTTTTGTACTAGGTCTATATGAAAGTATTGAACCAATTACAAAAAGTCTTTCACCGATTGAAAGTTACGCCATCAGTGTGTGTCATAGGGTCGAAAGATTGCACGATTCCTATGATACAAGCTATAGTGCCGGAACTGCGGGAAAAAACTATTTTAGTATGATATTGAGTTTAGCGAATTAAATCGAGTGGTTTTACAAGTTGATGAAAACAGTGGAAGCAACATACGACTACATGCCACTTAACATTTGTTACAGAAGGGAGGGTGTCAGCGCCTGCCGCACGCTCGGGCTGCAAGCTTGCCGTATCCGCCGCGCCGGGGCACGTGGGTTGCCCGTCCGCTGGCGTGATTGATCTTCACTTTACGCTCCGCTGTTAGTGTACATTCCAACTCAGGCAACAGCTTGATGAAATGATGCATAGTATTAGGCGTATAAATGTTTCAGACACAATAAGAGAACAACAAGTATCGAGCGGTCTTCGTAGATAAACCTTGTTGTTGCGGCGATGTAGGTATTAAGAGGTCTAAAGGAGTGGAGTATCTTACACTGCCTAGGCTTTAAAAGCCAGTGATATATTTTTTATATCATAAATTCGATACGGAAGTAGATTTCAGTTTATGAAAAGCAATGATGCACGGCGATCATTTGTAATTTTATATGTTGTAAATTTTGGTAACAATTAACGAATTTTATATTATACTATCTGACTCGGCAAACTTTGTTCTGCCAAAAATGGGGGATAGGGGTAGGAGGGTAACAAATAGTTTACGTATTATTCTCAGACCTACTGAATATACACACAAAATTTCATAAGAATCGGTCAAGCCGTTTCGGAGGAGTTTTGTTACAAACACTGTGACACGAGAATTTTATATAGTAGAGATATATATATATATATTAATTGGAATGTACACTGATCACGTGGAGTACAAAAACTCACGTAAATGCTAAACATACCTCAGCGAATCTTAGATATGTATTGTAATTTTTTATGTAAGATATATTATAATGTTGTTCCGTGAAGGGGGTAAAACGGAGTTGAAATTGGAACTTGTTTGAAGCCCATTTCCCATGAGGAGATATCCCAGGCGTGCACTACTTGCGATTTTCAGACATGCAGTTTTCAAAGCGAGCGGTAGTGCACTTGCGGTCATGTAAAAAGTTTTGGTGTATAAGGATCTCTAGACATTGTGATTTTTTGTCATGGGGACTGGGTCGTATGTAGTGTTGAAATAACAGAAAGTATGAAGGTTGTGTTATTGCATTGAGTCCGTCTTTTATAATATTATTTTGCGAAATGGACCATATTTTGCAGTATATTACTTATCATTGTGTTAGATACGTGAACCGGGTTAAATTAACAGTCATTTACAGTGAAAGTAATCAATGAATATTTGTTTCTATTCAAACTCGTACATTTTCGAAGCACATTTAAATTAGAATCGGTTAATCGGTAAACAGTAAGACCTACATAGTAATGCCCTACCGTTACCTGAATCGTTGCCGCGTGATGTGGAGAAGTGAAAACTAAAACTTAAGCAATTGGTCAAATAAAATTAGTTTCATGACATTAATTTCATTAACAATTTGACATACCAACTTTTGATGTGATGATGCATGCATTAATATCTTGAAATCAATAGTAAATCATTTTATTTCACTCTAAAAGGTACATATGTACTTACACGAGACAAAAACAAGTTGAAATTTGAAACTCATACAATGTCCATACTTAGGTTAATTTTCTTCGATAATAATGATTATTTATATCTTTAATTAAATTATATAACAGAAGGTTATAATATCGTTAACAAATTGGCGAGTATACTGAACAAAAAAAAATTAACCAATACATAAATTAACAAAAGAAATAAAAAGTGAATTGTGATGTCGTATAAAAACTTCTTGCAGTGTAAAATGGTGTGAGCCAACACGTGAAGTTAATGTCGTGCAACTAATTTTACAGTCAAATTTGACGTCAATCGAGTCCATACGGTAATGTTGTGCATTAAAAAACAAATTGATGCTGACGGGGCCATGATTTCGGTGAGCCTACCGTATTTTACTTACTGATTTCAAAATACTTATTTTAAGAACCATGTTGCATGTTATCGAAACCAATTTCGTGAAAATAATTTTACCATGAGTGTAATTATTAATATAATATAAATTCGGCTTTATGACATGCTGCAAATAAATATTTGATTTTTATTATGAAGGAAAATTAATTAAAAATGTATGTTCTGTCTTTAATTTATTATTATTATGTACTTGACTATGAAGGGATGCGTCCATATGAGCGATAACGATAGTGGCGCTTGTTTGTAGGCACGCGGCTAGGTCGCGTGCATCACGTGTCACGACCCGTATGTGCGCAGCAAGATGCTTTGCTGGACTCGCGCCAGATATGCATGTTATATACTAAACTCTGGGCGCAATAGCAGCAAAAATACCTTTTGTAATAGAAACTTGCGTTTATTCAACACATTAGTGTCGCATTCGCTCTTGTGGATGCAACCCAGGGGTGTATGCAAGCAGGGAAGGCATGTTACAAGTCCCAATTTCCATTATTTTCTTATCTATTGTGAGTAGCTGTGGTGTTTAAATATGGTCGTTTAATACGTATATTTATGTCGCTGTGTGATTTTTTCAATCTTACGTTTTCTCATTTTGTAGGAATAGCTGCTGTGTTAATACATATAAGTATAGACACATAGCGTAAATTAATATAGTATGCGATGCCCAAATTTCTCTTTAATGGGCTATATTTGATGTCTGAATGAGTGCGTCAAAATACTACATGACTGTGTTTGGGATGCACATTTGATTGAGTGGCATTCCTAACGAATTAAGCATTCTTTCATTGTGGTGAAACCGGAGGTGCGTGGTAAATATTTATTATTTAAACTTAGGTTGTTAAATTAGCTTTTAGTTAAATTGAGAGTAAAAATAATAACTAAAAGATTTATTTTCTGCATATGTTTTTACTTTATTCGAAATTTTGTATTTCAAACTTGAGTAATTGCAATAAGCAAGACCTGATTTCTTTAGTATATTTGATATATGAATGAGTGCGTCAAATGACTACACGATTGTGTTTAGGATGGCACATTTGATTGAATAGCATTCTTTCATTGTAGTGAAACCGGAGGTGCGTGGTAAATATTTATTATTTAAACTTAGGTTGTTAAATTAGCTTTTAGTTAAATTGAGAGTAAAAATAATAACTTAAAGATTTATTTTCTGCAATTATGTTTTTCTATATCCGAAATTTTGTGTTTCAAACTTGAGTGATAAGCAGAACCAGATTTATTTAGTTATTGGTAAACAGGGTAGATTTTTTACAAGGGCAGACCTTTGTACCTACAGGAAAATATGTCAGGTGGCTGTCATAAACTTTCTAGTAATTTGTACACTGCTTGTACAGATTTTAGAAATATTGACTGCCCCTTGTTAAAAATGGACACTGTATACCTAAATGAACACGATTCAAAAGTTTTGTATCATTTTGTTATCTTGTAAATAACAGGTATCATTAAGTATTTGTAATAAAGATACCTTACCATTATGGATGTTTTATTTTTAACCTAATGATAACTAATTATTCAAAATATGGCAAAATTGCAAAAATCCAATTTTGTCCATACAAATATTTTGAGATCCATAATTCTTTTAAATTGAAGTATAACCTAGTGCTGATGTCGAACAGTGATGCAATCGTTAATGGTAAGATACTAGCCTTGAAGACAGCCAAATAATCAGACTGGGTCGGATATTCATATTCTTTTTATGGCGCACACAACGTTGACGAGTTTAACGCACAAATTAGTTTTTTTTACAGCAACTGTTTTATAAAAGGGAGAGGAAAAACGGCAGGAAGAGAAACCAGCCTTTACCCTGCATTAGGAGAATGTAGGTGTATTTACGCTCGAACCCGCTGTCAGATGGCTTACCATTTGCAGTATGTTTCTAATATTTATTTTAGGGCACTACGAAATTGACTTTTCACGAAGAAAATGAACATTCTATTTAGAAAGTGATGAATGTCCTCGATAGGAAGGTAGGATGAGCGCTTGTAGTGAATGCCCGCGTTCAGGACGGCAAACTCGCTATAAGATGTGCAATGCGGTAAGCCCTCTGGCACATACCTACGTACTACGTACTACGCAGATTTACAGGCGTCGGCTAGGCAGCGCACAATATGCTGGCTGCGTAGCGTCTCAAGAGATGTGCAGGTACCTACCTACTGTATGGTGACGCTACACTGGGAGCGAACCTTTAGGAAAACCGAGGCCGAGAAACTAGCAATAAGGCCGTATAATCCAAACCTGCATCG
Source organism: Mythimna separata (assembly GCA_030763345.1). Lineage (NCBI taxonomy): Eukaryota > Metazoa > Arthropoda > Insecta > Lepidoptera > Noctuidae > Mythimna > Mythimna separata. The sequence goes on along the minus strand of CM061167.1, from coordinate 11,434,462 downwards.
GAACTTAATAGACCTTAATATAACAAGTCTCCCTTCTCCCGAGATAACATATTGTTACGAACGTGAGTAATTAAATGCCGGTTTACTAGCAGATAACTTTATTCACCACAAAACAATGACAAGTTAGTCCAATCAACAAATAACCAATCACTATAAACACTCAGAGTTCCGTTTAGTATCGCTTAGGTCGCTAGGTATCACTTCACACACTTAGGTAGTTCGCTCTGTATCGCTGACGAAATCAAACTCACTCGCTTCTAGCCGGGGGCCCGTATTTATATGCGAAGCCATCGACATTTCTCGATACCGAAGTCCCAAGGACATTCTAGAACAATACAGTCGCATCGGGAGGTCATAAATTATTTTTATTGCTCTCGTAAGTAGGTACTTATCTACCACCTTACATGCGAATTTCGACTCTATTGCTAATACCGGAAGGTACAAATTCCCTTATCCACCCACATAACTACCTACTGAATCTTATGTAATAATAATAGTGTATGTCGGACTTTTCTGGAATTTGCCAGGCCTGAGTATGTACTCCTATTCTCGAAGCTTCGCACAGCAATGCGTTTTAATTATTTGATGCTACCCTTGGTTCTGTCGAAGATATAGCGTACTCAAGTTTCACGGCGTAACAGTGCCCCCCTCTTAGTCATGCTCGTCCCGAGCATTATTAGATCCGTGATACGGCGCCAATCTATCCACGTGGACTACCTTAGGTTTCCCTCGTAACCCTTTCTTGATGCGGTAGGTAACGTCGTTGATCCTTTTTATCACGGTGTAGGGTCCCTCCCATCGAGCTTGAAGTTTCGGCGACTTCCCTTTTCGTCGAAGTGGGTTGTGGAGCCAAACCAGTGCACCTTCCTCAAATCCCTTGGCGTTGGCATTGCGGTCGTATCGAGTTTTCATTTTAACGCTGGTGTGCAGGCTATTCTCACGCACTCGTTTATGCACTTCATCCAATTGATCTTGGAGGTCACTTACGAAGTCCGTAACTGGCTTAGTCTTGTCAGGTGGCACGCCGGTTATGGTATCGACTGGAAGTCTCATCTCCCTGCCGAAATTCACTCTTGCTGGGGTATGGCCCGTGCTATCATGCACTGCTGATCGATAAGACATCAGAAATAGTGGAATATACCGGTCCCAATCTTTCTGATGGTCATCGACAACCTTAGCCAGGTGATTCTCCAGGGTCTGGTTAAACCTCTCCACCATTCCGTCCGACTGTGGGTGCGCAGGTGTTGTGCGTGTCTTGTAAATCCCCAGAAGAGTGCACATTTCCTGGAACAGCGCAGATTCGAAGTTGCGGCCTTGATCGGAATGGATCTCCAAAGGTGCGCCATACCGACATACTACTTCTTCGACCACCTTTTTCGCCACTGTCGTCGCTTCCTGATTGGGTATGGCGAAAACTTCAGGCCACTTTGTGAAATAGTCCTGTATCACCACTATGTATTTGTTTCCGTCATCTGTCACTGGGAAAGGTCCAGCAACGTCGATGGCAATGCGTTCCCATGGGGCTCCTACATTGTACAACTGAAGCTTGCCCCTGCTCCTAGTCTGTGGTCCTTTCACGGATGCGCACGCTGTACATTTCCGACACCATTGCTCTATGTCTTCTCTACAATTGAGCCAGTAATACCGCTGTCTCACTTTCAGTAGAGTTTTCTTGATTCCCAGGTGTCCACCAGAAGCGCCATCGTGTATCTCCTGAAGCAAGGGGACCACTTCACGTCGTGGTACTATCACTTGTGTGGTCACCTCCTTGCCATCGTTCGATTCCCATTTCCTACAAAGCACGTCATTTTCTAGGACTAAACTGTCCCACTGTGCCCAGTAGCTCTTTGTGACAGGACTATGTGACGATACTTCATTCCACTGAGGCCTAGTTCCACTACGCTTCCAGTCCAGTATAGGTCGAATATCGTCATCTTCTTCCTGGGACCTCTTAAAGTTGCCTTCAGCCCTAATTAAGTTCACGTGTTCCCGGGCTTCATTTTGCTGGCAATGTCTACAGTCCTCATTACATGGACGTCGCGACAGGGCGTCAGCATTGTTATGCCCTTTTCCACTACGATGTTCCGTCACAAAGTTGAACTCCTGCAACTGCTCTAGCCATCTTGCAACTTGACCCTCAGGGTTTTTGAATTGTAGAAGCCATTTCAATGCAGCGTGGTCTGTCCTCAACGTAAACTGTCTCCCTATGAGGTACTTGTGGAAATGTTGCAAAGTTTTTACAACAGCCAGTAGTTCTCGCCGAGTCACGCAGTAGTTCCTTTCTGGTTTTGAAAGTGCCTTACTGAAGTAAGCGATCACGACTTGCCTATCTTCTTGCACCTGCGACAGCACTCCACCATTTCCTGTGTTGCTGGCGTCGGTATCGACGACAAATCTTCCATCTCTGCTCGGATACCCCAGTATAGGCGCTTCACATAGCCGTTGCTTTAGTTCGTTGAATGCTGACTCACAGTTCTTGTCCCAGATAAAATCTCGTTTATCCTCAGTCAGCTGATGTAAAGGTTTTGCAATGTCCGAAAAACTCATAACAAACCGTCTGTAGTATGTGCACAACCCTAGAAATGCACGTACTTCTGTTTTGTTCTTTGGAACCGGCCACTGCTGGACAGCCTTTATCTTCTCAGGATCGGTTCTCACTCCATCGGCGCAGATGACATGTCCTAGGTAGCTGACCTCCTTCTTGAACAGAGCACACTTCTTTGGGCTTAGTTTTAGGTTAGCCCCCCGTATCCTGGTGAATACTTTTTCCATATTCCTCAGGTGTTCCTTAAAAGTGCGGCCCATTATAATGACGTCATCCAAATATACCAGACAGACGTCACCAAGAAGGCCCACCATGACTCTATCCATGAGGCGTTCAAACGTCGCTGGAGCGTTGCACAACCCAAAAGGCATGACGTTAAATTGCCACAGGCCGTTGCCAATTCCTGTACTGAACGCTGTCTTTTCTTTATCTTTCTCGCTAATTTCCACTTGCCAGTAGCCACTTTTCAAGTCAATGGTTGAAAACCACTTCATACCACTGAGCATATCCAGTGTGTCGTCTATCCTAGGCAAGGGATAACTGTCCTTCTTCGTTACATCATTCAGCATTCTGTAGTCTACACAGAATCTGGTACTGCCGTCCTTCTTCTTCACCAGAACGACAGGAGAAGACCATGGGCTCGTAGAGGGTTCAATTATTCCGCTATCAGCCATATCCTTTACCATTTCTGCTACCTCAGTTTCTTTAGCCCAGGGTATGCGGCGCGGTCTCTGTTTAATTGGTCTAGCATCACCTGTATCTATCTCATGCTTGACGAGACCTGTTCTCCCGCAATCTTTTCCCGTTGCAAAGATATCCCGGAACCGTAGCAGAAATTCCTTGGCTTGCTGTAGTTCCGAAACTGATAAATTACTCTTAGAATTTTCCAGAAGTTGCTGGATGTGATCAGGTTCAGGTTTTATTGCGTCTTGTTTTACTGAAGATGTGTTGATTTGGCGGAGATACTTCACTTCTTCACATCTTCCAACAACACTGTTTTTCTTCAACTGGATCTCCTTTTTCCCAAGATTTACAATCCTGACCTTGGATCTTCCTTTCGTCATAACTAATGTCCTCGCGGTGATAAGTTCCGGGTGCCGGCCAATGTCTTCAACCATAACACATCTGCGTTGCCTAATTTTCTTAGGAAATTTAACTTCGACTAACGTTTCCGTTCTTGGAGTCAATGTGGTATCCTTTAAGCAATAGAGGTTGCATGTGTTAATTCCTTGCAGGAAGACTTCTTGGTCTTGGAATTTCAATACTCCTTTATCGATATCTAAAACACATCGGTAATTCCGCAGGAAGTCGAGACCCAGTATGCAATCGTCGGTAATATTCGCAATTAACGCTGAATGGGTGTACACTTGATCACCGATTTTAAACTCGATTTCTGTATCACCGAGGACGGAGACTGGCTGGCCCGTGGCTGTCTGAAGTCGGTAGGCTGGAGTTTGTGTTTGCCACAAGATGGTGCGTTTCAGCAGCTCAGGTCTTATAATAGTCCGTGACGCCCCGGTGTCAACGGTGAAATTGCAAGCACGTTGATTCAGCGTTCCCTCGATGATCAAACTATTTCCGTTGTGGACTTGATTGATGGTGATGGTTGGGGCCTTCAGTTGACCAGCCAGCACCCGCCCCGCGGCCCTGGCGACATTTAGTTTAACGACTCCTCGTTAACTTGAGTTCCGGAGTCCACACTTCCCCTCTTCCTCTTGGGGCAATCGGTACGAATGTGCCCTTTTTCTCCACATCCATAACACGTCGGAATATAGCGGGACTTTGCCGACGAAGCCACTTCTCGGTGACGTGGTTGCACTGAAGGTGAGACCACCACTTCCCGAACTCTGAGCGTACGTGAGTCTTGTCGTACGGCTTCCACTTCCAAAGCGTGGGCCATCGCACTCTTCAGAGTTTGGTGGTGTCCGAGTCGCACCGTAGCCCTGACTTCAGTATCCCGTAGACCGTCGATGAATGCTTGCACCAGATTTACTTCCACCGTCTCCGGTGTCATCGACATGTATGCCGCGAAGTTGCGCGCGGAAAACATGTTCGAGGTGCTTGTCACCATAGCGAGTGTCTAGTCCATCCATTAGACGCTCCAACGTCCTGCCGTCTGGAGGAAGGTTCTCTAGGACCAGCAGAGCGTCCCCTCGTAGGGCCAAAGTTAACGCCGCGAAAGACTGGTCATCATCCCAGCGGTTCGTCTTGACCAGTGTTTGAAATTGGTACTTAAAAACCGTCCAGGACGACGTGCCATCAAAACGCGGCATATCAAATTTTGCGGCTGATGCACAGTGGGTGTGCGATGGTGCGCTAACAGCAACGGACGGTTCGCGTGCTTCGAGCTTCACAATTCTGGTTTCGAGGCTATCAGCTCGGGCGGAAACCTCCTTGACCTCTAAGGTGAGATTTTTCACTTTCCCGCCCAACGTGACGAGGCCGTGATCGATTTTTTCGAGGATCAGGTTCTGCTTAGCCTCTTGATTCCGGCGGGCTTCCTCCTGTTCGCGGCGGGCAGCTTCCTGTTCGCGGCGGGCTTCTTCCTGGTTAGCCGCGATTAAGTCGTGGAGCTTACGTTGGTTAGCCTCCTGTTCGCGGCGGGCAGCTTCCTGGTTAGCCGCGATTAGATCCTGGAGCTTACGCTGATTAGCCTCCATACTAGCTTGCATGGCGGCCAACACTCCGGCGAGGTTCATATCCGAGGATGGCCCTGTTGGCGCCTCAGCAGCTGCCGTTGCTCCCATACCAGCCCGATCTTCCGCTTCCAGACGTTGACGTGCAGCATCCATCTCCACTTGCCTCCTTGTTCGTGGTCCCTGTTCGTCGTCCCTCTGTAGTAATGGCATCTCACTTCTGACACCAGTTGTTACGAACGTGAGTAATTAAATGCCGGTTTACTAGCAGATAACTTTATTCACCACAAAACAATGACAAGTTAGTCCAATCAACAAATAACCAATCACTATAAACACTCAGAGTTCCGTTTAGTATCGCTTAGGTCGCTAGGTATCACTTCACACACTTAGGTAGTTCGCTCTGTATCGCTGACGAAATCAAACTCACTCGCTTCTAGCCGGGGGCCCGTATTTATATGCGAAGCCATCGACATTTCTCGATACCGAAGTCCCAAGGACATTCTAGAACAATACAGTCGCATCGGGAGGTCATAAATTATTTTTATTGCTCTCGTAAGTAGGTACTTATCTACCACCTTACATGCGAATTTCGACTCTATTGCTAATACCGGAAGGTACAAATTCCCTTATCCACCCACATAACTACCTACTGAATCTTATGTAATAATAATAGTGTATGTCGGACTTTTCTGGAATTTGCCAGGCCTGAGTATGTACTCCTATTCTCGAAGCTTCGCACAGCAATGCGTTTTAATTATTTGATGCTACCCTTGGTTCTGTCGAAGATATAGCGTACTCAAGTTTCACGGCGTAACAATATGTTTGGAGGTTTGGAGGGTACGGGCTGGTTTCACTTAGTAGAATCATTGACAAGCGAGGGTCGAGAGAACTAAAAATATAATCTCGCTTGAAAGCGGTGGAAGTTACGGGCCCAGAGTAATAATAGTCAAATCGACAACCCGAAACCTTTAGAGGCAGCAAAATAGATTCATTTCCTTCAAAAACAACTATGAGATGAAACTTAGCTGCATAAATGATTACGGTCCAGAGATCCGTAGTACTACGTATACTGATGTTTTTTTTTGATAAAGACAACTATGTAGTTATACCTACATAGCTGTCTTTATAAAAAAGGTAGGTATCGTAAGGGAAAACACAAAATCGGATAAAATGGACGATGATTGATATTCGAAACGTCTGATAGATGTCGTTAGTAGTTTTCACAAACCCAGTGATGATGTAAAACTGTTTTTCTGGCGCTACCACGGGCCGCTACAATATTCATGTTACTTTCATTGAACAATCCAGTTGATACGTTAGCAAAAACGTTTCAGGGACTACCTATTGATTTTGTTCAGATAAAGTCTGAATGAATCGATACTGGCTAGGAGGTCTTTGTTGTAGCTACTGTATTATACTTACCCATCGTGTTTTGGTTCAATGAAAATGTACTGGTAGATAAGTCCTATTTTATACATCCTGAATAGGACTACTTATCATCACTTAGGTTTTTTGTAAGTTACGAAATCATTGACATGACTTCTCTCGCTCTGGGCGGAGCGGGAGGGCGTGTCAGACTTCTACTGACTAAAACCAACTCCTGTTCCTTCTTTGCCATAATGCCAGGACCCTGGGGTTCTCTTTCGTTTAAGAGGGCTGTCGCAATTTTTGATGAATTTCAGCGTTTTATCCGATTTTTGACGTGTGACGATGCTTTAGATATAGCCATAAAAAAAAAACAAAAATATGGATAAGAAAGTTTGATAACTTATCTTGGGAGTGCTTTAAATAAATATTTGAATTTGTTTACCTACATCAGTAAAATCCTTGTCTCCGCAAAGGATGTTTTATAAAATGTTGCTTTTGGGTATCTTTTGACGCCTTGGTACACCGAAGATATTAAAGTTTAATCATTTATAAAAATGTCTATGATACAACTGTATCTTCTACATTGGAGTGCTGAAACCACTTTTTTACTATTCATACAGTAATACACCAAAAATAATTCTGTAAAACCAAGATCTACTGACAGTTTTCCGTACGAAACTACAATTTTTATCTACGAAATTATAATCCAAACTCAAATAAAAAAAATTAACCAACTAAGGTGGTATTTCTATATATCTTGAAAAAAATAAATTGGGCTATTTAAAAGTTAAATAATATTTTTAAATAATTTTTGTATGCAATGCAAAAATCGAGCGCGACTGCTGCCGCTCGTCGTTTTTTTTTTTTTTTTTAATAAATTTTATTTTATTTTTTATTTTTATTTATTTCTCACCACAATATTTAGATATCACATGGAAATACTTTTTAGTAATAGATATATAAAAATACAACAATATTGTGGGAGACTGGTGCCTAAGCTAGGTTGATAACCTGTGTTATAGGACACCAGAAATTTTTAATTTACCTATCGTCTGTTTTTTATACCCTGAGACTATATTGACACAGGAATTGTCAAAATTACTATAAGATGATGCCAGTTCTTTTGTGTTGTAATGGCATTTCTGTCAAACCACTCAAATTTAAGAAAAATTGTAATAGCGCCCTTAACCCAGGGCTACAGTGATCGACACTTGCTAACTCAGTAGGTAAGTGAAGGACTATCCACGAGACAGAAATCTTCATTGAGATTAAGCTGCTGTTGAGCAGCATATCGGTGATAACACTTCTTCAGGTTTTGACCTGGCCTAGCCCCTCGATCGCTTATACATTGTGTGCCTACTGGGATTGTTACCTCAACGTGTGATTTACGGACCTAAATAGGAAAGTTCTGGATGTGGCGCTATTCGGAGTAATGGGTAGCTCGTTTTCCACGGTAAGAATCAAGCAAGTAAAGATATGTCAGCATAATAACCAAAGGGCCCATCAGGGTCGAAGCCTCTGGGGCCATGGGTTGGTTTTTGAAAGATTTTTTCTTTTACCGGGACCCTAGAACGAAGGCAAAGAAGGAACGGGGTGGGTTATATTGAGTAAAAGTCTGACACGCCCTCCCGTTCCGCCCAAGAGCGGTAGAAGTCATTCTGGTGATTCCACACGTTAAAAAAGCATTAAAACCTGTTCCAGTGGGTTCATTGTGTAAAAGTCTGACTTGCCCTCTCGCTCCACCCATAGTGGGAGAAGTCATTGGATGGATTTCCATAATAAAAAAAAATAGGGTAACTGTACACGTTGGTTTATACCTAAATTTTCAATTTAATGGGAAAGTGTGTGAATGTATGAATATTTATTTCTCTAACTACACAACTCTAACAGAATAACATTTATAAGTTTTAATTATAACAAGGCAAGTACTAATTCGACGCGGGTGAAGTCACTGACAGAGCCTTATAAACTCGCTTTCATTCAACAATCACTTCACTGCTTACCATCACGTAGGTTCGCAGTCAAGCACTAGTTTATGTTCCTCAAAAAATCAATCCGATGGTTTTTCCCCGTCTTATTTAACTAATAGTGCAAACCAATTGCTGGCATTCGTTAGTGTGGGGAAAAGTACTCAGCCAGCGTAGTCCCTCCAGCGGCGGCTGTGGTGGGGCCGCGCAGTAACCTGGTGCTGGCAGTCAGTGGTAGTACCATGTGGTGGCTGGTCGTGTTAGGGCAGGCCTTGCTCTGCGCCGAGGGCATGCACCTCATGGCTGAGCGGCATTACGGGCCCACAAGTGAGGTACGTTATTTACTTAATTATAATACATATTTTCCACCGATCCGCACTGGACCCGAGTGGTGGATAACGGCTCATTCCCTATTTTAGAGACTAGGCCCGAGTCCCACCAGTGGGAATACTACAAAGCCGATAATGCTATTGCTTAATATATAATTTTTTGTATGACTGTGCAGTGTCTATAAAAGGAATTCACAATACTACTCACTTTCGGATTCAGTCCCAAAAGAGAGGTAAATGTGTATTGAGTGGAACTATAATTATTGTCCTTTGTGTGCTATAGTAGGAAGTTGAGAAAAGCATTTATATTTACTTAGGGTTGAAATGTGCAATCTGAATAGCCTGTATCGTCAGAACACAATTTTTTTTTTACTTTTTTGGTAACAAGTTTTTGACCGTTTTTGTAGCCTATGCGATGATATCGATACACTAAGAATTTGTTTATTGACTCCATTCCCTATTTAATAATAATAATACCTTTATTAGGAACTCAAATTACAATTTACAAAAATAACAGTTAAACCACACTAGGCAGAGCCTGAATTTCCCAGATTTTCTGGAAAAATGCCTAAGAAAGTCAACCGATCCCTATTATAAGGGACTTAACCATAATTAAATTAGTGAAAACGGTGTGTACACTATGTAGGAAGCAGGAGCTCTACCTAACCCTTCGGGTAATAGAGACGTGATAATAGTAATGTGTGTGTTCATTGAATTATGCATTATAAATTATGTATATATCGCTAAAAGTGATACCCGCGTACTCTCACTGCAAACATTATCTATTAATGAACATAAAAACTTCCATATTCAGAAATCAGTGTTGCGCTAAATTGACATAGTAGGTATGTTATGACCACGATAATTATTACCGACAGGTAAAATTTACGATCACTTCGTGTTTACTGCGGTAAACATTGTGTTATTATCGATATGTTGCAGTGAACTCGCTTACATCGCCGTTCAGTTAACAGCCTAGCTCAGGCATTCAATCAATCAGCTAGGTAAATGACATGGATCGATAACATTTAATGGCTTGCTTAGTCCAAACATAGTAAGAGTCTGTAGTAAGTCGTACAAATCATTTTTATTTGCGTTCCGCCGGTAATGTTTTGTAGACAGCCGTAAGTTGCGGTTACAGAAGTTCGCCCCTATACTTTGGCAGACTTCCTTAACCTATCAATACCCGCGAAACGAGACACAATAGTAAGACAATAACAGCGCCGTCCAATGAGACCGGTCGGGGATTCATGAATTAAGGAATCTTGTTTACATAGAGGAAAAGACGGTGGCTTCATTTAGTCTATTTGCTTCTGACGTAGCCTGGTCAATGTATTTTATGAATTGACGAAGCTTCAACCACAAAGTTCATTAAATTTTGAACAGACGAGGCTGAATTTCATTCAGACCGCTAGTTGCCTGGCGTCGTTTAGTTACCAGTCTAGGTTATGAACTGAATAGCGACAGATACACAAGATGCATTTTTACTATTGTTTTTAATTTGGTTGCAAGTAAATCGACTAGGTGTAACTATTTATTTTACATTTAAGAAAAATATCAGGCAATTAGGATACCGACTGCGATCCTGAAAAGGTTCAATAACATTTTTCATGCTCATCTGCATCCCTGCTGCATAGCTTTTCAACGACTTCTGTAAACATTTTACTGGATGCTATACAATAACTGTTTTATTTTCCACTCTGTTTGATGTGTCTAAATGTGATATAAGCGAAGTGATTTTAAATTAAAAGCGAAAATGCATTATATTACGCCTAAAGCGAGTTAATGAGCGTCTAGTGCAGTGTGTGTGTACGCCTACTATCATTGTATGCCCCGATTGCCAGTCCGTTCTATTCATGTCAGACACTGTTTATCATAAATCCATTTCGTTTCAGGTGAGCTGCATCGAGTATGCATCACTAAATCGAGATAGAATCGGAAGAATGCTCAAAGAAGGTAAAGCTAATTTCATTCATAGTAATTTTTTTATAGTTTGTATTTTTTTGGTAATGTTTTCATATGTTACGTAGGATGGCGTTCCCAAAACCCAACGTTCAAAAAGATGTTCACCAAACGTTCTGCTACATTGCCCGTTCAGTTTTCACTTAACATGGAGCCGATGTCAAGACGGATGGACAATATTGTTATTGACAATATAATACCAAGAAGCGATCATTTATTAAATGAACACGCAAAATTAGTTCAGGATATAAACGGTTTGCGGCAAGTGGTGTTTATAGCACCTTTTATCGAAGACAACAAGGATTACGATGAATCGATCTTTCATGAAATTATTGAGACTGCGCCGACTTCAACAGCCAGGCCGCCAACGCTCAGACCGTTCATAAGTTCTACAAGATCGCCGACGAGTTCCACCAAAGGAAGTTCGATACCGATCATACTGCTAGGGGGCGCGAGTCAGCGCCAGGTGGTGAAGAGCCAGCCCATCAACTTCGCCAAGCCCACCGTGAGCCTGGTGGGCACGACCATCTCCCCTCTCATCAAACACCCCTATCCTTTCGTGATGCACTCAGCACAGCGGAAGCCTATCAAAATTTGTATGTCGTCTGTCCCCTCAATGTTTTCTTCAACGAAACGACCGCCCAGTTTTTGGGACAGACTAATAGATTACTTTATACCCAGCCGTAGTTTAGGTAGATAGGTTACCTAGATTAATTATTAATTTAAGAGTTCTTATTCTATTGCAAAATCTTACTTAATATTAAAAATATTAGAGTCTTTTTGTTTGGATATTTGTTAAACAATCTTATCTCTATAGTTAAAATGAATTTGAATGATATTTGGCATACAAGTAGATTATTATCTGGATTAGATTAAATAATGTCTTTTTATCTCGGTAGTGCGGTCCCCGTGGGTTTATCTTACCGGGAAACCGCTGACAAAGGCAAGTTTCTGCTGATTAGTGATATTAAATTAATTTACTGTTCATTATTTATTATTTGCACTTTTTAACAGCATTTTATTAATGTTATTGGCATACTTAGGTACCTGCAGAGTTTATTTAAATAAATTAATATAGACCTATGTTGTACGATAGTAGTTTTTGTGAATGATTGCGGAAGGCGTGTTTCCCGACGTTATTACAATACCGTGTACATAATACGAGTAGATACCCACTCTAGATGTATGGACGTAGGTACCACTTTGTGTCTGTGCGCATCAAATGCGTGCGTTGATGCCACAAATCGCGTGTGCCTCTAATTACGAATGCCGATTATGTATTGTCTTCTTTTTTACACTTTTACGCGTCGGAATGGAAAAGTTGAACGTCTTATGTGTTATGACAAAATAATGATTTTTCATTGTGCCTTATGTCATTAGTTCTTGTTGTGTTCTGTTAGATATCGAGTGGGAACTTTTCATTCATTATGTGTGACGTTATGTCACGACAACTGTTTACTCTCATTGTTTTTATTTATTGGATAGATCTATTAAAGATGTGTGTCGATTATGCTCGGCTAATCGTCAGGTAGGTCGCAAACTTCTTAGCTATGCTCCTCAATCTGCTCATTCCGTTGTCGTAATGCGAGTTACCAATTTGAACATGGTTGAAAAAATCGAACCGTGTTTCATGGACGAGAGAAGTGAGGGACTACCGCGCATGACTCAGTTTTATAAGTGCTAAAATAATGTATAAATAAGTATATTCTGTTGGAATTTATGAAGCTAGCTATTTATGTAGCGCATAATAATTGTAGATATTAATTCGTGACGAACGCGGACAGAAAGAAAAAGTGGAGTGTGACATTTTTGTGACCAATTAAAGTGTTTCATTTGCTTGGAAATCGATAAACAATTTTTATTTTTTATAGATCCTAATTGACAGCGTTCATTTTTACGAGTAATAGTTAGTATGTGGTATGGTGTGAAAATAACGCTCAAACATCATCAATGTGCTGCTAAGAAACATCTTTTCACATAAAGAGGGACGAAAACGCTGGGGAGTTACTCAAGAAACCTTGGTAGTTTAAATTATAATTAAATTTTAAAATTCTGCCTAGCTTTTCTCTGTCAAACGATATAAATACAGTCAGGCAACTGTGTTTGTGCAGAAGATGGACAATAGACAGAGAAAACATATTTTAAACCTTTACAATTAAAAGTTCTACATTGAACATTCTGTTGGAATATCTTGTTTATGTAAATTATCCATTACAAAAAATTAAATAGTCGCTCGAGTAATTTCTCATGAAATAACACCAGAACTAATTTTCAAAACAGAAATATGTTATGTTGGGGTCAATCCCCCCGGTTGATTTCCTAATTGAAAACAGAATACAAAAAAAAATAAAAAAACCCCCCGACTACCTACTCTCCACCTCTCAGGTCCTGATGACCTTGAAGACCAACCGATTTCCACCAAACATAGCTAAGAACACTCTCGACTGATATACCTTTCAAACAAAAAAACCTCATTAAAATCGGATCATCCGTTTGGGAGCTTCGATGCCACAGACAGACACTTACACATTTACACACACAGACACGTCAAACTTATAACACCCCGTCGTTTTTGCGTCAGGGGTTAAAAATAGTGAACGCCTATCTCAACTCCACAATCCAGGAACTGAGTGATACGGATAACGGTATCACTCATGCGTGACTCAGTTACTGGGTTTACAAAACTAGTTTTTATTTTTATTTTTAGGTTTCATTACCTCGAAGAGCGATAGGTACATTGATGAGTCGATCTATGCTGCAGTGTTGCTGTTATAATATATATTTTTTTTAATTGTATAAGCTAGTGCTTGACTGCGATCCCACCTGATGGTAAGCAGTGATGCAATCTTAGATGGTGAGGCGCACTAGTTTATTAAGAGCCTATTTACTCTAGCCTTGAAGACACCCAAATTATAAGAACTTCTTTTCTTTTTTTTTAACTTCTTTTTAAGGAGGGATATCATAAAACGACTACTCCCTCTCTAGGGTAGAGCGAGCGTCTCTTTTACCAGCTAAAACTAATACGACGTGTCCCTTCAGTTGCCATTTGTGATCCAAATCTACGGTATCTCTTTCGATCGTTCCCACAGCCCTAAACCCACGAATCTTTATCATTTGTTATTATTAATGCTGTAGATATCACAAAAAATAAAAGGAAACAAGTTACCTATAAAGGCAATATGGTTCCTACTCCGTGGTTGGAGACATGATTGCAACACTCAACTCGGGTGTCTACAAACGGGGTAAATACAATTCTTACAAAAAAAAAAACTTTGATTTGGTTTTTCGCTTTTATCCAGTGTTAAATTACACTAAGGGCCTGTTTCACAATGTCCGAGTAGGCACTACTCACTGAATAAATTCAAAAATGTGACAGAATTTGTATGAAATTATCTGCCAAGTAAGATACTCGAAACTTAATCATAGGTGGTGAAACAGGTCCTAAGTATTCAATAATACATTGGAGTACCTACTGCAAACAATATCTAAATCGTAAAAAATACCCTTTAATATTTTGTTACTATTCACCCCCGCATTTTTCCACTCTGATTGACGGAAGCGGCTAGAATAAGCGTTTCGAAATTGGTTCACACTTGTCAGCATATTTCATGAAATGATTTACTAATATAATGTATCACTGTTGTACTATTTACTACCACTTCCAAACCCCGGAAAAGGCAATGTTCGTTTCCTGTGGGTGTATTCAGCCAAGTAGGCCAAGAGAGAGAAGTCACGAGAAATAACTAGTACTTCTTACGTAGACATTTGTATAAACAATGGTGCGAACGTAGATTAGACAAATAAAACCGTTTAGATAAAAATATTCATTGATAACTTTAATTACAGGAAGTTTTTTGTTATTGTAACCTTCTAGCCTACTTATTATTTGCCTTGAAGAAAGATAATGTTTATCTAATTACTTTCTGTGTACATTTTTGTGCAGCTAACGAAAAATTAGGCGTAGTCTGTGCCGGTAGTAATGATGTTCAATCTACTGAATACCTACTTTGGGTAGCTAATGACGTACTCGTACATACCTATGGCATCATCATCTTAGCCGAAAGACGTCTACTGCTGCGCTGACCTCTCCTAAGCGTCGCCATAACGACCGGTCCAGTGGGTCTCGCATCCATCAGATTCTCGCGACCCTCATCAGGTCATCAGTCCACCGTGTGGGAATCCTTCCAATGCTACGTATTACGGCACTTGGTCGCCACTCCAGAACGTTCCGTCCCCATCAACCATCTGTTTTACGAACAATGTGTCCCCACTGTCGCTTAAGTTTGGCGATTCTTCTTTTATCTAAAGCCAAAGTGGAAGTAGAGTTTTGAAAATATGTATCTAACTATAGTGATCATCATAAACACCTGAATTCAAATTGGGGAATTATTGTAGGTAATATGTACCTAATACATTTAGGTACCTAATAATGAAAATAAAATCATCGCTTCATAAAATAGCCCTTTTCTACAAAAAATAGTAAAATTAAATAGCACCCAGGTCTTACGATATTAACGGTGAAGGCCCTTAGTTCAAGGTTAAGCTATAATGGATACGGTCATCTGTTGGATGGGTTATCGATTCCCGCGACACCTGATCTTTGTTCATGGTTCAGAGAGCTGGCGAACCAGGGTGGCTACACCCGACCGCTTTCAGAACGGGTCAGTTGGCTTCACCGCGCTCTGCTTAACCTTTGCAAGGTAACCAGTTCAAGGACAGCTAGGCTGAAGGTACGAGTATAGAGTCCATTCTATTATCAGGTTCTTTTTTTATAAATAGTTCATCTTTTTGCGATGTTGTAAGTCTTCAAATAACTCTCACTGTGGGTGGCGTGATGCATCGTCGACCAGATCATCGCTTACTACGAGTAGCTTAATGGCCTACTACACCACTCGTTTTTACGAACAGTCTTAGTCTACGTCGCGTAGTGTAATAAGGGTAAGACGGTCTTCGACGGGGCTCGACGTATCGAGTCGACATAATGAGTCGACATATCGAGTAGTGTAATAGGCTCTTTACTTATTAAATAAGATAGTGGCCAAACGCAAGCCTATCAAGAATAATAAAAATGGTGGAGTTTACTCTGCTGGCATGGTGACTTTTTTAGCTGTGTTTAGACCAAAGTATGTTCACTGACTATTGTATCAAAATACTAATTTATCTATGTGGCTCTTCTATGGCTCTAAGCCCGTTCTTGTTTAACGTTGTGCTTGATGTAGTTACGGCAAACATCCAGGATCAGCCTCCATGGCTAATGATGTATGCCGATGACATCGCCCTCGTTAACCAGAACAAAGCCCATCTTGAGCGCAGGGTCAACATTTGGAAAGACACGCTGGAAAACGGCGGTCTGAGACTAAATGTGGCGAAGACTGAGTACATGTCCTGTGGTGGCACGGATTCAAGTACTATCCGGATAGGGTCGGATTTGATCGCTAAGTCTGATAAGTTCCGGTACCTTGGATCCGTGCTGCACGAGTCTGGCAGCGTGGATGACGATGTCCAAGCACGTATAGGCGCGGCATGGGCAAAATGGCGCGAGGTAACGGGCGTTTTATGTGACCGTAAAATGCCTCCGAGGCTCAAAGGGCAGATATATAAATGCATCATACGGCCTGTCCTCCAGTACGGTGGCGAATGTTGGCCAGCACTAAGCAGACACACCCAGGAGCTTCGCGTCACGGAGATGAAGATGCTGAGGTGGATGAGCGGCGTAACGCGATCCGATCGCATACGCAACTCATTCATCCGAGGTAGTCTTGGTGTCCGTGACGTGGGGGAAAAACTGCAAGAGTGTCGTCTGCGATGGTATGGCCACATCATGCGCCGCCCTAGGGAGTACGTTGGTCGGAGATGCATGGATATGGCTGTCCTTGGGGCTAGGTCCCGTGGTCGCCCTCGCAAGCGCTGGCTGGACGTCGTCAAGTCCGACATGAGAGCCAATGGCCTCACTGAGAAGGATGTTAAAGATCGGGCAAAGTGGAGAAAACTTAGTCGGAAGGCGGACCCTGGCAATGGCCGGGATTAACGCCAGGCAGAAGAAGAAGAAGAAGGTGGAGTTTACTCTGCTGGCATGGTGACTTTTTTAGCTGTGTTTAGACCAAAGTATGTTCACTGACTATTGTATCAAAATACTAATTTATCTATTACGATGATTTGCTCGCTGAAGGAACCTCATACTCGTAGCAAGGGCTAACAGAAAAATAGGACTGATTTGAAGAACCGTACGTTTCAGGACAGTATTTTTCTAGCCTTCAAAAGTATTGGATTAATAACACAGAAGTTACTAATATTGACCGATATATGTATGAATAAGGTAGGACGCTAACGCCACATCGCAAAAACCTGCGATGCGAATCGCTGCGATGTGATTTCATGCGGCAAAGCATCGGTCCATGTAACCATACAATGTGTGAAGCGCATCAATTCGCAAGATCTTGTAATGCGCTATGCGAGGTCTGGTAGACAGCCGCGCCTTGTAAAATACTGGTATTCAGTTAAATCCGGCTTGATTGGAAGTCGACCCCAATATAGTTGGGAAAAGGCTAGGTAGATGATGATGATGATGTAATGCGCTGTGCGAGCTTGTAGATCTTTAGGATGCCTATCACAATGCATTGCAGTTTTGTGTTTGAGCGCATCTAATATTGCCACAGATAAAAGACAAATATAAATATTCGAGAAACATTTATTTAAATAAATTCATTAATTACTGACTTAAGTATTAACATACTCATATATGAATCCTTAACTTAATTGAATAATAATAATAATATTGCTTAAGTAGATACCAAAATAGTATTAAATAATTTTGCAGATATCTAGATAGAAGTTTCGCCTGCGAATTAAGTTATTAGATATTAGACTTTTTCTTTATTATATAGGTATCTTATCTTACGTAAGTGAACTATAGGTGCCATATAATGTGCAGCTGTTCATTGAAAAAAAAAAATTCAGTAGGTGCCATATAAATTATATGTGCAGCTGCTATTAGACATTTTCTTTATTATAGGTACCTATCTTATGTTATTCAACTATAGGTGCCATATAAATTATATGTGTAGCTGCTATTAGACACTTTCTTTATTATATAGGTACCTATTTTATGTAATTCACCTATAGGTGCCATATAAAGTGCAGCTGTTCATTGAAAAAAAAATTAGTAGGTGCCATATAAATCATACGCGCAGCTGTTCATTGAGTTGCTCGTTTTAGTGCGGGCAAATCGGCAAGTTGACGGCAAAGAAGACGTTGAGCTCGATGAGGGCTGCCAGCACGAGGTAGCCGACGTAGATGAGGCCGCAGGTGACGCCGATCCTCCAGTCCAGCTGGAACTTGTTGAGCAGCAGGCAGCCGTACAGCGCGAACAGCGTCGACAGCAGCGAGATGGCGCTGTACGACAGACCGCTCGAGTTTATTGACACCTGCAATCAATAAAGTTTGACTAACTAGTCGCCCAATCAATCGCCCTAACGTTTGCTCGACTCAGTTTGCATTAGCTTCCAGTAAACCTATACAACTCGGTCACATTAACTTGACGCTTGGTGTCGATGAAATAATGTTCAAAAACCAATATAACAACAACAGAGAACTAGCCAAATTATATCGACGCGCGTATCGATAACAAAGTTGCTGACCATACCTGACACTTGCCGGGTGAGCTAAGGAAATGCGGTGCAGGGGGATTTTCGCATTTCAGAGATGCATGAAGTTAATGTGACCGGATTGTACCTATGCAAAACTCTAGGTGTCGATCCCTAACTGGATTTAGCCGACAACTAGTGGTTTACATGAAGTAACTGTTGGACCTCCATAAACCAGTTACTGTACACGATACACATTGGTATGACCTCAAAGGGTATGACTTTGCCAATTTTTCGGGCTATTGGCTACATGACATGAAGCCGACCCCAATATAGTTAGGAAAAAGACTAGGATGATGACGAGGTCGTAAGGCAAAAGGGGCTTTATTCGTGAGAGACGGTTTTGTAACTGTTAATGATATAAGTAATTTGTTACAACTAACACTTTTAAACGATATTTTCATATAACGAAGATTTGATCAACCAGTTAAGAAGCATCGAACGTTCAGCCGGGGCTATAAATTAAGAAAAATGAGTGATCATTATTTCTAATGATCCCTCATTTTCATAATTATCGGGATCATTAGAAACGAAGTCTTATGATCAACAGGAGGCACCTACCCAGTGGTGACCTGGAACGGTAGGGTAGGCCAGCGACTTGATGAGCCAAGGCAGACCCAGGCACAGCAGTATGTCGAACGTATTCGAGCCAATGGAGTTGCTGAGTCCCATAGTGCCGTGGCCTGAAAAATACATTAAATTATTAGTGTTTTTTTGTTGCTTTTGAATAATTTTTCATCTGTTAGTGACTACCACATAGGGAAGTATTTGTCGCAATATGTAGGTTTGTAGCTATAAAACATACGTAGGCTTGAATTGTGGAAAGTGCATCAATCGATCCTATAAGCAGGTAACAATTGTTCCAATCAATAGGTAAACTAAAAAGGCCTTGGAAAAATCTTGTCAATAATAATATTAATTCAAGGCCTTCTGTAATGTTCCATGCTGTGTCATTCACTATGAAGAACTTTTAGAACTTAACGTAAATAATAAGTATGGTAAGTATTACCTTCAAGTGGTATATTTTTCAATTATTTTGTAATTATTACATTGTCTAATAAAAATTACTTAATGGATTTAATATACATATATATACAAACTAAAAATAATAAAATGTACAAACTGGTAGAAAAAAAATTGCGCATCAAAAAATTATTATTACTTCATATTTATCATTGGTTAGTTGTTATTTAGCATTGTGGTCCCAAAACTGTGTTCCAAAGAGACCGTAACTAATGCAGAATTGTGTAATGTGTGGTACTGTACCTTGAACAGTGACGATCACACTGGACACAGCTTCAGGCAGGCTGGTACCTGCAGCCAGGATCGTCAACCCCGTTATGCTGTCTGGCACATTCAGAGTATCACCTATGGAATAAAAATAATAATAAACACCTATGGAAAAGAAGTTCGAGTGATATTATTTTATCGAGTCACAGAAAATACAACTGCTTAAGGCACAGCATAATAAATGTAATATCATAAGCACTCGCTAGTAAGCACAAGGGGTAGACGAGTTTATTAAAGCTATGGTGCATGAGCATGATCGGGCAGTTGACTATTTTTTTTAAACTATCAGTATCAAAAAGTAACTCTATCCAAATCCAAACTCGCAAGTACAAAAAAAAAACAAATCTAATCAAAATTATATGTCCAAGTTAAGAAATATCTCGTTTCGGCACCCAAGGGATTTGCCGAACGCCGAGACGGAAATACTTCCAAGTTAAGCAACCTTTCAAATCTGGTAGAAGGGGAAACTGTGAAGTCATAGAATAAAGAGGTTACACACTGACATATGACGACACAGTCATTAGCTAACGAACGTAAAAAAAGATAGTGAGATGTTCCCACCACGCCCATTCTTCCTCATACCAATATTTGAAGTCATACGAGTGAGACATTGCTGTGTTATTTAACTAAGGGCCTATTTCACCACCTATGATTAAGTTTCCAATATCTTACTTGACAGATAATTTCATAGAAATCCTGTTCGAGATTTGAATTTATTAAGGAAGTAGTGGCTACTAGGGCATTGTGAAACAGTCCCTTATTAGGATGACACTAAAGAGTTTGATATACCAAATAGAAAACATGATACTCATAGGAGTATATGGCACGAGAATTTAGCTTATAGAATACAATCGCTCAGCAGACAACTAGGAGTATGGAAGTCGAAGAAGCAAATTCGCTTTTGGTTCTAGCAGTATTAGACAGTAGCAGTGTTAAAATTAAATGTTAATACACTTTTAATAAAAACAATAAGCATGGATTTTCCACATCACTTTCATGTGGAAAATCCATCACAATTTTATTAAAAACATTATTTATTTAATACTTTATGCGCATAAAGGTACAGAGGCGGTCCTAATGCCTTGTGCTTTTCTACCAGTCAACTTTTGGGTGAAGCAGAGAGGACTAGTGGTAGATTAGAAATAGCTAGTTTTACCTGGTTTAGTAGTTGGGAACAGGCTAGGCAGATGATGATTAAATTACCTAGTACAGTGATCATCCAGGCGACGAGGTAGGACACTCCGCCGATCCAGGTGACGCACATGAGGAAGGTGAGCGGGTAGAGGTGCGGGCGGCGCGTGCAGTCGGGGATGGTCAGCCACAGCACCAGGTTGATGGGCCACGCCGTCACGAAGTAGAACTTGTTCCAGAACGACACCTTCTCACCAGGCCAGGACCACATTGAGTACGTGCTTTGCGTATCTGTAATAAGAATTGAAAGCATTATATTTTTCGTTTCACTCTGTTTTTATCGCATAATCATCCTGGAGAATATTTTAGATTTGATTAAACAGAGTTGTTTTTTTATCATTTATTTTTTGTAAGTTATGTAAACTAGTGCTTGACTGCAATTCCACCTGATGGTAAGCAGTGATGCAATCGTTGATGATGGGGCGCACTAGTTTATTAAGAGCCTATTCACTCTAGTCTTGAATATACCCAAATTACATCTTTTTTTTTCGTTTCACTCTGTTTTTGTCGTATAATAATCTTGGAGAATATTTAAGAGTTGATAAAAAGAGTTATTAATTAATAGATGTTGGTTACGTAAGTTTGTTTGAGCAAAACTTGGGCTAAGGATATCTTAGTATTCTTGTTATGATACCCTTCATAATATTCTTGAATTACTTATAATGTTGTCTTGAACCATACTAGGCTGATAAGTCTACGTACTTTGAGCCTCGAATACCTGTGTAATGTTTTTTTTTTTAGCAAGTTACAGCAGCTATATTGCCGCGTTCGTTGCCAAGAGGTTATTCCAATTCTACCGATTCTTGACTAAATAACTTGCTTTCTTACGCAACGATCAAGTAATATAAAAATAGTTATTATAAAATTGAAACCATTATAGCACTCGTGAGAACATACCAAATATCTTCTCAATGAATGCTTTGTGTTGGTGAAAACGGTGAAAACTCCCGCGTACACCTCTCGGTTGGCTGGCATTGTTCCAAATAGGTAATTAATTGATGTAATGTGGCATACCGTTTTTACCAATAAATATAAACTAATATTAAGTACCAACTTATAACAGATTTTTTTCAATTTTAATTGATGGTGTCTTTGTCAAAGAAATCTTTCACTGATGAAAAGATATGGGCACGTATTGTTTATTTTTAATTACCCATAGCTATATGATGTCTAAAATGCCAACAAAGTCGCGAGCTGAAGCTAGTACCTAGTATATTATTTGCAATAGTAACACAAGAGGATGTAGGTATAAGTGTAGGCCGCTCCACCCAAAATGGGTTAACGGGTTAGACCGAGTATTTTCAAAAAAACAATATCACTAAAGATACTTATACCTTATTAGAGGAGTTCGACATATTTCACGCATGTGCGCAATACTTAATCGCTCGATTCAAACGCGACTGCTACTTACAACCACAAAGTCATCACTAAAACAATCAGAAATCTTGTGAATGCATGAAGCAATCGATCATCATCAATCAAGTTCAATTTCAACTGGCCAGTTTGCCACAATTTGAATGACAAAGCGCATATAGACAGGCGAACGATCAATTTAGCAAGTAGTAAGTAGTA
This sequence comes from Mythimna separata, assembly GCA_030763345.1. Taxonomy (NCBI): domain Eukaryota; kingdom Metazoa; phylum Arthropoda; class Insecta; order Lepidoptera; family Noctuidae; genus Mythimna; species Mythimna separata. The sequence continues at coordinate 11,411,956 of CM061167.1, read as the reverse complement.
AGCGATGATTTCCGCTTGTTTTGAATGAAAACGACTGAGTTATCGGGGTATATAAGAGGAAGTCTGCAAGTGGCTCCGGCGATTGAATAGTTATGTGGAAATCGGTTGTCATGCCATGGGCAGTAGGCATGTTATGTTATGCGGAGGAGTGGACTACATGACATGAAGCAGGTTGAGCATGATCACTGGTCAAATTTAAAACTATAATCTGTCTTTATATTGTTATTTTTAATGAAATTGAAGCCTATGACTAACATAACTTATTTATAATCTTTAAAAAAAATAATTTTGTTATTATATCCTCCTCAATAAGTAAGGCAAAAAAAAAAATGTCTTAGTATTTGTCACCAATACCCGCCATTTTGATTTACAGAAACATACAAACAAGATCCGAGTGACAAACGCGACCACTTCTTGACAGTCGGTTACAAACGACAAATGGATCAACGATCATCATTGGGAGCTCTCGAAGCATCGCCAAAGTTGACTCAACAACTTTGCCACCGGTTCTGTTCGACTCTACGGTAATTCCTTTTAGCACTGACGTGAAGGACCTGGGTTTACGCATCGACAGTACCCTGAATTGGCGTACTCAAATCGTTAGTGTTAGTCAGAGGGTTACGGGAGTGCTGCGGGCTCTGTATAGACTTAAAAACCTTTTGCCATCGAACACGAAGGCAATGCTTGTACAGACCCTTATTTTCCCCATCATCGATTATGGTGATGTGTGTTACTATGACCTGAATGCAGATCTCCTCAATAAACTTGACCGTCTTCTAAATTACTGCATTCGATTCGTTTTCAATCTGCGCAAATATGATCATGTCTCTGCACAGCGGCTGCTTCTGAAGTGGTTGCCCATACGTCAGCGTAGAGAGCAAAGGGCGCTCACTATCCTTTTCTCATTTCTCACCTCGCCCAATTCCCCTAGTTATTTAGCCCCTCACTTTCAATACATTTGCGCAAACCACAATAAAAATCTACGCTCTTCTCATAACCGTCTTCTACTATGTCCTACTCATCGCACTGACTTCCTTCACTGTTCTTTCTTTATTCAGGCTATTTCACTGTGGAATGCGCTTCCCCAAGAGGTCAGGATGGTTACAAACCGATTAAGATTCAAGATTGAGGTTCGCAAGCATATTTGTAAGAAGTTGGCAGTAGTATCGTCACAACTTTAATGTTTATCACAATATCGATTTGGACCATTTTTCAGAGTATTTATGTATGTATATGTATGTATATTTAATTTATTGAATTCTGTATTTATATTGTATTTATCATATTATCTGCGATTCATTTCTTTAATACAATTATTTCTCAATCTTTTATTGCACCTCCCAATAATCTTCTCTGCATCACCCAAAGGTTGACTGGTAGAAAATGCCTAAGGCATTAAGTCCGCCTTTGTACCTTTTGTGCATAGAGTATAAATAAATAAATGGATTTTTCGAGACATGTAATATCTACAAAGAAGTTGATTACTAAAATTGACAATTAACAGCGAAGCAACGAACTCAAATCGATTGAAGATTAAATAGATGATAGATTCATCGAGCAAGATAATGAGGATACCTGAGTCTGTGGAATCGTGCCTCTTCGAGTGGACCGCTGACTCCACGTCCGTGCTCTGAACATGCATGCTGATGCGCCGGGCGTCCAGAGCGTGGGCTTTTTCTAGAAGATTCAAACGAAATTAATGTGAGATGAATCTAATCTTAATGAAGGTTTTATTCAGGTGTCACCGACTGTTGATACTGAAATGAATAGCATAGCATAGCATAGCATGAGCCTTATAATGTTCCCTCTGCTGGGACTCAGGCCTCCTCTCTAGGCGAGGGAACGGGTCGTAATTCACCACGCGGGCCCAGTGTGGTTTGGTGGATGTCACATGTCTTCGAATTTTTGGTTCTAGGATTGCTAGGGTCTGCTCACGAAGTTTCCGTTCACCATTTTGAGAGCAATGGTGATGAAAATAAATTACACAAAGTAATGCACCTGGTTGGGTTTGACCCCGCGACCTACAAAATGCACCTGGCTGGATTTAACCTACAACTCGTAAGTCGGGGCCATCACCACTTGGCCACCACTGCTCTGAAATGAATATCTGATTAATAATAAACAAGCACTAGTGTTTAGTGGTTTTTTCCTCACGCCTAGGTATAAAGTGTACAAGAATCAACTAACGTCAAAGTATAAGGTACACTCCACGTCAATTACCTAAGTAGTACGAAATTACAGCCTTGACTAAGACAGCTCGTGGAGACGTAGAGGACGTATAGTATAGCTACTACTTTATGTTTCATCATTATCCATTTTACAACCGGTACCTGGACTGTTTGCCATTGTCTCCTTTTTTTTTTGTTTATATTTTTTGAGAAACAAATTGCTGGCGAAAGTGTTCGTGAGATTTCTTGAGGGAAACCTACCGTTCTATTTTGAACCACTGTATCTCCTGAGTGTAAACCACTAGAAAGGTGTCGTGCAATGAAGGTTGGAGATTAAACTGTATTGGATTCCGAAGCGACATTAATAAAAATATCACCACGCAGGAATTAGAAAAAGATCATTTTCACTTCCTCTAAAAATTCCAATAGCAAAGTGATGACAATAGGCACAATGCAACGGCGAGGTGTACAGGAAGCTGTTCTAATATGTAATGTTTTTTTCATAGCGGCTTACCATTTGCAAGAAGCGGTGTAATTTCTGTGTACGCCTTCGGCTTCTTAAACGTGCAGCAGCCACTCCTGAAAAACGTTCCTAAGCAGCCATTGAACGCCATCGCTGAAACAACAAACGAAGTGTTCATATAATTATGTGTAATTTCCGTTAATATAATTATGTAGACAATTTCTTCATTAATTCTTCGTAATTTGTCAGCGGTGCAGTCACCGTGGCTAATGTCCATTCATTCAGTTTTGACAGGGGAACATCAAAACATATGTGACGGTGATTTGCTGGGAATATCTACCTGATCAAGATTATAATAAAAAAAAACAATCTAATATTTTGTTACATTATTTTTGTAACAAACTGTCGCAAGGTTAAATTGAAGATTTATCAAGTAAAATACTACTACTAGCGTAAAAAAGTCACCAGGCAATACTCACATGACTCAGTTGTATTGGGAACAATAAATTAAAAAAGAAATCCGTAGTCATGAACATATCACTCAAGCATTCTGCTGTAAATAAATTTGTAGTTTTTATCGGTTGAGTGTTTGCAAATGCAAACCATTTACGGTCAACGTTAGAAGTAAGTAGGAAATAATATGTACTTTATGTACTAGACAACAAATACTGACACTACCTATTATTTTGTTTATTATGCTCTTTACACAATATCTGAGCCAGATCTTTCTCATCATTATTTTCAATAGAGTCTAGAGCTCCGCAGATATTTGTAAAGCAATCATTCAAAAAAATATACAAAGTCGTACGTATCGTCTTTCGTATCGTATATTTTTTGTGCCTACACCTATCGGTCCCCCATCAATATTTGTAGGAGATAAAGCATGAATGAACTCCAGAAGGGCATGGAAGAATCAAGTGCCCAGGTTTTAAGTAAACGTAACGTCAGTATAAATAAATACATTTGACTTTGACTTTAAAAATAGTGTTCACTTGTTCCCATTTAATACTTAAATTGTATTTTTTTAGTTAGGTACTGTTACCGACGTATATTTGTGTAATTTAACCTATCAATACCCGCGAAACGAGACACAATAGTAAGACAATAACAGCGCGGTCCTATGAGACCGGTCGGGGATTCATGAATTAATTATATAATATCACAAAATATATAATTTCACAAAATTTAATTCGTTTTTTTTTTCAAAAACTATTAATAAAATTTTAAGATGCATTGTATTGCCAAAACTAAACTACTATTAAATAGTTTTCTCCTAAAATCGAAATCGCTATTACAGGAGAAAATTGCTGTTAACATTTGCGTTGTGCAATCAATTTTCGATGGCTCCTCATCCGTGCAGCTGAGTGTCAAGCGAAGGCAATTAGCGTGGCGTTCCATATAATTTACCTAATATGTAGAAAATGTACATGAGTACGAGCAGGAGCGCTTCGTGCCAGTAAATCACGTCGTCGAGTAGCGTGAGGATGAGTGCCACTACCGCCACGGCGTACATCACGCAATCCCGGGACACCGACCACCAGTCCAAGTTCACCACCTGCGGACATCATGGCGACACTATGAGACGAGGAAATCTAATTTTACTGAAAGAAGTCGGTTAAAAATAAAAATACTTAACTAATTAAAACTACATATACCTACCTACAATAACTCTTACTCTAACCTAAAAACCGGGCAAGTGCGAGTCGGACTCGCGCACTGAGAGTTTCGTACCAACTTACCTATGAAAACAGTTCAATTCTCGAAACGAGTCCTGAAGATTTATCAATTTTTTTTTCTTGTGACATAACTACAAATTTTCAGTTTTCTGACTTTTGTGCTGTAATGCCTAGCTTCGAGCCTTTCAAGATTCTAGGTCAGACAGACAGACAGACGGACGAGGTTGTATGTATGTACCGTCTTTGTCTTGCTTTCCTTTAGGAGTTCGATTGCGACCGACTTTTTCGCCTCTTTAGGTACCTACATGTGTCACACATAGGACTGTGCACATTTTTATTGTTATTTAATTTTATTTTCATTCAACATCTACAAAAAGATGTTAATCGAGGCTGTGCCTGCCTAACAGTATCTTTTTCAATTTTGACTTTTAGATTCCCAGGTTATGATGGATATACAGAGTGCGTGGGAATTCCGTTCGTAAATTGAGAACGAAGTCAAATCATATATTTAGATATTATTATTTTATCCTAAAGGCTCATTTTACATTCAACAACAATCATATTAGAAAAAATCATCTCATCACACTAATATTATAAAGGCGAAAGTTTGTGAGTGAGTGTGTGTGTACTGTATGTGTTGGTACTCTCTTCACGCCCGAACTGCTGAACGAATATTGATAAAATTTGGCATGGCCGCGATTAGCTCATATGATTTTTTAACCCTCGAGTTCCCATAGAGAATTTTCTACTTTCACGCGAGCAGCTAAGTAACTATATTATTGAATTCATATTATACATTAAGCAATCAAGTCCATCGATGAAACCATTATGTTTACTTGGACTTCGCAAAGAAAATGCGAAGAATAGAAAAGCAGATTGAATCCATCCACCTAGGATTTATTGCACACAAAAATAAGCGCGTGACAGTAAACTTTAAACGTCTAGTATAATTTGGTCGTGACTACAATGCCAATGGTAATCAATCACAAAATGGAAAAAAACCCTAAAAAAGTTATCGTGAATGAAAATAAATGCGAATCACTGAATTGATGATTGCAGTACGAGTATACAACATGTAACGTAATAAACGCACATCTTGAAAGTAGTATTTCAGAAGCTACTGAATCCATTTGAGCTATTTTTAAAGTAGGTATTTTTTTCCCAAAAATAATTCTTGATTATTTTAGGTCTCAAAAAATTGCCTATTTTGACAAAATCTTGATAAATCGTGATTCCTTCACCAGAGAATTTGTGCGTTTGTGAGGAGATATCAATATCGATGCGCTAGCAGTGTCGTGCATCGATTCCCATATTATTTTGCCCAAGTAGAATTAGTATAATTAATTTATTGAAAAATCACTACATAAGTGCATTCATTAGAATTTTAGTGTTTGAATTATGATTGTAATTTAATTTTCTGATTGGTGTGTATAAGGCCCGGCGCCTATAACCAGCATCGGCAAGGAAAAGAATCCTTCAGTATTCCTACATGTAAGCGCACACTGTCGCAAGCGATGCCTTGGCATGCTGCATCGTCCTTAAGGATATCGCGAGGTCCCTCAAATGTTAAACTGTGCGTACCGAAGGATGCCGAAGTATACCAAAGCATCCTTAAGGCAGCATTTTTGTTACTACAAACATATATCATTGAAATTTCTTCTTTATGACCATGATTTTAATGTATAGGTATCAATGCTATTTATCACGTAAAATCCTCAGCTGCGCCGATGCCGATAGTGGTCGCTGGCCCTAAGGCCTAAGACCCTTAGGTGAGCATTATTTCAGTTACAAATGTTGTATACATACATAAAAGCGTATGAGTTTGTAAATGCGGACCGCATAGAACGCAGCTGTGACGTCTGGTTACAGAATTTTCTATATTATTAGTGCTATAAGGTGTGTATTTAAATAGATAATAAATTAATTGTTTAACTCAAGTGCGCATGTCAGTCGAAGGTTTACAGATAAAAGATAAGACATGACGTTAGAAAACAATACGTATGATAGGAAAATGCATTACAGAAATTCAGACGTAGAACAAATATTATGTTTACTATAAAATAAGTGTAAATAGCAATGTCGTTCTATTATAAACTAATACTCTGCCTACAACTTTATTCGCGAGAATGGTTTTCATAAAGCTTTAAATTGAACCTTTCAATTGATTTTTGCGGATAGTTATTAAAAACTAAAAATGACAGTATTTATTATTTAGCATACATGTGAATTTTTCCCATTTCGTCCCTTTAAATAGGGAGTATAATAATAATATAATAATGCAACGAGAAGATCTTATAATAATATATTTTAAAAACCTTGCGTGTTTATTCCTTTTTTTCCGAATCATCGAAAAAGTATATTTTAATTTCAACACGATAAGTAGCTCCACGCGTTCCCCAGATAAAGGGTCTTAACGGACAGACAGAGGGGCAAAAACGTGATCCTGTGAGGGTTCCGTTTTTCCTTTTTGAGTTACGGAACCTTAAAAATCTGACAATCCCCTTCGCTCCACGAGAACGAAGGAATCTGATGATTGCCCAAATGAAAAAACAGGAGAGATTGGCACGTCTGCCACTCTATGTCGATGTATTTGTGTTGGATTATTTGGGCGAATTAAAATTACGGTTGAGTTCTCTTTACTCAATTCAATGTAAAGTATTTGTTAGTTTTTTTGGTAATATTATTGTGTGCCTGTTTGGTAGGATCTACTGGTGCTGTAATTTATTATCAACTAGCTTTTGCTTCGTCGGCACATGAATATAGGTTACAGCGGACACGAAGTCGAAGACAGAAAGTAAAATAGCCAATGTCCATCCTTGGGGTTTTAGCTACCTCTGTACAAAACCTTATTAAAATCGGTTCAGTAGTTTAACCATGAAAGCGTAACAGACAGACCGAGTTACTTTCACATTTATAATATACTACTACTACTAGCTGACCCGGCAAACGTTGTTTTGCCATATAATTTTTTTTTACACTAATGGGTATGAAAAATAGATGTTAGCCGATTCTCAGACCTACTCTACTCTACACAAAATTTCATGAGAATCGGTATAGCCGTTTCGGAGGAGTATGGGAACGAAAACTGTGACACGAAAATTTTATATATAAGACTATTACTAGTATAGATTTCTAGCATTTGTATGTAACCTATGGCCACAATAAAGACATTCTGATTCTAACTTACTTGTCCGGCGCAGAGCGCGCAGAAGGCGGGCACGGCCAGCACGTTGAAGACGGCCGAGCCCACCACCGTGCCGACGCCGATGTCGCCCTCCGTCACGAACGTGCCCACGCAGTTGATGAACAGCTCCGGACTCGAGCTGGCGGCCGCCATGAAGGTGGCTCCGGCCACGTCCATCCCTATGTTCAGACCTAGAATAGCATAATTACCATTTATAAATAAATGTAAGACCATCATTTGCCACAAAGTGACAATGCCTTCAGAGGACTGGCGGCATTACCTATTACCCAACGTGTTGCATCGATTCCCAATAAGACGGGACACGACCAAAAATACAATTATTATATTATTATATATCTAGTCTATACATTGTCATACTGCTGGGCAAAGGGCTCCCTTCATTCCTTCAAGAAGAATACAATATAAGAATAAAAAAGAAAACAATCAAAAGTATTATAAAGTCAAAAGATTTCTACAATCTGTTTTTCTTTATCATGTCATTGCTGAACTTCCTTTTCTGCTGTGATTTATTAGTTTACGAAATATCAGAGGCGGATTGTTAAAAAGCCTAGAACATTGCAGCAGCCATATCCATCTCTACGATAGTTATAGTTTATTTAAACTATTATAATTGTTAAATATCTATAAAAACGTAACTTTCTAAAGAGAAGGCTGTAGTAAAAACGTCGTAGCAAATGGCTACGACACTCGTAGCAATGCTACGAAATCTTTAAATATTACTTTATTAATTTATTGAAAGATGTCGAGGCTTTTTCGTGAAATCTAATTATTGGAAAAACTTTAAGGTTTCATAGCATTGAACGCTGTAGCCATTAGTGAGAAAGCCTTTTCAGTTAACCTTATTGCATCCATAATATCATAATGACATCGTTCATCATCAAACGACAACATAGTGGCAGAGCAATCAATTTGCTTTGATGCTTCGAACGACGACTGTCCTCAAAGACCGTTTGCATTTATCCAATATCAATCATATTAAAGAAGCTTCCTTTCTACCTGCCCTCTTTGAAAGCAAATTAGTCTGTGCATTTTCGAAAAGGTTTCTGTGGGGGGTGTGTAGGGCGAGGGAGAACATCCTGCCGACAAGAACTAATTTAACTTCCTTTGCCCCGGGCGCGAACGCGTCCGTGCTCGTCACTGCACTAAGTTACGCCGGTGAAGTCTTGAGATATGTATGATGTGTGTAATTTAAATCTCACCTAACATAGCAAAGATGTTGAATTGCTGGTTTGAAGAAGGCATCCAGTTATTGAGCTGAATGAGAATTAAATTATTTCATTACTCATACTCTGAAAGTCGGTCTGAAGTTGATTGAAAGTAATACTTTTCATCCCTAAGGAGAATCGCTTTCAACACCTGTCAAATTATTTAAAAAACAACTAGCACAAGTTCTCTGTCTTGACATTTATATTAAACCGTGTTTCAATTTTCTACACAGCAATTACAGCGCAAAGGAAAATTTAAATAAGATAAGTATCTAATAACATATTGAATAACGATATGAGAATTTACACACGGTTCATCAGATGTATCCTTATGATTCATCTCAGGATATTTGTACCGATTGATCGGAGGGCAAATGCAGGGATTCATATTTAATTTTCCACAAAGTGGGGACAGGGGGTAGTCTAGACTGCGAGTGGCGGCGTATCGATCCGAATTGCTTATTTTGTATTTATTGCGCGCCGCATTGATTCGAGCGTCACGCTGACACGAACTGGTCGGAGCTGCAAATGTAGATAAGAGGATTCATTAACCCTCGAATGCAATGCCTGTGCATTGTGAGTCCAGACCCATTCAAAGGGCCCCGTATCTACCTGAAACCATTCGTCAATAAATACGAATGCAAGCTACGTCGCATTCTATTTTTTCAGAACTGCGAAGAAAACAATCCTGAGCTTTGAAGGTTTAAAGTGCATTCGATGCTGTAAAACACGGAAGCAATTTACTCCTATTACGACTATTACCAATTAGCCACACTTCTGTGTGAGTTCAACGCATGTTCTTACTCAAGAACATCTAGCAGACACACCTTGACCTGTAGGACTTCAATGAAAAGATTGACACCACCGTGTTCCTAACGATTTGGCCTGTAATTCGACGCGGCACGTTAATCCGCACGTTTCTGCGGCTGATTAACCTCTTCCACCTCTATTGATGGAAGGTACGTGACAATTTGAAGCACGCGAGGAAGCACCGAATATACTCGTGGACAGCATGCAGCGATGCGGATGTTATGAACGGCTACTTTGAACGACTACCTGTTATCTGATGCTTTAATTGAGTGACAGCAGTTCAAATTGACAGGGTTCGTGGTGACAGGATGTCATGTAATGACTACAGTTGCTGCAGATCTAGGATGTATTCTGCAGCTAACAAAATAACGAATTTAAATTCTATCAACATGAGAAACTACTTTTTTTATGTAGGAATCATCAATACGATTTCTCCCGCTCTGAGCGAAACGGGACGGGTTGGCTAGCATATTAGAATTTTACTGGTTACAATTCACTCTTATTCCTTGTTTGCCTTCGTTTCAGGGCTTAAGAGTCATTACCTTTCGTGAAATCCCGGAATAGTTATTATACTTATGGCTTCAAATTTTATTTCAGAGGACACTTTATTGAGAAATGCCGATAATATCATTATAGCCTTATAAATTATAAATGGGCCGCCGTATATTATATATTCGCATATTTTGCTCAGTTTTAATTATACTATTCTAAAAAGCTTATTACATACAGTGGTACTTATAGTAATATAGACTCACGTTCGCATATCATCTCGATGGCAGGCACAAAGTACTGTTCGCAGACGGTTCCCAGCAGAAAGAAGCAATATATTGCCAAGATGCAATGAATCGCAATGTATCCCTGGAACGAATGATCAACGGTTTTATTTACGCACCAAGTTCATAAAAGTCAAAAGTCTCTTCTTCTTTTTTAATTCACTCTCGTTGTATAGTTTTTAATTGTCGATTTGTTGTATTAACTGGAATAATTAGTAAAACGTAATCTATTCAAAAGTAATCTAAAAAGATCCAGTGAATCTAAAAAACCAGGGTTACTTAAGATTAAAATAAATATTTGAGAGCGTATTTTAAGAATTGTATCATCATCATCAGCTGAAAGCCGTCTCCTGCTGGTCATAGGCCTCCCTCAAGCGTCACCACAATGAACGGTCCAGTGCGTCTCGCATCCATTAGGTACCCGCGGCCCTCACCAGGTCATCGGGCCACCTTTCAAGAATTTATCAATCTACACTAGAGGACAAAATCAATTATGTCTTAAAAAATGTTTAATTCAAAACAAACAAAACGTGTTTTTCCATAAAGAAAAATAAGTGGGTAGAAGATAAAATATTATTGCGATGGCTTTTGATTGCAGGATAAATGATAATAAAATTAAAACATGCTTCTAGCAAAATAAAATGTAGCACACACACAAAAAAATGTTTGAGTAAAAATATTAATGAAATTTTCCTTATTTAAAATAATTTGTATCGTTCTTACATGTTTCCTTTGGTAGCGAGAGAGACCATCGGAAGGGAACTCGAGGATCGCCGCCGGGGTGCAGTTCCTCTCCGCCTTCTCGACGAGCGCCAGCAGCTTTCGCGACACGAGGGCTGGAGCTTCATTGCCTGAATACCAGAAATGTATTGTTAGTATTACATACACTCTTCAAGATACGACGACAAAGCAGAATAAATATCTTTACCTGATCCTAACGTAGATTCAAATATTTCTTGTTCTGAATTATCACTGCCGAATAACAAATAAATTAAGGGTATCCCCAAAACTAGAATCACTCTAATGACCGTCGCAATTCTGTAACACTTGAACCGTCTAGTCCTTATTAACATATTGGCCATTTAAAAAATATCAAACAACTGTTATTATTGAAGACGTTAACAAATTGTAGTAGCGCAGTTACAAACGATTTTGAGGTACCGTCAAATGAAATTGAATCGCTTAGAAAGACACTCTAAAGTAGTTAGTTCAAAAATCATTTAGGTAGTTATAAACATGTAAATAATAAAAGACGTGTAGATGCACCAGTAGTCGGAAAGTTACTGTATTCCGAGGTTTCTTACGGCCCTTGATGAAAATAAATGATTTATCAATAAATATTATTATTTGTAATAGTGTACTCAGTACACGTTCGTATCACTGTTATCGACGGTAAAGTAAATACAAATAGGTACTTTTGATGACTGTAACTAATCTTTACTAAGATTATTTTTAATTTCTTTGCTCACATGTGGAAATGATTATTCTTAGATCGTATCTACTAATATGATTATGTTTATAAATGCAAAAGTTTGTGTGTTTGGATGTTTGTGTGTTGAATGTTTTGTATGTTTGTGTTTCAATCACGCAATTACGGATTCAAATTATACTTAGCACATAATTAGATAGGCACTTAGTTTAATACGTAAAAATATTCCGGTAAGTGGCTTACCAGAAACTATGGAAGAAGCAGAATTCGATTAAAAGTCGGTAAAAACTTCTACCCTATTGGGAGATCAGAATCATGAAGAAATAAGTAACACACATTTACACACACCACACGCCACATTTTCGGGGCTGGAAACATCCGGCGGCGAAGAGCTGTGTAACTCTTAGAGCAGGTACAATATAGTTTATGGTATTCAAATAATCATTTTATCTATAGTCTGCTTTTTATACCCTAAGACTAAATTGACACAGGTAATGTCAAACCTACTATAGGAATGATGCCAGTTCTTTTGTGGTGTAATGTCATTTTAGTCTCAGGGTATAAAAAACAGACTGTACTCGCATAGTTCCAATTATGAAATTATTATTTTTTCTTTATTATCAAACTATAGCCAAAGACAGTTTTAATAAAATTCACTACTTACTTGTAAATAACATTACAAAATAATTCTTATTCTATAAAATACTGCTCGACCAAAGAGATTTTACATTACGTAGAGAGGTTGACAACATTTTTTTTTTAAATTTTGATGCATTTTAGAGTAATAATAGATATACGTTGTTGTGTTTTATTAACAACGTTTTTATTATATTTAATACAAATAACTATATAACTAGGTAGATACAACAAAACTATTTTATTGGGCAATTTGTTCCAATCCAAAGTAAATAAGATTCTCAATATTTACGTATTAGTTCCATTTACATTATCTGTGGTAGCTGTATGTAAATTGGCGGCAAATCATTACATTGCGAAGGAATTTGGCGCCATATTCGCGATATTTTTAAATCATGTTTTTGATGAGATTATATAAAGTAGGCAGTGTATGAACTGCACAAAATTAGGTATTAACACTCTTAATACCTTCGCCTGTGTCTAAGTTTTTAAGCTTATAATTAGTATTATTTGTTAAATGCCAGTATCATAAACTACTAACCTACAAAATTTTTTAGGTGATGAAGATGCGCAAGTAGATCAAATTTTTCAGTTTTTGTTGTCTCATGTTAAGCAAACAAAAAATTACAGTACTTAGTTCAATCGGTAAGCTATATTTTTTGTAACATTTTTTTTATATTTGTCCCTGGACCTTCCATTTGCGTCTACGCAGACAGAAACGAGTGCAGAAGCAAGTAACTTTACATAATTATGTGTAGATAATATTGCAAACAGACTACAGTCAATATTAGAGCAGAACCGTTACACGTTTTAAGTTGTAGGTACTGTTACAATGTAACCTGCGAGGACACGTTGGTAGGTTCATACACCTTTAATGTAAACATCGAAATTCAATTACAATGATGCGAATTACATAGCTGTTTCATTAATTCATGAATCCCCGACCGGTCTCATTGGACCGCGTTGTTATTGTTTTACTATTATGTCTCGTTTCGCGGATATTGATATGTTAATTTGTTTGTTAAATAATGTTGACCCGATTCGAAATTTCTTGTAGCTATTAAATTGTAATAATAATTTAAGTATATCAATAAAGCTCGCAAAGCTTTACGAATCCGAGTTATTTTCAGCAAACGTACCATTAAATACTTCCGAATTATTTCGAAAATATTTGACTAGTAGGAAAAACAAATTTAGAATAATAATTTTTTGATGAAAATTGTAATAAAAAATTATAAATATGCAATGCAGGACTTAATAATCGGTGAATAAGAGTGAAGCCAAATAAAATAACTAGATTTGATGACTGGTATGATAGTTTACAGCTGTTTACGAACGCTGTGTACAAACTAGACAATCTTATCTAGGTGCAGGTAGTGTTGCATTTAGAATAGATGCTGTGCTCTTGTCGAAGGATTTCATTGAGACTTACACGCGTTTTGCATTAACGATCAATGCTAGACACTTAGGCACCGGTAGTTAGTTAATAACCTGCCAGTTCCCATGGCATAACTAAAATAACTGCTGGGACTTAGACTTATAGACACAGGCCTTCAGGCCTAAACCACCATTCGATTCTAATATCTAGGAAGCAGCCTATTTCCTTACTATTTTTGTAAGGAATAATAAAAAATGAGGAGCTCGTGGCTAGATTATAACAGCCAAACGGGTCGATCTTCAAGGTTAAGCAACGCTTGCCAAGGTTGGTCTGAGGATGGGTGACCATTTTAACATAACGAGTTTCCTCAAGCCGTAGGTCCCGGCTGTCATTTGTAGATCTTTGGCAGTCGTTACGGATAGTCAGAAGCCAGTATATCTGGGTTGTAGAGGTCTGGTAGGCAGCCGCTCTTCGTAAAATACTGGTATTCAGCTAAATCCAGCTTGACTGGAAGCCGACTCCAATATAGTTGGTAAAAGGTTATGCAGGTGATGACTCTGTAAGGAAATAAGCTGCTTCCACCAAACCAGATTATTTACTATTTTGAAATCAGTGGTTATGAATACATACTAAGCAAATTACTTGCCGACATTATGTAGGGGTTTTGAATTCATAAATCTCTAACACAGTTTTCATCAATACAAGCCTGCCTAATATTATGTATATTTTTTTTTTTTGCGCATTTGATAATTATAAAAAGCCTAGATATTGTGATATGGAAAGGAGATCGTATGAGTTATTTTTCTTATTGGCTAGCGGACTGGCTACATCGATATTCTTTTTAGGATTTTAAACTTTTAGAATAGGTTTGGAACTTCCAATACTCGTACGAGAAAAGAATTGTCGGATTTTTTCAGTAGTAAAGTGACTTTTGATTAAAATGTGATTTGCTGGGAGCTGAAAGAAAATATCGTACAAACTAGACAATCTTATCTAGGTGCAAGTAGTGTTGCATATAGAATAGATGCTTTGCTCTTGTCGAAGGATTTCATTTCGAGGACTTGATGGAACGATTGGTGGTGCAAGGGAAAGTTGAGGGCAAAAGATCACGTGGACGCTCTCCAACACGGTGGGCTGACCTCATCAAGTCGGTTACACACTGCAGCGTAAATCATAACTCCCAAGCCGCCAAACACAGAGCTACATGGCGTCGTATCGCGAGAGAGGCGGTGGCGCAGGACTCGACCGAAACATGACCACAACCACTCTGTCAAGAGTGCATGACTAAGAAGAAGAAAGAAAATATAAGTTATTTTACTGTGACGACGTCCGGACTTTGTCTTCACACAATATTCCCGAACCCTGGGGCTATCGGATTTCCGAAAGGTTAGCTCGGTGTCCTCAGATCGAAGGCAACGCAGAAACAGGGTGGGGTTTAGTCAGTAAAAGTCTGCCACGCCCTCCTGCTCCGCCCAAGAGTGGAAAGTCATTCTGATGATTCCCCACTTGAAAAAAGAATCTCGAACCCAAAGACTACCTGAGCTAAGTTTTGCCAAAATGCTTGAATTTGGTAGCACTCTGGCTAGTTCATAATTTAGAGTGGATGTCATTGGATTAGTTGCAGTGATTTTCCGATGCACTAGAGATTATTAACTTAAAAGGTTTACTTTCTGAACGACTGATAATTTTATGACGAGATAATGCAAACAGTCTAATCTGGAAAAGTCTTGCGATGAAACCAAACTTACAGATTATAATGATTAAGTAGAGAACTTAATAATTATAGTGTATTTATTTAATACAAACCTAATGTTGTTTATTTTTTTTTATTTTAATGTATGGACTACTAGCTTCTATCCGCGACTTTGTCTGCGAGGACTTCAGAAAAAAAAGAATCGGGATAAAAGGTAGCCTATGTTCTTTTCCATGTCAAAAGCCATATTTTTGCATGCATGCAAAATTTCATTCAAATCCGTTCAGCTGTTTTTGCGTGGGTAGGTAACAAACATCCACACTTTCACATTTATTATATTAAGTTAGGATGTCTGAATAATGTTAATTATGTGTATTTGTACGTCTCTGGACAAAACAGAGGGTCTAACTTTCTTTAATTCACACTCTGTTGTAATCTGACCAGTGTTTACGATTTACAAATAGAATACCTACGAGTATTCTGATTCAATTAGAATTAATAAATAATACTCGTAGTCATGTGAATGGTTATAGGGGTAGATGAAGACCAAAGAAATTACGGATCACTTCCGTGTGAAGTTGGTATGGATAGTTATATTATTATTATCGGCCTTATAATGTTCCCACTGCTGGGACTCTGGCCTCCTCTCTAGGAGAGGGAATGGGTCATAATCCACCGCGCGGGCCCATTGTGTATTGGTGGATGTCACATGTCGTCGAATTTTTGGTTCTAGCTTAAAAAATTACACAAAGTAATGCGCCTGTCTGGGTTTGAACCCGCGCCCTACAACTTGCAAGTCGGGGTAGTTACCACTGGGCCACTACTGCTCGAATAGGATATAGTTATATATTTTGTTATAAAAGAGGTGGCTATATATTGAGTTGACTACAAATACGAATGTATGGAAGAAGAAATTTAATCTACACGCTAACGCGAACCCCAAATAGATTGGTATAAATGCGACCACAATTCTGAATGTGTAGATTCAAACAAAAAAAAAACAAAATTAGAATACACCAGAATTTAGAATACCTAATCGATAAAATTATTAGCAAAATAGATAACTATAATCTTTTCGATCCAAACAATAACAGTAGGTAGGTATAGGCACGTCCTAGATATATTCTCACTGCACACACTGATAAACCAAATAATCTCTTTCAAGGCTGAACAATTATATCGTAAATAATCGTACAGCTAGATCTGTTAGCTAGTTGTGCGTACTTCAGTAAAAATATTCCATTAAAATGATAATCTGTGGATTAAAGGGCCACTTGAGGCGACTGGAGACTTTCCACTGTTTGTGAACAGAAGCGTCGGGTAGTTACCAGTAATGCCTCTATCAATAACAAATATTATCGATAATTTGATAGGATCGTACCCGGAGACTAATGTCAGCCAGTCAGTTTGTCCTTCCGATGAGTGTAGCACTACACAGTTTAATACAATGAAGCACGAGACAGACCAAAGACAGACCCATGTGACGATACTTGAAGGAGGCCTACATAGGTATGTCTAGGAGTAAACGTCTTTCGTAATTATGAAGACGATTTTTTTAAGGTAAGGAATGATCAATATGACTTCCCCCGCTCTGGGTGGAGCGGGAGGGCGTGCCAAACTTCTACTAACTAAAACCCACATCTGTTCTTTCTTTGCCTTAATTCCAGGGTCCCGGGGTTCTCTTTCGTTCAACTTAGGGTGTGATGAAGACCGTATAAGCTAAGTTCAAAATGTTTCGGCGGCGACTTCTTGCGTCCAACCCTGATCCAGACGAAACTTGGTGGGTTTACCCTTACCTTCGAGCTCCATCGTCAGACCAGCTCAATGTGTCCAGCAATGTACATATGAGGTTTTTAAATATTAGATCACACATAATGTTTAGTTTAAGATCTTTGCCCCACCATCAAACAAGCTGATGATTTTGAAGATCTGTGCAGATGTTTTGAATTGATAAATTGTAGCTAAGAACCATCTCAATTACATTCGCTTTGCGCTGTGTAGATATATGTAGTTATATTATTAATTTGAGTATAAATATTATATGTATATTTTTATTATATTTAAGGTTTAGTAGTATATCTATTCTTGTATTCGCCTTTTCTTTCTCTTATTGCACCTACTACTATTTATCTCTGCATCACTCAAAGGTTGAGTTCAAGTTCGCCTCTGTACTTTTGTGTGCATAAAATATTTAATAAATAAACAAACAAAAAACCGCATCAAATTCGGTCTATTTGTTTAGGAGCTACGATGCCACGGTCACGCACAAGGACAAACATACACGTCAAACTTATAACACCCCGCTTTTCCGTTAGGGATTATTAAAAAGGCATTTTCGAGCAGGTGGTGTAAAAATATGTGATTGATAATCAGAGCTTTATTTAAAGGCAGATTAAAAAGTGTTACAACCCTGGTCTATCGCCTATACAAAATCAGTGTTTTTTCTTTAGATTGGTGTAAGTTACTTATCGTCGGTGCGCTTGCCAAACCTGATGTGTATTTTTTTGATTTTTCGTTTTTTCGCTAGATCGCATTAATTTTTATCGACACATTGATGACAAAAACTGTTATGTGAAAATTATAACTGGAACAAAATTTGCAATATCTTATAATTATGTGTCTTTTAAATTACGAAAAAAAAAACAGTTTTTTTGTTATCCTGAAAAGTGCTTCAAATGCACTTAACAGATTTGGCAAGCGCACCGACGTTATTTAGTCTTCAAATTTGTTCTGTTTGGTTTATTCACCTAACGGTCTAATTAATTAAGGTCGAGTAGTATGATACGCGTTTTGAATAATAGTTTTAGATTAGTTTAATTAAGTTTCCTTTTATTATTCCTATGCTTTCTTCTCTCTTTTACACACAACTTATTTTTAATTAACTATAAGTGATTGTTACCTTTAGCATAATACCAGTGTAAGTAGTTGTTGGTGTATCAAGAAATAAGTAACTTCTATAGAAACCGTGTGACTGAAAAAAAACATATTGCGCCGACCCCAAATAATATGGGATAAGGGCAGGAAGAAGAAGAAGAAGAGACCGTGTGACTTGTGATCTAATGCTGCTCTACTATTTTCTGTGCCTGTAACCTGTAGTGTTAAATTATTGCGATTCCCTATTCTGACATAACTCATACAATTAGGTCAATATTAACCTATGACATACCCGCAAAACGAGACACAAATAGTAAAACAATAACAGCGCGGTCTCATAGGACCGGTCCCATTAATGAATTAATCGCTTTTTCAAGAAGTTGGGTCTTTTGCTGCGAAAATGTCATGTCAAATATAAATAGTTCCGTCTTCATTGCCTGGTTATATTGAAGCCGCGGCTACCTTTTGCTCTGCTGTAGGTAAATTCCACAGGTAATTTCATTAACTAATTTTATTAACTAAAATAATTGTGGCTATATCACTTTAAGTTAGAAAATCTATAGGTAAGTATTATAAATGTTGTTCGTTTATGTACATAGTTTAGTTCAATTGTAGTAACAAATATTGATTTCCATGAAAACGTCCCTCTGTACCTGTCACCCTGAGCGCAATACACGGTAAAGGTCAATAAACTATAAAATCAATATCGTCGTACCTACTTTAGCAATCAACAATCACAACAAGATATTACTATATACCTAGTAAAAGGGTAAGAGCCATGTAAATAGTAAATAAGTAGTTAATGCTAGAAGCTTCGATCGCATGGAAGTGGAAAATTATGCCACGGGGAAAGAAAGAAAGAAAAAATAAGCATATTTATTTTATTTTGTTTGGCAAAAGTCACCAGGATCACACAACTTAAAATAAGAACATTAAATAAAAACAGTATCATTGTGTGTAATGTGTGTACCTGGCTGCGCTAAAAAGGCATAAAAAATATTCAGTTAGTGTAATATTTAGTAGATACGATTCATGTCTGAAAAAATATACTACGGAGTATATATTTTTTAAAGTGCATATAAGTGAACGGCACCCAAATTTATCGGGCACAAATCGCAGTTTTAGGCTGCTGCAGAAAAGGTCAAAAATCGCTACAATTCTCCTAACTCGGTGCAGTATGTCCGTTAACTGCCCTTGTGATTAGTTCAGCTAAATGGGATTGACTCAAGTAAGACTCACTTTGTCTAAATGTTGATGGTTACCTAACAAAAGTTGCTAACTTAACGACACTGTTCACATACCTCATTATTTGCCTAGATTTTTTATAGCTTTGTGTAAAGAGGAGGCCTATGCCCGGCAGTGAGAAACAAATTAGGCTAAAAATATGTTGGTATCAACTTTCGACTTAAAGTTGTCCTAATCTAATATAAGTTGGTTACAGTCTAATTGTAGTTATATCCTAAACAAATTGGAAGTGTTCAAACGTCCGGACGTTTCGCCTCGTCGTTTATAACGCGTAACACATCGAAGGACTGGAAATTTACCTGCTGCGGTCTTCCTGTCTGATTATAATTTGGGTGTCTTCAAGGTTAGGCTTTTAATATACTAGTGCGTTTCAACATCAACGATTGCATCACTGCTTACCATCAGGTGGGAATGCAGTCAAGAACTAGTTTATATGAATTAATAAATGAAGTATTGTTTTTGTTTTGTATAATATCTAATCTAATTTAATCTAGGATTTTGATATGATTTAATTTAATTCAGGACATTTTGTTTTAATTCATTCGTATTTCAATTCAACTATGATTAGTTTTTAATTTGTCATTACTTTTATTATTTACCGTCAATGTTGTTTATTTTTTTTCTCTTTTTGTCACATCGTATGTTGCTACTTTTACTTTATTTATGTATTTCACATTATGTTTTTAGAGCCGTGTACGTTCAGCTACATAAATTTTACCTATAATTTTTATGTAAGGTTCATTATTTTGTAACATATGATTGATCCTTAAATAAAAAAATAAAGACCGAACTTAACGTAATTGTGTGCTCTAGCGTGCTTTTTTTTCTGATGCGGTATCATCACAATGAGTTGGGGCGTGTCACACTTTTACTGAGTAAACCCCACTACCGTTTCTTCATTGCCTTCGATCTGGGGACACCGAGCTTACCTTTCGGAATAGCTATCCATGCCCCCAGTGTGCACTAGCGTGCTATATATATCTGTGTGTGTGACATGGATCAACTGCCTGCCTGGCCTCCAGAACCCCATTGCTGGGAAGTACAATAACCTTTTCGCGAAACAGATGCGATCGGACCCACCTACCTCCGACCAAGAGAACCACGAACAATAATTATAATAGATACGTTTAACGTAAATTTTAAACCTTTTAATTTCATAATATCTACTTTTTATTAAAATCTAATACTCCAAACTTGTCAAAAACGTGGAGCAATCGACCTGGATCCACGCGCGGCCCATTTAAAAGAATGATTTGGCTGCATCTTGCACTAATAGGGCACAGAGATAAATATACTCGTATTTAATAGGTTGTGTTAAGAAAAGTACTATACGAGTATAAGCAGAATATTTTTTAATAAATCAGATTTGAATTTTATATTCTAGTCTCATTACTTTTCACTGTAGCCAAAAAAGCTGGGCTCAGGCTGGTCGCTGCAGAGATAATCTGGCCAAATGGCTCCACCCATCGCGAGTATCATGCCAGTATGGAGTCCCCTCACAGAATATACGTCATCTCCTTTCCTGCCCAGCATACCCAACTACCTGCACCTTCAACGACCTATACGAGGCTAACGATAAAGCCGTCTAGGTGGCTAAATATTGGTCGGATAAAATTTGAGTTCAATCGACACGACAAGAAAAAGACTGTAGCCAAGACACCTATAGCTATATCTGACCAGTCTCGCGAGTCTGCGGAACTGACAGTGAGTGTACCCTTCCCGGAGCTGGTATTCCTGTCTACTATCCGTTTGTAACCTTCGGTCGCATGATGCAGACATCCTGAACTTTGTATGGTATGGTATAACGGGCTGGTAGCTTGTATCCGCAACTCCAAGACTAAAGCGCGTCTTTTGCGTACATCCTAAACTTATTTATACATTTATTTATCATATACTAGGTATCTACAACATTGACACGACAGAGGGGCTTTCCTTAAAAGGGGTTATTGTACTCATCAATATGAACGACTTTTACTATGCGACCAACCCTGAAATCACGTAAAAGTTTTTATAATAGGTTAGGGCTTATGGGGCTCAGGGTCGTAGGGACTACCAAGCTTATAATAAGTCTTTGCTTTCTTTAACTTATCACATAATTATGTTCACCCTTGGCAGCGGCCTTACGTAAGGTTTGATACAGGTGGATGTACTCGTACAATCCCTTTCCACACTTATCTTTCACATAAAACGATTTATATTCAAGTAAGTATCTTATGCCAGCCGCTTCGGTTCCTTGCAGATTCTCCATACAAACTCTGAACCCCCGTTTCACCCCTTAGAGGGTGAATTTAGGAAAATCCTCTCTTAGTACTCGCCTACGTCATAAAAGAAAACCTTGTGCAAAATTTCACGCTCCTAGTTCCAGTAGTTTCGGTTGTGCGTTAGATAGGACACGTCGATCAAACGATATCGGCGCAGGAGCACATCGCACATACTGCTTCTCATTATGTTTACTTTCTCTTAGCTGAACAAGCATGTAAAATGACAGTAGTATTTGTGTGGCAGCATGTAAATTGTTGCTCAGCGTTCATCTATTTTTTAACGATGTTGGTTTCCTTTACACCTACATAGGAGCAATATTGTGTTGTGAGTCACATCTACATAGCTGGTTTACTACAAATGTTCGTGCTCAAATCTTTTAATTAAGCCTAATTGTTATAGTCGCGTGCCGACGCCCCGGCCGCCGGCGGGAAGGGCTTGTAAATTGACGTTTGACCCCACGGATTATTAAAATCAGAGCTCATTGCGCCCGGACACTTCCAAATGTTGTAGGTGTATGTTTTCTTTGTTCTTAATAGGTAAATGTGTTCCGATTAAGTCATTGCTCCGCCAAAAAACCGTTTCCTGTTCCAAGGAGGAACTGCTATTGAATGTCGCGTGTATTGATAGAGGGGATTTCAACAAAGTTTATCGCCGCATTTAGTCTAGTAAGAATGATTTAGATTTAGTTTGTCTCCATTATCAAGAAATGACTGTCTCCTGCGATGATTTAGGAGTAATAAGATGTTCATTAATATACAATAAGAGCGTGTGTGTGCGTAGTGGTCGCGTGGAGACGTGGAGCGACGCGATGCTCGCGCCGGGAGTCACTCCCGCACTGCGCCCGAGCGCCGGCCGACGTACGTGTATTGTATGGAAATAAATAATTGGCCCCCGTATTCTTCTTTTGACGAGCTCTCCGGCGGGTCCATTATGTCCGTTTGAGCGTGAGCGGCGGCATTCGGACGCCAGTGGCGACGTCCTCGGTCGCCTGCGTCGCGCTCTACACGATACTACTCCAATATGAATACCTCCGATCGAGGTACGAGTCCATGTCTTACTATTATCGGGGTCTGGATCGAGAGGATCCGCATACTTCTAGCAGCTTGGAGATTCAGTCGTGGAGCCTTCGATCCTGGTGAAGTGCGCGTATCAACACGGCAAGGTTATGTAGAAGGAGGTCGGAAGTGCGTCCAATTCCCGTTCAGCGGCTAGGTCATTCACGAAGTGAATCAAATGGAGTGGCGAAGAAGATTACATCAACGATTCAAGTGTTGAAAGTGAATGTAGTGTCGGTGAGGCTGCGCAGGCGCGCGCCCGGCGCCGCACCACGCCGTAAGTATGGAAGACTGAGCGCCGCCGCCATGCCTGCTGCACCACCAGGTACGCACACTAGTTTTGCCCCCTCGTTCTCATACGCAATTATTTACAAAGACAACTGTCCAGTTGTTTAAAGGCGTAGGCGTTACATGTAAATAAAAACAAACGCGACGCTCAGTTCAGTCGTCCGTGAAAATGGATTTACAGGTGAATTGTATAACGAAAACGATGCTGAAACAAGATATTGTTAGAAATGGAACGATTGCCGGTAAACATTTAACGGAAGCTATTGACGAAATTGTCGAAACGCGGGCGTGGCTCGATGCTCACCCGATGGCTATTAGTCTTTCTGTAAACGAATTAGTGTTGATTATAGCTCAACAACACGGGAGTACCTAGCAACCGCACCTTGTTTCACTGGATGCCGTCGTCCATTGTAACTGCTTCATCAAACGAGGACTGACCTGCCTCACTATCCACAATACTCCCAACATAAAAATGCCCAAGAAATATTGGTGATCGTAATCGAATTTGATTTCGAAGACTTTTTCGTTGTTAAATAGGTCCAAGGACATGGACGTCTGGATGGACGATTCATTGTTTTTGCTCCTGGAGCTGAAATTAGGAAACGATGGACGTTTGCGAGAGTTAACCAATCGTGGGTGGTAAATAATTGCTTCTCATCGACAACTATTTTTAGAAGGTCTAGTGTTTGATCTTAGAGCGATCATAATTGCCACAGAACATAGCCACTTGTCATAATACGAACACTAATAGACGCGGCTCTGACAAAGACTTGTTTATCGCGATGATGAATGATACAAAACGGACTATTACATCTCGCATGATTTGATTAGGTAAATTTAATATTATAGCTATTTGCCGCAGTTAGGCCATCGTTCTTAAAGTTGGAAGGGGAGGCAGACTCCGGCTCGGCGCCTCATCCTGTCGCTGCTCGCGCAAATTGACAATTGCCCGCCGACCACTCAGGGCTGTCAGCGTGCAAGGTTGACACCGCCGCTCTTCACGTGATCGTTTTCTGGCAACGTCCAAATTCAACTCCTGCTTCAAGTAATTTACTATCGAAACTAAGAATAGACCCGCAACTTCTGCAATAAAATTCACAAATCTTTACGAAAACCCATGAAGGGTAAAAACCTACGTTACAAATACAATAGTTCATCATATTAATTTCAAATTAGTAGTAAATCGGAGAAAGAGGTTTAGTATTTGGGAAAGCCATTGCGTTCCTTAGGCCGTTGGGCAATAGAGAGAGCCACAGATCGAAAGACGACTTATACGCTAATGCGGACTTCCTGCCATCTTTGATCTGTCAATTTTCTTCATAGTGCACTTGCTGTATGAGGGGCTCTCTAAACTGTAATGACGAGTGGTAACGTACATAATTTAGCGCGGAGCCGGCGGTGGCTCAGGTAGATACACACGTAACGAGCAAACAACACGTATTTTCTAAAATCAGTTAATTCGGTTAAACAAGTTAGTGCAGCAGTAATTTGAGACAATTTGCTCACGATTGGCTTGTTGACTTTGCTATTTGAAGGAGCCGTTTTTAGAGTGGCACAGGATGTGCGTTTGTTAATCAAGCACGCCATAGCGGCGAGCACGCGGGCACGCCGCGCCTAGCCGCGCGCGGACCGCGGGCTTCGCGCCGACCGCGCACTGGACACTCTCATCACGACTATTGAATTGCTTGTAGCAACTACAAAATTTAATAAAACTTTAAGTCCTTATTGGAAACATCATTTTGCTTTAAAGTTTTTCGACAAATAGCTAACATGTAGGTAACAGTGAGCTTATCGGTACCCGAACAGGTTGAAATGCGTAAATTTCTTGCATAATTTCTCAGCTTATAAGGTCAGAAACTTTAATCTATTGAAAAAGTAAGTTCAAACACTTCAATAATATTGGAATTTTGGCGAATACTAAGGTATAATTGTTAAAATAACTTGCTACTAGTCTTCTATCTAGAGAACAGGAAGCATTTTATCGAAAACCATCAACTTATCAGATGATAGTCATAGTTTAAAATAAAATGTCACAATTTTACTTACTAAAACGTACTTCTTAGCCTTCGTTACAGGACCCTGAGGTTTTCTTTCTCACAACCCATGGCATCAGCATGCCTCGACCTTGCATGGCCTGTACAGTTTTACTGTCGTCTCTTTGAGGCGCTCGTGGAACAATACGTGCCGTCGACGACTAGAGCTCGCTCCGGGATGACCTGACGAGCTACCTATAGCTCACCCTCTGCAATCCCACGTCAATGGTGATTAGATATCAGGATTTAAATCCGAATCCTAGTAGTTGGAACATGAGGAAGTCCGTTCCCTAACATGTGCGGTCTCCCTTTGCTACCATTACTGTTTTATAGAAGGAGACGATTCCCTGTCATTCCTCCTCGCTCCAGACCATGGTCTGTACAGTGGTCGTTGTCGGCAATCACCCCCACCAATATGCGTCTGTGCTCCACCCAAGCAAGGCTACTTCCACCGTATGCTCCATCGTGTACTCTGGGTGGTCTACACATTGGTGATACCGAGCGTTTCTTCCGCACGAATCCGGTGCAGGAATGACCCGAACTTACCATACTCGGTGAGGAGCTTCGTCATACGGAAGGTGAGGATGCTGTAACGTTTCCCAACTACTCCGCGAGATGAATACACTAGGGAAGAAAATAACTAGTAGGCACGAACATAGGAACAGTTAGCAAGACCTTATATAGAACTTGGGTTCAACTGACTGAGAACAGACTGCAAGGAGTCTAATAATTTAAGAGAGTTCCGAGGTAGTAAATAATATCGTGTGAAGAAGGGTACAAGGATATAGATTAAATATAAATGGATATTTTATTTGAGGAGCTCTTGGCTAGATAATAACAGCCGCACGGGTGGATCTACAAGGTTAAGCAACACTTGCCAAGGTTGGTCTGCGGATGGGTGACAATCTTAACATACCGAGTTTCCTCCGTGCCTCGGAAAGCAGGTTAAGCCATAGGTCCCGGCTGTCATTTATAGATATTTGGCAGTCGTTACGGATAGTCAGAAGCCAGTAAATCTGACTCCAGTCTTGTCATGAAGTACCGTGTTACCCCAGTTAATGGGTTGTAGAGTTCCGGTAGGCAGCCGCTCCTCGTAAAATACTGGTATTCAGCTAAATGCGGCTTGACTGGAAATCGACCCCAACAGAGTTGGGAAAAGGCTAGTACACCTAGCCATTCATACTAAAAAATATACATTCATCTGATGATGAATGTATATTTTTTATTCATGATAAACCCACTCTTGACCTCCAAGGCTCCAAGGCGAGTCCAAAAGTTTTGTTTTTCTTTGAAGGCTGAGAGTTTAGTCTTGATAGGAAGCATATGCGTTGGCAGGAAGTTCATAATCACCGTGTGCGGATAGTACTCAGATTCTGTAGTACGGGTGATAATCCAGAAAGGGTGATGGATCAGGAAACGGAACTCCTGCACACACTCTCTGAAAAATGGTAAGAACCTAAAGAGAATATATGCTCTTTCGTTATTTAAACTACATATATAGGTATATGTTACCTTCACGGCGTCCTCATCGTCTGTGTGACGCAGGTTCTTACCGGACATGATACGTTTGGGAGGTTCCTGTATCGGATTCGTGCGGAAGAATCACCCGGGTGTCACCATTGTGTGGACTGCCTGAAGAACACGGAGGAGTATACGGTCGACGTTGGCCCCACTTGGGCGGAGCACCGTATCGTCCTCGTGGGGGCGCCAGTGGCAACGACATCTCGCGCTAGAGCCTGGTACTGGCCATGGTTTGGAACGAGGAGGAATCGAGGAGGAAGTGGTCCCTTCCTTCTGGCAGCAGTAATGCTAGTGAAGAAGGTGACCGCACGCATGAGGAAGCGGTATTCCTCACTCCAGCCGAAATTCCGACCCCGATTTTCAAAAACCGTAGGCGTGGTCTTGCAGACGTTAACTATAGGTAGCTGGCCATCAGGCTGTCTGGTAACCGTCCGGGCCGAGCCCAAGTCGTCGACGGCGCATAAATGTTCCATGCGCGTGCCTCAAAGATACGTCAGCAAAACCATTGGGGCCTAGCTGGGTTGAAGCCTACTGGGGCCATGGGTTCTACGAAATAGAACCCCAGGGTTCTGGAACAGAGGTAAAGAAGGAATATAGGAATGAGTAAAAAAGTCCGTAAATTGTCTAACCCGCCCTCCCGCTCCACTCTAGAGTAGGAGAAGTCATTAAATGACTTACTGTTTAAAAAAAACCGCTTACGATTACAAGAGTTCACAGAGTATCAATTAAATAAAGGGTACTCGTAGTTCATGCAATGTAGTTAAAGAATCGGTATCAGTTCAGAATAAGTAGGTAATAAAAATTCGTTCAAACAAATATTGTGTTATTAACTAATAACGAACGACGAATTCGTTGGTATTAAAATGGAATAAATCAAAAAATCTTTTGTGATACATCATCTCTAAGCGACTTTAATCCTTAACTAAGAAAATAATTCAGAACTAAAGTCATTTTTTTAAATAGACACAATTAAATTGACATTTCGTCTTTAAGTATCAGATCAATTAAATTGACATTTCATCTTTCTTTATCAAGTAATAAGTCATCGAGTAAATCGAGAATTTATATTCGTTGTCATGGCAACTAAGTCGATTGAAATGGAGGAAGTTCTTTTCAACTTTTTTTTTTCAAATGAGCTTACAATTAGCCTTACTTAGCAGGCTCCCAAACATGCAATACACTGCAAGATTTTCGTGAAACGAGTTATAAATGTTGATTTTCATTACATTCATTGGCTGACTGGGATAAACAAAGTCAAAATCTAAAGTTGCAAAAGAGTATGAAAAAGTTTTAATTGTTTTTGGAAATATGCGTGGGAAAGAACATATTGAAGACTTTTCCTGGAACACGTCACGATGTTATTAAAATAACCAAACGCCATTACTTACGTCAAAACAGGGGTCCTTTTATTTTCGTATCGGCTCAACTTGGTAAAATGATGAAACTCTAAGCTTACACATAAATGTACAAAAAGAAATAAAAATTTTGTGCAAATATTTTAGGTTATATTAGAAAAAGTACATATAGTTGTTTGGCTACAGTTGGTTTGCCGGAAAAGAAACACAAATATTACATCTTAAGCTACTATATATAACACAGAAAGAATATAACTGGTGATTTCCTTATGGAAATCATAGGTAACCAGTTTTTTATTTGCTTTTCCTATCAACATTTCCGGTCCGAAGTTTGAAACGATGGCTTTTAGCGTCGGTTTTCACGAGCATACGTTGGGACTTATATTCTAGTTCATTGAAAAAGTCAGTCTGATATTCAAACCAAAAGTTTTCCTCCTCGAGTCGTATTCCTCATTACTGAGGGTCGTGAAGATCTCGCTGGATCAGCTTTTTTCTGATGGTATCTAGCCATCTGTGACGTTTCTTAGTGTCATGAAGTGCGACGTGTAATTGGGTATCTAGTTTGGAGTGGACCTGATTTTTTTCTAGTTGGGTTTCGGTCTTTTGCCATCAACCATGCCAGTCACAAAGATCTATTCAAGGTTGTGGCCATATTTCCTGGCTATGTGGCCAAAAAAAGTCCAGTACTCTGCGCATACAGGTAGTAGAGAGCCTAACCTTCATTTTCAGTGTTTGTAAGTTTGAGAAGTTTGTATGGAAAGCAGTCCAGAGCAGGCAAACCAGAAGTTGAAAGCAGGTAGGTACTCGTATGTGATGAAGTTCTCTTTGAATCCCTAAGAGGATGAAACGGGGTTCTAAAAATTGTATGAAGAAACTTGCTTTCAAGCGGGCGTTGGCAGAAGCTAGTTTATAAATATTCTAGGGCCCCATTAACGGAAATATGTAATTATGATATTTTATTAACGCTCAAAAGAAAATATAACTTGTTTTTCTTTTAATTTACTTAATAGTTAACTAAGTATTTTTTAAATATGTGAATAGTGTGTAGATGTTACCGGCGATCTGTATAATTTATATATTTTATACAATACCTAGGCAATATAGGAGCTTTCTGGCCATGTCCAATACATAGTTTACCTAGGTAATGTATACATTTCCTAGGGATTACGTAGAGTACCTGCTAAAATAAATAGGTTTTGGTCAAAATGACGGCCAAATAAAAAGTTCTATTACTTAAAATCAATGTGTGTAAAAAGACTAGAGCAGGAAAAGAGGTGACGTAATTTTAGGGCACCCTGATACGGACAGGTTAGGTTAGAAGGCTAAGGCTGGAGCAGAGCGGGCGTAGCTCTCGTTGTGGCCTGCGTGGATTTTTTTTTAAACACTCGAAAATAGGAGCACTTGTAAGTAAATAATAGAAACATGGTGGCAAATGCAGGTGCTCGGCTCTCGCTTTAACCTCTTAACCTAACCTGGCCGTGTTGGAGAGGTACAATATAAAATAAATAATGTTACATACATCATCTACTCGTTTTAGACATTCTCTTAGTCTTTTTTTCTTAAGGCAACATAGTTACTTCTGTTTATGTTTAATAATAAAACGAACACTAATCCTAGGATTAGGCAGACGGTATGAAACATTTTAGATCGCACCTAGGTAGTCTGCTAGCTCTTCTGAATGAATTGTCAAAGGAAAAGATAATGAAGAGAAAGAGGTCCAAGGCCAAGTGCTAAAATTGGCTCGATCATTCCTTTGTAGGCAAAACTTTGCCTACCATCAACCAACAGGTTGGGCCACGAGGGTGTAGCGAGGCTCGGACCCTATGCTGCTTAATTTGAAGCTGCTTATGTTCTGGCGATTTTTGGCGATTTATAAATGCTATAGAACAAAAAAGTGTACGGAAAGGTATTTAATCGTCATCTAATAATTATTGTCTATGGCTCGTTTGTCCATATTTAAATTCGTGTTAAATCTTTTCCAAGCTATGAAAGTGTATACTCAAAAGTTAATTAAAATGCATTATTAATAAATCGACTGAAAATTAAACAAAAGTTTTGGCCTTCTGTGAGGGAAGTAGAAATAGTTGACAACTTAAAAAGTAAACTATTTATACTTGACTTTCTGTAATTGGTCTAGAAATAAAAATCAATTAACAAGGGTGTAGGGTGAGGGGGGTGATGGTGTTATATGACAAGTTCATTAGAAAGTCCTTTCTTGGTCCGGTCGTCTGTTCGTGCGGTCTAGGATGGTCTTGTATAGGTCTGCTAAAATGGGTGCGTAGATTTTTTTATTTCTACATAGAATTCTATAATTATATGGTCGGGCACCTCCATGTTGTACATTTTATTGTTAATGGTGAGATTTTTGATATAATATTCCTTTTTATTAAGTTAAAAATCTAATTTTGCCAGCCATTTTCTCTCCCTTCTGATAAGATGCGTGGGAAGGTGGTTTGCCACGTCATACGATTTTATTTTATTTTGAAACCGCCATCAATTTCCTTAACATTTTTGCGTAATCAAATGTTATTTGTGTCACACTTTTGATTGGTAGCTAGGAAAAATATGAGGAAAGATTTTATGTAACTTGGCAAAAATTGGTCGCAACTCAAAACGCTTTTCTATAAGTGAGTATTATTCTATATGGTGGTTTCGGTGGTTTATAGCTATTTAAAAAAAAATGCTTATTGATAGGTAGGTATAGTAACAAAAAATAATAGAGACAGTATTATATTCTGTTCAATAAACCCGGAGACTAAATTGACATAAGTAATGTCAAAATTTCTATAGGAATGACGCCAGTTCTTTGGTGTTGAAATGTCATTTTAGTCTCCGGAATTATTGAACAGAATATAGTTAATCATTTCGCCAAAGGTAACTCGAAATAAGATTTTCACGAAACAAAATTTCAAGATGGCTGCCAAAATCACAGATTTTATTTTGCCTGTCTTGGGTTCCTAATAGCAAGCTACCAGGAGGTCAAGTTGAAGGCATAACAGCAAAAATGTACGTATCTATATTTAACCCCGTGAATATGTTAGGATTTTTTTTAGAAGGAAACATATTAGAAAGCCATATTGCCAGGAACAAAGATGTCTTCGGTTCCTAACATCAAGCTACCATGAGACCAAGTTGCAGACAACAGCAGAACTGTACGTATCTATATTTAGCCCCTTGAATATTGCTGTGATATTTCTTAAAAGGAAACGTAGGTATTAGAAGGCCAACAAGGAACAAAGATGGCTGCCAAAATCACAGATTTTGTTTTGCCTATCTTCGGTTCCTAACATCAAGCTACCAGGAGATCAAGTTGAAGACAACAGCAGAACTGTACGTATCTATATTTATCTCACTAAATATTGTTGTAATAATTCTTACAAGGAAACGTGTTGGAAATCCAAATTGCCAGGAACGAAATGGCCGCCATGATAGATTTCATTTCGCCATTACAGGACGTTAGTATCTATTTATATCTTAGTGAAAATTTATTACCTTGGACATAAGGTAACAAATTTTCACTAATGATATTAAATACAAAATAGCACAATAATTTTGATTTGATTTAGTAAGTCAGTATCGTCTTTCTTTCCTTGCTTAATACGTTCCTAGTCATGGTCATGGTCTGGTACGGTGTACTAGGCAGACTCCTTTAGGTCTACGAAAAATGAGAGATTATGATAAAATCTGTTATTTAAATGTCTAAAATCATTCTACCTACCAGTTCCATAAAATAATATGGCGTAACGCATTATCACCAAAATTTGATACGTTAAATTCTGAATGTTTTCCATGTTTTTAGAAGAAATAAATATTTTTGTATGTGTTTGTTAATCAATCACGCCTTATCGCCTATCATATGAACAACTTTACACACGGTCACTGGTCTAAGACTACGATACTTGTATGTTAGTAGTCTTGGGATAATTTCACCACTCAGGTGGGCCTAGTTACTAACACATACACATTAGTTTCAGAGGGCTACCTCCGCAACTGTACCCCGCCGGCCATCGACGACTTCCCGGCGGGTCTGTTCACGGAGCTGCAGAGGCAGCACGGGGCCATCGTCCTCCACGCCTTCATCTCCATCTACCTGTTCCTGGCGCTCGCCGTCGTCTGCGACAAGTTCTTCGTGCCCGCGGTCGAGAGAATATGTCATGGTACGTCACTCCAATAAGATTGAGTAACCGCTGTTGCTCTATTTGTACGCACTTTGTAATAAAAGCCAAGGCTGCGTCTTGACTTGTGACAATATTTGCAGCATTTCATTGTTACTTATTGTAAGGATTTACATTTCTATAGAATAATCTCATGGCTTCCTGACTAAAAGATATTATAGTCGCGAAAAAAAAGACTACAATTCTGATATTGATCACGGAAGCCTAGGTCAACTCCAAGTGTTTTGGATCAGTTGGGAATCGAAATCTTTGATTGAATTTCATTTTGTCTAGGTCCTCGTATTCGAGGATATTGGTTAACTGTTTTCTTTCTACTTATTTTCATTTACTTCGACAAACTAAAAGTCACCACGAACCTGGAAACAAGTGGTGCTTTTTGGGTTGCGTCTTGAATTTGAGTATTATTTTTAGCTGTTTATTGCTGTGTATTGCAAAAATTTGTAGCTATATAAAGAAACTTTTCGATTTCCAGAAGAATTACGTCATAGTTGGCCCCCTACTGTTGACTCAGAGTTTTCCCCTTCTCTGACGACATTCGAAAATTGATTTGAATGTTTTTGAATGTCGAAATTTCCTGCTCAAAATTTCCTAATAAATTCGTTTTCCTCAATTATATAATTTAATTGACTTGCTCACGCAGTCACTCTACGGTTACGCAACTGTATTTGCAAAATGTAATGGGAAATGCGTTCTAACTGCTGTTATTTTGAAAAGTCTGTGTATTTTTCATTGCTTTGCAATCTTTTGGAAAATCGTTAAAAGGTGCATGCACATCAGTAATGCCGCCATCAGTGCTTGTAAGTAAATGACTGAGACTGGCTGGTCGTGACGTTCCTTCCTTTTCCTGTCTTTTATTTTTTACTAGAAACACCATAACTAGTAACCTAAGTAGTTTCACTATTTGTCATTCAAAATTATCTCTATGAATATTTAACATCCCCTAAATGATGTTAAATATTGCATTGGAGAATCTTATTCCTTTGGTAAACTTGACTGAAATTCTAACCTAAATAAAAGTACGAAGTTCGCACGAACGAAGTCACGGAAAACTGCAAATAAAATCTATTTTTTAACGCTGGAGAAAACATTAGAGGAAATCGACTTGCCCTTGAACCAAAAAATCGAAAACGTGACATCCGTCAACCCACCCTATGCACGTGTCGTGGATTATGACCCATTTTCCCTTTCGTAACGAGGAAGCCTGAGTCCCCGCAGCGGGAAACTTATAAGACTGATTATACTATATATGTATGTTATGCTATATTTTTGTCATGACTCACTGGCTACGCTATAACGTTATTAATAAGTGTTTACGAATGTAGAGCTGCGAATGTAGAATTTATTTTTCAAAAAGATAATTGAAAAGAAATATGTCTCTTTGTCATTGTTACAGCATTAAACATGACGAACGATGTCGCTGGCGCCACGTTCATGGCGGCCGCCACGTCAGCCCCCGAGCTGTTCGTCAACGTCATCGGCACCTTCATCACGGAGGGCGACATCGGCGTCGGCACCATCGTCGGCTCTGCCGTCTTCAACATCCTCGCCGTCGCCGCCTGTTGCGGTATCGGCGCAGGAATGGTATATTCCTTTCATTTAAACCTTATCAATATCATCGAAGGGCCCATTTAAATGAATATATTCCTTTCAGGTTGTGCCCCTAGACTGGTGGCCTCTGACCAGGGACTGCTTGGCTTACGGAATCACCGTATCTATACTAATTTGCATAATGCACGATGAGTATGTCCAGTGGTATGAAGCCCTCCTTCTCGTCATGCTGTACGGAGTTTACATCTGTATCATGTACTACGATAAATCCATTCAGAACTTTGCTAAAGGTTGGTATTTCATAAAGTGATTAACCAAATAAAAGTGATTCATGCGTAATTTTATCACAGAAATGTGTTGCTACACAGGTAACTGGAACTGTGTGTCGGACATGTTGAAGAAAAATGAAAAGCAGGATAACAATGTCGCTGCTGAAAATGGTACGTACGCTAACGTTTTTGGTAGACTTAATATTATTAACTCCTTTGACAGCAATAAGATGTCGTTTGTGCTATTATTTAAATTTCCAGAACTTAAAGATGCTAAACAATCTTCACCCGTAAACAAAAATGATTTGTCTGTGGATCGCCACCAACACAACGGGAATATAAAAAGTGCGTTATCTCTTTGCACAGATAAAAATGAAAAACATAGTGAAATTGAAACAACAAATTCTGTGAACTTACCAGCCGCTGACGGCGACAAAGCTAAGAATATCTGTATTGATATTGAAAGTAAGGCCAATGACGTGGAAGTTGCAAATCCCGAGGAAAATACAACTGTAGCGAATGTCGAAGAGAATAACAAAGAAACGGAGGATAAATATGTGCACTCTCTGTGGAAGTGGCCGACTGGGAGGAGCTGGCTAACTAAGGTAACTTTTATAGCATACTTAACCAGTATCACAAACTTACACGCAAGTATACATGTTCTAATGTTCACATTGTTGCAGAGTACATGGATAGTGACGTGGCCAATCCATTTTGTTTTCTTGTTCACCATCCCGGACTGTGAGAAGCCTCGGTTCAAGAATTGGTTCCCTCTAACATTTATGATGTGCATCGTCTGGATTGGATCATTGTCTTACATTGTAGCTTGGATGATTACAATTATTGGTAAGACAAGTGTTTGAACCAGATTCTCGACTATTACAGATTTTCCGAATGATATTTGTGATTTCACTGAATTTCACTTTACAGGTGACACATTGATGATTCCGGACTCTGTGATGGGCATTACGTTCCTTGCGGCCGGTACATCAGTGCCGGAAGCTGTCTCCAGTGTAATAGTAGCGAAACAAGGTGCAGTGTTTTATCATATCGTGATTTCTTTTATTTTCCATATTCTTTGAACTCTTTTAACGGGTAATAATAACAGTTGGCTTCTAAAAACTCCTGGAATTTTCGTATAATTATGACTTGACTACGCTAATATCTTTTATTTTTTCTGAAACACAGGCCATGGATCTATGGGTATCAGCAATTCGATCGGCTCGAACACGTTCGACATCTTACTCTGCCTGGGGCTGCCGTGGCTCATCAAGGCGTCGCTCACCCCCGCCGAGCCTGGCCACTATTGGGTTAGAAGCACCTATTACTATACAACAATACCAATATTGAATTAGCTTGCGACAAAAAGAAATTCATACAATTAGTTTTATAATATCGCCACCATTTACAATCATCACAAAATTGATTACGTTATTTGCATATTGCGAATGGAGCTTGTAACATAAGCTTTGAACTGCTCTACGCACTGCGAATTTGCGACACTATTATATAATTTGCCCAGCTAATTCGTATTTGTCGTGATTAGGGTCGGGATGGTCAGGATAAATATAATTGTATGTGAACAGGTGAAGATCAACTCGATGGGGCTGGAGTACTCGGCCATCTCGTTGCTGTCGACGCTGCTGCTGCTGTACCTGACGTTCTGGTTCAACAAGTTCAAGCTGGACGCGGCCGTGGGGCGCGCCTGCCTCGCCATGTACGCCATGTTCCTCGTGCTCGCCACGCTCATCGAACTCAACGTGTTCTTCCCGGTCAACGTGCGCACGTGCAAGAGAAGTGAACTCAAGTCTTAAGCTAGCCAAGTGGTCTGGACATAATGACAAGACGAAGTGTAAAAAATGGTAGTCGTGATGTCTCTTGCAACTGTTTCAAGCTCATGTGTGCTGAAACTTTAACGTGTACTTTATAAGCATTCGGTTACATTTTTGTTAGAAAAACTCTCCGATCATGTCTATTGCCTACACTGTTTTGCTGAAGACCAGAGAACAAGCGCCATTTTCATTAGTTGAGTTTTTATTTAATGTTATTTATGTAATTAAGAAGATACGAGAACACGCATATTTGCGCAAGGTGGTTTCTTTCTTGATACAATGTAGTTTCCGTTGCCATTCGACGTAGATTAAATAAATGATAGTATTGAAGTGTTACCTCCGTCGTGTGTCAAGAGCATTGCTATCCATTTGAGTAGTTACTGTAGTCCGAACAGTATTATTATATTTCTAGTAGTGTGTTGTTATATGTCCTTCATTTGATAAGGGAAGCAGGGCAAAATGGAGTATTTTTTTGTGAATTCCACCTTATTTATGTGGTCATTAAAAATCAGTTGATATATTAAAGGAATCTGAATAATCCAAACCAAGAAGTGTTATTTTAATGTAAAGTAGACGGTAAATCTGCGATTTATAGATCAATTTGTTTTCTTTAACCTGTTGATATTGCCCTACTTTGTGTCGAATGTGCTTCGTCTTTTAGAGTAAATTAAGTATATTGAGTGTTTGATCCGAAGCACCGTCTACAATCAACGTTCTCTCTCTATCAGTAATCTCGATACAGATAAGTTGATGTAAATACATAATATACGATGTAATGTTACTTTCTTAAACTAATTAAATATATCTATAGAGTTTTACTTCTTTTATTATGTCTATTAGTGGTTATTGGACCTAGAAAAAGAGCTTTCCTATTAATATAAACTATAGTTCATCACAATCACAGCAATTTTACGTGCTCATTGGAGGCTGTGTAAAACTATGTGCAAATGAAAATAATATACCAGTGGCCCTACCACGATACGATTTAACCAGAACTGTTACAGGGATGGAGATATATAGGGTGTATAGCTCCATCCTTGTTTGTCGCTCGCTCGACTAACATTATAACACGTCATGGTAGCGGGGCCCTGGTCTTCTCAACTACGTTGGGTTCAGGCTGTCTTAAAGGCTGCTTTCGAATCAACCAGCATTTTCATAAGGCGACTAATAGCCAAAAAATCGCATAAGTAAGCAATAGTGGACATCTAATGGCAGGAAACTCTGATGTACCTAAGTGTCTTAGTTTTATAGGATACTTCTTGTGGCTAGAGTTGTAGCTACGTGGCAACGTGGTGGAAGAACTTCCTTAAACTTAAGCTGACAAAAGCAATCTTGGAAAATGATGGTTAGATGCAGTCTTCTATCACTAAGGGCCTGTTTCACAATGTCCAAGTAGGCACTACTCACTGAATAAATTAAAAAAATTGACAGAATTTGTATGAAATTATCTGTCAAGTAAGATACTCGAAACTTAATCATAGGTGGTGAAATAGGCCCTTTTTCGACGTAGTTAATCTTTCGAGTACCGTAATTAGAGATATAATAGAAAGACAATAGGTGTGCAGACGCCAGCGTCCTC
The DNA here is from genome assembly GCA_030763345.1 of Mythimna separata. NCBI lineage: Eukaryota > Metazoa > Arthropoda > Insecta > Lepidoptera > Noctuidae > Mythimna > Mythimna separata. The sequence goes on along the minus strand of CM061167.1, from coordinate 11,374,484 downwards.
TCGCGGCTCAACAGATTAACCTATCACATACCCACAAAACGAGATACAATAGTAAAACAATAACAGCGCGGTCTCATAGGACCGGTCGGGGATTCATGAACTAGGGCCGAGTAGTGCCTACTCGGACATTGTGAAACAGGCCCTTAATCTTGTAAAATAACTATCTGGCCCGGTAAACGTTCTGCCATAAATTATCAAAGAGACAAATGGAGGAGGACGAGTACGAGGGTTAAATTTTCTATGACCTATTCTCAGAACTACGAAATATACGCTAGAAATTTCATATCAATTGGTCAAGCTGTTTTGGCGGACTTCGATAAAACACACTGTTACATTAGATTTAGCCTTCGTCTGCTTGATGATTTTTGTAGAAGCGAAGTCGAGGTCTGATAAAAAGTAGCCTATGTCCATCGTTGGAGTTTAAATCCTGCCTCGGTACCAAAGTTCATAATAATTAGCTCAGTAGTCTAACCGCGAAAACGTAACAGACAGACTTACTACCACGTTTGTTATATTAGCATGGATATTAGTATGAAAGTATAGAATACAATAAAATCTGCTACTAATTGCTATCTGACTAGTCTTAGATATTTCCTAATGCAGGTCAAAGACCTCCGGCCGCACGGAGGATTAGGCTCTCCCGCCCCAGCCGCTGAGATCCCGACCCCGATTTTCAGCCACTGCAAGTGCAACCTTGCGGATGGCGAGAAATTGGCAGCTCGCTTGGTTTTGAGTTGAACGAAGAAGAACTCCGAGTCCCCGGAATCCCCCGGAAGAGGGGTGGGTTTTAGTCAGTAAAAGTCTGGTACGCCCTCCCACTCCGCCCAGAGCGGAAGAAGTCGTATCGATAATTTCCCACCGTAACAAAAAGGTCAAAGACCTCTCTCAACTTCCAAAAAATTTTGTTTTACCGCCCTGTCCTTTGATTAGAGGTTAAGTCTAATTAGCAAAATACAATTATAATTCATCTGATTTTAAAACCTACATCATTGAATGTTGAAACCGGCTAGACAAATCGATCCCCTTCATGACTATGAACGGGGTAGCTCTGGATATGTAATGGAATCGGCTGAATTGAATAATGTACAATTATACATAGGTGACATGGTAAGTTGTGTTGCGCAGCTTTTCATTAAAACGTGCACTCGACAGCCGATCGATACCCGTCCGTTGACGCTGTGCGCCCTGGCTGGCCAAGGTACCGCCCTGCATCACTACATACATATATTTGGTCACTTCCATGTTAAAACTGAACATGCGATACAGAATGTATTCACGAGTGAGCGTATCCCCAATGACGAATGTATGGAAAGAGAAAGAATACAAAGTCCAAATTGAGTATTAACTGGTTTTAATCTACATAACTAACAATTAAACTTTATTACACCAACTATGATCAGTAGTTCTCATTAGTATTGTTATTATTCTTCCGCATAATTTCAGGACTGTCACCCATTTTCTGAAAAGAAAATACCTAAAATTAAATTTAAATAAAAACACTGCAATCATCATCTATGTAGGTTGATTGGTAAAGTGTGCATTTTGTTATGTCAGGTCAGTTACACCAATTGCAGATAGAGTGACAGATCCTGTTTTCAATAGATGCTGGATTTATTAATCGGACCTTGAAGCTAGTCGTTGGCACTGCAGCAACGAAGTGCATGTGGACCAAGGACAAAGGACACGCGGCTGCCTCTGATAGATTGGCTGGGAACATTTCGATCATAAAAGATTTCTGCTAGGGTTTGCACTGAAGAAAAGTATAGTTAGCTAAAGTTTTTTTTGGATTACTTTGGCCCCAAATTACATGGTGCAGTACTGGGTGAATCATCATGCTAATGCACTGTGCATTGTCTGTCTACTGTTTACTGTTGATAATGTACTGTCTTTACTATTGAAGATCGAAAATATCGCGTTGTTAAACGTCAATGACCACAACTATTAAAAGTAGCCTTATTACTAAAGTAAGTGAAGGTTGATGTACTAGGAACACATACGTCGTAAGAGGAGTGCGCTCTCAAGAGGTCCAGCTCCCTCGCGTGGAGCTCGATGTCGTGCTGCGTGAGACGCGGGCGGCGGCAGTGCTGGTTCTGCACCGGCAGCCAGCGGTGCACGATCGGCGTCAGCAAGTCGCGGTGCACCTGAACATTGACCCAAATAACCCACCTGACGTAGGTATATATAGCCAACCCGACTGCTCACACACCTTGACCACCAATTTGGCTAATCGGCTGTCAAGGGACGGGATGGCAATCTTGCACGTTATCTCTTTATAGGCACGTCACCGACCAGCGGAACATGCAATAGATGTAACGTATTTTATATGTGGTGATGGTAGGTCGAGTTGATTAGAAGTCGTTGGTCTTTATTGGCTTGGTTTTGAATAAATGGCTCGGCCTGACTTTGAAATAGAGGTCTTTATGCTCTGAAATGAATGAAATCGGGGTCTACATTGAACAGCTGCTTTATTCAAAAGGACTCTACGAAAGGAGGTGACTTTAATCTTGTGTGTATAGTAAGTAATAAGCATAAGGAATTATTTCTGTTAACACATTACTAGAATTATGTAACACATTAAATGGAGTGGTTATCGCACTGTGGTTATATTGGCACACCGCATTACTAGGTACCAATTCCATTAGTTGGCATCCTTAGAATTATTTTTTTCTGCAAATTCAGTGACAGCCAATTACTTAACACGAAGGAACAAGTTCTAGGAAAATAATCATCAATCAGTAAAAACGTGTTACTTCAATAAACTGTACCGAATAACCGCAACGTGGCCCGGCTACGCAAGTTCAGGAGCGTGTAGGATAATTTATTTTTAGCAAGCCCGTAGGCGTAGCAACAACAATTCCTTAACAAAATGGCGTGTTTCAAAACGTTTAAAACCACTTACCATAGCGGGATCGTTGGGCTCGGTGAAATATGAGACGATGGAGCCCACGACGATGCACACCGTCATACCCACGAGCGTGTAATACAAGTAGCTCAGCCTGTACATGAAGAATGTTCCCGACCTGTTGATGTGACACCCTCTTTATAAATCTGCACTAATAGTAGATTATGTGGCTAGGGGATAAAGTCTTTAAAACTCGCCGGCGGTATGTTGATTTGCGAAGGAAATGAAGGTTACTAAGTTGAAATCCCGGATGGAAGTGGTGTGTGGGGTGTGTGTGTGAGTGTTGTGAAAAGTAATTGGAGGTAGTGACTATAGAAACCTGGGCAGGAATTCAAGCCGCCCAACGTAAAAACAGCTTTATCCCCATGTTGCATACTCTACTTTTTACACCTAAGATATAGTTGAAATACAATTTATACATTGAACAGCGGATGACTTGAGATTTTTTAGTTAAGTTAGTATCAATTTTACTATAACTTGACATGTTTTGAGATTTGAAACAAACAAAATTCACAAATAAATGGAATAATTATAATTAGAAATGCTTGCTTATTTTTTTAAAGGAACAATTTAAAAGTAACTACGTTTTGTTCTTTTTTTGTTACTGACCAGTTTAATTTGTGATTATATTTGATTTCTTTTAAATGGTTTTCATGTTCCAAATTCAAATGATATAATATTTTCATTTTAGATCCCTAGGTACAGAATGACTTGGTATTGCGAGTAATGTGTAGGAACCTTGCGGTTTTGGGCACAGTCATGGCGGAATGTCCACTTTAAACGAAAAAGTGCGCTGTTTGCGGAGTGGCTTTTTTATGCCTACCACGGCGTCCTCATCTTCCGCATGACAGAGGTCCTTGCCCGACATTGTAAGTTCGGGAGGCTCTCGTACTGATTCAGGTGAGAGAAAAGCCCGCAACTTATGCGGATCGCTGGGTGGACACAGTGGAGCATACGGTAGAGATGTGCCCCACAAGGGCGGATCGCCGCGCCGCCGTGGTCTCGTGGAGGCGATCGGTGGCGGCAACCTCTCGCGTCGGGCCGTGGTTAAGGTTTGGACCGATAGAAAACGGGAGGCGTTCGTCTCATTCTGCAAAGCAGTAATGCTAGCGAAAGAGACGACAGCAGATGTTAGGGAGCGGACATCCTCACGCTTCAGCCGCCGCGACAGGAACACGACACGACACGCAGGCATCGGGAGTCACCGGACTAAATAGCCTAGCCTTGTTTTAACCAACACCACACAAAGAATGTTTCAAATAGAATCGGTAGTTCCTGACAATAATATACCTACACATACAATTTCATTCCAATCATTTAAGCCGTTTACTAAGAACTAAGGTGACAAACACATTTACAGAAGAATTAATATAAAATAAGTCACCTGTCAAATTCGACGGTACTCAGCGTCGTGGTAGAAGTTGGTAGGGTCGTATTGGCTGGACACCCAGCCACCGACACGGGCTTGGGGGTGACCACTATGTCGCCCCTCATCATCGCTGCCTGCGTCCCCAGCGAGATCCACCCCACTAGCATCGTTGATGTCAGGCCCCCTGTTAGAGCACCCTGCGTGGCAGAAACAAAAGAAGGTTGTTAAGAAAATATTTTAAATACAGAATGAAAAACATCCCTATGAGATGAAGCGGGTTCTCTAAAGTATTCCACGAAGCACAACTTTGTATCAATAAAATAAAAATTGATTTGAAGCACAAAGTTGTGCTTCGTGGAATACTTTAGTTGCGCTTCGTCTGGCTGTGCTTCGTTTGGTTGTGCTTCGTGGAATACCTCTGTCGGAGAATTTCGTCACGTTCTTTATATTTTTTCTGTTTCAAATGATAACATATTAAATAAACTTTCTGTTGTTACACAACGCGGGCTTGATCGGAAAACCCATTGGCAAAAATATGACCTTCACTACTTCTTTATTTAGTAGAATACGGTGTTTCAGCTGGTCACCATCGTTTGAACATAACTTTTAAGATAATTTAAGGTACGCATCATATCTTGCCATAAAGTGCATTGTTTTTTTCTTAATATCTGGGATTGGCGTAGGTATCTTAAAAAAGGAACAAAAAACGAAAAGAAAATGTAATTGATCGAAATAGAAGTCAATTCAAGAAGTCAATAAATGTAAGAAGGTCAATTATGGCTTTATCTGGCACCTACCACAGGCTGTATTATCTTTAATTGAATTAAACAGGTATAAATACATTAGGCACCAGATTTCACATGCTAGGACTAAATATTGAGGGACTCGTTTTGTGAACATACAAAAATCCTACTGATTTTTTATCGTTCCAGTCGTTATGAAAAAAAATATAAATACTTTAGTACCGTAGAATTAATCCAAGGTAAGAAGAGGCCCATTGAAAATAGGCCCAGGAGGCTTCCCGCAGTAATCCCAGCCAAGCTCTTCCCCGCTTGAATCAGAGCCCCCATATGTTCCACCAGGAACACCAGGGCCACACAGGCGAAACCTGAAAAAATACCTTGTGGTAATAACTTGTGAATAAATATCACTGCCTATGTCTAGCGGTGGACGTATTTTGGCTGAAATTATGATGATGAAGAAATAACACAGCACAGTGCCCTGGGTTACATGGGTAATAACATGTGAATAAATATCACTGCCCATATGTCAGCAGTGGACGTGTTTCGGATGGGAAATGATGATGATAATGATAAAGTATCACAGCATAGGGCCCTGGGTTGAACGCAAGAGAACCCTGAGTCCCAGAAATTAAGGCTAAAAAAGGAACAGGAGTTGGTTTTATTCAGTAGAAGTCTGACACCCCTACCGCTCCTCCCAAAGCGGGAGAAGTAATATCGATGATTTCCCACCTTAAAAAACCAGTATAACACATAATTAGCAACACATCGAACAAAAAATTTTTATGATTATTGGTTATTATGCTAGTAAACACATACTTAGGTTAATAAACATAGCATACTTTAAATGGATATTCATGCACGAATATGGTAAATCAATTTGATGGGGAATTTGGTCTTTGCATGAGCAGTAATTTGCCTGGCGAAAGCAATATATACCTATTCAGTTTTGTTATTGTACACAATATTTGTAAATATACATGTTTTAGGTGCTATTTAAGGTATTGTTAAGGGTTATGGGTAAGTAATTATGGGTTTTTGATTTAATTTATACGGGGGACATAAGAACATACGTTAGATTATTTTTCGTAATACCTGATATATTAATAGTTAGGATACTCTTTATTATGAGTACCTATAACTACAAATAATTTAAAATATAGGAAATACATTTTTTCACAAATTACTCGAAGAAACTTCTAAACGAAACAACCCCAAGTTCTCTAAAATAATAACAGTAAATAAATAAAGGGGCTATTTATTAGAGCGACTTCAGTTAACATTTTCCTTTTCAATATCTATAAACTCTAGGGAAAACTGTTTGTTTACGTTTAATTTACTGTAGCATACGAGTAAATAACAGGGTAACCTACGAGCAACCTGCTAGAAATGACATTTACAGTAAAAAGATCGCAAAATATTTTGTTATATTCTTGTAATTTCTCCTATTTAGAATCTATTAATTAGTGCTTAGTAGAAGGTGAGTATATATGACTACGCATTATCATACGGGTTTTCTCGCGTGACTATCTAACTTGAAGATCTAAATAACAAGCTTTATGATGCTAAATGAGTGTATATTTAAACGTTATTTGTCAGGAGCAATTGAAAACACACAAGCGACACGTTTTCATAAGAACGAAAATGTAACGAATATTTCAAGTATTCGTTAAATATGTTGTTGGCTGAAAATGAAATTAGTTTCATTAGTAGTGTATTTACGGTCCAAGTAGAACGTAGTATAGTAATCAAACTATGACTTGGTAGGTACCAAGTCATAGTTTGATTTAAAATGTGTACTCGTATAAAAGAATTTCAGAACAGAAAAGAAATTGTAAAGGAAAGTTAGGAAAAAAATATGTTTGATGTTTTTTATTTTTTCATCTAGACCTCTAGATGAAAAAATAAAAAACATCTCAGGGTTTCAGCCTCAGGCTAATTTTCTATTACTCGCGCAATCCCACAGGATAGCAATTTTATTGCGTGATTAGATTCCCTAGCTTAGATCATTGAGAGCCGAGCCAAAAGGTCACGGCTATAAAAAAAGTAACTTGGAACCAACCAATTTCAACTGCCTTTATTAATAATTTAATAATTTTCATCTACAGAAATGTCTGTCACAAAATAAAACAAAATTAAAAAGAGAACATCATTTTAAAAGAGTATTGCGGTTATTCGAATGTCAAAAGCAAGCATAGAGAATGGTGTCCATAGATACGGAAGACCCCTCGGTTTTGTTTTTGTTTCCCTTCGAGCGCAGCAGCGCTGTCTGTGCACCTATGTACATCATGGTATAGGTGCAGCGTTAATTAGTCGCCCCTTTTGCTAAAATAATTGGTCGCGGACGGGTGGTTTAATTAATGCAGTTGTGGAGGTCTGATAGGTAGTCGCTGCAGTCACACAACAGTACACACACACACAAACAGTACACAAACACCTGTGTGTTATTTGTGTACTGTTTGTGTGCGTGTATTATACATATCATTCAACCGCATCCTGCACGACTGGAAGCCGACCCCATGCTGGTTGGAAAAAGGGTAGGGAAATGTTGACTTATTTTTGCCCTATGATATAAATGATTCAAGTTAATGGCGTTTCTTGGAAATGTTCTAATGACTTCTATATAGACTTCATAGACTTTTAACTAAAACCACATTTATGTTTTTTGCTCTTTACGTTCTAGGAAAATGGTTTTCTTTTCAGAAGTAGAAGGCCCATGATTCCAGCAGGCTTCGAGCCTGCTGGGCCCCTACGGTTTTCCCTACAGGTTTTCTTTGAGGCAGGTGTGGAACACTATGCGCCTTCGAAGATTCGGACTAGATCTATATGTATGTAGTATTTAGTCAGTAAAAGTATGACACGCCTTCTCGTGGGAAAGCCATTACACAATTTCCTAACTCAAAAAAAAAACAACATATTATTTATAAACTGTAATTCGGGGCTTAGCACTATTTATTTGTTAAAAAGTTTTATTAAATTTCGTTACCCTGGCTTACATTCATATAAAAAAGAAAATAGTTGACTTTGACACTCTTTGAATAATTAAAAATGAATACCTCTATACTAAAATCATACGGAACGGTAAAACTGCGGTGAAAATTAAACAATAACTATAATTCGTTTAAGCTGTTTATCAAGGCGTTAATGAGTAATGACGCTATAGTAACATGTCTACCGGAAAAGGAAGTCAGGTAGAGTGTAACTCACTCGTGTAATTAACATCACGATGTGTCCATCAAGATAAACAAACGGTAGTTTATTGCACTCGTTATGTCTTTAGCATTTTAGTTTAGTATTTTAGTTATTTTATAAGGCTCAGTTTAAACTCTTTTTTAGTCAGTAACTTCAGTTACTGACAAAAAAAGAGTTTCAAACTTACTCGTTGTTCAAATTAGTCAAATTCAAAAACATTTAATTCAAATAAACCAAGTCAGGCACTATTCAAATTGCTAATTACACATTGCAAAGCGTAGATCTCTATGGAGAAGAATGTGCAAGAAAATCCATGGTGAATTTTCTTGCAGTTTTCACCAATAGACAGAGTTTGTTGACATGTATATCACAGTAGAAAAAGTTTTCTAACACCGTGCGAATTTGAGGCGGAAATCTAGTATATTCAACGAACATATTTTAAACCTACATAGATACAAGTTTATTAAAAAACTTATATCTATGTAGGTTTTTATGAGTATACGCACCAATAACCACCACAATCATCTTCATGATAAAACTGGCGGCTCTTTCCGAGATCGGCTTATTGTAAGCAGGCCGGATGAGATCCTCGAAGATCACGCCACACATCGAGTTTAGCCCGGTGGACATAGAACTAAAATATAAAGAGAAACACATTGAAAACAAACAAAAATCAAAACTGGGAAGAGTAGGAAAGAGTACAGGTATTTTTGTAGTAACTTTATAAGAACTTACGATTTTTCATCACCATTATCTTTGGAAGGTACTGTAATGCATTGGTGTAGCTACTGAAGGGCAAACATGACTAACAAACTGACTAACTAGTAAAAAAATCTAACCTTTGAAATCTAAATAAAATAGGTTACAGCACATTATGGTTTTAGTCAGTTATTTTCTGACATTTCCGTTCCACCCAGAGCAAAAGAAATTAATTGACGATTTCCCACGTCAAAAAAAAGACACCAGGTTTTTTGCTCAGGGCTGTTGGTCATCTAACTAAGCCTCTGTATACATAGGACTCTCTTAAGCAAAGCTATAGTTTTTGGCCGAGTATTCTTATACAATTTAATCTTAATTATACAACAGGTAACTTAATAAATGCACATCCTGATAGTATATTCAGAATCGGCTACTAAACCGATTTCAGTAATATTAAAAATAAGTTTTCTGTATATATAAAAGATAAACTGATTGATTGGATTTCAACTCACAGCTGAAACGACTAGGATTGTGATCTTTTTGACACCGCAAGCTCTAACATGATGAAGCTCTAAAAAGGAGTTTTAGGAAATTCACATTCACCTGTAGGGGGGGGGGGAGAGGGAATTTCGTTTGTATGAAAAAAGAAATCTTATTTCGTAGACCGCGCGGTCAAATCATTATGTATTCAACAAAGTAATACCGGTTATCATTATTTATTTTTCAATACTAAGGGACCCTTAAGATGATTTAGGTACTTAACAACAAAACTTTAACTCATAAAGATTGGACAGAAGATTGTCAATTACAAGGTAAGTTTTCAGAACTTCCCAGAAAAGGTTGACAGAATTATTGGGTGTTTATTAGGGTTTTTATGAAAGCATTCTCGCAAACGAAGTGACTAGAAAATGCATTTTTGTGATGATTCTTGATCTTGATCTAGCATCACTATTAGCTTGTCTGTTTGTGCTGCGTGGGTACTAATACTGATGCGCTACCAACCTAGTCCGTCGATACCTATATTATTTGCCTACAATTATGATAGTAACTAATTTAATAAAAAAAGAACACTGTCTAAGTGCGTTTTAGTTCTACAATTTCAGTGCATAAATAATTATGATTAAACTTAATTTCCTTAAATTACTAGCTTCGTTTCATTCGACTTCTCCCGTGTATTATTTTTTTTGTAATGAGATAAAAGGTAGCCTATGTTCTTTTCCATGTCAAAGGCCATAATTCATGCCAAATTTCATCCAAATCCGTTCAGCCGTGATTAAGTAACAAACATCCACACTTTTACATTTTTAATATTAGTTAGGATTCTAAAGAGTGCATAAAGGGTGTGTTATTCCAATTACATATTGCACATTTATATTACTGATAATACGGCGTATCTCACCGGGGTATACCTCAGTGCTGCACTGAAGACGCCGCTCATGAAGATGCCTGGCAGCGCCGGGATGGAGCCTGTGATGGTCATCACGAAGTATGGGAGCAGCTGGTCGCTCTTCCTGATGGCTCCCGTGGTCAGGGGGTCGCACTCCGCGAACGTCGCGTAGATGACCAGCCCAGTATAGCAGCAAAGCGATACTATGATGAATATTCCAGCTGCCATGATGAATATAGTGCTAGAAGGAAACAGACGAAAGAATATATTAATCTATTAAGCCCCGAGCGGACGCCGGCGTCCGCAGACCTATTTGTTGTTATGTCTCTAATTACGTTACTCGAAAGAGGATCATAATTTTATATTTGGTCTAAATTTAGTTTATAAGCAGAACCAGTCTTCAGAGGAAAACTAGCTTAAATACGTCAAAATGGGTTCTAATAATCCCGAAATAAATAACATCAGTTTACTATATTTTTCATACTTTACTAGTGGTCATTAAAGTTGAAGACTTACATTCGAGCTCGTCTTAAAGAAGACAAGGCTAGACATCTTTGCACCATGGCCTGGTTGACTGAGCACGAAGCTAGCCAACTGAAGTAGTTGCCGAACACGGTCGACCAGAATGTGTGCCGTATTGTGGGGTCCACGTCCATGCTGCAAGCAATACAGCAATAAACAAACTCATTCAAAAGGAAACTAAATTACAAAGCAACATTTTCAAATAACCTTTGCAAAAGAAACTTAAGCAAAATAATCACTTGAAAAAGTCCAGACGATCTCCCTTTTTGTTTATATCAATGACATTAGCGATTCCTCCCAAACGCCACGTCCCATAAGCAAGCACAAATATTACGCCAAAATACATAAGTACTGTTTGTAGTGTGTCTGTCCATACTACAGCCTTCAGCCCGCCCTGTGAAACAGAACAAGCAAGGACTCAGCTATTAAAACTATTTTCTATCATCTGTCCGGATAATGTAACAATGTCTGATAAAGTTGACCTCGTTGTTAGAGCGTTCTAGACTATAGTCGTTATTTGTTACTGGCGGGGGATAGAATAGGGTCAACATTGAGATGAATAACAAATCGACGTACTTACAAGAGTAGTATAGAATATACACACGAGGCACACGATGGGCGTTATTAAATGTAAGTTTATACCGGTCACTGGAAAGAAAGGATATACGTGAATAGTCATAATTGCGCAGAAGCAAACATAGCATTACCTGACAACTGAAAGAAATATAATACCTTGACTGAATGCCAGAGCTGGCACGTAAATAACTATAGGTATGTACAGCATCATTTTAATTATAAATATTATTGATCCCAAAAGTCGCACTTTTTGATTAAATCTCAATCGTAAATACTGAAAAAAAGAAAACCACAATAAACTCAATATAAGGCCGCATGAAATCGCATGATAATATGTTATGATATTTTTCTTTGGTATAATGACACACGTACAGTACAAATATCCATGTTTTACCTCATATGTTGAAGTGATCTGCAAATTATAAAATACGGGCAGGTAAACAACTGCTATCGTGAGTGACACCGCCCATTCCGAGAGCACTATCGTCCACAGTTGTGTTCCGTACGTGTACATCTCAGCTGGCAAGCCCAGCAGTGAGATACCCGAAATGTAACTAGAAACAATAATGATATTGGTTTAGGAAACATCACATTCGCAAAGTAACTGACAGACATTGTGAGAATCATTGGCAAGGCAAGTAACAAACATAGGTACCTGGCTATCAGCGACATGGATATGGGGAACATCCCCATGGTCTTCCCGCCCATAAGGTATTCAGAAGTAGTATTCTGTTTTTTGGTCGCGAAGAACGCGAAGTACACCCCTATGAGGGCGGAGCAGAGGAGCATCCCTCCGAAGACGAGGTAGTCCAACCAGTCGAAGTATATGAGCGTCATGATTTGGTCTGTGAGTCGAGCACTGAGTGAGATCGCGCGTCCGTCCACTGTGACACTTAAACTTCATCTCGGTATATAATAGGCATTTACCGAGCGGAACTTGCAGCTGGAACGGTTCTATATTTATCCTTGGAAGGATCTCGGACTGACCCATTGGAGGGATGAGGTTGGCTAATTGGCCAGTTACCGGTGTAGTCGCATCTTGTGTTGTCCACGTACGGATGGCCCACACAATATGTTAATGGCTGGCCACGTCACTCGCCTATAGAATTGAATGCACTGGACGCAATCTTCTGATTACTTCTGATTCATAGCATTCTATATTTAGGGTCGTTAGCCCAGGTAAAAGAACAACACATTTATATTGGCGAGGTCTTTGTTATTTAGATTAACAAACGAACCATCCTGCTAGATTTACGATTTAGTTCAGTCCTATTTGAAATTCGATTTATGTTGATGTCACTAACCGTACGTACGTCCTGTTACAATTCCTGTAAATATGCTTCAGTTTCATCACTTTATCAGTATCTACCTATTTCTGTGGAATAGCGAGGCGGTTGAGAATAAGAGTAGAAATCGATTGGGGGGCTCATCGTATATCGATTTAAATTTAGTAGCATGCGATATGCAATTTAGGTAATATGACGACGACAATACGGACGGTAGTGCATCGGTTTCATAGAGTAGTACCTATTTCAACCGACTTTAAAAAGGCGAGGAGGTTGTATTTTTTATGTTTATTACCTCAGAACTCCGTCGTTTCTGATTCAATAAGCATTTTTTTTTTCAAATAAAGTTATGTGCATATTTGGTCCCTGATTCAAAGTCCAGTTCTGATGATGGGCTTCATGAGTAATCGAGAGAACCCCTCAAATATTATAGGCATTTACAGCCATAAACTAACATTTGATTGAAGTGAACCGATGAAGAAGATCAGAAATTACTTTCGGAACTTCACACTCACTTAGATATTTTAATGAGAGATAGTTAAGCAACTATAATAATATAAATAAATAACTGATTCTTTTTCTTGTTCTTCTTCCTGCCTTATCCCATTTTACCTGGGGTCGACGCAACACATTTTCTTCTTCCATTCTATCCTGTCATCCTAAATGGTTCTCAATAGTTATATTGAAAATAGTATCTATCATTCAACAGCTGATGATGATGATAATGGCGCGGGAAGGTAGGCACCGGATCTTCGTAATTAATGTATCCTAGTCGTGTTTGAGCATATTTAGAATTGTCATGAGATGCACTTTGGCTGTAAGGTATTATAATAATATAATTATAAAAGTGTAGAACTAGAAAGTGTGAAATAAACACCTTTTACAAAAAAGTAACTTTAACTTCGGAAGTAGGTGTTTAACAATAAGCAAACCATACCAGAAACAGCGAATTCCGAAATAAAAGTTCTCTGTAAGTACTCTTTTTCTCCTCAACTGTATATCTGCAAGAGCCTTTCACTATGCTAGGAGATGTGCCAATGTGAATTGCACACTGACACAGGCTCTTCCTTTTAACCTACGAATGGCTAACGGACTAATTTGAGTTTGCTGCAACTAGTGATCATAGCCGATCCATTATCAGAAATGGCGAAAATGTTGTACCTGCTACTGCCACAGCCTCAACTACGACTCCCACAGTAGCCAATAGAGAACTATATTTATTAAGTTAATGTTAAGGACTAATGTTGTATATTAGTACAATGGGTTTGATATGTCCTACACGGAACAATAAAAACCCAAAATAACAATAAATCAATAAAATATAACTAGTGATCAGCACAACGTCTGTCTTAGTACTGATCAAGCTCACAAACAATGTGTTACCGGGAATATTACCGCACCCCCTGAGATGCAAGTTACCATCTAGTTCAGGGGATAGGATCAAAACTGTTTGAGATGCCTCCGCAAAGCCACCACATTATATACTGCAGTACAATACAAAATGTCTGCTTTGTATCGAGTATTTTTAAATTAAGTTCCTTGTGTAAACCTTTTTTAGTGGTGAGCAATAAAAAAATATTATTATTAATTTAGAATCCTTTTTTTAGAAATTTAATAGACACTTTACAATAATTAGGGCCTATTTCACCACCTATGATTAAGTTTCGAGTATCTTACTTGACAGATAATTTCATACAAATTCTGTCAAATTTTTGAATTTATTCAGTGAGTAGTGCCTACTCGGACATTGTGAAACAGGCCCTAAATCTCACAAAATTAAAAACTCTTTTATCGATAAGATACTGATAGGTAACCGAAAATCAAATGTTGTTGGGCTTTCAGTAGGTATTATTTAAATGATATTTTCCAAAAACATTAAGAATTCTTAGAATTATTTATAAGTCCAACGGCTGCACCTCCGGCGGCCTTCTAAACACCGTTACAGATAGAGTTGAGTGTCCTATTGTGTCACTCAGGAATAATGTGCGCAGTTCGTGCGGTGGCCTTTTTAATGGAAAATAAATATGTATTGGTTGACTGTTTAGAATAAGTAGGCAGAATGTACTAACATAGTTCCTCAGTTTTTACTAACAATTTTATTTGGAATTATGTTCTGATCGTTTTTACAGTGTTACCTCAGTTAATGGGTTCTGGAGGTCTGGTAGGTAGCCGCTCTTCGTAAAATACTGGTATTCAGCTAAATCCGGCTTGATTGGAAGCCACCCCAATATAGTTGGGGAAAAGGCTAGGTAGATGATAATGTTCTGATTGTTTTTTTTAAGGTGGGATATCATCAACACGAATCTGGTGCAGGAACTTCCCGAACTTTCCATAATATGACCGTTGTGGACCTGCGTCATGTGGAAGGTGAGAACATCGTGTTGCCACTCCAGCCACTCCTCAAAGACGGGACTTACTGCCATAATGATGGCGTGTTCTGATCTAAATTATAAATAAATAACTTACAGACTTTACAATTATTCCGTTAATATAATTAAGTACATTAGGTTTTGTATTATAAGAACTACTGTAAGTTATTTATTTTCTGTTTGGTATGTTTATATGTGGGTATGTGTGCCTGTGTAATGTGTGCGTATTTAAATTTGTTCAGAAAAATCTATTTAATTAAGTACTTTCTCATTAGAAATCAGAAACCAGACGTCTTCGTCTCAATATCAATTAAAAACTATAACAGCATTAATTAAATCTGGTTGTACCTAAAAAAGACAAATATCTGAGATTTTGTAGATGCAAAAGGCTTGCATCTAGAAAAACACAGTCATGTGTCTCGTGAGTGTTCAGGGAAATGTAGGTTGGCGAAAAATGAAAGAATCAAATCACATTTATAAATATTTATTATAATAAGAGTGATACAAGTTTCTGGCTTAAACATCAAACAATTAGATTATTAAAAAAGTAGCTGTGCTCCGGCTGTAGGCGTGAGCGTCCAATAAATGAATGAGTTATGAAAAATTTGAATACGAATATATTGATCCAAGTGACTACAGTGGTTCTACAATAACAATTATGATTATAGATGTTTACGACATGAATTTCACTTACAATTAACATTCAGAGTCGGTTAGTAACATACGAGTGTTGATGGTAGAATACACATATATTTTTACCTACTTAGTTTCCTAGAATACAATATGACATTTATGTTTTATCGACTGTTCCGCGCAGTACATTTTTATCGATAGTGGAGTCAGAGGTTATGGACTGTCTCTTCGTTCCTTCCGCGGACACAGTTATGGCAACTAACGATGTATGTGCATATTGATATTTGATGAATAAGAAGACAATAATTTCCACCTACTTATAAATCTAAAATATAATATAAAGACAGTTAAGACATCAATAAATTTGCATGAATTTTTTTATCGACTGTTCTTTTGTTTCTGTACGTTAATTATGTGTTGTTTGTTGTTTGCACGGACACAGTGTTCGATAATGTGTATGTGTATGATATTATGTACGGATAAATAGACAATCATTTCCACGTTCTTAATCTAAAAAGATATTTAGACACTTATGACATCAATATTAAATCGCTATATTAAAACTGTGGCATGCATTTTTTATCGACTGTTCTGTTGTTCGGTATGTGTTGTTTGCACGGACACAGTGTTCGATAGTTAGTATATGATATTTTATACGGGTAAATAGACACTCATTTCCACGGTCTTAATCTAGAAAGTAATATTTAGACACTTATGACATCAATATTTAATGGATATATTAAAACTGTAACATGGATTTTTCTATCGACTGTTCTGTACGTCAGGTATGTATTTTTTTGTTGTTTGCACGGGCACAGTGTTCGATAATTAATATATGATATTATATACGGGTAAATAGACAATCATTTCCATGTTCTTAATCTAGAAAGATATTTAGACACTTATGACATCAATATTAAATCGCTATATTAAAACTGTGGCATAAATTTTTTATCGACTGTTCTATTGTTCTGTATGTTAGGTATGTGTTGTTTGTACTGACACAGAGTTCGATATTTAATATATGATATTTTAACCGGGTAAATAGACACTTATTTCCAAGATCTAAAATCTAGAAAGTAATATTTAGACACCTAAGACATCAATATTAAATGGCTATATCAAAACAGTGACATGCATTTTTTATCGACTGTTTTATTTTTCTGTAGGTTAGGTATGTGTCGTATATTGTTTGCACGAACACAGTGTTCGATAGTTAATATATGATATTTTATAGACAACAACAGGTTAAATAGACAATCAATTCCACAATCTTAATCTAGAATGTAATATTTAGACACTTATGACATCAATATTAAATCGCAAGAAAAAACTATTCCATGCATTTTTTATCGACTATTCTGTTGATCTGTATGTTAGGTAGGTATGTGTTGTTTGTTTGCACGCAGTGTCAGTTATCATGGTTATTATAATATGCAGCCGTACTGCAATTTTTCATATACCGTCTGTGTCTTGCACGAATACAGTATTCGATAAATATATATGATATTATATGCGCGTAAATAGACAATCATTTCCACGATCTTAATCTAGAAAGTAATATTTAGACATCTATGACATCAATAAATATTGTTGTTTAGGTACCTATCTAGACTGTGCCGTACAGACGTCTGCATCAACACTTGAGATTAGATTTGTGCCGTCATTTACTTACGGACACAGAGTGATAACATAGACACATAATTAATTCCTATGGATTATATTTGATACTATAACAAATACATAAATAGGTATATAAGAATGGAGTTATCCGAGTTGAGAGAAATAATCCTCTAACATAGACACTTATTTAATATCTATGGCGTTTGCCGTTGTCTACTTCCATGTCCACTTTCCACTCGACTTCGTTTGACAAAATGCCCAATTGATGAGTAATTACCATTTTTTTCGTAATTACGGTTACGTGCTAATTAGCAACATAGACATTTAAATTCTATGGCATGAAATAAAGTAGGAAAACAGTTATAGAGTTTGCAGGTAGTGCAATCGTTTGTTTCTATGTTTATACCACCTACGTTAATTATGTCATGTTTCTGGATGTTCGCTTATGTTGTCTCGCGTGTAATCGTCACTGCATGTAGCTATGTTATTTACTTCTAAAGCATATTCATTGGTATGCTGCACAATAAATACCTACTGATGTGCCCCTTGTGTTATCTGACCCATGATGAATATACAACTTTAAATGTAATTTTATTTTACTATAATAATTAACTATAATTTTATCGTAAAGGTGATTCGGAGAATCTTAAAAGATTTATCGTCTTTACATCCAAGAATTAAAGGCAAACATTATAGAATTGTCAAGTGGGAAGTATAACAGAAATGTATAGATGTTTATTAAACTTAGGAACCAATGTATATAAATAGATTAAAAATAAAGAGAATTAATGAAGTTAAGATTTTCCGAACGACTATAATATAGGTACTATTACCGTAAGTCCTTAATCTTAAATAGGTATAAATAATGAGTATTTAGCTCCGATCTTGAGCTGTTACTATAATCCCCGAAGATGTTTCCAACTAAGCCTTTTTCTTTCGACAGATGTTGCCTTCTCTGCTGCATCGCGACACAATATTCGGTTACTGAGGTAATGGGTTGCCTGGCAGGTACTTAGACTCTGAAGGTTTGCAGGCTTACGAAGCTATACAGCACATCATCTGTATATTATAACCTAATCATAATTCAATGTAACCCTAAACTATCCCGAATGATTCATTCAAATCATATATCATTAATCGCTACATATATTACAACTTATAAATATGTCATAATAAAAATATACCTTTCGACGACATTTGTCATAATTCTAATACATCAAATGTATGTACATTTTTCGGAGGTATCTCTGGTGTATCTCATGAAATTTTTACACTGTTAAAATAAAATTTAAAACCGAAAAATATTTGAAAAAGGATGCATGGGGTACTACACTCATCGTTTTGATGGTATCTACCTACACGAAGCACACCAACAGGACAACTATTGGTACCATGAACGATACGCAAGAAGCGATTTTATGTCAATATTTTTTTGAAGGTTTTTTTTTTTTTTTACTTTTTCGTTTTTTTCCCTTACCTAACGTAATTCTTTTTTTTATCTTGCCATTTTCCACAGCTAGACAAAGGCCTCCTTTAACATAAACTCTTTTTTAGATGTTTCTGGCATTTTTTTTTTTTTTTGTAAAAATATAATATATCTGTTTTATTGCTAAATAATTTTTCTTTGATCTACGTCTAACTTTTAATATAATTTACTTAACTAATTATATTTACTTATAACTTAGTTTTTTTGTATTGACATATAATAAAAAAAAAATTACCATCCAGGAAATTTCATAAAAATATTTTTGGACAAAATGACTAGCCAGAAATTTTAAAATTTAATTATTTAAAGTTCTCAAAACATTGAACATAAGACTGTAACTGACAACAATCCTCTTTGCATGGTTGGTACGACCTTTATTTATGTTATTTGGGCGAGAATCCCCCCACCAATACATAGCTATAGTTGTAAAAGCTATTTCAAGTCTGCACCTTATTTAAAGTGCAGCTAAGTCTGAAAATATGCCTTCTGCCCTCGACCAACATGGTAACTTTCTCAAACCAACATTTTTGATCTAATAAAAGTTAATAATAAAAACAAATTATGTGTAGTTTTTCTCCACACTAATTAATTCCGTTGAAACAAATAAATAAAATTATAATAATATCGCTCCTTGCATAACCATGGTACCATAATGTAGGGAGGTCGCCAATGTCTTTTTGCCGCGATTCAGTTGCGATACAATCGTGATACTGTCACAGGTCTTATATATCTTAATCCTCGACACAGACGTTTCTATAGGCCCGTTGACGCAGTTGTTTTTCAGATGTGTAAGCAGTAATAAAGCATCATCATTAGTACAGGCGTTTAGGTCGATGCAGTTATCGTTGCAAATGTGTAAAACGGCCGAAATAGCGATGCAACGTTCACGAAATATGGTTCTGAATCGATGCAAAGAGTAGCGACCTCCCTAATAAGGGCTTGTACACACTGCATTTTGTTTATAGCAGAAAATTCGAGAATGACTTGCTGGTCAACTCACGACTGTGAAACGCGCGTGTGTGCGTTTAGAAGTGGAATAGAGTGTAAAGTCCCACAGTTTTCCCTTAAAAAGGGAGAAGCCATTAACTAGATAGTTGTTTTGCCAGGTTAGGGAAACTACCCCGTTGTTGATTTCAGCATTATCCACGGAGTTATACGAATGTATCTATTTATCGAACTACTAAACTTTTTTATTTTTACTTATTTAGCAGAATACTGAAGGTGGTAATCATTTAATATTTCCGTGTATATATCTAACAGCCTAACAGAAGAAGTTTTTGTAGCTGACTGTACAAAAATACGTCAGATTTTCACAGTCGAGCGAGTTTTACAATTGCGAGTTGACCAAAAAGTCTCAAGAAAACTTAAAGTCGAATATTTGGCAGCAAATGTTTAATATTGGAAACACAAACGTTTTATTTTTTACGATCGCAACGTTTATTTTTTGAAAATTACTTGTTACTTAATATTTTATTTATTATTTTAATTTTAAATTAATTATGTAATGTTTTATTCGTTCTCTTGAGATGTCCTACAAGCCTGACACTAAAACACTCGAGCTCCAGTACCAAGCATTATCAACACGAACTTGGCTAAGGCTCCCGAGAACCGTGAACCAAAACCAATGTTCTAACAATAATTCAACGATAATGGTTTACGACCGAAGCTAGGGGTGATTAGATCAGAAGCCACATGTTCTTCCATTATTTTCAACTCAAAACGCATCCAAAAAAACTGTATACATTTTTAAAAGTATTCTATTCTTAATTATTTTTGTACCAATTTAATTTATTAGTCCAAATAGAATTTAACTTTGGAAAAGCTAAATTCTATTTGGATTAATTTATTTAAAACAAAATACTGGATTTTTCGGATTTTGAACCCAAAACAATCGCATCCATAGCTTCTACCAAGCATTACCAACACGAACTTGACGATGGCTTCCATTCAAAGGCAAAGTCAATGTTCTAAACGATAATAGTTTACGACTGAAGCTATGCATGACAGATCCAAAAGACACGACGTTCCAAAAGACATTGTTTCTACTTCAAAATCCTCTCAACTGTAATGTGAGTTGACACAATCGCAATTTTTAAACAAAGGAAACCCATCTGACGCTAAAAACCATCTTTTACAAGATGATTATTGTACATTTCTTCTTCAAACCAGTAATAATCGCATCCGAAACTTCTGCCAAGCATTATCAACACGAACTTGGGTAAGGCTCACATACTCAGAGGGCCAAACCCAATGTTCAATAAAGAATTCAACGATAATGGTTTAAGACTGAAGCTAAGGTTGACACGTTCCATAGTCGCAAAAGCAACCACGAATTCACGAACAAATGCTACGAAACCATTATTTCGAGTTTGAAGGCTGCTCTTAGCTATGTACAGTTTTATGTTGTCATGACGTATTATATCTAACCAAACTGCCTGCCGGTGGTAATCCGTCACTTTTATTAAAGTCTGAAACAATCGCATCCATAGCTTCTACCAAGCATTACCAACACGAACTTGACGATGGCTTCCATTCAAAGGCAAAGTCAATGTTCTAAACGATAATAGTTTACGACTGAAGCTATGCATGACGGATCCAAGAGACACGTCGTTCCAAAAGACATTGTTTCTAGTTCAAAATCCATACATTTAAATAAATTTTTAAACAAAGAAAGCCCATCTGAAGTTAATATTTGTGATGATTGATGATTATTGTAGATTTCGACTTCAAATCAGTAATAATCGCATCCGAAACTTCTGCCAAGCATTACCAACACGAACTTGGGTAAGGCTCCCATACTCAGAGGGCCAAACCCAATGTTCAATAAAGAATTCAACGATAATGGTTAAGTCTGAAGCTAAGGTTGACACGTTTCATAGTCGCAAAAGCCACCACGAATTCACGAACAAATGTTACGAAACCATTATTTCGAGTTTGAAGGCTACTTAGTACTATGTATCTAACTAAACTGCCTGCCGGTTGTAATCCGTCACTGTTAGTTCGAAACAATCGCATCCATAGCTTCTACCAAGCATTACCAACACGAACTTGACGATGGCTTCCATTCAAAGGCAAAGTCAATGTTCTAAACGATAATAGTTTACGACTGAAGCTATGCATGATGGATCCAAGAGACACGTCGTTCCAAAAGACATTGTTTCTAGTTCAAAATCCAGTCAACGGTAGTGTACGAGTTGAACCTATCACAATTTTTAAACAAAGAAAGCCCATCTGAAGTTAATATTTGTGATGATTGATGATTATTGTAGATTTCGACTTCAAACCAGTAATAATCGCATCCGAAACTTCTGCCAAGCATTACCAACACGAACTTGGGTAAGACTCCCATACTCAGAGGGCCAAACCCAATGTTCAATAAAGAATTCAACGATAATGGTTAAGACTGAAGCTAAGGTTGACACGTTTCATAGTCGCAAAAGCCACCACGAATTCACGAACAAATGTTACGAAACCATTATTTCGAGTTTGAAGGCTACTTAGCTATGTATCTACGAGTAACTAAACTGCCTGCCGGTTGTAATCTGTCACTAAGGGCCTGTTTCACAATGTCCGAGTAGGCACTACTCACTGAATAAATTCAAAAATTTGACAGAATTCGTATGAAATTATCTGTCAAGTAAGATACTCGAAACTTAATTGTAGGTGGTGAAATAGGCCCTTAAAGTCCGAAACAATCGCATCCGTAACTTCTACCAAGCATTACCAACACGAACTTGACGATGGCTTCCATTCAAAGGCAAAGTCAATGTTCTAAACGATAATAGTTTACGACTGAAGCTATGGATGACGGATTCCAAAGACACAATTGTCCAAGAAACCATTGTTTCAAACCTGAATGACAGTGTGTGGCCTTTGTACTTAAATGGCCACCTGGTCAATTTTAGCAGTGATAGGCTTTCTTGTATTATTTTATAAAGGTTTAATTTTTTTTTAAAGAATTTTAGATGTTTGTGTCAATAAGTCTCGTAAGATTATTATTGTATCACAGTGAATTGGAATAGTTTTGAGATAACGACTTTATGGAAGATGCTTCATGATGGCGCTCGTAACGATGTTAGCAACGAGTATCAAACTTCATGGCGACTCTGTCGTGCGCGCAGCAGTGCAGTGCCCTACCCCTCCCCCCGGCATATGACGTTGCCTCTGTACGGCTACGCCTCTTAATCAGAGTTCTCACTCAGTTTGAATCTAACTTGTAGGTGTTTGTTTTCCAATAGTTTTCCAATTTCTGTTTAATAGCTCATATGAATGCTTCGTACTACATCGAGACTCTAAACAATTTATAATAGTTTAAAATTATCTGTAGTTCTGAAAACGATACGAAGTGTAAGTGTAAATGGAGTCAGATTTACTATACAATTCGTTCGTGCGTTCTTTTGGAATTTTTAATTGAATTTAACAAACGCCAGTTTTGATCCTCTTAAAGGTAAAATAATATATTAATTTGGTACTGATAGGTCTCTAAAAATGTGATAAAAAGGCTAGGTTTGCAAACATTCGAGATGGTCGTATACATAACATAATAATATATTCATTTAGGTAATTACCGCGATCACTCGACGTAGTAGAAGCATTCTTATAACTAGGTATATGCCCGCCATTCGGCCAAACCTGATTACAGGTTTTTTAAATTTCACTTATTATACAGTGTGTACATGACCCTTATTATGAATATTAAAAATTACAACTAACTATCTACTAATACCGTGAAATTGTCGTCGATTTCATGCGAGTTTCATGACTGTATTTCAATGGCAAGTGGTACGAAACGCCATATTTTAAAGTTATTTTTTGCTCCGTGGTGAGCCAGCTCTTGATTCTCGATCTCATTTAAAGGAAGAAGAGGTCTAAAATTGGCCAGATCTGGATAAATAGGAAGTGGTAGATGAACTCTACAAGCAAACAGCTCCTGATCTCGATCTCGCCTGATGGGAAGCGGTAGATCAGGTCTACAATCAGATAGCGCTTGAGCTGGATCTTGCCTGGTGGATAGCGGCAGATCAGGTCTACAATCAGACAGCGCTTGACCTGGATCTTGTCTGATAGAAAGCAGCAGATCAGGTCTACAATCAGACAGCGCTTGACCTGGATCTTGTCTGATAGAAAGCAGCAGATCAGGTCTACAATCAGACAGCGCTTGACATGGATCTTGCCTGGTGGATAGCGGCAGATCAGGTCTACAATCAGACAGCGCTTGACCTGGATCTTGCCTGGTGGATAGCGGCAGATCAGGTCTACAATCACACAGCGCTTGACCTGGATCTTGCCTGGTGGATAGCGGCAGATCAGGTCTACAATCCGATAGCGCTTGAGCTGGACCTTGCCTGGTGGATAGCGGCAGATCAGGTCTACAATCAGACAGCGCTTGAGCTGGATCTCGCCTGGTGGATAGCGGCAGATCAGGTCTACAATCCGATAGCGCTTGAGCTGGACCTTGCCTGGTGGATAGCGGCAGATCAGGTCTACAATCCGATAGCGCTTGAGCTGGATCTTGCCTGGTGGATAGCGGCAGATCAGGTCTACAATCCGATAGCGCTTGAGCCGTATCTTGCCTGGTGGATAGCGGCAGATCAGGTCTACAATCAGAACGCACCTGATCTCGATCTCGCCTTATAGAAAGCGGTAGATTAGGTCTACGATCAGACAGCGCTTGATCTGGATCTCGCCTGATGCAAAATGACCGACGACGTCTACAATGAACCGAATTTCGACTGAATTTCGTCTGATAGAATATGACATTATGAGGTCTACAATGAACCAGATTTTAACCACAATTTGGAGTCTACAAGCAGCCAGTTCGTTACCTCGATATCTTTTGTTAGCAATCACTCCACAACGCAACGAAACCGACGAAAATATTGCGGTGATTAAGCCTAAATACGAATTACTTCTATAAGGAAAGAATAAGGCGCCTATACGCTCAGCTAATAGCTTGGTATGTGAATCCAGATAGATCGAGTAAATGGTGGGTTCAAGCTTGTGCAACAGTGTAAACCCTGTAAGGTGTAACATGATGGGATAAGCGTCGTTCGTCTAATAGGTAACTTAGACTATTACAGCGTACTCCTAGGTATTGCTAGCTCTTCCTAAGATGTTTGCTCGCTGTTCTGTTGTTGCGCACTTCTGCACCCAACATTATGTACTGGATATATTCTCAGTATCAGATATGTAGTTTTTTATATCGTTCTCTTCATCATTGATGATGAATCATTGACGCCTTACTTTTCCTATCTACAACTTACGCTTTAAGCACCTATTTAATGTCAGCTATACTGTTTTTCTGTCGTACTTTTATGCAGTGAATTGTCACATGCCTATTTTAATATACTATATAACGAAATTAAATCATCACTATTTTCGGTTCTGTGCTTTTTTATATGTACAACTCTTAGCTTATTTTATGGGGAAAAAACTTTTGTTGAAATTTAAATGTCACATAGAGGTGATCTGATCAAATTGAAGGTGATGCCAAACAATTAAAGTTCTGTTTAAATACTATAGTTATACTATATTGTATGTTTAAATTAATTTTAATTACAGACTAATTATCCTAGGTCGACTCGGCTCTGTGGCTTCGAAGTCTCATCGCATATTAATGCGGAGTATGTACAACTTACATTCTATTAGACGAATACTATGCTAAATCGTACGTTAAGAAACTTATAAAAATAACTTTAGGATTTATGGACACCCAGGAGTTCTTCCAATCACAAATCCTATCTCATGAGATAAATCAGGGACAGTGTAGGACACTATACCTACTTCCGTATGTAAAAGTGCCTAATAGAGTCAATTTAGCATTTCGTTTTTGATGTTGGAACCTATCTGGCGAGTCAATCATTACAATACTTGAAATAACCTGAGATTCAGAGATGAAGAAGATATACCTAATTATAGTAGAATGGATAGACGCCTTCGAGCAATTTATTATCATTAGTTGTCTATCAAGCATGTGGCCTATCGGATGATAAGTGGATAGCTTTTAATGGACATCATCCATTAAGAGACAGCAGATGTTTTGCCATCCCTGATACAATACTGAAATGTCTTATGTCCACTATCTTTATCGGAATACAGATGTTGCATTCCTGCTACTACAAGATGAACTAGTAGTTACATGCTTCTCAAATATAGTAAAGAATAGTAAAAAAAAATTTTATCAATTCTCGTGAATAGGTTAGACTCAGTTATATTTTAATTGTTTAATTATTTTATTTCGATTTTGTACTAATCTCGTTCATTTTAAATGTTAATTTGAAATGTAAACGGTAACAATCGCATTCTGCTAATGACAACCCTATCGATCGCTGCGATCCTGGCTACCTGGTAACAAGCAACTATCTAGCAACGCCCAATTCAAGCGGAGTAGGTAGTTGGTTGTTAAAAGGATTACAATGGGGACCGATTATTATGTCGAAATCATTGCCGCGGCAACCACGAGCGACTGAACCACACTCTCGTCAAATAGATCACTCACACGTCGTTTCTACATTATATTTAGATTATTATTCGTACCGAGATGAAACACAAACCCTGACACTTGGTCGAAATACACACGTGTAATGTCAGTGACCACTAGGTCCAATATCTTACGCGGAAGCCTTTACTATGAGTCGATCAGCTTAATTTTAATGATCAATCGTTTTGCATATGAAACAGTTTAATATAAATTGTTACGAAAGTGCGTCTGCAGATCATAGAATGCTAAGACTATGTTTAAGCCAGACTACCAACTTTAGAGAAATGCGGATCCGTGGAAGCTATGATTTAAGAAAAACCTTTCGGTGTATTTATATTATTAAAAGACTCGACTTCTAACAGTATTCAAAGGAATCATCTAAGTTAATTCCGCAACTAGCAGTATCAAATTAGATTTAAGGAGAAAACGCTTCACAGGAAATTAGTGAGCCAACTTCTATAAATTCCACCCGAATCTTAACATTTTCATCTAGTAATTGGGAGACCATGATTTCCAAAAATCGTTTTAAACAATTCGAAAACTTTCTACGCTTATTACCATATTAGACTACAGACTGGAGTACTCGGTATATGTGCAGCCCCAGTGTACCTACCAGCTACGAGCTAACGATGCGGCTTGCAGCACAGTGCCAGATTTGTTTGTCGACCTGACGATCTCGTCGTGGTCAACCTACCTATCTAACGCTACTTGATATTCTTCACGAACATCCCTACGCATGCATTACATTAGTTGTCAATTTTTACACTATTACTAAGATATTAAGTGCCAATTACATCTACCAGATTATTACAAATGTTTTATTATACAAGATTCAGGATGACATCCACCTACTTGCATAATCTCTACCATCACAGACTTTTCTCAATCACTTAAAGTCCTTTTAGTTTAACTTGATGCCTTTGCTTTACCTGTAGAGCAGATGTTATCAATAATTTGATATTACTTAAAATTTTGTTCACTGTTAATGAGGACATTCTAAGCACAAATTACTAGAATTTAATAAGAACAAGACAGTGTATGGGAAGTTACTTCGTGCAGTAGTAGGATATTTGTGAAGAAATAAGTGTTCCTTGGAGGAGTAGCGCCGGGGGCTGCCGAGACACACTACTTCACGAACAGACAACATTAACGAGCCCCTGGAGCTTCCCATGACAGATATTTCTACACAGTGGCGGACACGTCTGGAGACGTATCAGAATTGTATGCGCAGGTATTAGTATATAACATGTACTCCTAATTTCATAAGCAATCAAAATTACGGATCAGCTGGCGAGTTCAAGTCCATACGCGACTTCCGGCGGTCCCTGCCGATGGACAACTGTCCTGAGGAGGACCGTTGCAAGGAAGAGGACCGCGGACGCGCCTGGTCTGACTTGGACTTCTTCACCTTACTGCCCCCGCTAGCTGGTTGCTTACCTTTCAACGATGACACTGATATCACGACATCAGTGGATACTCCGTCTTGCTCTAAACACACAAAATTAATCAAATTACATCGTTGCTGAAATTAGCTGAAACAACTAAAAGACATATGACAGAGGAACATACCAGTACGTTTGATGACTTCTCCGGCGTTGTTTAAGAAAAATTTCGGTTTGGAATCCTTCTCCTTGTCCTTAAGAGATTCCTGTTCAAAGAGAAAATAGACAATTGTAGTCACAATCACCGTATAAATTCGATAACACATATTGTTGATAATAACATTACCTTTGATCTACTAGATTTGGAAGCAGAGTCAGTGCTTCCGCGCCACCACGGTCACTGAATCTCACAAAAGCCCCGTCCGGGCTCCTTACCGGGGGTGGAGGCCTCAGCCTCCGCGATCTCGCCTTCTGGTTTCGGCGAGCCTGTCCCCGACGTGGTGGCGCCTCTGTTGGATTATATAAACGTAAATACGGGGAAATAAATAGAACACAGTCGTGGTTGTACATAATACAAGACAGTAGAAGAGATATATATATGTTCCACAACTTGAGATGAAGCAGAATAAATGGGTGCTACTAACGTCATGTCGACCCGGACGGTATTGTTGTTCTGCTGGTTGCGCATGGCGAGTGTGGACACCATGGGCGGGCGCTGCGGCTTGTTGGCCAACAGGCGCTCAATCTCGATCATAACCACCGGGGTCAGCTGCGGGACAATCTGCTAACAGGACAATATTTACATGATATGCTCCTCTCATTTCATGTGACACTGCAGATATTTGAACGTTTCAATACCTGTAGTGCGTGAATGTTCTCTTTGAATTGTTCAACGCTGGTCGCGCCGAGCAGGAGACAATTCACCGACTCGTTCTTTAGGCACCAAGCTACTGCCAATTGACCCATAGTGCAATCTGTTTACAAAGAAAGACATGATTAATAAAAAATTGCTTTAATAAATAAGATAGGATATAAAGAATGATACTCACTCAATGTATTAGCCAGGTTGGAGAGATCACGAAGTTTGTCTCCATATGTGCGTGGTTCCTCGCCGGTCACTTGTTCCTTGCTGCCGGAGAGACGCAACTGTAACAAACATTTAATTTAATATGTCGTTCACTTTTATAAATACTTGATTACTTTTGAGCGATTCAAATCAAATAGGAACTGCTACCTCAGGAACGGCGAGATCCTCTTCGCACCAGCTAAAGGTGCTATACTTCCTGTTAAATCGTGACTTGGCGAACAGGCCGGTGACTTCCTCGCGGCCGAGTCCCTTGCCTGTTGTGATGGCAGACCATGCCATCATGCCTAGTAACCAAAATGTATGTATTAGTATTTAAAATACCGATTTTTATTAAATAAATAATCGTATATATACATTTTGGCTACCCACCCACTCCAATTTTGTGATACAGCTCGGGCATGTAGAGCTCTGGCTTCTCCCTGCAGAACATGTGGTACTCGGTTTGCTCGACTATCGGTGTGATGCAGTTGAACTGCCTGCAATTGCTGTATGCATCCATAATCTACGAAATAAATGGCCAAGTGTTACTATAAATGGACATTGTTCATTGGCATCAAAGAAACCAATTAACCAGCTATTTCGTACCTCGGCTGGGGACCACCGAGCGGTGCCCCAGTACATGACCCATCCTTGATTTATCACGAAGTTCATTGCACGAACGAGCTCTGTCGAAGTAATCAATTTTAAGTAACGAACCCTAGCAATAACATCAATCCATTGAAAGTCATTGTACTTGTTATGAACTGACCTTCCATCGGGCACACTGGGTCGACTTTGTGCAGAAGCACTACATCAATGTATTCAACTTGAAGCCGAGCCAGAGACGCCTTAACGCTCTCAACAATGTGTTTACGAGAGAGGCCTCTTTCATCCGACCTGTTATTAGTATGAGCAAACCTAGTGAATGGAGAGTTTACAGTATGTTAGCAATTAGCGAGCGAGAAGCACATCGAGTGAAGCCACGGTGAGTCGTTGTGTTCGCAGCAAGAACCCTAACAGCAAATCAAAGCTTACACCACTCATCTTTACATTGTACAAAAAATACAAGTACTCCTTGGATGCTATACTAAAAATGTAACAAAGTATTAGTAAAATTTAAACAGGGTTACAACATCAAAATGCTGAGAAACGAGTAAGAAACCAGAAAATCCTCTAACACAGAAGGGATGTCAGCAGGCTATACACAAATGTTAAGAAATGCAAGGAAATCGATTAGTCATACGTGATCGGTTTTACTAACACTTATCTAGCCTAAAACATCAATCTATGGAAGTCTCACTACATTTAAATACTCCTCATTCCACGTTGAACATCTAGAAAAGTAAGTGTCAAACATCTATGTTGTAAATCGTGCAATTAATCAATCTATGTATTGTACAATCGTGTGGGACGTGACTAAAGCTAGAGCTTACTTGGTGCTCCAGTATATTTTTGTGGTGATAATGATGCTCGTCCTCCTTACGTTACGTTTCTTTAATACTTTTCCCAATTCTGCCTCTCCTTTTGCTATTAAATGATACAGTTTATTGCTTAACTCCCAAATTATTACAAACTCAGAAATAAATGGAACTATAGTGAAAACTCTCGAGCATATGTTTTTAATTTTTTCAAAATAAATAATATCTGAAAATGTCACAGCTGAGCTTCGTAACATTTTTTTTAAGACAAGTTCTGCGCGAGTCCTTCATAGATACAAATAATAAAAAAGTGAATCAATGTAACAATGCCCGATATGAATCTGAGTTGTCAGATTACTATACAAAAGTTTTCAAACAATAGAATTCTAGATAATAAAACGGTAGCTAACCACAATGTGCTTCAGATAAATCAAAGAGATTGATTCCGTTCTCGAGCGCCGTCATTATAACCTCCTCTGCGGACTCTTCGTTCAGCATCGCCCATATTCCTAGGCCGATGTTCGGGACTCTTAGGCCGGACTTCCCTAGGTTCTTGTAGCGGAGTCCTGGGGTCACCACCGATGGCATGGTGGTGTGGTTCCCCATATACGTCGACATGTGCCGCGACACATTTACTTCACCAGCTGTATACAAATTGTCATCATGAGTCAGCCTCACTGGTGCTCTTATTGTCATTCAAATTCTTTTGTTGTTATTTTTTATACGTGTAAGATTTGTCATTCATTTTATGTTTCATTTTTTGTTACCTTTTAGTAGTTAAAAAAAAAATGTAGTATTTCTGTATAAATATTACATTTTACAATTTTTTAATTAAATAATATTTTTTTTATAGTAGCTATGAGAAAATTCAGTCTAAAATAATTTAATAAATACATGAACTGATTTTAATAGACGTGAAGAATGCTATCTTAGAATTTCGTCATAGTTGTATATTTATTAACTCGTATTATGTTTAATTTAAAGTGAATTGTTTAATTTTTCCAACTGCTTTTACACAAGGAAACATTTTTTTTTTTGAAAATGTTGTCCATTAAATCTATTTTCCTATATCATCCTTCATGTATGATTATTGTTTTTGAATAAATCAATAAAATAATAGAACACGTACTATAGGTAGATACAATTGAAATTTTGTTTTTGATTTTCGAGCCAAGAAAATTATCAATCTTTTTATTTTGGCAGTAGGTACGTAATAGATTGTCCGTAGGCACAAAATCTTCACGATATATCTTACAGTCTTCCCAGAGTCATATCTCAACATACTGAATATTTTATGATAATTTTTAGAGGAGGAAAATGCAAGTCAATAACCGTTCTAGAAATATCGGGAAGATTTTTGCATTATGGACGAGATGTATCTTGAATAACAAATGTTCGACGAGCTCTCTCTGCATTTGGTAAAATCAGTTCGGACGCCTATTTCTTCGGATAACCTAGTTTACAACAACACACCGAGCAGGTAAGTTGTTTTTGATATTTTCATTTTTTTTTTTTTTAAATTGACAAATAAATGTTCTTTTGTTTCAAAGTGTTGGTTTCTGTTGAAAAGTATATCTAAAAAAACATGTTTAAATCGAATAGTTTAAAAGTTAATCAGTTTATTTTACGTTTTGAACGTACCTTGATCCAGCATCTGTTGTGAATTTGCACTGAAGTCGTCCATACAATCCAGGGACGCGATGGGTGCCCGACACCTAAACAAATATAAACATTTTATAATTAGTTTTGTCGCCAACTCCAGTATATTGTCATCGTGATGAAAGTGATATTATTTTTTAAGATTTCTGATGTAAGTATTCAGAAACTCTTTATAATCTTTTGGCTGCTTCTTCCTCGACCTTCCTGGTGTAACAATATTACACAACTAATTTACTTTTTATTGAAAGCTTGGCGGTGTTTATAAATAACACCACTGACTGAAGAGCTAAGAAACTTTGAATCTGTCTAAATTTTGTAATTCATATTCCGCCAGTATCCGTCTATTATTTTATCTACAATTCGGCCGTGTTATAGCTTTTGGTTAGTGTTATATTTTAATTTGACCACTGCTAACCAGTGGATTGTCGTTGACGTGTTGACTGGCGGTATATTACCATAACTTGGCGTATCAACGCAGATTGGTCAGATTACGATACTAATTTTTCCCTCTCTGTAGTTTATATACGTGATGTTTTTTATGTCTTTTATTTTTGATTCGGAACGCTTATTGTTTTTTTTTTATGATCATTTGATTTTTCGTTTTAAACTATTAGGTACAAGATTTGTTTATAATAATTTGTCTAATGTTTTACAAGTTTTCTAACTAGTGGTCACTACTAATGATCCAATATATTTTAATCTTAGGTAGATTAAAATATATATAAGCGAAGGTTAATTTACTAAATAAATCAATAGGTAGCTAATTTTAAATGACTCTGATATAAAGCATTAATATGTCCAGTTTGTAAAGCTATGATTATGGCAGCAGTTCATTGCTGTATTGCGTGATTTCTATTATTTAGAAATACCTAATGAGATAGTTAAATTATATTTACATGAAATTAAAATTGATAATATTCTATACTTCTTACGAAATTACTGTGACATGCATGAAATACCTAGAGACGTGATGACGGTCTTTAAATCATTCTTTAACTTTAAAACCTAAAACGATGAAACGATGGATCTATAAAAAATATCGGAACCGAAAAGGACGAAGTGAACAAGTGGAGAAAACACTAGGATTATATTAAAAGCAAGGAGGTAGGTGTAAGGCAAGGTGGTGAAGAGACGATGTGACACAATACTATTGTACATCACCGTACCTGTGTGTCGCGCTCGGCCAGCGGGCTCCTCCTCCAGCATGAGGCAAGCCAAGCGATCGTACAACTATCGCCGCTCATGTCTTAGGCGGCGACAACCCACAACTTGCTACCACGGCTCTATTGTGTTACGTAACGTTGCCGATTGTGCCACCGTCTAAGATAAAAGCTGTCCGTGATACCTACTCGCATGCGAAGATCGCGGTGCGCGATGCTGCGGAGTGCGCTCTCAGCTTATTTGCCATTGGGAGAAGACATAACAGTGTGATGACTACTGCAGTCGCGTCGGCTGATCGCTTTAGGCATTATGTGGTGTGGTCGCAGCCGCAAGTCATGCGTGTCGCTCAGCGCGATGTTGTCATGCAGGCGCTGGGGCGGCTGTAGCGGTACGTCTTCTCCCTGCAGGCGTGACTGAGCATACAGTTACCGATAGATGGTGGGCATGGGGTTGGAGTCGACGCTGACGCTGTCCGGCGGGCCCAGGGGCGTGTGCGGGGTGCACCGGCTGATGGTGGACTCGCTGCGAGACATCTGCGAGCCCTCCTTGGCGCCGCCGACCTCGGCCCCCTTGCATTGCATCTCGGTACGCCTCATTCTGCTCCTACGCTTAGCAACGGCATCTTATCTCCCTACAAACATCTTATCTGTAACGAAACGTTCATACGCCTCCGCACACCGATCCACACAGAAAGAACCCCACAGAGTCAACCCAAGGATAGGATACGCTGGGTTTAGTTAAGTAACACACTCAAGGAAAGTAGACACAGAGACGCATGCAAGCCCTACGCTAACATCTAGTCAGCTAAGGGTACACAAAATCGAGTGATCCACGTCGAAATAACATCTAAGCGTAGGACTATAATCGCGTTTAACGTAAAAATACAGTAGGGACGCAAAACTGTCGTTTGTGATCGCGAACCGATCCGTTACCGCCTGGAGTGCCGCACTCACCAGGGTAGCCTGGAGGTCTACGTACTCAACATCCGAGGTTGCGGCGCGACACGTCGTCAAATATACTGCGAACCTAGTAGACTGTATTGCGGGTCGGGGAGCGCGCCATGGCTCGGGGTGCGACCCCGCGCCGCTGCGCCGCGCGCCGCGCCTGCGCGCTGCGCCCTCTACGACATGACCTATTTCTAGATTCAGGCCCGGCCGCCATTACAACTAATTTATATTTTTGAGTGATTTTCCATAAAATATGCTTTCAATATGTAGAAATATGATGTCTGGAAGTAAGCTACGCCATTTAGTTCTACTTTGCTATCCCAAACTAAGTATCGTTACTATCGGTGTATTACATAACACATACCCTGTGCAGTCGCCTAGATCGATCTAGGCTTCCCGGCCGGTGGGGGGGGGGGGAGGTACTGAGCTTGCTACGTTTTCACAAAGAGCGCTAGGTGCGATCGGTGGATAGGTACATACATAGGTAGGAACTAACATACCAGTACATATACGTGATTTTTTGCGTGTCTAACAATGTACCTAGTGGTTGCACGAATTTACTTTGTCAGATGATCAGACATTATTATAAATATTGATAGAGACATAAAGACATCTTTATTGAAAATAGATTGCTCTTCATTGGGTTTTGATTTTCTTGGCAGTCGTCCGATTAAGTAAGGTGGCTGGACACTTTCGATGGCGAAAGGTATAGCTCCCATCTGATGACATATAAAGATCATTGACCCGGGCGCGCTGGGCGCCGCGGCCATTTCCTTACCAATCCTGTATGATTCCATGCAGCTCGAACAAAGGCTGCGGCCTCAAGAGCTAGGGAACCTGTAAGACTGATCCCACTTCCTAAGCAGATACCGAAATATTCTTTGCGCATTTTGCACACGTTATTTCATTCGCTTTGCTAGAGCAAAAGCGCACATGATCGTGTGTCTTTAACTTTGCATAGAACATTCGGCATCGGCATTAGCAAGGGTGTTGAGCTGCACTTACCCATAACAAGCGGTTGGACGGAATAACTCATCATCTGCATTTGAACTAATATCATGTGTGGAGTCACGGAACGCTCGCGGGATGACGTTGCACTCCGCGTTGACTGTAATGGTACAACTTGCTGGCTCACCGCAATCGCTGTCCAGCGACGCATCTGGACACAAAACAACCAGAATTACCAATCAAGTCATCCAACATACACGTAAGTTAAAGCCTGCCTCAAAAGATCAGCGAGCCTACCTCCCCTACCCCATTGTTCGCGTGTAGTATGAATGAACACGACTGAATGAAACGCATGACGTAGGCACCACGTCGTCACGAGGCTAGTGGTGTGAAAAACCCATTAAACTGCTCGGGGGTTATTGTCTTACCAAGCCCGCGCCACGGGAATGGACACTTTGACACATTAACCTTAAAGGTCAGTAGTGATGTGAGGGCTGCTTTTTAATTGTCAGATAACTATAGGTATATTTTAAGAGAGAATATATATGATGATTTCAAATATTTCCTGTACAAAAGCTGTTTAGTCGCCATCTTTATTCCTCACACAAAGTTATCTGACAATGGATCGGTACTAAGACAAAGAAATGGTAAAAAAAATATTAAAATTTTGATAAATTCCCTGTTAGAACTGCGTAGTATTAGACATCAACGCCTCGCATCGCTGTTCAAGCTGAAAAAAAATGAAGTGCGGCTCCCTTCTTTGTCCTGAAATCTATTTTTAGAACTGGGTGTTGGCTGGACTTACCTCGGCAAGGTCCAAATCTGCTGAAGTTTAAAATAATCCCGTCGGCGTCGTCGATGCTGTGGCTTGACTCAGGCTTCGTGAGCTGCGTGCTGCATGATTTCTTCAACATACTCTGGACCCAAAAATGTTTTGAAATCACTATTAATCACCCACCCTCTCGCCAATTTAGAATAAGCTCATAAAAGAATTATTAACTTTTGCGAGCTGAAGTCCAGCGCGGCCGGCGACCCGGGCCGCCTTTGTTCTAAGGGCGTATCGAGCGCCGCCCTATTTCACCGATACCGATAATTCCCGTTTTTTTCCGAAAAAATCCCGAATCAAAATTATGAATATGACGAAACACTTGAATAATTGAAATAACACTCCATTTGAATGAATTTAAGACACAATTAGATACTTGAGTCACTTGCGGAAGTGGGCACGAGCCGACTTGTTGCAGCGAGGACCGTGTTGCATCTATTGCACAGTGGCTCCCGGCTCCGGCTCCGGGCGGCTATCCCGTGCAATTTTTATAGCTATATATATTCACGTTCGCGCATGTGTCAGTACTCAATAATTTATGTCATGAGCACTAGACGGAGTGCCTGGATGGCTGGGAAGCGGACCTCACCATTCGTTGACGGTGCAGTTATTGATCACCCTTCCGGTCCCCCCTCCCCCAGGCACATATTGAGATTGTATAGATATAATTGTTGGACCGCCATACTTCATCCCGCACACTGTTGCACAGTTATATCTAGCAAGCCACACGGGAAGTAGCTACCTGTAGCCGCTTACTATCGAATTAGTTATTTGTTGATTTGTCTAGCTCGTGTATCTGTGTGATCGTTAAGTAAAGCCGGATACATGTTTGAGTGGCCTGTGTACACGTAAAACTATTAGATAACTGCAATCATGTAGCCCTGTAGTTATGAAAACTGCCGGGCGCTACAAATGTTGAGGCAGCGGTGCCTATTGAAATATGAATGACAAAGTTGACGGGCCGTTTCTGCACTCGTAAGTCTTATCGTAAGTCCCAATTTCTTCACTGCATGCTAAAATAAAATACTTAAGAAATTTTCTAGTAAAATATCAATTTTGAGTGTTACATATTATTATTTTAAACACAATTGGGTCATCGTCATATCATTTTTCTTTGTCTATCTGTATCGTGAGCGCCTATTTCACTAAAACTCATACCCAGACCCAAAACTTCTTTTCTATTGTCATACAAATATTTTCAACAAAAAGGAGTCGAACCCGCACTACGTAGCGCCGTCTAAAACGTTTCCAATGACACATTATACTTAAGTTACCAACATCTTTTAAGCGATACACTTTACCATATCCACGGACATCGATATTAGACACGATTTCGAAAAATAAATTGCCAGTAGGTACCTAAGTATAATTAAAACTTTTGTTCCGAAATGATGTAAATTATTGTTTATGACACATTACTTATCGAGAGAGGTGGGGCGGGCGCGGGGCGCTACAACCCCTACTGCCTCGCAACGATGTAGGTCATCTCAGTATTCCTAGTTCAAGCGCAATGCCTGCCCTTACAACGTAATCTATGCATAAACAAATCTAATAAAATCAAATAATATCACGTTCTATTAACAAAAACAGTGTTATCCCGCCGGTGGACAAGTGGATCAATCAAAATTAATAGTTTTCTTCCGGTTTATTTAAGAAAAAACTCAGGTGAAAGTACATTTTAATTATTGTCTTAACGCATCTTTATTGCGCAAGTACGTCAAAGGAGGCGAGATGAAGGCCGTGTTATTGCATTGCACTAACACGCGCATGAGCTTTGGAGCTAGATGAATCAATAAAATTATACTATTAATAGGCGCGACGGGCGGTCACCTTGTGATGTTTGGTGGTGTCCGGGATGGAAGGGCGGCTGTGACGTAGCCGCGCTGCCTGGCGCTGCAGGTCGCACAGCCGGTGGTGTGACCACGACGTATTCATCCCCCGGAGGCCCTCCACAGCTTCGGCGATCTGATTACGAAGAATTAACAACTCAATGGCTTGTAAGTACTGTAAAACATCGACCAAAAACATATTTCATCTCGTCCCATGTAAAACTTGCCTGATTTTGATTTTCTAGTGACTTACACTTTGTAATACCTGTGATACTGTGACTTCAACTCTTTGTTTGAGCTTAGATTTAACTTTAGCACTGCATGTGATAGTTGTGCTCCAAATTACCTACCCCACCCCGAAACGGAGTCCTAGATTTGAGTGTATAAACATACAAAGTTACAATCTTTGAGTGCCAGCAACCGCTGAACTTTTCCCAACAAGGAATCAACGCAACAAATTCTGTACTTAAGCTGTTGATCCTCTAATCCATCCACAGATACATCTTAAAAGTGTTAAATATTCTGTTTTATCACAAGAAAAACCCTGAAAATTATCTTGAATTTTCAGAAACTTTGTGAAGTTGAAAGTTACAGATTATGGTAATACAATGTGTACTTAAGACGTGTATTGTAATGTATACTAATCAACAAGTGGTTGCTGAGTAATGTCACTTGATACTCAGCTGAAAGTAGCACCAAACTTAGCTGAATTTTCTGAAAACAACTTTGATAAGATTGAGGTTAAGTACTAAAATCTGCCGCTGTCATTAGGTAGCAGTTTTGTGCATTAACTTAATTGAATCTCAAATTTTTTCAGTGTGTGCGTTGTGATCAACTATATAGTGACAAAATTAAATATATTTTGTAAATGTGCCTGTAAAGAAAACTCATTGGGCATCAATAAGTTCATTTGCAATTTTGTGAATGAGAAAATGTCCTGCTATAGGTACAGGTATTGTGGAATATAAAGTTTGTAGTATGGTACTCATATTAATAACTTAATCAGTGCTCTATGTAGTAAACAGATCAGTACTCTGAGACTGGCTAATGAGATGAACACCCTATTTATTCTGATAATGTGGACTGCAAAGTAGCATGTGAATATTTTATAGACTTCATCCACAAATTTAAGTGATGACTGACTGATTTAGACTTAATACTTTAAGCATGATCTATCTGCCAACAAATAATGGATAGATAACAAACATTACAGGTCCATTGTAAACATATGACATGCCATGTTATGTTTCTGCGCCATCCTACCTACTGGTAGGAAATTACTAAAGGCATCAAGTTCCCCTTTATTATATTATATTTTTTTTTACAAGCGCCATCATCATCATCATCTCATTTTACTACTGTATAAAGTTTTAAATGAATATTTTCTTAAAATGAAATATAAACTATTGGTAACTGAAATATTAATGAGTTTTTCATAAATTTTCAGCGGTTCCGGAGTTGCCGCCGGTCCGCGGCCGCGCTCGCAGAGGGCGCCTTGCCACGCGGGCACCCAGCATAAGAATAGGTATCCAACATCACTTTCCAATTAAATTCAACAATAAGATGTTTTCTAGTAAAAGTAGTCAAACAAACAAACAGTTCTTGCGATCTAAACAGCTGAAGATCTAGAAATGGATTATTTCTAGATCTTTAGATGTTTCCTCTTCTGCTTGCTACTTTTTCTTCCTGCCCTTAGCCCATATTACTTGGGGTCGGCGCAACACGTCTTCCTCTTCCATTCTGTCCTGTCACCCGTTACATTATCACTTACTCCCTTTTCTTTCATATCACTCCACACACAATCCATCCATCATTTGTTCCTTTCCCTCTCCATCCAGCTACATGTAAAATTAGAACTCTTTTGGCAACTTATATTTCATCCCTAGAAAGGCATAATTAAAATAACTACTACTAACTTACAAAACTAAATAATTTTGATTGCGTGTAAATTGATTCGATAGGAAAATATTATATATATTCTTATATATTATTAACAGTATTTAGTTTTTTTTTGACTAATCTTAAAAAGAATTGACTTGTTGTTATATTCTGTGTGTGTTAGCAAATGCGGCCCTACTGCTGTCGAAAGGCATCTCTAAAGAGCTGCCTGGGAGCCTTCTGCCGCGCCTCGTCGACCCATCGACTACTCCTGAAACTACTCCAGGTAATTATTGTTAGCTAGCAAGCTTTTTGTTAGAAGCACCTTAGTCATTGTACCTTAAATATGTCAATTACATCATCTGAACCGATTCTACTCCGGACTTTAAGCCAAATATTTTCAGGTTTTATGATAACTATTAGATTATCTTCTTGCTGAAAAATGATATGACATGCGAATCACCTCATCATATACATTTCTCTGTAACCCTAATCCCTATTTATTTAGGGCCCACGTAACAGTACTTCTACCTTATTTCTTCCGGTCATCTATATTGACCACCAAATTTCATACAAAATCCAGTTCTTTATTGTTTCCCTTTCTGAGGCGACCGCGATTAGTTATAAATCTATTAAAAAAAAAGCTAAACTCAAAAATGCGCGGAACTTATAGCATAGCATAGCATCATTTAATGTAATTTTATTTTTCTTTGATTTACATGTAAACATAGGCTGTTTACATATAAATCAAAATGCGATGGTGTATTGTGTCGTTTATATGTGTTCAGCGCTGTTTGTTAGTTAGGCTGTGTTACCTCTCTCTTCTTGTCTTCCTCAGCTTCAATGGCCCGTTGGTGGAGGAGCTTAATGTCGAGCTGCCTCACTTCTTCAGCCTCCCTCGCTTGTCCCTCCTTTTCCTTAAATGTCCATGGCAAATATGTACCACAGTAAATAAATGTGTAGTAAACAGACAGTCCGGAAACAGCTTCACACACAGAGTCTAGGTATATTTTGATCTAAATAGTTTCCTAGATTGATAGCAAGTAGACTTTTAACATCGTTAGAAGTATAAATCCATTTACCTACATATATAATCTTAGTTTGCTTATGCTTGCATTTTTCATTGACACTTCTAACGTTCCAGCGTGTATATAATGCTGATCACGCAATACGCTTTCCTAAGTATCGTATAAGCAAGCATTCGACTACATAAGTGTGTGAAGCTGTCTCTCAGTAATGCAATCCCATCATCACTATCAAACTTCGAGAATGTGACTCAAAGGTAAACAATGCCTCGTAAGCTAGCATGGATACGCTTGTTCATATTTCATAATCCTGACGCATGCGTTGTATTCCATTTACTTACCTTTTGTAGTTGTTTCTCATGTTCAAGTTTCTGCTGCTCGAGCTCTTCTTCTGGTATCGGCGGAGTTTCATCTCCGCTGGACGCATGTTTGTTCCCTAAACGAGACACCAAAATAGAAATCGGCCAAAACAAAACAACTTCGGTCAAAACAATGTCACAGGGACGTACCAGTAGGAGGATGATAGGATATCCAGAACTGATGAGCCATCGTCACAAAAAAACACAGTTAGATTAACTAGCACTTTATATCTGTCAAGGCTAAAATGCGTTTACGGCACGGAATAGCGAACGAATACTGAAACACGTATAAACCGTAAGATTTTATTCATAGACGTTTATTTTCATGGTAGATTCACTACGGAGTTACGTTGTATGGAACCGATTGGCGAGCCGCCAACAGCTACGTCGCTGTAGTCCCCGTCCCTTATTCCAAACTCATTAGAATTCAGAAGATTATCAAGTTTTGTTATGAAGCTTAAACCGACGCCATTTGACCAAAAGAAAGTATGCTTATTTCATAGATAAGTTAATTATGATCAAGTTTCTGTATAGCAAACCTATGATCAAGTGATCTAGGTTAATCTTGATAATGCAATAGGTTGAAATTGAACTCCTAAGAATACGTGGTAGCAATTTCTCTAATTTTATTACATTGTAAACATGGCCATTAACGATAAATGATAGATCATCAATCAATAACCCAACCCTAGATTAGCTGGACAGACATATTATACATCTAAAGTGATTAGTTTAGCACAAGAAGTATTGCTTCGGAAAATTACTACATCCGTCAAACTAATCCAATTTTTCCTTCCATATTTATGTTTTTCCTGAATGTTACATGATAAATTATATGTATCTATATTACTAGTATATTTACTATTTGCTTCCAATAATGGAGTATCGCATTGCCTAGAAACTGGATTGTGAAGATCTGATAACCACTTGCTCCTTGTAAAGCACAATTATTCAACCGCGTCCGGTTAGACTGGAAGCCGACCTTCAGCAAGTTGGGAAAATGCTAGGGAGATATAATATAATAATATTTATAATATTTCACGACTTTTTCACACAACATGATGAATTCAGATGATGAATTAGCACAATTTATTAAGTTCAATGGGATAAATATTCATCTTGTAAAATAATATGTAAATTAATAACAGCTAGCGTATTATAAATAAAATAATAATAATTTAAAACTACAGATTTAAAACTAATTGTTTTCTGAAATCCTAATCCTAACTAGGTATTCAGATAATTTTCTGGTTTTCAAAACATGATATTTAAATGAAGTAGGTTAGCAGCTGAGAGGATCCTTGTTACCCCTTACCCCCTCACCTAATTTGTGTAGAAGCTGACTCCATTCGTATCTGTAGGTGCAAACAAAATGTCGAGGGTGGCACTAGCGCGACTGGCGGCGAGCCAAACCCTACATTGCTACGTCGCACCGGCAGGAGGGGTGAATACATTTGGAGAATGTTTCATCTACCTTTTGAATAACTTCGTTTTTAATCCATCTTTAATAGGCTGTTTCTATGCCGCCATAAGACACAGTTCTGGATAGGTTCG
This sequence comes from Mythimna separata, assembly GCA_030763345.1. Taxonomy (NCBI): domain Eukaryota; kingdom Metazoa; phylum Arthropoda; class Insecta; order Lepidoptera; family Noctuidae; genus Mythimna; species Mythimna separata. The sequence goes on along the minus strand of CM061167.1, from coordinate 11,332,168 downwards.
CGTCAAGTAGCTAGATGTGTTAATTTCATACTTATAACACTTATCTAGGATTCTAAATCATACACTTAAATTAGATATGTAGCACTCAAGTTAAAAATAATATCACAATAGACAGACTGACAAAGACATGTCTTACAAATTAACTTTGTAAGACCTTAATCTATGTGACCTGATCAAAAACGTAACAAAACAACATTTGTATTTTTACTAGGGCAAAACCACATTGTGTCCCATCTGTATTTTAACTAGGGCACACGTGCGTTTTGCAAAACAAGCAGTAACCCTGCGTGCAGCCAAGTCGAGTATAACCGTCATTATTCAAATTAGAAGAGGGGTGAGCCACGACAGCCACCCCTGAGACCTTGAACTTGAATGGAACAATGCTGAAATCGAACCGCTCTTGTGTCGTAAGTAGTTTGCGGTGGGGTAAGGCCGCGTTCACACACTTGTGACGACAGATAATCCTGCAGTTTGAAGTGTCGTGTCATATATGGAGGCGTTTACATATAGGACGACGAGATTAACATGATGTCCATGACTTTTGGTTTACTATTTGTTTGGATTATCTATCTTCAGTATTGGTATACTGGAGATAGTAAAACAAATGACACAAAACAAAAATCATACATGTTTTCTCTTGTTTCATTTGTTTATCTATCTCCAGTATGTGATAGATAGGTTATTGAATTTAGCTGTTAGACAACAGATTGACAGGACAGTGACGTGCCCACTGTCATGACAGACTATTGTTTATTTTACTTGTGCTAGCACGACAGTCGTAAAATAAACATTTCACTCGTGTTAGCACACAGTCGTAAAGTGATAACAATTTGTCACAACTAACGGCCGAATCCAATAACCCATCTATCTCCATCTTTGACATACTGGAGAGTAAAACAAATGATACAATACAAACATTATACATGTTTTCTGTTGTTTCATTTGTTTTTCTATCTCCGGTGTGTGATAGATAGGGGTTCGGCTGTAAATCGTCGAGTCGTCGTTTCGACTTGTTGTGGTCACGACAGTTGTTATAATGGGAGCTAGAGACGATAGTCGAGTCGTCCGATAATAAATTAATCGTTAAGACATAGTGGGAACGTAGCCTTTGGCTAACATTTGCACAACGTTCTACTGGAAGACTGATATTCATCAATCATATATTATGATCATAGCTTCCCAGTGGATATTGTGATGTAAAATTGGTTTAGTTTTGTATCTCAAGTACCTGAGCAACTGTGCCAATATATGGAATAATAGTAACAGGCAAGATTTCGGTAAAAGGGAGCTGAGAATTTTATTGTAGTTTTGTCTATCTCAGAAAAGGTTGATGTTTTTTGCCAAATACTACTTAAAATTAACTATTTTGAAACTGTTAATGAATCTCTATTAATCAGACTGAAGGATTTTGTATCCATAAAATTTAAAATAATTAAAAAAGCAAGGATATCGATGCATAGTTTATCTTTCAGGTTCTACGTTAATAATCATAATAAGGAAAGAGATGATTATGTTTATCTCTTTTTAATAAAAGGGATGATTATGACTATTATATCATCATGTTAAAATTAAACAAGTTCTGGTACTTACCTATTTCTGGTTTTCCTAAAAATTTTATTTTCTAGGTGTCTTGGCAGTTCTTGAGCTGGTAGATAGGTGATGTTTTTTTTTAAAGGAAGTCTTGTTTGTTTAGACTATCAACTATCTACGACATAATTTTATATCGTATTTAATATAAATTTACCTGGCAAACACTGTCTGTAAAGAGAGCTGTTATTTAATAACAACACATTACCATAACACCGTCTCATATAACGCCTGAGTTGGCGTTTACTTATACTGCACTTACATATACCTAGAGGAAAAAAGTTAGTAGTCTAGTTTCAGAAAAAGATCAAGTTTTTGAATCGTGGGAGTAGAATTAAAACGAAAACCTAATGAAAGAATAGTTTAGAGTAAAGCCTCTAAACTATTCTTCCATCCTATCGTAAATAAAATACTTAAACCTGAGGTTGGAAACGTGCCTAGTATTTTTATCGATAGATTTCCATAAAAAAAGTAAACACTAGAATAAAATAGAATAAACTTTATTGTACACCAAAATAATAACAATGTTACAGAAAAAGATTCTGTAAAATTAATAATTCTAAATTAATAAAATAATAATTTTAAATCAATGTGTACAAGTCTTGTCGCTGACAGCGATATCGACTTCCTAAAGTCTTCCTTTGACCCTTTTACAACGACCACGGACTGGGAAAAGTCACCTGATATTCTTCACACAGCTGCTACTTATTCACAAAGATATAATTCGCACAATTTGAATAGTACTTATAGGAAGTAAGGTACCTTGGTCCAGCGACCAACTGCGATGTTCTCACAAGAAACAAATCAATATCGACTGATAACTGTTTTAGCACACAAAAAGACCATGCGTATTTTTCAAGAAAACAAAACAAAAAAAACAGACAGTCTTGATAAGAATAATACATAATAACCATAAAATATAAATATGGTGTACAATAAAGTATGTAATAAATAAATAAATAAATAATACATTTATTCAGAAATAAAATTTGGTAAAATAGTTACAAAAACTTGATCTCCTATAAAATTATCTAACGTCTCTACTCTTTTCTAAGTACGAGTATATCTTACTTCACTTGCTCGAGTACAACATATTCTACATTTTGATACAAGGGAAGAAACTTTATCATTGCAACCGAGGTAGAATTTGTTATGGAGCCAAATGCTGCAGTGATCAATTTCTTTCCTCACTTAGTTACGAAAAAAAGGAATAATAGAACGAAAAAATTTGTCTGAAAATGACGACGCTCTTTGTTCCTTTTCCACTGAAGAAAATTTTCTAAAGTTGATAAATATTTTAGTTTTGATTTAGATGGCAACCGGAAAACATTTTATATCTCTATATAATCTGGCTGTGTAGCTACTAAAGAATTCTCTTTCAAACTTAAAATTCGTCATTTTTTGTGCAAAAGGGGTTCCAGACCGGTTGGAACTTTGTCTCAATTGTTAGTGCCTCCGCTTCCGCACACCTGGGAGGGTAGGTTACTGTAGAAGATCACAAGGCCGTTTCTCAGACAAAGTCGTGAGTTGGTACCCACTTACACCTACAGTTACAAAGCTTTGTCGGTAAGGCGAGCTAGGAAGCTAATAAGTACCTACATCACTAAATAGTATGAAACAAAGTCCATTTCTCTGCCCCTATATCCCTTTGTATGCTTAAATCTTTAAAACTACGCAACGGATTTTGATGCGATTTTTAATAGATAGAGCGATTCAAGAGGAAGGTTTATATGTATAATACATGTATAATATCGTAGGGAAACACTGATAATTTTGCACCCGTGCGAAGCCGGGACGGGACGCTAGTACGTAGGTAATAAGTATACTATAGGATACGTACGGTTTTACGCAGTTAAATTACGTTATTTCGATACGAAGAGGCTAAATTCAGCAGCTTGTTACCCTTATATGAGCTTGGCATGTTTTAGAAACCCGTAGATTTATTTTATTTTATTAACTGGCTGGCTAATTGTTTTAATTATACTTACTTTTACTTTTGCAAAATTTTTACAGGTATGGCTCGGGTTGTATGAATTTGCTTACCACGCTACATACAGCTCCATCACTCACATCTCTGCTTACGTGGGACCGCCTTAGTTAAATGTTTTAACTATCCAACATACAATTCGTCCGTAATAAGTTGGCGAGTGTGAAGTTTGGCTCTGCCAATTTTGGCGCTTGAAATATCGTACAAAAATAAAGGTTTTAAAAAAATAAATGCTATTTGCAGTTGTTATTGCTGTTAAAAACAGTTATTGGCAATTATTTTTTAAAATCTTTATATTTGTACGATATTTTAAGCGCCAAAATTCGCAGAGCCTAACTTCACACTAGCCAACTTATAACGGACGAACTGTACATGTGCTATTTGTGTGTGGCATGAATGTCGCTATCTTTATTTTCAACTAGCCTCTGCCAGCGACTTCGGCTGTATAAAAATACGTTTCGCTATATAAATTTTGGAATCCCGTTTTCTCTTACTATTTACAAAATAAATACCATTTATCATTTATCCCCATAGGGGTAAAATTTGTAAATCCCTCTGTATCCATAAAAAAAGAATATATGCACATATCTAGCGTTCTAGGTCCGAGGGTTTGGGCTGGGCGTTGATGAGTCAGTGAGTCCGGACTTCACATTTTATATATACAGATAAAGTTTCCAAGCATAGTTCCCCGGAGTTATTCTATAGTGCTCCACTAACAAAAGCCTCAAATTCCATATTTATTATCCTCATAGCACTCATATGTACCTATCTATGTTTTGTAACATCTATCTATACGCCCATTCTTTTAGATCTTTCTAAAAATCTTTACTTTTGTTAAGGCGGGACTTCCTTCCGTTCTAAGGCGGAACAGGAGAGCGTAGCAGACTTTTACTAAATACGCCTTTCAGTTGCTTGCGCTTTCATATGCTCCTTCAGTAGCCTTTTGCGTCAAAAACTACGCTCAGTCGACGACTCGGAATCAATCAGTACGAGTGGACGGCGTCTACCCATTGCTCGACGTTAGCAAACCCTACGGTGGCCAGAGATTAGTAGGGTTTGTGCGTTCCCTCACTCTTGCGGTTGTCTCTTTCGCTAGCATTACTGCTTCACAGAAGGACGCAACCCTCCCGCTCCGGTCCATGGCCTGGACGAAGGCCCGGCACGATAAGTCACCCCAGCAGAACGCCTCCGTAAAGACACGATGGTGCTCCACCCAAGCGGGGAACACCTTCACCATATGCTTTACCATTTACACTGGGCGTTCCGCGCAGTGGTGACAAGCGAGCCTTTCTCCCGTCCGTAGGTATACGTAAAAGGCACTTACCCGAACTTACCATGTCCGGTGAGGACATGTGTCATACAGAAGATGAGGATGCCACGGCACCTCTCTAGCCACTCTACCAAGATGGAATTTTCAAAATTTGGCAAGTACCTAGGTATTGATCAAATTTTACCTAGTAATTCTAAATATCTGAAAACACTACTTACCTATCCAAAAAAATTCTCCGCTTCCCCAAAAGATTATTTATTATTAGCAGCATTGCCACGTTGAGGTATTCCTCGAAGCGCACCAGTTTTGAGGCGCACCCAATGAAGCGCACCTTTTTTTTTCTTCGGAGCGCACCTTTTAGGAGCGCTCTCGATAATATTGCTATAGCTTAACTTTGATCTTAAGACTTGAGGGCGCTGTCCGCTAATATATAAATGTCGTTTTTGTTATATCGGCAACGTTGTTACGTGATTATATTGCGACTGTAACTCTTGATACTTTGAAACTAAGTTAGAATGGCTTCTGCCAACGACTCCGCCTTCTAATAAAAAGAAGCCTACCTGTTGAACTTTTTTACGTGATGAAACTTAGCAAAAATTTAGGTAATTAGCTAAATTTAAAAACTGTAGCCGAAAGACAGAACATGGCTAAAACCAAAATCATGGTAAATATCTGTTTGGCATGAAGCAAGGACTCACAGTACAAGTATATAAAAAAACTGAGAAATTTAAATTTGTAGTAGTCAAAAATTCGGAAAAATCTTCATAACTCCACTGGGATTTGAGCAGTATTCATAGGTAAGTTTCATAGGTAATCCGACTTGCATTTGCCGGGTTTTATTTTATTTCAGTTATTGTATCTTTACTCAAACCTGAAAAGAAATAATTTAAGTTAGTCAAAACGCATTATAAATAAGTATCAATGCTATTTATATCTACTATCGAAATCATTAAATGTAAATGTTTAAACGAATTTCTTTTTATTTTTATAATATATTGGAGATATCAGGGGCCGAAATTTATGTAGAAAGTCTATAAATATTCAAATAATTCTGTAACTAACCAGAAACATTTCACCGTGTTGCATCGTTCCGTAACTTTGTTAAGATCTCTCTCTTTGGCAAAACTGCATTATATTAAATATTATTTCCCTTGTGGAAGTGTGCACAAAATTTTATCACTTTTCTACAGGATTTTAAATAAACATCACAATCAAATCACAAACTATCAAAAACTATCTGAAACAAAATGACGTTTAGCATTAAACCCAACACACCCTTTGGGATTTCACTTACGCCATGATCGTCCTTTTACCGCACACACAATATCACTGACAATATTTTTGTTCCTGAGATAAGTAGAAACACGTTCCTATCGAAGCTCATCAGAATACATATCGGTACTTAACACTATTCCCTCACAGCCGGCAGTCGTGTATGGTTGCTCAACAGTATTCGAAGATGTATTTTCACACATATTTATTGTGCGAAGTCGTTCCTAAACCCTCCTTAATTGTATGGAAAACTGTTTCAATGTGATGAACTAGTACCTCCCTTGTTGGAACCCCCGTGGTGTATACCAGCTCTTTGGCTGGTTCCCCAGACCTCCAGGGCTCCGTCCACTCGGGGCACAACTCCACCGTATGCTCCACCGTGTCTTCCGGGCGGTCATCACAATGGTAACACCCGGGCGTTTCTTCCGCCTGAATCCGATGCACCTTACCTATACCTTCAAAACTTGCCATGTCTGGTAGGGTCCAGCGTCATTCGGAAGGTGAATACACCGTGTTGCCGCTCCAGCAGTGATTTTGGCGTGCTCTCTCTCACCGGATTGCGACGGTCCAGATTTCACTGGAGCTCTGTCTCTGTCTCTGAGTTTCGCCCCATGCACAAATCGTGCATGCATGCAAGGACTGTTGCCACCAGATCCCACGGTGACAGGCCAGCAAGGAGGATTTGAGAGAAGTCAAGGAGATGTCGGGCCTACATTTGGAACAGACACCAGCAATTTGATCAGAATTTGTATAAAATATAAAATTTATATTAAAAATGCCATTTTATTTTTTATTTCTTGTAAAACCCAAGAGTCGTATCTCGACAGATTTTAACTTGTAAGTGTGAGATAACTGATTTAATGGGTTTTCAGGTACCATTTAAGCAAATATAATTTTTCAAATCCTAATTTTGAATAATAACTTTGTGACTTGATTCACAAATTTTTAATAAAGGCGAATTTACAAAGTTTTATATAAATATTTTTTTACACCATCTGTTTTATAATGCCCTATTACGTGTCATAACCTGATGGCTTGCTTGACGTGAACGTCAAGCAAGCCATCAGGGAGATAATGTATGATAGTATGGGCGATCTCTAGCTTTAGACTCTGAATTTAGAATGTCAAAAACCATTTTTGAATAAAAAAATAGAAAGATATGTTATGTGAAATAAAATTTACGTCCTGCAAGTTTATTCAAAAATCAAACTGACCACTAAAAAAAAAGAATAAAAAATGTGGTTACTGAGGAAGGTCTACTTTCTGCTTTGTGTATGTGATTGTCAATTGTAACCGGCGGCACGTAACTTGGCAATGCGCAGAAATCGTTTTTTAGATCTATTTGGTAGTCAAGCGGGACGCGGGGTGTGATGAGGTAGCGCCGATCCGGCGCGCGATTGGTGCAGTATTATAATAGTAGTTTATGATTGATGCGTTAAACGACTTTTGCCTCCGCACTGCGCTACGTCCCGTTCACTCATTCGCTTTTTAGTGCACCATGCGCGAAACTTGCCAACTTATTTGCCGGTATTATAACTTGTTACTAATACTCTGTATTTTTTTACAATTCATAATTTTTATATTTTGTAGCTTGTGTAAATAGTTGTAACCTTGGCAGTTTTAATTTAAGTCTTCGCGAGTAAATTAAGAAAAAATCTAGATAGCTAATTACACTAATATGGAATTTAAAAGTACTCTAATACAATACTTACACAACTAAATAAAATGAAGAGTCTAACTGCAGCACTCAGAGACAGATAATTAATGTTTCATTAGCGTCCCTTAAGCTCCATTAAAGTTAAGCAGACTAAGTAAGTCAAACTTTCACTCGTCTCTGAATAAGCAATAAGTCTTATACATTTTTCAATATTTGTGTGTATAATTTTGGTCGTTTTCCAATAAAAAAATTAATAGTCGATGAAAGGGATTCACAGAGCATGAGAAGTATTTAGGGGTATGATATATAATAATTTGGCACACGATGCACTAAATACCATGTATAATCGAAGATAAAACTTTAGTTATTATTTTCCATACCTAGGCTGTATAATCCTTTTTTTTTGAGTTGACAATTATTGTAGCCACATTTCAGTCAGTGGCCAGTTTGATTTTTGGATAAAATCCTTTATTACTTGTCCTTTTTTATTTACCTACATCTAAATTGTACTCTTTTTATCAAATAATTATGAAGTTTTTTTCAAATTCATTATCATCATCATCACGATTGCAGTCGAAACACCTGCATGGCTGGACATACACCTTCCCCCAGCATCGCCACCGCAACCAGCATCGGTCTCGCAACCATCGGCTTCTCCCGACCCTCAAGAGGTCATCGGTTCACCGTGTGGGGAGCCTTCTAACGCTGCGACTTCCGGTACGTGGTTGCCACTCCAGAACATTTCGTCCCCATGGACCATTTGTTCTATGAGCTATGTGTCCTGCCCACTGCCAATTATGTTTGGCGATTTTTTGGGCTATATAGGTAACCTTGGATCTCTTGCGGGTATCATCATTTTTTCCGTGGTCATGCAAGGAAACTTCGAGCATAGCCCATTCCATTTCCCTTGAGGTGACTTTAAGCTTACTGATGAGGTTCATTGAAAGTAACTAAGTTTCGGAGCCATATGTCATCACTATCAACACGCACTGTCCATAGACTTTCGTTTTGAGACACTGCGGTATTTTGGATGAAAAGAAACCGTGCAACTTTCCGAACGCCGCCGTGCCACCCAGCCGAGTCGGATTCGGCAATTGACCTCTTTCACGAAGCTAGACCTACAAAACTGGACCATCTGTCCCAGGTAGACGTAGTTTTTTCATATTGTCATACAGTGTCGTTCAGCAGGTGAGAAGTATCTTTGAAAAGATAGCGTGCACTCAGACCTTATAATCTAAGCGTTTCTACTCGAAACTGTAATTACCCTTATAACTACAGTACTTGCATCGCTTAAGAGTCTTAACAGCCGCAGAACATGCACTATGATATAGGTGCGTGCAAGGGTGTCAACGCAGGTTGCATCCAATACCTTTCACTGTACCAAAATCATTCCATCTGGTCTCTTCCCATCGTAACATAAAATGTTATGATGGGAAGAGACCATCATATCCCTAGGATCTTCGACGAATAGTCTGTTGATGCTGGTGTGCTGATTACGGCATAATACCCCGTAACATGTGTCAGCCATCATATTGCCTTTGACGGATGACGGAAGTGCATGACCACCACCCTAAACTCGACTCCATTCCCCCACAGCCGGCAGTCGTGTATGGTCGCTTAACAGTACCTATTCGAAGATGTATTTTCACACATATTTATTGTGAGAAGTCGTACCTAATCCCTCCTTAATTGTATGGAAAACTGTTTCAATGCGTTGAACCAGTACCTCCCTTGTTGGAACCCCCGCCCCGTAGCGTATACCAGCTCTTTGGCAAGTTCCTCAGTGCTCCACCGTGTCCTCCGGGTGGTCATCACAATGGTGACACCCGGGCTTTTCTGACGCCTGAATCCGAACCTATACCTTCCGAACTTGCCATGTCCGGTAGGGTCCTGCTTTCATTTCGGAAGGTGAATACACCGTGTTGCCGCTCCTGCCACTGCTCAAAGAGGGTACTTACCGCCGTGATTTTGGCGTGCCCCCTCTTACTGGATTGATCCCATTTCACCATGAGATCTCACCGGAATCTTTGTCTCTGAGTTTCGCCCCAGCGTTGCATCTCCATGCACAAATCGTGCATGCATGCAAGGACTGTTGCCTCGAGATCCCATGGTGGCAGGCCAGCAAGGAGGAGTCGAGAGAAGTCAAGGAGATGTCGGGCCTACATTTGGAACAGAGACCAACAATTTGAGCAGGATTTGTATAAAATATAAAATTGATGTTAAAAATGCATTTTTTTTTATTTCTAGTAAAACCCAAGAAAAAAGTGTCGTATCTTGACAGATTTTAGCTTGTAAGTGTGAGATAACTGATCGAATGGGTTTTCATGTACCATTTAATTACTCAGATACCCGCGAAACGAGACACAATAGTAAAACAATAACAGCGCGGTCTCATAGGACCGGTTGGGGATTCAAACGTTAAGCAATAATAATTTTTCAAATCCTAATTTTGAATTATAGCTATGTGACTCGATTCACAAATTTTTATTAAATGCAAATTTACAAAGTTTTATATAAATATTTTTTTACACCACCTGCTCGATAATGCCCTATTTATGTGTCACATAACCTTTACTTAAAGCAAACCATTAGGGAGATAATGTAGTATGGGCGATCTCTAGCTCTAGACTCTGAATTTAGAACGTCAAAAACCATAATTTTAGATAAAAATAGAAAATTACATACAAACATTATGTGAATTTAAATCTCCTGCAAGTTTATTCAAAAATCAAGCTGGCTACTAAAAAAAAGAATAAAAAATGTGGTTACTGAGGAACTTCTAGTTTCTTCTTTGTTTGTTTCTAATTTCCAAATATGTCAAGAGATTGTCAATTAACTTGTTAATAAAACTCTCTAAGTTTTTGCAATTCGTAATTTGTATTTTTTTTAGCCATGTATAAAACATGGACAGTTGTAAGTCTTCGCGAGTAAATAAAAAAAAAAGACTAGGTAGCTAATGACACTAATTTGGAATTTAAAAGTACTCTAATACAATACACCACTAAATAAAATTAAAATTAAGAGTCTAACTGCCGCACTCAGAGACAGTTAATGATTCATTAGGGTCCCTTAAGCTCCATTAAAGTCAGGCATAGTTAAACCGTCACTTGTCTCTGAGTGCGGCAATAAGTCTTATACATTTTTCAATATTTGTATTTGTGTGTAAAATTTGGGTCGTTTTCCAATAAAAAAATAAATAGTCGATGAAAGGGATTCACAGAGCATGAGAAGTGTTTAGGGGTCTGATATGTAATAGGTAATTTGGCACACAATGCACAGGCACTAAATACCATGTATAATCAAAGATGAAACTATAGTTTTTATTTTCCATACGTCAATCATCATCTGCCTAGCCTTTTCCCAACTATATTGGGGTCGGCTTCCAGTCAAGCCGGATTTAGCTGAATACCAGTATTTTACGAGGAGCGGCTGCCTAAATAATTTTTTAATGGTAGACAATTATTGTAGCCACATTTCAGTCAGTGATAAGTTTGATTTTTGAATAAAGTCCTTTATTGCTCGTCCTTTTTTATTTACCTACACACATTGTCCTTTTTTTAAAATAGTTATGACGTTTTTTTTTCAAATTCATCATCATCATCATCACGATTTCAGTCGAAGAACCTGCACAGCTGGACATAGACCTCCCTCCAGCAACGCCACAGCGACCAGCATCGGTCTCGCATTCAACGGCTTCTACCGACCCTCAAGAGGTCATCGGCTCACCGTGTGGAGAGCCTTCTAACGCTACGACTTCCGGTACGTGGTTGCCACTCCAGAACATTTCGTCCCCATGGACCATTTGTTCTACTAGCTATGCTATGTGCCTTGCCCACTGCCAATTATGTTTGGCGATGCTTTGGACTATATAGGTAACCTTGGATCTTGTACGGATATCTTCATTTTTGCTGTGGTCACGCAAGGAAACTCCGAGCATAGCCCTTTCCATTACCCTTTAGGTGACTTTAAGCTTACTGATGGGGCACATTGAAAGTGACGACGTTTCGGAGCCATATGTCATCACTGTCAACACGCACTGTTCATAGACTTTCGTTTTGAGACACCGCGGTAAGGTGGACGAGAAGATACCGTGCCGTATCAGCCGAGTCGGATTCGACGATTGACCTCTTTCACGAAGTTAGACCTACCCAACTGGACCATCTGTCAAAGGTAGACGTAGTCGTCCACAACTTCAAGGTAAGAGTCTCAGCTCCTGACAGGAGTGGTGCTTCCAAATTCAAAACACATTAGCCTCCAAGGAACGCCCATACTAGATTAGATCCCTAGGCCACAATTAAGTACTAGCTTTAGATGAGGGTTGTAAGACGCCTAGAAGTGCATTATAGAGCAGGTGGTGTAAAAAGCATAATATCTACGTGGATACTTACTTAAACGTTTGAATCCCCAACCGGTCCTATGAGACCGCGCTGTTATTGTTTTACTATTGTGTCTCGTTTTGCGGGTATCTGAGTAATTAAAAAAATACAAATTACATTTATATATTATAAGCGTTGAATTACCTATTTCTTCATATCGCTGTCAACTGGAATCGTGCCCAGATGACTGAGTTGCTACGATATTATAGTAAATTCTTTGGGCAAAGAAAGCGCCTGCCCTCTGGGTACGCAGGGTCTCTTAGTCAAGTATATTCATTGAGTATCTGTTGATGTTTTTCGTTGTTGTTGTAACTTTTATCTTACTTACTTCAGGCTAAGGTGAATAGGGTAAGGTAGTGCACCTCACAACAACGATTTCACCACGGCTTATCATCAGGCGAGATTGCAGTCAAGCACTATAATATATAAAAAATATAAATTGTTTTTATGTGAGGTTGGGTGAGCGTGCAATAACCGGAGTGCCAGCGACGATGGCATAGGCTTCAAAACTGATGCATGCTACTAATTTAGCAACTTCACCATATGAAATATCTATAACATTTTTCTATATCTATACTCCGTTTGTTTAGGTAGTTAACTAAAGGTAAACAGTCTTGGTATGTCTTTTTATATTAAAGAGGTCGTATATAATATACACAAAGATTATTTAAATTTAGTTTATTAACTAACATCGATTTAGGTAAATACCTATTTGCAAAGATTTTTACATACAATTTATAGACAACTTTTAGATAAAAAGAAATGCCAAGATTGTTTACCTTTAGTTAACTACCTAAACCGACGGAGTATAATAACATTTTTCTGCGAGTCATAAGTCTTAATTTCTTTGTAACTTAAAAATTGAGGACTTAATTTAAACGGAGCCAGATAGTTAGCCAGAGCAATGACAGCAGAATATATTTCCCTCTTCAGCATCACTAGTATCCCCAGTATGTTCCTAACCACACTTATAATATTTAGGTTTAGACCTAGGTACATTGAATTTTCGTATGACCAAAGCTATAGCAATTGTAGCTTTGGATAGTGGGATGAGTTCTAGCCTTCGTTATAGCACAAAAATATACATTTATGAAGAATCTGACCATTTTTCGTAATAACAATGTTCGGAGTTGGTTTCCAAATAGGTGATCCTTCTAAAATGGTATTATAATTTACTCTCCTAATTTTAAGATTGTTCCCACAATTATTGGGCTCTGTCTGGCAGTAAAGCATTTTCAATGATCTCTTCAGGCTACCAATCAGATAGAATACCTACCACGTAAGTAAAAGATATTAGGTAATACATTACACGTAAGTAGGTACATTCGTGTAATGTAAAAACTTGATATGAAAGCTTTTAGATTACTTTGTTAAACTCAGCTTTGGAAATAAATGAATTAACATCGCAAAAAGTTGAAACGCTAGAGAATTTCTACTTCTACCTATCCTCTAAACTGATCTACAATGTTTTAAACGGCATATGGCTCTTGAGAAACTTGTCAAATGTGACCGGGTGTAAGGTGGTATTATCATCTGGTGATTAACCTCTTTTTGGACACGTACAATAAACAGGCTGATGTCATTGACCCTATACTTGTTCCTAGGAACAATAGATACGAACCCTGGGGGCTCGGACCACTACTCGGTGTGACATTGTTAATCGAACTGTTTTCAGCGGGGGTAGAGTCAATATTTTCACTATCTACTTTAGTACAGCAACAAACTGTAGGTATTACCTACTATCACCAACTATGGTTTCACTTTTTTTTTGTTGCACACTTTGCATATTTTTATGTAGCCTATTTTCTATTATTTTTAGTACGCCCACATTGGGCATAGAAACCGTCCGCCTCCATTCCTAATTCATTAGCATCCACTGAGCTGGGGGTACAAAGACGCCCGGGCCTGCCAAGTCGCCTGACCTAAAATACATTGCACATTCTCTCTCGCTCACACCTACATTAATTTTTTTTTACTTACCGATTACGGCAAATTATACTCTAAAACGAATAAAGCTATACTTACTGTACTTTTTTTAAATATAATGATTATAAAGGTAGGTACATTTTTATCAAGAAAAAAAGTGCACCGGTCCGCTCAAAGTTTCCCGCGTTTTTTTCCCGAGTCTATCATATCAGTCCGTAGGTAATAAAAAATCCTTGACATTTTATTCCACGATAAACTTCAAATGACATAATTTCACGACATGCAGTTTGCATAAAAAAGGAGGTCAAAAAATCTAAAGCGAATTCACCCTGACTTATTCAGAATACGCTGCTCAAACAAGGTTGATACTATTGGTTATTCATGAAAATGCATGTTTATTTAATATTAAAATAATAAAACCAAAAAATATTATCGGTAGGTACGTTTATTATCTTTCAATAAATAAAAACAACTTGTACGTGATATACGTTTGAAAGACCTATTGATGCCATTAGTTATGTATGGAATAAAATCGATATATATGTTACTGTAAATGCCCGAACTACGGTAAATCTTAAGTTTTACCAGTAAATCTTAGGGTTTACCAACACGAGTCGGTAAATGTAAGAATATGTTAAAAAGAAGGAAACGATTTAATCGGGCTTTTACCATTAGAATTTGGTACATCCTAGGTCTTACCAGTGAGGGTTGGTAAATGTTGGTTTTGGATATTTTTTTATCGGAGATAGATTCGCGGTCACCATAACCAGCGACGATGCGGTCGATTATGGAGCGCGCTTACCTAGAAGTAACTTTTTCAGTCTTGACTTAAAGATTCCTGGGTTGTAGCTATCAGCAAACTTAGACTCTGGCAGGGAATTTCACTCCTTGGCTGTACATACAATAAATGTGTTCCCAAAACGTTTTGTTTCTATAGGAGGGATGTCTACCATGTACGCCATACGCATGGTGGTCCGATGATAGAACGGGCTAGGTGGAATTAGGTTATGTAATTCCGACACACACTCCCCAAAATGCAATCGGTAGAAAACCGACAGGCTAGCGATTCGGCGTCGATGCTCAAGACTTTGAAGCCTCGACTCGACGAGTGCATCATTACCAATGATCCTCTTGTCTCTCCTCTCAATTGCATCAAGCGCTTCAAGCTGATGTCGGGCAGATCCATCCCAAAGATGAGAACAGTATTCCATACACGATCGAACTGGCGCTTGATAAAGTGTGAGCAGCTGTTCCGGCGTGAAGTCTCAGACTCACCTTCACAAGGATTCCTAGCTTTTTAGCAGCCAGTTGAGCCTTTGCTTCAATATATGGAGCAAAGTTGAGTCGACGTCAACGTAACACCAAGAAGATCAAGATAGTCGGTTATCGGCATGATTGCACCCGGAAAAGTAGGAGGATTGGCTCCTTTTAGTCGAAAACAGACACGCCTGGGTTTTAGCAGCATTGAATTTGACCAAATTAGCATCGCCTCATTTAGTGACTGCTTCCAAGGACCAATTCAAACGCTCAACCATAGCCACTCGGAGAGACTGGATCTATGACCCACTAGTTCGTGCACTGGATATATCTCTCAGTAACAATGATGTCGCCTGCATACCCAAAGGTACCGGGCTTAAGCAGATCATTTATGTGCAATAAGAACAAAGTTGCCAAGAGCGCTGACCCTTGAGGGACCCCGGCATTAATGGCCATTTGACCGGACGAACAGCCATCAATGACCACTCGAAAGGATCGGTCACTCAGGAAGTCTGCGATCCAAGCACACAATCCAGCAGGTAAACCGAAGGAAGGAAGCTTACTAATAAGGCTTTTGTGTCAGACCTTATCGAAAGCCTTAGAGATGTTGAGACAGACGGCATGTCTTCCCCATGCTTCTCGATGGCCAGCTGACCAATTTTGGCGAAAGCCGTATTGACGGTCCCTAAGAGTGCCACAAGTTTCTAGGTATGCCAGGAGCTTAGTGTTTAGTACACAGTCCATAGTCTTACAGAACAATGCATACTTCTTAATCATTTAATTCAATAAGTAATTATTCAAATCCTTACATACCTATGAGTAATTACTAAACATTTTTACTACTAATCAGTCAAATCGTTACCTATGGTAATGTTTATCTCAACATTTACCGTGTCTTTGAGGTAAATCCTAAGATTTACCAAGTGAATAGTAGTAAAAGTCCGAAATAAACGATGATCATAGAACGGTTCGGACTTTTACCATTAAGAGTTGGTAAATCTTAGGAGTTACTGGAAAATCTTAGGATTTACCGTAGTTCGAGCTTTTACAGTAACATATATAAATAAAATCGTTCAGATATCCAACACGGCTTTGCTGGATAGCGCACGAATTTATTCAAAACTAATATTATTTTTTCGAAGCCATTTTCGGAGTAAGCTTTTATGTCAGACATAACTGAAAGTCCTAATTCAAGTAAACACAAGATAATTATGTATGTTTGAAATGTCAATGACATAATTTAGACAGTCCTATAATTATTTGTCATGTTGAGTCCAGTCAAAGAGTCCATATTTGGCAATTTAAAAGTCAGTTGACTGTGGGTATCAGCTGTCGCCAATTTAATTCGTTTTGTGGTTTGTCCTCAAAATAGTAGATTTGTCGCCAAAATGTAGTCACCAAACAATGTAAAATCAATTCCACAATAAATCACCTAAAATCATGGAGATAAGTATAGGGTACCAAATAATTGTTTTTGTATATATTAAGTATAATAGGTTTGTCCTAATAAGCATTTAAGCAAACTAATTGAAAGAGATCACAATTGGTGATCTCTTCGACCATATATTGTGTTACTAGAAAATTTCAAAAAATTCCAAAAAATATTAATTGTTGTCGTCATCATCGATTCAACCAAAAGAGTCTACTACTTAGTATAGTATAGTATAACGGGCTGGTATCCGCAGCACCACGACTAAAGCGCGTATTTTGCTTATGGGTGGGACAAAAGTGTTATTCGATCCACCCCAGCTCCTCAAGAAAGGCCAGCAGCGTCTTCCCGGGCGCCGGTCGTTATGTTTTTTTTTTTCGTTACGGGAATCATCAGAATGACTTCTCCCACTCTTGGGCGGAGCGGGGGGCGTGTCAGACTCTTACTGACTAAACCCCTACCCTGTTCCTTCGTTGCCTTCGATCTGGGGCAAACGGTGACAACCTTTCGGAGTTTTCCGTGTTCCCTAGAGGGCTTCGGCCCTGCCGGACCCCAGTACCGGGCTCCAGTTTGCTGACATCTCGTGGCATCGTATGATCATCGTAGGTAGTTACTACCTACGACACATCGTTGAGGACGGAAAGCGCGCCAATTTGTCTCCGCCTCTTTGAACATACATATTTTCAACAAAATTATAAATTGTTGTACCTATTAAATTGGTAAGGAATACCTACTATTATTTTAATAACAAAATAAAATGTAACTACTGTATTGGTGACAAAATAACAAATAAAAAGAAGTTGCAGTCAGGGATCGATAATCGATTTATTTGGCGACAGATCTACCATTCTGAGTACAAACCTACCTATTCCTTCTGTAATAAAACTATTATTTTATGAACGAAGTTTATATTCATCTAATGCACAACTATTTTATTGGTGATCCATCTCTTATTTTACACATAGCTACTAACATTAATTTGATAATTCATACCTACCTGGAAACACTTTTTGTTTATCTGAGAACGAAAATATTTCGTGGCGATAGATCTATTTATTAGGTAATACAACTTGATGACAAATATAAAGTTTGGTGACAAAAAATATAGTCCCCGTTTGCTGTTAGACAGATTATAACTTTGTTAGATAACGTATCCTTAAATTCTTATTTTAAAATCGGGGATCACATTCCTGTTTAAAAATAATAAACGTTAGGAAATTTGATTTTCGCGGGCTACACAAGTAGCTTGTATTGTAGCTTCTAAGCTATGTATATTATATCTATGTATATTATATATAGGTATTTGATCAAATCTGTGTGGAAAGGAAAAACATTTTATAATTTGTGTTGCCAGTATAAAGAACTCTTTCTGCTATTTATGGTTGAGGTTTTTTTAGCTAACTTCATAATTTTGCCGTTTCCGATTTTAATTCGATATGGGAATACGTTAAAAATATTATGATAAATGAAAAAATAAAAGTATGTTGATAAAGTTTTAATGGTTAAAACTTGAAAATATTAACATATTCCTGAGAAACGAATCTCCTGACAAATGTAGTATAACTTAGTAACCGGATAAAATTTCCTTTTAATTTTGAGATAGGTACGCGAACAATTATAGAAACATTCGTTTCAGTATGTAGTGTAAGAGAGAATTTCTTCCACAGTCGTTCTCAGACTGATGTAATCTTGCTTTTAGAATTCCAGTCAAAACTTAAAAAAAAAAATTGTCTACGGTTGACGCCTTGACGCTTAGTTGATGATTTTTTCAATTTTTATTCAATTTACTCGAAAACTTTGTCATACACTCGTGATTAAATCAGATAAACATTATTATTAATCAAATATTTACAAATGATTTTATTTCATAAATATTTGGGGCACGGCATAGCAAGACGTTATACTTATGTGAATATAATGCGCGTTTTATCATTCTGCATGTGCGTGAAAGAAATGTCAATTTAAAAGAAGATAGAAAAGTAAATTATTATTCTAAAAATGTAAAGTGTGGACAATAATTTTGTTTTGTGATGGTGTGTGCGGTAAAACAGATGATCAATTCACTTGTAATGAAACGAACAAAAGTATAGTGTCGGTTAGTTAGTTTTTGACAGCCGGCAGGCTCGTCGTAAGTGACTTACGATTGGCCTCCTATAAAAATGAACAATCGCTTAGATGAATCAAATTTGGTGAATCTCTCAGGGGATCTGTCTGCTTTAAATCAATTAGACAACAAGGAGTCGTTGGCGCTTAGCTTCCCATTCGACCACATCTACGCATGTCACTCGGAGGAGTCTGAGCGACAAGAACATCTCGACAAGGAAGTGGAAATTTCTACGCAGCCCGATGACAAGGAGCCAGGGCCCGCCGAAGAACCAACATTAGAGGTCCACAAACTCTCTGAAAAATTAACTGCTGCTGAAATTCAAAACACAAGGTTGAGACACTTACTTGTGTGTCATTTAGATTTGATACAACAACAAAATGAACTCATAACTAAAAAAGAAAAACAGAATACGGCACTAAAATTGGAAAATGACTCTG
Source organism: Mythimna separata (assembly GCA_030763345.1). Classification (NCBI taxonomy): domain Eukaryota; kingdom Metazoa; phylum Arthropoda; class Insecta; order Lepidoptera; family Noctuidae; genus Mythimna; species Mythimna separata. Next base: position 11,312,863 of record CM061167.1, on the reverse strand, counting down.
TAAGTATAGTTTTTGAAGAAAATATTTTTATCATTACAATTTTTGAAGTATTGCACTTGGTCTGCATGTTTTTCTTTCAATTTTGATATGTAGTTTGATTTGACAAGATAATAGAGGTAACATTAGTTGATGAATCTATGTCTAACCTTGCCTTCATCATTCCTACAACTGAAACACTTCTTATTGGAACATAATCTTTGCTGCCTATACTGTCAAACAATACAAAAATATATTGCTGTTTCATTGTTGTTTAATAGACATTGTAAATAAATAAATGATTGTTTGACCAAACAAACTAGGAAATTGAGTTAAATAATAAGCAATATGCTCTAAATTACTATTATTCAGACTAATCACATGCATTTGCGAGCTTCTCTGCCAAACAGCGAAAATGTCTTACTAGATTTCTATCAAAACTTGAAATAACAAGATGTAAACAAAAAAATCTGTTAGCATAATATTGTTTACAAAGTTAAACCACTATTAGTAATAGTGTTTATAATCTACATTTCTCTTACATTGATAATAAAATAAAATTTAAGTAGAAGAAAGGAATTGCTGGCTAAAATATTAAAATGATCCTAGTGTTTGTTTTACATAACTCAGTGCGAATATCATTTGCCATCCGGCTCTGCATTTGCAACAACAACTATACGCTTGCAATTGTGCCCAATGTCGATTTTGAATAAAGCATTAAATATTTACTGTAAATTGAAAATACTTTTACTAGGTTATTATTTCAAGCAGCATACATTAAAAATAAAAATTATTCACAAATTTTAATTATTTGTTTAAAGCCACTTTTGTACTTGTGCTTGCGGTTTTAGAAGCTGTGCTTTCAATAATAATTCTTCATTTCTTTTATGATACAAAATTAATCATATCACGTTTAAATACAACAACAATGTGCTTTTACAATTGTTTTGGTATTGTATGATAAACTTTTTAGCTTATTGCATCTGAATGAATATTATAAGTAACGTTTTATTTACATATTGCCCATTAATATTTGCAGCTTAAATCTAAGGTGACACGTATGGACAGAAGGATAACTGTGAGTCAGCGACATAACATTAACCCTGCACCTGTCTTAAATCTGCCACCTCCAAATGCTCCATCTACTGCCAAGACTGAGACCGCTACTAGTGAGAGTCAGGTAATTTATTAAATGCCTCCTTATCTTTGCATTCTGGTTTCCGCACTTAGTCCCGTTGGAAAATTGTATGTAGTATTATTAAATGCTTATTTAGTATTTATATCTATTGCACAATTATTTAGTAATAAATATTATAATTTACTGAACCTAGTGTTACTAATATTTGTTGCATTAAGATGATTGTTATGTCTAATTTCTAATATTGTTTTTTTATTTATTTTTCAGATGGTGTTTAATAGTCTAACAGAATTTTTGGTGCCAGGTACTAGAATAAATCCATATAATATTTTTAATAATGATATTTCTAAAACGAAACCATTGACGTCAGATGCCTTTGATTTGAACAGACCTTCAGAAACAGGTAGCAGATTCTTGCTTTTTCGTTTAAGTTTTAGAGAGCTTTGCCTAGTTTATTATAAGAAATAAAGAGTGAGGCTTTCGAACAGGATTGTGGGGTGAGCTAGACAAGTTATTTTGAAATGATTCTAATTACAATCACATGACCCATCACAAATGGCCTTTGCCACAAATTGTTTTACGATGCAGAGTTAAAATAAGAAAAAGAAACCACCCTCGCTTATGCATGAGAGGTTATTATTTAATTATATGTAGTTTTATTATTTTGCCTTTGTAAACTTGGATCAAATCTGTGATTGTCACATGTTGTGAGGTATAACATATCAAAAATTTTTTTGGTTTGTTTTTTTTTTTTTTAATTTGGAATCTATTTAAAGGTCTCATCATAATGGGAAGACGTGATGGACGGACCAGAAAATGGACGTCGCAAGTTATATTGTAGTAGTGTTTCTGAATGTGTGTTACAATTTGTAATAAATATCTGCCTTTTTATAAATAACAAAGTTTTTTCCCGCGTCTTCGGTCCCTTGGCCCATCCCGTAGAAAGTCTGTGCGACTGGGTAGTTTTCTATCTGAAAGAATGTTAATTGTCAAGTCGGGGGATTAGACAAATGACTTCTGTAAGCGTTCCCACCAAACGCTGAGTACAAAATGTATGGCAATGACATTACCTGTCACACCACTTGTAACGTGACTTCTCCGTAGGAAATGTCACTGCCACACATTTTGTACTTAGCATTTGGCGGGAACGCTAACAGAAAAGCCATTTGTTCTAAACATGCTGTTATGCTGTACTTCCATCGATACCATTAGCAAATAAGTAAAAAAATCAATTTGCCTAGCCAAATTACAACTATGTTACGGTCGGTTTCAAGTATAACAAGAATAACAAGATGCAGTTGAATACCAGTATTTGAGAAGGTGGTCACCTATCCGAAGACTGACCTCAGCAAATGTTGCTCAACTTTAAATATCAACTCGGCTGTTATTATTTTAGCCACAAACCCTTAACAAACATGTATTAACAACATACTTATACCATTTTACTTCTTTATTACATTTATTTATTGTATTTACTATAGAGGACATAAATGATATTATGATTACAAAAAATATTTATTTATATGAGAACTGATTACATTGTTCAATTATAGGGAAAATAAACCACCACATTCACTTAAAAATAATTAACAAACAAAATTAACAAGAAAACCAATTTCAAGAAGATAAAAAATCGATATTATCGGATAGTAGTTAAGGTTATTTTAATTATGCATATTTTAAAAAATTCCTATATATTATTATAAAACGAAATCCCCCACTGCGTCTGTCTGCTAATCTCATGCATATTATAGTAGGCTAAAGCCGGGATTTTCTGACATTTCCAACATCGGTATGAAGCCGGAGAGGGTCTCATCGCCCCGCACTATCATCTTTGACTACGCGCCTTTTTCACGGTATCATACTTTTTGAATAGTTTATAGATATCATTAAAGGTTTTATCCGTTAAAACTGCGTTTATCTATCTATACTAATATAATAAAGAGGTAAAGTTTGTTTTTTTGTTTGTATGAGGTAATCTGTGGAAGTACTGGTCCGATTACTAAAAATTTTTCACCAATAGAAAACTGTTGTATTCCTGAGTGACATGGGCTATATTTTATGTACGCGAGCTAAAGCTAGTCGGATTCTTAATAATTAGGCTTTATGATGTAAATTTCACATTCAGAAGTGTCATAGGTAACTTTAATTTCCTTAGTCACTGAAGTGCTGCTTTGACCAAGACCTTTCGACATTTTCGATGTCAAGGCGACGTTGGTAACTGCGCAGGCAATTCGCTGAAAATAACCCTATACAATATTGATGTGCGATCGATCTTTCGGCACCACAAGGTGCATGGTTCACTTGTAGCGAGCATTGAGCAGGCTCAGTGTGGCTGCGACTCTTGGTCTCCTGGCTAAATAATTATCAGCTTGCCTTCAAGCTTCCGGGTAAGTAGATTAGTGTACCAATGTGTAGGGATTACGATTAAACAGGCGTAGTGGTGCAACATTATAATTGTTTTATTAGTTTATTTTATATAGCTTTAGCCCGCACCTTCGCCCGCGTACATATAGCCTATGTCACTCAGGAATATAGCAGCTTTCTATTGGTGAAAAAATTTTAGCAATCGGACCAGTACCTACTTCCACAGATTACCTCATACAAACAAAAAAACAAACTTTACCTCTTTATTATAGTATAGAAAACCGGCCCAAGTGCGAGCCAGACTCGCACACGATAGGTTCCGTGCTATCATAAAAATCACGTTTGTTTTATGGGAGCGTCACATAAATATTTATTTGTTGGTATAGCGGCAACTGAAATACATAATCTGTGAAAATTTCAGCTGTTAAACTATCACGGTTTATGAGACATAGCCTGGTGACAGATGGACAGACAGACGGACAGCGGAGTATTAGTAATAGGGTCCCGTTTTACCGTTTGGGTACGGAACTCTAAAAAACATGCTTCATTGTATTAATTCAGTATGGACTGATAATATGGGGAGAAGCTTCGGCTTCGTACGTCTTTATTTTATCCTTGAATAATTCTTTAACTCTTTATTTTACACCATGACATAAATTAAAATATATGTGGATAAAAAAGGTCATGTAAATAGAAGGTGACTTATTTATAGGAACAGACAACATGGAAATTAATATGCAATTACTGGGGTTGGGGTCAGGGGTTTGTGCAAGTGTTTATAGTTTTTGCCCTAATTAATTGAAAAAGTAATCTGAGGGTAGGGTACTTTACTCACCTGCCTAGGCGACTACTGACCATAGAAATACTATTGCATCTGACCTTGGCTAACTTGGCCTTCATGGTGAAGTTTTCGATTCTGCAGAAATATCCACAAAGACTAAGAATAATGCTTGGTTTTTACAAGAGTTACTCTTTTGTTTCAGACGTACCACCTTATCTGCCTGCGGACATAGGCGTACCTTCGATTTTGGAAAACACACCCCTACCGTGCGATAACTTCAGCACCATGATTGAAAATAAGCGTTCGTACATCAAAAAAGAAATCAAGACTGAACCTCGGAGTGAGCCGCTGTACACCGTCACTTCCAACAGGTTGTTCAGTATATTAGAAGTTAATAGTAGGTAAAGTGTTACTGTGAAAACAAATTACGACTATATTCATTTCTTTTACTTGTAGCGGCAATACTGTGATCCAAAAAATACAAAGGAGTCGGAGAAGAACGTCGGGAGGGATTGGCAGCTTAAGTCGACTGCCTAAAACACAAGCTGTAAAAGCTGAACCTCCGGACAATGGTAAGTCTTCACTTATTGAAATATAACAATAAATCTAGATTATACCTATCAAGCTCAATGAAATCAAGAAATGGTCATATTTATGAGTATAAGGGCCTATTTCACCACCTATGATTAAGTTTCGAGTATCTTACTTGGCAGATAATTTCATACAAATTCTGTCAATTTTTTGAATTTATTCAGTGAGTAGTGCCTACTCGGACATTGTGAAACAGGCCCTAACTGTAAGGTTTCGTACATAATTTAATGTTGCTTTTTTATGTTTCAGTTAATATGTTCGAGGATGACAAAAGCTTTGAGCGCACTTTCAGTGTAAATAAGAAGTCTAAGATGATCAACACTTATGGCAAATCTAAAACCTCGACTATTCCAAAGAAAACACCTCATTACACTGGTTCTTTGTCAGATCGTCTACAGCTCATAGATACCACCCCAACTGGTGAAGACCCTTACCAACTAGGGGAAGCTGATATGAGGGAGCAATCCCCCATCCCGAAGCTTATGCTTCAAAAGACCAATCATGGCAGAATGAAAATATGTTCGGACCTCATGGGGGACAGTACTTTGCCCCCTACCAGGCGTATATACGATATGCCGGCAACAGAGACTAAAATGCCAACTAAAATAAAATTAGAGAAAAGGTATAATCTGCCTAATATAATTCCTTATTCGGCCCCGCAAACAACTACGCATACATCGACCTATTCGACGAATACGTCTACGGATACATGTACGCATATGTCAACATACACGCATGTTCCTAAGCCTCCGCTTATGCCGAAGCAGGCCGCTACACTGACTCCTAAGCAGTCCTCGGCGCTTAATCCGAAGCATACGTCGACACTCACGTCCACGAATGCGTGTACGCATATGTCGACGTACACCCACTCTACTAGGACCACGACTGCGCGAGGTTCGGCCTCTAAGACTAAGACCACAAAAGCGGCCAATTCACGGAAATCCTCGCAAGCGGCATCGAAAAAGCCTGCCAATAAAGCGTCGCTTCCCACTCCACAAACGAGCCCACTGACGCTGACGCCGCTCCACGTGGTCCCGCTCATGACCACGCACACGGTGACGCCCGGGGGCCTGCACGCAGCCCTCACGAGCTCGCCTGCCCCTCTAAGCTCGACCTCTTATACATTGCCTGACGTTAAAAAAGAATCTCTTGGGTCCCCATCTCTTGAGTCCCAGTTGTCGCCAACGAATCTGTTTATGCAACAACCAGATTTAGAACGCATTAAAAAAGAGCCTGATTTGGACTGGCCATTTAGTTATTCAACGATGCATGCGGCGGGAACTGAGACAAGTTTATGTGACTTTTCGTATGGTGAAAACTCGAATTTAACTACTTTGCCAGCATTAGATGTTACGGATTTTCGACAACTTATCGAGTCGGATGCAGCGGCGGCCGCCGCAGTAACTGCCCTAGAAAATATTGATTCGCTAGATTACAGCGCAGCTGAGAAACTGGATAACGAAAAGTCGAACCAAATGGCCAACCAAGTGACCAGCCAAATGACCAACCAAATGACTAGCCAAATGACCAACCAAATGACCGACCAAATGACCAATGAAATGACTAACGAAATGACCAACCAAATGACCAAAAAAAGGGGAGCACGGACCACAAGCTTAGCTACGCCCGGGGTAAGTACTGCGTCGACATGAATTATTTATTTCAGATTTTTTGATTACTGCAACAGTTTAGTAATTCTTTAATTATTTCGGTTTTTTTGCCATGAATCCAGTAACGCAACGCTTTTTAGTGGCAACCAACCGGTTGGGTATCATTTTGGGCCACAGTTTTCTAGCGGAAGATCATTTTGAGTCTGTCCGATCATTAGTTTTATGAAAGCGTAATGGTAACTCGGCAGATGACATTAATTGTAAAGTAGCCTTGAAGAGGGGTTGTCTGGTCAGCTCCATTTCGCCTCTAGAATCTAGAGGAGAAGGGACTCTTCCTTCCCTGAATACAATCATCTAGAGTCTAGATGATTGTAGTCAACTACCCTCCTTATATGGACCTGTTTCATAGCGAAATGTTTGACAGGAAACCCAAACTATTATCATTTTATTATTACACATTTTACTATTATTTAACATTTTATTATTAAATGGTAAATCACAAAATATGTTATTTATAAGTTGAGTATTCTTCCAGCAAAGCAGATAGAGAGAGATCATAATAGAGGGTCGAATCCATTGTTGTTATAAGATTCGTTTTCTTTCCTCGAAGATAGGTAGCAGCTCTTGTAAAATTTATTCATCGAAAGTTTTAGACAGTATTGGTGCTGTCTAAAATGAACCTATGTTAATAGGCGAAAATTATATAAATCTTAAATGTTCCAGGAGGAAACACCGGAAAATCGACGTGGCATGGGGAGCAAACGTGGAAGGAAACGGGCCCTGTCAAGTGCGGGGTTGGGCAAAAATGCTAAGCAAAATTTATCCAAAACAGTCGGGCCTAAGCCGAGGATGGGCAAGGGAAAAGGTAATGTAATAAGATCATCTGAACTGCAATACTTAGCAGTGTAGCTTACGCTTAGGCCGCTGGCGATCGTGACGGCTGTGCGGGTAGTGCGCGAGCTTGCTCTGTCACACATGTTGGCCAACTGTCAGAAAATGCTGCAATGAGCGTTAAAACAACCGTCGCAAACAGCCGCCGCTTTTGCGATTTGGAATTGACTACTTACATGTTCAGTGCAAAGAGCCAGGGAAGAAGAAACGCAGGGGTTTGGTGCGGGCTATACACTATACCTAAAAAATATGAAACATATTTTAAGCATGCTATAATCATTCTTAAATAAACCTTATGTGCCATAGCTATTTTATACTTGGTTCTTATTTGTTTGTTTGTTAAGTTTATATTAATTTAATCCATCTGTTTGAACTGTGTAATTGAATGTTTCAGCTGCATGCCGTGGCAAAAAATCCCCTCCACCAGGTATGATGACGAGTAAACCGTATCACACTCTGGTAGGAGACCCAGATAATTCGTGGTACGTCGGCCTGGATCCCGACGTTAAACCGGAAGACGTTGATCAGGGAGACCCTAAAGCCTCCACTGTAGAGGTAAAAATAGGGCCAGGTTGTCTACAAGAGATTTACACTATTACACATGAAATATTTAACAAACAAATTACAAAGGCTGAAGATAGTAAAAACTTCTTTTTTAATTTCAGGTACCAAGATGGCGAGAAAAGCCGTACACTCATTTACATAATTTAGAAGGCACAGAAAATTTAGATGATAAGATTTTTGAAAAGCGGCACCAAAAACTAGAAGCCGAGGAGCGCAGGCAATTAAGGTATACTTTTACCTAAATAAGATCAATGTACTTATGATTGCGGTTATTCCCCTAGTATTGGCATCAGAAAGTCTATTCAATATGCTTTTTTACACTTTTTTTTTAAAGGTTACTAGTTATCAATTAGATCGAATATAAAGTGCTATTGTATTTTATTGGCCCTTGATAGTTAGCTCTTTTCTTCGAGTCAAAGTTTATTGACTCGAAGAAAAGAAAAAAAAAGGCTGTCGGTAATTTAGGTAAAAAATATATTATCTGTGCCGTCATAGTCGACTTCTAAGATAATATGTAGTAATATTTAAGTCGTTTAAAAAATAGGTACATACGTAAGTAAGTCTTTACGTTCCTCAGGTCGACTGAGCATATTATATCTTTGTTCGACTGAGCAAAATGATATTTAGCGAACTAAGTGTCGTCAATATCAGCAAATTTTTGTGTTCTGTTTTCACAAGTCGTAATATTTATAACGTCATCATTTCATGTAGGCTAGAAGTTTTAATAATCTGATGATCAAAACCACAATTGAGTTGGGACATCTATTAATTTACTGTCATTTTATGGTATTAGGGTCATACCAAAAAAGTATTTTTTTAATTTACATTTACAGCCACTTTTTCCTTTTGAACTTATATTAGATAGATATGTTTAGGTTTCATCAGTTAATTTATTTTTGATATACATATCTAATTTTAACTCGGCTAACTTATTTGACCTGGTTGTCAAATCACCAATAATTTATTGGTAATCACTAAGTTTTAACATCAAGGGTACAAGTCTTAAAAGTGTCTATGGCCACATTTCAGGCCTATAAAATTGCACTAAATATTTAAGCCATTTGTTCTAATATTAGTCAAACAACCTAACAGCTCGCAATAGGTTTATTTATCAGGATTGGGGAAAATAAATTATACCTAGTCTTGCCATAAATTCATTTATATTTATTACTGTCATGTGTATTACTATTCTAGTTATAGGATGGTTTCGATGACAGCTGTCAGATTCATACAATGTAGCTATCTATCCTTTTCTCTCATCTTAAAGATGCATATTTTCGTCCTGCTGTCACCGAACTCATGCTATGTAAAAGAGACTATATAAACACAATAACATTAAAATATATAAATCTCATTCAAAATTATGTCCATTGGTTTCAATACAGTCCTTTAAATGTTGAAGTCAGGGTGTGTTGAAATGTTGAAGTGATTGCATCACTGCTTACCGTCAGGTGGGATCGCAGTCAAGCACTAGTTTATAACAAAAAAAAGTCAGTGGTCAATAGAAACAGGCACTCTCTTCATGGGAAAATTGGATATGGATTGTTTTACGGTCTTCAAATTATCATGGCGTTTAGAGCGTGCCACACTCTCTAAACTGACCATAAATCATAATCCAGCGGATTAAGATTGGAACTAGATGACGGCCAGTCTTCAGCTTTGATGAGGCCCAAAGCGTTAGCTCAGCTGGATTGAGCATGACCCAGTGCTGAATCTTGCTAATAGGACCTATCCTTGTTCATGAAACATGGTGTTCATAACAAGGCTCTACCACATTCTCAAGAAATGGATCTTGATACACTTTTGTCACAATGAGTAGTATATAATGGCAGATTCCAAATTCAAAAACTATGTTTTTTTTATAAATTGTAACAGTATTTATGGCCAGACTAGTATATATAAATAAAACCAAGTTAGATGAGCTGTCGTAGACTTGTGGTGGGGAAGCTCTCACTTAAATTGAAAAGACTTTCTGAGACCAAAATAAAAACGTATTTATATTGTTTGTACGATACAGTAGCGTATATGCAAACTGTATAAGTGTATATATATGTATATGTCGCATACATTCTTCGTTATGTTTTTTTTTCTTTAAATTTATTTTTAACTAGCTTTCACCAGTATAAAGGTAGACAATGAATAGCTTGTGTTTACACAGTGAAGTGATGATGTAGCTCTCTAATTATGTTTTTTTTAAAATCGGTCAAGTAAGTAAATATCACTTTTCAAGATATGATAGAAAACGAACCGCTATGGTTGGAATCGTTTCAATTTTTCGTTCAATTTATTCCTTCTACTTTTTAGGGTTCCGAACATTGAAAGGAAAAAATTAAACCTTTGTAGGATCACTTTGTATTTGTCTGTCTGTCTTTCTGTCTGTCTGTCAAGACCATTTATCTAGAGAACTCGTGGAGGTATCGAGTTGAAATTAAAACCATATACTCAGGCTCTCTGCGGTCCCTTGAAACTGTGCAAAAATCAAACTTGCAAGTTAACGAAACACACTGAAGGGAATCAAATTTCATCAGGTACTTTCCTTTGACTAGAATCCTGAAATTTCCCATAAAGCAAAGTCTTTTGGCACAAATTTAGGAAAAAGTCTGAAAACTGAAAATTTTGTAGATAGGTTACTAAAAAAAAAAAATTTTTTTTAACAACAGTGGGTAGAAATGCTCGATTTTTTTTTCGTCTGTGTTTTAAGTCTTTCTGTCGATGTTTATGGTTTTCTGCTATTGTTTCCGTTTTCTGCCAATGTGTATGTTTGTTGAAGCTACTGTTTGTCTGTCTATATGTCTTTTTGATTTCCAATGTGTACGTCTGTCAATTTGTATGTATGTATGTTTGTCTTTAACTTAGGGCCAGTTTTGTTATATTCTGTTAGTTATCAAAATGTCCGGATAGACATTTAAAACTAACGGATTTTGGTGAAATTGGACCTGTTGTAAGATATTAATTATTACTTACTGTCTTGGTTCTAACCTATTGGTTACAAATCCACAAGTGCTACACTGTTTATGTTACTAGCTAAACCCGATTTTTGGATTTTTTAGTTTTCCTAGGTTAAACTCTATCTATCTTGTTTGGCCTAAGAAAAACTAATTATTTCATCGCGGTTTCAGCGATCTAATTTACCCTAGGGCGAACTAGTTTATCCGACTGGATTAGGCCGGTAACATAAATGTGATCGGTCGTAGGTATCTATAATCGTATTCTGCACTGCATGGATACGTTTATATTTACAGTCCGCAATCGTAATAACTTTCGAGGGTACGTTGTCCTCCGACCGGCACTTGTGGTGCCGCGGGTCTCAGCTACTTATCGAATGTTATTAAAGTTGCATTTATCTATTTCTTTGTTATCACGCAAACGAAGGGAGTAAAACTGTAAGTGTTTACGGTTTTTTTCAGACTACTACAACTTTTACAGACTTCTTAAAAATTTCCCGAAACTGTTTATATATATTGTCATCTGTGGTCCTAAGACCATCTTAGGACATACAGGTCAATGACAGACATTAAAACATTGACGTAAATTTTCAGGTGGCATATGCGACGGATACGCGAGCAAAGGCATGTGGAGCGTCTTCGACTAAGGCAGCGGGACCCCTGGTACAACAATTCTAACTACCAACCCTCAGTGTACACGATTTGGCCGCAACCCCAGAGGGATGTGCGCATGATCGAAATTACCGACACTATACCCGTCATGGCCTTCGGGGAGGATCTACCAGACCTACCACCTGCGTAAGTTTATTTTTGATAAAAAATTACTCAGAAAACATACACAGTTTAGCTAGAAAAGTCATGATGGGAGTAAATGCGACAAGACTCCAGACTTGACAACCTCTGGGCACACCATAATCACGGCGTGCATACGCAGCAACACAACGTACTCACCTTCCGCATGACGCAGGTCCTCACTGGACATGGCAAGTTCGGGAGGTTCCTAGTGTCACCATTTTGACACTAGGACACGGTGGAGGCGTATCGCACTTGGGCGAAACACCGCCGTCTCCTCGTGTACGCTATCGGCGGCAGTGACCTCTCGCACCACCGGGCACTGGTTCAGGCTATTGGCAGAAGCGAGTAGGAGGGGCAGGCGACCGAGGGAATGGCTCTCACGCTCCCGTCTGCTGAGATTTCGACCTCGACTAATAGGTAGCTTGCCGTCCGGCCGTCCAGTAATCGACCGGATCGAGCCCAGTCGTCAACATTGCGTAGTGATCCACGCGCTCCTCAAAGTGATGTCAGCAAACCGTAGGAGCCCAGTAGGCCTATGCCGCCAGCTACAAACGTAGGGAAATTCTGAAGAGCCCGCTGCGCTCCGCCCAGGGCTGGAGACCTCATTTGATGATTTCCACCCTAAAAATAAACGGACTTGATAACATCAATCAACTCTTAGACACAGTTGGAGTCCGTGGTGCTGTCAATATTATGATTCTCACTGCTAACAATACTGTTTTTTTTTTGCAGCGACTTCATGCTACCTTGGGTGAGAACATCTAAACCTATGAAAAGATCAAAACGCTCGAAAACGCTCCACTGATTGTTTGCTGTCTGCGAAGTATTCGTCCCTGGAATAAGTGCTTGGATAGTCTCCCCATTGGACAACATATTACAAGAGGTGGATTTTTGTTAACTCATATGACTAAAAACTTGTGGAAAATCGTCGCTAAGAATCGCGAAAGAGACGCAATTGTTGTGCTACTGTGTCATATCTCGGCTGGTCATCGGAAAAATAAATGAAGATAAACATAACATTAGAAGTCTAGAAGCTGTATAGTCAACTTACATGTGTCTCGTTGCTAATTTATAAATAATAATCTTGGCTGCCAGTCTAATCTGATAAATCTGTATATCTGCAAAAAAAAAACTCTGATTTTTCGAACAAAATTAGAGGCACCAATAACCTTAGGTTAGATTGGCAGCCAGAATTAGTAGGCCGATATGATTATAATAACGTTTTATGTCGTGAAGTAGACGTCATTGCAATTGTATATCAAGTCATACCAACTGTATTGTAGTCAAGTGGAATCTAACATTAAATCTCCGCTTTAAGGTAACTTATATAATTCTGTACTTGTAATGAGTTTGATTGAAGGGTCTTGATTTTGCGAAAAGTTCTAAAGGATTTTAAAATTTTTGATTAATTGGAGTTCAAATGTCATGTTTATAAGTGTCTTTTCATTGTTTTTATAAAATCTTATTTGTAAATAATGTTCTAATGATATAATTAGTAGTTAGCTAATCTACGACTGCAGTTACAAGAATTGCTATTGAAATCAGTTTTCAACATAATTATATTCATGACGTTTGAACTCTTTGCCATAATTTTTGTTAGAAGGATGCAGTTTGCTTATAACTGTAATTTTTATTTCGCCTTACTGCAATGAGTTATTCTACAAAATAAAAGTAAAATATATTTGGCATGTTGTTCAGTATTAAAAATATGAAATAAAAGGCCATACATCATTTTTAATACTGATATACTGGCGCTCATCATATGAAAATATGAACTATTTAGCTTGATGATTTTGAGTTATGCTGTGTCTATTTTATTAGTTTTACTTTTATACTACTGATAATTTAGGCTAAAGTGAACTGTTTACAGCACCTACTCCTTATGATTGATTCAATACTAAATCGATGGACTAAAGTACAGTAACAGTTTCGATTATAATTTTTCTGACTCAAATTATGGGACAAAGATAGAAGATACTTGCACATAAACCTACTCAATCGAACTCAATACAGAAAAGCAGCTTAGCGATATTTTAATTTAGGAAACATTTACATTAGTTCATGTTGTCACAATGAGTTAGATGACCTTAGAGAGACTTACGCCAAAACTTACCAATTAGACACTATAAGGAAATTTTAAAGTATCTTTAAATTCCTTCTCAAAATCGTTTTAAAATTGTTAAAATCTTAGTTGTTGATGAGACTGCTCTATTATTGCCAAAAGCAGTCGTATGTGCTGCTCAGAGGCAAAGGACAATTGAGCACGTCTTTAGGTGTTTTTTTTAGCTATTTATGTAGTTGATTCGATACATTATAAAGCTCTCTAAGGCTATGTTTGTGGGACGGCGGAGTAGGCTTCGCATTATAAGTTAACTATGATGCCACCCCGCACAGCCACTGTTGCCACATCGCAATAGTGATCGTACAGGGGACTAGACATACCAGAGCGATATAGCCCTCAACAAGTCAATACATTTAGGCGTTTGTATTTCTTTTTTTTTTTGTAAATATGATATGAATTATGAATGAACCGAAATTTGAATTTGTAAATAACGAACGTATGTAATATGTTCATTTCATTGTGAAAAGGTTATGTTTGAGCGCGAATGTTATTCTTTAAACTTAGGTAATGAGTAAACATACAAGTTGGTATTTTAAATTGAAATCAGTGAGTCAGATTTATTAGGATAACATTGATAAAACTAAATACCGCTCATATGTATTTAGAATAATAATTAATTTAATTCGTTTAATAATTAAAATCATTAATTAATTTCATCATGTGAAAATTCGACCTGTTGTTTGTAACCAATACTTTTCTATATATTGACTCGTACTTGGATGGTATCAGATACGTCATATTCATTTCTTTATCCTAACAAATCCACCAAGCATAAACTTCTTGACGAGATTTTGATTTAGGACCTTTTTTTAGTTTCGCCTAATATAGGCTGTTTATAATGGAGCAAAAACCAACGACAACTTTCCAAGCTAATTTATGGTTAATTGTTTTAATATAAAATCTGATTTAAATCACAAGAAAAGCTAAGGTTCAGTTTCCAAAACTTATAATTATATTTTTGCTCCATAAATTTGTCTGGTTGATTTTGGTTGCGGTTGCGGCTAGAAAAATATTTTTTTTTTCAAAACAAAATATTAAATAATAATTTTTTTTCGAATTCCTTCTTGATCTGTGCACCATTAGAGTGTCATTATCCATTTTTTTTTAGTAAGTTAAGACGACACGCAAATTGTCAAATGCAATACATCGCGTAGCAATAAACATTTTTTGTCTATTGACGGGCATTGTACTTCGAAATTGTTGTGAATGTTTTGAACTAGTCGTAGAATGAAAATAGCATCAAATGTTAACTTATATTCTGTTCAATAATTCCGGAGACTAAAATGACATTTCAACACCAAAGAACTGGCGTCATTCCTATAGAAATTTTGACATTACTTATGTCAATTTAGTCTCCGGGTTTATTGAACAGAATATAGTTAGGCTTTATTTGCTGTAGAAATACAGACCATAGTTAAATGATTGACCTACTTCTAATTTGACAGAAGATAGAATTTAGATAAACGTTTCAAAATCACTTAATTTTTTAAAATGCTTCTGACGTGTTCCCTTCTTGCTATAACTCTAATTCCTTTTCAACATTGGTAAATAGGCTATAACAGCCGGAATTTGAAACAGCCTTGTTGCTCGGAAAGTCATTTAATTATTACATAATCGTCGTTACTTGTTAAATGTAATAGAGGTCGTTCGTAAACTGAAACCGTAATTATATTCGATGTTCTAGAGTTATGAAGAGGTAATCTAGCTAGGAAATTACTGTTGTTGTTCTAGTAATTTAGATAATGTTTGCCTATTAAAAAAGACACGCGGGAGATGAAGAAATCTGTGATTCTAGAAGACTGCGCGGTAAATAAATGTGGGGCAACAAAATTACTCGACCGATCGAATGGAAAATTGCATTTACATTTGAGCTGAGCGACGTTTCGAGATGAACGTACATGTTGCATGTATTTCATTATAGTTTTAATACGTGTAGGTACTTTATAGCAAGACCTTACCTTACCAATATCTTATGATTACATAAGCGACTATAATTACATATATCTACAAACTTCTATTCGTAATGTGTGTAAAAATAATCAGACCTAATACTTTTAAAATGTAACACAGTGTATATTGGGCATTTCTGTTAGTGTTAAATGGGGTAGATAATATAATGTGTAAATACTGGATACTAAATTATTAATCATCTCCGCGATAAAAAAAAATAGTGGTTTTAAAATAATGGTTAATTTTATGTTGTAGTGTGGTCAAAGTTAATCTTAACATATTGGTGTGAATATTGATTAGTAGGCTATCGAGGGACCTCGTGATATTTGAGTAACAAATTCTAAAAATCTCAAAAAAAAATGCTATTTTACCAGTCATAAACATAAGTAGTCCAGAAAACTGCATCACTAGTTAACATTTGAAAAAAAAAATAGTTACTTACACCTAACTTTAGACAGCGATACTATGGAACGGCGCCTTTTTATTTCTGGCGCCTTATCTGAGAGAAGGGCGAACAATACTTGCTAATATGAAATATGACACTTGGTGTCTCTCTCTCTCTCTCCCATTATCTTCATAGAACTACGCTTCATGGGCATAACTTTTACCATGACTATTCCGATGCCCAATTATGTATTGCTTTGACAGGTAAAAAAAATTGGTTGTCTTACGAATTTAAATTTACGGCGCCTTTCAACCAATCTTAGTACCTATATTATTTTGAACCGTGATATATTTTGAATACATTCCTTGCCATAACTAAAAAATGTTTACTTTTTTTGTGCGTGTAAAATTACCTAATATTTTTTTAATCTGTGGAAATTATTTTTGCCATTCAATGTGGTCTCTATAATGATTTGGTTTGTTGCTTGCGAATTACTTGTTTCAATAAAGAAAATTTTGTTAAGTATTATAATTTTATTTGTCTCTTTTATATGATTTTAGAGCAATTTGATTATTGATAAAAAGTCGACCATTTTTATTATTGAGATAAGTTGTTATAATTATCAATATGATTACTATATTTCCACTTGCACCCCGCAGAGGTCCTGACTATGAGGTTTTGACGCGTGGATTTAATTGGATCGCGTTAAGGGCTCATGGCAGGGCTTCTACATAATATGTATTGCTATTGCGCGACATCGCGAATTCCTACACTGTAGTGACAGATTTCCTACATATAATAGACTAGTTAGAACTGACTTTAGTGTCGAATAATATTATCAAATACTTCCGATTAATCAGTACCTATACTTATATTTTACCTACTTAAATGGGGTTATCACGTCGCGTCAGATTTTTTCAAACAGTATATAAATAACGATTGAAATTGAAACTATGAATAGTAAATGTTGTTGTAATTACCTTCCAAAGAGTACGTTCAAGTAGAATTTAATAGCTGTTAAAAGAAAATGACTAATATTGTAAAATAATAACGTACCGCAAATAGGCTTTGACGATCATTGTTTAGGTAGATGAAATCCTACTAATTACCTTCTTAAAGTCTAGTTCTCAAAAGTAATGATAACGGCTATAATGTAGTTGCAATTTATTTTTCTCAGTCTGTCAAAAATGTTAATAATTATAGTTTTGAAAAGGTTACAAAGTATTTTATTACCCTCCTATTCTGGTAAAATAAGCATAGTATAGCCAAACATCGTACTGTAGTAGTTTCGACCTTTGTTTAAGGTGACTTGGACGAGGCTGAAATAAGTAGTCTCCTTCATTATTGCGTAAGCCAAATATAAAACGTTTAATTAGCATTACGAATGAAAATTGAGCTTGTCGTATTATTTAACTATTTATTGGGGATAAATTCATTTTGTAAATGAATCATCTAGGTACATAAAATCAATATTTCGTATTATCATTATGTAGTTATATGTTGAATGAATAAAGTAAACGTTGTAAATATTTTGGAAAATAAAGTACCTTTTTATTATTACGTAATTACAAATATATTTTAGAAAAAAATCAGTGTTTAGTGAAATAGTTCTTTATCATAATAAGATTTATCTAAAATTCACTAACCTGTTATTTTCCCGCTCTGTAAAATTCCGTTTTCACAATAGATGTAAACAGTTTTACAGTCACCTATTAAAACAAATCTCTGCAAAGTTAATATGATTGACTGTCGTAGGCAATAATAATAATTATGTAAACTACACTGAAACGTGTCATAAAGTGTATTGCACCCTTACTTACCTGTCTAACGATAATAGGTGTATCTTAGTTCTTCAGGAGTATATGGGTATGAATTAAACAAAACCAGGAGTCTATTTACGATGTAGGACAATTATTTTGTCTCTTAAGTTATGTAGTGTATGTAAGAGAACTAATGCTTTAATTCCTTGTGTTGATATTGTGTTTGTTAGTTTGTCGCGCTTCAACATTTTGTGTGTCAGTCCACATGCAAGGGTAATTTATGGGCCCTAATTATACATATTCGTATAGTAGGCAATTAATAAGCTAAACAACAAAAAAATAAAAATGTTAAATCTCCTAATTCATGACCAAGGACGATTATGAATTAAATGAACCTAAAAATGTCGATAAGGTACTTTTTGCTGTGGGCTGACATATTATATGCATATATTGTTAAGTTCAGAATTTTTCTATCACCCGATAGGTTCCGAGAAATTGAAATGTAAAATGTTTCGTTCCGAATATTTTTGTTTGTTATTTTTATATAAATATTGAGTAAGTACCTATAATATTATTTTTGTATTAGCATTGTGTAAAATTTGATGTATTGTAAATAATCATGATGTTGAATGAGATCTTTAATTAAGACCGTATTGGTCTTCCAATTATTTTGAATATACCTAGTACATTTTGATGCAAGTGGTTAAACTTGGTCACTGCAGTCAAGTAAGGCAGGGCGGTTATGGAGCCGAGATGCTGCAATGATCAATGTCCATGTGTATCAAACGGCGAATTTCAACACACCTACTCGGGAATGTTATCATTTTTAAAAGTAAATGTTTGTATAAAGGACTTTAGGACACGCAATATTTTTTTATTCGCCTTGTTCACTTGTTGAAAGAGATGCAAGCAACCAAACAGCTTAATATTTAAAATATTGAAAACTCAATGTTTTTTATATTTAGAACACAAATATGTAATTATAAATTATTGATTTGTATGAATATAATGAAATATTATAATATTTATATATAATGATAAACTAATATTGAATTTATGTAATGTAAGTTGATCGTAACTATTTGGCCTATAAGGGGTTGTGTCTCTTTACTAAATAAAAAATAAAACGCTCACCTATGGCTACAGAAATCTATAAAAAAAACACACTTGAGAGCCAAGACAAAAAAGCTTATGTAAATTACACCGGATTCTAAACCTAACTGCAGTGTAAATAAAAGCTAGTTTTCGAGTAAGTGTGTTGAAAATATAATTAAATATTAGATTTTTTAATTTGTTTTTCATGTGACGGGAACTAAATATGATTATGTTGAGTTAGTAATTATTTCAACGCTGTCCTGTAAGCATTTTCATCAAAAGAAAGCCGCAAGTAAGCGTTATGTTAACACTATTTTTAAGTATATACACGAGTGCTATTTTTTTTTGGAAATCTCTTATTAAATAGTCACCTTACGAAAGTGACTAGCTATGTTGCTTTGCACGAGAAAGAAGGAGCAAGCTTATAAAGCGTTTTTAAATGTAAATGTAGGTATTGTTTAATGAATAAGGAAGAAGTAAAAGGCATTTAGAGGCCCGGGCGTTTTAGTCCGCATTTCTATTCCATTATTACTTATTTTTAAGAATGTAGTTACTTTAATGACATTAAATTTTTCAAAATTACCCAGTATCTCGAACAAAAAGTGTAAAATTTTAATATGCTGTAAATGGTTAAATGAATTTTCAGCCATTTCCGGTAAATTTTGTCGTGTTGATATTTTTGTTCCAGAAACCAGGTGAGCACATGTGTTAAAAATACTCGTTTTGAGTCAGTATGTTGCTCGTAATTAACTTTGCAATTAAATCAAAGTAAATGAAGTTAATTACCGTTTCTTCAAGTTAACATTCAGGTTACTTGTGGCTGTAAAGATACGATGGACTTACGTTAAGTTTAAGTATTATGTAGATTACGATTGCCGTGCAGGAGCAAGCTTATTATTATAATTTCTTAAACAATACTAGTGTATAGCGTTGCAGTGCAGTTAAATTGTTTCTCTCAAGTATAGACACAGTGTTACGAAGTAATTGTTGAACGTTTTCGATTATAACCGAGTTTCGCTGCACTGTCCACTTGGAATAAAATAATAAGATCTCATTAATCGTTAATTAATTGGAATTTAACTGTTCTTATAGATATTATGGAAGTAAAGTCGGGCACACTTATCATGAAGTGTAGGTACAAAATGAAATTGGTTACTAGCTGATTAGCAACATTGTACCGACTATAAACAATAGAAAATTGCATATCAATTTAGGCAAATTGTAACATCGGCGACTTTAGTAACATTTGTCTGAATACCTGTTTGTTTGTAAAATTCGTTTTTATTTCGGCAAAATTATGTGAATTAATCTGCTATGTAGATACTATATTATATGGCATTTATTAAATAATCTTAAAATATAGTATGTTTCAGTGTACAAGTTAGTAGTGTATATAACACTATTACAATTAGGTAGCTTAAATATTTATCTTCCCGTATATTTAAGACTCCTAACTTCGGTTTAATTACGAATTCATGTGATACTTCAGACTAAGTTGTATAAGTACATGAGAATAAAGGAAGTTCGTCTCTAGAATGTACCCAGGCTTTAATTTCATTCTTTTTTCTTCAGTAAAAGAAATGTAAAGGAAACTATCATGATGAGTGATAAGTGCTTTATTGAAACATCAAGTTACATAAATATTGTTGTGGGTTAACAGTTAATACGCATCGAAACTGATTAACATAGACATTTTGATAAGCATTGTCCTTAAGTACATATAGAATGGATAACATATAGTAAATACACCAATTACAAGTAAAGAACGAGTTCGGTGAAGCAGCCACACGATACATCGTTATTAATGATCAAGATAATCTAACATCGAATTACTCAAGTTACTTATTCTAACATCAAACAGAATGACTGTACTACGCCATCAGGCTATTTCCATATCGTTAAACAAGACGGAAAATTATTATAACTGCAAATACCTATTATTTTTCCTGACAACTCACGGTCACATGTTTTCCATGACTGCTGATACATGTTTCCGGCCTATCAAGCTGCTAACATAATGAAACTGAATTATATTCGGTTCACTTAAGTACCTAAGCATAAATATTAACGTGAAAATAAATCTCGTCTATAGTTCCTGAACAGGTAATTAACAAAGTTTGGACAACATTCACGTGATTGACTGGTGTTACCAGACACGTGATTTTTTTATACGTTATTTTTTTTCATAAAGCAACAGTTCTAGTAACTGCAAATTCATAATTAGCAGTAAATTCGTGATCAATTTGATTTACGATCTGAAACGATCCTATAACAAAAATATTGTCGCTTTTAAAACAGACAGTTTACTGGGAAATAATCACTAATGAAAACATTGGCACGCCATGCAGTGCCGATTAATACAAATATGTAATGCCAAAGATATGATGCTGGTTTTACGTATATGTAGTATGAAAGGACGAGGCCATATAGCTCAATAGAGCAGCAAATTGATAGTATTACACATAAAAATACTTATATATAATAATTACGTCTACTTAATACTACATGTCGACTAATTTAATCTCGGCTTTATATCTTCGCCTAAATAAAATAATTGTATAAAATTTCATTTGTATAAAAACAGCAACAAAACAAAACAATTTACTATAAAAATATTGAAAAATCATTAACTCGTTAAACTATAAAAATCTCAGAAACATAAAATGCAATTAAAACTAACAATAACATAGATTTTTTTTATCAAAAGGCAGAAAAAATTATCAAACCGTTACAAAACAATAATTTGGACAACATGCTTCAATCAAATAAAATAATATCTGCATTTGATAAAAATACCTTATAGAGATAGACATTTAAAAGTACGAATAGCATAATAATAATATGTTATATATTGTCTTGTCAAGTTTCAATTTTACTACTGCATCTGAGATCAATTTATTGGTCCTAGCTTGTGCAGTAATATGGCTCACTACTTACTGACATACAAATGAAAACAGTAAAATCAGTAATTTACCTATCAAATATTTTTAAGATAAATACTGGTCTAATAATATTTTTCTTATCTAATTTTAAAAACATCGTTTCGCAAAATACGACAATATAAATATAGACAAATAGATTTAGTAATTTTAGCAATAAATTTACTCCCAGTGTCAAACATGTTTTTGGCAAAGCAGTTTTTTGTGCCTTTAAATTATGTTACTTACATGGTATATAAATAAAAGAAAATGTTATAAAAAGAGCGCTTAGCGTAGATAACTGTTGAGCTCAGAAATACATAAGTAAATATCTAAGTGGTGCAGACTTTTGTACCAGTACTTTGATTTTTCTTTAGCGATTTGGCAGATTCAATTTTAAGCGTAATTATAATTTATGTAGCCTTCTCAATAAATCATATACTTATAGTGTGACCTATGGCATCTATAGCAACCATCATAATTAAGTGCTGCATTTCAATTTAATTTACGAGAGATTGGCTCAATTTTAAATAAGGACTAAATATATCAAAAAGTAGGTAAATTTTTGTTACGATATAAAATAAACAGTCTAAAGAGGGGTTAATTCGTTCAATAGCTTATGTTTCTATCCACCGCCAGGCTGCTAAATTCATAGTTCATATAATTAATTAATTATGACAAGATAACTAATGATATCATCCTTATACCCTAACATATCTTAATCATAATGATTTTGAAAAACTACATAGATACCTTTGGTGATAAAATAAAAGTTAACTTCACAGTAAGCAGCAAGTTCCGTCAGAATTAGATTCAGTCCGCGTCCTCCTCTTCTTCCTCATCATCAGTAGGTTCAAAATATAAATCAATTTCATCTGCTATACATTCTTTGAATAGGTCGTCAAGTTCTTCAAGGTTACTTTGGCCAGCAGGAGTCTCTAAATATTTCTCCATTTGTGCAATCCGTGCTGCTTCTAACCTTTTGCAACCCCTAGTCGTTTGTGCATCCTCACTCCTCCCAATACGACCAACATGTATCTTGTACAGATGATGTGGCCTCCTTGGCTGTAAAGGAGGAACACACTTAGTCTAAAAGGTTTATTTTTCTCAATAAACCTATTTGGAAGAGAAAAAGGTAAGACTTATTTCAAAGCAAAGGTAAAAGTAATAAATAAGACCAAATAT
The DNA here is from genome assembly GCA_030763345.1 of Mythimna separata. Classification (NCBI taxonomy): domain Eukaryota; kingdom Metazoa; phylum Arthropoda; class Insecta; order Lepidoptera; family Noctuidae; genus Mythimna; species Mythimna separata. The sequence goes on along the minus strand of CM061167.1, from coordinate 11,289,790 downwards.
CAAACCAAATTACCATATCCATAGGGCTAACAACTTCTTTAGGCAACGGCTTGACATTCTGAGTGAAAACAAAAGGTTTGTAGAATGACATGCCCGGGTCTGGAGTGGCAGTGAACCAGTGTACATTTACGTTTGTAGGTGAGAGACATGACACCTGCAAGAAAACCATTTGTGAATCAATTTGTTAACAGACACAATTAACTAGTAATATTTGGAAAATAGTTTTAATTTACCTGACTTCCCTGAGTCGGGAAAGTGTCATCACAACTTCTGCAGATACGGCTCTCCTTGTGCCTTAAAATTTTCATCATGTCTTGTACGGAAAATCCAGGTGATTTAGTGTACTCTTTCAACAACCTTGTACCTTCTCGCTGCCTCTGTTCATCTCCACCGGATGAGTAACATTGCATAAAGTTGAATTCACCCTGGTAAATTGATCAATATTAGAACCTAAATACTTCAATGCTTGTTGTGTTGTGTTGGTTTTAGAACATACCTGTCCGTCCCAAAGGTGCAGTCGCTTAGTCTTTTCTATTAGGTTTTCACATGTTTTATCCATTTTTGTAGTAATAGTGAGACCATTGGAAATATTCCTGTAACCACCTTCCAATTTTTCAGCAGCCCATATCTTGCCGCTGGTCTCCAGCACCCAAGCTTCTTTGGGGTCAGCAATTAGGAAAGAGTTATGATAGAAGTGACTATCATCATACTCAGAGCATGGACCACCTTGACCATATTTCTCAAGTAGAGACGTTATAATATCCACAGCTCCTTCAGCAGAACTTGATCTCTCTAAAGCTAGGCTGTAGAGTAGAAAAAAATAAATTCTTCTATAACTAACAATTCATTAAGAGATCATGAACAACGCAGTCATACTAAAAGCTTAATTACCTACTCAATTTATGGACACATACTTGTCTATTAAAGAATTGGTGCCATTTAATTGTCTTGATGATTAAACATGTAGTCAGAGTGCTAATAATTGCTACTGGCACCAGCCAGCACCAGCAGCATTATTAGCAGTTTGATCAAAGTTTGATAACCATATCAGGTTGTATATCATCGCCTTAGTACAAAAATTTGGCAATATATTATCACTGTATTTTACTTAGCAAAATTGAATATGTTCACCCTAATTTAGCGCAAAACATTTTTTTATTATTGTTGATAGGCTCGCGCTTGACCTCTCTCTCTCTTGACCTCTCTCTGACGGTAGATGTGGCAGAATATATGCTTGCCTAAAACTAACCAATTCATTCGTAACTTAAAGGCCCCTAAAGATTTAAAAGTTGTAGTTATCAGAAAACATGGAATCTAGCAGGAAATTCCACTCTTTAGCTGTAAGCGAAATGTCAGTCTACCAAGTACCGATGTCGCATCGCCGGACGTCTGGTGGTCCGATGATGGAACAGGCTTGGTAGAATTAAATTATGCACTTCCGACGCATACCTACCCCCGAAATGTAACCAATAGAAAACCAGCAGGCTAGCAACTCAGTGTTGATGCTCAATACTTTGAAGCTTCGATTCGTCGAGTGCATCATTACCAGTGATCCTCTTGGCTCACTCACTTCTCAATTCACTCAAGTTCATCAAGCTGGTATCTGGCAGATCTCAATCAAAGATGCAGAACTCCATTCACCATTGAACTTGTGTTTGATAAATTTTGAGCAGCTGTTCCGATGGTCACATAGGGTGTTGTTCTAGGTATTGGAGCTTAATGTTGAGTACACATTCCATACAGTAAGAGGATGGATGTTACTAACATAAGTCCATAGGTAGCCAGTTAAGCTATGCCCAAGGGTAGTCAACCCTTGGGCATAGGTTGTATGTTAGCTTGCTTCCAAGCTATTCGCACTTCTCTATTCAGTTTTAAATGGAACTTCAAATAGGCATGTTGAGATTGGGTACAGTCCAAGCCAGACAAGTTCTTAAAAAGGTTCTGGTATCCCATCGGGATTGCTAGCCTTGTAATCTGTACTACAACCAGCATTCTACATCTTTAAAATTTTCGTGTTATTTCTATAATAACATGAAAATTGTATTACCTGCTATTCCTGTATAACCACTTGCACTTATCAAGATTTATACAAGGCCATTAACAGAGCTATACTAGTAAGAAACAAATTATTTGAGTTATGAAAAGAAGAAGAATACTGGCAGATGTATTTTTATCAAATTTATGCAGTTCCATTATTGTTTATTAAAATTTATGTATTTATGGCCATTTTTTCATACAAACACATCAGTGTTTGCATAAAAAATTTAATATTCTATTGAATTTTATTGGCCACACCTAGTTTTTAATCTTGTGAAGTTACTTTTCTTACTGTATATTTTTATTCTAAGGCAACGATATTCATACAAAGTAGCACCAGGGAACTCTTTAAAAACAATTTTTTACATTTACAAGTTTAACCTTTTGACCACCACAATCATGTATACATGAAAAAGCAAAATATGTCCAACACTCCCAAACCATGATTAGTTTTAAATGTTAACATAACTAGATCAATCCCAATCTTTATTATGTGAACTGCTTAACCTTTCGAATACTGTAAATAGAGACAATAGAAAGACAATGAGTAAGCGAATGCCGGTGTTTGCTTGGGGTGTAACAAGAGTAATATTATCCATATTAGTGTGAAATTGTGCTTACAAAAGCTTGCACTCTTATGTTTTGTGATGTGGTGATCAAAAAGTTAAAGAAAATGTTAGCCGCTCAAATGTAATGAACTAACCGCACTAAGTCCATCCCCAACAAACGCTTCGGACGAGCGTCTCCATCTCCTTCATTGTTCTTAGTCCACACTGCCTCATTGCCAATAACTACATTTTTATCATTAGCACCCATTTCAGCACCCCACATCCATGCTGGTTTGCTCACTATGATATTGTTAACAGGCGATACCCCGTCTACTGTTATATAAGTGCACTGCAATATGAAGATACCATATAGCAAAAACATGGTTTTGGAGTACTTATTTATAAAAATGTAATGCTTTAATAACTTACTTTTAATTTAATGTCTCTCATTCCGCCTTTGATTAAGACTACATCTTGTACTTCGTGTTGGGGACGGTCTGAGTTTTTTCCGAATATGACTGTATTATTTTTAGTTAATGGCGGTAGCACCACGAAACAATCGCAAGATTTTGGAAATTTGGAAAGCATTTTTCAATATGTTTTTATTGCTGCGTCGCAACAAGTTAGACACAAGTCCTAAACCGCAGTGTTTGAGGTACTAAACACTAAAATATTTTTTTAAACGCAAAAGCCTACTAAATAATTAACAGCCCGGGCTATAACAGAAAACTACACTAATCAATAATTTAGACAAGGTGACACGGGTCAAGAATTTCAAAAACTTGCTCTAGCGAAGTGATTAATAAAATATTAGCAATTTTTAATGACAATAATTAAATTACACAATCGCTCTAGTCAAGTACTTCAGAGAATTTTTTACAATATTGCTCTCTTTTTTTGCTATGTTTTGACGCACGCAATGGAGGACGCTACGAATACTTTTTATCGGTATCTGATCTATACGTCAGTGATGACACTGATGACAGATGAAGACGAAATACGAAATTCAATAAATTTTTATAGATGTCAGTGTCAAAGTTATAGTAGGGGTGGGATTTTTTAAAAGTACCGGATGTGAGTTTTGTTTAGTCGATTTTTGTTCTGTTTTGTTAGTCATAAATTATTAAAAGTCCCTGACGCCATTCGATTGAACTGGTTGTTCAAAAATACCGGAGAGATGGCGGCAAGCTAACAAAACTTTCTTGGTAGGTACACAAACTGTTATAGCTTTTTTCCGCTAATTACGTTTGCAGAATCTTTTTATATTTTTTGGTCATCCACGTTTTCTGTACAAAAATCGAAAATCATCATCAAATCTGTTAAGGGGGAAGCTTTAGGTTAGCCCGCGAAATTCAAATTTTCTTACGTTTTTTGCAATTTGCAAGCCAGTGGTAGGTTGTACGAAGTTAAAAATACAAAACGTAACTATTACATAATTATAACCATAAAAATCATCGATACAAGCCTCTTCACACAAGGAATCTTGGGGGCATCCAATATTGTTGTTGTTGTTGTTTTGTTTTTTTGTTTTTGTATTGTGTTGATTGTTTGTTTCTTCTGCGGTTTTGCTGACAGCTTCTTTAGGCGCGTGTGAAACTCTACGTGCCGTCGACGACTAGCCCAGGCCTACGGTGGTTCTAAATCGCGGTCGGGATCCCGGCGACTGAGGCATGAAAAAGTCCGTTCCCTGACGGGTAAGGCCACGTCCTTCGTCGTCGCGCGGCGTCTGCTACTTTTACTTACTATGCGGAACGAGTCTTTTTAGGTGGGAAATCATCAGAAAGATTTCTTTTCCCACTCCGACTTTAGTCTGTAAAAGTCTAACACTAATTTCTTTTCCCGCTCCGCCCAAAAGCGGGAGAAGATATTCGATGAATTCCCACCTAAAAAAAATCACACTTTCATGGTTGAATTGCACTTGTCCACTTCGGTCATCGGTCCGCTTATTTGAAATAGGTAACCAACCCACAATTATTACATAAGTAGTGATTAGCTCGGTCAATTTAGACATTCAATGTTCTTGGGAACTTCAACAATTTTTTTTTCTAGGTTTTCTTATCGATGAGGACTGTTTAGGTTTCATTTTTGATGGTGTGTTAAACAATCATACCAATTTTCAGCTGGGTGCGAATCATTGTAACCTGGGTAAGGTCTCTTACTCATAATTCGTCTAATTTGACCGGGCTATAATCTCGTACCTACATACTTACAAGTTTTCTGAATTAAAACTGAGGGAACGCAGGTAAATCCTCACGCCCTAGCCGCCGCCGCGGCAGCAGGGCCGATGCCTGTCCGTCTTTGGGCCTTACGGAGTCAATACTATGTTAGCCTACGTAAGTAGGTAACTATTAGGAAGGTGCTTACTTTTCCCCTGGGTTTCATTTTATAAGAATCATTGTGTTTACATCATTTTGTCCGAATTGCTTTAATCCTTGTCTTGACTATCCTGCTTCATAGTTTTTCTTTCCTGTCCCTTTTCCTTTTAGGTACCTACCTGTAAAGTGGCACAAAGATGAGTAGGTAGTGCGGTGTTTATCTAACTCTTTTCAGTAATCTATGCACACGTTACTCGCAATTTTCTGGCTTTATACATGTAAAAATACCTAAATTGCTGGCCTTTTCTATCAACACTGTGCGAAGCCTGACTTAGAAATTGAAGTAGCGCACCGCCTCGCACATTTTTGCAGTAAAAGCAAGCGCGTCTTGCTTGGTTTTGATACTGACATGCACATAGGTTCCACATTATCATATAGACATGCCTCGCTAAAACGTCTTCTCACTTAGGCACCTACGAGTACATCTGACAGTCATGTTGAACATTTCTCTCTTTGCATTCAGTGTGGATTTACACTTATGTTGCAGACGGCTTATCTTATGGTCGCTCAGTAGGTAGGTACCTATGTAGGTATGTGATAGCGATATTTGGGTAAGTATACAGGGTGTAAAAAGACCGATAACATAGCCGATAACTACACATTCTGTACCTACATGCAATTAAGCAACTTAGACCAAAAAATATTGCTGTCTAAAAACTTCGTTTTCGTTAAGGGTCTTTTTACAGGCGATCTCGTAGGTATAGTATTGGTAGCTGCACGTTCGTACCCTGTATTGTTTCCGTTTGCGTATGTAAGCTATTTTCTATAATCGAGCGCTCCGAGCTTAAGCACAAGAAAAAACAGATCCACATGAATCTACACAAACAGTCGAGACCAACCCGCCGTGGTAAGACAGAACCTCTTTGTGACCTTTTTTTATTATTGTTAGGCTCGCGTTTGACCACTATCTCACCTGATGGTAAGCGATGATGTGGTCGAAGAAGGAACATGCTTGCCTAGAAGCAACCTATTCAGTCGTGATACTTAAAGACCCCTTGTAACGGAAACATAAACTCCGGCAGGGAATTGCACTCTTTAGCTGTACGTATATTAAATGTGTTCCCAAAACGCTTTACGTATCTACGTATAGGGGGGATGTTCAACGGTGGTGCATCGCCGTACTTTTAGAGGTCCAATGATGAACCTATTGTAATAGTGGTAATGGTGTGGTGAAACGGTGTTCGAATGTGTTTCCGTTAGCAATAGCATAGCCATAAGTGGGTGATAGACGTACGAACTTAAAGTACGCGGTTTTTAAGATTGTGAACTTACTCGGCTCGACATCGGTGACACACGTGAAGCTTGCTCATACTATATCGCGATGTCGTCGAGAGAAGAAGCTTTGTGTTAGTTGGGAATTTTATATCATACTAGCTGTCCCCTGCGGTTTCACCCGCATTTTTCGTTACTGCTCCGCTCCTGTGGGTCGTAGCGTGATGGTATATAGCATTCCTCGATAAATGGGCTATCTAATACTGAAAGAATTTTAAATCGGACCAGTAGTTCCTGAGATTACCCCCTACTTACAAACTTACAAATTTTACCTCTTTATAATATTAGTATACCCAGGACCGGTCGCTGTGGCGACGCTTGGGGGAGGCCTATGTCCAGCAGTGGACGTCTTTCGGCTCAGATGATGATGATGATGATGATGAATATTAGTATGGACTACGTTTTAAAAACTAATAAAAAAAGGACGAAATTGACAAGTGTGGTAGAGTTACATGAAGAGAAGGCGGCTCCCGGCTCGCAGCGCTGCCACACGTACGAGCCGAGACGAGCTACGAGTAAGATTTCAAACAGGTTGGATCGCCGGCGAACATGCGCGGCAATTTTAAAGTACGCGTTTTTAAGGTGACACACAGGCGAAAAAGGTCGTCGAGCCACAAGTCCGCGTACTTACTCGCACGTCTATCACCCACTATAGGGTGCAGCACAGACGATACACTTTTTGTGCGATTGAGTCTGGGGCGCACTAAATGTCTGCAAAGCATGCTTAAATAAAATAATTTACTTTTAAATAATTTAGATACTATCTCTGTAGCTGTAAATAATTTATTGTGTCTTTGATAATAAAACTCTTGACTGGCCTGTTGGCCTAGTGGTTAGTGGCCCTGACTGCTATGTCGGAGGTCGTGGGTTCGATTCCCACCCAGGACTAATGTTTGTTGTGTGATGAGCACGATCATTTGTTCTGTGTCTGGGTGTAATTTATCTATAATATAGTATGTATTTAAAAATATAAAAGTATGTTTATCAGTTGTCTAGTACCCATAACACAAGCTCTGCTTAGCTGAGGAAAGTTGTGGAGTATAAAAAATAAAACATAAGCAATTTTATAATTATAAATACTTAGGTTCTATTTTCGTTAAACTAAAAATTGCGTCACAGAGAGTCTGTCGTCTGCCCTGCTCCTTACCGTCACTACCTACTGCTGGTAAAAACAGGTTACGTTCGTCAGAGTAAAACAAATTTATATAAAATAGCTTCAGTCTTCAATAGACGACTCTACAATTTTATTTTCAGGATATGCGTTTATTATGTTACGTGTCGCATTTATATTTTCCTGTACGAAAACTCGATAGGTAGAAATATTCTCGATAGAAGAAAATAGGAAAGTTCGTTCTATCTTTATACGAGTAGGTAGGTAGCTACTTGTTTTAGCTACAATGCGTATCGTCTATAAAATTTCCTTTAAAACACACCTACCTAATCCTATCAAGCTTTAGGTATCTATGAAGAATAGATTTTGATTTGATTTGAATTTAAAAAATATTTAATAAAGGACCTATTTTTTAGATTAGATTTATTTGGTGGGTATTCAATTTTTGAACATTTTGCGAGGGAGGAAGCGACGCTACTGTACGCCTTTCTTTCAATCAGTTAGACATAAGTCCTTAAAACCTCTTTTAATCTATCACATACCCGCGAAACGAGACACAATAGTAAGACAATAACAGCGAATCGCGGTCTCATGCGACCGATCGGGGATTCATAAATTAATGCAATTACCTGAATTAGGCCTAGCCTTTTTCTGTCAACCGTACACAAAATCAGACTTCTGGACAGAGTAATTCTGGATAGAAAACTGACATAGGTATATAGCCTAACCCAAAAATCGAATCCAGGACCCCATGCTCAGCAGAAATTTTGCACCCCATTTCCCCAAAAGACCATTGCTGAGATTAGCAAACAGTCAATACTGAGAATAGATAACCTGCGAACCTACCCCACATTTATAAACATAAATTAGGTCAACAATTCTCTTCTCATTCAGTGCAGAAACTATAAGGACCTTATCACACTAGTGGTTTGCGAGCGGCTGCGGAGCGGGGCGGGCGAGCAGCGAATGCGTTGCGAACACGCCGCGGCCGCACAGCGAAGGCGTAGCGGACACATGGCGAATTCGTAGCGTTTTCGAGCCGTGTTTGTAAGCGGGGGGAATGGGCTGGCGTTTTTACGAGACAGTACACAATGGCGAAGGAATACATCGTGAGGAAACCGGTATGTCCTAGAACAAAAAATTCGAACATGTGACATCCAACAATTCCCACTGGGCCCTCGCGGTGGATTATGGCCCATTCCCTCTCCTAGAGAGGAGGCCTGAATCCCAGCAGTGGGAACATTATAAGGCCGATAATGCTAACATCCCTGCTGCTATTCGCGGCGGTCTCGTAGCGCATCCGCAACGTATTCGTTGCTTACCCGCTCCGCTTTGACGACGCTCGCAATCCGCTAGTGTGATAAAGCCCTAAGATGTCGATAACACCCTTTCTCCCGATAAATCGAGAAGTGTACTTAATTCTTCACTACTAGGTTAGAACTGATATCGACATATTATTATGATACCGTAAACGACAATATTTAAAGACATTATTTATTTAAAAGTGGGCAGAGCACATTGCTCGTAGAACGGATGGTCTATTGGGCCGAAGGGTTCAAGAGTGGCGACCTCACACCGGAAGACGCAGCGTTAGAAAGCCTCCCACAAAGTGATCTGATAACCTGCTGAGGGTCGCGAGAGGGCGATGGATGCGAGACGCACAGGACTCTTCGTTGTGGCGACACTTGAGGATGGCCTATGTCTAACAGTGGACATCCTTTGGCTGAAATAATGATGAAGATTTATTTAAAATCTAGATCTAATGCCATATTTTAAAAGCAGGTGGACATTACCGAGGCTGTGGAAATATTCGAAAGAGTCGCCATGGTCTAAAGGGCTATTGAAGGAACATAGAGGTTTTAGTCAGTAAAAGTCTGACCCAGAGCAAGAGTTTGAGAGATTAATGATTTGACATGTCAAAAAAGGTGGATACCTATCTTTTTTTTTTCTTTCTTTCTAAGTTTTGCAGTTCTAAACCGTGGAACATTTTCCAAAATGCACTTTTGTGTCATTTGCTAAGTATGTAGAATTTCCTTTATGAATTAGAAAGTAGGCGAGTATATAAGTAGGGTCGGGTGTCTCACATTGAACCAGGCAGCTACATTGAACCACCGCCGAATCTCGAAAATGCGACATTGCCAAACCGCACTAATATGAGTGAAAGAGAGGTATTTACGTTCCGTTCCTGCCCACTAGTTTGCGTGGTGATCGCGTGCAAAGTGGTTGCGTGAGGAGTATTCGAAAGCAAACTGACTCAAAAAGTAAATATTTTTTGCCAATTTCATTCTTTTTTAGCTTTTTTCGTTTAAATAATATCAATTTATTTATATGTACACTGTTTTCTACGGTTATTTAGCAATTAAAAGCGCTATAGAGATTGATTTGCCGGTAAAATTTTGAGTTTAGTGATCAAAACGTGGTGTGTCTCACATTGAACCACCTGAGGGTGTTACACATTGAACCACGGTTTACTGTGTACACCCCAGTCGTTAAAGGAGTGTTTTTTACAATTATTTTAATTTAATTTTAATTTGTTATATTATGGAAGGTACTTTTGTTTTTATAATTAAAAACTGTTACTTTTGTTTTTATTATTAAAATATGATAAGAATTTGACTGAAAAGGTTTTGTGATGTATAAGACTAAGACTCTCGGTTTAATTGCATATGATTTAAAGTGATTTTTATAAATATAAGGCTGATTTTTATTATTACTGTTTATTATTATTATTATTACAAAGTATTTGCCTTATAAATTGAACTAGAAGACATCGTTAATAAGGTGTCTCAATGTGGACGATACCCTGGTTAAATGTGTACCACCTGTGGTACTCATTGAACCAAAAATCATTTTTCATAAAAACCTGTTTTACACCGAAACTAAAAGGAATATGAGAAATTAATGTTTTACAAAATTGAAGCTAAATAAATATGCTAACTATACACAAAAAATTAAAGGCATTGATTGAACATCCAGCCAACTATGAGACTTTGAAATTTACCTGGTTCAATGTGGGACAACTTACCATACTCATTTTTATTTGTACCTACTATTCTCGTTCTCTACACACTCGCTTTCATCTAAAGCCTAGCCTCATAGGCACCTACACCTACTTGAAAACAACCAGGTGTATTATGAAGCAAGTATATTCACCGTCAATTAAAATGTTTTCGCCCTCGGCTCGGCCAAAGAAAGCCGTGCTCGTAAATCATTTATGTAAATCAAAAACAACAATGAAGCAAAATAATATAGAGAGTGCTCTATGGAACGTCGCACCGGATGTACTAGCGACTTCCCGCCGGTTTCTGACGGTTTTACCTCCTGTTTCCGCTACGGTGGGTAGGTTACCAGCGCGCCCTGCTGCGAACTTCGCTTGTGCTCTTAAATATCTTATAATCATATACTTAAGGTGAAAGCGTCAGGGTAGCCCGCGAAATTCAAATTTTCTTACGTTTTTTGCGATTTGCAGGCCAGTGGTAGGTTGTATGAAGTTAAAAATATCTTTTGCGACTGTAAAACGTAACTAGTTACATAATTATAACCATAAAAATCATCAATACAAGTCTCCAAGTTTACTTAGTTGTAGGAACGATTTTTTCATGGTCAATAACATTCCTGCAACTAAGTGAAAATCAAAACCATAAAAATCATCATTACAAGACTCCAAGCTCACCTAAGTATAGGAACGATTTTTTCAAAGTCAAAAACGTTCCTACACTTAGGTGAGCTTGGAGGAAAGATATTTTTAACATCATACGACCTACCACTGGTCTTCAAATTGCAAAAAACGTACGAAAATTTGAATTTCGCGGGCTACCCTGACGCTTCCCCCTTAAGTTGTAGTATTTACGGGCAGGTAGATTGTCTGAACCTGGGGTTTTAAGTGGGTGATAGACGTGCGAGTAAGTACGCGGACTTGTGGCTCGACGACCTTTTTCGCCTGTGTGTCACCTTAAAAACGCGTACTTTAAAATTGCCGCGCAGGTTCGCCGGCGATCCAACCTGTTTGAAATCTTACTCGTAGCTCGTCTCGGCTCGTACGTGTGGCAGCGCTGCGAGCCGGGAGCCGCCTTCTCTTCATGTAACTCTACCACACTTGTCAATTTCGTCCTTTTTTTATTAGTTTTTAAAACATAGTCTATACTAATATTCATCATCATCATCATCATCTCAGCCGAAAGACGTCCACTGCTGGACATAGGCCTCCCCTAACCGTCGTCACAGCGACCGGTCCTAGGTATACTAATATTATAAAGAGGTAAAATTTGTAAGTTTGTATGTAGGGGGTAATCTCAGGAACTACTGGTCCGATTTAAAATTCTTTCAGTGTTAGATAGCCCATTTATCGAGGAATGCTATATACCATCACGCTACGACCCACAGGAGCGGAGCAGTAACGAAAAATGCGGGTGAAACCGCAGGGGACAGCTAGTATGATATAAAATTCCCAACTAACACAAAGCTTCTTCTCTCGACGACATCGCGATATAGTATGAGCAAGCTTCACGTGTGTCACCGACGACGAGCCGAGTAAGTTCACAATCTTAAAAACCGCGTACTTTAAGTTCGTACGTCTATCACCCACTTTAGGTTGCGCACATAAACGCTCTTACATATTTTTATTTATAGTTTTGTGCTTTATACCCTGTTAGGAAAGTCGGTTGCTGCTTTAAAACTTGGTTTATCGCTTCGAGAAATAATGGTTCCTGAAATGGTAACTGTCAGTTTTATGTGTTGTCCTTGTAATAACTCCAGCCATACTGTTTGCTGTATCTAGGTATGGGTATAAAATGAAAAGGTCACGTATAGATGCATACATATCGTAAAATTTCCATCAGCTTCTGTTATATTTTCCAGGTTCCAGATATTTCTAATCTATATCTAATATCTAATATAAATATAAAAATCAATTGCTGTTCGTTAGTCTCGCTAAAACTCGAGAACGGCTGAACGGTTTTACCTTATCTTGGTCTTCAAATGTTCGTAGAGGTCTAGGGAAGGTTTAAAAGTTGAGAAAAACTCGAAAAAAAATCGGCAGCATGAAGTCTTTGGGGTCAGCTTGTTTCTTCAGTTAATAAAAAATCGCATGAAACTAGTCTAGTTCAATGTTATTAAAAAACCATTTTTACATTCTTTGAATGAGATCTTTTTGAAATTAATAAAGTAATTAGGTAGGTATCAATTAACGTAATTTTACGTCGACACTTTGTCTCCACCAGAGGGCTGGCTCGTTCTTTGTCCTATGAATTAGCATTGCCATTCAACGAGGCAATGATGCCAGTCTTCTGGACCCATTTTCTGCTAAAAGTGATGTGTTGGAGTACCTACTTCAGCGTCTCACGGCCGAACTCAATAACCTATCTATCTCCAGTTTTAGCATACTGGAGATAGTAAAACAAATGATACAATACAAAAATTATACATGTTTTCTGTTGTGTCATTTGTTTTCCTCGTTGCAACAAAATCTTGCAAGGAAGATGTTTTTATCGTTGATATGTTTGCGCGTGACCGCTATCTCACCTGATGGAAAGCAACGATGCACTCGACGATGGAGCCTAGAAGTAACCTGTTCAGTTTTGACTTGACTGAAAGATTCCCACGTTGTAGCCATCAGGACACGCAGGAAACACAGTAACGACGCACAGCGATGTCGAGTTTTACCATGGCTTCGTCTTAGAAAAAGAACACAGAATGTCCCGAATATTGGGGACCAATGCACTAGAAAAATGCGTGGTCAGCCTGTTCCTTTCTGTGTATGTCAATATACTTACTAAAATTCACCGTTATCCTAAAAAACGCACGTTTCCCATAAAATTAGCCATAGAAGCGAGCGAAGACGCAGGACAAACCTTAAAACTACGAGGGCAGTCCGATAAGTACTTAGCCTCACCGCCCCATGGCGCCACTATCGCAAGATTTTTTTTTTATCATGTTGTGCATTCCGTTAGAGGACTCCTTTCAAAATTTCAGCCGGTTCGGACTCGTAGTTTTTTTTTGACCGCGTCTGGAAACTGGCGTGTCGACGTATTTAAGAAAAATGGAATTGAGCAATATCGGTCGGTGATTCCATTCTCGTTTTTGGAAAGGAAGTCGCTTAGCAAAAGCAAAGAGCGCTTAAATACTGTGTTTGGTGACCCTTCTCTTTCGATGGCGATTGTCAAAATTGGTTTAAGGAGCTCAACGTGTGCGCACGCCGGCTTTTGAGGAGCCAAGCCCAGATGCCCTAAAAACAGCTATCACGTAGGATAAAGTGGCACAAATCCATGATCTCGTATTGGTAGACCATCGATTGAAGGTGCGCAAGATAGCTGAGATATTGGGCATCTCAAAAAAGTGCGTAGGTCATATCCTCCATGAATTATTGGTCATGAAAAAGCTTTCTGCGTGATGGCTGCCGCGTTTGTTCATTTCAGACAAAAACCGCAACCGTAAGAACACTTCAGATCAGTGTTTGATGCTGTTTAAGCACAATACCGAGGAGTTTTTGCATCATTTTGTAACTGTCAGGAAAACATGAAACCACTGGTACACACTAGAGACCAAGAAACAGTTAAAAAAGTGGAATTCACCCCGCGAACGTGCTCGGAAGAAGGCGAGACTGTCCTATCGGCCGGAAACGTGATGACTACCGTTTCCCGGAGAAAGCAAGGAGTGATCTACATCGACTACCTGAAGAAGGGCAATACAATTATAGGGCTCTACTATGCCGAAAAATTGGGTCGATTCGACGCCGGATTGCAGAAAAAACGGCCTCATTTGGCGACGAAAAAAGTGTTGTTTCACAATGGTAACACAAGGGCTCACACTCCTTCTTCGCCACGGCTAAACTAGTCGAATTAGGCTATGAACTGTTGCTCCACCCTTCTTATTCTTTAGGTTTGACCCCGTACGACGTCTTTTTGTTTCCAAACTTGAAAAAGCCACTCGCTGGGCAAAAATATGAACCGAATTAGGAGATTATCGTCGCCACGGAGGCCTTTTTTTCAGACGTCTAGAAAATATTTTTTTTAGACGGGTTAAAAAAGTTGGAGCCCTTACGGGTTAAGTGAATCAAGCTAGAAGAAGACTATGTTGAGAAATAAATTGCCACTTTTCCAATTTTTTTATTTTTCTTTCGTAGGCTAAGTACTTATCGGACCGCCCTCGTATTTATATCAAAGTAAAGAAAGCATTTGAAGCGAGCCGCCCGCCTCATTCCGTACACTTTTATGTCAGTAAGTTTTTAGTAGGACTGATTTATTTATGCATCATTTATCATTCCCAAACTTCAGATTGAAGATTTGACATTCTTGACAGGCCTCATTTAATCTTCTTAAGTGTCTAATACACGCTCTACTGAACTCAGAGTCAATTCAGCAGTGAACTGAACGTTTCTATAAAAAAACTGTAATATTATAACTAAATTATTAGATTTAATTATTGTTTTAAAACTGAGAATAAAGGAAGTCAGCGAACGCGAAAGAAAACAATAAGCAATTTAACTTGAAAAAAATGCAGTGTTTACAAATTGAGAGAAAATTTGTTTCTTTTACATTCTTAAGCACTTATGAATTTTCTCGATGTAAAAATTAATAATTTCCACATTTACAGTGTTGATGGCAAGTGTTGTTCGTTGCAATGAGTTTTTATTAAAATGCGTAGGAAATTAATTGGTATTTAAGTATAATTTCCGTACCGTGAATGTGTGTGGCTGTTTCTATGAAGCAAGTTGTCGGCAAGTAGGTATGTCCCCATGACTGCTTGGTGCAATGCAGTGTCCCGTACGTGCTTATGTTAACTCGCTTATGTTCATAAGTAAATAATGCCGCATTTACGGTGAGAATTTTAATGGATTTTCGTGGCAATTTGAATATATTTTAATGAGCGCGCGTGAGCCGGTGTGGCTTCCGGTCCTCTATAATTATATCAGCAGTTAAGTAAAACCGGAAGATTCACCTTCCGCCTTGAGGGGCTTTTCTTTTCAGACTTAACTTTCGATCCGAATTTTTGTTCTTAATTTTTTATCTTCTACAAAATTCATATTATAAATCCGTTTTCATTGAAATATTTTCAAGTAGGTTCTTAGCTTTGTAGTGTGGTGTACATTTGCACAGCCCTCAACTACATTCTAGTGCATGTTACATTGTGTTATTTACGCGCTGATGCGCTCTATAAATTCATCGCGTTATGGCTGTGTCTAAGTGGTTCCCGGCCAATGCACCTAGTACTACAGCTTCCGTGCTACTTGTATCTATAGACAGTAGTACAGCCACAGATCTATTGTGTAGGTACCTAGCTTCCGCATTGTGAACAGCTCATTGTTTCGTACTTAAACTAAGTTCAACCGCCCGCCGCTCCGAAAATGATAGCGGGATTATTATGTAAGCGATTAAAGGCTGAAGAAATGAGATAGGTAAAGTAAGATTTGGTTTATTTTAAATCCCTTTTAAATATACGGACATTTTGCTTTTTAAACACCCTAAAATTGATGACTGGAAGTTAAAACATCGTTGAATCGTAAAAGATTTTGTAATAAGTTTCTTTCGTCTCATTTGGCAATATGGGGGACAAGACACTGATTGTGTAATGACCTACTTAAGTTGGTTTTGTGGCTGTCAGTTCCTCTTGTAGGACCTTCCCTCTAAGAGCCTTACAAATATCTGGAACATTTGATGCATTATTAGCTACAATTGTTTTTTTAAGGAGAGGAATCATCGATATGAATGCTCCCGCTCTGGGTGGAGCGGGAGGGCGTGTCAGACTTTTACTAACTAAAACCTACTCGCTGAGGAGGGACCTCCCGAACTTACCTTGTCCGGTGACGACCTGCGTCACACGGAACGAGAGGACGATCTGACCTCTTTCCAATCACTCCTCAAAGAGGGAACTTACTGCCGCAATGACGGCATGCCGAGCACTGGGTCGCAGTCGCCATACCACCCTGAGATCCCGCCGAAACTCTGTCCGACATACCGCGACTTGTCACGGCAGCGGAGTTTCGCCCAGGCGTTGCATCTCCACGCGCAAATCGTGCATGCGTGCAAGGACTGTTACCTCCAGATCCCACGGTAGCAGGCCAGCCATGGAGGCTCGCCGCTTCGCAGGAGATCGTGCGGTATCTCCGCACCATCTGGATGGCCATGACCCTCTGGCAAGCGTTCAGTTTGGCGTCCGGTCGCTTACCCAGCGACGGCCGCCCAAACCAGCGCTCCATAAAGGTGGTGTGAACGTCATGCGAAAGGTGGTGTGAACCCACCAGATGGTAAGCAGTGATGCAATTGCTGAAGGTGAGGCGCACTAGTTTATTAAGAGTCTATCCACTTTCTTTGAAGACACCTAAATGATGTATAATCGGACGAGAAGCAGCCGATTGCTCCAGTCCATCGATGCACGCGGTATAAATGACGAGGTGAAACGCTTAGTTCGGATCGTCTCCGTTTCGCCTTTTCACCGAGTCCGCCGCTGTCAGATGGTATTTTGCAGCACCAGCCCATATGTGCCTGCAGTATTCCACACATGATCAGACCTGTGCTTTGTATTGGTGATGATGAGCTATCCCCGTGTGAAGTACTGCCGGATCTTTCGGGCAAGCTTTAGGTAAGTATCTACTACTCGTACTATTGTATACTCATAGTCACTCAAAAGTATATCTGTCACCTAGATACTCTCTTAAAAGTGTGCCTGTCACCTATACTTTTATGTAGCAAATACACTGAACACTTTTAGCAGGGAACTTAGATAGATTAGTACCAATCTATAAACGTGGTAACTTGAGCTTCTAATCAGAAAACCACTTAATCCTATTGCGTAGGTCGAGTATATATAAATCCTATAATAAAACTAATTGAGATCTAAAGCACTTACTTAGTATACACACCTATATGTGCGTAGTTAGTTAACGCCGAGTGCACTAAGTCGCCTCACTCATCGCTAATGTAATTTGCCGGAGAGTCATCGGTGTCAAATCCTACATACCTACCAACACGTTCTACTCTATGCGTTCAGGTACCTCCTGGTTTGTTTTCGTTTGATAGGAGCCATTTTTTTTTTGCAGAGTTTTTCATTATTTAATCCAGAACCACTTAGACTTCATTTGAAATTTATTTTTGTAAACTTTTCATTTCATCATCATCATTTCAGCCAAAGGACGTCCATGGTAAGACGAGCAACTCTCAAATGTCGCCACAACGACCAATCTTGTGCGTCTCGCATCCATCGGATTCCCGCGACCCTCGCCAGGTCATCGCTCCACCTCGTGGGAGACTTTCCAACGCTGCGTCTTCCGGTACGTAGCTGCCACTCCAGAACCTTCCGTCCCCATCGACCATCTGATCTACGACCAATCTGCCTGGCCACTTAGTTTGGCAATTTTTTGGGCTATGTGGGTAACCTTGGTTCTCTTGCGGATATCTTCAACAAAAAAGAAAGAAGGAAATTATGTGAAGGACACTGTAGACTTAACAGAATCATAGATAGTGGCGTGGGTCTAGCTACGTCAAAAGCCACGTATCAAGAAAAATTTAGGTTTTTTTATTACAAAATACGAAAGCAAAGTCGTGATAGACCATGAAGTTGATAATAACCTAGAAAAAGAATGAACTCGCGACAGATGGAAGAAGTGGTTTTGTCATCATGTAGGACCAAGCTCAAAAACTAATTCTCTGATTCGACAGCTCTTGATTGAAAATGAGCTCGATTATGGAAGCATTCTGGAGTAAGATAGGTTATTTTTTAATGTCATCTTATGCAGAAAATGCTAGAATAAGCAGTGCGAGCTGCAAACTATTAAAACCTCTATCATTTTTCATTATTCATTCAATACTGGTCTATTATCTATTTTTTTTGTGGATATATATGTAGGAAGGCAATAGTTTCCTGTTGCATCTGTTTATATTAGAAATTGACTTCAACATACCTAATTGGGCTTCTTTGCCTTTGGCGGTTTAATTGAATGGTCATTTGGTCATAGGTACCTACTGCAGTTTCAATTTGGTATCAAGGTAGTCCTCTATTAAGACTGAATGTACTCGTATCATATTCGTAATTGCAGTAGCAGTAAGCAATTGGTACCTATCAATTTACTAAAAGCCTATTCAAATTCTAGTAGCTATACATGTAGGTACTACTACTCGTACATCTTTTGATCAAACAGACATGCTCATTTTGGTGATGGACTATATAGCCAAAACAATAACAAACAAACATAAAGAAATATATATATCTACTATAGTCTGTCTAAATGAAAGCGCTACCTGAGAAAAAGAGCTTAATTTCAAAAATTTTGTTCTCCTACTAACTAGTAGGAGAATTATGTCTTGACATTTCACATTTTTTTTTATTTCCTACAATTGCGGCTGAATAATGTTGCTAATGAAATAAAAAAAAAACTCCGGGTCGCTTTTTCAGTAGACGCACTCTAATTGTTATTATTCAATATATCAAATTGGCTCATACCAGAAAGGTATGCGACCTACTCACTCTCAGGCAGGTATTAGTACGAGAGAGTGGTCAAACACAAATGACAAACAATTAATAATGCTCGTTGGTAGTCCATTATCTTCGTTGCATTCCAGATTACGGGGCTGTTCCAGCTTATCACCCATACGAGTTTAACGCCCTTTGTTCGAGGATTAAATATCTCAGGGTAAGCCACCTTTAACAATAGAGTGTCTGGGAATATTTTGTTCAGATGGATGGATTACGGTAGCAACTGAAATCCTTGAAGGGTCGGCCTATAATCTTTTGCTAGTATCTTTTTCATTCTTCTGAATACGGACCTTAAGTGTTGCCGTACTTGTACGCAAATTGAATCGAAGATATACATACTGAGACTAAAGTTTTAGTTTTATATAAGATCCACGATTCACCGCGATCGCATGGTTTTTACGACATCACACAACTCTATTGATTTATAATATTATGTAAGGTTATATCAACTAGAAATAACTTATATTCTCCAGCTAATCGGTGATACTTCTGGGGACATGGATTGGATTCCGAAAGGGAAGCTAGTGACCCCGAAACGAAGGCAAATAAGGAACGGGATGGGGTTTAGTCAATAAAAGTCTTACAGCGGGAGGGCCCTCCCGCTCTACACCAGAGAGGGAGAAGTCATTCTGATGATTACTCATTTGAAAAAAGAAAAAAATAGCTAATTTGCGATGAAAAACGCATTAAAATCTATTGCTTTGTTTAGAAGAAAAACGCAGTCCGCCACGAAAAGCGACTTCATTTCAAAATATTCAACATATTTTCTAGTTCGAAGAATCTACGACACTACAGGGAATAAAACAAAATTGAAATAGAATACGCGTTATTATTTACAAGCATGGAATTGGTTGTTGAGTGTAAACAGGTTTTTCAGTTTCATACGTTTAACTGAAAATGGATTTTGATGATAGGTTTTTCCCAATTCCAGTAAATCGATTTTATCTGCAAATGCTGCTGCTAGTTCTGATGAGAATACAATTTGATTTTGATTCGAAATATGGATTCATATAAAACTTCGTTAAGTGCGAGTGGGAATTGTTGTGATTCCGAAATCGAGCAAAAGACGCCGACCAAATAATGTTTCTTGAAAGGAAATGTCTTTTAATTTCTAACTTTATTTTAATTTCATAAATTCTAGTTTGTGGTGGTTATACAGTCCTGCAGGCCAAAAACAGCTGTACCGGCTTGCCAGAACAAGAGAGAGAAAGGTGAGGGATGTTTGTCAGGTAAAATGTGTAAAGAATGAAGCTGGAGTGGTTCTATCGGATGATGAAAATATCAAAAAGAGGTGGAAGGACTATTTTGAAAGATTGATGAATGAGGAGAATGATTGGAGTGGCATTTTAGAAAGCAAACCAGTGAATGTGGGGTTAGTGAGAATGATTAGTATAGACGAAGTCAGAATAGCAGTGAGTGGAATGAAGAATGGTAAGGCCATTGGTCCTGATGGAATACCTGTTGAAGTGTGGAAGTTATTGCGGATGGATGGATGGGCGTGGTTAGCTTTATTTTTCAATAAGTTGTTGCGGGAAGAAGCCATACCTGACGATTGGTGCAACAGTTCCTTGGTGCCCATCTATAAAAACAAAGGTGATGTGCTGGACTGCAACAATTATAGAGGAATAAAGCTAATGTCACACACTATGAAAGCTTGGGAGAAAGTTATTGAGAGGCGGTTGAGAGAAGAGAGTGAAATTTCACAGAACCAGTTTGGTTTTATGCCTGGTCGGGGTACAACGGATGCCATTTTTGCTATACGCCAGTTGTGCGAGAAATACAGAGGTGCACATAAAAACTTGCACATGGTATTCGTTGACCTCGAAAAGGCATACGACCGGGTACCTCGTGAGGTTCTGTGGTGGGCCCTTAAGGAGAAAGGTGTGCCTGGGAAGTATGTGCAATTGATCCGGGCTATGTACAGTCGCTGCAGTACTCAAGTCCGGTCTACAGTGGGCACCAGTGGCAGCTTCAATGTGGCGGTCGGCTTACATCAAGGGTCGGCTCTCAGCCCTTACCTCTTCCTGCTGATAATCGACGCTTTGACGTTAGACATCCAGGAAGAGGCCCCTTGGTGTATGCTGTTTGCCGACGACATTGTGCTGGTTGCTGAGAGTGGCCTGGAGGTCCAGAGCAGATTGGAGATGTGGTGGCATAGACTGGAGAGTGTGGGCCTGAAATTGAGTAGAACCAAGACGGAGTACTTGTTCTGCGATTTCGGCGGTCTCTCCAATTCTGTGCCCTTAGCTCTCGCCGGAACGCCTATACCAATCTGTTCCGACTTTCGGTACCTTGGGTCGCTTGTCCAAGGGAATGGTGAGGTAGACCGGGACGTAACACATCGGATCAACGCAGGATGGATGAAATGACGACAGGTCACGGGAACAACCTGCGACCCACGGATGCCCCTCAAGCTGAAGGGTAAAATTTACAAGTCCGTAATAAGACCTGTCGTACTGTATGGATCAGAATGTTGGGCTGTGAAAAAGACGGATGAAAAAAGATTGCATGTAGCGGAGATGAGAATGTTGAGATGGATGTGTGGTGTGACGAGAATGGATAAAGTGAGAAATGAGTATATTAGAGGAAGTTTGAAAGTGGCACCAGTGACTGAAAAGGAAATCGTTTGTCTTGGTATGGTCATGTAAAGAGGAGGGATGAAACACATGTTACGAAAGTGGTTATGAATTTACATGTGGACGGATGGAGAGGAAGAGAGAGACCAAAGAAAAGATGGATGGATTGTGTGAGGACTGATATGAAAGAAAAGGGAGTTGATGATAGCATGACGGGTGATAGGACAGAATGGAAGAAAAAAACATGTTGCGCCGACCCCAAATAATGTGGGATAAGGGCAGGAAGAAGAAGAAGGTGGTTATAGAAATAAACATTCAGTCAAAGTTTCAACTCTCTAAGTTTTATGACATACAGCAAGCTTACATAACAATAGACAGACGGACTAACGGACGGACAGACGGACAGCGGAGGCGTAGTAATGGGGTAGGTTACTGTCCTCACCTTCGGGTACGGAACCTCAAACATAGGTATGTTGAACATATTTTTTTTAAATATAGAGTTCTGCTACGACCATCATCGTCATCATCATCATCTCAGCCGAAAGACGTCCGCTGCTCGACATAGGCATCCCCCAAGCGTCACCACAACGACGGGTCCTGTGCGTCTCGCATCCATTCGATTTCCGCGACCCTCGACAGGTCGTCGGTCCACCTGGCCGCCTTGGCCGCTACTCAAGAACCTTCCGTCCCCATCCAATTCCATCATTATTTATTAAATGTAGATGAGGGCAAGGTTTCATTGCGGTGGAATGGGGACCGCTTGCCATTGTGGGCTGCTACGTGTCTCCCAACATTTCACTCACCGAATTTGAGAGATATCTGGACGGGGTTTTTTTTTTCTGATAGGGGAATCATCAGAATGACTTCCCCCGCTCTTGGGCGGAGCGTGAGGGCGTGTCAGACTCTTACTGACTAAACCCCTACCCCTTCGTTCTGGGGGGGACTCGGTTCAACCTTTAGGAATACCACGTGTTCCCCTCAGAGGCCTCGGCCCTGCCGGGCCCCTACAGTTTGCTGACATCTCCTTGAGGCGCGCGTGGAACAGAACGACGCGCCGTTGACGACTGGGCTCGGTCCAGATTATTTCCAGACTGCCGGACAGCGAGCTACCCAGTGCTCGCCGTCCGCGAACCCGCGCCTACGCTGGTCGGAAATCGGGATCGGGATCTCGGCGGCGGCGGCGTGAGGACCGTTCCCTCATGCGCTCGCGGTCAGCAGCCTCCTTCACGAGCATTACTGCTTCGCAGAAGGAGGCGACCGCATGCCAACCCTCCTCGCTCCGGCCATGGCCTGAACCAGGGCCCGGCGCGAGAGGTCGCCGCTCCCGATAGCCTCCACGAGGACACGGCGGTGCTACGCCCAAGCGGGGCACACTTCTGCCGTGTGCTCTACCGTGTCCTCCGGGCGGTCCACACAGTGGCGACACCCGGGCGTCCTCTCCTGCTTGATTTGATGCAGGAACCTCCCGAACTTACCGTGTCCGGTGAGGACCTGCGTCATACGGAAAGAGAGGACGCCGTGACCTCTTTCCAACCACTCCTCAAAAAGGGGCCTAACCGCCTCAATGACGGCGTACCCAGCACTGGGTTGCGACAGCCGCAGTCGCCATGCCTCCCTGAGATCCCGCCGGAACTCTGTCCGCCATGCCGCGACTTGTCGCGGCAGCATCTGGACGGAGTTGCGAATTGTATTCAGTACGAATGCTCACCTCATCCGGTGCTCGTCTTGGGTGATTTCAACGCTCTCTCCAGAGCTTGGGGAAATACCTGGGATAGTCCGAGGGGACGCGTGATACAAGATTGGGCGGCAACGTTAGATCTCAGACTTCTAAATCGGGGGTCAGTGTCCACATGCGTTAGGCGGTAGGGGGAGTCGATTGTGGGGGTCTCCTTGTGCTTGTCACATGGAGTCGGAGTGGAGAATGGCGGAGGATATTGTCACACTATCACATCACATCACTTTCGATGTGACACTACGCGCTACCGACAGCCCGAGCCGTCTAGGTTCCAACCCACCGGCGCGACCCTTAAGCGGCTCGATCGTGACATGCTCGTTGTAGCTGCTAACGTCGTGGCATGGCCAGAAGATATTCGTTCCCCGGGGATTTCACCCGTTCCAGAGGAAGAGGCGGCTTGGTTCCGGGACAAGGTGACGTCCCTGACTACTGGAAAAAAAAACAGATGCGCCCTGCGTTCTGGTGTGGCTTACTGGTGGTCGGAGAATATTACGCAGGTACGCGAATCTGCCGTCTGAGGGCGCGAGGTCAGTTTCAGCGCCATGGATCCGAGGCTGCTGGAAAGAGTTATAACAACTCTTTTTCCGGTAGTCAGGGACAGTACTTCGTCGCACCTGCCACCCTCGGATTAGTCCGATGAGTTTTTTTTTTTTTTTTTCTGGTAGGGGAATCATCAGAATGACTTCCCCCGCTCTTGGGCGGAGCGGGAGGGCGTGTCAGACTTTTACTGACTAAACCCCTACCCCGTTCCTTCGTTGCCTTCGTTCTGGGGGGGACTCGGTATCAACCGTTAGGAATACCACATGTTCCCCCCAGAGGCTTCGGCCCTACCGGGCCCCTACAGTTTGCTGACATCTCCTTGAGGCGCGCGTGGAACAGAACGCGCCGTTGACGACTGGGCTCGGTCCAGATTATTTCCAGACTGCCGGACGGCGAGCTACCCAGTGCTCGCCGTCCGCGAACCCGCGCCTACGGTGGTCGGAAATCGGGATCGGGATCTCGGCGGCGGCGGCGTGAGGACCGTTCCCTCACGCGCTCGCGGTCAGCAGCCTCCTTCACGAGCATTACTGCTTCGCAGAAGGAGGCGACCGCATGCCAACCCTCCTCGCTCCGGCCATGGCCTGAACCAGGGCCCGGCGCGAGAGGTCGCCGCTCCCGATAGCCTCCACGAGGACACGGCGGTGCTACGCCCAAGCGGGGCACACTTCTGCCGTGTGCTCTACCGTGTCCTCCGGGCGGTCCACACAGTGGCGACACCCGGGCGTCCTCTCCTGCTTGATTTGATGCAGGAACCTCCCGAACTTACCGTGTCCGGTGAGGACCTGCGTCATACGGAAAGAGAGGACGCCGTGACCTCTTTCCAACCACTCCTCAAAAAGGGGCCTAACCGCCTCAATGACGGCGTACCCAGCACTGGGTTGCGACAGCCGCAGTCGCCATGCCTCCCTGAGATCCCGCCGGAACTCTGTCCGCCATGCCGCGACTTGTCGCGGCAGCATCTGGACGGAGTTGCGAATTGTATTCAGTACGAATGCTCACCTCATCCGGTGCTCGTCTTGGGTGATTTCAACGCTCTCTCCAGAGCTTGGGGAAATACCTGGGATAGTCCGAGGGGACGCGTGATACAAGATTGGGCGGCAACGTTAGATCTCAGACTTCTAAATCGGGGGTCAGTGTCCACATGCGTTAGGCGGTAGGGGGAGTCGATTGTGGGGGTCTCCTTGTGCTTGTCACATGGAGTCGGAGTGGAGAATGGCGGAGGATATTGTCACACTATCACATCACATCACTTTCGATGTGACACTACGCGCTACCGACAGCCCGAGCCGTCTAGGTTCCAACCCACCGGCGCGACCCTTAAGCGGCTCGATCGTGACATGCTCGTTGTAGCTGCTAACGTCGTGGCATGGCCAGAAGATATTCGTTCCCCGGGGATTTCACCCGTTCCAGAGGAAGAGGCGGCTTGGTTCCGGGACAAGGTGACGTCCCTGACTACTGGAAAAAAAAACAGATGCGCCCTGCGTTCTGGTGTGGCTTACTGGTGGTCGGAGAATATTACGCAGGTACGCGAATCTGCCGTCTGAGGGCGCGAGGTCAGTTTCAGCGCCATGGATCCGAGGCTGCTGGAAAGAGTTATAACAACTCTTTTTCCGGTAGTCAGGGACAGTACTTCGTCGCACCTGCCACCCTCGGATTAGTCCGATGAGTTGGGCATCACTGAAAGTGAACTGGATCGAGCTGTAAGACGTATAAGTGCTCGTAATACCGCACCGGGCCCGGATGGCATTCCTGGCGGGACGTGAGTTCTGGTTATGGATGCTCTAGGGGATCGCCTAAGACAGCTGTTTAAGTAATAGCTGTCTCTGTTCAGGCGTGTTTCCTACCGACTGGAAGGTGGCTGGACTGGTCTTGTTGAGAAAAGAGGGCAGGGATTCAGAGTTGCCCTCTGCGTACCGTCCCATTTGCTAGCTCGATGAGGTCTCCAAGCTGTTCGAAAGAATAATTGCCGAGAGGCTCGTCAAGCACCTGTCGCGTGTTCGTCCTGACCTTGTAGATAGCCAGTATGGTTTCCAACAGCGCTCTACTGTCGACGCAATTCTACGTGTTCGCTCACTGTCGGAGCAGGTAGTGTCCCAAGAAGTTTAAATATCGTCAAGGCTTTTAACTCTTTGCCCTGGAATGCGATTAGAGCAGCACTTGTATACCACAGACTGCCGCCTTACCTGCAGCGCATCATCTGGGATTACTTACGAGGCCGGCACATTCGCTATGTGAGCTGGAACGGTACCGTTCATCGGAGGAACACAACATGTGTACTGTAGGGGTCGGTTTTAGGTCCTCTCTTGTGGGACCTTGCATACAATGTGGTCCTTTTTTTTTTTTTTTGTTATCGAGGGGAAACCTTCAAAAGGCGCCCGGACTTTGGGGATAAGTCCGGGGAGTGTGGGATTTTTACCTCACTAAAACCACCCCGGTGATCACCATCAGCACATGGAGGGGGCACCGTTCCCTCTTAAAAGACCAATTCCGGAAACCCCCTCGGTGCAACGCCTGTTAAGGCACATCCCTAGGGAGACTGTACAGAAGTCTCCCCTTAGCCTCATTGTGCACGGCGGCACGTGATCACTGTGCCACCGTCTTCCCTGGAATCACTTGCTAGGCGAACAGAGTCCCCACTCTGAGCGCCCATGATTCCAAAGTCCCACCTACGTTAGATGATGCAAGCGGGGTTTCGGCGTGTTAGGCATCGAGGCGGTTGCTTCCCCGACGCCTTCTTCTCCGAGTGGGATCGGCCCTTTCGCGATCCCGCTCGGCTGCCTCCTTCTGGACCATCACGGTCTCACAGAAGGATGCAACTTCCTTCCAGTTTTCTGGCTCCGCCAGCATAGCCCTCACTACTGCTGCCAGAGATAGATCTTGCCCGATCCTAGCGACCAAAACTCCGCGTTCAGTGGCCCACGCTGGGCACTCTTCCAGCGTGTGCTGTGCAGAATCCATGGCTCCTCCACAATGGTGGCAATTTGTCGTGGCTTCTCGCCCAATCTTATTTAGGTACTGACCAAAGCACCCGTGCCCGGTCAGTATCTGAGTGAGTCTGTAGGAGATGCGCTCCTTTCTTGTCAGCCAGGCTTCGAAGTGCGGCAGGACGGCTTCGACAACGCGCTTGCACGAGAATTGCGGCTGCTGTAGCCGCTCGCGCCACCTCTCGAGCGCGTGTCGCCGTTCCTGCCGCCTCAGCCTTACTATAACTATACCCGGCACGCTATTGCCACTTTGGCGTATGTCGCGAATCCGGTTATAAACCCGTGCGTCCATATCCGCCAGGATGTCCAGTGGCGGAAAGCGTGCCAGGAGAGTTGCCGCCTCGAAGGATACAGTTCGGTATCCACGTGCGATTCGAATGGCCATTTTCCGCTGCAGACTATTAATTTTCGCCCTGCAGCGGCGGACACCTGAGAGTCTGTTTGACCACACAGGTGCCCCATAAAGGACCATTGATCGCACAACACCCGCGTAGAGGCGGCGAACTTCTTCACGAGGGCCCCCGAGGTTGGGCAGTAGCCTTTGTAAAGCACCAACTGCTTTACCAACGCGGGGAACCAGGCGCTCGAAGTGCTCTTCGAAGCCCCACCGACCGTCCAGAGTTAGACCAAGATACTTTATGTATCGACCCACCTGAACTTGCGCATCTCCAACTGTCACTGATGAGCTGGGTGGCTCTCTGGTTCTCGGCAGTTTGTGAAACCAAAGTGCCTCAGTTTTATGAGGCGCTATCTCCAAACCCAGCCCGCGAATCGAAGCCACGACTTTTGCCACACCAAGCTCAGAAAGCTGGATGGTCTCGTCGAATGTTTCCCCACCGGCTAATACCAGGGTATCGTCTGCATAGCAAACGATATTTACGCCTATGGGGAGCTCAACACGCAGGACCACATCATATGCAAGGTCCCACAAGAGAGGGCCTAAAACCGACCCCTGCGGAACCCCACACGTTATCTCCCTCCGATGAACGGTACCGTCCCGGCTCACATAACGAATGTGCCGGTCGCGCAAGTAATCCCAAATGATGCGCTGCAGGTAAGGTGGCACTCTATGATATACAAGTGCCGCTCTAATCGCATTCCAGGGCAAAGAGTTAAAGGCGTTGACGATATCCAAACTTACCGCCAACGCGACTCCACCCTGGGACACTACCTGCTCCGACAGCGAGCGAACGCGTAGAATTGCGTCGACAGTGGAGCGCTGCCGTCGGAAACCATACTGGCTGTCAGCAAGATCAGGACCATCACGCGACAGGTGCTCGACGAGCCTCTCGGCAATTATTCTTTCGAATAGTTTGGAGACCTCGTCGAGCAAGCAAATGGGACGGTACGCAGAGGGAGACTCTGAATCCCTGCCTTCTTTCCTCAACAAGACCAATCCAGCCTCCTTCCAGTCAGTAGGGAACACGCCCGAATAGAGACAGCTGTTAAACAGCTGTTTTAGGCGATCCCCTAGAGCATCCATAGCCAGAACCCACGCCCGGCCAGGAATACCATCCGGGCCTGGTGCGGTATTACGAGCCCCCATGGGTCTTACAGCTCGGTCTAGTTCGCCTTCAGTAATCCCCAGCTCGTCGGACCAATCCGAGGGTGGCAAAAGCGACGAAGGACTGTCCCTTACTGCTGGAAAAAGCGTTGTTATAACTCTCTCCAGCAGTGTCGGATCCATGGTTTCCGTAATGGGGGGGATCCAGGGACGTAATTTAGTCATGACCAATTTATATGGTCTACCCCATGGATCCCTGTCCAGCCCTTCGAGAAGCTCTCTCCAAGACCTTGATCTGGCATCCGCAATTGCGTGTTGGAGCTCCATTGTCGCCTCCCGGTACGCTCTATAAGCTGTAGCTATTTGCTCATCTGAAGCTCTTGGTTGACGTCTTCGTCGAATGCGCTGGTATTGGCGTCGCGACTTTAGACAACAAACCCGCAATTGCGTGAGGTCTTCCGACCACCAGTAAGCCGCTCCTGGACGCTGGGCGCCTTTGATTCGGGGCATGGAGACGTCACAAATCGACGTCATCTGGTCCCGGAACCAAGCCGCTTCTTCCTGTGGATCGCGTGAGGTACTCATGGTAAGAACATTTTCTGGCCACGCCGCGACGTTAGCAGCTGCAACGAGCATATCTCGATTAAGCCGCTTCAGGGCCCAACGTCGCGCCGGCGGATTAGAACCTAGACGGCTTGGGCTATCGGTGGGTCGTATTGTTACATCAAAAATGATGTGGCGATGATCGGACAGTGTGACCATTTCCTCTGCAACTCTCCATTCCGACACCATGCGGACAGCAGGAGGAGTCCCCCAGGAGAGATCCACGATCGACTCCCCCTGCCACCTAACGCATGTTGAGACTGACCCCCGATTTAAAAGTCGGAGGTCAAGCGTTGCTGCCCAGTTTTGTATGGCGCGACCCCTGGGGGTGTCCCTGGTATTCCCCCAAGCTCTGGAGTGAGCGTTGAAATCACCCAACACGAGCACCGGACGAGGAGAGCATTTGTATTGAATGCAATTCGCAACCCCGTCCAGATATCTCTCAAACTCGGTGAGGGAAATATTGGGTGACACGTAGCAACCCACAATGGCCAGAGATCCCCATTCCACAGCAACGAAACCTTGCCCCCTGCCTAGTAGGCAGCAGTGAATCCGACCGCTTCCACCAGCCCAATAAATGGCAACAGAATCCACGGTATCTTGGAACCAGCGAGGATGATCTCGAAGGCCGTAGGGTTCTGCTACTACCGCCAAGGCAACTGACCACTCCGCAACAGTCTGCAGAAAAAGGTTCTGCGCGCTGCGGCAGTGGTTCAGGTTGCACTGAAGAACTTTCAAGGCTGGGAAGGCGAGGTGTCAATGTCCTCCGCTGGGCCCGCATTCAGTGATGCCGGCACCAATCCTTGTGTTGTAGTAGGGGCATGCAAGGGCCGCTTTTTGCGCGGAGCGCATTTCTTGCCTCCCAGCCGATGATCCGCTGGAAGACCTTGGTCCGCGCATAGCGGGCACCGCATGGTCGGTGCCGTGCACTCTCTAGCTTTGTGAGCACCCCCGCAAGCGTAACACTGCGTACTTCGATCAACAGAACTAGTGCACTGGCAGCGGACATGCCCGGGCTCGAGGCAACGGAAGCACATCATTCGACGCGCACCCAAGACCTGGACCCTTACTGCCGTCCATCCTAAGCGCATACACTTGTCAGACGCCAGTTTTTTTATCGTCGCCAGTGGAGCACGGACCCAAACGTGCCCAAGAGAAGCAGGTGGACGACGAATTTCCCCCACTTTTACATCCGCAATAGAACAGCCGCCCACCATGGCAATGGCAGCTGCTACTTCATCAGGCGTGACGGCATCATCGAGATCTAGGATTCTTGCCTCCGCTCTTTTGATTGGGCGTGAAATCTTTACGTCGGAATCGGTAAAAACTTCCCGCATACGGCTGGCTAGACTATCAGCCATACGAGAAGATTCGGTTCCAGCGACAGTAACAATAATTCCGCCATCAGCAGCCCTCTTTTGGCGGACGGTGTCGATTCCAAGATCGGCCAGACAGATTTGCTGCCTCAACGTAAACATGACCTCGCCGAGTTTGACAGATGAACCCTCTCTTACCGAAACAGTAATAGCTGCTGTGGTGGGAACCCTAGGCAGTTTCACTGTCTGATTTTTCTTCTGGGCACTTGCTTGCGGGACAAATTGGGCATTTTTGGTTTTCCTCCCCACCACAGTGGTCCAAGTTTCTTTTTCAGTCCTCGCTGTATCGAGTAAAGTCTGTGAAGTCTGAGTCGGTACCGCAGACACGGCGGGCAAATCCGCCACTGGAGCCACAACTTTGAGTTTCCCCTTTCTCTTCCCCTTCTTCTTGGTGGGGTTAGGGTCT
This sequence comes from Mythimna separata, assembly GCA_030763345.1. Taxonomy (NCBI): domain Eukaryota; kingdom Metazoa; phylum Arthropoda; class Insecta; order Lepidoptera; family Noctuidae; genus Mythimna; species Mythimna separata. The sequence goes on along the minus strand of CM061167.1, from coordinate 11,259,257 downwards.
AGACCACGTTCGGCAGTTGTCTGCACTTGAGCAACCGATGACGAGGCTTTCTTAGTATCAGTAGCGAGTGGCGGACGCAAAGGCTTCTCAGGAGGCAACCTTTTCTCCAAAGCCGCTAGTTTAGCATCTACCATGCCTCCAATCTCGAGAGCTATTGAACGTCGAAACTGAGCTTCCGACTCATCCGACCGACTGAGACCTCCGACCGTTGCAGTGGTGTAATTATACCCCATTGGAGAAGCTGCCACGGTAGAGCTCACCAAAACTTCGCCCTTACGACTAAGCAGACTAACCTGCTTTGTAAGGTTTTCAACCTGCACCTGAAGACTGGTAAGGCGAGCCTTTAGGTCAGCATTCTCGGTTTCCAGCCTCTCCACGTTGACTTCAATGGCTGATCGCGTGGCCAGCTCAGCAACTGCGGCTTGCACAGTCACTGCCGCCAACTTGAGGTTGGCGGCAGTGACTATGTGATTATATACAATGTGGTCCTGCGTGTCGAGCTCCCCATAAGTGTAAATATCGTTTGCTATGCAGACAATACCTTGGTGTTGGCCGATGGAGACACATTTTATGAGACAATCCAACTTACTGAGCGTGGTGTAGCAAAAGTCGTGGCTTTGATTCGAGAGCTTTGGAGATAGCGCCTCATAAAACTGAGGCGCTCCGGTTTCACAAACTGCCGAGGACCAAAAGACACCCAGCTCATCAGTGACAGTAAGAAAAGCGCAAGTCCAGGTGGTAAAGTATCTTGGCCTAACTATGGACAGTCGGTGGGGCTTCGAAGAGCACTTCGAGTGCCTGATCTCCATGTTGGTAAAGCAGTAGGTGTTTTGCGTAGGCTGTTGCCCAACCTCGGGGGCCCACGTGAAGAAGTTCACCGTCTGTATGCGGTTGTTGCGCCAAGTGCCAATCAATGGTTAAACAAACTTTCAGGTGTCAGTCGCTGCAGGACAAAAATTAATAGTCTGCAGCGGATTATAGTAGTAAGGCTGAGGCGGCAGGAACGGCGATACGTGCTCGAGAGGTGGTGCGAGCGGCTACAGTAGCCGCAAATCTCGTGCAAGCGCGTTGTCGAAGTCGTCCTGCCGCACTTCGAAGCCTGGCTGACAAGAAAGGAGCGCATCTCTTACAGGCTCACTCAGATGCTGAGCGGGCACGGGTACTTTGGTCAGAGCCTAAATAGGATTGGGCAAGAGGCCACGACGAATTGCCACCATTGCGGAGGTTTTTTTTTTTTTTTTTTTATGGTAGGGGAATCATCAGAATGACTTCCCCCGCTCTTGGGCGGAGCGGGAGGGCGTGTCAGACTTTTACTGACTAAACCCCTACCCCGTTCCTTCGTTGCCTTCGTTCTGGGGGGGACTCGGTATCAACCGTTAGGAATACCACATGTTCCCCCCAGAGGCTTCGGCCCTACCTGGCCCCTACAGTTTGCTGACATCTCCTTGAGGCGCGCGTGGAACAGAACGCGCCGTTGACGACTGGGCTCGGTCCAGATTATTTCCAGACTGCCGGACAGCGAGCTACCCAGTGCTCGCCGTCCGCGAACCCGCGCCTACGGTGGTCGGAAATCGGGATCGGGATCTCGGCGGCGGCGGCGTGAGGACCGTTCCCTCACGCGCTCGCGGTCAGCAGCCTCCTTCACGAGCATTACTGCTTCGCAGAAGGAGGCGACCGCATGCCAACCCTCCTCGCTCCGGACCATGGCCTGAACCAGGGCCCGGCGCGAGAGGTCGCCGCTCCCGATAGTCTCCACGAGGACACGGCGGTGCTCCGCCCAAGCGGGGCACACTTCTACCGTGTTCTCCACCGTGTCCTCCGGGCGGTCCACACAGTGGCGACACCCGGGCGTCCTCTCCTGCTTGATTCGATGCAGGAACCTCCCGAACTTACCGTGTCCGGTGAGGACCTGCGTCATACGGAAAGAGAGGACGCCGTGACCTCTTTCCAACCACTCCTCAAAGAGGGGCCTAACCGCCTCAATGACGGCGTGCCCAGCACTGGGTTGCGACAGTCGCAGTCGCCATGCCACCCTGAGATCCCGCCGGAACTCTGTCCGCCATGCCGCGACTTGTCGCGGCAGCGGAGTTTCGCCCCGGCGTTGCATCTCCACGCGCAAATCGTGCATGCGTGCAAGGACTGTTGCCTCCAGATCCCACGGTGGCAGGCCAGCGAGGAGGCTCGCCGCTTCGCGGGAGATCGTGCGGTATCCCCGCACCATCCGGATGGCCATGACCCTCTGGCAAGCGTTCAGCTTGGCCGCCGGTCGCTTACCTAGCGACAGCGCCCAAACCGGCGCCCCGTAAAGGGCCATGGACCGAACGATCCCCGCGTAGAGCTTCCGGCAGGGGGCGTCTGGACCCCCTAGGTTGGGCAGGAGCCGCTTCAGAGCGGCCCCAGACCTGTCCAGTTTGGGGGCCAAACGTCGGAAATGCTCCTCGAAAGTCCACCGGCTGTCGAGGACGAGTCCCAGGTACTTCATCGCCGACCCGACGCCGATGTGGACCCCCCCTACCGTTATTTGGGAACCCGGAGGTGGCGCGTACCGAGGGCCATGAAAGCACATGGCCTCGGACTTGTGCAATGCCACCTTGAGTCCCAGTTGCTGGATCCTCTCCACGACTGTCGCAACCCCGCGTGTCGCTGTTTCGGCCGCCGCCTGGTACGACTCTCCCCGCGCCAGGACCAGCGTGTCGTCTGCGTAGCAGACCACGCTGAACCCGTCGGGGAGGTCGCCGCGCAGCACGTAGTCGTATCCGATGTTCCACAGGGGCGGTCCTAGTACCGATCCCTGCGGAACACCGCACGACATCTCTCGCCGTCTCCACTCTCCCTGGTGACCGGGATAGATGATGAACCTATCCGACAGGTAGGCCTCGATCACACGACGGAGGTAGGCGGGCACCTCGTGATACCGAAGTGCCGCCCCGATGCAACTCCAGGGCAGGGAGTTGAAGGCATTGGCGATGTCCAAAGACACCGCCAAGACGACCCTGCCCCGAGACACCGCATCCCCCGTCGTGAGAGCCCTCACGCGCATGATGGCGTCCACCGTGGAACGCCCCCTGCGAAAGCCGAACTGGCCGTCCGAAAGGTCCGGCCCCACCCGCGCAAGATGCCCGACGAGGCGGTCTGCAATTACTCTTTCAAAGAGTTTGCCCACCTCGTCGAGCAGCACAATGGGCCGGTACGCGGACGGAGAGTCCGCGGGGCGCCCCGGCTTCGCAATGAGGACCAGTTTCCCGGTCTTCCAGCGACGGGGAAACTGTCCTCTCTCCATGCATGCGCTAAAGAGCCCTCGCAATCGAGACCCGAGAGCCTCCATGGCCAGGACCCATACCCTGCCGTGCACGCCGTCGGGTCCTGGGGCGGTGTTCTTGAAACTGAGTCTTCGTACCACCGCCCTCATCTCTACCTCGGTCACCTCTGGAGCGTCGTCCTCGTCGTCGCTGCTGTGGTCCGCTACGGGTACCGCAGGTGGCGGAGCCATGAGCGGGGGAGAGTGTTCCCCTCGCTCAGGGAACAGATTGGCCACCACACCCTCCACAACTTGGGGCCGGAGACTCTGAGTCAGGGGGGGAGCCCATGGGCGGAGTTTGTCCCGCACCACCTGGTAAGGGCGTCCCCATGGGTCCCTGTTCAGAGTCCCCAGCCACACATTGCGGGCCTCCAACTTGGCCCGCTTCACCTCTGTTCGGAGGGTGCGCCTTGCCGCTCTGTACCCCTCGTAAAGCTCCGCCTCCCTGGCCTCCGCATCCGGCGGTCGGGTGCGGCGCCTGCGGAACCTGGCGTACCGGCGTCGCGCGGCGGTGCACGCCTCGCGCAGAGCCGCAATCTCCGGCGACCACCAGTACACCTGGCGCCGAGCACGTCCTGGATGGACTCGGGGCATCGCCTCGTCGCAGATTTGCGACATGGCCTCCTGGAACCACTCTGCCTCAGGGTCAATTTCGACAGGCCTGTCCGGTGCTTGCACCCAGGCCTGTACCCTCGCGGCTTCCAGGAGAGCGTCCCGGTCCATCTGCCTCAGCGCCCACCGCGGACACCATTGCGGAGGTGCTATAGATTCCGCACAGCACACGCTGGAAGAGTGTCGAGCGTGTGAGTCTTGGTTGCCCGCATCGGGCAAGATTTATAGAGATAAATCTAGCATAGCCCTCACTACTGCTGGCCTCTGCCAGCAGTAGTGAGGGCTATGCTAGTGGAGCCAGAAAACTGGAAGGAAGCTTTCTGTGAGACCGTAATGATCCAGTAGGAGACGGCTGAGCGGGATCGTGAAAGGGCCGATCCCACTCAGAAAAGAAGGCATCGAGCTTAGGGGGCAACCGCCTCGCTGCCTAACACGCCGAAACCCCGCTTACATCATCCAATGTAGGTGGGACTTTGGAACCACGGGCACTCAGAGTGGGGACTCTGCTCGCTCATCGAGTGATTCCAAGGAAGACGGTGGCACAGTTATCACGTGCCGCCGGGCACAATGGGGCTAGGGGAGACCGTTGTACAGACTGCCCTAATAGGCGTTGCACAGAGGGGGTTCCGAAATGTTCTTTTAAGATGGAACGTCGCTCCCTCTATATGCTAATGGTGATCACCGGGGTGGTTTTAGTGAGGTAAAAATCCCACACTTCCTGGATTTATCCCCAGAGTCCGGGCGCCTATTGAAGATTTCGCCCCAAAAACAAAAAAATAAAGTAGGTACATAAGAATGCTGTTATTCGACCGACTGTTCTTGTAGATTCTCGTACAATGCTACCTAGCCGCAGTAACCTACGAGTATTAAATTTGCGAAGGAAATCGGGGTCACTTGATAAAAGACGTTTATTCGGTAAACGGTCGTAAATAACACTTTTACACCTGAGTGCCTACTTGTGTTTTAAAAAGTAACGAGTGATGACAATCTCACAAATATCTATCTGATTATCCTTTTTCAAAAGGATAAAACTGGGCAAGTGCGAGTCGAACTCGCGCACTGAGGGTTCCGTACCAACTTACGAGTACTAATGAAAATAGTTCAACTCTTCCTAAAATAATCCGAATTGCCTTTATTTTTTCTTGTGACGGACAAACGGACAGCAAAGCCTAGTGATCCTGTAAGGGTAAAGGAGTAAAGAGTAAGGGTCTTCCTTTTGATGTACGGAACGCTAAAAAACTAAAAACCTTTGAATCAAGTATTTTTTCTTCCGTTTAACATACCTATATAACAGTCCATGGGGAATAGATTCACAAACTGCACTAGGAAGCCTCCTGCAAGATAAACAGAACGCACTAAGTTGATTAACTTGCTTAGTTAAGCGCTCTCGAATAATTACGGTAATTTCATTATAGCCTAAGAGCCTGTGCCTGCCAGATTTGCATCATTTCGTTAGGTTGGTTTCTAAAACGAAAACCCGGGAACCTGGAACGAACTCAAAGAAGGAACGGGGTGGGGTTTAGTCAGTAAAAGTCTGACACGCCTTCTTGTTCTGCCCAAGTACGGGAGAAGTCATCCTCTTGCAGATTAAACCCCACCCAGTTCCTTCGTTGCCTTCAGCGCCTTTGGTGCCTGGTATACCGGCGCTACACGCGTCGCGCATTGCCGCAATCTCCGGCGACCACCAGTATATCTGGCGCCGAGCGCATCCTGGACAGACTCGGGGCATCGTCTCGTCGGAAAGCGACATGGCCTCCTGGGGAATACCATCTGGCCCACTAGCTTTATTTACGTCTAGACGACACAGTGCTCTCAGAACTTCTTTTTTCCTTATACGGACCTCGGGCATCGAGGTGCCGCAGTGAGGTAGAGTCGGTGGAGTAGAACTGCCAGTGTCAAGACGTGAATTGTGGGCGAAGAGAGATGCAAAGAGACCTGCTTTCTCTCTCGCCGTATGAGCCAGTGTTCCATCTGGCCTAACCAGCGGAGGCAATTTGAGCCGACAGGAGTTCACTTTGACTGACTTGGCAAGGGTCTAGAATGCTCTGCTTCCGGCTGGCTGTGCAGAGAGCTTACGCTTTTCAGCTTCTGCACAATCGGCGTTGAACCAAGGGCGAGCCGAGAAACCGATGGGTACGTCACTATAAGTGATGTAGTACTCCATAGCTTGACGCACCACATCGGATATAGCTTCCGCACAGCTCGACGGATCTTTCGAAGAGAAGCAGACCTGCTGCCAAGGATAAGACGCAAAGAAGTGCCGCATCTCATCCCAATCTGCTGGCTTGTAACGCCACATTCACCGTTCTCCGCGTAAGTCGCAGTCAGAGAGAGGACGTTACAGATTTCACCAGACAGTGATCTGAAGATCAGGCATCTCTCTTCGCCCGTAACACTTGACACTAGCAGTGCTACTCCACCGGCTCTGCCTTACTGCGACACTTCGATGTCCGAAGTGCGCATTGGGAACAAGGAGGTTCTGAGAGCGCTGTGTCGTCTTGACGTGAACAAAGCTAGTGGACCGGATGGGATCAGCGATTGTTCTTAGGGCTTGTGCGCCTGAGTTGTCTCCTGTACTGACGCTCTTGTATCGTCTCTCATATAAGACTGGTATAGTGCCCAAGTCCTGCAAGCTTGCCAACGTGCAACCCGTGCCCAAATGGCATGCAACCTGTGGGGCGAGGCCCTCGAGAAGAATGGGGAAGGTCTTGCAGTTTCCTTGGACGTCTCGAAGGCCTTCGATAGGGTAAGGCGCGCCAGCCTATTGAGTAAGCTTCCAGCGTACGGCATCTCTCCTGGCCTGATTAAGTGGATAAAAGACTTCCTGAGCGAACGGTCCCTCAGAGTAGTTGTTGACAGATCCTCATCGGAGCCCATGATGACTAAGGCTCTGCAACTTTCTTCCTGCTCCACATCAACGATCTGCTGATGACAGCACAGTTGCAGAGAGATACTTGCCTTTTACTCGGGCTAGTAAGGAGCTAATCCAGTCCAAAAGAGAGGCTATGGTAGAGCGTACGAATGACTCACTTCAGGCCAACTCCAAGTGGGGCGAAGCCAATTTGGTGGGATTCATCGCCGCCAAAACGCAAGCGTGTCTATTCACCGCTAAAAGGAGCCCAATCACCTTGGATCCTGCCTTCTGGAATGTATCCCTGGAATGTACCGACCACCACCAGCTCTTAGAAGTTGAAATTTCCTCCAACCTCAACTTTGGGCGGTTCATTAAGTCCAAGGCCAAGATATCTGCTAGGAAACTCGGCGTTCTGGTAAAAGTGCGGTGGTACTTCACATCAGGACAGCTTCTAATATTGTACAAAGCACAGGTTCGATCGTGTGTGGAGTACTGCAGCCACATATGCGCTGGAGCTGAAAAATGCCGCTTTGAACTCAGTGGAAAGGCGTGCGAAGAGGCTAATTGGAGATCCATATTTGGTTAAGACCAATTTACAAAGCCTTGAGCACAGGCGTGAGGTAGCCAGCCTTCCGGTTTTCTACAGGTTGCATTTCGGAGAGTGTTGAATTGCATGAACTGATTCCGCCATCCCCGTTCTACCATCGGACAAACCGTCGTACGGCGAGTATTAACCTTTACGTTGTCGAAACCTCTACGATCCGGACTAAGCGTTTCGCTTCGTCGTTTATACCGCGTACATCGAGGGACTGGAACAATTTGCCTGCTGCGGTTTTCCCGTCCGATTATAATGGTGTGGTTTCTTCAAGGCTAGAGTGAATAGGCTCTTAATAAGTTAGTGCGCCTCACCATCAACGATTGCATCACTGCTTACCATCAGGTGCGATCGCAGTCAAGCACTAGTTTATAATAATTAAAAAAAAACCTGCTCCCAGCCAGTCGGCCGCCTTGCCTGCCGCCGCACATGCGTAGCAGTGGAACCACGTGGCAACGGAAGCACCACAGAGGTTTGGGCTCCAACATTTAGACCTGGGCTGACACCCAGCCCACCAAAAGCCTACGGCCCTCCGCTGTGACGGCCTTTGCCGTCGACACAGGGCAGCTACCCTGTAACGGCTCATATGCCCGTGCTGTCAGGACAGATGGTGCCCGCCCGCACTTGGTTGGTCGTGCACCCTCCCGTCCTGACAACGGCAGCCATCGCCCCGTCCACATTGACGAAGTCGTCTTAGCCAAGGTGCGCATGTCAATGCACTTCATGGCCTTGGAAACTCGGGCGTCTTCCACATCCGCAGACGTCCTGATCCTTTCGGCCAAGGACGCTGGCTGCACCGGGGACCTCCAGCAGTCGGGCCCCAGTGACGGTGCGCCTTTTGTGAAATCCGGAGGCTCCGAGCTCCTCAAGGTGAGGTAACACCACCTGCTTCGCCTTGTCCATGGTGTCATCATACGTCACGCCCCTCTTCTCCTCAGCCGGCTGTACAGCTACACACTATAGCTGTGGAGTCTGGGGCGCGAAGCCTTGCCGTCGTGGCTCTCTTCTTGCGCTGCTGCCGCCTCGAACTACGTTTTTTGGCGCCGACGACCGTCCATTCGGCGCAGGCCGCCTGGTTGCCGCCACGGTAGGAGCTCCCGCCACCCTGGCGGCGGCGGTCGCCGCCTTAGCAGTGGGCGCCGTTTTGCCCTTCGGAGGAGGGCAGGGCCAGGGGCTGGCTTCCCCTGTCACTGTTTCGTCGCCAGGGCCGGCCTCGCAGTCACCGGTGCCACGGCCGCGGCGGCGTACGATGCCACCGGCCTCTGACCGGAGCCCGTGAGTGGGGGACGCAGCACGATGCCCTTCAGCAGGGACAGCTGCTGCTGCATCCGCTGCTGGAGCTGCTCCTGTTGCTGCTGCCGGAAGGCAGCCAGCTCCCACCATACCAGCGTCAGTAGCTCGAGCTGGGGTTGGGGCTGCTTTGGCTCCTGCGTGCTTTAGGAGCACGCTAAAAGGGCTGCTGGGAGCTGGCTGCCAGGGATGGGTTCTCTCAAGAGCCTCCTTCCGCGCTCTCCATATTGCTAGGTTCATAGCCTTCAGGAGAGGGGCCAAAGATTCGGAGACGTCCCTCTTCTTGGAGTCCGTTGCCTTCTTCCGCGATACGGATTGCAAGGCTTCGGCTATCATGCCACCGAGCTCCCTATGGGCCTCGTGCCTGCGGAGTGGTCCCCGTCGTCCAGCACGCCGCAAGACGGCCCCGAAGGACTGGCGGCTCCGGAATGGCAACCCTCTGCGGCACGTCGCTGCCGCGACAAGTCACGGTATGGCGGACAGAGTTCCGGCGGGATCTCAAGGAGGTATAGCGACTGCGACTGTCGCAACCCAGTGCTGGGTACGCCGTCATTGCGGCGGTAAGTCTCCTCTTTTAGGAGTGGTTGGAAAGAGGTCACGGCGGCCTCAAGTTGCGTATGACGGAGGTTCTCACCGGACACGGTAAGTTCGGGAAGTACCTGCATCGGATTTAGGCGGAAAGGACGCCCGGGTGTCGCCACTATGTGAGCCGCCCGGAGGACATGGTGAAGCACACGGTAGAGGCGTGCGCCGCTTGAGCGGAGGACCGCTGTGCCCTCGTGGAGGCTATAGGCTAGGCGTCGGCGACCTCTTGTGCCGGGCCCTGGTACAGGCCATGGTCCGAAGAGGAGGGTTGGGGAGCGGTCGCCTCCTTCTACGAAGCAGTAATGCTAGCGAAGGAGGCGGCCGACTCGCGAGCGCGCGGGGGTACGGCCCTCACGCCCCCGCCGCCACCGGGATCCCAATACTGACCGATTTCCGACCACCGTCGTAGGTGCGAGCTTGCTTGGTGACCACTGGGTAGCTTGCCGTCCGGCAGTACGGTAATAACCCGGACCAAGCCATGGATCGGAATTCCGCAAGGTAAGCTCGGTGAAAATTATGAAATTATTGGTTTAAAATACAATTTTATTTTTTGTCTCCAATAAAACCAACGAAAAGAGAGATACAAGACAGGTTTTACTGTATAAAAGCGAGATAATCGATTTAATAAGTACCGGTCCTATGAGACCGCGCTGTTATTGTTTTACTATTGTGTCTCGTTTTGTGGGTATGTGATAGGTTAAACAAAATATTTTTTTTAAATCATAGTTTCGTATTATATTACCTTTATGTGACTTAATTCACATAACTAGCGAATTCTAAATTTAAAAAAAGCATAAATTTTTATGGCATAGGGCAAATCACTCGCAAGAGGATAGACGAGAATTTTTAAGAAAGTTGTTTATTTGTTTATTTTATAACAGGCACTCTCTGCACTAACAGTCCAAACCAACACTTGCAGAGATTCATTAATTATTCTTTTACTCACAATCATACAAATTACATATTATTTATTATATGTAATTTGTTAATTTATTAATTACATATACAAGCCATAATAAATCAATGAAATAATAACCACAATAACAAACACAAAATTAATAATTCTATATGATCTACACCATTGCTTAAAAAAACTAAAAGAAAGAAAAAATCACTAACGAACCATAAAACATAATTTAAAAAGTTGGAAGACCCCACTCGCATTTGGTTTTCTTTTTGTAGCCTACATGGCTAATAACTAATAAAATAGTAACATGGACAATTTTAATTTCAGTCCGAAATTTTACGAGTAAATAAAAAAAAAAATACTTGGCTAATGTCACTAATTTTTTATTTAAACATACTCTAACACAATACACATCTAATTAAAATTAAAATTCAGAGTTTACGCCTTGTAATTAAAATGGAAAATTTGGGTATATATTTTTGTCACAAAACTATAAAAATGCGATGAAAAAAAACTACAGGGCATGAGAAGTGGGGTCTGCATAAGTAACAGATCAATTTCTACCAGTCGACGTTTCAATTTAACACGAATACACAATGTACCAAATATCATGTATAGTAATATTAAAAATATTAATATTACATACTTTCATTATCAAGTCTTACAAGCTATCGACACTTTCGTGTGATAGCTTATTCAAAAATACAATAGGAGAGGCCTATGTCCTTAGGCAGTTTAGGCTGACGAAGCAAATGTTCAGCGGGGAGGTATATCTGGCGCGGTAACGAAACCATAGCGACTTCTAATTCGACGCCAACGCCATCTAGAGAGCTAGGTGTAAACTCTGTATCGTGAGATGGAAATGAAATATCAGCTATTTTATCATTATTTTCATAGAAGTTCAATGAAACAAACGTTATAAATATAGATATATTTTTTTTACCTCAAAAAAATGTGTACTGTACGTAGAATAATCACAAATCTTAAAGCAATTCTCTTCTACCTTACTATGTATTTGTACTGATTTTGTATATGCTACTACATGGCTTAAATAAAGATATTATTATTCTGAATCAGAGTATTAATAAAAGAAGTAAAATAATTCCATCACTTTTTTAATAACAGATGTTTTTATTCGACACTAGCGCCCCGTTCCGGCTTCGTAAGGGTGGACGATTGTGTAAACGTAGATTCGCACCCCTCTCCCGTGTCAGGGTTCTTCGCCGTATAGCCCGCACGAATGGCATATTTTGTTTATTTAGATTGACATTCTAAAACTTGTAACCTTTGAATGCAATAGCCGATTTTAATCATTCAAAATGTTATCTACAGGTACTGAAACAGTCTTAAATTAAAAATTATTTATTTGGATACGGATTATTATAGACTTGAATAACATGGTCTTTTAGGCATGGTATGGGTTTTGTGAAGATTTCTTTATAAAAATGTAGTTTTAGTGACATAATCACAAATTGTCGGACATATGAGTTTTTTTTTTTTTTTTTTTTTTTTACATATGAGTTACCGCTAGGTTTTTATAAATATTAATATATTCTATGATATTGTAGAACATTTTTGTGTTCTATCATTCATATTTTTGGTAGCGCATGCGATGAAAGTCATTTTATGGCAATTTTTTTATACCTTTGATAATGGATTACAATTTGAAATTTTAGTAGGGATTCCTAATTATTTCTATTAAAAAATATAGCCTATTAGTATATTACACGGTGATAATATGATTATAGCATCCTAATGATGACAGAATTATCAAAATCGGTCCTGTAGTTTTCAAGTTTATTCGTAACAAACAAAATAAAACCGTTAAACAAAAATACGTTTACTTTTTATAATATTAGTGTAGATGTAGATTTCAGCCGATTGTGTGCCCACAAGAGATTTGAAAACGTTTTTTGTAACTCATAACATAATTTAAAAGAATGCCCATGGAGTTTCTTGCGCGTTATCCTCCTTAGATATCTACGCTTTGGAATCTATAATATACATTACTTTTCTGACTGGCTAATTTTTTTAACAATTCAAAACTGTGTAACTTGTTTATTTCAAGTAAATGCTGACTTCACGCCCACGTCAGACTTTTTGTAGCACAGATAATTGTATTTTTTTTCCAATCTGTAATCTGCAATCGGCTACCCAGCTGTAATCAGAGGTGTTCCACCAGTCTTGTCTTTGTAGGTGACATTCCATTAAATGGCACCATATAAAATGTATTGTTGTTATGTTTAGGTTCTCTGACCAGGTCCAGTATGTGCCATCTTTTTAGGCGTTTGATGTTCCCTTGTGACTGCAGTAAATTCTTTGCCAATTCATTTGTGTGTTTGCTCAGTCTTTCCTTGTATCTCTTGCTAACACAGGCATCTCCAGGTATTCAGGTATCTCCGTATTTCTTACAAACCAGTGCGCACTTGAGATAGTTTTCAGGGCAATGTTTTGGAATCTCTGGAGGATCTCTATGTTAGAGTTGTCTCTGGATCCTCTCTACGACTGTCGCAACCCCACGTGTTGCTAGTTCGACCACCGCCTGCTCCAACTGTCCCTGTGCCAGGACCATAGTGTCGTCTGCGCAACAGACGACGCAGACCCCTCAGGGAGGTCGCCTCGTAGCACGTAGTCATACCCGATGTTCCTCAAGGGCGGCCTAGTACCGACCCCTGCGAAACACCGCACGATAATTATCTCTATAGGTGAACACCTGGTGATACCGGAGTACCTCTCCAATCCTACTCCAGGGCAGGAATTGAAGGCGTTGGCGATGTCCAGGGACACCGCCAAGACGACTCTGGCCCGGGACACTGGATCCCTCGTCGTGGGGGCTATCACGTGCATGATGGCGTCCACCGTAGAGCGGCCCCTGTTGTAGGACGTGTGCGTTGCACTATTGCTATCAGTGGTGTCTATTAACCTACTTCTACTACAAAAAAAACCATCACCGATTTTCAGGCGTGGGCGGACAGCTTAATGCTGCCCGAATTTTAGAAGAAACATAGTACACACTTATGGAAGGGTTTTGGCACCGTGTTTTAACCCGGTCTATTGATAAAAACCCAATAAACACCTGAAAAAAACCCAAAAAAATGGGTATTTGTGAAAATATTAAAAACAAATCTTATTTTATTTTATAAATTCTTTTGATGACTTCTGTATTGTGAATAATTAAAATAAAGATTAAATAATATGATCTATTTCTAGGGGATTGCGAGATATTATTAATTCATCATCATCTTCCTGCCCTGAACACGTTTCATTCTGTCCTGTTTCTCGTCACGCTATCGCTATGTATCATGCACACCATGTTTAGACAAATAAATTTTTACCTACTTATTCACTTACTAACTCCCTTTTCTTCCATATCATTTCTCGCACAATCCATCCATCTTTTTTTCTTGCCTCCTCCTGCGAAGCAATTACTGCTGGCTGCAGCGAACGAGGCAGCCGCATTCGAGAAAGCATGGCCTTCAGATCCCAGCCGCTAGTATTTCCAACCGTAGGCGCAGGCTTGCGGGCGGTGAGCAATGGGTAACCGTCCGGTAGTTCGGTGATCATCCGGACCAAGTCGTCGACGGTGCGTACTTTTTGCCGGGTGCCTCAAAGAGATATGAGCAAAACCGTAGGAGCCCAGCAGGGTCGAAGACTCTCGGACCAAAAGTTCGATTCTGAAAGGAAAACCCGAGGTCCTGGAACGAAGGTAATCAAAGAATAAAGGAATGGGGGTTTAGACAGTAAAAGTCAGACACGCTCTTCATTGTAAAAAAGCCGTGAGAGGTAACTGCTGCCGATCGCCTCCACGAGGTCACAGCAGTGCTCCATCCATGGGCGGAGAGCACCCCTCTGTCCACCGTGTCCCCCAGGTGATTCATATAGTGATGACACCCGGGCGTTTCTTCCACCTGAATCCGATGTAGGAATCTTCCAAACTTGCCATGTCTGGTGAGGGCCTGCAGCCCTGCATCATACAAAAAGTGAGGATGACGTGTTGGCGCTTCAGCCACTTATCATAGAAGGGACTTACTACTGTGATTAAGGTGTGCCCAGCAGCATTGGGTTGCGACAGTCGTTGCTGCTATTTCACCATGCGATCTCAACGGAACTCTGTCCACCATGCCGCGACTTGCCACGGCAGCGGAGTTTCGCTTTAGCGTTGCATTTCCATGCGCAAGTCGTGCATGCGTGCAAAGATTATTGTCTCCAGATCCTTGGTGGCAGGCCAGCAAGAAGGCTAACCGCTCTGTGGGATACCGTGCGGTATCTTCGCCTCATTCCGATGGTCATGACCATCTGGGATACGTTCAGCTTGGTCGCCGGTCGCTTTTGTGGTGGTGACGCCTATACTGGCGCTCCGTAAAGGGACATTAAGTGAGCGACCCCCGCGTAGAGCCTCCGGTAGGAGTCTGGACTCCGCGGGCAGCCCCGGTTCGTTACAGTTTGAGAGCCAGACGTCGAAACTGCTCCACGAAATTCCACCGGCTGTCGAGGAGTCTGCAATGAGGACCAGTTTCCCCGTCATCCAACGAAGTGGCCACTCTCCAGACGTGCGCTTAAAATTCTTTTTAATCGATTCCCGAGAGCCTTCTTGGACAGGACTCAGGCTCTCCCAGGCAAGCTGTTAGGTCCTGGGGTGGTATTGTTGGGGCTTAGCCTTCGTATTGCAGCTCTCATCTCTATCTGGAAGGGAACAAAGCGTTCACTATACCCTCTACAAGCTGAGACCGGACACTCTGTGTCAGTTGGGTTGCGCAAGTGGGGAGTGGCACACATACCATTTTGTTGGGGCGTCCTCACAGGTCTCTGTTCAGAGTCCCTAGCCACGCCTTATGGGCCTCCAGTTTGGCTCGCCGTATCTCCTCGCTCGAAGGGTGCGCTTCGCCGCTGGGTATTCCTCGTACAGTTTCGCTTCTCTGGCCACCGCATCCGAAGGGCAGATGCAGCGCTTGCGGTGTCTGGTGTACCGGCGTCGTGCAGCTACACACGTCTTGCGCAGATCCGCAATTTCCGGCGACCACTAGTACACCTGACGCCGGAAACTTCCGGCTTCCTAGGAAGCCTGAGTCCCAGCAGTGGGGACATTACCAGGCCGACAATGTATTTTGAATACCTACATAGAGCGAATCTTTTCAGTGTTTTTCAAGTTAAGTACTTTCTCTCGTCTGACGCCTCCTTCTGTCGCAAAGAATTACCAATTTGATGAAAGTGAAAGAAAAAAAACGGTAAATGGTAGCTGGAATTGTAGCCCACTGTGTAGCTTGCATTTGGTCAGGTCGAGAAAAAGCATAATTGATTAAATTTAAAAAAACCCAAAGCTTTGGGTGTTTATATGGTTTATTCCCAAAAAGATCCAAAACACCCGGTTTTGTTCCCATCTTTGTTTACACCCGGGGGGGTTGATTGCCCATCTATATACTCGTATATAAAAATCAATTGCTGTTCTTTAGTCTCGCTAAAACTCAAAAACGGCTGAATGGATTTATCTTATCTTGCTCTTGAAATGTTCGTGGAGGTCTAAGGTTTAAAAGGTGAAAAACAAATCGAAAAAAAAAATCAGCAGTACGAATTCTACTGGGTCAGCTTGTCTATAATATTTATTACGATTATCTGACATACAATAAGGCTGACGAGGGCATGCAGCATTAATATGATGTTTTCATTTTGCTTTGGCCGCCCGAAATTAAAGAGACAACTAGTCGATAATTTTATCCGTTATTTTGAAATGTTGAGGATTATATCCTTAAAATTTCGTCCTTTTAGTTGCCCTAAATTGGTTTAAAAAAATGATTTTTGCACGTGTGACACCACCAATAGCAAATTTGCGATCTGAGTGTAAGTACGTAATGCGCGTCCGTATAGGTTTCTGCCTATAGTGGAGTTAAGAAGTGGGAAACAAGCGGTGACACTAGTACTAGTGCAAACCGGAAACTATTTACATTCCATCCTCTTTCATCTGTTCCGTGCAGGAACCTGCCGAGCTTACCATGTCCGGGGATGACTGCGTTATGCGGACGGTGAGCACGCTGTGACGTCTTTCTAGCCACCACTGCTCAAAGATGGAACTTGACGCCATAATTATGACGTGCCCAAATAACATAACGTAAAATAAAATACCTATTCAAATATCACAACATCTGCACCATTTTTGCAGTAAAATACATTGCATCTTTACTGCAACTTAAAAAAGTCACGGTACGTGAACTGCATAAGCAGTGTAAATATCACAAAACTATAGTTTATTCATGCGGATGCATTGCGTAGTGCAACCGCTGTGTCTTCCGCACAGTTAGTGATGTGCATATGCAGATCTACAAGAATCGATGACAGTGTCAATTGGTGATAATATTTAATTTGTAATATGTTTTAAATCGATAGGAGGGCTGATGTCAAAATAATGTATATTTCCTTTTTTTTAAATTTCGGCTGCATTTTATCGTTTAAAGGGGTAAATATGGGCGTAAAGTTCCATCTCCTGATGCCATCCTACGTTGCAAGAGAATTGAGATAATTCCCGTTTTAGTCTCAATATGAAATATCAACCTTTTATTGAATACTAGCTGACCTGAAAGCCGTTGTCTTAGCTGTGAACTGTCCGTTAGATAGGCGTCGATCACAAGACGGAGATTGGTTGGCGCCCGGTGATACCAGAGTGCCTCAAAAAACGTCAGAGATGTTTCATTAGGGAGTAGGATAGTAGCTAGTAGGGTATTGTAAGGCTTTGATCATGTCTAAAGACGACCTTGCCCCGGGACATCGCATACCCATGTCGCTTGCACGCACAAGTTGGACTCTACTGTGGAAGTCGAACTGGCTGTCCTTAAAATCCGGCTCCACCCGTATTAGCTGCACAACCAGGCGAGCTGCAGTTACTCTTTCAAAGAGCTTGCTCACCTAATCGAGCAGCACGATGGACGCGTCCCGGCTTTCCGATGAGGACCAGTTTCCCTGTTTTCACTTGAAGTGGCATCTGGCCCCTCTCCATGCATGAAAAAATAAATAAAATAAAGAGCCCTCTTAGTCTCGACTACTATTTAGGTCCCCGGCTCAAGAGCCTCTATTGTAAGACTTTTCCAGGTAAGCCACCGGGTCCTGAGGCGGTATTTTTGGCGTTCACTCTACGTACCGCCATTCTTAGATCTACCTTGGTCACTTCTGAAGCATCGTCCACGTCATCACCGTCGTCAGACACCGAAAATAGGGGATCCATGTGCGGGGGAGAATGCTTGCCTAGCGCTGGGAACAGAAGGCTCACCATACACACCATTTGATAGGGGTGGAAGGTGCGTTTCACTACTCTGTATCCTTTGTACAGCTCCGCCTCTCTGGACTCCACGTCCGTCATACGGGTGCGGTGAATTTCTTTCTTTAGTTGGTGAATCATCAGAAATCGTCCAATGACTTGTCTCGGAGCAGCACGGCGTGTCAGACTTTTACTGACTAAACCCCACTCCGTTCCTTCTTTGCCTTCGTTCCAGGGTCCAGGGTATTCCTTTCGGAAGCCCCAATGGCTCCAGAAGCTTCGACCCTGCTAAGCCCGTACAGGTTGCTGATTTTTCTTTGATGCACACCGTTGACGATTTGGGCTCGGTTTAGATAAATACTGGACTGCCGGACGGCAAGTTACCCATTGCTCGCCATCCGCAAGCCCTCCTACGCAAGCAAGCCTACCGTGAAAATCGTCCTGCAACTCCCGCGCCTAGGACGTTTCGTGCGATGGCGGTTGAGGAGTGAGGAATAGGATGTTCTCATCCTCACGGTTTTAACCACGTGATTGTTGCTCTCTGACAGGGTAATGTACTCACTATGTTGATTGTCTGTAACTGTGCTTACATTATGTGCAATATGAATAAATCAACATTTAATACATACACGAAAATTAATATGTATGAAACAGTTTTCCATATTCATGGTAGAAAATTTAACATTATTATTGTTAGAAGTATATTTTATACGTATTGTGTTGTCGAAGGAGATCACATGGAAAAAGTACCTTATTAGCTGTACAGACGAGTATATACTTTCAAACGGTTAGTTGTGTTAGTATAGTATAACGGGTTGTTATCCGCTACTCCACGACTAAAGCGCGTATTTTGCGTACGGTCGGGACAAATGTGTCATTCGTTCCACCCCAGCTCCTTAAGAAAGGCCAGCAGCGCCTTGGTATTACTGATCACATCACGGAGGTTACCTGGGTCCCCGAAGTGCTTTGCCCTATAACCTGCGACTGCTGGGCAGTTTAGTAGCAGATGAGCTGCAGTCTCGTCCTCCATGCAAGCTCTGCAGGGTGGGCTCGCCCATTCAGCTCGCACGGACCCAGTACCCCAGTCGGCCTAACCAAAACTTTGTTGTCGTGAGTGTGGGCCCCGGCTAGCACTTGCGGTAGCACACGGTGAAGCCGTCATCACCGACTCTCGGTAATCACCATCGTGGTCGCGTGGGCAACGTGCCCAGTTTTTAATCTACGTTATCATGCCGAAGAAGGGTGCGCGTAGCTCCTTGGAGCACGTCACCAGCCCGCCTCTGAAGCGTCAGATGGGGGATTGGACGACGTCGGCCCGTCATCTGCCACCCCAGTAGCCCCGGAAGAAGACCGCTGCCGGCCCGCCGATGCCGCTGGCGACTGCGCACGTTTCGCTGCCGCCGTCATCACTGATGAAGCCGGCCAAAAAGCCGACGGAGAGGGGGGCTGTCTCCCTAAGAAGAGGAGGAAGAAGAAGAGGGGTCAGGGCAAGGTGCCCCAGAGATCCAGTGTTTTAAGGCGTACTGCCGCCATCGTCATTTCCTGTTGTATAAACAGGTGGCGTGGAGGGAGTTCCAGCATAACCTCGAGCGCTGCGGTCAGAGTAGTCCTCATGCAGCTCGTAGTCTCCATGCTGGCCAGCCTTTGCATGTGCTGAAGCTTGTTTACGGCTATGGCTAGCTTGGTCCAGGGCCACCACACCACGGTCCATAAGTGATCATGGGCCGAATCACTGCGCTGTACACCCATAGTATGATTTTGGGCGATATGCCCCACCTCTTACCTATCATTTTCTTGCATTGCTAGAAGGTAATGCAAGCCTTTTTTAGCTTGTTGTCTAGATTGACGCTCCAGTTTAACTTGCTATCTATGTAGGTTCACTCCCAGATATTTGACCACTTTAGATAGATGAAGTTCTGTATTGAAGAGTTTCGTCAGGTTATAGCGGCCTAATGCTCGTTTTTGTGTGAACATGGCTAGCTTCGTTTTGGAGGGGTTCACCGACAGGTCATATTCACTACGCCATCGTTCCACGATGAGCAGTGTTTGTTGCATATGATTGCAGATTGTATTAATCACCTTCTCAGGTACAAGGATTGCGAGGTCGTCTGCATGGGTTACTCTGTCGTAATGATTCTCGTTAAGTATTGTTATTAGGTCGTTGATTACCAGTTTCCACAGTAGCGGGGAGAGTACCCCTCCTTGTGGACATCCCTTGACTATCAAGATCAACTGCTGTCCTTCTTCAAGTCGATCAACTCGTTTACCAATAAAAAACATCCAATCCATCAATCCATTCAATTAGTACCTGCTCTGCCCCGTGCTTGGAGAGGGCAGCAACTTTGCTGGAAAAGTTAGTTTTGTCGAAAGCTCCTGCGCTGTCGATAAAAGAGCCCAGGCAGTTACCCTTCTGATGAATTGCATCCTCATTCTGGCTTACCACCATATGAAGAGCAGACTCAGTCGACTTACTCGTACCTGTGCTGTATGCGTGCTGATTACCATAAAGTGGTACTGTTTTTAAAACGTCATCACGTAGATCCCTTTCAAATAGCCGTTCCATTGTCTTCAGTAGGAAGGAGATCAAACTTATGGGTCGGTAGGATTTGGCGTTAATGTGGTCACTCTTACCTGGTTTTGGGAATGAATATAACTTTCACTTCATCTTTTGGGAACGTATCTAAACGCCAGGAACTCTCTCATAAGAGGCACTAGACATGACGCCAACGGCGTCCCCCCCACTGTAGTAGCGCAGGGAACACACCGTTGGGATAGGGTGCCTTAAAAGGATGGAAGCTATGGGTAGCCCACTAGAATTTCTCCAGCGTAATCATCCTGCATGCGTACAGCCAATCATCTTCTGATGTCGTTTGGTTAGCTTCTGAATAGTCGATTAATTGTGCGAAGACGCAGTCTGGGAAGTGAGATTCAACTAGAATTCGTGTCGCTTCTTCAGACGAGGTGAGCGTGTTGTCAGGTTTACGGAGTGTGGCGATTTTAGGAGTATTTTGTTGCGCCATAACTTTCCTTTCCATCTTTGCTTGTTGGCAGGACTCAATGCTACCACAGAATTTGCGCCATCCTGTGGTACGTCTGAACCTGATGCATTTTTTGTAGCTGGATTTGCCCGCATGGTCGGCGTATAAGTTTTCTTCCGCACATGTGTTTATGGCTCTGTTCAGAGTCTTTCTTACCGTACTGCGTTTACGTTTCAGATCCGTACCCCACCGGGGTTGCTTGCCCGGTGTATCGTGCGGAAGAGTTTCAAGGCAGGCGGTATGGTAACTGCTTAGCAATGATTCGGTGAGTTGGTCCACCTGCGCATCGATTTGCACAGTGTCCATGGTTGTCAACGAATCACTAGGTTGCACAAGTTTGAGATTGAGGCTGCGTACATACTCGTATACGGCCCTGTCCGTGTTTCGCGGATTGAGCCGTGGTGGAGTAAGTGGTATACAGATTTGGATGTCGACCTATGGTCCGAGCAGGAGACCTCCTTAGAGACATGCCACCCGGAAGCGAGCTCCGCCGTATCTTGCGCTCCTGATGCAGCTCCTTACGCTACTTCTTACACCTCGGTCTCACCATCCTCTTGCCAGAAGAGCCGTAGAGCCAGAAGGGTCTTTGCAAGAGCGCTGTTGTGGACTAGTTTTTGCACCTGCCAGAAAGAGGTCACGTCCTCGGAATCACTATCCCCGGATCACCGGTGACAGCCGCCCCAGAGAATGTGGGTTTAGAATCTACAGGAGGGGAAGGGAGTTTGGGAGCCCTTCACCGACAGTGGTATTATGAGTCATCGTCGGTGATTTTGCCTTCGCGTGAGAAGGATCAGTATTGGTCCCTTTCAGCGTCGAGGTCCTTAGTTTTGGTTTTAGCTGCGGTTTTCACCACAGCCAGACCGACACCCGCGCTAATGCCTGTGATGTTATTCACAGTTCTCCAGGGGCAAGCAAAGTGCAAGCACCTCGCTTCAGAGCTCCGCCAGCTTTCACCGGCTTCGCCCCTCTGGCTGAAAGCCTTGAAAAATCTATAGTTTAAGAAGATGTAAATATCATCTCTTTGGCTCCCACCCACCATGGAGCCCGTACTGCCCAAAAGGAGCACTGTCGCTAAGACTACCAGAGAGATATAGGTGCGCAAGGCTGGTATACAGTGCGACATCGGGTGCTCGATCGGGCTGGCGTCGGAGCTCGAAACGCCTACTCCCCACTGACTGAGTGAGGGATGAACCCTCACTTACACCGTCAGCTTAACTTTCACCCACCACCTCAGCGGACCCCACGCACCTCACCTGTGGCCCTCTGACGGAACACTGTGACCATTTCCCTACTCTTGGCTAGATGGTACGGCCACTGTTTCACTTGAAATCCAAAAGGGGTCGTGTTGCTTTTCAGCTCAACCCGCCAGGATTCCTTCATGCCCACTTACCGCGTTCGATGACCAGCGCAGGTGACCATTAGCTTGCTTATTTAGTGACGGTCGACCCCGCAGCCATCCAGTCACATGAGGGTGGTTAGGTTTTTTTTTTTTAGTTTAGGTTAGGTTAGAGATGAGAGGACGTAATCGTGAAACTTGGGAGAGGAAGGTCGTAGGTAAGGAGCATGGGTTAAACAGGAGTTGAGGTGGGAAAGAGTGGATAGCCACCTCTGTAGGTCGCCCGGGGGTTTCAGTTACGTTTAATTCTTATGGAATTAGACCAAGAACGGGCTGACAACCTCGGGAAGGTGGATCCGCCAGACTTGCCTTGAGGATCTGCAGGACTGTAGCGCTCTCCCTCAAGACCCCGCCACCTAACCACCTCTGAAGGATATGGCTAGGTAGGCCTGCATCTATACTACCAAGCAAAGCAAAGCAAGTCTTTGTGTATTCGCAAAAGCATACATACAGACCCTTCCCCCAGTTGGTAGTGTTTTAGAATAATATTTGAATTTCATAAGTAAGACTGCGATGAGTAGCAGGCGTCCGGCCGTCCGATAAAAAAAGTTGGTGGCGCATAGTGTTTCAGGAGCGGTGTTGAGATGTCAGAAATGAACAGACCCATCAGGGCAATGCTTGTTAAGGCTACGAAATTGTTCGAGAGATTGACTGTGCCTTCAAATAGGTACAATAAGCAACGGAAGAAACACAGGAAGGTTTTAGTCAGTAAAAGTCTAACAAGCATTCTTGGTGTTCTTGGAATTATTTGACGATTTCCCACGAGCCCCAGTAATCAACTTATTTAAAAAATTATATATATATTATATTTATATTTGAGAGCTAAACGTTTTCTAGCTACTTTTTAACATCAATCTATCTAATCAGTAATAGTTTAGGATTCCTTTTTTTGTTAAATGTAGTTATTTACCTTTACCGCTATTTCACGCAATGTAAAATGTAGGTACCTACAATCATACGGTTCTAAGTATCTACCTTTAGTTCCTGTAGATGGAAAAGCTTCAAAGATAGAGGAAACAGCAAACTACTGAGGAGGTAACTCGCAATCAAGCGTCAAAAGGAAAATCAGAGTACCTTCCCATAAGTTTGAATAGAGCGCCGGTAGACTTATATGTGACGCCGGCTGAAAGAGGAGGTGGGCGGTACCAGGCATATTTGTTTCATATTACTTCAGACTATATATAAACATTTCATTAAGAACACTTCTTTTTTATTATGGATAGACTCGTGCTTGACAACTATCTGATCGTAAAAATTGATGTAGCCGACGATAAAAGAAAAAAAAAGTACGCTTGCCTAGAAGTAACCTACTCTCTCATTCATTTACTTAATTATTCACTAACTCATTTATTATTACTTCCTTGGTAGTATCTCAGCTTCATTACACGTTGGAGAGATTTTCATCATTTTTATTAGAAAATTAAGTTTCCTGAGAGTGACAAGGTGTCAGAAGTCGATTAGATCTCATTTCAGAGTGATATTGATTAATCGCTGATAGGGTAAGCAATCTCGCAGTCGTCGACACTCGATATGAGGTGTCATGCACGAGTGCTCCGCGCGACAGGTAGGTAGGTACCTACGGGCGGTGCTTAGCGACGCATCCCACATATAGGTTGGGACTCCACCATAGCGGAGATGAGACGAGCGGAGAGATGTTTTTTAAATAACCAATACAATTGTGAGTGGAGAGATGTGTCAATAACACATCTCTCCGCTCAGCTTCAGTGGAGATCGCTGTGCGGAGATGTATATGTAATATTTGTATGGCGCGATGGAAGCGGAGATACGAACTGTGCGCGGAAGACGCGCTTTGGAGGTAATAGATGTAACAGTATTGCATACACGTCCGCTTTGGTTGAGGCCGGGACTCCACCAAGCAGGAGATGGGACGAGCGGAGAGGAGATGTCTTTTAAACAAACATCAGATTTGTGTTATTAATAATAATAATAATAATAATACTGGCGCCTGCACAACACTCACTCAGACCGACTACACGCACAGACATAATCAAGTTGCAAATATAATCCATCAAAAACTGGCTCTCAAATACACACTCATTCAAAACACTAACACTCCATACTATAACTATGTCCCACAAACCATCCTAGAAAATACCACACACAAGCTCTATTTCGACCGCGCAATTCTTACGGACAAGACCATCCATTATAATAGGCCCGATATAACATTACAGGATAAAATAAATAAAGTTACTTACCTAATAGACATCGCCGTTCCCAATACACACAACATACAGAAAACCATCTCAGAAAAAATTAGTAAATATGCGGAACTCAAAGAAGAAATCATTAGAATCTGGCGTCAAGAAAAAGTATACGTAGTCCCTATAGTTTTATCCACCACAGGCGTTATCCCCAATCACCTCCTTCATAGCTTAAAGTTATTAGACCTAAAAGAAACCCTCTACGTAACACTGCAAAAGGCTGCGATCTTGAATACTTGTAGGATTGTTAGGAAGTTCATGCAGATAGAAGAAAACGACGTAGGACCTCAACACACGACACAATAAAATTTTACTCGCTACATTTACTTGGCTTAGCCCGTAAATGTGGTCAAAACCAGCTAGAGAGCTGAGAAAATAAAATATACCCGCAAATAATAATAATAAAGTTTATTTACCAAAATAGTTACAGAAATGTACAAAAGTAGATATAACTAGTAGGTAGACTTATTCTAGGCATTACAGTGTGTTGCAAAAATTTCTGTACATAATTATAGTAACCCTGCCTCTTAAACTAGGTTATCCTGTATTTTAAGAGACAGTGTCTAGCTTATAAATTCACCATTTTTTTTTATACAACAGTGGACAGTGTCGATCTACCGTTCAAACTTGACAGTAATAATAGTTGCGTGTACGAGTAAAAAGTGGAGGGGATGTGTAGTGGTGTGATGTGGTATTTGCTTCTTGTGGGTTAGTGTGTGTGAATATAGGGGTGAGTGTGCGTGGATGTATGTGTGAATATGTTTGTAAGTGTGTGTTTTTTCATTTAGGCGGTGTAAGTGAGTAAAGACTCCGTGTATGTATAGTCTTTCTGTAGTAGCCACTCTGTTACTGTTTGTTTTAATGTATGTGAATTTAAGTCTATAATTTTTAGATGTGTGTGAACTTTTTTGTAAATGTGCCCACTTAGGGTATAAAACTGGCGTTTAGCGAAAGAAGTTTTGTGCTGAGTACCCGGAATAACACATGTTCGCTTGTTTGGGTCGGACTTAGGAAGACTGGTGTGTTTTCTAAGCATTGATTTAAGCACAAAAAGTTGACGAACCGAAAGGACTTTGCAATCAGAGTAGAGTTCAGTAGTTGGGTATCTATAGGGCTTTTTCGTCATGACTTTTAGAATCGCTCTCTGTGCTCTCTCAACTCTCACAAGGATAGTCTTTGCTGCACCACCCCAAACAGCGATACAATAGCTAATGACCGATTGACACAGAGCGTAGTACACGATTTTCAGAGTGTCAGCATTAGCCGACTGTCTGAGAGACTTGAAAATATGTATCAAGCGCATCGTTCTGGTAGTGAGGGCATCAATTTGTTTGTCCCATCGTAAACCGTCGTCTATCTGTACTCCCAAATACTTTACACTGTCAGTCCTAGTGAGTGTTGGGCATGTGCAGGGTCCAAAGCTGTTTAAGCATGTGTGAGCAGTTAAATTAAAGGTATTTGCCGGTGCGGTATTACGACGTATTGCAAAAGGAATGTAGGTGGTTTTTTGTAGGTTAAGTGTAAGTAGATTTGAGTTGAGCCATTCCATTACTACACCCAGAACCATTTCTGCTTTTGTTCTGACTACATCCCACGTAAGTCCCTGCACGAGAATAGCAGTGTCATCTGCATACGCATATATATTACAGTCAGGGAGACTCATTCTGCACAGATCGTTAACGTAAATAAGGAATAATGTTGGACCCAGGATACTTCCTTGAGGAACACCGTATGACACTGATTCCTCGTCGCTAAGGTACGCTTCAATTTTGACACATTGAGTACGATTTCTGAGGTAATCTTTCAAAATGTCTAGTAATATGCCACGTACACCGAGAAGCTCCAACTTAGAGGTAAGTAGGGGAATAGAAACTGTGTCAAATGCCTTGGAAAGGTCTAGGAAAATACCTAGGCATTTTATCTTTTGGTCCAAACATTTAGCAACCGTTTGCGTGAAATCCAGTACAGCATCTTCTGTTGACAGCCCAGGTCGGAATCCATACTGGTTGTCAGCAATGATATGGTTTTTATTAAGGAAGCTGCGTAAACACTTATTGAGAATTTTCTCAAGAATTTTCGATAGCGCTGGCAGGACAGATATTGGCCTGTAATTATTGACACAATTTCTACTCCCCCCCTTGTAAATAGGGAGAACGATTGCTTTTTTCAGGGCATCGGGAAAAACTCCAGTCTGTAGGCAACGGTTGCAGAGGTAGGTTATTGGTTGAAGCAATACTTGTCGGCAGCTTTTTAGAATAGAAGATGGTATTCCATCCCAACCCACAGCACAGTCATTCCGTAATTGAAGGATAATTGATTCTACCTCAGCTTCATCGACGTCCAGAATGGCAGGAGAATTTAATGTGGAGTGTTGAGTGGTGTTCCCGATAAAGGGGGTCTTATTACTAGCTGGGGATGATGAGCCTAGGTTC
Organism: Mythimna separata; assembly: GCA_030763345.1. Taxonomy (NCBI): domain Eukaryota; kingdom Metazoa; phylum Arthropoda; class Insecta; order Lepidoptera; family Noctuidae; genus Mythimna; species Mythimna separata. The sequence continues at coordinate 11,232,782 of CM061167.1, read as the reverse complement.
TGTGTTATAATGTCTGCTGCCAGGTTTTCCCCCATTGTACTAAAAAAGTGACATACTTCGTTAACGGAAGATTTCGGATTATCTCGTATTTCTAACAGCTCTGAAGGACTAACATGCGTTTTACATGTGTTAGTTATTTGTTTTATTGTTTTCCACAATTTTTTTGGGTTCTTACTAGCTTTTTCTAGTTCGCTCTGCTCATACGAAATTTTTAACTTTTTAAGTAAATTATTGCAAAAATTTCGGTACCGAACATAGGTAGTTTTAAGAATCAGGTTGTCTGGGTTTTTTTTTGAATTCATGTGCATTTTGTCTCGATTTTGTATACATTTTAGCAAACCAAGTGTTATCCATGGTTTGATAATCCTTTTTTTTCTTGAAATTTTTATTATCTGCGAATGTTTTGATATGGCTGATTTTATTATATTGATGAATTCATTCATGCATGCATTAACGTCATCTATTTGGTATATACTTGCAAAATTGGCCTCTTCTAACTCCAACATAACAGCTTCGTGATTTATGCGAGTGTTGTAGTGACAGGTTTTCCGTTGTGGGTTGGCTTTTGCAATATCAAGAAGGACGGCTTTATGATCTGTTATAAACGAGTCCAAAACAATTGTAGTTGATGAAAGGTTAGACTTTAGCAGTACCTACGTGGTCTAAACAATTTTCTAACCTAGTGGGAAAAAGATGTGTTGGCATGAGCCCGTGAGAAGCGTTTAGAGTTAAGTAGTCAAAACTACGGCCATCCCTGTTTTCTGGTCTAATGTCAATATTTAAATCACCTACAATGGCGATATTAGGGCATGAAGATAGGCCGTCATAGACATTATTCAGGCTAGTTATGAAATTGTCGAAATTGTCCTTTGAATTGAGTGATGGAGAACGATACACAGCAACTACGGCAAGGTTTTTGTCTATTTGACATACGAGACAATTTCCACCCTTGAATTCCGGTTCCCATACGTAGCTATGTAGACTTAGTTTCGTGTAAATCATAACGCCATCGTTTTGATTTGCATTGATACCTGTCGAGTGCGACACGAAACCATCCAAAGCTGGTAGATAAGTTGCTTTACTAAGCCAACATTCGGTTAAAACGACAATGTCAAAGTCAATTTTAGTTGAACTTAGTAATACTTGGAGCTGGCTAAAGTTTTTGTTCACACTACGTATATTTATGTGTAACAGGGTAATATTGCCATTGGAAATATTGAAATATTTCAGACATTCCTCTGGACTACAGACGAAACAATTAAAATTTATTTGATCAAGCTCGTCATTTATATTATTTATGATAGCCATTTGGACTTAGCAGCATAACCAAAAAGTGGAATAGATATAATATGTATGTGAATAGTTGGGATATGTTTGGAGCCTAAATTAATGGTGCATCGCTCTATGGAGATTAGATATGTTGTTGTGAGTGTGTCATAGTGAAGAAGTATATTATGTTTTGGGTTTCGTGTTTTTTTGTGGAGTATGTCTGAAAGAATGTGAGGTGAAAATTGGTGATCTCTTATATGTATAAAGTAGAAAAAGATAATTATTTTAAATATGTACATTACTGAAAAATACAATAAAAATAGTCAAATGTTTGTGTTTCCAAGATCTTGAAGACATTTGTCCGAATGGATTATAATTTGTTTGTCTCCTTCTTGTTTGCGCAGGAATATATTACCATTGGAGATCCAGCAGTATTTGTAGGCATTACTTTTAGCGAATTCTCGAGCTTGATAAAACAGCTTTTTAGTAGTAACGGGGAGTTGTTCGGCGATGTAAAACGGCTGGGGCTTACCTGGTATACCGACGAGTGCGGTGTTTAATTTTTCTTCCTTCCCTTTTACTTTATTAAATGATCGAGTAGCAGATATAATTGCCTGTTTTGTTTGCACCTTTGTGAACTCTGCAATAATTGGGCGCGGAACGGTAGGACTGGTAGATTTACCAGGAAGCCGATAAATATCGCGAATATCTGATTCCGGGATAGGCAGTCCAACCACGCTTCCAATCTTGCCCACCGTTTTTATCAGGCTGGTAAAGGTTTCGGAATTGTCCTGCGGGATGTTTCGGATTTCAATCGCAGATGAGCGTGACTTATATTGTAGGTCAAGTATCTTCTTTTCCAGATTCTCAATGTAATTTTGTTGTATCCGGCGATCTTTTCTTAATTCCTCGATCTCTTTTTTCATATCTTCGAATTGTGAATTTATATAGGACATCGACTTCATGATCTCTTCATTAGTCACTCGAATTTGAGCATTGGACGCCTTAATTTGATTATTTTGGCTCTTAATTTCTGCGATATCTTTCAATAATGTAGTCATTAGGGTAGTCTGTTCAGCCAAGGTACACGATATATCTTGATTATTCTTGTCTGCATCTCGCGGGCTAAACTCAATTCCACCTTGTGGGGAATTCCCTTGGCGTGGCCGCTTGTTCCTGTTTACATTTACATAATCGCTGATCTTGACGGCCGAATTAATATCAGGTTCGGATTGGGTCTGAGTCAGGCCCAGAGTATTGACTTGTGATTTAGGCGTATTAGGAGGTGAATGCTGTACTCCGGCCATAATAGATGGCTGCCAATAAAATTTATGATACTTCAATCACTTGGCCCACAAGGCAACCGGTAAACAAACCGTCCAACAATCCACTTCAATCTTTGTAGCACGCACAGGACAAGTGTCGTAGAACTCGTAGCCGATGCAGTGTTCGTAGGCAAACTCGTAGGCTCGTAGCACCAGTAACCGTCGTAGGCGAGCGTGACGTCAGTAGCTCGTAGCGCACCGGTATTTGGGAGCTGGCCGCAACTTGCTCGGTGGCGCGTTGGTTTCGCGCTAGTCTTGGTCGTCACTGCGCCGGGGCGTCGCCGGTTCAAATCCCGCCAATTCACAATCACTTTTGGGTTTCTATTTAGTGCAGCAACTACAAAAAATAAATGCGTCCCTTTCTAGGACCGCCCAGTGGGAGTAGCCGGCAGGTAAAAACACTTAAGGCTGGCGCGAAGTGTCAATTTTCCATACAAACGTAATACCAAAATCATTTGCAGTTTAAGCATATTTACACCATAATATGATGTTATTCGGATTCAGACAATAATTATCTAGGTTCCTACGTCGTCTTTCTGTTGAAAAACTTACCCCAAACGAAATTTAAGCGAATTTAATTTTGCACATTTTTACACCGAAAATGTCATGTTTTTATTTGTTTTTTTCTATATTATAAACAACAATACTTCAAGATATCTCTCCGTAGGAACACAGATATTATTATCAAGTTATAAAGAAAAGAAAAGAAATTGGAAAATAATTAATTTTTCATTCATCATTTTTGGTATTACGGTACACATCCAAATTTCTCCCAAATTTTCAATAGTTTTTATTGCTATCGCAGCAGGCAAATGTCAGTGTGTGGGTATGACATTACCTCAGTCAGTGTGTCTCAGAATTATTTATACTATCTGGATTGATTACGTCAACCTCAAAATCGTACTCACAAAAGGGTATCTTATCTCTTTCTACCATGGTGTCCATAGACGAGTAAGAAAGGGACACGCTACCTCTTTCTATGCTCCGTCTTGCTGGGTAAATTTTTTCCATTTTTGCTTGTCAATCAAAAATATGAACTTAATGGCAATGAAAATGAAGTACACTTCAGATTGTGTGATATTACTTCGTAATCATTCCAGGGTACACAAAGTCCTTGCGTGTGTGTCGCTCCTACAGGGTTACCTACTTATCATAGGTTCGAAAAATATTTGATCGAAATTCATTTCCTATAAAATTTTTAAACAATTATCGTTTCGTTTTAAGGGTTCCGTACCTCAACGGGCAAAAACGAAACCTTTGTTTGTCAAGACCCTCTATCTCGGGAACACGTGGAGTTGTCGAGTTCGAGAATAGGCCCGCGATCTCTTGAAGCTGTGCACAAATCAAACATATAAGTTATCGAAAAAAAAAGTTACAACCGTTTATATCGCAAAAAACGTACGTTTTGATACTCTCTAAGTAATAAAAATTTATAGGGTACTTCCCGATGACCTAGAATCATGAAATTTGGCATAAAAAAGGTCTTATAGCAAATATAGGGAAAAGTCTGAAAACTGAAAATTTGTAGTTACGCCTCTAGAAAATCGGTTCCCCTCCTATAGGCATTCACACTAGCGTAGGGGTCATATCGCACAAGCGGTTTGCGAGCGTTTGTTCCTTATATTATTTAGATTTTAATCACCATAGATTCATTAAGTCGTGATTTATTTTTGTTAGTTACATCTCATGTTAATAGGTTTGTTCTTTTTTCTTACATTTATATTCTCTCTTATGGTGTGAATGTGGGAACACTAGACTACGATTTGATGACTACTATTTCGACAGCTTTTTGATAAATATTATTTTTATTGTACTTTTGGTTATCAATCTTAATCTGTCTGGTAGTATTGTAATCTATACTTATAATAAATTTGTAGAAGTATAAATTCTGTACATTGAAAATGTCAAAAAAAATAATGGCAGGGGGTGTTACGAGACCGACACCGAACTAATTTTTTTTAAATTAGCTAGGTACTTAGGTTTACTTTTATAGTCCGCAGACCGTATAGATTTTAATTTCAAGTGTAGGTAGTATATTTGATAGTGTGTAAGTAACGTAGGGTATTTTAGTATTCTTAGGTAAGATTAGTCATTCGTATAATTATGTAGATATTATTTTTTAGGCATTTTGCTTATTTATTGATATACATAGAAGTGAAGGTACTACACTAAAAACTTATTGATAAGTTTTGTCATCCACGCGAACGAAGTCGCGGACACAGCTAGTATGGAAATATTGTAAACCCAATATTTTTTTGAAAAGAGTAACCATGAAGTTTCTTGCCAGTTCTTCTCAATAGGAAACGACGATTTGGAACTACGCACTAGATTCTGACGTTTCATAAGTGTCCATGTAGGCCCACGTAAAATAAAAATATTATTGATTTCCATTCGATAGATTAATCACTACAGAACACTTTTTTTGCATTAAATTTATTTTTAGGATAACATTAAAAGTGACGACCCTATTTCTTCAATGGAGCATAGGTAATCTGGGGGCACGGTAGTGTCCCACCCACCAAGTCACGCAAAAATGTGGCATCCTTTTCTCGAAACATTTCGAGCCATTTTCAACCTCTTATAAATTTGTTGTGGACGAAACTAGATCAAGCAGGCTTCTTAAAAGACGATATATTTCAAATCTCATTAAATTTTCTTATCAAAGTTTCTAAATTTTGTCATTCACTGACTGAACGAACATAAAAAGTCTAAGGTACTTTTAGCAGACATAGAGACAGAAGTTTCAAATTTTGATTACAATTAGTGTTTACTGTACAAACCAAGGGAAAACTAAAATATTTTGCAATTTCGGCCTAGTTTTCTAGATACACCAACTGCATATATAACTTAGTAATCCCATATAAATGTATAGGATTACAAAGTTACATTTTTAAGATTTGACTTGGTAATCGCACTAAACGATTTACTTAATTACTTTTGAGATACATTGTGTTTTCATGCGATTACAAAGCTAAATTCATTTATTTAAAACATACAAGATATTTTGACTTGGTATAACATGGATCTCACATATTTTTACGGTAGAAGAGTAGTGTTGCGAGACTTGAGTTTTTTACAAGCTGTGTTTTTGATGGAATTATTTTGTCAAGTTCAAAACTGTTCCATATTATGCTGTGAAGATTGTCCAACTCACACGTACACACACATAATTATGCAATTTCGCATTTGTTTTTGCCAAACAGAGATAGCAATATACCGCGAACGTATTTTATTTTCATCTCAACTCGAAGTAGCGAGCGATCTACGCAGGATCCTTAAAGAGTGACAAGGAATTGGATTTAACTAACTTCAACCAATCACAGAATTAATACGGTAAATTTCTTAAGATGATCGACACACGTCCACTCCGTACAAGGTTCACCGGCCGAATCAAATCGCATCTCCGCTTCCATCGCGCCATACAAATATAACACATCTCCTCTCCGCTCAGCTTCAGTGGAGATTGCTGTGAGGAGATGTGTTATATTTGTATGGCGCGATGGAAGCGGAGATGCGAGCTGTGCGCGGACGACGCGCAGTGGAGATGGGAGATGTAACAGTATTGTACACATCTCCGCTTTGGTGGAGTCCCCCGAACTGAAAAATATATCTTCTCGCACAACATACCGCACATATCTCTGGTTTGGTGGAGTCCCTCGAGCTGAAAAACATCTCTTCTCGCAAAGCACACCGCACACATCTCTGCTTTGGTGGAGTCCCAGCCATAAGTATGGAGAAGTAAGTACCTGTGCGACCGATGTACGAGTATATTGCGTCGATACGAGAAACTTGTACCTCGAGTACAATCTCGTTCCAATAAATGAGACAATAACCGGATACACAATATTTAGCTTCATTTCCTTGTCTATAGAAATATGGAATAGTTCTCTTGTGAAGCAAGAATAAATATTGAAAACATAAATCAGAAGAAGACGATAACTTTGTTATCTTAGATTTCATATTCTCGGATTTCGGTATTACGGGGGATTTGGATCGTTCGTTTTGTTCAGTTTTTTGGATCGAGTTGAAACTTTCGCTGATTAAATTATACCGCTTAAGATTTTTAGGGATCCTTATAATAATATTCAAATCTACTGAACTTAGTCTTAAGTATACTCATCATCGGTCATTACTGAGTAAAATGTAAGACAGTACTTATGGCTTACAAAAAATATTCTTTCATCCAAGAGAACTGTAATCATTGACAAATCCTCTAGGAGAGTAAAAAAATAAGATCATACCCGAAGCACTATGAAAATATTACGATACATTGTAGGTAAATGGGTATCAAGTCGGGAATATAATCCGGGACGCGATACATGCTTCAGCTGGATTGAGTTCCCAATTTAGGATCTGACCCGTTTTGTGTAAAAGTTTGCCTTCCATAGTTATAATGTAACCCGAATAATATCTCTTGATGAAACTGACACTATGAAGGTATGTGAGTAATGAATACTCTGGGAAATCCTGTTGTTATTTTGTTTGTTTTTGATTATTATATGAATATAAGTTTAGTGTACGCAGATTCTAAATTGTATTTTTATTAACATATCACATACCCGCGAAACGAGACACAATAGTGTCTGTGTCTGTGTCAATGTGACCGGTCGGGGATTCATGTACTAAGTAGGTACATTATGATTATGCATACTTGTCTACTTAACCGTAGATATAGATCGTCATCTACCTAGCCTTGTTCTCAACTGTATTGGGGTCTGCTTCCAGTCAAGCCGGATCTAGCTGAATACCAGTATTTTACGTGGACCGACTGCCTACCAGACTTCCACAACACATTATCTGGGTTACACGGTACTTCATGGCAAGACTGGAGTCAGATTTACATTACATAAGGATCAAATGATTTTGATATGTACGTATATACTCGTACGAGTATGTATTACTTACAGGTATATTAATATACTTAAAGGTAATATGAAATCCTTCCCGTCGTATCGTAAGCGTTTTCAAAACTCATGACGGTACCGCTGATCTCCTACGTACAAATCCCACTTGACCCTTATACCGCCCTATACCTACTGCGATGATATTATTTCCAAATTCTACGTAAATGAGGATTTATTTTTTATTAGTCGCTTATAAATTTCTCAGAAAGATTTTCATCAAAATATTTTTAGCTTAATCTTTTCTTAGGCTTCTTTATTCTTAGTAGGTATACTGTGTAACGCTACGTGAAAACAAATGATAAGAAGAAATCTGCGGATCTTAATACCTACCTGTCTAGCTATTAAGCTCCAATTATATATTAGTTCAAAGACATTTAAAAAACGGAAGGTATAAATATCTTACATATTATAAATATATTATAATGAATATGTTATGTTTATATCGATAAATATTTATTATATTAATATATTTTGATATCTTCATCAGTTATATTTTAAGCACGACCTTAGAATCAATAAAATCTATTCATCTTTATATTTTACTAATGAGAAGTATAAGTGCCAAGTAAGTCCTTTAGCTGGACTAAGCGGATAATTTCACATTAGGTATGTTATTAAAATGGGCAAACTTGTCAGAATTTATTAGTCTTCTCGGTCTTTTTTTTTCTTTATTTTTTTAGGGACATTTATAATCGCAATGCGTATGTCAGTCCCGTCGTACCCTAAATACATGTCAATCAGATATGGGCCATGAACCTAAACAGACTCTTCGCATCATCGCTATTTGGTTGAGCCATAATTGTATTGAATGTGCCTACTATAAGTCTGTTCAACTTCAAGACTCTAAACAAATCATTTCTCGCAGACTCATACCGCACACCGCATACTTTAACCATAGTCCTCTATCTTACGGCTGGTAGTTTCGATACTAAAAATACCACCACAATGAATGATCGGTTTTAAAATCACGATGCGGTGAGTTGTTTTATTTAAATGGCGGATGAAGGACTTTACGCGTACGGGGGGCCGAACAACCGCGTCGCGTTAATTTCGCGTAGACCGCAGCGGATCGCTTCCCAACCGCAGTCGCGATGAAACGCCGATGGATATTTGTGGTGTATTGCTTATATGGGTGGTCTCAAGCATACTAACATGATGTATTTGACAACTGTCTGTGGCTGTTAGGGGCGCCATGGTAACGGATGTGGAGTGCGAATATAGGTGTGTCGCTGTGTGGGGGGCCGTAGAATACTGCAAATAGCAGTATAATACAATATTATTAGTTAGAGAATCTCTCCACGTATACCGACCGACATGGCCCGAAGAATCGCTAAACTTAAGTGGCAATGGGCAGGGCACATTGCATTGTCGATAAGGACGGAAGGTTCTGGAGTGGCGGCCACGTACTGGAAGACGTAGCGTTGGAAGGCCTCACACAAGGTGGACCGACGACCTGGCGAGGATCACGGGAATGCGATGGATCCGAGACTCACAGGACCGGTCGTTGTGGCGGCGCGGCGCTTGGGGAAGACCTACGTCCAGTAGTGGACGTATTTCGGCTGAAATGATGATGACGAATCTCTATCCTATCGATAGATTCTATCTCTGATGCAATATCATTTCATTTAAATCTTCTGCAAAAAGGTTATATTATATGATTCTATTCCGCAAAATACCTAGTATTATTTGCTATCGAACTGGTGAGCGTGACTACGCTTCATAAACCATCATTGGCACGATACTAACAACTGGAAAAAACTCGACCGATATATTTGGGTCTTTATTTTAAAATCATGCAAACTTGTTTGTTGGTTTTGAATTTCCAGACTAAAATATACAGGCTAAACCGATCCGTAAATATTTTTACAGATAAGGGTCAAAATAGCTTTTATTTAAGTATGATCTGTTTTAATCAATTTTGTACCAAGAGGTATTCAAGTTGGTTTTCAGAAATATTAACATACTAGCTTCTACCCGCGACTTCGTCTGCGAGGACTTCAGAATTGGGTCCACATTTGACAAAAAAGCCTATGTTCTTTTCCGTGTAAAGGCCATATGCATGCCAAATTTCATCCAAATCCGTTCAGCCGTTTTTTCGTGATTAAGTAACAAACATCCACACTTTCACATTTTTAATATTAGTTAGGATTATTGTAATACAGACCTATTGCTGGGCTGCGGGATTCTTCGAAAGAGTTCTGTGTTTGGTGTTTTGTGGTCATGGAAGGCAGAGAGCAAAAAGTATTTTTTCGAAGATTAAAAAAAAGTGTCGTAAGACATACTTAGTGAATTTTCTAAAAATAACGCTGTCTCTTTGGACCACTTGAAATAACAAAATTTAAAGTACATAATCATTTTAAATTCGTGTAAAATTTTCGATCAACAAATAACCATTGAATTAATCGGCCATTTTGAATACTGAAGTAATTGAAATGCTAGGGACATCGGAGGAACGTAATGAATGTCTTCATTCGAAGGTGTGTGGGCAGCTGACTAGTTTAATTCAGCACCTATGAGACATTCCTTAATTGTCCGTCGACCAATCAGTGCAGAGCGTCGTCTCGGCTGGTCCCCACTAATTAATTTAATGTTGGTGCCTACCTTAATTCAATACGTTCAGTTATTTGGGTACGTATTAATCCTTTGATTTTCAATTATTTGTAGTTATTTGCGTAATGACGTCGATTATGACAGTTAATCTAATATATGAAACTAGCTTGGGGGAAGCCTATGTCCAAAAGTGAACGTCTTTGATGATGATGATGAAACTAACTGACTCGGTCAACTTTGTTTTGCCGTGTAAATGATCAAAGAAAATAGCTGGTGTGGATAGTGTAGTCTTGTTTGTTATCGAACTCTTCCAAAATGGCTGGATCGACTTTTATGATATTTTTGTGTAGGTATATTCGGTTAAACGTAGAGACAATTTTGTATACCCTAAAGTAAGTCTACAATTACGCGGGCGAAGCCGCTAGCAGCAGTTAGAAATACTCTATTATTCTCATTTTACGGACTGTTTTTAAACCAACCAATAAATATGGGACATTAGTATTCTAAGTTAATAATACACCTTACTTTTTTAACTACATTACATTAAATAAAAGTTCAATAGAAAACTTTTTGAAGTCAGTTAAAATGAAATGGTTTTGATATTATCTTTTAATGGGATTCCGCATGAATGGAACCCTATTTGTAATGTTGACACGGTCGATAGGCTGGCTCCAATCGTAAGTCCACATAGCATCGGCGTTCGATTCATATTACCCTCTGAATCGCAAGTTCACAGGGAAATTTGGAGCTTAACTAGCTATATATTATAGGTACTCAGTAACCGGGGCTGCACAATAACATTCAATAAACTCCTCGACTACATTGACAGGTATTCAACACACTATCTATCACACTATACCACATGTAACCTAATTAACGCATATCTTCTTGGGGGTCATTGTACTCATCATTATAAACAACTTTTAACATGGGACGAAACCTGAAACCGAGAAAAAATAATCAGCTGTTGGTTCCCTACATTTATGTTCGCTTATTTCGTCAAAATGTAGGGAAAAGCTGATATTTTTTTTCGATTTCAGGTAAGGTCCCATATTAAAAGTGGTTCATAATGATGAGTACAATGTTCCCCCTTGAGGATGTGCGTTAATTATGTTAAATATTGTATATCTATACAATCTAGGAATCCAATCACAGTTTCGTTTATTGTGGCTTTCCAATTTTGATGGTTATTTAGCCTTCACAAAACAAAATGTAGTCGTACTTATTTTGTCCTCTACCTGAGTCGTATTCCTCATTACTGAGGGTTTGAAGATCCCGCTGGATTAGCTTCTTACTGCCGTCTGTGACGGTTCTTGGCATCATGAAGTGCCACGTGCAATTGGGAATTCAGTGCTGAGCGGACCTTATTTACCGATCTTGTAAATTTTATTTAACATTTTCTTACTTAACATTTTCTTTCATAGTTGTTTATGAGGGAAAAATATGAATTGTTTTATCTTTTTAGTAGGTAATTCTATCGTACCTATGTCTAGCATTTTGAGTACTTTATGCGGCCTACCCAAATGTCTTAGTATTGTTCGGTTGCGCTCCATAGTAGTCCCTTTTTAACGAAGGAAATCATTAATATAACTTCTCCCACTCTGAGTGGAGCAGGAGGGCGTTTCATACTTTTGCTGACTAAAACCTACTCCAGTTCCTACGGCACCTACGGTTTGACCTTTCCCTGTTAAGGAAACCACTGAATCTGTTTCAATAACAACAAACATTACTATTGTGCTTATTTAAGCTCAACCGCAATTAATGCACATTCATTAATTACTTTGACAAAATTAAATAACGTGGAGCTACATTAATGCATGGCTGCAATCTAATTAGTTATGACATGACGTAGCACGCCTAATTGACGCCATTCAAAAAGCTGCAATAACACACAGCTGTTGACAAACGAAATACTTAATGAGGCATTACATAAATATTTAAATGTTCTTTGTTTGACTGACAAATAGTTTTAACTGTGGCTTTTCATCGGAGTTCAAAAAGTAAGGCTTAGTAGGATGTAATCCAACTCGCGGTCAAAATCAACCGCGGGCTCATTGCGGATTGGTGGATGTCACATGACTTTGAGCTTTTGGTTCTAGAACATACCGGTTTCCTCACGATGTTTTCTTTCACCGTGTTGAGGGCAGTGGTGATGAGTTAAATTCCGCAAAGTGATACGACTGGCTCGATTCGAACCGTCGACCTACAACTCGTGAGTCGGGGCTGTTACCACTGGGTAACCACTGTTCCCGTACGTAAAATCCTAACTAATTATTATTATCCTACTAATAATCTTAATATATATAAATCTCGTGTCCCAATGTTTGTCCTCAATGGACTCCTAAACCACTTAACCGATTATAATAAAATTCGCACACCATGTGCAGTTCGATCCAACTTGAGAGATAGGATAGTTTAAACCTAAAAAAAAAAAAGTTGGGTAAAGTAGGGTAGTGTAGTGTAGGGTAGTGTAGGGTAGTGTAGGGTCGTGTAGGGTAGTGTAGGGTAGTGTAGGGTAGTGTAGGGTAGTGTAGTGTAGTGTAGTGTAGGGTAGTGTAGGGTAGTGTAGTGTAGCGTAGTGTAGTGTAGGGTAGTGTAGGGTAGTGTAGAGTAGTGTAGGGTAGTGTAGTGTAGTGTAGGGTAGTGTAGGGTAGTGTAGGGTAGTGTAGTGTAGCGTAGTGTAGTGTAGGGTACTGTAGGGTAGTGTAGGGTAGGGTAGCGTAGGATATGTAGGGTAGGCATTTGACGGGAAATATTCCAAAAATAAATAATTGTCTACCCCGTGCGAAGCCGGGGCGGGCTGCTAGTAATAATATTATAAATGCGAAAGTTTGTGAGGATGGATGTATGTTTGTTACTCTTTCACGCAAAAACGGCTGGGCCGATTTGGTTGAAATTTGGTATGTAGATAGGTTATACCCTGGATTAACATATAGGCTACTTTTTATCCCGGTCAACAGGAAAAAAAAAGAAACGTAATCTTATTTATTCTTGGATTTTGTTATTTTTACTATAGGCTGCTTTTTATCAACACACCACGCGGGCGACGCCGCGGGCGGTAGCTATAAATGTGAAAGTGCGGATGTTTGTTACTTAATCACATAAAAACGGCTGAACGAATTTGGATGAAATTTGGCATGCACATGGCCTTTGACATGGAAAAGAACACAGGCTATCTTTTATCCCGATTCTTTTTTGTTAAACCTATGTGTAGCTTTGAAAAAATCCAATAGATGGCGCTGCCTGGACCCAATTCTGAAGCCCTCGAAGTCGCGGGTAGAAGCTAGTATAATCATAAATTATACCAAATCTCTCACTCCACTGTCAGTGCGATTCCTAAGCTTAGTTAACTAGGGGTAGAAAGTTTTCTCTACACATGAAGGCACCCTTTTCAAATAAGTTAATTACAATTATTTTGCGTATCTCTATATATTATTTTTCATTACGTAAAGCCCGGCAAAGTCAAAGCCTGATAGGGCCCTGGGTTGAACGAAAGAGAGCCCCGAGACCCAGGAATAAAGGATAAAAGAGGAACAGGAGTGGGTTTTAGTCACTCTTCTTCTTATCGTGTCGATGGCAAACTAGTCCGATACCTTGCCTGGCCCAGTACTCGGCCACGGCAATGCCGTCCACTGATGCTGTCATTAGGTCCTCACGAGAATAAACAACAGGGCTCGTGGTGCAGGATGGAAGATGGGACATGGTCGGTGGAGAGACGCCGCACAAACACTGAAGATCAGAGCCGTCCGAGAATCCCTATCTGTGGAGATTGTCTTTGCTGTGGCTACCTGGTAGTCTGATACACCCTTCCGCTCCGCCCAGAGCGATATACTTAAGTAATTTTGATGAAATCCCACATTAAAAATATGTAAGTCACTATGTTCAATTCCTTCATTTCCAGTGTTCCCACCATTTTGCCCGCAGTCTGCCGAAATCTAGTCTAACTTCACCGTTTAGATTAGTTCATAAACTTTGTAAAAGGAAGGTGGTCAACTTCAGATTACGTATTTCCGTTATGTTGGCAGAATTTGCACGCACACTAAACACACACAGTTTGTAGTAACGCAATCAAAATTTATGGAGAATTTATTAAATAACAAATAATACCTATTTTAAAAATAGTCTAAATCCAGTCATTGTTTAAGTTATCCATAAATACTTAGAATCACTACAAAAAACGTTTTAAAATGGTCACAAAAAATCCGTGCAAAAATTTTTGAAAAAAAAAATAGATTTGCATATAATAATGTTTGCAATTTTAAGTCATAGTTTTAACAATTCTTGCAGTTAAAAGTGGTTTTGTGAAGAAAAACTGTACCGGTTTTTAAGTTACGAAAAGCACTAAAACCATTTGCGCATTTTGATCTTTTCAGTTTTGTTTGTTATTTTTAAATAATAAAATAAATAAATAAATAAAATAAAAAATGTTTTTATTTTACATAGGCCTACATGGGCACTTATAAAAGGTCGAAGCTAGTGCACGGTTCCAAATTGGTCGTTTCCTATGGAGAAGAACCGGCAAGAAACTCCATGGTTACTCTTTTAAAAAAAAATGATTGGGTTTACAATATTTTCACATTACAAAACAGACACATATGCGAGGACAGTGTAGACCAATCAAAATTGTAACCCAAATAAAAATAGATTCAATCAAAAACTGGGTTGAATTAAGTAGTAATTAAAATTCGTAGTCTACAGTGTTTTATTTGAGCTCCAAATTAATTTAGTTAATAAATTATTATTTTTTTACTTTTGTCTTGCGATACTGTCAATAACCCTATCTGCCTTTTCAGTTTATGTTGGGCCAACAATATATTATAGGCTATGCCTAGTTTAGGGCCCACGGCCACATCTACTTACTCTTTTAACTTTCATTGTTTTTTTTTGTATGTTTGTTTCTTGTGTGTGTAAATAAATATTTGATTTAGTCTCTACTTAATGGTAGGTAGAAGCCTTATTATTAGTTTACCTTTAATTAATCAAATGCTGTCTTACAAATTAATGAACTATATGTAAGTAGGTTAGGTAAATGATTTAGTGAATTGAAACGCCTGTTCAGTGTTACCCCTCCGACCTTTTCTGTAAGACCTGAAACAGACATTAATATAATCTTCTTAAGATGGCGGGGGAGAGACCGGAGGGACGCAAGAGTACTTTTTTTACGGTATTTTGAAAGTGCGGATTTTGCTTTGCTTTGCACTTTGTCGTAGTTTTTGTAACAATGCTTGAATGTTTTTACATAATTAATGTAGTTTTTTTTAAGCTGGTCGATCCTGAAAATGATTTCACCCGCTCTGGGTGGAGCGGGGGGGGGGGGCGTCTCAGATTTCTACTGATTAAAACCAACTCATGTACCTTCTTTGCCCTAATTTCAGAGGGTTCCTCATCATCATCATCTGCCTAGCATTTTTCCAACTATATTGGGGACTTCCAGTCAAGTCGGATTTAGCTGAATACTAGTATTTTACGAGGAGCGGCTGTCTACCAGACCTCCACAACCTATTAACTGGGGTAACACGGTACTTCATGGCAAGACTGGAGTCAGATTTACTGGCTTCTTCTTCCAGAGAATTCCTAATGCTACATAATTATATTACTGTAGTGGTTAGTACGTATATGTAGGACTATACGCCCGCGAAGAGGCCTGAGCAGCCAAAGTATTTACTATTAACATTTTTCCTTGACAGCTTTCAGGGTGTAAACATTATTTGATGTTTTAGGACGAACTCCATTAAAATCGGAACGCCAGAGAGTTGAGAAGTCTTGGGGTTCCATCGTCACTATATGCAGATATATATGTATGTTTGTATTCAAGTGTTTTTATTACTTTCGTGGTTATGGGCAAGAGTCACCGATCGGCGTTCTTTTTCACGACCTCGTTATAAGACGCTCAAGTGACTTTCGTATCTACTTCAGGTTATCGTGAAAAGTGATGATCCGAATTTTATATATCTTTAAATTTATACTTTCAATTGCTTCCCAAAGTGTCTAGTAGGTGAATGTTAATCAGTAACAATAAGACAGCAGAACGCGACACGGTCATGATGCGATTAGCTGTCACTGAGGCGCTTACTTAATGAAGGTCGTGTAAGTAAACAACGAAATTATTCATAGGAGCGTTTCCGTAACAATGTTAACGTGGTGATATCGGCGGCCGGGCCCACGCCGCCTAAACGCTTGCCTCGCGTTCTGCCCGGCTACGCACCCCATTTGTACGCTTAATCGCACGCAATTAATGCTAGATATTAATCGACGAAAACTGACTACACGTATCTTGGAGTAGTAAGCATGTTTAGGTTTCGATGAATTTTTGGGTCTCAATGGAGTTAGTAGGGTGTGGGCGGCTGTTTAGTCGGTTCGGGGGTGTCGGATATTACAGGGGAAGTCCCGAAGCCATCGATCATCGTTACTGTCAGATGAGCGAAACGCCTTTTAACGAGCTAGGTGGCCGCGACTTGTTGGCCGCGCGCCGCCGCCGCCGGCTTATCACGCCGCGCACCTCAGCCTCGCAGTCGTCACATAATATAATACTGATTGCCTATAAATGACCATAGACCGGCGTCCATCAACCTAATTGAATAGATAAAGTCGAGAACCGACTCATTCAGCCCTATTCATTAGCTTGCTTTTACAAGTTCCCTTCGTTAGCTCTGATTGGTGGATTTGTTTTAATACAGTTGCTTCAATATTCAAAAAACTGTATGGAAAAACAGTTTCAGTTGCAAAAATCTGGAAATGTTTATGTGTTGGCTTAAAAGTAGTTTAAACGATAACGTACATTTATGTTCGCTTATTTCGTCAAAATGTGTGGAACAGCTGATTATTTTTTCTCGATTTCAGGTTTGGTCCCATAGTAAAAGTTGTTCATAATGATAAGTACAATGACCCCCAAGAGGATGTGCGTTAATTATGTTACATGTTGTATAGTTGTAACAATATTCCTGATGCTTTAAAGCCAAAAGTTTAAAGATGAAAGTAGAATTGAATATTTTTAAGAAAAATATAGGAAGATAAGTAAATATTGTAATTAATACTGCGTGATAATGGACAAGGTACTAATTTTAATATTTAATACTCCTTGCGAATCAACCGTGATTTGATTGGCGGGGAGTCCGTTGTTGAACAGTCATTAGCTCGGGAGCCAATGAGAAAACTTTACTGCTTACAGATCTGTCACCAGATTTTATTAGCCGTTTATACTTTTTGATATTACCTTACCTTTGATTCTCCAATGACAGTTTAGAAAGATAGAAGATATTTAAGCTTTTGTATTTTGTTATGTATATAGTAAACTAGCACTTTACATATTAATATTTAATAAGAAACTTACTCGTACCTATCATATTAGTTATACATTAGATTAGGTACTTTGTTTTTTATGATTTAATTTTTGTTTAGTTTACATAATAAATGTTTTATTATTCTGTTTTATAGTGGAACGTGTCTCACAACCTCTAGTTGTACGTATTATATTAAAATAACCGACATATAAACTTATTATTATATTAAAACATGGCAAACTGACACAGGCTCTTTCTTACCTAGCTCAAGATTCAGGGTGCTTCGGTCCCATAAATTACCATACGTCAATAAAACATGTTTTACGATCATAAGTCTTCGTAAAATAGCTTGTAGTAATACAGTCGGTTAAGTCGGTATTTTTGGACTATAGCCGTGTCGGTACCCAGATTTTGGACACCAAAATTTTCGGCACCCAAGTTATTACCGTTTCGGCACCAATAGGTTTTGTGGATGGTAGTAACCAATACAAAATCCAAATTCAAAATTCCTATTGGTGCCTATACTATAGATGAACACAATGTTTTTTGTTTTGTAATGTTTAATATTGCACCTACCACAATTTGTCTCTGCATCACCCGAAGGTTGACTGGTAGAGAATGCCTCAAGGCATTAAGTCCGCCTCTGTACTGTTTTGTGCATGAAGAGTTAAATAAATAAATAGTTTGGGTGCCGAAAATCTGGGTGCTGACACGGGAATACTCCGTATTTTTTACTCAGATCAAAGCCTTTTTGTCAATCAGTAACGTGGAAATCACGTATTTCTCCCCCAATTTCCATATCAAGTAAATTCTCAAGGTTTTCCATGACAAAAGATGCCCATATTATTGTATTGTCGTCATTAGTCCGTAGACTTGGATTAGATTGGCAGATAACTCGGCAAGGATCGATTTATTTGCAAGCATAGAATATAAAAATGAAAATTATGTAAATGTAAAGAAAAAAATTCGGGCGGAATTTGGGGCAGGCATTTGCCCAGCAGTGGGATACAGGAGCTAAAGAAAATGTAAATAGGTATCCGCATCCGTACAACCGTCAATAGATCAATAATATGCATGCTTGATTATTTTTTGCGTTTGGTGTTTCATATAAGTGTGAAGTTCAAAAATAAACCTTACATACCTTACATTGTTGTTGGAAATTCGATAACTAGTTTGAATGTACGAGTAGGTACGAGTATATGTATAAAAAGTTCGTTTTTGGATGAAACTTGTGAACGAAAAGATGAACGGTTTTGGATGAAACTTAACACGTTCACTGTGGAACAGGCCGGTTTTGGCCCGCCTGGTAATTCGGACAGCGGACGAAGAAAAATATGTTCCTTTGGTTGGTGTGAAACGATTATTTCAGGTCTTTGTAGATGCAAATTTTAATATATATTCCAGCTTGTAGCCAAAATTGTAGGTGTTTCCCAACAGAACGTTACGGCAGGCCCTTTTCTGCTCCCTTTCCTCTTGTCTCGGATGGCAGTCCGATACCGCATAGAGCGCACGACTCGCCATTTAGTGTTAGCACAACACTAAATGGCGAGTTAAATGGCCATTTAGTGTTAGCACAACACTAAATGGCGAGTTAAATGGCCATTTAGTGTTAGCACAACACTAAATGGCGAGTTTATCTGACGGAGCGTTCATTTGATATAATTAAAAATGACAAGCAATAAAAGAAAAATACACATTTGGAAAATAGAGTAATTCGCCCTGAAGTTATTGATACTGGTAGTGACAGCAGTGAAGAAATATTTTCCACTAAGAAAAATAAAATGGATTTTCAAATGTAGGGTAGGATAAGAATTTATAAACCCTAGTACTTGTGGGTCGAAAAAGACTTGCTACACATTGGTGGAGATATTGTTGGGGGTGCATTTCGACCCGCCGTCATATTAGATGAAGGTTAATGATTTTATTTGCCGCAGCCAAGGTGTTAAAACACCAGTAGACTATGTCCTGGAATAAGACATCTGTTCTACTTTTTTATTCTCGGAGTATGCTTCCTTCGAGAAGTTATTATTTTAACATACGAGTAAATTCAAATCACCAATTTATTACTTGTTAGGCAGAATGTTCGTATTTGTTACATGTAACTTATGTGTTAATATTACTACATCGTCTTTTTAGTAGAATTTAATTGGAATTAATTTTATAAAAAAATTCACATACATTTTAATAAGTTTAAATGAAAATCTAATCTGTAAATAATAAGCTAGGCAAAGGATAACTCGTATTCCGGCCGGTAGCTGAGCCCGTGACGTCGTCACCTCAAAGAGATGTCATCAAAACCGTGGGGGCTCTTTTCCGGCAGCACCTATGCCCGCCAGGGCCACGTGAATTGTTGGAAGAAACACAAAGGGCAACTGAAGGACACAGGTAGGATTTACACAGTAAAAATTTGACACTCCCTCTCGCTCCACTCTAGAGTAGGAGAAGATGATTATACACCCCTTAAAAAAGATCCATTGTTTCGTATCTGAACCTTTTTTTGATAATCTTGAGATTGGTTTACTAATGAAGTAGGCAGGGAATGAAGAATCTTTTAGTACCGACTAATGATAAATAGAAAAAGGTTCAGTTTGTAATGAGCAATACGGTGAATCAAGGTTG
Organism: Mythimna separata; assembly: GCA_030763345.1. NCBI lineage: Eukaryota > Metazoa > Arthropoda > Insecta > Lepidoptera > Noctuidae > Mythimna > Mythimna separata. The sequence continues at coordinate 11,212,835 of CM061167.1, read as the reverse complement.
GCTGGAATTAAATTCAATACTATATACCTAATAAAGTTGAGGAGTTCGTGGCTAAATAAATAACAGCCGCACAGGTCGATCTTCAAGGTTAAGCAACGTTTGCCGAGGTTGGTCTGTGGATGGGAGACCATCTTAACTTAACGAGTTTCCTCTGTTCCTCGGAAAGCACGTTAAGCCGTTGGTCCCGGCTGTCATTTGTAGATCTTTGGCAGTCGTTACGGATAGTCAGAAGCCAGTAAATTTGACTCCAGTTTTGCCATGAAGTACCGTGTAACCCCAGTTAATGGGTTGTGGAGGTCTAGTAGGCAGCCGCTCCTCGTAAAATACTGGTATTCAGCTAAATCCGGCTTGACTAGAAGCCGACTCCAATATACATAGTTGGAAAAAGACTAGGTAGATGATGACTATATACCTAATAAAAAAAGGTGAGTGGAATTATAGAATTGAGTAATTCCTAGTGTGGGGTAATTACACACAATTTATGTATATATTGTATCATGCTGAGTGCTAAGTGACCCCCACAAGTCGCCGGTCAACGCCCCTTTATTTATTTCTTCGTAAGTGATTTGTATTGAAATATATCGTTTTATTCACGTAGACTCTGAAGCACTTGGCTCGATAACACATCAATCTGTAACTTATGTCAATAAACTTGGTTCTCCTGCGGACATGTTCATTTGCACAGCCCTTTGGGTGCCTGTGAGCCTTCTAATAAGGCCAATAGTAAGCGATTACATTCCGGAGTCATACCGGCGATCTACCTATACCTATTTAAGTAATTACAAGCTTTTACAACAACAATTATTATTCGTATTATTTTTCCACGGATCACCCAGATTGACAGTCAGAGAAAATTTGTGTGCGATTCCAAAGCGATGTAGCGCGTATAGAGGTCGGTCTGAGTACAGTGTTTTCCTATATAATATAGTGCATTTTTCCCACTATGCATTTCCACAGCAGCAATGTATGTAAGTACTTAGTAAGTACTAGCAATAAAGTGGTAGGTAGTGATCGGCGTTAACGACTGAGTTATCAGACTGCGGACCCCGTAAGTTATACTTTGAATAATTGGAGAGCTCGAGTTAACTCAATCACAGCTCTAACTTTGTTACAATTGGACTATTCGTCGCGGTGTTGTATGTAATTAAATCCTCGAAGCCCCTTCTGAATCTATCATTGAGAAAGTTTTAACTGTCAATAATTCATTTAGAACTTTGTTCTAACTTATCCCTCTTTAGGATCAAAGCTTGGCCGTATTCTTGATACGAACTAACTAAGTTACTTTCATTAATCTCCGCATACTTATTATTCTAGATCGAGTTTGTGCAAATTGCTAAAAATTTTAGATATTAGCATCGAGTAAGCAACTGAGCACGAGTAAATACTAAAAGAGAGATTTATAAGTATTTACTGAGTTAACTTCAACAGTTTAGTTCAGACAAAATGCTAAAGACAAATACAGATCACAGGCTGTGCGAGCCAGTCTCGAGCTTCCGTTCAAGTGCACGAGCACTGAGGTGCACTGAAGATAATGCAGCAACCCAATTATTCAGCTGACTAATTAGGCTGGGTCAGCAATATACCAGCTGACGACGGAGAACACTGAGCGCTCCCAGTGATAATCAAGCGTTGCAGCGCTTCAATTATTAGCTAGCCATTTGCTTGTTATTACGCTGGAATTTCTAGTCCCTTCCATTCCTAGATAGTGAAGTTGTACGTGGCGCAATAACGTAGACTGCGGCCGAGGGCACTATTGTATTGTTAGCACAAGAGCTTCCTCACTCATAAATAGCAGCGCGGAAATCAATGTCGACGTTCTGCTCGTATCGTTATTTTTCTTAGCGCAGGGTTACGTGGGTGTTAGTGGGCACGAACATGCGTAGATTAATTCTATTTTATTATCGTTTTGAAAGAATTCCATTGCGACTAAAGTACTTAGATATTGTGGTTTTACCTTTATGCTAACTTTTTATACAGAATTAACCAGCGTGTTAACGGCTCGTTGAATATCATTAACGTGAACACACCTCTTATATTACGAACGAGGATGGAAAACGTGACCTTATTAATATTTATAAAACCGAGAAAATTGTACAAATTAATTTTATCCAACTTCTGCATGTCGACAACTAATTCTCCATCGTAGTTACTTTAAATTGCTTGTTCACCTTGTTATTAATGTTATCATCGCAAAAAATACGGCTTTTTCGTTCCACTCTTGAGAACATCGCGAAAACTACTAAATAAGTTGGCCTCATCTACTTAAACTTTTCTAGTTCACAGTTATCTTTGAAATAAAACTAAAGAAAACTAAATAAAAAGTTTTGGGCGTTACACGGATTGAGAGCATACAGAAAAGAAAAGAAAAACATTTACTGTGTACTCACGGGTACTGTGCGAGCCACAGAATTGCGTTCCGCTTTCTGAAGGACTCATTAATATTTCATTGAGTACTCCAAAGATGTTAATTTTCTACGTTTATTGTACCACATAACGAGATAAATAGGTATTTTTAATTGTTCTGAAGCATGTCTCGACGCGTTTTATAATTAAATTAGTTTAATTTCATTATAATTTTATTCGGGGGTAAGGTCTACAGGTAGGCCTGTTAAAAGGGCTACTTTGCTTAAATTGTGGAATTGTCTGTTGATAGTCCCTCCATAAGCAAGGTTGGAGGGCCGCGCGGAGGCTCGGGCTCCGGGAGGCCGCGGCTACGATTACCGGCAAGATGCTTAGTAATTTAAATATTGTTTTAACGATGTTATTATGGGAACAGTGCTATTTAAGAATTATAACAATACTTTTTAGGTTTTTTTTGTGAATTACTGAGTAACAGATTTGAGTACTGGTGAATTAAGAATAAAGGAAGATGCGAAATCTTCGCTTAATAGTCTACTATTCCTTGAATCTATTCAAGTGAGGAACTACTCGATGTGAACCAAATTATAGCATGAGCAACTTCTAGAAGCTTCTAGCTTTCTTCAAAGGCACTGAGAATATTAACCTCAGTTTACTAGGAATACACGATAGTAACTTTATGAACTAAGAACAACTGTTAGAACCTAGACACGATCTAAATTAATTTACTCAGAATCCTACACGGCTGCCGTACAATAATTATAATTTAATGTTTAATTAGCAGCTACCTAATCAACACGATTGGCAAACGTGAAAATCTATTCAAATTATGTAATGCATTATTGCCGGTTACCTAATCAACGCGACTGTCGGCCCATACACGTGAAAATCCATTATATCCAGGGACAAAAGACACGCCTGCCAATAGATTTGACGTGCGTTAGCGATAGAATCATTACGCGGCTGCATGCCGTGCGTTGAGCTGTATTGGCTGCGTCCGGCAACACCACAGAGTACGGAATCTGTACTCCGGCAGTGACTAGGAATCCTATTATTTCGTGTCGTCAAACAATATTCGTGTCTCCAAACAATGTTCGTGCCTGCGCACTGTACCGTTGAGGCTTAGTGTATGTCATCTAAAGTTGGGTCATTGTAAACTCGTCACGTTTTCGTTCGATTTTCATTAGCTAGCGCAGTGTGTTGCGTCGAAAATGTGACGAGTTTACATTAACTCCTAAAATCGTCGTCATCATTGTACGATGGATCGAAAGAGTCATCTTGGCCCTGGTATGAAAAAGGATATTGAAGGAACATTACAGAGTACAGATTTTAGTCGGTAAAAGTCGGATAGTCTTTTAGAGTGGAATGAGGTATTTGATGATTTACTTAAAAATAAAAACTTCGCATACTTGACTTAAAATCCTATATCGGTAGCTGGGGCAGAGGGCGTCGATAGTAGTCACCCATCGCGACTGGCGACTCCACGTTAGAGATGGTCTCGGGCCAGTAAATCCCTAGGATACGTCGGAGACATCGGTTCACGAAAACCTGGATTTGGCGTGAGATCTCTTTTTTACCTTCCATGTTTCGCACCCGTAAAGCAGCACGGATTCAACGCTGGGCCTGAAGATTTTTAGTTTAACCCTTCGGGTCAATTTCCGTGATGTGGCGTTTTCTTCAGTACCACCAGTTTGCGCCACGATACTTCCAAGATACGTGAATCTATGAACGCGTTATCGGCACTGAGGCTGTGGCCACTGAGGCAGTGGCCTCAGTGCCGATTAGCAACGGTGTAGAATGCCCCAAGCAGTAGGTCCACCTTAGAGCTTTCCGATGCTGCGTCTTTGCCACTCCAGAACCTTTTGACCCCTTCAACTATCCATACTGTCAGCAATGTGACCTGTCCACTTCCATTTAACTTTGAGAATTCCTTGGAATCGGTTCGGGCTCTCTCAGCGCAAGTGTATTATATTTCAGTACCTACTCTTTTTTAGATTTTGTATTGTTGCCCATTTTAATGTCTGCATCGAATAAATCTTATTCTATTATATTCTAAGTCGGCTGTCACATCTATAGAATGTAGTCTCAGGCCGTGATTTTTTGCGAATAAGCGGTTATTCAGCATCGTTTTTCTTTTGTAGGTCGCGGGTTCAAACGCAGCCAGGCGCATTACTTTGTGTAATTTATTTCATCACAGCTGCTCTCAAACCGGTGAAGGAAACATCGTGAGGAAACCGGCATGTCCTAGAACCTAACATTCGAATACAGTTTTTTTTCTTTTTCAAGTGGGAAATCATCGGAATGACTTTTCCCGCTTTTGGGTGGAGTGGGAGGATGTGTCAGATTCTTATTCACTAAACCCCACACCGTTACTTCGTTGCCTTCGATCTGGGGCGATCTGGACACGGTGAGCACCGGACATCCACCAAACCGTACTGGGTCCGTGTGGTGGATTACAGCCCATTCCTTCACCAAGAGAGGAACCCTGTGTTCCAATAATGGGAACATTACAAAGCCGATAATACTAATGTACTTTATTTTGTATTAGAAGTTTTTAAGGTTCTATTTCTAGTAGTAGATGGCTTGACTATTTGGAATCCTATCTAAAAGATTGTCGAGAAGTGGCTAAGTGGCTAATAACAAAGAAGGGTAGAAGAATGGAAAGGAGGCCTTTACCCTTGCAGTAGGACACTAAAGGGTCATAATAATAATAAAAAGTCTATAGCAGTGACCAAGTCAAGTACCAAGGTCTGTGGGCAAATCCAACAAGAAATTATGCACGATGTTTTGTTAACTAGCAAATTTACGCATTCTGGTGAACGGGCAGACAGTAGGGAGGAATTTATTTTATAGATAAAGCTTGATCGATTTATTTCTTAAATAGAACATAGAACTATACAACAGACAATACATAAAAGCACAATAAAATGACGAAACTAAACAAATAAATAAAAATGGAAATAATTAGAAACATCAATGTTACGACTACAGAATAAGATTATACAAAAAAATAAGTTAAAAATTAAAAAAAATGAATCGCATAAACATGAATATGTATTTAGATAAAGTTTTGTAATATAAACAAAAGAGACGTAGGTAGCTGCTTATGACTATCGTCTTATATACCTAATAGTTTCCGATTTGTTCAAGTCCTTCCACAGGTTATTCAAAATCAAAACTAACCGAATAACCATATAGATAGCGATAAATTTATTTGTTTGATTACCACTAATTTTTATTTGAATATATTCTCAGCTAAGAAACACAACTCGATCGTGAAGTGTCATTCAAAACCACTGAAAATTTATAGCCTTTAAAAAGAAATGATACCGAACAAATTCCCGCTGGCGCGTTTTTCAGTTAAAAAGCAACCATAGAAAAATCTTGCTGTAATTAATATTCAAGGGATCCAGTGTGAAGCAACGCTTGTATTTCATACTAATACAGAGATCAACATAATTAATTATTCAACTTCGTCCAGTTCGGTTCGTTCGGCTCTATCCGGTATCGCATTGCATATTGTAAATTAAGGGGATGTCATTTGTAGAAACATAAAAATTGTTGTTTCAGTTTTTTTTTGTTTTCTTTTTTTTGAGCTTGTGAAAATCAATATAGGTAAACCAGGCATACAAACTCTAGTCGGTAACCAATTCCATTTGAAAACCAGGCTTGCGCAGCGCGAGCAATAGGTAGGTAGTCGTCCGGCCGTACGATAAACATCCGGACTGAGCCCTAGCCGTCGACAGCGCGTGGAACACTACGCGCACCTCAAAGAGGTGTCAGCGAAACTTAGGGTTGAAGCTCTTGAAAGAGAACCCTGAGACCCTGGAATGAAGGCAAAGAAGGAACAGGGGTAGGTTTTAGTCAGTAGAAGTCAGACATGGTAGAAGTTATATCGATGATTTCCTATCTAAAAAAACCTTCTTCTTCTTCCTGTCCTTAGCCCATATTATTCGGGGTCGGCGCAGCACGTTTTCTTCTTCCATTCTGTCCTGTCGTCCGTTACACTATCACTAACTTCCTTTTCTTTCATATCGCTACTCACACAATCTATCCATCTTTTCTTTGGCCCCTCTCCATCCTACCTAAAAAAACCCCATTAGAAACACTAAAGCACGAATTTAAAATTTGGTGCTTATTTGAGTCGATCTGGATAGTTGTTTTAAATTTTAATGCGTGTCTTAGTTTAGCAAGTGGGGCACGTTAGCGCCCGGGGCACGTATGGCTGGTTTCTCTATGCTAATCTTAATTAAATTTCTAAGAACCAGTCTTCTCAGAACACTATTTCATAGAACTCTCGATGGAAATGTGTTAAAATGATTTTTCACGTCGAAAGAACACCAGTTAAATTAATAATAGTAATGAAATAATTTCTTTAAGAAATGATTTAATGTATAATTTCTTCATTATCAATCGTTAAATATTTCTTTAAGAAATGATTTAATGTATAATTTCTTCATTATCAATCGTTAAATATTTCTTTAAGAAATGATTTAATGTATAATTTCTTCATTATCAATCGTTAAATATTTCTTTAAGAAATGAATTAATGTATAATTTCTTCATTATCAATCGTTAAATATTTCTTTAAGAAATGAATTAATTATTGTCATAAATTTTACAGCAGGCAAATTGTTTGTTGATTTAAGACAAGCATTAAATCAACAAACAATTTGCCTGCTGCGGTCTTCCCGTCCGATTTTTAAGTGTCTTCAAAGCTATGGTCTATCGGTTTAGGTGGTTAACCTATCACATACCTAATAATAATATAATTAATTTTCGCGTAAATCTTGCTTAAAATCATGCTTGTTAGTCATGATACGGTCTTAGTGCGTGCATGCAGACATTATCTAGCGGTATTTGGACTTAGGCTACGCGGGTCGAGCGATCCATCTAAACTAAACGACCATAACATATAATATGTCTATCAGTTACTGGAATTGCCAATTACCGTTAAACTCGTTTGATCTCTTCGTGGTCGTGGTACAGAATTAGTTTTGGAACTTTTCTCAAATGTAGTTTTTGTTAAAGTTATCTTTTTGTCCTGGTTTGTTTTGAGTTTAGATTTATATGTGGTGAACAGTATAAAGTTATAATTTATGAGGTTATAGCCCCATTGAGAATGATATTAAACAAGTGCGAGTTGTATTCGCGCACTGAGGGTTCCGTACAAACGTATCTATGAAAACAGTTCAATTTCCAAATTAAATCGAGGCTTGAAGATTTTCTGAATCGCTAAAAAAATTTGTTTTTTGACGTAACTATACATAACCGCTTTCAGGTATTTTTCTAAATACTTGTGATATGAGACCTTCCTGCCAAATTTCAGGATTCTAGGTCAACGGGAAGTATCCTATGAATTTTAATTACCTTGAGAGTATCGAAATATAAGTTTTTTGCAACTTGAACGGCCGCATCTGTTTTTTAGTTTACTTAGAAGTTTGTTTTTTCACAGCTTTAAGGAGCCGAAGATTTGAGTATATGGTTTTAATTTTAAATGGATAACCCCTAGTGTTCCCGAGATAAAGGCATCTAGACAGACGAAAAACAACGTCTATCTGGATGTCTTTATCTCGGGAACGCGTATAAGATCCAGATCCTATTAGGATCCCTTTGAAGGTACCGTTTTTTTCTTTTGAGGTACGGAACCCTAAAACTACATAAATTCCATTTTTTTAATAACTTTTATGTGTCCTTTCGTCTAGCAGAGCGCTGGTTTTAATGCAATAAGCCTAGGTATGGTTGACCCAGATATTTCTTACAACTTTCATTCCTACATAATAATATAATGAGCATTATAGTGTTTTTTCACAAGGTTTATAAAGTATTCAGTATACAGCGGATTGAAATACTCGTTCTAATGTTATTGTAGTATTTGGCAGCAAAAAATTGCCTTCTTGGGAAACTTCTTTGAAAGTCGATACCACTATAATATTCTCAGCTTAATTTTTTACCGAATTTGAACCTGTTTTGATCAAAGATTATAATTGTGATAGAAACCTACACAAATTTTACGCCACAAAAATCCATTATCCCGCCAAAAAATCACTGCTTAAACTTTCTAAAATATTCCACAATCATTCACTTTCGTCACAAAAGCAGACGAGTGTTATCGACTACAGCGTGCTACGACGTAGCTCAGTGCTACGACAGCTACATAATCGCTACGAAACCGCTACGTCTGGAGACAAACGTCTTGAACTTTGTTTTTGTCTGCAACAAAGCCCCAATTCTGTTGAATTGTTGCGTAACAACGCACCACTGCTTTAAAACATTGCTTTATTATACAAAAAGGCCAAACAAGAAAGGCCAAAAACATGAAGACTTCAAAATTACTTTAAGTCGGAAAATTACTCTAATTTGACGCATTTATTATATTATTATTGAAATATTCTATAACTTTGTATTTTCGTCATACAAATATCTTTGCATATTATATCCTTCATTTCTCCGTACTGAAGTACTCCTAACTAAGGATTGACGAAGTATTTACATCAAAGGTTTATTTACGTATTATATATTATTGGCTTTATATACTTCGTTCTGCTACAGTGGTGCTCAGAATAGATTTTGAATTATTACGTAATATGTTTGCAATCATCTTCACTGGCTGCTAAATTAATATGCTAGAGACATATTTTGATTCATAATTAAGTTTGTGTTAAGTGAAGGGAAACTGATATTTTAATCATTAATCGCTACTTATTTGTCTCTTAGTGAGTTTGAGATTTTTTAGAAAATTCAGATGACATTGAGATTGATTTGAAATTTGTATTTTTAGGGAGTAGAATGTTAGTTAAGAATCTATATTTAATAGTTGATTGCGCATTTATAAATAATATATTATAATCTTTATACAGTCGTAGATATCTTCAATTCTTCAACAATTTAGACTGTGAATTCAGAAACGGGAATGAGTCTGTGTTTCCTTTGTATAATCATGATCAGCGCGAGGTTTTTTTATTACCAATAAAGGTTAGACTAAGGCCACGTGCACACGAAGTTTCGTACGCTTTACACGAGTATAAAGTAAAGCGAGCTGTAAAGTTCCACATAGCAGGTTGTTAGCGATCGTACCGAAACGAAATAGCATCAGAAAAAAAACGTGCTCTATTTGAGCGTGTTTTAACTGTAGGGTTCGACTTCCTGAGCATTTATTAATTGATCGTAACGCTTTTTTTGTAAAGGTCCAAAACACATTGTTTTGTTTCAGTTAAACTCTCATTTAAAAGCGTTGTGTGTGCACACCCTAATTGAATTAGTTAATTAAGAAGTGATCCTAACTTTAATTTTAAACAATGTAATATTTGTTGTGCCCTTTCGGTGTTCTTGCTACCTTTTTGTAGGAAAAACGTAGCTTCGTGCAATAAATATTTAAGTATTATTTAATTAGGTACGAAGTCGCTAGTTTTTATTCTAAACTCATCTTAGTGAAAAGCTGTACTCAAGAAGTCAAGTGTATCGTAGTTGCTTGCTTTTGTTTTATACTAAGCTTAGTGAAGGGCCCTTTGCTAAGGGTTCGAGCAGTTGAAGTAGTCTAGTGAATGTTCGTATCGGCTAAAACATTCACTGCAATGTTTCGGCCAGACGAATTAGAGGAGGACGCCAATCACCGCTGTCAGATTAAGTGAGTTAGATCGGAAATTATTGCATGAAATAGCTGAGCTTACTACGCACCTTAGTACTTGGAATACCACATTTTTTTTCTAAAAGTTTTCTAGTCTCTTCGAAAAAAAGGCAACCAGTCCATTTTTTAAAAAACTTGTCATAAAATTTGTCCCAGCTTTGTGAGTGTTTATTTTGAGGTGGGATGTCATTAGAATGACTTCTCCCGCTCTTGGGCTGAGCGAAAGGGCGTGTCAGACTTTTACTGACTAAAACCCAGGGTCCTTGGTTTTCCTTTCAGAAGCCAACCCATGGGCCCAAGCTTTGTGAGTGTTACAAAATAGGTCTCAGGATAATCTCCTAAAAACCCGGATGGTATCGTATCGCCACACTTCAGATTTTTTTTAATGTAAACATCTGAGCGCATCTCAATACCTACACGACAACGTATAAATAACTCATGTAATTTATGCCGTTGCGCAATTATGAATAATTCTTTGGACGTACAGAGTGAATTCCGAAGTACGTTTTGAGCCTCCGTCCAGTTCAATTATATATTTTAGTACACGATAGTTCATGTGCATTTAGATGCTAGAGGCATTTGTCTATTTTGAAAATATTTTCAGTATATAACGATATAACTCTTGAAAGTTTTTTTGGTAACATTAAAACCGAAAATTTTATGTTCAGAGTTCAATTAGTCACTTATTTTGGTCGTCCTTTCCAATACTTAGACTATAAAGACGCTTAAAATTCTTGCAATCTATTCTCGAACTTATTTAAGTTAAACTCAGAAGAGTTCAATAGTCATGGTAGCAGCAAATGTTTTTTTTTATAAAATGTTTTTTTCTGTCGGTGTAAATTGTTAGTGTAATCATTATGAAGTTTTGTTCTCTTTGGTTACCTAATAAAGTCATTAATCCTATCAAACTAAAAATTATTAGAATACGTTTTTAGTAAATAACGCTCTTCTTCCCTCTCTTAGAGTGGAGGCCTGAGTCCCAACAGTGGGAACATTACTAGGCTGATAATGCTTATTCTCTTCTTGACAAGTTATTTTTTGTCGTATAAATAGCTGTTGTGTACCCAAAAAAAACCTGTAATTCTGTAACGCATTAACCACATAACAAATTTATAATTAGCATAAACTTTAATAGTAGCAAAGAGTTCTTAAATCGATAACGCACAATTAAAAAAATAATAAACCATATATCTGTCCGTTACAAACACGATTAGAAAAATAACTTGTCAAATAAATATCTGCACGGAAGAGAGGATTTACAATAGAATTAAATTGTCTTTTCTTTCAGTTTGTTCCTTCTACCATTGTACGGTACAAGTCACATGAGGCGCGCTCGTAAAATGCATTGTACACTAACGCATGACGTCACACTTCATGAACGTCGCAATAACTCCGCACAACTGTCCGCTCCTTGCGATAAGGACACACGCGTCCATAAGAAACTCGGAACGCAGTTTATTTTATGTCCTTTTGAATTAAAACGACGTTAGATCGCTTTTAATTTTTAATTTACAGGCAATTTTTATACGTAACATTTCAGTTTTAGTACAAAGTACATATTTAATCAATCATGTTTACTTAATAAATTGCACCCAATTTCCCAATTGGTCGCAATTTATATACAAATAGCTTTTAATACTTTTAAAAATTTATTTAAATACAGTATTCAAAAAATCAAACCGAATCAGTGAATCATTATTTATTCATCATCATCATTTCAGCCGAAATATGTTCACTACTGTACATAGATCTCCCCCAACTATAGTCGCAACGTCTGATCTGCCCACCAGGCCTGATCTTGTGGGAGGGTCTCCAACCCTGCGTCTTGCGATACATGGTCACCACTCTAGAACCTTTCGGCCTCATCGACAACGCTGATTCTTCGGGCTATGTCGGTAACCTTCATTCACACGCGGATATATTCCTGATTTGATGTTCTTCTTCTTCCAGCTGGCGTTAATCCCGGCTATTGCCAGGGTCCGCCTCTATTCGCCTACATATATTCCTGATTTGATCACGCAAAAAAATCAGGTGAGCCTTCCCGGTGCTTTTTGGGTGACTTTAAGCCTTCTAATGAGAACCGTTGTGAACGGCTTAGTTTTCAAACCATAAATTATCACTGGCAACACGCTCTGGTCATAGAGAATACAGCACAAAGCTTCCCGAATGCTGGCCAGCCGAGTCAGATTCGACGATTGAACGCTACTGAAGTGTGTCCCACCTAACTGGACATTATTCAATAGTAGTCAAATAATGTGCCCAGCATAAAGGGCCTTTGATCCTCAAAGGTTGTCACATTTGCAGTATTGCACGCCAGACTGTGGTTTCCGATGACAAAGGGGATGCTCAAAGGGGTAATTCGCGTATTATTAACGAACGTTTGCATTTCCATCTCAGTCACAAATGTCAAATTAGACTCAAATTTTTCAGTATTTTGACTTTTATTTGAAGTTTTTAGGGTTCCGTATTCAAAGGGTAAAACGGAACCCTATCACTAAGACTCCGCTATCCCTCCATCTGTCCATTTATCACCATGCAGTATCTCATAAACCGTGATAGCTGGTCAGTAGTAATTTCCTAAGATATTGTATTTCTGTTGCCGCTACAACGACAAATATTAAAAACAATATAAAATAAATAATTAAAAGTGGCGCCCATACAACAAACATGACTTTTATACCATTTTTTGCAACGTACTATTTTAAATTTTGATCTTTCTAGGTCAGTTTCGACAGTTTCCATTCAACATCAAATGTTCACAATTTAGCAGCTTCGATCGTGTATATGGAATGGCTGGTCATTAATTAAGTGACCGTCGGCCAGGCACCTGATTTTCGAGCCATGTTGCTGATGGCTCGGAAAAGCCACCAGCAACAAATTCGTACATGAAATGGTACAGAGATACTCGTATTCTGGTGTTATCTTTTGACAAGAAAGTCTCGTGATATGTATCTCGTCTCGTCATTTACGTCAGATGTAAAGGATGGTTCACGTCAAGCACCTCTTGTGTCAAATGATGTTTACGATGCTCCTGTTTATGATGACGGCGTTGGAAGAAGCTTTCCCAGTACGATATCAAGACGAGCAAGGGCACATGTGGTCACATCAATGCTGGATGTTGGAGTTCACAGAAGCTGTCGCTGATTGTGTCTCATATTACTTGATCTTTCTAGTACAATTACTTATATACTCGTACAGTACCCGGTGATAAAATTATGCACATCGACAACAATGTAAGTTTTTATTTTAAGAAGGTTCAAGTGCGAGTTGCAAATGCCACTGGAATTTCAAAAAGAACTTTGAACAATATATAGTTTGTAAGTTGTGTATGTCTTTACTAACCATATGGATTGTATTATCTGAATAAATAAATTTATTATTATATATTAAACGAAGTCAGTACTGAAACACATTCTACTGAATTTAAGTTCAGCACTTCAAAAAGCCGATTGTCTCTTTCCAAAGGTTGATGTGCAAAACTTATCACCGGGTACTGTACCTTATAGGCTCTTAATAAACTAGTACGCCTCAATATCCAAGATTGCATCGCTGCTTACCATCAGGTGAAATCGCCTTCAAGTACTAGTTTATATTACTAAGAAAAAATACTTTCTTTAATAATTAATTATCTTTTTAACTCTGAGTTTTCTGAGTTTTCTCCTATTTATTGACTAACACCCGAAATGAATAACAACATTTTGCTTTTAATATTTCGTGCTGTTTGCAATTCGCCCGTTTAGCGCTTAGCTGCCTAAGGCTCAGTAGATTGGTGTACACTGCACTGTGCGCTATGATAGCGGTGTATTGACTGACGTTGACTCACTCAAAACTGGTTTCTGTTATGTGCACGTAACGTCCCAATATTTTTTATTTAGTAAACTGAACACCTATTTATTATTTTATTAATTACCACCAGCACGATTTTGCGCTGTTTACAAACAGGTGGGATCGCAGTCAAGCACCAGTTTATATTTGGGGTGAATTCATTATCATCATTTCAGTTAAAAGACGGCCGCAGTTGGGCATAGCCCCCCTTAAGTGTCATCGTAACGACAAGTCTTGTTCGTTTCACATCCATTGGATTCCCGCGACCCTCAGCTTCTGTAATAAGTAAACACATTTAAATATTACTTTAATTAATTTAATGAATCGTTGAAAAATCAGGGCTATGTATTCTGGCGGAGCAAATACTAAAGAGAATATAAATGTTTACAAATCACGAATTCATAACTTTCATAGCTTGAATATATTTCATAACAGAGCGTCTAACCCGAGATACGTTTTCAGTGATTTCCATACAACCGCTCTTACGTGATTATGACGATATTACACATATTTCTCTAGATATTTTGGAAACACAGATATCTTGTGGTTTTAATTGTAATCAAAACATATTTTTTTATGAAAACAGTACCTCTGGAAAAAAATATTTCCTTGAACTTTGGCTCTTCATAATGCACTCATAAATTAATAACCAAGATTTTGAAGGCGTTTATTTAAAAAAAAAATATGGTTCTAAAAAAATACGCTTTACCTGGCACATTAACATTATCGGGCCTTGTAACGTTCCCACTGTTGTGACTCAGGCCTCCTTTCTAGGAGAAAGACAAACGTTTTGTGAAATATTGGAGTAAATGACGAAATTACCGAAATTCAACAAAGCGTTCATTTGTAATCTCTCTTTTTTGACGTTGTCTCTTTATAAAACAATGCGTTGGATGAAATAAAGCTTTATAATAATAATAATAATAAACAGGGTTTGATCCAGAAAGCAGCACTCTTGGACACGGCGCGTATTGTCCGGAGGTTCCTCTCTCAGGAGCCCTGACCGCCGGTAACTTGGACCCTGTTCCCGATGCCGGTGGGCCACTATTTTTTATATTTTTAAATGTTTTTTTTTAGTTTTTGTAAAAATATTTAAAAATGTATAAAATATGTTATAATGAAAAATAAATGGAATAATAATAATAATAATAAATTCTTTATTGGTATAATCATAGGTTGACACAGTTTATGAAGCCTCTGACTCCCGAACTAGGCAGGCCTGTATGTCAGGAATCAGCGCCCTCCCATACCATGTCCATGTTGACGATAGACGTCTTAGGAAGGTCCTAAGCCTTGAAAATCTATTTGAAATAATGTAGAAAGCACATCATATCACGTTATAAATAATATCGTATCGTTATATTTACATGGATGGATGGATTGCGTCGCGCTACGAGTAACGGCAACTTTTTCATCCTTTGATTTGAATTTTAATTGACTTCTCAGAATAATATTGTGAAATATGCAATATTGCAACTGACTCGCAATAAGGAAATATGATTGTAAATATTGAAACATTCGTTATTCTATCAGTTTATCGGTAAATATGTAAAGATTGAGATACTAAATCGACGGCGAAGCGCCAATACCTCCTATCTGTAAAACCAAAAATTTTCTGACCCAAATACGTTATAACTATAAATTGACATGTTGGATTAGTTGGAAAAATATCTACAATTTAACTACAAACGAGTACAGTTGCAATTAAATATCCGTTTCGGAGATTTCAGTAAGATATGCGGAAACAAAAATAAGAAAACATATAAAATTATTATAGCTAAAAAGTAATTTTCCCAAAAAAAATCAGTGAGGAGGTATTGGCACTTCAACGTCGAAATATGAAAACAAAATCAAAATTGGTAGAAGCGTAACTGGGATACTCGTAAAAATAATATGGTATAAAATCTCTGTTGGAAACACGCCTTCTTCTTTGGCGTCCGTACGTACGGACGACGGCCATGATAGACTTTGATGTCGGAGTCTACGGCGGACTTCTCATTCCTATAAGCAGCTTTGAAGCTTTGAAACTTCGTCGTTAATTAAGATATTTTTTAAATTATTTTATTTTCTTTTCTAGAGCTAATAATGATTTTATTTAGCAGGAAAAAGACTGTCCTGCATATTCCCTGTTTATTTCCTCTTCAGAAAAACTATGAGTTAATTAAGAGTAGCCGTCTGTCAATATGGAATTTTAAACTAGTTTTGCGGCGACCGATATAATAGGTACTTACCTAATAAGCTATGCCTAAGACGTAAGTAAAATATTTGGAACTTAACAAAACACTTATACATACCTATGTTAGTGTAGCTACCTATGTAATGTATTTTACATAACACAGTTCAAGCCGACTGTAAACAGTGTAGGTACGAATTCGACATACTCGATTAACATAAATTCGATTTTTGTAAGAAAATTTCAACAATTTTAAAACGTTACCCTCTACTAGGAATTACTCCTATATTGAGTGAGTTCACAAACATGTAAAGTCACATAACAATACATCCAGACCAACAAAAATAAAATCTGTAGGCCATACTATGGTTTGAAATTCTGCTTTCAGTATCCAAAGGTACCTCAAATGTTCATATGTACATTTAAAGAAAGAGTTAAAGGTATTTTGAGCCACATGATTATTTTATACCACAAACAAAAGAAAGATTTGTATGACATTACAATGGCACTAACGAATCGTTCTGTCGCTTTTGTTGCCACCCTCTCTGTTTAAGCAGAAAACATAGGCATCATTTATCTTTTTCTTGTTTCAATAAACAAATCTGGCGATCCATATTTGGCGTCTCGTTAGAGGCCGTTGTTTTGGGAAAGCCAGAAACTAACTGCAATGTTTGCCGACGAAACCGTTCGTGTTGGTGTTTCGGAGATAAACAAATCAGCATGCCAGTCGGCTAAATTGTGGTTGGAGGGCATCGTTCATTGGTGCAATAACGTATTGGGGGGAAGATTGCAGTAATGTGTATGTACTGACGTATTGCACCTCACTGTTCACACTGACCCCTCTTTCAACAGTTTCCTTCTGTTTTTGCTTACACGCAATTCGACGTTCTATTACCGTTTCGTCCTGTTATGTAATTTTCTGCTTGTTATTATAAGACTTCGCTTGATAATTGGTTTTCGCTTATATCATCACTGTGACGATACTATTTTTAGTTTTGGACAAACATGTGGGTTGGTACTTTTAGTGTCAACAGAGAATCCTAAATCAATTATAGTTATTTTGAACAAGGTTATCAAATAAGGATTTTTATTTAAGGGACATTCTTATTTTTTATTGGCAATATATTATAATATTAGTGCAAAGAAATGTGACGGAGGCGTATTTTATCCAATCTGTCATGCAATTAAAAAAACAATTTAAAGCCTTTTAAGAATAGTTTATAATATGTAAGTATAAGTATGTGACTTACACAATATTTAAAATAAAAGAAAGTTTAAAAACTTCATGTGTTAACATTATACGAGTATTTTTAGGGGACAAGCGATTCTCCATAGAAAAAGAACGTCCCTCAAAAAACATTTGTGTTCATTTGTATTGGAGAATTCCCTCTGCAGTGTGAAAAGTTTCAGCTGCTGGCAATGCTACCTGAAATTAGCACAAAGATGCTAATAGTGCTACACTGCAAACAAAAGTAGCAAACAGAGTTTTAGTAGGAATTTTTCGAGAGAATGTCTAGCTGTTCTAATTCTATGCAAATTTATTTTAGTGGATTTTATGATATGAAATTGGTATCTAGTTTTGTATATTAATCTATCACATACCCGCGAAACGAGACACAATAGTAAAACAATAACAGCGCGGTCTCATAGGACCGGTTGGGGATTCAAACATTAAGTGCCTAAACAGCTGGATAATGTGTGGAATCATTGAAGCAGGCGTGATTTGATTAAAATAGAGCTGAAAATGTTATTGTAGTATTGTCTACCTCAGCGAAGCTTACCGAGAATGCTAACTCGATACATTAATTTATAATTTCAAATTATATAGTCTCGCATTTGACCACTACCTCACCTGATGCAATAAGCATTGACATTTGCTGCTAAATACTGAAAAACACTAGAATATGTAACATCCGCCTTCTAATAAAACACAAAGTAACTCAGTGCCTGTCAAAGCTAAACACTTTCTAAACTTGATACTGACCAAAAGCGCAAAACGTGCTGAATACAAAAACAAAAAAAAGTCGCATATAAAAGACAGTGAACAATATGATATTATTGCGGGCGACTTCACCGTTATTTACCAGGTACGAGGAGAAACATGAGAACCTAATCACGTCTTGCTTGACCCCGTCACCTTGGTAACAAAAACAAAACGGAGTATTCCCGTATCGGCACCCAGATTTTCGGCACCAAAAGTTTCGGCACCCTAGTTATTCCCGATTCGGCCCCAATAGGTATTTTGGATGGCAGTAACTAATACCATCACTACGCTAAAGATAGGAACAGATGGAGGAACATCATAAGGGCTAAGGTGATGAAGCAGGGTGATTACGGCCTTCAGCATTGAGGAATACGACGCAAGAAGGAGGAACCAATACAATGGTGGGATTGCAGGCAAGCACTAGTAAAAATAAAAAAAAATCCAATCCAAAATACATGTTGTTGCTGAATCGGGACAGCTTGGGTGCCGAAAATTTTGGTGCCGAAACGGGAGTCGCTCACAAAAACTCAACTCATTTCTCGCAAAACAATAATAATATCTGAGATGTATTACATGTCGCCAATTAATATGATCATTAGTGGTTCGCTGATATAATCCCCGGGCTATAATGTAAACAATACTCGATAATAATGTTACTACGATTTCATTATAGGGATGTACTAGGGTAGTTAGTGAATTAAAAAGTCAATGTTTATTTTTTTCAGTTTTTTGCTTAATGTAAGTTTAGGTATTCGATGTATATTATGTTTGAAATAGTCAACGAAGTATTTTTTTATTATTTTTACTTTGATTGAATACTACTACTAAACGCATGTTAAGTACTAAAAGAGTTTTGAGAATACATGTTGATGGAGATGGATGTAACGAGAGTGGGAAGACAAAAAAAAAATTATGTGAGGAGTGATATGAAAGAAAAGAGAGTTACTGGTTGTGTGATGGCTGACAGGACAGAATGGAAGAAAAAACGTGCCGCAGACCCCAAGTAATATGGGCCAAGGGAAAAAGGAAGAAGAACATGAGATTTGATTGAACTCCTAGATAGGATTAACAAATGACTTAGGTAGTAATTTTAAATTAAAAAACAATATATTGATAACATAGTTACGTAATGATATGGTACCGAATATCATTTAAAGTTTTTTTTTAAATATCATTTTTAATAAAACAACATGATAAAACCTAATACAGAAAAAATCTATGTCGTGTTGTGAATATACCCAGCCGCACCCCCTGACATAATTTGTCTTTACGCCTCTGCTCGCAAAACAACCGTATTGTATCTTGTAGATATCAAATTAACCTGCCCATTAGGTATCGATACTCGGACAAAAACATAATGTTAACTACGAACATAACGCTACAGCTGCTCTGTCTGTATCATTACTGTATGGAATCCATTCATTTTGCTGTGTTAACACGAACTAGTGACGTCAGAGCTTAGCTAATACGAGATATTAGCTACTTCTCCATTAGCATCATTTATCATTTAACCGGATTCATCCCGTGACTACGCGCCTGCGTCTTTCCCTTTTATTTTTCAGGGAGCATGCAAGTATGATTATATAGCCAGTAAATCTGACTCTAGTTTTGCCATGAAGTACCGCGTTACCCCAGTTGATGGGTTGTGGAGGTCTGGTAGGCAGCCGCTCCTCGTAAAATACTGATATTCAGCTAAATCCGGCTTGACTGGAAGCCAACCCCAATATAGTTGGGAAAAGGCTAAGCAGATGATGGTGATGCAAGTATGGTAATATGTGCTATAAAAGAAATAAATAAACTATAACAATATTTTTTAAGACATAAGTAATTAGAAATGTTAATTATAATGTGAATTAAATAAATAAAGTGATAATAATAATATTCCACAACTATCACTCAACGGCAGATGGCGTTGTGTTTTAGTTATGGAATATAATAGTGCGAAACAAATGAGAGCTAGTGTTCTGAGCTTGTGTTGTTTGTATATGTGTATACGACGTAGTGCGGACAATACGATAGTAAATAAAACACTCATAGTACTAATCTATAGGAATATTATTAAATTACCAAAAGAAACCCAAAGTCCTAAGTATAAGTGCTTTTTTTAAATAAAACTTTATAGCATAAAATCGTATACAAAAAAAAACACAATTTATTTTTATTTTCAAATTAGGTACCTTTTCATAGGACGTCATCTTTTGGCACCATTTATTAGGTAATGCTAAATAAAAACAATTATACCAAAACACAGATTAATTATTAATCACAATCATTATTCTGCCACTTAGCACTCACTTATTATCATCATCATCTATCTAGCCTTTTCCCAACTATATTGGGGTCGGCCTCCAGTCTTCTAGTCTTCACTTATTTTATCGATATTGGAAAATTGACGACCTGCCCTATGCAGGCCAGATGTGGGGTTGCGTTCAAAGTAATTTATAATTTTAACGTCTAGTGTCACTCTCTCTGACTGACCTGTTGGTCTTGTGGCCCTGACTGCTATGTAGAAGGTCGTGGATTCAATTCCCATCGAATAAAAATGTTTGTATGATGATAATGATCATTTGTTCTATGTTAACCGTAATTTATTTGATAAAAAAAATAAAGTGTTGTGGGTTCTAACTCAGACAAGCGCTTTTGCTTCATCATCATTCTTCTAAAAACGGTGAGAAAGAAATGTCTTTGACCACTCGTAGCTACCTGCACTGGGTTCGAATTGATTAACCGCCCAGAAATGGGAACATTATAAGGTTGAATACACTAACAACCAATTTCAGCACTTGATTTCACATCGCTAAGAACTGTACCTACATAATATTGAATTTCAACTTAGAGAGTTGTAAGTTGATTAGATGCAAGACGTCTGGCACCAGGTAACTTGACAAAATGCAAGGATTATTCATACAAAAGCGAATATTGTCAGAGCGGAAAAGTAGTTTCAAAATAATATCAGAAAATTATCTTAGTTTAATTTATTGATGATAAATTTAGTCTTATCCTAATCTAAAATATGGCGTCAAAATTCTTCCACATCGCTGTCGACCGAAAGTGTGCCCAAAAGATGGGCGGTATTGCCACGTTTTTTGACGCCATATAGTAAGAGTTAGTGTTTATGTAGTTTCAATTAGTTAAGGATTTTTATTTTTCAAGTTATTTCTATGTTTAGTAAAAAGTCTTATCCACACTAGTTATTGTAATAGCTAAAGAGCTAAAAATAATTTCGCATTGGCAATAGAATAAACACAAGAGATAGAAGCTTTTATTTGGTCAATATCTTTTCACCAAAGGAGGCTAATTAACGGAAAAGTTTTATCAAGATTATTGCTTAGGACTTGATCTAAATTAATATAATAAAGAGAAAAGATTTAATTTGACAGATTAAAAAAATATTTTGTCGTTATAATGCTATTCACTGAGTATTGAGTAACATGAACTATTTACTGGCTTCATCTAGTTTAAATTGTCACAAAAAAAATGACGTGTAAAAGTGTTTTTGAAAAACCCATTTTAAAAAATTAAAATCATTTATCATTATTTATTATATACTATCAAGTGAATGAAGCTAGTTATGACATATAAATAACTAGTATGCATAAAGTCAGTTACATAGACAAAGCAATTGTTTTCAAATACAGTATTTTGAAAATCAATTGGCAGTATAACTGCAGCAGTATGCGATTAAAAGCAAATCCTATTTCCTCCCCGGTCCGCTCGCTGCATTTCCTATTTATAATTCACACGAAACTGAAGTTGATTTCCAAACAAATGAAGAATATCGCCTAGCTTGATAATAATTATAGAAACTCTCTCGTGTCTGCATTACTGGAGACTAGTTTATTTAGAGGAGCTCGTGGCTAGATAATAACAGCCGCACAGGTCGATCTTCAAGGTTAAGCAACGCTTGCCAAGGTTGGTCTGTGGATGGGTGACCATCTTAACTTAACGAGTTTCCTCCGTGCCTCGGAAAGCACGTTAAGCCGTTGGTCCCGGCTGTCATTTGTAGATCTTTGGCAGTCGTTACAGACAGTGAGAAGCCAGTAAATCTGACTCTAGTCTTGCCATGAAGTACTGTGGTACTATGTAATGCTTGACTGGAAGTCGACCAGTTGGGAAAAAGGCTAGGTAGATGATGAGTTCGTTAAGATATTTCTATCTATAGATATGTATTTTCTTATTTTGCTGAAGACTAATTTTGACGTCTAGACATTAAAATTCAGCACGGATATAGAACGAAGACTGCAGGGAATTTATGAATTTATAATATTGACTTATCTTCCTCGTCTTAATAATAACTGTGCACTGCAGTTTGTTAGGTCTTATCAAGTGATATTTTTGCTAGTTCCGCATACCTTTTCAGATAGTGAAATACTCGGAAATATCTTCTAATTTGTAGAGTTATGATAAAACTGTAACAGTGTTTTTTTAGAAAGTTATTTTTGTTAAAGAAAATCAAAATTAAGTGTAGTTTGAAGTGGTAGTTTATAATTCTATCGTCTGCAAAATAATTCAAAAGCCATATATTCTCACACAAATGAGTCACAACAAACTTGATAACAACATGTCTCGCCTAAATTAATGTATTCACATACAAAGGGTTAAACATAGACGCAGATAAGTCAGCTTGTATCTATTTAATATTTTGTTTTAGTCTAAATCCAACAGATTGATGTAAAGGCAAGTCTGGCTAATCTCTAGAGTTCGTTGGCTTTTGTGACTTGTATAATCAGCTTTAATATTGACTGGAGAAGTTCTGGAGGTGCATCCACCTGTATCAGGACTTCAGAAGTACAGTCTAAGCTTACTGTTGTATTAAATCTGGAAGGCGATTGACATCTGCGAAGCTTAAGGGTTCAGACATTTATCCGATCGATTCGGTTTAGCTTCGATGTCATAACGGATAAGATCGTTCGAGTTCAAACATCTAGTCGTGTGTTTAGTTTTTTTATGTAGATTTTTTTGAGTGGTGTGTTGACTGAGATAAATAATTAGGATGTAAGTAAAGCATTGTCATAAAAAATACCACACACACTAATAAGTGTGGTTTAGTTTACTCTATTTATTATTTAAACAAAAATATTTTTTATTAAAAAAAACCTATGCTTTCTATGCAACTATTATAAATACATTAAGGCAAATAAATAAAAACTAACTAAAACAATTTAAATTTTACATCAAAATTTTCCCTCGCGTCACTGTCGACTGAGCCTAGAACCACTAAAACACTTACGGCATTGCATTTAATTCTAGGTTTATTTTTTATTCAGCGAGACGTGAATAATTAAATCATAACTTATCACTCAATTTTATAAATATAAAACCTACCCACGCACTACTTCAGTGAAAAAAGGTAACTGAAAATATACGCCTTTTTTTTAAAAGTCAATCGAGACAAAGCCTGAACCTTCGAGCGAACCCCGTTGTATTACAAACGAGGACTTATCTAGATAACTATGTTCATTCGTACATATATCATGGTCTGTTTAACATTCAATCAAGCGGGAAAGCCCCGCATGACGCGGCATGACGTGATGGGACGAGACGCCAGTTAACCCTCCGAACGCCGTGAGCCGGTTCTTTCCTCAAACAAATTGTCCAACAGGCCATGAAGCGAAAGAAAATCATAATGTACCAGCAAACACGCTTTCCGCAACATTAAGAACTAATAGCAACATCGAATTATCTAGTTTTATAAACGCTCATGTTGTTAAATCTCTTCGAGATATAGTTAACTAAAATAGAATAACATTTTCAGTGTGCTACGTGCAGCTTTAATTTTTCCAGAGCACTTCAGTTTGTTGGTTAACTCGTCTAAAGCTTCCACGGTAGTCCGCGAACATAGCAACACACTTAAACGATTACATAAGTTATTCTGGAAAATGCAGTGGTAGACGGTTGGCGAAGTCTTGTCAAAAGAGAGCACGAATTGTTACGCAGAACTCGTGTCGTGAACTCTCAGCGGTTTTGTACAGATTAATACTGCGTTGCACGGCTTTTGACGTTTCTTTTTGCCATGTTTCGGCAGAATGATATGGATTGCATGTCGCGCTCTTCGACATGTTTTGAGGGGCAATTCCCGTTTTTTAGGATCAAATTCACGTTCCATTCCTATCTGTACAAACCACCTCTAATGCTAAAATACGAGTACCTATTTTGAAAAGTTCTTTGTCATTGATTGTTGGTGAAGTGATACTAAATTTAGAGTCTGAACATTTTTTAAGTAGGTACAACTTTTCGTCTGTAGGTTAATAATTGTGCTGTAGTAAAAAATAGATTTCAGTTAAATCTCATAAGCTGGAATAACATTAATAGCATTTATAAATTCTAGTAAAAATATTCATGAGGCGCCCTTCAAGGTGATCAAAGTACACACTTACAGTGAAACTAGAGGTAATATTATACATGGCAGGGTCCGAGGAATCTGAATATTGTAATTCGAGCATTTGTAGGCTTTCTCTTCTAATCACCCATTTCTTAATGTATTCCGAGAAATGTTCCAAGTCGTATTTTAATTTAGTTTGTTAATTGTCTGTTTAATGATGATGTAAATTAATAATGAATATAAAAAGATCTTTCGAAGCGCCTTGTTGACACTTCGCGTGACCCAAGGGCTGGCTTTTACCTTGGACAGAAAATAAGCATTGCCATACAGCGTGGCAATACTGCCAGTCTTTTGGACACATTACCAGTCGACAGCGATGTGGAGAAGTTTTTTGACGCCATTCTTTAGTTAGTTGTAATAAGTTTAGAGTTTTTATTATACTGTAATTACCTAGTTAATAATTGTAATTTTTTTAATATCATATAATGAATAGAAGCAGTACATTTTTGTTATGTACCTACTGCGTTAAAAGGAGTCGCTTATAAAATCACTTTCGTGTCAGTCTGACCGCCCGTAATACAAAAAGTTAATTTACATTTCGGGGATCAGATTTTTAGGAAAATAAATTAAATCGGGCAAAGAGAACTTATTCGCATAGAAAAAATGCGGAGAAACTTTTTTAGAGGTCATGAAGAGCATTAGGTGAGCCATGTTGGTTTATTCGGAAAGTTATTTTAAGCAGGCATATTATAAGGCAATTGTAGACTTTGTGTCTTGGCGTAGCGAAATACTTTAATAGCTACAACCAACCTCATTTCACATATTATGTTATAGTTTTATTAAAGTTTTCCCCAACTGTGAAAAAACTATGTGTCACGTTTTTTCAGGTTACGTAGAGTTTATTTATATTGAGTCATGATTATAGGCCTTATTTGAAAAGTCTATAGTAGTTTTCAATTGGCCAACTAAAGCAGAGTCGCATTTTTAAACACATTCTATTAAAAAAAAACTTATGATTAAAAATGCTCTTAGTGTTTTACTTCAGTGAAAGCATTATTAATGAAAGAAAAGCCTACACATGCGTATTTGTTTCAAACTCATGTGTAGTGAAGGTCTTTGAAAATGTTTACAGGCATTACTGTAACTGTATTTCTTTACTAGTATATACCAGCGCTTTAGTCTATGAAAAAGTACAAAATTTAATTATAAAAAGTATATTATATTCTATTCTATCTTGGGTACAGGCTACATTTTATTTGAATCCGTTTAGACGTTTGAGCGTGAAGAAGTGACTGACATACACACAAATATTTAATTTTATAATACATATTTAAAATAAGCGTAATAATATTGTGAGGTGTCATAAAAGAGGTGCAGTGTCGCATTGCGCGATCTCTTCCAAACTACCAAAGAAGTTTGATTGGACAGTAATTCTCAGGAGATGTGTTCTAGACGTGTTCTTAGAACTGAAAGAGTAAAAGCAAAACTTTAATACTAATTAAAACATTATTTTTTACCAGGAAGAAGTGGCTACTTTTAAACACTTAAACAGTACAGGGTGATGTTTCAAACACAATTTTGTACTTAAAACTGAAAAGGCAAAAACACGAATTTCATAATAATTTTAACATTGTATTTTACCAGGAAGAGGTGGCTACTTTTAAATATTTAAACATTTAAACAATAAAGGGTGGTGTTTCAAACACAATTTTGTATTTAGAACTGAAAAGGCAAAAGCAAAACTTTAATACTAATTAAAACATTATTTTTTACCAGGAAGAAGTGGCTACTTTTAAACACTTAAACAGTACAGGGTGATGTTTCAAACACAATTTTGTACTTAAAACTGAAAAGGCAAAAAGCACAAATTTCATACTAATTTTTAAACATTATTTTTTACCAGGAAGAGGTGGCTACTTTTAAACATTTAAACATTTAAACAATAAAGGGTGGTGTTTCAAACACAATTTTGTATTTAGAACTGAAAAGGCAAAAGCAAAACTTTAATACTAATTAAAACATTATTTTTTAACAGGAAGAAGTGGCTACTTTCAGACATTTAAACACTTAAACAGTACAGGGTGATGTTTCAACACAATTTTGTACTTAGAACCGAAAAGGCGAAAGAAAACTTTCATATTAATTTTAAACAGTTTTTTTCCAGGAAGAAGTGGCTACTTTTAAACACTTAAACAGTACAGGGTGATGTTTTAAACACAATTTTGTACTTAAAACTGAAAAGGCAAAAAGCACAACTTTCATACTAATTTTGAAACATTATTTTTTACCAGGAAGAGGTGGCTATTTTTAAACACTTAAACAATATAAGGTCATACAATTTTGTACTTAGAACTGAAAAGTCAAAAGCAAATTTTCATATAGTCCGTCTAATGAAACCGCGACCTGAGAAAAAGATTTTGTATGTGGTATGACTAAATAGTAGGCGGCTGAATAATGTTGCCAATTAAATTTAAAAAAAACTCCAGGTGGCGCTTTCATTAGACGTACTCTACTAATTTTTAAACATTATTTTTTCCAAGATGATTTTCTACTTTTAAACACTTAAACAATATAGGGTCATGATTCCGACACAGTTTTTTCTATGATATGTTATAAAGCGTGTGCAATAATCTAGTATCCGATGTGACGGAGCCTAAAAATAGGGCACATCCTGTCCTCTGGCCGGCGATGGCTTCCGGAGCCGAGAAAATGATATCGTAATGTAATATCAGAGTGGCCGGCCACTCTCAAAGGGCAATTTAACCATATCATATGTTTAATAATTTACAGACTAATTTATATAAGGCACTAGAACCTATACAGCTACATTCGCTTGAAATGTTAGAGAATTAGTGATTTTTTGTAATTAACGGCCAAGCGTATTACTTTGTGTAATTTATTTCTCTTTGCTCTCAAAACGGTGAAGGAAAACATCGTGAGGAAAACGTCCTTGAATCAAAAATTCGAAGACATGTGGCATCCACCAATCCGCACTGGGCCTGCGTGGTGGATTATTGCCCATGCCCTCTCTTAGAGAGGAGGCCTGAGTCCCAACAGTGGGAACATTACAAGGCCGATAATGATAAATGTGAATTATTAAAATAAATGTTCTAAGGGAAAATAAGTAGAGATTTTTGTAATTATTGGAAAAGGAGCAGTTCAAAGATTATTTTAAATAGCAGTTTTTGTTTGCCGCTAAAAAAAATGTAGCAAGTACCACTTGTTCTTCATTACATAAATATTATAAAGGCGAGTGTATGTGACTGCGTATATGCGAATTTTTGGTATTTTATCATGCTCGAACGGCTAAACGGTTTTGGATGAAACTTGTACACGGGTAGACCATGTCCTGGAATAGCACAAAGAATACTTTTAGACCGAGAGTATGTTCTCTTGGGATAATTGTCTACTATCACGCGGTCGAAGCTGCTAGCAGCAGTAAAACATAATTTGAAAACTTTCTGCGTGTCTTTCAAATATAAAGTTATTTTTGCAAATTCCTAAGAAATTCTTAGTAGAAGAACTAAAAGTCTAAGCAAATGGCAAGAATTGGTCCTTTGTG
This sequence comes from Mythimna separata, assembly GCA_030763345.1. Taxonomy (NCBI): domain Eukaryota; kingdom Metazoa; phylum Arthropoda; class Insecta; order Lepidoptera; family Noctuidae; genus Mythimna; species Mythimna separata. Next base: position 11,184,984 of record CM061167.1, on the reverse strand, counting down.
GAGGAGTGAATGAAGGAAGGCCAACCCAGTGGTTCTTGACTTCTCGCTCTCTGGGCGGAGCGGGAGGGCGTGTCAAACTTTTACTGACTAAAACCCACTCCTGTTTCTTCTTTGTCTTCGTTTATAGGTCCCAGGTTTCTAACCCAGGGCCCCAGTAGGCTTCGACCCTGCTGAGTCCTGTACAGGCTGCCGTAAGGCTGTTTTATTTAAGGACAGCTTCTCAGCTCGTCGCACGACCTTCGCCGTGGTCGACGTCAATGATGTCGTCCTCCGGTCCTCCCTAAGGCGTCCAGTGAGTGACGATCTAAGCCCCTCTGTCTGGGTGCGTTCGTGCGACTTACATAATAATATATTCATCTATACGATCTAAATAAAATGAAGTATCAGTTTGTAATATCAAAATATAACTTTTTTACTAAATGCATAAATATAAAAATAACTAAACACCTACACACGACACCTACACAAATTGGCGCATTTATGTAGGTGGTGACCTATACATGCATCCTGCATCACATCACCCGCCGCCTACATCTATTACATCGTTACCTATAACAAAAATACACAAGTTAAAAAATTTTGTCTGACTGTTGATCAGGTCTATTCCGCCTAATCTCCGAATTGCTGGATCGATTTTGGCGAGCCTAATAGATCATCATCTGCCTAGCCTTTTTCCCAACTATATTGGGGTCGGCTTCCAGTCAAGCCGGATTTAGCTGAATACCAGTATTTTACGAGGAGCGGCTGCCTACCAGACCTCCACAACCCATTAACTGGGGTAACACGGTACTTCATGGCAAGACTGGAGTCAGATTTACTGGCTTCTGACTATCCGTAACGACTGCCAAAGATCTCCAAATGACAGCCGGGACCAACGGCTTAACGTGCTTTCCGAGGCACGGAGGAAACTCGTTATGTTAAGATGGTCACCCATCCACAGACCAACCTAGGCAAGCGTTGCTTAACCTTGAAGATCGATCTGTGCGGCTGTTATTATCTAGCCACGAGCTCCTCTAATAGGCGAGCCTAATAGATACCTACCTAGATACCTTGGGGGGGGGAAGCTAAGGTATGGTCTTGGTGGGAATCGCTGTAGGTGACGGCAGCATTACCTATAAAATGTCAAGAAACCATCTGCTGTGCTCGTGGCAGAGTACCGTATGAAGAAGAGCCCTAGCCAGTCCGAGCTATCCACGTCCCCGCCGTCCTCCCTGGGACCTGCTGCACCCGCGCCGCCGCGCGTCCGCCACCTCGTGGTGCAGCTGAGCTAACGGATGCAGGGCGAAGGGCGAGTATTCTGCGCCTTAAAACAGAATCGTCTCACCAGGGAGAGAACCCGAAAGAAACCCGAGCACATCCGTAGGCTCTAAAGCGGCAGCCCCGCTAGCGGATTAAGGCACAGTGGGCTAATCACTCGCTTGCCCGACAATTACAGATTCAAGAAACCGAAACAGTAGAAAACCGGACCGATATTTTACCGACGACTTTTGGCATGAAAATACGGACACGAATTGCATTTTGGAATGTGCGTACGCTTAGTGATGACAGCCGACTAGCACAGGCAGAAGCAGTCATGCTTGGTTACAACCTGCAGATATTGGGTCTAAGCGAAGTGAGAAGACACGGCTTTGGTGAGCTGAGAACATCTAGGGGCTTGACTTTGCTATATTCAGGTAAAGAAAATGAGGAAGATGTGCGCGAGTACGGCGTGGGGCTTCTCCTCTCTAATGTAGCGAAGAAAAGCCTTGTCGATTGGAAACCGATCTCAGACCGGATCATGTACGCTCGCTTTAACTCTAGAGTACGGAATATCTCCATCGTACAGTGCTACGCCCCAACCAATGCATCATCAGAGGATACTAAAGACGATTTCTACAACGCCCTGAACGCCACCCTTAGGAGTATTAAGAAGCAAGACATCGTCATCGTCATGGGAGATCTAAATGCTAAGGTTGGGAGGGTTAATGTGGGCGGCATATGGGGACTCAGGGTCTTGGAGTTTGTAACGATAATGGGGATCGTTTTATCGATTTTTGTCAGAACCATGATCTTACCATCGGAGGAACATTGTTCATTCACGGCGACCACCACAAATACACCTGGAACTCACCCGATGGAGTCACAAAGAACCAAATTGACCATCTTGCCATTAGTTCTAAATGGCGTTCTTCACTGCTCGACGTTCGCAACCGTAGGGGCGCCGATATAGATAGCGACCATCATCTGGTGGTTGCTGAAGTTCAGCTTAAGGTTGCAGTAGCCCGTGCAACTGGAGGACCCGGCAGGTTGGGAAGGAGGTTCGACGTGAACAAACTTTCTGACTTGGACACCCGTAGGGCTTTTCGTCTTGAGCTGCGAAATCGATTCTCCGGACTCGAAGAAGTTGCGGATTCACTAGATGAGGAGTGGAATCGCATTAAAATGGCCTACACAGAGACCAGCTCCGTCATTCTAGGGCACAAATCATCACACTCTCGTGAGGACTGGATGTCTCAACACACCTGGAGTCTTATCGAGGACAGAAGGAATCTGCACCTAAAGCTTCTGGAGACCCGTAATGTTGACGAGCGAGCCGACCTCATTTTACAGTTTCGTCGAATACGCAAGGCTGTTTATCGGAGCACGCGTGCAGATAGAAGGCGGTGGGCCGATGACATAGCTGATCGTGCTCAACACGCTGCGAACACCGGCAACCTTAAGGAGCTGTATAGAAGCACAAAGACCTTGGTAGGAGACAACAGGCGCAAAAGGAAACCACTTAGATCCAAAGAGGGGCAGCTCATTGTGACGTCGGAAGAGCAACTTCTACGCTGGCACCAACACTTTGAGGAGGTTTTCCGATTGTCAGCGACTTCGTCGCCTGAGGCACTGTCGGTTAGTTCTTTACCACCCCGGCTCCTCGATATCAATTCGGAACCACCGTCAGACTCGGAAGTAGCTGAAGCAGTCCTCTCTTTGAAGACAGGGAAGGCTCCAGGATTCGATTTGATTACTGCGGAAATGCTGCAAGCCGACTTGACCTTCGCCGTCGACGTACTGACGCCTTTAATTGAAAAGATCTGGACTGCTGAAGAACTCCCGGACGACTGGAACAAAGGGCTCGTAATTACCGTGCCTAAAAAAGGTGATCTCAGTCAGTGCGATAACTGGAGAGGCATTGCACTGCTGTCAATTCCCTCTAAAGTCTTCTGCAGGATAATCTTGGATAGGCTATCGAGGGCCCTGGAACCCTTACTACGCAAGGGCTGGTTTCCGTTTGAGTCGTTCTTGCACGGACCAAATTAACACTCTACGTATAATTCTCGAACAGGCATCAGAATGGCAAAGGGAGATATATCTCACTTTTGTGGACTTTGAAAAAGCCTTCGATACGTTGAAGTGGTCCAGCATTTGGTCTCGCCTGCTGGAAATGGGAGTACCACCAAAATTGGTCCGCTTATTACAGAGCATATATCGGAAATATTCCTGCAGAGTGGTTCACGACGGCCTCATCTCGGAGGACATCGCAGTGCACGCGGGTGTTCGTCAGGGTTGCCTCCTCTCGCCTCTTCTCTTTATAGTCGTTCTTGACGGAATTTTGCTTCGCATCTTCAATGAGAGGCGCCGCGGGATAGAGTGGGGATTGTCCAGCGTTTTAGAAGATTTGGACTACGCCGATGACCTATGCCTGCTAAGTCATACGCACGCCGACATGCAAGCAAAATTGAACGACCTGCGTCAGGAGGCAGCGAAAACTGGGCTTAAAATTAACTCGCGGAAGACCCAGGAGATGCGTACAGGGGTGATTAATGCTGCGCCGCTGCTAATCGGCACTGAGGCAGTGGAACGCGTCCAGAAATTCACGTACCTCGGAAGTGTCGTGGCGGAAACTGGTGGAACTGAAGAAGACGTCGCTTCTCGAATTGCCAAAGCCCGCGGTACCTTTGCACAGCTGAGACCGGTTTGGCAATCACGGAAATTGACTCGAAGAGTTAAGCTAAAAATCTTCAGGTCAAACGTCAAATCCGTGCTGCTTTACGGGTGCGAAACGTGGAAGGTGACAAAGGAGATCTCACGACAAATCCAGGTTTTCGTAAATCGATGCCTTCGCCGTATCCTCGGGATTTACTGGCCCTAGACCATCTCTAACGTAGAGCTGTTGGAGAAATGCCGCGAAAGCCCGATCGACCACCAGATCAAGCGTCGCAAGTGGAGTTGGATTGGTCACACGCTTAGGAGGGATTCCAATCATATACCTAAACAGGCACTGGACTGGAATCCCCAAGGGAAACGGAAGCGTGGCCGTCCTCGGCAGACCTGGCGACGAACCGTTTTGGCTGAAGCGAAAGACATCGGACTGACGTGGAGCGAGGTCAAGCATAAAGCACAAGACCGCTCGCTTTGGGTGACTACTGTTGACGCCCTCTGCCCCAGCTAGGGGATATAGGATCTTAAGTCAAGTAAGTCAATAGATACCTAGTTGATATTATAAGAAACTACTTCTACGAGTATTTTAGAAAAAATGGGTCCCGCGCAAAAAAATACTTTTTTTGAAATTGTAACCAAATGGCAATGTGCTGTTTTACGAGTTTGGCGCGGACGAAATCGCGAGCACAAACTTTACTTTGTTTGCATAAAATAATATGATATTTCGGGCAGTACAAACATCCAGCGGGGTAGTATAAATTAGGAAAGAACTTTTATGAACTAGTTGTTGCCCGCTATCTCGTTAGCATACTTCAACCTTCCGCTTCCCTCACTCAGGGGTGGAATTACGCAAAATCCTTTTTTAATGGACTTCTGCACTTTTTCAGGAACATAATCTTCATAATTTTATGTTCTTATTTTTAATAGTTTGGGTTGTCCGTGTTTTTTTCTTATGAATATTTTGTTAATTTTGAAATAAGAATATTATATTTGTTTAAGAAAGCACCAAACCCCACTCGGCCATGGTTTTCATGCTAGAGTTTAACAAGTAGTCTCAATATCAAATTTAATATTTCAGAAAGCGATAAGACGAGTTTTATTAGTATTTTTAACAATGACTTTTGACGATTGGTGATGCAGATACAAGTTGTGGTGCAATATTAAGCATTATCTACAATGACATCCTTTATTTTATACAAATACTCGTACATACCCGTTATATTCAATATATATAAAGTACAACGTATAAGTACTCAAACAAGAAAGAGAAAAGTAAATACAAGAATGTCCTGAAGCCATTGGTGCAGAAAACAAATTAGCGCTGTGAACTTCTTGCGAATGTGCTCGCGAACCTTCACTTTGAAGGTCAATCGGTTGGTTGCCATCTTGATTTCCTGGGGGACGGCATTCCAAAGTGAAATAGCTTGTATATGGAAAGAATCGAAAGAATAGTGATTGAAGTCAGTCGGTGAGTGGGGCAATGCAGTAGTCGGTTATGTGATGGCTGTAGATTTTTGTTGTGATTGTTGGAAATGTAAGTGTTGGAAGTGAAAGGCTAGATAACTAGGAGGCTAGATAACTAGAGTTGAAAGAGACTAAAAAAAAGAATAAGGTAGTAAGCGCCCTTTGCCCTCTCGTCTGGCGTACGGGCAACCAGTTTAGAAGCGATCGACACGCCGAGATATGTCCACCTTTTTCGATAAAAACCTTGAAACTATAATGAACTAACTAATCCGATGAGCTCTTAACGAATTTATTTAAAAAGCAGTAACGCGAAGATGATTTCGTACTATTAAAACAATGTAATAGAAAAGAAATACAATTTTAATTATGTCTACAATCGAAACCAATTTTATATTTTGTTTTGTTCAGGTAAGCGCGCTCCACCGTCGACCACATCGTCGCATTCCATCAAGCAGCAGGTGAGATGGCGGACAAGTGCTAACCTGTCAAAGATAAAAACAAATTAAACTTCACGTACAGTAGTGGTGCATAGGCGAACTTAATGCAACAAGGCATTCTCTACCAGTTAACCTTTGGGTTAAAAAAGAAAACAATTTTCCTATTTTTCCAGCAAACTGACAAAATGAATATCGTTATTTATTTCGGGAAGTTACACACACCGTGTACTCGCTAGTATGTAATATAAATATGATAGAATCTGTATACAGATTGCTAACTTCAAAACTGTAGTGGGACAGTAAAAGCTTTTATGAACTTTGTTAGTGACAGTAGCTAACAGCCTCGTTGCTCGCGTGGTCGCAAGATGAACTTTTTAACGTAAGAGTAATATTAGTTTGATCGTCAGGACAGGACAGAACGGTGTTAAAAACATGTTTCGTGTATGGGAGAAGATAAGGATTGATGGTGCTGATTATTACTAATTATGATTGTATATCTATACATAAATATAAAAAGAAAGACTGACTAACTGATATATCAACGCACAACCGAAACTATTGGGCCTAGGAACTTGAAATTCAAAAACTTCGCATGGCCTCCTTTTATAAAGTAGGTGAGCACTAAGAGAGGATTTTCCAAAATTCACCTCCTAAAGGGATGGAACGGGGTCTAAAATTGGTATTGAAAAACCTATTTTGACCCGGGAAAAAGTACTGGCAGAAGCTATATTATGAATGTCGGTTTAACTGAATATTATGTTTATTTTTATGTGTATCTTTGGTAGATCTTGGAGATACAAAAAAAATATCTATTAGGCTATTTTTGATCTTCCTACCCCCTGTTTTCTTAGATATTTTTTGTACCTGAACAGCGTATTACTTAGAAGTAGAACTCGTACTATTAGAACATAATGGGTAATTAAGGCTAAAAGTACGCTCTCGTCTAGTTTTAGGAGTTATTTCCCATCGATCCAATGGTGGAACCCGCGAACCCCAACGTCGTATTTGTAATAGTTTTAAAAAAGATCTAGAGTTTTATTTTTACAATACCCAATAGATTTCAGAACTATCTCATTGAGTATGTAAATGTATAGGATAAATATTAACTTCATTGTTTATTTTATCTGATTTCACTCTAAGTAATAGAGAAAGTATCTCAGATCTTCTGCCTTGAGTCCCAGCTGTGGGAACATTATATGGGTCGATTATGTCTATGCTAATATTCAATGTACTAAAGTAATTGTTGTAGGGTTCCGTACCTCAAAAGGAAAAACGGGACCTTTTGTAAGATCACTTTGTTGTCAGTCTGTCTGTCTATCAAGACCCTTTATTTCGTGAATTTTTGCTTATTCATTATTTTATTTAACTTTTAATTTCGCAAAAAACGTACATTTCGACACTCTCAAGGGAATCAAAATTCATAGAAGAAAATGTCTAAGGAACTGAAAATTTGTAATTACGTCCCAAGAAAAAAAAATACAATTCAGAAAAAGCTTCAAGACTCGATTCGAGAATCGAACTATTTTCATTGGTAAGTTGATACGAAACTCTCAGTACACGAGTCCGACTCGCACTTGCCCGGATTTTTCTTAAATCAAAGAAATTACCTGTTTTAATAAATTCTTGATAATTCTTGATTACATTACTTGACCAATACCGATGTTTACCAACGTAAAAGTCGATATTTGCCTATTGGATTAACTAATTTCTTAAAATGACATTACCTAAGAGCATTTAAGTAAAATTTCAGTGTTTGATTTAGGATTGTAACTTAATTGTCATTAGGTATCTCAGAGAATAGAGTAGAAAATCTTACAATTATGTGTATATTCTAACCTCTTATGAGTCATGGCCCCCAGCTTTATTCTATTTACAAATTGGCAAATGATTGATGATTAAAAAATGTAAAAATTCGCTATTGGCAAGAGCCAAAAGCGAATTTTATTACAATTTTTAAACGTGCTACAAAAGCTAAGGGCTCTCGCCTATGGCGACTTTTTGGTGCGATGTAGTCGCTAGCGGCTTACCTCCACCCACGCCACGATTCTCAGTCGCGATGCAAACGCGCGTTATCAGCGCTACCGTCGCGATGCAATAGCGCGTTTCAAATGAAACTGTATCGCGTTAGTACAAAAAGTTGCCATGAGCAAGGGCCCTAACGCGCTAATGCATCGGGATTGTATCGAGGCTAACGCGCGACTATGTCAGACTATATCGTGGAGAGAGCGGAGACGTGACAGAAGCGTGACAGTATCGAGTTTGCATCGTTATATAAGTGCGACAGTATCGCGATTGCATTGCGACTGAGAATCGTGGGCGAGGTATAGAGAGCTAGCGAATACATCACTACTGCATCGCTACAGTCTCGTGGGCGGGCGGCCTAAGTGATGGTTCTTTTTGTGTTGACACGGTAATTGACATTACGTAACGTAAAGGAGGTTTTACTTCATAGAAGTTAACTTACCGTTACCTTAATATACAGTACGAAAAATGTGTTTGTCTTTACTTCCTTAAAATTGAGCAGGTATGATAAATCTTAGTTAAATGCAATAGTGAATCCACTATCTAAATATCACTCTGTCTACGCTGTTCGGTAACACAGTCATCATCTGACACACCCTCCCACTCCGCCTAGAGCGGGAGACGTCATATTGATGTTTTTCCACTATTTTTCACGAATGTAACGTAAATTTGCGTCATCAGCGGATACAAATAAAATATAGCACAAAAAAATCGTCACGTTATTAGAAACTTTAATTCAATAACTAACTGAGGTATTAGTTTGTTGTTCGTATCCAATAGAGTCGTAGTCGTAGGTAGTAGCCCGTCGTATTATTTCCAGGATACTGTTGGAGCCGGCCCAATCTTTGCTGAGCTACGAGGCTGTTTCCTGCTAACAATGGACTGTAGAAGAATATCTCTTTCGGAAAATGTACTACCAGTAAATTGTTCCTGAATGAAAAATATGTGGATTGCTTCGGAATGTGCGATGGTATGTGAGGTTTGTTTTTTCTAATAAGTTTTATTTCTTACAAAATGTAAATTGGATGTGTTTCTTTTTTTGCTGACCATCGAAAGTGCGATGGAAGTGTAGGTATATTGTAAAATCTGTCAAAAAACCTACCAAGTGCGAATCGGACTATACCGTTCATAATAAAAAGCGGCAAAAGAAACATGTTTGTTATTGAGAAGTCCCATTTAAATATTTTTTTAAGATGTCTTTTATTTTAGTAATTAAAGTGGCACCAGAAATACATCATCTGTGATAATTCCAACTGTCTATCTGTCACGGTTCAAGAGATACCGCCTGGTGACGGTCGGACAGCGGTTTTACCCTTTGTTTACGGAACCCTAAAAAATATTATTATGACACAATTTAAAGCTATTATTACAGCCATACCTATTATTAATTTTATTAATAGAACATAGGTAAATATAATGGGTTAATCTTGCCTCTTCTCTAACAATCTACATATTTTTTATTTACATATAGGCAAACATGTACCTAGCCTCGACTCGCATAAATCAATTACACCGTGTGAATCCGTTAGTGTAACATCGCTTAGAACTGCAAATTAATTATACCTACGTCTCCTCGTTTAAAGCTAGACTAAAGTTGGCTATGGCGATGAGTATGTACTTTAAATTATTAAAGCCGTTACTTTAAGCTCCTATTTCAAAATATACGAGTATCCACACACCCATTGGATGACAGCATTAACTCTGGTAACGCTAACGAACCGTTTAGCGCCAAACAGAATATTATTCGGAATGATTTCATACGTCTTGGATCTATTTAAACAAATATTTGAGGGTGCCAACATAAATATGGAATTGAAACCGGCAACAAACAGCGAGTTATAGTAGTACACAACAAAGTAATAGTAATGTCGGATAAACCGCTGTTTGCAGTATTATGTTGACAGTAGCGGGAATCCGGGAAACCCGGAGTCCGGGAGTACGGGAGTACGGGAATCGGTCCTCGCAGAATGCCACATCGCCAAAAGGGCAACGCAGTCATACATTAATGCTCGCGTTAAGTTCAAAGAGTCCGCTTAAAACGTTGTTTCCTACAGCTTTGAGCTTCTCGTCTTGACGTTTTGGAGTATTTCAATTTCAGAGTTTTGCTTTTACAACGACGCGACCTTCGGGATTGATGAAATAACAAAAAGATTAGAGTACTATTTATATCGACTGCCCCGCAAGACGAGAATTTTAACAAAAACGGTGCGATCCTAAAAGCTTTGTACTTAGTTGTAATAACAAGTAGCAAAGACATTTGTCGACATTTACGTAATTATTAAAGTAAACGCCTCAACCGTGTTTAGTTCTAATTTATGAATGTTTAAGTATTTGGTTGAAAGCTTTATTATACCTCATTCAAAATGCGGCCAAAATTCTGCGAAACTCAAAACGTATTCATCATTTGTATAGGCCAGAATTTAAGTCCAAAGCTATACGAGCACAGTGCAACTTTTATTTGTTTTTAGCGGCGAGAGCGTTATAATGACTGTCGTTAATTCTGAGCTCGGCAATCCCAACGATTTTGTTAGATCTCAGTTTTTATTATATTTGCAGAAAACGGCGCCAATGTGAACAAAAACCTGTTATTGTCCTTTCCGGAATTTTATATTTTCCCGCGGTACATATTTCAGATATTTTTATTCTCGAATTCAAAACATTCCGCTATTCGTTACGGGTTTCAGAAACATTCAATTAAAGTGAGGAAGTAGTTTTCGTTCGCTGATAACAATAAATCTGTATTCTATTTGTTATGTTTCGCCTGCACGGACGAGACATCCGAGCTATCGGTGATCTGCGCTATCGTCGCCGACGGAGACTTCAGTAATAATAATGATTGGCGGTCCTGTTGTAGCGAGTCTAGCGCGGTATTGTTTGTGCGAGTCCGCACGCTGCGGCGGCACAGACCTCTCCAAGCGGGATTAACGATTGCATTTGACAGAAAGCTTCGTAGACGGCAACTCCGTTTTATCTACTGCAAGCTAATGCCAAAAGCACAACGAGTATAAGTACGTATGTGGAATTGTGGATCTTTTTAGCGAAACTGGAGCCGGAAATTGCTAGCGTTAATGGTTGAAAAAGAATAAGTTTTGTTTTAAGTAATTTACTTTCGCAATGCGTTAAGAAATTCTCTTGTTACACAAAATAAAACGATAATAACATGCTCTGTGTTTGTCTGTAGCCGCTACACAAGTAGGCAGGGCCGCAGTGCAAGCTAGACGGTTTATTGGGAACATCGGACTTGAACGAAATGGGCTAAATCCAATTACGGTTATGTCAGCCTTTCGGATAAGCCAACAAAAAATATTATTTTTGATAATGTGACCTGGGCACGCAATAGTGAATATTTGAAACAATTTTTGATCTCTTGCTATTGGTTTGAGAAGCAATTGTTATTTGATACTCATCATGGTTCGTTAAGTACGTAGATCTACAGTTAAAGCAAAGCAAACTTTAATTATTTGATATTTTCCTCTATTAACGATAAAAATCTCCTAATAGGTCTACTAACTAAGCTCTAATTACACGCAAACATACTGAAAAATAATCACCGCGTGAGTTCAGGACATAAAAGTTTATTTGTGTAACATTATTTTGTTTGTACACGAACACATGATTAAATAGCACAAAGCAAAGCGTCGCATCTCGAATGATAAACGCGTCGTCATGACATATCCTGTGACGTCAATAAATACTCTTCATGCGCGGCGACGTCATTCTTGTCACGTCACGTCACGTCACGTCACGTCACTGTGACGTGGCGTCATGCCTCGTCATCCGCGACTGCTCCACGCGTTGTTGACTTGCCAAAATTGCCTTGTTGTGATGAGCCCGTGACTTTTTAATGTAAGCCTATTTTCTCGTTTGGAATCTCTTTTATCCCCAAAGATAGGGCTTTGAAGTGGCCGCTTTGTACTGCTTTGTACGCGCCGCGGTGTAGTTGTGAGGGAAGTTTTTTGTTAACCCTACGCTTATTAGTTTGTAAGTTTTTTTTCTGATCTAACGGCAATATAGAAAGAAATTGAAAATAATATATCGGAAATAATCTTTTTTAATTCTCATTAAAAATTGCTGATTGTTATGTACTTACATAATTTCTTTCTAAATGTTCTGAGTACCTGTTTATTTTCTCTTGTATTTTGATTGCCTCATAGCAAGTTAAACGTCAAGCCTTATAAAAAATCCGATTATTTTAAACTTATTATTTTTTTGACGTGAGCTATCTTTATTTTAAGGTTTATTAAAACTTTGTAATTCGTTTTAAATATGCATAAGAGTTGCTTGCAACTTTTTATTAGATATTCACTCTTGCGTACGATGTTACGACTTGTAATATAAAAGGATTCTTAAGACTTGGTTTACTGTGTTGGGATCATAATCATCATCACTACATAGCATAAAACAAAGTCGGTTCCCGCTGTCTGTGTGCCCCTATAAAATATCCTTGGATCTTTAAAACTATGCAACGGATTTTGATGCGGTTTTTTTAACAGATAGAGTAATTAAAGAGGAAGGTTTATATGATGGATAATAATAAATATATAATCTCGTCGAAAAATCGTGAGGACGTTCGTTTGTGCGGCTTAATCCTTCGTTAGGGTTATTGCTTCACAGAAAGAGGCGACCGCCTGTCATTCCTTCTCGCTCCGGACCATATCCTGAACCAGGGCCCGCTCTAGAGGTAGCTGCCGCCGATTGCCATGGACATGGCGGTTCTCAACCCAAGCAGGGAAACCCTCCACCGTATGTTCGTTCCGCTATGCCCTCCGGGCGGTCGTTACAATGGTGACACTCGGGCGTTTCTCCAGTCGGAATTTGATGCAGAAACCACCCGGACTTACCATGTCCAGTGAGGACCTGCGTCATGCGAAATGTGAGAACTCTGTGTTGACGCTCCAGCCACTCCTTATATATAGAAGGGACTTACGTTACCATCATGGTGTGCCCAAATATTACACTCATGCTAAGCTATTGATATTCTAACACCATCCTGTCTTCCTAGCTCGTCGTACAGAGCTGGTGTTGCTGCTCCGGCTGCGGTGAACCTTAAACAGAGGAAATACATTGCAGAAGTATTCATGAATCCCCGACCGGTCGCATGAGACCGAGCTGTTATTGTCTTACTATTGTGTCTCGTTTTGCGGGTATGTGATAGGTTAATCGGTAGTAACATTCTCGGGCATTTTTAGATCGGGAGTGACCCAAAGGCTGGCTTTTACCTCGATAAGAGATTACGGTTTGCTATACAACGTGGCAATGGCCGCCAGTCTTTGAAACACACCAGTCAACAGCGATTCAGGGGAATTTTTAATATGAAATTGATTATGGTAGTTAAATTGTGTAGTAAATAAATAAGAAATAATAATTGGACAAAAAATTAAAAAAAACAGGAATTGCTTTCCAATATTTTTTTTCCCAGAAAAAAATTGTAATATTAATTAATCTTGTGTGTTGTTTTCCATTTTCATGGTAGCGTTTGAACTACAAAGCGATTTTATCAAAAGGAATAATGTGGCTGAAAATAAACGAATTACTCACGTGTTTATTAATTATGAAATGATTGGTTCATAATATCATTAAGTATTTCGGTAATTAACAATCAGTTCACGCTGCAGGCTCTGCATCAAGGTTGTGTGACCTTTCAGCTGGCGTCCCTCACGGCGGTATTTTAATACCACTTTTGTTTTTTGGTTTGATTAATCTTAAGACTACTGGCCTTCAGTGTGCGTACCATCTCTACGCTGACGGTAGCTCTGTAGAGCTACAAATCGTCAGCTTACGGACAGTAGTCAGTCAGCTCTAAAAACCTTGGCTACCCTGTTTTCTTTTATGGACAAACCTTCTTCTCCTTCTTATCTGGCTTCTAAAATTCAATTTCTTTGCTCTGGTCGTAGAAATCAGAAAAATATACACAGTAGATTGAAGAACGTCAAGATAGTAGAACGTCTACTACGATGTTCCTGCTATTGGTCTGGGTTTATTCAGTCCTCTATTCTTTGTCCTGGCGATCTCGTTCTGCAATGAATTCCCGCTGAACTACAATATAGCTTCTAGTCGGTTTACTTTTAGAGTAAAGGCACGTGAATACATTTGCAAGAAGTTGGTGGAATCATCACAGCGTTGTGTGTTGGTTTAGTTTCTCATACTAAAATTGTTTATTTGTATGTATGTTTCTATGTAAGTATCTATTTTATATTGTTTTTCTTGTCTATTTATTTATCATTAAGTTGCACCTACCATGTTATGTGTCTGCATCACCCTAAGGCCGTCAGGTAGAAAATGCCTGAGGAATTAATTATCATTCCACCTTTGTACAGTGTCTCATACTAGTGCATAAAGTTTTCATAAATAAATATAATTTCAGAACAAAATTCGCTTGGGCTTCTCACCGCTATAATAATTGAGGTTGTTCATTAATTCGAAACTTATTTGGTTTACTAGCTGCTGCCCGCGACGTCGTCTGCGTGAAGGCTCTACAGCACCAAAAATACTTAAGATGTCGCTATAGCATTATAAGTAAACAACTTTTAAAATAGCATTAAAATACATGTTTTTTTTTGCAAGCGAAGCAAGTTTAGAGAATTATATGGGAATCCTGCTGAGTTCAGTCATAAGTTGTGACTGAAGGAAATAGAGAAAATGATGTATGTGTGGAATATCAGTATTGCCATGAAGTACCGTGTTATCCCAGTTAATGGGTTGTGGAGGTCTGGTAGGCAGCCGGTCCTCGTAAAATACTGGTATTCAGCTAAATCCGGCTTGACTGGAAGCCGACCCCAATATAGTTGAGAAAAGGCTAGGCAGATGATGATGGTGATCTATGTGTGGAAAGTATTCCATTTCAAGACACAAAAGTGTAAAAATACAAACAAAGATATCGTACCTTACAACACTTCCCTATAAATTACGTTGCCAGGTGCCAAAATGTAAAGAGAATCAGGACTGGTGACGCGGGAGCAAGCACCGTACAGTGCCTTTGTGAGAAGCAACTCGTCCTGAGAACTGTACGCGCTTGAACGGGAAGTTGTAAGGTAGGGGGGAAATGCGTGGTATAAATGCTGCCTCGCCGATGCCACAACCATAAGAATTTCTGCTCCAATGGTGTGTCTGTAGAGTGAGACGACTTTAAGGCGAGTCTCGTTACACAGCTCTGGAGGAGATAGGTTCCGAAGAAGCACAATTGGGACACTGACCTTCAGCTGGATGATATGCACTGAAAGTCCACTTGCTGACAGGGTGTTCAGAAATTCCACGGGATAATGTGTAGCGTTATCTTGCTCGACAACAATGTTTATCGAGGTGTAGACCACATCATTCCCCTCAATTTCCCAGAGAATGCATTCGTTAATTGCTGTAGCCTGATCATTTATGGGCATCTAAATGGCCTACTCACACACGCAAGAATTCGGATGGTGCAGTATACGACTGCCATCCCCGTACACACAGTGAATGAGTTCTTCTAAGCTGGATACTATTTTTTTGTATCACCCAAAGGTTGACTGGTAGAAAATGCCTAAGGCATTAAGGCCGCTTCTGTACTTCTACCAAGAGAGTGTACCACTCTACCGAGAGAGTCTAGCAGCACCACCTGTCCACCTCTCTCTTCTTGTGTGCGTTTGCCATGACTTAGAAGGACATCGTAAAATTCCTGAACACGTGCATTGTCTCCAAGCTGAGCATTAAAAATTAGCATTTCTAATTGAACTTAACTTCAGGTGGAATACGCGAGAGATCAAGTCGTGCCTGTCGTACGAAGCCGAAGTTGAGCTGTTATTTCAGGCTACTTTGGGTTGGTAGTGATGATAGTGAAGAGGTCCGGGCGACCAAACTTTCGCACGTAACAAAATGCATCTTGGGTCCTCTCGTGCATGTACCACGGACCTTTTGTGAAGGTGGAGGGGAGAATGACCATGAATGAGCATTTGTATTATTCTGCATAGAGATAGACATAGTTCTCAGTTTTGAGCTTTCTTTGGTTGGACCTTATAAATACCAAACGCTCTGTCTCAATTTTGGCGTACATGTCCTAAGAAACTGAGTAAAGAGCGTACGATAATGGCGGAGATAAGAACCATTATTTACCCTCAGCTGGATCAAGAAGCTGTAGAAATGCATGGTGGATGGTTTTTTTATGATTTGGGGTGCCTGTCTGGGGGTCTACATTATAGTGGGCAAAATGGTAGCCAATCTCTCCGCGACAGAACTGAAATGAGAGGATATTGAAGAGAATCGTACGCACGGTGAGTCTCGCTGATACTTCGAAGCCGGTCATCATGCGTGCGTAAAACGATGTCTCTTTTATCACACTCCTGATCGACTAACACAACAGCTACCTTATTCGTCGTTGGAGCATTATACCACCCTGGATGGGCTGTGATCGACCTTCTATCTGCTCTGATGACAAACTTAAAGTGGCTGCGCTCGTTCTCAGGCACCGACGCGAGGGCTGCTTTGCTAATTTGCGGATTAACGTTATGCAACATACTTTGCAATCCTTTGAACAGACCAGACCAAATTGAGGATGTGTCTACTTTAACGCTTGCTTGTTGTTCACCAAACGAAGTCATCTGGAAGGCGCTGTTATAAGCTCGAATGTATTTAAAAAAATGGCTGGACTTCGAATGCTCGCCATTTAGTCCCCTTTTCCATTTGCGGACTTGGCAGTGGGTACAAACTTCTTCTAAGGCAACAATATCTCCATGGGTGGCGTAGTTAATCACGATATTGTAGATAAATCCACTCCCTTCTTTATTTAGCCGTTTGCTCTTCGATATCGTAAACCGTGGATTCATCATCAGATGTCGAAAGTTGATTTATGTCACGACACAAGCGATCTTATTCTATTTGTGCCGCACGCTGTTCTCTTGGATTCTGTCACGTTCTTGCGATAAATGAGCTTCAATGTCACTTCATCATCAATAGCTATGTCCACACTGTGCCCTTTCATCTTCAACTTTCGTCTTCATCTTTGTATTAAACTTTCGTTAGTTGCTTTCAACAATTGAATGCTTTATGGAACGCATTATCCATCTGACGTGGAATGACATGAATCACTGCGCGCGCAACACTTTCAACTGTCATTGCACATGCGTCAAAGGCATGCCCGACTTGCGCTGTTGACTGCGCTATGACGCATGCCCTTGTTGAACAAAAAAGGGCACAGTGTGGACATAGCTAATGAACATCACTTTTTTGAAGAAAATGCAAAAT
Organism: Mythimna separata; assembly: GCA_030763345.1. Lineage (NCBI taxonomy): Eukaryota > Metazoa > Arthropoda > Insecta > Lepidoptera > Noctuidae > Mythimna > Mythimna separata. Next base: position 11,167,945 of record CM061167.1, on the reverse strand, counting down.
GCCATCTATGAATTTTAAGAATAACTAACTACTAACCTCGCCAACATGATAAAATTTTAATTATAAATTTCCAATAAGTGTTAATATGTAACTTGATGTGATTTATATTAAATGTCATAGATGGCGCTGCTTTAAAATTTCCTTTATACTACGAAAATTCATTAAATTATGATTTTTTGCCCAAGTTACTTAAATGGCGTAGTTTTTATATTGTAAAGCTAAATAATAGCATGGCTTACTCAAAAACAACATTTATATATGCGTCGTTAGATTACACGCTGCCACATAATGCGTAAGAAAAATAAAGATTCACAGCTCCTCCCCCGTAGGTGATAGCGTGATAATATGTAGCCTATTTGTTTTCCCGACCTCTCAGTAATATTCATGCAAAATTTGAAGTAAATCCATGCAGTACTTTTTGAGTTTAGCCCGGACATACAGATAAACAGACAAACAGACAAACAGACATGAATTCTAAAAACTATATTTTTGGCTTCGGTTTCGATTGTAGATTACGCCCCAAGTATTCTTTTAAAAAAATATTCAATGTACAGTTTTGACTTTCCTACGATTTTATTATATGTATAGATTACCGCGAAAAGATAAAGCAACTGTTTCAATCAGTGCACTGTGGGTAAGCTTACGGTGGAGGTATGCCCCGCTTGGGCCGAAGCTTTCTGGGACCAGGGTTGACGAAAGAGATCCCCGAGACCCCGGAATTAGGGCAAAAAAGGAACAGGAGTGGGTTTTAGTCAGTAATAGTCTGACACGCCCTCCCGCTCCCGCCCAGATCGGGAGAAGTCATTTTGATGATGCCCCACAAAAAAAAAAAATAATAAGCTGTGCAGTGCACACGAGTCGAGCACACGACTTTAGTCTCTGCAACTTATTTGTTTCTCAAATTAAGTTTACGGGATTGTATGAAAGTAAGCATACGTGTAGCAACACCGCCGCCACATAGAAACTATACATTTTTCGATGATCGATGCAGAACTTTATGACAAAATCTGAGTTTTCTACGCGATTTGAACATATCAACATTTTGAAATCAAAAATCGGCTAGTTGTCTGGTCTAGACACCACACCCACCTTAACGGAGGATCCTCCCATTGCAATACCAGAGTTCTCCGCGCAATTAAAACATATCAACATTTCGAAATCAACCATTTCTTCTGATCTTATCATCAGAATGACTTCTCCCGCTCTTGGGCAGAGTGGGAGGGCGAGTCAGACTCTTACTGACTAAACCCCTACCCCGTTCCTTCGTTGCCTATGATCTGGGGGGGACTCGGTGTCAACCTTTCGGAATACCCATGTTCCCCAGAGGCTTTGGCCCTGCCGGGCCCCTAAAGTTTGCTGTGATCTCCTTGAGGCGCGCGTGGAACAGAAAGCGCCGTTGACGACTGGGCTCGGTCCAGATTATTTCCACACTGCCAGACGGCGAGCTAACCAGTGCTCGCCGTCCGCGAACCCGCGCCTACGGTGGTCGGAAATTGGGATCGGGATCTCGGCGGCGGTGGCGTGAGGACCGTTCCCTCACGCGCTCGCGGTCAGCAGCCTCCTTCACGAGCATTACTGCTTCGCAGAAGGAGGCCACCGCATGCCACCACTCCTCGATCCGGACCATGGCCTGAACCAGGGCCCGGCGCGAGAGGTCGCCGCCGCGCCTCGTCTATTGGTAGCAAATGTACACATGTCGCATTGGGGCTGCAGGCCAAAGAAAAGATGGATAGATTGTGTGAGGAGTGATATTAAAGAAAAGGAAGTTAGTGATAGTATGACGGGTGCCAGGGCATAATGGAAGAATAGACTTGTTGTGGCAACCCGAAGTAATATGGGATAAGGGCAGGAAGAAGAAGAAGTCGCGTTGCTGTTGCTGCCGTGTGCACATCTTTAGACAAGAGACAAAAAGTTGCCGGGCCACTAAGTTAGTCGTGTGCGCCTTGTTTTAGCTTTTAACTGTCTTGCAAACATAGATAGCAGCTATGATAGCAAACCTTATTACATATTGTTTGGTAAGCTTGCAACGCCTAATTAAACTCTGCTATCCAATCCAGCACACACCATTGTAATACGCCATTATATCCGGCTGTTATGCCTGGTATTCGGGAGCTAGTTACATTACGTCGAGGTATGTATCGTCCGCCATTCCTTTACGCTCCATACTATTGAGCTACATTCGTGATCGACTGCTGTTTTCAGAATCTTCCTGAAAGAAATTCCAATTAAGTACACTATTGTCTGATCTGAGAATCCTTCTAGCTTGTTGTTCTTCTTGTTGTGGAAGGATTGAAGTGGTTTGTTACCTGAGCTTATTGTTTCATAACAACAAGTCCGCTAATACTAGTTAAAACAACTTAATTATAATTAAGTAGGTTTTGTGATTTATTTCATCATCGGCAGCTCTCGAAACGGTAAAGGAAAACATCGTGAGGAAAGCGGCATGTCCTAGAACCAACAATTCGAAGACATGTGTCATCCCCGCACTGGGCCCGCGTAATGGATTACGGCCCATTTCCTTTCCCAGAAAAGAGACCTGATTCCCAGCAGTGGGCATTATAAGCTGATGCTATGCTTTGTTAGCTTTTGTCCGCGATCGGTCCTGCTAATATTTCATATAAAACTTTTAATTTTATCATTTAAACAGTCTTATTAATTCATATCAAATCTCTGGGCAGTTATGCACCTGTTAAAGACATTCTGAGAATTGTACTAATCATTTGCCTATCAGATGGCTAAGAGCTTCAGCGATTTTAATTATAGGGTTACGTATATATGTTACCACTAATTTGCGTAAATCAGAGCAGATTAGTGGTAATGTATATACGTAACCCCATTTGCCAGATCACTGCAAAGATAATCTGGCCAAATGGGGTTTCCTCGACCCATTCAAGAACCGTGCCAGTGTGGAGCCTCTTCACAGGATATGCATCATCTCCTTTCTTGCCCAGCATGCGCAACTGGCTGCACCTTCATCGACCTATGCGAGGCCAACGATAGAGCTGTTCAGGTGGCTAAATATTGGTCGGACAACATTTGAGTTGAATCTATACAACAAGAGAGTGCAGATTAACTAGATTAACTGCAGACTAACGGTAAACTGCTAAATCATACGTTTAAGTTTTAAAACAGTTTCATTGAATGTTTGTGTGTTTCGAATGCTTTGAGGGTGAAGAAGTAACATACACATAAACTTTCAGTTTGTAGTATACCGCTATCTCCTACTTACTCGTTGCAATTTCCCGTCAATAATGTAGAAGCCTGCATAATAGCCCACACGAACGATACTTAAATCTAACTATGGCCGCGCACCCTGGCCATTTTCTTAATAACGGCTAGGTTGGCGCAGTGGTTGAGTGATTGGTTGCTGTGCTGCGTGTCGCGGCTTCGAATCGTTTGGCTTACAGATAGCCGTTCCGGGTCTGAGTGACTTGTGTGTGCGAGTTTACATGTGACACAAACACAAGAGTGTTTCCTAGTGAGGGGTAAAATATTCATTTGTGATGTAAAGAATAGTTCTAACTGACTAATGAGCTGTTTCACGTAAAGCTTTCCTTTATAAGAACCCAAGGAATAAGACTTAAAAAAAAATGCAAATGATTGGTAAAATACACGTATATTTTATGTGTGGGCAGAGTCTTTACGCTGGCAAAGCATCGTGCATAAGCTTGTCTAACAATCCTCCCACATTGGCACCTTGTCGTCCCGTAAACATCAATTGTTAGAAGCAGTCTAATTAGGCGTTTCCGAAGGATAAAATCTGGTGAGAATTTTCATAAATAAAAATATGTTATAATAATACAATTTCAATAGATTGCAGCATAAATCTAAGTTGATACGTTTGTACTGGTATATTGCTCGAAACACACAAAATTCCGATAAATATTTTCATATTTACTTGTCGAGCCAAATCTTAAGCAAACATGAATATATCAAAACAAACAGAAAAGTATTTCTGTTATGTCAGTATCGCGCAATATTTAAGACCGTTTTAGAGTTATCGCTACCAATATTGGCTCAACTTTCGATAAGCAATATGAGAGTTTTCTGTACCGTAAGATACTGTGCCGCACTTTACGTGCACTCAATAATTTCTGTAAATAGAACATAAACCTTAGTTCTGAAAGTCGATTGAGAAGTAATCGATGACAAATTTTGTCTGAATAAGTAAGCACACTATCAATTAACACTAGAAGGGCCTGGCTTCATACTATACCTTCAAAGACCGCAGCGGTTAATTTGACGGTAGAGATTCAGTTATAATACTTATTGAATTAATGCGTCTATTTCATTAAAATAAAATAAAAATAATATTTTTTTTTATTATAATTAAACAATTTTAGCTTTAAACTGAGTAACATTTGAAAAAAAAACGTGAACAAGCCATCTCCGACTTCCAGCTCTTGCGGTGTACTTGCGTGCGATTTGACATCTACACTGTAACAACAACTGTCAAAAAGCCCGCCAAAACGCATACAAGTGACCACAGATGTCACATCTCTCCCCGTCTAGTCTACTAATCACAAAAGGAAATCGAACTTACAACTAACAATTTTAAACTATTTATTATCTTAATATTATTTACATTGCGGCCTTTTTCGCTCGGTTGATCGCACGCAGTGCACGAGCTGACGCACCCTGCGGTGGAGGTGATACTGGTAACGGAAGCCGTTCGGGTTGAACTCGCTGTGGAGGCGGATCTTCAGTATCCGCGCCACCACTGGATGCGTCCTCAAACACCTCACCTTCGGCCCCGCTCTCGACCCCCGGGCAGGCTGCCCCAGAGCTCGCCGCCTCAGCGGCGACTACGTCACTCACGCGCGATAATGAGAACCTATTCTTACTACTTGCTGGAATAATTTGGTCAGCATGTCTACGCCACTCAACCCCATTCCCTAAACTCACTTTGTATGAAATGGGCCCTGTTTTTTTAACAACCGTAGCTTCTGTCCACTTGTCCCCCCTCGCCGAGTAATCGCGAGCAATTACCGCGTCTCCCACGTGGAATTCTCTATCGGTCCCCGGAGTGCGAGCGACCTGGCGCTCTTGCTTCGCGCGCACCGCTGCGGCTACGTCGGGCCGCAGTGCATCAAGTCGGCTGCGCAAGCGCCGCCCCTGCAGTGCCACTGCCGGTGAGACCCCTGTAGTTGCATGTTCACAATTCCGGTACTGAAGGAGAAATTTGCTTAGGGCGACGTTGACGTCGTCGCCTTCGTACATCGCTCTCTTTATAGCCTTTTTAATATTTTTAACCGCATTTTCAGCAGCGCCATTCCCCTGGGGCCTATATGGTGCCGAAGTTGTGTGTTTGATACAATTTTTTTCACAATAAAATTTAAACTCTTGTGAAGAGAATGGTGGGCCGTTGTCAGTCACGAGCTGTGATGGTAAACCAAAGCGCGCAAACGTACTTCTAAAAACGTTAATAGTAGCGGCTGCATTCGTGCCACGCATAGGCAAAGCCTCTATCCATTTAGAATGCGCATCTACAATGACTAGGTATCGTACCCCGCCGCAGTCTGCGAAGTCCGCGTGCACGCGTTGCCACGGGTGCAGCGGGAACTCCCAGGGGTGCAGCTGCGCCCGCGGCGGCGCGTCTCGCACGGCGCGGCACGCAGCACACGACCTACACACTTCTTCGATATCCCGATCTAAACTCGCCCAGTACACGTAGCTTCTTGATAAAGCTTTCATTTTGTTCATCCCTAGGTGGCCCTCGTGGACTTCCTCTAATATTTTCTTTTGCAGAACGTGAGGGATCACTATCCTATATTTATAAATAACACATCCTTGATCAACTAAAAAATCATTTTTCCTAGCAAAGAATGGTTTTTCCTCGTCGCAGCTCGGGACTGTCGGCCAACCGAATAGTATATATCCTTTAATCTTACATAACAATGTATCACGTTCTGTCTCTTTTGCGATGTCCTTAAAACAAATAGGCAGTGAAGTTGGCGCTGGCACTCGAGGCAGCGGAGAAGCATGCCGAAGTGAGCGGCACCACCACGACGACGGCGGCGACAGACTCAGCAAAGTCGGCGGGTGGCGAGGCGGGCGAAGGCCTGCATTACGCGCGCGGCGCACGGACGCGGCCGCGCGGGGCGCCGCGGGCGCACGGCGGCGGCGGCGACGGGGCCGTGCCGGCAGGAGGCGCGGGCGGCGGCGGCGCGCGAGCCGGCTCGGCGGACGGGCGCGTGCGGGCCTGCTGGCGCTGCGGCAAGCCACACCCGGCCGAGAGGTGTCGGTTTAAAAATTACAGTTGTGATGAGTGCGGGAAAAAAGGACACTTGAAAGTAATGTGTAGACAAGGGCGCGGTAATGGCGGCCAGCAGAATTATGTGAGCGACGAATCGGATGACGGTATGTTCAACTTGGACGTCGCAGCTCGAGGTAACAAACCATATTTGAGTTGAAAGTCGTTATCGATTTCGTTGAGTTTTACGTACTGATTTACCCGACGAATATAAGCTGGCCACTGTTTCGAACTCAAATTGAAAGGTTCAATTTTACCGATAGGCATTTTGACAATCGCGAAACCAAGTAAATGAAAAAGAAATTTCAACAAAATCCCATCCTCGTCGCCAATGTAACATCAATAAAACACGGAGGTCAACGACAGACTGGTATATTCATAATTCCCGCTAATAATGAACAACTGTCAAAAAGCCCGCCAAAACGCATACAAGTGACCACAGATGTCACATCCACCAAATTTCATTTCATCATAAAATTCAATAGTATCAGGCAGCTTATTTTGATCAGTACCTATGTTCACGTTGGGGTTCAGAGTACTCAAAATAATAACATTTTTCCTGGTTTTCCTTGGTAGACAGTAAAAGTTGTATCTATCTGTCTCTGAAACTTTTATATGAATCTACTTCGGAGTCTTCTGATGAAGAAGTGACCTGTACCAGCTGAAATTCTGCATTATGGGTTTCACAAACACTGTTTAATAACTCGTCACCACTTTCATCACCTGACACATCTAGTTGTTTATCCCGATATCGCAACAGTTCTTGTATTCTATTTGAGAACTACTGAGACGACAACTCATTTTTTTATAACAAATTAACACTGCTCACTAGATGAAACCATTGTCTGCAGAGTGTAATGTAAACAATCTAAATAGAACAACGTAGGTACTCAGAATTCAACATAAATAAAAACTTTGGAGAAATCATGGTTTACAATTCTTATCGTTGCCTTTATAATTATGCCGTCACATTGACGGTATTCGGTCTTAGTAGGTATTTGCAAACGAATCTCACATACAACATATAGCAAATTTTTTTAAATATAGATTTAGCCTAACAATAGCAAATTAGGAAAAGTCATAAAATATCAAAAGAAACAAAAACATAGTTTGTAAAATATTTAAGAATGAAATCGCCGTGCCGTCAAATTGACGGTCTTGGTCTCTCTAGTGTTAAAGCCGGCTCAAGTAATTAGACTTATTAAAAGCAGTTACATATTTTTCTGTTTGAACTTTTAATTAAAGTCGTAATCAACCGAAAACAATGACTAAAACACTTCCCAAAATAAATACAAACAAAGCGTCGTGTGTTGTTTAGACCTTATATTATGAAGAAAGGGACGTTAAGCTGTCAGCAAGCGAGTAATTAGTCTGAAGCGAGGGCGTAGGCACAAAGGAGAATGCACCTCTGAATAAGCGGAGACGTGGGGCACTTTCTGGACAATTGAAACGATCCCGGGCGGACAAGGCACACCTTCCCCACCGGCGCAGGCAGTCTTTGACGGGAACTTTGTGGTTTCCTAATAATTAACCAGACAAAATGGCCGCCCATACCGGTTGTGCTTTGAGAAGAGCTCACGTAAGTGAACGAGAGGACAGTTTGGGATACTCTCGTAGTGTCTTATACATAAAATATTTTCGTACTAGTAAGTATTTTGTTTCCTAAGCCTAACTAATTGTGACAGAGATTCTATATACGGTTCCACAGATAGTTCTAAACTTGCTGTGCAACATAATTTGTAATGTACACTGTAGAGTGTACATTACAAATATAGAATATATTATAGAGATGCGGTGTAGACCGCATCTCTATACCTAATTTGAATCAAGAGAAACTAATGTGGCACTTATTTGAATATTATTCATCTACCTAGCCTTTTCCCAACTATATTGGGGTCGGCTTCCAGTCAAGCCGGATTTAGCTGAATACCAATGTTTTACGAGGAGCGGCTGCCTACCAGACCTCCACAACCCATTAACTGGGGTAACACGGTACTTCATGGCAAGACTGGAGTCAGATTTTCTGGCTTCTGACTATCCGTAACGACTGCCAAAGATCTCCAAATGACAGCCGGGACCAACGGCTTAACGTGCTTTCCGAGGCACGGAGGAAACTCGTTATGTCAAGATGGTCACCCATCCACAGACCAACCTAGGCAAGCGTTGCTTAACCTTGAAGATCGACCTGTGCGGCTGTTATTATCTAGCCACGAGCTCCTCACTTATTTGAATATTATTATTGTCTTAATATACAAAGACATGGCCGCAAATAACGGTCTGATGACATTAAAGCTCGTTTCAGCACCTTTAAATAAACGATCCCGCAAAGCTGCACAGGCTTTAAATTTTAACCTGACCGCGCATTTTAATACAAACCATGATTCTGGATACAATTACAGTATCATGTTCAGCATATTACTTTTGCTGAAACTAAGTGCACTTTCGTTTTATTGTATTGTAAAGATAAATAATATTATTGTTAATTTACCAACATTAAAACGTAAAATACCCTAAAGTCGACTGGTAAAAAATGCCTAGGGCATTAAGTCCGCCTTTGTACAATGTTTTTGTGCATAAAGCTTCAATAAAGAAAAAAAACGTTAAATACAAAAATAATGGAGTTTAATTGTAAAGGTAATTTTGGAGATTTTCTACTAATTCCCTAAAAGGACAGGTAATATTTAAAAAACCGTAAATTAACTGTTATTTCGAAACCACATTTTCAAGGTTTGTCATGGTGAATTTACTGTCAAAGCTTTACGTTATTGAAACATCCTTTTAGAAATATAACCGAGTCACAACACCATATATTATATTATTAGGCACGGTCCTATAATTTTGAAACAAACGAGAAAATAATCATATTGTTCTCGCTGCGAAAATAATTGTAGTACAAATGTTGCATGAATACCGTTATTAGCATAAAGTAACATTCAGTTCATGTAGTTAGCATTCTAAAATACAATGTTCCTTGGCAACCTGCATACGAGTTAGTGCCGTTTGCTAGCTTGGATTTCTGTTACATTTATTCAGAAAATAAGGCGGTAGTGCGTAAAAACCACGAAATACTTTTAATGATTTTAAAGCTATTGACGGTCATCTACGTCATCCACGTCATCCACGTCCACTGTTGGACATAGGCCTCCCCAAGTGTTACCAAAACGACAGCTTCCGTGCGTGTGGTATCCACTGAATTTCAGCGCCCCAGGGCATTTGAAAGTAAGTTTGACTTATTAGCCGAAGAATAGTTAAAACTACGTGAGTCGCTGATGAGGGACACAATTACACTCTCGCATATTGAGGTCATCTTTATGCTTTCAATATAAATTGCACTGTAATTTATTACGTATTTTTTAATTCTTTAGTAAGCAGATAAATTCAATTCCGTGAGATGCAATGTTAAGCCGGGGTTGTCTGGTCATCTGATTTGAGTCCGTAGAATGAAAATAGAAAATGTCACCGACTCCCCACAAAGTCTCGACATAATCCCTTTGTCACAAGTATTGTTCATTCAAACCGCTCCTTGCTCCCTGCGAACCTTCTCCTTGGACTGCTTTCAAAGAATAAAAACGTATGCACTAACGAACACAGAGATCCAATCTACAGTCACTTCACACAGATGAAAAATGTAAATAAGTGCGCATATTTTTGCATTTTAGATCAATTCTCCACATGCAAATAATAGCTTTAATTTACATCCGCAAAGCGCACAAGTGGGACAATCAGTTTTAATACTACTTAATTATGATCTATTATTTACGCGTGGCGTCATCATTGACCGCCTCGCTACCTCGCTACCGAGCGCCCTCACGGCTCTCCCTTTGTTCCATGTTCCCTGTTCTGTGATAACCATGGCGCAAATCTTAATAATTCCAGTTTTGTGTTTTTATGTTGGTAATGGCTCCCCTTAGCTCCCCGTGTGGACATGTCTCTCCCTGTACCACAATATTAATATAAAAACATATTCAGCTAAATTAATTGCCATTTTCGTCGGCTCGTACGTGTTAAAAAAACATTTCGTTTCACAGCTGCTTGGCTTTTATGTGTATTATGCTGTGTTTCAATAAGGCATCAAATTTGGTTTCATATACGGATCCTAACATTTTTCTACATGAACCGATTTATGTAACGGGAACGTTTCAGCCTTTTTACTGACAACATAATTTTATTCGATCTGCTACGTTCGCTCGTTATATTTTATGATGTAGGTACGTTAAGTAAATAGGAACGGTTCATTAAATTGTATTTGATATGATAATTTTGGTTTTGCCCACGCAGACACATATCTACACGTGGAATTATTATATAATTTGACACTGCACGCAGAACGAAGCGTCGTGTCGGCTCAAAATAACTTATAGAAACGTACGACTTTTTTTTTTGTAATAATTCCCCTATCCTAAAGGTTAGCCTTCCATGCAAGGGCTGATATTTAATTTTTTCAAGGGCTGATTAGCGTAGCTTCTGATGTGTTCCGTCTGGTGAAAAAAGAAAAAAATATTTATTTGGCACAACACACACAATGTAGAAATGACAAACATTAAAAAAAAGAAAAATGAGAAGATAAAACTAGCACAGAGCATGTCGCCGCTGCGCCAAATAGGTCCAGTTTAGCAAAAATGTCAGACAACTACATGGCATGATCCATGATACATTCTAAGGTATCATGTAACCTCTGCCTGAGGCACTACCATGCACGGCGAGCTATGGCTAGCTTGCCGTCCGGCAGTTAATTCATGAATCCCTGACTGGTCCTATGAGATCGCGCTGTTATTGTTTTACTATTGTGTCTCGTTTTGCGGGTATGTGATAGGTTAAGTAATAATCTGAACCGAGCCCAAGTCGTCAACAATGCGTACTTGTTCCACGCGCGCCTCAAAGAGATTTCAGCAAACTGTAGAGGCCCAGCAGGGTCAAAGCCTCTGGGGGCATGAGGTGGTTTCTGAAAGGAAAACCCTGGGACCCTGGAACAAAGGTAAAGAAAGAACGGGGTGGGGTTTGGTCAGTAAAAGTCTGACACGCCCTCCCTCTCCGCCCAAGACCAGGAGAAGCCATTCTGATGATTATTCCCCACCTTAAAAAAAAGTGGGAATCGAGTTTAGATTGTTTATTTTGATTTACATTATTTTTTAGGTTGGCGAGAGGCCATTTGTTATTAGATACCATCTTCCATGGTTGATAATTGCTGTTATTGTTTGAGTTGCTTCCAACATTTATTTCATAGTACGCGGAAGGGTAAAAAAGGCCGTTGTAAAGGCCTTGTTGAACCACTTCTAGTTTTTTTATTTCACTGCATCATCTGGACTATTCTGGCTTAGTATACGTTTATTTAGGTGACAGGTTCAAATGTCAGCCTAAGATAAACCAACCCAAAATATCAATGGTATTTTTATTGCACGAGCTGAATATGGAAAGCGAAGTTAGTTTTTTTTAAGCTAGCAATATTACTTTTTATATATTTGACAGTTCGATTTTTAGGTTATAACTGATACCGCACAATTTTCACTCGCGTTTTATTTTGTACAAACACTCCGCAGAAAGTAATATCGCTGTAGCATTTTCACAACACTGAACTTCAGGTTATTCATCATACACCACTAGTTTTTATTTAGTACAAAAAATGGGGCTCTAACCGTTACTGATCATATTTGTGTAAAGTGTTTTTAATTAATCCCAGAGACTGAATCGACACAGGCATATGTTAGACCTACAATAATAATGACGCCAGTTGTTTTTGTGTTATGACAAGTGTGACAACCCACATAATGTCATTTTAATCTCAGAGATTCAAAAACAGAATATAGTAAAAAGTACAAAAAACTAAATTCCAAAACTGTTGCTATAATTGGTAAATTCAAAATTAAATCCATCATTCATAACAATCGTTACTTAGAAATTCTATGCGCAGTGCTTTTCCATTTTGGTCGCCATTCGGAGAATTATGAAAATCCAATATTTCCATAAATTGAGTGATATATTTGGATATGTCCAAATATGTCACTCAATTCAAACAAACTCTATTAACTTTGCTGTTTATGAATATTATTTATTGAGACTACCTACAGTATATGAATACTACATGTAACATAAATAACGCACATCCTCTGGGGGGGTCATTGTACTCGAAACAACACCTTTTACTGTGGGACTAAACCTGAAATCGAGAAAAAATAATCAGCTGTTGTGCATTTCTTCAACAAGCTAACAAACAGCTAATTATTTTTTCGCAATTTAAGGTTTGGTCCCATAGTAAAAGTTGTTCATAATGATGAGTACAATGACCCGGGCCCCAGAGGATGTGTGTTAATTATATTACATGTTGTATAATAACCAGACTTTATGTATTCCTTCAAGTACTTAAAACAACTAATTAAAAATTTATGGTATATAAGGTCACTTTATTTTTGGATTTAACAATAAATTGTTTCGATGAATAAAAATCAGAGCACTTTCCATGCGTCTAGCTTCATAAGAATTCAAATTCACTAATTGTTCACTAAATTAATGTTAGGGTTTTAGTCAGTAAAAGTAACACTGCCTCTGGGTCTACCCAGAGAGGGGAGGGTATCCACCGTCCGGTAACTGACCGGACCGTACCCGAGTCGTCGATGGCGGGTAATGTTCACGCGCGCCCCAAAGGGATATCAGCAAAACGGTAGGAGCCCAGTAGAGCCCGTAAGGGTTCCGGGAAATTTCAGAAAAGGCCACCCTCGTTCCTAGAATGAAAAGGGTAACTTAAGGACGCAGTTGTGGTTTTACCACGTAGTCAGTAAAAATCTAACACTACTTCACGCTCCACCCCAGAGTGACAGAAGTTAGTGAATTATTTCCCAACTTAAAAAAAAACTGAGTAGATGAAGTGCATGATGTATGTCAGTCGAGCTGGTCTCCGCAATTCCATGACCAAAGCGAATATTTTGCGAGCGTTATTTAATGAGTGACCACCCAAAAAACTTTAAAAATACTAGGGAACCATTTTATAAGACGACATATACGGTAACAGTATTCTGCTTAAAATTAATGACTGGGAAAACAACAATGAATGCTAGTGCAAAAGTAAAGTAATAACTTACTCTCAACTTTTATATCTTCTCAAAAAAAAGCATTATTATCTTGGGATTTTAAATAAAATAAAAAAGCAACCTTTATAGTGTAGTAGTAAATGCCCGGAATGGGCTAAAGTAAAAAAAATATATATTATAGATATTTGGTTCAGTACTTTAAAAAACAATCATTTTACATAAATAAATTAATTAATTAATAGAAACATTTTTTTGTTTTTACGAATACAAGTTATGTATGTAGATACACAGAAAACTTTTAAAACATTAAATTAATATTTATTAATCATGACCTAAATTGCCCAATATAGTAATAAACATTTGTCACCCATTTAATATAAATGTTAATGTGTTTCCTTTACGTTATTGCTAAATTACCACCGGTAATATGCAGTATTGAACATTTAAATATCTGTATAATATAGTCAGTGCTCGATAATTTTGAACTACATTACAAGCTGCTACATATCGGCAATCCCTTAATAACTTTGTTTTAACAATTTCGTAGAACAGACGTTCTGCTGTTTATTTTATCAGCATTTATTTTCCGAACTCTCTGTATGTTTGTCTACTAACTATCTGTCACATACCCGCGAAACGAGACAAAATAGTAAAACAATAACAGCGCGGTCTCATATAGGACCATTCAAACATTAAACCACATAATGCGCTTTTTAGTAATACAAAGATCAATTAATAAGGACGGTATATTTAACATAGACATTCATTATGCGTACAGCTAAGAAGTGGAATTCCCTGCCGGGGACAGTGTTTCCTGATACCTACAACCTGCGTGTATTTAACTCAAGAATAAAAAGGTTTTTTCTAGGCAAGCGTGCTTCATTATTGACCGCATCTCACTTATCATCAGGTGAGACAGAGACCAAACAAGAGCCTATCGATAAAACAAATATAACTATTATATTATGTATCTATGCAAAGCTGGGATGGGACACTAATTTTATAAATAAAAGCTATCAATTCGTCATATTTATTCCTTAAATAAATGTAGTCAGGTAGACTATGGAAACATGAGCTCTCATATAAAGTATATAAACAGTAAAAAAAACAAAGGCGTTTTTAATGCAGGTATGTAAATGTTTTCAAAATCAGCATAAAACAAAAACCATTAATTTAGTGAACAATTAGTGAATTTGAATTCTTATGAAGCTAGACGCATGGAAAGTGCTCTGATTTTTATTCATCGAAACAATTTATTGTTAAATCCAAAAATAAAGTGACCTTATATACCATAAATTTTTAATTAGTTGTTTTAAGTACTTGAAGGAATACATAAAGTCTGGTTATTATACAACATGTAATATAATTAACACACATCCTCTGGGGCCCGGGTCATTGTACTCATCATTATGAACAACTTTTACTATGGGACCAAACCTTAAATTGCGAAAAAATAATTAGCTGTTTGTTAGCTTGTTGAAGAAATGCACAACAGCTGATTATTTTTTCTCGATTTCAGGTTTAGTCCCACAGTAAAAGGTGTTGTTTCGAGTACAATGACCCCCCCAGAGGATGTGTGTTAATTATATTACATGTTGTATAATAACCAGACTTTATGTATTCCTTCAAGTACTTAAAACAACTAATTAAAAATTTATGGTATATAAGGTCACTTTATTTTTGGATTTAACAATAAATTGTTTCGATGAATAAAAATCAGAGCACTTTCCATGCGTCTAGCTTCATAAGAATTCAAATTCACTAATTGTTCACTAAATTAATGGTTTTTGTTTTATGCTGATTTTGAAAACATTTACATACCTGCATTAAAAACGCCTTTGTTTTTTTTACTGTTTATATACTTTATATGAGAGCTCATGTTTCCATAGTCTACCTGACTACATTTATTTAAGGAATAAATATGACGAATTGATAGCTTTTATTTATAAAATTAGTGTCCCATCCCAGCTTTGCATAGATACATAATATAATAGTTATATTTGTTTTATCGATAGGCTCTTGTTTGGTCTCTGTCTCACCTGATGATAAGTGAGATGCGGTCAATAATGAAGCACGCTTGCCTAGAAAAAACCTTTTTATTCTTGAGTTAAATACACGCAGGTTGTAGGTATCAGGAAACACTGTCCCCGGCAGGGAATTCCACTTCTTAGCTGTACGCATAATGAATGTCTATGTTAAATATACCGTCCTTATTAATTGATCTTTGTATTACTAAAAAGCGCATTATGTGGTTTAATGTTTGAATGGTCCTATATGAGACCGCGCTGTTATTGTTTTACTATTTTGTCTCGTTTCGCGGGTATGTGACAGATAGTTAGTAGACAAACATACAGAGAGTTCGGAAAATAAATGCTGATAAAATAAACAGCAGAACGTCTGTTCTACGAAATTGTTAAAACAAAGTTATTAAGGGATTGCCGATATGTAGCAGCTTGTAATGTAGTTCAAAATTATCGAGCACTGACTATATTATACAGATATTTAAATGTTCAATACTGCATATTACCGGTGGTAATTTAGCAATAACGTAAAGGAAACACATTAACATTTATATTAAATGGGTGACAAATGTTTATTACTATATTGGGCAATTTAGGTCATGATTAATAAATATTAATTTAATGTTTTAAAAGTTTTCTGTGTATCTACATACATAACTTGTATTCGTAAAAACAAAAAAATGTTTCTATTAATTAATTAATTTATTTATGTAAAATGATTGTTTTTTAAAGTACTGAACCAAATATCTATAATATATATTTTTTTTACTTTAGCCCATTCCGGGCATTTACTACTACACTATAAAGGTTGCTTTTTTATTTTATTTAAAATCCCAAGATAATAATGCTTTTTTTTGAGAAGATATAAAAGTTGAGAGTAAGTTATTACTTTACTTTTGCACTAGCATTCATTGTTGTTTTCCCAGTCATTAATTTTAAGCAGAATACTGTTACCGTATATGTCGTCTTATAAAATGGTTCCCTAGTATTTTTAAAGTTTTTTGGGTGGTCACTCATTAAATAACGCTCGCAAAATATTCGCTTTGGTCATGGAATTGCGGAGACCAGCTCGACTGACATACATCATGCACTTCATCTACTCAGTTTTTTTTTAAGTTGGGAAATAATTCACTAACTTCTGTCACTCTGGGGTGGAGCGTGAAGTAGTGTTAGATTTTTACTGACTACGTGGTAAAACCACAACTGCGTCCTTAAGTTACCCTTTTCATTCTAGGAACGAGGGTGGCCTTTTCTGAAATTTCCCGGAACCCTTACGGGCACTACTGGGCTCCTACCGTTTTGCTGATATCCATTTGAGGCACGCGTGAACATTACGCGCCATCGACGACTCGGGTACGGTCCGGTCAGTTACCGGACGGTGGATACCCTCCCCTCTCTGGGTAGACCCAGAGGCAGTGTTACTTTTACTGACTAAAACCCACCTAGGCCTGCGATGACTCTTCTGCACAATCTTACAGCCCCAAATTAGTAGCTTTACAATTATTTAGCCCCAAATTAGTACTAATTTATAACAACAGCAACCCAACAAAGCACAATACTTATAAATTGATACAAAGTATACTTAATGACAACGAAAAACAACGGAACGCTTACAAAACAGATTTGATATCATAATTATGATTGTTGCTTACAAAAGGTTGGCAGTGGCCGTTGGTTCTGAGACGGTTTCAGTTGCAAATTCTATTTGTTTCGAGCCCAAAAGGTTTTGTTAATGGCAGCCATTAATTCGGCGTCGCCAATCCGACGCTTTCGGCGGTCGGGGACGTTTCTTAGTCGCGGCCCTTCAAATGCAGGCAATTTGAGAATTATATTATAAAATGCTTTATGGATAACGTCGTTATGTCATTGGAGAAACCTTTTCTGTTACTAGCTTTGCTCCAAGGGTTCACCTCCGCCATAATGTGTTTCTACTGAATATATTTTTTGTTACTTTTTATAGCTCTGCTTGCCTGATTACATAACAAAATCAAAAACGTTTTTATTTTACGTAGGCCTACATGGGCACTTATAAAACGTCAGAAGCTAGCACACGGTTACAAATTGGTCGTGTAGTATGGAGAAGGACCTGCAAGAAACTAACCATGGTTACTCTTTTCAAAAAAATATTGGTTTATGCTTAGAAAGAAAAAAATGTTTTATTTGGTACACTGTGTGTGTAGAAAAACATTTAGGTACTTAAGATACTTAGGACTTAGCTTATGACCATTCTCAAAAATCGCAAGAATATGTTAGTTTGCGTTCTAGAGGTTAGTGTGTTAAAAAAACCAAAACAAAACTCCAGGTTAATTATAATGTAAATAGACATTATCGTTGCAACGATGCGCGATGGCGTTAGGTATGTGAATGACGCAGGCTGCTCGCTGAAGCATAATTTTTAGATCCCAGCACATAATCACATTTGCAGGATGGTTCCGTCCCTCCCAATGCCTCGAAGCAATTCTTTTCCAATTTGCGACATATCTTATTTCCAACCCTTCAAATGCAAGCAAATACGAATCATAATATTAGCCTTATGGATTACATCGTTATGCCTTGCGGTAATCTGCAGAAGCATTTACTTTTTTATTTATTTTTATGAAACGCCAAGTTCTTCCAACGGATTAATAGCTTATTACCGAGTTCTCGTCTAACCACATTGATTTATATTATGAAATTCAATAAAATGTTGATAGCCTGGAATCGCAAGTGACCTCACTTGCAGCAAATAACTGCAAAAGCAAAAAGGCCTCAACCTCACAATAGCAATGTCTCAAAGTATCCCTTTATGAGATTAGCGACTTTTCTTATTCTCAACCCTTCAAGTGCTGGTTTAAGAATTACATTATAAAAAGCGATACAAATAACCAGCCTGCCTACGCCCGACCTCTATGCAAACTATATTCAACTGCGATACTTGAATAGTAACAAATCGTATTCAATTTGGGCGTCAGTGGCGTGAAATATGTAGGCGAGAACAATTCACGCCACTCACACCGACACACGAATTACTGATTTCTATGATTCACAACTCACACAGCGCTTGCATCTGTAATTCTGTTACAATTGAATGGTATCAGAAATTTCTGGCGATTCTGAAAACTCGTCAATAATTCAGTTTGTTATTTCGTTAACAGAGATATTTTTTTTATTTTGTGTTGTATTTTACCTATAAAGAAAACACCAATAAAACAACAAACAGTACGTACTTGTAGGTAAAATAAGAAAGCTGCTACAAATGGCGTGCTACGCTCGTAGCAAACGCGTAGCGCATCGAACGCGTAAAGATTATTTCGTAGCATCTTGGCTACGAAATAAATCTTTTACGTTTGGCTTACAAGCATTTTTCCATTTACGTTTTTTCAGTTTAGGTACAGGTACTGCGCAACTCGTGCACATAATCTGCTCTTAACGACAATCTAGACGTGTGTAACTTTCACGCATTTGCATACTTAAAAGCCTGAGTTACGTCGCATTCACGGTCGTTCTTACTTTCTCGTAGCTATCTTAATAATTGTCACTTAAATTGAAACTCGTGACTATTTTGAAAACTTTTCTCTATTTTACATACCTACTTACTTATATAATAAAATTATTAATATGAAAGTCTGAAGGTTAAAATTGATTTTCAAGTGATGGATTTGGCAAAGGATTTGAATGAAACTTGAGTGAGTGGACGATAAAATGGATTATGACAAAGGATAGGTATTATTTATCCCAAATCCCTATTTAGATAATGACGTTAAAGATGAAAAAAATATTCACACTAGTTATCAACTTTCACGAATGGTAGTCACTGATAATCTGATGTACTACAATTCTATTTATTTTTGTGACACAACACTACAAAATCTCACCAAGATAAATAAAAAGAAATATGTCAGAGTAAAACATAATCTATGGAAGTAGCGACTGCAGTAAATGCGCCCATTGCTCGTTGTGTTGTCAGGTCAGATATGTCAGCAATGTCAGCGGTGTTCTCCGCGACTGTTAATTGAAACGCCTCTCTAAACCAGACTTGCTCTGGTTGTGTCAACATACACTCGCTGCAAATTTCGGCGAGGAAATTGGCGTGTAACTGACTGTCCATATAAGTAATATTCTGTAGTAAGGAATTAATTTAGGTGGGATTAGAATTGGCAACAAGTTACCAAACGTAACTTTTTATTACATTTAAGCAAATGTATTACTTCAATGTTAAAAAAGTTACGTTTTGATAGTTTCCTGTCCGTAGGTCAGCTTAAGCTTAACTTTTTTTATTAGTGAAGCAATAAACCTTAAGCCAGTAATTTATTAACTTATGAAACTAGAAAATTTTATGCATCTATAAATTTCTTCTTCTCGATGCGACGGTAAACTTGTTAAATTTTTTGGGCCCAGTAAGTGACCACGTTAACTGCATCACTGGCGTTCATTAGATCCTCTAAAGTGCAGGTGTGCACTTGGGGCATTCCAACATGTGGCTTATGTTTTGGATATCTATTAACTAAATAAGTTATTTTATACCAATACCAAAAGAAAAGAAGTATAAGAGGAAATAACTAATAATATTGAAATTATTTAATGACATGAAATTCCATGTTCTCTGTATGAAACGCCGCACACCAATTTCAATCAAGAAAAAGCATCAAAGGGAAAACAAAAATTAAAGAGAACGTTCCGAAAATCACTTGTCATAACTGGCAACGATCGAAATTCAAATTGCGCAAGTACGTCTGTCGTATTAGAATGTGCATGTATCTGAATATATTCAGCGACCCGCCTGAGAGAAAATTGGCCGAGGGGGCCCCCGCGGGCGGGCCCCACGGGCAGGCACGCACCCTGCTATCTGCGGCCAGCGGAGACAGCCACTAATCAGCTTCCTGAGATTCTAAATAACACGGAGACACTCCGACATTGTTTAATGACAATTTATTACTCCACCCACCCGCAAATTTGTTTATTCTGTACTGCTAATCTGACACTGGTCTTGCCAAGGGTTATCGTGTCGCCCAGTTGCTAGGTTGTGAAGGTTATATCTATAGGCAGTCGCTCCATAAAAACAATGGCAATCAGTAATAATAAATAAAAAAGAGATCTATTTCATTTTAGTGCAGTGATCGGCTAAATTGGAATTTAATAAAACTAGGATTCACAAGAGTGAAAGTGTGTCGAACAAACATTTCAAATACCTTTTTATTTTAATATTCGCGTTTGGATATTCACGTTTGTAACAAAACTCTTCCTAAACGGTTTGACCGATTCTTATGAATTTATGTGTGTGAGAGGTATATCGTCATCTGCTTAGCCTTTTCCCAACTATATTGGGGTCGGCTTCCAGTCAAGCCGGATTTAGCTGAATACCAATATTTTACGAGGAGCGGCTGCCTACCAGACCTCCACAACCCATTAACTGGGGAGAGGTATTAATAATATGACGTAAAAAAAAAAATGACGTGAGTGTTATAAGTTTTTTTTATTTAGCCAAACATTTTACCGATTTTAACAGCATTCGATTCGCTTGCTTCTTGAAATCTTTTATAAACTAATAACAATGCCCTACCTGTTTACCTTCGATAAACTTTTGTCGAATTTTCTAGAGCTTGGTACAGACTTCTATTCTATAACTTTCACTCAGCAAAGCGTTTAATTACTCTACTGTTGATTTAGATGGAGATAAAATATGATTTATTAAAGTTTCATGGCGTAACAATACTTAGTCAAGAAAAGGCTAGGTATATCATGTCTCATCATCATCTGCCTAGCCTTTTTCCCAACTATATTGGGGTCGGCTTCCAGTCAAGCCGGATTTAGCTGAATACCAGTATTTTACGAGGAGTGGCTGCCTACCAGACCTCCACAACCCATTAACTGGGGTAACACGTTACTTCATGGCAAGACTGGAGTCAGATTTACTGGCTTCTGACTATCCGTAACGACTGTCAAATATCTACAAATGACAGCCGGGACCTACGGTTTAACGTGCTTTCCGAGGCACGGAGGAAACTCGGTATATCATGTCTACGTAAGCATATACAATGTGGATATAACAATAAATTGGAACACTGGCAATACTTATCATTATGAATAACTTTTAGTATGGGACTAAACCTGAAATCGCAAAAAAAAATCAGCTGTCCCGTACATTTTGTCGACTTATGCAAACGTAAATGTATGGAACACCTGTTTTTTTTTTTTCGCGGTTTCAGGTTGGTCCCATACTAAAAGTTATTCATAATGATGGGTATTGCTAATGTTTTCGTTTACTGTCGTATTGTCATATCCACATAGTATATAATAACACTAATAGTGTTGTAATAGAAGCAATGAAGACATTGCACCAGATGTTGCTTTCCTATACAAGTAGGTACATTTAGCTGTCAGTCCAACTCGAGATATTGAACGCTTCAATGAAAACTTGCAGTTTAAAAATGATATGTGAAGAAAAGTTGCTGACCGCAACAGATGTGTGACCGGTTATTTCAACGAACAGACATTTTACAGCGGATATTACATAGAACATGAATATTGACTGATTATTGTGCACACCAACCAAAATGTGGTATTTTTTATCCCCAAAGGTACACTGGTAGAGAATACTTTGTTGCACTGTACATAAAGCTTAAATTAATATTTTGAACCAACACCTTTTTATTCCAAAAATAATGTTCCAGAAAAGCACGCAATCAGCAACATGCCTGAAAGCAAGGATTATAATTAAACCTCCCGTTAAAATGAAAACCAATAAATGCGACCACATCAAGCTGTTCATTAAACAAGTCACCGCCACGCACATCGAATGTCAAAAAGCAATAAAAAAGCAAAATACATTCGGATCATTTTGGCTTTTGCAAAATGTCACGTTAAACTTATTACGAAAGTGCACGGCTTATTTGTTCGGCAGTTGATGTTTGAGTCCGTCGACCCCGCGGCACGTCAAATACACGTAGATAGAGGTAATCTGATAGCGGTCGCCACTGCCGATGTCGGTGACGCTCCGCCCCGTGTCATACGATGCCACCTACACACTTTTAACTCTAGATGTTTATTCCCGCTTGTATTTATCCATGTTGAAGCGCTTCCGTATAACCTGGCTCGGGTTTATTGGAGTTTTCGCTGTTGTGTTATGTTGTGTGCGTTCGTTATCGTCCCGGGAGTGCATTAAGGTATTTTTTATTAGGGATCTGCACCAAAATGCTGAAACGAGACTAGCGGAGTTACGCGCGCAAGCCAAAAGTTGGTAATGGGCTGCCTGATACACAGGCTATACTATTTGACGGTTTATTTTTTCTGGCTTGCAGTATAACTCTGTATGTGTGGTCTGCACGGCATCATTTCTTAATTATTAATTATACAGCACGGCGCTAGCAGACGCTGCATGAGGCTAATGGTAAAATACAATTTCATGTTGCTTCATTATTTCAAAATATTAGCCGGCTGTGGCTTAAACCAGTAGTGCAGCTATTAAGAGCTTAATATTTATAGTTAGGTTTGTGATACTGACGACCAAATATGGAGATAGTTTAAGATGAGCATGAAAACAAGATGAGTTGAGACATGCTTTCATCTTGTGATAATTCTATGGCTTCTCAAACGAATAAATGGCGAGCACACAAGATTTATTAAAATACTGATTAGTGGTGCGGCTCGCCGGTCACGGCCGCTTCATCACCGCGGTAATCCCACGACACTATTAAATTATTCACAGACAAGAAGCACCATTTTAAAATGGCATGCAAAGCTTACCGCGCCGCATTTTGCACAATGCTGAAACGATTTTAATGGATTTCGAAAAGTACGTGTTAAACCAATATGCAGGATTCTCGTAAAGACAACGTTAATCTCATATTTGAGGATAAAGTAAGAAGGAAAAAAATTGATGCAGGTTTGAGGAAGGGGAGATTTCATTTTTTTTGTATTTTCACGCGTTTGCGGCAGCGATTTAGAAAGCCTCGCGTCGTGTAGAACGCCGTACATAATACGTGCCCATCATTTACTCGTTCTTCCTCGTGTGGGGCGATGTACTCGCATACCTACAGCCAATCACCCTGACTGCGGAGCTAATCAGTATCAGACTATTCAACGTTCTGCCGGCTGTCGTTCAGCCCGCATCTCTACTTCCGTAGGATGACTATTATTTTGGGAATACAAATACTTATATATTTTATAACATTTCCCTTACTCTGTTTCCTTATAAACAGAATACATAGCCGTGCGAACGCTGAAAATATAAACTTGGAATCCTTTAAGACTTCAAACAGGAAACAGTAAAAGTCACAATTAACCTGAATTTCGGTAACTAACATAAAAGAAATAATGCATTTAAAAACAGAGCCTAATAATAAAGCTGACGGCAGAACTGTTAGTACAGCCGTAAATCTTTAATAGTGCGGAGGCTATAGGTAGGAAATTACTGGTTTAACTCAGGTTCGCAAAATGGATTGCTATAATAAAGTTGGAATTTCGCAAGCGTCCATCAAAAGTGAAAACGAATGGCCACCATAAGAAGGCTGACCATTTATCACGTTTATCTAGATTTCGCACCGGACCGCATCATTTACCGCTCACAGAATCTATAGCGGGCACATTTCAAACACGATTAACAGATAGGTGTCCTACAAGCATTCTGTTATTACGACGGAGCGGACGCCCCGACTAAATTATTGCTAACATTATGACACTTTGTTACACTCCACGGTATTATTGACCAAGGGCTGCCAAACTACCAACCAAAACGATTAAATACTGTGTACCTAACTATGCAGTACGAGTAACTTACTGCAGTGTTGGTCATTCGCGGCTTGCGCTCTTAAAGTTCTACCCACCCGTAACCGACTAAATTCGTGAGCGAAATGTTAATATGTATTTAACTCTACACAAAAAGTAGAGTCCCCATATAAAAAATGCCTTAAAAGCCTTTATAAAAGGGTGATAAACTTTTATGAGCCTAAAGAAGTCTTTAAAATATTCAAATATGTTTTAACAACCCCAGGACTGCATGCATATTACGGACTTGAGTTGGTATTATGTCTTTTGATGTGGGATATTGACTTACAGAAATGGCGACAGCATCGTGGTGAACATTATTGAGAAAGTTATTAAGAACTTCAAATCCGTACCTAGTCTGAATATTTGAAATACTAATCCTCCGTCAAAAGGCTGTGGCTAGCACAGTATAGCGGCGACCTTTGCGATAATGAGTTACCTGAGATACGTAGCCGATGCGGCCTCAGGCGGTAGCGTTCGGCCGCCTTCCACGACGCAAACTAATTCCGAATTCAGCGTGCGTATACTTTTGATGTGTAGAAAAAGTGTTGGTCTAGCCACATAAACCTGGCAGCACTTTGGTTGAGTTTTCCGTGGCCGCACCACAATGAATTATAGCATAATTTGTTCTGGTTGGCTCTCACACAATAAGGATACAACGCGAGGTGAGAACGAGCGATGTGTTCCGTATGTAGAATGGGAATAAATGACGCGATATATGTCGCGTTTGGGGTCGTCTCACTTGTTGGATCGCACTTCTACAATGTGCTACAGACTCGAACATTAATAACTTTGTATTGAGCTTTTCAAAGATTTTCAAAGTTAACTTCTATTTGCTCAAATCTAAGTAAGTATTATAAATAATCAAGAGTCCAATTCATTTATTACAATTCTTGATCCATTTGTGTAAATATCCATTTAATTTGTTTGTCTTTACCGAACTCACTAATTGCTCTATGAAACTAAGATACAAACTTAATTCAGCGAGTACAAACGTAGAAGTAGCATAAGCCTATTAGAGAAATGCAGGCTTAGACATGCATGCCCCAAAGGGGCGGAGAATACTAGGTATGCTAGGAAATTAATAATCCGATTTAAATGGAAACCTGTGAAATGTTATTAAATATGTAAATTGCACTCAAAGTATTGCAGTGCTGCAATTATTAGTAACAATTAAATTTTAATTACGAAACTTATGAATTTAGTGCATAAGTGAGTTATTTTGCCAGACATGTTGGTAAAACAGATAAAAAGACGAGCGCGGATGAAGTTTCCACTGCATCTTCTGCGTGAATTTATTGTTTTAGCATTTCGCAGAAGCGTTTCGCAATGAAGTTGAGGCACATTTGTGAGGCGGTGAGCCGGCACTGGCGCGCTACCTACGTAACATTGTACTACCAACTAGACGTAGAATTTTAAAAGCAGTACGAAAAACTTTTAGAGGCGTTTTGGCAAACAAGTAACTGGTAGGAGAAAGTAGGACGGCGAAGTAGCGAGCTGCGGTGCATCCGAAGTCCCGATGCGCGGAGCATAACTAACTATTGTGATACTACGAGCGGCTAGGTATGCGCCATTTGTCTGCTGTTACGGCGTGTCGACGAACGATTCGTGCGCCACGAGGGGTAATTGAATATGTCGCCGGAGCCGTCATTTCTTTCTATTCTTACTTGCCATAGTTTCCTCGGGAATTGCATCAATGTCGTTTTCCTTCTATCGAACATGGAAATGACAATCGACATATTCCGCCCGAGTCTTTCATGTTACAATAATAAGGCACGCGGGTACGTCGTCGACAATGTCAAGGTACTTAAAGCTTTGAAATGAAGGAGAAAAAAGGAAATAAAAGTGAGTGGAAGTGTAGATGTTTATTACATTTCGTTTTCGCCGTTGTCGTTGCCATAGGTGGAAGTTTCGGAAAATATTAATTGTTTTCCGTTTTCAGCGCTGTTGGCAGTTTTTGTTCGAGAATTTATGATACGTTGTAGCGATGTTGTTGCTTGTAAAGGAATCAATTAATGACGCCACCTAGCCCATTAGGTTCATTGATTTGAAACAGATCCAACGAGGAGGCGACGACTGCGCGTGGGTGTTTCATTACACTCCTATAAATTCTGCGACGACTACACAAATGTTTCGCTGTTAATTAGAAGTTTCAAAACACTTTAAGTAACACAATCGCATCTAATTAAAATGTTTACTTGCCCCTTTTCTCCATTTTGATTCATTAAACAAAACATTGAAATGAAGTGGTAAAACCACAGACTATTTCGCTTATGGCTTGATAACTGAACGCAGTTATTTATTTTAAAAATAAAATCCGCTAAAAGTTGCCAATCGATCATTTAGGCAGCTTACTACTTTCAGTCTGAGTGGAGGAATGTTATTTAGCATTTCGGTCAGTTCGGCGCAGAATATTCCAGCGAACGTTGGTTTCGATCGAGTTTCGGTTACAAAAACATTGTAACACTGCTGCCAGGGTTGGTTTGGTGGACAGTTCACTGAATACTGCTCCAAACTCACACGTGCCCAAATAGTTTTAGAACCGATCGATGCTCACTTGAATTTACTCAACCGACATCCCATTGTACACGGCTGGCGCTGCGGTAGAATAATTAGCTGCTGCACTGTGTGTCGCGGGTTTGATTTTCGCGCGGAACCAATATTTGTATGGCCCACATAAAACGCCGGGACCACGTGAATGGTGTATGTGACTCTATATAAGTGGATATGGAGTTTCTTGCCGGTTCTTCTCCATAGGAAACGACCAATTTGGAACCGTGCACTAGCTTCGACTTTTTATAAGTGCCCATGTAGGCCTATGTAAAATAAAAACATTTTTTATTATTTATTTTATTATAATTGTGAACAGAAATATGATCCAGGAGTAACTCCAAGAGTATGACAATGTTTTGAAAGCCTAAGACGAAACGAAATGCGACGTCCACAAATAGTAATTATTACTCATAACCAATTCGTAGGTACTGCGTTACATAGCCCAATTCATACACACATATCTACAGGTTATTTAAAAAGTTATGGCTAAGTTTTAAAGGTTGCCTACATCGTCATAGCTTCCCTCATAATAATTTAACACTCGCTGAATATAAAAGTAACTTTTCCAAACGGATTAACAGGATATTGAATATTTCAAGAGATTGTCAGATTGGGTGTACCCACGCGTGCAGGTAAGCGTAACGTGGGACCTACCTACCATTATAAATACAACCGTGCTATTTGAATACATCCTGCCCGGAAAGGGTGGATCCTACTGAAAGGTAGTCAAAAGTATTGGTTATGTAGATTACGACATAATTACAGGGTACGACTTTTGGGTTTTATATAAGGTTCCAATCATGTACCTATTTTATTTTACGTAACCCGAAAAATGCGCGTAGTAATGTGTAAATTCAAATCACATTGTCAGACTGCTGTAGGTACTAGTTAAAGATGTTACCGGAGAACAAAGGGTATGTCGCACGTCAGCTTTTAATAGTTGCAACATTGTTGCTGTGGTGACGCGCCAGGAAATTGATGTCTCTGGCACACCATCCGCCACTCGCTAGCTCTGCACCGCGGCTGCGTCTGCACTACTAAATAAAAAAAACAATTTGTTATTTAACCGCAATCCTATGATACTCCTTTTAAGATTTACCGAGTGACTGGTTACGGTAATAGCCGTGCGAAAGCGTCGTAATCAATCATCGATGACTATCGAGTAGAGGGGAGGCCAGAGACGTTTTGCCATTACTGAAAAATGAGGAAAATACACGCCCTCAGACGATAATGCTCACCGAAGTCAACAAGACGCGGCGATAGCTCAGTTCATAACCGCGGGGTAACGATCTTGCAAATTGGAAGTGAATTAAATATTAATTAAGCAGCGACTGTGGCTGAGCATGAGCTCAATTCGTTATCCAATCAGCCGTTTTACTTTTGTTATCAATATCAGCGTAGCGGCGGCTCGGAGCCCTCAAATAAACGTACTTAGAGTTTTGGTTTCGGCTCTCTTATCTTTGCTTAAATAAACCGTTCATTGACTCGCGGCTTTTAGATGTTCCTCGTGATAATTGTATTATCATTACGAATTTTCTATGGCTGATTTAAGTCAACAGAATACTAAATGAATAATTCAAGCGCTTGGCTGTGAGACAAGTGGGGTGTTAGTGTGTTCTAAATTATTACATTAAAATAAAGCGGTAAAATATAGTTTGAGAATGACGCCGGTTTCAGCGAGTGCATTCCGCGGCCGGAGCTGGGCGGGCTCGCGGAGATAAAAGCCTTCCCGCTTCACAGGTGCCGTTTATCAGTAAACCACTTAAAGCAGCGCTCCTCGCTGTTAAACTATTTTCACTTGGAAGAATACTTCTTAAAAGTACTTCTTTTTGTTAAAAGATACTGTAAGACAGAAACTTAAGTTTTAAAATTTCAATTAAGAATACAAAGAGATTTTAAAATATTAGAATAAATGTTTTATAAGTGCATCGTGGGTGGTTCACCACCGGACCTTGTTCACCGGAACTGTGCAGTAGTTCGGAGTAAATCACAAATTCAATTATATTTTTAATGGTGGCCAAGTTACCATTAGCTTCGGTGCACGTAAGGCCGCTTTATTATCGGATTAAATTTTCATGAGTTCACTGAATATTTAAAAGTCATCATTCTTTTCTGTGGTCATAATATTTTCAATTACCGTCACTAATAGAATGGTAAAGCTATGACAATTACTTGAGCGCACAGGATTAATTTTTCTAGTATATGTATTTTATGAGTATGGTAAGTTCAGTTCTTACTTTAATATCGTCTCTTTAGACTTCATAACAAAGATATTCACAAATTACATTCACAGTGCACATCGTATTTCACGGAACTTTTATTTCCTAGCTTACTACTCTCCTGAAAAACTAATAGAATAATGGACATCGTTGAATATTTGTAAGGGATCTGAATACGAAAATAGCAGAACATATTTAAAAGGAATGCTGTTTTAATGAAAATTCTGTCTCCATCAAAGGAAATTGTGAAACGTACGCATAGTTTAGTTTTCATCTCTGAACCTTGTGTTAAAATTAATTTACTTTTATGTATTTTCTGGGAAACACAGTCTGTTGAATGTGATTTTCCCTAACGTCTCTGAGTGTTAAATTGTGTATTCCGCGTACTATTTATCGAGGCTGCCTTTCATTAAAAAGCTGCTAAAGTCTTTTAAGGCACTTGGGGATAAAATTGAAGCTTCATAATTTAATTCTGTACATAAAACTATAATATGAGTCTGTTTTTGTCCTGATTTTTGTACTATTTTCTAACGGAAACTCATGTAATAGACAACACTGTTATACTAGTAGAATCAGATACTCTATTTAACAAACCAACATTCGTCGTGACCAAAAAGACCATCCATTTATTATAAGTATCAAAACACTCATACTCCGCTATATACTCAAGTTCTAATACACAATCCCTTCGTCACTAATCTCCGGTTGAGAGTAAGAATTGGTGACGTTAACTATGCTGACTCTTGAACCTCCGCCTTAGCCTCTAATCCGTATAAATCTGAGCGATTTGTTACGTTTTGTTCAGTAATTTCGTCAACGTTTTTACAACTGAACCTTTGTAATGCGTCACAAAAATGTAGCGTTCTTATAAAAGTTTTTGTTACACCCGCCATTTACACCTCCTTACTCGGCTCGTAATCCTATATTTCATTTTAATACTATTGCGACATTATTTTATTATATCTTGAGGTCTGAATGCGAGTCTTTTGAGCTTTTGTTCGAGATTCTATATTAAACTATAGTAAACGAGCTGCGGGTCTAAAAACCACGTTATAGAATTATTTGCGTACGATTCACAGTAATGTGTAATAATTTTACGAATAGGGGAATTATTTGGGATATATTAGAAATGATTAGAACTTCAGAGGGATTGCTCATTGTGGCCTTTTTAACCCTCCTGGCTTTGAATCAAACAAGGTAAGGGTTGATTTAATTAAATAAAGAATTCAGTCAGCCGTACGTCTCGTCCCTCCTAAGCCCCGGAGGCTGTGCCAAGTGCATAAGCTGATGTAGACTCTATTATCGAAGTCTAGTTTTCTCATAATATTTTATCTCAATATTATGCTTAGCTCTCCAAACCCCGACTCATTTAAAGACTTTATTTTGCTGACGGCAGATGTGCTTTTATTAAAGTTTCTTCCCAGACAAAAATAAATAAGCACGGAAATGATTGTGCCTCGATTTCAGCTGGGGACGGCTCACTTTCAGTACTTTTATTTAACACTAGAAATGGAGAACCAGCTAGGTAACGAAACAGAGCATAGCTACAGGAACTTAGTAATAAGTTTGCGAAACATCTTTCTACCAAAGTTTGTCTAAAAGTACGTTTCCTTTATGTTGAGAAAGAGTCTGCGAATTATTTAGGTGTTGGGTAATGCGAATCTAGCTATTTGTCATTTGAGTAAAAAGGGCGATGGATACTTGTGGTCCCCGAGCCCCGGCAGATAGGTAATATTGTAGTCTTACCTCGCTGGATTACCACAAAGTGCGAACAAATTGTGAGGGGAAAGGAAAATATTTGTGGTTCTAGTGGCGCTCATCTCGGAAGTGGATACGATCGGGTCGGACGCGCTGTTTATATTCCTAGTTCACTTATTTGACTTACATAAGAAAAATAAACCTACAAATTGTGACAAGAATCGTACAAGGCACCTACGAGTCTATAGCATAAATATTTTCGTTGCTACACAAACATACATAGGTAGGGACTATAAATTCTTTTACTTTTAACATAAACCTAGTTTATTAGATATTCATTTACTATACTAAAATCATTATTTAAATATAGATACTTATTACAATAATTAACATAGGAACACAATGTAATAAGCTATTACTGTATGAACAATGAATTGATTTTACTGTCAAAACAATAAGTAACATAATTCAGTAAAAATCTAACTTATCGTCCATTCAACCGGATATTTACCACAATT
Source organism: Mythimna separata (assembly GCA_030763345.1). Taxonomy (NCBI): domain Eukaryota; kingdom Metazoa; phylum Arthropoda; class Insecta; order Lepidoptera; family Noctuidae; genus Mythimna; species Mythimna separata. The sequence continues at coordinate 11,136,919 of CM061167.1, read as the reverse complement.
TATAAAAAAAAATATACACCGTACAGTGTGAAAATTGGGCTTGTATTTTCCATGGCAGACAAAATATATCGTCAGCTATCAAAGTAATTACAAACGACTTACAACTTGACTGAAGTTAGTGTACGCCTCGTTATTACGCGGCCGGAGTCGGCTGAAGCTTGCTGAGATAACAAATTACCATCATTTGCACCGACCGATGCATTATTGGACCTTAATTAGATCATACAATACTCGATTCCCAGATAAATACTAAACTGACTAGAATAGATACAGAGCAATTTATTTTAATGGCCTCTAGCTCAATAAATTAATATCCGATATCCACTAAACACCTCAATTTATTACACATGTTAAGGTAAAAGTACGTAATTCCGTTAAGGTCCCAGTACCCGTTAACTAGTCAGTTTTTTAATTTTTGCGTCTTTCTATCAAAATCAAATTAAAGTTTGCAAATGGCATTTTATTCTTGGTACTATTTTATACAATTTTAATGAAAACATTCATCAAAAAGTTTAATGATGTCAAAACTGTACGAGTTTAAAAATTCGTTACTAAAAAATTATCTGTAAGTTCAAAGTTCTGTCAGTGAACTACGAGACCACCCCGTCGCAGAGATCATCTAGCCGTACTTCGATGGACAATGTTAAGGTAAGAGTGTTAATATTTATAAAAAATTGTGTGTATTATTTAACGATTTAACTCATAAATTAAGATAAATCTCATCGAAAAGTAATTATTTTTGCATGTTACATCTATTGGTACTCACAAACCCCTACTTGACCTAGTACCCGGTAAATTCGTCTGTTTTTTGCCGGTTACTGGTACACTATCAACCTGGTAACATACGTTGCACGGAAACCCGTTATTGTATCCTTATTGCTTTAAAATAAGTGTCATTTTCCTTTGAAAATGTAGTTTTTTGTTTTTTTATATTAAATATTTTCTGCCGGATAATGGGACATGCATTAACAGATGCATTTAAATCCGTCACGGTTCTTATTGCCTTGAGTTAAGTATTATTTTCCGTTGACTCAATAGAATGTAGCTACTAGATATCTTGTTTGTTTTGTCACCTTGTGCATTTGGTTGCTTGTGCGTTTTGCCGTATGATTTCCCGATTTTTGTACAGTTTGCGTTACAGCTCTGCTGGTCTAAAACCAGTTTTTTTTATTCCTTTATTATGGAGCGCAGTTTTAGTACATTAATATGAATATTGACTACTGGACAATATTTTGTAGCGTACTTTAGAACGACAAACTTACATTATGTGAATTGGTACGTACTTGTTTTACCCGCGTAGATATTTTTTCTAGACATACTTGTTCTTTTCACCAAGCTGGCCTGTATGTTTCACTACCATGTAAGGTTTTCTTGAGTTAGTCATTATCATTATCATCTCAGCCGAAAAACGTCCATTGGTGGGCCTCCCCCAAGCGTCGCCACAACGAACAGTCCAGTGCGTCCCGCATCCATCGGATTCCTGCGACTCTGAGGTCATCGGTCCACCTAGTGGGAGGTCTCCCAAGACTGCGTCTCCCGGTACGTGGCCGCCACTTCAGAATTTTCCGTCACCATCTACCCTCCGTTCTGCGAGCAATGTGCCCTGACCACTGCCCCTTCAGTTTGGCGATTCTTCGGGCTATGTCAGTAACCTTGGTTGTCTTGCGGATATCTTCATTTCTGATGTGATCACGCAAGGATACTCCGAGCATAGCCCTTTCTATTGCTCTTTGGGTGACTTTTCTGGACAAGCCTTCTAATGAGGCGCATTGTGAGCGACCACATTTCCGAGCACACACTGTGGTAATTTGGACGAGGAGATACCGTGCAGCTTCCCGAACGCTGCTCAGCCGAATCAGATTCAACGATTGATCTCTTTCTCGAAGTTAGACCCAACTGGACCGTCTGTCCCAGGTCGACGTAGTCGTCCACAACTTCGAGTGTAGAGTCTCCGATCTTGATAGGAGTAGGTGCTACATGGATATTTACCATGACTTTGGTTTTGTCCATGTTCAGTCCCACTCTTTCGGAAGCACTACTGAGATCACCGAGCATTGTACTGAGCTCCTCCGTAGTCTCAGCTATGACTACTATATCGTCGGCAAACCGAAGGTGAGTGATGTACGCGCCGTTGACATTAATGCCTCGCCCTCTCCATCCCAGAACCTTGAATACATCCTCCAATGCGGTTGTGAACAGTTTCGGAGAGATAACGTCTCCCTGCCTCACACCCCGCTGTAAAAGGATAGGTTTTGAGGTCTGGTCCTGAAGTCGGACTGACATGGTGGCGTTTTTGTACAAACATTTCAGCACTTCGATGCACCGCTAGTCAATCTGGCACCGTTGGAAAGACTGCAGTACCGCCCAAGTCTCGGTGTTTAGGCTTTCACGTAGTCTGCAAACGCTAAGCAGAGAGGCAGGTTATACTCCTCAGTCTTCTGTATAACCTGCCGCAGCGTATGTATGTGGTCTAAGGTGCTGCCGCCTTTTCGGAATCCGGCTTGTTCAGGAGGCTGGAAGTGGTCGAACCTGCGCGCGAGACGATTCGTGATGACTCTGGAAATCAACTTGTAGATATGGCTCAGATGTGAGATGGGCCTGTAGTTCTTAAACAGGGCATTGTCGCCCTTCTTAAAAAAAAGTACCACCACACCTCTGTTCCATTCTTGTGGCGTTTTTACCTCGAGTATGACGGAACCAAATAGCTTTTGAAGGGCCTTAAGCGGTTTTCCACCCGCCTTCAGAATTTCGGCCGTAATTCCGTCCTCACCCGGCGCCTTGTTATTCTTAGGTTGTTTCAGAGCCATCCTAATCTCGTACAGGCTGACGACCGGGATATCTTCAATATAGTGTCGGGTAAATCTAGCTCTTGGGTCGTTCGCTAGGTTTGCCGTGGGTTTAGAGATAGACGTGTATAACTTTCCATAGAATGCCTCGATCTCTCCCAGGAGCTCCGATTTAGAGGATATGATTCTGCCATCGTCGGTCTTCAGTTTCGTGAGCTGGCTCTGCCCAATTGACAGATCTATCGCAAAGACTTTGGAGCCCTTTTTCCGCTCTAGCGCGTCCTTACCCCTTTCGAAATTAAATTGGCGAAGATCGCGTATCACAATATCTGCACGCATCTTCTTCGAGTCGGATCAGAAAGCCTCTTGTTCTTATTTTTACGAGTATAAAACTCCAAGAGCTATCAGCTCGAAACTGATAGCTCTCGGAGTTTTGTCATTATATAAAAATAAAAACCAAATGCGACTAAAATGTGAATAATTCGTTTCGGAAGTCATTGGTAATTCAATTATTTCAACATGGTTTTGGGGTTCAATAGAATAGTGGCAAAAAAGGTCTCCTTCTATTTAATTTACTGCTTTGCAACTTAAGACTTGACTAATGATGACACTTGACCTTGTGTCTTTTCAGTACTAGTTTTGCCTTCTTTGACAAAATTTGTTATATTAATATGCCTCATTCCATGTTTCTTGCAGTTTCATTTTCATTTATTAAGTCACTGAACTCACGTGAGTTCAGATTTGGGTGCAAGATGTCAGTCAGACCTGTGAAGTTATCCAGATGATCAAAAATCGTTGATAGGTACTAAAAATTGTCTCAAAATCGTAGCCATGATTGAATCTGTCTAAAGGTAAATTATTTTGCGTATTTATTTGCCTCTAAACCTTGAATAATTTTTTGAACTTTTGGTGCCGTAAAAAGCTTCGAGCTTTTGCTTACTTGAGTAGTGCCATAGTAAAGTACTGCTGCTTTCCTGAACTAAAGCATGGGTTTGTGTTTAATTTTGGGCCAATCTGTGACCTACTTCTGGGTTGCTTTATGATTACTTCAAACTAGTGACAACTTGGTCTGTCATTATAAATGGGTTTACTTGCTCTATTTTTTAAAACAACTGCTTGGCATCAACTGAAATTGAGAAAAAGGAGAAAAAGCTAGGTGATGTTTGTTTTTAAATAATGTAATTACCACAAAAATGTTACTATAGTCCGTCTAATGAAAGCGTGACCTGAGAAAAAGAGGTTAAATCCAAAAAAAATGTATGTGGTAATACTAACTAGTAGGAGAATCATGTTTTGACACCTCCCCCATTTTTTTTATTTCCTGCAGTTGCGGCTGAATAATGTTGCCTATTAAATTAAAAAAAAAACTCCAGGTCGCGCTCTCATTAGACGCACTCTAAATAGGTTTTGAAATTATTATTTTTTTACTTTTTCGTACTTATACATTTCAAATCAGAAAATAGCAAATAGCCTGTTAATTTTCTTTCAGCTAGTCTTGAGTGACAAACAGAAGGCCATACCAAAGATCATGGAGGCGGTTAGAAAAGAAGCCTCAATTCCAGCTGCAGCCAGGCAGTACAATATTCCACGGTCAACGTTGGACGACAAAATACGCGGTCGCTCGTCTATTAAATGTTCCAAAGGACCTGCTACAGTTTTGTCAAAAGAAGATCATTTAAGAAGATGGAAATAAAAACTTATGTTTGCTTTTTCTTTTTTAAAGATATAAAAAATTAAAAAAAAAAAATTAAAAAATTAAAAATTAAGTTAAGATATTTTTAAGGTTCGACTCAAGATGAAACTAAAATATTACTAGTGTTAACCTATAATTTGTGTAACACAAATTAAAAAGAAATTAAAACGAAACATGTTTTTTTTGTTAAATACAGACCCCAATTATTTTCACTACTCTTTTTATTTGAAAATATTTTATTTCTATGAACTTTAACGTAAGGCAGTAGAGTTCAGATTCGCGGTTAAAATTACCGGATTCTGGGACCATTTAACGTTAACTAGTACAATTCTGCCGGATACTGGTACAACTAGCTGTTTTTGTATATTTTTTGTTTTATTGTTAATTAACATTAACACTAATTTAATAGCATTATAATATACTAAAAGTATATTAAATTATCTAACTAGTCATATAAAATTTATTTTTGTAACTCTACTAGTTTTAGTCTAGCGCGCATGCAAAGTCAGGGAAGTTCAAAACTTCACGGTTACTGGGCCTTTTACCTTATTTTATTGTTTCTCCCTTTGTAGATCATATTAATATATCTGCGTTCGTTGGCAATTGAGCGCGAAAGTCAAGTTCATTAGTTCACATACTTATTGTGATGGATTTCAGCTGTGGTTGCGAGCTTTATTTTATGAAAGTCATAACAAAGAGCAGCTTTGAAGACCTGCAAGAATAAAGTTACCATAATGCATATTGATTCTTTTTGCTACAAAGGGCGTAAATACTATATTATTAATTAACTTTTTGATGCACTTTTACTGTACAACAATTCCGCTATTATGATGAAAAAAAAAATTAATTCCCTTGCTCGAAAACCCGCTCCAATCCCTACCGCTGTTAGGCACACAATTTACTGTTTTCCGTACTAATGCGGAAACAGTATACAGCCACGTCGTTTACAAAACCCTTAAATCATAACAGTTTGTGGACAAGTGTGACATCGCCGTAAGAAGCAATCGCGCAACAAACCAGATTATGCACAAGTTTTGATGAGGCGTTGTACCGACGTGCCTCTATGTAGGTAGGGGGCTTAATCTATACTTTAATAACAGTTCACGGGAAATACTTCGTCCCAAAGTTTGGGCTTTAGTCTAGACAGTCTGACATTCTATCAGCGAACACGCTTGTCAAAAGTTCAAAATATTTTGAATAGGTAAACTGACTATTATTAATAGACTTGCGATTGACCATTATTTCACCTGACGAAAAGCGGTGATGTAGCCTAGTAGTAAACTATTCACTCTTGAAACATACGAGTAGCTTACAAAACGATGAACACACACCGTGAGAAAACCGGCGTATCCTAGAACCAAAAATTGGAAGATAAGTGATATTTGTCACCTCGCTACCCTGCACTGGGCCGCGTTATTGATTACAGCCCACTTCCTTTCCTAGCGAGGAGACCGGAGGCCCAGCAGTGGGAACATTATAAGGCTTATAATTCTTCTAAGCTATTGAGTAGTATTTTGACACTGCATGTTAATTTTTCACTTTTCAGCAATTTTGAAGATGATAGCATGTCACTGTCCCCCGATTTACGAATTAGGAGTCTGAAGTTGAGAATTTTCCAAACTCTGTCTAACTTTGGCGTTGAAGTAGGGTTTGACACATTCACTGCCATTCCTCAATTCATCCGTCTAGGCCCAAGAGAAAACTTTGTTTCACGTTTTCGATATTCATGGGGCAATTAAAAAATTGTGTTGTGTCATGTAACGATTTCACACACTGCTACCTACAATCATTAATGGAAATGAAAAAAATCTGCCAACAGGTAAACTTTTCCGATTGCTGTTGATATTTTTTCGATTCATTTATTTTTTGCTTCCACGTTCGACTCTATAATATCTGGCTGATAGTTCAATTGCATATGAAATTTCATACCAATTAACATTTCATGGAATCGAGTCAATAAAATTATTATTCCTTTTCCGTTTATTCTTTTTCTTGTTACAGTAATTTATATGAAATAATATTCCATATAAATTACTAGATGAATAAAAATTAAAAGAACTATCTATCTAAATTACATAATTACTTGGCTTTTTCCTTGAATTCAGAGAAAGATATAGTAATTACTTTTTATAATAATCGCTACTGTCCATGCAGGAACTAGTCCTAAGCTGAAAGACGTCCACTGTTAGGACATACCTAGGCATCGTGATAGTAAACGCGGTAAGCGGTCTAACAAATGAATATTAGACACATTATAATAATAGTACCTACTAAGTGTCTGATTTACCTTAAAGATACCCAAACCAAATAATAGAATTTGCTTTGGCTTTGAAGACTCCTCAAGAACAACGTTATTGTGATGCCCTGAAAGCAGTTTAATTTTAATAACTTCTATAAAGCCCTCGCTCAATACATAATAACTTCAATTTTTATTTAACAAGAGAACGGTCTTCTTTTCATCGGTGGCTAGTACGTACTTTAAAGTATGTAGGTACAGCTTTCATTATAATAATAATAACGAAGTACTTTATTAATGTGTCAGATAATTTTACGATAGTAATTTTATATTTCTGCCAAACAGTTTGTGCAGTTACTGCACAGCGGTTTTTTGGCAGACGTAGCCACTTTAGATATTATTAAATTATTTACATTAACCTTTTTGTTATTACTTTTTTTTTACGTAAATTAAACAAACGTTTGACTGCGATCCGTCCTGATGGTAAGCAATGATGCAATCGTTACTGGTTAAGCACACTAGTTTATTAAAAGCCTATTCGCTCTAGCTTTCAATAATATTATACAGTACACATTAACAAAATTCCATCTCTACATTGACTTAGATACTAACCTTACCTTAACTGAATTTCATTTAAAAAATACAGTTTTAATATGACCTCATAATAGCCTAGATAAATCATCAAAAACGGGCACAGTGGTTAATACGTACGCCATTGTACGAGTATGTACGTTCACACGTAGCGACCCCCAGTTCCACACTCGGCGATAACAACTGCGGTCGCACGCCGCGTCAGCGTTCAATCCTGACAACCCAGTAATGGCCACATTTTGTTATATTTTTGGTCGCGTCAAGAAAAAAGCCCCTTCTTTTGTACACTTGTAACATGTTTCAATAGAACCCATCTGCACCAGACAGTTATGAGGTCTAGATTGAAAACTAAATTGATCACGTCAAGATATAAACCGTCGCTAAATCTAGATAACCGTCCCAGGCTCGGTATTCAAGTTTAAGTTCTAACTGAGTCAAATAAAAATAGAATGGGCACTAAACCGTCTGGCAGTCGTGAATAAATGAACGGAATCGAGCCTAAAGCCAACTAAACTAACCTTTCCGATTTAATATTGTCGGTTTCCATTTCAAGTCGGTTTTTCATATTTTGTGAACAGTGAAAGGAATGTAAAGATTAAAAACAGACCGATAGAAGTTTCGCTGGCCATTTGGCAACGATTTTCATCGAATAAATGCTATCACAGAGTAGAGAAAAGCGTTGATCGACAATTTGACAACACTTGTATTGTCACTGATTTACGAACGCAGCTTACGATAACCCATGTTTTGTGGCGGCCCGCCCGCACTGCCGTCATTTATAAAACAAAACTATTTTGTGGAAACCTTTCCGGGTGGCTCGCCCATACATCGTTCGGACCGTTTGGCTCAATGGCAGGTTCGATGTCAGCCTGACGACACGATCGTAACGCACCTAGGACCTCCATATTTATCAAAACGTGGGGAGGAACGTTGTTACCATTTCGTCTACTTGCCCGTACAACCCTACTCGCCTATTCAATGAGTTCAGACTCTTCTCCGCCCCCCTCACGTCTGCTCGTGATCTTTGATCAAACATATAACATTTTCATGTTATGAAAATACATGTGTACGTAATTATGAAACGCTTTTATTTGGTTTTATAAAGATTCCGTTGATAAAAGTAATGTTGTTTGTATCCGAGTGAAATTATGTTATATTGGGGGCCATTCCGTAAATCCTTTTAATACAATATTTCATTTTGTACCTATAGAACCTTCGTTTCGCCATCATTTTGTCGCCATTGTCGAGCGGTCCCATTATAAATTATAGCATAAAGTTTTATTTGAAAATAAAATGTTTTTCCATTACATAAATAAAGTGAAATGTCGGAGAGTGGCAGGATTGTTACCGGTGCTCAGAGTGGTACCTGCGGATGATATTAATAGCGCACATCGCATCGCTGTCCGCTGGAACGTGTCGCCATACATCACCGACCTAACACATTTCAATGACGACACTAGCAAAGTGCTTCGCCAGGAGCTCGCGTCCAACAAATGTGCGTTTGACATATTATCACCGACTACATACCTGTAACAGATTTATAATCTCCTTATCCTGAGACATTCCAAGTAGGAGCGCGTTATCCCACAGTTACCAAGACTTTACGTAGGAACCAACTAATGACAATAAACCACTGACGAGTGGGACGGTTGCTTGAATATTGTTTCATTTACTTTTGTCAAACAGAATCAAAAGAACAAATATTGTAAGGAGAGGCCGACAACAAAAGACTCGTGTAGGTGCGCTGTAGGAATAATATAAGGATAGGATTTCTAATAACTTCTGTGCAGTGAGCATAAAGTTTCTCAAAGAACTAGGTAAGATGTTACTTTTTAATGGGTCACCCCGTCGAGAAGGAAATGATTGCCGCCTTAGAAAAAAGTATCATTAAGTACTTCGCTTTGTATTCAGTTCATAAATACAAGTTTTCTCTCGTAAAATACACAGGGTTGTTACGTCCTTTTTCATGGAACCGCGTTCGTTAAATCAACCGCGAGTTTTTGTCCAAAACCCGTTGACGTTGACGCGTTAATGAAATCCAGTTCATGTTATTGTTATTCGGTGGGCCAGGCGAGTGGGCGAACCCAGACTCAAAGTAAAATACGATCACCGATGCGATGTGCAAACTGGTTAAACTTTTAATGAATAGGCGTGTCGGACGACGCAAATTATTTTTTTATACACTGGTAAATGTTGGAACGTTGTGTTTAACGTTAGCCGTTTTATTCAGGCGGCCCGAGGCAAAATATTGACATAGCCTACACCTGTACTGGCTACGTTAGCACTTTACATAAAGTGTTATGTTTACTTTATGTGTAGAATAATGCACAAATGCAAAGTAACGCTGTCAGCCCTAACTTTGAATCAACATTCACTAGGAGCGAACGAATCGCATTCTTCACGGGAGCTGCGGTTTCTTAAAGTATCAAACAAGTAACGTTCAAGTCTTATAAAAATAGAAGAATGGCAGTGTTCCGAAGCAATCCGCAAGAGCTCACTCAACAGAAGAACTCTAAATTGACGGAGTGTGAACCCAGGCTTTTGGCAAACGCCAGTTTCGGCAATTTTCAGCATCTAAAGCATTAGCCAGAACTCACATGCATCCCGGCTATTGGCAAGTAAACTTTCTTCAAATTGAGATTTAGTTCTGTGCTCCGTACGAGCTCTTGTGTGCAAGTTGCGGTACAAGAACAATGCGTGTATAACTTTTAATTAGGTACGTACCTATATTAAAACTGCCGCTTAAACAGCAGACCTACTGCAAAGTTTTTAATTAAATGCTGCATTTTCAGAGTCAGAATTATAAACATGCGTCATGTAAACCTAGTTGTACTGTTTTATATACTTAGTGCTGGAAATGCAAAACAGTTCATTGGGGTAGCACAGCACTGTTATGAATTTCATGATAGAATTGTATCATGAAAAACATACATACCTACCTATAATATTTTGTAAATATTCTCTATAAACTACTTGTTCAATGATGTTTATTTACATAATACAAACAACATAGTTTGCAAAAAAAAACTGTGATAAAATAGAAATATAAACAGAACCGTAACCAAAGAAGCGAAGAAGTAGTTTGCGAACTCAAAGACATGTACGTAACATTTTACCAAAATGTTATAAGTTTTTATCCAACAAAACAATATATTCCCGACGAAGCCATAGAGCGACAATAAAAATAAGTTTATCTGATTTCAATATCGGGCGTTCGGGAAGTTTTCAATGCTGGCCCCTTAGTGGCCGAGTTGTAAACTATAAGAGTAGATATTGGCTTTTATTTTACGTTGTTCACTCAAAACCATTCAACTTTAGTAAAACGTGATATGTGCTCAGCATTTTATTCAGCAATCGAATACGTATTTATGTTTCGTACGAGGTAGTTATTTAAAATAATATTGTAAATAATAAAAAAAAATTAATTCTGTATTAAATTTTCATAATGGAATGTAGAAAGAAGCATTCATAATATGTTGTGTTCAAAAAAGCATTCAGTGAGGGAAATATTCGGAGATTAATGAAAAAGCGTACAAACGTGCACGTCCGGCCGTAGGCTGTGTGCATGCTAGTAAAAACAAAGGTGGTGCCGACAGCTGGCAGGCGCGACGCAAACTTCATTAAGGACAGCGGCCGACGCACCCGGGGGACCGCGGCGGCACAAATGCTATGACAAAAGACTTTAAACACTTTTCGAGACAGAAATAGCGAGTAGAAAGTATACACCATGCAACTAACAACTTGCAATTATTTTAAAAGAATATCGTGCGGGTTCTAGACGCGCTCTGTCGGTGGTTTACTGGGAACTTCTATGGCAGCGAGCTGCTTTGTTAGATAGAATTGAAAACGGTAGGTATGCAGTTACCTACATGTGTATTTTATTTTTTACTTTCTACATTAACGTGGTTTTACGAACGCTTCACGTTGATCCTGAACTAGTGTAGCTTACAGAGAGCCGTGGTCCGACCGCGACTCTTTGTAAAGTACATTGTAGCCGACTCGCTTTGCGTTAGTTTTTTTTTTTACAATATACACTCATGAAAAAAACTTATTACAAAGAAAAATAGGAAGTTCACCTTCATTACAAGTCGGTTTAATTTTTTTTGTGATGTTTTTTATTTCACAATTTTCTAGTTGTGTTTTACTTATAGCCTATTTTATCTTTTTATCTTTACCTATTTCTCAAGACAATCTTAACCCAGACACTGCTAGCATACATAATTATTATGAAGTTCCCGTGTTTACCTTCCGCCTTCCGGCTCCTGCATCAGATCAGTACGATATCACCGTAAAACGAAAGTGCATGACAATTCTAATAAGCCTAAACACGGCTAAATACATGAGTTCCGGTGCCATCAACATCATCAGATCACTTCGATGATCCCACTTTCAACATAATTCAGAAACATTTATTTATTTGTATTTTCATAGTTGCTTAGCTATCTTCGTCATGATATCCATGTGAGTGTGTAGTTCCGTTAGCCTTTTCTGATCTATTTTACCAGTCTCACTTCATCAAATGTTACTTTTTCACTGTAATTGCTTGAGTTATCGATAAATTGCCAAAACCACTATATAGTTGCATATAATAAAGGGTTCCCCCAATTTTTCATGGATCCCATCATCGGAACTGAATTTTATAAAAAAAAATTGTAATCATCTGAAAGCGTAAAAAAAGAAGTAGCCAAATAGGTCCATAATCGACGGAGTTTAGAGGTACATAAAAAAATGATGATAAAAAATTCTACCAAATTGAGAACTTCCTTTTTTGAAGTCAATTAAAAAACTTTCGATGAATAATAGAGACTATCGAACCTTTAACCATGCGTTTTAGACGGACAAAGGATAAGCTAAAGTCAAAAAGAACCGAGTTTAATACGGAGCTCACCGTTGCAGCGTTGGATACTCCTACAACTGTACTAGTTCCGAATGTAGTGCGCGAAACTACGCTTTTAGTACAAAGGGAGCATTCCCATCTGCCGCCTGCCGATCTACACTGATTCTACTAAAGAGCTCGTCCGCTACTGTTGCCTCAATTAAGTCGGCAGGAAACACACATACCACACGTCGCGATCCTGTTACCGGATTTCCAATGATTTCCATACAAATTGAGGTTAATTTGGCCAATCAAGCCGGAAAATATGTATAGAACTCCCGAAGCGATTTCCGCGTAGAATTTTGATTTAGTTGTTGAAAACTGTGCGTGCGAAAAATATATTACTAGCTAGCACTAGCACACTAGGTATAGCATAGCATCAGCCTTATAATGTTCCCACTGCTGGGATTCAGACCTTCTCTCAAGGAGGGAGAATGGGTCGTAATCCACCACGCGGGCCCAGTGCGGGTTGGTGCATGTCACATGTTCTGGAATTTTTAGTTCTAGAACATGGCCGGTTTACTCACGATGTTTTCCTTCACCGTTTTGAGAGGTAGTACTATATAATATAGGTACAAAAATAGTCTCTTTTACATATTTACTGTAGAAAAAATCGTTTCTCATAAAGGTTGTTTTTTTCCGTGCTTGTTCACGTGCTTCCCAGTTATTGCATTAGCCATAGAGCCAGTCGACCGTGAAAAATGAAGGGCGGAATATGTAACGAGTTTGTAATACTTCACAAAGTAATATTTTTCATATTTTTTTGCTCTTGATTACAATATTGTAACTGACATTTTTGTTATTTAATTTTAAAAGCATTTTAAACTACAGCATTGTGATGAGATGATACTGTGACACGTTTCTTTTAAACAGACATTGACGTAGACTATAAAGCTTATTTCAGACTACGCTATAATAATAGCATATAGCATAATTATAGTCGTATTTCGTAGAACAACAATATTGCTCGCCACACATTTATTTAGAACACATTCACACTTTGCTATACTTACATATTATTATAAATATACGGCGGCCGATATTTTTGTGCTATGAACTATATGCGATATGCTGTATATTATAGCGTAGTCTGAAATGACCTTAATGTGTTTGATATGATTAATATTAAGAGCTATTTTATAACTATGTCAGGACTCGTTAGATCCCATTGGTTCCCCATGAATACTATACACGCAGGCATAGTCTATTTAGTAGGGTAGACAAAGCTTTTTATGTGTAACCCCAACAAACAAAACTTTCCTCGTTATAAGTTTCGTTAGTAACGGTAACGTAGGTATTGTACAAATAATTGAATAATAAAAGGTTCAAAAGTGAAAATTATTACCACAAAAAGGTAATTAACTTAAGGTAATAAAATATTGATGTAATAACTTGGGAAATGTAACTTTTAAACATAAATTAAGTCTGCCTGGTAAAAATGTAGTCAAATGGTTATACAGGGTGTCCATCTCGGATGTATCTGTCCGCGGACATTTGTTATTAAGGTTAGTTTTTAATAAATCTTGTAAGAGCATGCACTTTCGATATAATATGAATCGATCATTTTAAAAATTTTAATGTCATGCTCTGATAAATAATTTACAATGCATTCAGGTCTTGGTAGAGTTTATTGTTTATTGTTTATTGTTTATTGTTCACAATGTTACAAGATTTTTCATAATTTAACGGTGTTAATCAACTATTGGCATACAGTAATGCCACTGTATTTACATAGTTTTAAGAGACAATTATGAATTCGACAACATTTACCAAATTTTTACTTTTCATTCATTTTTTTTAAGTTGAAATATCATCTTATGACTTCTCCCACTCTAGGTCGGAGCGGGACTAGAACCATACTTGTGTCCGTTTAGTTGCACTTTGCATGTTAGGTCCTAACCAGATGTAGGGTCCAAAGTCGACGCAAGACCTTAGTAGGCTTTGGCCCTGCTGGTCCCCTGCGCTTTTGTTATAAAAACTAAGTTGTTCTTCTATTACTTAGGGTTGCATGTCACATGTCTTTAAAAACAATTAAAAGAAATATATCGAAAAAAGCTATAGATATATAAACAATAGCGAGAAATAGCCCCAAAACGAAATAGTGGCAAATATGTGTGCTGTATAGGTACAACCGTCCCGGAATTTTTTCAAAAATACGCGCTCTCAGTTGCACGGTTTAATATGTGGTCACCCTATGACCAATACGAACGGAATGAAGTACGAGTAGGTACTTCAAATTCATCAAATGCTGGTGGAAAATGAAAACAAAAGCTTTCAAAATATTCGGGAAAAAATCAACTTGCTACCATTTCATGAGTAGTTTGTTCGTTGAAAACACTTGTAGGTAAGTAAAAAATGGTAAGTACTAAAGTAATGGTGAACTATGGAAGATTTTAACATTTTATAAAGTTTGCTACCTACGTATGTAACTTTGATGGAAGTCTTGCAAGCCTTACCCTTTGCAAGTGTATATTTTAACCAAAGATTGCTTAGTGTGTGGACTGCTAAACATGTAGTTAAAAGTTTAAGCAGCGAATACCGCAAACTTTAAGTTTTCACAAACACGGCTAAACGTTGCACGCTGCTGCGAAAAGGTTCTAACTTAGTGCAGTGTTATTGATTGTTTTGTTGTTGTCATTTAATTTTGTAATTTATTTATTATGTATTTACAGTATAATAAAAACTCTACACTTATTACAAGTAACTAAAAACTAACTAAAGTACGGCGTCAAAAAAGTATTGAAAAATAAAAGTTATCAGTGTGTTTTAGCAAATTCTTATATTGATAACAATCTCTCTTGTGATGAATAAAATAAAATAAGAAGAAAGAAAGAAAGAAAGAAAATAAGTTTATTTTACCCAAATGAATGCACAATCTATACATTATACAAAGATTATACATTAACTGTCGGGCCCAATGTGTGTACCAGGCATAATTTACAGCACTAGCCAAAAGACAGTTGTCCCTGTCAATTCATTTATCATCTGTGGTTTATTGCACCTATTGGGCCGGCAGAACAAACAAAAAAAAATATAATAAAACCAGCAAATGACAAATAGGTACAGTTTACATACTCATGTTGATACAAAATAGGCTATTGGAGCTAGCTAGGTGTATCCATATCTAAATTAACTAAATTGATAATGAAAAACCAACAAAAAACATTATATATTTTTTTACCTATTTTATTTTATCGCTGTTGAAATCCTTTACGGCTTTAGGCTGCACGTAACTATGGACTTAACACATTTGTAAATATATTACAAAATATATTTACACGTTTACGTTATAAAATTTGTTTGAAGCCCATCATTCCCCTGGCATAAGCGTATTAAAAGATATTATGAATACGCATATTATGAATGCGTATGTATGGCCTCTCACGCATTATTCCGAAAATAAATTTCATTTCTCATTGAAATTTAAACCTTTGTTTACAGCACAGTTGAAAGCATTAATAAGGATTCTAACGTTTAATATACTGGACATTCAGGGAAATTCATTCAATACGATATCTTTATAATAAACGTTATCAAGCATGATTGATAGAATAATGTTGTTCTTGTTTCGATACCAGAAATATGAATTAACGTAAGGGACATTTTTACGTTTTGGTCCCTTACATTATTTCATATTTCCAATATCGGTTTGTTGGTAGGGAATGCCTTGTTGCATTTAGTCCACCTATGTACCACAACTGTACATGAAGTTTAAATAAATAAATAAACTATTCAAGCAGGACTTGTTAAGTGTCTCAAATATAGAGTAGAGTTTAAATTTAGGCGAAAATTTCAAAAAAAAAAATGAAGATTGAAATATCAAAATGAAGCAGTCAATATGTAGGTGCCGAAATCATATGATATAATTTTGCAAGTAAATGTTAAAGCTCATACATTAACACCCACAAGAAAATGTTGGCAATAAACTACGTAGCTTTCTCTAGCGAGGGGTGCATAACCACTATAATGCAGTTGAGATATAAACTCTTTTGCAGCACATTGGCAAATCCATTAATAGCAGTAGAAACCAGCCTTCCATGCCCTACAACGTACCAACATAACTGAATTCTTTCTAATGTATTTTCTAAGTGTATTTTCAGGTACATTTATCCCACGGTTTAATTAAATAGATGTTAAGGGGTGAAGCAAAAAGAAATAGCTCATTTCTCGCGCGGTCCGTAGGTTTGCGTCTAACTACATTTTCATTTTCCGCAGAATACTCGCCGGGTATAATATGTGAAGTACAGTAATGCCATCAGAGAGTCCGAGCTCCGGAAGCCTGCATAATGCATATATGAAGCATACGAATACGATACAAGTACAGCGAGCACGTACGTATAACACAATAACATTAACATTAAAGGGTGAGAACATTAAAGTGGATTCAACTCGCTAAGTCAAATTTATATGTGACTAATGAATTGGTGAGACGTTCGTAAGTGTTTGTGGAAAGTAGCTGCTAATTTGTTACAATGCTATGATAATAAATCATAATGAAGAAATCATTTTGTGCTAAATGTTCGCATCTCCTAGTACACGTGTCTTGACTTATTTGATACTTCATTCAAAGGGCGCTAATAATTTAGAGCAGTCCCTTCTGGTCGGCCGGGCTCGCTGCAGACACTGCTGACAGATGCGAACGAGCTTGGAAACGATTTTTTAAGGAGATAAGACCCTGGCGGGACGATTTTTCGCCCCTAAAAATCTTTAATCCCCGAAATGTCTCAAAACATAGGCAAATTTGACCTAACGAAACAAATAGGGTCTAAAATCCATATAAATTCAAGATACATAAACATTTTGAAAGCAGAATTAAACCTTTTAAGAAGCTGTTTATGTTTTCTTGTACTTGAAATACTGGAGAGACAAAATACGAAGTTAATCGGACTCAACATTAAGTCAATAGAAAGTCAGATTTGTGTTGACAGTATCTGTCCCCGAAATTGTGAAGTGTTCCATCAAATGTAAATTGGTTCTGCTTCACTAACTTAATTTAATTTCCAATTAACGAAGATTAGACGTTTTACTGAAGGTACATGTGTTAATTATAAATACTTGTTAAGGCGGACAGTCCAAAACTCCAAACGAAAGTATCCAGAAAGTTCCGCTATGAAGATTCTATTGAAGTCACTCTTTGATTGTTTTTAAATTACAACTATGATTTTGAGTAAAAGTGTATAAGCAGAGACAAATAATTATAGCATATCAAAAAAGAAACTAGGCAACCCATAAGATCATTCACAGATAATTTAATAAATAATCTTTCAATAAAAAGTATTTGAACGTAAACTCTAACATCCTCCCTTTTTTAATCATAATACTATTTATTTCACATAGGCCTGCATGGGCACTTATAAAATGTCAGAATCTAGTGCACGGTTCCAATCGGTCGTTTTTGATGGAAAAGTCCCGGCAAGAAACCAAATGAATCAAAAATTGATTTTATTTTACATACGCCTACATAGGCACTTATGAACGTCAGAAGCACGGTTGCAATCAGTCGTTTCCGATGGAAAAGAACCGGCAAGAAACTTCATAGTTACTCTTTAAAAAAAATGATTTTACCATATTACAATATTAATAGATATACGAGGACAGTGTGGACCATTCAATATTGTAGCTTAAAGCACCATAAAAATAATCATGATCAAAAAGTGGGTCGAAATGGAAAGTAATCCAAGAATCCGCAGAATCTACTTTGTCCTAGAAACAATTTTAGGCTGGTGTCAAGGTTTTGTAGAAACTTGGTAGATACTGTACTGATAGATCACCAGCGGTCAAATTTCACTGACATAGAAATGACGGATAATAAGTAATTACATATAATGATTCAATTCATGAATCCCCGACCGGTCTCATTGGACCGCGCTGTTATTGTCTTACTATTGTGTCTCGTTTCGCGGGTATTGATAGGTTAAAGTTGTTGGTGATTACGTTAACTTGGGACACAATGCAGTTGGGTAGGTCTTAGACAAAGAGGTCAATTGTCGAATCCGGCTGGGCAGCATTTAGGAAGCAGCGCGGTATCTTCTCGCCCAACATATCACAGTGTCTCAAGATAAAAGTCTATGACCTAAAGACAAAAGTCTATGTGCTTGTTGCCGATGATGACATATAGAACTGAAACATGGTAGCTTACACTTATGATTGGCACATAAGTAGGGTTTAGTCATTTGCCCTTCACGTTCTCGCCCCACGGTAACTCTTTTAAACATTCCCGCAAGCATCATACATGTATCTACGTTATTTATTTTCTTGAACGGTTAGTTTACGAACTACGTTTAAGTAACAGGCAACGGTTTTGAAATAAATCGTGACTCTAAAATATTTTATTGATGAAAAGATTTACATATTTTGAGAGAGTGAAATAAAATTCACTTTTTTATTCACACTATTGCGTTCGGCCGTGTGAATCGTCATGAATTAATTGAATATGGAACACGCGCCTTTGCATCCATATAACTTTTCAAATGGCCATGGTGCTCTTGCAAATAACTTTTCAGTACTCATACTCTCAAAGTAGGTCTGAAGAGCGGGTTGAAAGTATCGTCCCTAGGGAGAATCGCTTTCAACTGACAGCTATCAAATTATTAAAAAAAACTATTTCTATCTTTATATTTCTATAATGTCTCTTGTGTCTACCATGTCTCAATGTCTACGTCAATTACAGCGCACTGTAAAATTGAAATAATTTAAAGATAAGAATTTTTAAATTTTATTTGTTCATCTTATTTTTTAATAAAAAAAGGTCCTACTGTATTTTAAAAAATATCTGTAAGTAAAATATTTACTATATTTTCAATAATGAAAATTAAAAATAACTCCTGAATAGCTGCCGGCCCCACAAAAAAAAAAACAAAATAGGCGGTAATGAAATAAAATGGCAATCCAGCCATCCGATCTTCATGTTTTATCGAGTTGTAGAGTATTTTTTTACATTTCCGTACAGTAGAGATTTGTATCAACACGATAAGTTCATCAGATGCAAATGTAGATTCAACGTTTTGTTCGACAAAAACCTGCAAAAACCCGAAAAATTCCGTGTACACAAAGCTTAAATGTAAACAATGATTATGACTAGACACATTAAAACACGGAGTTTATAAAACGACCATTTTCTTCCTCAAACAAGTGGACAAGGCTGCGAAGGAAAAGCATCAAATAATAAATTATTTACATAAAACACTTAGCGTGAACAAAACCATGCATGCAAAAGGACAAAGCTACTTTTGACAAAGTAATATCTACGGTCGCTAAGACTCCGCAGTAGGCATTCTGCTCTGGAAAATTCTCAACTCATAGAGGCCAACAAAATTCTTATTGAAATGAGATAGATACTATTTCCCGGCGTTTTATTTATATGTATATAAAATAGGTATGTTTTCATCGGCTTGGTTCGATATGCGGACAAAATAACATTTGTATGAACAGACTAGGGTCAGAATACTCACAAGACTCCGACGATATTGTGTTTTTATATACAAAGTCTTTTAGTAACTTATTACTGACTAAAACAACTTCCAGTCTTCGTATACGGAGCAAAATGTTTGTACACAAGATTTAGTTCTAAGTGTTTTAACATAAGACTATTCCTGCAGAGACGCGGAGAGAAGTTTCTAGCCAGTAGGTACTACTCTAAAACTTTCCGTTGTAATTTTAAATTTAAAACATGACGAATTATGAACAATGCCGCATGCAGATGAAAGCGGAGTGTCGAAACTGTAGCTGTCGCGACATTACACTTTAATTTTTTCCGTCCTCTGCAAAAACACTAGACTGGTAACGAAGCGAGGCGCTGCATACCTCACTCAAGTCCACATTATAACGTGTTTCATTTCTGTTCCAAAAAAAAAACGAAAAACAGACAAAATATTATCGGTGATGAAGTTTTATGAAACAGATCAAAACGCGCCTGTAAAATAATTCTACCGGAAAATTGTGTATCACGAAGGACATGATACTATAAGAGTTTGAATAACGTTTTTATGCATTCCGCTTTATTGTACTTATTCATGTATGAACACGCCGCTTTCGGGTTTAGCGAGAAATTCCGGGACAACTCCATCGGGATTTTATTTTATTTTTTACATTACAGAATTCGTCTAGGAATCTTACAAATTCGTGAAAGTTTTCTATTTCCCCCTCGCCATTACGTGAGGATAGATATGAGTGTGATACGTACACGTATCTCAGAGCTGAAGTAAGTTTGCCATGTACGCTTGTGTTCATGTCCTACATAAATGGAAAAAAGTTTCTTGTTGTCGTTTCGTAATATTCTGTGGCGTGGGGTGGCCGCGCCGCGCCGTGTCGTCGTCGACAAAGCAGACGTTTATGTTACAACACCGTTATCGGCAGCCGGTTTCTTGTTCCCTCAACTTCCTTGTGCCATATCTACAGCTACACATATTAGGAAAATAATAGATCACCGCTGGGGACACGAAGACTGCCCAACTAACTTCTAACTCCCTACAGTGTTTAATCAAATATGCGTAGTTAAATACTCCTACATCACAAATTCAATTGGTTTTTCACACATAGGTACCTACATATCGGATTAAGATCCATCTGGAAAGCTAATTGGAAAGCTTTCCGTCGACCTGGCCGCACCGGCTTCAGGTAAATTATAAAACGGGCGGCCTGGTCTGACAGTCGAATCATACACTTCGTTGTTTGTTTAACAAAGTTTAAATTTTAAAATACTTCATTTCAGTTGTTTTGTTCGAATAACTCACTTCAACATGTTTTAAGCCGGTGTAGATACTTATTTGTTTACTTGTGAATAATCTGTATTAAGGATTTACGGCTTATGTAGAATCGAGAGAGATTTCTTGTGCGAAAAGGAGGCGGTCTTAGGGGGAATTGAGTCGAGTCGGGGTGGGGGGGCTGAGCGCACCTCTACTGTCGACAAACACAATCTCGTTTAAACCATGATCTCATCGTGCCTCTTCAACAGGAATACCCTTAATTGACAAATGTATTGAAGAAGATTCGATTTATGGTGTCATTATATTTGTGTTCGCACCTCAATAATCTTCTCGTTATCATAATAGTCGTGTTCGCAGGTTGCTGACCCGTATTCCACTGCACTGACCACAATTGACTCTAAGCAGTGAATTTCAGTCTGTCTCAGGGGAAATCAGGGATCAAGATGAACCCACAATAAGTTTCTTGGGCCAAAGATATGCTTGCGGCAAGAAAATAAAGCAGCGCTATAGTTTTATGTACCGACACACTTACATACATGCACGCCTATTTTAGACACTGTAGTTTAGAGTATGATATGGGTTTATTTCATGACATAAATATTTTAAAATATTTGCAATGCGTCGGGGAGTCATATTTAAATAAAATCTTTAAATGGTTTGAATAGAGGGACGATCTAAAAAGCATGAAATTGAATCTTTTACTTTCTAAGTCAGGTTTTATTAACGGAAAAGTATGAAACGCCTTGTCTATAAAAATGTAAGAAAATATTAGTGCGCTGCAATTTTCAGCCTTAATACTTTTCAATTACTCTTAGTGGAAAGTAATTGGAAAAAAGTTTTATTTGAAAGCAGACACAAAGATTAAAAGCTTGTTGCAGTTGTTGTTACTTTAAATATAGACCTAGAGTTACTAATGAACACTTGATAGGATTCGCGTTTCTTTGGATTTCAATTTAATATCGCCGTAAATAGTCAAAAAAAAATTTCTTAGCTTAATATGTTTGACTTCGCAAAGTCTCTAAAAGTCTTCATTTTATTATCTGAACCAAGCTTTAAAGTCAGTATATTGAATCCTTCAAATTGAGTTGACTGTCAACAAACAAGAAATAATAAAAAAGTTATTAGAAAATTTCTGCTGCAAAGTATTTAGATGTACAAATCTTACAGCAGATATAGCTGACGAAATGTTCAATCTTACTTTGCGCTTTTAAGAACAGCTTTCAAATTATATTTGTAGAGTACCTGAATAATGATGAATAAAGTAATTACATTTTTTCTCTTTCGGTTAGAAGATTTACAAGATAAGTGTTGAGCAAACTGGGTCAGATGTTAGAAGGTCGTCAAAATGCGTGCGGAACTTATACCGAGGGGCTATTAGTTAACACTCGTAAGTATTTAGACAAATGTTCGAGTTCAGCGTATTAACGAGCCTGATTTCGGTTTTACTTCTCCATTTGGGACAAAGCGATTGAGCGAATATCATCCGTTTGGGATCCCAGATTATGTGTCCCGAATAACGTGTGAGGTGCTTGGCGTCTTTAACGACTGTTGGTCCCTTAGTGTGATTAATAAGATTGATTGCCGAATAAACCATTTTGGAACCCATCACAGAATTGAATGGCTACATAATGCAGCAATCAATTCGCTTTGAAGCGGGAGAACGTGAGTCGGTGCACGGGCAGTGCGAGGTGCTTCATGAAACGTAAGCACTTGAGATTCGTAAAAAGATCCACACAAAGAGTGTTTGTTGACTCAGACGTGCTAGAGTGGAGACAGGCTACACTGCACACATTGTCACTGAAATGTGTTTAAAACAAGGCAGCCACAGAGTGGGGAGATGTAAAGAAAACAGGATAATGTTGCGAGCTGCTAAACGTATATTTTGCCTTCTGTACACAACTACCACTTAGGTCACACTTGAGCGGCCATCGCTCAATGTGAACAAGAGGTCTGTCTAGTACTAGTACGAAGTGTGGCCAGGATGGGCCATTGTGTACAGGTGGCGTTACTTGGTACATGTTGGGGCACAATCACTGAATATGTACGTGCTTTTCGTGCGCTAACCAGGCTTAAGCGCACTCGCAGCTTAGATCGAACTTTGCATTCAGACTGTTGCTCTAGGACACATAAATCATACTGTTTTTCGCGCATGGATGCTAGATATTAGCATCACCTTTGTTCCTATTGTTCTGTTTCCTTCTTCTTATGTTTTATTTTACGTGTGTACATAAATTTTTAAATAAAAAATAAATAAACGGTTTTTTTTTCGAAACTGTGTGTGGGCGATTTTTGTCGACTTGATTAGGTACATACTTAGCATATTCATTCATGTTCTGCCTTTTACACTCAAGTTTATTTTACGCCCTTAATGGCTCTGTAGTCGTTACCGTAATAATTTAATGAGAAAGCCAAATGTGTACTCCTCTGCCTGATAAACTTCATTAGCTTTCCTAAATAAACGGCAGTGTGTCAGCCAAATTCGTAAAACAAAAGAAATACACACTTTTTTTAGGGGAGAAATCATCAGAATGACTTCTCCCGCTCTTGGGTGGAAGGCGTGCCATATTTTTAATTACTAAAACTTCTTTGCCTTCGTTCCAAGGTCCTGAAGTTTATTTTCACAGTACCCATGGCCCCTCGGGGCTTCGGCCCTGCTGAGCCCCTATGGTGTTGCTGACATCTCTTTGAGGCGCGCATGGAACGTGCCGTCGACGGTTTAGGTTCGTTCTGGATGATTGCAAGCTAAATTGCTCGCCATCCGCAAGCCCACATCTGCGGTGGTTGGAAATCGGGATTGGGATCCAGGCTAGGGGGGAGGGGGTCAAGGCGAACAATTAAATAACACGTCACTTTTTTCATTAACTGTAATTGGTTTGGCCTCTTCTGATTACAAATGTTAGCAAAATTTACTTGCTTCCACGAACAAATAAGTTCTGAACCCTTATTTCTATCACTGTTTAGACTACATCAAAAGTTTAGCCTTCTAAATCACTTGGGGAGTTGAAAATTGGTATGGTATTTATAGGAAAAAGGTCAGACGTTTAGTGTTGGTTTAGCAGACAATGTTATTAATGTAGTTACTTTTGAACAATTATGTTTGGAACTGGCTCATAACATCATTTTGTCTTGCTATTATTGAATAATTGCCTTTGTACCTATTTTGTGCAAAAAGTATTAAATAAATAAATTATTTACTCTAAATAACCGGGTACATGTTTGTGACATAAGTACATATTGATGTAGACTGTAATCTACATCCAAAGTCATACTTAGGTCTGAGAAACAAGAAATATGCTTGCCAAGAGTACTTAATAATAATTCATTTGCTATTCACATTATTGAACAGCAAAGAACATTACAATTTTTTACAGCTTATGAAAAACGTACTTACGTTGTGCAAGACAGGGGTTATGATTTAAGAAACTTCTAGAGAACTTGTGACACCTAAAGTAACGTTAACGTAACGTTTTTTCATAAGCGTTTAGTAGAGAACTTGGCTTCTTTTCACATTGATATTTCTGATGAGATAATGATGAACACAAAAATATACCGAAATATGGTCATCAATTTTCATTATTTACTTTTTAACCAAATGTTTTGGTCATAAAACAGGAATTCACACTCATACAACTTTTTACGAACAATAGTTATAAAACGCATACAACTGCAGTTAAACTAGTTGGTGTTTCTGAACTAAACCGAAACGGTTCAGAATTTAATTTCATTCCCGTTATTAAGGTCCCTTGTCAGGAGTACATGCTTCCGCGGAACCCTTTTCGTAATGAATGCCAGGCTATGACAGGTAACACAACAATTACTATCATTATCCATCGGCGGCCTGAAGCCGATCGTAATGTAAGCTATTATTAACTGAAGACGATACTTAGCAACGCCTTAGACCGTTTTGTACAAGTATTAATAATAAACTGCAATTGGAATTTATCCTTATAGCCGCTTCAATTGATTTGAATTAAAAAGGAAATAAAAAGTAATAAGTACCTACCTATATGTAGTTTTTATTAGGTGAGTAATCATCAGAATGACTTCTCCCACTCCTGGGCAGAGCGGGAGTGCCTGTCAGACTTTTACTAACAAATCGCCACCCCGTTCCTTTTTTGCCTTCGTTTCAGGGTCCCAGGTTATCCTTTCAGAATATGTAGGGGGCAACATCATTAATACTAGTTTCTTCATTTTACTAGAAGAAAAGAAATAAAGATTTTTGTGCGTATGATAATATCAAGCGTCTTCCGTCCTTCCGATCTGCTTTAATATGACAATGGCGCGTTGTCCCTTAACACAGCTGTATGCTGTCGTTGAGAACAAATATAGGTAGTTATTGTAGGGGTCAAATCAGATTTAGAAGTTGTGTACGTGCGGTTTGCTGCGGATTAGCGAGATTACCGGGGCCTTCAAACTCGGAATGTTTTGCGGAATAGCCCGTTACAATGGGATCTAGCCGGTAACCCTTGTGGAATTGCAGGCAGCTGAGACCTGCCGCCGGCGGGAGGCTTCGGCCGCTGGATTACGAATACGCGAACTGTGAAAGATCACTAATATGTGGTGGTTGTGTGTATCCTATACACTATATAGTAGTCAAAGTCTGTGTACTTAACCAATCAATGCGTGTCTCGCTTTGTGTCTATACAACTGCGACTATTGATTGATATCCTCTATGTCATCAAAATTAATCACGGTCGTTCAAAGGAGTCCACACACAGTCATGTATCAAGTCCTTTGAACCGGCACTTCCTATTGACGACACATGTGCACTAAGCACTAAACCTAATGCCAGCCGGCACCGCATCAGCTTAACATGATTGCCAACCAATTAAACAGTAAGTGCGGGTCAAATAGTTGCATAAAGCCACAAACGATTCCAGTTTCGTGTGAAATAGCGCCATTATTATAAGTAAGTTTTAAATGCAAAAATCGTGAGTGTGCTCAAACGACTACAAATTTTTTGTTAAATGACAACTAATTGCGGCGCTGCCTCATAATTGCCGCAATACGCCTGTACCATCATGTACTTGTACATTTTTATTCTATTTAAAAAGTGTAGATAATAGTCTATCACATACCCGCGAAATAAGACACAATAGTAAGACAATAACAGCGCGGTCGCATGAGGCCGGTCGGGGATTCATGAAATAGTACTTACATTTTTATGGAAGTGGAGAAAGTTTGTCATAATTTTAGAAGCACAACTGTAACAAAACGAATGAATATTTATATACCGAACTACTGTACCAAGCTATCAAGATTCTATCTGTATATATTGTTTTATATTTCCGCAAAACTATTGTGTAACTACACATAGGTAATGTACGGCACAGTGGAATTCAACAGATTTGCATGTAACAATAGCTATCCACAATGGTTCGCAATCAATACGCGAATCGGTATTCAAGTGAACCTTTTCTTGAGGTTTCTTTACAATTTGTTGAGGCATCATGACAGCTGTTGATCATACAAAGCCTTTACTTTTGATGCTCAATAGAATGTTGATTTCTTAGATCAGTCTCACAAGAAAGGTTGGTGGAACTAGTAAACGGAACATCGTGTAAAACAATACTGTTTTACCATCGCTCAGCCTGTGTACGACGAGCATAGATAGCTCGCTGTCCGGATCATACCGGAGTCGTCGATGGCGCTTAGTATTCCACGCAAAGAGATGTCAGCAAAACCGTAGCGGCTCAGCAGAGCCGAAGCCTACTGCGGCCGGGGGTTGACTTCTGAAAAGGAAACCCGTGGTCCGTACAAAGCAAAGTGCAACTCAACAGTAATTAAAAGACTGGCACGCCCTCCCGCTTTGCTCTAGAGCGGGAGTATTCATTTAAAAAATGATGAAAATAAAAAAAAATCGGTGCTCCGTGCGGCAAACCAGCCTCTACAGATAAAACTGTGGTGATGCTCGAGCGTGTGGTGGGCCCAATAGCCCATAATAAATATAGCCACCGCAGAGTTTTTGCCTAAGTACTAACTTTCACGTCTTGACAGGCGCTAAGTTTCAGATGAGATGAAAGCACGTTTTATTTAGTAGCAGCACTGAATTTGCATAGTGACGACGTTAGGGCTGGAGCCGAGCGATTATGTGTTTCCGGCAAAAAGTTTCGCTTGTGTATCCCGCGATGCTCATATACATTCTGCCAGAAAATCAGACGCCCGCTCCCACCACCGCATCGCACTACCGAGACCTCTTTCTTTGTAAAAGTTCAACGAAAGACATTAATATCCAACTTATTAAAATTTTCTAAATTCAAATGTAAGTATAAACGCTCCCGTTAAAAACTTGTAATACCTTTATGACTTGACTTAATATTCGATGTTAATTTAGCTCGAGCAAGTTAAACGTAGACAGACCATTACGTCGACAGACGACCCATTATATTAGATAACTTCGACCAGACGAGAGCCTAGACTTAATTTATTACTCGATGCTTGATACCCATTCGCAATTTCAAACCAATCTTGCTAATGTATTGAATTCTATCATAAATGTTCATGTTTGTATTTGACATTGGGGACCAACGCTATGGGAAATCAAATAGTGAATTGAATAATTTATCGGCCAAGATGTGAATTCATGAGATGCAAAGCTGAAATGAGTTTTTCGCAGAAATGATAAACGCACAAAAATGTATGTAATGTACACCGACATCCGCACGTCGTATGTTAGAGGTAATACGCTCACGTGTAAGACAAATGCTCTCAACGTGGACTTGACACGAGGCTGTAACAATAAATAAAGGGAGCCGGCGGTGGCGTCTTAAGCATTACACACACAAACACTTACACACACACATCATTGAATGGGATTACAGGCACACGGGGCAAGCAAACAAGTGACGATGTGCCAAGAGTCGCCGGTCGCCCTACAGGACCGTTCTAAGAGCAATTACGATCGTTCCAGATCCCAATACTGTCGCTAAGTTTTATGCAGCTTACGTTTAACATCAACTCAGCACTTCAAAGGATCCTGATTACATACCTTCCAGCAAGATATGAAACTAATTAAATATACGACAGAAATTTAAAAAAAAGCTATGAATAGAAAGTCTACTTCCTGAACGCGGTTATAAATATTCTTTAGCATTACACATTTAAATTCAGTCTCTGTCTATTCAAATGTTCATACGGCGTTCTTTTTATATTTTTACGTGGAAAATCGGCTAAGCTTTGTGACAAAATCAAAGCCCGACAATGTTGCAACTGATATTTTCAGCTGCCAAAGTGTCGAGCCGCCGAGAATGGAATATAAAAAGGCTCACGAGTATGTTTAATTAACCACCATATCCAATACAATGTAAAGGTTTAAAATTATTTTGTATGAAGCCAAAAATAGTAAGTGATCTCAAAAATTAAATTACGTTTGTAGCGTGAAATTAGAACCAAAAATTATACCACTTGGATCACTATTTAATGCAACCAACTCCACTTTAGAACCTAATTTTACATTAATTATGATGGTTTAATTAAAAAGTTTTTTTTTGTTTTTATTTTATATATTCGTTAAAATGTTGCATCTCAAATGTGTAACGGAATGTTTTTGTAAATTTAGTATTATAGGCCTTGTAATGTTCCCACTATTGGGACTAAGGCCTCCTCTCTAGGAGAGTGAACGTGCTACAAATCCACCACCCGCGACCTACAACTTGTAAAGGGGCATTTACCACTGGGCCGCAACTACCGCAAAAAAATAGCAATAAAACATTATATGGATGTTTAATTGTTATTTGCTCTTTTATTATGTTTATAAAATGTTTTCATTACATCCTTTCTAACCGCTAACATGTCGCCGACGGCTGGCGCAGAAAATCAGCGCTGTGGCTCTATCTTGCACACGGGCCCCAGCATTTTGCTGAGCGCTGGCAGTTTTGCGTGGATGTGACGTATATATCTTCCCAATTCACTGTAATGCTATTAATATTATTTTTATATTTTTTCTAGGTTTGCGCCATGTTTGACGCAAATAAACAGATTTTCTTTCTTCCAAATTTCTTTTTCTGTCAAAATAGCTTCCACATTCATGCATAATTTGAGATTTCTAATTTGTATTCCATACAAGTAAAAGGAAATCTTTCCCTTAGCATTACATAAGAACCTGCCAGATCTATTTGTAGGATTCAATTTGTCATCGAGTTATGTGTGAACAAACCGAGACTGAATAACAAAGCAAATGTATTAAACCGCAGATAATAAACACAAATTAATTAATATTGTAGCTAACCGAATCAGTACTAGCTGCTCATTCTTCTCTAGATTGTTTGATTCATTATTCTCTAGTTTAATTTAAATCCATACTAATATTAATATTAAATGTGAAAATAACTCTGTCTGTCTGTTGCGCTTTTACGGTTAAACTGCTGTACCGATTTTGTGCAGAGCTAACTTGAACCCCAAGGATAGACATAGGCTACTTTTTATCTGCCTTGAACTTGACGCGTCCGCTGTAATTAACATTTATGTGTGGGCGAAGTCGCGGGCAAAAGCTTGTCATCTATATTGACTTTAATGTAATAGTAAATATAAGTATTTAGTTAGAAAGCTTTATGTTGGTAATGCAAATGAGAATCGCTAACACAGAGTAATATCATCTTTCTTATTTTTGAACATTTTGTCAAGGCCACTTTTTTATTGATGTTTGTTAATGTGAATACTGAATATTTTATTTTAACGTTTTTAGCAAGTCCTCTTGTGGACTGAGAAATGTAAGATTAAGTAGGTATACCATCCGAAAGTACGTCAATTAGTAGGCTAAGTTTGTGTATCTTTTGGTCTACTGTCTTTTTTATAATCAGTTGTTAATACGAGTATCTATCAATGTCCTAAATTTTATGGGGACAGAAGTGATTTAATTCATGAATCCCGACCGGTCCTTTGAGACCGCGCTGTTATTGTTTTACTATTGTGTCTCGTTTTGCGGGTATGTGATAGGTTAAGTCCCAAATAACTTAGTACTAAATAAAAGTAATTATATAAAGTGTTATGATTGCAATAACAGATTGCTATTTGGCTTATAATTGCGAATAAAGAGAAATTTAAACTATGGCGAGGACACACTGCCGCTATCAAATAGTTCGTCGCGCCACACGATCAATTTCGCTTTGATTACATCAATTTATGATGATCATATCAGTTTGGCCAAATGGCTTTTCGCCAGTCCTGCCATGTCCAATTAAGTTACGTTTACGTTTGTTGATTTTCACCTAACTGTAATTCAAACAACAGATTGTAGAACGTTGATGAATTATGTTAAAAAAATTGAATTAAATGTTATTTGATGTAGTGTAAAATTTGAATTGGTAAGTTTTTATTATTATTGACAGGTTCGCGTTTGACCACTCACCTGATGGTAGGCGATGTTGTGGTGGACGATCGAGCACGCAAACGCACACAATATGAATTTTTACTTTTTTATGTTTTATTTAAATAAACTAGTTCTTGACTGCGATCCCACCTGATGGTAAGCAGTGATGCAATCGTAGACGGTGAGGCGCACTAGTCCTACTTTCATACTTTTCATTCCATCCACGGAAAACAGATATTTTAAAGCAACGTGCAGTACCTACTTCATTAATTTTGAGCTTGAAAACAATTTAAAGTTAATAAAACGAAGTCCACAAACATGTTGTCATTGAAATTCCCAGAACTTTTGCTCGTATTTTCTACTTTTAGTCTGATTCGGACTTGACGAGTTTTTTCTATTTGTAAAATGGCGGTCACATATCTAACCACAGAGCAATAAAAAATAAAACTTCATAACCAAAAATGGATACAAAAACATTTCAAAGGGATTTTTATCGTTTAATATTATTTTAAAATGTCGTTTATTATGTGACCATAAACTCATGTTGTTGACAAAGATAGCTGTTTTATTATGCCTAATACAATGAAGGTAAGTACTTTGTTGAAAATCCCTTTGTAGACGATAAACCGATTAGTCGTACTCATTGCGAATTTGATTGTTTTTTTCAAGCATTCTGATGAATGTCGATTACAATTTCTTGTTATTATAAAAATACATTAGAACAGTGAATCAAATTATTAATTTTACTTTAGGCACGCAAAACACAAAGCTGGTAAGTAGCTCTGGTAATTAATTAAAAAGAAAAGTTTGACGTTTGATTTTTACTTCGAAATTATTTGTTTGTAACAAAATAAATTCTTCTATTGACATCCAAATGAATAATTAAACAAAAAAGCCATATTAAAACATAAATCAGTAGGACAATACTTAAGACTAGCGACCCGCCCTGGCTTCGCCCAGTTGCTATTTTTCCCCCTTCCATGACCACTACGAATACACAAAAAAATATGATGGAGCGGTTACTAAATCAACTATCAAACTACAATATCTTCTATCAGAGAGACCAAGACTTCGGAATTAGTATTCAAAAATCACTCGACTTTTTTTTCTTTCTTACCTAAGCTGAATAAAAACACAACTGAAAGTCGATAATCGAATGTAGGACATTTTTTAAAAGAAGAACTCCATAGGTAACATTTGAAAAAGGTTTTACTCAAAAATCTCAAACCATGAAGATTCTATGTCACACAACAAAACGGCCATTTTATACTTTAACCCATATTATGTTCAATTGCAGACTGATTTTGATATTCTTTTAATTGATTTTTTTTGTAGTGATTGACAAGCATTTTTCACTATAATATGGTGACTGGATCTGCGCATAATTAATCCGTACACCTTTACACAGAACTTAGTCTAGGCTGTCTGTAACTATCTCAGTACTTAGCTTTGAAACTTGCTGACGGGAAAGTCGTGCAATATACCTAATTCAACACACTTGCTCAGAAAGTGACTCTAATTGCACTGCACTTGCGTTTATAATGGTGCTTGTAACCAAACTGTGACACTTTGAGTACTATTACGCACGAGTGCGATAATGCAATTAAAGCCTTTTGTTAAACCTCTTTGTTCTCAGAAAGAGTTTTAACTTTAACATAAAATAGTTATTTGTGCAACAAGAGAGCAAAGTTGGTTTTTGCCGCGAGTGTTGATTTTGAATCCCGAGTAAGCGAAGGATTCTATATTTGAATCACGAGCGTAGCGAGTGATTCTAGGTTAGAATCCTGAGTGCAGCGAGGGATTCAAAGACACGAGATGCAAATAACTTTGGTCTCGTGTAGCACATACAACTTTTCACTTCAGCAGCGAGAACAAATAATGTAAAGGTAATAAAAAATACAACTTGGTAATATTTAAACCACATGTATATTTAAGACAGAGGAGCTCGTGGCTAATTAATAACAGCCGCACAGGTTGATCTTCAAGGTTAAGCAACCCTTGCCTAGGTTGGTCTGTGGATGGGTGACCATCTTAACATAACGAGTTTTCTCCGTGCCTCGGAAAGCACGTTAAGCCGTTGGTCCCGGCTGTCATTTGGAGATCTTTGGCAGTCGTTACGGATAGTCAGAAGCCAGTAAATCTGACCCCAGTCTTGCCATGAAGTACCGTGTTACCCCAGTTAATGGGTTGTGGTGGTCTGGTAGGCAGCCGCTCCTCGTAAAATACTAGTATTCAGCTAAATCCGGCTTGACTGGAAGCCGACCCCAATATAGTTGGGAAAAAGGCTAGGCAGATGATGTATATTTAAGACATCATCACTGGATTCACTCATATTTATTTATTATTATTTTAATAATATCCAACGTGTATCGCACTTTGTAGCTAGCGAACAGAAGAAGAAAACAATAAAAAATTAAAGCCCGCTATTTTTTAAAGATGCGTTCGGAAATTGCACTATTACTAAATTATTCTGTCACAATAAAGATTGTTAAAACTTTAAATAATTATGTAGATACATGATAAACTTCGTATTTTTTAATTCAACATCTCTTTATTTGATCATAAAAAAATAAAATTCGATTATTAAGAGAAAAGTCTAATAATTACGTTTAAACCTTGATTTGAAATTTTATAGGTGACGTGTTTCCGAACGTTTTATTGTTGGTTTCTTTTTTGAGCCTATTATATATGGAATTTGAAAATCGAACTTTGAATCGACTTGTTTCTATCTCTCGCTCTTTTCGTATCGAAGTGAAAGTGACAGAAAAAGTGAAGTTCAAATCTTTCGAATGTTGTGAGTAGACCCAGCACTGACTCGGCATTTAAAAAAAATAATTAAAAAGTTACTTTGTCTCACGCTCGCAGCAAAATCGAATTTTGCTCACTGTCTTTAAACTGCAAAACATACTTGTTTGAGGTGCTGAGGTGAAAAAAATATTGCGTTATTGCGTTCAATAGTATAAATTACAATTTGACTTGCTTATTTAAAAGAAGCAAGCAAAATAAGCAATAAAATAAGTTATTTTATTCAAGTTCGTGTTTAAATAAACCATTTTAACTAGTTTATTTAATAAATAAACCTTTCGTTCAAATAAAATCTGTATTTTCTTTATGCTCTAGGGCCCCATTAAAAAATGCGCTCGGTTTTCGGCGTGATTTTTCGAGCTAAGTTCAATGACTGTTTCAATTAAATAATACAAAAATATTAGAAAATGTAAAATAATACATACACAATTTAAATTGTCACTTACGGGATATCTTCCGTGATTGTTTTTTATTTTTGAGTTCGGTACTATACTACACTACTATCACTAAACTACTAGGTACAAAACAACGTTTTAATTCTCGACTTTATGCTTTTTGCGTACGCAAATCTGCTGAGATCTAAGATTATTTTTATCAATAAATCAAATAAATGATACAATTTCACTAGAAAAATCGTATCTAATGATGGTGGGACATGCGAATAACATTTAATTGATTACTGTACAGTTTACATGAGTCAACTAGCCTATAGCTCCAATGCAATGCAATGGCGTTTATTCATTAAAACCCAAATAGCTTTTGTGGATTACGGGTTCTTCCCTCTCAATCTCTCATAGAACCCTCTACTGCGATGAAGGCCTCCGACTTAAACAAAACTAGTAAACATAAACTAGTGCTCGACTGCAATCCTACCTAATGGTAAGCAGTGATGCAATCGTTGATGCTGAGGCGCACTAGTTTATTAAGGGCCTCTTCACTCTAGTCTTGAAAATACCATAATTAAGATGGTAGATTTTAGTCTGATGTTACGAGTACCTACTATAGATAGGTACCTACATCGTTCGATCAAACCGTCCAACGCCAAAGTTGCCACCAAATCGCTTGGCAGATCACGATGGACGCCGACTAATAACTAATCAATACATTTAAATTAAAACTTTGTTGGAAACGGTTCCGTTACTACCATAACTCTAATAATTACTTGGCTTTAGCTTTTCTAGGAGATTCAATCGTACCCAGTATTCAGGATACATGAATAGTATTATCAGAAAATAATTTATTTCGAAAAATATTCGTGATTGGGATATCTTTTTCTGACACATATATTTGGTTTAGTTTTACGTTGTTATGATTCTAAGAAATTTTATCAAAAAACAAACGTTCTTAGAATCATGATTTAAGAAGAATACAATTTTTTTGATGTTTGGAACTGTCTTAAGACAAATCGAAAATATAACATAGACAGAATTTATTTACCATATTTTTTCCGACTACGGCGAAGTTGGTGTGATCATATTCGCCGAGAAACTAGGCCAGAGATCGTCTAAGACAGTCAGATATATAGAAAAAGAACAGAAAAAAGTTTTTTTAGTCATAGCCTCTTACAATAAAAATAGGTTGGTGTCGATTGGCATCTCCTTCACCTATATCAGTTTCCTGCCATCACAACGGAACAAATTATTTTAAGAAGGGTTTAGACATGTCATATTTTATGCATAAGATGCCATTTCTTTTGTTTCCCCTAAAATCCTGCCCTACTTTAACTTTTTCATTTTTACGAGCGCACTAAACTGACCAATGTAACCACAACATGCACTTAAACTCCAGATTTATTTGTATGAATAATTAAATATAATTACTTAACCAGTCACGGACTGATGAAGTATTTCCATATACTGAAACAGAATTCATTATAATAGCATTTCAATTTTAAAATTTACTGCAGCAAAACGGTAGGGAACTGTTCGAGACCCTCTCAGGGAAAGCCAGTTTCGGATCTAACACTAACGTTCCATAAAATCTAAGTATCTGATCTCTTTTTCTTGAGCCAGGATCGGTTCAAGTTTACGGACCCAGTTGAACTTGAAATGGCTACTAACTAGACCCTCTCAGTTTTTATACTACACGAACTCTATGCCCTTTAAATCAATTTCAATTTCTTGGTATTCAAAGCAAAAGTAATCAGTCATTGTATAAAAAAATCCGAAGGATTTCATTATAAAACTGAATGCAACTTCAAATTACATGGTTTCGGAGAATGAAAAACCACCGAATCAACGTCAAATATACGCCAATTCAAAGCCTTTAAACGTGGCCCTATTTATTTTCGTATCAGAATATATTTATTCTGTGAAATCATTTTGTCACTCCCGTAATTCAGTGAACTATTAAAAGTACAATAAATCTGGATCACAGTGCAGTTTTATTGCAAATGCTTTTTGTCACAGCGTTTAAAATGCCTGTGTGACAGCCAATGTAA
Organism: Mythimna separata; assembly: GCA_030763345.1. Lineage (NCBI taxonomy): Eukaryota > Metazoa > Arthropoda > Insecta > Lepidoptera > Noctuidae > Mythimna > Mythimna separata. The sequence continues at coordinate 11,101,480 of CM061167.1, read as the reverse complement.
ATTTCGCACGATACTGAGAACTAGTTAAATTGACTCAATAATTATTAATTGTAACCTCTGTTATTTGTTTTCAAGCGAAGGACATGAAAGTCACGGTACGAAAAACAAGGACATAGCTGTTAAATGATTGCCGACGTCACGAAATCACGACATGCCGACTGCTCGACTGCTCGGCTCCACGAGGAAAACGATTCAATGAAACAGGATGCAAGTAAATTCGAACCTCTTTTATTAAAATAATGAGGTGAGGCCGTAAATACCATTAGGTGAGGAACGGAGGAAACACATTAATTTCAACCTTATTTCGATAATGTATTTGTAAACCTTGGAACCTGCTGATCAATACCGATGTCGACTCTGAATGGTACACCATTCTTTGTGGGGTTGGTTTATGCCATTATAATTGAATACAGGAACATTAATGAATTGGAATACTTTACGTACGTAAAACCTCTACCGCGGAAGCGAACAACTAACTATGTTAACTAACACAAATCTCGCAGTTTCCAATTCATTTCGCTAATAAAAACTCATTCGGTGCAATCCCGTCACCGAGCCCGACTAGTGTAAACTAATTAGAACAATTAAGCCCGTGATTCCGTAAGCAGTAACCGATCAGGATCAACTTTCAGCTCCCAGGACAAGCACTAATCTGCTAAGTAAATGTTCTTAGTTTGTGACGCAGTTTCAGGTTCCTCATTAAATTTGATTACTCAAGTGAAGTTTCATGATATTAAATTGATTAAAAGTCTGAGCCGCAGGAGGGATGGCCGCTCGACCGGCGTCGCGCCGGCGGCTTCGCTTCGCTCGCTCGGCTCGCTCGGTGCAAGGATGCCGCAGACACTTTTGGTATTTTCAATATTCTGCTTACAGTAATTGGTCTGTGATCGATTTAAGGCACTGATTGAACAGACGAAGCCGTAGGGATGATTCACGTGGGCGACCGCTAATTAAAATGGAAAAATAGCCTTTACAAACGACAAGTCCAGCGGAATAGTCGTCTTCTTTATGTCCTGTTGTGTGTTGTTTTATTACGAGTAAATGAATGTCTCATTAGACTGAGTAAATTAACTTTTATAGTTGGTAGATTTTAGATTAGAAATTGTTATTAATATAGGAATAAATTATCACCTCATCATCTGCCTAGCCTTTTCCCAACTATATTGGGGTCGGCTTCCAGTCAAGCCGGATTTAGCTGAATACCAGTATTTTACGAGGAGCGGCTGCCTACCAGACCTCCACAACCCATTAACTGGGGTAACACGGTACTTCATGGCAAGACTGGAGTCAGATTTACTGGCTTCTGACTATCCGTAACGACTGCCAAAGATCTACAAATGACAGCCGGGACCAACGGCTTAACGTGCTTTCCGAGGCACGGAGGAAACTCGTTATGTTAAAATGGTCACCCATCCACAGACCAACCTAGGCAAGCGTTGCTTAACCTTGAAGATCGACCTGTGCGGCTGTTATTATCTAGCCACGAGCTCCTCAGGAATAAATTATCACCTATTACTTTAAAATAGTTGCTCGTTGATTAACTTAACTAATAGATAAATTCGATGCCTATTATTTGGTTGTAATAACCGATTTGTGGTGCTGTTTGCAACCAGTTATGTTAATCAGCTTTCAGCCACCGTAGGCTCAGGCTTGCGGACGACGAGTAATAGGTAACTCGCCGTCCGGCCGTCTGAAAAAAGGACCAAAACAGACCCTCAAAAAGATGTAAGCAAAACCGTCGGTACTAGGTAGTAGGGCCGATAGGTACCCGTTTAGATGTCAGTATTTTATGAAAGATTTGACGCGGCTCCAGAATGCAAAAGGTTAATGAAGGAGATAAAGCCAAAGTCTGATCTGTCTGAAACCCTAAAGTGACCTTAAAAAAAAATAACAACGTAAATAATCGTGACAATGGGAAGGACACCACACGCCACCCGCTCCGCGCAACACCACGCTACTACCCTTAAAAATTGTACTGCACAATAAACACGGATCATACATAATAAGAATACGACGGCACGCAAGCACACTTACATACCTAGCTTCGACTATTATTGGATTTCCTACCCGGCGACGATACTTGCTATTCTGCGACAGGTACGGAACTTAACTCACCGTTCAACAGCAAATGGTGAACACATCTACCCTTCTGAGATCAGCTTTTTCTTTTTAAGGTGCGAAATCTTCGGTATGACTTCTTCTATCTGGGAGGAACGAGAAGGCGTGTCGTACTACTGACTATGTCTTACATAGGAACATAGGTTCCTTCAGCTGTCCTTTGGTTTCTAAGACCACGGATTTCCTTTTCAAAAGTCAATCCATGGCCCCATTAGGCCCCATTAGCCGCCACGGATTTTAAAAAAAAAACGCATATTGTTCCACGCACGCCTGTGCGTGGAACAATATGCGTTATCGACGATTCTGGTTTGATCCAGACGGCGCGGTACCCATTGCTAGTCATCTACAAGCCCAACATGGTGGTAGAACAGTAAACCCACTCCTGTTCCTTGTTTCCAGGGGTTCTCTTTCGTTCAACCCAGGGCCCCAGTAGGCTCCGACCCTGCCGGACACGGGGCCTTCCGAGACATCTGGAAACCATAAAACAGTTTCATGACGTCACAAACAAATGAAAGTGTACGTATAGAAGAAATAAAAATCAAATCAGACGTTAATAAAGTCGCGACAAAGCCCAAGGGGTAATGAAAAATGCAATGTAATTGAAACATGAATTGTTTTGCGGCTTCTGGCCAACCCAGCAATGTTACAGTAGTAAAAATAGCCAGGAGCTAGAAAGGTCTTATTAGTAGGTAGCTTCGTAAAGGCTATGGTTTTTGCAAACTTTATTGCTTGCTTAAAATTCAGGAGGTATTCAGCCTTGCTCTCCAATAGCAAGCAATAAACTTGGTTTTCAATCAGTAATAGAAAACGTAGTTAATTATTTATTAACCTTCTAAATATATGTAAGTACCTTTTACACGTAATGCCCTTTTTTACGTCACACAACCATCACTTCAAGCAAGCTATTCTGACCCTAGGGAGATAAGTTAGTATGAGTAATCCCTAGGGAATAATGAGATTTGTATTTTTGGAACGCCAAAAACAATTATATAGAAAAACAAAACACATTTAAAGTTTGTTTTTAGAGTTCCGTACCTCAAAAGGAAAAAACGGAACCCTTATAGGATCCCTTTTTTGTCCGTCTGTCTGTTTGTCTGTCTGTCAAAACCCTTTATATCGAGATCGCGTGAAGATATCAAGTTGAAATTAAAACTCTACTCAAGTCTACGGTCCCTTGAAACCTTGAAACTATGTAAAAATCAAACTTGTAAGTTGACGGAAAAAAAGATACGATAGATTCTTGAAATTTGGCACGAAGCAAGGTATTATAGCACACAAATATAGGGAAAAGCCTGAACACTGAAAAAATTTAGTTACGTCACAAGTTTTTTTTTTCTGAAAAATCTCAAGAGTCGATTCGAGAATTGAACTGTTTTCATAGGTAAGCTGGTACGGAACCCTCAGTGCGCGAGTCCGACTCGCACTTGCCCGGTTTTTGTTTAGTAGTGGGAAACACAGACTCTGGCAGGCAATTTCAGTTCTTAGCTATACGCACAATGAATGTGTTCCGAAAACGTTTTGTGCGTATTAGTGGAATGTACGAGTACATTATGTACTGGTCCAATGATTGAACGATGTACTGGTCCGATGACAGAGCGGGCTTAGCAAAATTAAGATTTATGAAATAATAAGATGACTTTAGGACTGTTCATGGGTTTCACAAGGTGAACTGACGGCCTGTTGAAGATAGTGGAAATCTGGTGAATGCAATATGGACCAGATGGGCATAGCATAAACATAGGAGTGCTTTTAGTCTGTAAAACAGACACACCCTTCTGCTTTACCCTAGAACAGGAGAAGTTATTAGATGATTTCCCTATTTAAAAAATGAAGGTAAACCGATGACCTTGGTGAGGGTCGCGGGAATATGATGGATGCGAGACGTACAGGACTGGTCGTGGCGATACTTGGGGAAAGGCTATGTCCAGTAAGTAGACGTCTGTAGGCTAAAATGATGATGTTTATTAGTTTGGCTGTTCAATTAATAGGTGCATCTTATTTATACTCCACCAAAATAGATCTTATTTGGGAAGCTGCCAACTGCAATGAGAGTATCTAGTAATTTCAGTTGCACTGTCGCCAACGTCCATACCATGTTGAGAACACCGGTTCTCGTTCCGATCACCGAAGTTAAGCAACATCGGGCGTGGTTAGTACTTGGATGGGTGACCGCCTGGGAATACCGCGTGACGTTGGCTTTTTGTAACAAGAACTTCTGTTTTAGTTTTAAAGCGTGAATACTGACGTTGATCTTATTGCTATGAGTTTGTTTTGCTTTTCAACTTAAAAAATTTTATACCTCACAAAAAGGAGGAGGTACTATGTTCGGCTGATTGTATGTTTTTAGGGTTCCGTACCTCAAAAGGAAAAACAGAACCCTTATAGGATCACTTTGTTGTCCGTCTGTCTGTCTGTCTGTCTGTCAAGACCCTTTATCTCGGGAACGCGTGAAGATATCAAGTTGAAATTAAAACTATACGAGTATACTCAAGTCTGCGTTCCCTTGAAACTATGCAAAAATCAAATTTGCAAAAATAGAATTGAATTCTCGAATCGAGTCTTGAAGATTTTTCAAAAAAAAATTGTCTTGTTACTTAACTACAAGTTTTCAGTTTTCAGACTTTTCCCTATATTTGTGCTCTTATACATTGTTTCGTGCCAAATTTAGAAATTCTAGGTCAACGGGAAGTTATGATTTTTTTTCCACTTGATACCTTTACGCGTTCTCGAGATTAAGGGCCTTGACAGACAGACAGACAGACAGACGGACAAAAAAGTGATCCTATTAGGGTTCCGTTTTTTCCTTTTAAGGTACGGAAGCCTAAAAATAATCCAAATTTGGAATGATGGATAGCATTCGGATCTAGTGCATCAATTCTGTCGCATTGAGTTTGTGTTCAGAATTTGGGTGATTTTTCCGGAATTTTCGGCGAAAAAATAATACAAATTCGGAAGGATGGATAGAATTCGGATCTAGTGCATCAATTCTGTCGCATCGAATTTGTGTTCATAGGTAAGTTGGAGGTATCGAGTTGAATTAAAATCATATAATTAACCCCACGGTTCCTTGAAGCTGTGCAAAAATCAATTTTGAAAATCGACGGGAAAAAAGATACGCCCGTTTATGTTGCAAAAAACGTACCTACATTTCGACACTGTCAGAACAATCAAAATTCATAGGGTACTTCCCGTTGACCTAGAATTTAAATATTTGGCTCGAAGCAAGGTATTATGCGAGACGCGCAGGACCCTCAGTGCGCGAGTCTGACTCGCACTTGCCTGTTTTTTTTTTTTAACTCTGAGACTAAATTGACGCAGGCAAATGTCAAACTTTTGTGTTGTGACAAGTGTGACAACCCACGTAATATCATTTTAGTCTCAAAGATTAAAAAACAGACATTAGTGAATTAAAATGTACGAGCATTAAACAAGTTTATTCGAATACCAAAATGTGGCAGGAGCGTTGTAGTAAGTTTAATCTATACAATCTTACAATAAGACTTTTTGAACAATTTGGTTTGTTTGTAAATACACTTGTACTTGTTTGATTAATCGTCTTTTAATCATATCACAGATACGAGTAGCGTAAAAAGTAGAGTATCCTACACGGGGATAAAAATGTGTTTGTCTTGGGCAGATTAAATGCCTGACTTCACTCAAGTTTCTATATTAACTCAATTACTAATATTTATTGTTTCTGCATTAAATCGATTAATATTCTTTATTGTTTCTAAATTAAGTTAATTAGAATAAAACTTAGCAACTGTCGTTTCTTTCGGGATTCAACATACCGCCGACGATTTAAAAATTCTGCTTCATCCCCTACTCATATAATCTACTATTAAAGTCAACAAATCATTTACCTAAATAGTTAATTAGGTAACATGAACTTCAAATATTTCAGGTTGTAACCATAATAAAATAACATAACATCTTACTATCAAGCTTTTATCTACAGATGTTGAAAACAATGTTTATTTATATCAACATTTATCGCGGGAAACGGCACCTTTGTGTAAACTGTGTGAGCATTAAAATTGTTCCCCATACAATCTTCTTGGAAAATCAGTTTACGGAGAGGACGAAAATCTCCGGGCACTGTTTGGGGCTGTCAGTATGCAACAACAATTATTTATTGCGGGCTCCCGAGAATGTCCCACGACGCCATAATTCCGCTTAACTTCTCAAATGATTTATTTTCATATGTCGGAATAACGGAACTTTAAAAGTTTTAACGGTTTCACGTGCATTATTAATCAGCCTGTTTATGGCCCGTTCGCTTCATACAATATTCATCAATTCGCTTGTTAGAAGCCTCAGTTAGATGGACTGACAGTGTTGTTAAAATTTTTAGCGCTGAGAACTATTTATGGTAGCTACATGCTGTAGCAGTCATGTTTTTTTATGGACATGGCTGGCAAATTGAAAAACTGGCTGCAATAACGTGTATCAGAATTCCAGGAAAAAAACTAGGAAAATTAGTGTTCACGGTGGTATAACATGTTTCTAGTTGCATTTTACTATTTTCTGGGAACCGCGGATACATAAAGTGAAAAGTGCAATGTTACGCGAGTTTGAAGCAAAAAATCTTCGTAACATTTTCATGGTAATATCACATGCTAAAAAAAATGGTAAGCCATTATTGTAATATTTGGTTATATACATAATACGTGTTCGTTTATTCCAGTTAAACCTGTCAGACAGCCCTGCCTTGCGTGGATCTTATTTCACACTTTTATTAACCATTAGAATCACTTCCCTCCTCATTCATATTCACTTTGAATTGTCTCCTATTGCACATTACAGTATAATACCGCTTTAATGCAGCTTTACTACAACTGTTCTGTATTTCTAACTATGTTTTATTAAAATTGGTTTTCCTAACTGTTGGGTTTAAGTTGCAAGTGTGTTTGTGCGACGCTAGTTGCCGCAGGCAGTACTTACTTATTACTAACATACTCCTTGAATTAACACGCTAGATGGAACCTCAGGAACCTCGACTTTGCGAGTAGTGTCTTGGTCTGGAGAGAAAATATTCTTCCATGACTATTTTGTCGTTCATTTTTTTTTTAAAGAGTTAATTTTTATTTTATTTAGAACACTGCTCTGAGACGCCCCTTCCATTGTTAGTGACGGAATTGTCGAAACAGTGTGATGCTGTATTTTTTTTAGGTGGTGTATCATCAGAATGACTTCTCCCGTTCTTGAGCGAAGCGAGAAGACGTATCAGACTTTTACTGACTAAACTCCTCCCTGTTCCTTCTTTGCCTTCGTTCAGGGTATTTGGGTTGGTTTGCTGCTGAGTGCGACTTGTTTTTACAAAACGTTTACTGCGCTTGGCTCTGTGATTGGTTAACAGCTTGTAGCGAACCAATCGGAGCGTCGAACGTCATAAAAGTTAACGGAAAATAAACTTTGAAATTGGAATTGTCGCTTCTACAAGTGAGTTTAAAGTGGTAATATCCTATTTACATATTAAGGTAAAGTAAACACGATCATTATAGTCTTTTGTACATAGCATGAGTTGGGTGACAGCAGGACGAAAATATGCATCTTTAAGATGAGAGAAAAAGATAGATAGCTGCATTCTATGAATCTGACAGCTGTCACCGAAAGCATCCTATAACAAATTTAGTATTGTACTCGTACTACAGATTTAGATAAAATAGGTGCTTTGGCAAATTAGAGAGACAATCGCGTGTCTTATATTATGCAGATAGAAATGTTAGTAGTGAACGGTAATTAACACCGCCACATCAGACGAGATAATTCTGTCATTACTGGGCGTGTACGTGCGAATCGGAATTATAGTAGAGATAGGAGGTGTTAGTCTTAAACTATAGTATACGTCTATCTAGAAGTTAAATTGATGTGTCTGTAATATCAAAATATTGTCGCGTACATCGAAGGACTGGAACAATTTGCCTGCTGCGGTTTTCCCGTCCGATTATAATTTGGCTGTCTTCAGTGCTAGAGTTAATAGGCTTTTAATAAACTAGTTCGCCCTACCATCAACGAATGCATCACTGCTTACCATCAGGTGGAATTCCAGGTAAACACTATTTATAAAGAAAACCTTTTTTTCACTAAATGAATACGAAATTATGTATAATCGATACATCTTTATTTTTTTAAAGAATTGTTATTCCATACTAGGACTTACTTAGACCGTACCTATCTGTAAGCCATACAAATGCCTTCTACATCGCCATATAAATGCCAAATATGTCTTAGATATTTTAATTGGTTGTGAATTTTGACTCTGTATTTCCCTTCATTCACAGTTTTCAACGAATACTTAGGTACCTACTTAAACAATGATGTTCATATTAATATCAAGCTTAAAGGTAGCATTCCGTTCTAAGCGACCGCGATGCATGACCACGACCCGCAACCGCGACCGAGTCACGCGACGTTCTGCTTAGGGTCAGTTCACACCGAGACGCGAAACGACGCGACGATGCAGGAAAAGACCAGTGACATCGCGCTGCACCGCACCGCGCCGCGCCGCCGCGAGGCGCATCGCAACGTTGCGAGGTGCATAGTAAAATCGCCGGCAGCACGACGTCGCGATTGTTAAAATGTTCCGCTGCGCAGCGAGACACCACGCGGCGTCACGAAGCGCTGCATGAAGCAACGTATTCTAAATTCTCACAATGAAATGTGTATCTTTTCGCGTAAATAAAGTTCTATTTTGAGTTACTCTATTAAAAATGTGCGAGCAGCGTCTCGGTGTGAGCTGATCCTTAGTATGTATTTGCAAACCAGGCGACCGCGACTCGCGACCTCAACCGAGTCACGTGACCCACAGGCGGTATGACAACGGCCGCGGTCGCGTGTCGCGGTCGCTGAGAACCAAATGCAACCTTACTAACGCATAACCACTTAATTTCCCTACGATGTTTGTTCATAATATTTTACAAGACAGGAAACATGCACCGTAGTCTCATTACTTTCCTGTCTTTTGTAAAGGTCAGAGGATTCAAGTTGTGTTCTTTGTAAAAGCAGCCGCTTTTGCGCTGTAAAAGTATTGACATCTTACGCCGGCCGGTGTCGTCGACAATAACATTTTTATGCGCTTTGAGTATTGACCGTTTCTTCAGGCCTGTGCATTGCTGGCTTTGATCTCAGTATCTTATTGACTTTGTGTGTTGTTTGTTTGTGGTTTTTAAAATTATATTGTAAACTAGTTAAGTACAAGTATGTCTGGTTTAACTCCGAATAATGTTCATTATTTTTATTATTTGTAGGCTCGCGCTTGACCGCTCTACCTATTAGATGTAATGGGTAAAGGAATGAATCCTTTACCCATTACGTCATCATCAAAAAATAAAAACAAATATATATTTTGAAAGAATGTCGGACAAGTCTTTGTATGCATGTCCTTCGTTCTGCACATTTCGTACAGGTTTCGTAACGTAAAATGAAAAACTAGAAAAATATAACATTATCATTACTTACAGAAGTTCAATTCAACTTGAAAGCAGCAAACGTTATTCTGACAAAAATATACCTAAGTAAGATTAAAGGACCAACTTAACTTACTAGTTACGAAAATGTTCGGATACTCGCACGTCGATATCCGTCACGATCCATTCTCAAACTGCGAACGTAAGCGCAAATAAATTTATATGTTTTTCATCTGTACCTCTTATACATATACGATTATATAAAAGGCAGTCTTGATTCACTCACTAACTGACTCACCAAAGCCTTGCCTAAACCCAGAAGCTGTTTTTATGATGCATACTCGTACAAATAATAAAAAAAAATATATTACTAAATTCAACCCCTAATGGGATCCACTGGGATTTTCTGAAAAGGAAACCGATGGTCCTAGAAGACAAAATGCAGCTAAAGGACACTTGTATGGTTTTAGTCAATAAAATTCTAACACGCCCTGCCGCTCCATTTTAGAGCGGGAGAAGTCTTTGCATTATTTTCCACCTTAAAAAAACTCTAAAGGAGATGAAACGGGGGTTCAAAGTAGGCAGAAACTATTGAGATATAACAACAAGTTAAAAAATACTGAGTTTTCCTCAGCTTGCATTGTGTTGCTTACATGTCTTCTTACCAAAGTTCAATAAGAGGAAGAAAGTCCCTATAGGATTTGATTTATTTGCGAGTATCAAAATATATCGCATAAATGGGGTGACGGACGAAAGGACGGACAACAAAGTGATAAAGGATACCATACGGCTCCTTTTGAAAAATCCATGTTATTTTAAGAAAGTATGTTGTGCAGCGGCTTCCTAGGTGCCTTTAAAGGGACAAGACAAAAAATCTTGACCTATCTAATATGTTCCTGCCTATTACTCAGAATAAAAGATTACTATGGATATTTTGCGACAAGTCGTGCGTCGCTGCATTCGCGATCACAACATACTAGCTGGCCATTCCTGAATACATTTAAATTGAATAATAATTGAATCCTTTGTGCGCCATTTAATGTAGTCTTATTACAAACTGATAATATTAGTACCTACAATGTAAACAGACAGCTCTTTGTTCTTTGCTTCAAATTCTTTACCACAAATAGATAACAAAACACACAGAAGGAAAATTATAGTTTAATTTGAATTACTTTATACTAAAATCTATCTTGTCGAAGATATGTCTGTTTTGAAATAAATACCTCACAAAAAATGTGGAAATAATAGGTCCTTTATAGTTTTACTATCTTACCTTGGCAAGTAATTACTAATCAAAAATTACATTTGCACATCCCCTTGTACCCTATCACAACGGTTCTACAATCTACCTAACTTCATCAGTTTTTTTATAGCTCGAGTTGTAAATAAATCTTGCTTATTTAAAAAAAAATGTAGAGCATGCATTGTTTCTCCGCATGCGAAGTAATTTCCGTTTGTGTAACAGGTGCATAAATAATGCAATAATAGTATTATTTGTTATACAACACAGTTCTATTTGAAACAAGATTTAAATGTTATAATATATTTATTGTTATAAATACTTACTTACATTTGTATTTGTGTTGACATGGGCACGCCACAAACTTGGTGGTCAGTGCTGTCTTTGCATTAGAGAGACGCCACGGCGTCCACACCTTTCGGATAACACAAGTAATCAGTCATGCATTTCCAACGTTTACCTCCCAAACTGGAGTGGGCCGGCTTTGACCTCAAGCTGCTCCTATCCAATCTAGGAGGTCCAGACGCCTCCTACCGGAGGCTCTACGCGAAGATCGTTCGGTCCATGGCCTTTTACGGGACGCCGATATGTACGGAACTACACCAGATTTGTGAAAAACGCCCAGGCGTCACAATTGTGTGGACTACCACGATGTTTGCGTGGTCCGTGGTGGGTTGGTTCCGGAAGGAAAACCCTGGGACCCGAAACGCAAGGCAAAGAAGAGACATAAATGTGGGTTTTAGTCAGTTAAAGTCTGATAAGTACGCCCTAGCGGTGTGCCCTAGAACAGAACAAGCCATTATTAGATGATCTCCCTCCTAAAAAAAAGGTAAAAGAAACTGTATCAAAAAATCCTGCAGCTCCGGACATATTTAAACCCTTCGTAATTTCAAGAAAGTACATTTTATTCATGAATTTCACGTTGCAGTAAAAGTCCTGCTTGAGTAGTTTGAAAATTATCGTCGTTGTCCCAGTTTAAAAGGAACAACTTAATTTCTTTCAGCAGATGGTTATACTCGGGCGTTTCTCTTACACAGATTCGAAACAGAAACATCGCGAACAAGCCATGTTTGATGAGGATTTTTTTGTTTGAATTTTTCTAATAACTGTTTACATTCTAAGGAGGAGCAGGAGGGCGTGTCAGACTTAGTGACATAAACCCTATGATCGTTCTTTGCTTTTTTTCCAGGCTAGGGTCCTGGAGCAAAGGCAAAGCAGGCTCTCTTTCGCAAGTTTTGGTCTAGTTGGCATCGGCCCTGCTCGGCACCTACGTTTATACAGACATCTCTTAGAGGCGCGCGTGGAACACCACGCGCTGTCGACGGCTCGGGTTCGTTCTGGACGATTACCGGACGGCTGCACGATAACATACTTACTCGATGACTGCAAGCTCGCGCCTTTGATGCCTGAATATTGAAGTCGGGATCCCAGTGGCTACGGCGTGAGAAAGTCCGTTCCATCCCGCGTGCGGCCGCCTCCTTCGCACGCATTATTACATCACAGAAGGAGACGACTGGCTACCATACCCCTTCGCTCTAGACCATGCCCTATACCAGGGTCTGACGTGAGATATCGCCATCAAGAGGACAAGGCGGTGCTCCGCACAAGCGGAGTTTACATCCACCGTATTCTCCACCGTGTTCTCTGAGCGGTCATCACAATAATAACTCGTGCGTTTCTTCCGCACGAATCAATTGCAGTAACTTCCCGTCTCCTTTACTCTGGAACACAAAAGGCAACTGATGTACAATGTGGAGATGACAATACAACAATAAATGGAAACATTGGAAAAACCACAGGAAAAACTCATCAATATAAATAATTTTTAGTATCGGACCAAACCTAGAATACTTTTTAGAATTGGCCAATTATTATTTTTTGGTTTCTGTGTAAGTTCCTCTGTAAAAAATATTTATAGGTAATGATGACATTACCAGCCCATTTACTATTGTATTGCCGTCCCCAAATTGTATAAAGACTCATACTTTTGTTTCATTATTTTCATAATATTATTTTCTTTGTATGCACCTGCCATGACTTGTCATGTTGTCTCTCCCCCACGCTTGGTTGACATGTAGAGGATGCCTACGGCATGAAATCTGCTTTGTACCTTTTGTTGCAAGAAATATGCGTTACAAGAAATAAATTAATATAATTAACTGGAATATATATATAAAATAATATATATATTTATTTATTATTTATGTAAGTTTATGTTGTACACTGGATCCTACCCTCGAATGTGATCTCTCTCTGTCACTCAAAGGTTTGCTGGGAGAAAACTCATTGCTGAGCTAAGCTCGCCTTTGTACATGAATTGTCAAATCACTGTATTCAGATTATATGTTTTGTATACAATAAAGAATTAAGAAAGAATACAGGTAGATTTGAGTCAGTAAAAGTCTGGTATTTCCTCTCGCTCCATCCCGCGCAAGGGAATTTATTAGACGATATAGCTTAGACAAAAAAATACATGTAAAAAAACACAACAATAAATAACGAACAACGAGATTGTATCTCTACCATTGTTATTATATAAACTATTTTCCGAATCAATCCCACTCTTTGTTCGTTTCACTTTTCCCACATTGTTTCATCTCAGCTCTCGCTAGCTACCAACCAATATCAACATATTAACAACATAACTATTAATGTAAGGCCAACTTTATCTCATAAAAATGTCTCCTTACTGCGAAAGTAGAGAACTTTAGCAAGTTCTTCTCCGGCTGGATATGAGTCACAATTTATGACTTACAGTTTATCTATTAACGTTTAAGTTTCTCTGTGTAGAGGTTCAGAGTTCAGGAGACGGTATTTGGCAATCATTACAGAGTTTTACTTGTGCAAGTAATGTTCAAAAAGAGTATGGTCGATTTAAAGTAACTGTTCCGTTTGTTTGTCTGTGGTTACTGTGGAAAACATCTTAGGTAAGTGTAGTTCGATATTCTGTATAGTTTTTGCGTTTTAGTTTATCAAAAACGTTCATTGATCTACTAAAATCCTTGATGCTAAAATCTATATATATAAAAATGAAACCCGTTTTCCGTTGTCACGACATAACATGAAAACGGCTAGACCGATTTGGCTGATTTTTTTTTTTAATGTTCCTTGAAGTTCAATGATGGTTCTTACGGAGAGAAAAACTCAAAAAAAAAAAAGTTAGGTAAAGTAGGGTAGTGTAGTGTAGTGTAGGATAGTGTAGGGTAGTGTAGTGTAGGGCAGGTAGGGTAGTGTAGGATAGGTAGGGAAGGTAGGGTAGGGTAGCGTAGAATATGTAGGGTAGTCATTTGACGGGAGCGAAGCCGCGGGTAAAAGCTAGTTGGTAATAAACACATAATTAGTCTTGAATTGACGTCTATCACGATCCTCAATAAAAAAATGAACACTTATTTTTTGACTCTGCTGCAAAGGGTTATTAGCGGTGAGGCAATAACAGCTATTTTCAAACTATAACAAAACAACAGTAGGCATTTTCCACGTCTATATCTAGGCCAGCTTTAGACTTGACATTATAATAATCAATCACACGAAGGTTCTTCTCGATCTGATTAGAATATTCCCTTCAAACGAATTAGAATATTATCTTTCACCCGCTGCTTCTACAACTATTTGGTTTCAATAATATCAAATGAGAGATATTGGAAAGCGCCCTCTCCAAGACAGTCGGAATGGAAATTTTCTTGAAATTGCTTATTAATCACGAACTTTTCAAGCAAGAGTTTATTGATTAAAGAGATTTACGTTGTTTTCTTTGCGGACATTGCTATTTTATTACGTACGGCACGTGTAGTCGGTAAACTACATTTTTGGCCTTGTAATGTTCCCACTGTTGGGACTCAGGCTTTCTCTCTAGGAGAAGGAATGGGCCGTAACCCACCTCGTGGGCCTAGTACGAATTGGTGCATGTCTTCAAATTCTTTGTTCTAGGACATGCCGGTTTCCTCACTTTGTTTTTCTTCACAGTTTTGAGAGCGTGGTGATGAAATAAATTATACAAAGTAGGTAATGTGCCTGGTTGGGTTTGAACTCGCGACCTATACCTAATTCGGTAAGTCAGGGTCGTTACCACAAAGGCGGCCAAATAGATGTTTAGTTAATCTGTTGATTATTTCCTTAATCTCTGCAGTAACGGTTTACTGAGTTACGGTAATGCGTAAGTAAAAGTTTTCAATATGAATTGTAACTGAAAAGTAGTAGTACTAGTAGTTACGGTCTAATAGTAAAGGTGCGCACATGTGTGTAAATATAGGTCGATCGGTTTACCTTCAAAAGAATTCTAGTTTGTCTTAGGGTCAGTTCACACCGAAAGGCGATGCGGCAAAACTTTTTTATTAAACGATAGCTATACAGATGCATGGTACACATAGGTGCACGTTTCAGAGAGAGAATTGGAACACACCTCCAAGCTCCACGATTTGCCTCGTAATGTCGCGATGCGTTTCAGTGAACCATTATTCAGTTTTTAGTACATATTAGTATAATAGAGTTATTAGCATTATCGACCTTTTAATGTTCCCACTGTTGGGACTCAGGCCTCCTCTCTAGGAGAGGGAATGGACCGTAATCCACCATGCGGGTCTAGTGTGGATTGGTGGATGTCACATATCTTCAAATTTTTGGTTCTTGGCCATGCCGGTTTCTTTACGAGGTTTTCCTTCACCGTTTTGTAAGTAGTGATCAGATCGTTATCCTTTTCCACAGCCCAACTTCACCCGCTGATGAACACAGGTCCTTCGTATTGCCCAATACTCATACCCATGTTTACCTGCCAGTTTCCTGCAAGTCCTACTCGCGATGTTGCACGTACTCGCCACTCCAGAACCTTTCGTCCCCATCGACCATCTGTTCTACGAGCAATGCCACTTAAGTTTGACGGTTTTTCGGGCTATGTCGGTAATCTTGGTTCTCTTGCGGATACCTTCATTTCGGATGTGGTCACGCAAGCAAAAGCAAGCATAGCCCTTTCCATTGCCCTTTGGGTGCCTTCTAGCCTATCTTTTAGTTCGTTACTAACTAGACAATTTTGGTAACTTGAACTCTTGATTAGTGGCCTTTCAAGAACACTTTCACATCATACGTAGACTGAACAGCTAAGTATTGTGTTAGAAGATTCTCAGCACAAAAACTCTTTAACTACTTTGACTTTGAAACTATTTAGTTGCTAGGGTGAGTGCCATCGCTGTTTTCTCTGGCTAATACTCGTAAATAGTGTCTGTGACGTCATAGTAGCGGGATATTGACAAAAAACCGGGCAAGTGCGAGTCGGATTGGCGCACTGAGGATTCCGTACCAACTTACCTATGCATTAGCATTATGCAAAACTTACCTACCTATACCTTACTTACCTATGAAAACAGTTCAATTCTCGAATCGGGTCTGGAAGTTTAAAAAAACAATCTTGTGACGTAACTACAAATCTTCAGTTTTCAGACTTTTCCTATACGAGTATTTGTGCTATAAGACCTTGCTTTATGCCAAATTTCAGGATTCTAGGTAAACCCAGAAAGTACCCTATGAATTTTTATTCTTTAGAGAGTGTCAAAATATAACTTTTTTGCGATATAAACGGCTGTATCTTTATTTCGTTAATTTACAAGTTTGATTATTATTTATGCTCAACTTCAAGGGTCCGCCGAGTATATGGTTTTTAATTTCAATTGGATACCTCCACATGCTCACAATGGGCCTCATCAGAAGGCTTAAAGTCACCCAAAGAGCAATGGAAAGGGCTATGCTCGGAGTTTCCTTGCGCGATCACATCAGGAATGAAGAGATCCGCAAGAGAACTAAGGTTACCGACATAGCCCGAAGAATCGCCAAACTTAAGTGGCAGTGGGCAGGGCACATTGCTCGTAGAACAGATGGTCGATGGGGACGGAAGGTTCTAGAGTGGCGGCCACGTACCGGAAGACGCAGCGTCGGAAGGCCTCCCACAAGGTGGACCGACGACCAGGCGAGGGTCGCGGGAATCCGATGGATGCGAGACGCGCAGGACCGGTCGCTGTGGCGACGCTTGGGGGAGGCCTATGTCCAGCAGTGGACGTCTTTCGGCTGAGATGATGATGATGATGATGATGACCTCCACATGTTTCCAAGATACATACTGACACACAGACAGACGGAAAACAAAGTGATCCTGTAAGGGTTCCGTTTTTCCCTTTGAGGTACAGAACCCTAAAAAGAGCAAAGTAATAAATGTTATTTATTTCGTGTATTTTTATTATTTAGCTACATTAATAAATTCTGTGGAATTAAAACTATTCTATACTATTCGTCAGTAATTATTTTCGTATCACAAACAAATTGGTTGACAGTAGCGGAGAGGGGTAATTTCAATTATTTAATTAACATTATTATATATAATTATGCTCGTATGACTGCAGAGAGTAGATTTGTAATTAATTATGTCCATAAATTAGTAACACAAGTTATTTTTACAATTACCATCAATTTCCAAAAACTAATTAATCAAACTAATTAGAGATTCCGTAGCTGACCAACTGGTATTAACTACTGATAACTAAAATGCATCCAAAATATAAAACTTATTTGTAATTCCAAAAAATCAAATCATCAGAATGACTTCTCCCGCTCTTGGGCGGAGCGGGAGGTCGTGTCAAACTCTTACTGACTAAACCCCTACCCCGTTCCTTCGTTGCCTTCGATCTGGGGAGGACTCGGTGTCAACCTTTCGGATTACCACGTGTTCCCTCAGAGGCTTCGGCCCTGCCGGGCCCCTACAGTTTGCTGACATCTCCTTGAGGCGCGCGTGGAACAGAACGCGCCGTTGACGACTGGGCTCGGTCCAGATTATTTCCAGACTGCCGGACAACGAGCTACCCAGTGCTCGCCGTCCGACCCAATTAAAGGTGGGTGCGCCATATGGCGGTAAGTCCTCTCTTTGAGGAGTGGTTGCGCAGGCTTGCGGACGGTGAGCAATGGGAAGCTTGCCATCCAGTCGGCAGTCCAGTTATCTGCCGGACCAAGCCCAAGTCGTCAATGGCGCGTGCGTAGTGTTCTACGCGTGTCTCAAAGAGATGTATTACAGTTTTACGAAGTTTCTCTTCCCAAACCTAACCGAAGCGATATGGGGGTAGGAAAGCCCGGAAGGCAAAGAAGGAACAAAAGGTTTTAGTCAGTAAAAGTCTGACACGACCTTCCGCTCACCCTAAGAGTGGGAGAAGTCATTCTAATGATTTTCCACCTACGAAAAAACCCAATCAAAAGCGAATATTGTTTTACAAAATAAATTTACAGTATCAACCCTAAAAAATTACCAGTCCTTGATTTCCCACGGCCCTTGTTTACCCCACTACAGGCGTGGAGCTAATATTATACCAAACTAAATATCTACATATTATGTAAACACGTGTAGAAGTACTTGTACACCTTAGGTAGCTCGCCAGTATATAGGTACGAGTATATATGCTTGTAGAATACAGGCTGTACCTATTGGCTAGTAAGATATGCATAGTAGTATGTATTATGGATGATAACCCACTCCTAATAAGCTTAACATTGTTTTTACGATTAACTATTACACAATACCTACAGATTCCAGCATTAATCACCACAAGAAGTTTAGTCAAATTATAATATTAGACACAAACTATGTTGCTTTGTTTGAATACCTACTAATTAATACACACCGACAACACAACTGTTGTTTGTTGTTGTTAATCAAACTCAAATATATTTGTAGAATCCCTAAAGTCTTCAATTGGTGAGTCTGAAGTCTTAATCTCGGGGTTTCCGAGGCTTGAGACCGACCTCAGCTCTTCAGGCTGCATTCTTTAGCGGTGTTACAAAATGTACTCGAAATAAAGCCTTTGTCTCGCTTTGAGTAAAGCTAAGCTGCTTGTACTAGGTCTGTCCTGTTTTGATGGTTTTTTGTCATTTTATTTAAGTTTTTTTGCCAAGTTACAAACTAAAACAAGAAAAAAAAATCTATGGAATACGCGTCCGCTCTGAAAATGAAAAATGTTTTATGTCTTCATTTCATTGACAATGTTGTGGGATATTCGTTTTTACTTCTCTAAAATAACCGTAGGTTTTGTCTATACATTTTGTAATGTATAGTTCTGTTTTGGTTTCTAATAAAGGACTTAACAACAAAGTTTACATCACTATGTCGTTTATTGGCGTCAATAAAGACAAAAATATCAATTTTAAACTTACTTTAAACAATAAATCATATCCGTCAATTTGATTCAAGTTATTACCTATATTACATGTGGCCGACAAATTAAACCTAAAAAAATATTGAAAACACTACTGTTTGTTAGTATTCAAAACCATGCCTTCAAATAATGGCAGTATTGAGATCCGTCTGTTACATGAAACCATAATTTAAGATTGAGCTGGAAGCGATCCACAGCGATATCACACCCTCATCAAACACAAACATAAATCACATTTAAAGCGCGCCCGTTTAGCTGAACGCTTCGCAAATTACCGACACGTTTTTTCCTATCGTACAAACTGCACTTGGGGTATAAGGGACCCTGATAACTGGCACATCGCTATACTTATCAGCCGGTTGTTCTCAACACGCATAACTATTCCAAGCACGTACACCAAATCTATATTTCTCGCGGAGCATGAATGTAAGCAATTTTTAAGAACATCTGCTTGCGATGTCTGCCCCTGGAAAATTGAAATGATATTAAATCTATGTATAACATGTGGCACACGCATAAAACATAACAAGGTTACAGAAACAACGCAATCTTATTGAACAAATATAACATTTTTATTCAGTAAACATTCCCGGCTCAACGAATACAATCACTTCTACTCCACATGGGAGGAAATTGTTTAAAGTTTTTGCTCGTTTTCTTCTCCGATCACTGTTTAGTCCTGGCTGAGATTGCCGGCGCATTTCTGCATAATTTTCAATTGAACGTGGATTTATTTCCGGTGAGTTTTTTTTTACTAACACTTTCATAATTCCGTTTGACACACCTGCAATTTCCGTTCTGTCAAAGGGATCTTATCGATTTTCAACGCTCTCTGAATGCCTTTGCTACACGGTGCCATATGGAGCAAAAAGTTTAATTCCGTACGGATTTTATAACTAGTTAGTACCAGCCAAATGGGGAATTAGTCGCATTAGCATATGGATTGGGAACTAATTACGGGGAAAACTTGCAACGTCCAGCACGTGAAAAATATGTCGTAGTAAAAACAAAAGTAGGTAAGTGTCGTTAGTGAGATCAGCAGGCAGATATTACTTCGTGAAAGTTTATTTTTGCAGCAGATCCGTCGGAAGTAAGAAACGAAACTTGTTCGATAGTAGGCAATACCTATTTTTCTTTTTCTCGTCAAGATCGTCCATCTAGTTTCTGAAGCACTCGTTTGAGTCTTACGGCAGTATCCAGGAAAAACTTCGTATTCTATTTATAAAAAAACCTACCTACTATTTTTCTGTGTAAGTTACTGAATGCATGCTGCATTTTTATTAATTAATACAGGTAGGAACTATACATATTTGTTCTCGGAAAAGAATCATTAAAAATAAAAATTAAAAATAAACATTGGAAATAAACGGTTTGAAACAAAGTAAAAAAAAAATGTATCGGATTGCGCCTAGAGCACGAGAACTGTTGAACGTTTCACCGTGTATTTGAGCTTTATTTTTTTAATATATTCAATTCCATCATTTTCAATTTTATTTACAGAACTGAATCAAAAAAATAGTGCTGCACTCATCGGTAGGTATCGGTTAAAACAACGGTTTTTATTTATTGGAAAATTAACGTAACTATATCTGCTCGTATAATATTTACCGGAATTGCGAAATAATATTTAATTTTAAAGCGTTATCGTTTATTGGAATACCTGTGACTATCAATAAAAATATCAGTTATTTATTAGCGAAACTTCTTAAATGTAATTAACCTTTACAATATTTTGCCATTGTTAAAACTTCAGTAGGCACGAGCGACGTCTCCTATTTATTTTTGAATAGTACCAGTGTATTGATAAGGACAAACAACTTTTTATCGAGTTTTAATATTCCTTTTTAATAACGTTTGTAAGTTTATATATAATGGACCTTAATTACTTTTCATTTTCTGTAACGATATTAACAGACTCAACGTAAAAAGTTCAGTTGTATCTTTCTTTTTGAGAGTGGAAATCATCAAATAAATTTTCCCGCTCTAAGTGGAGCTAGAGGGAATGTCAGACTTTTACTGACTACCGAACCCACACGTATTCTTTTATTTGCCCATTGCGTTCAGGGCCGCGGTGACTCGATCAAAGACTCAGCCCAAAGCGGAACTGAAGAAACACAGGTGGGTTTTATTCACTAAAAGTCTGACACTCTCAACATTTTGTGACTACATCTGGAGTAGGAGTAGTAATTTGTTGATTTCCCAAGTAAAAAAAGGGTTTGTGTTCGTTCGATATACTGTCACGACCTAGCGAATAGTTGGTTTAGCTAACACCGTAATATCTTTATTTCAGTTTTAATTAGTACAACCTATGTACTAATTGTGTGGCAGTGAGTTTGTACCAGGTTGTGCTTATGTTCTATGTTAGTGTTTATTAGTACGTGTTCTGGCATGTTCGCTCTGTGCTCGGAGTTTTTCGACTATAGTTTGAAATGGTAGTTACATACCATAATTAGTAGTTTGACATGCATGTCACATAACTGAACAGCATATCAGAGCAGGCTCACAACTATCATAAGGAATCAAGGAATGCGATCGCTGCAATGATAGGTCAGGAGCATCATCATAATTAAAACTTTATTTCTTTACATGAAGATACCTAGTAATTACCTCCATCTGTTCATCCAATTGCCTTAGATGTACAGCTTGGTCATAAAAGAGATTCTATCGATCAACTAACAAACATTTTCAAATTTTCAGGATACAGTATCGAGTAGGTACCTACGAGTACTGTAGAGAAAATAAAAATATATATTGTTCTCAACACTAATTCGTTTCATTTTGTTGTTAGTTTCAAAACATAATATAATACGAGTACAAGCAAGTACAAGCAACAGGATATTAAAGACGATATAATAAAACAAAAAATATCCTATCTACCAAATAAGGATGCCAAAGTATAAGAGTTCGCTAGTGTTAGCATTATTTTTCTGTACAGTATAATTGAATATTAAAATTGAACCCTACAAATACTAAATCCTAACAGTAAAATCTAAACAGCGTTTTAAAAAATATATGGCTTATAAAATATTCATCGCCGGCTTTAAAATATTAAAAAGAATCCTTGTTGTGAAAGCCTGACAGCTTCCAAGAAGTAGCTCTGAGAGAAACGCATACGAACCTACTTACGCCCGTATTCAATAAGCTATCTATCTAAAGTTCAAGCTACTAAAGATAAACGAATCTATCCTTTTGCCCTTACTTGCTTTCCTATAACATATCTACAGATAGCATTTCCTACCAAAAGTTTTGGATTTATAGATAGAATCTTACTGTTTATCGGAGATAGCTATGAACTGCGGTAGATTATTGAAAATGGGCGTTAGTAATAATCTTGTAGTGGTAGTAATTCTCGCAGTTTCTATCAAACCTGCCTCTGCTCTGCTCTCAGACAGCTTGGCAAAGACCATGGTGAGAACTTACCCCAGTGGATATATGTCAGACCGTTTACCCACCCAAGAGCTGAAAAAGCCATTACATGTTTGCCCACCTTAAAAAAGTCGTACTTAACTAGTACTCGTATGTTCTTAAATACGCTGAAAGATGCATCAGCAGTTGTATAAATAAATACATATTGAGAACGTAGCTGCTGCTGCCATTTATTTGGTTAATACTTTTAACTACTACTTTAATGAACATTGAAGTATAGTTATTAAAAAGAAAAGGAAAACATAAAGGTCGTGGATACTGGCTATACTTACATTAAAACAGAACATGAACTTATGCGTTGTCAGATATGTGGACAGATGACGGACGTTTGCGCCGAAACCATTTGATAAATGCCACAAAAACCGACAACAATCGGATTCGAAGCGGACGTATCTGCGGATTCTGAATTCCTACAACAAACGCGCAAATTACCCCGTCTATACGCCGGCGAACGCACATGCATCTGTTGATGTGTGGAGAACGCTTAACAGACCTTCCACAAAAGACAGATACAGCCATGCCTCTATGCCAACTGTTTACCAACTTCCAAGCAAAGCAAACACAAGCATAGCTAGCAGTGCATCACCTCTCGCAATACACTTCCAAGGTCTACAATCTGGCAGTTAGCAAGCAATGTAAAGTGCTTAAGCTGTTCAACCGCAACCCATCGTGTCGGGATTACAGATCAATAGTAACGGCCATTTCAAGTGCCGGACGATTGTTCAGCAGCTCTATAATCAACTGCCACGGTTTGGTTCAGTAGTCTCTGACTATAGCTAAATAAAACTAATACAATATTCAATCTATACAGCGCTCCTTTATTTTCAATCTGAATAGATTATTAGTTCTTGGCATTTGTGCTCCATTTTTAGAGTCACTTTTTACGCTTTTATGTTATCATTTCTAGAAGGTTAGTAATCCGATCAAGCTATTCTATCTAAATTGCTTCTGATAAAGTTTATTGAGTGGAAAAGATAATGTTTCCTTGTACCACCGCCGCTTTTTTATGATGTTGATCTCGCTTGGCAGACAAGTGCTTGCGTCTCGCTCAGAAACTTAATAAAACGCAAGCGTTTGTGTCCACAACAAGCACACGATGTCGTAATTCTAAACAAGCCATTCTCAAAAGTGTTACGTCCCTTTCGCGTTAACAAGTTATTTATTGTTCGTGTGGAATTGAGGACACTTTAAAGGCATTTATTACTTTTTATTACTTTAGTATTAGCTAAAGTAATCGTTGAACCCATGTTATTTTTAGCATGTTTATTTTTTTATATTTCTAGCAACACAACCGTATCAAAAATAAATGTGTAAAAATCCTGCATAATCGACCATTTTTTTACATAAAATTATTGTGAAATCAGGGGTAGCGGTTTGTTGTAACAGAACCCTTAAAAGTTCACACACGTGTTCCGCATGTTAAGCGTTAGCAGCTGAGACGGCGTATACATAAGCAGCATGTAGATCGGACAGGAAGACACTTTCAATTTATTCCTCATGGGAAATAACACTAACACGACCTTAGGAAATTATCTTCGGATCACTACAGAGAAAGCGTCATGTTAACAGTTCTCCTAGGACTCGCCTTAAACTGAAAATATTTTGAAACCTTTCTTCGATTTTTCAGATTATTTTAATTGCATCGTAAGCCATACAATGAACTGGTACCGTATGATGTCCAGGGGATGCCCTGGGCGTAAAGAATCCGTTGGATGTGAGATGCACAGGAAGCTTATGTCCAGCAATGGACGTCTTCCGGCTGAAATTATGATGATGATGAACGTAAGTGATAGAAGTTACAGCTCGTGTATCGTCGTATACTGTGAAACAATCGCTTTTTTAACCTAGAAGATGCCCATTCTTGCTTTCAAAACTGACGGATTAAAAAAGGCTATTAAACCAAAATTATACCGTTCTGAATGTCCGCTAGAAACAAATAGGGTATTTAAATTTAATTTAATATCTTATAAAAACGGGCATATTTGTCATATATTTACTGTCCCGGTCCCATTTAGTAAGTTGCTCGATCACCATGATCGGGAATCTCTCTGCGGTCAGCTAGTCTCAATAGCATAGGTGTTGGCACAATACACTTGCCGCAAGTGTCCGCTTGGCTTTAGAGAAGCTACACAAGCTGCCGCTAGTTTGCAAGCTTGCAGCTTAAAGAGGATACTTTGCACTTTAAGTTATCGGACAAAGAGTTTGTGAGAGAAAAACGGCTGTTTCTTTAATGAAATTCCGCAAACGATTGCTTTTTTCGGTTTCCATCGGAACTACAACATTAGTAAAGTACTGTTTCAAAGAACAAAAGTGAAACCAATGAGAGTAACTGAACTGAATTATTTCTATAGATACCTCT
Organism: Mythimna separata; assembly: GCA_030763345.1. Taxonomy (NCBI): domain Eukaryota; kingdom Metazoa; phylum Arthropoda; class Insecta; order Lepidoptera; family Noctuidae; genus Mythimna; species Mythimna separata. The sequence goes on along the minus strand of CM061167.1, from coordinate 11,076,745 downwards.
TACCTACCCATCCTTTTCCGCTGTTTAAAAAAATACCCAACAGTAAAGCAGCTGTTCAAAGAATTTTAATTAAAAAAATACATAAAAGTTTCCTAAACCGATCGACCTCAAACACTTATTCACTTAATTAAACGCAAGAAAAGAAAAAAATACAAACATTTAATGAGAAATTCAACGTTAAATGTTGGCAAAGCTTATTAATTAGGAAAGCGTCAATTTCCTCGTAGTAACTCAATTACGAGACGCTAAAAGCTTGTTGAAGTCTTGTTCACTCCTCCAGGCGGCCTGGACAGGTGGACCGAGACATTTTGAAAATATTCTATCGGGACGACTCGAGCACCACTTTACCGTGGGGGAAATTTAATAGACTGTTCAACTGTACACTAGCTTACTGAACCCCTGCCGAGCTGGCGTGATTCACAACAAAATATCCGACAGCCAGGTACTATTTGTAAAGGCAGGTATCGATTATTTAATTTGTGTAACGTCTTCACGCGACTAGCCGTTCGTATATACCTACCGAGGCCCAAACTAATTAGCATAAAGCTCTCCTGGATGATTGCCAAATTTAAGAAGTGGAAAGGAAACGTAAGATGCTGGAATTACGAATCTAACCGACACACTGAAAATTTATATCCGTCGCCAAGATATCTCGAGTATCTTGCAAACTCAATTGCCAGATAAAGAATATCTGCTAGAATTTCTAGGATCTATTTTCAGTATAAGTCACAATACAATAGGAAGTTCATCGATCAGCTTCGTTTGAATTAGTAGTAATTGACAAGTCTCAGTGTAGTGGCAGGCGGCCGCGAGGAATTGTTGCCGAACCAGACATCGTGCTGATTACTATTGATTGTGGTAAGTGCGCAAACAATGGGAAGCAACTATTTATACTCTACAACACAATTTACAAGTACAAACAAGAGCTGCTTTTCGAAGAACACGAATCAAAGAGCAAGTGGCTGTCTAGTTCGTGTTCCAAGAAATTCAATAATTCTGTCTACGTGAGTACGTGTGCCTTCTTCAAGAAGCTTAACCTGCTACCTAGTATCACGCCAATTAGTTGAGAGTGAGGGCTTTTCTACTTGAACATGCAAAACATTTTGAAAATTAGCAAGTATGCTAGGCTGCAGGATGGAAAGCGGAAACCACAAAATGAAACTGAGCACATAAGATGCAATTAAGGAAATTAACTTTAGAACAAGTTGAGCGCCTGAAGTAGGTATGTCTTGTATTTAATTTAAGTATATTTGTAGAGGTAGTAACGTAATAAAACAGGAAAATAAAAATTATTGTGCTAAAGCCACTCCTCTGAGGTTTTATTATCAACCGCAAAACAAGTTAGGATTTTCCACTTCAAAAGAAGTCACTTAGGCATTAAAAGGCGTCTTTAATTAAGGGCGCTATTACAATTTTTCTTAAATTTGAGCGTTTTGACAGAAATGCCATTACAACACAAAAGAACTTACTGGCATCATCTTATAGTAATTTTGACATTTCCTGTGTCAATATAGTCTCAGGGTATAAAAAACAGACGATAGGTAAATTAAACGACGGGCGGCAGCAGTCGCGCTCGATTTTTGCATTGCATACAAAAATTATTTAAAAATATTATTTAACTTTTAAATAGCCCAATTTATTTTTTTCAAGATATATAGAAACACCACCTTAGTTGGTTAATTTTTTTTATTTGAGTTTGGATTATAATTTCGTAGATAAAAATTGTAGTTTCGTACGGAAAACTGTCAGTAGATCTTGGTTTTACAGAATTATTTTTGGTGTATTACTGTATGAGTAGTAATAAAGTGGTTTCAGCACTCCAATGTAGAAGATACAGTTGTATCATAGACATTTTTATAAATGATTAAACTTTAATATCTTCGGTTTACCAAGGCGTCAAAAGATACCCAAAAGCAACATTTTATAAAACATCCTTTGCGGAGACAAGGATTTTACTGATGTAGGTAAACAAATTCAAATATTTATTTAAAGCACTCCCAAGATAAGTTATCAAACCTTCTTATCCATATTTTTTTTTTTTTTATGGCTACATCTAAAGCATCGTCACACGTCAAAAATCGGATAAAACGCTGAAATTCATCAAAAATTGCGACAGCCCTCTTAAAACAATTTTAAAATAAAACAAATTAGAACTAAGTTATTATTATAAAAGAGGACACGATATTATAGTGAAGTGCTTATACAATATTAAAAACCCTTTTTCCAATACCTTGTTATTTTTATTGAGGAGTCACCTTGAGAAACTGGCTTCATTATATCGGATTAGAAAATGTTTTATTTCGTACCCGTCCATTATATTATAAGAAATCTTAGATAAAAGAGGAGCATTTTGATATATACTTTTAGTTTTGATATTTTCTAACCTGTTTTTTAATTTTACAAGTACGATTTTTAAAGCCGAACATTGTTCTCAGCAACCGTGACGCGCGACCGCGACAAGGTCGTACGATCCACTGTTTAAGTATGGATTTGGAAACTAACCCGCGACCGCAACCCACGAATGCGACCGGGTCGCACGGTCCACAGCAGTATGACCTATGACCGGTCGCGGTCGCTAAAAAACGAAGGCTTCGCGGGTTCAATCCCCGCTGTAGTTCCGAACACAGAGCAGTTGGTTCCGAATCTAGGACTCTTGTGTTTGTAAGTTTGCATATTTGGTGAACGCATCCACGATAAGGAGTAATTCTTAATGCGAGACAACTTTTAGTCAACATAATTATACAAATATCAGGTTATTTATTTTTTGGTTGATCTAAGCAAAAACCTTTCATGTCTGCTAACATTGCTACGAATAATATATCTGCTTACCTGACAGGAAAGTTAGTAAATCGTTTCCCTCATACAGAGTGAAAAGGTGATGTTTCACAAACATGTAGCTTGACTTTTTGAAGTTATGACTGACGGCGCCTCCCCTCCCCTTGCTTCATTACCATGTACGGGAATGATTTCCGCGTAAATTGCCGGTAATGATCGCTTTGCAATACAGGAAGCGGTGCAGTGCCTTTGAGATTTTGTATGTGCTCCCAGGTTTTTTTTAGGTGGTAAATCATCTGAATTACTTTATCTGATCTTCAGAGGCTTCGATCCTGCTGAGTTTTGTCCCCAGGATGTGTCTCGATCTAGTGGACCCACTAGTGGCAAAACTTAGTGGCAATACTTTTTTAATTATTTACAACCACGAAATTCACGAATTTATTAGCAAAATCAAATGTATTAAAACTATTTTGATATATAGATATTATAGTGAATCTCCTCATCAATCCAGCGTTACCCACAGTTGTTTTACGATTGGAATACATAAAAATAATACTGATATCATAACCTGTGCCAATCAACCGCTCAATTTGTGCATTAACTCCAAGAGATCGATAACAGAACAGAAGAAATCCGACAAGAAAAGAATTAGTCTGCCCCGCAGAGCCCTTTGTAATTTGAATTCATACGTGCAAAACAGCATACCATTTGTTATGAACGTAGGGAGCTAGGTATTATAAGTCTTTGTAATAACTACCTATACTTGTAGATATTAATGTTCGTTGTTAGATTAAATATCAAATATCTAGGTACATTAGGTACACAACATAAGAGAAGTACTTGAAGATACATTGGAAATACAAAACAATAGTGTGTATGTACCTAATATGTACATAAATAGCGCCAACCCCAAATCAAACAGGTTGGCAGATGTTGATGATGATGAAGATGATGATGATCGTGATGGCAATACATAACAATATTATACTTTTTTACCTGCTGAACAGATAGATTTTTCTTGCTGATTTTCTCAGTTTCTATAAAAACCTCTTGGAGTTAACACATGAATCAAAAAGTACATTGACACAAGTTGTGATCAGTATTATTTTTATGTACCTACCTATTCCGATCGTAATACAACCACGGGCCCGCTGAATGAATAAGGCGATTAACACATTGACAGCGACTCTCATTTTTTGTATTATTTCCATTTCTGCAGTACAGGGCGTTTAAGACCTCGTTTCAAAACTATTATTATGGCGGTAAGGGGCTTATTAGACCCCGTAACGTTTATGAAACTAAAAGCTAATTTTGTCTTGATTAAAAAGAAGTAATTTTTAGGTACACTGAACAAACTAAATACTGTCGCTAGTTTTACCGGTCTCACTTGAGTGGCCCCGCTAGATCGATACACATGTCCCCTGGATAAAACTATCTACGTAAAAAAATATACACTAATTAGTGCTAAAAGTTTGTGTATTCTTGAATAAACTTATTAAATTCTTCGTACATAAGATCAAAGATGGAAATTTTATCGAGAAATTGTTGTGTTTGTCCAGAGCGTAGAGGAATAGCAGGCGGATACCCCCTATACTTTGCAGGCATTAATGCTAGTGAAAGAGGCGGCCGCACGCGTGAAGGAACGGGCATCTTCACGCCCCAGCCGCCACGACACTGACACCAACTACTCACGTTAGGTGGGAACTTGTGGACGACGAGCAATGGGTAGCTCGCCGTCCAGCCTTCCGTCAGGGGTCCGGACCGAGCCCAAGTGCTAAACACACGCACTCCTCATAAAGATTTCAGCAAACTGTAGGGTTATTTCCTGAAATGGAAAGTCGTGGCTGGGCAACTGAAAGACAAAGGTGTGGTTTTAGATTTTTTTAGCCCGTTCCACATTGGAGCAGGAAAAGCCCTTAGATGATACACCATCTCAAAAATAGCTCTCTGCAAAGTAGGTCCTCTGTTTTACTGAGTGATAATATAACAACATTTTAGGTACCAACAACAGTTATTTATTGCCGTATATATTTTTTCAAACTTATCTAGTACATTCGAGAGTTACGAGTAAGTACATATTGGAAAGTTTTCTGGAACTAAGTTGCAGGATCCAATCAGTCGGCAACTCGGCGCTGCGAGTACCCAGTCACTGGCAGAAGGCAGGCGGTCCTCGGCTTCGAAAACGTTCAATACGCTACAATCATACACCTATAAATTATGCCGCAAACTTAGTTTCCTGCTCACTGCTTCACGTCACAACTCGTACATACACAATATTCGAAACATTTTGTAAATAACTTGTGTGACAACAGTGTTCCCGATTCTACGTTTATCGGCTTACAGATATAAAAATAAAAGATCTACTAAAGCTCTGGGGTAACTGAAACAAGCATTTTCTTAAGACCGCCATTGTACCCATAGATTTAAGTCCGTGTGAAACTTATGTTACTATTTTGGTGTACAGTAAAGATTATTCTATTCTTTTCTTTGATAACGTTTTTAGTATAAAGGTATTATGTTCTTTTGTTATATTGTAGAAGGAGCCCACTCCCCACTGGTGACGGCGCCGAACATAGATTCCCAACGGGGACGGTACCGAACCCTAATGGGCCCTGGAGCTTTTCTTGGTGGGTAGCAGCGCGTCCAAAGACAACAACCATGAGTAGACTCGTATGACTAAAGAAATAAAATTAGTTTTTGATTTTGTCATTAGTTAATAATAGTTCATAAAAGGTTGGGAAACTATGCCCTAAAACATAAAAGGTTACTGAAGGACACTGGTGGGTTTTAACCAGTAAAAGTCTGACTAGTCCTCTCGTTTCATCCTAGGACGTGAGAAAAAATAGGATAATAACCTAGTTTAAAAATGAGTGTTAACGGCCTCGACTTACGAGACGGATTACATAGGGTCAAACGCAGGCAGGCTCTTTACATTGTGTAATTTATTTCATGCTCGGTCAAGAAAAACCCCATCAGGAAACCGGCAACTCACACTGGGCTTGCGTGGTGGATTAAGGCTTATAGCCACTAGAGAGGGCGCCTGACTAGCCAGGCGCGTTTTTTTTTTATTCGTCTTCACCGCTGTTCTAAAAACGGCGATGAAAAACAGCGTAAAGAAATCGGCCTGTCCTAGAAGCGAAAAATCGAAGACATGTAATATCCACTACTTAATCCGCACTGGGCCCGCTTGGTCCATTTTCTCTCCTAGAGTGGAGGCCTGAGTCCCAACACTGAGACCATTACATAGCCGCTATTGCTAATAACTCTATTATACTATATTATGTTGTGTATTGGTTCCTGACATCGGCAATCATTGACCATCTATACCTAGCACAGTGGAGTGTAAAGTTTACTTTAACGTTAAGGAATTCCGAAGGGAAGGAGCCTACAAGATTCAACACAACAGCACTGTCTAATTAATTCAAACAGTTATGTAACCAATAACTAAATATTTATATGTATGCTACAATAATCCCGTGTGACACTAGTTTGACCTAGTTATAGCTGAGACTGAGAGATACCAGCAAAGATGCTGTGCTCAAGTTCTAATACGTAGATGTATAGCCTTATACGTTCTGACAATATCAGTTTAAACTTAACTTGCGATAGTGAAACCTGAGTTACTTATGAATACGGATACTTTGTTAAGGAGATGTGACGTCTATTAGTGCGTATGTTAATAGAGGAAAAGCAGTACAGAGAGAATTTGGAATATTCAGATGATTCTATCGATATCAAGGGCATGACTATATTATTTTAAACAAAAAATGTATTTATTTATATTCGCCTACTTACTAGTCAAAATTTACTGAACTGCTGATTTTTTTCACGATTTCAGGTTTGGTCCCATAACAAAAGTTGTTGTTATCATGAGTACAATCACGTGTTAAATGTATCGGTCCCTAATTACTAGTCACCTTTAATATACCAGTTAGATATTAGTTATATATTAGTTAGTTGTGGTTTACATTTCTAGAATAAAGAAGGGGCATATTTAGACCTACGTATGCATTATGGTGCAGAATATTATGATAATTCAGAATACTCAATTTTAATTCTGTTTTTTTTATATTGATTTTGTTAATATTCTACAAATATAAGAAGAAAAGAGGCGAGAAAGGGTAAAAACATTCTCTGCAGTTGCCACTGTAGGAGAAAAAATAATGGATCACATATTTGCTGTGCAAACACTTCAACGTTCCCGGATCAGCACTTATTTCGAAGATAACCGTACATAACAAGGATGTAAGAGATTTTTCAGTTCCTACGAACAAGGAACAAAAGGAAAGGCTCGAGTGTAGTAGGTATTTTAAATTACCTGCACTGTACATCCGAAAACTATTTTGGACTTTCTCGCCGCTATGTTTTATACCGTTTAAATATAATATACTAGCTTTAGCCCGCAGCTTCACCCGCGTACATAAAATATAGCCTATGTCACTTAAGAATACAGCAGCTTTCTATTGGTGTAAAAATTTTAGCAATCGGACCAGTACTTCCACAGATTACCTCATACAAACAAAAAAACAAACTTTACCTCTTTATTATATTAGAATAGATAAATATTATGGAGCAATGCTTCTTCTCGAAAAACCGGAAGGATATTAAAGAAATGTATGATGTTTTATCTCACGAAAGCGGGTGACCCATTATAGTGAGTGTAAGTGTACATGCACACTCTCTTTGTGTGCGTAAGCTCGGGAGCGCTCAGTCGCGGCCGGGTCGCCGGCTTAGTCACTAGTGCTTCTTGGTTCGCGTCAAAATAATTTATCGAGTACCGTCAGCATGCAAGGTACGAAGAAACGAAGGAAAGTTGTTCGTAGTTGCGATAAGGCAACTTTATGTTGTGTGTAATATATGAATGTATTTATTTATTTTAATTACTAGCTATACTTACAGTATGCATCAAAGCGTATAGCTAGCCAACAACTTAAGAACTAGAGAATTTTACACAGATATTGATCATTTCTTTACTGCTGTATAAAAAAATCGAATTTCGGTTCCTGAGCAATCAGGGCGTTCAGCAGATTATTTATATGGCGTAACCAAGGTAACTATAAAAACCATCGAAGGAGCATCGACGCGCGCACCCGCGCCTGTCAGTCCGCGTCGCTTACAGATGACAGACGCCACGCTCTTACTTTTGCTGAGTTAACTATATTAGTGGTGAGAATAAACTATTGAAAAAGTATCTGGTCCGTTTGATTGTGTTCCACCACCACAACACATCAACATTTTAAACGATTTTATAACTGTATTGTTTATTTAGGCTCGTCAAATGATTGCAAATATTTATAATTAGTTCAAAGAAGAATATTAATTCACGGAACTTCATCGAGAACCAAATTGTGATTTATCATATTTGCGTAATATTACAAAACGCACTGCAGCAGCGACGGGGGTAAGTGAAAGAACAGTGCAAAAAACTAATAAAAGAAGGAAGAGATGTCGCAAATACATCTTCGAATTTTATCTCACCCATGAAAAACTGAAGAAAGAGAGAAAATAAAGATGGATTTACAGGTGACGTTGTACGGAGCACAATACAAAATTTTCATATCGTACTAAAACAAATTCCAACATTAATATCATCAAATAAAATAAATAAATTGTTTATTTGGTCTCAAAAGGTTACATTACAAGTGTTAATGAAACATCCCCAGTAAGTTATTATTAATATTTCTGTTGGGGTTATTTCGTTCCTTCCCTTAATTGTATAACATTGGCAAAGCTAAGGTCAGTTTTGAATGAAAACGTTGGTTTCGATGGATGCCTCGTACGCTGCGTAAGTTATTAAATAAATTGGGCAACAAGTGGCAACTTTATTATTTTGTTCAATAGCGATGAGCTTGCTAACGCTACCTGTAGTTACGCACACAAGAGCGAGTGTCTATACACATCACAACTACAAGTATGGCTCACCCGCTTTCGTGAGATAAAACAACTATAAATTTTCTTTCAAGCGTCAAATTCGAAACTACTATTTGAAGTCTTCTCAACGTTGACAAGTTGTATTTTAAGTTCTCTTAATAATATTGATTTAATATTTATTAGTATATAAAATGAGCTTATATACCTACGTATGTTATTGCTATAAGAAACTTAATTTATCGATACCACAATTTATTTGAAATATCTGTTATTTATTTATTGTGCAGACCTATACACAGCCCCTGGTTTGAACGAAAGAGAGCACCGGGACCCTGGAATGAAGGCTAAGAAGGAACAGGAGTAAGTTTTAGTCAGTAGAAGTCTGACACGCCCCCCCCCCCCCCCAACCCACCGTTAGACCGTTTTCACATTATCCGATCCGATATCGGTGTCGGACGCCGATACGATATCGGGGTAAGTAAAATGTATGAAATTCCGTGCTCCGATATCCGATATCGGGCCGGACAATATGAAAGACAGGTACATATTTCATACATTTTACTTACCCCGATATCGTATCGGCGTCCGATACCGATATCGGATCGGATAATGCGGAAACGCTCTTACACCGAGAGCGGGAGAAGTCATATCGATGATTTGACGCTTTAAAAAAAAGACCTCCCACAACACAGTGGTAGGTCTGTCTTTTTAACCCAAAGGTTGACTGGTAGAGTATGCTTGATGATTAATTTGAAGCGTTAAGCCCGCCACTATTGTACATGAAGTTTAATTAAATCAATTTTCAAAATAGGCAGAACTGCAATTAAATGGTATTCGCAGCTGAGTTCTAAGATGAACAATTTACAACAACAGGAGTTTCTAATTACGTATCGTCGTGCATTCTGAGTAGCAATTTCTTGCAATAATAAAGTTTGTTATTATATTCTTAGGATTGAAACTGCTGCTGGCAAACTGAACGGGACCTACTGGGAGAGATGCCTTTTTTGAGGTTGGAATTCAACTAATAACTTCTCCCGCTCTAGGGCGAAGGTAGTAGTCGAGTCAGAATTTTATTAACTGCAACCTACTTATGTTCTTCAATTCCTTTTTCTGTACCAGACCCACGGTAGGTTTCCATTTCAGAAATTTCTGGGGACCCTAGCAAAGATTGGACCTACTTGGTCCCTAAGGTTTTGCTGACATCTCTATGAGGCGCGCGCCATCGATGATTCAGGCTTGTTTCAAAACGGACGGTGAGCTACCCATTAGTCGTCGTCTGCAAGCTCTCGCCTGTGAACGTATCGCATTTGCGAATGCGATAAATGTAACATGCGTTACATCACTAGCGCATATCTATACGCATATAGAAAGATGAATAAGATAAATAAAAAGACGGGGTTTTAATACAAATATCTTAGCTTGAATGATGTATGCTATATTTTCTTTCGAATCACACCTACCTCAAACCACCTTATTTTTCCTTATAGCATGCAACTCCCCGTAACTTATGCCTACTGGTAGGCGTGTTAAAACATTTTGCAGAAGACGCAACTCACCGTACCTACTTTATTTATTTATTTATGAAACTTATACTATCATTAAAGGAAACCTAATGCGACACAATAGAACTACGAGTACTTAGTATCTTACAACGGTCGATGCCGATGTGGTGTTTCCGTTAAATACCATAATCATATTTTATGTCGACACCTCTCAACTATAATCATTTACAACACTGTACCATATTTAGAAATGAGTTATTTACCTCCATCTAAAGGCAAACTTATAAGGAAGCCTACGTGACAGTAGCTACCTGTTTAACAAAGCCAGCTAGTCCATCAAGCAGGATGCAACACATTCGCGCCCGAACTGGTGGTAATAACCGAATACATTACAGATTGGGGCCATGACTGTCGATATATCATTGCGTTGCAACGTACTTTGTTTATCGTAGTTCTTAATTACAGATAATGTCACCCGGGTTTTCATTAAAACGAATACGAGGGCAACGGATGCAATATGTCAACGAGGGTCGCTTGAATTTAATATATACCCTGGTCATCCCTATTCAGTGAAACATTCAACAGTTTACATCGCGCGTCGCTTCGCCAGTCCTCTTAACGTCTCTGTCTAAATGGGAACACAGTCTTTCTCCATTTTATCTGAATTTATTTAATGTATTTTCACGTCTCTTCGCTGCTTTTCTCAGTTACATTATCAAATGAATATCGTCGCTACGAGGTTGTCTGAAACCAATTATTATTGCTAATGTAATGTTTGTTGATTTGTTGTTTATAACAACAAACTCAAGAAAGTAATCAATAAAATCTAGGGCCTCATACAGACAATCTTGTCGCCATGTCGAAGAAAAACACGTGAAGAAGACGCCGCTCGCTCAAGTCTTCACAATAAAGTTGTTTTTGTATTTCCTACATATGTACACGACATTGGACAATCTGCCCACTCGTTGGTGACCTTTGATCAGATTACCACCCTTATGTCGCCACATTCACGATTCCTTTGTTGCTCTCGAAAGAATTTTCACAAAGAAAATAACAATTGAAAGACTTTGCAAATTCAAAAAGAATTTAGACGTGTTTTATTTATAAATATATTTCTACAGAATAATACCGGGTTATTCTTCGGCGTGTATGATTCGGAAGTAACAATGCTGGCGTACTTTAACACTAGGGTTTGACGTGTTTTTAGGCTGCGATTGATAAAAGCTTATTCAAATCCAAATGCTTATTCAGTAACTAGGACGATAAGCCAGTAAAATGCAGACAAACATAATAATTACCGTGAATAGTCACTGATGAATGGGTCAACGACCGTCATCTGTTCATCATCAACGAGGAACTTGCACGCCATGAATCCGATCGCCGAGTTTCTTGTGAAAGAAGTGGTGGCATTACTAGTAAGTTAGTAACCTTCGCGCCAACTCTAATACATTACCGATAGATCAACGCCCTGTTAACGACACCGTCACTTGATACGGGAAACATATTTATATACCTGTACAGAACATGATTTACAACAATGTCTATGGAGTTTTTATACGTTCTTCTCCATAGAGAGCGACGCTTTGGGTTGTGCAATTAGCTTCATTTTTCTGACAGGCCGACAATTCAAAAGTGCTTTTTAATGTTAACAAACATTACACACTTATAATGGCCGCAAATGGCACCGAGGTGTTCACTTCTGAATAAAGAAAAGTGCTATTTAGGTTTTCCAACTGAAATTTCTCAACAACAGATCAAAGTCAAGACTGGTATATCCAGTTGATAGCAATATCTGGCGAAGTGTAGATGATTAAAAACATCACAAGGTCGCGTTACCATGAATTTCAATGGCAAAGGAGAACTAGAGACCTCTGGCCAACCCTCCGGGTCACACTCAAGTTAAACTCGCATCTCAAAGCTACAATTATGGCATAATGAGAGCGTGAACTCATTCTCAGATGCGATATAAGAGCGCGACTACTCGGCAACAATTCAAATTCCCACTTTAGTGGAGAGGCAAACGTACGAGGACGTTGTTTCGCGCTGTTTGATAACTTCAGACACGGCCTTATCGGTTTACTGTCTAACGTTCATGTTCGGATTGCACATCATTAATTTGTAGTTCTGTTATAAGTTTTGCAAACACGTGCGGAAACTGATGTCTGTGCGGAATAATCTGCAATATCATATATCAATACCAAAGTTCTCTTTGCAAAGCTATCCTTTGCTGAAAAGCATTTGATATGCATTATTATGTTGCAATATGTTGCTCTACAAAAGCTAACTTCGCACAATGCATCATCAAAGTGTAAGTATTATAATTATGCACGCAAAACGAGAATCTATATTTTTATTAGTTTGAACTTTTGAACTCGACGCTAAAACTATGCCGACATATTAAAAGTAATAAAAATGAGCAAGCTCATAAACATCCCAATTTATGTTCTCATAATAGCGTTATTAACCAAATTCTGCCAATTTAAAAACTTATAACTGAAATGAAACTAGCTATTGAGAAATTCATGAGTTCGAACCCAGAAATACAAACGGTGGCACATGAATATAATTATTAGCTCTATTTGAGGTGGTGTCTCCAATTTCAGTAAATAACTTACTAAGCAAATACTATTCAACTAACACTCGAAAGATGCAGTTTAAGGTTTTTCGTAGATTTAATATATCCATATGTTGATGACATACCGACCGCATCCAATTTAGTAGGAAGTCAATTAACATCTGAGCTAGCATTCCTCTCGAGCAGGTTTATTGAAAACGTGCCTGTATTTTATTTCTTAACGGAGTATTAGTTTACGATATTGATATTTAGCATTTCTTAAGATATTAAAAGAATTATTTCAATCCGAGTTTCATTTCAGCGTAGGCATTTTGCGTAGACCTGCGTAGCAATTTTGTAGACCTGCGTAGGAGTTGCGTAGGCTATCACACAGTTGTGTGCGATAACTGTGTGATAGCCGTGTGAAAGCTTACACTCTGCGTAGTCGTCAAAGTACCGCTTAAGTGCTTGGATAGAAAAGAAACCGAAAAATAAACCTACGTTCATTGTAACGAGCAATAAAAACCTGGGAGCACGACAATGCCTCCGGCAAGTCAAGCAAAAAAGCACAGCTAACAGCCATGCAAATCTTTTTCTCAAAACCATGCGAAACATCATCCAACTTCTGTAATAATGTTATGTTTGAACTTGGAAGCCTTAAATTTTTCCGTGATCAAGACGATAACATATTTGGATTATATTCCCGAATTACACGCAATTTTAACCTGTGGTATGAGAACTATTCAAAGTTCCTGAATCTTGTCACTCACTCCCTCACTGATCATCAAAACTGTAAGGTACTTTAAGAAGTTACAAAGGCATACCACTTCGAACACAATTAATGTTAAGTACACCTATTTATTTATTTATTAAAACTGCATGCTATATAAAGGTACCAAGGCAGACGTAATGCCAATAAAGCAAGAAAAAAGAAAACAGACTAACAACCAACTGGAGGAATATTAATGCCCCCAGCAAGTCGAACTAAAAATGACAGCTGTTCCATTGTTTAATTTATAGTTCCAAAAAAAACCAAAAAAAAAAAAAAAAAAGTGCCTAATCTCGCACTCTTTCGCCGTCAGAACTTGTAAGCTTTTATGTTAAGCCACGTCGAGTCTTCTTGCTTCCTTTTATTTATTTTCACTGCATATCAGCAAACTATCCGATAGTCAAGTTAATTAAATAAAATACTTCACAACAGTATAATTTGCTTTAATTACTCAGATACCCGCGAAACGAGACACAATAGTAAAACAATAACAGCGCGGTTTCATAGGACCGGTCGGGGTTTCATGAATAGTGAATAGCGACTTCTTAAATTTTAATAAGGGCAAATATTTTTATGTTATCCGAAAGTGTGAGTCTTGGCAGCGATTTTTTAACAAGTAATGTTTTTGATAGTAAATACATAATATGTAAGTAATGCTTAGGTTAAAACCATCAATATTAGATATAAGTATCCGTTATTGCTTTAAAAATTGCAATATAAGAAATCCGTACTTACTCGAAAACGTTACCCTGCAGCCTGTCTATTCGTTATTGATGCATATAGTCGATGCACGATGCAATAACGGATTACGTGAACATTTTTCAAATACCTACACATGAATAAAATATTTTCGTCGATGCTTCTAAGGAATCTTGTTAATAAATTTTCAGCATGTTGCTAATGTGCTGTTGCTCTAAGTCCTTCTCGATGAGGCTTAACATCGCCTCAGCTCGCCGCGCTGCCATCACGCTATCGACGTTGCTTCAGACTTGAGACTTCACTATTCATGGATTATCCGCCGGAGTTTCGAAGATGCTATATTGTTTAGTTGTTTCTCAAAAGCAGGCTTAAATATTTACTGGAAAAAGAGTGTGAACGGCAAGATTTCTGCTAAAGTGCTTGTTGGCTATTAAACCTCAACTTATCCCGATGAGACGAAGTAAGAAAGTTTGGAATTTCATAATCCCTTGGGTGCAATAATTTATGAAAAATATGGGTGCATCTGTTTATTAAAAAGCTGTTGCTTTTTATCATATTCGTGATGAACATATCATTGAATACATCAATAAACAGCTGAAATTTAATTACCAACACAGAAAACACGTCAAACAAAATCAACACAACTGAACTGAAAAAGGCTAAATGACAGTATTCATTCCATTCAGACAAGGGAATCATAGGGTGGGTTTTTCCCAGTCACCCCTTTTGGCCATTTACCAGAAATCCCACCTTACTGCTGCCGCGTATTTTTCAAACAAACAAACCTAATTATACGTTTGTGTAACCTGTGGATTGACACTAACTAACACAATTTGGCACTCGAGTTTCACGACCGGACTAACGCGAGATTCTAACACAAAAATGCTAGATTCAATTCCACTTTCTGGGATCCAATTCAAAAAGCCAATAGGTACCAATTGAATCAGTTGTCAAATCTCAGCTCATGTGATTAGTCTGACGGGTCTTACGAAGAAAAAATTGAACGAAATACCCAGAAAAGTGGTTTAGATTCTAAAGTCACCTTTACGTGTATTGAATATATGTCTTAGTATTTTTTCTCGTAACTTATTATGTACTTAGGTTTATATTGAATTAAAATTACAATTTAAACCAGTCAAAATTATAACCCTCCTTTGGCTTTGCCGTGGTCGAGTAAAAAGCACAATTTTAAAGTTTTATGTAATTTTTACTTGTTGATTAATATTCGAGTCTTAGAAAAGTTTCAGTGATAGGAAAAATCTAAGGTGTTGACAATCAACAATAAAGTAGAGATATAATAAATACCAAGTCCGCTTGTGTTTCAACATGTTAAAATATGTAGCTAACGAAATAGAACTACAGATTTTCGAAAACTATAATTTCGTTTTTGGCGGTGCATGTTTATTGTATAACTTATCGATTGTCTGGAACACGGTTTCTTTAAGTAATTTTTACAATGGTGGTCTTATCGCTCTCAGAGATTTCTAACACCCTTAGGAAGAACTAAAAATAATACAGGGTGTAGTATGCGATGTACTGACGGATGAACAAATGGACACTATAGATAAGCAAGTATATAAAATAATTATAAATTTTAAATATTTATATGCAGTCTATTTTCATCATCATCATCATAATTTCAGCCAGGTCCTATGCGTCTCGCATCGATCGGATTCCTACAATTCTTACCAGGTTATCGGTCCACCTCGTAAGATAAGCCTTCCAACATAGCGTCTTCCGGAACGTGATCGCCACTCCAGAACCTATCGGCCCTGACGGCCATCAAGCACGAGCAATGTGCCCTGCCCACTGCCACTTAAGTTTGGTGATTCTCCGGGCTAGGTCGGTAGCCTTGGTTCTCCTCAGGACATCTTCATTCCTGATTTAATCACGTAGAGAAACTCCGGGCATGTTTTATTTCCATATTAAATTTTCCTACTATTTTATTACAAGGAAATTAAAATTGTCATACAAAAAGTTTGTTTATTTCCATAAAAGCATTTATGCGCAGTATTGTGTGTAGTGTACCTGTACAAAGGAATATGTGCATTAAAATCCTTATTTTACTTTCTAACTTGTAAAATATTCAATGTACGCGAGTAAATTATTTTCTGTATCTGCTTGTTGTACTGAGGTTCTTTTTCTTTGAAATTGTATGTAATGCAGTCGCGAAGCCTTCATATAACTCCATTCCTTTCGAGTTCACTTTGAAACAGAAATCTATAGGTCAACAACCCTTCTATTGTTCAGTTACTTCGATTTTTTTTAAAGTATACAACATTTGTCGTCAATGCCAAAATCATAAGCCGAAAAATACCGGATTACCTTTTCAAACAACTAAAACCCATAATACGTACCGTATCTATCTCTTTCTTTCCTATAAACTAACGCCTATTACTCCAACTCTTGCCGCCTCGTTTTCGCACGTAGAAAATTGAACTCAATATAACTCGATCCGGACCGAGTTATGAGGAGGAAGACAGTGA
Source organism: Mythimna separata (assembly GCA_030763345.1). Classification (NCBI taxonomy): domain Eukaryota; kingdom Metazoa; phylum Arthropoda; class Insecta; order Lepidoptera; family Noctuidae; genus Mythimna; species Mythimna separata. The sequence goes on along the minus strand of CM061167.1, from coordinate 11,060,089 downwards.
ACATTGCACAGGTGCAAGCGAGAAAGAAAAATTCATTCATTGTGCAATTATAATGATTCCAAAATAAGAATGAATTGCACTGCATAATAACTGATATTGGCGAGTAATACATCTTATTTGGTAGGGTTTTTTTATACAACCGAATTATCATGGCGGTTATCTTTCATTTTCTGTTTTGTAGTCGATTTTTTTTTGTTTTTAACGTTACTGTACATATTTTTCGTGCTATTTAGTAATGGCATTAATTCATGGTAGAGATATATTGTTAATAGATTCTTTGTATTGCAACGAAATCCTGTTCTCAAAATTAAGTTACGAGTGTTACAACAATTAATAAAAACGCCGGTTTGGATTTATTGCATCATTGAGCGAACGGCATTTGGTGAGTGAACTTTAATAATATATTGTACATACTATTTTTTAAATTGTGTTTACATAAATATTGGTTCACTGCGTCATCTTTTGAGGAAATTGTGAATTTGTGAAAAAAGTTGGGAACGCGGTCACTAGATGGCGTTGTTAGTTGAGCGACGGTTTCTGAATCTCGCAGTTAAGATTCTCCGTCGCTTAATTAGGTCAGGTTTATAATAATTTTTGGTACATGTAGCGGATTAACTCGCACGCAAGTCTACCCCTCGCCACTGATGTAATGTAATAGTTTTGCCATTTACCTACGAACATGGTATTTTTTTTTAAATTCTGTAGTCATCTTTTGTGCTGCTCATTGAGTCGTTGACCTGTAAGCTTCTTAAGTTTTCAATTGAGCTAGACGATTAGTTCTCCCACTCAAGTTTGTGTTTCTTTCATCGTTTCTTTCATTCCATTTTTTTTATTGGTATAGACTAGTACTTGACCACGATTCCACCTGAGGGTAAGCAGTGATGAAATCGTTGATGGTGAAGCGCATTAGTTTATTAAGGCGGGCGCGACGTTAGAATTATCCATACAAACGTAATACCAAAATCATTTGCAATTTAAGTATATTTACACCATAATATGATGTTATTCGGATTCAGACAATAATTATCTAGGTTCCTACATCGTCTTTTTGTTGAAAAACTTACCCCAAACGAAATTTAAGCGAATTTAAATTTGCACATTTTCACAGCGAAAATGTCATGTTTTTATTTTGTTTTTTCTATATTATAAACAACAATATTTCAAAATATCTTTTCGTAGGAACACAGATATTATTATCAAGTTATAAATACTCGAAACAATAATGGAAATACATTAATTTTTCATTCATCATTTTTGGTATTACGGAACCTCTCCCAAATTTCCAATAGTTTGTATTGCTATCACAGCAAGCAACTGTCAGTGTGCGGATGATGACTTTACTCCAGTCGGTGTTTCCAAGAATTGTTTAAACTATCTGGATTGCTTCCATCAACCTCAAAAACGTGTTTTATTTCGTCTCAACTCGAGATAGCGCGCGGTCTCCGCAGGCCTCTTAAGAGCCTATTCACACTGAAGTTTTGTTATTCCACCAGCCAGCGACTACGCCCGCATGTAATGCTTCCGGAATAAAGTGTTCTAACTGTGGCCCTGGAATGCAAGGCCCACTAAGGACACAAGTGGGTTTAGTCAGTAAAAGTCTGACACTCCTTCTCGCTCCTCCACACAGAAATTATATGATGATTTCTAATCTTATAGAAAAAAGGTGGAACCGTGTGTGCTAACATCGATTAAAGCCGGTGATGAGCCTTTTATACAAATATACAAATATACTAACATTCTCTCACTGTAATTACAATATTTAATCCAATAAACATCATTTAGAACTTCTGCCACGCAGAGAGACGTGAAACCTTTTATTTCGTTTCGTTTTAAACATAGTCCGTGTGATGCTTCATTTAGCTGGCGTCATGTCAACTGGATCTGCAATCCTGGCAACACAGGATGGCTTTTAGCTGAAAAGGATCGGTAACAAAATCTGACTTCCACTGTTTTGTCACATAGGCATTGAGAGCCTCGATTTTGTTTATTATTTTGGTTGCTTTACAATTCTCTATTTTTACTTCTTCAATTTTATCTTTTATTTAGATAACTCCCACTTGTTGGTAATCTTTATTTATAGTGTTAAGGTAAGCAATAAATAAATTTACACGCACGTTGAGCTTGTTCTAATATATCTGTGTAAGTACCTACCTGAAATAACTGTACTAGAAATTTTATTGGATCATGATATGTGTTGATTCACCACAACTTTATAAATGTTAAATTATATTTATTTTGGAAATCTATTAAAAAAAACACTCTTACATGTCAATTTTAAGTCATTTTAAGCTAGGTGTGGCCAGTGTATTCTATTCTACCCTGAGAAGAATCACCGGTACAAACTCAGAGACCAAAGCTTCTTTTAAAGTTTATGTAACCCCACAGATTTGAGTGGGCCCCTCCAGTCAGTGTAAGCATTTATCTAGGTATATTCGTGTAGCTCAACTCAGGGATACTAAGGAGCTCAACGACTTGACAAATAATAAATAACAAAGAAAGGATATTTGGGTAGGCCGCTTTAAGTACTGAAAACTACCAGAAATCATATTAAAATTGCAGAAAAGGAAAAAGTAATCCATATACGAGTACCTAGTCTAGTCGTGAACTCGGCACAATAATTAAATAAAATTTACGAAAAGGTAACACTTTACACAGAATCCATGTAAATTGTAAAATAAATTGAATGTTTTTATTTCCGCTTTTGAAAATAAGAATATCAATTTATGAGAGTCAAAGACCGCTCTTGCAAATTATCTGGCTCCTACTATAGTATAAAAATTTAACTTTTTCCTATAATAACTTGACTTTAAAACACTTTCTCCCCCATTTGTTTATTGTATATAATCTATAGTGTTATTAATTACCACAGCCATAAATATCAAGTCTTTTTGATTAGAATATCACCCAAATGGCCCAGAGTTCCTCACAAAAAAATATACGCAAATATCCGACTTCATTTCGGAACCATTATGGACATTCACCTAGCTAACCTGCTCTTTAAAAAATAACATTAAAATCTCATTTACGTTCCCATCCCTGAACTACGAAAACTGCGCGGTATTATATCCTGGGATTAACTATGTAAGTGCGTATTATTCTAGCTGAAATTAAAGCTCATGTACTTACCTGTCTTTTTTTTACTTTTTGACCCGTTTATTAATGTTTAGGTCTATTTATTGCTTTTTTATTTTAAGTTTGTTTAGTAGATAATGGTTGACAAAGATAAGACCACCACTTGGCCCACACTTTGGAAATATCTGCCTACCTATTTTCATGATAATTTGATTTTCATTATATGTTTGTATATGTCTTGGCAGTATATCTAAATTTTGTATTATCTACTAGCACTACTACTATTTACTAGCACCTTTTTATGCAAGAAAAAATAATTTCCAAAAAACTTTAACACCCTTTAAACCGTACTTAGAAGAGAGTTTTGAAAGACTAATATTGATTGTTTGCACGATCCCAATTTATTAATCTAAGAAATAGCCCTCGATATTATCTTTAAAACCCCATATATTGTTCTATTGGGGGTAGTTGTAGAAACAAATATTGACAAAATGTATTATTTACTTACTATTACTTATTATTACGTTCTTTGTAGTGTACTGTTTGTGTTAACGTTAAACTATAATGGGCAAACGAAATAAGATTTTCCATACAAACGAAATTCTTCTCTTTTCGGACTGAAAAGGAGGTATTTCGTTTGTATGCTTAATGTTTGAATTTGTAAAAACTCCCTCCTATCGCTCGCTACGCCATAATAGGAAGCCTTGTGCAAACATTTTCTTTCATGTTCCTAGACCCAGTAGTTTTGGATGTGCTTTTATATATCAGTCAGTTTCTCTACCTATATGTAAGTATAGATAAAGTCTGACTCGCCCTCTCGCTTTGCCCAGAGCGGGAGAAGTCATTTTGATGATTCCTCACCTTAATAAAAAAAGTGTAGATAAATAAATAAATACAATAATCAATTGTGTTGTAATTTTTTAGGAGTCAAGCAACCATTTCGGAGTACAATAATTAATATTCTTAATCGTTGCAAGGGAATATATTAAGTATACCGCTAACATTATTCCTTGATTCTTTTCGCCTTTGGCTAGTACATTTCCGCCCATCACTATTTTGCTGGAACACCGGTCTAATGGCTAAAGGGGATCTAAAGTGACAATGTTCCTCACAGTGTGTGCCGTGTCCAAGTCTACTTACTACTTCTGCATCACGATCTTCAGTAGCTATTCGTTTTTGGCAACTATTTTGAAATGATTCAGGCGTGTGAAGGCCTTTTTTTTGAAAACCTTTTATATTGAGTTGGGTAAAAACTAATAATGAATATAATATCTTGCTCAAATGTACCATTGAAAGTCTGAATTTGAAGCTATGAGACTATTTTACCTCCCATTTTATCGCTTGCACTCACTCATTTATATTTTACTCCTTACAAACAAGTTTATTGGTCGTCAAATGAAACCTGAATCCACACTTGAAGTATGAACTAAAATATCTCAATCGAAACTACACATATCTTATTAATCTACTAAACAAAAATAAAGGTACTTTCTGTACATCTGGGTGCCGATAAAGCCTTTGAATTTATTTGAATTGCAAACTCAAATGGTCTGGCCAGATGTGCATGTCTGTCGTGTCCTTTCGCAGTTTGTCTAACAGTCAAAGGCGGTCTCGATAAATTGGATTATCTGGTGCCGATGACATGATGGGTGGAGGCGGCGACTGGGGCAGACAATGGTTAAGTTATCTGATAGCTGGAAACATTTGTGTAGTCGCTGCAAACAACGCCGTCATCCGCAAAGCTTGCGCCACTGTATGGCTTTAACAGATACGATACACATCAGTAGATACCTGCTGAGGAACTTGAAACTAATCGTTACATTGCTCTCCTTGCATTTCCGACCGATACAGTTAACCAGTAATGGTCTTTTCGAATTCTATCAAATATTTATTAGGAAATATTTCAATCACTTTAGTTTCTGTATGTGGAATTTAACGACTGATTATTTCCGGGTAAGCACACACGGCAGAAACGGTTCCTTTGAAAACCATTAATAGTAAGAATTAGAGAAGTCAAACACGTGCCGTCAGTAATTTTCTTTGGCAGAATAACGTAATGGTCGTTTCTCTAAGGCCATAAGCTACCTATATTATTTTCAAAGAAATCTTTTTACTATTGTGAATTAAAAATTCACGTCATTGTTATTTGAATGTTAGTCCAAAGTCGGGCTGACACGACGATTTATCTGGGTGAAGTTGAGAGGGTGCGGCGGTCACATTGTCGTCTCATCTATATTGAGTCGCGCTCCCCGGCGCCGCTCGCCGCTCGGCCACCAGCTGTCCCTGTCCGCCGCCGTATTCACTACATTTTAGAATTCAATTGAGCTGACTTCGTAAGTTTTCTCTTTAATTCGCACCGACCATCTTGTTACACCGCTAGGAGCACGCAAACTTTTCTTCTACATTTCCTGTAAAAAACATCTGACTACCTCTACTCTGTTTTAAAATTTTCTTTTACTTCCAGGTAACTAACAACTGGGAGTTGAAACGCAAAGTAAAAATAGATGGAAGGTTTTTAAAGTTTACAGTTGCAAATAAAAGTAGTGAACTAATTGCATTCTATTTGTTTGATATACCTCTTCGTTTCGTTTTGGTACAGTGTACCTAATTAAAAGCTAAACTTAAGTAATCGAATTTGGGAGAAAATAATTGAAGTTTAATTCTGTTAATCGAGCCCATTAACTGACGGTATCACGGCACTACGCCGCTGCCCCTAATGGCCTTTACCAACGCATTTACCTAACGAATGACCTAGGACGCGTCCTGTCGCCTGGCCCCGGCGCCGGCCGCCGCGCGCCGCCCGCCGTCAGCACGTTGCTACGATTTAAAACCCAATATATGAGTCCAGGGAGCACCTCCGCCGCACAAATACAACCTGCTCATAATAACATGGACGGCGAAATTTACGCGCTACACTATCGCACCCAACACGGCACTACAACAAATGTTCCTACAAAAATGGCTGTAAATATTAGTGAGCCATTTTATAAGACGCTTGACAAATACGGCAACAGCATTCTGACAAATACATTTGTTTAAAATTAATGACTGGCAAAATATTAGTGGTATGAAACAAAGCACGCAATTAATCCATGAATGCTAGTGAAGTCACGCGATGGCGCGATGGGCGGCTAGCGAACAATCATCTGAACGATTTATATACACAGGAACATAAAACAACTTAACTCTATTCACTAAAAGCCGGCTGGAACTAATAATAGGAGCCGTGATATTATGTACGACTCCCAAGTGGTTTATTGCTCAAGTGAATGAGTTCAGTTTTTAAAATAAATCGCCAACTGCAGTCGCGAAAACTGCTTTAGTTTGACTAAATTATGTGGCATCGGTGGTCGTTGGAATTGATTCCTCAAAACTTGGGCGTTATGAATCAGAATGCACGGTAACAAACAATGGCATAGCGCAACTTCCATGATTCCAAGTAAGGCGGAATATAAAGGAGCGGGTATCTGGAACTAAATTGACTTCAACATTCTTGAGTTCCCAACTTCAAATCAACTGATGGGATGAAGTTCGCGTGAGAATACTTTTAGGCTAATTAGTATTGCAGTTTCTTAAGTTCGCCGCTCCACTCAAACCTTAATTATGTTTTATTGGGAAGGAGATACTTTAATCTTGGCATTTAACGTTTCGGATTGATGAAATTGTGTTTATTTTTGGTGTTGCGGTTCCGCAAATATTGATACAGACCCACAGTGGTCAATACTGTTTCTCGATTGTATCGTATGATGGAAATCATCAAATAAAGTGGTCATTTATTATGTTCTGTGTATTATCAGGATGGATTTTCATTCATGTTCGAAACCTCATTCAATCACTTTCCTAAATATTGTGTTTTATTGCATTGATAGAAAGCCGAATGTTTTATCGGACAGCGATCGTAATTCTCATGTTAGGGGATTTTTTGATGCTAGTTGCCAATAGCAAGACCTTAGTAGGCAACATAAGTGTATACAGTAAGTATCTATGTCTTGTACTACTAAATAATTGGAGAAACCGACTGTCATATCAACGCACAGCCGTATCTTCTAGGCTTGGGGCTCCTTTTCGATGTTAGACGTGAAATTTTACACAAAGCTTATTCTTATGATGTAGGCGAGCACTAAAAAGCTATTTTCTTTTAAGGGTACCTTTAAAAGTAAAAAAGGGGAAATTGGTTTGTATGGTACATTCCTTGGCACAATAGGTATAGGTATTTATTTGAAACTAAACACAAATAGTAACAACCTATATAAATAAATCTTTTTTTTTCAAAACCTTTGACATTCCCTAAATCATTTTAATTAGGGAAAATTTTATTGATTGAATTAATAAACATGAAAAATTACACAAATGTTAATCTATTACTTAACCTGTGTAAAATTCAAGCGAACGAAGTTGGAAAAAAATTGCTAGTCAGCCATAAAATGTTCCCATAGCTAGTACTCAGGCCTCCTCTTTAGCGCAACTGCTACGCAGTTGCCTGGCATTATGCTGAACTGGACCTATTTGGAAGGCCTCCCACAAGGTGGACAGATGACCTGTTAAAGGCTGCGGGAATCCAATGGATGCCGGACGAACACAACCGGCCGTTATGGCGATGCTTGGGGCAGGTTTATGTCTAGCAGTGGACGTCTTTTGGCTAAAATTATATATATGTTGGACCTATTTGTCGCAGGTTAGACACACACAATGGAGATGTTTCTTTCTAGCTAATCCAGCAAAAGTTGTTTTGCCATATAAATTATATCTAGTGAATACATTTCTAATAAACGATTCAAAGTAAGTAGCAGATTTATTTACTATTTATATGCTCACGTTAAGCCACTATTTCTCCTGATGGCAAGATGTGTTTGACGATAGAGCGCGCTTCCCTCGATTCCTAGAAATACCTTCTCCAGCTATTCTTTATTAAACGTCAGCAGCAGCAAAGGAATACAATGCTGATTCCAATTCCAATTAAATCAGACAAAGGTAAATTGAAAAGTATCATGTGGCTGAAACATTACATTGAAACGTCTGCAATTCCAGCAAGGCAAAAGCATTCCTTGATTCAGAAGTAAAGCAAAAGAAAAATTCATATAAGACTGGTTCAAGTTTTCAATTAGATTTTATGAAGCGAGCTAAGGTATGCATGTAGCTAAGCGATGCAGGAGAAGAAGGCTTGCATTGAGTGTATGTTACGTGTTCAGTCTGCAATCCTTTTAACATGTAAGTAATAAGTCTGAGTGGTAGATACCCGGAGTAATAAGAATCAAGACTTGCATATAACTTATTGGAAATGTAGACGCGACTAGATAGCACGTGACGCTGCTTGCGTTGCGTTTTGCTTTGAGCAATAGGATAATAAAGAGTCTGAATAAAATATAGACTTTTTTAAGCGGGATAAATGAAATATTCCTCCAACTATATGGGTGGAGCGAGAGAGAGAGTGACTTACTCACAAAACTAACTAAAACTCGTCTGTGTTCCGTCAGTTGCTCTTTGCATTCCAGGACGACAGTAACTTTTTTGGACTATCCCGCAGCCCTAGTAGGTATCGGCCTTACCAGGCTCCATCAGGACATTTCTTTAGGGCACGCTCGGAACACTGCGCTCCGTCGACTCGAGCTTGGTCCTTACCAGACGACGAGCTGCCCATTGCTCGCCGTATATAGATAACATAGATACGAGTACATGATGAATATATTCATCATGTACTCGTATCTATGTTATATTTGTATAATTGGTATTGCTCTTATCTTTGAATAGTTACTTTTTCCATTTAAATATCATTACATTACTTATATTATTGGACATCAGTTTATTCTGTAGCTACCTCTTTCACACGAGTTTAATGCTTGAAATAATAAAATGAATATTGGAATTAACTTAGCATCGTGATAATCTCGAGCCTCGGGCAACCGGCAGAATAGAATTTTATGGTGCGAGAACTGAGGTTGCATAAAAAGTGCGGCCGCCGGGCATTACGGAAAACTTACATTTTTATCATTAATATAAAAATATTCACGATGAGTGCGATATAATAAACTAGTGCTCCTGATCGTGAGGCAGGACGATTGCATCAATGTTTACTATCAATCAGGCGAGATCGCAGTCAAGCACTGGTTTATGTTATATACAACATGTAACATAATTAACGCATATCCTTTTGGGGGATCATTGTACTAATCATTATGAACAACTTTTACCATGGGACCAAACCTGAAAGCGAGAAAAAATAATCAGCTGTTCCCTACATTTATGTTCGTTTATTTCGTCTTCTTCTTCCTGCCCTTATCCCATATTACTCAGCGCAATACGTTTTATTCTTCCATTCTATCCTGTCACCCGTCGTACTATCACTAACTCCCCATATAAAAAAAGTATCGCCTAAAAATAACGCGACAGCAACTGCGGATATAACTGGGCTTTTGCTTGGTTCATTTTGTGCCTAAAAAATATTTTTTTAACTATGGTGTTTCTCTATGTGCACTGAAGCGCTAAAGTTAAATAATTACAACAGCACTAGTCGATGTTCAACAGTTTCCGAGGCCTATCTGTAGATAGGTGACCATCCATATATACATACTCAAAAGGCAATCGCTACTGATCCATCAACATACACCGCAAACTACTGAGCTGAAAGGTACGTAGGTTATTAGGAAAGAATTTTCCAGAATTAGGGAGGCCTTATAATCTTTCAGTCTTGGGTGGACTATCCAACACTGAAAGTGTTTTTTTCAATTCAAACCAATAGATTCTGAGATTCAACTAGTATCGTAACTAGTAGTAGTCTAGTCATCATCATTATATTTTTGATTGTAAATAAAGTTTATTAGTTTTTCATAGGTAATTTTTTTATTAAAATTATCATAATTGCTTTTTGAGTTCCATCTACAGTAACAAAAATCCGAGATAAAAACACCCAAGCTCTGGACTAATTATTTCAGTTTATTTTCTTGCTGTAAATAAAACCACCTACTCACGTCTTTGTGGTTCAGAAACAAGTTACCAACGACACGTGCCACTTTCTTTGATAGACGTCCTACACGCCTCCAAGAGGATAAAAACTCCTTAATACTCACTATAATGTAAATAAAATATGATCAGGCTGCCCATACGTACTCGTAATCAACCTTGGACTAACTAAATCGCTGTTTAACAATAAAAGAAAAATATTTCACAAGCAACAGAAATAAATTACAAGTTATTTAACGGTCGATAAATCATTTCATAGCATTACTTGTATGTATGAAATGTATATTATTAGGTCTCAACCGGTTTCAAGGTTTCGTCAAACGATTGCTTTTAGACATGCTTCAGGCTTGTTTCACTGCCTGCTTATGTTATTGTTCTGTGGGTAAATAAAACAAGGGCTGAAATTCATGTATAATTTATGTATTCAAAACTATATTATTATAATTAGGTATATATTATTACATAATAATTCATGATAGGTGGAGTTCAGTATAAACAAATTTAACGATACAAATGGTTGTCTCTAATGTTTGCCGCTATCTCAGGCTCCCAGCGGTCGCCGTTCATGAGCAGTTTCTCCTTGTTATAGATGAGTTCCTCGCGAGACTCCGTGCTGTACTCGAAGTTGGGGCCTTCGACGACGGCGTCGACGGGGCAGGCCTCCTGGCAGTAGCCGCAGAAGATGCACTTGGACAGGTCGATGTCGTAGCGGGTCGTGCGCCGGGAGCCGTCGGACCGCTCCTCAGCTTCGATAGTGATGGCCTGCGCCGGGCACATGGCCTCGCACAGCTTGCACGCTATACACCGCTCCTCGCCCGACGGATACCGACGCAACGCATGCTCCCCTCTGAACCGAGGAGACAGAGGACCCTTCTCAAAAGGATAGTTTATCGTAGCTGGCTCTTTGAATATATGCGCTAGCGTCACCATAAAACCTGAAAGTTTTATTTAGTTTTTTTAGTGTAACAGTCAAATTTGCATATTGCAAAGTGTGCAAAACGCTGCGCGCATGGCTTTGATACGGATATTTTTTTTTCAATCGGCAAAGGACGAAATTAGTCACATAGACGCCAAAGCAAAATACAGAGAAATCTACGTCCACTGGAGATTAAATGGTAATATTAGTATAACTAACAGACTACCTCGTACATATTGCGATTACTTCCATCCTGTTCTAATTTTATCACTAATACAAGTAAATCCGTGATTTCTATTACTGATGATAACATCTCGGACACGAAAAAGGGTCAACTGCTTAGGCGTGTCGTGAATTAGTTAAAGGTATGTGTTCCAAACGAATGTTTGTATTGTACTTCTACCAATAATCAAAACGAATACAATAAAAGGAGAAACATTATTTTTTGTTTGTTTATGTGTCTGTAAGGGATGTTTAATTATGTAATTTATTGATATTTCAGAACTTTTATTTGTTTATTAAAAGTTCATGCAAGACAAAGGTACAAAGCTGGACATAATGCCTTAAGCATTCTCTACCAGTCAAGTTAGTGTTTAGCCACATATGTAGGGGTAGTTCCTTGTTTAGACCTGCAAGCATACCTCTACTAGTTAACATTGTATCTTGATTCTGACACATATAATCTTTACGTAAATATAAATAATTCTTCCTAAACGGCATAACCGATTTGGATGGTATTTTTTGTGTATATTTGATTGGCTTCCTAGATAGTTTGAAAATACAATTAAAGTCGTAGGTGGTGCTGCAATTGAGTTCTTATATTTTTTCTGGCGAAAGTCCAGCTTTCGAATAGGACAACCTCTGTTGGGACTGCAAGGGTGCTTCTTTATCAAAACGTCCTAAAGTTCAGTAGTATGTATACATAACGGACTTAAAGTAAACAAGGCATTCTCTACAAGTCACCCTTTTAGTTAAAAATATGTACAGCGTGGTGGGTTTGCACAATAAATAAATACTAGTTATTACAAATAGGTAGAATGAAGTTTCAAAGTAATATTATTAGTAAGTAAATTAGTAATATATATTTGTTATAAAAATAAGTATCTAGATGAGTAGCTGGCTTCTTATAATGAATACGATTACTATTGATAAAGACGAGTTTTCTGTTATACACTATAAGAAACCAATACGAACTCACCTCGTATTAACTCAGTCCAAAAAACAGTTTGTGCCATCCGATCAACGAAATCTTTCATCTCAGTTTTCGGTGGAACATCATTGATGTACAGCCACTTCACCTGGTACTTGGTCCGTGGACAGCAGTAGAAAGGTGGGTACAGAGTCACCGGCTCGGGCGGCTTGCAGGGGGGGATAAATACGGGTGGGGGACACGGCGGTGGAGGACCTATCTGAGGGCATATCGGAGGAGGACGTCTCGGTGGGGGACGTATCGGCGGGGGACACCCACCAGAGTCCTGCTGCTGCCAACGAACGTGCTCACACACCACTTGAGCAGTCACACAGTTTTGTGGTTTCAAAACACCACGCTGAACTAAATGCATTTTCTTATTATTGTGTTACTATAGTAATAGGAGACTGGGTAACATACACGCAAAGAGTGTATGATTATTGGTGTTTCATGTCTGATAAACTGACAAGCATTGACGTTTTTTGTGGATTATAATTCTATAGACAAAGCCACACAAAGCCTCCTTTCATATATAAGACCAAAAAGTTTTCACCAAGTTACTATCTTCGAAATATCATTGAAGTCTATTTAAAGTATACCAATTTCCTTTTAACTTAACATCGTAAATAAGTTCACAAGTCTCAAACGTCTATTTCGTGAAAGGAATGGCAATGACACAAACCTTAAATTAGGTACAACTATATAAGGTAAAATAGGTACAATGTTATACATAAGCAGAACTTTGATGAAAACACTTTGGTTTTGCTACGTCTGACTACAAGGTTATTTTCTTTCATGTCACAACTATACCAACGTTATAAAGTGGTCTGGTAAACCAGGCGCCTATGTAAAAGTAAAACTAGATTCGTTCCTGTATTAACTGGCCTCTATAAATGTATATAGTATTTATTATGCGCTACATCCTTATCATTTCAGATGAAGAGCGTATACGGCTGGACATAGGCGTCCAATGTTTATGGTTCTCCTTTATCAACCTTTATGGTCCCAAGTGCCACCATAAAGGTAGCAATCGGTTCTTAGCTACCGGCGCCATACAGGATTGGTAAGCGCAACCCGGTCGCGGTCGCCTGGTTTGCAAAACCATACTAAGCACTGGTTCGCACGAGGTAGTCACGGTCGCGGATCGCGGTTGCTAACAACGGAATGCTACCTTAACAACCAGCCCTGTGAGTCTTGCATCGGATTCCCGCAAATCTCACTAGATCATCAGTCCACCATAACTAAAATCTGTCCATTAAGTCCGCTAAAGGAAATAGACTTTCAGATTATACGTTTATTTTCACATTGCTTAGGTACGTCATCAACAACAAAATAAGAGGTGTTTAAAAAAAAATAAGGATGTTCAATTATCAAAATAAAATCCGCACCACAACACGCGTACCTGTAATCGCTATCGAACTATTATCGAATTACTTCAACGCAAGTCCATTAGAACAGAGCATTCCGTTAGCCGAATTAGTGAAGTGAGTGGAGGGAAATTCCGTGGATTGTATTATGCAGTGGCACGGCGAGTGGTCCAGGCATGCTAAAGTTAAGGCCAGTTAGTTTTCCTAAAGCAGTGGCCCAGTTGTCTTGAGTAGTTGGCGTACAATCGTTCAGTTACTGCACATGACATCGAGCTGCAATCCGGGACCGTTTTCGTCGAAAAAGTGTACAAGAAGTTTTCGTTCTCCTTTAACTTTTTCTGACGCTACAGTGGCGGTATTCTGTGATGGCACGTTACGTTTGCATATTTTTTTAATAAGAAAACGTGGAGTTCTAAACGCAAGTCCTTAGTTGCTACTTCATTGTTATATGGGCCAAAGAAATACCGTACTTGAAACTACCTAAGAAACAATGTTGACTGGTTAATATACGATTATATTGATCGAATAGAAAAAGATAAAAATAGTTATCTCAATATCCATCCCAACAATTAAACGATTGCCTTCACATTCATGCTTTGGCCAATGGTTGAGGTGGCTAACCAAAATTCGATAGATGGGCTAGCTATGTGAAAAATTGGTTAGAACGCGGCACTTTTACTATTACTTATTTTGTGACGCGGGTGATTGCTGAGATGACGACTTATAAAAAAGACAAGCTCGCAGCTTGTCTTTTATCTATATTTAGGATCTCAAATAAATTGGGATAACATCATGTTAAAGTTGAAAGTTGTTGAATGACAAAGCCTCGATACAGTTACCTTGGCTCAATATTTTTAGCAGTCCTCTTTATCTGGTTTCTTTGAATATCCGCACTCGTGCAGAAAGTACAGCTAGGCCTTGCCTATGATATTAATATCAGACTGAAGTAAAAATCGTGCAAGATACACAAATAAAAATCCGCGAGCCATAAGGCTATTTCTCACAAAAGGGAGTGATAAAGATATTTTATGCGCATAATTTTAACAGACACCACGGTTGGCACAGTGGCGCAGCTATCGGCTGTTGCGCTGCGTGCCGCGGGTCCAATTCCCACACGGAACATTTGGCCTACAGATAGTATTCTTTCGGGTCTAGGTATCTTTTATATCTGAGTTTACATATTTGTGAATGCATCCACGATACAGGAGTACCTAATTCCTAGTGTGCAACAAAGTACAACGCTGCCCGCCCACAACCAATAATTGGTGAACGATTTTTTGTAGGTGAAAAATAGAACACACTGATAGCAATAGTGCAACGCACACGGCCTAAAAAAAAGTCGGTCAGAATATACTATAGGATTAGACTTGTGACGATTATCGGGACGATTATCGAACCTACAAAAAGAATCTGTCGTGGGCGGGTAGCGTAAAACATTTTAACGTTTGAATCCCCAACCGGTCCTATGAGACTGCGCTGTTATTGTTTTACTATTGTGTCTCGTTTCGCGGGTATCTGAGTAACTACAACATCGAGTGTGCGTCTGCCATTGCACTCTCAAATCTGTAACACGCTCGCTTTCAGCGCGGATTTCAATTCCGCCTGGGCTGCAATGACAAACTTCGCCCTCTTGCATCGAAATATACTATTTCTTATAGCTCTGTCCATGTTGTGTTTGAAATGCTTGTTGTTATGTTGTGGTGTACTGCAAACTGTTGGCAGTACGTACTAACTACCCTGCGGTTAGTAGTTCTGTGTTTGACTCACATGTGGGTCGCCATGTGGTGTGTTTGCGTCTCCGAGCCGAGTTTCAATTGCTTGATGACCTACATAATACACAATATTATGTCATAGAACGAAACCTCAGCATTTCGATTTCACCGCATTTCGCATTGTTTTAACGTGGACATGTGAGTATGAGAAGGAAAGGGGTCATCTGTAAAAAATGCCATTGGATTGTGTTTAAGAAATGAAATGGATTGAGAGGAATAGTACATGTGATATAGAATCTGTATTACTGTAATGTATTAGGCTCGTCTACGCTCGTCTCAATATCTCAAATGTCGAACCAGTGTGGTTAAAAATGACAAATGACCACTCCGTAGTTTTGGCCGCCGTTTTTTTCACATTATATTTTTTTGTGGCTATGAAACTCTGTAAGTCTCGAGCAATGTCTTCGTATGAATAGTTAATTGGTTTACCAGTAGAATATGAATATACACGTTCTAATGTTTTTGTAGAATTTAGCAGCAAATGTACCTATCAAAATCAAGTCAACTAAGCAAGCTTCGCTATGGTGGTCAGCACTACAACAATATTTTCAGCTCCCTTTTACCGACGTCGTACTAGCACCTCACGTAATGTCCAGTTACGCAGACACTTGGGATTTAAACTGCACAATTAGCTGAACTTCACTTGAAGAAATCCCGCCTAAAGCTGCGGTTGACGCGTATATCCCGCTCAACCACAGACCATAATTATATGTCATCTATGTACCACAGACTGACAAGACCTTGTCGGCATAGTGACGAATGCGCTCGAATAATAGTATATACTGTATGCATACCATAGGTATACACTACACTACTAATTCACTAATTACCTGTCACTACGTATGTATGTATCACTATGTATCATAAGTATATACTAGGATAGGATAGTATATCGTGACAGGTAATTAGTGACCGATACTTAAACACGTGATTGTACTTATGACAAACCACTTTTACTATGGGGTTAAAACTGAAATCACGAAAAAAATCTGCTGTTCACTACATTTTTATTTGCCTACTAAGTAACTGCTCAAAGTTCGATTCGAGTCGATTTGATTTTAGTTTTTTTTCACGATTTCATATTTAGTCCCTTAGTAATAGTTTTTTGTTTTTAAGTTATCATCTCAGCCGACGATCACTAATTATACACTTCTGGACACATCTATTGGCCCACCTTAGAGTTTAGGTTTCGATGGCCAATACCGAAATATGATTGCTAGATTGAACAAAAACTGTTGATGCAGTTTTAAACCTGATACATTTTACCATCTTTTTCGATCGTATTGTTTTAAATTCAGAATACCATAAGACATGGAGCTACGCCTAACAAGTCGGATATGCGCTTAAAGGCAATTGATTTTTGAATAAAAAACATGTTTTATCAAATAAAGGTTTAATTTAATAACGCGTGTTGCCTCCATGGGCATCTACCACAGCTCTCATACGATTAGGCATAGAGTTTATCAACCGCTCTATGAAATTTTGAGGGATCATCTCCCATTCTCTTCTATGGCAGTTTTCAACTCCTGCATCGTCTGGGCAACTGGCTGATGAGCCCTAACACGTCTTTTTAGCTCGTCCCACATGTGCTCAATGGGGTTCATTTCTGGGCTTCTGGCTGGCCAGTCCATAACTGTGATGTTCACATCCCGAAGATATTCCCTGACGATGCCGGCCGCATGGGCTCTTGCATTATCATGCATAAAAAGGAAATTTGGGCCCACATAGTCCGCGTATGGTATCACGTGAGGTTCTAAGCACTGACGAATGTACCTTTCAGCATTTAATGTTGGCAGCCGTGGTCCTGTAACAACCTCAAGTTGAGTTTTGCCGCTCGCGGATATACCGCCCCAGACAGTCCATGAGCCACCGCCATAAGCAACCCTCTCTTCAAAGCAGCATTGTACGAAACGCTCTCCCTTACGTCGGTAGACCTTCTTCCTTCCATCATATCCATGTAACACAATTTTAGACTCATCAGAAAAGAGTACACGGCTCCAATCTTGCTGTGTCCAATTTAAATGACTGCGTGCGAAATGAAGGCGCGCTGTTCGGTGGGCTCGCGTTAGTTTGGGCCCATTAGTTGGCTTGTGTGGTACCATATCGCGTTCTTTTAACCTTCTCCGAACGGTGCGAGCGCTCACAGATACTCCGTGGAAGTCGCGAAGTTGGTTTGGTATCTCAATGGAGGTAAGGTGACGATTTCTCAAGCTGGTCTTTACGATGAATCGATCCTGCCTTTCAGTTGTGACCCAAGATCGTGGCCTTCCTTGGCGGCGAACAAAGCCGCCAGTCTCTAGGTACTTCCGATAAACATTTCGGACCTCAGATCGACTTAAATTAAGTTGAGCACTCACGTTTCTTTGGCTGTGTCCGGCCTGAATAAGTGCCACAGCTTGGGCGGCGACTTCAGGTGAAGTATCCATAGATTATTGATAAAACCTCACCTTAATGTTAAGAATAAGTAATGTTTGTTGCAAAACCAAAGATATCAATCACTTTTTCAAGAATTAAATCCAAGTAAACCAATAAAACCAAGTTTTCTTAGTATTCGATTGTTTGATATCAACAAACAGGCTCCAAATTGTCTTTTGTTTCTTTAAATTCTGTGTTCGAAATTCAAAAAAAGACTATTGAATGAAATTGTGAATGTGCCAGGTTCAAAACAGCATAAAAACTTTTTGCTCGACCTAATATAAAATTTTAGCTAGGACCAAACGAAACTGAAAATACAAGGTGGGCCAATAGATGTGTCCAGAAGTGTAATTATCAGCATACCTACACTGATCCGAAAGGAAAGCTCGTGACCCCAGAACGAAGGCAAAGAAGGAACGGGGTGGGGTTTAGTCAGTAAAAGTCTGACACGCCCTCCCGCTCCGCTTAAGAGCGGAAGAAGTCATTATTCTAAAGATTCCCTTAACTAGAAAAAAAACATAACCGGTCGTTGTGACAATGCTTAGGGGAGGCCTATATCCATCAGTGGACGTCTTTCAGCTGAGATGATGATGATGACTGGAGAATCAAGAACAGAATAAAAAGTACCTACACTGAGTTAACGGACGATGGAGATGAAGGTGTGTAACGAAGGAATGATCAGGATCGAGTAGAAATACTGAACAACAAATTGTATCAACCCCTTGCCAGTACTCTTGATAATGATTGGTTTTTTGGTACCTAAAGTACTTAAACAGAATCGTTTTTGTGACGTTTGAAGGTTAAATGTTTGGTTCGCCAGAAACCGGGTCTGATTGAGGTTAATCGAAGTTTATCTACATAAAATTAGGAAGCATATTGTTATCTTATTATGTTGGAATATTGTGACTTATGGCATTTATTGGGGGACATTCTTTTTTGTTACAGACAATTGCTTGTGCCCTCGAATAATAAATTTAATATTTAATTACTCAGATACCCGCGAAACGAGACACAATAGTAAAACAATAACAGCGCGGTCTCATAGGACCGGTTGGGGATTCAAACGTTAAATAAATAAATAAATGTAACTTTAACTTTTTGGATTTTGTACTTCAATCAGCATAAACGGAATCATTACTTATGGTATCTTGTAAGTCTGACTGCAAAAACCCTTTTTCTCAGGAATGCGTAGCGGAAATTAATATCAAATACTCAAGTAAGCTGCCCCTTGGAGCAGTGAATAAATCAAGTCTAAGTTAACGCAATCTAAAGACAAAGCCGTTTAAACTACGTTTATGTGTATATTTTGACAATCGCAAGGAAATCAAAACCTAATAACAAACACACCTACTTTCCATTGCTCTAGAAAATAAGGTGTCTAACAAATACAGGAAAAATACCGAAAACCTCAAAATTTCTAGTTACATAAAAAATAATTACTTTTTTGCGATTCGAAAATATCTTTGAGACTCAATTCGGGAATCGATTCACATATTTACATAGGTAAGTTTGTATAGAACCTTCAGGTGCTTGAGTCCGACCTGCACAACAGCTTTTTTAAATTTGCCTGACAGAGTAAACGAAATACACCTCTTCAATAAAAAAGGAAACGTCCAATTTATATAACCAATATGTTATCTGGTCGTATGAAGGTTTGGTCTAATATTTATATATAGGAAGCTGTTTAATAAATCCAATTTATATAACCAACTAGCAGCTCGTCCCGGCTTCGCACGGGGTAGACAATTATTTATTTTTGGAAATTTGGATATAAAACACTTTTTTTTGTGACTTAAGACTCATTTTTCTACACCTTCGGTTACATTGTTCAAATTTTACCAAGGATCCCTAATTTTTATCAAAATGAAATGTAGCCTATGTCAAATTGGAAGAATGTAGCAACCTATTGGTGAAAGAATTTTTTAAATCGGCCCTTGACTTTCTGAGCCTATTCATTACAAACATACAAAAATAGGTACAAATCTTTCCTCTTTATAATATTAGTATAGATAGTTATGTTATCTGGTCGTGTGTAGATTTGGTCTAATATTTATATATATGTACCTATATACAAGCTGTTTAATAAACAAATACAAATATTTGTACTAAACTACTCTGATAATACCAAACATCAATTTGAGTAAGGATAAGGAAATCATAGTTTTAAGCCCAAACTTCCGGCCGGTTTCCGGTATGATAGTTAGATCGGATGTCAGATGAAACGGGATTTCAAAATGAACCTTCAACTAATTAACTGTAGGAGCAAATCGGAAATATTGGTTTAATCATCATCACGAACATTCATAACACATAACATTCCTACATCTCACCACACATTTACTACATGAATTCTTTCATTATTCGTTATGTACCTTTATTTTATCTTATCTTCTGCTTTTTTACTGTTAGTTTTTGTCATTTATTTCTTTTTAAACCCCTGACGAAATAGAGTGGTGTTATGAAAGTGTCTGTATGGCGGACCGTGGCATCATAGCTCTTAAATAATCGGACCGATTTTAATATGATCTTATCTTCTGTTTTCTTTGCTGTTAGTTTTTGTCAATTACCTTTTTTTAACCTCTGACGAAATAGAGTGGTGTTATAAGTTTCAATAGGTCTGTGAGTATGTCCATAGCATCATAGCTCCTTAATGAATGGACCGATTATCTAAGTGAGCTATTATAACAATAAAAATTATATTTAAGCTTTAAAGCTGAGGCGATCGAAACGGTCCTTAGCTGCAAATTATCAATATCTGTTCAAGTGACTTCACATTATGGTCCCCCGATTCACTGACGCTCATTTATAAAATGGCTATATAAATACATAGAAGCTAAAAAATTTATTAATCGTGAAGAAACAAAAAACACAACGTTCTTTGACGAACAAAATGAAGCTTAAACTAGTTTAAAAATTAAACTTTCAAATCTTCATGACTAAACTACGAGTAGCGAGATTAATTCATTAAGTAATATTAAAACATTGAGGCTTTTATGCTGTAAGTCTTTTTTAATGTACAGCTCACGAAATTAAAAATTTCGTACGTTCTAGGTAGTTAGCAGCCCATGTTAGGGCATTATGTTATTCAGTTACTGAGTTGTGTGTAAAATAGACATTTTCCTTTTGTGTAATATATTTTTAATTAGCTGTACCGTTTTACACTAGAACCTCAAAAACCTGTCAGCAGAAGTGACTGGGCAGTTAGGGCAGAATCTTGCTAGTATTATATTTATAGAGATTGTCCAAAAGCAAAAAGGTGGGTTTTGGTATAAGCCGACACTCCTCGCTCCACATCGAGCGGAAGAAGTTATTTGATTTCATATTTCAAATTAAAAATCTCCTCACAGTCTTTGTTTATCTATCTAGATAGAGAATGACTATTGGGACCTTTTGGTGTAATCTCGTATTCATAATTTCTTTGGCCTTCTCCTACTGTTACAGTAATTATAAACTGCACCAATAAAGTTTTAAACTAATTGGTAAACCACTGTTGTTTGTTTGTAAGTCCAGCTACAAAATATTGACACACATTGTGCTAAAGTAGCACACATTTAGCACAAGTGAGGCGATATTTACATTGTCTTACCATATACCATATTATACCTACATACATGTAACAAATAAATACATTTAACTTTGACATTCTCAGAAAACAAAGACTAAAAAATAGTAAACATTTTTAAAATACCCGTAGACCCGTAAGTCACGAAATCCGTAAGTGGCCAGAGGACACGAAAAGCCTCGACCTCAACGTTGCGCCTCGTGGACACGAGTCGAGCAACCACGCGGCGCATGATAAGGAAAGCCGACCCCGTGTTTCGGATAAGACGGAGATAAAAAGAAGACTACCGAACGTCAACAATAACCGAGTCGACTATAATATCGCGAAGTATTCTGTTTCGGTTTTCCACCAAGTTTTCGGCACCAAAGGTGCACCCTAGCTATTCCCGTTTCGGCACTAATAGGTATTTTGTATTGGTTACTACAAATATAAAATACCTATTGGTGCCGAAACAGGAATAGCTTGACTTCTTCAATATCGCAGCTTGACTTATCAATTTTTCAGCAAACGATATCAATTTTATCATGCACAACGAGTCAACATCCGTGACACTGTTCTAAACGAAGTTAATCGGGTAATTGTAAACTCGTCACATTTTCGACATCTCAAATGAAAATGAAACGAAAATTTGACGAGTGTACAATAACCCGTTCCTTCTCTCTTCTTTCCCTTCTCTCTTCTTCTTCTAAATTGACTTCGCGATAGCGCAAAGATAAAAAGAAGACTCCGTACGTCACCAATAACCCAGTGAAGTATAATATCGTAGCTTGACTTATCAATTTCCAGCAAACGATATCAATTTCAGCTGCACAACGAGCCTATTAAGCTCGCGACACTATTCTAAAGAAAGTTTAATCACGTATCGTGCCCACCTCGGCTCCGCGTCGCGTCGCGTCGCGCCGTCGTTAGTTGGTCGTTAAGCTAATAGCCCAGAGCCTGTGACGCGGTGCTCGTCACCGCTTCATCGGATTACAGGATGATATTATACGTACGGCTCTACAGGACTACCCTCCGCCCTCCGCCCGATCCTCCCTTAGTAGCAACAGGAACGACACATTATCTTTACTTGTTTAGTGTAGGTGTAACTGCGATTAGAAATACTTTTGTGATATGTCTGTGATAGACAGAAAGAAATCTTAAAAAGGTCTCTGTTTCTTTAGATTTGTTGTTTTAGCTTTATACAAGTGTATTACACGTGTATAAAGTTCTATAAAGAGATCGTTCTTTTTGACACTGGGCTTACAAATTTCCTAAATGTTCGTTTTTCTTTTCAATTTATTAACAAATAGTGAGTATACCAATAGTTAGTTATAACATTAATTTATTTAAAAACTTTCATACACAAACACACCTAAATGCTATTCACGGTAAAGCGCTTTAAAGCATAGCCACTGAAATCCGGCCGTTTTTTAATTTCAATTCCATTATTCATATCCTAAGCACCATACAGGACGCGCTCTATTCGCGTTTGAATATTTAGATAAATATTTAGCAATACACATTTCAATACATAAAACCATTCATACCTTGTACAGACAAAATTATTTGCCAATCATTTCTAATGGAAAACATAAATTTGAAACGCTCACGATAAAATATGCCCTAAAGGACTAATCCGGTCCCAATTTAACATAACATTGTTGACGTTAAAATATGAAATAATTATGAAAATCAGATAAAGTAACATTTTATGTAGCTAATCTGAGCAGATACAAAGGTCATGTCAATTATTCAGGGACCGGGCTATGGATTAACACACGTTACAGCGAAGGAAGGTTACTTGGGCTTTTTATAACTCTCACAACGAAACGACCTTCTACTTACATATATCTACCTGGTACTAAACGTAATTAAATCGTCTATTTGATTCTGAAAACTTAAATCTCAATCGTATTCAAGTTTTCAGAATCAAATACATAGACGATAATAACGATGTTAGTCATTAAATTATCTATTTTAGGTGGAAAGACATCAGAATGATTTCTCCCGCTCTTGAGCAGAGCGTGAAGGCGTGTCAGGCGTGGCTATTGTTGCCGCGAAGAAACCTGCTGTGTCGCAGTCAACGCAACCAGCAGGTAAAAGGATTGGGGGTAAGCAGAGCGACGAGGATGGCTTCGTAAAGGTAGAGAAGAAGAAGAGAAAGAAGCCTACTAGCCAGAACCAGTGCGGTACCGCGCTGGCAGGACCCAACATGCTGCTGCGTCCAGCAATACCCACGACGCTGCTGTATGTGTCGAGACTACATCATTCCACGAAGGTTGAGGAGATCGTGGAATATGTACGAGTGAAGACGAACTGGTCTTTGAGAGTGGTGCAGTTGGAGTCGCGCCATAACACTAATTTTAAGTCGTTTGTGGTGCGGGTGCCGACTCACCTATTGGAGACCTTCCTCAAAGGAGAGTTTTGGCCGAAGGGTGTTTTGTTTCGACGATTTCGCGGAACGATACCGACATCACAGTGTAACACGACGCCGTCACTTCGTGTGCAATAGTGAAAAATTTGTCAATAGTTTATTTTATTTTATTATGTATTAGTTTATAATTTTTGTAAGATTATTTGTGTATTTTTTCTATGGGCCTTAGATGCCTGACAATAAAGGATATTATTATTATTATTATTATTATTATTAAAACCCACTCCTTGGTTATTTCTTTGCCTTTCCTTCCAGGGCCCCGTGTTTCCCCTTCTGGTTCTCTAAGGTTTTGCTGATATCTTTTTGAGGCGCGCACTACGCGCCTTCGATGACTAGGGCTCGATCCAGATGATTACAGGATGGCCGGAAGACGAGCTACCCATTACTCACCGTCCACAAGTCCACGCCAACGGTGTTCGGAAATCGGGGGCCGCCGATCGCCTCCACGAGGACACGGCCGTGCACCCAAGCGGGTCACATCTCTACCGTGTGCTCTACCTCGTCCTCCAGGCGCTATGTAAATAGACTTAAGAATTTTTAATGTTTCTCACAATCTTTTTTCATCTAAAAACCTTTCAAGCTCTGGTATCAAATTAAGATTTATCAAGTTTATACAGACTTCTTAATTCTCAATTCAGAAGTGTTAATTTCAATAATACCATACAAGTTTAAAATTCGAACGGTTTTCTTCAGATCAGAAGGTCGGTACAGCAACAATGATAGGCTAAGTTGACAAACAATTTATCTTCTTCCTCATTTGAGGGTCACAATTCGATCTTCGTTGCTAAGCGACGCTGCCGAGATAAAACTTCAAGGAACAGTCTGTTCGTACCTCGAGCTGTGTCGTCACGAGGAAATTTATTACAGTCGTTTCGACCAGTTTAAATGTTAAAAGTACGTAAAATTGTATGTACTTACATAGTGTGTAAAACTGCATCAACATTAGAAACGGTAATGTTTTCTGAGCTAACGTCTTAACATGCTATTTCTTCTTCGAAGAGAAGATAGTGCTATACCAAATTAGGGATTAACTTATCTAGTAGTTTTGGCAGACAACAGGTCGTCATCATCTACCTAGCCTTTTCCTAACTATTGGGGTCGGCTTCCAGTCAAGCCGGATCTACTTAATACCAGCATTTTACGAGGAGCGGCTGCATACCAGACCTCCACAACGCACTAACTGAGGTAACACGGGAATTCATGGAAAGACTGGATTCAGATTTATTGGCAGAAAATAGGTAGCATTCAAATAAAGCTTAATATTTCAATCATGATAACTAAAACCATCCAAAATAAATCATATAAAAACCAAGCATTATAAAGTAACGAATTTAGGTTGCTATATAACACACCTTTGTTCCCTGTTACCTGTCAAAGACACCATAGCTGAAACTTCAAAGTAGAACATTACTCCTACCCGTGTTGGGGACATACGCTGACAAGCCAGCCGCTTTTTTGAAATTACGAAAGCCTGGTAGCCATGGGCTATAAAAAATACATTTTGGGGTATTTAATCTATCACACACCCGCGAAACGAGACACAATAGTAAAGCAATAACAGCGCGGTCTCATAGGACCGGTTGGGGATTCAAACATTAAAGACACTTTTTATGCTATTCCATATGGTCAACCTGTATATACACCGATTTAGACGATATAGCAAATATCGTCTAAATCGGTGTAGCCGTTTCAATGTGTAACAAACATACATGTCTAGATACAAATTTTCATCGTTACAATACTCGTATTTGTGTGATTCAGATACTTTATTACTGTTAAAATACTATAAACGCAGCACTAAAATTCATCCTCAGTTGTTACAGTGAAGGAATCCTTGATCAGAGACCCGAAATCGTTAGCGAAGCATGTAACACATTACACTCAAATGGATCGAAGATCTGAAGATATGTGGAAATGTGGCGAGAATTGAGCGAAGACACGCTTTAGAAGCTGAAAGCACATTTACAGATTAATTGAAACTTGCAACTTTATTATGTGAAACCATAGATTAAAAAATTTAAAGCATTTATATAAATTAAACCATTTACAGGCGCTTTTGAAAGGTCAAGAAGTCGGTCTGTCAGAAAAAATTATGCATATTCTAAAGCATAGTTTTCTATGGAAAAGAATGTGCTAGAAACAACATGGCTACTCTTTTCAATCATATTGTGTACGTATTACAAAGGAGAATGTTTTTTTTTGGGTCCAAAAAAATAAAAGTATGACACCGAACTTGCTACATGGTTAGTTTTAAAGATCATCTCAAATATAATATTTTATTGTAAAGAAACAAAAAAATCTGTCCTGCAGAAATCGAGATGTAAACCAATAATTAGTCCTTAGAAAACGATATTACGGTTTTTTTTATAAGTAAAAAATAAATGTAACTCGTAAACTTCAGGTTCGATTTTCTTGCGTCTTTGCACACATAGTAAATTCAAAAGAATGAGTCGACCCACAATGGGTTCATGCCTGGGGAGCGCAGATTTTTTTTTTTGGACCAGGGCGCATAGTAAAAAAATCTTCTTCATTCTCCTTTCTCGATAACATATTTCTTGTCGCTACTATTTTGTGAAAACAGTGAAAAACAAATCAAACATAGGTATTGAAATAAACAACTGGCAGCTAAGGGATGACCAGCCTCAACTGACAGCGCCTGTTCATGGACATGACGCGTATATCAGCACCAGCTTGTTCATGGACATGACGCGTATATCAGTACCACTCAGTTCACAATAAGCGTCACTAATGTGTCTATAATATCATGCGATATCTGTGTGAGACAGAGCGAGCCGTAATCCAACACACGGCCCTATTTAATGTCGTCGCTTAATTATAATACATTAGTGATAATTTCAGAACTTATTCCTAATTATCCATGTTACCTTTCACACAATTCATTCATCTTTTCTTCAAATATTTATAAATCATATTTTTTTTGCCTCAGTTCCATGTCAAATTGGTCATCTTTCTCATCTGCGTCGCAATTTACTTGGGAGTAGCTTCTTCTTCTTTAGCGTCTTTAGGCGTATTTGCGTGAAAGTAGATAATGAATAGATTATATATTACTCAGTGAAGAGATAACTTTCTAATGGTGAAAGAATTTTTGAAAGAAGTCCAGTAGTTTTTGAATTAAAATATCATAACAAGATGCAAAAATTTTCTTTCTTTTATTTTTCTTAATATTAGTTTAGAAAAACGTAACATACACACAGGTTCTCCTCAGTCATATTTCTTTACAACTCAACCTCTCAGCAGTCACAATCACCCCATTTTTAGGCATAAATCGTCTTGCACACAGTCCATCCATAGTGTCTTTGTCCGTACCCTTCTCTTATAGCCATCTACATTCTTACAACCGTGTCAAATTAACCTCTTTAAGAAAATGCTTCACATTTATATTGTTACACAATTTTCACAATAGTAAATCGTCCCGTATTAGTTGGCTGCCTCCGCACACTCGCCGCAACCGTCAGTGGTGCCAACCATGTGCTAAAATGTCCCACAGCTTTCACGATACGACATAAATCGAGCTGTTTGCGAGTGCCTCTATTATTCCCTTAATTAGAATAATTTCTGCGTGATATTAGTGTTTAGTTAACTAATTTTGAACAACTTACCGAGTATATAAACTTATGCGTTTAGTCTCTGTAGCATTAGAGGAATCCTTAAGTGACTAGACTAGAGTGATCTATCTTGTACTCGTAAGTCTAGTATGTGCCACTCCTGGATAAAGGTATCTCGTTTTCCACCCGATTATCGTCTACCTAGTGTCACTAGGCTGTATCTCACGGTGCGTGAACTGTGATAGCTAGACAGTTGAAATCTTCACACATGATGTATTTCGTTCCCGCTTTATCAACAAATACTAAAAACAGAATAA
Organism: Mythimna separata; assembly: GCA_030763345.1. NCBI lineage: Eukaryota > Metazoa > Arthropoda > Insecta > Lepidoptera > Noctuidae > Mythimna > Mythimna separata. The sequence goes on along the minus strand of CM061167.1, from coordinate 11,032,543 downwards.
TATAATAAGTGGAGCTCCCATATAATAAGCATAATTTTTTGGTCGTTATTTTGCTACAGGCAGTATGGAACCCTTAACCAGTTTTTTTTTATCAATGACAGAAAATTAACCGATGTAATTTTCCTGATTAACCGATATGGACATTGTAGGAAATCCAAAATACTGACATTTTATTATTCCAAAATCATTATATAGCCAAATTTTCCAAACCCTCGTATTGTAGTTAGTACGGGGTGCATTTAAAGCGCCTCGTCAGATGAGAACTTGCGGACGTCCGGCGCACGCTGTCAGTTTCACCTACTTTACTAGTTCATTGGCCAATCTTTCAACCGTGTACTAGTTTAGGAAAGTATTGAGGTGACTGTTATTTCAGGAAAACTACTAGAATTTTCAGAAAATATCTTTTCCGAACTAGGTATCGTTCGATGAATGAAAGCAATTTCAGATTTTTTCTTTTACTTGGTACAAGGTACATTTAGGTGCTCTATACTGGCATATACTTCTGAACCTGATACCTTCAAGGATTATTTGTACCAGCCAACAATCTGTTTATCTAGTTTGATGACGTACAAAGAGTAAAATGTCTGTACACATTCTGTATGTACATTATATGTACTACTCGTACAACAGACGATCTTCGTGTAAATGTTCCACATACACAGCCCCAGGGACTTTATTATTTTGCTTTATACTTCAATGAAACCACTAATACGAAGAAAATCTTTATTAAGTTCATAAATAGGAGATTACATTCAGCAGGACGTTCAGTTTAGTGCATGCGAAAATCTAAACATAATATCTTAGGTCTACGACATGTATCTTCTAAAATAAGGCTGACAAAAGCTGAGAAAAAATTACTTTTATTTTAAGATACCTGCCTACATTGTCATTCGCATCCTCACGATTTACTGGCCAGAGACCGTATCTAAGGTAGAGCTGTTGGAGAAATGCCACGAAAGCCCGATCGACCACCAGATCTAACGCCGTAAGCAGAGATGCATTGGTCACACAATTAGGAGGAATTCCGGTCATATACCCAAACAGGCATTGGACTGGAATCCTCAAAAGAAAAGGAAGCGTGGCTGTCCACGCAAATCTGGCGACGAACCGTGATGGTAGAAACAATGGGCATCGGACTGACATGGAACGTAGTCAAGCATAAAGCTCAAGACCGGCCACGAAGAGTGTCTACAGTCGAGGCCCTTTGCCCCAGCTAGGGGACACAGAATTTTAAGTCAAACTGTACATTGTCTATCAGGACTCCTTTGAGACGCCTTTACAGTGAAGAATTTCTGATGGATTTTGCTAGGGAAACGAGATCCATATATACCTCATTGTCACCTGACCGCACTTTGATATACTCTAAGCGCCTAGCGCGCGGTGCAGCCAGTTACGAACATTAAGTTCTCTTCTGCACGCTACTTCTTCCTTTTGCAGCTTTCCTATATAGGCAGATTATATATCGTCAATCAAAATCAATTGCATGTCCCTCCTCTTGCAGAGGAGAAACGCTCCTCTGAAGGTCGTGACCTCGGTGAATCAGTTTTTTTTGGACTATGTGTCGCCATGTTGTCCTATCTTCAGCGATGTGAATGGCGTCGCAAGCTGTGATCCCTAGTGTAGCACGGATTTGGTTTGTCCAACGTATCAGACTCTTCCCTCTGGGTCTTTTGAAATCTATTTTCTCTCTTAGAAGTAGCTTTTCGAGGTTTTCAACTTTCTTTCTGGCAATCAAAAATCCTTCATTGGCATATGGTAGTGAGTCAAATGGGAAACTTTAGTTCGACTATTATGGAGTCGTTGGTCCGATGCTCCGTCCTCGTCAATCCGGCAACGATCAGCTTTTCTAAGGGTCCAGATCTCTGTTCTACATAGAAAGATGGAGAAAATAAGGGTGGTGACGAGCCTTCTCTTGGTCCTACGCTAGATGTTCAATCTTGCACTGATATGATGCTCTTTGCAATCCCAAAAAGTCTTCGTAGGTATATCCTGCTCACATGACCCATTGTTTGTTATGGTAGAGTCCAGACAAACCCGTTTACTGTGTCCAGGTTTAGTATGCCAGACAGAGCAAGAGATTTGCTTCGGTTCACAAACATAACTTTTAACCCTGTTTTTATGGAGCCCTATCTCTTTGCTGATCCGCTCTAGTCTTGTCAACAGCACAGACATCTCATCTTCACTAGCCGCAAAAAGTGTGGTGTCGTCAGCAAAGCACAGGTTGGTAATCTTTGCACCGCCAATCGTGATCGTGATTCCATCCTCCCAGTCTACGTGCGACTGCGTGTAGTATGCCATAAAGAGCTGTCACCATTATTGGTGATTACCACCAGGGCCTGTGGCTGTCAGAGCTGCGGGTTGCTTAGAAGAGTTACCGAGTTTCTAGATCGCCAAGTGCAACTGAAGGAAGACGGATGAGTTTTAGTTTGTAAAATTATGATACTCTCACTCCATCTGGAACTTCTTCTTTCTGCCCTTATCCCGTGTTACTTGAGGTCGGCGCAACATGTTCTTTTTCTTCGTTTTATCGCTCCATCTAGAGCCTGCTCTCTTATTATTCTGTTATTTCATGATTTGCCAAATACAATAGACGACAAGCTAGCGAGGTCACTCCATCTTACAACACTTGGCGCCCGCGATAGTCACTTCAGTGTGAACACAAATCCGCGCTCGCTGTAGTACCCGCGCAGGCTCCTCACACTGCCTTGTCTTATGTCTTGCGGTATACAACTATTTAGGTCATATTTTCCAACATTATTTTGGTAAATTTGGTTTCTTTATTTTCGTGTACAAATGCTTTATCTATCAATCCGTCTACCTGGTCTACTCAAAGTGATTCATAGCTCTTTTGACAGGGTAATTTTTATTTCCGTCTGCTTTTTAAGATACAGTTCGCACCCTCGTTTTTATCTGTGTTACTTATACAAGTTCGTATTGTTGTATTTCTGTATGATTTTGTGTTATAAAGATGTTTTAAATGAGGCATTGTGCTTTAAGCATCGTACTTTGCTTCAATATCACCCGACGTGCTCAATTTTGGCTGATGAATAGGTCTAGTAATCCTTTAATTTTTTTTTTATTTAGCCTTCCCTACCCACAGTAGAGCATCCTCCATAAAGTAAGGGATAGGTTCTACATGTAATGGTTATTTTTTTATATATTTTTCGCGAACTCATAGAACTCTGTCTCCCGTTTTAATGTTAGTCTAGCAGTTTGAATATTTTTTGCTGTCCACCCAAATGTCCTTTCTTTGGTACTTTTTACTAGACAAGGTGTTAAGATCCTTAGTAGTCTTGAGTTGAGCTACACGACTACCAACAAATGCTTGCTCTGACTGGACAGGTTCACTGAAATCTATGTGGTTCTTTCTTCAAAACACCATATGAGACACTAATCTGCATGGTTCTCTCATTATTTAACCATTACATGTTTGCTGTATGTACTTTAAGTTTTGACCTCTGAGTGAGTTTCGGTGTTTTTCTCAGAGTAGTCAGTCAAGGGAGCACCGGCCTCATGTAATTTAAACTGACGAAAAAGTTGACGAGTAAAAGTGTTTTTTAAAACCTATTTGCTTAGTAAATACCAGTTATCACGATGTTATATCATTATATTACTATGGTCGACAAACTTGCGTGCCTGAATACAGTTTAGCATTAATGTTCATTAGATATTATATTTTTAGGTGTTCGTCTTTTTTCAGCTTTTGTCTGCCATTCTGTAAATCTGATTATATGGAACATCAAACATGTAGTTAATGATTACATTTAAAAATCGATTATATCAGACATTAATACAAATGAGAAGGTATCTTATATGATCGATACCTTCCTACTTAGATTATAGTTTCTTACATAACTAGAGATATTTAATACCTAGAGATATTTAATACTAATCCCGTCTAAGGACGGACACCGAGTGGTTACAGCTACCGGATATTTTTTTGTTTATTTTTTTTTGTGTTTTTATCGATAATTGGGTAAACATTGATATAATATGAGTAGCTGGAATAAAAGTCACAGCTTGGTAGGTACAGAACCATCTTACTAATCTTCCACCCCGCAATTTTTATTGAGAAAAAAAAATAATACGATTTAATCGAAAGTCTAAGGGTATTTGGAATCTCAAATCTCACCATTATGTTATAGTAGGCCCCGTTTAACTCGATCCGTTTATTTCCCTACACTTATATAAATCATCGATATTTTCCTGTTATTTGACTGTCATCATCATTGATGCAGATCATTATCCATAATGTTCTTAATAAAATAAAATTGTATCGTCCTCTAAACCTAATAAAGCCCCCACATAAACACAATACTTTTCTCACCTCCCCCCCCTCTTTTCCCCATCTACCCAATAATATTTTTTGTCAAAAATTTCTTAGATTTATTGCTTCTTTGTCCCCTTTCCGAGATAACAAGTTGAGTCGCCCTCATGTCTGGCCTTACTCGCAAAAAACCTGCTAGCGCTCGGAATGCCTATCAAGAACCTCACCTAACGGCGGTGGTCGTACTCTACTTCACATACGTATTTATTTTAACCATCCTTTCTTAACTCCTACCCGTAAAGTTACGGCTTAGTAATAAAATTAAAAATAACTTTATAACAATTTTCAAAGAAATTTCATAACAACTGAGTAGGTACGTCGGTTAACCATTATATAAAGCTACGTTCAGAGGGCCGCGAACGTAACGAGTAATGTAACATATAATGTTAAGTGAATCGAATCGTTTGTATGACGAACGAGTTCGTGCCGAATACTCTAAGAATCCTCTATTTTGGTAACTTTCTCTGTTTCCTTTCGATTTCTTTCGGATAAACCAATAAATTTTCACTCCTTTGTTGCTATTACCAGAGGTGCTATATTCGTTTTTACGATAGTTTTGTCGATACGATTTCAAATAAACGGCTTATTTATATACTTGTTTTTATGCTTTCTACTTCCCGTTATTGCCCTCTACCTGATGGTACATGCCCTAAACAATTTAGTAAGTGAGCATTATCACTGCCGTAAAATATCTTTTTTATATAATGGCTAACAGAGCAACGTGTACTAGTTATTACGAAAATTAAATTGATTTTTGGAATTCCGCAGACTTCTATTGTATTTTTATATTTTAATTTCACTTCATAGTATTTGAGAATAAACTGACAGATGCTTTTCGAATAATCTGTTAAGAAAACAAATGAGGTTGGAGTCTCTGGAATGTGCAAGAAGCGGTGGTCTTTGATGATGATAATTTGGTAACCGCGATAAATTGTTGAGTGTGGCGGTGACATAGCTCCGCGCTCACATGGAGGCAGCGGTATGCCGCGGGTGCCTCCGGGAGGGCCGCAAAAACTGAGGATGGATCAGAGGGAGCTACGCCCTATCAATAAATTATATGAACACCCAAAACCGTGCACTCATAGAATTTACATACACGACTTCACCTTAACTCTCTGCACACTCCTCAAACTACTTTGACAGTTATAAAAGTCGTTATTCAACGATCATAATCATAGAATAGATATTAGTAATTACTGAAGAGTTAGCATCAATTAGGCACGCTCTTGTTAATACCATTTTATAAGCGTTGCCAATTAACTATATTATCTTAGAATACCTTCTTAAAAGCCAAATGATGCTTAAGTCTGATACTTCTTATCTCAACAGTCTATAATGATCTTTTAATTAGTAGCAGTAATTAATAACCAACTGAATAAAATATCAAGAAGAACAGTTTACTATGAAAAATAGATGTTATCTTTGAAGCGTTAATCAAACCTATTAGCAAGTGTTCTAATTTCATTAAGTCCCAGTTTATTGGTGAAAAAATCAGTATTTTAAACCTTAATCTTGTTGGGTGGAAGACTGGCAGATGACACGGATCAGAAGTGAGACAATATTTATGAACTATCGGCTATTACACATATTTTTTTGTATAATTAAACATCAAAATGGTTAAGTATAGGCAAGGTCAATTAACGCGTCACTGAGATTTTTTATCGATGTTCAGTGGAGGAAACTATGATTAGCGAGGTTGAAAGTTATTGACCCCTTGTGATTATGGAAACTGTGACATCTCAAGGATATCAAGGTTTTAGTCTTCAGTATAAAACCAAAGCTCTCCCCGTGTTTGTCCATCAACTCTCACTGTACCCGTGCGGTGGGTCATAGCCCACTTTTTCCCAGTGCCCCTATAGTGGGTACATCACATTATTAAGCTGATTATTCTTGTGTTATCCCCGTGAAGTGTGAACCAACCTCTCTTGTGTTACATTCTATTGTTACGATTATGATTTATTGGTATTATATGAGATTATATTAAGTGGTTCTTACTGACTAAGCCCTTAACCTAAGACATGAATTTTGTCATATTGGTATTCAATTCGGATGAAATACTAGTTACCATTACATATATACCAGCCTAATGTGTTGATTTTCATCGATGCGATTACATCAAGATGGAGAAACTCCAATAGCCAAACGGATATGTAATTTTATCACAAGATAGATAGACAACCATTTCAATAGGTTCAGTAACTCATTACACATAATAATACACTTAGAAATAAATTTTAAAAGCGAACTGATCGCTAGTTAAAGCATATCAATTAAACATTAATCCTCTACAAACACACAATTATAATTAAACATCAATCGATTATATGTTACTAGGGTAACAGAAATAGACAGATAATATGTTTAACTTACTACTCAACATCCTTGTATGTACAGCCATCTCAAAAGAAATACAGTTTCGAACACTCCGACAAGCTTATAAATTAATGTTCCAATAAATAAGTATTTAAGAACTAAGGGGTTTTCACTCCCCACGTTAGTCTAATTGGTGTTGCTCTTACAGTGAACATTTCTTGTATGTACATCTTAATGATTAACATTTATTAGCATAAGCAATACAGATTTTGTTGGTAGCAGAAGTTACCGACAACGTTTCAGCTCTAAACCCTTTGTGGAACATATAGACACGTACCAGGAGTGGGTGCTAGCCCTCACTCGCGACTTCGTCCGCGTGGTCAGTGGTTTTGGTCCCCTTACACTTTATAAGTCGTATTTCTAAAGTTTATTTTTAGAAATAACCCGTTTGTCTCATAAATGAGGTATAACTTGATGTTCGCAGTTAAAAATGCAAGGAAACAGTTGATAACTTCAATGGTTTTGTTCGTCGCTTCCTCGATGTATTTGCTGTGTAGCTAGATCATCAGATCCACAAAGGTTTCATCTTCCCATTTCGCTCTGACCCATCATCAACAGTGTCTAAGAGTTATCTATGTTTTTTGCAGCATATACCTAAGTACTGCTGCAAGGGACCCTTAAGATGGTAAGCAGGCTGATGGCCCACTGTGTGGAAAGTGGTAATACCATGCAAAAAAACCTGCAACACTGGTGGCATTCTTAGACAGTTGGTAATGTCTTGTGTGCCCGTAATTTCTTCAGCGACCATACCTTTGCGACCGGAATACAGCTCAAAGCTGTTTTGGTGGTACAAATGGGTATGGTGGTAGTACTGCCCTGTCCGAGCCCTTTCACGTGAGACTCTACTACCTACTACGATGTTAAACTTGGTGCCTTAGACGCTAACTAGTATTGCAGGTCTTTATTTTCAGACAGAGGGATGTGATGTGGGCCTGGTCGGATTAAATTTTGATCAATAACTTGAGGATATTTGTTTTATGCGGGACTATGTCTTACAAATAGTTGTCCCGGGGTATGAGTGTCTTGTATATGAAAATTTGCATTAAGTCTGTTAAGTAAGTGTTTGTTTTTTTTATGGTATTAAGTCCGTCTTTGTATATTGCTTTGCATAAAGACTAAATAAATCAATTTAAATGTTACACAGAATTAATTTCTAGTGTAGCTTTAATGCTTCATAAAGGTCTATGACACCTATCCTACTAATACCGAGGTGTTATCACAATTCTACAATTTCCCCCCTCTCCTCTCTTGTCATCGCTCTCTGCTATTACAAAATCTGTATATGATTATGACCAACTGTATGAACATGAAACGATAATGATTCATATGGATGTGAAATTATGAATAACCATTCCAGTTTCATATTTACAAACAATCGTGTCCCTTTGTCGACTCATCCATACTTTCATACATGAAGTCGATTATGTAGCGGACGTTTCGTGACACATGGCATTGTTCCTCGGAGTTAGGCTCGACTTCAGCAGCGGTAGCACACAGCCTGACGTGAGAACGGTGACTCAACTATATGTAGGCAAAAACCAGACAAAACACGAACATAAGGAACGACCAAATAACTAACTCTCCTGTTCTAATCTGCAGATTGAAATCGTTCTTTATATCTAGGTGTATGTACATTATAATCGATTGTGGCGACTGTTTAATATGTCTTTTATTTACCTACGTCAGAAAAATATATGTCTCTTTGGCTATGTACAACTAAATGCTAATTGGTGTTATCCTCACAGAGGCAGCGGCTTGGTGCGCGCTGCCCAGAACTGAACTGAAACTTACACTATACTTGTAAGAATATTTCGAGATAAATTCAATCTATTGCGATCCTTTAGAGATGTGCATTTAAGTGACAAGTTGATTTTTATGTGACAATTTGTTTTCGCACAGAGTCTACGTTTGGACGTAGACTTCCGTTGTTGGCAATGGAAAAACGCCTGAAATGGTGATAACGACTTTAATTTAATATCTTCACAATTGATATTTAACGAATTAAAAAGGTCAAAAAGAATGGGTTCCAATCAAATTTGAATTTTTTGTCAGGCTCGATATTGAGTTTACTGTTATAAAGAAAATTATCTCGAATTATAAATTCAAGTACATATCTCTCTTAGATATCCGTTGAACTCAAAGAAAATTTAACCTATGTTTTTTTTTATTTTGTTTTTTTGTGTAACGATGTCATATTCTCTATTAATTGTGGTTATGATGTAACAAAATTTGGACATTCGCTTCTAAAACATACCTATAGGAGAACATAATTTTCTTTTAAGATAATTGTTTCAACAAAATATTGGCCGATATAATTTATTTTGTCTTTAGCAGTATTACCATGCCAGCTTTTGGTTAATTACTGTATTGCATGAGAATCTGTAAATACGTGTGTGCCAATCGAAGAGGCCGAACCAGAATGATTAAGTAGGTAAACTAATGAGTCTCTCATCCATCCACATACATTCAGAAAAGACAGATCTAACAACATAACTATAGCTAAAAATAAAACTCAAGTAAATTAAACTCCTTAAAAACTATTACTATTTTTCCCTTGGTTGGCCCAAGAGAAATATCATAAGAAACACGCAGAGCCAAAATGTCGATATATTCAATAAAATCTATTTTTTTTTTTCTTAAATTAACATGCACAACACAATACTAGCTAGAATAAATAAGACAAACCTAATTAGTGTTCTCGAAGAGACCTCGAATATCTACTAAACATTTAACTAAGATCTAAAATAGATAAACTAAGTTTGTACAGAGAGACAAACGATCAAATATTACCATATTGGATCCTCATTGCCAAATGCCATTCTGAATTCAATTCAAATTAGAAAAATAGATTAATTAGGCCACAGTAATAAATTACTATAATGTTGATTGGTTAAACTGTAACACAATTATCTAACTATGTAAGCTCTTTTTGAACACCTTGGTTGTAACCAATCGACACATAGCAACATTTCTATCGAGCTTTCTGCAGCTAATAATTACGGAACGGTTAACTAATCCATTTGTAGGATTCTTCCATTCTCCAGTTAGCATAGAAGTTAACAATTAGTTACAAGTCTGTTGTTGTACAGAACAAAAGGCTAATTTCAGCTTGAACCGTACATAATGTTTTCCAGTACGATTCACAGAGTGAATGGTGGCTTCCCCTCTTATGTCAGGACGATCATTTTGTCACAAAGATACTTTTTCTTTTTTTTATTCAGACCCGAAAGATACTTTGATGGTCATAACAAATGAAGATCCCAATATGATAATACTTGCCACAAAGTAACCTACGATTAAGAAGAAAAAACTCGTCGGAGTGTTTCCATAAACCATCGAACTGTTTTGTATATTAACGTAATAATACTGTACTAATACTAATAATATGTTACGTATGAACAGTTTCGTGACTGCGCTGTTTCCAAATATATCTATTTAGATGTTTCATTAGACTTTCTTTTATAGTGTGTGAACATGCCAGGGTAGTGTGCGGTGGTGCTTATGTACACCCGCCTAGCCGCCGGCCGTTTTTCTGACTATTAGTTACCCTTAATCATTATTTACACCTACAAATACTTTAGCTCACCGAGTATTTACAACAAAAATATTTTTTTTGATCTTATTATTTTTGGTAACTATGTATATACAAAAGTAAGACTTACATATACTCAAAAATATGACAAAATCCTTTTAGTTCAAATTGCCAATCGATAGACTAATAATATTTTAACAAAATTTCAGGTGCTCGTGTTCAAGGGACGGCGACAGATTTTGTAAAGATATGGTAATATTATCTAAATTATGAGAAAAATTTAAATTTTTCCTATTATACTGTTTACTTACTTGAAGTTGTGGGCGAAGACGATCCACGATTTCCACTGAAATAACTGAAATTACAATGTCACTCTGATTTTGATGACACATTATGTATTTAAATGAATTATGTTTTTTTTTACTCTAAAGGAAATATAATATAGTCAAAGACTGCCGCTGTCCATTAAAATAACAAGTTATAATAATTTTATAAATTTGGTATTGATATAGATTCTCTTTGGCACTATGCCATTATATTAATACAAATCTGTACAATTAATTTTTAACATCACATAGATTTTTACATTCTACCTAAATGAGCATTTTTATAAGCAGCAAAATAACTAAAGTAGAGTTGCCGTCTGAGTATCAGATAATTTGATTATCCTATATTTATAAATTTGGTATATGGGGTAATCAATGTGTATAAACTATAAGAATTTAGTTTCACAAACCGTTGTGTTTGGGACTCCACGTCGCAAACTCCTGTAAAATTTATGTTTGTTCGATTACTTGCGGAATAGTCCAATGAAATAACCGTGTCACAGCCGAATTGCTCATTTACCCGTTTAACAAAAACTTAACCTTTTACAAAAGCCGTAGCTGTATTGTTTTACTTCGCATTCACAATAAAGGACATTTTTCGTCCCTGGACTGGGTCGTCCGGACAAAAAAGTTTTTCCCTAAAGAGATGCAGTATAACAACTCCTTTATGAATTTAGTTCCTTCTTTTGGCGAATGCCATCGCTAAACGCACGAAAATAGGTCAAAAATTCGCGGAACGCCAGTGAAGGGGAGTATTAGGAAAAGTAAAATGCCTACCCTTATCTTCTTTGTAATGGCAGAGATAGCTTCACTTCTTGTACGACGTCAATATAAGTTCTTATTTTCGATCCAGGATGTAATAGGCATCAGCCGTAAAACTTCGCGAACTATTGTATATTTACTTTGCACGGCATATGTAAGAGAGCTTTGAATGGCAATGTGACTAGTTGTTTAATCGGCAGACGCGCAAAATCACAAGCTACTAAATCTGAAATATAGATTTTAATCGAAAACTGTCAATTTGGCTGTAACCTTGTTAACGTAAATAAGCAATTTACAATGCAAAAGTATTCGTACGGACCCAAATAATAATTTAGCTTCTCCTAAAGTATTTATAGCTACGCTAACATCTATTCCTGTTTCAGGTAAAGTCTTTATACTTATATATACAATAAAATTTTCGTTTGTAGAAAAATATCGTTTTGGTAATTTCATAGACGAGGCCTAACTAGTCAAAATACAAATCATATAAGAAGTAGAGATAGAAATACTTAATAAACACTTCAAAGTTCAATTCTTTGGCTTTACACAAGATCGTCTTCATAGTCGAACTCGTATCACATGTCGTTTGAGACGCACTCCATGACGGGCGGCGGCGCGGCGTGGGCGACGTGAGGGGCGTGAGCGGCGTGGGTGGCGTGAGCGGTGGCGGGTCGGAAGTAGTGGCGGTGCGCGGCGTCGCAGCGGTGCGCGGAGATGGAGGCCAGCGGCAGCGGCAGCTCGAGCGAGGCGCAGTGCGCGGCGTGGTGCGCGTGCGGCGCGCGGCGCGGCGCCGGCGAGCGGGCGCGACGTTAGCTGCCCTTGGGCACCAGGTGGTAGGGCGCGTGGATGGTGGCCACGCTGCCCAGCTCCGTGCGGCCCAGCAGCTCGTCGGGGTGCTCGTGCTCGTGCTCGCGCCGCTTCTCCTCGTTGGTGTAGTAGTGCGCGGCGCGGCGGCGCGTGCAGCACAGCGCGCCCGCCACGGCCGCCAGCACGGCCACGCACAGCAGCATCAGCCCCGCGATCACGCTCATCTGCGCCTCGTGCGTCGTGGGGCACGGGTCTAGCCGGTCGAACGACATGTCGGAGAAGCTCACGCCTCGCAGACGCATGGGCGAGTAACACTTGAGGTGTCGCAGTGTTGCGTTGAGCACGGTCGTCGTCATGTACACGAGCATGGTCCCCGCCGAGCACTGGTCGCAGCGCCACGTGTTTTTTGCCAAGTTCACCTGAGCAATGGCTTCCAGTCGTTGCAAATCTAGCTCAGTTAGCGTTTGTAACTTGTTATGCGATATATCTAATCTCTGTAAAAACTTTGTCTTTGTTAGAAGTTTGTATGGAAAGTTAGTTAATTTATTCCAAGATATATCTAACGCTACAAGATGTTCGTTGTAAGTAAAAAAATTCGGTGGTATATCCGTTAGTGACAGATTCGCCAGACCAACGCCGTGAATTTCTGGTAGTATCTGAAGTAGTATGGCTATTTCATTCAGGACTAAGTTGTTTCCGCTGAAGTTGATAGTTTTCAGGCAATCCACGACTGGTGCGAATGTTTGTAGATGGAACCGGTCTATTTTGTTGTGGCTGATGTCGAGGTGCGTGAGGTTGGTGAGGTTGGCGAGCGCGGCGGGCGCCAGCAGCGCGAGCCGGTTGCGCGCCAGCGACAGCACGCGCAGCTCGCGGTTGCGCCCGAACATGTGGTCCACGATCACCGACAACTGGTTGCCGTCCAGCTTCAACTTTTTAAGTCTCTTGAGGCTTATAAACTCGTCTGAAGTCAGATATTTGAATTGGTTCTCGCCCAGGTCCAGTTCTTCCAAGTTAGAAGCCAAATGGTAGATTTGTGTGTTAACCCGTCTCAGGAGGCACCCCCTACATTTAAAGACGCGTAGGTGTTGAATGTCCTTAAACACTTCAGGGTTTAGTTCCGTAAGAGGGTTATCGCTCAGGTCCAAAGTTATTAATTTCGCCAACATTCTGAATAGTCGCGGCACCAATGTAGTAATTTCGTTATTTGACAAAGTTAATGTTCGCAGTGAAGTTAAATGTCTGAAGGTTTCGCTCGGCATTTGTTCTATGTTATTGTGATCGAGGTACAAGTCGGTGAGATTTATGAGACCTCGAAAGTTGTCCGCGCCGATGCTGGTGAGGTTATTGTGAGTGAGGTTTATTAACCTGAGGTTTTGGAGGCCCCAGAACGAATATTGTCCGATAGATGGGACGTTGGAGTTGACGATGTGGAGTTCTCGGAGGTTGACGAATGGGGTGGGTTGTGTGAAGATGGGGCCGATGGTGAGTTCGTTCTGTTTGTCGGGGGGTGCATCGATGATGATGATGTGCGCGCTGCGGTCGATGTAGTCAACGGGCACGGCGCGCATGAGGCCGCGCGTGCACGACACGCGCACGGCCGCGCCCGCCTCCGGGTCGAAGGTGCTGCGGCACGAGCACTCCTCGGGGCAGGTGACCTCGGCGCCGCTGCAGCTCAACATCACCGCCGTCGAGGACCACAGCAGGAACAGCAGTTGGCAGCTTGTGTTTCTGTAACAAAAGAAAACATGTGTAAAAATAGCGCTATACCTACAATAAATTTCGCACTGAAACTGAAATAAAAAAAGTGACGTTTCAAAGGAAACCTATTAAGAAAGGAGTGGTGTCGAACGGTTGAAATTAAATATTAAAACACAAAAGAAAAGTAAAGTTAAGCCGTAATATTGACACATTTTCCATAGAACTAGTTAAAGTTAAATCGCACAATCATTTCATACGCAAACCAATGTATTTTCAGGCGTGCAGTTATTAAAATCGCATTGGCGCCATTTGATTATCCTTTGTCAATTTCCTGTCGCCTGCACTGCTAATGAGAAGGTTACCTAATAACGCTTAAATGTGACGAATGTACAGTACGCAGTCTGTTATTGTTACTGTGAACATTTTTCACCACAGCTACATGACCATTTTGACAATTAAATTGAATCCAATGGCAGGTATCCTTTGTTAATCCAAAATAAACTAAGTTAACTCTGGGCTTATTTAACAGCGATAACTTATGGTTTCCGTCTGAGGGGAGAGAGCTTGTTGAGCGATCCGAGCCTTGGAATGTGCCCTTAATTACCCCCCATAATTTATCGGCAATAAAACTATGTTAAGGTCGTAACAGGTAAAAATATTGTTAATCTGCCCATTAACACGGTAAGTGTAAAAAATGCCCAAGTCCCGTGAACTTGGCACGAGATTACAGTCTTGTGAAATATGTGCTTCGCTTTGTCCGCGGAATCAAAAACCCTGAAAAATAACGGGCAGATAACAAAAGGCTTTTTGACGCGTCGACTAAGCGGCATCCATTAGGTACGTGAATTCCGAAATATTTATTCGCACCTTAATGAAAAAAAGAAATTCCTTTGTTAGTTCCATCATGACCGTGAAGCTTATTTTAATTTCCATTACAAAGATATTATCTGAACTAAGAAGGGTTCATGGTGACTTGGGACAAGAGGGATACATTTGACGGGATTTAGAACGATATTTTTATTCCGCTCTTACATAACTTTTATTCGCAAAGGAAGGGTATTTTATGTACTTAAAGAATCAGTTTGTTAAGCTCTTGGGACCATTATTTAATTAGCTCTTTAGAAAAAAATATCTGAATAAAAGTAGTATTATGTTGTGTACGAGCAAAACCCTTCAACTTGTAAGGTAATGAAACCGTCTATAGTTCTTTTCTATAGCAAATCGTTTCTATAGTTTATAGTGTAGTTATAGAAAATTTGATCCTATAACAGTTAAATTCCGCTGCAATGGTATACGTACCCTGTCTTTTAGGCTTATGAAGGGACGTAGGATGGGACCAACACACAACCTCTATTCAGACAATCGAAATTGTATTTGGGTATAACATAGGTTATTTATTTTAGGATTTTAATTGCTTTATAAAACAGCTGTATTGATTTTAAGATTACACAAACAAAAACATTATCTTTTCGGGGTTATTAAACGGCAAACAGGTGATTTATACCGTAACCGAATCTATTATCCTCATTATGAGCCGCCAGAGGCAGCAAACTTTGTTATTTCGTTGTTGAACAAAGTTGTAAAGTGAACCTCAGTTGTTTTATCAGCTGAATAGAAACATTATCAAACAAACAAACAAGCTGTGTACTACATTCATGACACACAACATTTCATGTCTTCTCGTAAACTGGCTCGTGGACGGCCGTCACTGGAAGATTATTACGATGGTACCTAACTACATATCTAGGTCTCTCAAATCATAAAGCCAAGGGCTAAATATTTTTTAGCTCATCTCACAAACAAAATAACAATTAATTGTTAATCAACTAGCTACTTCATTTAAGAAGCCGTGACTAGATTAAAGTAATTGTAACACAATAACAGACAATTTGCGGGCGGCGACTAGCGCCAGCGCCTAGCGCCAGTAACCGCCAGCCGACAGCCCGGCCCCGGACGTCTCGTGAATATGGATCAGGTATTTAAAAGAGCAGGACATTGCCACTATGTTGTCGAACAATTGAATAAATCCAACCTCCAGACCCAAGGGTTTAACGGGTTACTGGAGCCAGCTTTGAATTCCGTAACAGGCTTATTGTTATTACAATGTCGTTTTTTGAATGTCAAATTCAATATTACCCTCCCTTTATGTAAACACATTCTTTCATAACTCATCTTATTAAACCCTTAATGTTGTCGGGATAACTTAAGCTGGTGTATGCTAATGTTGATGTGAAAGCAGTCACAGAATGTGGCTGTTTAATATGCTGCGCAGGATTCGGCTGACGCTCACAGGATACGTCACGCGAAGCCGATGGCGACCCGTCTCGTTATCTAGAGGCGCACGTTACCCATTACCATCTCTGAATCCACATTACTGCGTGGTATTGCGGTGCCAACATTCATCATATTTATGGCCGCGAAGTCATTTGATACTTTTTCGGAAAATAACACCTCATTTTTTGCGAATAAGTCCACTTTTGTGAGTGTAACCTTACCAACTCTTGTTATTATAAGCGTGGAGGAGCGACTTGTACTTACCTCGTGCCAACTCTGACCTTGACCTTCTATTTTCTTTCCGCCATATCTGCTGGCATTTAGTCGGAGTCGTAAACATTTTGTACGATAACAAACAGCACTTACACAAACATAGTTAGATCGGCATTGTTGTTGCTATAATTTCAAAATAAACAGAACTCTCTTCAGTTTGAACAAACCATTTTAACTTGCGTTAGACTCGAAACTCTTCAAGTAGATTGGTGAAATCTATGAAGCCTTAATTTGAAAACAAATTTTGGGATCTACCTTTTCAATTTACTTAATTTATGACACGATTTTAAGCGCATTAAAATAAATATGAAATGAGTGTAAATATTAAGCTTAATTGGAATTTGTAAATCCTCTGAATGGCATTACGTATCTTTATGGTTTGAAGTTTTTATTTATTTAAACTTCATGTACAGTGGTGGTACATAGGCGAACTTAATGCAACAAGGCATTCTCAATCAACCTTCGGGTTTAAAAAAACAACATGTGGTAGTTTTTGTTGAAGTTGCGTAAATAACAATTGGTTATCAAACAATAGATGAGCAGAACAGTTGAGTTTTAAAGTGTACGGTAGCAAGTGATCATTTGTGTGCTTATGTAATAGATCCATTAGCCAGTAAAGCGAGGATAACGTACTCCGCACACTGATGCTGCGCCAATATTGACGCTGCATTCAATCCGGGCCACTATCAGCCCGTACTATCTCATAGTGAACGCGCGGCGTAAGTATTCCATACATCAGGGATGGTAAACCGATGGCACGCAAACAAAATCTTACTGGCTTTCTTTTTTATGATCGTTTTAGTTTCATATTGTACCGTTTAATTCTATCATTTTTGCTAATACTTCGTTTTCAGGATTATGTAATAAAATGATAAAGAAATATCCAGGTTTTTTGGTTGTATTGTCTTATTTCTTCTTTCTTCCCCTGGGTGAAGCGGCAGGAAGTGTCAGACATTTACTTACTAAAACCGTAAATTGTTCCACCAGTTGCCCTTTGCGTTACACGGCCACGGTTCCTCTTTCGAACCTTCCCGCAGAAATAAGCACTCTTATTAAACAGTGCTATTTTTTGGCTAGTATTTACAGTCACAGCTGGATATTTGAGAGCTGGATGTTCTATTGATTTCAAATTTTTAATTTTATACATAAATAATTAGGTAAAAATTATTTTTATTAAGTTAATTTTGAAAGACACACAGGATCGGTCGTTGTGGCAACGCTTTGGGGGCCCATGTCCAGCAGTGGATGTTTTTCAGCTGAAGTGATGATGATGATGACGTTAAGTTCAATTTTCAGATATCGGCGCCATAAGATTTTAATACAACAAATAATTCATTTCCAAAACTGTTTTCCATCACTAGCGTAGCGGTACATTTGCTAGCGACTGCATTTCCGCGATGTCAGCGAGTAAGTAATTACCTGGGCATCTATCTACTATCATACCTAGGTTCATATCTGGTACTTATATCACCAGTAAGTATCTCATAGCAGCCTACTGCCAATTTTTTTTTTATTTTTTGTTTTCTATCTATAAGACTATGGGGAGATCGAAAGCAACGAAGGAATGGGGTGGGGTTTACTCAGTAAAAGTCTGACACGCCCTCCCTCTCCGACCAAAAGCGGGAGAAGTCATTCTTATGATTCCCCATTTAAAAAAAAATCTCTGAGACTAAAATGACATTTCGTAGGTTGTCAGTGTTGTCACACTTGTCCAAACGCAAAATTAAGAACTATCAACATTATTATTTTAAATTTGACATTTGCCTATGTCAATTTAGTCTCAGAGATAAAAAACAGACTTTAGTTCTACAAAACGTGTTACGTATAAAAAGGCACTCTTGAAATCAAAATCTTGAACTCGAAACTACCAATTTTATAGTATTCATAGTTAGTTTGTTTTTCTATTTTACGAAGGCTCTACGT
Source organism: Mythimna separata (assembly GCA_030763345.1). Classification (NCBI taxonomy): domain Eukaryota; kingdom Metazoa; phylum Arthropoda; class Insecta; order Lepidoptera; family Noctuidae; genus Mythimna; species Mythimna separata. The sequence goes on along the minus strand of CM061167.1, from coordinate 11,014,248 downwards.
TTGTCGGCACGGTTGAGGAAGTGGTTTTGCTACTGCGTGTCGCGGAAAACCGCAGAAATATGTAAGGTCTACAGATAGAGTTATTCCGGGTCTGGTTGTCTTATGTATGTGAGTTTAAACATGTTTGTGATCGCACCCACGAACTAAGATACATGAGTAACTCCTAGGCTAAGTGTACATTTTTTAAAATTGATATCAATATCAATTTTAAAACATGTACACTCAACAATAATCTGTGCTCTAGTCAACTAGAGCACAGATTATTGTAATAGTACAAGTACTAAGGCTTGACTGCGATCGTACCTGATGGTAAGCAGTGATGCAATCGTTGATGGCGAAGCGCATTCGTATTAAGACAGCCTATCAGACCTCCACAACCCACTTACTGGGCAACACGATACGTACTCCTTGCTTTTACAGATACCTTATAAAAAATCGAATTAAAATAGATTTTTATTTATATACCTATCTCATTTTTTTTAAATACCTGTTCATAATACATTGAGAATTTATAATCTCGCGGGATGTATTATAAACTAACGGTAACTAGTACACAATACCTAGGCCTAAGTTACTAGGTACATACCTTTTCCATCTAAATTAATAAAGTGGCTGTCTTCAGAAGCTTTTAACGCTGTCATGTTTTCATCATGATATGTTTACTAAACGTTTTCAGATCGTATCATATTTATTCATGTACGTACTAAGTAACAATATACATAAAGATATCTGTTTTGAGATCAAGATATTATATGACATGCTTATGGCTGAATTTTAGATTTACCCTGTCGCAGAAGGAACTCTAAAAATTTCATCTAATTCATTGATTCCAAGACCAGACTTTTCTCATTACAGTATTCTTACAAGTCTTGTTATTATTTATATTTTATTCACTATTTCACAACAGGCTTCTTCGAACTCTGTGATTAGTATTTCTTTCAACATCGTGGCAAACAAATATTTTAATCTGCTGAGTCTTCGAGAGATATGATGAGGAGCTCGTGGCTAGATAATAACAGCCGCACAGATCGATCTTCAAGGTTAAGCAACGCTTGCCTCGGTTGGTCTGTGGATGGGTGACCATCTTAACATAACGAGTTTCCTCCGTGCCTCGGAAAGCACGTTAAGCCGTTGGTCCCGGCTGTCATTTGGAGATCTTTGGCAGTCGTTACGGATAGTCAGAAGCCAGTAAATCTGACTCCAGTCTTGCCATGAAGTACCGTGTTACCCCAGTTAATGGGTTGTGGAGGTCTGGTAGGCAGCCGCTCCTCGTAAAATACTGGTATTCAGCTAAATCCGGCTTGACTGGAAGCCGACCCCAATATAGTTGGGAAAAGGCTAGGCAGAGTCTTCGAGAGATATGACGTGTTCACAGTAGTTAAAAACAAATAATTGCTTGCACATTTTATTGCATACGTTATGTAAAACTTCACGATGCAACTAAAAGCAAAGCTAATAAAAGCTATTCGTTATGGAGAACATCTAAAATTTCGGCCAAGCTCATCAAACCTGAATTTGAAACTATTTTATTCGTCTGTACGTGAAGTTAAATTATCGCATTTGGTACGAATAAGTATGTGTATATTTTTTCGTTATGAGGGGTCACGTAGCACACGGGTGTGCCACGCGGGCGTGCCACGCGCCCCACTGTCACGTACTAACTCAGTGCCATAGCCCATAAAGTCGGGAAATCGCTGCCCGAGCCACGACCACAGACGACCATTGTCGTCACTTTTATGGATAACGGGAACAGGATACGTAATTATACACGTAGATTTATTTTATTGACAATTGGTGAACAAATCTAATTTCGCTTTATTTGGTCGGTGACGTGAGTTGGCTTAATTAAACAGCCGTGGGCCGCCGCCGCCGCACGCCGCCGCCACCGCACACACGCATAAAGCATCTGAACGAATTCCAACCGTGAAATCCATGGCGAAATTACAAATATAAACGCAAATAAGATTTATCAAGTGCCTTTCAACGTTCATAAAGAAAATATCAAAGCGGATTGATTTATTGGAATCTATTTGTGTGAGTGAATACTTACATAAGTGAACCCACCGAAAAACCTAGGAGCTTATGTGAGGGACAGCTGAACAGACCATTACTTCTCGTACCATCAGACGCGCCAACAAAGGATACAACGACACCGACAATGGCTGAAACTCGTTCAACTTCTATTCGCATTTGCTTTGAATTCCGTTCCTCTTTCAAGATAATATATAAAATGTGAGCCCCTGTCTCAGTGAGGTAAATATGCACTTACGTGGAAATCCGCGCCGATTATAGTCTTTTTGAAACTATTTTTCTTACCGGATATATTTTTGAAGAAGAAAGTGTGGGAATTCGTAAAGAAAATGTCATTAATTTGCCTAATAAAAATTCTGTTGATCGTCTGATGCCACACAGTTTTGGCTAAGTAATAAACGAGCTCATAAAATACGTATAATTCGGTCGGGTGCTTTGTCTCTAGTGTGGCCCTATGTGGCTCGACATGGCCCAATGTGGGCTCAGATTATACGGCCAGAGCGTTACGACGCATACTTATATCGTAAAGTTTACTAATTAAATATTCCGTATTCCTTATATTGGCTTCAACGCTGGAGGAATAATAAAAAGTTAGTTTATAATGTCTCTCCTCGAAATAAAACTGCCATTGTTCAAATTAATAAAATAAAAAAATAAGTAAATAAAACCGTAAAACGTACTGCAGCACTAGTCGTATAAATAAAATAATGAAAGTTAGTTAGATAGACACGGAAGTCTGTACTTAGGTCATCGTTTTACGAGCTTGACCAAGCATGAAAAATGCATTTCAAGATTTACGAGGCTTTTATGCTCAGATTCCGGGACACCCGAACAAAAATGTAATTTGTCAGGCAACCCGCCTTTGAAAAACGATAAATGTGAAATGGATAAAACTACGAAATATATGTTCGCATCTTGAGTGTATTATGCGGAATACCTTCTTTAAACGTTCAAAGAAGAAAGTAAAGTTGTGAAAATTGAACAATCCACGTTCTCGTGAGTGCCACCTTATCCCGGGAGATCGAGCGTGAGCGAAGTGGACACGGTACCAGCTTTAGATACGTTTGTGCGATTTCAATTCAGAAGTAGAAATAGAAGTAGAAGTGATTGCACATAACTCCCTGTTGGCTGCACTAGAAGCCAACGTCACAATATGCTTCCAAGTTATTTTCATTAAAGATTCCCCATGAAAATATTGCAACATACTATCCGATACATAGGTATTTTAATACTGAGCTGTACCTAGTATTAGATATATTGCTGAGCGAGTCCCGCCCGTCACTCAGCAACGTTACGTTACCTATTTCTGTAATGTAGGTAGTAACCTAGTAAAAACACTGGCAGGCCTTGTTCGACAATGTTTATGACATATTCAATTCTATCAGGCCTTCCTCAATTTCCTATTTTCCTGCATGTTTATCGTGATTACTTATATTTCTGTGAATATTCTAGCGACGGAGACTCTTTTACTTACTACAAATGGAATTCGTACGATGGGGTTGGGCAAGGTGGATACCTAATATTGAGTGCTTTGGGTAGGCAGAAGGTATTACAGGATTAAATGAAATTGTTATTTATGTAGGTACCTATCATCGGGACTCATCGTACAAGTTCGATTCGACGAATAACAAAGGCTAGCAATGGTCTTTTTTGTGTGCGGCTCGACTACAATGAGATAAGGCGTTATATAAAGAATCTTCTCCGTGGGTCAAATCGAGGGACTTTATCGTTATTATTTATCTCGGAAACACATTTGTACGAGCTTCTCTTTATATCCCTTTATTTTACATGACGACGACGCGGCACAAATTGATTCCTCTGTAGTCCCTCTGGATATGGGTTCAATGGAAAAACACACAGTCATGGCCTAATGATATTGTACTAACATCTCATAGAGTCCTTCAGTATTATTGAATTACTTGTGACTTGACCGCTCAATTCGAAAATAGACTTTACCGAGTTAGGCGCCCAGCAGTCACGTAGCCATATTATGTGGCCCCGAATACCAACTATTTTAAAATGGCAATTTCGTTATTTAGTGTCTCTAATGTTGGGAGCGTTTAGATCCAATAAAACTCTATTTACGTTTACTTATGAAGATATTAAGACGAAAATTCTCTCTAAATCTTGTTGGTAAGTACTGCCTACATAAATGAGATTAGTTTCAAGAATCAATAAAGCTATTAATTTTGTACTTAGTCAAGTCTGTTTTCGTCTGTAGGTATATTATAACTATCAGGTTTACAGTCAGTTGCCAGTCACGTTAGGGCCCACATAACAAAAGTTCGTGAGGCATTTCGTCGTCCTAAGGTTAAACACGATGTGATGCACTCGTTACCGCCTTTGAAATACTTGTATAGGACGTCCTGAAAAAAGACTTCACGTAAACATTTTCCTGAAATTCATTCAAAAAGTCTTTTAAAAGGTACTAAAAAAGAAATACTGAGTAATATTATGTAGTCTGTTTCAGCACAGGCTGACGTCAATTATTATTATTGCGTCTTTTAGTATTTTTTAATATACAAAGTGCGGCATTGCGACGTTGAATCCTCTATAGGAAGCTTTTTCTTTTGTGAACGACACACCCCAAGAAAGATATCCAGTTTGGTTGAATGGCGTCAAAAGCAACAATCTGTACAGCACAGCTGCCCCGAGGGGGCAAATTGCGTCGTATTATAATACCTATATATTACTATACATAAACGAATACATCGTACTGTTATTAGGGAGCTGGCAAAATACGACGCACTTCTATTACGTTTTTGTGCCATACATTATACATGTACGAATCTGATTTGAGAACATATTTTGAACCAAATTTAGGGACAACAAACGATAATTCAATAAAATGGTGAATTGAACGAGAGCAATAGGAATTCTTTCGCACCCATTCACGTATGGGATCATATTATAAAAGGGTGACATACACGTGTAGGCTTTAGTAGGTAATATTTTTCTTTTGTCGTAAAGAGTTATAGCCATTAAAAAGGTGTTCGTCCTCGGCCGCAATATGCCTACCTATAGCGAAGCAGTGTTCCGGTAGACTACGTACCGTACAGGTAAGTGGGTAGAAGTAGCTACCTACTACCTACCACTGACCATTGTAACTACGACACGTGTACGTGACAAAAGCGAGATAAAGGACGAAGCTACAATCTCGCCCATAGATATAGGACACTTAAGACGGCCAGCGCATTTATTCGGCCAGCCATTGATATTCAAAGCGAGATTTTAAATAGAATAAAGTTCTTATTATGCGTGTGTGTCGGAGTGAGGAGTGGAGGGGCGGGGGGGGGGGGGCAGACCGCGACGGGCAAGCGTTTGAGCGAAGCTCCCCCTAATAAGAATACCGTTAAGGGTAATAGGGTAGGATTTGGTACATGGAGAAAAGATTACGCACCCGCCAGAGACCTTTTCACTAACCACTGCCCTGTTTGTGAGCCGCCACTGCTTTCTGACAATTCGCTTAAAACACAATTCTAACAAAACAAACAGGATACAAAACCCAACATATAAAATAAAATAAAAGTATATTTACGTAAATAATGACAAGCACGAGCAGGCTATTCTCCAAAGATGGCATCCATTCAAGTAATATAGGTTATCCATCAATACCTACAGCAAAAGCGATTGTTTTAAACAATTTTGGCGCCAACATGTCGGCCGGCGAAGAGAATAAACGTTTTCGTTTATATCATCGAGGGGTTCAATTAATATCGACGCTTACACCGAATAAAACACTAAATTACAAGGTTATTAAATTACAAATGGATCTATTATTCTTTCGTTCAAATAACTGTTTGTTTGGCACAATCGTTTGTTCAGTTCATGATATTGGATTGTGGAAAATGTACAATTGAGGCCTATGATAAATACGAGTGTCATAATAAATAATCTTCAAAAGCTGTTAACAATATTCATCGACGATTAGTATCGTCGGTGAGTACGGTGCAAACAATTATTTGTGTTACGCTGTTGAAACACTTACTCATGCTGTCGAAATTCCCGTGACTGTGAGAAATTATTTTATTCGACTTTAGCGCTGTAGATTAATCTGGCTTTTTATATTCCCAAGTGATGCGCCCTGCATCATAGAGGTCTCATTTAAAGAAGTTTTAATAACCACAACAGAAAGTTTTATAAAACTTTTATTGGATTATAGAACTGTGTATGCTGAAGCCTCTCTAAGTTGGACTAAAGTTTTCATATGAAATATTGGTGGTCTGTTTTATTCATCGAATTTGAAAAGTTTTTGCTTTATGCTCTATGAACTTTAAGAAAAGACGTGATGTCTCTCCATATTCATATTATTTAACAAGAACTAATTTTAGGAAAGAAAAGTCAATTTTAGGATACAGGGAAAGAACAAAGAATGGCCTTATGATCCGATTCACATTTACAGCTTAGAAATTCAATTATTTTTATTGAGATCATACTTTGCAGTAACTTAGTTTTAGCGACATATTCGTAAATGATGTTGAGTTTTTGTGGAAACTAGTAGTTGAGAAAAACTAGTACAAATATAAAAAATATGTTATGTTCCATTTTTCTTACCCATCAATTGCAAAATCTTCGCCTTAATATCTACCACCAAGCCGTAACAAAATAGTATTGTAAGTAGATCCGACACTGCTAGGTAACCTAAGCTAAACGGCTGCGTGGTAACCAACGCCTAGAACCGCCCCTGTGGTCTCCACACAGTTCAACTCATAACACTATCACTAATTAATGTACGGCGCCAAACAGACGTATATTATTACAAAGGAACGATGCCTCTAAAGTAATACCTCCACATTGATAGATATTACGTAATAATGCCGTAAGGGCTCACTAATACGACCCTCGATTACAACTTCAAGGGTTAATATAATGCTTTGATAGATCTAACAATCTGCTGTTGGTATTTCACAGTATATTTTGTAGAGATCAGTTTAATTAGGGTTTTGGAGTGTATGGGTGACAACGGTATTCTATTACCGATACTGATTGTCTGTCTAAAGTGATCTTTTTTATAGGAATATTCGTAAAAACTTTATAAATATTATGCTATTGTATTACTTGTACACGTTGTTTGGGTACACGTGGAACTACCTACTTAATTGTTATGGAACCAAAATGAAAAAAAAACTTTCACCCGGGTGATATTAGACTGATCACGGGTATATAACACTGGGTATACTATTATAAAAAGTATCCTAAGGCCTGTTAAATATTCTCAAAAAAATAATTGAAATCGGTTAAGCCGTTACGGAGAAGTTCGATTGTTCTGCCATCTAATATTTTTTTTAAATGTGTCTGGGGATGGGACGGTAAAATATACTATTCTCAAATAGATCTACTAAATATATATGTATAAGAATCGGTTAAATCGTTTCGGAGGAGTTTTATAACAAACATTGTGGCATGGGAATTTTGGATATTAAAAGACTAGATTTTTTTTCTCCTGATCGATACTACCTATGTAGGTAAGTATATGCCATCGCTCTATGATATCTATGATTTCGGTGTCAGCGATAAGACGTCAGTGAAATCATAGATATCATTTTACTCATAGATTTAAGTTACTAATAAATTAATTTCGATCTACGTTAAAGTTTATCCTATTCTATTCTATGCGGAGTCCGTATTACAGAACCAGTATCGCACTTTGCCGCTTTTCAAAAACATCAATAACTTATTCAAATATAAACTTGTCAAATGACGAGACATTTTCATCGTTCAAACACGTACAGGCTGGAAGCTATTTATTTGCCAAGTTCAAATGTCCACAAAACTTCAAACGAACTTATTAGTCTGTTTATTGGCGCGGGATTTACTAGATATACTGAATCAAATGGTGTTTGATCACATCTAAGCAAACTCACGGGTTCACGAGGGGTCATATTATTATTAGACTACCGTATATTAGCTGGATAGATAGTAGGTATGTATATATCTCAATCAATATGCTGACCCAGAGGTCTAAGCCAAGTGTGAATAGGTTACTTCTAGTTAAGCGTGCTCTATCTTTGACCACGTCATCGCTTGCCATCAGGTGCGATAGTTATATCGTAATTAAAAATACCTATGTATCTCAATCAAAATCAATATGCTGACCCAGAGGTCTAAGCCAAGTGTGAATAGGTTACTTCTAGTTAAGCGTGCTCTATCGTTGTCTACGTCATCGCATGCAAGTGAGATAGTTATAGCGTAATTAAAAATACCTATGTATCTCAATCAAAATCAATATGCTGACCCAGAGGTCTAAGCCAAGTGTGAATAGGTTACTTCTAGTTAAGCGTGCTCTATCGTCGGCTACGTCATCGCATGCAAGTGAGATAGTTATAGCGTAATTAAAAATACCTATGTATCTCAATCAAAATCAATATGCTGACCCAGAGGTCTAAGCCAAGTGTGAATAGGTTACTTCTAGTTAAGCGTGCTCTATCGTCGGCCACGTCATCGCTTGCCATCAGGTGCGATAGTTATATCGTAATTAAAAATACCTATGTATCTCAATCAAAATCAATATGCTGACCCAGAGGTCTAAGCCAAGTGTGAATAGGTTACTTCTAGTTAAGCGTGCTTTATCGTCGACCACGTCATCGCTTACAGTTGAGATAGTTATAGTATAATAAAAAAATCTATGTAGAGAATCTTCCAGTCTAACAGGCTGAAAGTAACTGAATACATGAAGCATGAGCATATATCGAGTGACTGGCTCTCTAACCTTTATCTGTGTAACACTATACTCCTTAGTAACACTAGTGTTAAGCTAAACGAGCTTTGCCGGGGACGAAAAAGTCGTAGTGTAAAGAATGACCACCCATCTTCGGATTGTTCTCGGCAAGCATTTCTTAACCTTGAGTATTGACCCGCCCGGCAATTATTATTTAGCAACGAGCTTCTATTTTCGTCGTGGCTAAGAAAAATGCATTATGAATTGATTAGAGCCTAAGTTTCAGGTACTTTCAGGTTTAAACACCGTATCACTACCATAGAATATAGGATCCCATATTTTGGCTGCGAAAATGTTCGAAGGACTTACCGTGGCCCCAAGCAAAGTCTCACACCTGTCCAAACAGAGTGGGAGAACTTATTAGACGACATCAATATCAAACCTCAAAAAAATATGAGACTTAATACAAATACTAAGTTAAAAATAGACCTTAACAAATCAGTACTGAAGAAAGCGCTCATAAGTACGAGTAGATTGAATGAGAATTTATACGACCTAGATTAATGAAGAGGCTGGCCTTTGATCTTTAAATAAATATAATAACGTATTGATGTGTTTCAAGTACCGGCTCAATGGCCCGAGTCTCGTGGCTCATGCTCATACAGATGTCAAGGCATAGGTGAACAGAAATAGAGGCGGGCGTGCTTAGATCGAGTTGCGTCGCGCTGCGGTTGCGGTGGAACCGCGGGTATGATTATGTCCTTAAATATGTGTGTTTCTTCGTTTGTATATTAAGCTTGACCTTTGAATCGTTTTACATAAGTATTTGATCCGGCTTAGGGCCTACCCACATTAGTGCGTTGTGGCGTCTTTTACACAAATATACGATGCGTGTACGGTCGTAACCATAAGTATTATGTTGTTGTAAAAAGACAAACATTAAGTAACATGACACTAACTTGAAAGAATTAATAATTATTATTTTTGTAAAAAGATTGAATAAATCTCCATATTTTCTTATGTAGGAAAAAAGTTAAATAATATTCAACATTTTTTAAGTCACATATTAAAAAAATGAGAAAAGTAAAAAATATAACAATACAATAATTTTATACGATGTCGGGTCGTGTGTCACGTCAACGTAATAAGACTCTACTTGAAGACTACAAGCAACGTCACGAAACTTTTTCGTTGAAGACTGATCGCGAAATTTACGCTGCAGCGCAGCGCCTGAACAACACGGTAGGTATCGTGGTACGACGCGGTCAGGCGCCGCGCCGCATCGCGCTAACGTGGCTGGGCCCTTAGTCTTTTGTTTGTTCACTTTTTATAATAACTCAATTTTTATGGTATTTAACATTTTTTATCGGCACTGAAACGACTTTAATTTATAATTTTTAACGTTCCTCGCTCATTATTTACTAAAGACGCGGCGGCCAACACCCAGAAGCAACCCAAATCTGTTTTTTATTGAAGATTACAAATTCGCTACAAAAACTGCGTGTGGCGGACAGCTGTTACTTATCTTTTCATATTTTTTAAAACGGAACACTGATTTGTATGTAAGTACGTACTTAAATACCTTTGTTATTTACCTCCACCTGAATATTATATAAGTAATTAGGGTGGGTTTTCAAAAAGGAGTTCAGAAACGTGTTTTAATGACCCCACAATAATTGAAGTCGGACTTTTTTGAATACAGTCCTTTATTCGACCTTTTTGAGTTAAAGCAAAAACCAGTATGGAGATTATTTGATACGCCTTTGTTAGATTCGCGCATGACGGCATGACGTGTCTTTTTAGGTTTTTGTAGCGGGTTCTGTAAGGGGCAGGCCAGGTGGCGAAGCTAATAAACGAGAAGGGTTGCTCGGCGTGCAGATGCAGCAGTTTCACGCCCGAGCCCTGACACGGTTACACTTACACCATTCATAAAACTGGTCGGGCGGTAAGGAACTCGTTTAAACTTTAAAGTCACGTTCAGCAATTAAAGTGGAGTAGAGTATCTTAGTGTATAAACAGTGGCCGCGGTCCCCGACGCCGTAATAACTGGTTGGCTCCAATTTAACGACTTGCACAAAACACACGACAGCCTGAACTCCTGAAACGTTCAATCTTGCCTACACAAACATTGTTTTCTATAATTACGTTGCTAAGTATTATTGTAGAAAATATAATTTGCTTCTAATTATGTATTTTAATGTAGAGTTTTAATCTCCTAAATAAATAACAAGTGCTAAATTATAATGTGAAAATCATTAAATTAATAGATATCTTCTTCATTGCAAAGTTAATATATTCTTTACTTTAATAATAATAATAGGAAGAGGTATGCCTTTTCCTATTATAATTAAGATACAATTATTATAATAAATTTTACGAATATTCTATTAAATGGTATACTCGTAGAAGAACCCTATATACTAATTAAATGAACTAAACAACACTAAAACTTAATATTTAAGTACACATGCCTAAATCTTAAGAGTTCCATTTTCCTAACTGATTGCGAAAGCCTCGTTAAACCCTAACAAGTTGTTACTAATTGAATACACAGCCAGACGACTTTGTTTTATCATAATAAGCGGTTGGAAATATAAACTAAGAGCGGCTCATCGCAATACCTCGGTTGTATTAAAACAGGTTGTATATTTAATCCTATAAGCCATTAATAAAGTCAGTGGGAGAAATTTGTCACGACGGACGGAGCTTCGTTCCGATATCCAACAAAGAGCTGCAAATCCACTCGTTATAGGCCAAATGAATGGATCTCCGAAGAATCTCAACATTCAACTTAATACCACTAGAGGAGGGACACCGACCACTGAAGATTTAACCTGCGAATCTGAAAAGGGCATGCTTCACTACCGTTAATTTAGGAGACAAATGTAGTCCATCTTAAGCTCTCTAATACGACCCCATTGAGCGACATTATTTAACTAGGCAAACACAATCAGTCAACGCTAGCAAATACTACCTAACTTGGTACATAGAAGTTAATGCGTTTATTGCATTACCAATCTATGTGTCCCTTGAGATTAGTAGTGAATGACGACATTATGGAGCCACATATATGATACGGTAATACGTTTGCGGCTCAGTGGAGACTCAATTTGAACGCTGGAATGGAAACTATACGGGCTTGTAGCGGTGTCGCACTTCCCTGTGTGGTGGGAAGGTAAAGTTAACACTACCATCATGTGTTTTGAAGCGAATTACTGCTCTATTCCGCATTTCTCTCTATTCCGCAAGAATCTGAAATGGCGCCCTATTCGTCTTTGTAGGAACACTTGGGTATCATGTCTCTTATACAACATCCTTTTCAACGCAGGGTCCGAACGAAACACGATCTTGCAAGTAGGTAGTTCACTCGATTTGCTGATGTTCCATGCAGATTCAACTTTCGATAAACAAAAAATACCTGCACCTTGCACGACTTCTGTGAGGCCAACGACAAAAATATTGTTCGGACAAAATTTGAGTCAGATCGAGATGAGAATAAAAATAAGATAATTAAATGAACAACTTGGCATTATTAATTTGTATGTATCTAAGTATATATTTATTATCATATTTTCTCTGTGATTATTTCCTTTTAATTTGCATCACGTTAGGTTTGTCTGCCTTTGTACAGTGTTTCTTACTAGTGCAGTTTTTACCAAATAATTATGTTTATAAAGCGTATTCTCGTATAGGTAATTAGTTATGTCATAGTTTTTGTTCTAGGTAAGTACATACGATTTCAAAAAATACTTTTCGAAAAATTAGTGCCTCATCAAACAAGAAAATATACAGCATATAAGTTTAACGTGACCGCGTTCATTCTGTAATAATACGTCTAATAACAAAATTAACGGTCTCTTTCAATTTTTTACTATAAATATTAGTAAAAGACGTATGATGCTCGACTATAATGTAGGTGTATTCAAGGCTAGAGTGAATACGCTCCTAATAAACTAGTACGCTTCACCATCAATGATTGCGTCACTACTTACAGGTGGGATCTTAGTCAAGCACAAGTTTAAACAAAAAAAAAGGTAAATAGAAGTGAGCATGAACGGGGGCGAGGGGCAGTGTCGTCGTCGCACCGTCTCGTGTGGACTACACTGCACCCGCGACTTCTCCTGACCCACATTAGCGCCGCACGCCATACGAAACGGTACTTTTATTCTCCCTTTTCTTTACAAATGGGAAATCGGACCCATATTATTACATGTCTGCGAAGGCGTAGGTACACTGAGAACTTCTTAGACCGTTTTCACATTATCCGATCCGATATCGGTATCGGACGCCGATACGATATCGGGGTAAGTAAAATGTATGAAATGCTGTGCTCCGATATCCGATATCGGGTCGGACAATATGAAAGACAGGTACATATCTCATACATTTACCTTACCCCGATATCGTATCGGCGTCCGATACCGATATCGGATCGGAAAATGTGAAAACGGTCTTACGATTCACTCGTGTTAAGATTTATGTAGTACTCTTTTAAACACACGGGACGGAAAATTCAAACTTAGAACGGTAACGGACATGTTAGTTTTATATTTGCTTCTAATACAAAAGTAGGCCAAAAACTTTGATTTGGTGTCGTCTACTTGCCGATTCTATCAGACAATCACCACGTTGTTTTTTTTTTTTAAATAGGGACCGATAGTCAAAATGTGTTGCAGTAACTGGTTAATTTGACAAATTGTGGTGATTGTTTTGGTTATTATTTTTTATATGAGTCAATGATACTTGCAATAAAAAAATGATTAATATTAGGTATTATTTTAAAAATCTAAAAATTTCTTGTATCCAATAACTTGGTCTTGGCCAATTAACAGTTTTGACTATTATGGCATAGTCAAAACTGTAATTTAGAACGCATTTAGATGCAAATTATTTTAAGAATCCACTGTATACATATCTACTAGTACTAGCACAAGTACTAGATATACAGAAGGTCATTAACAACAGAATTAATTTTTAACAATGAGAACTAATTCGCTGAATACCTTGCAGACACGATCCGTAGAACATGAAAATGAGAAGTGCGAGCAATTGAATGCTCTTTAACAGCGAAGCAGAAACTATTTACCTTTCTTCGCAAAGCGGAGCGGGTTCATCCATTTCATAATTAAGGCTATTTCGTGCCCCCTTCTCCCCCTAACTGAGAGCGAAACTCCTGAGGCATGCGGTTTAATGTTTAAGTACTTATTTCTTTTCCTCGGCAGGTAACAGTGCTGGCGCGCCACCCCGCCCCGCACCGCAAGAAAATATTAAGCAGAAACTTTTTCACGTTAATAAGCCAAGCGGTTCAGCAACAAACATTACGGCTCGACAAATATAATCAAAGTTATAAACATAGCCGAACGAGCTCGACAAGAACCTCTCGATTTGTACGAAAATGAAAATCGTTAATAAATGAGAATAGTTTGCGGCAGTCGGCTGCGCCGCAGATCACCGAATTGTGCCTACTTCAGAACTAAGCCGAGAATTGTACCGAATCCACTGTAAAAGTGTACTGCTATTGACCTACATCCACTTCAAAGAAGAGACAGGGTTAATTTGTTACCCTTGTCCAATTGTTCAACCGCTCCGTTTACAGAGAGGTTAGTCAGAGATGTTTTCACGTAATGGTTCAACATTGTAAGTAAATGATCGCGTCAGTGTCGAGGGTATCACGAGACATCAGTAGTGATGCCAATGGAAGATGCTCGGCTAAACATTTCAGTGAAGTTCGGCGGCCCGGAGTGAACTCGCTTGTAAAACTAACTCAGCCTGAAATACTAACGAGCGTTATTGAACGTCACGAGCTTGCGACTTCGTGGGCCAATGTTCATTAAACAATATGCAATTAACCATATAATTAGTCTGAATAAATGTCTTGGACAATACCATGTTGTCTTCCGCAAGTACTTACACACTTTTTTAGGTGAAAAATCATCCATTGACTTCAGGAGACTTCTCCTTCTCTTCAGGAGAAGTCTAGGGTTGAACGGGAGGGCGTGTCAGACTTTTATTGACTTAAACCTACACCTGTGTTCCTTCTTTACCTTCGTCCAAGGGTCTTGGGGCCCTACTATTCACCTTGAGGCACGTGTGGGACACTACGCGCCGTCGACGACTCTGGATCGCTTCGAACGGTTACCAGACGGCCAGACGGAGAGCCGCCATTGCTCGTCGTCTGCAACGCCTACGTTGGCTGAAAATCGGGATCAGAATTCCGATGGCACTAGCTTGAGGAAGTCCTTACACATAAAGAGGCGACTAGCCGGTCCTCCTCGCACGGGACCAGGGCCTATACCAGAGCCCCGCGTACGTTGGGTCGTTGCCCCCACTGTGGTGCTCTGACAAAGCGACACCTCCACCGTATGCTCCACCGTGTCCTCCGGACAGTCCACATAATAGTGACTTCGCAAGTACACATGGCTTCCCATTGTCCCGAATTTCCAATGGGGCGTATCGAGTGTCCATTTTCTGTTCGGTTTATTTACAAAGTTAAATGTGTTAATTAAGTTATGGATATACTCGTACAATACAGGGAGGTACAAGTCCGACACGGTAGACGCATGTAAATATAATACACACAATACACCTATTATGCAACTATTAACAAAGTTATTAGTTACCTACCTACAAGAAAGTCGATCCTTTACTCTTTTGGTAATAAGATTTTGACATCTATTGTTTTCAAATGGGAAGCAGAATAATTAGGTACTATTTGCCCCCATTGGTTACTGTTAAGCCTAATTATTACTTATATTCTATTATCGAACACCATAAGATTTTTTCAATATAAACCAGTAGTTCAGCTGAGGTTGGTGCAATCAAGCAAATAAACTACAAACTCTTCAGCTTTCTAATATTACTTGCGACCCGCCCAGATTCGCAAGGGTGCATGTTTTTTCTATTATGCAAAATAATCATCCTCATGAATCACTCTGACTGTTGGTCAAAACTGCATGAAAATCCGGTCAGCAGTTTCGTTTGCGAGAAAGTATAAATTTCAGATCCGTACAGCAAAATTTTCATTCATCACAAGGACACCGTAAAAATCTTTAGTTCGAAGAGAATAGATGCATGTCTATTGAACATGCACTAAGGAAACAAAGTGCTGAAATCCTGATGCATTCTCTGGAGCACTCAGCGCGTTGAGAACGGCGATAGCGTGACCAGTCAAGCGTCATGCCCTCATACTTTATTTAACCTTTATTTGAAATATTTCTATAAGACAGCGGTCAATACTAACATTTTTATGGAAGACATACGTAGATATATATCCTGAGTGGTCGCGAGACTAATGCAAAGCGTCATGCCCTCATACTTTATTTAACCTTTATTTGAAATATTTCTATAAGACAGCGGTCAATACTAACATTTTTATGGAAGACATACGTAGATATATATCCTGAGTGGTCGCGAGACTAATGCAAAGCGTCATGCCCTCATACTTTATTTAACCTTTATTTGAAACATTTTCTTTAAGACAGCGGTCAATACTAACATTTTTATGGAAGACATACGTAGATAATTATATCCTGAGTGGTCGCGAGACTAATGCAAAGCGTCATGCCCTCATACTTTATTTAACCTTTATTTGAAACATTTTCTTTAAGACAGCGGTCAATACTAACATTTTTGTGAAATACATACGTAGATATATATATACCGGATGGTTGCGAGACTAATGCAAAGCGTCATGCCCTCATACTTTATTTAACCTTTATTTGAAACATTTTCTTTAAGACAGCGGTCAATACTAACATTTTTATGGAAGACATACGTAGATAATTATATCCTGAGTGGTCGCGAGACTAATGCAAAGCGTCATGCCCTCATACTTTATTTAACCTTTATTTGAAACATTTTCTTTAAGACAGCGGTCAATACTAACATTTTTGTGAAATACATACGTAGATATATATATACCGGATGGTTGCGAGACTAATGCAAAGCGTCATGCCCTCATACTTTATTTAACCTTTATTTGAAACATTTTCTATAAGACAGCGGTCAATACTAACATTTTTGTAAACACATACGTAGATATATATCCTGAGTGGTCGCGAGACTAATGCAAAGCGTCATGCCCTCATACTTTATTTAACCTTTATTTGAAATATTTCTATAAGACAGCGGTCAATACTAACATTTTTGTGAAAGACATACGTAGATATAAATCCTGAGTGGTCGCGAGACTAATGCAAAGCGTCATGCCCTCATACTTTATTTAACCTTTATTTGAAACATTTTCTATAAGACAGCGGTCAATACTAACATTTTTGTGAAAGACATACGTAGAATATATATCCTGAGTGGTCGCGAGACTAATGCAAAGCGTCATGCCCTCATACTTTATTTAACCTTTATTTGAAACATTTTCTATATGACAGCGGTCAATACTAACATTTTTGTAAACACATACGTAGATATATATCCTGAGTGGTCGCAAGACTAATGCAAAGCGCCATGCCCTCATACTTTATTTAACCTTTATTTGAATCATTTTCTATAAGACAGCGGTCAATACTAACATTTTTGTGGAAGACATACGTAGATATATATCCTGAGTGGTCGCAAGACTAATGCAAAGCGCCATGCCCCCATACTTTATTTAACCTTTATTTGAAATATTTCTATAAGACAGCGGTCAATACTAACATTTTTGTGGAAGACATACGTAGATATATATCCTGAGTGGTCGCAAGACTAATGCAAAGCGCCATGCCCCCATACTTTATTTAACCTTTATTTGAAATATTTCTATAAGACAGCGGTCAATACTAACATTTTTGTGGAAGACATACGTAGATATATATCCTGAGTGGTCGCGAGACTAATGCAAAGCGTCATGCCCTCATACTTTATTTAACCTTTATTTGAAACATTTTCTATAAGACAGCGGTCAATACTAACATTTTTGTGGAAGACATACGTAGATATATATCCTGAGTGGTCGCAAGACTAATGCAAAGCGCCATGCCCCCATACTTTATTTAACCTTTATTTGAAATATTTCTATAAGACAGCGGTCAATACTAACATTTTTGTGGAAGACATACGTAGATATATATCCTGAGTGGTCGCAAGACTAATGCAAAGCGCCATGCCCCCATACTTTATTTAACCTTTATTTGAAATATTTCTATAAGACAGCGGTCAATACTAACATTTTTGTGGAAGACATACGTAGATATATATCCTGAGTGGTCGCAAGACTAATGCAAAGCGCCATGCCCTCATACTTTATTTAACCTTTATTTGAATCATTTTCTATAAGACAGCGGTCAATACTAACATTTTTGTGGAAGACATACGTAGATATATATCCTGAGTGGTCGCAAGACTAATGCAAAGCGCCATGCCCCCATACTTTATTTAACCTTTATTTGAAATATTTCTATAAGACAGCGGTCAATACTAACATTTTTGTGGAAGACATACGTAGATATATATCCTGAGTGGTCGCAAGACTAATGCAAAGCGCCATGCCCCCATACTTTATTTAACCTTTATTTGAAATATTTCTATAAGACAGCGGTCAATACTAACATTTTTGTGGAAGACATACGTAGATATATATCCTGAGTGGTCGCGAGACTAATGCAAAGCGTCATGCCCTCATACTTTATTTAACCTTTATTTGAAACATTTTCTATAAGACAGCGGTCAATACTAACATTTTTGTGAAAGATATACATACGTAGATACGTAAAATCCGGGACTAGTACTTGAAGTCCTCTGAAACTTAGTTTGGTCGTCGTCATAATTGTTCTATCTAATTTCAGTTCTCTTATTTATATTGATTTAGTATATATTACACTATTTATTAGTTTATAATATTAGCATATATACGTATTGTTTAAATTATAAACAAACTTTATCGATAAAACCTCTATTTGAATTATCACTTATTATTTGTGGTGGAGACCTACCACAGTGTTTTCTTTTTAACCCTAAGGTTGATTGGTAGAGAATGCCCTGATGCATTAAGTCCGCCTATATACCACTACTTTACATGAAGTTTAAATAAATAAATAAGTAAATATATATCCTGAGTGGTCGCAAGACTAATGCACTTTATAATATAACGCTGACAAGGCGTAACATTATAAAGTGCATTACTCGCACGCCGAAAGCTCGCTGGCAAACACTTCGACACGTGAACTGGTTTGTTTCTTTTACTTGAATCCACGCCATTTATAAGATAAGAAACAACTAAATCCAATTTTATTGTTCTATCATACAAAACCCTGCCAAATTGGTTATTTACAAAATATTATATTAGTTTTAGTAGACGGTACATAAGATTATCTTATCTACATCGTCTTTCATATGATGTGAGCGCGACTGCTAAGTGATTCTGTCGTATCTCAACGAAATATTTAACTCAAAGTTCGAGAAACATTTTCTTTAAGAAAGCAATATAATTTGAAACTCTGTTGAGTCGCGACTTTTTACAATCCAACATTAACCTGCCGTTCTGTCGATTCATGCCTAAGATTTTTAATTTTGAAAACAAGTTTTGGTAACTTTTTCTGAAGAAGGTAAAAACCATGACAGTTTAAGTTGGTTTAAGTAATTTTAATAAAGTGTAAACTATTTCCCCCGACGAAATTCGCATTGCTCTTCGCCACATGAAAAACCGGAAATCGGTCGGGCCTGACAATGTGCCAATTGAGGCGTGGAAAGCGATGGGCCCACATGGTGTGGACCTATTGACAGATCTCTTTAACCGCATCCTGACCACCAAGGAAATGCCAAACCAGTGGCGACTAAGCCTGATTATCCCGGTTTACAAAGGCAAAGGTAGCGTACAGGACTGCAGTAACTACCGCGGTATCAAGATCATGTGCCACACCATGAAGCTCTTCGAGCGCATAATTGACACAAGGCTCCGTAGCGAGTGCACTGTCTCTGAGTGTCAATATGGCTTCCGGGCGGGTAACAGCACCATGGACGCAGTGTTCGCCTTACGGACTCTGTCTGAGGCTTACAGAGAGAGAAGGAGAGCTCTGCATATGGCCTTTTTAGACCTGCAGAAGGCCTTCGACTGTATACCTCGGCAGGCTATCTGGTGGGCACTCCGCTTCAGGGGTGTTCCCGAGGCCTATGTTGACATTATCAGAGACATGTACCGTGATTCCGTGTCCTCTGTCCAGACCGCTGTTGGCGAATCCAGTGTTTTTCCAATATCTGTTGGCGTTCACCAAGGTTCGGCTCTAAGCCCGTTCTTGTTTAACGTTGTGCTTGATGTAGTTACGGCAAACATCCAAGACCAGCCTCCTTGGCTAATGATGTATGCCGATGACATCGCCCTCGTTAACCAGAACAAAGCCCATCTTGAGCGCAAGGTCAGCATTTGGAAGGACACGCTGGAGAACGGCGGTCTGAGACTAAATGTGGCGAAGACCGAGTACATGTCCTGTGGCGGCACGGATTCAAACACTATCCGAATAGGTTCGGATCTGGTAACAAAGACCGATAAGTTCCGGTACCTTGGATCCGTGCTGCACGAGTCTGGCAACGTGGATGACGATGTCCAAGCACGTATAGGCGCGGCTTGGGCAAAATGGCGCGAGGTAACGGGCGTTTTATGTGACCGTAGAATGCCCCCGAGGCTCAAGGGGCAGATATATAAATGCATCATTCGGCCGGTCCTCCTGTACGGTGGCGAGTGTTGGCCGGCATTAAACAGACACACTCAGGAGCTTCGCGTCACGGAAATGAAGATGCTGAGGTGGATGTGTGGCGTAACGCGATCCGATCGCGTGCGCAACTCATTCATCCGAGGTAGTCTTGGTGTCCGTGACGTGGGGGAAAAACTGCAAGAGGGTCGTCTGCGATGGTATGGCCACATCATGCGTCGCCCTAGGGAGTACGTCGGCCGGAGATGCATGGATATGGCTGTTCTTGGGGCTAGGTCCCGTGGTCGCCCTCGCAAGCGCTGGCTGGACGTCGTCAAGTCCGACATGAGAGCCAATGGCCTTACTGGGAAGGATATTGTAGATCGGGCAAAGTGGAGTAAGCTTAGCAGGAAGGCGGACCCTGGTAATGGCCGGGACTAACGCCAGGCAGAAGAGAAGAAGAATAATAAAGTGTAAACTAATAAACTTAAGCAGTATTTAGTGTCTGACGATAACGTAGTCCTCTTTCAACCGCGGCCCGTAATTAAATTCCTTGATTATTACAACCCAGGGTGTACAGATAAACTATGTTGCTACTTACCCTACCCCGCCCAAAACATTATCTACACGACAGCCTTCGAGATAAAAACAAACATATCATGTATACCTTGGTACATAATGTCGTAATATCACATTCGATTAGCCGAATGCATATTTCATCAGAAGCCGACGTCGGGGGCTCTCTCGAGAGAGAATATCAAATATGTAGATACTACTAAATCTTGGGGACTTAAACTGGATGGTAAATGTAAATAGCTTTATTCCCTAAAAATCTGAGACAACTAGCCATTTCTTCGGGCTGTATCTTGTGTTATTCACGAAACTGCGCTACGTAAGCGGCGTCACGGAACAAAGTTCGGGCTCTCTCCATTAAGGTGGCTACACTATGCGATTTACACAAGTTTCTTTCTACGAGTTGATAGGAGTAGCGGCCGAGGGCATCATTATATCCAGATCTTTAGCTTGGGGACCTACTTCTTGACAAAAAGAAGAATTCAAACTCCTAACAACGACCTGTATTTTTCCGACGCTTTTGTTTAATTTCACCCTCAACTAAGTTGGGCTCTTGCTGTTTTTAAACGCTCCCATAGATTTAAGAGCTCATAAACTTTTGTAAGAACATTTGAATAATTTGATTAGCGTTTGAGCTCGTATCGGTACGCAGAATCTTAAATACCGATTCAGCTCGACTTACTTACAACTTATTTGCACAATCTTTAAAACGAAAACTTTTTCAATTTAGCTATTTTGAACAGACTTCAAAAAGGAGAATGTTGTCAATTCGTCTGTGTGCAGTGTGACTCACAGTACAGGAAAGTGCGAAGTTATTGGAAGTAGAATCAAAAAAGTTTTTAGGTAAATATTTCAACGAGTACAAGATTATTTATGTCAGAGATCATATCAAGCGTCCCGTGAACAAAGCAATGATAAAGAGAAATCATTCTACAAAGATAAATATACCACGTTTGATACAATAACGCAATCTAATCGCACAAAGGAAACATCAAGAAGACAAAGTCTTTTATTTCACCAAAATTGAACGTCGGTACTGTTAGTAGTTTTATGAATCGTAGTGCGCATAAAACGGTCACCCTTCATGTGCGTTGACTATGGCTGGCCCCCCTCGACCATGGGGCGCCAAAGTTGGGGTGACTCCATAGCAGGGGTCCTTTTATACCCCTCTTTGATTCGACTCGAATAAAAGCAATCAATATTTTTCGACAGATTCGCGCGTCTAAAATTCAAGGTTGATGTTTATATTTTATTTATTTTTTCGAATCGCTGACGTTTTTACCAAGTTTTACAATCTTATTCGTATGGTAATTAGGTGCTGCTAAGTTACGTGATAGATACAGTCAGTTCAGTAACTTTATGCGCTTGCGTTAAACTTTTATATAGCCATCAGCTTTATTTACAATACCGTTGTATCTGTATTCAATCTCGGAATATATTGCAGCTATATTAAGTGGAAAATCTTTGAAAGTTGTAAATTCTTGTACTACTTTTACAAGGACACCTCGCGATCGAACTGAAGGGCACCTATCTCACAATAAGAGTTGTTGAACTATCGGAACTCACAACTTTCTGACAAACACATGCTATCGTACATGCTCTACAATGATTTTACTGTTTTGTGATCGCCTTTTGTTTGGGCGAAATCATCGAATAACCTCTCCTACTCTTGGTGGTATAAGTAAACGTAGTATACCTAACCCGTGTTTCTCAAATTACTCTTTGCATCTAGACTCTCTCTTTGCGACTGTTGATAAAAGTATGTGAAAGATAATGTAAAGTAGTTTTTCAAAATTTATTTATTTCTTTCTTGTCTTGAAGATATATTTTTATGTACAACTAGCATACACAACCCGTTATTCATAGTCATTATTTTTTTGGAAGCCATCTTTACACTCCTAATTTAAATTAAATTAAAATAAGCAAGTAATTTATTCTCAACTGCATTTAATTTGTTTTGATTTTGAATTAAAACAGAAAGTATTAGTGTTTCATCGTAGAACGGTAAATAATATTTCAGTAATTATTCATATTAGTATTTAATTTGACACATCAGTAAATAAAGAAAATAGAATATTTTCATATAGGTACTTTATTCGTATGCTAATGTAAAGTAAGCATAGCATAATCAGCCTTATCATGTTCCCACAGCTGGGACTCAGGCCTCCTCTCTAGGAAAGGGAGAAAGTAAGTATAAAGAACATTTACCAAAAATAAAGTAAGATACGTATTAATAAAGTAATTTAAAATTTTACTTTTTGCATCTCAGGGTCGTGGAAACGATTTCGCTTATCCGCCGCCCTTGCATCGGGCTTAGCAGGCCCATTCAATCTTGCTGACAGCTGTTTAAAGCTGTCGGTAAGGTGGCCGGGAATCGCCCTGAGTCTCCAGTATCGTTAATATGTTAGGTAATGTAAAGTCATTTTTTGTGCATCTGATGTTAACCTTTAATAGAGCGTAGGACCCGAGAGGTCACCGCCGCTGAGGTCAGACCTCCACATTAAGCTCCACCGTGTCCTACGGGCGATCGCACCAAAGTAACACCCGATCGTTTTGTCCCGCCAAAACTGAAACAGGAACGTCGAAAACAACCGTACCCAGTGAGGAGCTGCGTCAGGCGGAAAGTGAGGACACCATCGCGTCTTTCTAACTACTCCACAAAAAGGGGGTTCCTTATCACCGCAATTGCGGCGTACCCAAGATGAAAATTACCTATCATAATTATATCTATTGGTTATTATTCACCAGCTAATTGCATGTTTGCCTTTGACTAAATAGGTACCTACGTTTTGTTTTGCTTACACGTACAATTAGCATCTTTCAGTAGCATCACTATGTCCTGCTTTAAATTACAAATAGAAGACAAATAAGCTTCAAGTTATGTAGAATTTTTATTTTCTTGAATTGCAATACGCTTGGGTTTACCAATAACGTGAATTGCAGATCTGTCTACTAGATATTATAGGTCGAACTGTAATATGTAGTATGTACCGTTCACATAAAATTGCTCTCGAAACATAATTTTTATATTCAAATGCAGATCGCTTCCTGCCTGGCCTGCCATAAAGACAGAAGCTGCCGGCATTCACTTACTTAATGTTTACGATTGTATATAAATTCCTCTTTTAAGTACCTAATAAGATTATGAGAATTTGAGTTGTGGGGTATAAAGGCATGAAACCGTCAATAAAGCCAGCCACAATAATATACGGTCGACTAATACTATCTAAAACAATATATTGATAAAACCTCATTCAGACAGTTCCATCACTGAATTAGTGATGAAGTATCATCCCACTTTGGTTGCTGTCAACCGGATTGCAGAAACAGCTAAATGGATTACAAATTGCTTTTAAAAAATGCATGGTGTTCTATCGCAGCCTGCCAATCCTGCCATCCAGCCTAGTCATCAATAACGCAACGCCGCCGTCAAATCCTAGTATGCAGATTGAAACTGAGTGTTAGGAGAAACGCCAAAATTTATGTATGAAGGTCGATTGGCAACCGGCAAACATGCCGTAACTACGGGCCCCGGGTGCTGAACTGGAGAGCGAGCCCATAAAGACAATTCAGAAAGGACGGAGGTAGCACCGATAAGTGCTATCATAATGGTTGTGCAATTTGTGACAGCCGAGCCGGGAATAAACTTTGCTGTTTGGGCGCGCAATTTTAAATTTTTGCTTTCAAATGTAACCTCTAAGGCCTGAAACTGCGTTAAGCGGGCACCCGCGCGGTTTCATACAAAAGTGCTCCGTCGCGGGGACCAGCGCGGGTGTCCGTCACGGGGAGGCGCACCCCGCACCCACGCGACGGGGCCCGCCTCCGTGCGACGGAACCCGTCGCGGGGGCACGCGCGGTCCCCGCCAGGGAACACGCACGGGCTTGTTCAGGGTTGTCATTTCATCATTTGACAAAAATGACATAACGAATGTTGCCACTTTTTTGCAATTCTTAAATAGTGATGTACCTCAACCGTAAATTGCCGTTAATAAAATCAAGTAGTATCGTTTTTTATAATATTTTTTTCTGAATAGTAGATAGCTATTTAAAATGAAAAAATACAGAAGTAATAACGTATATTTTTATGTTAAACATTTAAAAAATATTTAATGAATGATAAATGATATTTATTTTGCAAATAGGTTTTCACAAACACTTTTACACGTCAATTTTTTTGTTGGACTTTTTTTTACTAGATGAGGCCGGTGTTTACTAACTGACTACCCTGAGAAGAAACACCGAAACAAACTCAGAATTGTAATCGATATGAAGACTGGTTAAAAAATATTCTCCCAAAATTGAAACAGAATGCAGTTATACTGATACTGTATACTGCAATCGGTTTTAATTTTGGAAGAATATTTTTTAACCAATCTTCATATCGATTAGAATTCATTTCCTTGTGATGGTCATCTAGCCCCTTTTTTGCATCGAAAACTAGTGCACCGCCATCCACGAAACTGTCTTCGCTTCCAAAGTGGGACAGTTTTTTTTTTGCTAGTCGTCGTTTTGCTATGTAATAATATATTAAGTTCTCCATCGACACGACTATACAAGCACACCGTTAAAATTAAACTAGCGACACTGCGTAAATCGGTTTCCGCGACGGGTCCCCGCGACGGGGACCGTCGCGTAGCCACGGAGCCCACGCGCGTGTCCACGCGCGTAGACACGCGACGGTTGCCCGTCGCGGGCGCCCGCTTAACGCAGTTTCAGGCCTAATAGACATTGGTATTTGGGGTTTAGGGAAAAGTTTTGACGTTAAACATCAACGAAAGTTAAATTTTAAACGTTATGGAAAAGTTTTTTTTATAACGTGTCTGTCTATATTTAGTTTTCATTTCAATCCAATAAAGCTCCGATATTTACAGCACAAAAATGATCAGATAGATTATATTACTGGCAATTCTTGCGACCGGCGATTCTAAAAATACGTCGAGTCATACGTCGCGGTCGCGAATCGAGTTTCAATTTAACTGTAGTTGACCTATGGGCTATCACGTTACTTGTGCCAATATTTCATGCTCGGTATCGCAATCAACACTTGAATATTTAGAGAGCCCAACCTACGCGTAATCGATAAGCAACAGACGGGCAGCGCCTCTGCGTGTAGTTTCCATATATCTTAGCTTTTATACACACCACTTAATAAAATGTCTATACTAAAAGACTCAGAAAATTTTCCCGTTTTCGAGTCTAACTCTTAAAACTTCCCAGTTAGCCAATTTTGTGCAGGATGCAAAAAGAATGTTTAAATTGTACAACGAAGTCATTTAAGCTCGTAATGTGACTTTTCTGGTTTTACAGGAAGAGATGTTGTTGTTTTTGTGAAAATCCTCCTAATATTTATACATGCAGTTAGTGAAATCTTGATAATGTGCTAATATTGTGACTTATAAGAATTAGCTATAAGCCGTCGCGATGAAATTCCAAACATAATAACGAGTTGTATAATTCTTTTGTCCTTATAACAAATTGTTTCAAAATTGTGTAAAATGTTGGTAAAACAAAGTTTGTTGCGATAAAGAGCCAGTGGCTGGAGATGGGGGCCGTAAGACGTGTCGTCTTTGTTATTTCTGTTGTGTGGTAACATTGTTTGGTGGATTGCGGCGGGCGGCGCACTGGCAACACGGCAACGTATTCAACAATGTAGTAATACGCTTACGTGCTCAGACTGTCCACCGACCAAGACGATGGAAGTGGCAAACACCGTGGGAATATACAGACACTGCGCTTCACTCCTTATACCTGTACCGTGCACTTCATGCTGTGGTTTGCCGAATGTAGAACACCTCCCCGACTGTTCATTAATAAAATCCGACCCGTAGCTTTTTACCGACTTCTAAAACAAGAAAAGATTCTTGAGTCGATGTAATTGGTTCTTTTTTTGTACCCTGTTCTGCGATATCATTGTTAAATGTTAACCGATTTTGATAATTTGTTTTTAAAGGTTAGGTTAGGGTAGGTCGGGTTTATAGGGTAGGTAGGGTGGTGTAGGGTAGGTAGGGTAGGGTAGCGTAAGATAGGTAGGATAGTCATTTGACGGGAGCGAAGCCGCGGGTAAAAGCTAGTAATGTATAAAATTTTCTAACTATATCTACCTAACCAAAGAACGTGCTCACTATTTAATTTTAATTAGTGAGGTACCACACTTAAAATCTGAGTAGTAAAAATAATGTTGTAGTTTCTGTTTTTTGAAGACTATATAGTATTTTGTGTAGATTTTATTATTGAACAGCATATTTTGAAAGTTAAGCTACCGCTTAAAATATTAGAATATTTTGTCAGCTTTCCTGTCGCCTATTATAAGCATGAATATTTATTACGTACTTACCAAATATTTGTTTCTTGTAAATCCCGAAACAGTCGTGAAAATGAACATTAGCTGTTACAATATTTGAAATCGGAAATTCTATTTTCGATACGGCGGCGTCTCTCATGGGTGTCGTAAGAAGGAGGGTACCGGTAGTAAGTAACGTACCAAAATAAAAACAGAGCCTTCACGACGGCTTATAGATTTCTGTCAAAAAATCCGTTTTTATTTATTGCAAGCCAGATGGAGTGTATAACGTATAATGTAGAATTGTAGATTATCTTCACCGTTCCTTGTTCCACCATCCGTTTCGTGTCTTTCTGTTTATCCGCAAAATACTACTAAAAAGGCAACTGATTATTATGCGGTTTTTCTAATAGAAAAAGAAATAAATGAGGAAGGCTTACATTTATAATTTGCACCCATGCGAAGCCACGGCGGCGGCGGGGCACTAGTTCACAATTGTTTTTTTTTCTAATTTAAAACAGATCTGAGGATCAGATTTGGCACAGTGGTTGAGCGATTGGCTATTGCACTGCGCGTCGCGAGTTCGATCCCCGAACGAAACAAATACATATTTGTATGAC
This sequence comes from Mythimna separata, assembly GCA_030763345.1. NCBI lineage: Eukaryota > Metazoa > Arthropoda > Insecta > Lepidoptera > Noctuidae > Mythimna > Mythimna separata. The sequence continues at coordinate 10,986,468 of CM061167.1, read as the reverse complement.
CTACAGATACTTGTTCCACGTCCGGGTGTCTTGTGTATCTGAGTTTACATGTATGTGAGCACCTCCACAATAAAGGACTTATTCATAGTGTAGGGAAAAGTTTTATTTAAAAAAGTGAGGATTTCGATTTATCGATATTTTACGGTTCCAGTATTTAAGTTCCCACAGATAGACCGTGAACCGTATAGTGACCTAGAATTCAACATTGGACGACTAACAACTCCAAAAAAATACGGTGACTGATTCATAAGTGGCGACTGTCACTCAAAGGAGCTCTGCACTCAAGGCCTAGCTTTGAGTGGACCTGTAAAGCTTATACTGGCCATTTCATTTATAAACGCCGCACAAAGGGCGCATCCAAGCGGTTGGATGAGGGATCATGGCCATAAAGTCCTAATAGGTAATCCACATTCGTAAGGGATATTCACCTAATCTCTTGTACCACCTTAAAGGTAAGCTAAGCAAAAGAGGGCACCGACTGCTAAATCTCTTGAATTAATCGAGGAGCTCGTGGCTAGATAATAACAGCCGCACAGGTCGATCTTCAAGGTTAACCTATCAATACCCGCGAAATGAGACACAATAGTAAAACAATAACAGCGCGGTCCAATGAGACCGGTCGGGGATTCATGAATTAAGCAACGCTTGCCAAGATTGGTCTGTGGATGGGTGACCATCTTAACATAACGAGTTTCCTCCGTGCCTCGGAAAGCACACTAAGCCGTAGGTCCCGGTTGTCTCTTTGGCAGTCGTTACGGATAGTCAGGACTCAGGAGCCAGTAAATCTGACTCCAGTCTTGCCATGCAGTACCGTGTAAATAAACACTGGTATTCAGCTAAACCCGGTTTGAGTGGAAGCCGACCCCAATATAGTATAGGAAAAGGCTAGGTAGATGATGAGGTAATCCACATTCGTAGGGGATATTCACCTAATCTATTGTACCACCTTAAAGGTAAGCTAAGGAGAAGAGGGCACCAGCTAAATCTCTCGAATTAATCGCTACAGGCCAGGTGATAGACCCCCGATATTTAATTCCAAATGCTTAGGTATTAACAGTATTACAGTATTAACCCATTTCAAAAGAGCTGTCGATTATTCCGAGAACTCGATTCCCTAAATACCTACCTGATTTTGGTGTTGAAGCTACCGTTTTTGAATTAGTTCACAGAAATTATTATTCTTGTTATTTCGAATTTATCGCTTTGAATGATTGAATCCCGAATTTCCAATTCTTTGATCCTGTCTAAGTACCTACGTTATTATTTTTAGCTAGTCACGTTAAAGACAAAGGAAATGGTGTAGATTTTAACCGGCCATAGCAGACTTTTTATCGTATACTTGACTTACGGTTTTACATTTTTTGGGTAGAAAATCATCAAATAAGAAAGACAAAATGAAGGGTAGGTATGGACCTTTTATCATATTACTTATGGCGTGAAAGATCAAATAATAAGAGAGAAACGAATGGAGCGAGAGGGAGTGTCAGACTTTTACAGAATATAACCTTGAACTTCTCCAGTTGTCCTTTGCATTCCAGGGCCGCGGTCACTCTTTCGGACAACACCGCACACAGCTCATCACATTTTTACTTAAACCACAGCTTTTTAAGTTCGATACCGGGTAGGGATTATAATTTCCCTAAGCTACTTTTCCCTGGACAGGTGAACATGGCCCATGATTGATTCCATTGTTTACTACCAGGAAAATCTGACAAGTGATTGCTACATTGTGCATCATTATTGTTACATCGAACTATGAATTCTAGGAAGAAAACTGCGGCCTGTAATTCAGGCTCGGCCTAGCTGAGCCCAGTTTCATATTTATTATTCTTACACAATTCGTTCTTAAAGCGACTGCAATAGGGTCGCAGTCGCTAAGAACCGAATGCTACCCTAAAGCTCATTTCACATTACGCTGTCATATAGCATAGAATTCATAGCACAACCATATCGCTCGCCATACATTTGTTAAGAACTCGTCCATACTTTGCTATACTATATATTATTATAAATGTATGATGAATCATAAGCTATATGCTGTATTAGCGTAGCGTGTAATGAGCTTAAGGTAACATTATCGTACAAACGCAAAATACGCGATTTCTTCGTGGAGTTGCGGATACCAGCCCGTTATACTATACTACTATACTAAGGTAGCATTGCCAACCATAGCAACTTACTGTTTAGTATGGATTCGTATGGAGTACCATACAAACTAGGTAACCGCAGCTTTACAAATCTATACCAAGCTGGTCACGCGACCCGGTCGCGATTGCTCGTCGTGATCGCTAATTAAAAACCGAATACTACCCTTTACGATACTTACAATGTAATGCCCAAGATACAATTTTAAAAATTATTATTACTTTTAATTTTATAAATTCTCTTCACAAAGCAATCATGCATGAGATATTGGGGTGATCTGTTCATCCTTTGTCTGAATTTAATCGTCAAGAAATAGAACAACCCTTCCCTTTGATCCTTCTTTTTTAATGTGAAATAATTCAATAACCCCTACTGACTCCCCCTTGCTCTGCCCAGGCCTGCCACGCTCTGTCAGGTTATTACTGACTAAAACCCACTAGAGCTCCTTCAGTTGCCCTTTGCGTACACGGTACCTTTTTTGTGCAATGAGGTGTTCAATGAGAAGACTTAATCTGACCATTTTTTTGGGCTGAGGCCTTTTAGTCGTTTATCATCAACCATGCCAGTTACGATGAGCAGTTCAAGGTTGTGGCCATTTTTTCTGGCTATATGGCCAAAGATCTCTTTTTAGAGTACTCTATCCATCCGCAATGGGCCCGCGCGGTGGATTATGGCCCATTCCCTTTCCAAGATAGGAGGCCTGAGTCCCAGCAGTGGGAACATTATAAGGCCGATAATACTAATGCTAATGCTATCCATACAGGTAATCGACCATCTAATCTAGATGTTCAGTTCTCATACGATTGAATAGTTTGATCGGATAGAAACGCTAAGCAAAAGCCTTAGTACTTTAATCGATTAACCGCTGTTTTTTTACCGCATCGTTAATCTAATGGTTATTTGAGCTACTGCTGCTCTATAAAACCTAGGTTCAATGCCCGGGTTGGGCATTGCTAGAGTTTTCACAATTGGAATTTTTCAGAATCATTAAAAAACAATATCACATCGGTATCGGGCACTGAGTTCAAGCTTTCTTTAGATAGTCGTCACTATATTTTTCTTTAATATATTTAAGATAGAAGAATCACCAACGGGTTGATGGGCCGAAAGGTTCTAGAGTGGCGATCTCATTCCGGAAAACGCAGCGTTGGAAGGTCTCCCACAAGGTGGACCAATGAGGTCATTGGCCCACCTTGTGGTCCACCTTTTCAGACGGATAGGGTCACGGAAATCTAATGGATACGAGATGTGTGCATCTCGTATCCATTAGAGACCGGTCGTTATGGCACTATCTGGGGGATCTATCCCACAGTGGACGTCCTTCGACTGAAATGATGATGATGATGTTTGTAATAGACATAGTGATCACTGAGAAAGGTATATACATCATAATTGCGAACAGCAAAATAAAGAATTTCGAAGAATTAGCTGGGTCGCTAGTGTTCAAATAATACACTTTTACGTAAAGTACGGCCTATACCTTAAGTTATCAGGCCAATTATAATTTCCTAAAGCCTCATTTGCCGCGACGATAATTAAATCAATTACAAACTATTACAATCAATTAGCAGTTGAACGTTAGTAAGATAAGTTAGTAATTAGTAATTTGCCTCGGAAGAAGAACGACCACAGGTACTAGGACCACTGTATCAATATTGCTTCAGTGCCTACTGATTCTATTATGTGTTATTCGGCCTTATAACTTACCGATGCTCAAAAAAACCACGAGGAGAAGACGTATGACTTCTCCTCGGATCAAAAAAAGCAAAAATGCCGTAAAGACATTTCGGAGGAGTGCGATGACAAACATTGTGACGAGTTATATTAGGAGACAATATTTACCGAGGACGGCAAATTACCAATTGCACAAATTAAGTTTATTTGTGTTCGTAAATGTAAGTAAAGAACATCATCATCTTTCTGCCCTTATCCCGTTTTATTTGGAGTCGGCGCAACACCTATTGTTCTTCCATTCTGTCCTGTCACTCTTCACGCTATCACTAACTCCCTTTTCTTCCATATCACTTCTCACACATCCATCTATTTCTTTGCCTCCCTTTCCCTCTCCATCCATCCCCATATAAACTCTTGTAGTAACATGCGTTTCATCCTTCCTCTTCGCATGACTATACCAAGACAAGACAAACTTCACATCACATCAAAGATGAAATAACACAAACTATTGAAAATAAGCCTAACTCGTTCTTCTTGCAAACCAGTAAACTATTCAGACTATGTCTCCTTCCATTCATCATCAAACAGATCTAGTCCAGGACTGGATTCAAGGAGTGCATAGAGTACAATTAACATTTGAAGAATGGATGACAGACATCACGCAACCGGACGGCACGAAGGTAACTCGGTATGCTAAGATGGTCACCCATCCACAGACCAACCTTGGCAAGCGTTGCTTAACCTTGTAGATCGACCCGTGCGGCTGTTACTATCTAGCCACGAGCTCCTTGAGCTGGATTCGAGGAGTGCATAGAGTACAATTAACATTCGTGGAATGGATGACAGACGTCACGCCACCGGACGGAACGTGGCACATACATAATTTATACCGCCTTGTCCGGTTATAGTCATCGGGAACAAATATTTTAGCTCCCCATTCAAACTAGGCGAGCCGATGGTTCCGTATGATTTTGCAACGAGATACCAGTTAATCAAATGCTCATACGCCCTCGCTCTCGCTCCATCCTAAGCGGGAGAAGTAATAAAACAAAAAAAAACCTTTTTAAGATGGGAACATATCAAGTAACTATTCCCACTCTTGGTGGAGCGAGAGGGCGTGTCAAACTTTTATTGACTAATATCCACATGTGTTCTTACAGTTCCCCTTCCTGTTTCAGGGCCATGGCAACTCTTTTAAACAGACCTAACAGCGACTACTATCCTTACGGGTATATTGACCTTACTGCACCCCTGTAGTTCATGCTCATGTTAGCAAGACATGAATGTGTTTTGTGGATGACGCGCTGTCGAATCCGGCTTGATCCTTACCGGACGGCCGGACGGCGAGCTACCCGCACCTACGGTGACTAGAAATCGTCTAACCTGGAACGAAGCCCAAATAACCCAAAAAAAAAACTGCAAAATTATAACTACTATAGAATAAGACAAGAGCTAAAAACAGCTAACTGTAATGGGAAGACGAGTTGGAAATGGTGATGATGATAAAAGTGATTCTATCAAAAAATATTCTCAATTTTCTTAAACACAACGAAACACTAAATTTACCTTCCGATGTCGAATAACCATTCAAGCATTCACGAAAGCTCCTTATTATTAAATGGCTGAATAATTTTCTGAGGCACCTAATTGTTAAGCGGCGGCGACGTTTAACCCATTACTAATAATAATATATTATTGTGCCATTCATACTACGACTACAAACAAAGCTTCCCTTTCATTCTGAGGATAGATAAACCTAACAACATATGAACATACCTCAAGTGATTTCTAAAAAATCGGAATCTTCTTATCATACTCTTCGGACGCACTTGACTTGCGTTTGATCTTCATTTATTTAGACTTACGAGAAACTCTCGAAACAACTCTATAAGTGTCGTGTCGGTTTAAAAGTTTGTCGTACTGAATTTCCTCGTAAGATGTTTTAAACGATCCCTCTTTAGTCTCATTACGTCCTTAAGTTCAGTTGAACACGTCCAATACATAGGGCACATAAAAATGGAGCTGTATTCTATGTTAAATGGATTCTTGCAAGCCGGAACAATGCTAGAAATAAGGAGAAAGTAGCACCAGATGCCTTGAAGTAGTCCCTGGTGGAAAACCTCATCAAGACCCAAAAAAGCGCTGACTGGAAACAATCAGAACGCTGCCTGTCTATTGAAAATGCTCTCGGTTCGGTATCGCGGGGAAGATTCAACAAAAGTTAAGATAAACGGCAGCTAAGAAACATTCTAGGTTTAAAAAATGCAGCGTCATTTTTGCAAATGCTATTGTTGCACTTGCAAATATTACGTTGCTATTTTCGCTGCGCTGCTAAATTAATGGGACCTCTAGATCACATTGCTCCATCTCATTGACTAAGTAAAACCCAGAACATAAAATTCCTAAGGTACCTCTATCGATCATCATTAAAAGTCGGTATCTATTATTTACTGTTAATCTTATAAAATATTAAGTACCTGGCCACGCTCCGTAAAGGAAGACCCTTACTTATTTCAAATCGCAAAAACGACCAGTCGAACAGGGCTACACAAAAAGGCCTTAGAAACTAATCAATCATCTTCCTATCAGAAAATATGAAGCGACCGCCTTATTCTTTCAATAAAAGTCCGATTACATACTTGATTAACGAATCATAAGGGAGATGTAATAGTTTGTTCTATTTTCCCTCTTTCTGAGTATTGAATCAGTTTTTCCTACAATTATTCTGTCATACTATCCAACGGAACTAAAGCTTTAGTCTAAAAGGAAAAGGAAAATCGCTACTTAATCAAGAAAATCCGTGTAAGAATCGCACCTAGACCCGTTTATTACTGGGACTAGTCGCTTTTAAATTGCATATCTTCAAGACTTTCTGTTATGATTGCAGCATCTTGATAAATAGCTTATGGCCGGCGGCCAGCGTCTTCCGAAATGCTACCTAGATCATCCGAGATACTCCGAGTTTCTCTTCGATAAATCCTTTCCAACTTTCTTCATGACTCCTCAATTTTCCTATTTATTCCTCTTATGGACTCGTAAATTTTGTCGGCCTACGGGAATTTATTTACTTGAACCGGAATCAAACCTACAAAACAATTTCTAGGGAACAGGTAAGCTCTCACGAGTGTTAATTTACACCCTTTCTTGTTGGGAAAACCAATCATTTCCATTAAATAACTAAGCTATTCGAACTCACCCTACATACAGATGTAATTAATTTTTCCTTGACGGTGTTTGGGGGTTTCATTGTCTACGGTTCCATTGTAATTATTATTTGTAGCAAAACATTAAATACCCATTTTCTTTTGCCGAAAAAGATCATTAAAGTCGTGACGCTAGACGTAAAAAATATATAGTACTAATACAAACATTTATAATAAATTAACAATTTATTACGTCAGATGGATCCGTATTATTGGATTGTCCCGCGTGCAGGATACTGATTATTTTCAAATAACATTATTTTTGTTCTATCTTCCCAGTTAGCGTCTATCACCCGTAAACGATTGACAAAGATTTAGGAACATAAAAACAAAACTGCGGAAAAACAGAAGTACGAAAATGTATCGCGTCTCCCACCGGCGACCCCTCATACGACGTTATACATTACCCTGGCTTCGAAAACCACAATAAAAATAAGTAGAATAAAGCGTAAGCCGTAAAAAGTTTTGTTTTTCCCACTACTAGCCCCTCCATTTATTTTATTATGTTTCCTGAAACACTTTTGTCATCTTTAACTTACTTCCCTAAAAGTTATGACACCGCCAATGATCATAAAAATATTTTAATAAAAAAAATTCGCGGAAAAAATAATAAGAAGCTGCTGAAAATATTTCGTAGTAACACCAACACGCACAGCTTCAGTCCAGGACAGAATATCGCCGGGGCAATATCAATAAGAATTCGCAAATAGTAAATTTCCTATGTGCGAAGCCGGAACTAATACCGAATTATGGAAATTCCGAAGAAAACTAAGTTTTTCCAGAGTAAAAGTGTACGTACCTCATAAAATGCCATTCTGCTCTCCCGCTGGGCCAGCTCTGTTTCTTCATTTTGCACAGTTAATATATTTGAGGTGAGAAATAAAGTTTGTCCGAACACATTGCAAGCGCGGTACGCTGCGGCTCTCGGCGTCAGTAAGCGTGGTCGTGTCGCGGGCGCCGCGTTCGTGACTGAGCGCGATGAGCGCGGAGCGGCTCGCGAGGGTGGCTGCCGCCTGATCCCCGTCCCCGCCGCCCGCCGCCGTGCCTCTACAAGGCTCCCCTCGAAAGCATTATTCTACGCCGGACACTACATTTAAGCAAAAAACAAAAATCTACTTTGGCTTTAAGTCCCCAAAATTGCTTGCAATTACATGAATCTACCCCTACTTAAGGGGGAAGAGTAAAGATTTTTTTTCAAACGGTTATACTAAGGAGATGCTTGATTATTATAATAACTATAAGCTTTAACTGTTGAGATGTTTTTCATTTACAAAACTTTTAAACATTCGTTTTCCTTCTTTCCTGTCGCCGCAAACGTTATTAAATTACGGTTCTCTTATTTTTAACAGAATTAGGATCAACACTTAAGTATGCATAATTATTAACAAAATGGAACTGTGTAAATAATTTATGTCAATCTTAATAACCCAATAAGGTAACGGACGTTGAGCAGAATTATTATTGTACAACGTAATGTCTTCTTCATGGCTCTGGAAATTAGGAAGAGCAATATTTCTCAGGTACCTATCAGCGGAAGTAGGTTGTATAACAGGAAATAATTTACGGAGTAGCTATTTGTTTGCTATATTTTTTCCTCATTCAATCAAAAGCCTCACTCATAAGTAAAGCTGACCATAATATACGTAGTTATGAGATATTTTTTATTATTTCATTATTTGTCGGCTACGTCTAATGATGGTCTGATCTCACATAAAGGCTTCACTTACAAGAAAATTCAACAGCACTGAAGTGCTGTTATTAGCCTACTTTGGCTCAATCTCAAACGCCTTATAGTTTTCCTCACTTTTCCCGAAGTTCACATGCAAAGGGGTATAAAATGCATTTGTACTTTTTTCTCCTAACTTTTTAAGTAGACAATAATTTGAATTGGAAACCAAAATCACGGAGGACTTTTCTTTAAATACTCGTGCATCAAAGGTAATTTGATAAATGAGAATGTTTAAGAAACAGATGAAATCGCTGTCGAATTATTTAGTTATTCGAGTGAGAGCCGAGGAGAATTTACCGAACTTCCACATTGTTTATGCTCATCGCTCATTTAACAGCAAAAGGTCAAGTATTCATGTTGGACGACTGATATTGAAACGGTTATATATATGAAATGTTGTACGTTTTGTACGCATAAGTTATGCTTATTAAACCCATGTCTTGTCCATTTTACATAATGTGGGCAAAATGACTTGTAGGTATAGGCATCCAAGATGCACCCCGTGACCCTACCATAATAATTAGACATTACAGTTGATCCTACACATGATAGCCACCTACTTGCAACAGTAACTACAAACCATACCTACTTAAAGATTTATAATCCTTAATCTGTTATGTTTACGGGTACAGACCCAACCCGTCTTCGGATTCATGTCGACCCGTTAAACTGTATGTACATGTGCTTTATAGTATTATGTCTTAGCCACTCAGGATAACGGCCTACTACCACTTTGTTTACAGCCTACAGTCCCAACTTATATTACCTATTAGTCTTTAATTGGAACCCAGACTTTATTACTGATCTGCAACATGAGGGCCCTGGTGTCCATCCCCAATGGGGCTTTTTGTGTACAATGTGGTCCAACTTACAAACTTTTTACCGTCTATTAAATTTACCAAGCAAGGTTTAACTTATATTTGCTTAGACTATACTCGAGCTGCGAGTTGCATGCGACGATGAAACGGACTTTCTGGGAATGACAGAAATTAAAACAAGGATTTTTTAAATGTTTGACCATCCTGACATAAAGTTTCGTGTATAAAAAATCAGATAATGCCCTAGTTGGAACATATTTAAATTGTTTTACCAAAAAAGATAAACGCAACCCCCGTTTTTCTTCTTTACATTGAGCCATATTCATACCGTTGTCCGTCGCTCGTAGGTACTAATAAAATAAATTCGGCACTATGCGTATACATAAAGTTCGCACTTCACTATTCATGTCCTCACTATTAACTGCCCCAGAAGGTTCCTCAGAGGATTTACTTTCATCAACTGATTCTGCAGTACTGTAATAACTAAAACATTTTATAAGTAGATATTATTTTAATTAGCAATGCATTGCAAACAGCTGAAGTAAAAACTAGTGCTCTATGAAGCCACTTCAGCGGTAGTCTTAGCAAGTTTACGAAGTTAAACAGTGTCGGAAGAGTAAGTGCCGACTAGATTATAATATGATTAAAATAAAACTACTAGCCTGCTTCTTTGATCGAGTACTTAGTTATAAGTTCAACTGCGGAAATAGGTTTGATTCCCAGATCTGACGAAGTGCTCGAGAGTTTGTTTTTCTTTGATTTCTTAGTAGCAAATCAGAATCTATTTTTTTTTGTAGGAAATCTTTAAACAACCCTCCTGCTCCCTGCTCTAAGCGGAGTGCGATGGAGTGTATTTTACTAACTACATAATGGACGCCACACACGATCCAGTTTGCAGCTCGTTTGAAGAGGTGTCTGTTATATTTGATCGTGTGTGGCATCTATAAAGTCGACCTGTATTATTTCAGATGCCCTTTGCCTACCAAGGCTCGACAACTCTTTCGATCAATCCCTAAGACCTGGGGCAAATTAGACTCTGGGCTTGTACTTTTTTGATAGGAAGAAAATGACCTCCTGCAGAATAGTTATAGGTTTTTTTTTATTTTATGTAAATCAAATTAAAGTGATAATTGGAATTATTTACTGTGGTACACTTCAGCCTTAACTTTTGTTAATTACAGACGTGTTGTTATGTTGTAGCACTGAAAACTTTTGCCAAACCTTTTGACCTTGCCTTTTGACTTACTCCTTCTTAGACTGTCGTTGGTAAAAGCTAGTTTATTTTATACATCAAATTCCTTGCCTGGTAACCGTCTCAGAATCCCCACCCAAAGGAGATTGTTTTACTGTGGCCGACCTCAGTGCGGTGCAATCTAATGTTTTCCAGCTAGGTGAAAAGTCTTCCGACAGCTCGATAAACTCATCAGGAGACTTAAGCGTCTGCCAACAAAGGCTGCATATATCTTGACTTACATTGGTGTGCCTAGAAGTAGTACCCCTTTTGAGAACATTATGTCTGTTGCGGTCTTCCCGTCTGATTATAATTTAAGTGTCTTCAAGGCCAGAGTGCATAGGCTCTCAATAAACCAGTGCGCCTCGCCATCAACGACTGTACCATTGCTTAAGTAAATAGGTTATGTAAATAGTATAAATAAAAAAAAATAAGTTAGAAACGCTATTATTAGTGCATAACATTATCATAGGTTGATTAACCTTCGCTTAATAGCAAGTTTCAAATCATTCTGGCTCCATTCCAGCGCCTGAAAAGTCCTCGTGCAGACTTGGTCTCTTCTACTTGGTCGTAAGTACGTATTTTCAACAGATAGGCTCTCATATCGGCTATCACGACTTCCGCTCAACTAAGTACGGCTATTTAGGTTTCTACCGCAGCCAACTATCCGAAGTCTAGATATTAGAAAACCAAAGTTGAGTTTTAGGTAGCTTGGAAAACTTAAATAGGTGAAAAACCTTGCCCGCCACAAAAGCATAATTACCTACCTATAATAATTCTGCCGACCGATTTTCGATCACTGTGGCCAACCTCAACAGAGATTAGTCTGGTACGCAGGAGATATTATATTGCTCAAGTGCGTGCACAAAAACAGGTTCACTCTCTATTTATTCATTCTCATAGTCTGATGGGAAGGCATTTCGACGCGACCGGAGGAAAGTCAGGCGCAGGACCAACGACTTTACTTTCTTTTCGAGACACACGGGTATCACACTACTAACTTTCAAAAGGGGTGCTAAAGAGTATTTTGTAATTGAAAAACCAAATAGCACTTTTCGTCGCTCGCTTTTCACGCTCAGCGGTCACGCGTGCGATCACGAGACCAACCAGGTATTTATTTATGTATATTGCACACCAAGATTATAATTTATAAAAAGGAAAACTTGCTCATATTCTTTCCCTTCTATATAACGTTCTCTTTTCTCCTTTTACGCCTCTTTACCTTAAAAAACGGTTTGAATTTCTCTGCAATTCACACTCAAAATTGCTAAGATCATCGGAGAACTTGCGACTTAAAATGCCTATCCATACCACGACCTTCTTTGACAAGTCGTTCACTGTCCAGGCTGCTCGTCTCTGGAACGATTTGCCAGTCACAATCAAGCGCGCTCAATCGTTGCCTGTCTTTAAGAAACTCGTTCGGGATCATTACCTGTCGCTATGAGTATCGAGTCGTCATTTATTTTTAATTTTGTTTTTCTCTGTTTATAGTTGTCAATATGTATGTATATATGTATCTATTATATAGCATTAAAATTACGTATGATTCTATGTGTGTATTGTGACATAATTATATAGTATTGTTATATTTATTGTAATAATGTTCTGGTATTGTAACACCATTGGCTGCCCCATTTCTTGTCCATGCAATCTCTGTCCATTCCAGGTTGCCTGGAAGAGATCGCGGAATGCGATAAGGCCGCCCATTGCTTGTACCTATTTCATAGTTTTAGTTCCTTTTTTGTATTTATTAATGGTAACAAACAATAAAGCATATAATAAATAAATAATAAATAATAAAACTTATAAGTATTCATCATCTGCCTAGCCTTTTTCCCAACTATACTGGGGTCGGCTTCCAGTCAAGCCGGATTTAGCTGAATACCAGTATTTTACGAGGAGCGGCTGCCTACCAGACCTCCACAACCCATTAACTGGGGTAACACGGTACTTCATGGCAAGACTGGAGTCAGATTTACTGGCTTCTGACTATCCGTAACGACTGCCAAAGATCTACAAATGACAGCCGCGACCAACGGCTAACGTGCTTTCCGAGGCACGGAGGAAACTCGTTATGTTAAGATTGTCACCCATCCACAGACCAACCTAGGCAAGCGTTGCTTAACCTTGAAGATCGACCTGTGCGGCTGTTATTATCTAGCCACGAGCTCCTCGAAAACTTATAAGTATTAAATATATTTAATTGACGACCTTATCGCATTCGGCAGTTTAAAGGCAATACTTTAGCCTGGGATAAATGTGACTTTATTACTTTTAAGTCATATCAATTTATTACATAGCTAAAGATTATTGTATTTTATGAAAGCATGTGTGAAAAACATACACATGCAGATTGTTTCAGTGTACAAAAACGTTTCGAGTATACATACACAGAAAAATAGTGTACATTTATGTATTCCAAGTGTACGAAGACCAACCCGTTTTAAGTTACAACATCTGTACCTACTAATACAAATTTACTATCTGTGTCTATGTTATTTATTTACTAGATGCCGACCGCGGCTCCGCCCAAGTGTAATTAACATTGTACCTCCTATCTTTAAAAGGAGTTCTTTGTTTAATTTTTCAGCTTCCCATTTGGAGACTGCCTGAATTGATGTGCATTCGTACGCTCTACTTTGGACATTGTCTCCTTGACAGGATTGACTCGACAGGTGTCTCTCTACAACTGAGAACTCATCTGCATACCCATAGATGCTAGGTATCAGTAAATCGATGATATGCTTCAGGAAGGCAGCTGCAGAGAGAACAAACCACCTGAGGAACTCTGGCATTACTCGCCGTCGATGAGCATCCATCGCCAACAACTTGGAGAGACCATTCACTCAGTCATATTCTCGGGGTAAAAAGTATACAACATCATCATCATTACATCATCTCAGCCAAAAGACGTCCACTGCTGGACATAGGCCTCCCCCAAGCGTCGCAACAACGACCGATCCTGTGCGTCTCGCAACCATCGGATTCCCGCGACCGTCGCCAGGTCGTCGGTCCACCTTGTGGGAGGCCTTCCAACGCTGCGTCTTCCGGTACGTAGCCGTCACTTCAGAACTTTCCATCCCCATCGACTATCCGTTCTACGAGTGCAGGTGGCAGTGCCACTTAAGCTCCAATATGTTTATGCAGAATGTAGTCTACCCGTGTGTCAAATTTCATACAAACTAGTTCGGCCGTTCGAGCGTGAAGAAATAACAAACATACACACTTACAAACTTACAAACTTTCGCCTTAATAAGATTGTTTTGGATATAATACTTATCAGATTAAATAATGTTCTTGTCAGATGTAAAAGCTTGGTATTAATTAGTAAGAAACTTTGCCAACCGACCTGTTTCTAATTGAAGTATCCGTCATCCGATCCCCGTTGTTTCCACAATCGTATTTAAACTTTCAATTGCCTGATTCTGCGATACTAAGTATTCATTGTTCTATCTGTTGAAAGAGCACAACAATATAATTATTGGTGGAGATGCTCCAGTACTTTCTGTAGTTTCGCACGAGATTGTACGTCTACAGTACAATCATGTTTTTTTTACGAATTCTCGCTTTAAAATTCACACCATATTTTCCCTCCGCTTAATCTTCTTGATTTCTTAATCTTAGTCTTCAAAGATACTCACTAAGAAGAGCATTAATAAAAAATCTATGAAATGCAAACAGCAGTTAACTCATCATAGTCTTTGAACCGTACGTAATATACAGACAAGAAATGAATTCAAGTAGAAAGCTAAGTAGATTAATCTTTACAAAAGACAGGTAAAGCTTATTGGGGTATGAACTATTCATTTCAAGGCAGCCTTATTGCAGTTGACAGGATATTCCTCCTTAAAGATCGTCGTTTATTAAACAGCAGGCACTGACTTCCAGGGATTCAATAAAATTAATGAAGGAAAAATATTTTCATGACACTAGGTCAATCACTCAAATATATTGATTGATCAGGCACTTTCGCGAAGATGTTTTATACTGGCTCTCCGCAGCCCTTGGAGAATAAAATCTCACGTGAACTTTCCACAACTAAATGACTATTTTTTGGTACAAAAGAAATTGTCACGTTTTTGTCATATAATTTCTTTAGAGATTAAAGCAAATCGAGTAGACAGTGGCCGTGGTAAAAGTGGAAAATTGCCAAAGTAGAGCGTCATTTATCAACGCCATTTGGTGACGTTTTGCGCCTTCGGTGAATCTTAATGGAATAGACATCACAACTCCATGTGGCGGAGACCACGGGCCCAAAGGAAATCACGCTAATGTCGATTAATTTAGTTTTCAACACACTTGCTCGGAAAAGTGACTTTAATTGCACCGTACTTGGGTATATGATGGTGTTTGTAACCAAACTGTGACTTTTTGATTACCTTTATACACTAGTGCGATAACATAGTAAAACCCTTTTCTATATTCCTCTTCGCTCTCAAAACAATTTTTTGACATGCCATAAAATCACATCAATAACAGTAATTTGTGTTACTTGTTTATTTCATGCAATTTCGTGTGCAAATAAACCATTTTAACTTGTATATGTTTCATGTGTACTTATATTTGCATTAAATATTAAAAAACTGCGATATGGTTATCATTTTATCATTAATGATGCGTGTAAACGTTTGATTTTATATCATTTAGAGATAATTGTTGACTAACTTAATCATCAGCCCCTATTACCAGAGCACCTGTTAGGACGAATCAGACGAGAACAAACCTCACAAAAAACTTCTAAAAATCGACTTCTCTCACTCTAAGGTGAAGCGAGAGGGCTTATTAGCTTCAGTTGGCCTTCAAATTCCAGGACCACGGAATCCCTTTCGAATATTCAAATTCAGTGGGGAGTTTCTATAGCCATATTTATTTAACTTTGAAACTTTATGTGCTAGTAAAAAACACTGTACAAAGGCGGATTTCTTGCCGTAGGCTTTTTCTAACAGTCGACCTAAGTAAGGGTGGTGCAGAAACATAATATGGTATGTGCAACCTATTATCATCAGACCCCGAATATCATCTAGAACAAATTGTCTGGTAAAAACGAATTAAACAAGCAGAACTGGATGAGCTGGCAATGTTTTATAATATACGATTTCACATGTCATTCTTGCGACTTCATCATCAGATTAACTCCACGTCATAATAATACCCGTATTGTATTGTCATCCGATTTACACATGCATGTAAAATTTCAGCTTCATCAAAAACTGGCAGGTGGATCAAATTTTACTTGCAAAATTTTCATTACACAAAAACAACGGGACAGGTTATGCAGATGTAGGTAGGTACTCTGTAGTAATCTATACTAATATAATAAAGAGGTAAAGTTTGTTTTTTTTGTTTGTATGAGGTAATCTGTGAAAGTATTGGTCCGATTGCTAAAAATTTTTCACCAATAGAAAGCTGCTGTATTCCTGAGTGACATAGGCTATATTTTATGTACGCGGGCGAAGCTGCGTGCTAAAGCTAGTATTTAATAACATGATAGAAAAAACATTTCGTTTCTAAAGGACACAATAAAACCCCGTGCCTCGGAATGCACGTAAAGCCGTTGGTTCCTCATTTGGCTACTTTGACAGTCGCTACAGGTTGGGCGTCAGTCTATCCTCATCATCATCATCTCAGCCGAAAGACGTCCACTGCTGGACATAGGCCTCCCCCAAGCGTCGCCACAGCGACCGGTCCTGCGCGTCTCGCATCCATCGGATTCCCGCGACCCTCGCCAGGTCGTCGGTCCACCTTGTGGGAGGCCTTCCGACGCTGCGTCTTCCGGTACGTGGCCGCCACTCTAGAACCTTCCGTCCACAGTTTATCCTAGGAGTGTCGAATTGCCAAGTAACTGGGTTCTGATAGGCAGTCGCTCTATGTGAAGCACGGGTGTTCAGCCGCATCTGGTTAGACTGGAAGGGGACCACAAGCAGTTGGGGAAAAGGCTAGGCAGATGATGATAATGGAAAAAACAGGATTGAACTAACCACACATTGCGCGTACGTACGAACAGTGTCATCTACTGGTTAACCCGTTTTTAATTCATGAATCCCCGACCGGTCTCATAGGACCGTGCTGTTATTGTCTTACTATTGTGTCTCGTTACGCGGGTATTGATATGTTAAGGCGTTTTAATATGAGAAGGAAGGGTATACTGATCTAATTGATGCAGCTGTCTATACCTGCCTATGCAGTCAATCTCTCAATGCTTCCATATCCAACTGGAATTCTTTGACTCCGAACAAAGTGAACAAAATGGTGAGTCATCAAAATTCTGAAAGCTTCTCTTTGAAAAACATCGTCAAAAACCCCTTGAAAATAGAGGTAAATAAAAATCTTTATTTGGCAGCAATTCGCAAAACGCGAAAGCTCTCTTTTAAACACTAAAACCATTCCATGGAAACTGGAAGAGTGAAAGAGTTGGCGGTGTGTATTTCCATAAACTATTTGTTAATGTATTTACAGTGACCTTTTTGTATTATTTATGCCGGACGCTAGTCAACGTTATTGAATATGATAATGAAAGTATTTGCATTTAGTGATTTATTGATGGAATACGTTTAGCGGTAAAGTTGAGCGGAAATCAGCGCCGAGCGCCATATGCATCGACACCGCCTTACGCGCCGGCCGCCCGCTTGCAAATGTGCAATCGTGCCAATCTGTGATGTAGCGATGCTAATCAAATGCTAATGCTTTGCCTATGGGAATACCATACGTATATTTTTGTGGCCCGAAAATTAAGCAGAGTATTTTGTTAAGTAAACAAAGGGATGGAAGGGACAGATGTCACTTTTACTTATTTAAAACGTATGGTGGGCTTTTGAAACTGCTATTTCCTGCCAGTCAATATAAACCACAAATACCGTCGTTTATACCGTGTACATCGAAGGACTGGACCAATTATGCCTGCTGCAGTCTTCCCGGCCGATTATAACTTAGATGTCTGCAAGGCTAGAGTGAATGGGCTCTTAATAAACTAGTGCACCTCACCATCAACGATTGCATCACCGCTTACCATCAGGTAGCATCGCAGTCAAGCACTAATTTATATCAAATAAAAGACATGTCTGCTCTTCTTCAAAATGTATTTTACACTTAATTTGAAACTTTTTTATACTTAAAATTCATCTAATGATGAGACTTATCGACTAATCTAACCAAGCCCTCACATACAGCCTATTAAAAATTACAAATAGGAATAAAATAAACCTATGCATTGTGTGATGTATTGCCGCGCGCAGACTCGAACACGTCGACTTTTAATTATCAAATCTGTTTCACTCATTCTCTATTAGTATCAAGTTCTAACTATACTCGTACGTCATTGATGTTCTTCCTTCCTGTATTCGGTATTTTTCGTTTTCGAAATGCATTGTTTCGTGGTTTCCACATTAGGACTTACAAAATGAAAAACACATTTTTTTAAGTTTTCTACTTCTGTAAACAAGGCGGCTATTCTGAAAAACTATCGAATAACAACTAATTTATATTAAAGTCTTGTTTTTAACGAAATAACAAGACTTAAATATAAGCTGTGCTAATTTAAGCTGATAATTTCAAATTAACTAATCTGAAGATACCACAGTCTAATGTGTTCACTTTTATAAAACGACTAGCTGTCCCCTGCGGTTTCACCCGCATTCTTCGTTACTGCTCCGCTCCCGTGGATCGTAGCATGATGATATATAGCCTATAGCCCATTCCTCGATATATAGGCTATCTAACACTGAAAGAATTTTTCAAATCGGACCAGTAGCTCCAGAGATTACCCCCTACATACAAACTTACAAACCTACAAACTTACAAATTTTACCTCTTTATAATATTAGTATAGACAACTTCTTACAATCATCTAAAGATCGATTATCTGCCCAAATTAACTGTTTCTTTTCAGCCGAAAGCTCTACTACACTACCTACTAGAGATAAGCCGCCTCCATACCTCGCCACATCAACAACTCCTGAGGTTCTCGCTTCAAGCAGGCTCCTGCTTGATGCCGTCAGCCTACTGCTTGATACTGTGCAGTTGGCACATTGCTTGCAGAACGAATGGCCAATGAGGTTGGAACGACCTATCACACACCAGGTTACTGCCAAGGAAACTACGTGGCGTAATCTTTACATAGTATACTCGTAAACAATGTAAACAAAGACGCTTTCTGCAGTTTTCAGTATATTCACAAACTTGTCCTACCACCACGCAACGCATTTTGGTGCGATTTTCACTAATAGAAAGAGCAATAAACGAGGTAGGTAATTTGCAACCGAGCAAAGCCGAGGGGGTTTACTAGTTATCATATAAAACTCAAGCACAAGGAAGTACAATTGGTTAATTTTAGGTGCATTGTCACTTTTATTGATTAAATTAAAATGAAGTGTACTGTACGAAGCTGTTTACTATCTCGGAACCTCAACACCATTGCATGACAAGAAAAATTTTTCTTTCCACTGTATAAAGTTAATTTTTTTACACATTGCATTTGGATAAAAGCTAAATTGTGTATATTTTAACTTCTGTATATTTAAACCAAAACGTCTTCTTTCATACCAGTAAATTGTTTAGTTTTTTTTTCAGTGCTGTGTACCTATAAAAGAGACGAATTCACTATGCCTAAAACTGTATGTGGTTTTTTTTACTATTTATGTTTTAGTAAGTAAATCTTTGAAGTGCCTACTCAATAAATAAAATGTATACCCAGGTTAGTGTAGCCCACGACATCCTAGAACGTCAACGTCAATAGATTGAAAGGGCAGGCCAGCAATTTCGTTTTGCATGTAACCAGCGCTACTCTGGCGCACTAACTAATAACACGTCATAATACCGTTACGATCCGTTATTGTCGATGTATCCAAACTGCTATTCATCTAGGGCTGTCAATTCCGTTGCATCACAATCTACTCAAAGCCCTGTACCAATTTGGTAGTTTGCAGCGATCAATCAATTAAAGTGTAGTGATTGTTACGTCCAAGATCGATCACTATTAGCCATATTAATCAGCAATGCTGCGTTGACTTTAGGAGAAATACCTGCCGAAATTAAAGATGAATGGATTTCTGTAAATGATTATATTATTGGCTGTTGTTTAGGTGGGAGCTCATCGTAATGACTTCTCCTGCTCTGAGCGGAGCGGGAGAAGCCATTGAGCGAAGGCGAAGAAAGATCAAAGGAGTGGGTTTAGTCAGCAAAAGTCTAACACGCCTTTCCGCTCCGCCCAAGCGAGGGAGAAGTAATTCTATTATTGTTTCAAGTTGACATTTTGTGTAATCAACAATACCTAGTCTATTTGTTTAAAAAAATCTATAAAACGACTAGCACTTCTAGCCAGCCCCCTTCCTCTTAGCCAGTGACTTCGTTCGCGAGAATGTTTTCATAAAAACTTTAACACCTCTTAAACCGTAGTCTTGAATGAAACACTAATAATGTCAGCCTTTATTACTTTATTTTGATTAGGATTCGCGCCAACTTTCAAGTTTATTAACCCAAGGAATAAAATTCTCCCATACAACCTTTAACTACCCCCAAACCGTTTTATTGGGGTAATTTAAAAAAAAGAATAAATAGCACCTATTTATTTACTTCGGTTACTATTTATGCTAAGATCCAAAGAAATGAGTCCAAGAAATAAAATTTTGCATACAAATAAATTTCCCCCTTTCCACTTTTGAAAATTTAATTCTTTCAGTTTTACAGGTCACCTGCATCGTAAAAGGAAGCCTTCAGCAAAATTTCACGTAGTTATGTCAGTCAGATTATCTTTTATATACATACTTATATGTATACGGTAGCCCTACTCTAATGAGTTCTCAAATGGCCTGACAAGTGTGTACAACTGCATACATTGTTTAACCTGATTACTAACCGTTAACGATTGTCTTTTATGAATATTAATCACATTCTATAAATTATAATCATCTTGTTGACACTTCGCGTGACCCAAGGGCTGGCTTTTAGCTTGAACAGAAAATAAGCATTGCCATACAGCGTGGCAATGCTGCCAGTCTTTTGGGCACATTACCAGTCGACAGCGTTGTGCAGGAGTTTTTTGACGCCATACTTTGGTTTGTTTTTAGTTAGTTGTATTCTAATTAGTAGTAGAGTTTTTATTATACTGTAATTACCTAGTTAACAATAAATTATACGTATGTATTTATATAAACATAATAAGTGACTCGCTCATTTTACATACTTTTTAATTATTGTGGGTTTTGCTAAAAAAGTATCAGCGAACCTCAAGTGAGTTTAACCCACGTTTAACCTAACAAATTGATACTATCGACGTCTATCTATGTCGTTTATAAAACAAACAAGTTTCCAATTTGTTTATGTAGGCACTGTGTTGCATAAAAACAAGCTTTGATAGTCCGCCTGACACAATTTGATTAAAAGCATTTTGAATATCAATAGTTGTCAATCACTCGCTAACTCTACCATTGCACCTCTCCAATACCACGCGTTTTATGCAGCCCACGCAAAAAATACCGGCCAATTACGAATCGGACCAGCGCACTGAGGGTCCGTAAAAACTTACATACTGTACGAAAATAGTTCAATTTCAATTCCCGAATCGAGACTCGAAGATTTGACCTATGTCCGAATCGCAAAAAAAGCTTTTTTGTGACGTAAGTAGAAATTTTCAATTTTCAGCTTTTTGCCTATACTTGTGTTATGAGACCTAGCGTGATCAACGGGGACCTACGAATTTTGATTCCCATGAGAGTGTCGAAATATACGGCGGTAGGTATCTTTCTTTTCATTAACTTAAAAGTTTCATTTTTTCACAGTTTCAAGTAAGGAATGCAAATCCGTCGTGTTTTAAAAATCCGGATTTTTTAAAACGGATTTTGGGTCCAATCCGGATTATCCGGATTTTTCATGGAAATTAAACAAACCTATTTATATTAGTTTATTAACATGATGTTTCCCTTCCCTTCGCCGTTTTGAGAGCACTAGCTCTCAAAACGGCGAGGAGAAACATCGTGAGGAAACCGGCAAGTCCTAGAACCAAAACTTTTAGGACATGTAGCATCCACAAACCCACACTGGGCCCGCCTGGTGAATTACGGCCTCTTCAAGAAGCCATTTTCCCAACATGTAAAGACAAAGAATGTATATTTTTTCCATTTTTGGGTTGGAAATTATCCAATGACTTCTCCCGTTCTGGGCAGAGCGGGATATCAGATTTTTAGTGATTAAAATCCAATCCTCTTCCTCCTTCTTTTTCTTTGTCTTCGTTCTAGGGCCCCGGGGTTCACTTTCACATAACCCATGGCAACAGTAGGCTTCGACCCAGCTGGGCCACTACGATTTGTATCACCTTGAGACACACTACGCGCCGTGGCGGGGTCGATGAGCTACCCATTGCTCGCCATCCGCAAGCCTGCGCCTACGGTAGCTGGAAATCGGGGTCTGGATCCGGGAGCTGGAGCGTGAGGATCATTCCTTCGCACGTGCAGCCGCCTCCTTTGCTAGCATTACTGCCGACCAGGCGAAGGAGGCGACCGCCTGTCACATTCCTTTGCGCTCCGGTCCATGGGCCGTACCAGGACCCGGCGTGAGTGGTCATTTCCCAAACGGAGCATACCTTTAATAATAGTCCTCCAGACCGAATTTTGATCACGGTGGCCTGATGCCTACTGAAACCTGGAAGCCTGATGTATACTGCAGATATTATAGTGCACTAGTGTGTACGCAGACACTGGCGCACTCCCTGTTCTTTTAATCTTATAGTCAGATGGGAAGGTAATTCAACACGACCGGAGAGAGATCAGGTGCAGGACCCACGGCTTGACGTGTTTTCAAAGGCATGGGGGTATCATACCACCAACTTCCAAACTCCGGGCAGTTATAGAGTAATTCCTAACGGAAAAACCCAATAGCACTATTTGCTTGACCTCTAGTTCGAGCCTAGTAGCCACGCTCAGCATTTGCCCTTACGAGCCTAGTGTTCGTCCGACAAGTCAGTCAAACGTCACACCTTAACCACGCTCCACCGTTTCCTCCAGGCGATCAATCCGCACAATAATGACACCTGGGCGTTTCTTCGCACAAATCCGGCGCAGAAACCTCTCGAAATTACCACGTCCGGCGAGGACCTATCTCATGTGGAAGGTGAGGACGCAGTGACGTCTTTCCAACCACTTCTCAAAGAGGGAACTTATAGCCATAATTATGGCGTACCCAAAGAATGTAGTAGGGTTGGTAATTAGTTCATACTTTTTTCTGTCAGCATGATGACGCTTGGCGCCTTAAAAGACATTCAGTCTTTTTTGGGCACGCATGCATTGCAAAATTGCAACTTGTCATACGGGTAGACCACGTATTATATTGGACCCACGCGACCACGTTACGATATTTTTTTTCTGAATTTACTTGATTATTCGTCTTCCACGCGGGTGAAGCCACGGGCAAAAGCGAGTGCTAAACTAATAATAAAAGTAGATAATATCATCGCGAATTAAAATTTTTGTCCGGATTGCATTCCCTTGTTTCAAGGGACCGCAGACCTGAGTACATGGTTTTAATTTAAAGTCGATGCCTACACGCATTCCCGAGTTTACGCATTCACGAATTTTCAAAATACTAACGCACAGCAGAATTGTGAATAGATGGATGATTTTTCGATTTTGTGTAAAACTTGTTACAAATTTGACAGACAGTAATAAAAATTTACCTAACCACATCGAATTTCAATATCGAAACTTACCTTTAGAAAAAAAGTAAAAGCAAAAATAATTGGCAATTACCACTTTTTAGGTCGCCACAAAACCGCGCTTATAAAAAGCTAAGCCGCGTAAAAACACATAATGTGTTATATACTCATATACCTGTTCAGTCGGCACTACAATTTATATTAGTTTCTGTAATCGGAACCTCGGATCACACAAAAACTACGGCAAGTTGGTCGCGGGGGAAATAAATGTCTCTTTTGTGAGCATAACTGCCTTAACAGCCTAATTAGAGGCACATTATGTAGCTAGGAAAGTTCTGAACCATTCTGAACGGTTAGATAGAAATAGCGCTTAGTAGTGCGGGCCCACGGCACGAGCAAGTTTCGGCAAAGGGACTCATTATTCATTCGTGGCATCGTGATGTGGCTACAGTGGAAAACAGGAAACCGAGCCGTGTAATGTATGCTTCTCTTGACGCGGTTTTTATGTCTAAATTACAAATGACATGGTCGGATACGAGAGCGAAAACGTAAAATAGTCTATTTAGTAAATGAATAACTTTATTATAACGTTTACAGGATTATGTCTGTATGTTACCGGCAATCTGTTATTCTATACCTACAGTATCTAGGCAAGGTATAGAATAATATTTTATACAAAACGAATACGTAGTCAGTAATGTGTGTAAAAGATAAGGGAAGGAGGTGACGTAATTTTAGGGCATCCTGATACAAGCAAAGTACGTAATGCACAATCATATTTCATACATTGCCTCGACAACCCAAATATTCTATACATTGCCTAGATATTAGGTATACAGATTGCCGGTAGCATAATTATACATTAATTATTTTCTGCCAACATAATTATGCACCTAATTTCTGTGAAAAGCTAGAATACACCTACACTTCTGAACTTATGTTCAATCCCTAGAACTAACTTGCCTAACTACCAATACAAAGCGATCTAATTGTAGCAATTTAACCCCTATAACAGTTCTAAAACAAGTTATTCTAACATTTAATTACTTAAAAAGAAAGCTCCCTCATAAACAGCGATAACTTTGTCGAGAACTCACAAACAGGAGTTTACTGACCTTACGACAATTAAATACAGGAGGAGATCAGGAAGTTCTAAGAGGCTAAAGTCAAACTTGTTCGTTAATTTCACCAAGACGTTCTGCTCCTAACAATTTCACAAATCTGAGTAAAACAAAGGGTGAAAGAAGTATGTTCATACAGGAATTTGGAGTGAATAGATTCCAATTACTCCTTCATAATCACTACATGGTTGAATGTTTCATATTTACGTGTAACTGTGTTCCCCATTGCATATAAATTAATCTATGGCCTTTGTTGGCAGCGTGAGTCCCCCGCGCCCTGAGCCGATTCAAATGCAAATTGAAAATCGACCTCCCACCTCTATCATGCCTTCTTCAAAGCCTGTCTTTTCTTAATTACCAACTTCTGGCAGATGACAAAAGCTGGTTGAAGTATTTTAATTTCTTATACTTTTTGTTTTGTCAACAAGTAGACAACAAAGGCCTTGTACTCGCACCTTTGGGTTTATTTTTTTAGGTGGGAAGTCATCAAGATGACTTCTCGTGCTTTGAGCGGAGCGGGAAGGCGTGTCAGACTTTTACTAACTAAACCCACTCCTGTTCCTTCTTTGCCTTCATTTTAGGGTCCCGGGGATCTATCTACGAACCTTGGGGTGCGGACTATGAAACCTCATCGCCAGGACCAGACCACGGGGTACTTAATAGAAAAGTGCCATAACAGCGAGGGCCATTGTCATTGTACTCACTCGTTAGTCGAGTCCACGCCGCACATTTAACTATTCACACAAGCGTGGTGTGAAAAGTTAAATTTGTTTAAAACTTAAATATTAATTACGATAATCTGATTTTAATACATATTATTATAAAGCTGAAGAGTTTGTTTGTTTCGTCTAAGAAACTACTAATCCGATTTAAAGTTCTTTTAGTGTTAAACAGTCCGTTTATAGAGGAAGTATAGGCTATATACAGTCACGCTATGACCAATAGGAGTCAAGTATCGACGAAAAATGTTGCGTAAACGTGGGAAAAATATTCCTTTTAAGGGCTTCCATTGCGTGCGCTGCGTAAACGGTTAAAGTTACGCAAACAAATTATATATAGCCTACTACAAAATAATTTCTTTTTCAAAGTTCTAAAAAACAGTCCGCTATCAGCATGTGTATACCTTACAATATCATGAAGCAAACGGCCTTCTAATGTACTTAGACTTTACAAATATTTCCAACTTCCATGCGGACAAAAGCTACCGATTAATATAAAACAAAATCTTTAAAAAAAAACCTAAAGGAATCATTTTTGATTTTTACTCGGACGAAGTCGCCGACAAAAGCTAGTGATAATTACGAGTATATATGAAGCCTGACAAGCGTAATCATATTTGTGTATCGCTCCGGTTTAATTAGCAGACAAGAGCATTATCATCATATATTTCGACATTTCAGATTTATTTTCTGATTTCGCAAACACCGCGTAAATTAAATGTCATTAAAACTCATTTCTAAATCCGATGTTGTGTGAGAATTTGCTAAAACGCACGACAAACGCGCGGGAGGACAATTTTCGGATTTTTTGATCAAGAATTTGGATTTTTTTGATCGCTGCTAAATATCTACATTCCTTACTTGTAAATACATACAAAAATAAATTTCTATTTCTTTTGATCACGCCATAAGTTGAGAACGATTTTACCAATTTGATTTTTAAGCTTCGTAATACTTTGACTTTGTACTACGGTGGTTTTACGGAAAGAAGAAAAAATATGAAAATTCTAAAAGGATTTGTATTTTGAAATATTTGTATTTTTGCTTGTAATAAAATAATCTCAAAAACCGGTGTATCGCTCAAAAATCCTTTGACTAGTTATTAAACTGGCCAAAGGATTTTTTCACTATTTGACAAAGGGACGTACAATATTTGCAACTTGCACGCGGGCAAAGCCACTGGGAGATGCTAGTGTTAATAGTGGTGTAGGTACTGGTAAGTATTCAACTGATGGTTACGAATTATCTTTAGACGACGATTCACTTAATGAATTGAATATTTAATTAAATACTTAAGTGCTTAAAAAACCTCTCCTTTAAGTAGCTTTAAGGCTGCGTAGGTTTTAGTCAGTAAAAGTCTGAAACTCCCTTTCGCTCCACCTATAGCGTGAAGCTGAATAGACATACATACCTACATATTTAATCCATACTACATATAAAAGTAGCTCTGTCTGCCTGTCTATTACGCTTTCTCGTTTAAACTACTGAATCGATTTTATAGAAATTTGGTACGAACCAAGCTTGAACTCTAAGGATGACTGTCTGTCAGTGTCTGTCTCTGTGTGTATAAGGATAACTGTGTGTTTGTCTTCGACATTGACTTCGAACTCGCGTCCGCGTGGCCAACTAAGATAGGTTTGTTATTAATTATCACTACAAAACATCACAGTTTTAGGTACACCAGTTGTAAGGTAGCTGTACTTAAACGTTAGTAAGTTCGTATTATTATTGCTAGGTTGTTGGCGTTTCCTTGGCTGACACCGACTCCAAAAATAAAAATAATTGTACCTGCTTACAAAAATACGCAATTATTTTTTTACTTTTTAGTGCACATTAATTTGTTTTGGAATATTTATTTTTTGAAGTCGGTGTTTTTTTTTTGTTAAAATTGTTTTTTATTTTTAGATTTTTAGTGAATCTGAAGGACACTAATTACTTATTTGAGTATGGGTAGACCTACTAAACGCGCTGCTCATATGAGACAGCGCCGTTTAAATGATACAAAGACGTCAACAGCTGTGGTGGTTTTCTGCCATCAATAAAAATTGGTCTCAAATGCCGAGTGATGTTTAGACGCAAATTCGCCGTATCAGAAGGATTAGTGAATGAAGCTATAGGTATTATAAAAAAAAATCAAATGGCCAGCCTTGAGGAGAGACCAACTGGAGGATGGCGAGCTACCAGATGCCGTGTATATTAAATTTGATGACGACGACGACGACGGACCAGCTAACGTAACTGACTTACTTAATGTCCTATGTCCCCTAGATGGGGCAGAGGGCGTCCACAGTAATCCTCCATCGCGAACGGTCTTGAGCTTCACGCTTCACCTCGCTCCACGTCATTCCGTTGTTTGCTGCTTCTGCCAACACGGTGCGACGCCAAGTTTGACGGGGACGGCCACGCTTTCTTTTTCCTTGGGGGTTCCAGTCCAACGCTTGTTTGGGTATGTGATCGGAATCCCTTCGGAGCGTGTGGCCAATCCATCTCCACTTGCGACGCTTAATCTGGCGGTTGATCGGGCTCTCGTGGCGTTTTTCTAACAGCTCTATGTTAGATATAGTCTCGGGCCAGTAAATTCCGAGGATGCGACGGAGACAGCAGTTGCCGAAAACTTGGATCTGGCGTGAGATATCTTTCGTAACCTTCCACGTTTCGCACCCGTATAGCAGTACAGGTTTTACATTGGACCCGAAGATCTTGAGCTTTATCCTTCGGGTCAATTTACGCGACTGCCAAACAGGTCTTAGCTGCGCGAAGGTTGCTCGGGCTTTGGCGATCCGTGAAGTGATGTCCTCTTCACTACCTCCGGTTTCTGTCACAACGCTTCCTAGGTAAGTGAATTTGTGTACGCGTTCCACTACCTCTGAGTTTAACACCAACGGTGAGGGATTCTTCACACCAGTTCTCATCTCTTGCGTCTTCTGGATGTTAATTTTAAGGCCAGATCTTGCAGCCTCCCGACTTAAATCGTCCAACTTAGCCTGCATGTCGGAATGGGTATGGTTCAAGAGGCAAAGGTCATCGGCGTAGTCTAGGTCCTCCAAGACGTTGGACAATCCCCACTCTATTCCGCAGCGCTTGTTGTCGGAGATTCGGAGCATTATTCCGTCAAGAACCACAAGAAAAAGAAGCGGCGAAAGTAGGCAGCCCTGGCGGACACCAGCGTGCACTGCGATGTCAGCAGAGATGAGGCTGTCGTGCGTTACCTTACAAGAATACTTCTTGTAGATAGCCTCCAGAAGACGAACAATTTTGGGTGGTACTCCAATGCTCAGCAGACGAGACCAGATGCTGGACCACTTCAGCGTATCAAAGGCTTTTTCGAAGTCAACAAAAGTTAAATAAATCTCCCTCTGCCATTCTGATGCCTGCTCAAGTATGATACAGAGAGTGTTGATCTGGTCGGTGCACGAACGGCCAGGGCGGAAACCAGCCTGTTCCTCGCGTAGGAGGGGATCCACGGCCTTTGACTACCTATCCAGGATAATCTTGCAAAACACCTTTGAGGGAATTGAGAGCAGCGTAATACCTCTCCAGTTATTGCACTGACTAAGATCACCTTTCTTGGGTACAGTGATTAAAAGACCTTTTTTCCAATCATCCGTGAGCTCCTCGGCGGTCCAGATCCTTTCAATAAGGGGCGTCAGAACATCGACAGTAGAGGATAAGTCAGCTTGTAACATTTCCGCCGTAATCAGGTCGAGTCCTGGTGCCTTACCTGTCTTCAAAGAGCGGACCGCTTTAGCAATTTCAAAGGCTGATGGTGGTTCTGTATCGATATCGAGTAGCCGAGCTGGTGTAAGTTGAATCTTCAACGTATCAGAACTCAGTGCTGCAGACGTACGGAAAATCTCCTCAAAGTGCTGACGCCAGCGGAGCAGCTGTTCTTCTGACGTCACAATGAGCTGACCATCTTTAGACTTCAGCGGCTTCTTCTTGAATTTTCGGTTTCCAGCCAGGGTTTTCGTGGTGTTATATAACTCCTTTAGGTTTCCGGAGTTCGCAGTTCGTTGAGCACGATCTGCAATACCATCAGCCCACTGTCTCCTATCTTTGCGGGTGCTGCAATAAATTTCTCTGCGTTTTTGACGGTATTGCTTGTTAAGGTCGGCTCTTACGGTGCTATCCTGAGTCTCAAGCAGTCTTAAATGAAGGTTTCGTCTGTCCTCAACCAGACTCCACGTACGCTGTGACATCCAATCCTCGCGAGATTTGGTCGATTTATGTCCCAGAACAACGGAGCTGGTCTCTGTATAGGCCACCTTGATGCGGTTCCACTCCGTAACGTCACGTCCTAACGTAATTAGGACTCATGAAATTTGAAGAGTTTTGTTGAGATATTCGGTTATATGATAACCGAATATCTCATCAGAACAAACATCTAAGTATGTTTATTTTAGTTTCAGTATTGCGTTTTTTGTAAAACTTTGTAAGTGCCCTTAAACATATTTTTTTTACGAAATAGTTTTTATAACCTTTTTAGTGAGTACAGACGTGATATTATGTTGTGTGATGGCGTAAACAATGCTTAGATATGTTATAGCAACAATCGCAGTTAATCTGCTGTTATTTATTGAAGAGTTCCCTCGATTTCTACAAGATCCCATCATCAAATATTAAAATGGTGATTGAGAGCCAGCTTTCAAATAAAAAAAGAATCATGTAAATCGGTTCACCCAGTCGCAAGTTATGAGGTAACAAACATAAAAAAAAATACAGTCGAATTGATAACCTCCTCCTTTTTTGAAGTCGATTAAAAATACTCTACCGCTTCAGCAACAAAATCGTCAAAAAGTAGGCACATCCTATACCTATACAATATTTATATATTTATTTTAAAAAGCCTGCCAATCATAATTTATTATTAAAACAATATAACGTATCGTTCGCCCGTTTTATCTCCTATTCTGACATTCGTAAGTATAAAAATAAAGCTATTTACGAAATCAAATAAAGATCATTCAGCTGATTTTTGTCTACCTATAAAATCTGTTTCTGATGGCCAGGGCTTGACTGATTGGTCCAGTCACTCGTGAAGACATCAATCACATTCAATTTTATTAAGGCGAAACTTTGTAAGTGTGTACGTACGTTTGTTACTTCTTCACGCTTAACCGGCTTAACGGATTTGAATCGAATATGGCACATGGGCAAAACAAGTCCTGTGTGCTACATAGGACCTTTAGGAAGGCGAAGGGGAAGATAGTTTACTATGAATATAAAACTAAGTCGCTTTCCGCGTTTGTCTTTCTATTTATCTTTTAAGTTCTACTAAACAACTCAATGGATCCTACTAGAAAGAACATTAAACATCCTTTATATAATTACAACAAACTTTCCTAGGTTCTGCATGTAATTTCCACTCATGCAAAGCCACGGCGGGTCATTAGTTTTCTGTTCCGACGGGTTTATCCGATTTCATTATAAATCTTCACTTAACTCGAAATCAAATTTGAAGCATTTAGTTATTTATATCTAGTGAAACCAGTAAGGCGCTGGCCACACAGAAAGGACGCAAAACGCAGACGGGGCGCGGGCATTTGTCTCTACCGCGTCTCTTTCATACAAAATGTATAGAAGCGTCCCGACTCAAAACATACAGAACAGACAGGGCGCGGACGCAACGCTGGTACTTTTGCGCCTGCCCGCGCCCCGTCTGCGTCTTACGTCTTTTCTGTGTGGCCAGCGCTTTAGGTAGCCATTTGCAAATTATTGTCAAGTTACCTGCCAGGTAGCCAGCAATCTAATTGCTCGTTCTAAAGCGGAGATTCCTAGTAGTGAAGGGTATCCAATTACGACAGACAATAAGTCATTTACCTTTAAATCCTTTTTTGATTCTTCATCCCCATCAATTGTACAGACCTATTTATATAGATAGGTACAACTTGGGGCATCGGTCTATAAAGCTGTTCTAGACAAAATAATTATTATATTTACGAAAATAAACAATTTAGTGGGTTGCGCATTAATTTTAAGTTTAGTTTTATATAAGTATAATATAAATTGATGCATGACTGCGATCCCACCTAAATGATTGATATTGGGGATTATATTTTCTGTCACCAAACTTTATGTTTGTCATCAAGTTGTATTACCAAATTAATAGATCTATCGCCACGAAATATTTTCGTTCTCAGATAAACAAAAAGTGTATCCAGGTATGAATTATCAAAAAATAAGAGATGGATCACCAACAAAATAAAACTTCGTTCTTATAATAATAGTTTTATTACAAAATTAATAGCTTTGTGCTCAGAATGGTAGATCTGTCGCCAAAATGATAGATCTGTCGCCAAAATGGTAGATCTGTCGCCAAAATGGTAGATGTGTCGCCAAATAAATTGATTAATTATAATACATCAATTTATAATTTTGTTGAAAATATGTTCAAAGAGGCAGAGACAAATTGGCGCGCTTTCCATCCTCAACGATGTGTCGTAGGTACTCGTAACTACCTACGATGATCATACGATGCCACGAGATGTCAGCAAACTGTAGGGGCCCGGTAGGACCGAAGCCTCTGGGGAACACGGAAAATCCAAAAGGTTGTCACCGTGTCCCCCAGATCGAAGGCAACGAAGGAACAGGGTAGGGGTTTAGTCAGTACGAGTCTGACACGCCTTCCCACTCCGCCCTAGAGTGGGAGAAGTAATTCTAATGATTCCCCTAACGAAAAAAAAAAAACCATAACGACCGGCACCCGGGAAGGCGCTGCTGGCCTTTCTTGAGGAGCTGGGGTGGATCGAATAACACTTTTATCCCACCCATACGCAAAATACGTGCTTTAGTCGTGGAGTTGCGGATACCAGCCCGTTATAATATACTAAGTAGTAGACTCTTTTGGTTGAAACGATGATGACGACAACAATTAATTTTTTTGGAACTTTATGAAATTTTCTAGTAACACAAAAGGTAACACAATATATGGTTTATTGGTGATCTCTTTCAATTAGTTTGCTTAAATGCTTATTAGGACAAACCTATTATAATATGTACAAAAACAATTATTTGGTACTAGATCCTATATCTCCATGATTTTAGATGATTTATTGGAGAATTGATTTGACATTGTTTGGTGACTACATTTTGGCGACAAATCTACTATTTTGAGGACAAAGCTATTATTTAGGAAACACAAAACGAATTAAATTGGCGACAGCTTAAATGATACCCATTGATATTCAATTAATTGCGTTGGTGTTTTCCAGTGAATACTATTTTTATTATTTTATTAACCTGCGACAACTTGACATGATAATATTTATTATTATCACGTTTCAGAAAAACACCGACCAAGTGCGAGTCGGACTCGCACACTAAGGGATCCGTATAAAAACGGCAAAAAAACCTTTTATTCTGTTTTTTAGTATTTTTTGTTACAGCTGCAAAAAATTACAGATAGCCATTATCTGAAAAAAATTCAATTGGACTTTCAAACCATCCAGGGAAGCTTAAATACACAAAATCTATCCAAACCAGTCGAGCCGTTTAAGAGGAGTAAATTGACAAAGTCACCTACAGGCGAATTATATATAAAAAGACAACACTTTCATAAACAATCGTACTAGTTTCCGTATCATTCCCCAAAACGGGGCAGTCAGCGGAAAAGCCCGTCAATTCTTCAATGAAGTGTAAAAACATCTGAGACGTTCCCTTTATAAAGCAAAGAATTCCTATTTCTTTCAGCTTCAACTGGAAGTAAAAGAACATAATGGAATTTAGGGGGAAATGATTAAATTACACAGAATAATCAGCTGTTAATGTGAAAGGAAAGTGTAGCGAGGTCTCCGGAACGGACTTTTGTCCCTTTTAAAAAAGGAATTCAGGTAATCGAGATCTCGGACTAATAATATCAGGTGATTAAACGAGTAGAGGGTCCGTAGTTCTTTTCACGGAATCAATTTATAGATACTCGTACCTTTCTATTGTTATGTATTTTTTAAATGTAAATGATAAGATGATTTACATTTGAAACAATCGTTTTATTCTATTGATATTATAGTTAGTCAAGTATTAAAAAGTAACTAAAATTACAATTGAAATAAATACAATAATAAAAGTCTAAACTAAATAAAATAAACTAAAATATGGCGTCAAAAATCTCTTCCACATCGCTGTCGACTGGTGATGTGCTCAAAAGACTGGCCGCATTGCCACGCTGCATGGCAATGCTTATCTACTAAGAAAGGATAAGCTTAGGAGTAGGTGTACATCGGACCTTAAGCAGGAGCTTGTACTTTTACGAGTTCACTCTTTTGTAGGTTTTGTTCAGGAAGAAGAAGAATGAACTAGCTTTTTCTAACGACTCTACGACTGCTGAGAGAACAATAGAGCAAGGTAGAGCAGGGTAGAGCGGGGTAGAGCAGAATAGAGCTTGTAGAGCCAGATATAGCACGGTAAAGCAGAATAGTGCGGGTAGAGCCAGATAGAGCACGGTAGAGCAGGGTAGAGCGGGGTAGAGTGGGGTAGAACAGGGCAGAGCAGAATAGAGCAGAGTAAGGTGGGGTAGAGCAGAATAGAGCGGTTAGAGCCAGATAGAGCACGGTAGAGCAGGGAAGAGCAGGGTAAAGCGGGGTAGAGCAGAATAGAGCGGGCAGAGCCAGTTAGAGCACGGTAGAGCAGAGTAGAACACTGTAGAGCGGGGTAGAGCGGTTTAGAACAAAATAGAGCGGGTAGAGCCAGATAGAGCAGGGTAGGCGGGGTAGAACAGAATAGAGTGGGTAGAGCCACATAGAGCAAGGTAGAGCCACATAGAGCAAGGTAGAGCAGAATAGAGTGAGTAGAGCCAAATAGAACACGGTAGAGCAGGGTAGAATAGAGTAGAGCAGGGAAAAGCGGGGTAGAGCGGAGTAGAGCAGGGTAGAGCAGAGTAAACCAGGGTAGAGCAGGGTAAAGTTGGTAACGTAGACTAGATGGGAGCGAAGCCGCGGGCAAAATTTAGTATTAAGATAACTTCTAAAAAAATAGTTTTAAATCATGACAAGTCAGAAAGAACTTGCAGCATTTTCTAAAACCTTGACTTGATCTGTTTTGTTTTCAGTCCCTCAACCAATCTTCCTAGCTTTTTCTCAACTATAATGGGGTTGGCAGAAGCCAATACCAACTTCCGAAATAAAAGTTACTTTTGTTTTTTGTAGTGAAGTCGGTTTTTTTTTATTTGCTAAAAAATGGTTGCCTGTAAAGTCGTTTTTACGGGCGAAGATTTTACGTGACAACGTCTTTTTCTCGGTAGAATATTTATTGATATGAATATAATTAAATTGCACAATAGGAACAAGGAATTGAATGAAAATAAGAATTGCACAAATTTTAACTATAGAAATATATTTTGTTTACTAAAATTCTCTAGTGCTGCGCGCGCGGCAGACCGATCATAGTTGAGTGGGAGAGAGACGCAAGGCATTCGGCGGGCCTCTCTCTCGTTCGGTGACTCATCGTAACGTTACCGAGCGTTACACTTTTTCATAAGTGACTCCCAGCCGCAACCTAATTTAAGACGTTGTCACGTCAAAATTTTTATTTTTCAGTTGTTTAATAGTGATACACTTAAATATTATATAGCCAGACCTATAACTCATAATAATTCCAATGAGCCATATAACTAGTTGGATATATTGCCTTATGAAATTCCCGTATCTACCTCCCACTTTCCGACTTCATCATTAGAACAGTTCGATTATTACTTATAGAAAAATTGCATCTCGTTACAATTCAAATAAGCCAAAACACGGCTAGGGTATATTGATTAATTTTATTACGGAGTTCTGGTGCCTACACTAAGCCCCATCACATCATCATCAGATAAGTTCGAAGGTATTATTTTCAACATAACTCTTCAGAACCATTTATTTATTCGTACTGTCATAGTTGCTCAACAATCTTCATTGTGATATCTACGAGTATGTAATGAGTGTGAAGTTCCGCTGGCCAAATCTGGTATTTCTCATAAGTTCTACGAGCTCCATCATGTGTTACTTTTTAACTGTAGATGCTTAATTTCTCGATAAAATTACCGAAATCTTTTAAACTTTATGATTACCTTTAATATTTGAGGAGTTCCCTCGATTCGAAATGGAAGCAAAACGAAAAAAAATTGCAAGTCGGTCCATAAACGACAGAGTTCTGGAATAAAAAAGATAAAAACAACTTACAAACAAATTGTTTGAAGTCCGTTGAAAAGTCGGTGTACCCTAACAATTTATTAAAGTAAATTCTAATTTCTAACTAAAATGTAATTTGAAAGGCAT
The DNA here is from genome assembly GCA_030763345.1 of Mythimna separata. Classification (NCBI taxonomy): domain Eukaryota; kingdom Metazoa; phylum Arthropoda; class Insecta; order Lepidoptera; family Noctuidae; genus Mythimna; species Mythimna separata. The sequence goes on along the minus strand of CM061167.1, from coordinate 10,950,938 downwards.
TTAAAAAAAACTGTTCATTAAACGCTTACAGTCATACACTAAAACTAAACCTAAATTAAGGTTTGTTATATCAATATTTCCTAGTCTCAATACCGTAACCATCCACGGATGAAGCGCCACCTCAAACTAAATAGTGTATACCAGTGAACAGAGGCGACAAGCCAGGATTAGACAGAGCGCACGCCAGAAAGCTAACCAGTTTATTTTTTGTAGCGTACTAGAGCAGGGTAGAGCAAGTAGAGCCGAGTAGAGCAAGGTAGAGCAGGGTAGAGGAGGCTAGAGTAAGGTAGAGCAGGATAGAGCTGGGTAGCGCAAGGTAGAGCAGGGTAGGGCAAAAAAATTGCATATCAGTCCATAAACGACAGAGTTCTGGGGTAAAAAAAAAACATGTAAACCACGTTCAAACCAATTGTTAACCTCCTCCCTTTTTGAAGTCGGTTTACCTAACCATTTATTAATGTAAATTCTCACTAAAATGTAATTTAAAAGGCATTTGAAAAAAACTGATCAATACTCGTTTACAGTCACACACCAAAGCTTTTATTTAGTCTAGCCTAAATTAAGGCTTGTTATATCAATATTTCCTAGTCACAATTCCGCTACCATCCACGGATGAAGCGACACCTCAAACGACGACAGGATCCTCGAGATGGCGCAATCAATTCAGAACCCTCTGATCCCCCGGCATTGGAGGTGCATTGGGCGGTACCCAGTATCAGGTGGATAAACGGGGTTCCAGGATGTGGCAAGACACCCTGGATGGTGAATCACTTTGACGGGGAGAGCGACATCGTAGTGACCACAACAACCGAAGCTGCCAAGGATCTCAAAGAGAAGCTGGCGCACAGAGTAGGAGATCGAGTCAAGGCAAAGGTGCGCACTATGGCCTCAATTTTAGCCAACGGGGTCAAACCAGAGGACAAATGTCGTCGCCTTACGGTAGACGAAGCCCTCATGAACCACTTTGGGGCCATAGTCATGGCAGTGAAGTTGTCTGGAGCGAGCGAGGTCGTTCTCATCGGAGACGTAAATCAGCTACCATTTTTGGACAGGGAGAACCTATTTGAGTTACGGTACACCCGCCCAAACTTGGTGGCTTGCATCACCCAGGAGTTACTATGTACGCATCGGAACCCAATGGATGTAGCACTTGCCCTGAGTGAGGTATACCCCGGTATACCGGGGTATACCTCGTCCCTAGTGGACCCGCGACAGCGATGTCTTGGAGGAGTATATATACTCCTCCAAGACATCGCTGTCGCGGGTCCACTCTCTGAAAGTGGAAAGGTTCACGGGAGCGCGCATACCACTCACCGCCCAGAACACCCTATTCTTGGTCCATACGTAGGAAGAGAGAGCCTCTCTTGCCGACCAGGGCTATGGTTCTGGCGATGGGTCGCGTATCCTCACTATCCACGCAGCTCAGGGGTTGACCTGCGACAACGTCATCATAATTAACACCAAGTCGAGGAGGCTCCAGATCCATGATAGCGTCTCCCGCGCAGTTGTCGCAGTGTCGAGACACACGGTCAGCTGTGTGTATTATACCGACGACGCCGACGATGCCACGGGCCGCTTCGTTCGGAAAGCGATGGATGCGCCGACTAAAATGGTCGTCGAATATAATCTTAGGACGGCCATGCAGCATCGAGACACCGCAGTCATAGGAGCTCTGATGGAGATTGTGAAGACTCTCGGTTGAGAATTCTGAGAAACCCAACCCAATCCTACCCAACTTTCACCCACATACCATTAATACATACTACAGAATTGTGTATAAAAACAAAAAAAAAGGGCTTAATTGTAATTTGTGTACCACACTAGATTAATTTAAAATATAAGTAATTTTGTATTTAGATAAGATATAGCAATAAGAGTAACTATGAAGATAACATAATAACATAGAGATATCGAAATAACATAGAAATAAGAGAACAATATAGATAAAAAAAAAAACAAAGAACAAAAAAAAAACACGCCTGAAACAAAGAAAATATATATATATATATATACATATAAAAAAAAAACAAGAAATATAAAAAAAAAAGAGTCTGAGGTGGACTCGCGTAGATATAAGCTTAGTTCTTAAGAGAAAATTATCCATCGTTAAGATGAGGGCAAGACAAACTGCCAATTTGTAAAAAACAAAATGTAAAAAATTAAAACCCTGTAAAAAAATGGCGCAGGCCATCATGTCTGCGGTAGAATATGATACGAAAAAAAAAAAAAAAAAACAGAGGCGACAAGCCAGGATTACACAGAGCGCACGCCATAAAGCTTCCCAGTTTATTTTTTGTAGTGTACTAGAGCGGTGTAGAGCTGAAGTAGAGCAGGATAGAGCAAGGTAGAGCAGGGTAGAGCAGGATAGAGCTGGGTAGAGCAGGGTAGAGCAAGGTAGAGCAAGATAGAGCAAGATAGCGCAAGGTAGAGCAGGGTAAGAGCTAAAAAATATATCAGTCCATAAACGACAGAGTTCTGGGGAAAAAAAACATGTAAACCACGTTCAAACCAATTGTAAACCTCCTCTCTTTTTATTTAGTCAGTTAAAAAGTCGCTGTACCTAAACATTTATTAATGTAAATTCTCACTAAAACGTAATTTGAAAGGCATATGAAAGGTTTACAGTCATACACTAAAACTAGACTAAACCTAAATTAGGTCTTGTTATATCAATATGTCCTAGTCTCAATTCCGTAACCATCCACGGATGAAGCGACACCTCAAACTAAATAGTGTATACCAGTACACAGAGGCGACAAGCCAGGATTAGACAGAGCGCACGCCAGAAAGCTAACCAGTTTATGTGGCGTACTAGAGCGGGGTAGAGCAAGTAGAGCCGGGTAGAGCAAGGTAGAGCAGGGTAGAGCAGGATAAAGCTGGGTAACGCAAGGTAGAGTAGAGTAGAGCAAAGTAGAGCAGGATAGAGCTAGGTAGCGCAAGGTAGAGCAGGGTAAAGCAAAAAAAATGTATATCAGTCTATAAACAACAGAGTTCTGGGGTAAAAAAACATGTAAACCACATTCAAACCAATTGCGAACCTCCTCCCTTTTTGAAGTCGGTTAAAAAGTCGATTTACCTAACCATTTATTAATGTAAATTCTCACTAAAACGTAATTTGAAAGTCATTTTAGAAAAACTGTGTTCAATAGACGTTTACAGCACTAGACGAATACACTAAAGCTAGACTCAACCTAAATTCATCATCTGCCTAGCCTTTTCCCAACTATATTGGGGTCGGCTTCCAGTCAAGCTGGATTTAGCTGAATACCAGTATTTTACGAGGAGCGGCTGCCTACCAGACCTCCACAACCCATTACCTGGGGTAACACGGTACTTCATGGCAAGACTGGAGTCAGATTTACCGGCTTCTGACTATCCGTAACGACTGCCAAAGATCTCCAAATGACAGCCGGGACCAACGGCTTAACGTGCTTTCCGAGGCACGGAGGAAACTCGTTATGTTGAGATGGTCACCCATCCACAGACCAACCTAGGCAAGCGTTGCTTAACCTTGAAGATCGATCTGTGCGGCTGTTATTATCTAGCCACGAGCTCACCTAAATTAAGGTCTGTTATATCAATATTTCCTAGTCTCAATACCGTAACCATCCACGGATGAAGCGACACCTCAAACTAAATAGTGTATACCAGTGAACAGAGGCGACAAGCCAGGATTAGACAGAGCGCGCGCCAGAAAGCTAACCAGTTTATGTAGCGTACTAGAGCAAGGTAGAGCAAGTAGAGCCGGGTAGCGCAAGGTAGAGCAGGGTAGAGCAGGATAGAGCAAGGTAGCGCAAGGTAGAGCAGGGTAGAGCAGGATAGAGCAAGGTAGCGCAAGGTAGAGCAGGGTAGAGCAAGTACAGCCGGGTAGCACAAGGTAGAGCAGGGTAGAGCTGGGTAGCGCAAAGTAGAGCAGGGTAGCGCAAAAAAATTGCATATTAGTCCATAAACAACAGAGTTCTAGGGTAAAAAAAACATGTAAACCACATTCAAACCAATTGCGAACCTCCTCCCTTTTTTGAAATCAGTTAAAAAGTCGGTTTACCTAATCATTTATTAATGTAAATTCTCACTAAAATTTAAAAGGCATTTAAAAAAAACTGTTCAATACACGTTAAGCTTTTAGTCTAGCCTAAATTATTTCTTGTTATATCAATATTTCCTAGTCTCAATTCCGTAACCATCCACGGATGAAGCGACACCTCAAACTAAATAGTGTATACCAGTACACAGAGGCGACAAGCCAGGATTAGACAGAGCGCACGCCAGAAAGCTACCAGTTTATTTTTTGTAGCGTACTAGAGCAGGGTAGAGCAAGTAGAGCCGGGTAGAGCACGGTAGAGCAGGGTAGAGCAGGGTAGAGCAGGGTAGAGCAAGGTAGAGCAGGGTAGAGCAAAAAAATTGCATATCAGTCCATAAACGACAGAGTTCTGAGGTAAAAAAACATGTAAACCACATTCAAACCTATTGCGAACCTCCTCCCTTTTTGAAGTCAGTTAAAAAGTCGGTATACCTAACCATTTATTAATGTAAATTCTCACTAAAACGTAATTAGTTCATGAATCCCCGACCGGTCCTATGAAACCGCGCTGTTATTGTTTTACTATTGTGTCTCGTTTTGTGGGTATGTGATAGGTTAAAAAGGCTTAAAAAGCTGTTCAATATACGTTTACAGTCATACACTAACGCTAGAGTCATACGCTAAACCTAAATTAAGGTTTGTTATATCAATATGTCCTAGTCTCAATACCGTAACCATCCACGGATGAAGCAACACCTCAAACTAAATAGTGTACACCAGTGAACAGAGGCGACAAGCCAGGATTAGACAGAGCGCACGCCAGCAAGCTAACCAGTTTATTTTTTGTAGCGTACTATGAGACTTTTATTACGAGTGTGGTTCATAGTTTTTATAGCGCGACAAAGTTACCTTCATCGAGAACAATGTAGCCAGCCAGGTAGGTATATACTCTGCAGATATGTTTCTACATTCTTATAAAGAATCTCGTAAGCTCGATTATAATTTGGGTGTCTTCAAGGCTAGAGTGAATAGGCTCTTAATAAACTAGTGCGCCTCACTATCTAAGACTGCATCACTGCTTACCATCAGGTGGGATCGCGGTCAAGCACTAGCTTATATCAATTAAAAATACGGTAGTTCACTTTTCATTTCGTGGTTGCACTTTACACTATAACAGCTCAACTTCGACTTCAATAAAAAAAACAATAAGATAGACATGTAGGTACCTTACCGTCAAAGGCTTTTCTCCTAGCGCCGCCATACCACAAAATTAAACGGTAACTGTATCCAGCTTTAGTATTGCGCCCCAGGCTAAATATTTTCTGCGCCCCTTTTTTACCGCCTAAAAAGCATAAAGTTTATTCGTGTTTGGTTATCTCTGTCTGTTACGGCATATTTCTAGCATTTCAGACAGTGTAGAATTTATTTTGTATTTTTATATTCTAGTCCAGCGCGTGTCCGTCCACATGGATGTAATTAATTAAGTGGATATATCTTGGCCAGTACCAAATATTTCACTTTTATTTGGTCAATGATATGATAGTAACTATCAATTACCTAAACTATCTAAAGCCAAGCAGAGAAAAGTGAAGCTTTACTTGCATTAGGTCGTACCTATGTATAGTTTGGCATCTGCACAAAAGTTAATGCCCTACACCTTTTATTAAATCACGGTTAGTATTCCAATAAATTATGAAGATTTTCCAGGTAGTGCTGCGCTACGGTTCGTAGTTCGTACTAAAGAATATAATGTACATTTTACCACAGCTTTGTTAAAATTCACAATATCTAAAAGGCGTCCGCGGTCCGCATAACAAACAGACTGTTCTACTTAGTTTTATTAAAATATCGACAGAATAGCTCTGTTCTTGATAAGGTGAATCTAAGGAATGTCAAATAGTTAATCCCTTGAGTTGTTAATAAAGTAATAGTTTGGTGGTTTCTGGCAGCCCTGGCTAGAATGAGTGCCAGCTGAGGTGCAGAAACTGGTGCCAGTTCGCCGAGTGAATATAAATCAGAGTTTAGGTTCGAACTTCGCTCTCATTGCGACGATAAGCACGCGTTCATTCGACTGTACTTTTGTTACTACCAGAGTTTGTGTTCCACTCACCTATCTACCTACACCTAGCTGTATAACTATTCTAAAAAATCAGAAAAAGCGCTATTGCGTAGGTATTACATGTATGTAAAAGTGTTTAGAGCGTATCTTACCTACCAATTACCCTCTCGTAGATTGGAACGTTACGAACTCGGCACGAGCATCATAAAAACTTATAAGGGGCATAATGAAACAGCGATTTCACAGCAATCTCATATGTCATTATAGACTTAGTCGTTAATTAAAAAGCACTATAAAGTTGTATTGTTTTTCTTTCAAGTAATAATTAAACTTTCTTTTTCTGGAAATCTTCAATAAAATAAATCAAGTGCTCAATTAACATTAAATCCGAAATTACTTCAGGAGCATGATAAAATAAAATCTTTAATTAACACATAAATCGGCTTTTATGGGGACGAGAATCAGGTGATTAGCAAAAGACATTGTAATTGCTATTACAATTTGAACAGAACACACCTTAATGAGGGGGGATTTAGAATTGTAGATTTGCAGCATTTGATACAAATTATAAGGAAATGGGGGTTCGGATTTGAAAAACATTTGATGAAATTGTAGTCCCAGCTCCATTCGATCTGAGATCCCGTTCGGCCATACCTATTGCTCACCGAGCTGTAGCGACAAAGAACTGAAAGGGGATTGTATCCGCTTTGTAAAATACTTTAACGCCATGACAAAAGTGTATTACCTACAGTGTTGCCCGCTGCAGCAGGGCAGCTTCAAAGGGACGTCCTACGGTGGATTGAATATACTGGGAGCGAACACACACTGCGTAAAGGGCGCTTGCATGCAGAAAGAGTTTAATATGAACGGACAAATCTAATCCGACCTGTCCGAACTCTTTTATCTGTTCCATGGTCAGCTCGATGCAGACGGGTACTAATTCGATTTAAGTAAAACGAATTTGATGTGGCGGTACAGGATTTGGTATTTTGGTTCAGCAGAAAAATGTAAAAGTAAGCATACCTACTTTAGGTAGATGCCTTTTTAAATTAAAAATAATGATAATTATTATAAGTATAATAGAGAGTATGAGGTGTTTCATTATATTGTAGGTCACCTACCTTCTCAATAAAAATCCACTTAGATGGTTAGTTGAGAAATAGTTGTACGGAGTCTGTATGAGTGAACGAGGCGTTTGTTGTATCAGCAATTTTGTATAAAAGCGAGACGATTAGGTTAGGTTACGCTCTAACCGATTGGTATGTTTGTGTGATAAACTTGGGAAAAAAATAGTTTTTTTCAGGTATAAAACCACAGCAATCTAAATTATAAAACCAATATTTTATTGACGTCACAAGATGCGCTTCCAACGGCCACCAATTATTCAATTTGTGTTTCAGCAACACCAAGCAATGAAACTTGCAGAATTCTAGTTGCCCGTGTAAACTCACCGTTAGTAACGCCCAGGTTTCAGTACATTATAAAGTGCTCCGAGCGCCCAGGGCCGCACAATAGGTAGGCACGGACGCATTCCTACACTGTTGACCAGCTGTTCGAGATTTTGATGCATCGACCTAGTGAACTGTCGCGCTCGTAATTTACCTATCGATTTTAATTCAAGCACTATCGAATTAACGATTTCGAGTAAGCAATATTCGAGCTTATGTTACTCGATTTCGTATAGGGAATTACATTATTATTTAAGTAAGTATTCTCTGTTCTAAATAAGGCTCAGTCTTGCAATATTCAAGCGCATAACATAATTACGGATTACTAGACTTACGTAGACACTATCCTCACGGTGTTGATCTAACTTTAATATTATTTAGTTTAGTGCTAAGCTAACGTAATTAGCGTCTAAGAGACGTGAGTTGCGAGATGTGATAAGCTAGGGTTCTATCGTGATGTAATTAACTAGTGCATTTGCAGCCTTGCCATCGTAACACTCTACTACTGCTGATGGTATCAATAATGTAGTATTGTAATGCTTAAGTAGGTTTTAAAATATTGTCGCACTTTTTTCATCAATATTTATAACTATAATTATTCAGACTCATAATTGCCAGCGGCTTCGTCCGCGTGAAAGAAGGTTTCTCCATACAAACTTTGGACCTATGTTTCATCCCCTTAAGGGGTGAATTTTGGAAAATCCACTCTCTCGCTTACGTCAGAAAAGAAAACCTTGTGCAAAATTTAACTCCGCTAGATTTTAGAATTTAAAGCTGCCAGTAGGGCTGTGTGTCGATATGTCAGTCAGTCAATTTCTCCTTTTATATATATATGAGTAGGGATGCCAGATTTTCAAAACGAAAAGCCGGACAAACCAGCCAGTTTAGCCGACCATTTGAGTTAAAAGGCCGACATTTTTTTTTGATCCCATTCACTGAAGTTTTATTTTATTAATTCTAGTGAAATTACTAGTTACTGCTGGTCTACAAACGCTTGCAATTGCAAGAACTCATGAAAAATCTATAAAATGGTCTAATTTAAAAAGCCTAACAAAAGCTGGACAGGCCGTACTCCACCTAATTTGACCAGACACACAACCAAAAAGCCTGACCGTGTCTGTTTTTATCCGGACGCCTGGCAACGCTACATACGAGTACATAATTATTATGTAGATACTAGGTACTCAGCACATACCAAAGCAATGAATGTCATCAATGAAGTAAGGACGTTTGGTACCTATCATCTGTTTTTTTATACCCTAAGACTAAAACATTACAACACAAAAGAACTGGCATCATTCATATTGTAAATTTGACATTATCGCTGTCAATTTAGTCTCAGGGTATAAAAAACAGACTTTAATCTTTTTTATGTATTTGCCTCATTCGACAACGTCAGTATACCAGATTGCATGGCACTATCAGCAGTTGAAATACAACCCCCATGTCAAATGGGCAGGCATTGAACCCAATCGCAATAATTGCCTAGCATCAAAGCCTAGCATTTAGGTACATTAGGTATATCCTAGGTATTATGACTTGACTAAAACCTAGATTTTTTGGTGTATCATTCTTTTTCAAAAGATACCCTGACGTTAATTCATGAATCCCCGACCGGTCTCATAGGACCGCGCTGTTATTGTCTTACTATTGTGTCTCGTTTTGCGGGTATTGATAGGTTAAAAGTTTCTTAGTAGTAGGTAGCTCTAAATAAGCTACTATATAAACCGGTAACCATTTGGTCTTGAACAATTAATCGGAACATTCACTGTGGCACAATGTGGGACACATATCTATGTATTCCGTGAATCCTCCTACCTTTTCGTCTACGCATCGGACTGTAGTTATTTGATAGATTAACGGTGACAATAAAGACTTTTCGACCGCCCTGACAGTAAACTCGCGGCCACTTTGAACTTAAAAATCCTGGTCACGTATCGAATAGAACACAAGTGCCCGCAATGCAAAGACAACATGTTTGTTTTTTTAAATAACTTTGTTATAATGTAACGAATGGACAGAATCGTGGATCCTGGGTAGGTATGTAGGTACTTACTATTCATGGTATGGGAACCGAAGTGGTCTACGTTTTCTGCGGATCACTAATAAAAATTTGGTTGGTAGAAAAGGTTGACTGGTAGAGAATGCCTTGATAAATTAAGTCCGCGTACCTGGTGGTACGCGGACTATACAGTGTATACTATGTACAGTGGTCTGTACATGAAATTTAAATAAATAATAAAATAAATAAATAAATAAAGAGGCAGAGTAAACTTGCTTAAATCGTATCTACCTGATGTGTATCTCCCACTCTAAAGGTTCCACATCATTTCAAATGGAAGTAAACGTAAACTCTATTTCACTGAAAATCTATGATCTTGCACGAAAAGAAGCAAAACGTCATTGCGGCTACTTGTTAGGTACAAAATTATTCAAAAAGTAAGTTTTTATTGACAATATCAGTATTTTTTATTAAACTTCATAAGCTTATAGTTCCATAAGTTATATACTATATACTGTTTGCTCACTAGGTACCTACCTACATAGATTTTGAAATGTTACCGCCAATGTGCATTAGGTAATCAGTTAGAGATCTGCAGATTATTTTAAATGAGTCCATATATATATTTGTTCTTTTAATTTTTAACTATTGGTTTGTACATAAATACATAAAAATGATGATAGATAATCTGCAGATTTCCTAGGTAATCTGCAGACTAACGACCAAGCATACGGTTCGTTATAAAACAAGTTCTTTGCTTCTTTTTGTAATTATCAAACTAGGTAGTGCTGACTATGTTTCCTCGATTGATGGTAAGCAGTGACACAATGGCCGATGGTGAAGCGCTCTAGTTTATTGAGAGCCTATTCACTCTAGCTTTGAAGGCACCTAAATTATAATCGGATCAATTTGTTCCAGTCCAGCAATGTACGCCGTATAAACAAAGAGACGAAACTATGGACTCAACGCTTCGTCTGGAGCGTATAATAGAGGTGTTAGCAATGGCTACTCACCGTACGTCGGCTGTCCGATGATAAAACGGTTATGGAGGAATCAATTCATGAAATTCTCGTGACACACTCTCCAAAATGTACAGTATCCTGCTTGAATGAAACATTCGAATTCATAGTTTACAAAGTCAAAGTCAAAATGGTTTTATTTCACATAGGCCTACATGGGCACTTATAAAACGTCGAAAACTAGTGCACGATTCCAAATTGGTCGTTTCCTATGGAGAAGAACCAGCAAGAAACTCCATGGTTACTCTTTTCAAAAAACTATTGGGTCTACAATATTTCCATATTACAACACAGACACAATTTACAATTACATATTTTATTTCTAATCGTAATCTAAAGTTTGATGACATTTTCATCACCATCATCATTTCAGCAGCATCGGTGTTACTCATTAAATCCTCCAAAGTGTAGCGTTAACGTAGCTACCTACTGGGCCTAAACAATTTTACGAGTTTACCTTCGATTCGAAAAGAAGATGAAGATCATCATTTCAGCCGAAAGACGTTCTCTGTTGGACATAGGCCTCCCCCAAGCGTCGCCACAACGACCGGTCCTTTGCGTCTGGCATCGGATTCCTGCTACCCTCGCCAGATCGTCGGTCCACCTTGTGGGAGGCCTTCCAACGCTGCATCTTCCGGTACGTGCCAGTGATGACCTACGGGACAGAAACGTGGTCGCTCACTATCTGGGCCTCATCAGAAGGTTTAAAGTCACCTAAAGGGCAATGGAAAGGGCCATGCTCGGAGTTTCCTTGCGTGATCAGGTCATAAATGAAGATGTAGGTAATTTTACTCATGAAGAAATAATAGGTATATTTTAGGGCACCCCAACCCAGACAGGTTAGGAGACTAAGGTGAGAACGATTTTTTGTAACCACACCAAAAGTAGTAGTCCTGCTCCGCGGGGCTCCGGCGTACCTACTAACAGTGAACCTAAGTATTTGAAACACCAAATACTTAGGTTAGGGGAAAATCATATTTTTTTTTCATCAAACCCATACGTGTGGGGTATCTACGGATAGGTCTTCAAAAATGATATTTATGTTTTATACAATTTTTTTCTAAACTGAATAGTTTGCGCGAGAGTAAACTTCCAAAGTGGTAAAATGAGTCCCCCCCCCCCGTGTAACTTCTAAAATGAGGGAATGATAAAACTAAAACAAATATAAATGATGTACAATAATAATAAACTTCTCTGAAAGTTGGTTTAACGTTTGAATCCCCAACCGGTCCTATGAGACCGCGCTGTTATTGTTTTACTATTGTGTCTCGTTTCGCGGGTATCTGAGTAACTAAACGAGATCCAGTGAGTAAGTAGTTTTTTTTTTAGTACGTCATAAATCGCAAACTGCAAATCTGTTGAACCCCGAGCGGACGCCGGCGTCCGCACACCTATTGTCTTTCTATTATGTCTCTAATAACGGTACTCGAAAGATTAAGTTGGTTCGGAACCCTCAGTGCGCGACTTCAACTCGCACTTGCCCGGTTTTGTTTTTAAAATGCGCACACTAAGAATCTTAATCATAATAGGTATCTTTTATATTGAAATATTTAAAAATGACATTTATATGTAAGTAATTTTCTCGAATAAATAGGATAATAATAATCATTTATTATTTTTTGCAAATATGGATAAATATAAGTAGATTATTGTATATTTATATTAAAACATGTCAGCGTAGTAAAGGTCAGAGTAATTAAAATAAAATAAGATTATTATAATTTCAAACGGAAATAAAAAGTAAATCAATCAGAATTAAAACAATAATGTCAAACAAATAACAGTACATAGGTCAATCAATTATTGAATTGCTTTAAATTCTAATTTTGTCATATTTTCTATGAAATTTGGAATTTATTTAAATACGTGGCTCAATCACAATACCATAAAACTTTTTGGATTTGTGCGGCTTTACTTATAGAATAAAAAAAATAGTTTATTTTTGTAACTTAGCATAACCTTAAAAGAAAAATGATAACTTTTAAAATTTTTTTTCATTATTGAAAACAGAATCTTACAAGTTATGTTTTCAATCGTTACGTACCTAATCAGAGGTAATTTTACTCTGTCATGTCGAAATCAAACCAGTGCCCGTCCTATTTTTGTTCCTACGAGCTCTTAGGTATATTACTCCATTGAAAAGTACTCCAATTACTCCACCAAAATAAATAATTATAAAAAATCATAGAAATAACAACTTCGAAATTGGCGCCCTTTCAAAACTCTTTGTATAGACAATATCGAGTCGTTTATTGTTTTTGGTCGAATCGACTAAACCAGCATCGTTATATTAGCGAGAATATCATCCGATGCAAATGTTGCAAGCATAAAAAAGTACGCTATGGGTTCAGACAATTTATGATTTTGTTTTTGACTTGAATCAATTTAATTTTATGATTTACTATGATTTATAACAACCAAGTTTCATTTTATCAAGTTTCTTGCCATCAGCACAATCTTTTAAAAAAGTTTAGAAATATTTAGAATATAACTGGGACGCAATGACAGATTCATTGATGAACGCAGCCAATGCATTGTCAATTACATATTTTTAATCTGTGATTTAAAATTTGCCAGCTGGGCGGTTCCGATATTTATTTTCATAATTTTAAAATCAAAATATATCCCTATAAACAATATTGTAGCCACTGGCAGTTCTTGCCAATAGGAGTCTTAGCCGTGACATGTAAGTACTATTATATCATTTATTTAATTTTAATTAGTTGCTTGTCGTTTGAAATCAATACCATTGTACTTACGCTCCTCAAATTCTTGCGAAAGTAACAAAATGAATTAGTGCATTAACCTTTCGAATTATGACTATATTTTTGATCTTGATTGTCCGCAAAGTTAGTGGTAGTTTGTCAAAGTTGAGAAATGCCGAAATTCATAATTTAAAGTGTGGTCTGGGATTCTTGAGCAAAAGAACCAACAGTAATTATTCAAAGTTATAGCGTTATTCTGGTATGTTTCGATTTAACACTGTAAAAAATAAGGAAATACCGCTGTAGTTTTAGATATTAATTTTTGGGAATAAGTTAGTGCCAAATACTCAAACACAACTAAGTTTTCAATAACATTTGAGTCTATACTAAACCAAATGCAACTGAAAGGCTTGGACCGTTAAGTGGTGTTTTAAATTTCGCTAAATATATATTTTAACTAATTGGGACAGAATTCTGTAGGTATTTTGTATAGTTTACTAATCCATAGTGAAAAGTAGTATTTACCTAAATCCCACAGACTACTAGGTCTACCCTCCTAATGTGTAAACACATTAAAAAGTTAAACATCCATTGGTAAGGACAATAAAAAGTTACACATCCACCACTGTTAACTTTACTTGTTTGTCAGTAATGTAATACTAATTACCTTTATAAAATCAGTACAAATTCAATTGCGAACATGTGAGGTAAAAGAATACACTTATTTGTTTCCCTCACATTGTCTGATCGAGCTATTGTTTAAATGAATTTAATAGATAGTATTCCTCGTACACACCAAATCCAAAAACTACTGGGAAAATGTTGAAGCAGCGATTCAAATTTGTGTTATTTATTATCAAAAAATACAGGTGTTATGGGTATAAAATTTGTAACAATTAAAAAAAAGTGCTTGGGTCGATAACTTTCATTTATTTCATTCTTTATACATACAAAAGTACAAAGGTGGATTTAATACCTAAAGCCATTTTCTACTAGTCAGCTTTTTTGTCATGAAGTGAAAATATTTAAATCATTTTGTTCAAAATCCAAATAGTTATTTAAGTTTCTATTGTAGAAACTTACAAAAAATCTGACCTTTTTTGTAATATTGTTACAAATTTGTGTAGGCCTTGAAAAGCAATAGTTAAATCGTTAAGCCTTAAATAACAATAAAATTTAAGATTGCATTTGACTCATTTCCTATTTCACATTCTAATATTTAAACAAAAACAGTATGTGAATACCTCTTTTAGATTAAAATGTTTTAGTTAAAAAGTGTTATCACCATGACATACAAAATTAAATTATAGCTAAAATTAATTTAGCTAAAACATTCATTATACATTTGTGACCTCAATTATTTTCAAGTAAAATGAAATCATAGCACCTTCACGATTATTATATTTCTAACTTTCACTTCATAAATAAGTAAAAATACTGTATATTTTCACTTATGAATCTTAAAAAATTCAATATTTTTAGGTGAATTACTATTTATCCCAGAATTAACTTAATTCTAACTATATGTCAAAAAAATCAAACATACATTTTTTGGTTTAACTACTTTCATAAGAACAAAAAAAGTACATAATTATTATGTATCTGTTTATTTTTGTTTGAAGTCTTGCTTGTAGAAATTCTTAAGTGTCTGATCTAAACACGATTTTCAGCTGATACCGAAACTGCATCAGAATATTTTCTGCCAAAAATGATTGCCAAAAATTTCAAACTGCTTAAAATTCTAATTCTGTTTGAACATCGAATTTGGCGCCATTTCAAAACTTTTTCACCTTTTTTTAATAGTTTGAGAACTATTGAAACCATTGAAAAATCAGTCCTAACTTTCATTACTTAACTTCTTCTTCTTTTTCTTCCTGCCCTTATCCCTTATTATTTGGGGTCTGCGCAACATGTTTTTTTTCTTCCATTCTGTCCTGTCACCCGTCATAGTATCATCAACTCCCTTTTCTTTCATATTATTCCTCACACAATCCATCCATCTTTTCTTTGGTCTCCTTCTTCCTCTCCATCCCTCCACATGTAACTTTCATTACTTAACTATTAAATAAATTAATGAATCTTTGATGACACGAATGCACGATCGACACACGATCACACGTGCGCACACGATCGAGAATCAGGTCTTAAGGTTTTTCGAACCTACAGCTAAAGAATATTGAACGAATATTCGGTATCGTAAACCGAAAAGCCACTTATTAGTAGAAATCGAAACTCCAGTCGAATATAGTTCTTTTGGCCGAAACTTAACCTTCCGTCGGTCGTTAATTACGTTACTGTACCGTCAGCTATATGCCACACAAAATTGGTCCAGCCTTTTCAAAGATTAGTCAACACAAACAAACAGACAAAAACTTCTTTTTTATAGAAGTACCATTTAAACATTTATTTAGTAGAAAAACTCTAACATTACAAACATACACTTTAATTTTGTATATTAGTTTAGATTGCACTGCCTAGCACCAGACAGCGAATGTTGATCAAGTGATCATTACTATTAAGTTCCTGGCTTACAGCATTCGCAAACTACATGTTTTTCTTAGTAAACAGAATCACACATTAGTGCACCTTTTTGTTTTAAGTGTATACAAGCTTTGCGTACTTGCGTTTATCACATTTTCTCAACAATTTCTGATAAATTATTCTCGTGTACTGAATTTCGTCAATCTTTATCCGATTGGAAAGGTAAAACATAGTTTGAAATGCGGCAAACGCACGTATTTTTAGATGCATCCATATAAAACATTCTAACTTTTGCTCGCGATTTTCTCTGCTTGGAATAGTTTATATTAGGTAATAATTTTTTTTGGTTTCGTATTTTAATTTAATTCATGAATCCCTGACCAGTCCTATGAGACCGCGCTGTTATTGTTTTACTATTGTGTCTCGTTTTGCGGGTATTGATAGGTTAAAGGATTTATCTTCGAAAGTGTCGGACTCCCATACAAACTTTTTTCATCCCTTATTTCAACCCCTTCAAGCATTTTTTTCGCAATAAAGGATAGCCTGTGTCCTTTTTCGAGTTCTACTCTACCTTTGTACCAAATTTCATCAAAATCGGTTCGATGGTTTAAGCGCGAAAGCGTAACAGACAGAGTTAGTATTAGTGTGGATATAGACTTGGAAAATTTCTGATTTATTCAAGTCTGCAGACAATATAATATTACTAGCTACTGCTAGCGGTTTCACCCGTGTGAGACTGGAAATTTATCCCAAGGGAACATAGTCCTGGGATAAAAAGTATCCTATATGCTATTCCATGACATGATCTACCCATGTACCAAATTTCATTAAAATCCATTCAATAGTTTTTACATGAAAGAGTAACAAACATCCATACTACACACTTTCGCGTTTATAATATTAGTAGGATAACTGTTTAACTTCCCCAAGTTTAAAGGGAAACCAGTGTCAAAATCCCTTGGCCACCAGTCGCAATACCAGTCATAATTATAACCCATTCAATTTGGTGTTACTAACCTAATGTGGAAAAATTTTAGTTGTTTTTATAAGTTAATTTCATTTACGACACCTGTTTAATATGCTTTGCGCTGCAGTGTTTCAACACTTATGTATTGCGTCGTGGTGTCGTGCGCCCGCGCTGTCTCTACGATTTACTCTGTGTACAGTAACCTGTGGTTGCGTGAGTACAAATAACGCAAGAGAAACACTCTCCGGAGATTGTAGGTACAGATGCACTTAGCATTTAAATTGGATTATCTGTGTCGAGAGCCCGCCGCTTAGCGGAACGGGATGAGGGGAGTTAACACTAGACGCGAGTCTAGATTATTGTTCCAGT
Organism: Mythimna separata; assembly: GCA_030763345.1. Classification (NCBI taxonomy): domain Eukaryota; kingdom Metazoa; phylum Arthropoda; class Insecta; order Lepidoptera; family Noctuidae; genus Mythimna; species Mythimna separata. Next base: position 10,933,867 of record CM061167.1, on the reverse strand, counting down.
GTCGCAATTGTGAACCAAACAATCACGTATCGAATGTCCTTATCCAATACTATCACTACAATGCTATTACGTTCATGTAGTAGGTAGGTAAAACACGCGCATTATATGACACGATAAGAACATTTTTCCATTTGAAAGTTAACTTTAGAATGATCGACAAGCGACTTGTGCAAACGTTTTAAATCAAGAAACACGACGGGTACATAAAAATTTGCTACATATACAAGTATAAAAGGTGTTCAGTAACCCATAACGGGTATATTGCCATCAGCGATTGCCGTCGCTTTAAATTGACAAGCGTGCCACAGCCACAGCTATGCCATGAGTCACGGTTGCCTACCCACGTGGCGTGCTCGCCCTCGCTACTTCGCGACTAGTTATGTTTTTTGTGTTGTAAACTAGGAAATACGCACACTATGATTGGCCGTTCTATTCATTAAGGTTTTGTGCGGCCCGAATACAAGTATGCTGGCTTATTCTTAAAAAATAAGAACGGTGAAACACTTCTGTACCGCCGAGCCCTTCAATTAGGCTGAACGTTATTAATGGTGGTGGTTTATTTTGTTTGCCGCTCCTGTTCTAGGTTAATCTATGGTGTCATTAAATCTACGATTGTCGCATTGCCACATTGATTTCTTCATGACGGATCTGCTTTTTGAAAAATATTGACGCCTATGCATCATTATGGACTTTTTTTACCCACTGATGTGTAGGTACAGCCTACAGCCTATTATTAATTGTAGTTTAATTTAGGTGTCACAGACTCACAGTGACCGCATAATAGTGCCTTCGGTGTACTATGATTACAGAGCACAGAACACTCTAATCAGCTAGCGCCAGTTAATTCAATCTAACACCTAATTAGCATTCTGAGCTCTTCCCTTGAATTTAACTTCGAAGTAACATAGAAAGTCAAATATAAAAGTTGAGCCTATACAAAACTACTTCCTGCAAAACCTGTGTATCGAAAAATAATTACATTAAGTTTTTTTTTGCAAAAGCGAATTATGCCTATTAGAACAGTATGTAACTGTCTGCCTGCTGCTTTGTTGTATATTTATTTTTAATTCTAGATGTAAGTAACAATGATTTGAAAGACACTTTGAGATAAGGCAAAAGTGTGACTAAGCTACCAGGTAACATCATCATTAGTCCACAGGCCAAGTTCACATCGATATGATGGTTTAAGTCTACACTATAAATATGCACAATGGATTACTGATAACATCGCATTTCTATAACAAAGTGTCGACGTCAGAGCCTCAAATAAAACCCATATATACAAAACTATTTTAATGGATTGATTTGTAACAAAGAATAAACTTATTTTTCAGTTAATGTTCGAGCCAGTTGGAGCCGAGACGTGTTCATCTCACATATTTAGACATACTACAGGTACTTATAACTATTACTTATTAAGGCTAGTTTTCACAAATATTTTAAAACTTACAAAGCATTCGTTTGCAATAAAAAATACAATTTGTTCTTTAAAGTGTACATAGAGCTACTTGTTTCTGTAACTTGAACCCTAAAGCACTCAAAAACAAAACTGCTTTAAAGAACAAATTGGCGTAATATGATTAATTTGCTGATTTTTAATTACAATCACTGCACGTATCTAAATGCAGTAAGATAGTTCCTCTAATGTAAAATAATGGTTATTATAGGTAGATGAAAGCGTGCGTTACACGGACTTCAAAATGCTGCTTGTAGCACGCACAATTTAGCATTTTAGTTCCAATTATTACCTACTCGAAAATTAAACCAAAATCGCCAAATGATCGACACACAAAGAACACTTCGGCAATAGAAAAATATACGATGAGAATATTATATAATAAAAACTAAACAATTACGTATATCTTATAACCTTCATAAGTATTGTTAAAATTGTGTCTTCCTCAATATCAATTATTCAGATCTAAACATATGCCGTAATTAGGACCGAATATTTTTATTGATTAAAAAAATCACCAATGTCTTACTGTATCGACAAATACCTGCCTAGGTAATCAAAATCGTCTGACTCATAAAAAAACTTGTTCTTCACCCCGCCTTAAGCCGGCAATACTCAACTTAAGGTCAAATATGTCACGGCGCTAAAGTCATTAAATCATCAGCGCTTAGTCATACAACACTTACTAGCGATGACGTTTAGCTCTTACACCTAGCTCTATTAATACTATAGAACACTGAAACCTGATTTGTTTGTTTAACGACAAAGCAAACAACGGCGAGACAGCATTAGGCTGCCTTCCTGAGTGCTTTTCACTTCTATAAACACAAAATAGACGAGTATCAAATTGTATTCAGCTACCGAACATGATAGGCATTGTATAACACAAAAAGCTCTTAATATCAAAAGAATAGTCTGACAGTCAGGCTGTGCAAGGCTCGAAATATCGCAGCGCAACTCAGTCGTGCCTGTGAATATTTTAAGCGGAGCAGACTGAGTGGATGCAACTAACTCATGTTTATTCAAGTCGTGAAACATCTGAAAATATTTTTCAAGGTGTATAGAAATTACAGGAGGCTCTTGTCTAACTGTATTACAAAATCCATGCATACAGTAAATTGTTGAGTTTAAGAACGTAGAACTAAAAACCACTATTCCATATATGAATACTTATCGAATCCAATACCAACAAGCATAAATAGACCTACTATTAATGTAACCACTCAATCTTCATCATTAAAACGGAAGTTATTAAGTTCGTTCGTTCATACACACACATACACTTCAGCTGGTGTAAGGTAATAAGCATGTACTTGTCTATCATTGAGCATATGTATCATGGGCATTTGGAAGATTCGTTATTTAATAATAGAGTCAGCAATGGCTGGCATACGGCTCTACTCTTATTGTAGTCTTACTCACTGTCACGGAAAGAGGTCGAATCTAGAATCGAATCCCTATTTGTGTACAAACTATAACCGTACTTCGATTTCGACTTAAATATTTAATGCGGGTGCAGTATTTGTGAACTTGTCGGCAGCATTTGACATCGTAAGATTATGTTATTTGGTATAGAAAGATACTAATTTATCAGATTCAAGCTACCTATACCCGACTTCGACTCAGAAACTATTCAGTTATCATCGATTTCAAGCCAATCTTCTGGAGATACTAGTAACTGTTGAGCCTAAAATTGGTTTTCCTCAGGGTATTATATTGGCTTCACTATTATTTAATTTTATGTGAATATCATTGATCACAACTACAATATAGAGACTAGTAGCTCTACTTCTGTTATACAGAAATGAGTTCGAGAATATTTTTCTGTTTCGTAAGTGAGCTTGACGTAGTCAGACTGAGCACGACCTGAAAATATTCTTCTTTGGAAAACATTATTTAGCTTTTTTGTGTCTTAGAAAAAGTCACATTCGGCCACAAGCCACAGAATAGGACAAAATAAAATCCTGAAATAATTCCACTGCCAGATTATGTTGAAATCATTGAGATTTCGTTATCCAAATGATTTAATTAGTTAAAAGTTTTAATTGCATTTTAATCTCAATTCATTAACAGCCCCGCACATTAAAATATCAAACACAATCTCTGATTCGCGCTATCGCTTTTTCCGTGCCAGTATGACTATTAAATATTCAGTGGATATGTAGCCGATAGGATTGTGTTTCAGCACAATCCAAACATTTATTTTACATCTGCCATGAATTTCCCTAGTGTGTACTTGAATGTATTTCACAAAATGTCGTACATGTGTCGTGTGACGTGTGTTTGCTTGGACATAGTAGTCTCGTAGTCCGTCTGCTAAACCGTTTCGTCTCGATCCAGTTCCAGCGCAGGCTAGCGGATAACACCGAGTACGTTACGTGAATCCGAGCTCGCTGTTCTGATTTCAGTTTTACGATTATTCGATGTGTAATTAAATGATGCCGCCCACTTGTGTGTATTCTATTTAACTGTTATAATCAACAATACTAGATAAGGTGAGTGATTCAGCAATCTGAACTTGTTAATTAGTTTTTCGATTTATTTTTTATAACATCGGAACAATTCATAAAGTAATTAGTTCGAGTCTAAAGAACAAATGAAGGTACAGCATGAAAAATAGTACCTGGATTTGTCTAATTTTTCTAAACAATTTTGGTACAAAAAAAAATGTATTGGCAGTAAGTCTGCTTGAGTCCATTTAGCGCGCAGCTAGCTCGCGGCGCGGCGCGCGGCGTGATATTCTATTATGATGTGAAGAACGCGAGCGGCCTTCATGCTTAGTGGGCGGATGACCGCGGAGCGCGCGGATCACCGCGACTTTCACCTACCTGCTGCGGGTTTCATCAAAACAAAACTTTAAAACATCACTCCGCCGGTCATTCGTACGTTATTATTTATTAAACGCGTTATTAGCGTTTTATACCATTGTAGTCGTTACTGGAAAGCGAATAGTTATTAGTGCATCTTGCGTGGCGCAGTATTGTGAACGCAGATAGAGTTTTAAAATTTTCTTTTAATCATAATTCATCCATTAACAGTTTGTGCATGTGTGGTGGAGCTGAGGCTGGCTTTTGTACAAACGTTTTGTAAAAGGGTTGCTTACATATCTTATACTAAAGCTCTTTAGCCCTGTTTAGTGTTCAAAAATCATAAAAACATCCTATCATACAGGTTGATATTTTAATATTTAAAATTACAAATCTACAAGAGTTTAAATAAAAAAGTTGTATACACATCAGATAAAATACGGAGATTGCTGATCAAAATTTATATATTAGCTCGATCTGAGTGATTGGTTTTTGTGTTATATGCTATAAGAATAAAATCTGAAATAATAACTTTGCAACAAATCGTACCGGGTGCGTAGTCGTCGCTCGTGCGTCATTTGAGGGCGAGTGGCCCTTCGATAGTATTGTGGAGCTGATGGCGTGACCGCGCGTGTCTGGTGCAGAGAGGAGCGCGCAGTGAGCAGGGGCGAAGGGCGAGGGGAGGGCTCTATATGGCAAAGAGTCACCATGAAGGTGGATGCTGACGCCAGAGAAGCGCCCGCCGCACCGCCCGCTGCTCCCGGAACGCCGATCGCTAGTAATACAGAATCACCTGTATCATCTCTGGACGGTTTGTTGGTTTAACACTAACATTCACTAATTGCACTGTAAATATTCAGCTTGCATTTAAATCACACCGACGTCATCTTGAAATCGTTTCTTTTGTCACAACACTAACATGGCTGACGCTGCTTGAGTACTAATCTTTGACTAACACCAAATACCACCGCTTGTTATCAATAAGTAATTTGTAGTATTAGATGTAGTGCAAGAATAGTCATAATAACAACGCGGACTTGGATACGTAAAGAAAAGAATACATCCGGTACATCCCTATGTATGTTCTTTTACAAAAACAAAAAATAAGGTGCATAATATTGGTCCAAGGTAAACTGCGAAAGACTGAACTACATTTTCAGTTGAATACTTATTAACCAATAGGTGTTTAACAATCATACGTATGCATACAAAAAATGGTTCTGTTATTTCAGCTACGAAAATAAGAAATCTGATTGTTAGGTACAAGTATTGAGACGTGACAAAATGAATAAATGACTCTTTCCTCGAGATATCTTTTGAGACAATACTTCTGTCTAGGGACCTTGACCTCTTGTAGGAACAACTATACCTGAAATTGATTTCATGTACCTAGGGTTCCTTAATAGCTTGGACTCCGTATAACGAACTAATTATTGAAAACTAGTTACAAGAAAGTATTTCGGATGCTCTAAAGCCTTTAAAAAAAGACTTCCTCCATTCAACTCGACTCTTGATAACTGTCGTAACAATAAGGGGAAGAAATTACTTAGAAAAACGGGGGCACTTTTCCTCTTGTAAAAAAGGAGCAAGGTTTATCCTCTTATTATCTCTCTGCAACTATGAACAATGTGGAAAGCTAACCGACCAAAATCATAACCATATAAATCTATATGCATTTCCCTAATAATAATCTAGTTGTAATTTTTTTAGACAGTCGAGGTAACTATTTTTACCATCTCTAACTAAGTCTGAGACACCAGTCACGTCTTCTTTATTTTATGACATTTCATTATTGGCAACTTCTTTTAAATTTAGTAATAGAGCAACTACTTTTCTGTCACAATGGTTTTATGTTCTATTCTTCGATAGCGGTACCTCGACATCAGTTATGAAGCGCACTAGAATTCTTACGACACGGGACGATACAATACTCCCTTCCTATATCTTCAAAATGTACATTTTGAAAAAAGAAAAATGTTTTCCTGCTTTCCTTGTTTCCATTTCAAACCTGGATTTTTCCAATTAATATCTACTGCACTGATCGTAAAGATCAAAATCGTACAGACTTTTGATCCTTATTGACGCGGTAAGCATAATATATAAAATGTCTTTAGTACAGCATGCAACATAATAAGACGAAAAATTATAGACAATAGAATATAAACGTTAACTGAAGCCTTTCAGTTTTCAATGTAGTTATTAGTACATCTAAGAATAACTTAGATTTCGTATATAGAATATTCGAGTATTTTTGTTGTACTTTGTTTAAGAACATTAGATCGGTTAGATTATAATGCTATACTATAAAACACTTCGAACCTAGTGTTTAGGTCACCGTATAGGTAATTGCAAAGATTTATTGCAAATTATCGAATTTTAATGAGATTTATTATGTGTTAAAAAAATCATCGAGAGTTTCCCTCGAGATTTAGATAGATATTTTATTTTTACGATTTTTGCAATTATCCGGTGACACTCCTAAGTAATAGTACCTACCGTATCCAGTATCAAATAAACAGTATCGCTCTAGTACTTCCCTACTCCGTTTTATTTTTCTTACCTCAAACTGTCATAATAGGAATCGAGCAAATTGCTTTTAGTATTTACATATTGACACACTTTCTCTCGAGGAATAATATTATTCTTTCAACATTTAGTCCGGAAGCTGTTGAATGATGACCCATTTTTATCTTGGGTACAATAACACCCTAATAATTTATTCCCTTTACGTCGATGTTTGAGTTTACTTAAAATCTTCATCACTTAAATCCAATTTAGTAGTGATGGCGCAGCAAACCAGCTTAATTCGCCTTTCAATTAAAATTTTTACTAAACACTGCCATGCGACTAGCCGCCCGAACGATTTCCAGCCATTCAATCAGCCACGTAGGCAAATTACTTGGATCGATAGCGTTCAATGACTTCCCTAGCCCAGATATTTAAGAGCGGCTGTGACCTGTGGCAAGTCGTAGAATTATAATATGTTTATTTTTATTCAGGTCGCAATGTAGTGGCAACAGTCATAAGCCGCAGCTCCTATTTCTATCTTCAGGGTTTTAAGGACCCTAACACGAAGGGGATAAGTGGGATGACTTCCAAACCTAATCTGTCCGTGTCGAATGCACCAACTCTGTCTTCGTCACATGGTCGCCATGTTTTATGAACGTCATAAGCATTAGCCATTCAGTTCGTTAAGTTTTACATAAGATGCATCATGTCAATATCATTAAGGCTAGCTAGTTAAACGGCGCCGGTTTAGTAGACTGTTAACTGAATGGCGGATTAAGCTAGTAGCTTGCTATAAACTATAATAATATTAGCGTTCGTCAGCAAAATTTAGTATATTCCCCAATTTACTTAAAAGGATAAAAATCACAGTTCCCGAAATTAGGTAGCTACTAATCGCTGAATCAGAAACAAAATATTTTTTCCTCCAGGAAAACTGATACGAAGTATATTATAAAATAAATAATTCAATGTATCTTGTGTTGTTATGTTTCACTGCAGATCATAGATTTCTGTATACTTTTTCTACACACTAGTGTCCTTAGCTAATTGGGTTAGACCTTTCTTTGACCAATAGACCAAGCCCTATCTTCTTTTACTTCTTTATTCTGTCTCATTCCATCTATGAGTGCTTGGTCTAAATTGGTACAATAAAATCATCCACATGAGCGATCTCTCCCCACTCAAGTACTCTTTTAGATGTGGTTGCCATGAGTTTAGTTCTTTCACTCCTTTTTGTATCTAAAAAGTAGTTCAGTGGCTGGGGCGTTAAAATAATCTAAACGGATTACAGATACTATGGATGAAATTAAAAAAAAAAACAAATGATGTGTGTAGCTAACTCATTTATCGAGGAAGGTTTTATGCTGTATAACATCGCTATGACCTATACGAGTGGAGTAGTATCCAAAGGGTCTGCGTGACGAGACGATGATCGTAAAACGAGTAAAACACGTTAGGCTGTAGTGTTTTTTTGTATGTAAATTAAGTTTCATCTGCAGTAACTATAATCACCGGTTAAGACCCCCAGGCACTGGACTAATGGTTAATGTTGACGGAACCCTTCAGTACTCGGCAAATGCCAGATGTTGGAATTAAGGGCACTTTTAGATCGGTGGTGGCTTTAATCCAAATATTATATTTTTGATCAAAAACGGTTGGGTGTATAATCAAATACATGGGCTCAGTTTTCACTGTCATTCTAATGTTCATTTTTGATCTCAGTTATCTATGGCAACTAATTACTAAATACATTGCAAATTAAATATCGAACAAGCTAAAAACGGGTACAGACAAGCAATTCTGCGAGCCTAACACAGCATAGTATTAGCGTAGTACGTCCCAAGTCGAGCCCTTGAGCACGAGATGTTGCGTGCAGCAGGCTCGTTACAGGTAACCGCAAATATGATGAGTTCCACACTCGCATTCTAAACGCACTTGAAACAAGCTGAAGTGGCGGGAACATAGTACATTTTTTAAAGACAAATTCGGTGAAAAATGTCTTTAAGAAATCGTTAGCCTTGTTTGTGGTACTGTGCTATATTTTTACTATTGATCATCGCTTGATGGCGGTAACACTGGGATTTCATGATCATAGTTTGGACATACAAGCGTTTATTTCGAAGTAAGGCTAATCATTTGTTCATTTTTGTTTTTGGTTGATATCAACACCAATAGAGAATAAATACATTGTTTTGGTAATGTGCACAGATTACCGGATACTAGACCCTACTCCTGAGGCGATCCCGAAGCCCGACCGGGCGTTACTAGCCAAGCTGGAGGAGGAGAACAGACGGATCGAGGCGGACGCCAAGTGCCCCTCGCTGACTACAGTACATAGCCGCAAGAGTTCTGATACTTCACAAGTATCTTTAGCTTCGGGTAAGTTTATACTATATGCTACTAACAACAAACCATTTCTTTGGATCCCTGTACCAAAAATAATTAGGAATTTTTCTATAATACAGGTAAGTACAAAAAAGTGTTAAAGATAAAAAAAACATGGTTGTCTGAATTTCTGTCTGACTAACGGCCAACAGATAACCAAACTACACAAATATTTAAAACCTCCATCGATACCTAAGAGCTAAAGTTTAAAAAAAAAAATCAGACACCAGCCTGCTACTTTCGTTCGTTATGAACAAAAATAGGGCTTAAATTGCAATAAGCACAAAATAACACAGTTTGCAAAATTTAAAATTATGTGCACCGCGCATTTTACACTGTAATGAATGGACACATTTTTGTGACCTTCTTTCCTTAGACAATCAATAAAAACTGTTTTACTCTCACGACTTGTAATCCGCCAGTTGCGTAAGTAACAGTAAAATAACTCTGAGCAGTATCTTGTTTAGTTTACTGAACGCGACATTATTTGTGTCACCCGTTCTGAAACTTGACTCGCTCATGAGAAAACAAGTTTTACTCAATCTTGCTCAAAAAATCTAATATACGCAAAGTAGGTTTTTGAAATTAATCTTTGACACTTTTGACGGTTATAATTCAAATAATTTATTCGAAAATAAACATTATTTTATTCATTTGTAATATCGAAGTTTCATTGAGTCCTAAACTGGTTCGCTGACTAGAATGCACAACTGTCAGATTTTATCTTATCAGTAAGTAACTAGTGGTGATAGCAAACATATGTACTATAACGTATACATCTTGTAAATATAGTGTTTCATAAAAATGAACGATCCCAACAATTTGTATGATGAAACGAAAACTGTGCTCGAATTTTACATAAGAGGTGTTCTAGAAAATTTGTCATTAGGTGGGTTATTGTTTGTAACGTGAGTGTAATGCTTAAGTAGCCTGAATATGTGACGCATTCACTAACTATAGACATTTGTTAACTTTTTCTTGTATGAATGATGAAATAAATGATCACATTTCGCAGAGTTAGTTAAAACAAAATTATCAGAAATAATAAATTCTCTAATAAGCAATTTGTCACTGAATTAATAATTGTTTTCGATTTAGCTGCGTCAGTTGACTGTCATGTGAAGCACATACATAGTCACACATAGTTGGTACAGTCACTGTGTGGCACCTGATTACTAACATAAACACTACTGAGTACTAAACTGTGAGAAGCTGGTTTATATTTAACTAACACTCATGAAGAGTTAACTCTTTGTAACCTATTTGTTATTTATCATCCTGCTGTTTTTTACCCAAATAATATCAGACCGTCCAAACCTACTAATTAAATGTATCATACTGATTGTAATGAGGAAAGTTATTCCCCACAAATTGAAGAGGAAAGTTGTCAAAAATTAAATGGATACGACCAAACACACTGACGCTGTTTAATTTGGGTCCTGTTAATTCTTTAAATATACTAAAAATGAATATACATCAATTTAAACTTAGTCAGACCGGTGCTTCCTTGCTGACTACCCCGAGAAGAAACATGAAGTAAACTCAGGAGTAGTCTCTTAGAAGTCCATACTGTAATCATATTTAGTTTAAATCATATAATAACCATACAGATTAGTGCGTGAAATGTTCTTTTAAGGTACGAAGCACACAGATTTGAGGACCGGTCCGGTCAGTGCAAGCAATCGTCAGTATTAGTAGCTCAAATCAGGACTCCTCAGGAGGTCAACGACTTGACGAACAATACTGAAGAGTATGACTTTAAATATATTATATTTGGGCATTTGGAAACCAACTATTTTTTCCATGCGGAATAATAATAGTACATAGTTTTACAGTATTGTTAGAAAATATTTCTAATCGCTATATTTATTCCTTAAATAAAATTCAACTGAACAGAACTCATATCTAAATCAAAATTATTACTCTACAGCGACCAGCTCGAGCCATGATCCAGAAGCGAGGGTCAGTACAAGCGGCAACGGCGAAGAAGACTTGTGGAGTCTGTGGGGACGCATCGTCAGTAACTGGGAGACGGAGTGGAAGCGCCGCAACCAGTTCGTACGCGACCTGGTGCGCCAGGGCGTGCCGCACCACTTCCGGGGCATCGTGTGGCAACTGCTCGCTGGAGTCGACACCTCCCCTGAGAAGAAGCTCTACGCTTCCTATATAAAAGTAAGTATATAAAAAACAGCATGTCCTAGAACCAAGAATTCGAATACATTTGACACCAATCCGCACTGAGTCTGCGTAGTGGAATACGGCACATTCCCTCTCCTGAGGAGGCCTGAGTCTCAATAGTGGAAACATTGCAAGGCCGATAATGGTAATTGTATGGTTAACCAGTTGTATTGTCGCGGGTTCTAACCCAGGCTGCACCATTAATTTGTGTAGTATATTTAATCGCCACTACTCTCAAAACGGTGCAAAATAACATCGTTAGGAAACCGGCATGTCCTAAAACCAAAACTTCGAAGACATGTGTCATCCTCAAACTCGCACTGGGCTCGTAAGGTGGATTACTGCCCATTCCCTCTCCTAGAGAGGAAGCCTGAGACCCAGAAGTGGGCACATTATAAAACTGATGCTATGCAATAATTACATAATAAAAAGGCGTGACTTGAACGCTGTTAATCGTTGTGAAAAGCATAACAATCTAAGGTTGTAAAATCCACTGTGATAAACACGGTTTTTAGAAAATACATAAGTTAACAAATGAAAATTAATAAAAACTTCCTAAAATAAAATATAAGATTTGTTGGAAATCTTTCAAAAACCATGTGCCAAATGCAGCGCATACCTGAAACTTTTTATCCACCACATTAATTTTTATTTTAGGCGAAATCTGCATGCGAGAAGGTGATCCGTCGAGACATAGCCAGAACATACCCTGAACATGATTTCTTCAAGGAAAAGGATGGTCTGGGACAAGAGTCTCTGTTTAACGTGATGAAGGCTTATTCTTTACATGACCGGGAAGTTGGATACTGCCAAGGCTCTGGATTTATTGTCGGGCTATTACTTATGCAGGTCAGTTTTATTATTTTATCATGTTTATTGGTATTGGTGTATGTGCGTTCTGGGAGCGCAATGTGGTGGTCTAAACTGCGCTCCAAAAACGTACATTATGTAGTGATGACTGACTGACCATGCCTTAACGTTTTTCTCAAACAGATGCCGGAAGAAGAAGCCTTTGCAGTACTAGTGAAGATAATGCAGCAACATCGTATGCGAGATATGTTCAAACCGAGTATGGCAGAGCTAGGCCTCTGCATGTTCCAGCTGGAAAACCTGGTCCAAGAACTGCTACCGGACTTGCATGTACACTTTCAATCACAGGTGAGTTACAATAACCGATGCCAATTATAAAATCAACTTTAATTTAATGTACATAGAGTCTATTTTTGTTTTACCCAAATAAATGTCAACATTTGTATAGATACACCGACATTATAGCATGTATGCCATTACGTTGACACAATAAAGGGTAGACCTTGAATCTGATTGATGGATAGGTTGAATGGAACACAATCGTTCACTGTGTGTCACAAACCAATCCACTTATTATGTCCACGTGTATCCGCAGCCATTTTTCAAGCTACTCGTAATGACGCTTAGAACAGAAATAGTCAGCTGATGAGCGGCAATAGATTTTAATAGATCATGAACAGAAACTAATTTGGAGTATTTTGATTGAAATCCACATCGTGTATAGCTTCTGCTATCGGCTTTGCCCGCATGAAATTACAAAACAAATCTTCTTCTTCTTCTGCCTGGCGTTAATCCCGGCCATTGCCAGGGTCCGCCTTCCTACTAAGCTTACTCCACTTTGCCCGATCTTCAATATCCTTCCCAGTAAGGCCATTGGCTCTCATGTCGGACTTGACGACGTCCAGCCAGCGCTTGCGAGGGCGACCACGGGACCTAGCCCCAAGAACAGCCATATCCATGCATCTCCGGCTGACGTACTCCCTAGGGCGGCGCATTATGTGGCCATACCATCGCAGACGAAATTACAAAACAAATAGCCCGTATTAATTAGTGAAAATGTAGCTTTCTAAAAAGATTTTTTGATATAGGTCAAGTCATTTTTGACTTTAATCATAATGAACAAACAAAAGTTAAATTTTTCCTCTTTTAATATTAGTTTCGATAATGTTATATTAGTTTAAGCTGAAGAATTGGGTTGAACACGGTAGTCTCAGGAACGACTGGTTTTAATTGAACAATTACTTTACTGTTAAATAGCTCATTTATTGAGGAAAGCTACGAGGGCAGTCCGATAAGTACTTAGCCTCACCGCCCCATGGCGCCACTATCGCAAGATTTTTTTTTTATCATGTTGTACATTTCCTTAGAGGGCTCCTTTCAAAATTTTAGCTGAATTGGACTCGTAGTTTTTTTTTGACCGCGTCTGGAAACTGACGTGTCGACGGATTTTAGAAAAATGGAATTGAGCAATATCGGTCGGTGATTTCATTCTTATTTTTGGAAGGGAAGTCGCGTAGCAAAATCAAAGAGCGCTTGAATACTGTGTACGGTGACTCTTTTTTTCCGATGGCGATTGTCAAAATTGGTTTATTGAGCTGAACGTGTGCGCCAGTCCGCTTTTGAGGAGCCACGCCCAGATGCCCCGAAAACGGCTACCACGGAGGATAAAGTGGCAAAAATCCATGACCTCGTATAGGTAGACCATCGATTGAAGGTGTGCAAGATAGCTGAGATATTGGGCATCTCAAAAAACTACGTAGGTCATATCCTCAATGAATTATTGGGCATAAAAAAGCTGTCTGCGTGATGGCTGCCGCGTTTGTTATTTTCAGACAACAACCGCAACCGTAAGAACACTTCAGAGCAGTGTTTGATGCTGTTTCAGCACAATATGGAGGAGTTTCTGCATCATTTTGTGACTGTCAGGGAAACATGAAACCACTGGTACACACTAGAGACCAAGAAACATTTGAAACAGTGGATTTCACCCCGCGGACGTGCTCGGAAGAAGGCGAGACTGTCCTATCGGCCGGAAACGTGATGGCCACCGTTTTCTGGTTTTCGCAAGGAGTGATAGACATCGACTACTTGAAGAAGGGCAATACGATCACAGGGCTCTCTTATGCTGAAAAATTGGAGCGATTCGAAGCCGGATTGCAGAAAAAACGGCCTCATTTGGCGATGAAAAAAGTGTTGTTCCACAATGGCGACACACCGGCTCACACTCCTCCGTCGCCACGGCCAAAATGGTCGAATTAGGCTATGAACTGTTGCTCCACCCTTCTTATTCTTTAGGTTTGGCCCCGTGCGACGTCTTTTTGTTTCTAAACTTGATAAAGTCACTCGCTGGGCAAAAATTTGAACCTAATTAGGAGATTATAATCGCCACCAAGGCCCTTTTTTCAGACCTCTAGAAAATATTTTTTTTAGACGGGTTAAAGAAGTTGGAGCACCAACGGGTTAAGTGAATCGAGCTATAAGGAGACTATGTTGAGAAATACATCGCTACTTTTCTATTTTTTTTATTTTTCTTTCGTAGGCTAAGTACTTATCGGACCGCCCTCGTATTTAACATCACATGAGCGGAGCAGTAACTAAAATCTTGTGTAAAACCGTGGGATACAGCTGCTCTAATATTTTTTTTAATTAATCTAGGCAGTATTTTTGTATGTTGAGTTAGGACTCCAATTCAGGTGCAGCTAAGTATTATCTATGGAGTGACTGCTTATAACTGAATCTAAACTAAACAATATGGTAAACATGGTAGCGTTCTACGTGACCTAACAAATGCCATTGACATTCATTAGATCATTGGACCTAATGGAAGGAAATAATAATAAAATAAATTAACTAATAATTCTTTCCAGAGCTTCAACACATCCCTGTATGCCAGTAGTTGGTTCCTCACGCTCTTCACTACAACCCTAACTTTGCCGCTTGCTTGCCGAATCATGGATGTGTTCCTATCTGAAGGAATTGAAATCGTTTTCAAGGTGGCCCTCGCCTTACTGACTGTGGGCAAGAATGATCTGCTTTCGTTGGACATGGAAAGTATATTGAAGGTGAGTAGATGACATCGAAAAGTCTGGTCACACTCTTTAAAATCTGTGTGTCTGTTTCTCTGTATGAGAAGTTCAATACTCTACAATTAAAGGCCATCAAATCTAAGAAATACTTTTTGACAGTTCTGACAGATAAAAAAAGGGATGGGGTCAAAGAAATCGATTACTATAGTTTCCGATTCTTAAGGGATATCGATTACATTTCTTTATGTTTAGTAATCGGGCTTTAGTTTTATCTATTACTATAAATATGGAATCTAAAGTGTTTGTGGAACATTGACCGTCTGCTATAAATAAATATTGTACTATTTATGCTTAAAGTTACAATACCGCCCATAAAGATGACTCTGTGATCGAGTTTTAGAGTTTTGGTTTGTAGTCTTTGTCTGATTCTGACGCATTGTAAGCCAATCCTAAGAACTGGTTATGATATGACGTAGGCTTGAACAAATTCGTTTGATTGGGGTATTCCACGTCGCGACATGAAACGTAATGTCTCGTGTCAATGTCTTCTCGTATGTCGCATTATGACATCTAAACTCTTGGATTTGCTTGCGACTTACAACAATGTCACACGCATCCTACGTAAGTCGTCTGTTTTCACAAAAATTCAGGACGTTAGATGCCATAATGCTTAGATGCATGGGATGCGTAGCTTTAGGCCGTTCAGCAATAACATGGCGATGCTTTCACCTTTATTTTTCATTTTTGGGTGTCTTCAAGGCTAGAGTGAATAGGCTCTTAATAAACTAGTGCGCCTCACCATCTAAGATTGCATCACTGCTTACCATCAGGTGGGATCGCAGTCAAGCACTAGCTTATACAATTAAAAAAATATATATATATATAAAGTTTGGTGTACCATACTAAGTCTACTCGTATGTATATTTGTCTAGTAATCAACCTTCTATTACGAAGGAACACTACGAGTAATACATATATTTAATTATGTGAGCAAGACCCAAGTTGGGAAGATGCTTTATAAGTCATACTTCCGTCGATTGAATAATGCTTCAGAAAGGAGATTTTACTCGACGATCGACAAACCCATACCGTTATTCAATTGACAATCGATATCCGGTTAAGCAACTGTAATCCTTCACTTGACCAACGTCAAATGAAAAAACCGGTGTCATTCCAAAGTCACTGGACCAAAGGTGCAATCAATGTGTTTGACAACAGTATGACGAAAATAGTACCTACAATACTGCCTATTCTAACTGCAAACCTTCTGTTTATTAGTACAGTAAGTGTCAAACTTCGTGGCGGCTATGGAGTGTCATACTCGCTGCCATCACCTCAGATTACACGTCAATTTGCTGCTGCGAAGCAACGTGCCTCGTGATCCGCGATGCCATTACGTTTGAATCCTACTATACACTTATTTCATAATTTTACAGTACATACAAAAAGAATTGCCATCGAAAGCAGAGGCTGACCAAGATGTGTTTATGAACCTTGCATATTCCATCAAAGTCAATCCTAAGAAGATGAAAAAGCTTGAAAAAGAATATACAGTTATTAAAACTAAGGAGCAAAGTGATATAGCGGTTTTAAGGGTAAGAACACATTCTAGTTTCAGGGTTTGTGGACTGATTTTCTGCGTGGCCTTCTTTAGGCTTGTGGTTATGGTCTAACAGTACTAATCTAACATTTCGTCACGGTACCGAGCTAAAATTTTCATTACTCCAGAACAAAACTATAGAGATTACTCTTGAAAGATTTGGGCTGACGTTATAGCACTTTTGTCTGTGTAAAAATAATGTGTCCACTTCAAATACATACAATTGTCGCCAGGTCAGTTATAGGTGTTGTGTATTTAAATCCATCTTTGTCGTGTTTGAAACTATTTAATGCATAACTTAAAATATTTTTACTTAAATAAATTTATCAGAACAATGAAATTGTCAATGTCAGCCCATTCCAAAGTAGAGGAAGACTATTCGCGAAAAGAAATCTGGTCCCCATTTAAACATTCACCATTTTAGCAGAGGTTCGGTATCGCTGATGAAATGTCCGAGACTGTGCATGTGTTTTTTTAACTTTACCCTTGTAACAACTGAATGTCTATATTCTTGGAAACATGGTATTTATTGTAGTGCCTGCGTCAGGAAAATCGTCTGTTGAAGCAACGAGTAGAACTGCTCGAAAAGGAGAGCTCTGGCTTGGCCGAGAGGCTTGTGAGAGGACAAGTGGACCTGGCGGAGGGTGAGGAGGAAACCTTCGCTCTGGCCAGAGAGGTGCAGGCTCTGAGGAGGGCGAATGTCGACGCACAGCAGCGGCTGGCCGTTGCTCAGGACGAGATTCGCTCCCTCGAGATGACTATCGCTGAGGTGAGTCCTATGAAACGTTATTAGTAATAAAAATTATATTATTATATATTTTAGAACAAAGTCAGTTAGGGCCTGTTTCACCACCTATGATTAAGTTTCGAGTATCTTACTTGGCAGATAATTTCATCCAAATTCTGTTCCATTTTTGAATTTATTCAGTGAGTAGAGCCTACTCGGACATTGTGACACAGGCCCTTAATTTAACAAAACTACTACTTATAGAGACAGCCTAAAAACCTGTATCTTGGTAGACAGTAACTTAATAAGTATTTGTTCTCTTTTTTCATAGCCCATGTAAGACGGCGTGAAATTTAAAGAAAAAACTAAGTTAAAATAATGAAAAGCAAACAAACGGAAAAAGTTTTGAGTAGTAAACAAATGATGTGCTTAGTTTTGGACTAATAATAATAATATTCCACTAATAATAAATATCACCGTGTGCAACTGTCAGTCCGTCTATGGTTAAGTCGTATACGTAAACGGTTAGCAAAGCAACCACTTGAGATTAGTTCGTTGGGCCCACTTGGACTCACACAGGAGTAGACATCACTACCGACTAGTGACCGGCTCAGAGATTAGTAGCAGATCTTAAGCGTGTCAATTTTCTTTGGGTTTATAAGCACTTTAAAATGATGACTGGCCTGTTGGTTTAGTAGTTAATGACCCTGACTGCTACGCCGAAGGTCGTGGGTTCGATTCCCACCCAGGACAAATGTTTGTGTGATGAGCATGATCATTTGTTCTGTGTCTGGGTGTAATTTATCTACAATATGTATATATTTGAAGTATTTAAGTATGTTTATCAGTTGTCTAGTACAAATAACACAAGCTCTGCTTAGCTTGGGACAAAGTTATAAAAAAAAAAGGATAGATTACCTTGTGCACCCTAGATGTAATTGCTGTAATGCAAATACAAGCGCTGTCTATTACTACTCTAAGATATTTAATATGAAAACCTTAACTGTGGACAAGTACAGTCACACTTCGACTGACAGCTGTGGAATCATAAATTAAAAGCATGCTCTCGCTATCTATTTCACCCCAAACTTATACAAGTAATTCAGTTAAGCCGTCTTTGAACTCAAAATATTACTTAACTAGCTTCGCCCACGTACATAAAACATAGCCTATGTCACTCAGGAATACAGCAGCTTTCTATTGGTGTAAAAATTTTAGCAATCGGACCAGTAATTCCACAGATTACCTCATACAAACAAAAAAACAAACTTTACCTCTTTATTATATTAGTATAGAAGTACAGATTTACTAACTTAAAACACAATAATTGACTAACACATATACTAAACTAAATTTAACACAATTTGTAGAACAACTCGCGACAGTCGTCTCTCGAAGGCATAGAGGGCGGGAGCACTCAGAAAGGCGAGGAGTTAGCCCGCTGTCTACAAAGAGAGCTGGTCCGCGCTCGACTGCACGCGGCTGAACGAGAGGCCGCCGAGAGGGAACTCACCGCCCGTATCGCGGAGCTGGAGAATGAAAACAAGAGCCTGAGGAGACAGCGAGTTGATAATAATGTGGCTCACTTGCAGGTAATGTAGATTTATACATAATTTTACTAACTAGCAGAATCGCTCTTAAATTTCCCGTCGTATTATAAGCTTCTCGTCATATTATACACTTCCCGTATACCCTATTACCACCTGAAATAAAGTACCTTTAAAATATGAATCAATATTTCTAATTATTACGAAGTTTCTCCTATATTATACTAGCTTCGGCCAGCGGCTTCGCCTGCGTGAAAGTAGGTCTCTCCATATAAAATTTGGACCTCCCGTTTACTCCCCTTTGAATGTGATTTTTGCAAAGTCCTCTCTTAGTGCTCGCCAACGTCATAAAAAGAAAGTTTGCTCAAAATTTCACGCTGCTAGTCCCACTAGTTTGAGCTGTGCGTGGATGGATATGGTTAGTCAGTTTCCCTTTTAAATAAAAAAATAAAAATAAAAATTAGGATCATTTAAACTCTTTGGATTTTTTTAAATTTGATTTGGCATGAGACAATCACGATGCGTCGAGCTTGTCCACTAACACCTTTATATTACTTGCTCGTACGTAATACCATAAATGTTTTCAGGACGAGCTAATTGCAGTGAAGCTACGCGAGGCCGAGGCTAATCTATCGTTGAAAGATCTGCGGCAACGCGTGACGGAGATATCTGAGGCGTGGCAGCGACATCTACAAGTAATACACTTTTATTATTACACTTATTGCTCGAGTTCGGAAATGTGTTTTTGTTTTTATATGATAGACATTAGAGCTTGACTGTAATCCCACCTGATAGTAGATTGAAATGTATGTCTACCAGACAACCTTAGGATGGACTATACCCATTTGTTTATCCTCATATCGGAACGCCTTACAGCAATTACACCAACCAATTGAGCACATTTAGTTTGCGAGTAGAATCTGCTGCGTTCCAACATCATGTGAGCGATGGAGTGATGGCCATCGGCGGCGCTGCGGCGCTGAGTCACGTTTGCTCGCTTACGTAGCATCAGGCCAGCCCATAGA
Source organism: Mythimna separata (assembly GCA_030763345.1). NCBI lineage: Eukaryota > Metazoa > Arthropoda > Insecta > Lepidoptera > Noctuidae > Mythimna > Mythimna separata. The sequence continues at coordinate 10,913,798 of CM061167.1, read as the reverse complement.
TTTAAGATTCTGTAAAATTGTTACTATTTTGGTGTACTATCAGGTAAATACAGACTAAAACAATTTTAAAACAAAATCCTTTGCATAGATGATGGTCGATGAGAAATAAACCGGCCGGGCAGTGCAAGCAATAATTACCCTTAAGGTGTCCTGGTCTATATTTTCCTGATAGTACAATGAAGTTAATTTTATTCTACATTTGTTTAGGAACACAGGCAAGATGCCCCAGCCACCCCAGTGCAGTCGACCGTCGTGTCCGACATAATGGCGACGCCTAAGAAGCTGCTGCGCGCCTGGGAGGGGCGCTCGGCAGACATGCAGAAGCTGGAGGAGGAACTAATGACCACTAGGATAAGGGAGGTCGAGGCACTGACTGAGCTTAAGGAGTTAAGACTGAAGGTAATCGCGGCATTATAATTACGTTTTATTTAAGACAAGGCCTATCATACTTTATGGGACAGAATGTTAAGTGGTAAAAAGATGGATGAAAATGAGAGATGAGAATGTTGAGACGGATATGTGGTGTGATAAGAATGGATAAAGTGTGGGATTTTGGCACCAGTGACTGAAAAGTTGAAAGGAATTCTTTCTGTCTTTGTATGGTCATGTCAAAAGGGAATAAGTGATAGCGTGACGGGTGAAAAGACTAATTGAAGAAAAACCTTTTTGCGCCAACCCCGAGTAAAACTGGACAAGGGCGGGAAACAAGAACATCCAGGAAACCTTACCTCCGCAGCTCAGCTTCCCGAAAGTGAGGCCAATCAGTCGGTGGACGTAGTAACGTGGCTGGATCCCGACCCACACCAGGTCATTGGTACGCCTTGCTGGTGGCGTTCCAATGCTGCATCTGCTAGCTCGCTGTCGCTTCTCCATAACCTTCGGCCCCACCCAGTTCTGCAAACAATGCGCCCAGCCCAAGGCCATTTAAGTCTGCCGATACTTCAAGGTAACAATTATTTACAAATGGCAGGTAATGGAGCTAGAAACCCAAGTGCAAGTGTCGACGAACCAGCTCCGTCGTCAGGACGAGGAGTCGCGTCTCCTCCGCGAGAACCTGGACGCCGCGCTGCAGCGCGAGAGGGCGCTGCAGACGCGCCAGAGAGAGTTCCAGCACAAGTATGCGGACTTGGAGAGCAAGGTGAGCATAAATGTTGGTAGCTACGAACCTTTTTTTACCTTTCTTCATGTCATGGTGTCCATGGTACGATAATTGTCATTTTCGCTTAATTCATGAATCCCCAACCGGTCCTATGAGACCGCGCTGTTATTGTTTTACTATTGTGTCTCGTTTTGCGGGTATTTGATAGGTTAATTTTGTTTCCTTTTTAATGCTTAATAAATCTTGCTGTATTCGTAAAATCGTTAATTTATTGTGTCAGACAGTTTATATGGCCTCTAACGAGTTAGCATAGTGACAGCTGTCTAAAGAGTTACAACAATGCTTATTAATTGTTATTGCTTGAAATGTGTAGTTTTACATACAGATGCATTTCTTTGAATTGAAAAAATACAAAAAGGAGGTCTAATAGGTAGAGAAGGCATGGAAACTGCATTTCTGTCTTCCATAAAGTTTTACAATAAAAATAGATCTTAAAATATATTCATGTTAATTTTAAATCACTGCAGTTTAAGCTATGAAGAACATAGAAAGTTTTGAGTATTTTCGTAAACGCACACAAAACCACAGAGAATGATATATAATAATCTTAGACCTAAGAACTTAAAGAACCAGTCTCCACTCCAATCGACTCTAGTGGAAGAAAAGGCGTAAAATATAAGTCTTAAACTCGAACATGGCCTATGTTACATTCATTGTGTTGTGTCACACATACATAACTAACATTACAATTATTTTTTTCATCTTTCCTAAACCTCACCAATGACTAATCAAAATGTGTAATTCGCTTCAAAACAGGCTAAGTACGACTCCATGCAAGCGAACATTCGAAACATGGAGGATGCTCAGAGAATAGCGGAGCTGGAAACAGAAGTGTCTGAATATAAATTAAAGGTAAGCTTTGTCGTTTAACAACCGAACTCAATGACCTATCTATCACATACCAGAGATAGAAAAACAAATGATACAACAGAAAACATGTATAATTTTTGTATTGTGTCATTGGTTTTACTATCTCCAGTATGCCAAAACTGGAGATAGATAGGCCATAGATAGGCACATAGATAGGTTCAGCCGTAAGTTATACATTGCGTAAGTCAGCAAACATTGATGGTATTGCCAGCTTGAAGTAGGATGATATTGGATTAAGAAATATCATATGTACTTTTCTCAATAAATCAGAAAATAGATTAAAAACATATTCAAGATCACCATCTTGAATCTTTTAACCCTTTCAAGGCCACAGTCTGATACATGTGACAAATAAGTAGCTTAAAACCATCCAATTTTTATTTAAACATACACAGTTAATAATAAATGTTGAGGTTATTCGAAACACGGGATTTTTGGGTCAAATGGTGTATTTTTTTTATAAACCCGTGACCTTGAAAGGGTTAAACAGGTAAAGTAAGTTCCATATTATTCTCATAACTAGGAACAATTTATATCATGGAACCAACAGTTCATCAGCATAATTATCTTTTTTCCTTTGTCCCTCATTTACCAGCCTATATACTATATACCTATGCACATAATATCAATGATATTCTGTAAACTAGTTATGTATTGGGTAACTGTATGGAAAATACTACATACTTTCTTTTTAACCCCCGACGCAAAAACGACGGGATGTTATAAGTTTGACGTGTCTGTGTGTGTAAATGTCTATATGTCTGTCTGTGGCATCGTAGCTCCCAAACGGATGATCCGATTTTAATGAGGTTTTTTTTTGTTTGAAAGGTAGATCAATCGAGTGTTCTTAGCTATGTTTGGTGGAAATCGGTTCAAGTCTTCAAGGTCATCACGACCAGAGAGTTGGAGAGTAGTCAGGGTTTTTTTTCAATGTTCAATTTAATTTATTATAAGTCTCCCATTGATTATGTGACTTTATTTGTCAATTAGTGGATTCTTGCCTTTAGTGCTGAATTGCATAACAAAATAGTTTTATACCGTTTAGACATGTAACTTTTTCTTTGTCACAAATCAATAATAACACTCTTGTGTAATTCCAGAATGAAGTGATGGCAACTGAAGGTGAACTGCGCAATAACATGGACGGCGACTCGGATAGAGTCCGCGAGTTACAGGAGCAGGTCGCCGAACTAAAGGCTGAGGTACGCATCACTCTAACTCACACCTAGATCAGAATACAACTCGAAGATACACACACAATAATGCTAAGCAGCTCTTCTTCTGTGAGACTGGTTCTTTAAATTTTATTAAGAATTAACCAGTCACCTAAGAGCTCACGATTACAAGATTAGTTTATTATTTAATCTGGGTCCCTATCACATAGACCCACAGTATATAAACAAAAAGAAATATTAAGTTAACATAACAAAAATAAAGTTAACGCGTGTCGACGCTTTGCTTTTCTAACAAATTAAAGTGAGAATGATACAAGATTGATATGAATTTAACACGCTTATTTATAAAAACACAACTAGCACACAATACTAACGTGATGATGAGTTATATCGTTTCATGTTTGAAGAGCGCACAGTGTGGTCGATCACTCGCTATAACAACGCTTCCGTCATTGTAACGGCAACGCCGCTTTGTCTGTGGGGTTCACTTGTACATTGGTTTTTGTAAAAATGTGATGGGAAACAACACTGCCACCGTATTGTTCACAAATCACCGACATTCAATCCGTACAAGCAATTGTACAATACGCAAAACATCTATTTAATTTGCTTAGTCTTCCTGAACTCCTATTTCGATTCTAGAGACTTTTTTGAAGGGTTGTCCTAGACAATATATAATTTTTACCTAAGACTACTCTCTTATATTCGATACACATATATTTACTTGTCAATACCTGATGAACAATGATTAATACAAACCTGCAATGATTCTGTGATTGTAGCTTTATGCACTATAATCGGAATGTGGTTAACCAATTGGAAAGGAATCATTCACTGTGTATATTGTTATGAGAAATATTCGACACCATTAATTCTTGGTATTTGAAGCGTACCGCCGCAGCCGACCAAAATTAAGGTATATATTTATGTATTAGTGTTTATATGTACAATGATGATGCGCTTTTATCAAAATGTCTGATACATTTTGTTTGGCACTGCACAGTTTCCGACACCCATCACCACCCCGGACACTGAGCCCTGGAAATGGCTCGAGTAAGTTCAACTATCAAACACCTTACCGGCTAGTGTGTTAACAGGCTTACTCCATTCTAACAGATGTAAACTACTCCTACTACCGTAGACTATAAAACAGCGAAGCTCTTGGCAATACTCCTTTGTCTGCTCAATGTATCAAGAGCACGGTCGTTGCACAGTTCGATTGTGAGATACAACCTCCCCACCCATTTTAATAACCAAAAATTAAATGTATATTTACATAAAGTGCGTAATCACGTATATATTGCTATCATATACTTCTTACCTACAAAATGAATACTATTAGTAGGTATATTTATTTTAGTTAGTATATACCCAGTAGTTAGCAAGGTAGATGTATAAATTACCAGTAAATATAACAACAAACATATTATCAGTGAAGTAAAAGAATAATAATTTTAACTTTTAATAAAAATGGATTTGGCAGGTGAACACACTAGACCCCTATACCAATTTGTTTGTTTTATTAGTGTATGTACGAAACAGGCGAAGACAGCCATCTGTAATGTGCTTTGTTGGTGTCTTGTGCTTGGTTCATGTTGAAGCTAAAGATAATGTTTTCTCATGTGGCTGGTCATGGCATTGTCAACTTGCTTGTGTTTTTGTTCCGCCGCTTGTCTGAGCGCCGCTACTGCATGCGTTTGTTTGTGTTGTTCACGCTGTGTCTGTTCCTGTTTGTTCCTACCTACTTACATATTGTGTTCACCGTAACATTAATGATTTACCATAGTTTAAAATTGCATAAACTTAAAAGCTAAATACCTCGTCCCAAACGATAGAAATAAGGACGTCCAAAATGTGGTGGCTGACAACTTTTTTTCAGTTCTTTACTGTAAATGTTTATAACTAAAATGGTAAAGCCTACAAATATCTACTGACAGTAAAATCGTTGCACCTATTGGTAATAATAGTGATGGGTAAAGAAAATAATATTTTGACTTCAGCATGTTTCTGTCGACAACCGTACGCATTGGTGAAAAAAATAATGTCGACGTAATAATGTTCTCAGGTCATGAGGCTAGAGGCTTGGAAGTCGCGGGCGCTGGGGCACACGGAGATCAGCCGCGCGGTGTCGTTCGAGGACGACTTGGAGGAGGACGAGAAACTTAAACTTATTCTACGACGCGAATCTTCTACATCCCTGGACCTGTCGGCGATGTCACGAAAACCTACGTAACGAATACTAACCACGTTATTGTAATTGTTGCCCCTGCTTGCAGTTCTCTAGGTACTCCTTATTTTTCACCACAAACTTGTTTGTGATCTTCCTTTCATGATTTTATATCACTGTTCTGCTAAACGTATAGAACAGTTCTCATTTCGTTCTTTTTTAATATTCGCTTGAAGTAACTGGGTTTGTTGTTTCTCGTTTCCCCAACAACTTGTAATGGCTACCATTGACCGCGGAATTCTCAATACTATTATGTTATAATGTTTTACAGTAGTTGTGCTAGACATCTCTTAGAGCGATTGTAATAGACTAAAAATAGTGATTATAGCTATAGATCAAAATACAATCAATAATCTAGATTGCTTAGAATTCCATAGAGTCCACTTGTCCAGTCTCATGATGCCAACTACATTGCTACATTGTACATGGTGGACGTCAAGATAGCGGATGTACTTTTTACGTCGTCCTAAAAAGAATATCCAGCATTTTGATATGCACTCAACATTGATGCACATTATTAGAAATAGTAAGAATAATTTATGATATGGTTGTAGTTGAGACATACAGGTAGGTAGTTTTAATATAATAGTTGTATTTTATAGTCTATTGATTATTGGGTAGAAGAATAATTCTTATAGGAACACGTGGTAAATATCAGTTAAAATTAAAACGTATTTCATGAATCCACGTAACAATAACTTTCTCACGCAAATTGGTAGCTTTGATCTCAAAAAACTTTACCAAGCCTACTAATTACTACTAATTGGCGGCGGCATTCGCCTCCAGTCTGGTGAACCGTCATCGATATATCTGGAAAACGAAACATTACCAATTAATGGGTGCTGATTCTGTGGCATACTTTGCAATAACTCATAACTTCAATTTTTTGTGTGTCAATCAATGCACAATTAGATAAAACGTTAAGCCAAGTCAGAGTGTTGGTACCCACCTCTGATACGAAACTCTCGGTTTGCCCATACATTTGTTATTACTTAGTAATTGCTACCTGTGATTGCTACGTACAACAATAATGTGAACTGTTAAAGTGACATTATAATTAACTGAAAATCAAATCAAAGTGCTTAGTAATTTAAACTCCCTTCGAAATGAACCCAGTACCACTGTATCAAGATGATGACGGCCATCATCATCATCAATGTTTGCACAAGATTACTATCTGACTAAAGCAAATATGATGGGAAGAAAAATTATGTTTCTATTAACTGAAAAAGCGACAAATGCTCCAAATATAATTTAAATGCAAAAATGAAAATGAATTTCAAAGCGAGCTTGATTTTTTATAATTTTACTGAACTTATACTAAACTATGACTATTGAAATATTTTAGTACGTACTCGTACGTATGTAAGTAAAAGGGACGAAGCAATACTCATATTTTCGTGTTACCGAAGAGTCACAGAATCAGCAGCCAAGCGACGACGCGGTAGCGTATCACCTGAATTCTCAGTTGTCAGAACTGATCTTAATGTCTGTGTATTAAATTATTTTCTTGTCTAAATAAATACAAGAAATAATTACTGCACTACAATTTCGTGACCGCGTGATATCACATCTTTCTCCCATAAATTATAACGATGATTGAATATTTTAATTTTCAAAACTTAGCATTTTTTAAAAACATTCCAACTTGTTATTATTTATTAAAAATAAAAAGTATTTAATTTGGGTAGTGAGACCTGCTGCCGCGGGCCTAGATTTTCTTAAATATTAATTATTTTAACTTAGTAACGTCAACGAGACGAGTTTGACGTGATGTTATCGTTAGATGACGAGACAGGGAAGACAGTCTAGTATTGAAGGCAATATTACGCGTACTTATTTTATTAATGCTTACGTATTTTTATTAGGTTTTAAGATGAAGTATTTTTAATAAATCCATATGTATTAATTTATTATTGTAAAAATACTCAACATTGTGTTAGGCATTATGTTATTCTATTAACACGATGCCTTTGAAGAGTACTCTTGAGGCTCCACATAATAATTCGTTTGTTACATAAGCTATGTTCAGCACATTCATCCATTTCAATTTTCGTTCAAAATACAACAGTAGTTAGCACAAGTTGCAGATGGTATATATATTTATGATGTTAATACCATCACAAATTTTCTGCACCTTAGTGTTATTTACCCAATGTTACAAGTAGTATGACTAGGTACCAGTTGTACCATTTTATAAGCAGCCCGATTAAATACATATATTATATTAATGGAAGCGAATAAGTTTGCTTCTATGGTTTGAGCCTAGATATTTTACCAGTCAATTAAGATGCAATCTAAATCTACATCAGTTCACATCGACCGAAACTGTTTGCATGCAGCGATTTTAGATACAAGATTTTATCTACAACAACGAATATAGTACATAGGAACAAGGGGTCCCGAAGATTACTATGTAACCGTTAATCTAGATGGTATGTGTGGTAGTAGATACCATCACCGCGCACCACTTATCAGCCCCGTTTGTGCTGCTATGCCAATATGAGCACAAGAACATAAAGCTGAATGTTTTGTTACAAATGCCCCTAAATATTATGCTTTATTTTATTTTTGTTAAAACAGATTTATAAGAGAAATATATTTTAATATAATATCGAGTTTTATAATTGACTGCAGTGCATGTTGTTCCAAATAATTCCTTAGTTCTATTTTAGTTATCGTTGTGATTAATATATTTTATGTGTTGTGTAACTTTATTATTTAATTAAATGAAATTTATTAATCATATATCGGCAGCTACCTATGACAATGTTTGTGTTCTATGTTATGTACAACCACTAGGCAATTAATTTTACACTGATAGACTAACATTATTGACGTTATTCGAATTAAGAAAAACAACTTTATTTTGATATAGTGTAATCAAATCACATCAAACATGTTTCAGTAAAAGTTTATATAATGTCTACTTACATAAATAATATACGAAGCCCGTAGGATAAGATCAAGCAATACAGCTGTGAAACAAACACCCTGAAACAGCAATAAACTAAACAAGTGTGTGTAGGAATAATAACACCTACATTTTTTACTTTTATATCATTATATACTTAAAAATATTTGTCTAGTAAATAAAATATATACGCAGCTTTATGAGATTGTGTTTGCTCAATGTCTTTCCTGCTTATAATACAATATAATTTTAATAAAAATAGTTTTGTCTGTGGAGGTAAAATACCTATTGAAGTGAAATAACTGATTTTCCTCTGATTTGATCAATGTGTTTACGCAGCAGTAATTTTCTGTGAAATGTAGAAGTGTTTTACAACACTGTATTGATCCCTGTTCACGGATGGTCTATTTAATACCTGAGGACTATTCTAGCACCATGTCAAATCACCAACTACATGGAGCGCAATTCACAGCATGCTGGAAATGCTTTATGATCACAATTTTTACATTTTACTCGTGACTTTGTGTATTTTCATATTGTGTATTGGAAAAATAAATTGATAATCTTGTATTCAATTTTTTATTACAAATAAAGACTTGTAACTCAATATGAGCATTTTTCTTTTTTTGTCTCAAGTACTGGTTCCTTTTAATAAGTATTTAGAAAGCCTATCTGCAGATTCTTTAGGGATTATGCAGGGTAAATGAAAATGTATATACTTGTTAGTAAATTAATTTATTTCTCTAAATAAACTTAGTTAAGATAAAGCACCGTCATTACATGTTAACGTCAAACACTTATGTCGTTAAATTCTACCTACATTAATACAATATTATTAAGATATAGATCAGGCACAAACACGGTCTTGTTAATAAGTAGTAAATAATCATTTGAGTTTTATTAGGCTATACTCTTGTACTTGGTGAACAGGTTATACAACACGCGCAGTGTTGATTTGAGGTCGAGGTTCACAATATCTGAAAATGGACAGAACATATTAATATGATAGCAAATATATACATGTATTGACTGGTACAAGTAAAAATATCTACCTTCAGGTCTTGCTTTCGGTTTGGCAAGTCCAACATCTTGCATAAGCTCAAAAGCAAAGGATACATTATGAACCTTCTGGTCAAAGTCTTCTGGTATCAAATGGAAGTCATATAAAGGCACAAAAAATCCCTCCAGTAGTCCCATCAAAAGGCACAAGTATACACCATCATGGAATTGGGTGTCCAAGTCTGTCACTTCAAGATTGACTTTGCTCAAGTGTTTGTTAACAAAAGTAATGAGCGACTTCTTCACCACTTGCAATTTATCAGGAGCATGGTCAAACAAAGCATCAAATGCATCTCTTTCACATTTCATTCCCAGATCGTCATAAGTGGTTGTTATGGTTTCAACAAATGTCCTGAAAAATCGATTGAAGAATTAGTGTGCTATAAACTGATTGAATACTACATAACTAACTCAAGGGTAGTTTAGCGTTTGAATCCCCAACCGGTCCTATGAGACCGCGCTGTTATTGTTATACTATTGTGTCTCGTTTCGCGGGTATCTGAGTAATTAAATTTTACCTGTGAGACAGTTGGTTCGGAGTATCTTTCTTCACTACCACAACATTGACGCTCACATTTTCAGGTAGGCGGACCGGAGCACGGAAGTTGCGCGCCAAGGCAACAAGTAAATGCAGTATGGATACAACATTCTTAGAGTGGATGGAGTCCACACTCCACTTAGGCACAGGCTTAGTTGTTCCATAAAGAACCTGTAACAAAAACTCGACATGTATACTGCTGTAATATAATGTAGTATACCTACCTAATTTGTTATAGGATGGTTTCGGTGACAGCTGTCAGATTCATACAATGTAACTATCTATTATTTTCTCTCATCCTCGTTCATGAATCCCCGACCGGTTGCATGAGACCGCGTTGTTATTGTTTTACTATTGCGTCTCGTTTCACGGGTATGTGATAGGTTAAAGATGCATATTTTCGTCCTGCTGTCACCCAACTCATGCTATGTAAAAAATACTATAATTTATAATTGACATTATGTTAAAACATACCCGATTCACCGCTCTAAGTACAACAGCTAGTTTCTGCCGCTGACCTTCTTCAGATTGTGTGACTTCTGGCACATCGAGTTTGTTATTTGTCAATATCTCAAGGAGCTTTTGCAGTACTTGGCCATCATACAAATCTTCACTTATGTCCTTGACAATAATTCTTTGAGTGGCAAGTTCATCGTTTATCCAATCAATAAGTACTTGAATCAGATCTTTGACTCTTGGATCTTCAAGAGATCTTGGTTCAATAATGGCTCTTTCTTCATTGTCATCTAAAATTTTCATAAAGTTGTTCAATTTATCAAGTTATTAAAAAACATAGGGTACACATTTTTCAATAAGAATTATCCTGTTTGTTACAATGTCTGACAGGATAAGTACACTAGGGACACACCTATATGAGTCATGGTTTCACATGATATAACTTGATAAATGAAATATAAAAGACTACTTAATACAAAAGTAACTGACCATTTATGATTGAAAATATTATGGCATATTGGAAAAAAATATGTTAATTTATAAGATTTACTCATACTGAACCTATGAACCATGAGTCATAGAGAAACAGTGTATTTATAGCAAGTACATCATTTTGCTTGATAGCACTGCATTACAATAAAAGTAAGATATAACTTACGTAAACTGTACTCCTCTGGTGGGATTTCTGGGGCAGTCGGGCTCCCCGGAGAGTCAATGGCATATTTACCTTCAGCCTGCACATCTTGCACTGGATGGAAAAAACAAATGCAAACATTAAAACACCATAAAAAAGGACTGATAATATAATTTATTACTTACATTGTATTATAAGGGAACAAGTCTTACAAAGAACAACAAAATTGATATCATTGAGGGTAGGAAAACAAATCAAGCCTGTATCTTTAGGAACAAGTAATGCATCACATAATGTTAAAGAATAATATCTTTGACCCATTACTCAACCCATACAAGGCGTATTGTTAAATAAGTGTTAAAACCCACACAGATATTTACAAGTATTACAAGGAGTCTTCAATGAGACATCCCACCAGATATTTACCTTCTTTAATGCGCTTCTTACGGCCTATGGTGCCAAACTTGTCCCAGAATGATTCTTCTTTATCCTCCTTTTTAGGCAATACGGGAGTTCGAGGAGATTTCGGGCGTGGTGACGACATCTCACTCTACCTACCTAATAAAAATAAGGTCAGAATCAATCAACACACCTGAACAAACTTTTAACAAACTCGTAATTTATTCACTTGTTAATAGAGATTAACAAGAGAGACATTATAGAGAAATCATTAAAGAAAAGATTACTCAAGTTTTAAGGCTTGTACCTTTTATTTTTAACTCTGATGGAAGGAAAACAAGACTCAAAAGCAAAACCACAGATAGTGTGAAATACTTGTCAGTGGAAATAGATGACAGATGACGTCAAAATAGTGAGGCATATTCTGCAAATAGTATTTATTTTTCGTGATGATTGGGACGGATAACGAACGGACAACCATAAATAACAGTCTGTAAAATTAAAATATTGTGCTGAATCCAAAACTTCGAACAATAGTGGAAAAGCAAAATATAACTATTTATTTTCTTTTTATAGGTGTCCATATAGTAATTTTGTTGATGTAGCTAAATCTCACGAGTCCTTAGAGTGCCTAAGTTTTATGTTAATCCATATAGATATAAATCAATTGCTGTTCGTTAGTCTCGCTAAAACTCAAAAATGACTGAATGGATTTATCTTATCTTGGTTTTGAAATGATCCTAGGAGGCCTAGGGAAGGTTTAAAACGCGAGAAATATTCGAAAATAAATCGGCAATACAAAGAGCCGGGTCAGCGAGTTTCTACTAAAATTACTTGTGCAGATGGTGATGGTGTGGATATTCTGCTGGGACAGAAATCAAATCTTCTTTAAATCTGTCTTATTTTCAGTCAAAATAGTAACTTTCTTAGGGCGATGTTCACCGACACCAAATCGACTGTTTTAATATTAAAACGGCTGTTTTAGCAATATTTCCTGTTCCTTATCGTCGGTTATTGACGTTAATCAGATGGTTATCTTAAACTTATGTCGGTGCACATGGCCCTTAGACATAATTAAAGTCTGTTGTTTTACAGGAACTGAAACTGAATCTTCAGTACCTTTCTCAGTTTCAGTCTAAACTGAAACATTTTTAGACGTAATTAAAGTTTTTTTTTAATTGAAATTTTGTTTATTTTTACACTAACATAGACAATTAGGAATATTAACAGGTATTTACTACTAATGATTTTATACGTTCAGATGTAATTCTCCTTGCTCATGTCCCCAATTACAATACAGAGAACCTATTAAGCACCTGGGTGTCATATTAGACAATACCTTGCCGCCCATACATTCTCTCCTACGAGCTACGCTACCAGAATTAGAAAACTAATCTTTAGATTTTAAAAACCTTCGTCATGTTGCAGAACAGGAATATTTAAAAAAGGGCTGTGTTAGTCGATAATCGCTTACTGTATCACCGTATGGGGTGGTGCGACCAAAACAGTTTTTCTGCGAACCGAGCAAGCCCAAAGGGCTATATTAGAAGTTAGTCATTTTCTGTCATATATACCTACTTATTTCCCACCAAAGAACTTTACGAGCGTACCTATAGCTTGGCAAAATAGAGTAGAAAATAATGGAGGCGCCACTGTCCTGCTCGTATGGCAAACCGATGCCACTGAATAGCACCCTAACATAATCTTGATACTTAGCCGTTATTTTTTATTAAACAGTTGCTCATTGTGCCCTCGTAAGACGTATGTTTAACTGCTAGCTTCTTCTCCCGCGTGAAAGTAAGCTTCTCTACAAACTATACAAACTTTGAACCCCCGTTTTATCCCCATTTAGGACTGAAATTTGTCCCAGTAGTGTTCGGCTGTGTGTAGATAAATCAATCAATTAGTTGCTCCTGTTATATAATATAAATATACCCTACTCGAGCTCACTCACTTTCGCACCATCTTACACTGCAATCTCTTTATATGACACGTAATATCTATACTTTACTTCAAATTTTATTTTGTCACCTTTCTCACAAAATTGTTAACAACGTTCAAATCTTCTATTTAATAACAGTAATTTTCTGTGTTGACTATCCTCCGTTTGAGGCGACTTCTACCATCTCATCATTCTTCTACCCTTTGTCCAATTTATTTGAGGTCAGCTCAGTATGGCTCTTATTTAAAATATGAGCCATGCCCTTTCAAACCCGTAACTTTTAAATACTTGATTGATAGCTAAATAGCTTTCATTTATTATAGTCCGTCTAATGAAAGCGCCACGACCTAAGAAAAAATGGGTGAATCCAAAAAAATTGAATGTGGTATTACTTACATAGTAGGAGAATCATGTCTTGATACTTGACAATTTTTTAAAATTGCGTGTGAATAATCTTGCCAATTTAATTTAAAGAAAAATCCTGGTCGCGCTTTCATTAGACGCACTCTAGTTTTGTTATGCACCGGGCCAGGTAACCTAAACTAACCTTACACAGGGCTATTTGAAAAGTTTCGGTTGTTCGTTCCTACTTTTACCCCCTCATATCTTGTAAAGGGCTGAACCGACTTTGATTATATATATTTAAGATAAGGCTAGAAACCCTACTTTCAAATAAAACATGTAATCAAGATCGACAGAACCACAAACAGACATACACTCACAGTGGTCAAACTTATAATAAAACTTTTTATTGTGAACTTCTCTGCTCACCTGCATTTTCGTATAAACTGAGCTCGAGGAGGATTTGACGAGGGGTTGAACAAGGTGGATCGTGAGTTGAGAACCACTTCGTATTTTTAAAAATAATTACCTATTTTTAAACGCAACAATTTATGTAAGATATTGCAGAATTATTGATTGTCTTTGGTATACGCGTTTTGACACTTTGCTTGCTGAGCAGAGTGAATCCTAAACGACTTGTTGATAACTATGTAACTAATACTAGAAATTAAAAAAAGTTCCTCCCTCCATTTTTATTCGGTAGCTAGTGCAAGTATTGATTTTTCATAGGTGCGCCGAAGTGGTCGAGGTAGCTTGTCCAATACATTTGTAAATCGTCCAGGTACTCGGGAGTCGATCACTCTACTTGTGCGATATATAGGTTGGTAGAGTCATACCTAAAAATAGCTTCAAGATTGTATTGCATCACAGTGACCGATTGTGAGAAGCATTATTACTAGTTACCTTAGTGTTTACTGGACGTTTCACAGTAGGCACGATGGAGAAAGGCTACAATCCTCCTCCATATGGCTGGGGTAACGCGAATACGACGCAGCCCCCGCCTGCTGCGCCGCCCAGCTACTCGCAGGCCGTCGGGGGTGTTGGACCTTCCAGCCCCTATACTCCTCAAAACCCACCATGTAAGTAGCCTAGATACTGATAATATAATGTTTAATCAAATGACCTTAAAATAACAAAGCATTTGTTTTTATTCTTTCGAAATTAGGTGATGAGTTTAGACCTGAGGTCCCCAACCGCCCTGTCGACCACTGTAGGTCCACAAGAGTTAAAATATGGATTGTGTTAGGCCTGAAAATTGTATACTTTCCAACAATACAGTAACATAGATGCAGTAACATGCATTGATTGATTTTGTTTCTATCAGACATCTTGTATTTTCTATGAAAATGAATGTTACTTGATTTTAGAGATTGGATTTGATTTATGATACAAGTTATTTTTATTATGATATTAAGTTTTCTCATAGACTCCTGATCTCTAGAAAAGGTTAAAAACTATGGGTGTACACTGATCTTAGACCAACTTAAATGACCTTATTAAATTTTCTATTAAATGTATTAGTAAAATGAAGTGTTAATAATATAATCAGTATATTGAGGAAATGTGCCTTCAATGATCAACTCATAATCTTAAATTAAAATTCAAACTTAAAATCCTTTTCGGCTAATAGTTACGTTAATCTTTCGAGTACCATAATTAGAGACATAATAGTAAGCCAATAGGTGTGCGGATGCTGGTGGCCGCTCGGGCATTGACAGATTAATTTGAGCTTTTTCTAATTGAATTGTAGTTATTTAGGTTTTCATTTTGAGTTTATCAAAAACAACCAAGTAACCTACTGGGCACAAATAATAAACGAGTTTACCATTATTAATGTGGTGTGTAATTAATGATTAAAAAAGAAGAAGATTTTCATTTTGTGTTAACATGCTCACATCTCAAAGAAAACCTATCAATTAACAAAAGGATATCTTTATTTCATATCTACATTTCTAAATTTATCTAGAACATTACTGATACCCAGTAACTCGGAAAGCACAGTAGTCAAATACTAGACAGTCATCAATCTATCTAAGGCATATTGTGATACTTAGTGGGTTGTGGCCTATGTCCAGCAGTGGATGTCTTTCGGCTGAGATGATGATGATGAGTGGGTTGTGTAGGGACTGATAGGCAGTCGCTCCATGTAAAAGAATGGTATTCAGCTGCATCCATTACTAGAAGACCAGAAGCTGACCCTGAACTAGGATAAGGTTAGGGAGATAATGATGTGTTAATTTTGGGTGCATTTTTTAGTTGTGTCTTAATTCATGAATCCCCGACTGGTCATGCAACCGCTCTGTTATTGTTTTACTATTGTGTCTCGTTTTGCGGGTATGTGATAGGTTAAATTAGTTCATTTAAGACACAAGCTTAGCATTAGGGCTAGCTCTAACACAGGTAGTGTTAACAGCGGAAGCTAACAATAAAATAAATACAAATTTTATCATATCATCTCTCTTCTGTTCAACGGCTTCACCTTGATGCATCATTGCCATTCTACACGTGTAATCAGGCATCACATTAAGTTAAATGTTAATTTGACATTAAGGAAGTGATATTATTATCAAATGTAATATTTTATGCTAATACACGCTTGTTACAAATAAATTGTGACTATAAACATCACATGTTGTTATAAACATCACTAATTAAGACAGTCATATATAATTAGTGTTTGTTATCTATATAAAAAGGAGAAACTAAAATACTGACATATCAATGCACAGCCGAAACTATTGAGCTTAGAAACATGATTTTTTGTACAAGGCTTCTTTTTATGATGTAGGCGAGTCCTAGGAAGGGATTTTTGGAAATTCAACCTTTAAGAGGGTGAAAAGGGAGTCCAAAATATGTTGGGAGAAACCTACATTCTTTCCAGTGTAGCAACTGGCAGAAGCTACTTGTTTTAATATAATTAGTATGAGTCTGTTACTCTTAGTCAGACATATTTGTATGTTAAATGGAGTTGATTAGCCTATGGTTTCTCTATCCATAAAACCAAAATAGAATTTAATATTTGCATAGTATATTTGTATTGTACAAACAGAAAGCAATTCTAGTTATCTTTTGAAGTGGCTTTCTGATTATTTGCTTTTTTTTTAGAATTTCTCTCTCCGTAAAAACCATCATTGAACTTCAAGGAACATTTAAAAAAAAATCAGCCAAATCGGTCAAGCCGTTTTCATGTTATGTCGTGACAACGGAAAACGGGTTTAATTTTTATATATATAGATAGATTAATACTAAGTATTTTATTCTTTGAATGTTATTTTATTTATTTATTAACACTTCATGCAACATAAAGGTACATAGGTGGACCTAATGCCTTAGGCATTCTCTACCTGTGAACCAAGTTACTACCAGTTATTTTATGCATTGGTTTCAAACAGAGGAAAGATGTTACTCCATACATATTAATTTTGAATCTCATCTTACTTGTGATGCGTTTCCTATTCTCTCTTGAATAAATAAATGCAAATATTTTAAAGGTTAAAGTTCATATATGTGCTAGTGTATTTATTATTTCTTCACACTGAAATAGCTGGAAGCTTTGTATTTAGTTTGATAAATGAATAGACCACACCCTGGAATAACAGTTTTTGGTTGAGATACTTTGGTCCCAAGTGTATGTTCCCTTAGAATAATTTCACTTGGGTGAAGCCATTGGCAAAAGCTAGTATTAAATAATAATGCACAATTGCACATACAAATCTAAATATTTTGATTTATAAAATGACCTTAGGCTTAAACTATAAATAAGGAAACAATATGGTTGCTCATACTATCCAGCCTTGACCCAATAGTCAATGTCACATAGATCTCAAGAAAACATACTGTCAGTATTTTTAGCAAAACTTTAGTCACTTTGTTGCTTTTTGAGTTATTTTAGATCAAGGTAATTTTACAAAAATATAACAATTAGGAGCTTAGATGTAAGTTTATTTACAATTAGGAGATATTGTTGTGCATATTTACACCTTTTGCTTTTACAAATCAAATCATAATTTACCTATCTACTGGATTTATTTTGTTATGGTCTTCCCCTCTGATTATGATAATTTGGGTGTCATCAAGGCTAGAGTGAATAGGCTCTTAACAAACTAGTGTGCCTCAACATCAACAATTGCATCACTGCTTACTATCAGGTGGGATTGCAGTCAAGGACTGGTTTATATGACAAATATTTAAATAAAAACTTATGCATATTAATTCTATATACAGGAATAAATTAGGTCTGTTTGTTTCGTTTTCACATCATAGACCATTTCTAAAATTATGACTTAGAATATTTGTTATCCTGAACTATTAGATTAGGTACTTTACAAAAAAACGTTTCCGCGAAAGAATAGCCACAGTTAGTAGCGAGTTGTCATTATGATGTGACAAAAAACGAAAATACAGTGTATGTTAATTCTTAGCAGATAACTTAGTGAAGGCCGCTCACTAGCTTGCCTTCATTTTGTTGCGCGTGATATTTTGTGGTTTGGCATTGAACAAGATGATTCAACAATTGATACATTTTTCAAAGAATAAGATGTTTTTGCAAATTATTCCTGAAACCCTTTGTTTCGATCATACTGTGACTAATTACTGTGCATAGTGCAAACAACCTTTTGATTTGATGAGCTTAGAGTTATTATTAGCTCCAACACATAAGAGACTTAAATAGTGGTTAAGATTCGTTGTCGCCCTGCCATATAAGAGTTACACCCACATTAGCTGTTAACCGCGACTTCGTTCGCGTAGAACGTACAAACATTTCTCTCCTCAATTGGGGCTATTCTGTAAAATAGGTTACCCATTCCAGAGTTAAGTCCCGTTTCCGCGGGACAATGAACAGTAGCATGAGTTACTCATTATCATATTAGCTATATCCCAATGATTTTCAACCGTTTCGAAGGCGTAACCCGGAGTTTGAACTCTCATTCACACGATGATGGAAAGAAGACAAGGCTTCTCTTTGCTACATCAGCTATTCGTCAGTGAAAGTTCCATCAATATCGGTCAAGGAGTTTCAGAGATTAGCTGAAACAGAGACAAAAATTGCGTTTTGGTTATAGTATACAATTTCTTATGCATTTACTTATTCAAAAAAATATATTTTGGTATTACAAATACAACACACTAGAATAGACACATTTTATTTATAGACCAGCGTCTACCAGCGGTTTCACCCGTGTGTAAATAGGTTTCTCCTACTTCTGAATCTGCTTCATCCTCTTAGGGAGTGAATTTGGGGAAATCCTCTCTTATCTTGTGTCACGCTCCTAGTCCCAGTAAGTTTGGCTGTGCATTTATATAGAGATTTTTGTTTAAAGGATGAAAGAAATGGTATCCCATTATTTTTTGTGAGGTTCACTCACTAGCTTCTGCGATGTGCAAAAATTATTGTGCTATTTATCTTTTTTGCTATGTTTCATCCGAATCTTTAAAAACATGAAGAGGTAGAATTAATTTCGCATTCTATAATATGTATTGTGTGATCGAAAGAAACACTTTTTTACCGACTTTTAAAATTACATATTTTGCAACAACTTTCACCTAAGACTCGCTGAGCGCCTTCCATTTTTAAATTATATTTCTTCTTAAATCTATAACGCTTATTACACAACCCGATAGGAAGGGCCCTGCATCCAGGGTGGGCGCGTACCCTAGTTAGTGCGGCGCTTATTACACTTCTCTGCGAATTGGGCCCTAACTCAGTTTATACGCGAATGTCTAGAGAGATATACGTATTGTCACGTTTTACATTATGTTTTAAAATAATATTAATTTGAAATTAGAATTCTTAGGGCCTGTTTCACAATGTCCGAGTAGGCACTACTCACTGAATAAATTCAAAAATGTGACAGAATTCGTATGAAATTATCTGTCAAGTAAGATACTCGAAACTTGATCATAGGTGGTGAAACAGGCCCTTAGCCAAACAAAAATTATTTTGATTTGAAATGGCCAGTACTGCAGAACGGCAATTTCATAGGTAAAGACCTACTATGTATGGCTTTTGCCCAGCGGTGGTACACAATATAATTATGTTATTAAAAAATAATATAGTATACCTAGCACGCTGAGCCGTAGGTCCCGGCTGTCATTTGTAGATCTTTGGTAGTTGTTACGGGATAGTCAGAACTTCAGAAGCCAGTAACTCTGACTCCAGTCTTGCCATGAAGTACCTAGCTTGTTACCCCAGTTAATGGGTTGTGGAGGTCTGGTAGGCAGCCGGTCCTCGTAAAATACTGGTATTCAGCTAAATTGGGCTTGACTGGAAGCCAACCCCAATATAGTTGGGAAAAGGCTAGGTAGATGATGATGATAGTATGAATAAGCAATTCTTATATCAAGTCTACCATTTACCAAATGATACTAATCAATTTGTTTGTTGCAGCATCTGGACCTTCCATAGTGACTACTGTGGTGCCGGTAGGTCCTCACCCGACCCACATGATCTGCCCCAGCTGCCAAGCCGAGATAGATACGGCCACGCAGACAAAACCTGGACTCATTGCTTACATTTCTGGGGCCATCATATTTCTGCTGGGGTGAGTACCTTAGAACATGATTCAAGTTTCTTATTCTAGTTATTCATTTCATTCAGTCAGGATAACCTTCTGCCACAGCAGGCACACTCTGTGAACAATACTACTTTGTAAATAAGTTACATAGGCATGCAACTCATTTATAAAAAAAAAAAAACAGTCTAAGAGTTTTCGTTACAAACAAAATGCAATATTTTCACTTTCATTCATGTGTAATGGTGGAACAATCATAAAAAATGTGGTTTAACAGCTATTGTACCATATGGCGGCGACGATGGTTTCAGTTACGGTTGTGGAGCTCCATAACATCCCTATGCTGTGAATGTGAGTACAAGAAGTGTGATTTATTTCCAGATGTAGCCTGGGATGCTGCCTCATCCCCTGCTGCATAGACAGCTGCATGGATGTGCATCACAAATGCCCCAACTGCGGGACTTACCTAGGCCGATACCGACGATAAACAACCCAGCTGACAACAATGAAACCGCTACGTGATTGGAAAAAATGGACTTACAGAGATCTGCAATGGAAACCGTCATTATCTCCATCAATTTTTATTGAGTATACTTGTTCATATTTCTTAGATTAGGTTCCCACATGAAAGAAATCTCATATTATTACTACTTAATTTATTTACATGATAAACTGGTAGATACCAGTTATTAATTGTCCCTAGTCAAAGGGTTAGCGACTACATAAGAACCAATGTCGATGTTGGTGTCAATTATTATATGGATTAGTCTTTATACAAACTGACCAAAAGACCCGCATGTCGCGAGAACTAACTTAATAGTCATGATGCAGCTTGAACGTCTACCGCAAGGTAGATAAGCCTACTATAACCAAATGGTGTCATAGAGAGATAGTCATTAAGCATAATTTGATCTGGTTGACTAACAAGGCTGAAGTTAAAGGGGGATTCATTCATTTCCACTTTATATTGCTTTTGTTTTATTTATATCTAATTCATAATAATTTTCTAGCGTATGGGAATATAATCTTAACTTGTTGACTTAGTTAATGAAATCAATAATTTATGAGTTAAGTCGTTTTTTTTACGTAATTTTTCATAATTATAATTTATTATTTATAAGAGAAAGCCATATTATGTATACAGTTTTTAATCAGTGCCAAATTGGTCTTCCCCACTCCTCGACACACATCGCTCGTATCACATACACGATTTTAATGAATATTCTAAATGTTTAGCGAGTAGTACCAAATGTGCGTATATTTATTATATGTATGGCATGGTGCAATTTATATATTATGTAGAATAATATTCTATAATTATATATATACCTAATGTCTTTGTTGACATCACTTTACAGCATCACAATTAGGAAACTCAATCAAAAACAGGCTTTATATATTATTGTGGTATATGTATCCATAGTCACAGTAGAAATTAGTCATTAATAATATCTGTTAGAATATAAGTGTACTCGAATGTATGGATCTTATTTCCCAGTATTAAAAATGTGTTGTGTTCTTTCTCTTATTTAATGGCAGTTACTGGTTAGTCTGACTAACGTTTAGGTTTAAAAACGGTTTTTATATTATTTTACACTTTCCAGTTAATTCAGTAAAATTGATATAAGGTTTTTCTCAATATATTAGATGTACTGGCACTTACTGGTTAGTCTGACTAACGATTTTAGGTTTATAAATCGGTTTTAATATTATTTTTGACTTTCCAGCTAATTCAGTAACACTGATACGTTAATAAATCTCAATGTCTTAGATAAATTAGTTTTACATAGATCTAATATTATTGATATTAGTAACTTATGATTTCGAAGTTAATGAAATGCCTGAAACTAGCTATCAACAGCGTTGGGTTTCGTTACCGAAGTAACTTATGCTGTTTCTGGTTAGTTAAACTAGTACGCCTCACCATCGACGATTGCATCACTGCTTACCATCAAGTGGGATCGCGGTCAAGCATTAATCTATGAGAATAAAAAAAATGTGGAAATATTAGCGCTATCGTCTCGCACACGATGATACAGAACGTTCACAAAAATCGCTCTTCGATCAGAAACGACATCTCAATGTAAGTAGGTACAGTTAGGCGTGGCTAGTAGGCTACGTGCTCATCTGATAGCCCGTTTCAGGCTTCATGGTTAGGGAAAACCATTGTTACCAACCTGTTTTTAAAGTAATTGTTAGGGTATTTAGTAGATAATAATTGTATGAAGATTGTGTTTTATGTGCAGCTTATCTTTTGCAGCCTAATAGAAAAGATTTACACGGTGTAGCTCTGAACGGTTTGAGTTACGTTCATAAATTAATGTGTTTATATACTTTGGCCTAACTCTATGAAACTTGTATTATTTTATAACTTAATGATACAATTGAGCTTATCCTTAACGAATTGCCATTAAATTAACTACCTACGTAATCACAAGACCCTACTGCCGGCAGCATTTAGCCTTCGTGGCGTCATATTAGAATATATATTAGTATCAACTTCCATTGTATTTACATACTTAATAATAATTTATGTAATTTAAGTACATATTATATACTTATACAAAAAAAACACTACAAAAACGTCAATATCATAATTTGAAAATTATTCTTACAAATATTTTCAATATTAGGTACCTATTTCTGGAACATAAATGTATTTTTAATAAAAATAATTTGTTTAAACCTACAGGCATTTTACATTTTTATATAATAAATTTATAAAATCTTTATAAAGTAATCGTTTTCTAATTTATGAAACATTTATAAATTATATAAACCTATCAATAATTTGATTTATACACTATTTTCTTATACAATGATAACTATTATAAAAACTTTTTTTTGTATGTGTCATTTTAATAATAAGAAATATGGGCTGTCATAACAGAAAATAAATGTTTTATTAATGTCTAATGTTGCAGTATTATTTGAAGTACCTACTCCTACCTCATTTAGTTAAATTGCTAATTAAGTTTTTTATAAGCGCAAATAAGACGTGTCTTCAAGACACAAAGTTGCTGTCTGCTGTGCTATTTTCTAAAAGTCATTAATTTTCATGGCTGTTGGCTCCGACGAGCTCGACGTCGAGACAGTCTTCAAACAGCGAATGCAAATGTATGAAGAACTGCCATTGTCAACTAACAATTTCACAGCCATGAGCGCTAGTGCAATTGCATAGCTGACCCCGCTGAGCCATATCGAATCGAGTGCGTGGTGATACAGGGGGGTTTAACGTGCCTCCTATAGGTACCACTTAATAGCATTCCTCGTGAGCGAATGAAACAATTTAAAATACCTTGATATACCGATCTTAGGGACAATGCTGACATCGGAAGGGAGCGGAGGGCCCTGTCTGGGCGTGCGAATATTATGATAGCCCGTATGTTTGCACGTTGAACATTACAACGTCAACGAAGTCAAGATGACGTTCTTTGGGGCATTCTGTACTACCTTCTACACGAATAGCTTGTGCCAGAAGTTTACGCAGGCGTCGTATGAAGCCCTTTGTGTTCAACTTGATAACGCCATCAGAAAAATGATGAGGCCGCCATGGCTTTGCAGTGCATCGGGGATGTTTGCGGCTGGGAAGTATAGGTATAGACTGTTTCTATGCTATGTTTTGTTCTGTTTTTATGCTACATTAAGGCGCAAGCGTGCGGTATTACTCGTAGAGCGAGTCATGGCTAGCCCTAACAGGGTTCTGAGGATGATAGCTGACAGTGGACGGTCTCTCGGCGGGTTGACTTCGCACGTTTGGCAGCCCCAGTAGTCAGTGGCGGGCACCAATCTAAATCTTGAATCAGTGGATGCGCCCAGATCTGTTTAGGCGTTTTTTTATTCTTTTGTGAAATAAGATATTATAACGCATGAGTTACGAGTACGACATAAAACAACTGTTTCTTCCACCGCGGTGGCCGCGGGTGAGAACTGCTTCGTGAAGTCTAAGGCCAAACGTGATTGGTTTTTGACCACACCAGCTTATCAGCCATTTACAATTTCCAGCCGGGGATAATCACAGAGAAATTGTCGAATTATAACGAAAATTTCAGTAACTAAGTATTTATGCTCACATACTTTGTTTATAAAGACGACTTCAAGCCAGTTTACGTTCGACGTTCTGACAGTAATATTTTCTATCTGGCAACACTGTGTTAAAGTGACATTTCGTAGTTTCGCTTCGCTCGGTGTTCGGTCGTTCGCTCGCTGTTGAAGATAGGGACTATTTCTAAAAAGAAAATTGTATTTATTTATTATTTTATATTATAGTAGAAAAGGTTGCTGAGACAAAAATGTCTTGGTTATTTGGATATAGTTCAACGCCTCCGCAACCACCCTCGGATGTTCCACCTGCAGATTCTGGGGGCGCTGCCGCACCCCCTAACCTATCTAAATCTGAAAAGAAGGCAATGGAGGCCTATCGCTTTGATTCTAGCGCTCTCGAAAGAGCTGCACAGGCAGCTAGAGAGCTAGAAAGATCAAGTAAGTAGCTAAGATATGATATTTACCAATCACATTGCGCGCTATTGCATAAGCGACCGCATAACCTTAAAGCGCGCGGCAAGGCCTACTCTAATTTAGATAAAAACAACAGTTTTGGTGGTTCTCCTACTTTTTCACAAAATATAAAAAATCTGGTTTAGCTATGATATGTTCTTATGTTCTTGTTGAGAACACTAAATTGTAGATATGAGTTTATTCATCAGAGGTTATAAACTTCTTATTAGCTCTCTGAATGAATTTAAACTGCATTATTTACCAAATAATCAAGATCAAAGAAAACATATTGTTTATTTTTAATTAAGATCTGTTTGCTAGTCTCTCAACTTAAAGCAGAAACTGTAAAGTTTAAAGGGATTCAGGGACACATCTACTATAGATTTCTCCAACAAATTATAAATGAAACACCTAAATATTTGATTTGATTTAGTTAGAAAATCATCAAAAGGATCTAATTCATGACACACACACACAATTTTGTATACTGATAAATCCTGGCAAAGGTTCAAAGTAATACTAAAGAAATCAAGCAATCTTAATAGTATTTGCAGAGAATCTTGATTTACACATATATACCAAGAACATACAATAATTTGTTTACAACCACCTCCTCTGTCCTTGTTATATATTATGTACTAGTTACTGCTAGCAGCTTCACCCATGTGATAGTAGAAAATTATTCTAAGGGAACATACACCCGGGATAAAAAGTATCCTACATGCTATCCAAGAACATGGTCTACCTGTGTACCAAGTTTCATGAAAAACCATTTAGTGGTTTTTGTGTAAAAGAGAAACAGACATCCATACATACAAGCATTTGTATTTATAATGTTAGTAGGATTACAAGGACACTGAAGGTGGGACATGGGCATTAAGATTAGCTAAGTCTAATGTGGACTGGTGTTCATGCATCCTCATAATTGTCTAAGGGCCTGTTTCACAATGTCCGAGTAGCCACTACTTCCTGATTAAATTCAAACATGGAACAGAATTTGTATGAAATTATCTGCCTAGTAAGATATTGGGAACTTAATCATAGATGCTGAAATAGTATAGTAGTAACAGTTGTATTTCCCTTAATTTAGACTTGTTGATGATGCTGATGTAGTACATTTTGAACCATTTGTCTTTATCATCATCATCTGCCTAGCCTTTTCCCAACTATTTTGGGGTTGGCTTCCAGTCAAGCCAGATTTAGCTGAATACCAGTATTTGTCTTTGTAAATCTTGTATTATCTTTTTTGATATGAATTAAATAATTACTAGTTAGAGTAGCTAGACACAGCAAACTTATATTGAAAGATGTTAATGGTATTAAAGACCACATATTCACTGCATTGGGAGAGGGAGGCCAAAGAAATGTTGGATGGATTGTTTGACGATTGACATAAAAGAAAATAGAGTCAGTGATAGTGTCATGGATGACAGGACAAAATGGAAGAAAATACTTGTTGTGCCAATCTGAAGTAATATGGGACAAGGGCAGGAAGAAATAAAAGATGATATTTACTTCATTGTATGACCTCAACAAAACTATTGATTAAAAATCTGAAAATTCTTAAAGATTTGTAGATTAATATTATGTAATTTGTTTCAACAAACATAGTAGCCTATTGGTTTATAAGCTTGAGTCAAAGTTATACTCCAGTCACAACTGAACTCTGAACTGAACTCATTGATTTGAAATATTTAGCATTTCTGTTGAATTGTCTCTACAACAATTATCTTGGCGATTTCATCCTTCGCACCAATAAGAAAACAATACTTTCCTATAAGATTTATTAGCATTTAAGTCAGTCATGCATGTATATATATTATGATTGTGGCGATCGAAAAATATCTTATACATGCAGAAACAATGCGCATGTAAAACTATGTACATATTTTATATTTTATGCGCTTGCAGCTGCAGGAGCCAGCCTGAAATAAAATTACATACACATTTAAGGCCAATTTGCCTCTGCAAAATTAAACATATCTGATTATATCTACTACCTAATTGTTCTTTTTTCTTCTCTTATCCCATATTACTTATGGTGCAGGTGGGCACAACATGTTTTTCTATTCCATTCTGTCCAGTCATAACATCACTTTTCTTCCATATCAGCCCTCACACAGTCTTTTCTTTACATCCACTAATCTAGTTTTATATATGATGATTGTGGCGATCGATAAATATCTTATACACACAGAAATAATGTGCATGTAAAACTACATACATATTTTTAATTTACGCGCTTTATATCTCGAGCTGTGGATACTAGTTCGAAATACAAATACACATTTAAGGCCAATTTCTTCTGCACGAAATTGAACTTTTTTTTTTAAATAACACACACTGGTTACATCTACTAATTATGTTCTTATTATTTAGAACATTCAAAGGAAGCATTGGAGCTTAGCAAGCTACAAGAAAGCACCAAACAGTCGGAACAAATGGCAAAGATCAAAGAGTATGAAGCAGCTATAGAACAATCCAAAGTAGAACAAAAAAGAATTGATTTTGAAGAGCGGAGAAAGACACTACAGGTGATTTTTTATTATTATGCTTAGGGCCTGTTTCACAATGTCCGAGTAGGCACTACTCACTGAATAAATTCAAAAATGTGACAGAATTCGTATGAAATTATCTGTCAAGTAAAATACTCGAAACTTAATGATAGGTGGTGAAACAGGCCCTTTTTTTTTTACTTTAAGAACCTTACTAGTATTACAATGATTAACACAATATCTTATTAAATTCTTAGGAAGAAACTAAACAACATCAGATCAGGGCTCAGTACCAAGATCAGTTGGCTAAAAAGAGATATGAAGAGCAACTGGCACAACAACAGAGATCTCAGGAAGAAATCCTGCGAAAGTAAGTTCAGTCTTTAAATAAGTACTCCCTTAGAGCTACCTTCATACTTACTGTATTGTAATATTCTAAGAAATTATTTAATCTTCTTCTGCTTAGCCTTTTCCCAACTATATTGGGGTCGGCTTCCAGTCAAGCCGGATTTAGCTGAATACCAGTATTTCACGAGAAGCGGCTGCCTACCAGACCTCCACAACCCCTTAACTGGGGTAACACGGTACTTCATGGCAAGACTGGAGTCAGATTTACTGGCTTCTGACTATCCATAACGACTGCCAAAGATCTACAAATGACAGCCGGGACCTACGGCTTAACGTGCTCTCCGAGGCACGGAGGAAACTCGTTATGTTAAAATGGTCACCTATCCACAGACCAACCTCGGCAAGCGTTGCTTATCCTTGAAGATCGACCTGTGCGGCTGTTATTATCTAGCCACGAGCTCCTAAGAAATTATTTAATCAATTCTGATAATTATTTTTAGACAAGAGGAGAGTGTTGCTAAGCAGGAAGCTCTCCGTCGTGCTACTATTGAGCATGAAATGGAGCTTCGAGAGAAAAACAAACTGAAAGCAATTGAGGCTGAAGCTAGAGCCAGAGCAAAAGCTGATCGTGAAAACCGGGACATCACATTGGAGCAGATTAGACTGAAGGCAGCTGAAAACAGAACAACTATACTTGAGAGTATTAAGTAAGTAACTGAGGTTTATAGTTGTCACAGTCATAATACTCAGACTTCTAATGAAACCATCAATTAGGAATTGGAGAATTACCCGTGCAGCCTTCCCCAGGTTCCTGCTTGTCTAAACTTAAATCAATGATTTCAATCTAGCCCCACCAGATTAATTTTGACAGTATGAGTGTGTATTTGAATTGATATTTGTAAGTAATATAAACAGTAACATAATTCCAAGAGAAATAAACTCTATTGATACATCAAAAGAAATCATTTCTTTTGTAACTTGTTTTAAATTGTTTATAATAAAAAATTACTTAGACATTTCACATCTGTGTGACCCACATGATATTAGTTGTTGTCAACTTAATAAATGCAGTAAAAAAGTATTCCAGGTGCTGCTACGTCTTGATTTTTCTAATATGGATTTATTCAAACATTGTAATGTTGTAACAAATTTAAAACTATGGATTTATTCATTGATCAACAGAACTGCAGGGAGTGTAGTTGGTACTGGCCTGAATGCACTTGTCACCGATTGGGACAAAACGTTAGCTGCAGCCGGTGGGCTATCCCTCTTGGCTCTTGGAGTATACTCGGCTAAGGGTGCAACATCGGTGGCTGCTAGGTTCATTGAAGCTCGCATTGGTAGGTACTCACTACTATGTGTTATTGATGAAACATAGGTACAAAATAGTTTCGTATGCAACTAAGTGCTGCATATAATTCTTGTCATTCACACTGTTTCATATTTTCAGGCAAACCTACCCTTGTCAATGAAACATCAAGATTCTCAATACTGGAAGCTGTCAAACATCCCATACTCACAATTTCAAAAGCAGTAGCAAGTTTCAGAAAGCCCTCCGATGCGTTAGCTGGCGTGGTTCTAGCGCCGACCCTTGAGCGGCGACTACGTGATATCGCTATTGCTACTAAAAATACACGTTTAAATAAGGGATTCTATAGAAATTTGCTCATGTATGGACCTCCTGGAACTGGTAAAACATTATTCTCAAAGGTAAGTGCCTAGATAATTGCTCTTGGTATTATACTGTGTCATAATCAATTTGTAGGAATCTTACCACAATAAATTAATGTATCAAATATTTTCCAGAAACTGGCAAAACATTCTGGCATGGAATATGCTATCCTAACTGGTGGTGATGTTGCACCCATGGGAAAAGATGCTGTGGCAGCAATCCATAAAGTATTCGATTGGGCCAATACCAGTAAAAAAGGTTGGTGTTCATGTAGCAAGTTTACCCAAAGAATGAAGTATGTTTAGTAAAATTTACTGTATTCTAAATATATTTGAAATCGACAGGTGTACTCCTCTTCATTGACGAAGCTGATGCGTTCTTGAGAAAGCGCTCCTCGGAAAGGATCAGCGAAGATTTGAGAGCCGCCCTCAATGCATTCCTGTACCGGACATCTGACCAAAGCAACCGGATAATGTTGGTTCTTGCATCTAACACTCCGCAGCAATTTGATTCTGCCATCAACGATCGTCTCGACAAGATGATAGAGTTCGGTTTACCAGGTCTCGAGGAGCGCGAACGTTTAATTCGTCTCTACTTTGATACCTTTGTTCTCATACCAGCATCGGAAGGAAAGAGGTAAACAAGATTTTGCAGAGTTTGAAAACATACTGTTTCTTGATACTATGTTAAGTTATTAATTGTGTTACAGACGGTTGAGCGTGGATCAGTTTGACTACAGTAACCTGTGCACGACACTGGCTGCCCGCACGGCCGGTATGTCCGGTCGAGCGCTGTCCAAACTGGGTGTCGCATGGCAAGCTGCTGCCTATGCCTCGGACGACGGACGCCTCACCGAGCAAATGTGCATCGACATTTGTGACGACGCTGTGAGGGACCATCGTCAGAAGGTATGCACACATTTACTAGCGTCAGCCTGTAAGAGAGGATCTACTGTGTCCTATTTGGTGTGACAAATTTTGCTGTTTATATGTAGTTCTCACTAATTTGTATTTTCTGTTTTAGATGGAGTGGCTATCAAACGAAGAGAAATCTCGAAGCATGATGCCTTATCTTTTAGACTTACCGCCTTTAGATACTGAAACTGATAATGCTGTCAAGCAAGCACCAGCAAAGCCTAAGTCCAAAAATGCTTTGAAAGAGAAAAATCAAGATGTTGAAGTAGAGAAGTGACACAGTGTTAACCCTGGCGACATTGTAGATCTAGCTGAAAACAACATATGTTCCAGTTCCACAACAAATAGAACAAACTGTGATACAACCCTAAAGTTCAAATATGACTGTAAAAAGTCAGGTTTCAAAAAGTTTATTGTTTTAAATGACAAAGATATGGAAGTCTTGCGGACATTGTCGCAGAAGAAAAAAGCTAGCACAAGTCAGGAGCAAGTCACAATTGGTAGTGGATAATGTAGTTGTTTCATGGTTTACATAAAAGTATGTAAGCATTTACTATGGGCGTGTGCTATCATTCGTTTTGGACAAGCATTTCTAGGAGTTCCTAGGCCTAATACTCCTGTGAGATGTCGAGTTGGTCAAACTTGACTATTATATATTTGCACAAAAAGACTACATACATAGTGTAGATAATCTTTAGAAAAAATGTACCAAGAAATATAAATTGTCTCTATAAAGAGTTGTGTTGTTGTGCTGGGCGCGAGACATTTTATTGTAAATAAACTTAAATTTATGAACAGTTGAAACATTGGTACAAAGGTTAATTCATACAGATAGCAAAATAAAGGCTTCCAGGTGAAGGCTTACCTCATAAGTTGGCTACAAAATGTGCATTTGATGTAGAATTAATTAATGTAATTCATAATATAACATGTATTGGAGTTATGATAAATATATGGTTATGCTTACGAGTGTGTGTTAACTTTGTCTGGCTGCGATCTGGCAATTATACTTAAGTCTGCAAGCATTTTATTTGTGAGTTATTGGTTTTAATATTAGTGTGGTGCATCACAGTTGAAAATTTTTGCTGAAGGTAAAAAATAATACACTTGTTATTGGCAAATTCATGAAACATTTATTGTAGTGAATATAATACATACAAACAACATGTAGATTTCCTTCTTGACTCAAAAGGTAAAATATGTTTATTTTCAGAAAAATCTTCGAATAAGTAATGATAAATATAACTGTTTAGCATGCTACATAGATCAAGTTTGTTGTTATCGTTTTAGTTACACTAGTAGTGCATATTAGAATATTGTTAATGAAAAGAATTTGTTTCATTTAGCATTTTACCTAACCCACCATAACACAAGTATAGGTTGATGTTTGGTGTATTATCATCCTATGTAAGAGCAGTCCCTTCCTCACAATGTACCAACTCTGATTACAATAATTTTACAATTTAAAACGTTGAGCTCCATCAACACATCAACATATTCATGGTATAATAAACATACTTCGCCTTCTGTTTTTTAGACCATGAACATATTTATCTTTGCAAATGCCTAATCCATAAAGATTGTCAACCTAAAAAGGTGGACTGACCATCTTTATGGATGTATTCTATTAACGTCATTCTGCATCTACATATTGTTATTGAGTACATAACAAAAAAATGAGTTTTTCATTCTCCGGAGAGATTATTATTTTAACTTAATCTAAAACACGGTCGCTCACAAAGGGCCTCATCAAGTCACCCAAAGGGCAATGGATATGCTTGGAGTTTCCTTGCGGGGTCAAATTGGGAATGATAATATCCGTTGGAGAACCAAAGTTACCGAGCAGCGTTGGAAGGCTGATCTGGAGGCCTAATGACCTGGTGAGGGTCGCGAAAATCCATTGGACGCAGGACGCCTATGAGCGAACATTGTGGTGACACAATGGTTGAGGAGGCTTCGGTTCGTGTTCCGGCCAAAATGTTGAACTTAAAAATTCATAAAAGTATGAAGGTGGTTAGTGTTCGTGTATGTATACCTCTTCACGCTCGGACGGCTGTACGAATTTTGATGAAATTTGGCACATGGAAAGACCATTTCTTGAAATAGGACATAAGATACTACTTATTCATATTCAAGTTCTCTTGAGACAATTTTCTACTACTATGCGAGCGCAGCCGCTGGCACCAGTTATGCTAATCAAGCTCGTCATCATTTTACTTTTACAGAACTTTGCCAATCAGACTTTTAAGACTAGGTATACAGAGTTGGAAGGGACTACTCAAGTTACCTGGCACAATAAAATATCACTCCATGCCCTCATAATTATAAAGACATTGCCTTATAATACATTTATTTACTAGAAACAATAACATTAGTATCGACAGACATAAATGAATTCATCTAAACAAAATAAGACGAATTTTTAAAGCATTACAGTTGTTCGCTTAGCAAGTACTTAAATCAATTGCAATTCCTCAAGTTGTACATGGGATAGAGACATTAACAATTTGCAAAGGTTTAAATAGAATTTTGAATGTGCCCTGACCTTAACTATTACAATAACAATTAGACTATAAAATACATTTAAAACGGAATAAAAGCTTTTTAATGAATAGATAATAAGACAATAATTTCACATGACAGAATGTGACTGCTGTCCCCACAATTAAGCACATTTAGCATTGTCATAAAACATGCAACAATTTGCTAGCTTACATAAATGTCACCTTACAGCTTAGGCAACATACTTTATACTATTAAAAAGTGTATATATTTTTGGTATGCACCATTCTTCATAATAAATATTACAATATAAGTTCATTGTTTAATTTCACATCCAAGATATAATATAGACAACAAAACATAGTAGCTACCATTTAAAACAAGTTTTTGTTTAATTAATCATCTGTATGCAAATAATATATTACATTTTTACAAGTATTTAGCAAAAGAATTACATACATTTATCTCTGACTCGCTAGACATGAATTATGTCTGTGATTGAAACTACACTACACCGAATAGACGATATTTTTTTTAAATGAAATGCCATTAGTTAGTTTTGTTCCCTGAGCAGCAAGAGGTCTGGGGCGGAGCGGCTTCATCATCAACCACCACCACTTGTGACGTTCTGTTCACATCTGTTTGAGAGTTTTGCTCGTACCTCTCAATCATTGTTCTTGTAAGATCCAGGAAGAGCTCCTCCACTCCTTGGTTTAACTTCGCTGATGTGTAAAAGTGTTGAGCACCGACCATGTTGGCATAGCTGAAACACCACAACATATCTTTAAATTACCCTATTACTGTATGAGAGAGAGAAAGGATAGAGAGGGGCGGAGAATATGAGTATAGAGTGAGGAACTATATTTGAAGATGTGAGTAGGGGATAGAGTAGAGTAATGGGTGACTTGCAGCCTGCTATCACAGTTTTTGCATGATGCCCATTATGCTACAAAAGGATTGCATGAGGCTGGCATAGTCACCCAGAGTGCACTAAAGCCCCTAAACACTAGATTTAAAAAACACCCTATTACTGAAATTAATATTGTAGAAATCAACAATTTATCAGCTAACTATTGGGTGGATAAAATTTGAGTTAGATTAACATGAGAAGAAGGAGAAGAAGTAGTGATAAATAAAAATAACAAAAGAAATGTGGTGATGAAACAAACCTCTCTGCTTCTTCTAGAGGAACAGTCCTCTCATGTTCCAAATCTATTTTATTACCAGCTATGGTCAGGACTATATCAGATCCCAACATCTTTTTCAACTCCTTCACCCAGTTTTTCACCTACAATAAAATGCCTATTTAATACTTAATCACAATCAAAGAAAAGTTAGTGATGTTATGATGGGTGACAGGACAGAATGGAAGAAATAAACGTGTTGTGCTGACCCCAAGTAATATATTATGATAAGGGCAAGAAGAATACCCAATAACATTTCAAAGAGTTGTATTGCAAAGTTAAGATGTTGTAACAAAGGAAATAGACGTCAGATTAACATTATTTGAGTCATCTGACTAATCTGCCTTAGGGCTGATTTTTCAATAGTCGAATAACTTTTATCAGAAGAATAAATATGGCTGTATGACATACTTTCTATGCAAAAGCTGTCAAATCACCATTTTTCCTCAGTTAAAAGTTATTTGACTACTGTAAAATCGGCCCTTATCAATGTACATGACATTATCAACTTCCAAGTGTTCTTTATTCGGCACAATATTACGTTTGAATGAATTTTGTCGATGACTATGATTGTATTGATATTTTAAGTGATAACATATATCAGACCTTTCCAAAAGAATCTTCATCAGTGATGTCATAGACAAGAATAGCCCCGTTGGAGTTCCGATAGTATATCGGACCCAAAGCATGGAATTTTTCTTGTCCTGCAGTATCCCATATGGAAAGGTTAACACGTTTGCCATTAATGTTTAATCGCTTGTTCAGAAAAGTGGCCTGAAACAAAAATAAAATGATTATCCCATCCATACTATTCCATATTGACAACAGCTCCAGACTATTTGGTAGACTTGATTTGTCAAAGATTGCTCAAATCTGGCTAGATTTTATCAATCTAAGATAGGTAGGTTTGAGATAAGATATTTTATAATTATATGCACATTTTGATCACAATGGATTATCTAATTGGAATCTCAGTTTTATTTTAGCTACTGTATATAAAACTAAACATTAATTGAATGAATACTCTAAAAGTGATGTATGTATTACTAAAACATTATAGACAATATTTTTTTTAATAATTATGTTAGGCAGATATTTTGAGTCGTAAATACCTGCAGCGTAGTTAGATGTTTGTCGTTGAATTTGTCTTCGATGTAACGTAGTAATAAAGATGTCTTTCCAACACATCCCTCCCCCAGTAATACCACTTTGAAGTTATGAGTCCCGCTTGGAGCGGTAGCCATTATAATAATTTAATAGATCCTTCACTTGGAACCTTGAAAAGTTGAACTATGGCAAATTAAATTTGTAGCAGTCGCAAGAAATATGGAATAAACTCTACACAAGCAGTAAATAGCTATTTTACGTCGCGACGAAACACAAAAGCATTTCTTAGGTATTCATGACAAATTATTCGATGGATTATTATACCACGTTGAATAAAGTAATGATAAGATTCGGAGAACTTTCCAGTTTGTAGAATACAAAATGTATATTTTTCAACAATTACAATGACACAAGTGAAAGAGTGATTATTGACATTAATCAAAAGTGACAGCAGCTGATCATAAGCATAGACAAGAATTTACTTTTTATGTTAGGCGAAGCAATTTATTTGTATTGAGCCATAACTGGAATTCAGGCGGTGTGCAATAGCCTCATTTTCGGAAAGAGAGTTATAAGAAAATTCAAGCCTCCAATTTGGCGCCACTTGGGTAAGAGGAGTTCTATTTTGAAAACGTTGATCGAATGTTTGTAACATCAACTTAACTAATGTCGGAAAACCGGAAACATCAAAAGAAGATGCGTGGATGTAATTCTACAGTATCTAGTCAGATATAATTTTAGAAACTAAATGAGTTTTATAAAATTGTATCTGACTATTATATTATATCTAACTCCATAAAAAAAAATTACAAGAGCCCGGGCCTAGCCGGGGTGTCTTGGTTTTTACCGTCTTTATTTTTAGAATGAATCATTATATGTAGATTCTTCTGTGTGTTCACAAAATGCAAAATACTCGCTGTCTAGAGTGAATACAATATAGTTTTTTCGAAATAAGTTCAACAAAACAACTCTCTAATCAGTGAGAGTGCTACCTACCTCCACCCTTAGTATAGGTACCTACTCATTGTAAAACTAGGACCAGCGTAGGAAGAGGAGCCTGCTGTCTCAGAATGAGAATTTACTTTCAGCTGCAAATCTTCTTGGTGAGATTCGTATTATAAAACTGGAAGGACCTAAAAAACGTAGTTATTTACTGTGTTGTTTTCAACCCGGGGAACAGCCTCAAACGAGGAATAATTTAGAAATTATTGGGGTACCCGAACAGCCAAACATCTGACAACGAGAGCCGGCTGTAGTAGGTACATACAATTACTTCGAAGATCAAACCGTGATGTATTTCTATCACTATGTAGTGACATCCATGATTACACGTGTTACACCTCGAGAACTTCTACTTTGAGTTGAAAACTAATTTAACTAGTCCACTTATATTTGACTGGCCTGTTGGTCTAGTTGTCGGTGGCCCTGATTGCTATGCCAGAGGTCGTGGGTTCGATTCCCACCCAGGGCAAATGTTTGTGTGATGAGCATGATCATTTGTTCTGTGTCTGGGTGTTATTTATCTATAATATGTATGTATTTAAAAATATATAAGTATGTTTATCAGTTGTCTAGTACCCATAACACAAGCTCTGCTCAGCTTGGGACTAGATGGCGTTGTGTGAAATTTGTGGAATATTATAATTTCATGAATCCCCGACCGGTCTCATTGGACCGCGCTGTTATTGTTTGACTATTGTGTCTCGTTTCGCGGGTATTGATAGGTTAATCATGAATCCGGTCTCATAGGACCGCGCTGTTATTGTCTTACTATTGTGTCTCGTTTCGCGGGTATTGATAGGTTAATCATGAATCCGGTCTCATAGGACCGCGCTGTTATTGTCTTACTATTGTGTCTCGTTTCGCGGGTATTGATAGGTTAATCATGAATCCGGTCTCATAGGACCGCGCTGTTATTGTCTTACTATTGTGTCTCGTTTCGCGAGTATTGATTGGTTAATATAATTTCATTTATTTTCATTACATTATACCTAATCTAAGGGAGCGGAGTAGTGAATAAAAAACGTGGGTCAAAACAACTAGTAGGAATTAGAATTAAAAATCTTGCAGCGCGGTATTAAAACAAATACAGCAACCTGAAATCAACTATCGGGTAGTTGCCCGGATTAGACGTAACATCCAATTGGTTTTGAACACACTTTTATTATGGTGGTAGGTCCCCTCTTGGAGGAGTGGTTGGAAAGATTTCGCGGCGTCCTCACCTTACGTATGACGCAGGTCCTCACCGGACATGAAAAGTTAACGAGATTCCTGCATCGGATTCAGTCGGAAGAAACGCCCGGGTGTCATAAATGTGTGGATCGGCCGGAGGACACCGCGTTGTACCTTATTGTCGAGGCGTGCCCCGTTTGGGCGGAGCATCGCAGTGTCTTCGTGGGGGCGATCGGCGGCAGTGACCTCTCGCGCCGGGCCCTGGTACTGGCCATTATCCGGAGCGAGGAGGACTGGCAGGCTGTAGCCTCAATCTGTGAAGCAATAATGCTAGCGAAGGAAGGCGGCAGCACGCGAGAGGGATTGGCCCCAGCCGTCGGGATCCAGATGTCATATTTCCAAACACCGTAGACGCGGGCTTGTGTATGGCGGGCAATGGGTAGCTTGCCGTTCGGCAGTCCGGTAATCATCCAGACCGAGCTTTAGTCGTCGACGGCGCGTAGTGTTCCACGCAGTAAAAGTCTGAAACGCCTTCCCCCGATCGAGAGCTTGAGAAGTTATTCTGATTATTTCCCCACTTGTAAAAAACATCCAACTGGTTGGAGGATTCTCCCATCTCATGATCTCAACAGAGTTATGTAGAACTGTATACCCTTTTCTATATAATATCTTTAAAACAAATATTATTTTATTAATTCATTTGAAGCAGTCCTTACGAATATGTAGCCTCACTCATAGTAACTCGGTAACGGCCAGAGACTTAATCCAATTATCTACGTGTTTGTCTGATGGCTTAAATAGGATAAGGCCGAGTTTCCACTTGGTCATTACGACAGATAATCGTGTATTAATCTGTTCTCACCGCAATAATGTCGTAGTCTATTTATTTATTTATTTATACTTTTGCACAAAAAGGTACTAGGCGGACTTAATGCCTTAGGCATTTTCTACCAGTCAACCCTTGGGTAATGCAGAGAATATTAGTGGTAGGTGCAATAAAAGATAGGAAAAAATTAATACTGAGAAATATACAAAAATAATCTAGATACAACACAATATAAATATAACTTACACATAACTCAATAAAATAAATATATATATATATATTATACATAGATATAAACACACACACGTAGTCGTTGATCGTGTTGTCCTACGAAGACCTCCGTTTAAATATAGGTACAAAACGACACTTAAAACTGCTTACAGACACGATAATCTGTCGACTCTTAAAAAATAATTTAAAAACGATATTTTTTAACTGCCTAAATGAAGTGGAGCGGAGCTCCTGTCTTGGCCATCTAACCTAACGTCTCCGTAATGTTGAGCTTCAATGTGTCGCACAAGCGTGCATTCGAACTATGGTGATTCGCAGTAGGTACAGTTTTCTCGCACAAGCTCAATTTGTAGAATTCACGTAGCAAGTAGTAACTACAATTTCGATGTATACCTAGGGGGTCTGAAGAAGGGGGGGGTCCCCTTCTACAGTCAGTCATCAACTACACGAATAAAAATATCAATTTTATTTGTTACAACGGTAACCTGCTATGATCATTTATGAAGAGTTCTGTTTCATAACCCTGCAGTTAATTCATGAATCCCCGACCGGTCTCGTAGGACCGCGCTGTTATTGTCTTACTATTGTGTCTCGTTTCGCGGGTATTGATATGTTAATTATCAGACGCGATTGCAATCTAAAAAAAACCGGGCAAGTTTGAATCTACAAGACTCGCGCACAGGAGGTTCCGTATCAACTTACTTATGAAGACAGTTCAATTCTCGAATCGAATTTTGAAGATTTTTCCGAATCGCATTTTTTTTTTATTGTGGTGTAACTACAAATTTACTGTTTTCAGTCTTTTTTTTATATTTGTGCCATTGAGACCTTACTTTATGCCAAATTTCAAGAATCACGGTACCTTATGAATTTTAATTCCATCGAGAGTCTCAAAATGAACATTTTTTTGCGACATAAACGGCTGTATCTTGTTTTTCATCAACTTATAAGATTACCTTCGATTTCTCTAGAGTCTCATCATCATCATCTAGGATGACATCGATCCTATGATCATCAACTATGTGAAAAATTGTATTTTCGTTAATCACCATAACTCGGATTATATTACGAGTACACGACTGTGTGCAAGTGAACTCTCTGTTCTCTGACTGAGTGTCCGAGAGGATAACCCGACGTGACTGAGATACAGGACCAATGATCTTATAGTACCTATGTAATTTACTTTCATTTCACGGGGGCAAACTTACAAACACTGGACTGTGCTACTGAATAATTTCTAATAGAAAAACCTAAGAACCGACTTGAGAATCAACCCTAGAGAATATCAGTTTGTTATTCAATAAATTAGTAGTCAATTAACGGTAATTATCTACCGTGTATGTTAAAAGAGTTTTTTATTTTGTGTCATGTTATTTTAAATTTTGGAATAAGGTCTGTTTTTGTATGTGTTGTATTGTTTTAGGTTTTATCTATCTCATGGGACCGCCATACCATCAAAAATAGTTAATTATAACTTTACTAACTGCACATTTAGGAATAGTTTCTATAAATAAACATTTTATATTCCTACCTACTAAATAAAGCTGATTTTTCATCTATTTTCTTCAAAAGTGTGCCGAAGAACGTCGTATGATACCGTTCTTGGCTCTCTTAGGACCCTCGTAACGGTTCGGGTCTTAATACAGCCGCGACGGTAAGGACCCACATTACACACTTGTATCATAATCTTTTATTAAAAATCAATCAAATCAATTCCGACAGAATAAACCTTTTCGGTCGTATTGAGTATCTGGTAACATAATATATCAAAGATTGTTTTTTACGCATAAGTTTAAGTCATATGAAGTTAAAACAATAAATTCTAAAATCAATAAAATAAAATTAGTTTCCATTGGGAAATACTTCAGAGGCTTGAGATTTGAAACGATTGTTTACTTGCATTATCCATTGCTATCTATAGGGAAGGCAATTCTTAATTAAAAACTATTTGCTTTTTTCTGTATGTCGTTTATGTCTAAAATTCTTACAAATATAAAATTTTAACAAACGAAATTATGATTTACGTAAGATCTATAAAATTAAGGGGTCGTTGAGAGGAGAGAGGAGAATATTTTGGAGTCGTTGTCGTAGTGGCTATGTAGAACATTGCTCCTGTCTGGTTCTTCAGTTTATCTTTAACCATTACGTTGAACCAGTCCATAATGTTGGTCGTCTTATTATTTTCGAGGATTTTGAAAATAGGAATTGTAGCTTTACTTTTGAGTTTTGCAGTCTGCTTTGTCTTCGATAATGTCTTACCTCTTGTCCTGCTCGAGGTAGCCGGTGGTACAAATGTTATGGCAG
This sequence comes from Mythimna separata, assembly GCA_030763345.1. Classification (NCBI taxonomy): domain Eukaryota; kingdom Metazoa; phylum Arthropoda; class Insecta; order Lepidoptera; family Noctuidae; genus Mythimna; species Mythimna separata. Next base: position 10,873,319 of record CM061167.1, on the reverse strand, counting down.
TAATGCGCTTTTTCGTTTCAGATTTTATTGTAGATAAAACTTTTCGCGTTCGCATGATTGGTGTAGCTTCGTTATGAGTTAGAGGCAACGCTGTTGGACTGATATCGTGTATAATGAAATCATTGTTTGCATTTGCAATATTAAGTCTTTTCAGTGACTTATGAGCGTTTAGAAAGTAATCTTTTGCAGTCTTCTTCGGTATTTTTTCTTTTACATCTTTATGAAACACATGAAGAACTTTCGAGTCTTGAGGATTAGGAATTGAAGGATAAGAACTCTTTGGTATGGTATTTCTAACATATGATTGATTGCGAGCTTTTAGAAAGTACTCTCTTGCATTACTTTTTTTTTCATTCGGTTTTTTATCTTTTACATCTTTAGGAAATACATGAAGAACTTTCGAGTCATAAGCATGAGGAATTGATGGATAAGAGCCTCTTGGTGTGGTATTTCTAAGATGTGAATTATCACGACCTTTCAGAAAGTAATCTAGTGCATTACTTCTTTGATCATTCGTTCTTTTTTCTTTCATGTCTTTAGGTAAGAAATGAAGGAGTTTCGTGTCATAATGTTGGGGAACTGATGGATAAGAGCCTTTTGGTGTGGTATTTCTAAGATGTGAATTATCACGACCTTTCAGAAAGTAATCTAGTGCATTACTTCTTTTATCATTCGTTTTTTTTTCTTTCATGTCTGTAGGTAACAAATGAAGGAGTTTCGAGTCATAAGCATGAGGAATTGATGGATAAGAGCCCTTTGGTGTGGTATTTCTAAGATAAGAATTATTATGACCTTTCAGAAAGTAATCTAGTGCATTACTTCTTTGATCATTCGTTCTTTTTTCTTTCATGTCTGTAGGTAACAAATGAAGGAGTTTCGAGTCATAAGGATTAGGAATTGAAGGAGGAGAGCTTTTTGCTAAGATATGTCTAACATAAGAATGATTACGAGTTCTTAGAAGGTAATCTATTGCATTATTTATTTTCTCATTCGTTTTGTTTTCTCTTATGGCGGTAGGAAAGTTACGGAGGACTGTCAAATCGTTAAAGGCAGGTCGCCGTTGAGCTATGTTAGGTAGATATGGATTGACCTTATTTCTCTCTCGAAGATTCAAAAGGCTGGGATCAATAGTAAAACCTTCAGGAAATGTTGGAGGAGTATCAATAGCAGTATAATATTTAAAAAATGTGGGAGGACTATCATTATCTGTAGCATCAAACACTGAAGTAGTGTCATCATGTTCATGATAATGTGAAGGTGAAGGATACGTTGGATGAGAATGATGAAGCTCTTGGTCAGAATAAAAAGAATCATAATGATTAAGATGCTTTGGAGAAGTTACAATGGCATGAGACGTAGTGAAATAAACAAGCGTTGAAAGAGTTCCAGGAGTTTCAACTGGGTATGTGTTATAGTGTTCTTCTGAAGTAGGAGGAGGAGGAGTAGTAGTAGTGCAGGTAGTAGGAGGGGGAGGAGGAGTAGTAGTAGTGGTAGTAGGAGGAGGAGGAGGAGGAGGAGTAGTAGTGGTAGTAGGAGGAGGAGGAGGATGAGGAGTAGTAGTAGTAGTGGTAGTAGGAGTAGCAGTAGTAGTAGTAGTAGGAGGAGGAGGAGGTCGAGGGGTAGTAGGAGGAGGAGGAGGTCGAGGGGTAGTAGTAGTAGGAGGAGGAGGAGTAGTGGTAGGGTGAGGCCAAGTTTCGTACGATGTAGTAGTAATTACCGACCCATCGTCCCCGAGTTTTCTGACAGTATCACTTATCCAGTAAAGTGCAGGACCTACGGCGGTAAAAATCCTTTGAGGAAGTTTGCAATTATCCTTATCTGTGATACCCATTATGCCAAATATTCTGTCTTCTATGAGCAATGGCACACCTTGTTCTCGTCTCTCTAGACAAACTTTTATAGTCTTTCGTGTGACTCTGTTGGTGGTGCAAACGTAATATCCGAACGGCTGTTCTACATAACAACGCTCAACAATAGCTACTGCTAGTCTTGGCTTATCTGCGTCCATTATAGGGATCAGACCCTTTAGACCTATGGTAGACAGATTATCTAGTGCACTCAATTTCATAAGCTTTCTTCTTTTCTCGTCTGGTTTTACAACAACTAGCGCAATATCATTTCTTGTCATAGTTTTTGTTCCTTTCACATAGTTCTTGTAATGTGGGTGAATAAACTTCCGCACAATAGGCAAATTTCCAACGGAGTCACAGTTTTCAGCGCAATTTGAGGTTGTCAGCACAACATTGGGTGAAATGAATGTGCCTATACAACTCTGAAGCCAGATATATCCGTCATTTTCACAGACGAGACGCTCCAGACTTGTTACAGAGATGCTTCGGATGCATATAACACAAAAACCAAATACTATATAAAGTTTTAGAACTCTGTGCAACATTTTGTTATCACATTATTTAAGCTATAAAACCGTTTTCACCTTTATGGGAAATATTGTACTTTTACGACATTCTTTTCGTAACTGTTATTTGTTTTATTTTAACGTTCGGTTCGGTTTGCTTAATAAAGTGAAGAACATAAAAATATGTCATCAGGTTTTAACCATAATCTTTAATTTTATAATATTTGAAGTAAAATGCTAAATATTGTATTTAATCGTATAGGTAACAAGAAACGGTTCTAAGTGCGTAATTACGGGATCATATTTTTTGCAATCACCTCAAATTGTAAAATAAAAAGTAAAATGAATTATAAATAAAAAATAAACATTCTTGATGGTTTGAAGATTGTTCTTCTTTCTTGATTTAACGATGGCTTTGTTAAATGACTGTTTTGGTGGGATTTGACCAGGATTGACTGTCGAGTCTGGAAGTACCTGCTTATTAGATGGTCTGGAAATTTCAATGATTCATTCATAGCATTTCCATGCCCCGGGTACATATTACGGGTTTGTTTTTTTTAAATACTGATATTATCAAGAACATGAATTAGACTGATATTTGGGTAATGCTGTATAGCCCATTGTGAAGGCACTAGAACTTGTGAACATTTTAGGCACACAATAAGACCTACCATATATAGGAAAACAGTTCGAAACGCCCTCTTGCGCCAAGCCCTTGTACAAGCTATGGTGCGGAGCGAACCGCAAGGAGGCGGCTGCACTGCACGTCGCCACAGGGCATGGCCCTCACGACCCTGGTGCCGGGACCCCGATCCCGATTTCCAATGGGTAGCTTGAAGTCCGGCCGGTAATCATCTAGACCGAGCCTAGGTCGCCGACGGAGCGCAGTGTTCCACGCGCGCCTCATAGAGATCTCAGAAAACTGACCAACAACCTGCGAAAGTGTTCCACGCGCGCTTCAAGGAGTTGTTAGCAAAACCATAGGGGCTCTGTAGGCCTGTGGGGTCATGGGTTCGCTTCAGAAAGGAACAAATGCATAGACTAGACTAAAATAAAACCGTGGGGCACGTCAATTGAATTCTATTGCATTCTATCGAATTCTATCTATCGCACATTAAGTCGATAATTTGTAGACAATTGACGTGCCCCACGGTTTTATTTTAGTCTAGTCTATGCATATGTTTATAATTCCCACGACTGTATCTATTTTATTATTTTTTGGTTTTTAGTACATTTATCTTAAACATTGCAATGTATGTTTAACATAAAACCGTTTAACTTAAAAAGTTTTTTTACCAATTTTTATTTCTAGTTTTTAGTTTTTATTTCGCATTCTGTTTAATTCATTTCTTTTCTGTTTTATAATTGTATTGTCACCAAAATCCAAAGTGTATACAAAATTTCAGATTAATCGGTTGACAGGAAGAGGGTGAAAATTGAATGACTAAATTTGACCCAAGAATAAAAAAAACAAACGGGGTGAGCTAAATAAAACCGTTTAAAAAAGTCCCATTAGGGAGTCACAACTTTCAAATTTATAATTATATAAGATTGGACACGTGAAAATTGAGCTTGAACGCAGGGCTGCCTACTGCACTACTGCAGATTTACGAAATTCGCAACTGAAGTAAAGATAATGCGGATTTGCTGCTTTTTGCTTTGTATACATTTAGTGAATTTCAGTATAGTTATAGAACTTTTTTCTCAGTTTTTGATAGATCATCTCTATGTGGAGTTCAAAATCTTCCTAGCCTGGCTAGACTCCAATAACGCTTCCAAAGTTGTAACGAATATTTTTGGTAAACAACATCATCATTGCTTTAATTGTATCTGTTTTTAATTAACTTTATTATATTATATATTTAGACTCTAAATATAGCTTAGCTATTTTGTGTCTACATCATGCATACCATTGTAAGAATATGCCGTTTTTAATGAGATAATTTGATAACTAATCTTAAATGTCAAGGAAAAAGGGACAATATTGTGGGATGGTTAGTAGTAAAGCTAAAATAATTTATTATGTGGCCCAAGTCTTTAACAGAACTGTAATATCTACAAAGAAACTGCGCAGACTTCATCATAATCCGAGACAGTAATCTGAGTAGTGATGATGTACATTTTATTTGGAAACGTTTATAGATCCAATGAGCCGAGGTCGGGGCGGTGCTTGGCGCCTGGGGTGTGGAGTGTGAGCGTTCCGTATGGGCGCGCGCGGGAATTAATGTGGCGCCGGCGACCGACGAGCGCATTCCTCGCGAGCTCCACGAAAGTGCATCTGTGAATAACCACTTGATCAAGCACGTCTCGTAATGCTCGATATTAAGCTATCACGCGCCGCTGCCCCGAAATAGAACCATTCCATTCATAAACAATGCACATCATGAATGAAATACTATCAGATTTGCTAAATACATTAACCACTCTATGCACGCCATGTTCTGGACTCTGCTCCGCACAAATGAAAGTACGTATTGCCATAAATCAAGATAACGTGATGGAGTTATGCGGATGAGCTCGCTATTAAAATGCCAATAATGTGCCAACTTCAATTGCAATGGGCTAGTTCCGATACTAAATAATATAAATAATAATCAGCTGGTGTTTCTTGTGCGTAGGAATTCCAACAATATCGCTCGGTAAATTAGCTGCGATAAAATGGAATGCTCTAAACACATAAATACATAGACATGGACTCCAGGGTGAGCTAATAGAGCAACACGCGCTGTGGACGTCTGAGGGTTTTATCAGTTTTGCGTACGAATGGGAGCTGGAGTAGACAGATAAATGATTGACGGTATGTGGCCATGTTATTCCGATTCTGTATTTCTATTACTTGTCTTTATTTTAATTATCTACTTATTTGTTTTATTCAGAACAAACGACGAATTTTACTCCGCCAAAATCTTGTTCCTAATTATTTCTGTGAAGGAGTTCTTCTCGGGATATTATTGTTTACTTCAGCTGCACCTATAAGGTTAGTAGTACACGGTTTCACTGTCATGGTCGATCTTCCAGAGCCAGTGCTGCGAGATTGTTCGAAAAAGTTACATTGTTAGGTTTTAGTTTGTAAAAGTCTGACATTTTCTCTCGCTCCTATGTGATCATTTTCTATAAATAAAAGTGTGGATGTTGGGTGTCATATAACACAAATATGAAGCATAAGAAATAATTCTGCTTTCTCAAGATTGGTATGCAATTTAATACATACGTCATGTTTTTTTTTTAAACTCACTGGAGGTGTGATATTGGATCACATAGTATAGTTTTACAGAATAGAACTTCAGCACATTTCAACGGTAGTAGGAAATGTTTAGACAAGTAAAAATAATAATTTATTTAGTTAAGGAAAAAAAAGGAGCTTGACGTAAGTAGTAACAAATTTATTAATCCATTACTCCACACACATAACATAGTCTAATACACGTAAGTTAATTTAAGTCGTAACGTCGTTAATTATTTAGTTTACCCTGAACTTGGGAGGTCCGTAGGTTTCGTGGGGAACACCCTGACTAGTGGAGAGGCCGCCTTCGAAGCTTGCGCTGGAAGCTGTGCTGCTGACCGTGACCGGGGACACGTAGCTGCCGGCGATGTTGGACGAGTCCAGGCCACTGCCTGAGTTGGCGGACGCTGAGCTCAGACCGAACGACTGGCTGAAGGAACCGCTGGACGAGCCGGTCTGCACGGGCGCCTGGTACTGCACGTTACCGAGACCCGACGAGAAAGACGAAGAACCCTCGCTGGAGCCGGAGTTCACGGACACAGACTGACCGCCCTTGTTGTAGTCCTGCACGATGTTGTTGATCACGGCCTGGGAGTCTTCCTTGTTCTTGTACTTGATGAAGTATACCTCGGGTTTGGATGGGGGCTTCTGCTCAATTTTAGGAAGGACAACATCGGGCTGTTCGTCGGGTTTCTTGACAAGAACGTAGACGATGGTCTTCTCTTCGTTTTGTGGCTGGATAGGAGCAATTACGCTGGGTGGGCTAGATTCGGTAGGTGCCTTGACAAAGATGATCTTGTAATGTTTCTGGGGAGGAGGCAGCACGATGGGAGCGCGGGGTTTGATCACTTCGGGTTCTTCGGGGGCGGCGTGCACGTAGAAGTGTTTGAACACCTGGGCGGGCTGCTGCTGCACCTGGTAGTAGTTCTGGTACTTCTTAAGAGCGGATTGGTATTGGCTTGAGGCTTCGTACTGAGTTTGGAATCCGGTTAGGCTAGGCTGGGCGACGTTGAGGCCGCTGTTGGAGCCGGAGGTTTGGTAGTATCCAGAGCCGCTAGAGGCAGTTTGGTAGCCCGTGTTTTGAGCACGGTTGCCTGTGTAGGCGGTGCTGTACTGGCCAGAGCTTCCTCCAAGCTGGTAGGAAGGATACCCGTACGAGGTCTGTGGCACCTTGTAGTGGTAGCCGAGTCCGACGTCGGCGGACACGACTCCGAGAGCCAGCATCAATACCTGGGACAAGGAAAACATTTATAAGTTCTATTGTAGTTACAAATGGTTTATGTTTAGATCTAACGTTAAATCTAGTAACTGGTTGTGCCATGTGTCATTGAAATATAGTAGGAAGAATGTACAAATGTTGTTCGTCATGAAGGATGGTCATGTTTAAACACGTGGTTTATGAAAGCAACAAGCTTGTTAGCGGAGGTGTGGGTGATTCTTTGAGAGGCTGCTGCGTCTCGAGCGGACGTGGGACCGAGGACCGGTCGCATCTCGCGTCGTGACCACTCAATACCACTCGATGTTGCAATACAGAACGCGTTCCGGCGGAATTAGATCTAGTTATATTATTGATGGAATCGCTGAGGAATGCGATAAACAAACGGAGCTCAAGCGATTGATTGATTCTCGCATGTCTGTATAAAATAACGTCAAGCGTTTAGGTACATGTGTGATGCCTGAGCTGTATGAAGCAGTTGATGTTTTTTCGATTATCATTTTTTTGTTGACGATATTTTCTTTTTGATGGTTGCGTACACATACCTAATTAAATTAACTATTTAAGTTTTTAGGGTTTTTTATAATTTAGTGAATAAAAATGTTTGGGTAGAAAACAATATTAGTGTGGCAAGGATTCGGTTACACACTCTTTCCTACAGCTGATTAAAACTTCAACCCTTACTAAGTTTTAAACTTTTTACGAAGGCTTACAAGTTGTTATCTGGTCCATACTCCTATCAAATGAGCTTCTTTTAGTAACAACCAATTAATAGTACCTACCTATATAAAGACAAAGAACCGGTACAATAACATTAGATAACAAATATGAAAGAATAGAAAGTATGGACAAGGTCATGCGGCACGCCTCATATGGTAAGAGATGGTACAATGGTTGGTGCGGTCGCGACGGTTGCGCAACCAGCGCTGGGCACTGGCGGGTGCGATGAACTTGACCGTGGTTGCCGGTTGCCACTTCCACTCCACATGCTAGGTGCAACAACCATGTGTTACAACATCAAACTTTGGATAAAAGTCGCTCAATTAACTGTGCTTAGATTACAGTCATTTCCGTAGGTTATTTGTGGGTACCGCTACAATTACGTCTTGCAATGACTTGTTAGCTGTTTAATCAATGGGATATTTAAATTTATGACGAAGTTTAATAAAAAGTTGGGTGGCTAATAGGAGTATCTACATTTTTATGCACGTAGATAGGCGGCATCTTAGAAAACTTTGTTAAGCTGCCTGGGTGAAATTGACCAAATGATGATTTTGCATGCCTTGAAAAAAATATTCTTGGATTTCGTTCACGGAGATTTTGCGGCATAGGCTAATTTCAAGAGGGATGGCCGACTACTTGTAAAAATATTGCATGTGAAAATGCTGTATTACGAGCGTAAAAACAATGTGTAAGATAGGTACGCTACGGTGCTACGCGGATCTGTATTAGCTTTTTTCAATAGAGTGTGAATTCACAGGTATTATGTAAATCATCTAATATGAATTCACTTTGTTATGTATACAGTGTTTTAGGTCTGCATTTTGGTTTCGTGCAGAAATAATTTGGATGTTTTTGATTAGTGAAGATGTTTTCGTAGCTCGCGCAGTAGATGTTGCGATATTGAATATTTGAATTATATTCAAACTGCTTCTTAATTGACCTGCCGTTGAATTAATTATGTCATAGTAGGTACGTGATGGTTGACACGAGGGAATGGAAGGAAAATAGGTACATGTTACGTGGACTCCAAGTAACATAGGATAAGAGCAGGAAGATGATGATGATGTTGATGAAAGTCACTACGCCACACCTAATATTGAACTTGATTGACATCAAATTAATGGTATAATCGATTAAAAATCGAATCCCAATATTACATTATTTATGCATATTGGTGTCTAACGGTTTTGTAGCACCACATGCATGATCAGATTATTCTTATTTACATAATATGCCTATTAACATTAAGTGGCGGTTAATGACAGATATAAAACAAGTTATAATTCTCCAATAATATCTGCTTATTAAGACGTTTTACAATAATTTACAAGATTTGTGTTCACGTCGTGGTTATTAAGTTCACATATTTCAAGTATAATTACACTAAAACTTGTATAGGTATAGCAAATTCTAAACAACAATTAGCATTAAAATTGAAATGCTATTATCTATCATATATTAGTAGATATATCATAATTTATCCTAAAGAGCCAGGCCTAAGGTTCTCTGGAACATAAAAGCTACTACAGGAGAACACGGGTGGGTTTTAGCCAGTAAAACTCTGATTCTTTCCTTTAACTCCACTAAACAAATAAATTTTGTCGCGTAAAAGCAGTCGCTTTTTTACAAAGTTGATATGCAACAGTATAGCTTATAATCAATGAAAAAAATTTCATGATTAGATTAGTTCTGATCAGACCTAACGTTTATTAATGAACTATTAATTAATTTCTTTTAAAAGATTGATTATTTTCTAATTTTGTTTCGTTTGCATACTGAAGATATTTCTCATTCTCTATTGCAACGATTATAGTTAGAGACTTCAAACTATTAGAAATCTATTGATAGTTGTTAGTGGAACTGTAAATTTACTCCTATTTTTAGTTTAAGGTGAAACTTATGTCAAAGTAGTTTTTTGTTACAAAGAAGAAAAGAGATAGAATATCTACACATAGCTAATTTACAACTGACTAGGTAATATAAAGATTGTTTCTTTTTACCTAAAGACAAATTTAAATGATTTATAAAGACAAACTATGAACATCCGCTTTGTCACATGTTTGCATATCTAATAACCAAGATCTTAAATTTTAAACAACCTTACTTTGGCCTAGACTATTATTAGACAAGGCTGTATCCAGTTTCTCTGCCATTTTACATAGAATTCCTTGCCTACGATAGATTTTTATAATCATGTTTATACACCTGTTTATCTCTAATACCTATGAGTTATAGCAAATATACATATTTTATTTAAATTAAATTTAAAGTATCACGTCATCACAAAGATACTATAATTTTTATACGGAGAACATTATAATATAATACCTGACTAGATGTAGACAGTACTAATGATAGTTTGTTTAATATAAAGAAAAAGAGCTTTAATTTGTATAAGTTTTATATCAACGCAATGACTGAAGAAGATAATTATTATATTTCGACACGAAAACATACGTGGATTGATTTTTAGGCCTCTTTTGTAAAAAATATTCAGGAAATATTGTGGAAGAAACGAGAACGTGAGAAATCGTGAGATGTCAAATTTTTATAGTTTGGCCCAAAATCTGAACTAACTGCTATGCTCGAGTCAAATCGTAAGAATAAAGAATTTTTTAAATTAGTTATAAACCACCGGAATTTCTTAGTTAAACAAGTACAGTACTTGTTGTTACAACATAATATGTAGAAGTAGATGAAGAGGAAGTGGATTGATATTTTAATCAAATCTGTCGTTATTGTTTAGTTTAATGCATATGCGTCATTTCACTGACTGATCACAATATTGAATATATTTGTATACAAAGTAGGTAAGCCAGACTTCTATAAATAACCTAGTTCGGAAATTTTATTTAATATGTTGATATCTACATTGACATTGAATCTACAAACGTTATTTGTTTAATATGAGACGATTTTACTAATAACCAGCCGTATATAGGCCGTAACAGAAATTGGTGATCATAATTTTATTGTAACTCTCCCTTAAAATTAGCAGCTTTCTTTAAGATAATTTAAAGTATGTAAGACAAAATACATTAAAAAATGTGGCTCTCTTACTAATTTTAATCAGCTGAAAGTTAAATTTAGGTACAAAAAGTTAGGTAAATTTTACTTGGAAATTGACTATGAGTTCTATAAAGAAAGTTTTTCACTTCCATGGGCAGAAGTAGTGAGTATTTACCTACATAAAGTTGCCGTTACAACGTATTATGTTACTATGATTTTAAGATCGGTCCACAAAATATACATACATAATTAAAAATGAAATCATGATGCAATATAATATAATATATATAACACCTCATTTACGATTTCAGGGTCTCTTCACATTTTGAGGTTTATAAGATTAAAATATTGTGAAGGGCATTGAAGATTATGACTGATGGTCAGCATGAGGTAAACAATGTGTGGGCTGGTTGCATTTATATGGCTCATCATTGTTAGTGTCTACGAAAATATTAACTTGTACAATCAATCTTGGATGAATTGTGAATCGCACTACCTATACTATAAAGACGCAAATTTGTGTGTATGTTTCTTACTGCTTCACGCTCAGACGTTTAATAAAATTTGGATAAAATTTAGTATCCGGATAGTTTATGTTCTGGATAATTCATAACGATTGGAAGTACTGATTTCACGCAGGCGGAATCGCGAGTGGTACTAGTAAAGACTATGCCTACATTGCCTTCCTCGTCTTCGATTTTTGGATTTCTTATACATACCTATTTTTTAAATAGCTCTAGAATCCAAAGGGTTACAATTTTTAAAGAGTATAAAGTGTTTGATATGACAGCAGACAGAGATATGTACTCGTATGAAAAAGATAAAGACATGACAGGCCAGAGATTATACGAGGATGATACACGTAATCATAATCATAATTACTCCTCTATCGTTTTTTTAGGCTTTCTTCAAAATAGTCGACCTGCATGAATGTCACATCGTATTAATAAGAATTAAATTATGTTTACATTGCGGTGAACTTGAAAGAATTAGCAAGAATATAAAAGTTAAAAATGCAAATACATGTGTGGTGTTAACAATGGTGCATATTAGGCAATTTTCGAGGTATAACGCTAGATTCTTGACTACTTTTGATTGACGCTTAGAGGAATGTGGAAATGGACCTTGAATTGTGGTTGACAATTGACATGCATTATTGCCTATATTGACTTTGATATTGAAATGAGGATTAGTGGGAATTATAGACTCCCAGAGACATGTCACAACACTTTTCGTAAGAAAATTTAAATGTAAAAATTCCACACTTATTATTATAATCTCTTGAGATTTATTATAAACTTACGGTTTTAGTAATCTGAATGTGCAATAGTCCGGTGACAAATTTATAAAAGTAAGGGTAAAGATGAATGGGTTTATGAACATAGTGATAAGTGAAAGAGTTATTTTTGATGGCGCACAAACCGGTACTTTAGTAGAGATGAGTAAAGTAAAGGGAAAAATGAGTAAATTTGGAGTTGACGAGATGTACGCACATACCTAATTTGTTTTTTATATAAAGTTACCGAATCGATCAATTAAATTGAGATGTCATCGTTATGTTGTCTGAGGATTCTTACACAGTTACCAACACACCAATTAGCACTACAATAAATAATAGGTGTCGTGTTCATTATCCTTATAAATTTTTTTCTTCACATTTTGATTGTTAAAGACTAACGAATTTTATTTTAATTAAAAATATGCCATATAAAATATTAATTACAAAAATGAAAATCACAAAAATGAAGTAAGCACACTTCGCAAAGCTCAGAAAGTTTCAGTCGCGTTTTAAAACTAATTAATCACTGATATGTTATTTAAAAAAAAAAACTAAGTTTCATTTTAAAAACTCAACACTTTTTTTTGAACAAACACTTGGAACACTTTTTATTATAGTGATATAATTTTTTTTTATTTAATAAAAAATAAAAAATAAATATTAAAAGGTACGTACCCAAGTAACCTTCATGTCGGGAGTTGTGTTCGCTTGTCTTACCGACTGCTGAACAGGTGATGCGGTAAGTGTCGCCTCAGTGTGCGGCCCGACTCTTAAATACCTGTTGAGAAGACCCGCCTCAGCCGAACGAACCTACAAGGTTATGTCAGCGGGTTCATGCGAAACAATGAACTATGTCATATTATGTTTTACACTTAAAGTTCGGCTTTTTGGGCGAAAGCTTTTTGTCTTTTTTGTTGCTATTTTGTTGTACTTTAGGGTTTAGTAAATGATTTTTCATATTTGATTTGATAAATGTTTGCTAAGGGTACTTCATTGAAATAATTTTATATGGCTGAACTTGAAAAAAAAATGATTGGATGAATTTCGGGCAAATGAATTTTCAGTATTGTCAATATAATTCATCCTTTCTACCCTTATTCAAATTATATGTTAAACTTTGATTGTTACTTTTTTATCCGGTTTGTGCCACTTAGGTTTTTTTCTATTTTACTATTCGCTAGTCTAAGTTCGTTAGGTCATTTGTGGTTTGTATGCAGATTTCCTTATTACGCATATCTTGAAAGACTTAATTCAACTTAAAACGGGATCGGCATTGAGTTTCTATGATGACTTCATCTGAAGACCTTCCGAATCTGATGCATTTGTAATTTATCTACTATGGCAGATGACCAAAGTTTAGACAAAACGTTGAAACATCTGTCATTATTTTTATATTTTATTAAAAATAATATTAACAACATTGGTATTATGTGCAATCAGCATTACGGTCATCACCTACCTAACCATTTCCCAAATATATTGGGGTCGGTTAGCCTCCAGTCAAGCCAGATTTAGCTGAATACCAGTATTTTACGAGGAGCGGCTGCCTACCAGACCTCCACAACCCATTAACTGGGGTAACACGGTATTTCATGGCAAGACTGGAGTCACATTTAGAGGCTTCTGACTATCCGTAACGACTGGCAAAGATCTACAAATGACAGCCGGGACCTACGGCTTAACGTGCTTTCCGAGGCACGAAGGAAACTCGGTGTCTTCAGATGGTCACCCATCCACAGACCAACCTTGGCAAGCGTTGCTTAAACTTGAAGATCGACCCGTGTGGCTGTTATTAGGTATCTAGCCACGAGCTCCTCCTTAACCTATCACATACCCACAAAACGAGACACAATAGTAAAACAATAACAGCGCGGTCTCATAGGACCGGTCGGGGATTCATGAATTAATGTAAGTATGTACAGTCAGCATTACAGCATAGATACTTATTCTAAGAACCTACTTCAAATAGGCGAGGAGGGTACATTTATTAGCTGTGTGCTCATTACACGTCACGTGCTCATTGTTTCTGTGTTCGCAAGCTATTTTCTTTTGACTCAGTGCGTGCGAGCTTTGACGCACACAGAAGAAGATGCTTACGTGAACTTACACACGGATACGAGACCCGCTTTCCTGAGATGGAACTGCTATGCCACTGTGGTCTGTGTTTTTTAAAAATGGTGTGAGAAATAGTGAATTTAAGTGGAGTCTAGGGGGCAAGTTACTTCTTACGATATTATCTTTTATTGAGAAGATTTTTTTTTGTAAATATCGTAAAACGTCCAAAATTCCCTCGCATCATTTTTCACCCTGTAAAAATACAGGACAAATAAATAAAATATTCCAAGCTTTTCATATCCAAATATACCCAAATGTACGAGTATGTAAGTCTGAAGTAAATATCTATATATGTACGTAACAAATGATGACTTGATGAAGTGTTAATGAGTAGTATGAGTACCTACAGCTTTTGTCTTAAATTTAAAGGTTCATAACAATAATGATATAAACAATCCAATATACAAAGGTCAAGTGCATCTCTTATGTGTTTGTAACAACACAGAATTTTGAATATTTGCTTTGGCTGTTTAACAATTGTAGGATGAAACCTTCGCCTTTGCAATGAGCACCCAGAAACGTTTTTTGCTTCACTAACAATATATTGGTGTATGAATTATTACCTATTATTATATTGTTCCGGTGAGGAGAACTCGAAATGTGCAAAGTCGATAGCAGTTAATTTAAATTTTAAGAATGAAGGTATGAAAGGTTTTTTTTTTTTTTTTAATATAGGTACCATAAACTAATGCTTGACTGCAATCCCACCTGATGGTAAGCAGTGATGCAATCGTTGATGGTGAAGCGCACTAGTTTATTAAGAGCCTATTCACTCTAGTCTTGAAGATACCCAAATTATAATCGGACGGAAAGACCGCAGCAGGCAAATTATTATTATTATTATTATTTTTTTATTATTATTATTTTATTGGAAAATGCTCTTAAAACTTGTGCAGAACTATTGTCTGTACATATATATTTGAAGAGAAATATTCAGCTGGTAGTTGAATGTTTCTGCTCCTTCTTCTCAATGAACCCCACCGCAGGTAGACATAAATTTCTTCCAAGTGGTGCCACAGCATCTTGTTACAATAAATTAAATACGAGTATGTACGCAAACACATACTTGTAGTTTGTAACACTTTAAAATTTTCAAGATTTTTCAAGGATATCCAAAACTGAAGATTAAACAAGAAAATAGCTATATTATTAGGAAATCGTTTGAATATATTTTTTAAATATTGTAATTACCAAAGTGCATACAATAAATCATTATTTATTGAACTTTGTAAGCTGTGTCTTCCGTAATTTTAAACTACGTAAAATATAGTCATTGATTTATTTATGACTACTAAATTTTCAAAATTATTTTGTTGGTAGAAGAAGTTAGACATAATTCCACTTGTCTAGCTACCGACTACGATCTTTTTGATTTAGGACATAATAGTTATGAATTGTATATTTTTTTGTTCTTAACAGACCTCGCGGATAAGCCGGAGGGCAAGGTCAAATTTGAGTAGGAAGGGATAATTTAAGATATTTACAGAATAGGGCTTCAAGTTCTTTATTGAGTACACTATTTCATTCGTGTGTTTTTGGAAAAACGTCAGCGTCCCGTACACTTAAGTTAAAATCTACGAGTGAATGAGGAGGAATTTATGCAGCATAGTATTTTCTATCAGTGACCTTTGGTTTAATAAAAAATACTACACGTGGTAGTTACAACATGTAACATAATAAACACACATCATAAAAGTAGAACCTTACTTCTTCCTCAAGATTCTAGGCTTACAAAAATTACCCCATCTTACCTAAATAGGTTTTGATTTTCTTGCGAGTGTCAAAATGTGCGCCTAAACTCAGCATAACCGGGCTTATCTTTTTGATTGCGTTGACTTAGACGTTTGATTTTTCATTGCTTTCTGGGGTAGCAGATTTAAATATTTGATAATATTAATTTAAGTTTTATACCTCCACGCGTTCCTGAGAAAAAGAGTCCTGAAGAGACTTGAATACCAACTAGACAAGAAATACACTTCAACTTAAGTTTAAGATAACCATCTGATTAACGTCAATAACCGACGATAAGGAACAGGAAATATTGCTAAAACAGCCGTTTTAATATTAAAACAGTCGATTTGGTGTCGGTGAACATCGCCCTTAATTTAATAACTAGTTATTATTTTTAACAATTGATTAAGATCAACAAATCAAAATCTCAACTTAAAAGTTTAGTTGACTTGTTGAATTTTGATAACGAAGGTTTAACATTATACACATCCCATATCCCAATCTGCACGTAGATATCTCGTCAATAAAACAAAATACAACTGGTTTAAGATCAATTTCTTTTACTGTAAGGTTAAGGTCCACGGAAGGTCGTTGCATGCCAACAATATGCGTCAAAGATGGACACCAGTTCCGGTTTTGTCAATGATTTATTGTATAACCTCACAGCCACGCCCCGGGCTTCACACAGTTATTATCATTTTTTGAAATAGGTTTATGATTATACTGACTAGAGTGCAGTAGTGGCCCAGTGGTTGATGGTTCAAACTTGGACGTTAGATTGAGGGTTCATACGCAGCCAGGGGTATTACTTTGTGTAATTTATTTCTGCACCGTTGGTCTCAAAACGGTGAAGGAAAACTTAGTGAGGAAATCGGCATGTCTTTGAACCAAAAATTCCAAGATATGCGACATCCGCCAATCCACGTAGGGCTCGCGTGGTCCCAGCATTGGGAAAATTACAAGGCCGATAATGCTGGATAATGCTAAGGTATATGATTTGTGTGTGTTCATGTTGTAAATTAAATATTAATGTACAAAGTTCACTTTTCATATTAATTATTATAAATGATTTTGAATACTGCATCGAAATCTGATGCGGAGCAGCAGAATAACGCGGCCTTATAGATAGAAAAAAATATGTATAGATTACATACAATTTTAGAAATACATTAAGATGAGTAGTAATTTTAAAACCACTATAAGGAAATTCTGTCAAAATATGTATTTTTATATATTTTTGTCTCCGTATACAAATATGCAATTTTAATATAATTTATTTATTTTAAAATTTTAATCAATGTGCAAGATGACAAGTTTACCTCGATATTGAATAATTATGGCTACGATGCAGCCTTGTAGTATTTTACATAATCTTAATGTGTATTATAAAAAAGCCTAGGATGCCCCTGGATTATATACTACCTACCTACTTTGCAGTTATGATCAGAATGCTTAGCAATTTGTCTTCCTAGTACGTAAAGCTCCAGTGGAAGTCTTGATTGGTGAAATTTTTATCTAGTTTTATTTATAATTTATTGTAAAGTAAAAAATGTATACAGTAGGTGGCCTAAGCGCACTTCAATAAGTCAGGCCATTTCGAATGGACAGACTGTTCCTGGAGACCAAAATAAAGTATAAGAATTAGCTACAGGAAATAAAGTATATGATGTTTAATACTAAAATAGATACAAATATCTGTATACATAACAGACAAGAAAATTATACTGAAAACACGACCACAGAGACAAACAGTATTGTTCGTTCTGTTCCTACCTACATCTTTTAAATGCAGGAAGTGGCTTGATCGTTTAAAGTTCAATTCGTATAATAGAAAAATCTAGGTCCATTTTGTGACCACTATTCAGACGATAGGAAAACCTCCTTATATAATATTTTGCACAATATTATATAATACATTTGTTTTTCTTAGGTCGCCTCTGATTTAGACAGATTTGTAATTCAGATTATCTCAATTTGTTTTTTAATATTTCTCGTAGAAGTCGTATTTCGGTCTAACTTCAAGGTTCTGTTATCATTTTTGAAACATCGAAGTTAATTCTTTCAGTAGGTATTTGCACTTTTGCGAAACTACAAATTTTCAATTTTCAGACCTTTCCTTTTATTTGTGCTATAAGTAAGAGCTTGCCTTATGCTAAATTTCAGGATTCTAGGTCAAAGGGAAGTACCCGATGAAATTTGATCCGGCAGGGACGAAATGTACT
This sequence comes from Mythimna separata, assembly GCA_030763345.1. NCBI lineage: Eukaryota > Metazoa > Arthropoda > Insecta > Lepidoptera > Noctuidae > Mythimna > Mythimna separata. The sequence continues at coordinate 10,855,445 of CM061167.1, read as the reverse complement.
GGGGCCTGGGTTGACCGAAAGAGAACCCTGAGACCCTGGAATTAAAGCAAAGAAGGAACAGGAGTGGGTCTTAGTCAGTTGAAGTCTGATACACCCTACTCCGCCCAAGAGACCTGTTACAAGAAGTGCCAGAAACTTCTAGTATGAAACTTCTTGTATGGCGGTTATGATAGGCGAAGGTGATAGTAGTTTAATATATCGCAGGCCACCTTGGGCCTGGCTTTTAACCCCTAACTTTAATAAAAAAAAGTAGTTATTCTTACGACGGTGATGTATCGAAAACTCACCAATGACGATATTACCACAGCTAAGGATACGAAACAGTCGAGAGAGGTATAAACTCTAACCGGTTCCTTTTTTTTTTAAATCTATTTCTTACTTAAAATATATAGCATATTAACAGGTCAACTTTATAGAAAACTTTAGAAAAAAATGAAATAGAGGCTCATTGGATAGTGTTAGTAGTTTAGCTGATACTGATTGCATAATTATATATACTTATCTATTGTAGATATTTAACCTATCACATACCCACAAAACGAGACACAATAGTAAAACAATAACAGCGCGGTCTCATAGGACCTGTCGGGGATTCACGAACTAAGGAGAAACTGACTGACTGATCTGATACAACGCACAGCCAAAACTACTAGGACTAGGAGCGTCAAATTTCGCGCAAGATTTTACTTTTATGACGTAGGCGAGTACTAAGAGAGGGTTTTTCGAACTTCACTTTCTGAGTGGATGAAATGGGGGTTCAAAGTTTGTACGGAGTTTCTACTGTCACCCGTGCGAAGCCGCAGGGAAGCCTGGAACGAAGGCAAAGATTCCTTCTTTGCCATTTTCATCTTCTACATTGAAATTCCGAAAGGTGAGCCCGTGTTCCCCCAGATCGAAGGCAGCGAGGGAACGGGGTGGGGTTTAGTCAGTAAAAGTCTGACACGGCTCCACCCAAGAGCGTGAGAAGTCATACCGATGATTGCTCTCCTGAACAAAAAGGAAAGCTAATTGTGTCTGTAACATTAATTACACAGGCTGATTTTTTCTAGTGGGCATGGTTGAACCGTTCGGTAACTATAAGGAATAAGAAAAAGTACTCAAAGGTGTCTCGGGTTCTCTTTTTTTCATGAAAAATAAAACTGCAAAAACATGTAACTGATTTAAATTAACTAAAACCAGTCTAAAATACGACGTTGAACTAAAACTCTTCCACATCGCCGTTTCATTGAATGGCAATGTGCCCAGAAGACTGGCGGCACTGCCATGCATACTTAGCAAGCATGGCGAGCTAGACTGACCGGATGGCTCAAGAGTATCGACACAAGTACCTATTTACTCACTCTTTAACACCGGCTTAAAGGCTTAAAATATTGAATTAATTATGTCATCATGAAGAATTTAAAAAATGTGTCTACTAATAAACTGTGACCAAACTAGATGGAAAACTTTTATTAACTTTTACATAACAATTTTTTTTTATAACTTTTGCGATTCAAAGTTTCGTTATGGTCTTTATCTTAGGTGTTGTTAAGAGGAGATAAATTCCATGATGATATTTATAAGAGGAAACCACAATTCCATTTCACCATTGTCAAAGTTCGAAGTTTCATGATACTATTGTTAAGAGGAGGTCACTATTCCACGATACTATATTGTTAAAAAGAGGTTTTTTTTATATAACATAAACTAGTGCTTGACTGCAATCCCACCTATTACTATTCCATGATGCTATTGGTAATTTTTCTAGACCGATTTACATAGTGCGCTTATGAACCTTATTTGTAGCAAAAACAACTTTTCTAAAGGGTAGTATGCTCTTTCCGGCACTAAAATTTTCGGAACCCAAGCTATCCCCGATTCGGCACCAATAGATATTTTAGATTGACATTTTGTATCGGTTACTACCTTCAGTGGTCCTCAGCAACCGGGCAATATTTAGCTGATTTTGTCTTGATTAGGTAATAAACATCCAAAAATGTTGACGTCTATCTACGTATACTTTCGCATTTTATTATACCAGTCTGATAACTAGTTTGACAGCATCTATTTTCAGTTCATAGATAATTATATCAATCTTTGGACTCTTTTTAGGATGCTACAATTTTATTAATAGTTACATCCGATCCTAATTACTTTTTTCAACGGTCATTTTCAATGAATTTGTTTACTTATATTTGACCGTTCATACCTAAATTTTTTTTGAGGTGGAGAATCATCAAAATGACTTCTCCCTCTGGGCGGAGCGGGAGGGCGTGCCAGACTTCTACCGACTAAAACCCACTCCTGTTCCTTCTTTGCCCTAATTATAGGGTCCCGGGGTATATATTGATGTGTTGATTTGAAACTTTTAAGTCACTTGTAGACCAAAAGCTCAAGACTCAAAATTCAAATTATTTACGATTAGAGAAAGAAACTGCAGAAGCAAAAAAATCGAACGAATCTCATCATTTCAGCTGAAAGAAGTCCTCAGTTGGACACAGGCCGGCCCCAAATTATCGGTATACTAGCTTCCGCCCGCGACTTCGTCCGCATGGAATTGTTACTTTAGGCTAACGCTAACTTCAACCAGTGACTTCGTTTGTATAGGTGAGGTGCTCCGCTCCTTCCTCGATAAATGGCCTATCTAGTTAACGCTGAAATAATTTTTCAAATCGGACAAGCAGTTCTTGAGATTAGCGCGTTCAAACAAACAAATTCTTCAGCTTTATGATATTTATGTAGATTATTTATGTTCCTAAAGTGGAGTGGGTGTTAAAAATAATACCAGTAGGTAATAGTATAATATTATTAACCCACAACAGTGTTTTTTTCTCGTGAAATATCCCCATTTTTGTATATGCAGGGCGAACGTTACGCAGATACTCGAATTTACCTAATCGGACCTATAGGTACTTTCAGCTTTAATATATTCAACGAATTAAGTTGACACCATCATATAAACCGTGACAGACAAAGGTTAAAAAATATATAATTATGAGGTCATTGACTTATGACTACATTATAAGGTTCACTGGATGGGTAGGTGCTGGTGGCCACGGAATTATTATTTACATAATATGTGATGTCTTCGATTCATTTCTAGCATGTTAATCAATTAATTTAACGTTTTTTTTTTAAACTGAATCAACAACAAATAAAAAACTGTAGGTAATAAAGCTCGTTTTTAAATAAAACTGACTTGTGTTGGCGAGTGGATCCATGTGGAGATTGAAAATAATTATAAAATAATATAATCCAGGGTTAAAAAGTATTATATTCTGTATGCTCTTTCAAGAAATGGTCTACCCCTCGTGCCATGTTTTATCCAAATTCATAAAGTTTTTTGAGCGTTGTAATAAACAAACATACATGTAAACCGCCTTCATAATGCTTCTAGCTAACCCAACGGACGTCTTTCTGTCAAAAATTGTCATTGACCTGTGGCGGTCCCACAAACTTATTATATAACAAAGAAGTAAAAAAAATACTAGGGCTACATAGTACATTGTAATAAGGGTTGACAGCGGACCCCTAATATTGACAGCTAGAAACAGATTGAATGTTAATTTAAATATAAGTAAAGAAAAATGATTTTTTTTACGATTTTCCCAGTTAGCTTTTCAAAGAACACGTCGAAGATGAAGATCGCTCAATAAAGACATAGTTTAAAAAAAATATATCTTTTTTGAAAATCTGTTTGGGAAAATCGTCTTCAATAAAGTCATAGGTAGTTTAAAAAATATATCCATATTGATTTTCTATGGTATTCAGCTAAATCCATTGAAAGCCGATCTCAATATAGTTGGGAAAAAGGCTAGGTAGATGATAATGATTGATTTTCTATTAGCAACACGTTTAGCTATTCAAATTTATTTATTTAGAATCGAGATATTTATAGTGTGATGCTTAGAAAGTACCAGTCTATCACTTAAGGTTTTTTCGCCGCGATGAGAAATGTCACCTTTGGATATACAACACCTGTTCATTTTTTTTTAGACTGGAATTTATTTTAAAACAGAATGACGAAATCATTACAAGTAGGCATAATATAAATCATTGTAAACACTAAATTCCACAACATTTTTCCTATGTTCAGTAAGCTTTAATCTGATGCAAAACAAATTGTTATATTTTTTTTTTGTGTGTTTATTAGAATATATTCTTTATTGTAAATCATCAAATAGATAAAAAGGAACTAAAACTAAAACACATGTGTGGGGTTTATTAATTAAGTATTTTTTTCTTATTTTGTTCACTTTTGCATGCTAATAATAGATAGCTCCTATGCCCAAATCTGCGGTTGGTATTTTAGTTAATTTTCCAGACTCTGATTTTAAAATATCCGCATTCATACGATATGATTATAAACTAGTTTGCTCATCATCGTTTTGAATCCATTTCAAGGAGCTACTCAAATCCGCAAATTCACGGCCATAATATTGATTTACATAATAACATTGTAGAAACGAGTCGATTTTTTTGAAGGAAGAATTTTGTGACACGTTCGTTGACTTGGCAATTAATTTAAGTAGATCCGTAGTTCTGAGATAGGCAGACAAACTAATAAAAAAAAGTTTATATCTAAGTTAAATATTTTTACTTTTGCCGTTGACAACAAATATTAAAACCCGAATGAAATATTTTTTTAAGTGGGGCTTTCATGTACGGATTTTTATCAACCTTATTTATATCAAACTTACTTGAGGCATGTATGTAGACGCGTTCATAGTATTGACATAATAATATTCCTCGTAAAAATAAAAATTCTAGATAATTATTGCCCAAAAAGTGCTGATCTTCAAGATAGGAGGTGTGTTGCATTTCAAAAGAAAGACAGAAAAAACAAACATGTATTTTTTTTGAGTGTGTAAATCATCAAATGACATCTCCCACTCTGGGCGGAGCAGGAAGGCATGTCAGACTTTTACTGACTAAAATCACATCTGTGTGCTACAATCGCCGCTTGCGTTCTAGGACTTAAAGCTAGCGGTATCGGCCCTACTGGGCATTGACGGTTAGCTGACATCTCTTTGAGGAGCGCTTGGATCACCACGCGCTGTTGATGACTGGGTTCGGTCCGGTCTGATCCGGTCGGCCGGACGGTGAGCTACCCATTGATTCTTCAAACCCGCGTCTACCGTGGTTGGTAGTCGGGGTTGGAATCTCGGCGGCTGTTGAGTGAGGACGTTCGTTCCCACACGCGTGCGGCCTCCTCCTTCATACTAACATTCATTAATTTTATTAGTCTACCGAAATTGTGGGTATGTAATTTGTTTTTGTGATAGTTACAGTGGCCAGGTGAGGGTAGGCCGGTAGGTCCGGTGGTGGGCTCATATTTTTATTCGCCTAGGAAATAGTGATGCGGTTAACAATATCGATTCTATGTTTTTGAATACGGTAAATTATTTTACTTATCTACTTTTACCTATGGATGAAACTAGCGGATTGTAGTGTTTACCCTAAAAAAAGTATGTTTCGGTTAATCCATTTTTAGTTAGGTAGGTTAGTTTCGGAACAACTATTTTCCTGTTTACATTTTCCTTATCAACTCTAAGAGATACAGTTGGCTCCACGCATAATGCCAAAATTTGACCTACTGTATTTAAGGCTACTTTAATACATATACATTTTTATAAATGTTTTATTTTTTAGTATTTTTCAGCAACCTTTTCAAATATTGATAGTGTGTCTTTTTCTTTTTATCTTCGGAGTTCTAAAGGATAGAAAATAATTAAGGCTTATACTATTACCTACAAATAAAGTTAAATATAAGAAAACAATTAAGAAGTGTTAAAGGAGTTTATTAAGATTATGCCAGTTATCTTTATGTAACGTATAGGTATCTCTGTGTCCATCTGTGATTCAATTTTATACCAGAAGTGGTATAGTTCTTACCTATCTTCTATGAATATCTATTCCACCATTTTGAATATAATATTATTCCATTTGCTATATGGATAGGTAAACCTAAGAGACTACGAATATAAGTAAAACTGCACTATTTTTTTTTACGGAGGTACCGTATTACAGGCTTTTCGAAATGTCCCTAGCCGGACACGAGATGCTTCTTTTTTCAGGTGGGGAATCATTAGAATTACTTCTCCCACTCTTGGGCGCAGTGCGAGGGCATGTCACACTTTTATTGACTAAATCCCACTCCCGTTCCTTCGTTGCCTTCGATCTGGGGGGGACTCGGTGTCAACCTTTCGGAATACCACGTGTTCCCCAGAGGCTTCGGCCCTGCCGGGCCCCCACAGTTTGCTGACATCTCCTTGAGGCGCGCGTGGAACAAAACGCGCCGTTGACGACTGGGCTCGGTCCAGATTATTTCCAGACTGCCGGACGGCGAGCTACCCAGTGCTCGCCGTCCGCGAACCCGCGCCTACGGTGGTCAGAAATTGGGATTGGGATCTCGGCGGCGGTGGCGTGAGGACCGTTCCCTCACGCGCTCGCGGCCAGCAGCCTCCTTCACGAGCATTACTGCTTCGCAGAAGGAGGACCGCATGCCACCCCTCCTCGCTGCGGACCATGGCCTGAACCAGGGCCCGGCGCGAGAGGTCGCTGCCTCCGATAGCCTCCACAAGGACACGGCGGTGCTCCGCCCAAGCGGGGCACACCTCTACCGTCTGCTCCATCGTGTCCACCGGGCGGTCCACACAGTGGCGACACCCGGGCGTCCTCTCCTGCTTCATCCGATGCAGGAACCTCCCGAACTTACCGTGTCCGGTAAGGACCTGCGTCATACGGAACGAGAGGACGCCGTGACCTCTTTCCAACCACTCCTCAAAGAGGGGACTTACCGCCTCAATGACGGCGTGCCCAGCACTGGGTTGCGACAGTCGCAATCGCCATGCCACCCTGAGATCCCGCCGGAACTCTGTCCACCATGCCGCGACTTGTCGTGGCAGCGGAGTTTCGCCCCGGCGTTGCATCACCACGCGCAAATCGTGCATGCGTGCAAGGACTGTTGCTTCCAGATCCCACGGTAGCAGGCCAGCGAGGAGGCTCGCCGCTTCGCGGAAGATCGTGCGGTATCCCCGCACCATCCGGATGGCCATGACCCTCTGGCAAGCGTTCAGCTTGGCCGCCGGTCGCTTACCAAGCGATGGCGCCCAAACCGGCGCCCCGCAAAGGGCCATGGACCGAACGATCCCCGCGTAGAGCCTCCGGCAGGGTTCGTCTGGACCCCCTAGGTTGGGCAGGAGCAGCGTCAGAGCGGCCCCAGACCTGTCCAGTTTGGGGGCCAAACGTCGGAAATGCTCCTCGAAAGTCCACCGGCTGTCGAGGACGAGTCCCAGGTACTTCATCGTCGACCCGACGCCGATATTTGGGGGACACCGAGCTTACCTTTCGGAATACCGATCTATGTCCCCAGACCCGGACGCGAGATATGGAAACAGTGAGCGTTCACCAGTAGCTGTCAAGTACACAATGAGTTTGACGGCTCTTTTGTAAATTAAATGAAAGAAGCAATAAAAATGTAACAGAAAATGTACCCGAGATTCTGGGAAAAAAGGGCAACAATAAAAAGGGAGTTTCAGTTGTTTACAGCCAACGGAAAACATACAAAAACTTTGAGAGAGACATTGTTTTTTTTTCAGGTGGCATTATTACACACAGGTGTTGACACTCTGATTTTTTTAACATTTAATTTTCTGTTTAACAACTCACGATTTTTACAAAAACCTTTGTCATTTTGAAATACGTTTCACTAGAATTAAAGCCTATTAAAATGCGTCAAAAAAGGTTCACACCTCTTAAGAGTCTTAATGTCCCGAGAATTTTCGGGGCTTTCATTGTAGTCATGGGGAGGCACTTCGAGAATCACCCTCAAAAAAGTAGAAATAGCCCAACGAGCTATGTAACAAGCTATCATGGAGGAAGGCCCAAGATTTAATTACGTCATTCTGCATTCTTTACTTGTGGGAACTTAGCTACAATGATAATTTAATAATTTACGATCAAAAGATTGATATTGATCACTTATTGCTACAAAAAAAAACCAAAAACTTCTCGGTTCATTCAAAATTCCGCAAAGCAATTATTATATGAAATAACCAAAGTTGACCGTACGTTAAATTTTTTAATTCTACCAAACTCTTCAGGAAACACGTCCATCTTTCATACCACACAAACACCACTTAAATGTAGAAATCCACGTACTCGTAACTGAAACATTGAACTAAATGTGTTTTCTCTCATACATCCGAACAAGAGTTTTTTGGTCAACGACGGCGATGACGGCCTTTTTAGGTGTACAGTGAAGTTATAAATAAATATACCAAGACGAATCATCATAATCATCATCATTTCAGCTGGAAGACGTCGACTGTTGGACGTAGGCCTCCCCCAAGCGTCGCCACAACGGTCCTGTGCGTTAGGATGATTGTTAGATAGGCGTTTTTGCTATGAGAAAATCATCGATCACATGGGTTGTTATACTCGTAGTATGATGTTTATTTGTATCACAGGGTATCTACGAAGGAGAGGAGCTCGTGGTTAGATAATAACAGCCGCATGGGTCGATCTCCAAGGTTAAGCAACGCTTGCCAAGGTTGGTCTGTGGATGGGTGACCATCTTGACATAACGAGTTTCCTCCGTGCCTCGGAAAGCACGTTAAGCCGTTGGTCGCGGCGGTCATTTGTAGATCTTTGGCAGTCGTTACGGATAGTCCGAAGCTAGTAAATCTGACACCAGTCTTGCCATGAAGTACCGTGTTGCCCCAGTTATTGGGTTGTGGAGGTCTGGCAGGCAGCCGCTCCTCGTAAAATACTGGTATTCAGCTTAATCCGGCTTGACTGGAAGCCGACACCAATAGTTGGGAAAAGGCTAGGTAGCTGATGAGGGTATCTACGAAGAATAGAAGTTATAGAAGCGGTTTACGAATAATAAAGAGAACGCATTTTGTTTAATTTGACGTCGTTGTTCTATAAAACATCTATATTTTTTTTTAATTATTGATTTAAACGCATTTAAATCATTGATATTTTGTTAATGTTATGATGATCACTATACATAATTAATTTATGATGGTCATCTGTGACCTGAAGGTGAGATATTATAAATGCAGAGCGAAGCAAGATCAGTCTTGTGGTCAAGGAGGTTGACTCACTTGACTTCTTACTAACTTCCGGTTAACGGAAATAAAAAGTCTGCCCTTTGGCATTCTGAGCGTTGTTTTTGTCTGGGAATGTTTGAGCATACATCTGCGTAGCAAGCGTAGTATGCACTATGCAGTAAAAATGCTCCTTTTCATTAACAATACTAAAAACCAGAGTAAATATTAGACTAGTATCGGTTTCCAGTGCGCTTTTATTTAGTGATTTGATTCATTTGGATGTCATTACAATGTTTGTGAAAAAGACATTTAGGGCCTGTTTCACAATGTCCGAGTAGGCACTACTCACTGAATAAATTCAAAAATGTGACAGGATTTGTATGAAATTATCTGCCAAGTAATATACTCGAAACTTAATCATAGGTAGTGAAATAGGCCCTGAATGTCACACACACTGACAATGTAACAACGTATTGATCTATACATGTAAGACTATTTCTAAAGTAATGCCCTAATTACAATTAATTTTAGCTTATGTCAATATGCTTTCGTTTGTTATACCTACGTAATCTATTAGTCATCTACGTAATTACCTCTTCTAAAGACCAAAGATACAATGGATAGACTACAGTCTGTCAGACTACAGTTTATTTATCCATTGGTTCTTTAATAATATAAGGGTTACGATTATGTTTTTCTGATTTTTTGCATATGCCTTTGCCATTTGCTTCTATTTCAATACAGTTTAATTTTGCACATAGCGTTTGGTTATCTACTTTAGTGCCTTTTTTTATCTAATTCGTCTTAATTAAGCGAAGATGTATTTTTTTTAGGTTGCAACCTATTGTTTGTTAATGCACAGCGATGTTTTTTTTTTATTTCCACGACTGCCCAAAAACAGGAGTGTTATGTTTTCAGAGTTCATTTTTTTTGACATGGCTGTCGTGTTTTTTAATATTTTTTTTAAGCAACAGTCGCGTTTCGGACTGCCTGAGTGTTGAAATTAGAGGATGGTTGAGATTGGATATGTATGTTTATGTCAATAGCTCTCGCGACTTGGCTGGGCAGTGTTCAGGAAGCTGCACGGTATCTTCTCGTCCAACCTACCGCACTATCTCAAGACAAAAGTCTATGACCAGTGTGTGTTGCCAGTGATGACATATGGCTCGGAAACGTGGTCGTTCACAATAGGCCTCATCAGAAGGCTTAAAGTCACCCAAAGAGCAATGGAAAAGGCTATGCTCGGAGTTTCCTTGCGCGATCACATCAGGAATGAAGATATCCGCAAGAGAACTAAGGTTACCGACATAGCCCGAAGAATTGCCAAACTTAAGTGGCAGTGGGCAGAGCACATTGCTCATAGAACAGATGGTCGATGGGGACGGAAGGTTCTAGAGTGGCGGCCACGCACCGGAAGACGCAGCGTCGGAAGGCCTCCCATGGATGCGAGACGCACGACCGGTTGCTGTGGCGACGCTTGGGGGAGGCCTATGTTCAGCAGTGGACGTCTTTCGGCTGAGATGATGATGATGTCAATAGCGCGAATCACTTTAATCAGGGTTTTCTTCTAACATTGGTTTAACAAAAGCACTAGACACATTACCACTATCAAATTCATACAACACACGGTGTGACATCGTTAAAACGCAAAAACGTAGCTTGATATTGCTTGATTTATTGTAGTCGATATTTTTTTCAAAACATTGTTATGTGCACTAAACCAAAACTGGGAATGGGTTAGGGAGATTGGTTATAACTAGTAAGAGCAGTGGTGGCCTAGTGGCAACCGCCCCGACTTGCAAGTTGTGGGTCGGGGGTTCAATCCCAGCCAGGCTTGTTATTTCACCACCGCTGCTCTTTTGTAATTTCTTTCTCAAAATATCGTGAGGAAACCTGTATGTAGGTTTCCTCACGATATTTATCACGATATTTTGAGAACTAAAAATTGTAAGAAATGACATCCACCGGTCCGTTTTGGGTCCGCATGGTGGATTATCATCGGCCCATTCCCTCTCCTAGAGAGGAGGGCTGAGTCTCAACAGTGGGAACATTACAAGGCCCATAATGCCAATTCTTCAACTTGCGCACACCATTACTCATGTTAACTCATGTAAGGTAGTTGTTGAAAGCTCGCATGCCCTTCGTCGCCAGCTGCACACGCGCAACTAAGTGACACACTGATGTTTTGTTTTACATGTGTCTGATGATTTAATTGACAATAAATAAATAAGTTTTAGAACATAAAATTGAGCAATACGTACAAGGGAGGTCAGGCTACCGTATACAGGCTACAGGTATAGGCTAGGTAGATGATGATCTTCTATGTCACTCACTCAGTCGACAGATGTAACTCTCATATGGCTGCATAGATGTCGCTACATCTTTAATAATGAAAATTTTTAAGATACTATAGTTCTAATAAATCATCCTTTATTTTTTAAATGTGTGTTGTGCTAACTCTGTTTACTAATTGTTTTAGCGTACTTGAATATTGGTCCCTCAATAACGCGGAGACCTTCCCCTTTTTTATAATTACACAATTTATATTCAGTGTAGGTAGTTGTCTGGCAAACTCTTGGGCAGTCAAACTAATGAACTCGATCACGCGGGAGAATTCATGTTTCTCGTCGCCAGTTTGCCTTTACTGGGCGGTCTTAATGAACATTGACGAGGAAAAACCACTTTTCTTTTTTCTTTACTGGCTGGCTTGAGTGGACATACGCAAGTGAAAACGTGCGCGGGGAGGATAGGTTGTTTCTCGAGTGGCGACTACGCATCGGAAAGCCTCCATCAAGGTGGAGGAGTGACCTGGTTAGGGTCACAGGATACGAGATGTACAGCAGGACCTGCCATTATAACACTTGACACTTGGATGAGGATGAGGCCTATGCCCGACAGTGGACTTTGGGCTGAAATGATGATGAATGTGCGCGGGAGAAAGATGTGTAATGGGCTCGTAGAAAAAATTATCGATAGGGCCGAAAGGTTCCAGAATAGCCGCGTACCGTGAAAATGCAGTGTTCTGGTGCCTCCTTTATGGTTTACCGATGATCTGGTGAGGCAATCCAATGGATGCAAGGTAGCCAGGACCGGTCATTGTGGCGACATTTGGGGAGCCTATCTCTAGCTTTATACATTTTTTGGTTGAAGTGATAGTAATGATTTAAAGAGGGTGATGATATCAGTTCTTACATCTCGTATTGTGGCTGTTATTTAAGAATAGAATAACTCACTCTAGTTAATTATTCTACTAGGACCGTGTCTGATAGAATGAAAATACCTTACCTTAAGTTCCTTATGGGACTCGTTGTTTTTGTCATATCACCTTTTTTTTTAGGACGAATAATTTAATAAATTTAAAGAGGCCTAGCAATAACAAAGTGATTTAATATAATCTACCAAAAAAAACTATGGAATAGCTATCACCTGCTGTAAAAAAAATAAGACTATTTTTATAATACTGGTTATTTCAACATTTACCTATACTTTGCAATGTGTCTACATGTAGGGTTGCCACCTTTGTTTTAGCAGAATTTTAATTCTACTAAGTGATGGCCTGAAACCGTAAGGGAGCAGACACCCTCATGCCCCAGCCACTGCAGCAGGAGTTACCTCGGCGGAGATTCGCGACCACCATCAGCACAGATTTACAGATGATTATCTATCTATGGGTAGCTCTAGTCGAAAGCGTGCTATGTAAACTGTGTTCCACGCTCGCCTCAAAGAGACGTCAAGAAAGCAAAAGACAAATGAAGGAACATTATTATGTTCCTTCGTGGCGTGGGAGGTAATAGAGGAGCTCATGGCTAGATAATAACAGCCGCACAGGTCGATCTTCAAGGTTAAGCAACGCTTGCCCAGGTTGGTCTGTGGATGGGTGACCATCTTAACATAACGAGTTTCCTCTGTGCCTCGGAAAGCACGTTAAGCCGTTGGTCCCGGCTGTCATTTGGAGATCTTTGGCAGTCTTTACGGATAGTCAGAAGCCAGTAAATCTGACTCCAGTCTCGCCATGAAGTACCGTATTACCCCAGTTAATGGGTTGTGGAGGTCTGGTAGGCAGCCGCTCCTCGTAAAATACTGGTATTCAGCTAAATCCGGCTTGACTGGAAGCCGACCCCAATATACATAGTTGGGAAAAGGCTAGGCAGATGATGAGTAGTCACTTTTAGTGACTACTAAAAGTCTATTATTATCTATTATCGTGGCGTGGGGGGGCGCCACGATACGTACTACAATTTGGATGAAACTTCGTGTGAATATTTGAGTTTTAAACCATCCAGGCATTTAAATAATATAATTGAACCTGTTAGGTGGCGCTGCACAGGATACAGGATAACGCAACTTCTGTATACATCTCTGTCCATTCCAGGTTGCTTGGAAGAGATCGGGAATGCGATAGGGCCGCTCATTGTGTGCACCCATGTGTTTTGATTTAACCTATCAATACCCGCGAAACGAGACACAATAGTAAGACAATAACAGCGCGGTCCTATGAGACCGGTCGGGGATTCATGAATTAAGTTTATTTTTATGTAATACGTAATGGTATACCTCTGACCATATCCTCATCTTGATTATAAAGTCTGCCTAACCAAAATCGCGACCCTAGCTATGAGTATAGGTACATGTTTGCAGTTTCCTTTTTGTGAGTGGCTTTTTTACACAGTATATTTAAATTAGAATTATTATCGCTTTCCATCAGGTGATAGCGGCCAAGCGTAAACCTATCAACGAAAAAAAAAGAACATTCATACGTAAGTCTCTCCACGAGTACCTATAAATACAAAAAACACATCTATAAATAACAGACCTTCCAAAAATGTTGTTCTATTTTATAGAAAATGATGCTTCTATATAAATCACAATATATAGACATACAATTATCACCGATGTTTAGATTAATATGCCACCAGGATGCCAAAAAAACAATAACTAAAAGGACCTATTTCGATGATATTAATGATAATAAATATCTGTCATATTTTATAGTGTAGAATTGACGAATGAGTATCATGTTTTTCCGATACGAAAAGCCTTGAGTAATAAAATAGGATTGTTTATAGTTACTTTAGCAGCCTAGCTTATTAATAAATATTTTACCAAAAAAAAGGAGCCGTAAGTTATTTTGACTCTGGCATTTGTTAATTTTTAGTTAATGACTTTAATCGCTGAACTGGTTTTAATCATATATATTATGAATATAATTAAGTCCAAAAGTAGTATTTTATTGGACAGATTTCCTATAAATAAATAACCGCCATTTCTTTATTTTTCCACTTACATAACTACTGGCGCGGGAAACTACCTTTTACAACCATTATAGGTACTTGGTAATATATAATATAATATATAATATACCGTGTTACCCCAGTTAATGGGTTGTGGAGGTCTGGTAGGCAGCCGCTCCTCGTAAAATACTGGTATTCAGCTAAATCCGGCTCGACTGGAAGCCGACCCCAATGTAGTTGGGAAAAGGCTAGGCAGATGATGATAGGTACTTGGTACTTACAAGGGCGTTGGAAGAGATTATGTCGATATTTCCTAGCGATATCTATCTACATTGTTCAAGATTTGGGAACGGTTTGTAATCATGGATAAATTAATGGCTGAATCTTGAGATGAGGTTATTCAGTTGATACCACTGACACATTTTTATATAATATGTGTTTATAATTCAGCTAAAAATCATGCTAAATTGTAATTTGTAAAAAAATTATAATTAAAAAATGCGGCAGGGGAATCCTCTGAATATAATCTAATCTCAAGATTAATCCTAATAATAATCATTAAAAAATATATATAATTTATTTAACATACTATAAAAAGAAACATCTGGCCCATGTACTGGGATATCAATATCACAAGACCTCTCAATATACGACTACAGAGTGTCTTTAAAAAGTTTTTTATTTATTTATTGCCAATTTACACAAGATATAAAAAAATATCTAAAAGTCGACATAGTAATTCAACCCTTTAAGAACTATTGCAAAAGCATAGCATATACATATAGTATAATCAGCCTTAAAATTTTCCCACAGCTGGGATTCGGGCTCTCTGGTAAAGGGACTGGTCATCACTTTATTTCAGGTAACAGAAACCATACAATAATTTATACGTTAAATACTAACATACATAAATATAAATAATGTGGTATCATTCCCATCATTATTATATTCATCATGTTCAGTCTGGACAAAAGAAACAAATTCTGCCTTCTTGGATCTGGCAATAGCAACAGACGCAGCCTAAAACTTTTTAGTGGCTAAAATCTACTTCTGTTCCTTCATTGCCTACGTTCCAGGACCAGGGCCCTGGGGGTCTCTTTCGCACAATCCAGAACCCCGAAGGAAGTCTATTACTCCGACCCTGCTGTGCCCCTTCGTTTTGCTGAGATCTCTTTGAGGTGCTTATGGAACACTAAGCATGGCTCGGTCCGGGCGGTTACCGGCCAACCGCCATGCTCATGCCTACCGTGGCTTGAAATCGGGATCGGGGTCCCGACGGCTGGGACGCCAAGTCCGTGACCTCGCGCGTGCGCCTCCTACACTGAATACTGCTTTGCAGAAGGAGGCGACCACCTGCCAATCCTTCTCGCTCTTGACCATGGCCTGCACCATGACTAGTGATGTCCTGCGTCATGCGAAAGGTGAGGACGCTGCGACGTCATTCCAGCCACTCCTGAAAGAGGAGACACCACCATAATTATGGCGTGCCCAGAGCTTCTTGTAATGCACTCCACTCTAAAGCGGGAGAAGCCATTGAATGATTTCTCACCTTAGAAAAAAAAACTTAGTATTGCCTAAACATCTTAATCATAAATATGTCTTAATTATTCATAGTTTTGTATCCTTCCTAGATATTCTGCTCTACAAATAGAAAATTACCATGTGAGGAAAAAAGGGAGCCTTACAAACTAAACGTAATTACGTAACGAAGTAATCTCTTCAGAAATGCTTTTAAATCGTTAAGTATCTTCTTTCCGGAGTAAAAAAATCTGTAATATACTATCAAATTGAGCGCGAGTTAAACCACATGAATAACTGGGTATAAGACGTATCTGCATAACTCAATTTAAAAATATTGTTGTTAAAAGTACGAGATGTCTTATCAGAAAACTAATAAATAAAACCATCTTATCATCCTAATTCATCCTTCTATATACAAACAAGTAGGTATCGATAAATACTTTATCAGTTTCGTAATAAGAAGCACATTCGTTGTTCCTTGTAATTTATGCAAAATTTGGACATTCTTGGTATTTCCTAAAAACAAGTTTAGTTTACGGATACTAAACTCGTTTTTATATCGGGATGAGCAGTGAGCTATGTCTGTTGCGGTCGTTAGTTCGCGATCGGGTATACTAGTTATGTGACAACGCCTATGTATTACACGTGTACAATAATAAATGTAATTTTACTTCAAGCTTCAGTCAGATTAGGGCAGATAGAAGAAAAAAAGCTCAAAGTAAGTGGAATACCCTTTTTTAAACAAGCTGTAGCTAGCACTATTGTTGATTCTGCAATAGTGAAAACCAGCAATACGTCTATTCATGAATGCTAGGCGATAATAAACTCTGCATCGTCATTCAGATCAAAAGTTATCATACTTCGAGATATTTATAAATGTGGATTATCAAATGACAGGTGTCGTTGTCAGCGCCCGACACTTTTAGTAACAGCTGGAACCGCACAGGTCATCTTCGACGTTAAGCAAGGCTTGCCGCATTCGCTCCTTAGATGGGTGACCATCCAGTACTTCCCGAGGCTCCTCCGTGCTTCAGAAGGGACTATAGACCGTTGTCTGGAATGCCATTTGAATATCTTTGATAGTCGTTACGAGCTAGTCAGAAGCCAACACATCGGACACAAGTCTTGCCAAAAGGGTTCGTGGAACTTAGTAACTGGGCTGTCATGGAGATCAGACAGGCGTAGTGTCCTAGGTAGACTCTGTAAAATACTCGTCCTCATGCCTGAGCCGCATTTCTTCTGACTCCAACTTTTCCTACATAAGTAGTTTGTACTTACTTATTGTTAGCAACTATGTTTGCCTCATTGATTTTTTAATTGATCATTTAATTTTTCTTATACATAATGGAAAATAATTCCCAGAACATACAGTGAGCGTAGGGTCACAAGGGATACAACATGTACTATCATCGTACACGAAAGTACGATAATTTCCCACCTTCCCTAGAATTCGGGTTAAAAGACTAGTATCCAGTGCCGTAACATACAAAAATCAGCATCTTCTTAACATACAAAAATCAGTGTCTTCTTCAGCAGTTCTCTATCCAGAAACGTTTAGCGCGGCGGCAGAGGTAGAACTGAACTGTGATTCTGCATCCGATGATCCTACTCTTTTATGAGTATAGAATACAAAAATAAGCTAAAAAAAAGTAAAAAAAGAAGATAGGTAAATAACTTGTTTTTTATTTATGTTTAAATCCCAATTTCCTCAAATTCCTATTCCAATTCTAGTTTCGCAAAATAGGGCCTATCTCACGGTATCGGCAGTTGTATAATAATTAGGGTTCCGTAGCCAAATGGCAAAAACGGAACCCTTATAGTTTCGTCATGTCTGTCCGTCTGTCCGTCCTCGCTTAATCTCTGTGACCGTTAGCACTAGAAAGCTGAAATTTGGTACATGTATATCAATCACGCCGACAAAGTAGTAAAATAAAAATTGGAAAAAAAAAGTTTATTAGGGTAGCCCCCTACATGTAAAGTGGAATGGTTTTTTTTTTTATTTCAACCCTAACGTGTGATATATTGTTGGATAGGTATTCAAAAATGAATAGGGGTTTACTAAGATATTTTTTTGATAATATCAATAATTTCGGAAATAATCGCTCCAAAAGTAAAAAACAATGTGTCCCCCCCCTCCTAACTTTTGAACCATAAGTTTAGAAAATATGAAAAAAATCTGGAAAATAAAGACTTTCTAGGAAAATTATTTTGAACTTGATGGGATGAACAGTTTTTGAAAAGTTGGGAACACTTATTGTGACGGACGGGAAACTACGGAACCCTACACTGAGCGTGGCCCGACACGCTCTTGGACAGTTTTTTAGGGTTCCGTAGCCAAATGGCAAAAACGGAACCCTTTTAGTTTCGCCATGTCTGTCCGTCCGTCCTCGTTTAATCTCTGTGACCGTTAGCACTAGAAAGCTGAAATTTGGTACCAATATGTATATCAATCACGCCGACAAAGTAGTAAAATAAAAATTGGAAAAAATGATTTATTAGGGTAGCCCCCCTACATGTAAAGTGGAAAGTGTTTTTTTTTTTAAATTTCAACCCTAACGTGTGATATATTGTTAATGAATACGGGTTTACTAAAATCATTATTTGATAATATCAATAATTTCGGAAATAATCGCTCTAAAAGTAAAAAAAACAATGTGTCCCTCTAACTTTTGAACCATAAGTTTAGAAAATATTAAAAAAATCTGGAAAGTAGAGCTTTATAAAGACTTTCTAGGAAAAATATTTTGAACTTGATGGGATGAACAGTTTTTGAAAAGTTGGGGACACTTATTGTGACGGACGGGAAACTACGGAACCCTACACTGAGCGTGGCCCGACACGCTCTTGGCCAGTTTTTTCTTCTCGTACGATAAATTTTGAATATTAACACGAAAACGAGTCGCACTCGTTTAGCAACACTGTCTTCGATGTCACTCACTCTGTCGCTACAGCCTAGAAGAAAGCAAATTATTTCTGTAATTTGGTTTTCCTTTACACTTTTTTTTTCATTATTTTTTCACTTGAAACTACTTAAGTTACTTAATTAATAGATTAACAGGTTACTTAGTATTGAATTACAACCCGTCAATTTTAGCGAACTAATAATTGATAATTTAGTATCTAACCAGGTCGAGCAATAATAAAAAGTATGAATAAATAAGTATCCCCACACAAAACTCATACGAAGTCACCATAACAGTAAAGACAGTAAAAGTCTGACACGCCCTCTTGTTCCGCGGAAGAAGTCATTCTGATGAACGTTTGAATCCCCAACCGGTCCTATGAGACCGCGCTGTTATTGTTTTACTATTGTGTCTCGTTTCGCGGGTATCTGAGTAACTACAAGTAAGTTTTCTCTGGTTTTGAAATGCCTACATTTTCTACATTTAATAAAGATTTTCTATCAGTTTTAACCAGGGGCTTCGGGCCCGCGTGAAAGTAGGTTTCTCCATTTACCAACTTTCGACCCCGTTTTATCCTGTTAGGGAGAGAATTTCTCGGAAATCTTGTGTAAAATTACATTTTCCCCTAGTTCAGAAGTTTCAGCTTTGTGTCGATACGTATGTCAGTTAGTCCAGTCAAAATAGACATTCAAGTTTGCATTAATTCCCAACAAGCTGGATTTTTGTGCAGGCCTTGAGTACGTCATTACAAATGATATATCAAAAGTCCCCATCGATCCCGCTTGTACGTTGTTTTTTATTCGAGGTCAAAGGTCACATTTTTGCGATTTTTGCGTATATCTCTGAAAATACGAGAGCTATCGAAAAATGGTTCAGAGAAAGTTTGTAGATCGTAAAATTGTCTACAAAAAAGATGCTAACACTTTTCTTCTACAAAGCATCGTTTACGAGATATTGTGACTTTAGACCGCAGAAAAGTCGTATTTTAGTGTAACAATCACTGTGGTACGGTTAGCCTCAGCAGCAACGAAGTCATATTCATATTGAATGCGGGCGATGACACTACTTGCTAGCTCATCAAAACCAGTCTGAGCTTCCTTCAAGATGGTTTTCTTGAATTCAAAGGTTGAAACTTGAGACACTCTTCGTCGAAGATACTGCGCTTTTTTTTTTATTTCAGCCGTTTTATCTGCTTCATTGCCACAGAACAAACAATATTTCTTGAAAAAAAAAACACGATTTAAAAAAACAAAATCTAGGAGGACTAATCCCCGATGTGGTAGCTATCTCCGCCTCACGCTGTCTTTTAGCTACAGCAATGCTGCTCTTCCGGGTGTATGCTTTACGACACTGCTTATGTGTCGTTACAGATGATTTGTCCTTCAAATATTCAACGAACCCATCACCCCTTAGTATGAGTGCATATTCGTATTTTCTATGTTTAAAATAGCCATAATTCGAGAACAGTGCACCGTAGAAGAAAAAGTGCCAGATCTTTTTTGTAGACAATTTTACCATCTACAAACTTTGTCTGAACCATTTTTCGGTAGCTCTCATTGTTTCAGTGATATACGCAAAAAACGCAAATTGGTGACCTTTGACCTCGTATAAAAAACAACGCACAAGCGGAATCGATGGGGACTTTTGACATGTCATTTGTAATGACGCATTCAAGACCTGCACCAAAATCCAGCTTGTTGGGAATTAATGCAAACTCGAATCATAATTTAGTCTATTTTGACTGGACTACAGTCTGTGTCACCTTTTATAGAAATACACTTCAGGGCGAAAGTCACACTTCCATTCTTGCACCTTTCGCCGTATTTATCTATATCCCCAAAAATAAATCAAATAATTCCCTAAAGTAAATATACATCAAAATTTGGATTTTTCTTTTTTTTAGCTTAAGCGGCCTTATAATGTTCCCACTGCTGGGACGCAGGAGAGGAGGGGATGGGCCGTAATCCACCTCGCGGGCCCAGTGCGGATTGGTGGATGTCACATGTCTTCGAATTAATATTTGGATTACCTATGACAAATTAGTTGTAATATCATTATGCTAATAGTAAAAAAAATGTATTTAAACCTATGGGGAATAATAATAATAATAATAATAATAATAATAAGTGGACTGCCGTGTGGACAACCTATACTGATTTAAACAAAGTTTCCAGCAACATTCTTGCCGTTCATCAACAACGTTGATCAACTGTTGTTAAAGAAATGTTTACCATGAATACCAGGCTTTACGTTGTGACAAACTAATTTAAATGTAGGCTCGTAAGATTTTTCTTTTTGAATTTCATTACTAGTTTTTATTGTAACTCAATAAAGCATCATGATATATTAATATAATAAAAATCTCTTGTCACAGTTGTTATCGAACTCCTATGAAACTCTTTGACGGCTTTTTTTTATCCCTGTATTTATTTTATTTTTAAACAGATTTGGTGTGTCTGAGAATAGGTCGTAGGTTATTTTTTACCCTCCTACCCTCAACCTGCAAAATTTTGCTTTAGATGACAATTTTTTGTAATCTTACATTCTTTTGTCAAGCTCATGTACCTAGTACACTTTTCTATTACAACATGCCGACTTACAAATCGGCCTTATAATATCTACTATTATGAATCTTTAAATACGTATTATGCAAGGGCTGATAATTATGAAAGAATCTAAGTTAGTGATATGGTTGACAGGACAGAATGGAAGAAAAATACTTGTTGCGCCGACCCCAAGTAATAAGAGATAAGGGCAGGAAGAAGAAGATGCAAGCCTTTGGTGACATAATCTATAGATAAATTGTTTACTTTAAAATATATTTTTACCTAATGCTCACCTCTAGAAATATAACAGACAGGTGACATTCAATAACAGGTTTGGCCCAAACTCTAAAAAAAAATGTAAATCTTTTATTAAATATGCGAGGGGCGCTTCTGACCACCCCATTTCGGACATTATGGATATTACGAAACATTTTCAATCATTTTTGTAATAACTAAATAAATAAATAACTTCGTCATCATTGTAATTTTTTTCTTAGTTTAGAATTTTGTATGAAATTTTCCAAGCTGGTACATTGTATGATTTGGATGACATATTACATTACCTGTAAGTTAGCAGAGCTTGGTGGTTTCGGTGGTCCGCTTTGGTGGTTGAGGTGTATGATAGGTAGAATGAAAAAAGAAACAAAATATTATTTTATCTCTTTATTGGTTTAAAGCAAAAATTTGCAAAAATTTTGTTTGACGGTATATGGCGAAGCAAAAACAAAGCAAAATAAAAACAAGTCAACGTTTCCCCAAAAACCAAAAGGCCGTAATTATAATAAATAAATAACGGCAAATATTCTCACCCATTATGAACTAGCTTCTGCCAGCGGCTTCTCCTGTGTGAAGATAGGTTTCGGCATACAGATTTTGGACCCCTTTTCATTCCTTTCGGGTGAACTTAGAAAACTTCTTTCTTTTACTTTGTGTACATAATAAAAAACCTCTGTGCAGAATTTCTGCATTCTAGGTCTAAGAGTTTGGGCTGGCCGTTGATAGTCAGTGAGTTATTCAGCAAGAGCGAGAATAAAAATTGCGAAGTAGGTATGAAAGGGTCGTATTAACTGAGTCTGTAGTAACGTAGAAGATTAAAAAAAAAAAACTATAATGGATCTTTATAAATACTACAGAATCCTAAAAAGAAGGTTAAATGGAAAATTGCGCAGAAAATAAATTCCTTTATTAAAGATGTGGCGACATCTATGCAGCCGGATGAGAATTACATCTGTCGACGGAGTGAGTGACATAAAAGATAGGATTGTCATGTTTTAGAGCGAGATAGATTGATAACACTGGTCTGAAGTATGCTACAGTCAGCAGGCGGTTAACAGCTGACTTCAGACTAAAAATTCAAACTGTTTTTACGTTTTAATGTTTTTATTCTGTTTTATAATAAAAAATATAGTAGCGTATATGTTTTCAGGGATTGAATGCATCATCTTAAAAAAGAACTGTTATCTGAAATGCTAAATTTCCCATTTTGAAATACCTTTGTTACTTGAAGTTGCGTGACGTCACAAGTGTCCTACATCGCGCAATTAAAGTTTTCCTCACTTTGAACGTGTATACAGGTAACCAATATACACTCTCAGGCGGTCACACACCAGTAGCTCTGGTGGGTGACCGCCGCGTTTTATCATCAAACCACGTTAATGTTTATAACATGATTATAGTTTTTATGAGTTGGATGACGAGAGTAATAATTAATTAAGAGGTAATAATTGCGAGAACTTGTATGAAAGGGCAGTATCTATTACCTAAGTCTGCAATGACGTAGAAGGGTTAAAAAATAAGCTATAACGGATCCT
Organism: Mythimna separata; assembly: GCA_030763345.1. Taxonomy (NCBI): domain Eukaryota; kingdom Metazoa; phylum Arthropoda; class Insecta; order Lepidoptera; family Noctuidae; genus Mythimna; species Mythimna separata. The sequence continues at coordinate 10,832,395 of CM061167.1, read as the reverse complement.
TGTTAGGAAAAGAAAATCCTGAAAACAAGGTAAAATAAGGTTTGTAGGTTGATGTGGACTTTTTAGGTTTCATTTGTGATGGTATGTTGAACAATCATACCAATTTTCAGCTGGGTGCGAATTATTTGAACTTTAAAAAAAGACGAAGAAAAGAAGACGAAACTTTCAACAACTACTTTACATGAGTAATTGTGTGCGCTAGTGGAAGAATTAGCATTACCGGCCTTGTAATGTTCCCACTGTTGGGACTCAACCCTCCTCTCTAGGCGAGGGAATGGGCCGATGATAATCCACCATGCGGACCCAGAGCGGATTGGTGGATGTCACAAGTCTTCGAATTTTAGGGTCAAGGACATGCCGGTTTCCTCACGATGTTTTGAGAAAGAAATTATAAAAGAGGTGGTGAAATAACAAGCCTGGCTGGGATTGAACCCCCGACCTAGAACTTGCAAATCGGGGCATTGCATGACTAAAACCCTTTCTTTAAAAAACCTGTTCCTTTTTTTGCCTTTATTTCAGGGTCCCGGGATTCTCTTTTGTGCAACCCAGTGCCCCAGTGACTTCGACCCTGTTATGTCACTTATTAACCTATCAATACCCGCGAAACGAGACACAATAGTAAGACAATAACAGCGCGGTCCTATGAGACCGGTCAGGGATTCATGAATATGCGTCTTGTGACGAAGGGGTTGTGAACAGCCACCTTACATGAGCTAAATTGTGGGCAAGTTGAAGAATGGTCAAACATTAAACTAAAATCATTTTATTTGGTTTGTAGCAAGCCACACCGTCATGATGAGATTTTTTGTCAGCTTCCAGGAAAATTAATCTTAGGAGCTCCGTTCCATATTTACATTCTAGGTCTTGGGTCTTATAGGTCTTGAATCCAGTATAGACTCCAGCTCTCACAAAGGTTAAATCTTAGAATCAATATTGTTACTGTTAACCCTGTACCTTTTTGAGAGAAACAAATAAAATATTATTATTATTATTATTATTATTACATTCTTTATGTACACACAATTTTTATGAAATAAATAAAATAGAAGAGATGAAGTACACTCGCGAGCTTAACCCAAAATTGATTTTTCTTTAAGCAAAACTTACAGTCAGCACACAATGATACCTAAAAAACCGGCAAGTGCGAGTCGGACTCGCGCACTGATGGTTCCGTACAATCAACTTACGTAAATATGTCCCGAATCCGGTCTCGACGATTTTCTAAATAAAATAAAAGTTTTTTTTATTACTATAAGCATTTGATGGCTGAGTAGCCAAACACTGAATGAAAAGAACTAATGATTACGCGGTCCCTTGAAACTGTGTGTAAAAATCAAACATGTAAGTTGAAGGGAAAAAAATATACACCCGTTTATGTTGCAAAAAACATACATTTCGACACTGTCAAAGGAATCAAAATTCATAGGGTACTTCCAGTTGACCTAGAACCTTGAAATTTGGCACGAAGCAAAGTATTGTAGCACAAATATAGGAAAAAGTCTGAAAACTGAAAATTTGTAGTTACGTCACAAGAAAAAAAATTGAAAAATCTTCAAGATTCGATTAGAGAGTTGAACTGTTTTCACAGGTAAGTTGGTACGAAACCCTCAGTGCGCGAGTTCGACTCGCACTTGCCTGGTTTTCAACTTTATTAACTAGAGGAATATTTTTTTCCTAAAACAATTTGACTGGTGTCATGATTTAAGTTTATTACCCCCCGGAATAAGATACACACAAACTTCAAAATCCCCCAAAACCCCGCCAAATTGTTTTAAAGGCGTATAATTTTGAATAATGAAAACCTTTTTTATTTACAGGTTACCAATTGTGCTAAGTTCCGAGTATATTGGCCCAAGGAATAAAATCCTGCATTTTCCCTTTTTTCCTTCCTTAAAAGTAGGTATTTCAAAAACCCTTTCTCGCCTACATTATAAAAGGAAGCCTTTTGTTAAAGTTCACATTCTTCGGCCCGTAGTAACAGTAAATAATTATACTACCCCATACGAAAACGTGACATGACATTCCATGTCTGTCATGTGCTTTATAGTCCAGTCAAAATAGACATTCCAGTTTGCATTAATTCCCAACAAGCTGGATTTTTGTGCAGGCCTTAAATACGTCATTACAAATAATATGTCAAAAGTCCCCATCGATCCCGCTTGTGCGTTGTTTTTTATTTGAGGTCAAAGGTCACAAATTTGTGTTTTTTGCGTATATCTCTGAAACAACTAGAGCTATCGAAAAATGGTTCAGGCAAAGTTTGTAGATCGTAAAATTGTCTACAAAAAAGATTTAGCACTTTTTCTTCTACGGTGCACTGTTCTCGAATTATGGCTATTTTAAACATAGAAAATACGAATATGCACTCATACTAAGGGATGATGGGTTCGATGAATATTTGAAGGACAAACCATCTGTAACGATACATAAACTGTGTCGTAAAGCATACACCCGGAAGAGCAGCATCGCTGCAGCTAAAAGACAGCGTGAGGCGGAGATAGCTACCACATCTGGGATTAGTCCTCCTCGTACTAGCACGAGGTAATGAATCGTCTTTTTGACGAAATACTGTTTTTTCTGTGGCAATGAAGCAGATAAAACGGCTGAAATAAAAAAAAAGCGCAGCATCTTCGTCCAAGAGTGTCCTCAACTTTCAACCCTTGACTTCAAGAAAACCATCTTTAAGGAAGCTCAGACTCGTTCTCATGAGCTAGCAAGTAGTGTCATTGCCCGCATTCAGTATGAATATGACTTAGTTGCTGCTGAGGCTAAGTACTACAGTGATTGTTACACTTAAAATACGACTTTCCTGAGGTCTAAAGTCACGATATCTCGAAAGCGCTGCTTTATAGAAGAAAAGTGTCGAAATCTTTTTTGTAGACAATTTTACGATCTACAAACTTTGCCTGAACTATTTTTCGATAGCTCTCGTTGTTTCAGAGATATACGCAAAAAACTCAAATTTGTGACCTTTGACCTCGAATAAAAAACAACGCACAAGCGGGATCGATGGGGACTTTTGACATATCATTCGTAATGACGTATTCAAGGCCTGCACAAAAATCCAGCTTGTTGGGAGTTAATGCAAACTTGAATAATAATTTAGTCTATTTTGACTGGACTATTATTTACTTACTATATTTTTCATTGTACACCAAGATTACAATAATGTTATAGGAACCTTTTTATAAAAAAAAAACATTATTATTAATTGTTGCCGGCACACTTGACGATTTCTTCCAGGCAACTTGGAATGAACCGAGACAGACCTGGACACAAAATGGGGTTGCGCTTGGTTTTAGTTTCGACCATGATTGGACAGTGAAAACTAGTTTCGGTTGGACACTAATGCCTTAGGTACGGTAATTGTCCGAAATGGAAGCACTTGAATATATTTAAAAATAAGTTTTTGCCATCGGCTTTGTCCCTGTGAATATTGATTATTGCAGACACGAAGTCGAAATCGAAGATAGATAAAAAGTGGCCTATGTCCATTCTTGGAGTTTATGCTTATTCCGCACCAAATTTCATCAAAATCTGTTCAGTAGTTAAATCGTGAAAGCGTAACAGACGGAGTTACTCGAGTTACTTTCACGTTTAAGTATAATATTAGAGAAAGTCGCATAGTACCTATGGATTAGAAAAATTATTGACTTTGTTCCATTGTGCATTTTGCCAGTAGCATCGTCCGCGTGATACCTAGTTGAAAATTATATTGTCCCCCGGGAACGTACTTCTCAACATACATGTAGAAAATAATATGATGTTATGTACTTTTCAAATGACCATGATAACTACTAAACAACTTAATAGTTCTCAATAACGTTAATAACTTAGTTGATACATGTTTATTCACTCGTTCAATTACTAACGATATTGTTTTGTGAGGAGCATGCTGGAGGAGGGGTGCAGTGGGTCTGTGGGTGGTGTCCCACCCATACATGCGTCATACCTTTACTCTGTACTAGTGTAAGTGCAATTTATTACGGGAACCTCCATGATACCTATCTATACTATATCACAGCAGCTGCTAGAGGATTCTGCAGGTAATTAAAGGCGGCCATGATGCCTTCTCTCTCTTTGGAACATTCAGCTGCCACATAAATCTATCTCGTTTTGATAGCACGACAATTTACGCATTCACTTCATCCCTTTTCCGCATTCAGCCTTACTATAGCACTATCTCTCTTTGCTGCCCCGAAGGCTAACGCACCTTAGTGTTCGGTAGTGATTCTTCTCATTTCCACCCGGAGTTCGGAGATAGCGCTAGCTCACTCTATCTTACGAATGTAAGCGATCGGAAACGTATTGATCTGGCCTTTTACAATTATAGCTCTAGGTGTATTATGAAGTCTAGGCCGCGAGCCCGGAGCCTGGACCGGCGAGCGCTGTATCGATCCTCATATTGATGAAACCACATAGAAACGTAATTGGATCGCCATGGTTGCCTGGCGACGAGCTCCACGGGCCTCCCTCCATAGAGCCTCCCTCCATAGATACATATGCATATGTATGTACAGCTGCATATCAATTTGCTTTGTATAAAAGTTGTTACTGATTTTCTGTTATGTTTCGTATGAATTGGATGTTGTTTTTCTAGGTTTGAATAAACTTTTGACTTTTAACTTAACTACAGCTGATCTACCTACATTTTGAGAACGTAATGATTGCCATTGAAGCTGGCTAATACCTTCTACAAACAAAAGATATGAGTAGGTACAAACTACAAAGATTTTATATGTGATGAGAGTATATACTGCTAAGTATATGAAGTTAGTTATTGTTTAAGATTATTTTGCCTAGGTATTAGATGACATGGGCTTCCGTTACCTGCTAATAAAAAGAAAAGTAAAAAGAAAGATTCAAAAGTCGATCGACTCGAAAAGAAGATGCCATCGAAGCGGTAAGTCTCCTCTTTAAGGAGTGGCTGGGGCAAAGCCACGGTATATTCACCTTCCGCATTGTACCAGTTCTCACTGGACTTGAAAAGTTCAGGAGGTTCCTGTATCGGATTCTGTCAGAAGAAACGCCCGGGTGTCACTATTGTGCGGACTGCCCGGATGGCACCATCATCTTCATCATCTCAGCCGAAAGACATCCACTGCTGGACATAGGCCGGATGGCATTGTGCATACGATATAAGTGTACCCTCGACTGGGTGAAGCACCGCCGTGTCTTCGTGGGGGTGATCGGCGGCAGAGACCTCTCGTACTGGATCCTGGTTTACGCTATGTTCCGGACAAAAAGGGAATGATAAGCGATTGTCTTCTTTTACGAAGCAGTAATCCTAGTGAAGCAGATGGCCACAGCCGTGAGGGAATGGGACCTCATGGTTCAGCTACCGTGATGACGTCCAGAGTGTCTCCTATCCTGGCCGTCGGCAGACGCAGGACACTCGGACGACCACGGATGACGATCGACGACGAGGAGAACATTTTACAGCCTATATTACTCGCTATCCCCGTGTTTCCACCCAGGTCCTTGGTTCTTTGACTTCACTTCTATTGACCGTAATTAGATCATTGAGATGTATGTACCTTATAATCTTCCTCGATATATGCCTTTCTTAACCTATTCTGAAAAAAAAAATAGTATGAATAAATTCCTGAGATACTAATTGAAATAAACATTTATTTTCAAAATCAACCACTGGTTTTTATAGGAAAACTTTTTATAATTGTACATTATATTTTCTAACATTATTTGCTTTTTAAATTTCATCCAGTGTAACCTGTGTAACTGTAATAAGGTATGATAATAAAGTCCTTAAATATAAAAGAAATTATTTAATACTCTTACCGAATATGTTTTAAATACAGGACATAATATATTGCTGTAATGTTTTATTGCTTTTTGAAGCAATCAATTCCAACAATCATTTGATTCATTCAATGATCAAAACCGGCCAAGAGCGTGTCGGGCCACGCTTAGTGTATGGTTCCGTAAGTAGTTTCCCCGTCTGTCACAATAGGTGTACCCACGAGTAAGAGTTAAATAACCAGTTTTCCCCCTATACAACTTAAAAAATGAAACCCACAATATAATTTACTTAAACACAGTTACAAATTCTCACTACACCTAATATTAATAACAAATGAACGGCAGACAACAATAAGCAAGAACAAATAGAAAAAACGTTCTGGTCATACCCGTATTTTCAAAAAAATATTAATCCCAATAAATAAGCAGGTTCCATTTTAACCGACCTTACTACCACATAATATGCATATTAATTATTTGGACGAAACCGGCGAATGATTCGAAAATTTGCTCGCACAAGAATATAGCGCCTAACGAAATACCGAAATACGAAATAGCCGTCGAATGACGTGTTGCGTCGTCAAATTAGTTTTCTGATGAAATGGGCGAACCTGATTGAACCTCCTTGTGATCAAACTGCTCACTTTTCTTTTAACCTATCAATACCCGCGAAACGAGACACAATAGTAAGACAATAACAGCACGGTCACATGCGACCGGTCGGGGATTCATGAATTCATCCGAGTGGGAGTGAATGATGCCGAATGCCAAAATCCTACATCGTTAATTCAATTCACTAATGAATTTATACGGCACTATTCTTTTATTCTATGTTAGAAGGTTGCAATTCGAGTAAAAGATGCTGAAAGAAAGACGCAAATGAATGAATCGTCTGATTGTTACCTACCGGGGTGCCAGCTTTTTAAAACCCAATGGTTTGGCACGCGACGATGGGAAGAGGCCAGACGGGATAACCTTAACGTTTGAATCCCCAACCGGTCCTATGAGACCGCGCTGTTATTGTTTTACTATTGTGTCTCGTTTCGCGGGTACGCCTTGGAAGTTGGGTAGGCCTCTTGTGTGGGATGCACATGCAACATGTGTCGGCACTAGGGCTTTCAAATACCGGATTTTTTGAATACCGGTATTAATACCGGTATCGGAATAGTTCAATACCGTGATCACGTGATCACGGTATTGAATTCAAGTTTTAAGTATTTTTTTTTATTTTTAAACTAGAGCTTCTTCTTCGATTCATAATAATATTTAAATAAATAATGAAATTATTGGTTAAAACACAATTTCATTTTTTTGTTTCCAATAAAACCCACGAATAGAGAGATACGAGACAGATTTTACCTTATAAGACTGATATAACAGATTAAATAGGTGTTTCAGGTACCATCTTATACAATACACGTCTAAATAAAATTAAAATTCAGGGTCTACGCCTTATACATTTTCTAATATTTGAATTTGAATGTAAAATTCTGCCGTCATAATAAAAAAGGCCGTAACTGACAATTTTGTCAAAAATGAGTTTAAACCATATTCGGATGGTTTTATGGTTTTAATTCATTTTTGACAAAATTGTAAAATTCAGGGTCTACGCCTTATACATTTTCTAATATTTGAATTTGAATGTAAAATTATTTTCGTCTATTTTTCAAAAAACACTAAAGTGTCGATGAAAAAAAAATCCACAAGGCATGTGTAGTGTTTAGGCGGCCTGAAACCTTCCCTTCCAGTCAACCATTTTAATTTGGTACACGATGCACCAAACATGCGTGCGTCAGAATGGCTGGTGTTTCTAAATACATATCATACGTAGCAATTATTTATCATATATATGGGCTGGAGCTGTGAAATGCCACCTGGCAGCTTTGGACTCAGTGGAAAGGCGTGCAAAGAGGCTAATTGGAGATCCAGATTTGGTTGAGACCAATTTACAAAGCCTTGAGGACAGGCGTAGGGTAGCCAGCCTTTCGGTTTTCTACAGGATGCATTTCGGAGAGTGTGCGCGGGAATTAGATGAGTTGATTCCGCCATTCCGTTTTTACCATCGAACGAACCGTCGTACGGCGAGTATCCACCCTTTCGTTGTTGAAACCTCTACGGTCCGGACTAAGCGTTTTGCTTCGTCGTTTATACCGCGTACATCGAGAGACTGGAACAATTTGCCTGCTGCGGTTTTCCCGTCCGACTACAATTTAGGTGTCTTCAAGGCTAGAGTGAATAGGCTCTTAATAAGCTAGTGCGCCTCACCATCAACGATTGCACACTGCTTACCATCAGGTGGGATCGCAGTCAAGCACTAGTTTATAACAAATTAAAAAATATATATATGTGTAGCAAATATAAGCAATTATGTAACGATTTTCGAATCAACTCTCATAGACCAACGCCACATACAACCCGCCATTCTGACGCACACCCAAACATCCTGTACATATATTAAATATTGTAATACCGTAATCACGGTATTGGCTAGTCAATACCGGTATTGAAAAAAGACCAAAATATATCCGTGATCACGGTATTACGGGATCCCGTAATACCGGTATTGAAAGCCCTAGTCGGCACCCTTGCGCCTTCCCATCTTCTGAGAACGGCGGGCTATGCAGGGGCAGCAGACACGTATTAAAAATTTGAAGATTACTTGAGCCGATCTGGTTAGTTTACAAGTATGACGGCGATGTGAAGTTTAACTTACCTATGTTGTGTAGTTTATGTAACTTTAAATGCATGCCTTAGTTTTGCTAGTGGGACAAGTTACCGACTGGGTTCCATGAAACTTTTCATCATAGGGTAATAAACAGGTAGGTTTACCTTATGATGAAAAGTTGCCCACAAAAATATCACAGGGAAAATAAAACAATGTTTCCAGCTAGAGTTTTTTAATAAACCCTTTACAAAGAAACTGAATTTTGCATTTCAGTATAATAAAGACTGTTCAATATTGTTCCAGCACTAATCACGTCACGGTAGTAACAGCAGTGAGGAAATGCATTTAATGAGCTTAGAGTGCTACCCTGAGGGAAACTACCGATGGGAAGCACTTAACAATGTTAAATAAACCTTTGTAACAAGGAAAAGCAAACTTTATTATATATTATTGATGTATTCTTCAGATAACGTGTATAATTATTATTGATACAGGTTTACAGCAGGTAAAATATGATCAGCTGCTTGGGTTCCCCAAGGCTCAGGCCAAAAAAAATATTGTGGCATTTATAAATCTACTTAATTTCTAACTGCGCGCCTTAGTTTGTGTCAACTGGTTCTGTATGGGAATCTTCTGTCCACATTCGAAGGTATACTGAAGGAATACTGCTTCAGAGACAAGCAGAAAGAGACAACCGCTTTCTATCTTCTTGAGGACACGACAGCAATTCGCCCAAGGCTACCACCGTGTCTTCCTGGCGTTTCGCATAATGGTGACTTCCAAACCACTAGACGCTATGGGGTCGACCCAATGGCGTCTCTCTAGCTACACTTAAAAGAGGGTACTTAGCACTGCGATTGTGGTGCAACCCAGATCGATTCCCCTTATTGATCGGTTAGTATTTTACATGAGTCTCATAGCGAACCATAGAATAGAATAAACTTTATTGTACACCAAAAATAAGTAACAGAAGTAGTAGAATAACTGCTGCCATATTCATAACAGTGACCGTTGAGATAATGTCTTCTTTGTACGACTATACTAGTACAAGGGTAGATATATGCTTGATGATCTCTAAACAGATGACTTATGATTTTAAAATTACACGAGAGGTTAAAACTGTCTCGTAGACACGGCTCAGGATAACCTTGAGGAATTTGACACGGCCTGCGCAAACCACCTCGAGGTGGTGGTTGATGCTGTGGATGTTTTCACTAATCAGATATGAAGTACGGCCAAGAAGAAAGACACGCTTGGAAGCGAGAGCGTGAGAGACGCTTTGACGTGTTGCAAAGGGGGCATAAAAAAAAGCGGGAGGATACATCCCAATCCGCAGCAGACGCATCAGACGCCGCCGGAGGGCGGCGAAAACAGTCTCCGGCCGCTATAGGAGGACGCCTGCTTACTACCTGATTAGTGTTTCCTGAATAGCAAAAGACCCAAAATTGCCGCAGAGAATTGAAGCTTCGCATAACTTTATACAGGCCTAACTAACCTAACCAGGAGATTCGGTGGATCGTGGTAAAATGTGCAAGCAATTTAGCACCCTAGCAAAAGGTAACTGCAGAACACAGTGCGTAGGTATATTCGTTATTAAGAGTCGCACAGACATCTCAGACTGCCCCTTAGCAGCCAGCGGATAAAAACGACCGGTGCTACCACTGTGCGGGCGCTCTTACGTCGGTGTACATGATGGAGGTCCGGCGCTGGTCCAGGATATCATACATAAATTGTTAAAAATACATTAAATGAGCGTAAATACCTAACTCATAAACTCAATAATATAATAAATTTTAGAAATATTTCTAAATTTTACTATTTTAAATGGTACCTGACTTCTATAACTCATCGATGGGTAATCAATAAACAAATTATTTTATGGTAGGAATACCGATCACCTCGCAATATCCGTTAATAATTATACTAACAAACAGAAGTAAATAAAAGATGAAAGTATTGTACTTAATTGGTTATTTGAAATATCAGAGATAAGTACGTGTAAGTTCATCTTTATCTCTGTAAACTTGGCCTATTGATAAGGTACAAGTAATTCTTGTACACAGGGATCTTAGATCCTGTCTGAGGAACGTATTGACCGAATTATGAGAGTCATAATTAAAATATGTTATCAAAAATATTACAAATAACTCGCCGTCGTTAATTGTTATCACTAAATAAATAAAAAGTTTCTGCTGTCACCCGAATCATCTTAAAATATATGTGTTACCTAATGTGGTTCAATATGTAATAATATTAACAAGAATATCAATAATTTACTAAATATAGCAAGAAAAGTTATCTATATAGTGCTTCAGTAAAATATTCAATCAAAAAATCATGTTGAAACTCAATTGAATCCTCTGGTCAGTCGTCAGTTGATCTACGATGGACTGAGTGGGAAATGGTAATACAGCCAAGGTGCAGAGTGCAGACGATTTGATGATGCGCTTGCGCGGGGTGGGCCGGCGCCCGCGGCGCACAGATTCTAGCGCGAGGGATCGGGCCAGTAGCGCGAACAGCCCCGACCGGCACACACGATGATCGCGCACAAGCACGCGCTCGCCGCCGCGCTGCTGTGCGCCCTGGCGGGCCAGCTGGGCGCCGGAGCCAGCCTGCACTGCGCCATGCGGAGGGAGATCTCGCCTTGCACCTGCCGCCGCGAGGACGCCGGGACTGGTGCCATCCTAGTAGTCTGTCAGCGTATCAGTGCCTATGAAGAAATCGCACGGGCCCTGACAAACAAGTTCAGCCCTGAAACCAAGATTGGCTTGGATATCTCCTACTCCCAGCTTCCGGATTTTTCTGACCACAGCATCAAAGAACTCGGACTTTCTATCACAAGACTCAAACTTAACTTCGACAATTTAAGGCAAGTCGATTCCGAAGTATTCTAACATCATCATTGGATCTAAGTTCAGTTCTCTGTGCAGTTTTTGTATTGTGTGCGGTTGTGAATCTACGCAACGTCTACGTACTATGTGTAAGCTCTTTGTTGTGTAAAATAGCATTAAAATTGTGTGTATCACGATACAAACAATGTGTAAGTTGAATGAGAGAACAACAGGTCTATGATAAGAAGAGCGCGCACCGATGAGGATCGGCTGTTATCGAGAGAGTGGGCGGCACCCTTGCCACTTGCCACTTGCCAGGGTTCGCAGCATTCGGCTCCGTATCATGCGACGCGTACGCATCGATTGTGGAAACAATCAAAACTGGTATTCATTCGATATCTCGCTTCTTTATGCCCTGGAGAAAATAGGATCAAACCGCTTCTCGGTAAATTTCCCCTCGAAGTTGGTTTATTATTGTAATGTTTCTTATCAGCTTCATATTACTTACTACAACTAATGTAAACGCAAACATGACAAGTGTGGATATGAGTTAGGTAACGGGTATTCTGCGAATTATGAGAGTACTGAAGTTCTCACATTGCCCAACTCATGCATTGTGAATTTGTGAGCAATATTTCGAGCTTGACTCTTTCCCCTTGTCGACCAAATGAGCCAAGTTACTTTATACTTTATTCAGGGAATTTACGATATCAATTTCAATATTTAACAATTTCGTTCTAGCTAGATAATTTTTCATAATACCGATGTTAAAATCACTATAGGTACTTAAACTAATAGATTAATTATCATTAGTCGAATCTAGTCTACTTCCACGCATACCTTTGTTTAAAACGTTGTTAATAGACCTATTCATGGAGATGATAAGTAGGTACATTTAAACTTCTTAGAAAACGAACAAGTTATTCGGTTCGGAGATATCCTCTAAAAAGTCCTCGAACTTAATAATGAAGTACCCCTATCTTTGCACTAACCTAAAACAAACAGAGTATACAATCGTTTAGGTAATTTAGTTTTTACTGTCAGTAATGAATGATGTAGTTTCAGTTATGATAATTTCCTTATCATCAGACGCTAGAGCTGTAGCTTGTATCGATTGAAAGTATCGATGAACTGTAAAGTAAGATGGAATCATGTGAATGTAAAGAATCTATGAATTGGGAATGTTGGAAATATGAGTTGGAAAGACCAGTACAGAAGTAGATCAGTAGAAAGTGAAATTACTCAGTATGAAATGATCTAAACTATAGCTATTGAAAAAGATATTGCAAATTATACATGGCTTGAAAAGTGAAACCGAATATTTTGATATAACATATTTAGGTACAATAGTTGTAAGTAGCATTTTTACACCACCATGGTCCTACCTATATAATATGTTGAAGAATTGGGAGTTGAGTAACGTTATTATTCAGAAAAATATTATAACTAGGTACCTACATGTCAAATGAGGAATTCCAGTTCAAACTTGCCATATTTCTAGAAACAAAATAATCAGACACGAGGATAAGCTAGCCTGCTTTTTAAATATTTTGGTGCATGTGATATTTTGTGCGGGTTATTCCTTACAAAACAACAATTAAGTCGCCCGTGACCCATGAGCTCGGCTCTTATTGACCACTCAATTGATCTTCACAGATTTTTCGGGTCATCCTAATTATTTATTTTTTCTGATCTTTTATTAAAAACTTTTCTTGCAAGTCCGAATCTTTCAAACCGTACTTTGTTTTGTCCAGGATATACATTGAAAATGTTTTTAATAATTGGAAAGTAATCTTAGGGATTACTCATTAATTCCATTAGTAACCTTTCGTTAGTGAACTCCAGATGTGTGGGGATGGCATCTAGGAGACGTTGCCCGGGGTTATCTAAGGTCGCTTCTAAAGCAGTAAAATTGAATGATATCTTATTGGTCGTGTCGTATTCACTGTATTTACTCATTAATGGTGAACTAACAAATTACTGTAGTCGTTGTTTATACATTTCTACATAGACTACTTTAATTAAGACATATCGGAATATATATTGGTTACTAAAATTTGTTATGAACTGCATTGATTTAGTCTATTTTCTAAGTAGAAATGTTAAAATTAATAGACATGGGGTGAAATAAGAACTTATAGCTAAGCAATACCTCCTTTTGTGTTTGGTGACTATAGTACCTATTCGATGAAATCATTCACAACAACAGTGATACAAATAATATCAATGGCTATGTTTATTGAAGTGGCAATGTCGTATCAGTTTGAAAGTCTTTTGCAAGCGATTTTAGCAGTTTGCTCAGTATGGCGTAAAAACCCGGTTATATTAAATGCTTGTCTTCTTCCTTATTATTATTATGCGGTCTGAATAAATCTAAAAATTTAAAGTTATTAAAATACCTTTCCCAAGTGTGCCCTTCGTCGGTTCACAATAGGTAATTTCCTTAGAGATAAGTCTATGTCAAAGATTATAACCGTCATCAGATCGTGTATTGATTGTCTGCTTAAGCCAACCAAGTTTATTTTTTCTTTTTTTCCCTTCTTTTTGTAATTACTTAAAGTTCTCTACTGCAGTTCTCTTTTTATTACAAGAATATGTTTTTTCTATTGCCTGTTACGTTATGAATGTCTCACTTTTCATTCATATTGTTAATTCTCACATAGTCAGGTACATTAATTAATTATGTTTTGTTAGGTACATTAATTAATTATGTTTTATTTGGTCTCATTTTCTGCTTCCATTTTTCGACATTATTTTCACTCGTTCTCTCTCATTATGTGTGTTTCATACCTTTCCATCAAATGTCTTGTCTACACGCAAACAAATGTTATTTCCTTATGTCACAAACGCCGCTTTCAACTTTCGCAGTTCTTACTTGAACGCGAGTCTTTCTTAACCTTTTCATAACAGGTTACCATTATGCTTACTACAACTGCATATAAAAGAAAAGGGATCCTATTGGTAAACGGCATCTCTCTTATTCCAATTTTTTGGGGATGACGCGTAATTTTTTTAATGTTCACTTTTATTTAACATCATCTTAATAGCCACTTCCATTGCAGCCATATCATTTACTTATTTTCACGTATTTCATAAGACCTTTAAAGAAATACTTATCTGACTATAATTAAACAAATGATTCCAAAAAAATATCAATTTTAAATTACAAATGTTGAAAAATGGCGTCGAATGACTCCTTTAGCATCGCTACACTACTAATCGACAGTAGTGTGGCCAAAAGAATAGTGGTTTTGTTCTGCTAAAAGCTAACCCTAAGACTGACGAAGGAAAAATACTCCCTTCGGCAGTCTTAATTATGTCAGCCTTCTTTCCTAGAATTATTGAGTGATAGAGATAATTAATATAGTTCATGGCGGCCTCGTTTTTTCATAAAATGCGCGACGGCTGCTTTGAACGAACTAAAAAGCAAATAACTATGCAACCAAACAAAGTATATAATAGATATCAAACCAAACAAAGTATATAGAAATATTTTTTTTATTATTGATAGGCTCGCGCTTGACCACTATCTTACGTGATGGTAAGCGATGATTTGGTCGAAAAATATTAACATATACATAACAAGCACTTTTCCAGCGATTTCATTGGCCTGAACATCGCTCTTTCTTTTACACAGCTATTTCACGTTAAAATTTGATTTCAAAAATCCTTTTTAGTTTTCGCTTACCTCATAAAATCAAAAACAAAAACAAAATCAAACAAAATTGAATTCTGAATTTTAAAGGTTATTATTATTTTAGAAGAATGATTTTGGCTGATATCGAGTAAATTTACCGTCGACGACCCTCAGCATTGAGGAGTACTCAATGCTGAGGGTCGTGACCATGCTACATCACTTTCATTCGTATGTATTTCTCCAACTGCTTCTGTCTCTGGCTGTGTGAATTTATGGGCCAAAGTCAAGTAAATGCAGCGCGTATTGTATGTTCAAGATGCGGCGTTTGTTGGTGCTCCAACTGTATGAATTTTCTATTTAGAATGATTTTTAATATGACAACTTTATGTAGTTTTACTTTTACATTGTATATCAACCTAAAATTGTGGACCGGGAAATAATTGGGGATTAAGCTTGTTGTGAAGAGGAAAAACATAAACATTTTCCTGTCTACACAATCTTCAATCAAATATAACTTCTATTTTCAGATTTTTTAGGATATGGTTTTTTGTAGGGTGTTTTATTCTAAAGTTTTATGTCTGGTCACTATAGCAAGTGGATATTAGTATTTGGCGAGTCAGTTATTAAGATAAAATTAAGTTTATATTTTTGTAAAGTGCTACAGTTTTGTATGAGAGACTGTGTTTTTATGATATTAGCAACTTGTGTTGGTGAGCAGCTCTTAGGGTTTCGTATGCTTCGTTTATATATATTGAATGGTTCCTGATTAAGTATAATTAAGTGATATTTATGACATTTGTCGGTGGTAATAGTCGGATTATTATTAATTTATTTCCTTTAGTCAGAAGGTATTTAATAATATATTTCCTTTAGTTTTGTGTATTAATAACTAATTTGGTCTATGAACTTATGATATTTTAGGAACAGGTTACCTATTTTTAATTGCTAGTTTAATAACATGAAATTGTTTGAAATCATGAATTACCTACGATTACTACAGTGTGTTTTTTGTTGATTAAGTCTTCCCTCTACTTTGTCTTTTAATGGTGGACTGTTCGGTGTAGGTTATATTTTGTTAGAACTCGCTCGGTGGTAGTTTTCGTTATGGCCAAGTAAAAGTGTTTAAGGCTTCTTTTAGGTGATTCCAAATAGCTGTGTTTTACAAGTTGCGTGATTAAGTGTTTTTGTTTAGCGATGTCCTCATGGAAGCGAGAAGGAATGGGAAGCGAATTCTGTTTTTTCGATTGAAGGAGATGGCCTTGGCCATTTGGCACACTGACACTGCACACAATGACACTGCACACTGCCGTCCGCAAGCCCAAGCCGGGCTTGCGAACGGCAAGCAGTGAGTAGCCCGCTGTCCGACCGTCCAGTAAGGACCGAGCCCGAGTCGCGTAGTGTTAGTATAGAAGCGCGCTTCAAAGAGATGCCAGCAAAACTGTTAGGCAGTACCAGCCCAGTACGGCCGATACCAGCTAGGAAAGAGTTACCGTGGCCTCAGAACACAAAAGAAAACTAAAGTACACAAGGTTTTAGTCAGTACAAGTCCGGCACGGCCTCTCGTTCTACTCTTAGACAGAAAAAATCATTTAGCATTTGCCATTTCATAAATAATATGGGGCTTAGTGAATCACCCTGGAAACACCCTTCTTATCGATCAAGTTACAAGAATGGTGAGATGGATATTTAACTGAATTGTAGTTTTCTATCATGTACAGTGCGCCAAACTCCACAATTTTTGGATTTATTTTAAATGCATTGAAAATTGTATTAACCAAGAGTGTGGAATGTTATCAAACGCTTTACATTAATATATTATTTATCTAGTCTTATTTTGGGCAAAGACTTTGGTTAGTTGAATCTATATCTAATTGTTCTTTATACCCCATGTGGCTCGATCTGCTGTCCTGTTGATCTGCTATTTTATGATATTTAATAAGTACTTGTGTTGACTTTATTAGTTATAATTTAAACCGTGTCTTTTGATCTCTGTACGTTGTTCCTGTTAGTGATTAGATAGGTTTTGTTTTCTAATAAAATATATCTGTAATTTTTTTATCATCGCTTTTAAATATTATCGTTGAAGATAATAAAAGAAAACTTTTTAAACTCTCTCTATACTCAATAACATTCAATTATGTAATCTAGCTGTTATATTTGCAATATCATACACAGTTATCTCTTTAAATGCCATTTCATTTATTTCTCTCTATTTTGTGAACCAAACTGCTTATCAGGACATGTTGTTGTTTAGGGGCTTATTGTTATTATTATATACAGATATAATTATATATCTCAGAGCCCTGGGGTCCTGAATAATGACGATCATGAAAGGCGATACCGGCGATTCTCCCTATATGCATTATACAATTACACCTACAAACAAAAAAGATGGACAGGAGATAAATTGTATTTTGTTTGGGTGTTTTAGTAAGTTTTGTTACTATTTCTATTGGAACGCCTTTTGCCCTGTGCCTGACCATTTACGCACACAATGAGTGGGCCGGGGTTGAAGTGGTTGTTAGCAACTTAGGGACGTATTTTTAAATATTTCTTATAAGAAGCGAAAAACTCATTTAAAAATATAAATAATTGTCGCCCTCCGGTAACGGGAACAGGATCCCAACTCCCAGCTAGAGGGCTTTAGAGAAAGGATCCTCCTAACAAAATGAGCCAATAATCCCTAAGTCCACTTCCCACACAGTTGGTCGAGGCTTTTGGCTTTAAGCTACTATTATGATTCGTTATTGTCTCCGTCACAGGTTGGCTCGAGTTTAGTAGAGATATTAATTGCTTTGATAGCCTTCGAATTCAATATATTTTCTTAGCTTTCAGCTAGATTAAAAAGACTAGCGTCTTTTAGGTATTTGTAGAACTAATTGGAAATACCTGTTTTCGGGTCTTCACAAATTGGTCATGAAATATCTTACGATGCGTAACAGTAATAATAATAATTAATGTTTTTATTTTACATAAGCCTACATGGGCACTTATAAAAAGTCGAAACTATTGCACGGTTCCAATTGGTCGTTTCTTATGGAGCATATAACATAGCTTATGCAATATATTGCATTTATGTGTATAGGTACTCAAGTTTAGCAACGTAAATAATCTTGTATCTCAAATGCGCAATATGCTTTGTTCTTCTTCATAGTATAATCCGTGCTGATACCAGAGAAGGAGAATGGACTAATTGGCACATTTAAAACGCTTTTTCTTTGTTTACCTTTCCTTGGTATTTTTTGCGACCGTTTATCTAAGGTCAAGGTTTACTAACCTAACTCATTATTTTACTATGAGTTCTTGCGTACCGCTGAAATGCTCACCAAAACTTGATCTATATCAAATACATATTAGGTTTCCGAACATATTCCCATCATCAGTCAAAAATTAAAACAGCAAATAAAGTCCTTTTGCATAATAACCCACATAATCTAATTAATTGTTAACTCACCACTTTGCGTTTATTATTTTTACTTATTTTTTTTAACAACCGTCCGCGCTCATTTCGCCCGTGTTATAGTAGGTTTTGTCATACAAGCTGTGGACCTCTTTATACTCTTAGGGGGCGAATTTTGGGAAGTACTCTCTTAGTGCTCGCCTACGTCATAAAAGGAAACCTTGTGCACGCTCCTAGGCCCTGTAATTTCAGATGTGCGTTGATATGTCAGTCAGTTTAGATAATAATGTGCGTGATTACTTATTCCAAATGTAAATTATTAATGTAGGTCCGTAAAATGTAGCTGTAACTTGCGTCAATCAAACTCGTATTTTTTTACCAATTTGGTACAAAATATACGAGTCTGAAAACTTCGAATGGACAATTGCGGTTACTGGGCCTATTGGGAATATTATTTATTCTTAATAAGAATAGTCTTTAGGTAGATATATATGTATAGATATCTATACTAATATTATAAAGAGGAAAGATTTTGTATGTTTGTAATGAATAGGCTCAAAAAGTAATGGGCCGATTTAAAAAATTCTTTCACCAATAGAATGCTACGTTCTTCCAATTTGACATAGGCTACATTTCATTTTGAAAAAAAATAGGGATCCTTGGTAAAATTTGAACAATATAACCGAAGGTGTAGAAAAATGAAACTAAAAAAAGTGTTTTATATCCAAATTTCCAAAAATAAATAATTTTCTACCCCGTGCGAAGCCGGGACCGGCTGCTAGTCGGTTATAGTTTTCAGGTAGAGGGCGGAGTCTCGTCTTCGAAGAATCATTCATAAACGTTTATAACATCTATTAAAGGTCGCGACGAGCTCCCTATGATAACTTGCTTAGTAGACACAACCATATTAAATAGTGTTAGAAAATGGTCATTGCCGTTTATTACAAGTATGTAGGTATTTTAAGAATCAATGAGTCAGTACGACACAAGATATTATGTACTTTTAGCTCACAATGACTCAAGGAGTCTTAATAAAAATCTGTCCATGCAGCATTTCGGAATTTAGGCCGCAAAATTAAGGAGGAAGCTTTTTTTTTAAGTATTGAAGTACTTTGGTAAGTAATTAGTTCCTTTTTTATGAATCAACATATTCTTACACATGATTGCATAAGAGTATTTTAATGTAATTAATTTGAGAATCTATTGCCCTACAAAACTGATAGGTACTTACCTACAGAAACAATTACATAGACGTAACTCTATAACTGCCCCCGTAGACCTCGTAAGCGTATCCTTTCAGATCGCAGTACAAGGCATAATTTCTTAAAGTCAATCAATAAGTTGTCACTTCATTCATTGTATTTTTATAATAGTTTTACCATTCTCTTGTGTACTTGGTTACTGTTTGATCACAGCTACATGTGTTTTTCTTTCAATTTTCGCGATCAATTGTAAAGCTATTTTATCCACTCTTGTCTCGACTCTCGTCCACTCTATCCGTTAACATATTTATCACTCTTTTAGTCAAATGCTTTTTACTCCTCGCTATTACTTCATTCCCATATCCAGACCACCAATTTCCTTCTACTTTTTTATGTAATTGATACTACTATCAAATGTTTTTTCATTATGTAATTTTCGCACTTTATTCTTCGTCTTCTTTGTTGTAAAATATCTGTTTATACAAAGTCTTTACTTTTTACGCTTACTTTCTGTCTACAATCATCCTTCCGCAATGGAAAAGCTGCCCCACTTTAGGGTTCAAGAAGTCAAAGTCACATGAGTAAATTTTTTTTTTATTCATTTTTTCAATTCTTGCGATTTTACACTTCCCTTTTTAAATTTAAGGGAATCAATTCAGTTTGGATAGTGTTTCATCTACTTATAATCTTTATGAAACAAAAAAGCTTCTTCAAAAGCTCTATGTTTCAAAAAGAGTTGAACCTTCAATACAAGTTTAGTTCAATGATATGTGCAATCACGCTCGTTCGCCAGCCGAGCCTAGCGCTTCGTTTAATTGTATATATGCTGGTCCCGTTTTGTAATTTAATTACCCTTTGGCCTAAGCGAGAACGTCAATTATGCATCGTTCGACTCAACAAGTAGCGGGCTCGTGGCCACGTCCATAAGATGGGTACTTAATCCTTTATCTTTTTAATGATGAATACATTGAAAATGCGAAGGTCATGGACATTACTATCTTGTGTATATTTTAGAATAGATTGTAGATTAGTTCTGATTTATGAGTTTATATGTGGATGGATGGAGAGAGAGAGAGGGACGCCAAACACAAGATTGATGGATTGTGTGAAAAGTGATGTGAAAGAAAAGGGAGTTAGTGATAGCGTGATGAGTGACAGGACAGAATGGAAGAAAAAAAGCGCTGATCCCAAATAAAATAGGACAAGGGCAGGAAGATGATGATGATTTTAGATTCGTTCTGTAATATTAATGAAAGCTTATAGGATAGTAAGGATAAGGATATGTGATTTGATTTGAAGGTTGACAGGGAAGAATCAAAGATGAAAACGGTCTTGCTCTGACCCCAAGTAGCATGGGACAAAGTTAAATGATGGTATTGGTAAACTATTAAGTAAGATTTCATTTCGTTGTTATTAATTGATTAAGTATATAGTGTTGGTATTTTGTGGTATTGCATGGGTCAAACAAATAAAAACGGATTTGTTGCCTTCCATTTTAAGAGGCTTCATGAATACTGCACTCAATAAATTGAGTCAGCAGCAGGTCCGTAGCAGGTCAAAGTCCGCAGTTAATTTGATATTTGCTATATTATAAGGTCTGTCTTCGCTACTGCAGTACTTTATTACTCGTAAAATATTTTCCCGAATCTTCCTTTCCACAGAACACGTGTAATGAAAATTACGTTTTTTTTATTTTTGAATTGAGGGAACTCCTCAAACTTAGGCATACAAATATAACGATTTTCGTTAATAATACAAGCATCCGTGCACTTTGCCTATACGGTACCAATGGTACCATTGAATTGATCTGATGATGGAGCCGGAAGGAAGACAGTGGAACTCCGTAATCTACACTATACTAATAAAGGTAGAGGTAAAGTTTGTTTTTGTGTTTGTATGAGGTAATCTGTGGAAGTACTGGTCCGATTGCTAAAATTTTTACACCAATAGAAAGCTGTTGTATTCCTGAGTGACATAGGCTATATTTTATGTACACGGGCGAAGCTGCGGGCTAAAGCTAGTAAATAATAAACTATGTGACTAGGGGATAGTGTCTTTAAGTCACCAGCGGAATGCTGAATTCTGAACGAAAAGAAATTTTAATCCAGAAGGCCAGTGAGTTTTTTTTTATTAACTCCCGAGCTTTGCGAGGTAGTTGTTAAATATACCTCCCTGGACAGTGACTTGCTTTAGGACTGATGGTTGCATGAAAATATTTTTCTTGCGTCAAAAATGTCTTTTGTAGTCACATGGAATACGAACGTAACATTTTCTAATGTTTTTCTAGTATTTGGTAGCAAATGTATCGAATCTAAACTAAACTTCACTGAGGAAATTAACATTACAATAAAATTCTCAACTTCATTTTACCGAGATCGCGCCTGTTCTGTTTCAATGATTACAAATATTATCCAGTTCTGCAGATACTTCTAATACAAAACTAAACCGATTTTACATCAGAATAACGTTACAGTAGAAGTCAATTTGCGAGTAATTAAAAAAGCCCCTGAACTTCACTCAAAAAAAGTCCCGCCAGAAACCCTACAAAAGTTAATCGTGGGTAAAAGGACAAATTAAATCTTTTCATGTCTTTTCTGTGAAAAAAAGTCTTTGATAAATCTTTTGAAGAGAATTCTATAGACGCCCCTAGATATTGTAACTGATCCTATTGACATCTACTAATTTAAAAAAAATGATTACATTTTAATTTTCAATAATATGAATAAATGTACTTTGGAAAAAATTCTTCAGTGAAAAATAAGCAAAACTGCGTCGTTTTTTTTCAGAGAAAGTATATCTTCGTGAGTGTATTGAAAATTGAAACACGTGCAAAGTCACTGCAGCACTTGTTTGCAGCTCAAGTGAATTTAGAATCGGTGGCAATGACAAAGTTTCTCCATTTTTATCAAAATACTTTAATCCGCTCCTGTCGCCTTTTGGTACGCAATTTACTGTTTTCCTCATTAGCGAGGAAAAGCACACCAGCCCGTTGCCGTCACAATTGATTGTAATTATCGTATCAGACAGGGCGCTAAGCAACCCCCTCGTCTCGCTCGTCAACCCCCGTTTATTTATATCTACGTATGGCTATTGTAAAAACGTCGTTCGATACTTGTGTCACAACAGCAATCGGCTCCTAAACCTATCACATACCCGCAAAACGAGACACAATAGTAAAACAATAACAGCGCGATCTCATAGGACCGGTCGGGGATTCATGAAATACTTAATGCCGCGGCCACACACTCGACGAGTAGCATGGGAAGTAACGAGGAAAGGAGGCAGAGACATAGTGTAGCCACGTTACTCGTCATGCTCCTCGTCCTGCCCACTGCTCCCTATCTTGTCGGTCTTTGCGCGCGAGAGAGAGAGAGCAACATCGCGGCAAATCACGGCAGCGCGAGGAGCAGAGCGATGAGCAGCGCGAGGAGCATAGTTTGGCCGCAGCATAACACCGTTCAGGCGAATTCAGCCTCGGTCGTAATTACAAACTATCTTCATTTGTAGGTTAAGATCTAAATTACTTTTACGAGGCTACATAGTTTCTCGTTTTAATTCGATGAATATTAATGAAAACTTCAGAGATAGATAATAGAAGTCATCAATAAATGATAGCAAATCTTCGGGGAATTCTACAATCTCTTGTCTGGGAATTGTTTACCCTATTTCATAATATAACATCACGCTACGCTCCGAAAGGGTACGTAGATTTGAGCAGTTAACTCTGTTAGGCACGAGTACACCCTGATTTTAAAAACGAATGTGTAGTTTAAGTCATTATGAGCATTTTATAATCCTATGAACCTTACCATTGAAATTGCTCACGGTTTAAATTAACATCGGAGACTGGCCTTATCTAAACTTTTTTTTTTGGGAAAGTCTTCATGGATATCCTCCGCCCTGGGGTCTGGTCTCACAACCCCTCCACTTAGGTGTCTGTTAGACTCTTACTGACTAAAACCATCCCTGTGTTCTCTCGTATACTCTTTTGTGGCCTTACCTAACTTAGTGTATTTCATCCGCTGCAAAAAAGCAAGAAGTGTGATGGTAATTTCGTTAATTGTATTTGTTTTACTGAGGGTAGCAGTTTTTTATGCCACGTCTCTTAGTCATAGAATTCTATTTATAATCGTATAAATGTATTCGGTAGCGAAGGTCCGGGAAATGGTTTGAGATTGTTGCGGAAATGAGTTAGACAGCCGAACGGTTTTGTCCCAGACGTCGGAAACAGGAACCAGATATAATCACGTAACAACGAACAAATATAGCAATGTAAACAATAAGTATTTGGTAATGTTTAAGTTGACTCTGCTTAAAGTAGCATTCCGTTCATGGTAGTGACCGAGACTCGCTACCGCGACCGGACGCGCGACCCTCTGCTTAGTATGGATGTGTATAACCAGGCGACCGCGACTTGCGACATGGTCGCGGTCGAGGTTCGCGGTCGCTTAGAACCAAATGCTACCTTAAGGAAAATGATAAGTCATACGGGAGAAAAACTTTCGGTCACAATCTCACAACTTTATGTCGTCCTTAGTGGGAAATGAGAGAGCGTTCGCAGATACCACAGCGATGTAGGCAGATGGACAACGTAATAAGACAAATGTGTGTACACAATCATATTTTATGTTTAATTGCGAGAGATAACTAATGTGATTGACTGCTTGTCATTCATTTGTGTCAAAAAGTGTGTTGATGCGTTGGTGCTGTGGTGCGTGGTGGCGTGGCGGCTGGCAGCTCCGTCGGCGGCGCTCGCCGTCCACGCGACCGTTTGGCGCCGCCCCTGCACTGATAACCTCGGAACGTTGACCTCCTCACATTAGTGTGGACTAAACTCGCGTAACTCACATGCACTAAGCCCACTCCATATACCCTCTCTTCCATATCTTTTACACACTTTTAAACTCAACATAAAAATATTCTCAAATTATTCGCAGTGTTTCATAATAGATAAGAGTCACTTAACCAGTGTTATTTATTAAATTACGTATAAGAATAACAAACTAAGTGTAATAAATTAAGAATAATTATAGTTTTTTGCTGAACGTTGTCTACTATCTTGTGTCCCGGTTTCTGTATCCATAACGAAACGTTTATTATTACACATTGCAACTTCGCCATGTTGTTGGCTCCTTAGACAGTATTCCCCGACAAAAGTGTCGAAAGTAAGACCATTGCTTTTATCAATTAGGTACCTACCAAGACAGGAATTTGACCTAAACTCTCCACATGATAAATAATTTCATATGTCTATCATTAAGTAGGTACTTCAATAAATTCAATTTTGAGGTTTTGGCGCCAGTAACTAGTTGCAGGTGCAATCAATGGTATTTTTTAATTTGAATTCTAAATGCCAAAGTTTTGGGTACGCGGAGAAGTGTTAAGTATTAAAATTTCATCGCTTTTTCGGGTACACGGCATGATTTTTGCAGTGTGTAAGTTAGCACAGTTAATTCGCCGTGCGTAGACACGGTTGTCAGTGTTGTGAGCTTGTTAACGTAAAAGAGGCCTTAGGCCACGCATGGAGGTTTTGAGTTGAAATTACAACCATGTATTCAATTCTGCGGTCTTTTGTAGCTGTGAAAAAATCAATTAAAGTTAACGAAAAATAAAGAGGTCGGATCGTTTATGTCGCAAAAAAACGTAAAGGTATTTTAACACTCTCAAGGGAATCAAAACTCATAGGGTATTTACAATTGTCCTAGAACCCTGAAATTTGGCATGAGGCAAGGTTAAGCAAGCACTTGTGCTACACAAGTATGCGTAGGATAAAAGCTGAGAACTGTAAAGTGGTTACGTCACAAAAAAAATACATTTAGAATTCGGAAAAATCTTCGAGACTTTTAGGATTGGAACTATTTACATATTTAAGTTAGATAATACGAAACAATCAGTGCAGTCAGAATTAACACTTGTTTTTAAACTATTTACATAAGTTAGTTTGTACAAAACCCCTGCGGGCAGATCCGATTCCCACTTGTTTTTAATAGGTATTAGATATGTTAAAATTCAGTGGTTTATTAAAAAAATAGGATTGTCCCATAACGTCAGAACATTTTCGTTGTGGTTAAACATTATCCTATTCCCACCCACTTCCTTTAAGATTAAAAATGTTCTGACTTACATTACCTACCTACGTACTTGTCAATAACAATTTTATTGTGACGTTATTTTAGTAGAATTCTTAATTCCAGTAATCTACCGACCGATAGACATACTAGGTTAAGTGATAAAGTTTCTGGAAAACTTCACAGAGATTGAACTATTTTAAGGTATACCTAAAGCAGGAAATTAGACCGACGCATTAGATTACTGGAACGCGTGTCACATGGCCCGCATTAGGGGAACCGCAGACGGTATAACGAACATGTTACTTTCATTGGTTGTTATCCCGCATGCGGGGACTCCCTGCATGCTGTATACCGAACGAGTTAACGACGAATAACGAGTAATAAAAATACGCCATGACGCCTGATTTGTTGCGTAGTGTCGCGTGGCGTAGGACTAATGTAGCTCTGCAAGTTTAGCTACCCTATAAAAATGTATGGAGACCTACGTGCACAGATCAGCGTACGTGGCCCACGTGTGCTCGTTAAACTGCCGTCGTAGTTATAACAAACTAGTTAAATAGGATATTCAAAGTCCAATGTAGAAAAAAAACACTGATTCCGACTGTGCCCATTTTTATAACGATGGCAGTATACCTAGTTCACAATAATTATATTAATGAAGTTAGATGTGGCTTTTACTCGTATGTATAGGTACCTATCAGTCATTCGAAACTCACGTTCCGTTGTTGCGGTTTGTATGAAAAAGTCCTGAATTAAGGATAAATGAAATTAATGATTAAATACGAATAAAAAATATCCGCTAATGGGAAGGAAAGAAAGGAGGAAGGAAAGGAGTGCACATTAGCGGATTTTTTTTGTTAGGGTCAGTTTCATAAAATAGTAAAGGAAATTTTATAAAACAACAAAAATGAAATGATTGTATAATAAAAATTCTGTTGAATTGAATTCTTTATGAGGTAAAATTTTACAATTCTGATAATTGATAACTAAAGCGATAAGTAGACAATGTGTGAATCATTTTACGAGTCGCCATACAAAATTGATTGCGCGATATTAATTGTGCGCAAATAATATTATGAATTACCATTTCATGATCATTTTATGTTTATTATGAACTAGTATGATTAATATTATTATCCTAACAACGTTTGTTCTAAAGCAGTTTTTTTAGAACTGTAGGTAATATACACTGCTTTAATGGATAATGTTCATAAATTGATAGAAATATTATATTTAGTAAACAATATTATATGATACAATAGACTCTGTGCTCATCAACTAAGATAAAAAGTTATAATTATCTCGAGAATTATTTTTACCCCACGGTTGAGTGCGCTTGCGTGGGCTGATACGTTTCTCAGTAGGGTTAGGTTCAATTTAACTAGCTTGTGCCAGTGGCTTCGCCTGCCTGAAAGAAGAAAATTATCCCAAGGGAATATACAGCCGGGATGAAAAGTATCGTATGCGCTATTCCAGATTTCGGAGCACGATCAATACCATGTGGCAAATTGTATTTAAAGTATCGGATTTTACCTGATTTTAGCGGTTTGAGCGTGCGTAGAAACAAACGTACACATACAAAATTTTCACCTTTATTATATTAGTGTGATTAATAAGTAATTAGCTTTAATTTATAGTAGAAGTAATACACTACCATTTCATTTTAGGAAATAAAATAAATATACAGTAAATCATTGCATTGTGAATAAGAGGCGCAAAATATGATGTTATATTATATTTATCGCACTTTGTCTTTATATCTACAACATTGTTATTATATAGAGGCAAGAAGAAAAATAATGCTATAACACGTGACGTCACTAATGTTTTCAAGCTAAATACTATACGATACGTAAAGCCTGGCAGTCTAAAATAATACGGTAAAACTTATCAAATGAACTTGCCTACAATAAATGTGTTGTAGTCAGACGTAGGTATCATGTGCAGTTACCGTGCCGGGTTATCCACGACACTGCAGATGTATCTACAGACACTGTGTATGCACGCGCCGTATGGTGGCTTTTACATGTCAATATTTACAATTTTAATAACTTTCATACGTCAATATTTAAACTTAGGTTTATGACTAACCTTTTGTATTTCTACTTCAAAAATCTTCATAAAAATTTGTAATGAACAATTTCTGATTGTAATATTTTCCAAATTTCAGTGAGTTGAAGGAGAGTGTCTTCACCAAATTGGATTTGGTGGACTTCTTCAGCCTGGCTGACAATTCGTTGACTGAGATGCCGAGACATGTCCTCCAGCACCTACCCCACGTGAAGACTCTCGATCTCTGCCGAAATAAGATCACCAAGCTCACAGAAGATGACTTTAGGGTAAGGAAATATAATAATGTAACTGCCATATAAAAAATAACTCTCACCACCAGAATAATAATAGTAGCAGTCATTCATATTTTTATCTCAATTCTATAAATAGAAACATAATGTGTTGGCGATAGCCCCAAATGCAACAGCGTGTATTTGAAATTAATATGATTAGTGTGTTTTTGTTTACTGTTGCTACTCTCCAGTATAGCGCTTTCTTGACCCTATGCCAAGGCTTTCGAAGTTTTGGTGTATTATTAGCAAACAGATTCTCATTTAACAAACCCTTGCGTTACGCCTACATGAAAAGACTGTGATCTGGCAAAATTTTGACTTGAAAATGATAATTTCTTTTTTCTGTAAGAGGTGCAATGATAACAGACTCTGTAGTTGAGTTGGTGATTTCTTTATCTTTCTCCTTTTAAAGTCGCAATCGTTAGTAACCAATCACATACTCGGGACCGACACGGGTAATTTAATAAACATTTATAATTTCTTTTCAAAGGACATTCAAGAAGTGGAACACTTGCTGGTAGCAGATAATCAAATATCTAAAATCGAGAGGGACGCGGTGCCCAAAGCATTGAAGCACGTCCATCTTGGAATCAACAAGCTCAGTTCACTAAATGGAGCCCTAAGAGATCTGGATGACTTGGAATGGATATTCATTAACGCCAATAATTTAAAATCTATAGATAACGAATTACCAATCGTAAGTATACCAGTCAATAATATATTCACTGTTGAATATGTTATTCCCCAATTATTAATATTTAGATAAGATAGGAATTACCCTGACAATGTTTCTGTTTCAGAAAGCGAAGAGGATCGTCCTCATACATGCTGCGCACAATGAATTACAAAGCTTACCGAAAGATTTAAAACAAATGCCTTCGTTAGAGTCACTGTACTTCTATGGAAACAATATCAAGTTGTTGGATGGAGCACTG
This sequence comes from Mythimna separata, assembly GCA_030763345.1. Taxonomy (NCBI): domain Eukaryota; kingdom Metazoa; phylum Arthropoda; class Insecta; order Lepidoptera; family Noctuidae; genus Mythimna; species Mythimna separata. The sequence continues at coordinate 10,803,549 of CM061167.1, read as the reverse complement.
CAGAAATCTAGAAGATTAATGAGGATAGGACTCTCATTCAACAAAATAGAAAGCGTTAGTAATTTTAAGTGAAGGGTGTAAAATTCAGTAGTTGTAGTGTTGTTGACGGCTTTTCTTGGATTAATAGAAATTAAAAAATCATTTGTGCAGGAGAATCAAGTATCAGGCATCTCTCTTTGCCTAGCTAGCGTTATCCCATTTCATTTGGGGTCGATTCTCCTCGTCATTTTTCGCCAGACAGTTCGGTTCGGGGTCGTCGAGTCATTTACCTGGGACTTTGTTTAGAACATTGCTAACTACAGACATCCAAGTTAAAAGGACCGATTTTTTTTGGACCAATACAGACTTTCTCTTCATGTGACTAAACCGTTTAAATCCCGTCTCACTGAGTTTTTCTCGGATAGGGCGGGTAGTTGAAAGGCTCTGTAGTGACAACAACGTAGTGCAAGTAGCAAACATTTTTCCGCTGGATGATATTGATGAGGATATGCTAAAATTGTGTGAAAATCAGTCCTGGCATGGACAAGTTTTGAGTTTGATTGTGAATGGTGGTAACAATAGGCGAAGAACAAAAGATACAATGCATAATCTGTTTCAGAGGTGATATTATGAGAAAAGTGTGACTACTGAAATAAAGACTAATACAAAAATAGGGAAGCAGACGATGAGACGATATGTGATGCAAAATCTACTACAAAAAATTAATTGATCTAAATGAAAAATAAATGGGAAAGGAGAGAGTAATATTCTTCTCTTATATGTTACTATTTCATTTGTAATAGCCACTTTTATTATTTTAGTTGGCGGAGGATGAATTCACAGAAGCGGAGAAGCTGGCTGAACTAGATATTGCATACAATCAACTGAAGTCATTAAATGGTTCCCTAAGGAGTTTGAAATCGTTGCGATATTTAAATTTAACGCACAATTACATGACGGAATTTTCGCTGCAAGAAATTAAGGGCTTGAAAAGATTATCCGTGATTGATCTTTCTCACAATAGGATAAGTCTTATAACAGGAAACATGGAGGTAAATAATTTGCAAAACTTACCCGATGACCGTTATCATAATTAAATAATTATAATTTAACCTTTCTATATGAATTCATTACAGAACTTAGTGGATGTCGAAACCCGCGTCCTGGAGCTAAGGTTGGATCATAATCGCATCCTTAGCTTGGGAGGCGCACTGATGGGTCTGCATGGCCTCTTGAGACTCAATCTAAGCAATAATCTTCTTCAACAAATTTCGCCAGATGACCTGATTGGCTTGGAAGATCTAAGATTACTCGATGTATCCCATAACCATATAACAACACTAGAAGAAACATCCAAGGTTTGTTTAATTAATGGAGCAATGACAATGTACCTGTTACGCCTGGCAAGCTTTTGCGAATCATTGTCGACGTTAATTAGAAATTATAAAAGCTGTAGCGATGTATCTACTTCACCTAAATTTTATATATCTATACAAAAATAACGTGTGTTGTCTTTGTTTTCAGACATTCTTGCCATCACTTGAGGAATTGATAGCCCATCATAACAATATCACTCTGCTTGATAAAGATTTCCATGGGTTGCCATCCCTGTGTATAGCTGATCTTTCGTTCAATCAAATCAAGAGCGTTAATTATGACGTTGTATCAAAATCCCGATGTACTATTAATGGAGTTCCTAGCGTTTTAAAGATATACCTTCAAGGTACGTATGGCTTTTCGTAGAATAAGAATTTTATCAATAACAATATGTGACAAAAGAATATGACTAATAAAATATTAATTATGATAACTGTATGTTCTATATATCTTGCATTTAATGCTGACGGCGGAAAAAGCAAAGCGAATTTAACTGGAACTGTTATTAAAGTTAGCAATCTGTAGTTGTATATAATTGCCATTACGAATGAGTAAGCTTTTGCGAATTTATCTCCTTTATTTCGGCTCACTTGTACCACAATTCACTAAAAAATATGCTTAAAAAGCTTCTTTCTATTCTTTTGCATCATTTTCTGTCAGAGGTAGAATGATATTTGAAATATAGTTAGTGATAAACGCACTTAGTGTTGTATAATTTGTGGCTCAGGTGGGTCTTAGACCGTCTATTAATATAAGTGCAATGTGCTCATGCCTCGTGTGATTTGTATAGGCAAGCGAAAAATATTTGGTATCCCGTTGCCACTACAAGTATAGAATATTGCATTACAGATAACCCTGTCCTATGTGACGATCATCTGTACGAGCTGATCGTGGTGCTGGAGAGGCTGAACGCGCGCATCAACGGAGCGTCGACGTGCGTGGCGCTGCAGACCACAGACGCGGTGCCGCTGCGCGCGCTCAACGACGTGCTGCCGCAGGAGGCGCCGCCGGCCATCGTGGTGGCGGGCGCCGAGCGCGACGCCGCGCCGCCGCAGGTGCCGCAGCTGCTGTACCGGCGCGTCGGCGCGCTGTTCGGCCACGTGCTGCCCGAGCGCGAGGGCGGCCTGCCCGTCGTGGTCGAGCCGCCCGTCACGCTGCCCCCCGCCAACACTAACGTGGTGGTCAAGTGGCCCGACGAGCGGAGAGACGAGACGCACCCGCTAGTGGACCACCTGCGACTCCGCGACCTGAACGCCTCGCCGCAGTGAGCGCAGCAAGGGGCGCGCACGCCGATGACTACGAATCGATTGCTTCGCCTTAAAAATATACTGCCAATAATCTAGGCTAGGGCAGAGTGTCTTCTGGTCCGGTCGGGCGCATGTAAATTTTGAATTAGATAGATACCATCCCATTCTGTTAGGTCTGCGATGTAAATAGGACGATGCATTAGGTACACCAACACCGACAGTGTATTCTAAAATGATCCTATTCCGAAAACGTCGAGTAAATGTGTAATTTGACTTTAGTATGTAGCAAGTATTATCTGAATGGTTAAATTACAACGTAGCAAAATATTAGGGACGTGTAACGTGTATACTACATGTAACATAATTAACGCACATAGGTACTCTTGGGGGGTCATTATACTCATCATTATGAACAACTTTTACTATGGGAATAATCAGCTGTTCCATACATTTTGACGAAATAAGCCATCATAAATGTAGGAAACAGCTGATTATTTTTCTCGATTTCAGGTTTGGTCCCATAGTAAAAGTTGTTCATAATGATGATTACAATGACCCCCCAAAAGGATACCTACAGTGCGTTAATTATTTTAGATACATGTTGTATAAATTGGTTGAAAAGTGTTATTGCTAACGATTTTTTTCGAATTATATTGTAAAAACATTACCCACTTGTGAACAAAATTGTAGTGAGCATCACCCCTATTCACAGTTGCTAAAATATAATCCTACATGAATATATCTATTAATGTATGTGTACAAAATAACACTGGTTTTGTAAAAGGTTTTTGGATTTTTATACAAATGTTACTAACATACAAAAATTATGAAATTTTTACCTAAGTGTCTTTACCAAAGATAAAACAGTAGAAGTAAGTACCTAACTATAAAGATACGTAGCAATACTAGCAATTAAGTGTGGTGTATTCAATTGCAAGGTTTGTCACCCAAGCATAATCACTATGATCTTTGATTAGTCACAAAAGTAATCACCGATAGATCAGCTCGTGTCAATATCAACTTAAGATAAGTTCACTCGTTTGCAGATATAGTCCACAACCTCACTTCTTCACATGAAAGATCCGAGAGATTATAGCGCAATGCTTCGATCGATTAAAATTATGAAAACATAAGTACCACAGGATAAAATATGATTTTTAGACTGTGTAAGTACTATACAACAGATCTTAAATCATCTTAAGTTTCGTCTTTTCGGACAGACTGTGATGGTTTGCTAGTAGTATATGTGTAGGAACTTGACTCAAACTGAACCCGGGCTGATTTTACGATCATCTGATGGGTTTTGTCTGAAGAATAAAATATTGCCCTCAAACACATTTTTTATTCTTCACATAAAATATATTCGAGAACTGACAAATCTAATTTTATTTTAAATATATAAATAATCTAGTGATACCTTGGGACAAACCTTGGGCAATTATGAAAAGTACCTACAACATACGACAAAACCTTCATCCAAAGAATTTTGATAATGTATTATTTTTTCTATTATATTATTAGTAGAGATAGAAAGAAAAAATAATATTTTAATTACTCAGATACCCGCGAAACGAGACACAATAGTAAAACAATAACAACGCGGTCTTATAGGACCGGTTGGGGATTCAAACGTTAATAAGAATGTACCTAAGTACATGTGCTATAGGTATACATTTTGATATACAATATAGTTATTTATTTATTACTGAGAGAACGATTGCCTTGTAGACATTGTGTTTTTGTATTTTGTAACGTTTTACAATCTAGGGCCTTAGTAAGAAAATAATTACCAATATATAGATATGGTACTTGTCCCTAGCCATAGAGAGGCTTCCAAGTTTTTCGATAGTTCTGAAAAAAAAAACCTGAATAAACCAGTGTAATTATTGTAGCTGTCGGTATGTTTGGATGCGTGATATTGTGTGTGTGAAAGTCTAATCCAATCTTTGTTTTAGGTGTGGGACAAGAAGATATGCAAATAAAACAATCTACTATCATATTAAAATTTTACCACACTCCTAACTAAGATTGGATCGGACCACTTAAGTTAAATAAATTAGTTGACGATTTAAAAAATAACAAACATACTAAAAGCCTGTCAGCCAAAGTACATAGATTACTGTTCCTTCGAGCTTTCGAACGAAACTGTACCTAAGATAACTTATGTAATTAACTACTATAATTTGTTAAGAATTAGATATTTTGTTAGTGTAATTTAAATGTCGATTAACAATTACTAATAAAAGATATAAGGTGCTAACCACTTTTATTTATTTATTTATAGCACCTTTTATTATCTGTCTTAAATCAATTTGTCTACCATTTTCCTAAGTAGGTAGGAATTAGATGCAGCTGAATACTCAGTAAATCAAATAATAATAATTGCAATGGATTGACGACCTGTCTGAATTTCTTAGGTAACAGTGTAAGACTCGCGTCAGGTTCTATAGCTTCGACTTCGAAAAACTTAACAACAGCTTAATAAACGTAGATACATTCCGTGACTCGGCTGAGACTCGAAATGTAATGCATTGTCACCTATGCACAGACCGACCTGGGCCAGGGTTACTTAACCTTGAAGATAGAACCATGCAACTGTTAACAGTAAATTACGACCTGATTTTAATTAGGTACTCTCCTAAAAAAACATATTTGAGCACAGCTTAAACCCATTCGCCATTAGCTTAAATAGCCGTCATATTAGATTTTCGTTTCGCCGTTCGATAACTACACGGATCATTTTAATTATTGTCCAGATGAATAGCTTAGAAGTTAAGAAAGAAAAGATTGATATTCGCACACTCAATGGACACTACGTATTCCTTTCTTACGTAAAACCGAGGATGAGATTGGAAACGGCGAGAGATGTCGTGTTTCATCACACGACATCTCGCAGGTGTGGTGGAGGGTGTTTCGCAGGGATCGGTACTAGGGCCACCCTTGTGGAATATCAAGTACAACAAAGTGCAGCGTGGCGATTTCCCCAGCAGGGTCCTGCTGGTGAGAAACAATATTGCCTAGTAGGGTTCATGTACGAAACTTATATATTTTGTAACAAGACCTTGTAGGCGACATGAATGAATTAAATAAATAAATAAGTCGCACCGGCGGGTGGCCGAACTAGCGACGCACTGTGTGGCAACGTTTGTTGAGAGTATCCGACTGTTGGAACTCGAAGTGGCACTGCACAAGCAGTGCCGTAACTAGGGCGGTGCGAGCAGTGCCCAGGCACAGGGCGCAGACCCTGGAGGGGCGCAGAAATGACCAGACTAAGCCTGGTTAGAACATTTTCAGGGGCGCAGATTTGAAAGCTCGCACCGGGTGCATAAAAGGCTAGTTACGGCACTGTGCACAAGTCCGAAGCCATGTGCGTTTATTGCCCGCGAAACGCGCTACCACCCAAATAATGGTAGGAGGTGTTTACATCGGCTTCGGGTCGACAGTGACATTCAGATGGTGTGGAAATACCACGCGATCTCCCACGGCGTGGCGAGCCTCCTTGTGAGTCTACCACACTGTTGCCTACCACCATGGGATCTGGAAGCAACAGTCCTTTCATGCATGCACATTGTGCACATTTTAGATGATTCAAATTTTCCCGTCCAAAAATGTTTTCATAATAATTTATAGGAGAAGGACAGAGTCAGTCTTAAAACACCTTTTAATGAAACCGTACTGATTTATGGAAGATGGAAAGTCACGTAACGTATAATGTAAACGAATGATTAAAGAAAATGATAAAGAAGTCTACATTATCATCATCATCTGCCTAGCCTTTTTCCCAACTATATTGGGGTCGGCTTCCAGTCAAGCTGGTTTAGCTGAATACCAGTATTTTACGAGGAGCGGCTGCCTACCAGACCTCCACAACCCATTAACTGGGGTAACACGGTACTTCATGGCAAGACTGGAGTCAGATTTAGATACTGGCTTCTGACTATCCGTAACGACTGCCAAAGATCTCCAAATGACCTGCTTTCCGAGGCACGGAGGAAACTCGTTATGTTAAGATGGTCACCCATCCACAGACCAACCTAGGCAAGCGTTGCTTAACCTTAAATATCGACCCGTGCGGCTTTTTACTATCTAGCCACGAGCTCCTCGTTAAAGAAGTCTACAACAACTTGCAAAGCGTTTAAGATACAGTACGGTCGTTAAAAGTTGGTGAGTCTGAAGTTACGCTCTACGAATGTTTCGCTTGAAAAACGCTAAAATTCGCAGAGCCTAACTTCACACTCGCCAACTTATAACGGCCGTAATGTAAAAAAGATTCTTTCCCCTTGACCACTAAGAATCAAATATGAGCTACAGACTAGGGTTTATTTATTTAATACTTTTTGCAAAAAAAGTGGAGAATAAATTTGTGTTGAAAGATACACAAAATAGAATCCAGATACAAAACAATAAAAATAGTTAATAGTTTATTATTAAATATAATATATGCGATATAACTTGTGATATAACTCGTCAGCTAATCATCAATTGAGATGAATACTTAATATTTGCAAGTTTGTTCCAGAAGACACTATAGGTCTTGTTTTCCATTTACATACAGGTATAGAAGATTTTTGAAATTGTTATTATACATATTCTGTGCTTGCAAAGTGCCTTAGTCTAAACTTTGAGCTAGCTAATGTAATCTTGGCTACGACAGGGTAAAACTCGATGACCAGGAAGGTAAATTGCGGCTGCTGCTATACGAGTAGGTACATACAGGGTGTTTGGTGCATCGTGCACCAAATTGAAATGGTCGATTGGAGGGGTCATCTGCTATCCTTTCAGACCCTTAAACACTATCTATGTCCTTTGGATTTTTTTCATCGACAATTCAGTATTTTTTGAAAAATAGACCCGAATTATACATTCAAATACAAATATTAAAAAAATTACAAGACATAGAGCCTAAATTTTAATTTTATTTAGACATATATTGTATAAAGGTACTTTTAAATACAAAATTGGTGTTATTAGCTTTCTAGATTTTAAAAAATGTAATCGCAAAGTTTCGGACCTAAATTAAAGCTGTTCATGTTACGGCTATTTACCTACATGGCTGCAAAAAATGAACCAAATGAGACTGGGACCTTCAAACTTTCTTAATAATTCTCTAGTCTTTCCTCTTGCTAGTGATGTGCCTCATGCCATAAAAATCTTATTACAACTTTGTGAAATCGCTAGTTTTGTGAAACGTGTCGCATAAAATTAACATTCAAAATTATGATATGAAAAACTATTTTTGCTTAAATGGTACCTGAAACACTATTTAATCTGTTAAATCACTCATATAAAGTAAAACCTGCTTCGTATATTTCTTTTCGTGGCTTTTACTTGAAATAAAAGAAAAGAAAAACAACTTTTACAATAATTCATAATTTTTACAAAAACTGCTCAAATTTTGACTTCTGTTGCAAATGCAGGACCGACACCTGTTTCGTATTTCGACACTCAGTTTTTCTAGGTCTATACTTGTACGAAGGGTCCGACCTGCCCAAGAGCTGGTATACGCCACGGAGCTTCCAACTAGGAAATTACTAGTTCAAAGCATTGGAACGGCTTTCAATACAAATAAAGAGGGAAACGACTTCGTACAACAACTGTGTGTCGAAATACAAAATTAAAATCTCGATGAAATCAAAAAACACTAAAATGTTGATGAAAAAAATTCTACAGGGCAAGGTTAGTGTTTAAGAGTCTGAAAGGATAGCAGATGACAGCTCCAGTCGACCATATCAACTTGGCACACGATGCACCGAACATCCTGTATAGTGGCGATGCATAATGACATTAGAAATGGAGTAGCACTCATCTTTTGGCAAGTAAAACTGACTGAACTGACCTCTAGAGCTAAGAAACAAAGAATTACATAGGTCACTATTTCCAATCTGTTCACGTCTAGGGCCACCCTTTGCTTTTTCAAGGGGAACACGTGGTGCAAGCCACAACGTTAGAACGTCGATTCTAACTAAATAATGGTCAGAAGACCCATATCGGTATAGACACTGGGACGTGCGTGAATTTCCTATAGAATTTGTATACAAATAAAATAGGCTTGACTTTAGTTTCGGGTCGCAGGATTTGGGGACTGAAAATGGTCAAAACTGGTAGGGCTTGGGTTCCCGATTATAACAATACCACTCTTTTCACAAGGTAATGCCTAATTTTCGAAAAATTTACGAAATAAATTTCTAACCTCAAATTCGATAAACTGTAAAACGGAATGTTAAAATGGGCACTTGACAACCAACTACTGTCACAATTTATTACCTGTAGTGTAAAATATCGTGCTACATCGGTAGAACGGAACGTAAAAAAAAAATAAAGTCAACATTTTGTGTCTGTGTCACTGTCATTCGTTTCGGTCATTCATTCAATTTTATTTTGATTCATTCCGTTCCTCTTCAAGTTGTATGTATTTGTTGTTTACTTTTATATCATCCTAGATATCCTGTTTAGCAGAAAGTCGTATAATCATACTAATTATATGTGAGTAAGACTTAGGGGCACCCCGACTCGGACAGGTTAGGTTAGAACGAGGTGCCAGGGTCGTAGTGAGCGAGCGAAGCGAGCGAACACAGACCCTGGCACCTCGTTCGTGGTTATTTTTTTATAAACCACCCAGAAGTAGGAGCCCCGCGAAGCGGGGCTCCGGCGACTACGTCTTTTAAACAATTTTTGAGGTTTTTGAGGTTAGGTTACAAAAGATCGTTTTTCTCGGAAAAGGTGAGTTACCTTTTAATGGGAGTGGTACTGGAGGGGAAGGGGGACTCCCCCCTCCCCCGCCGACTACCAACCCCCTACTCCTGCGACCCGATTCTAAAGTTATAACATTTTTGAGGTTAGGTTACAAAAGATCGTTTTTCTCGGAAACGGTGAGTTACCTTTTCATGGGAGTGGTACTAGGGGGGAGGGGGGACTCCCCCCTCCCCCCCCTCCGACTACCAACCCCCTACTCCTGCGACCCGATTCTAAAGTTATACCTTTTTAATCTATATTATCCGAGACAGACTATTCTGATTATATTCAAGTGTCCGTCTATTCCACGTGGATTATGAATATCGATTTTTCTTGGTTTCTTTAAACCTCTTCTTTTTATAACAGTAATCAAATTAATTGTTACACCCAAAAGTGTGTGTCACCAACCAAACCAACAACACACCATCAAGTAGTGCGGAATAAGTTCCGCCCCATTCATGAATCCCCGACCGGTCTCATTGGATTGCGCTGTTATTGTTTTACTATTGTGTCTCGTTTCGCGGGTATTGATAGCTGGGCTCACCCGCTCACGCAAACTCTCCGGTTCCAGCTTCAGCTTCAGCAAGCCCAAGTCGTCGACGGCGCGTATTGTTCCACGCAAGCCTCAAACAGATATCAGCAAACTGTAGGGACCCAGCAGGGCCGAAGCCTACTGGGACTCTGGGTTGAACCAAAAAGAAACCTAGAACCCTGGGATAAGGGCAAAGAAGGAACAGGAGTGGGTTTTAGTCAGGTCTGTCATGATTTGGCCTTCCATTCCACCCAGAGCAGTCAGCACCAAGAAAAGTCATTTTGATATCTTATTATATATTATTTATTATGAAAAAAGGTCCTGAGATACCTACTAATTGAACTTTTTCTTTTAATTCATGAATCCCTGACCGGTCTCATACTAACGCGCTGTTATTGTCTTACTATTGTCTCGTTTCACAGGTATATGATAGGTTAATTAAAAAAAAATGTATTTCATTTTTTTTTATTAATAGAAAAAGGTAAACTTCTTCTACATATTTAGTAGCTTACACATGTCATATTTTCTTTTGATATCACCCTCAATAAAAAAAATCTAGGTAAAACCTCCAGGTACCGGGCTAGAGGACGCATCACTTTTCTATTAGATGTAATTAGACACCTCAGCCCAGAACAAAAAGAAGCAGAATTATTGACTGGGTAGCTCTACAAGGTTCCTTGTTCTAGAAACTAAAAAATATTTAGAGATTATTTTTTTCCATTACGGTTATTTTTTTTATTAGGTAATATTACTTCAAACGATCGACCAATATAAGTAAGTACAAAATATTGAGTATAGAATTCGAATAATAAAACGTTGGGGAGACTCCTAAAGTGTACGTACAGAGAAAACGACAATAACGCTTTTTACACTGCTCCGCTGTGCAGACTAAGCCTTATAGGCCTAGTTTACTGCAGACGCCGTGATAAAATGGACATTACCCTAGACTAGTGGCGCCACTACGTACTATCATCCAACTGTCAACTGTATGTCAAAGCAAAATGACAGCTTATCGATCCAAAACACAACCTATCGTTCTCTCACTTTTTCGTTCGGAAAACGACAAGAACAGATAGTTTTGTAACCATAGACAAACGTCAAATAATCACGGAAATCAAAGTAACTATTAAACAGATACTGTTCATGTTATTTCCATTCGTTTAGGTTTTAGTTTAGTGCTTACTGAATCCAATTATTACTTACTTAAAATAAATCCTATCTATAAACAGATATGTGGGGAATTCTGTCCTGTGTCCTGTTTTGTCTATGCTAATTGATATAATCTGTACCCATACAATGAAATAAAAGACCACAATTGACTTTCTTGTTGCGTTGTGCGGACTTGTGCGAATACTGCGAAATAGTCACAATAGTGCCAGCCCGTTGCCCAGTACGGAAGTGTGTCGGTCTCGGTCCGCCGGGAGACCCAACACCCGCTCTGAATAGTCATCAAAATGGACTCTAAGGTAAATTTCATCACCTAGAATCAGTGCGTGTGTTACATTTACGACATGGTGCCACCGCAGGCCTACCCTCATTACTCAATACTGTGAACAGCCAACAGTTTGGTTCAGCATAATGACGAACGAACAGAGATTGACTTTGTACGATGGTTCCTACGACTCTTTTCCGGACAGTTTGTTCGATCTCTGTATGGATTTCATAGTGGTGAATCTTAACACTATTACCAATTTCGACCCTGAAACCCGATGGCGTCGACTGAAAGACGACGTTATATTACCCGCAGAGATATGCGAGAAATTCATCCGTGCATATCAAAAGAAATACCGTATAAATGATAATATTGCGAATATGTTTCGCGATAAATTCCGGACCCGGTTAAATGTTGTAAAACTGAGAAACTCCCGCATCACTGACGAAGGACTGCGCTGCATGATGGGGCATAAACCTTTCGAAGTGGAATTAAATCAATGCGAATATCTGTCACATTCATCTTTGGAAATTATTAGCATGCACAGCGAGAACTTGCTCTCCTTAAAGTTTGGGCCGTTGACCTATGTATTTCCTCAAGATGATAGCTTCTATAGGCAGAGGGGTTACATCATCCATGCCCCAAACCTCAAGAGACTCACAATCCAACGTCGAGGCCTCGCAATATTTCCACTGCTCTTACTAAAGCCGCTCCAGCATTTGACTCATCTAGACCTCTCCGAGTGTACATCAGCTGGCTCCATTTGGGCACTGACAGAAATGACCAACCTGCGATTCCTTGTACTGCACGCTGTACCTGGGACTAAGGATCTCATTGATTGGATTTCACAAATGCGCTATTTGAGGCACTTGGATATATCACAGTCAAACGAGAGACATGGAAAGTATTTTACTCCAAATGAAGTTTTGACCCAGCTAATTGAGAACTTACACCAGTTGGAGTCATTGGATATATCTGGTACAAATCTAGCGGGCACTGGAGCTGCAGCAGTGTCTACTATGAACCAAGGATCCAGTTCAGATAGTATGGAGTGTGAGGTGCGCTGTGATATTCCTGGACTGGTGAGCCGCGTCAACCACCCGCTGGAGTTCCTCGGTTTATATGGCACTCATCATGGAGCCTGCAAAAGGCATGACATACCAGCCAAAGTGGTAAGTGTCTTTATCTTGCCTTTTCTTTTTATAAGTTTTTCTGACATGTTGCTGAATGGAGAACAACAAGCTGACTGCCCATTACATGGTAAGTTGTCACCATCACTTCTAGAAATCTCAAGAACATAAAGTATTGCCGATGCCCTGCCATTCCCGAGCCTCAAAATGCCACATATCAGGACTAGTCTGAAATATGTATTATATTGTAGGTGGCCAGGGCGTACCTTGGACAGGTTATTTCTGGTCATTATTTAGGAGTGTAGCTGGACATACATTGAGTTGCAGTTACCTTGTGTCTCATCTGATTACCTGTACATGTTGGGCAAACACATTGCAGTGGGTAGATACAATGCCGTGGAAATTTGTATTGTGGTAGGTAGATCTTCTTGAAAGCAGCTCCTATATAAAGGTCTTTCAGGTATATGACTAATTCTAGGCCAATTGAATGGTCTGCATTATAGCTACTACAGACAGACATTAGAAATTCTGTAAAAATGGGTTCTATGGCCGTTGCATTGTGGCATGTGGCACTTTACGTGCCTATAAAAAAGTAAGTCTTAAAGTTTGAGCAGATGTATCGTGTCTCAAGCTCCAAGGACTGAGGTTTAACATTATTGATCTTTGATTAATAATGCAAAGTTACCAAAGACATAGTAGTATCAAGATTAACAAAACTGTACCTACTGTTGAAACCCTGGGGCCTGGAATTAAGGCAAAGAAGAAACAGGAGTTGGATTTATTCAGAAGCTTGACACACCCTCTTGCTTTGCCTATAACGGGAGAATAATTTGTACCTATAGTTTTCTAAAAACTATTTATTTAAACTTTATGTACAATAGTGGTACATAGGCGGACTTATTGCAACAAGGTATTCTCTACCAGTCAACCTTTGGGTTAAAAAAACAACATGTGGTAGGTTAGCACAATAAAAAACAACAAATATTAACTTGAAAAAAATAAATAAAATAAGTTGATCTCGTAACAAAAGATGCATTCTCAAAATAAAGGAAACAAAGTAGATTGATGTCTATATATGGACCTCAAAAAAACTAAATTCGCATCCTATTTTATAGTTACTTTCAATACTCATATCTCGGTTCCAACTGTTTTTGGTTTCATGAATTAAAAAGTAACACCTGATGCCATATACCTAAGAGTTGAATGATTTAGACTATTTCAACAGGTGGTTGTAAAATTCACATAAGTTATTACAACAACATAAGACACCTAAAAATTATTTATTTATTTAAACTTCATGTACAATAGTGGTACATAGGCGGACTTAATGCAACAAGGTATTCTCTACCAATAAACCTTTGGGTAAAACAACAGGTTTAAAAACAACAGGTGGTAGGTTAGCAGTACAAAAATATAACATAATAGCTTCCGCCCGCGACTTTGTCCGCGTTTTCAAGAATCGGGATAAAAGGTAGCCTATGTTCTTTTCCATGTCAAAGGCCATATGCATGTCAAATTTCATCCAAATCCGTTCAGCCATTTTTGCGTAATTATGTAACAAACATCCACACTTTAACATTTGTAATATTAGTTAGGATAACTCAAACAAAATAAATAAGTTATTATACCACAAAACCAAAGAATTATAGTCCAAGTGGGTATCATCCTATTTTAGAGTGGCATAACTAAATAGCAGAACAAATTTAATCATAGTACTATTAATCCTTGTGTCGATATCCACCTAAAATTACAGTCAGTCAGATCAACAAGTAAACCAACACCAATAAGTTTTGTTACACACAGTGCGTGTATCACCTTTTACGTTATTACCTTTAGTTCATCATCATCAGCTACCTAGCCTTTTGCCAACTATATTGGGGTTGGCTTCCAGTCAAGCCAGATTTAGCTGGATAGCAATACTTATTTTACGAGGAGCGGCTGCCTACCTGACCTCCACAACTCGTTAACTGGGGTAGCATGGTACTTCATGGCAAGACTGGAATCAGATTTACTGGCTTCTGACTATCCTTAAAGACTGAATTACCTTTAGTTTATCTGTTTCCTAAATCCCATTGTTTTGCCACTGGAATGGCATTTGGTTTACCACAATCTTGATAAGTATGTTAACAGTTGCATGTCAATATGCCTAGTCAGGTGCAGTGGTCAAATTAGCAGGAAATATAAAAGTCCTGTTACTTTATAATATGCACATTATAAATAACTTGATATAAATAATACTCATGACATGATGCTTCAAACACGCCTACCATCTAATATTATTTACCTTAACACCTATAGAATCAGTAATTCTGGTAGGGTACAACGGGATTATATCCAAAATAAACAGTAGGTATTAACTACCAAACATATTTTAAAACTTGAGCCTGGTTGGATCATTTCTGCACCCAGGGTCTACACACCCTGTGATCAGGCATCACTTGCACTAGCCTAGTTACTGCACTGTTTATATTACATATAGCTAACTAAAACATTCTTCAAGCAATTACTGCCTTAAAAGTTGGAGAGAACCTCCACAAAGAGAACAAAATTAGGCTTGTACTTAATTTTTAATTAAATAACTTCTTTTCATTTGTAATTACAGAATGAGGAATTGTTGTTGTTACTGTCATTCTAATGACAACAACTCAGTTTGGAAAGGAAATCAAGCCATTGTAACTTCCTATGAAATTCTATGTTTTAATTACTCAGATACCCGCGAAACGAGACACAATAGTAAAACAATAACAGCGCGGTCTCATAGGACCGGTCGGGGATTCAAACGCTAATGTTGTAATTGAGGACTTTCATTGTTCCGTATACTGGACAAGTTTATAGGAATATGTTTATGAATAATAGGTACTTCTGTTATTTTTTTTATTACATTCTTATCATTTTCCTCTTAAACAAGTGTATGGACTTAATAGCCACTTCCGACTCTATTGTTTTATTAATAGGTATTTTAATGTTATCTTATACAATAATATTATCAAACAACTAGCATAATAACAAAATAGTTGTGACCTAATATGGTATGCTGTTCTTTGTGTGAGCTACTTTAACACCATCCATTCACCATTGCCCACAAATGATAGTTATGAATCAAGTCGCCATATACTTACCTAGTTTGTTAAAATATAACTGAAAAAGAACATAAAAATAAGAGAAAAGAAAGAAAATCGATTCATTTCCGCTAAATGACGCAATCTTAAGATTTACTTACAAATAGAAGAGATATAAACGGATTCATGAATAATATAATGTATGTAACAATATAATTATATTTACATAATATCGGTTAATGTCATCTAACTAAGATATCTGCATCCGCAGCACATGAATATATTTTTTTTCTGACGCATTTTACAAAAAAAAAAACAAATTTTTTGTGTAAATCTTCTCGTCATCTTTGTTGAAAACAAAATGGGCGAGCTGCTGTTACCTTTATATTATAGTAGGCCTTTAAGGCATTCTATTGCTGCAATACCTACACCTTATTTTAAATTCCAATCGCAGCAGAAAAATAAGGCGGATTACGCGTCTATGCCCACATGAAAGTTAGAAATTACCACATGGGATACTTAATACTGGGGATAGGGACACACTACAATTAAATAATGGTTTATTCGTTTGCCTAATTTCAACCAAATTATTTTTATGGTCGAGACAAGATTGATTAAGGAACTTCCTATCATAGATTTTGAGACACTTATTTCAATTTTAGACTCGTCTTTGCCCACATGAAAGTTAGAAATTACAACATGGGATACTGAATACCGGGGACAGGGACACACTACAATTAAATAACGGTTTATTCGTTTGCCTAATTTCAACCAAATTATTTTTGTGGTCGAGACGAGATGGATCTACGAACATCCTATCACAGAATTTCGAGATACTTATTGCAATTTTGGACTAGGTACTTTCTTTTTAGCTCAGAAGAAATAGGTGACACTTTCTGAACTCTATAGCTTTTTACCGAAGTTACCCATAATGGAAACAAAGTGGACTCAATCATTACGATACACAGAAATGCCTATAGGTATTGCATAATTTTAATTACTTCGAGTTTAATGGTATTTTCTGACCATTAACTGACGTTTCTGGTCTTAACAATGAAGTGCATTCAAAATTATTGTAACTTTCTACGATGCCGATGATGGCAAAGTAGTCAAATCATGCTTTAGCATTTTTCATTATGACATAATATGTCAATTATTCAAGTGGACAATCTTTTTTAACTTTTATATTTGCCATCGTGAGGAAAGGATTAGTCTATCTCTTCTGTCCTTTGCCCGGGATACACCTGCCAGTATGGTTGCCATAGCTTCAAACCGTAAAGCCGGACAAACCAACCAGTTTAGCCGGACATGATTAAAAAGGACGAAAATTTTTGTTTGACGTCGCACACGGCAATTTTACTTATAGGTACATCATCATCATCGTCTGCCTAGCCTTTTCCCACTATATTGGGGTCGGCTTCCAGTCAAGCCGGATTTAGCTGAATACCAGTATTTTACGAGGAGCGGCTGCCTACCAGACCTCCACAACCCATTAACTGGGGTAACACGGTACGTCATAGCAAGACTGGAGTCAGATTTACTGGCTTCTGACTATCCGTAACGACTGCCAAAGATCAACAAATGACAACCGGGACCTACGGCTTAACATGCTTTCCGAGGCACGGAGGAAACTCGTTATGTTAAGATGGTCACCCATCTACAGACCAACCTTGGCAAGCGTTGCTTAACCTTGAAGATTGACCCGTGCGGCTGTTATTATCTAGCCACGAGCTCCTCGTATTAAATCCAATTTTACTCAACTTATACATTACAAGTACCTAATTGCTGATCTGCAAACGCTTGCAATTGCAAGACCACATGAAAAACCTAACAAAAGTCGCACAGGCCTTACTCCGACCATTTTGGCCGGGCACACAATCAAAAAGCCTGACCATGTCCGGCTTTATCCAGACGCCTGGCAACGCTACCTGCCAGCCTACCTTTCAATCTTTTACTTATTTTGGTCAAAGAAAACAAATAACAATAAACTAAACAAATAACAAAATATAATTGTTATTTAGGCTATGCAGACCGTAGGATCAATTATGTGAAACGCACACTGCACACAAAGGACATAACAAATCGATTGATCTTTGTTTACCCACCATAAATCAGAATTTCTGTATTTGAAACTATAGTTCAAATATAGAAATTCTTTGAAATAAAAAAATGTATTATTTAATTGTAATTATGAATTATGAGAAAGTTAAATTTCTATTACAAACTGTACTTTTTTCGGCTGTTTGATAATTCAAATTGTAGAAAAATATTACGCTCCCACTGGAGCAAAAACAACTTAACATACGTGGCGCTAAAGTTCATATTTGATTACTAGAAATGGATTGAAATTATCTCAAAAACGGGCCGTTTGAGAAAGTGCAATAATCATGGCAGTTTAGGTGTGTCGGGTTAGTCAACTCTGTGTCCAAGCGCGTATTTTGCATATGGTAAATCGCTACAGGTACCACATATGTGTCCTATATGGGTATTACCTAGGTGTGTTTTGATGAAAATCTACATTGATTTGGTTTTGAGAACACTGGTAGAATAATTACAGGCAGATGAGACATTTCAGGGATTATCTGTTTTCTGGAATGGCAGCGGCTAAGGCAACTTCCAACTCTTCATACTTAAGTAGTGGTGACCACTTATCATTTGGTGGGTCGTGGGTTTTATCATCCAGGATCATTTTTAATTTATGTATGAGTTAATTAACACTTTGTCACCTTTCCATTAGATCACTGGCGATGCCAACGAAGAACAGATCCTTACGGCTGCTCGGGCTTACATGGAGAGGCCAGTGATGTTGACCCGGGTCCTCAACGACCTGTATTATCTGTTCCGCTATGAGAACAATGCGTACGTCGGCCGCGCCCTGTGCGTCGTACTTGATGCTATGGATCAGCACGTTATGGAGAAGCACATTCAGATCTCCGGAAGGTAAGTAACATCTAGGGATTTAGAATATTTTTTTAAGGTGGCATTCCATTCCGCAAATTTCAAATATTCGAAAGTTTTTTTGCAATTTGCAGCTCCTTATCGAATAGTATGTGTACAAAAATTATATTTACGGCATCGACATTCGACATGTACGTGTTTACACAACTATATTCATTAAAACCATGATCATAACTATCTAACTTAAAAAAGAACTAAAATATGCCTTTGGAGCTGCAAGTTTGCAAAAATCTATCCAAAATTTGAATTTCTTGGGCTGCCTTGGAGCGATCACCATAAGAAACCGCACAATAATGTCAATATGGACGTTAGGTTTAATTTGGAGAGTATACGTAGTTTTAATTTAAAAAAAAATGATTTTTCTTCACAACCTTCTGCGTTAGTTTTCAAGTTTTCAAAAAATTATTTGTTGAAAAAGTCAATAATTTTATTTGCGAAAATAACTTCTCGATTAAAAATTTAATTTTAACGTTTTCAACTAATCTTATCGCCGCCGTTGGCGTTGGTACGATTAAAACGTCAACCCTAGAATAGCTAGGCCATCAAAGGAACGGAAATAAACCGTTTTCCAATAACACTGCTTGCTTTAGATAGATTTGTCTCAAAGATTAGTCTGGTCTGCAATTTCCTGACTCTTAAGTTTTAATACTTGATTAACAGCAAAGAAAATCGTAGTTGTTAGGATCCTATTAACTGCCATCTTATGAATAACCTAGGTTTTACAGCGTAATCACGCGTCGGCGAAAATATACGCCTATTTATATTTTTGTCCATAATATTTTGGACATAATTTACTTGACGATATAAACGCTATCACAGAAGGCGAAATTATAAAAGCATTAAGCCATCTCGGAAGACAGACACGAATAACTTGACGTGAATTTTCGTGTAACCATCACATAAAGGTTCCTCCATACTAAGTTTTGTGCACTTTTTAGTGCCACCCTGTTCTACATCGTAAAGGGGAAAGAAAAAGATCGGATTGGCATCAAGATGAAGAGGCGCATAATCACCGCGCTGCTAGATGGCATGGAGGCCCATCTCGGAGACGACACCATGATGAGGAATGGTTGTCTCACTCTGTGCCAGTTCAAGATCCCGTCTGACGTGGTAAGTGTAACTGTTAGTGATATGCGACCGTATAATATGGCACTTCGGGTTTTAGGATACGTGGTTTTCTAGCATCAGAATCATTCATACCTTTGTGATGTTTCGTGACACCATCATTTGCCATTCTCAACTAAGATAAGTCGCAGCCGAATATTAAATGCAAGACTGCCTGTCTGACCTGATATTAGGTCCTGAGTAACTGAAAGTACCTCAATTATCAGATTTATAAGCTACTTAATACCTTTCGTTGTAGCCTCTGTATTGAACGCGATGTGCCATTTTAACAGTAGAGTTTGAATTCATCATATCGATTCTTCATTTATTCTTGTGCTGAGAAACAAAACATGTGTTAGATTTTGCCTTGCCCTACCTTCTCTTTCTTGTGGTAAAAACGGTCGATTTTAGTTAATAATTCAATGCAGCATTGAAGTTTTCTTATTGGCGATATAGTAAATGAAGAATCTAGATCACTCTTTTGCATTAATAATATGAACGTTTCGGGCAGACGGTATTCTATAGTAGAAATAGCTGACCCGGCAGACATTTTTCTGCTATGTAAATTATCAAAGAAAAATGTGGAAGGATATAGGAGTTGGCGGTAGGAGCGTAAAAATAACTTACGAACTATGCTCAAATCGACCAAATATGCGCAATAAAATCAACAGTCTTTTACGCCATTTCGGAGGAGTTCAATAATAACATTGACACGAGATTTTTATATAATTATTAGATTTTACCCGCGACGTCGTTTCCGTCAACGCCACCCTAAGAACCTTCTCCTGACAATAACAAACACAACAAAAATATAATTATACTCCGTTTGTTTAGGTAGTTAACTAAAGGTAAACAGTCTTGGTATGTCTTTTTATATTAAAGAGGTCGTATAAAATATACACAAAGTTTATTTAAATATAGTTTATTAGTTAACATCGATTTAGGTAAATACCTATTTGCAAAGATTTTTACATACAATTTATAGACAACTTTAAGACAAAAAGACATGCCAAGATTGTTTACCTTTAGTTAACTACCTAAACCGACGGAGTATAGCAAAGTCAATCCAGCTGTTCACGCGTGTTGCCGTACCAAGAGACATGGGGGTTAATTTTTATATATATTAATTAGCAAAGGGTAGTAATAAAAGCTCCGACAAAAAAAGAAGAATTACCCTTACTCAAAATATTAAATCTACTGCCTAAAATACTAACTTTCCGACTACTTTTGTCCGAATAAAAATGACGAAACGACCGAATGAGATACTGAAATCTTCGAAAAATAAACTTGACTGTTTATTGCTATAATACTTTTCTACCGGCATAAATTACGTTCTACCGAAAACTATGCTTTGTAATTTTTATCTATATTTGCCAACTATTAATTCATAAATTACCTTTCAAATTTCATAGACTGTGGTGCTATTTTAACTGTAACACTATACTATAAATATTATTGTGAGTGGTTATACACAAACTTATAAAAAATATAAAAATGTACTTGTACAATAACTTTTGCTTGTATCATATATCATGAATTTTACTTACTACGGGTATGCTTGTGTATCGGTAAGTAGTACCTATTTCAGGCGTTAAAATGTTAGAACAGTCGTATTTATGCTTTAATGTAAAACCACGTAGACTTTGGTTTCCTAGAATATTTACGATTCGAAAAATTGATTAAAAGGCGTAGTCGACGGAGCCCCGCTGCGCGGGGCTCCTACTTCTGGGTGGTTTTAAAAAAAATAACCTCGAAGGAGGTGACGGGGTCTGTGTTCGCTCGCTTCGCTCGCTCACTACGACCCCGCCACCTCCTTCTAACCTAACCTGTCCGAGTCGGGTTGCCCCCAAGTCTTGAGCTGGCTTCGCTCGCTCTTGCATCTTAAGTTATCCTAGCAACCGAAGAAAAACGGAATGAATCAGAATAAAAATGTAGTTTTAATAGGTAGTAAAAAATGTCTAAACCCGATCTCACGGGCCTAACAGTTAAGGTATTTTCATTATTATTGAGAGTTAAAAAATAAATTTGATAACCAACAATAGAAATTAAAACAGTTCATGTAAGTTGTAAAAATATGATTATTTTGACAAAACCTCTGTTGTCGGTAACTTAGTAATTTTGTCGGAGGTTCAGTATTCCATTCGGAAGTTTAGTTTTGTTATTCGACAACTCATTTTTTTAGGAGGAGAACAAGTAATTTGAACATGCTCTAATTTGTTGTTGAATTAGGTATTTTTTTTCGGTAATATTTTGGGTTTTTTGTCGGTAATTAATTATAACGCTGGTTAATTAGAATAATAGTCGGCCACAGATCGCTGGAGATTAATTTGTTTTTCGGAACCATTATTATTTCCCATTAGCAAAATCAAACCAGCCATTCATGCGTGATGCCGTGACAAGGGAAATAGGGATATATAGATTAGTAAACTATCTGAGAAAATAACAATGTTTTTTCTTGCCCAAAAATACGATGCTTTCTGATCAAGTTAAATTTTCTGATCTTGAATCAAGTTTGTGAGACTAGGCAGATTTTATTATCCTAATCAATTATCGCATTTTCCTCTATATACGGGTAGTATTGGCAATATTTCTAATTTCAACATTGCTATCCTGTAAGGTGGTATGAAAACTTAGTTGAACTGAATTTGCATGTTGGTATTACGAAACGACATATTACGAAAGCTACCGAGCCTCGCAAATGGACATGCAATTTTCACGTAATAATTTCCATCGGGCCATTTCGGAGAAGTCCCGGGATCCGCTCGGGCTCAAGGCTGAAGCCCCGCGCCCGCGCCCCCCACGCACTCCCCCCCTCCCGCCCTGTTGCACCGGCGGGCGGTAACTAACCGCCCAGCATTGATTTATTGCGCTACCTCCGACATTTTCATCACAGTTAAAGTTCATCTGAATCGTTGAATGAATAACTGAGTTTTAAACTTAGTTATTACCTATGCTCATTCTTTCTGAACTCATGCATGATGCATGTCTCGGCATAGACTTCTTTCTAACTAAATCGACTTTAGAAAATAGTCTTGAACTTTCTCCAGTTTTTTCAATGAAACTGACCATTTACCATTGTAAACTGAAATGGCTGGTGATGCAGGTGTAATGTTTTCAAAGTTACCGATTATTATCGGTATCAATCCAAAAAATCTTAAAACAAAAATTGACATAAATTTCATTACTCTAATGCAAAAAAAAATAAGGGCCTAGCCCATTACGAGCAGTATGCGTGAGATGAAAGCGCATTAAGTAATGCAACTTTCTAATCAACTGATAAGAGGCCCTGCCACGAGGTCTTAACGCGGTCCATTTTATGATCGAAACTGAATTTTTAAGGGGTTGGAGCCATAGAATGCTCCACTTCTATATCTCTCGCTCGCATGACTAATATTTGAACAATTAAAATTTTAATTATGTTAAGGCCTGGTAAAGTCCAACATTTTGTTTCCTTCAAGATTTATTTAATCTCAATTTTTCAATTGACAATTCGAAGTAAACACCTAGTCAAGTTACTTGGATGCGAAAATTTTACAAGTTTTACTCCCATTCAGTAACAGGAACTTAGTCCAACTTTACTAAGCAACATTTTGTTTTCAGTTGTTCGAGTACGAACGTGTGGTACAGATTCTTTTAAACGGGGTTGCCGATGTAAATCAAGAGGGTTTCGTTCAGCGTATCGCCATCTACTTATTAAACTCGCTGGCTTGTCAGGTTGATGGCAAGCAAAAGACTTTCCTCGGCAATCAAGGAGCCATTGGCGTAAGTACCTTTTTTGTTTGTAGTTTGTTTTTCCTTAACAGGTGGTCTTCGTCTTCTATAGCCTCATGTATTCGGGGTCGGCGGAATATTTCTTCTACTTCTTATTCTAGCTATATTTGCCGTTTTCTTTTCTAGCCCCTTCATTTTTTCCTTTCACCCTTCACAAAACTTGAAAAATAACTTTCGTTATAAATAAAACTTGAACTTAAAGTTAGGCTGCAACAGGTTGTTATATTAATTGTAACACAAAAACACAGGTTCAGGATGTTTGTAGATTTTATTGTACAAAAAATAATGGTAATTGAAAGAACTCAAAGCCTGAATAGACTCGATATTTGTTTTGTTAACTTTTATCGAAAATATTTTTGAGTCCTTAACTTTTGACTCAATGCTCTCGATGCAATATTTTTTCATTAGGTACTTGTACTAAATACAAGCGAAGCCTTTCTACTTAGCGACAAAATTTTATACTTATTGAAATACATATGATTATTATTTTTAAAGCAGCTATAATTTGCAGCTTGTAACTAAGTCGCTGCACTTTAACAAAAAAACCATGTGACTAAAAATAAGATTTATGAAGAAATATAATTTATATAAGTATCATTATGTCAAAAAAAATTATAAAGACATTGAATTTATATATCTAAATCCCATTAACTTAACCGAAATGTCTTAGGTTTTGAGTCACTTTCATTACACTTTGTATATCTAATTTTATTTTGGTAAGATAACTTCTTACAAACATACAATTCTTGCGACAGTTACATTGCTTGCGATCTCGAGATGAACATCATGGCCTATTTCTATTCAAGTATGATATAAAAGAGCTGCAGTCTGATCTGCACTAGTTACGCTCAATTGCAGGAAGCGACGCTACAGCCGCTCTATAGGCCATCAGTTAACACTGCTACTTGACGACTGCCCTTTATGCAACGCTCTAAGGCGTTGGGAAGAATTTTATTGTTCATTAATTGTAATAACAAGAATCTGCACTAACAACTAATATGATATATTACTAATACTATATACGATTGTAATAGTAAATGTCGACTAAAACACTAACTCGCTATGCGCAAAACCTAATGCAGCGCTCGCTCTTGCAATTTCTATTTTTTTTTTATGTTACTTTAACTTATTTGGCCTTAGCTTTACAAACTCAGAGCGATTCATTAGCTTTAATCATCACATAACTTCTAAACGGTCCACTAGAAAGTTTTCACATTGACAATTTTACAATGATAACCTGTCAATGTGATAATTTCTTAATAATGATTAACGTTAATGGACATTAAGGGACGCTAATGAATGACCCTGAGTGCCAGCGTAAGTGCAATTAAATTTCTTTGTTCTAAATGAACATTGAACGATAGTCCAGCAAGTTTATCTGAAACGCACAAATATCGGAATCATGATGTCCGCACCAAAATGGCGTCCAGATCGGAATATACCTATAGCCTAGATGTAGGTTGGGCGGCTGTCGACGTGGCAGGATACCTAGGGAGTTGCGCCGGTGTTATTGATTTATGCATTTCATCGGCCCCGCGCCCCGCACCCCGCGCGGTGCGAGCCCCGTGGTAGCTTGACCCACCCAACGCGACTGCGCTCGGAAAATTTGAAATCTCGACATGCTAGTTATACCTACATGTTACATGTGTGGGATGAGAGCCACCAGATCGCTGCATCGATCCGTCTAGGCCCAAATTAACACTGCTTTATGCGCGCCTACCTATGATTCGTTTCAGATTTGAATTGGATTGAGATTGATGTATGCAGTTGCTAACGTAATACACTATGCAATTATGCGATTGCCTGGCCACTCGATGCTAAATAGCTGTTGCAAGAATTAGAATTAGGAGGGGGATTTTCAAATATATTCTTGGTGATCAAAGATTCATGATGATGATAATTTTCGTAAGGGGTTACAGGATGTAGAGATTTATTATTATTATACTTTTAGGCAGCTGTAAGGATGAGGTTTCGAAAGACTAGCGTCTGTAAATAATATGCTTCGCGATATTTTCATTTTGTACTTATGACAAATATAGTAGTTATTTATTATGTTAGAGGTTGATAGTCTTGTTATTTTAGGGCGTGTCAGCGCATGGTATCTGTATCGATATTGTAGGTTCGCCGAACACAGGGTGGATGCTATGTATCCAGTTACCGGTAATTAGGTTGACCTAATTAGTCTTCTAGATGTTTGGCTCTTTGTAGAGAAAGCGAGTTGCTTACCTGATTGCACATGCTCCTTGCTCCTTCAATCGAATATCTCTCAGGAGATAATGCCAGCGATTTGGCTCCGCAATGACTTTGCGATTGTGTATTGAGAAAGCCATTTGCGATTATTTGCGTGCAACTAAAATGAGTGAAACGATCTGTAAACGATAATATTTCCATGCCCTTTAAATTGGTCGGGTTTACACAAAAAATATAAAATTTTTCCTCAAACATTTAAATGAGAAAATGCCTTACATTTGTACGATTTCTCCCGAAAGTTATGAATTGCGAATATTGTGACTGCTTGCTAAAAGGACCTGTTTGTTTATTTAGCCTTTGTGTAAAGTTTTCTTTGTCTTAGTTACCCTTGAAAACAACTTTCCTCTTTCTTATGAACACCTCGGAGAAACCTTAATCAGAAACAAAACATGGTTTTTAAAGCTTTTGTAATGCGTTCACGGGTTAATTAACCCTTTTGTTTACATAAGAAACCATAAATATGCAAGGGAAATAAAAAACATCTTTCTCTCATTCTTTTCTGTTTTTTATTTGATTGTTTTATTTTTTATTGTTGTTTTTCCCTATGAGATACGAAATCTCGTTTTGAAAGCTTAGAACCGACTGTATTTACACTTGTCCTGATAGCAAAAAAGATATTAGTTGATAATTATTTGTAATTTTTACTAAATGGTGTGAATCGTGAATGTTAATTAAAAAAAATAATTAAATAACGGATAGAAATTAGGAAAGCTATAGCAGATAGAAATTAAGATCCTATCAAGCATGTCGTTTGTTACGACAATCTGCAGAAAAAATAATTTATCGAATCCTACAATATTTTTATCAGGAGTACAATTTATTTAGAAGTTTGAAAGATTGAAAGTGGCACCACTGACTGAAAAGTTGAAGTAGAATCGTTTGTCTTGGTATGGTCATGTAAAAAGGAAAGATGAAACGCATGTCACTTAAAAAAATAGTTTAAGTGAAATAAACTATAATTATATACATTACTAGAAATAAAAGAGTTATAAGCTCACATGTATATGGATGGAGAGGAAGAATTACCAAACAAAAGATGCTGGGTTTTATGAGGAGGGAGTTATTAATGTCAAAATCATTCGATTACGAATGAGGGAAGGTGATTTTGGCTACAGTCATAAGTAATAAATAACCTTTCGTAATTCAAGAAATATTTGTACGACAAATGGCCCTTAATTACCTAACTATAAATAGGTAATTAAAATGTGACAATATATAATTATATTTTATTACTCGTAACTGTACAGCTTCGTCTCTTTCGACTTTGACTCGTGATGGTTATTAAAACTGATGAACTTCACTGCTTACTATCAGGCGGGATTGCAGTCAAGCACTAGTTTACGTTAAATATATACAAAAAACATAATAATACGCATCCGAAGTCCTCAGCAACACAGCACGTGGCACGTTGCACAGTCTTAATCAGGAAGAGGCTCCATGATAGCAATTGTTCTAATAGAAAGCGATCATCGCTCGTTTGTGCTGCTTCAAAGGTAGGTCTCGAGGACCATCGTACCAGTTTCAGCACACTTATCCAATATATCAGTATGCACTCCAGCGCATCCGCTGGGTAGCGTGATCGCTTTGATTAGCACTTGCTCTCATATGCATAGGGGCCAGTTAAAGCGTTAGGTATGACTAAACATCCTCTGCAACATTGTCGTTGTAAAAATTTATATAAAGTTAAGTGATTTTTATTTGTGGTGGGATGTGACGAATTAGTGGTATTGATTTGGTTAGTAAAGTAAACTTCTATCCGATAGCCTTAAAATTATATTTAAAAATATAATAATTACCTTTTCCTTTTTTTTGGTGGTAATGTTACGAATTAGTGGTAGGTTCTTCAGCGTAGTACGGTATAGGTACGTTTTGCCCAACAGCCTACACATTATCTAAAAATAATGTGGAAATAAATTCGTGTGTACGAATTCAGAGTTCAAGTTTCATAATCACTTTTCTTAGATTAAATATCTAATTGTTATTACTTAGGGCACGCTATAGTCATAGATAGCTATAAGTCCCGTCTTTGAGGATTGGCGCGAAAGACGTCCACCTTCCGCATGACGCAGGTCTTCACAAGACATGGTAAGTTCGAGAGGTTCTTGCGCCTGATTCATGCGGAAGAAACACCTGGGTGTCACTATTGTGCGTACCGTCAGGTGGAGATGGTGGAATATACGGTGGAGGTGTACCCCCTTTGGGCGGAGCACCGCCGTGTCCTCACGCGTGCGACCAGCGGCAACGAACTCTTGCGCTGAGTCCTAGTACAGGCTAGCATAGTTAGGAGCAAAGAGGAATAGCAAGTGGACGCCTCCTTCTGCGAAGCATTAAATAAGTTGACGAAGTAGGTGGCGACCCCACGCGAGAGGAAACGGACATCCTCTATCTACCGTACGCGTGGACTTGTGGGCCATGAACAAGTTACTCTGGACCAAGCCCGCGCCTCAAAGATATTTCTGTAAATACAGCAGGGGTGAAGCCTACCGTGGTCATGGGTTTACTTCCGAAAGGTAAACACGTGGTCCTAGAAAGGAAAGGTAAAGAAAAAACTTAGGTGTGGTTTTAATCACTAAAAAGTCTGGCACTTCTTCAGTCTCTTATCGCTCAACCCTACAGCGAGAGAAGGAAGTTATTAGATTTAGATGATTTCCCACCTAAAAACAAGTTTTATTGCTAAACGTTTAATGTACCTAAATTTTTGTCGAATATAATTGATACATGTTGTAGTTGACAACCGATATGAAACTGCGCAGTTCGACCACTCCCCACAGGCGTGTGTTTGAAGGCTTGTTTTTGTGGAAATTGCAACTATGTATGATTCAGTTATTCAATCCTTTGTCTGATGGCTGAATTTAATGAATAGCAATTTCGTGGATTTGCTATTCATTATATTCAGTCAATCAGATCGTGTTGTCGTTAGGTAAACATGTATGAGGCGACAAGATCCATAAATTTCAGCGCTCCATTTTGAAACTTTCCATAAGGTTTGTTTACATATTTCAATTCTGAATACTGCGGTTTTTCTTACATTTTCCTCATTCTTAATGTGTTTAAAAAGTAGTTTTTTGAACATTTATTATAACAAAGAAACAAGTCTTCAGAAAGGCTCGGTAAATATTATTTCCGGTCTTTTTCCTTTGAAAATTAAGCTTTATAATTACACCTATCTAGAAAAAGGCACGATTCAGCTTTTAAGTTTACAAAAAAACATAGAATTGAGTTATTAAAACAAAATAATGTCAAGAAATTAGCTCGAAGCTTCATAATTGCGTTGCAGTAGCAATCGATGCGGTTCATGGAAATACTCGCTTCACGTTACATTTTTAATGAACTTCGCCGTTTCAGTGCAAAATGGCGATGTCGGTTTATATTGAAGTGGTTATTTAGTACTTGACATAAAAGGTTTCGGAAATACAGACCTTACAAGATAATAGCCACGCCCGCATTCTCCGAAGGGATAGGAATGGGAAACCGACACCCACAATGCACATAATGGTTGGGCAGAGGGGGGAGTTCTTGTAACCTATGTTCCTGTAATTTACTAGTTCACAAGGTCGCTTTCAGCAGGGCATATGATTTAGATAGCGACCTAATAGTCGTGGCGACATAATGATTACCTTCGTCTAATTTTATTCAGGAGACATGTACGGTTACAGACGATTGGCGCCACGTACCTGCCCACACGAAAATAATACCTTAAGGAAGCACCCTTAAGATATTAATTTTTGTGTGGGATGTTCTGGAAGGTGAAATCGAGACACGTGTAAAAAGACAATAATAGAACGTTATTGACATTATTTAGGCGTTGTAAGAGGATTGATACCTGAGGCCATTTGTTTTGAATATCACGTTTGTAGAAGACGTGCCACGTGCCTGTTAGTTTTACTTGAAAATAAGTCTAGAAAAACTAAGTGGGTTCTAAATTAATAAATTCACGTGAAGCAGTCAGTCGCTCTACCTTGCTGACTGGCTACCTTTCCTAAGAAAACAACCTCAACTTTCCACAGATTTTTCACATTAAAGATAAGACACGTGCCAATACAGAATTCTTGGAAAATAATCTTGATGCTTTAAAATAGCCTTCAGGAGAAGAAACATTTCTTTTATTATGTCTGGTGGATCCTGTGGGCAGTCAGGCATACTACCTACATCTACATTTATTTATAAACGAAGATATGATCCGTGATATTTAATGTTATTTTTCTTAGAAAATTGTGTGAGAGTACAGAAGTTACCTTTTAATGAAAATAGTCTTTTCTACTAAGAGCTACTTTAATAACATCCTGGGAGGCAGTCATGTACCTAGACTACTTTTTTAATTGGATAGAATCGTTCGTTTTCTTTTACACGCAATAAGCAAAAAGCTAGTTTATTAATGTAAGTTCATTAATTTGTATCTGTATCGAGAACTTTTTTTTGTTTTCGTGGGGAAACCTTCAAATGGCGCCCGGGCTTTAGGTATAAGTCCAGGGAGTGTGGGATTCTTACTTCGCTATAACCACCTTGGTGATCATTATCAGCACATATAAGGAACGCCGTTTAGCTCTTAAAAGAATATTCCAGAACCTGTGCAACGCCTGTTAGAGCACATCCCTGAAGCTGTATCGAGTACCTAGAATATTAAATCAGCAAGGGTCACAAAAACAAGTTTACAATATTTGAACATTTATGAATGCGGTTACTGCCGTCACGTTGCTTTAGTTATTCAGAATACCAAATGTGTTTTTCCGCACCTTTTTGCTTTTTAATGTTTTTATGCAAGAGCTAAGAGCCACGTTTCTGATACAGCTTTCAGAATTTATAATGTAGTGTTTGAAAATAGCCCCCACTGAAGGATACCTATCGTTTTGTTTACTAGTTAGCATTTTCACGTAAATGTAAACTTATTTTGTTTGGAGTGTGACGTGTTACGACAAAATGAAAATATGTATAGCTTTCATGCTGAATGTAATACGGAATTCTTCTAGGTTTTCGTGAAGTTAATAGAAAGCTACTAAAGCTTTTGGCGTTCTCGGTTTAGGCCTTTAGGGTAATAAAAAAAAATCAATTCTTCGTAAAATAAAACACTTGTGTTTACTTTTGGAGATTTGACTTTATTATTTTATTTAAGTGCTTTAACATAAATGAACACATTTGTATAAATACAAAATAAAATAGATTACTTATAACTTAACACACTTTATAACTATGTTCTGGGTCTGTTCTTCAAAGCAAACTTAACCATTCTTTTTACGTACAATTAAGCTTGTTATTTATTAAGTCTAGATTATCGGAATACGCCTACCAGTAGGTTGACAAGATTATCTCGTTGGTTTCCTTAAATATTACCACGGCATCAGACTTGCTTCCGTTCAGTTCCTGACGGAGGCTTACCTCCTGAAAACATAGGCATATCTCGTATCATTCGAGATTGTAAGGAAGAAGGCGTATCACAATAGATGTTGTATTGTTTCAGAAAATGCTGAACTTGATCTCTGACCGCTTGGAGCGCCGTATCTGCGACGACGTGCTAGAAGTAGCCTGGTCCACCATGTGGAACGTAACTGATGAGACTCCACAGAACTGCCAGCGCTTCCTGGAGAACCGTGGCATGGAATACTTCCTCGCTTGTCTTAAGGTAACCTTGTGTTTCATCAAACGTTTGTTCGAGCCATGGTGTAGTTGGCAATCTTCAGTTAAAGCCCTCAGTCCATTCATACTAATGAGCTGCCTTTATTTTCAGACTTTCCCTGACAAGGAGGAGTTACTCCGCAACATGATGGGTCTCTTGGGAAACGTGGCTGAAGTGTCACTGCTGCGTCCGCAATTGATGAACAAGCTCTTCCTGGCCGTCTTCTTTGAGCTGCTCGACTCCTGCAGCGACGGCATAGAGGTAAGGACCTACTTTCGATGTATCCTCTTCACAGATATTTTCTCTTACTGCTAGCAGAGGGAGACTTTAGCTTTAGGTTTGTACTATTTAGTACAGGAGTTCGACATTATTACTGCCCCAACGCGTCAAGATAGACCTTCACTTAAACTTTAAACCTTCACTTATATATGTTATGCTACTGATACTTAGTACTTCAACTCTCTCGGTCCGTATGATGGATTACAGCTAATGTTACCAGGTCCAGTGTGGAAAATTTGCGGTCGGAAGGTAAAAGACATCGGGAATTTAGTTTTAGATTTCTGCAATATACCGAACGGCTAAAATAAGGGCTTCGTAACTATTCTTGTTTCTCTAAGGTTCTATTTTTTTAATGAGTAAACTTTAGTGCTACAATTTAAAATTTGAAGGGTCAGGTTTCTTTTGTGTTTAACTATCAGACGCTAAAAGAAGATACGAGTATTTTGCCTCTTGTTGCCTAGTAGGACAAATACTTAAAATGTGCTTTTCCGCACACAATGTGCCAATCCGCACTGGACCCGTGTGGTAAATTACTGGCTATTACCTCTCCTAGGGGGAAGCCTGAGTCCCAACAGTGGGAACACAGACTGATAAGGCTAATGATAAGGTTTACTTTCATTGATAAACACAAACCGTCTTAAACTCACCGGACTCATGATAGATATTCTTTTAACTTTCTTTTCGTGTCTTGAAGACGGATTTTAACCCATTCCTCGACAATCCCGCGATCATTTTAAAGTTATTTCTTTAAAATGATGGCACGGGTGGCAAGGGCTCAGTGTAGACTGAGTTCGGATGTCTTCAAATGATATACATACAATTCGTCCACTATAAGTTGGCGAGTGTGAAGTTAGGCTCTGCGAATTTTGGCGCTTGAAATATCGTACAAAAATAAAGGTTTTAAAAAAATTTAATGCCAATAACTGTTTTTAACAGCAATAAGAACTGCAAATTGCATTTTTTTTTTTAAACTTTATTTTTGTACGATATTTCAAGCGCCGAAATTCACAGAGCCTAACTTCACACTCGCCAGCTTATAGTGGACGAACTGTAGGTTTGGTTGAACCTATACTTACGTGTACCTAACTACTGCGACGACATAGACGCAGATTGTTGAGAGGATTTTGTTCGGATCTACGAGGTAAAAAGAATGAACCCTCTGGACGAACTTCCTGGTAAATCCCAAAAAAAATGCATGCATTCGTTGGAGTTTCCACACCTAGTACATGGAATAAGCCAGAGTAAGATCAGAGTTACGATTGTAAACTCTAACTGGACCGGTTTTTTACAGACCAAACTTTCGAGGATCTACTTACGATTTGCCGGATTGTAGGGCTTACGCATTAAGGGTCATAGCTAACAACAGCCAATGGGTCTGTATCTATTTAAAAATTAAACCTGCACTCATACTCCTAACTTACGTGCTAAATTCAAAATTGGTAATATTTGAATGTCTTCTACAAAAAATCCAATCCTATCCTAACTTTACCCTTACTCTAATTTGTGAAGACAGTTAAAATATTTGTTTTTTTTTTTATAGGTATATCAATATAATTTAATAAAAATAAAGCCTTTATTTAGAATACCTAATAGGGGTTATAATTTACTTTTCTGGGATTGAAAGAATATCGTAAAGCAGTGTCTGTTTGTAATATCAAAAGATTTGTTTTTCTACTAAATACATATAAAGTTATTCGATACCTATTACTAAAACATTTTTGGTCTGTGTTTTTTGGGTAATCTTCGAAACGGCTGGAACGATTTTGGGCCTTCTAAATAACGCATCATTCTTTTAGTTCCTCATAGCAGTTGGAAACGAGCGAAGTGAGCTCTAGGGAAGATTCAAATGACACCAATTAGACGTAGATTGAGCGAGTGAACATACGAATATTTTATCAAACACTTTGCTCATACGGTTCAAAACCTTCACTGCCATTTTTTTGCATTTTATATGCATAAAAATGGTCAAGTGGGAGTCAGACTGGTGAACTGAAGGTTTGTAAGTATTATACAAATAGTTCAGTTCTAGAATTGAGTCTCAGATTTCCGAATCGCAAAAAAGTAATTTTCTTGTAAACATAATAATACGTTTATAACGAGTATCGGTTATTTTGAAATAATCTGAATAAATATTGAATTAAAACATTTATCCCTTGAAACTTAAAAAAAAACATTAGTGTCACCTGTATGCTGAGTCCCGTGAAACTGCTTCCTTCGGGCACCAACTCCACTTAAGGTAAGCCCTAGAACAAAGGTCTTCAACCTTCAAAAAATGGTCTAGAAACAACTTCGGAATCTACGCTATTAGTAAAATCAATAAAAAGTTTTTTTTTTTTGTTATAATTTCTAATAAATTAAAGATATTAAGAATTCGTTTCCAAAGTACAGCTGAAACGCAGACCGTGTGTTGAGAACCTTTGTCCTAGACTAAACCATTATTCGAGTCATACATTCATTTTACCTTGTGCATCATAAAATCGAGACGTATGGAAGGTAATCAACCGATATGGGAGCAGTCAGCAACAGGTAAGAGGCCGCCGTTTAGGGAACCAAAGAGCTACGCTAGCTGTAGGTAAGTAGGTACTGAAAAAAAACATGACTTCATAATGTAATTTTTATCGTCTGTTTTATAAACCCGGAGACTAAAATGACATTTCAACACAAGAGAACTGGCGTCATTTCTATAGTAAATTTGACATTACTTGTGTCAATTTAGTCTCCGGGTTTATAGAACAGACGATAAAGCGCAATCCGGTTTTGCTAAGAAAAATAAACGGCCTATGAAAAAAAATAACAGTTCAGTGCCTGGGGCCTTAAAATCGTCAAAACCTCGATTTTTTTTTTTATTTTAGATGAAAGTTTATCTATTAAAAAAATGAGACCATATAAATAATTCCAGGTAAAAAACCCTGGTACTCGATTAAAATGTGGTGTGCCGCGTTTAACAAAATCGGCTTTTATAGTCACGATTGGAAATAATGATGGAAAACATGTTTTTTTTTTGTGGGTTTATTTATGCCTCATGCCTAAGTCAAATCATTTCAACTAAATCATTTACAAGGATCTTTTGAATTATTAAGAAGTCACCAAGTAAGAAAAATGTGCAAATAGTTTCAATTGCACATTCCAAAGTGTAGATATCTACGAGTATGTGTAATATTATCAGCAACATTTCACTGCAACTCATGCTGCTATTGTACGTACATAAAAAAAGTGACTAGCGAGCCACTCACGGTTTTCAAACCAACGGCGAATGCAGACACTACAAGTCTCGCGATTTTATTATTGTAAGCTTCTCGATAAAATGTCTACAGAACAGTAATACGCATCTCAATGACATTATTTGTTATTGTCTGTCTTGTTATCATGTTTCGTCTAGAATTTAGTTAAATAGGGAAAATACGTACAAAAAGACATTTATTTATATTCGAAATTGAAAAAGACATACCGTCTTTTTCAAATTCGAATTGAACTATCACGTACTCCGAGCGGTGTATACCAACCTGTAAAAGTGATAGCGTTAGGGGACCCCGCAAATTCAATTTTCCAGTTTTTATCATTTTGACGTAATAAAACTCCGTTATAACCAGTGATAGGAATAGGTAAGGAGTAATAGATAAGGTAGGTTTGCCTAAACTTTGAAGAACAGAGACAAGAAACGGAGACCTCCTTAGAACTTAGTTTTTTCGAGACTCCCGAAATTTCGAGACAACACTTAAAAATACATTTAAAAAATGTTTTTATTTGAAATTAGTAATTCGTCTATATTTAAGAAACGTTTGCGACTATCATAATAAATAACATACACAGTCGTTACAACAAAAATTTTTTTTTGGAGACGTTTTGTAAATGACTTGTTGATGGTAATAGGTATTACTTATTCCAAATAACATTTTATTTAAATGTATTTAAGTGTTGTCTCGAAATTTCGGGACAGATGTCTCGGAAAAAATTAAGTCCTAAGGGAGTCTCCGTTTCTTGGCTCTGTTCTTCGAAGTTTAGGCAAATAGGCACTACCTATTCCTATCACTGGTTATAACTCCACAACTTTTTTGCGGAGGCGAAGGTGGATGCGAAGATACAATTTATTTTGTAACTTCCGCAGTAACGAACGCAGTAGCACCCCCTATAATAGTTAATATGAATAGTTATTTGCTGAAAAAGTAGACCTCTAATAATTCTTGCACAAAGTTATGACATGCCTATCTTACGATTTGCGACCACTTTACATTTCGTTACCGGTTTTCTCTCAATTTTTCGGGAAGACAAATACTGTTTATGATCAATCGAATTTTCATGCTTTTAATTATGATAAAAACGTTATTTTAATATTTCATAAACTTGGATTTGACCACGAATTCACTTACGCACGCTTGCTTAAAAGTAACTTATTCACTCACATTGATTAAAGGATTTGTAGCTTTCAGAAAACAATTTTGTTCACATTTTTTCTTAATTTAATAAATAATCATTGTAAATAAGTTGCAAGAGTTACAATAATCCAGGGACATTTACATTACCATTGAAATACAATCAACTGGAAAAGCATTTAAAGGAATTTTGTTTCCAATATAGTAAGTAGCAAGTATTACGCAAGTACCTAAGAGGAGTAAGGAGTGTTTGCTTTGCTTTCCACTTTACTTTAAGTTTCCATGCGCTCAAAAATAAGCTAAACAAACCTCCAAAATTAACAAGATTGATTAACATTCCGCTTGCTTAATAGATATTTTAACAGCGACAAAGCATACTAAATTCGATTAATATTTTTGCTTATTCTAGGTAAAATAGAGCTTTACAAAACTGCCTTAAATCACTTATAGAGTTTTATGCACAGTTTATAACTGCATAGGTAGTTTAGTGGTAGGGTTATAAAATGTAGGAATATAATTTTAAAATGAAATTGTGTCGAGTGCAGCGTCGGCGGCGATCTCTGCGGATTCGTCCATGGCTACGCATGGGCCGTGCGCCCCTTGTCGACGGCCGCTGGCTTGGTGTGACCAACGAGGTGCGCAACTACAACTGTTCAACTACCCTAAGTATTCTATGGAAATTTCCTGTGACATTAGCCAGCTGAGACTATCTTTTTGTTTGCTTATTTTTGTGAAAAAAAAAATTACCAAACCAACTTTATTTTTAAATGAAATTGGCAAAACTTACTTATTTAATGCTCGGTTTTGGAGCCTTTCAAACAAATTTTCAAAATCAAATTGGCATAGTTGGTATGCACCTTCCACACGACCAAAACGAAACCGGGCATTAATAAGTTTGATGTATTTTATTTATAAAAAAGATTATTTATTTTTATTTTGCTGCTTTGAATATTGACAGCTGGAATGAATTTTATTTTATTTTTAATTTAGCCTGTTACAGTCAAATTGACGTGCAGGGCCCGCCTGCGCTTCAGTATTTTGGCCGAGATGTGTCCCAATCAATTGTTGTGGTAACACTTTTTATGTACCTCACATTGCATTTTTTTGTTGTTTATTTATTGGGTACTTGACTTTATTTAAACTTGCAAAATCACAAACAATTTTTTTTTAAATTTGCTTCCCAAGTTAAAATTCTTTGAAATGTGATGCAATCGCTAGTAACAGAAAAAGGATGCACAAACTACAATGTGACGTCACCGCCATTAAACGACGCGCGAAAAAGAGAGAATGCTGTACGAGTAAAAGACCTTCCATGTAGAAAGATGCTTTGAATAATATGGTTTTAACTTCGGTGGTACAACGAGCAAACCTGCGAGCAATCATCTTCGCCCTAACAGACTACGCCGTGCATTCTGGCTCTATGCCTGTACGCTCTTCAGAGGTGTGCCACATTGTTTTATGTTAGTGATACTTACGGACATTTTCTGACAACAATACCTAGCTTTTTTTTTGTACAAAATATTGTACAAAAATTAACGCAGGCAAGTACCCAATTTTAGCTTTTCATCATGTTTAAATGGTTGTTTCACCGACTATCTTCTTAGGTTAAACTGTTTCCTACCTGTTAAATGTGTAAAATCTATTTAGCTGTACCTTGTATTCCATTTTTTAATTTGCATCATTTTTCCATTTATAACAGGGAATATGTAAGTAATTTGTTAAGTGTTTAATGAAATATTTATTATCTCAAGCTCTGTAAAATAATTATTATGAAATAATTTTAACGAAGTCATAAAGCTTCAAAATTGTGGATATATATTGTTAATTTTTTTATACCTCGTTGATATTTAAATCAATTTTGATTTTGTTTTCAGAAATAGCATTTTTATGCATATTCCCTATTAAATTTATTGATTTACAATAGATATAAGTTGATGTTTTGTCCTGATTAAGTATAAATAAAATGAAGGCTATCCCAGTATTCTATGTCATTTACGTCAATTCGACTCAATCAAGTTGGCAATGATAACTTGTTATTGCTTAATTCAAATTAATTGAGGGTGGGTTGTTTTGCCGCTGTCATAGTGACTGAATCGTTTAGAGGGGAGTTAGTTTTCGTCAAAATGACTCATACTCTAGGTTTTAGTCCACAGTCCCATCGCAAGCTACAAACTAGTTGTTTGTACTTCTAGATGAACTATATTACTATTATATCTATAAGGTTAGCCAGAAATGGTTCACTAATGAGTAAATTAGTTAGTAGGTAGCTCTCGATGGGACCACACCCTTATACTTAGTCTTGTATAAGTCCAAAAACATAATGACCCTTCAGTCTGGATATTTGCCGCGAGTAGAGTAAGGGGTCCAGGATGTCACTCATCTGACTTCGTTCTCGTCGATGGAAACTGATGGATTCTATGGTCTACAAAGGGACGAGCACACCTGACGATGCCTATTCAAATTAATATTTTTTTATTAAGCAAACAATTGGTTATAAATAATAATAAATTCATTAATAAATAAAAACTATTATGTCGTTTCAAATTTTAACCAACGTTGCATTACGGTTACCTACGTTGATCCTTAAACTTAAAATAAAAATAAATTAATGACTTTTTACTATTTTATAAATTGATTAATATTTTTTGTGTGTTTAATAATAAGGCAGCTGGTATTATGTCAGTTTTATAAATAATTTTTGGCATCCGATTTTAGTATAAAAACTTAAAAAAGTATGAGTACCTTTTGACTTCACACCTAATTATTGTTTGTTAACCTGTGGCGTACCGATTATTTGCCGATTTAGAAAAAAAGTTGTTACGTAAAAAGTCGAAAAATAATTCTATTTACAGAACAGTTCAATTTTTAACATCAATTTAAATAAACAAATGTCATCAAGGTTCAAGCGGTCAATTTCGCCAAATATGTCTGTAGACTGTACTGAGCCATTTCAAGTTCATAATGAAATAGTCATTTTTCTGGCTTCTTCAGTAAATTCAATGTGAGTTGATTTGCCAATGCAATCAGCCCTGAAACATTCTAATTTTGGAACGACATTGTAGCATTCGGTTCTTCGCGATCGCGTCGCGCGATCGCAGTCACACCGATCGTTCGATATGGATACCTGGTTTGTTTAGTACTCCATACTAAGTGGAGGAGGAGTGGCCAGTGGGTCGCGCGACTCTGTCGCGGTCGCGGGTCGTGGTTGCCAAGAGCCGAATGCTACCTTAACTTAAATAACCGGCAATAGTGTGTAGAGAATCTTCTGCTGCTTGGCGCAAACTTGACTCTACTGTTGTCCCTTAGGTGAGCTACAACGCAGCTGGGGTGCTCGCCCACATGGCCTCTGATGGCCCTCAGGCCTGGACCGTGGCCGAGCCGGCCCGCGACCAGGTGCTGCAGCGTGTGGCCGCCGCCGTCGAGCGCTGGGACCTGCGCGCCGAGCGCAACATCAACTACCGTTCGTTCGAGCCTATACTGAGCCTGCTGAACGCTTACCACACTCCGGAATGCCAGCACTGGGCCGTGTGGGCCCTGGCCAACTTGACCACTGTATACCGTAAGTAGTTTAACCCTTTGAAGCATTGGTTCTGGCCGATGATTCACCACTCATCACACCATCTCTTGAATGGTTTTGAACTAATCTTTCAGTAACTGTTGTGCATCTCTGGAACTCTGTCCTACACTCCCTTCGTGACAGCCCTAAGTTATGAAAACTTCAATGAACATTACTGAGAATTTAACTCATTGTCCAGTTCTGCAGTTTTAGCGAGAACAGCCTATTGTCAAGTTGCCATAGGCCAACAGATTTAAATTTAAAAAATAAACAGGCTATTACAGATAGAAAGACCAAACAATCATTTCTGTATAATAGCGAACTGTCGTTGTTCCAGCGGACAAGTACTGCACATTGGTGGAGGCCGAGGGAGGCCTGACCCTGCTGAACGAGCTGCTGGCGCACCCGCGCCCCTACGAGCACATCAAGACGCTCGCCAACGTGGTGATCACCAACTGCTTCCACTGGGCCAACCGCGACTCCAACAGCCCGCCGACCTCCCCGTCCCCGGACAATTAACTAATGGAGTTCTTCGAGGAGATCGATCCTCGACTGCGTGATTAGCGCCGGTGCTGCTTCCGCCTCATGAGCTCCGTGCTCGGGGGCATCGTGATCACCGGCGTGGGGTTCTGGATCGTCTACCTGCACACTCGCCCTCGCTGAGCGGTGACGCGTCCTTGTACATAAACACCGTAGTGCTGATCCACACCACGCATGGACTTATATAAAGCCAAAAAACAATCGTTTATCATTGTAGATGTATAAATCACTGTGTTAGTACAATAAGTAAATTATGGTAACCCCTAACTATAAGCGAAATTTGATCCGTATTAGTACCCTAATACCTTTTTTGTCAATACGTATATCGAGCTTATCCAAATCGGATACAAAGTATAAACATGAACAAGATAGATATGCCCTTGATTGACATTAGATCCCCCTTTAGATCTTATTTCGAAGCTATTTCCTATTATTACTTTATGAATATCTAGGTAGTTTAGGTAGGTAGATTTAATACACTTATTATAACTAAGCATGTACGATTTTTCTTGCTTTGCAAAAATTTGATCTGTTTGTAATATATGAAAGAGTTCGGATTTTATAGATATATATTTAAATATGTATTCATTTATTACCTAATATTTATTCGAGACTACGTCTGTTAGTAGTTATTTACCCACTGTATTATAAATATCAGCTGTAGTAAAATATAGTCTTAACATTAATATATTATAAATATTATTAGTAATAAAAAAAAGATGATTAAACAACAAAAAAATACATTATAATCTATGTTAAGCTCCTTAAGATCAATGGAGATAGGTTAAAATTTTTAGTGATATAATATTTTTGAACATCTCGTTCTAAAACATTTTGTATTGAAGTTTTAACGTTTCAAAATTTATTAATTGATACAAAAAAAAAATTAGGGATGTTTCGGTATTATAAATAGTATGTAAAAAGTAATTTTGATATGTACAGGCTCCTCTCGTGGGCATAGTATAGCGGCAGCTGATCTATTTCTGTAAATATCAATTCATAATCTAATCATAGTAGTATTTAACACAGAACGTGTTTTTTTTTGTTTGTTTGTTAATGCAGCTATTATTCTTGTCTTTCAAAACACTAGAGTTAATATATCCGCGGTAAAATCACACAAACATAGGTCTCTCATGTTTCAAAAATAATTTCCGAATCTTTCAGTCATATGGCAATATTAAATCACTGTCGGCTTTCAATTGGCTGGCATTGGAAAGAACTTATTTGATAAATAATTATTTACTTCCTCCTTGAGTTGTATTCCTCTTTACGAGTCGAGAAGTTCGCGCTGGAGCGGATTAAAAAATTTACAGAGGCTCTGTTTACGTCAAATTGTCGTTCGACACGACTTCGTTACTTTTGTTTTAGTAACAATTTTTTCATAACTTGGAAAAATATATTTAAAATCATGATAAAGGATTAGGGTCCGTCCTATTTCCGACGCCAGAAAAAAATAATAAATATTTTGATACATGATTCTACTAACTATCAACTTGTAACACTAGTCATATTTTCTTCGTTGCGTGGATATACACATAATGCTACTAATCATAATTGAATATTATGCTCATCTGAACATACAAGTCGTAAACACAAATAATAAGCAAAGTAGAAAGTTCTACAACATCTATTCGGCGACACTACTATTTATTTCGGATTTGTATATAGTTATTAAAATTAACATAAGGGTAGTGGAGCTGCTATTACTTTACTGAAGTTATGATTTATTGTATTTTATTTATTGTTATTATCTAACGTCAATATTAAATCAACACAAAAAATGATAACTAAGGTACTACGTTAAAATTCGTAATACAATGTTATTTTCCGGTGTACATTGTACCGAAACAATTTGTCTAGAGGATAGATTCCATTACATTGTATTTCATAACTTGTAATTAGATTATTAACTGTCTATTTTATCACAATAGCCAGCATTGTGAAGCCCTGGGGCTTCACGAAATACTGTATGAGTTTAGTACACAAGAAAAAAGAGGCATTGACCTAAAAGTAGAATTAAGACATTACGTTTAAGGGAAAAAAAACTGAAAAAGAATATCAAAATCGGTGCAAGCCACTGGATAAAATGAAATACTTACCACGGTATAATGACGTTAAAAAACAACGAAATAATAACGTTGAAACAATGGAACTCGAATCGCTATGAAAACCGTTGATGGAAAATGTAAATAAATTCGAATATTAGGAGAAAGATCGTAGGAAATCAACCAAACAGATTTGTCACCAGGACAGTGTTAAAAGATTCACAGTCACAAGCTGATTGAAATTGGGATATATCATATAATCGCCGACCGTACGCATGATATTTATTGTGTCATTTTTGTGTGCTAATTCTTTAGTATATACAGAGCACATGCTCTGTATATGTAGCTTCATTGATATTGTAATAGAATTAACATTTTACAATAGTACATTTTACTCATACAATTTTATAGGTGTCTATATTATTATTATATATCGGATTGATTGACAAGTGCATTAGGAACACACACGCGGTTGGTTTTGCTGCAATTACAGCTCTCCCCTAAGTGAAAAGGCCTTTGACGTTGACTAAAAGCAATAGCAATAGCGTC
Organism: Mythimna separata; assembly: GCA_030763345.1. Taxonomy (NCBI): domain Eukaryota; kingdom Metazoa; phylum Arthropoda; class Insecta; order Lepidoptera; family Noctuidae; genus Mythimna; species Mythimna separata. The sequence continues at coordinate 10,761,028 of CM061167.1, read as the reverse complement.
ATACTAATGTTTGTATCTCGATGGCCGCCGCGGCCTGGCCGCTGGCCGCTAGTGCGCTTTTGGTCTAATAGTCACGCCGCCTTAAGATTCGTATGTAGCGACATCATGTCACATACACGTAGTTCGATTTTGAGCAGCTGTATTGCTCGGATAGATCTGACATTCACCGTCTTTCGGTATCGAGTGATTCGACGGTTAGTGTGTGTTTAGTTTTCGTAAGGCCAATTTATAATAGATTTATATTTAATCTGTTGACTAGAATTATTAAGATAATATTGTCACGAGGCACACTAGGGTCTCAATGCACTATGCTGTTTGGGGTATGACAGATATACAGGAACAGTATACGTGAAATGAGAACTTATGGGATTGTATTGCGAATCTAGTCGGCCTGTATATGCAGAGAGCACTTGGTAAACAGCATCATTGAATATGTCGTAGATTTAACTTAAACATTTTTTCAATCAGTCTTTAACAGTATAAACAGTCGGTGTTTTTGATGATATTTAACGAAATAGTATTACATGTTAATCTTTATGTGTACATGTCGGTATTGTATTTGAAGGTGGTTACTCACCAAAAGCAGAACGTGTAAAGGGGTCGCATACCTAAGCTAGATGGATCTTCCAGGGCCTGTCCGGCCTTATAGAATAAAGAATCGTGACCGCGGTATGCGTTTGCGCATGCTATCTGACGATTTAAAGCAGCTGACTAGCTTTCCGACACATGCTGATGGATCGACCGGCTTTGGTGTGTAGAGCCCTTAACGTGAACTTGGTAAATCTCTGCTGATTCGATACGAAATGTGAATGCGTTCGACATTCAATGCGTACATCATTATTGTAACTCGCATCAATAACTGCCGAGAACCGAGCATAACAACTTGTGTTGCTAGTAAAATGTATACAGCATCACGACATCTTATTTTTGTATCGATCTTTGTAACCGATCGATCGAAAGCTGGTGTATAGAGTTGGCGCTACAGACTGAGTTACGATGTAACAACGCACAGAATCGAATCTTGCTTTGAAAAATTGCACACGAATGCTTCTGGTAAATGACCACCTTAGACCGATCAATAAATAGGTGTTTAATGTCTAAAGCTCATTGAGAACTCATCGGTTTGGCACTGGATCGACACTGCGTCATATGAAATGAAGCTTTCTGTCAAGCTGGGTTCAGGTACATGACTGCACAGTATACCATGTCTAGACTTGTTCTGACGCCGTTGATTGGTGTAACCAATATTAGATGCGATTGCTTGAAGCAAGTATCTCACTTACGAATCCTGACACAGTAATTTGAACCTGGCTTCCTCCATGCGTCAAAGCGCCGTCCTTATCTCAGTGAGATACAGAGGCTGATTATACTTTTCAGCAACCTCGCAAGTTACGTTTGAACGCTAGATTGCAGACTAGCTAGTAAACGTGCCCGCGCCTGTTCAGTAAAAATGACCAGCTACTCAAACTCATTGCCGTCAATCTCGAGAGGGACGGGTAAACGGTCGTTGTCTTATGACAACCGCCAAGTAGCGATGTTGTAGAAGAATATAATCGGCCGCTGTATCTTGTGTTCGTAGATTAAGACAAAGCTTCTGACTCTATCGTGATTCGATGTTTTAGGAGTCTGCAGTGATGACAAGTCGACTGGTGATTTAACCAAGTGTGACGTAGGTATTGCAGCGTCCTCCCGACGACGCAACCGCAGTGTTGCGGGTTGACTACCCGCATGCGGGTCGCTAGCTTGTCACGATGCGAATTAGCGTGCGTTACAGTAGTTTCATACGACGATGCGGACCCAGTGCCGGGCCGACAATTGTCCGATGGGCTTATTTATATTATCTTTGTAATGTTCACACATGATTGTCTCCTAGTATTATTAATGATTTGGGTTCCTTTACTTGAAACTCTCGGTACATTATATACCATACTATTTCATTAAGACTACCGTTTTGTTCTTCATTGTAAAGTTTAGTATCACATCTGCCGAAATTACGCGACGTCTATTCAAGCGTACTTACGCTAGGGAGCTTATGAAGTTTTGTAGGGTTTCGTCTTTCCGACCAAACGCATTGAAAACCGAATTAAATCAACAGGGGTTAGCTGTATTATTCTAATATCTATTGAGACCGAAACCCAAGGATTGTTGATAGTGTTTACCAACCCATTTATGGTATTAGAGTGAATAAGATTACTACGATTGTTAGTACTTCTACTCTTGGTCAAATAGCTTCTATCAGAATCCGAAGGGTTTACAAGGAAATGACTAATTGTAATCGATTTGTTTTGAAAATTCTTTAGCTTGAGTAAAGAACGCAATTAATGTTATTGAACTGTTAAAACATAAGAAATTGATATTTACTCTGTTTCTACCTCTGCTAAATATTTTTTCTAAACAAATTTCGGAATACCGGATAAAAAACTTTAGTTTCCGAATATCGCTTGAAAAACATTATCTGAAAATAAAACCTGTTGAACGGACAGGTAACAAAATCGTCTCGTCTGCAATACTTTTGTCTGAAATAACAATACTTATGTCATATAACGTATAGGACGAAGCAGGCAAATTTTTTGTCGCGTTTTTCGGCGGATGTGTCGCTACACTCTGCTTATCATCTGCCAAAACGATCTAACTCACATCACAATTTCTCTCCCTTTCTTTATTACTGACACGGCAAATTGATCGCGCAACTGGAGTTCTGACTCCCAAGCGCGTACGTGAGCGACTTGAGTCTTTGATAGCTCTCGATATAGGTATGATTCCGAACTCGGCAACAAGCAGCAGTGCTGTTGCCGAAGTGCTGTCTGGTTCCCATACAATCTCTAACTAAGCTAAGCTAGGCAGCAATGTCGCGGCAGCACTGCTGCGCGTCAGTGCTGCCTAGCTCGGGATATAATCTCATGTAAGCTTATAGAGATTAAGAACCAGACAGCACTGCGGCAACAGCACTGCTGCTTGTTGCCGAGTTCGGAGTCATACCTTAATGGTGAGAGCTCTAGCAGGGCACTGAGCATACCACGTATGTCTTACGGACGCGGGACCTACACCTGCTGTAAGTTTCTTTTTAAGTGAGAAAATAGAGCGACCGCTGTCAAAAAATACGACTAGCGATCGACTGTTTTCGCACTCAAAAAACCGCGTACATGATGTAGGTCCTGCGCCATTAAAAGAGATATAAGAGCAGTAGTGGCCCAGAGGTAACTGCCTCGACTTACAAGTTGTAGGTCGCGGGATCGCGGGAACGGTGAAGGAAAACATCGTGAGGAAACCGGCATGTCCTAAAACCACAAATTCAAAGACATGTGACATTCATTAATGTGCACTGGGCCAGTGTGGTGGATTACGCTAACGGAGAGGCTCCTAGAGAGGAGGCCGAGTCCCAACAGTAGGAACATTACAAGGCCGATAATGCTAATGTAAGGGCCGTCGCCCACGGTGACTTTTTGTAGCGATGCGGCCGCGCGTTCGCATCGCATGGCATATGCGACTAACGTAATTTAGTAGCGTTGTGCGTTTACGAAACGCGCGACAGCCTCGCTAATATAAGTAGTCGTGGGCTCTAAATTGTCACAGGTTTCAATTGAAAAAACCTGAGACACGATTGACGTAACATACTGAATTATTGAGAGTATTGTGGGTTGGATCGTTTCGGTAGAATCAGTTTGATTATGCATGCATATATTAAGTTAAGAAATTGTCTTTAGTTGATTTGTCGTTTTCAAGATTTTTGATGTTATCAAATAAATGTCTGAATGTATAATTCGAGTTGATTATTTGTAGATTTGTACCTTCTTACCTTTTTGTTTGTACACTCTAAGGTGGAGCGAAAGTTTCAGAGCGAGAGCGTATCAAAGTTTTACTAAAGCCTGGGATACACTAGGGAACATTTTGTCCCGAAACACGACGCGCAACACTAAATTTACGTGATGCTGCAACGTTGCATATTGTCCTGCAACATGCCCCGCAACATAGTACGTGACGTGGGGCATGTTGCTTGCTCCCGCCTCGAGAGCGAGCGCACGAGTTCCGCGTCAGTATGCATGTTCCACGTAGTTGTTGAGCATCATGTTCCGCAAAATGTTGCTCCATTTGTCCCCTAGTGTATCCTTGGCTTAATTAAAACCACACCAGTATCCTTCAATTGCCCTTTGCGTTTTAGGACCACCTGTGGTCTTGGCGGGCATCCGCCTTGCTGGCCCCATATAGTTTTGCTAACATCTCTAAACTAAGGCACGCGTAGAACACTACGCGTAACGGACGGAGGGACAGCGATATTCTTATAGCTTGTCGTCAGCAAGCCCGCGCCTACGGTGACCGGAAATTGCCCTGCGACCCTGATGCCCAGGGCGTTTCCTATGGGGTGAGAATATCCGACCCCTCACGTTAGCGGCGATATCTTTCGCTAGCATTATTGTTTTGTAGGAGGTGGCTGCAACCCATTGCAGTCTCTCGATCCACACCATGACCAGAACCAGGGCCTGGCGCGAGAAGGGGGTTTTCAGACTCGGGCCAGCTACTGCTACCTAAACCACTAGAAGTCGTGTTTTAAACATAGTTAACTTAGTATACGAGCTTAGTAGTTAGTTAATCTGTCGCCCCTGCCGTTCACCTCTACGTGAACTCTGCGGTGCTCAGCCCAAACGGGACACCGCCACCGTTTGCTCCATCGTATCCCAAGAGCGGTCCGCGCAATGGTTTCGTCCGCATTTCTTTCGTTTGTATTCGTAACTAGAACCTCCTAAACTCCCCACATTAGGTAAGGATCGGCGTCATGAGAAAGGTGAGGACGTCATGGCGTCTCTCCTGCCACTCCTCAAAGATGGGACTTAGCGTCGAACGTTAACGAAGGGAGTATTCTCTGGGGCCACGGCTCCGATACTTGCGGTGTCCGACGTGGACCACGACGACAATGTTGCTCAAGGTATAGCTGAGAGTGATGGTACGAAGGCTGAATGTCAAAAATACCACCCCAATACTTGTCGACAAGTCGCGGCATGACTGACCGACTACCGGAGAGATATCGTGGCGATACGACCGTCGCATCCCAGCGCGGTTTGAGAAGAGACTGTAGAGGGGCCACGGTCACGTATCATTCCTTCCGCTTGACACAGGTTTTCACAGGACGTGGAAAGTTCGGGAGGTTTCTGTTCCGAATTTAGGCGGAAGAACCAATACCTGCTTTACCTGATGAGCTTATGGGATTGGTTCTTAAAAAGATATACTCATGATCCTGGAACCAGGACCATATTCGAGGTTCTCGCTATCATAGCTGCTATCGCCCCAGTGTACGGTGCGGCATGTCCGTGCGCAATGTACCTACTTACCTAACGTGTTGGTGGGCTGTGTAATTCTAACATTACCTAGAGAAGGAGGCCAGAAGTCATTAAGAACCTTATAAGTATCAACATACCTAACGCTACGCTTAGGGCCTGTTTCACAATGTCCGAGTAGGCACTACTCACTGAATAAATTCAAAAATGTGACAGAATTCGTATGAAATTATCTATCAAGTAAGATACTCGAAACTTAATCATAGGTGGTGAAACAGGCCCTTAGAGCATTAGGTTAAATGCTCTAAGAACGTGAAACTAAAAACTCTTGAAATTACATAGTCCATTGATTTAACGCGTACTTACCTAATGTCCGTAAGGATTGAGGAGCCACATCAGATTTTTTTAATCTGATCTCACCATTATTTAGCAGCAGTGTAGATTATTTTGCAGCACGAATTCAAGATTTAGCAGCAAAATATATCACTAGTTATTTTAATGCAAAGGTGCCTCCTCAATCTAAACGTCTGGATTGAGGAGCCACCTGAAAACTCGTTAAGTTATGGATGCACATTTATGAAAATTTAGCAGCATTTAGCAGCTATTTAGCACATAACCGTCTAAAAATTTCGCTTTTGTAGCACTAAAATAAAAGAAAATACAATACTTTTAATATGGCTCCTCAATCTAAACGGTGGGTTTCAATCAAGAGGTGAATTTCTATTGGATGTGAGCGATCAATTAATATATTCGACATTGATCATTTAGCAGGTGTAGTGTTTGTTTTTACAGTATAGGAATAAAATAGTATAACAGACAGAATAAAAAAGTAGAACACATTTTCTTTGGCTCCTCAATCCTGACGTTCTAATTATATATGTTTGACTGAGTAGCCACCTGAAATCTCAACGGAATCTAAAGCCAGATATACTAACATTTAGCAGAAATTTCTGCTAAATATACCAGCACAATTCAGCAATGTATATGCTTTAGATTCTGAAAAAACCATCATTAACTATTTTCTTGTAAATTCAGTGTGTAGGGTGACCACATTTTGGGGGTACCTACAAATTAATATTTCACTTACGTACGTGCATACACACAATAATATTTATTTAGTAAAGGTTGACAGGATATAATGGAACAATAAAATGCGTTTGTTTCACCGCAGTGCTTGCTCCGTGAATGCGTTTATTCCACCGTACGGTAGAATATACGCACCACATTCCACCAAAAGTGCTAGGCCCAATTCTTTTTCGCAGCCTATGTACTCCTTATAATATATCAGCTATGTTTCCATCAACATCAGTCTAGCGGTTTCGGAAATTAGCTGGAACAGGCGGAGACTTTCATATTACAAAGACGCTGCATTTAATTCTTCAGACGTTTTATTTATCTGTAGATAAACAAATTTAATTCATGAATCCCCGACCGGTCTCATTGGTCCGCGCTGTTATTGTTTTACTATTGTGTCTCGTTTCGCGGGTATTGATAGGTTAAAGAAAACCATTAAAATATTAAAATCCTTAAATTATTTAAACCGGTAAGTTAATATTTGCAACTTGAACAAAAAAGAAAGTACTTTCGATAAAAAATAATAATTAAAACTCTGTTCTAAGTTTTATAAATTACATCAGTCTAGTAAAAAAATATAAACAAACTAACACAAAGTTGGTACCCTGAAACATGAGTGCGACAGAACAGGCTAACAAAAAAAAACACCATTGTTGACATTTTATTTTAAACCTTTTAGATTTAATTTTGGAATAAATAATTTTGAACACATTTAAAAATGAGGTTTGAATTTCGAATGTCATTTTTAAATTGACTGATTCTACTTACTATCTAAATATAGAAGGTCTTAAATACAAATATAACGCAAACGATATTAAAGTTTATAATTGTTCTATAAGATTTATAATTAAGTAACAGAAGTTAATATTGTTATTTTATAAAAAAAAAATTATATAGGTAAATGTTTACGTTTAGCATTTTGGTCCATATATGCGACATGATTTTGTTCTCAATCCTTAATGTACGAAATAAATAATTAACTTGGATTTCTTATATTATAAAGTTAGTCATCATATTTCTGTCATCATAATTAAATTGTGGGGATAATAATATCGTGCAGTGACTGATAATTAAGTGCAGTTTGATAGAGTGCGATTAATGAAAGCGCGACCTGGAGTTTTTTTTTTCAACTTAATTGGCAACATTATTCAGCCGCTTTTGGCGGATTGACTTTGGTTTTGTGTCAGATTTGAAATATTATTGTGTGTACAGTTCGTCCGCTATAAGTTGGCGAGTGTGAAGTTAGACTCTGCGAATTTTGGCGCTTGAAATATCGTACAAAAATAAAGGTTTTAAAAAAATAAATGCAATTTGCAGTTCTTATTGCTGTTAAAAACAGTTATTGACATTAATTTTTTTTAAACCTTTATTTTTGTACTATATTTCAAGCGCCAAAATTCGCAGAGCCTAACTTCACACTCGTCAACTTATAACGGACGAATTGTATGCACGTACGTAAGTGAAATATTAATTTTCACCTCAGCACCTCAAACAAGTATGTTTTGCAGTTTAAAGACAGTGAGCAAAATTCGATTTTGCTGCGAGCGTGAGACAAAGTAACTTTTTAATTATTTTTTTTAAATGCCGAGTCAGTGCTGGGTCTACTCACAACATTCGAAAGATTTGAACTTCACTTTGTTCTGTCACTTTCACTTCGATAGGAAAAGAGCGAGAGATAGAAACAAGTCGATTCAAAGTTCGATTTTCAAATTCCATATATAATAGGCTCAAAAAAGAAACCAACAATAAAACGTTCGGAAACACGTCACCTATAAAATTTCAAATCAAGGTTTAAATGTAATTATTATACTTTTCTCTTAATAATCGAATTATATATTTGAATTAAAAAATACGAAGTTTATCATGTATCTACATAATTATTTAAAGTTTTAACAATCTTTATTGTGACAGAATAATTTAGTAATAGTGCAATTTCCGAACGCATCTTTAAAAAATAGCGGCCTTTTATTTTTTATTGTTTTCTTCCTCTGTTCGCTAGCTACAAAGTGCGATACACGTTGGATATTATTAAAATAATATAATAAATAAATATGAGTGAATCCAGTGATGATGTCTGCGATCTAACATCGGAAGAATTAAAGCAGTATGTAAAAAAGAAAAAATCCAAAAAAAGCTGAAACCGCTGCGAATATTCAAACGCAAGTCGCTAACACAACAATATCGGTTCCAAATAAAACTGTTACTTTTAACCTATCAATACCCGCGTAACTAGACACAATAGTAAAACAATAAAAACGCGGTCCAATGAGACCGGTCGGGGATTCATGAATTAATTTGCAAAACTGCAATAATTTTACTTTTAACTTTGAATTTTTACAAATATACATGTGGTTTAAATATTACCAAGTTGTATTTTTTATTACCTTTACATTATTTGTTCTCGCTGCTGAAGTGAAAAGTTGTATGTGCTACACGAGACCAAAGTTATTTGCACCTCGTGTCTTTGAATCCCTCGCTGCACTCAGGATTCTAACCTAGAATCACTCGCTACGCTCGTGATTCAAATATAGAATCCTTCGCTTACTCGGGATTCAAAATCAACACTTGCGGCAAAAACCAACTTTGCTCTCTTGTTGCACAAATAACTATTGTAGGTACCCCCAAAATGTGGTCACCCTACACACTGAATTTACAAGAAAATAGTTAATGATGGTTTTTTCAGAATCTAAAGCATATACATTGCTGAATTGTGCTGGTATATTTAGCAGAAATTTCTGCTAAATGTTAGTATATCTGGCTTTAGATTCCGTTGAGATTTCAGGTGGCTACAGTCAAACATATATAATTAGAACGTCAGGATTGAGGAGCCAAAGAAAATGTGTTCTACTTTTTTATTCTGTCTGTTTTACTATTTTATTCCTATACTGCAAAAACAAACACTACACCTGCTAAATGATCAATGTCGAATATATTAATTGATCGCTCACATCCAATAGAAATTCACCTCTTGATTGAAACCCACCGTTTAGATTGAGGAGCCATATTAAAAGTATTGTATTTTCTTTCATTTTAGTGCTACAAAAGCGAAATTTTTAGACGGTTATGTGCTAAATAGCTGCTAAATTTTCATAAATGTGCATCCATAACTTAACGAGTTTTCAGGTGGCTCCTCAATCCAGACGTTTAGATTGAGGAGCCACCTTTGCATTAAAATAACTAGTGATATATTTTGCTGCTAAATCTAGAATTCGTGCTGCAAAATAATCTACACTGCTGCTAAATAATGGTGAGATCAGATTTAAAAAATCTGATGTGGCTCCTCAATCCTTACGGACATCTTACCTATACATATAAATATTTGTTCCAAATGGGAATCGAACTTGCGACACGCAGTGCAGCAGCCAAATAGTTTTACCACTGCGCCGACGTGCTGCCAAAATTGTATGATATTACAAAATAATATGAAACATTGTGTGGCCACCGTAATTTTATATTTAGGAGAATAAAAACAAAAATCGACTGTCTTAAATATCTTTTTATTTATTTTCTTTTGATATTTACTAACTTGATGCTAATTTTTTTACATCGACAATAGCTTTAGAATTGCAGTAAAAAAATATAAATAAAATGAAGGGATCACTATCCCAACCATTTTGATAATAAAAAAGATCGAAAAACTTAGCACCTTTGTATGAACACAACTAAATAGATAAAAAAAACTTTGTTCTTATTTATTTTTTGGCATCACGTGATTTATAAGTAGCGCTGGACTTTTGGGGAAAATATCTGGGGATGTGGGTTTCTTACCTCACAAAACCACCAGCATGTGAAAGAGAAATTTCGAGAAGGTCTTGCCGTTTCCTTAGACGTCTCGAAGGCCTTCGACAGGGTATGGCAATACGCAAGCCTTTTGAGTAAGCTTCCAGCGTATGGCATTTCTCCTAGTCTGATTACCTGGGTAAGTATAAGACTTCCTGAGTGAACGGTCTCTCCGAGTCATTGTCGATGGATGTTCATCGGAACCCATGACAACTAATGCCGGCGTTCCTCAGGGGTCTGTTCTCTCTGCAACTCTCTTTCTACTGCATATCAACGATCTGCTAATGCCCGGTATCTATGGGTATGCAGATGACAGCACAGTTGTAGAGAGATACCTGCAGGGTGCTCGGGCTAGTAAGGAGCTAATCCAGTCCGAAAGAGAGGCTATGGTAGAGCGTGCGAATGTCTCCCTTGAGGCAGTCTCCAAATGGGGCGAAGCGAAAGCGAATCTGGCAGGATTCAACGCTGCCAAAACACAAGCGTCTCTATTCACTGCAAAAAGGAGCCCGTTCACCTTGACTCCTACTTTCCGGAATGTGTCACTGGAGTGCACCGACCGTCTTCAGCTTTTGGGAGTTGAAGTTTCTTCAGACCTTAACTTTGGGCGGTTCATTGAGTCCAAAGCTAAAGTAGTTGCAAAAAAACTCGGCGTTCTGGCAAAGGTCCGGCGGTACTTCACACCGGGACAGCTTCTTATGCTATACAAAGCACAGGTCCGATCGTGTGTGGAGCACCTAGGTACTGCAGCATACGGGCTGGCATACCTATGTATCTATTTACCCAACTTTAACAATTACTTAGTTTTGAATTGTATCTTACTCTGCAGTCAGAGACAGGTAATGATTCATTAGCGTCCCTTAATGTCCATTAAAGTTATGCATCACTTAACTTCTAAACAATTTCTTAATAGACCGTTACGAAGTTAAGGGTCATACCGTGGAACTCAGAAACAATCATTTAATGTGTTAAAAATTAAAGATCTACAAATAACAGCCGGGACCTACGGCTTAACGTGCTTTCCGAGGCACGGAGGAAACTCGGTATGTTAAGATGGTCACCCATCCACAGAGCAACCTAGGCAAGCGTTGCTTAACCTTGAAGATCGACCTGTGCGGCTGTTATTATCTAGCCACGAGCTCCTCCACGGTTAACCAGTTAATTAATAGAGTGTATTTATTGTGTTTATGTAAAGCTAACCTATCCTATAATCCAACCTACCACCCTAACTACTAAAACCCTACCCACCCCTATCCACCCCCTCCCACTCCACCTATCCCTATGCTATCCTTTAATTTTGTTTAATAATTTATACTCCATTTCTTTAGATTTAAGGAAATATCATTAAAACAAATTACAACCTATGTGTGATTTTTTTAAGTGTAATTTACAGTTTTGATGAGCCTAGATTGTTTTTTTTGTTTTTTTATATGTGGCTACACGGATGCTCTGTGTTTTGACGACGCGTCTATGGATACTCAAAGCTGTCAATTACTAATGAATCCTAATCGCTCATTAACAGATTAAGGGCGGTGTACGCTAATACCAAATCGACTGTTTAAACATTAAAACGTCTGTTTTAGCAATATTTCCTGTTCACCACCGCCTTAGGGTCGGTAATTGACGTTAATCGGATGATTATCTCAATCAAGCTACAAGACGTTGATAAAACGTTGGTTATTGTTATTTGGCAGAACTTTTGTAGGTTACCTGCCTATATTGTTTGATTTAAAAACGAGGTACTTATTTATGTTTAAGAAATAATGGCTTTTATAAAGAATACCAGGAAAATTCATTCCAAGTTGGGTTTAATTTATGAATATGTGATTTTTACATTCTTGGCCTAGCCAGGTCCAACATATTGCTTTATGATCATTTGATGTGGTGACAGACCGCAGAACTTCAAAACCTCATACGATACACATACACACACATTTACTCTAAATCGATAATTTTCATATATATTTTTTTATTGTCCCCGTCGTTTTGCACCATGAAACTTTTTCAGAGAATTAAAAAAAATGACAGCGACAAATAAGAAAGAGCGCGTTTATAAACCTTCCAACGTAAAATGTGTTTCTGGTAAAGCCAAAGAAATAATGAACAGCAACTTTAATATTTTATGGCATAAACTATTATTTGGCCATGTTAAAAAGTTGCAAGCGTGAACGAGATTTTAAGATGTAACCTTACATTTTATTTAGTAGTATTGCATTGCTCACTCATTCATTCAAAAACGCTCCGTTATGTCTCGATTAGGTAATTGAACGCCGAAAGATGATGGTGAACACAAAAAACCGCTCCTTGTTTAAACATTGTTTAAATTTTAATTTATCGATTACAAAATCAACGTTTAAACTAATGCCGGTGCACATGGCCCTTAATCACCCATTAAAGTTAATTTAATGATTGTTTCTGAGTTCCACGGTAAGTGGGGTTTGGCAATGCTTAACTTTTAATTAATGGATATTAAAAGAAGCTAATGAATCATTACCTGTCTCTGAGTGCCAGTGTAAATATGTTTACAAGGATTTTTAACGAAGTTGCCCTCAATTCTCACACAAATGTACTTTAACATTTTTGTTACAATAGAATTTGACCTTTCCAATGTAAGTAAGTATATCCTTAAGTACGAGTATGTTGTTTTAGAAGGAGAGTCCGTCCTTATTCTGTCAGCTTGCTTTTTCTTCTCATTCCTCAATTGAAGTTTAGTATTCGTTGAGTAGGCACGTACGCATCAAAGCGTCTATTGCCCTGTAGGGGTCAACGTTGGAGGCTGGGCGGCGGTCTTCAAAAAATCCTCTCTTTTGTTCAGCGACTATTCGCGGTATCCTGATGCTGCAGAAACGTTCCGCGACTCCTAACAAGAAGATTATTACTTTAAGGGCCTGTTTCACAATGCCCGAGTAGCCACTACTTTCTGAATAAATTCAAAATTGGAATAGGAATTTCTATAAAATTATCTGCCAAGTAAGATATCGGAAACTTAATCATAGGTGGTGAAACAGGCCCTTAGGCAGTTATTTTATCGTCATCATCATTTCAGCCTAAAGAGGTTTTATGTGTTTTAGGCCCTGACCCTGCTTGGCCCCCACGATTTCGTAAGAGGCGACTAAGGGACACACCAGAGAATGGGCAGCAGCAATTTCTGTGCATTTTTCAACACCCACACTGCGATCGCCAACCCGCATGCCAAGCGTGGCGATTATGGCAAAACCCCTCAAATGAACAGTACAAAACGGAAATGGCCCCTAGTACCCGGCAGCCCGTCTACCCTTGACTACGGATTCTCCATTTAACAAAAAACAAACCTACCTAGCAGGAAGGTGGTCACTTACCGGCACTAAAGGTACAAATACGCTCGGTTTGGTGGGTACCGATCAATCTTCTCTCGTTGTCCTTTCCTCCATGGGGATCGTAAGCTTCAATGTGCTTCTCGTGGACGTTCCTCAGTTTGTAAATTGCTTTCTCGATATGTCTACAATAAGATAACTGCTATTAATAGCTGTTAATTTCCTAATTATTTACGTATCTTATAACTTTTTTATTAAAGGCAGTTCCGTAACCATCTTAACATATCGAGTTTCCTCCGTGCCTCGGAAAGCACGTTAAGCCGTAGGTCCCGGCTGTCATTTGTAAATATTTGACAGTCGTTACAGATAGTCAGAAGCCAGTAAATCTGACTCCAGTCTTGCCATAAAGTACCGTGTTACCCCAGTTAATGGGTTGTGAGGTCTGGTAGGCAGCCGCTCCTCGTAAAATACTGGTATTCAGCTAAATCCAGCTTGACTGGAAGCCGACCCCAATGTAGTAGGGAAAAGGCTAGGCAGATGATGATGATTAAAGGCAGTTCCTCAGCCTTTTCAAAACTGTTCTTCTCTTGCTTAAAGAAATATTATTATAATTTACAACACTCACTCAATACCATTCTCGGCACGCATCTGCTTCGTAGAAAAGTTAGTGTGTGCTCCAGACCCTTCCCACGCCTCGAACGGTTTAGGATCCCAGGTGACCTGAACTCCGTACTCCGAGGCGAGCATTTCCATGACAAAACGTGCCATCCAGACGTCGTCACCAGCATGCAGCCCAACAGACGGACCCACTTGGTACTCCCACTGACTAGGCCCAATCTCAGCATTGGTGCCGTAAACAGGAATGCCAGCGAACAGACAACATCTGTAGGTAACTACATTAGTATAGGTACCCAAGATCTTAGAACCCCTAGACATTACAATATTTATTTACTCATAATAAAAATGTGTGGGATTGAGTGGTGCTAGTAGGTACATGTGAACTTTTATCGTGCCTACGCAAGTACGCATTACTGCTAATTTAAAATTAATAAAACAAAATTAATGTTTTATCCTCTCCTCAATCAAGTAGGTACTGTGGGAGACGTAACTAAAACGATAGGCTTTCGGTACTTAGCGCGTCTTTATTTATACTTTTATACCTAATTATATTTTTTATCACATTTTACTTAATGCATTGACATATCGACGATGAAGTGACAAGAACCTTTATCTACCAGAACATGATTTTACAGGAGAAGAAAAAAACGTTTTATTTATTTTAAACGCAAGGTATGAAAAATACTGTTTTATTATTGTCAGTTATTAATAACTCGTAAAAAAATAAGATATGAAGTTGTTGCTTTTGCCAGGTCACGCAAACAATTATTTAAAGTCTATCTACGCAAAAAAAGTAAAATCGCAAAAATGTCAGTTAGGAGTTCTTGTCACTTCATCGTCGATATATATTACTAGCGTAAGGACCAGGCCAACCGCGCGACTAAATGGCACTAGCGCATTGGCCCTAAAATAGCAGTTTAGGGCCAACGTGACTCATTTGACAGTGGTCCGTGTGCGAGAGTCAACGAGTATTTTACTTGTCATAACAATGCCTAGTTGTGTGGTAACAGGTTGCAAAAATTATGATACAAAGGTTAAAAAGGAACATGGAATATCGTATCATCGGGAAGTAACCTTACATTAATTTTGTTACCACTAAGTTATTAAATAATCACATTTTAAAGCGTTAAATATTTTACTACCGAATTTCACAATGGCGGCCATTGTGTGGCCGCTACTGGACCATCGAAGTGCACGAAGTAAACTTGTACGGACGTATTTTTTATTTCATTGTTGTCCTTAGTACTTTTAATTTCGAGTTTTGGTACCTATCTAATTTGTTTTATATTTAACAAGGGTAAAAAATAGATTTTAAAAAATTAGAAGCTTAGAAACGATACCTAATTGAAACTGAAAATTTTATTTTCTTGCATTTTCTTCACGCTAACTGAGATGGCCTTTAACCTACTATTTTCACCCGCGACTACTTCCGTGTGAATTTCGAAGAAAAAAGAGCTTACCTACATTTAATTTCATCGAAATTACTTCAATAGTTTAGTTAGTCGTGAAAGCGCGATAGATATTTATTTTCTTATTTTTATTGTCCCGTACCCAAACGGGACCCTATTACTATACTCCGTCGGTTTAGGTAGTTAACTAAAGGTAAACAATCTTGACATGTCTTTTTATCTAAAAGTTGTCTATAAATTGTATATAAAAATCTTTGCGAATATTTACCTAAATCGATGTTAGCTAATAAACTAAATTTAAATAATCTTTGTGTATATTATATACGACCTCTTTAATATAAAAAGATATACCAAGATTGTTTACCTTTAGTTAACTACCTAAACCGATAGATCATAAGACTTTTTTTGTCCGTCTGTCCGTCCGTCTGTCTGTCACCAGGCTGTGTCTCGAGAACCGTGATAGCAAGACAGTTGATTTCACAGATGATGTATTTCTGTTGCCGCTATAACAACAAATACTAAAAACGTACAACAAACGTGATTTTTTTGTAACTCTTTGTCGATATTGGTACGGAACCCACCGTGAGCGAGTCGAATCGAAAACCATTAAGTGTGAAATTTGTATAGACAGTCTAGTAACGAAAAATTATTTTTTCATAGGCTGATAGAATGAAGAAATATGACTGGACTTTATTTTCCTTCTCCTGACCTGTTTGAAGTATGCTTAGAAACCGAAAAAAATATAAGACACTGTGATAGACCCCAATTTATGGTAAAAAGTGACTATAATATGTTCCTATCCACAAAAACTCTAGCAAAGTTTGTAGGAAAAAGCACTTTTAATGCTTTAAACTTGCACTCTGTCGATCAACCGGCCACATTATCATAGATTGCAACTTGTTCGAGCCATCATTAAGAAATATATTTAAAATGTCAGAATGCATCACGAGTCTATCACGGAAAACACGGGGTGAGGAACTGAGAGACAAAAATTTAAAAAGAGCGTTTTATTCAAAGGACAGTAATATTGCTATGTTTTTCACATGCATACTTATGTAAACTATTTCGTATTTTATAATATCTTCTAAATATTCTAATACCTACCTACCTTATAATTATAATCTTAAGTTAATTACAATTTTAAATAAAGTTGATTGAGACTCACTAAATTTGTTTTAATTACGAAAAAAATGCTTACGCTCTAACAAGGTTACGTCGAAAACTTGTACGATGCGGCTGTCACGTAATTCGAATGAGTTATTACAGATGTCGCTATTTTTGCTCGTAGTATAAAGTTTTTTATGAAATGTTCAGTTGGGCGCATCCTTCCTTTTGAAATCATTGACTTAATGCTTTTACAGGCTAACGCGCCTGACATGTCTGTCCAAGAAACAATATTATTCAAAATATTTGGAACAGTATTTCTTTTTAAACGCGCCAGCAACACATTACTTAAAGAGTTTTAGTAATAACTCTTTACAGTACCTACCTAAGTAGACTATAATTTTGATTACCAGGCACGAATATTAAATACCTAATATAAAGTACAAACATTTCTAGTTGGTGAATGGAACCGTGAAAGCCGTGGAGGCAATCAACTCTTAGGGTCTTATAACAACTACTACCTATTATAATAACTAATTAGGTAGTACTACCACCCACCACCTAATTAGGTGCTCAATTATTATTTATTTAGTACAGAATATTTTGAATAAGTTGGCCTGATTTACAGACAAGGAACAGGAACATTGTTTTTTTACATAAATGTTGCACCTGGTACCTAGTACCTACGCCTACCTACCGGTAAATAAGCCGTCGGCCCAAGTTAGCAGGCATGCGTAGATACCTTCACCGGGCCGGCTTTAACCCTCCAAAGATGTGTCGAACGAATATCGCCTAGGTATATCGCGGTGCCACCATGGGCGCTCTAAAAGACCACAGCAAGGTGCACCATAAGCGGCTCCTTTACCTTCACAATAACTTGCTTCAACTTGAAATCAGTCTACATATTGCGATTAAAGATTATATAGGCGTAGTATCGCATCACTATCTACTTGAGCTAGTGATGCGTGAGGAGCTTGTGGCTAGATAATAACAGCTGCACGGGTCAATCTTCAAGGTTAAGCAACGCTTGCCTAGGTTGGTCTGTGGATGGGTGACCATCTTAACATATTGAGTTTCCTCCGTGCCTCGGAAAGCACGTTAAGCCGTAGGTCCCGGCGTCATTTGTAGATCTTTGGCAGTCGTTACCAATAGTCAGAAGCCAGTAAATCTGACTCCAGTCTTGCCATAAAGTACCGTGTACTCATCATCATCATCATCTGCCTCGCCTTAACCCATCCACAGACCAACCTTGGCAATCGTTGCTTAACCTTGGAGATCGACCTGTGCGGCTGTTATTATCTAGCCACGAGCTCCTCCGTGACCGAGTTGTACTAACACTACTTAATTCCACTCATTTTGTTTCTCAGAAAATAAGTAGTTAGGTAATGTCTAGGAACATTAGGACCTTGCTCAAGTAGGGACAGACATTTCGTTATTTTATTTACGGCAAGTTAAAAATATAGGCCCTTTTTATTAAAAATGGTCATAACTAACAATCTTTGTACGAAATTAAGTTAAATACATTTTTAGGAATCAGAAAAAAATCCTGATTTTGAATAAATAACAAAAAAAGTTGTTCCCCTTACTTAAAATTCAGTGAGATTGTCTGTTGTCTTCTTTAGGCCGCTATCCCACTGGCGTTTTACGAGCGTCGGCGTCACTCGAACGTTTCGCGTCTGCACGTGAAAAGCCTTAACGTCCGCTGAACGCGATATCAACGTCGCGTTTGCGCAACGTTAACGTCGCGTTTTTGGCAATAGTATCATGAGGGCGACGTTAATGTCGCCCTAATGATAGGAGGACGTTAATGCTTGTTACGCCCAGACGCGACGTCAACGTTGCGTCTACACGGCGTCGACGCTGCGCAGACGCGACGTTGACATCAACGCTCCTAAAATGCCAGTGGGATAGCGGTCTTAGGACAGAATGAATCTAACACAGAAAGATTATGCCCAGGTAAGTACCTGTAATGTGCAAGAACAATATCCCTGCCCGCAAACTTATCGCTGCCAATACCGCAGTAGTATTGGTCTGATCTCCGAGGAAAGCCGCCCTTGGGCCAACCCAGTGGCCTAGAATCGCTCTTATTCAGGAAAAAATACTCTTGTTCAATACCGAACCACGGCTCGTCTTCATGACACTTCTTGTATGCGTCTGCGCATTTGACCCGATGGTTGGTGGCTGTTTAAATAAATTTAGATATGCTTAAAAAAATGACACACTTTCACATTCGATTCTGTGTAATATAGGTATCGTAAGGTACTTTATTATTGACTAGCTGTCCCCTGCGGTTTCACCCGTATTTTTCGTTACTGCTCCGCCCCCGTGGGTCGTAGCGTGATGGTATATGTAGTAGCGGTATGGTAGCCTATAGCATTCCTCGATAAATGGGCTATCTAACACTGAAAGAATTTTTCAAATCGGACCAGTAGTTCCAGAGATTACCCCCTACATACAAACTTACAAATTTTACCTCTTTATAATATTAGTATAGATTAGTTATTGTATTAAAACTCATTTCATATCATTACAGTATAGGTACTTTGGGTTGCGGCCCATTCCTTCTCCTAGGAGTGAGAGAGAGGAAGCCTGAGTCCTAGGAATGGAAACATTGAAAAGCTGTTTATGCTTATGCTATTCCGGTATTGGTGATCAGTCATTCCTGTTGATCCGAATGGGCCTGGGCGGCTATCTTTTTATTTTTGTCTGGAAACCGACAGGCACCTGGTCTATATGGTATATATTTATATCTCCCTAGACTTATTCTGGGGAGTGTAGGATTGACTATGATCACCATCGACTCATGGAACCCCTTTTGAATCTTTGAGGAGAATATACATGGTACAAAGGCGAACAGAGGACCTATTTTAAGTTCCAGAGCAAGGGATCAGGCAGGGGGTATTTTTAGTTAAAATAAGTAAGAAATAGTTTTATACGCACGCGTGGGATCCAAATTCTTGTCGTACGTGTCACACATGACGAGGAGGTGATTGCCGTTTCTGAAAGGGTTCCTGTATATCGCACGAGGACACAGGTACAGATCGGAATCAGTTTGAATGGCCTGTTGAGTACCGAATCCGTCGTAGGAAATAATCGGTAGATCTGTTATGAAGGTAATGGTCAAGATATAGATAATATTAGCTTCTGTCAGCAACTTCCACGTCGTGAAATTAGACCTTATTTATTGTTTGTGTATGTTACGGCTAATACCCGAAGTGCGGCTACACCTAGTTTTAGCCGGTTAGAACTAGGTGTAGCCACTTACTCTTGGTTAAACCTAGTACGAGCCGATTGTTTTCGGGTAAAACTAGGTCTAGCCTTCATCATGCCGGCTACAACTAGGTCCAACCATTCCCTATTGGATAAAACTAGGTCTAACCGATATCATTCTGGCTAGAACTAGGTCCAGACAATCCCTGTTGTTTTACCAAACCTTCCTGTGCGCCTTTCCCCTCACTTTCTCTCCTCATTCAGGTCACAGAGCCCGCAATATGTCATTTCGATTTCTTTCTGGCAACTTCCTGATGTTGATGGCTCATTCTCTTTAGTAACTTCGTCACTCTTATCATCAACTAACTCTCTAAGAATTTTCTTTAAAATTCTACTCTGTGACCAGAATGAGGAGAAAAAATGTAAGCTGTGTGAAAAGAAACTAAAAATTGACACTAACAGGAAAGGCGCACAGGAAAATGACGGCTTCATCAAATGAAAAGTTTCCCCCATGTAAAGTCGGTGATACAGTCCGAGTAAAAATTCCTGACGTGGACAGAGGTAGAGGCGACTTTCCCAGTGTGTTAATGGTTGTACTTGAATGTAACGACAAGGGGTTATACAAATTAGAAAACAAATACGGCACCATAACAGAACTATTTTCAAGAAATCAGTTCTCTGTATGTGACTCAAAATTTTTAGATATTGACATGGTTTCACCCGAAAAGAAATCACTACGCCAAATAGCCAATGCACAATCGACCTCTGGTGGGCAAGGCTATAAAAGATGCCACTGCAAAACCAAATGTGGCAACAAAAAGTGCCTCTGCAAAGCTGCTGGTATTTTGTGCAACTCAAAATGTCACTCAAGTTTAAGTTGTTCTAATAAATAGTTTATGTTACTTTATAAAAGTGTGATTTATAATAACTATAATAACATTCTTTAAATTATAATAAGCAACTACTTATTGTCTGTTGTTAAAAAAATGTTCCTGATTGTTCCTATTTTATTAAAAATTGTACTCCTAATAATTTGTGTTAATTATTACAATGTGATTTATAAGAATAAAAAAAAGGGAAATAATAATGGTTCCGAAAAACAAATTAATCTCCAGCGATCTGTGGCCGACTATTATTGTAATTAACCAGCGTTATAATTAATTACAGACAAAAAACCCAAAATATTAACGAAATAAAAATACCTAATTTAACAACAAATTAGAGCATGTTCAAATTACTTGTTCTCCTCCTAAAAAAATGAGTCATCGAATAACAAAACTAAACTTCCGAATGGAATACTGAACCTCCGAAAAAATTACTTAGTTACCGACAACAGAGGTTTTGTCAAAATAATCATATTTTTACAACTTGCATGAACTGTTTTAATTTCTATGGTTGGTTATCAAATTTATTTTTTAACTCTCAATAATAATGAAAATACCTTAACTGTTGGGCCCCTGAGATCGGGTTTAGACATTTTTTACTACCTATTAAAACTAGATGCAAGAGCGAGCGAAGCGAGTTCAAGACTTGGGGGCAACCCGACTCGGACAGGTTAGGTTAGAAGGAGGTGGCGGGGTCGTAGTGAGCGAGCGAACACAGACCGCGCCACCTCCTTCGAGGTTATTTTTTTTAAACCACCCAGAAGTAGGAGCCCCGCGCAGCGGGGCTCCGTCGACTACGCCTTTTAATCAATTTTTCGAATCGTAAATATTCTAGGAAACCAAAGTCTACGTGGTTTTACATTAAAGCATAAATACGACTGTTCTAACTTTTTAACGCCTGAAATAGGTACTACTTACCGATACCCAAGCATACCCGTAGTAAGTAAAATTCATGATATACGATACAAGCAAAAGTTATTGTACAAGTACATTTTTATATTTTTTATAAGTTTCTGTATAACCACTCAGAATAATATTTTTAGTATAGTGTAACAGTTAAAATAGCACCACAGTCTATGAAATTTGAAAGGTAATTTATGAATTAATAGTTGGCAAATATAGATAAAAAATACAAAGCATAGTTTTCGGTAGAACGTAATTTATGCCGGTAGAAAAGTATTATAGCAATAAACAGTCAAGTTTATTTTTCGAAGATTTCAGTATCTCATTCGGTCGTTTCGTCATTTTTATTCGGACAAAAGTAGTCGGAAAGTTAGTATTTTAGGCAGATTTAATATTTTGAGTAAGGGTAATTCTTCTTTTTTTGTCGGAGCTTTTATTACTACCCTAAAAAAAAATTCTACGTTTCTTTTTATTGGATGTTTTTTAATAATATCTAAAAAAGCTCTGCCGATAGCATGCCGGCTACAACTATGTACAGCCAATCCCTGTTAGATAAAACTAAGATACGCGCTGCTGCTGCAGACGCTGTGAGTGACACTCGCTAGTAGACATGCAGTAGATCAGCAGCACCTGGCGCTCACAACCTGCAGAGGCGCGTGCCTCGCTATGCCCTCCACCCCGCGCCGCTGCTGCAGATGCTGTGAGTCATGAGTGTGACACGGGGCGGAAGGCTTGGCGGGACACGCATCTAAGTTTTATCCAACAGGGATTGTCTGGACCTAGTTCTAGCCGGAATGATATCGGATAGACCTAGTTTTATCCAATAGGGAATGGTTGGACCTAGTTGTAGCCGGCATGATGAAGGCAGACCTAGTTTTACCCGAAAACAATCGGTTCATACTAGATTTAACCAAGAGTAAGTGGCTACACCTAGTTCTAACCGGCTAAAACTAGGTGTAGCCGCACTTCGGGTATTAGCCGTAACATATACATCATAAAAAGACGCACTGTTCAAAATTTTAGCTTTCTGGGTTCAAAGGTCTGGGTTAGGCATAGACTGTCAGAGAGTGAGTCGACGGCCACAATTATGGACGGCCAGCGTAGTCTTAATAATAGGCAAGGACCCTATTATTAAGACTCCACTGTCCGTCCGTAAAAACTAAGAATATCAGTTATTATCTTAGTTCTCATCATTATTCCGATTTCTGTTGAAGATGACGCCCGATGCCACCTCTCCTAGCTTTGGCTCATCAAATTCAGCAGTTCAACGCTTCACCTCGTCGGTAAGTTCCTTACTAGCCGACTATACAAAGTTTTTACTCTTACCTTTCAAGTTTTCATCAAAAACATTGATATTCCTCTTAGGTCGTAATTTGCATTCAGCTTGGAAGAAATTTTCCAGATTTCTAGGATAATAGTCGTATGGCGGTAAATACATTGCAGATTTAGTGTATGTAATTTTCGATAACATCGTTTCCATTACTTTTTTATCCCAATTTTCCATCATTAGAGTAAATTTACCTGCAAAATATCCAGGCGTTAAGAAATATAAATCACATTTTAAGCTCATTTCGCGTCAGAGGTGTTTTGATCTGTTGAGCTCCGAGCGGACGCCGGTGTCCGCACATCTATTATCTTTCTATTATGTCTCTAATTACGGTACTCGAAAGATTAATATGCCACCAATCAAATGAAACAGCCTTCACCCCTCCCCTCCCTGCACCCTAGAAGGACCGGAGGAGACGATCATATCGACTGATACTATCTACTATAACATATACTGATCAGAATGTTGGGCTGTGAAAAAGACAGATGAAAAAACCGGCCAAGAGCGTGTCGAGCCACGCCCAGTGTAGGGTTGCGTAGTTTCCCGCCCGTCAAAATAAGTGTCCCCAACTTTTCAAAAACTGTTCGTCCCATCAAGTTCAAAATAATTTTCCTAGAAAGTCTTTATAAAGCTCTACTTTCCAGATTTTTTTCATATTTTCTTAACTTATGGTTCAAAAGTTAGAGGGGGGACGCTTTGTTTTTTACTTTTGGAGCGATTATTTCCAAAATTATTGATATTATTAAAAAATTATCATAGTAAACCCCTATTCATTTTTGAATACCTATCCAAAAATATACCACACGTTAGGGTTGAAATTAAAAAAAAAAACACTTTTTACTTTAGGTACATGTAGGGAGGCTACCCTAATAAAACATTTTTTTCCAATTTTTATTTTTGCACTTTGTTGACGTGATTGACATACATATTGGTACCTACCAAATTTCAGCTTTCTAGAGCTAACGGTCACAGAAATTAAGCGAGGACGGACGGACAGACATGGCGAAACTATAAGGGTTCCGTTTTTGCCAATTGGCTACGGAACCCTAAAAAGATTTCAAGTAGCGGAGATGAGAATGTTAAGATGGATGTATGGTGTAACCTGAATGGTACCTGAATGGTAATAACGTATAAAGTAAGAAATTATATATTAGGGGAAGACTAAAACTGGCGTCAGTGACGGAAAAGTAGAAAGAGAACCGTTTTTCTTGGTATGGTCATGTAAGGAGGAGGAATGAAATGCATGTTACTAAAAGCTATGTCCACACTGCGCCCTTTTTTGTTCAACAAGGGCATGCGTCATAGCGCAGTCAACAGCGCAAGTCGGGCAGCATGCCTTTGACGCATGTGCAATGACAGTAGAAAGTTTTCTGGAATTTGTTATGACCAAGTAAGCAGCACATATTCCACTAAGTAAAATGTTGTCGTCACACATATGTTTCCACAAGCTGACAAACTACGACCGAACTAAATGACAATATTGGCGTTGCGTTCCTTGACGCATTCAATTGTTCAAATCTTCGAAAGCAACTAACGAAAGTTGATTAGAAAGATGAAGACGAAAGTTGAAGATGAAAGGGCACAGTGTGGACATAGCTAATGAGTTAAGAATTTACATATAGGGATGAATGGAGCAAGGATAAGATGGAAGGATTATGTGAGAAATGATATGAACGAGAAAGGAGTGATAGCGAGACGAGTGTCAGGACAGAATAGAAGAAAATACGTGTTGCGCCGACCCCAAATAAAACGGGATAAGGGCAGGGCGATGATGATTGGTGATGGTCTTCGTGAACGTACCAAGCCTAAATGCAAATAGCTAAACTTACAACCCTCCTTATTGCCCTTGCCAAAGACCAATAGCGCACTAGCGGCCAGCGGCCAGCGGCCAGGTCGCGGCGGCCATCGAGATACATACATTAGTATGAAACCGCCATAGAGCGCGCGCACCTGTCCGTACGCGGCCAGTGGCCACAGATGCACGCGTTCTATGGCCGCCTGCGGCCTGGCCGCTAGTGCGCGCCTAGCCTTAAAGTATACCGTTTCTTACCTTTAGGCTTTAAAGGAATATAGTCCAAGGTACGATCTTTGTAACGGAGACGCTCGCCAGTACCGTCGATCCAAACATATGTCGCCATAATTTGGTTTTCAGGCAAAGGAAGGTCTATGAACCTTTCTTGCGGATTATCAGATAAATTTCCTCGTATAGTGTTTTCATCCTTTGCCACGTCGTCAATTCCTAACATGTAATCGTGTTTAGTATTATATATGTTTAAAATAATAACGATAAAAACAATTTAAAAATTGGCCTAGCCTTTTCCCAACAATGTTTAGGATATTTTTTTTTGTTTAAACTGATGTCTAATATACTAAGTAGGTAGGTAGTTATAGTGTCTCAGATAACAACGCAAAAGCATGTACCACACCACTACGTATGGTACGTACTCCGCGTCAGCAAGGAAGGCGTATTTTTATGCACAATGGCCTGGAAACCATCACTGTTGAAGCGAGCACAAACATCGCAGACGCAGTGTATCGTCACGCCAGACACAACAACATCTTGAACGCATTATTGTAGAGAGTGCGCAAGGCACTCGGCAATAAGCAGCAGTGCTGTTGCCGCAGTGCTGTCGCGGCACTACTGGTCCCCATACAATCTCTATAAGCTTACCTATATGAGATTGCATTCCGAGCTAGGCAGCAATGCCGCGGCAGCACTGCTGCGCGTCAGTGTTGCCCTACCACCGTGACAGACCAGAAGTGAAGCGTCTGCCGCCGCAACAAGAGTAGAAAAGGATGAATTTCTCTGATTCAGAAGAGAAACAGAGCGACACTGCCGCCTTGCTCGGAATGAGCGCGGCAGGCAGCACTGCTGGGCATTGGCCTTGGCCTTTATCGTTATATATCCTAGATGATACAACATACCATACTATAAGTTAAATAGATTATATGAAAACCATGTACCGTGGGGGTGGCTGCCGCGACGACGGGGGCGGTGGTCGACCACGACACATGCTGAAAGCATTGATGATCGCGGATTTAATACAACCTATAAAACAAAGTTCAGTAAAAATCCTCGAAAAATGTGCTTTCAGGTATAAAGCTAGAGGTAACTCACGAGCTGTACCAGCGTGAACCCGTCCCTGAACAATTCAGATGCGAGTTTTTTGGCGTTTCTGCAAATACCTACCTATGAAAACTGCCTGCACTGGTCACCTTTCTAAGTGAATGTACGCTCCGGTATTAGCTTTCCTAAGGAACTGTTTATAATCGAAGTTGTAAAGTTTATCACGCACTCTGATTTTGATGAAACATATACATTAAGTAGTGACGTACCAACTATAGAACAGAGTGTAGATTTAATAACTGAACAACAGCCAAAGCAACAAGGAGAGCATGGGCAAATACACATTATATACAGATAAATTTAGATTCTGAAAGTGACATGTGTGGGGACTATGGTGACACCAGTTACCTACATCAGTTTACATAATATGACATTTGCAGTACTTATGTCATTACCATGGAATTATTAAGTAGATTAGTGGCTTGCCCCATCTCCGAAAGGGTGTTATAGCCTAAGAGCCCATTTTATAAAAGCTGAAAGTTTGTCAGCGCATGCTCCCAAAGTCCCAACACAGGTAAGAACGATGGACCATATGAAGTTTGGGTTGCAGTGGCTTTGGCTAGTAACGGATTAACCCTTAATCAAATTAAGCAATTGCCAAGGCCCTCACATCTGGGGGGTGGGGGCAGAAGAAGCACTAAAATCCGTTCTTACGGCACCATGTCTCATTTTCACGTCGCCAAAAACCATACCAAAAAAAGTTTCTAGGGCTAATAGATATAGAGTCCGAACTAGAGTCATAACCCCGCTCCCGTTTGGCCAATGGCCACTCGCTGCTCTTTGGCGCATTCGGCAATTCGAATTCACCGGAAAAGTCGCAAAGCGCATTTCAATAAATAACTAAATTAAGCTTTGCATTTTTGTCGCACCTACTCCACTTCTAAGGTCTCATCTTCTAACCCAGCCGAAAGACGTCCACTGCTGGACATAGGCCTCCCGCAAGCGTCGCCACAGCGACCGGTCCTGTGTGTCTCGCATCCATCGGATTCCCGCGACCCTCGCCAGGTCGTTGGTCCACCTTGTGGGAGCCCTTCCGGCGCTGCGTCTTCCGGTACGTGGCCGCCACTCTAGAACCTTCCGTCCCCACCGACCATCTGTTCTACGAGCAATGTGCCCTGGCGATTATTCAGGCTATGTCGATAACCTTAGTTCTCTTACGGATATCTTCATGTTGTTTTTTTAAGTGGAATCATCAGAATGACTTTTCCCACTCTTGGGCGGAGCGGGAGGGCGTGTCAGACTCTTACTGACTAAACCCCACCCCGCTCCTTCGTTGCCTTCGATTTGGGGGACATGGATTTACCCTGTGGATTTACCTTTCGGAATTTCATTGTTCCCCAGAGGCTTCGGTACGGACAAGGGTGAGTCGGACTCGCGCCGTACTGTGCCGGTTAGTTTGGCTTGCAGTGGCTTTGGCAGATAAACGGTACCAAAGGTGTTTAATTCTAATTAAATTGTGTGTAGGTCTAATTACGTCAAATAATAAAGATTGATTTTTTGGTATTACCCTCAGAATATGATTAAAAATCACATTGTTCATTGCCAGACACTTTACATAGTGACAACCCCTTGCCAGACACCCTTAGTGTTCATGAAATTATATAGTTACTTATTAACTTGTGTACCGATAGATGGCCAAATTCTCAATATCTGCCAAAGCCACTGCAACCCAAACTTCATAATCGTCCATCGTTCTTTCCTGTGTTGGGAGCATGCTCTAACAAACTTTCAGCTTTTATAAAATAACGTAGGGCTTCGGGGTGCGTAGGTTTTCACGGGCTTTCGCTCTATTCGAAACCTTTGAAATTCACGACTTATCTCTCCTATAATATGCATGTGCATAAATAAACTTTCATATTGATTCACTTTGTTAATGGTTAAAACCGCACGAAGATCCGTTCATTAGTTTTCGAGTTTATCATGAACATTACATTCAGTCGAAACCGGTACAGAACTTTGTTTTATATAATGTAAGACTCCTAATAAAATCCTTGGATGATACCTAACCTAATAGCACATTTTTTTCACTTTTTATTTTACCACTTTGTTGGCGTGATTGATATATATACATATTGCTACCTTTCAGCTTTCTAGTACTAATGGTCACTGAGATTATCCACGGACGGACGGACGGACAGACACAGACTTTGCAAAACTATAAAGGTTTCTAGTTCACTACGGAAACCCAAAAATGGTTTGTGCCTAAGAGTAGCCAACCCGATTTCCATACAACCGCTCTGACGTGATTATGACGATAATACACATCTTTCTATAAAAATATTTTGGAAAGATTGATATCCTGTGAAGCTTATCCAGGTTTATATTAAAATCATAACATAGTGTTAAAGTAATTACAATAAAATATTATTATAGTCCGTCTAATGAAAGCGCGACCTGAAAAAGAGGTTGAAACCAAAAATGTTGAATTTAGTATTACTGACATAGTAGGAGAAAAATGTCTTGATACTTGAGTGTTTTTATATTTATTTTGACACACATATTATTTATAGTTTTAAATAATTCTTAAAGAGCGTATTAAAAAATTAAAAAATGGTAGCCCAATAGTAGCCGATACCGATTATCGGGAACAGGATCCAAGCTACCGGCGGCGGCGGCAATCAGAGCTTCAGAGAAATTATGGCAGCCGTGTCCAAAAGTACCGCGCACGCTTTTTGATCAAGCCCTCGATCCAGATGCCTAACGAGATCCTCCTGAGATGTTGCTCGAGGCTCGTAATTCAATCTTATGTAATTGCAATTCTAAGAACCTATATATTCTAGAGAAGCAAATTAATTAATTAAAACTAATTTTAATCGCAATTTCTTTTCATAGATTTATCGGTTAGTAATAATAATATAGTTTTTGTTAAAGGAGAATAAAATCTTCGTGTATTATTTGTTTGTTGTAGTTAAGTGAACACACTTATATGCATATGCACCTCTTTAAGTCTCAACCCCACCCTTCCGTAGCAGGTCGTAGACCGACTTTATTGGTACCTAATGTTCTTCAGAATGGTCGGGTTGATGTAACCACTGAGGGTTCCGTACCAACTTACCTATGAAAACAGTTCAATTCTCGAATCGAGCCTTGAAGATTTTTCAAAAAATATATCTTGTGATGTTACTTACTACAAATTTTCAGTTTTCAGACTATTCCCTATAATAGAGCTATAATACCTTGCTTCGTGCCAAATTTCAAGATTCTAGGTCAACGGGAAGTACCCTATGAATTTTGTGCTGTCGACCCCGGCCAAGGTGTTCGAGTCTGCTATACAGCGTTGCATACTGGGGCAGGTGAGCGGACAACTGGCTGACGAGCAGCACGGGTTCCGGCCGGCGCGCAGCACTGCCACCAACATAAGCTAAGCTGGTGGGCAGGTGGACGTTGCTTACTTCGATTTCAAGAAAGCTTTCGACACAGTCGACAACGACGTCTTAATAATGAAGCTCGCGGAGGTCGGCTGCACACCACATGCTGATGGCCTCAAATTGTTGCTGAAAGTTAATACTTAATCTATTGTGAACGGTTGTAGGAGGATATAGATACGGTTGTGGAACGGAGTCGGGTCAATAAACGGAGCTTCAACGAGTCGAAGTGCTCAGTGATGAGTTTTAATCGCGCGCGTGCTCCGGTAGTGCACGAGTACGTTGTGGGCACTACGCCCATGCAACGTATCTCGGAGGTGCGGGACTTGGGGGTCACAGTCACTCCTGAACTGTCGTTTTGTGATCACATTACAAGGATCTGTAAAAGGGCGATCAGAAACTTGACATTTGTTCTGAGGCAGACGAGGCACTTTACTAGTATCACTTCAGTCAGGGTCCTATATGACTCACTGAACAGGAGTCACCTGGAACATAGTGCTGTCATGTTGGCTCTTTTAAGAAATTCATGGATTTGTTTTAAAAAATGAATTCTTCGAGTGATAGTAAACAAAATATGAGGCGCGTTTTATTTCTTCATAGAGGGTGATGAAAAGTAGAGTATAATAATAATTAGCTCGGGTGACGTACTTTGAATCCTTCGCCACGTTCAGGATTCTACTAAAGAATCCCTCACTTCGCTTTGGATTAAAAAAAGCGCCCTCGCCGTAAATTATTTTGCTCCCTTATGAGTTATGATACAATCTACTCTTCTTAATTCTTTATTGTACACAAAAACTTATAATTAAACAGTATAGTTCCTATAGTTTCGGAAAAAGTGGCTGTGACATACGGACGAACAGACAGACATGACAAAGCCATAAAGGTTCCGATTTTTGTCATTTGGCTACGGAACCCCAAAATCGGAACCCTTACAGGATTACTTTGTTGTCCGTCTGTCTGTCTGCCTCCTTCTGCGAAGCTGTAATGTTAACGGAGGAGACAGCCGCATACGAGAGGGCATGGCCCTCGCGCCCCCGACGCGGCGACGCCGGGATTCCGATACCAATTTGCGTGTGCACCAGAATGGCTGGTTGTCTGTGAGAGTTGATTATTATTATAGACTTTATTATTTTATTTAGCCGGTATCAAGTTTAGTAAGTATTTAGTTTTAACACTTTGAGTTTCAATACAGTCCAGAAAAAAAAAATTTTGTTGCCACAATATACAATAATCAAGTTTCTAGGGTAAAAGTAGTTAGTTTCTTGTTCGAGGGCGAGTTATACTGTCTGAAACAACAATTTTGAAAATATATTAGCAATATATTTTCGATTGTTCATTCCTACTCGCGAATCGATTCCTACTGCTGTGATATAAAATTGAAGCAATAACTCGTTCGTAAGTTTCCGAACGAAACTTAAAAGTGACATTTGTGGCAAGTTATACGTCAAAACTTCAAATTCAAAAGTTCAATAATAATCAAAATTCAAAACAAAAATGTTACCTACCTAGGCGTAATACGTACCTAATAGAATAAAAATCGAAAATACCTATGGACTAAACAAACCAATGGAAGTATCGTGATGTTAACAATCTTTTCGCGGGCTTGCGACTCCTCTGGCATTGGCTTTGCTGGTACGGCGAAGGACTCAGCAACAGAGAACTAAGCAACAAGTTCTCGATATTCCAAGGCAGACTCAATCTTCTTCCGCGAACCATCGGAGTCCTTTATGACGATTTTCCCCTCAGAAGTCCAACACTTGTTCATTCCGAAGTCCTTCCGAGCGTTCATGAGCGTTCGTGTCTGGGCTTAGTGAGAAACTTGGAAAGCGTCAGATCAGTACTTTTCAGTTTTGGCTTGTTTCGCCACACCTCGTTCCGCACGATACGACACTCGAATCGTACTAAGAGGGCATGCGGCTTGCTGGTGTTACTTCCTAGGCGATGACAGGCCGTTAGATCTTTTCCAGTGATATCTTTCATTTCCAGACGCTTCGATAAGATACCAAGGAAACTGGCACTTGGATTAGCTTCCTTGTCCTCAGGTAAATAGTGCAGAAAGAGCACCTTACCACGGGATTGCATCTCGTGTCTATCCAGCCCCTCCACAAGCCACTCTATCTGGGACTTCAGCGAACTCAGCGTTTTCCAAACCAGATTCTTGAATTCAATGAAATTCTTGGAAAGGCTGGCAGTTGTCCTATGAGAAGCATCACCACTGGTATTCTTCAGGTCTTCTTCATATTGTGTCATTCATGAAGCAAATGTAGAAGAAAGCTCCTCGACACAGCTTGAGAGTTTGGAATATAGGTCCATAATTGTGAGATGCAGTGCTGAGCTAGTGTATAGGAGTGTTCCGAAGGAGAGTTGATATTCAGAAAGAGTGCACCAGAAGTTATCAAAGAACCTTAATTAGACTTTGGCATGTAAGAACTGTTTTTAATATATTTTTAAAATAAAAATATAAAAGCTCAAAAAATTTCTGTCTCACTTGGAACTACCCCCAAAAAATATTCTTAATACTTTTTCAACACCCTTGCTCAGAAAGTGGCTGTTATTGAACTGCACTTAACCTATCAATACCCGCGAAACGAGACACAATAGTAAAACGAGACCGGTTGGGGATTCATGAATTAAGGTATATAAAGGGGCTTGTTACCAAACTGTGACATTTTGATTACTATTATGTATTAGTGCAGTAATGTAGTTAAAACCTTTTTGTTAAACCTCTTTATTGTCAAAAAAAGTTTAAAGATAAAAAAATAACATTTGGTTATTGCGTTCAATAGCATAAATTAGTGTTTTACTTACTTATTTCATGCAATTTCGTGTTTAAATAAACGGTTTTAAATTTTACATATTTAATTAATTTTATCTTTCATCAAATTTGTATTTTCTGTTTATAAGCAACCTCATTCTTATTTTTTCTAAAGCAAGAGCTAGAGTAGTTTGTCTTAGGCCGCCATTTTAGATGTGCGGGTTTAACAAAAGTCAATTTTTAGCCTCCATATTTAAAAACAAAATACCGTTTTTACAAAAATGTCTACAACAATTACTATTCATACGAAAAATTATTTGTGCTGTACGCCTTCCAGTAGAAAATCTATGTTATTGGACCGCTATACCATCAAAAATAGTTAATTATAACTTTACTAAGTGCACACATTTACAAATTGTTTCTCTAAATAAACGTTTCATATACCTACTAAATAAAGCGGTTTTTTCATTTATTTTCTTCACAAGTGTGTCGAAAAACGTCGTATGATACATGTGAGTGATTGGTGATTACCGTTCTTGGCTCTGTTAAGTAATTCTCTTAATACTACCTCGACGGTAACCACTCACATTACACACTTGTATCATAATCTACTATTACAAGGTATGTTGAAATGTAATAGATTTCATAAGGTACCAGTGGAATGTGCCTTCCGCCGTCATTCTGCTTGTCCGGCGTGCGGCCCACTTCAAACTCTTCATGGAGGTACCTGCATTGAATGTCATTAAAGGTACATTCAAGTACATTACTGATACATTCGATTCAATTGCAATAACCTAATCATTTCTGCAACAATATTCCCGTCCGGAAGTGCCTGAGCACGTAAGGACATAATTATTATGTAAGATGGTACTTACTTAATGTACGAGTATCTTCCTAGAGTGTATATCTTCGGTAAATTAAAAAGATATAATACAATTCGGAGCTAAGTAAGTTGTAAGTTGTATAGTCCCTCTTGCACTGCTCAATGATCGACCATTCTGACACAATTGTAATAGCAGACTTGGCCCCCTGAACGCTTGCCAGAGGGTCACGGCCATGCAGGTAGTGCGGGGATATGGGCTCCCGCGAAGCGGCAAGTCCCCTTGCTGACCTGCCGCTATGGGATCTGGAGGCAACAGTCCTTGCACGCATGCACGATTCATGTGTGGACAGCGATGGGGCGAAACTCAGCTGCCGCAACAAGTCGCGACATATCTCCAACGGGATCTCATAGTGGGACGGTGACTGTGACTGACGCAACCCAGTGCTAAGTACGCTATAATTATTTCGGTACCCTAGTCTTATTTTTGGAGAGTAGTTGAAAAGACGTCACGGCGCGCGTCCTCATCCTCCGTATGATACATTTTTTTCACAGGACATGGTAAGTTTGGGAGAACCCTGCATTGCATTCAGGGGGAAAAAACGCCCAGGTGAGGACCACTAGGTAGAGCTTTACCCCGCTCACAATGGGCCTCATCAGAAGACTTAAACTTACCCAAATGCTATGCTCGGAGTCTCCTTGCGTGATCACATCAGAAATAAAATTATCCGCAAGAGAACCAAGGTTACTGATAAGCTCGAAGCCCGAAGAAGCAGAACGGATGGTCGATGGGGACAGAAGGTTCTGGAGTGGCGGCCACGTAGGCCTCCCTCACATTAGGCGCGCGGGATCCTCGGCGTGTGAGTAGCGCTGGCGCGGCGCTCGCCTTGGCGTTTACTTGGGGAAACAGTAGCGGGCGGAGGGATAAGAATGCGACTCGAGCGCCGTGTGCCCGCGCGCGCTACTCACACGCCCGAGAATCGCGCACGCCAAATGTGGGGTCAGCCGTACCGGGAGACGCTGTGTTGGGAGGTTTTACGTTGTGTGAAATTTTGTCGCATTATACTAAGACCTCAGTCCCCTATATTGCTGCCACTGCTTCATAATCCACGAACCGCACCCATTTGGGCCTTGGAAGGAAGGTTGACATAAAATGATAAAACGTGTCATTCTTCAACACACTACACGCAGACTGGTTTAGACTTTACGCAGGTAACTATATCCAGAAGAAAATATGTTGGTTTGGTTCTACTATTTAGAAAATAAATAAACGCATGGAGACATTCAGAAGTATTTATTTAAGAATCGAACACATTGGATATAGATACAGTTACACATCCTACATTATTTACTAATCCTATATCATTATCCTACCTATGTATTATCATAATTTATATTGTTAATTAGTTAGTAGGTCGCGCCAGAGTGGCAACAATTTCGTGAATTACGAGTATATGCGAAGGTACGAAACATGGAGTCGTTACATTACAATTCGGAAATACATAATCTAAAAACATCTACCACAGATTTTAAAAAGGTTATACACATAAAAGTTTCACAAAACTATTGACGTTTGATCAATATGTTTTATGTAGACCACTCTTCGATCAACAAGTACATTGTTGATCGAAGAGACCACTTATTTAATGTGTTAGTGTGGCTCCAAAATCTAAAAAAAAATTGGATTTGGACACTAACACATAAGTTACATTTTTTCATGACTTTAGGTTACAGACATGTACACACTGCACGTAAAGATGATTAAGTCAGGTAGGTATGCACACACTTTCAATCACTCCGATATACTAAAACTGGTGTCTAAAAAAAATTGTTTTGGTCCAGAAAGTTACATTTTAAATTCATATTTCGCCCCGTCCAAAATACAAAGCATAATTTTAAAACGCGCTCAAATTTTTTTTTTTCATAAAAATTAATTAATTTCAGTCTTTTTCTTCCTTAAGAGCTATGCTCTTATCTGTGCAGCACCTACCTCTCTCAATGGAGAGCCAGTTAAAAGACTAAGCAAGCTGTCTTAACATTACTTCTTGGTCTTAGCCTGGCCGAACTTCCCACTCGCTCTGGTATGTTGCTTTTCATTTCCAGCTTGGCGAGCCGGAGGTTCTTGAGCTTGACGTGCTGGAGCTTGCGTTTGAGCCGGTACGTTGAGTGGTTCGAAGTTCCTCTGCGTATTCACAAATAGCGGTTCACAAACAGGTACAAAACTGGGTTTCACAGTTGAATGTAAGCCATTGTATTTGTGCACCTGCGCAGGTGTAAGATATTCACAGTGAGGCTTAACGTTCGCAGGAGCATTTGTAGGCTCGTTATGGCACGTCGCTGGGGCATTGTTCGGGTTCGGGCCTATATTATTCGCAGACGTATATATCGATGTCATATTATTTTTTACTGGGGAATATATCGAAGAGATGTTGGAAAGCGATGGTGCGATCATCGGGGTTATATTATTGATCGCAGTGGTTATCATAGATGTTATATTATGCTTTCCTGGTGAATACATCGAAGAGACGTTGGAAATCTCAGAAGTTTGCATTTGTGGTAAACTCCCCCCCACCATTGTATTTTGCATAGGTGCCATGTTCCCGACTGAAGTATGGGTAGGTAGCAAGTTTGTAACGGAAGAATTCATAGTTGGCACGTTTCCTCCCATTGGAGTATGCCTTGGTTGCATGTGTCCACCTGTTGGAGCGTTGACTTGTGGCTGCACGTTGCCGGTTTGTGTATACATTGGTGCCGGCACGTTATCAACAGTTGGTGCATATATGGGCATGTTTGTAGCAGTCGGTGTGTATATCGACGGCATGTTGCCTCCCGTTGCCCCGTATGTCGGCGGCACGTTCGCCGGTGGAGCAAAGAGCTGTGGCTCGTTACCACCTGGTGCTGGGTAGATATGTCCACTTCCCGTTGCATACATCCGTGGTATGGCATCGTTTGTTTCCACAAACACGTGTGGATATATTGTCGGCATGTTAGCCGGCTCTGTTATAAATATTGGTGGATAGCCGACATTCGCGGGTGCAAAAATTTGTGGGATGTGGTTCGGGGGTTGTATGAACATTGCTGGCGTGGCACCGGTTCCATACATCGGTGGTATAGCGCCATTAGCTGGCACATAAAGGGGCGGGCCAGCACTATTAGCTGGTTCGAACATTGGCCAAATATGATCTTTCGCAGATGCGGCAGGTGCGTTAGTGGCATCGCTTTTTTTCTGGGTTGGTTTTGTTACACTATTCGCAGCAGTATATATAGGTTTATTGTAATAATACATGCCTTCTATAGTAGATAGCTGGTGCTGTATAGAAGCAGATGACGGTGGCATGGGTATGTCGCTCTCGTCGATTTTCGCCAAGAAATCTTTAAGTCCAGGAGGAATATACTCTCCACACAGTTCAACAACATCTTCTAGTAAAATTTGCAGGGCTTCAAGAAGTGCTCCTTCGGCAACTACCGTTTTTCCTTCCATGGCATTAGCCATCTGATGGAAGAGTTCTCGAAAATCTATATTCCACATACGATCAGCGGAGGGAAGATCGTCAATACAATTGTATAGCCTTAAAATATGAGGAGCAAGCCCTAAATTAAGACTTCGGCGATTGCTAATTAGAAAATGTTGTAATTCTGCCGCACTCATTCTGTTTGTCGGTGGTTCATCTGCCAAAGTATTAACCAAAAGTAAAACAGCGTCTTTAATTTCTTTACGACTTCTGGCAGGTATTTGTCTAACCAGTTTATCGAAATTCACATGGTTTAGACATCGTAATACCAACAATATTTCTTTTCTCGTCCAGCCTTTTAATGCTCCTTCCATATTTGATATTTCAGATCAGATATGAGTAAAACAATTGGCGCGATGGCTACGCTGCCCGCGGAAACGTGAACACTAAAGTAATCAATACAGTAAGCCCAATGTTGCCAGCCAAAAATGTTCGAGAATCGAGATGCTTTTTTTAGGCACGATTAGTTACACGAAAGTTTCTCAGGACATTATTCCTAATCTGTGATGTTCTAGACTAATCTTTATTAGTTAGTAGAACCTATAAAACTGATTAGATGATGCCGATGCTTTCTTATAATAGTTTTACCCTCACTTTAAACCTTAAAAATAAGTCCAAACTGGCCACAACACAACCATTCCCACATCAGCCCGAACTCGACCCAACAATGCTCTGGTTTTAGAGTGTGAATTTTGGGAAATCCTCTCAAAATTCTACTACTAGTGCTCGTCTACGTCATAAAAGGAAACCTTGGGCAAAATTAAATGCTCCTTGTTCCAATAGTTTCGGCTGTGCGTTGAAAAGAGTTTGTCTGTCAGTCAGCTTATGGGCAACACCTTTATTATTCGCGCACAAGCCCGAACTCGACTAGACTCGACGACGCTGACGTACTGTCCATCTTTGTTTTTAATGGTGTAGTGTGGAGTAGCCGAACAGTATTGTAGAGACAATATTAACAAAAAATAATAAAAAATAAATACCTACGTGGTGGTGCTAGATTCGTAACTTCATCAATGACATCTATGTTGCCATTTGAAAACTAACTACTGATTAAAACCCATTGTTAATTATAATAGATGGCGCTGCGAGACATATATACACATTTAGTCAGGGTAGCCCGCGAAATTCATAGTTTTTACGCATTTTGCAATTTTTTTTGCAAGTGGTAGGTTGTATGAAGTTAAAAATATCTTTTGCGACTGTAAAACGTAAAAATCATCAATTCATCTCTCTTAGTTCATGTAAGTCGAGGAACGATTTTTTCAGGGTCAAAAACGTTCCTAGTTAGTCAAAGATGACAGTCTTCCTATAATACAAAAGCACTCAGAAGACACACAACTCACTTCAATCGTGATTCAGACACTTCACACTGGAAAATTTGTCTACAATCTTATTTTGTAAAAGTAAGTAGGTATAGGTTTCAATCCAAGCTTTTGTTATAGGTTTTAAATAATCTATCACATACCCGCGAAACGAGACACAATAGTAAAACAATAACAGCGCGGTCTCATAGGACCGGTCGGGGATTCAAACAATAAATGGGCATATTTTCGATGCAATTGAATTGTAATATATTAATTTTGGTCAAAGGAATTTTTACTTGTTTCTTCTACTCAAGATACCTACTTACCCTTCTCGGTCCAATTTATTTAGGCTGGTTCCTAGAAGGGATAACAAATTGGTGCTTTATATATCTCTAGGGCTAATTGCAGGGAAGTGTTTACAAGACACCAATGCAACTAAATATGAATGCGTATCCCCCTGAGTCTCCTTTTAATCTGAGAATAATAGCTTACATTGTGACACCCCTCTTCATTAGTATTTACCGTGGATATTAAAAAGAGGGCAGGGGGATCAAAAAAAAAATCTTTTAAAGCAAGTCCAGACCCTTTTGGTCTGGACTTGTTTTACCTTTTGGTCCTTGGTATCTTGCTTGGTAGGCCAATCAAATGGCTATACAAAAGAACCAAGGTAATCGATTGCCACTGGGGCCGACGGGTGGTTTCAAAGAGTTATTGCGGCCTTAGAAATCAAATAACACAGGTGGTTATTAGTCAGTAAAATTCTAACACTCTCTCTCGTCACTACCTAGACTGGGAGAAGTTATTTAATGACAACCCACCAAACACAAGAGGTAGGTAAGTGGTCAGATTGCCTGCCACGACGTACAATTGCTAACATAAGTGTAATATTTAGCTGGTCGTTTATAGGTCTACCGATACCACCTACAAGTTGGCCTGATAACCTAATGAGGGTTACGGTAGTCTG
This sequence comes from Mythimna separata, assembly GCA_030763345.1. Classification (NCBI taxonomy): domain Eukaryota; kingdom Metazoa; phylum Arthropoda; class Insecta; order Lepidoptera; family Noctuidae; genus Mythimna; species Mythimna separata. Next base: position 10,722,312 of record CM061167.1, on the reverse strand, counting down.
AGAGATGCAAGGAGAATAGATGCAACCGCTTTATTCGATCAAGGTTTAGTACTGCACATGTTAAGATTGAAGTGAAGATAATCTCAGTGTCGTCCACCTATTTCTTAACATAAGCAAGCTTTATAATTAAGCTAGCAGATGGTAGTTGTATCCTGTTGACCATTGTAATGTTTCTACGACAATAATTATTATAACTGAAGGACTTTTCAACTTGAATTGCAGGAAAATGTTCTAAAGCATGGAATAACGTGCCTACATTAGGCTCGCTCATGGCACAAAATAAATACACTTATAACATAAGAAAAAAAAATAAAGAAATCATAATTAGTACAACAAAGTATCTTTATTTTCCATAATATCTCGTATTTTATAACAACATTTCTTATACACTTACAATTTGTTAATTCATACCAATTTCCGATGCATGCAAAACAATTTTAAACATCTTATACATATAATAGCATAAATAATTTTATTCAGACGATAGGAATATAATATTTTGTGCTCTACACGAGTGTACATGGTGTTCACTTTAGACATACTTCATAAGTGCTTCAACTTGAAAGGCTCCTGCGGTTCCGTACATTATACTCTAAAATGTTGGTGCAATTGTAGTCTTGCACGATTAACTACCTTTAACATTAATATACTGGTAGATCCTTAAACACGCTAACATTATTATCCCGGACATCATTTTATTTAACTTGTTAGTATTTAAAAAGTCAAGCAATTCATGTGTTCTCATTCAGGTTATTTGTTTACTAAAACTAATTTGCAACTATGCATTAAATGAATTTGTTAAAAATAATGATATGTGGTTATTTGTATACAATTAAACTATTTAACATCAAAATAACAATTTTTAAATATCACATAATATTCGTAGAAATATTTACCTACTTATACAATATATTAATATCTTATATGGTCCTTTTAAACGCACTACCTCTATCACGTGTCGGTTTAATTATTATCATTTTTAGTTATCTGTATAGTTATTGTAAATTGAATATACTATTCTATTGAATACCTATAGGCCATATATTATTCGATTAGTCGTCGCTAGTGAATATATTGTTACTCGATTAGGTAAATGTCTATTCAAAAGTTTAACTTGGTGTTGTGGTTTATGTATATCACTATAATGGAAGAGGGTTTTTAATAATGCACTATTGGTGCAGGTACATACAGCTTGCGTTGGCAACCAGGCACGAACATAATAGACGGATTGTTATGAGGCGTTCGCTAGCTGACACGTGGAGCGGGAGTGTGCTGGCGGGCGCGGCGCCGCTGTTATTCGTTGAGTATGCAGGTGCGCATGAGAGCGTCTATCACAGCGTACGGGTCGCAGTTGGAGGCTGGCCGGCGATCCTCCAAGTAGCCCTTCTTCTCCTCGGCCACCGTCCGCGGTATCCTGATGCTGCTGCCACGGTTAGCGACTCCTGTAAATAAAAACACATTACTTCTACGTTCTACTCATACCACTCGCAAGTATCCAGCACATCTCATCATCATCTACCTAGCCTTTTCCTAACTATATCGGGGTCGGCTTCCAGTCAAGCCGGATTTAGCTGAATACCAGTATTTTACGAGGAGCGGCTGCCTACCAGACCTCCACAACCCATTAACTGGGGTAACACGGTATTACATGGCAAAACTGGAATCAGATTTACTGGCTTCTGACTATCCGTAACGACTGCTAAAGATCTACAAATTACAGCCGAGACCTATGGCTTAACGTGCTTCCCGAGGCACGGAGGAAACTCGTTATGTTAAGAAGGTCACTCATCCACAGACCAACCTTGGCAAGCGTTGCTAAACCTTGAAGAGCGACTTGTGTGGCTGTTATTATTTAGCCACGAGCTCCTCAAGGACCCAGCCCATCTATCATCATTAAATGTTCACTTACCGGCACTGAAGTCATTAATACTGGCTGTTTCGTGGAGACCAGTCAAACGTCTCTCGTTGTCCTTTCCTCCGCGAGGATCGTAGACCTTGATATGCTTCATGTGAACCTTAGACAGCTTGTCAATCGCCTTCTCGATTTCACTGGAATTATGATAAATAATATGGTCAAGTCATGTGAAAAAATTAATCTATAAACTGAATGTTTAGCATCAGTCATCAACTTCAAGATTTTAGGCTAAAAGCAGCTTTTTATGCAATGAATTATATATAATTATTTTAAGAAAGTCGACCAAAAGATTGAAAGGAGTTAAGGCGTTATTAATTTAATTATCCAATTATAAAAGATCGTCGACCGATAAACTTGAAAGCAAGAACGTGGCCAAAAAAGAAATGAAATTTCTTAAAACGGATATGCGACCGACTTGTCGAATGTTGCAAGCGATTTCTCAAACTGCAAGTACAGGTTTTCCATTTAAGGATACCTGTCTCTTGCAATCCGAACCGAATGCCATTTTAAAAGTCATAATTATTGTAACGACCAAACAAGTCTGATACTTACATAATACCGTTGTCTTCACGCATCTTCTTGGTGGAGAAGTTGGTGTGGGCACCAGAGCCGTTCCAGTCCTGAACTGGTTTGGGGTCGAAGGTGACGATGACTCCGTACTCTTCAGCGAGTCTGTTGAGGATGTAGCGAGCGACCCAGAGGTCGTCGGCAGCGGCGACGCCAACGGAGGGCCCCACTTGGAACTCCCACTGCGAGGGCATGACCTCGGCGTTGGTGCCAGAAATAGGTACGCCAGCGAATAGACAACATCTGTAATTAAAACGTGCATGTTCAGTGTATTGCTTTTCTCAGTGAATTAGTTCATTAAAATCAAGAGATGGCTTAACGCTGCTCGCCTACGACCTACAATCGGTGAACGATTTTTGTTGGTGAAAAATAGAACACATTGATAGCAATAGTGCAACGCACACGGCCTACAAAAAGTCGGTCAAAAAAAATCTATAGAATTATAATATGTGACGATTATCGGACCTACAAAAAGTCTGTCGTGGGCGGGCAGCGTTAATTCACGGACGCCATATTTCATAATAAGTGCTTTAGTTACCTGTAGTGTGCCTCGACCAGATCCCTGGCGAAGACCTTGTTGGCACCAACACCGCAGTAGTAGGGACCCTGTGGTGGGGGGAAGCCGCCTGGGGGCCAGCCGAAGGGCCTCAGGTCCGAGTCCAGGAGGATGTACTCCTGCTCGATGCCGAACCATGGCTCCTCATCCTTGCACTTCTCGGCGGCCTCAGCACACCTGATGCGGTGGTTGGTTGCTGAGGAAAGAAATCAAATTATAAATGAGTTTAAGTAAAAGACCACAGAGCGGTTATAGGTTTAAAAGGTTACATAAGATAGAAAAAAATATGTGTTGTTACTATGTTCTTTTCCATGTCAAAGGCCATATGCATGCCAAATTCCATCCAAATCCGTTCAGTCGTTTTTGCTTGATTAAGTAACAAAGGATGTTTGTTGACACTTTCACATTTATAACATTAGTTAGGATAGTAGGAAGGATAATCCCCTACACAATGGCCTACATAAATGTGAACCAAACAAAAGACCGACATGACATAATTTTTTTAAGAGAATGTGTGTCTACGTTAATTTAAAATAGAGCGACTAAATCGATGTGCAGGTCAGACTGTCAAGTAATTACCATATAGATATGCGTAATTGCGATTGTGAACCACGATGACTAATGAGTCACAACTGGACTACGAAGTTTAACCTATCAATACCCGCGAAACGAGACACAATAGTAAGACAATAACAGCGCGGTCCTATGAGACCGGTCGGGGATTCATGAATTAAAGACAAAGATAGAAAAAGTTTGAGAACAGAAGGCGTGTATTGCAAAGCAACTTCAATATTTGTAAGACAGCGAGACTTTCAAATAATATACTTATATGGCATGTGACCTTGCTTTAGCATCACTTTTATCATCACCCTGAAATCGACTTCACCCACATTTCACCACACATTCTACGTTACATTCACACATTTCTATTGTGAAATAAGAAACTCTCCTTTCTTCTGACCTCACACTCTTGTCACTCCACTCCAAATTCGGTCACGATCTGCCCTCGATGGCGACCGTTGTGGTGACATTGATTGGACTGTCTATCTTAACACCTTAGACCACTAACTTTTCTTTTTCCAATCCCGAAAAGAAACTTAATGTCTTATCCCCTGCTTCTACAATTCTTTCCCTTTTTTCCCATGAACAGTTGAAAAGGCTTATTAATAATAATGGTTAAACGTACTTGTAGGCTCCATGTTGTATTTGTAGGTGTCGCACATAACCAGGATGTGGTTACCACGTCTGAACGGATCCCTGTAAATCGCACGAGGGTACAGGAAGGTGTCAGAGTTGTGCCCGTCCGACTGTCCGGTGGAGCTGCCATCGAAGTTCCAAATCGGGAGGTCTGCAATCAAATTAATAATGTAAGAAAATCGTCTGTAAAAAATCGCTGTTAGCAATAAGACCGCCCATTATAACACCGTAAGATCCTTGTCTTGTGTCTAAGATCCTTGTAAAAAATGTTTTTATGGTGGACAATTAAAGAGTATACTTATAAATAAATAATAATAAATATTCAAAAACTATTAAAAAAAATAGGTGGTATGCTCTATAGCAGCTAAGATAGATATTAACACAAAGGAACTTACTGCAGAATGCAATAAAACTAATATATTACAGAACTATATCATACATGTACGGTTAATTTACTGTGAACAACATATCCCCAATGAACTAGGAATACTGCATGAAATCTATCGTGACATTTCTACGACTGCTTGTGGACAATATTGCTTTGAAACCTTTTAAGTTTTCATCAAAAAGTCCTTACTCCTCGTCTTAGAAGAGCGATGCTTACTCTGTGGATGGTAGTGTGATTTACTGGATGTGACCTCTTTTGTTTTATTTTATAAAGAAAGACGGTAGTTCGATAAAATTTGAATGTTAATTAAAAAGAAACAGATCTTCACCTTTTTCGCTCTAAAAGGAGTTAATTTTAGACGAAAGTGCAGTTTTTTTTTGTTTTTTTAATATTAATTGTACTTAAAGTAAACTATAGAAACTTGGGCTTGTAGAATATTTTCTTTTGAAAGAACACCAACTTGTTAACAGATCAGCACAGCTCGTCTCGCTGAAGGCTGAACAATTTACCTAAACTATGCTAATTACTTCGTTAATGAGGATGTAATAAAACACCAGCTCCAATAGATGTGCCATGTTTCAACTAGTCATGTTTATGAGTCTTTATGAATTAAACCATGACCGAGTTTTTATTTTCTGGATTTGTCATTGTTGGGTCATCCACACAAATAAAAAAGGACTTTCATGAACAAAAGAAAGGGTTGATTTTACCGAATGCTACATTTGAATATTAAAAAAAAAATCTACCAGACGATAGATAATATCGATCAGAGATTAAGCATTGCCACACAACGTGGCAATGCCACCAGTCTTTTGAGCACACTTCCGGTCGACAGCGATGCGGAAGAATTTTTTGACTAGTGTATGTATATGTAGTTTTAATTTTATATTTATTTTTCATGTTACGAACACCTATTAATAAAGTATAGTTTCTTTTCAGACAATGTTTTTTCAACGCAAATTTTCTTAATAACTTAAATATATATTAGAAATATTCACAAAAGTACTGTCACATTTATTTACCTTTAGGTTGTTTAGGAATGAAGTTCAAGGTGCGGTCCTTGCACCTCAAATGCTCGCCAGATCCGTCGATCCAGATGTACGTCGCCAGAATCTTGTCCGCGGGGATCGGCAGGTCATTGTACCTGCCCAGCAGGGTCTTCGACAGCACCGCATTGGGCGAGTTGGTCAGCACTGGACCCGACAATATCTTCGGGTTATCTGCTCAAAAAAATGAATAAAAAAACGTTATTCCGTTGTATGAGATTTTAGCTTTATCGATCATTTCACGATTAGGAGATGCTGTTCTTTTTTAGAGCTAATAATAATAATAATACATGATACTACATATTAGCTTTCAGCTGGTCGTCAAAGATATTATTATTCTAATTCCTGCAAATATATCAGTTGTTAAATGCTATTCCTGACTTCCTGTTAAAAACAGACGGGAATTTCCATAATTAACGGTAGGTATGTTTATATCCGTTCAACATACTGATATCATCATCATCTGCCTAGCCTTTTCCCAACTATATTGGGATCGGCTTCCAGTCAAGCCGGATTTAGCTGAATACCAGTATTTTACGAGGAGCGGCTGCCTACCTGACCTCCTCGTTCAACGTACTGATATACACTAGATATTAACATCCAAGGAATAAAAAATATGAACGAAGGTGTTGAAGATACTAAGTTTAATTGATAAATAGTTGCGGTCATAAGGTGTGGGTTAGAGTCTGCGGTGAGGATAATATTCCATCCAACCGTATTATAAAGAACCCGATACTGCACACATTGTTGCTGATTCTCTTTGAACTAATTACGGTAAACCTTGCCTTGGACTAAATCAGAAGTTCAACAAACGGACCGACTAAATAGTACTTATTAAAAATAATAATACTAACAATAATTATTTCAATAAAACAACACACGACAACACAAAAAACATTAACTAACACAACAATAAGCGATAGAACAACAATAATTATTGTTAGTAAATACAAATAATCTATTTTTTTTTAAATCTATTGTATCAATAAAACACAAAGAATGGTAGGTGATGACTATTATCAATTGACTGTAATACGCTGCATGTTTTTAAAGAAGTATTACGAACAAAAATACAAGTTATACTCGTATATAGATTTTTGTAGGTTCATACAAAAAACTCTCCATTCAAAGAACTGTTCCAGGTTTCCTAAATTAAAATAACTGTTCCGAGTGGCTACCGAGTATTTGAATTCCCTAATGGAACGTAGGAGCCAGTTACTTTGACTCGGTGCAGGCTTATAAAACTTTCAGGCCTGCTGAAACCCACGTCTGTACACTGTGATTTTTTAACTGACAAAGTATGCCTTTTCAAATGAAAATTTTTCAGTGGTTCTGTTAACGAACATCAAAGTTGAGTACCTGGCTCAGTATTCATGTTATAAAGAGGAGGTACTGATATATCTGCGTTATAGTACATACTCGTAAGTGTACAAAAAAACTGTACAGGAAATTAAAATTAAAATCAAAAGATAGCTCTCAATTTAGTTTTCAAAGTTAGTATTCAAATTAATTAAATTATAAGTAATCAAAAGATCAATTTAGTAAACAAACCAAAATTATAAAACGTTACCGAGTAAGTATTATTAATCTTTGAAGTTATTTTGCAGCACTCTTAATGAAATGTGTCTGTACGTTACCTATCTTACCTTGACTAAGCTTGCATTCCACTTTTTCGGCCATCTTTACGCCTTTTTAAAACTTGTAAATCTGTAACAAAGAAAACACAACATTAAATGCCTGTTATGAAAACAACAATAATAAACAGTAAAATTTCGCAAAATATCATCATCTGCCTAGCCTTTTCCGAACTATATTGGGGTCGGCTTCCAGTCAAGCCGGATTTAGCTGAATACCAGTATTTTACGAGGGGCGGCTGCCTACCAGACCTCCACAACCCATTTAAATTTCGCAAAATATAAATATTTACAATTATGAGTTGTAACAGATAGTCTGAATAATATCCTTATTGTTTAGCAGGAAAAAATGCAAATGAATAAGTCAATATCGCTAAAATTATATAGAAATAAAATGTAGGTACTGTTAGAGAAATCATCTAGTTTACAATAAAATAAAATTACGATTTCCAATAAAACGTAAAATTTGTTATTTGAAGCCGGCTTTAGTTTGATTACTTAATATTTACATACATTTTCCTTGACATTTTGAGATAATATATAAATAGATGCAGGTCTTTATAAAAGAAACGTGTATTCACGTCTAATATACCTTTGTGTTTATGTTATATATGACTTATGTATGCTTGAATGAAAATTATAATAGTGATGTCATTGTTTCCGGAAGTATGAGTAACTTCCTTTCCGGTACGAGACAAAGAAATAAAATTAAGCGTTTTTTGTTAATTTACAAAAGTTTTTTGGAATAATAGATATCCAAATAAAACGATTCTAAATATTTTTATGCAATTATTTTTTGGGTGTAGCACCTAATTACGAAAAATAGACACAACATTAACTCAATGTTTACCAATCAAGCAAGTCAATAACTTTGTTATGAACGCAACTAAAACTGTTTGTTTCGTAGGCAACAGTCACCTGTGTCGTAGAAATAAACAGACCCTTGACATATACGCGTTGTAACGATGGTAATTTCACGAAATCGATTGGCGCGTTGCCCAAACAGCGGTGTAGCGATGACGCGGCGCGCGTATGCTCGCCCCAGGCGCTTATAACAAATTGACGTACTATAAACAACTAGACATTTAGAAAAAACGGGAAAGGAAGATTTACACCAGGAAAGGAAGGTTAAACATCAGGAAAGGAAGGTTTATGTTTCGCCATTCAATTAACTTGGACAAGAACTTAAACGAAGATCAAGCAGATTTCTTTTTACGCGTAATAAAAACAACGGAAATGTTTTACGCTTCTAGGAAATCAATTAACAAGATTAATTTCCCGATTTTCGTCAAACGATTAGTATTTTGGCCCAAATATCAGATATCTGTACTAATTCCTGGAAGACGTTGCGTCATTAATATGAACGTAAGCAAACAAACCAGGAATCTGCCACAAATTATGGCTATTGGCAAATGTAGTGGATCTAGGAAAATTTCCGTTTACTCGGAAAATTACTTATTACCTGCTGGCGCGATCTACACTGTTGCTGCGATCATTTTGTTGATGACGAATGAAAACAAACAGTTTTATAATGTTAGTTAGTGACTGGCTTTTAGAAAGTTAAAATATTCAGGGTCGATTTTTAAATATAATCAGATAGATAATTTTTAACTGAGGAATAAAAACAGCGGGTCGAACGTTTTATAATATTATTTTCATAAAAGTCATGTGACTACTGAAAGATCGTAAATTGATCGAAAAAGAAATAATTATCATGACCCTTATGGCCTCGTACAGATTTTTATTATGTTGTTTATTATTTTGTTTTAATCAATTGTGTAAGGCACGAATAAATCCGTTTTCTTTCTTCAACACAGAAACTAAACTAGTTCTGCGCCAAAATAATACTAAAAAAAAAAGGCATATCACTTGTCATACCTTGTCTTGTCTTACTCAATAAAATATTTCAGCCCTTTTTGTTATCCATAGATAGAAGTCGAGGCTAAGCAATCGGGTCGATACGATGATAGCCATTAGCATGAGTTTGTTTGATGTCCACCGCGGTCTGGAATTTGCGTCATTAATTCCTGATTAGGCCCCACCGACATTAGCTTGAGTGCTCCATTATTAATTTTATTACTTTACGCGTTTACACACTGACTGACCGTGAAAAAATTTATAGGCACTTTGGTTAATTTTCTTTTTTTCACCTCTACAACACGTTGGGAACAGATTTTGTAAATTATGCCTCTAGTCTTGGCTTGATATAAAGAAATCGTAGTATAGTCTACGTACACAAAATAGCATTAAATCGTAATTATAAACGTACATAGAAATTAATTAAACTTAACGGTGATTTTGTTCAATTACATCGGAATTTATTGATAATAGAAATACATTACATAAACCGTGACATATACAAATCGACAGAAGTTTGTAGTCACATGCTTACTTATCGAAACCAAAAGTCAACAAATCTCACTTTATGGTACTTTAGGTTAAGGACAGCCAAGTGTGAATCTTTTGGATAAACATGTTGCGAATTCGTTAATATTTACAAGCATGTACAAGATCAAAACCATTTTAATCTAGTATTTAACAATACTATATGAGCTGTTAACTCACTCAAATATGCACTTATAGATACACGAATGTGGCCTATTACTATTTATTTTAAACTAAAGTAGGTACATGTAAAAAACCCTTAAAGAAATAGATCGGTAACAACAAAATTGACACCAATGCGGTTATTACATAACAGGACAAACATATTCAATGAAACAATTAATATATAGGTACGTAAGTAAATACACATATGTATAGGTGTCAATGAGAATAATGACGCGATAGTAATTCAATAGCTATGTTTATAAGCCAACTAGAGATAATATTAGAAATAGCATAATATAGGTAAGTTTACTGTAAAATTGTATCGTCACTGCGGAGTGAATGAACAGAACAGTCAAAGTATCTACTATTCGGGAGACAGTCATAATTAAAATATTAACACGCTTATTTAGAATGTTAATGAGGTAAATGTTTCTTTTTAAGTATTTTAAAATAAAACTGTGTACTAAAATAATTTGAGCTAGCCAAAAAAATGAGAATGAGCTCCCTAGAATTCTAAAAATTCGTCCGCATCATTCTCATTGCGCGTGATAAGTGCCCAAAAGACTGGTAACATTCCTATTTTTTTGGCCGATAAATGAGTAAAGTCATTCGATCTAACACCAGCGTCAGAGAGGAAATGCACATGAAACCCAAAGCGTGCCACGGGATACACAGCACTATTTATAAAACACGGATCATTGACGTTCCTGTTTTCAGTCATAATTACAATTCATCGATGTTTTCCTATCAGCTTTATGTTCTCGTTATCAACTGTTGACATTCTACAGTCTCTTTGTATATCTATGTGGGTTAATGTAATGGCTCATTTGTATTATGCCGATGTGATGATAACCGAAGTGACGCAATTTTTCATTGTGAGAACGAATGCGTTGCCGTCAGGGGGAGATATTAAAAGTGTAGTATGTGATTTGTCGTTAATATGCTATCCGTGGCTGCATCACAATGGATCACGAGTCGGAGCGTGACATTTGAGTGATTAGTAGCAGTGAGTAGTATTGTTCTTCTCTGTGAACGAGTCACGTTGGTATCTATGCGCTGCTCATGCGTAAGTAACCCGGCAGTGAGTGATGGATTCACAAAGGCTTTATGCGTCGGATTGACACCTACCTCATTAGTCGGCATGTTGTGTCGTACAGTTTTGTTTTGTTTATTATAGTATCACGGAGTTGTAAAGTCCTTGGCCTTGTCTTCAAAGGAGGGCGATGACTGTTTCACGCCGCGCGCGAGTGTTTGGCCGCTGGGAGCGTAGTGCTCAGCTGATGCTCTCATTGCTCACGACCCGACGGATGGACGCGACTTTAGTATTTAGAGCGTGTTTATATTTGTTTTACGTGCGGCAAAAATATACGTGATGCGTGAATGAACCGGACGGTGCCGCTGCTATACTTACGAGAATATTAAATTCTTACTATCTGCGATTGTTTCCGTAGTTCCGTTTTCGTAAAAATATTTTCGAAGTAGATCCTGTTTAACAACATGATGTACTTGCGAATATATTTTACATTTGTAGGAGGACTGCCCTTTATTTGTCAGTTTTATCTTTTGTAACCGCTGAAAAACGCTGTGTAATTTTCAGAATCTTCAAACAATGACTCATTTTTAGTATCTAAGTACGTTTCCAAAGTCTTTGTAACAAAGAAAATACCGACGCACTTATTTAAAGATCTGATGATAAACGCGGCTTATGAAGATCAAGAACAATTCGGTCGTTGATATCTATGCAGTTCAAATACCTCTGTGTTCGCTGCTCAAGAACATGATACTGCACTTTGCTGTAATTCCCGTACGATTCCGGAGTGTATTAATACATTTCAAGGGTGCTCTGTGGAAAACTTCAATGTTGTAATGGAATATTCTCACAGCAATGTTGGATGTAAGACGATCAGAATTATATGTACTTTGAGCTCTGTAGTTACTCAGATACCCGCGAAACGAGACACAATAGTAAAACAATAAAAGCGCGGTCTCATAGGACCGGTTGGGGATTCAAACGTTAAAACTCACCTTTATATGTATAGAAACGAACAAAGGAAAAAAGCTAAAACGTCAACTACCAAGGGTGCGATAATTACAGAAGTCCTTGTACAAATTAAAGCAGCCTTTCAGAAACTGCAGTGGAAATCTAGCACAGAGCTGATAAGTAATACGCGAATACTTACCGACGTAGTTTTTGCTCTTGTAATCGTCACTAAGTATGTCATTATCGTATGTTATATAGGTCGAGAAATGTACGATCTTACTTGGTCGGACAACTCGTTTCGTCATTAGCACAACTGGAACTATCAAGCGTTTTTGCGAGACAGCCGAATGATCTTGACCCGTCGATATTACGCCGGAGCCGAAACTCACCCAGTGCGGTTCGATGCTTCATTGCATAATAATGATGTTGTAATAAAAATATACAGTTAATAACATTGATATTTCTGACAATATGAATATTTATATCCTCTGCTTTGTCTTAGTCTACCGTAGGCGGAAGGCTTTTTTTATTATTATAACAATTTATGCGCGGTTTTTAAGTGAGATAGTGTTCCTAGTTCTCAGACTGATTTATTGTTAAAGTTTAAATAATCTGCGGAATTTAATCACTAATTAAGTTAATCCGCCATGCTCGCTGGTTATACTCGTACCTATAATTAAAACTGAGAGTAGTAAAATAGTCGTAGAAATCGAATTATGAAATAACAGTTATTTTAGATTTTAAACCTAAATGTTTGCGCGGGCCCTTGGACTGGTTTAGTTTACTCAATAAAAATAGCAGACGGTTATAAACGTCGGTTATCCTAACAAACTGTATATCATTGAGTTTCATATTGGTGTTCTAGAATATGGTGCACTTTCCTTTTCATAGAAATTACTGATCAGTAAGTATTAGGTAATCGTACGTAGGTGTCAATTAGTTAGGTTGCCTAAATGTCTACATTCAATGCTTGCATTCCATTCGATTGAATTATCAGATGAGGTCGATTAGCCACACACAATAGGACTGCGGACTTTCTTGTCACATAATGTTATGAAAACAACTGTGTCGTATTCGTTACCGCCCCCATTATCGAAGGAAACTAGATTAGGTCCAATTTACGCAATGGTGAACGCATTTGTTTTTGGGTCAAGGGATCAACAACGTTTTAACTGATATCGTACAAAACAAGTGTTTGTTTGAACGATAACACTGACCACACTCCAAAGTCTCTGATTGCTCGACTAATTCTCGTAAACATTTATTTTTTGTCACCATTTCCAAGGACTGATGTGTATTAATTAAAAAATATTAATTCCAAAGTCGAGGTTGCTTTAAATAACAACGCAAATGTTTCCGGAACTCTGGTGGCTAATAAGCAGATGAGGTGGGTAATTACTTTTTGTTCCAGCTCTGTAAATGGGTACTTTTTGCAGAAAAGCGCCACCGGCGGTACAAGGAACAGTGTACGTGGAATCGTAATTGGGTCAGACAGTTAAGTACTTGTCTTTTGAATTTTAAAGACTTGTTGTTACCGTTACTTGTGAACAGGGCCAATAATTTAAAAAGAGCAGGTTTGAGTAAAGGAATAAAAGATTGTGTGTGTTGCATTTTCGGAGAATTTCATTAAGTTCATGATCAATCTCTTTGTATATGATATTCTGTAAGAAAATTTGTAAGTATCATATTCCATTGTCTAAAACGAGATGACATCCTCATGAATATTATGAATATTTATTGAATCATCGTACCTAATTAAAATACCGATCTGTCGAATAGTTATTTAATACAACTATTTCTCACTCAATGGGGGAAGCCTACACGTGGTACTACACAAGTTCTACAAATAATGACTTTACGAGTATTAATTATATTTAAATACGAAACAATCTTCCATTCTAGATATCAGTAAACAATTAGAACCAATCGCCATTAACAATCATTAGTATATTAGTTGAGAAATAACTAGAAAAATAAGTCATTAAGTTGATAGTTAAAAGCGTAATTTAGGTTTTTTCCATCTTATCGGGGGAATTATTTGGTTTGGTGTAAGTAAACATAATTGAATAATATTATTGCTATTTAGTTATGTGTACTAAGTAATTTAGTAGTGAGTGTACATTATCTTCTCTATTGAAGTGAAGAGTTAGGTAATTATGGAGTTTTCTATTTTCTATTTTGTAGTGAGTGTGCATTATTCTCTCCATTAAAGAGAAAAGTGAATTATGGATTTTCTAGTTTAACTTAAATGAGATGTTCTAATCCTGTGCTGTTTCTATCGACAATCGCTTGTCCCCTTGAAAAATAATGTACTCATACAGATATCAACATTTTCCGTTCTTTGTAGCGGCGTAAAAACGATTTCATTGTAATTGGTTTTTTGATGCACATGCACACTTGCTTAGTTTTTCACGCTCTCTCTATCTGTGTAATTAAAATCGCACTGTGGTGAAAAATCGTTTTTACTATCCAACGTCTCCCTAAAGCTGAAAGCTTTCATCACTTGTTCGCATAACTTATTCGTTTTTTGCTCATTACCAGAAAAATTGAGATGAAGTTTCTCAATTCTCTTTTCTTTCAAGTTTTTTAGTTAAATACATTCAAGGGCTTTATATTGCATAGTTAATCAAAAAGAAATTACGAGGTGCAGTGGACGGAGCACCTACGCGACTGTCACTTTTTAAAACATATAATGATTGATTATTATGATTCATTGTCGAAAGAATAGAAGAAGGTCCCACAAACACGTGGTTTTATTTACCTATGCTAACAATAACTTCTGCAGTCAGCAGTTACCTACACCATACAAAATCACGTATGATTGTGAACAATATTGTTGAACTTTATTGGTACGTACTTTATTGTAAAACAATATCAGTTTTATGACTTCTGTTTAATTAAACATGTAAATGTTTTGATCAATCTAGAATAATTATTAAAACATATAAATTATATCATCATCATCATCTACCTAGCGTTTTCCCAACTATATTGGGGTCGGCTATATTTTGAAATATGTTCGAAACTGATTTATTTAGTACAGCTTGGGTCCTCCAAGGTGTAAAGAAGCTTACAGCTTATAAAGAAGAACTGATTAAAATGAAAACAATGGTAAACATAACACTTATTTTAAGGTTTTCTTCGTTTTTGTGGACGCCTTTTCGCTTCATAAGTTCATTACAAACTAGATTTTCTATGCATATGTACAAGTGCGTAAATAGAAGTATTTGAGTATTTTTGCTATCCTAACGATACCAATATCCGTATAATTTTGAAATAATTTGAGAGGTTAGAATGAATATCTTTGTATAGGACTAAAGTACGTGTGTTATCGTGCATGGCATTTATGTTTTCCCTTGACACAGTTTGCTCCGATGAAGGGACTAAAGTACATAGAAACAAAATATTAACAAACAAACTACCTATATAGAAAACTAGCTTTTGCCAGTGGCTTCGCCCGCACGAAAGTAGAAAATATATAATTAGTCAATAAAGTTATAGCTTTGAAATGTTGAAAGAATTTTTGAAATCGATCACGAAATTTTGAGTTAAATCGTAGCATACAAACAAACAAAAAATCAAATCTTTCTTCTTTATAATTTTAGTTTAGACAGAACCTAGTTAGTGAGCATTTATGTAAAATAATTTTCAAGTCAGATGAAAAGTCAGATGATCTACATAGCGAGCTACAAACAAGAATATGACTGAAACGGACGACTGAAGGTTTAAACCCAAAAATAAATGTGTGTTTTTACGGGACGGCCGGAGGAAGGAATGATTCATTTATTTTCTTTGTTTTTATTGCTCGGGAGTTCCCAGTAGCGGGTAATCGTACGACTCGTACGTACGATAGCGCTGGTGGAAGTGAGTGACCTCGCGCCCGCACTGAATAAACTGAAACACTGAAACACGCAGCGAGCCGCATCCGGTACATGAACTCTTTTTTTTATCCGTTTTATTACTCTCGAAATCTCTCTCCGAAACTATGTTGAACTATATGAGAAAAAAGTTTTTGTAGCATTCAGATACGAGCAGCTTTTCGAATTTGTGGTTGCTCTTCATTCTCGCTTTTGACTTTCCGCCGTGAAAATAAACTTTTTATTTCATTGATGACTTTTTGATTCGTGAAAAAGTTTCTGCTAAGCGGCTTTATTCTTACTTCAGTACTTTGCTTTGTGATCTCTCTCGGTTTGTTGTTATGATTTTTAATTTTCAGAGTAAGGTCTTTTGCAGGTTTGAATATAAGTAGTTCTAGTTTCTATTTTACATTTTTAAATTACAAAAAAAAATGTGTATTAGTACCAAATTTTGTAAGATCGATTACCTATTTTACTAACGCAAAAACAGTCTAAGTTTTAACTAAGAATCTATTGCATTTTACGTGTTACAAGTTGTTGCACAAATCGCTGATGAACACTCCTCGTTTTTTACTCCACAAGCCTTGCGAACAAGCCGGTATGTTTCAACACATGCCAATAACGATAAGCATCTATTTTTACAAACATAACACCACTCCTATGATGCCTAATGGTGTAAGCAGGGCTGCTGCTGCCAACACATTACTTAAACAAACTTTTGGCAGAGCACGATGGTACCCAAGTTCCTATCGCTCCGTTCTATGGTGTGTTGTCGGCAGCCAAGCACTATCTACTAATAACACAGTGACCCTGCCCCTCGATCGATTGTTCCAACTTCTTATCAACTACTGACACACTTCGTTATATTATTACATTCTCAGTTCAACAAACATTAAGTGCCATTTGAAAATAATCAACTTTGAATAGCGATAAATGTACGCAAATGCGATGAAGTTAATATTGAACGGTAGAAGTAAAGGGCTGCATTTAAAAACATTACCGTGTACATAGAAACGTATTATTAGACATGCTAATATGCTAACCGCTGTTGTTCTCACTAACTAGCCGAGAGTGCCACTCAGTGGCGGTTACTCGCACATTGTTTACATCGTTATTCAGTAAATTACCATATAGATGAAACACATTTTAATACACTGCTAATACGACGCAGAATTAACAAAACTTGTTGTCAAAATACGACAGCATTACATCTACACTTATCGAAATTAAAATGTTATGTTTCAGACTGTTCGAGAAATCTTTTTTATAACTTTAAACTTGCCAGTTCTTATTGGAACTTTATAATTCCTGCCTTTTCTTATTTGGACAAGTTTCAGTTGTCCTACCAGTTAAAGATATCCAGTTTTCTCTGCGACAAACACGAACCCGACCGAGATGCTACAAAACTTTTTTCTGACTTAAAACTCATCTGATATTTTCGTACAACTTGTGGTTAGAGCTAAAAGTAAATATAAGAGTGGTTACGAATTGAAATCGTAACAAGTTATATATAATTTGTAAAAGTTCGACTGAGCTTGACTTGTTTTAGTAATTTCGCCATATAAAAGTTCGCAAAGCAGGTAGACCGCGAGCGCATTTGGTGTCAACTAACAAATATTTTGGTCGGAGCTGATGCAATTCGCGTTGCAGCCGGAGGAGGTGGTCGCGCGTGCACCGCGCGGGCACGTGCTGCGGGGAGTTTCCACACCGGCACGACCACGGCGCGCCACTCCAACAACATGCACACGAAACGCACTCCGACATACTCAAAAAAAAAAATCCTAAGCCCTTTCTCGTCAAAAAATATTTTATTTACAATACCTTATACGATTCCCTTGACGCGAACGCTGCGTAACGCGCGCAAACGAGCGTAGTGTTGTTCGAGTGCGATGTATTGCTACGCTCCACTGTTTCGATCGCTTCGCTTAGCGATCTAAGGATTGACTGGTGTTCCGGCGAAGCGCTGGTGAATATATGCGCGCGCATCTCCCCGCGCCTGCGCCGTGGTGGGAGCACGCCGCTGCGTACAAATGTGCACGCGAGACACGCTATCCTAATCCTTATCATTTGAACAATAGGTGTCAAAATGGAACAGCACGCTCGTGCCCATACATTGTTAGTGCTGCATGTCAAACTGTCACCAATTCATTCACGCTTGTACCGCGAGGGAGCGTCTCCCACCGTTTCCCACCCATAGTTAGGTCTTCCCGCTCAAGGTACATTAATTTGAATTATGTCGTTACGGACAGGTAATGGAACTCAGTTTAAAACTTCTGAAACTTTGTTGCGAGAGGTTTAAATGAACTTCAATAAGTGTTTACGATGATTGTGTTTAATGTTGAGCAAAGTTTAGGATTGCTGGAACATCTACTATTACGATTTGTATTATTCATGCTCATTTGCATTCTGGTGCCTGCAGGAATACGGGATTCATTAACATAGTGATTCATTAATTAGTCAGATAATTGCAGACAAATAGGTACTTAATATTTACCTGAATTTCAATGAATCTAATTAGTTTTAATGTGGATATTTCTGACTAACACTTTTAATTACCAATCATACAAAAAGTTATCGTTAGCTAACATTTCGATCAGGACTCAAAAACTTCAATCATGTTAATCTAGTCATAAAAAGACTTTAATAATCTCTTAGTACATTAGATTGTCGGCTGAATTTTGTATCGCCATGCTCAGCTGTAATGAAAATAAATATACAATCAATGTGATAATAATATAGAATGTACTAGACATATTACTTGTGTAGTTAAGGCCCCTTTTACACAGAAAACTGATATTATGTCTACTTACAGTAAATGCAGAATATTCTCTCTTATTGGCGCCATTGCTAGATTCAAATTCAGATTGATTTATTTGCAAAAACATGTGTATGCATACATGGTTAGATGCTTATTATACCTTGATGTTACAAAATATTTCTTGGTTCAACATCGCTGGTGTACAAATTAGGTCAGAAGACAATAAGGTTTTAAAAATACAAAAAACAATAATAAAAATAGAAATAACAACAATAATATACTAAAAATTAAAATTAAATAAAATAGTCCAGTATTTATGCGGATCTAAACCTACTATTATTATAGACATGAAAATTTGTACCTATGTATGAAATTATGGATGTTTGATGAATTTGATGTTTCGAAAGGGTAATTTCGACGACACTTAGTATACAACGGTCATTCTCCAAATTCGGCGTCCTTTGCCTGCTTATCTAATAAAATTACCAAGAGGTAGACCATCTTCTACAATAGCATATAGTAGTAGCATACAGTATACTTTTTATTCTGGCGGTATATCCCCTTGGGATAATTTTCTACTTTCCCGCTGGTGAAGCTGCTGGAATCATCTAGTGTTATATAATAATAAAGTATAATATAACATAATGCTCGTAATAAGGCCAGAACAATTTCACATGCATACAACTGTTCCTGAAAACGTATTGCGCAAGTCCCGGTGTCCCTATGCACCACTTAAGAGACACTGACAAGTACACACTTATACACACTCATACATACTCGTACACACTCGTACATACAACACGTAAGAAACTGAAGTGTGTCCACTTTACAATGTCCTACACTATAACGACATATTTTAATGACTCCTTTTCAGAATAAATGTACATGAAAAACGTCTTTCAGGAGAGTCACCTACTAGAAAAGTCTGTTGGAAAATTTACCTAAAAAATATTACAGTGAGACGGAACCTTTTTGAAAGATCTTCATGTGTTAATTGTGTATTTTCGTAATCGTGCTTCGACGATTAAATACGAGAAAAAGAATCGTTTCTTGACCTCTTTTTCTTTTGAAATGATTATTTAATTTAAAACATCCCAAAATGTTTATAAAGCCATGAAATGTAAGTTCCTTCTTTCCTGTTATTTTGTCACTCGTAGTGGGTAAACATAACATCATCAACATCATCTACCTAGCCTTTTCCTAACTATGTTGGGGTCGGCTTCCAGTCAAGCCGGATTTAGCTGAATACCAGTATTTTACGAGGAGCGGCTGCCTACCAGACCTCCACAACCCATTAACTGGGGTAACACGGTACTTCATGACTGACTTCAGACTGGAGTCAGATTTACTGGCTTCTGACTATCCGTAACGACTGGGTTGAGAAACCCAGGTAAACATAACATGTAACTTATTATTATGATGAATCATCACACTTTACTATACTATAATTTTAAAATGAATTGTCTGAGAAAATTGGTTCATTTTATAAATTGTTGAATCACTAACTGAAAATCTTATTACTAAAGAGCTCTGGTTTATATAGTACTAACAGCACGTCCCGGCTTCGCACGGGGTAGACAATTATTTATTTTTGGAAATTTGGATGTAAATTTATTTCAGTGAGTTTTTTTTACCAAGGATCCCTAATTTTTTTCAAAATGAAATGTAGCCTATGTCAAATTGGAAGAATGTAGAATTCTATTGGTGAAAGAATTTTTTAAATCGGCCCAGTACTTTTTGAGCCTATTAATTACAAACATACAAAAATAGGTACAAATCTTTCCTCTTTATAATATTAGTGTAGATATAGTATGGAGAATAATTTACCCGATGACACATACCTACTGAAAGTAATCGATGAAAATACTGATACAATAACACGAGGAAAACCATGGTAACGTAGCAAATATCGGATTTCAAGCCATGGCGCCATTAGTTTCGTTGTACTGCCAAAGAAATCGGAGACAAACACGACGTGTGTTACAAAACACACACAAGTATTTGTGTTTTATTTACGTGGGATAATAGTAATATGACTTCTCCCGCTCTGGGTGGAGTGGGAGGGCGTGTCAGACTTTTACTAACTAAAACCAACACCTATTCCTTCTTTCCTTTCGTTACAGGGTCCTGGGGTTTTCTTTCGTTCCGGCCCTTATTTAATAAATTAATTGTAGCCATAGTTTACGCAACTATGGCTACAATTACTAATTCTAAGTTTTATTTACTTTAATGTGACTTGTAAATGTAGTTTTATACGAAGATATAAATAAGTTTATTTGTCAATTTTACTAATATAAGTCCTATAGGTTACTATTATTTTGGTATAATCTCCAATTTGTTTTAGTTTTTTTTTCATATAATAAACTTCGTATTATTTAGATATATACTAGCATTTCACATAAATATTAAAAAACATGTTAACTGTAATTACATACTATACACAAAATATGATATACACTAAATAAAATTAAAAGCCCTAAAGAACTAAAAAGTATGGCGTACCTATCTGTTTCAGTTGTTCTTATTCCAAGGTATAGAATGGAGTGTTACAGTCTCAGAGAAAAAAATAGTTACTTATTTAAAGACAAGATGCACTTATATAATCAGGATCATTGGCATCAGGCGTGAAGGGTGAATAACATAAGAATATTATGTAATGAAAACATCATCAATTCATTTCATTCATCTTCATCATTTCAGTCGAAAGATGTCTACTGCCGGACATGGGTCTTCCCCAAGCGTCGCCAATATCACAGAATAAGTAACCACGATGACCGGTCCTGTGCGTCTCGCATCCATCGAATTCCCGCGGCCCTCACCAGGTAACCTGTCCACCTTGTGGGAGGCCTTCCCTCGCTGCGTATTCCGTAATTCATTCCATTACTGGCAGAATGCAGCTAGTCTACTCCACTGGGTATAGAAATAAAAATAAAGTTATCAAAGATGTAATTTTCTACGGCCAATTTTCTTAAATAGGAGTCAAAAGTTTAAATGGACAATCTTCAATTTTTGCTAAATATTCGTACAATCTTTAGTGCTTAGTAGGGCTGATGCCCTTTAGGGCTAGAAGGTCTTACAAAAGAGTTACGGTGGTCCTAGGAGACAAAAGGCTAATGAAGAATCTCAGGTGAGTTTTTATCAGCAAATTGAAGGGTGATGAAAATTTTTATTAGATAACTTATTATCGGAATACTAAGTTATTTATTAAGTTAGTAACAGTATAGATTGTTTTTTATCCGATATAAAATCATTTTTATTCTATTCTAAAAGTCTGACACACAATCTCGCTCCCACCGTGAAGATTTCCCACTTAAAAAAAAATAATAAGCACAAGTAATTTTGATACCTAGTTGATATTTAGAACTCATAATAAAGTATCAAGACACTTAATACGGTGCTCACAACATTAGTTGTTTGATATACCTGATATAGCTGATATAGCTGTTCCCAATACCTAGTGTTTTGAGGAAAACTCAACAATAACAGGCTTTACCTTTGAAAACATTAGAATTAGAGATGTTGTTATACCCAGTCGTCTAGGCGATCTATGCGAGTGCGTTGAAATAAACTAGTTAAATTAATTTTCGTTTTTAGTTCGTGTTAATTAGTTAAGGGGGGTTTTTATTATTATTTGATTTTAGTGTAATTATAGTCAGTTAAGTATTTCTGGTGGTATAAGTGAAAGATTTAGGAGGTGCTCGTGGCTAGATACAGCCGCACGGGTCGATCTTTAAGGTTAAGCAACGCTTGCCAAGGTTGGTCTGTGGATCGGTGACCATCTTAACATAACGAGTTTCCTCCGTGCCTCGGAAAGCACGTTAAGCGGTAGGTCCCGCTCCTAGTAAAACACTGGTATTCTGTTAAATTGGGCTTGACTGGAAGCCGATCCCAATATAGTTGGGAAAAGGCTAGACAGATGATGATAAGTGAAAGATTTACAGAAAAGAAATGTTAAGTAAATTTTTAATGTTTAATTATAATTTTGTAGATACGTTGTAGAAGCGAAGAATAGTTTGTCATAACCAAACAACATCTAACTAATCTTACTAATGTGTATACATGCAAGGAGAAACTGACTGACATATTAATGTACAGCCGAATCTACTAGAACTAAAATGAAATTTTGCATAAAGATTGAAATATTCTAGCCTAGGTTATAAATCTAGGCTAGAATATTCCAGAATTCACTCTTTGAGGGGATGAAACGAAAGTCAAAAGTTCGTATGGAGAAACCTACTATCACGCGGGGGAAGCCGGTACAATGAAAATTCGATGCTTGTTAATAACTATGTGGAAACTAACTACTAAACGAATGTATGAGTATTTACATGATGAACAAGGCTAAATAATATCCTGGATTGGAATTGTAAGTTACCTATCGAAAATGCAACGTGTAACGTTAAATACGCAAAACCTCAGACACCCCAAATGATTTTTAATTCAATTGATCTAATTCTGAACGGAAAAAAATCATAATTTTTTTTTAAAGGTTGTTTTAATTTGTTTAAAATTCGTGCATTGAAGTAAGACTATTTTTATTCCCCGTCTTTAAATTTTCTCAATTTAAATTGGACGACAACTATTTTTGTTCGTGTACCTATTTTGGCGGGATAGCGCAAGTGATACCTTGACCAATTAATAAAAAAGCAGGGTAACATTTTTGATAAAGATTTTTTTTGAATTGGTGACCTATATTAAAGAGTGGTTCATTTGATTCTCCTCGTTGTTCTGATCGAACTATTTTCAGGTTTTGCGCATTTAACATTACACGACGTTGTACTCGTATATTAGTAATTTCATAAGGGTGGAGCTGTTGGAATGTGTAAGATAATAAAAATGTGTATGTTAGATAATGCCGTAGTAATTTATCTAATCTGCAATCAAGTACGATTGAAATCAAACCTCTATTTTGATATTTGAAAAATTGCTTTAGTAAATACTTCAAAAAACAAAATTCAACTAAGTTATTATAATAAACTAGCTTCTACCAGCGGTTTAGCGTGTATGAAAGCAGAAAATAATAATCCTTAGTGAAGTTTAAATTAATAATTAATTAAATTTTTATTTCTAATTAAGAAACATTTTTTTAAATCGGTCTAGGTGTTTTTGAAATCGTAACATCATCATCATCATTTCAGCCGAAAGACGTGCACTGTTGGACAAAGGCCTTCATCTACGTCCAACAGTATGGGGGAGCCCAAGAGTAGCCATAACGACTGGTTTGAGAGTTTTATAGGGTACTCTTCTAACATTGGCTTAACCCAACCACTACACATGTTACCACTATCAAATTCATACAATACACGGTGTGAAATCGTCAAAACGCAAAAACATAGCTTGATATTGTTTGTTTTTTTTCAAAATATTGTTTGTGCACTAAACTCAACCGTGGGCTAGGGACATTGGTAACCACTAATAAGAGCAGCGGTGCAGTGGTGGCCTAGTGGCAACTGGAATGACTTGCAACTTGAAGGTTGCAGGTTCAAACCCAGCCATGCTTGTTATTTTACCGCCGCTACTCTTTATAATTTCTTTCTCAAAACATCGTGAGGAAACCGGCAAGTCTTAGAACCAAAAATTCGAAGACATGTGACATCCATCCATCCGCTCTGTGGTTGTTGAAAGTTCGCATACCTTTCGTTGATAGCTGTACACACGCAACTAACCGCCGAAACCAATAACCTATCGATCTCCAGTTTTGGCATACTGGAGATTGTAAAACAAATGATACAATACAAAAATTATCATGTTTTCTGTTGTTTCATTTGTTTTTCTATCTGCGATATGTGACAGATAGGTTATTATATATTGGTTTCGGCTGTAAGTGACATTATGGGCCTGTTTCATAATGTCCGAGTAGGCACTACTCACTGAATAAATTCAAAAATGGAACAGAATTTGTATGAAATTATCTGCCAAGTAAGATACTCGAAACTTAATCATAGATGGTGAAACGGGCCCTATATGTTTTGTTTTACTTATGTCTGATGGATGATTTACGGTTTTGGCATACTGGAGATAGTAAAACAAATGATACAATACAAAAATTATACATGTTTTCTGTTGATTCATTTGTTTTTGATAAATAGGTTATTGGGTTCGGCTGTTAATTGACAAGAAATGAATAAGTTTTAGATCATAAAAGTGAGCAATACGTACAAGGGAGGTCAGGCTACCTTCTCTGTACGTTTTGCTCAATTTTATACGAGTAACGTGGTTTGATGTCAAAACGACGATCACCTACCAGAGCTACAGGTGTGTAGGACCTGATAATTGTTAGTAAACAAGGTCCAAAGAACTTCTAGTTGTAGACTGCTTTGCGAAAGTCTACTGGTGTGTGACCGCCTGAGAGTACATATTGGTTACCTGTACACACGTTAAACGCAAGGAAAACTTTAATTGCGCGATGTAACCCTTATTTTGTTTAAACACCTGTAGTTACTCAGATACCCGCGAAACGAGACACAATAGTAAAACAATAACAGCGCGGTCTCATAGGACCGGTTGGGGATTCAAACGTTAAGATCTTTGCAGGCTAAGTTAACACTAGTTAATCTTTCTCTTTTCTTTTATTTCGTCATCTTAGTACGTATATTAGGGTATCCCAAAAAAAAAAACAATCTATTTTATAACGCATACCCTCTAATTTTGTTCGAATGGCATCAAAATGATAATATCGAATATAACTCCAAAGATATAATGTATATGTAGCTTTGGATAGTTAATTCGTACTTAACGAGTAATTCCGTTTATTATTAAAGCTATTCTTGAGGCATTTGGATGCAAATCTGAAAAAATCTCATAAACAAGTCTTTAATTCAAATAATTCAACGATGTACGAGTATGTATCTGTTACCGGCAATCAAAATCATAACATAGGTAATATATAGAATAGCTCAAACATATAGGCATCGTATGAAATATTATTTATTCTATACTTTACCTAGATATTCTATTATAATACCGGTAGCGCGACCGGTAATGTGTGTAAAAAAAGAGAGCGGGGAAGAAGATGACGTTATTTTAGGGCTCCCTGGTACGGACAGGTAAGGTGAAAAGGCTTTTTTTCAGGTGGAGAACCATCAGAGTTACTACTCCCGCTCGTGGGAAGAGCGGGAGTGGGCGTGTCAGACTTTTACAGACAAAATCCCACCCCGTTCTTTTGTTGCCTTCGATCTGGATGCACCGAGCTTACAGGCTCGTCAGAAGCCAGTAAATCTGACTCCAGTCTTGCCATGAAGTACCGTGTTACCCCAGTTAGTGGGTTGTGGATGTCTGGTAGGCAGCCGCTTCTCGTAAAATACTAGTATTCAGGTAAATCCAGTTTGACTGGAAGCCGACCCCAATATAGTTGGGAAAAGGCTAGGTACGAGGGGTGATCCAAAAGTAATGATAATCGGATATTTGTAGGGCACGTAGAAATATGAAATATATTTTTTTTGTTTCCACATATATTCAGTACTTCATCATAAAAAAATCATAAAAATAGGCCACGACTACAGGGAGTTACACTCATTTGAATACGAACAGTCAGAGAGTAAACATCAAAATGGAGAAAAATTAAATCAAAGCTGTTATTAAGTACTTCAGTTTGAAAAAAAAATCTACTAGAGACATACAAAATGACATAGTGGAAACATAAGGGAACTCTGCTCCTTTATATTCCACAGTTGCGCGCTGGTCAAAGGAGTTCAAGCTGGGTAGAATATCCACAGAAGATGAACATGGCGAGGGACGCCAATCCACGTCCCACACTGCAGAAAAAGTCAAAAAAGTCGAAGATATCGAATTGACAGATCAAAGATTGACCATAAAGCATGTAGCTGAGGTCATAGGGATGTCATATGACAAGTTTTCAAAGAATCATTGCGAACAAACTGCATATGAAAAAGGTCTCTGCACGTTGGGTGCCGAGAATGTTAACCGACGAGCACAAATCAAAACGTGTCGACATTTCGAGGGCGAATCTCGATAAGTTCCAGACGGATCAGGATTTTTTTTGTCTCGTTTCGTGACTATGGACAAGACCTGGATCCACCATTTTGATCCAGAAACCAAACAAGAGTCTAAGACTCGGAAACGAGCCTCTTCCCGTCGCTGAAGAAATTCAATAAGTCAAGTTCGGCACGAAAGGTTATGGCGTCCGTTTTATGGGATGCTGAAGGAATTATAATAGTGGAATACTTGGAAAAAGGAGGTGAGTTGGGGTGATTGGGGTCCGTTTACATCCTAAGGACCCAAGCCAACCTCACCTGCTAGCGGTGCACCCTGCTGTTCAACGGACGAGGCTCTGGCGATCCTGGTTTCCCTCTCATAGGGTTGTGGGGGTCAGACGGCTGGTCGCCCCACGTAAAACCAACATCAGTCATATAATTATGGTTAGTAAGTTGCGAATGGGTACTCGGGCTAGGGCGTCGCCGCATAACGACGCGCAGGCACATCGCCCTAAACCTGCGACAAGTGGGCTAGGGCTACCGTGTCAAGTACGGGCACGGCTAAAGATGTCAGTACCCAAAAGGAAGTTCCGCTTTGCCACCTGGAACATTGGCTCTCTAAGTGGACGTTGCAGAGAACTCGCGGACGTACTTGCGAAGCGTCGGGTCCAGTGCGCCTTCCTTCAGGAGACGCGCTGGAAGGGGAATAAGTCCCGTGACATCGGGCAGGGGTACCGGCTAGTGTACGCCGGATCACCATCGGGCAGGAACGGTGTGGCCGTAGTGATGTCTAAGGACGTTCAGGATGGACTCCTTGAAGTAAACCGATACAGCGACCGGTTGATGCGAGTTAGGGTGCTGATCGAAGGGTCGGTAACGAACCTAGTCAGCGCCTATGCTCCTCAAACTGGTTGCTGTGAGTCTGAAAAGGAGGCCTTCTGGGATGAGTTCGAGGACGTATTACGCGCTATTCCGAATTCCGAAGATGTTTTGGTTGGGGGGGACCTCAACGGTCACGTAGGTCAGTTTGCTGGAGAGTACGGACGTGTTCACGGTGGTTTTGGTTATGGTCAAGTAAATGCAGAGGGAGTTAGTATACTCAGGACCTGCGCTGTGTCTGACCTAGCCATCGCGAACACATTCTTTCAGAAGAAGCCCCAGCATCTTGTTACGTATCGTAGTGGTTCCTACTCAACCCAAATAGATTACCTGCTGGTGCGACGGTGCCATATTGGCAAGGTTACCAACTGCAAAGTCATCCCAGGGGAGAGCTTAACGGCTCAACACCGCCTCCTTGTCCTGGACTTGGCAGTTGTACCAAAGAAGAAAGTGGTCGAGAAACGCAAACCCCGCACTAAGTGGTGGTTGCTTAATGGTCCTAAGCAGTCGGATTTCATTGCGGAGGTCGAGCATCTCGAGATCAGTGCTCCGCATGAATCCGCTCAAGAGATATGGAGTAGGATTCATTCTGCAATCACCGCTGCGGGTAAGCGCGTCCTTGGCACTTCTCGTGGTGGTCGCACCATGGACAGGGAGACGTGGTGGTGGGATGACGGGGTGCAGGAGGCGACCCGGAAGAAGAAGGCCTTATTTAAAAAGTGGCAGGGGTCCAACTCTCCGGAGGACAGGGAGGCATATGGAGCGGCTAAGCGTGCTTGCAAAAAAGCTGTATCCAGAGCCCGCAGCAAAAGTTTGTCGCCCTTGTACGACAAGCTGGAAACTGCGGAGGGGCAGAAGCTTATTTTTAAGCTGGCGCGTGCCCGGGAAAAAGCTACACGGGACATTAGCAAATGTCTCTGTGTAAGGGACGCCGAGGGTAAGCTGCTCTACGATGCCCCCTCTGTTAAGGAGAGATGGTGTACATACTTTGCGGAGCTGTCAAACAAACAGCATCCCCATAACCTTCCTCCCGAACCGCCTCCTAACCTTGGACTTATTTCCCCTATTTCCCCCGACGAAACCCGCATTGCTCTTCGCTACATGAAGAACCGGAAATCGGTCGGGCCTGACAACGTGCCAATTGAAGTGTGGAAGGCGATGGGCTCACGTGGTGTGGACCTTCTGACGGATCTATTTAACCGCATCCTGATCACCAAGGAAATGCCGAACCAGTGGCGATCTAGCCTGATCATTCCGATCTACAAAGGCAAAGGTAGCGTACAGGATTGTAGTAACTACCGCGGTATCAAGATCATGTGCCACACCATGAAGCTCTTCGAGCGCATAATTGACACAAGGCTCCGTACCGAGTGTACTGTCTCTGAGTGTCAATACGGCTTCCGGGCGGGTAACAGCACCATGGACGCAGTGTTCGCCTTGCGGACTTTGACTGAGGCGTACAGGGAGAGTAGGAGAGCTCTGCATATGGCCTTTTTAGACCTGCAGAAGGCCTTCGACTGTATTCCTCGGCAGTCTATCTGGTGGGCACTTCGCTTCAAGGGTGTGCCCGAGGCCTATATTGACATTATCAGAGACATGTACCGCGATTCCGTGTCCTCTGTCCAGACCGCGGTTGGCGAATCCAACGTCTTTCCAATATCTGTTGGCGTTCACCAAGGCTCGGCTCTTAGCCCGTTCTTGTTTAACGTTGTGCTCGATGTAGTTACGGCTTACATCCAAGACCAGCCTCCGTGGCTAATGATGTATGCCGATGACATAGCCCTCGTTAACCAGAACAAAGCCCAACTTGAGCGCAAAGTCAACGTTTGGAAGGACACGCTGGAAAACGGTGGTCTGAGACTGAATGTGGCGAAGACTGAGTACATGTCCTATGGCAGCACGGATTCGAATACCATCCGGATAGGTTCGGACCTGATTACAAGGTCCGATAAGTTCAGGTACCTTGGATCCGTGCTGCACGAGTCTGGCAACGTAGACGACGATGTCCAAGCACGCATAGGCGCGGCTTGGGCGAAGTGGCGCGAGGTTACGGGCGTTGTATGCGACCGCAAAATGCCTCCGAAGCTCAAGGGGCAGATATATAAATGCATCATACGGCCTGTCCTTCTTTACGGCGGCGAGTGTTGGCCAGCACTGGGCAGACACACCCAGGAGCTTCGCGTCACGGAGATGAAGATGCTGAGGTGGATGAGCGGCGTAACGCGATCCGATCGCATACGCAATTCATACATCCGAGGTAGTCTTGGTGTCCGTGACGTGGGGGAAAAACTGCAAGAGTGTCGTCTGCGATGGTATGGCCACATCATGCGCCGCCCTAGGGAGTACGTTGGTCGGAGATGCATGGATATGGCTGTCCTTGGGGCTAGGTCCCGTGGTCGCCCCCGCAAGCGCTGGCTGGACGTCGTCAAGTCCGACATGAGAGCCAATGGCCTTGCTGGGAAGGATGTTTTCGACCGGGCAAAGTGGAGCAGACTTAGTCGGAAGGCGGACCCTGGCAATGGCCGGGATTAAACGCCAGGTAGAAGAAGAAGAATACTTGGAAAAAGGAGCCACTATTATGGACTCTTACTACGCAGACCAAATAAGAAGATTGCGGCAGGTCATCAAAGAAAAAAAACGTCGCAAACTCCGAGTTAGAGTGTTGTTTCACCAAAACAACGCACCGGCTCACAAGCCGCTTTTGCGAAGGCTGCCATTCAAGAAACGGGATTCGAATTGCTTGAAAACCCACCCTATCCGCCAGACCTGGCACCCAGTGACTAATACCTCTTTTTTCGGCCCAAGAAACACCTCTGAGGCAGAAAAAATGACAATAATAGCGAGGTGATGACTACTGTAGAGGCGTTTTTGGATGACCAAGCCAAAGATTTTTTTTCAAAGGGAATTGTGGATTTAAAAAAAAATTGACTAAATTTATTGACTTCCTAAGAGACTATGTAGATAAATATATGTTTTTTATAGTTAAAATATCCTTATTTCATATTGATTATCATTACTTTTGGATCACCCCTAGTAGATGATGAATAAATACTTTTTATTTATTTAAATCAGGAGTAAACATTATAGTCCATCGTTCTCGTTTTTTCAAGGCTAGCCTCAATGAGAAAATGGCGGTTCCCCTCGCAAGACGTGATTGTTCCGAGCGTGGGCTGACCCCGACCCTCGCTACTCGTTGGCTTCGAACCCCTCAGATCATGCGATCGGCTATCCTGAGTGCTCTTGAAACAATTTAGAACTATCTGCACTTTGTAGAATTGTTGCATCATTTTTTGCAATTTTTCCTCCTCCTTGTAGGAACCTGAAAAATAATAAATTATAGATTTTTGCCTTTACTAATTTTAAAATATGTTACATGTACATATGTCATAATTTCAGGGTAACTACATGCTCTCTTTAAAAAAACATGTCTTATAGAAATTTTTAGGGTTCCATACCTTTAAAGGAAAAAACGGAATCCTTACAGGATTACTTTGTTGTCCGTCTGTCTGTCTGACTATCAAGACCCTTTATCTGTAAACGCGAAGAGGTATAGATTACTTTGTGTGTTTAAATATTTTTATGTGACTCGAAAAGATATTCAAGACTCAACAGGGGTGCTACAGTCTAGGCCAATTCAAATCACATTTGATTTTGCCATTAGTACAAATCCTTGAGAAAATAAATAATCGGTAGTTTTATAGCCGAAAATTTAAGTTGGCAGAAACTAGTAAAAACGTTAATATTTGTAAATCTTTAACCTCTTTTCACAATAACACATGGAAATTCTCATAACTGTTATTGAATATCTAATTTCTTACAGGAATTACCTTCTGTAAATGTCGCACTCGAGTAGTTTTAATTTGTACGTTGATGATACTTAAGTGTCCAGTTAGTAGTCTACAAAGAGGTGGAAAATTATAAGGCGAGGACGATTTCCATACATCGGTGCAGTGTTTAAAATTATCATGTGTATATTTAATGTGCGAGACTCACGCACGGACGGTCATTACGTTAAATAGCCACTACACACCATCAGCTCACTGTTGGAAGTGAAATGATGCTCGGTTTTATGCCATTATTGTCGGTTGACATCGATTCACCTTAGAGTTTAGAATAAATAAGTGGACTACTTACTGTTGTAACGTATAAAGTTAACCAGTTGCCTGTGATTTCAGAGGCTTTTATAAATCTACACGATACTTAATATTTAAGTGTCATCTATCCATCGCTGTATCCATAAGCTTTTTTTTAGGGTTCTATACCTCAAAAGGAAGAAAAAGGGACCCTTATAGGATCACTTTGTTGTCCGTCTATCTGTCTGTCTGCCAAGACCCTTTATATCGGGAACGCGTGAAGGTATCAAGTTGAAATTAAAACTATATACTGAAGTCTGCGGTCCCTTGTGCAAAAATTAAACTTGTAAGTTGACGGGAAAAAAAGATACGTCCGTTTATGTTGCAAAAAACATACATTTCGACACTGTTAAAGGAATCAAAATTCATAGGGTACTTCCCGTTGCCTAGAATCTTGAAATTTGGCATGAAGCAAGATCTTATAGCACAAAAATATAGGGAAAAGTCTAAAAACTGAAAATTTGTAGTTACGTCAAAAGAAAAACTAATTTGAAAAATCTTCAAGACTCGATTCGAGAATTGCACTGTTTTCATACGTAAGTTGGTACGGAACCCTCAGTGCGCGAGTCCGACTCGCACTTGCCCAGTTTTTTTATTCTTTTTTGACGGTCTTCTAAATAAGGAGGCATTCGACTGAATGGTTTTTTTTGTGTTTTGTTCAGCGGTATCTTCACCAAAAAACATTTTTTAAATAAATCTTTTCTAGGATAAAATAAAATCGTAGTTAGTTACACGGATACCCACAGGTAATTAGGTATTTAGGAAAATTTAGGTAAATATTTACTAGACAGTCGTTAAAATTGTATGCGTAAGTATTCTTAAAACTGTACTTTCACCTAGGTATGTGAAGTTCTTTGGACAGACATAGCTTTTAACTTTACTTCCCTCTACTAACTTTATTTGGTTAAAATATACCAAATAAAGTTAGATACATAAAATATACAATCCAGTCACATTAACTTGACGCTTTTCTGAAATGCGAGCATCCCTCTGCTTCCCACCGCATTCACTTAGCTCACCCGGCAAGTGTCAAGTATGATCAGCATCTTTGTTATCGATACGCTTGTCGATAATTTGGCTAGTTCTCTGTTGTTGTTATATTGATTTCGTCGACGCCAAGCGCCAAGTTATTGTGACAGAGTTGTATGTATCTGTGAGAAGCAGGGGCCAAAATTTGATGAGAATTGCAGGTGTCTGGATTCAAGATTACGGGACCACTCAATGTGGGCTTTGTGCTAAAATAATATTGATAATACAAAATAATTTCACCCTATGGAAGATAGAAACTACAGACCCGCTACGAACCACCTACCTATTCTGTTTGGCTAACATTCAAATCTGGTTGTGAGTACCTACCTACGCACCGGACCCTTTCTGAGAAGTAGAAACCTAGTTGAATGTGTATTTTATCTGGGGGCGATAGAACCCTTGCTAGGTTGAACAAACAAAGGGCCGTTGCCACGTACAACAGGCCTACCGTACCATGCCTTTCTCGAAAACCCTCAAGGCACTTTAGACCTCTAACTTCGTTGTGTGAATAAAACTATTGTTTACCTCACAGAAATATGCTTCTTCTATATATATTTACACTAGCTTCTGCCCGCGACTTCGTCTGAGAGGACAAGAATCCGAACAAAAGGCAACCTATGTTCTTTTCCATGTCAAAGGCCGTGTGCATGCCAAATTTCATCCAAATCCGTTCAGACGTTTTTGCATGATTAATTACCAACATTCACACTTTCACATTTACGAGTATAATATTAGTTAAAAAATATTCTGTTTTCTGAAAATCTGTGGTTTACCTTATTCAGCCTAGTTAACCTGCCTGTAACATATACAAACTTAATTTTACAACACAAAGTTACGTAATACATCCGTAGTGAGGCTGCATCTGGTAGCTACGTCGACACGACGTATGTCAAATTGTTCGCGTCGTCAGTTTTCCATACAAAATGTTTTCCATACACAGCCTGCTTTTATTTCGTGTTCGTAGCAGCGTGGCACGTTGACAAGTTGGATGCGGATACAAATTGGTTGTTGTGAATCTGTTTTTACTGCAGAGAAAAATGTTTTTCACATTTATCGTGATGCACGACTTATTGTTACATTGTTTTCTTTTATTGTTATTCTCTACTCTAGGTTATTATATTTTATTACTCCACTGTGCGATGCAAATGAGGGCAATGTGATTACCAGCAGGGCCGCCGCGTGCGGGCGTGCAGCGCGTGCGGCGCACGCGGGCGCCGTATTCTAGGGGCGCCAAAAACAGATTTGAATATCTAATTAATATACCCCCCTGTCTTGATTTCTGAAGAACCTATGAGGCGCTCTTTGGGCATTGTAGTCTTAGTTATGACATCTCAAATATCAAAAGATGTTTACAGGTCGAATCATTAGGTATGTGTGTATCTTTGGCAAGAACGAAACCTGAAACTACTTGATCTCTCTGTGTTTCGGTTATAACGTCAAAATAAACAAAAACGTTTGTTTGAAGCTTCGCATTACTTTTAGTCTATAAAATGTATGTAAATATTATTAATTACTTTTACTTTAGGGGAATCCCTGTCACACTTGTTTTTACGTACCTAACATAAGCGCATAGTATTTGTTCTAGATTTGAAAGTAAGTGTTTAGTATTAGGGGTAAGTATGAAATTGCTGGTTTCTACTGAAAAATGGAAATTGGTTTTATTTTTAATTAATTAAATTCTTTTCCAAGCTGAATTAAAAGTGCGCGAGGGCAAGTGCGAGTCGGACTCGCGCCCTGAGGGTTCTGTATCAACTTACATATGAACACTCAGATTACAAAACAAAAGTTTTTGTAATCTTTTAGAGAGAATTGAACTGTTTTAGTTCAATTCTCGAATCGAGACTCGTAGATTTAAAAAAAATGATGTAACTGCAAATTTTCAGTTTTCAGACTTTTCCCAATATTTGTGCTATAAGACCTTGCTTTATGCCAAATTTCAGGATTCTAGATCATCGAGAGGTACCTACCCCTGTTTATGATTTTTTTTAGAGTGTCAAAGTGTACGTTTTCTGCAATATAAACGGCTGTATCTTTTTCTCGTTGACTTACAAGATTGATTTTTGCATAGCTTCCAGGACTGCAGGCCTGAGTATATGGTTTTAATTTCAACTTGACACCTCAACGCGTTCCTGAGATAAAGGGTCTTGACAGACAGACGGACAACAAAGTGATCCTAACTGATCCTACCTCGAAACTTATTCTTCATATAAGGGTTCCGTTCCGTTTTTTCCTTTTGAGGTATTGAACCCTAAAAACAACTGAAAGTCGATAACCCAATGTTGCATATATTTTAAAAGAAGATCTCAACGTGTGAAAAAAGTTTCCGTCAAAAATCATAAACCATGAAAGTTCTATATCAATTTGAAGTACCTACCTATTACAATAAAACGGCAATTTCATATTTTAACCCCTATTACTTTGATTACGGCGAAATCTGTTTAAATATGGTAAGTAAGTATTTAAGTTGATAATTATGATTTGTATCAAAAATTTTTATTTACTGGTCATTTATTTGATGATTGATGATTGTTGTATTTTGTACACGAGTAGTTTTTTTTAAATTTGCTTTTCCAGCAATCTACCTCTTATAATATAAAAAGTATTCCTTTAGATTTTATCTAAAAAATAAGAATCTATTTTACTTAGATTAAATTTGAATTCACTTCGAAATATTAAATTTTATAGTCGGAATCGCAAAAAAGGTCAATATTTTAGTAATTGACTGATAGATATTGATGGCATGGGGCGCCCTAATCAGTACTGCACGCGGGCGCCTAAAGAGCTAGCGGCGGGCCTGATTACCAGCGTATTATATTTATGCATGTATGCCTTTAAAGACTACTTTTACCAATCCACCGCGTATAATTGTTAGAATGTAGCAGATTTTGAACTTTATAGTTATGCTCCATTGGTGTAATAGCTCCAAGGCGTTCCGTTGTGAGGATAAACCAATTAATAAACGTATACATATTTGTTTCTTCATAAAGTTTATTAATAGTTTATTATTTATATTTAAGACTTCATAAGAATCAAAATCCCAAAAGAATCTGCCTACTGGTTGAATTAGATATAGGTCATGAAGGTGTTAGAATTGTATAAAATTTAATATTAACGAAATACTGGAATAAAAATAATATTCCACAACTACGAGTATCAAACAACGTTATCTAGTCCAAAACTAAGCAGGACTTGTGTTATGAGTACCTACTAGACAACTGATAAATATTTTTATGCATTTATAAATACATAGGTTCTATTTATAGATAAATAACAGCCAGACGCGTCATATAAATATTTTTTAAGTTTCATATTTCAAAATTCTTAATAAGTATAACAAACTAAACGAATAAATTATAATCTAAAATAAAACTAAACTAAATACCACTAACAGCATTAGATTATTTGAGTTGATAAGTTACTAAAGCCTAATAACTAAGTATTTGTATTTGTATTTCACTGAAAAGGAAATATTTTATGTTTCTCTTTGCATATCTATGAATAACATAATGTTGTATTACGTATTCACTTTCAGTCCAACAGAAGCACAAGCCAACTTATGTTTATGTTAAGTAGCTTATTATTATTTACTTTATTCATCTTCTGAGCATATTAATTACATTTTTAAATATTTTTAACAAAATCATAAATATATTATTATTTATTGAGCCTAAATGGGAATAAATTCAAAATTTTGGCAACCTTTTGAGGCACATTTCAATATTATTAAAAAAATATTATATGATTTATAAAATATTTTTTATCTTCAGCAAACAGCAGAAACCAAATGCGTTCACAAATATTAAATTAGTAACATTTAATTTCAGAAAAATATTTGTTTTTTTCTAATGGATAACGTTTTAGATAATATTTTTTGAATTTTACTAAATAGGTAGTCAAGAAAACAAACAATTAGAAAACAATTTCAATTAGTAAACAATTTGCAAATACAAACATTGTTAAATAGAAACTTATCAGTACTAATCTAACGGCAATTGATTTACTTACAAGTATAACGAAAAATAAGTGGAAAAACGCGCCCATCTTTAAAGTATGAATCACTCAAAATTTATTTCTTTATGGCCATGTTATCTTCGTTTATTTTGGAGGTAAGAAATACACCTGGTTTTAATGTACATTTGGTTTAAAAATATTTTTACTTTTATTGTGGGCACGATAGCTATGGATTAGGAAGTGTAATAAATTATTATACGTACGATTAAGTACACTATTGTAATGACCACAGATATCGTTGGACGTACGACGATAATCGATAGGTCATAGGTTTTAAACGACCACACAAGTAGGAGGACGCTATTTCTAATCATAGAACATCGATTTACTTATTATGTGTCTCGAAGTGCATTTTATGCTGCGGATGTTATACAAACACTCCGATACAACTAGTCTAGTCTTCCAATTACTCGGCTATCAGACAATATTTATGCCAGTCTTTTGAGTCGACAGCGATGTGGAAGAGTTTTTTAACGCCATATTTTAGTTTGGTTTTAGTTAGTTTAGAGTTTTGGTTATTATTCTTTATTATTCTACTATTATTATTAAAATGTTGTGCTGACTGTAGTATAGGATAAGGGCAGGAAGGAGAAGAAGATTCTACTGTAATTATAGTTTACTATTTTTTAATGTAGGTAAATTATCTATGTAAATAAATAAAAGAAGATCAGATTTATTACATATTTGTAACTCAACATGATTTACAACGAGTATCCATGAAGTTTTTGTGCACGTTATTCATAGAGATCTACGCTTTGGACAGTGCAAATTAGCTTCACATTTTTAACTGACAGACATTTTGAAAAATCAAACATGTATCTGAATGGTTTATTTCAATTAAACATTTTTGATTTCTAAAATTGTCCGGGAACTATTAAGGGCAGGCATCCATCACTGTAATATAAAAATGATATATTATATGTATTCAGCACTAAAATGCGTATTTGCCACACAAGTGAACCATACCCTGGAACTACACTAACTAGTACATTGAGAACGTTTAGTCGCGGGAATAGGATCACTTGCGATAATTTCCTACATTTTCCTTGGGTAATATCCCTAGCAGAGACTAGTATTCAAATATTATTTTATGTATATGGGTCAGCGTCGAGTCCCTTTGCAGCAGTTTCAATATTTAATACAGCGCCTGACTTGCGCGTTTCAGTGGACAAGGTTTGTAATTCTGAATAAATACAAAGTTTACGAGGAGTACGAAAATTTTATCCTGAAACGCAAAAAGCAGCTGAAGGAAAATATGTGTGGTTTTAGTCAGTAAAAGTCTGACACACCCTCTCGTTCCACTATAGAGCGTGAGAAGTCATTTGATGAATTCTGCCCTTAAAAAACTTCTGGACAACGTTTTTACGTTTCCATATTCATCTTACCATGTTTTTTTGAAATGCTGCTCTAGGAATTACTCGTATTTTTACTATAGTGGGTGGTTACGATCACAAACATATAAAGTTACCCAGACCCGGAAACCCAATCTGTAGGCTATTGGTACAAATGTTTGTTTCGTTCGGGTTCAATCACTGTGCCATCCGAGTCGTCCACTAGTCGGATGTTACTTTTATTTTACTTTTATTATTTTATTTTTTTGCTATATTTATTTATTTTATTTTTCAGAAGACTTACAGACTAAAAGAAAAAAATATAAATAGCTAATTATAAGCCTTCACACATGGATAAAAACATATGTAAAAAAAAAGAAAGTACACACAAGTATCGAGAGAAGTTTGAAGATTTTTTGAGCTTAATCTTAATAATCGAAACAAATAGTGTAACGATCGCTTTACGTGATATTATGAAGTTCTAGCCAACCCCGATGGGGTAAAAGAGCATAAAGTTTGAAGTCGAAAGCTGAAGTTTTATCGATCCAATCACTTAAACGGACTTGGAAACTTATAATGATTGTGATCGTCGAAGCAGGCAAGAAGTAGGTACAAACTGCGAAAATCGACTCTCATTGAATCACGCCGGT
Source organism: Mythimna separata (assembly GCA_030763345.1). NCBI lineage: Eukaryota > Metazoa > Arthropoda > Insecta > Lepidoptera > Noctuidae > Mythimna > Mythimna separata. The sequence continues at coordinate 10,683,896 of CM061167.1, read as the reverse complement.
GACTTGCCACTGATTATAAGTTTGTATTAGTTCGGGGAGTATCACTGACTGCCGACCACCACTGCAGAGAAACCTATATAATAATAAAAACAAATCGTATTTAATAAAACTCAAAACTTTTGCATTCTTTTACGAACATACCTTATTTTGTATAGGTAATCATCGTTAATTTATTACCCTTAAAACACTTCATCTAAAAAGAACATAAATAAAAACGTAAAAAAGGTCATAATGTAGGTCAAAGGTCAAACGAGGTCACATTCACGAGTGACTGTCCACGCTGCAAATACGCCTCCTGCATAAAGATACCTTTTAACTTTTGCAACAATTTTCCGTGATCTGGTTAAGCTTCAGTTTTGGCAATGCATACTGAGTTTCTCATTTATTTGTACTAACTTATATAAGTACGTACGGGATCAGTGTTCTGAGTTCTGACTCGTAGATAACCTAACCTAAGTAAGTCTAAACACAGTTTCAAAATTGATATAGACAGCAATGGCGACAATTTGTTTTTTGTTTTGGTTACAAATGCTAGGTATATTTGCTGATTTACCAAGATTTTATTGTAAAATATGTGAACACACATATTTTTTTATTCCTTCACTTTTTATCCCAGCACTCCTGTGACAAAAATTTAATATTTCCTTGGGGTAATTTTTTACGGGTAGAAGCTTTACCTAATTAATAAGTTTACGAAGCGTAAGTTTAAGGTAGTTTCGTAGAAACGTTTTCCATTTTAAATAGTACCTGTCTTTCCATAATAAAGGCTTCTACGTTATATTATAAAATCTAACGTAATGGACTTTGCTCAGACGAAATACATGTTCCTCCTACTTCGGCTCCAGCTACTAAAACTTTTGTGTACATATTACTACTCAAAGCAATTATTTGTAAAATACGATTAGTACTTTTTGTGAAAAAAAAAGGATAAATTAATATTAAATAATCATTATGAAATCACAATTATACATTTAAAATAGGTACCTAAAAATAGAACATCCGGAAAGAATCCACTACACACACGTACAAGATGTTCATGACCACAGATTAATTTTATTACTATGTTTATGATAAAAACGAGCTAAAACCAGTAGAGGTGTAGCGCGTGTTGAATGATAAACATTAATTAATAAAATCAGTCTCCAGATTACTTCGGAACAAGATAAACCGCCCGTAACCGTCATTATGGCGGTGTCAGAGGCAACTTGTTAATTAGGCTACAACCACTTTAAACCAGAGTACTATCATTTTATTTTTTAATTAATCACATAATTGTGAAATCGACAACATTGATGTTGTAACCGCCTTAGTTAGGTAGCGCTTTTAGAAGCCAGTGCTATTTTTTACTTCGGTTTTTTTTTTCAATTTGGAATGCCTATTCCAAATTAAAAATTACAAATTGTCTTTATATGTAGTTTGGCACACAGTAATATTTCTGAAAATCTATGGTTTTACATCAGCTTATGTATAAAAACATGAATCTTTATAGTTTTTATAAAGATTCATGTTTTTATTTGTTTTAAATGACGATTTTCACTTGGAAAATGCGGAAGGCTTGTTTATTTAATTCAAATCAGAAAGTTAATTGTAGTATCTACGCGAGTTTATTACTGTACAACCAGTACAACCTGTTACCTGTGGCTCTACCATATCAGTGTGAAAACCTATTCTAAACAATAATACTTTAAATACATTTACGCAGGCAATCCGCAAGTGAATAAGAGCAATAACTCAAGCGAATTCCTTCGTAATCATGGTATCAATCAAGTCAACGTAGCGTAATTCGCTGATTCTTCTTTTCGAGTTGAACAAATTACGTAATTTGAATTAGGAGCGATTTGCTTACGATTTCCGGTGCCTTTTCTCCGTTGCTAAGTATAATTGTTAATTTTTCCGGATATCTATGTCTGTTGTCAGCAGTCAATTTGCGTATAATTATATGATACCGAATCCCAATTTTAAGATTTTGTCCCACCAAATAAATAATGTCTCTCCCTCAGTGCCTCTTCATCAGTTTCGAAATTGCAGTGAATTCTCGTTAACAGATCCCTGGATTTGGATACACCTCTTTTATATGGACATCCCCCAAGTTTTGACACAAGGAACGGCCCAGTACATCTCGCATCCTTAGTCCCAATAATTGAGAAAGCTTGAATAATTTAGTTTTTTTTTTATATTACTCCAGACACATTTTCAGACGTTCGAATTTCTTTGCCAACTGTAAATTAATAAAACGTCACTTTACCTTTGCCAGTTAGTGATGAAGTAGCAATCTATTGGTAAAATATTCTTAAAATCAGGTTGTTTCACATTCCAAACATAATTAGTAGATTGTATCATAAGGGAGCAAAGTAATATTTTTACGGCGAGGGCGTTTTTTGAATCGAGAGCGAAGTGAAGGATTCTTGTGTAGAATCCCGAGCGTAGCGAGGGGTTCTTTAGTAGAATCCTGAACGTAGCGAGGGATTCAAAGTACGTCGCCCGAGCCAAAAATATATTTGCGCCCGAGTCATACACTCTACTTTTCATCACCCTCTATGAGGAAATAAAAGGCGCCTCATCATTGCTCATCGCCATGTCATTTTAGTCATTTTTAGTTATTTTTTGTAATTTTTGGTCATTTTAATCTATTTTTAGTCATTTTTGTAATTTTTAGTCATTTTAGTCATTTTTAGTCATTTTTGTAATTTTAGTAATTTTTTGTAATTTTAGTAATTTTTTGTAATTTCAGTCATTTTTTGTAATTCTAGTCATTTTTAGACAGTTTTGGTCATTTTAATCTATGTTTAGTCATTTAGTAATTTTTTTGTCATTTTAGTCATTTTTTGACATTTATGGTCGTTTTAATCTATTTTTAGTCATTTTTGTAATTCTTAGTCATTTTAATCTATTTTTGTTTGGTTTTAGACATATTTATAAAATTTAGTCATTTTTGTCATTTTTGTTGTATTTGGGTCAATCAACTTTTATTTGTCCTGTAAGAACTATGTTACGTCCCTGACCAATAATCGCAGTTCTAAAGAAAATTAAGTGGTTTGTTGGCATATGTCGCATTTATCGTATTATTAAGCAAATATACGAGTAAATTATTTTAAAGAAATCACTATTATACTGGAATTTTAATGGTTGTCCGGTTAACAAAACATCTGATGAAGTGTTTTATTGTTTGTCCCCCAGTAGGTTAGTACAACGAAACATTACTTTATACAAAAAATATTGTATGGCAATTAATTACGCTTTTATATAATTATTTATTACAATATCTACTTTGATGCTAGCATATAGATTTTTGTTCGATTTAAAATTTTAACGATATTTTGGCATGTTCATTTTGGTCCCTAATATATTTTAATATCCTGACTTCCACCGGGCAACGGCAAAAAAGTTCCGTAACCAAAACACAGATGGCGTGATTAGTGCCTTAAGAACAAGTCGATTAATTTGTTGACATCACTCATCTAGCCGCCATTTTGAATTCATCTTTCCCGCAGCGCCAGTCGGCCGAGTGTGTTTTGAAAAAATGGGTGGCTTTATTGTGTGTCTACCGGACAACCGGCACAATAACGTAAGTATATTATATATCGTAGTAAATTAAAGTGAAAATATTCTATTTAGTCTATATTTTTCATTACGCATTAGGACCTAATTCAAAATATCATTATTTATTACCAGGGAGCGCAAATACTGATAAATGTCACTCGGACAACCGGTCACTTGGACAACCAAAACCGCTGTCCGTGGGGCATTTTGGTTGTTCTTAGGACAATAATAATAGAATCAGTATAAAGCTATACTTTTTCTTTCAATAATAATTAGTCACTGAAGAGCCTCTTACAAGGGCTAGAGCATTTATTATTGTTTAATATAAATTATATTGATATTTTGACCAATTTCAACTTAGTACTTCTTGACGTGTGTTAGCTTACCTACCTAACACATTTTTATAGTCCTCTATTCTATTTTTTTTTTTTTTTAGATAATGGGTTTGACGGAAAAAGAAAAATCAAGACGCTATAGAAAAAGACGTAAAGCAGACCCGGAGAAATTAGCTGAGCGAAAGAGAAAAAAAGGGAAAGCTACCATAGGAATAAAAAACTAGTTTCAAGTATGCTGCTAGAAGACAAGAAAACTGCAGAATTATATGGAAGCTGCGAAAACGTCACAGAGAAATCGCCAAAGAGCTGATATTAATTATTAAAGAGCTGATAGTATTACATTTTTAGATCTGTTCATTATTGAATACTTTATGGTCATGTTGATTCTTTCATAAAAAAAAATATAATAAAACTGATAATTATTGTCATATTGTTGTTTGTTTTACATAAAAAGAACAAATACAGGCGATTTCAATCCTAGTATCTCCTTCGGACTCCCGAGTGACGTGCGACTCCCCACTGGACAACCATTTTGTCCCTGTCTCCGAAAGATACATTATCGTCATAAATACTTAAAAAAAACAGAAAGGTATACAAAATTTTCAAATATGAATGTAAAAATTAAAAGTGAATTCATAAACTGTTAAATATTACGCTATAAATTATTATTTTATAAGTTAAATGTAAAGTTCGTTACATTTAAAGTTTGTCGTTGTCCAGGTGACAATATTATTGGGAATAACTTATAAATTAAAAGCCACGTCATTTATTTATGGATAATAAATTGGAATCTATCCTATATTCAGTGGAAATAAAGTGACGGTTTACAATTTGACTGAATTTTAATGGTTCAAAAGCCTATTTAGTTCAGTTGTCCAAGGAACTGTTTTAACTAGGGTCATGTGGATTTCGGAGGCAAATTTACTATTTTATTTAAATAAATCTTTCTGCTCTATGTGTTTTCTTAAAATACAAATAATTATCTACTGCAAATATGTTAAAAAAATTTAATTCACAAATAAAATTTAAAAAATCAAATTTTTTATTGATGTACACTTAAAAGTTGATTGACCCATTTATCATTCAAACAATATATGCGTTCAATTTCTTTGGCGCTAAACACTAAGATGTTCCAAATTCATTGCTGCGCACTTATTTCAGATAACGGGGAATAAAAATACTTTAACGGGGAATAAAACATTTAACGAGAAATAAAAATACTTTTATTTCCCGTTAAAAGTTTGATACAGAAAACACTACCTTTGGTCGCACTTAAAGGCGAACAAAGTCGTCCTTTTCGAATAGATGGGATGAAAACAAATATCATCATCATCATTTCAGCCAAAAGACGTCTACTGCTGGACATACCTCCCACAAGCATCGTCACAACAAACATATAAAAACACAAATCTTTCCCTGTAATAACTAAAGGTTATAATTTTTTAATTTGAGTATATAAAAACCTCATAAGTTATTAAAAGTCCTAAATACCTTGGGCTCTCAGTAATCCAGATTTCACTAAGTATAAACTATTAAAACAAAACCACAATGAATATCCAGTCATCACTTAATAATTCAGCAGCTGCAAAAATTGCAGTTTTGTCATGAAAATATAGGTCACAATGTGAACAGAATCTACGGTAGCATTTTTAGCTCAAATCGATGCGCGTTGGCCTATGCTGTGCTACTAATAGCACAGTTCAGTACTTACAAATCGATGTTTCTTAATCGACAGGTCATACAGGATATCTCAGATGATGTTTTGTTTATGCATAAAAAAATAATAAAGGTGTTTGCGTAAGCGTTAATTCATGAATCCCCGACCGGTCTCATTGGACCGCGCTTTTATTGTCTTAATATTGTGTCTCGTTTCGCGGGTATTGATAGTTTAAATTTCAAAAGAATCTGTGAAACGAAAACATTAGAAAAGAAATCTACAACATTTCCAATCAACAAATGTAAGTGATCCTTTTTTAAATTTTCAAAACCCTTTTTTTTAAATACTTAACATTTATGCAACTACAGAAGTGAGTGTAATTTCTGAGACACACAGGGCCAGTTTCACTACTACTACCCTCAGCTACTACTTCCTGAATAAATTTAAAAATCGAACAGAATTTCTATGAAATTATCTGCCAAGTAAGATATCGGCAACTTGATCATAGGTGGTGAAACAAGCCCTCAATGTTACCTGGTGTACACTTACATAGGTATAAGCCACCACTAATACACCTGTATAATAAGTGCTAGTCATGTTCAAAATTGGGAGAAGATTATACGGATTAGACAATAGACTATCAACCAAATTGCCAATTTGCTCTCAATAATTGAAATTGAGGATCACAGCTCTATTGAATTTCCGTTCAAAATTCGATATTGCATTCATTGTTATTGGCTATCCAATTAATTTAAATAATAAGTAGCTGAGAACTTTGTTCGTCAAAGAATACTTCAGAATGAGAATCATTCCTTGAAATGAAGACCACCCAACACCATCATTCTAGTGGTTGTGGGTGCTGGGAAAAATTCGCGCAAAATCTATTTCTGTCTGTCAGTATAAGATTCTAAAATACTCGTATACCTAGTTTTTAGAATAAAAAGTATCTTAATTTAAGGCGAGCTTACCCATAGCAAAAAAAACTCACGACAGTTTAAAGAGTGCCCATTACGAGATTGTTTTACGTTAACGCGATCGACACGTGTAGTGACTAAAAAAGTTAACAGAAACAGGTAAAAATCTGATGTATTAAATCGCCTCCTTAATAAGTTTTCAGGACTAGGATGTGAAAGAAATTGAATTCGGATAATTCACATTAAACATTTAAAGTGATATAATTGTTTACAATCAATTCGCAATAACAACTAATCTCAATGTATAGTTTGAAAATGTTTATTAATAACAAACATTTAGGTCAAAGCTAAGAAGTCAATCATATGACTAGGAGCACGCAACCCCTGCCCTATGCATGTAAACTTATGAACGAGATTGTCAACATCAACACAAATAAATGTTCAATTCCACACAAATTAACATATAGCTAAGTTATTTCGAACATTTTCACGATGACACTAACGAAACTTAATTGGAAATACAAAGAAAACCTCGTGACTTAGGAATTGGAGAGTTTTCTCACATTTAGTGTGGAAAATCACAACACTCACGGATTTAATGGAGTCGGCTTCACGTGAAAAGAGCGTGCTCGATATCGAGATATGTCACTTAGATGTGATTTGATGTTACATGATACGATTTGGCTGAAACCGGATGAAGTGATTTTAAATTTACAGTAATAATTAAAATAATGTAAAGGCTCCGCAAAAGTATCTGAGTGCGTGTGTGTGTATGTTTATTTTTAATATTAGTTACTTGTTCATTCTCGACATCTAACGACTGAAAGGATCTGCTGGAAATCTAGCACACGGATGGACCATGTCTTAAAATAGCACATAAGATAGTTTTTATTAGGGGAATATATTCCCTTGGGGTAATTTTCTACTACCACGCAATCGCTGCCTCTAGCAGCACCTAGTAATGTAATTAGTTGTGGTTGTGCGGGCCACGTCTTTGTATCAACGTTCGAAATTGTTGTTTGCAGTGTAATATTTAGTTATCATTTTAAACAGTTATAGGAAGATATTCTGTTGATATAAGAATTTTACAAATATGTAGTTAAAATTTAATGAAGTTAGAAACCTAAAATATGGCGAAAGAAGAAGCTGTCAAGTAACCTTCTTGTCATCTACCTAGCCTTTTCCCAACTATATTGGGGCCGGCTTCCAGTCAAGCCGGATTTAGCTGAATACCAGTATTTTACGAGGAGCGGCGGCCTACCAGACCTCCACAACAAGTAACCTTCTTAAATATCGAAAAAAGAATGCACTGCTCAACGGTTTTTAAATGATGATATTTTTTTAGACCTTGAAAATGTGAAGCGTTAGCTAAAGTAGACGCTTTCTTGTTTCTCTCTTAGAGGACCGGTTTTAAAATAATGAATGAAACATTTTCCCAGCCGGTAGTAATTGATTGAATAAAGTTACGCGTTTGCTTCATTAACGTTATTCTACGTAAAACTTGCGCATTGAATCGATAACAAACTAGTACTAAGTAAACTTTGATAACAAATTAGATGTAACCAATGTACGAGTATTATAAAATCGTGTTTGTCGAACTCCTCCAGTCGCTCACACCTATCTTGCTAGACCGATTTTTATGTATTGTTTTTGTGCATATTTGGCAGGGCCTAGAATAGGTAGTTGCCATTTTTTTATCCCCTAGGTGATAAAGGTGGCCCAAAATATCTTATATGTAATATGTATTTATACAGGGTGTAAGGAGAACGCTTCCGAAGCCAGAACGTAGATTATATACAACCTAAATGCAAACGAATACCAATAACCTTTCGCTTTAAATTGATTATTTTCAAAACTTCATATTTCATAAACACGCAATGGAAACGAAAGTACAAATGTGAGGTCACTGACACGCAAGGCAACGTCGCGCCACTGCGCGCCCGCGCTTATCAGTCGCCGAGCGGCCGCCGAGCGCTCCGCCCGAGTCGCGGGATTTAATACGGAATTTACAAACATCACTTTCTAAATGCCTAGGCCGCCGCCCCCTACAACCCTTCATAAAATTATGAATTTTAATCGCAATTGTAGTCCATTGTAAAAAGCTGACAGAGGCATTTTACGTACCTGTCTAAATCCTTTGCGACCTTATGAGGTTTGGCTCGAACTGGGCTCCATCCATTTCAATACAAAGGCGGGCCCGTCGCTGTGTCGACTCGTGAACACGAGGCATTAGTGTTGGATCCTCAACACATTCTTCACGTAGCTTATTAAAAACGCTCACTATTCTGCCCCGCATTTCATCAGCACTGTCACATTCCCGATCAAACACTCTTTCTTTCACATACCCCCACAAAAAGAAGTCCAATGGCGTTAAGTCGGGTGAACGACCCGGCCAGGCGTGCGGCCCCAGCCTTCCGATCCAGCGGTCATTAAAAAGTTCAGTGAGACGCTCGCGGACGGGACGCGTAACATGCGGAGGAGCGCCATCGTGCTGGAACCATGCTCGACGATATTCAGCCAGCGACACATTGTCTAGCATATCATCTAAACGTCCATTTATAAAATTAAGATATGCTGATCCATTGAGGCGCTGCGGTAGAAACACTGGTCCTAAAATTTTCCCATTAAAAACACCAGCCCATACGTTGACGGACCATCTGGTCTGATGGCCGGTTTCTTGAGTGGCGTACGGGTTAACGTCTGACCATACATGGGCATTCCTCCTGTTCCACATCCCGTTTCTCGTGAATGTGGACTCGTCCGTCCAGATAACGTGCTCAATGAAGCCAGGCGCACGCTGTTGTTGATCTAGCAGCCAACGACAGTACGCACGACGACGAACGCGATCATTGGGCAGCAAAGCTTGTACTTTATGTATTTTGTAGGGCCGCATTCTGTTCCGGCGCAAGACTTTATGAACTGTCCAGTGAGAAACTGTCGGTAAACCCCGTCGCCGCAATAATTTCGCCGCACTTCGTGTGCCTAGGCGTGGATTTTGGCGAATCACATTTAAAATACGCTCCTCAGTCTGAACATTCACTTGTTGTCCACCACCTGCCGCCATCGGAGCAATCGGTCGATTTTCTAAGACTCGCTGAAAAGCTGCCGTTATCATGCGAGAATCAGACGGATGCCGGACATTCGGAAATCTGTTCCGGTAAATTCTCAACGCTAGAGATGCATTCCCAAGGGCTTCTCCTAAACACATCAACATGTTGCCGTATTCACGAGCACTGTACACGTATGCCTGAGGCATTATTTAAAACAACAAAAAATAATAACTAAAAAAGAATAAAACAGCACTAAAAACGTAACAATAATAACTAAACACAAATTTAAAACTAACAAAACAATAATTAATTACGATGCAATATCGATCGGATAAACGTAACGTACGTTAGCTCACGAACCGAGTCGGAAAGGAACTGACTAGATTACTATTATTTACTAAAGAAGTACTATGAAGATCAAACGACGCGCCGCACTTGCAGGTGGCTGGCCGACAAACGTTACCGCCGCGGCACGTGCCGCGTTGCGATGTGCAAAGACCAACAATTTACAGAGGCGAAAATGTTAAAAGAATAATTTTAAATGTTAGGAAATTGTACTTATGCTATTACAAACTGTTTTCATTTTCTAACTTTTAAATAAGATTGAATCGGTTTCTTGGATTCAATTAATTTAATTATTGACTTTAAATTGGTTTACTTACTAAATGAAGGATCCAGTTCTTGCAATAAACAAGCGCGCATCGTGTGACTTTAATTACATTAACATAAAGTTCAAATTCAATTGATTCACGCGCTCTGGTTGCTTTAAACTGTACATGCGATGAAAATTTTTTAGTCAATCACAGCTGATGTCGACGATCTTTTAACTTATTTCATTTACTACCGATTATCGACATAATACAAAACTGTTAATAAATGCACGACATAGTGCATCAATTTAAAACTGTTGACGCCTCTGTAATGTTTCTTTTTATTTATTTTGGCGGCGCTTTACAAAGGATACTTTGACCACGCCGCGCCGGCGCGCCGGCGCGCCGCGCAGCAGTACAGTTCGTCCGCTATAAGTTGGCGAGTGTGAAGTTAGGCTCTGCGAATTTTGGCCCTTGAAAATATCGTACAAAAATAAAGGTTTTAAAAAAATTAATGCAATTTGCAGTTCTTATTGCTGTTAAAAACAGTTATTGGCATTATTTTTTTTTTAAACCTTTATTTTTGTACGATATTTCAAGCGCCAAAATTCGCAGACCCTAACTTCACACTCGCCAACTTATAACGGATGAACTGTAGGTAAGTACGTAGTAACGCGACTCGTTATTTTTACCGAATTCACAAAAACGAGGAGGTACTTTTTTTGTATTTTTGTTCATCGATTACTCAGCCGATTGTCGACGGATTTTCAAATTTTTTTTTTTTGTTAGAAAGTAGATAGTTCTGAGGTAGTCCCACTGTCACCAAGTTAGGATCTGATGATGGAATCTTAAAGAAATCTAGGGGAAACCCTCAAATTTTATAACCTCACTTATTGTTTTTCGCATATTTTATGAAGTATCTCGTGTATTTGCGTATGGATGTCACCATCTCAGGTGGCGTGGCTGATGATGGAAGGTAGGTACAACTCCTTGATAGTAAGAAGTTACTCGAATAGGCAAGGACTGTTTATTTAGTAAATTGTTTTGATGTTCGATAGGGTATTTACCATTTGGTCTCATGATCATCAAGTCATAACCTGATGCTGCAGTCAGGATAGTCTGCAGAGTACCTAACTCCTCGACAACTAACAGCAGAAATATCGTGTTTAGGCTCATTGAAAAGGGTTCGATGTGTGGATAAACGTGCTGTGTAAACACCGAAGTACATAGCGACCTGATGCTGAAGCCAGGCGCTTCAGAAAAAGTACAAACCTCGAAATTACAGCACCGTAGTCGTGTTTGGGCTCATTTTAAACAGGACTAAACTAAAAGAAAAAAAAAACGTTTAAAAAAACACAACCGACTTCAATTAAAAAAAACACCGACAAAAAAAAAGTACAAAACAACTAGTTTTGTCTCTTCATTATTTAACACCGACTTCAGAAATTAAAGTTATTTTGTACTTTTTAAGGTGTTTTTTTTTTAAATTAAAGTCGGTTGTATTTTTTTGCAAAAAGTTTTTGTTTCGATATTTATTGTTAAGTTTGCCGATATGAAGTCATCGACGCCAGGTCTAGAGATAATGTCGGGATGTAGGTTGGTAAACATTTTAGTTTTGTTGCTATGCAAAATTTTAGTGACGGAATGACAAGTTTCTTGTAAACTCAATGTCTTTGTACATAATCAACTTTTTAAACGTTTCTTTCCCAATCACAGTAGTGAGTAGGTAGCTAAGTATCTTCGTTATGGGCCTCAAGGTTAAGCAAAGTAAACTGGATTTTTCTGACTTGTAAGTTTAGGATCAAAAAATTGTAACCCTGTTCAAGGGGAAAATTACTTAATTAATTAACATTACGATCCTTGCACGAATGGAACCCGAAAGCAGATATGCCACTACTAGGTAGAAGTGAACTGAAAACACATTTGCTTCCAGCGATCGAGTAAAGGTTAGTAGTTTAGGAGCGCACTACATAGTCAGCCGTTGCGTCGTACGTTGGGTCGCGTCGGCTGCGCGGCTAGCGGCTGTCGGCGACCGCGCGCGGTCTTTGAACCCGAGGTCATGCGCGAGCGTCAGATGATTTATTTATTTACGAATACATTGCTTGTTAGAGTTTTAAAGAAAAAAAAAATGTTTAATCGCAAATAATGGTTTCATTTAACTGTTCCCACAGCATAGTGTATGAAAAATGATAAAAAAATAGGTAAAATTGTAAAAAAAAAACACTGTTTTTTTGATGGTATCGTATCGAGAATCACTAGCCTTATCACCTGTCTTCGTTTTCGGAAGCGTTTCCCTTACACCCCGTATACATATTATAATACTTCCTCGTCCTTCGGATATGCGCAATATTATATACATTCTACTTATGTAGAAGCCGAGACATGGCTATAGTACCACCACTAGGTACATCAGTTGATTCACATCTAGTAGAGGTTAAACTGATGTCACAAATCCTTACAAAACTTTAGGAAGACTAATTACTACTAAAATAAAATAAATAAAAATAAATAAATCGTATAAACTGAAAAACCCCAACCCAGGAATCGAACCTTGGACCTCGGACTCAGCAGTATCACCAATGACCACTAAACCAACGAGGTATTCGAAAGAAACAAACAGTACGCACAAGACCAATCTTCTTAGTAATTTAAAATAAGTATTATGTTATGTTGTCGTCCCCTCGGTTTCAGTTTCCAGTAAATTTGCTAACAAACGGCGCAAAGGTCGCACAACGTAAATGACCTTTGGATAAGTGTTTGTTTGAGGAAACTACGCCTGATACTGTGACTCATCGGCTATGCCACTGACAAGCAGGTTCACATTGACGGCGACCTGTCTAGACAAGCCTTTGTTTTACTATAGTCTTTTTTACATAGCATGGGTTGGGTGACAGTAAGACGAAAATATGCATCTTTAAGATGAGAGAAAAGGATAGATAGCTACATTGTTTGAATCTGACAGCTGTCACAGAAACTATCCAATAACAAATTTAGTATAAAGTAGAGTATCGAGTTGTCATCAATCAGTCGGCCTATGCTTTTGCCAATTCCTTCCATCCGGATCCCTTCGAACCGGTTTTTTTTTGCCGTTGAATACTGGTACTTATATGGACTAACTTTCGACACTCATAATAAAATACAAAAATAACCCTTTTTGAAAACTTAGTTGTCAAATTATCTGGCTCCTGTTCATCTGTTATTATTGTAACATGTGCTGAGACATCCACATTTTTGAACGGACGATTTATTTTGCAGTAGTTATACACGGTACCTATTATAGGTCATGCCACTGACAAGCAGGTTCACACTGACGGCGACCTGTCTAGACATGCCTTTGTTTTACTAAAGTGAATTCATGATCGAGTTGTCGTCAATCAGTCGGCTTATGCTTTTGCCAATTATGAAGTTATGCCCTTTGAAACGATTGCCGCTGAATACCGGTACCCATATGTACCGACTTCCGACACTCACAATAAAATACAAAAATAACTCTTTTTGATAGCCTGTTTTTCAAACTATCTGGCTTCTGACTGCTCGTCAAATCGTCGTTGTTCGTCTGATTTTATTGTAACATGTACTGAGACATCCACATTTTTGAACTGACGATTTATTTTGCAGTAGTTATACACGGTACCTACTATAGGTCATACCACTGACAAGCAGGTTCACATTGACGGCGACCTGTCTAGACAAGCCTTTGTTTTACTAAAGTGAATTCATGATCGAGTTGTCATCAATCAGTCGGCCTATGCTTTCGCCAATAATATGAAATTATGCCCTTTGAAACGATTGCCGCTGAAAACTGTTAAAAGAATAGATATAAATTTATCGGTTTTCCATTACAGTTCTTAGTATTCAGCGGTAATCATTTACCGCTGCATACCGGTATTCACACGAACTGACTTCCGACACTCACAATAAAATACAAAGATACTTAACCCTTTTTGAAATCCTGGTTGGTAAAATATCGGGCTTCTGACTACTCCTCAAGACATCGTCGTTTGTCAGTTTTTAAGGTTTTTAATGTAACATGTGTGAAATGACGAATTTTTTTTGCGTAGTTTGACACGGTATCGAAGTAGATATGTAAAAAAAATTGACTAAAATATTATTATAAACCTAACTACGGTTAGAGCAAATATTTTATCAGTTTTCCATTACAGTAAAATTTCTTAATATCAGCCTGGATACAGGAGATTAACCCCTTTGGTCACAGAGTCCTAAATGTTAATGTACAAAACCCCTCTACCGAACATACAAGAAAAATAAGCGCTATGTAATATTTGTCATAAACAAGCCGACTGTAATTAATTTCAACAATATTACAATTCCCTAGGCGGGGTAGAGTCTGAATATTGAATGAAACCGTGTTCGGTGCTGTAGCAAAATAAATTGAATTATACAGAATCCTTTGTGTGCCAAACGGAACTCTGGCACGAAAACCAAATCTCTGACCACTGCAGGCTATTCGGAACGTTAAGTGATTCTATTAAAAATGGGCATTGAGCAATATATTTGTTAATTATGTGCCTAATGATAGATAATGATTATACGATATCTAATAGATAACAATGATTGAAAACTATGGATTGCATAATCAGCATAATGAAACCATGAGTTAAATGACTAAATAAATCGTATTATCATTCTATAGCATTATTCATTATCTCCACAAAGCCTATAGGAAGAGGTGTAGCGATGACCTAGATATCTACCACAAGGGCTGGTTCCAGGCGGCTCGAGAAAAGAGTACCTGGTTGAAGTTGAGAGAGGCCTTTTTCCAGCCGTGGGAAAGTGTATGCTAGATAAAAAAGCAGTTACCTACTTTAGAATGGAAGTAATGAATTACGGTCAAATTCCGAGAGCTATCGGTCATAACCGATCTGAATTCAACCGTAATTCATTAAAAAATAAATAATCGTCTATAATAGGTACACTTTAAAGAGGCAAACCATATTTCACACTCGTTTGTATAAAATTCTTCAAAAGGGAGCAAAGCTCTTCAGGTATGTACAGATTTTTATTACCCTGTAACTTATTCAACATTCTGTCACATGACAAACCTGTCTATCTGACCGCTGACGTCAGCTTGGGACCCCGGTACTACCCTAAATAGAAACCCACCCTAATGGGGTCAGCATACTAGATATGCTAAATGCTCCATTTCGACCGGCTGAACTCCTGACTAATGAAAAATGTATACCCTCAGTCTTCTCCAGATTAAACTAATAACTAAAGAGTACAGACAGAAATGATTTACTTCTAGCTATTATTTAGATTTTATGAAAACAAAATATTGAGTCAAATTCATTTCATATGCATATGATTAATAAACGTTACCGTTTAATAGTGGGCCCAAAAAAAATTGTCTCCTTTTATTATTTTGGTGTATGATTCATATTTTGTTTTAATAAGTTTGTCTTTCGCTCAAACATAGTAAATGATCTGTCCATTTAAAACATTTTGTATTTATTTATGAAAAGCAGATCTTGCAAATGAATTTTAAAATAGTTACGACTGAATTGAAAGAATAAGGGCGAGGACACAGCTTTCTTATTTCTTAAAAAAAAATTAGGGACTTTTATAACGCACAGCGTATGTCAGTCCCATCGATGAAATTAAATATTAATTATTATGTCATCATAAACATCTACCTACCGACGAAATAATTTACTAAGTTCAGTCAAATCTAACTAATGGCCAAACAAAGTTTCGCAAAAAATCGTCATAATTGGAAACCGAATAGACTAGATTTTTTACTATAATAAATAATATAATCAGTACAAAAACGACTACATACTCGTAGAGATGAGTATTGTTAAATAGTTATGGGAGCTGTTTTTAAAAACGGTTCATATTCTACGACGATGCAACCTTTTTTACGTTTTGGTTCCAAAGTCTTCGTTAAACTATAACCATTAACCAGCCTTCGAATAATTTGGTGCGATTTTTTGTTTTACGTTTAAGAAAAATAGAACCCACTGATTTAACTACGAATATGTCTCTCGCCGCGTCAACGCTCTCGTAATAGAACAAAAATACATCGCAAAGTCTGCAATAAAAGTATGAAACTGAAAAAATACAACAATTATGAAATTATGCAACTATTTTGCTCACTGATACTTTCATCTCTTAATAATAATATTTTTAATTGTTTCAAAGTACTATAAAATAAATGGTATTAAAATAAAGGGAGATTATATGAATAAATATAATGTTGAGATTTATTAATTCGTACTCAAACCAGATGTAACATACGACAATCGTGTCTGTAACCTTTACGCTAAAAATGGTTACGTTTAGTCCCTCGAAAATACGACACCGACTCACCACTACGGAAATCGTCTACTGACATGATATCTTGGCAGTCTAAAATGTATTTGTTGATTTCTAAAATTTATTCTTAAGGTTAGTTACTTTACTAGTTATTTTTATGTACCCTCGTAAGGCTATGAAGTAACTGGGTTTTTTTTGAGAAAAAATACGAAAAGTTGGACTATATTACTATACATATAATTGACATGGCGGACTATTATTTTTAAAGCTTGTTTTTGAAAATTGTATTTTTAATATTAAGTATCTTGTTTACGACATAGTAAGCGTTTACAACAAACAAACTAATTTAGGGTTCACCAATTAACCCTAAATTAGTTAATTACTTTATAACCAAAGTCAAATCATTTAATTCAAGTAGAGCATTCAACTTTTAGATGTCAAAAAAAGACAAAATAATTGATACTAATTTTGCATACTGTGAAAAAATTCACGTTTGTATTGGAGTTATTTACAATAAATTGTAATTATAAAATACTAATAAACAACTACGCTAACAAAATACAGGTAGTTTTTTAGACAGTACCTAGGGGATGCAAGGGAATTTAGCAAGCCCTTTAAAAAAATCTATTCTATCGTTAGCTCTATTGAGAAACCTACATTCATACCATTAATTAGGTACGAGTATAATGTACGTGAGCTTATACACAATACAACCAAATAATGTACATAAGTTTATCCACAATAGTACAAACTTCCACTACACATCTGCTAAATAAAACAGGGCTATCTCTATGAGGAGCGATATATCGGTGTATCGATTGTTGGCAGATAACACACTCCATCAAGTCTGATAACCGAGCCCAGTGACTACTTACCTACCACCACTATTTTATTCATTATGGAGAGCAGTGGTGGTCAAGTCGTCACTGATTCGACTTACAAGTTGTAGGTCGCGGGTTCAAACCCAGCTAGCCGCATTACTTTGTGTTTTATTTCATCTTCACTGCTCTCAAAACGGTGAAGGAAAACATCATGAGGCATGTCCTAGAACCAAAAATTCGAAGACTTGTGACATTCACCAATCCGCACTGGGTCCGCGTGGTGGATTACAGCCCAATCTCTCTCTTAGAGAGGAGGCCTAAGTCCCAACAGTGGGAACATTACAAAGGCTAAAATGCATTATCAAATAAAACTTATAAATATTTTACAATGTTTGTTACAGACTACCTGATCTGGTTTCAGTGACCTAACACAAGATAACCTAAGACACAGTGAGATCATGGATGCCATTTTGAGAATTTTATCTCAAAAAAGTCGCACATTTACAAAAATATTTATTTATTATGGTCGTGGAAAGAACCTGTAAAGATTTAAATATAACCAATGTTTTATTTAAATCTTTATCTTTATACATAAGCACCTATACATATATTTATTATGTACGTTAGTTCTAGTTATTCTGTTTGGATGAAGTTTTGTGTGTGTATTTGAGTGGATCCCTAGATGGAGATTTGAAAATACAATTGACCCGGAACGTTTTTAACGAAAAACCAGGATGTTTGACAGGAACGAGACGAGAAGTATATTAAGGCTTTATTTATTTATTACACTTTATTGTACACCATTAAATATTATGACAAAAGAACTTAAAACTAAAACTTAGGTAAGTATGTATATCAAAAACGCATACTCAACTATAGTTATACTAAAACTTTAAACAGTTTTCTTAATACGATGTTTTAAAAGAACACATGATGCTAATGTAATTTGTGGTAACAAGTATCGAAATTGGTATACAACCTTATTGCATGGAAATTGCAACATGCATTCCTCTTGTGACATCAGGGGCATACATTGATAAAATGAATAGCTTAACAAAATCGATACTTCACTACATAGCCTGACAATAGGACATTTTTACAGGCTATATACAATGACTGGTAATTAGTGACCGATACTTAAACACATTTTGACCAGTTATTAGGCGTACGTAAATGTACTGAACAACAATTTTTTTCATGATTTCTGGTTTGATCCCATAGTAAAAGTAGTTTGTTATCATAAGTATAATTTCGTGTTTAAGTATCGGTCACTAATTACTAGATACACTAAATGTGTAGTTAAATATAGCATGATAAATATTGACAGTTATTAACACAATAAACTCACACGAAACAAGTTATTGTCTACGTACGTTGTTTTAAAATATCCAACTAATGTTTAGAATAACCGACAAAAACAAAGCGCAATGAATAATCATTCTATACAATTATAATAAAAAGAGAAACTGACTGACCGACATATCAAGGCACAATTGAAACTACTGGGACTAGGTGGTTATGTTTTGCACAAAATTTCTTTTATTACGTAGGCGAGCACTAAGAAACGATTTTACAAAATTCACTTCCTAAGGGAATAAAACAGGTTAAACCTATCAAAACCCAAAGTTTGTATGCAAAAACTTATTTTTATTTAGGTGGCAAAGTCGCTGTCAGAAGCTAGGATATATACTCGTATTACCCAAAAAACCCTAAATACTTAATTCATGAATCCCCGACCGGTCCTATGAGACCGCGCTGTTATTGTTTTACTATTGTGTCTCGTTTTGTGGGTATGTGATAGGTTAAGGTATTTCCGCTTTTGTACAGTGTTTATCAATGCATAGCGCTTCAATAAATAAATAAATTTTAACATCTATAAATCTATTTATACAATCCAAACTAACTTAAAACACATACATAATGTAGAAACAACCGCTTTTCAAAAGTTTATAGAGTAGTGCTGTCTCACCGCATTTCAGTACAACTGTAGTTCTATGACAACTAACAACAAAACAACGGGTTCTATGTAAGACAAACTTTATTGTTTGACAGTTACACAAACACAGTATGGAGTAATTTGTCAAACATGTTGGCAAACACGCGCTCTGCCGTCTGGAAAGCGTTTTATAATTCATCAAACAATCTCGTAGACGGAGACAAGAATAGTTGATGCATTACATCGTCTATCAAACACACAGGTCATTGACATGGCCTTGACGACAGAGCCCGGGACCCTGGAATTTGGGCAAAGAAGGTCTGTCCCTAGGTATGTGTCTCTGTTGTAATATCGAAGTATTTTAAACCCAATAGTTTTTTGAAAACAGTAACCATGGAGTTTCTTGCCGGTTCTTCTCCATAGGAAACGACCAATTTGGAACCGTGCCGTCTATTTTTTGACGTTTTATAAGTGCCCATGTAGGCCTATGTAAAATAAAACATAATTTTGATTGATTGATTGAAGGAACAGGTGTGGGTTTTAGTCAGTAGAAGTCTGACACGCTCTCCCGCTTCGCCCAGGGCGGGAGATACCATTTTTATGATTCCACCTTAAAAAAAGCCTAGCAATTACATTTACCTTTTCGCAGTTTTATTAATAAAACATTGGTCCCCGAGGGAAAACATTATAAATACACATCATTAAAATATTAATCAGTGGTCGGGAATTTTATGCGTATTAATATTTACTTTTCTCTCTTTCCCAGGCTCCCTGCTAATGAGAAAATATTTTGATTAAACGGACACACATACGAAGGGAAGCTTATTAATTAATTAATTAAACAAGTTTGTTCAAATATGTTTATTTTTTTAAGGTGGGAAATCATCTAACGATTTCTCTTGCTCTAGGGAGGAGTGATAGGATGTGTCAGAGTTTTACTGGTCTACGTTCGTAGTAGCAGTAGCCTTTTACTTTTTAGAACTACGGGTCCTTACGACCTTTTCAGACTCATTCTCGCGGCTTTAGCAGGTATTGACCCTGGTGTTTGCTGATATCTCTTTGAGGACCGCGTGGCACACTGCGCGCTGTTGACTTGGGCCGGCTTGTCGCCCGTAAGCCCGCGTTTAACTGTAGTTGGTGACTACCAACTGCACGCGCGCGGGGTCGCGGTGGTTGGGGAGTAAGGATGTCTGATCACTTCGCCAATATTATGCTGCTACACCCTTGCAGTATTGTTGTCACAGTGCTTGGGCGATTGACTGCTGCGCTACATGTCGATTCATGTTGTTCGATGTAGTTCGATTCATACAGGTATGGCCTTCAAATATGTATATAGATAGATATTTCGAGACTAGGTGTCTTGTTGTTTGAGAATTTACATGTTTGGGAACGTACTGACAGTACGGTAGCAATTTTCAGTTTTGGGTACCGCCTAATTTTGAAAAAAAAGGACAAGACTTCTGCTACAACACTGCTACGGTACTTCTGTACCGGCGCTACGCCAATGCTACGACCCTGCTACGGCTATGCTACACCACCGCTACGCTAATGCTACGACTCTGCTACGGCTCTGCTGCACCACCGCTACGCCAATGCTACGACACGGCTACGCAACTACTAAGTCACAGATACGCCAAACCTTTGCCATTTTTAAGGTGATACTATTACGGTAAAAATTATTACGTTAAAACTCTTTACAAAAATACTGTGCAACATAAAATATCTTTAGTGTCCGACGCTTCTGAGTAAAACGCAAATATTAATCCTTTACACAAACCGACCGACGCGCGATGCAAGCAGTGTAAATATTCAATTTCAGTCGATTCGATATTTCGCTCTAATGAAGTTGATTGGAAATACTTCACATGCTGGGAAAACGAAAGATGGAAAATAATAATTGCCAATTTTGTATTCTAGTTTCATTTTGCATTTTGATGTGATGGTTTTTGATGTTGAATTTGTCAGTGTTTTGTCAGTACTTTGTTTTGTTTGCAGTGGTTTGTAATTTTTTTGACAGCTGTAGATGAATATCGGTCTATTCATTTCAACTTTCCCGCCGTTATCTATATATATCGTTATAGCTTATCAAAGACCTCTCCCAATTTCATGATTTTATTTAGCGAATTAGGTACCAGTATTTTATTTATCAACTACTAATAAATTAGTAGCCAATCTCATTGGAGATCGGCTAGATATGTAGGAGCTAATATAGTTCTTCAGCGTGTGCATAAACACAGGTGCACTCTTAGTTCTTTTACCGGGACCAGACGCAGAACCAACAGCTTTGCGAGGCGAGCCAGGCACGAAAGTATCACAGCATCAAATTCTAAACACTTAATAAACTAATTCATAAAGATAAATTCCAATTGCACTCTTTGCTCGACCTACAAATCAACCCTGGGATATTGGTTCTCGAAACGATAACACTAGATGACTAGAAGAATCCTTACTAGTAGTACCAAAGAAGATATCCAAAAAAAATTATCAGTTTTCTTATCAAAGAAAACCCCATGAACAACATTATCCAGCAAATTAATAAAAGTAGCGGCATTCATGCGTGATCCCGTTTTTCAGTATTGCAATCCCTAACAGCAACCGCGCTTGCCAAGATCACAAGATCAATGAGTTTGTTTGCCTTCCAAATTAGGTAACAGGATGTTTAAAAATAAAAACAAAAACATCCTGTCAAATTAGCTTCTTTATGTATATTGATAATAAACGACTGAATCGTTGCAACATTTTCTAGAAAACGTCACTTTATTTGTTTCTCAGTCTAACTAAGAAGTGTCAATGATCTTGCGTCCGTAGTGATAACGCCCGTAAGTGTCCGAACCGCTTGTATGTGGCCTGTCCTTGCTATTGCCAATCATGCTAAATAGTTGTCAAATACACGTGATAATTGGTAACTAGAGCTAACCGGTAACCGGCGGCAGGTAACGTCGGCTTAACGCACTAGTCACGAAGTACAACCATGCACGGAGCGCATGAGCCTAGAAAGGTTGATTTTATTTATGTCGATGACCGTGAAGCGAGAATTTTCCATAATAATAATTGGTTTCAGTTATGATAATTTGCATCCTGAAAAAGGCTTGAAAAATTGAATCGTTGCTATTTAACTTGTCATAAATAAGAACAAAGAGATTTGATAAAATTATTTCCGTCTAATCTCGTATATTTGTAAAAATCAGGGATCAGGGAAATTTTTCAGCAAAATAAATACGTTGGTAAATACATAACTGTTGGTAAATACACAATTGTTCCAAGCGTGCCTCAAAGTGATGTCCAGTGTCCAATAGGGCTGATGCCCGCCAGGGCCACGGCAATTTCTGAAAAGGAAACTTGAGATCACATCCCAGAACACTTAACAGTAACTGAAGGACACAGGTGTTGTTTTAGTCTGAGACGCACTCCCACTTAACCGAAGAGAGAGAGAAGGTATTGGATGATTTCCTATCTAAAAAATGGAAAGCAAAAAAGTTAATAAAAGCTAAAAATTCTATAAACGCTAGGTTTTCTGATCACGTGAATCACGTGAATTCAGTCACGGTATTGTATGTACAGTGATTGCTTTTAAATAATATACCTATATATTGATAACCGTGACCTACGCCACTGCTCAATTTTTATTATATGTACAACATAAGCAGTCAGGTTCCTCTTAGTAACATGTTATAATAATATAGTCGTTAACCAAGGTCTGGTTTAATCTAGCTTTACTTAGACAGTCTACAAAACGCCGTACTTACTTACCAGTTCCCTAGGGAGAGCGGTAGACTACGGTAAACATCGACGCATTAACGAGGTTCTTACATAATTACTCCAATTAACTAATTGTTTACCTAACTATCTAAGTTCTAGAGGAAATTGTGAGCACATTATTATATTGATCGTTTGTTTGTAACAAATGTGTCTGGGCAAATGATTTATACTAACGACTTCGCATGGATTTATTTTTGATTTTGAATAATTTCTACATATCACAGTCTATATAGTGGTAACGGACCCTACTTTCAAGTAGGTAGTAGCTCGTGGATTCAAACCCAGTCAGGCGTATTACTTTGTGTAATTTAATTCATCACCACTGCTCTCATAACGATGAAGAAAACATCGTGAGGAAACCGTTTTAGAACCCAAAATTCAAAGATATGTGACATCTACCAATCCGCACAGGGCCCGCGTGAAGGATTATGGCCCATTCCCTCTCCTCGAGAGGAGGCCTAAGCCCCAACGGCAGAAATAATGGATTAAATAATAATCATTGATTTTCCGATTTGTAATGTAGATAACAGATATGTAAGTGTTACGGTGCGGCAAGGGCAACCTTGTCATTCATAAATGTGTCCGTCATTGTATGTAGTTTGTTTGTTTAGGTTAACTTACTAATAAATGGTCCAGTGAACTATAATTTTAAATGTTTAAGGAGAGTCCTGAAACTAAAACGAATATAAATATTGCAATTGGTAAAAAACGCTAATTTGTTAAACATGCCTAAACAATGGACAGACTTTTAAAACCTACGCTGTCTTGATTATAAAAAACTGCCACCCATAATTGAACCGAGTTTAGCCAAAAATGTTAAAAACATACAATATACTCGTATATACATATACCTAGCCTATATTGTCCCACTGCTGGGCAAAGGCCTCCCTCCATTCCTTCCATCGTTCGCGGCTCGTATAATGCCGGCAATATGCTGTCAGTCTTCTGGGCACATTTCCGGATGATAGCAATTTTGATGAGTAGCTACTTCGACGCCTGAGTACTACAAATACTTAGTTTAGCTAATATTTAAGTTTCTTATCTACACAATTATAGCTCGTGGCTAGATAATAACAGCCGCACAGGTCGATCTTCAAGGTTAAGCAACGCTTGCCGAGGTTGGTCTGTGGATGGGTGACCATCTTAATATAACAAGTTTCCTCCGTGCCTCGGAAGGCACGTTAAGCCGTTGGTCCCGGCTGTCATTTGTAGATCTTTGGCAGTCGTTACGGATAGTCAGAAGCCAGTAAATCTGACTCCAGTCTTGCCATGAAGTACCGTGTTAGAGCGTTTCCGCATTATCCGATCCGATATCGGTATCGGACTCCGATACGATATCGGGGTAAGGTAAATGTATGAGATATGTACCTGTCTTTCATATTGTCCGACCCGATATCGGATATCGGAGCACAGCTTTTCATACATTTTACTTACCCCGATATCGTATCGGAGTCCGATACCGATATCGGATCGGAAGATATGAAAACGGTCTTAAATGTATGAAATATGTACCTGTCTTTCATATTGTCCGGCCCGATATCGGATATCGGAGCACGGAATTTCATACATTTTACTTACCCCGATATCGTATCGGCGTCCGATACCGATATCGGATCGGAAAATGTGAAAACGGTCTTACCCCAGTTAATGGGTTGTGGAGGTCTGGTAGGCAGCCGCTCCTCGTAAAATACTGGTATTCAGCTAAATCCGGCTTGACTGGAAGCCGACCCCAATACAGTTGGGAAAAGGCTAAGCAGATGATGATCTACACAATTATATGTAATTCAGATATTATAACACATTTTTTCCTGTCAATATTGAACGTAAGAGTGCTAACCTTGGTAGAGCTGCGGAATTGTTCTAAAAAATAAATATAGCCCTAGATCGCTAGAACTGCACCCCTCACCATCACCAGTGCCAGTGTGGAGCCCTTTTACAGGATATGCGTCACCTCCTCTCCTGCCCAGCATGCACAGCTATCTGTACCTTCAACGGTTTATACAAGGACAGAGCTGTACAGGTGGCTAAATATTGGTCCAAAAAGATTTGAGTCAGCTCGATACGACAAGATTTGGAAGGTTACTTAACATTTAAGCATTTGAAGTTGAATCTTTTTTAAACTCTGCTTTAGCCTGATAGCAAGTCAAAATTTGGCTGTAAAGTAGGATATCTCACTTGAAATCCAATTTTTTTTAGTTAAGTATGTCATACAATTATTCTAAGAAGTTCTTAAGTAAAAATACTCAGTTCAGAAACCCGCCCATATTTAGCGAAGGTCACAAACAAGATATATTTAGTGTCAAAAGACTCCCGTATCATAGAACAAACAAAAACATACCTACTTCAATGTCTGATGACACGCGAACATCTTGTGTTCTACCATGTCACATGCCCAAGAGGTCTCGTAAACCCAAATAATAATTATTTATCATTAAAACAACAGTGATAATAGGCATTTATTGACGTTAATACATCAGCTGATTCAGTTTTTCTTGCTGACATATCACAATAATGTTTATGCAACAAGATAGTTGATATACCAAACAATGTGATGTTTTTTTATTAATTCTTTTTTTGGAAATCTTTCCGTAATAATCTAGAATGGTTGTGATAAGCGTTGGCTGTGGTTTATTCCACTTCATTATCTGTATTGGTAGTAACCAGAAATCAATAAGGTGGGAGTTACAGAGCAAGCTTTGTGGTTACCGGAATTTTCTGTTATTTATAAATGATGAATGTAGGTGGGGTGCTGACAAGAATTTTATTGTTATATTGATACACTAGCTTCGGCTAGGCTTCACCTGCATGAACGTGGGTTTCTTCATACAAACTTTAGACCCTCGTTTCATCCCGTCAGGAGCTGAATTATGAAAAATCCTATCTTAGTGCCAGCCTACGTCATAAAAGGAAACTTTGTGTAAAATTTTACGCTCCTAGTCCCAGTAGTTTTGGCTGTGCGTTGATATGTTAGTCAGTCAGTTTGTCTATTTATATTGTAAAGATAAGATATTCCGGTAAAGAAATTAAAGGTCTGATAGAAAACGATTAACTAAGTATGTCATCATCGTTAAAATGCGATTATAGCTATATGTATGCAGATGAATGCTTGTGGCTAAATAATAACAGCCGCACAGGTCGATCTTCAAGGTTAAGCAGCGCTTGCCAAGGTTGGTCTGTGGATGGGTGACCATCTTAACATAACGAGTTTCCTCCGTGCCTCGGAAAGCACGTTAAGCCGTGGGTCCCGGCTGTCATTTGTAGATCTTTGGCAGTCGTCACGGATAGTCAGAAGCCAGTAAATCTGACTCCAGTCTTGCCATGAAGTACCGTGTTACCCTGGGGTAACACGGTACTAAATATATATATAAAATAAAAATATATAAATATATTAATGGGTTGTGGAGGTGTGGTAGGCAGCCGCTCCTCGTAAAATACTGGTATTCAGCTAAATCCGGCTTGACTGGAAGCCGACCCCAATATAGTTGGGAAAAGGCTAGGCAGATGATGATGATGTATGCAGATAGATGCAACACGCACTGGACCAGTCACTGTGGCGATGCTTGGGAGTTGGCCGTCTGTCGGCTGAAATATTGATAGCTATTATGTGTTACCATACAAAAACCCTGAAAGACAACAAAAAACTAATATAGGTAGGTTCATCGGTGAAGAAGATAGACAACGGCTAAACAGATTAGATTAAAGTAAGCTTAATCAGTTTTAAATGGACCATTGTCGGCGCGATAAAGATTGTCAAGTGGTTAGCTTCGGACCGTCTTATCGGTTGTTCTGCTGTCGCCATTGGCGTTGTTTTGACATGATAATACAATGCAATAATGCCGCCCCAAGCCTGCAACGATTATTTACGATAATCATTAATAATGTTTAAGCACATGATGCTTTGTTAATCGCGGGCTACCGGTGATGATACGACCTCAAATAAAAGGCCGCTGGGAATTTTACATTGTATATTATATTCTATACATATAGGTATTACTTATTATACATATTTTATTTTACATTTTTTGTTCTTGGTTTTCTACTATGCAATCATTATAAATGGCGATAAAAGACGTCGTGGCAGACCACGCAAAAAGAGGTTTGATGAACAAAACGAAGTGAGGTCACATACTGGTCAAGCGTGAACCTATCAATAATATGACCCTTGGCCGAAACAGCTGGAAGTTTTGTAGAGTAATCTCCGCCTAGCAATAGGATGGACGAGCTGATAGTAACCAGTCGGTGTTATCATCAACTTTTATTAGTAAGAAATATTTTCGTCAATTGGACCGTGGATTGCGACTTTTTCTGATTATTTTATCGTACACTGTTTATTTATGCACGCAATTATTATTATGAATATTTATGAGTAATATGCGTTCAGACGTCATGTGCTCGACCTATTGTTATAACAATCTTTTTGATGATTAATAATTACCTACCGGTCTTTTATACTCAGTTGAAATTGAAACTCATAGGTAATTCTTAAATAAAATAAAATTTAAGGAATTGTTTCACCCACCAAAGTCGTAGAGAGTACCTTGGGTATTGAAATGACCTAGTAGATGTAATTATACGCAACGCATTACAGGGAAACACACAATTATTTAAAAAATCAAACTGTAACGTGAATATGCTTTCATATTAGAAACATCCACCCAATAATGAAAAAAAAAATCTTAAATACAGGCACGGCAAATAAACTTCTTTTTTGTATTCTAAAGGCACGTAAACTTTTGGAGAAAATACCAAGGAATGTGGGATTCTTCCCTGCACTAAAACCACTCCGGTGATCACTTCACCTTCACACACGTTTTTTATCACAACGATTATGTCAATTTTTTTTCTGTAACAATGTGTTTGGTGCGTGTGGTTTACAGTTAGAGCCACTGGTCAGTCAATTAATATTTGATCAGTTCGAATTCACTCACTATACAAAGGATTCCAAGCACCAGTCACCATTTATTTCCTTTAGATATAGAATCCACTTTCCACGATTTTATTTTTTTATTTGGTCTTGCCGCGATGTCATTTACCACATAGGAGACCTCTACGTTGTAGGTGTATCTTAAGCCTATTTCTTATCTGATGGATGTGTCCGGTCCAGCCCAATTTAATCATCAGCTATTTTTTGATGGAATGAGTGGTAGTATTCCTAACCCACTCTTCTGGTTTGATACATAAAACATTCCGTTTCTTAGCTGATTAGACAAATACCATGAAAATCATTTACGTGAGTCAACTGCTTTAAACTTAATAGGTACATAATAAAATACAATTTAAAGACGCACGCCCATCCGTCAAGTCACCGATAATATATAACATAATACTAGATTAAATTAGAAAGAATCGAACACAAACAGGATTTGAACCGGCGACCCAACTAATCGTGGTGACGCGTTTCTTATCACTACTCAACAATTACCTACGATAAATGTCAGTCTCGTCTCGCATGCTCAGATTAAATTGTGGAAAGTAAAGTGTGTAAAATGTTTTAGTACCTACTCTCAGGTAGGTACTAAAATATTTTCGCACGGCTTGTTATAGTACGAGTACTTTCAGTGGACTTAGTCGTGCTAGATTCTTATGGTTTTAAAAGGCACGCTGTATCGTCAATTAGCCTCTTCACACGCCTTTCCACTGAGTTCAAAGCTAAAAAATAACCAACCGACTTCTTGTAGAATTAATGCAGTTCGGTCGAGTGCAAGGTATAATGATAGACTAAGATCTTGCTATACCCGAACTTCTTGCAGAAGAGAAAGAGAAAGAAGAAGCATACAAAAAAAAGACTGCGGGTGAACGCGGCGGGGTGGGTTCACGCGACGAATAATAGACATGTTCACGCAGTGTCCAAAAACATCTGTCCGGATCGGAAGTCAGCAAAAGGACCAGACAAAGGGCAGTATATGACCAGTTGGCACATCAGGCACCCTAGTCGCTCGCCCAACCAGCTGAGAGGGGCCCGTTGATACCGCAAGTTGCCGCGATGCCAGTATTTTGGGTCGACAGACCAGTCGACGGTGACGTGGAGGAAATTTATGACGCCATATTTAAGTTTAATTTTAGTTAGTTCAGGGTTTGTCCTTCAGAAAAAAAACCTACCCTATAGTGGATCCTGTTCCATGCTACAAAGTATCGTTGTAACCATGCCTACAACGATATCGATCACCAACAGAATAATCGCGGGATTATTTAAAAATAGCCTGACAAGCATTGTTATTTATGAAAAAGATAATGCATGGAATATTAACGTAGAATAACTAAACAAAGATTACTTCAAAACGTATAAAAATAAAACAATATATTTTTCTGACGTGCTTTAGCGATACTTATGAACTGTTATTTTCCCTCTGGGAGTGATGACATATTGGCCTTACAGAAACCGACCTCCTCACTTTATCTCAAGTAGCTAACAATGGAGAACAAACAAAGAGGGTTGACTTCGGAAACTGTGCCAATGACTACTGACAAATTGTAAATAAAACAATTGAAGAACATAACAGTTTGAAGATAATTATTTATCAGGGCCGTATACAGCAGCTGCAGACTGTTTTATCAAACCAGTCCGTTGGCCCATTGTGAGTAATTTTCTGTAGCATATTACACATTTATATTAAACGCTGTGTCTATTTACGTTTTAACTATACAATAAAAAAATACAAATGATCTAAATACCAGTCTTTACATACCTATAGGCAGATCTCTTCACAATATCAAATTTGATGTACGGGCATGAACTCGAAGCAACAAATATCCCACTGTCGGTACAATTATGGTAACCAGCATTCGGTTCCTAGCGACCGCGATCCGCGGACCGGGTCCAGATTTCTTTGGCACCGGACGGAGCGATCACCTGGATTGTTTAGTATTCCATACAAATCCATGCAACAACAAAATATGAAAGTATGGGATACCTCAAGTCTTAAAAGTTACTCTAAAGATAAATCGTATTATAGTTGATTGTTTGAAAGGATAACGGCGGCCTTGAAACGCAAGGATCTTTTTTAGGTGGGAAATCTTTCAATAACTTCAAGTTATAAGAAAAACGAAATATTGGTAAATACTACTTTATAGTAAAAAGAAAATCAAAAAGCAAGTGAATTAACTAAATCGTAAACGAATACGATAAATCTTAACATCCGGTTTTACAAAAACTACCACATAAAAATAAATTATTTTAGGTCTCAAATATCCAAAAAATGTTTCACAAAAATAGCGTCACTAATGTACTCATAAAAACAAATACATCATCGTCTGAATCAATACCGTAATACCGTTCAAACAAGTGTTGGCTAACATTCTCGCCCAGTATTTGATAAAGGTAAAGGACACCTTATCACTGCGACCTTCGCTTCGTATGGCAATGGCTTGTAAATAAATTCGGTCAAGTGTGATTTTAGTCCGAAATAGATAGAACGGGCTAAAAGTCGTCCAAAAGGCAATGGGCAGGAGAATTCTCGGAGTGTGTTTGCATTAGAAATGAAGATATCCGCAAGAGAACCATGGTTACCAAAGAATCACCAAACTTAAGTGACAATGTGTAAGGCACATTGCTCACAGAATAGGTGATCGAAGGGGACGAAAGGTACTGGTGACCACGTACTGAAAGACGTAGCTTTAGACGGCTTCCTAGAGTTACTCTCCCATTTCTAATATTAGTATGGATTGATAGGCTCGCACTTGACCTGTATTTCACCTGACAGTAAGTGATGATTTTTTCGACAATGGGGCATGCTTACCTAGAAGTAAATATATTAACTTTTACCATAAAGACGCCTATGTTGTAGCTATAGCTTGCTTCTTGATTAGTACGTTTGTCCTTCCATAATCCCATCTTCATAAACGTCAAATGGCTAACACGAAATGCGGTCGAGCAAGAGGGTTCTAGGAAAATCTTTAATGAAAATACGTTTTAAATTAAACGAAATTACTGCAATGCATGCGATCATAAACATAAAATAGTCAGACATATGTATGTACATGTGCTACTGTTTAGCGATATTAATCTCTTAAACAAAGATCTTGTTTTATTCAATTCAGACTGCGTGTCGAGACAATTTAGATTAGCTATGGCTATACAATAAGAAATAGAATAAATAGAAAACCTTGTAATCTTATTTAATTTGTTCTTATTTCCATTCAATCTCATTAGTTTTCTACTCTATAAGTAGTAGTACTTATGGGAGAAAAGTGGTTGTTGTGAGGTAGTGTTTTTGTTTTAAGATCACAACAGTTCAAGCAGAAGTTGTCAAGCTTGTTTTCAATCTTGTTGCTTAAACTTTACGTTACATTTTACATAATATTTGTTTTATCATTACTATATTATACTACATCCTGATTGAGTTTTAGAAATGACAAGGTCAAACTAACTTTTAACTAAGTGATACCTAAATCACTACAGTCTGCTACTACCGTTATTGTAGTGAACGCAATATAAATGTGCATGTGCAGTCAACTAGCTTACTTCGGCTTAGATAATAGCCGTTTTACTAAACGACGCCTTTGAACTAGCTGCCCGAATGATATTCAATCAAACTGGCAAAGGGATCGATAGTGTTTAATTACTTTCCAAGCGTGAGAGGCGATGCAAGTCGTTAAATTTGATAGCCGTTCGATCGTCCAGCCAGTGATATGCTACCGACGCTAACTGTTGCAAGTTAAATAAACCGAGTGCGAGTTGTTTTTACGTTATGCGATCAAAACGATTACCACGTTTGGTTCTTAGATTGGTTAAGGGCTTGGAGCGAACTTGTCGATCACGTTAACCGTTAATGAAAATCAAACTTGCACTAGGCTGATTGTTATCTTTACCAATGAGAGTGCCTAGTGCAAGTTGGTTTCCAAGGTCTTCCTTGGAGCGAGTCAATCGGAGCACCGAATGTCATAGATATGTTGATCGCGTTAACGTAAAACCAACTTGCACTTCTATCTGCAGCCTTTAAAAAAATCTTAACATGAAAGACATTAGATACGATATCTCCTTCGAATCTAACCGGTTCGTGTCGGGATTCCTGATTGTTCTTTCCTCACCCTTTTGAATTAATAACCTTAGTATTAGCCAGCCGGTTCATTAGATGTAGATTAGATGCATCGGTTGAATATCACTCAGGCGGCTAGTTAAACAATGCAGATTAGTTATCAGGTTAGGTTGGTAACTGAACGCGTATTAATCTAGTCGGCTGCGACATACCTAAATTTCGAATTTATACCTACGACTAACTCCAGAACTACCTTAAAAATCAAGTTTGGTTAATATACCTTGATACCTAAATATTTAAAAATGCCTTAACATATACTACATGCACATGCATTTTTTTAAATATTTAAATGTTCTTTATATACTCGTGCATATATAATTACACACAGTGAAACAAATACTAGTCGAATATACATCGATTTTTGTGATCAAAAACAAACAGCTCGTAATTAGATTGTGTTCCGAAGATTAAGCAGGTACGAATGAAAAAGTTACCAGAAGACTTTAATCTACTAAAATCTCAGATAAGACAGAGTTATTGCATAGATAAAAATATTCTATAGATACAAAAGCTTTTAACCCTTTGGTACATTATAGAAAAGGCTTAATGGAACATAAAATGAAAGCATACAAATTCACTTAACTTAATTGGACGTAAAACATTGAACAATGTAACCCGTAGAGTGCTTTACCCATGATGGCTGCCAACACATTATTTTAAAGTCAAAATCGGAACAATCAGATTCAAATAAAAAGGTTTTAAAGTTTTTTTTATTTTGTTATCCTTAGTATGATCAGATTCATCGTCGTCATCATCTTCTTGTCCTTGACCCGTGTGAGTTGGGATCGGCGTAACCCATTTTTCTTCAACCTGTCCTTTGACTAATGACTTAAAAATAAATTTTATTTTGTTTTATAAGATAAATAAATTTGTAGTCCAATTTGGCCCAGCTACATTCGACCGTGGTACGTAATCAAAACTATAACAGCTGACTTTTTCCATCTATATCAAACTAATGCCTAGAGAAAAGGCTGATAGTCATTGAAAAATAACTCTTTTTAACGTCTTGCCTTTTCTATCAAATCCTTTCTCATAAACACAATCCACAAATTATAACACAGCAGATCTCAGTTTGTTCATTGGCATTCTTCCTATTGAGATCTTAATCATCTGTATTGCACATTGCAAACATATTTCTATCATCAGAACAAGTTTTTGATATATCTGACGTAACTATATCATGTGATCAGAGATACCTACTCGCGGCTTGTATCATGACCTACACAACACAGGTTGTCGCTAAGCTAGATAATTATCATTTTTAATGATAGTGACTTTTGGAATGTACTGAGAACTACAAATCTCTTACTTTCTTAGTATTATATTTTTATTCCAGACCGAATTCTAGGGACCAATGTTCTTGTATCGATCTATAAGATCGAAGAGAACGTTGGGGTGTTTGCAATGTCAGCAGTAGTAGTGTACAATATGGAGCAGAGAGAGCACTAACCGTATTTATCAAGAATACAGAAAAACTATTTTTTACTCAAGTAGATAATTAATCTAAAGTTTAAAATATCACTCTTGTAACAGCACTTTGAAACCCTGCTAATAAAAAAGAATCACAATATTTGTGTACTATTCCACTTATAACAAAGTCAACCTATGTTTACTTTTCACTTATAAACCTACTGTTAACTCGTACATATAGATTCAGAGTTCACTAAGCTAAAGTAACCTAACCTAACCCAACACTAATAAATTTGACAATGTTAAATTTCAAACACTTGAAAACTTGAAACCAACTCTCATGACTTTACGAAAAAAATGTTTTAACCTTTCGGATAAGACATTTGTATAAACGTCGAAATTAGGTCATTTATGTTATTTATTTTTGACATTGGATAGTAACAGTTTAAAGTAGGTATTGTTTTATTATGCAACATTCGAAAACTATTGCAAATACAAAATTACGATTTATCTCAAGAAAAAAAAACAACAGGAAAGGTTACCAGTCAATGATGCTTATCCCCTGTACCTAGGTACTGAGTGAGCACTATAGTGGTTATTGTTGCCTGGCGGTCTAGTAGTCACGCCACCACTGAATGTTCTTTATAATTGTGTTTAATTCAACAGGATATTGTTGTTGTTTATACTCATTAAACGAAGTATGTTTTGCTCCCGTTTCATTCACCGGCTTCATTCGACTTTGCCCTGCCAGTTTTTATGTCACACCTACCTAATAAAATATAAGTTAAAATATTCCGTAATTTGGTTGGTGTTGATAAGCTATAATATCTAATACTACCAATTTAGTATCAGTTGCCATATTTTATACAGTTTCTTAGAAAACCATTTAGTAGTTGGCAAAAAGACAAGTTTATGCAACAGAATGTGAACGAATCTGCTTAAAGACTATTAAGAGGCCTTTGATACTGTTAGACATGATGTGTTTATAAATTCTTTGAAATTTCTTTACATCTAAAATGCAGTAATCTTCCTTGTACTGCAATCTGTATTATTCAATTCGGAATCGTAAGAAGTTTATTTGTATGTATGGGTCGTAGTATAGTATTGGATATTACATGTGTTATGCAATGCGGCGTCCCTCAAGGAAGCATCTTATCGCCAAGTTTGAACCCCGTGATCCTGGGAGCACAGGATGTTTTAAAGAAAGAAGTTATTGTTTGGGGTTTGATAAATGATTATATCCTTTACATAGGTATAACTGTATCATTACAAATACTTTATAGAATTTAAAGCTGATCAAATCAAGTAGGTACTACATTTTATTGACTGCCTTAATATTATATCTTTGGTCAAAAAAAAATAGTAATTACTACTTAACAGGAACTAGTTTATTATGAAAGCGGTTTTCTGAGAGACAGCTAGCCAGACAGAATTATAAGTAAATTAACTATCCATTAATATATCGACAGTTATTTCAAGGTTATTTGGTGGAGAGCAATTAAATTAAAAGTCCCCGAATCTACTGGCGGTAAAACTATCAAGTTTTATTGTACGGAAAAAAAACTTTAGTTACGACTTTATTGTATGTATATCGCGGGTCTCAAACCATAGGGGCGTATAAGCAAAAAAGCGATTTTTCGTTTTTAATGCCATTAGATTCTACTATAACTAATACATTACCTCAATTTTTCTTATAATTTAATATTAATTACTTTTTGTGTAAAATGCAAAATATTATCAGCCGTAACCTAGACAGTCTATAATTGTTCCCATGCCATACAGCCGTATGATAGACGTAAGAGCAATATTATTGGTTATTAAGGCAGTTTCAACGTGCCATACAGACGTATGCACGTACGAATTTAAATTTTGTTACGATCCAAAGAAATCGTTTCAGACCATAGAGGCGTATGCACATACGACCATCAATGTCAACACGATCCTGAGGATATTTAGTCATTACTGCAGACGTATGCACATACGTCTACATATTTATAGTATGGCTGTCTCAAGATTTCGGCAATACGCGGACGTATTGACGAAATCTTGAGGTATAAATATACAATATAGTCATAATAGTCATAAACAAGACCCAACACAGTCATTCTGCGGCGAGCTGCCATAGCGAGTAGATGTTACTTTAATGCGTGGAAAACTTTGGTGAATTTAGTGTGAATAATTAAGCGTAGCTGCAATATCATGCGTTTAGCCCTAAACAATAATACTGTTTTTATCAATGACTAGCATTTGCCCACGGCTTCGCCCGCATGAAACTAATAACCAGCCCTCTACTTTCCATTTTTTAGGTACGCCATAATTTATGGCGGTAGGTCCCTTTTTTGAGAAGTGGTTGGAAAGTCGTCACTGCCTCCTCCCCTTCCGCATGACGCAGGCCCTCACCGGGAATGGTAAGTTCTGAGGTTCCTGCACCGGATTCATGCTGAAGAAACGCCCAGGTGTCATCATTGTGTTGATCTTCCGGAGGACACGGTAGAGCTTACGTTAAAGGTGTGACGTTTGACTGCTCCGTTGGTCTAGTGTTCGCAAGGGCGACTACTGCGCGTGGGTCCTGGGTTCGATTCCCGGGTCGAGCAAAAGTTGCTATTGGGTTTTTCATTAGGAATTACTCTATGGCTACCCGGAGTACTGCGTTTACGCACACACTTGTGCACTTAATATCTTCTATGTACTTGGCTGATTTCTGATAAGATTGGCCATCGTAATCGAAGTTCGGTCTGGAGGACTATTATTAAAGGTGTGCTCCGTTTGGGCGGCGACTACTCACGCCGGGCCATGGTACAGCCAATGGACCATTGCAGAGCGAAACGAAATGACAGCTGATCGCCGCCTGCGAAACAGTAATGCTGGGGAATGAGGCGGCCGCACGCGTGAGGGAATTACCCTCACGCCGCAGCTGCCGGTATCCCGACCCCGATTTTCAGCCACTGCAACTGTAGGTTTGCGGACAGCGAGCAATAGGTAGCACGCCGCCCGGTCATCCGGTAACCGTCCGGACCGAGCCCAAGTCATCGACGGCGCGTGTGTTCCACGCGCGCCTCGAGGAGATGTCATCAAATCGTAGGGGCCCAGCAGGGTCTAAGCCTACTGGGGTCATGGGTTACGTGAAAGTGAACCTCGAGGCCCTAAAACGTAGACCAAGAAGGAACAGGAGTGCATTTTAGTCAGTAAACGTCTGACACTTCCGTCAGTTGTCGTTTGAATTCCAGGATCACGGTTTTCCATTCGGAACTTAGTTACATCTCTTCCAAGCACGCGTGGAACACTTCGCGCCATCGACAACGAGCTCGGCTTGGATGGTTATCGCACGACTTGGCGGCGAACTATCCATTGCTCGTCACCATGTCTATGATGGCTTGAAGTTGGAGTTTGCTCCCTCACGCGTGCGGCCGCCCCCTTTGCCAAAATTACAACGTCGCATAAAGAAGCGTCTGGTACCTATTCCCCCTCGCTGTGGACCACAGCCTACACCAGGGTCTGGTGCGAGAGATCGCCAATGCCGATCGCCCACACAAAGAAACGTCGGAGCTCTGCCCAAGCGGGGCACACCACCACTGTATGCTCCACTATGTCCTCCAAGTAGTTCACACAATGGTAACCGTGCGCTTCTTCTATCCGAATCAGGTGCCTGTCCCTCCCGAACTTATCATGTCCATTGAGGACATGCGTCATGCGGAAGGTGAGGACGCCGTAACGTTTCTCCAGCCACTCTTCAAAGAGGGGCATTTATCTACCACCATGACGTGCCCCAGTAAGAATGAAGTTAAAACATGCATGGAACATTCTATATACGTTTTTACTTAGAAAATTTTGTGTAATTCCTACCATTTCCTTTTTTTCTAGATTGTACAACAAAACTGGTTTATACTTTCTACTCTGAATTCAACCACCTCGTAATATTAATGGCATGCCAGACAGGCGTAAGAAATTTAAAGAACACGTAAATAACGTTAATTTTGATAGGTTCTCATTCCTAATTTGCAATATTTAAGGTCATCAACTAAGTAAAAATAAATACTGGTATAAATATTAATAATTTAATGGGATGGATTTTACGTCCATGAAATCTATGTATTTTTGGGTGAATTTTTACGGAGTTTTACCGTATAGTCGTCATGCCAAATAGATGTATCAACCGAAAACCAGTGTTACAGAGGAAATAACTTTAAATCAAACACCCTATATTAACTACAGTTTAAATATATAGCTACATGCAAAAACTCAACAAGCTGGCTTAATCACGAAAAAAGTTATTACATTTTTTGTCGCTCCTGAAAAGTAGGGGTTTTGTGGATACGCCCCTATGGTTTGAGACCCGCGATATCTATACTAATATTATAAAGAGGTAAAATTTGTAAGTTTGTATGTAGGGAGTAATCTCTGGAACTACTAGTCCGATTTGAAAAATTCTTTCAGCGTTAGATAGCCCATTTATAGAGGAATGCTATAGGCTATATAACATCACGCTACGACCCACGGGAGCGGAGCAGTAACGAAAAATGCGGGTGAAACCGCAGGGGACAGCTAGTGTTTAATAATTATGTGTTATGTAGATTGTATTTCATCATCACTGTGTATATTTTGTTTCTAAGCTGATACCTAACGCTACTAATATTAATTGTAGAAACTAGAGAACAGTAATTAGAATTATACTTGAATTACTGAGCATTTGCGTAATTCCTCATTGTTGTTTAGAGTCAGCGGAAAAATATTAATAAAAATGGCAAAAAGGAATAATAAAAAACCTGGCTATGTGCGAGTCTGACTTGCACACAAAGGTTTGGGTACCGGATACTATGTACTTACTAAATAATAAAATTATTAAAAACGATTTAGTATTTGGTATTAAAAAAAATACAATACATATAACAATAAATTACAACAAACTATAAATAGAAGGTGCATAAACACATTTGTAACAAACTTAAACAAGTAAGTATCTAAAAGCGCGTCCCCGATGGACTGGTAGAGAATGCCTAAGGGGTTAATAAGTTTCTGAATTGAGTTTTTTGAATTAAGAACGAAGAAATTTGGATAACTTTTAAGATTAAACTTCAAATTAACACAAAATAATAATATTACCAAAAAAAAGTGGAAGTTACAAAAATATTGCTACATTCCTTTTTTTGGTGTGTAAACATCAAATGACTTCTCCCACTCTGGGCAAAGCGAGAGGGCGTCAAACTTTTACAGACAAAAACCCACACTATTCCTTCAGTTACCCTGGAATAAGTAATCCTACAGGTAGGGCTTCAAGTTTCAAGGCCACGATGACTTTCAAATAATACCGTAGTATAACTATACTCATTTATACAGTCTACAGGGATAAAGTAACTTGTCTAAAGTCGACCAATGTCCATAACAAATAACCCTATAAAAACAAAAGAAAGTAAAACAAAACATATAGTTAACTGCCTGACACACAACAATTACTGGGTTATCTTTGAACTCTGAGTGACACAAATAAACGGTACACTACATAGTAAATACGAACTGCAGTACATTGCTACAATTGAAATGAGCATCGTGCAAACATCACATTCAGTTTAAAAACATTCACAGAACGATACAAATAGAATAACTGATGCTAAGCATCGGTTTTACTACCATCAGTAAGCTCATTTAAACTTATGACACAGCAAGTTAGGAGCTATTTTTTAATAGTGACAAATTGATAGATGTTGTAGATTTTAATATGATAAAAAGTACACACTCAAATTATATAAGACATACATTTTTTATTTACATTTTATTTGATTGACTGGCCTGTTGGCCTAATGGTTAGTGACCCTGACAGACTACAAGAAGTTTTGGTTTCTATTCCTACCATGAAAAATATTTGTATGATAAGCACGATCATTTGTTGTGTCTGGATGTTATTTATCTATATTATGTAAGTATTTAGAAATATGTTTATCAGTTGTCTAGTACTAGTACAGCAATTTCTGCTTAGTTTTAGACTAGATAGCGTTATGTGAAAGTTGTGGAATATAATTGTTTTTATTTAAGGAACTCGTGGCTAGAATAATAACAGGTAAGCGAGTCGATCTGCTGCGTTAAACATCCCTTGCCAAGGTCAGTCTGGGTGGGTTGATCATCTCCTCATCATCTTGACACACCGAGATTCCTCCTTACCTCGGAAACCACCTCAAATTGTTAGTCTCGGCAACCATTTGTAGATTTTTGACAATCGCTACGGTGGATCGCTATGGATGTCAGATGGGCAGTAGCTCCAGTCATGTCTGCATCCATCCAATGGAGTGGGCCAGTCAAATTAAACGCACAACAGGTCAACACTTGATGCAATTCGCTGTTTGCGTCAAGTGTGGACCCGCTATGCGTCCATCCAGAGAAAACTGGCTCAATTTGGATGAAGCCTTTACCTGTAGAGACCCAAAAATATGGTTTCACGTATCTAAAGTTCTTTTTTAAAACTGTAACAACTAACTATTAAAATAATTAAATGCAGACCGAAAATCTAGGTAAATTGATTTTTTTATC
This sequence comes from Mythimna separata, assembly GCA_030763345.1. NCBI lineage: Eukaryota > Metazoa > Arthropoda > Insecta > Lepidoptera > Noctuidae > Mythimna > Mythimna separata. The sequence goes on along the minus strand of CM061167.1, from coordinate 10,644,054 downwards.
ACTTCATTAAATTACTTATATTAAATAAACGATTGTCAGGCAAGAATACAATGTTTTAGGCTATCACGGTTTGTTTCACAATTTAAATTGTCACTTACGGGATATCTTCCGTGGTTTTTTATCGGGAACTCAAAATAAATAAAAACCACGGAAGATATCCCGTAAGTGACAATTTAAATTGTTAAAGAATACAATGATTGGCGTTGATCGTAATCGTGAAAGTCCATTGACTGCAGTTGATAAAAACCATTGACGTTTAATGATCCTACAATCGCTTATGAGGATTAACCGGTAGGTGGACTTTATGAACAATTAAACAGACATAATTATACCTACACATTTTTGTGTTTATGTAACCTCTAGAGTAAACCAGGCATTCGTGCACATCACAACTTTAACTTGCATTGTATACCTTAACCAGATCGGCTCAAATGGGCACCAAATTTTAAATCCGTGTCTTAGTTTTGCAAGTGGGGAACGCTACCAATTGGGGCATTTATGGCTGATTTACCATTATTCATTCATGCCAAAAGCCCGTACCATGGCCGTTACCATAGCTTGTACTCGTACATCCTATGGCGCGTACAATGGTCCACCGCGGACTAAGTATGGAAATCAAATCTAGATACATAGGTAGAACGGTAGAATGTACATCCCAGGGCATTATGGGGCATAGCCCACGTATCTTAATAACAATATCAAGTAAATCACGATGCAGATTGAGTACAATGATCTCACCTATCTCTCTTTGTACGGTCTAAAATTATGCCGCATGCATAATTTTTGTCGACCAGTTAAGAAATTATTCCAGTGCAGGCGCGGCCACTGACAAAACATGAATCGAGCGATCGACCTGGGACCTTGTTATGTAATTATCGACCTTAAGTGGGTTTGCGGAACTTTGGCCGAATGGTGCATTATCTCTATCACCGACTTAGTAAATGGACCTTTTACAATCGACTACTGAATCTCTACAATAATCTAGAACCTCAAAATGTATTATTATTTTTTCAATTTCTCTTATGAAACCTAACCCCTTTTGCTCAATTAAAGACTAATTATATCTGAAAAGAAATTAAAAAAAAATAATAATTGCTTTTGTTCTACTTGCAATGTTCCAGAGACTGTTTGCAACGTGAGGGACTGATGAACCATACATAGATGAGCCTGTAATCTATTCGTTCATTTAAAAATAAAAACCGAAAATAGTTTTTCTTATTATTAATTTTTACCTTTTGTAGATTGATAAATTGAGTTCGCCAAAATTTTCAATATTCACATTTTTTTCTATGATCGAGGACGAAAATGCTTACACATAAAAAAAATATCAGAATTTACATTAAAATCTCAGTTTTTCAAAATGTGTGATGTGTGTATTATAATTATGCGTAGTACTACATAAGTACAACCCAACCAAAAACGTACCAACGTGTTTTTAATTTTGCGCATCATTATTAACGCATCAACAATTAAGTGTTACTGAATACAGGCGCACCTAAGTATTTTATCATGTTATCATTTTAATAGGTTTATTTAATCCAATACAGTACGAGTACAAAGGGTGTTTAATTTGGTACCTAACAGTAATTACTACGATCGTATCCACACGGCGCGTGCGTCATTATATTTTTTTATCGAAGTGAGTAGATATACTCACTGTCACCCACTCGAAACTAAGGCAGGGTCATTAACATTTTATATTTTTTATCAAATACTCGATGCTTATCATTTGTTTGTAAGAGAACCGGGTATTAGTTTGTAAAAGCCTGCCGAATGCGGAAATATCACGCAGTCTGGCCGTGGCCGGGCACGGGGATTGCGATAATGTTTGATTAATCATCACTTGCCCATAGCGTGGGCATAATTTTTCCTCGAGTAGGTACCTACAATCTTGATATACTGACAATCACAATATTTATTCACTTTTACCGAAAGATAATGTATAGGTGGTAGCGTTAGCAAAAATGGAATATGAAATCTGTTGGTATCCAAAATCGCTAACTAAATATAAAAATTATGTTGCTACATTGTAGTTTATGTAAAGAGATATTTTGATGTAAATATGTTTTGTTGAATTGTTTTTATGGCTTTACTTGTTAAATATGTTTAATTAGTTAGGCTTCTTTAACGATGTGATTAGCTCATGTAAACGAATTCATTAGGCACCTAGTTTATTTTAGAAGAATGCTGCTGTTCTGTGTTTATTTTGCTGTTTCGTTTGTCTAACGGTTGCTAGCTGTTGCTAAGCATGAGGTTGAGTGCTTAGCAGCAGCTTGGAGTTCTACTACTAAGTTGGGTAAAGTGCTATTGAATTATCCGTTTAAAAATTGTCTGTAGCTGTCTAAAATTTGTCTGTAGAAAAGCTTCCTGTGTTCCTGCAGTTGCAGTTGCAATCTTGGCGCCCGGGCACTGTATCTGCTTGGAGTCTGGTTGGTTGCCGCCAGTTTATGACAATAGACTTACTTATCCATAATAATAAAAAATAGTCTTGTCTCTACCCAAAGCTCTTAACGGGATCCATTTGACTACCTAAACTGAACTGCTAAAGGAATGAAGCTATGTTAAGTGTAAAGCTCCATCCCTCTTTCTTGGTCGTACCTCTGTCTCGTAATGAAAAGATCCCTGGAATTTAAAAGTAACTTTAGGTAGGTCCCTAGGTAGGTACTCTAGGGTAACACACGAAACTATTCGTTTTGTTACCAAAGTACTTTTCGATGTAGATTAGTCAATTTCAAAAAGATTTTAAAAGTTTGAATTTCACGGACGGCTTTGGAACATTCCCCTACGTAAGCCTTCTCCGCTAAAGACTACACAAATTACAGAATTTCTCTGAGATCATCAAAATGTCTTCTCCCGTACTGGGCGGAGCGGGAGGGCGTGTCAGACTTCTACTGACTAATAAACCAATCCTGTTCCTTCTTTACCCTAATTCGTACTTTATTTGCTTGTTAACAGTCACTTTTATTCTCACTTTTTAATCCTTCAGTACCTAATAAATTGGCTACATACATATCTGATAGAGCCATATAATGTTGTAGATATGACTGCGGATATTCTATTTATAGCAGATATCATAAATTGCATAGGTACTCGTTTTATCAGCAGTTTTTTGCCAATAATGCGTGCTACCATAATAAAAAAAATATAAGACCATGCAAGCAGGGTGGTTGGCACTTCTAGTTCTGGATAGAGGAGGATACGTGAGATTTTAGTCTGTGGGAGTCCGTCATAACCTGTAATTTCCCAGAAGTAAAGTATTCAGGAAATAGACTTTGCTGTGCCCGACAGGGATGGACCCTGTTTGAAACCCCTAATTGAAACTTTTATATACCATCTTATAACACCTTTGTAACATTATGGAATGCAATAAAGTATTGAGTATTGTAAGTATTGTGTATTATTCATAGGGACTATCTCAACGAAAAAGTGGTCGTTGGGATAGTGTACAAGTATTATACAAGAATCGATTGTAAAAGGGAACTTCTTTTTTCACGACATTCGAAAGTACAGAAATAAGTACATATGTATAATTAAGGGTTATATTTCGTCCACACTCGTTTGAATAAATATTTTTTTAAATATTATTTCTTAATAAGAAACTCTTAATTTATAAGTTACAATTAAAGAAAATTAAGGTACTTAAATCTTCCAAGCGTAATGACGATATTTTTGTACAGTCAATAACGAAGAGAAGAAACATCGGTAAAAACAAGAACATCCCAAAACTGAAGGAATTTGCATCTATCTGTCTTGTGTCAGTTTGAACACACCCAAAATATAGAAGTAGGTAATCCCTAGCTTGCACAAAGTAAAGAAACATATATTATAAACATTATCAGCATCCGGAATCAAGAGAACTTTATCGTAGCAACAGCAAACTCGAAGCGAGTCAGCTGATTTCGATAACGAAAACAAAACAAGTATCAAGCGGGATTACCTCACCTAAGTTATAAAAACAGAAAATACCCAACCACCTAACTATATAGATATGGAGGTACCAGCACCTAATAAACTTTGTATTTTTTTACAAAAAAAATCTAAGTAGCCTCGCTGAGATCAGACCATTTTGGTGTTATTTTTATATTTATAAAGATACAATCAGTTACACGAGTAAATTAAAATTAAAACAAAAAAAACTTTATAGAAATAAATAGTGTTTCTCGTTTGGTTTTTCCGTTATTTTATAAGACTTCCGAAATATAAAGATATTTTGAACTTTTTGTATTGTGACGGTATATTTTTGGAAAAAGTTTTTAGTTTACACTTTTTAGCTGTGGTGTCCTCACCTAAACCAAAATAGTGTTCGTGTATAAGTTCTATAGTAAGGTACCTACTCAAAAAATATAATCAGAAAAGTTCCCGCGATTTGCCCAAGATTCCATCATCAGATCCCAGACCTTGGGACCATGGGACTACCCGAGAAGTATGACCTATAAAAAAACGCATTTCTGAAATTGATCGCTATAGGCGTGTGCGAGTAATCGGTGAATAGGTATAAACAAACACAAAATATATCGTACTCTTTTTTGAAGCTGATTAATGAGGTCATCAGGTACCAAATGAAAATTACATACTTGAAAATAAAATTAATTGAACGATCTAATTTTTACACGTAAATACTCAGTAGACTATCAACATAACGTTCACATTCACTATCATTATCTAGCGTTTAACAAAACCAGTTTTCTTTCATAAGAAGTAAGATTTAATATTATTATATTTAAACAACCGGTTTCACCTGCGTGAAAGTGAAAATTTATACCAAGGGAATGTACTCTCGAGATAAAAAGTATAGGCATGTAATTACAGGACCTGGTCTACCTGAGTTTCAGCCGTTTGTACGTGAAAGAGTCACAACCACATGTAGACTAAATATTATATACACGCTGTCGTCTTTATAATATCTACGAGTCGCCCTAGAAACGTACCGCAAAGGTTGCTTTAAGTATTTATTTCATTTTCATGCAACATAGACTACAAAGGCATTCTCTACCTCTAGAGTTAAGTCGTAAAGAATACTTGGAAGAATTTGCAAAAGGTGCCTAATTTAAAAAAAAATAGTTACCTCCTTTTTAAAGGTACGATCATGTTTTAGGTTTTCCATGTAAAATTTCTTTGGTATTTCCTGGTACTTGAGTTCTTCATTATAATTTTAATTAACTACCGTCTTCAGAACCGAGTACATGGTAAAGGCTAGTGAAAAATATTGATTCATGGAGGTATATTTAAACCCCCTAGGTCACAGACAAGCTGTTAGTATAACTGACCTGGATTTTGTCTGCGATGTAGGTAATTAGACCGACGCTGGTCAACTTGAACCCTCGATCGGTTACTAACTTTACTCTCACTTTATCACAAAATGTGAACTGAAATATTTTACCACAACGCTCGAAGAGGTTCAGTATGATAAACTTACTTTTCATGAGTTATTTATCCTATTATGTCCCACTGCTGGGCTTTGCCTCTCTCCCCTTTTCCCACACATGTCTGTCTTCAACCATTGCGGGCCAGTCCTTTCGGAAGTTCCAACTCTGCCACGATGTCGCCTTACGAATAATGAAACCCGAAAAGTGTCTCTTTTAGCCCATAGCTCATCTGCTGACATGGGGCAGACATGTCGGCCTAATTCTATTTTAGAGAAAAAACTTTCGAATTAGCCCAAGCGAGGCCAGCTCAGAAAATTTAGCAATATGCCTGATGTAAGTAGGAGCATACGAGTATGTTCAATTTTATTTTGGCAATCAAGAAGTTACGAGGCGGCAAGGTAAAATAAGCAAATAAGGCGGAATATTTCGATATGTGCCGTCTCGAAACATAGTTCTTTTGGCTTAAAAGTAATTTCTTTTCCCATCCTTAGTTAACAAGGATGGGGAACAGAAACTGATAGAGAAAACCAAAGACATTAAATCCGCCTTCGTGTTGCTTGAAGTTTTAATAATTAATTAAATACTCTACTGCCAGCCAAGATCAGCTGAATTAATAACCGGTATCGACCGGTTGGCAACCCCTGGAGTAAACTATCAATAGAATGGCTGCAGTGATATGGATTGTAAATTTATTATTAATACTAATATGAAGGAGTCATTAGTAAGCTGGTAATGCAGAGGAAATTGGTTAACCCTTTTGTTTTTGAGTTCGATGTATCCTAGCGACTACTCTGAGAAGAAAGACCGAATCTAATTTAGAGGTCAAATCTTCTTAAGGCGCTTCCCCGAGCCAAACGCAGCGGTAGCCCTTTTTAGTGCAGTTCTTAGGAGCCAACTTCTCTTTATCCACCAACAAATATAAAATACATTAAATTTCTACGTAAACTTGACTCCAAAATGGTAATTTTATATTTTTTATTTATGTAACATATATTTAATTTATTAATAAAAGTCACAACGAAATCACAGAAATGAGAGAAGTAATTATTTATAACATGCATCTCCTCGTAAAGTAACCATTATTTTGATTTGATATCTAAACTAATGGATAGGTAATTTACTTAATAAAGAAAATCATGGTAATTTTTTTTTTCAAAGCACGAAAATTTGATTTTATATGGATTTTACTACAAGATCTGAGCGTATTCTCCAAGTTTTTCTTGCGCCGGATAGTATGGGTTAGTGTGCTCAGTGTTATTTGGTCAGGGTACCGCCTTAAAGTTCATGTTTAAGGTCTAGTCGTAATAAATCAATCCATGTTATACTGGGTGTTTCAGAGATTTCACGTTTGTCAAAAATCAGAAGCTGAAGTTAATGGAAATTTACTTTTTTAACTAACTTATTTCATGTGCTATCCTTTGCGGCTCTGATACTCTTGCCCCTTACAAAGGCCAGACATTACACCTTCCAACCTAGTGTATAATGTACAACAAATATACATCAACCCTTCTCATGACTTCAGAGGCACATTTTCAGTAATGTTAGAGATCGCTTTGAAGTCCAACCAGAGCTGTGCAGGATCACATTTGAATAAAGTTAATTTAAAATGTTCGCTTATGTTCAGTTCTTGATTTTAATGCGTACAAATAAAAATATTTAATTTGTTATTTTTACGCATCTAACAGAAGTGAATCATGGCGATGGGAGACACAGTTCCGGCAGGATCTAATGGTGGAATGGCAATAGTGACTGTCGCAACCTAGCGCTAGGCATGTCATCAATTTTCATCATTCTTCATTCATCAATTATGGTGGTAAGTCTCCTCTCTGAAGAAAGGCTGGAAAGGAGTCATGACATCCTCATCTTTCGCATGACGGAGGTCCTCATCGGACATTTCTCTCACATTCTGATGCATTCAGTGGTCATGAATTGTTGATCAAAATATACTACTAACCAGTCAGCCAACTGAGTAGGTTAGAGCAGTTTAAAATTAACATATTATCAAGAGTCGGTATTTATATGGATGGTCTAAAAATAAATTGCAGATACTAACATTTAAGTACCAAAAATAAGAAAAAAAGCATAAACCACACGCGGGAGGTGCATGATAATCACGTTGGAGTGGAACCTCAAAAGATACTCGTACATGCTCACGTTGAGGTTAAATAAAATAACGAGAATGAGTCTAACTTAAAATAATATTTTGCTAGCCTCGTGACGAAGAATAATTAAAAACCTTCGTACAAAATGTTAATTTGCAAGTACGCTTTTTATGTTTCTTTTTGTTTTCCATCTTTTGCAAATTTTGTTGAAGTAATCTGCTCGTAATGTTTTAACGAAATTGAAATCTATTAGAGTTGCTCTTGACCGACCATTGTGATGCAATGTGGGAGATCGTGCATACAGAAGTGGGTCTCTTTTTACATCTTTCAGCTAAATAATGAAGGTGATTTAAATTTATAAATAAACTAGCTTTCGATTCATTCTTGTTGTCGATCCTGGAGAAATCATATTTTTTCTTCGTAATAAGTACATCGCGACAGTACACCTACTTGCAGTCTGTACCGCTATCGGATCGTATACGTACGTACATTTTTGTAGCCTGCTCTATTCAACTGCGCAAAGGCCTCCCTTCACTCGTTCCATCTTTTACAGGCCTGCACTTCCTTCTTCCAGTTTTGACAAAAAATACCGATTCTGTCAGAATTTGGAAGGAGGAAGTGCGGTTCATCCCGTAATCTCTTTCGTGGTCTAACGCGATCCTGCTTCAGTGCTCACAAACACCCGTTTTAAACCCAGGAGTTACTTAAAAGCCTGCCTACCTTACATGGAACTGACCAAGACATGTCTGTCGCATGGTGGACCAATTTTATTCTAATCTGGCCCATAGTTGGTGAACAACTAGAAGAGTAGAATAAAATTCGTGCTCAGAGACAAACTTACACATAATAAATAAGTTTACCTTTATCCTGTGAGTTTTTATCGTATTTTGAGAACCGGAATACAACAGCATCAAGAAATCTGATTTTTACTAAGCAGGAACTAGATACGATATATCTTTATAGAGACTTAGTCACCACCAGTTATGTATACTGACATCTGACGGTAATTATTATTTATTTAAAATTCATGTACTCGTACAGCAGTAGTACATAGGCAGATTTAATGCATCAAGGCATTCTCTGCCAGCCTACTCCTATACTCTACTATATTTCCAGAACAGCTGTTTAACTGGTTTCAGATAAATCCCAGACATCCCACACAATGGTCGAGGCTGATTGTCCTCGCTCGGTTTGCGGTCAGTGGTCAGCCGAATCGATTACGTTGCAGTAAATTGCACTCTGCAATGAATCTAATGCACTCGGAGTAAAATGGACAAAGGATCTTTATCGAACCGTGGAAATATCGCATTATATAGGTCAACTAAATCCGATATACTTACTTATACAACATTTTTTGCAAATTTTGAAGTAAGTTTTTTTGCAGTTTTTGTATCCCGTTTTTGTTTGAGAACGCTGAATGATGTGATGTGATGTTAAAATTTTTTTTAAAGATAGTTTTAAAACTTAGAAAATGTTGGAACTTTAGAACATCCTAAGGGTCTGTACTTCTGGGCTGTAAAGTACCTATGTATTCTAGGTCCCATTTGAGGACATGGTCTACTTGTGTGATAAACAACTAAATCTGTCAGAACACACACACCATATTATTATCGCATCATCGCCCACACACATAAATATAATATCAGTATGATTGTTGCAAAACAACCAGTAAACAAAAGGTATTAGTTGGTATTAGTAGTTAGCAAGTAACTTTTATAAATGCCTTTTTTCTACGATACGAGTATTACACCTAAATCAGCAAAAATCAATGGGAAATACGTCGGAAGACTATGAATTACCCAATAAATTATTGGTTTTGCCCAATAAAAAGAGGTGCTCCATTAATTTTTGTTGGTAACCACCGGAACGCAACATGCCTTATTTGGAGAATCCCAACAAATAAGCACCTACAGTTTTTAACAGACTAATAATTAAAACTGGATTTACCAGTAATATCTTGGCAGAGAAATTTGTGGCTAAAATATTCTTCTTTTCGATGGTACCTCGTAAAACTTTTGGACCCAGTAGATGGCTACGTCAACTGTAACATCAGTGGCATCCATTAGTTCTCCAAAGTATAAGAGTAAAGGCATGCCAACGTAAAGCTCCAATTTCGCCGAATATAGTGTTGGCAGCGGCCTACCTCGGCCTACCTGTGTTTCCAACTGATTTGTGCTTTCCATAGATATCATTTCTATAGTACTTTCCATCTAAGCCACTGCAATTCGCGTCCAGGTGGCAGATGTTGTTAAGGTTCCAAGACGTCGGATGGTGTTAGGATGATATTTTAATAAAATCAGCTGCTTGTTTGATCTCCAGAGTAGAGGTAAGTTTGTTAAGGTCGGCCATCATCTAGCATACATATTACACATGTATGTGATGTTTTTGTGTCCAGCCGTGATCCGTGTCAACTTTTTCAAACAATTGACACGACCAGGAGTCAAATTGAAGAGATGTCGTATTGTGGTTTCCCAGATATTTTCTAAGAACATTCTGCAAGGGTGAGGTAAGGATCGTTTTGCTCTCCACATCATCCTACATATTATTTTATCATCATCCGCATATACGCAACACTACTGCAGTGTACGGTACACTATGGTGTTGCTTATCTATAGCAAGGATAATGCATAACTGCATATATCTACGGATGTTATTGTTTACAAATGCATCGATTAAATTATAATAATAATTGGGTTACGTCAGCTATTGCATAGTCTGCATTAGGTGCATACTACACCTATGTTTGCAGAACCTATGACTAGTCTATTTCCGTAAATAGACTGGAAGGTACAGTTGCCTTCCGATACTTCGGACATATTCGTTGTAAATATAGCGCGTTTCTAAGACTTCGTTTCAAAAAGGCAGAAGAATCATAAGTAAATATCATCTGTGATAACTCAATAAAGCTATTTACCTGTTCCGGGTCCTTCATGCTCCTTACTAATTTCATCCAAGTGAGGTTCTACCTGCAATGACAAGTTCAATGTCGTTTGCGCATCTGGCTACCTGACGATCAACTCTTCTTCAAATCCGTGGAGGCCACTCGGTCATTGCCTTGTTCTAAATGCCATCCTCGCACTTTGACGGGGGTCCAGCCCAACGCCATGTAAGTTAAATTATTCGATGTAAGATATCGAAGACCTTGGAACGATACACTGAACTTATTGGTTATGTCCTTCCTGAAGGACATACGTCGGTTACGAGCGAGCACTGAGCCACTGCCGTACCTATATGGATGTCCTGTGGTTAATGTATACCGTGGATAGTATACAAGGTTATTTCTAAAACACGAATAACCTTGCAGGACTGTATTACTGGAATCATAAACAACAACTATTGTTCATACAACAAGACTACAAGACATTTACCAAAAGTAAAACTTCAAGACTACGTTCTAAAACATTTGGACTCTTTTTTTTGCTGTACCTACCTACGCCTCCCGAGCACTGTTCTCGCCCCCCGCTCATCCCTGCCTTTGCACTATCGCTTGTTTCGCACAGACTTCGTAATCTTTTTCATTGAAATATTTTCACACTCCTGTAAGTGTGTTTGTGTTTTACAAATAACCGTGATAGATACATAGTTCTGAGAGGTAGCCAGTGTTTTACAAATAACCCTGTATATAAAAAACGTGTTCGAAGAAAAAGAAATAAGTACAGCCTAAGGAACACACGCTGCAGGTAACTTTGAATCGTTCCCGTCTGTTACCATGGGAAAGTAACATATGTTTTTTCATTGTGTTATGTATTGAGTTGACACCATTGCTACGAATTCTCATAAATATAAAATGAACCGATGGCAACACTGTAATTGAAATCCTAGACAGTCGGCATTTTATCGTTTATAGCATATGTCGAAACACCGAATGTAGGTATCGGATAGACCAAAAGGCCTATTCTCGAATTTTCTTTTTTAATCAGTATTGAAAGCAGAAACGCTGACTTTCGATGTAATAGTTATATGTATAGAGTTATTTTTTATATGTCAATTTTATTTATATGTACAAAGGATTTTTATTTTACACTTTTTAGTTGTGGTAACCAGCCGGGTTACGGAATTATTCGAAAGAGTTACCATCGCCCTCGAATGCAAAGGGCAAATGAAAGAATATAGGTGGGTTTTAGTCACTAAAAGTTTCTCCATCTCGCCCTTGCGTCCCACGTATCTAATGGAAAGACATATAGCTAAACCTTATCCTGGAATACCAAATAGCATATTCTTTTCTTAGAAGTCGGTTTTTCCCTTAATTCCCTTGGGGTTATCTTAAATTTCCAGAAATTGCTTTCATGCGAACTAAGAGCGGGCAGAAGCCAGTAATGTATTTATATATTATATTTCTTTGACTCAAACTGTCTCAAATCCTTTGAAAAAAGTTTCAGGGAAGTGAAATATATCACAAATTTTTAACTTAAAGTTTGTCGGTACTGTAGATAACCAAGGAAACAACAAATCAACAACTCACATAGGTAGTTAAATTAACCACTCTGTCCTTAAAACTGTCAGTGGAACAATGTAACAATGACACTCACATTACTTGACAAGCCAGTGGACTGCAATGTGCATTACGTGCATGGAGACAATTGTTTGCACTCGTCTCTCTATTAACGCCCAAGTGCCTTTGATAGGTCGTGCGTGCAACTAAGAGGGATTTTATCATAAAAGCATTATTTCGCTTGATTATGTCAATCATGATGAGGTACTGTTAAGTGAATGAGTGCTTTGTTGCACTCGTAATAGACTCTTCCGGTCATGTTGTACGCCATAATCGTATAGTGTTAATAAAAGGGGAGTTACTTACTGCTAAGTATTGTTTACACTGTTGAAAGCAGTGGTGGCCCAGTGGTAGCAGCTACTCGTAAGTCGTAATTACGAGTTGGTCACGAGTTCAAACCCAGCCAGGTGCATTACTAAGTGTAATTTATTTCTACACTGCTCTCAAAACGGTGATGGAAAACATTGTGAGGAAACCGTCATGTCCAAGAAATAAAAATTCGAAGATATGTGACATCCGGCATTTTGCACTATTATAAATTACAACTTAATGTTATTCTAACTGTTCTGTGGATGTACATGCAAGCCGAACTAGCGTTTCATCGCCGATCGTGACGGCTCAGTTTCATTAAATACCAATCCACACTGAACTGTACTTCATCTAAATTCGTTCAACCGTTTCAACGTGAAGGAGTAACTGGCATATATATACTTACATCATTTATCATTTCAGCCGAAAGACTTCCACAGCTGGACACAAGCCTCCCCAAGCGCCGCCGCAACGACGCGACCGTTCATGCGCGTCTCGCATCCATTGGATTCCCGTGATCCTCACCTGGTCATCAGTCCATCTTATGGTAGGCCTTTCAACGCAGCGTCTTCCGGTACGAGGTCGCCACGCCAAAACCTTCCGTCCCATCTGTTCTACGAGCAATGTGTGCTGCCCACTGCCATCTAAGTTTGGCGATTTTTTGGGCTATGTCGGGCCTTTAACCTTGGTTCTTTTGTAGACATCTTCATTTCTGATGTGATCACGCGAGGAAACTCCGAGCAAATATACATACACACATAGTTTTGTTATTATAGTGCCAATGTGATAAATGATTTCTTAGTTTTAACTTACTTTATCTCTTTCTCGAATTCCAATATATCGTTGCTAGAACATTTATTTGCCCAGTAAAAAGTAGTAAACATGTTGATTTGAACTATTTATATCTTAAAATATTGATGCAGTGGAATGTTCTCTGCTTACGTTGTATTATATGGCCACGTTACTGCGAACCCACGCCAGTTTATCTAGCCTGCACTGGAAACTAAACCCTAAACTCTTAGGTGTAGAAAAGATTTTCGTTTATTTTTTCTAAATCATACAAATACTCTGGAAATCGACCTCGCAAGTGCAACTACTGTTTACGTACCACTCCTTTGTGAATGAGTTCGATACAAAAGGACAATACAATTATTTGAAAGTAGGTAAGTAGATCTACAGAGATAAAAGTTAATTGAAGAAATAAACTAAAGATAAAGTTTGAAAGATATATAAAGAGGATAAGGGCGCTTTCAATTTACCTATATATATGTGTTTTTGGACAGCTTGCTCGCTATCTTATGAAAAAACAAACGATCTTCCGTACTCAGTACGACTATCCCACCGATCCGATACTGCAGCAAGCCGTCCAAAGGCATATAAATTGAAAGTGCCCTAAGTATGCATAAAATCGACAATCTTTCTAAGTGCTGTCCTAGTAGTCTAGTCGTAAATGGTAAATGGATAGTGCTAGGCTAGTCCTAGCACTATCCATTTACGCAAAGCGTGAAATATATAATAAAATGAAATATATAATATACTGAACACGCTCAACAAAACCATATGACTGTAATCATAAATTACATATTCCCACTTACCAAGCATGAAACATTTGAGTCCATACACAGTCCTGTATCGCTGAATTATAAATAGGTCAGACTGAAAAGCCATTAAGTGATCTTTTAACAACTGAATCCGAGTGTTGCATGTAGGATTACCAGGTCTTACCACTGAAAAGCCGGACACAATCAAGTTTATAGTCTCAGTATAACACGACAGGCTTTTTTAATAACATAAAATAAGGTTTTTATATCATTTACTAAAAAGCCTTTTCATTTATTGAAACAACAATATAATTAAACAAATCTATTATCTTTATTATTAAAAATGGAATATGCATTAGAAAAATAATTTCAATAACTGCAATAGTAGTTTGCAATAACTATTAGGTATTGCAATATAATTGCTAATCAATTCACTGGTCTCGGTGCCGCTTGCGCTAGTATTAAAAGTATAGGTGAACGAAGTGGAAATCACATATTACCTACAATACAATACCCCAACAAAAACTTCAAAATTAAAAGAAAAACCGGAAAAGCAACACAGTCTTAATTGACCGTACACGCCACCAAAAAACCTGGTTGTTTTATTTAATTTATTAATCTAATGTAAATATTTAGATTTTTTTGTAAGCTTTGCTATATTGTTCAAGTACATCATCTATTATAGATCCTTGCTTATTTTCAGGATTTTTAGCCGCGCTAACTACTTACGTATTTTCTATCAAATTTTTATAAATATCCAATGGCAGTATTAAAGTAACTCGGCTTTAAATGTACTAGATAGGCTCTCCGCAGTCGCTGTCCCCAAATTTCTTTTAGATATCTCCACCGCAAAATTCAGAATTTGTCCAATGTCCTGAGTTTGCAGAGCAATTAATTCAATAACCAAAAAAATACAGTTGGTAAAAAGTTGGTCATCATTTCTTAAATCACGTTGGAACGAAAAAATATAATTGCTGAATTTAATATACTGGTTATAACCAGTATATTAAATTAGCTATAGCTACTAAAAAAGGAAATTTAACCGCAACAAACATTGGCCTTTAGCCTCTCATCGAAATGGAGGCAAAAAATGTTGTATGCACCCTATACGCGTATTATATGTATGTACGAGTATACAGAATAATTACAAAGATAACAAAACAAGTTTTGCCCACGAGGAAAATCCCCTATGTATGTCAAAGACGAATGCAGTGAACTTGAAACAAAATACATGCATATTAATAAAAATTAAGATAAATTTATCCCATTCCGTGGTAGCAGGTTATCTGTATACTGTATCTCGTGCAATAAAAATGGGACTTGAATTGGGTACTTTATAAGGAAACAAATGAGAGACGGTTGCTCAGAATATCAATCGTATAAATTCCTAAGGATGTAGATACGAGTTACTCTTCATAGTATAGGCACCTGGGTTTTAGTTAGTGAAAGTCTAGTATCCCGCTCCGCCAAAGAGTGTGAGAAGCTATTGGATAATTTCCCACATAATAAAAATCCCCTAATCCAATTCATCTTTATTGTGGAACTGGAAAGTGTACCTTAACTTATCGACGCGGTCTGTCCTACAATAACTAGATATTTGTGGAGAGAGAGGGGAGTGTCAAACTAAAACCATACTTGTTTCCAAGTCAATGTTAACTCTGTCAAACAATACCACAGCTCAAGTAGTTTGGACACAAAATACTCGTAGCATAATTACAGTCAAAAATAGTACCTACAGCTGTCCATAAAGGAAAGTACTTTTACAAACACCTCATCTTTCTCCTCGCCATCCATCCCGTACAGACTAACGTAGATTACTATAAAATATTGTCTGCGCTGTTGCTTTTAACACCCAAACAATAATTATATTACTTAGTAATCTGTTATATTTCAAACTAGCCAAGGCTTCGCAAAGATGCAAAATATATACAAATCTTCCTCGTTTATCGCTGTGAAACCGCATCAAAATCCGTTAAGGGGTGTAGGAAGCGTTAGCGAATAAACAAAAAGATAGACTAAACGGCACTTTGTTTCAAGCCTGGTTTTCACAAGCCCAGTAGCTAGCGGTCAGTGAAGGACAGTTACTGTCCAACAGTTACTGGGTCGTTAAAAACACCGGTCAGTACCGGCTCAATTTTGTTTTCACGGACCCAATAGCTGTCTAATGACCGCTAGCCGCTGGGCCTACGAAAACCAACCTTTATACTATGCACGCCAAGTATCTACGTGCCTTGTAGAGTAAGATACTCGTAGCTACACTCACCGGTTCACTTAGATTGTTATGTTTACGTTCGCCAGACGACCTTGCCACTGTAAGTAATTTACCTCACCGGTAACTGTTACGCACTTAAATGTTTTCACAGAAAGATTCATTGTTTACATCAACATCAGACGTGCAAGTAAACCTTTTTTGGAATGCAAGACTTGTAGTGGCAGCACTTCCTAAATAAAATGTTTAAGTTGTTAGAATAAAAACCTCTTTGTTTCGTGCTAATGCTATTGAAAACATAATATTTCGTATTACTTTCGAATTGTTTTCTACATACTGCGTTCAAAATAATAAGTAAAAAAATACAGGTCTATGCTTAGTCCATTGTAAAAATAAATATGTATTTTAATTATTTACGCAATATCCAAAATTATGATTATTTATTTATTGAGTCGGAAGATGTTCCTTTGTGATGATAAAATCCTCACAACTGAACGCCTTCTAGCAATCAAACCATTGGAGCACAAATTGGTTTAGAGTCTGCTACATTCTAGCACCGTGTGCGCGGTTAAGCGGTAGACATCAAAGGTGGGTCACGTTCGCTCGCTTACGCAGCATCAAGCCAGAGCGCTCCTCCAGAATTTCACATGTACGGATAGTGTCATCAACTGGTTACACAATTTTCTAAGGTATTTTAATTTGAGAGGGGTATCCAATAGATTGATTGTAGCTGTTTCTATCAGCTCTACCTTATTTCAAATGGCACATATTCTTTTACAACAATATTTTTGAGGTTATTTTACTAATTAACTGTTTTCAGGGGCTTCGCCCGATTGGAAGTAAAAAATAAATAGCCTATGTTAGATGTAACTTTTTAATAGCGAAAGAATTTTTGAAATAGTTTTTGAATTAAATCGTAACATACTAACTTATTGCGTCGGCCCCAAATAAAATGAGACAAAGGCAGGAAGATGATGATGATACAAAAAAACAAAAAATCAAATCTCTACACTTTTTAATGTTAGTAAGTATAGATTATTACATTGTCTTTAAATTAGCTCGTCCCATAATAAAGATATATTAAAATTAATACACGAAGAAGATGACACAACATCCAAACTATACTTACGAGTATTACAGCACCAGCGATCAACTTTCTAAAAAGATAACGATAAGGGTCATTAACACATACTAAGATAATATTAGATTAGGGCCATCACAAGGCGGGAAGCGGGAACCTTCTAGTTTTTTATCTCCCTATATTATGGTAATGATGATGATGCCATCGTGTTGTCGAGCGCCGCTAAGTTAATTGGTTTCGGAGCTTGATGGCTCCTCAATCTCATGTGATGAGTTTGACATCTTATTAATATTGTTGGCTGGTTGATAATTAACTTAGAAAGAAGATATGTGTTTACTTTACTCATCTTCGTGTTCCTGAACATAAATTTGCAAACAAATAGCGACCCGCCCCGGCTTCTCATGGGTGCAATATAATTGGGTCATTTCGCGCAACTCAATTTTTTGCTAATTTCGGTGGTATTTTTTATTTGTAGGTTTTCGAATGAAAAAATAAACTAAACCTGAACTTTAAAAAAAATAAACTTGTCCTATTCTAGAACACATTACACAATAATGTGTTCTAGAATAAGACAAGTTTATTTTTTCATTCGAAAACCTACAAATAAAAAATACCACCGAAATTAGCAAAAAATTGAGTTGCACGAAGTGACCCAATTAGTGTTTCTCTATTTTATGATGCATGTCTTATACATATAATCCTTCCTCCCAGAGTGATTCAACTCTATCCATTTTAAAAAACCGCATCAAAATCCGTTGCATAGTTTTAAAGATTTAAGCATACGTAGGGATATAGGGACAGAGAAAGCGACTTTATTTTATACTATGTAGTGATGTTATTCTTGTTGTGATTTAACATCGTCGTCGATGGACGCCATGGACGGCCTAATATGTGTTTTTGTCAGAATCTGTTCGGTTCCTTACTTTTTGCTTTACCCGGATAGGGAATTGTCATGTCATCCAATCTCCTCTTTTTTTCAGCTTTCTCAGAAATTTACTTCGCGGAAGACCTTTGTAATTACGCAAAGGCTTAATTGCAATAAAAAAATTCCTCCTTTACAAAAAACACTAGAAAAATACAAATAACTTTAATTTCGGAAGTCGGTGTTTCCGGTTTTTTATTTCTTTATTATTTTGATAAGTAACTGAATGATGTGTAAGTTCTATAGGCAATATCTTCACGACTCATAACAACCCTAATTAGCCATAATACGGCTAGGATACCTACATTGTTTTATTATGGAGTTTCAGCGCCCACCATTCGGCTTCATCATCAGATCAGCCTCTATAGTATCATTTACATCAGCACAATGGTCTCGTCATAGTCGCTTAGCTACCTTTATGGAGATGTCTGTGTGTTTGTGAAGTTCCATTGGCCATGGTCATCAGTTCCACTTCATTAAGTGCTTTTTCGATGAGTCTCAAATACAGTACCAGTGTGGAGCTGGTGACGCATGTATTATGAAATGAGACATTTATAGTGTAAGAGTTATATCTTATGAAGTAAGACATGCGTCATCTCCAATGCAACCCGTCCTGCACAACTTCACTTTTACCTGCACCTTTGAGGATTTATACAAAGTCACATCAGAGCTGTACAAGTTACCAATACTGGTGGTCAGAAGAGAAAATTTTTGGGTCCTTTGACACGGAAACAAGATACTACAAGGTATTTTTCGAATGGAAATGCTTAATTTCTTTAATGAATATAGGTACCAAAATCACTCTATACGTACTTATAATACATATTTCAATCAATCTGGAAGTTTATTCTTTCAAAGAATAGTTTTACAAAGGTTAATTATAAATCGAGTTCTAAGGTAACAAAGGTAACAAACATTAAAAAAATATACAACCGAATTTAGAATCTCCTCCTTCGAAGTAGATTAAAATAGGCCAAACGAAATATTAATCCTGCATCTGATTAGTCTTTTTTCTAGCCTATTTCATATTCTTTCTAAGACTAGAATTGAGAAAGTATGTACCTATACGAATATTACAATTTTGGTTAAGTTATAACTAAGCTAATATAGAAAGGAGACTGGGACTTCTGGGCCCAGCAGCAGTAAGGGGTTGAAATATGGCTTAAAAAATTAGTTATTATTTTCTATTTCAAAATACAAAAATAACTAGGGCTATGCGTGCTCGGAAGATGAGATATCTAAAAAATAAGTTTTAGTCGTGAGTAACCTATTTTAGGTTAGCAGTCAGTGACTACAATATATTCCAAGGAGCTCGTATACCTGGTTTATTCTAAGGTATTTTTTTAATTTGTGATGACACTGACGTATATACTCTTTTCTACTCTATGTGTGATCAGTCGTAGAGATGGGCGCTTTATTAGATTCGATTATAAACCGATATTTATCCGATATCAGACTTCATGACGTTTCGGTTTTTCGGATATTCGGTTTCAGTAGCGCATAACCTTACAATGAACCGTAAAATAAAATACGTTAGTGCATATCTCGTAAATAATTCATCATCATATATTTCAATGTGCAATAGAGTTTTACAGAAATCTGAAATTCGCAATTCGCATTGTTTTTTATTCTGCTGTTACGTTTGTTTATAAAGAGAAAACGCTTTTTCGAAGTTTTTCGCATTGGTCAGTTTGCGTTGAGATACACACAAAAATCGTTAAGTGGTACTATCCAGTGATTTTATTTACGATTCGGATTAATTTGGTTGTATAGATCGATATCATTTAGTTCGGCTAAGCTAAGAAATCGATAAAAATCGATTTATTTTTTAAATCTTATTTAAAAAATAAATCGATTAAAAAAAAAATCGTTTCGATATACACGCATGCTCAATCACTACTTTCGTCTATACTCTTTGAATTCTGTTTCGTGCATTTACGTTTTCAGTGAATTTTCTAATATTTTACTGATACTTAAGTATATCTGTCGACCTCAATTTTTCTTTCTTCGGACTTCCAATTTAATTAAGTTGTATTTAAGACCTTTGTGTCGAACAATTTAAACTTTGACTTTGGTGCAGTATATTGGATTTTACGGGCGACTTATCGAAAGGATATATTATTGATACCATAAATTGTAGTATAACTGCTGCAATACTCTAAACCAATAGCGACGTGATGATGAAACTATACTGTCAATGATTACTTTCAATTACGAGTGCCACAACCTGTAAGTAGGTATTATTTAACCCATATTTTATCAACCAGCGTCTACTACCATTCACCGTTCTTTTTCTCCGTTGTCATCATCATCTTCCTGCCCTCATATCGTTTTATTTGGGATTGGCGCAACACGATTTTTTTTCGTTCTGTCCTGTCACTCGCCACGCTATAACTAACTCCCTTTTCTTCTATCTCACTTCTCATACGATCTATTCATCTTTTCTTTGGCCTCTCTCTCCCTCTAGACACATGTAAACTCATCACTCTTTTACATGACCATACCAAGAAAAACGATTCCCATTCAATTTTTCAGTCGCTGGCGCCATTTTCAAACTTCCCGAAATATACTCTTCATCGGGTATATTAACAAAAAAATGGACTGAAACTGGTCGGAAATCATGGAGAATATTTAAATACCAAAACTGACGGAATGCTACTTAGTTGGTCATAATTTGTTGAATAAACTATTCCCATGTTTCAGGTAATCAGAAGTTACAATATTTGCTCAACTTGCTGATATTTGGCTCAAAGATTGTCTGCTGATGAATCAAGACAACTTGGCCACCGTTGTATTTGTCTCTGCAGTGGTCGTTCTCTTGAATCGTGAATCAGTCATCAACTTCACCACGGCTTGACTCATGAATCGAGAATTTGCAATTTTATACGAAAATGAAATATGCTTTGAAATGTAAATAGTTTTAGTTTACATGCCATTTATAAATAAAAAATATGAATCTAAAAAAAAAAATATTTTGTGTTACATATCATATTCTGTGTCATCAAATACTGTCAATTAAAACGTAATATCTTGCATAACCTCACTTTTACTTAATCTCTTATAACTCTTTTCTCTGATTTATTTGGTCCACAGAATTTTCTGTAAATGGTTAAAAGTATATAAGCTATTAACTGACATCAGTTTCATATTTTTACAAACAACTATCAACCTAGGCCCAAGATTGTATGGAAGGGTATCGGTCTCCTTTTATCTCGGAAGTACTACTACTTAGAAACTATGATGACTGATATCAAAACCAAAACGACAAGATCAAAGAACGGAATCTAACGTTTCGAAAGGTGCTAAATCGTGGACAAGCAATTCAGATTATAACCCGATTTGAACCCGATAGTTATGAGTTGCACAAACACTGCAGCAATACCAAACTCAGTGTGCACGAATCAAAAGGTCATCGCCCTATGACTGTCACTTCATTCGCGACATATCGTATCGCCGCGGAGTTGACTGACACAGTGTACTCACTTATCGTCCTTGTACGTCACGTCACGCAATCATCATGCGTTTAAATACCGGTAAAAGGACCAATGAGATACAATTGAATAGGCAATAGCAACAGGCTTGTGTTTATTTTTGTATGAAATGTTGTACTAAAAATAGGTTTTTTGAGTGTTTCGTATCTAAAGGGCAAAAGTGTCCCGTCCTTGTACTAAGACTTCGCTGTCCGTCCGTCTGTCTGTCCGACTGTCACCAGTCTGTATCCGTGATCCGTGATCGCTAGAAAATGATGAAATTTTAACAGATGATGTACTTACTATTATTTAGGCAATTGTTGATATAAACAACAGGTGTTTGGGTAAACTATTTATTATTCACCCGTTCGTGTTTCACGTAAAGTTTTGAACGTTCGGCGATCCAGTACCTAACTTGAGGCAATCGAGATGAGAACCTTTACCCAGTTTACCCAACCAGTACAACCGGTTGTAGCTGATTACCAGTATTTTAAATGATGCGATTGCTTGTCAACCTATATGACCTTCACAAGCAATATACAATGGGTAGCACTGTACTCTTTGCCAAGAGTAATATCAGACTTTTCTAAAGGACTGACAAAGATCTGTTAATGCAGGTGGTGTGTTATTAATGGGCACCGATCCACGGGTAGACCTCGAAAAGCAATTCTTAACCTTGGAAACCGACCCCTGCGGTTAATCACCATCATCATCATTTCAGCCGAAAGACTTCCAGCTGTTGGACATAGGCCTCTCCCAAGTGTCGTGACAACGAACGATCCTGTGCGTCTCACATTCATCGGATACCGAACGCGGTGGCGAGCACGATTCTCACAAGGTCATCGGTCTACCTTGTAACACTGCATCTTCCTGTAGGCAGTTGACACTCGAGAACCTTGTCGACCAACTGTTCTTCAAGCAATGTGCCCTGCCCACTGTCACTTAAGTTTAGTGACTCTTCGGGCTATGTCAGCAACCAACAAAGTTAATTCTCCTACGGATATCGTCAAGCACAAGCTCACCACAATGTTTTAAATTACATCAAAACAGACTACCTGTGGTATACCTACCTATTAAATGTAGAGCAAGTCAAGTAGGTGACGTCGTAGCAGTTTTGACCCGTCACCAGGAACGATTAGACGTCATCCTTGGGTTATCCCTACTCACCGATAATTTGGTTGTTTAATTTACAAACGTGTAGCGACTACGATCTACTACATACGTTTAGACGTGACAGAATCCTGCATCGCACAAGCAAAGTTCTCCGCGCGATTTGAATACTTAGATACAACAGCCCGAAATCTTCTATCGGGCAGTAGCCCGCCGGACATAACACGCGTCCGGTCGGAGGTCCTCCCTTTTCAACGTAGGTATGTGTGACTTTACTCTCTGTTCCACCTTCCTTCCAAAAACCCCAATTCCTTACTAGTGATAAAAGTAAACACCACACTACCTCAACCATATTCAGCTTAAGCATAACATTCTCGTTTTAATTATTCCTACACTAAACCAACGTCTTCAATTATAACGTTGTAGCTTCACGTCTAGCAATTAAATCTAAATGAAACTCATTAGCATAAATCAACACAATGTTATACAATGAATACATGTAACAGATATTGTATGTATACCGCCATACCGACCAACACATTTACTGGTATTCACTTGTCAGGCAAAGCGTAGCGATTATAGTTTTCAATTATTAGCGCTATTTATGTTGGCTTCTCTTCAGTTTGTTAGTTAGTTTGAGTGCCTTTGTTGATTACCTTCTTGCTTAATAAACACTATTAGTGTTACACGGATGGAGCTAATAGTTAAAATGGCTAGTTATACTACATACGTTGTGTATGTATGTTTCAAGTTCATTCTGATTGTACATTAAGATTAGAAGGTGAAAATAAAACTTATTCCAGTTGAATTCATCTTCATTATCATAATATCAGCCTGGAATAACCTGGTTGGGTCTCTAGGTATTCTTTCATTTTCTTTCAGGTTTTGTGCGTTACTCATCCACATGTCTGCCGCTCATTGTAATCACAGTTTCTTATGGAATTACTTAAGAAGGAATTGCGTGGTATCAGTTTAGTGGTATCAGTTCAGATACCACTTTCTCGGGGCCCTGGAACAAAGCCAAAGAAGAAATGGAATGGGTTTTAGTCAGTAAAAGTCTGATAAGCCTTCCCGCTCCGCCGAGACCTAGAGAAGTCATTAGATGATTTCCAACCTAAGAAAATCAGAGGCCACTGCTATACATCAAGAGGAGCCAATCTCCACTTTCAGATTTCTTTTTCTTTTTCTTCGAGAGCTACAGAGCAATCGCTAACTACAACACTAAATTGTTGGTAAAAAAAATTGTCCTGACAAGTCAATGTGAAGTAAACCAGTACGACCTCCATTTAGGGGCCGTGTAGCTAGCTATCCTCATTGGTACCTAATTTATATAAAAATTTTCCTCACCAACGTTTGTCTTTCAAGCAATCTGCATTGAATTTACCTTTACCTACGATATCCGACTTAGTCTAAACAATTGAAAAACTCCTTCGTTAATTCTGCCTCTTCACGATATAAAATGATAGTGCCGGTAACTTCTGATCTGCAGACTTTTGCATAGAATTGTGTATGATTTCGAAAATGTCATCTTTATAATTGAGGTGCTCCTGTTCAAAACATGAGCCACACTTTGGAGGGCTTCAGTGCTTATTCATCTCCAATTTAACGAGTTTACCATCGATTATAATTTAATTAAAACTTATTTCTTTAACCTTGAGTAAAAGTAGTACCTTAGTTCTAATACACAAAGGTACATTCACAGAATTCGACTGTTCTGTGGGTACATTAGTACGCGTCTTCTGACTAAGGTACTTTACATACTATCATTGTGTTACATAATAAATAAGTGCGTATATTCAGGTAAATATACATATTAAATATATAGGTAGCATCGCCTAATCGTTGTATAAATAGATGGTGTATCTGATATGTTCGTAGCATGATAAGTAGCGGCGTGGAAGATTCTCTAAGTACTGTGCCTTATTGTTTATTATCTTTGGTTAATGCATTAACAATCATTTGTGTATCTGCGCAGTAAAGGTGCCTTCTTAATGCGCTGGGCCATCGAAACTGGTGGAAACTTCTAATGATCACTCTTATCTGAATAGAATAGAAAAATAGGCGTTCGATACAGACGCATCACAAGTAAAACGAAATTCAAAATAAGAATACCTATTATTCTATCACATACGGTCCGCGACACAATAGTAAAACAATACAGCGCGGTCTCATAGGACCGGTCGGGGATTCAAACATTATAGAATAACACAATGTTTTTTTTTTATTGTTTATAGGTTCGCGCATGACCGCTATCCTACCTGATGGAAACCTATAGTGCGGTCGACGATGGAGCGCGCTTACAAACAGTCAAGAGCCTTGATTTAAATATCGCCAGGTTGTAGACATCGGGAAACACTGAAACACAGATTCCGGCAGAGAACTACACTCCTTAGATGTGCACATAATGAATGTGTTCTTAAAACGCAAATTGCCCGTACCAAGAGGGTTACCATCTCAGTATTTACTTGGTTGACACTCAGTAAATAAGTATTTCTCAGTAATCAGTGCTGGGTGTCAGTACACCCAACGCTGATTCTCAGCTGGCACCCAGCAGCGTGATACATGGACGAGAGTAAATAAAATATATACTACTATAACTAAATATTGTGTTAAGCACAGTTTAATACTTAAAGTAAATATTGATGTTTGTGTAGTTATGTAATCATTTTATCTATGCTAGGCAACAGATTTTATTATTAGGAATTCAAAAAGTTGTGATCGGCACTTTGCATTTCTTTCTATTCTGACATACACTTACATAGTCTTCTTCTATTCATCCGTGATCTTTGTTATACTGTAGGCACTAAATGATAACTTAGCTCGTTCTATCATAAAATATGTGTGAACTACATATATCCTTATCTTTCTTATTGTCCTTTCTAATTGTTATTGGCAGATAAATAGTTGTCTGTCTTATAAAGATGTAAAATTATATACTTGTACTATGTCGACATAACAAACTCTGTGCGTCTCGAATCCATCACATTCCCGCGACTCTCACCAAGTCATCGGTCCAACTTTTGGGAGGCCTTCCAAAGCTGCGGCTTTCGGTGCGCGGTCTCCACACCAGTACCTTTCCCATCATCCATCTAATCTACAAGCAATGTACCCTGCTACTTAAGTGAGGCAAGTTTTCAGTATGATAACGCCGCACCACACTTTTGTAAAATAAAGCATAAATAATGATACGCACTTCTACAAATTTAATAAAACGTAGAAGTATACGAGTATATCAACGTAGACATAATATTATTATCTACAAGTATGTTTTATTTTGTAAATTAGTGCAACAGCTATAAATATGTCCTATATACAGGAAAAGTTTTTAACCACTGCGTAATTTTTTTTGGTGGCTCAGTGTAAGTAATAGAACACAGATCGATCTTTATAGTTCAGCAACGCTTGCCAAGGTTGGTCTGTGGATGGGTGACCATCTTAACATAGCGAGTAATAAGCATAGGCTGCCTACCAGGCGTCCACAACCCAATAACTGGAGTAACAGGGTACTTCATGACAAGACTGGAGTCAGATTTACTGGCTTCTGACTATCCGTAATGCCTGTAAATGACAGCCGGGACCTACGGCTTAACGTGCTTTCCGAGGCACGGAGGAAACTCGTTTTGTCAAGATGGTCACCCATCCACAGACCAACCTTGGCAAGCGTTGCTTAACCTTGAAGTCGACTTGTGTTCTATTACTTACACTGAGCCACCAGAAAAAATTTACGCAGTGGTTAAAAACTTTTCCTGTATAAATGTACTCTGTGACCAGATCTTCGAATTAATCACTTCACGATGATTGTGTGAGCGGTCATATAATGAAATGGTATGGTTGCATTTCATGATTTATGTCAATTCACGTTTGACCATATCATTAATATAGAATTTCTATTATAATAAAAGGTCCAAATAAAGTAGGAACTTACTTATGTATTGCACTAGTAAAAGCAAACATACCTAAGTTAAATATTAAAATAAAAACTCGAGGCACTGATTTTGAAGGGAATATTCTAATTGTACTTACGAGTACATCAAAAATCTTGGTCTTCCAAATAAAAATACACTTTTAATTATTATTAATAATTAATCATCTGCCTAGCCTTTTCCCAACTATATTGGGGTCGGCTTCCAGTCAAGCCGGATTTAGCTGAATACCAGTATTTTACGAGGAGCGGCTGCCTACCAGACCTCCACAACCCATTAACTGGGGTAACACGGTACTTCATGGCAAGACTGGAGTCAGATTTACTGGCTTCTGACTATCCGTAACGACTGCCAAAGATCTCCAAATGACAGCCGGGACCAACGGCTTAACGTGCTTTCCGAGGCACGGAGGAAACTCGTTATGTTACCCATCCACAGACCAACCTAGGCAAGCGTTGCTTAACCTTGAAGAGCCACGAGCTCCTCATTAATATTATCAATAATAATGCATGCCGACTCGAACATATTAAGTTACAAAACAGTGTAGTGTAAAATTTCAGTGCTTGAATTATGGTTGTTATACCTATAATAATGAAAATTTTGATCAGATTGTAACTTGATTATTCCAGTTACATGTAGGAATGTATACCTATCATGTATATTTTTTTTATAATAGGTAGTAAACGATAAATAACAATGCACGTACCTATGTAATAATAAAATACCCAGACTACAAGAATAAAAATGTCACCTAATCCAATAAAACTGTAAATAAATCTAATCGTACATTCCTTGTGACTGACGGAAACCGGTCTCAAGCGATTTTGCATTCGTCAGAAATCATTGTTGTAAATAATGTGTGAGCGAGGGCTAATATAATACAAGATATATAAATAACCGAGAAGTATGAACGAGATACGAATACTAAACTATGTAGATACTTATTAAGAGAGGCGATCGTAAATCTTATTTTGTTACTAAAAACCACAACGTGGTTTCATAAATAAACTTAGATAGATGGGACAACTCGCTGAAATGGCGGACTGTTACTGTTCAGGGACTATACGTATACTAATACCATAACGTGGTTTCGAATGAGAGGGTTAGAGATGGTATTACAGAGGATGAACCGGACTTTCCCTTTTCCTTATGAATTGTTCGAATACGTTACCGTGGCTCAGGAACGCAAAACACAACTAACGCAGGTACACAAGGGCTTAAGTATGTAAAAAAATGACACTCCCTCTTTCTCCGCTCAACTTCAAACGTACCTAATTTAATGATTTCCCAACACAAAAAAGGCATTAGAGCTCGAATTGCGTCTGGAAGAACTTTGTGGCTAAAGTGAGATAAGAGTCCAACAAAATATTTAAATTAGTTCACCTCGTACGACAAGTAACCATAAGTGGTTACCCATGTCAAAAAGACTATTATAAACCTTTGTTTTGGTTCAACCTATGGTTCAACCTCAAAGACCCAAGTGTGCTACTACTTCTTTTTTCTGTGTGTGCTACAAATTTGTGTCATTTAATTTTTTGGCACAATATTTAAAATACGGCATTTATTTGTAGGCCTACCTACAAATAAATGCCTCAGATAAGACATTAGTAGATATCTATATCTACTAATGTGTATCATCATCATCATCTCAGCCGAAAGACGTCCATCTCCTCCAAGCGTCGCCACAACGACCTGTCCTGTGCGTCTCGCATCCATCGGATTCCCGCGACTCTCGCCAGGTCGTCGGTCTACCTTGTGTGATATGATATGTCTTTAGTAACTGGCATGGAAGATCCATGAATTTCAATATTTATTATCTTATGCACACTGTACAAACATCTGGTTTTGGTGTTTGATTTACTACTGATCTGCAGTCATTCATTAAATGTGTGAGCAATTTAATGTGATAAGATACTTATTGGCTTGCAAGGAGCTCGTGGCTAGATAATAACAGCCGCACAGGTCGATCTTCAAGGTTAAGCAACGCTTGCCTAGGTTGGTCTGTGGATGGGTGACCATCTTAACATAACGAGTTTCCTCCGTGCCTCGGAAAGCACGTTAAGCCGTTGGTCCCGGCTGTCATTTGGAGATCTTTGGCAGTCGTTACGGATAGTCAGAAGCCAGTAAATCTGACTCCAGTCTTGCCATGAAGTACCGTGTTACCCCAGTTAATGGGTTGTGGAGGTCTGGTAGGCAGCCGCTCCTCGTAAAATACTGGTATTCAGCTAAATCCGGCTTGACTGGAAGCCGACCCCAATATAGTTGGGAAAAGGCTAGGCAGATGATGATGATACTTATTGGCTTGCAGCTACTATAAATAGGTACTTGGCCATTAGCATCAGTTGATGTATTTTAATTTTATTTAATCATCAGTCTGCTGTTAAAAAATGTATAATCTAAAATTATTAATTAATAAAGGCTTAAAAAAAGTTTTTTTTTAAGATTTGACTCCTAAATATGTATTTTGGTGTTATATGGTGTATGTTTCTATGTCTTAGGAGTCAGTGATTCTTTGTAGTAACAAATCATAAAATACCCGTATGCCTGGAATCCAGTTGGATATTTCTGGTTAATGTTTTCTGTCTCTAGCCCAAGAAGAGAAAAGCTGTAAACCATATATGTACTTGCCATTTTTCCGAAGTCAAAGCCACTCAGGCTTATATTTATTCTATAATTGATTAGTAAGGTAAAAGTATTTGATGATATTTAAACAAGTAAATTATCAAAATATGATGAAACGAATTACCTACTATATTATTATGATGATTAATTATGGAGTAAAAAACCTAAAAAACATGATACAGGTAAAACTGCTGTTACTTTATAATGTAAAGTCATTAAATCTTTTTTGTTCTAGTCATTAATTTACGAGGAAAAAAATATTACGTAATTAGTGGAAAACCTATTTTTCCTCTTATATTTTTAATGAGGTAGTTAGTCATAATGGACAGAATCATTAAGTATAGGTATACCAGTAGTGATCTAAGTAGTTAGTAACCTCTCACAAAATAAAGTCACATTAACAACATTTCCATGACTAAAACTCTCCATGGCATTTTAATGCAATGTATTAATGGCCATTACCTGATCTTATGGATGTTGAAGACATTATACACATGCTTGCCAAGTTACCTACTCACAAAACTTTGCCCCGTGTAGACTATGGCCTAGAATAACTGTCGCCACTTAGGATAAACGCTTTTTATCCCGGGAGTATCTATGTTCCCTAGGGATAATTTTCTAACATCACGCGGGTGAAGCTACTTATCTAGTACCTACAATCAACATGTAACTACTCCACTAAGTATTTGTATAAAATAGGTTTCCCTAACTAAATCATAGAGATGACTAGATCAGAAAGTTTGGATTTACTGCTCTATTGGAACCGCAGAGCCTTATTACTCGATGTGGTAGGCAACTACCTACTGACCTATTGGCAATTGGCATTACCAAGGTTTTGAGGTTTGTGTGAATCTGTGGTTTTAGCCCAATAACTACACTGGACAATAGATTTGTATAGTGTGACTAATGTTAATTAATGTAACTTAGTCAGTTCATAATTCCTGTACCTAATTAGAAATATTTATCGTGCTAAGGTTTTTCCATCTTTATAAAGTAAAAGCATTATACACGATTAACAACCACATTTTACAAAGCGATCGATCGACTGGTCTAATTTTTTTTACACAAAATCATCTTAATCATAACTCCTAGCCTCTCGTACGTAGCTAAGTCAGGTCCTTTTAGGGCTTAATAATATGGAATGCCAGCTCACTTTACCAAGATGTTTACAATTCTTTGTAGTTTTCAGTGGCTCGTGGTACTTAAAACTACACTTAAAAGATGCTTTCTTTTTGATGTTGTAATGTATATTCTTAGCAATAAAATCTTCAACACAAAGCTTACACGGTGCTACCGTAGGCTTAATCGTATCATACATAGGGTTACCATATGTAAATAGAGGGATGCCTGTCTATGGTATCTAAAATGCCTGAATTTTCAGAAAAATGCCTGCCTTTAAAAGCCAACAGATAATAATGAAAAAGGGTTTATTACTGATATTTGTCAGAGGACATTATTTTTTTTAATAGTTATTTCTTTTCTAATATATAAACGTAAAAATCTTCACAAGATACAGTTGTGTACTTTTCCTGTGTAATCAATATTGCTTTTACTGATTCAATTGGCAGCCGATTTCTTTCTTTACTCCACTGGGCGTTGCCGAGAGAAAACGTACGTTCTACGTTCGCATTGTGTGCCAAAATAGAGAACACAAACTGGCAGATTTTCATTAATTCTGTAATGTCACCATTCACTTCCCTACTTTTGAGAAAATTGCACCACTGTGTAGTTAGTTAGTTAGCCCATTGTGTCCCACTGCTGGGCGAAGGCCTCCCTCTCCCTTTTCCACACACGTCTATCCTCAGCCTCAGTTAAGCTTTCAGAAAAAAACAACAATGCAACACACCTTGGCTTAGGCGCGAAATTTAAAAATGCCTGTCTCAGACCAATGCCGGCCGCACGCCTGTCTAAACCTTAAAATGCCTGTCAAATGCGGCAAACGCCTGTCATATGGTAACCCTAATCATACATATCTTAATCGTAATCATAGGCTTGCGAACTGCGACCAAAGGTAGGTTGCCGTCCGGTAACCGCCCTGGCCGAGCGTGCCTCAAGGAGATGTCAGAAAATCGTTTGGGCCCAGAAGGGTCAAAGCCTACTAGGGCCATGGGTTATGTGAAAATGACCCCCTAGGCCCTGGAATGAAAGAACTGGAGTTGGTTTAAGTCAGTAAAAGTTTCACACATCCTCCCGCTCCGTGCATATCGTGAAGTCCTTAGATGATTTCCCACATAAAAAGCAAAATATTACACGGTGAGATTTTTTCACAATCATCAGCAAGTAAAAATAACACACTACACTACAAATAAATATCAACAGTGAAGGTTAAAGCAGTCACGACGATTCTCTATTGGATGATAGGCTAGCTCTCGAGTTTTCCGCTCCGATCTCGCCTGTGCCGTGATTTGCTTGCCTTCCGATGGAGTCGGATGCTGCCGATCATGTGTTTCGAGGTCGGAGCGCACGTCCCCTCGGCTCAATTATCCAGTTGATGCATTTGCTCCCAGATCCACTTGGGCTCAGTCGCTCCTATTGACGTCAGCGAATTAATTAATTAATATATACTGCACGTGCTACCAACGGGACGCTCGTTCATGTTGTTGTAACAGTATCGTGTTACGTACGGAGAACTGAAATTTTTGTTTGTTTTTGTTATTACGTGAGTCTTCATACTCTTCCCCGTCCATTCCGGACTACGCAGTCCGGATTAACTTTACCGAAAGTACCTAGGTAAGTGTAGCTGTCATGCTCATCGAAGAGTGAATCAATTACAGCCCTTTTCCATATGTGAGACAAGGCCGTTCTCTATTCCTAGCAGCTGTAACTAGTCTAGTGTTGCTGAGTGTCCGGCTGTCCTAATTTTCAAGGGTCTGGTAACTTGTCCCGATTAGCCATTAATCGGGATGCCAAAGTACCCGATTTTTTAATAACCTCTGGTAATTGACGTTAAAATATCATCCTTTCAGGTTTTTTTGGGATAGAGTACCTACTAAAATGTTGAAAAGTTTGCTGCTCTTGCCCTCCAATAGACAGTCCGTTTAATGTCCGTTTCTAATAAAATTATAGTAGCTTTCCCGATTTGAATATCAAAATCCCAATTAATTTCATCTTTCATCCCGAATTTTCCTGCCTAGCCTGGGCCTGGCAACAAAACAAGCTGTAAGTACTTAACACATTATGAGCTAATACCAAAACTGTCGACAAGCAAAAAAACGCTAACGCAATGACGCTCGACGATTCCCGTAATTATCAAAACGAAGAGCGGTGCAACATGAAAAACTAATCAGTACTTATTTATTTTTGTACTCCCTGAAAACATGTGACAAAATTAGTAATAGGTGGCACACGGCCTCATTTGTCATCATCAGCACCTATGCACGCATTAATAATCGGATTAGTAGGACATTAAAATCTCAGATGGCAATCAAAATAATTACTTCGTTAGATCCTGATACACGATTACTATATATAAGTATCTGTAGTTGTATCTAGTCTAATAATATAGCGCGATAAAAAAGTGCTGATATAATAGCCATTAAGATCTGTTATGTAACATTATGTCGCTATGTAGAACTGGTTTTGTAGACTCAAATGATCTGTGAGCGTAGGTAAATAGTTGATGTTTTATAAATAAAAATAAACATTGCTTTATCATCATAGTCTTTATTTGGGAGTCCGGGTAGGTTAGTACTAGTTTAGGCTACCTACTAGTACTTAAGAGTGAGCAATGGGTCGTCGGGATCCTTCTATGGCCAATGCCTGCCAGGGCTGCGTGGTTGTTTAAGGGTTGCCGCGGCCCTGGACCGCAAAAGGCAACTAAAGATACACAGGTCATAAAAACCTGAAACTGCCTCTCGCTCCACTTAAAGAGTATCCATCGATGTTTGTTCAAACCGCAACGGCTGTACGGATTTGGACGAAAGTTGCCACAGTAAATACACACATGACATAGAAAACTTTTATTCTGGTAGTCTATTTCTACAAGACGCATCGTTGGAAAGTCTCCTACATGGTGGTCCGAAAACCTGGTAAAGGTCATGAGAATCTGATGCATGCGAGAGATAGTGAAACCGGAACGCTCCGGTAAATGTGACAACACTTGGGAGTTTTTACTGTTCAGTAGTGGACAGGACGTCTTTCGGCTGAAACGATGATGACAATGTTGAGTTCTTTCCCGTGGGATAAATATCGCCTTATACGCGAGCGATGCCGCTGGCAAAACCTAGTGTTTTATTATCTGGAGTACCTTTGTAATTTCTTTCTAATAAAAGGCGAAAGGTATACCTAGTGCAACTCGTCTCCTGTTTTTTCTGCAGGAAGTGAAAATCAAGTTCATTTCCACGCAGTTTCTGAAAAGGTAACGTGTGTTCCTCTAGGACCACAACTCACTTATATTCTTGCAGTTGTCCTTTGCTCTCTAATATAAAAAGCAACTGATAGAACATAGGTGAGATTTAGTTGGTGAAAGTCTGACACGCTCTTCAGCTCCACTCTAGAGCGGAAGTACCTACATACGTCTAGATGATTACCCACGTCCAAAAACAAAGGTAAGTAAGTAGTTGAAGAATGATTAAAGATATTTGCTTGACGTAATATTTCAGGACCTATGTGTACCTTTTTCCTACACCTTCAAAGAACGCCTTAGCTTTTGGTGAAAGACCAGGGAGTGTGGGATTCTTACCTCACTAAAACCACCCCGGTGATCACCATCAACACATGTACCCAGGAGTGCAGGTAATGAAAAGAAACAGTGTTTAGTTATTCTAACTAATATTAGAAATGTGAAAGTGTGAATGTTTGTTACTTTATCACTCAAAAGCGGCTGAACGGATTTGGCATGCATACGGCCTTTGACATGGAAAAGAATGTAAGCTACCTTTTATCCCGATTCATTTTTTTCTGAAGTCCTCGCAGACGAAGTCGCAGATAGAAGCTAGTAATAAAATAAATAAACCAGTTATACCCCTTTCACTGTAGATAACACAGTGCAGGGTTTTTTACTTATGCACCGTACAACTGTTTTTGAAACCGGTCCTACCAGTAGCGATATCATTTTTAGGCCACGGTCAACAGAGTGATACGCTTAGAATTAGTTCTTACTACGTCGTATTTAATGAACAATTAGATACTTATCAAATAATATTTTGATCAGATTACGTAAAGTGATAAGGTTTACAATGTACCTACAAATTGGTTCATGATCACTCATCAATCAAGTGATAGGAACGCTACTGCGGATAATAATACTCGTAGTATATACTCGTAGTATTTTATTAATATACTGACTTGGAATTTTTACATGAATTTTTATGTGAATCCCCTGAACTAGTGTACTGGTATCTTAAGGAAAACACCTATCTACATTATTGGTTTACGCATATTATGGTACTTATTTCGGTTTCTCAATACAGACTTTGGACCCCCGTTTGGGGGTGAATTTTGGAAAATCCTCAGTAGTTTTGGATGTGTGTTGATATGTCAGTTAATCAGTTTCTCCTTACATAAATTTATAAATAAAAATGAGTGGCTAAATAACCCAAGTACGACTACACAAAATACTACCTACATTAGAATGTTTTAGCTACATTCGTATTCTAATCGTTAATGGAAAAGAAAGAAAGAAAAACAACTTAAAGTGACAGTAAAAACTTTCTTTCTCAACTTGACTCCAGCTAAATGCAGTGCGTAGCCAAAACAAAAACATTTAAGGCTGTACCGACATCTACAACATCACTTAAGAACTATAAAAGTTCTCCGCACTATTAGAATAAAATACCTAATACAACAGCCCGAAATCATTTATCATCATCAGCCCACTAGACACAACATCGGTCTGGTCGGAGCATTCTCCCTTTTCAACGTAGTTATGTGGTACGCTGTTCAACAGAGGCACTAAATGAGCTGTGAAACTATGCGAGCCCTGGAGAAAAGATTGCACTATATTGGATCCCGTAACAATAGATATCAATAAAGAACAGTGTAGAGGGAAGAAACAGGCAGAATTTACAGGTTGTTTTTTGAGGTGGGAATTAAGTCATCAAATAACTTCCCCCGTTCCCGTTTGCTGACCAAAACCGTGAACGGTTGGAAAAATTAGATGTAGCTATTCCATTCATTCCTTTTATTGACAGTCTATAAAAAATGTTTTCGGTCTTTTGGTAACCAGCTCTACAATCCACACTAATATAGCATGCCGAAACAGTTTGAATAGGTAGGTATTTGATTTTTATTTGCTTGCTATAGTTGAATTGGTAAAGTAGGTAAAGCGGAAAATGTTTACATGAATGAAGCCTATCGTCACTGAAACGACTAGTGCCATCTAGCGAAGGTAATAAGTACGAAGATGAAGCAACACCTTTCAAGAGCTTCGGTCGCCCTCGTTTAGATGGAGTTGTTCACTCTATTACTTTCCAAAATAATTATGTTTTTGTAATTATTGTATTTAGTAATTTAATGGGTAATTATTTTTATCATAATAATAAAATATAATATCCAATATTATATTGTGTTTAAAAGTTTCTCGATACGGAAAGTCCCTTGGCTCTTTTTTTTAATGTGACCAATAAATTAAATCAAAGTTCCCAATATTCAGAAAATATAAAAAACATCGTTTTAGTAAATAAAATCATAGTAGGTATTATTTGTACCTACACACCTTGTAGTAAATTATGATATCATGCAAAAGTGAGAATAACGGAAACTCTGAACGATAGGCATAAAATATCCGTTGCTAGATAAGCTCCTTTATAAAACTGCAGACGAAGTTAGATTACATTTCAGAATATTATTATATCTAGCCTCTACTGTCCCTCAGCTTGGGAAAGGCCTGCCTCCGTTCCTTCCATTATTACCGGTTCTCAGCAACTTCAAGCTGATTCCTAAGGAAAAACACAGTCCTGGTATCTTCTTTGTCTAGTTTCATTATTTCAGTGCACCAAATTTAGGTAAGGGCCCTCCACTCGATCGACATGGGGCAGACATGTCCAGCTCAGTCCTATTTAAGTCTGGACAGCCTGCTGCGCTAAATCGACGACCGGCCATGGTCCGGAAGGAGGAATGGCAGGCAGTCGCATCCTTCTGTGAACCAGTCATTCAAGTGAAGGAAAAGTGTGAGGGAAAAGTCGTCCTCACGCCTCAGCCAGCGGGACCTCGACCCTGATGTCCAGCCTCCCTAGGTGAGCGTGTGTAGGCTTGCGGAGACAATCGATGGCTAGCTCGCTGTCCGACCGACCGGTAATCTTCCGGACCAAGCCAGATTCGTCAACGGTGCGTAGTGTTCCACGCGCCCTCAAAGAAATGTCAGTAAAACTGTAAGGGCCCAGAAGGTCCGAGGCCTACCTCCTGGAACATAAGGCAAAGAAGGAAGATAAGTGTGGTTTAATCACTAAAAGCCTGATACGCCATTCCACTCTACCCTTCTTCCTCTTTAGAGGGAGAAGTCATTGGATAATTTTCCAACTTAAAAAAAATTGTGGCTGAGGAAGAGAAGAGGATCATGTTATCAGCGAAACGTAAATTGATTTTCGCTTCACCATAGTCAAATACCTTTCGACGACGACGACGTCGAGCCCCGTCGAAGACCATCTTACCCTTATTACACTACGCGACGTAGACTAAGACCGTTCGTAAAAACGAGTGGTGTAATAGGCCTTTTAAGATGCTATTAAACAGCTTTCGATCGGACCGTAAGATCACACGAGCTGCATTGGCCTATGCAGCGTATACAAGTATGATAGAAAATAATTTAAGAACCAATCCACGTAAATTCTGGCAACATATTTCTAGTTTGCACTCAAAAGGTGGTTTTGAACCGATGGTGACTAACAAGGGTAAAACATTTACAGGAGTTAATGCTGCTGAAGCTTTTGCTGATTTCTTTGTCAGCGTTTTTCTTCCTGATATTCCATTGCTTGACGCTGAAATGGTTTCGTATTCGAATAACAATGCCAACAGTAATTATGTAAATATATTTAACTTCTCTCCTCAAGACATCATATCAGGAATAAATAAACTTAAACTGAACAGTTCGGTAGGGCCCGACAACATTCCCCCTGAAATATTGAAAACTTTTAAAAAACACTTTTGCTTGCCATTATATCATATCTTTAATCTTTCATTAAAAAAAGGACTATATCCACCACAGTGGAAGATTTCAAGAGTCACTCCCATTCCCAAAAGCCGTAATAAAGCATTAGTAGAAGAATTCCGTCCTATTGCCATTTTGTCTTCACCAGCCAAAGTGTTTGAAAACGTACTACATAATTACATTTACTTACAAGTTGAAAAATATCTGTGCGACGAGCAACATGGTTTCCGAGCGAAACGATCAGTGAATACAAACCTCCTTACCCTAGTGGACTACATATCAAAACGTTTGGACCGTGGTGGTCAGGTTGATGTCTTGTATTTTGATTTTCGGAAGGCGTTTGATAGGGTCAATAATGACATTTTGCTTGAAAAACTTTGCGCTATTGGTTTTCCACCTGGTCTCCTGCGGCTACTCGCTGACTACCTCCGTGATCGCCAGCAATTTGTCAGGTTGGGTATTTATGAATCCCAACTCTATCATACGCGTTCCGGAGTCAGTCAAGGATGAATACTAGGGCCACTTCTGTTCTTAATAATGGTCAACGATCTTCCATCAATTATTCAACATGCCAAAAGCCTACTGTATGCTGATGACTTGAAACTTTTTTCCGAAATTCACACTGAAGCTGATTGTTTGGCACTGCAGAGTGACTTAAATACTTTATTAGAGTGGAGTATTAAAAATAAAATGGAATTTAACTCAACCAAATGTTTCGTCATGAGTTTCACTCGCGCACGACACCCTATCACCTATGCATACAAAATGAACGAGAGTACCATTACCAGGGCAAGTGGAATGAAGGATCTAGGTGTCACTTTTGACAATAAATTGACGTTCCATGAACATATCATTTTAGTAGCAAAAGATTCATTTAGGCGATTAGGATTTATACTGCGTAACGCTAAGGATTATAAAAACATTAATGCTATCAAATTTCTTTTTAACGTGTTAGTTCGCAGTAAGTTGGAGTCTAGTGCATGTGTCTGGAATCCCTATGAAAAGAAATACATATTACTTTTAGAAAAGGTTCAGAAAGCTTATCTTAGGTACATATATAAACGCCTTCACGGGTATTATCCATTCTTGTACCCTTCTAACTTTCTTCTAGGGAGCTTAGGGTATAATTCTCTCGAAGTTCGAAGAAAAAATGACCAGATCATTAATATGTGTAAAATATTCCACGGGAAAATAGATGCTCCTGAACTGCATGACGAGCTCTGTCAACTGTTTGCTCCGATCAACTATAGCCGTAATCGGAAGCACCAACTATTTGCTGTTTCTGGAAATCGTACCGTCGCCCGAGCCCAGTCAGTCTCCTATCCCTCGTGCAATCTCCGCGCTCAACGCTCTCTTGGATGCCAAACCTGATTGTGACGTGTTCGCGGATGAATGGAAGAACATCTTGTCTATTAGTTTGGAGTTTTGTGAGATGAGTGTATGACTGCAGAGTAGTTATGTACAATTTAAGTTTTGTTTAATGTCTTTAACTAATGTAATTGGCCTTTGGCCGTGTTATGTTAAAGTAAAAAATAAATAAATAAATCGCTTAAAAGTCTACCACTTTTAAGCGACTTAAAAAAAGAAGAGGTTTTATGTTCGGCAGTAGGTCGGTCTTTTTTATGTAGGTATGTTAACCGATACCTCGGTCAATTGTGGAAGGATCTTATTTTTTTCACTCAGGTATAGGTCCCATAGAAATATTGTTATAATCTAATGATGATGATAAAAAACAATGCGTCCCCCTCTAACTTTTGAACCATATGTTTAGTAAATATGAAAAAAATCTGGAAAGTAGAGCTTTATAAAGACTTTCTAGGAAAATTATTTTGAACTTGATGGGACGAACAGTTCTTGAAAAGTTGTGGACAATTGTGACGGACTGGAAACTACGGAACCCTAGACTGAGCGAGGCCTGACACGCTCTTGGCCGGTTTTTTTGGTCTTCCTCTCTATCCGTCAAATAAAAACATCTTCAATATCAATAAAACATTAAAAAGAACAAGACAACTTTCTTAGGTAAATATCTAACGACGAAGCAGAACTATAATTGGAAATTTATAGAAAAGCATAAATGAAAAGCATCTGATAAAATTTCTTTATTAAGCACCTATCTTTTTCCTACGGCTTCGTTCCCGGTTATTAACCTATTTAAAGAGGCCCGGAATATTAAGGTAAATATTAATTAGACTCAATGGTTATGAATAAGCATGTCGGAAGGACGGGGAGGGGGTGGCAAAATCCATTGAATGGTTTCTGTTTCAACAGAAACCATCTTGGGAAACACGTGTAAATATTGAGGACAAGGACACAAAATACCTTTTAAAAGACTAACTTCTGCCAGCAGCTTCGCCTGCGACAACGTTGGGTTCTCCACCCAAACTTTGGAACCCCATTATTTTGATGAAATTGGATTTTGAAAACATCCTTTCTTAATGCTAGCCTACTTCATGGAGGGACGCCTTGTACAAAATACGTTCCAGTCCCAGTAGTAAAGACTGCATTAATACTTAAGTTAGTCAGTTTCTCCTTAGATAACTTCATTTTCCTATCCATCCTGTCATAAGGCAACTGTGGTGGAAATAGACTTAGATTGGCGATAACTGGTCTAAACAAAACATAATATGAATCGAGAAACGTGTGTTTTGTCTGGATGGCAATAACCACTTCCTCCATATTATTCCCTCGTAATGCATTCTCTCACCACTCTTACAGCTATCTCTCGTACAACATTGCTTTGTTAGCAAGAGTCACCCTGTTTTAGTGCCTTTAAAATTGCAGTAATATTCAACATTACTTGGATAGCAACGCTACTTCAATCAATGTCTCCTGTCCACTTTATTAGTGTTAAAGTGAGTATCTGCCTTTACTCACTTTTACGTCCTATGTTCTTTAACTTAACTGCAGAAGTCGACGACATATGGTTTTATAAAATAAAACTTTTAAACTCGTGGCTCCTCCCTCGCCTGCGGCTTGCGCAAATTTAGCTTTGGTTGTAGACTTGTAGTAACAAAGTTTCTCCACTAGTATTTTTTCTTCTTTCTTGACTTTAAATTATTCATTAGAGACTGTTGGTCAAGTTAATAATTTACAAGAAAAGGTGGGCAATACTTTTTTGGGTTGGGCCCAGCAGCTCGTACGTTAATTGCCTGACTTGCCTCAGGTTACTTCAGATTAGTAGGCATCTATGTTCAACATAAACAGAAATTGGTAAGGAAAGCAAAGGTTTTGATCCACTGAATGACTTGAAAGTCTTGCGGACGGCTAGTTCGATTTTCGCAGGAGGCACTCCACGGTGGACGCCGTCATCCCGTTAAAGCTCTCACTACGGGGCATGCGGTGCCCCGAGGCAGGGTCGTATTGCAGTGTCTTTGGACATCGCCAACACCTTTAACTCCCTGCCGTAGAGTAGCATTAGGGGGAGCGCTCCGGCATCACCAAGTGTCCGCCCACCTCCTTCGTGTGATCGAGGCCTACCTGAGAGAGTGGAGAGTGGAAACGGTGGGAGATGTCGTGTGTTGTTCCGAAGGGATCGGTACTAAAAGTACTCGCCCTTGTGAAATTTCGGGTAAGACTACGTGGTGCACGAGACCGTAGACAACACGCTGGTCCTGGCGCAGGGAAAGTCATACCAGGCTGTGGCCGAACTAGCGACACGCGGGGTTGCGACAGTCGTAGAAAGGATGCAGCAATTGGGACTCAAGGTGGCACTGTACTAGTCCGAGGTCATGTATTTTCATGGAACGCGCCACCACCGGATTCCTAAGTAATCGTAGGACGAGTTCACATCGGTGTCTGGTCGACGATGAAGTACTTGGGACTCGTCCTCAACACCCGGTGGAACTCCGAAGCCACTTTCGACGTCTAGTCCCCAAACTGGAAACCGACCGGAGCTGCCATTCATCAGCTCCTGGCCAACCTATACGCGGGGATCGTGTGATCCATGACCCTTCTGACAGTCGCTTTGTAAGCGGCCGTCCGGATAATCCGGATGGTGCGGGGATACCGCACGGTCTCCCGCGAAGCGGCAAGCCTCCTTGGCAAATGGCAAACAGAGTTCCGGCGAGATCTCATGGTGGAACGGCGACTTCGACTGTCGCAACCCAGTGGTGGACACGCCATCATCATGGCGGTAAGTCCCGTCTTTGAGGTTTGGCTGGAACGGCAACACGGCGTTCTCACCTTCCGCATGTCGCAGGTCTTTACTGGTCATGTAAGGTTCGAGAGATTCCTGCACTGGATTCGTGCGGAAGAAACGCTATCCGGGTATCACCATTGTGATGACCGCCTGGAGGACACGGTAGAGCATATGGCGGAGGTGTACCCCGCTTGGGCGGAGCATCCCGTAGCCGTGTCCTCGTAGAGGCGATTGGCGGCAGTGAACTTTCGTGCCGAGCCCTAGTACCACCACCATGGTCCGGAGCGAGGAAGAGTGGCAGACGGTCGCCTCCTTCTGCGAACGACGGCGGCCTCACGCGAGAGGGCATGGCTCTCACGGGCCTGCCGCTGAAACTCCGAATCCGATTTCCAGCCACCGTAGGCGCAGGCTTGCGGTCGGCGAGCAATGGGTATCTCGCCGTCTAGACGTCCGGTACCAGTCTGAAGTCACATATTGTTCCACGCGTGCCTCAAATAGAAGCCAGCAAACCGTAGAGGCCCGACAGGGTCGAAGCCTAATGGGGCCTGGCTTGACGAAAGAGAACCCGGCGTCCCTGGAATTAGGGCAAAGCAGGAACAGGAGTGAGTTTTATTCAGTAGAAGTCTGACACAAACTCCCGCAAGTCATTATGATCTACCATCTCAAAAAAAACTAAAATAAAATTAGTGATAACTAACTCTTTTCCTGCAAAAATTTCTGACTGTTGGTGCTAAATCATAAAATGAGCCAATAATAGCTATGAAATTAGATATGTATCTAACATTTACATGATAAAATGTAACTCACAACTTGATACTACTCTGTATACGGGATCCATACAAAAGAGCCTATTGTCCTTTAACAATTAGCTACAATCGGTTGACGTAACGAGGTCACAATGAAGTTACCCTTAGCCCCCACATACAACGTGTAACCGGTGTAACGTTAAAAGCGCAAAACCTCAGACACCCTAATGATTTTTAATTCCATTGACCTAATTGTGAGAGAAAAAAAATATTTAAACAAATTTGAAGGTTTTAAGTATGTGCTGCTTTAGTTTGTTTAAGATTTGTGTCGAATCTGCATCGAAATAAGTATGATTATTATCCCAAATACGAAAAAATCCAAATTGGACGACAACCATTGTTAATAAACAGACAAGGGAAAATTTCTAATGAAGATTTATTAAAATTGACCTTTAATATAAAGTGGTTTTATTGAATCTTCTCCTTATTCTGATCAAACTAATTTCAGGTATTGCGCAAAGTCGCCATTATGCTTGCAGAACATTACCTATCATCTTGTCTTTACATTTTTTGCTTGCCACGATATTGTACAGATATTAGGTAACAGGGCAGAGAAATAAAACAAACGGTTTTACTACTACATGGTTTATTTTTTTTACGGTATATAATTTTGGTAAATTCGTGATTTGATACATCTATGTGCCCTTGTAGGGCTAAGACGCTAATTCATTCGTAAAATTTTCCAAACATTATGCTAGACGACGGAGTGAAGATACCCGTAAAATACTGAGATATACTACTGATTCAAAATATATATCCCCCTATAGGTTTTTTTTGATGAGATTGTACTAAAAATGTTAAGTACGCAGTACGCATGATGCTTCTTGCCCATGATGGAAATAAGAACACATGATGTATTTCACACAAATGTTCCGTTTATAATCCCATTTTTTTTATTTTTTTTTTCCTTTTTTTGGCATCTTACCTATGGTTAATTCTAGGTACCCTTGTAGGGACCAATCACTTAATCTAAAAAGTCTTCAGAATTATATAGTCTCCTCAGACTTTTTCGAGTAAAATAGACATATAGTTTTACGATTAATTCCAGTAAATATACCGTAAACGGTAGGTAAAAAAATACTTAGGTACAAGGGTAAATAAGCTTTTTGAGACAAGAGTCGTTTTAAAGCTGGAAAGGTGGGTTAAACTTAAATATTATTATAATTTATTTTACCCAGTTGAGATCAAAATAACATAGGTCCTAAGTGCCAAAGTGCCACCTTCTTGTTTCATCCTTTTGCCGAAAATTTATAAACCAAATTTTGCATTAAA
This sequence comes from Mythimna separata, assembly GCA_030763345.1. NCBI lineage: Eukaryota > Metazoa > Arthropoda > Insecta > Lepidoptera > Noctuidae > Mythimna > Mythimna separata. The sequence goes on along the minus strand of CM061167.1, from coordinate 10,600,605 downwards.
TTGTACTTAGACTGTTAAACTCTTGATAATCAAAAACCCCCAAATCATTAAAATGCTGAAGTAGTTGTATTTATTAAATTTAGAAAAAAATTAGGAATGAGAAAAAGGACATTAGAATTTAGAAAAAGGTTTAGAAAAAGAATTTAGGCATCAGTCTGCATAATAACATTGATGTAGATAAATCATTATTTCGTTGTTACGAGTATCTTTTACAGAATAGTTAAATCAAAGATAATTTTAATTTTTAACACCGCTAGTGATCATCTAATAGGGGAAAACGTGCCTATATGTAAACAAGTGTAAGTTTCAGTGAAGGTAATTGACCTGCTAGTTTTGTCATTGTGATTATTTTTTTATAAGAATTACGCAAATGTTAAAATCGATTGAAGAATATAAATTATAAAATATGCTTGAAAAAAAAACAAGAACTTTTTGTCGGAGTTAAATAAAACTTAATGATCACGACCTATGTGGTTTTAGTTGCAACTAACGTGCTGGCACAAATAATCGACACTTTAACGATGTGTTCTTTCGTCGTTTAATTTGGGGAAGGATAACTGTAGTAATCCATAAAATAAACTAAAATTCAAAAAGCTTTCATACTAAATAATAACAATTTGTTTTAAACATTTTGATTTTTTCTTAGAACCTGTCACCCCAGTTAGTTTTCAATTCGATACCTTCGAAAAAATGGCGGATATCAGGACATGGGAATACAAAATAAACCGACTATGATAGAGTATTGCCATATTAAAAAAATTGAGATCGACGGTTATTTTTGATTTTTATAGACGAAAGGTGTCGGTTATATGTCTTGTCGTTTATTGATGCCAGCACGTTATTTGTTACATAATTATGTTGGTATAGTAATAAATTATAATAATACATATTATCAAAACTTACAATCTCTAACTATGTACCTATAAGGTAGTTGATAAAAAAGAAAAAAAATCAGTTGATTCAACTCAATGAATCAAGCGAAATAAAATTTTTTCCAGCAGAATTTGGTAATTTTAAGGTTAAGTAACTAAACACAACCATCCTTTAAAATACCTAAGTTCCTATATCCTAAATGATTATATATTGGTAGGTATTTATATACCTAGTTGATTAAATATAGTCACAGCAGCTGGTGCTTTTTAGCACAAAGAATAAATGCAAACTTAAAAATAATATTTGGCCTCTGGATTGGCTGTTTGGCATGGGTGCCAAACTATCTTCAGCAATTCCAGCCTTCTTACTCACGGCGCTGAAGGATATGGTATCCAGAGTTGGACTCGATGATGTGGCTCACTTGGCCTGGGACCAAAGCATAAGCAGCGTCCTCGAACGACTTCTGCACACGTCCAGTGTTGAACTGCTTCTGAATGTCTCCCAGGTGACGGGCAGAAGTGCATTCGGAATATGAGAATGCGGCATCAGCAAAAGTTATGAGATCCTTGGAGATCTTCTCGTGGATATCTGGAATGCAGAAAATGTTTCGATTAGGTAGGTTATATAAATTGGTTAATTGGTTTGTTGTTGGTGTGGTTTATTGTGTTTGTTGTTGTTTTAATGGTTTTTCTTTCTTTTCTTTCTTCTTCTTTCAGAAACTAAAGCTCGATAAAGGATATTGAATAACAATTAAAAAAACTTCTAAAACTAGCGAGCAAAGCGACTACAAATTATACTACGAGCTGGCAAAACACGATTGCTAACGCTCCGCTTGCTCGTCTGTAAAGCAGGCTCATTTCGCACGCTAGTTTAAAGAGTGATCTAGCTCCACGCCGCTCGTTTATGGTGTTGGGAAAGCTCGCTTCGCTCGCTCTTTGCGTGAGTAAGCTCTGCTCAATAGCCTCTACAAGCTTGCCTTTGACGCTACTTGTATAGAATTAGTTTCGCTTGCTCTTATTCAGGTAGCAAACGCACTCCAAAACGTTTTATGAATAAGCTCGCTTTGCTCGCACAGGTTTAAAGTAAAAAGTTTATTTGAATTTAGTATTCTCCAAGTAGGTAACAAATCTGGAATTTTCACAATTCAATATATAACAAATAAACGAAATAATCAGCTTTTCTATAGAATTTTCGTATTAACTAGTTGGTAGACAAATCATAAAATAAAATTCAAGAACTTACCAATCACCATGAGCATGGCCTGATCCTTTGTGCGGGTGACCGGCTTATCATTGTTATCAATTGGGCGGCGGCTCTCCTTGTGCTTGATCAGGATATGGCTGATCTTTGCGTTACGCTCGCGCTGGGTGCCATTGCGCGGGGCTTGGCGACGGCTTCCATCGCTTGAAGTGCCACCACGGGAGCTCCTAGCATCCCGCCGTGCCCTAGAGCGCGAGCTACGAGAGCGCGAGGTCTCAGAGCGCGGAACCGAATCACGGGGGTTCTCAGTACGCGGTGACCGCGATCTTTCGCGCCTTGGGCGAAGCGTAACAGTGCCAGTGGCAGGCATTGCCGCCTCTAGAGCAGCTGGGGAAATTGAAAAAATAATTATTATACGCCTTCAGCTTAACGGAGACGATGCTTGAGGTGGAAGCGTGGTGCGCTGATACTTTGTAGAGACGTATATAGGAGTATGCGAATGCGCCCGCTGATGGACGCCGGCACTCCGCACCGCGCAACTACTTCAAGCGCCGTCTCAGCCTACGTCCGCAGTGACCGGCGGCTTGCCTAGCGCCTAGAGCCTAGTGGGAACCTGGTAAGTACCGAAATAAAACTAACATCCTAAAACTTTAATAACCCATGGCACAGAGTGCTGGGTGCCATTGTGATTGGTGACTCGTAAATTCAAGCACTGTCTACCTATCAGTGCGGCCATAAGTCATAAACATTTTAGAACATACGTTTCACTTCGCTGCTCGCCAGATGACTAGCTAGGCTGAAGGCGCTGAGAAAATCGCCTTTCAGTACGTTTTCGGCCCAAGGTTTAAATTACAAAAAGATTGAACACTGAACATCCTAGCTTACATTGATTACTAACTGATTCTGTTACCTAATAATGAATTAAATGATCTCATAGACAAGGCAAAAAGAAATCTCACCTTGCGTGGAATTTCCTTTTGCCGAGTTAAGACTAAGCAAATGGTATGACAGTGACATGAAGAAAATGATATGAGAATAGCTCGTATTAGTACATGACTGTAATAGGTACGTACTCACAGGTATTTGAAAGACAGACCTATACGGGCAATAATATCACTTAAACAGGTATCTAATATCAAGAGTATTAAGACACACCTGTCTCGGTGTCTTACAGGGGCATAGCTAGCCACAAAAGGGCCCCCTCTATTTAACCAACTGTGGCAAAGCTCAAAAGGGACATTGATTTTAATAAGTTATAGGTCCAACTAAATTTGTTATAGGATGGTTTCGGTGACAGCTGTCAGGTTTTTACAATTTAGCTATCAAAGATGCATATTTTCGTCCTGCTGTCACCCAACTCATGCTATGTAAAAAAGACTATAGTACCGAATTTAAGGTCAATTTTAGAGCTCATTAATCAAAAATTGAGGTTGTAGACAACATTTTAGGGTTTTATGCTTCCATAACTTGCTAGCGCTAAAACCAAAGAAGGCACTCCGCCATTGATAAAGTATCGGAAGCTACGCCCCTTCTGTTTTGTACAGTTTAGATACATATCTACTTCATTGATTTTATTAGTGTAAGTAGGTACCCAGTCATGCAGTCATATCTTAATACGAACAGACGTCAATGACCCGACAATTATATCAATAGGATATTTTTCCTGCTTTAGTTTATTAATTTTGATTACAATAGATCCTCATAATATAACTTGTCTAATTGTTTTCAACAAAGTCTCAACCTAGATTCTGTTTACAATGAATTTCACGTTCCTGAGATTTTCATGAAGCTACGAATGAGGAGTCGTGAACTCGTGACGTGGTAAGTGATCTGAACTGAGGGAAAAAGCAGCCTGAAAGAGATACCTGTGGATGATAAGATGGTGCGAGAATCGATTGTAACAGTGCGAAGTTACAAATACTCTGGTAATGAGAGACATGAAGAACATTGACCATGATTATTTATGTAGAATGCGGATGGATTTATTAGAACAAGAAGAGTAAAGATAATTATGATCGCTCGGCGTTAAGATTATGACTAGAAAGGCACAGGCAAGTGCAATGTGCATGCTGTGATGGATAAAAAAGTGGATGGAAGAAAACATGCATGCGCCGACCCCACGATGAAGACAAGACACCTCAAGTCCTGCCCTTATCTGTAAGGGGTTAGCAAGATCCAAGAGGACGATGGTTTGTATCTACAACTAATGGCATAGCAACAAGCGACAAGGGTGAGGTCAAACGAGTGAAATTTTATTTCTAATAAAATTGATCTAACTAATCTCCTAGTTAATCCTTAAGTACCTAGTTGGTACCTACTCATTTTACTGTCGTCATTCCACGGCACAAACCAAATTTTAATATAAATACAACCCTCTCCCAAATTAAACTCGTTTAACCAAACCTTGAATAGATTCGTTCTACAGAATTGATTCACTCATCCGGTTTACGACATAAAGGTAGACGAATTCTTTGAATCAAAGCAGTAGAACCCTACCGAATAAGAAATTATTAACGACTAGACTTAACAATTAAAATGATCTGTCGGAACAGATTTGACTGAGGCCTTAGCTGACCTTCTTCAAATGAAGCTGCTGTGATTGCGAGTGAAATCGCAGTAGAGCGCATCGCTCTTCCGAGCGGTGTCTGTGAGCTTTGAACTCGCGTTCCGCCGCACACTGATATAGATGCTCTGCGGATCGCAAAGAACAGGCCGGGCACCGGCGAGTTGGGCCCTTTCGCGATCGAGCACAGGTGGGATGAAGCGGCGAGGATACAGTTCGCTGCTGAACCCATTGAAATCGCAGAGGCGGTGGCTAAGTTCTCAGCCGGACGCAGAAAGGCCGATGACGAGCGGAATGCCAAGTGGGCCGCGCGGGCCGATCTGTCGGCAGAGTTCAGCAATCGCACAGCCTCGCGGAGCCAATCTTTTGATGATTGATCTGATGTATTCTCTGTAGACCAGAGTTATTTATCGAGTGTAGTGGTTGCGGCATCCAATATAATTAAAAAAGAAATTAGTTGTATTTCGAAAGGTAAACTAAAAATAACGGCATCATTAAAGTATCAGAGTAATCGTCGCTATATTTTTAGTTTATCTACTCATTAAATTATGGAATTGGATATCGGTCTCTTAAGGTCTTCTTATTTATGTCCTACATATACTGTACATGGTTATATTGGCAAACAATGCATGACCTGCGTTACGCTAACGTTTGGCCTGCGGGAATAAAGCAAGCGGCGGGTCATGGCGACTGGCGGCAGGGGCGGCGGCGACGCGACAGCGCGACTGTTACTAAAATAGAACTGTTCTAGAACTAGGGCCTTCAAAATTAAACCAGCGTGGCGTTATGTCATGAAAGGCTGTAAACCATTAAGTATTGCACTAATATCAGGTCATTAGCTGTCAAGTCAAGAATTCCATTGTCTATTTCCGAAGATCTTCTTCAGATCCTTATTTATTTTCTCCCTCCACGACACAGCGAACCCTAGCCATCGAAATATGTATGTGATTTATATTTTACTGAACAATAAAACACTATTATTATTTCCTGTGTTTACTTAACATAATAATTTGCATCATAAAATATCCTAGCCTTGTCCCAACTATATTGGGGTCGGCTTCCAGTCAAGCCGGATTTAGCTGAATACCAGTATTTTACGAGGATCGGCTGCCTACCAGACCTCCACCACCCACCCATTAACTGGGGTAACACGGTGCATCATAGAAAATCATTGAAATAAAAAAAACGAATATTGTTACGCGTTAATATTATATTATTATTTACTAAAACCTTCCGTACATGCGTTTAAATAAAAAAAAACCTTCCAAATCAACTCAGTAAGACGTATTTTTTGAGATAAATCATGGATTATGTTAACCAAATCAAATGCATTATACATGAATGCAGACTGAATAGAGAACTTCCTGTTTTGAACACAGATAAAAATAGCTCCTAAATTGTGCATTGTAAAAAGTCTTTGCAAAATGCCCAATTCATAGAATGAACAGTTTTATACCACCACTTACCCATACTACTACACACACACACCCACGCACAAATTACTTTATACTTGACCACTCTACTTAATAAACCAATAGTTGAACATTCTTTAATAAGATCTCAATACAAAAGAACTCTATTTATTAGAATTGATCTAAAAATAAACTAAAGTAATTGAACAAAGACCTGATGCGGATGCTGCGTCCACCATCTCGAACCGAACCGCGTGGTGCGTCGCGACAGGTATACCTACTTAGGGCGGTATCGGTATAGGTACAAATTGCGTCATTGCAGTGCATCCTATATATTTCGCAGGGCGCAGGGCGCAGGACGTTTATCGATCGCCGCCACCGCCCTCACCTACCCTTCCCTTTGTGATTCCGATATCCAAAATCATACACTATCTATATATAAACCTAGTTTTAGTACTTCGAGTATAATATAATATGCAGGATTTTAGTACTTATTTATTGACACTAGATTATTATTAAAACCAAGGCATTCTGTATGTTGTTTTAGAAGGTGCATTATTTGGGCGTTGGGCTGGAAGCAAGAGGACAAGGGATGACCAGACCCCCCCTCACCTCAGCACCCCCGCCATCGCAGCACCAATTTCCAAAACTCTAATTGCAAGCACTATTTTATCTTAGCTTCTAAGCATTTACTTATCTTTTTCATTAATATTTTTTTTAATAAGGTATGTAATTCGCAGAGTTTACATATTTAATAAAAAAAAATGCATCTAAAATGTACACCCCCCACCGTAACCACTACCTAAGTACTATTAAATTGTGCAATAATTAATTAATTAGCATGAAGCATAGAATAGAAATCCTCATACCTGAGCTTTGGCTGGGCGCCGGGGTGCTGGCCCGCGCCACGCTTCTGCCACCACTTGATGAAGCAGCCGACATCTCGAGCTTTGATCACAATACAAACTTCTTAAACGCGCTAAGAAACAAACTAATAACTGTTATTAGCAAAGAATTTACTAGAACACTTCAATAAAATTTCAATAAAAATTTTCCTCCCCGGGCCTCACAACGACTAAGCAGGTGAGCCGTCCCAGACCAATTGATTTTTGTACCGCTAGGGGGTGGCTAATTATCGCTATTCGCATAACTAGAACCAATAATACATGTCGTAGTATACTTCTGATTTTATGACACAGTGAACTTTATTTCCGTGTCACTAAGGTCGTTAGTCACAGAGTCATAGGTGCAATAAGTGTACACGGGCTGTAGCCACTGTAGGGTGCGCTAGTGCTCCTAGGTTCATGTCTATAACGTTCGAAAACGAGGTTTTAACATGAAGTGAAATCGCAAAAGGTAATCTGGTCTGAACGATTATTTTAAGAATATTCATTTATCGATTACGGTGTTTTAGTAGGATTATAGGTATGACCAAATCAGTTAAAAAATCAAAACTGATAGGAAATTTTAACGTTTTCGTTCGACAACTTTTTTAGGTTTTGGAACGAAAACGTTGCTACCGGTTGCTACTTTGCAGCTACCTGGTGTACCCTAGAGGGTAGCCCGCGATATGCAACGCGTTTCAAAAAAACTTCAGCTAGGAAGTCTGGTTGTATGAATACCCTAATTAATTTTTTAATATGTAGTAATTAGTAATAATAGACATTAATAATATTATTTATACCTAATATTAGAATGTAGGCAAGGTTAGTGTCAGATTTCCTTGGTTATTTATTTCTGGTTTCTTAGTTCGATCATAAATATTCTTCAGTTCACAATGCTCGCAACGAGACGTTGCACCTGCTTTATCGAAACAATATTGAATTGTGGTATGGTTTAAGTCAGCTTCCTAGCCCTTTTTAGCTACGTTGTGGTTAAATTTCAGTCTATCTGAATGCAGCTGAATAGATTTGAGGGCGCTGCTGTCTTTATTGTTTTTTTCTGTGCTGAGAACACTGTGACCTCATTATAGCGAGTCTGTAACATCTTGATATTTTGACGCTGTCATAGACTCGCCTGTTGGTCTAGTGGTAATGGTCCTGACTGATATGACGGAGGTCTTGGGTTCGATTCTCACCCATGACAACTGTTTGTGTATTGAGCACGATAATTTCTTCTGTGTCTGGGGTTAATTATTATTAGTCTATAATTATGTATTAATATTAGAAATCTATGATATATGATATATTCTCTGTATGCCTCACTTTATCTACTGTCTTAATATTATTACCATCACTAAGGTTAAATGGGGTATACTGTGTATTTATCATCATAATTGCTTTCTTTAAATTACTGCCACTTTTATTCGCCAAAAAATTGTTTTAAAGTTATGACTTGTCTCATAAAGATGTAAAATATCGTTCAATTCTCTTCCTTCTTCTTTGATGGGCACTATAACTGTTTCTATCGTACATTTCGGACAGTGATAGTTCTGATTTTCACTTCGAGGCTATATTAGATTATTTTATTACACCGAGACAATAAATAGTTCTGTTACTGCGTAAGTATTTTTGGATTTGAATAAATGTTAACTAGATTCTACAATAGCTTTCTTTTCGTAGTTTTTGTTTAAGAACCCTATGTTCTAAAAGTCGAGCTTCATTAGCATTAGCATTATTGGCCTTATAATGTTCCCACTGCTGGGACTCAGGCTTCCTCTCTTGGAGCTTCATTGTAACCTAAATATTTATACAGTTCTTATCTTTAATTGCTTTTATTTTTTATCGGAATCTATACAGTAGTTTCCACCTACAATCATAGTTGTAGTAAAATCTAAGATTGTTGTATCGTTGCCTGTAGGCTTTCTATAAAATTGTTTTTCACTTATATTAAATAATATATTTTTATCTTTTCTTATTTGCTCCACATTTGATTATAATCGTTTTTGCATCCATTCTTTTTCTAGATTTGTTTTCATTTTTTATTAAAAGTAATTTTCTATAGAAATAGTTATGCTCATAAGTTTAAGAATATGTGTCACTTACATTTCTTGGAGATGTCAGTTCCAAAGGGATAATTGTTTGATTAAAAGTATTATTTACATCGGATAATTGGCAATATGGTCTCATTTTTGTCAGTAATGGTCAACAAGTGAGATTAATTTCACTAACTTTCAATAACCTACCGCAGTTCATAAATAGATAGCTATCTCCGATAAACAGTAGTTGTCAATGTCACAATTTTGGTAGGAAATGCTAACCGTCGGTAGGTTATAGGAAAAAAAGGGCAAAAGAATAGATTTGTTTATCTTTAGTAGCTGCAACTTTAGATAGGTAGCTTATTGAAAATGGGCGTATATTTGTTTCTAATTCGCTACTATGTCTCCACTAATGAAGAATTAAAAACAGTAAGTATTTTTGTCTCAATTAATATGGAATCATATAAAATAGATTGAATAGTGTTTTGCGTAGGAACAGTTGAATCTGAAACAAAATAAGTATTTAGTCTCGGGATTTGAGTCGGATTCTAGGAATTGTGTTTTATTATAAATGTTCATTTGTTGTATATAAGGTTTATTCTTTCCTCTTCTGCTTTCTTCAGTGATTCTCTTATTTCAAATCGAATTCTACGTAATGTGTCGTTGGTCAACAACCACTGTTTCTGACAATGACCCTTCTTTGGTCTGCCATTCTTTGTTCAGTCACATTCATTTCTGGATAACTTCATTTAAATTTTTCGATGAATTGTGTGCAGTGCTTCTGTTCTTTTCTCGTTGTGTAGGGTGAATTACGCATGTTCTATATATTCAAATTTTCAGTCCAAATTTTCAGTCCAAATGGACTGAAAATTTAGATTTTTTTCGGGAACCCGAATGCGCGTAAAAATAACATTAAGTATTTTATTCGCATTTGGAGTTTTCCCGCTTTGTTGGACGCAGGTTAAGCAGCTGACGGCGCCTGTGAAACGACTAAGGTGGATGTAACTGCTCTACTTTCTTGATTATTATCTAATCTGTCTGCCGGTTCGCCTGTGTTATTGTTATTATGTTAGAGTAGGTTCTGCTAGCGGCTTTTCTCTCTAATTAAAGTAGCTTTGCATACGTGTTGAACTTGCTTACGTGAGTAAACTTGTTATTTTTTTTATACAATTTGTCTAGCCAATAAAAGAATATAAAGAAAATAAAACTTTTACATTTTATAATATTAACCTATCACATACCGCGAAACGAGACACAATAGTAAGACAATAACAGCACGGTCTCATAGGACCGGGCGGGGATTCATGAATTAATAGGATATCAAGTAAGTGAAACTGTGACTTGGAGCAAGTTAAATTTCTGAATAGTTATTAAACCTATAGTGCAGTTTAGATCAAAGTTAGGTATAAAGAATATGTCTATATAATTAATTTAATTTTAATTATATTCACAGGCTCCACAGGTTTTCTAAAAAAACATTGCTCCACCAGTCAGCGCCACATAGGCGAGAGGTCATAACAACAATGACAATAAATAAAACATTAACATAAGTTAAATTGGTGCAAAGTACAAACATCTCGATAAAGACTATTAAAAACATAAGCGAACCTTAAAAAGAACCATACGTCACACAATCAGTCAGTCCTCAAGATCTTGTACCCTATGGGGTAAAGTAGATACTTAAATCTTAGAAATATGGAGTTAGTACTTCCATGGATTTCATTACTTTTAGAAATTGTGGAGCGCGAAATTTAAAAAATTGCAGCTGCACGCGTTTACAACTCAAAAACTGTGTAAGACTGTGCGAGTTGATGGACCTAAATTCATACCTTCGCATTTTACCTTTAGTATATTTTAAAACGCTAATTTCCGATAAAATTTTTTCTTCAATTATATCGTAATTTGGATAGTAAAGCCACTTACATCGAATCAATTGCATAACTATTATGTTAAAAGTACGTAACTGGTTGGATTACCATTTTTTTAACTCTTGTAATAAGCTTCTAGTACGATTTTGTTATGTTTATGTTAACATGGCTCATTAATCGTGAAAAGAAATAGTTTTAATAAATTAAAAGTACACCTGTCTGTGGTCGGGCCTATGTCATAGGGTTGATAGAATGAATCGATTAGACACACACACCAGAAACATCGACTAAATTTTTTAACCGAGCAAGTCAAAGAAAAGTTAGTTTAAGTAGTTGCATTCAGATTATAACAATATACACATAATTTTAAAAGAAATCGTGTATTTGTATTGTCTGCTTAAGCGTTTTCCTATCCTAGCAATAACTGCCCATTAAGTTCTACGCAAACCATTTGTATCGATTGGCGCACGTATTGATTTATGTTTTTTTTTTCACTTCAAAAACTGAAGTATTGTATAAAAAATTATACTTCACAACGCTTTATTTATTAAATGATTATTTTGTTATCAAGTTATTATAACAGGTCTTAATTTTTCCATTCTAAACGTTTCTGCTTGTTTAGTATACTTTGGTCTTCGTAATGGCGCTACTAGTCCAAGCAAATACTATCCCTTCTGTCAAGTCCGATACTTTTCAATAGAACAAGTTCCACATTTCGCCGTCAACCACACTACCCAGATACCAAGTTATATTGGCGTTATGTTACATTTTACAAGTATACTACTATTTCGTTTCTAAAATTTGTGTGTGGCAACTCTGTCTTTTGATTGCTGTCACCATCAGGCATCAAATGCATACTCCGACCCGATTAAAAATTATTTTAAATCGTCAGCAATTTATGTAAAAAATTTATTGTGATAGGCGTGAGTAATCGATACAAATATAGTGCAATATCTTGAGTGTGAAAGTGGACAAACTGAAACGTTTTAAAACGTGGTTTTGTTGTTTTTAGGCACGCGTCAATTTATCTCCCTTCTATGGGCGTTTATGTTTCGTGTAAAAAATGATTGAGTTTACGATAAAAACATTAGATTCCAATAACCACCGGTTCTCAGTCGAAGATGAGGTAAGTTATTTTGACCAAATTTTTCCAACAGGGTTTCGTGATATGCTTTTACCATTCTACTTCCACCTTACCCAAATTTTGGGACATACAAGTTTAAATTCCGCTTTACGTACAATGTCATGTTACAAGTATGTATGGTATAGATCTAACAGGTACTTACCAATAACAATGTGTAAGCATGAATTACTGGTATTAAAGCTATGGACTGTAGTTTGGGTAATCAATACTATGTAGGTGTATGTAGGATGGTACTAAAGCAGATAATTTGCCAGTATCACTCATATCAGAGGTTAGTCCTCTACATAATCATAGATATTGGGATTAGTTAAGACATCTTTGATAGAATAAGTACATATCTCCAATCTATTTGAAATATTGTCATCAACTAATTAGTGGCTAGGGTGTCTTACCAATTAAATCTGGTAACTCATAACAAAGGACACAAATGTTTGCCGGGCATGTAATTTAATTGGTATGACCCATGATATGGATTCCCGATGTAACTAAGTAGGTATATTTGATGCATATTCAAGAGTAAACAACTCTTGGATATTAAACAATCATACAACAATAAAGCAGCCATACAACAACACAAGATAGTCAACGCAAAACAGAAAGAACTTAATTTTCCATTAGTATCTGGGTAGTTGTACTAACTACCTACGTATGTGGGTAGGTGCTTTGTGTCTTGAAGTACTACCGCATGGGTGTGGCTAACTTATTACAAACTCGAGATATTCTGAATGCTGCTGAGGGATATTGTTCTGTGTCCTAATCGCATAAGACATTCAACCACAAAGGATTTTCAAGATAATCTTGTCTCCTCGACAATGTAAACAATGTGCATCTGTCACATTGAAATGTCAAAGTTTTCTGAAGGGTTGTGTTACTTTTAGATATGCTTTTTCTAAAAGGATGGTTGGTGATGAAAAAGTACACATGAATATAGGTTAAACCTGGTGGTCCGTTGATTTTAGATGGGTTCATCTAAGGCCAACCCGCTTTGGTGAGACTGAGCAACTATACCCTGCTGCTATGCCTTTCTTAGTGTGTCAGTGACATTAACCTATCACATACCTGCAAAACGAGACACAATAGTAAAACAATAACAGTGCAGTCTCATAGGACCGGTCGGGGATTCATGAACTAATGGTAAAATGTGCACAATAATTATGATACATTTATAACAAAATAAATAGAAGCATTATTTAACTTAAACAAGTAGATGCAGCCTCATCTGTCGTCAACCTGAGCATGGTTTTAAAGCTTCTTTGTCGATCAAATGTATCTCAATGCAGTGTTTGACAAAGAGGCAATGTGAAATAGAGAGATAATGTCTGAACACTGTTAGCAGACCATAATTCTGTCATCATCATTAGACTCGCTCAATTATTTCAGAATAATCAAGGCCAAAGTTCACGCAAATAGCAGAGGTCTAACTTAGTTTATTTTATGCAAAATTTAGTTTGAATTCATTAGAAACTTAGATAATAACCACAAGATACCTGTGTTTCTAAAATATCTATTGGAAAATGTGTAACAATGTCGCAATCACATAAAAGCGGTATGTTAATGTGTACTCAGGTTAATCTTAAGTGTGTATATCTCCTAAGATTAATTATCAATCATGTTGAGCATTCTAATTTTAGGGTTTTTAAAATATTGAAGTCAAACATATTATTAATTAAAAAAATTCTTCAATTAGGTACTAACAATTTGTATAGTTAAAGTGTGTATTTTGCATCCTACAACACAGTCATTATAATATATGGTATTATTATATTGGTAGACTAGATTGTTCGAGCTGCCCCAAGCGGCAAAATTAAAGTAGGAGATAGAGTTTCTCTAACAACTTACTAACATTAACATGCAAAGCAAGTTCGAAAGTTAAGGGAGCTGTTATTTCTATTTGTTTGCAAAATTTTTGCATTGTTGTAAAAGGGGGCCCTCTCTTATGGACTGGTTAGTGTTTTAAACAACTGAATTACCATTATTAAATGTTGAATAGGTTGTCATCATTAAGTATCACAAAAAATTAGCTTTGTTGTTAGAAAGATTTTTAAGTCTACCTTAAATCATACATATATTATGGCTTGGCCTGATCAAGAGAGCCTGAGCTTTACGCTACCAATTGATAATTGGTTATCCATTTTTTGTAAGTGAAAAATAGAACACACTGATAGCATAGCAATAGTGCAATGCACATGGCCTACAAACAGTCGGTCAGAATATACTATAGGATTATAATATGTGACGATTATTGGACCTACAAAAAGTCTGTCATGGGTGGGCAGCATTATCATCTGCCTAGCCTTTTCCCAACTATATTGGGGTCGGCTTCCAGTCAAGTCAGATTTAGCTGAATACCAGTATTTTACGAGGAGCGGCTGCCTACCAGACCTCCACAACCCATTAACTGGGGTAACACGGTACTTCATGGCAAGACTGGAGTCAGATTTACTGGCTTCTCACTATCCGTAACGACTGCCAAAGATCTCCAAATGACAGCCGGGACCAACGGCTTAACGTGCTTTCCGAGGCAACTCGTTATGTTAAGATGGTCACCCATCCACAGACCAACCTAGGCAAGCGTTGCTTAACCTTGAAGATCGACCTGTGCGGCTGTTATTATCTAGCTTATCTGTTTTTTAATTTAAATTGTATTTTGTAAGACATAGTACACACTTAACATCACCTGTTAAATCTAACAGTTGTGTCTAGGGACTTGCTTGGGTAATGTGAGTGCATACAGTTGGACTGTCCTGCCCTGCATTAATCTCATTGGATCAAGAGTTGTAACAATTAATAAATATCACAATGGTTACTGTAAGTTAGACCTGTTCCATTGATCTTTTAGAACAGGAACAAAACAACTGACAGTTAACAAAAGCTAAACATAAAGAACGATATACAGAAAACAGGGACGGACAGATTGTATGAGAAGTTACTTATATAAAAGAAAAAAGATTGAGTGAATGATGGTTGACTGAACAGAATGAAAGAAAAAAACGAGTTGTGCCAACCCTAAGCTTTATGGCAGGAAGAATACATTGTTTGCAAAGGGGCCCTACTTACGGACTGGTTAGTGTTTTTAACAACTGAAGAAAATAGTAGAAAATAGATAAGTAAAAAATAAGTTACTTATTATGCAATTATTAGAACTTTGAACATGTAAGGATTATTAATTGTTTTTAAAATTTAATAACAAAAATTATTATTTTTAAACCTAAATTAAATGATACCTATTATATGGCTCAGCCCGATCATGAGAGCCTGAGCTTTATCAGATAAAGCTTACACAATACAATTTACAAAAATAGATTCTATTTTTGTAAATTGTATTGTATTATGTAGGACATAGTCCACACTTAAGATCCCTTCTCAAACCAAACTGTTGTGTCTAGGGACATATTAAGGTAATGTGCATGCATACAGTCAGACTGTCCAGTCCTGTGTTACAGCCTCATCTGATGAGACAATACAATTTCCTTCAATAATACTTAAAAAGACACAGCTAATCTTAATGTTCAGCCTGTTCCTTATGACAGATGGTAAAGGCATAACTTACAATTTACTACGGGCTGAACATTACAGCTAAACATAAAGCACAATATACAGAAACCAGCAATGGACAGATTGTGTGAAGTGATATGAAAGAAAAGTAAGTTAGTGTTAGTGTGACAGAAGAGAGTGCAAGAAAATAATGTGTTATGCCGAACCCAAGTAATATGGGACACGGGTAGAAAGAAGCAGATACAAAAAACAGTGATGACACAGAAATTGCTTACATTTATGGCTCATCCTGATCATTACAGCTGTCAGCTTAAGCTATAGTGTATGCCGTATTCTGAACAATGGTGGTTTACAACATCCACACACCATACTGATTTTAGCGAGTTCATATAGACCATAATATAATGCATCTCATATCCGATGGCTTGTTATTCGCGCTCCATTCGGACCAGGTTCACTAACCACCAATATGTATACAAAGAAATGGCTGTGACAGTTGAATGCCATGCTGCTATTTGTTGATCAATAGTGATGTCCACTTTCTTGCCATTGGTTGTCAACATTGCTCATTATCTATGGCAAAGTGGGCCAATCAATAGCTTTGAATTTTTTATAGACTTTAGGAATCAGGCTCAGACAAGTCAAGCGTGTGACATGAACAAATAGTCTAGCTTGAAAAGCTCTTCTTTTAAAAATATTGCTATTAAATAGTTGAAATAAACTGTTGAATTATGTCGATTTACCATCTTATATGTTTTAGGCTGAGTAAGTACATAATTTGAAATGTATTCTGTACCTATTATGATAATTATAGCTTGTGTATTTTTTTTATGTAACGTTTTATGTTTTAATTCTTTATGATGTTCTTAATTTTTTTTGTGTCGGTCTTTTGTGTTTATGGAATAATTGATATAAGTATTTGTGGATTGACTGAACTTAAAAAAAAAAAGTGAATATGCTGTTTATATAAAAAGTGAATATCCAGTCCCCAACATATATGCAATTGTTTTTCTTGTGTTTTTTTTTTGCTGTGCGTGTAAATAGGTGGTTTCATATTTATTTATTTTTCATATAATTTTTTAATATATCTGCAGTCAGCTGGATAAACATATTTCGGTGGCTTTGCGTTGATATAAGCTGTGCGATATTTCAAATTCTTTGAAATATTGGTACCTTACTTAGCCAGTTTTTGAATTGAACACAAAAAGTTACTACTTACATAGAGATGTCCTCATGTAAATTTTTTTGACTGTTTTTATTTTAAACGAGCCATATTTTAAAATAATCAGTCAAGACATGGCTCCACACTAAAGATTACTTCTGTATCGTGGCTGTATTTACAAACATGTAAACTCACATACACAAGTTACTCGGATTCAGAAAATCTCTCTGAAGGTCATATATTTGGTCCGTGCGGGAATAGAACCCGTGACACGCAGTATCTAATCGCTTAACCACTGCGCCAGCCTTGCCGTCAAATTGAAACAATACCCAAAATCACTGGACAAAATCATTTGTCCTATCTAAATTGGCTTAAGTAACTCTAGCTTTTTGGACACCTAGTAAGTAAATCATCTATTTGCCTACTAGGTACTTAGACTTGGTAAATGTTTCTACTCTTCTTGCGATTTTACTAACATGAATTTCAACATGTACCACTTAAGTGTATAAACACATGGTGCATAAACAAATAGTCATGGTGTTCAAGGCGATACAGCCTTGAAACCTAGTTTTCTTCTGTTCGCTTGTGAGTGAAATTAAACACACTTTATGACCATTTATTGGTGTTCCATTGATGGTCTGATCATGTATCTAGCATTCTGTGGTAGACCACAATATGTATATAGGTATATAATGTTACTAACGAACTGTTATTGCTAAAAATACTAACATGTTCTCTCTCAAAGACCACTAATAAATCTTTTAGAATCTTCTTAGTGGTAGTTCAAATAATAACTGTAAGACATTCAACATTATCCATTACGATAACCAGAAAATGTTTTGTTTTCATTTGTGTAGCCATGGCGCAAACAAAGCTATTGCATTATTAATAAACTGTATGCCCTAGCTTTCATTAATGCGATTCCATGCAAGCGGCGTGGGTCGGCTTGCGAGGTACCTTTCCTCTTCCCAACGATTTGGCGATCGTTCTGCGCATGCATCAATTCTGAGAACCTAGACGCTCCGCTAATGTATCTATCTACTTCACCTACGTATCTGCTACTTTATTGATTAAATGCACGCTGAATAAGGACGGAGTCTAGCAACTACGTCATATCAATGTTCCGTGAAATAAGTATTACCGATCGGTAACACTTATTTCACGATACGTAATGCTGGTAACTCTATTGTTCCAGTTTGAGAAACCATTTTGTGCCAGATGGGGAAAAAAACGAAAAGTCGGTTCCGAATCGGTAATAAGTTATTTCACGAGACGAAATTCTGATATTAGCTTGATCCGTTTTAAGAAATCATTTTGTGCCAGATGGGGAAAAACGCGAAACTATTTTTAACTTTACTTTTGAGGGGTGTCGAGGTAAATGCCTAAACAAACTTTCAAAACAAACAAAATGTTCTCCAAGTTTGTTTTTGTAACTGGTGTAATAAGATAATTGGTTAAGGGAGTCTCCCTTTATGAAACTGAAAATCAAGTCACGACATAATATGGAATATGTAAAATTAAATTTTGGAGTAATTGCTTTTGCCGAAAAAAATAATATTAATTGTTTTTAATTCCATAAGTTCATTGTCGTTCTGAAATAGGTACAATATTATTAATTAAGTAAACCACGAAACTACTATTATTATGGTTTGTTTATAATGTCAAAGGTCTTGATAGTATCTAAATTTGCGGCGATGTCTGATAGTGAACCACGTGTTTCCGATACAAATTTTGTTCCAAGTACTCGATGTTTAATTATGGTTGGCGTGGCGTCTCCCGCCACCCTCCAGAGGGGTAGGCATTCGGGCGTGCTCGTATCTCCCTGGCTGTCAGTTTCAATTATTAATCTGGATGCATATTTTGTAGATATAGATAGGTAGTGGAGAAGTCCGCTCGGGTGCGCGCGATCGATCCAGGTCCCCGGGCGAGCTATATCTGTACCGGGCTCCCGGCGGGCGGACGCTGTACCACCCCCGTATGCCTTTGTTTCCTACACCCACATTCAAATATGTATATGCATTTCCAATTAGCGAGGGCTGTATGCATGAAATCAATATGTCTGCGTTATCCTAATATTGCGTCGTGTTATGTTATCGACCATAACTCAAAAGCGACTGATTTATATTTAACTAGCGCTTTTCTTGTGCCTTCGTGAACTCGATAAAACGATTTAGGGGGTTCTTAATTATATACCAAAAAAAATATATTTGAATAAAATATAATGAAAACCTTTACAAATATATAAAAAAAATACGTTCTTTGGCCCAGTAAATTCGGCTGTGCGTTGCTATATCAGTCATTTAGTTTCTCGTTTTTATATTAATTAAATAAAATTGTACACTCCTTGTCGCAATAGTTCCAGCTGTGCGATAATATGTCCGTCAGTCAGTTTCTCCTATTTAATTAAGTACACAGAAAAATAGAAAATTTATGCCAAATAATTAAGCATTAAAATATATTTTTAATAGTTCCTTGAATAGAGTTCGAGTTCATCAAGTTAATACTTTATTTAGATGATTTTTTAGAACATGAAAATATTGTGTTGTAAATATGATATGACTGAAAGATCACACTGCTTTGTCTGATTTATAGGGAGGTTAGCATTTTGTGAGGTTGTTAGTACCATCTTGTTAGTTGTTAGCACGTGGTGTGAAATAGAAGACGATGAAGGAAAAGCGTTCTGCACAAAATATTAAGATATAAGTCATTGCCTATCAATGCAACTTTAACCGCCAAATTCCACACGTGCACCATTATTATACGGTCGAGTCGTATACCATTGTTACAATTTTTTTTTCCATTCTCAAGTCAGAGCAGGACATACGTTTTCAACTGAGCAGACTATTTATTTGTTAATCTGTATTTAGTCATTTCAAAATAGAATGTTGACCTGGTAGTGTAGGTTAAGTATTTTTAATTAGCTGCTTATACTACAATTAGCCAGTGTCATTCTGTGACATTGACATTATGATAAAACTGAGCAGGTAAAGTAGATATCTACAAACACTCACAAAGGGTGACGAACCCATTTTTACTGTTACCATTTATGAAGATTAAATATGTGAATGATAATGTGTCCAGCCGAGGTTTTAGCGGGATTTTTTTAAGTAAAGATCGGTGGCTGTTTCTATTAATAGTAATTTTATTCCTATTGGATATTTTGATGAAAAATGGATAAAGTTTCGTTTCTCACGTGTCTCTAGAACAAAAAAAAAAAAAAAACTTGTAGTATTGACTAGGTACCTACCTCAGCGAAATTGCTGAAAAGGCTAACTACACATTGCTAACTATACATTTCTTGCCAAATACCGCAAAAAAATTAGAATGTGATGATGATGATTATGGCATCTAGCTGATTTCAGCTACAGTGACCGCATTTTTTTACTCCTCATAGTGTCAAATCAAAGTCACTGTATTACCTAATACAAAAAGTCAAAATACTTTTTAATCTTGAACATTTTTTTTTAAATCCTTATAGATCTAAAAAACTTATATATTAACTATACTAAGTATTTATACCAAACGTAATTATGTAATACAAAAACACAAAATGTACTCAGGCTGTGAAGTACTCCTCCACATCGCTGTCATTGGGAAAATTGCCCAGAAGACTGATAGCATTGCCACGTTGAATGGCAATGATAATGGGGTCTGAGTGCGCGTCTCCTTTTCTAAGAAATTTCACTTCTCCTGATCGACACTGCGTGAGCAGAGGGCTGGACATTGGCATTCAACGTGGCCATTCTGCCAGTCTTCAAAAGAAGCAGACAAGGTTGTCTAAATTTCGAGTTAAAAAGTTTTTTTTTAATGTAACATACACAAGTGCTTGAAAATACGATCCCATTTGATGGTTCGCAGTGGTGCAATCGTTAATAATCAGGAGCACTAACTTATTAAGAGCCTATTAACTCAATTTCATATCAGCAGATTCTTCACAAAATATGCTCGAGTTCCGATGTGAGGATACACAAATAAACAACAACAAACAATAATTCAACTTTGTATCTTTTCAGATCACGGTGGAACAACTTAAGGAGAAGGTTAGGGAGCAGATGGGCATCGAGCCCAGTCTGCAGCGACTTATCTTCTGTGGCAGAGTACTACAGGACGAGAAGAGGCTCTCTGAATATGGTACGTTTTCACACTCAATTACTTCAAACATCATCTGCCTAGCCTTTTCCCAACTATATGGGCGTCGGCTTCCAGTCCAGCCGGATTAAGCTGAATACCAGTATTTTACGAGGAGCGGCTGCCTACCAGACCTCCACAACCCATTAACTGGGGTAATACGGTACTTTATGGCAAGACTGGAGTCAGATTTACTGGCTTCTGACTATCCGTAACGACTGCCAAAGACCTACAAATGACAGCCGAGACCTACGGCTTAACGTGCTATCCGGTGCACGTAGGAAACTCGGTATGTTAAGATGGTCACCCATCCACATACCAACTTTGGCAAGCGTTGCTTAACCTTGAAGATCGACCCGTGTGGCTGTTATTATCTAGCAATTACTTCAAACACAAACTCAATATTATATTTCACTTAGGCCTACATGAACACTTATAAAACATCAGAAGTTAGCGCACGGTTTCAATCGGTTTTTTCCTATGGAGAAAAACTGGCAAGGGTTAAACAGGGTTAAACAAAATATAAATAAATGTTACCGCGAGTGTGGTTAAACTCGGTCGAAAGTTGTTACGGTGACTAACAAGTTGTGGGGTTAATGGTTTTTCACAATCAGTTGTTAAGGGCTTCGCGGTGGTTTGAAAAAGTTATCGAGGTCGTGAACCGTAAAGTTATAGTTAGTAGGTAAAAGTCTGATACTCTCGCTCCACCCTGAGTCAGAGTATCATTTTATAGGTTTCTCTATTTCCGTCGTTCTTTGAACATTTTTTACAAACACCAAAGAAATTATTGAACTATGTGAAAGACGATAATTCTATCTAGAAACGGTGCGATTAATGAGATCAGGAATTTTAGAGAAGAAGAAATTGTTGTCCTACCACATCTAGTCTTGTTTAAACCTATAGATTGACTGCTAGAGAATGCTTTGTTGCATTAAGTCCGCCTATGTATCACTACTATACATGATAAATAACATATTGTTGTGTATTTCTTCGCAGATGTCCAAGGCAAGGTAGTTCACTTGGTGCAGCGAGCCCCTCCCAGTCCTGAGACTCGAGGGGGCGCACCGAGCGCTCCCAATGCCAGCGGAGGAGCAGACAGTCAAAATGGCACCTCGAACATGCAGCAACAGATAAGGAGGCTCATGGTTTGTCTCTTATTTACCTTATTTGACTATCTCTCGCCAAATTTAGATTTGTTAAACGCTCTGTGAAATAAAAGAAGAAAGACAAATGGTTTATTATTTAAAAAAAAAAGCATTTTATAAATAGTCACAGTAATAATACAGCATGATTGCGGACTGGGAGTCGTGTGATAAAATGGGCTACAGCGCTGGTTTTTCAGCGGCGTTTCAGTTGACGGGATGACGTTGACCCAAGCAGAAACAATCTCAACTTAATAATGAAATAAATATAAAGAGAGATTTGAAACATTTCATGCTGTTTGACCAATCTGTATCCGGCATAAAAAATCACCTGCTGACATAGTTTTTTAATAAGAAAGTTATTATTAATATTTGTATGGACTTGATTAAATATTTTTCTATTACATTGATTGTTTTAGTTATTATTTATATATTTAGTTAATATATATATTGGACTGTTTTAATCAACACTGCGTTTAGGGCAAAGTATCTAGTGAGCCACACAACAATTTTTTGATACTAACAAGAATATTTATTAAATTAGCCAACTTTTTTCCTTTAGCACACCTTGTTAAACCAGAGTTTTTATAGTCTTGAATTTACTGGAATAATAATTATTTAGCTGTATAATATCCAGAAGAGACTACTTATCAAAAAGTAATCACAAGTCAACACATTTGTTTATTATGAAAGATGTGAAATGTGACTTACATTTCACATCTTTTATAATAAACAAATGTGAAGAGGCGACCATAGGTTTTTCTACACCTGGCTTTGCCATAATAACTAATAATAAGTATTTGAAAGATTTGCTGAATACTTTAGGGCTTCTATTTCATGCATGCCAGTACTACTTCAAATTTTGCCTGCCACCCTGTGATTACAAGGATTATTGATACCATACTAAACTGTGTTTTCTGTTACTATTCGAGTCGCTCGCTGGGCCTCCTGATTTCGTCATGGAGCAACAACAAGCCATGACGATGTCACCCACAACCGGCCGACTCGAGTTCATCCGACGCATGATAGCTGAGATCAAAACATCGCTCGCCTCCCTTAGAGCTCATGTCGAAGGAGAGGTAAGACTTATAGTATAAGAAACAAACAAAAATGCATCGTATTACAAACGAATAAGGTAGTAAACAGTATTTTTATTACAAAAGTAATTTTAACACTTAGTGTTTGCAGTAATGGCTGTATTGTGTTATGTCCCTGTCTATCCTTTTCCTTTTCTAACACTAGTTGCATAATTGCCTTGTATCGATCCATGTGAGAAAATTAACCACATTTTCCATGGGATACTGAATTAATGATGAGGGCTAATTGTTGGCGTAAGTTCCACAGTGGACAGTGCAGTCCCTGTGCGCCTCTATTGTGTCGTGTTGTTTGTTGTTGACGGGAAATATTTGATCACTCGAACAAATGATAAAAGTAAATATTTTTTTTGGTTATTAATAGTTAAAAATAATATAAAATTAAATTAGATTATGCATTTTTTTAAAACAAATATTGTTTTACAGTATTATGGAATTTAAATGTTAGTTTATCTTGTTCTGAAACTACCTATCTAAATTACATATTTTTGCAACCTCTGCATGATATTACGAATGGTCCAGAATTGTATGCATGTTGATGTTTTGTTTCGAGTAAATTACATTCGTTCTGTGCATTCGATGGCCTGACTTAACTTAGAATAATTAATATTATCTGCAGTTCGCTTAATTATCGAATGATTTCTTCCAATCTCAAAAACATCGAATCTACAGATCGCATCAGTAGTATTTAAAATATATATGTATTTCTATGATAAATAGATAGAATTGTTTTCGTTCATAGTTGTTTATGTTGTCAATGTGCCTACTGTAGGAAAATAGGAGTTCACCAGCAAGCGGTGAAAGTCCGTCAGAGCAAATGGATACGGAACCCGCAAGCGGTACTCAGCACGACGAGGTAATCTGTTGTTTTGTTGTTGCGGTTTGAGCAGTCGAGCATGTCATGTGTTTTATTGATAACATCGTTTTTGTGGTGTATTTGGGCGACCTGTAACACAATGGTGGACGCCAGAAAACTTTAAAATAATATATTCATACCTGATTCATGTTAACACCGGGTTTTGGAGGTCAGATAAGCATAGGCAGCCGCTCCAAATAAGATACTAAATAAGCAGTACCTTTGTACATATTTCTATAATATAATGTTTCCTTCAGTGTATATTTGTGTGTAGGGGAGAGGTGGCATGAAAGGGACATTTTTGTTCTAGAGGCTCTAGTGAATGCTCTATATAATATTTTAAATAGGTTGAACCTGAATAAAAAACCTACGTTCATCTTCTAATGAAATGTAAGTAAATTATGAGCATATCTTTAGTCTTAGGTACTTATTTTAACGAATTAAAAAATTGTAGATTTTGTCCCTTTCATAAATTTGTTGTATTGAAAGGGACGGATTCATTTATGAAAGGGACAGTACATAATATCCATGTAAAATCACTTTATAATACATTAATACTAGTTTGATAATGTTTAAAAATCTAATTTTTTAAGTAACAAACAATCAACAATCTTAAAATTTGGTTATCTGGCTATCCTAACATAAATCGACTTAGGTACTAATCGTGAAATTTTGACTAGTAATACAACTAGCCAAAAAATAAAATAACCAATAATTTTTAATCAATCATTTGGAGAAAAACTGAAACTGAAATAAAACAGTAATGAACCATATTTTAACTGTTTTTTTTAAGCAAATTAAGTGTTTATATCTTTTTTATATGAGTTTTACTCAATTGTCATTACTTATTTCGTTTCTTGGTTACATTTAATCATCAATTAAGATATATAAGATATACTAAGACAATTATAACGCTCATATACAGTTTCATTAACAGTTTTTTCCAGTTTGTGTGCTTCTACAAGTGTTCTTGGTAAATTTAAACTGCAAAAATAATAATAACAAAAATATTACTATATAATCAACAAAAAAGATAGACAAATAGTTAGAATACTTTTTATTGCACAACATGATAATATGAAAAGCTTAAAACTGGTCATTCGTTAGCCAGATTCTAGGTGTTACAGAGATTGTGTAGAAATTAGCCAATTAATGTACTATTTATGAAAGGGACAGTTATGAAAGGGACGTCCCATTCATAACCATTTTTCGTGTCCCCTTCATAAATATGACACAAAAATAATAAAAATAACCTTAAAACCTTACCAATGAACACAAGTTTACTGACCTTTTGTCCTCGTATCTGTCGATAACTAAGGCGATCGAAAACACTGGTAAAACAATGTTTATCCATTTACATCATTCTGCAAAGCATTTGTAAAGAATAACGAAAATTTACTTTTGTGTGTGATTACGAACACTTGCTCGCCATCGCCATGTTTGAAATGATAGGAGTGGGACATTAGGTACGAATAGTTGGGCTTCGGGATTGCCACAGAACAGAAATATTCTCGTTTCCAGACGTTTCTTATTTTACGAGTAATTCGATTTGTCCCTTTCAATACGCGTCCCTTTCATGCCACCTTTCCCCTACATAAATTGTAAAATAAATACTAGTATTGAGCTGCATCCGGTAAGACCGAAAGAATAAAACTAGGTCAAAACAAATAAGATAATTTATTAATTTTCTTGGGAATCATCAAATGACTTTCCACATTTTGGGTGCAGTGGCTAAAAATCTGACTATCCCTGTGCCCCTTTTACAGGCTAAAATCAACAGTGTTCCTTCAGTTACTCTTTGCAAAGGCTACAGTAACTCTTTCGAATAATTCACAGCCCTGACACAAAAATTAGGAACATGCATTTCATATCAAGTGGTTCCCCAGTCCGACCTGTGTAAATGTTTGATGAATTCGATCGATTGTTGCGTCGTAACCTTGTCGAACCGTCTCTATGAATAAGTAATCATTTCTAGAAGTACTATTTTCGCATTTATGTTATCGACAGAAGTTTTGAAAATTTTTCCTTGTAGTAATTGAAACTGGCTGGGTTTCTTGGATAATAATCCCATACTTTTTTAAAACTAAATTAGCTGTGTTTGGCTTGAAAGAAACTAAATGTACTGCCCTCATTTCGTAGAGTTATTCACACACACACATAGGATAAACTTTACGAAATGAGGACAATAAACACCATATTTAATTTTTATAACAAGAAGTTCGTTCATCTATAAGGTCGAATCTGGTATCAATATATAAATCCGTGAAAGAAACAACTATACCAACACATTTTCAGTGTTATTGATCCACCATTGTGTTACTGCGTGTCTTCTGACGTTGATACGTTTGTTGTGTACATCCTCCGAAACTCCCTAGTCAGCTTATGAGGCTTAGTTGATCTATATATTGTTTGATAGATATCGTGTAGTATGTATGTGCTCATAGTAATAACAATCATCATTATTTCGTTAATATTAATAATTTAATTTAGTTTACAGTTTATGTATTTGGTAATTAAGGTAATGTAAGTGTCGGGTGCGTTACTAAGGTGAAAGCGCTGGGGTAGCTCACTAAATTTCATGAAAAGTCATTCAATCGAGTTAGCTGAACTGATAGGATTGTATTGATGATTTTAATCATTATAATTCCGTGAATAAACACGTGTTACGGCCATGACCATACGCAGCATCGTAGTCAGCCTTATAATAATAATAAATGCTATATTTCAGGCTACTAAGGCCCATAAAACATTATACATAAAATGTTCCCACTACTGGCATCCAGCAGCCTCCTATAGGAGACGGTATCATACGGCCGCCGATCATATTTTAATTAGTATGCAACTTGGTTCACTTGCAAAATATCAAAAACTTGAAATGATTTTATTTCGTGAGTTACCCTGGAGCACTCACTACAAAGGGTTCGACACTTTACTACAACTCTTTACTTTTTATTTACTAAGAACAAACTTAATATCATTTATAGTAATAAGTAACAGTCAATAGTAAAATTGTGAGTAATCTGATGCATTGATAAATAAACCATCATACATTTTACATCTGCCAGCTGAGTAGAAACAGATTTAAAAAAAAAAAACCATGTAAAACTTATCATCATTGTGTTGGTGTGGAATTGTTCTCATATACATCGCCTTATTAACATTCAAACGAAAATGTTTATTATATTTAAACTTGTCTTTTTATGATTGAACGCAGCCCGAACCCCTGCTTGACGAAAATGGGGATGAAACCACCGATTTAGCCGCCCGAGCTCAAAATGCACGACGAAGGTATGTACTCGTATTCTATAGAACTATCGTCTGGTTTTTATATCCTGAGACTAAATTGACATAGGTAATGTCAAACTTACTATAGGAATGATGCCAGTTCTTTTGTGTTGTAATGTCATTTTAGTCTCAGGGTATAAAAAGACGGTAGTAAAAATGACATGGCCGGATCCTGCCCAATTTTAGAATTTATAATGTACAATAATTATTATTATATGAAAATTACTTCTAAAATAAATAAAAATATATTGCATCAATTACATATCTCTAGAGGAAGCGAGAAAAAATCTCAAAAAAATATGTGCGTTAATTGTTTTCTGGGTCGTTGTCTGTCATTGCAATCATGGTTGATTTGTAATCAAATCTACGTTTGGATACACGCATAAGACAAATACTGTGCTTATCTGTAGTACGCCTAAATGTCAGACAAAAATATAAAACACTCCTGAATCATCATCATCATTTCAGCCGAAAGACTTCCACTGCTGGACATAGCCCCCCCCCCAAGCCTCTACTTGCAATGTCCCCTGCTCACTGGGCAGGTAAATCTTCATCATCATCTCAACCGAAAGACGTCCACTGCTAGACATAGGCCTCCCCCAAGCATCGCCATCAGATTCTCGCAACCCTCGCCAGGTCGTCGGTCCTCCTTGTGGGAGGCCTTCCAACGCTACGTCTTCCGGTACGGGTGGTCCTAAGTTTTTCAAGACCCACCGTACAAATAGGAACAAGAAGCTGTCTAATCAAACTCTCGAGCTCATGAAGAAGAGGCGCAAGATGATTTTGCAGTCTTCAGACAATGCGTGCGGATACCGGCAGCTCAATAGACTGATTTTGAAGTCCTTAAAACGCGATCTTTGCCACTTTCATTCCGAAAGGGTTAAGGACGCGATAGAGCGGAATAAGGGCTCCAAAGTCTCTATGAGAGATCTGTCCATTGGGCAGAGTCAGCTTACGAAACTGAAGACTGACGATGGCAGAGTCAAATCCGAGCTCCTGGGAGAGATAGAGACATTCTATGGACAGTTATACACGTCTATCTCTAAACCCACGGTAAATCTAGCAAACGACCCAAGAGCTAGATTGACCCTCTCTGTCAGCCTGTACGAGATTAGGATGGCTCTGAAGCAGCTCAAAAACAACAAGGCGCCGGGTGAGGACGGAATTACGGCCGAACTTCTGAAGGTGGGTGGAAAACCGATCCTTAAGGCCCTACAGACGCTATTTGATTCCGTCATACGCGAAGGAAAAACGCCACAGGCATGGATCAGAGGTGTGATGGTACTATTCTGTAAGAAGGGCGACAATGCCCTGCTTAAGAACTACAGGCCCATTTCACTTCTGAGCCATGTCTACAAGTTGTTTTCCAGAGTCATCACGAATCGTCTAGCGCGCAGGTTCGACGACTTCCAGCCTCCCGAACAAGCCGGTTTCCGAAAAGGGTTCAGTACAAAGACCGTGGACCACATACATACGCTGCGGCAGGTTATAGTTTACGGCCGCATTAGAGGATGTCTTCAAGGTTCTGGAATAGAGAGGGCGAGGCATTAATGTCAACGGCGAGTACATCACTCACCTTCGATTTGCCGATGACACAGTAGTCATGGCTGAGATTAAGGAGGAGCTCAGTACAATGCTCGGTGATCTCAGTAGAGCGTCCGAAAGAGTGGACTTAAAATAAACATGGACAAAATCAAAGTCATGATAAACATCGATGTAGCACCCACTCCTACCAAGATCGGGGACTCTACACTCGAAGTTGTGGATGACTACCTAGGACAGACGGTCCAGATGGGTAGGTTGGCTTCGAGAGAGAGGTCAATCGTCGAATCTGACTCGGCTGGGCGGTGTTCGGGAAGCTGCACGGTATTTTCTCGTCCAACATGCCACAGTGTCTGAAGACGAAAGTCTATGACCAGTGTGTGTTGCCAGTGATGACATATGGCTCGAAAACATGGTCGCTCATAATGGGCCTCATCAGAAGACTTATAGTCACCCAACAAGCAATGGAAAGGGCTATGCTCGGGAGTTTCCTTGCGTGGTCACATCAGAAATGAAGTTATCAGCAAGAGAACCAAGGCTACCGACATAGCCCGAAGAATCGCCAAACTTAAGTGGCAGTGGGCAGGGCACATTGCTCGTAGAACGGATGGTCGTTGGGGACGGAAGGTTCTGGAGTGGCGGCCACTCCTGAATACCACAATTGTATTGCTAAGGTACCTTTAAAAGGTTAACGATTTCACGACTATCGCCAACAACACTTTTCGAACTGCCACGCGTCTTGATGACACACGCTACATATTAAAAATCGACCATATTTTCACGAGTGTGAATCCAAACGTCTTAAAGTTGTTTTGGCGTTTCTGCTTTTTAAACTAAACTGTCAAAACTGTCTGTGTAGTCAAAGATATTTTTTATACTATCTGGATTGATTACGTCAATCTCAAAAACGCACCGAAACGTATGTTTCCTCTTTCTTACTAGTGTCTATATACTAGTAAGAAAGGGACACACTACCGCTTTCTCGTTGTCTTGCTGGGTACATTTTTTCCCTTTTGCTTGTGAATAAAAATTATGAACTTCACGACAATGAAAATAAAGTACACTTTAGAATGTATAATATTGCTTCGTAATCAATGCAGTTAGTACGTAGGGTATACAAGATCCTTGGTGTGTAACGTAACGTGTTACTATAGCGACATAATTGTTATTCAAAATGATCACATTTTGAATGACAATTATGGTATTTTTTGGATGATATTTATAGTGTCTCTCGCTTCTTTTCTGATCATAAAACTTAAACTATTGTAAAGCCATAATTCAAAGCTTTAATACGTGGTACTTTATGTCTGTGTACATGATATTTTTTTCTTGGGCAAAGCTCTCTACCAATTCCGGCCATGTCATTTGAGAGGAAAAACACGGCAGAATTTGACATTCATCATTTGACCCCATAATAAACAGAATAAAATTGTATTTAAAGTGCCCTATCTGAGCACAAACAACGCTAATATATGACTATGACATCAATGTCTGTATCTTCTGTTGTGTTGCAAATGTCTAAGCGATTTACATGTTTGCGAACGCGTCCAACACGTGACACTAAAGTTACCAGGAATAACTTTAACGTAGGTACGAATAAGTTAGGAAATAAATGGTTCTAAATCCACTGCGTTTTCCCGCACAGGTTTTCGCCTATCATTAACCATCTTGGGGCCGAATAAATATGTCTGATTGACATATTTTCTATGCAAAAACTGTGAAATCTCCATTTTTATTCCTTAATTAAATATTGTAAATCTGACTCCAGTCTTGCCATGAAGTACCGTGTTACCCCAGTTAATGGATTGTGGAGGTCTGGTAGGCAGCCGCTCACTGGTATTCAGCTAAATCCCGCTTGACTGGAAGCCGGCTCCAATATAGTTGAGGAAAAAGGCTAGGTAGATGATGAATTAAAAGTTATTGACTATTGAAAACTCGGCCCTTAGTAAATTATATTTGGTGTCAACAAACCAAAAAGTATGCGTGTAGCTAACAACCACCAAATTTTAAACGTCTCATTTTTAGCAGACATGTCCTCTTACATAAGACGACTGTGTTTAGTTTTATAAATAAAAGATGGAACAATGGCCTTCTGTAAAAGGAAGTTTTTATCCGGCCATAACAATTATGTCTTTGTTGAAACTTAACCCAGAACTCAGATAAAATAAATTATCATAACTTTAATGACATGAGAGATGTAATGGAGAAGTTTACATTTTTTTACGAATTATTTATTGTAAAAGTTAAAAACATTAACAACAAGGAAGAATTATTTAAATATCTCAAAACAGTTTAGGGAACTTTAGAGCTGTAATGTGTGACGTCACGTGATTCCTGACCATTGTGGTGAAATAAGCAAGTAAAACACTAGAACGCGAGAACTCAGGTGTGACTGAAAATCTCATGTAGCCTAAACGACGACGATCTCCTGTGGGAGACTGCAAGCGTTATGAATACACCATTTGTTTCTGAGTTATTTATAGATTAATTTCAATTTATTTATAGTTTTCACTGATTTATTTATATTGTCTCGATTTAATTTATTAAATGACTTATCCTCTCCCCGAAACAGGAGCTACAGGGCAATCCGAGCCTTACGAGCCCGCCATTCTCGACCCCGTGACCTCGGCCAATTGCTGGAAGAACTGGAGACACTCCAGGAGCAATTCGCCCCATACCGAGCCAACTACGTCAGGATGCTAAGAGCTGCCAACAATCCTGAGGTAAGTACTATATATTTTTTTGAATTCGTATAAACTAGTGCTTGAGCGCGATCCCACCTGATGGTAAGCAGTGATTCAGTCGTTGAAGGTGAGCCGCACTAGTTTATTAAGAGCCTATTCAGTCTAGCCTTGAATACACTAGAATTATAAACGGATGGGAAGACCGCAGCAGGCAAATTGTTCCAGTCCCTTGATATACACGGTATAAATGAGGAGATGAAAAGCTTAGTCCGGACCATAGAGGTTTCAACAACCTTAGGGTATGGTTTATGTTCTGGCATATCAACGGGAATGACTTTGAAGACACTGATATACTCACACGAACCTTAGGTTCCCCAAATTCCCTCACGGACGCCATGGAATACCTGAGAAGAGAAGTGGGCTGGTAAGCCCAACAAAGGCTCTGGTCCTAATGGCCCACGCACGATGGTTCGCATAGGACAAGGTACGGAAACCATACTTAAACTGAACTGAACTACAGACTTTGAAAACAACGAGACTCTCGCAAAGGAACAAAACAGGCTAGACATATATTAAAATAGAGGGTAACCTGGAATCTTAGGAGTAAAAACCTTGGAAACATTAGCTACAGAAGAGCAGTTTGGTGGTTTCTGTTAAACTTAGGCTTAGACAATGCAGCAGTGGCGCATACTCCACAGCTGTTATGAAGGAATCACTCAGATTATTGCAATATTAACCAAATAATTAACCAACTTAGTAATAAATTTTCACGGATCCATAGCAGCACAATAACTAATAATATATGTCTCCCACAGCCGCCGGTATTCACGGAGGAAGAGCGCATCAGCGCACAGCGCACCGTGGACATGGTGTCGGACATAATGCACAGCTTCGCGCACGCCTACCACGCCGTCAGCGACATCAACTTCCAGGTGGGGCAGCGCAACCCTCGCCTCACGTCCGAGACCAGCGTGCTGCGCCATCCCATCCCGATGCAGGTACGTACCCTAAGCCCTAAGCGGACATGATACGCACGCTATACAAGAACTAAGCAGACATGATACTTTTGTAAATGCGTTCGTCAATGCCTTTTTTTGGTAGCCCGACATTCGGTCATGCAGCGGTTGTAGCTTGTATAAAAGTACCATGTTTGCCTAAATCCCATACGTATTCGTAAATGTTTCAGCGACTCTAATATCGCATCGTATTTTTCCGTAGGCTCACATTAATGTGGTTCAGTCTAACCGGCGCTCGCCGCCCCAGCAAACGACATATCAAGGACATCAACCGACAGGAGCCCCGGCTCCGCAAGCGCCGGCCACGCCATCGGCTCCGGCAGCGCCAACTACTACGTCAGAGCCGTCGTCGCCGACGACGCCCGCAGCCACAACCGTGACCACCGCACCATCCGCACCCCCGGCACCGACTACTGGAACTACTACTGAATCATCAGCGGCACCATCGGCCCCCGCAGCTCCGACACAGGCCACCGAAACGCCCGCCTCCGGCAATGGAAACGCAGCCACACAGACATCTACCAACACGTCTGCAACAAACACGAACTCGAACAGACCAGGCAATCAAGGCGGCCAGACCACCGCGCACGCCGGTAGGACTACACAACCGACTGTCAATATAAACATTCAGCCAGATCCCATCACGTATCAAGTAGAGATAGAGACAAGGGTCCCAATCGCGTTCCCCTTAGAGAATGCTCTCCTGAACGGGCTGACTAATGCTGCTGCAGTCGTGGGTGGACCGGAGCAGGCCGCGGCCGCCGGCCAGGCCAACAGGCGCCAGGTGCTTCTCGGTAAGACTTTATATTATGGGGACCTCCTCTTCGAGGCTGCGTGTATCTGCCTTTAAACTCAGTTAAACTTTTCTTGTCGCGTAGCTGCGAGTAGATGCCACCGGCTCAATCTATGATAGAGTAATGAAATTACAGCCATGATTATGGTCCTTATTGTTTAATAATTTTTGGTAAATTCATTACTTTATTACGGTATCTAGATTAGTAAATTGTTAATCTGTAAATATATAGCTTTGTAAGATCGCCTGTAATGTTATTCATTGTATTAATTCATGTATATTTGTCGTAGATTTTGAGAACTTATTTAGAGGATTGAGCCAAACTGGCGGTCTTGGTGGCGTAGAGGTCGTGATGAGTATGGAGGAGATACCGCACGGAGGCGCCGTCGGGATCGGCAACGCCGCCGGCAATAATAACAATGCGGCTGGGGGCAATGCTGGCACTGGCGCCACTGCTGAGAGGCCAGCCACGCTGAACGCCAATGTGGGCGAAGGTAAATAGTACTTCTTTTATTATAAGTTCTGTTAAGCATTCTTTTTATTTTCAACAATGTTATAAGACTTTATAAATAACAGCAAAATACGCCAAACACGCGTTAGTCGTGGAGTTGCGGATACCAGCCCGTTATACTACTACATAACAGCAAACTTTGCTGAATTCGTTGCGTTAACATCATATTTATTTTCTAGTATTTCTCGCTCCGATGCCATGGGGCGGACCGCCAAGCGCTGATTTGCTTCAAAACATCGTGTCCTCAGTGATCCGTCAGGGGCTCGTGCCAGGGGTGGAGGGGGTAACGCTGCACATTCCGACGCAGCAGCAGAATGCGGGGCAGCTGGCCCCGGTGCTGCAGGCGTTGGCCAACCCGACTGGGCAGAACGCGGGCTGGGTCCCCCACCCCACGCAGCTGTCCGAGCAGGCCGCGCAGGCTGCGCAGGCCGCTCAAGCCGCTCAGAACAACGCGGCCCCGGCAGGCCAGCAGCCCGCTACTGCTCCAGCTCCGGAACCTAACCCACCGACTGCTCAACGTAAGTTTTTTACGTTTCCAAACATTATTTAGTTATTTGTTTCTTTTGCCTAAAACCTTTCTTGTTATATCTTCAGAATATTAAAAAAAAAACAATATAGCTGAGTCGTACGCGTATATGCATTATGCACTGATATTTCTGGAGGAAAACATATTTCATTTTGTGTTCGACAACAAAATGTGTTCAGTGTGAATACACTGACCACAAATTTGCTGTCGAACGCAACTGTGTGATTGAATCGACTACGCCGCTACCACATCACAATTCGCAAACGCTGGCTACAACATAACCACGACGCAACCACTACGAAATTAGTAGTACTACAACGCATCATAATCAGAAGCAGCAGCGACACCATTCACACGTTGGCACCAATTTTGCCGCTGCGATATGGTGTGGTTGTGGTACTTATGGATAGACCCTAAAGTTGAGGATTTGGATTTTGTTGTCATGTAGCAACATTCAACGCACTGTATATTCTTTGTTTTTTTTGGTTTACGTGACGAAATATTACTTAACTTTTCGATTTTTTTCGTCTCATTCTAAATAACATGTCTGTCTCTTTCCAGCGAGCCTGCATTTGCGCCGCGCTACAACCACGACCCGCGCTCAGGCCGTGTCTCTGGCCAACTTGATCTACGACAGATTCTTGCAGTGCGACAGCCAGCATGCCCGCCGTCGTCTGCAGCGCCGCAGGTATGCATATAATATTCTAAACTAGCTTCTGCCAGTGGCTTCACTCGGGTTAAAGTAGGTTTCTCCATACAAACCTACCTAATCTTTGGACACCTATTTCATCCTCTTAGGGGCTGAATTTTGGATAATTCTACCTTAGCCGCCTACGTCATAAAAAGGAGCTTTGTGCAAAATTGTACGCTCCTAAAGTCTGGTTTTTAATCCCTGAGACTAAATTGACACAGGCAAATGTGAAACTTACAATAATAATGATGCCAGTTCTTTTGTATTAATAATAATAATAATAATAAACGGTAGTGCGGCGCAAACCGGTAGTGCTTGACACTAACGATCGCAGGGAAGTATGGCAGAGCAAAGAGCTTCACGGACGCTTTTTCCAGGCCCTTCATGGACCCGATGTTGACCTAGAGGCGTCCGTAGCCTGGCTACGTTTCGGTGACCTCTTTGGGGAAACCGAAGGTTTTGTTTGTGCAATTATGGACGAAGTTATCATGACTAATAACTACCGGAGATTTATTGTGAAGGACGGCACGGTTGACATCTGTCGGGCATGTCACCGTCCGGGAGAATCAATCCGTCACATAATCTCTGGTTGTCCTAGTCTAGCTAACGGAGAGTACTTGCATAGACACAACCTTGTAGCCAGGATTATCCATCAGCAACTAGCTCTAAAATACTCTCTTGTGGCATTGGAAGTGCCGTACTACAGGTATGTGCCCGACCCAGTTCTTGATAATGGCCATATCACATTGTACTGGGATCGGTCCATCATCACTGACAGGACTGTTGTGGCGAACAAACCTGATATAGTGGTGGTGGACCGAATCGAGAGGCGTGCAATCATTGTCGACATATCCGTTCCACATGACGAGAACCTTGTGAAAGCCGAGAAAGAAAAACAAAATAAGTATATTGACTTGGCTCGCGAGGTTGTCGACATGTGGGAAGTGGACTCGGCGATTATTGTACCGATAGTCGTGTCAGGGAATGGCTTAATAGCCAAGAGCCTCGATGAACACCTTAGGAGGCTCTCGTTAGGCGGCTGGATCAAGGGCTTGATTCAGAAAGCAGTACTTCTGGGCACGGCTCGCATAGTTAGGAAGTTCCTCTCTTTGCAGCTCTGACCGCCGGTAGCTTGGACCCTGTTCCCGATACCGGTGGGCTACTATTTTTTATATTTTTAAATGTTTTATTTTTTAATGAAATATTTAAAAATGTAATTTATATGTTTATCTGTAAATAAATAAAGAGATAATAATAATAATATCCTTTATTGTCAGGCATCTAAGGCCCATAGAAAAAATACACAAATAATCTTATAAAAATTATAAACTAATACATAATAAAATAAAGTAAACTATTGACAAATTTTTCACTATTGCACACGACTTGACGGCGTCGTGTTACACTGTGATGTCGGTATCGTTCCGCGAAATCGTCGAAACAAAACACCCTTCGGCCAAAACTCTCCTTTGAGGAAGGTCTCCAAAAGGTGAGTCGGCACCCGCACCACAAACGACTTAAAATTAGTGTTATGGCGCGACTCCAACTGCACCACTCTCAAAGACCGGTTCGTCTTCACTCGTACATATTCCACGATCTCCTCAACCTTCGTGGTATAATGTAGTCTCGACACATACAGCAGCGTCGTGGGTATTGCTGGACGCAGCAGCATGTTGGGTCCTGCCAGCGCGGTACCGCACTGGTTCTGACAAGTAGGCTTCTTTCTCTTCTTCTTCTCTACCTTTACGAAGCCATCCTCGTCGCTCTGCTTACCCCCATTCCTTTTACCTGCTGGTTGCGTTGTCTGCGACACAGCAGGTTTCTTCGCGGCAACAATAGCGGAGTAGGCACGTTTAGGGGTCGACGTACCTACACGCGTCACCACTTCGACCGGTGACGAAACAGCGACGGCAGCGGCGGGGCAAGATGCACCGCAAGCATTTTCAGCAGCGGGTGACGCACCGCAACTCGCCGACTCCAAACTGCGGATGGATGCATTTTGCGCCCCGCGGCGAATATTCGAGCTGGTGTTGTTAGGCGCCCTACTTTCCGACATAGCGTTGCGCAACAACTCTACTTCGGCACGCAGCGCACCTACGGTGGTATTTGATACCTCCAGCTTCGATTGTACCTCGATCAAGCTTGCTTTCAGGGATGTAATGTCCTTAAGCAACCTGGTGACATCAACGTGGTCGAACGTGACGGGAGGCAGTTTATGCAGATCCTTCGCCACGAAAGCGGGCACGTCGTCCGGGTCGGTGCTCTTCATCATTGTAATGATGTCCTGAACACTTTTCTGGCCGCCATCCCTCCGTCGGGATTGCATCTGGTCAACTTTCCCCAGCGCTTGGAATAGTAGCAGCTTGGCGCTGCTTATCTCCTCCTCGTTGTAGCTGGACTTGCAGATCTGCAGGATGCTGACCTCGTCCATGTAGTCGATGGCATGTTTGATGAATGCCAACACCTCGTTGGCTATGAGTGGTTGACTCATAGCGATGAGAAACAGGCAACGGCTACAGCCGCGCAACACGCGAATATAAAATTCGTTACGAGCAGCGCAAACACGTCCGTACTTGACCGCGCATTGCACTGCTATGATGTATTGTGACAAGTGGTACGACAAACGTAATGTCGTTTTAGTTCAGTATCTTCAGCTGTGCGTTGATATGTCATTCAGACAATTCCTCCTTTTACATATGCAGTACAATAAAGTCAGTGGTCCTGAAATATGACCAACTAGCTGTGGCCAGCAGCTTTGCCCTCTTGATAGGACATAGGCTATCTGTGCTGATTTCATGGAAATCCGTTTAGCAGCTCGAGCGTGTGGTGAAATAACCAAACATTTCAATAATGCAGAGGAGCAGAGACACAATGAAAAGCTTCTATGTTCTTCAATTACTATTTTGGTTTTTAGAAGGTCTTTTTACTATAATATTTCTTCATAAATGTTTTGACTTTTGGGACATCCCCAATCAATCTTCCTATTTTCTATATAAATAGAAGCTATTGTATATACATGCTACATATATAAAATGTTAAATCTATGTATGCAAGGTTTATAAACCAGAAATCTTACAAAGTATAAATACTTTGCCAGTTTGCAAGTTAATAAGAGTATGGCTTGTCAAGCTTAAGTGGCAATGGGCGGGGCACATTGCTCGGAAAACGGATGGGCGATGGGGACGAAAGGTTCTGGAGTGGCGGCCACGTACCAGAAGACGCAGCGTTGGGAGGCTTCCCACAAGGTGGACCAACGACCCGACGAGGGTCGCGGGAATCTGATGGATGCGAGACGCACAGGATCGGTCGTTGTGGCGACGCTTGGGGGACGCCTATGTCCAGTGAAAGTGTCAAACAATGATGGTGATAACATACCTGGGCATGTTAATAAACCTCGCGGCAGACGTGTACCGCGTGGGGTCGTAGTCGGGTCCCGGTGGGGAACACACAGAAGCGAGACGCACAGGATTGTTTGGTGTGATGAAGTTCGGGGGAGGCCTACGTCTAGTGAAAGTGTCAAACAATGATGGTGATGACATACCTGGGCATGACCTTTTCAGACGGTCTTTGCCCTATTTTACCTGACCCATTTTAGAAATATAAAGAGACAAATATGGGTCAGACAATAAGAAGCACTGACTGTATCCAAATGCTTTTTAGCAGTTGGCCAAGGAACCAACCTATCTAGCTCTAGTCTTTTACCAATTATGTTAGCCTTGACTTCCATTCCAATAAGATGAAACTGAAAGTTAATATTTTACATTGTGGTAATGGCTCCGACTTACGATCACACATTACTTTCTGTGTGCTTAATTTATTTGATCAGCAGGCTTACCCTTGTGTTCAATTCCGATCGGTCGACATTGGGATTGGAATGTGACAGTCGCCATTGGGATTGGAATGTGACATTCCGTACTAAATGGTTTAGCGCACGCTATGCCCAATTCCGATGTTTAGCGTAAGCTAAGTCCTATACCAATTTCACTAAGGTCACGCAATTTTAAACTAATTTGGCGCTAGCATCGAACTCAAGAAGTACGAATTGTCACAATCCCAATGTTGACCGATTGGGATTGAAAACAAGAGTAGCCTACCAGGACGGGGGCATCGGAAATCGGGTTACTCAGGAAATAACCTATTTATTTCATCACCACTGTTCTCAAAACGGCCAAGGAACACATAATGAGGAAACTGGCTTATCCTAGATTTCAATATAAGAAGCCCTGAGACATCAAGGTGTACAAAGTAAAGCTTGTATTATATCATAGTTTGCAACAATTTTTAGGGAGCAACAGCAGCAACAGATTGTTGCCCAAGAGCGCGCGCGTGCCGAGCGGGTCGCTGCTCAGCATATCGAGTATCTGATGCATCGCAATCATCACATTAATGACGTAAGTACTAACCAAAAGAATTCCGTTTACACTACTTTTTTGTCTAAGGTGGGATATCGTCGATATTACTTCTCCCGCTTTGGGCGGAGTGGTGGGCGTGTCGTCTTCTACCGACCAAAACCCACTCTTGTTCATGCTTTGGCCTAATTCTATTGTCCCGGGGTTCAACTCGGGCCCCAGTTGGCTTCGACTCTGTTGGGCACTGGTTATCACTACTAATAATCCGGCTCTTAAAATCTTCAGAGTGTTCGACGAATCTGCTTGATCTTTTCCTTGGAATCGGCTTCCAGACTAACCGAATTGAACTGAATCGTATCGATGCTTTTAAAGTCGTGAGTTTTGGAGTTACAGCTTTTGTAACTGACAACTGGTTGTTACTTAAAAACTCAGATTTTTAGCAACAAACAAAAACTATAAAGTTTTGCGAACATGATATTTGGTGCCTTACAGCTGTTACATGGTTTTATCGTTGCGCAATTTTTAATTATTTCTACTGAAAGTGAAAAACTAAGTAATAGCACTATTACTGTTTTCTGGTGTACACCAAAAAACACAATTTCCCG
Organism: Mythimna separata; assembly: GCA_030763345.1. Classification (NCBI taxonomy): domain Eukaryota; kingdom Metazoa; phylum Arthropoda; class Insecta; order Lepidoptera; family Noctuidae; genus Mythimna; species Mythimna separata. Next base: position 10,560,749 of record CM061167.1, on the reverse strand, counting down.
AAAATGGTCTCAACACTCTTTGTGATGGAGAGACATTATAGAGAGATTACCCAAGCAATTTGATTTTGCAATTAAGCACATCGCTTATTCTTAGATTAACTCTCAATATAAGGACCAAACGTCTCACGTAATATTACTGAAACACACTTTCCAATATACAAACAAAAGGATAATTAATAGTCATTCTCTACAACCTTAAAATCTTGAATGACCCCGGATAATGGAAGCAGGGACAGACAAAGAAGAATATATACATCCTTAAACCGGGGTTTTCCTTTGGCGTCCACTTGATAATCCTAACATTTGTTATCGGTGAATATCGTGATTTAACGATATAGAAATTGCACACTGTTTCACAAACTGTACAGTATAAATTAGATGTCACTGACTTCCATTTGATGGCTCATGTTTGATTTTATTTCAGGAGCACATGACTATCATCGTGCGTCTGCTCAGCAGTGCTCCATCGCAGGAGTCCTGGTTCAGCGCTTTCTTGCTGGCTGTTGTAAGTATTCTATATTTTTGTTTCTTATTACCATTATTTGTTCCTTCCATGTTGATAGGGGCCAGTCAAATGATACGTAAGCACTTACAACTCCTATGGTGCTTTTTGATAGTGATGCAGCCTTTACTTAGCTTATTTTTGATGACATGAGGATGGGGCGTTTATTTAGATAGTGATGATTACATCAGCCTGAAGTATATATTTTTACTGATGTTTGTTTTGTTTCTCTAGTTCTAGTTTTTTCTAGACTTCATACACTGTTCATAAATTATAACGAAACCAGAAGAATGATGTCTACGTAAGCGTGGAGGAGAGTTTTGCTTTCTTTTGTTGGCGAGAGGGAGAAGGTGGGTGTGGATATTTGCAAAAAATTTGCTTACGTAATGCTTGAACGGACCCAAAGTCTCCTTTAAGATCATTACAGCTCATCAAATCTAAGAAGTACCGTTTGACTGTTCTGACAGATAGGAGAATAGGGATCAAAGAAATCGAATACTAAAATTTTTTGATTCTTCAATGATTACGTTGATTAAATTTTCTTGTATTTTAGATTTTACTAGTAAATCTTAGGATACAGCAAGGTGAATTGTCAGAAATAGTGGTAAAAATCAGATTTTTATAAGAGAGTGATAATTTTTCGAGCTTATCACTTCCATCCTTACCTAACCGACGTTGTGAATGATTGATCTTGAGTTTCATAGTTCAAATAGAGGTGACATATTTTAATTTGACTGTAACCATTCATTTGGAACACAGCTCGTTATTAATTAGTTCAATTACTCGTATTTTTATATTCTAAATGGAAATACTTCGCGATATTTTATTTTGAGGTTTTCATAGGTTCTAAGATCCCATCTGTTGTTGACTTTTCTACTGCGGACGGTCAATTAAACAATTTGTTGACAGGCTCGTCACTTGTTCATCCCGGAGCCTCTGCAGTCGATGAACGGCGAGCCCGTTCTGATCCCACACGAGTTCATGCAGCTACGTGTGTTACTGCGCAACTACATACAGAACCTGACCACCCGAGCCAGCGCGGATTCTGCTGACAACTCGATTCTCGGAGTCACCGACTTCTTCGTAAACGAGTTCAGCGATTTCATTAATGAAATGGTATGTTAACATTCTATATTTTCTTTTTCTGGTTGTGTTTTTGTCTTTTTCTTTTTCCGCAATAAAAACCTTGCAGATTTCTTTTGCGACTGAGAGATTTGAGTTTTGAAACAACAAAATGAGTAAAAGAATAAACAAGAAATGATGTTTTCGCAATAAAGAAAATGATGAGTTTCAGAAAACCAAAAATATTTTGCAACTTCATAACAGGTAAGTCATAGTCAGAAATCATCAGTTACCAGCTGCAGGTAGGGGGATGCCCCATGCGCGATTGAAAAGAAAAACCAAGAATCCGATTCCTGACATCCTTTCTTCGAACACAACAGCCCCTAGCAGGCGAGAAAGCTTTCTTCGTAGCACACAGGTCATCATCCTTGACTCGATACCCAAAGAAAGAATAAGGCTTTGGGAAGAACATAACCTTCCAATATCTGACTTCTTGAAACCTCAAGAATGTCTCCCGCTTGGAAATGAATTGCAGTTTTATGGACTCGTCGGATATTCAATGTTAGCGCGGTGCTCCTGTTCAAAATATGAACCACACATTGGGGTGCCCCAAGGGCTCATAATTCTAGTTTGCCGTACTTGAGAAGATTTAATGAGTGCCACCGATGCTGCAGTTAATATAGCCGCCTACGGGGCCGAAACAATTTAACGAGGTTGCCATCGAATCGAAAAAAACATCAACATTCTTTTGAGTAAGGGCCTGTTTCACAATGTCTAAGTAGGCACTACTCACTGAATAAATTCAAAAATGGAACAGAATTTGTATGAAATTATCTGTCAAGTAAGATACTCGAAACTTAATCATAGGTGGTGAAACAGGCCCTAAGAATCGTTAGTAACAATACTAATAACATATTCCTAATATAGGTTAAGCCTTTGTCCTGCAATTGGACATTAACAGAGTAGTATTATAACTAATTGACATCCTTTATTGAAAAGGATGTTGAGGATCAGGCAAAATGGAGAAAGCCCAGTCGAGAGGCGGACCCTGGCAATAGCCGGGAGTAACGCCAGGTAGAAGGAAGGAAGGATTATAACTACTTTACTGGTAGTATTTTAATAAAAACTATCATCCTTTTGTGCCACCAAGTTAACTGAAATCTCAGCTCCTATACTCCGACATCAACATTTATAAAGCTTACCAATTGTCACCATTTTCTACACAGGATAATATCACTCCTCTTCGCGACGAATTCGACGCTTACTGCTCGATTCGTTCGCTGTTCCGCGCTCGGCTCCCGGTTCTGATCGGCGCCGTCATGTCCGAATCCATGGGCGACATGTACGCCGCACGATTCTACGCTATCTTCTCAAGGCTCTACACTGATTTCTGCACTCTGATCTCGCATTTGTGCGTTGAAGGACTCGACGGATTGCGTCAGCTTCACAAGACTTTCTTGGTAAGTGGTTTGTTAATTGAATTACATTTTTAGCAACTACACAGTAGGTTGTCCTATGTCCAGAAGTGGACGTCTTTCGGCTGAAATGATGATGATGACACAGTGGGTTCCAAAACAGGAGAAAACTGGACAGGTGGAAGAAATGACCTAGACTTGTTTTGAAGGTGTAAGCTGGTATCACAATAGAGTGTGTGACATGAAAAAGGGGAGTTCGATCTTTGGCCTACAGTATGACAACATACAGATTGCTTGGCAGTTGGCCCTTGGTTTTCAGTCTAACTGCCTCATAACCCAGATATTCTGCAACTTGGCTTCAGTTTTGGACACCGTGTACAGTTACAGTCCTGTTACAGTTTTGGTTTGTTTAAACCAATTAGCTGTCCCTTGTGGTTTCATCCAAATTTATTATTTGTGAGTTACAGAAATGAATAATATGTGATTGTTGTTTCTATAGGACCTCAGAATCCGCTACTTCGACGAATCCATTCAAGGAGTAGTGCTGGTTCTCGCCAATGAAAACTTGAACGCTATCATCAACACGCTGGGCTCACATTGCGCCCATATTCAGCAACATTTGCACCGTCGCCCCGGAGTATCAGTGCCCTCGGTAAGTATTTTGAAGATTTAACTGAACTGGGTACAGTTTCATACAACCTTTATAGCGGCTGTGAACACAGGGCGAGTTGTTGTGCAGTAAATTCATGTGTTGTATTGCACAGTGCATAAGAATAATAAGTTTATTATTATTTTTTAAGTATTTTGTATAATAAGTTTATTAACAATATCACAAAAAAATGAGTAAATAAGATGTTTAAAAAAATAAGTTAATATTAAAAATATTTCATAATTCTCATTTAAAAAGATAAATAACATAACAATACATACAGAACATAGAGTACTATAAACTTTGACAACTGTCACATGGATCATATTTCAGCCTCCCCCTCTTGAGGATGACGAGGAGCCGACTCCAATGGAAGTGTCACCAGCAGCTATACCAGCACCGGAAGAGGCAGTGTCTTCAGCTCCGGCCACTCCGGCCGCTGCTGTTAACGAGAATTCTCAGTGTAGTACCGTGTCGGCGGCGGAGGAGGCCGCGGGCGCCGCGCCCGTCGTGACGCAGGCCACCACGTCGGTGGCCGCCGCGCCCCTCGCCCGCCGCACCCACACCCTCACCTCCTTCACCGAACCCGGCTCGCCCGTCACCCCGCACAGTCGTGCTATGTGAGTTCTAAGGTACCCCTCAGACTAAAGATGTTTAATCGGCCGATAGCTTAGTACGATACTTCTCTTTGGCGTGTATTGCCAGTTTCTTGTTAACTTTCGAAAGGCCTTGATGCGAGTTTTTCACCTTTTTGAAATCGCTAGCTCACTCCCATACATGCTTTCCTTTTGAAAAGGCTTTTTTCATGACTCATTATTCACTACACAATTCATAGATTCACCTATTTACTCAGTTTCACATAAACCCATCAGTTTTTATCTACGACATTAGTTAGCTTAATTAAATTGATTAACATTACGCATCTAAATAGGCCGTCTGCTCATAAAAACACAACTAAACTATTGGCCGATTAAAGATTTATTCTCAACGAGGGGGCTTTATATAATAAGGGTCACCTGTAGATAGTTGCAAACTTTGCTTTGTTGAATATATTACTAATTTGTAACAATTATTTAGGAGTCCGAAGACGAGTGCACCTGTGACGCCCACTCACCACTCGAGTAGTGACCAAAACATACGATTCGTAAGTACAAGATTATGATCACATACGAAGTCAACAAGCGAAAACCATACACGTAAAACATAACTGTAGATAGCAATAACGTCCGTTCGAATCACCAAATTAGAATTTTAAATTCCAACTGTATTTAAATTGTTCAGAATAAATAATGCGCACCCACTTGAAGTCGGAAGAAGTTGGAACTGTTATATCGTGTTTACGTAATCGATTGATGTTGAAACGTGAAAGCGTTAAGTGTAATAGTGTGGTAATTGAGTCTTCCTCAATCGGCACATTTGTGTAGTTGGCGTTGCACATGCACTGCTTTAATGTGTGGTTGTACCGGGCGCTATGCAGGTACCTCCGTTGATGATTCTGCAGCACTGGGGCGAGGAGTGGGTGCCGGTGTTCACGCGCGACCATGAGAACCAGCGGAGCAACCCGGAGCCGCAGGAGCCCTATAGCGATGCCTACATCTCGGGCATGCCGTCGCGCAAGCGCCGCTGTCTGCGCCAGACCCGGCCACCCACCACGCTTAATGGATTCATGGAAGGTGAGTCACTCATTACTTTTTTACTAGGCCTCGGAATTAACAGTGTTAATTAGTTGTTTCTAGTTCAAGTAATTTCAAATTAAAACTGTGAATTGCTGTGTTGTCATTTATTTATGATGGAAATTGTAGTTATGTTTTTGTTAATCATGTTACCGTAGAACGCGATTAAATGAAAGGTTCAGATTTGACATATTTTTGACATTCCCATTAACAAGCAACACTATCAACCATGTTATTTAGTTTTACATCTGAATTAAGTATTTGAAATTAAAAGTTGGTATAATCTGTTTGTAAACATTGAAAATTTTTACGTTATTGTTGCCAACATTTTCAGGCTTTAAGCCTTTGGGGTAGTTTGACTGATATTTAATTTTTAACTTTAGTTTGTAAATTGGGTTCTGGGCTATATCAAATAGTAGGTTTCTTACACTTATTCGAAACAAAGGAAACGTAAATACGTTTTTTTCTTTTTACTAAGAGTATAATAGTCAATCTGCGTTGACGGTGAGTATAGAATATACAAGTCAATCTTCCTTGGCAGAGACTGTACGTGAGGCTGCCAACGAGCGGCCGGCCACAGTGCAGGCGCAGACACAGGACAACACGCCCATGCGCATGGCGTTCCGCGAGTACATGCGCAACTACGTGCGCGAGCGCGCCGCCAACTCCACCGACTACGACCCCACGCGGTACACGTCTGCCGCCAGGTTTATTAATATGCCCAGGTATGTAACCCACAGCATTCTTTGACACTTTCACTGGACATAGGCCTTCCACAAACGTCATTACTTCGACCGATCCTGTGCGATTACGACCCTTCGCGGTATACGTCTGCCGCCAGGTTTATTAACATGCCCAGGTATGTCACCAACAGCATTCTTTGATACTTTCTCTGGACATAAGCCTCCTCCACATCGACCAATCCTGTGCGTCTCGCTTCCCCGCTGCAAGACAACTCCTCGATCGATCCTCTTTGTGTCTAATCCAGCGGATTCTTCTACAAATGCTGCAGCTTGGTAGCTTCCAAGCATTTGAAGAGGAATCCGCTTACCATTTGTACAAACACTACGCGTTCGCCACTCCAGAACCTTAAAATAATAAATTGAAAATGTATCAGTAGGGTATCGCCCACTAACCATCTCCCATGATACTTGACGTAACAGTTTATTCTATTTTGCTTGGTGAACGAGATGTATGGTGGCGTTACACTTTTTTCTTGTGTATTATAAAAACAAAATCTAGGCATTATCACTTTCAGCTAATTGTAGTGATGCTAAGACATAGCGGTGATTGTTCAGTTAATTTTTATCAGGCATTAGCTTAGGATTAACATTTTCCTTCTAGCTTACCCAAAAGATCTTCAATCTTAAAAATAACACCAAAGATCCAAATTCAAGATAATTCATGGAGAAGGATTTTCCTATTTGCCATTTTAGTTTGAATAAAAGTAATGAAAGGAGAAGTAATAACGCAAAGGTCATATAATTAATACCTTACCATATTTATAACTGTTATTTACTGACATTTTTCAATAAATTCCAGGACAAACAGCGTACCGCAGCCGCAGGAGAACGGCAATGGGCCACCACAGGAAGAGGAGTGAATCGTATCGTAAGCCACTATATTCGGCTCACAAGTAGCTTCGCTTTATAGTTTACGGTGTTCTATTACAGCTTGCAGTTAGGGTTCATAGTTTCAAATGGTCTCTCAATGTTTAATATATTCATGCAGATAATAGGAAAACTAAATATTGTACAGTAGAAACCCAACTATCCCGACCTGGTTAAATGAATTCGCGATTATCCAGGTGTGTACAAGTTTTAAGCTCAATTTTATACTTAAGTTTCAAGAGTATAACAGACAAAAATTTACAGACTTGGACTCAAATCTTTGAAATAAATATAATGGCAAATCCGATGATATGCCATCCGTTTGCTGCATGCCGTTAAAATACCCCACTGGAGCCAATAGAAAAATAATTAAAAAGTATTTATGTAAAGTTATTTAGTACGCAACGAAAGGCCAAATGATGTAAGTTTCCAATTGGTTCGGATGATCGGGTCTCTACTGTAATATTCAATACACAATGTAGAATTATTTTTTTTCGGAATGTTTACACTCTTAATGTTGTAGTAAAAATAATTTTAAAGATTTAAGTAATCAGTATAATGAAGTAGTAACAATAAATTGTTAGGAATGTAATAATCGCCTAAGTAAGCGAGTTATCATAAATGTATTTGATTAATGATCTATAAATCATAGACTTTTACAGCTATTCTGTGTTTTGTTTTAATAATGATCAATATTTATTTTAAAATGAGACCTCCAGGGCGATACACCTGTGGAATCTCGGCCAAATATAAAATTTGTTAATAAATGACCACGGAGCGGTCATATCCATAACATCTGGAGGGTTATTGCTACGAAAGAACCCATTTGCAGCTTAACTTTTATGTTATCACTGCATGAGACATATTTATATTTATTTATCATTATACATTATATATATATATTATATGTATATTATACCAACAGATTTATTTAGAAATATATTTTTTCCTGAATATTTACAGTTTTCAGTGTTTATTATAATAATAATTACCCATATATACTTAATCCTGTAAATGTCTAAGTACAGTTTTTCTCTGGTTTCGGTGTGATGATATCCGTTTAACATAAATGTATACAGATAGCAGCATTTTATTATAATACTTAATAATTATATTCAATAGTCTTAATCCGTTAATGTTTTCAGATATTCTCGGTGTTTATTACAATATCATATCGTTATAATCACACTATACCATAGATGTAAACGTTAGTGTATTCTGGGTTTAAAATAATTCTGTATGTTCGAAGATGTCTGTCTATTCTGATAATATTAATGAATGTTTACATTGTTCGCGTCGTGTGAAGTTGTCGCCCTGATGTTGGTTATAAATGATTATGTTGTGTAAATCTAATACGGAAAGAAGAAATATAGTCCCATAGAGATTAATAAACCATCCAACCGATGTGTAACCAAACCGGTTTAATTTTAAGCAATGCATAAAAAATATGCAATGATCCTTTTCTCCAACAAGTAGGTTTAATATATTTCTTGTTTTAGTATACTCGCAAACACCGCCGGGTTTCGGCTAGTCTAGTACTAAAGCTGCCCGCAATACCAGGACTCAGACCGGTCAACTTAACATGACGTGAACCACAATTGTTAGTAGCATTGAGTTAAAAAAAAAAGAAATAATACCTAATGGACAAATTCAATATAGTGATGTAACAGAGGTCGTTTAGCGTAGGCGGAGGAGGGAGCGGTCGTGCAGAGCTTGACCTCTTGAACATAGATAAAGGAGTAGGTAGAAAAAAATATTTTAATAACACTTTTTCTAAGACAAATTCAACGTATTGGTAATAAATGTCACAAGTTTTTCGGATTTGTCACTTTTTAGGTGATTTCTTAATTGTTAGTTAGATCTTCGCTTAGTAGAGCTACAATGTAACTCCGCTAAAAACTTGCGGAGGCGGAGATCCATTACAGACCTTATTCAAACAGTTAGTATCGGTGTTTATTGTTATAATAAGAACTATTAGGCTCAGTTCCTGAAACGAAAATTGTTGCAAAAGTAATGTGACAAGTAGTCAAGCAAATAATTGTCTGTTGACAATTCATTTAGGGACGATTTTTCTATAGTTGGATAACTTTTAATTTAGGAATAAAAATGGCGATTTGACAGTTTTTATTCGTCTGATAAAAGATATCGGACCATTGAAAAATCGGCCCTTAACCAGTAGCTATGAAGCAATCACTGCGCGTTTGATCATTTGTCATATTACTAATTTAGTGATAATTTTTGTTTGAGAAACTGAGGTATAAATGTGTATACTATAGGTACTTAACTCTGTGTTTAATCTGGTAATTATAATCGATAATGTCTACAGTTTTTAACCATGTTTGTGTCCCATAGTAAATAATTGAATGTCATTCATGTTTAGTGGCACCGAATATCCGTAATGTTGGGTAACTTTGACCCTGAGGTATAACTTTGGCCCAAGCTAGGTAAACCAATAGAAAAAGAGTAAATACAGAGTGTACTACAATACCCATTATACTCAAATAATGGGTTTTGGTTTATAAAAACCGGTCTTTGTATTTACTGTGTAGAGTGCGTCTAATGAAAGCGCGACCTGGAGTACTTTTTAAAATTTAATGGGCAACATTATTCAGCCGCAATTGTAGGAAATAAAAAAAAATTAAGTGTCAAGATATGATTCTCCTACTAATTAGTAACACCACATACAATTTTTTTGGATTCAACCTCTTTTTCTTAGGTCGCGCTTTCATTAGACGGACTATAACTTTGGCCCAAGGTTATGAACTGTGCTCGGAATACCGGTCTCTGTGCTTACTGTATTTCTATTGGTTAGCTTGGGCCAAAGTTATACCATAGGGTCAAAGTAACCCAACTTTACCGATCCATCAAGATTCGCGTCCGCCTTTCAGTAGCTAAACATTATTTTAAACTATTACTCGCTTATTAGCGTTAATTCTTCATAATTTGTGATGTCGACGAATGAATTCTACCTGAAGTGTCGTCGACGGAGATTTGATGTGAATAATGATGTCAAATTTGTTACATTTTACATTTCATTCAATGACCCCACCGAATGAAGGATGATTTACATCTAGTTTAACGTAAAATTCAGCTCGCGAAAATGATTTAGGGCGGATTTTTAAAGATTTCTAAATAAGGAGAGAAAGAAGAATAGAAATTTGATATTCTTTAAAATACAGATTAATTGTGGTTTGCCAAGTTTTGTATGAAATATTTTAAACCGGACAAAATGTGCCGTCAGCTAAAGTTAACGAGCCAAAAAATATTGTTACTGAACTTGCTGACCATACTTCTGATGTGGTTACAATTTTATTTATGTAAACTTTAATGTAAACGCATACTTGTTGATTGAGGATGTGTCCGCCATGCCTCGTACTTTTCAATGATTTTTTGTTACAAATCAATTATTTTTTTATTTAAAACCTTAAAGCATGGTTAGTGGAAAGAGTTTTTTTAATTGTTATAAACTAGTGCTTGACTGCGATCCCACCTGATGGTAATCAGTGATGCAATAGTTGAAGTTCGGGTCAATGCATTCAATAAAACAATTTTATTAAAAAAAAAAAACAATTTGCTCAATGATATTTATTCGGTGGGGCTATGAACTTGTTTTTAAAGCACTATTTATAAGTTCTTCATGAACATTGCAATAGAGATCCTTTTTATTTTATCATTACGACAATTGTGTAGAAGAGATTCATTTTATGAAGTAATCATTGAAATATTTACCTACTATACTATAAAATAAATAATAGAATCGCTAGGCTTCCTTCGCTTCTGGCGTGGGCGTCGCCAAACGTACACGCTGCACTAACGCAGCGTAAACGTCGCGTATTCTGTTTAACGCACTCAAATTCGATGCTATCTCTTCAACGCAACGTCTAGATGCGAAGGCAGCTTTATCGGTTATTACATGTGTAGTAATTTCTGGAACTAATAAAGAAAAAAAATAATTATAGTTTTATTTCAATTTCCTGAATAATTCCTTCCTGAAGATATGACGCTGGAGCAACAGGCTATCACAAGCATTTTCTATTTAGCTCAATCACATTGTCTGGCGGTCTAGCATTTAAAGATTTGTCATCAAAACTTAAATTCGATATTTATTTCACAATTAACAGAAATGAATAATTTAGTAAGATCTTTGTAGGTTAAAGGAGAATCAGTGGTATGAAACCGCTATTTAACCTATCGGTCGGGGATTCATGAATTAATATAATAGAATAGAATAGTCTTTTATTTGACACAACACAAAACACACGAAAGCATAATTATCTATACTAATATTATAAAGAGGTAAACATTTGTAAGTTTGTATGTAGGGGGTAATCTCTGGAACTACTGGTCCGATTTGCAAAATTTTTTCAGTGTTAGATGGCCCATTTATCGAGGAATGCTATAGGCTATATACCATCGCTACGACCCACGGGAGCGGAGCAGTAACGAAAAATGCGGGTGAAACCGCAGGGGACAGCTAGTTAAATTATAAAAAAGTGTTTAGGCACTTACACGAATGAAAACAAACAACACACAGAAAAAAAAATACTAAAAGTTTGTGTTTTTTGGAGTTTTTGTTTAAACTGTATTATTACTTTTTGGTGCACAATTAAGTTTATTTTGTTCTATAAGAAATTTAATTCCCACTCATAGAGAGGAGGCCTGAGTCCCAGCAGTGGGAACAAGACCGATAATGCTAGTAATTTGATGCTGTAATATTGTCTGACTCAAAAGTTAGATCTTGTGTCTGTAGATGTCGAATTTGTTTGGAGGAAACGCCTCGGTGTCACCATTGTGTGGATCGCCCGGAGGACCCGGTGAAGCATACGGTGGGAGTGTGTCCCGTTTGGGTGGAGTACCGCCATGTCCTCGTGGGGGAGATCCCAGTTTACAGGCCATTGTCCGGAGCGAGGAGGAAAGGCAGGCGGACGCCTACTTTTGTGAAGCAATAATGCTGACGAAGGAGACGCCACGGCAATACGCGCGAGGAATAGCCCTGACACCCCGGATGCAGGGATCCGTAGGCGCAGGTTTGCGGATGAGGACTTGAATTGAATCGGGCTCGCCGGATTCGTCGCGGGCTCTACCTAAGTGTTCCACGCCGCAAAAAAACCTGTTGCAAGCATTCGGAGCATTCCATAGGAGCCAATGAGCTGAAATTAGCCGGAGCAATTAACTCACCATTAGACTCGGTTCTCTTATAAGAAGGTTTCGATTCTCAACAGACTATCCGTTAGGTGAAACTAAAGTGAAATGTAATTTTTAATATTGAGATATGCTTTCAGATTATAATGTTATAAAAACAATCTGCATTACACGAATTATTGTTTAATTTAAAGTTAAAGAGTTTGTTTTACATATCGTATAGCTGCCATCTAGTTAGAAAAATCCCAAGATACTGAGATCGACCTGAAAATTTAAAATTGATTTCCAGCGATAGGCCGAAACATCTTGGCCAAATGTTTTTGCAGAAACTTGTCAATGGAGAAGTTGATTGTTCAGAGTTAAGTCAAAAGCACTAATAAATATCACCACTAAGAACCTTTTTTTTATGTGGAACGTCTACTCCGTCGACATTCTACATAAAAAAAAAACTTGAAACAATAAAATAAGAGAAAATAACCGATATCACTACAAAAAAAAACCAGCAAGTGCAAGGCACACAGCGGCGTAGCTAGCTCTAAAAAGGTTTTGAATAAACATTTTCGAAGGGTTTTTTTACAAAACGGGTCCTACTAGGTACCTACTAGCATAGAAATAGCACCTTGAGACAGCTCAACGGACTCGTGATAGGGCGTAGGTACAAAGGAGAATAATTATGCTCATTTACTGCAGCATTTTTTTCTAAGATCCGAGGGCTCCGAATCATTGATACGACTGATGCAGCGGTAGCTACGCCTTTATTTTATATGAAAATAGTTCAGTCCCCCCATTGAACCTAAAAACGTTTGTGACGTAACTACAAAACAGTTTTCAGATTTTTTCCTACACTTGTGCTATAAGATCTTGATCCATCCTAGAATCCTGAAATTTGGTATCATAACTAACTAGGTCTTATAGCACAAATATCGGAAAACAGTCTAAAAACTGAAAATTTTAAATAACGTAAAAAAAAATGAAATATCTTCAAAACTCGATTCGAGAATATAAATGTTTTCATAGGTAAGTTGGTACGGAACCCTCAGTGCGCCACTCCGACTCACACTTGCCCGGTTTTATCCTTTTGAGGGACGGAACCCTAAAACCTATTGTTTTTAGGCGGTAAAGGTTTAAAAGACCAAATCTAGTTTACATATGGATAGGGCGGCCCACAGACGTGGATTGCTTAGGGCATCAAGTAGTGTTAATCCGTGACTGGATAAAAGGAAAAAAACGGGGCCTTAAAAACTGTTCAACCAGTTTAGCCGTGCTTAAATGATGATCCGTCATATCTATGACAATTGATAGGTACTTGTATAGCTAGGTCCCAGCGATGCATATAAATCATTCATCAAAATAGAGTTGATTCGATGACACTCTCTAGGCCCTAGAGAGTGTCATCGAATCAACTCTATTCGAACTCGATTTTGATTCCCTAGAGTCTAGGGAATCAAAATCTATGAATTTTGTACGTCCCGTTGGGTCTAATAGAAGAAGTGAAGTGAAGCGTAGGATTACTTTTTCATCATCATCTACCTTGCCTTTTCCCAACTATAGGGTTTGGCTTCCAGTCAAGCCGGATTTAGCTGAATAGACCAGTATTTTACGAGGAGCGGCTGGCTACCAGACCTCCATAACCCATTAACTGGAGAAACATGGTACTTCATGGCAAGACGAGACAGATTTAGGTAGGTGGGTACTATCCGTAACGAGTGCTAAAGATCTACAAATGACAGCCGGGACCTACGACTTAACGTGCTTTCCGAGGCACGAAGGAAACTCGATATGTTAAGATGGTCACCCATTATCAGACCAACCTTGGCAAGCGTTGCTTAAACTTGAAGATCGACCTGTGCAGCTGTTATTATCTAGCCACGAGCTCCGAGGATTACTTTTTCAATTCGGAAAAATCTTTGAGACTCGATTCGGGAATGTAACTTTTTACATAAATTAGCTTAGATATACGGAACCCTCAGTCAGTGTGCGAGTCCGACTCACATTTGCTCACTTTTTTGGTGTGTTCATATTTGTTAGGCAGGTTTATATAAAAGGAAATTAAATTGCACCCGTAGGTTCAAATCTGGGTCGGGTCGCTTGTGATATATAATTGCAGGCAGGGATTTCATTAGATTAGAGGTAGACGGAATACGGTATGTCTGCAGTGAAACAGAGGGAGTTCTGATTGCGCTTGTTACAAATTTAATTGAACCTGGCGCCCCTTCCGTTTTCATATTTGGGTAAGTTGCTAATTAACCGACGGCTCTGTGAGCGCAGTTGTTGAGGGATTGGTTGCTGCGCTGCGGGTCGCGGTTACGATTCCCGCACGGAATATTTGTATGGCCTACAAATAGGTGTTCCAGGTTTTAGGTGTCTTGTGTACGAGTATGTGCGTTTATATATTTGTAAACGTAACCACGATATTGATTTTTTTCTGTATTGTGGTTACTTTGACTTTGAACTTTTGTATGCATTAAGAGTTAATAGTTATTTATTAATAGATATCGAAGTGATTTTTAGACTGGCAAAATGAAATAAAAACCATCAATATTTGCGATGTTAAAAAGTTATTTCCTAATGTCTGCTTCAGCTGAAAAGACATATGAACTGCTGAAACTGGAACGGTTAAACGTAACATCCGGAAGGTAACCGGTTGATAAGCGGATGCTACAGTCATTGAACCAATAATACACGAGTAAACATACACGGGTAATCATACAAGGATAATCATACGACATAGCAACAGCGTATCGACGGTGTTGATACCGTCTAGTGGGCATAGTAGTGTGTGTCGTGATTATCTCCATGCTTGATGCCTGCACACGATCATAGTATGGTCTAGTCTGTCTTAAAAGTCAAGTGATGTGGGTAACTATTAGGATTTAGCATTATCGGCCTTATAATGTTCCCACTGCTAGGTCTCAGGCCTCCTCTCTAGGAGAGGGATAATATTATTAGATAGGCTTGGATTACCCTATCTAATAATATTAGGAATCTGATTTAGGCGACACTGCACTGGTTGAATCACGTCAAGCAAGGTTGATTAAAGGTTATGATCGTTGAGCTACCTTGGTTAAAAACCGGCTAAATGCGTACCGTCCATAGCAAAAGTCACGTTTGTGGCACGGGAGCCCACTTCAATATTTATTTTATTAATTTCATTCATCTAGCTATCACTCATGAATCATGAGTCTGGGTGACAGACACACAAACAGACACATGGACGGACAGCAAAGTTTTAATAGTAATAAATAAGGTCCTATATTACAATTTGAGTACGGTCCTATAAAAACGAACTTAAATCATGGCTATAGAGGATATAATAGTATGTATCACATTAGGTACAGATTGCTACTAATCGTAGCTCATTTGAATTTTTCAGAGAGCCTAATTGTAGCTTATTACCATCTTGTTAAAAAGCGGTGATTTGATTTCATGTAAAGCGCTTGTAAATTTTACCTAGGTAGATACTTAGGTAGGTATATTTTTTACCTAATGATACTTAGATTACAAATGTCTCGGTTCTTTATAGAGTATACTGATATTTGAGAGTAGCTCACTTACCTACTTAGTACTTAGCGGCATTGTTCATGTAAAAGTTTATTCTCCATATAAACTTTGGTGCTGACTTTAGTGCTAGTCATGTTGGCATAGGCTCGTCTACGCCACAAAAGAAATCATGTTCAACATTAGTAGTTTGGGCTATACGTTGATATATATGTACTAGTAAGTCAGTCAATTTCTCCTTTAATACACCATATAAACTTTGGACCCCCATTTCATCTCTTTAGGGGGCCAATTGAAAAATCACATGTGTTCATTCTTCTTATTCTTAGTGCTCATCTATGTCATAAAAAGAAACCAAACACAAAATTTCACGCTCCTAGCCTCAGTAGGCCTCAGTAGTTTGGGCAGTCAGTCAGTTTCTCCATTTTTTTAAATAGCCTAATTTGTGTCCCACTGCTGGTCAAAGGCCTCCCCTTTCTCCTTTCAAACTTCTCAATTTAGGGCGATCTCTGGCCAAGTTTGCCTCGTGAACATGATTAGATCGTCACACCACTTTCGCCGTGGTCGACCCTGACGGCGTCGACCACCCTCCGTTTCTCCTTTTATATATGTATATTTGTATAATTATATTATAGTTGAATTAGTCAGCTTGCCGTCCGGCAGTCCGGTAATCATCCCGACTGAGCCCAAGTCATCAACGGCGCGTACCTACTGTTCCACACGAACCTCAAAGAGATGTCTTCACAATCGTAGCAGGGTCAAAGCCTCTAGGGCCATGGGCTGGCTTCCAAAACAAAAACCTGGGACCCTGGAACGAAGGTAAAGTAGGAACAAAGGAGTGGGTTTGAGTCAGTAAAAGCCTGCCACGCCTCCCACTCCAAAGACATTCTGATAATTTGCCATCTAATAAAAACAAGAATAAGTTAGCTGATCGACTTGCCACCTTCTGTTTTTGCAATTGACGTCATCACCGTTATTATAATGATTCCACTCAATGCTTTCTCAAACTATTTAACAAGGCGAACTTACAGAGATACCTACAACTTTTCCATTCTGACACAATTTACATTTTCATCGATGCGCGAACGAGAAGTTTCCGCTCAGTGCTCACATATCAATTTATTTACAATTGTCACAGTATGTCTTCTATATAGAATTCACTTGTGTGAGTTGTGAGTTTAATCCGTCGTCTTTG
This sequence comes from Mythimna separata, assembly GCA_030763345.1. Taxonomy (NCBI): domain Eukaryota; kingdom Metazoa; phylum Arthropoda; class Insecta; order Lepidoptera; family Noctuidae; genus Mythimna; species Mythimna separata. The sequence continues at coordinate 10,544,003 of CM061167.1, read as the reverse complement.
GATTTCTTGGGTTCCATACTTCAAAAGGAAAAAATAGAACCTTTATGGGATCACTCTGTTGTCCGTCTGTGTGTCTGTCTGTCTGTCAAGATTCTTTATCTCGAGAACGCGTGGATATATCGAGTTGAAATTAAAACTATATAGGTATTTAGGTCTGTGATCCCTTAAAGCTGTGAAAAATCAAACTTGGCATAAAGCAGGGTCTTATAACACAGGTAGGTATAGGAATAAATCTAATATAGGAAGGATTAAATATAAAATTATCTAGCTAATCCATTGAAAATCGTATCGTTTTTCATTTGGGTTTTATTTAATGGCGAGATGAGCTATACGAAATGTTATAATCCTAGTTACACACATCATCACAATCTGGGGATATGTTAGTACAGTTGTTCCAGTTTGATCGCTAATTAGCGCCTCGTACTTCATTTGTAAATTCAAAATAATTTAACTGCCTAGCTGCAGAGGTAGGATCCGTGGGTATCCTTTCGACGTTGATTTATTTTAAAAGTTGCTCTTGTCTTGATGGTAAGTCCCGGTAGCGAGACTAAAATCTCGATAATATGACAACGTTGACTGGTGCAATAATGTCTCAGCAATATTTTTAGGGTTCCGCACCCAAAGGATAAAACGGGAACAACTCCATTGTCCGTCCGTTTGTCTATCCGTCTGTAACCACTCTGTTTCTTATGAATGGTTTCTAGACAGTTGAAATTTTCACAGATGATGTATTTCTTTTGCCGTTATAACAACAAATACGTATTAAAGTAGATATTTAAGTAGGGCTCCCATACTACAAACGTCACTTTTTTGGCGTTTTTTGGTACAGACGGTACAGGACATTTCGTACGCGAGTTCGACTAGCACGTGGCCAGTTTTTTTCTAGATCGTGCTCGCCACCAACATGCCTGTTGCTCTCAAGTTCTCAAGATCTCTGTTCTGACCAAATGCTGGCATTTCATGGCATAGGAAAAACCAACAGCCTATGAATTCAATGGTCAAAATTGTGAGCAAATTACCATTCCGACTATCACAAGTTTGTCTTTGTCGAAATAAAGTTAATATAATTTTAACACTTATTCCATTTTCTATTTAAAATTATAATACAGCACAAAGTGAAAGTTAAATGTATCTGATTTTTTTCAAGTGAAGTTTAGAGGCTGTTTTACATAATAGTAAATTGATTCCTAGTGATGGTTTGATTTTATGATAATAATTATGTCAATAGTTCCTTTTCTAATAGATTAGTTGTTTTTAGGGTTCAGTACATCAAAAGAAAAAAACGGAACCCTTATACGATCACAGAACACTTTATCTTGGGAACGCGGGGAGGAATCAAGTTGAAATTAAAACCATATTCTGAAGTCTGGGGTCCGGTGAAGCAGAGCAAAAATCAAACTTGTAAGTAAAAAAAAAAAATGTCCGTTTATGTTGCTAAAAACGTACTTTTCAACACTCTCAATGGTATAAAAATTCATAGGCACGTTCCCCGTTACCTATTACATACCTACGTACGTATTCCCGTTGACCTAGAATCCTGAAATTTAGCATAAAGCTCAGGTCGCATGGTACATATATAGGAAAACTTTGACTGTTATCATAGGTAAGTTGGTATGGAACCCTTAGTGCGCGTCTGACTCACACTTGCCTGGTTTTTTTATACAATTCTTAAATATTTTATTTATTTAGGATGATATTATCTTAAAATACTTTTAAAATCCTCCATGAAAAAAGTGCCAACTGTCAGTTACTGCCTCATTGATAATAATATGAACGCGAAATTCTGCATAAGGCTTCTTTTTATGATGTAGGCCAGTAAAAAGAAGGGATTTTTTGGAAATGTAAATTATATGGGTGAAACTTCTTTGGCAGTCGTTACGGATGGTCAGAAGTCAGTAAATCTTACTCCAGTCTTGCCATGAAGTACCGTGTTTCCCCAGTTAATGGGTTGTGGAGGTATTTTAAGCAGCCGATCCACGTAAAAAACTAGTATTCAGCTAAATCCGGCTTCACTGGAAGCCGACGCCAATATAGTTGGGAAAAGGCTAGGTAGGTAGATGAAACTTATAAAGGTGAAACCGGTTTTCAAAGATTGTATGGAGAAACCTACTTTCACGCGAGCGAAGTCATTGGCAGAAGTTAGTAGACAATAAACCAATTCATTTGATGGCACGGTTGACGCAGCGGTTGAGCTATTGGCTGCTGCGCCGCGCGTTTCGGCGAACAAATATTTGTATGACTTACAGCGGCCTACAGGGTTTGGATGCTTTATGTATGTGAGTTCTAACATAACAAACACACCTCCATCCTGAAAGCTGTATATTCAGAATCAGTTACCAAATCAGTTATTATTGAGACAGGTATTTTTTGTTGCAAAATAATAATTAGGAATTGTTTTAGGTTAAAAATACCAATGAAAAAAAATACATGAACTAATGCTTGACTGCGATCTCAGCTAAGCAGGTAAGCAAAAAGAGAAACTGCCTGACGGAAATTAACGTGAAATTCTCCATAAGGCTTCTTTTTATGACGTGGGCGAGGATAAAAACGGATTTTTTTGAAAATCCAACTTATAAGGGTGAAACGGATTTTCAAAGATTGTATGGAGAAACCTATTTTCACGCGAGCGAAGCCGCTGGTAGAAACTAGTGGACAATAAACCAATTCATTTGATGGCACGGTTGACGCAGTGGTTGAGCCATTGGCTGCTGCGCCGCGTTTCGGCGAACAAATATTTGTATGACCCACAGTGGCCTGTGGTTTGGGTGTTTTATGTATGTGAGTTTCCATGTTTGAGAACGCACCCACGATTCACGAGTAATTTCTACTGTAGGGCAACGTATCTATAATAGTAGATTATGTGACTAGGGAATAAAGCAGTGTCTTTAAGCGAGGGCGGTATGTTGAATTCCGAACAAAACGAAGGTTGCTAAGTTTTAATCCCGAACGTCAGTGAGGGTAGCTATATAAATAGCCCCCTGTGCATCGCAAGGGAGTCAATAGAGAAACCTGAGTGAAATTGGGACTTACTTGCTTTAAGTGCAGGTTACATAACACATAATAGGACCATTATCGAGCAGGTGGTGTAAATAAAATTATGTGATCATGACACTGAATTCTGAATAGATTCTATTTTCATATTTCATCTCATTTTAGGTTAATAGGTCAGTAATCTGTTTCTGTGGTTTACTCAATCATCCTATAGCTAAGTAATTGATACCTGTAATAATCATGACGCAGTGTATGTAGCTACCCGCGGAGGTCAGCCGTGTGAAATCGGTGCCCAGGTGTTGTTTACGATTTATTTAACGCGTTCACACAATGCAGTTCAAAGCTATCCTTACTTCAACAAAGTCGAGTTGACATTTACGCTTTGAAACTGTAACACCAAGGTTAAATAGCCACAATATTTACTTCTGTGTTGACTTTTAATGTAGGTCATCAATCACAAACGTTTCGATGGTCCCTACGTAAAGTATCGAATCAAAAAAATAGCACTTTTTTATTGTTACTGTTTTGAGCTCTTTTTAAAGGATATTTTATAATACAACTTCGTTTCCCGATAGTTAGAGACCTAATTTTTATAAAGATTTAATCACCCGTGACAAAATTATGCAAAAACAAACTTTAAATCGCTCTCTTGCAAAGTAGTGATTTTCAGTTTCGATACTTTACCTAGGGACCATCGGTTTGTCCCACAAGGTCTATCAGAATTTGCGGTTTAGGTGTGCACTGTGGTGTGCACTAAAGCTAGGTACTCGTCTCTAGAAGTACTTATATGTACTGGTTTCTTTTTCAATGTACCTCTACACCTTTGAAGAAATATGCAGAAAAAAGGGTCCGTGCCAGCCTAAAGTTTTCAGCAAATTTTTGATTGATCATCGTCCGCACACACCTACGATGGCTGGAAATCGGGGTCGGAATCTTGCTGGCGTGGGGCGTGAGGATGTCTGACAGAGCTAGGCTGTTAATTTATTGGCGAATTACACTTGTGTGGTGCGACATGAACAAAACCCTTACAGCTTGGGCTTCGGAAAATAAGTTACTAAATTATGGTTAACATTATCATAATGCAGTTATTTCTATTGATAGGTTTATTTTTATAAAACTTCTTTTTATAATGTTAATGTGAGAACACTGTAGACACCGTGGATTCATACTCGTATCATAGATTACAATTATGTTTTGTTTTTTTATTATGTTTTTGGCTACAAAGTTGACGGGTCTACATATCTATTAATATTGTAATATGAAAATATTGTAAAAGTATTCATCTTTTTATAAGGGTATCCATGGGGTTTCTTGCCGGCTCTTCGCCGTAGGAAACGACCAGCACGTAGCAGCTCGTAGCGCCCTGCTACGTCATTCTGTAGCACAGTCACCACAGTCATTCTTTTCCCTTTTAGGTTTGCAAAGGGTACTGTTTTGCATTAAAGCGAGGAGCTCGTGGCTAGATAATAACAGCCGGACAGGTCGATCTTCCAGGTTAAGCAACGCTTGCCAAGGTTGGTCTGTGGATGGGTGAACATCTTAACATAACGAGTTTCCTCCGTGCCTCGGAAAGCACGTTAAGCTGTAGGTCCCGGCTGTCATTTGTAGATCTTTGGCAGTCGTTACGGATAGTCAAAAGCTAGTAAATCTGACTCCAGTCTTGCCATGAAGTACCGTGTTACTCCAGTTAAGGGGTTGTGGAGGTCTGGTAGGCAGCCGCTCCTCGTAAAATACTGGTATTCAGTTAAATCCGGCTTGACTGGAAGCCGACCCCAATATAGTTGGGAAAAGGCTAGGCAGATGATGATGATGACTGTTTTGTATTAAAGCAGGTCCTTTGATTTTATAAAAAGTTAAAATGATTAGTTTATTATAAAAAAAACCCATCAATATAATTAATATAATAAACTATAATATCGGATATATTGGAGCCCGATATAATGTAACCTATGTTCTTTCTTCTGATTTAAGCTTGCGGAACGGAGTGTAAAGTCCGTTGAAAAAAGAGAATTCTCCGACAAGGCGGATATTATGTTTCCTGGGCAACAGCCAATAGCCCAGTAGATGAATTCGGGTTGTTGTATCTCAATACTTTATTGCACTTAATACTTTATTTCTATTCAAATCGCGCGGAGAACTGGGCGCGATTCAGGTTTCGTAGTTCTTATGTAACGTCCTAGATGGCGCTACAAGTGGTTTATCAGTGAAAGCGTAACAGAATTACTTTCACAATTATAATGTTAGTATGGATTAAAAAGCTTCTGTATCTTACCTGACACATGAAGCAAACTGCAATTAATCTCAATTGACTTCAGTAGCAAGGCAATTCCATCAACACCTTTTTTTATCTAGTGGGAAATTATCAGAATGACTTCTCCCGCTCTTGGGCGGAGCGGGAGGGCGTGTTGGATTTTTACTGACTAAACTCCCACCCCGTTCCTTCTTTGCCTTCGTTCTGGTGTTACGAGCTTCCCTTTCGGAATCCAATTCATGATCCCAGAGGCTTCGGCACTGCTGGGCCCCCACAGTTAACTTATTTAAACTTTTGCAACATAACATAGCAAAGGTGGACTTAATGCCTTAGATCCATCAACACCTTGAATCACATAAGGGGCATTATTATTGTGCCGACTTGCTATCGAGGGCCTCCATTATTTCGCTACTGCTTTTTGTTTATTTTATTTTAAAGATCGTTTGTTATCCAATTCTTCTCCCACCTTAATGTGAAAGTTGGTATTATTGGAATATTTGTTACTCAGATTCAATGGCTGAATGGATTCATAAAAAAACCGGACAACTCCGAGTCGGACTAGCACTGAGGTTTCCGTGCAAACCTACGAAAAATTCCCGAATCGAATCTCAAAGATTTTTCTCGATCGCATAAAAGTTTTGTTTTGTAACGTAACTACTTAATAGTTTTCAAATCTTCTTAAGGGGGATGTTTCAACTTAGCCCGCGAAATTCATATTTTCTAAGGTTTTTTGCAATTTGCAAGCCAGTGGTAGGTTGTATGAAGTTAAAAATACTTAAGCGGCTGGAAAACGTAACTAGTTACATATTTATAACCATAAAAATCAATACAAGCCTCCAAGCTCACCTAAGTGTAGAAACGATTTTTTCGAGGTCAAAAACGTTCCTGCAACTGAATTGGGGCAAGTGAATTGGGATAATTCGTAGCTGCTCGTAGCAGTTCGTAGCGCTCCGCTACGCTTTTCTGTAGCACAATCACCCAGTCGTTCTTTTCTCTTTCAGGTTTGCAAGTGGTGCCGTTTTGTATTGAAGTAGGGACCTGATTTTATAAAAAGGAAGAACATAAATAAGAAAGGTCCTTTCCTTTTTTTCAGTCATAATAATACACGGGAATAACAGTATTTATAAAGTAATAAATAAATATTTATGCTTCTGACAGCGGTTTTGTCCATGTGAATTTCAGATGCAAAGTTAAAGTGGGACCTATGTTCTTTCTGATTCAAGCTTACTTCGTATCGAAGTCTGTTCAGTGTTTGGAAGTATGCGGAACGGTGTGTAAAGTCCGTTGAAAAGGGAGGATCCTCCGACCAGACCAGACCAGATGGATTTTATGTTCGGGCAATAGACCAATAGATGGATTCGGGTTATTGTATCCATTCAAATCGCGCGTAGAACGTTGATAGCACATTTCAGGATTCGTAGTTCTTATGTTACGACATAGATGTCGCTACTAGTCGTTTAAACGAGAAAGCGTAACAGAATTATGTACTTTCACATTTATAAAGTTAGTATGGATTAAAAAGCTTCTCTTTCTTTTCTTACCTAACACATGAAGAAAATTGCAATTATTCACAATATACTGCAGTAGCAAGCAATTCCATCAACCCCTTTTTTTCTATTGGGGCATCATCAGAATGACTTCTCCCGCTCTTGGGCGGAGCGGGAGGGCAGGTCAGACTTTTACTGACTAATCCCCACCCCGCTCCTTCTTTGCCTTCGTTCTGGGGTCACGAGTTTCTCTTTCGGAATCCATTTCATGGCCCCAGAGGCTTCGACCTTGCTGGGCCCCTACAGTTCCATTAACACCTTGAATTGCACAAGAGGCTTTATTGTTGTACCGACTGGGTATCGAGTGTCCCTATTATTTACTTACTGTTTTTTTATTTTATTTTAAAGACTACATTTGATTGTATCCAATTCTTCTCCTAGTTTAATGTGAAACTTTTGGTATTATTGGTATCAAATATGATACCAATAATAAGAAAATACTGAGGGTTCCGTACGAACTTATTTAGCAAAACAGTACTATTTCCGAATCGAGTCTCGAAGATTTTTTCAGATCTTTTCTATAGTTGTGCTATGTTTTTTGAATTTCAGAATTCAATGTCAACAGAAAGAACCCTATAAACTTCGGTTCTCAAAGTTGGGTAGAGAGTCGAAATATAGTCTTTTTTTCGAACTTAAGTGGCCGCAACCTTTTTTTCGTTTACTCAGATTTTGTTTGTTTTTACAGCTTCAAGGTATTGTAGACTTTAGTGGTATAGTATAGTTTCGACTCGACATATTCGTGCGTTCCCGAAATCAGGGGTCTGGACCGACAGACAGACAGACGGACAACAAAGATAAGACCATTGATTTTATAAGAGTTAGGTTTATTCCTATTGAAGTACGGAACCTGTATCAGGACATAGAAGACCTTGCATGAAACCGCAGGCCACAGTTAGCGTACATAAAGCTACTTACTACGCATAGGTACCTATACGCTTCAACCTCAAAGTCCCATCCTTCTGATCTTTGTTGTGCCGATTCCCGACCGCTCACCGGATACTGTCGACGACGAAGTGATCACGGGCCGGATACGGCGCTGACCAAATATACCATTGTCATTTCCTCTCATGGGCTCACGGGACGGTCCCTCAAAAGATGAAAGGCAAGCCTGGATTATATGACTTCCTTTATTCCGTGGCTTTTGACCACAAAGTAATAATTTAAACAATATGCGTTGTATCGGTGTATTTACGAGTATACTTATATTATAGAGAGGAAGGATTGTTTCTTTGTTCGTATGTTTAACTCAAAAATTACTGGATCGATTGTAAAAATTCTTTCACCATTGAAAAGGTCTATCTTCAGTGAGTAATATAGGCTATTTATTTTCTATTTTCATGCGGGCGAGGCCGCTGGCAGAAGCTAGTGCTTAAAACTTATTTCCATTGACGATGTGGAAGAACTTTTTGTGTCTGTGTTTTCTGCTTTAAATTTTTTTTTTGTAAAACTTATAAGTGTGTTCATTAACTTTTGACATTACCTTGTCTCGATTTAAAAAAATTACATGTAAGTGTGTGTGAAATGAAAGTCGGTAAAATAAACAGTTTAAGTTGACCAAGGCTTGAATATGTACGTATACGTATAAGTAGACTTTTTATAGAATAAGTAGTTTCTGCCAGCAGTTTCACCAGCGAGAACGTAGGTTTCTTGTTACGAACTTTGTATCCCCATTTCATCCCTTTAATGGAAGAATTTTGCAAAACCCTCTCATAGTACTCGCATACGCCATTCGTCGTCTGTTCAAATTTCCATGTTTCTAGTCCTATTAATTTTGTCTATGCGTCGATACATCAGTCAATCAGTTTCTTTTTTTTGGTGCATATTTTATTTATCATCATTACTGTGTAATTAAATGATCTGGTCGAAGTCCATAGTTGTGATAGGTACTATTATACATTATCAATTGCCGCCAATTCCGTAGTCAGTAGTCAGCTAGAGTTTCGATTTTATTTTGTTTAATCTTTAGAAATCGTACCCATCATGACATAGTTTTTTTTTAATAACATTACAAGTTGTCCCACTCATCATCATCATCTGCCTAGCCTTTTCCCAACTATATTGGGGTCGGCTTCCAGTCAAGCCGGATTTAGCTGAATACCAGTATTTTACGAGGAGCGGCTGCCTACCAGACCTCCACAACCCATTAACTGGGGTAACACGGTACTTCATGGCAACACTGGAGTCAGATTTACTGGCTTCTGACTATCCGTAACGACTGCCAAAGATCTCCAAATGACAGCCGGGACCAACGGCTTAACGTGCTTTCCGAGGCACGGAGGAAACTCGTTATGTTAAGATGGTCACCCATCCACAGACCAACCTAGGCAAGCGTTGCTTAACCTTGAAGATCGACCTGTGCGGCTGTTATTATCTAGCCACGAGCTCCTCACCATTACAAGTTGTCCCACTAGCTACACCATAAGGCATACTATAAGTGATTATTGTGTACCTACCTACATCACCGATATGAATCACAAGTCATTATAGCCATAACGACAGCTCTTACTATTTTATACGGTCATAAAAGGGGAGGTAAAAATAACGAACCATGATACCGTTTTATTATTACTTTAATTTTCTACAAGAGCCACGTATACATAATACTTTTAATGGAAACATAACACCGGGAGCTTTCTCCGTACTGAACATAATACAAAGCGGTGTGTTTGGGAAACGAGCAGTGCTTCAGTGACGCGTCTAGTCCACTAATTATGGAGTAACGTTGTCTGCGTTCGCACCGCACGACGAGGTGACTGCGACTGATCCAGTTTGCTGTGATCGAACGCTATTAACCACGTCTGACAGCGTTTAAGTGCGAAATTAACGCCGGTTAGTTAGTCAACCACTGAAGCATCGCGTCAAATTAAACTATTACATAATCTCGAACACAATACTGCAGCGACATAATCTTAAGCCACGATATTACACATCTAACTAAAGTACATCCAACTTAATCTAGTACACCGTATACAATTCAAAATCACTAATCGTGGCTCCACCGACTATAACATTTAACATTAACTGGTTAATCTTAGACATATACTATAGATTGAATATGTTATATATTGATATATTTTTAAAAGGATCCATTTGATTATGCGGGATTTGTAACGGGGGGTCTGCTCTACTAACATTGTATTCATTTAATATATTAGTAAGTATATAGTAATAAGTGGTATCATATTAATTCAATTCACGACAATAACATTCATATTTATTATGTAGATTAAGTATATTTTAATATAATATTCATATATGAATGGATCTTTGTCCAACACTAAGTACATCAAAACGGCAAGGGACCTACAGGAGGTACACGTAATGTCTCGGTAGAAAGGGAAAGTGATTCAAAAAGGTTGAGTTTCCGAAGAAGAAGGTACAAGTAGGAACTGCTCAGTCTATTATCAGAATGATCAGATAGAGTCAACGAGGTTAAGGCAACATTTTTTCGTCTTTTCGTTTCAACAAGAGAATCGGGAAATTCCGTAACTATTCATAAATTTTCAATCTGATAAGCTCAAACACGATAAAGATTTTAAAAAAGTATTGTCGAATTATCTTTGCCTTAGAAGAGAGCAGTCAAGTTTAAAGAAGTTAGAAGTCAATTTTCATAGAACGAGATCACAAGGTAGCACAATATCTGATAAAAACATTAATTATATATCATTAAAGGGTATATAATAAGGTATTTAATAACTACTTTATAGAATCACATCGATTAATTCAAAAAGTGAATGTTGATATGAATATCATTATAGAATCAGGGCACACATAAAAATGATATCACATACTAGTACTGAGCAACCGCCACAACCCTTAGAAGAATTGATGTTGATCTGTCGGCCTTAACGTTGCAAAGAGGAGGGTAGGTCAACAAACGTGCACAGGATACATAACCTAACCACTAACAAAGCTAACATAGAGTATATATTACGTCCACTTATTATGTCTATGATTATATTATATGGTTATATCATATTTTCGGATGTCCCAATCGATTTCTTTCTTTATTAAGGTGATCTTTTGTCATATTCTCCAATATGACAAGAAATATTATATGCCATCTTTCAGTATTCAATCTCTGTGAATGTTAAGTGCGTGTATTTGGATCTCATTTGAATAATTAAACACATAAAATTACTGCAATTCATCATAAACCTGCCTCTTTGTTTTTTTGCAAATACTCGTGTTTATTTGCAAAAAAATAATTAAATAATATTGTCAAAATAAATACACGCTTGCTAGTAATTAGCTGTTTTTTGAATTACCATTATAACCATTATCCCCATCACTTATACAACAGCATCAACGATTATCTCGTGATTGCGTGTCCTCAGCGTATGCCATCTCGTATCTACCTCATATCTAGCCCTGGATATATAATACTATTTATAATTATATATTATATGTATCATATATATTTTAAAATACTATATCAATAAAAATGAAGGCAAAGGTTTTTGAGAATAAAGTTATTAAGTTCACAACATCAATAATAATTATATATTAAAACTAGAATAATTATAATAATATGTAAGTATAATACGATAAATCTAACATATCATGCTTACGTCTACTTCTCACTTTCTGGACATCCTTAAAAGTTACCTAACTATGTTTTCACATATATATTTAACGAAACGTTACACACAAATCACACATATTTCCTTTATTATATTTGGTTGTATATTATATTCTACTACAGTATCTTAACATTTAGAGATGGATATAATAATACAATATTACGTTTATGTAAGCGATACAGAGATATAGTACATAGTTGGTTGACAAAGCTGAAAGGAATTGAAAGTATGCGAGTTTTGTCTCAAGAGGATAAAATAATGTGTGAGTGGCGACTTTGCTCACTGTAGTACTTGCAGAGTTATTTTAATTTTATCTAAAGATGTGTCTTTTCTGTGTTTCGTGCCAGTCGTTTCTCTCTCTATACAAATAGTTTGCAAGGTAACGTTGAGTTACATTTTCTTTGATAGATATGTGGGTTAACCCATTATTTAAAGACAAATATGGGATTTATTTTATTTTACATTTTTTCTTAAAGTTGAGTGTTGTATTATTTATTTTAATCAAACGACATTTTTTTTCCTATAGACTGCGGAGCCTGCAAACGTTGTTAAGGAGTCGTCTTTAGCTCGCACTAGTTAATTGCTACAACTTTGTTGATGCGATAACTGTTTTAACGGCAATTAAAATACCTAGAGTTACACACGGTATACCGTGGATTAAGAGTGAAATTGTTTTTCTTCCGAAGAAATTATTTAATTTAAGATATATATTTCGTCGCGTGAATTATCAATTCCACTGCGATCATTTATATTATTTTTAATTAATTTGGCACCTTATTAGAGTACTGGACCAACCGATGAATTTTCACGAAATACTATCACATTTCAAAAAATCTCATTTTCTTATCTTTACTTATAGAGCATAATACATACTCGAATACTCTAAACGTTACTTACGGACAATGTACTCACGCTAAACGAGAAATCTCAGCTATCGGTGCCAAATAGCTGTTTTATATTTACCCAAAGAAATTAGCATTTTACTTTAGTTATTTTCGCGATCCGTTTGTATGATGTCGATTAGCAAAATAATCGAACAATTAAGTGTTTTATACCGATGAGTCTGTACTCGGTCTGATATCTAATAAAACATATAGTGTCAAAATATTTAAAAGAAAAGAGTGTATAAATGTGCCCATAGTCTAAGCGGTACTGTTCTTTAAGAAGTGCAAGTAACTGTGCCAAATATAGACATTAAGTATCAAGTCATGACTGTAAGATGTGACGTGCATTGAGTACTTCCAGCTCTGGAGACAACTTCGACGCAACAGGCGAGCTACTGAATCACGTACAGAACTAACGAAAATACAGTTGCATCCAAAACAACCAGTGTGTCTTTCCTATGGTAAATTTAGTTGATGTTATTTAGTAAATCTATAAAAGTGCGTATCCACAGACAGCATGCATTGAAAAAGAAATTTTGTTAGATGTTACCGAAGAATATCAGATAGTCGTTACTTAGGCCGTTGCATGACAAGACTGACATGATAGTAAATGTGTTATAATTTAGTGTAGGTACTTTATTTACTTTATGCAAATAATTTAGTAATTTTGATCGAAAAATTTATTTTTAGAAATAGAAGCTCATGTATTATTAGGGTATGGAGCGCGTTCAGCGAAGAGGCGCGAGCGTGCGGCGAGGGGCGCAGGAGCGGCGCCGCGGTACCCGCGCGCCAACTCGGTCTCGGTTTACGCTACGCGGCTCTAACGTATATCAAATGCTCTTTATGTACGTCCGGAAAACAGCTGGTACTGGAAGAAACCATAATAAAAGAAAAGATTAAAACAAAGCGCGTGCCAGATCAATGGTTGCGGCCGGGAGTTCGCGCCGCGCCGGCAGCGCGGTCCCCGCCCGCCCGCTACTCTAGACCACTAGGCTACTCTACTCTACCGAGCCCGCGAGCTGGCTCGCCAACACCAGCTAGCTAGGCACTCGCTACGGAGCATACAATCCTCAACACTACACAATACGTACCGATAAGCCGGAAAAGCAAACTAAATGTACTCAAGCTTACAGAGGGTGGGTTTACTGACTTCTAAATATTCAGATCCAAAAGTGTGTACGGTACAAAGTACACACTCACTTTCTGCACATACTATATTATGCTGACTGTACAACAGCGAAGGTAGGATTCAAACAAATTCGTTTGTTTCGCGGAAACTTTTACGCACGCTCTGTTATGATTTTATTAGCCAATGTTGATTTTTATTAGTACATAATATTTAGTAAACTAGGCAATGCCTAATCACGTGTCGAATATATTTATTCAAAATTTATACATAGTGCATATCTAAGATGAGAACTTCAGATAGGTATTTAGTGAAGTATTCAAATAGTTATCACACATTGTTTACAAGCACAAATTGCAGGTGTTTCAAATTAGTACTTAGATGGTATATGTTACAATGTTGACAAGTTATTCTTACCGCAACTTTTGTATCTACAATATTACAGTTTTGACAGAGTACCTACCTACTGAAGAGGTTGGATTTGGTTTACAAAGCGTGTTCCTTAACTGTAACAACGTATCGGAATGGCGGCGCGGAGTGGCCGCGGTGTCCTGCGGCGCATCGCCCAGTCCGGTACCTTGCTCTCGTTCACAATGCTGCTGTTGAGCTTCCAAGCTATCTCACGTATGACCGCCGACACGTGAGTACTGAGTGGCACATTGTATTTTAATATTGTTATATATTTGGCACATAACCGTCTTACTTTGATAGCCAACGATTTCTCAAATGCCATAAAGTGATAAATATGTTAACGCCCAACAACAGAAAGAGTTATTACTACTTTAAAGTAGTTTTTAGTTTCTAATAAATATAAGAATACCATATCACAGCACCTTTATACAACATTCTGCTGTATTCTATCAGTTTTGGTAACATTATACTGTTATAATAAGTTATTCAATTTATAAACTCTTAAATTTTATTACAAATGGACATCTTCAAACCTTTTTTCTTCACCCAAAGTGATATGTCCACATTATACTGATTAAAGCTTACACAGGTTGTCCCACATCGCTGACATTCTTTACACATAAGTGAATTGATATTCATCAAATCAGTGACGTCGGTTTTGACCTAAGAATTGTGGAAAGTCCACGTGCTTCTGAATACTCTTTCAATTTCTTACGCTTTCACAATCTAACAAAAATCAATATTGATGGACAGCATAGAAAACAAACAAGTTGGTACCACTAAGAAAGTTGTTGCAACTAAATTTAATATGGTATATACTTAAAACAACATCGATATATTATGATAAAACTACTAAACATCAAGGGACCGGACGGGGATCGCCCTCATCGGCAGATCGCGGTCGGTAGCGCCGGGCGACAGACATGAAGCGCCGGAGACGCGCGGGACTCCTACACTATGCGCGCTCCGGGGTACAGGTGATCATTGCTGGGTGTTTAACGCGTGAGGGTAATATTGAGTGAAGGGCATTTTCGGACAGCCATGGCGGTGTGATGCAGCGCGTTGTAGCCGGCGGCGGTGGCACCCTGGAGGCTCCAGTTGGTCGAGGCGTGCGAGTGGTGCCTACTGCTGCTCGGTAGGTGCCTTACCATGCCACTGCTGATCTGTTGCAGCAGTCCGGATCCCTGAGAGCTGCAGGCCGAGGGACGGCGCGAGCGAATGGATTGCATGGATGACGTCAGCAGAAACGGTACGCTCGAAGATGTGTTTGGCATGGAGCCGCCCTACACAGCAGAAATATGTTAATAACAAGAAAATTATGGGTGACTTAGCGGTGGGGATTTGTGAAAAATAGGATTTTATATTGAAAATTTTAATGACAGGATTACAAAAACCATGATACAGGACCTAGGATTGGTTTAAGGGTTACTAGCTAATAATAGTAATATACTTGGTTACTACGAGTATCTACATAGGTTCCTTCGCAGACAAATGGTCTAAAGAATAAAAAATTATGTCCCTATAAACTCCCTTATTTTAGATTCCCTTATAACTCTCTAGATAGGAATAGGAGTACACTATTTTACTTACGATCGTCGTCAGCAAATTAGCAGCCGAACGTAACTCGAAATATATTTTACAACTTTTCCTACTCTTTCTCAAAAATCTATTCCTATATATTTAGGTTTTAGCTAAGGCGGCCTCGTTTTCAGTTCGAGAGAATCTATTCCGTGTCAGTTGAATACGATGATAGACACCTTACTTGCTTCAATATTTATTATTAGATAGATGCCAAAGCTTCTCGCAAGTAATAAAACGTTATTAATTCAAGTTAATATGCCTAGTTGTTTGATTGAATGGCTGAGTACCATTAAGGGGGTTTGTTGAATGGCGCCTTGTAAAAGTAAAACAGTTTAAGCTTTTGTTTGAATCATGGATTTAGTTGGCTGCAATAGTAGTCTACTATGTTGTAGAATTGTCTTGTAAAGGAACCTCAATGGATAGACTGAGTAATATAATTAGTGGAAAACGATGATTATACGAGCTACTTTTAACATTATATCCATCAACAATATGATGAAGATATTATTTAAAATTTTAGAGATACAAGATACTGATTTTTTTTATTGTGACTATAATCAATGTTATGAAATTTGTATGTACATTTTATTTAGTAGTCCTTTCAATATTTTCTCGCTAGTTAATATCACCGCTAAACCACCCAAACAAATAAAATCAGTTTAGGAGTAGAATGTTTTAAAATCTTGAGTTATTATAACAAAGGTAAGATCTTAACCTGACAATGACTAAGTATACAATTCTACTACACTATAACATGCCTTATATTTAATTAGATACGTACGTCTATATTTAGCGTTTTAAAGCGTGGTGGGTTTGTGAAAGTTTCTGTGAATCTGTATTACTTAGTTCTACACTACAGCGAAATACTCGCACGTAGATGTTGCCAGACCGTATTACATGAAAGCTGTAACTGATAACAAAGTGAGGAGGTTCGTAAACTTGAAATATTGGAGTAACGGCAACATCTTAGTGTAACTAGACATAATAGTAACAGTTTGAAAACATTAATGATGTGTGCTGCGCGGCGGCAGCGGCGACAGTAGAATGGAACCATATACTCACGATCATGCTCCGTGCAAGCTGCGAAGAAGAACAAACAGCAACAGTAAATGAGACAGCGAATACGTAATACACGGCTTAGAGCCTTGACATGAATGAACAAATGATTACCTTACTTGCGTAGCGTTCCGTCACATAAACACACTCAACATATAACACCTATGTGACCTGCCGAACTCTTCAATCTACATTGTTTTTGCAGTACTCTTCAAGTACATTTAACCGATTTGAAAAGCCAATTGGTTACGCGGAATGCCAAATGTTGAAATTAATTTTAAATTATTTGTAAATGTTTCCTGAAATTTTATAACCGGGTTGATTTGGAAAAAGTGCGACAATGGAATCGACGTGTCTGCAGGTACACACCCGAACAATATACAGAATGGATACAGTAGCATGGGCCAGAGGCGGGAGGGCTACCCTCCCAGCATTGCATTCAACGACACATTCAACGCGGAGGGGCGTTCATGCATCTCGCCGTTCACTAGAGTCTGCAACCGTAACAGGCATGCAACACTTCATTATTTCTTGAAGTTTATTGTTTGTTCGGGCGTCTCGCAGGATTGGAAGGATTAGCATTGATGCGATGCGGTGAAAGGTTCCGATCCACGTGCATATGCAAAATGATAATGTGATGAAATGTCAAATACTATCTGTCCCAGTCGGTGTGGGAGGAAGACACGACCGCAGAAGATAACAGAACCACATCAATGTAAAGCTGGACAATTCCACATTCAATAAGAGGATCAGGGAGGACACGCAGCCAGGCAGGCGTGCGCGTACGATCACATCACTTACGACGCATTGAGAAGTTGACGGCACGGACAGGCTCGAGCCTGAGCCGCCACCGCGTCCCCTGTACTGGTGACCCTGCCGAAATAACCACTATCACTACCCTCGTTACCACGTAGCTACCTTTACTCCTCACCATCGTATAAGCTACGGGCAGCCCTGTTCCAAGCTACTAAATTCAAATCATTAAGTGTATGTCATTTATGTTAGCACATACTATTAGAGTTATTGTGTCAAAACAAACGTGCAAGCATGGATAGTGTGCGTGTGGGACTTACGGTTGGCGGCGACAGGTTGACGTTGGAGCCGCGGCGCTCCTGCGGCCCGATGCTGGAGTGGCGGCGCGTGGGCAGCCCCGAGGTGCCTCCCGGGGTGCCTCCGGGGGACGAGGCGCACGATGGCGCGATGCGGATCTTCGGCGTCATCAGAGTGTTGTCCGATAAGCGGCGATTCGGAAAAGCGTTCGACACGCGAAGGAAGTTGTTGTCATTATTGGTCGAATTGCTGGAGCCGAAGAACCACTGACCAATCCCTGAGCCTGAACAAATTCTGTCTATAACTTTCTGTCGTGTCGAGGTTTTTACATTACAGGTGGGAAACTCATCATGCTTACTCTTGAAGCCCCCTACACTACCACTGGCGCTAGCGGCCGGTGGTGGTCCGGTCATAGAATTTTTACGTGCCATATCCTCAGCAGAGGATGTTTTGCGCTCAACCCTTAAGTTAGGTATGTTAAATGGAGGAGCGTTCATATTATCTGTGGACATCTGGTGGCGAAGCTTGTGCCGACGCTCGGGACTGGGCAGCGCGAGGTTGTCGGCCTTGAGCTTGTAGCGCTGCTGGCGGTCGATGCTCTCCAACATGTCGTACAGGATCTGGCGTGCGCGTCATAAACACAACATTAATTCATGTCACCACAGTTACAGTACCTACAGAACTATTGATTCTCTGAAAGTATACCTCCATCAAATTAGTAAACTGGTCGATGTTCAGCGCCGGGTTCACAGTTTGTGGAGCAAGCGATGGTATCATTTTTGTTGCCATCACATTGGTGTTTAATCCGAATTTCCTTTCCATGAGTAAATTCTTGTAGAGTTCTGTAATAATTAGGTTTAATCGTCTCAACACATAATTAAATCATCAAACAATGAATGAGATTCTGAAAATTCGCTTTGGTTTCAAATAATGAGTAGCTTCGGCATATGGGATTCGCAATAGAGCATACATCGCTGTGCTAGATCACGATGCAGAGCTGGTCCGAGTCAGATGTGAGATGAAATGAATGAGATGTGTTTCCTACTTTCCTTAAAAGCGAATAACGAGACTCATTATATAATGTACAGAAATATACTCACTAACAACACGAGTGACGATATCGGGGTCGCTGAGGCGCATAGCCAGCAGAGTAGGAATCACCTGCTCCAAGATGTGGCTCCTGTCGAGTCTCACAACGGTCTTTTCGAAGAAGCAGAGGATCAGGCTGATGATCTTTACATCACTTTGATTCCTCTCAAGCAATGCCTTCACTTTGTTCAAAAGAGAGGCGTGAAGGGCCTTATCCTCAACCGTATCGCAAATGTTCTGCGTGGCAATCAATGAAGCCGCCTAGAAAATGAAAAAAAAGCAGCTATTTTTGCTCTTCTCACACAAGTGTAAAGTTCTCAGCTGTGTGAATCACTCTTTAATAAAAGACGTACCTGGATTTGGAATGTGTTACTGTCCAGGGCGTGAAACAGCGATGGCAGGATATCAGTTTCCATTTCTTCCTTTGTGCATTTCTTCATGATGATATGCAAGTTCTCCAGAATAGTGACTGAAGCTTGGATACTTTTTGGCGTATGCACCAGCCCCCTAAAACCAATTAAATTCACACGGGTATGAGTACAAGGTTACATTTTTTAAAGTACCGTTATAGTAATATAAAATTCTCTCCAACGTACTCGTAGAAGGAAATTGCAGTAGGAAAATAAAATCGAAACGGAAATCTCTAAATACCCGATCCGGAAAAGCCAGTCTAGCTCGGAAAATTGTACTGGTTTGAATAAATTTTCTATTACGGATAAATCTAAGTTATATTATATTTTCCAAGTCATTTTTTGCTGATATTACAGCTTAGGGATTGAAAATAAATGACGTCATGAATTTAATGAATCCGAAATATAAAGATAATATAAAAATTTGTAAAAGTGTAAAAAAGAGAAAATTAAAGGAAAATGATCAAAACGGCCCTGTACATTAAAGAGTATCGG
Source organism: Mythimna separata (assembly GCA_030763345.1). Classification (NCBI taxonomy): domain Eukaryota; kingdom Metazoa; phylum Arthropoda; class Insecta; order Lepidoptera; family Noctuidae; genus Mythimna; species Mythimna separata. The sequence goes on along the minus strand of CM061167.1, from coordinate 10,524,529 downwards.
AATATACGATAATTGTCTTTAAAAAGACAATATATTATGTAAGTTGCAAATACTTCTGCGACACGGACTAGCTGAATGCGAAAATGTACATTTAATAGTATTTTAAGCGATTAATGACATCCTCTAGCCGCCATCTACGCCAGACGGCCTGATATCATATCGTTAGGGATGCCCAATAAATTGTACCCAAAAATTGTAAATCAATCGATTAAAAATTCAAATGTTGATTGATGTTTTTTTTTCTATTAGTGTATTTTAAAAAAATCTTACTATTGTGTCTCGTTTCGCGGACCGGGTATGTGATAGGTTATTACAAAGGTAACCCTCCTTAGGGAATTCATTGATACAAATAGTAGATTATGATACAAGTGTGTAATGTGGGTGATTACCGTCGAGGTGGTATTAAGACCCGAGCCGTGGCGAGGGTCTTAAGAGCTCCTAATTGGTAAGGCTGGCTTTATAGGCACGCCGTTCAAGCATACGCTGTTTCTGTTTATATAATTCCAAAATGTATTCTAAGAACACCTACCAGGTAGCTACCTAAGTTTTAATGTAACATTTAAATCCATTTAGGAGATAAAATAAAATGCATAGGTCCCTAATTATCAAGGTAGGTACTAAAAATAGGTAAATTAATTATAATATCCTTTACAGTTTCTTAAAAAACACTCAGTGTTCTGAAAAATCATACCCAATATGCGATGTAATGGTTCTATTAAAACCTCAAAATATTTTTTTAAAATATCTATTCTGCAGCTAGTCCGCAAATAAATAAAATCCTATACTTAGGCGTTTCCTAATGATAGGGAATGCAATACATAATTTTCCGATGCTCTTGGCTCCAGGGCCAACAATGTATGGGCGCAGAGCAATCTCCTTTCAATAAAACAGTTTTCAAATAAATAAACTGTTCGAAATGTTTCAGTCGGGAATTCATGGAGAAAAATAAAAATATATCTCTGAAATTACAACACATGATAGAATAAAGCTGAACAGTTTATTTGATAGTGCACGATAATTTCTTGAAGAACCTGAAAAAGGTATAAAAATTTTAGAGCAGGGAAAAGATGAAAACGCTGAGCAAAAACGCATGGACGGTAGAAACCGTGTGTAGCCAGTTGTTTATATGAACACTTCTAATATTATAAAAGGTCCGATCGTGCCCGTTACACAAGGTGATTAAATTATAATCGAAATTGGTTGCATTTGAGGTTTGTGGCATCATTTATGTATTAACTAGGTAAGTACTAGCTGCCACTCACGGATCTGCCCCCATGCAATTGGTATTCCCAAAAAGCGATTCCCATATAAAGTTATCAATTTTGAATTTGTGAACGTTTCGATATAAACGAACATCAATAGATTATGCACTTGTTTAGACCGACTCCTACGTCTATGGGAATTATTACTCCTAGAGATGTAAGAATTGGTACTACTATCAATTCTACATCTCAAGGATTAACGATTCCTATACAAATATATTTGTACTATTGCAAAGGCTGTGTCCACCGAAGTGTTTCCAAAGTTACAATACCTATGTGTTTTCAAAGCTACCATCATATAAAAAAGAATTGAGTACATATTAATACATATTTTTGATAGATGGTAGTATGTAGTACGTGAACACGACGCGACCGTTCATAAAAATATGGGAATAGCTCCTGGTGAATGTTCTTTTAAACTATATACAAAGGTATATGGCAAAAATGGGTAAAATTGAAATATAATAGTTAGTAAGAATCTTAAGCCTAGATAATATCAATGCCCGCTAGCACTAACGCTAGACTAAATCTAAATAGGTCAATATGTTAATATCAAATACATCTGGATTTACAAAATCGGCGCGCTGATGTATTTTCAACTCTTGACTAAGTGCCTAGAGTTGAAAATCCAAACAGTGCGCTTTTATTTTGTCATTCATTTAAATATAGCTTAATGTTAGTGAAAGCGGGCAAAAAATGTAAGAAAGGAGATATATACATAATTTCTAACTTGATTGTTGGGAACATGTAGAATGTGAATTCGTCTTCGTTAGCTTCCCTGATCAGCCACATGACGGACTGGAGGACCGAAGCCAGCACTTCAGCAGTCCTGACCTCGCTCTGGAGCGCGGGCCAGATGTGTTGCCAGCGAAGTTTCTAAAAGAAAATATTACTTAGCAATAACATAAACGAGAGGTGGCGTCGGATACCAGGTAGGAACAAAGTTTATTTTGTAAACACATTGTACACATGTTGTTGTGAGAAGAGTGATCTGATGGTCGAGATTGAACATATTTTTGGCCTAGCTCTCATTCGCCAAGTTTTTAAAGTCAAAAATTTGACGAATACGTAATTTGGATCCAACTGATTGAAATTACTAATATTAATTACTTCTAAAGAACCTCGGTTTCTGAAAGGCTAAGTGCCTACAGCTTCTGAGTTCAAGTGATTTAAATGGCTGTAGGTTCTTCAGTCAACCAATCATAGGAATTGGCCATAGGTAGTCTGATAACATGTGTTTATTAATCTGACTTACAGAAGCCGTGCCCAAAACTATGTTACATTATCTCAAAGTCGTCTCGAAGAATGTTTCATTTTTTAAAAATATTTTTAGTGTTAGCAAACAATTGATTACGGAAAAATCCGTACAATAATTCGTATCACAATAAACACAAGTTCAAAACAAAATGCTGGATTTCCACATATTCGCTACCATGGAAACAAACCGCAAGTGTAGAATTACACATTTCCAAGAAAATCCCAACTAGGTATTTACTCAAGGAGTATACGCAACTTTTCATCTTGGAAACTTTCATAACAATATCTCGTACTCGTTGACATTGATAAAAGAATTGAACAAGACATGTTCTTATACTAAGCTTTTCTTGTTGAAAAATGAAAGCGAGATGCACACTGTGTCAAGGTGTGTAACCTTGGCACTTTTGTAGACGACACAATAGAATTATGGCCACGAACTTACTGGAACATTGCATTGTGTATTTAAGACTATTGTATTTTTCCTGTAAACTTTTTCTAACAAAGAAGTTATCTACTTTTCAAAGTACTCGTGTGCAGAAGGGCTTGCCTTCACCGAGCGTTTTCAATTTGTTCAACAATCATAAATTGCAATACTGATACTGTTGAGTTATTCCAACGGTTTGTTTAATTAATTAATAGCGAAACACTTACATTTCAGTGTTGAAGAGAATTTTAAATAACGAGTGGTTTGTTTGAAAAATAAAAAGAATAACTCAAGCCATTGTTGTCTTTTGTGTCGACAAACTAAAAGAATTAACAATAGATACCGACTCGTTTAATTGCACGAATTTACAAACGTTTTAACAAAAACAAAGAGTATCTAAGATTTTTTAGAAGCTCGTTTAGTTTTCTTCAAAACTGAATAAATAGGGCTATTGTCACGTTCGAAAATAAAAGAGGAAAAAGATTTTGTGAGTAACGTTTCTATCGTTTTATGGGACCAAGGACCTTATTAAGAGGTTTAAGCGCCTGTCGGTACATTTTTGGTCAATTTTAACGGAAGAAAACGAAGAAATTTTTTATTTTGATATAAAAATGAACATTATAAAGGTCTACTACGTTGTTTTTATATTACTTGCTTCAAATAATAGTGATGATATTGTGATAGGAACAAGTTAATGGTTCGATTTTGATTTTTACTAGATACTGCAGCGTTATCAAGCTGCCTAATTAATTTGGCTAATTAAAAACTTTTTCGTTCGTTGTAAGTCAACCTCTTCTAAATTTCTTCTAAAATTTGAACTGTGAAAATTCGGATGTTTGTAGAATTTTCATGTCATTTTTTTTGAGCGACTGACAAAAGCTAAACGTCGTAATCCTAATTTTTTTCTTGAATAATTTTATCAGTGAAACCTTCCGATTTTTATTTTTGTTGTGTTGAAAGTGAGAAACACGGCATCGCCTAAGTAATGGCGATATGTATCTTTTGTGTTTCTTAAAGATGATAAAGTTCTGACGTGGTACCCTCGCCCGTCGCCAATCGCACTATTTACAAAGAACCGGTACGTATTTCAAACCTTTAAAACTTAACGGGCGGTCTGCCTCAGGCATGGCGTTAATATTTGTGAATTCGCTCTGGATCGGTTCAAGGATTACCCCGGAATTTAACCGGCGGTTTGGTGTTTCCCTCGCCGATATAGTATTGGCGTACGCAGCAGATCCTGGTGTGACTTCGAACGGAACCAAGGTTCATCGCGACGACAACGCCTCGCCTGAGTTCTGTCCAGAATCACATATTTTTCGTAGTTATAGAGTTGTAGTTGTTTTTATTATTTTAAAACGAAAATATTCGTGTCATAAGGTCGCGGAATGAGCCGTTCTATCCTTTTTTAACCACGGGCATTATCTAACCGTGCGCTAATACGATAATTCTTTGTTGCAACTACGATTACCTAATTACAGATTAATTCTTTAAAAAATAAAACCGTTAAATAATCCATTCCACACCTTACAAGAAGTTCGTCGTCAATACCTTTTTATACCTTTTTGTATTTTTTATATTTTTTTAAATGTTTTGATTATTTTAAAACTAAATTATACGTATATTGTGGTGTAAAAAGTTTTTTTTTCCTTTTTAACGCTACAATACTTATATATAGGGACCTATTTGCAAAATAAATATCATTTATCATTTATCTATACATATTATATTGGTCTATCTACAGTTGCAACATTAGTGCAGTATCATGATTATGTCACCTACTGAGAATAAGGAATAACTACGTAAGTCATTTCTTCTAAATAAAATACTCATTACCACTTTAAAACAGACTTACGGCCGAAATTAATAATCAATCCATCACATATCGGAGATTGAAAAACAAATGAAACAACAGAAAAAATGAAAATTTTTGTATGGTGGCATTTGTTTTTCAATCTCCGATATGTGATGGATTGATTATTAATTTCGGCCGTAATACAATAGAATTTAAAAATATTTTCACTAATGTCATAGTTGTTAAGCTTCAAAGCGGATAATTAGAAAGAGAAGTTCGACATAAATCCTGACTTAAAAAAATATAGCTGTCATAGACAGCAGCGTTTTTGCAAGAGAGATATAAAATGTAAAACAATGTTATAATATCTCGTTCGCTTTTTGATTAATTTTTTCACAATTGTTATTCTATTTTTCAATCTATTTTTTCATATGTCATAGACTGGTTAGATAGCTTGAGATAGATAATGCATTTTTAAATTTCATGCATATTTCCTATGATTGTATATACGGCATTCATGCTCTAAAATAGCGTCTAACTACTTAAATGCCTCATTACTAGTGTAATTTTCGGCAAACGAAATGGCGGAAATATCTTAAACATATTTGAGTTCTCTTGTGAAAATAAATTCATGATAATATTCTGTATTGTTGCAAATTATGACTTTTAGAAGCTACTTTTACACTCGTTAGTTTATTTTTCATAACTAAAAAGGTTCTTCCCTAGTGAAAGTAGTTCATATGTATGACCTACTTACCCATTACTTTCACTATCGGCAAGATTGTCGAGGAATAAAACATAACTCTGTATAGTAAGGAAACTGGCATGGCCGATAACTAGCAAATCGAAGACACGTGACATCCACCACAAACCGCGTGGTGGATAATTATTCTCCCAGAGAGGAGAGAGGAGGCCTGATTTGGAGTAAGGCCTCCTTTCTAGCATAATCAGGCTGCCCCGCCAGTGGGAACATTGTAAGTCTGATTATGCTTATGCTTTTATTCTGTATATTATGTTGATTTGTAATACTTAGTACATAAAAAATCTCTAAGGGAGTCGTAAATCCTACCTTCGTGAAGCTCAAAAGCTAAGTTTTATTCTGTATATTATGTTGATAGGAAATATTTAGTAGAAAAATTCTCTAAAAGAGTCGTAAATCTGAATCTCTTCTCCTTAGTGAAGCCCAAAAGCTAAGTTGAAATCTAAAATTTTAATCAAGCTGAACTGAAATCTTAATTCCCGTTTGTAAATAAGGTTGAGGCAGGTATTAATATCAGCTTGGTTGATTTAATGAAATAACATCGACAACATGATCCGTGGAAGCTGTTTGAGATACAAAATAAATATTGAGTTTGGAAACAACACTGAATGCTAAATCTGTTATGACTTCGCTAAACACGTCGCTTAAGTAAAATAATTAGTTAATAAGTCATATAGTATATGTATACTTGTATCTGTAGGTACGAGTATACCTACAATGTTAGGTTTGATTTGACTGCTTTGATGGTCTTGATTGCAAGCGCGATTGGTGCGAATGTGAATGTGAAGCCTTGTGTTCGATTCACATGTCGGTCTGTGTTACTGGACTATTCTATTTGGTTTTTTTTCAGACATATATAATACACAGCGCCAGGAGAGATAGTGCTTAAATAAAAAAAAAATATAGCAAACATTTGTGTTTTAAATAAAACCTGCTACTAAGTTGGTAAGCTGTTAGGTAGATACTTCTAGGTAAAGGTGCTTTTCATAACCATAAGGTGAAGAGTTAATTCGGTACTTTTGAACAGAAATGAAGACAAAAGGTGGACAAATAGAATAATAGTCTTAAATACAATGTTCAGTAGGTTTGTACTATGTTTCTTTGTGAAAAAGAGATAACACAGGACAAATAGCTGTGTCTTTTTTCCCACGGATTTGAAGTACGGCCCACTAACATGTAGGCAGGTAGCAATGATAATATATAACTGATCAATAACCTCAAGCTAAATTACGATTTAGCAGCTGAGGTGAAATTATTCAAAAGTTATAGCGCTGATCACAATCAATCTAAACTGGATTGTGTTTTCTGTGAGCTAAGATAGAAATACTAAATCTGTTTAGCTTGTAGTCTGTAGCTTAGCGATGCGCGATGACGATAGGTTTTATTCGTTTGTTTCGACTTTGACTCGAGTCCGACTATTGCGAGTCTCACCCCGGTGAACGAGCGAGACTCGGTAAGTGAGAATGACTGATTCGAACAATCGAAAACTAATGGCCGATTCAGTTGACTCGAAACAATCTCGATTATTTTATAGAACGGCAATTCGATGGTTGACTCGATGGTTTATTTTATCGACTTCGATTCTTTTAATTGTTAAAACTTCGCAAAATCGCCCATCGCTACTGCAGGAGCTAGGGTTTTATTGAAGTAGATAATCGTCCAATGACTTCTACTCTTAGATGATGGTGTTTTTGTTACCATGCTATGCAAGTAACATCATGTACTTGCTACGCACCATACACTTGCAAGTTACCTACTCTCAAACATACTTATATTTTTATCAATGTCAACGACTCAATATGAAAAAAGCCTTCTGTATACGGCTTGAAAGCGATATAGGAACGATGCTTTTTTATAAAAAGATATCCTACATCTTAAGTAATAATTTTACATCGAATTCCTTACATTGTAGCGTCACACCTGTCTGTTGGGAACTTCACAAATAAATGGAAAATTATTAAATGTTTGCCTCCACTTGGTATGGAAATTGGTACTCTTTGAACTTTTGGAAGGCCACCTACAAGGTGGACCGACGACCGGCGAGGGTCGTGGGAATCCGATGAATGCGAGACGCACGGGACCGGTCGTTGTGGCGACGCTTGGGGGAAACCTATGTCCAGCAGAGGACGTCTCGGCTGAAATGATGATAATGACGATGACTTAAACTTAAAAACTTACCGCTGGTATGACGGGCAGCGCTTCAATGAGGGTGGTGCGGTAGAAGTGTGCCTTCTGCTGAGGATCCTTCATGGTCACTATGTCCAGGAACTGCATGGCGGCTATAGCGACTTCGCTGTCACCCTTGCTTGAGTGTATGCTATTCAATAAGAAAAACAAAATAATTTAGTTAGGGCAATATAAAAACTTAATTAAAAATGTTTATAAAAAGAAATAAATAAGGATGTCATTTGGGCTAGGTTTTTTTTTAAGATGGGTTATCATCCAATGTCTTCCTAGAGCAGAGAGGTTTTTACTGCCTAAACCCACACTGTTTCTTCTGTGCCTTTTGTGGTCTGGGGCCAGAGAAACTTTTTCAAATATAATCATAGACACTGTACACGTCAATCGACATTGCCAGTCTGAGTTTCAGAACATTATAATTTTTTTTAGAGAGAAACTGAATATTGTGTTAGTCTCTTTTCGAAACTCATTGTGCCTTAATGACGTCCGTGGCTGAAAGACTGTTATTTTTTTCTAGAAAAATATTTACGAACAATGAAATTTTCAAATGGTTTAACTGATACGAGTTTAACACCACAGTTCCATAAAGTAATTTCTATGAAAACAATCAACTGTCTTAATACATACTTTGCTTGTGTTTATCAGTTACAGTTGTAGCGATATTTATGACGTCACAGAATCCTACATCGCACAAGCAAAGTTCTTCGCGCGATTTGAATATATACAACAGCCCGAAATCATTTATCGGGCAGTAGCCCACCGGACGCAACACCCGTTTGGTCAGAGAATCCTCCCTTTTCAACGGCTATGGGACTTTACTCTCTGTTCCACATACCTACCAAACAGTAATCCAAAATCCTTTTACACCTATATATACATATATCTCTTCAACGACCTATACGAGGCCAAGGACTGAGCTGTCCAGGTGGCTAAATATTGTTCGGACAAAAGTTAAATTGACACGAGAAAAACAAGAACTTACTTGAAATACTTGATGAGCGGCAGCAGCTGAGTAGTTGGACGCGGGTGAGGGTCCCTGGCCAGGAGACGCTGCACAGCCTCCTGGAGGGGGGCTGGCACCCGTGGCAGCACTTGGATGACTTGCTGGTCCAACTGTCACACACATAGCACATATTATACGGATTTCCTGACTCTGACTGCTATAACGTAGCCGTGGGATCCCCACTCGAGATTTTTTGTAAATATGATAAGCACGATCATTTGATCTGAGTCTGGGTGTAATGTTTCTATATTATGTGTGTACGAGTATTTAGAAATATTTTCTTATGTTAACCAATTGTCTAGTACTCATAATACAAGCTCTGTTTAGTTTAGGATAGGAAGGCCTTGTGTGAGAGTTGTGGAATATTAAAATTATCTAAATTAAATTAGGGATGGCCACATTTCTTATTCAGGAAGATGTTAAAATTATGACTTATGCAGTACCTACATTTTAAGTGATAAAGATTCTCTAAGAGAGTAGTTTTCCATGTCTTTAACTGATTCATTTAGATCCAGGTTTTACGGTATCGATTATTTATTATTATGATGTGCGATATTTACGGCTTTTGATGTGTCGGTTAAGTAAACGGAAGTTTAATATATATTTATATTGACTACCAATAAAAACAACATAAATAAACGTGAATTCGAATTTGCAGTGTTTTTTTGTAATAAAATAAATAGCGGCCCACTAGCTGCCCTTTGGTTAAAATAAACAAAAGAGTATTTTTGCAACTCCGTGACAACAGTCGATGACTGGCTGGCTTATTGCTTTTTTATCACTGTATACATTATAAAACGACTATATTACCTCCCGAGTTTTTAAATAACGGTTCAGTTCAATTATAGTTTGACACGCTTGACTGTCCAAAGTATTTTAATAGTCTTATGGATAACGTCAAAAGCTTTATAAATAGTACTTAATTAAATACGTACAAACAATCTGTTTTGCTGAAAGTATTTTAATTATTATTAATACCAACTCTAAAATGTAATCATATCTTGAAACTTTACTAATAATGTTCTGTCTGTACAATTTATTTTATTTACTGTCTGATGCCTAAAATAGAAGGAATAGAAGGATATTTAATTAATCTTATATGGTAATTTTGATATAAAACAAATTATTATATAAGTAATTCTAAACGTAATTTCGAGAGAGGTATTTGTATTGAGCAGTGGTTACCCCGTAGTTCTTGCCACTATTTGCCCATTGTACAAAAATAAAGTATGTAGAATGAATTCTCTGCAATTTAGTTCATCGCATTTTCGAAAATGCGAAGGATGCGTGGCGCATCCCGGAGACAAAAAATCAAACTCAAATATGTATAAAAATCTAGACTTCTTTAATCAGGCCTAGGTCAAGTATATCGTTTCATTGTTCACATTTCATCAAACTTCTATAAATTAAAACCTTACAGAATTTAAAAACTGTAAGTCAAGCTCAATGGAAAGATAATACCCTATAATTACGATCTAATCACTTCCACCAATTCATTGTGAAACTAGGGTGAAACTGCACTTATTAGAAAAGTTTTGGATTAAAACTAAACCTGATAACTACCCTGTTTTTATCATAAAATGTTAAGTGAAATCACCGCATTGGCTTCCGATACCGACAAGTATTGTAAAGGATAGCGGCTGATATTTATCGGGAACTCAGCAACAGGTACCGCCACTAACAAGAAATAGAGATAGCTCGTTAAAAGAAGTTTTTATTTTATCGGAGAAAAGAAAAAAGCAGCCATTAGGAAAATATTGCAGCCAGCTTTAGTGGTTAGATGAAATGGCACAGATGTTTATTATTACCTGATATTGGCATTTATATATTAAGAAAACAAGACCAGCACTTCCATGTAAATGACAAGCAATTCCACGTAGCCGCTGGCTATCCCTACGTGAAAGAAACCTGTTTTCATTGCCTTAGGGAGTGAGAATTTTGAAAAATCCTCTCTTAGTGCTCACCTATCTATATTAATATTATAAAGCTGAAGAGTTTGTTTGTTTGAACGTGCTAATCTGAGGAACTACTGGTCCGATTTGAAAAATTCTTTCAGTGTTAGATAGCCCGTTAATCCTACTAACTTTACACGCGGGCTAAGCCGCTGGCAGAAGCTAGTAAAGTCATAAAAGAATACCTTGTGCTAAATATCACGTTCCTAATCCCAGTAGTTTCAGGTGTACGTTAATATGTCAGTCACTGTGGGTTTTAGTCAGTAAAAGACTGACTCTTCCTCTTGCTCCACCCAGATCAGGAGAAGTTTTTGGATAATATTATAATGGAAAGCTAACATTAACCTGACTGTCATTTTAATCTAGATTAGGAAATCGAACAAATATTTTATATTCGATATAAATACTCGTAACTGTCATCATTAATAAAATCGTTATAAAAATTGTACCTATACTAAATCAATAAAATGTAATGAAAATTTATAAACAGGAATTTACAACAATAATTGTAAGTGAAGTAAGTGTAAAATTAAGTGCACAATCAGGAAAATTAATTGCGAAGTGAAATGAGCGTTTTTATAATATAAATGCCATCGTATTACTGCCACCTACAACCCTTAACGGGAATCCAGAGGACTGAACGATAATAAATTAAAATGATTGCAGTAAGCAGATTTCAGTTTTATATATTTTATTTCCACTTCATATAAAGATGGCGACGCTTGACTGGGTCCGGCAGACCTCTTTTGACTGAAATGATAATCCTAACTAATATTATAAATGTGAAAGTGTGGATGTTTGTTATTTAATCACGGCTTAACGGATTTGGATGAAATTGGGCATGCATATGGCCTTTGACATGGAAAAGAACATAGACTACCTTTTATCTCGAATTCGGTTTTTATTTAAGTCCTCGCAGACGAAGTCGCGGGTAGAAGCTAGTTGTGATATAAAGATATGTGGAATTGAATGTGCAGTAGTTTTAATCAAATAATATAGCAATATTATTATACAGAATCCTGTTCAATAGACTGTTTAAATAGATGCCTAATGTACTTTAAGATAGCCTTACGTCATTTACCAAATTGTTGTGATTTTTTAGAAGTTTGTTTTTTTTTAATTATCTAATATAGTTTTTCCTGCCAATTTACCATTTGATTGTTGATTTGTGGTTGACGTTTTGCCATTTTACAATGAATAGACTTACTTCAGAATAATGCTTGCAAATTTTGAAAATGGTGGCTTGGTTCGCCAAACTTACTGTGCGCTACGTCCATTACGGTTGATATTCGATAATCCGAGATTCGGAAAACCATGGATCGTTTTCGCAATACGCACACTCTAGTATAGTTGATAATACCCAGACATATACGCCGTACTTGCGCACAGAAGCCATTGCTGCTGTATAGCGAAGTATTGAAAAGAACCAGAATGAGTTGATTCGCTATTGTGTACAGCAATTGGAAATGGATATGTGAAGTCACTTCACTTGTCTATACCTTCGGTCTATACAGATAAACTACAGATGTTGGATCAATTTGAAGTCAACATGTGCTGTGTTATTGCCGATATACGACCCCACTTTTTTGGTAAAGTTTTCAAAAAATTTACTTCCCGATTATGCTTCATTCGAGCAAACCGTGACGCCCATATGCCCGAAATCATGTTAGACCTCTAATGGCATAAGAATGTCTTTTAAACAAAGCCAATAACCATGACAAATTAAATTTACATTTGTGTTTTATTTCATTTTAAAGTCAAACCTCTTATAGAACATGCTTTATATTCTTTGAATTTATTTTTCTGTGTTTTATTTCATTTTAAAACCTAAACCTAACCTTTATAAAATAGTACAGCTGACATACACGGGCCAGCTTAACCCACAATTGGGTTTAAGTCTATTCTTGGTGAGATAGTTAAATGCCAATGGCATTAGTGATTGGGGCGCCTACGTAGGTATTATTGTCTTAGGAGCCAGTAGTTTTACCTAATACCCTAGTTTAAGTAACAGACTTATGGTTACAGTTTAGACCTCTAAGTAAGACAGCTATAGGTAGATCTAACATTTATCTACCCCATCAGTACTCTACCCTTATCCTTAGTTGTTTGGAGTTTTCCTTTGTCAGTTGTGTAAATAGATAAATAAGCATTGCCATATAGCATGGCATTTGTCAACCTCTTGTATAATATTATTACATTTATTTTTACAGTTAAATATTATTAAAATTAATTTATATTTTTGAAATTAATTTTATACAATTAGGTACAGCCCATATTATCAGTCAACAGCAATGCGAAGGAGTTTTTTGACGCCATGCTTTAGATGACTTTATGTTAGAGTTTTGTTTTTATTTAGTGTATACACGGATTATTTGTAAAACACTCACAACCTTGCAAGACTATATTACTGACATCATAAATAACAACTATTGTTTTATGACTATCTAATATATTTCTGATACATAGCAATAGCTCAACGAAACTCATTTTTAATCTCGTATTTGATCGCTCATTCTTTCCCGCATAGAATAGTCCCATTCAAAAACCCCTACATGGAATAGGTAATAGAAAAGCTAGAAAAATTCACCGTCACATGGTATCGGGCACATTGGCCTCTCTTCAGCCCATACAGATCAATTGACCTCGATATTTTTACCGTTTCCGAAGCTTGTTTTATGGCGAACTTTCATAAAACATTTCATTCTCGTACATTTTTACTTTTAGAATTTTGAATAAAACCGCTAGTTTATCGGTCTAGGTAGGTTCTACCTAGAACGAGTTTTAAATATGATTAACTATAGTTATACTCGTACAAAAGGAGAAACTGACTGACTGACTTAACAACGTATAGTCGAAACTACTGGGCCTAGGAACGGGAAATTTCACACAAGGCTTCTTTCTATAACGTAGGCGAGCAATAAGAAGGGATATTTGGAAATTCTATTTTTAAGGGGGTAAAAGGGGTGTCCAAAGTCTGAATGGAAAAAACACGCTAACGAACCCGCTGGCAGAAGCTAGTGATTTCACATTTCCTAAAGCTTTTTCTTGCTGGCAGCGGCAAGATTACTCAAAACCCAACATTGGGTTTGATAGTAAAACCTGGATGAGGAAGAAACTCCACAGAAGAGTGAAGATTGCTATACAAAACGAGAGACCTAGGTATACGTCATATTTAGCAGGAGGTGAAATCAGGCTGTGAATGATGGCGATAATTATGAAAACTCTTTTTATATTTCTCGTCAGAAGTTTATCAAAGCTCCATTGTTAGTTGTTACCGACAAATGATCACACATGAAACGAATGACATGAATGATTTCACATTCATAAACTCTAGAGAAAATCCTGATACACATCACGAAGGCAACAATACTTTTTCTCTTGAAAACACTTTTGCAGAACATTCTATGAAAAAAAATCAAAAGAGAAACTTTTTCAAAAGAAATCGAGTGATTTTCGATGCGTTTGTGAAAATTCTGTGATTTTTCCTCATTCGTTTTTGCTTTCCCACATTCGAATGAAATATCTTTTGAATTTGCGATCTAAATGTTTTTCCATATAAGTGTCGAGTCATATATCGAGATACTTTTTGTTTACATAAACTACCTTTCATTGTAATGGTAAATATAAAACTATATATTATATTACTATACTGTGTTAAAATGATCTGAATCTTTGAGAACACCTAACGTTTTCTACGATAAAACCTTGTTTTCATTATAGTAGCATTCTGTAGTTACTTCAGGACCTAAACATTTGTTAACAAACATCTCTAGGAACCGTTTTTTTTATTCAACGTTCCTTTATACCCGGTTCTTCTTTTTTACTAATTGTTTTACCTACCTATCTTTAAAGAAAAGAGATTTAAGATAAAAACAACAATATTTAGTTTTGGTTTTTTATGGGACTCGACCAAAAAAAAATTCATGTTAAAAAAATCTACTACAATTTATTTCTATTCATCATCTGCCTAGCCTTTTCCCAACTATATTGGGGTCGGCTTCCAGTCAAGCCGGATTTAGCTGAATACCAGTATTTTACGAGGAGCGACTGCCTACCAGACCTCCACAACCCATTAACTGGGATAACACGGTACTTCATGGCAAGACTGGAGTCAGATTTACTGGCTTCTGACTATCCGTAACGACTGCCAAAGATCTACAAATGACAGCCGGGACCAACGGCTTAACGTGCTTTCCGAGGCACGGAGGAAACTCGTTATGTTAAGATGGTCACCCATCCACAGACCAACCTAGGCAAGCGTTGCTTAACCTTGAAGATCGATCTGTGCGGCTGTTATTATCTAGCCACGAGCTCCCACAATTTATTTCTATTGCAGGTCGTATAATGAGGCTCGACCATAGTATAGAAGAAGCATAACAAATTTATTCTTATTCGAAATCGCTATTTGAAAAGTTACACCTAATTTGCATCGACACTTGCGTGTGGAAATATGCAAAATAATAGCCCGAGAAGGAGCCAAAAAGGCGAATCCTAACAAAATAGAAAATTTAGCAGACGATTTTCCGTCAAGTCAGTCCACTACGATAACATATAACTCGTAGCTACATTCAGGAGATCAGAACTTCACTCTAGTAACTCGAAAGCAAATTTATTTGTTTTTAAAGTTTCGGGGATTTACACAAGTTTCAAATTTAGAACACGAGATCTCTAAAGAACATCTGCACAGGTTTTGCGTATTTCTACAATGTTTTACAAGTTAAAAAGGTGACAGAGGAAAACTAACCTGGAAAACGATTCTATTTTCAGGATTTGATCTTTAATGTCGACCTATGGCTTGAAATAACTGCGTTGGTTAAAAATATACTGTATAAAAGAAACCATTAATATCTATAATGTAGGTCATTGTAGGTAATTAATTAACTAATGACAAATATCGAATTCATGTAACTTTGTGAATATAGAATAATTTATTTCCGTAACAGATATTAAAAAGAATGTTAGAAATTAAAACCAATATGGCGTACGAGGTAGGTAAATATGACGAATGGGACTTGAATAATTGAATATGTTTATTAAACCTATATTGTGAAAGTAACTTCAAATATTAACCTGTCATATTAATGTGTTTATTTGGTGACTGACTTAAAAAAAAACGAAAATTTTCGAACAGGATCTTAGTTGCATAATATGAGTCTATTGCAGGCTTAGCCAAGTTGATAATCTACAATCGTTGCAAAAAGTGAAAAAAAGTGTTATTGTGTTTGTCCACTAAGAATTGCTCTGTAGCAGTCCAAGTCTGGAAGTTGGTGGTATGACACCATCGTGCATCTAATAGCGTGTATCTAAAGCTGTTACTCCTGCGCCAGATCTCTCCCCGGTCTATGTAATTTCGGTGTATTGTCATATCGGATAATGATAATGATATATGATGATGATGTCATATCGGACTATGAAGATCAGAATATGCAGTTGTGTTCACGCACACACTTGCACACTATAAAATCCCAAGTGTACTTGGCTTATTTCCATAGAAATTGGATACTATGACCTTTGTTTGTGAGGTGTATAGTAGTACAGTATAGTATATCGGGCTGGTATCCGCGATTTATAATGTGCACATATCGAAATGAGGGAATCTATGCTTAATTTTATCGACGGCAAAAATATTAAAAAACATACGGCCAAGAGCGTGTCGGGCCACGCTCAGTGTAGGGTTCCGTAGTTTCCCATCCGTCACAATAAGTGTCCCCAACTTTTTAAAAACTGTTCGTCCCATCAAGTTCAAAATTATTTTCTTAGAAAGTCTATTAAAAGCTCTACTTTCCAGATTTTTTCATATTTTCTAAACTTATAGTTCAAAAGTTAGAGGGGGATACACACATTGTTTTTTTTTATTTTTGGTGCGATATTTCCGAAATTATTGATATTATCAAAAAATAATTTCAGTAAACTCCTATTCATTTTTGAATACCTATCCAACAATATATCACACGTTGGAATTAAAAAAAAATCACTTTCCACTTTACATGTAGGCTACCCTAATAAAACATTTTTTTTTCCAATTTTTATTTTACTACTTTGTCGGCGTGCTTAATATACATATTGGTACCAAATTTCAGCTTTCCAGTGCTAAAGGTCACAGAGATTAAGCGAGGACGGACGGACGGACGGACAGACATGGCGAAACTATAAGGTTTCCCTTTTTTGCCATTTGGCCCTAAAAATCTAAATATTTATTTATACTTTATGGAATTTTTAACAAAACTGTGTAACTTTTAAACTAAATGATCTATCAAGATGAAACAAACGCCATAATAATTGGAAGTAATTAGGCGTCGAAAATTATGGAAAAAATTAGCCACAACTAATAAACAATTTTTTTGACAAAAATCAGATTTAAAAAAAAATCTCCCAAAAAATGTAAAATTTCTCAACGACATGTCCATCACCTTAATTTTTTATAAATTAAGGATAGATTCCCTCATTTCAATATGTGCACATTATAAAGACACTGTATATTATTAATTAAAATCGAAATTTTGTGAGAACGGATTGAAAGTTTGATGTTTATGATGACACTCGGGGGAAGGGTCCAGCAGTGGATGTCTTCGGCTGAGATGATGATGATGATGAAGACAAAAATAGAAAGAATACTTACAAACTCAATCTGCTTCATGTACAACATCGGGTTGTTGTTAGCTTGTATCAGAGGCTTGCCGTTGTTGAAGATGGCACACATTACGAGTCCGAGAGAGAACATATCGGACAGAATGCTGCAATGGCCGCTGGTCTGGACCTCGGGAGCTGAACATTAAGCAAACCATGTAGCGTGAAGAAATTAGTAGAATTTAGAACGGTAGCCGAAAGTTTGGCTAAAGTTCTAGAAGAAATAGCCATCAAGAAAGTCAATAAAAAGAAAAAAAAAATCCTCGCGCTGTAAAAAAAAAGTTAGTTAAAGGCGCGCCTGTAAAAAAAAGTTGGTAAAACACATAGTTATATTTTGTAAAAAAGGTCCAAATTGGTGTAAAATATATAAGTTTCGGAAACAGACGGTTTTAAATAGCAGACTTTGAGTTCATTGTAAATCTTTTTTCATGTTCGTTCTTATAAGTTTTGGTCTATTTTGCTGCTAAGTAAAGTTTATTCTGTTCTATTCTTTTAAATGTATACGAGTATAATCAAAAAGTTGTTCTCCGAGACACTTCTCGGTAAAAAGAATCTACCGTAGCACTTGTAAAACATCGTAAAAAAGATCTGCATTTACATACAAAATACTATACTTACAACAGGAATTTGTATGGAACAAATGTTGATTTTATTTTTGTTGTGTCATACAAAGTGTTATTAATACTTAGCATGAAAATATACAAAACTGATTTAATTTTTCCGTTTCACCAGAATATTCTCTGACTAAAAGTTATTTTTATTCATAAGTACTTTTACCCAGAAAAAAAGGTTGCCAATGAAATCAAAGTTAGCTTGTAGTTTGTCGATAAACGGTAACAGTTTTTTTAAATTTTTTATAAAACGTATTTTTTTTTATTTTACACGTCGCATTAGTATTATTTTTAGTTTTGTTTTTATTTTTTAAATAATTATTTTTGGTAACACACGCGTGAGTTCAAAAACCAAATGGTTGTCTAAATTCATTATCAGGTTGACCCTAATTTAATATTTCAGAACAAAATATTAAATTAATTTCCTAAAATATCTCGCGACATAGTTTCCAAAATAACGACATAGAATAATAATTTCGTTTGATCATACGAGTTCCATTAATTAAATTTAAGTGCTCGTATATATTAATTACTTAATGAATCAAAGTCTACGAAACTTGCTTCAAAGATATCTGTTACACAAAGAACATGTCTACATAGGGGATCGTTAGAAATGACGCCGGTACGAGTATACTTATACTCGAGTATTATACTCGTACTTACAAGTATTGTATACTCGTACCCTGCTCAAAATTTTATCCTTACATTTTATTCAACTTAGTTCTCCGTCGCGTCTTTCTATTTGTCTGCCTGTTCGCGGTAAACTCAGAACTACTGAATGGATTTTCATGCGATATTCATCAATAGATAGAGTGGCTCGTGATGAATAATATGTAATGCTAGTATTAAACTTATATCGTGGTAGGAAAAAGTTGAAAATTTCAAAGATTTCTCGTACTTAACTTAAAAACTGACAATACAATTACACTTTTTAAGCTTCATGTTTTATAAAGGTGTTTGTACCTATTTGATATGAAAATAAGAAAATTGTTTTCTAATATCAGAGAAATCAGGTCAGCTGTCAAGTTGCTAGGTGGATTAAATTATTTCATGATTAATAATACCTATGTAGTTCTTGTAACAATATAACTTGTACTACTAATTTCAAGTACTTAGACTCAACTCTTAGATGTTGAGGAAAAAACAGCTAAGCTAAAGTGGGAGTGGGCTGGCCATGTCGTTCGAATGCATCCGAACAGATGGGCGAGGATGTCACTCACTGGACGCCTGAGGGAGGTCGACGCCGTTGAGGGCGACCGCGGCGAAGGTGGTGTGACGATCTGATCGTATTCGCTGGTCAAACTTGGCCAGATATGGCTCAAGACAGAGAGATTTGGAAGGAGAAAGGGGAGGCCTTTGCCCAGCAGTGGGACACAAACTAGGCTATAAAAAAAAGACTCAACTCACAATAGTGTAGAGTGGAAGCATCGCGTCAGTTTTTCAGAAGTAACGTGTCATGAGGCGTGTTTATTAGTATTAGCACGTCCGGATCGAAACCAAATTGTTAAATTAATATTCGTGAATGGCATTCGCGTAAGTAACGTACGGCGCTTCCCGGAAGTGCTTGACTTAAACCATGCACCGACGCGCGAAAACGCTCGTAGATTACACCTTAATAATTATAAAATAAAGATAAATGAGCTTTAGGCGATGAACTTGACGTGTCATACTTCGACTTTATGTCCGTATGAGTTGATACGTCTTTTTCCTCGACAACAAATATCAGGAGACATTTTTTTTGGTCGACGGTGCCGGTGTTATTTTCAGATTTCCTTTTAAAAACTAAGTCTTTATTCCATGAATAAATGCTTAATCGGATCAGATCGGGTGTTAACCCTATTTGTGGCTACTGACCATCCACGTCGTAGTCAATTTTATCATTACTGAAGTGGTTTTCTGTTAACTACTCGTATAAACCATATTGACTCAATTACTGGGAATAAAAGTATCGAAAATAAAATGTAGCAAGACCCGGTAGCGGCTTCAATTGGACGCAGTTAATCAAAAAAGATCCAATCCACAACTCGGACAAAATGAGTTAAATGCACCAAACTGATCCAAAAACGTAGTAATATTTCACTAACCAAATTATACTTTTTGTTATTTAAAACAAATATTAGTGAAAAAATACTGCTTGGACTTCAAAAGTCAATATTTCAAAAGTAACTGGATGTGGACTGGGTCCTTTTTGCTTAACGACGTCCAATTATATCGCAATCTTGGTCGCCTTTAATTTTCCATCATCGCGTTTTCTTTATGTAAACAATTTTCCTTATCTCTCTATTATGTAAGCGATTTTTCTTTTCTCAATTTTCTAACGATAGTAGTTGTGTGTAAAATGGATAAAGAGTGCTTTGCCCAGAAGTGGAGAAAATTAAGTTAGATAAGGTAGAAACAATTTTCTAAGATTTTATTCTTAAAATAAAAACGTGATAGTAAAAGAGACGTTAAAGGCTTCGGGGAAGGCATTTTATGCACTCTAAGCTTTACATAAATGATGAATACGTAGGTGTACTTGAGATCTCAAAATACTCGCATATTAGAATATAGAAAGGTGTTTACATTTTTATAGACGTACCGTACCTATACTTAATTAACGTTTTAATTAAACGTTGCCCTACTCCCTTTGCTTTTTTCTGTACCGTGAATGAGTTTTCAGACACAAAATGCTTTCAAAATTACAAAGCCTAAACCCGGGGAAAACAATCTTTAGACTAATACTAATGTAGTTCCGTAAGCCGATTGCCAACAGTCTATGAAAATGTTAGCGACAAAGCAGACAAATAGAAAAGACACTTTATTTTTAACAATTTTCGTACACAAAAATAAATGAGTGTAAAAACCGCAAACGCTTGACGAAATGAAATTATTTCCCCTGTCGTTAATATAGGAAGTTCGAATACAAAATATTAAAGAGGATAATAAAACGCCTACCCAAAATTCATTTACGGATCTCCGGCTATAATGTTTTTTATTAAAATCTAGCATTAAATTGGTCGAGTATAAAATATGAACATTTAAATTCCGTAGGTATTTTTATTTTTATAAGCCGCTGAAATAGGGAAACGGTTGATGAGGGAAAGCTCATGTACCGGACATTTTTTTTTTCATGTACTCACCTTGGTTCATGAAGTCCAGAGGCTGCTATCTGCCGACTGTCGTACTAATGGTTTGAAAAGACTTACCCAAGAAGTCCAGATTCGGTTGCGTTAGTTTCGCCACCTTGATGGACCACGGAGGTACGGAGATCATGTCCGTCGGGTCATTCGGGTGGCAATTTTCTGTAAAAGATTAACTTATTGAGTATTCGTGGAAAGTTTGTCGCAACAGTATAAAATAGGCATTTTATACGACATATTATTAAACAAATATGATTGGTGTAGAAATATACACGTACGCGAAGGAAATCACTACTTAGACCGCGAAATTCCTTTCCAGGTAGGGCTAAACAAGAAAATACCATGACGAACAGAAAATGCTTGGAGGAGCTGAAAGAATACAATTCAAGAGCTGAAAGAAGGCAATTCATAGGCACTTCGTTAATGCCACTTAAGTGTTCACAAATGGATTTAAATAGTGTCTTTTGCTAACATCCAATCCAATCGAAAGACTCAGCGTTGGAAGGCTTCCCACAAGGTGGACCGACGACCTGGCGAGGGTCACAGTAGTCCGATGAATGCGAGACGCACAGGACCGGTCATTGTGGCGACGCTTGGTGGGGCCCTAATGTTCAGCAGTGGACATCTTTCGGCTGAGATAATGATGATGATGATGAATCTAATCGTTACTAGGTGTGAAACTAACGGACTGCATTCAAAACACTTTACTGCACCCCAAAACACAAGTTGCCGACGTAGCTCAGAAAGACTAGACTCCTTTAAGAATTGGCAAGAAATCGCCAAAAGTAGGACAAAAGGAAAGAGGTATTGCCCAGACGAAACAGAAAGCACGTAAGAATATTGATATCAACTTCCAAGAAAATCACCCCAAAAACAACTTTCTACCCCTTTTTAACCCTGTTAGCGAATTAATTTCAATAAAATAGGTACGCTCGTCTTCCATCAATACTGTTAAAGAATGTTTGAGCAAAATTTGAAGTTGATTGGACGAAGTAATTACGTTGTCGCATACAAACTTTGGCCCCTTTTTGCATCAAATTTCAAAAAATCCTTTCTTGTCAGATGGCTACATCATAAAAAGAACCTATCCTCCAAGTTTCAGGTCTTTGATGCTTTGAGCTATGCGATGATCCGTTAGTCAGTCACTCAAGACAAAGAATTTTTATAAGTATAGATTGTTTGCTAAAAAATATTCGCTCCAAGACCGTCTAAGCCAGAGAAGATTGTCCTGCAAATTGGAAGACTACCTTTTCTTAAGAGACTCAAGGTGCACTTAAAAAAGGATTTATCATTTTTTCCCTGAAAATTGATGTAATTATGTTATACTTTAGCTTGCTAACCAATTTTGTCAGGATTGGGCAATCCGGATATACGTACTAAGATATAAGGTTGTATTTTGTGGATATGTGTATGTGATAGAAGTCATTAAAAGCCGACCTCAAGAATTTGATAATTATTTTAACCAAGATATAACTACATACTGTATAAGTGTGTATGTAGGTACTGTTTCTAGGTTACAATCCAAAACCCATATCATTATTTGTAATTAACTAATATGGGCGTGGATATACGAAATTTATTTATTAAAAAATGATAACTAGGTCATCATAAAGTAAAGGAAAAATTGTAGTAACTTTAGTGTGACATAGTATCTAGCAGCTGTAGTCGGTGATTGAACTCGCATTATAGTGTAGGAGAATGAAGATTTTACAGTATTGCTCAATCTTTCTTGCAAATAGCGTCATAAATTATAGCCCAAATATTAACTACATATTTGTTTTATTTTATTGAGGTTATCAACAGCGAAACACAAAGTATGTTTCAGAGTAAGTGCTGTACAGTAAACTATGGCTTTAAAAATGATTAATGACGAATTTTAATAGACACTGTTTGCTAGTTTTTGGGTCAATCGAAAACATTGCTCCACATTTTTTAATGTACAGTATGTATGTTTTAATATATGCACATGTATACAAGAAAGAATAACGAGCATGGCAGACAGGATATCGGCATTTTCTGTGTGTGTATCAAATGGTACATATACCTACATATTTGGTTTACTCAAAGGTAAGAAAGCTTTGAAGTTTGTGAACACGTAGCTACACCGGCAAACAAAGGAACATCGAATAAGTCAGGGCACAAACATGTTACAACAAACTTCTAGAAGGAGATTTTTCCTGTGTAAACGAACAATTTGTTCAGTGTTCAGTGAAATTAAGAAAAGAATTTGTCTTAAGGGAGGTTGAAAGTAAAATTGCGCTGTGGACGCAGCGTTCATTAATAATAATAAAAAATACAAATTTATAGACGTAGAGTAAACGATGCGTGCCCTAGTTGGCATCGTGTCTCACTTGCCAAACTAATACAATTTAAAATTATAATATTAACTATACGCAAATAAAACTTGCGGATTATAATTTACATCGCCGTCATGTCAACTAGTCAGATCGGCTCAAATAAGCATCAAATTTTAAATACATGACTCAGTTATTCAAGATGGGCACATTACCAATAGGGGCACGTGGCTGATTTACCGTATAGATTTTTTTGTTAAATACAAAATGTGTACCTATTCACGTAAGTTAAAAAGTATCTACAGTTGAAACTGCCCGTAAATATTTTATTTGTTGACTCTACCTAATAGGTTTTCGTCGTTGGTTAGGCTCAATCACAGAGCCAAGGTATTGTATACGTCTTCAAAAAGAGAATAAATTATAGCCAACCTTGCTTCGGTAAAAAAGAAACCTTAAATAGAATAAAAAATCATTCCAAGTTTAGATACAGATGAATAGCTAAAAATACGAATGTTAAAAGCGATTGTCGAATATGGCAGAGGCGAAAATCGTTTTAGATTTAGCCTAGTGACAAATTCGGCTGACCTTTATCGGAATCATTAATTGGTTAATCCGTCTACAGCGAACTGATTTCAATTCGGCGACAAATTATCTCTAGGTTTATTGAATACATTGATCTAAAATTAATCAGTTCTAGGATATATCAATTATGGCAAGTAATTATGTGCTTCGATAGCATAGGTATAAAACATATTCTGTTTGTAGATAGATAGGTATACTTGAGAATTCGAGAGTCAAAGCTGTCACGAACTTGTGCTTGTAATTATATCGGCATCTATTTTCGCAAAATCTTCCGACGGTATCTGATAGTGGAATGGCGACGTTAGCAACCCAGTTCCAGGTAAGCCATAATTATGTCGGTAAATCCCCTCTTTGAGGAGTGGTGGGAAAGACGTCATGGCATCCTTACCTACTGCATGAAATGTTCTTGGCCAGGTTTGTAAGTCTTAAACATAACCCTCGTAGGATGCTATTGCAGAATTTCCAATCGGCTTAAAGTTATGGGAACTGTACTCGTCCTTCCGCCCCAATATCACTCGCACACCTGTCGACCTCCACGCATCTTATGTTTCCTTAGGAAAATAGCAGTGCATCCTCATATTTTACAATATTTTGACCTCAATATTGATATGGCTTGTTTACCTTGCTCGTTGACCTGGTCTACTAAAAAATACTCTTTTCCTTGCAGATTTTCTTGTCACTTCGTAACTTATTTAACTGAGCAAGTTATAGGAAAATAATAATAGGTCCTCAGCTTTAAAGTACAGACGATTTATGGAGAAACTTTTAAAAATACCGTATCTTAAGTACTCGTATATTAATTATCATTTAAACGTAGCTTTGTGAAACGAGAAGGCTAACCTAAAATGTACTTGCTTAACTGGTTGAAACTTAAAGTATTAAACTATTGAAAATGTTCAATAGTTTGAAGTCTAAAGTAATGTAGAGCTTCCGAATGAGTAGCTCTTAAATAGAACATGAACTAAACCAAAGTCATGATAATACGCTGGCTAAAGTGTAAAGACTATTCATCACCTACCTAGTCTTTTCCCAACTATATTGGGGTCGGCTTCCAGTCAAGCCAAATTTATCTGAATACCAGTATTTTACGAGGAGCGGCTGCCTACCAGTCCTCCACAACCCATTAACTGGGGTAACATGATACTTCATGGCAAGACTGGAGTCAGATTTACTGACTTCTGACTAAAACTGTTAAGACTATTAATATTGAAAAATGCTTGTAAGCCTTACCACATAATATTATCTACAGTCAATAGGTCAAGAGTCTCTTATTATTGCATGTTTTAAAACGAAGGCTACATTAATTTCATAATTTTTAAATAGGTTACATCGACTATACAATATTTCATTTAGGTTGTCTGATGTTTCGGTGTGTAATTTCCCTCGTGACTTGTGACAATGGTGCCCCAAATGTTTCCCATAGCAGTTAGAATTAAGTAAAATAATATTTATATGTCTACCGCTGTTATGAAGCTACTATGTTTTTTATTAAAATATTAAGTTTGAGAGGACAGTGTAGCCAACCATTGTACCTAAACGCATAATAAAAATAGTAATAGTGGTTTTAAATTTGTTTTGTATGAAAATTTAAACAGTAATGTAATGCCATATGAGTAAAAACAGTAATTGCCAAACAGATGGGTCTTCAACGTAGTCTTTAACGTTGTAATACCCGGTAGCCAAGCCTAAAGTGTCTCTCACGAAGCGGGAAGCCTCATTGCTCGCCAGTCGCCGTGGGATCTGGAGATAACAGTTCTTGCACGAATGCATGATTTGCGCACGGAGATGCAACGCCCCCCGGGGCACGACATGATGAACAGAGTTCCAGCGGGATCTCATAGTGGTATGGTGCCAGAAACTGTCGTAACCCAGTGCTAAACAAGCCATAACTGATCCCACCTGATGGTAAGCAGTGATGCAGTGATGTAATGATGGTGAGGTGCTCTAGTTTATTAATAGTCTATTCACTCTTGGCTTGAAGACACCTAAATTATAATCAAACGGGACGACCGCAGGAGGCAAATAGCTCCAGTTTTTCGATGTACTCAGTATAGGCGTAACGCTTAGTTCGGACGGTAGAGGTTTCAACAACCTTCAGAATAATTGATTCCTGAACTTATATAATATAATATGCACCTATAACTTTGTACGGAACCCTAGGCGGGCAAGTCCGTTTTTTTTTGATAAGAACACGCTTGATGTAAGTTTAGAACTTTCCCTCGCTAAGTTCTGTAAGCGACTTTGGCAGCTTGTTATAAAAGCGTATACTGGCTTTTGAGAAATGACTTGCTTGTCTTGGCTAATTTCCATTTAGGTTACATTACAATTTTATGTGTATGTACTACGGGTATTCATGAGATGTATCATGTTCATAGGGGACACATTTAACCTATAAATACCCGCGAAACTAAGACACAATAGTAAGACAATAACAGCGCGGTCGTATAAGACCGGTCGGGGATTCATGAATTAAGGAACCATTTTATAGATAGCTCGGTTTGTTGTTTTTTGCAATATAAAAATTGATTTTACATCAGCTGCAGATTTCACAACAATGAAATACTTAATATTGACGAGTACATTTGGCCACAGGACTTGTCCATCCATGTCGATAAAAGATATTATTTTAATTATAATTGCTTTATTTGTTGATAAAACACAATTTAGGTATTTGCTTTAAGTGGGTTATTATTAAATCTTTGAGGAATTTCCTCAATTCCTTATGGATCGTTCAAAGTATATTTTTTTTCAGAATATCCTGCTTTCATTGGAATGTATTTCAATGATCTATAATAATATGGAGATCAACTGCCAATTAAATAAAAATAATATATGTATTATTAGGTATGCTCTCTATGCTTTTATCGTTTTAACAGCAACCAAATAACCTACTTTATACTAAAATATGTCACACATAAACGACAAATATTCCTTTCCACCTAATCACACAGATTTAACTAAAGCGGATCGGTAGTTAGGTGGCAAAGATTGTGGTCCTTTGTTCACAGTGACGGAGCCAATTATTTGCCGTTAAATACTCTAATAAGCGAATCCATGAATCGTAGAGGAGTTCACAGTATCTGGAAACTAGCTTGATTAAGATAAATACCTCTAAGCGATGTTGCAAGTGTTTCACATTGATAACTAATTAAATGTTTGGTTGGCGCGGTTTTGAACTCGATATTTATTGATTGAAATGCCACAAGTCTTTGATAGTGAGTGAGCCATGTTTGAGTAGCATTATTGGTAATAAGTCTGATATACATAAGTTCACAGTACAATTTAGTTTGCGGCTCATGATTGGTATGTTATTAATGATTATATTAGAAGAAATCTTTTGGGTTTTATCATTAAGCTAGCGGCTAGCTCTTTGTAGTTTATGTAGGATGTAAAATTTTGAAGAGACATACTGACATCAACACCAAATTTATGTCTAAAACGATAATTTTACATGTAACAGATGACAAATACTCGTATTTATGATGAACATATTTGAATACAAGGTGAACTATGCATACTTTTCGACTGACAGCCATTTTCAGTAATTATCATGGGCGATTAATTTCTATGACTATAAAGTAATATGTCCGTAAGGATTGAGGAGCCACATCAGATTTTTTAAATCTGATCTCACCATTATTTAGCAGCAGTGTAGATTATTTTGCAGCACGAATTCTAGATTTAGCAGCAAAATATATCACTAGTTATTTTAATGCAAAGGTGGCTCCTCAATCTAAACGTCTGGATTGAGGAGCCACCTGAAAACTCGTTAAGTAATGGATGCACATTTATGAAAATTTAGCAGCATTTAGCAGCTATTTAGCACATAACCGTCTAAAAATTTCGCTTCTGTAGCACTAAAATTAAAGAAAATACAATACTTTTAATATGGCTCCTCAATCTAAACGTCTGGATTGAGGAGCCACCTGAAAAACTCGTTAAGTAATGGATGCACATTTATGAAAATTTTGCAGCATTTAGCAGCTATTTAGCACATAACCGTCTAAAAATTTCGCTTTTGTAGCACTAAAATGAAAGAAAATACAATACTTTTAATATGGCTCCTCAATCCTGACGTTCTAATTATATATGTTTGACTGTAGCCACCTGAAATCTCAACGAAATCTAAAGCCAGATATACTAACATTTAGCAGAAATTTCTGCTAAATATACCAGTACATTTCAGCAATGTACATACTTTAGATTCTGAAAAAACCATCATTAACTATTTTCTTGTAAATTCAGTGTGTAGGGTGACCACATTTTGGGGGTACGTTTTATTTATATGGCGATAAACAAATTTAAAGAAAACCATTAAAATATTAAAACTCCTTAAATTATTTAAGCCGGTAAGTTAATATTTGCAACTTGAACAAAAAAGAAAGTACTTTCGATAATAAATAATAATTAAAACTCTGTTCTAAGTTTTATAAATTACATCAGTCTAGTAAAAAAATATAAACAAACTAACACAAAGTTGGTACCCTGAAACATGAGTGCGACAGAACAGGCTAACAAAAAAAAAACACCATTGTTGACATTTTATTTTAAACCTTATTACCTACAATTAGATTTAATTTTGGAATAAATAATTTTGAATACATTTAAAAATGAGGTTTGAATTTCGAATGTCATTTTTAAATTGACTGATTCTACTTACTATCTAAATATAGAAGGTCTTAAATACAAATATAACGCAAACGATATTAAAGTTTATAATTGTGCCATAGGATTTATAATTGAGTAACAGAAGTTAATATTGTTATTTTATAACTTTTTTTTTTATAGGTGAATGTTTACGTTTAGCATTTTGGTCCATATATGCGACATGATTTTGTTCTCAATCCTTAATGTACGAAATAAATAATTAACTTGGATTTCTTATATTATAAAGTTAATTATCATATTTCTGTCATCATAATTAAATTATGGGGATAATAATAATTAAATTACGTGCAGTGACTGAGAATTAAGTGCAGTTTGATAGAGTGCGACTAATGAAAGCGCGACCCGGAGTTTTTTTTTTCAATTTAATTGGCAACATTATTCAGTCGCTTTTGGCGGATTGACTTTGGTTTTGTGTCAGATTTGATCAGTCGCTTTTGGCGGATTGACTTTGGTTTTGTGTCAGATTTCATACAAATTCTGTTCCATTTTTGAATTTATTCAGTGTGTAGTGCCTACTCGGACATTGTGAAACAGGCCCTTACTCTCACACGTTTATAGCGCATAGGTAATACCTTTACTTCGCCTAGGCCTACATTGAAGAATACAACCATAAGACTGTTTAAGTACTAATGGTTAAATCTTTTATTAACTTATTTTCTAATAAAGTTATCGAGACGTAAAAAAACTCATTTACGTGTTTTATTTCAATTTCTCGAAACTTCGCAGTAAATCATTAATATACATAGATAGGTATTTAAATAAGGTGTCAGGTGAAACATTTAAGTATTTTTAAGCTATCATCATCATCATCTTCTCCAGATCTTGGCTCATGTTACTTGGGGTAGGTCTAAAACATTTTATTGTTCCATTATATCCTGTCAACCTTTACTAAATAAATTTTATTGTGTGTTTGCACGTACGTAAGTGAAATATTAATTTGTAGGTACCCCAAAATGTGGTCACCCTACACACTGAATTTACAAGAAAATAGTTAATGATGGTTTTTTCAGAATCTAAAGTATGTATATTGCTGAAATGTACTGGTATATTTAGCAGAAATTTCTGCTAAATGTTAGTATATCTGGCTTTAGATTTCGTTGAGATTTCAGGTGGCTACAGTCAAACATATATAATTAGAACGTCAGGATTGAGGAGCCATATTAAAAGTATTGTATTTTCTTTCATTTTAGTGCTACAGAAGCGAAATTTTTAGACCGTTATGTGCTAAATAGCTGCTAAATGCTGCAAAATTTTCATAAATGTGCATCCATTACTTAACGAGTTTTTCAGGTGGCTCCTCAATCCAGACGTTTAGATTGAGGAGCCATATTAAAAGTATTGTATTTTCTTTAATTTTAGTGCTACAGAAGCGAAATTTTTAGACGGTTATGTGCTAAATAGCTGCTAAATGCTGCTAAATTTTCATAAATGTGCATCCATTACTTAACGAGTTTTCAGGTGGCTCCTCAATCCAGACGTTTAGATTGAGGAGCCACCTTTGCATTAAAATAACTAGTGATATATTTTGCTGCTAAATCTAGAATTCGTGCTGCAAAATAATCTACACTGCTGCTAAATAATGGTGAGATCAAATTTAAAAAATCTGATGTGGCTCCTCAATCCTTACGGACATAAAGTAATACCTACTCATCACCGGCTTAGTTTGTATGAAAAAATATGACAAAGATATCTCTAGCAGTGACCGCCAAAAATCCGGTCGATTTCAAAAAACCATTTTACTGTTTTCTTTTGCTATACACATGTATCTTTTTAGCTATTGGGATTACTATTGACTAATATATCTGGAATAAAAGTCACTCCAGTCTATCACGGATTGAGTGCAGAAACCAAAATTCAGATGTAAAGTAATAAGCTCATGACTCCAGAACGAAGGCAAAGAAGGAACGGGGTGGGGTTTAGTCAGTAAAAGTCTGACACGCCCTCTCACTCCGCCTAAGAACGGGAGAAGTCATTCTGATGGCTTCCCACTTAAAAAAAAGATATAAAGTGATCAATATATATGTCGCAGCGTCGACTCATTTCAATTTGAATCAGCGCCATCTATCTCTCACTGGAGGAACTATGTAATTAGATTGTACAGCCTTAGCTGAAACTTTTCCAAACTGAACCTGATCTTCCAAACCTTAGTTTGGGAACGTCAAGTAAATAACTTGGGGATGGTTAGCGTGGAGTACTGGCGACACCGAGTGAATAGTCTGGCTGGAAGATAGCCGGATATTTGACATTGACAGGTGCATGGACGTTGACAGTCAATTTTTATGGTTTTTCGGATTAACCTAGAATTCGAGCTAGGCACGGGTGTGTTGGAAGCTTGGAAACTGAAAAAGGCAATGATTTCAAAAGGAAGGATGCGCCCAACTGAACATTTCATAAAAAACTTTATACTACAAGCAAAAATAGCGACATCTGTAATAACTCATTCGAATTACGTGACAGCCGCATCGCACAAGTTTTCGACGTAACCTTGTTAGAGCGTAAGCATTTTTTTCGTAATTAAAACAAATTTAGTGAGTCTCAATCAACTTTATTTAAAATTGTAATTAACTTAAGATTATAATTATAAGGTAGGTAGGTATTAGAATATTTAAAAGATATTATAAAATACGAAATAGTTTATATAAGTATCCATGTGAAAAACATAGCAATATTACTGTCCTTTGAATAAAACGCTCTTTTTAAATTTTTGTCTCTCAGTTCCTCTCCCCGTGTTTTCCGTGATAGGGACTACACACACTTATTCAGCTCTATTCGCGTTTCGCTGAACGGTTTTGGTCACACTTATTCAGTTCTACTTCTATCAGCGGCGTACAGCGGCGTAAGAGTGTTATCTCCGCTAAAATGCTTCTATCTACTACGTACGGCGCTGAATATGCTACGAAGACGGTCAGCTACTCAATTAGTATTGAGATGTTATTTTTTCTCTGTTGATCGCTATAATGTGACGGACTAATATCGTAGAAGCAAGAATATTTTTGTACTAGAAATATGTTTCTCTTCGTCCATTATTTTATTTCGTAAAAATAAAGGAGGTAATTAGAATTACTTTAAAACACGTCCGAACTCTCGATCCTTGCGTGCATAATGATTATGTAATAATAAATCAAATCTATCCAGGAGCTATGCAGGTTGCAACTTGTCGACAAGGAGTTGAGAACCATACGTGTGCAGCGCTGTTCCGCCCCATTCAGCGTCGATCGCGGCGGAACAGCGCTGAATGCGGCAGATCAGCGCTGATCTCTATCTAAAGCACTCGCATGATAAAAACACATTTGTTCTCATTTTATACTTGTTTGCCGCGAAAGCTGAATAAACGCGGAAAGCTGAATGGATGCGTACGCGTCTCCATACAAAATCGTTATTTTCTATGGACATAAGCTGATTAGCTAGAGCTGAATAAGTGTGTGTAGTCCCATAGACTTGTGATGCATTCTGACATTTTAAATATATTTCTTAATGACGGCTCGAACAAGTTGCAATCTATGATAATGTGGCCGGTTGATCGACAGAGTGCAAGTTTAAAGCATTAAAAGTGCTTTTTCCTACAAACTTTGCTAGAGTTTTTGTGGATAGGAACATATTATAGTCACTTTTTACCATAAATTGGGGTCTATCACAGTGTCTTATATATTTTCGGTTTCTAAGCATACTTCAAACAGGTCAGGAGAAGGAAAATAAAGTCCAGCCATATTTGTTAATTCTATCAGCCTATGAAAAAATAATTTTTCGTTACTAGACTGTCTATACAAATTTCACTCTTAATGGTTTTCGATTCGACTCGCTCACGGTGGGTTCCGTACCAATATCGACAAAGAGTTACAAAAAAATCACGTTTGTTGTACGTTTTTAGTATTTGTTGTTATAGCGGCAACAGAAATACATCATCTGTGAAATCAACTGTCTTGCTATCATGGTTCTCGAGACACAGCCTGGTGACAGACAGACAGACGGACGGACAGACGGACAAAAAAGTCTTATGATCTATCGGTTTAGGTAGTTAACTAAAGGTAAACAATCTTGGTATATCTTTTTATATTAAAGAGGTCGTATATAATATACACAAAGATTATTTAAATTTAGTCTATTAGCTAACATCGATTTAGGTAAATATTCGCAAAGATTTTTATATACAATTTATAGACAACTTTTAGATAAAAAGACATGTCATGATTGTTTACCTTTAGTTAACTACCTAAACCGACGGAGTATAGTAATAGGGTCCCGTTTGGGTACGGGACAATAAAAATAAGAAAATAAATATCTATCGCACTTTCACGACTAAATAAACTATTGAAGTAATTTCGATGAAATTAAATGTGCTCTTTTTTTTCGAAATTCACACGGAAGTAGTCGCGGGTGAAAATAGTAGGTAAAAGTCATCTCAGTTAGCGTGAAGAAAATGAAAGAAAATAAAATTTTCAGTTTCAATTAGGTATCGTTTCTAAGCTTCTAATTTTTTAAAATCTATTTTTACCCTTGTTAAATATAAAACAAATTAGATAGGTACCAAAACTCGAAATTAAAAGTACTAAGGACAACAATGAAATAAAAAATACGTCCGTACAAGTTTACTTCGTGCACTTTGATGGTCCAGTAGCGGCCACACAATGGCCGCCATTGTGAAATTCGGTTGTAAAATATTTAACGCTTTAAAATGTGATTATTTAATAACTTAGTAGTAACAAAATTAATGTAAGGTTACTTCCCGATGATACGATATTCCATGTTCCTTTTTAACCTTTGTATCATAATTTTTGCAACCTGTTACCACACAACTAGGCATTGTTATGACAAGCAAAATACTCGTTGACTCTCGCACACGGACCACTGTCAAATGAGTCATGTTGGCCCTAAACTGCCATTTTAGGGCCAATGCGCTAGTGCCATTTAGTCGCGCGGTTGGCCTGGTCCTTACGCTAGTAATATATATGTCAATGGAAAAAGGCATTTTTGGAACCGGTCTGGCGGTCTGGATAGACAATCTCCAATACTCCAAGCTAAACTTCCCGCGTTCCTAGATCTTGGATCGAGCCATATTGTGTGTAAGCAAATAAACAAAAGTGATACCGAAGACTTTGCTTTGCTTTCCTGACATATCACGACCCCTCTGATAACGAGACTCCGTTATCAGAAGTGGGATGCAACTCGAACGCCCCACGTGTGAAACGGCTTCTATAACAGCCAAGAAAAGCGCAAAAATAATGTGCACGTATTTGAAAGTGACATTGTAACGGAAAAATGGCGTTTTCTGCTAGAGCAGCAAAACAAAAACTTGATGCTTGCACGATAAAGCAATAAAAATACCTGCGAATGTTGATGTTCGCCATACGGATTTTGAGCCTGAAAAATGGAATGTCGACCCACGTGCATGGCTGGCAACAGCAGACATTTGTGTGTGATCAATCCGAATAGTCAAGCCAGAAGCGCCCAGTCTGGTGGTATCGAACGTGAAGGTCCTGACGCCAAGAGGAACCGCCGAATTGGCCCAACGCTGGACCCAAATGTTTAAACTGTGGGAAAACAGGACATAGATCAGCGCGATGTCGCCTGAAGAGAGACTCGAAAGTACATGAAGAGCAATCAAGATCGACGGCTTCTAGCAGTGGCAAGAGTAACCAGGCAACAGGGAAAGCCGACTGAATCACTTGCTTCCATTGCCGTGAACAAAGACACTACGCATCCAACTGTCCTAAAAGGGATTCCAAGGAGACGAGCAGCAACGCGGCGGCGCGGCGGTTGAAAAGCGAGTTGATGTGTGCCTGGTTGGCGCGCCTGCTGGATACTTACGAAATACTGGTGATTAATTTGATTTTTATTATGACTCTGGTACGGAATGTTCGCTTCGACAGATTCCTTAACAAAATCTGTTTCTTGTAAATTTGGTGGCAAACGACTTAATGAAAATGTGACATTGACTGATATTGGAGTGCCTTCAGTAAGGTCGACTGTACAAATTATGACTACTGTTGAGATCAATGGAATTATTTTTGAAATTCTTTTCCACGTTTTACCTGACAATTTTTGCGACATGAAATCATGCTTAGACGCGAAGTTTTATCAATATTGGTCTAGCAGTTCATATGTCGTCAGATGACAGACTTGTGACGTGAGGGTTACCTATTAATTTAACTTTTACACGATAGACACTAACATTCCTCCTGAAAGAAAAACTGAACTCTTTTTCGAATGTTTGAATAACTGGAGGTTACTGGACTAAGAGTAGTCAGAGATCACATGTAGAGCTCAATGATTAGTGTTTTGGATTTTCATTGGCCGTGATATATTGGGTAGGTACAACGATAGGTTAAAAAAAAATGTCAGAAAGTTATGTACCAGTGGAAGTAGTAAGAAGTACATAGAGATCACAGTAGTAATGAGCAAGCCTAAGATGTAGGGAATACGCGAGTAGGTTTCTCTATCGGCCGTAGTAAGGTGATCCACGGTGTTTGATGGTTCCAGAAGCTATGACGTAGCCGTGCGCGGTGCGAGTTTAGCTCTGACGGAAATTATGATCCGTGGTGATGCTAGTGAGTGATGCCCTGGGATCCACGATGTACGATACCAGTAGCTATTAGAGGCGTAGCCGAGAGAGGTGCGTGTTTAGCTCTGACGGAAGTCGGATTCGTGGTGACCTGGTTGGTGCACTTGTGAGAGAGCAACTGTGGTTGCTGTTCGGCAATGGTGTTAGAGTGGTTTACTCGTGGCTATAGACTCCTAAGGCTTTGAGATGAGAACAATTTAATGAACGTTGGTACATGACTGGATGACGATTTCAATGAATTCTTTTTAAATTGAGAATAATTGAGTTAAGTTTTGATTTACGGTTGGCGTAGTGGTTGGGCGATTGACTGCTGCGTTATGTGATGCGGGTTAGATTCCTGCACGTAGAAGACATTTGTATGGTCTACAGATATTTGTTCTGGGTATAGATGTATTGTGCGTGCGAGTTGACATGTTCGTCAACACACACACGAGTTAGAGGTTCCTAGAGTTTTTGTCAGGAGTGACCGAGCGTTATGATACTGCGAGATGTATTTTGTTTCAGAGTAACATACAGGGACGGACATCTTCTTTGGAAGTTTCATCAGCGGTCTTCGAGCTGAGATGGTGACTATGACGATGAACACAGAGATGGACGAGACGTTTCGTCAGTGGAAGCTTTCAGCTGATAATGAAGTTGTTGGACTTTAAATGTAAAGATTGTTGTAAAGATGCAAATGTAGTATGCAATTAACTCGGATTGCATACATTGCAATGCTGTTCGTGGCTGTGAACTTAGAGTTTGTGACTTGCGTCAGCATGGTGATGTAGGTAATCAGGAAAGGTGCTGTTATTGTTGTTGGGTACCGGATAGAGGTCCCGTGATTGCCGGATAGAGGCAATGTGATGTGTTGTTGTTGGGTACCGGAGAGAGGTCCCAAGGTTGCCGGATAGAGGCAATGTGATGTGTTGATGTTGGGTACTGGATAGAGGTCCCAAAGCTGCCGGATGGAGGCAATGTGTGTGATGAGGCTGAGTACTGAAAAGAGCATTGCATACTAGATTTGATCTGATAGTTCCATGAATTGGTTTAAAAGGTGATTGTTATTGAAGAGAAAGCTACGTTACTCAAGTACCCCACACGAGGACGTGTGATCATCAGGTTGGCCGTGTCGCAGCGTCGACTCATTTCAATTTGAATCAGCGCCATCTATCTCTCACTGGAGGAACTATGTAATTAGATTGTACAGCCTTAGCTGAAACTTTTCCAAACTGAACCTGATCTTCCAAACCTTAGTTTGGGAACGTCAAGTAAATAACTTGGGGATGGTTAGCGTGGAGTACTGGCGACACCGAGTGAATAGTCTGGCTGGAAGATAGCCGGATATTTGACATTGACAGGTGCATGGACGTTGACAGTCAATTTTTATGGTTTTTCGGATTAACCTAGAATTCGAGCTAGGCACGGGTGTGTTGGAAGCTTGGAAACTGAAAAAGGCATTTTTGGAACCGGTCTGGCGGTCTGGATAGACAATCTCCAATACTCCAAGCTAAACTTCCCGCGTTCCTAGATC
This sequence comes from Mythimna separata, assembly GCA_030763345.1. Lineage (NCBI taxonomy): Eukaryota > Metazoa > Arthropoda > Insecta > Lepidoptera > Noctuidae > Mythimna > Mythimna separata. The sequence continues at coordinate 10,487,925 of CM061167.1, read as the reverse complement.
TTGGATCGAGCCATATTGTGTGTTAGCAAATAAACAAAAGTGATACCGAAGACTTTGCTTTGCTTTCCTGACATATCACGACCCCTCTGATAACGAGACTCCGTTATATATATTGTACATACCAGCAAACTCGAGCCCAAACAGCTTCCAGGTGCCCCTCTTGGTGACGATGATGACCTGGGGGCACACGTTGCGATGCATCATGTGCGTGTTGTAGTGCATGTAGTGCAGAGCCTCGATGAGCTGCGAACAAAGAGCACGGTGAGTTACGAATAAGAGCGCGGTGAGTTACGAATAAGAGCGCGGTGAGCTACGAATATGAGCACGGTGAGTTACGAGTAAGAGCACTGTGAGTTACGATTAAAGAGCATTGTGAGTTACGAATATGAACACCATGAGTTATGAATAACGAGCATTGTGAGTTACGAATAAGAGCACGGTGAGTAATGAATATAGAGCACTGTGAGTTACGAATAAGAGCACGGTGAGTTACGAATAAAGAGCTCTGGGAGTTACAATTAATTAGCACTGTGAGTTACGAATATGAGTACGGTGAGTTACGAATATAAAGAGTACGGTGTATTGTCATGGTCATGTCAAAATGTCTCGCTGATGGTGGCAGGTGTTGTTATGTCAGTAGGGCTAATGTGCGCGTCATGCTCGAGAGCTGGTATCGTCAGTTGAGACGGGTCATCTTTTTACTGCCAGTGGCTTATTTTAATTTATCTTTTAATTTAGTATTGCTTTTTCTTCATTATTTATTTACATTGTGATCACATAATAGAAGCGATAAAAATATGTAACCAAGATTTTTGTAACTCATAACGAGATGATTTAAAAGAGTTCCCATGAAGTGTCTTGCATGTTTTTCTCCATATCAAAAAGAAACTTAAGTAATACAAAATCGCAAATTGAAAGATTTTTTTCAAATACGTTCGTACGAAGTACGTTTACAGAAAAAAAAAACTTTTTATTTTTCTTTATTGTTTAGTACAAAATATTGTACAAAAATAAAGACAAGCGAACACCCAATTATTGATTTAATTAAAATATGGTCCTCAGAAGAATACAGCTATAATTTAATAGACGAATGATTGAAATGACCTGGGAGTAAATCGAATACATTATGAGTAAATCGGTTCGGAGAATTCGCCTGGTATCAATGTCTACCTCAATAAGTATTTGATGAGAAACCTTTTAAGGTTTCGACTGTTTAATGTAACTTTGGAAAAACATTACCATTTTTAGTTTTTAGTGTTCTATAACTTTATCCTTATACTACTTTGTGGTCCGTCTGTCTGTATGTCAAAATACTTTTTTTTAGGAATTTGTAGAGGTATCAAGGTAGAAAAACTTAAAAACTCAAATCCACCACCTAAGGAAGCTCATGACTGAAGAACGGACGCAGCGAAGGAATGGGGTGGGGTTTAGTCAGTAAAAGTCTGAAAACCTCCCACTCTTCGCCGCGCCCAAGAGCGGGAGAAATCATTTTGATGATTCCCCACTTCAAAAAAAAGAGTTAACGAAATCTAAAGATAAAGCCGTTTATGCTCCGTTTAGAGTCATATTTTATCACTCGAATGGTAATCAAAATCTGTTGGGGACTTTTCGTATTCTAATATCTGGTATAAAACAAGGCCTCATGGCACAAGTGAAGAAACAGGTCAGAAAACTGAAAAAAATATAGTTACGTCAGGAAAAAATCTTCGAGCCTAGATATCGAAATTGAAGTATTTACAAAGGTAAGTTAAAGATTGCGACTCGCATTTGACCGGTTTTTACCTAACATTGCTAAACATGATATACCATAATTTAAAGTTAATAATTTCAATTCGTAGTGTTTGATTTCGAATGATATACCACAATTTAAAGTTAATAATGTAAATTCGTAGTGTTTCATTACATTACGAAATACTCGTAGAATAACCAAAAACAGATAATCACTTTAGGGTAAACATGTTGGCTTTTACACAGGAAACGAACGTATACAATTAATTAAATAACTCGATTCTGGCCTAATAAAATTTGTGTGTGTTTTAGTGTTGAATCTATTTTGAACACCAGTTGTAATAATGAAATGCATGCATGTTATCCTATCATTTATATGTATATAAAAGAAGAAACTGATTGACATATCAAGGCGTTGCCGAAACTACGGGGACTAGAAGCGTGAAATTTTGCATAAGGTTTCTTTTTATGACTTAAGCGAGCACTAAGAGAGGATTTTCCAAAATTCAACTCCTAGGGGAATGAAACAGAGGTCCAAAATTCATATTATGGAGAAATTACTTTCACGCGGTTGAAGCCGTATTTAAGAAAAAACTGACTGACTAACAACCGAAACTATTGGGTCTAAAAATGATGTAGGTAGTCGAGAACATTAAGAAGTGGTTTTTGAAAAGTCAACTTTTAAGGGGGAAAAAGGTGTAATTATTTTATATCCTATTTCCTTGGGCCAACATTGAAACTTATGTTTTCATTATTCGTTTTTCAAAATTACTCTTACAAAATGTATGTGAAATAGTGAACAAACTTGGCACAAATTCTTATCTTAATGCATAATAAAGACTGTCATTACTAGTTTTTCAAAACTACCTACAAAATACGGTTACAGATGTGTTTCAGTGTTTATAAAAAACATACTTGCGAACGAAGTCGCTGGCAAAGTGCTAGTTTATATTAAAAAAAATGCTATATTTTAAGTCAGTAATATTTGACCACTTCTAAAGGTAACCCCCCGTGTATTAAGCACACTCAAAGAAAAATAAGAGACTCATTTGTATTTGTCCGTCAGTTACCTACAAAGACGCCAAAAACACCAAAAGCGTGGTCACTTCTAGAAACGGTCAACTTTCCAAGAATTTGTTTTTTTTGAGATGGGAAGTTATTAAGTTACTTCTCCTGCTGTAAGGTGGAACTAATAGGTATATCAAATTGTTGCTCTTTGTGTTTCAGGGTCATGAAGGTTCCACGAAACGCTTTCAAAAATTCATGTGAACCTAGCGGGCATCGGCCCTACTGAGCTCTACAGTTTTGCTGCCATCTCTTTGAGTCATGGTGAATATGTACTACGATAAATATATCAGTTATAAATATATAACTACAGTTTTATCATTAGATATAACTGAACTCGAAAAACTAAATTATGACTTTTTTTTATATGTATAGTACTTACATTTAAAAAAAGTCATAATTTACTTTTTTCTTGGTGTTCTTCTCCAAAAAATTACTTAATATACGTTACGTCGTAAAAATTGTAAGAAACGGAGCTTGTAGTAACTTTTAGATTAAAATGTTAAAAACTATGAAGAAATAAATTTTTTTCATCGTTTCATATAAACTAATAGTTTTGTAGTTAGAAAGTAGTTTGTAGAAGAAATTTTTTTCATCGTTTCATATAAACTAATAGTTTTGTAGTAGTCCAAGCTCGAGGTTTGCCAGCGAGCCATGGAGCGCAGTATCCTGGGAGTCCGAATAACCGACCGCGTAAGAAACACAATACTGCGCGCCAAAACTAAAATACAAGATGTTACCCGAAAAGCTGCTACTCTAAAGTGGGATTGGGCCGGACATGTCTGCCGCATGTCAGAAGAGCTGTGGGCTAAAAAATCTACTTACTGGACCCCATTAAACGCAACACGACATCGTGGCAGACCAAGGCGAAGGTGAAGAGATGAGTTGGACAAATATCGGAGGGACTGGCCCGCAATGGCTAAAGATAGGCGTGTGTGGAAAAGGGAGAGGGAGGCCTTCGCCCAGCAGTGGGACACAACGGGCTGCTAACTAACTAACTAACTTTGTAGTTACAACGTCGATATGTTCGAGATTAACTTGATTTTTTTCGTAATCTCTTAAATCTAACTTAATAGCTGAAGTTAGAAACAAACGATATACCTAAAGCATTTTTCGAGTGTTTTGTCCTTTGCCTCCGCTTTAAGTCAAACTCAGTTGAATAAGTTATCTACGCAAAAATAAATAAAAAGTGCAATCGTTTGCAGCGCTTTTTAAGTAAGGCTTTAAAACTACACTCTAATATTTAAGTAGAGAGGACTTTCGAAACTTGTTTGCTCTGCGTAATAAAGTTATAACCAAGTTTTCTAAAGAAAAACTTTATAATTAAGCAATCTGAAAAACGGGAATGTTATTCTTCCGGCATCTCATTAAAATATATATTCTTGATTATTTATATACGTTTTAATGTTCAAATATCTTTCAAAAGAAAACAAAAAGAAAGCTGCTAAAACTGAGCATTGACTGACTTTTTTTTTTTACTAGCCTATATTGTCCCACTGCTGGGCAAAGGCCTCCCTCCATTCCTTCCCAAGTTGGTATAATTCAAATTTTATTGAATAAAATACCAAATCTAAAGCTAAGGTACATTCCGTTTCGACGATGCCTCGCCCTTCGTCACAAAAATAAATACAAAACGTAAAAAAGGCGCAATATAAAAGATTGGGAACCTCAATCCATGACCTTGAATAAGGGAGGAGATTGTAATCCACCTCAGACTTAACGGCGAGATAAAAACTAGGCTTTCTTTTTAATAAACTAACTTCTATATGGCCCTTTTTCTCGTAAAAACGACTTTTTTCTACGGATTTAATTATCTGTCTAGTTCGGTTTGCGTGGGCCTTGAATCATAATTTCACCCAACTATCCATTGATTAGTTTTGTTCAAGGAGTTGCAAAGTAGACAATATTGGAGTTTCTGAGTTGGCAACTTCCTTCTTTCGTACTAAAAGTAGTCTTTCTAGTGGTATCACAAAAGGAATTAACAACAGTCGGCTTTGAGATGTGGGTGCTGGAAGCGGGTTTTATGTCTTTTGTAGAGGTTTTGTTAATAAAGCGTAAAGCGTTTCCTTAGGTTTATGTTGACTAGGTTATGTTTAAGAGCGCCTAACTGTATGAAGTTATTAAAGTTATCTTCCTCTAGATATTTTAAAAACACGGTTATCTTGTGGTTATTTTCTATGTAAACGCATGTTTATTGAAAGTTGCTAAATATTACAATACAATTAGTAGTAATAAACGTTATGAAATGCTGGCATTCAGTCTTTACAATACCATCTAAAACGATTTATTTTTTAAATTATCATTATCTTCCTGCCTCGTCCACTGTTATTTGATGTCCATGCAACACGTTTCGAAAATTCGAAGACATGCGACACCGCCAACCCTCACTGGACACGCGTGGTGGATTATGACCCATTTCCTCTTCTAGAGGGGAGGCCTGTGTCTCAGCAGTTGGAATAGTGCAAGGCTGATGCTATCCTACGTTTTGCAACATGTTCCTTTCTTTCCTTCGGTTCTGACAATTATCAGGTTATCATGAATGGTAACGAAGGAGGAGGAGTGAGTGAATCCCTGTTTTTATTTCAGTACATTTTAGTTCACTATTTTGAACAATACGAACAGTGAACTAAAACACCGTGTGAAAAATGACAGGTCCCAGAGGCAAAAGTCGTGACATCAAGTTAACCTCACTGAGCCATATAGGCCTCCTGTATGTTTGTTGCCACTAGCACTAAGTTATAAGTCGATTATACTTTCTCATTCCCACATTTTGCTACAATAACTCCGTCATTAGTAAAATTTTATTACCATTTTATTAATTTTTATTTATTTATTTATCTCTCTTACAACTATTATCACAGGTGAAAACGTTATGCGATACTTAGTGCGGTCTTAGCTAAAACTAACTTAAGTATATAAAATAACAAGAAAAGAAGAATCTAGTCCCCTAAATATAAAAAAAACACACACACATAATACTTAAAATATACAAAAAAAGCAAAACAACAGCATACCTTAAAGCCTACTCTAATATACCTTGTAACATAAAAATTGCAATACAGTATTGTCTGTTACCCCAATCAGCAATATGATACAGAGTTTCAATATATCAGTAAAAAAAGGAAACCATATTAATTGTTACAAATACTTTAATAATACCCAAAACAGTTTGAGTATTTATTTGAAAAAATATTACAATAAACCTTGTTTTGTATAAATTTTGATTGTTGTCCGGATTTGGTTCAAAAATTCAATAAAATAAATAGGTTACTGGAAACTGTTCGTCAATTGTTTTGGGTAAAATGGTCGTGGATATGGTATTTTTTTAAAGGTGTGGCGTTTATATTTCACAACACTACTGCTCAGAACAGTAATTGTGATGTCTTTTCTCGTGAAAAATGGTAGGACTGAACTGGTCGTTGTGACGACGCTTGGAGGAGGTATCTTTAGCAGTGGACTTCTTTCGGCTGAAATGATGTCGATGATGAGGAATTTTGAGATGTCTCATAAAACTTAATTCTTAGTTCTTGTGAGCTTGACGACAACAGTTTAAATACCGACAAAGAATTCGGCCTCAGCCTCGTTGATGTTGACGGATCAGGAGTGGGTTTTAGTCAGTAAAAGTCTGATACCTCCTCCCTCTCCGCCCAGAGCGAGAGAAATCATTGGATCATTTCTCATATAAATAAAAATTATTTTAAACTTTCAACTTTTATTTTGTCACCCTCAGTGAGTATTTCTTTCATTTTATCCAGAGCTGATATTATCAATTGCACCATCTCGTCCTAATTCGGCCCAGGAACGTGACTTTACACATTTTGCTAGTAATTGCTCACTTCCGTAAATTTTTCGAGTTCTCCTTTCTAACACAATGTGGCTGGAAACCTAGAGATTTATCTACGGTACTATCGGCCTAAGTGATCTAAGTCAAAGTTCCTTCAGGATGAATGTAGTAACCGTTGTAGACTGATTGGCAGAACAGCGACTGTGTGTTATCCTAATACTACTAAGTTAGTAATTGTATTAATGTTATGTTTAGATACCTACTTGTTAAGAAATTACGCCTCAATATTTAATAGAATTTGGATAAAATGTAGAACACAAAACAGACTACCTATATAATATCTATAATATGTATGTATTTAGAAATATATAAGTATGCTTATCAGTTGTCTAGTACCCATAACACAAGCTCTGCTTAGCTTGGGACTAGATGATGTTGTGTGAAAGTTGTGGGATATTATTATTATTTCTTTATTTACTTTTTTAAAACATATTAAATATATTTTTAAATATTTCTTACAAAAATAATAAAAAAAACATTTAAAAATATAAAAAATAGAATGCCACCGTTAGCGGGAGCAGGGTCCAAGCTACCGGTAGTTAGGGCTCCAGAGACAGGAACTTATTATTATTATTATTATAATATGTTCCAAGGTTCCAACACAGAGTTGCTTTCGTGATCTAGTTTTTAACTTAATCGCCAAGAGTCTTTTAAGGAAAGAATGTATACACTATTTACCATCCAATAGAGGATTACGACAACAAAATCTGTTTATTAAATACTAATAAAAGTGATAAAGAAGAATAATAAAAATAAAACTTTTCATCTGAGACTAAGACGAGTGTCACAAAAAATTAATTAATCCTGAAAATCCAAATTATATTTGAACTAACGAGTCGTCAATGTCCTCCAACGTTAAATGAAATCCTAATGGCACACTTACTTAGAAGTAAAAAAAAAGAAAATCGTTTATTGTTTCATTGTAGCAGATTGCTTCCTTTGTTGTTCCCGTTTCAATGTAAAATAACAACAGGTAATATAAAATGCGTTACGCTTTTTCTTAAGAATAAGGAAAAGTTTCTACCGAAATAATCGGAACACAGAAATGGAATGTAGGTGTAAGTACATATGTATGTTAGCTAAGTGGTAACGGCCTTGACTTACTATTACTTTGTGTAACTTATTTCATCATCACTGGTCTAAAAATGGCGAAGAAAATCATTGTGTAAAACTGGTGTGTATGTGCTAGTACAACCAACACAAAAAAACTTTCCGAGGGTAGTAATACGAAAATATACTCGTAGCAATGATTTTGTATCCTTTGAGAATAGTTGTAGTGGACTCGAAGAGAAATTTCTAGAAATTATCCTAAAATCTAAAGTTCGAAAACATAATTATGACATCTGCCAACCCGTACTGTGCCTTCGTGGTATATAATGTCTGATTCCCTCACATAGAGAAGAGGTCGGAGTTCCAAAAAAAAAAGCAGTGTGAACATAATAAAGCTGCTAATGATAAGATATGATATGATGACGCGAACTAACTGAAGGGAACTAGTATGTAATGACCTTATGGCCACTTCTACAACTTTAACTTAAATAGGCAGCTTCCGTTTGTGCCTGGAGTTCTCGGAGACCTACAGAGAACACTTAACACTACGGCTATAGTTACAATGAAATAATTACTGATAGCTTAATGAATAGTGAAGTTTCTAGAAACTTCGTCTCCATAGGAAACAATAAATAAAAGCTTCTGACCTTTCATCATGCCTTTCTACTTTTATTTGAAATACAATTACTTGAATAAATAACAATACTATACAATTATTTGAACTGCATAATTGAACGCCTTGTTGCATTAAGTCCGCCTATGTACCACTACTGTACATGAAGTTTAAATAAATAATTCAATTAACTACACCACTAACACACTGAGACCCACACACACACACAAACACACAACACACACACGCATACACTAACTAACTATGCTACTTAACTGTTACTTTTGGTGTCCATAAAATTTATTCTATTTTATTTTATTAAGTTACATAGCTTAACATTACACTAATATAAAGTCTACAGTTTGTAAGTGTGTAACTTCTTCATGCACAAACGACTGAACAGGTACATAGGATAATTTTTATCTCGGGGCTATGTTCCCATGTGGTTATGTTCTAATTTCACGTGGGGAAAACCGCTGGTAGCGGCTAGTACTATAAGACTGTTTTCGCATTATCCGATCCGATATCGGTATCGGACGCCGATCCGATATCGGGGTAAGTAAAATGTATGAAATACCGTGCTCCGATATCCGATATCGGGTCGGACAATATGAAAGACAGGTACATATCTCATACATTTTACTTACCCCGATATCGTGTCGGCGTCCGATACCGATATCGGATCGGATAATGTGGAAACGGTCTAACACTAATGTTATAAAACCAAATAGTTTGTGTTTGTTACTTCAACACGCCCGAATGTCTGAATGGATTTCGATGAAACTTGGTAAATTTTATGAACGAAGAAACTGTAATGTTTGTGTGTTAAATTGTAAGTTAATACTGAAGCTCTGACTCGAGGTGTAGCCTCTCAAAATCTGGTGTTTGAAGAACAAAACCATTTCGCATAAGTGGCCAAAAATGCTAAATGTTAAAACATTTTATTCGAAAAATAAGTTATAAAGTTTCAATAACTTCAGTAAATAAAATTATAAACCTTAACATACATGTACTTTAATATCTTTCACATTATATTAGTATTCAAGACCTTTTGTCATCTGATAGCTGGTAAAAGCTAAAACTGAAAAATAATATGACTTTCAAAAAACAATAGTAGATTATGTGACTAGGGGATTAAGCAAAGTCTTAAAGTCGTTCATTCTCATCTTACTGTCTCTAGGGACTTAATGTAGTATAGGCATTCCCTAGGGAATAATGTGATTTGAAATTGGAACATCAAAAAAATGAAAGAGCAAGAGCGTTATAGAAAACAAAATCTATAGCACAACTTAGTAATGAATTTTGGAGCGAGGCCTTCCAGGCCAAGGGTTTGCTTCAGAAAGAAAAACCTGGGGTCTTGGATCGCAAGACTAAAGATGCATAGTAGTGGGTCGTAGTCAGTAAAACTCTGACACGCCCTCCTGCTTCACCCTAGAGCGGGGGAAGTCATCAGATGATGTCGCATCTAAAAAAAAATTTGTAAATAATGTTTAATGTATTTCTTTAATATATAATTTGTTTCAGTATGTTGTCAATTTAATTATCTCCCAAGGTGTAAAGAATACAGTATCCAACACGAGAATAAAGCTGTCTTTTCTTGGGCGGCTTGAATTACTTACTTCACTTAACTTACTATATTAACTCCCGAGCACTGCGAGGGTAAATTATATAGATTCCTCACTGTCTCCGGGTTTAAAACTTAGCAACCTTCATTTCGCTCGGAATTTAACGTCGCCGCCCGCGACTTTAAGACGCTGCTTTATCCCCTAGTCACATAATCTGCTTGAAAGTATTAAAAAATGAACAAAGTTACTAAGCAATAGGGTTTAAAATTAAATGTTAAAATTGATGCTTATCTTATTTTTAAACTAGTGAGTTCTTATTTCAGTGCTTTAGAACAGTGTCAGATATAGAGTTGTGCAGAAAATAGTTATTTTTAAATTGGAGGGACGTGGTTGATTGAAGCTAACAATAATTACATACTCTAAATTTATATCAGGTAAACTCTATTAAAATGTCTTACTCTCTTAACGTCGTACGTCGTCACTCTCGTATCGTCTTACTCTCTTAAAATGTCTATCAAAACTGACTTAAAACATTTCAGTTGTTTTCCTATCAAATTCTAATCCTATTCAATATTTGCACAACCCTTTTAAAGTCCATTTGTCTTACTAGCCCACATGCTAACAGGGCACGAACGAACGTACCAAGTGCGATCTCCTTTGATATCACTGTATCTATCATGTGGGTTAGAATTAGGACACAGGAATGTTTTCAGAATTGTTAAATGGCTCGTGTTGGTAACTCGTTCCAACGAGAGCATTCAAGCTCTAGTAATGAACTTTACTACTCAAAGGTGGTTAATTGAAATATCCATAAATTAATATAAGGCAGTCCTTTTAAAATGTCAATCAACACTGACTTAAAACAATTCAGTTGTTTTTCTATGAAATCCTCATTCTATTCAATATTTGCACAACCTTTTCAAAGCACATTTGTCTTACTAGCCTATATGCTAACAGGGCACGAACGTACCACGTGCGATCTCCTTTGATATCACAGTATTATGTGCACAGTACAGTTGAAATCATGTGCGTTAGAATTAGAACCTAGGACGGTTTTCAGAATTTGTTAAATGGCTCGTGTTGGTAACTCGTTCCAACGAGAACATTCAAGCTCTAGTAATGAACTTACTACTCAAAGGTGGTTAATTGAAATATCCATATAATTATGTGTAAGCGCAAATTAAATGTATTCAGCAAAGGTGCAAGTGTAAATGCATGTAGTTCTGAATTAATTTGATTTGAATAGTATTAACTCAAATGCTAGGAAACGCCAGCAGAAACGAGGAATATAAATTCATATCGCGGTTGAAATCTGAGTGCTTGTGTGCAGAGCGACTTGTCATGTTTGCTCAGTCATTTCACATGCTTTTGTAGATGTTCAGTTTGTATGTTTAGATAAAAATAATAATTTAATACAATGTTATTTTGTATGATGAATATTTCTCTCTTTTCTAGTCAAACCGAATGTAGTTGGATATGGCGTTTTTATGAAATTAAAACCCGTTGTCTCTCAGAGCGCAAAGGGTACCTGAAGACACAAGTGGTTTTAGTCAATTAATGTCTGACACACTTCACCTAAAGCGGGAAAAGTCAATGAATAACGTTGCAAAACCTTGGCAAAACTGATGTCAGATTACCTGACTTCTAACTATTATAAGGATAGTGTTAAAGATTTACGAATGGCGGGGACCAACAGCTTAGCGTGCCTCTGAAAGGCACGGAGGAAACTCGATGTGTAAAGATTGTCACTACTTATGTAAGGAACGAAGTCGGTAACTTTGGATATCGTCTCTAGCAGCTGTTAGTATTCATTCACGAGCTTCCCAATCCGATTGCACTATTAATTCCGCCAAGTCCATTTTATTACCGATATTGTACGCAAATCTAATACTTCTTCAAAGTATATCTTTGTAGGAATACAAGTTTTCACATTTTTAGGCCCATTTAATCTCTACGATAGATTGAATAGAAAATTAGTTTTGTATAAATTACTTTACTTTGTATTTTAAAACTGTAAAGCTGTTGTGCGATATTTAATCAGCATGTCTTACAGAAAGATAGCTTTTAAACATTTCAAGCCATTAGCGAACGCCGATATATATTATCGGTAATTGGCCCTTTTAACTGCAAGAATATTACGACTCTTTAAAATTTCATTAAAATTACTAACATTTACTCAAACCCTGTCAAGTCACAATTTTTTTTGTGACCTTTTTAATAACATTACTTTGTAACGATTCTAGGTTCTTATATGTAGCGTATTACCAAAACGTTACATAATTTAAAAAAATATAGCAAATGCCTTTAAACTAAACTACAGTTTTGACTGTAATCAGTAAAAATTAGTTTCAACTAATTAAAAGTATTAACTGTAACATATACATACACGTATCATATTTCATAAACTCCGGCAAAACATTTTCTATGAGACATGTTTGCGTGAATTTCAAAGACTTAAATTAACTCATACAAATTTTAGTGCAAAGTTTTCCTTCGCCGATGCAACTTTATGTCTATATCATATAAATTAATATAGCAACTAAATTAATAAATATGAAGTTAAAGTGTTTGACTGCATTCAGGAAAATCAGTTTTAAGTAATTAACAGTGTTGACTGCAACATATATAATTGAGTACAGTACCTTGTTTCATAAAACCCGGTAAAACATTTTCAATGAAATATGTTTTATTAAGAGCCTATTCACTCTAGTTTTGAAGACACCTAAATTATAATCGGACGGGAAAACCGTAGCAGGCAGATTGTTCCAGTCCCCCGATGTACGCGGTATAAACGACGAAGCGAAACGCTTAGTCCGGACCGCAGAGGTTTCGACAACGTAAGGATGAATACCCGCCGTACGACGCCGACGGTTTGTCCGATGGTAGAATGGGGATGGCGGAATTAGTTCATGTAATTCCTGCGCACACTCTCCAAAATGAATCCTGTAGAAAACCGAAAAGCTGGCTACCCTACGCCTGTACTCTAGGCTTTGCAGATTGGATATATACAGATTAAACTCATACAAATTTTAGTGCAAAGTTTTCAGTCGCCGATGCAACTTTGTCTATGTCATATAAATTAATATCACAACTAAATGAATAAATATGAAGTTAAAGTGTTTGCATCAAGATTCTAAAAGTTGCAAATAGCTTGACATCGACCGAGAACTTATCCAGAGTAGCCTTCTGGATAACTTTTTAAATACTGATTTCATTAAGGGCCAGTTTTATAACCCGTGGTTATATCCACCTATAGTAAAAAACGGTAACTTATATTATTAAATTACATATTTACCTACGCTAACATGCCTTTTTTTTCTTCTTCATAATTTTTTTTCATATCATCATAATTGATTGAACAACGCATTTTAATGAAATGCGACCTCTATGTCATCACATAAGAACTACGAATCCTGCATCATACAATTAAAGTTGTTACAGGGTAACACTAAACGTTACCTGTGACAAAATCTGTAAAACACATCGTGTTCACAAAAAATTAATGAAAACAAAACGATGTTGACATATTCTTACATAGCAGGTAAAACCTAATCGTAGTTGCAATAGGAGTGGAATTAAAAAAAAAAATAACAACAAAGCGGTTTATCAAAAAATATACAATACAAAATCAATAAATATAAATACTACATCGAAATTGATAAGAAAGCAAACGAGATATAATATTTTTAAACAAATATACTATAATATATCTGTCTCTATCGCCAAGACGCCGCCGTGCCGTTTTCTAAGGCAGTCGTACGGCTGTCTTGGCCTTTGCGCCAAAGACCATGTCGGTCTTCTCTTTCATAATATCAGCTTTGAAGCTTTATAACTTCGTCGGTAATAAGGATCTTTACGTTGCATTACCTTGACCTTGTGCGGAAGGCACATGAAGTCTTCAAAGTGTTGTGACTGGGCTACGGAAATCCTCACTATAGATATTAAAAAAACATAAGATGGATGGATTTTTCTTGTGTTAGTATATTATCAAGATGTACAGACTTTTTATGCATAAAAATATGAATATATGACTGGTGATTAAAGAAGATGTTAGAAAAGCCCACTATTTTTTTTTGACTGCATAACATTGTAATATGCAGTCAAAAATACATAGGAAAGAGATAAATTAAAACAAAACTTAGTTCCTATTTTGGATTTATGATTAGAGATCTTGAATACGCGGATTCCTCAAATGTGATACATTAGATTATTTGAAAAAGGATAAGAAAATGAAATAAAATATCCTTTGACATCAGTACGAGTGTCAAAAAAAAAATTCAAATCACCTAAAATTTTCATTCAAAAACGACTATTAGCTAATAGTTTAAGTTATGCTTGGGCTGTACCCCACTTTTTTATAAAACCCTTTATTGGCGACATTTTTTACAATGGTTTCTAAAAGTTGAAAACAGCGTTCATAAAAACACTATAGCACTAGATGAATACAAAACCACAAACAAAATATTTCATGGAATGCAACAGCAATGTTCAGTTTAAAAAATGTTCGTTGAAATTTCAAAATATCTGTGAAGACATGTGACAAGCCATTTGTAGGCGACAGTACCGGCCGGATGCTATGGCATTCATTTGTCTGTTATTTTCAGGAAATAAACTAGTCCAACATTCCATTCAACATGACATATGCATTGTGAACTCTACAGTTAACAGTCAACTTTGCTTTCAATAAATATTGATATGTTAGAAAATATTGGAATAGATTTTTATTTATTGACTGCGATTTCACGTTGTGGTAAGTAGTGATGCAATCGTTGTTGGTGAGGCACACTAGTTTATTTAAGAGCCAATTCACTGGAGCTTTGATTGAAGACACTTAAATCGTTATCGAACGGGGAGACCGTAGTAGACAAATTGATCCAGCCCTTCGATGTACGTGGTATAAACCGCGGTTTAAAATTGAATATTAAGTACAATTCGACCACTTTGAGGAAAGCCACACTGATTTAAACAGTGTAGGGCCTGTCCAGATAGTGCACGCATTTATATTTACAAATTAGACATTAAAAAGAAAAGCTTAAGTTAGATCATAATGAGTTCAACGATTAGACTAATAATACCGTAGGAAAGACATTTAAAAAGGCCGCATAAAGCACAAAACTGGCCAAATGAACCTTAAAACTGAAAATACGCAATAAAAATAAAGTGGATAAACACTGTCTATAAAGTCAACAATTACTAAAATAAAAATAAAATAATATATTCGACGAAAGCCAGACACTGAGTGGTATTTTACAGATATGAACAAAAGCTCAAAAATGTGTCGTAACTTGATTCCCAATAAATTATATAAGCCCACGTCGATTCCCGACAAAGCAGCTTCGTGAATTTCAGTTGTATTATTTTATAGACATTACGGCGAATATGAAACCAATATTTTTAATAGGTTTCGCTGCCAATAATGCCCTTGAATTAAAAGCGGATAATGTGTTTTTATTTTAAGTTTATTTACCTACCGTTTTCGTTTTATAAGGAAAAAGGCATTCAGCTTTTTCTTATTTAGAGGGATTACCGTACCTACTCTTCAGTACGTAGGTAGGAAGGCCTTAGTTACCACAAGGAAAATAGTGCGCATCAAAGAAAAAGAACCATTGATCTAGGAACTATAACAGACTTTAATTGAAGGTTGGCGTACTTCAGATTGCCTTTATTTTGTCTATAAACTACTCTAACTTGTCATAGGTCAGTGTTGTCTACCCTGCAAGGTTTAAACCGGTTCAATGGCAGGATCTATTTCAGATGATTGAGGTAAAGGGGTAAACTTTCTTAGGATATCGACATATATAATAAAAAGTAAATAACTTGCACATGCAGTTTCGTACATAATATTAATCGAGTAAAAACCCCGTCAAAACATCCTTTCTTGGCTGGGAACCCCTTTAATTATTATTAACTTTATTTAAATATTAGACAACAGAAATACATAATCTTTGACAATTTCAGCTCTCTACCGTTTGCAGTTTATGAGGTAGGTACAACCCGCTGAAAAACGGATGGAAGAATGGACAGTAAAGGCTTAGTAATTTTGGTATGGAACCCAAAAATTGTATTTTTTAATCATCCTTACTTCAGTTCACAACAAATATTACGAAGGTGTAGAGAGAGATGTAAAACTACCCCTTAAAGATAGCAGGTGACGAAGCCAACAGCCTGTTTTACTTTATGCCAAGCCATTAAACTTCTCGCTCAGGTTCCTTAGCTATCAAGGAAAATAAACACAAAATACTTGACATTGTAAATTAAACCCTACTGCTGATACATATAGGCTTCTAATTAGCTTTTGAGATGTAGTATTACCGACGGAATACAGTTTAATTCCTTGATTTACTAGCTTTCCGATTCAGAGACCTCCGAATCTATGAGGTAAGTAAGTTCTTTCTGCCACTGTGAACATGTTTGAAAGAATCACTCCATGGCCCTAGAACGTAGTGTTCATTACTGTCACTAGTGGAACATTATACATTGAATGCTGTGTACCGTAGTTATTGGACTTCAGATTCATGTAATAAATGTTGTTTTAAATGTTCTGATTGTCTTAGTCTGTAGTCTGTTACTGTACTTATTAAAATAAATAAATAAATTATTTGATAGAAGATTGATGTGGTAAGTATGTCAGAAAAGTCAGGATGTAATTTTATATAAAGACAATATTATAAATAGCTTCTAACAATATAATTTAAATCTTTACCACATAAGCATTTTCTTATCCCCTCCCACCTTGAGATGCACCCACACCACGTTACATTTAGCTAGAAATAGACGGCTGATGACGCATTCTCTATTGTTAAAGTTAGACGGTGCACCTCACTCTTAAGACGTATCCATTAACTTTTCTTCTCTAATTTCATTTTGATAGACATCTTGTATAGAAGCGTGACGCCAATAGTCTTTGTTCTTAAATCTTAGATTAGAAAATAGATTCTCAACGGAGGCGATATTGTGGAGTATTAGATAGTGTATGGGGCTTGAGGAGCTCGTGGCTAGATAATAACAGCCGCACGGGTCGATCTTCAGGGTTAAGCAACGGTTGCCAAGGTTGGTCTGTGGATGGGTGATTATTTTAACATGCCGAGTTTCTGTGGTGCTGGAAAGCACGTTAAGCTGTAAGGGGTTAGGGGTAGCGGGTCCAAAGGCAAATGGGGGATGTTAAAAATGTAAATATTAATAATGATCACCCTGAATCACAACCACGATTAGCGCAATTATAGAGAGAGAATTAACTGAATTAATTTTGAATCTGTGATTATATAGCATGGCATAACATCAGCTTTATAATGTAAGCCTTAATTCATGAATCCCCGACCGGTCTCATAAGACCGCGCTGTTACTGTCTTACTATTGTGTCTCGTTTTGCGGGTATTGATAAGTTAAACTGTTCTGCTGGGACTTAGGTCTCCTCTCTAGGAGAGAGAAAGGGCCAAAATATACCACGCGGCCAGGCGCGCGGCCGGCGCGGTTTGGTTGACGTCACATGTCACACGTCACTGTCCTCACGATGTTTTTCTACACCGTTTTGAGAGCAATGGTGATGAAAAAAATACACAAAGTAATGCGCCTGGCCGGGTATAAACCCGCGACCTACAACTCGTAAGTCGTGGCCGTTACTACTGCTCATCATATAAGTCATCATCATCTGCCTAGCCTTTTCCCAACTATATTGGAGTCGGCTTCCAGTCAAGCCGGATTTAGCTGAATACCAGTATTTTACGAGGAGCGGCTGCCTACCAGACCTCCACAACCCATTAACTGGGGTAACACGGTACTTCATGGCCAAACTGGAGTCAGATTTACTGGCTTCTGACTATCCGTAACGACGGCCAAAGATCTACAAATGACAGCCGGGACCTACGGCTTAACGTGCTTTCCGAGGCACGGAGGAAACTCGTTATGTTAAGATGGTCACCCATCCACAGACCAACCTAGGCAAGCGTTGCTTAACCTTGAAGATCGATCTATGTGGCTGCTCATCATATAAGTAATAACTATAATTGGTATGATTAAGGGGGACGTTGGATTTTTTTCAATGAATGTAATGAAACACTTAAGTAGTTCATAAAAACTTAGGAAATTAAGTATGTCTTAGAACAACAATGCATATTCATCCATTATGACTCGTACAGTCGAACCAGTCTTTGGGAAACCAGTCGATGCATTGTTAATGTTAAATCGATATCTAACGACTAAACACTACATTACGAATTCTGTGTTTTTCAGAACAAGGCTACCATGGGGTAATTTGCTGCCAGTGGCTGCCATCGAAGTAGTTTAAATAATAAATCTGTGTAACCTTTTCTCTGGTTCTTTGTTTTGAATTTACGGTAGCAGTAATTTAATACACTATTTTTATATTTTAATAGAACGTTGTTCCATACTAGGAATTACTCCTGTATCGTGGATGCGTTCGCGAAGATTTAAACTCAGATTCATAAGGCAACCAGACCCGGAACACCTATCTGTAGGCCATACAAATATTTGTTCCGTTAGGCAATCGAATCTGCGACCTGTAGCGTAGCAGCCAATAGCTCAACCACTGCGCCAACCGTGTCGTTTCGTTTTTATGTGTTTGGCTAAGTAATATTAACCACACGGATTGATTTTAAGGTTAAGCAACGCTTGACGAGATCGGTCAGCCGATGGGTGGCTACCTTAATATAAGGAGATTCCACTGTACCTGTGAAAGTACGTTAAACCGTTGGTCCAAGCTGTAATTTGCAAATCAGCTAGATAGTTTGCTCCATGTAAAATACTGTTATCCAGCTGCATCCGGTTAGACAGGAAGCTTCCTACTTGATTTGGACAAGGCTAGGCAAACTGTATGAAATTGAAATTTCATTAACATAGTAAACATAATCAAAAATGTAGGAACGTGCCAGCAACTATCAATATTAAAAACTTAGCCCCGACTTTGTTGTCACGCGGTTGGATTGAAATCGAGACAAAATCTAACAGGGAATTAATTAATTAGCATGGAAAACGGCAAAAAATGCGGCTATATTTATGTATATACGCCGGTGAAGTGCAAAAGTTTATCAAGAGCCTAACACTCTAGAGTCTAAACACTGTTTAACGGTTTGTTTCACAATTTAACTCAAAATAATGAAAAATCACGGAAGATATCCCGTAAGTGACAATTTAAATTGTGACTCTAGAGTCTAGCTTAAATAAAAGACTCCTAAATTATAGTCTAACGGGAAGACCTCGGCAGCAGGCAAATTGTTTCATTCCATCGATACTATATATACCTAAAGCAATACAACATTTCAAGCAAAAATCACAAAGATTTTTTACTAAAAAGGAAACGTGGGCATGGCTCGAAAACACACATTCATGTATCTTTGTCAAAATACTTCGGAAATACCGAGAACATCTTTTCATCCACAAATAGATCGCAAGTCCCATCGTGAAGCCCATTCATTGGGATGAGAGGCTATGTATTAGGGGCTTACGTGCCATAGAGCATTTTCAAAACGTTTCACGGAACTTAACATTGTTCCATATTTTTAGGTCAGAGACTAAATGTTTCATGTTTATTAATTTTTATTTGTTTATTTATTTTTAGGCATTCTTTACCAGTCAACCTAGGTTGGTGAAGAGATAATTATGGTAGGTGCATAAATAGACAATGTTAATTAGAAAACAAGAGTTTAAAGAGTATACAAAATAGAGTTAAAATAAACATACTGGTTATAATAAATACATATATAGATGTATTAATATGAAGTAAGAAAAAACAAATTTGAGACGATTAAGCTATTAGTGTAGAAAATAATTCCGCAATTCCGCTTAAATGCATAATATTGTTGAATTAATAACCTTTTTGAACTAATAGTAGATTATGTGAGTAGGATACAGCAATGTCTTTAATTTGTGGGCCGCATGTTGAATTCCAAACGATACGAAGGTTGCTTTGTTATAATCCCGAACGTCAGTGAGGGATTAAATATACATTAAACCTTACTGCATTATCTCCCTAGGGACACAACGACTTGCGTTATGTGATCGATGTATGACATACATATAAAAGTGCACTATCTAGCAGGTAGTGTAAATAAATATTTGAAATATGTAGACTCGTGTGAACAGTCAGACGGCTGGGAATATGACGCACCTCCTTTCATCCTACTCTCCTTGCATGAAACGTTGGACTATTGTTACTCTAGGAAACAATACTTTTCACCTGAAATTTCTCCGAAGCGTGTTTAATACCCACATTTAACTTGTTTGTTCCAAGTAAATTTAAATGATAGAGAAAGTGCTTGTTTTCATAAATTGTACAAATCCAGTTCACAAATGTACATTCCTACAAATACACAAAGGTAAAGAGAATCACACACGTGTAAATCAATTTAATTTGAACCAGCTTTTACCAAAGATAGGTCAGAAATTCTTTCATGGGAACCTAATTATTATTAACTATTATTTTCTATTTAACCTATACTGTTTTACTGTTGGGCCAAGACCTCCCTCTATTCCCTCCATTGTTTCCGGTTTTAAACCACTTTTTACTAATTCTTGAGGGAGACATCTAAGTCATCCCGCCATCCCTTTCATAGTCTACCGTGACCCCGTCGTGAGATGTCAGGGCACCAACCTTCAGTAGCGGATTAGGGGCCATTATTATTAATTTAATTATATTTTTAGTGTCTTGTTATATTATAACAGATCGCCAAACGAGGCTAAAGCAATGTGAAATAGTTAATGTTTCATAATAAGGTTCATTAAAATAATGAAAATAAAACTATATAAAATATACATTACATATCCAAGAAAATAAATAATAATCGTACATTTGTACTTTTTAACTAACCCAATATACACATCGTTATCTGTCTTCAGCCTGTTATAGTATGAAGGAAAACTTTATCACTCTTTCTCAAAGCTAATAAATACCGTATCGCTTATATTCAAGAAAATACGTTTACTATGAATATTGAAAATCATATTAATATTGGCTCCACTAATATTTAACTAATATCCAGTAATGGATAGGTACCTTAATATAAGATATATTCAATATTAGGAATATCTAAATTTGATGGAAAGGGAGAGGGAGGTCAAAGAAAAGATGGATGGATTGTCTGATGAAAGTGATAGTGTAAAGGATGACAGGACAGAATGGAAGAAAAAAACGTGTAGCGCCGACCTCAAGTAATATGGGATAAGGACAGGAAGAAGAAGAAAAGTATGTAAATTTCACCCTAATATAACAACTCTACGAATATAAACTGTTGGCCCACGTGGCGAAGTGGTTGACCGATTGGCTACGGTGCTGGGTATTGCGGAACACGATTCCCGCACGGAACAAATATTTGTATGACTTATGGATAGTTGTTCCGAGACGTTTACATGTTTGTAAACGCACATCTAACACCTTAGAGTGGGGCATAGCGTTTCAGAAAAGAAAAACAAATTACAGTCCTAATAAATTACGTTTAATCGTACTTAATTGAATTAAATTAAGTGAGGACATCTTGAGGTTTAGATGTGCATGGAGTTGGAACCACCTATGTACCATTACGGAGTTCCAGATTATATAAAGAACAACAAATATTTTTTCAAAATTCATCTCTTAAGGGGGGTAAGACATGGTTCTCAAGTTTGTATGCATTATCCTACTTTAATATGGGCGAAGAAACTAGTAATCAATAAAACCGGTGGAATATAATATTGTTGTACCCATAGGTAAGGGAACATAAGCGTGACATATCAGAAAGTTATTTGCATAATGTTTAGAGCAGAAATCATTGAAGAGTATAATTATGCGATAGTTACAAAGAAGAAGTGAATAGCAAACATAGAAGCAGCAAATATAGCAACAAGTTGGTTACAAAAGAAAAAACAACGTGAAATACTGCGCGTATACCTACCACTGATGGGCAGACAGGGTACTACAGTCGACACAGACATTTCGCTAATAATGTTTACGTCCCTTGCTCCATTGGCATCAAATGGGCATCAATCTACTCCAGAAGGCCACTGAGAAACTCGTGACATAAAACCAATACCACTTAACCCGGCCTGGGAATCCAGAACACCCTGCTAAAGGGTAAGTATATTTTCCTAAACGAATTTCCAGTCGAACCGGATGCAGCTGCATGAATACCCATGTTTTACATGAAGCGACCCTATCAGACCTCCACAAACAGCGTCGCCTGTTTGTCAAGCCATATTGAAAGTTTTTTAGTAAAAAATAGTGGGATTCTTACGTCGAAAGCGGGACGTAGTGAAAGTAGGAGTATAAATAATCAGAATTTTAAAATATTTATATTTTTATCTGGTTTTAAACTAGTACGTAGTTACAATAGATAGCAAAAATAGCCGAAGAAAATTCGGAAGTATTTAAAAAAAAAAAAAACTTCAGATTTACCCTATTGACAGCCTTCGCCGCCAGTCCATACTTTTCTGTGTCACCCGGCCGTACTCCCACAGTACGCTGCACGCATGATCGAGTTATCCCCTAAAAGCGGGATTGGGCCTGTCCCGCGCAGGGCATTTTGATAAAAAAATCGGATTTCCCGGGAAAAATTGGAACATCTAGCAACGCTGTCCACAACCCATTTACTGAGCAACACGGTCCACAACCCACTTACAGCACGTTACTTCTTGAACGGACTGATGATCAGACTATCTGGCGTCTGAGTACCTGTAACGACTGTCAAAGACCTACTAATGACAGCCGGGCCCAATGACTTTAAATGCTTTTCGAGGCACGGAGTGTCAGTAACATCTTAGTAAATCTTATAAAAGTACATAATTCCAGTTTTACTTCACCAGCTAATATAAACCAATCAAGTTGTAAATCTGGGATTTCGTTACGTTTCAATTAGGCTTAGTACAAATGATGCAGATTATCCCGGACCATCTATTTAATTTCGTTCGGAAGCTCGTACGCCCATTATATGTAGGGTCCATCAATTTTAATAATAAAACCGAGTAATATTTGGCCTCACCGTGATTTACTTCTATGTTATGTATATTACGTTATTACTAGTGAGGGATTATGACCGAATTTCGGTTTCGTTATCCAATCTGAACGGAAAATTGTAAATAGTACGAGATTACGTAGAGTATGCCCTATAATGCTTCCACTTTTGGGACATAGGTTATCTCTCTTAGAGAAGGAATCGGTCGTAATTCATTCCGCGGGCCCAGTGCGTGTTGTTGGATGCACGGAGCAAGTACAAAGGTTGGATGTCACGTGTTGTCTTCATATCTTTGGTTCTAGGACATGCCGGTTTCTTCACGATGTTTTCCATCACCGTTTTAAGAGCAGCAGTGATGTAATAATACAAAGTAATAAGCCTACTTGGGTTTCAACCCGAGCTGTACGAGTACCTTCAACCCTGAAACTGGGGCCGTTACCACTGGACTAAGATGGATTTGTTAAGTACGAGTATGTATGTAGACGATATTATTATGGCATAAAGTGTGTGACCAACTTCTTTTCGTACTTTCCGTGGTACGGGGTAACACACCGCCCACTTTCATTCAAACTATTGAGAAAGTTCTAATGGAAAAACGCTCAATATCAAAATAGGACCCTAGGCTCAGTAGTCACTTTTGCAAAACGGAAACCAATCGTATTCTATGCTTTTTTTGAGGTTTGAAATCATCTTATGATTTCGGTTGCTCTAGAGTGGAGTGATTGAGCGAGTCAGACTTTTACTGACTAAATCTATATTCCTTTACTTGCCCTTTTCGTCCGAGGATCAGAGTAAACCTTTCAAAAGATGTCAACGACTTGGGATTGATTTAGATGGTTGCCGCACGGCTGGACGGCGAGCTACCCATAGCTTGCCATCCGTAAGTACAAGCTTACGGATGTTGATAATCGGGGTCAGTGCTTCGGCGGCTAGGGCGTCAGAATGTCCGTGCCCTCAGTCGTGCGGCCGCTTCTATCGCAAGCATTACTGCTTCGCAGAAGGAGGCTACCATTGCCTATTTCCCTTAGCACCGGACTATGACCTGTTCCTGGGATCGACGCCAGAGGTAACCATATCTGATCGCCACCAATATTCATACCTATGAGTCTATAACGAGAAAATATGTGAACAAAGTAATCGGTAATCGTACAAAGGGTTTATTTTTGTTTCTCTTTGTCTGGCATTGTATCTAGTTACTAATTAAACAAGCCATTTGGATGAAAAACTTAATACGCGAGGTTCCAAGTATTAGAACCAAAGACTTTTTGATGTTCTCCTATTATTGTCATGATATTTATAATTACGCTAATTATATATAGAAAATTCTTGTTAAATCCCAAAGAAGGAAAAAGAGCAGTCATTTTGCGGAAACATGATTGTTTGTTATAGGAATATTATCTACGGCTGTCGCACGTGCCTTATTCGGAGAATGCGGGTAATATGGCAGTAGGGGGGAAGGGAGGGAGTGGTCTCGATGGTCATTAGTATACAATAGACCTACCAAGAATCGCGCGATGTATTCCTATCTGTTTCCATTTATTTGTCTAGATTTTATTGTACACTGGATTCGGATAATAATACGAATGACCACTTCAATAATGTTCTTTACAAGGAAATAATGATGTAAGGAAAAAGATTCCGGGGAAAATAACCATCTAAAATAATCTACGTAGAAGATTCGGATTCACCACTCGTAAACGTAATCTTCTTAAGTTTACTTTGATAGTACTTAATAGCTCGATTTTAGGTATAAGGAACCAACTTATGAGTAAAACAGTTGGACCGTAAATGGTATGTTCAGTTTTGAAGAATATAAAAAAATAACTGTTTTTTTGTTTTATTCTAAAGCTCAATATTCAAAGTAAAAGCTGTTTCAGTGTGTGTTGAATGAAGAACGAATTGACCGCTCCTATTTTGATTTTATCAACACAATTTCGATACATCATGTCGAAAAATGTTGTCGACAGCGCTCACAGCGTTCGACAGGGCAGTGTCAGACCACTAGCCTGTCGAAGTTTAGAAAAATTGTAATTGCTCTACCGAAAAAGCTTGTCAAAAAGTCGAAATTGTATGGCATGTGTGATCGAAAAGTCACGGCTGTCAGAGCTGGGGTATTGTTCGAAAGAGTTGCCGCGGTCCTAGAATACAAAGAGCGTAACAAAACTGATTTACATCCTTCAACTCGGTAAAGTTTAGGCGAAAACTATGTGTCAGTCTACTGTTTCGTAGCTACTTTAGCATTATCGGCCTTGTAATGTTCCCACTGTTGTGACTCAGGCCTCCTCTCTAGGAGAGGGACCGTAATCTACCACGTGGGCCCAGTGAGTTCACTGGGTCAGCTGGCTATGCTGGACCAGACCTATTTAGCACAGCCGTGACACGTATACTAGACGTACATTGTGTGTTATTTTTTTCTATTTACAATGTTGTTGTTTTTCTAATTTTATTGTGTATAGGTTCGCGTTTGACCACCATCGACAATGTTGCACGTTTGCCTAGAAGTAACCGATTCACTCTTGAATTAAAGACGCCTAAGGACTTATTACAATTTCTATATTACTGCATGCTTTTTTGTCTGTAGACAAACAGACAGCGGAGTCTTTGGATACCCTCAAACACGTGTGGGATTTAGTAAATAAAAGTATAGATACTTCTTATCCACGAGCCACGCAGCCAGGACAAGTTGCCTAGTTAATGATTTTCCGTCCAAAAAGAAACACAAAGTGGTCAAACCTAGACGTATAGGCATTTTGACAATTTATATCGATAGAATTTCGCTTTGTGTAGAGCAGGGATGTTAGAGAGCTCCATAACTGTAACCGAAACTATCGGATATCCGATATAAAATAATATTCATAACCGTTACCGAATCCGAAATAAAAGTTTCGGATAGTATCGGGTTGTTTTGTTGATCGGCCGGACAGCGGCCGACACACCCGCGCATTATTTGTTTTCTTCTGTTGCCGTCCTCGTCTTATTATATTTTACTTCTGAAATTCCTTAAAAATCTAATATCCGTAACCGAAATTATCCGAAACTAACGGATAATCCGAAATAATTTCATATCCTAATCCGTATCCGGGAAAATAATCATTTCTATATCCGTATCCAATCCGTATCCGAAACTTCATATCCATAACATCCCGGGTGTAGAGACCAATATCATTGAACCGCCAAAAGATCGTTGTAGCACTAAACTGTAGTATAGTTCTAATTGTTTTCGCGTTACCACAGAGAATCAAGGGGACTAGCTAGTTATTAATAACATGAAAGGCTTCTGTTGTGGTAGAACCAAAGGGTAAGATCAATAAAATATATCCAGGTTTTAATTAACATCGATGCCACTCAACTCGCAGCTTCAGAAACAGAGTTAACCTTTAAGCTCTTGAACTGATTTATTATTGAAACTATACTGAATTTATTTTTAATTTGTTAATGCAGGTAGTATTAATAAATTTAACACATCGACTTCAACTCGACATCGACTTATCGTGTCACATGACAGTGGACTTTTCAGTAAAGTCTATTTAAATCTTTGAGACTAAAATGACATTAAGTGAGTTGTCACACTTATCACAACACAAAATAACTGGCATCATTATTAAGTTTGACATTTGCCTGTGTCAATTTAGTCTCAGGAATTAAAAAACAGACTTTAACCATTTGTCGAAAAAGGTCGTAAACCAGTTTGGGTTGCCATGCATGGTTTATTGTTTCAAAAACTAGAATTCAAATAGAGTAACTAGCGCTTTGCTGGCGACTTCGTTAGCGAGAATGTTTTCATAAAAACTTTAGCACCCAGCAAACCGTATTTTGAAGGTAGTTTCGGAAAACTAATAATGACAGTCTTTGTTATTTATTTTAATTGGAATTTGTGTCAAAATTCAAGTTTATTGTAATCCAAGAAATAAGAATCCTCAAAACAATCTGTAATATAGTCCGTCTAATGAAAGCGCGACCTGAGAAAAAGAGGTTAAATCCAAAATTGTTGTATGTAACTAGTATGAGAATCATGTCTTGACACTTCACCATTTTTTTTATTTCCTACAAATGCCGCTGAATAATGTTGTCAATTAAATTAAAAAAAAATACTCCAGGTCGCGCTTTCATTAAACGCACTCTACCTCCCAAATTCTTTTATTGGACTATTTATAATTTAGGTGTTTTCAAGGCTATAGTGAATAGGCTCTTGATGGACTAGTGCACCATTAACGATTGCATCACTCCTTACCATCAGGTGGCATCACAGTCAAACACTAGTTTTTATTAATTTTTTTTTAATGACAACCTTTAATTTATTTAAGTTTCTATTTGTGCTTATTTTTAAGTATTTTGTTACAAGAGACGAGATTTTGCACACAAATTAAATGTTCTACTTAGTGCTCGCTTATGTTAAAATAGGAAGCCTTGTACAAAATTTCACGTTCCTAATCCCGGTAGTTTCGGTTGTACGTTAATACATATGTCAGTCAGGATCTCTTTATATAGCTTTTACTAGCTTCTGCCTGCGGTGTCACTCGCGTGTTAGTAGGTTTCTCCATACAAACTTTGACCTCCCGTTTCATCCCCGTGAATTTCGCAAAATCCTCTTTTAGTGCTCGCTCTCGTCATAAAAGGAAGCCTTGCAAAACTTTACGCTTCTAGTCCCAGTAGTATCGGCTGAGCGTTGATATGTCAGACAGACTCTGACTCGTGAACTCGTGTTTTCTTTTTTATATATACGAGTACCTATAGATAGAGTAACTGTGTCTGTAACTTCATTCGCATGGATGATGTATGTCATCATCTACCTAGCCTATTCCCAACTATATTGGGGTCGGCTTCCAGTCAAGCGGGATTTAGCTGAAAACCAGTGTTTTACGAGGAGCGGCTGCCTACCAGACCTCTACAATGTGGAATGATGTATTTGACGTATGCAAATTAATAGTAAGATACCTTTAAATATAACTGTTACAACCACTTATAGCCAGAGTACCTACCTACATCTAATAACAATTCCAATAAGCCCAAACACTGCTAAGATGTAATTAATTAATATTAATTAATTATGGAGTTCCGATGCCTACCTTCCGGCCTAATCATCATCAAATCAATTCAATAGTACCATTGTCATCAGCATTTATTTAATTGATAATTGCTTAACTATCTTCATTGTAATATCTATTTGAGTGTCAAGTTGTGTTGGCCATTCATGGTCTACTTCATCAGTCCCACTTCATTAATAGTGTATAGTTGAAAATACCAAAATCTTTGTAAGTATGCCTATAATCTTTGTGAAGTTCTTTCAATTCCTCATGGACATCATCATCAGAATTGGAATTTTAACAAAACTTTTTTTTGCAAATCGGTTAAATAAAGGACGAAGTTATGATCTTTACTTTATACTTTAATCTAGTTAAAAACCAATCCATAAGTCCACCATCATCATAACCTTTTAGACTTGTTTTGAATATAGAACTGTTTGCAAATATGGCGATGGTCCACCTTCGACCATTTAGAAAATTACGTAAAATGCACAAATATGAAGTAGAACTAATCTATTTTAAGTGTTAAATGGCGTTGCGAGTATCTGAATTGCATGTCTGAGTGCATTATAATTCATATATCTTTCGACATAGCTAACCGATTGCGATGAAACAAGGACTAAGACTTGACTAACAAACAGTTTATGTATAAAAAATCGTGTAAAACTAAATACACAAACAGGTAAACAGACAAAACATCCACAATACGCTGGGAATGGTTTCTGTTGTGAATTTTTCAGCACACCCGTGCCTTTTTTATAATAAATGCGAAAGTCGTATGTTTTGATGTTAAGATTTTGATTGACTTATAAACTAATCAATTAGGTTTCAACGACTGAACGAATTTCGAGAACTATCGACATAGTCGTGGCTGAAATCGCAGTAGAAACTAGTTAGTCCCTGCCTCACTCAATCATCAACACAGGAGTTCTATTATGTTGTACACAAAAAATAAGCAAGTATTTCTCAATATTACCTACGACCAAATAGGAGTCCAGAGTTTATATGGAGGATCTTACTTTCATGTGAGTTAAGCCGCAGGCAAAAGCTATCAGATAATATGGCTTCTGCTGTGGATGAATCAAAAGGCGAGTTTAATTTATTAAGCTTTTCATTAATGCCACTCAACTTAAAACAATATTACTCAACAGGAAAATTGAGTGGAATTATCAACACGAAGTGAATTTAATAGTCGAAATTACGTACGTAGAATCCCAACCAATTAGCAATGATGCAATTTTTAAGAATAAAATGCTCATTTTAAAACCATGGAAGTTCAAAGTGTCATTTATACCCTATCGAATCGAGACGCCCTCGAGAGCCCAAGAGCGGCAGAAGTCATTCTGATGATTCCGCACTTTAAAAAAATGTGAGACGTTTGATGAAAATAAATAAAGAACGTATTACTTGCTTTACACTTTATGTGAAATTGAATAGAACAGAATACGTGGAATCGTCTAATGAAACCGTGGGATGAAAATATTATTAATCTGAGTATCGTAATAACAATGGAATTTTAACCTTACCTTAACGCATTTTGACAGTGAATATTTCTTGACAGTTTCATACAATCTTTGTACTATAGTGTGGCCATTAGTGCTGTGCACTCCCTGAGGTATGTGCGCGGCGAGACGGGGGGGGAGAATTGGCTGCTGCGCTCTGTCAGTGCGCCGTCAACGCTCGTGGCGGCAGGTAGTGTTATCTGTATCGGACTGTCTATGTCAGACGCACATGGGATAAATATTCAAAGATGGGTCGTGCGTTATCTCGTGATATAAAGACTGCCATTTTTAAGGTGGCTGAATATTTTATGAAAAGAAAAGCAGACAAAGAAAGCTTTGAATTTAAAAATGATGTGAATATTGCCAAAATCATTGCGGAGGCTACGGGGTACAGCAAAAGAACCGTGCATAGTGTGATTTCTGCGGGTTATTTATCAATTGAAAATTCAAGCCAATTAAAATTTCAATTTCCAAAAAAACCAAAAGTTCTAAAGAAAAAACACGTTGTGGATGATTTTGACCTTGGAGTTATCAGAAGAAAAATTCATCAGTTTTACGAAGTTGACAAAAAAATACCAAGTGTCCGTAAGTTACTATCAAGTTTGAGAAAGGATGGCATATTGACTTGTGGACGGGAATATTTAAGACAGCTTTTACACAAAATGGGCTACCGTTTCAAAAAATGCAAATCAAAGAGACTTCTTCTTATAGAGCAGCCTAATATTACAGTGTGGCGGAAAAAATATCTAACACAAATCAGAAATTACAGAACGCAAAACCGCAACATATATTTTCTTGATGAAACATACATCAACGCCGGTCACCATGCCAGCAAATGTTGGCAATCATCGTCAGAACCCGGAATTCATGCTGATATTGGGAAAGGACGGCGATTGGTAATTCTTCACGCTGGGTGTCGAAATGGCTTATTGGATGATGCATTGACTATATTCAAATCAGATGCTAGAACCGGTGACTATCATGGAGATATGAGCGGACCTACTTTTTATAAGTGGGTAGATGAAAAGTTAAAAGATAAATTGCTGCCGAATTCTGTAGTTGTAATGGACAACGCGTCTTACCACAGCGTTCAGGTTGAGAAGAAACCAACTATATCAAGCCTCAAAAGTGAAATGCAGAACTGGTTGCTACGCCATAATGTAGAATTTTCAGGAACTATGACAAAGGCTCAACTGCTACTTCTTATCAAAAATACACAAAAAGAACCCGTGTGTAGAATTGACGAACTCCTGAAAGCCAGTGGACACACTGTTCTGCGTTTACCTCCGTACCATCCGGATTTAAATCCAATTGAGTTGGTCTGGGCTGATATTAAAAACAACATAGCCCAAAACTATATTAATTCTTCTCTAGACGAAAAAATAATCTTATTGGATAAATTGTTTTCGGAATTCACGGCGGAAAAATGGCAGAGATGCGACGATCATGTCCAGAAAAATGAAAACGATTACTGGAGTCGCGATAGTAGGTTCGATAATGTTATCGATTCATTCATAATAAATTTGCAAGACTCTGATTCAAGTTCCGGTGGCGAAGTGGAAGATGAAGATGATGACGAAATCGAAGATGAAGTTGAAACGGAATCTATGTCAGAATAACTTTCGTTAGAATATATAATTGTTTGTTAATATAAAAAAGTCCTGCTTTGAATTATAAGTTTAGTTCTTATTTGTCACCTGCAAATTTTTAATAAAATAGGAGTATATTTGGGTTATATTTTAATCAACTAAGTAAGTATAATATATTACAGATAGCCTCCGACCGTCGTCCCGCCCCAAGTCTTGCTTTAGAAATGCACACTGAAATCGTAAGATCTGTCCGACATGTATCGATCTCATGTGAACTCATGCACTTTTTTTCTTCGCCTCCCACCTCGCCGCGCATACCTCAGGGAGTGCACAGCACTAATGGCCACACTATAGAATACCTGGTATTTCATTTCAATAATGTATGACCATTTCTTAACACCTAATTCATTTATAGGCATTAGTTATCGTTATACGTAGCTTTCGTAGATTTGTGTGTTAACACCGAATATAAAGTTGGTGTAACTGATTTAAAATAACCAACACTGACAGACAGAGAAATGCATTGTTTACCAACCAACTAAACAAAAGTATTCCTAAAATTGACAATCACATGAATTGGCTCGTCAGATTTACGGAGTAAGGCGACGTTGCCACATGGCACGTCGTAATTGATAATTTATCGTCGGACGATTATCGTCGTTTCCATTATGACGTCTGTTCGTCGTCAATATTTTTTATCGTTTGCCAAATATCATATCTAACGATCGTTCCCATTGGATCGCGATGATATTTTATCGCTTCACAGCATTTGTTTTGTCGTTTGCACATCAATAGCAAGATACACACCATACAGCTGGCAATTTTATTACCGTTTTGCGACTGTCGTGCTAGCCATTCCTACTGTCATGACAATTTGTTATTACCGCAAAAAAAAATCGTTGACTTCAGTTGATCGTGGTGTCTTATTATATGTAAACACCTTCATTTAATATACGTAAAAGCCAGTATATTTAAAAGTACACGATTATCTCTCGCCACGATCAGTGGGATGGCGGTCTAAGACAATATGACAAACAATTCATTTCTCTGACTGCAAAAAAAAAGTTTTACTAACCTGCAGCAATCCATAGCGCAGTTCGATGTCCAGGAATTCGTACTCCTTAGCGTGCTTTGGGATCACCATGGGAGCATTCAGGATCTGCTGCTGAGCAGCCGGCGGGCCCAGCGTGATGGGGTGCGGATTGATCGGCGGGGCGAGGCCCGGATCCGGATGGCACTCCTGTATACACATGGCCGTATGTCAGTGACAAGTTAATAGGCTCTTAATAAACTAGTGCACTTCCATCAACGATTGCATCTCTGCATACCGTCAAGCGGGATTGCAGTCAAGTCTTAGTTTATGTCATATATAAAAAGTTAAGATTTATTATTTATTTTTTTATTAGTACTGCCGAATAGCCAATAACACTAAATAAAAAATACTTTAATCCTTTCACTCGGTCTTCTTACAGAACAGAAAACTTTCTATTTATATCTGTCTATGGTCTTTCATTCATCAGCAAACAAATCCAATCCAGGGTTGGGCTCCCCGAGTGTGTTTAGCAAGATCTTTCTTTTTATTGTTTTTTTTTTTTATCTTTGTGTGTCGCTAGTTACAATAGCGATTTGATTTTATTAAATATACAATCTAATTTTTTTTTTATTAGTTTGTTTTGTAAGCCTTTTATAAAATAAAATAAATACATAAATGAATGAACTGAGAAATATTTTCACAAAATTGTTTGAGAGAAACAAACCGATCGTGTCGTGTGTATCTGTCTCCGATAAAATGCCTGTGACCGTGGACCATTCAGAATTCATGAAAAGATAACTACTGGCCGAGTGACCACATTGTCTCTTTTCAGATCATATTCATGTCACATTCGTGTCATATCATCGTCATCTGCCTAGCCTTTTCCAAACTATATTAGGCTCGGCTTCCAGTCAAGCCGGATTTAGCTGAATACCAGTATTTTACGAGAAGAGGTTGCCTACCAGATCTCCACAACCCATTAACTGGGGTGACACGGATGAAGTACCGTGGGTAAGACTGGAGTCAGATTTACTGGCTTCTGACTAACCGTAACGACTGCCAAAGGTCTACAAATGACCGTCGGGACCTATGGCTTAACGTGCTTTCCAAGGCACGGAGGAAACTCGTTATGTTAAGACGGTCACCCATCGACAGACCAACCTTGGCAAGCGTTGCTTAACCTTGAAGATCGACCTGTGCGGCTGTTATTATCTAGCCACGAGCTCCAACGTCATATTCGTGTCATATTGTTACATTATTATACCAGATAAAATATTTATTACCTCTGGTAAAACGGAAAGAAAGAAT
This sequence comes from Mythimna separata, assembly GCA_030763345.1. NCBI lineage: Eukaryota > Metazoa > Arthropoda > Insecta > Lepidoptera > Noctuidae > Mythimna > Mythimna separata. The sequence continues at coordinate 10,454,666 of CM061167.1, read as the reverse complement.
TTATAGGTAACAATGAAGTAAAAAGCTTCAAAGCTGATATAATTAATTAAGTCCACCTTTGTTCGTTTGTGTTGCATGAAGTTTTAATAAATAAATAATTGATAGGAAAGAGGAACCTGACATGGACTTTGACGTCAAAGTCTACCTATATGGCTGTCACTCAAAACAGCTGGGAGACTGATTTAATTTTTGTTTTTTAAATTTATTATTGCCCGTTTACTTTTATGCCAATTTTGATTATGTTTTAACTGTTAGTATTTTTTACAATTAGGTTAACTCATTTCTTTCCACTTAAAACATTAGGTATTGTAGAAGAACACACGTTTTCCGGAACGTTTAAAAAGTGATAATAATAAAATTAAAAATATATTATATCTTATCAGATATTTGCTTGCATTCGTAGCTCTCACCTTCACATTCTCAAACAACTTACAGCTTGTTCAAGAATCTTGAATCCTCCAACATTATGTCAGTTGTGCTACGAGTATTTACAGCTACGATATTCGTAGCAAATTGCTAAGAATTTCGTAGCACTTCGTAGACGCCCGTGGAAACAATACAACTATGTACATGATTTCTTTTAATTGGGCTGTGTAGGACGATACAATTAGGACGTCGTTATGTAATTCGAGGCTACTAAAGGTTAGAAATAAACAGTACGACCAGATCGGGTAACAGCGCCCTCGGCTACGGGCATTAGCGTTCATCATTTTCGTTGTTTTCTTCGCCTATTTTTACGTAAAATAATAAAACAAAGCAATGGTAAGTTGAAACCTGATTCCAATCTCAGAAAATAGTGTATAAATGATGTTTTGATAAATCAATTCGTTTGTTTATCTTTTCCAGATAAATATATTTTTGTTGTTGAAACTTGATCCATTACGTCCAAGATCAAGTATAAGTCGAAACGAAATGTGGGTAGACATTGTGATATAAGATAAGGAAAATCAAATAAATGAATTCTATTTTCTGGCCTGTTGGTCAAGTAATAAATGGCCCTGATTGCTATGCCGGAGGACGTGGATTCGATTCCCAGCCAAGACAAATGTTTGTATGATAAGCAAAACCTTATTTTTTTGTGTGTCTGGGGGAAAATTTCCTATAATATGTATGTATTCATAAATAATGGTCCACCATGGACTAAATATGGAAACCAAACCCCAATTGATAGAAACCTCAAATATTTTTAAGCTGTCAAACCAACTTTCAATAAACACGACATTATATCAATACTTTCTCAAATCTCAGACATAACAAAGCCAAAGATTTACGAAGAATCATTTGAAGTTCATTCAAGCGTGTCAGATGTTGAACACCAAACCATTATCTAGGGTTCTCGTCGTACGAATCTTTAAGCCGACAAACTCCAACAATAAATCCAATTCAAGTGAAGTGATTGGAATTTTAGATGGACGTGTAAGAATGGATTGAGTGCATAGCGTGTTACGGAAACTCTCCGTGAACAATTTGTTGATGAAACGATTTGCGATGAAAGTTGTGCTAAGGACCGGGTTCTAAAGAGCTAGCGTTTACCCGCAGCTCGAGGCGTATTTACCGTATTACACTTTATTGGACCACGATGGCGCAGCGGCTGGCGGGCATCGAGACACTCCTTGCCTCAATTACTAGTTCTAATCGTTAGAACAGAGGTTCTAGGATAACATGAAGGTATCATGCCTTTATTTTCGGTAGGAGTTGGCAGATACAGACTTTTCAGTGACAAACCACTAGGTCTGCAAACCGTCTTTTGAGTCTTTTTATTGCAATACGTACATTTATGATTATAAATTCTGGAATTTAATTTAATTTTCATATGATAATTGACATATAAAATGATGAATAGTCTGTAAAGTATTTTATAGTTATTTAGATAAACTGTAAATGTACGTGATTCACAGTTTCAGAATTTTCGGTTGTAGTTTTCTAACTTTATCATGAGAAAATAGTTTCTTACTATATGAGTTTGGACGTAAAACTAATGCATATGTTATCGTAAAAGTTTCAGCTGAGATACTAAGGGCAATGTTTTCACAAATAGATCGACAACAGACATAGGTATTATTATTTTTTTAGGTTTGAAATCGTCATAATGACTTCGTCCGCTCTGCGGGAAAGCGTGGCGCAGTGGGATGTCAGACTTTTACTGACTAAAACCCACTGTTGCTCCTTCTGTGCGATTATTCCAGGGCTTTGGAGTTCTCTTTCGTACAACCCATGACACCAGACGGCTTCAACCCTGCTGGTTTCTGGACGGTTTACTTTCCTCTATTTTAGGCGCCCAAGCGGGCACGCATTCACCGTGTCACACGGGCGGTAGGCATATTACGTCTGTATATACATTTACATTATCAATTTTAAGTACAGAGCGCTGCTAGTAACCTTTTGGAATTAATGAAAGTACCTCTAACATTTATTATTTACAGGCGATAACTTGAATTCGAAAAGCTCTGACACACATACGTCGAACGGTCGGCGAGTAAACATTTTATGTTAGAACTAGGTTAAATATTAGATACAAATGCATTTTTCATGAATATACAAGCAGCCGTGGAGTCAATAGCTGAAATGGAATTCAACTAACCTACGATCTTATTTTGTTTCTATTATTACTTTGGCCTACGTTTAAAACTTAGAGAATTGAGGTTTTGTGCCTTTTTCTCTTATACCAATTTTGTTATTGAGTTAGCAATGTACCTTAGTTTTGTACAGTGTGAGAGAGTGTTACAAATCTTTGAAATTCTTGGTTTTTATGGACTAAAATATTCATGTATTATACACCTGAGTCACTCAGTATAATGGTGAACACCGCATAAAAACTTTTTCGTAGTTTTTAAGTTTGTCTTTAACTATACATATATGTATGTTAAATATTTTAACTGTAATAAGTATAATGTGTATTTTTTTCTGAAGACAAGCAATCCATCAAAGCCTCAAATTCTCATACATTTTGAAAATAATTGTCTTCAATATATTTCAATTTAAGAGGAACTACTACGAACTCCAAACGCGACCTATTTAACCTAAACTGAATTGTTAAAGGGATGGTGTTATATAGAAGCTGTATGAAATTCCTCTTTCACGCTCGTTTACTTGACATTTGAACAGGTTATGGTAAGGCTCGTGATCGTTTTCACCAATAAGTATGTACATTTGTTTGGGCTAATCTCGTAGTGGAACAATTACCCCTAAACTATTGAGCTGAAATTTGATATACCTATGTACATAACTTGGATGACAATCCTATGGTACTAAAGGGTTGGTCTGATGGTGGAGTCGGATAGTAACAATAGGAGCATCTTCGTGTTTGAATGCTTGGAATAGTCTTGATGAGTGAATGATCACTTTATAAAAGTTTCTTATAAATAAATCATTTTCCTTTTAAAACTTCCTTGAGGAAAAGTAGATAATGGTCATAACTGTCAAAAAATAATAGCTCTAGTAATTACAACCATAACCACTGATTTTTAAGCGACTATTTTACATTCCTATAGAAAATTTCACAAAACTCCATTCCATAACGAATCGAAATACTCCAGAGAAGAACGAACCCGTATTCTCAATCCCGTATTTAAAGACTGGAAACAGACGAATGTTTCATACAAGTCAAACATTAATATAAAACTAACTTTACTCCTTCGTGCTTTTATCAATAGCTTTTGAAGTTTGAGCTGAAATTTGTCGAGATAAATGGACCTATTTTTCCTTTGTGGCTTCAAAAATCAACTATTTGAGTCCTTGGTTTCATGTGTAATGTAAGTTTGTGTGTATTTCAAAGCAGTGTTCCAAAGGTATCTCTGTGCTAAACATAGTATTATACTAACAAAGAAAATACTCGTTATTTTATTAAAAACCAGCGGCTTCACCCGCATGAATGTAGTAGGTAATTCCAGTAAATTAGGATAGGAAATAAGAAGTATATGTGCTGCAAATCTGTTCAGTTATTCGAGCGTGAGGAAGTAAGAATCATGACAACAAATGTTCACCTTTATCATATAAGTGTGACGCTTAACTGGACTGCCCTTGTAAGCTTCGGCCCTGCTGGGCTCTAGCGTTTCATTGAAATCTCTTGGAGGATTGCGTGGTACACTAAGCACCGTTGACGACTCAGGCTCAGTCCAGACAATAACTGTACGCCCGGACAGCGAGCTACCTATTGTTCGTCAGCCGAACAATGCTCGTACGGCTTGTACGGCGGCTAGGGTGTGAGGATGTGAGCTCCCTCACGCTTGCGGCAGTCTCCTCCACTAGCATTTCTGTTTCGAAGAAGAAGGTCCCCGCCGCCCATTCCCCTTCGCTCCGGACCATGGCTTAAACTAGGAACCGGTGCTCCGCCCAAGCGGGGTACACCTCCACCGTGTCCTCCGAGAGTTCCGCACAAAGGTGGCGGCCAGGCGTTTCCTCCGCATAATGAAAAGTTACTGGAACGGTGCGTTATTCAGAGAAAGAGAAAATTATCAAATGAACCAGATGTTACTACTTAACAAGTAATGTTACTTTGAAATGAAGCTTACGAGCGTATTAGACTTATTTATAACAAATTTTTGTGTAAAACTCTTAAGTATGGTTGGTTTTCCTCGAATTTTCATGTCAGAAAAACATCTTTATGTATTACTTTTATTTTTGTCTTAGAATAAAGAGATATTATTAACTGTAAAAAAATCTTTTTCTTCCTTAAAAATACTAATTGTATACCAAATATTAATGGATATTTTACAATTATTTAGTAACTTTTTTTGAACTCCAAATTTTTTCTACAGCGAGCATATTTTAGTACACAATTAAGATGAAACAAAGGCATATTGATTTGTAGTTGAGAATAGGAATAATTTGAGGAACAGTTGAATACTACGCTAAATATAGATTTATTTGTAGGTAAAATACCGCATGTTCGCTGGCAATGCTAGTGTTTAGTCCCAGAAGACTGGGTTGTCACCATTTGTCGTACTCGCCTCCAATTCCGAGGAGTAACAGATTTTTTGCTCGACCTAATAAATCAAGTTGACTGACAGGAGCGTTAAGCCCGAACCGTTTTGCTCCTACCTGTTAATGGAGCAATTTTAAAAACATCAAGATAGGTTTAAGTAGCTTTTGATGGCTTCAGGTAGGTAGCTAGCTTCGTTAGTACATATATCAAACAGTATTTTAGGATTCATAATAGTTTATATCGGATATTGATCTTGACTTGATTTTTCGTTTTCAGGTTGTTGGTACCCTCGTACTAATAGGTTTTGTCCATACAGATTAGGGGTTAATAGGAAAATTTCAATTAGGTTTAGTTGAAAAGAAATTTGAGTTAAATATAGATTTGGGCACACCCTGATTTGCGTATACTTATCGTTACATCTTTATATATAAAAGGAAAAACTGACTAACGTATCAACGTCCATCCGAAATTACTGGGACTAGAAACGTGAAATACTCTAAGTTACCTTTTCTGCCGTAGGTAAGTACTAAGCGAGGATTTTCTAAAATTCATCCCCTAAAGGAATGTAACAGGGGTCCAAAGTTTGTATGGAGTTACTTTCACGCGTGCAAAGTTGCTGGCAGAGTTACATTATAATGTCCTAACCCACAAAAATTTATTAACTTCTAACCTTTAAAAACTTAAGGGAATTATTGCAAAGTTATTATCCCACATTCTCAACTCTTCATTAATGGCATTTGTGGTCCTACATTCTTTAAACCTGGTTTTATATTAAAAGTACAGGAAAATGGTATCATTAAGGTATTTGCTAAAACGTCTCGTTAAATATCTTATCGCCACAAAAACGTGATAGAACCGGGCGTTTCATATTTTATTTTCACTGCACCCGCTTCAAATAGCAGAGTTCCGACTAGAAATTGCAAAGGCGAAGCGGTGGTGTCTTTTCTCTGTATCTTTTTCAATTCCTACGGGGATTATTTTAGAACAAAGTCTTGCAAAAATTGTTAAAATATTTAATTAAAAATTCGACGCGTATAATATTTAATAATCCAATGAAAATGTAGTGAATATGATGGCAGAATGCAATAATGAACTTGCCTGCCAACCTCAAGTATCATATGTTAAGGGCAGAGAGAAGAAAAATATACACATAAAACTAGCTTCTGCCAGCCGTTCCCCTCGCGTGAAAGCAGACAATTATAAAGGTACATACTCCGGAATAAAAAGTAGTCTATGTGTTATATTAGAACATGTCTACCCATGTATCAAGTTTCAGCGTATCAGCCGTTTGAGCGTAAAGAAGTAACAAACATAACGTGTGTGTGCTCACAAACTCTCGCCTTTATAATATCAATGTGATACTATATCTATTTTACTTCTATTCTCTCACAAAGGAGACACAGAAATAGATCCTTTCCTGTAACTTCGACAATGTAAGAAAGTTATACGCGTAAATGGTTAATCATTTTCTAAATTATTGACTAATTGATACGCCTACGATATGTGATGTGTCAAATTCATGCTATCCTGTGGTTATAATTAACTTTAAATTAATTAACTTACAAGAGTACTATTTATAGTGATTTGGTTATTTATACCTACTCGTACTTACCTATCGTAAGAGATAAGAATAGACTAGTATTTATTTGACACAGGCAATATAACAGCAACAACATGATCTATCTAGCCTTTTCCCACCTATATTGGGGTCGGCTTCCAGTCAAGCCGGATTTAGCTAAATATCAGTATTTTACTAGGAGCGGCTGCCTACCAGACCTCCACAACCGATTAACTGGGGTAACACGGAACTTCATGGCAAGACTGGAGTCAGATTTACTGGCTTCTTACTATCCAAAACGACTGCCAAAGATCTCCAAGTGACAGCCGGGACCTACGGCTTGACGTGCTTTTCGAGGCACGAAAGAAACTCGGTATGTAGCCCATCCACAGACCAACCTTGGCAAGCGTTGCTTAAGCTTGAAGATCAACCTGTGCGGCTGTTATTATCTAGCCACGAGTTCCTTATATAACAGCAACAACACATTATAATAAAAGTGTATAGAAAACCAATATGGTTGCGCTGAGCGTGCCCAAAGTGAAAGATTACCTGCTTGAATGCAAAGTCCACAGAAAATCAATTACTTTTCAGGGTCATAGCGGCAGGTTAATATTAACAAGCTTCTCGTATCGGAAATTCAGATACTTGCATTATTGATGTCGGTTATTGTAATAATGAATTTCAATATTGCATTAATTTTTAAACAAACCAGCGATAGGTCGAGCAGTTATTTCAATAAAATATACACTTAAGGTGGTCTACGAAGGTCTAAATACTGGATTTTTATCCTTTCAGCCGTTACTCCACTTTTTGACTACCAGACAGAGGCCGTAAACATCTCGACACCGTTAGTATAAGTCCTGCACCTACTTCTCACTTCAAACGCAGTGTTAATCTTCAAACTTTTTTTTTCTACAAAATTCGAAACATAGCAAGTCTCAATATCTATAAAGATGTCTTTAAGAGGATCCCAAGGATAAAACCAAAGGAATTTATCGTTTTGTAATAGGTCAAGTAACGAATTTCCAGGAAAGTGTAATCATACGGCAGGTTGAACTGACTAGGGCGAATTAAATCTTGTCAATATTCCTAAGAGATTCCGCCACTCCAATTATATTAGCCGGAACGAACCAGTTTGTTGAAATTTTTTACGTAAAACGAGAGTTACATAAATAAAGATCAAAGCAAGGCACTAACAAGCAAGCGGTTTGATAAGAAGCATAGGGAAATATCTTGGTAAAAGCCGGCTAAAGCAAATAAACCAATAATCTCCTAATCTTTAGGCAGGCGCGTGTTGAGCACACAATTTATTTGGTCTTTTTTTCCTGATGTCATACCGGTGCGAATTTATTGACACTTTTTTGAGGTGGTAAATCATTTAATATGTTCGTCTAGTATGCGCGGAATAAAAGAAAATATCAGACTTTTTCATACTAGAGCCCATCTTAGATCGTCCAATTGCGCTTTGCGTTCCAGGGCCACGGTAACTTATTCGAACAATTCCGCTAACCTAGTAGAGTTCATTTTACTCTCAACTTTTTGAGGCGTGCGTGAAATACAACACACCGATGACTGAGGCTTGGTCCTTACTAGGCGGCGAGTTGCGCATTACTTGCCGTCCGCAAACCTACGCCTACGAGGGCCGGGAATCGGCCTATGACTTCCAACACCCGGGGTGTCTCCAACGACGTGGCGACGGAGTTTGGGGCGTGCGGATTCCTTCTTCCTCATCATTTCAGCCATCTTACTGGCTTACTTTCCATTCCTTCTCAATCCATACCATGATCTGAACCAGGGCCAGAATAGCAGGACCTTCAATCGCCTCTACGAGGTAGACTTCCACCACATACTCCACCGGAATTCATATACACCGAACTGAGTATGCTTTCAAACCTGGTCTAAAAATCCTCCTTTCTCTCTAAATCCCTCAGTCTGAATCACAACGATTCGTGATTGCTGATATCTAAGTTCTATAAAATAGTTAAGCCTCAAAGGAATGCACAATACCTATCATTACGGTCATTAGTACATATTCCTCACATAAGGAATTAGTAATAATTATCCGGAATAATACCTCGCCTCGCCGTCCACAGAAGGGAGTTAATTAGCGTCAGATACGTACACACCTAATACCTTGTAAACCGGATTATCATTCAATTCTAATATGAATATTAGCAATACCTGGCCTTGGCTGACCTAGTAATAACTGAACTTGACACAATTTGTAGATGGTAGTGGAGTATTGAAGCAAAATAATAATTAACCTTCGTGCATGAGAAAGTTCTCTGGTTCTAGGTCAGATTTCTAGAGATATCAAGAAGCTGTCTTTGTAGAAATGGATCATGTTTTTAACCGAGCTGTATCTTTTTTTATAAACAGCTCTTACTTTTTTTCTTCTCCTCTGTGTTCCTTTGCAATCAGTCGTTGAGTACAAGCAGTAAAGTGTGTTGTGTCATTCAAAATGTGCATTTCAGCGGATACAGTTCCCCAATATTAATGGCTAGACCTGGTCTGAGTCCAGGATCAGGCGCCGTTTCAAGTGGGTTTCATGCCTGGTACGTATTAGCTGAACTGCTAGATCATTAGGATTGGCAGCCTCTTCTTGTAAGTTTTAGTACTGTATTGGATATCTTCTTTTACGGTGCTACACCTGCTACTTGGCTTTGGCCCCTGGTACAACTTCCAAAGATCCAGCTACCGACCACGATGCTTGCCTAAAAGTAACCTACTCACTTTTGACTCAAAAACCCCTACGTTTGTTTTAACTATTAAAAAGCACAGCAGCAGAGAATTCCACATCTTAGTTGTACACACAATATATATTCCTGTTAGTTTCGTAAACAGTACTTGCAATGATTTTCTTTAGCAAACCTTAATATGAACAAACAAACTAAACTTTCACCTTCTTAAAATATAAGTTCGAATGAATGAAACCCAAGACATAGTTAGATACCTACCTATAAATAAAGTACCATTCTTTATCAAAATAAGAAATGGTACCTAATTTATAAAGGTAATTATAAACGTGCTTGCTGTGGTTTATCCACCTAACTCAACCTATTTATATTTTTACGATACCCTAGGGAGGGCGAGGTGTCTTGTTCATTGGCAGCAGCCACATACATACCCCCCACGTAAGTATTATGTAACGCGAAGGTATCCAGCTCGTAAATCATCCTCATTTATGGCTTAGGTAGGCAATATTGTTTTTCGTCTATTCTAGAAGAACTTCGTTTTAGACAGGTTACTACATCGAGTTCTTTATTCGAAATTCTGCTTCTAGTTGAACGTAAGTCTTTTGTTTTTGGCGCTGTCGATATATCTAGGTCTTTAGTGACTGCGAAGGCTAGTTAGATTAAAGGTCAAAACAATATTGATATAGCTACAAATATCTACGACTGGCCAGTGTTTGCCTATCCGTCATGCACGATACCTTATCTCACTCAATAAATAACTCCTGTGTCGTAGAATAACTCATCCATGACACTGGAGATCATAAACATATAAACTCAAAACACAAGACGATCAGATCTCAGAGATCGAAGAGATCTCTTTGGGAGGAATGAGAGAGCGTAACAAACCTTTTCTGACTAAAATCACACCTGTGTCCTTCAGTTATCTTTTGCGTTCTAGAAACACAATTTTCCTCTTCAGAAAATCTCCCTAGACCGTAAGGGCATTGGCCCTGCTGGGTTCCTACGAATGCCTGACATCTCTTGTGAAGCGCTGTCGACGACTTGGGTTTCGGTCTGAACAATTACCGGATGGCCGGGTAGCGAACTACCCAATACTCGTGGTTCGCAAGCCCAATTAGAATTTATCAGATTCCCGCAATCCCCACTAGGTCATCGACTTTGTGGGAGGCCTACTAACGCTGCGTTTTCTAGTACGCGTTCACCACTACAGAATCTTAAGGTTCCATTGACTATCTATTCAGATGAGCAATGTGTTCTGTCCACTGCCACATAAGTTTAGCAATTCTTGACAGTGGGTTTTCAGAGAGAAAATAAAGTAACAACTAATCTTGTAGGTAAAAGTTAGTCTTACTCAATATTATACCCAATTGGGTTATCGAGATCAGATAGGCATTCGATCTAAGTAATATTGATTTTGTTTCAAAGGTACTTAAACTATTTCAATACAAAAGGAATTTGTAATGTGTACTACATATAAATGATTGGAATTATTTCGTTATTAGTTTCAAAAGCGGTCAAAAGCTATATCAAAGTAAAAAATATGACACGATATTTTTTTATGGAGATAAAAGTAATCTATGCCGTATTACATGTCATGGTCAACCTGTGTGCCAAATTTAGTTTAAATCCGTTTAGCGTTTGAAGCGTTGTTGGGGCTTTTTATGCCGGTATTTCGTTTTAGCAGGTTCATTTTAACTTTTTACGCGGGTGACGCTACTAGCAAAAGTTATTGTATAAAATTCTCTATATTCTACATTTTTGCCATATATTGTAAGCTAGCTGCCCGCCCCGGTTTTGTTTGAGAGTAATATTTTTTGGTATCTTGCAATTTTCTTAACAACAAAATTTGCCAACAAATATATGCAGCTGTTTTGAAGTGATACGCTTATGTGTACGTATACATTAGGCAATTAATTTTTCTTTTACTTTTATGTATAGGTGTACCAACAGGGTGTACCTAACTTCTCATATACTTAAGTGGATATCGCTAGCGCTGTTAGTAGAAAAAAGTGCTGTTTCCACTCGCCCGTTCGACCAGTCATTATTGTGTCTTTAGAGAACACCCACGAGTCGGTTACGCTATAACTGGTCGTAACCAGTAAAAAGCGCTTTATTTTAGTGATCCCTTTTGATCAAAACGTACGTAACTTATATGTAACTCTTTTTAATTTGGAAAATAATTATCTAACGACTACAGGCCTACTGGGGCCTTGGGTTGTACGAAAGAGATCTCTCTCTCTTTCTCTCTCTGTTGGGGTTCTCTAGTCCTCTTCTTTCAGTTTTTTGTAGACTTTGTAGACGAAAATAACGACGGAACAAGAGTGGATTTTAATCAGCAAAAGTCTGACACGGCCTCTTGCTCCGCCCAGAGCAGAAGTCATTATGATGATTTCCCAACTAAAAAAAATGACTACACACTTTTACTGGCTAAAACCACACCTATGTTACTTCGGTTGCCCTTTGCTTTCTAGGACTGGGTAAATCTAATATTAGCTAAATTTTCCTTGAATGCTAGGGCTTTATATTTTCGCTTACACGCGAACGAAGCCCCTGGCTGAACCAATTTCTTAATATAGATACTTGCATATCTGAAGATTCATCTAGAGTTACCCATTGTCTAATGATTTCAATGCGTGAAGGGTACCCAATTAACGCAGACGTCCCGACCTAGTCCCGAAATAAAATAAGTAGGTATTTTAAAATAGCGCTACGGGTTTAGTGGAACGTGGCAGACTGAGGTGAAGATGGCGGGGTGCCATGGAGGGATCCTCAAGGATTGACATGATAGAGTACAAAGGAGAAAGTTGTTGGGTGAAGGTTTTGGTAAAATGCCGAAACAAAATTCCCTTAAGACAATATGACAAACAATCTTAATTCTTGGGTGCAGAGGAAAATAAGTGATGAAATTAAACCATGGGTGTGGCAATTCACTAGTCTTTTACATTCTAGGATCGCAGTAATCAAATCAGTAAGTAATCTTTTGCATAAACTCGGAGCTTTTTTTGTTGAGGTGGGATAGTTGTTTCCCACTCTGGTTGAAGCAAGAGGGTGTGCTAGGTATATACGAACTAAAACTGATTCTTTACTAGCTCAAGGCCACAAAAAAACTAGTTTAACTACTAAATTTCAACCACTTAATCAGTAGGCTGCTAAGTAAGTTAACTATCTTAGATTTTGAATTAGATTTATTAGGAGCCTTAAGACGGATAGCCTGAAGTCGGGCCAGTCAGATCGGATCTTATCGGCGCATGTGATGCCTCGATACGGCTGCTTGCGTCGACCAGTAGTCCAATTTATGTAATGAAAACCGAAACGATATCGTAGCGACTTAGTCGTTTAGAGCATTATCGTATTCACATCCATCAGTGATGAGCTTGAACGACACCGATTTTAAAGTCGTTCGATCGAAGTGGCATTGAAGCGTATTCGGTTATTACAATCATTATCCTGGTAAAATACATAATGATGTAACTGGCAATAAGCCGTTGATAGATCGTTTAGTTTCAAGCTAATTGAATTGTCATTCTATTGAATCTCGTTCAAGGAACGCTTGAACACTGATTTTGGGTAGGACTTCGATCGAAGGACTACAAAACTTCAACGATATTTGACTTGTTTGATTTTACGTGAATCTGGCTACTGTGGTGAAATACGTTGGGTTAGTTTAGTGTGTGAAAGAGACGGAGCGAAAGGGGATGAATACTCGTAGTACTGTTGCGATACCTATGATGCCACATCGAAACTAAAGTTGACAATTCTTGATCACGGTGTTAAGAGTAGTGTCAGCGCGTATAGAACATAATATACGCGCATGTTTTTCAACGGTGTCATGCCGGCTTTGACACAGTGTCGCTCCAGGGTTTACCACTCGGGTGTCATTTTGGTTCAGGTTTATGTTAGAAGTTAGATGTTATGCGCTACATATATATAAATACATCTCTTCGTAGCTTAAAACTAAACTATCTTTTCCAAATTTGTCTTTCTATTTATGCTAACACCTCTTAAAGCACATAACGGATTTTGATGTAGTTTCCACTAATGAAAATAGAGTTGAATGAGAAAGGTTGTGTATTTAATTTGCACCCGCACGATGCTGAGACAAGTCAGTAATTAGCTATATTTGAATTTAGAAATCGAAAGTAACGATTTAATGTAGGAAAAACCACTTTGTAATAGACAAGTCGCAGTTTTGGAGTTTTTGGCAAGATTTCATCGAAAGGAGTTCAGTGGCTGTTTTAATATTCGCAGATTTATTCCTAGTAGATATTGTGATGTAAAATTGGCGTAGTTTTGTATCTCAATCCAATCTTTTCTCCTGTTTCAGGAATTAAAAATGTATAATGCTAGGTACTTACATGCCAATTCAAGATGTTATGCAGGCTTGCCAGGACCGGCTCCGACGCGAAGGCGATGGTAGTAGTGCCTTCCTCCAGCGCATGGATGATCTGCAGCATCTTGGGATGACGCTGCTTCTCCATGGCCATGATGCAGATGCGGATGCTGTCCAGCATGGTCTCCTTGCGCTTCGGCTTGTACAGCTTCTCTGCAATCCGCTTGTCGAACACAAAGACGGAGCACTCCTGGGGACAACGACAATAATAGACGTTATTTTTTTTAGTTATATAAACTAGTGCTTGACTGCCATCCCACCTGATGGTAAACAGTGATGCAATCGTAGATGTGGAGGCGCAGTAGTTTATTAAGAGCCTATTCATTCTAACCTTGAAGAACATTTGAGAACATTTAAATTCAATGGTAGTTGGTTTTGGTAGTGGGTCTGTAATAGTCACTTTAAAAAAATGATGTACTAATTTAGAACTTTTTAAACTCCTGGAAATTCAAAAATATGTTGTTGTGCCCGGGCAACTCTTGCGAACCCCATGAATATTTATTTTATTAAAATTGGTATTAGAATTGAGATGGTCGACAGCTGGGTAAATATCAAAACATGACATAAAATAGATGGCTTGCTAAAAATATCACGAATACAAATAAAAAAAAATTGTAAGTTGGGTTACTTACAATTTAATTTTCATCTACAAGATTACGTAATAAAAATATTTGCAAGTAACATAAATAAACAAAGTTTGTTTTTTGTAAAGTTCTGGCATAAAGAAAAACTTTATTAGTTACTATGTTTTCTTTTTAAGAATAAAATCACTGTTACGGGTCGCGGGGGCGGAGTACCTACAAAATACTCGGTGACTGCAACTGGCTCTTAAGTATATATTTTTGTCCGTCTAGAATAGTTTTTCTCGTCATTATTTTGTCCATTACGGAATGATTTCGATTTCGGAACTTTTGGTCCCCATACAATCTAGGGACAGGCCGCCACTGCCAGTTTACTCGGAATCAAGGTGGCAGGTAGCACTGCTGGGCAGCACCTTATTGGCAGCACTGCGGCAACAGCACTGCTGCTTGTTGCCGAGTTCGGAATCATACCTTTACTCTATATCTACACAACATATGACCGGTATTAAACACACCCTTCTACACCGCAATTATAAATTATTTCAATCATAATTATAATTTAAGCACTGAAATGATGACCTAAAAAAACACCCACAAACACGCTAGTGTGGTAATTTGGGTTTATTAAGTTACACGTTGTAGGCGTTAGGGCCTTTACAGACGTTACCTGATCGCGTATATATACGGGTAAAGCGAATGTTAAAGGGTGTTTACTACATATACGTTTATAAGCTGACATACCTACATATCCAACGACGTATACTACCCATGAATTGACGGATTATTCCGTAAAAACTCATCGTAAAAACTTGAGTGAACTAAGAGTAGAAAGAGGTTTTTATTCTTCTAAAAAACCTGTATAGTGAGGTTATTTATTCTCATGAAAAACCTCTCTTAAAGCTTACTTCACTCAAGTTAAGTAAGTTCCCACTTTGGGTGAAACGAGAGGGCGTGTGATAATTTTACTGACTAAACCCACGCATGTTCTTTCAGATGTCCTTTACGTTTCAGTGCCAGGGTCACTCTTACGAATGATCCCGTAAATTCATTTTAAATCAATAAGTTTAGATTTTGTACCCATTGTATGTATCCATTTTATGCTCAGAATTGACATAATTATTTAGGTAAGATTTTCAATAGTATAACACAATTTATTAATAAATAAATGATATGATTATATATTTTGTGACTAGGAAACAAAGCAATGTCGAGATTTAAACTTAGTAACCATCATTACGTTCGGAATTTAACATACCACCTTGATAGGACAATAGGATAAAGGAAAAAAACATTTTTCAAGATTTCGACGGAATAGGCCCAGTTGAACGTGTAAAACGAGCCTTAAAAAACATATCTACTATCTACAACAGTTATGTAGAGTAGTACGAGTATCTACAAAAACAAGCCAGAATGAAAAGTTCGTAGTTGATACAGAAGATAAAATATTTATAGATCACTGAGTCGACTATACTCAAACAAGGTACGTTCAAGGTGAACTTTAAGTTGGATGTTTCCAGCTTACTGACTTGTTCAGGCGGCGGGTCATGTTAAAAAAGTGTAGGTAGATTGACGCTCTACCCCGTAGCTTAATTTACCTTTACCTAGTTTGAAAATACAGTAACTGTAAAGTATGCTTGGAACTTTGCAGACGTCATAAATGAATATGTTTAGGTAGTACTAGATTAACAGGTAATGATATGTAGCCTACTTTTTTAATTTTAATAGGGCTTAGACAGGTGCATATTTTTATTTATTAAAAATGGCTTCGTATGCGTAAATGTATATCATTTGGTGACAAAGTAGCGAAGAAATGAAGTAATGTTTGAAAACGGTATATTCTTTTTTACGTTTATGTTATTTTTTTTCTATGTTCATTACTAGCATATAAAATAAACAATATATGAGTGCCTTGTTACTCAGTGAAGATGAGAAGAAGAAGAAGAAGCTTTTTAATGGCGAAAGAATTTTTAAAATCGTTTTTTAGCTTTTGAGTTTGTTGACAAAAACAAATCTTTCTTTTTTATAATATTAGTTTATTATTAATGAATTATTCCTTTACATATCATTTGCATTTTTTAATATTTGGTAAAATATAAATTAAAAATTCATCGTAATTTTTATTTACGTTTCAACGTACTCAGTCATCTACTAGCATTTGTTTCATACCTTTTTTATTGTGACTAGGTAACCAGTCGGCAGGGCCACTGTTCTATTTAGGCCCTGCCCCCATGACCCTGTACGAAGTGTACGATATATCCATTTCGCTAATTCAACGTTATTATCTCTACCAAGCGGTTCGTGAACCAAGGAAGATTTAGTCGAAGCTGCGTGCCAGAATTACTACCACAACTAAGAATACTACTACCTAGGTACTTACTACCCACTACCTTACTATACTAAGATTACTACCCACTTCCGTACTTAGAGTGCAGTTCTGTCGGTACCTATTTTGTAAACATTTGTCGGAACTCTTTGCAATGACAGGCTTTCCGCACTCGTAATGAAATATACTATAAACTAGAGCTCAATTTTCTGTTGCCTAGGGACCATTGCAATTGCTTTTAGGCTTATGTTTTCATACCTCTCAAAATTACCGCTTCCACTAATGGTGCACTTAATTACTTTGCTCGACATTTGGTAAATAGGTTTTTTATTTTCTATTACCTACATTGTTTTTCATATCGAGTACCTATCGTATCTATTCTTTGTGTTGTTTTTTTAAATCTAAAATTTAACTGTTAAATTAAGTATTATTTTCGCTACAATATATATAAAAAAAAGTGATGTGACTGCTGAGCTCCAGACCTCTAAGTAATAGCATGGGGTGTAATCCACACGCAGGATAAGTTTGAAACCAAATGCTAATCATGATTCTTTTTCAACACGTTTTCTTTAAACTTATAATTTATATAAAGTAACCCTGTGATTAGATTAGTCGTACCTTTATGCGAGAAGTGAATGATCATTCACACGCTCCTAGTTATATAATTTCTCCTGTCCCGGGTGGAGTGACAAGGAGTGACAGACCAATTGCCCTTTGCATTCCAGGGCTGTGGTTACACGTTTGAACAATTCACCAGCCCAGAGAGGACTGGTGAATTCTAGATCCAAACAATGTTTTTTATCTAAAAAAGAATTCGTAAGGTACATACCTCAACGACTTTGTTTGAAAAAACAAACTTCACATAGATTGCAACGTCCAGTAAACGTTACTAAAGTATCTACAAATTCTTGCACAAAAAATAGCGAGTAGTAGTTAACAAACCGGTGTTTAGCTGACAGAAAATAAGGCAGCTTAAAAAGTTAGTGCTCACGAGTTCGTTTGACATAGAGCCCGAGTCTAATTAATCGTTTTATTTGCAAGCAATCACAGGACTCATCTACAAACTTTTGAGTACCTATAACACTGAGATTGTGATAGTTCCTACGACTTTGGGATCGTTATAGTTTATACTACCAGATTATATAATTGTGAAACTCTGAAATACGAAAACACGTAACTGAAAACCGGCGAAACGTCAAGATAAATTAAACGGCCTTATAATTATTTCCCTGCGACCAGTGAGCCGTAAATATACGATCGAATATAACTTAATTAAAATGTTCAGAATATTTGTTTGCATTGTTTCAACCGTTTCCTCATTAAGAACCGGAGTTAATAAATTGCAATATTAAGGAACAAACTACGATAAATTTTTCTGCTAAGTCCTAACATTTTATATCAAAACTTTTTATATCCAAGGTTTACTGGATCTCGGGTAGTAGCGGGATGGGTACAGGGGAGAAATTTGTTTCGAACGGCTGAAGTAGAAATTCACGGCAGGTTATGAATAACTAATTAGATATTATGATGATACTTAAGTATGTAATGAACCGATAAACACTTTTAATCGATCCAAAAATGCTCGGTTCTTTTTAGTAATTTTAATCATTGGTACTTTTTACCCTCGCTAAGTTTCATTAAGTTTAATATTAAATGTATACGAGAGCTGTTTTAAACTTACTTACATCTTAACGTATCACCCTTTAACTTCTTACTGAGATGCCTAAGAAATATTTCACTCAACTACCTGACTTTGCCTTTAGTTCTTGACAGAAACTTAGAAACTCCTGGGAAGTCGGAGTGACATAAAATCCTTGAATTACGGATAAGAGGAATAGTTAGGGTAAATCGTACAAGTTAAATGTGGTTGGTTGTCAAGTTTTGGGACTTAAAAAGCTGGGTTACCAAAATAAATTGGCTGTTTTTAAGAAAAAAGTGTTATTAAATATAATACACTGTAAAAATAAACTGTGTATACGGGTTCCGAAATCAGAGTCTTGCACTCGCCAGTGCACGCCTTAAGCGATATTGGAGCTTCAGACTCCTCGACTCGCCCACGGCGACTTTTGATAGCAATGCAGTAGTAACACAGTCGTGCATTCGCATCGATACATTCGCGATCCGCTCGTTAGCTGTTTACCCTCACCCACACCACGATTCTCAGTGGCGATGCTGTCGCGTTTCTGTCGCGACACAAACGCGATATAATAAAGGCAAAAATATGAAGATTTTGTATGTAGAACGTTTAATTCACGCGCCACCCTCGTCGCATCTCAAACTCGCCGTGGGTGAGGGTCCTTAAAAATGCAATGACCTTTTGTGGTTTTCTAACAGTTTGATACCTTTCTATACCCACGCGGATCGTAGAACCATAATCCCGATCACATGTTCTGTCGTAGCGACACAATCTATATGGGGTTCAGAGATAGATTACCTCGTTGATTTTTTTGGTCCTAGGTACTTCGGACAGAGTAATGTAGGAATTTTTCCATTTTGAATATATTAGTAAGTAGGAGCCCGTAGGCAGAATTTGTTGCTTGATCCGCTTGAAGGCAATAGGATCCCTAGTAGCCAAACAGATTATGCTTATAACTAATTGTCTAATAATATGTAAAATTTAATTTGGTGGAGACATAAAAGGTAAAAGATTTACTAGAGTATATTAATTTTAAGTCGTCGGTACTATCGACCACTTACGTTCAATTAAAAATTTGAAGTCCATTTATTATTTCGGTCATAAGTGTTATACAAATATGATAAATGCAAATTTAAGGTAATATGAATTTAATAATTTTTAAATAACTATGAACTTATTAAGCACATTTTGTTATGAGTTGTTATTTCAAGCTCTTTTATGATTTAACAACGTATCACGTAACACTACTCATAATTATTTGATTAATATTCAGTTTCTTTTTAGATAATAAATACATAATCTGTCAATTAATTGGTAACCTATCCGTTGTTATCAAATTTCTGCCCATTTTACACAATAATCTATTGTACACTAGTTAAATCTATAAAGTTAGACAAAACAAAATTTTGCAAGATTATTAGCGAACCATTTTATAACGCATGTGTGTGCAAAATGTATTTATATATTACACGCTGGGGCAAAGGTCCGCTGCTCTGGCGGACAGAGTTCCAGCGAGATCTCACGGTGGAATGGTGACTCCGACTGTCGGAACCCAGTGCTGGGCACGCCATAATTATAGCAAAATGTATTATTACCAAAATTACATTTCTGAGTTTTCTATTCTAGTTAATAGATATATTCACGTATACCTACTGTACTCGTATAAACAGAGAACAAACCAAATGGTGGCAAGATTACTTGACGTGCAGCGGACGCTACTATAATACAAGTACCGCTCGTGTGTTTCAATGCTCGGTCTGTTAAAATAGCTCTACAAGTCAAATACTCGCGGGTAATATGGCATAAGGTTGAAAGCTCTTCATTAGCATGATTTAAAACAGATAATATGAAACATGGCTGTTTTAGCGTAATGGGTGAATGTCTAGCTTAGAACACGGAAATTGTGTGATGTGTATCTCACCAAGCGCAGACTCAAAATAAGCGGTCTGTAATACGCTACCGCTTTTTAGGAGTAGGTTAATCGTTAAAAAAGGCGACTTAGGTCTCTGCAAAAATATAATATTGCGAAAAAATAATTTTGCGACTTATCTAACAACTAGCAGCCGAAACCAATAACCTATCTCTCTCATATCGGAGAAGGAAAAACAAATGAAACAACAGAAAATATGTATAATTTTTGTATTGTATCATTTGTTTTACTATCTCCAGTATGCCAAAACTGGGGATAAATAGGTTATTGGGTTCGGCCGTTAAAGAGCACACATCAAAACAGTTAATGGATAGGTGTGTTTATTGTAAACTTTAAAAAGTTATTAAACCTATAATTAGAAATGTAAAGTTTAAATGTAAAGTAGGTTCGTTCATTCTCATAAATCACTGGATCCTAAACGACAACATTTTCATAAGTTATTAGTTGAGAGCTTAAGCGTGTAAAAAAATATGTTTAGTAACTACACAGGAGGTCTACTCATTTTCTCTAAAACGAAAATTTGTAGACGAGGGATATTCCAACAAAGCTTCATTAAGGGTTAATGAACCTACTCTATTTTATTTTTAAACCCGCACAAAAGTTTAGTCAGCACTTACACTAAAATTACACTAAAATCTCGACGCTACCACTACAAAATTTAGAGTGACAATAGTTACGCTGATTATATAAAATAATAGGTACACTTATTATAGAGTAACGCGTTAGGTACCTACTAGTATAATTATCATTGTCTATAATTTATAAGTCAATCATAATTTGCAAGGTTGAATTATAATTTAATTATTTTCCTACAAATATTTTTTCAGTCCTCTTGTTGGATCTGCTTGTAGATTTTTCTATGTAAGAAATCATCCAATTTTTTTCTACCGCTCTGGGGTGGAGTGGGAGTGCGTGTCAAACTATTACTGACTAAAACCTCACCTCTGTTCCTTCTTTGCCTGTTACATTAAAATCACGGGTTTCTCTTTTGGAAGTTAACCTATAGCCCCAATAGGCTTCGGCCCTGCCAGGCCTCTACGCTTTGCTGACACCACTTTGAGGCGCGTGTGGCTCGCTCCGTACGATTTCCAGCTAGCTGGACAACTACCATACCATTGCTAGCGTAAAATCAATTAAGTAGCGAATTTTGAATCAAGTCTAGTGACTTGCAACTTTTTGAGTTGGCAACACAGCAAGAGCTCGCAATTGCATGAAAATATTAATTATGATAAATAGTTAAACTTTTACAGCGTTCAGTCTTCACTAATGATTCTGCTTTTTGTATTCTATACTAGCTTTTGCCATCGGTTTTGTCCACGATAATATTAGTTATTACGAATGAGAAATCGACGTCGAAGTCATATTAAAAAGTAGCCTTTGTAATTTTTTGGGGTTCTACCTTAGTCCGTGCCCAATTTGGATAAAAATCGGATTAGTATTTTAACAGTGAAAGCGAAATAGAAAAAGGTACTCTCACATTTATAATAATAGTAACTGCTGCCAGCGGTTTCGCCCGTGTGAAAGTTGTAAATTATCTTAAAGAATCATTTTCCCGAAATATAAAGTAGCTAAAAGTCCTCCAAATCTTTTTTTTTACTAACTTACAAGTACATACACGAACTCATAAAATTTCACCTTTATGACATTGTGTAGAGTATACGTACGTTAATGTGACATCTCATTTCAAAATCAGATACTGCAGGCCCGCCCTGCCACATTAAGGCAGGCAGCAGGCAGGCTACAGCTTAAAAAAATAATTGCAGAGACGAGAAAAGATAAAGTAATTTATTAAAAAAAACTAGTTACTGCCAGCGAATTTGCCTGCGTGATAATAGAAAATTATCTCAAGTAAACGTACTCCCAAAATAAAAAGTAACCTATAAGCTCTTCCAGGACATGTCTACCTGTAGGTATATTAAGTTTCATCGAAATCCATTCAGTATTTTTGGCGTAAAAGAGTAACAAACGTCCATAGATACGAACTTTCCCGTTTATAATAATAATAGGATAACCTAAACCTAGCTGTCATAGATAGCAGTGTGTCAAACGTTATTTGTTTCTTCAATAAAGCGAACTACCTCAGTTGGTTTTACTAGTTAGGCCACGTTAAATAAACGTTCATGTTTATCTGTATATACTCGTATCGAAGGCTATTAGGTCTATTCTGAGCGAACTACTACCATACCGCAACAAAAATACGTAGTTGTTTCTTAACAAATACCACATTTTCGAACGTAACTGTCTGGGTGATATCGACTATACCGCTACCACATCGCAACCACAACTCGAAGTCAAAGCAAAGTCGAAGCCATTGATTTGCAACCACCAGCTACATTGCGAACTAGTCTGTCTGCAGTGCAGCAACCACTTTCGACATTTATAGTTACTACAACGCAACTGCAAGAAGCTGCAGCGATACTATTCACACGTAATCCCTTTTTGTAGCTAGGATGTGGTGCGGTTGTGGTGCGTGCGTATAAACCCTAATACTGAATATCTTGTAACTGCAAAATGCGTGACTATCAGGCAAAAAAACAATTAATATTTAAAAATATTTATTTATTTTAAACGTTCGTATCTATGTACGTACGTATCTCTTGGTTTTAAATTTTTTTTCAGTTCAGTTTTGGCGCGACATCACAAGGACGCACCAAACTAACTCAGCAAGTCATTCATTCACGTAAATGGCGTTACAAGTCTCGAATCAAAATTTTGCGTTACGAGCTTATCTTTTCAGAAATATGAAATTACATCCCTGAGGTTTTCACTCTAACCTATCGATATGTGGGATACAGGCATGAAAGAAGACTACTTAGCTATAAGTAAATTAGCTCCTGCCAGCGGCTTTGCCTACGTCTTAAAAGGAAACCTTGTGCAAAATTTCACGCTCCTAGTTCCAGTAGTTTCAGTTATTATACAGATATAGTATAAACAAATAACCCGTCCGGTTCTGTTCCATAGCAAAATATGTACACAAACTATCCCCGGTATTTATATTTGTGAAACCAGGATCAAAATTCGTTGTACGGTTAAGAAGGTGGTAACAGATAAACGGACAGCCTTACGCGGAAACCGACTGTAAAACACAGTAGTAGATTTTTTTATGTTTCCCCTTCAAGTTAACACTCGTCGTGTAATTCCATATTTCTTTCTCTCCCTTTCTTATTCTTCCTTAATCTTGAAACAGACCAAAACGTTTCCTATAAAGCCTCCCGCCATCTTAATACCTACTGTTGTAAATGATTTACGTAAAGCTTCACAAAATACTCATCAAGCATTAGACCTAATTTCACGGCAATCGGGTCTCTATCGAAAATCTGTTGAGCTTCAGAATTCAATTTGCGAAGTTACCTATGCAATTAACTTGTTGACGTTGGTTATTAAGGGCATACATATTGTTCCTGACTTAAGCTGAATAGAGTAACCTTGGCCGTGGTTATTTAATGCCTTACACATGTTGTCATTCAATAAAGCGATACATGCCTTTGTATTACGTTATGAAAGGGGAGAACCACTTTATTTACTTGGGCTCCAATATCAGTAACGATGGTTTATGCGAAAAGGAAGTTCGCAGGAGAATTGGCATGGCTTAGGATGCCATGTCTTAGCTTGACAAAGTCAAAAAGTCTGGAGGAATCGCAACATCTCCGTAAAGACCAAAATCAAACAGGTACGGACCCTGGTCTTCGCGATCTTTTCAGATGGCGCTGAGGTTTGGACGCTAAAAGCTGGAAACCGTAAATGCATTGACGCCTTTGAGATGTGGTGATGAAGAAGAATGAAGAAGATAGACATTCGGATGAACCGAGAGGAGATCGCGGTGCATCTGAGTTTCTACGCAAGGTTCTACAATACTGCGGTGACATTGTGATGCCGATGGTAACCTCGAAAGACTCATCGTGAACGGTAAAATGGATGGGCAAAGGCCTCGTGGACGCAGTCCAATATGTTGGTCCGATCAGACCCCCTTCTTGACTCATTATATATATTATATACAACCACAGAGACAGAAACAAACGGAGGAATATCGTACAAATTAAAGTGATGAAGCATGATGCCTCAGCATTGAGGAGTACGATGCAAGTTGAGGAGATTAAAGGAGATCACAAATCCATTCTACTACTAAATCTGCTGGGAATCGATATCGCGTTGTTTCAAATTTTAGATGCCTCTCAACGTTCCCCAAAGGTTATAAAGACAAAGAGGTAAAACTGATATTAAGCTTGAATTTGGAACACAAAATCGAAGTGGCTTTGCCGAAAGCTAGTTTATCTTGCAGCTCTGTCGACCGGTGCGGTGTTTAGCATCAGGTCAAATAGTCAAACGCCAAGATATCTTGTTTGAAGTGGCTTTTACGAAAATCAACAGGTAAGGATCTTGGATATAATAGATACGCAAATAAAAATTAGTCTCTCAAGTTTCAGCTGGTAGCGCGCCATTATTTTATTTTATAGACGTCAAAACTACCTCTGTCGGTAGAAGTACATAAAATACTTCCACATTTTACTACTTACGAGTATGTTTAGCTAACCGGGCATAAACCCAGTTTTGAACTATAACAGTTGAAAAATTATAACTGATGAAAATATCTCAATAATATTTTGACCAATCTGGATATCGGACGTACCAAAACATGCTTGAAACTTTCTTTTAGGTGGAAAATCATCAGAATGACTTCTCCCGCTCTTAGGCGTGGTGTAAGAGCGTTTCTTGACTAAAACCCACTCCTTTATTCCTTCTAAGCGAACCTCTGGCCCCAAAGGCTTTGATCCTGCTTGTCCCCTACGATTTTAACATGCTTGTGACTACTATATCAACAAGTATAGTTGGAAATTAAACTGTCATCGTTTTAGCATTAATTAATCAATTAACATTAATTAAACAACCCTTGTTACCACGCTGAACCTAGTTATAACATAATGGTAGTCTTTACGACGCGTCTTGGGAATATACATCGACACGGGAAGCCCAAATGAAAAGCTTAATACCGTGTTCCGTCGACGACTTAATAACCGCTTCAGTCGAAAGTAATATCCATTATACGATATACTTGTTGTATATATTCGAGCCCTTTTCTAACATATATGTGTGAGGAAAGGATGGCGGCGATTCTTCCTAAAAAGATTGATTTTTGAATCGATTCGAATCGAAGTTTAAAAATTCGATTTTCTAAAGATTTCTTCCTTTGGTTGGTGGTGGAGTCTAATAACAACACAGTAAAGATGATTCTATAGTGCACAAGTGTATTATAATTGATCAGTACTCAGGTGTGCAATGTTCACATAGTTTGCGGAAAATAGCATTTCGTGGGAAACCGATCGAATCTCGATACCTAGTATCTGTATTGAGTGTTGTGTGTATTAGTTCAATTCCACAAAATCGATACGCGATTAATCGATCTCAGATCGCTATCCCTCGGGCGAGGTAACTAGGCCGTGCTCAAATCCGCTGAAGCTATGATATCATATTTTTGGACAGGTTATGCGAAGTTGTGGTGGAAATAATAAGTGGGATGTTCTTCTTTTTTGCTGGGATTCGCTTCTTTCCTCGAAGAATAATATATACAACATGTAACATTATTAACGCACATCCTCTTGGGGGTCATTGTACTCATCATTATGAACTACTTTTACTATGGGACCGAACCTGAAATCGCGAAAAAAAATATCAGCTGTTCCCTACATTTATGTTCGCTTATTTCGTCAAAATGTAGGTATGGTTCTCTTACAGCTATGACGGAAACAATCACACATTTTCAGTGTCACTAGATGTCCTAGTACCGCCTTACACAATACATCTGTGATAGATAAGCTCTTCAGACTTATGAATCATATTGATTCCCCTTGTTATAAAGCAGCTTTGAGCAATGAAGTTCATTGTCAAGTACCTCTACCTCTAAAGCGCTTTGCAGCAGAAATATATTATCAAGAACGTTTTCTAACAAAGCTATTTCAGTAATAATTTGTTCTTATTAGTATAGTTTCTCATTTTCTTTGAACCTTTATTACAATCTAAGAATTTGTATTTTAACATAAAACGCTGTTGTTTAACATAAAGCGTTGTTTCCTAATATTAAAATTTAATTGCATACCAGCTTCTTAATGGCTTCGCCCGCGTGGAATTAGAATAGTTTCTTCAATATAAGTAATCTATGTTATACTCGTATATAAAAGGAGAAACTTACTGATATATCAACGCATTGCCAAAACTAAGTACAAGATGTTGCACAAGGCTTTTTTTATAACGTAGGCAGAGCAGAGCACTAAGAGTTTTTTTTTGTAAATGTTACTACGTCACACTCAAACGGCTGAACGGATTTGGATAAAATTCACCACACAATTTACTACGACATATACCATGTCATAAAATAGGACATAGCATACTTCCAGAGTTTATGTTCTCATGGATAAACTTTACATTTTCATGCAGGTAAAAAACTGGTAGTACCTAGTAATACCAGCAAAAAGTCCATAATATCATATTACCGACTTGTTGCTTGGGGCCGTCGAAGTGTCATATCTAGCATGCGTCTAATCTTAAGTACCAAGTTCACTCGGCAAAGACGCAGACAAAAGTAACAGTAATTCTTGTAGTTGGCTCCCGAAGTTGAACAATAACACCTTTTACTTAACTAGTTTATGTAACTTTATACATTACGAGTACTAAAAGTCTAGAATACGAAACTCTTAGGCTGTATTTACATTAAAGGCGAATTTAGTGAAAGGAAATTGAATGCAATCAGAAGTAGGTCATCTTAAGACACTAGTGAGACACTGAAAAAAAAGCTAACGTGGAATTTTTGACACCGGTAGCTTTGATGCCTGAAACGCCTGCTCAGTATGCTGCATTTTAACTTCGTACCGAGCATGCGTTGGAAGCTTGTTGTATTTTTTAATTTATGACTTCTCCCGCTCTAGATGGAGCGGGAGGGTCTCAGAATTGTACTGACTAAAACCAACTTCTGTTTCTACTTTGCCTTCGTTCCAGGGTCCCAGGGTTCTCCTTAGTTTAACCCAGGTCCCTAGTAGGCTTTCACCTAGCTGGGCCCCTACAGTCAGACATCTCTTTCAGGCGCGCGTGGAACTATACAGGCCGTCGACGACTTGGGCTGGGTCCAGACTTTTACCGGACGTCCGAACGGCGAGCTACCGATTGCTCGCCGTTCATAAGCCCATGCCTACGGTGGTCAAGACTTGACCTGTATTTGACCTACATTTTTGTAGTACTGACACACAGTGGTGTGGCGAATCACGTTCACTTTCTTCGCTAAATTCAGCCTATAGCTCACAACAGCACAGAACGTGTTGATAGCCGATCGGAACGATCCGTTTCGAACGGCAACACTCGATCAAATTCAAGGGCAAAACCGTCACGACGAAGCCGTACGTTACGAAAGCCGATCGTTTGACGTGCCCATTTATCCGTCACCGAACCTTTGTAACTGTTGCAAGCTTCGAATTACTTCATTAGTAATTCTTAAGTAAATCAATATAAATACAAGAATCGATAATTTAGTACATGAAAAGTAGTGGAGAACAAATAAAAGAGATTTTAATTTTTGAAATTCCTGTGATTATCGTTAAAAATTACTAAAATTAATATTTATTATTCAATGTGAAAAAAGGAGGTCGTGGCTAGATAATAACAGCCGCACGGGTCGATCTTTAAGCTGACCATCTTAACATACCGAGTTTCCTGCGTGACTCGGAAAGCATGTTAAGCCAGTAAATCTGACTCCAGTCTTGGCATGAATTACCGTACTACCCCAGTTAATTGGTTGTGGAGGGTAGGCAGCCACTCCTCGTAAAATATTGGTATTCAGCTAAATCTGGCTTGACTGAAAGCCGCCCCAATATAGTTGGGAAAAGGCTAGGTAGATGATGTAGCTAGCCATAATTATGCATTGTGTAAAAAACATCGCATTTTGCAACAAAACATGTTTTATCCCTACATTTTACAGTTAACTTTATGTTCTTTTACTTTTTAATATGGCCAGCTAAAATTTTTGTTTTTAAACGATTGCGTGTGCGTGGCGTTTGTTTGACAGTTTAGACACAAAGTCATGTCAATGTGAACTGTTCACAATTTTCAATCAAAATATGATTTAGCACGAAAAAATTTTGCTGCTTTCCAATTCGAGCTGCGTCAAAACTAGATTATTCCTTTTAAAATTTTGGATTATTTTTTAGTTTTTAATCCTGTACAAAAAATGGCTATTGTTGTTTTCTACAATAATGAATCAAAATTTTGGGTTAAAAACATGACTGCGTAGCCTAAAAAACTATGTTTTTCAAATTGTGAAAATACTCAAAAAGTGGAATAGTCTAGTTTTAGAAGGAATCTTTTCAACTACTCTTTATTTTGTGAAGTATAAAATGAAGTCTAGCTTAAAATTTTAGGCGAGCCCTAAGAGAAAAATTCATCCCCTAGGGTAATGAAACGGGGGTATGTATTATTTGAATTGTTTTCAGATACTCAGAACACCATCAAAAGCCTCAAAGTAGAACTTATAAAGACAGTTGAACTTCATTTTTGATAGATGGCATTGTACGTAAGATGTTGAATCTCGCCCATGTTTACAGAGTGTACCTTCTTCTAAGTTTTTATAGCGTTCATGCAGGTAAAACACAAAACCCTTAGGTATTGACTGAACCCTTGTTTTAGCAACGCATTTTAGTTTTTGACAGCCACGTGTACGAAGTCCCGCGCACAGCTAGTAAACAATCAAAAAACCAAAGTGGCTTTCCATTAGGAGTTGCCAAAAACTGAAAAAAGTTAGGGTTTAACAACGTGACATGTTCACTGTTCAGGTTCACAAACCCATTTCGTTTTGTGGACTTTTTGACAATGGTTCTCGCTAATAGAATCGACTTGACCCTCTTATACATACATCCTACAATCACAACACTGAATGCTGACAATCACATCACACTAATAATTTAAAAGCGAAAGGTGGACCGACGACCTCGTGAGGGTCGCGGGAATCCGATGGATGCGAGACGCACCGGACCGGTCGCTGTGGCGACGCTTGGGGGAGTCCTACGTCCAGCCGTGGACGTCTTTCGGCTGGGATGATAATGATGAAAGTTTGTGAGTGTGTGTATGTGTATGTTTGTTACTTTATATTCGAACGACTGAACGGATTTTGATGATAGATAACGTCCAGGAATAGCACATAGGACAGGCCGCATTTGCTGCCTAGCTAGTCGTAAAATTAATCGTTCACCGAGAACAAGCACTTGTCTATATTTTGTTGTTATTGACGATATTAATCTTTGTTATCGCTCTGTGTGGGTGATTCGCTGTATGTGGGTGATTTTGCATGTATGTGAGTGTGTGTCGTTACTCTTTGATGTGCACTGACTTTGACGCGGTGTGTGTGTGTGGGCTATTAATGCGTTGTGTTGTGTGTCGTAAGCATCAAATTCACTCTACAACTTGTCGATCTCTTATATAGACGTCTTCAGAAATATCTTTTCAAGAGAAGCATTAAAATCCTGCGCGCTACTACATTCTTAAGATCAACAAGTCTTGTTATTCTAAAGCGGTATTGCGTTTCAATACCTATTTTCTGTCCTGTCTATTTTCTGGTTTTTCGAGGAATGAAAGAGGTTTACCTTGAATAAAATTCTAGAAAATATCTCTAGACTAACGGTAGACTTGTCTGTATAAATCTGTGTACAGCATAATGGCTTGTAAATAATGTTTGAGACTTGTAAAAGTTAGGTATTTTATGCGGGATTTTGTAGTGTATTTAATTGTAATAAATGTAGGTAGGTACTTCGTTTTGTAAAGGCCAAGTTTGTTAACTATATAGGCGTTGATTTGTGGTAAAAAGGGAAATAACAAATATGTCATACTAAACGAGCGTCATATAAAGCATTTTGTGGAAAACAGATGTCTTGTTTTTGTTAGAATGTATTTATTGTCCTTAAGTATAGAGAAACAGAGCATATTAAATATCAAGAAATCAGTAATGTTTCGTTTGCTTTTGTTTTTTCCTTATATTATAATAATGTCATAACAGCCTCTAAAACTATTGTGTAAAGAAATGCCAAAGGTTTCAGAAATCATGACGGTCACTATTACTGGACATAATTATTAAAAACCGGCCAAGAGCGTAGTTTTCCGTCCGTCATAATAAGTGTCCCCAATTTTTCAAAAACTGTTCGTCCCATCAAGTTCAAAATAATTTTCCTAGAAAGTCTTTATAAAGCTCTACTTTCCAGATTTTTTTCATATTTTCTAAACTTATGGTTCAAATGTTAGAGGGGGACAAACACATTGTTTTTTACTTTTGGAGCGATTATTTCCGAAATTATTGATATTATCAAAAAATGATTGTAGTAAACCTGTATTCATTTTTGAATACCTATCCAAAAATATATCACACGTTAGGGTTGATATAAAAAAAAAATGACATTCCACTTTACATGTAGGGGGGCTACCCTAATAAAACATTATTTTCCAATTTCTATGTTTTTTACTTTGTCGGCGTGATTGATATACATATTGGTACCAAATTTCAACTTTCTAGTGCTAACGGTCACAGAGATTAAGCGAGGACGGACGGACAGACATGGCGAAACTATAAGGGTTCCGTTTTTGCCATTTGGCTACGGAACCCTAAAAATGGGTCACAATAAGTGACATGACACTATAAGCGAAGCCATTATATTCGGTTTTGTTGTATATGAAAACCTTATTACGTCGCCGTGTAATTACTTCATAATAAGAGGTTAATCAATATAAGTGGAGTCATAATAAAGACTTTCTACATAAAATAAAAAACAACTTTAATTCTTTCGTGTGCGAGTCTGTCTGTTCAGTCACGCCCAAGTGTCCGACCTACTTATAAATTATTTCTAAATGTTTTAAGTAAATGATACTTATAACTTCGTTCTCATAATAAGCATTAGGGTGCTTATGTTATATTTCCATTTTCAGACCACAAAGAATTACTCTTTCTTGAAAAAATATTACCAAAAGAAAAGTAAATATTTATACGGCCTCATCGTAACGTTTGAAAAAAAAAACATTTGAATGTATTCAAATATTTGCCGGCAAAAATCTCTACTTTCCCAAATGTACTTATCAAACAACATTGTGAATAAATACGAAATAATTAAGCCTCTTACATTCATGGAATCTGTTTTTTACGACAATTTTATGAACGAGCACTACAAATGAGAATCAGTTATATTTATTGGTGTAATATTAATGGGACAACGTTGAACGGATTCGAATGGATTAACCGACAGCGAGGTAAAGCTCCGTTTGCCCCGGTTACTGGTGAGGCCAGTCGGTGAATAGTTGGTCCTTAAAGATCAAACGGTCCCTCTGTCATGCTAATACCTACGACTACATAATACAGGAATGGTAATAGGACGAGTTGTTCCGGGCTATTAGAAGCCGCGGAAGTCTAAGACGAGGTGAACACCAAAGAGTAGCGATAACAGAGCAGACAAGTTTATGTGACGTGAAACAATAAAACCTCTTTACGAAATGGGAAAGCAAGTGCGCTCGCGGACGCTCGAGAAGTTTGATTACTGCGTCGATGTTCTTACCTAATAAAACTGTTTAATACCACTAATTAAAGTGTTTAACTTAATGTCACTAGAAACACTTTTACTTTACGCTCTTTAGTCTTCAGTACAGTAATAAACACTGACTGGGTAACGAATGGCAAAAGTTGTTGGTTACAGAGTGACGCACGAATAGGTACTAAGCTCAGTTCGTTTAGACTGAAAGCTAACTTCTACAAAGTTAGGCACAAAAATGTTTTGGAAACTCTGTTATAAATTCATAAGCCCTTCTAAGCAGGGTTCCGCCGAGTCCCGAGTGAGTTGTGGTACTCACTGAGTATCTAAATTCGTTCCCGCCAACATCAAGGAAACTAACAGGAATCGTCGGTTCGCAAACAGTTCTATATGTGTGGATATAGTAAGAAAAAACAAAAGGCCGCTTAGTCGGTACATTGAGGTACTTACAGTAGTTAGGTACCCGAAACACTACGTCCATAACGTTTTACTTCATATTTCTTTAGAAACTAAGCAAATACTGGTAGTACAGCGCTAGAGCGACGTTTCCAAACGCTTTGCAGATTTATAGTTTGAACTGAGTTTTCGGTGTATTTGACAATGGAAGGTAGCTGTGTGAATTTCGCATAAAACGCTTTGTCCATTCTTAATTATGTGCGTGTGTGTATGTGTGACCTATTCGGACTGTTGCGGTGGTTGTTCATTCTTCCCACTAAATCTGTGTCTAAAATCATGTGTTGGTAAGCTTTTGTTAAAAACTCTGCATTTTTCATAAACATTGTCCTATGGATAAATTCTTCCATAAATGATTAACGCACTGATGCCTCACGTCTTTGGAAGTATTTATCCCGTTTAAAAGTAAAATCCAAAAATCAGAAACAGTCCCTTATTGTCTGCTATCAGGATCTTTTGACTTCAAGCAGACCCATTCGTCTCTTTGTTTTTATTCCCTGAAACTAAAAGATAAAGAAAAAAATCTCCGTCAGAGATTGAATATTTTTCCACTAGCCTGCCCGGCAAATGTATTGGCGACGGCTAATATATTATGTGAGTGTATTTGATGTAATTTGCTATAGTGGTCAATAAAAAGATCGGATCGATCAATCTCACATCTGTCGAAATACACGTTACATCACTAACGACGGAAGGATAAAACTCTTTCTTCACTTACGTGTATGAGGGTAAAGTTGTAGGTAGTTGTATGAATTCTAAGCACGTGATTTTTCACTTACGTTTCAATTCTTAGGCTCTGTGTACACGTATCATAACCACACCATATTGTAGTGACAAAAAGTGGTTACATTGGTGCAGCTTCGTGCAGTTGTTTTGTAGTAACTACAAATATTGGAGTGGTGACGTTGGTGGCAGTGTTTTCAAACTGATTAATGATATCGCTAGTGGTTGCATTGTAGTTTCGATATGGTTGAGATTTTGTAGCGGTGTATGTAGGCGATATCAACCTCACCGTTGCTTTCGACGTCAAATTGTGGTCAGTGTGAATGAATCTATTTATTTGTATAAAAATAGTGCCCATCTACGTATTTTGTTGTGGCCTGTTTGTGGTTTGGTAGTGGTACCTACGTCTGAACGAACCCTTACTCTTTTCCTTCATTCATCGAGCGGTCGTGTGGAAAATCACGCAATAAAAGTCACGTGTTGCCACTAAACTTAAAATAACATCGATGCAGTGAAAATTCACTCTCGTTCACCGTTACGGCCACGTTAAAAGTGTGGCGGTCGTAAAAATCTATTGTATTGGCCCATTTCACCACTCCGGTGTGATTAGCTTTTATAACGTAAGTTCCTGTTACTTTTAAACACGTAAAGACGTAGGTACTGTTTACTTTCAGGTTTTTCTGGGGTGGTTGGAAATAAAGTCTAATAGTAGGTAATAGTTTTTGGTGTTTGATTAAGGAA
The DNA here is from genome assembly GCA_030763345.1 of Mythimna separata. Classification (NCBI taxonomy): domain Eukaryota; kingdom Metazoa; phylum Arthropoda; class Insecta; order Lepidoptera; family Noctuidae; genus Mythimna; species Mythimna separata. The sequence goes on along the minus strand of CM061167.1, from coordinate 10,421,171 downwards.
TGGTTGTTATTTATCGTTTGTGTTGTATTTTGGTTTTAGTTGATATTTAAATCGAACTATGTATATGGATTAACTACATGCGGCGGTCTGTGTTTACTGATACCTCCAAGGTGGCATGGGATCTACGATTATAAGTCAAGAGTGAAGCGTTCTCCATCTTCGACCATGTCACTGCTTACCATCAGGTGAGATAGTCCCCAAAGGTAAGCCTATTGAAAACAATATTAAAAAAGTGATCTGAAATAAATATAGGTACCTATCTGTCTTGTGGACGATATTTCCTTCTTTACATCTTACTGTAATCACACTATTATTATAGAGGCGGTAGTTTGTGAGTATTTTTCTTACTTCTTCACGTTTGAATGGTTAAACGGATTTGAATGAAATTTTGGCACACAGGGAGACCATGTTCTATAATAACACGTAGAATCTTCATAAAAGTTTTTGTCCCTTGAGTTTGTTTTTTTGTCCAATTGCTATCTTTATGCAGATAAAACCACAGGTAGCAGCTAAACAAAGCCCTTCACCGCGTTTGTCTGTCTACATGTTCGCGATGAACTCAAATACTAGGTACTCAACTGATTTGGGTGCTAATTAAACAATTTTTTTAAGTAGCGTTCTAAATTATTAAGTCAGCCACGATTAACGAGAAGTCTGAGTGCTACTATCTTAACCACTTTCCTAGATAAAAAAAATTACAATTCCGAGCTCATTTCGCTAGCTCTTGGACTAAGAATGTAATTTGATGTTGAAAAAAAAAATGAAATAGTTTATTAGAGGCAGGCTATCTCATCACGTGACCAATAAAGGAATGTCTGTGTATGACTTGAGTGAAAAAATTACAGGCATTTGATGTAAAGAGACATGTGTTGAGTTCCGAGCTGAGACTAAGATGTAAAGAGACATGTGTTGAGATCCGAGCTGAGACTAAGATGTAAAGAGACATGTGTTGAGATCCGAGCTGAGACTAAGATGTAAAGAGACATGTGTTGAGATCCTGAGACTAAGATGTAAAGAGACATGTGTTGAGATCCTGAGACTAAGATGTAAAGAGACATGTGTTGAGATCCGAGCTGAGACTAAGATGTAAAGAGACATGTGTTGAGTTCCGAGCTGAGACTAAGATGTAAAGAGACATGTGTTGAGATCCGAGCTGAGACTGAGATGTAAAGAGACATGTGTTGAGATCCGAGCTGAGACTAAGATGTAAAGAGACATGTGTTGAGATCCGAGCTGAGACTAAGATGTAAAGAGACATGTGTTGAGATCCGAGCTGAGACTAAGATGTAAAGAGACATGTGTTGAGATCCTGAGACTAAGATGTAAAGAGACATGTGTTGAGATCCGAGCTGAGACTAAGATGTAAAGAGACATGTGTTGAGATCTGAGCTGAGACTAAGATGTAAAGAGACATGTGTTGAGATCCTGAGACTAAGATGTAAAGAGACATGTGTTGAGATCCGAGCTGAGACTAAGATGTAAAGAGACATGTGTTGAGATCCGAGCTGAGACTAAAATGTAAAGAGACATGTGTTGAGATCCTGAGACTAAGATGTAAAGAGACATGTGTTGAGATCCGAGCTGAGACTAAGATGTAAAGAGACATGTATTGAGATCAAAATTGAGGTCAAGATTTTAAAGACATAATGACAGCAACCTACATTGTAATTAACCTATCACATACCCGCAAAACGAGACACAATAGTAAAACAATAACAGCGCGGTCTCATAGGACCGGTCGGGGATTCATGAATTAAAGTGTTAATTTAAATTACTTTTACTTAATCCAAACCTGGCCTATTTTTTCTTAAAATGTTGTATTTTAAAAGAGTATTTCTCTCCATTTATAATAGCCCGCAGACGTTTTAATCCAAATTACAGCTTTAGGTCTAATTAATTTCTTGAACATCTAGATTTCCAACTTTATAAAGTGAAACAATTTGCTTATCATCGTGAGGAATTAATAACTCTCTTAATTAGTTTCCAATTCTCTAATTTAATAAGTCACTAAAATTTCTAATTTGAGTGTCCTCATAGATCGACTTTCAGAAGATAATTATTATGATGTTGTTTGTCTTCGTTATACTTTATTTTTATTTTATTTGTTTGGGAAAACAAATAATATAATATACAATTGTATAACTTGTTATATTTAATAGTAAGTCATACAATTCAATAAATTACACAAATGCTTAACTAAAAACATTGTCCACTTAATGTGAAGGAGAATATGAAATGATTTACATGCCATTAAAAAAAGTGTAACTAATACATTCAAAATTAAACAATGAAATTGTAATAAAATACAATAATTTAAATATAAAATTAAAATCAAGCCAACATTAAAATAAAATTAAATCGATACCAAATTAAAATCAAATTCAGAATAAATTATAATGAAATCAAAATAAAGTTAAATTGAGATAGGAATTCGGATACGGATTGAGTCTTCATTCCGGAGATTAAAACATATGCAATTAGACTTGAGAAGTAGGTCGATGGTGTTTCTTTTAAGGTCGGCCCCGGTACACGGAATCAGATACCTCCGCAAATATTATCGGTGAAGGTAAGTAGAAGTCATACTAATATTATAATGGCGCAGATTTTTGTGTAAATGGCTGAACAGATTTTAATGAGACTGGGCAAGTCCACCTCTGTACATTTGTGTGCATAATGAATTATAAAAATAAATACATGAGTAGGTAGACCAGAAACTGAAACAGCACAAAGGTTAATTTTAATTCCGGAAGAACGTTCCCTTGGGATTATTTTCTACTATCACGTGGACGAAGCCGTAGTAGTAGCCGAATAAGTTAGTATCTAACAATAATTATGTAGGTTAGGCATACAATCAAGATAAATTAATATACGTATTATTAAGTAGAAAAGACTTTTCCTTGTAATTTCATCTCCAAATAAATCTTATCATTTACCTCAATGACTCCCAGAATAGTAAGAACGACTAATTAAAAAGCAAGTACATTATAGGCGATATTCCTTCACGCTCATTGGGGCGGCGCGGTCAATGAAGACGCTTATTACCTTTACTGTTATAATTACAGGAAAATGTTGAAAAGCAACCTTCAACAAAGGGGATAAGAATTAAATTCGGTTGTAGGCTGTGTCTTCCATTTCGAATAGACAGTCACTCAACTTTCCCTCGAGATAAGCAAAGGCTCATTTTTATTAGAAACGAAACAACTACGGTATTTGGTCAATTTTTGCGGGCTTGCGAGAAGTCCTCTGTATGAGCTCTTTGGAGAATAGTTTTTGTGATGAGATAAAAATCCAGTGCACAATGGGGGCGATGTCATTAAAACGAACCTTTATATTATTATATCTTTTCTAGTTCGTGGCAATCTTTTTGATATTGCGCTAGTATTTTTATGATTGTTATTTTCATTGGTCGTTTCCCTGCATGTGAGAGCCCATAAATGAGAATGAGCTCCTAGAATAAGCGAAGTACGTGCTTGATATTATTTTCTCACTAATTTTACCTTTTAGAATATTTTCTCTTTTCTCCTGTAACCTTGTACTTATGTAAGAATATTGTGGGCTGCAGGATTATTCGAAAGAGTTACCATGGCCTTGGAAAAAAAGGGCAATTGGCAAAGGAACATAGGTTGGTTTTAGGTACATTTTATTTAAAAAATAAGTTGTATCATACTAGCAATTACTTCTGTAACGTGAGTGTGTTCACGAACATGTAAACTGACAAACACAAGACACCTAGACCTGGAACAACTACCCGTGTGGAAATCGAACCTGTGACGCGTAGTGCAGCAGCCAATTGCTCAACCAGTGAGCAAACTGCGGTGTCAGATCATATAAAATAGATAGTCTAAAGAAGATTAGATTAAGATTGAGAATGATTTATTTTTAAATCGATTACCCTTAACTGTTTCTATTTAAATACCAACACATGGTTTGCTTCATGGTTTTATAAGAATTCCATAGTTCATTGGTTGTGGTATATTTACACCATCCATCAAAATTAGACACTTTTCCGATTAATAAAATTTTGAGATACTATAGCAACAACACAACATTTATTTATGAAATGAAAAGGGATGTAATCCCTGAAGTATTCTGGGAACATATTGACAGTCAATTTGTGTAATAAATTGTTTTTTCAGGTGTTCTGCTTATACATTTTTTCTGTTTGAAGTCAACTGAGTCATCATATGAACAATGAACGAACTAATATTATAATTGCTGTGTTTTACGCGGAATGGCCACACCTGTGAAGAAGCCGATCGATTTTACACAAATCGAAATGTTACAATCTATTGTGTAGTCAATATTGTCGTCAAACATTTCTACCACAAAATGTAGTCTATAAATAAAACAAAAGCGAGATGAAAAGCTCTTCAAACGTTTTCAATCAAACGTTTGCAATAACAAGTTAGGCTATCTATTGTGTGACTATTATCACGAGGAAACCAAACAAAACTACACTTGAAAGTCGTAAACGGCGTAATAACTAAACAATAAAAACCGTGGTGTTTTACTTGCTATGAAACTTTTTTCTCGGTTGGAAAAAAACGTAAAGTCGCTGAACGATCGCAATTAAGGGGCGTTAAGCCCTTAACATGGGTACTAGGCCTCATTAACGGGACCGTTCTCTCGGGGGCCTCGTCAAACCGCCAATGTCGTCGGCACGTGTAACAACGCCTTAATTACATCACCGACGTTTTTCCATTAAAACTAAGAAGCTGCTTATATACTTACCGCGCAACACGCGCGCTTAAGTACTCATCAACTCGACTCAGTCATCGCTAATTGTTTCGTTCTAAACTCCACAGAGAATCAAGTACACATTTGATTGAATAAAGCAACGCTTTTAACTGTGTGCAGGCTTCGAAACAGAAATCCTAATGCCAGTCTGGAATACATAATATATTCAGCGATGTATTTTTGATGTCGCGTCGAGAACGGCATTGTCCAGGATTACTGATGCTAAGTAATTAATCCTGCAGTAATAGGTACTTTAATTATTTAAATTACTCAATTTACAGGTGGGTATATATTTGTCGAAAAATATATGTTTATATGGTTGGCGTATTGGCAGATACTCTGTAAGTGTCTTACTTGACTAGTCCATCCACAAAGCACGTGTTAGTTTATACTTTTTATTATCCTCGAGATCTACAGAAGATAAAGATACAGGATACTCAGCTCTGTCGCCGCCGACCCCCAAATGTCCCCGAGGTCGATGGAGTGAGGGGTTCCTTCACGGGTCGGGGCCTATCGGTGAAATTCGGGCAACTTCGGCAGTGGTCGGGCCTGCGTTCACCTACTAAGCAACCCAAAGGCACTCAGTAGTAGGTACAAGTAGGTACCCCAATTTTAAACAGCCCAGTGAAAGTATAAGAGCAATTTCACGAAACGGTTTGCGTCATATATTCGTACTTCATAGAAACAAGTATAGCTCATTTGGTTGGTCTGTACTTAATATATTTATTTAAATTAGTTGTTTCTTTGAAATTTTGTTTTACGTAAATGAGAATCTATGAATTTAGTAACTAAATCTACAGATTGTTAAAACATTTGACAAATTGCTGTAGTAGTTTTTTGAAGTAATTATGTAAATGTAAAAATAACTTGGAGAATTTTTTGAGAAACGATTTATTGTATTTCAAGTATGTTGAATCCTATTAATTTACTAATACTACTACTACAAAATATATGATTCTCCACTTAATTGTCAATACACTTAGGAAAATTGTTTCAGAAAATTGTTAGAGGAACTTCGTTATAAAAGCAGATCATTAGTCGCATTGTGTTCGAGAGCAGAGCGAGCGTATCATGTCAGGAGTTCCCAGGGAGAGGTGACTCAGACACTTGTAGAGCCGAACAAGTTCGAAACGCGTATCCGTTACGCTCCATAGCCTCGTAGCCTCGTAGCCGCGTAGCCTCGTAGCGGCGCGCCCGGCGTACTACGCGACCCAGCTACGCGCTACGCCACCCATCTACACAAGTACACAGTTCACGTTCACATTCACCGCCCGCCTTTTCAACCCTCCAAACTCTACAGGTTGTTTCATATTACGATGTTGTTACGGAATTCATTGCCTTTTAAGGCTTAATAACGACCCACATAATTTTTTGAATACTTCTCAGTTCTTTGCCGTGATTAAATGTAGCGTTATTTCGGGGTTTGATTGAGTTATTTACACATGTAATAAATGTATTGATAGCAGATAATATTATTGTGGTTTTAGGGCTTCATTTCAGATTTGTAAGCGTCCATTTTAGCAAAATTTAACCAAAACCAAATAAACATCGGTCAGTACTAATTATGCATTGTAAATTTGAATGTATACCACTAATTTAATCAATGTATTATATAAAATATGTAAATATCTATTGAAATATTTGCATCAACCACTGGTTATATTGAAAGCATTCAAGCTTTTTGCTAATTGATAGCCGGTCGAAATATATTTCACAAGTGTCATTGGTTTCCCAGAATCATTCAAATATTCTCTTTTTAGGGTTCCGTAGCCAAAATGGCAAAAACGGAACCCTTATAGTTTCGTCATGTCCGTCTGTCCGTCTGTCCGTCTGTCCGTCTGTCACAGCCGATTTACTCGGAAACTATAAGTACTACAGTGATGAAATTTGATGGGAATATGTGTTGTATGAACCGCTACAAAATTATGACACTAAATAGTAAAAAAAAGAATTGGGGGTGGGGCCCCCCATACATGTAACTGAGGGATGAAAATTTTTTTTTCGATGTACATACCCGTGTGGGGTATCAATGGAAAGGTCTTTTAAAATGATATAAAGTTTTCTAAAAAACATTTTTCTTAAAGTGAACGGTTTTTGAGATATCAGCTCTCAAAGTCGTAAAAAGTATGTCCCCCCCCTCTATTTTTATAACTACGGGGTATAAAATTCTAAAAAAAATAGAGGTGATGCATGCTAATTAACTCTTTCAACGATTTTTGGTTTGATCAAAGTATCTCTTATAGTTTTTGAGATAGGTTGATTTAACTGTAATTTTGGTTAAGTTATTGTGCTTACACTGAAAACGATGGCTGAACCTTATAATTATATTTGCTGCTACGGAACCCTTTGTGCGCGAGCCCGACTCGCACTTGGCCGGTTTTTTTTATAATAAGCTTTGAATGATTAAAATTAAAATTAAATATATTTATAAAATTGATAATAATTATTTCGACATAAAAAAATTGGCCATGATTTCTATAATATTTTGAGTTTTAATTACAAAAAGAGAAAAAGTGATGTTATATCTACTAACTTCGATTTCGAAATTTATATGTACCATGGGAAGATATTACTGGGATAAAAATCTTATTCTAGGACGTGATCTATCCATGTATCATATTTCATTTAAAGCAACTCAGCTGTTTGGGTGAGATGATGGTATTGTGAAAGAGTTACTGTGATTGGTAACTGAAGGAACAAGGGTGGGTTTTGACGAAGGTTTTGACCAATAGGAGTCTGTTAGTCAAGGTATTGCTTTCTATTTTCCTTTTCTTTCTTTTAGAATGGGAGAAATTAATGATGAAATCCGATTTGAAAAAACTGAATCCTGATAAAAAACAACCTATTTAGTCATAAAGCTTGTATACTCAATTGCCAAGGAGATGAATGAAAAAATCGAGATGTTTCTTCTGCGTGTCACGTATAATTATATTCCCAAGAGTAAACCCACCATGCTCTAACCAAATTTCACTATTAGGCCAATCTCTTATAAATAATATCAGGTCAGTCTACTAACGGGTGGAAAAGGACATTCTCACTCCCCAGGAGATGCCACGGGCATCAGTAGTATCAGAGTGATTTCCGGCGCGGGTTTGTGGATGACAAGCAATGGCTAGTTTGACGTTCAGCCGTCCTATGAAGACCAAGCCTGCGTCTTAAAGAGATATCATCAAAACTGAAGAGTAAGGCCAATGCATGTTAGGGCTGTGGGTTTATTCGGAAGAGTTAGTGTGGCCCTAGAAGCCAAAACGCAAAAAATAAAATGAACTTGGGTTTAATTCTGCAAAAGTCTGGGTGTATCAGACTTTTACAGAATTAAACCCACTTGGCTCGCTTTAGCGAAAGAGGTGGTCGCACTCGTGAAGGAACGGATTTCTTCACACCCCAACCACCGAAATTCCGATCCCGATTTCCAGCCACCGTAGGCCTGGACTAGCGGACGGAGAGGAATAGGTAGGTAGCTCACCTTCTGACTGTCTGGTAACCGTCCGGATCGAGCCAGATTCGCAGACTTCGTGAAGGTTTACACGCGCGCCTCAAGGAGACGTCAACAGAACCGTGGGGTCTGCAGGGTCAAAGCCTTCAAAAAGCTTAAAGCTTACATAAAAAAACCCTCTGGTTTCATCTAGAGCACGAGAAATTATTATTTAATAATTTACCAACACAAAAAAGTTAGAGTCTATTTAGAAGACATGACTAAGATAGTGTTTAATTTGAAAACGACTTCAAAGACTCTTTATAAAGAAACCACAAATTCAATTTTGTTCTGTGATCACAACTAGGCGCGTGTCGATCTTCAAGTGAACCAGTCGTGCGTACAAATACCACGCAACAGGAGCTTTTTGAGCTCAACTCGAGAAAATAGCGAGAAACTGATGTGTAAATATATATTTTTCAGCTTAAGTTGAATAAACGACAATGTGCCCTTTTTTCAACGACACACGAGCTTTTCCTGCGAAGTATTTTTTGTACAACAATAAAACCTATAATGCGGACTCGTATAAATTATTTTTCATTTGAATTGACAGCGATAGCTCTGAATTTCGGTAGTGGATCGCCAACGGTCAAACTATTGTGTTATGCGGTTGCCTCACAGAAAAGAATTTTGTTTATGTATGAATGTGTTTTTGATTATTCAAAGGTAAATAATAATTAAAGCGGTATTCGTTGAATGTGATAAAGTTAGCAAAATAAACTAAATATTTGAGCTCCGTGATGTTTTTGGGTTTCTAGTCTTTGACTACGGTGAAGAGACTATTAATGCTGACTTTCAAGTATGTGGGCCCAAGACATAAACAAACTAAAAAATTCCCCTTTTCGTCCCCTTGAATATTAGTTTTCAAAAACCCCTTCTTAATGCTCGCCATCGCCATAAAAGGAAACCATGTGTAAAAAAATTCACGCTCCTAGTCCCAGTATATTCGGCTGTGCGTCGATATGTAAAAAAAAAGTCAGTTACTCCTTTTATGCTTCTATGCATAATACATGGATTACATAACAAAGAGATTTTAAAAGTCGATAAGTATCATTAATTCAATTACGATAATATGAAATTTCCTGAAACTGAACTAAACTAACTATAAATTATGGAATGCGTAAATAATGTCAAACCACAATATATTATTAAATTACTGGTCAACAGGATATCATGTAAATGAAAGCTGTCAAAAAATGTTAATAATGTCAATAGGTATTATTATAGCAATAAGCTGATCTTTGTTAAGTCGGCGGTCTACTTTATCGGCTTCAGAATCGCCCCACCGTCAACTTGTATCGGGTTCAATTAATCAAACTCTGAAATTACTTGAGAAACTTATTGAAATATTTAATTATAATTTAAACTTCCTCTAGGAACAATACTCAATACCAATTTTAAATTATTTACTAAGACCCAAATGTTTCTTTTAATAATTATGTGGAGTACCTTTGAAGTTTTTGATTTAAAACCATACTTTGTTAAGAGAATATATTATTAATTTATGACTTCCAGCTACGTTCAATGACTCACTCAGCTAAATTACTTTATATTACTAATAATGTAGACTGAAATGTCAAACTTTGCTTTCGTGGATTGATTTATAATGTCTAAGTAAGAAAAATATATTAAATACTAGCATTTATACGCGACTTCGTCCGAATAAATATTGGTTATTGCGGATGGAAGTCATAGTCAGATGAAAAGTTGTTATACTAGTACTTTCCTGCATTTCAAATTCTATCAAAGTCGATTCAGTAGTAAGTAGTAAAGCGTAATAAATAAACAGAGTCAAATTCACATTACAATCTCTCTTACATTTACTCTCATTCGTAAGAATATTATGTATGAATGAGAGTCAAAAAAAGAAACGTTCAACTAGTAGGTAAAACTTAGTACTAGTAATGACGCGAAACATAAATAAGTTTTCTATTTCCAAGTATTAGACTGGGTAGAAAACATATCATAATTTGTCTCGTAAGAGAAAATATGTCAATAAAATGTGTAAAAAAGTTAAGTTTGCGTGGATGCCATGAAGTCTTAGGGTGCATTTCCATTGAAGCGGACCGAAGTGGAGAAGAGCAGTGAAAAGTATTTCCAATAACGTGGAGGGCGAGGTGGAGGAGGAGTTGAGCTACCCTCCACCACCACTTTTTTACTCGGCACCACCTCAATGACTTCTCCTACTCTGGATGGAGACGGAGAGCGAGTCAGATTTTTACTGATTAAAATCCATTCCTGTTCCTTCTTTTCCGATATTTCAGGGCCCCGGGGTTCATTTAGCCCACATTTTAATTTGTTTTATTTGAAAATCCGCCTAGTTCCATAGTACTCCAACTGTTTCCACTGTTGTGTAGTGGAGATTACGAGCACCGAGATGGTTGCGCTCCTCTCCACTCCACCCAGCTCCATTTCCTTCCGCTCCGTCCAAAATTTGGAGAAGTCATGAAATGATTTACACCCTTAAAAAAAACCAGCTCCGCATCAGTGAAAACACACTCTTAATATTGCGTCGGGACGGAGATGACTCGAGCATACTTATACGGATTTTCTAAAGTTTATCTTAGCGATTAAATCAGGCGTTCAAACTGTTGCTCTAGTATAAAGATTAATAGCAATCCTGAGAAATCGGATTCATTTGAGTGGAGATAAAATATCGGCACGAGTGCACAATGTAATACAAGGTTGTTTTATGATTTTAATTGGCGTTCCACTGAATATTTCAACTACGCTGCACTAACTAGCGCTATGATGTTCACTTTTATAATATTTGTTTTGAGTTTAAATTGTGTAGTATTTTCTTTCTTGTATTATTTTTTTCTTTGAAATGAGATAGGGGAAAAATACAGAACAGCGGTGCAACGGAACGTGCGTGGTAAAGCATACTTTTCGCACGAAATCGCATCACACATTTGCGTCACAGGTTTTTGCGATGCGGTGCCATATCGCATCGTGTCGTAGTTTTGTGTGGCAGCCAACAAGGCTATTTGTCAGAAAAAATCGTACGTTACGGCTTTTACGTTTTTGTTCATAGTGACTATACTTTAGTTTTGTACCTTCTGAAACATAAAAAACTATTTCTTTTTTGGCCATTGGCCTTCTATCGTTATTTTCCCATTTTTTTTTGTCACAGCATTATCATACGTTTCTATATATTTTTGTTTCAAGCTTGTTTCAAGGTTCAATATTACAGAAACGGCCTTACTAAATATCAAGGTGAATACTATGTGTATTCATAAAAACGACTTGTAATATCGAACCGCAAAAAAACATTGCGGTCTGTTATTTTCATATAAGTATACACTTAGTACACACTTGTGGGCTAGGTAAAATGTTACATTTTCGGCTGCGGTCAAAATGATTAAGGTTACCCCACTAAATAGTTAATTAAAGTTGATGAGACCACAATTTCATAATCAGTTAATCTGTATGAGTCAATAAAAACATATAGGTATTTCAAACTAGCTACTGCCTGCGGTTTCGTCCAAGCGAAAATTGTTTAAAAGGAACATAATTCCAGGATAAAAAGTATCCTATATGCTATTCCAGGACATGGTCTACTTATTTACCAAGTTTGATTGAAATCCTTTTTGTAGTTTTTACGTGAAAGAGTAACAAACACTCATACAAACTTTCACGTTTATAAAATAGGATAAACCATTTACAGGCACTTGTCAATTGCCAAGATATCTGTTAGTCAAAAAAGTGAAATGCACGTTCCGAAGCGTAGACTTCTATGGAGAAGAACAGACAAGAAACTCCATGGACGTTCTATTAGGTCATGTTATGGCTCGGGGTTACAAAAATCTTGGTTACATATTTCATATCGCTTCTATTATGTGACCGCAATATAAATAATGAAAAAAAAAAGATAAAATTTGCAATAAGTCACTGGCAGTTAAGAGATGACCAGTCTCAACTGACGGCACCCGTTCACGAGCATGACGCATGCATCAACCCTCTCAGCTCAACCATTTTGAAGGGAACTGAGTAACCTAAAAACACGTGTCACCATCAGCGAGACATTTGAGTGAGCATGTAAAACTTTCAACTGTCATACTCATTAAATGTCAATCAAATTGTAACCTAATAAATTACTCCACGGTACTTAACATTCTCGTGATTTAAAAAAAAATCTTCTACATTATAAAGTGCTATTTTTCTTAAGATTAATTTTTTCCTTCCCTGTTGTATCCTAAAATATTTATTTAATGGAGCTTGAACTAAAAACATTACAAGTTCCATTAAAAAAAGTAAAATCAAAACCATGTCGAAAACAATAAAAATAGGATCTCTTCCAATATCTATAAAAAAATATTGAAAACAAAGAAACACAACTAATTAGTTATATTTCTTTGTTTAAGCAAAAGTGGTCGTGGGTGTGGAGCAGGACTGGCTTTGAGCCGAGTATTTTTTATCAAGGGTAATGTATAATCTTCCAATTTTTATCATGTTTGTCAGACGTCAATATTAATCAGTAGACATTTTCAAAAGCGAATGCCTGTTTCCCTTGGTCACGCCATAACTTGAGAACGATCGCACTGATTTCATTCACATCATCCACGTGAGTTCTTCTCACACACATTTAACTTAAATTTGCCTTGGTGAGATAGAGCCACTATGTTTACCTAGGTGCACCTCTCCAAATTTAATCTCCAATTATTGTACCTGGTCAAGTTAAATTATTAAAGGTAAAAATATTTATGTAAATCAATTAATTCAATAAACAAATTGAAATCGAAATAACTTTGGGCAATAGAAGAAGTATCTGATTTCCTTTAAGAAGTTACTCCTGATATTGTTTTAATACCTTCATAGAAATTGAACAGGAAAATTGAGATCATTAATAGATACTGAAAATATTTGACAGAATAGTAACCTATTTTATAGGGCAGGATTAACGATTAGGAAGAGTAGGCAATTGCCTTGGGGCCCCGGATCAGCTGAGGAAAAAGCGTGCAAAAAAGACATTGAAAATATTTCAGTGAAAATCTCATTGAATTTGTTTCCTCTATGACAATAGGTTTTAATATTTTATTCGACAAATGCTGTCAGTTTATGAAATGAGAACAAAACTATGTATTGAACAATAGATCTAAATACGTGGTTGCGTTACGTAGCGCACGTTTTGTTTGTTTTTTTATTTATTTTTTGCCAGCGAATACCAGCAGTGTGTTATATAAGCTAAAGTTTTTAACGCATTATTGTAATGGTCCAAAACAGTTTTGACATAATTACTTATCTAACGAATCGTGATTTTTTGAAAGAATGTCTATGGAGTTTCTTACACTTTTTTCTACATAGCGATCAACGCTTTAGAACTTGCAATATAGTTGTGTGATATCTTCACACACAACAAATTATTGAAGAAAAAATCTAACCACGTCCATCCATCTACCCGCAATGTGGAAGTCCACACTTAAATAGTATTCTATCTGTGATCATTAAATAGCCTAACTATTTTTCATTCCATTTACCACTATCATTAACCATTCTCTCCGACTCAACGTTTACTGGTTTATTATTCTAATATCTCACTCCAATCATTTTCCTCATTAATCAATTTTTCAAAACAACCCTTCGTCCTCTTAAAGACTGTTTCATAGAACCATTCCAGCTTCATCCCTTATACAGCTTATCTGATAAAGGAAAGCAGCACCGACAAGCAATTATAAAATAATATGTCGTAGGTAGGTACAGTTTCTATAACAGCTTTGTAATCTTCTGAGATACGGAGCTGGTTTAACTCAATAATTAGTTACTACACAAAGGTTTTGTACAGGTATCATATAATTAAATAAACTTGTGAGATTTAGATCGAATAAAACATCACTATTTCTTTCTAATAAAAACTTATTATGCAATTTTTTTTTGATGGTTGAAATCATCAATTGACTCTCCGACCCTGAGAGGAGCGGGAGGCTTAGAAATTCTACTTAAAATACCACTGAAATTACCGATAAAATGATGTAAGACTCAAGAAAACTTAAAACTTGAATCAATCCTTGCATAATATGTGAATCTGATGCAACTGAAGTGCTCTAAGCGGCATATGGCGCATGATTTAATAAATAAAAATGTTTCAAGCGACACAAACTCTGCGATGTAAGCAAGGAACGTGTTTCTATTATGTTTAAGAGTTGATTTTAAATATTATTATGTCAATGGAGCGATCCCGGGTTTGCACTAGCTTTGTCTGATATATCTCCGGTGTGTTTAACATATTTTTTTTATACTCTACTTTATTCTGGCAATTATAAAAGTAATGTAAGAAAATTGCTGAATCCATATTATAAATGTAACCATTAATTTTTATTAACAAAGATAAAAAAAATAAGAAAATATGCAGAGGGCTACAAATTTTAAACTGTTAGATTTTCTCTCATAGATTTTTAAAATGCATCAGCAATAAGGACTTAAGTACTAGACTATTACCAGCTTTTCTCTTAAAAAAAGATTATCTTCGTGAAGCGAGGATTTAATTGAATAAAATTGTATCCGAAGAGAAATTCTTAATAAAAGGATGACATAAACACATCGCAATAGACAGAGGAATCTCTTCCTTTAATTCACTTCGCTCATTGGATAAGAAACTCGAGATTCTTAAGCCCCTAAGCTGTCTATTAGGACCTAAGCTCGCGCGATCTATCGAGTATTTATTTACCTATAGAATTAACTGAACCATTTAAGTGTGCAACTCTAAATGGAAGACAATTCAACAGCTTCAAGGACAAATAAAGATAAGTCTTAGTTTTCTGCAGAAGGAAAAAAGGTTGCTTTATCTGTTTCTTTTTATTTTATATCAAGAAGGACGACAGTTTTAAAAGAAATGTGTTTATAAAACTAAGCGAGAAATACGAGAATTGTCAACTTTGCCGTGTCTGTTATTTGTAGTTTCCTATTAAAATCGAATGTTTACATGTGTCCTTGTGAACGTTTGTTACTCCTTGACACTGAAACGGCTGAACAGGTATGGATGAAAATGAGTTTGCAAAAGGGTGAGTCTAAAAATGAACATGGACAAAACCAAGGTCATGGTAAACCACGATCTCTTGTCAAGTTCGGAGATTCCACACACGAAGTTGTGGACAAATTATGTTTAAATGGGACAGACGATCCAGTTGGTTACGTTTAACTTCAAGAAAGTGGTCAATCATTGAATTCCACAGTGTCTCACCAGACCAAAATCTAAAGGCTTAAAGTCACCCAAAGGGTAATGAAAAGGGCTATGCTCGGAAGTTGTGGATAGTTACGTTAAAATAGGACAGACGGTGCAATTGGTTAGGTTTAATATCGAGAAAGCGGTCAATAGTTTAATTCCACAGTGTCTCGCTAGACGAAAATCTTAAGGCAAAGTCACCCAAAGGGCAATGGAAAGGGTTAGGCTCGGAATTTCTTTACAAGATCGCATCAGAAATGAAGATATCAGTAGAAGAACCAAGGTTGTAGACAGTTTAATAAGTTAAGTTTGATGATTTTTTGGGCTACTGAAGAATCATCAAAACTGTGGCAGCGGGCAGGGCACTTTGCCCGCAAAGCTGATAGTCGATATGGTGAAAAGGTTTTAGAGTGGGGATCACGCTCTGTGAGATACAGCGCTGGAAGGCCTCACAAGGTAGACCGATGAGGGCCACGAGAATCCGATGGATACGAGACGCATAGGACCGTTAAAATGAAACTGTGTTAGTATTCTTTTCTTTTTTAATCTTAAGTTGTTTGTTGTCTCTATTGTTTGTGTCTGTGTGAAAAGTGCGTGTGAAATATTCTTCTATTTTTCCTTCTTTCAAATAATATATGATTCATGTTCATTGTTCACTTAGTAAAAGCAGCGTTATTGTGACATAACCAACAGACAGTTTAATTTTATTTATTTGTATGTTTACATAATGACCATGTGACAAAACTGAAAGATAACTGAGTTATGCATAATGAATCTATGAATAATTATGCAGATATTGTGCATTAATTGACGGTACGTTTGGGCCAGTGATTGAGGGATTGGCTGGTGCATTGTGTTCGATTCCCGCTAGCAACAATGTTTTTATGGTCTTTAGACAGTTGTTCTTTTTTTAAGGTGAGAGATCATAAAAATTACTTCTCCCACTGTGGGCGGAGCGGGAACGCGTGTTAGTCTTCTACTGACTAAAACCCACTCCTGTTCCTTCTATGCCTTAATTCCAGGGTTCTTAGGTAACTGTTCTGGGTTTATGCTAATTTAAATGTTTGCGAACGTGGTCCTGACACGCAAAGGGCAACACACCCACGAAACAGGAATAGATCCTACCATAAATAATATACATTTGTTATGCAAATAGGTTTTAAAAAAAAATACATCTTCCCAGAGTTACATAAGCTATTTAGGTATTTTCTACTTTCATGTTAGTGAAGCTGTTAGCAGAAGCTTTTATATTTTTAGATAACTTGTTGTTTAGTTTGGAGAAAACTTCTCATTTTAATTATGATGGAAAACGGAGAACAGAGGAGTGGAAAAATGGAAGGGAGGCCTTTGCCCTGCAGTGGCACACAACAAACTTATAATAATAACGGAGTCGTTTCCTGTGCCGTGTAAAAAGATTTAATGATCAATTTAGTACACTTATAGATCTACATAGGAACTACGAATCCTGCATTGCACAATCAAAGTTCTCCACGCGATTAGAACGGATATCTTCTTCTTCTGCTTGGCGTTAATCCCGGCCGTTGCCAGGATCCGCCTTCCTACTGAGCTTGCATCACTTTGTCCGATCTTCAATATCCTTCCCAGTAAGGCCATTGGCTCTCATGTCGGACTTGACGACGTCCAGCGAGCGCTTGCGAGGGCGACCACGGGACCTAGCCCCAAGGACAGCCTAGCCTAATCCATGCATCTCCGACCAACGTGCTCCCTAGGGCGGCCATGATATGGCCATACCATCACAGACGACACTCTTGCAGTTTTTCCCCCACGTCACGGACACCAAGACTACCTCTGATGAATAAGCTGCGCATTCGATCGGATCGCGTTACGCCGCACATCCATCTCAGCATCTTCATTTCCGTGACGCCAAGCTCCTGGGTGTGTTTGCTTAATACCGGCCAACACTCGCCACCGTACAGGAGGACTGGCCGCGATTAGAACAGATATAAGAACCCGAAAACATCTACCGGGCAGTTGCCCATCAGCCATAACACTCGCATGGTTGGAGGATCCTCCCTTTTCAACGGAGAAATGTGGGACTTACCTCTCTATTCCACATATCTCCAAACACTGTTTACTCAATGCGTAAAACTTTGTACTGTGGTAACTGCGAGTAAGTATTTTGGAAATATCCCTCAATAATAAAGCTCGCTATTTGCTTTGTACGAACATTGCGCCCAGATTTTCTGCTTGTCAGTTCTCAACGTTGAAACTAACATTGATATTACGTTACGTACGATTGGACGTAATACCGTGTAAACTGAAAATGAAAACTGAAGGTCAGTGGCTGTCAGGAGTACATGCCAATGTACTCGTACTACTTACTGACAGGCGCTGACCGTCAGTTTACATTTTCAGACTAGTTTTATATGTACACAGTTTTCTATTCTGCCAATAACTCTACGTCAATACTGTAATATTGACAGGAACACGGATTTTTAAATTATTTAAAGTCTGGTTTTTTAAAGCCCACTAAGGCCCTATTACACCACCTATGATTAAGTTTCCAATATCTTACTTGGCAGATAATTTCATAGAACTTTTGTCTCATTTTTGAATTTATTCAGAAAGTAGTGGCTACTCGGACATTGTGAAACAGGCCCTAAGTTGACACAGGCAATGTTAAACTTACAATAGGAATGATACCAGTTCTTCTGTGTTGTGACAAGTATTACACCCAAGTAACGTCATTATTTTTAGTCTCAGAAATTAAATAAAACCAGACTTTAAATAAATTCGTAATACAAAAATGGATCAATTTTGGTATGGAATATGGTCGGATTGATTAATTAGTAGTAATATCGGATCACAGAATGATTCACATCATTTTCATCAATTTTAATTTCCCCTTTTAATGAACCATTGCAAAATTATGAGTACAATATTGTGTAATATTGATAAGAACACGGATATTTTAAAGTTAATTAAATAAATCTGTAACACAAAAATGAGTTGGATGCGTTTTGTTTTGGTCTGTAGTCAGATTGATTAATGAGGAGATAGCAATATCGGATCACAGAATTATATGTAATTTTAATTATTATATAACGAGTACAATATTGTGAGAATATCAATATTCTAAAAACACGAATTTTTAAAAGTTATTTAAATAAATCCGTAATACAAAAATGGTTTTGGTTTGGACTGTGGTCGGATTGATAAATAAGGAGATAGTAATATCGGGTCACAGAATGATGTGAAATTTTAATTTTCACTTTTAATGAACCATTGCAATATTGATAAGAATACGGATGTTTTAAAAGTTATTTAAATAAATTCGTATTACAAAAATAAGTTGGATGCGTTTTGGTTTGGACTGTGGTCGGATTGATTAATAAGGAGAAAGTAATATCGGATCACAGAATGATGATGTGAAATTTTAATTTTCACTTTTGCAATATTGTAATATTGGTAGGAACACGGGTTTATTAAAAGGGGTTTTAAAAATGTCCGTAATACAAAAATGTATTGGTTTCGTTTTGGTTTGGATAGTGGTCGCATTGATTAATAATAATAAGTGGTAATACGGAATTGCAGTGTTTTTTCACCATTTGGAGAGCAACCCGCGACCTATAACTTTCAAGTTGGGGCGGTTACCACTGGGCCACCACTGCTCTCAAGGAAAATCGGTATGTCCTAGAGCCAAACATTCGAAGACATGTGGATTACGGTCCATACTCTACTAGAAAAGAGGCCTGCGTACCAGCAGTGGGAACATTACAAGGCCAATAATGCCAAACAAAATCAGATTGTATAATGATTTATGAATTTAATTTTTACGAGTTATATACTTGTAATGAACCATTAATTTATTAAAACCGTAGTTTTTATTAAAGTTCATTCAGTATTTTCAAAGCGAAAGTCACTGTATCGGAAACAAGAATAAACTCCGAGATCGGGTACACCAAAAGTAGTGGCAAACGTAATTACGGCTAATTCTTGTATTCGTTCACTAATACCATTTACTATGTTTTGGATACTCTAATACGGCAATCTGTTTGGAGTTTATAGATTAATGCTGCCATTTCTGGAGGATTTTGAGTGTGTGTGCTCAGTTTCATAGTTTAGTAGAGATAACTGGTTTGAGGACTTTGAGAACTACGAGCACTCTCGACCCGCCGAGTTCCCTATTCAGAAACTCAACGTAAATTAAAGAGGATTTCCTTTCAAAATGACATGGTATATATCATATATAGTAAATATATAAAACTAGCGATTCCGCCATACGTTGTCTTGTCCGTAAGTTTGATATTGTCAGAATTAAAAATTGAGCTCTCGCTACGTAACGGGTTCAATTGTATTTTCAAACCATCCAGGAAACCACTCCTATAAACATAAATCAAATTTGTTTTTAATCGGTTAAGTCGTTTAGGAAGTGTTAGGTGACAAATACGCATACAAAAGAATTTTATATATAAAGATGAAGAGAGAAATATGTGTGTATATTATTTTATTCGTATTATTTGTAATTCTAAAATTGTACACTGGTTCCTACCCTCTTTGTGCTCTCTCTACCACTTAATGATTTACTAGAAGAAAGCTCAACTTTTAGTAAAGCTCGCCTATTTACAATGTCCATGAACTCTGTTATCCACTTATGTACATTATTATTAGTATATTTAATGTATATTATTATTAACTGTTCAGCCGCGTTGCCACTTTGTCGTGATGATAGATAATCGTGTAGGTTTAAGTGTCGGGCTTATATACGAGTATTTAACTGGAGGTGTTCACTTAAGGGACGACATGATTAAATTTCAATACATTGTCATGACAGTGGGTTCAGCTACTAAGACAGTTACGAACGATACAAATTTGTCACAGCTAAATCATGACGGTAAATCTTGTATCGTTGTTGCGAATATCTATCGTGGCTATGACAAACAGTTGTTCTTATGGAGTATAATAAATAAATAGCTAGAGACTGTAGTCGTCCAACGATAAACTAACCATTACGACATACTCTAGGTAAGAACGACCTTACGGTGTAGGTATAATAAAAAATTAAAGATAAATCATTTGCCGCTCGGTTTTTTTGAGCATCCTGCTTTGTATTTTACTATTATGTAGAATTGTCAAACTAGTGGTCTAATTGATTGGTATTAAATCGAATGGGAGGTCCAAAATCCTACCTATGTTGGCTTTTTTTAAGAGCCTATTCTGTGCCACTCCTGGGCAAAGGCCTGCCTCCACTCCTTCCATTTTTTCGAGTCCGCGCCTCTTCTTGCCAGATCTGGCGGAATCTATCTAATTTGTCGCGCTATCTCCTTCGTGGTATGCCGCGACCCCATTCACATTACTATGGAAACAAACATTTCACTAAATTGATTATGATTAGACTGTTTTTTCTACGTGGTAAATTATCAAATGGCCGGTAGGCAACGTCACTGCTTTATGTTATGATCAGCCATGTTTGATCATATCATGAAATAATGATGCGTTTAGTCAAAATAGCACCGTTTCACGAAATGGCCGGCCACATAATTGATCTCATCGGCCATGATGTGATCAATTATGAGATTTGGCCATCTCATTACATATTATTTAAGTTTATAAATGCGGCCAGTATGTGTGTGGTGTGTACCAGTGCTCGTCGCGAGAGGTTGTATAATTGGTTTCAGTAAATTGTCTTTTAATTATCTTGCAAATGGTGTAAAAAGTAGAGTATTCAACACAGGGATAAAACTGTGTTTATCTTTAAGTCGCGGGTGGTGTGTTGAATTTCTCACTTTAATCAAGTATCTATATTAACTCTCTCGCAATGCTCGGTATTTATATAAATCTCTCACTAGCGTTCGGGAATAAAACTTAAAAGCCACGTATTTTTCGGAATTCAACATGCCACCCACGACTTAAAGACGCTGATTTAACCCCTAGTCACAAAATCTACTATTTTTGATAAATTAGTCTGAATTTAGAAATTGCCTTTTTTCTTTTCAAGGAAATTTCCTCTACCGGCTTAGAATATACATATCCCTTACAATTACCTAAGATCTCTATTTCCTCGATAACGGTTAAATACATTCAGAGTATGATAATGCGAGCATTATTGAAGGTATCTTGACGCCTCCAGGATAATGTGAGATGATTGATGTATGTATTTTACTGACACATTCTGCGGGGAGGCTGTTTACAGATTATAATGAGGGTTGGAAATCGGTCATGTATCAGATGGCCGGAGGCCTTTTCCCTTTTGGTTTTTTAATAAGAATAGATATTGATTGCTAAGATTTATATGAGAGATTATTTATCTATATGTTACTGTAAATGCCCGAACTACGGTAAATCTTAGGTTTTACCAGTAAATCTTAGGGTTTACCAACACGAGCCGGTAAATGTAAGAATATGTAAAACAGAAACGATTTAATCGGGCTTTTACCATTAGAATTTGGTACATGCTAGGTATTACCGGTTAGGGTTGGTAAATGTTGGTTTTGGATATTTTTTATCGCAGATAGGTTCGCGCTTGACCGCTATCTCACCTGATGGAAAGCGACGATGCGGTCGACGATGAAGCGCGCTTACCTAGAAGTAACTTATTCACTCTAGACTTAAAGATTCCTGAGTTGTAGCTGCAGAAAACAAAGACTCCGGCAGGAAATTCTACTCCTTGGCTGTACGTACAATAAATGTGTTCCCAAAACGTTTTGTGCGTATAGGAGGGATGTCTATCATGTACCGGTGGCGCATCGCCGTACGCTTGGTGGTCCGATGATGGAACGGACTAGGCGGAATTAGGTTATGCGATTCCGACGCACACTCCTCAAAATGCAACCGGTAGAAAACCGACAGGCTAGCAACTCGGCGTCAATGCTCAAGACTGAAGCCTCGACTCAACGAGTGCATCATTACCAATGATCCTCTTGGCTCTTCTTTCAATTACTTCAAGCGCTTTAAGCTGATTGATATCGGGCAGATCCTTTCCAAAGATGAGAGGATACTCCATATACGATCGAACTTGCGCTTGATAAAGTGTGAGCAGCTGTTCCGGCGTGAAGTACTGTCTCACCTTTGCAAGGATTCCTAGCTTTTATGGAGAAAAGTTGAGAGTCGACGTCAACGTAACACCAAGAAGATCAAGATGTTCGGTTATCGGCACGGTTGCACCCAGGAAAGTAGGAGGAGGATTGAATTGTGTCATTTTAGCGGAAACCAGACACGCCTGGGTTTTAGCAGCATTGAATTTGACCAAATTGGCATCGCCCCATTCAGTGACTGCCCCCAAGGACCAATTCAAGCGCTCAATTTTAGCCACTCGGAGAGACTGGATCTGTGACTCACTAGTTCGTGCACTGGATATGTATCTCTCAGTAACAGTACTGTCGTCTGTATACCCAAAGGTACCAGGCTTAGGCGTGAGGCCTAAGCCTGGTCCAGATACAGATGGTATACGCTAGAAGATCACTAGTTGACCAATTTCGGCGAAAGCCGTATTGATGGTCACTTAAGAAGTCATAAGTTTCTAGGTAGCTTAGTGTTAAGTACAGGGTCCATAGTCTTACAGAATAATGCATAATTATTAATCAATTATTTTAATTAATAATTATTCAAATCCTTACGTACCTATGAGTAATTATTAAACATCAAGTACTACTAATCAGTCAAATCGTTACCTATCTATTGATAATGTTTATCTCAACATTTACCGTGTCTTTGAGGTAAATCCTAAGATTTACCGAGTGAATGGTAGTATAAGACCGAAATAAACGATGATCATAGAATGGTTCGGACTTTTACCATTAAGAGTTGGTAAATCTTAGGATTTACTGGTAAATCTCAGGATTTACCGTAGCTCGGGCTTTTACAGTAACATATATACCGGATACGGGAGCGTGAAATTTTGCACAAAGACTATTTTTACGATATAGGCAAGCACTAAGAGAGGATTTTTTAAAGCTCACACCCTTAGAAAATGAAACGGGGGTTCAAAGTTACAAGAGAATCAACACTGTCACAGAATTTTCTACGTAAATTTTCTAAATCCGATAAAGTTGACAGCAAATTCTCATTTTTTCGACGAATATAAATATGTATGTACCTACGTACGGAAATACTTAAAATAATTTCAATTTGAATTAGTAACTCTAATAACAATTTTTTTCTGAAAAGATATAGGTTTTTGATAATAGACTCCGTGTTGTGATCAATACATTACAAAAATTAGGGCGTGGCTTACGGGAACATTTCAGTACCTCCATCGGCACATCTTTTGTTTGGCTTTTAACTTATACGATGTCTTACACTTACACACCGTTCTATAGATATTTTTTGCGTATAAATACGAGTAGATACAATCACAGGTACTAATATACATTTCCTGAGGAGTACTTTTAATTGGTCTTTTAAGTCAAGAATGAATACTGAATAGGTCACTTCTCATCGTCGACCACATTTATATTGCTTACATCAGGTCTTATTCTTCTTCCTAGCGTGTCGATGGCAAAACTATTCATATACCTTGCCTGGCCCAGAATTCGGCCACGGCAATGCCGTCTACTAATATGTATCGTAAATATGCACTGTATGCACCAAGATCAAAATTATTCATACTCTTATTTTACATGCACTGGCAATACCTAATAATTGAGTCCTTTGTTCAAAGTTATACCATTTTTCTTTGTGAAATTGTGCTCAAATGCGAGCCCATTAATGTTTTTTTTTTTAAAGTTACAATATTTACGATCAACTTACTCGTCGGTACAAGAGAAGCAACAAACAACTCCCGATAGAAACTCCAATACAGCGCAAACTCGTAAATAACTTAAACTTAAACAAACGCGGAAGTTTAAACAAAATAGGAACTTGTGAACAGGTCATTATCATGACGCTCTAGTTTTAACGCGATTGAACAAAGCTGAACCATTAGGTATTTGGTATTCGCTTTGAAAATTACTTGTTTCTGGCATCAAAGGTTATTTTTGAAAGTTTAATCGGTTCCTAAAGCTAAGACTTCCTTAGCTTTCGGAATCGGTTTCAGTTGTTAAGATGATATTTTTTATTAAATTAATTCATGCTTAAGCTTAAGGCTGTGTTCCTACTTTATCGTGACGATAGATAATCGTGTAGTTTTAAGTGTAGTGGCTAATACATATATTTAAATGGGGGTGTTCATAATACATATAGGACGGCACTATACATAGGATGACAACCGATTGTCATGACAATGGCAACGGCTAGTATGATAGTCGTAAAACGATAAAAATTATCGGCTGTGTGTTGTATAGCTTGCTACTGATGTGCTAATTAGAAAGCGACTGCCGTAAAACGATATAATGACGTCGCGATTAAATAGAAACAACTAGATACGATAGTAGCCAAATGATAAAAAAAATAATGACAAGTAAACAGTCGTTATAAATAGAAACAGTGAAAGGCGATAGTCGTCCGACGATAAATTAACCGTTGCGAGTTTGCGACATAGTGTGAACGCGGCTGAATAGGTACTTACAGATGCACTGAAACATAGAGGAAAATGTTGTATCTATGTATTTGTATATAATTGTTACATCGAATAATCCGTTCTGTGATTCTGCTAGTATGATAGTGCATGCAGTAAACTATGTGTCTTCTGATACCCAAACTAGGACACAAGTCCTGTATCCCAAGTGTCGGGACCAGTTAGGACTTATTTACAAAATATAGGAGGCACTCATTCTTGTTAATTAGTAGAGTTTTAAGAGAACGGTCGGTCTACATACGAGTATACGGGTAGGCACCCATATCCAAACGTTAGAAATTGAAATTCACGTCTGATAAATTAGGATTTTATTCAATCTTGAAGGGGCTGTAGACATAGCGGAAAAGCATCGAGAACAAGCTGCCAAACGAATTTCAACCTTGTAACCGAGTAGCAAAGTTTTATATGTAAATACTACACATAATTGATAAGACTCGTCAAAGTTGATGTGTAGTACCCGCAAAATATGTACGTAACATGAAAGTGTTTCAAGTTGTTTTACGAAATATTTGTTAATATTTCCGTGAAATTAACATTCATGTTGTATTACGGTAGTCATCATCTACCTAGCCTTTTTCCCAACTATATTGGGCTCGGTTTCCAGTCAAGCTGGATTTAGCTTAATACCAGTATTTTACGAGGAGCGGCTGCTTACCAGACCTACACAACCCATTAACTGGGGTAACACGGTACTTCATGGCAAGACTAGAGTCAGATTTATTGACTTCTGACTATCCGTAACGACTGCCAAAGATCTACAAATGATAGCCGGGACCTTACTTAACGTGCTTTCCGAGGCACAGAGGAAACTAGTTATGTTAAGATGTTCACCCATCCACAAACCAACCTTGGCAAGCGTTGCTCAACTTTGAAGATCGATCCGTGCGGCTGTTATTATGTAGCCATGAGCTCAAGCAATGGGGGATCTAGTGTAAATTATAAGATTTATCAAAACTGATCACCTACATTGTCTCAATCATCGTCATCGTCATTTCAGTCTACAGACGTCCACTGTTGAACATAGGCCTCCCCAAAGTGTCACCACAATGAACGGTCCTGTGCGTGTTGCATCCATCGGATTCCTGCAACTTCTACTAGGTCTCCATTCCACCTTGTAAGAGGTTTTCCAACGCTGCGTCTTCCGGTATTCTCAATCGGTAGCCTCAATCACCTCTGCGGTTTCATAACCAGTTTGAACTAGAGGAGACCATCGTAGAAACGTGGAAAATTATATTATGGTGGAAAACTAAAACGTTTGAACTTTCATTGCGTTGGTGTTAGATAGGCACAACAGTGATTCGCTTGGGACATGATAGGTGGGCAAAAACATTTTTTAGTCCTTTTAAATATTTTTTATACATACGAAACGCGACACAATCCATAAAAAAAATTGCAAAAAAGTAACCGACTTCACTATAAAAAAAAACAAAAACTAAAACCTATGTAACTTTGATTTCGGAAGTCGGTGTATCTGGTATTGTTTACTTGTTTATTTTTTGCATGTACAATTTATGGACTACAAAGGCTTTTTGCCTTTGACTCGACCGCGACTAAGGCTGTACAGGAGTCTCTCCAACCGTGCCAGATTGACTATCTGTACATCGAAATGTTTGAACAAAAAAGCTACTATGTTAGTCCGACTTCAGGACCAGTTCTTGAAACCTGTGTAATTTCAATCGTCGGAACCGAGTCTGCTGGGCAGCTTTCGAGAACCTGCACAGTGCACGGTATTTTTCTTCCTACAAACTACAGTCTCTCAAGCCGAAAGCCTACAAATGTGGCCAGTGAAGACGTAAAGCTCCGAAACATGGTCGCTCAGCTGTGATCGGAGTTTCCTTTAGTAGGCAGGGCGTAAAACAGATGGTCGACGGGGAAGTTCTGGAGTGGCGATCACGTATCGGAAGACGTAGCGTTGGAAGGCCTCCCACAAGGTGGACCGATAACCTGGTAAGGGTTGCAGGAATCCGATAGATGATGAGATAGATGCAAAACGCACATGACCGGTCGTTGTGGCGTCGCTTGGCGGAGGCCTATGTATCTTTCGGCTGAAATGATGATGATGAATTGCCTAATACTTACATTAAATATTTTTTACTACCCACACATAAGCTTAAGTTGTCACTTTTCCATGTCACCCTAAAAATAAATATCCACAAAAATGTCACTAAGTAGGTACCAAACAGCCATTTTTTATAAAGCATCTGTCATAATTATTTTTGTGACCGAATTTTCTCGGAAAGATAAAAAAAGATTGTGATAAAAGTTTCATAAATAAATATTTCTTTTACAGATGTATATCTGTAGCTGTAAATTCTATGCCAGCCCTCCTTGAAACAGTATTGTTTCAAGAAGGCGACTTAGTATTAAAGGTGTGTGTGTATTCCTCCCAAAATATTTTCTATGACATCTAGACATTGTGCGCTCTGAATCTAAATGGAAACCGCTTTGATAAGATAAAACATCTAAATTCAAAAATACTAAGTAAGTAAGTATGCTTAATCTTTGTATCTGTTCGTAAATAAAATAAAATATATTTTCTGATAGACGTTAACCACAATTGATGTAGATTTATTTGTTTTAGATCGTAGAACCGATGAAAAATAACTAGAACGATATTCTTTTCGAGGAATCTGTTTGTAAAATATCACAAAGTTTCAAACCACCCATTCCTCTTCTTCTAATATTCTTTATAGTAAACAGATTTTAAAGTTATTAAAAATAGGACAGGTGATGTACCTACACAGGCGAGCTTAACCCATAATTGGATTTTCTTCAGCAAACCTTAGGTATTATAAAGAAATTTGATACATGAGGAAAATACTTATATTTAAACTCTCGATCCGTTATATTAAATTCTTGGTGTGTTCTATTCTAGCGAAAAGCAAAAAAGCTAAGTCGCCCAGATTGGTTAATGTCCTTTACTTCCAAGTAAATATTTTATAGCAAGATTATTTTTTACCACGGCAATCTCTTGTATATCGGTGGATAAAAGAGTACCGGAAAAATCTAATTTGCAAGGAAACCAGTCTATAAAGAGACAGAAGGAAAAGTGCTACATTATTTACATTTAGACTAATTGATCGGTATTTTGTGCGAGTACTAAATATAGGAACAAATGTTTATTTTTGAAGTAAAATTGAGTATACAACTGATTCTCAACGGGATTAACCATTTCCAATTTACATTCAGGTTAATCAAAATTCACGTTATTGGCCCAAGCCCGACCTTTGCATGTATGTGTATTGTGCGAGCCCCAAATTCTAATACATCGCCATTTGTGTTGAATTTGCATTTTATCTAATCAGATAAGGCTAACTGGGAATTATTGTGCGCTTATTAGTTGTTAGATTGAGAGAATATTGTTTATTGAATCTTTTTGCAATATCTGGCATTTAAGCATGAGAAATATTTATCTTTTTTTATTAAATAATAAGAACTAGTGCTTGACTGCGATCCCAGTGATGCAATCTATGATAGTGAGGCGTAGAATTATTAACCTTATAATGTTACCACTGCTGAGACTTAGGCCTTCTCTCTAGGAGAGGGAATGACTCGTAATCCATCACGAGGACCCAGTACAGATTGGTGAATGTCACATCTTTGAATTTCTGGCTCTAGGACATGCCCATTTCTTTACGATGTTTTTGTTCACCACTTTGAGAGTAGTAGTGATGTTATAAATGAGGTACACAAATTAATGCGCCCGGTTGAGTTTAAGCCCAACACGTAAGTCAGGGCTGTCACAACTTCGCTGTTACAGCTATTGACTTACTTGACTTAATGTCCTATGTCCCCTAGATGGGGTAGAGGGCGTCCACAGTAATCCTCCATCGCGAACGGTCTTGAGCTTCCCGCTTCACCTCGCTCCACGTCATTCCGTTGCTTGCCGCTTCTGCCAGTACGGTGCGACGCCAAGTTTGGCGGGGACGGCCACGCTTTCTTTTTCCTTGGGGGTTCCAATCCAACGCTTGTTTGGGTATGTGATCGGAATCCCTTCGGAGCGTGTGGCCAATCCATCTCCACTTGCGACGCTTGATCTGGAGGTCGATCGGGCTCTCATGGCATTTTTCTAACAGGTCTATGTTAGATATAGTCTCGGGCCAGTAAATTCCGAGAATGCGACGGAGACAGCGGTTGACGAAAACTTGGATCTGGCGTGAGATATCTTTCGTAACCTTCCATGTTTCGCACCCGTAGAGCAGTACAGGTTTAACATTGGACCCGAAGATCTTGAGTTTTATCCTTCGGGTCAATTTACGTGACTGCCAAACAGGTCTTAGCTGCGCGAAGGTTGCTCGGGCTTTGGCGATCCGTGAAGTGATGTCCTCTTCACTACCTCCGGTTTCTGTAACGACGCTTCCTAGGTAGGTAAAATTGTGTACGCGTTCCACTACCTCTGAGTTCAGCATCAACGGTGAGGGATTCTTCACACCAGTTCGCATCTCTTGCGTCTTCCGGATGTTAATTTTAAGGCCAGATCTTGCAGCCTCCTGACTTAAATCGTCCAACTTAGCCTGCATGTCGGAGTGGGTATGGCTCAAGAGGCAAAGGTCATCGGCGTAATCTAGGTCCTCCAAGACGTTGGACAATCCCCACTCTATTCCGCGGCGCTTGTTGTCGGAGATACGGAGCATTATTCCGTCAAGAACCACAAGAAAAAGAAGCGGTGAAAGTAGGCAGCCCCGGCGGACACCAGCGTGCACCGTGATGTCATCAGAGATGAGGCCGTCGTGCGTTACCTTACAAGAATACTTCTTGTAGATAGCCTCCAGAAGACGAACAATTTTGGGTGGTACTCCAATGCTCAACAAGCGAGACCAGATGCTGGACCACTTCAGCGTATCAAAGGCTTTTTCGAAGTCAACAAAAGTTAGATAAATCTCCCTCTGCCATTCTGATGCCTGCTCGAGTATGATACGGAGAGTGTTGATCTGGTTGGTGCATGAACGGCCAGGGCGGAAACCAGCTTGTTCCTCGCGTAGGAGAGGGTCCACGGCCTTTCAACCTATCCAGGATGATCTTGCAAAACACCTTTGAGGGAATTGAGAGCAGCGTAATACCTCTCCAGTTATTGCACTGACTGAGATCACCTTTCTTCGGTACATTGATTAAGAGACCTTTGTTCCATTCATCCGGGAGCTCCTCGGCGGTCCAGATCCTTTCTATAAGGGGCGTCAGAACATCGACGGCAGAGGATAAGTCAGCTTGTAGCATTTCCGCCGTAATCAGGTCGAGTCCTGGCGCCTTACCTGTCTTCAAGGAGCGGACCGCTTTAGCAATTTCAAAGGCTGATGGTGGTTCTGTATCGATATCAAGTAGCCGAGCTGGTGTAGGTTGAATCTGCAACGCATCAGGAGTCAGTGCTGCGGACGTACGGAAAATTTCCTCAAAGTGCTGACGCCAGCGGAGCAGCTGCTCTTCTGCCGTCACAATGAGCTGACCATCTTTAGACTTCAGCGGCTTCTTCTTGAATTTTCGGTTTCCAGCCAGGGTTTTCGTGGTGTTATATAACTCCTTTAGGTTTCCGGAGTTCGCAGCTCGTTGAGCACGATCTGCAATACCATCAGCCCACTGTCTCCTATCTTTCCGGGTGCTGCGATAAATTTCCCTGCGTTTTAGACGGTATTGTTACAGCTATTAATATATTATAAATGCAAAAGGAACTGTCTATCTGTTATCTCTTCACGCCTTAAATACTGCTGGGATAAAAATAGCCACATAAGTACTCCGTGTCCTGTTATAAGACATAGGATACTTTTTATTCCGGGAGTTTCTTCCCTTGGGAAACTTTTCAACGTTCATGCGGGCGAAACCACTGACAGAATTTAGCGTTATACATATATATATGTCTATACATAAGTAATATGAGTTGAAATCGCGTTCCGTGTTTGCCTGCAGCGGTGCGTTGTTCTTTTAAACTCCCCAAAGGGATGTTGATGGGATTTTCACAAGTCACTGTGCAATTTAATCCGAAAAGTTTTTATGTACCTACTCGTACAGGTATGTGCATATTAGCGAACCGCCCCAGCTAATTTCAGTTTTTCTCTACTACAATTAGTAGGGGAGGCCACGATGCTAAATGGGGATTTACTCGAGCGTCGTAGAGACCTATTGGGTTGCAAAGCTTAGATGATAAGAAGAAAAAAATGTTCTATGATTATACCTTTTCATCGGTGGGGGAAGCGGCTATAGATTTTTAAATATGTAAAAAAAAACTGTTGCATGGACATCCTCGAGCGCGTCAGATATTGATAGCATCAATGCCCTACGTATTTTTAATAATGTACGTATGTTAATCTGATCGTTTGCATGATGGGGGTGGTTGTATGGAAGGGTTGAAAATGGAAAAAAGAATAATTTAATCGAGCGCGTCAGATTTTCTAAGGGAGTGTTAAGTGCACCAAAAAAAAAGATCTCATTCACTAATCTGACCATTTCGATGGGACGCAAACTCGTGGCCACTTTCATAAAGTGCAAAAAAAAATTCGCCATTTTGAAATACTCAAGCGCGTCAGATTAAGATATATATGGTTCATCTTTATGTTCTAAACGTACTGTTTCATAATCTGACGATTATCTAGAGGGATTCGCCAGATCTGACAAAAAAACCCCTGCAACTTCCAGCTAATTCCATTCCTGGGCGCTTAAAATTGTACTTATATCATTTTTGAGCTCAAAATATATTTTATGTGATATTTTGAGCTCGCTGAGTTCAAAGAGATAATATTTGAGCTCTCCCAGCTCGAAAGTCTGATAAAAGTTTCATAGAACACTATTTTTGGAATCTTCAAACCGCAATAACTTTTGAACGGATCAAGTAATTTTCACGCGGTTTGCGGCATTCAACGCAGTTTTATCATCCTCATAAGTAATTTTCTAGTTTTAATTTATCGAACCAAAAACTTCGGAGTAATCCCGAAAAATCACTTTTTCGGGTTTCTTTCGTTCACGATATCTCTCGAACGAATCAACCGATTTTGACCAGCTTGGTAGCGGTCGACGTGGTTTTTCAGGCTCAAAGGCAGATTAGTTTTTGAAGTTGATCGATAAAGCCGTTTAAAAGTTATTTAAAAAAAAACCACTTATTTTTTTGAGATTTTTCAAAATTTCTCAAAATCTAACGGTCCGAATCAGTTCAAATTCCCACGAAATCTTATTTTGAGGGAACTCTTTAGAAAACCGGAGAAGGAAATGTAGCCATCACACAACTGCACGCATTTAACTTTATCGACGATTTTTTGTTATTTCGGCTTGCGGAAATCGTCAGATTATATATTTTTCATTATTCTTGAATTATTTCCTTCAAAACAAAAAAAATATGCTACGCTCGAGAATGTCGAGATGACTTTTTTTTTTACAACTTTGCTGCCCTCCCCTTTCTTTACGTCTCTCTCAAATTGTCAGATTAGTGGAATATACACTTTTTAAGATGTAATTAACAGGGTGAGTTAATTACATCTTAAAAAGTGATACCTTAATCTGACGCGCTCGAGAATGTCTGAGGGTCATTTTTTTTTTACTAATCTGATCCTGTATCCTTCACGGGCGGCTTTATATATGGGCCTCATATTTGGTGGAGGTACTTAACTGGGTGCAAGGTATCCCCCTGTATATTAATCTGCCGCGCTTTAGTAAATCCCGAAATCCCTTCTGGGGCTCCTCTACTAGCATATATTTTAAACGGAATACCTTCCTCATGAATCAACCAGTTCGCTGAGGAAAACTGAATGAAAATCGTCGGTAGTTTTTTTTTTATAATTCATAAGGGCAAACAGTCGTGGTGGTTTTATAATAATGATGCTAGGATTTAATACTAGCAGATACGCGGTGATTTAAAAAAATGAAATAGTTTCATAATAAATTGTTTATTTGTTGGCTTTTATTACATTTTAATGATCTGAAATCATCTGCCCGCTGCAATGTTGCAATTAACGTAGCTACCTACTGGGCCCAAACAATCTAAAGAGTTTACCTTCGATTCGAAAAGAAGAAGAGATCTTCCCGCTGATATATTTCTTGTTAAATTGGTTTAGGTACATGGTTATGTATAGTTTAAAATCTATAACGGATATCTACAGTTTTTAATTTTTTGTACACATATTGCCGTATATTGAGGGTCAAAATTGTCTAATTTTTAGCCATTATATCAAAAAACATTTTAGCCTTAAAGCGTGAGAAGCGGGGATCGCTGATTACATCATAATGTTCCTGCCCTTGTCCCGAGTTATTTGGGGTCGGCGCAACAAGTTTTCGTGTTCCATTCCGTCCTGTCATCCGTTACGCTATCACTGGCTCCGTTGTCTTAATTTCATTCTTCATAAAATACTTCCGTCGTTTCTCATTTTGTCCTCCAATTTTATTACTGAATGATTAATGCCAAAGTTTGACAGGTTTTAAGGTCGAAGAATAGTTAGACAAATACTCAATGTCCGATTTATAATTTAGAAATCAGGGGTTTGTCAAATTGAGAGTTGCCGAGCGATTCGCGGCTACTGTAGGTGGGGTTTGTGGACGGTGAGCAATGTATAGCTCAACGTCTGAAAAAGACTAAGCACGGGTGGGCGGCGCGTTGTTTTCTACGTGCATCTCAAAGAGCTGTCAGCAGAATTGACGTGACCCGCTAGTATCCAACCCAACCTAACCTAAAGTAGTTCTGAAAACATTAATGACCGTCTAGGTATTTACGTAGGTTACTATTTGTGCTAACTTTCAAGTATATTAGTATACGGAATGGGATTTTGCATATATACTAAAGTCCCTCTTAAAGGTTTAATTTCCGTAATCCTTTTCTTAGTACGCTTTGTACAAAATTTCATATTCCAAGTCCCAGTAGTTTCAACTTTGCGTTGATATATCAGTATAGTCTGGTATCATTCAATTTTTTTTTTAAATATAAGTACCAGCATCTACCAGCGCCTTGGCCTGCATGAAAGTAAAAAATAAATAGCCTTTATTACTCAATGAAGAAGTAGCTTCCTAATAGTGAAATAATTTTTAAAATCGGTCAAGAATTTTTTTAATTAACCCATAACATATAAATTAACAAACTTGACGACCTGTTGGGGCTGAAGAGCTCTGATTCCCACCAGCGGAAAAATTACAAGGCCGATAATGCTAACGCTTCATGAATCCCCGACCGGTCGCAGGAGACCGTGCTGTTATTGTTTTACTATTGTGTCTCGTTTTGCGGGTATGTAATAGGTACTTACAAACAAAAAAATCAAATCTTTTCTCTTAATAATATTAGTTTCGATATAGATGTGTAATAATGCGTTTCTAACCTCCTAATCACCCACGCTAATTCTATTCACATGAATCTCCTGTAAACACCGAGTCAATAGTCGCTTCGTGAATCGATTGAGTTCTAACCTTGACGGATAATATCAGATCCATAGCTACAGCTAATCAAATTCCTAATTAGCACTGATACAGTAATTACAGTATCAGTTCAACATCTGTTAATCTCGTGCACCGCTTTCTGAGAAATGACCTTGAAATAGATTGCTTTGCGGAAATTAATATGATAGATATTAATTGGACAGAGAGATAGTACCTGGAACGGAATATTTCTTATTACTCGTAGCGTATCTGTGACTAATTAGTTTTACTAGTACTATGATTTATAAAGTAGACTTTTATAATATCTATCTGCAACTTTATACCTGTAATTGTATAATTCTTCCATACCTACTACGTGTGTTTGTTCTGCTTCTTTTAAACGACTTGACCTATTAAGATGAAAATTAAAATAATTACTGATTCTGTGCGGGCCAAGCTTCGCGTTCAATCTGGATGGCTACCGGATGCCCGGACTACGAGCTACCTATTGCTTGTCGTCTGCAAGCTTATTCCAACGGTGGCTGAAAACCAGGGTCGGAGTCACAGCGTGGCGGCTGGGGCGCGAGGAAACCTCCCGAAGGTGTGGACGCTGTGATGTTGAATAGGCAAGTCATCAAAGATTTACCACCATGATTGTGGTGCATACAAAAGGTGTACAGCTGAAGGTCGACCCATGGAATAGATGGTGACTCTATATTGCTAGTTACTATCTTATTGATATTTCGAAATCGAAAAACCAAAAAACCCTTTTCCCGACACGGAAATTGAACACACATGTCCAGCAGAAGCAGTAGGTACTAGTGACCGTTAAGGAATTATTTAGTACCTGCGTTAATAGGTCATACCGCTACAGTTATTTTACACAATAGTAGTTAATCGGTTATTTTAAGCCGCTGTTATATGAGCTATTTGTAATGGTAATTATGACATAATTGCTCTATTACGGCGGCTATACAGCTTTGTTGCTGTCACATAGCGCATACTGAAAATTATCTTATCTGGAAACGCATCAGTAATTTTCAATACTCAATTTGCCGTCTAAATTTTGTTTGCCTGTGTTATTATTGAACAATTTAGGTGAAATGTGACGTTAAAAGTAGCGGTGTTTATAGCTGTAAATATCAGTAAAATTGTTAAGTGTGCCTATTTATATTATTCGTAATAAACCCAATAACACTTTTCCCGACACGAGAATCGAACACACATGTCCAGCAGCTGCAGTACAACTGACCGTTAAGGAACAATTTAGTACCTGCGTTAATAGGTCATACCGCTACAGTTATTTTACACAATAGTAGTTAATCGGTTATTTTAGCCGCTGTTATATGAGCTATTTGTAATGGTAATTATGACATAATTGCTCTATTACGGCGCCTATACAGCTTTGTTGCTGTCACATAGAGCGCATACTGAAAATTATCTTATCTGGAAACGCATCAGTAATTTTCAATATTCAATTTGCCGTCTAAATTTTGTTTGCCTGTATTATTATTGAATAATTTAGGTGAAATGTCATGTTTAAAGTAGCTGTGTTTATGGATATAAATATTGGTAAAAATGTTAAGTTTGTCTATTTATATTAAACGTAATATCAGTATTAAAAAAAAATATGTATATAAGTTTTGAAATATTGTGTCACAGTTTTTGATATAGAACCTCACCGACATGGCTTGACCGATCTTTATGAATTTTTTTGTGCATTATTTTGCTACGCCTGAGAATATGTGATATTCTATTCCCCCAACCCCCATTCTTTCCTTTGCTAATTTATTTAGCAGAACAACGTTTGCTGAGTTTATTCGTATCTGTATAAGTATAAATCAATAATTATTGCTTTACCAGCCAATATTGTCCCAATATCAGTAGATATTACACATTACACAAGAACACTTAAGTACTTAATTATAATTGTGACCCTAACAATATTGTATTGTATAAATGTATATCGGTCTGGTATCCGCAACTCCAGGACTAAAGCGCATATTTTGAATGCGACAGTTTAATTTAATTTTTATAAAACAAGTGAGATATGTTTAAGTTTAAATGCAGACTGCTCCGAGGCATTGCTTCAAATTTACCATTAGAAACAATGACTATATGTCCGTATCGATCTGGTTTCTACTAAGTCCCAACTTAGGTTTGATCGTTACAAAAGCCACAAAACGTAATAATAGTGGATTATGTGACTAGGGGATAAAGCAGTGTCTTTAAGTCTTGAAATCTTAGGTAATTGTAAGGGATATTCTAAGTCGGTAGAGGGAATTTCCTTGAAAAGATGAAAGGCAGTTTCTAAATTCAGATTAATTTATCGAAAATAGTCAAATAATAATAGATAATGTCACTAGGAGATATAGTAGTATCTTTAGGTTGCAGGTGGCATGTTAAATTCCGAAAAAAACAAATGATGCTAAGTTTTAATCCCGAACGTTAGTGAGGGATTTTTATAATTAACTCCCGTGCATAGCGAGGAAGTGAATACGAAAACCTGAATAAAGGGACTAATTCAAGCCGCCCAAGACAAAGACAGCTTTATCCCCGTGTCGGTTACATGGCATATACAAGGGCATAAGCGGGCAAGTGGTGTAGAAAAACTAACTATACGTTTCATAAGAAACAGTTAGTAGTTAAACTATAGCAGGTGCAGTAAATAGATAAAGCAGCTTAACAGATCGCTAAAGCTTTTCATTCTATTGTCCTATCATTTGTATAGTTCAATTTTGTTCAAAAATATTTTTGCCATGGATGCTGTTTTAGTATTGTTAATAAAAAAGCTACGCAAACGCATTGGATCTGGTACTATTTAGTACAATAAGCACAAATATTAACTAACAAGATGTTAAACCATTAGTCAACTATCATTCGATATCACTTCCAAATGAATAAAAAAACAACGAATGTGTGAAAAAACAAGAGGCAAACAATCGAATTGACACGACAATTAACCACGCAATAAACATAATAACCCGCCTGAAATTACTGAAATAATACGAACAAAACAAACATCAAAGAACATAAAAAATAAACAAATCTGTTTATGTTTTCCAGCAGAAATTGAAATTGCATTTTGCTTATTGAAGGTCAATCAGGAATTGATTGCTTTGTTACACGAATACTGACATTGAACTTTACACGGACTAATGGACAGACAATCTAGTTTCAATTAATTCAACGAACTAATTAACAAATTGCTTTTGAAATGTACCTCTAATGCGTAGATATTTTAATAACAGCCAAATCAAAATGGACAACATTTTGCGTCGAATTCAAACTATTGCTAACGATCACTATCATCTGCCTAGCTTTTCCCAACTATATTGGGGTCGGCTTCCAGTCAATTCGGATTTAGCTGAATACCAGACTTCAACAACCCATTAACGGGTAACACGGTAATTCATGGCAAGACTAGAGTCAGACTTATTGGCTTCTGACTATCCGTAACGACTGCCAAAGATCTACAAATGACAGCCGGAACCTACGGCTTAACGTGCATTCCGAGGCACGGAGGAAACTCAGTATGTTATGATGGTCACCCATCCACAGACCAACCTTGGCAAGCGTTGCTTAACCTTGAAGATCGACCTGTGAGGCTGTTATTATCTAGCCACGAGCTCCACAAACTATTGCTAACGATCATAGCTACCTAATTATAGCGTTTCCGACGCTTCTCTTGAAAGTTGAAAGCTCTCACGAAACACAGTATACATTTTACTAACTATCCTTTCATTAAACTATGCACAGAACAATGGTTCTTTTAGAGTTAGGGGCTAATGTAGGTCACCTTAATGAATGAATAGTGAAACTTATAATGCACACCACCCGCTGGTGTTCAGCTGTAATATTAATGTAGACATGGTTACAGCTTATGAACTTACTAATTCGTGACAAAAGAAAATTCTGTGCTCAGAATGCGGTTAGTGACGACGCCTCGACAAAGACTTCACAATACCGCTTTTCAATTAAAAGTTAAAGACTGAAATATGAGTTCCATTCTTTGGATTACTGGCCACACATTATACGCTGCCATTTCTAAACAACAAAAGGCATTGAGGACCATTCCATGGAGAATTATATAAATAACAGGGGGTAATGGGCATCCCGCTTGACCGGTATTAATTGAAGTCGGCGCGGAGAGCTTCCGCTCATCGAGAGCTCTGCATTCTGTTGGCTATTCAATTGCCGCTTTATACCAGTCGAGCGCATCCTCTATTGCGAAGAAAGGCAACAAAACTATGTCAAATAAGCACCATTTAGTTCGAATTTCTACAAAGCTGAAGCGATTCTAGTGCCACGTAATTAGTTCGCATATACTCGTACATATTTGATGTTTAATGGCATATTAATTCTGAAAATGGGCTTATAATCTAAGTTTCATAGACGTCTTGTCGAAGTTACTATGACAGCGCACAAAGCGTTTTGGAGACTCATTTATTGTGCATACAGCTAACGAGTGGAATGTGTCTGTGTTTCCTGATAGCTACAATTTTGGGATCTTTAAGTCAAGAGTGAATAGGTTACTTACTCCATCGTCGACCACATCTTTGCTTACCATCACTTGAGATAGTGGTCAAACGCAAAAAGAAAATTCTCAATTAATATCACTTTGAGGTAGAGTGTACAGTGTACAGTACTTGATATATGAGCTAAAGAATGTATGTCTTGCACTCAAAGACTTCAGCTTATAAGCATAGGTATTTTAATTAAATATGATACGAGAAAACTCAAGGATAATTAGACATTGCGTCATATGGGATTATAGCTCTGCTGCGACTCGGACCTTCTCTCGAGGAGAGGCCGTACTTTCAAGGAGAGGCTATGGACCGTAATCCAGCTCGCGAGCTCGTACGGCTTGGTCAATGTCACATGTTTTTTTTGCTTCTAGGACTTGACGGTTTTCTCACGATATTTTCCTTTACCGTTTTAATTTTATTTAGTAGGGAATTTTATTTATATGGAAAAAATAAACAGTAACTCCACCACGATACAGCACATAAAATCTAAGAAGTATCGTTTGACACCTCACTTTTTTTGGCAAAATAATTTTGTATAGACGTAAGTCACGCAGTTTTAATTTCCGTTTTCCGTAAAACCTCGGAATTATCAAGCTATTTTTATTTAATCACAAGACATTATATAATTAATTGATAAAATTTTAAGAATCAAATTAAGACTTTTCAATCAAAGCAAAATTACCAATATATACTCGTATAATAGACAACGTCATTTCTTGACTTTGTTTCAAGTCACGTAGTAAAGTCCTTTGCTACTCTCTAAATTCACTTGTAAACGAGTACTTGTTAAAAATGCCCGAATAATCGAACTTAATGAGTTCGATAAAATAAAGACCCGTTTTCAATCCAAACGTCTTTTTGGTTTAAACAACACCGCAAACTACAGCATAAGTAACAGAATATAATAATTATTATAAAAGAAAAAGTATTTTAAAATTAAAATGTATTGTAAAATAATTAATAAAAAATAACAATAACGACAACAATAATCATAATGGAATGAAAAAAGACTAAAGCAAGAACGTAGCGCCCAAGAAGTGACATAAATAGTAAAAGAATGAAACCCGTTAATAACTACTCGATTGTGTGAGGCACGAATAAATACATTTTCTTTCTTTCTCTCTTTGAGTTCTGCTATTGACATGAGAGGAAAACCAACGTAAAAGATTAAATACCACGTATGTCATTAAAGGAGATTTTAATCAAAAGGAAATTTTAATCAAAAGAACATTTAAAAAAATGGTTGGTTGTGGATGAGTACAAATCCTTGTTTTTTGATGTACTATTGTGAATCATAGAACGTATTCTATCAAAGACTAATCTTTTTAGAAGCTTTTGGTTGTACCGACAAAATAGATTTTTTAGTGCATTATAAAAATAAAAAAATCTACGAGTATGTACTAGGGATTATTCCAAAGAGTTATTGATACCTTTGAACTCAAAAGGCAGCTGAAGTAAAGTAGGTGGGTTTCACTGTAAGACTATAATATACTCCAAATTTTATTTGGATTCGGATTTAGGGACTTTTTTTGGTGTGAAATTATCAGAATGACTTCTATCACTTTTGGTTGGAGCGGAAGGGCGTGTCAGACTTGTCTAAAACTGTCTAAAACCCACTCCTTTGAACTGGTGTAATATTAGCAGTCTTCTATACCGCATCTTGGGCGGTTGAATCCAAAGACTAGAGCGCCCTCAAGACCTCAATCGCATTAAATTGTATGTTACATATAAAATCAATCAGCTGAAAATTCCATATTCAGATATGACGTATCGTTGGAACTCGATCGTTTTTAAACGGATTCGAAGAAATTAAAAAAGATTGCATATTTTTAAGCGTCAGTAGCGTTCCGTACTTGGTATTTCATAGCTGAAGCGTACCTTTTTGAGAGCAGTGATGATGAAATAAATTACAGAAAATATGCGCCTGGTTGAATTTGAACCCGTGACCTACTTACTCGTAAAAGATAAAAGTACAAAGAAATTTTTTATTTTATGTGGATCGTGTTAATTGCCTTTAAATGGATTTTGAAAAGGAGAAACTGACTGACCATATGTACATACTTTTTGTTGCCAAATAAATCTAGTATTCAACTGAAATATACACAATGCTAAATATAACACTTATTTATAGTACTAGTATAATTTGTTTCTTCGACAGCGAGCGACACAATACGATCTAGTAATGAGGCCAGAGCTATATGTTTCTCCAGGTCTGTATGTTTCTCCAAATCCGTTCAAACTTTTTGCGTAATACCGTAACAAATAGAAATCTATACGATATTTTTAGTATCATAACGAACACCTATTCACTCCGTCTTAGAAATACTTGTAAGCTCAAGGTACATCTTGACAACTAGTGGATCTACATTCTGTATGCCTTAGAAATATTTGTTCAAGGTACACCGGTCTAGTCTGACGTTCAGTACACAGAGATCTCTGTGTGTGTGTGGTACGTGTGTGGAATATGTGTGGTATGTGTGTGAAGTGTGTGTGTATAACTGGTGTCCGGTGTATAGATTTAATCTAGTTCATAGATTGTAGTTGTATTAGCGTTACACCGAAGCGCAAACTTTTTCACGGTATATGTGATGGATCACTATGTTATGATAGGCTCAAAGCGACACAATGTGTGACAGCAGTGCTTTTAAAATTGATGGAGTAATATTTAAAAGGTAGCCCAATTCTGGCAACGATGGAAGTATATGAAGCTAACGATTCTGGCAACTGGTAACATCATACCTCTTGTCAAAACTGGCTTTTTGAGATCACATAGGCAGCAGCTACATGTGCAGTACTGGTTGTTAGTTGAATCCATTTAGACTAGAAGCCGACACTAACATAACATAGCTAAACTAGCTTTTGCATGCGAGGTAGGTTTCTCCATACAAACTTTGAAATCCTCTCTTAGCTCTCGCCTATATCAGAAAAGGAAACCTTATCCAAAATTTCATGTTCCTAGTCCCAGTAGTTTCGACTGTGCATTCATACGTCAGTCAATCATTTTATCCTTTGACTCGTATATGGATGAGAAATGGCTATAGGCTCATTGAAGCTGTCATTACTGTGGTCATTACCCTTATGTTCCTACCTCACATGGTAATAATCTGTCGTATGTACTTGACAAGTCTACGAAAAACGCCTACGATAGGCACATATCCTCTCAATAATAAGTCAATCAATACAAAACTAAGTATATTAAAATTGACTGGATGATACGAGTATAATAACGAACAAAAAACAAAGCGGAAAAACTTTATACTGAAAATTACTTACAATATAAACGGGCTCTAACAAAGATTGAACTTGACACTGTATCCAAAGGTTCCGGAGTGAATAATTATGTACCGTGATTGCAGCTTCCATAAATATTTCAAAGAATTTTTAATAAAATCTCAGAAATGATACAATTTTTTCTCTCAGGATCCAGTACCTATTAGATGAATCTATTTTTAATTAACTCGTATAATATAGGTATTCAATAACCAACCTAAATACTTAAGCCTCCCAAAACCATGATAGATTATGTATAGCAATAGTTTTCCGGTAACTGGGAATTATCTTTGGGTGCACTAGCATAACTCGTACGTACTAGAATAATATAGTCTGTTGTTATCACGTTCCATGAAATGTGTCTAAGTGACCTCGGCAAATAGGTTTCGGTTCTTTGTATGAGGTCTATATAAAAAAATACTAGCTTTTGCCCACGGCTTCGCCCGCCCGCCCGTTACAAATATGGTAATTTTAAGACGTAAACATATTTTTTTTTAGATAAAATATAGCCTATAGCACTCAGGAAAAAAGCAGCTTTCTATCAATATATACATTTATGTAATTGAACCTGGATCTGCAAAGATTATCCCATACAAACAAAAAAACAAACTTTACCTCTTTACTACATTAGTATAGATATATACTTAAAAGCGTAAAAATATATATTAATAACAATTTTTATTTCCTAAGAACAAGTACAACAAATTACAAAGATATTAATTATAAATGCACTGGTGTGATAGGTGTACCTATACAAAAGTTTTCGCATCGGAATCCAAATTAGAATGAAACTGTTTTTTATTTTTGTTTTCAATAACCATCCCCTCGAGATACAGGAGAATTTACAAACGTTTTAAGTGCCTGTATTTTAGGTGAAAGTTATAGATGAATACAAAACATAATTCATATTAATATTATTCATGTGAAAGCTTCGGTCAACAGCATTGTTGATCGAAGTGTGAAAGTAACTCTGTCTATCTGTTACGCTTTCACGGTTAAACTATTGAATCAATTTTGATGATAATCTGGCTTCGATTCCAACTTCGTTTCTGCGAAAACCGATATTCCCGTGAACAAAGTCGCGAACAAAAGCTGAAATTCAGTTGCAGATCACAAACTCGTAAAATTATTATTTTACCAGATATCTTGTTTCACAGTATATTAAAAAAAAACAATAGTGATTGTTTTTTTAAGTTAAAAAAATACAACAGAATTGAATAAAATAGCTTATAGTCGATGTCAGAAACAAAAACAGAAAAAGTAAACTTAAAACAAAGACCGTTATGATTGTACTCATGCATTTACATAAGTTTCCGCATAATGTATTACTTCTTTTTGTGTACAATAAAGTTTATTGTATTCTATCAAATGATCAGCAAATAAATACGTAAACCATATAAAATGTATTGTCACTTAGTTTATTAATTGATAAAGGAAACCACCACAAAGTAGGAATTTAGATTAAAAGTAAAGTAATAAAATGTAACTCAAAGGGTTTCCATAACACAACAGTTATATTTCGAAACTAGGTTTAAACTTAAAAAAAAACTTGTTATCGTAAATTACCCTCGGATTCCAATCACTTGATGCTAAATTAAATTAAGTTTCACTGGAAATATATATTCTCTCTGGTTTTTTACTCTTTTTTATAAAACGTTGCTTCACTCTAGGAATTACTCCTATATAATGGATGCGTTCACAAACATGTAAACGCACACCCATACCCGAAACACTTCGATTAATTGAATTATTCAAAAACAATTTACATTGTGTGCGAATGTTAAAACTTAAAAACTAGGCACCCATGTATCATAGCAAAACATCAAGTCTTATATAATGTTCCCACTGCTGGGATTCTGGCCTCCTCTCTAGGAGAGGGAACATATCCATAAGGATGGTGTATCGAATTTTTGGTTCTAAGATATACCGCGATGTGATGTGATGAAATTAATTACACAAAGTATGTGCCTGTCTGGGTTTGAATCCAACTTTATATTTTATTAACTAGAGATTCTTTATGAATTAGGTTATACTTATCACTATTACGATACTGACAATAGTTTTTTCCACGTTTTGTAGATTCGATTTAGTTTTTCATTTCATTAAAGATCACTGTTTTATATGACATTGCAGTCTATTTTCAATTACTGTCACTGTTATTTTTTTATTTATCTTTGTTAATTGAAAGTTTCTCTGCTTTTTATAATGGACATTAATGTTTATTTATCGAGCTATAGAATCATATTGCGCTAATAAAAGTCAACGGAAAGTTGCTTTTACTATGTTTTAGCTAACTTACAACTCGGCACATCGCGCGCACGTAAGAGGTTATGCTTACATATCTGTAGACCACTCAAATATTTGTCCCGAGTGTAAAATCCACGACACGTAGCAGAGCTGTCGATCGCTACGCCAAACATGCCTATTTTTTTTTTCAATACTAGTTTTTACCAGTCTGCTTGAAAATAAAAAATTCATCATCATCTGCCTAGCCTTTTGCTAACTATATTGGGGTCGGCTTCCAGTCAAGCCAGATTTATCTGAATACCAGTATTTTACGAGGAGCGGCTGTCTTACAGACCTCCACAACCCATTAACTGGGGTAACACGGTACTTCATGGCAAAACTAGAGTAAGATTTACTTGAAAATAGAAAATTACCCCAAGGAATTTCGGGAATACGTTTCATATTTTCGGAATAAAAAGTATCCAGGATACGATCTATCCATGTGCGAATATTGAAAGCCATTGAGCGTGAAGGACTAACAAAACACATCCTATATAATATTCAAAGTTTCAGCTTCAAAATATATTTGCGCTGTCGTTTTTCTAAACTACTGTATCGTGATTATTTATTCGTAAACGAACACGCATTCAGTTAGGATCACGTTGTCAACGGCTGACTTTTTAATCTGTTACCTTTTGTTGTATAACGGCACAAAACGGCACAAAATAACAAGCAAATACAATTGAATATTCTAACAACATATT
Organism: Mythimna separata; assembly: GCA_030763345.1. Taxonomy (NCBI): domain Eukaryota; kingdom Metazoa; phylum Arthropoda; class Insecta; order Lepidoptera; family Noctuidae; genus Mythimna; species Mythimna separata. The sequence continues at coordinate 10,376,218 of CM061167.1, read as the reverse complement.
GGTCAGTTGTGGATGAAAGTATTGACTGACGACGATCATAATATACGAGTGTGTATTCTAGCCTTGAGTAAAATACAATATTGATTACTGTAATCCGATTGGTTGCATGTTATACATCATGACAATATGACAGCTATATGTTATTATGTCTATATTTGATGATAGAACAAACAATGATTCGTCCTTCATTTACATAGTTGATTGAAATAAAGTTCTTTTCATGAATTACTTGACCTATCAATAAAGACTATTTAATTTTATTTTATGAGATTGCGTGATAAGTACTTTTTGCCAGGTGAATTCTATCTCAAAGGAGAAACCCCTAAAACCGCCGCATATTGAGAAGAATGAAACAGGGAAGAGTATTTGGCTTGCAATGAAACAGCACGGGCACTGATAGTAATTAATCAATTTGGGGTTACAATAACAAAGAGCAAAGATTCCATGAAAGGTAACTTCTTTTTATACGTTATTTATGAACTCGCGCTTGATGTCTTATGGTAAGTGATGAAGTGGAAAGGTAACCGATTGGCTCTCGACTTAAAAAGCTCTCAAGATTATAACTATCAGGAAATAGATTCCATTGGGCATCCCACAATGAATATGTTCCCAAAACGTTTTATGCATATGGATGGGATGTCCACCATGTACCGGTGGCGTATCGACATATTTCATAGACCCACAGGTTTTAGATTTATAAAGATAAACTAGAATTCATGTCTTAGTAATTTTTAACCTAGTAATAACCGAGTTTGAACAATAGAACAAGTTTTTACTGGTGATAAAGTATGATTGCTCTCCAAGCTCTCTGTAACCCCATTTCTCACGATTAATTTCTTTATAAAAAATTATATACTATTATATTGTATTTTAGACTCAAACTAAAAGTAAACTTTATGACAAATGGGCACGTCACGTTATCTGTTACAAGAATGGTGGTACTCAAAGTATTCCATATTGTAAAATTTTCGCAATAATCAAGTTAGTATCTGTTTTCTGAATCTGTACAAATGGCACTCAACTTTTGTCCCTCGCTGTACTTTTTACCGCTGGCCGCACAGTCACTGAGTGATTAAACCTGCGGTCGTTTGTCACTGCCGTCACTACGTAAGTTAGGTCCGCCATTGGCCGTCCAAGCGGTGTATGATTTTCCAAAACTGGCGGCCATTGTTATTCGGCTTGTCAATCAGGAAGATAAAATAACGATAACAATGTTTGGAGCGCGGCTTTCGGTCACAACATCGTGTCATTAAATGGCGGTGGCAGTCACGCTATGACACGCGACGGAGCTTGAAATGAACAATTATATCTATAAATATTTTCAGTTAGTTTTTTGACAACCGACCTATTTTAGTAGTTATTATCTAATCTTTAAATACACGCTAACTTGGCTGTTCTGATCCACGCGTTCATAAATCGAAATGTCAGCAAACCGTAGGGGCCCAGTAAGGCCGATGCTCCGTAGCTAGGACCATGGGCAATTTTCGAAAAGAAAACTTAGAACCTAGAAGGCAAAGAGTTACTCAAGAGCACAGGCGTGGTTTTAGTCAGTAAAAATCTGACACGATGACCCACTCCGCTCAGAGCGGGAGGAGTCATAAGATGATTAGCCTCTCAAAAAAAAACTTGGCTGTGCTATATTCTTAAGCCATACTTGCGATTAAGTTTTATTAAAATAAATATTGCATTGTCTAGATATTTCGGCTGTACCGTACACTTTTAAAAATAAGAGTTCTTTAGCAAATAAGCTGTATGCTGGAGGTCTTTTTGACATTAATTTGTCTCTACAGTCTATGGTGAACTGTAACATCGTAGTCATAAGTGCGCCGCTATGCCGAAAGTACTGTGAAAATATCTCACAATCGCAGGCGAGCGGATGGCAGTTTATTTACAGAAATATACTGACACAAACGCTGCTTAGAGATGCAAGCACGCTTCTGTTTTACTGTATACAAGATTGAATTGATACTTCTGCAGACGAAGATGTATTTCCTATACAGACAGCTGTAATTGTTCATGTTCTTGAGTGTTACTCTACATAGCTTTGCGATAACGACCTTCTCGTAATCCATCACGATAAACATAGATAGATGCAGTAGATTATAGCGTCGTGCTATTATAAATGTGGTTGATATAGATTAAATTACAATCAGCTTCAACCGGCTTCGTCCGCGTGAAAACAGGTTTGTCGACAGTAACTTTGAACCCCCGTTTCATCCTGTTAAGGGGTGAATTTCAGGAAATCCTTTCTTATTCTTTGTATACATTATAAAAGGCACCTCTGTGCAAAATTTCAGCTTCCTAGGTACAACGGTTTTGATGAGCCAGTGAGGGATTCATGACTTTGTCTTTTGTATGTTATATATAAAAATGGCGATCCATCAAACAGATAATATTGAATATTTTTTACTGAAATTTATATCAAAAGGATGGAAAATAAAAGGAAACTATTTCCGCCTGTTGAAAGCAACATCGCAAAAAATATCTCTCTCTGCAAATGACGACGACAGCTTAAATTGGTAGAAAACATTCAAATGAAATATTGAGATATATTGCGAATTGCACAAACAGGCTGTCTCTGGAATATATTTTTAAAAATGAAATCAATGGATCTGTTTCGTTGAATACTGCAAAGCTATTTATAATCTGTTGCAGAAAAAATGACAACTAAAACTTTTTTTTGTAGAACTCTTTTGATCCTGAATATCAGGTAAAAGCTGGTAAACAATATAAACGATAATCCATTGATTTTAAATAGAGAGTTAAGTTGGAAAAATAAAAACCAGCCAAGTGAGAGTCAGTCTCGCGCACGAAAAGTTCCGGACCATTATCTATCAAAACGGCAAAAAACACGTGAACAACAGAAATATTCTCATAGTATTGTAGCAACATAAATATTCCTATTTATCTGTGAACTTTTTTAAACTCGACAATTGCAACTGTCAACTATCTCTTTTCTTGGGATACAGCCTGGTCTCAAACAAACGGACGGACAGCGGAGTCTCAGTAGTAGTGTCCCGTTTTTACCCTTTGGGTATGGATCCCTAAAAATAGTGTCTAGAGCTTTAGAATTTTTAAGCACTGCACAGTTGTGCAATAAAACACGGAATGACGTCTCTCGACATTTGTCTAGACGCGTCATTTTGTGCATAATTTATATGACACGTTCGCAGATTTCATTGCCTCGGTTCAAGCGGGAACTCGCTTTATTGTAGGGAAATGTTTCTCGCTGTCTACCTGTGTTAATGTCTTCTATTGTTGTGTGCCCCTTCCATACGTTCCCCAGTATTGTTGGACTACTTGGACTGAAATTGATGAATGTGACGCTCGGTAAATTTGTTATCGCTCAGTTGGTTACTTTCAAATAAGTGTAGTAGGTAGCGTACTTATACATGCTCATGACAATACAAACGTCGGACAAATTCTAAAATATATTTCCAAACAAGCCTATTTTCTTTGTTTTTTAAGCCTACTTAAATTTAGAAATGTTACCAAACAATAAAACAGTACTCGTATTCGACAAACAAAGGCATTCCGAGTTTTATTTAGCAAGGGAGATATTTGTTTTTATTTGTATTACACAAGGGCTCTTCACTTGAAATAATTTCATTACTTACATACATCCAGCCCGGGCGAAGGATACAATGATCAACAATGCAAATTTATTCCACCGAAAATAATAACTGAAACTCGACCATTGTTTGTTTCTTTAATATTGTTGAGAATCAACGTTCCAAAATATTTAAGAATACTCTGAAGTAAGTAAATAACTGTTGAAGCCTCTCACACAATGGAAAGTATTTGTGAATGGATATAATCCGATTTTCCTGTCCATGTTTATGCGTATATTTTGGGTTCTATTACCTGTTGTACTATAATATAACAGGACAGATACATTGTTGAAAATCAACAAAAAGTTCTAAAGCTTCTTACGAGTATATTTGTAATGTGTTTGTTTGAAATCGTAGAGACGAAAACACGCGCCACGTGTAATGCTGTTTCGTTAGCTGCCTGTGTATGTCAGAGAGGAGCCCGCCAGTCGGCTGAAGTAAAGTACGTTGTGTGTTTAGGTGCATTGTACATAGTTGGCTGTACAGCTGTCTGTAAACAAACATTGTTCCTATCATAAGCTACGGAATCTCGACTCTGTATTACAACAATACCGTTGTATAACTATTCATGAGGGTATGAAATGCACTCTGAATATCTAAAATATGAAATTTTCATATGAGACAATGGAAGGTTTTAGTGGGTAAAAGTTTGTAATGTACTCTCGCTCCAAACAAAGCGGGTGAACTTATTAGTTCTCCGGAGCGAGAGTGCATTGTGTTGCAGGTGTGTTCATTATAATAGTACCTACATGACAATTAAACACCTCAAAATAGCGGGGTCGTGTAATAATTACAAACATCAAATCCTTGCGTGTGCTTTAGAACAGCAAGCAATGGCTAGCTCGCCGTCCGGCCGTTAGTAAGCAACCAGACATGGCCCAAGTTGTCGACGGTCTACGCGCGAATCAAAGAGATATCAACAAAAACCGTTGGGACCTAGTTGGGTCAAAGCCTCCTGGGGCCATGGGTTCGCTTCTGAAAGGAAAACCCTTAGCCCTGGAATGAAAGACAAAAAAGGAACAAACGAGTGGGCTTTAGTCAGTAAAAGTCTGATATCAGACTTTTACGGCCCTCCCAGTAAACAAAAAAGAAACACGAAATCCCTGAAGCCCAGACTAGGAGCCCATGCTACAAGGGACTATAGAACTACGCGTGTCCTGGTTTCATTTTGTACTATAAATTGATTTCATATGTGGTCAAAAGGAATGACGTGTCCGTTTTATAATTAAATAAGTTCTGACCGTGTCAATATTTACGCAAATCGGAATAATAAATAAGCACCAATTATTTTAATAATTATCATCGGCGCACTGCGTGTGGCAATCAATGCCGTAATAATTTATTTATTATATCATATTTCTGTACAACGTTAAAAGTGAAAAGTTATTCTTTCACATAATATTTTGCACTGTAAACATTTCTGGGAAATAAAAGGATTACCTACTTACGAATATACCTACTCGTATATGTTTTTTAACTTTTCCACTTGAGATTTATCGATAATTCTCTGAATCCCTAAGTAGTCAATACCCAGCTTATTTCGTTAGGTTTAAAAAAGAAAAACAATTTTTTTATTTGTTGGATAAAAGTGCATTTCATTATCCATTTTAAACAGAATCATTTAGCATCTTTTTAATGAAACCCGGATTAGGGCGGTTTGATAAAGAGGTTTAATGTAACAAAGAAAACTTGCCTTCGTGACTCGGAAAGCACGTTAAGCCGTAGGTCCCGGCTGTCATTTGTAGATCTTTGGCAGTCGTGACGGATAGTCAAAAGCCAGTATCTGACTCCAATCTTGCCATGAAGTATCGTATTATCGCAGTTAATGGGTTGTGGAGGTCTGGTAGGCAGCCGCTCCTCGTAAAATACTGGTATTCAGCTAAATCCGGCTTGACTGGGAGCCAACCCCAATATAGTTGGGAAAAGGCTAGGTAGATGATGATGGTAACAAAGACTGTATCAAACCTCCGGAGCCTCTACGAGTCTACATAAATGAGCATTTTAAATGTTTTATAATACCTTTACATAGTAAATCAAATATTTCAAAAAGTCTTTCAACGATTTTACGAGTAAGTACATCAAACATTCAATGAAAACTAATCCATTGAATACGCCCGTCGTATTCATACAAATGAAAATAGATTTAGATTGGAACATTCAGGTTTAGTTTGAAAAATATACAGTAACTGTACAAGTACGAGTAGTTTATACACAGGTGTTCTATGCTGATTAGTTTCCAATGAATATTGCTTGTAGCAATCTGTCAGTATATGGACTGTAGAAGATTGATTGAGGTGGAGTAATCAGGAAATGAAAAACCTTGGTATAATTCTCGATACCTCTAACGCATAAAGCTGTAACATATTTTTAGAGCATTACCGCATTAAAAAATAATCTTTATTTTTATATCTAGCTTCTGGTCCCTGCCATATCCGCTAGATGATCATGACCCCATTACAACTATTCACATTCATACTTAAAACGCCGATCACAGGACATATGACGTTATGAATCACATACATTTTTACCTAACTGCTTTCAAAATAGAGTTCCTTTTTACTTTGTAATACTTTTCTTCGTGCAACGTTGCCTTTTTATTAAATAATCAGAAAGCTCTTTGTTTTTTCGTCACGACTCAAAAAGAAATAAGTTATCTGCACCAATTTCCTCTTATTTTTCTTCTTCTGAACATTAGAGTGCCGCCTGCCAAGTACTGGCGGTGCGTGAATTAATTTTTAACTTGTTTTCCAGCGAAACATTTTAATTGCACCTGAAATACTAATTGTGTTTTCGCAATCAGTGTTCTGTCTTGTTTATATTAAAAATTGTTTTGACGTTACTTTTGTAGGTATCTTTTAAAATTAAGGGTGTTTTGCCAAATTCTTTCTGTAGTGAAATCTACGGGTAAAGTGAGAAAGTTTGAGAGCGTATTTTTCAAAATCTACTACGTAAATGGATGAAAAGGAGGTCCAAAGTTTATATATGGAGAAATCTACTTCCAAGCAGGCGCAGCCGCTCGTAGAAGCTAGTTTAAAAAATATCTTTGTTCCAAACAAGCAATAATCAAGTGTATCGGACATTCGATATAAGTTTTTCCTTAAGAACTCTCTAGAAATCAGTCCTGTTCCTGACCAGCATTTGAAATATTGCATCGGATATTACCAATCGTTTACCGATTTCAATCCGTTCGTGAATACTTTACGATCTAGACTGTCGATGTCACTTTGCAACTTCTGAGTAAAGTGCTAGTAAGCCAAAGACTTTCTAGGAATAAACTGTTAAAGCAATATTTTCTACATGTTTTGGTTAAAAGGATGGGTACATAAAATGTAACTTGCCACATGCCAAGTAATTATATGCGATTTATTTCTTATTTCGGAAACCGTTTTTTTTTATCGCTTTAACATTAAACAGACATGCGACTACAGCCATCCTGAATTTGCTATCATCTATTGAAGAGATATCTTCTTTTTCTTATTTTGTTTTTTTTTTCTCATTTTAGGGTTGAAGTGGGAGGAAGTGTCAGACTTTTACTGACTAAAACCATACCTTTGCTCCTTCAGTTACTTTTTGTATTCAAGGACCATGAATAATTAGAACCAACGCCATGACCCTAGCAGGAATCAGCTCTGCTGGGCTTCTATAGTTTGTTGACATATCTTTGAGGCGCGCGTGTAACAATACACGCCGCGCCGTTAACGACTCGAGCTTGGCCCTTATAGAACAAACGGTGCTTTAAAGATTTCTTTGAATTATCTGTAATGTTCTTTATCAGATCTTCACCAAACTTATATGGGACTACTTAGAGAAAATACAATTTCTAAACAGAACTAGAACCATCCAATCTGTCAGCATTATGATGATGATAATATGCTAAATAAGAACACAAAAATAAACATTCAGTCGAATTGAGAATGTCCTCCTCATTTTAAAATCAGTTAGAGCCCATAAATAGAAATTTGTTCGCCTGTCGCTTTCAATATTTTTAGTACATTGTGATATTTGAATTTGAATCATTTTCTACTCCCGATTTAGAACCGAGAAACGAGGGAGTAGATTTTCAAGTTAAAATATTTTTTTATTACAACTTTATCGGGACACATTCAGGATATTCGAGTGAATTCTTGTGTTGGGTACTAATGGACCGTGTCCAGCGTGGGCGACGCCGACTGACCTCACTGCCTACTTATTCTATGAAGACCCTATTTGTATCAGTAATAATATATTTCTTTCTTTGGATAATTTCTGCAGTTAGACCGCTTCGATTTACCTATTCTATGTATTTTAATAGAGACACCGACTGACATGATTATCAGCATATGATACTACTGCGATTAGGAGCATGAAATTTTGCAAAAGGATTCCTAGTGTAAAGTAGGTGAGTACCTACTAAGAGAGAATTTTTCAAATTTCTTTTCCTAACGGGATGAAACGGGTTACTAAAGTTTGTATGGAGATATCTACAGTCAAGTCTTACAAAGTGACCTTACAAGTGGGGTAAGCACTTTGTAAGACTTGTTAGTATGACAGGCAAGACAGCAATTTAACAAATTAATATTTCTTGTTTAAAAAATGAAATTTTTGGAGGTTTTTTTAGCATAATAGTTGTAGATATATATATGTATAAATATTGGGGCAGCAAACTGGAATGGAATATATTTCCACGTGGGGCCGCGTCACCATTTTCAGAGATAGATACCCTTATCGTATCACGTATTCGGATTTCGATCAGTTATCAATCATTTTTCTGAGCTTCGTATGAGTAGCAACTTATCCTCCTTACACTTGCTACTTTGGCTGCGGCGGGGGGGGGAACTGTGGTGGGGTGTTTACGGTAGTTATATTAGCATTAGCATTATAGGCCTTATAATTTTCCCACTGCTGGGACTCAGGCCTCCTCTCTAGGAGAGGTAATGGGCCATAAATCCACCGCGCAGGCCCAGTGCGGATATCACAAGTCTTCGAATTTTTAGTGTTAGGACATGCCGGTTTCCTCACGATGTTTTCCTTCACCGGTAGTTATATAATAAGTTTGAAATAAAATAATAAGCCGAGTATTTCACTTTCTAGTTTTAAATAAGAATGCAATTTTTTATTTGTTCAATTTAAATACTTTTTAGCAGCTCTGCAAAACAAATATGAAAAAAATATATTTCACCAACAACGAAGCCATAAAGCTTTATTACTTTTTTTTAGCTTTACTTTATGAAAAAGTAGTCTAACAGGGTGTTTGACTGCCATTAACAATACGGAAACGGTGTCTCGGCGAAAGAGAAAGATTTGTTTTTAAAAATCAGGTGAAAAACCTAATAAAAACATTTTCAACTTTTACGTGAACGAAGTAGCGGGCAAAAGCTAGTTTAGTGATAAAACTGACTATTTAACAAATATTGTTTTCATGCATGTTCACTATTGAAGGTAAATTCTGTTCTTTTTATCTGAACAGGAAACCTGTGGTCTTAGAACACAAAGGACAACTGTAAGATATAGGTGTGGGTTTAATCAGTAAAAGTCTAATACAGTTTTAAGGTAGGAAATTATCCAATGACTTTTCCCGCTCTACCCTGCCCCTCTACCCAAAAGTCAACGGATGATTTCCTATCTTAAAAAACCCCGTACCAAGACATCTTTAAAACATTATAATTCCGGTGTGAGAAAGGAATAGGGCTTATGCTGAATAGCTCCATCTATCTCTGATCCCCAAATAATGATGATTATAAGACGTCTTATTACGGCCTATTTTTTTGTTACGACTTCATTGTTGCATTGTGAAAACGAAAATATATCCTATAAAAGGGTTTTCTATGAGATGAAATGCAAAAATATTTTATTAATAAAGCAAAACCCTCTTCAGCCTCGAGTAAAGGTCAAGATTATCTATATATACTCGTAAAATGCGTTATTTTAATAATCCAATCTGCGATTATACAAAGGAGTAAATAAAGAGTTGCTGGCTTTTCTATGTAATATATATCTAACTACATTTATATTGTTGCACTTTTATAATTTGCTTCGTGATAACATAATATGATTCGATAAATTGAATTTAAACTCAATGTGGGTTTTAGATCATATTATGATCAGAAAATTACCTTATATTTAGTAAGAATAAAGTACATACTATTAATTAATATTATAAAGATGAAAGTGGCTCTGTCTGTCTGTTACGCTATCACGGTTAAACTACTAAACTGAATTCGAAAAAAAAAACTTAAATCCAAAAGAAGGTCATAGGGTACTACGAGTATTTATCTGACTTCAACTTCGTGTATGCAACGACCACTGAATAGTAAATTATTTAGTGGCAATAACCAACATTTACATGGACGAAACCGCTGACAGATTCCAGTTGTATACCTTGCTTTCCAAATATTTATTTGCGAATATTCTGGTTATCGAAAAAAGTTATAGTTTGTAAGTAAGTTTAATTGTTTGTGTACGAGCCCGCAACTGAGTGAGTTTTAATGGTATTTAACACACACCACTGTGTACTCAGATTAGATTTATTATTATTCGCTGTAGATGTAAAAAAATATCGGTCGGAGTTTCGTTGCACGAAGGGGGCAGGATTGTAGATATCTGCAGGAGAACCCAAGTAATCGTCAAACTGAAATGGTAGTAGGTAGAGAACATTGCTCGTAGAACAGATGGTTGATGGTGCCGAAAGGTTCTGAAGCGGCGACCGCGTGCTTACGGGCGCAGCGTGGGTGCAGCCTTGTGGGAGACCTACTAAGGCCTCCCACAAAGTGACCCAATGATCTGGTAAGGGTCCCAGGAGGTAGTTCAGGCGACATTTCGAAAAGGCCTATGCCTAAAATTGGACATCTTACGGTTGAAATGACAATGATCTAATACATCTTCATTACAAAATATTCCACATAGTTTCGGAGTTGGATTGAATTTGTATGTCGTCTCAACCGCCCCTGTTTAGTAACTATAAATATTTGATATTCAACTCAAAATGGGATCGTTTTAACAAGAATCAAGTTTCAGGTTGTAACATATCCTCGAAGTACACGGCATCAATTGTAGGGTTGGTACTTATCGAGTTATAAGTTACGGACTAACCGAGGATGGCTTGGTTTAGCGCCGGAAACTCGGGCAAACTGTCCCATTCCAGTACGTTGGATACAAGTTGGCTTAACTTGCTATCTACTTGATGTCAAAGGGTCACATACATGTAACATGAGGTCGGAGGTTTATTAATATGTAAAAACAAGTCTGCAAAGCCACAGAAGAGTTGTCGAGAAATTAGTCTTCCGTATCAGAAATTTTTGGGTGAAAATTATGATTTGGCATATTGACGACTGTTCTTATAGTGGTCATGGGATTCACAACACTAATTATGTAAAGTTTATAAATAGAACAACTTGGAACGATGCTTTTTCCCTGTCCCTGCTTGTCACCAAATTGACTGACCAATAATTAAATAGTATTTTCTTATACTAAAAAAAAATTGTCTTATCATTTATTTGCTTCTACAGGACATAGAGCATAATACTCGTAACAATATTTACAAAGATAGGCACAACCCAAAAATGTGGCAACGGTGTGATTACACTTTTTAACAGAGATGTATTTTGTCCTATATCCTCTACATGGAATTATAGAACTCTCGGTGGATGATTCTAATTCGATCTTTGCCGTTATTTTTCAAACAGACCGAATCGGATTTAGCCTCTGTCTAGAATAGTCTCTAAATAACAAAGCTTTGGCACCTTGAATGCACAATACTAATTAAAGACTCGCATGATATATATAGAAATATCAACTTCGGCTAGAACTAACTATGACCTAATTGTGTCTAAAATCAATGAACTATGTATGAACTTAGTTCAAATAGTAAAGTGTTTGAATGTAGGTGATGCTGATGATATATATTACGATTAATTTTTCAATAGAAAAACCTAGTTTATTCAAGTAAGTTTCACTTTGTCATGTGACAAAATAGTGACATTTTTTGATCGAGGTTTTGGAAGCGCCATGATTTACATATGTCAAAATATTTTGCATATTCCTGCAACATTTCCATACGTTTGTTATGTTTTAAATCTACATCTATTTAAATAAAAGGAGAAACTGAAACATATCAACGCACAGCCATAACCATATATTTTCAGAAAGGAGATCTTTATTAATATTTCTGTGGCCAAAACTAATGTAACTAGGTGCATAAAATGTTGCATAAGGCTTTCTTTATGACGTAGGCGAGCATAGAGTTTTTGGAAAAACTTTTAAGGGGTGAAAAGGGAGAATTTTGTTTCTATTCAAAAGCTAATTCCGTGGACTAAAGATTGTCATTATTTGTCTTCAGAACTACCCCAAGGGGGTTATAAGGTTGTACGGAAGTTTTCTTTGGTTAATCAACTTCAAATTTGGCACAAATTTTAATCAAAATTGCTAAAAAAACTGTTAACAGTATTCAAAAACTACCATTTATGTAAGATTTTTATAAAAACTTTCTTGCGACGATGTCGCTGGTACCTAAAGCTATGTTATGTATTATGCCGTGATAAAAATATATTATTATGCAATCAGCAGTTTGGTTGCCCTTCTTTATGGTGGGAAACCATCAAAAAACTCCTCCCGCTCTGGGAGACTTTTAGTACGTAAAGTTCAGCAGTGTTCCTTCAGCGGCCCTTGGCGAGGTAACTGTTTCGATTGTTTGATCCCGAATCCCAGAACTCGTTTGTGTCAATATTGATTGAATCGAAGATTTTTTTTAAAGTGGTAAAATCTTTTTTTAACCGGTACGTACTTTTTCATCTGTAACTTTCATCCGACTTATTATTATCTATTTTTTTATTGGATTTACTAATATCTACTTAAAGTTACAGAAGCGAACTTAATGCCTTAGGCATTGTCTATCAGCCAAATCAAAAATAAAGTATTTGGGCGATGCAGAGAAAATTAGTGGGATTCATTCAAATAAAGTGCTTTCTATATAAGTTTTAATTCCAAAAGGAAATGAATAGGGAACTAAGTTACCAAAGAGTTACCAAACAACTCAGAAGTGAAACTGCTCTATCATACGGCAGCTTACGCTAAAAGCAAAAGTCGTATGTGCAACAGGAAGTCAATGATTTATTGAACCAATACGACGGTTGCATCCAACTTAGTTTATAGTTTCAAGAGATTCCTTTCGTACTAGTTAAAGACAGAAACTAATTAGAACTAGACCGAACTAAATACGTTTCAATTCAGTTGTAAAGTCACTCACTCGTTTGGGCCCAGTACGTGGTTAAGTAAGTTGCAGCATCGGTGAGATTATTTCAATCCTCCAAAGTGCTCTGGGCAATTGGGGCACCCCAACGTGTGGCCTATGTTCTGAATGGGGGCATCGTATTGAAATTGAGTATCTAACGCGTCTATCAAACCCCATTTCGCCAAGTTGTGTTTCCAGCTACCTAACTGCGTGTGCAATCGATTAAGTGCTATCCATATAGGCCCTTGCACGTACAGGTGGCAGATGATCCTGGGGTTTCAAAAAGCTGTTGGTGGTTGGTGACATTCTTCCCTTAACTTTGTGTTGTGCTTGGACTTTGGGTAATTGTTTTCTAATTGCTAATAGGTATGGCATACTAGAAATATTGGCCGGTAACTTTTAACCTATCACATACCCACAAAACGAGACACAATAGTAAAACAATAACACCGCGGTCTCATAGGACCGGTCGGGGATTCATGAATTAAGGTCCTTAAGAAGCTTTCCTAGTTTCGGTAACGTAATGATTTTGGACTGTCTCTACAGTATAATGTTCCTGATGTTGCCCAAATTTAAAGGCATATTAAAGATGGGGCGGGGGAACCGCAATAAAGATATACAAGTCCCAAAAATTCATGCGTATGTTAAATTGTTACTCTGTTAAAAAATCAGCAATTCTAGCAGCTATATACCCTTTTATTGCCTTTATGGCCAGTATTTTGTCGGTGATTGTAAAATGTGTACTGTCCTTGGTAACGCCTAAAGCGCTTATGGTTCTCGTTTTTGGAAGCCTATCTGTTGGTTTTTCATTGAGTAGCGGCTGGTAAGCAATTTCGTCCGCTGTAACTTGATCTGATTGGTCAAGTTAATCTATGATTCTTCAGGCTTTTTTCTGATGTAGACCATGTTGGTATTGGTAACTAGTGCTATCCATTTTTGTTTTTCAACTGTTGATGTTGTGTCTGTATTTCCTCGAAAAATTTGCGTGTTTTCCCAGCAATAAATTTCTCCGAAGTGCACGTTTTAGGTCTGTGTTGTGTGTTGTTTGACTGACAGCACAATTTTGTAGACTTTCAACGCAGTTGCTCCCAAAAATTAGGTTTGACTGTTTCAAAGTTGTTTGCAGGTTTTTTGGCTTTGTGTACCAGAGTTAACTCAATGGCATCGCTCTATTGCTCACCGGGATTGCCTTTAGTGTTAGTTTTACGGAGCCTCCAGGATATGCTGTATCTATTTTTGTCTTTGACGTTATTTTATGAGTGAATATTCAATATTTGCTTCTACGGTATATTAGGTAGACTGAGAAGATGATTCAGTCGCCTGCATCCATGATACATAATTCTGTGGAATTATGATTACTTGACAATCAAATTTTAGAGTAACATATAGGTTTACTTGGTATACAGAATAAGCGCCTGATGTGGTGAACGGGTTTCATGGAAACATGAATATCGCAATTTGCAGTTTGTTTTCTCAGAAACCTTCAAAGATAATTAAGGTAATAGTGAATATGGGCTTAGAAAGTTTGGTTATATTAAGTGACCCTCAGAAAATATGGAATAAGTAAATAAAAGTATGTATAAGAAGTTCAAGAGCTCTGGCAAATGGATACACTACTTCTTATATAAGTTTACGAAACTAACCAACTGTCTAATTTAATCTGAATGATAATTTAATCGACTGAAATAAAGAAATTTTTTATAGAAATAGTTTTAGTTAGTTATTAAGTCCAGAATAACTTCCAATCGAAGTAGAAGTAATTTATTTTTTAGTTTTAGGTATATGGTTCTTAATTTAGAAACTCCGCTTCTTTTGTTCTAGTTTTGTTGTCCCCATTCTTTTCAGTTAATATTATCTTATTATTCATATATCTTGTATTTCATCGCGATAGACCATTCCTTAAAGCCTTCAAGAGAATAAAAAATATGAAAAAAAGAAGGTTTTAAATTTAGTGTCATGGAGTACCTATCTTTACTTTCTTTACCAATTGAAATCTGAAAATACGTACCTAGTCTAACATGGAATAAATCAAGATTCTAAAATCAGTTACTCTTTAAAACTTATCTCAGATAACCTTTGCCTGGCTTGTAAAAAAGAATAAACAACTAAATCAAAAAACAAAGAGATACAGCCAATAATCAAAGTTCGTGATTCTATTTCAAAAAGAATTGTGTGTAACCAATTGTGTTAAAACGTGAAAACATTACGTGCAAACCCCGCTTCAAAGCCTGGCTTTAAGCAATTTAGGCAATCAATTACACTAAACAAAGACTGACTGGGGCCTACACATTGATGGGAAACAACCCCCTCCGTTCCTCCCCCGTCCGTATATTTTTCAGGTAAAAGTTATAACGATAACTATTACGTATAAAGAGAACAATTTTTTTAAATTTTTAACAAGTTTCTACTCTTTTACTGTTCTTTTTTTGAATTCTGTTCGTTTTTTTCTTTTCTGCTCCTTTAATAGGTATAAAGAGAAATATATTTCAATTTTTTCATAAAATTCTGCTCCTCTACTGTTCTTATTTTGAATTCTGTTCTTCTTTTCTTTGCTGCTGTTTTTCTTTTTGTTGTGCAGTAACTCATTTTATTCTTTTTAATATTATATTATGTGCAAACCCCGCTTCAAAGCTAGGCTTAAAGCAATTTAGGCAATCAATTACACTAAACAAAGACTGACTGGGGCCTACACATTGATGGGACCCTCTCCCCTCCTCTCCTGTTCGTATATTTTTCAGGTAAAAATTATAACGATAACTATAAGTTATAGAGAAAACGACTTTTCAACTTTTTTACTGCTCTTATTTTGAATTCTGTTCTTCTTTTCTTTTCTACTGTTTCTGTATCTTTTTTTTACTGTTACTCTTTTTGTTATTTTTAAAAATTATGCTTTTCCAATTTCAAAATGATATTTATTAATTTTCATTTAAATGTTGGCGTTATAAGTCAATTGTTTGCGATTTGATCTCTATAACAGTAAATATTATTTTATCATAAAATTGGTGAAGTTTTAAAGCAAAAGCGTAGAAAATATGGATCATTGAAACAGACACGATTTCTGCAAAATGGAGCTACAAATTTTATTGTGGTATTGACTGTACCTCAGCGAAGCTCGCTCAAAAGGCTGGCTCGATATCACTAGCTGCCAAATTAATGCCAAGATGGAATCCCATCCGCTTTTTGAAACCAATCCTAGTGACTGTATTCTGTATCTGAGAACTTTTGTTCCCAAAATTTGTCACTGGCAAATGCACAGACCGTGCGATGTCAATAAAAAAAAAAACTGTTTTTACAAAGTTGTTTTGTTTTATTATAAAACTGTCATTTCTATTTCCCAAATATATTGTCGCTGCACTCGACCAATATAGTGTCACGCCCAGTTTTTCGTCGGTAAAAAATGTTGGGATGACGATAAATGCCGATTCAGGGCTTTATGTTTTTATTCCAGTTTTTTAAACATAGAATGCAAATAAAGAACTATGGACAAAATTATATGGAGTGTGGACTCGTCCACCAACAGATATGAAATTGCTTTGGTTAGACTTCTACTTCAATAAATGTAAAGAAAAAAAATCATGTAGTTATTTTGCTATAAATGTTTTTCTTTTACCATGTCGGTCCCATAGATATATTGACAAAATCTGTGGTTCATCCTCGGAGAATTGGAACGGATCTCTTCATACGAACATGACAAAACTGTCGTAATGCTTTGTTGCTACATGTAGGTGATGTTTAATTAAAGGACGAGAGGTGTACCTACCTACCAAACTCTAAATATTTGTATGGATCCAATTCGAGAGTATACCCTGTCAAACAAAAACAAATATGTAGGTAATTCAAAATTTGACCATTTTTCACCAATTAATTAGTGACCAATTCCACCAGTCCCAGACCAGTCTTTTCCTACCAAACTAATTTAGGTGCATGCATATCTTTTTTCTGCAATGAAACCAAAGCTTGTAAGGCGAAGCTTGACAATAGCATATGCAGTAACTCTGTTGGACAATAAGCCCAATTTGCCCCATGGTCCTTTAGTTAGGTTAATGACCGCTATTGTTATGCTAAAACGCAATACTGTCGTATCAACGTCTAGATGAATTTCCGCAAAATAATTCTGGGCAACATCCTCTTGCTGTGCGTTGACAGCAATATTTTAAAGTTTGAGAATTAATGTCGTTCTGATGACAATATAGGTTTCTGCAGTCTGCTAAAGAATTCTTTAATTGTACTGTATTATTAAGATTGAGATTATACATAATCACCAGTTAGCATCTGCCAGCGGCTACAACGGCGTGGAAGGAGAAAACGAGAAAACTATCTGAAAAGAACATACCTACTCCCCAAATACAAAATATCATATTAGTCCTTTTCTAAGGTCTAATTTTTCTCTGTGATAATTTACATCGAAATCGGTTAAGCGTTTAAATGTCAAGCACTTTATAAGAAAAAATGATGCTAATTAATTGTTCCAAAGCATAGATCTCTATGGCAAAAAATGTGCAAGAAACTTCAAGGACACTCTTTTCAATCATGTTATAGACACAGTTACTTTTGCATTTTTAATATAAGTAGGAACTATGTTGAAGAATAGTCTATTTCCAGTGCTTTGAAAGTAATTAAGGTAGGTTCACGATCAATTTATTTTATCCCACACTAAATTAAGAGTTACCGATAAATCTATTCGTTAGTTTTTAATTGAACCTTTATATTTTTATCCTACGCGGCGAGTAATTACTTGAGATAACAGGTGATGTGCTTATCTAAGGCTCTTTTCTTAATTAAAGTAATTTACCGTTTTAAATAAGATGGTCGTTTTAATTTTTCCTAGACCCGGGTTGCCTATAAATCTATTCCCGTTAATCGAAAATGTTTCTCAGCCGTTTGCTTTATAAAATAAACAAGAATAGGCGCTTTCGTTTTGTGTTTTAGTTTTGTAAGGTAATATTTAGAAAGTTGTAGACCAACAGCTAATTTTTGAACTTGATAGTACTCAATATACTTTAAAATTAGTTTATTATTTTTCATTATTGTGCCTTTGAAACCTAAAATAATGACATAGGCAACGCCATTTTATTGTTCAATACCCAAACAGCACCAAATAGTCCCTATTACTAAGCCTCCGTCCATCCTTCCATCCATTTATATGTCAGCGGGCTGAACCTCATAAACCATAAGAGGTAGAGGGTTGACATTTTCAAGAATGTGCATTTCTATTGCTGCTACAAGAACAAATAATATACACTACTATCCCACCTAAAGGATACTGTAATAATACACACTTACTATCTTACCTGAAGATAGACACTGTAGATATACTCGTAAGATCTTTCATTCGAAGTAGGACAAAGACTAAAATAACCAATCTTTTTCTGAACAACCTGAGCAGAACTACTAAGAAGCTTAAAATAAACCAATTAAACTCAAAATACCTCAAGATCCAACAAAGTATTTCGGTAAGAGACAATGTCTCAGAGTTGAGATCACAGCTGAGATGATTTAATAGACAGAACTTGTGGTCAAAGTGTAACTGGCCTGTAAGTTTTAATTACTTCGACGAATATTTGTCCTGGCATACTGTGTGAGGCATAGGTATTCGGCAGATAGATATTATTATTTGTTTTAGGATATCAATTAGGGAATCCATGTTTGTGTTTCGGTGAAGTGTTTTGAATTACATGTTAGTTGTTATGTACGGAGATAAAAGATTTTTTTTAAACCGACATGTCCTAGAACCAAAAATTCGAAGACATGTGACATCCACCAATCTCCACTGGGCCCGTGTGGTGGATTACAGCCTACTCCTTCTCCTAGAGAGGAGGCCTGAGTCCCAGCAGTGAGAACATTACAAGGCCGATAATGCTAATGCTAATGCAAAATGAGATTTTTTTATTTATTTGTTTTTCTAAACTTTATAAAAAGTATAGTGTAGATGTATAGACAGTTATTGACATTTAAAGTCCACAGATGCGTTTTTCTCGAAACCGATTGATATCGGTTTTTGTGACATAGATCAAAGGGTTTCCGCGCAAACATCCGTGGTCTGTCAACATATCTGACGACACATCAATTTGATTGGAGTTGCGATTGAGAGTAGACTCTCACTCAATAACTGTCCTTTGACGTACACTCCAATACTAGTTAAAACAAAGTACTAAAAAAATAGCTGCGGCAACTACGGTTTGAATATCCATTTTTAGGGTTCCGTACCCAATAGAAAAAACGGAAGGCTATTATTAAAACTCTGCTGTCAATCCGTCTGTCTGTCTGTGTCCGTCTGTTACCAGGATGTATGTCATGAAGCGTGATAGCCAGGCAGTTGCAATTTTCACCGATGATGTGACTACCTATGTGTTGACAGTTGAACAAAAATACAGCATTTGTAAAAGTTAAGCAAATACTAAAAATAGAATGAAATTAATATTTAAGTGAGGCTTCCATTCAACGAATGTGATATTTTTGCCGTGTTTTGCTACGGACAGTACGGAACCCTTCGTGCCGGTGCTTTGTTTTTTAACATTGCATTTGTCGAGATTGAACGTAGACTGATCGACCTACAGACATGTGGACAGCTCGTGGCGATCCATCAGCTGATGCATCTGTAAGTGTCGTGTGACGTGTAGAGGAGGCTTTATATGGCAACTAGACTGGTAAAGCTGCAACTGACAAACGCCACACGATGCGTTTCTACGTACAACTAGACTTGTAGCTACATTAGACCCACGCCACGCGACGCGGTTCTACGTAAAAGTACGACTAGACTTGTAGAGCTACATTAGACCTACGCCACGCGACGCGGTTCTACATACGACTAGACTTCTAGAGCTATACTAGACCCACGCTACACGACGCGCTACGTATTCGCCCACATGTACATCGGTCTAATGTAATTCTCGCTTAATTAGTGACCTCTGGTTAAAAAAGTGAACGCGGCATACTTGTACCCCTCTACTAATGAAGTCCTTCAAAAATACCTTACGCACTTTACGAACCTCTGACCTTTTGCATCGAGCAGTGCCCTCATGATGTCACTCCTACCAAGGACGTTCACAAACAGCCTATTTTAAAGTAATATAAGTTTAGATTGGCTCACGAAATAACGTCCACAACTCCCATTTCTGTTCACCTACTTCAGTTTTCTTTTACGCGATTTCAAGCTCGTAAAGTTACGTTCCGTACTCACTGAGAATATAAAACGTTAAAAAGTGTCGTATCGTAAAGTGTTAGTGCTGTATAATATAGGAATTTCTTTAACTATTAAATTCTTAAGTTCATACCTGTTGATGTGGATGAGTGATACTACATCGTACCTACCTACTACTACTACTACGTTGCATCGTGATTTTAATTCACCATATTTTTTTTAGTAGCGTTATGCTGGTTGAAGCCTACTGGAGTCCTAGGCTGACGAAAAGAGAATCCTGGGACCCTAGAATTAAGGCAAAGAAGGAACAGGAGCGGGTTTTATCATTAGAAGTCTGACACGGCTTCCCACTTCGCCCAGAGCGGAGGACCTTAAGGAAAAGTAGATTTATGTTACTGTAGGTACCTGATATTTTGAAGTAATGTTAAGTCATGTTTAAAAACGTGTTACGCCGACCCCAAGTAATATGGGACAAGGGTAGGAAGGAGCAGTTACTGGAAGTATCGTTTGTTTTTGATGGAAAAAGACACGTGCTACTGCACATACTTTATCGATAAAACCTCTATTTGAATTATCACTTATTTATTTATTGTGCAGACCTACCACAGTGTTTTCTTTTTAACTCTAAGATTGACTGGTAGAGAATGCCTTGATGCATTAAGCCCACCTCTGTACATGAAGTTTAAATAAATAAATCCTAACTAATAATATAAATGTGAAAGTGTGGATGTTTGTTACTTAATCACGCAAAAGTTTGGCATGCATAATTATGGCCTTTGACATGGAAAAGAACATAGGCTACCTTTTATCCCGATTCCTTTTTGTTAAACTTATGTCCTCGCAGACGAAGTCGCGGGTAGAAGCTAGTATTGTATAAAGGAGTTACATGTGCCAACAAACCGTTCTACAGTTGTACTTTATTGGCTCTACCAATAAAAGCATTTTACAGAAAAAAATAATCAGTTACAGTTACAGCAGTGAATTTCTTCATTTCAATTATAAATGTATCTATTTCCTAGCTCTTTTCCACCGGACGGCTGAATATTTTATGGTCCAATTAACCTTGGCAACAGCGGAAACACTTTGCTTTAACCGACTTGTTTAAAAATAAAAGATCGGATATTGATTTTGGTCTGATCAAAAGATTTTGCACCTCGGAGCTTTCGCAAATAAAATATAACGACAAATAAGTCAACGATTTTTCAATGTAAACTTGAAATTGGTTTTAAGGTTATGTCAACGTAAACGTTTAAAATGTATGTCGCAAATATTAGAGACTTTCGTGTATGTAGTGCTTATGTTGCAAAGGAAGTGTTCAAGGTTACACGAGATTGCATTTTAGTTTACATTTTGCAATACTAGTTAATTTTCAATTAAGTTTTCGATGGAAACCTTTGCTTAGGTAGTGTGAAAGGTAAACTTAAAGGAATAGTAAAATAAAGGCATGTGTAGGTGATGAAATCTCATTTTAAGCTTTTTGAGTAAGCGATAATTCTACAAACATTATAGAACAATTAGAAACTAGATTGACTAAGTTCTGATGTAATTAATCTTTACTTTCAGGCTGGAGATCTTACTAAAACACGTTAGCGTTACGGTCTTATTAACTGAAATACGTTAGCCATTTAATTGCTTCGTATTATTATTGAGTCTTTAATCTTTTACAATCATTTTTGATTTGCTACTAAATTTAAATAGTTTTTGGCTCACTAAATAAAAAATACGTCACAATGCTTTTCTTGTTACGATCTCCCAGACAAGAAAGCAGTTACAAGCAAGTCCAATACTTCTCATCTCTTATTGATTTTCAAAAAATATAACGGCCAATCAGGGTTCGTATTACATCTTCGTTTACATCTTTTGCCAAAAATGTTGTGTAAGAAGTTAATATTAAGTAGGAACTTAATAAACTGTACTCCGAGAAGTAACAGGTTGCTGAGCGGTTCGTTAAGTAACTTCCGAAGCAAATCTTACTTGGAGGAGATGGGAATCTACCTACTTAAGTATGAGTTGTTTCCAGTAAAATTAAGATGGGAAAATTGACTATACAGTATACCTCGCAACGATATTTTAAGATAAATTTAGAAGTTTATAATAAGGCATTTTTATTTATAGATGTCTAACGGACCACTGCAAAATTGGTTGGGCCTTGGTAAGCCTTTTGAAGGTAAGGGCCTCATTTTCTCGAGATGAGTATAAAATAATAACGGAATATATCAGTGTGTAAGTGGTTTTTTATACTTACTAAGTAGGTAATTTAAAAATCATAACCAGAATTTGTTTTTTATGTCTACTTTTTAAGTACTTTTTTTAATATCTAATTCATAACAATATATTTGTCTGACTTCTACTGAACTATTGATCAGGATATCAGTATTTTACAAGAAACTACTTCCTATCTGATTTCCAAGACTGAAGTCAGATCTCCTGGTTTCTGACTATTTGTGATGACGGTCGAACGCCTATAAATGACAACTGTTACAAGTTTGACGTGCTTCCTGCGGCATAATGGAGGCTCGCTATAGGTTGGTTACTCATTCTAGATCGACCTCGGCAAGAGATCGGCTGGTGCGTTTGTTGGCTGTTACTTTACTAATCACAAGCTTTTTAAGAGCGATCAACCCGAGATGCATTTCAATACAACTACTATTAGGTACGTGATTTGACGTTATTCCGCTAAGTTTAAACCTGCGACCTACAACTAGCAAGTCGGAGCAGTTACCACAGGGCCACCACTGCTCTCTCTCACTAAACGCATACTTATCTTAAATCACTTTAGTATTAAGCATCGTTTACATGGGAATAGCTGTGAGGTAAGTATTTCAGCATACACGATGCCTCTGAAATGTTTGGCCGCAGGTGTGCCAAATTTCTTTCCTCTTACAAGTAAACTGTCCGCATCACTACGGCGTGTCTTGTTTTAGCTTATCACTTAACGTAGGTACCACAAATACTTTCTTACTTATTTAGGACTAAAGCTGAGACGAAATACTCGTAAATATGAGAAGAAGAAAGAATATTTATATAGCAGTAATGTACGAAATGTAGCTGAAATAATGCGTTACCTTTATACATTTAGAAAATTAAGTTACAATCATAAATGTAAGCATTAATATTTTACCAAAAGGAACTTCAGCAGTGTTTTCTTATGAAATTAGATATCCTTACCATAAACCGACAAACAAATAATATGGGCGTCAGTATTGGTAACTACATACGCACAAACTAACATGAATTTATCAAAATGGGTTATTTTTTTTGTTTTAAAATGTTTCCTGATTATTTTTTGATTAAAAATTACCTAAAAAATAGCTGAGGTCGATTCCGTAGCCAGTTCTGAACTTACTACTTTACTACTACTGCTACTCTCAGGATATGCGTTTATCATGTAAGTTGTATAAAACATTATAAACATCAGAGTAAGTACTCTAAGGCTAAGTTTTCGAGACATACAGCACTAATGAATTAGCGTAATAAGCTGTGTAAGAGCTGTATAAAGGTTCATGTGTACATTCAAACCTGTATAGAAGTTAGCAAACTTATACAGTTCTAAGCTTAGTTAGTGTTAGTAAATGCTGACGCGCTAGGAATTAAATAGTTAATTAAATTTAATATAAAGGAAAGTTGTTAATACGGAAGCTGTATAAAGTAGTTTAAGGATGCTTTTGTGCAGTTATCAGAGGTTGTATTATAATAATAAAAAGTAAGGCTGTATTATAGTTCTTTATAAGGACTTGGAACTTATGTAAAGTTCCAATCACCTTTAGAGATGAAAAATCCTGAGCTACGACTAAATCCTCTTAAGATTTAATTTTATAGTAGGTACCTATCAATACAATTTAAATAGTAGACGTGGTCTTTCTTGACAGTGATTTAATTATTTATTGTTCGTCTAGGCTGAAAACAAAAGAATTAGAGCAGCTGCTTTATTTTATATCCGAATATACTAATAGTAATTTAATTTACTTATTGTGAAGTAGTAAGTGGCTTATAACTTACAAGTATATAATGATTTATAATTTGTTTTTCAGACTAGATTTCGTTGTGTGTAAGTTGTGGAATATTGTTCATCATCATCTCCCTAGCCTTTTCCCAAATATATTGAGGTCGGCTTCCAGTCAAGCCGGATTTACCTGAATACCAGTATTTTATGAGGAGCGGCTGCCTACCATACCGTGGAATATTGGTATGATATATATTTTATTCGTCTTACTTACATATAGTTTACATAAAAATTATAATATATTTATTTATTTTCTCGCACAAGATAACAGACAGAATGTACAGTTTTGTAACTGACAAGACCTCTATATAGTTACCATATCGCATAGTTCTGATGTTGGGAATAGTCGGTTTAAAAAGACTGAGTATTAGTCTTTGAGTCCCGCCGTAGTTCCAATAAGTGACTCTTTGCAACCACATTTCGTGAAAAAATACAGTGGGTGAGACAGGATTGACAAAGCACCACATAGATCTAATAAATTTTATGTCGGCTATAAGTCCATAGCGTTAAGTCGGTTGTAAATACCTATGTGAGTTTACGTATTTTCTTAGTGATATTACTTCTGTTCAGTGAATTGTAAGCTTTCATCAATACTCTACTTTACATCAATACTCTACGTTACTCCTAAATATTTTATATAATTTGTTTTGCTAATACGATGACACTTCCAAGTTGAAAATTGGCTACACGAGTGTGCTATTATTTTGTGTTGCGAAGAGCCAACATTTCTATGGGAAAAATTTATGAAGTTAGAGTGATTAAAGTCATTACCAGTCCATAAATGACAGAGTTCTGAGTTTACAATAAAAAAAATACAACCTAATCGAGTACCTGCTCCTTTTTTTTTAATTCGGTTGAAAAGTACCAATATTTATTACTGTACATTATAATAGACACACAGGTACATATGTACTTATGCTGTATTATAGATACATAATATATTATATGCTACATATAAAGGTAATAAAAACCAATGCCGACAAATGATGGTCACCGTGACAGGTATCCATAGTGTTCTTTAACAAGTCTTTTGAATACGGGCAACGATCGAGCGCGAGTATAGTACTAATAGCTTGTCGACTTACTGAAATATGTCACCAACATATTGGTTTTCGATATGAGGCTATTAGGAACCTAATCGTACATAACATACCTAGCTAGTAAAAGCTTTAAAAATATTATGAACACAGTGCAGGCTAATTTTTTTAGCTCCTTATCGGATTTAGCTCCTCGTAAAATACTGGTATTCAGCTAAATCCGGCTTGACTGGAAGCCGACCCCAATATAGTTTGGAAAAGGCTAGGTAGGTAGAAGAAGAAGTGCAGGCTAATTCGTACTTGTTTGCCTTAACTTTTGAGGTCAGAAGATGCATTATCGGCCTTATTATGTTCCCACTTTTGGGACTCAGGCTTCCTCTGCAGGAGAGGGAATAGGTCATAATGAACGGGCTCAGTGTGGATTGATGCATGTTTCATGTTTTCGAATTTTTGGTTCTAGGACATGCCGGTTTCGTTACGATTTTTCCTTCACCGTTTTTAGAGCAGCGGTGATGAAATAAATTACACGAAGTAATGCGGCAGTTATCACTGGGCCACCACTGCTCTGCACGATACGATAATATAACCAACTAAAATTCATATATATCGGTAGCAGATTCCTTCTCTCGTAAGGTGGTGATGCTAGCGATTTAACCTACCATAATATTAGTAAGTTTATATTCCCTAAGCGGTTAGGAGACCTTTAGGCCTTTGGGGGGTTTGACCTTTTAGAGAAAAGGCTTCCAGTTATGTTTAAATCTTTAGCAATGGTAGCCCAGTGGTAATAACGTGTTCTCAGCCTTGGATTTAAACCCGACTGTTTACCTGTAAGCGTTTTGGTTTTATTTTATGTAATTTATTGTAGTGAAGTTGAAACTCACCATCATTATTATCTGGCTAGCCTTTTCCCAACTATATTGGGGTCGGCTTCCAGTCAAGCTGGATTTAGCTGAATACCAGTATTTTACGAGGATCCTACCAGACCTCCACAACCCATTAACTGGGGTAACACGGTACTTCATGGCAAGACTGAAGGAAACTATTGTGAAAAAATGTAATACAACCAAAGAAATTAAGAAATAACGTGGCATCCACTAACTCGAATGTAGGTAGAATACGGTCCATTCCCTCTGCTAGAGGGGAGAACGGAGTCCCAGAAGTTGAAATATTGCAAAGATTTTTGTTCATTGTACAGTGTAAAGTTATAATCAACAGGGTACAGATTCAGACTCAGGGTTACTACTGAACATCATATTGCCCTACCAAATAGATATTATGCTTTCAGATCGAATCCCGCATTAATTCATGAATCCCCGACCGGTCCTATGAGACCGCGCTGTTATTGTTTTACTATTGTGTCTCGTTTTGTGGCCTATCACATAGATAGGTTAAAGGTATCAAAAGCATAAAAATGCTTGTCAAAAAAGTGTTCCTAAATCTATTTACTGCCTACCAACCTAGCATGTTTTTCAATTTAGTTGAGTTCGGCTTCAATTCAAATGGATGTAGCTGAATACCAGTACCTACCCATTTCACATGGAGCGGCTACCTATCTGACCTCCACAATCCAGTGATTGGGCTACACGGTACCCCCTCCCTTGGCCAGTCTATGTGTCAGATTTCCTGGCTTCTGCCTATTTGTAAAGGTTTACAAATGACAGATAAGACTAATGTTTGAATTTCGATCACCTATCCATAGACTGAACTTTGGACTTCGATCCGTCATCATTTCAGCCGAAAGACGTTAACTGTTGGTCATAGGCCTCGATAGAGTTCGATCCGTGTGGCTGTTATTATTTTAGCCACAAGCTCCATGTATATATAACATATAATATATATTGTGTAGAATACATTATGTTGTCAAGTTTACATAACCTAGATGACTGAGCTTGTTTTGTTGAAAATATGTTCAGTTGGCCGTGCTAGAATTTGTATATTTGATTGCGGCACACTGATAACGTCGGCTATATGTTGGTACTATATGTATATGATTGAATTGTATATGTTTGTGTGACAAACACAGCAGTGGTACCATGTTAACAAACCATTTTGTAAAGTACTGTATCAGCGTAGGTACGGTAGGTAGGTTCACGGTAGGTATGCAGAGACAAAACTTTACCAATTATGGGTAAATTTACCCAAAATCCCGAAATACTTGGAATATCTTTATTTCCTTAGTTAATTCTATTTTAATTTCAGCATCAAAATTATTATTGAAATTTCTACCAAAACACTGTCTACCGACGGATAGCACAAGCCCTGCACTTGTGTCAGGTAGATTTGTATCTTCGTCTTATGATTTTTTTAAACCAGTACCAGTTTGTTAAATTAGACGTCTCTTTATTTTCAATTTAAATAATCTACTCTGACGCCAATATAATCTATAACATAGACAGAAATACGTAATTATGATGACAGGTGTATTATTTCAATAAATAATATATGCAATCCACGTGAGTAAACACATTTCAATATGCATATTACTGGAATTGTGGCGATCGCCAGTGGCGTAGCCTTGGCCTAGACATGGTTTGGAGCGATAGGGAATGGAAAGCAATCACTTCCTTCTGAGAAATAGTAATGTGAGCCGACCGTGAGGGAACGGACCTTATTACAACCAAGCCGCTACCGCAAGAGATGCGTTGGGAGTAGCGCAGCGATTTTCTTCTAAAGTAGCCGCGTACTTGTGGACGGCGAGCAATAAATCGCTCGCTGTCCGTACGACCGGTAAGGACCAAGCCCGGATTGACGAAGCGTAAAGTCTCACGAACGTCATTAAAAGATGTCAAAAATACTGACGGCAGGGCCGATACTTGGCTAGCACTGTGAGAACCGTTAACACGCCGTGCGTTCTAAAGAACGCGAAAAGCAAATAAAGGTAATAAGTGAGTTAAATCTGCAAACTCGTTGCATTTGATGATTAATGACTTCAAAAAAAAAGACTGTGACCGGAAAATAGCGAAGTACACAGGTGTTCAAAACGATATGAGCACATAACAATACTGCGTACATTTTGTAGCGAAACTTTCATTGTGTTTACTGTAAAAATACATTCACATTATGAAACTATAATAGGTAGGTCTAGTAGGTCCCTCCATAAGGCCGGTCTAAACATAAACCTATCTAGATCTAGGTTACATTCTCTGAGGTGTATTTAATAGACATAGAGAACAGGCAGACTGCCTTATACGCCTCATTTTACTGTTATTTACGAATATGTAGGTCAAAATATCAAAGAAATAAAGTGACATTAATGAGCTTTAAATAACCTACTAAAATATTGGTAAACTCGCTGCAAACAAACTGGCTGGCATATTTCAAGTATTTATTTAATAAACTCCACGAAAACAAATATTTAACGTTTCAAAAAGTGATTAAATTTATAATATTATCAAGTGAAAAATAAACTGAAAACGTAGTCAGCAAAATTCAAATTTATTTACCCGCTTTCATTTTGTAGAATCGGTGTCAAGTTGTATGTTGATTTAACTATGATTTTCCACTGTATTTGTTAACGTAGCATGTATTTATTATGGAAATATAATATTTTTTTCATGTAACAGCCAATCAAAGGGTTTAGACGAATTGAAATGTAGGTATTGATAACTGTAACGGTCACAAATCATATTTTAACGTTTGAATCCCCAACCGGTCCTATGAGACCGCGCTGTTATTGTTTTACTATTGTGTCTCGTTTCGCAGGTATGTGATAGATTAAATCATCATACAACTCGACAATGATCCGCAGAATGCAAAAAACTTAAGAAAATTTTAATTACACGGATAACCTTGACACTCATCTAAAGTACCAAGACTATTAGTGAAAAAACCTCAGAGTATTTACTACGGATAACTTTCACAAAAATCTCAAGAGGAATTACTTCAAATCAATTTTGTTAGTGCTTCCTTTAACAAGCAACCGATGAAAGCTTTACTTACATCAACCTTTCACGACGTTCGCGAACTTTTAACTTTTTCTTTCCTCATAAGACGAACAAGAAGCCGGTTTTCAACTATTGCTTTGACAGGACGAACTTTTTTTAGGCCTTAAAGCTTCGCTAAGCTTTGGTCTGTATTTCCAATTTCTTAGATAAAGAATAGGACCTAAGTTTTTAGACCTAAGATTTTGGCTATATGTATTTTCAATTTTGAGAGCAGTGGTGGCCCATTGGTAACCGACTTACGATTTGTAGGTCGAGGGTTCAAACCCAGCCAGGCGCATTACTTTGTGTAATTTGTTTCATTACCACTGCTCTCAAAACGGTGAAGGAAAACATCGTGAGGAAACCGGCATGTCCTAGAACCAAAAAATCAAAGAATGTGACATCCACCAACCCGCACTGGGCCCGCGTGGTGGATTACGGCCCATTCCCTCTCCTAAAGAGGAGATCTGAGGCCCAGTGGAAACATTGTAACGCTGATGCTATGCTATGCTATTTCCAATTTATTAGATAAAAAACAGACCTAAATTTTGGCTAAGTTATGCGGCAGAATGTGCTTACACAAGGGAGTAGCAACCCCGAAACATGTTATGAACACTCAGTTATTTAACCCTCAATCTAGGGTGAGGACTTTCGGACAAACGGCAGTGTAGACAGAATGCATTATGCAAGACAGGAACTTATCGTTACTGTACCGGATTTTGGGGGTTGAAAAATGGGGCTTGGACTACTACTATTTGGTTTATTAAATGGTTTTTGAAAAAGGTGCTATATAAATTTTGAACCAGGCGGACCAGCTTGTTTTTATGGACCAAAGGTTGCCTAATGGTAACGACCCAGTCTTATTTGTAAATTCTACGACCTTAAACCATAGGAAAAAGTCTTAATTCAGTTGTTACAATATTAATAACAGAATCCGGGGAATCCGATGGATGCGAGACACACGGGACCTTTCGTTGTGGCGACGCTTGGGGAGGCCTATATCCAGCAGTGGACGTCTTATGGCTGAGACTATGATGATGATAATGAGTATGACTAAAAAATAACAGCACAGTAAGACTATCCACTAAATTAATCGGAGATTTCTCCTGTGACTTTAAAATGCTACTTGGACGTAGATCACATTAAATGAAACATTCCTTCAAGTTGATCAATATAAGAACTGGTTGATGTTTAACCAACCTAAACAATGTACTAAGCTACCGTTGTAAGTACACATACGAACCCATACCTCCCTAGCTTCTGCTGTGAGTACACATTATAAGCTACAGTAAGTGTTCAGAGCCAGCCGTAGGTCATTAAGTTCGCTAAAATATGGCTGATTTACACTATCCTAGTTCATGTTTAGAAGTAAGCGCTGTGTCTGGAAATTTACAGGCCAGATACATTTTAAGGTAGTGTTGTTATAATACTGTTCAGATAATAATGTTGTGATATCATTATTACATGATTGCCTAAAAAAAAGAGTGTTATGTTTTCAGGGTTCATGAGTTTTTTATACCACTATAACTTCTAAATTATAGGACTGATTTACACGTATGAGGTAGGTATCGTTAGAATTCTTGCAAAGTACCGAGTAACATAGGTCATAGAAAAAATATGGAAATGTAATGTAGTGGGATGTGTGTGGGATGAGCACCCAACCAGTATTTTTATTTTTTTAGTCTTTTAAGTGTATAAATGTTGTATTATCATTATTTTGCCCTTATTTCTTGTATTGTATTGGGTTTGTTTCAACATCTAATTATACTATTATGTATCTTTTTTCATTTATACATCACGCCCTTATTTTCAGTTTTTTTCAGTCACATAGCCTTTTCGTATTGTTTGATCTTACACTTCCTGCTGGTAATATGCAAAATACATCAGTACATTGGTCATGTTGAAAATTAAAAAGTTCTTCGTATCGTATTATATTTCTTTTCAAGGTTTGTGTCATTATAATATGTAAATAAGTCTTATAACACTGCGTTTTCCTGTTCGCGATCGCTACTCCAGAGCTTTTTGAGTCCATCTACTATCTGTTTTGCAAGTAATGTGCCCTGCCCACTGTCACTGAAGTTTTACGATACTTCAGGCTATCATCATCTGCCTAACCCTTTCCCAACTATATTGGGGTCGGCTTCCAGTCTAGCTGGATGTAGCTGAATATTTGTATTTTACGAGGAGCGGCTGCCTGCCAGACCTCCACAACATATTAAATTTAGATACTTCAGGCTATGTCGATGAAATATTTGGTGAAATCGTTCACTGCACACACTACCTCGCGATTATTCAATAAACTACCAAAACGATTCAAATTCAACACAAAAACACCGAATTATAAAAACTTCAATAAAAACCAAATAATAAAAAGTCTTAACTAAATTGACGGTATCAAGTTTTGAGTTTCTAATATACGAGTACTTACCTAAATGGTGCGTTAACATAAAATGGCTTTGTAAAATCACTTTGCATTGCCAAAAATAGTAAATGATCACCAAAATTAAATTCTCATTTTAGCGTGAAATTAGAACCAACAATTTTAGAATTTGTGATCCTATTTATAAAGCAACCCACTCAAAATTATTAGTTAATAAGCACCAAAAATTGAACAGAATTTATATATAAATTGACATTTAAATATAACGAGTATGTTGTTTTTGGACACTGCAAAATTTATGATTTTGGTATTAGTACAACAATCCTTTCTTTTTTAATGTCCGATAAAGCTAAACAATTGTTTGAATTAATTTTAAAGTTTTGTGTTTTCTTTACTGGGCGATGTGGTAGCAAAACGACAAAGCCCATTAAACAAATTAAAAAATATATATACGTACATGTAACATTACTTGTGGGTGGTTAAAAAATAAATAACCATTCTAACATAAACTGTCCGTGTCGGGGTGCCCCAATATTCCAGCTCACTTCACTCGCTCTTGAATTGATTTAATCTAATTAATTATGAGTGTACTAACATTTAGTGAACAATTTACTATGTTTGAGTTCACAGTACAATTTAAAATGCAGTCATGTAATTATAATTATGTTTTAAATTTTTGGTTAGGGTTTAATTTTTTGCTGTTTGGTATATATTTTAGGTAATAGGTAAATTAGGTCACAAAGTTATTTTTGGTGGTCATTTATTCCCTAACAAAATAATAATAAAAAAAACATTTTAAGTAGTTTCATTATTTTCTATTCTATAATCTTAGTCACCTTGATAGCAGATAAAACTAGGCGAACCATATTTCTAAGTTCATTATCATGATCATCTTCCTGCCCTTATCCCATATTATTTGGGGTCGGCGCAACATGTTTTTTTCTTCCATTCTGTCCTGTCACCCGTCATGCTATCATCAACTCCCTTTTCTTTCATATCAGTCTTCACACAATCTATCCATCTTTTCTTTGGGTTTCCCTCTTCCTCTCTATCCCTCCATAAGTAAATTCATAACTGCTTTCATTACATGCGTTTCATCCCTCCTCTTTACATGACCTAAGTTCATGATAAGGTTACGAATATAACTGACTACTGTATTTGGAACGAAAAGAATTCTGAAATGACTATATTGTTGTTTACGGAAGTAGGGATTATCAAGATAATGATAATTTTAGTGCGGTTAGAAAACCGGAGAATAATTATTACATTATCCTTATGATCAATGCATTATTAAATTTTTAGTATTAATATGCTTGTGACGCAGTATGATACGGCAGTAAGGCATTATCTTTCATCCAAATCAGTCAAGTCGTTTAGACGGAGTTAAGTGACAAACTCTATGTAATACAGAAAAATTATATTTATAAAGATAATATGTTCGGTTCACATAAAGTTAACCATAACAAATATTGATAAAACTTCAAACTAGGTGACCACTTTCCTAACCGCCTTTAGTAAAATATATACTCAGAGTATAATTATAAATCTTCCTCTCAATGTTTTACAAGGCCCGGCTAAACTGTCAGTGTATAATCCCTCACGACGAACGGAAAGGTATATTAGCTTATAAACTTGAATACAATACCTTTGTTGTAACGTACCGTGAGTGTGTCTATCACACAAATAAGTTTTCTTGCTTTTTTTGCGGTTAGAAAAGCGGAAAATAATTATTACATTAACCTTATTATTAATGCTTTATTTTTAGTATTACTATGCTTGTGACGCAGTGTGATACAGCGTAAAGGCATTTTGTTTCATCCAAATCAGTCAAGCCGTTAAAGAGGACAACGACAAAGTGACAAACACACGTAAAAAAAAAATTACGTACATAAAGGTACATTCAATCTACATAAAGTTAACCATAACAAATATTGATAAAACTTCAAACTAGGTGACCACCTTCCTAACCGCCTTTAGTAAAATATATATTCAGTGTATATAAATCTTCCTCTCAATGTTTTACAAGGCCCGGCTAAACTGTCACTCTATAATCCCTCACGACGAACGGAAAGGTATATTAGCTTATAAACTTGAATACAATACCTTTGTTGTAACGTACTGTGAGTGTATCTATCACACAAATAAGTTTTCTTGCTTTTTTTGCGGTTAAAAAAGCGGAAAATAATTATTACATTATACTTAGAAATAAAGCATTATTTTTGGTATTACTATGCTTATGACGCAGTGTAATACAGCGTTAAGTCATTTCCTTTTCATCGAAGTCGGTAAAACCGTTTAGAAGGAGTTAAGTTACAAAGTCTATGTAATACAGAAAAAATATATTTATAAAGATATGTTCGGTTCACATAAAGTTAACCATAACAAATATTGATCAAACTTCAAACTAGGTGACCACCTTCCTAACCGCCTTTAGTAAAATATATACTCAGAGTATATAAATCTTCCTCTCAATGTTTTACAAGGCCCGGCTAAACTGTCAGTCTATAATCCCTCACGACGAACGAAAAGGTATATTAGCTTATAAACTTGAATACAATACCTTTGTTGTAACGTACTGTGAGTGTGTCTATCACACAAATAAGTTTTCTCTATCCTATCTGAGATACTTCACTGGAAAAGGTAAATGTATCCTGTGTAGTATTTTATCTTTTCGTTGTTGTTTTTTTTTGTTTTGAGTAAAGTATTTTTAGATTAGTTACTTTTTATTGTTCCTATTTGTTTATTCTTTATGCAAGACAAAGTATAAAGGCGTTGTTCTTATTGTTTGTCCTGTCGGAGTCGCAAATATTTTTTTGTCTGTAGACACCATCTTTAAGAAAATCCAGTTTCCCTTACATCCTAGTTCCGTCCAGCTAAAATTACAATGTCTTTTGTTCCCCATGAATTTGTAAGTTATTTTTAAAACTCCTCAAAATTTATAGTAAATGGTGTTTTTTTATATAATACTAGCTGCTGCCCGCGACGTCGTCTGCGTGAAGGCTCTACAGCACCAAAATTAATTAAGATGTCGCTATAGCATTATAAGTAAACAACTTTTAAAATACTTCAACTTTTAATATATGTTTTTTTTGCAAGCAAAGCAAGTTTAGATAATTATATGGGAATCCTGCTGAGTTCAGTCATAAGTTGTGACTGAAGGTTGAAGGAAAATGATGTATGTGTGGAATATCAGTCTTGCCATGAAGTACCGTGTTATCCCAGTTAATGGGTTGTGGAGGTCTGGTAGGCAGCCGCTCCTCGTAAAATACTGGTATTCAGCTAAATCCGGCTTGACTGGAAGGCGACCCCAATATAGTTGAGAAAAGGCTAGGCAGATGATGATGGTGATGTATGTGTGGAATGTATTCCTTTCCAGGACACAAAAGTGTAAAAATACGTACAAAGATATCGTACCTTACAACACTTCCCTATAAATTACGTTGCCGGTGCCAAAATGTAAAGAGAATCAGGACTGGTGACGCGGGAGCAAGCACCGTACAGTTGCCTTTGTGAGAAGCAACTCGTCCTGAGAACTGTACGCGCTTAAACTGGAACGGGAAGTTGTAAGGTAGGGGGGAAATGCGTGGTATAAATGCTGCCTCGCCGATGCCACAACCATAAGAATTTCTGCTCTAATGGTGTGTCTGTGGAGTGAGACGACTTTAAGGCGAGTCTCGTTACACAGCTCTGGAGGAGATAGGTTCCGAAGAAGCACAATTGGGATACCTTCAGCTGGATGATATGCACTGAAAGTCCACTTGCTGACAGGGTGTTCAGAAATTCCACGGGATAATGTGTAGCGTTATCTTGCTCGACTATAGTGTTTATCCAGGTGTAGACCACATCATTCCCTTCAATTTCCCAGAGAATGCATTCGTTAATTGCTGCAGCCTGATCATTTATAGGCATCTAAATGGCCTACTCACACACCCAAGAATTCTACTGGTGCAGTATACGACTGACATCCCCGTACACACAGCGAATGAGTTCTTCTAAGCTGGATACTATTTTTTTGTATCACCCAAAGGTTGACTGGCAGAAAATGCCTAAGGCATTAAGTCCGCTTCTGTACTTCTACCAAAAGAGTGTACCACTCTACCGAGAGACTCTAGCAGCACCACCTGTCCACCTCTCACTTCTTGTGTGCGTTTGCCATGACTTAGAAGGACATCGTAAAATTCCTGAACACGTGCATTGTCTCCAAGCTGAGCATTCAAAATTAGCATTTCTAATTGAACTTAACTTCAGGTGGAATACGCGAGAGATCAAGTCGTGCCTGTCGTACGAAGCCTATCCTGCAAGGAGTTGAGATGTTATTTCAGGTTACCTACTTTGGGTTGGTAGTGATGATAGTGAAGAGGTCCGGGCGACCAAACTTTCGCACGTAACAAAATGCATCTTGGGTCCTCTCGTGCATGTACCACGGACCTTTTGTGAAGGTGGAGGGGAGAATGACCATGAATGAGCATTTGTATTATTCTGCATAGAGATAGACGTAGTTCTCAGCTTTGAGCTTTCTTTGGTTGGAGCTTATAAATACCAAACGCTCTGTCTCAATTTTGGCGTACATGTCCTAAGAAACTGAGTAAAGAGCGTACGATAATGGCGGAGATAAGAACCATTGTTTACACTCAGCTGGATCAAGAAGCTGTAGAAATGCATGGTGGATGGTTTTTTTAATGATTTGGGGTGCCTGTCTGGGGGTCTACATTATAGTGGGCAAAATGGTAGCCAACCTCTCCGCGACAGAATTAAAATGAGAGGATATTGAAGAGAATCGTACGCACGGTGAGTCTCGCTGATCCTTCGAAGCCGGTCATCATGCGTGCGTAAAACGATGTCTCTTTTATCACACTCCTGATTGACTAACACAACAGCTACCTCATTCGTCGTTGGAACATTATACCACCCTGGATGGGCTGTGATCGGCCTTCTCTGATGACAAACTTAAAGTGGTTGCGCTCGTTCTCAGGCACCGACGCGAGGGCTGCTTTGAAGTTGCTAATTTGCGGATTAACGTTATGCAACATACTTTGCAATCCTTTGAACAGACCAGACCAAATTGAGGATGTGTCTACATCAACACTTGTTTGTTGTTCACCAAACGAAGTCATCTGGAAGGCGCTGTTATAAGCTCGAATGTATTTAAAAAAATGGCTGGACTTCGAATGCTTGCCATTTAGTCCCCTTTTCCATTTGCGGACTTGGCAGTGGGTACATACTTCTTCTAAGGCAACCATATCTCCATGGGCGGCGTAGTTAATCACGATATTGTAGATAAATCCACTTCCTTTTTTATTTAGCCGTTTACTCTTCGATATCGTAAACCGTGGATTCATCATCAGATGTCGAAAGTTGATTTATGTCACGACACAGGCAATCTTATTCTATTTGTGCCACACGCTGTTCTCTTGGATTCTGTCACGTTCTTGCGATAAATGAGCTTCAATGTCACTTCATCATCAATGAACATCACTTTTTTGTAATACTTAACACCGCATTTTTTTTTTAATTGTCTTCCTCAACTCTGCTCAAGATTTTGAGGGTTTTGTTGGAACTTGTATTTGTCAAACGAACTATACGATACAACTGTTATGAAGAAGATGCAAAATGCCATCTATGAATTTTAAGAATAACTAACTACTAACCTCGCCAACATGATAAAATTTTAATTATAAATTTCCATAAAGTGTTAATATGTAACTTGATTTGATTTTTATGAAATGTCATAGATGGCGCTGCTTTAAAATTTCCTTTATACTACAAAAATTCTTTAAATTATGTTTTTTCTGCCCAAGTTACTTAAATGGCGTAGTTTTTATATTGTAAAGCTAAATAATAGCATGGCTTACTCAAAAACAACGTTTATACATACGTCGTTAGATTACACGCTGCCACATAATGCGTAAGAAAAATAAAGATTCACAGCTCCTCCCCCGTAGGTGATAGCGTGATAATATGTAGCCTATTTGTTTTCCCGACCTCTCAGTAATATTCATGCAAAATTTGAAGTAAATCCATGCAGTACTTTTTGAGTTTAGCCCGGACATACAGATAAACAGACAAACAGACAAACAGACATGAATTCTAAAAACTATATTTTTGGCTTCGGTATCGATTGTAGATCACGCCCCAAGTATTCTTTAAAAAAAATATTCAATGTACAGTTTTGACTTTCCTACGATTTTATTATATGTATAGACTTGTACTATATAAAAAGACCCCGCGACCTACCCTCCCCCCACCTGCTTACCAACCTGCTTATCTACTTAGCTACCTACCTCCTGCTTACCTGTCCACCTACTTATTTGCCTACTTACCTACCTACCATCTTATCTGCCTACAACCTGCTTACCTACCAGCCTACTTATCTACCTATCTGCCTTCCTGCCTACCTTCCTACCCTCCTACCTACCTACTTACCTACCCTACCTACGTACCTACCTAGTGACCTGCCTACCTACCTACCTACCCTACCCAATTATCTACCTTACCTGTAGGTATGCTGGTGAACAAACCAATTGGTCCAGCCGTTCTTAAGTTATAGCGTAACCAGGAGAAATAGTTGTTTATTCTTATATATACGAGTATACTTGTAGATAGATTGTCTTAATGGCCGGTCGTTGCGGTAATCAAATGCAATGGAGCTGACCGCTGACGAGAGCAAGCAATTGTGGCATGTAATACATATGCAAGCTGTGTACCGCGTGCACACGATATTCGCCGAAGAGCGCCTGCGGTAAGCCCGGAGCAGTCAAAAAGCCAGTCAGAGTGCCACAATACATTCCATTGACGTGCGACTACTCAATAAAACATTCGATTCCACCTCACGATTCTTTCGACTTGGTTCTTTATTGTATCGGATTTGCGCGCAAAAGGCCCCGTCAATACTCGCACTTCGTATTACCACTTCAGCCTTTGAACTGATGTACGAGTATGCACTCGAATATAAATATAAACTTTCAGAAAATTCTCGTTTGACATTGAAAATTAAGTGCTGTTATAAGAGACTACATCTATTGTATTGTTGATGCAGTCCTTGACCAATAAAGTGTTTTTAATTAAACGTACTTTGCTTTCCCTGTAGATATAAGCACAAAGTGCACTCCGTTCCGACGCAGTAGAGTACTTACTCTCTATAATAGCGTGGTTTTGTCCAACGAAACTTTGATAATGTAGGTGCATGTAGGTACACGGGCGTGTGATCAAGAACCAGGGCACACTGGGTCATTGTTGGTGATAACAATGACGTACTGTGTACCACCTTTCAATAAACATTACCAGTTAAAACGCACGATATTGCTAAATTATTTATTCAACGAAATCATTCATGATATGAGTTCATATTCATGGAAAAGCAATATATTTCTATATTCATGCCTAATGACTTCATTCGGAGAGTCTGTATTTCCTAGTAACTACAAACTAGGGGTCTTAAGTCAAGAGTGAAAAGGATTCTTCCAGGCAAGAGTGCTCCATCATTTGACTGCGAGGGCGCGATCCTATCAAGAATAATATAAAAAGGTTGACGCTAAAAATTTATTCTAGTTTTATGCGAAGGGTTTTTAGCGTTCGCCTACTGAATATCATAATACAACTTAATTACATTTTAATGGTCAGTGTTCATTATCTTAGTGAATGGAAATGTCGAGAGAGCGAGTTTAGTTGAAAGGTTAAACAAACAGTAAGCGAGCAAGTCGGCTGTTTGGAAACTGATAGCGAATTAAGTTAGCAACAGTAACAGAATACTCTGCAAGATATTAGAACATTACGTGTTACACGATTCTGAATCGTACAATTTTTTTTAAATCTTTAGAATTTGTCGGGTTTTTTTTTGTTTGTATCAATTTTTATATCTATTATGCAACAAACTGCCCAACATGTTCTAGAACCAAAAATTCGAAGTCATGTGACATCTACCAATCCGCACTGAGTCCGTGAGGTAGATAGATTACGACCTATTCCTTCTCCTAGAGAGACAACCTGAGTCCCGGTAGTGGCAACATTAAAAGGCTTTGTTCTGTTCAAGCAACAAATGATACTGAAAAGTAACCTTTTTCTAAAAAGGGACAAAAATTGAAATCAAGTGAAGCAGGAATCGACATTTCAAATATAGGTATGAAAAAGATGGTGGGAACTTGGCGGATACAAATCGTTATCTCTTATGTGTACAGGTAACCTAATGGTGATGACGTCAAATTTCAGTTCATGCATCCGTATTCTATTATAAAACTTCACAGTTTTCCCAGGCACCGAATTCGAAAATTTTGTTACTCAATTTTCATTTTGGATAAAGTTACTTTTTGATACAAATAATTATGAAAAATTGAGTTAACTACCAATTATGATCATAATTGACGGCATCGTAGGCCCAGTGGTTGAGTGAGCAGAATAAATATTTCTATGGACCTGAGATATTTATTCCGGGTCATGTATATGGTGTTTACATGTTTGGAAACGCATCCACTACACCAGAGTATTTCCTGGTATGGTCAATATTTTTTAATAAATGCAAATACTCGTAATCCACAATATCACTCAATTTCCTAGATAACTGATCTATTATATTATTTCAACGTCATGCCACTTCAAATAATGAAATATATGTCGATTACGTAGAATTGCGAATCAGAGTCGAATGCATATTTGGCCGTTATTAAAATATGCTGAATAAATTCATTTGTTCAGTCAATAAATAATTAATATGTTTGTCCCAGTTTATAGTTTGGAAGCGAAAGGTTGGCATCTGTTGTATTATAATTTATCTTTTACTGCCTTTTTCGGGAGTATTCGTTTCTTGGTTCGAGTCTATTTACTATTCATATGAGTTTAAAAAATGTAGTTAGCAGACTTAACCATATTTTCAGCTCAATATTGATTTTATTCCAGTATATTTGTCGGCACGAGAATTTGTGTGCAGTTTATTTTTAAGAAAAATATTTATTTGTGCTTTGATGAACCTAACCTAACCTAACCTTAATTTAATTAGGAGAATATTATATTTTCTGAATTTGGAATCAAAAATATTTCATAATTATCATTTCAGTTAATAGAAAAAAAAAAATCAGTTCTATCGACCATCTGTTCTACAAGCAATGCACCCTGTCCACTACCACAATTAAGTAATGAGATGTAATGACTTATTTTGCTCTAGGGTGAAGTGAGAGGGCAAGAGCATGTCAGTCTTTTTAGTGGCTAAAACCCACCTGTATCTTTCAGTAGCCCTTTGCGTTCCAGGGTCACTGCAATTCTAAATAAAATTTCAGCAGCCCGTAGTTATAACCATTACTTGTGTTAACGTTGCCTAAGGGCTTGCAAAGAGAAAAAAGAAACTGTTCCGTACGAAAGAGATATTTATATAAAAATCATTTCGTTTTTACTAGCATTATAAAATAAATTGGACGCGTGAGAGCGTAAGTATCTGCTTAGGTTCACTTCAAGATGTTCAACACGTTATTGAAAATGTCGTTGCATTGCATCTTCCTCCAATACTTCCAGTTACGAGGACATCAAACAGTTATTAAGCTCCTTTTGGACCACTTTGAAGTTTATTTTTGTATTGCATTTCTACGAATTTTTTTTAAATAAAAATATCCACCGTTTTAGTAGATTCTTAATATTTTTTCCTTTCCAAGAAAGAGAGATTCAGCGTGAGTTCCAAGGTTCCTATTGCAGAAATTCCAATCGCATGTGAGGTTTTATTGAGTTCCAAATATG
Source organism: Mythimna separata (assembly GCA_030763345.1). Classification (NCBI taxonomy): domain Eukaryota; kingdom Metazoa; phylum Arthropoda; class Insecta; order Lepidoptera; family Noctuidae; genus Mythimna; species Mythimna separata. The sequence continues at coordinate 10,335,201 of CM061167.1, read as the reverse complement.
AATGCAGAAATGCACTTTGCGGATGGCGGAGGTCATATTTTCTAGCTTAGTGTTAAGGTAGCATTCGGTTCTTAGCAACTGCGACCGGATCGTGCGACCCACTACTTAGTATGGATTTTAATGGCACCAGTCGCGCGACATGGTTGCCTGGTTTTGTTACTTCATATGAATCCATACTAAGCAGTAGATTGCGAATCACGTTCACACGTCGTGGTTGCTAAGAACCGAATGAAGGTAGCTTTCGGTTTTTCTCCATTATGGAGAAAAGAACATTTACCTTAGAGTAAATAAACTCATTTTTCTGGTCATATTGCTGTCTAGCAATTAATGGGTTGTGGAGGTTTGGCAGGCAGCCACTCCTCGCAAAATACTGTTATTCAGCTGAATCCGGCTGGACTGGAAGTCGACCCCAATATATAGTTGGGAAACCGGCTAGGTAGATGAAGATTGCTGTCTAGCAATTTTTTTATCACGGAGTAAGATGATGAAGACTGCCGAAGAAATATAAGCTGTAAATGTCAAAGCTACGCTTACCTTGCCATCGCTCTTCCGATAGGCATCGTGGACCCGCCAGATGAGACCGGGCCCCGCCGTGCTGCTCTCGCTGCCCACCTCGAAGTACTCCAAGATGGGGTTGTTCTCCAGCGGCTGCGGAGCAGGCGGCGGCGGCTGCACCTTCAGCTTCGTGATGAGCCCAGACATTCCGGAGCTCAACCTTTTGCCGAGGGAGGTTGCCTCAAAATGGCCCGGGTCGGAATCTGAATCCCCTGTGGAAAGAAAATACTTTTTAATAACAATACTTATAATAATAATTTATTCTCAAGTAACACAGACTCATACACAGAAAAAATTACATATATAAACTTTGTTCTTAAATTTTCTTTAATAATATTTTTTGAGTAAAACGTCGATAAATGAGCCCATTCCTACGTCACCGCGTCCCATCGCCCCGCACTTTCATGTTTGACAGTCGAATATAAAATTGCGTGCCCTTTTTACAGTGTTATCCTTTTTGAATAGTTGTGAAGTTAAGTATATTAAATGTTTTATGTGTTAAACAAAAATAGTAAATTAAAAATGATAACCTAAAAGTGTAGTGATGTTGTTAATAAAAGTCAATCATGAAATGCAATAATCGTTTTCCGTTTAAATGTACGAATATCTCGCAAATATTTCATAGAAGCACCTGTTTCCCAGAAAGATTTTATTATTGAAAATTCAGATTAATAAACTATTTTAAAACAAATCCTGGTTGGCAAACTCTGTAAAATTGTCAAACCAACATTTTTCTCAACAATTTTTTAACGAATTCGTAGAACTGTAAAAATTTTGGAATAATATGACGTCAGAAAGTGAGGAAATAATATAAATCCAATGCCTGAGGGTATGAAAATCATAGCATATTGAAGAATTCAACTGATAAATGATTAATGATCTACCCACATTTTATGACGACTTCAGTAGTCATTGTATAAAGATAGATGCGGAGGAATGAGTACAATATTGTGGAGAATGTATTGAATACTATACAGTGGGTGGCCAAATTATTAGGGACACTACCTGAATTTCATAGATTAGTATCAACTTTGATTGCATTTTGCAGGCAAATGGTAGGTTGTAGGTCCGGCTAATATTTTTTATTTAAAGACTTTATTGACTGAGTTAATAAAAACATAAAATTTGAAGTCAAATTTATTTATATATTTTTGAAAAAAATGATACTTAATAAGATGGATGAATATTGCTAGTATTTTATGACAGCATCCATTTATCGTGGTATGCTCTCTATGCAAGTTCTGGCTTTCTGTAGCAGGTTTTTGGTATAATGGCCACTCTTTAACCCACCACTTTAGCCCGCGCCCCGTCTGCGTCTTACGTCTTTTCTGTGTGGCCAGCGCTTTACGTCGATCCCTCGTGAATCACCATAAAAACCAGAAAATGCTATTAGGTACATACTGTATTTAAAACGTACCTTCTTCAATAACTTTTTACGACACGTGTATGACTTTTAAAAACCCATTATCACACTTAAAAGTTATAAAGGTAAAAGTTTGTTGGTATATTTGTTACTTCTTCACGCTTTATTGACTGAACACATGAGAAGGAAGAATCGCCAAACTTGAGTGGCAGTGGCCAGGGCACGTTGCTCGAAGAACAGATGGTCGATGGGGACGGAAAGTTCTAGAGTGGCGGCCACGTACCGGAAGACGCAGCGTCGGAAGGCCTCCCACAGGGAGGACTGACGACCTGGCGAGGGTACCGGGAATCCAATGTATGGACCGCAGGACCGGTCGCTGTGGCGACGCTTTGGGGAGGCCTATGTCCAGCAATGGACGTCTTTCGGCTGAGATGATGATGATGATGATGATTAGAAGGAAACGGGTAGACCATGTTCTAGAATAGCCCATAGGATACTTTTTATCCCGGCATTATGTTCCCTTGGAATAATTTTCTACTTTCATTTGGGCAAAACCGCTTGCAGAAACTAGTTTAGTAATTGAATTGGCTACAAATTTACACAATATCAAATAATTGCATTCAGTTTAAAATTCGCACAAATATTTAAACAAATATGCGTTATACGAGCAAACTGTTAGTTTTTAATTTGTAAATTGTTTAACCTTTTTTTTTTGCAAACACTGCTGTGCGTCATATTTTATTTAAATAACCTATGTTGTGTATATAGGTTCTTTATCCCGGGAACGCATGCATGCATCGAAGAATTGGACTGTTTCATAGGTAAGTTTGTACAGAATCCTCAGACCGACTCGAATTTGCCTGGTTCTTGTTTAGTGTAAACTTAGTGTATCAAAATAACAAAAAATAATACAAAACTGAACCGCAATATACGACTCGAAACGTTCCAAACAAGATCAGTAGATCACTCTTGAAGCAGCTTATTACCATTGATGTGAATTATTTTAGTTCAAAGGCAGATTTGATGAACAACAAAAACATTATCCTCACATATAAACCAACTGTTTCTTGAGAAAATAAAATGGAGTTTGCTATGTTGATACTAAACATACATCCAAGTGACCGTACAATTGAATCAACTCAATCTTTTCGAAAGTGTTTTATCTGGCTTCTATCCTAAAATAATAAAATAAGGATTACTTAATCTAGTCCTTGACCAACTTACTTATACGATGTTTTTTTAGAACAGTAAACCCAAAAGTAGTCAATCATAACACGACATTTTTTTGTATAAGGATTTTTTTAATTTTTTAGGATAGTCTTTTATTTATTCTTCTTAGCTTCTGCCAGCAAATTTGCCCGGCATTTTGGACACGACATTTTTTTAAATATGTATTTTTTAATCTTTTATTAGCTATCTAACTTCTGGGCTGCGCTCGCATAGAAGTAGGTTTCTCTTTACAAACTTTAGACGCCCGTTTCATCCCCATAGAGGTTGAAAATCCTCTCTTAGCATCGTCAAAAAAAGGAAACCTTGTGCATGATTTCATATTCCTTGTCTTAATATTTTCGGCTGTGCGTTGATATGTCAGTCATTCAGTTCCTTTTTTTATATGTATAGATAAGTTACTAAATATAATACAAGATTGAACACCAACTTTCTATGTTAAAAATTAATATAAAATTCACGAAACTCAAAACGTTAGGGAATAGCACCCCTGTCAGTTGTCAAAGTTGAAACCGGGTTGGTGTGTGTTGAAGATAAAACATACTTAGCTTACAAAGCTACACATGCCTTCAAATATAATATCAATTAATAGATTATAAAGGTAAAATTTTAAAATATAAAAATTTTGAGAATACAGTTTGGGTACATAGTGGAGAGTATCATAGATAATGATGCTCTTTCATTGAATGCTTAAACTTTCAAAGAAATAGCCAACTATGTCTTTATTGACTACTTTTAACTTTTATGATATGGTTGTAAAAGTTGCGAAACCAAACGTACTTCTTGCAGAATTATTGACATGAGAAAAAATTAATAGAGACAAACAATGTTAAGGGGTTTTTCCCAGCACTTAAGAACTCCAATTGTTATATATTAATTATAATGAAATTCGATGCTATAACAGAAACGTCCTAATCAAAGTTGTGTTTCTATTTACCTCTGCGTTCCTATTCACCCCGTTTGACGGCACATATTTCGTAATTAGAGCGTCTGACAAACCTACAACATAATTTTGATAATTAGGTATGTTCCGAAGACAAACTCTCTGAAGTTTACTTTTTTATGAAATGCTTTATTATAACGAAGAAAAAACGATTACCAAATTAAGTTTGTTTTTTCAGGTGGGTAATCATCAGGATGACTTCTCCCGCTATTGGGCGGAGTGGAAGGGCGTGTCAGACTTTTACTGACTAAACACCGGAGTTTTTGGCGGGATTTCTTTGAGGGAAACTCAGTGGCTATTTTAATTATTCGCAAATTGATTCCTAGTGGAAATTGCGATGTAAAATTGGTGTAGTTTTGTATCTCTAGTGTTTATACATCTGGAAAATATATGGTAACAATGATACTGACGCGATTTTGGCAAAACAGAGCTCAAAATATTATAGTAGTATGCCCGTACTACGCCAGCGAAGCTTGCCGATAAGACTGACTCGATATATTTGCTGCCAAATAGTGCAGAAACATTAGAATATATTACAACCGCATTCTAATAGAACTCAAAGTGACTGAAAACTAAATACTTTCATAACTTGACACTTGCTAAATGCTCAAACAGTGAGACACCAAAACAACCAAAAAATTGTTTTTTTTTTAAAATGCAAAGAAGCCTGAACAAAATCGAGTTAAATTTTGTAAAATTTCAAATGTTTTTTGAACTAAACTTTACGACCTACGTCATTTCGTAAATCATAATTAAAACTTTTCTTGATACAATTAACCTATACAAATTTGTTGGGGGTTCTTTTTATCCAGTTGTTGCTGAGCCCAAAACAAGGGTAATTTTTCTTACAAAATAAATATAATACAATGTATAGTCTGGACATTTGATTTTATGATATCGAAAGAGATTGCATGAAAAATAACTTTTAACCTAATTAAACTTTTTAAGAATTTATTTTTAATTTATTTGTGCTAAAAATAGGAGTTTGAATTTAATTGAAAAAGAAAAGAATTATTCTTAAGTCAGGTTAATTTAATTTAAATTCTTGAAGAGATAACGAACCGAGACGAAGTCGTAACAATTTCGTGAAACCTATTTTTTTAATATTTTTAACACACCTTAAAGCTACCACAGGAATATTACCAATATTTTCTTTGATACGGACGGATTAATAGTTTTCAAAGTGCCATTTTCAAAATGCTGCTTGTTTACAAAGATACCTTTGGATGAATTTTTGAAAAGGTTTTCAGTGGCAGTGATACGTTTTTTGTACCGATATAAAAAGCTATACATCACATACGAGTACATGATTGCAAAGGCTAAGACTTTTTTCAATGTATTATTTTTCTATCCAACGTGCCTGACTAGCTAGTACTTTGAAAAACGCTTCACGCTTAAACAGGCTAAGTGAGGAGTTTCCGTGCATGCACCACACTCAATCGGCTTTTGTCATGTTAATGGAGATAATCGATTACTGGCAATGGGTAGCGCGCTGTAACTTTTTGCTGTGGCAAAAGTTCTAGGAAAGGTGGCTAGTGTTAGTGTAGTTATTACGTTTTACAATAATACTAACACAACGGTGGATTTATTTGTGTCTAAAATAGTACCGTAGCTAGTGAATTTGTATTTTTATTACGTTTAACAAACTACTAACAAAAAGATAGATTTGTTTGTGCCTAAAATAAATAATAAATTAGTTATTACTCGTATAATTAATTTAAAATGCATTATTTATTGTTAATTTCAAATTTAATACGTAACATTTAAATTTAAAACAACTGAGCTATAAATTGAAAAGCAAAATCAAGAACAAATTTTATAGGCTACACCCGCGCATCCTTTAGTTTCGAACTAGAAAGCTTACATCATTGATCAGATATTACGACAGTATTTTGCAACAGACTTTTCCTAACGTAATTTTTATTAACTTTTCATTCTCATCGTTAAGTTATTTAAAAACACCTTAGAGAAGATTGCTTCCTCATCGACGGGCTCTCGTTTCTTAGAAAATGATCCATACACAATACATTTTATACACAAATTATGCCATGATAAAATAAATTATGCTTAGCTTAGGTATCTCGTAAGCTACAGGAAGTAAGTTAATTGAATTTCGTTACATGCGTATCTAAGTTACGATTTATCCTTATCCTAAAATATTGTTTACCGCAACAATTTTTTGCTGGATAGAACGTGACGATATTATAAACAATAACTCGTGTATAGGTAACATAAAGATAATAAATTGATTAACCAGCTAAATCCGGCTTGACTGGAAGCCGACCCCAATATAGTTGGGCAAAGGCTAGGCAGATGATGATTAACCAAAAATAATTAAAGGTGACTAGTATCCATAATAATATAGAAAAATCCTCTCTGAGTACTCGCCTACGTAATGAAAGGAAACCTAGTGCAAAATTTCACGCTCCTAGTCTTAATAGTTTCGACCGTGCGTTGATATGTCAGTCAGCCAATTCCTCCTTTTATATATGTAGATAGATTTTAGGATTTGCTACAGACTTTTCACCCATTTATTCGTAGATCTCAATATTTTTGTCGTAAAAGTTGACGAATTCATGACTTGACTATCAAATGATAAGCATTTAAGTCATGCGTCATCGTCTCAAGCGTATTTTATAGTCAAAGTTTTAAAATAATCCAAATACATATGGTTACTTCCTAATTTAAAAATGAAAAGAAATATTTTACATACAAAATGAGTGTACGATTTCAATCTCAAGTCTAAGAAATAATTTTCAATAGCTGGCAGGCACAGCTGGGTCACAATAAATTCATTTGAAGCTCGTTACAGGTACAAAGGGTAGTCACCCAGCGAGCGAGTTATAGTCACTCACTCAGAAACTGTAACCCGATGGTGTGCTTGTCTATACGTATTATACGATACAAGTTTGTTTAGGATTGGCTTACACTAAAGAGCTAAGCGACGCTAAGAGATCCGATTTTTTTTAAGATAGAAAAAAAATTATTACAAAATCAAAATCAAAAATGTTTCTATTTTACATGGGCCTACATGGACACTTATAAAACCATTTTGACGTTTTATTAGAACCATTGCAGGGCCATGTAAGCTAGTGCACAGGTCTATTTGGTCGTTTCCTATGGAGAAGAACTGGTAAGAAATTCCATGACTGCCGGCAAAAAACTCCATTTCAGTATAAATGTTACCTACAAACGTTAATTATCGTTTTTTCTTTTGTTACATTTTCTTTTATGCAAGTCTTCTAGAGTTTTTATGCGACTGGAATAAGTATCAATGAGAAAAATCGAATACGCGATGCGCCATTATCCTGCGCCTCGAGGCACATTAAGGTAACATTTCCTTACTATTCATTTTCTTTTTACGTTTTTTTTGCTCTCTGCTACTTGCACTTCGCCACCTTTTTATTTCGTCTTTAATTCATGAATCCCCGACCGGTCCTATGAGACCGCGCTGTTATTGTTTTACTATTGTGTCTCGTTTTGTGGGTATATGATAGGTTAACAGTTAGTGTGTACGTAAATAAAGAAATACACATTATTTATTATTATCAACATACTGATAATTTATGTGGGCATCTATTTTATAAACCCTCGTTAATGTGTCACTGCCAAGAGTGACAACCAGCGCTGGGTGTCTAACGCCCAGTAAATGTTCACCCTTTTAGTGTGGGCACGCTCATCGCAGTTTTATTGTATCATTCTATACTATTATTTTTGTTATTTTTAAGGTTCCGTACCTTAAAAGGAAAAAACGGAACCCTCATAGGATCACTTTGTTGTCCGTCTGTCTGTCTGTCAATAGCCTTTATCTCGGGAACACGTAAAGCTATCAAGTTGAAATTAAAACTATATACTCCAGTCTACGGTCCCTTGAAACTGTGTAAAAATCAAACTTGTAAGTTGACGGAAAAAAAAGATACGCCCGTTTATGTTGTAAAAACGTAACGTATTCTATTCTCGAGAAAGACGATTCTTTTGTCGACATTCTGCCTGTATTCAGCCTGTGTGCGCTTGAAAATTGGAATACGCCTCCCAACGTCGAACTCGTCGAACTATAATGCGCAGCGCAGCCAACTGAACCTTATAGGTAAGCATCTTCGCGTCGCACCTCAGTGTGATCTGACCCTTACGCTTCCCCGCCTGTTAAGGTGGCTACAGATTATGTCAATCGATATTTTAGGCGTCAAAACGAAGTTGTTGGTGTGTAAAGGAAGTTTAGATGCTTAATTTAGATGGTTGGCTTTCATCCTTCGTAGAAGCACGATCGGGACGCGAGGTACTTTGATTGCTCCTGTTTTTAGAAAGATTATAAAAAGTTACAGAGAAATGCAGTAATGTAACTTTTAAATTGTTTTTTTTTATTTTAGTTTTAGAAGTAGCCTGCTATTATCGGAAACGAAATATAGACTAATCTATAATAAGTTTACTACTTATTTCTTTTCTATAAAATATAGAAAATAAATAATTAGTAAACTTAATAAGTATTATGAATGGACTGGATTAATAGATGTAGAAATGTCGTACCTGATCCAATGGAATTATCGTCTATTTTTTAAACCCTGAGACTAAATGACACAGGTACCTAATGTCAAACTTGCAACAATAATGATGTCAGTTATTTTGTGTTGTAATGTCATTTTAGTCTCAGGGTATAAAAAACAGACGGCATAGGATAATTTTCACAGAAGGGAGTCGCAGGACGTGTGCTGGCTACCGTAGATGCGGATTTGTGGATGACTAACCATGGCTCGCTCGCCGTCCGTTAAGAACCAAGCCCGGGCTGACATAGGATATAGGATAATTTTCAAACTTCAAGAGAAAGTACGTATCAGATATTTTGTAATTGATTCTCGTGAGTAGGAGGGCTTGTGATGGACTATTTGCCGGTTCGCGGAAGTATATGTAATTAGCAAAGTTGCTCCGTTGAAGGAGTGGGATGGTCGTACATTTTTGGTACACTAAAGTAATATAATACGCTTATCTGTATAACCTTTTCTGAATGAGATTGGTACGCGGTGGTGTTTTAAAAAGAGCGACTGTCTATCTAACCTCCATAACCCAGTAACTGGGTAACACATGAATCATGGCAAGACCGATGTCAGATTTTCTGACTACTTACATATATTATACAAAACGACTGTCAAAGGTTTACGAATGACAACATGGACCAACGGGTTAACGTTCTTTCCAAGGCACGGTAGAGTCTCGGTATGTTAAGACGGTCACCCATCTACAGACTGACATCGAGCTTTGTTGAATATCGAACCAGGTGACTGTCATTACTGTAGCCACGAGCTTTCATATAAATATATGTACACTTAATAAGCCAGTAAATAAGCGTCAAGTGCAGTTCATTTTTAGAGCTTTAAAAGAGGTATTTTTATTTTAAATGCGCTTGTCACCTTGAAAACACGATGTTAATTAATGGATTTCGACCAACATTTTGTGCGATCTTTATTGAAAAGTTGAGTATTTAGTTTCATAAACTATTTAGAGCAAATAAATGGGGCAATTTAAATATCAAACTAGAAATATTGCCGATAAACTGTTTTACAATTTAATAGTAGAATTTATAAACGTAGCATTGAAAGTAAATTTTGAACAAACACTGTAAAAAAATCAAAACCAATCATGAATAACATGTAGGAGTAACTGTAAATAAGCGTGCTATTGATACTTTAATAGGTTTTCGTACGTACCTAGGTTCTCATATAAATTGGATTAGTTTTCAATTGAAAAACTGAGATGCAAATTATTTCCAACATATTTTTCGCTGCTTGATTTGAAAATTTTAGAAAAACAACGCGGCCATATAAAAAGTATACATAAAAAACATCAAATAAGTTTTATCAACACAATGTTTAATCATAAGGTTGTATCTTTTACAATATCTAGTGTACGTTATATTTTATACGCTACATAAACTGGGTGGAGGGTTAGGGCCTTTTTTACGAATATAATCAAGAAGATTATAATACTGTGCGGACCTTAATTTCACCTTTGTGCCAGTATTAGTGGGGCTAGACAGCAAATTATCTTTCATACACAAAAGGTACGAGCGAATACTCGAATTATGATGAGGATTAATACAGATATATCTGAATCAGACGAAACTAATGTCTGTACTAACGACCCGCCCCACCTTCGTTTGGGATTCACAACTCTTTGAAATTCTCGGCTTTTCTCTACTTTAATATGCATTAAATGAATATTAAAGTAGACACACACATTAAATGCATATTAAAGTCCTTTCTCATGAATCACTTTCTTTATTGGTAAAAATTTCATGAAAACCCGTTTAGACACGGTGGGGGACTTCGTATGTGTATATGATTTAGTTGTTTGATGCTCGAAATTATTGTAGCCTTTGATATAATACTACACATATACATACAACCATCACTCACGTTTTACCCAAAGTAGTACATTTTCTGTAAGATTTTATAGCACTACATATTTATACTGTTATTGTTGATTTTATTTTAATTTTTAAGTTTCCAATTATTTGTTTCTTCATATGTTATGATGGTGTGCCAAATAAAAATGTTTTCTTTTTTATATTTTTTTTACCATTTTTTTATTAATATTAGCCATCTCAAATATTATCTCGTATATTTTTATTGTTTATTGCCTCTTGTTATTTTACCAAAGATGTTTATGTAAAAAGTAACATAAAACTATCTAAAATATTTATATTTGCTTAATATTTCTACCGTCATTTCAGCCAAAAGACGCCCACTATTGGACGTAGGTTTTCCCCAAGTCTCGTCACGACGACGGATTTGTGCGACCCACACCATGTAACCGATGTATCTACACTTATATATATTGATATATCTACGGTTATATCCCCAACCCAGTTAACCAAGATAACTAATTTGCGGCATTAACTGAAAAATCGCCAGTCCAGCTACCTACTAAACTTGCAGATTCGCTAATCTTTTCACTCAACCAAGCGTTTTCCTCCTTTATAAGCATGGCTATTCTTGCGTCGATGCGAGGGAAGAAAGCTTTCCTAAACAACTGGATTAGGCGCTCACTATACCTAGCGTTGTCTTACATTTACGAAGAATTGATATGAGATCGAATTTACGCTCAATTTCGTTTACGTATTTCGTTCGTCACCGGAGCTACGGCAATAACGTTAGGATCCGAGCTTCTTATTATCCGATTTACTATCCATTATTATGTGTTAGGTAAACATGTAAATCAATTAAAATGAAAGGGTTTAGAAACTGAGGTAGGTTATAACTAACTAGTTTCTGCCAGCGGCTTCACCTGCATATAGAGTTAATTTAGTCTTAGCGTGATGATATAATTATAGCCTTCCTCGATAATTGGGCTATCTAACACTGACAAAAGAATTTTTCAAATTGGACCAGTAGTTCCTGAGATTAGCGTGTTTAAACAAACAAACTCTTCACCTTCATAATATTATTATAGATTATAGATATTCGAAACCAAATACTATAATTATTGGAACCAGTCATAACAATTTGTGATTTAAAATCTTCATAAAATCAGCAGTAATCTATTCAGCATGATCAAAGAGTAAGTAAATGGTGTTTTTTTTACAAAAGATCTCGGATCATACGATCAAAGGGAGGTAGGATTATACTCATTAAGCACAGCCATCATAAGCTCTGTCTTTTAAACAATGTTGGCAGGCTAACCCCTGTGGAAAGGCAGATTATAAATATAGCGAAAAAGATAGAAAAAGGCTTATAAAAGCCGGCCTCAGGCCCAGCAGGGGAGAATAAATAGTAAAAAGACCTTAAAAGATTACTTCGGAGACGGTCCTTAATACTTTTCTATAGCTATATATTTTAGATCAATGCCAGATCCTGGATGTGGCCGCGAGCCTAAAGTTACTTCTAGAAGGTACTCGTACATTAGCCATTTTTCATTTCTTTACTATGTACACAGGTATGTAGGTACGTGGTTGAGTCGTTAGCTTGACTATGTCTTTTACCTCCGCCGACTTTTATCTAACCTCCACCCTTTTGCTCAGAAAATAAGTCATTTTCTTCAAAGTATTCATAGGTTCTACGGTAGGGTGGTTATCTTTTTTCTCTTCTGAGGTAAAATGTAGGAATTGTTTTTATTACTTTCATGAAAGTCTCTAGTTAATTTTTTTTTTGAGGTGAGATATCATCCATTTACTTTTCCCTATATAGGGTGGAGTGAGGAGGTGTTTCAGACTTTTGCTGACTACTCGCTTTGCGTTCTAGCACCAGGATTTCCTTTCTGGAAATTCATCGTGGCCCTAGTGGGCATCGGCCCTGCCACACTAATGACACATAAGAATTATCTCGTTTATTAAAACGCGTCATCCAGCTTGGTCCTTATCGGACGGCAAGTTACCCTTTACTGACCAATTGACCATCATGACCATACAACGGCCGGGATTCGCCCTGTGGCTTCCGATCTCAAAGAATACAATCTAAACCTACAGCTCCTTTAGACATGATTTAAATTTGTCTCCTCGTCTCGTCTTTAGCAAATGTCGCTCATAAGTTAATCTTTTATTCGTCTTTGTGACAACAGAAATTTAAATATCTTTTTTTTTATAATACGACGTAGTGCTTGACTGCGATCCCACCTGATGGTAAGCAATGTTGCAATTTTATTCCATTTTAATTATTAGCATTATATTAGTGGGAACATTACAAGGTGGATAATGCTAATCATTATCCACCTTGTAATGTTCCCACTGTTGGAACTCAGCAATCCTCTCTAGGAGAGGGACTGCACCGTAATCCACCACGCGGCCCAGTGCGGATTAGTGGATAATCATTTTAATTATACTTCCTTATAACAGAATATCGCGGGAATCCGATGGATGCGAGACGCACAGGACTGGTAGTTGTGGCGAATCTTGGGGGAGGCCTATGTCCAGCAGTTGACGTCGGATCGACTGTGGCGACGCTTTGGTGAGGCCTATGTCCAGCTGTGGACATCTTTCGGCTGAGATAATGATGATAAAAAAATATTTATGAGTGTGCTTTCCACTGTTTTCAAACCTTTCCAAAATAGTAGTTTTCAAACTAGATTATATTTAAAAGCCTGTCTGTTATGTAAACAATATCGACTGGCTGACTCGTTAAAACTTTTAATTGCAGTAATTACGTAACAAAGCTCTATCACTTCGATGATAATAATCGTGTCAATTAATTATACTATTATTACCGTTTTATTAACTATCGGGTGTATGATGGCGGCAATTTTGGATAATTAAATAATTATATTCAACAGTAAAGCCCGGTTTAATAATATTGAGTTTTAATTTGTCAACAACTTGAATGCTAAAGTTCGACAAGTTTTCAGGTGTTTGGAAAACTAATTCAACTTCACATCGAGAAAAAGATGGAGTCTAAGTGTTACTATCATCGTCACTTCAGCCTAATGGCGTCCACAGTTGGACATAGGCCTCTCCTAAGGATCTCGCATTCATTGGATTCCCGCGACCCTCACCAGGTTATCGGTCTACCTTCTGGGAAGCCTTCCATTGCCGAGTCTTCCTGCACGTAGTCGCAACTCCAGTACCTTGCAGTGTTATAGCAATAAAACATTCATGAGACAACTACACGTCAGCCAGGTCTTATGTACCTATTCAATTAAGAAATATTAATATCATCTGGCAGTCGGAACATCCTGTATATCGACCTCGTGACCAAATGCGCCTAACTACGTGACTAGACCGAGAAAAATCCAATATATATTTTTTATTTTTCCGCTTCTTTTCTATTGACCCGTATCGCATACAAAGATGCCTGAACTATTCCCTTATTGTTTACCAAATACGACTTTACTTGATAAATGTACTGAATAAATGATCTTCTTCACACTAGAAAAGAAATTCAACGTCTTCTTGTTTCTTTTTAAAATAACGCGATGGAAATGGAGAATCGATAGATTGAACAGCGCCGTAAGAAGGTTTACGATCCTTAAATATATTTCAGAGCATCGGTAAATGAATTGAAAATGAGTTCTTAGGCAAACACCACAAAGGCGAAGAGAAAGTTCATTGAAAAATATCTGTTTATTTTCTTCTATCCACAAACCATCTGAGAGAATTCCTAAATATACTCGTAAGTTGAAATATTATTTTTTGTGCTTGGTTCAACATGTCTATATTCTCGTCGCAATGACATAATATGAAGTAGGTGATATCAATGTCAGAGGTGTCATATCTAGACACGCGGAAGCGTTTCACGCCAAGAAAAGAGCTGGCAGCAATTGTGTGTAATAAATATAACACGAACCATTTGGAGCCACTTTTCACCCTTTCGTGTGTTTTATTTATATGTTTTCATTTGATAGATTTATCAGCTTCAACTAGCGGCTTTGCGCGCATGAAAGTAGAAAATAAATAGCCTATCTTATTCAGTGAAGATGGTAGACCGTAAAAGCCGCACAGGGCGATCTTCAAGGTTAAGCAACGCTTGCCAAGGTTGGTCTGTGGATGGGTGACTATCTTAACATACCGAGTTTACTTCGTGCCTCGGAAAGCACGTTAAACCATAGGTCCCGGCTGTCATTTGTAGATCTTTGGCAGTCGTTACGGGTAGTCAGAAGCCAGTAAATCTGACTCTCTCTGTTAATGGGTTGTGGAGGTCTAGTAGGCAGCCACTCCCCGTAAAATACTGGTATTCGGTTAAATCCGACTTGACTGGAAGCCGACCTCAATTTAGTTGGGAAAAGGCTAGGTTGATGATGATGATGACATGGACGTGAGAGCCAGTAAGAACCGATGCTTGCCAGGGCTGCGGATTTTTCGAAAGAGTCAACGCTCGCAATAAAGGGAGACTGTAGAAACACTATGGGTTTAGTCAGCAAATTGTACATTGTGTGTGTCTGTGTTTTAAATAAATATTTTTCTGTCTTTCCATTCCACTCTAAGTGAGAGAAGTTATTTGATGAATACTGACGTAAAAAGTCATGGTGTGACTGTAACTGATAAATATTAAGAGTTTTTTTTTCTCTGATAAAATAAATATAAAAATGTGGTGACGTTAAACAAAAAACTACTTGGCCAATTCTAATCATTCTTTCCGTCATTGAAGAGGCTATGTCTTCACTACGTAACATAGGCTATTTATTTTCTACTTTCACGCAGGTGAAGCCGCTACCAGAAGCTAGTAAAAATAATATAATTGTTGAGACCGTAAACGATTCGGCTTGCCTGTTTTCTGAATTGTAGTACAAGTTGTTGCAAAATGGTGGAGCGAAATTCCGTGTTAAAATTAACTTAAACTTAACGATGAAAATGTATAATATGCGATCTTAATATGCAATAGTAATATTAAAGGAATGTTTTCGTGTTTAACCTTGTTTATTTCTCGATTTAATCGTTAATATCAGTAAATTGATTTATGTGAGAATAATTTTCTACTAAAGTGTTTCCTGGTAGCTATAATAATGTAGGGGATTTTAAGTGAAAAGTAGACAGGCTGGAAAGCATGTTTCATTATCGATGACTTCATTGCTTACCGTCAAAGGTGTTTTTTTGTAGGTTGTATCTATATCCTAGAACATCTCCCGCTCTGAGCGGAGTGGGAAGGCGTATCAGACTTTTACTGACCAAAACCACACGTGTGTCTTTCAGTTCTAGGACTATGGGTTTCCTTTTCAGAAAATACCCGCGATTCTGGGTAGCTAGCATCGGTCGTGCTAGCTCGCGGATTACTACGCGATGTCGGCAACTTGGGCTTAGTCCGGTTATATAGCAAAAGTAGTTCATACTTTATTTGTGGCGTGCTTCGCATCAGCATAGGTGTAAATTATCCAAAAACTTTTCTCGGTTATTGCTGAAAACCGCATCAATAGTCGTTGCATAATTTCGGGGGAGATAGCGTCAACACAATTCTGTTTTTAAAATTATTATAACAAAGAAAGCTTGAACAAAAACCTATGGTGATGCACCACCAGTACATGGTGGACTCCACCTATACGCACAAAACTTTTTGGGAACATATTAAAGACAGCATCAGTGGACGGCATTGCCGTGGCCGAGTACTGGGCCAGGCAATGTATTTGACTAGTTTTGCCATCAACACGCTAAGAAGAAGAAGAATTGTGCGTAACAGCTAAGGAGTGGAATTCCCTACCAGAGTCTGTGTTTCATGATAGCTTTAACTTGACTTAAAGACCTCTTTAATTCAAGATGAATAAGGTACTTCTAGACAAGCACGACTCTATCATCGACCACATCGTAGCTTTCCATCAGGTGAGATAGTGGTCAAACGAATAAAAAGAAATCTGACGCATATTTATCATCCACACTTATATTATAAATATCAAAGTAGCTCTGTCTTTCACGCTTTCAACGGTTAAACTACTGAACGAATATTGAAGTAGTTCCGAGTAAGCTGAAGCCCCAAGGAATAGCTTAAACCCCATTGGCTACTTTTTATCTGGCTTAGACTTTCGACGAGTGACTTTTACGTGGTTAAGACCACTGGTAGCGAAGCTAGTTACTTTTCGTTCTACATAAATGTTCCACTAACAAGGACTTTGGTAGAACTATATTTACTTACAAGTAAACTAGTTTGTCAGCCAGCAAACTTTACTACATGACTGTTTGGTTTGTATTATAATTTTGGTGAAAATGTTCTGTGTTAACCTAATTTGTTAAATGTAAAGTCTATGCGATAAGATTTTTAAGGAAGACACAAACTAATATTATAAAGAGTAAATATTTGAAGAAAAAAGATAAGAAGTTATTTAAACGACAATTATTTTTATTATGTCTGTTACTATCTCCTGCCTGCGACTTCGCTTGCGTTTGCGAGGTTCCTTCATACAAACTTTTGACTCCTGTTTAATCCTCTTAGGAAGTGCATTTTGGGAAATCCTCTTTTAATGCTCGCCTATCTCATAAAAGGAAACCTTATGCAAAATTTAACGCATTTGAATAAATTATAATATATTACTTTGTACCTTTTTACTTTACTGCGAAATATGTTTTTTGTATTTCTATGCGTTATATTGCCGTTGCCATATGGCAACAGTCTAAAAGACAAAACTAGAAGTTCATTTTTGTGCCAATATCACAAAAACGAACACCCATATATAATTTAATAATATAGGTACATGTATATTTTCAAAATCTCAGGTCCAGAAGAATTCAAAAAATTTGAATGGACTTGTGTATGTACGTATTTGAATATGTATGTCAAAGAATGAATATAGGAGTGGGTTTAAGGCAGTGAAAGTCTGACACACCCACTCGCTTCGCCCCAGAGCGGGAGAAGTAATTGAATGAATTTCTACCTAAAATAAACGTAATATATTCAGCCTAACCTAACCCGCACTTTAAATTTCATAACAGGTAAAAATTTATACCTAACAAAAAAACAATGTTTTAACAATCTAAACAACGCAAAAAGACCCAAAAATAAACAACTGATAACTCGAGTTTATAATTTGAATTGTTTTAATCATCGATTAGAGGCCGAAAGCAAAGGCACCGAGGCAGGGCGGGGCCCTAACCCAGGCCCCCAGGCCCCCGGGCCCCCGGTCCCGAATCTCCGGGCCTCTGCACGAGACTATGTCGCAAATCAATAAACACATTTTATGCCGTGAATTTATTGGAGCACGTGGTTAAGTTAACATGTTCTTAGGTCGGTTAAGCAAGGTTTGCTGAGGTTGGTACTTTGATGGGTAACCTCTTATTGTGTGACGAGATTCCTCAACGCTTGATACAGTCATTGGGCCCGGTTGTCATTTGTAGATATTTGATCATCGTTAGGTTGGGGCCCTAACCCAGGCCCCCAGGCCCCGGTCCCGAATCTCCGGGCCTCTGCACGAGACTATGTCGCAAATCAATAAACACATTTTATGCCGTGAATTTATTGGAGCACGTGGTTAAGTTAACATGTTCTTAGGTCGGTTAAGCAAGGTTTGCTGAGGTTGGTACTTTGATGGGTAACCTCTTATTGTGTGACGAGATTCCTCAACGCTTGATACAGTCATTGGGCCCGGTTGTCATTTGTAGATATTTGATCATCGTTAGGTTGGGGCCCTAACCCAGGCCCCCAGGCCCCGGTCCCGAATCTCCGGGCCTCTGCACGAGACTATGTCGCAAATCAATAAACACACTTTATCGGCATAAAGTGTGTTTATTGATTTGATTTGCGGATTTTTTTGAAATTGACGGCCAATTTATTGGAGCACGTGGTTAAGTAAACATGCTTATAGGTCGGTTAAGCAAGACTTGCTGGGGTTGGTTCGTTGATGGGTAACCACTGATTATTTGGAGAGAATCATCAACGCCTAGGAAAGTCGGTGTTCCCGTAAATACCTATTTGATCATCGTTAGGATAGTCATCAAAAGCTTAAAAGTCTCAGGAGTCAAGACTAACTTTATTATAACTTTTTTATTTAAACATTAAACATTGTTCTGCCATATAAAATTGTAAAAAAATGGTGGATTGGGTAGGAAGGTAAAAAGTAGCCTACGACTTATCTCAAATTCAACAAATATACACAATAAATCAGCCAAGCCGTTTCGGAGGAGTTTGATAAGAAACACTGTGAGATTTTTATTTGTCCCTTCCAAGAATCCTTTTCGTCATCGTGCGTTTTGCACTTAATTTCCCTAAAGGACGACGTCCTTATAAGAAATTTTTCGTTTTGGGTAGACATTTAGAAAAACGAAGATATAGCTGATTTGGCAAATGTTGTTCTACCATATACAATTTCTAGGACAAACACTATGCTACGTTATTTTTATGTATTAGATACTGTTGTGGTACATTAAGTTAAACTCTAACTGACGGTTTACTGGCTTATTTCATTGGTGTTTGATATAAATGTTTTTGGAAAACATAGCGAACGTCGGGTACTCAACCAAGAAGGATTTATTTTGATTCAATTAATTCTCCAGAGGTATTAATTTTAATCTTATTTTATATTGCTTTTTCCTACTCAACGCAAAATTTATGTAGATATAATATATTGCTAATAACATATATTGTATGAGGAAGCAATTAGCGATTTTTCCTGTTTATGTTAACAATAATATATTTATTAGTTTATAGACTAATCTTTTAGTATACTTATAGCTTTCTTAAAAATAAATAAATAAACGCCAGTTGTTTGCCATTAATTTTCTTAAATTAAAACAGCCCCATGTCTAACTCAAGTAACATCTAGTGTTTCTAAACTTCTCTTTTGTTGACATAGTTAGTGTCTTTCACGAGCTTGCATGTGATATTCTAATCTAAACTTTATGTCATAAGTCATAAGTCGTTTATTCATTCGTTTGACATGAGTACAATAATAATTGTAAGGTATTAAAGAGAGCGCTGTGTTATGCGAAAGGACGTACAAATGACAATGTTAATAAAAGTTGGATTGCAGGCGTGTGATTTTAAACGACTGTTACTCTGAAACAACATGTTATAGGGCTAATCGCTTCTTGTATTGACAGTTAGATTCGAAATAGCTTTAGGTGTCAAATACGTTTAGGTGCCACATCTTAAACCGTTAGTTAATCGCTTTGGTAACAGTATTTGTGTAGAATTCCATAACGTGTCTATCTTTAAAATTAATTTGTCATTTAGTTTTATTTTTGTCAAGTCTATTCAAACAACGTACTAATAATGTCTCTATACTGCACGTTAAAAATAATTACCTACGCTGTATGTGCTGTTTTCAAACTAAGATTAATTATTTGTTCGAGTTTTTCGCACCTTCACATTTAAAATTTTAATTGCAGGCACTTGGTTTGATTAAGTTAATAGTGCGAAATCCAATTAAAATGCATTACTGAGTCTCGTGTTTTTCGTATTTCAAAGTAATTAACGCGTTTAAATGTCAGTGGAAAGTAATCGACGGGATTAAAATTATCACATAGAGTTTTCCTCCACTTAGCATTTTAAAGGCGCGCGCTACGCTTTCGTAGCACAGATGAAGCTACGCCGTAGCACAGTGAGACCTACGTCGTAGCAAATTCAACATTATTTATTATTTTTATTTTTTACTTTCGTTATAATGGTATTACTACACGTAGGCCTTCATGGGCACGATTCGAATTGGCCGTACATACACACATATGGAGAATAACCGGCAAGATACCCCATGGTAACTCTTTAAGAAAAATGATTGTTTCTACAATATTTCGATATTACAATATTCATAAATATGAGAAGACAATGCAGATCGATAAACTTTGTACCCGAAAGCATAATAAAAATAGTAATCTATGAATCCTCGGAATTCCACAGCGTTCTCACATTCACGTTATAAAAAGAAGCTAAATACAAGAATAAAAATATACCTGTGGAACCTAAACCGTAATTAATATCCAGCTAATTTTTGTAATAGCACCAGAATTTTAATTGTTAACGAAGAATAAAACCGAGTTACTTGTTTTTTGTTTTTAGTCTATAGTTTTGAAAGGGAGAAGAATATGACTGTGATGAAAATTATAAGCTACAAGCCAGCGGCTTCGTCCGCATAAAAGTAGAAAATAAATTGCCTATGTTACTCAGTCAAGATGTACGAGTAGCTTTCTAATGGCGAAAGAATTTTTGGAATTAGTCAAGTAGTTTTTCATTTAAATCGTATCTTAGAAACAAATAAAAAATCAAATTATGCTTTTTAATAATATAAGTATAAATAAATATTAATATTTATTTTTAACCAATTTACACAAGGCCACAGCAACAAAACACACATCCACCTTAATATTCAGTAGTTCTGTCTAATTGCAGACGTTCGTATTAGCTGAGGACGATGTGGCCGTTAGAATACATGTACATCCATCCATCCTAACTAAGGAATAATTCGCTCCCAAGCCGTACGTTATACGTATAAGTAGACGCCCCCCCCGCGACCCCACCGACCCGCTTCGCCCCTCACTCCACAAGTCGCTCAACAAGTGAACCAATGTCATCACGAAAATTGAATTCGGCTGAGTCACTAGATCTACATAAAGCGTCGTGAATTTCGTGACGACTCGGTTTAGACACAATGACCTATTTCAAGTTTCATAATCGATATAATAATTTTCGTGACTTAACATGGATGACAGGCGCGGCTTGATTCCTCTCAAGTGAAGTCATCTCGTGTCTAAAGCCGTTTTGGCGCGAATATTATTACGCCGTGTATCAGCTTGGAACCGCAGGCTTGTTGGAGTACAATGGGATTTTATGTGTCTATGAGAATCGCTGATGCTGTGTGTACACCTGCGGGTTCGAAACTATAGTGCTGATAAATGTTTGACAGGATTAATATTAACTTGCAGTTTTGTTTAAAATGTTTTATAATCTGAATAACCGCTGTAGCTATTATTATGTAGGATAATTTATAAATCGTTCTTCAATTGCAGTATTGACGTAACAATCCTTTTATCAAAATCAAAATAAACATATTATTTTGATATCCCCCAATGCATGAGCTCAAATATTTGTATAAAGAGGGGTGGAGGACCGTTTGGCTCACTGCGGGCTGTAACAGGCCTGGTGGAGTACTTTTCCTAGTCAGACAATTTGCTGCGGGCAGCCAACCGTTACTGCAGCTACCAAATTGTTTTATTGAAATAACTGCAGGCTACAAGCAAAGGACTCTCTTTTACTCTTGCGCTTAAAGTAATTGCGTTATAGTGGTGATTGTTTGGTTTTTTTAAGGTTCTGTACCTCAAAAGGAAAAAATGGAACCCTAAAAATCACTTTGTTGTCCGTCTGCTTGTTTGCACAAATATAGGGAAAAGTTTGAAAACTTATTTGTAGTTATGTCACCAGTAATAAAAATGCGTTTCGGAAAATCTTCTTCTTCTCGGAGATTTTTCGAAACGCAACGCAACGAACGATACTAGCCTCGAGGCTTGAACTATTTTCATAGGTAAGTTGGTACGGAACCCTCAGTGCGCGAGTCCGACCCGCACATGCCCAGTTCTTTTTAATATCACTTCATCTTGGCAAACTTACGTAAATTACATTATTTTCAAAGATAAAACGAATAGATGAGTTTGCAAGTTGATAATCTATAATCGTTAACGCTATTAGAGCGTCTCTTCTCAACATTGAGTCATGTGGTCAGAACAAAGTTCCTATGATCAAAATGATAGAATGAAATGTAAATGTTCATGTTATCGCTTCTACAATGTTCATCGTTACATCCTGTAGTTTTATTTTATAAATATTGTAACTAAGTTACAATTTTGACAAGCGCTAACGAAATTACCAACTTATCGTTTTTTTTTAAATCACTTACGCCGAGGTGTTACCGATTCTAGAAAGAGGTTCAATACGAAACGGTCGTAACGATTCCGATTTTCCATTGCATTTTAATTATTGATATACATAACATACTTTACATAATCAGCTTTATGTATCTGTATCTCTTGCACAGGGAATTGATCATTATCCACCAGGCTAGCCCTGTGCGGATTTTGTGGATGTTACACATCTTCTAATGCCTCATTGTAGAACATGCCAGTTTGCTCAAGAGATAATGAGGCTAGGTACTGAACCCACGCCCTACTTAGTATTAAGTCGAAGCAGTTAACACTGGGCCACTGCTCTATAAATATTTGTACAGTATACATTATTTCCTTTTTTTTATATTTTTAATTTTACCCTAGGCAGTTTTCTTGTAAGTACTAAAACCAGAGTACGCAGTGATCTTAACTATCCTAACTATAATAATATTATAAATGTGAAAGTGTGGATGTTTGTTACTTAATCACGCAAAAACGGCTGAACGGATTTGGACGAAATTTAGTATGACGTATATGGCCTTTGACATGAAAAAGAATATAGGCTATCTATTATCCCGATTCTGTTTTGTTAAGCAGACGAAGTCGCGGATAGAAGCTAGTACATAATAAAACAGCGTATCAAGAACTATGCTCAGAAATGGCTCAATCAAAGCTATAACCGGATAGTCGTCAATGCTAGCCATAAGCGACTTAGCAGTTGTCCGCATTGGGCTTTAATCCGATACACATGATTGTATATTCTCGGCTTAAGTTAAGCAATTAAATTAAGGGCAAATGTTACGATGGGCTGGTCCAAATAATTGAATGTCCTTGTGGTACCTATGATCCTTAGATCATTACCGAATCTTAATCTGGTATACGACATATAATCCCTCATCTATATCTTCTTATATATAAAAATCAATTGCTGTTCGTTAGTCTCGCTAAAACTCGAGAACGGCTGAACGGATTTATGTTATCTTGATCTTAAAATGTTCATGCTAGTCTAGGGAAGGTCTAATGGTGAGAAAAATTCGAAAAAGAAATCGGCAGGACGAAGTCTGCCAGGTCACCTAGTCAGTTATAAAGATTACACGCTAAATAATGTAAATGTCAACGTAAAATTGTAAATGCAGTTATATTGTAATCTGGTTACGATGAGCTAGTCCAAATAATTGAATGTCCTTGTGGTACCTTTGATCCTTAGATCATTACCGAATCTTAATCTGATATACGAATTATATTCCCTCATTTGTTAAAGATTACATGCTAAATAATGTAAAATTCAATGTAAAATTGTACCTAAATACGGTTAGATTGTAATCTATCTCGCGAGATTGTAATTTGTCGAAATATCGTTAACCAGAATATACTTACTGATTACAATTTAATGCATTATTTTTCAGTGTATATATACTATAGCTGAAAAAGAGCTGAGAAATTAGAATCTATTGTGTTTTTTTCTGATTCCGTTTGATTGGTCTTTACAGTAGGCAATTCAATATGCAAAGAAACAGGTATCAGTCAAATATAATACATTCCAAGATTTGAGACATCCAGTATTTATTTATTATTAAGTAGGTAAATCAAAAATCTGACATCATCATCTTATTAAATATAATATACACTAAAATGAAAACGACCTTTATATCGATATATAAGAAGCATATGAAAAAAATTGTTGACGAAAATAGAACAAATATTATTTCAAAACTCCAGAAACCACGATGGAACAAAAAAAAAACGGAGCAAGTATAACCGACCGATCTGATTCGATTTTTGTCGGTGGTATTATGCCAGAGACTAAGATAGAAGTGAAAACGGTTGTCTGCGTTCGACGTGAACGCGGTGAAGCCTATTGTTTATTCTGCGGATCCTTTTTTAAACCGTCTTCATTAGTCGTGTTTGTTTGTATATAGCGAAAAGGGCAAAATTATTTTGTAAATGTATTCATTTTCACTTGGCAAATCGTTAAGTATGATTTTTACTACATAGTAGTATGGTAAAACGGGCTGGTATACGCAACTCCACGACTAAAGCGCGTATTTTGCGTATGGATGGGACAAATGTGTCATTCGATTCACCCCATACCGACTGTTTTTTTTATACCCTGAGACTAAAATGACATTACAACACAAAAGAACTGACATCCTTCCTATGGGGAGTTTGACATTAAATGTGTCAATTTAGTCTCAGGGTATAAAAACAGACGATAGTTTGAACATATTTTTACACGTCACTTCTACAAAAGAGTATTTATAATATACTCGTAGTTAGGTAATTCTCTGGGCATGTTGGATAACAAAAATTAGTTGAGTTTTACAACATCGTTGTTGAATAAAAAGTAGTTTGTTTAACCTCTAGTAGAGGGACAATGAAAAAGCATTAATTTTGTTTTGTGTGAAGGTGTTCATCCTTTGTGTGATTCTGTGGCGTCTATCGTTACGATTTTAAATTGTTTGAAATACCATGTTTTATAATTTATTTAAGGTCTTTGTATAACGTATGTTAGCCTTTTCTTTTTCTGATGGACAACAGTGAATCTAGTATTGTTAGAATTTTTAGAATTAATAAGAAACAGCACTATGTTTTATAAATAAAATCTAATATCGTTTACTTTTTGTTAAGTTGTGCTCATATTACTTTTTTCTTGTTCGTAATCTTAGAAACCCATTTTCATATATTTTTTCTTTAAGAAAATCCACCCGTATTTTATCTGTGAATAACTGAACGTTACTGTTTGCAGAGATCAATAACAACAACATTTATGAAAGCGCTTTAACCCGACGCTGTGTAGCGCTTTCTTTGTTACACAGCCAACGTTTTTACCTGTTGCCGCTCGTTGACCAGGCCGGGTGTTTCCCTTCGTTCCGCTAAAGTGCCGAAGTTATTTTATTTTATACAGCCATTATTGTTCGTTGTTTTAAACAGCTTTGGCGTATAATAAGGAAAATTATTATTAATCTGACAGATAAACTGAAATTGGTGTGTTGCCTCCAGGCATTAATAAGCTCACATTTTTAATAAGTAGCCTTTGGCTATAAGTGGAGCCGATGCCCTAAATGTGGACTTGTGAACCTCTGTATACTTATGTACTTGTATTTCCGTCCGCATTTATCCGCCCAAGAGTAAAATTTAAAAAAATATAACTTACGCGTGCGAAAAACCTGCATTGTGACTAAAAAATTGTGTAATCTGAGACACTACGAGTATATTGGAAACTGTTTTATAAATTCTATTACTCAACCAAATCTCTGAGAAAAACTCCTTTATCGTTAAAAAAATAAATAAAACTGTAGCAGAAAACTCACAATTATGTTGTACGGTATACCTACTTTATAAACCGCGCCCTTATGCTAATAACATGTTAGTATTCCTAGCAATAACTTTAATTGAATTCAAATTGAAGTGCACTCCACTGTTAAATAAAACTCACAAAAGAATAAGAAGAACTTATATAAATAAACGTAAGTAATTAACGTAGGTACAAAGCAACCCTTCTTTGACCTTGCCATATTTTCCAAATAAACTAGGGAATAAATAATTAAAATTGGAGATTCAATTAAATCTTAGAACACAAAAACAAAAGTCGGTAAACACCGCAAGACTGTGGTAATAACTAATTAATTATACGAATGTTCTGAAGTTATTGATCTGCTTAATTTCGCTTATTTATAAACGATCTTTAAATGTCATGTACTTGAATAGCTTTCAAGAGTGATGGTAATTGCAAACAAGCACAAAACGACTGTGCGACAGAGAGTTTCTCTTAAAAAACAGCTTTACACATAGAAGAATTTCTATATTGATATTATATTGTTGTCGCAATTTTATGCCACACCTTTCTTGCAACCGGTTCATATAATCAGCCTTATATTGTTCCCACTGCTGGGTTTCAGCCTCTCACGCTTTTTCTCTAGGAAAAAGATCAATCTTTTTACTAGAGAGAATGCGTAGTGGGCACGCTTGGGTGGTGTATGGTCCAGCATAATCCAGCACGCGGGCCCAGTGCGAGGATGTCACATAATAATTAATATATGATTTGTATGTTCTAGAACATGCCAGTTTTCTAACGACATATTCCTTCACCATTTTGAGAGCAGTACTAAAGTAACAAGATACACAAAGTAATTTCCCCGACTGTTTTTGAACCAACCACCTACACCTTCATTCATGCTAAATTATTTTTACCATGTCATGAGCTATTCTAATATACTTCAGGATGATATAGGAGAAGAATACAGTAACCCGATTCACGTAATTAAAACCGTAGCGACTTACAGCCGAAACCAATAACCTATCCATCACATATCGGAGATCGAAAAACAAATGAAACAACAGAAAACATGATAATTTTTGTATTGTATCATTTGTTTTACAATCTCCAGTATGCCAGAACTGGAGATAGATTGATTATATCAATTTCGGCCGTTATTCGTTCAGACCATTTTCGTAGTCACATTCATTAATAGTACAGAGCTTGCACGACATCGATTTTAAAATCAATCGATCGAAGTGTAGTTGGCGCCTATTCAGCTACGTCAGTAATTATCCGAGTAGAATACTTAATAATCTAACTGGCAATGAGCCGGTTATAGATCGTTTAGTTTCAAGAATTGTCGTCCAATCGAATGCCGGTCAAGATACAAGTGAATACCGATTTCAGGTACCTATGACTCCGATCGAATGATTTTAAAATAGATAAGTAGTAAATCTGGCTACGGATGCAAAGTAATTTATATTTTTATTTATCTTTAAAGTGAAACGTACAGCAGTATTGGTGTACCCAGACTCTGTCCCTAGCGATATTATTGTGAAGGTTTCAATCGCACATTGTGATAGCCCCATGAAAAGGCTGTCTCTGGGCTCTGTCCCTAACTTAGGGTGATTTTCTACCTATAATGTGCTAGGAAGCTAGACAGTGCGAAAGAAAAATGTCTACCAATATTTAATGTAGCATTCGGTTCTTAGCGACCGTGACATGCGACCGCCACCCACGACCGCAACCGGTGCCTTACTGTAAGGTCACGCGTTGCTGCGGTCCCTAGGACCGGATTGCTACCGACACCTCGTTTTTCTAGCTCGATGCGACAAAAAAGTGAGAGATGTGTGCAAGAGGTGCGAGCGACAAATATATTCAAAGGATTTGAACGAGGGATGAGAGCGGAAAGTCTAAAGAAAAGAGTTTTCTGTTCTATAAGTACATTTTTTGCTCTAAAATCAAAATGCCAAAATCAATAGGTTTATATTGATTTGGCACACACAGTTACAAACAAGTAGATATGTCGAAACTTAAGGTTTAAAAAAATGCAAATAGTATCAAAACGCTTATGCATGACGTTGTATAGAAACTATGCATCTTTGCACACCACTTATCTACACACAGCTTCGCTACACATCCTCGCATCGCTCACAGCTTTCTAGCAAATCTTTGGTGAACAAGCACCCTTATACTACGCTCTTATTGAAATTATGTTTTATAGGCCAGAATTTATAGCAGTCGCTGTAAGATATTCGAAAAGATAATATTCGAGAATATTTTCCGTTGTAATTTAAAAATATCGACTTGGGTAGCAATAACTTTCGGAATTTAGTTTTCATAAATAATGTTTTATTATAAGACGGTCAAACTAAAGACATTCCTACTAAAAAAAACTATTTCTGTGAAAAAAATAATAAGAGTTTTATGAGTCGTAAGAAATAGGCGTAGTTAGGCTAATTCTAAGAATGTAGTTCCTTTGTAAATTTGATACTTATTATTTAATCAACGGCAAGTACTTTAATTTTGATTCTAGTCGACCACTAAATATAATTATAATATGAAAATGAGTGCTTATTCCTTCATAATATCATAAAATATTGAGGTTTGTATTTTACCTACATTTTCATAATATGTATTTCTACGTTTATTGGCACTAATTTTCAAAATTAAAGTCATTATATAAAATATTTATTAGTTGATTTTTGGAAGTTGGGTACTTTACTTTATGGTTTTAAGTTTTAAATTCTGATACAAAATCTCTATAGGAATGACAAAATACCCATAATGACTCAATCTACGTATTGGTTTGGGATCACCAAATTAAGTATAAGTACCCTGTACCTAAGCAGTTATAACTTGACCCTACCCAAAAAAAGAATGTTTGATTTTTGGATAAAAAAACTTAAGCCCGAATTAAAAACCTTAATATCATGGAAATTGAAAAGATGGGTGAAATGAGGGTATAGTGGGGTGCACATTATACGTCCGCGTACCCCTTCAGAGCGTATTAACGTTATGTTATGGGATGGTGTTAACACTAAACAGACAAGCTCTCCCATAAAATGTGTTATCTATTATTATTACAGAGTTACGTGACCCATTTCTGAAGCTCTCTACCTGATTTTCATCATGTTTAATGAGATTACTAAGAATAATGACTTTATCAAGCTAAAAAAACATCAAATATTAACAAAATTCGACAAAGATATCTGTATGTATATATAAAAGGAATAATAGACTGACAGATATATCAGTACATGGCCGAAAATACTGGGACTAAGAGTGTGAAATTTTGCTGAAGGTTTACTTTAATGACATCGGCGAGCACTGAGAGAAAATTTACCAAAATTTACCCTCTAAAGGGATGAAACAGGGATCTCAAGTTTGTATAGAGAAACCTACTTTCATGCGACGGAAGCCGCTGGCAGAAGCTAGTCCCTAAATAAAATACCAAAAATACCCTCATATTGAAAACCTTCTCCTTTTTTTAAAGTCGGTTAAATAAGCACGTAAAAGGGTAAAAGATAAAGTAATAACAACTGTTTTACAAGATCTCTTTATGTTTTAATCACATCAGAAGATGTTTATTGGGGTACAGAGGCTTAAAGTGTCGTGTCATATTAAAACCTTCGTAGCCACTCGAAAGGGGCTCTACAAGTGGTCGCTTTACCTACCAAGCTCACGCACTCTTGATTACTACATAATGTAAAAAGCATGAGCGTTTCCCTGGTGAGAGAATCGCGTTAATATTTAATTCAGTACTTCGAATTTTTATTAGCCGTGTGTGAATTGTTGCACGGGCTACTGGTGTGTACGAGTGTGTTGTAACACGATTAGGTATTTGACTGATTTGAGGAGTGGACAACTGATTTTTTTTTTGGTCATCAAAATGACTTCTCCCGCTCTGAGCAGACGTGATTAGACTGATTTGAGGAGTGGTGCCCAAAAGATTTTTTTTGGTCATCAAAATTACTTATCTATTGCTCTGGGCGGAGCGGGTGGGCGTGTCAGACTTCAATTGACTAAAACCCTTCTTCCGAACCTTCAAGTTAAGAGTGAATATGTTTCTTCTAGGCAAATGTACTCAATCGTCGGCCACATTATCGCTTACCATCAGGTGAGACAGTAGTCAAACGCGAGCCTATGCATTAAAAAATCCAGTCTTGTTCCTTCTTTGCCTTAATTCCAGGGTCCCGGGGTTCTCTTTCATCAACCCAGGGTCCAGTCGGCTTCGACTTTGTCGGTCCCCTGTCGTTACGGCTAAGTCATAATAGATCTATATTAAGCTGAAAAATCAATAACTTCCTGGAAGACGTCATAGATTTTTATCATACTATAGTGGACTATAAGATGAAACGTGTGGGTGTGTCAGAATTCAACTAACTAGAACCACATCTGCATTATTTGTAAAAAATAATCCACATTTATGCAAGAAATATGTATCGTAAAGGAAACTCCCACGTGTTGTCCTCAATATACTAATGGCATAGATTGCCTTGTGAAGTGTAAAAGTTCTCTAATGAGGAAAAGCTTCTTAGATATTGCATCGCAAATATATTATGATAATATACTCGATAAAGTAAAACGTATGCCAATACTGAAGTTTAAAAAAAGCGCTTGATGCTAGCTTGCTAGGCATTTTTTATGTGGTATATCATCAGAATGACTTCTCCCATTCTGGAGCGGAGCAGGGGGATGTATCAGACTTTTACTGACTAAAACCCACTCCTTTGTAAGTTTCGTTCGTCCCAGGGTTCTCTTTCGTACAACCCAGGGCCCCAGTAGGCTTCGACCCGGCTGGGCTTCCTTTAGGCGCGCGTGGAACAATACACTTCGTCGACGACTTGGACTCGGTCTGAACGATTACCGGAAGGCCGGACGGCGAGCTACCCATTACTCGTCGTCCACAAGTCCGTGCCTACGGTGGCTAGAAATCAGCTATTCTGTGCTATCATTATTACATCGCAGAATGCAGGCGACCATCCGCCATTTCATCTCACTCCAATCCATGGCTTAAGCAAGGACCCAGCGCGAGAGGTCATCACCACCGATCGCCTCAAGGAGGACATGACGGTGCTCCGCCCAGCGGGGCACACCTCCACCACATGGACTACCCGTCTACGTCCACACAGAGGCGAAACCCGGGCCTTTCTATTGTTCAGTGAGGACTTGCATAATTTAGAAGGTGAAGATACTGTGGCACTTCTTCACTCGTCAGTTTTCAAAGACGACCTTCACCATGATTATGGAATGCCCACTGGTAACGGCGCTGACTTAAGAGTGGGTCATGCCCAGTCACCTGAATTACTTTATGTAAGTAATTTATTACATCATCAATACTCTCATACCTACTTATGAAGGATAATATTGTGAGGCCTATATGTTCTAGAACTAAAAGTCCATATAAATGTAATATCTGGCGCATTCTTTCTTTTAGAGAGGATAGCTGAGTCCCAACAGTGGGAATATTGTAACACAGATTATGATTATGCTTAACTGATTTTGTTCACGTTAACTTTTCAAACAATTAAAGCTAAGCGTTGTAGAAATTAAACTTAATTCAATTACATAAGCGAGATAGTATATTATAATTTCAACTACCGTTAAATTATTAAACCGATGTTGTAGGCTCGTTAGCGTCGATAATATTCTCGTGTAATTGTGAAATACACCGTCGTGGCGTTCATATTATCCTACATCAGATCCTCTCCGATAACCGAGTTAGGTTGCAACACGAGCGCCGATGGAGTTATAATAATGTCTGCTGCTCATGAACAATGCAAATCCTGGACGGAGGTACAAATTTGGTCCAACAGAATATCGAGTTAATTTCCCAGAACATCACACTAACATGCATGTTTGTTACTTATTCACGCTCCAACGACTTAATGGATTTCGACGAAGTTAGCTTATACCTTGAATCCTTTTTTTACTCCAGTTGCTCGTTAATACCATTCATATAACTCTTAAAGCAATTTATTATGTCCCTAAGAAGATAATGTAGTATATTGGCGATCTCTGGGGAATAATGATATTTGAA
Organism: Mythimna separata; assembly: GCA_030763345.1. Taxonomy (NCBI): domain Eukaryota; kingdom Metazoa; phylum Arthropoda; class Insecta; order Lepidoptera; family Noctuidae; genus Mythimna; species Mythimna separata. The sequence goes on along the minus strand of CM061167.1, from coordinate 10,303,603 downwards.
TTTGGATTGTAAAACAATATTAATTTGGAAAAAATCCATTTGTTTCAAATCTCAAAACATGTCGAGCGATAGTTAAGACTAACTTTAATTGGGCCTTATATTCCTTTAATATATAATTCGATTTAGTAAATTATCTTTAAATTATCTCACAGATGGTTTGAAAGTAGATCCCTTGCGATGCTCGGGAGTTAATTATATAAATCTCTCTCTAGCGTTCGGAATTAAAACGTCCTTCGTTTCATGCGGAATTCAACAAGCCGACCGCGACTTAAATCCACTGATTTATCCTTTAGTCACATAATCTACTAATTTATTACGCAGTTTAATTGTCTTCGAGTACATTCCGGCTCCATTATCAGATCAATTCGACGGTACCATAAAGGGAAGGTGCAACAATGCTTGTATCGTTTACGATAATGATGTGTTTGTTATATACTCGTATGTATGCTTCTATTCACTCGAGTGCCTTGAATAACCTTGCCGGAGGAGGTGAACCATTCAAAAGGACTTAGTTTTGCATTTAAATAAATAATGTCTAAAAGGATTCCGTGGATTCTTTGTTTTAATGGAAAATAATAAATCTCGTGTTAATTATTTTCTCGTCAACGATTTGGGTTTGAGAAAATTGTTTTTCATTAAACTATTCGAAGATAATTAAGTGTTGTTACCAGACTTTCTTAGAACTAATGAAGCCAACTATTGAATCTCAGTTGACATTTATAGGCAAGTGAGTGACTGAATAATTGAAAAGACAGTCGGCCACCGTTTGTTATGATATTTACTTCGAGGTTATGTAGAATATAATATATGTTCCACAACTTTTTTACACAACGCCATCTAGTCTAAGCAGAGCTTGTGTTATGGGTACAAGACAACTGATAAACATACTTATATATTTCTAAATACATACATATTATAGATAAATTACACCCAGACACAGAACAAATGGTCATGCTCATCACAAAAACATTTGTCCTGGGTGGGAATCGAACCCACGCCCTCCGGCATAGCAGTCAGGGCCACTAACCACTAGACCAACAGGCCAGTCAGAATGTTACACAGGCAATATTTTGTTCACAGAAAGACAACACGCTGTCTACATTTAACGTAATTATGACACGGTTTGTTCAACCCGTTCTGATTGAACAAATATTATTGCAAAGGTTTCCTCGTAACAATCAAATTCAACCCCTTCTTCCGAGAACAAAGTTGATTTTTTATTTAATTTTTCAACTTGACATTATACGGGCTGCACATTCATTCACGGTGGGGTGAATGAAAGTAGGAACTTCTGTGAAATTACTAGTTACGTATTCGCCTATTTCTATGAAACCGTTGAAGGCCTAGTTTTGATTCTATCTAGGTCCTCATGAAAGGGCCAGTCCATCTAGTAGGTAGTCCCAGATTCAATGGAATTTGAATGAAAAATCAGGTGATATTTAACCCATGTCAATCTCACATGTGTGAGAAGTGACGTGGAAGAAAAGGGAGTTAGTGATAGCGTGACGAGTCACAGGATAGTATGGAAGAAAAAAACGTGTTGCGCCGACCCCAAATAAAAGGGATAAGGGCAGGAATATGATGATGATGTCAATCTCACATATTTTGTATTTTGGACAGTTTTTACTACTGATAGAATATTACTTTGTCAAATCTAGTGTCGGCAGAAACACTGCATCATTTCGAATTAGTCTCAGATAAGCATGGGATATATACTCTTACGTGTAAAAATTCTAATTAAAAACAAAAAGAAAATAGTAATGTAATGCAACGCGCTAATTACACTAGGATAGCACATAGGATACTTTTTGTACCAGGAGTACCTATGTCCCCTTGGGACAATTTTCTACTTTCACGCGGGTGAAGCTGCTAGAAGCAGCAATATTACAAAGTGATAGTAATGTTATAGGTAAAGGCAAAAAAAAATTAAGAATATGTGTGTCTATACGTCTGTTTCCCCTTTGCATACAAACAGCTGAACAGATTTGTATGAAATTTGGCACACAGGTAGACCATGTCCATAAATTGCTCGTTGATCTCTGGAGCATCGTATTTTTCTACTTTACCGTGTGCTAAGTTGTTGGCAATAACAATTAAATTGCAGTTTCATTCGAACGAAACTAAAATTTACAGTAAAACGTTTTCAGCGGCCTGCGATGGCTCAGTATATCATTTTTTGACGAAGACACACAGTATTTTAGTGTCTACAACTTGAATATCGGAAATATGAATAAAAAATTATGCAAATGAAGTTTTTGCCTATCGTGTTTGGCCGAAATGAAAAATAAGTGTATACCCCTGCATCGACGTTCGTCGCCGCCGGCAGACAGCGGCCGACTGGCCTGAGATGACCGTTAGACAACGTGCATCATGCATTTCTGCAGATAGTATACGAAATACGTTCGAAATTTAAAGTAAAACCCGTTTCATAAGTTAGTGTATCGGAACAGTCTGAATGCAAACGAAGTAAAAAGTAAAATGAATGTGCATTTTCTTTTGTACACTAGACGTGTTACAAGCATTTACAGAGATCCTTAGAGTTAGTGGTTTGTGGCTTGGAAAGCCTGAAGGTAGAACTATTTAATTGGAATGCAATATTTTTTAAATTAGACAAAGGGTTTTATTTGAGGTAGGAAGTCATCTCATTACTTGCCCCACTCTAGGGCGGAGTTCGAAAGCGTGTCAGACTTTTACTGACTAAATCCACATTATAATTCTCTTTCAGAAGTGAACCCATGGGAATAGTTGGCTTGTTTTTACGCGTACATAGGACACCACGCTCCGTTGACGACTTGGGTTCGGCCTGGACAGTTACCGAACGGCCGAAGGTGAGCTGCTCATTGCTCATCGTCCGCAAACCCAATTTTAAGAATGTGAGTGTGTATGTTTGTTACTTTTTCATATTCGAACGACTGATCGACTTTTAATGAAACTAACACGCGTAGACTAGGCTTTTTATCTCGAGAGTATGAGTGAAATGTGTCTCTTGGGACAATTTTCTACAATGACGCGAATGAAGCCGCTAGCAGCAACTAATATAAGATATTATCAAGCACCTCTAACAAAGACAGCTGTCTTTCCTTTCTATGGGTGAAGGTTAAACTCAAGAAAATGTAGTCTTCATTTTCTGAACGTAACCTTCCCCATAATAATTATGTTACAAAGTAGAACGTAGTGCAAAAGCATTTTTCCATAGAACAAGATGGGTAATTGTTTAACTACCTAACTCGTTGTGTGCTTAAGTATACTTAGTTTGCAAGATACGAGTATATTTTAAGTATATTATATTCAGTTTACCGGCAGTGTTTCAGACAGTTTACCCATTTCCAGTGATGTGGGATGTGGATAATTTTATTCAGGTAAAATAACACAATCATTATTATTTTGATAATTATTGTTTTCGGATATGAAGATGGAATGGAGGTGAAGATATAATATTTTTCTCTTACTGGAGGTAATTGCCCGCAATGGCCGAGGACTTTTAGGGTTTGGAAAAAGGAGAGGGAGGCTTTTGCCCGACAGTGGAATATAATGGACTAGTTAGCAGTTATTATTATTTTCTCAGCTTTTGGTTGGCTTCAATCACATTTATGAGCCAAGCCTAGTATATTAAATAAAGTGTAAAATTTTAATGTTTCTTGTGATGGGGTCCTGCGTCATTTTCTTTTATCTGCGTGAACTTTCTAACAATTTTACAGATACACTATACTAGCTAGTATTTGATGCGTTTGTTTCAAATATTTTGGAGATACTAAGTACAACCAATTGATTTATGAAGCAGTTGAGTGTGGGAGCTTTCGTTACACGTAACGGGAGCCTACTTCATAATATTCAATGAGTTCTTTCCACATATCTGTTATCATTTTGTAGAAACTAACTGTCTAGTATGATTACTTAAAATTATAACGAAATTCTGCCGTAAATAAAAAATATACTTTTAATCTAAAGGTAGCATTCCGTTCTTAGTGACAACGACGCGCGACCGCGACCACGAACCGCGACCGCGATCACGACCGGGTCACGCGACCCACTGCCTAGTATTGATTTGCGAACCAGGCGACTGCGATCCATACTACAGTGGGCCATGCGATCCGGGTGCGGTCGCGGGTCGCGGTCATATGTCGCGTACACTTAGAACGGAATGCTACTTTTAGGTGCCGCTCGCGGTCACAGGTTGCGGACGCGGTCGCGGGTTGCGGTTGCGTATCGCGGTCGCTAAAAACTGAACGCTACCTTTAGATACTATATCAATAAAATCTATTTAAAGTATTATCCAAATCACAAAACATTTTCATCCTCATTCATTTGAGATAAGCTCACAACGAAAACTCCTGATCAAATAAAAAACGTGCGTGATAAAAGTCAAATAAGTGATTAATTTTAAATCAGCGATAGGCTTTTGACTACCCTCCCGTACCAAAGAGCTCATCAAGACAAGTACAACGAGCCCAAACACGATGGGTTTACGACAAGTCTTCTAAGAGTTCCCTACTAGTCCCTATTCACTAAATCAGCATACCCTCATCTCAACTGTAAACCAATTCAGCTCACAAAATAAATTAAACGAGCGGAAACTGATGGATGCAACAGTTACGTCATTCCGCAAAGTACAGTGAGCGACAGAAATGAAACGGTGTTACGGCGCTGAATACGAGTATGTTTCAATAAGAATTTTTCAATAAATTGATTTTCTACAAAACCTTCGTTCTCGCCTTTTTCCTATTTTATTTGGGGCCGGGGATTTTTTTTTATATCAGTCTTGGCTCCCGTTATGCTATAGGTACTATACTAACTCCTTTTTCTTTCATATCACTCTTCATACAATATTCCTACTCGTAGATTTTTTTCTAATACATCTATCTTTTTTATTATAAAACGTAATAAAGAAAAATACAAGTCAAAGTTTTTTTGCATTTTTTTTTCTTTTATCTTGGCACCCGTCATGCTTATACAATACACTCCTTTTTCTTTCATATCACTCTTCATACAATCCTACTCAGATTTTTTTTTCTTACAATAAATCTATCTTTTTCCTATAAAACAGAATAAAGAAAAATACAAGTCAAAGTTTTTTTTTATCAACTTTCCTTGTTCGAGTGTCAGGCCCAATTAAAATGATTGAAAATCGACTTGCAAATGAATTTCATGCAGCAGTCCTGAACGAGTTACGCGAAATAAATTAAACCTTATGAAAGCTTCCAAAATATTACAACTGTTGCTTCAGAAGATATTTTTTTATAAAAAAAAAATGGAGCTTCAGAATTTATTTATTTATTTCAAGTAGTGTGAATTCACGCTCAATTGATTTTATTTCATACTAACTTAATACCTATCAACGTAATTTTTCATAGGCTCATCTCCTACTTCATAGGATTTCTACCAATGCCATCGGGAAAAGCAAGCGTAATGCTTGCAATGTCTTTAAGTTTCTGTTACCGATGGCGCACATGTAAAAGTGGTAAAAAATGTAATATGCCTATGATAACCTTCGACAGAATTTATAAAATCAATCCAGTAATTAGTGAGTATTTTCTCTATTATTAAAATTTTTTTTTTAACTTTTTATATTATAATATTAGTATCAATAAATTAATTTGGTATTATAATAATAATACCAAATTATCCATAAGTATGTAGATACATGTATGTAATCTTACTCAAACGTCCTTAAAATTCAGTTTCTGAATGCCGATGTATTGTCAATACTTCCGTCTAAACCGGTATTACTCGTACGTCACATAAGATAAGAAGCTACCCTGCTACGGACCCTGATCTTACTAAAATTCCAACCCCCTGCTTCTTTTGTACCGAAAGCTAGAAATCTAACTTGGATCCCAATCAAACAATTGATTCATGAAACTGGGTTAATTTTTATTTTTTTACTTCATGTAATTAAATTTCAATAATTTTAGTTAATTAATTTCCATTTTAAAATATAATTAGAATGTTGTACATGTTGTTTCTAAAACATACTTCAAAACTCTATCTCGCAATTTCAGTTTTTTATTGAATCTTTTCTACTCAGTAGAGTACTTTTTTCAAACCGAACCTATATTATTCTACCCTTTGATTAACCCAAGCTTTATCTCTGAAAATTCAATCTAAAATTTTAATTAAGGATTTTTTATTACTTGGATACTAAAATCTCTTCATTTTCATACGTATATTATAAATATGAAAGTAATTCTATCTGTTGTGCTTACACGGTTAAGTTGCTGAACCGATTTTGATGAAATTTGGTATCGAACGGGAGCTTTTTAAGCTCCACAAGAAGGTGGAGAACGTAGGCTACTTTTTATCTGCTTCGTCCTCTCGTCAGCAATAACGCGAACGAAATTACGGGAAAATGCTGACAAATAATAAAAACGAATTTTCCTTAAAAAATTGCCGAGAAAATAAAAATTCTGAACACCCGACATCTTCGCGATTTTAAGAAAACATTTTCTAAAAATCACGAAGATGTCGGTCGAAGCTTATACTTGTCTGTCCAAAAAGACGCGAATACCTGACTGAATGAAAATAAAATACATTCTTAAAAAAAAAATGAAATGGTCATTCAAAAGAACGGTAACGAGGGTAGAACTGGAGCCCCGAACGCCCTCAGAAATCGATCCCTTGACCTGCCCGCTCCCGCGAACCGTCTATGTGCACCGCTGAGCTGACTATAAATCCAGATTAGTTACGAGTATATAATTGATACTTTCACCAGGGAATAAAAATAAGAAATAGCTAGAACACTATTTCTTATACAAGTTCTTTAGAAAGCAATTTTCGGCTTCGAACCGTAAAGACGCCTAAATTTTACGACCCGCCAAAGTAGTCGTGGTGTCGTTTACTGTAGGCGATCCTAGGCTAAGATTATACCCTAAATGAAACAATCTCTAAAATTTACTCAAAATGTTTCTATCGTTTTAAGCGGATACGATTATATTTTGAGATAAATTCATTTTCTCTTTATTTAATCATTGAGGTGTTTTAAAGTAAATAATATTTCGAACAGGCTGCTTAATGCGATTTATTTTTCCGATGATTGGACCGTTATACGAGAAATGTAACAACTCTATCATGTCTTTTAACGACCCTACAACAATAAAATGAAGATACCCGTCTACTAAATTACCTATATATTATATGTTTTATCGGACAAACTATATAATAATAATCAAAACGGGCTTTAAAAACTTGTGACGAATGCAATTCGTAAGATGAAATGAGTTCACGTCGTTTAAACTTATGCTCAGGTGCTATCGTAATAAAATATTGGAGGCCAAATTGTTCTGCCAAAGTAGGACAAATAGTCACAATTTTAAAATAAAATATGGATAATGTCTGTACAGAAAATTACGATACCGAAAACCAAAATTTTATTGAGTTAGCTCGTAAATTAATAAAATTGCTTTTACCTCCGTCCCGAAACCCTAAATAATTTTTAAACGTAATCCTGAGTTAAAATATAATTTTTAGAACAATAAAAATATTTTATTTTGAAGGAATAGCTTTAAAAACACGTTTAAAAAAATATTTGTCCATGCGGTTTTGAATAAAACCAACTGTAGATTCTGGCAGAAAGTGGATCCGTCTCGAAGTCGGGCCGCTGCGCCCTGCTGAAAGTGAACTTAACTATGTACTTATCTGTAGGCCGGAGAGCTCGCGGCTCGCGAGGTGTGAATCGGCCGTTTAGGGCGCGAGGAACCTAGCAGCGTAAGGTGACGGCCCTCCTGAAATAAAATGGCGCGGGGAGATCCAAAAATCGTAAAGTGCTTACCTGAAGTTTGTGGCTGCTGGGAGTCAGTTCCGACGCCGGAATATTTTTTAACAACTTTGGTGATAGTTGAAAACAGTTTGAAGCTTGTTCTTTAACTGTTGGGTATAACTACATGGCGCGACGAGCGCGCCTGTTCGCGGAGTCGGAGGGCGGCTTGGGGCGTGTTGCCACGAAGCCGTTCTGTGCGACAGTGAGCGGACTACGGGCCCGAACGCCGCTACCCCCGCGCCACACCTCGCCCTCGACGTGGCTACCTTTCTTGCGCCTTTTCCCCCAAACCAACTCCGAAGGATTAAAAAAAAAAACGATTTAAATATTTTTATTTTGGGCCAAAATAAATTTTAGGCGTAGGGGGCATTAAAATTACGAAATTTTGAATTTTTAGATCATTGAAAACACAATGAAATGGAATAAAGTACTGCTTTTTTTGTACATACACATGCGTTTATCCCATACAAAAGCGCGCGTAGTAAAATTAATAAAATGTGAGGTGCAATCTGTAGAGTTATAGATTTTTCCAAATTTTCCAAAGGCTAGGCGTTTAATCGGCTAGACCGCGCGGCATCACAAAGAACTCGCGCCGACATTCCAGGTGAACAGTCCACATAAATAATAAGTTTTGTTGCGCGGATCACTCTCGCCGACGGACGGGTGCTTAAGCGCGCCGGAGGAATCATGTTTCAACATCTCTCTTCCTCTCATCTTCATTAAGTATGCGTACCACTAAGTGGAACTCCCGGCTAAATTTTGTATTTACCGATTGCCATACCAAGTGCGAATCTCTACTTATAATCTACTTATTCTATCGTCACTTTTCAGGTAACATTTAGATAGTCAACCGTGAGCCCACCCAAAAATAAAGTACCTACATACATTTGGGTCAGGATAAAAAGGTTTGACATAAAAATATTGACTTCGTATATAGACAGTTGTAATCAGCTTATTAGGCTCCATTTGTCAGCGGGGATGCTACTCAAATTGTGATCATTATTTTATGAATCTTTTTCTCCGCAAACCTTTCTTTTCACAACAGATGTAAACGTCTATGGATGAATTGTCGGGGTACTGCCATAAACAGCCCGGGGGAAAATAAATTGATTGACAAGAGTATGCTTTACTTTATTTATTACGATCTGCAGCCGGCGGCTTCGCTCGCATGACAGTAGAAAATTATCCCAAGGGAACGTACTCTCGGGATATAACGTATCCTATATGCTGTTCTAGGAAATCTATTCATTCATTCGAGTGTGAAGAAGTAGGAAACATACACAAAACACTCTCAAACTTTTACCTATATTATATTAATGTGATGCGTATGTTTTTCTAGACTCTGTTCAGGGTGGAGGTGGTATGGGATTGTTTAAAGTTTTCTTCTATAAAATCCAAGGATAATCCTGAACACGAAGCTATGCTTTTTAAATCATTATCTGAACCAAAAATTTCTATTTACATACACTCGTAAAAAATCCGCTCTGGAAATGACGATCCGGTTACAAAAATTAAGAGACAGATTAAAAAGCTAATTAAAGGAAACAAAACAAAAATGTACATTTACTTTTTTAGCTGTAGGTATTGCCTGTAGGAATTCGTAAACACCAATATGTAGAGGCAATGGGCAGTTTAAATGGTACAATAGACCAAAAGCCATCAAAGCTATTGTCGGCATTCTGAACCTTTTTCATTTGGAATGTCGGTAGTGAACCGAAAAACTCAGCATTCGACGGTCTACCACATAGGACAGCGGACCTGGCAAAGGTCGCGTGTAACTAACAGTTCTACGTACCAGCATTTACTTGTTCATCGGGTAACTTTAACTGAGAAATTTAAAGAAAAATAAACAAGTGCAAACGAATACGCGCGGTGCGGTGTTATTGCAACTCGGTCAGAATGTAAACTATCTTGCGTTCTTATAATCTACTGATAAATCGTGAATTGAACAAATCAAAAATTGATTTAAATTAAATCTGTAATATTTTTTTAAATGTAGGTAATATAAACAAAATATGCTTGACTGTGATCCCACCTGATGGTAAGCAGTGATGCAATTGTTGATGGTAATATAAAAAGATAAGTCCTGACTCACTAGACTCATCCACGTCCAGTCCCAACCCTTAAATTTAAACCGCTGAATTTTTTTACACACCGATTCCTTCTAAGATGCGTGCAGTGAAATAGAAAATATTTCTATAACTAACCTCTCAGGTGTATGAAACAGAGGACAAAAGTTTATATGAAGAAATCTAGGTTTATTCGGGTGAAGTCGCTAGCAGAAACTAGTCGAATTATAATCTTCTCGTTTTGTTTCGACAAATTGTGAACTGCTATGAAATAGCGACGAGCTGAAAATGGAAAATATTAATGTTAACAAAATCGTCTGTAATAGAGACGGCCCAGGTGTCCTTGGGCTCTTTTTTTTACGTGGATATTCATCAAATGTGTTGAGGAGCTCGTGGCTAGATAATAACCGCCGCACAGGTCGATCTTCAAGGTTAAGCAATGCTTGCCGAGGTTGATCTGTGTATGGGTGACCATCTTAACATAACGAGTTTCCTCTATGCCTCGAAAAGCACGTTAAGCCGTAGGTCCCGGCTGACATTTGTAGATCTTTGGCAGTCGTTACGGATAGTCAGAAGCCAGTAAATCTGACTCCAGTCTTGCCATGAAGTACCGTGTTACCCCAGTTAATGGATTGTGGAGGTCTGGTAGGCCGCCGCTCTTCGTGAAATACTGGTATTCAGCTAAAATCCGGCTTGACTGGAAGCCGACCCCATTAAAGTTGGGAAAAGGCTAGGCAGATGATGATGATTCATCAAATGTGTTCTCGACCCGTTCTAGAAAGAGCTTACGTGAGCTACTTCTAGTATTAGAATTTCACTGACTAAAACTCCTGTCACCATCATTAAACTTTTGCGAAAAATCCTGCGGTCCTGTGTCCGTGATCTATAGACACAGCTATTAGCGAAATTAAATAAAGTGTCGCTTTATATCTCCCTCGTAAACTAAGCCGCGGCCGTCAACTAGTTACTATAAAAGATCAGGTAGAAAAACGTTGTGTCATAAAAATAAACGTTTCTTTTTTCCCGTTTCGTTTGCTCTGATCCCTGAAAGTTTTTATTAAATGAATAAAAGCTGCGTCTGTATTTTAAAACGGAATAGTCTTAAGTTTGTCGAACTCGTCATTGGGGTGTGATAAAGCAAGGGAGAGCAGTGGTGGCCCAGTGGTGACCAACTGGCAAGTTGTGGGTCGCGGGTTCAAACCCAGTCGCGAATTACTTTGTAGAATTTATTTCATCATCATCATCATCTCAGCCGAAAGACGTCCACTGCTGGACATAGGCCGCATCATCACCGCTGCTCTCAAAACGGTGAAGGAAGGGAAGAGAAAGGAAGGGTTTTGGCCTCCCTGCAAGCCAGGGACACATAGTCCACCCCATTCCTGTATACGGTTTGTTGTTAATTTAATTTTGGAATTTTTATTTTTATTTTTTTTATTGTGCTATTGCTTTTATTTTCCTGATAACCCAAGTCTTGTCTCAATTGTATTCTGTTTTTCGTTTAGTTTTGCAATTGTAAACTTGTAATCTGGCACCTGTGTTGCAAATGTTGTGTTTACCCGTAATTGGCACATATATTAGAACAGAACCGACGATTATGTTTAAAAATGTATATATATGTGCTGTTGGTAATCCTAATAAATAAATAAAAAATAAAAGGAAAACATCGTGATAAAGCCGGTATGTCATAGAATCAAAAATCGAAGACATCTGACATCCACCAAGCCGGTCTTAGATCTCCTCTCTGAGAGCGGGAATCTAAGACCCAATAGTGGGAACATTACAAGGCCGATAATGCTAATGTTAATGTGCAACAAAGAGTGAAAGTGCTTAGTATTTGTACACCACATCAGTAACAGGACAGTAAGCCGAACAAACCAAGTCTCTGACAGGCTTTTTACCACGGCACGTTCCGCTAAAATTTCTTGGAAAACTCATAATGTCACAACTAGCTATAGGATGGGCTTCCAATCTAACCGTACACGGTATTATTACTCCGTTTATTTATTGTTGAACATAACATCTTTAAAAAAAAACTTATAATAAAACATTTCATCATCTGCCTAGCCTTTTCCCAACTTTATTGGCGTCGGCTTCCAGTCAAGCCGGATTTAGCTGAATACCAGTATTTTACGAGGAGCGGCTGCCTACCAGACCTCCACAACCCATTAACTGGGGTAACACGGTACTTCATGGCAAGACTGGAGACTATAAAAAAAAAACATTTAAAAATATAAAAAATAGTTGTCCGCCAGTGTTGGGAGTTCGGTCTAAGCTCCCAGTGGTTAGGGCTCCAGAGGCAGGAACCTTCTCACAATGCGAGCCGTATCGTACTGCCCGTTATACTTATGTTTACTTATTATTGAAAAATATATAAATTAACATATGATTTATAATTTTATATATTTCAATACAAACTATTAAAAAAACCGGGCAAGTGCGAGTCAGACTCGCGCACCGAGGGTTCCGTACCAATTTACCTATGACAACAGTTCAATTCTCGAATGGAGTATTAAAGATTTTAAAAAATCTTGTGACGTTACTACAAATTTTCAGTTTTGAGACTTTACGCTATATTTATGCTATAATACCTTGCTTCGAGCCAAATTTCAAGATTATAGGTCAACGGAAAGTACCCTATGAATTTTGATTCCTTTGGCCGTGTCGAAATGTACGTTTTTGGCAACATAAACGAGCGTATCTTTTTTTCCCGTCAACTCACAAGTTTGATTTTTGCACAGTTTGAAGGGACTGTAGACTTAAGTATATAGTTTTAATTTCAACTTAATACCTTTACGCGTTCCCGAGTTAAAGGGTCTTGACAAACAGACAGACAGACGGACAACAAAGTGATCCTTAAAGGGTTCTGTTTTTTTCCTTTTGAGGTACGGAACCCTTAAAACATTTTAAAATACAAAAAAACAGTATCCCAGTGTTGGGAACAGGGTCCAAGCTACTGGCAATTAGGACTCTAGAGAAAGAAACTTCCTAAGGCCTCTTATACACTACCCGTTTTTGTGCACAGTATGGCGAACGCGCCGTACGGTTAATAAAACGTACCGTGTACTAGAGGCCATAGACTGCGATACAATACTGACTAAACACCGTGGTGGCGCCGTGCCGTAGCGCCCCTGTTTATGTCAACAAGCGTCCCTAGTGATTCGTACAAAACTCTCACCGTGTCTACGTGCGGTGAATTAACCGTGGCTACGCACGACATAAAACGTGCCGTGTACAAGAAGTTTCACAATAAGAGCCTATTATAAAGCTTGAATTATTAAGGCATTCGTTTTTGCCAGTGGTTTTGGTGGCGTGAATATCAAAACTTATCCCACGGGGCGCGCTCGTCATCTCTCTAGCCGTTTCCCCAACTAGCTTGTGGTCGGCTTTCAGTCTAAGCGGATGCGGCTGAATACCAGTGAATACCCGTGCTTTACATAGGGTGACTGCATATCAGACCTCAACAGCTTACTTGCTAGAATAGATTTATTTTTATTAGGGACAGACTCAGTACGGGAGTCTGCCGTTTTGCCGAAAACAATTTGCCAAATTTTCATTACCCAAAGCAATTTTCGAAACCTTTTATTTTACCAATGCAATATTTGGAATAATTTTAGTTCGAAAATTTTCATTTGGTCAAATTTTTACTTCGGCAGAATATTACCTAGAATAATGTCATTAAGGCATTTGGTCTTTAATCAAATGATTTATTACGGCAAAAAATCTTAAGACAACAAACATTTGGTCAAATTAAATGTTATGAAAAAAAAATAAAGACGGTTACAAACGACGAATGAAAAACGGAACTGCTACCAGAACTGTAGGTTAGGTTAGGTTAGAGTAGTGACCAAACAACGCAAGAAGCATATTTTTGTATACAAAGCAAGAAACTCAAAACTGAAGATACCAAATATTTGGCTAATTTTATTTTGGGTAAAATATTTTATCCCTACTGAAATATTTGACTACATAAAAATTGGTAAAAGAACTAGTTGGTAAGCAAATTATTGCCGTTAACTTGCCAAACTTAAGGTTTGCGTACCTAACACTTATTTGTGAAGAGTTTATTTGCTAAGTAACAATTTGGCAAATGAAATTATGCGAAAAATTGTTTGGGAAGTGATAATTTGGTAATTTTTTTTTTTTTGGTAAAATAATGGAGCTCTCACACACTGGGCACTCAGCACAATGACTACTAACACAGAAAAAAAAACAAAAAAAATTGTCAAAATGCGCCGAGCGTGCCCGCACCGAAAGAGCAACAGGATATTCCTTAGATAGACTGATGGTCAGATTTTCTGGCGTCTTAGTACCTGTAACGACTGTCAAAGATCCGAACTTCGAATCTTAACCGAGACTATCGGCTTTCTGTGTTTTGCGAAACACGGGGTGTTGGCTATGTCCTAGATACTCGTAAACTTAGAAAAGTACATTTTATGTATTGAAAAAATCACATGAATACTTGCTCGGTTTCGAACCCACAACCTCAGGAATGGGTGCCTTAACCGCAAGGCTACCACGACACCTTTACAACTACTCACATTCATACTTAATACTCTTATCGCATGACTCATGACGTTATAATTAACTATCTACACTCTATCCAATTGCATTCAAAATAAAATTCCTTTTTACTTTATACTTTCAATAATACTTTCCCTCACGCAATGTTTATTTCGGAATCCGGTTTTGAATCCACAATCATATGTATGCCAGTGCCTTAACAACTTGGCCATCACGACGCTATTATGCTAAAATATTCTATATCCTAATCTCTTATCTGGCCCATTGTATAAATCAATTTTGTCATTTAGGCATATTGAATATATACATACATTCAAAATTATTCAATATACAACAATTCAGTCGACTTTACGGTTTACTGTTTTACTTATTTTTTAGTATTGGTTTATTTATAGTTCAAGCTTACTTTCTTGTTTCACTTCACATCATGAAGGTCATAATAAAATACCGTCTTAAGAATACGCTAATAAATCAAAATGTATACGTTATAAAACGATTTACTATCAAAACAAGGGAACACGCACGACATTGCAAAACTTCGATACTACTCACATTAATTTGTTATAGCAAAACCTCGATACTATCTGTTAAAAAGTTCGCGCCACCAATCTTCCTCACACAGCTACCGCACGGCGGCACATCTCCATAGCGCATCTTACTCGCTCGGTTACATAGCTTTGTTTTAGTAGAAACGGTCACTTAGGCACTGCGGTACGTGTGTATACACGCAAAATGCAATGTTGTGTGGTTGTATACACGTACGACCACCACACCACATCGCAGCAACAAAAAGTAGTGACATGTGATTTGTTGCGTTCAATGACAAAATGTGGTCCGTGTGAATGAAAATATTATTTGTATAAAAAATAGTGCCCCATTACACGTTTTTGCTGTGGTGTGGTTGTGGTACGTTTGAATATACCCATAGTTTTGTAGCTTAACTTTCACATCCTCGCAGCATAGCTACATAGCACATATCTCTCGTGGCAATACATATTATGGTCATAAGGGCTACCAATGTGCATGAGTGGTTTCTTATTCCGATCAACCTGAGATTAAGATTAATCAGTACAGCTAAGCAGTGGATTTCCCTGCTGGATTCTGTTTCCTGACAGCTACAACCTTGAAATCTTTACGTTAAGAGTGAATAGGTTACTTCTAGGTAAATGGGCTTCTAGGTAATTGTCGACCGTATCGTCGCTTCATCGAGATAGCAGTTAAGCGTAAACCTATCAAAGATAAAAAATATAGTTACAATTCTGCCTCAACCTTGAAAAAACAAATGCTTGATGTTATGTATTGCATGACAACATTTAAACGGACGGTTGAATGTATTTCCAACTTAATTTCACCGTGTAAGCAATGTCGATAGAGTCGAATTTCGTCTGACGAAGCTTCTACAAAGACTTTAAGACTTCATTCTGCCTGAATCTTGCGATACTGGTTAGAAACGCAGCGAACTTGTCTAATGAGCTGATGTTCATATTGGTTCTATAAATAAGTAACCACTACATGGGTTTATGGATTTCACTTTTTAATTTCTTTATTTGAACATATTTATTACCTACTAGTTTCCGCCCGCGACTTTGTCCGCGTGTTCAAGAATCGGGTGTGATCGGGAAAGGTAGCCTATGTTTTTTTTCCATGGCCTTTCCATGGCAAAGGCCATATGCATGCCAAATTTCATCCAAATCCGTTTAGCCGTTTTTGCATGATTAAGTAACAAACATTTATAATATTAGTTAGGTTAGTATACATATAACGCACTAATAACAGTTTGTAAATAATCCTAAATTATCTAAACTAATGTAAATTAAATTTATTTGCCTACCTATTGCATGTATAAATATTACAACATTCTATTACCAAGTATTAATTTTACACTGATATAAACTTGCATTTGGATTTGATTAATTTAGTAGTACGTGAAAGTCATAGAATGGATGTGGTGGATTAATCTGCGATATAGTCCCCAATTTGGCTAAGGATGGCTGACTTATCCATCCTAATATAATATCTTCTAATTACATGATATGAAGAATTACTGCTAGATGTTATTATTAGATATAGGTACCTTTTCAGTAACAAAACAAATATCAGATTAAAAATTCCATGGAAAAGTATCCAGATACATATTGACCGCTTGGCAAGAATTTCCACGAAGTAGGTGCCTGACGATGAACGACGCCGCCGGGCTGATCTGGGAATTTCTATAAAGTGGTGAGATGGCCTAGGTGCCGCAAAGGCAAATTCAAGGTAGCTCGAGAAATGAATACCTGAAAGGACTTGGGGGTGGTCTTTTCCCAGCAGCAGAAAAAATAGATTTATTAAAAAAATATCGTTATGCTGCTCATATACAATTTACGTAAATTGTTAATAAATATACATTTGTGATAAGACGTGTTGTCATATCACATAGCCACACTGTTGAGCAGTCGGCGTTGTATTTTTAAACTTTGCAATAAGTTCCAGAGTATACCAATGTTTCAATTGTCCCTTATAAAATAAATAATTTTCACATGTAGAGAAACCGTGAAAAAAGCAACTCACTCATTCGAAACTATTGCGAGGTTTCGTTTCTTTGAAAAAAAAAAGACCAAGAAAAAATTGATAGAGTTCCAGTTGAAAGCTTTGAGAAATGACCATAACTTCATTTGATGCCGAGCGTGACAGGCGCGCAACTGCAGGTCTTAATCTCATCAGCTGACCAATCCCATATTTGCATTCTGCTTCGGTGATCCCTTTGCTATTCCAATTACGACTGTAACGATGGCAAAAATGCAAGGGTCACTTTGTTTTGAGGTGGAAACCATGAACCATGTGTGGATTACCTGGAGGACACGATGGAGCATCAGGCGGAGGGTGCCTCGCTTGGGCGGAGCACTGCCATGTCTTTGAGGTGGAAATTAGCGGCGGTGACAATTCAAATCCAAGGTGAGAGAGAATAGGAAAAACCGGGCAAGTGCGAGTCGGACTCGCGCACTGAGGGTTCCGTACCAACTTACCTATAAAAACAGTTCAATTCTCGAATCAAACCTTGAAGATTTCTGAAAAAAAAAATGTCTTGTGAGGTACTTAACTACTAATTTTCTGTTTTCAGACTTTTCCCTGTATTAGTGCTATAATACCTTGCTAAGTGCCAAATTTCAAGATTCTAGGTTAACAGGAAGTACCCTATGAATTTTGATTCCTTTGACAGTGTCGAAATGTACGTTTTTTTGCAATATAAACGGGCGTATCTTTTTTCCCGTCAACTTACAAGTTTGATTTTAACACAGCTTTAAGGGACTGCAGACTTAATTACATGATTTTAATTTCAACTTGATAGCTCTACGCGTTCATGAGGAAAAAAGTAATAAGTTTATATTTATTAAAAAATAAATATATATTTTGTAATGTAACTAAAAATTTAAGGTTTTCGGAATTTTTCCTTTATGTGTGCTATAAAACGTTGCTTCATGCCAAATTTCAATATTCTAGGTCGACTGGAAGTACTCTTTAGGTTTTGATTCCCTTGCGAGTACTTGCGAGTTTCAAAATATGCAGCTTAAATTGCTGTTTCTTTTGATTGCGTTGACATAGAAGTTTGATTTTGTTACAGCTTAAAGGTATTATAGACCTGAGTATTTGATATGAATTTCAATTTAATACCTCTACGCGTTTATGAGGAAATGGGTAGTAAGTTTAAAATTATTAAAAAAATATATATTATGTGATGTAACTAAAAATTTATGGTTTTCGTAATTTTTCCTTTATCTATGCTATAAGACGTTGCTTCGTACCAAATTTCAAGATTCTGAGTTCACGGGAAGCACCCTGTAGGTTTTGATTCCCTTGCAAGTGTCGAAAATTTGCGGCATAAACGGCTGTATCTTTTGATTGCGTTGGCTTAGAAGTTTGATTTTTTCACAGCTTCAAGGGACAGTAGACTTGAGTAATTGATATAAATTTCAGCTTCATACCTCCACGCGTTCCTGAGAAAAAGGGTCTTGACAGACGGACGGACAGACGGACAACAAAGTGATCCTATAAGGGTTCCGTTTTTTCCTTTTGAGGTACGGAACCCTAAAAAGGCTTAAGCTCTGGCTATCATTTGTAGCCCTTTCTTCTTTTTCTTTCTTTTTTTTTTGCTTTTTTATGTGTAATTTAAGAATGCAATTACTTGTACTCGACCATATTGATGGTTTGACAAATAAACGTGTTTTCTTTCTTTCTTTTTTTTCTTTCCCTTTAATAGTCTTCACGCCCGATTCACCGACGGCGGGGCCCACCAGGGCCGACGCCCGTTAAGGGCTATAGGTAGTTTCTGAAAAGGAAACCTATGAGCAACCCAACCCACCCAAAGAGCAACTGAAAGACATAAATGTGGTTTTAGTCAGTGTGTGTGTGTGGTTTTAATCAATGTCTGAAACACCGTCTTGCTTCCCCCAAAGCAGAAGAACTCGTTATGGTGACCTTAAAAAATATTCTTCAGATATTGAAGTTTAACATCAGCAGCTTTTCAGTAAATACGTGTATTGGCCTAATTGTAAACCTCAATAGCAGTCACCGACCTTCTGGGCGACAGTAACTAAAAACGCGGTAAAACTGTGGGGTTTACCTAGCACTTAATAAGCTCCAGAGTCAATTTGTTTATTTTTGGATACGAAGTTTGTAAGTAACGTATTTTGTTTGATCGAGTTTTTGTATTTGAAAAGCAACAACTTGAATACTCAGTGAAATGTAACGAATAAATTAGTTTTATTAAATTACTTTAAAAAATAGTTTGATAAAACTATTTATAATTACTTGTTCCCTCGAAAAAAGGGTTATGGTGGATGCCACGACCACTTCCAGCCTTTCCAACAGCTCTTCAATGGAGCAGCCCTCGGCTTCTGGCTCATTCTATACGGCCTCGAGAGACCATTTAGAAATCATCTAACGTTTTTCATGAAACATTGATTCAACATTTTGGTACCTTGGGTAACATTGTTTCCATTTCGGAAAGGATCTCAATTTAAAAAAAAAATATATTGCTTATGTTACTCAATGAAGATGATTCTAATGAAGAAAGAATTCCTAAAATCAGTCAAGTAGTTTTTGAGTCGAAATAAACAGACAATCAAATCTTTCCTCTTTAAATATAATATTGAAAAGTTTAGATTAGTTCAGATTCACCGAATTGTCGAGTGTCCCATCCACACACAAGTTTTATTACGAGGCTATTTCAGGTGAATCGAATTAAGTAGTTGCGTCCGGTGTTGGTATAATGATGTTATCAACTGGTGAGAAGGACGAACCAAAAGGAATCAAGGATGCACGTGGCACACCTAGTTTATTGTTTATCCCATGGGATAAACATGAGCTCCTGTTTATATGTTTGTCGTAGAATGATTATAAAACTGCATTATTTTGTGAAAATCCTATGAATTCTGCGAAAAACCGTCTTCTTCTTCCTCTCACTGACCCAATTTCTTCAGAGTTGTCGCAACACGTTTTTATCATTTATTCTGTCTTGTCTCCCGTCACGCTATCACTTAGTTCCATTTCCATTCCTCCTCTTATAATCCATTCATCTTTTTTTCTTGGCCTCTCTCTCCTTCTATCATCAATCTACATGTATACTTATAAGGCTTTTGTTAACACAAAGTGAAACAAGCAGTTCACATTACTTTAATACATCACCTACCTAGCCTTTTTCCCAACTGTATTGGGGTCGGCTTCCAGTCAAGCTGGATTTAGCTGAATACCAGTATTTTACGAGGAGCGGCTGCCTACCAGACCTCCACAACCTATTAACTGGGGTAACACGGTACTTCATGGCAAGACTGGAGTCAGATTTACTTACTGGCTTCTGACTATCCGTAACGACTCGCAAAGATCTACAAATGACAGCCGGGACCTACGGCTTAACGTGCTTTCCGAGGCACGGAGGAAACTTGTTATGTTGAGATGGTCACCCATCCACACACCAACCTTGGCAAGCGTTGCTTAACCTTGAAGATCGACCCGCGTGGCTGTTATTTCTAGCCATGAGCTCCTCCTCTCATTATTTTAATACCTACAATTAAATTTTCAAATGCATATAACAGTTGTAAGGTCCCGACAAGACTTGTAATAAAGTTACATACAGTATGCAAGTCCGAAGCGAGTTGTGTGCATTTCATTTAAGTTCTCATGATCCAAGTGAGTTTAACAGGAGGTGTAAATCGTATTCCCAAAGTTCTAAATTTAGCTTTGAGATGAAAAATTGAATTAAGGTAGATTTGGTGAACTGAGCTGACGTAACGAGCCCGTTTGGTTTTTAAGAACATAATCTGCCTACGTTTTTAGGGTTCCGTACCTGGAAGGGAATAAAAGAAACCCTTATAAAATCACTTTGTTGTCCGTCTGTCTGTCCGAAGACCCTTTATCTCAGGAACGCGTACGGTTTTTTTTTAACCATGTTGAATTCATCTCCTAGTCTAACAAGATGTAACAGAATAGTTATAGTCATAGTAATTATTAGTTAGGGATTCTTACAAGATATATGCAGAAAAACATAATAAGTTACATTAAAATGTCAAATAATAAAAGATATCAAACAAATAAAAGAAAATACAAGAAACAAATCGACAGAAGTCAAATCACAAATTAAAAAAATCATCAAAAGTAAAGTCTAATTAATATTCATATCATGCTTGAATAATCGTGTAATACACGGAGAGGCTACCTAACTAACCTCCATAACCCAGTAACTGGGTAACAAGACACAAGACTGGCTTCCGATTTTCTTGCTTTGGATCTGTAACGACTGTTAAAAGGAAATGACAGCCAGGGCTGTCATTCGTTCTTCAAGTAATGAAAGGTCATGCCTTAGACCCCGACCTCAGCAACCAGCGCTATGGTTAAGTAACGCTCTTTAAAATAATATATGGTACTAGCTTAGGAGTCTTCAAGTCATGAGTGAATAGGTTACTTATAGGCAAGCGCGCTCCATCGGCGGCCACATCATCGCTTACCATCAGGTGAGATAGTGGTCAAACGCCCGTACATAATAAAAAAAAGCTGCCCCATATGGTTTCACCCTTCACCCACGGTTACTGCTCCACCCCAATTAATAGTAGCATGAAAGTGTGAAAGAATAACAATGCAATTTTACAATTAATATCAAAGGCCCAAAATATCAATTCACGAACATGTGTGGAACGTGTTGCGCACGTGAACAAACATTAATAAAAATATTTTATATTTTTGCAATGGCGATTGTATAAAATGACTCAACTCCGTTTTTATAACGATGTGTCCAGACGCATTAGTAGCGGTGGGCGTTTTGTCGACGAACGTTTTCAAGGACCGTTTTTATCCCGCGACACTGTGAAACCGTTTTACGTCTTGCGACGAAACAGTCATTGCTATACAATCCAGTCTTCAAATAACATGATGCGATTTTTTATTTTACTATTACTAAAATAATGTTGAGAATCAATTAATTCAACTATGAACTAGTCCGCCTATGTACCAACATTGTACATGAATTTTATGTTTATATAAATAAATAAACTAATTGATTTTCAACATTAGCTAGCTATACTTACATTATGCACCAAAGCATAGAGCAAGCGTTTCAAAATCAATTCTCGCAATGAAAAATGAACGTTATGGCTAGTTATAAAATACAGCACTAATTTTATTGCCACTCTAGAACGACCTCAAACTAGTTGTGACAACGAACGTTTTCTGCAATTACTCCATTTAACAATAGTTTCGTCTTCAAATCATTCGCGACGAGGACCGTTTTTAAGAACCGTTTCTGTCATCGCAAGACGCTAGGTACGTTTTGTCCGTCGAAAATTCGATATCGGCCCACCGCTGCACACTAGTTACTTTAAAGCTTCAGATACATTAGCGTGTGCATTAGCGTATAAAATAACACCTAAAATCACGCGCAATGCCCAATAAAAGTTGTAGCCACAATATTGCCCAGTGTCTCGTAACCCCTTTACGCTGCATTTTTAGACACATTTTATCCCGTAATGTATCCTGAGTCTTAAGGGTCACTAACATAGACATGATTGTACCGTACTTTGAACAAATTAATTCATATTTCTGTGTATGTTTATCTTCACCTTCTGTAGTTTTTATGCTGTGGTCCAGGTGCTCGGGACTTCGCAACATCAATATAGCTGTTTTACAGATTTCGAAGTATTGGAATTTTCAACTCGTCGTCTGTATTTTTAAAGGGGTGTGACCTTGCACCTAGGGAATGTTTATTTTGTTTGAAAAAAAAAAGAGAGAGTTGTTTGTTTACAGCTTGTTATTCTTCCTCTAAAAGGTTTAAAATACAGGTATTGAGAATTGAATGAATGGATGTTATTTTAAGGCTAAGATTTTTCTTTCATGGCACGTTTTATAGTTGTGAGAAATGAGAATAATAAACGATGTTTACAAGAAGCGCTAGTGATTGAAAAGTTTAAAGGTCATCAAATTTTTTTTTTCCTTTTTGTATGGTTATGTGAAGGAAGGACAAATCGGAAATTTTTAAAAGAGTTATGAGTATATACGAGTATGTGAATAGATAGAAAGAGAGAGAGAAGGAGAAAATGGATAGTTTATGTGAAAGAAATATGAAGGAGAAGGAAGTCAGCGATCGCGTGGTGAAGAAGACAAAATGGAAGGAAAAAACGTGTTGTGCTAACCAAGGAAAATTATAAAAGAGTAAGAACAAGATAATGATGATAAACTGATTAAGAACCTGTAGGGTTCTTTCCTAAATGTGGCCTTGGACGACCGAGCTTGGCAGCAAGCCAGGGAAGTATGGCATCCAGTTCAAGTAAAACTGGTAAGTTTTTCTCTCCTCGGTGCAGAGAACTGAAATATTAACAACAACGTTATATTTTATCTTTCTTACTGGTTAAATTTGAGATAACCGTGATACGAAATGATCGATACTTTTCAAAACCAGCGGGCTGGCTCGTTCTTTGCCCAAAGAATTAGGTTTGCTATTCAGCGAGGCAATACTGCCCGACTTCTGGGCACATTTCTGTATGGCAGCGATGTGGAGGAGTACTTCGACTGAGTTTATTTTGTGTACTTTTATTATGAGTACACGCACTCATTATACAAAAATCACAAAATACGCTCACCTGTACTTAAGTTTAGTATAGGTTTAGAAGTGTGTGTAGTGTAATGTTGTTTAATGTATATTTATGAAGTGTCTGTGTAGAACTTGGTGCAGCGGATCGCATTGAATAGTCTCAACTTCGCACCAACGCGCACCATCAATCATCGAGAGTACGGTAGCCCGTTGATATATAATATATGTAATGAATTGCACGAGTAGATAATGAGGTGTATGTTCAAACAGCTTATATAACCAATATAGTAGATATACCACTAAATTCAAGAGGCAGTAGCTCTCGCTTTGATGCGGCAGGAGTTTTATTGAAAATTTTGCCCTCTGATATTATGAGCAGCGCGTAATTTATCTGATAAATTGACATTTAATTAGGTGGTGATAAGGTTAATATTTTGTATTGTAACATAAGCTGGATAATGAATGGCATTACAGACTAGACTCCGACGATGCAGAATATAGTTGGGATATAAATAGAAGCTGCCTACACAGTCAACCTACGCCTTTCCCAGGTATTATTAATGGGTTTGCTTGTTTTAATAATATTATTATGGTTTTTTCTTATTATGACTTTATTTTTTTGCAATGTTTACACATCATACGAGCCGCCATCCACGGCTAATGGCAATAATATTTTTTTTGTGATATATTATTGTAAACATCTCATCTATTTATTTACAGATTTATTTTTATTTGTTGGGAGTATTTTTTAAAAAAGTAAACTAGCTTCTGCAAAGGGCTTCACCCGTATGAAAGATTTTTTCATACAAACTTTGAACCCCAGTTTTTTCACTTCAGGGGGTAAACTTTGGAAAGTTCATTCATATTCTTTGTAAACATGTAAAAGGAAACCGTGCAACATTTCAGCGTACCCATAGATCTAATGGTTTGAGTTAGGCGTCAATGAGTCAGTGAGTGAGTTAAGATTTAGTCATAGACTCCGCATAGGTTTTTATTTACTTACTCGTTTATACACTAATTTCTATTACGATTCACTTTTTTACTATTGTTATTATTATTATACTTTTGAGTACAGACCTACAACTTTGTGCTGTCTAATATCACACTATCTAATAACTATCCTACAATATCAAACCATTAGTCATGAAAAACCAGTGTATTGTAGTATCTAAAGGAAATGTTGTAACATCAATCCTTTTGTTAAAAGAGTAACTGCGTAGTTTTTTACACGACAGTCCAAAAAAAGGAATGTTTTTGGTTCCTCTCCATAGAAAACTACCGATGTGAACCGTACACCAGCTTCTGACGTTTTGTAAACGCACATGTAGGCCTACATAAAATAAAAAATGCCGAATCGAATAGATTCGTAGTACAAACCTCCCTGTAACAAACTATCGAGTTTTACAAAACCCCTTACTAATTTTTCAGTACACATTCCAGCTTTTCATTTCTGAGTAGCTGAAAAGTACCCAGATATTCATCTAGGTTGCAGAATAAGCCCTTGTTTATTCTGCAACATTCATTTCTATCTCTAGGTAGAATTTCATGATAGTACTTCGATGTTTCATAACGGAAAATGAAGCAGGCACAGGACAAAGGACGATGCCGGAGGTAAGCAAATTATGTATATTGTCTATCAATGGAGCGTATATTCAGCCAATTCAAACTGTAACAGAGAACGAGAATTGTTTTCTACATAAACTGTTTCCAGTAGATAGAGGTAAATAAAAAACTAGTACATGTATGGACACTAGCTTTTGCCAGCGGGTTCATCCGAGTAAATGTGCATTTTTCATCCGTTTCGGGGGGTGAATTTTGGGAAAGTCTCACTCAGTGCTCGCCTACGTCTTAGAAATAAGCCTTGTGCAAAATTTCATGCTTGTTGTCTCATTAGTTTCGGTTGTGCGCTGATACGTCAGTCAATCATTTACGGATAAAAGGAAAAATTGACGCGTCTTTCTTTCTTTTCTACATATATCAAACTGATTACACCTTGTTTTACCCTATGAAAGTACCCTATGAATTTTGTTTTTTTTCCTTTTGAGGTATGGATCCCTAAAAAAAACAATATTTTAATTGTTGACAACAAGTCACTTTCTTCTTTTACTCGCCACTATTAAGATACTTCACAAAGTGATACAAAGATGAGCGGAATTGACTAACTAGATTCTGATTTCACATATTTAGTTCATTCGTAAATAAATTTAATTTTAACAATATCTTGTTTTGCTCGCCCTATCTGATTCGATTTGACAGCTATGACGTCATGGTGCTGGCCCGATCCCATTCTTATTTGGAACGTATGGTAGACTATTAATCATTATACACCCAGTCTATTTCGTAGAGACGATAGATGTATAGTATATGATAGATTGGTAGCAACATAATTATTATGTGTGTTTGTTGCGCCTTCACCCCCTTCAAATGGCTGACCGGATTTGTATGAAATTTGACAAGTCAGTAGACCATGTCCTGGAAATATAGCATGTCAAAGAATATTGTTTATTCCAGGATTCAGTTTCTTTGGAATAATAGTCTACTTTCACGTGGGCGAAGCTGCTGGCAGCTGAAGCAAGTACGTAAGCTGAATTAAAGCGAAAAGAACAAGTAAAAATTATAGCAAGTCGAAGCCGTATTGTAAGGTATAAGATGCGGCCAAAACCGTAAGGTGGTGACAAGCCTTACGGTCACGTCCCGACCCTCGCCTCAAACTCACCGCGGGGTATCGCAAGGTGTTTACGGCTATCGTAAACGCAGGTTTGCGGATGGCGAGTCATTTAACGCCATATCCAGCCGTCCGGTAAAGATCGAGCCCGAGTCGACACCCCGTTGTGTACCACGCGCACCTCAAAGAGATGTCAGCAAGATTGACGGAACTAGTTTCAGCAGGGCCAGGGCTGCGGACTTTCCGTTACCTTGATAAAGGAAAAAATGGATCGTAGTTAATGGCATTTTGTAGGTTCCACCTATCCGTATATGAAAAAGGTGTAATACAAATCTATTTTTATTTGCTGATCGGTCTCTTTTGTAGGCTATTGGAGGAAACCATTTGATTAGTATGATATAAGAGTAAAATATCAAAGTTCTAAGTTTACTTGGCGTCATTTTACGTAAAGTAAGTTTTAAAGTATTATTAGGTACTGGCAGTCCCCTGTGATTGCTGCTTCGCTCCTTTGGCGAAACGTAATTTTATGCAGCCTATAATCTTTCTTGATAAAAAACCTATCTAACACTTTAATATTTTTTCAAAATGACCCAGTAATTGCTGACATTAACGCGTTAAATCAGACAAACTTTTCAGCATAATTATATATTAGTGGTGTTAGATCAAAAGGCGATCTGTCACCACAAGCCAAATAGTTACAAATTGGATTCGTAACCACGAGCTAAAATCTATATTTGTTTTGGTCAAAGTTTTACAAATACCTAAGTACTGGCGGATTGAACCAGCGCGGGACCTTTTACAGTAGCTAATTCGACCGAGGGGCCCCTGCGTTCGACACAGGGGAGCAAGGGAGAAAAAGGACGTATTTTATTATTTATTTTGTTCACCTTTTTTTTATTAAGATACGAAAGAAACAATTTTTTACTTTCTTTAAACGTTGCTAATTTAACATAGTACTTTGAAAAACACAATGATGCTTATTTTCATACCCGGTAAGAACAAAGATTTAAAATTATGGCTATTAGGATATTTCTGATTTGATTAGTTATTTTTTGAACGTACAAGGTCGGACTCCCAGAACGCGCGGGGTCCCCAAACCTAAATTAAATTTGCACACGAATGATTTTAACTACAAAATTTTATTAAAAATACCTAAATTATGTTTGATTTTAATTATGCGTTTTCGATGGATAGCAGCTGAAAATTAAGTGATATTAATACTGAAAACCGCTAGTTCTTGTTATTATCATTAATGGTTGTCTTTGTAGTATAATAATAAGCTCGATTATTCGATTATATTTTAACCAATATTTGTATACATGTAAGTCAATTTGAAGGGTTGCAACTTTACAGTATAGGACCGAACATATTACGATTACGAAGTCTTTAAAAATTATATCTATTGTTTTATTCATGCTTTGTTTGACAGTTTATATGATAAAATAAAAACAGCTTCATAGTTCTATAGTTTCATCGCCAAACGTAATTGAAACTATGTGGGGTTACGCCTATACAATGTTATTACGGCACGAAAAGTGTGAAACGTCCAATGTAAACCCAGAAGTTTCAGCTGTGCAGTACAGTTTCCCTTTTTAAATAGGTATATAGATATCTCCCAAGTCACAGGGTAGAAAAACAGCCAGAGAGTCTAAAAAAAATATCCTTTTATACATCAAATTAGAAATAGAACAAGTTTTTTTTCCCAAGCGCTTTATTTGAAAACTAAGATAGGATAAAAAACTTTTTATTTATGACGTCAAATTTCATAGTAAATAATAAGTAAGGATTCAGATGATGTTGGAAAAGTTGAACTGTTGCAACCTATATGCAAAATGTATTGCGCGTAACCGAGATCTTTACAAATAAAACACGTTATGCAGCAAATATTTTAATACACTTATGCTCTGATGAAAGAAACACTTAAATAGCAGTTAAGTGATAAATATTTTTAATTAATTACTAACTGACTCAGCAAGTATTTTTCTATCATACAAATAATTAAAAAAAGAAAAAAATAGAAGGCAGGAGGGTAAAAAATTGTTTACGTCCTATTCTCAGATCTACTGCAAGTACCTACACACCACATAATAATCGATTAAGTTGTTTTGGGAGTTATTTTACAAACACTATAACCTAATTTTATTCACCTATACAACATGTAACATAATTAACGTACATCCTCGAAAAAAGCGAACATAAATGAAGGGAGCAGCTGTTTATTTTTTTTTTCGATTTCAAGTTTGGTCCCATAGTAAAAGTTGTTCATAATGATGAGTACAATAACCCCCCCAGAGGATGTGCGTTAATTATGTTACATGTTGAATATACGATTATTTTGATACGCTTGCATTTGACCTTATTATGATTTATAAAGAGAGTAAATGATAATTTGGTTGACGATTGCGCACGCTTATTTTGTAGTAACCTATTTAAAGTTCTTAATTTAAATAACCTCTGAGCACCTAATAAGGAAAATACTGACGATTAAACAAACTTCAAAAGTTGGTCATTCGATATCATCGAAGTCCATAGTCAATACTTTTAGAAGGCAAATACTGTCGGTAGCACTTTGTCATAGTCAGATTAAAAGCCTTCCTGGTATGCTAAATGGTTTTATGTGTCATATCAATCAGTCTTTGTTGAATGATCGAAGTAGACTTTCATCGGTGTAGAACTAATGGCACATCTATATAAAATGTAGCGTAAACGCACATCCTGAATGAAGTATATTCAGAATCAGCTACTGGATTGATTTTGGGTGTTTTCTAGATTAGGTAATTTTTTGTCACAATTTTGCGTCACTAACATATTTGTACATATTTGCATAGATGCCAATACTTATGCTCTACCACGAATGTAATGCATCGATTTAAATATTATTGTCTACAATTAATATAAGTAACAAATCTTAAAAAAAAAACACAACTTAACTGCATATTAAACTTTCAGTTCTTGAATTATGATTATAACTTAATTTTCTGACTGGGGAGTATAGGAGTGTGTATTATTTCAGTTACATGATGTACATATAAGGAGAAACTGACTGACTGACATAAACACAGCCAAAACTACCGGAGGTTTGCGTGAAATTTTGTACGGGGCTTCAAAATTTCGTATGGGGAAACCTACTTTCGCACAGGTGAAACCGCTGGCTGAAGCTAGCTATAAATAAGCCAAACATTATTTTGAGTTTTAAATTAAAAAGGTTTGTCAGATAAGCAATTAAGAAAAGACCGGTGAAGGTTTTGTTTTTATGTTTACTCGTATTTCATCAAATGAATCCGACACTAATACGCGAAATAAGCCTCTTTATAATTTTCGGTACTTGCAATACCTACACGTACTCGTATGTTGACAATTGACCAATCTCCCACTCATAGCATTTCAGTGCTATTGATGAAGTGTACCTACCGGTGTACGAGTAGGCAACCGTTTGAAGATTACTCCAAGACTACTCATGCGAGTATACCTCTCAGAAATCTCTGTCCAATAATGGTTTAGAGAGGCTCTCTCGTATTGATCAATTGATGCCATCGTTCTGGTGACCATTGAAAGGATTGTACAACAGAGTGGAGCTAGATTGCGTTGCCGAGTACTCGTACCTAGTACCTAGTAGCTATCCGGTGTGTCGGACGATTGTAATCAAAGGAAACGCCTTTCGAGGCATTCCCAAACCAATCAACAGCCCGTACAGGCTTAGTGTGTCCGATAAAACCGTGTTCCCTCTGCTGGAGTATCGCTACTGTCCAATTACCTGTTCTATTGATGATGTAAAGAATGCTGAGAAAACACTATATTAAAAAATAACTACCGACACAATTGTTGATTAAACGAAGAAAGAATATAAAAGCAGGGCCGTTTAGTGAACATCTTAAAAAAATCTGATATAACTATAAAATTCTGGTTTCACAGTGTCTGAAACCAAACTTCTATGAAACGGCTTGAACGATCCTTACGTAATATTGTTTGTATTTGTGACTAGGTTTGAGAATACATGGTATTTTTTCATATTTTGACCCTCCTACCCCGACCCCCATTGTTTTCTTTCGTTGATAATTTAGATGGCAGAACAACGTTTGTCAGGTCAGTTAGTTATCATATACGAGTATTATGTTTTGCCAATCATATTTTGAGTCATACGCAGTTGCCCCACTTAAATCCAAGTCCCATTATGCATCACGAACATTTCGTAATTATCAATCGTGATAATTGAATGAATAGAACTGACCATCTATTGTAAAGCTTCATGAAATCGACGACGAACATAATCCTCGAAAATTACGTAATCCTCTTAATGGATAGATATCTGCTCGAGTTCAGGAACGCAACAATGCAGAGCTCAGGCGCTACTGTGGCGATCATTATAATGTCGGTTTGAGAGAGAGATAGAGCTTTACAGGACAAATAGTACTATCTCTTTCGACATCTGAACAATAATGATTTGATGATGTCACGATGTGTATACATGGAGAGGAAAAGGAAGGTAATAGAAAACATGGACGGATTGTGTGAGAAGTGATCATATCACTTCTGAAAGGAGTGATAGCGTGACGAGTGACAGGACAGAATGGAAGAAAAAATTGCTACGCCGACCCCAAATAACACGGACAAGGGCACAAAGATGATGATGATGAATTCTTCACGCGCCCAGGGATGGGTCAAACCGCAAGCTGAAATAGCTTAGCTAAGCTCTAGTAGTTATGTTATCAATTGAAAGAAGTAACGTATTAAAGTGAGTCTACTAGTAGTAATCAATGCTAACTCAGCTTGCGGTGTGACCTATACTTTACTTTTTAATAGGATTCAACAGCAGGTATGAGTAGTTGCCTGGATTTTAAATTGCTCACAAACTCCTTTAGCTAAGTAGTTATATAATCTAAGCTAAATGACACTTTATTTCCGCTCCGTATCGTATTTGAACGGTTTTAACCGATACTGTCAGTCAGATATAGAAGACGAAGCATTAATAAAAAGCTTGAATTTTCCACAGCGGAGAGTCAGAGGAATACGTAAAGTAGTTACATTTGCATTTAGCCTTCATGAAGTCCGATGTAAAAGGGTGTGAACGTTTAACCATTATCTGATAGAGATCCAGACTCCGAGACTCTACTGAGATATCTATTTGAAAATCCAATTATCAATTCCGTATTCTCTCGAGTAAACCTGTTGCTGATAGAAAATGAGTGGATTTTAAGGATATTTTTTTGTAAGATAAACTAGTGCTTGACTGCGACCTTACCTGAAGGTAAGCAGTGATGCAATTGTCGAAGGTAAGGTGCATTAGTTTATTAAGAGCCTCAAGCCCGTTTGGGTGTCGACAAGCCTAGATACACTCTAGCCGTGAAGACACCCAAATTATAGTTAGCCGGAAAGACCGCAGCAGGCAAGTTCTTCCAGACCTTCGAAGTAAACTTCTACGGCCCGGACTTAGCGTTTCTCCACATCGTTTATACCGCGGTATAAACGAAGGCTTGGAGGCGAGGCTTAGTCCAGGCCGTAGAAGTTTCAACAACGTAAGGCTGTACGACGGTTTCTCCAATGGTAGAAAGGAGATGACGGAA
Organism: Mythimna separata; assembly: GCA_030763345.1. Taxonomy (NCBI): domain Eukaryota; kingdom Metazoa; phylum Arthropoda; class Insecta; order Lepidoptera; family Noctuidae; genus Mythimna; species Mythimna separata. Next base: position 10,271,979 of record CM061167.1, on the reverse strand, counting down.
TCCACCATGTACCCACCGTACGTCGGGATGTCCAGTGATGGTGAAGGGTGGTGGTGGATGAAATTTTATGACACAATCAATTTTATTACCCAATATCAACTATACTAAAGATTTTAATTAATCGCCGACCGATTTTGACCGACACGTTAATGAAGCCCAAAAGTTTTCAACACAATACAGTACTCCATATATTTATAGAACAGTCAAGGCTAATATTAGATGCTGGTCGACGATCCTATGTAAATGAAAATTATAATGGCCGACCCTACGGAATGAAACATGGTGGGCTTATGAAAGCTCGCGTGATTTACATAAAAAAGTAAAATTATGTCAATGTGTGCAAAGGGTCCAACGTGTGAAGAATTGTATTAATTGACTAGTAAACAGAAGCGACAAAATGAACAAAAAAATAAAAAAACAATATTTTGTCAGTAAATGTAAAGTACTATGAGATTCAAATGAAAATAGGATCGACTAGGTGCAATGTAGGGTGATCAAAACAAAATACTTTTAAAATTTTAAGAATCATGAACGAAAAAGTAATTTAATCGTAATCCAGTTCTTTGTTCTACTTACGTATCTCTGCATCACTTTGTGAAGTGTCTAAGTAGTGGCTAATGGGAGAAGAAGGTAAATTGTTTGCCAACAATGAAAATAAGAAAAAAAATAATTATTAAATATTATTATTAAGGAATATATTTAGCTAATTTAGAGTAAACTGTAACGTTTTCACTTTAACTACTTTGATTTAAATAAGATTCGGTTAAACCAAGTAAAAAAACCATTATTGATATACAAATAATTTTTCTTCAAAAACCGTACTTAACTAATTGACGTACCCAATCCTAATTCCACTAGGCTTTGCTCGCGACTTTGTCCGTGTGAATGTTGATATACTCAACGAATGAATATGAATTCGAATAAAAAGAGCCTTCCTTGTGCTTCAGGCTTAGTCTGCACCAAATTTCATACAAACCGGTTCATTCGTTTATCCGTGAAAACATATTATATTCTGAAACCACTTACACACTAAGTTGTTTTCAGAAACTGTACTTGCTTACAAGTAATTTCTTAACAATATACACAAAGTGAATATGTTGAGCCGAGCTGCATGCGTTTTATATCCACTTTTCTGATTAAAAATATAAAACATAACAATTTTAATGGGATAAGTAAACATATTTCCTGAAAGCTACAGGATTCTCCGTATAAAACGTGTATTTTTCAGTTAATTCAGAATTATTTTTAGTTCTGTATTTTATTATTTTACTTTTCAATGTTTATTTATTTACTCGTATTTACACAGTTTGTAAATATATTCACAAAAATATTAACTATAAGCATCGATTCATCATTTCCAAAGCTTTTTCAATATTTGTAGCTAGAGATTTGGTTCCAATATAAACGAATGAAACTGAATAAGCGTGTTTCACATGTAGGTACTACAGTAGGCTTAGCCAATTTACAATAATAATTGTTAACGCTATTAAAACGAATAGAAAATTCATAGCCAAGTCCGCATCGTTCGAAATGATAGAATGATATTGTTTCTATTCTACAATGTTCATCACTCCATCCTTTAGTTTTAGGGTATGAATGGCAGACAAGTGCTAACGAAATAACCAACTTAGGCGAGCCGAGACGTTACTGGTTGTAGAAAGAGATTCAACACAAAACGGTTGTAACCTGGCTAGGCCTATATAAGTAATTTCCATAACCCAGCAATTGGGCAACGTCGTACTCCTTAGATAGACTGAGGGTCTGACTTTTTGGTGTCTAACTACCTGTAACGACTGTCAAAGATCTACAAATAACAACCAGGGCCAAAGGCTTTACGGGGTTTCCGAGGTACGGGGAATCAGTAATGTCCTTATGGCCACCATAAGCATCGAGTCTGAGATTTAAAAAAATACCTGGTATGTACTTTGGTGCACTAGTGCGATCATACTAAGGGTAAACTTCGACAAATTGTACCTATAGTGCCTGGGAAGTTTTACCTCGATTTTTGTTGCTGCGGCTAAAAGTTAAAAAGAAAATACTATATGTGTACTGTACGCATTTTTTGTCGGCATTTCCAATTTTTTGAATTTGTTCTTTATAAAAACAGTTTTAAGTGAAAAATTCCACTACTGAGGGATTCCTGAAACATGAACTGGATACAATGTATTTGTTTGTGCACCGATGTGTAACAACGGTGTAAATAAAAAAATACGTAAAATTATCGACAAATCATAATTTTGAAGAATCGGTTAGCTGATTTATTGTAGCGTGATGATATAACGTCGCGTTATGTCACGTCTACTATATTTAACGTTTGAATCCCGGACCGGTCCTATGAGACCGCGCTGTTATTGTTTTACTATGTGTCTCGTTTCGCGGGTATCTGAGTAATTAACGTGACGTAACGACTGATGGGAGTACCTGGGAACCATGATTTAATTTACGTGTTCCAAGTTTCATTAAAATCCGTTTCGATGAAACTTGGTACACGCGTTATGTTCTGAAAAAACATTCTACAGCGGAAAATGCGGATGAAACCCCCACCCGCACCCGCATTTCGGGATACTACTCCACTTATTTGGATTGTATCGTGATGTTATAAAACATAATTATAACCTTCGACCATAAAAAATATATTTTATTTAGAACCAGTAGTTCCTGAAATATTAGTTAAACTATAATCACACCTTTGTGTTTAAAAATCGACATCACAATTTTTTAGTACATAAACTTACATAGGTACGTATTATCAATAGCCATATCATATTGCCTTTGTAAATTTCATCCACTATAAAATCCCAGTTTTTGATTATTTTAACGCTCCAGGCACTTAACTAGTAATACATTTTGCAACGTATTAAATTCACGATATTTTTAAATACATAAATCATTTTCACCTACAATAAAATCCAACAGATTTAGTTACAAACATTCTCTCACTCAGTTATACACTTTCATACTCAGAGGACAGAGTTAATAGTTCTACGAGTGTTATTGTAAACTAACTGATTCTGCAAGTACATACTGTACGAGTACGTCTGCACAACTCGTGGCATAACTTCGATGACCTTGAAAAACGCTTAACGCTGCCCGCCCACGACCGATAATCGGTGAACGATATTTTGTAGGTGAAAAATAGAACACACTGATAGCAATATTAGTGCAACGTACACGGCCTACAAGTCGGTCAGAATGAGAATACTCGTATACTATAGGATTATAATTTGGTGACGTTTTTCGGACCTACAAAAAGTGGGCGGGCAGCGTAAGAGTCGTACTGTACACATGGGTGTACGAAGTTAATACTCCCGAAAATGTTGGTGTCTATATCTTTGTTATAATAATCAATTTTATCAATCAATTTAAGGCCTGCCCAAAAATAATTATATTTTTTTTCAAAAACGTTGTCATTTTGGGGATTTTAGTAAAAAACGCGATATAACGTAATAGTAATAAGCGTATACGCGCAAATAAAAGGTAATACAGATAAGTATTACCTTTATTTTATTAAATGACCTTAATCTTCTTCGATTTATACTTGAGTAAAGAATTAGTATCTGACTGAGAAAATTGCAATACTTAGCGCAAGTTTCAATAGACCGAAGGGATTAACGATGAATTAACTTGCTTATGGCAGCATTCGGTTCTTGGCGACTGCGACCCGCGACCGCGATTTGGAGCGCGACCTATGGCACCAGTCGCGCGACGCGATCGACCTGTTTCTGTGGTACTTTATATAAATCCATACTAAGTAGAGGGTCGTGCAACCGCAACCCGCAACCACGACCTTCAATGGCGATCGGGTCGCGCGATCCACAACTAAGAATGGAGTACTCAAGAAACCAGGCGAAGACGACCACGTCGCGCAACCGGTGCCATACTAAGCAGTGGGTCGCACAAGTCAGTCGCAGTTGCGAGTCGCAGCGGCCAAGAACCGAATGCTACCTTTAGGTATGAAGATGCCTAGCCTCGCCCCGACGGGCGAGAAGGGTTTATTTAGACAAATTGATTTATTTGCGCGGGGATTTTTCCTATTAACGTTTTTCAGTATTAAGTATCTTTACCGTCCATTGGTATTTATTTCTCTGCACTCGGTTAAACTGAAAACCATTGATGTTATAACTTTCAAGGTTAGGCATTAAAGATAAGTTAAGGATTAAGAGATACAGCCCTTCTTTAGAAGTTTTTTATGTGTATTTGTTTTTTTACTTAATATAATTTTGTATTTTTTGTGTGCTGTAATTGCAAGTCGGAGCCGCGGGATTGCCGCAGACTAGGAAAAAGATTTATAATAATTATATGATATTATAATAATTGAGGATTTAATTAAGGAAAGTTTAAGATACGATGATGAGCAATGGAACTCAGCATAATTGGTGTTAAGAGAACATATCGCGTCAGACTACACTGCGCTCTACAAATCAAGTGGCAGATGTCGGGGAAAAACAGAAAGACTGAAGTGGGAGTAGTCTGTCCGCAATGCACAAATATACCCATGTAGATGAATGGGTGGAGACATCTTCAAGTTCACCCGCGAAGGCGGTGGTGTGACTATATGATTATGTTTGTGGGGCAAACTTGGCCAGAGATTGTCTGAGACAGGTTTGAAAAGAGAAAGGGGAGACCCCAGCAGTGGTTTTTGAATGAGCTCGCACCTGATGGTAAGTAGTGATGCAATCGTTTATAGTGAGGCACAGTGGTTTATTAAGAGTCTATTTTATATTGGTCGTATGTTGTCATATTATGTAAAAAAAAATGTATTAAGATATACTGTACGAAAATTCAATTACAGATTAAGTTTACCTACAAGTATGTAATTAGCTGTCCCGATTAAAATCGTTTCTAAAGTTTTGTGTAGATACTATAAAGAACAAAGATACCGAACATAACGTACCTAGAGATAGAAAGAAGGTTATTGAATTCATACAACATTGTCCTTATTCTCAGTTTATTAATATTTGCGAAATAACACAGAAATTACCTGCCTACATGCCTCAACCGAGGCGGACTTGACGGAAATCGAAAACTCTTATCATGATGAAAAGTTTTCGTTTATGTAAATGAACAACGCTGGAACTGAATACACGGCATCTAAAATTAAATATCATGTAACATATAAACGTACTTTCGCTTGATAGAAATCAGATGCCTCGGTAGTTGTTTTGCAAAAATTTTAGGTGGGTAGATTGGTTTCTTTTTGGTAATGTTTTTTTTTAGGTGGGAAATCATCATGATTTCTCTTATAGAAATGAGCACAGTTTAGCCGACTCAACAAATAGTACTCACAACTAAGGTTGATAAGTGTTAACAATCTAAAACAAAATTTGTAACAAATTATATTACATTTTAAAAGCAAATAGTTAAGTAATTTTAATGATTAACTCTGCGCGCCCACGACCGACAATCGGAAAACGACTTTTTGTAGGTGAAAAATAGAACACACTGATAGCAATAGTGCAACGGCTTACAAAAAGTCGGTCAGAATATACTATAAGATTATAATTTGTGACGATTATCGGACCTACAAAAAGTCAGTCGTGGGCAGCGTAAGGTTTTACTTCTCACTGCTGTCACTTAGCATCTAGGTCGGCCTTGACGGCGTCGTCCATCCTCAGTAACAATAATACATGAATGAATGTGTGTGTTATTTCTAGGCTAAATAATGTTTATGTAAAGTCAAAGTTCAGGAAGACAGATAAAATTCTCTTTGTTTGAGGATATTTCTATGTTGAATCACTTTTTTTAGATTTCTATTGAACTGTCCCATAGGGAGGACAATGTTTTTCTTGTCTATTTTTAACGTGTTACAAACTTCTGTTGCTTGTCTATATTTGTTTTATTTACAAGTTTATGTTTATTCTTAAAAACTCTAGTGATTTTCTCTAAAAATATCATTCTAAAGGCAAAAGCTTGTATGTTTGCTACTACTTCACGATCACGATCACACGGCTTAGGGTTTAAATGCTAAGCACTCGGGTAGACCATATCTTGGATAGCACTATAAATCCCATGAATATGTTCCTTTGGGAAAATTTTCTACATTTGAATGGACAAAGCCGCTAGCAGCAGCTAGTGATATAATAAGTGTGTCAGAGAGAGATATATAAGCCTTACAAAATGGTGCACAATAGTTTTGCGAATATAAAATATCAACTAACGTAACTGCCAAATCTCTTGTTAAGTATTAAGTTACTCAAAGCATGATCAGTTGCTTTGATTTGATCATCGTGTTAGTTGACAGCGCTGTTAAATCTTATTACGAAATTACCTACATGTCAAATGCCATTTTGAGTTTCTGGAACGCTAGTTACGACTTAATCATAGATTAAACTACTCGTACATAATATCAAAAGCTTTGTCAAGTAATCGGTGCATGATGACAAATTAACTAATAAATGGTATTGTTTATTTACGTGAATTTGGTATTACTCGGCTGATTATCATTTGTACGATATGTAAATCATGTTTATTAAATATAATCACGTTGTCATCACTGATTAATGCATAACAAAGTCGCTTCCCACTTTCTGTCTGTCCGTATGTGTGCTTAGAACTTTAAAACTTCACAACGGATTTTGATGTGGTTTCATTTTATGCATAGAGTTAATTAAAGAGCATGGTTAACATGTATAATAGGTTCATAATAACTAGAGAAACACTTATAACATTAGAAGTTTCTAAAATGATGTCGTAAATAAACACATAATAAGTGTGGCAGATATTTATAAGCCTTGCAAAATGTTGGACAATATTTAAGCGACAGGTACAGAAATATTTCAAATATTTTATTTATTTCTCTTCAGTCAAATACAAACGCAAAACGAGAACTATACAATATAAAATAAATAAATCCGATTTGTAGTTTCATACAAACCAATTCTGGTTGAATAATAAATAAATTCCTGTTGTAAGAGTTGATACAAGTACTTACATATTTCTATGTTTATGCAGTATGTGAATACCGAACATAGTCATTTTTATTACGTACAATACCGACTAAAACATAATTGTGACAGAGATGTTAAAGCGTTTTCGGAACACATTATACGAACTGTGCGTACTGCTACTTAGTGGAATTTCCTGCCGGAGTCATACTAGAGTATACATGTTTTCTGTTGTTTCATTTGTTTTTCTATCTCCAATATGTGATCTTTGGTTTGTTTTTTGAGGTTTTTGGGTTCGGCTGTAAGTTAAAAGTGAATACGTTACGAGTTACGTCTAGTCAGCTGAGATAGTAGTCAAACGTGAGCCTACCCATAATAAAAAAAATTGCGACACACTCAACAAGAAAACATTTAAGGTTGTACTCGTAAAATTGAGTGGTACTGCGAACTCCAAAGCCGTTATATTTCTAGAAAAGAGTGAGAGCCATTTTTTTAGCTAGGAAATGATCAAATTATCCCGTTCTGGATGCAACAAGTCTGAGACTTGGGACATTACAATTTTGCTGAATAACACCCGCTGTGTTCATTTAGTTTATCTTTGCTTTCCACGGTAGTAGCTTTTTCAAACAATCCTGAGTTTCTAGTCTATTAACCCAAGAAAAAAGGATAGTAAATACAATCTTTAAAACCCCTTAACTTTTTTAGAATTCCGTACCTCAAAAAGAAAAAACGGAACCCTTATAGAATCACTTTGTTGTCGGTCTGTCTGTCAAGACCCTTTATCTCGAGAACGCGTGAAGGTATCAAGTTTAAATTAAAACTATGTACTCAAGTCCGCGGTTCCTTGAAACTGTGCAAAAATCAAACTTGTAAGTTGACGGGAAAAAAAGATACGCCCGTTTATGTTGCAAAAAACGTACATTTCGACACTGTCATAGGAATCAAAATTCATAGGGTACTTCCCGTTGACCTATAATCTTGAAATTTGGCAAGAAGCAAGGTATTATAGCATTTATAAAGGGAAAAGTCTGAAAGCTGAAAATATGTAGTTACGTCATAAGAATAACAAATTGAAAAATTTTCAAGACGGAACCCTGAGTGCGCGAGTCCGACTCGCACTGGCCCGATTTTTTTTAATGTTTTGGAAACGAATAATGACAGTGAGTTATTATTTGTTTTTACTCAAATGTACGAGTACCTACACGGAATGCGTATGCGTATTTCCCTTGATATACCCCTGTCTGTATATTTTAACAAGGGAAAAATTCCATCACCGGGGGTCCAGAATCATGTATTGGATCCATGGTATTCATTTGTGCGTCGATGTCAGACACACCCGATATTATTTCCCTTTCGACAGGATTTCCAATAAAAATCACAATAGAATAACAAGATAAACAAAGCTGTATCAACACAAAATGACGTTTGGCATTTGACGGACGGCTGGGTTGGATTACCATATAAAGCAGAATTTTAAGTTTCACTTTATACCACGATGGTTCTTTTACCGCGTAGAGTCAGTATGCACTTTTCTAGGTTATCGTTTAGGTAAACTGAACCGTCAAAAGTTGTAGATAATACTAGCTGTTGCCCGCGACTTCGTCCGCGTTAAGTTCGTAAAACTGCACAAAAGTAATCTAAGTATCTAATCCTATACTTCCGAAAAGATCTGATTAATTAATTTTACATAAAACTGTTTAAGTTAAAACTCCAATTAGTACTTTTTTTAGTTGGGAAATCATCTAATGACTTTTGCTCTTGTGTGAAGCGGAAGTGCGTGTCAGATTATTACTGCCTAAGACTCACTTCTATATTCCTTCCTTGCCTTACGTTCCAGGGTCTCCCTTTCAGAAGCGAAACCATAGCCCCAGTAGGTTTCTTGTTTAGGTTTTTTTATTCAGATGGGTAATCATCAGAATGACTTCTCCCGCTCTTAAATGGAGCGGGAGGGCATGTCAGACTTTTACTGACTAAACGCCACCCCCGTTCCTGTGTTGCCTTCAATTTTGGGACACCGAGCTTATCTTTCGGAATACAGATCCACGTGCTCAGAGGCTTCGGCCCTGCCGCGCCCTACAGTTTGCTGACATCTCCTTGAGGCGCTCGTGGAACAGTTGACGACTTGACTCGGTCCGGGTTATTACCGAACTGCTGGACGGCAAGCTACCCAGTGTTCGCCGTCCGCAAGCTTGCGCCTACGGTGGTCGGAAATCGTTCTCGTGATCCTGACGGCGGGGGCGTAAGGGTCGTTCCCTTTCGCGCTCGCGGCCGGCCGCCTCCTTGGCTAGCATTACTGCTTCGCAGAAGAAGGCGACCGCAATACCTCTACCGTGTCCTCCGGGCGGTCCAGACAGTGCGCCCAAGTCTGGCTGGGGCGCCCTTTACCCCTGAATCTGATGCAGGAGCCTCCCGAACTTACCGTGTCTGGTGAGGACCTGCGGCATACGGAACGTGAGGACCTCTTTCCAACTACTTCTCAAAGAGGGAACTTATCGCCGCAATGACGGCGTGCCCAGGTTTCTTGTATAGGTGGAAAATCATCAGAATGACTTCTCAGAGGGTGAGTTAGACTTTTACTGAATAAACCTCACCCCGTTCCTTCTTTGCCTTCGTTCCAGGGTCCCGGGTTTTCCTTTCGGAAGCTCACCCATGGCCCCAGAGGCTTCGAACCTGCTGGGCACCTACAGTTTGCTGACATCTCTTTGAAGCACGCGTGGAACAATACCCACGGTTGACCGTCTGGATCATTACCGGACAGCCAGATGGTAAACTACCCATTGCTCGCCATTCGCAAGCCACTCCTACGGTGGCTCTAAATCGGGGTCGGAATCCCAGCGACTGGGGCGTGAGGGGACTATTTGCCACTACTCCTCGCTCTGGATCATGGCCTGTACCAGTGCCCAGCGCGAGAGGTTGCTGTCACCGATCGTCCCCACAAGGACACGGTGGTGCTCCGCCTAAGCGTGGCCCACCAGTGCTTTATGATCTAACGTGTCCTCCGGGCGATCCACCCAATGGTAACACCCGGGTTTTTCTTCCGCACGACGTCAATTGCCTTAAAAACATCAACGAAGCACAGAGCCGCAGAGTTCACGTTCTAAATAGTTAATTGCCTACTCTATGGGTAAAGTCGTTAGTTTACTTCATATTGCGATAAAACCAAAATGAAAATGATTTTTTCTTCAAAAAACCAAATTAGGGCCGATAATCGCCTTTAGTATTTGCCTCTTTTTTTGTTGGGTAACCACCAAATACCTTCTCCCACTCTAGGTGGACCGAGAGAGAGTATCACACTTTTACCAACTAAATTCCACAGTGTTCTTTTAGTTGCAATTTACATTCTAGGGCGACTAATATTGGCACACCATGATTATTACTATGATAAATTCACTCTAAGCGCAAGCGCTTTACGCAGGTCCTAACCGGACATGAGTGTTTCGGGAGGTAGATGTTTTGGATTCGGCGGGAAGACACGGTGGACCTTGCGATCGAAGTTACCCCGCTAGGGCGGATTACCGCCGTACTGTTTGCAGGTCAAAATCAGAATCCTCCTACCCTAGTTCAGATCATGGTATGAGCTGGGAGGAGGAATGGAAAGCAGTCACCTCCTAGAGTGAAGCAACGTGGCTGAAACCGTGCGAAACAGGACATCCTTAGACCCCTCCCATCGCCACTTGGACACTTCCCAGGTGTCATATGTATAGGGCGTTTACCGATCACCATCATTTTTTTGTGTTTATATTACCTGTTTATTCAGGCAGGAATTTTCTGGTGCGGTATTTGACTGACACCCTAATACACCAAATAAATGTTTTTCTTTAGTGAGAATAATAAACGAATTCTTGTGTGCGAGTATTTTCACCTAGTCGACTTCACATGCTGATGATCGAACGCAGTCTGTAAACTCTCGATTTTTACGGGTAGAGCATGCAGAGCAGTAAAAAATACCCACTTTGTTCCTTTAGAATACGAACAATTTTCCAGCTATCGAAGCCCGTTAGGGCCGTTCTCTTATGCGTATCTCTTTTAGGTGCGCGTGGCACATAACGCAACGTCAGTCGACTAAGACCAGTCTTTATTCAACAGCGAAATGCCAATAGTGCACCGTCCAAAACTCCGCGCTAACGGTATCATGGAATCGCCCTGCGACTCGTAATGCCAAGGGCATCATCTTTGCGCTTTCTGCTACCTTCTTCGCTTCATTTGCGGAAGGAAGTGATGACTGCTTTCCATACCTTCTCTCTCTGTACCAGGACCGGACGTGAGAGGTCGTTACTGCTGATCACCTCCACCCGGAGTCCTGGAATGCAAGGCGAAGAAGGAACATACAAAGGTGTGGGTTTTGGTCAGTGAAAGTCTGACATCCCCTCGTGCTCCTTCCTAGAGTGGAAGAAATCACCTAAAATATAAATCGCCTGTAGTTAAAAAAAATTAAATGGATGTTTGTATTTTGAAAGGAAATCGTTTGTCTTAGTATGGTCATGTGTCACCAAAAGAGTTCTGAATTTACATGTGGATGAATGGAGAAAGAGAGGAAGGCCAAAGAAAAGATGGATGGATTGTGTAAGGACTGATATGAAAGAAAAGGGCAGATGATAGTGTGACGGACGACAGGACAGAATGGAAGAAGAAAACGTGTTGCGCCGACCCCAAGTAATACGGGATAAGAGCAGGAAGAAGAAGAAGGATGTCATTGTTTGTATTTTGAAAACGGGGTGCAACTCCGCAGTTGTAAAATTTGTCACCATGGTTTTTTTTTGGTTAAACAATAATAATAATATTTTTAGGTAATATTTTTGTTAAAAAAATTGTGAGAATGCAAAAATATGTGAAAAAAATATACAAAAATTAAAAAAATCTAAAACACCTCCTGGGATTCGAACCACCGTCCCAGTCTAGTCATTAATCAATCACGCTGCAGTGTTCGATGAAAACCAAGCAAAATAGGCGTTCTCATATAAATGTCATAAATGACTGCCCCGCTCTTCGTCGATGATAGCGTGATGATTTTCATTTCAGTAGATAAATTTGCAGCTAAATGGACTAATGTAACATTGTAGTATGTGAATTTCGTGGACGTTTGGATTTTATAACGTGTTTTGATTAGTTTTTACAAAATATTTGGGAAAAATCAAATAGGAATGTTGATTTTTTTATGAAAAAATGGTAAAAGTATTTTTTTTTCCAAAAACAATAAGATAAAACATTGACAGAAATATAAATTGTAGGTGGGATTCGAACTCGGGGCAACTCGTTCAAAACCGACAAAATGCAATATTGCTCACCCCCCATAGCAAATAGCGTGATAAAATATAGCCTAAAGCAAAAAGGGTCCTATAAGGATTATGTATGCAAAATTTGAACAGGATCGGTTCAGTAGTTTTGGCGCCATTTGCGGCAAACGATGCACAATTTTGCTGTTTTATTATATGTATATAGATAATTCTGTTGTTTCCTAAACTGTGTGTATATAAAGGGTGTAAGGGACAGCCCTCCACAAGCTTTAAGGGCTTGCTCATTAGACGACCTCTCCATACAAACTGTCCGATAAAATTTATAATTTTGTATGGTAAGGCTGAATTTTTTTTTCGTTTCCTGAAAAAACAAAATTGTGGGTGGATGTTCAGATCTGTCTACTGAGCAAGCCCTTAAAGTTTGTGGAGTGTGGCTGTCCCTTACACCCTGTACATAATTATGTGCCAAATAAAAAAAAAACTTTTCTTTTCTTTAAATACAACGTATTTAGGAATACGTTACAACATTCATCTGCAATATTCGTTTCATAAGAGTTAGTCCTTATGAGACAAATATCGTACACAATGAAATCAATCCTTGACAATCTTGCTGACGTGGAGTGTACGATCACAAAATAGATAGATACAGAAGGGCAGCTCATGTATGTTGATTAGTATAGATGTTTTATCTCACGAAAGCGGGTGACCCATACTTGTGTGTGTAAGTGTACATGCACACTGTTTTTGTGTGCGTAAGCTCGGGAGCGATCAGTCGCGGCCGGGTCGCCGGCTAACGGCCGAAATTAATAATCAATCCATCACATATCGGAGATTGAAAAACAAATGCCACCATACAAAAATTTTCATTTTTTCTGTTGTTTCATTTGTTTTTCAATCTCCGATATGTGATGGATTGATTATTAATTTCGGCCGTAAGTCAGTAGTGCTTCTTAGTTCGCGTCAAAATAATTTATCGAGTACCGTCAGCATACAAGGTACGAAGAAACGGAGGAAAGTTGTTCGCATTGCGATAAGGCAACTTAATGTTCATGTTTGTTGTGTGTAATATATGAATGTATTTATTTATTTCAATTACTAGCTATACTTACAGTATGCATCAAAGCGTATAGCTAGCCAACAACTTACAAACTAGAGAATTTTACACAGATATTGATCATTTCTTTACTGCTATTAAAAAAAAAACGAATTTCGGTTTCTGAGCAATCAGGGCGTTCAGCAGATTATTTATGTGGCGTAACCACGGTAACCACAAAAACCATCGAAGGACGTCGACGCGCGCACCCGCGCCTGTCAGTCCGCTTCGCTCACAGATGACAGACGCCACGCTCTTACTTTTGCTGTGTTAACTATATTAGTGTTGAGAATAAACTATTGAAAAAGTATCTGGTCCGTTTGATTGTGTTCCACCACACAACACATCAACATGTTAAACGATTTTATAACTGTATTGTTTATTTTAGGCTCATCAAATGATTGCAAATATTTATAATTTGTTCAAAGAAGAACATTAATTCACGGAACTTCATCGAGAACCAAATTGTGATTTATCATATTTGCGTAATATTACAAAACGCACTGCAGCAGCGACGGGGGTAAGTGAAAGAACAGTGCAAAAAACTAATAAAAGAAGGAAGAGATGTCGCAAGTACATCTTCGAATTTTATTTCACCCATGAAAAACCGAAGAAAGAGAGATAATAAAGGTGGATTTACAGGTGACGTTGTACGGAGCACAATACAAAATGTTTCATATCGTACAAAAACAAATTCCAATATTAAATAAAATAAAATAAATAAATTGTTTATTTGGTCTCAAACGGTTACATTACAAGTGTTAATGAAACAGCCCCAGTAAGTTATTATTAATACTTGTGTTGGGGTTATTTCGTTCCTTCCCTTAATTGTATAACATTGGCAAAGCTAAGGTCAGTTTTGAATGAAAAAGTTGGTTTCGATGGATGTCTCGTAACGCAAACCTTACGCAAAGTTATTAAATAAATTGGGCAACAAGTGGCAACTTTATTATTTTGTTCAATAGCGATGAGCTTGCTAACGCTACCTGTAGTTACGCACACAAGAGCGAGTGTCTATACACATCACAACTACAAGTATGGCTCACCCGCTTTCGTGAGATAAAACAACTATATCTATATATCTAACTGCAAATTGCATGTATATATATTATAAATACATGCAATTTGCAGTTGTTATTGCTGTTAAAAACAGTTATCGGCATTTATTTTTTTTAAACCTTTATTTTTGTACGATATTTCAAGCGCCAAAATTCGCAGAGCCTAACTTCACACTCGCCAACTTATAACAGACGATCTGTAGTTCACTTTTGATAGGTAAGTATCTGCGCTCGGCGATCGCGCTAGAGTAGGCGCCGGCCGCTGAATCTGTGTTCAGTCCAAGTGCGTAAAGTCTGAGATGAATGATCGTGTCTGTGAGCGGTGTCTATGTGTGCGTCGCTCAAGCGTGGTTTGTATACAGATTGCCTTCTGTACCCATCTCTTTTGTGGTACGATGTTAGATTAGATAAATCTTATACGAACAAGGATTTTCATGATAGCAATAAGTGTTCCAACTAGTTTGGTTATTGGTTTTGTTTTCTCGTGAAGCTATTCGAAGTATATAAATGTGGTTTATTGATTATTGGTCAATCAGAAAACTCGGCAGACATGACCTTCAAAATGTTCATGACACTGTATCGGCACTTTTAACCTTGAGGACGCCTTTGCCACATTTTTATTTAAAAACCAATCCTTTAATGATTCCTTAGGATTTCCCTTTTTCCTTTCAAACCACTCAGTCTTGAACAATCGTCACACCACCTTCGCCACGGTCGACTTCCCTCAGGAGTTTAGTTAGTAACGATCTACGCCCGCCTTTGCGAGTGCATTATGTTAACCATTTCAGTCCCACTACAGCCTGAGTAGGACTCAGCCCTTGGACTCAGCTCTTAGGTTATGGACCTCAAAGTTTAGTTCGTAACGCGATCCAGTTGTTCAGTGATCAACTTTGTACACGTAATGTTGTGCGCATAGCGGATAGGAGGAGTAGAATGGGCTGAAGCCCATAGAAAAAGAGAGAATATAAAAAAAATTAAGAATAATAGTAGGATGAATTCTGAACATAATAGTAGGATGAATACCACTATATTTTTTTTGTATTCAAAAATTATCGATCCTGGTTTATGTATATTTCAGTCTTTGGGTTCAAGCTAATTCTATACAGATTTCTTCACGAAAGTCTTTCATGTTTTCTCAAGAATACTAAACTCACTCTTAACTTATAGTATATACAAACACATACCTGAAACCGTCATAAAAAAAATAAGAGAAGAACATAAAAAATTGTAAATTAACACTTTATCTATCTTTCAGGAAATAGTTGTATAGGTACGTAGTATTCCGCATAGTTCACATATAATAAATAGCAAAACAAGATTACGAAGCACTCAATTCAAACAACAAAGCTCAAGGCTGCCGACAAAATGTGCAATTGAGGTTTGCTCATGCAATCCACAGACGAGGCGAGTGGCAATCGAGCGGAAGCGTCTCGGCGTTCCACATACCCCTTACACGAAGTAATGAAACAGCCCAGCCTTGATATGTGTGTATTAGTATCGAATATTGTAATCTGATTTAGATTGATCACAGCTTTGACTAGTTATTTTATAGGTTTGATATGGACTCCTTTTTAGGGAGGGTTTCGTAGTCAAATGGCAAAAAACGGAACCCTTATAGATTCGTCGTATCTATCTGTCGGTCCGTTCGTATATCACAGTCACTTTTTGCAGAACTACAAGAGCTGTATTGTTTAAACTTGGTAAGTAGATGTATTCTGTAAGCTGCAATAAAATTTTCACACAAATATAGAAAAAGATACTGAATTTAGGGATAATAATATATTATATACAAATACATACATACCTGAAAATGTCATCAAAACTTCTATCTATCGGGAAATACAAAAGTAAACATAGTATTCCGCATAGTTCACATGCAATAAATAGCAAAACAAGATTACGAAGCACTCAATTCAAACAACAAAGCTCAAGGCTGCCGACAAAATGTGCAATTGAGGTTTGCTCATGCAATCCACAGACGAGGCGAGTGGCAATCGAGCGGAAGCGTCTCGGCGTTCCACATACCCCTTACACGAAGTAATGAAACAGCCGGGCCTTGATATGTGTGTATTAGTATCGAATATTGTAATTTGATTTAGATTGATCACAGCTTTGACTAATCATATATTTATGGGTACGATAAGGGCTTCTTTCGCTCACTATTCTCTCAATATGAGACCATATTTCTTTTTTGTTGACTGACTGACACATCAACACACAGTCGAAACCAAAACAAATAATCAAGGTGGTCAATATTTCTTTTTAAAACTACGCCCAAAATAATAAATTTCAAAGATTAAATTATGAATTATCTTTTCTTGTTTATTTAACTTGGCAACTTTGAAATTGCCAGTGGGTACTGTAGACTGCACTTGAATATTGCATTGATGGTAAATCGGGCAGATCAACATACCTATCAGGAACAGCTTTCTCTGTAAGCGTGCACCACAAAACCTCCACGCATTTTCGGTCAACAAACACCTCGTGTACGTTTTTATGCGCTGCTCTTTATTTCTCACACAGTTAGTGATAGTGAAAATGACATTCGTGATCTAATAAATAACTATAGCACCATTTATCGGGTATCTTGTATTGAAAAATAAAGTTAATCATACATCGATCTGTTTACAACTTTATTGAAAACAATGATCTTAATCACAAAGTTAAGACTTACGATACGTAAATTAAATTTGGAAGGTCTTTCAATATTAGGACCGTGTCTCCTAATCTATGTTAGACCTGTGACTAAGTAGTCAGGGTTCTGCTCTTATATCATACTAGCTGTCCCCTGCGGTTTCACACGCATTTTTCGTTACTGCTCCGCTCCCGCGGGTCGTAGCGTGATGGTATATAGCCTATGGCATTCCTCGATAAATGGGCTATCTAACACTGAAAGAATTTTTCAAATCGGACCAGTAGTTGCAGAGATTACTCCCTACATACAAACTTACAAACCTACAAACTTACAAATTTTACCTCTTTATAATATTAGTATAGATACGGTTGTTGCTTTTTGGTGTATTTACAGTAAGTAGGATGTAAGCCTAGCTTTAGATAATAAATATGAGAATAAGTTTCTACTTGATAATATTTATTCATAACAACTCCAAGACTTCAACATTTATTTCTTGTGGAACCATTCGATACCATTTTTCATGCCATTCATTCGATTCTTATACTGACCATTCTTACTGTCTCTTCATTCACTGGTTTATTCTCAAACAAACGAATTCAGTTATATTCCTCATTCATTAATCTTTCAAAATACTTATCCCTTTTATATACGTTTTAAATCTTTCGATAAAAACATTCCCGTTGTATCAAACACAACAAACATCCCTTGCTGCTATCTCGATTGCTCTAGAAAGTTATTTTAGAAGGAGGACGCTCTTTACTTTAGGTACGTTGTATTTTTACTATTCTTTTTCTTTCTATCTTTATCCCATATTACTTGGTATCGGCGCAACTTTAACTATTAATGACCAGAAGCTTGTGCTACGAGGCTAGGTCTATTTTAAAACCAATTTTGTAAGTGATCACTTATGGAACGGCGTTCAGTTATGAAACGACGTGTTCCACTAAAAGATGAAAGCCTGTATTAACTGGTGCCAGTTTAAATGCGGTAGCCGTATTTCTTCCTGATTCTTCGTATTCCTCTTCATATCACCTCCATTATAATTTTCTTATGAATGGTCGTGTGAATGGTTAAAGCTGTAAGAACAAATAAAAGAGAGCAAGGAACCACGATAGTCTAAATAGACGTATCGTGGTTCCTTGGTTGGATATATCTTGGTCCCAGTACAGATGGTGATCACCGGGGTGGTTTTAGTGAGGTAAGACACTCCCACTCCCACACTGGGCTTTTCTTCAAAAGTTAAGGCACTTTTAAAACAAAAACAAAAAAAAAAGGTGCTTTAGTTGTTCCACTATTAAGCCATCGTTTTTGAATGAGTACATTCATGGCCCGGATGATATCCGTATGTAAGAAAGGATTACTAATTTCAATGCAGTAAAAGCAGTAAGAAGATTAAAGCTATTTCAAAATCCTTCCACAATTTCTGTTTCGCCCTTTCATCATATCATTTTGCATTCACACTGACTATATTCATTCCCTAACATAACTTTCACAACTACCAGTAATCCTACTACAAGCTGCTTTCGTTGCTTAATATCTTCGTACTCCACGTAAACAACATAATACACGTTTAAATTGCACGGATACGTGTCTCTCTCCGTTTGCTAATCTAATATGAATTCGAATATGTTAATTATATTTTACTGGCTCTTGATGTATTGAATTTTCATTTACGATTCATACTCAGGTATTCGTATGAATCGGAATCAATCTTATAGGGTTTTATTTAGGTGGAAAATCATGCAACGACTTTTACTGAATAAAACTTCACTTGCATCCCTCAGTTTGACTTTTGCGTTCTAAGGCCAGGCGCGCACTAGCGGCCAGGTCACGGCGGCTATCGAGATACATACATTATTAAGAAACCGCCATAGAGCGCGCGCACCTGTGGAAGCTGGCCGCGTGCGAACAGATGCTTCCTTTTCAGAAAATCGCCGTGGTCCTAGCGGGCAGCGACCCTGTTGATCCTGTCGAGGTTTGTTTGACTTCTATTTGAGGAGCGCGTGTATCGCGTGTACGCGCTGTTGACGATTTGGGCTCAGCCCGGTCGATTACTGTGAATTTCTGAACGGCGAGCTACCCATTGCTGGACACATCCGAGCGTTTCTTCCATCTGAACCGAGTACAGGAACCTCCCAAACTTACCATGTAAGGAACCTGCACTCACGGTCTCCTGATTCTCTACAGATCAGGTTGTCGTCACGCCACTCCAGCCACTACTCAAAGAGTCCCACTTACAGCCATAATTATGGCATGTCCATCTTTAGGGGGTGAAATTACTCTTGAGTAAAATCCACGTTACTTTTACTTTGAGGAAAAACCCTTAAGTAGAGCTTTCTCTACTTAAGGGTTTTTCCTCGAAGGGAAGGTTAGAAGGGGAGTTTTCCCTTGAAGTGCTAGTTTTATTTTTGTTTCCAGGGTTAATGCTCTCAAATCGCAAAACATACAATGATCTTCAACATTTTGTCTAGTTACGCAAACATATGTCTAATAGTCTCATCACTAGAATACAAACGCACGGCAGTCAGATACGCTTTCAATTTAGGTGTTTGGTGTTGGATTGCTGCCGTACTGCCGCGGGCTGGCTGCGGGATATATACCGTATACCAGCGGCACGGTAAACGTACGGAAACGGTCCGACATGTAACATCTAAATTAAAATCGCCCTTATTGTCGTTTTAAACCGACTTCAAAAAGAAGGAGATACTATTCGGCTGTGTGTTTTTTTGTATGTATGTTCACCGATTTCTCGGGCAATTGATGATCGATTCTGAATTTTTTTATTTATTTAAAGGTATATATTTGGTAAGGTGTATATTCACGAATTGGTAAAAAAACAAAATATCTTAAAGCTTCATAACTTACACATCTTGATATGCCATAATAAATCAAAAATTGAAAAATATTCAGAACAATAATAAGAAATAGCAAATAAACTTGCGTTGTAAACTCAGAACAGTGCCATTTGACAATTCCAAGTCACTACTCTAACGCCTCCGGCGGTGAATTGGAACGTGATAGTGGTCGAAGTTAGTAGTTTGTCTAACCTCTACAATAGTTTTAATGACTAGCTGCTATATTGCTCTCAAAAATAATAAAATGTGGCTCATGAAAAATAGCTGCTAACTATTTAGAGTAGGTTAGTTTAGTATGGAGAAAAGAATTCACTATTTTTAACATGTGATATCAATAAAAATTGTGTAGCACGTACATTAGAACTAACATAAAAATAAATACTTACGAGTCTATCTTATATAAATAAAATATATGCTTAAATATGTTGTTAAGCGCAAAACCTCGAGACTGTCTGGACCAATTTGGCTTACCTATAATAGGCATGCGTACAAGTGTCTAGATTTGAATGTTATTTATCAAGTCATTTTTTGGTGTTATGTATAAATATGTAGTTTTCATTCGTTATTTTTTTATTTTTAATGTTTAACTTACTAAATTGGCTTTAAAAATAATCCTGTATGTAATGATGTACAGTTGGTTTGCCATTAAATAAATAATTGTAAATTCGGATAGTTATTTTAACTCTTTGTTAATATCTCACGACCGCGACGGTTCTTATAAAGAGAAATAAAGAAAAAACATCGAAAAACCAAAGCAAATTTTTCTTTAAAAAACATCAGCTACATTAGAGTACAAAATATTCCCCCACATGACGCACATCGCTCAATCTACATGACATTGCAGCGTTGCCCAGCGGCCCGGAACTCGCCTCCCACTCCCAACGTTTTACAACTCATTCACGTGACGCTGGACTTGTTGCTGGACAATTTGACAGCATTGCGCGAGCTGTTCGGGGACATTTTGTCCCTCAATGTATCTGAGTCGGTGGAGTTAACTGTCAATAATAAATTGTTAAAAAAATAGTTGTGCTTTTGGTACAATATTGACGTCTACACTGTCTGCGCATATCATATATATACAGGGTGTCCCAAAACTTAACGATAATCAGGGACCGGATGAAAGGCCACGCTACACCAGTTCTGAGAAAAATAAAAAATAAAATCCATATCACTCAGTTCAGCGATAATAGACATTTTTTTAAAAAAGTTGAAATTCGACACCCTTGGTCGCATTTTCAAGGATTGTGATCACCAATGTCACAATTTCGCTGTGATTTTTTTAATTTCGTAATCTTCATTAACGATGCTATTAAACGCAACTACAAATTATTGCAAAAAACATTGTTAATTTAATAAAATAAGTTAAGTTTTAGTGAGTCATGGTTCACAAAAATATTGTTCGTTAACTTTAACACTTCATATTGAAAAAAAATTGTACTACACTATCCTTGGCAAGTTATTTCAAAAGATGGCGCATTTAATCAAGATTTCAAAATGGTGCAACATTTGCCACTTTTCTTGCCATTAAAAAATATTTCTTATTTTTTTCAAATTGAGCTAAAATTTGAACAACTCAACATTAGGAATTTTTGTTTCTAAAAGGAGATTGACAGGGTGTGCACCAAGTGCATTTTGTTCCTCAGCCCAATACTAGCTAACTCTTCAAAATCTGCTCTAGGAGTCAAGAGAAAAAAAGAGTTTTTCCAACCTAACCTAACCTAACCTAAGTTAGAAATTGTTTTAAGAAATTTTGACCAAGTGCTGCCTAAAATGAAGATCTAGTGCATTTCATACCTCAGACCAATACTAAACAGCAAACCAAAGCGCTTCAAAATCTGCACCAGGAGTCAAGAGAAAAAAACAGTTATTACAACCTAACCTAACCTAGGCCAATAATAATCAGTAAAACACTAATTAGTGTTGGGGTGAGGAACAAAATGCATTAGGCGATCATTGTGGGAAGCACTTGGTTAAACTTCCTTAAAACGAATTCTAACTTAGGTTAGGTTGGAAAAATTCTTTTTTTCTCTTGACTCCAGGAGCAGATTTTGAAGAGTTAGTTAGTATTGGGCTGAGGAACAAAATGCACTTGGTGCACACCCTGTCAATCTCCTTTTAGAAACAAAAATTCCTAATGTTGAGTTGTTCAAATTTTAGCTCAATTTGAAAAAAATAACAAATATTTTTTTTAATGGCAAAAGAAGTGGCAAGTGTTGCACCATTTTGAAATCTTGATTAAATGCGCCATCTTTTGAAATAACTTGCCAAGGATAGTGTAGTACAATTTTTTTTCAATATGAAGTGTTAAAGTTAACGAACAATATTTTTGTGAACCATGACTCACTAAAACTTAACTTATTTTATTAAATTAACAATGTTTTTTGCAATAATTTGTAGTTGCGATTAATAGCATCGTTAATGAAGATTACGAAATTAAAAAAATCACAACGAAATTTTGACATTGGTGATCACAATCCTTGAAAATGCGACCCAGGGTGTCGAATTTCAACTTTAAAAAAAAAATTCTATTATCGCTGAACTGAGTGATATGGATTTTATTTTTTATTTTTCCCAGAACTGGTGTAGCTTGGCCTTTCATCCAGTCCCTGATTATCGTTGAGTTTTGGGACACCCTGTATAACAGACAGTTAAAATTCATCATCATCTGCCTAGCCTTTTCCCAACTATATTGGGGCGGCTTCCAGTCAAGCCGGATTTAGCTGAATACCAGTATTTTACGAGGAGCGGCTGCCTACCAGACCTCCACAACCCATTAACTGGGGTAACACGGTACTTCATGGCAAGACTGGAGTCAGATTTACTGGCTTCTGACTATCCGTAACGACTGTCAAAGATCTCCAAATGACAGCCGGGACCAACGGCTTAACGTGCTTTCCGAGGCACGGAGGAAACTCGTTATGTTAAGATGGTCACCCATCCACAGACCAACCTAGGCAAGCGTTGCTTAACCTTTTAAAAAATTGTAATGTGGAAATATAACCCAATTTTTTTTTTGTACTCGTAGGAAACGACCAATTGGAACTGTACATTAGATTCTGACGTTTTATAAGTGCCCATATGAAATAAAAGCATTTTTGATTGATCGATTGAATATTTACTACAAATTATTTTATTTTTTATGTAGATTCAAACTTTTTCTTTTACATTTTTTTTTTCATCTATAAAAGAACAAAGTTTATAGAGCCAGCTATGCTATAATTAAAGTAATAAAGAAAAAAAATATATTATATAATTTACTGTAACTAACAAGAAACATAACGCACACACTGATGTCTAATACACACACAATGGGCGGCATTATCGCATTCCGTGATCTCTTCCAGGTAACCTGTAATGGAGAGTAATTATCAAAACATCATATGGGGCTGTCATTAGTCTAACAATAAGCATCAATATTAATTACAAATCATAATAGATGCAATATATCGATACCTTTGGGTAGAAAGGTCGTATAAACCAAAACCCGACTTTTCAGGAGAGCAGAAAGACTTTTTTTTTTACATAAAAAATCATTACCAATTGGAACTGTACATTAGATTCTGACGTTTTATAAGTGCCCATATGAAATAAAAGCATTTTTGATTGATCGATTGAATATTTACTACAAATTATTTTATTTTTTATGTAGATTCAAACTTTTTCTTTTACATTTTTTTTTTCATCTATAAAAGAACAAAGTTTATAGAGCCAGCTATGCTATAATTAAAGTAATAAAGAAAAAAAATATATTATATAATTTACTGTAACTAACAAGAAACATAACGCACACACTGATGTCTAATACACACACAATGGGCGGCATTATCGCATTCCGTGATCTCTTCCAGGTAACCTGTAATGGAGAGTAATTATCAAAACATCATATGGGGCTGTCATTAGTCTAACAATAAGCATCAATATTAATTACAAATCATAATAGATGCAATATATCGATACCTTTGGGTAGAAAGGTCGTATAAACCAAAACCCGACTTTTCAGGAGAGCAGAAAGACTTTTTTTTTTACATAAAAAATCATTACTTTTTTGCTTTTAAAGTTATAAAAAAATTATCTATGAGAAAGGTTCTTACATTTTGCAGATGAAAAAGGTTAAATCATCAAAACCTAGCTATCTTCTTTAGTTTTAAAGTTAGCTTGCATTTACGTCTAAGAAAAAAACAATTCTTGGTTTATACACCCCATGAAAATGTACTTTTAAAAAACTGTGTGGGTGGTATATCCATTTTTGGTAACCTTATGGTCACATTTAATGTCGTAAAAACCCATACATGTATTTTTTTTTGTATTATAAACCATTTATAATCATAGATTAATTGAATTCTGACTAATAAATAATCCTGTTACTCATAGAATTAGTAGGAACTCAATTATTATTATTCTAATACCCAATAATGGTCGATTCAAATAAAATAAAACTACCTAAAATATGAAATCAACATTTATTAAGTATTATAATACCTTCTAATCAATGTTATATATAGTGTATCTGTCCGGTATATGTCTATCGCGCTCGTTCTTCTGCTTGTCGCTGCGCGCAAAATGCGAGCCTTGTGTGTTGGTCGTAAAGATCTTCCTGCCCTTATCCCATATTACTTAAGGTCGGCGCAACACGTTTTCTTCTTGCATTCTGTCCTGTCGTCCATCACACTATCACTAACTTCCTATTCTTTCTTATCGGTCCTTACGCAATCCATCCATCTTTTCTTTGGCCTCCCTCTCCCTCTTTATCTATCCACATGTAAACTCAAAACTCTTTTAGTAACATACGTTTCATCCCTCCTCTTCACATGGCCATATCAAGACAAACGATTTCCTTCCAACTTTTCAGTCATTGGCGCCAGTTTCAAACTTCCCCTAATATACTCATTTCTTACTTTGTCCATTCTTGTCACACCACACATCCATCTCAACATTCTCATTTCCGATAAATGCAATCTTTTTTCATCCATGTTTTTCACAGCCCAACATTCTGATCCATATAGAATGATGTACTTAAAGATTTTACCCTTCAACTTGAGGGGCATCCGTGGATCACAAGTTGTTCCCGTGACCTGTCGCCATTTCATCCATCCTGCGTTGATCCGATGTGTTATGTCCCGGTCTACCTCACCATTTCCTTGGACAAGCGACCCGAGGTACCGAAAGTCGGAACAAATCAGTATGGATGTCCCAGCGAGGGCTAAAGGCGAAAGATTGGAGGGACTGCCGAAATTGCAGAACAAGTACTCTGTTTTGGTCCTACTCAATGTCAGGCCAACACTCTCCAGTCTATGTCACCACGCCTCCAATCTGGTCTGGACCTCTCGGCAACCAGCACAATATCATCGGCAAAAAGCATACACCTGGGGGCGTCCATTATCAGCAGGAAGAGTTAAGGGCTGAGAGCCGACCCGTGATGTAGGCCGACCGCCACATTCAAACTGGCACTGATGCTTACTGTAGACCGGACTTGGGTTCTACACCGACTGTACATCGCTCGGATCAACTGCACATACTTCACAGGCACACCTTTTTCCTTCACACTTGCGCGGCATTATGCTGAACTATTTGGCGAAGCCGTGAGATATTGTTGTATTTATTTCTTTTTTTTTTCTTGCTTTTTTTATGTGTAATTTAAGTTTACCTGTACTCGTTCATATTGATGGTTTGCCAAATAAACGTGTTTTCTTTCTTTCTTAAGGGCCCACCACACCACCTCACGATGTATCCGGTCGTATGCCTTTTCAAGGTCAATTAATACCATTTGCAAGTTTTTATGTGCACCTCTGTATTTCTTGCACAGCTGGCGTATAGCGAAAATGGCATCCGTTGTACCCCGACCAGGCATAAAACCGAATTGGTCCTGTGAAATTTCACTCTCTTCTCTCAACCGCCTTTCAATACTTCTTCCTCCCTTACTTTCATAGTATATGACATTAGCTTTATTCCTCTATAATTGTTGCACTCAAGAACTTCACCTTTGTTTTTAAAGATGGGCACCAAAAAACTTTTGTACTAATCATCAGGTATGAATTCTTCTTTCAACAACTTATTGAAGAACAAAGCTAACCACATTCATCCATCCACTCGCAGTAACTTCCACACTTCAACTGGTATTCCAACCTGGGCCAATGGCCTTACCATTCTTCATTCCATTTACTGCTATACTGACTTCATCCATACTAACCATTCTCACTAACCCCACATTTTCTGGTTTAGTTTCTAAAATTCCACTCCAATCATTTTCCTCATTCATTAGTCTTTCAAAATATTCCTTCCGAGGTGAAATTTGATTTTTTCATCATCTGATAGAACCATTTCAGGTTCATTCTTTACACATTTTACTTGACAATCATCCTAAAGTAAGGTATGACTTGCAATGAACACGGTTTATACACCAACGTTGCGAACTGTGTTTGGTAAATCCAAACGTCAAATCAAACCTGTGTTTAGACGTCAAATTTAACCTGTGTTTAGGTAATGCATTTAACACTTTTGGGCGTATAAACCATTTACAATTAATGCATTAAACACTTTAGGGCGTATAAACCATTTATAATGAATGCATTTAATACTTTAGGGCGTATAAACCATTTAAACGATTTCGAGATCAATTAACGACTATTTTTACACCCTGAGTTAATATCGACGGGTTCCGGGCTAATTGTATTAAGCGACACTCTGAGCGATATAGACTTTTATACATATTTGGAATCAGCGAATTTTTCTGCGTCATTTGAGCTGGGTTTGGTGACGATCGGAGCACTTTTTTGTCGCTTAATACAACCGCATTTTTGGGCCCATTTTGGACTTGCAATGTATGAAGCGACACAAAATATTGACAAATTTGGGAACTGTGAACTTAAGCTTACTGCCAAATACCAGGCAGTCGTTTAAACTTTTTGTCCTGGAGCAACAATTAATAGGCAACGTACGTTAAAGCATTTAGCCTAACTTTATAAATAAATAGAAATGTCGCTTCATACAATTAGCCTCTTTGTTAAATTCTTATCCAGTGTCGCTTAATACAATTAGCCTCTTTGTTAAATTCTTATCTAGTGTCGCTTAATACAATTAGCTTTACCTTGTAAATATTTATTTATTATTTATTTATTTATTTGTTTATAGTTAATTAAAACGGCACAAGTCCAATTATATTAATTAACATAGAATTAAGAATAATAAAATTAAATAAGCATTGAAATAACATAAGTACAATACAAAAAGAAATACAAACAAAATAAATTAAATTAAATTCACAGATAAATAGACAATTCGTAGATAACATTATTAATAATTATTTAGGTAGGTAAATTGTAAAATAAATTAGACACATCACAAACAAACAAACTAAAATGTAACAGTGGACACCCTCGCATACTGTCTATATAATATACAAGAACGTCGTTTAATACATTTAGCCTCTTTGTCAAATTCATACCCAGTGTCGATACATACATTTAACTCTGTACATGAAATGTTAGATGTTGTCACTTCAACCAATTGGCTTACAGTAGTTAATGATATGTCTGTCGCTTCAACTATTTAAGATTTCAACAGTAAACATTTAAAAATTATGGTTAAACCAATTTTTTAAATTCAATATTTTATTTGCAGTGTCGTTTCAGTTATAACAAAAGTAAAGTTCTAGTAATTCAAACAGTTTATCTTAAATGGAATAAGAATAGTAATACAATAAAAAAATTATGGATTGACTATTATGACGGTGGATAAAACAATGATTTTGGCGCCATCGCGATAAACCGCTCGAGTCTAAATGCCCCCGCCACCCCGCGCGGACGCTTCAGGTGTCTCCCACCTCGTTTTAGTTGACGCAAATTGTGAGCAAGTTCGTACGTGTTTTGTGGGAGTGTTTTGTGGGACAAGAAAAATAAATTAAAAAGTAAGAAGGAAAAATTTGGTTGAATTTTAACTGACATGTGCAACATTTTTTTATAATTTTAATTATTATTTTTGTAACTGTAGTGAACTATTATTTACTATTGTCATAGGAGATAAAATTTATCTTTGTTATTGAAGAGAAACTAGGGATAGTATTTAAAAGGTTATTTTTCAATAACCGGCCAGTTTCACCTATGAATATGAGTAACTTTTAGTATGGGACCAACTCTGAAATCACGAAAACTCGACTAAAATATATGAAACATATAACTTTTTTTCGTGATTTCAGAGTCGATTCCATAGTGAAAGTTGTTCATATTCATGAGTAGAACACCCAGTGAAAATTTGGCCGGTCATTGAAAAAATATCCACGTATAATAGGTAAGAAAACTTCGAAACCTTCTGCCGGGCTCCTACAGTTTGCTGACATCTCCTTGAGGCGCGCGTGGAACAGAACGCGCTGTTGACGACTGGGCTCGGTCCAGATTATTTCCAGACTACCGGACGGCGAGCTACCCAGTGCTTGCCGTCCTCGAACCCGCGCCTACGGTGGTCGGAAATTGAGATCGGGATCTTGGCGGCGGCGGCGTGAGGACCGTTCCCTCACGCACTCAGCAGCCTCATTCACAAGCTTTACTGCTTCGCAGAAGGAGGCGTCCGCAAAAAAAAAAAAAAATGCCACCCCTCCTCGCTCCGGACCATGGCCTGAACCAAGGCCCGACGCGAGAGGTCACCGCCGCCGATAGCCCCCACAAGGACACGGCGGTGCTCCGCCCAAGCGGGGCACACCTCTACCGTGTGCTCCACCGTCTCCTCCGGACCCACACTGTGGCGACACCCGGGCGTCCTCTCCTGCTTCATCCGATGCAGGAACCTCCCGAACATACCGTTTTCGGTGAGGACCTGCGTCATACGGAACGAGAAGATGCCGTGACCTCTTTCCAACCTTTCCTCAAAGAGGGGACTTACCGCCTCAATGGCGGCGTGCCCAGCACTGGGTTGCAACAGTTGCAGTCGCCATGCCACCCTGAGATCCCGCCAGAACTTTGTCCGCCATACCGCGACTTGTCGTGGCAGCGGAGTTTCGCCCCGGCGCTGCATCTCCACGTGCAAATCGTGCATGCGTGCAAGGCCTGTTGCCTCCAGATCCCAGGGTGGCAGGCCAGCAAGGAGGCTCGCCGCTTCACGGGAGATCGTGCGGTATCCCCGCACCATCCGGATGGCCATGACCTTCTGGCAAGCATTCAGTTTGGCCGCCGGTCGCTTAGCTAGCGATGGCGCCCAAACCGGCGCCCCATAAAGGGCCATGGACCGAACGATCCCCGCGTAGAGCCTCCGGCAGGGGGCGTCTGGACCCCCTAGGTTGGGCAGGAGCCGCTTCAGAGCGGCCCCAGACCTGTCCAGTTTGGGGGCCAAACGTCGGAAATGCTCCTCGAAAGTTCACCGGCTGTCGAGGACGAGTTCCAGGTTCTTCGGCCTCATTCGGGGCCGGGGGTCGGGTCATTGTCGACCCGACGCCGATGTGGACCCCCCTACCGTTATTTGGGAACCTGGTGATGGCGCGGTCCGAGGGCCATGAAAGCACACAGCCTCGGACTTGTGCAATGCTACCTTGAATCCCAGTTGCTGGATCCTGTCCACGACTGTCGCAACCCCGCGTGTCGCTGTTGCGGCCGCCGCCTGATGCGACTCTCCCCGCGCCAGGACCAGCGTGTCGTCTGCGTAGCGGACCACGCTGACCCCGTCGGGGAGGTCGCCGCGCAGCACGTAGTCGTATCTTATGTTCCACTGGGGCGGTCCTAGTACGGTGTTCCGCAGGGACACCGTACTCATCTCTCGCCGTCTCCACTCTCCCTGGTGACCGGGATAGATGATGAACCTATACTCAATACCTCAATCACACGACGGAGGTTGGCGGCACCTCGTGGTACCGAAGTGCTGCCCCGATGTAACTCCAGGGCAGGGAGTTGAAGGTATTGGCGATGTCTAAAGACACCGCCAAGACGACCCTGGCCCGAATCACCGCATCCTCTGTCGTAAGGGCCCTCACGCGCATGATGGCGTCCACCGTGGAAAGCCCCCTGC
This sequence comes from Mythimna separata, assembly GCA_030763345.1. NCBI lineage: Eukaryota > Metazoa > Arthropoda > Insecta > Lepidoptera > Noctuidae > Mythimna > Mythimna separata. Next base: position 10,242,233 of record CM061167.1, on the reverse strand, counting down.
GAAAGCCGAACTGGCCGTTCGCAAGATCCGGCCCCACCCGCGCCAGATGCCCGACGAGGCGGTCTAAAATTACTCTTTCAAAGAGTTTGCCTACCTCGTCAAGCAGCACGATGGGCCGGTACGCGGACGGAGAGTCCGCGGGGCGCCCCGGCTTCGCGATGAGGACCAGTTTCCCGGTCTTCCAGTGAAGGGGGAACTGGCCTCTCTCCATGTATGCGCTAAAGAGCCCTCGCAATCGAGACCCGAGAATCTTCATGACCAGGACCCATACCCTTCCGGGCACGCCGTCGGGTTCTGGGGCGGTGTTCTTGACACTGAGTCTTCGTATCACCGCCCTCATCTCTACCTCGGTCACCTCTGGAGCGTCGTCCTCGTCGTCGCTGGTGTGGTCCGCTACGGGCACTGCAGGTGGCGGAGCCATGAGCGGGGGAGAGTGTTCCCCTCGCTCAGGGAACAGATTGGCCACCACACCCTCCACAACCTTAGTTGTTACCTTGGTAAGCTAAGAAGTTACTGCTATTCCTAGGTGATTGTCATTTTAAATAAAAAACTTGTCTTTAAACAATTTATAAAGCGTGTTTTATTTCTCTTTTCATAATTATTAACAATATAGGTAGGTACACCTTATGTGTGTACCTTTAAATTTATCAATGTTTTAACCGCTAATTTCTGGAAACTTCATTATTCAAGTATGATTACATACAATTTATTTTTTAAAAATCAGTCGCGTAAACTAATTAGCCGTACATTAATAAGTTTCAGATATGGTATTTAAATCAATTAGCTTAGGTTTGAAATATGACCAAGTCTTTGATTAAAGTACTTAGCTTAGAGCCATTATTTGCATGCCTAGGCGGTTCAGTCATTTAGCTTGGAACAACAAATAATAAACCTAGGCGGTTCAGTCATTTAGCCCGGAATAAGAAACAATAATCATAGGCGGTTAAGTCATTTAGCTTGGAATAAGAAACAATAATCATAGGCGGTTAAGTCATTTAGCCTGGAACAAAAAAAAGTAAAATTTGGGTCATTTTGTATGAAGCGACATTTATCTTCGTTAAAAATAGGAATATTAGAAAAAAAGATTAATCTGATTATGGCGAATATGTTATAAAAACAATAATATCCTTCTTTTTTTAAAAATAATGCGATTTGAATTCGAAAGTTTCGATTTTTAGAAAAAAAATCATAACTTTATTATGATTTTTTTTCTAAAAATCGAAACTTTAAACTGCTCTGGTGTAAAGTTTCAAAAATGTCGGTTAATACAAATAGCCCGGAACCCGTCGATATAAATTATGGTCATTACGTCATAACAAAATTACAAAAAAAAAATAATCGGCTTTTACATTGAAAATTTACCTTTTTTAAGAGGCTATGACCGAAAATTTCTGGGTCGTATTAACCATTTTTGAGCGAATTTCTACATTTCATATAATAATATACAGATCGATAGAGAAAAAAAATCTGAGAAAAATGGTATATATAACTCAATTTTGCCAAATATTTTCATACATAGAGAGAATTTTCTTAGACTCACACGTACTTTTTTTTTTTTTTTAGTCTTCATGCAACTCAATGTACAAAGGCGGACTTAATGCCATAGGCATTCTCTACCAGTCAACCTAGGGTGGTGAAGAGATAATATGGTAGGTGCATAAAAAGAAAATGTAAGTAGAAACAGAGTAAGTATAAGGAGTATACATAATAGAATTAAAATAAACATACATATATATTTAATGTAATAAATACATATATATATATATATACTAATAAGAAGTTAGGAGATGAAAATTTTGAGACGATTCAGCTATTAGTGTAGAAAATAATTCCGCAATTTCCGCTTAAATGCATATCGACTTTCGACTTACTTCACCAAAAGCAGTTTCCCGACAGTTAATCTTTGCTTTAATTTTCATTTCCTTCACGCACTGACCTCTCGAAGCTTAACTGACCTCTTTAACTTTAATTATTATGGCAAAGCAAAAAAAAAATAAAATTGAATTAATAATATGCTATTTTATATTCGTCTCTTCGGAAAATGAGAGATTCAAGCTCTTTGTTAGTAATTTGCTCCGAGATCGGTAGTCCTACAACATGAGTCTGCTAGTTAATGAGGTCGTATTTATTTTCGCATTTTTAAGGTGGGAAATCATTTAATGACTTGGTTACCTCTCTACGGTAGAGCGGGAGAGTGTTTTAGTCTTTTACTGACTAAAATCGCACCTGTGTTTTGCGTTCAAAGACCGCGAGTTTTTTTTTCAGAAAATCCTTGCGGTTTTAGCGAGCGTAGGCGAGCTGGATTCATACAGTTTGCTGACATATCTTAGAGAGGGATTAACGGACGACCAGACGGCGAGCTCGACATTGCTCGACGTTTGCAAGACCTCGCCTACCGTGGCTGATAGTCGGGTTCGGTTTGTGGCGGATGGGGCGTGAGGATGTTCTTCGAAGAGGGGATTTGCTGCAATAATTATGCTGTAGTAACTTGTAATGTGTAGTCTCATCTTGTTGTGATTTCACCGCGTGCTTTCAGAATTCGGCGCAAAGCCAAAACCCTCATATGTTTTCAGTCTCTGATAACATTGCTAGCAGTAAATTTTCAGGATAAACGAACGTACCTGTTGCGTTGTGTTACTGGATCGATGGCGGCCTTCAGTTGTGTTAATACTTGTACCTAATGAAATTAATTGCCATAGATGTTTTTATATCAATACCAAACTATGTAAAATCAAACCATGTTAAGATATACTTCTAGCGATATTTATGTCGCCAAATAAAAACACTATTTTTTACAAAATAAGTTACTAAACTTAGGTTGTTTATAAAGCAAATACTAGATCTAACAATTGATACTATTCTATAGAAATATAGTTCTGATTTTTTTTTGTATCTAACTAGTAACAGCTTTTTCTTTACAGTTTTCCAAGTTTTTCCGATATCACTTATAAATTTTCTTGAATCAGAAGTCGTACCATCAACAAGTAAATAACAAACGGGTAAAAAGCTGTTCATTACTTGTTTTATTATTCTTATTATACCACCGTTTCATTTTCGATTTTGTTTTTAATTTTAGACAACATCTGTGCATTTTAATATTAACATGAGCAGTTTTTAGTTGTTAAGGGCCCTCCTCACGTCGACTTTGTGTCACTGTTGACGCGCGTTTCGTAAACGCTCGTCAGCAGCGTTACTAACGCGCGACCGTTTCAGACGACATTGGGGCGAGGAAGGAGGGTTCAGGGTGGCGTGCGAATGAAAAACAAAAATAATTTACATACAAAATCTAAATTTTTGTGCTACTGTAGCGCGTGGTGTGGGCGGAAGCAACCCGCTAGCGACTGCATCGCGACTGTATCGATGCGAACGCGCGGCAGCCGCGTTACTGCATCGCTCCAAAAAGTTGCCGTGGGCGAGGGCCCTAGCAAGCAGTTATACTATCTTCTTCTTCTTCTTATCGTACGGTTAGTGGCCAACCAGGTGTCAGAGTTTTCAAGCCGCCCGAAGGCCTCTGACTTGGCTTGACGACTGCTGTCAGTTGACAACAGCTGGGGCCGGCTTTTTACAAGCCCTCCGAAGCACGGAGACGCTCAGATGAAATACCACTAAACGGTCACCCATCCATAGACTGACTGTGCCAAGGGTTGCTTAACTCGCTAATCGTTTAACGATTAGTGAGCGCAACTGGCTATGAGTGCCTCATAGTTATACTATACGGACTACCGTAGTATTTGATACGAGACTTGTGGCCTCTTGACACTACCTACATTAGCGAAGAAGGTGGCCGCACGCTTGAGGGAACGGACTTTCTTACGCGACAGCCGCTTGGATTCAGACGTCTAAGTCGTCGACGGCGCTTAGTGTTCTACGTGCGCCTCAAGGATAAATGTCAGCATAACCGCAGCGACCAAGGCGCGCCTCAACTGTAGACCCAGTGTAGGATCCAGCAAGGTCGAAGCTTACTAGGGCCATGGGTTTGCTTCTGAAAGGAAAACTAGTGTCCTGAACGCAAGGCAAAGAAGAAATTAACATAAGAGTAGCTTTTAGTCAGTAAAAATCTGACACACCCTCCCGCTCCGACCAACAGCAAGAGAAATCATTGGACGATTTCTCTCCTAAAAATAATAATACGTATACGAGTAATCATATATATAATTATACATATAATAATATAGACCAAGATTAATGAGATCGTTTTCTCTGATAAAGAGAAATAGAAAGAAATAATAAAAATAAACCGCGTCAAACTAGTAGTCGTTTGAGTTATTTAAATTCCCTATTCGATGTTCCGTTTGTTAGCTCGACCGCGTCTAGTTCATACCAGTACAGTTCAGAAAAAATCCAATTTTATAACGAACGAACTACACGCCACTCGGAACTAAAGTTTCGTGAAATCTGTTTATTCTGTACAATTGTCAGAATCATTATAATAATGACGTCAAATATTTCTTGTAAATGTGTGATTGAGAACTTTTTGTGTTGGGGTATGGGAAGTCATAAGGTAACTCCTCCTCTCGTTCTGGATAGAGTGAGAGGGAATATCAGACTTTTACTGACTAAACCTATCAGTGTGCCTTCAGTTTCTCTTTGGGTTCAAGGACCGATGAAACTGTTTCAAACAACCCCATTTTTGGCAAGAAGGACGGCGAGCTACCCATTACGCGCCATCTGGAACACGCACGGTACGTTTACCGGGAATCGCCGTGCCACTCTTGACGCCAAGAGCATTTCCTGCGGTACCTGGGAAGTGAGGATTACCTAGTCGATCACTACCATCGAGCCACAAGTAAAACCGACGTTTTTTAAAACCACGGTACGGGCTTTTACGTCGACCACCCATTTGAAGATGTCTTCATCTTAAAGCCTACACTACTCAATGCTCATGAAAACTGAACAAACAAAACAAATAAAAACAAACATTTAAATACACATACGAGTATATTATCCAACCAAAAACATATTATAAAACCGTCCCGAAGATTAATACAAAAAACTCCGACTACGTATTACTCACATATTGAAAAATAAACGTACGAGTATATTAAAAAAATATGATCACAAGAAGAATTCCATCTACAGCAATATCGTCAACGTAAATAGAGATTACAAAAGACTCGCTGAGGCAGTAACGCGTACCATTTTCGTAGGTATACTTATCGCCTCCTTCAGAATTCAATAGGAAGGGATCTTTAACTAAATATTATTATTGAGCTTTATACTGGCGGAATAAGTTCGTCAAGTCTATAAAATCAAAACAGTGGAATTTATTTTAGTTCGATAATAGATTTATTGCTGTCAACTACTGAAAGTTACATTCGGGTATTAGTGACCGCGACTTGCGACCGCGACTTGCGACCGCGACCGGTCACATGACCCACAATTTAGTATGGATTTGTATGGTATCGGTATGGTATGGTCGCGCAAGGTGGTCGCTCGGTTAGTTTAGTACTCCATACAAATACATACTAAGCAGCAGGTCGCGCAACCTGGTCGCAGTGCCTGGTCGTGGTAGCGCATCACGATCGCTTTAACGGCTGGTTTAAGAAGTGAATGCTATCTTTAGAGTCCAATTGAAAATCTATGATGCAAAATCGCATAATAAAAATGAGCTATAGGCTCGCAAATCACGTTTTCTGGTCAACCATTTAGATTAAGTATTTTTCTAAGAATCTAAGGTATTTCAGAGTTAAACTAGCGGTAATAATGCGATAGCTGACTTTTTCGGGAGAGCTCGGTTCTCTGAATGCTCCAAAAGAAATCAACCATCATATTTTTTGTTAAATAACCCAAGGATCGTTCTTTGTCTTGACTTGATCGAGCGTACCCATAGCTAACTCTGACTACATTATAGAAACGATACTTGCATTGGTTGAATAAAAGTATTTCATATTTGGAAGGATATCCACGATCCGCACTGGGCCCGCGTGATGGATTATGACCCATTCCCTCCCCTAGAGAGAAGGCCTGAGTCCCAACAGTGGGAACATTATAAGGCTGATGCTATGGTATGCTATCTATGATATAGATCTTTAATTAAATAATTTCGGTGCTTCCGGAAAATAAAGAATAGCTTGAGTTAACTCAAGTGACATTAATTTGTGTATACTTTTTTATTGTTTTGGCTTTTTGAGAATTTTTTTACTCTTCAAGATAACATGTTAGATATTTAATCGACCGGTATTATATAAAAAATACTGCTGCTATTATCTCTAAAAACTCTAAATCCAGTATTGTGGACTTTCATAACTATGACATAAGGACTAAAAAGCAATGATAAATAAATGTATGCAGTAATGTATAGGGTACTTCACTTTGCTGTATAAATTCTTCAAATATATTGGACATAAATACAGCGAAATGTTGTTATCATACCAATTCATAGAGAAACCAGTTAAAGGTTTCTAGAAAATCTGGCATACAAATTCCATCGAAGTATTGGCTGACAAGTGAACGAGATATTTATAATACATTCACAAATACAGGCAATTTGTGTGAGCATTCTTATGACAAATAGACATGGAATTGTATGTGTTAAAATAACCTTTCTCGATGTTAATTGAAAGAAGTTATTTTTATTGTTGATAGGTTTGCGCTTGACCACTATCTCACCTAATGGAAAGTGACGATGCGGTCGACGGTAAACGCGCTTACCTAGGAGTAACCTTATCACTCTCGACTTAAGGATCCCAAGGATGTAGCCATCAGGCAACACAGACTCCAGTAAAGAATTCCACTTCTTGGCTGTACACAAAATGTCGTATTCCAAAACGTTTAACATGTACCGGCAGCGCATCACCGTACGCCTGGCCATCCGAAGATGGAACGGGCTTAGCGGAATTAGGCTTAGCAATTCGGACGCGCACTCTCCAAAGTTTCAGCCAAGAGCATAGGCATTAAAAAAAAGATACTTTTGAAAATACTATGAAAATACTGTTTAAAGTTAAAAAGAGACCTAACTCACCATATGTATGCTGCAATGTTGTAAACAGTGAATAACGCAGCACTGTTTGTGCGAATGTTTAAGTCAATCAATCTGCCTGGCGTTTTCCCAACTACGTCGAGGTCAGACTTCCAGTGAAACCGAATGTAGGTAAATACCAGCATTTCACGTGGAATGACTGCCTTTCTGAGCTCTACAACCCAGTAACTGGACCACACCCCTTGACGAGACTGATGTTAGATTTTCGAGCTTCTGTATACCCGTAACGACTGACAGAGTTCTGAGAATGACAGCGGGGAAAAGTGGTTCCACGTGCCTTCCAACACTGAGGATACTTTTTTTATTATATTATAAACTAGTGCTTGATCGTGAATCCTCTTGATGGTAAGCAATGATGCAATCGCTAATGATCAGCCTTCACTTGGTTAAATGATTCCCTCTGTCTGATGAGTAAAAAAAATGTTTAGATAGAACAAAACTACATTTTTATAAAATCAAACTAGGTTAGTAAAATCTGCAGGCGAGATATACGTGCGGAATTTTTCACGGTCATTGCCCAAATACAATTAAAAAAATCCTGTGTGATGAAAATCCCTACACTATGTGGGGAAATTTCGTTACGGATTTAATCTGACAGTGTGTGACTTTATCTAGGCAGGTTTTCACGAACGGATTTCCCATTTTTAAAGACTGATGTTGAAATATTGTTTTTGTATCTGCTTGGCCTATTATTTCTTACAGTTGGGCAAGGCCTCCCTCTACTCTTTCCAAACATGTTTTTTGTTTCTGCCTTTGAAGGCCAGTCTTAAGTGACTCTTATTTTTTTTTAATAATAAAAACTAGTCGTTGATGTTGAAGCTTATTAATTTATTAAGAACCTATTCACTCTAGCCTCGTTGACACTCAAATTATAATCAGACGGGAACCCCGCAGCAGCCAAATTGTTCCAGTCCTTCGATGTACGTGATATAAATGACGAGGTGCAACGCTTAGTCCGAACCGTGGAAGTTTTATCAATAATTCATCTTTAATTTTCATCATTATTTTATAGTAATCACAATGTATTTGGAGTCAGGGCAACATATTGTAGGGATAATAGCGCAGCCTCGATGTAAATAAGCTTCTGGTAAGTTTATCTTTATAAAAGATAAACTCCGGAAGCAATATTGCAATCTATACTTGTGTTGCGGTTGATTTTTCAATATGTTTATTTGAAGAATAAACATTGCGGTATGACAGCTTTTGTATTGCATATTCATTCCAGATGGCAATGTTTATTCTGCAAGTAAACGTTATCCGCCAATTGAAATGCTCTTAAGAGCGCACTTCCCGACCAGTCTATCGTCAACTTGAGCACGATTTAAAAGCTTGTTGGTTCATTCAACGCAATCAAATGCAGTTTTTAATAAAGTGACATCGTGAAAAAGGAGATATACGAGTAACACCTGAATGCTCTGTTGGCATTCTATAATTATTCTGTCATTCACTCGAATATTTCACTAAACTTGATTCATTTTTTATTTTATTTTACTTAAACCAGTGCTTGACTACAATCCCACCTGCTGGTTAGCAGAGATGCAGTCGTTGATGGTGAGGCGCACTAGTTTATTAAGAGCCTATTCACTCTAGTCTTGAAAACACCCAAATTGTAATCGGACGTAAAGACCGCAGCAGGCAAATTGTTCCAGTCCCTCGATATACGTTATATACACGTTATTATAAAATTCATTTTTTTACTTACTAATTTATTGAGGCATTACATATGACGGGCCAAAGTAAACGTAACATAGATTTTCAAAAGTCTATACTAAATTAGTTTTTTATAAATTCATGTTTTGATTTCAATGGAAACCCACTTAATATCCACATAATATCTTTGTTTCAAAATATGTTATTATTTATTAATAAATAATAATAAGGCATTACATATGACGGGCCAAAGTAAACGCGACATAGATTTTCAAAGGTCTACACTAAATTAGTTTTTTATAAATTCATGTTTTGATTTCAATCGAAACCCACTTAATATCCACATAATATCTTTGTTTCAAAATATAATAATTATAATAATTCGAAATATCTAAGCAAGATGTGTAATCTATACTCGTATATATAAAAGAAGAAACTAACTGAATTACATATCAGCGCACAGCCGAAACCGACACTGAAAATAAATAAGAACTATTAATAAGTATCTCGACAAATGTTTCTGTAGCTACAACGGTTAAGGCCTTATTAGCTTTTACTGCCGGTCTCGAAAATCAAATCCATAAACACTTGTGCAGATTAATTTAGAACTATTTACTTGGCTTATTGTCAAACAATAAAGCCGAATTAATTTATTATTATGTTTCTACGCTTGTGGCCGGAACAGCTACGAGGCTACGAGGCCTACGCCGTAGCCGCAAACTTCGCAGCGCTACGTAGCGTAGAGCTACGAAATACGAATTATGTAGGGGTTAGGAATCAAGAAGTATGTGTCGCGCTATTTACAATAACGGAGTGAATTTTTAAGCCCTAAGTAATATGAATAGCCCTATATATTTCTTATACGAGTAGGTCTCATATAATTATTTATTATATCACTTTGACCTACTAATTTATACGTATTCTGTTAAAAACAACCTTCTTTGTTTTTGTTACTTATATCGGGTTTAAAGAAAAATGGAACAGAAAACACTATCGCGGATTCAAACCCACCCAGGTACATGACTTTGTGTAATTTATCATCACCACTGCTCTCAAAACGGTGATGGAAAACATCGTAAGGAAACCGGCATGTCCCAGAACCAAAAATTCGAAGAATATGACATCCACCTATCCACACTGAGCCCGCGCGGTGGATTACGGCTAACTGCCTCTCCTAGAGAGGAGACCTGAATCCCAACAGTGGGAACATTACAAGGCCGATAATTCTAATTAAAAACAAAGTTATAATCACTATATAGCAGCGGTCTAATCAACCATTCGCCACATTAATTTCTAGCCTTCTTTACCTTTTTCAGTTACTTCGACATCCAATTTCCTAGATTAACAACAACCCCCGCAATTTTTCATCCAACCGGACGTTTTCTCCGCAAAAAATACGAAGGCGGGTTTCAATGTCAAGGATACCTATATCATATTTTAATATTATCCAGAGTAATGAAAATTCTTTGAAAGTAAGAGTGCAACGGCGACGCCACGTGTATAAAATATTCTACAAAGCCTTTATATGATTATTTTTCTTTTGTATACTCGTTTTCATTTTACTAAGTATATTCCAGGGGCATGATACGTGGGATTCTCTTTCATTTTTCGTGAACTTGACTTTGAAATTAATAATTTTAGATGTAGTTTCATCAAATAATTGCATTGACGTAGCAAAGATGAGAATATTGAAGTAACGTGTAGTGCGATGAGAATTAAATCTTGTTTTTTTTCTTTCTGCTTTTTTTATTTATTTTGGTATGCTCATTGAAAAAAAAAGAGGGATGAAACATATGTTACTAAAAGAGTTATGAGTTTGTATGTGGATGGGTGAAAAGGGAAAGGAAGACCAAAGAACATAATTATATGAATGGATTGTGTGAGCTGTGATATGGAAGAAAAGGGGCTCAGAGATAATTGTTAGAACAGCATGGACGAAAAAATTGTCCGAGCACCGAACAGAAATCACAACGGTTTACCGTCGCCTTTCTAGGCAAGAAGATGGTGTCGAGGTTGCATGACATCACAATCGTTCACCCCGATTGTTTCAAGAAACGCGTATATTCTGAAAAGTGAGGCTCTAAAAAGTCTGTTCACACTATTGGGTACCACTTTTTATACAAATATTTATTTGTAAAAAAGAAATCATTTGTCGTGTATCGTTTAGTTGATATCGGCCACACTGTTACCACATTGCAACCTACTTTTTGTCGCTGCGATTTGGTGTGGTCTATTCACATGTGCTACAATGTGAATAGACCCTTAACTAAGTATATCAGAGTTAAACACGTGTCACATTTCAGTAGCACTTATAAATCATATAAATTAATACATTTCATTCTCTTGACAAATGCTACTTAGTAAAGAATTTTTATTTTTCTAGAAGCTACGGCTTCGGGATTTTTCGGAGCCACTCGTGCGTAATCACTTGACGCGCCATAAAGATTACGTCCGAAACTTGGCACCTCAATTTGCCTCAATTTGAAGGTATTATATATTAAAATTGAAAAGTGATGCATTTATATATTTTAGTGGATGAATGTTATTACATTTTGTTTATTTAACTTTATGACTTAGTTTTCTGCAATATAAAACACAAGGCTGGTGCTCGGAAATCCAACGACGGGGTTGCAGCAGACCAAGAAGGAGCTGATGGGATGACTTGGATGTCTCTCTTAAGAATTGGCAAGACGTGGCTCAAAGCCGGGAACGATGGAAGCAATGTAGGGATGCCTTTGCCCAGCAGTGGGACAGTATAGGCCAGATATGATAATAATCATGTCTGCTATATGAGAGAAGTACAGATATTTTAAATTATCTGTTGATCTTCATTTCTTATATTTTGATCTTTATGAGCAACAAGCTGCTGTTAGTGACTTCATCCTCATGAATATAATAAATTGTTCTAAGGGAATATTCTCTCGGTATAAAAGATATCCTATGTGCTATTCTATAATAGTTTACTCGTGTGCCAAATTTTAATCTGTTCAACGTTCGAGCGTGCAGAAGTACTCGCAAACTTTCGTCTGAATAATATTAGTTTCACTAGCATCTACCAGTGGTTTCGGCAGCGTGGCATTAATACTTTACCCCATTATAGGCTACTAGCGACCCGCCCTAGTTTCGCACGGGTGTTACAAATCTTTGGAATGCTCGGCTTTTCTCTACTATAACAAATTAATTAATTATGCATATAATATCTAAACTACAAATGATTCCGTTCTGTGTTTTTTTTAGTTTATCGCTGTCATGTAAACAGACGCGGTGGGGGCTTTTATTTTATAATATATTGAGATACCTTTGTTATTCTAATCCAAACGATTTCCGGCCACGGTAGGCACGGGTTTGTGGACAGCGAGTAGTGGATTGCTAACCGCTTGGTAAGGATCGAGCCCGAGTCAACGCCGTGTTCCCTTTAAAAGTTCAAAAAACTCCACGACAGTAAATCATTTTTTTTTTTTAAGATTACGGCTTACTACAATCTTTTTAATTATAATATTTATTCTCATCCAAATAAATACAATACTCATTCTAAGTATTTAATTTTGGACATAAATGCCCTGGGCATCATATTGACTTCGAAAAGTATCTTAAAACATATCATAGTTTAAATAAATTTAGAAACCAATTAATGATCATGAACCTACACGTCCAGTACGCGCGGCCGCGGCCACTGCGTCTTCGGGTATCACTACAACTCTATTAGCAGATGGATAGAGCGCTCATTCAACTTTTAAAATGTCTTTGTAGAAATAAAACTTGTGCTCCATTTGTAAAAATAACCTTTTGAGATAACTTTTGCAATACATCAATTTAATCACTAGATGTACTACGATTCAATATAGAGCCCATCTAGAGATTTTAAAGACAATTTTTTGAGACAGAAGCTGTACTAAAATCATATTTTTTTTAAGGTAAAAAAATCATCAAAAGGCATCTCCCGCTCTAAAAATGATCGGGAGGAAAACTACGACTGTGTGCTTCAGTTGCTTTTTGCGTCCCCCGTGGCCTTAGGAGGTATCGACCCTGCTGGGCCTCTTAGGTGGAATCACTTTCATACTGTTATTTAATATTTACTTTCCTCGTATTTTCACCAAGCATTGACAGTGATAGTTAAAAGAACTATTGTACCACATAGGGGAAAAAAATCGAATTTGATCGTGTGTTAGTAACAGAGTTTCGTTTTAGCCTTTGAGTAAACCCTAAAAATAGAGTGAATTACCGAATTTTTATATCATGACTGGAAACTACATACTATATAATTATGTATTCAAAGTGTAATTTATTCCGGTCTCCTCGAAGCCATCTCAAAACTCAGTTCACGAGTTCCATGCTTATCCCCAATTTGTAGATAGAACTGAAACATTTAGGTGAGAAAGTTACTAGCAGTCAAAAACCTAATCTCCGAAGTCGACCCAGATGTCCAACTATAAAATAAAAACTAAACCAATAACAATATTGGATAAACTTCCGGGAGACAGAACTCATAGAACTCATTTCCATTGATAATATCAAAATGGATTAAGAAAATGCGATACATTATCTTCAAGAATTCTTGAATTCATTAAATCGGAGCCACACAAAATTTATATTATATGTAAAATTGGCTCTTGTGATACAGGATCTCCTAGTACAAGAGCCAGGGCAACATTGATGTTTGTTGTATAAGTAATTTCAATAAAAATATTATTATTATATTATTAAGAAGATCCATGTCCAATGTATTTAAGACTTATAAATATTGCCAATTTATACGCGAATGAATTCGCAGGCAAGAGTTAAAGTATAAAAGATATTATTATTAATATATCTAGGTCATGCTGCTGGTAAAAGCCCTCGCTTCGTTCCTTCCAAGAAGGAGAAGGTGGGAGTGGGACGACTAAGATGTCTTCCTTAGAAATTGACAAGAAATGGCTCAGGGCCGGGAACAATAATGCACGGACGAAGTCACGTGCAAATATATGTTTTTTTTTATAAAAGTTTTATGGGAAGGCTTCCCATTTCCCAAATTCGGGAATCCCAAAACAGAATAGCTTAATACTCGTATTGAAACCAAATCCGGAATTGGAAAATATTCCGATATATTTAAGCCCTATGGTTCCGGATATTCAATAGCCAGATAGCGTTAGCTCTATTCTAATATAAGAATTTAGAAATTGCGCAGGTAATGAAGTCAACCAACAATTTAATTCCTTTTTTTTTGTATATAATATATAGGTTTGTAGGGATCCGTCCACAAATGAAAGGGAGGATTTGGCAGTAATAGTTATATTTTACAGAGAGTTTACAAAAGATATCGAAGAGTAGAAAGCACGGAAGCACACACTAGATGATCGTTAGAATTATGATTTTCTGAATGAGAGCAGACTCTTATGTCATACGTTGACAGACGGACCTTCGCGCAGGCTTGCTGCGAAACCGAGCGCGATGATGCACGAAGATGCGCGAAGTCGGTGTGGCGGTTGAACCGCTACAGTAGCCCCCCGGCGAGACCGTGACTACGGTCGATGGAAGTCCGGGAAGTGAACTCTTCTGCCGCTGCGAGTGTGAACTGCCGGCTTGTCCACAGGTGGAGTTGACGTCTTGCTTGCTGGTGAACTGGTCGGAGGTGAGGCTGGGTTGTCAGAAAGTCTGTCTTGAGTGACGTATGCTGGTTTCAGGCGATCCAGAGTTATGTTGATGCCTTTACCTCGTACCTCAACTTTAAAGTACTTAGTCTTCCTGTCTAGTACTTTGTAGGGACCAGCGTATGGTGGCTCCAAAGATTTCCTCACGTGATCTTGCCTCACGAAAACATGGGAGCAGTGTTGAAGGTCTTTGGGGATGTAAAAAGTATCCTTTCTATGCCATGTAGTCGGTTTCGGAGATAAGCTGGCCATGTGTCTAGCAAGTCGAGTAGCGAAACTAGTGATGTCTTCAAGGGAGTAGTCATGTGATGGTGAAAGGAACTGGTTTGGCAAACGCAGGGGCTCGCCGTAAACCAATTCAGCCGAGGATGCTTGGATGTCATCTTTCCAGGAACTGCGTATGCCAAGCAGAACGATAGGCAAGATTTCTGTCCATTGTGTGTTGTTGTGACACATGATACCGGCTTTTAGCTGGCGATGAAACCTCTCCACCAAGCCGTTCGATGCAGGATGGTACGCTGTGGTACGGAAGTGGCGTGCACCGAGTAGAGAAGCTAGGCTCTTAAACAGGCTGGACTCGAACTGGCGACCTTGATCAGTGGTGATCTGCGATGGGCAACCGAACCTCGATATCCACCCGGATACTAAGGCGGCCGCGTAGGTCTCGGCAGTGATGTCCTTCAGCGGTATAGCCTCGGGCCATCGTGTGAACCGATCAACTATGGTGAGACAATATCTGAAATCTGAAGATGGTATTAGAGGCCCTACAATGTCGAGATGGATATGGGAAAATCGTGATGAAGTTGTGGGAAATTGGGAAAGAGGAGTGGATGTATGACGGGTAATTTTACAGCGCTGGCAATGAAGACAGCATCTGCACCACTCTCTACAGTCTTTGCAAATCCCTGGCCACACAAATCGCTGCGTGACTAGTCGCACTGTAGCTGTACGCCCAGGGTGACTCAGACAATGAAGAGAATCAAAAACTTGCTTCCGGAATTCAGGCGTAACATAGGGTCTTGGTGGTTGAGTGGATACGTCACAATAGAGTTTGGTGTCTGAGCCTACCTGAGTAATCATATGCAGTTTCAGTGACGATCCTTTCTCAATAAGTGACTGTAGTTCTGGATCTGTCATTTGAGAGCGAGCTAAAGCTTCATAATCAATTGCCGTTGTTACCTCTTCAATGCGTGACAAGGTGTCGGCAACGACATTTTCTGGTCCAGGTATGTAACGTATATCCGTGGTAAATTGTGATATGTAATCTAAGTACCTGTATTGACGTGGTGAGCAATTCTCTCTAGGGTTCCTGAAGGCGTAAGTAAGTGGACGGTGATCGGTGAAGATAACAAATTCTCGAGCTTCCACCATGTGTCGGAAGTATTTTATCGCCTCGTAGACAGCGAGCAGTTCGCGATCGTAGGGGCTGTATTTGCGTTGTGCTTCGTTCAGTTTCTTCGAGAAGAAGGCTAGCGGTTGCCATTGTATTCCAACACGTTGTTGCAGCACAGCTCCTATGGCTACGTCTGATGCATCTGTAAGCATAGAGAGTTCTGCATGTGGGCTTGGGTGTGCAAGAAGCGTCGCGTCTGATAGTGCCCTTTTACATTCTTCAAATGCCTCTAGTTGTAGCTGTGACATCTGTATAGGTTGTGAGCTCTTGACCTTGCCTCCAGCCAACATCGAGTTCAGCGGTGCGTGGCTTTTTGCAGCGTTGGGTACGAACCTTCTATAAAAGTTTAGCATGCCCATGAATCTCCGTAATTCCTTCATTGTGCTTGGCACTGGAAATTCTTGAATAGCTCGTACCTTTTCATGGAGCGGTTGGGTACCAGCAGCTGATACCTGGTATCCTAGAAAAGTCACCTCTGGCTGCCCCCAGACACATTTTGCAGGATTTATGAGGACATCATATTCTTTCAGCCTTGACAGTAGTTGGTGCAGGTGAGTTCTGTGCACGTCTGGAGAAGGAGAGTATACCAGAATATCGTCGACGTATCCGTAGCAGAAGTCATCTAAGCCGGTGAGTACCTCATCGATGAATCGCTGAAAGGTTTGCGCTGCATTTCTAAGTCCGAAAGTCATAAATGGGAACTCAAATAAACCGAACGGTGTGGTTATGGCGGTTTTTGGTATGTCAGCTTCGTTTACTCGAATTTGATTGTATGCTTTGATTAAATCGATTTTACTGAAAATTGTGCATCCTGAAAGTCGATGTGAGAAATCCTGAATGTGAGGTATGGGGTAGCGGTCAGGTATTGTACGGGAATTCAGGGCACGGTAGTCGCCACACGGTCGCCATCCGTCATCTTTTTTCTTCACCAGGTGTAGTGCCGAAGACCATGGGCTTTTGGAGCGTCTCGCAGTTCCATTGGCCATCATCTCGTCAAACTCTTTTCTTGCAATTTTTAGCCTTGCAGGATCTAAACGTCTGGGCCTGCTAGCAACGGGTGGTCCAGAAGTAGTTTTAATCAAGTGCACTGTATTGTGCTTTGGCTCGCATTGGTTTACAGTACCTGCCGGGCGCGTAACCTCTGGATATTCACGTAGCAGCTGGTGATACTCTGAGTTCCCGAGGACTGTTTTCACAGAAGCCACATCGTCAGGAATCTGTTGCGTGGACGCCGCTACGAAGAGTGAAGTGATACCATCTATGAGCCTGCGGTTACGGCAATCTATAAGTAGATTATAAAAGCTTAGGAAATCTATGCCTATAATCGGTTTTGACACGTCGGTGATGGTAAACTTCCAAGTAAATAAACGCCGAAGTCCTAGGTTGAGGCTGAGTTGTACTGGACCGTAAGTATTTATGACACTTCCGTTGGCTGCTGTTAAACTGTACTTTGATTTAGTGCAGGGCGTCTTGATAGCTGACCGTGGGTACACACATAAATCAGAGCCAGTATCGACTAGAAAAAGCATTTTTGAGTAACGGTCAGTAATAAAAAGACGGCCTGATTCTGATGGGCAGTCGTAGGCCGCTAATTCCGGCTGCCTTTCGCGTTTTCCGACTGCCACGAGCAAGGCTGCGTACACTTCCTTGCGCGAGTACCAAAGTTGAAGTGGTAAAAACAATGTGGGTGGTTTTCTGGTGGCTGTCGCGGTCGAGATGTAGACCGACCTCGCCAATTACGGCTGCTTGAACGATAATGTGATCGACCTCGTACCTGTCTTTGCTCGTCTACTCGTGTTGATAATGACGTTACCTGCTTTGTAAGCTCTGAAATCTGGCTTGCCATTTCCTTAATGAGGGTAGACGTACTGGGATCTGCAACGCTTGCTACTTGCAGGGGTCCTGCTGGCGCGATCTCGTTCACCGTATCTGCCAAGTCCGCTAACTTGTCTAATGAAAGGTCTGGTTGCGACGCCAACACTGTTTGCAGGTTTGTCGGTAGCCGGCCCGACCACAAACTCTTCAAAAATTGTTCAGGTACTGCAGGTCCCGCCAGGTCACGTAAACGCCTTAGAAACTGTGATGGTTTACGGTCACCTAACTCTTCGTGCATTATTCATTGTTTTATTCTCCGTTCCCGTGACGCGGTCAAGCGTTTTATCAGTTCGATTTTTATTTTTTCATACTTATCCGTAGCCGGCGGGTTGGTGATTATATCCTTCACTTCAGTGGCGTAGCGAAGTTCTAACGCGGACACTACTTGGTAGTACTTGGTTAGGTCCACGGTAACGTTAGCCAATGCAAACTGGCATTCCATTTGAGCGAACCACATTTCAGGGTCATCTGGCCAAAACGGAGGTGGACGAACGCCTACACGCGCGTTTTCAGGACTGCATTTGTTTTCTATGCGCGATTCCATAGCGGGGTCACCAATTATGTAGGGATCCGTCCACAAATGAAAGGGAGGATTTGGCAGTAATAGTTATATTTTACAGAGAGTTTACAAAAGATATCGAAGAGTAGAAAGCACGGAAGCACACACTAGATGATCGTTAGAATCAATGATATTTTAAGTAAAAAGGTGTAGATAGGTTATAAGCGCTCAGCAAGTGACACGTTAAAATGTGGCTAATTAGCCACATTTGACCTCAGTGTCACGTTGCGCCGTCAACAGACGCACGTTACGTAGTACCGAGTACATTAAAATTAAAAGTGTCCCAAAGTCACACAAAATGCCGTCGTGTGTAATGAGATATTGCTCAAATTATACAAGCAAAACTTCTAAAAGTCAAGGAATCACATATCATTCGTAAGTACACTGTTTATCCTATTATTTTCACAAATCAAATATTCAATATTGTATTCCTAAAATATGGCGTCGTAAACGTCAAACGTCATTACCGATCATAGAGTAAAATTATGCCTAAGAAACAGATAGGTCAGTTGCCTGACAGTAGGTAAAAATGCTGGCACATTTCACTTTTACTACATGAACTCATGAGTGAATCCCATTTTTAGGCATAAATCACGTTGTAAGGTAAAATTTCATATCTGATTAATTTATTCTACATCATTTCTAATGCACTGGACGACGCACTGTTGCAAATTATATTTGTCTCTTTTTCACTCGCTATAATTGAATCATGCAATCCCGTTTTTACGTGTAATCGTACTGTAGTGTGTAATTGCAATATTTAGTTATTCGTGTGTGCGTTAGTGTGCCGTTTTTGAAGATCGAATGTTGTTTATGTAACCTATCTACACCTTTTTACTTAAAATATCATTGGTTAGAATTATGATTTTCTGAATGAGAGCAGACATCTTATGTCATACGTTGACAGACGGACCTTCGCGCAGGCGCGCTGCGAAACCGAGCGCGATGATGCACGAAGATGCGCGAAGTCGGTGTGGCGGTTGAACCGCTACAGGTTTGTACATACTTTTATGTTTAGTTCGTATATATATATCTATTAAGTCTTATTAGTTTAATGTTAAAATAAATTTTATTCTCAAAAAACCAAAACTTTAAATTAATATTTAGTGACTTTGGATTAATCCTTAAAATACTCGTAGTTATAAAATAAATTGGAGTCAGACAGATGGGGCTCATATCTGAATGGGTTGAGTGAAGAAACTAATGGTTTATGTGCGGAATGATGAGACTGAACAAGAAGTATCTGTAACGATTGACAAAACACAGTGATGGAAGCTTTGGTGCTTAAACTCCAAGGAACATGGAGGATATAATATATTTCATTATCCTTACTTGCTAAATGCGGTGAACATGTTTTTTTATGAAAACTCATAAGTTCTTCTTCTGTTTTTTAGTCACCATGCTATACTCCGTCGGTTTAGGTAGTTAACTAAAGGTAAACAGTCTTGGCATGTCTTTTTATCAAAAAGTTGTCTAAAAATTGTATGTAAAAATCTTTGCACATAGGTATTTACCTAAATCGATGTTAGCTAATAAACTACATTTAAATAATCTTTGTGTATATTATATACGACCTCTTTAATACAAAAAGACATACCAAGATTGTTTACCTTTAGTTAACTACCTAAACCGACGGAGTATAGTACCCTTTTTATTTGAGGTAGCAAGACAAGAAATTGCTTCTCCGGCTCGAAACTGGAACAAAAGGGCGTGTTGCACTTTTACCGACTAAAAATGAAAACTGAAGAACCCAGGTGAGTCTTTGTCATTCGGTTGCTCTTTGCGTTCCTAGACAACTCTTTTTAAAAGTCCTTTGAAAAATACTCGCGGACAATAAGAATGACAGGCATTTATGAAAATCGCGCAGCCTTTGGGTACAAAATTAAATATTAGTAGATTATGATACAAGTGTGTTATGTGGGAGATCACCGTCGAGGTGGTATTAAGACCCGAGCCTTGGCGCCCTCGCCAAGGCTCGGGTCTTAAGAAAACCAAGAACAGTAATCTCTAATTACTCACATGTATCATACAACGTTTTTCAATACACTTGTGAAGAAAAACAATATAACTATCACCAAAATAGTACCTAAAACTAGAAAAAAACATAACACAAATGTGTCATGGCGGTAAATATTAAATGTTTTTTTTATGCCCTAAAGGTGAAGGCTAAGGTATTTTGACCATATTGCCTAGTCTTATGGTATCCTGTGTATATTTTTTTACGATAAGTAATGTCTTTCGTTGTGACAATAGCATGCGGATGTAACAGTTTGTAATAATTAAATTAAATACTAGGTATTTAATGTTATTCCATTAATACAGCCCCTTAACGTCACTCGAAAAAATGACGTCTAAAACTGCGCGCATCTTAAAATGGCGGCCATAGACCACAAACAAAAAAAAAAACAAATTTTATTTTAATGATTGATTTATTTATTAAATAATATATAAATACATCGTTAAAATGGACCGTTATTGCATGAAAATAAGCAAGTAAGACACTAATTCATAGTATTGAAAGCAATAAAGTAATGATTTTTTATCCTGTTAAAACTTTTTTTGAGAACAAAGTGGTTTTAATTACGTTACAGCACTAGTGTATAATGGTAATCAAAATGTCACAGTTTGGTAACAGGCGCCTTTATATGCCTAAGTGCAGTGCGATAATAGTCACTTTCTGAGCAAGTGTATTGAAAAATAATTTATTGCAGTATGTACCATACTGCTATAATGATGTGGTTATTTTTAGCATTAGTTTTTGAGTATTATTTAAGGGCATTTGTCTCCTGTCTCAATGTCATTTTTGAACAAAAATAAACTATTAACTAGACCTCTAAACTCATATCCGGCTGGTAAAATCAGTCAAAAGAATTTTTTGTAAATACGACAACGGGCTTTTAACAATAGTATTTTTAATTGAAATAACAGTCAAAGGTATGTCGTTATTATGCCTAACAAAGCCGGTCAAAACAATTTTTGACTGGTTTCAGTTAAAACCTTTGTTAGAAAAAACGCGTTAACTTTGTTTTATTAAATAAACAAGTCGCGAAACCTTTTAGTTGATTATAAGTAGCTAGAATTATAGCAAGAAAATGTTTCTAAATCTCCGGGATCATAGAAATACGTCGTCGTTGAAAAAAAGGTTATTATTAGATCTATTGCGTGGTACCATTCCTTTTTTAGGAAAGAAATCATGTTACTTCTTTCTGTCTAGAATAGAACGGAAAGATGTGTCAGACTTACTCGTATCAGTATACGAGTAAGTCTGACACATCTTTCCGTTAGCATAAGTGTGGCTTCAGTCAGTACTGAAGCCACACTTATGCTCTTTCAGTTCCCTTGCATTCTAGGACCATGAGTTTTCAAGCAAGCAAATGGCTTTGGACTTGTGCAGTACCATCTCGCGTCCCAACTGCCGGGTCATCTCCATAACTGTCGCAACCCCGCACGCCTCTTTTTTGGCCACCGTCTGGTGCGACTCCCCCTGTTCCGAGACCAGCGTGTCATCAGCGCAGATGATACGCTGACCCCACGAGGGGAGAGGCGCCACGCAGCATGCAATCATACCTGATGTTTCACAAGGGCGGCCCTAGTACTGATCCCTGCGGAACACCGTATGACATCAGTCACCTTTTCCACATTCCCTGGTGACCGGGGTTGATGGTGAACCGGTCCTTCAGGTAGGCTTTGATCACACGACGGAGAACCTACTTCACGCACGTCGCACGGTTGATTTGCTTGCCAATCATACTTTAGATTTCTGAAAATTTATTATGAATGAAGTGATTTTTTTTGCAGTAATCTTTTGGTATGGTATAACAGGCTTGTATCTGTAACTCCATGACTAAAGCGCGTATTTTGCGTACGGGTGGGACAAATGTGTCATTCGATCCACCCCACATTTTATTCGTAAACTAGCTGCTGCCCGCGACGTCGTCTGCGTGAAGGCTCTACAGCACCAAAAATATTTAAGATGTCGCTATAGCATTATAAGTAAACAACTTTTAAAATAGCATTAAAATACATGTTTTTTTGCAAGCGAAGCAAGTTTAGAGAATTATATGGGAATCCTGCTGAGTTCAGTCATAAGTTGTGACTGAAGGAAATAGAGAAAATGATGTATGTGTGGAATATCAGTCTTGCCATGAAGTACCGTGTTATCCCAGTTAATGGGTTATGGAAATATGGAAGTCTGGTAGGCAGCCGCTCCTCGTAAAATACTGGTATTCAGCTAAATCCGGCTTGACTGGAAGCCGACCCCAATATAGTTGAGAAAAGGATAGGCAGATGATGATGGTGATGTATGTGTGGAATGTATTCCATTCCAGGACACAAAAGTGTAAAAATACGTACAAAGATATCGTACCTTACAACACTTCCCTATAAATTACGTTGCCAGGTGCCAAAATGTAAAAAGAATCAGGACTGGTGACGCGGGAGCAAGCACCGTCTTTGTGAGAAGCAACTCGTCCTGAGAACTGTACGCGCTTGAACTCGAACGGGAAGTTGTAAGGTAGGGAGGAAATGCGTGGTATAAATGCTGCCTCGCCGATGGCACAACCATAAGAATTTCTGCTCCAATGGTGTGTCTGTGGAGTGAGACGACTTTAAGGCGAGTCTCGTTACACAGCTCTGGAGGAGATAGGTTCCGAAGAAGCACAATTGGGACACTGACCTTCAGCTGGATGATATGCACTGAAAGTCCACTTGCTGACAGGGTGTTCAGAAATTCTATGGGATAATGTGTAGCGTTATCTTGCTCGACAACAGTGTTTATCGAGGTGTAGACCACATCATTCCCCTCAATTTCCCAGAGAATGCATTCGTTAATTGCTGCAGCGTGATCATTTATGGGCATCTAAATGGCCTACTCACACACCCAAGAATTCTACTGGTGCAGTATACGACTGACATCCCCGTACACACAGCGAATGAGTTCTTCTAAGCTGGATACTATTTTTTTGTATCACCCAAAGGTTGACTGGTAGAAAATGCCTAAGGCATTAAGTCCGCTTCTGTACTTCTACCAAGAGAGTCTACCAATCTACCGAGAGACTCTAGCAGCACCACCTGTCCACCTCTCTCTTCTTGTGTGCGTTTACCATGATTTAGAAGGACATCGTAAAATTCCTGAACACGTGCATTGTCTCCAAGCTGAGCATTAAAAATTAGCATTTTTAATTGAACTTAACTTCAGGAGAGATCAAGTCGTGCCTGTCGTACGAAGCCTATCCTGCAAGGAGTTGAGCTGTTATTTCAGGCTACTTTGGGTTGGTAGTGATGATAGTGAAGAGGTCCGAGCGACCAAACTTTCGCACGTAACAAAATGCATCTTGGGTCCTCTCGTGCATGTACCACGGACCTTTTGTGAAGGTGGAGGGGAGAATAACCATGAATGAGCATTTGTATTATTCTGCATAGAGATAGACGTAGTTCTCAGCTTTGAGATTTCTTTGGTTGGACCTTATAAATACCAAACGCTCTGCCTCAATTTTGGCGTACATGTCCTAAGAAACTGAGTAAAGAGCGTATGATAATGGCGGAGATAAGAACCATTGTTTACCCTCAGCTGGATCAAGAAGCTGTAGAAATGCATGGTGGATGGTTTTTTTTATGAGACCCCCAGACAGGCACCCCAAGTGCCTGTCTGGGGGTCTACATTATAGTGGGCAAAATGGTAGCCAACCTCTCCGCGACAGAACTGAAATGAGAGGATATTGAAGAGAATCGTACGCACGGTGAGTCTCGCTGATCCTTCGAAGCCGGTCATCATGCATGCGTAAAACGATGTCTCTTTTATCACACTCCTGATCGACTAACACAACAGCTACCTCATTCGTCGTTGGAGCATTATACCACCCTGGATGAGCTGTGATCGGCCTTCTATCTGCTCTGATGACAAACTTAAAGTGGTTGCGCTCGTTCTCATGCACCGACGCGAGGGCTGCTTTGAAGTTGCTAATTTGCGGATTAACGTTATGCATACTTTTCAATCCTTTGAACAGACCAGATCAAATTGAGGATGTGTCTACTTCAACACTTGCTTGTTTTTCACCAAACGAAGTCATCTGGCAGGCGCTGTTATAAGCTCGAATGTATTTCAAAAAATGGCTGGACTTCGAATGCTCGCCATTTAGTCCCCTTTTCCATTTGCGGACTTGGCAGTGGGTACAAACTTCTTCTAAGGCAACCATATTAACTCCATGGGCGGCGAGGTTAATCACGATATTGTTGATAAATTCACTTACTTCTTTACTTAGCCGTTTGCTCTTCGATATCGTAAACCGTGGATTCATCATCAGATGTCGAAAGTTGATTTATGTCACGACACAGGCGATCTTATTCGATAAATGAGCTTCAATGTCACTTCATCATCAATGAACATCTCTTTTTTGTAATACTTAACACCGCATTTTTTTTTAATTGTCTTCCTCAACTCTGTTCAAGATTTTGAAGGTTTTGTTGGAACTTGTATTTGTCAAACGAACTATACGATACAACTGTTATGAAGAAAATGCAAAATGCCATCTATGAATTTAAAGAATAACTAACTACTAACCTCGCCAACATGATAAAAATTTTATTATAAATTTCCAAAAAGTGTTAATATGTAACTTGATTTGATTTTTATGAAATGTCATAGATGGCGCTGCTTTAAAATTTCCTTTATACTACTAACATTCATTAAATTATGTTTTTCTGCCCAAGTTACTTAAATGGCGTAGTTTTTATATTGTAAAGCTAAATAATAGCATGGCTTACTCAAAAACAACATTTATTTATGCGTCGTTAGATTACACGCTGCGTAGTACACACATTGCGTAAGAAAAATAAAAATTCACAGCTCCTCCCCCGTAGGTGATAGCGTGATAATATGTAGCCTATTTGTTTTCCCGACCTCTCAGTAATATTCTTGCAAAATTTGAAGTAAATCCATGCAGTACTTTTTGAGTTTAGCTCGGACATACAGATAAACAGACAAACAGACATGAATTCTAAAAACTATATTTTTGGCTTCGGTATCG
Source organism: Mythimna separata (assembly GCA_030763345.1). Classification (NCBI taxonomy): domain Eukaryota; kingdom Metazoa; phylum Arthropoda; class Insecta; order Lepidoptera; family Noctuidae; genus Mythimna; species Mythimna separata. The sequence goes on along the minus strand of CM061167.1, from coordinate 10,217,125 downwards.
ATTGTAGATCACGCCCCAAGTATTCTTTTAATAAAATATTATTCTTTTAATAATTTTATATTATTCTTTAAATATTAATTATTGGTTCCTGTAAAATCAAATCTTTCCTCATTATAACAAATATTATCGTTTTGATATTGTGACTTGATATAAATAAATTATTTTAATGACAAATTCAGTTCCTTAATTGGTTATCGATGTTGATAGATATTTATAGCTGAATATTACTAACTTTCTTGATTTCAAGTATTTTAATCCCAAACAACTGTTAATTATTTATAAATGCCACGTCTAATGCTGAGTAATTATTACAATTGAATTAATAACTAACCAAAAGGAGATTTATTTTACTATCATCTTGAAAATCCTTGATATTATTATTGTCACTGTGACTTGACCACTGGACCAGGGGTTTTAAATAGTTATTTTTAAAGTCAATAACACGGCAACACATGCCAAAATGTATGGGATTGTGTACCGATTGTTGAAATATCTTGTCTTATTTAATACAAGACGGCAACACATGCCAAAATGTATGGGATTATGTACCGATTGTTGAAATATCTTGTCTTATTTAATACAAGATATTTCGGCAGTACATGTATATTGTTGATTTTTCAAATTGCGTTGTCACTGATGCTGGGGCTACATTATCGCCATTTGGCAAATATTAGCACTATCGCTTCAAAAGTGGCAAAAAAGTTCGTCGTTTCACGAAATATTTGGGTATACACGAATGCAACACTAGACGGTACTGTCAGTAATACGACTTACAGATAGTAACGTGGTCTGTCTGTAAGCTGGCTGCAATTGAAACACTCCAGACTTTATAGACCAAATCTATCTAGGCAAACGATTCACCATTGTGGACCGAGGGACGGCAAAAATACTGCGATTGGTATTGTAGCGACATCTATGACTACAAAAACTATGAATCCTGCATCGCGCAAAGTTCTCCGCGCGATTGGAAACCCAGACTTGGGCAGTAGCCCACAAGACATACCAACCGTCTGATCGGAGAATCCTCCCTTTTCAACGGAAGAATGTGGGACTTTCTTCTCTGTTCGACATACCTCCAGAGTAGTGGCAACAATTTCAGTAAACTTAGTGATGCACAAGTCAATTTTTGCAATTATAATATCAATGAAATCTACGTCAATTAATTCTGTTTTTTTTTTTAAACTTGAGGTGTAAACTGAGTGCCAATTAAGCACTAACGAAACAATTTGCTGCGAAATGCCTTGAATAAATAACGCTACACCTTTTTGGCAACCCATTTTCCCTGTGAGCCGCATTCATTCACTTTCCTTTAAATTCCAGAATATTTAGAAATCTAAAATGTAATAAAAATATTGTGTTACGTTTTAATGTAAAATAAATCATTATTTTTATTTACCATTGAGAATCAACTTTGTTTAGAAGTTCTTACAGCACTTCAACATTAGTTAGAAAGGGTTGTGGCAATGCTTACGGATTGAAAGAAATAGATTTATCTCATATTCTACTGAAAGTACGGGACTTCTTAAAATGACGCGATGTCACTTTAACGTAAGTAACCAGTTTAACTTTAGCCCAGTAATTACTTATAAATGTTAATTGTTTTTAGGGTTCCGTACCTCAAAAGGAAAAAAAGGAACCCTTATAGGATCACTTTGTTGTCCGTCTGTCTGTCCGTCCGTTTGTCAAGACCCTTTTTCTCAGGAACGCGTGAAGATATGAAGCTGAAATTTATATCAATTACTCAGGTCTACTGTTCCTTGAAGCTGTGAAAAAATCAAACTTCTAAGCCAACGCAATCAAAAGATACAGCCGTTTATGCCGCAAATTTTCGACACTTGCAAGGGAATCAAAACCTACAGGGTGCTTCCCGTGAACTCAGAATCTTGAAATTTGGTACGAAGCAATGTCTTATAGCATAGATAAAGGAAAAATTACGAAAACCATAAATTTTTAGTTACATCACATAATATAATTTTTTTTAATAATTTTAAACTTACTACCCATTTTCTCATAAACGCGTAAAGGTATTAAATTGAAATTCATACCAAATACTCAGGTCTATAATACCTTTAAGCTGTAACAAAATCAAACTTCTATGTCAACGCAATCAAAAGAAACAGCAATTTAAGCTGTATATTTTGAAACTCGCAAGTACTCGCAAGGGAATCAAAACCTAAAGGGTACTTCCAGTCGACCTAGAATCTTGAAATTTGGCATGAAGCAACGTTTTATAGCACACATAAAGGAAAAATTCCGAAAACCTTAAATTTTTAGTTACATTACAAGATTTTCTTTTTTGTAAACTCTTTAAGACTCGATTCGAGAATTGAACTGTTTTCATCTTGATAAATTGGTACGGAACCCTCAGTGTGCGAGTCCGACTCGCACTTGCCCGGTTTTTTTTTATGCAATGTTTTTATAGAGTGCCAAAATGGTCGTATTTACATAGCCTCAATAACTGGTCTGAACTAAAAAAAGCACTGAATTTATATTTTATAAGCTACCAAAATGATCACGTGTGCACAGATCCAATAAGTGCTCAGAACTAAGAAAGGCACTCAAATTGGTGTCTTATAAAAGTGCAATTGATCATACTAAGTGGCGACTCAGGCTGAGTCGCCCGTATGAGCAGTCAAGTGGTTACCTAGTCATTGGCTGGCTCGCATCAAAGGGTTTTGTTCCGACAACAATACGCTTGAGACGCTACACTTCACCACCGGCGGCTTCTGCCACCACTTATTCCTGTTTTGCATAGTTATTAATTATGACACTGGTACTTATACAGTTAATTGATCGTCCGACGACTATCGTTTCTAGCTGTTATTACTATAACAACTTAGATAGTCACAACTACAACGCATGATTTACCGTCATGGTTTAGTCGTGACAATTTTTTTATAATTTTAAGGGCCTGTTTCACCACCTATGATTAAGTTTCGAGTATCTTAATTGGCAGATAATTTCATACAAATTCTGTTCCATTTTTGAATTTATTGTGACTAGTGCCTACTCGGACATTGTGAAACAGGCCCAAAGACTATCGTGCCGGCCATTCCCAGTCATGACAATCTGTTGTCATCTCACATTACCGTCATATACATTTCAAATATATAAGCCATGACACTTGAAACTGTACGGCTAGGTATCTGTTGTCGAATAAATTGTATGTACCGACAGACCGACACACAAAAATACTAAAGCCATCACTTCCGTAGCTTTTAATTGATTATTGAAAAGTCGTGCGTAGGCCGCATGGATAGATTAAAATGAAGAGATTGAACCATCTCTGGTCTAGCTATTGTATACACTATCTTTTGCCAGCGGTGTCGCCCGCGTGATTGTAGGTTTCTCGATACAACTTTAAAACTCGTTTCATGTGATGGTGAAAATTTTTATATGCCTACGTTATAAAAGAAAAATTTTATGTTCCTAGTCCCAATAGTTTTGTTTGTGCATTGATATATCAGTCAGTTTTTACCTTTTATTTATTTAGATTCGACGTTTCGTTAACCCACCGACAAAAATAAAAACCGATGATCCGTATTTTTGCGTGATACCATAAAAAAAACTACACAAGCCCACAAAGGGTGACAGAAATATTGAAAAAGGCCAGTTGTTAGGCAGTTGCGTGACTGACACGCTTTGAAGTTAGACCGATGAAAGATTAACATGTCGCTTCCAGTACATATATACACAGGATCACCGAATTTTTATACTCTTAAATGTAAAAGAACCGCTGTTTGGTGACAAGAATATGTAAAGTCATGGTTACAGGAAACTAAATAGCTACAGCGTCTACCAACAGCAGCATTAGGGATGGTCAAAATTCGTTAAGTGTAGTTTTCTGTCACCGACCGCCTTCAAAGCCATCATTTTCTACTCGTCATTTATATTGAGTTCGTTTCAATAGACAGGGCTGTCGCAGTCCATTGTTAAGGTAGGTAACTACATTGCGCACATGTCGGCCACTTGCGCCAATCTGAACATATCAGTCTCCAAATATTTGATATGGCAAACAGACTTGCAGAGCTACATAAGATCCACGCAACGCAAACGTACAAATCAGGCGTGGCCCACATGTGTTACCGCTTTATTGCCATTATTGAACTCGGAGTTTCCTTGCACGATCATACCATGAATGAAGACTCCTCCACAGGACAAATAAAGATACAACATTGCCCGAAGGATCGCTAACTTAATTCGTAGAGGCCGAAAGGTACTGGAGTAGTTTCCACGAACTGGAAAACGCAGTGTTGGTAGATCTTTTACGACGTAGATCGACCACCCGGTGGGAGTTGCGGTAAGCGTAGGATGTGATACCGGTCCGGACCGGTCATGTTTTTAATAATTGTTTTGACACGTTAAGGCGGGCGCGACGTTAGAATTATCCATACAAACGTAATACCAAAATCATTTGCAATTTAAGCATATTTACACCATAATATGATGTTATTCAGATTCAGACAATAATTATCTAGGTTCCTACATCGTCTTTTTGTTGAAAAACTTACCCCAAACGAAATTTAAGCGAATTTAAATTTGCACATTTTCACAGCGAAAATGTCATGTTTTTATTTTATTTTTTCTATATTATAAACAACAATATTTCAAAATATTTTTTCGTAGGAACACAGATATTATTATCAAGTTATAAATACTCGAAACAATAATGGAAATACATTAATTTTTCATTCATCATTTTTGGTATTACGGAACCTCTCCCAAATTTCCAATAGTTTGTATTGCTATCACAGCATGCAACTGTCAGTGTGCGGATGATGACTTTACTCCAGTCGGTGTGTCCAAGAATTGTTTAAACTATCTGGATTGCTTCCATCAACCTCAAAAACGTGTTTTATTTCGTCTCAACTCGAGATAGCGCGCGGTCTCCGCAGGCCTCTTAATAAAAAGGGCATAACATTCTTTTTCGAAATTACGTAATATTCGGAATCAGTTTTTTTGTGATTCAGAATACATTATGTATAAACTCAATTTCCAAAAAAAAGTTAATTGTGCCATTTTTAATAACGACGGCAGAAAAACGCTAAGCAAGACCTGGACCTATATGGGACCTATATGGCGTCACCTTGCAATGAGACTAAAAAATAAAATGATATTTTGCCAACCCTGGAGACCGAGTAACTCTTCACAGAAGCTTGGTATGTTATCTTTGCTCTGCATTCAGGGTCGATCATAGAACCTCGAGAGTATTATTTATATGGAAGTCGAATGCCCAGCAAACGGTATGAACTTAATTCCATAGGTTGACTAGCTTTTGGCTTTCTCTACAGGTATAACAAGCGTATCTCATCCTGGTCTTGTATGATAATCAATCCTAAAATAAATTAATAATTAGTTATAGTTATTTTTTAATGTTGCTCCACACTAGGAATAATTCTTGTATCGTGAGAACGTTCACTAACATCTAAACTCAGATACACAAGACACACAGACCCGGAACACTTATCTGTTGATCATACAAATATTTGTCTCGTGCGGGAATCGAACCTGTGACACGCAGCACAGCAGTCAATCACTCAACCACTGCGCCAACCGTGCCGATAGTTTATTTTAAAGTCTGTTTAAAATTAGGCTTCAAAAGCAGCTAGATGAATTTTCAGAACACCACTCAAACGTCAAGTACTAAATACAGCCGGAATAAGTGGTATTCATCAGATTTCACTCCTTTATAAAGTCTCTTTTAATACCTCAAAACTTCTGCAAATAGTTAAGGTCGATGAGCATTAAATTTTAAACCTTATTTCTTGTTTGGTTAGTTCCATTTTGGCCGGGCATAAATATGAAGCACTAGGCATTTCTCATATTCATTTAAAGCACATGTCGTCACAATTCTCTCGTAGCATTAATTCGTAGACTGCTGTAATTAAATTCCGAGTTAAATATATTTTGTACCAGGTTTATGCTGCGGCTTTGCTTCCGTGACTTATTTCAAAGGAACCGTGTAATTTCTGGCTTGAGAAGCCTTTGCCTCTTAGTGATGGCGTGAGCTAATCCAGTATTAGAGGCGTTATGCTCTTAAAAAGCTAGAACTTTTTTACTGTGAATAAAATTTAAAAAAAAAATATGTGCAGCTAATAATATGCAGAATAAACGTTTACCTATTTAAAAAATTAGATCTTGATTTTGAATAAAAAAATGCAGATTACAATATTATAGTTCAATTAGTATCTTAGGACCTACAAGTCCCAATAGCCCATTTATTGAGGAATATTATAAGCTATGTAACATTAAGCCATGTTTACTAGGAGTAGAGTAGTAGTAGAATGTTTTTGTGAATCAAAATTTACGTACTCGTAACATAAATTCGAACGATAATTTTTTTTCATACAGATTTATTTTCATGACAAACTTAATTTTTTATGCAATAAATCCTCTTAAATTATTATATACAAAATGATGTCATTGACGAAATATTATGTCAATTAAATTGTTAAGCTGCTTACGTTCGTTTGCCCATATCTGGCACTTTGACATTTCCAGCTGGGCCGTTGAAATTTTGGGCATATATTATTTGAGTGGGTTGCTCTGAATGGTTTGACAATATAATAAAATTGAACCCGGTAGATGATATCGTGATCGTGTTGTCATTTAACACCTCTTAAATGGCAGGGGTGACTTAAATTAAATTTTGAGCGTGTATTTGAGTATGTGCCTGAATTGTTTGAAAATACTATTGATCCTGTTAGTTGCCGTGATGATTCCGGGCAATAAATCTATTTAAATTGTTGATTATTTAAAAATGGGGTTACAAAATTACATCATTCAGTCAGGTGGAACAAAAAAGGCCATAAAGGGACAGTGCGGGATAAAAAAGGTATAAGACGAGACAGTGCGGGAAAAAAACCTGTGTAAGACAGAACAATAAGGTATAAATCGGGATAAGACGAAACAAAACGAGACAAGGTGGGACAAGGCGAGACAAGACGAGGCAAGACGAGGCAAGACGGAGCAAGATGGTACACGACAGCACAAATAGTATTGTAATGTTCCCGTAAATAAGCAAACGTTAGATCAGTAAAACGTCTGTTGAGTCCACTAGTTTAATATATTACCGTTGAGTTAATGTTAATGGTCGTCAATGCGATAGTAAGAAATGGACTTAAAAATCACCTATCGGATGAGGCAACACATACATTTATAATATCTTGACTGAACAGTCCCTCAAATATAAAGCACCAAACGTAAACTGAACTCTTTTTAATGGAAACTAACAATAGCGCAATGTTTTATATTTTTTAAATTAAATACTTTTTAACTTTAGTAAAAAAATATTTTTTCAATCATTAAAGTCGTACACGGCCTTTAACTTCAAAGGCCTCCGTACGGCTGCCATAAATAACAGCGTCTTGGCGATACAGACAGAAATATTTGTTTAATGTTGTTATATTTACTTTGTTACCAATTTTTTTTTACAAGTAATGTACGAGTATATTTATTGGTTAATTTGCTAGCAAATGGTTGCTATTCTGGAATCGCACTTTCTGACCACAAACATTAAAACAAACCGGCCAAGAGCGTGTCGGGCCACGCTCAGTGTAGGGTTCCCTAGTTTCCCGTCCGTCACAATAAGTGTCCCCAATTTTTCAAAAACTGTTCGTCCCATCAAGTTCAAAATAATTTTCCTAAAGAGTCTTTATAAAGCTCTCCTTTCCAGATTTTTTTCATATTTTATAAACTTATGGTTCCAAAGTTAGAGGGACACACACATTGATTTTTACTTTTGGAGCGATTATTTCCGAAATTATTGATATAATCCAAAATTTTTTTCAGTAGACCCCTAATTATTTTTGAATACCTATCCAACAATATATCACACGTTAGGGTTAAACTTAAAAAAAAATCACTTTCCACTTTACATACATATATGGGGGCTACCCATAAAACATTTTGGGAAATAATAATGGTTCCGAAAAACAAATTAATCTCCAGCGATCTGTGGCCGACTATTATTCTAATTAACCAGCGTTATAATTAATTACCGACAAAAAACCCAAAACATTAACGAAAAAAAATACCTAATTTAACAACAAATTAGAGCATGTTCAAATTACTTGTTCTCCTCCTAAAAAAATGAGTCGTCGAATAACAAAACTAAACTTCCGAATGGAATACTGAACCTCCGACAAAATTACTTAGTTACCGACAACAGAGGTTTTGTCAAAATAATCATATTTTTACTACTTGCATGAACTGTTTTAATTTCTATTGTTGGTTATCAAATTTATTTTTTAACTCTCAATAATAATGAAAATACCTTAACTGTTCGGCCCGTGAGATCGGGTTTAGACATTTTTTACTACCTATTAAAACTACATTTTTATTCTGATTCATTCCGTTTTTCTTCGGTTCCTAGGATAACTTAAGATGCAAAAGCGAGCGAAGCGAGCTCAAGACTTGGGGGCAACCCGACTCGGACAGGTTAGGTTAGAAGGAGGTGGCGGGGTCGTAGTGAGCGAGCGAAGCGAGCGAACACAGACCTCGCCACCTCCTTCGAAGTTATTTTTTTTAAACCACCCAGAAGTAGGAGCCCCGCGCAGCGGGGCTCCGTCATCTACGCCTTTTAATCAATTTTTCGAATCGTAAATATTCTAGGAAACCAAAGTCTACCGTGTGGTTTTACATTAAAGCATAAATACGACTGTTCTAACTTTTTAACGCCCGAAATAGGTACTACTTACCGATAACCAAGCATACTCGTAGTAAGTAAAATTCATGATATACGATGCAAGCAAAAGTTATTGTACAAGTACATTTATATATTTTTTATAAGTTTCTGTATAACCACTCAGAATAATATTTTTAGTATAGTATTACAGTTAAAATAGCACCACAGTCTATGAAATTTGAAAGGTAATTTATGAATTAATAGTTGGCAAATATAGATAAAAATTACAAAGCATATTTTTCGGTAGAACGTAATTTATGCCGGTAGAAAAGTATTATAGCAATAAACAGTCAAGTTTATTTTTCGAAGATTTCAGTATCTCATTCGGTCGTTTCGTCATTTTTATTTGGACAAAAGTAGTCGGAAAGTTAGTATTTTAGGCAGTAGATTTAATATTTTGAGTAAGGGTAATTCTTCTTTTTTTGTCGGAGCTTTTATTACTACCCAAACATTTTTTCCTATTTTTATTTTACTACTTTGTTGGCGTGATTGATATACGTATTGGTACCAAATTTCAGCTTTCTAGTGTTAATGGTCACAGAGATTAAGCAAGGACGGACGGACAGACATGGCGATAAGGGTTCCGTTTTTGCCATTTGGCTACGAAACCCTAAAAAATAGTAAGTATAGCTAAATAAATAATGCAGGTTGTTAAAATTTGGTTTACAAACCACCATGCATGATGCATACAATAGTAACAAAACTAGCATCAACTAAAAACCAACTCAAATTCTGTAAAAATCTATAAAAACCCAACCTTACAAAGCTATAAAACCAGAACCCATTTTGTTATACTGACAACATCATACCTACATAACTGCATAACTGAAAAAATGAATATGAAAACGTAATAAAAAAAAACATATTATAGTTATCAAATATTATAGTTATCGATGATTTCCCAGCTTACAAAAGCCTATTTCAGTTACTACTACATAATGTTATTTTATACTAAAATCACCTTTTGTTGATTTGTGATGCATTAATATTTGGTAACAAAAGTTAATTAGGTACGTATTTCGACATACATTCAACAAACTATAATTGAAACTGTTTCTATACAGAGTGAAACTTTTTGGTAAACATTTGCACATTAATTACAAAATACCAATTCAATATCTCACATAGTAAATTGGTAATTTCTATTTAATCCTGCAATGCACTATAACATTTATATTATAATTAGGTATGTGTAGCAATCAAATACATTTGACTTTGTGTTCATCATCATCATCATCTGAGCCGAAAGACGTGAACTGTTGGACATAGGCTGTGCGTCTCACACGTTAACAAAAAAATCGCAAATAGCGTTAAACTTACCCTGAATAAGCACCTCTCTGTTTTATGAGTTACAAATAACCCACTCTGCAGAGCTTGTATGGAGGAGGACGAGACTGCAGCTCAACTGCTACTAAGCTGCCCAGCAGTCGCAGGTTACAGGGCAAAGTACTTCGGAGACCCAGGTACCCTCCGTGATATGGTCAGCCTGCAGCGCTGCAGGCCTTTCTTGAGGAGCTGGGGTGGATTGAAGGACACATTTATCCCACCCATACGCAAAATACGCGCTTTAGTCGTTGAGTTGCGGATACCAGCCTGATATACTATACTATTCTACCGTTAAACGTTTAGAATCATTTTCAATACTGTTTGAAAATGATTCTAAAAATATATCGCTGAAGTTTGTATCCAAAGCAAGTTGCTCCAACAACTTATTTAATTTCTTAGAAGTGACATCTTACTACAGTCTATTAATAGGCAAACCTCCCACACAGTCACGACGCGACAATGCACTCCGATATTGCGTTTTCCTAGAAATATACTCCGCAGAGTAAATCCTAACAAAATACGCGCATAACTACGTGTCGCATTATTGCATCGCTGAGTCACGTCTTTCTGCGGGAACCTTTATAAAATATAAAGAAAAATATAATGTATACTGCCACAAACTTAGTAACAATTTTCCATTTCCTCCATCTTATATTTAAATGGCATTCTCAGCAAAGTTACCTTGTTTATTTTTACATAACCATTATCGGCCTTGTAATGTTCCCACTGTTGGGAATCAGGCCTCCTCTCTAAGAGAAGGAATGGGCCGTAATCCACCACGCGGACCCAGTGCGAATTGGTGGATTCCACATGTCTTCGAATTTTTGGTTCTAAGACATGCCGGTTTCCTCACGATGTTTTCCTTCAACGTTTTGAAAGTAGCGCCTTGTTTTATTTTACAAAAAACTTACTTAATTCATTATAGCTACAATAGTTCAAGAGCAAAATATAACAATATGTCTGAATTTTACTAATCACCAGTAAAGCGCAAGGAGAAGAATTTTTGAAAAACTTCTGAGAAACACCGATCAAAAAGAATTGTAACTTATTATGTACTTAATGATTTTGATATAAATGTATTCAACGAGTACATTTTCGACAAACCTGAAGAGTACATTACGGAACTCTGTGTTAGTAAACGTCAAGTCTCCATGACGATCAGATTAGTCAGGATCCAGCATGCTAATATCTACGACCACTATTAGTACAGGAGTCAACCACACGTTGACCTATCCTCGTCTATTATTTCTCGAAAAGTAAACCTGTGACCCTAGGATGCAAAGGGCAACTAAAAAAAAAGTAAACGTCTGATATACCCTCAAGCTCCACCTAGAGTAGGATAAATCATTGGATAATTTCCCACACTTAAAAAAAACTGGTATATTTTACTTATGAAGGTGAGGTAAAATATAAAATATTGCCTTCAAATTCTGTTAAAACCTGCCCAGACTACTACTACTTAATTAAAGTGAAATGAGTTTTCAGAAAATATTTCAGACTGAACGGCATTTACCCACGGGTTAACTCCTATGTTCCTTCTTTCTTTTGCGGTCCCGGGCCCCGGGTTTTCCTTTATGAAGCGAACTCATGGCCCCAGTAGACATCGACCCTGCTGGGCCCCTACGGTTTTACTGACATTTTCTTGAGGCACGCGTGGAATACTACACGCCTTTGACGATTTGGGCTCGGTCTGGACGATTACCAGACGGCCGAACGACGAGCTACCCATTGCTTTCGGTTCGATATTTTACGTAATTGCAATCTGGTTCCAAATGAAATCACAAGATAAATCAATTATTTTATTTCAAAGACTGAGTTTAGACTAATGAAAGAAATAAATGCAACACATATCTAACTCAAACAACAGCTAAGATGACGTAAAGTCTTTGTGCAGCTGTCTCTCCGACTATGATGACTGACAGCGGTGTCAACGTGCTTGGAGGCTGGCTTTACGGTCATTGGCCTTTGACTTGCTTCCTAGTTCACACCCACTACCATTGGATTGCAATGCAATTTGCCAATGTCAGAGTACCATAATGTCTATAGCGTGTATTTACATGCACAGATAGTTTATTTTTCATTACTAGGATTTCTTGATAATGAAATAATACAACGTTGATACGACAGAGGGGCTTCCCTTAAAAGGGGTTGTTGTACGCAATATGAACAACTTATCTATGGGACCAACCCTGAAATCACGAAAAAAAAATCTGCTTCTGTATACATTTTTTCAAATTATTTAAACATAAATGTATGTAGAAGCGGATTTTGTTTCGTTTTATAAATATGAATTGAGAAGAATTTGTAATTATTTTCCTCCAATGTCAGATCCAATAGGCAAACACTAAGTTTCTAGTTTTTTATTCCAATCATGCTGAAAGCCTATCCAGGTTGATGAGATGTTATTTTTCAGTTACACACATTTTTTTTACAGTTCCCATTCACATAGTATTTATTTATTTTCCTTCAAAAGCAAACCCATAGCCAGCCAGAGGCTTCGACCCTCCTGGGCGCCTACAGTTTTTCTAACAACTCCTTGAGGTGCGCGTGCAACACTATGCGCCGTCAACGAACGGATGATTACCGAACTGCTGGACGGCAAGCTACCCACCGTATTCACTGTCCGCAAATATGGGTCGGGATCCCAACAGCTAGAGTGTGAGGGCGATGCCCTTATGAGAGCTACTAATGTATTTACTATTATTAGATGATTGTCAATAAATGCATAATAGTTTCGGAGTATCTGATGTCCAAGTTGTGGGTTGCTGGCCTTAATCAATTTCCGTTAATTTGGTTAATGAGTCAGTTTGCTCGATTCATTAACAAAGCTTCCTATTTTACGTTTCAGTATCCCTTGATTTACATAGGAGTATATCGATTCGTCGTTATCAGTTTCATTTTATTAAAAACTACTCGTAGTTTCTGCCAGCAGTTTTGCCCGCATGAAAGTGCTTAGGTTACTTAGTAAAAATATAGCTATCTAATGATCAAAGAATTTTTGAAATCAGTCAAGGAGTTTTTGAGATAAATTGTAACAAACCAAAAAAAAATGAAATCTTTTTCGTGTATAGGTTTACATTAGCAGTCAAAGCAGCAAAGGTACTTCTTTCACATCAGTGCAGCAACAACTGATTTCTGAGACGATTGCAAGCCAATTAAATGCAGAGAATATTTTCAAAGAGCGCCAAGCCGTTTCATACAAACTATTCTTCATGAAAAAACACATCAAACTTATCTTTTCTGACAGAACTTTATAATAGGGGAGGCCACGATGCTAAATGGGGATTTACTCGAGCGTCGTAGAGACCTATTGGGTTGCAAAGCATAGATGATAAGAAGAAAAAAATGTTCTATGATTATACCTTTTCATCGGTGGGGGAAGCGGCTATAGATTTTTAAATATGTAAAAAAAAACTGTTGCATGGACATTCTCGAGCGCGTCAGATATTGATAGCATCAATGCCCTACGTGTTTTTAATAATGTACGTATGTTAATCTGATCGTTTGCATGATGGGGGTGGTTGTATGGAAGGGTTGAAAATGGAAAAAAAAATAATTTAATCGAGCGCGTCAGATTTTCTAAGGGAGTGTTAAGTGCACCAAAAAAAAAGATCTCATTCACTAATCTGACCATTTCGATGAGACGCAAACTCGTGGCCACTTTCATAATGTGCAAAAAAAATTCGCCATTTTGAAATACTCAAGCGCGTCAGATTAAGATATATATGGTTCATCTTTATGTTCTAAACGTACTGTTTCATAATCTGACGATTATCTAGAGGGATTCGCCTGATCTGACAAAAAAACCCCTGCAACTTCCAGCTAATTCCATTCCTGGGCGCTTAAAATTGTACTTATATCATTTTTGAGCTCGAAATATATTTTATGTGATATTTTGAGCTCGCTAAGTTCAAAGAGATAATATTTGAGCTCTCCCAGCTCGAAAGTCTGATAAAAGTTTCATAGAACACTATTTTTGGAATCTTTAAACCGCAATAACTTTTGAACGGATCAAGTAATTTTCACGCGGTTTGCGGCATTCAACGCAGTTTTATCATCCTCATAAGTTATTTTCTAAATTTAATTTATCGAACCAAAAATTTCAGAGTAATCCCGAAAAATCACTTTTTCGGGTTTCTTTCGTTCACGATATCTCTCGAACGAATCAACCGATTTTGACCAGCTTGGTAGCGGTCGACGTGGTTTTTCAAGCTCAAAGGCGGATTAGTTTTTGAAGTTGATCGATAAAACCGTTTAAAAGTTATTTAAAAAAAACCACTTTCAAAATATAAAACGTATTTTTTGGAGATTTTTCAAAATTTCTAAAAATCTAACGGTCCGAATCAGTTCAAATTCCCACGAAATCTAATTTCGAGGGAACTCTTTAGAAAACCGGAGAAGGAAATGTAGCCATCACACACCTGCACGGATTTAACTTTATCGACGATTTTTTGTTATTTCGGCTTGCGGAAATCGTCAGATTATATATTTTTCATTATTTTTGAATTATTTCCTTCAAAATAAAAAAAAAATTAGCTACGCTCGAGAATGTCGAGATGACGTTTTTTTTTTACAACTTTGCTGCCCTCCCCTTTCTTTACGTCTCTCTCAAATTGTCAGATTAGTGGAATATACACTTTTTAAGATGTAATTAACTCACCCTACCTTAATCTGACGCGCTCGAGAATGTCTGAGGGTCATTTTTTTTTACTAATCTGATCCTGTATCCTTCACGGGCGGCTTTATATATGGGCCTCATATTTGGTGGAGGTACTTAACTGGGTGCAAGGTATCCCCCTGTATATTAATCTGCCGCGCTTTAGTAAATCCCGAAATCCCTTCTGGGGCTCCCCTACTATTAGTCTCATATTCAATAGTAGTAACCTAACATTAATTTGTGACAAGTTTAGGGTGTTTTCAAAGTGTATATTTGATTTTTTTGAGAGTTGTATCATGAAAACGTATGCAGTTCCTACCGTGTTGACGCCTGGCCGGCGACTGACGTGAACTGAGGTTACTCCAAGTATGTACATATAAACGTATAGAAAACAAACGTAACGTAGTAGTTTTTAAAAGAGATCGAGCGAGCATGCCGCTGTTTATTTTGAAATAACTGTCGTGCTTTATAGGCGGTTATTTATCTATCTGTCCAACACTGACCCACTGCTGGGCAAATTTCTGCCTCCTTCCATTATTCCCAGCTTTGAACTACATCTTACGAATTTCTAAAGTAGTGTTGCCAACTCCTTCTTGGTCTGCCGCGACCCCGTCTTGCGATAGCAGGGCACCAACCTTGTGTTTTGCTGGCTTACCGCTCGATTGGCATGCGGTAGACATGTTCTGCTCAGTTCAATTTAAGCTAGGCAGCCTTCTCAGCTACGTCAATGGTCTATGTTTTAAATCGCAGTATCAGACAGTACGACGGGGTCGCATCTGATCACGAAGGAGATGGCGGGACGAATTGGATAGATTCCGCCAGAACTGGCAAGAGGAAGCGTGGACTCGCGAAAGATGGAAAGAGTGAAGCCCGCCTTTGCCAAGGAATGGGACAGAAAAGTCTACTAAAAAAAATTGTGTTTTTATCGCAAACGGCGAATGTATCATATACGGTTCTCAAGTTGATTTATTTTTTATTGAGATCCGTAAATATCAGTTGACGGAACCGAATTTAAGAAGGAGACAAGTAACATAGGAAAAGAGCAGAAAAAATATTATTTTGAGTAGGAGCATGGAAATTATGGCACATGTTACGATAGACAAGAAATATCGACGATTGCATCACTGCTTACCATCAGGTGTTACATCAGTCAACACAAGTTTATATTATTTAAAGAAATCGTCGAATTCCGTCACTGTAATTAAAAACAGCTTTAAATAAATATTCGTTTCAGGATACGCTCGCAATTACTGCCTCTAGAGTTTCAGTTCGGACTCTGCAATCTCTTCTCATACTTACTCAAACACCGGGAGTAATGAAGTCACAGCAATACATTAAGACTGAAATGCATTAGTAATTAATACAAACAAAGTCTGAACTTCATTTATATGTAGTGGCACCGGTGCTCTTTAGTATCAGTTAGCTCCTGTATGCTTTTAAACTGTAGATAACTTCTTGCACCGTAAAGTAAAGTAAAGTAAAAACTTGCGTTTATGAATACGTATGTTTCTTTTATTACAAGCTTTTATGTAGCCTACAGTATTTGTATGTACCCGTATTATGTCACATGGCACATATTATTTTAGTTTCGTTAAAATTATAGTCTGTTTTTAATCTCTGAGACTAAAATGACATTATGTGGGTTGTCATACTTGTCACAAGACAAAGGAACTGACATCATTCTTATTGTAAATTTGACATTTACCAGTGACAATTTAGTCTCAGGGTATAAACAACACATTTTACATTACGCTTATTGCTTTGATAAACTGTCACATAAGCAAATATTAAGTAGTCGTCATAGATACTGAAAATTAAAAAGATTCGCAGATTTTTTAAATTTATAGGACTATAAATTAAAGAATTAGGGGGTTGGAGTTTTTTTTTAATTATGTGTGGACATCATCTTATGACTTCTCCCACTCTGTGTCAGACTTTTGCTGACTAAAACTACACCTGTTTCCTTCTTTTGCCCTTGCGTTCTAGGACTACGGGTGTCCCTTTAAGAAATTCGCCGCAAGGCAATTCCTTGCTTGGGTTATAAAAACCTTTACCCTTATCTCAGACCTACCAAGCCGTTTCGGAGGAGTTTGATAATAAACACTGTGACACAATATTTTTATATATAAGACTAGCTGATCCGACCAACTTTATCTTGTCTGAGCAATGAACTGTCAAACGACCAAAGGTTATTTTTTTTCACAACTTTCTTAAGTTTTCTCTCCTGACAAAAACAACAAAAAACAAGAACTAGCGAGATTAAACCACGCGTGATGACGTGACCATGGGAAATAGAGATAAAAAAATTATATATAGATGTCAGCCGCAGCAGCAGGCTTCGGCTTCAAGTCGCGTAAAATTAGGTTTCTCCAAACAAACTTCGAAACCCGAATTTTGGAAAATCCTTCCTTAGGGCTCGCCTACGTCATAAGAGGTCGCCTTGTGCAAAATTTCCTCCTAGTCTACCAGTAGTTTTGACTGTGCGTTAATATGTTACTCAGTCTGGTTTCTGCTTTTATATAAAAATAAACTTAAATAAAAATTGTGGGAGAACCTCAGAAATATTTTAAATTGTAGGAGGCACTATTTCAGACCTACCAATCTAAACCTGGTCGTTATGTACAAAATATAAATAAGATGCTAGTAAGTTTTTTTTTTACAAAATTTTATGGTATAATTGACATTTTCACTAACTGCGGTCAGTTATGGCTGAAATATAAGCCTAAAATGCGACAGCATTAACTATTTTTAAATGACAATAATTTATAATGACCTTAATTTATGATTAATCATAAATTTCTATTGTATTCCTTTATTTCATATCAACTTCCGCAAACAGGCCGCAATCATTCAAACTAGAATGCCGGGTTCAACAGCCACACTTATGACCAAAGAGGCGAGCCAAGTCAAGAGGTTGTTAGATTGGCCAATAACCTAACTATACTGCTCATTAGTAGGCCTTTGTTCAGAATCGAGCAATCAACACAGATATTGCCACAGGGCTATCACTAAATCGATTGTACTCTTAACGAAAGAAACCTTGAACTCACTACATAGGATATAAGGTGCTATTAAGTAAAATTGTGATATCCTCCCCCGGGAAATTATTGATTAAGGCTCGTCTCTCACAAATAAATATCTCTTTGATGCCTCGTCTTCGCCCTTCGTGAGTTTTGATTCATAAGATTTTCGGGTTTTCCTTATTGTCATCAAAAATAAACCGTGATCCATTTTATTTTATTCTTTATTGTAAATGATTCTTGTAAAGTATTTTTCTAGATGCTCGCTATACAGAAACTATTAGTTCAAACGATCATATAAAATGGGGTCTGTCAATCAGGATAATCTATAACCTTTAACGAGTTGATCACATTTTGCCCCACGTCGGGCACCAGGTGGCAATGAAGGCGTAGACCGCTGGTCTCTCCGGCAGACAGTAGCCGAGACTCTCCAGCAACGATGGCGTCTTCACCACCGTCGTATGGAAGTCCTGGAAGTTGATCACCCCGTCCAAGTCAGGGTCCATTCGCTTCAACATTATATCCACCAATTCCTAGAAAAATATGAAGCTTAAGGTTAAGTCTTGGCTGAATACCCATACAAATATGATTCTCGGAAAAAAATATCTAAAAACAGCGTGAATTATCTCCAGTCATAATAATACTACTGGTATATACACGTTTTCTAAACGTTCCGTTCGGATTAGTGCTCTAGTAATTCTTAGGAACTAAAACCTGCACTTAGTTACAACTCGCAACATTCACTTGGGGCTATGTGCAAAATGTGCATATATGAAGCTTCCCGTGGGGAGATACAGTGCTACGCCGTAGCTCGTCGCTACGCGCTCATTCGTAGCGACGTAGCGGTCGTAGCAGGCTATATAGCACGGGACCTAAAATACATAAACTCGTACAACTTTACAGAGTAACAGATGTTACTCCACCGGCCATTTGTTTGAGAGCTCGGGTTCGTAATGTCGCAAGTGGCTGGAATAACGTTAGAGGAAAAGAGCTCCATGTCGACGATGCAAATCGCTGCAATTACTCGCTCGATCTTCAACGGCGCTTCTAGGGAATTTTCTTAATTAATCGACTTTTAATTTTGTTGAAGCTCAGTTGATAATTTTAAACCACAGCAACCCTTTCACGGTGAGAGACTCAGTAATTCGCCCGCATTCTGTTAGGAGGGATTGGATTAGATTTCTACAGTTTGTTTACCTCTCTAAAGTAGTGAGCTGGTGTGTAACAGCGATGTCGTTCTACTGGTTAAGTTGGTAGTGAATTATTTTAATTCAATTTACATTATAATAGCTGGCAGTAATTGTACGTGTAAAACTATTTTACAAATGTTTGTTTTAAACTTATTGAGCTTGCTTTCAATCGCATTAATTACTTTGGGCCGCAAATAACAGGTTACATGGGATAACTATGACCTCCAAAGTTTTGTACATAAATCATAACATAATAAGTATAATCCTTGAAACATTTCTACTGTTCCAGGTCTACTCTCTCGGGAATGAGCCGAAAACCACCACGCAGGTCCGATGCGAGAGGGTTGGTGGATGTCAGACATCTTCAAATATTTGATGCAAGGACGTTGTGGGTCTGTTCATGTCGGTGTCTTTATGTTTAGAAAGCAGTAAAGATGAATTCAATTTTGTGTAATTTGTTTCATACACCTACCTTCTGATACCATGCCGGGGCCACCACTGCTGCTAAGATCTACTGTGTATATAGAATGCTCATATACATAATATTTTTACTTAATTTTTATTAACAAAAACATTTCGCATGCGATGAATTACGATTTATTTTGTAATGAAACAAAACTCAATAACATATTACACGGTCATGTATGATTTTCTCTAAAGATGAAAGCAATAGATCTATTTTTAAAGTACCTAATTGTAAAAAGCAACATTTTACATTTTTCTGTAAAACAAGTTTTAATGAAACCCTCGGCTAAAAGGAAACTGCGAAGGATAAGATATCGAGCTATTGAAA
Organism: Mythimna separata; assembly: GCA_030763345.1. Taxonomy (NCBI): domain Eukaryota; kingdom Metazoa; phylum Arthropoda; class Insecta; order Lepidoptera; family Noctuidae; genus Mythimna; species Mythimna separata. The sequence continues at coordinate 10,197,453 of CM061167.1, read as the reverse complement.
CTTGTTTGACCTGCTTTGCTTAAGTCGTCCGGTTCAATAAACAAAGGCTCTAGTTCGGCCACTGAAACCACCGCCTTGTGTTGTTATAAATAATCCCAACATGATAGAATCGTCATAGATATAATCCTTTAAAGCTTTTATACCTTTGAACGTGTAACAGGATTAAAACTGTGTGTTCGGGTCAATCACCAAACTCTTACAATATCGGAATATATTATTTAAGTCACAAACATTGTTAAATGTCAAGAAAACCTATTGTGAAGAGAAAATAAATAAAATTCATTCAGATTTTTTTTTACTAGCCTATTCTGTCCCACTCTTGGGCAAAGGCTTCCCTCCACTCTTTCCATCTTTCCCGGGCCTGCGCTTCTTCTTGCCAGTTCTGGTGGAATCTATCCAGCTCATCGCGCCATTCATTGAATGAAAATAAATCACTGAATCTATCAAACACAATAGAATGTTAAAAAATGCTGCCAAGTCTCGCACTGTTTCGCTGTCAAAAAGAGTGAAGATTTGTCTCAAGTATTCTTGATACTTTTCAGTGTTAAACAAACTACCCCAGAATTATGTTTGAATGAATTTAAAATACTTACAGTAAATGTTTATTTATTAACCATTTTATCTGACTTCATAAAATGCATGTTTAATTAACATACATAAAATATATTTAAACATATATTTTATTTACAAATTAATCATTTGTGAATGATTTGAATGAACTTAAAATATTTGCCTACAGTAAATGTTTATTTAAATTTTATTTGACTGAATAAAATGTATGTTTAATTAAAATATATAGCATACGTTTACCCATACATTTTATTAACAAAGTTAATCATTTGTGACTTGGCAATTACGTAGATACTCGGAAATATCCAATAAATCAGGTCAAGTATATTGTTGTTAAATCAAACCGACATTTTAATTTTTACTTTGAATCCCTGATACAGGTACTTAAACTATATACTTAATTATAAAGGACCATAGGCAAACTGGGCTCATTGTCCAACAGCGATATGATATGTAGGTACCATTGTAAAGGATTCAGTTTTTAGTTAATTTTTTACTATTGGCACAACCTTCAATTCCATTGCAAAAAAAGGTATGCACCTAAATAAGTTTGGTTGGAAAAGACCGATTTCTAGGCAATTGTTGACAGATTATACATTATTTATTTTTATTTGTAAGAGTACCTATGTTCCCGAATTAGTCTCATAGAAAAATTGACATCATCTGGTGATGAACTTCGGAGATATGGAACGGAACTCTTCATAGGATCATAGTAGAACTGTCATAATACGTAATTACAGCCGAAAGACTGCTGGACATAGGCCTCCCCCAAGCATCATCACAACGACCGATCCTGTGCGTCTTGCATTCATAGGATTCGAGTGACCCTCTCCAGGTTATCGGTCCACCTTGTGTAAGGCTTTCCAACGCTACTTCTTCTGGGACGTGGTCGCCACTCTAGAACCTTTCGTCCCCATCGCCCATTTGTTCTACGTACAAAGTGCCCGGTCCTACTCGCTGCTCAGAATCGCAAAACTTATGTGGCAGTCATGAATGGCTGCGAAAAAAAGGATAACAGAGCACTGATTTTTTGGTCGACTTGATAGAGGCAAATTTTAAAGCCTGTGAACTTGATTAAGTACCTTAGAATTTTGATGATCAGCGATAAGATATAGGAACCTTGATTATGAATATTTTTGAATATACCTACAAGTTCAAATTGCACGTAATTCACAAATATATCTGCTTGATATTTTATGTTCTCTTCATCACGGAAATTTTAGGCTTTTAGGTTCACCCATAACGAAGTTACAGGGTGTCGAAATTGTCCTGAATAACTTCAGGAAAAGGGTGGTACCGCTGTGCCTTTTTGCTCGACTTGGCAGATAAACATATCAGTGTAATTACGACACCACGCTTTACCCCTTGAATATTGTATGTATTACCTACGTAAGTAAAAATATTCAGTACGCTTTCGGATAACAAATCGCACGTGTTTCAAATCACATTTCTTTCACTTCATTAGTTTTAATCATAAATGATAAATGATATTTATTTTGCAAATAGGTTTTTTCAAACTCTTTTACACGTCATAATATAAATATTAACGTTTGTAATATTGACATATTGCTTTTTTATAATCTTTAACCTTGGTTTATCTTAAACTCATCCCAAACATAGATATTTCGAAGAAATATTTGCGGAAAAATGGCATTATTTTCTAATTATTTTCTAATAATGACATGTACGTTTACCCGCGGCAAATGAGACAAGAAAATTGTTTGACTGTGCTAGTAAAAATGTGAGTAGGTACTATTATAATAAGATCATCATCTACCTAGCCTTTCTCCAACTATATTGGGGTCGGCTTCAAGTCAAGCCGGATTTAGCTGAATACCAGTATTTTACGAGGAGCGGCTGCCTACCAGACCTCCAGAACCCATTAACTGGGGTAACACGGTACTTCATGGCAAGACTGGAGTCAGATTTACTGGCTTCTGACTATCCGTAACGACTGCCAAAGATCTACAAATGACAGCCGGGACCTACGGCTTAACGTGCTATCCGAGGCACGGAGGAAACTCGTTATGTTAAGATGGTCACCCATCCACAGACCAACCTTGGCAAGCGCTGCTTAACCTTAAAGATCGACCTGTGCGGCTGTCATTATCTAGCCACGAGCTCCTCCTACACTATTATAATAAAATACAACGCCAAAATATATCAGCAAACAAAAAGCTAAAAAAAATAACCGATACCACTACAAAAATACACGAGAACGATTCAAATAACTTTAATTTCGAAAGTTGTTGTTTCTAGTATTGTTGGTTTGTTATTTAACACTGTTTAGTTGTGATACACTTTTAACTAGAGTAACTAGTTAGCTATATAACTACTAGGGCATATTGTTTATGAGTAATGAAGTTCCTATGCCTGCCTTTCATCTGCCGACTCCATCGTCAGATCAATTCGATTGTATAGTTATATATTTAAATTTAACATCACTATATTCTGTAGTCAACATCAGATATTACTAACGTCTCAACTGAAAGTTGATCCAATAAACTACATCTGAAATCATAAAATAATTTTTTCACCTAGTTCTTGAAAACTTTTCAAGATTTATGTATGTAAAAAGCTCAGAAGTTTCGCTCTCATCGACATTTGTCGCGCGCAGACTCCCCTAATTGGTCCCATGATGTCAGCAGACAGACTACAGATTTCAAATAGGTACAGAAAGTCTAAATAAAAGTCTAACTAAACATAAATAAACTTTAACTCCGAACGGGCTAGAACCAATTTAATAAATAATATTTTTTACGTTGAGACTCGCAAATGTAAGTCTTCACTTCAGAAAGTTCTCTGAGCTCATTACAAGTTTGCTAACTAGAGGAGAAACGACACTACTTTGTAGATAGCAAAAGAAACGATTTCATCTATTCCCCTCATATTGCAGAACTAGAATTTTGTTACAAAAAACTTTAATGTCGCCCAAATTCTATTAACTGGTTATGTAAACTTTATATGAAAAATAATAAATTCTACGCCAACGATAAAACTTCTTCAAAAAGATACTAAAAATAATTAAGAAGCTCTTAGTAAAGTTTTAAAATCGAAATCTATAAGTATGTATATTACAAATGCCCGCCCCGGTTTCGCTCGGGCGCATTTTTATAAATTGCATTTTTGTTTTAAATAAACTTTGTTCTGACAGTTACAAACACTACAACAAGTAATTAGCCAAATAAGTGCCGCCGTTCTACATAAATTGAAGCGTTTACATACACATATGGCAATTAATATTGATTTATATAGAACACTTAGCTGACTCAGTAAATGTTGCTGCCATATAAATTATAGAGAGGTTACATCATGACAATTTAGGTAGAGTAATATTATTATTATTTATTTCTTTAATTATATTAGTAAACCCTATGTTATACAGTAAAGAATTAGCTTGCAAATGGTGAAAGATTTTTTATAATACTGTCATCTTAATCAACTAAAATGCTTCTATTAACCAACGTCATAGTTTAAGACTAAGTTCTGCCAGCGGCTTCGCCCACTTGAAAGTAGATTTCTCGTTACAAACTTTGACCCTTCGTCACCTTAGAATTTTAGAATATCCTCTTAGTGCTTACCTATGTCATGAAAGGAAACCTTGTCCGTTTCACGCTCCTAGTCCCAGTAGCTTCGACTATGCGTCTCAACGCAAAGCCGAAGCCGTCAGCGTCGAAGCTTGTCAGTCAGTCAATTCCTTAACCTAATCCTATTAAAATGAGGTCTAATTTCTAATTTATTTAAGGATTATGAATATCAGTATCTTTAAAGCTTGAAGTAACAAAGCAACGCATGCGAAACCACATTGAAAACCTATTTAATAACCACCTTCTATTTTCTAGACACTATCAGTGCACTTGAGTAAATCAATTACGGCTCTATTTCTATCCACATAAGGTTAATTTCCGTTCAGCTACGTGACTAGAGGGAAAGGATGACGCCTACGCGAATAACTCTTGAAAGCGCTACCTACGTTAATAATATAATATGATTTGAATGGTACCTTCGTAAATTATATTTTTTCCGAGCGATTGATTCATAGATTAACGTGAAGCTCCATCATAATGTAATAACATGGTTTATTTACAGAGGATTATATTATTGAGAGAAATGTATAAATCTTTTATTTTGTATCTATTCTGTGTAACTTTTTCTCCTTTTTATTTCGACGGGATCGATCGTTAGTCTAGAGGTTGAAATCACGTGTAGACTGATGGTTTGTGCGAATTAAATTTTATATGGAAGAGCTGGTACTGGTAAGTGTTGCAAGTTAAACTGGCCAAGTGCAAGTCACGCGTGTGTGATCAGACATCCTCATACCCCAGCCGTCGGGACTTTGACCCCGATTCCCAGCCACTGTAGGCGTGAGCTAGTGGATGAAAAGTAATGAGTAGCTCGCCGTCCGGCCGTCCGGTAACTGTCTAGACCAAGCCGAATTCTTCGATGGTGCGTTTTTAAAAAAAGATTACAGCAAAACTGTAGGGGCCTTGCAGGGTCGAAGACTACTGGGGCATGGGTTGACTTCTGAAAGGGGAAAAGGGGAAAACCGGGGTCCTGGAACGTAAGGCAAGGAAGAAGCATAGGTGTAAAAGTCTGACGCACGGCCGCTCCGCTCTAAAGCAAAGGAATTCATTAGATAATTTCTAACCTTAATTTGAATAGTGTATTAATTTCAATTTAATTAAATCAGAGTAGCAAACATACGTAGCACAAAATTATCTCAACTACGCAAAACAACTTCAATAGCAAATTAAAACCTCTCGATCCTATCTCAATTTAGATTAAATGCTGGTATAAAGCGGAGAGTATAGTGACTAATAATAATTAGTGCTAACATTTCCTCGTATCAAATGGTACCTAAAGTTTCAGGAACTCCGGAGCTTGCGAGAACGTGAAAATGGATTTGATAACAATCCAGATTTGAATAACTAGCTAAATATTTTGAGCTGTTAGGTATGCAGTTTATGCTCCATTTGTTAGTGTTAATATTCGGGAGTTTTGATCGGATTTTGGCCACTTCTCTCAAGCGGCCAAAATCCTATCAAATTCCAAATAATATCAGGAAGCAGCAAATTGTTGTAGGTACATAATCCTGAAGTTTATACCATATAGCCCACTTGCACTGAATGGATTGCATTTTTTAACGTTTAAAATGGTTCGCCAGTATCAAAAAAAACAATTAATTAAAAATAATATAGTTCTCACATATCATAAAACCAAGTTCCCTCACCGCGTCTGTCTTTCTATATGAACGTGAAATTAAAACCGAATTTTCACGCGGTTTGCTCCTATAGACAGAAAGATTCAAGAGAAAGGCTCAGGCACCAAGTATATTATGTGCATATTATAGTAGAGAAAAGCCGAGAATGTCAAAGATTTTTAACGCCCGTTCAACACAGATGCTTTCGTAGTACGATTACTTCGGGAAGTATGTGGTTTGTTCCATGGTAGGCCAATTTTTGGGAGGTGTCTGCTTCTGCAAAAAATTCCATTGCCCAAAAGGAGGCTGCAAAAAGCCAAAAACGAGATTACAATTGGTTTTTTAGACGTTTATGGGGGATAATATTTTACTCCTGACGACAAGACTGAGCCCATGGACTGAGAGTCAGCCAATATTGGAGTGGTGTCCAAGAAAGCGAAAACCTCACACGCATTGGCAGCCTCTGACACAACTGTACACGGAAAACACTGGAGTGGTTTTAGTTATACTGGTCTGGCAGACCCATTTTTTTAAGGTGAGCAATCATCAAAATGACTTTTCCTGCTCTTGGCGAAACGGCCCTCCTGTTCCGCGTGTCAGTCTTTTACTGGCTAAAACCCACTCCGGTTCCTTCCATGCCCCAATTCCGGGGTCCCGGGATCTTTCGTCAACCCGGCCCAGAAGGCTTCCGGCAGACCCTTCCAGGCTATTGGGCTTATGCGTTCTGACCAAGTGGCAATGATGATGTTAAAAAAAACTATAAGAGATTTTTTAAAAGTTTGTTCCGAAAACGCAACGCAACTGTAACGTTTAGTTTTAATGATCTCCGTGGTCACGGAGTACTCCGCGTTACAATGGCAGAATCACATTCAAACCCTTATAACTTTTTGACCATGACTTTGTGGTTTTGGGAAAAGGTTACACAAAATTTTGACATACTTTTTTTTTAAATATCGTCACAACCGTCTGGTTGATTCTTACATCACAGGGCGTAGCAAATCCAATGAGTAGGTAAATAAAAAAAAAGATTGAATCAGTGACCCAGTAAAATATGCCAGTTACAAATTAGTGTTTTCTAGAGCAAGTTAGTTTAAGAAAGTAGTTTATAACTATACCCGCGGGTACAGGGACCGAGGTAGAAACGTGTTCACAGTATCTGTGGAACAAATCACGGATCGTCTAGTTACAAAGCGCAAGATAATAGTGTGTCAAAGTCAGTACAATATAAACTAGAGGCTACAAAGGAGAGGCCAATTAAAACCAATACTCCCACTTCAGTAGCCTGATTTACGTACAATCAAACAAGTCAAATATCGTACTTGATGTTTTAAAGTCGTACGATCGAAATCCTACCCAAAATCGGTATACACGTGGTTGATTCTGGAATTCAATCGGCTAGAAACTAAACGATCTATCAACGGCTTATTGCCAGTTACATTGTTATGTATAGGATAGTGGATAAATCCGGGATAATGATTGACATAGCTGAATACACGTCAACGACATTTCGATCGAACGACTTTTAAATTGGTGTCGTTCGGCTCAATTGATGGATGTAACTACGATAATGAGACATTGACGCAAAGTGATATTTGCTATTACAACGCAATGGTCAATACTTTTACTGATAGTTTTATCTTTTATGGAAAAAAACTGGCTGTTAATAACTTAGCCACTACGATATCGTTACGGTTTTGATTACGTAAATCCAGCTACCTACAGGCTGCTGGCATAATTAAATGCGTACACAAACAGGAAACAGATCGGACCACTTTCCGAATGATTCGCGTAGTTACTCAGATACCCGCGAAACGAGACACAATAGTAAAACAATAACAGCGCGGTCTCATAGGACCGCGGTCTCATAGGACCGGTTGGGGATTCAAACGTTATATTGTTCCACCAGTGCAAACTATCGATCTTGAAACCGTAACAACCATGTGTGTTACTGATTTCGAACGCACTATATATGATGAGCCTTTATACCCTACTTACATCTACCTACTACATCATAGCTATAGCTAGCATACTTCGTTTGCAAGAATGGTTTTCATAAAAACTACACTACTTAAACCGTGTTTTGAGGATAGCTTTAAAAAACTAATAATGGCAGTCTTTATTATCCATTTATATTTTGACATTTAGAGTTTGTTTACTAGTATATTAGCTTAGGAAGTAAGCATCCTCCATACAATCTTTAAACCGCCCCAAATAAACCTTTATTATTTTCTTGGGTTACTATTTGTGCTGACTGAGAGAACACAGAATGAGATATCAGGACATGACCTACCCACGTACTCAAGTTTCACCGAAATCTGATAAGCCGCTAGCTACGTATCTGTTTGCATTCAAACATTCCCTTTAATTACTCAGATACCCGCGAAACGAGACACAATAGTAAAACAATAACAGCGCGGTCTCATAGGACCGGTTGGGGATTCAAACGTTAATAATATTACTGAAATTGTAGAACGAAAACTAAAGGAAAATTATTGTAGCATAATATTGCAGATATAGCAGATTGATTGAATGAATTGTCCACAGCTAATGCATTATTGGATTTACGAGAAATATGTGACCCGCTGTAATGTTGATCCAGAATCTAATTGTATTTGACTCATATTGTAGAGAAAATCAATGCAACAATGAATTACCGTAAGTATGCGAAAAAAATTAAACAACAAACTTAACCCGATTCCTGTTTTCTGCTTCTTCTATATTCATAATAGACACGTGAGTAAGAGTGAGTAGGTTCTTAATAAACTAGTAAGCCTCACCATTAACAATTGCATCACTACTTACCATCGTATTGCTTATTTTTGTTTATACTCTTGGTTTAAAACAAACGCACAATAAAACATGTTTTTTTTTATATATAACATACACTAGTACCTACTTATATGCTCAGTCTTATACATAACTCAGGGGGATGGGCAATGGGGGCTGAAAAACATGTTGTGCCTGGTTTAGCTCCAAATACTAACACTTTTGTGTACAGTAACTCTAGACTAAGTACTTTATTTGTAACGTCTATAATGAACAAAGGAGACTGGAACTTCATTTTGGGCTCAAATGTAATAAATTGAGGTATGGTTAAAAAAATAGTAGACCAGGTAATATTTTCGCTGTGTAGACCTTCTTTAGATGTCTTTAAGAGGAAACTTAAAGAGCACTTCCTTTCACTATTGACATAATTTTAATATGTATAATATGTATTAGTATGTATTAGTAAATATAGTATGTATGTACAATATGGATAAGTAATATCATCATCATCATCTGCCTAGCCTTTTCCCAACTATATTGGGGTCGGCTTCCAGTCAAGCCGGATTTAGCTGAATACCAGTATTTATTAGGAGCGGCTGCCTACCAGACCTCCACTACCCATTAACTGGGGTAACACGGTACTTCATGGCAAGACTGGCGTCAGATTTACTGGCTTCTGACTATCCGTAACGACTGCCAAAGATCTCCAAGCCGACCGCCAAGCATGACAGCCGGGACCAACGGCTTAACGTGCTTTCCGAGGCACGGAGGAAACTCGTTATGTTAAGATGGTCACCCATCCACGGACCAACCCAGGCAAGCGTTGCTTAACCTTGAAGATCGACCTGTGCGGCTGTTATTATCTAGCCCCGAGCTCCTCAATATGGATAAGTAATATAATATAATAAAATTATATAGGTTTACTTAGTACTTATATAAGTTTATATTATGCACTGGATCCTACCCTCGAATATGTTTTCTCTTTGTAACTCAAAGGTTTGCTAGAAGAAAACTCTCTAATCACTATGTTTGTAATGTTTATTTTTGTGTACAATAAAGAATTAAGAATGAATATTCGAAAACAAGTTTATGTCAAGAGATTCAAATAGTTTTAGTTAAAGTTCCGTACCTCACAAGGATACAAACTTGAGTTACGCTGGTTTTCCGTGTGGGAAGTCACCAGGAGACCTAAGGTAACAGACGGAAGTGAGGTAGGAATACAGTTTGTGTATGCAATGTACACAGGAAATAGTTTTCTCACTGCCGATCCCACAGACTCACTGGATCGATGATGGCTAAAGGTGTTTTGGCTTTTATAACAGAAATCTATATTATTATTATCTATACTAATCTATACTATATAATTATATATATTAATATTATAAAGAGGAAAACTTTGTTTGGTTGTAATGAATAGGCTTAAAAAGTACTGGAACGTTTCTAAAAATTCTTTCACCATTCTAAAGCTACATAATCTACGAGTAACATAGGCTAAATTTTATTTTGGAAAAAGTAGGGTTCCGTAAGATATTTGGGTTTTTCGGACACAAGGTGTAAAAAACCATGTTACATAATAACTTTTATGGCAGAACAACGTTAGCCGAGTCAGCTAGTAATATTATAAAGTTGAAGAGTTTGTTTGAACGCGCTCATCTCAAGAACTACTGGTCTGATTTGAAAAATTATTTCAATGTTAGATAGTCTTTTTATCGAGGAAGACTATAAGCTATATCATCACGCTAAGACTAAACTAACTTTACACGCAGGCGAAGCCGCTGCGCTGGCAGAAGCTAGTGTAATATGTAACATTCTCTAACTACCCAGCATTATCCTTATACGTGATTTTAAAGTGATAGAATCATTTTTTAATCGTTTATAATTGCTCCCTTGATACTGTCCGTGGCCATTACAAGCCGAGGTAGAAATGGTTTTTCTATTTCACCACTTTAGTCTACGTTGCAGGAGTCGTGTTCATTTTAATTGGAAAGAAATTAATTTATAACGAGGGAACGAGGGAAGTTGCAGCATTAAAATTAGGTCTATTGCCAGTAACCTGAATGTTTATATCCTGAAAGTAAAAAATGATTTATATGGCTGAGTTATCTATTTATTTATGTACTTTATTAACTACACGCTAAGATTACCAATGAACAAAAGAAAACCTTATAATATAAAAAATAGACGATTAGCGGCCTTATATAGCGGTCAATTTCTTCCAGGTAACCTGGAAAGGACAGATATTGCCTGGATACAAAATGGGGTTGCATTTGGTGCAAATATGAAAGTTGACAAAAATTTTATCGAAACTTAATTGTAAAACCAGAAGTGGCTCAAAGCCGCGATCCATGGAAGGAATAGAGAGAGGCCTTTGCCCAGCAGTGGGACAATAAAGTATAATAATAATGCTAAAATAATAATGCTAAAATAGATACTCATATACATACATATAAAATATAAAATGTAAACAGACAAGAGGATAAGTGACAAAACGAAGACTTCATAACAATGACAAGTATTAATGATCCTTTACAAGCCTTTTAAATACAGGCACGGTTCACATTTTATTGTCACAGGCATTTTATTCCATAGACGTGCGGCCGGGATACTAAAAGAGTTATCCAGGAAAGTAGTTGGGTGCATTAATTGGCATTTTAATTTTTAAGTTATCTATGATGACCTAAGATCTGAGATGAGGAGCTCGTGGCTAGATAATAACAGCCGCACAGGTCGATCTTCAAGGTTAAGCAACGCTTGCCTAGGTTGGTCTGTGGATGGGTGACCATCTTAACATAACGAGTTTCCTCCGTGCCTCGGAAAGCACGTTAAGCCGTTGGTCCCGGCTGTCATTTGTAGATCTTTGGCAGTCGTTACGGATAGTCAGAAGCCAGTAAATCTGATTCCAGTCTTGCCATGAAGTACCGTGTTACCCCAGTTAATGGGTTGTGGAGGTCTGGTGGCAGCCGCTCCTCGTAAAATACTGGTATTCAGCTAAATCCGGCTTGACTGGGAGCCGACCCCAATATAGTTGGGAAAAGGCTAGGCAGATGATGATGACCTAAGATCCACCATGTTATTCAGAAGACTGCATAACTTTCTATTTCAGTACACAATAAAATGTAACAATCTGCAGCCCGTATTAGAACAAGTTATTTACTTAAAAATTCCAAATTTTTATTCATACAAAAATCCCAAAGAAAATAAACCTTCCGTTTTTACCCAACTTTCCATTTTCCAAAAATCTTTTGTTTTCTTTTTTTCAACAACATCTCAAATAATGTTTAGTAATACTGAGTGTGTATATGTCTTTATGACTTATTTAAGTATAAACAAATAGTAAATAGTGACATTTACGAATATTTAAACCATTATGGTTAAAACGGCCCTGTATGCAGCCCTCAATTCAAAACCAACAAAAGTGTATATAACATGATAGTACAATTCTAGGCGTAGTAAAATGTACCCAGAACAAGCCTCATTCATTGTTCCGACATCTCTACGTTCCACGTTACAGTGTACGAGTATGTAGATGTGAGGTCACGCACCCGGGTGACCTCTCTCTCAGGGCACTGCACTGTCGTAAGCCCATATCTCCAACAATCAGGATTATCCTATTGGAGTAGTTAGCAGTACACGAATACTAGGAGATCAGAGAGACCGCAACTAATTGTTAACGACAAGTTAATGGAGCATTGCACCTGAGTTACACAGAAACCGTACTAGCATAATTTTTAAGGAAAATAAAACTTCAAAGTATTTTTTACCTTTTGTCCTTTTGTTGGAATTCACAGGATTTCTGCTCTCCCTAAGTTCATTATAATGTTCATTGTTTAGTTTACAAAGAATCATTTATATGGATTCATGACTAAAATACAATTATAACAACAACATTAAACAATTGTTTTTCCTTTTAGACGTCCCTGTTTTCCTTTCACTGTGGGCGATTCGTCGCAAATGCTGTTGAAAAACGATCCGCTGTGGTTTACGCGAATCTAAAGCGGCGCGGCGACTTTAACCTACGTCACTACTTCAGCTGCGATTTATTTAAAGCAAGTCACTATATTGCAAGAGTTCAAGCAAAAATAACCTAAGAAATTATAATATAAAGATAGCTTCAAAAGCTAGCAAATAACTAATCTAAACTTATAAAATGCTTTTTCCTGAATGAGTAACTGACGGATCAACGCACACCTTAAACCGCTGATCGTAAAAACCTGAAACTTGGAGGACGTGTTTAATGAATGATTGCCGCCAGACCAGACTGTCCCTTTCAGAGACACTGGGTGGCGACAGTCATAAATAGATAAAATTAAAGTAAAATATAACAGTAAAAACTAACAATACTAACCTAATTTATCAATATAGTTCCTAACACTACTAACAAAACTGTGGATGTTAAGTCTGAAATAAATTTATTATTATTATTAACCTATCACATACCGCAAAACGAGACAAAATAGTAAAACAATAACAGCGCGGTCTCATACGGGGATTCATGAATTAATGTTCTGAATGCAGGACAAATCATTTTATAAATGAAGGAATCACAACCATAAAAATCGCATTACTGAGCAGAACTTCACAGATTTTTTTCCTCTTTTCGACTTCTCCACAGCTTTTGCTAACCAGTTAAGTTCCACTTTAACAGATGCAAACAGCTGTAAGACTCTTAAGAATAAGATGGTAAATCCAGTAAATTACCTTTGTTCCTCTACATTAAGTTCTGACAACTTTTAATACGACCTTCTTAGATTCTAATATTTAATGTTATCTTTCATTTTTTTTAATATCATTTTTAATATACTACCTACATGAGTTAAGATAGTCACGCACGGTTCCAATTGGTCGTTTGCGATGTAGAAGAACCGGCAAGAAACTTAAGTTACGCTTTAAAAAAATACTTGGTTTTACCTACCATATTAAATTTTCTCTTCACCACCACAGATTGATAGGAACAGAATGCCGTCATTAAGTCCACCTTTGTACTTTGTGTAGCATAAACAATAAATAAATAACAAAATAAGATTTACTGGTAACAACATAAATTACTATCAAACACAAATAAACCTTGGTCATTCTTCTCACTAACTAAATGTGGGCGTACTTGCCTGTCGAGGTTTCCTCCTCAGAAATTACTGAGGGCTTTAAATGCAATCCTCTTATTAAGTGGCGATATCGAATACCAGTTTATATACTTTTTTGGTTTTATATACTTTAATGCTTCGTTTGCAATTTATTGGCACGGTTGGCGCAGTGAACCAATATTTGAATAAACGTTTTATCTTTCTTTCTTTTTTATTTGTGTAACGGTATATATATTCCGTATTTAATTTAAAAATAAATTCCAGGTCTGGATGTTTTACGTACGTTGGTTTACATATTTGTTAACGCACCCTCAACACACAGATTTTTTTCATATAAATAAACATTAGTTACACCTCGTTCGAGAATTGTGTCTAACAGGATTTGATAAGAATGTACCATACACTTAAGAGCGGCCAAATCGAGATACTATACATTTCTATACAACCAGTTTTGCGTGATTATGACATTATTACACATTATTCTCCAGATATTTAGAAACCACAAATATCTTGTGGATATTATCTAGAATTCTATTGAAATCAAAACATAAATTTGTGACGGAAATACTTTCGAAAGGTTTAAATAGAAAGCGTATTTCCTGGAACAAATTTTATGAAATATTCGAGTAAATGACGAAATTACTAAATGCCAACAGGTTTCAGGCGTTTTTTTTTTTCGCATTGTCTCTTCAAACATTGCGTATTATATATAACAAACTAGTACTTATATGCTCAGTCTTATACATAACTCAGGGGGATGGGCAATGGCCCATTGCGTAATGGGGGCTGAAAAACACGCTGTGCCTGGTTCAGCTCCAAATACTAACACTTTTGTGTACAGCAATTCTAGACTAAGTACTTTAACGTCTATAATGAACAAAGAAGACGGGAATTTTATTTCAGGCCCAAATGTAATAAATTGAAGTATGGTTTAAAAAATAGTAGACCAGGTAATATTTTCATTATGTAGAAGATGAGACATAAAAAAAACCAGGCAAGTGCGAGTCAGACTCGCGCACTGAGGGTTCCGTACCAACTTATCTATAAAAACAGTTCAATTCTCGAATCGAGTCTTGAAAATTTTTCAATTTTTTTTTCTTATGTCGTTACTACATATTTTCAGCTTTCAAACTTTTTCCTATATTTGTGTCATAATACCTTGCTTCGTACCAAATTTCAAGATTCTAGGTCAACAGGAAATTAAATATGAATGAATTTTGATTCCTTTAACAGTGTCGAAATGTACGTTTTTTGCAACATAAACGGGCGTATCTTTTTTTTCCGTCAACTTACAAGTTCGATTTTTGCACAGTTTCAAGGGACCGTGGATTTGAGTATATGGTTTTAATTTCAACTTGATAACTTCTTGCGTTCTCAAGATAAAGGATCTTGATAGACAGACAGACAGACAGACAGACGGACAACATATTGATCCTATAAGGGTTCCGTTTTTTTCCTTTTGAGGTACGAAACCCTAAAAAACAAGTTTAAGTCAAGAGATTCAAACTGTTTTAGTTAAAGTTCCGTACCTCACAAGGATACAAACTTGAGTTACGATGGGAAGTTACCAGGAGACCTAAGGTAACAGACGGAAGTGAGGTAGGAATAGAGTTTGTGTATGCAATGTACACAGGAAATAGTTTTCTCACTGCCGATCCCACAGACTCACGGGATCGATGATGGCTTAAGGTGTCTTGGATTTTATAACAGTTATAATATTATAAAGCTGAAAAGTTTGTTTGTGCGTTAATCTCAGGAACTACTATCTGATTTGAAAAAAATCTTTCAGCGTTAGATAGCCTATTTATCGAGGCAGGCTATATATCATCACGCTAAGACTAAACTAACTCTACACGCGGGCGAAGCCGTTGGCAGAAGCTAATAAGCGCAATATATGTCACATTCTCTAACTACCCAGCATTATCCTTTTATACGTGATTTTAAAGTGACTGATTCATTTTAATCGTTTATAATTGCTCCCTTGATACTGTCCGTGGCCATTACAAGCCGAGGTAGAAATGGTTTTTCTATTTCACCACTTTAGTCTACGTTGCAGGAGTCGTGTTCATTTTAATTGGAAAGAAATTAATTTATAACGAGGGAACGAGGGAAGTTGCAGCATTAAAATTAGGTCTATTGCCAGTAACCTGAATGTTATATCCTGAAAGTAAAAAATATTTTATTTGGCTGGGTTATCCATTTATTTATGCACTTTATTGCACACCAATATTACGAATATACACAAGTAAGCCTTATAAAAAAAAAATCTATAATTGGCGACCTTATTGCATTCGGCGATTTCTTCCACACAACTAAATGGACAGAGATTGCTTGGACACAAAATGGAGTTGCACTTTGTGCAAATATAAAAGTTAACAAAAATTTTATAGGTGTTGAATAGTAAAATAGGTAATATAGATACTTATATGCAAACATATAAAATATAGAAAGGCAAGAAAATAAGTGATAAAACGAAGACTTCATAACAATGACAAGTATTAATGATCCTTCACAAGCCTTTTAAATATAGGCACGGTTCATGTTTTATTGTCACAGGCAATTCATTTCATAAAAGTGCGGCCAGGACAGTAAAATACTTATTCCTGAAAGTAAAGTTAAGTTAAGTTTCAAGTTATCTGATAACCTAAGATCGACCATATTATTCAGAAGAATGCATAACGTTCTATTTCAGTACACAATAAAATGTATACAGTAGAAGCCCATATTAGAACCATAATACATAGAAATTAGCACTAACAATTCACTTTATCGAAATAATTTACTTAGGGATATAAAATTTTTGGTTCATTCAAAATCCCAAAGAAAACATACCTTCAATTCTTCCCGAATTTTCCATGTTTTTCTCAATAACATGTTACAGATCTTAAATAATGTTAAATTATAATGTAT
This sequence comes from Mythimna separata, assembly GCA_030763345.1. Taxonomy (NCBI): domain Eukaryota; kingdom Metazoa; phylum Arthropoda; class Insecta; order Lepidoptera; family Noctuidae; genus Mythimna; species Mythimna separata. Next base: position 10,180,926 of record CM061167.1, on the reverse strand, counting down.
GTATGTTTGCGTTTATGGTTTATTTTATTATAAACAAATAGTAATATCTACAAATATTTAAAACATTATGGTTAAAACGGCCCTTTCTGCCGCCCTCAATCGAGAACCAACAAAAGTGTATATAACATGATAGTACAATTGCAGATGTAGTAAATGTGTACCCAGAACAAGCCTCATTCATTGTTCCGACATCTCTACGTTCCACGTTACAGTGTACGAGTATGTAGATGTGAGGTCACGCACCCGGGTGACCCCTCTCTCAGGGCACTGCACTGTCGTAAGCCCATATCTCCAACAATCAGGATTATCCTATTGGAGTAGTTAGCAGTACACGAATACTAGGAGATCAGAGAGACCGCAACTAATTGTTAACGACAAGTTAATGGAGCATTGCACCTGAGTTACACAGAAACCGTACTAGCGTAATATGTAAGGAAAAAAAAACTTCAAAGTATTTTTTACCTTTTGTTCTTTTGTTGGAATTCGCAGGATTTCTGGGCTCCCTAAGTTCATTATAATGTTCATTGTTTAGTTTACAAAGAATCATTTATATGGATTCATGACTAAAATACAATTATAACAACAACATTAAACAATTGTTTTTCCTTTTAGACGTCCCTGTTTTCCTTTCACTGAGGGCGATTCGTCGCAATGGCTGTTGAAAAGCGATCCGCTGTGGTTTACGCGAATCTAAAGCGGCGCGGCGACTTTAACCTACGTCTCCACTTCAGGTGCCATTTATTTAAAACTACACTACACTGCAAGAGTTTACGCAAAAATAACATATTTAATTATAGTATGAAGATAGCTTCAAAAACTAGCAAGTAACTAATCTATACTTATAAAATGCTTTGCTCTGAATGACTAATTCAAGGATCAACTCACCTTAAACCGTTGATTGGAGGATATGTATAATGTCCTGAACGCAGGATAAATCCTACTTTATTTAATACTAGCTGGCCCCTGCGGTTTCACCCGCATTTTTCGTTACTGCTCCGCTCCCGTGGGTCGTAGCGTGATGGTATATAGCCTATAGCATTCCTCGATAAATGGGCTATCTAACACTGAAAGATTTTTTCAAATCGGACCAGTAGTTCCAGAGATTACCCCCTACATACAAACTTACAAATTTTACCTCTTTATAATATTAGTATAGATATATATATAATATAATATTATAATTGTGAAAGTTTGTGAGAATGGATGAGAGAATGTGTGGATGTCTGTTACTCTTTCACGCACAAACGGCTGGACCGCTGACCGTTTTGTTACTTTTGCTATAGGCTGCTTTTTATCAACACACCACGCGGGCGAAGCCGCGGACGGAAGCTAGAAATCATTTTATAACTGAAGGAATCACAACCATAAAAATCGCATTACTGAGCAGCACTTCACAGTTTTTTTTTCCTCTTTTCGACTTCTCGACAGCTTTTGCTAACCAGTTAAGTTCCACTTTAACAGATGCAAACAGCTGTAAGACTCTTAAGCAAAAGATGGTAAATCCAGTAAATTACCGTTGTTCCTCTACATTAAGTTCTGACAACTTTTAATACGACCTTCTTAGATTCCAATATTTAATGTTTTCTTTCATTTTTTTTTATTAATTTCACATAGTCCTACATGGGTACTTCAAATAGTCACGCTCGGGACCAATTGGTTGTTTCCGATGTAACGGGTGATTTTTTAAGTGGTATGGACTTGATTTTCAAAAAAAAACACAAAAAACATGAAAAATTTCATAAAATCTTTATTGGAATTTATAGAACGATTAATATAATTTAATGTTTGAAGATGATTTCATGCAAATGCTGGCCGCGGCTCCAGTTTAGATGGCCCATTCGCAAGGCCCAATTTCGGCACACTCTCTCCAACATATCAGCCGGTATATCACGAATAAATGCTTCAGTGTTGGCTCCCAGTGCGTCAATTGTTCCCTGTAGACATGAGCCTTAACATGGCCCCACAAGAAATAGTCCAAAGGCGTTAGATCACACGATCTAGGCGGCCAGTTGACGGGCCCAAAAGGTGAGATAAACTGTTCACCGAAGGCGGCTCTCAATTGGGCCATTGTTTCGCGTGCTGTGAGGCATGTGGCACCGTCTTGTTGAAACCACATGTCAGGCATGTCCAATACTTCCATTTTGGGCAAAAAAAATCACCAATCATCACACGGTAGCGCTCGCTATTCACAGTAACGTTTCGGCCATTGTCGTCTTATCTTTAATAAACCGGAGCCGCGGCCAGCATTTGCATGAAATCACCTTCAAACATTAAATTATATTGATCGTTCTAGCAATTCCACATAAAGATTTCATCAAATTTTTCAATTTTTTTGTGTTCTTTTTGAAAATCAAATCCATACCACTTAAAAAATCACCCGTTAGAAGAACTGGCAAGAATTTCTATAACTACTCTTCATAAAAATGTTTTTACATGCATGCTTTTATAATATTTTTGCTTATTTATGCTCTTACCATATTAAGTTGTCTCGTCACCACCCTAGATTGACAGGAACAGAATGTCTAAGTCATTAAGCCCACCTTTGTGCTGTGGTGAAGATTAAATAAATAACAAAATAAGATTTACTGGTAACAATATAAATTACTATCAAACACAAATAAACCTTGGCCATTCTTCTCACTAACTAAATGTGGGCGTACTTGGCTGTCGAGGTTTCCTCCTCAGAAATTACTGAGGGCTTTAAATGCAATCCTCTTATTAAGTGGTGATATCGAATACCAGTTTACTCAAGTAGTTCAAATGGTTTTATATACTTTAATGCTTCGTTTGCAATTTATTGGCACGGTTGGCGCAGTGAACCAATATTTGAATATTTTTTTTATCTTTCTTTCTTTTTTATTTGTGTAACGGTATATATATTCCGTATTTAATTTAAAAATAAATTCCAGGTCTGGATGTTTTGCGTACGTTGGTTTACATATTTGTGAATGCACCCTCGACACACAGATTTTTTTCATATAAATAAATATTAGTTACATCTCGTTCGAGACTTGTGTACAACAGGGTTTGACAAGAATGTACCATACAATTAAGAGCAGCCTACTCGAGATACATTATATACATTTCTATACAACCGGTCTTGGGTGATTATGACATTATTACACATTATTCTCCAGATATTTTGAAAACAAAAATATCTTGTGGATATTATCTAGAATTCTATTGAAATCAAAAACATAAATTTGTGACGGAAATATTTTCGAAAGGTTTAAATAGAAAGCGTATTTCCTGGAACAAATTTTGTGAAATATTCGAGTAAATGATGGAATTACTTAATACCAACAGCTTTCAGGCATTTTTTTTTCGCATTGTCTCTTCAAACATTGCGTAGGATGAAGCTTGTTGCTTCTAAACAATGCTCACGTTGACAATAGACGGAAGGATGGTGGGTCGATAATCATACCTATTTGTGGTGTATCGGCAACTCTAAAGACTAAATGGATGCCCATATGAGCACGGAATGATGTATCAAATTCAACAGTGCAACAGTTCTTCCTCAAGGGACCGATGAACTAGCGAAGGCGGTGATAGTCTGCTGGATGCGAGAAGCACAGGACGGTATGATGTTGCGGCGCTTGGGAGGCATATGTCAAGTGTTGTGAAATCTTCTGATTAATGTAGATATTACAATAATGTCACAAAGGTTTCGTAAATTGGCGTACTTTACTATACTCCGTCGGTTTAGGTAGTTAATTAAATGTAAACAATCTTGGCATGTCTTTTTATCTAAAAGTTGTCTATAAATTGTATATAAAAATCTTTGTGACTAGGTATTTACCTAAATCGATGTTAGCTAATAAACTTAATTTAAATAATCTTTGTGTATGTTACTAGTATATACGACCTCTTTAATATAAAAAGACATACCAAGATTGTTTACCTTTAGTTAACTACCTAAACCGATAGACCTAAGCCTAAAAAATCTCATAGAACACTTACGGGCTAAACCCTCAAGTGTTAGTTTATAGATGCTAAGAACCATTTAGCGTTGTGTACCAACCTACTTACGCAGCTCTAAAGTAATAAAAATTGAGGATATTATTAAATCGCTCTCACCGGAAAGGATTCTATTATTAAATTGTTCTCGTACAATATTCACACCTACAGGAAAATTTCCACGAAACTCAAATTTTTTCACGTCCTTTATATTTTACGTACAGTTTATTTTAAGCCGTTATTATATTATTGTAGGAAGTGTACAATGTACTAATATTGTAATTTCTGGGAAAATTGTGAATGAAAAGAAATTAGTTGTTTATTATAATTTAATATCCCTGCTCGTTATATAATATAAGACTTCCACATGTTACCGTACAAAATGCAAAATACAAATTTGGCATGACCAGCAAGATCGCTTAATTTGACCGTCTCAGACTTTTTTCTTTGGCACTACTTGAAGATACTGATTTATGCCTACCAATCGCAACCCTAAAAGAAAATATTTACAGGAATGCGAACAGTTATAACCGGAAATCTTGCGGAAAGTCATGGAAAATGCGATAAAACGGGCATAAATATGTATCAACACTGGCGGCAGCCGCTTGACGGATATCATCTTTTCCACTTAACAGAAAAATTGTAAAGGTCCTAATAAAGATTGCCATCGCTGAACATCATTTTATTTTATTTAGTAAAAAAGTTATATAAAAAAAATTTGGATGATTAATTTTGCACCACCTTTTATCTGGCACGGAACTTTTTGACAGCGCTTGTCAATTTATAAATTTCGCGATATCGGAACAAGAGTTATGGAGTTGGGCAGGATATATGGCAAGGCACGGTGACAACAAGTAAGGCAGTGACTCACAACTCTGACTCTGACAGACTCGTAACAGGATTATTAGTCGTTCGGCTGTGATATGGGTAGACGACATTATTACCATAAAAGGTAAAATGGGTGAGGATAGCAATAGAGAGGAGATTGAATATGTCCAGGAATTATATTTCTGATATATAGACATATTCTGTAATATAATTTGAGAATGATATCTGGGCTAATAGTCTTCTTCCAAATGTGACATGACAGAAGCTGATCGACGAGCCTACAAGCCAGGAGGATGGTATTGGTCTCCCACTATCTATAATTCTCCTTTTGATACACAATATTCTCATCAATCTCACATTTTTTACACCAACCTGGACTTTAACAAAGGTCAAAGACTTGAGAAAAGGTTTGGTATATAGCCATGGAGCGTAGTACCCTGGAAATCTGTCGGTAGGACCGTTGAGGGAATCCAACGCTGTCCTGAGAATTATGGACGCTACTCAGTACCCAGAAGGCTGCTAAGCTCAAGCCAGCCAGACAGGTCTGCCGTAACTCAGATGATAAAAGGACAATACTACTAAATGGTCCCCATTAACGTCAGATCATATCACGGTAGAAAAAGGAGAAAATGGCGAGACGAGTTCAACTTCTATAAAGGCTTTTGCCCAGCAGTGGGACTGAATAGGCTAGACAAGTGGATAGAATTTACAAAGAATTACTTTAATCATTCGGAAATCATGCTGCAGTGTGCAGCATAATTGCTTACTCGACCAACCCAGATAAGGTATCCTTAAAAAAGTAATTTTAATGAAACTGACGCGCGCCGCAAAATTGCCACGAGACTCAACAGATACTCGTAATAAAATTAAAAAAGTAATTAAATTACAACTGAACGGTTCATTTTTCATCGTCGGTTGTATTTTTAGGCTGCACTGAAATAACCTACACTTGTGGCCGTTCTCTTTAATGTAAGCTGCATCCGAGTAGCTCGGGCTACCAGTTTGATTTTACAGTATGAAAACCTCCAAACAAATATAAATATTATAACATTAAAGTATATGTTTAAGTGTATGTTTGGATAGTCATACGTTTAGATATTTGTAAATCAATTACGAGCACAGCGACTGCTCAGTTATCGATTCATTCTGTTCAAATCGGAATGACATTTGAAACATAAAAGGTGGTTAAATTCACAGACTGCGGACATAAATAGTTATTACTGCCTATGGGACTCGCGATGCTAACCTTTAAGAATACGTAATACTAACCTGCATTGTAGTTATTTTATAATACTTATGTTGCAATATATTGATTATAGGTTGGCTAATAATTTTTTTTTTATACCCCGGTGTTATGTTCCCGTGTGAAAATGTTTATCATTCACACAGATGCCTTGGCAAAAACTAGAAGCTTATTTTTTATTTCTTCAACAAGGCCTTACCTATTTTCATACAGTTTGTACAGTAAACCACATGTGGTGACAAAATCAATATACATTATGTAAGCCTCGATTTACTAAAACTCTGTACCTACAAGCGGCATATGCCTGTTTTGTCGCCGTTGACTGTACGATATAAGGAAAAGAAGATAGATACTCATTCACAGGTACTGAGGTAAAAGAAACATCTGCCTCTAAGAAATTTACAATTAATCCAGTCTACAACGCCATAACAAATTAGAAAACAAACTTAAACAAGATACAGTACCTATTAGAGGTGTTTCCCTTGATTGTTTTTAAATTTTCGTAGAACTAATATGAATTTATTAATTTTCTTGCAGATACTGTCAATATGATCCTTCCATGTAAGATGGGCGTCTAAAGTTTTACCGAGAAATGTCGTACTTCATATTTGTTCAACTTTATTATACTCATAGTCAAGGCTTATAATAAACTAAAACTGTATTCGGTTAGGTGTTTTGGAGTATATCAGTTTTGTCTTGTCAATATTTATTTTTTATTTATTATCTACTAACCATTCAACTATTGAACAAAATATAGTATATCTATATAGAATGAATAATAAAGGGCCCAAGATAGTTTCTTGAGGTACGCCAAATTGGTTTTCCCATGCTGTGAGTCAGAGTTCTATGCATTGATTCTTTTTGTTACATTTAAATACACTTATTAACTGTTTTCGATTACTTGCACACGAAAAGAACCAATGAGAAGCCAGAATGCAATAATATGAAACAAAATGCAATAAAACTCATACGTATGTGATTGAATGCAGCTGTGCAGCCACATTGCAATAGATATGCACTCAAAAACGATGATATTGAATTTATAAACAATAGAAGGTTGCTTGCAAGCACTCGTTGTAACTGTTTGGACTTTCATTAGGCTTGCTTCACTGTTCACTGGCCATACATATTAAAAGGGACCTTCTCCCCCAGCCTATCATCAACGTGAGCATGGTTTAAAAGAAAGAAAGAAAGTAGGAAGAAAATTAATTTAAAATTTCGCTTTGTTTTTTCACCCAACGTAACCCACCCAACGCAATGTTTGACAAAGAGGCAACAAAAAATAAGAGAGAATCTCGATCAAACGTGCAACGTTTAATTTTTTTCATATTTTCAATTATGAGTTTATTATGAAGAGGTTCTAGAAAAATAGACAATTTTCAGAGGCTTTTGATTAGTTTAACACTTTATGCTTTGATTTTAATAAAACGTTCCATAATATCTAGAGAAAGATGTGTGTGATTATCAATATACTCGTCAGCCAAAACTACTTGCCCTAGAAGCATGAAATTTTGCACAAGGGTTCCTTTTATTAGATTAAAAAAGGGGAAATTAATTTGTGTATAAAATACTATTCCTTACAACCATATACCTGCAACCCAGCAGAAATATGTACTTACACTCTTGGGCCTACGATGCCTGAGAATAAAAGATTTATACATTTTTATTTTATTTACAAATAGTATGTAACGCAAAAAAAAAGGATTTTCATTATTTTCTTAAAACTACTCCAGAAATACGATTTAGGAGGTATTAAAGGTTGTATGGACCTTTGCACGAATTTGAATCAAAATGAGTATTGTTTGATGAATGAAATGTTTTTAAAACTTAGCAAAAATAGTAAGCCACGTAAATAAAAAAAGGCATCCCTTATTCGTTTTTAAAAACCACCCCTGTAATACGGTTAAAGGGGTGTTAAAGTTATTATGAAAATATTCTCGCGTCAAGTAACGTAATAATCTCGTATATGCGCGGTTATATGAAAAAGTATCAGCTCAGCTTTGGCCGCTCTTAATAGATATGTATTGAAAAAGGCTAAATTTTACAGAGCTACCGTGACTGTAACCACTATTGCTAATTATAGTTTATATTATAAATATTGTACCAATGCAATGTGTGACCACCACAAGTCGACTATCATAGGTTTTTTTTTGGGTTGGGGACTCATCAAAGGAAGGAATAGGAAATACCACTTTTATTGACTAAAACTAACCTGAGTTTTTTGACTTGCCCTTTGCGTTCCAGAAAAACTGAAACTAACTTTTTTTTTAAATAATTATGCATAGCCTTGGTTTCACCCGATGGAAGCGATGTGGTCGACGATGGAGCAAGCTTGTCTAGAAGTAACCTATTCCTCTTGACTTAAAGACCCCTAAGTTGTATGCTATCAAGAAACACAGAATAAACCCGTTACCCAAGGCTTCTGACTTAAAGATTTTAAATATAGCCTGAGCCAGAATTGTCTCAGGCCAGTGACTTACAAGCATTGTTAGTTTGTATGAAAAGTTTGGACAATACCACCTCTGCAATAGCCGGCAAGTTGTTTCCGTGCTCTTTAATAAATCCGGACGGGAGTTAGGTAACAGCTTTTATACGGCTCCAGTCATTAACTTCTCTGTATACCTACTAAACTTTTAATAGGTTACAAAACTTATCAATGAACCGGTCATTAACACGAATCTAAACAAAGTACTTGTACTAACTACTATCCATTGTATGTAACTTTGATTCCACGTGTCACCCGTTCGCTGACCTGTAGTACCAGGCAAGCATACGTTAGGATATATTTACTCGTCCGGCTTTTATACCAAACTCAGGTAAATACCGTAAGAGAGTCTCAACAAGTGCCACAAAGGATTACAAAGGCACCCTCTGACCATTGTCTTCGGTTTGGTCACTCATTATTCCCAAGAGGTCCTCACAAGCCAACGAATTATTCTGAAGTACCTACTATGTTTAAGTTATTCACTGCTGAAGACTGCTTATTGCTGCTGCTTTTTGAAGTAAAGTACTTAATTATTTTAGGATAAATTTAACGATTCCCACTTTGTTGTGACGACGAATAATCGTGTAGTTTTAAGTATCGTGGCTTATGTAATTTAATGGAGATGTTCACATAAAGGACGACACCATTAACTGATGTCTACAACTTTTTTTATGGTGACAAGAAATTGTCATGATAGTAGGAACGGCTAGCACGACAGTCGTAATTCGATAAAAAATTGTCAGTTGTATGTTGTGTAGCTTGCTACTGATGTGCAAACGACAAAACTTCAATCGACTGCTGTGAAACGATAAACTGTTGTCGCGATTCAATGGGAACAGCCAGATATAGCAGCAATAAACGATGAAAAAATTAAAGGCAAGCAGACATTAAAATGGGAACTGCCAAAGACGTTACGATAGTTGCCCGACGATAAATTAACCGTTACGACATAGTAAGAACGCAGCCTTTCGCATTCAACGTCGGTTAAGTGCATTGATTATTTTAAAAGCTGCAACTTACTGGTGAGAAAAGTTTTGTTATTTAATAACACTCTACTTTCTTGAGGTAATTTTAATCATAATGGAAATGGTTAATAACAGCCTCTTTTATTCAGTAACGTGCCAGCCATATTACCAATAACAAAAGTAAGCTTTGATATCTAATAAAATAAAATAAACTTCGCATAAAATCGCTACACAAACGCGACGCGGCCATCAATTCTAGTTTAATATCTAGAATGCAATAAGTAGAATCAGATTTTCTGTTAGAGAGCTTTTTGTCATGTTTACACCATTGAAAACTGACGAGATTATCTTTGGCGACAGATGTTAGCTATAACTAAGAAATATAGAAATATTAATTTGTTTGGAACCGTTTTTGGCGCAATTTTACCATAAGACCCTATTTTTGAGGTGACTTCTACTACTCTAGAATCGAGTGAGAGGGCGTTGTAGACTTGACCTGTGCCAGGGGCCGACGCGAGTAGTCACTACCATCGATCACTCATCGCTCACTGCGACGCTCCATCGTATGCTCCACCGTGTCCTTCGTGGGTTCTGCACAATAGCGATACCCGGGAGTTTCTTCTGTCGGTGTAGAAACCTACCGAACTTACTATGTCCAGTGAGTGTCTGTGACACACGGAAGGTGAAGACGCCAGAACGCATCTAGAGTCACACCTCAAAAAGGGGACTTACCGCCATAGTTATAGCGGCACCTTGACTCGTGCCTATGTGGGCGAAAACATTTGATGATTTTCTATCTCAAAAAAAGGTGGCACAATTTTTAGCTTAAAATCACACTAAAAATTATGTGAGTATTCATATTTCTATATTTTTCCTTTACAGTCAAACTGCCAGAGCGTGTTTTTTATCCCGGGAGAAAGTTCCCTTAGGACAATTACTACTATTACGCGAACAAAGCCGCTGGCAGCAGTTAGTTAAAATTATTTGTGAAACTCCTTAATGAGTATAAAGCACTTACACCTTACAATCCCGCCTCTTAAACCCACCTCTGCAATGAAGATTGGTTAACACTCTCCCAAGTTTCAGAAGAGATTTATGAACGGAAACTCACTTACTGTTACTCGTTTCAAAATAGTCGAAGTGTTGACTACAATTTGAAGACTGGTTTAAAACAACAATTAGTTTATCTTTATATTAAAAAGGAGAATCTGACTGACTGACATATCAACGCACAGTCAAAACTACTGGGACTAAGTACGGGGAATTTAGCACAAGGTTTCCTTTTATGCCGTAGGCGAACACTAAAATAATATTTTCCAAAATTCACCCCCTAAAAAGGGATACAAAGTTTGTATGGAGAAACCTACTTATTAACTCCTCGAACACCAAACTCGTGCTAAGATACGATTGGCGCTCGAGGAGTTAATACAAGCGGTATTCGAAATTGATTGCTGTTAAATATTCCATTATCAATGTAGTTAACGCCAAAGTGACTGGCGTGCTTACTGGTCTCCAACCCAAGATTGCAATAAGGCATTCCTCAGTACATTTGGAACTAAATATTTACACGAAATCGGACCTGCGGTAAATAACTACTGCCCAATTAGCGGGTATAACTACAAAACTTAAATAGATTTGCTTTGCATTTGGTGTGCTTGCACACCTTTATATAACCCCAATTAGAAAACGAAGTTACAATAATAATTATTAAATTGCATTGAGAAGGTGTTTTTTTACAGATATTAGTTATGCTCATAACTGGTAAATAATATGGGAATCGACGCTCTACATTCGTAGTGCATCGATATGTCATACTCTTTCCAGGATGTGAGTTTATTATGCTACCTGTTGTATATCCCCAATGAGTATCACAGGCCTGTTAAATACTCGTACTCCCCATTTTAAATTAAACCTGTTTATTAACTCTCGTACCCAATTAAAAATGAGTATACTCGTAACAGGTCTGTTAAAAACTTCCCATTTAAAAATAAACCTTTTAATCAACTCTTGAACCCAATAAAAACAAAATGAGGGACCGTAGGAGTAAGCACCCAATATCAAAAATAAATAAAAAGTTCCTAGTTCCTAGTGAACGTGGACCAATACATGTGGTGCAAGACGTTACACGTGTACTTTATAAATAGCGACTGAGCCCTACTCTTAACACGCGAGTACACGCGCGGGCTACATATGTAGCCCAGGGTATAGTTTTTGTTCATTACTTCACGAAATCGTGTGAATTAACTTTGAGCCTCTAGCTAAGCTCCGATTGGTTGTTGCTCTACGCGTTAACTGTGGCGTTAGCACTCGACGATGGCGCACGTGCGAGTAATAACGATTTAAAGTTGTTGGGCTACGTATGTAGCCCTTGCGTGCACTGGCAGAATTTTTCAGGTGCGATTTTATTTCTTAATTTGAGAGAAATATTTATCTTTTCTTATTAATTTTGGTATTATATTTTATATTTATGAACTAAAGTTCATAAATATAAAATCAACTTACTTTTTGTTGATATTTTATAAATAGATCGAAAATATGGAACGAAAATGGAAGAAAACTTGTTGCGATGGCTAGAAGAGGAGTCAGATCAGGATGATTTGATTGAAAGCGAACAGGGTAAATTCCCACAAATTTTAGGACTAGGTTCCAGAAAGACTGTACACTAGTCAGTTATGTGCCAAAACGGAACAAAACAGACTTAATGTTGTCAACAATGCACCATGATGAAACAATCGATACTACCACAGGCGAAAAAAAAAACTTGCTCAAAATGCAAAATAGCTTATATGTAGTGATCACCAAATTTTAATTGGTCCTTTGTGTAATGAAAATTCGTTTTTTTTTTATGAAAAAAACTTAAAAATTTAACCAAAACTTGATTAATTTCTAAAAAGTAAAAATTATGAGATTTTTTTAAAAGTCTAAAGTTTTGTTAATATTTTTTAGTTTAAGAAAGAGGAGATAATTTTATAATTTCAGTTTACTTAATAAATGACATTAATAACAACAAATGTGTTTTATTTTTAAATAAAACCATTATCTTTCGTTATATTACAATTTTAAATGGGCTACAAGTGTAGCCCACGCGAGCACTCATGGACCTTTTTGAGGCGCGTGTACCGTAGTGTTAATTTAATATTACCTCAGAACACGCGTAAGTAAGATGACAGTTATTTGATTTGTTTCGTAGCAATAATGTGGTGTTCTGAAATAGCTTAATAGGATCGCGGTAGAAGGATATGATGGGATAACTTAGATGTCGTCTTTGGGAATTAGCAAGAAGTGGTCTAGAATTGGGAACTTTCGAAGTAATGGAGGGAGACCTAAGAGAATCTATCCTATGAGATTGTATGAATGGGTATGTGTATACCTATTCATATAATATAGGACTGGAACAATTTGCCTGCTGCGGTCTTTCCGTCCGATTACAATTTGGGTGTCTTCAAGACTAGAGTGAATAGGCTCTTAATAAACTAGTGCGCCTCATCATTAACGACTGCATCACTGCTTACCATCAGGTGGGATTGTAGTCAAGCACTGGTTTATGTATATATAAAAAAACATGTTAACCAACTCCAAAACATGAGCCACACGTTGGAGTGCCCTAAGTGTCCAAACACCTGCACTTTGGAGGATTTGATGAGTGTCACCGATGCTGCAATTAGCGTGGCTGCCTACTGGGCCCAAACAATCTGAAGAGTTTACCTTCGATTCGAAAAGAAGAAGAAGAAAAAAACATGCATCTTTTGACTTGTAGAGGAGGCTTTTAAATTCAAGGCCAACTCTACACGTTAACAGGTGCATATTAAGACGTCATCTTTGGCTGCGTCCGCCGACGTATAGAGGAGTAATTGGCGCGTCTATTGAAGGAATTTGACGTCCACAGATGCGTCCGCCTCGAATCCGATTGTTGTCGGTTTTTGTGACACGGATCAAAGGGTTTAGGCGCGAACGTCCGTTGTTTGTGCATAAGTCTGACAGCGCGTAAGTTTGATCGAAGTTCCGACTGAGAGTGCACGCGTGCTTCTTGCGGTTTTATTTTACGTATCATTCATAAAATCGCTTGTAATAGCTAACGACATGAGCGTCGACGAAACTTTTAATTTCTTCAGATAAATCTAGCTGAAAAGTATTTTATTGAGGAGTTTGACAGCCAACTGGATGGCTTTAGTTACAACCAAATCAGGTGGTACTCAGATGTGCGACCAAACCATCATTTCTTACTTTGCTCTTTGTAAACGAGTACATCGCCATGAAATATCTTTGCGATGCCAACGTTATCGCCGTGGCTAAATTCTCATTGAAACTAATACAACATAACGTTAAGCAATCTACATCTATATGGCTAAAGAAAATCGGGACACAAAAATGCTGGAAAATTTGGCGGAGGCCGTTGCCCAGCCGCGAAGCCGAGAAATAAGGCAAGGTAAAATTGGTAGTTCTGCAGGTGCATTAAAGAGTTGTCCTTTGAGCTCATTCCCATCATTTTCCTGCCGTTGTCCCGTATTATTTGAGGTCATAACAAGTTTTTTCTTCCATCTTTCACTTTATGTTGTAATAATTATTTACTCATTTAGATTTCACATATTAAATATCTTTATAAATTCATTTAAAATGGTTCTAGCTGACCGTCATCGGGTCTTGATAGAGCTTGGGCCGTATTTCCAAGCTACTAGCGGTGAGGGGTTCATAAAGAGGAATCTCCTAATAAAACACACTGTTTCCTTGTGCTTTCTGAATCGAGCTCTTGTAATTATTACAACGACGTACAGCATACACTTCATTGAAGCTCAAACGCATACAAAAATACCTACTCTGAACATTTGTAACGTTCACCTACATAAAAACCCCTCTTTCGCTGAATGCCTAACAATTATGTCACGCCTGCACCCTTCCTCTTTCCCCGATGGTGTAGGCAGAGAGCTCTATAAATGGCACCAATTACCACGATATGCCTGTTGTGTGTCAGTATACTCTGGTATATGTGCAGTGTACTTCACTACCATGAATCGAGCACAAACATAGAGTGCTTTCAATTAGTAAATCATAATCGACCATCTCAAAACAGTGGCCTCCCTGGTTCTCGGTACCAAAACCTGGTACGGAGTACCGTACGTAGTACCAAAAGTCTTATTACACTACTCGATACGTCGAGCCCGGTTTTGCGTTCGGAATTACGAGTAAGACCGTCTTACTCTTGTTAAACTACACGACTTAGACTAAGACCGTTCGTAAAAACGAGTGGTGTAAAGGCCTTTAAGTATAGTGGTACAATAAACAAACGAAGAAAAAGCAAAGAACGTTCCTATCAGTATCATTATGGTATATGAAAAATATAAGGATTCCTTTATGGTTTTATTCCGGTGAAAAGTGCAACACCAATTAAACAGCATTAAAGCATTAAGCAATTAAATAGTCTATTGCAACGTTGTGAGGTGTTCTGAAAGATGTTCGGTGAATAGCAGCAGCAAACTGCCGTGATATTCCGCGAATTCAATGATTGACTTGGAAAGTGAACTCGTGAAAGCTGTGTACCTACATGTACACAGTGTGAGTGTGGTTGTACTGGAATGAGTACTAACATCTAGAGTTCATAGAAAATCCATTTATGTAGTGAAAATTAGTTGTAAATGATCGTACTTATGTCATAATATGCCTGTATATATTGTGAAATTTTTTGAAGTATATTTATAATATTGTTATACACACATCAAAAGTGTCTAGGGATCAACATATATTTTTGCAATAACTTTTCTCCTGATTGATATTAATTAAAATTTTCTTTAAGGATTCATCAAATAAAGCGTTTTCGTTTGTCACAGTAACGATAAACCAAGTCACCTTTGCATTAATAAAGAAATTTGCCATTTTCCTAATAAAGGGATTTTTGACATTTGAACCACTAACATTAAAGTTCAAAAAAAAGACTGAAATAACAGTTTTCTTTAAAATTTTATTGGGTAACTTAAACAATTAATAATCCGTGTTTCTACCGCGAACACTAACAACACAAGAACATCGGTTTGGCATACTCAAAATGAGTTCATCTAAATCACGCTGTGGAATGGCCGCCCATGTTCGTTGCAACAACAAAAAAAGGTCTTCTTGCGACTAGATACCCTCCATATTCGGCAGAGCTCTTCTCTGTAGCATATCCCATGCATGCTCAATCGGGTTCAAGTCTGGCGACTGAGCAGGCCAGGGCAGGACATTGATGTTAGCTGCGGCGAGAGTCTGTCTTACAACTCTTGCGGTTTGCGGTCGTGCATTATCATGCATTAACTGAAATAAGGGACCGATTTGCACTTGTAGAGGAACGATGACGTCTGATACAATCGTCTCAGCATAAATTTGAGCGTTGAGGTTGCCTCTGATCCAAATCAACTCAGTTCTTCCGCCGATCCAAATACCCGCCCATACCATGATGGTTCCACCACTATAAGGATGGACTTCCTGGCAGGTTTTTAATCGCTGTTGGCGTCCAGGGGTTCTCCAGTGTCGTATACGTCTTGTATCCGGTCTCATACCAAAACGAGACTCATCAGAAAAGCACACGAAACGCCATTGTTCTTCTGCCCAATTTCTGTGTTCAAGAGCCCATTGATATCGAATCCTACGATTGTGCATTGCTATAGGTGGTACCCGTAGCGGTCTTCGGGAATGAAGGTTCACTTCATGCAAGCGGTTTCTGACTGTTTGGTCGCTAATTAAGTTCCCTGAAGAGTGATGGCTAACATCATGGCGGTTATTGTTGGAGCTCTTCGAGTTAAGATTTGAATGTATCGGTCTTGTCTCCGTGTGGTGCAGCGATACCGTCCTCCATGGCGCTCAGCCACGGTACCAGTGCTTCGGTAACGTGTCCAAAGTCGACTGATAACACTCTGACTTGTATTCAGAGCTAAAGCCACAGTACGTTGCCGGGAACCAGCTTCTATCATTCCCACGGCTCTGAGCATTTCTTCCCTGCTTAAATGACGTCGCCGCTCCATAATAACGTTGGTTTTAATCAGTAGTAGGGAAACAGTAGCACTAATAATGTCTTCAATGCGTTGTATGTTTTTATAGGGAAAATATTGACAGCTGATTTTCATCTTTTACTCGAATTTGATTCACAGTTCCTGATTCAAATTATGAAATGCACCAAAAAGGATCCATATAAATTTATAAAATCATAAATTTATTACAAAGCCACATCTCAATCTCAAGAAATCCGCATAAAAATGCTTGATCCCTAGACACTTTTGATGTGTGTATTTATGAAGGATTATGTTGGATATTATGTCGTCGTTTAAATAGTAGTTGGCGTTTTTTTCATAATCCTTCATAAATATTGTTATATTTATGAAGGATTATTATGTTGGATATTATGTCGTCATTTAAATAGTACCTAGTTGGCGTTTTTTTTCTACCAAATTATTTATTTATTTATTTTATTTTAAACCATAAAGGTTATTTCCTCGCAATTATTAGATAAAAACACGCAAACCTTAGGGGCTGGGCAGAGTCAAAGCCTACTAGGGCCTGGGTTGATGAATAAGTACCCCCCTTGACCCTGAAATTAGGGCAAGAAAGGAACATGACTGGATTGCAGTCAGTAGAAATCTGACACGGACTCCCGCTGCTCCCAGAGCGGGAGAAAAGTCATTTTGATGATCTACCACCAAAAAAAAATAGATAAGTGAACAAAAAAATTTCGCTTGAGGCTAGATCTGGGGAGTAAAGCTGATGACTAAGGGGCCTTGCCCACGGCGACTTTTTGGAGCGATGGAATAGCGTGGCTGCCGCGCATTTACTTCGATATAGTCGTGATGCAGTCGCTAGCGGCTTGCCCCCGCCCACGCCGACACGCCACGATTCTCAATCGCGATGCAAACGCGCGTCAGCAGCGCTACTAACGCGAACCAGTCACGATGCAAACGCGATACAGTAGCACAAAATTTAAGACTTTTTATGTAGATTGTTTTTGTTTTCCTTTCACGCGCCACCTTCCCTTCGTTCTCCCTCCCGCTGTCGACGTTTGCCGCGCTACAGTTGCGATGCAGTAGCGCGTCAGCATCGCGACCGTAGCGACTTTCAAATGCAACTGTACCGCTGCTGATGCGCGTTTCATAGACGCGCGTCAACAAAAAGTCGCCGTGGGCGAGGGCCTTAAGCAGTTCAAAGCTTAGCTTAGATTATCGAATGGAGGAAACTTTGGTAATGTACTATCAAAGATGCACAACTTCATTCACTCGGTCTTATTGACTAGCGCTGGTATCTTCACATTGAGGTCGGAAACTTTTCAGACCACCCACGTATACGGATACTCAGAACGCATAAGTATTAATTAATTACTAACTTAATTCATCATCTCCCTAGCCTTTCCCTAACTAACTTGTGGTCGGCTTCCAGTCTAACCGAATGCGACTGAATACTGGTACGAGAATAATTTTAATTTATTATATTAGTTTACTTTAAAACGAAGCTAAGTAGTATTTTGCTATTAGTCCTGCTGCATTATGTCAACCTTGAAATATCTAATATGTTAAAGAGACTTTAACAAAATTACAAAGGAACGTTTGAAAAAATTAAAGAAAAACCTTGTATTTGCACAACAATGGGGACAGTGACTAATTTACAATTAGACATTATTTGAAAAAAAACTTTAATAGGAAGTTTCTTAGAGTGACCGTGGCTCTAAAACGCAAAAGGCAACATAGACAGGTTTTAGTCAATAAAAGTCAGACACGCAGTCTTGTTCTACCCTAGAAGAGCGGTAAAAAGCAATTCGATGATTTCCAACCAAAAAACAAAGATGATAAAGCTAAGGAAAGTGTCAGTAAATTGTTTAACTGACCCTTCAACAGATTTTTACTTCTATTTTCTAGGCATATCAGCATATGGATGGCATTAATAGCAAAAAAGTAATTACAATAACAACTATTTATTGCAGCTGCCATTTATCATGCAACCAACGCAATAAAGTCGCACAGGACTGGTCATTGTGGTGACGCTTAGGGGAGGCGTATGTCCAGCGGTGGACGTCTTTCAGCTGAGATGATGATGATGAATGCAATAAAGGTGAAAATTGATTGAACGGACATTAAAAAGGGGTTTGTTTAAATGTCAAATCTTTTTCGCGAATGAAGCATAGGTTGATTTAAAAAAATACAGAAGGAAGAGAAAAATCTAGTAAATATCTACAGGTACTCGTATTTCGTACGAAATTTGCGTTTTATATAAAAATAGAGTCGAAATAACAAACCGCTAATGATATTGTCTCCGAATTTACGTCTTCGAAGAAACAAGTACTAAGTATTTTTTCTTGGAATAAAGAGTATATTTTTAAAGGAAACTTTTATAAGTATTGGGATCTCTGACAAAGATATATACTTAAATATATAAGATGCCTGAAGAGACATTTACTAAGGTGATGAAAAAGCGGGTAAAAAAGGCTCCCACTCACGAAACCTGAACTTTTTATGACCTGATTCATAATTGAAACGTTGTGTCGAACCGTACCTACGTCTACAATGACAACCTTTTAAGGTACGTATGACATTTTCCCACCGGAACTATTGTAGACTCAGTTTAGTAATACCTACTCAGGCAGTAGGTTCGAAAAAAGTTTTTGAAATATCAGTATAAGATTTATTATTTAGAAATTAAAAATGGTGGTTCTAAAATTATTAAGTAATTCTGTACTTCGATGAATAGGAACGAAAAAACAAAATGGAGAGGTACTCATGAAACTTATTTTCTTTCAGCGTATCTGTTTTGAAAACTGTAGTTACGATAACATTAGAAACTATTGCCAACAGCTGTAAAACGTTCACTTACAAGCAGATATTTCATTTCCACAGAGTGGATCCTAATCATCTTGGAATGAATGTAGGTATCTAGTCCCCAAAATCTTTTTTTCCAAAATCTAACTAGTCAAGTACTCGTATCTATAACCGAATGAAAAAACAAAATGCTACTTCAAGAGGATTTGCTGTTCCAAGGACTGCAGGGGCATCAACCTTCATTACGCGATGTCTAGGAAGTCCTTAGAGCGATTCAAAGCTCAAATCACAACGACAAGGCACCGCTCATTTAATATGTATTTCTCAGTAAACAGTATCCTCCTTACTTATTCTACGTATCCCAGTAATGGTCGTATTTTAATGTGAAAGTCTCGTATGGAAGTTTTGTACACGTAATTGTTTAACACATTTATAGCTACGCAGACTTTTCTACACGACTAAACGCCTGAAAGGATTTGGATACTTTTTATCACGGTTTATTTATTTTCCGTTCGAACTTTTATTAACTGATGCTATAATTACTCTATTTACTTATTTAGAGGACACTTAACTAAATTTCATTATGTATATATGGCACCGTAAATTATAAATACTTTTTGATTATAAAAGACCATGGGAAAAATTGGGCTCATTGTCAACAACGATATGATATGTGCCATTGTAAAGGATTCAGTTGGTACTTCAATTGTTTCTACTGGTACAACCTTAAATTCCATTGCAAAAAAAAGATATGCACCTAAATAGATTTGGTAGGAAAGGACTGATTTCTGGGCCAGTTGTTGACGGATTTTAAATTTTTTATTTGAAAGAGTATGTTCCCGAATTGGTCTGATAGAAAAATTAACATCATCTGATGATGAACTTCGAAGATATAGAACGGAACTCTTCATAGAATCATAGCAGTACTGTCATAACACCTCCATATCTCCAAAATTCATCATCAGATATCCACTCACATTCAGTAAAAAAGGAGCTTAGATAATGGCAACGTCATTTCACAAAGAAATTGAAAAATTATAATATATTAAAATTGTAAACAACAATAAAAAAGAGATGAGAACAAAGACAAAGTAATGTGAATGACTATGAAATAAAAACACAACTATGAGTATAACAATAATAAATATTACTACAATAGACTGCTTTTTATCCCGGATATAATATGTATTTAGCCTCGGGATAATTGTTTTACTATTACACAGTCGAAACCGCTGGCAGCTAAAAGTTGTAATTTAAATTAAAACGTAAAAATAATGCTTAATAAAATCACATTTTCCAAAAAGAAGAAGAATTTTCAATATTGGCATTCCTAGTACGGGTATAATGAGTTGTCCCACCCTGTAACGTTCAATCAGTGTCAAAGGAATATAATTTGTTTCGGAGAATTATCTTATATTAAATAAGACGCTTGACAAACTTGAAGCAAAAGTCGCAAGAGTGCGGCGGGACTCACTTAATTCGTTGCTCAGAATTCACGTCAATTGCAATTTTGATTTGTGAATTCTAATAGTTCTTATTAAATCTTAGAAACCTTATTTAATAGCTGTGATTAAATTACTTAATGATATTTGGTTTTCAAATCTAAGGGCCCTCGACCACGGCGCCTTTTTGAAGCGCTGCAGTCACATTTGAAACGTGCGCCAGCAGCGCTACTGACGCGCTACTGCATCACGACTGTAGCGCTGCTAACGCGCGACCGTGTCAGACGACATCTGGGAAGGGAAGACGGGAGGGTAGTACGTAAATGAAAAACAAAAACATCTTAATTTTTGTGCTAATGCATCGCGTTTGCATCGCGACTGAGAATTGTGGAGTGGGCGGGGGCAATCCGTAAGCGACTGCATCGCGACCGTATCGATGCGAACGCGTGTCAGCCGCACTACTGCATCGCTTCAAAAAGTCGCCGTGGGCGAGGCCGGTAAACTCATTTTACAAAGATGAGAGATTTCAATTTTCGTTTGTTTGTTTTCTAGTATGTAATAACGATTTAACTCAACGATTTCAAAAATGTTTTCTCTATTAGAAAGGTACACTTTCACTGAGTAACAGGCAGCTATTTTATTTTCTGCTTGCATGCGGGCAAAGCTGCTGGCAGAAATAAATAGGTTGTAAATAACAATTTTTACATGCTATTTTTTTTCGCGAATACGAACTCGATAAGGGCGGTGATACCTGACTATCTTGAGAAGATATACCGAAACAAACTCAGACATCGAAGTCACTTTGAAACTCGGTACAGTGGTGATATGAATGAATCATATAAAAACCATGCAGATGAGTGTCTGAAATGGTCTTTTGACGAAAAAACCACACAGATTTTAGTGGACCTATCCAATTAGTGCAAGCTACATGAATACTGACTCATGTAACTCAACCTAGGACTAGTAAGAAATTCACGACTTGATGAACAACACGAAAGATATGACATTTGACTTTGCCAAATAAAGTCCTAAACTGCCAGACGGACGCTAAAATCACCAAAACAAAGAATAATCCACATCGTCCACAGAACATATTTAATGCCATCTTACTAATCTTATTCAGGTAAATAGATTGAACAGATTGAACAGAATTAATTTGAAGCATGGGAGAACCAGACATTGAGTGCTAAAAAATAAGTTTTCGACACAAGACTAGTGACAGTCACAATTTTAATACAAGAAATAGGGATAAATTAGATCAATTTCGGTTCAGATTCACTAAAGTACGTAATTCCTTTATGGGGTACTAATACTTATAATAAATTACCACTTTCAATTCTCTAGCTATTGGTAAAAGTTGTAACTAACTTTTACCAACGACTTCGTTCGCATGAATATCGGTTATAGCGAAGATGAAGTCAAAATCGAGGCCAGGTAAAACGAACCCTACTTGTAATTTAGAGACCTAACAGGGTCGCATCTCACTGGGGCCCTGGGTTGGACGAGAGAGAACCCCGGGACCCTCGAACGATTGCGTTCGACCAAAGTAGGGACATAGGAGTGGGTTTTAGTCAATAAAAGTCTAAGACCCTCCCACTTCACCTAATAGCGGGCAAAGTTATTGGATGATCTCCCACCTAAAAAAAGTCTACCTAGGCACATAGTATAAGCACAGTCTCATACATAATTCTAATCACACAGTTGCTGCCATCCATGCGGGTACGCCGTGACCTCGAGTGTTATCGAGACAGCATCAGCCACGGTAAAATGGATGAAGAAAAACGTGGTTCGCAAAGTCTCTCTTACAGAGCACGAACACGCTTTGGTGTCCACTGATAGAGATGGTTTAATCAAAATTTTCCACATTTGTTTTTTAGCTAATATATTTATTTTATTATTTTAAGGACCTAATTACTATTACATTTCATTCTATTATGAAAAAGTATCGTATTAACCATAGTATTGTATTTTTAAACCAAAGGTTCACTGGTAGAGAACGCCTTTGTACCACTACTGTACATGAAGTTTAAATAAATAATTATACGACGCATGTCACTGGGCGTCACAGTTTACTAAAACCCACTAGAATTTTACATAATTTATTTATTTTATGAATAACCATAAAAATCCTAAAAAATATGACAAAGCCAGTAAAACATCTCATCAAATCAAAAAGTTATGGAACTTAAAAGATGCGTTTATAAGAATAAGTTAATTTTATAACCGGCGGCAGATAACTTGGCAATGCGCAGAAATCGTTTTTTAGGTCTATTTGGTGGTCAAGCGGGACGCGGGGTACGAGGTAGCGCCGATCCGGCGCGCGATTGGTGCAGCATTATAATAGTAGTTTATGATTGGTACGTTAGACGACTTTTGCCTTTGCACTGCGTTACGTCCTGTTCGCTCATTGGCTGTTTTGTGCACCATGCGCGAAACTTGCCAACGTATTTGCCGAATATTATATTAGGCGATCCAACGTTTGACGTGACACGACTCTACCAACGTCATGAAATAAAAAAAAACCGGGTAAGTGCGAGTCGGACTCGCGCACCGAGGGTTCCGTACCAACTTACCTATGAAAACAGTTAAATTCTCGAATAGAATTTCAAATTTTCAATTTTCAGGCTTAATAACTATAATAACTTGCCTCGTGTCAAATTTCAAGATTCTAGGTCAACGAGAAGTACCTTGTGGTTTTTGATTCCTTTGACAGTGTCGAAATGTACGTTTTTTGCCACATAAACGGGCTTATCTTTTTTTCTCGTCAACTTACAAAATTAATTTTACACAGTTTCAAGGAACCGTAAACTTGAGTATATAGTTTTATATAGTTTTTAACTTGATACCTTCACGCGTTCGCGAGATAAAGGGTCTTGACAGACAGACGGACAACAAAGTTATCCTATAAGGGTTCCGTTTTTTCCTTTTAAGGTACGGAACCCTAAAAACACCCGCCGAATGCGAGTCAAACTCGCGCACAAATGGTTCCGTAGCAAAAATCGAAAAAAAGTTGTTTGTCGTATGGGAGCCTCACTCAAATATCTTTTTTATTCTGTTTTTACTATTTGTCTTTAAAGTGGCAACAGAAATATTTGTACATAATCTGTCAAAATTTCATCTGTCTAGCTGTCTCGATTCATATGATAGCCTGATGACGGACAGGTACGAAACCCTAAAAAACTATCTGTAATTCGAAAATGATCAGCTTACATAAAATGACTAAGAACAGCGCCAAAGACATAATTTCATTAATTTCAATAGAATGTTAATTTTTCAAAACTAAGAAGGACTTCATTTAATTAAAAGATATTGTGACCTGTAAATACAGTTTTACTTTTGTGCATTTAAGTGATTTGTAGTCTGACAATTTCATCTCCCAATCAAATACTGAGAGACTGTACCATTTTGCGTTATTTTTATACTAAATTAATTTCACAATATTTATTGATATAATATTTCAAAAACCTTTTCACCGATTTCTTAGGACCCTTGCCCATGGCGACTTTTTGTAGTGTAACGCGCGTTAGTCGCAACGCGTTACAGAAGCGATGCTAACGCGCTACGAGTACTAATACGCTACAGAATCGCGACAGTAGCGCAGCAAACGCGAGACCGTGTTAGACGATATCGGGGAGAGGACGGAGGGAGGGTAAATGAAAAACAAAAACCATCTACATACAAAATCTTAATTTGCGTTTGCATCGTGGTAGACGCGCGACTGTATCGCGTTTACATCGCGACGGTACCGC
The DNA here is from genome assembly GCA_030763345.1 of Mythimna separata. NCBI lineage: Eukaryota > Metazoa > Arthropoda > Insecta > Lepidoptera > Noctuidae > Mythimna > Mythimna separata. The sequence goes on along the minus strand of CM061167.1, from coordinate 10,156,493 downwards.
GTTTGCATTGCGACTAAGAATCGTGGCGTGGCCAAGGGTAAGCAGCTAGCGACTGCATCGCGACTGTACGAGTATCGATGCGAACGCACCAGCAGCGCTACTGCATCCCTACAAAAACTTGCCGTGGGCAAGGGCGCCCTTAGTGTTGTTCTTTATTTTAATTTTATTTCATTTAAAGTCATTTCATCATCATTTTATTTCACTTAATTATATGCTTACCACATTATAAAAAGAAGATACCTATACAAAAATAAAAATAAACATAGTAGTCCAGTTGTATACCCTCGTCTCATTTACTGGTATAGTCTTGTGCTTGGGGGTTTTTATACCTAGGTTTTTTTTTACTGTGGATGAATTACTAATAAACTAATTTTATTGTGATCTTGATTTTGATAAAAAAGGGACGATTATAATTATAATAGTTCAACTAATATCTCAAGAACTACTTACTCACTTCAATGTTGGATAGCTCAATTATCGAAAAGGCTATAAGCTATCTGAAGTGGAATCTTCACAACTCCTTTCTTAGTTTTCGCCGATACCAGAAATAGAAGCCTTGTCCCAAGTTTCATGTTCCGAATCCTAGCAGTTCTGGCTCATTCATTAATATGTCAGTCAATCATTTTCTCCTTTTATTTATAGACTAGCTTCTACCAGCGGCTTCTCCGGCGTGGAAGTTGATTGCTCATACAAAATTTAAACACCAATTCATCTCTTTAAAAATACTCTTTGTGTTTCGAAAAATCCTCTTTTAGTGTTTACCTAGGTGATAAAAAGAAATCTTGTGCAAAATTTGTCGCTTCTAGTTCTAGTAGTTTCAGTTGTGTGTTGATATGTCAGTTTCTCCTTTTATACAACGTTGACGTTTGTCAAATTATGTGAACATAAATGCATGGAGAAGCGGATTTTTTTTTCGAGATTTCAGGATTGTTCGCATAGTAAAAGTTGTTCATATTGATGGGTACAACCACACGTTTTAAGGAAAGCCCCTCTGTCGTATCAACATTGTATCTATTTTACTGCATAGATTAGCAATTACCAATAAAGTGTCAAGTTGCAGCCAGTGCATATATTCCGAGCTCTTCAGTCGCTCTCAAAAGATACTGTAAGATTATAACACAACTTTACCACGGTTTAAACGCTAGCTTTCGTATTATCAGCGACACAGTCAATGTAATAAAGTGGCTCAGATATATGCTACGTTACGAGACTCAATCGGATTTGAATCGGAATATCTGTCATGTGCTCCGAGATTGTTACAAAACACAATAGCTGCGAGACGAACATAAAAGAATTGAGATTATTGATTTATAACAATACTATAGAATCTGCCAGCGGCCTCGCCTGCATGTGAGTCGAAAAAATCGATAAGGTGTATAATATAAGACAAAATATAAGGCATAGGATACTTTTTATTCTGGGAGTATTTTCGGAATAAAAGGTATTCTACATCTTATTCCAGGACGAACCTAGGTGCATGCTAAAGAAATTTAGTTTGTTTTTACTACCAGTGAGTACTATGGCCGGAAAGCAAAGATTTCGGTCAGTTTATACTTCACAAATCATCATCATCAACATCAGCCAAAAGACTCCCGCCATAACGACTGGTTCTGTGCATCTTGCAACTATCAGATTCCCGCGATCCTTACTAGGTCATCGATTCACCTTGTGGGATGCCTTCCATTGCTGCGTTTTCCGGTATGTGGTTGCCACTCCAGAACCTATAATCCCCATCGACCATCTGTTCTGCCAGAAATGTGGCCTGCCCACTGCAACTTGGGTTTAGCGATGCTTCACTACTTCTTTACAACTTACACTAGTAGTTTATAGGCAAAAGCATGTATGTATATTTGTGTGTGTTTACATAATTATGGTACTCCTTTAAGCCCCGTATTCATGGTAAACATTCGTTTAGCAACAAAGTTGAATCAACGTGTTGCGGTGTTGCTGTCAACATGTTGCTGGCAACACTGTGTGTTACAGAGTTGACAACAGCATGTTGACAAGCTCTCGCTCAATGAGCGGACTGCCGTGTGGACAACCCATACTGATTTAAACAAAGTTTCCAGCAACATTCTTGCCCTTCATCAACAACGTTAATCAACTGTTGTTAAAGAAATGTTTACCATGAATACGGGGCTTTAAGCTCAATCGGTTGAAAAGACTTTAAGCACACAGGTAGAACATTTTCTTGAATATGACAATTAAATTATCCGGAATAAAAAGTATCGGAATACTTTTTATTCCGGATAATTTCCATATTAATTTCACGTGGGCGCAGCCGCTGACGAAAGCTAGTACATTTGTGAGGCAAATTGATTCATTAACATTAATGCGAATGGTTTCCAGTTACATACATGTCTCAGTTGTGATTTGCGATTGGCCGCGTATTGACTATGATAAGGGCACACTGTTATAAGTTATATCGATTTAAAAAAATATTCAGTTAATTAGAAGAAATAAACACAAATTATTGACTAAATAAGTTAGGAAGTTAAGGATAATTCCCACTTATATACTAACTACTTTTGCTCGTGATTTCATCCATATTGAAGTCGAAAATGTTTCTATCGGTTTTTTTATTTTATTATAATTAATAGCTGGACTCATCAAGTAAAAGTTACATATTTGTAAAGTCTTTTTAGGTGGTTACATCACTTTTATATGTTAAATTGGAGCTATAGAACTTTGGGTGAAAGAAATGGTCCTTATAATATTATTATTATGTTATGTATAACTATTATACTATTGCTTGTTTTCTATCTGTAGAAGTAGGTCTTTATTGATTTTCTCCGGAACCAGACCTCGGTAAAGGCTGCTGGCGTAAATCGATTCCTACGTGCTTAAAAGTTTGCCCCGGGGCCTTCCATGCTTATTAACATTGATAATTTGAGATTAATCTCTTTTCCGCGGGAGCTGCGTTCTTTTTCTTTGAAGAAAGGGCCTCCTTTGATCAAAATCGGTTCAGCAGTTTAAACGTGAAAGCGTAACAGACAAAGACAGATTTACTTCCGCATTTATTTTTACCACGGGAGTATATTACCTCGACTTTATGTTTTACTTTCATGCGGGTGAAGCCATTAAAAGCAGCCAGTTGGTGAATAAATACGTTTGCAGTATGTTTTACACTTTTCCAGTGAAATCGCCAAAGTTAATATTTTTATTCCTTAAATTAATCTTCGTAAGACCAAATTATCATCATCTTCATTTCAGCCGAAAGACTTTCCATGATATTTTGAAGCGAAAACTATTAGGGCGTGCTGTAATTTCTTTTTTGGTATTTGATGAAACTGAGCTGTTATGCTCGGCTATGTAACGCGTGTTTGGGTTAGGTTTCACCCAAATGATTGTGATTTTGTATTTTTAAGGGCCTTGATGAAGTTTATACTACTGTCGTGTGGTTTTAAGCACACACAACAAAAGACAAAACAACAAAAGCCCAGCAGTATTTAGGCCTTTTCTATTGCAAAACCTTTCGCTTTAAAAAAGGCTTCTTCTAATTGTTAAATGCTATTTATTTTGCAAATAGATTTAAAAAAAAAAATTCTCTGTAACACGGCAATTTTTTCAACAATGCAAACTAGAGGCGATTTTAAATATACGAGTATATGAGTGTGCGTATCATTAAAAGTGGAGCAAAGCTGTGCGATAACACAAGCGTGATAACGCAAGCATTTAACAAAACAATAAAAAAAATCACGATAGCAATTAAAGACCAGATATTGCATATGGGCACTTAATTTCTGCAATATAAATTCAAATAACAAACAATTTTCAAATTTCTGTTAGATAAATTAACTGGCACTTATTCAGGGAGCGGCAAATTTGCCACAACGTTACCAGTGTCTATTACAGGGCACTGGCGCCATCTGTCTTGGGAATAACACAACACACTAAAGTTTCAGCTTTCAGTCCGTATAAAGATTCCAGCTTTTGCCGCTAGGCGCGCTACGTCTATAATGGCTCAGTGTTCATTTAGATTTACACAGAGGGCGTTACTGTACTAAGTTATGGTAAATGTTTGAGGAGCAGCTTTAAATTTAGGAAACATTTGCGAAACCCAGGCTTTGGGTCTAAAATTTCGTCCTTTCAAGGACGTTGGCTTTCAATGACGTGTTTTATTTTTATATTTATGCAGTAATTTAAGTATACCCAGTCTCTCTCAATTTGCTTTCCCTTATAAAATCACATGTGTTCGACTCAGATAGAGTGCGTTTAATGAAAGCGCGTCCTAGAGTTATGTTTTAAAATTTAATTGGCAACATTATTCAGTTGCAAATGTAAAAAATAAAAAAAATTGTGAAGTGTCAAGACATGATTCTCCTACTAGTTAGTAATACCACATACAAAACTTTTGGATTTAACCTCTTTTTTTCAGGTCGCGCTTTCATTAGACGGACTATAGTCATTGTACGCTGTCTCGCGTTGGCGTAGAATGATTAGGGTGCACAATGTGCTTGATAATTCAGACATCTAAGTATCCTTCAGATTATTTCCAACCACGGACTCGGACTCCAGGTGATTAACTATTACAACTTTACAAATTGACTACTATATAAGTATTTATATAGTAGAGCAAAATCGAAAATTTCAAAGATTTTAAACATGCGTGCGAACCTGTGGCGGGTTGCTACTAAATAATTCAATGATAATGTTATTCAATGTGTTCGGAAACTGTCTGAGTCTATCTGTTTATAGTAGTCTTTCAGACTACAAAACTAAAATAATATATAGGAGAAATTTACATTTTTGTAAATATATTTAGAGGCAAATCTCTGAGACAGACTATCTACGCCCGAAACCAATAACCTATCTATCACATATCGGAGATAGAAAAACAAATGAAACAACAGAAAACATGTAAATTTTTGTATGGTATCATTTGTTTTACTATCTCCGATATGTGATAGATAGGTTATTGGTTTCGGCTGCTAGTCGTACACTGACCTACATGGTATCAATCGTCTAGTAAGTTAGTCCGGCAAAAATCACTGAATGCAAAAAGATCAAAAAAGTTATGATCCAAATCAGGTCAAGGCCTAGAAGATCACCGTGAGTCAAGTTATATTAGCAACTACAACCGTATATACCAAACAGGTCAAACAAGGTGGTCGTCCCCATCGATTAAAAATAATCGATTTAAATTGCATTTTATTTTAAGTTCTATAATGATGTTTGGGGCGATTTTTTATTTATACCGAACCAAAACTAAATGTACCATAGGTTTTTTTTCAGTTTTATAATCATACTATCAGATACTAAGGGCCTGTTTCACCACCTATGATTAAGTTTCCAATATCTTACTTGGCAGATAATTTCATACAAATTCTGTTCCATTTTTGAATTTATTCAGGAAGTAGTGGCTACTCGGACATTGTGAAACAGGCCCTAAAACCGAGAACTCTTAACTAGTTCCCGTAACTTTAGTAAACTAACTGCCGCACTCAAAGACGTTTAATGATTACTTGATTAGATCCTTAGTATAGGATGTACTTTATTTATTTATTATATATTATTTATTGTACTTACACCACGATTACAATAATAACAATAGGAAACCTGTAAAAAACATACAAATGGCGGCCTTATCGCACTTGGCGATTTCTTTCAGGCAACCCGGAATGGACAGAGACAGCTCTGGACACAAAATGGGGTTGCACTTGGTGCAAATATAAAGGTTTACAAAATTATTAATTACTTCATACTAAAATAGATACATATAAACATACGAGTACATACAATATATATATATATATATATGGGGCAAGAAAATAAGTGGTAAAACGAAAAAAATCATAGTGATAAATAATGCTCCTTCACAAGCCTTTTAAATTCGGGCAGTATTTGCGCACCTTTGATTGTACTTTTTCAAATCTCTATCGGTCTAAATCTATCAGAAACACAATTAACGGACCCTTCGGCTGTAATCAATGTCAAAATGAGACGAGATTGCGATTTGAATTTTAACTTTCCTCTTAGCATTATTGAAAAAAAGTTATTTCTGATCAGAAGGCATTTTCCTGTTTCCTTGTAAAAGTGGAAAGTACGCCATTGCTAATATTCAAGTTTTCTTTTTAATTTTATTGATTCGTTGCCCTACTGGACAAAGGCCTCCTCCAAGTTCTATTACATATCTTTTCAATCGACGTCTCATACCAGTCTTCATGTGATTCTTTTCGGAACCTCTTTGTACTCTTTTACGATCCATTGCGAAACATTTAAGCAAATTTAACATTCTTACGGCCGAACGCATAGTCCAGCTAATGGTTCATTACCGTCTCTAATGTCCATTAAAGTTAAGTATTGTCAAACCTTCACTGAAAAACTGTGTAAAACTGTCAATGTGACAAGTTCATAATAGATCGTTTAGAAGTTAAGTAATGATTAACGTTAATTAATGTCTCTGAGTGCGGCCGTTAGTTTACTTTATTAAATTCTGACAATTTAATTCTAATATTAACTAGTAATTTTAATACTTTTTATTCAATAAGGTACATATTTTGTTTCATAATATTATGTTGCTATTTATCAAATAGTCATTTATGTATTTTATTTGAATATGCACCAGTAGGTACAGGAGTAATGGCCATATTTCATTCAATTATATATTTTGTTAACCCTCGTCCGTGACTCACTGCAGGGTGTCAACTAAAAACCAGCGCTGAGTGTCTGACATCCAAGTGCTGAGGTGGTCACCCTTTCGTTGCGGGCATACGCTACACACATAAGGCGCATAACGTATTTTTGTTCTATTTTATTTTGTGCTTGTATACCGAATATAAGGATTTCTATTCTATTCTATTCTATTCTATCCTTACCTTGACGGCTTCTTCCACATCGTCATCCCTAGATGATTTGGCCAGACTCTTCTTCATCAGCTGATACATAGTCTCTCGTCTGAGGTGACCCTCGCTTAGCAGGTCGTAGCACTGAAATGTTACAGATATTTTTTGATAGTTTACTAAGTATTGTATAAGGCTACTGTCACTTTCGGGGACATAGACACTATATTTGTTTTATTTAAACTGGATGAAATATAGAATATCTTAAAATAATTAATCTGCACGAGTTATCTTGGGATAATTTCCGACCGTCAAAAAAAGTTAAAAAAACCGGCCAAGAGCGTGTCGGGCCACGCTCAGTGTAGGGTTCCGTAGTTTTCTGTCCGCACAATAACTGTCCCCCATTTTCAAAAACTGTTCGTCCCATGAAGATCAAAATAATTTTCCTAGAAAGTCTTTATAAAGCTCTACTTCCCAGATTTTTTTCATATTTTTAAACTTATGGTTCAAAAGTTAGAGGGGGGGGGGCACATTGTTTTTTTCTTTGGGAGCGATTATTTCTGAAATTATTGATATTATCAAAAATTGGTTTCAGTAAATCCCTATTCATTTTTGAAAACCTATTCAACAATATATCACACGTAAGGGTTGAATTAAAAAAAAAACACTTTCCACTTTACATGTAGGGGGGCTACCCTAATAAATCATTTTTTCCAAATTTTACTTTACTACTTTGTTGGCGTGATTGATATACCTATTGATGCCAAATTTTAGCTTTCTAGTGCAAACGGTCACAGAGATTAAGCGAGGACGGACGGACAGACATGGCGAAACTATAAGGGTTCCGTTTTTGCCATTTGACTACGGAACCCTAAAAAGTTGAAAACAATAATTAACTCTCACGAAAATGTAAAAGTTCCATTAACCAAAAATGTTGCCTATGTTTAAATATATACGAGTACGTTAAATTATTTTTTATACACAAAAACATTCTACAGCCTAAAATACATTACTCGCCGTTACCGTGGTTTCACCTACGTCTTTAGTACTACTCCGCTCCTATTGGTTGTAGCGTAATGTTATACATATAGCTTAGAGCCTTCGTCGATAAATAGGCTATCTAACATAACATATTTTTTTAATTCGAACTAGTAGGTCTTGAGATACTAATTAAACTATTGTAATACTTTTTTTTTTTCAAAATCTGGGTCCCAATTTTTATTAGTTAAACTTTTCTCTACATGTTATTAGCTACACCTATCAGCTTCATTTTAAATATCATCCACAGTAAAAAAGAGTTCTAGGTATTGTTCATTTTAACGCCCCAGGCATTGGACTAAATTGTATTGATTGAGTCTGGTAAAGCGGATAATGCAATAGGATATGGACAATGAACACGACCCGCATGCCGCGGGGCATACTCGTACGAGTATGAGTAATAGTCCATATACTTAAACTACTAACCAGCTGTTAGTTCTATCCTATTTCTGTCTAAAGTGTTCTTGTTGTAGACAGATATTTTTTTATTTGTAAATATCAATTGCTGTTCGTTAGTCTGGTTAAACCTCAAAAATGACTTAACAGAAGATTTTTTAGTTTTATTTGCGTTAATATAGGGTTGGTTTAAAAGAAAGAAACAAACAGTAGGGGAATCGCGGATAAGTACCCGTCACGAGAAACTATAAATTATGTAAACAAACATCTTTTACTAAGTAACCATATTCAATCGACATGAAATATAGACGGGTTATATGAAAGTAACAACCTATTTAATTTAGTCGGATCATATTTTAACGACTCAAAGCGCTATCGTTTTTTGTTTCTTGGTCCGTCGCAGGGATTGTAAACTATCGGGACACAATTTTGAAATAAACGCGTCATTCGAGTTTCGAACGCGTACGGGTTTGTTTCATTGCTTTGCATATATCGCGGATCTGTTATTGTTATAAATCGATGAGATGATTGATAAAACTGTAGACAGCTTCGTGATACATGTCACTGATTCTGACACAGAAATGGAAACATCTGAATCTAACGAATAATTTCCTAAATAATATATGTTAATTAATATTGTTACTTAATAATTTATTAAATCTTAAACAAATTCATTTTTTGTGTTAGTTCAAATGTTGTGAACTCCTGAACACTTGTTTACAAAATTTATAGCTTCTCATGACGGTTACTTTACTTACATGTATCTACACTAATATCATAAAGAGGAAAAATTTGTTTGTTTGGTTGTAATGAATAGGCTTAAAAACTACTGGACCGTTTAAAAAAATTCTTTCACCATTCGAAAGCTACACTATCCACGAGTAACATAGGCTAAATTTTATTTTAGAAAAAAATAGGGTTCCGTAAGATATTTGGGTTTTTCGGACATAAAGTGTAAAAAATAATGTTACATATAATTTATATGGCAGAACAACGTTTGCCGAGTCAGCTAGTAATTAATAAATTCAACCTAGTGACTACTGCATTTTAGATGTACTGTATCACCTCATTGTAAGGTCATCTTAAATGTTGCATTATCAGACCCGACGACGTTGATTTGTTCAATGTCAATAAACCGCGATAAAATAAAAATGCAAATTATCATACGTAACATAGCATAATCAGAGCGTTTTCACATTATCTGATCCGATATCGGTGTCGGAAGCCGATCCGATATCGGGGTAAGACCGTTTTCACATTATCCGATCCGATATCGGTATCGGACGCCGATACGATATCGGGGTAAGTAAAATGTATGAAATGCTGTGCTCCGATATCCGATATCGGGTCGGACAATATGAAAGACAGGTACATATCTCATACATTTACCTTACCCCGATATCGTATCGGCGTCCGATACGATATCGGTAAGTAACGGTCTTACTTAGACCGTTTTCACATTTTCCGATCCGATATCGGTATCGGACGCTGATCCGATATCGGGGTAAGTAAAATGTATGAAATGCCATGCACCGTTATCCGATATCGGGCCGGACAATATGAAAGACAGGTACATATTTCATACATTTTACCTACCCCGATATCGGATCGGCGTCCGATACCGATATCGGATCGGATAATGTGAAAACGGTCTAAAATGTATGAAACTCCGCTATCCGATATCCGATATCGGGCCTGCACCTGCACCTGGAACTGCATGGCGCACACTGTACGTGTACTAGGTACATGCGCTGATCTGAATTTTATTTTAATTATTGATTTATTTATTAAATATTATTTAAATAAATCGTTAAAATGGACCGTTATTGCATGAAAATAAGCAAGTAAGACACTAATTCATACTATATTGAAAGCAATAAAGTAATGAATTTTTATCCTGTTAAAACTCTTTTTGAGAAAAAAAAGGCTTAACAAAAAGGTTTTAATTACATTACAGCACTTGTGTATAATGGTAATCAAAATGTCACAGTTTGGTAACAGGCGCCTTTATATGCTTATGTGCAGTGCGATAATAATCACTTTCTGAGCAAGTGTATTGAAAAAAGGTTTTATTAGGGTAGCCTCCTTACATGTAAAGTGGATAGTGATTTTATTTTTAATTTCAACCCTCATGTGTGATATATTGTTGGATAGGTATTCAAAAATGAATAGGGGTTTACTGAAATCATTTTTTGATAAAATAGCAATCGTTTCGGAAATAATCGCTCCAAAAGTAAAAAACAATGTGTCCCCCCCTCTAACTTTTGAACCATAAGTTTAGAAAATATGAAAAAAATCTGGAAAGTAGAGTTTTATAAAGACTTTCTAGGAAAATTATTTTGAACTTGATGGGACGAACAGTTTTTGAAAAGTTAGGGACACTTGTTGTGCCGGACGGGAAACTACGGCCGACACGCTCTTGGCCGGTTTTTGTATAGTTACAATCGGGCTCTGTTGTAAGTATGACAAGGTATCTGCAATTTGTCCGTTGCGGCCTGCAGTTTGGTGTTTTTGCTATTGCTGTTGTTTGCGGCTCATCTATTATAATTGTAACACATGGTTTATACATAACTTGCTATATATGGCGGTACTGCTGGAAAATACAGCTATGCTAGACCTTCCAATGAATACGGGTGTAATGTTTTAAAATGATTTAAAGTTTACCTACTTTGCTAAGTAGGTAAACTTCGTATTTAAAGAACAATTGCGAGTAGCTCGTTGTTCGATTAGTACCTGGACTGGGAACATACGCGCCTCGAAGAGATATTAGCCTACTGAGGCTGAGGCGTCTGTCAGAGCTGCGGAGTTTTTCGAAAGGTTCTCCTCAGTTAGACTGCTTTAGAACCCCAAGCTCAACTGAAGGGACCAAGTTAGGTTTTAGTAGTGAGCAAAAGTCTGATACTCCCTCTTGCTTCATCTAGAACGGAAGAAGTTAATTGATGAATGCCTTTCCCCCCAAAAAAAGGGACAGCTGCGAACAATATACTACGGGTTACGAACGTTTATATGGCGGCCATCCTATTAAGAGTATTTTAGGACGCTACTTTAGTTTTATGGCAGGCAAACTGTTCATACAACAAGTAATAACATATATTTATGTAAAGAGGTTTCCTTCATATAAGCTGCTACTCTATTTACGTTGTCCACTTTGTTTGTAAAGTTTTTTCTACTTTCTACTATAAGCAAGACTTAAGTGAAAGAAATTCTTTGCTTATATAGATAAACTAACTTTTGCCTGCGTACATGAAATATAGTCTATGTCACTCAGGAATAAAGCAGCTTTCTAACAATCCGACCAATACTAAAGATTACCTACTACATATAAACAAAAAAAGTTTTACCTACTTCATTAGTGTGTATTAGTGTAGACGTAGATAATAACATTCCACAAGACAACGCTCCCTTAGAAAAGGCCTCTGTCCCAGCTGTGGGAAAGTTGAAAAGCTTTATTAATTACTTTTTGTCACTGGCTTTGTCTGTGAGGAATTAGTATTATAAATAATAGCATAAGTGTTAAACCTGCTATCACATTTTATCTCAATCTGTTGAGCTATTTGAACGACAAGGACTAACAAACATACCATTGGTTAATTATTATTTACTTGTGGGTTAGATCACGGGAGCGAAGCTGTCGGATAGAGCTAGTCCTTTTAACTCTAACCGTATATTCGAGCACAGCGTATAGAGCTATACTGCAAAAGAAAATGATGAGTATATGATATGACAGTCACGTTTGTGTCTTTCGACTGATCGTTGCTTAAATCAGTGTCTTTGATTTCTTTTCTCTTCAAATGCCCTTAAATAAACTGTCCTACAGATGTGTTGTTTAGCAGTTTCCCAGTTAAGACCGCTATTAGAGACGTCCGAGGTAGTTTGGTAATATGGTGGAAATAAAAAAGTCACTGTAATACTTATTAATATGATCGAGCTTGCGCGATCCTAAGATATATAGTAAAGCTCTGAAATGGTATGTAGGTAAGTGACGTGAGGATGCGTAGTTTACTTTTAGACCGTTTTCATATTATCCGATCCGATATCGGTATCGGACGCCGATCCGATATCGGGGTAAGTAAAATGTATGAAATATGTACCTGTCTTTCATATTGTCCGGCCCGATATCGGATATCGGAGCACGGCATTTCAAACATTTTACTTACCCCGATATCGGATCGGCGTCCGACACCGATATCGGATCGGATAATGTGAAAACGCTCTTAACGGTAACTATATTAGACCGATGCACACGTAGGCAACGCTTGAATTATACGTAGATCGACGTCGCGTGGCATCGCGACGCGTGGTTCTGATGTAGCTCTAAAGGTATATGTGCCGTATTAAACGTATGGAAACCGAAGGCGACGCGCTCAGATCAGCGCATGTACCTAGTACACGTACAGTGTGCGCCATGCAGTTCCAGGTGCAGGTGCAGGCCCGATATCGGATATCGGATAGCGGAGTTTCATACATTTTAGACCGTTTTCACATTATCCGATCCGATATCGGTATCGGACGCCGATCCGATATCGGGGTAAGTAAAATGTTTGAAATGCCGTGCTCCGATATCCGATATCGGGCCGGACAATATGAAAGACAGGTACATATTTCATACATTTTACTTAGCGTTGTTTTGTGGAATGTTATTATCTACATCTACACTAATACACACTAATGAAGTAAAACTTTTTTTGTTTGTATGTAGTAGGTAATCCCTAGTATTAGTCCGATTGTTAGAAAGCTGCTTTATTCCTGAGTGACATAGGCTATATTTCATGTACGCAGACGAAACTTAGTCTATATACCTAAGCAAAGAATTTCTTTCACTAAGTCTTGCTTATAGTAGAAAAACTTTACAGACAAAGTGGACAACGTAAATAGAGTAGCAGCTTATATGAAGGAAACCTCTTTACATAAATATATGTTATTACTTGTTGTATGAACAGTTTGCCTGCCATAAAACTAAAGTAGCGTACTAAAAGACTCTTAATAGGATAGCCGCCATATAAACGTTCGTAAACCTTTATAATATATTGTTCGCAGCTGTCCCTTTTTTTGGGGGGAAGGGCATTCATCAAATAACTTCTCCCGTTCTAGATAGAACAAGAAGGAATGTCAGACTTTTGATAACTAAAAATTAAACCGTGTTACTTCATTTACCCTTTGCTTTCCAGAACTGCCAAGGTGAGTTTTCGAACAATCCTGCAGCCTTGATAGACGCAGGCTCTGTCGGACCCCATTAGTTATGCTGATGGCCAAGCCTGGTACTAATCAGATGGAGAGCTACTCGCAATTGCGAGTAGCTTCCAGTAGTAGTAGTACTTTGTACAAAAACATCTTAAAATATTATGCCTTGATTCATCGGAGGATAAGGCAAAGCTGTACCTACCTACAGTACCACCATATATGGCGAGTTATATTTAAGACACGTGTTACAATGGATGAGCCTTGTAGCCTTCAACTATAAAAAAGACAGACTGCAGGCCGATATTGAGAAATTGCAGATGGAAACACTAAATATTTTGCCCGACCAGCAAACCCAACATGGCCCGATTTCATGCACAATGTGTCGATTGTAACTATAGAAAAAAGATTCAAAAGGCATTCTACAATTCAACCATTTATAACACAAATTAGCTTGATACTATAATATAGAAATGAGATATTTCCTCCTTTGAAAAGTCACAATAACAAATTCAGAACTGTTATAAACTAATTAGGTCAAAAGGAAATTAATTTCTTGATAATTATCATCGATAGCCTCGGTCCGGAAGTACAAACGTTAATTTGTCAAGTAAATTTCGTTTAACATTTATCTTCTGTGCGGAACTTTATATTGATGGCCAATCCAATATTAGTAAATAAACAATCGCATCTATGAATAAAAAATTCTAATCGATAATTTAGCCTGAAAACTTATAAAAAACTTGCACTTAAGTAGGATCTTTGGGATTGGGACAGCTTCTTATGCTATACAAAGCACAGGTCCGATCGTGTGTGGAGTACTGCAGTCAGATATAGGCTGGTGCCGTAAAATGCCGTCTAGGAGCTTTGGACTCGGTGGAAAGGCGTGCGAAGAGGCTAATTGGAAACCCTGATTTGGTTAAATCCAATCTGCAAAGCCTAGAGCACAGGCGTAGGGTAGCCAACCTATCGGTGTTCTACAGGATGCATTTCGGACAGTGTACGAAAGGAATTACATCAGTTGATTCCACCACCTCCCTTCTACCATCGGACAAACCGTCGTACGGCGAGTATCCATCCTTACAAAAAAGGCGGTTGAATAAAAAGTGTTTCAGCAAAGACTAAACAATAGCTTTTCTATAGTAATATTATAAAGAGGTAAAATTTGTATGTAGGGAGTAATCTCTAGAACTACTGGTCCGATTTGAAAAATCTTTCAGTGTTAGATAGCCCATTTATCGAGGAATGCTATAGGCTATATACCATCACGCTACGTGTGTGTCAGAATGGCGGGTGTAATTTCCAGATTTGCCTAAATTTATTACAGTTATTTGGTACCTTCTGTGTACCTTTACGTACCTCTCTTGAAAATCTGTGTACCTACACCCGTATGATGATATTTAAAAAATTTGGTACACCCGCCATCCTGATGTCAGAACCGCGGGTGTACTGCTAACCAATATATGTAGCCAAGCGTACTGTTTATGTAAATTTGGTACCTCTTGTGTACCTGCAGATAAAAGTATTAAATAAACGAAATACTGCAAGGTTGCTGCAAAAATAAAAATTTATTACACGACGTTACTTTTTATTTTATAACTAGCTCTTACCCGCGGCTTCGCTCCCGTCAAATGACTACCCTACATAACCTACGCTACCCTACCCTACCTTCCCTACCTACCCTACACTACCCTACCTACCCTACTTTACCTAACTTTTTTTTTTTTAGAATTTTTCTCTCCGTAAGAACCATCATTGAACTTCAAGGAACATTTTAAAAAAAGAATCAGCCAAATCGGTCAAGCCGTTTTCATGTGATGTCGTGACAACGGAAAACGGGTTTCATTTTTATATACATATATAGATACTAACTAACAATAGTAACGACGTCAAAGGATAATAACAATCTTCGGAAATTGAACCTAGAACCTCCATATTAAACATATTGCCAAGATTAAAAAAAAATCTTTATTACACAGTATTTTAACGTTAATAATAGTAAAGATCCATATAAGTTACGGACATGATTTTAATCCGTATATTATACATTCTGCAATCACACATTTATAGCTTTTTGTTACTTGATTACGAAGGTCGTCATAGCACTCCCATCGTTTGTCTCTAAAACAATGTGATCTGTACAACAATTTGCGGATCACATTTAAAATGTTGTCCTGAGTCTGTGTGTAAATTGTGTCCGTTAATTTCATTTCCGATTCCCGGTATAGTCACGCACGCAACAGTGACTAAATGATACACGGAGGTTTGGGATTACTATTAAAGATATTACACATTAAACGTATCTTGGCAATATGTTTAATATGGAGGTTCTAGGTTCAATTTCCGAAGATTGTTATTATCCTTTGACGTCGTTACTATTGTTAGTTAGTATTATAAAATAAAAAGTAACGTCGTGTAATAAATTTTTATTTTTTTATTTTTGCAGCAACCTTGCAGTATTTCGTTTATTTAATACTTTTATCTGCAGGTACACAAGAGGTACCAAATTTACATAAACAGTACGCTTGGCTACATATATTGGTTAGCAGTACACCCGCGGTTCTGACATCAGGATGGCGGGTGTACCAAATTTTTTAAATATCATCATACGGGTGTAGGTACACAGATTTTCAAGAGAGGTACGTAAAGGTACACAGAAGGTACCAAATAACTGTAATAAATTTAGGCAAATCTGGAAATTACACCCGCCATTCTGACACACACTCACGCTACGACCCACGGGAGCGGAGCAGTAACGAAAAATGCGGGTGAAACCGCAGGGGACAGCTAGTCTTAAATAATTAATTATAGAATAGAGAACTGAACCTCAGATTTCCTAACATTTGATTTGTACCTAGATTTTCTCATGAGAAACGTGGGATTGCAGTCAAACACTGGTTTAGGTGGTATAAAAAAAACGTCAAATTTTATTAGTAGTCATTTTATTGTGTTAACAACGGTGTTTAATAAAAAATATAGCTTAATGGGTAGGTACCACAGATTTTCAGAAAGGACGAGATTTGTTATGTTGTAAAAAAAATATCGGAACTTAAATTATGTATCCCGGACTGTGTCGTCGCAACTAACAGGGGCCGTATTATGAAATACACCGCATTGATAAGGTATCGTTAAGTTATTTTTACATTGCTAGTCCAGTTGCTGAGCGTCAAAATTACGTAGTGATTAAGGAGCAATGTATTAGCACGTTTGTCGTCACGATCAAGTTTATAACTGACGGCCGTGCCTAGCATGTGCCCTATACAGATAGGTCACAAGTCGCGCGGACACGAATTCGCCCGCTCACCATTTCTCGTCTTTATTAATATTTTTGTGGTCTTTACAATACATATATACAAAGTAAACATAATAATTTGTACAAACTGCTTCTTTTAACATCAATAATTGGTAGGTGATCACTTACTGTGAAAGCATAATTGATGCGTTCCTCCAGGTCGCCGCGAAGGTACAGAGACATGGCTTTGGCGAAGGTAGCCATGGTCACGTGGGGAGAGGTTCCTCGATCGAGAGCCACCATCACTCGCTCCATCATGTAGGCGTCCGTCATACCCAGACCGTTGTGTAGCACGTCCCTGAAGTGGTTTCTGATAACAATAAACAATAACAAATAAAAGTTGATTCCGATTTCCAACCTCTTTAGGCGCGGGAGTCCGGTAATTATACGGACGGAGTCCAACTCGTCAACACGGTGCGTATATACTTTCCCACGCGCGCCCTAAAGAGATGTCAGCAGAGTTGGCTTCTGAAAGGAAAGGAAAACCTGGGGCCCTGGACCAAGTAATTTTGATAATTTCCCACCTTAGAAAATAAAACCCAACCAACCTATCACCCAAAATACAAGGCGAAATATATTTATATTTAATACTGCTTTTTTACCAATAACTCATTTCTTGTCCAAGTAATTACTGCCCATTCCAGGTTACCTGGAAAAGCCTGGTAGGCGGAAACCGCCCATAGTATTTATGTATTTTAGTTTCCTTTTTTTATGTGTCTATTATTACACATAAAAAATGGAAACTAAAACTACAATAAAGTAGGTATACAATAAATAAATAATACGTGATACATTTCCATACAAGCGCTCTTACGTAATTATGACGTTATTGCATATCTAGGTCTAGATATTTTGGACACACAGATATCTTGTGGATTACCTATAGTTCGTTCGCGTTAAGAATGCAGTGATTTATCAGTGCAACTGCAAGATAAAGGTGTATTTACAGTGGTATTAAATCCAAACAAATTATATTTTAAAACATTAAGTTTTAATGAATTTATAAAAATACACTTACAACAGCTTTGATTGGTGATAGTCCAGTCATTATAGTACTTTCACCTCGGAATTCGAGATACCCAGCTGTAAGTCTGTAAATACTTGTATATTGACACCCTAAAAGTTGTCTCAAAACCTACATATGGTAGGGTGTACGCAACTATGAAATTTCAAGGTCAAAGGGCCCAAAAATCGTTTTTTTGCGCTTTTTTGGTAAATATCTCATTTCCTAAAGGTTTTTTGCTATTTGTATATTTAACAATATTGTAGAATACAAAATTCTCTACAAATTTTATATAAAAAACTTTTTCCTACGGTGAACCGTTTTCGAGATAGAGAGCGGAGAGCGCACGGTCACAGCATCACTTCAGGTCTACTGGTTCCTCCGGTCGAAAACGCGCCATATAAGTTGATACTATAGATAAATCAATGATTATAAATATTTGACAATTTTTATTAACTATTATATTATATTTCATGATTTTTTTTTTCTAACCTATCCACTTTTTATTCAGTATTCATTTATTTAACAACACTTACCTGGCGTGTCAGACGTTTACTGACTAAAGCCCACTCCTGTTCCTTTTTTGCCTTTGTTCTAGGGCCCCAGTCAGTGTAACTTTTCACATACCCCATAGCCCCAGTGGATTTCGACCCTGCTGGGCCCCTACGATTTTCTGAAATGTTCTTGAAGTACGCATAGATCATTACGCGTCGTCGACGACTTGAGCGCAATCCGGATGGTAATTGGACGACAGGACGGCGATCTACGCATTGTTCGTCGTCCGCCGTCGCCAGCATGGGCTTGTGAACGGATGTACAATGGAAAGGAGCAGTGCGTACTGAACTGAACTCACTTACTGAGAATAATTAGTTTCTCTTACTATGCTATGCTTTTTTTAACTTAAATATCTCTATCTTGCTTTAATTTTCAAAGTAAATAACTAGGGTATGTCATTCATTAATAGAAATTGAAGCAAGAACCTATTTTGGGCACGTAGGAATAAAGTGATTACTGTTAACAATAATTTAAGAAATTAGTTTCTTGTTTAGAACTTGTATGAATATTATTTTTTTGTGGCTGGTTTTAATAAAGTAGTATACCATTTTGGAATCTTGATTAGTTGCACCAATTTTTAAATAAACTTGCCATAGTAGTGTTCATACTTTTTTTTACACCAGGACAAGCTAAAGTTGGCTAAAAGTAAAAATCTTCAATAAATTTGGGTAATCACATAAGTTTCATTCATTTTTGTGAAAAATCTAGAGGAATTCTGGATTTTTTAAGAATAGCAGTAGATAGCAGTTTTATTCAGGTTGTCGCTACAAAAAAAAGAACAGCAATATTTAAACAACTGTGGTAATGGTAGAGGAAAATATCACAACAGATCTAAATTTTAAAAGAATTTATTTGTTTTATTTCACTTATTACTTAAAAAATATTTGTGTGATATTTTTTTTTTGTATTTTTCTCCGAATAGTCACGACTATTCAGACAAATATTTATAATATGGCGCGTTTTCGACCGGAGGCACCAGTTGACCTAAAGTGATGCTGTGACAGCGCGGTCTCCGCCCTATATCTCGAAAACGGTTCACCGTAGGAAAAAGTTTTCTATACAAAAATTGTAGAGAATTTTATATTCTAGAATATTGTTAAATATACAAATAGCAAAAAACCTATAGAAAATCAGATATTCACAAAAAAAGCGCAAAAACCCGATTTTTGTGACCCCCGACCATAAAATTTAATAGTTGCGTACACCCTACCATATGTAGGTTTTGAGACAACTTTTAGGGTGTCAATATACAACTATTTACAAACTTACAGCTGGGTATCTCGAATTCCGAGATTCTTACCTTAATTGAGCTAATTTGACTGGACTATGAGGGGGCGGGGCTAGGCCGACGGACAATGATGACTTTACTGTGTTACGGCTAATACCCGAAACGCGGTTACACCTAGAATTAGCCGGCTAGAACTAGGTGTAGCCGGCCACATGCGGTTAAACCTAGGTGTATCCTACCATCTTCGCTTAGAACTAGGTTTAGCCTTCATCATAGCGGCTAGAACTAGGTGCAGCCACACACTGGTGGTTAAACTTAGGTGTACCCTATTTATCATCGGCTAGAACTAGGTTTTTTGTAAAGTTAGGCATTTGGTTTTGTTTTTAGATTCTTATCTTGCATTTCCAGATTGATTCGATTATATTATACAAAATTAAAGACTGTTTTTAATTAAATGTATTTTCATATCATGTGAAGTTTCTCTGTGGTAAAAACTAAATGCGCACTACAGTAAGTAGGTAAAGCAGTCGGTATTTTGTGTAATTATAAATATTAAATTAAGCAACATACTATTACTATTACATGAAGCTTATGCGACTGCGACTGTCGGAACCCAGTGCTAGGCATGCCATAATTATAGACTTTACAAGTGCCCTCTTTGAGGAGTGGTATTTCTGCAAAGCAGTAATGGCAGCTGCACGCGAAAGGGCATGGCACTTCATGCCCCAACTTTCGGGATCCCAATCCCGATTTCCAACCACTGTGGGCTCGGCCTTGCAGAAGGCGAGCAACGGCTTGCATACCGTCCGGCAATTCAGTAATCATCCGGACCGAGCTCATTAACGGTGCATAGTGTTCCATGCGTGCCTTAAAGAGATGTTAGGAAAACCGTAGGAGCCGGTCAAAACTTTAGGTTTGATTCTGAAAGGAAAACCCAGGACCCTGGAACGAAGGCAAAGAAGGAACCAAGAAGTGGGTTTTAGTCAACAAAAATCTGACACGCCCTCCCAATCTACCTAAGAGTGGGAAAAATCATTTTGACGATGTCCCATATAAAAATCACATAAAAAGTTTGTTGATGTCTTTTACATGTGAAGAGAAAATTTATGATATTTAGAGCCTGTTTCACAATGTTCGAGTAGGCACTACTTCCCGAATTAATTCAAAAATGGAACAGAATTTGTATGAAATTATCTGCCGAGTAAGATATTGGCAACTTAATCATAGGTGGTGAAATAGGCCCTTAGAGTTACTTATATTATAATTATAAATGTTACATCAACATCATTGGCATTTTTTGCAATATAATCAAATTAATTCGGACACGCAAGATAAAAATCTCAAACACAACACCAAATGCCCCACTTGGCACACCCACACCCACACCGCCGCACTTCGGGTATTAGCCGTAACAACTGCATTCTTAACGCGAATGTACTATAGGTTTCTATTTAAATCAAAACCGTATAGAACTAATCTAGTAAAGACCTGAAAATCGGCTGTTTTCTATCTTGTGTAAACGTTGGCCTTTCATAACATACCTACTCACAAATAAAAAAATTAAAATGAAACTATTTGTAGAAACCTTGCACATTGTACCTATTCCTTTCCTTACTAGGAAACGGTGATGTCATAAATATCAATAACAATTATTACAATTATGACATCATTAGGATATTTTTATCGGTTATTGTCATCGACATTTTAACAAAGATAGTTAAAAATACCTATTATAAAGTTTTGTTTTATTAACCTATTTGTATCCCACAAATGGGCAAAGGCCTCCCTTTCTCTAGTCGCTCTAGATCAAGTTCTTGCGTGATATCTAGTCAATTAACCCCAAAGTTATCAGAATTACTTCTTTCCGAGTGCATTTCAGTCCAATAGTTTCGAGTTTATTAATCAAAACCAAAATATTATTGCAATATTTCTTCTTTACAATCATTACTATTTATTATTTTATTTAACGATAGTTTATTTAACCTCCTTGACCGTGACTGTGGCATCATAGCGGGTCCTAACAGATAATGAGATCTGCATTCGTTTTAAATATTGCAACATGCGCTGAGTTAGTCATCGCACAGATTTTAATGTTATTTTTCCATACCTATTTTATTTCTATTGTATACGAATGTATTAGGTGCCAATAAACATTTTTTATTTTATGAATGCAAAATACTGATACCAAAACACAATAGCTCTATCTTGTTTGGTTGACGAGATCCTATAACCTATCTTCCGTTTCATCATTAGACCTGTTCAAATACAATACCTAAAGGTGAGTATACACTACAACATTTTGTGGAGCATTTCTCTGTAATGTAACGTTCTTACGAATGGTACAATACAGGCAAAAGCTCAGTTTCCAAAGCATTTTCATGTAATGTAACGTTCCTGCGAATGCTCGGCGTTATGTTACGGGTAAATGCTCACAATGCGCAATGCTCATTTACCAACATTTCGTTGTACCTTGCGTTCATTCTTTTTCATAATTTCTTCGACGAAATGTTACAACAAAACGCTCGACGAAATGTTACACCAATACGCTCGACGAATTGTTATTGTTGTTGTTTGTAACAAAGAGGCGAGCATGCTCAACGTGTAGTTCGTAAAAGGATGATACACTAGAACATATCATAGAGCGGGTCGTTGTTCTGTTACAAGTAAATGTTGTAGTTTATACTCACCTTAACAAAATTACACAATTATAATATTATATTTTCGTCTTTCAGCTGGTCTAGCTTTGTATTGTTCCCAAAAAATTCTATAAATATGGTAAATTTCAATTTATACGAAGGCCAGGAAGTGCTTGAAAAATGGGCTAAATACTAATATTTTGTTATCGGGTCACATACTCGTATGCATACAGAGCACCACCGAGATTATAAATAAATTGTTAGGTATTGCTGTATGACCTACTAAAAAATAAAAACAAACGAATAAGTATACATTACTTAATTAGATTACGGATTTATTAATGTCGTCTTATCTTTATTCATACAAAAACACTTAGGAATATCGTGACTGAAGGTTAAGAAAAAAAAGAAATTTAGAAATGACAGAAAAAAAATATTTTTACAAAACATAAAATTTCGTTTAATTAATAATCACTTTTCATTGCTTAAGTCCTAAGATAGAGCGTAGGTCATCATACATACTGATATAATCATCAGTCAATCTAAGACTATGGTGTAAAAATGTAAGACAGGAAATGCGCAAGTCTTTTTGTCTCAACTACAGCGATATGGTGGTATATACACTACTATAAATGTGTTCACAATTCATTAATATTTAATAGACCACAAAACAGATACAAGAAGTTACTAGAAAAATCGTAGACATGATAAAAGAATAAATTTGACGTCAGCACGCCGCAAATGCACAAACCACTTGCAATATTTCCACGGACTTGTGCAACGGTTGCATTCAGAAGTACCAGGCGAACATGGCTATCAAAGAGATAAGGCGGACTGCAGTTTTTTGTCTCGCTCATATATATGAACTTTTTATCGCACTATCCTACTCCCACGTTAGTGTCATTGGGTGCACTGGAGGATGCGCAGTAAACACTAGTTCAGTCTCTGTCTAAGGCCTACGGAAGAAACATATAGTTTTCAGTGTTTCACGTAGTTTGTTACCCCGCTGTCATCGTTGTTCGTCGGTTCATAGCAACAGTAATGGATGTGTTTGGAATGTATGATTAAAATTATAGAGTAAACGTATTAAGTGTCGTGTAAGTTAGGTTCTAAATTAGATTTGAGGCCGTGGCAGTGTTCCTGAATCTCTATAATTGTGTAGATTCCCATAAAAGCCTAATAATTCCCATTGTTTCTCGTAAAAGTGTAGTTATACATCTCTAAAGCAATGTTAACCTCAAAGTTTACCTGGATGTGTAAAATAAGAGTGAAATATTTAGACCTTAAAGTGGATAACAACCTCTAAACAATAAATAGTGCAATTAATTGGGTCATGATGCGAAATAAAATTTGTGATATCTTCATGACCTTTTGATTTGGCACCTATATCTACTTGAAAGCATAAACATTAATAACCTCATTGTGCTAGAGCTATATCTTTTAGTTTTAAAACAACTGGATCAAAAAGAACCCACAAAACGCGGTCGAAAAGATCGCCTAATATTCATTGAATTGCAAAACTTATTGGACGTCAATTCCGTTTTTAGACAATGTTTTTATCAAAAATATTCGGGTCGATCGGCACGGGCTTGTGATCAATGACCCCAGACTAGATTGACACCCATCATCCTGGCAATGAGACCACATTTAAACATAATGATCAAATTTTCTTTCAAAAGGAAACTCTATGAAGTGTCGAATGTTTTTTGAGTAGAAATATTAATTTTCAAACCTTAAGCACTTGTTTAAAAACTAATTAATAAAATTTTCTAAAGAAAACTTGGAAGTAATAATCTACTTTTCAGTTCTAAAGAGTTTGAAAACATTTAAAAAAAATAGCTTAATCGCAATTCTTTGCCACTAAGCGCATTGGAGTGCTTGATAGTTGATAAAATAATTGTACAATTTCTGTTTGCTTACGGCCGAAATTAATAATCAATCCATCACATATCGGAGATTGAAAAACAAATGATACCATACAAAAATTTACACGTTTTCTGTTGTTTCATTTGTTTTTCAATCTCTGATATGTGATGGATTGATTATTAATTTCGGCCGTTAGTCTAGCTAACAGCCGAAACCAATAACCTATCTTTTACATATCGGAGATTGAAAAACAAATGAAACAACAGAAAACATGTATAATTTTTATATTGTATCATTTGTTTCATTATCTCCGATACGTGATAGATAGGTTATTGGGTTCGGCCGTTAAACTCGCGAACGTCTAGTCCGTTTTTAATTATTTTTTTAGGAAGTAAATACAAAGGTTTGATTGGGTAGGGTAGGCTAGGTAGGGTAAGTACGGAAGGGACTATTCTATAAGAAAGGGAGACCGACTTTAATTATTTTTTTTAGGAAGTAAATACAAAGGTTAGGTTGGGTAGGGTAGACCAGGTAGGGTAAGTAGATAGGTGGGTTGTTGTGTGTCATGTGCAAGGTCCATTCATAATTTACTATCTAAACAAAGACACTTTCATGTCTGTTATTAGCCGAAATCCGTCTGCTGGTAAACCAAACTGGTAACGACTAGGTACAACGTTTTACAGTATTCAGATCAAATTTTCGATCCTGGCCAAGGGTCATCAAACTTTCACCCAACATAATCGTTAAATAATATTTATTATATGACCCACTTTTGTTCTAGTAAGAACGTTAAAGCTGTCGTAAATGATGAAATAAAAAACAAGGGTTATGATTTTAATAGTGTTGGGTTATTGTTTTCGTGATCGTTTGTCAGTATGACTTTTTTCTCATACTCAGATACTGATTGGGAAAGTTGGAGCAATCATCATCATCTACCTAGCCTTTTCCCAATTATATTGGGGTCGGCTTCCAGACAAGCCGGATATAGCTGAATTCCAGTATTTTACGAGGAGCAATACAAGTCAGATATTAAGTCGTGATTCATGAAAGTAGCAGCTTGGATAAACCCTGTTGCGTTGCGTGCGTTAAACCCTCTTGAGGAGGGTCGTTGACCCGGTGGACGTCACTGGATACTACTGGTTCGGACATGTGCAAGATATGTCGTGACAACGCTTTTAGGAGGCCTAAGTACATAGGTACAACAGAAGATATCTTTCTCTATGTTAATGAAGTTTATGATCGTATGTGCCATTTACTTAAGAAAAGTAGCGAAATATCGTGTCGTCTTTTCTTTTTAAACCCAAAGGCTGACTAGTAGAGAATGCCTTGTTGCATTATGTCTGCAGTACCACTACTGTACATGAAGTTTAAATAAATAAAAATTAAGATTGACTGAAAGGACATGATCTGCATCCAGATTTTGTACTAAGAAACCTTACATGTCTGTCTGTATCATAGTAAAAAAAAAGGGGCAAGTGCGAGTCGGACTCGCGCACTGAGGGTTACGTGCCAACTTACCTATAAAAACAGTTCAATTCTCGAATCGAGTAACGTGATGTAGGTAACTAAAATTTTTCAGGTTTCAGAATTTTCCCTACATTTGTAGTATAAGACCTTGTTTTATGCCAAATTTCAAGATTCTGGGTCAACGGGACGTAGTACCCTATGAATTTCGATTTCTTAGAGTGTCAAAATGTAAGTTTTTTGCGATATAAACGGCTGTATCTTTTTTAGGGTTCCGTAGCCAAATGGCGGAACCCTTTATAGTTTCGCCATGTCTGTCCGTCCGTCCGTCCTCACTTAATCTCTGTGACCGTTAGCACTAGAAAGCTGTAATTTGGTACCAATATGTATATCAATCACGCCGACAAAGCAGTAAAATAAAAATTGGAAAAAAATATTTTATTAGGTAGGCTCCCCTACATGTAAACTGGAAAGTGTTTTTTTTTTATTTCAATCCTTACATGTGACATATTTTTGGATAGGTATTAACAAATGAATAGGAGTTTACTAAAATCATTTTTTGATAATATCAATAATTTCGGAAATAATTCCAAAAGTAAAAAACAATGTGTTCCCCCCCCCCCTTTAACTTTTGATGCATAAGTTTAGAAAATATGAAAAAAATCTGGAAAACAGAGCTTTATAAAGACTTTCTAGGAAAATTACTTTGAACTTGATGGGACGAACAATTTTTGAAAAGTTGGGGCACTTATTGTGACGGACGAGAAACTACGGAACCCTACACTGAGCGTAGCCGGACACGCTCTTGGCCGGTCTTTATTAACTTACAGTTGGATTTTTGTACAGCTTCAAGGGACCCCAGACATATATGGTTTTAATTCAACTTAATACCTCCATCTTACCTTAGAAAACAATTCTCGAATCGAGTCATAGAGATTATTCAAAAAAAAATCTTGTGACTTAACTACAAAGTACCATGGGCAACAATGTATGAAGCGTAGGCTCTTTTACCAAAAGAAATACGGCATATATGCCATTGTAAAGGATTCCATTCGTACTTAAATTATTACTATTGGCACAACCTAAAATTCGATTGCAAAAAAAAGATATGCACCTAAATAGGTTTGGTAGGAAAATATCGATTACTGGGCCATTTGTAGAGAGATTTTAAATTATTTATTTTTATTAGAAAAAGTATATTCCCGAATTGGTCTCATACAAAAATTGACAGCATCTGATGATGAACTTCGGAGATATGGAACGGAATTCTTCATAGGATCATAGCAGAATTGTCATAATACGGCCATCGACCGACGATTCCAACACTCACTTGCCCGGTTTTATTTTGGTGGTCTGAATGATTCCTCAGTTGGTCTGTTTTAATAGGACCTTTTATTATATCATTAACTTAGAAAATTATTTTTTTACAGGTTCAAGGGAACTGACTGCGGGACTGCACACAAAAACACCAGTCGCTACTGCATCGCCGTTGCAACTTTCGGGCAGAGATAAAACCTCATCGCGTCTTTGTGATACACAAAACTTTAAGTAGCAGGTAAAAGCCGTCCAATTAAAATTTAGGTATCTTCAAGACTAGAGTGAATAGGCTCTTAATAAACTAGTGCGCCTCAACATCAACGATTGCAGCACTGCTTACCATTAGGTTTTTTTTTTTTTTTTTTTTCTGGTAGGGGAATCATCAGAATGACTTCCCCCGCTCTTGGGCGGAGCGGGAGGGCGTGTCAGACTCTTACTGACTAAACCCCTACCCCGTTCCTTCGTTGCCTTCGTTCTGGGGGGGACTCGGTATCAACCGTTAGGAATACCACATGTTCCCCCCAGAGGCTTCGGCCCTACCGGGCCCCTACAGTTTGCTGACATCTCCTTGAGGCGCGCGTGGAACAGAACGCGCCGTTGACGACTGGGCTCGGTCCAGATTATTTCCAGACTGCCGGACAGCGAGCTACCCAGTGCTCGCCGTCCGCGAACCCGCGCCTACGGTGGTCGGAAATCGGGATCGGGATCTCGGCGGCGGCGGCGTGAGGACCGTTCCCTCACGCGCTCGCGGTCAGCAGCCTCCTTCACGAGCATCACTGCTTCGCAGAAGGAGGCGACCGCATGCCAACCCTCCTCGCTCCGGACCATGGCCTGAACCAGGGCCCGGCGCGAGAAGGTCGCCGCTCCCGATAGTCTCCACGAGGACACGGCGGTGCTCCGCCCAAGCGGGGCACACTTCTACCGTGTGCTCCACCGTGTCCTCCGGGCGGTCCACACAGTGGCGACACCCGGGCGTCCTCTCCTGCTTGATTCGATGCAGGAACCTCCCGAACTTACCGTGTCCGGTGAGGACCTGCGTCACACGGAAAGAGAGGACGCCGTGACCTCTTTCCAACCACTCCTCAAAGAGGGGCCTAACCGCCTCAATGACGGCGTGCCCAGCACTGGGTTGCGACAGTCGCAGTCGCCATGGCACCCTAAGATCCCGCCGGAACTCTGTCCGCCATGCCGCGACTTGTCGCGGCAGCGGAGTTTCGCCCCGGCGTTGCATCTCCACGCGCAAATCGTGCATGCGTGCAAGGACTGTTGCCTCCAGATCCCACGGTGGCAGGCCAGCGAGGAGGCTCGCCGCTTCGCGGGAGATCGTGCGGTATCCCCGCACCATCCGGATGGCCATGACCCTCTGGCAAGCGTTCAGCTTGGCCGCCGGTCGCTTACCTAGCGACGGCGCCCAAACCGGCGCCCCGTAAAGGGCCATGGACCGAACGATCCCCGCGTAGAGCCTCCGGCAGGGGGCGTCTGGACCCCCTAGGTTGGGCAGGAGCCGCTTCAGAGCGGCCCCAGACCTGTCCAGTTTGGGGGCCAAACGTCGGAAATGCTCCTCGAAAGTCCACCGGCTGTCGAGGACGAGTCCCAGGTACTTCATCGCCGACCCGACGCCGATGTGGACCCCCCCTACCGTTATTTGGGAACCCGGAGGTGGCGCGTACCGAGGGCCATGAAAGCACATGGCCTCGGACTTGTGCAATGCCACCTTGAGTCCCAGTTGCTGGATCCTCTCCACGACTGTCGCAACCCCGCGTGTCGCTGATTCGGCCGCCGCCTGGTACGACTCTCCCCGCGCCAGGACCAGCGTGTCGTCTGCGTAGCAGACCATGCTGACCCCGTCGGGGAGGTCGCCGCGCAGCACGTAGTCGTATCCGATGTTCCACAGGGGCGGTCCTAGTACCGATCCCTGCGGAACACCGCACGACATCTCTCGCCGTCTCCACTCTCCCTGGTGACCGGGATAGATGATGAACCTATCCGACAGGTAGGCCTCGATCACACGACGGAGGTAGGCGGGCACCTCGTGATACCGAAGTGCCGCCCCGATGCAACTCCAGGGCAGGGAGTTGAAGGCATTGGCGATGTCCAAAGACACCGCCAAGACGACCCTGCCCCGAGACACCGCATCCCCCGTCGTGAGAGCCCTCACGCGCATGATGGCGTCCACCGTGGAACGCCCCCTGCGAAAGCCGAACTGGCCGTCCGAAAGGTCCGGCCCCACCCGCGCAAGATGCCCGACGAGGCGGTCTGCAATTACTCTTTCAAAGAGTTTGCCCACCTCGTCGAGCAGCACAATGGGCCGGTACGCGGACGGAGAGTCCGCGGGGCGCCCCGGCTTCGCAATGAGGACCAGTTTCCCGGTCTTCCAGCGACGGGGAAACTGTCCTCTCTTCATGCATGCGCTAAAGAGCCCTCGCAATCGAGACCCGAGAGCCTCCATGGCCAGGACCCATACCCTGCCGTGCACGCCGTCGGGTCCTGGGGCGGTGTTCTTGAAACTGAGTCTTCGTACCACCGCCCTCATCTCTACCTCGGTCACCTCTGGAGCGTCGTCCTCGTCGTCACTGGTGTGGTCCGCTACGGGTACCGCAGGTGGCGGAGCCATGAGCGGGGGAGAGTGTTCCCCTCGCTCAGGGAACAGATTGGCCACCACACCCTCCACAACTTGGGGCCGGAGACTCTGAGTCAGAGGGGGAGCCCATGGGCGGAGTTTGTCCCGCACCACCTGGTAAGGGCGTCCCCATGGGTCCCTGTTCAGAGTCCCCAGCCACACATTGCGGGCCTCCAACTTGGCCCGCTTTACCTCTGTTCGGAGGGTGCGCCTTGCCGCTCTGTACCCCTCGTAAAGCTCCGCCTCCCTGGCCACCGCATCCGGCGGGCGGGTGCGGCGCCTGCGGAACCTGGCGTACCGGCGCCGCGCGGCGGTGCACGCCTCGCGCAGAGCCGCAATCTCCGGCGACCACCAGTACACCTGGCGCCGAGCACGTCCTGGATGGACTCGGGGCATCGCCTCGTCGCAGATTTGCGACATGGCCTCCTGGAACCACTCTGCCTCAGGGTCAATTTCGACAGGTCTGTCCGGTGCTTGCACCCAGGCCTGTACCCTCGCGGCTTCCAGGAGAGCGTCCCGGTCCATCTGCCTCAGCGCCCACCGCGGACCACACGGGGTCTGCTCCCTGACCGGCGCGGTCGAGATCCGGGCGGAGACGTCAAACTGGATGTACCGGTGGTCGGAATACGTCTCCACCCCCTCCATAACGCGCCAGTCGACGACGCGCGGCGACAGAGCGGGGCTGGCGAACGAGAGGTCCACCACCGACTCACCCCGCATCCGCACGCACGTGGGGACAGAACCCCGGTTTAGGACGACCAGGCCTGTCTCCAGAGCCCAGTCCTCCACCATCCGACCCCGTCGGTTCGTCAGCCGGGAACCCCAAGCCAGATTCCAGGCATTGAAGTCCCCGCAGACGACCACGGGGAGGGATCCGAACCCAGCGACGACGGCATTCAGCTCCATGAGGGAGTTGTGGAGATCAGCGAGATCTCGGTTCGGGGACAGGTAGACGCCTACCACTGCAATGTCCCCGACCCGTGCTGCCACGCAGCCCCGCCTTCTCGTGATGGACTCGAGAGGCGGGGGTACCGGCGGCGGCCGACGAAATTAGGGTCACCGAGCCGCTCAGGTCCTGGACCCAGTCTTCCCTGGGCAGGACAAAGTACGGCTCGGAGACCACGGCGATATTGATCGACCACTGCGCCATGCTCTGGAGCAACAGATCCTGAGCGGGGGCGCAGTGGTTGATGTTCGCCTGGAGGAGACGCAATGGGGCCATCACTGACAGTCCATTACGGTCTCCTCCGGAGCCCCCCTTGAGGGCTCTGCCGCGGCGATGGCGGCAGCAGCGTCAGCCTTGGCTGCGGCGGTGTGGACTTTGGGGTGAGGGCCCCTCCGGACCTTACCCTTGGCTGTGGCGGGGGGGTCGCAGGACCTGCTCCCAGCCCGGTGGTCGGCAGCCTTGCCTGCCGCCGCACATGCGTAGCAGTGCGGCGACGCACGGCATTCGACGGCCCTGTGACCGGGCTGACCGCACTGGAAGCAGCGGTCACTGCGGTCCACCTCCGCGGCGCAACGGGCTCCCGCGTGGTGCCCCACGCGGCAGCGGAAACACCGCAGAGGTCTGGGCTCCAGCACCTTGACTTGGGCTGAAACCCAGCCCACCAAAAGCCTTCGGCCCTCCGCCGTGATGGCCTTGACCGCCGACACGGGGCAGCTCACCGTGACGGCTCGCATACCCGTGCCGTCAAGGCGGATGATGCCCGCCCGCACTTGGTCGGTCGTGCACCCTCCCGCCTCAACGACGGCGGCCACCACTTCCTCCACCTTGACGGAGTCGTCCAGGCCCATGATGCGCATATCGATGCACTTTGTGGGCCTGGACACTCGGGCGTCCTCCTCGTTCACAGACGCCCTGACCTTGTCAGCCAGGGCGTCCGCGGCAGGACCGCTGTCCTCGCCGGGAACCTCCAGCATCCAGGCACCGGTCACGGTGCGCCGCATGCGGAAGCCCTTCGAGGCCCCGTACTCGTCCAGGTGAGGGAGTACCGCCTTTTTGGCCTTCTCCATCACGGCGTCGTACGTCACGCCCCTCTTCTCCGCGCCCGGCTGTAGTGTGATCACTACAGCCGCGGCGCCCGGGGCGCGAAGCCGGTTCGCCACGGCACGCTTCTTGCGCTGCTGCCGCCTTTCCCTCTTTTTGGCGGCCCTGGCCGCCTTGCCCGCCTGCTTCTTGGCGCCGACGACCGACCACTCGGCACCAGCTGGAGAATCGGCAGGCGGGGGCAGCCGAGGCCGCCCGTTTGCCACCACAGCGGCTGGAGCACCCGCTGCATTGGCGGCGGGCGCCGCCCTAGCGGTGGGCGCCGCTTTGCCCTTCGCAGGAGGGGCAAGGGCAGGAGCTGCCCTCCCCTGCTGCTTCGTTACCGGGGCCTGCCTAGCGGTCGCAGCCGCTGCCGTCACGGCCCCACGCCCGGCTTGCCCTGACGGGCCAGCCTTGGGCGCGGCAGCTGCCGTAGGCGCAGCTGCGGCGGCGTACGACGCCGCCAGTCTGCGACCGGAGCCCGCGAGTGGGGGACGCAGCACCATCCCCTCCAGCAGGGACAATTGCCGCTGGAACTGCTTACCATTAGGTGGGATTGCAATCAAGCACTAGTTTATGTTATATAAAAAAAGCATTAACTACGAGTAACATGAAACTGAAATCCTACTGGTCAAGTAGAATTTTATGTTTCTCATCATCTTCCTGGTCTTGTCCCGTTTTATTTAGGATCAGCGAAACATGTTTTTTTCTTCCATTCTATCCTGTCACTCGTCACGCTATCGCTAACTCCCTTTTCATTTCAATATCACTTCTCACACAATCCATCCATCTTTTATTTGGGCTCCCTCTCCCTCTCCATCCATCCACATGCAATGTTTCTAACAGGCAGTAAAGAAGTACTCTTTGACTAAAATTACAAAATCGATTCTAAAAACTTATTATACTCGTATGTAGCTGTGCTATTCTGGAGTGATATTAATTATTTTTTTAACATCTGGTTTTCAGGTGAAGCCGACTGGAAAACTTATAAAATAAATGCAAAGTGCGAGTGACAGGATAGAATGGAATCAAAAAGATGCTACGCCGACGCCAAAGGGTTTGGAATAAGGGTTAGTATGATAATGATATACCTACCACTAGTATCGCAAAACAGAAGTCTATGGCTATTATTCAAAATATGAAGATAGAGAAATAGAGAGTACACCAGTGAAGCGGTAAGTCCCCTCTTTGGGGAATGCTGGAGCGGCAACACGGCGAACTCAACTTCCGTATTACGTACATAGGTCCACGTCGGACACGGCAAGTTCGAGAGGTTCCTGTATCGAATTCAGGCGGAAAAATCGCCCAGGTGTCTCCATTGTGATGATCTTTAGATGCTACCGGCGGCAATGACCTCTTGCGCCGAGCCCTGATTCAGTCTATGGTCCGGAGTGAGGAGGAGTGGCAGGCGGTCGTCTCCTTCTGCGAAACAGTAATGCTAGCGAAGGAGGAGGCCACAAGCGTGAGGGAACCAACGACCTCGCACCCCAGCCACCGTGATCCCAACCCTGACTACCAGCCACGGTAGACGCGGGCTTGCGGACCTAGCCCTGTTGTTAACTGCGCGTAGGGATCCGCGCTTCGAAGTGAGAAATGTACGGTATCGTAGGGGCCCAGCAGGGTCGATGCCCGCTAACCCTAGCTAGCGGGCATCCTATGGTCCTCACCGTGGGGAATTTCTGAAAAGGAAACCCGTAGTTCTAGGGACAACCGAAAGACACAGGTGTGGTCATACTCAGTAAAAGTCTGACACGCCCTCCCGCTCCACCCAGCAGATGTCATTTGATGATTAAGCTGTACACATACCTTTCCGGCCGATAAAAAACCTACGTCAGCATGTCTGTTTTTGTTATACACAAAGCTTTAAGTTATGTGTGTTAGTTATTATCTACGAGTACAAGATAAAAAAATTACCTAACATGAGAATGAAATCCAATTGGTCAAATAGAAGTTTTTGTTTCTATTACACTCTCTTTCACTAAAATTACGAAACCGATTCTAAAAAGTTATGCTATTCTTGAGTGCCATTAATATTTTTCTTATCATCAGTTTTCAGGTGAAGAAGATTACATATGTGAAACAAATACAATGTTTGGAAACAAAAAGATACTGCGCCGACCCCAAAGACATTGGAATACGAGTAAGTATGATACCACCAGTAATGAGTAGAATTAGTAATTGAGCAGTTGTGGCCTAGTTGTAACGTACCCAACTTATGAATTGTAGGTCGCGGGCTCAAACCCAGCCAGACGCCTTACTTTATGTATTTTATTGTATCACCACTGCTCTCAAAAAGGGTGATGGAAAACAACGTGAGGAAACCGGCAGAAAATGTCTTACAATTAAAAATTTGAATACTTGTGACTCCACCAACCCGCACTAGGCAACGGCCCGTTCTCTCTCCTAGAAAGGAGGCCTGAGTTCCAGCTTTGGGAACATTGTAAGGCTGATGCTATGTTATACCACCAGTGTCTCAAGACAAAAGTCTATGACTATGAATCAAAACATAAGGGCAAAGTGACAGAGAGTCCACCTGTACGCACCACACACACGTTTATTTGTATCTGATTGAAATTCACCCGACAGGATTAAAATTATTTATCTAATAGTTTTTCTATTCGCTCCTTACCTTAAAAAATATTTTTAAGTTAATGGTAACTAATAATATACCCTAAGTAGATGAATAAGCTAGTTTAGTGATTATGAGGAAAAATTGTCGAGATTAATTTATACGCTTATACGCTGAATTCGTTTTGAATTGGGACACCGTCACAAACTTTTCAACTAATTAGTTTAACCGAAGTAGCCTTTGTAAATCACCCCATTGGTTACGGGTAGTTATTTGAACCCTTATCAAAGTGGGATCCCGTATGGAAACCACATTCTCAACAGTTCGGTCTGTGTTGACATTACCCACAGTCTAATTGCTTAACACAAACCAAATTATAGTTTGAAAATGAAAAATTAAAGCTGTCTCGTAATGAAACTTGCTCCATGCAGCATTTTAAAGAGGTCCATATAATAAGATAGAAAGCGCGGACTTCTTATTTTTTTTTTGATATGTGTCATAAGTTGTCTAACTTATCATATAATCATTTCAGCCAAAAGACATCCACTGCTGCCTGCCCCAAGCGCGCGTTGCCACAACAACCGATCGTCTGCATCTCGTAACCATCGGATTTCGCGACCCTCATCAGATCATTGGTTCACCCTCTCAAGAAAATCAAGGTTAGTGATATAGCCCAAAGAATCGCTAAACTTAAATGGCATTGGGTCCCTACCACATTGCTCGTAGAACAGATGGTTGCCTAAGTATTTTGAACAAATAGTCTTGGGAAAGAAATTACGAAGTACTGGAAACCTAGCCAAGTTACCACCGTTTCGTGTAGAATCCCTTTTGAGCAATCAGTAACGCTTGACATACCTCAGTGATTTAAAAAGACGATAAGATGATAATTACGTTAGCGCTTATCAAAATTGTAACTTGGCTACGAATTTTCTATTTGTTTGTTCTGACCACGTGACTTAACGTTGAGAACTGACGTTTACGATTGTAGATTGTCAACTTGGCTAAGTGTCATGGTGGACAGAATTCCGCCGGGATCTCAAGGTGGAATGGCGACTGTGACTGTCACAACCCAGTGCAGGGCACGCCATCATCATGGCGGTAAACCCTCTCTTTAAGGAGTGACTGGAACGACAACATAGCGTTCTCACCTTACGCATGACAAAGGTCCTCATCGGTCATGGGAAATTTAGGAGGATTCTTGCGGAAGTAACGCCCGGGTGTCACGATTGGCGGCAGTGACCTCTCGCGCCGGGACCTGGTACAGGCCATGCTCCGGAGCGAGGAGGAGTGGCAGGCGGTCGCATCCTTCTGCGAAACAGTAATGCTAGCGAAAGAGGCGCCCCCCGCACGCGAGAAGGCATACCCGTCACGTCCCCACCGCCGGGAATCTGATCCCGATTTCTAGCCGTAGTAGTAGTAGGCGCGAGTTTGCGGTCGGCAATCAATGGGTAGCTCGCTGTCCGGACGTCCGGTAACAGTCCGGACCAAGCCCATGTCATTGATGGCGCGTATTGTCCCATGCGCGCCTCAAAAAAATGTCAGCAAACTGTAGGGTCTCGACAGGGTCGAAGCCTTCTGAGGTCTGTGTTGAGGAAAGAGAACGCCGGGACCCCGGAATTAGGGCAAAGAAGGAACAGCAGAAGTCTGACTCGCCGTCCCACTCCGCCCAGAGCGGCAGAAGTCATTTCGATGATTCCGCATATTTAAAAAAAAACAGCAGGCTTAACCAATAAGCCTGTTGAGGTTTTTCTTTCTTCCTTAGTTGGGCCGTTAATATAATTCCGTGATCAAAATGTCAATCAGTATTTGTAGATACATGTATTAAAGGGCAATTTGCAAGTCAGTGGTGGGTTGTATGAAGTTAAAAATACTTTTGCGACTATAAAACGTAACTAGTTACATA
This sequence comes from Mythimna separata, assembly GCA_030763345.1. Classification (NCBI taxonomy): domain Eukaryota; kingdom Metazoa; phylum Arthropoda; class Insecta; order Lepidoptera; family Noctuidae; genus Mythimna; species Mythimna separata. The sequence continues at coordinate 10,120,620 of CM061167.1, read as the reverse complement.
ATTATAACCATAAAAATCATCAATACATCCCTCTTAGTTCATATAAGTCGAGGAACGATTTTTTCACCTTAATACGAATACTTTAATTAAATATTGTAATGGACTTCAGTGGTATTCTAGAAAGGTCAATATAACAAAAAGCGCGTACTTCTTATTTTTTGGCACAATTAGTATTATAAGATTTCTAAATCATCATCTTAATAATTTCAGCAGGAAGACGTCCACTGCTGCCTCTCCTAAGCTTAGCCACAACGACCGATCCTGTGCCTCCCGCATCCATCGGATTCCTGGGACCGGCACCAGTTCATCGATCCACCGTGTGGGACGCCTTCCAACGCTGCGTCTCCCAGTACGTGGTTACCATCCTAAAACTTTTTGTTCCGCAAGAGAACCAACCTTACTGACATAGCCCAAAAAATCTTTACACTTAAGTAGCAGTGGGTAGGGCACATTGCTCGAAGAACAGATGGTTGCCTAAGTACTTTGAACAAAGGAGACGTTCCAGAAATGTATGGACCTTGGGCCAGCACTATGAACACTATACGTAAATATCGCTATACAGTTACCATTTTTAGAGTTCTGTACCTAAATGAAAAAATGAAGTCCTTATCTCTGTCTGTCAATACCCTTTATCTTGAGAACGCGTAGAACACCAGTATATAGTTGAAATTAAAACCATAATTATACTCAAATCTGTAGTCTCTTGAAGCTGTGCAAAAATAATTTACAATGTACATTTCGACACTCGCAAGGAAATCAAAATTTGTAGGGTACTTCCCTTCGACCTAGAATCCTGAAATTTGATGAAACGCAAGGTCACCTGACATGAATACCAGAAAAGTCTGAAAACTGAAAATTTATAGTTACGTCACAAGAAAACGAAAATTGGGATTCTGATCCTATTTTTCTTCCTTAGTTGAGCAAAAGCCTAATAGGAGCTCGTGGCAAGATAATAACAGCCGCACGGTTCAATCTTAAGGTTAAGCAACGCTTAGGTTGGTCTGTGGATGGGTGACGATCTTAACATACCGAGTTTCCTCCGTGCCTCGGAAAGCACGTTAAACCGTAGGTTCCGGTTGTCATTTGTAGATCTTTGGCAGTCGTTACGGATAGTCAAAAGCCAGTAAATCTAACTCCAGTCTTGCCATGAAGTACCGTGCTACCCCAGTTAATAGGTTGTGAAGGTCTGGGCCCTATCCAATAAAGCTGACAATCCGACAAGTCTGACATATGTCAAAAAGTGACAACTCGACAATTTTTCTGTTTAATAAAACTTACAGGCGACAAAATTGTCATGGTGGAAAATTCACAAATATGTCGGACTCTTTTTTTTCTTGACATTTTTCTGTTTTATAAAACTTTATATGTGACAGCTGACAGGTGACAATTTGTCGTGAAAAACTTGTCAAATCTGCTTTATTAAACAGAAAATTGTCGTGACATGTTGACATATTTGTTGAATTGTCCGACAATTCTGACAGGCGCGTTACCCTCTGTCGCGAAATCATATCGACGGGTTCCGGGCTAATTGTATGAAGCGACACTCTGAGCGATATAGACTTTTATACATATTTGGAATCAGCAAATTTTTCTGCGTCATTTGAGCTGGGTTTGGTGACTTTCGGAGCACTTTTTTGTCGCTTAATACAACCGCCGTAAATAAGGTCCAAAATGGTAAGTTTTCTGTGCATTTCCATCTTACACGCGATCATAACACAATCGAAGTTGCACTAGTGATTGTTTTATTCTTGTACTTTGATAATATCTTTTTCAATTTTAACCTCATCCAGCTTCATAAAACAAAATTCTTTGCAAATATATTATGTCAAAAGTCGACATAATTGTCACGACAATCCGACAATATTGTCACCGACAATTGTCAGAAATATTGTGACTGTGGTTTTTTGATATGTCGAGTTTTATTAAACATGTTTTTACAATAAAAATATGTCAAGATTTCACTTGTCGATTTTTGACATATTTGTCACGTTTATTAAACAGCTTAAGCGCGACAATTCTACAATTTTGTCATTTTTTGACATATATGTCGGATTGTCAGCTTTATTGGATAGGGCCCTGGTAGTCAGCCGCTCTTCGTAAAATAGTGGTATTCAGCTAAATCCGGCTTGACTAGAAACCGACTTCAATATAGTTGGAAAAGGCTAGGTATAAGATGAGTTGAGCAAAAGCCTCCCATTTCTCCTTCCAAACCTCTTGGTCATGCACAATATCCAGCCAAACACTTCTCTAGAATACAAATTAAGCCGTATTCTAGAGAGGTCAATATAATAAAAAGCGTAGACTTCTTATTCTTTGGCATAGTAAGTATAATAAATTGCCTAACTCATCATCCTTATCATTTCAGCCGAAAGACATCCACTGTTTGATCGTCGCTGGCCGCCACAACGACCAAACCTGTGCATCCCACATTCATCGGATTCCCGCGACCCTCACCAGGTCATCGGTTCACCTTGTGGGAAGCCTTCTGATGCTGCGTCGTCCGATAAGTGATCAGCGGTACTCCTAGACACGGCTCGTATTGCTAGGAGGTTCCTTTCTCTGGAGCCCTGACCGCCGGTAGCTTGAATACAATTTTTATATATAATTTTTATACGTTTATTGAAATATTTAATAAAATTATGTACATATTTATAGTGAATAAAAATAATAATAATAATAACTTATCTGTTTATATCATACTATGGCTACGTTCAAAGATCTAAAACCTCTTCATTCAGTTGTTTCCTTCATTAAGAGCAATTTAAAGATCGTGTATTAATATAATACACGATCTTCTTCAAAAATTTTTAAGAGACGTTCGAGTTTGTGCCGTAAAAGCACTTACCTAAGTATAAAAATAAAATTCTATAAACGTATAAAAGTATAAAATTCGACTCAAATATGGCATCGCGTTCGAGATTACTTATACTACAGGGTGTAACCAAACCATAGCGCGATTCAGGATTACCCCTTAAAAGTACAACGCCATCTAGTTATAAATGTTGAACTAAAAAAGATATCGTTGTATTTTCATTTCAGTCAATTTTTCTCGAATAAATGACCAGTTTCGGTTTGATTTAATTATATTTATGTTATAAAATTATAATATTTTATGATATAAAATTACGAGTACTAACACCAATCTTAACACAGTTATTATCGTATTTTTTTAATATAGATTATTTATGTTGTTTCATAGATACTTTATATCTAGTTTTTTCTGTATTTTGTGTTCTGAACCTATCGGTCAAGAACGAGTCTAAAAATAAGCCTTTTTAATATCATGACGGTGAAATTAATTCTGTCTATCTATTACTCTTTAAAGATTAAATTACTGGAGCTGAAGGAGGCGGCCGCCTGCCATTTTTCCTGGCTCTAGACCATGGCCTTGAACAGGGCATGGCGCGAGAAGTCGTAGCTCCACCTCGTTTTTCGGGAAATCAACACAAGGGTGATACTCGAGCGTTTCTGATGCAAGAATCCGGTGGAGAAACCTCCCGAACTTAACATATCCGGTGAGGACCAGCGTCATGCGGAAGGTGGGGACGCCGTGACCTCATTAATTTTTTTTTTCATTTCATCATTCTAGCGGGTTGAACGACATTGGTCAAGTCGGAAATTCGTCAAATCGGCAATTCGTCAAATTAGATATTGGTCAAAGCTGTAGTTTGTCAAATCCTCTATTCGTCCAATTATGAAATTTGTCAAATACGCTATTAGTCAAGTCCATGTAACTCAATGAAAACATGCGTTTTGAATTCACGGTTGTTAACAAACAAACGTCGTGTTACCTTTACAACCACTCCTCAAAGAGAGGACTTGCCGTCATGATGATGGCGTGCCCAACAAAGGGTTGCGACAGTCGCAGTCACCATTCCATCATGAGATCCTGCCGGAACTCTGTCCGCCATGCCGTAATTTGACGCGGCAGCGGACTTTTCGTGCAAGGACTGTTGCCTCCAGATCCAAAGGTAGCAAGGAGGCTCGCCGCTTCGCGGGACACCGTGCGGTATCCCTGCACCATCCATATGGCCATGACTCTCTGGCAGGTATTCAGCTTGGACGCCGATCGCTTAAGTAGCGACGGCACTCATACTGGCGCCCAGTAAAGGGTCATGGACCGAACGATCCTTGCGTAGAGCCTCCAGCAGAAAGCTTATGGATCCCCTAGGTTGGGTAAGAACCAATGTATGGCAGCCCCGGTCCACTCCAGTTTAGGGACCAGACGTCGGAAGTGCTCCTCGAAGATCCACCGGCTGCTTTAATTTTTTTTGCGTATTTGGCAAATTTCATAACTGAACAAATATACGATTTAACAAACTACAGCTTTGACCAATATCTAATTTGACGAATTGGCAATTTGACGAATTTCCAACTTGACCAATGTCGTTCAACCCGAGTCATCATCATCATCATCTTCCTGCCTGTGTTCCGTTTTATTTGGAGTCGGCACAATACATTTTAGTCTTCCATTCTATCTTGTCACTGGTCACTATTTTCCATATCACTGCCTTTTTTTCCATATCACTTCTCACACAATCCATCCATCTTTTCTTTGGCCTCCCTCTCCCTCTGCATCCATTCACATGTAAACTCAAAACTCTTTTTGTAACATGCGTTTCATCCCTCCTCTTTTCATGACCATACCAAGACAAACTATTCCCTTTCAACTTATCAGCAACTGGTGCCACTTTCAAACTTCTCAATCAATCAATATACTCAAATAAATTAATAATACTACGAATACTTTAATTGAATATTGTAATGTTGCTCCATGCAGCATGGGCTTAAGTTGTATTCTAGAAAGATCCCTAAAATAAAAAGCGTAGACTTCTTTTTCTTTTGGCAAAATTAGTAGAATAAGTTGTCTAGTTTTTTTTTTATTATTAGGTAGGCTTGCGCTTGACCACATTTCACCTGATGGTAAGCGATCATGTGGTCAAGTTCATCATCATAATCATTTCAGCCGAAAGACGTTCATTGCTGGATCGGTGCCGGTCGTTATAACGACCAATCCTGTGCATCCCGTAACCATCGGATTCCTGCGACCCTCATCAGGTCATCTGTTCACCTTGTGCAAGGCTATCAGACGGAAGAAAAAAAGGCTCAGTACTTACGGCCTCCCGCCGTAAGTACTGAGCCTTTTTTTCTTCCTTAGTTTCGCTGAGGAGGCTTTTGCCTCCCGTTTCTCCTTCCAAACCTCTTGTTCATGCACAATATCCAGCCAAACACCTCTCTAGAATACAACTTAAGCCGTATTCTAGAGAGGTTCATATAATAAAAGGTGCAAATTTCTTATTTTTAGCTAGATAATAACAGCCGCACGAGTCGATCTTCAAGGTTAACCAACGCATGCCCAGGTTAGTCTGGGGATTGGTGACGCTCTTAATATACCGAGTTTCCTCCGTGCGTCGCAAAGCACGATAAGCCGTAGGTCCCGGCTGTCTTTCTTTGGCAGTTGTTACGGATAGTCAGAAGCCAGTAAATCTGACTCCAGTCTAGCCATGAAGTACCGTATAACCCAAGTTAATGGGTTTTGGACTGGATGCCGACCCCAATATAGTTGGGAAAAGGCTAAGCAGATGATGAATCTTATTTTTTGGCATAATAAGTATAATAAGTTGCCTAATCATCTTAATCATTTCAGCTGAAAGACGTCCACTGGTTGATCGGTGTTGGCCGCCACAACGACCGATCCTGTGCATCCCGCATCCATCAGATTCCCGCAACCTTCACCAGGTCATCGGTTCACCTTGTGCAAGGCTATCCGACGCTGCGTCTTTAGGTAGGTAGTGGCCACCCCAGAACCTTTCGTTACGCAAGAAAACCAAGGTTAGTGACATAGCCCGAAGAAACGCTAAACTTAAGTGGCAGTTTGTAGGGCAAATTGCTCATTAGATATTTGGTTGCCTGTACTTAAAAAAAGAAAAATTCCTTGACTGTGGTTTAGGAAAGAAATTACAAAGTACTAGCGTTTTTAGGGTTCCGTACCTCAAAGGGAAAAAACCGAACCTTTGAAGGATCACTTGGTTGTCCGACTGTCTGTCTGTCAAAACCCTTTATCTCGGGAACACGTGGAGGTATCGAGTTAAAACCAAACTTGTAAGTTAAGGATAAAAAAGGTACAGCCGTTTATATCGCAAAAAATGTACATTTTGACACTCTAAGGACTGAAAATTCATAGGGTATTTCCCGTTGACCCAGAATCCTGAAATTTGCCATAAAGCAAGGTCTTATAGCACAAATAGTTTTCATAGGTTTTTTTTAGGAATCGTTATCATTACAATGACTTCTCCCGCTCTTGGGCGGAGTGGGACGGCGTATCAGACTCTTACTGACTAAGCCCCATCCCGTTTCTTCGTCGCCTTCGATCTTGGGACACGGGTTTACCTATCGGAATATCCATGTCCTCAGAGCCTTCGGCCCTACCGGTACAGTTTGCTGACATCTCTTTGAGGCGCGGGTGGAACAGAACGTGCCTGCGTTGACGACTTGGCTCAGTCCGGGTTATTACCAGACTGCCGAACGGCGAGCTACCCAGTGGTCGCCGTCCACAGGCCCTACGGTGGTCGAAAACTGGGATCGGGATCTCGGCGGCGGCGGCGTGAGGGCCGTTCCCTAGCGCGCTCGCGGTCAGTAGCCTCCTTTGCTAGTATTACTGCTTCGAAGAAAGAGGCGACCGCCCGCCACCTTGCTCCCGAGCATGGCCTATACCAGGGCCCGGCGTGAGAGGTCGCCACCACCGTTAGCCTCCACGAGGACACCGCGATCCTCCGCCCAAGCGAGGCACACCTCTACCATGTGCTCTTCCGTGTCCTCCGGGCGGTCTACACAGTGGTGACACCTGGGCGTCCTTTCCTTTTTGATCCGATGCAGAAACCTCCCAAACTTACCGTGCCTGGTGAGGACCTGCGTCATACGGAACGTGAGGACGTCGTGACCTCTTTCCAACTACTTCTCAACGAGGGGACTTACCGCTGCAATGACGGCGTGCCCAGCACTGGGTTGCGACAGTCACAGCCACCATGCCACCCTGAGATCCCGCCGAAACTCTGTTCGCCATGCCGTGACTTGTCGCGGTAGCGGAGTTTCGCCCCGGTGGCAGCGTTGCATCTCTACACGAAATCGTGAATGCGTGCAAGGACTTTTGCCTCCAGCCACCGTGGCAGGCCAGCAAGGAGGCTCGAGTTGATATGGAACCCTCAATGTGCGAGTCCGACTTGCACTTGCGCGATTTTTTCTTCCTTAGTTGGCAAAAGCCTCCCGTTCTCCTTCCATATCTGGTCTTGCAGAGTACTCGTATACAGCCAAACACCCGTAAACGTAATCCGGTGATCAAAATGTTAATTTCATAAAATCAGTATTTTTAGAATCACGTATTAATACGAATACTTTAATTAAATAATGTCACAAACCATGCCATGCGACTTAAGTTGTATTCTGGAGAGGTTCTTATAATAAAAAGCGGAAACTTCTTATTTTTGATATAATTAGTATAATAAGTTGTCTAACTAATCAACTTAATCATTTCAGCCGAAAGACGTCCACTGCCGGATAGTTACTGATCGCCACAACGGCCGATCTTTCGCATCCCGCATCCATCGGATTCCCACGACCCTCACCAAGTCATCGGTTCACCTTGTGGGAGGCCGTAAGTACTGTTACTATTTTTTTTCCTTAGTTGAGCAAAAACCTCCCATTTCTCCTTCCAAACCTCTTGGTCATGCACAATATCCAGCCAAACACCTCTCTAGAATACAACTTAAGCCGTATTCTAGAGAGGTCCATATAATAAAAAGCGCAGACTGTTTATTTTTTGTCAAAGTAAATATTATAAGTTGCCTGACTCATCTTCTTAATCATTTCAGCCGAAAGACGTCCACTACTGGAACGTTGCTGGCCCCCACAACGACCGATCCTGAGCATCCCGCATCCATCGGATTCCCGCGACCCTCAGTCCACCTTGTCGGAGGCCTTCCGACGCTGCGTAGCCCGATAAGTGATAAGCGGTACTCCTAGACACGGCTTGTTTTGTTAGGAGGACTCCTTCTCAAGAGTTCTGACTAGCTTGGATACTGTTTTTTATATTTTTAAATGTATTTTTATACGTTTAATGAAATGTTTAAAAAAATAATGTACAAATTTATAGAGAATAAAGACAATGATAATAACAACTTATTTGTTTACGTCATACTATTCATATAACGGCTACGTTCAAAGATCTAAAACCTCTTCATTCAGTTGTTTCCTTCATTAAGAGCAATCTAAAGACCGTGTATTAATATAATACACGATCTTCTTCAAAAATTTTTAAGAGACGTTCGAGTTTGTGCCGTAAAAGCACTTACCTAAGTATAAAAATAAAATTCTATAAACGTATAAAAGTATAAAATTCGACTCAAATATGGCATCGCGTTCGAGATTACTTATACTACAGCGTGTAACCAAACCATAGCGCGATTCAGGATTACCCCTTAAAAGTACAACGCCATCTAGTTAAAAATGTTGAACTAAAATAATATCACTTCATTTTACATTTCAGTCAATTTTTCTCGAATAAATGACCAGTTTCGATTTGAATTAATTATATTTAGTTTTATATGTTATTTAATGCATTTTTCAGTGATGTTTTATGTTTTAAAATTACGAATAGTAACACCAATCTTTATACAGTTATTATCGTAGGTTTATCGTAATATAGATTATTTTTATGTTGTTTCATAGATACTTTATACCTAGTTTTTTCTGTATTTTGCGTTCTGAACCCATCGGTCAAGAACGAGTCTAAAAATAAGCCTTTTTTAATATTATGACGGTGAAATTAATTCTGTCTGTTTATTACTTTTTAAAGATTAAACTACTGGAGCTGGAGGTGGCGGCCGCCTGCCATTTTTCCTGACTCCAGACCATGGCCTTGAACAGAGCATGGCGCGGGAGGTCGTAGCTCCACCTTGTTCTTCGGGCAATCAAGACATGGGTGGCACTGTGGAATCCGGTGGAGAAACTTCTTGAACCTACCATGTCCGGTGAGGACCTGCGTCATACGGAAGGTGAGGACGCCGTGACATCATTCTAGCGGGTTGAACGAGATTGGTCAAGTCTGAAATTCGTCAAATCGGCATTTCGTTTTTTTTTAAGATATTGGTCAAAGCTGTCGTTTGTCAAATCGTATATTTGTCCAATTATGAAATTTTCCAAATATGCTATTGGTCAAGTCAATAAAAACATGCGTTTTGAATTCACGGTTGAACGCCGTGTTATCTTTCTAGCCACTCGTCAAAGAGAGGACTTACCGCCATGACGATGGCATGGCCAGCACTGTGTTGCGACAGTTGCAGTCACCATTCCACCATGAGATCCCGACGGACTTTCACCCCGACGTTGCATCTCCATGCGCAAATCGTGCAAGCGTGCAAGGACTGTTGCCTCCAGATCCCAAGGTGGTAGGCCAGCAAGGAGGCTCGCCGATTCGGCCTTATAATATTCCCATTATTGCTGGGACTCAGGCCTCTAGGAGAGGAAATGGGCCATAATCCACCACACGGACCCAGTGCGGATTGGCGTATGTCACATGTCTTCGAATTTTTGGTTCTAGGACATGCCGGTTACCTCACGATGTTTTCCTTTACCGTTTTGAGAGCAGTGGTGATGAAATAAATTACACAAAGTAATGCGCCTGACTGGCTTTGAACCCGTGACCTATAACTTGCAAGTCGTGACAGTTGCCACTGAGCCACCATTATTGCTCCCAGTTAATAATAATTTAATTGTTTTGTTGTTTTAATTGTTTTTGAACGATAAAAACTGTTCTATTCCGACTTCTAATTATATGGTTAAGGGCCTGTTTCACCACCTATGATTAAGTTTCGAGTATCTTACTTGACAGATAATTTCATACGAATTCTGTCACATTTTTGAATTTATTCAGTGAGTAGTGCCTACTCGGACATTGTGAAACAGGCCCTAAGAATAATTTAAAAATGTCAATTTTAAATCAATTGACTTTTGAATGATACTATTTGACTACATAATAATGAATATACTGGGCATTATTTAATATATCTTTGACTATAATATTTTTATACTTAGGGCCTGTTTCACAATGTCCGAGTAGGCACTACTCACTGAATAAATTCTTAATCATAGACCTATTACCCCTACTTAAAGTAAGGGCCTATTTCACCACCTGTGGTGAAATAGGCCCTTACTTATAATATCTTGACATCAATTATTATTAATTATTTTGTAATGTAATTTGAAATGACTCTATGTAAATGCAATTGAATGGTTTTTTTTTTTAATTTATACACCTACAAAAGTACGACGTTAATAGCAAAACATGGACGCTCACTCATACTATTTATTTTAAACTTTGCATGTCTGATTAATCAGTTTATGAAAACGTATGTTTGACAAATAAATTATCTTTCTTTCTTTCTTTCAAATTTGTCGAGGACAAGTCAGGTACTTCATCGACGACCCAACGCCGTTATGAACAGCTGATGAGGGCCATGAAAACACATGGCCTCGGACCTATTCAGTGCCATCTCGAGTCCCAACTGCTGGAACTTCTCCATGACTGTTGCAACCCTGCTTGCTGCCACGACAGGGGTATCCACCGCTTTAACGGGAGGCGTTTCTTCAAAAAAGCAAAGCCCTCAAAAGTATAGAGACAAGCAATCTCCGCCACGCTGACAACGTGTGAACACAGTTGGTGGGGCGGGAGCACTAATAAGTTTATATATGTTATGGAATTAGACCCCCCTAGGTGTAGCTACATCTAGGAAATATGACGTCACAGAATCCTGCATCGCGCAAGTAAAGTTCTACATGTTCTGATACAACAGCCCGAAATCATCTATCGGGCAGTAGCCCACCGGATATAACACCTCGTCCGGTCGGAGGATCCTCCCTTTTCAACGAAGGTATGTGGGACTTTACTCTCTATCTCACCTGCCTCTAAACTGGTGACCCTCGACAAAAAACCGTTAGCGGAGCCTTCGTGCAGCAACCACATCGTGACGTCATCATCACTTCTTCAAGCTTTCGAGCAGCGAGCCACGCAGCCAGCACGGCACTGAGGGTATCATGACCACCAGCATGCCTACTTGGTCATATCTAGTCATCACTTTCAGCCTGATCATCGACCTTGGCACAACGCACCTTCGGCCAGACACATGAAGAGCTATGAAGAACCTCTCTTGGTCGACGCCAGCGGTCAAACCCTACATAGCACAGTCTGGCTCCGATTCACTGGAGCCAGCTGCATAACTTCGACCCACCGAAACCTGCAGCATCATCCCGACTCACTGGGGCATCATCATCCCGACTCACTGGGGTAGCACTACCCTGACTCACTGGGGCATCATCGCAGACATTTTCGACTCACCGAGAACTATGTGATTTCCGGTTCCGACTCACTGGAGCCAGCAGCATTACACCGACTCACTGGAGACTGCAGCATCATCCCGACTCACTGGGGTATCACCGCAGACAGTTCCGACTCACCGAGAACTTTGCAGATACCGGTTCCAACTCACTGGAGCCAGTAGCATTACTCCGACTCACTGGAGCCTGCAGCGTCATCCCGACTCACAGGGATAACACCATCCCGACTCACTAGGGCATTACCGCAGCACAAAATTCAGACAGCAACTCACTTTGAACTATGTGGTATTGGATTCCAACCCACTAGAACCAACCTACAGCTGCCCTCGCACGCATCATAAGAAGCATTAAGGGACTATCGATCTCCGATCTCCGGAGAGGAGTCATGTAGCGACATCTTTTACATATGACGTAACAGAATCCTGCATCACGCAAGTAAAGTTCTCAGCGCGATTTGAATAGATACAACCGCCCGAAATCATCTATCGGGCAGTACACCACCGAACCACCACATCCGGTCGGAGGATCCTTCTTTTTCAACGGATTTATGTGGGACTTTACTCTCTGTCCACCTACCTCTAAATAGGACCCTCTATTTGGTAAGATGTAGGTACAGAAAATATGAGTAGCGGTGCCCGCCCACGTCCGATAATTCGACCGATTTTTTGTAGTTGAAAAATGGTACACACTAATAGCAATAGTACAACGCACACGTCCTACAAAAAGTCGGTCAGAATTTAATATAGGATTATAATTTATTCCGATATATAATCGGTCCTACAAAACGCTTGACGTGGGCGGGCAGCGTTAAGCAAGTAGATAAGTACACGTCTGCCTTACCTTTCGTAGAATACAAGCGTGATGATATTATTATGTTATAATATACGAAGGAAATCTTATCCCGATAGGTATTCCCTAGACTTGCCGATCTATATTTGGGTTGGCTTTCAGTCTAACAAGATTCGGCTAAATACGAGTATCAATATTTTTATACGCAGCGAATTTCATGTGACCCCTTTATTGGACAGTTCGATATTGTTACTTATATGTCAGACTTACAGGCGTCTTGGTTCCCACAAAATTGTGATGAATATTGCTTTAATTTGGGACTATAGGCAGGAGAACATGATTACAGCTTTCAGTTATTACCTAAGGGCATAACCAAAAACAATGTAAGTAGAGCATCAATGATCAAGACACATTTCCATGATGATAATAATGTTTTATGGAGAGGGAGGACATGTATCATCAGCGCATTAGCTATATCGGCCTTGTAATATTCCCACTGTTGGGACTCAGGCCTCCTCTCTAACAGAGAGAATGGGCCGTAATCAACCACACGGGCCCAGGGACTTCGAATTTTTATTTCTAGGACATACCAGTTTTGTCACGATGTTCTCTTTCATCTTTTTAAAAGCAGCGATGATAAATAATTTATGCAAAGTAATGTGCTTGGCTGTGTTTGAACCTGCGACCTATAACTTGTAAGTCTGCGCAGTTACCATTGGGGTATTCCGGCTCAAATATGGACAAATGGCAACAAAATTGGGCTAAACGCAAACAATCAGCTTCAAAAATGATTTGTTATTTTTAAAACTCTTGAATTTATCCCAATTTATGCTCGTCTTTCTGTTAATGAATAGAGAAAGATAAGCTTTCTTAGGGCTGCCAAAAAAATGTGATGGTCATTAAACACTACCTGTCAATAATTTTGTATAAAACATTGCTCCTGTTTTTCAGGTGATAGACAACCACTGCTGGAAATAAGCCAGAGTGTCTCGCATCTAGGATTTCTGCGACCCTCACGACGTCGTTGGTTCACCTTGGGCCTTGGGGGAGGCCTTTTAAAGCTGCGTCTTCCAGTACGCGGTTGTAACTTGAGTTAACCTTTTGGCCCTATCGACAGAACAGATGTTCCGTGAGCAATGTACCCAGCCTGCCCATTGCCACTTCAGGCTGATTTTAGTCTTACGCCGACGGCACACGTACCGTCAGCGCTGTCAGAATAACGCGTAGCTATCAGCGCGCACAGTGGTCAGCGCTGATAGCTACGCGGCCGTACGCGTCGCGCGTCGGCCTCGCGTAGCGTTCAGTGAGCGTTCTTGTGTCGAGCGGAGCGGACGTCGTCAGCGCATTTTGGTCGTCGTCTGTACAGTAAGGCGGTCAGAGTACAATACTAAAACGAGCCACGCTGAGCCTCAGCGCTGACAAACTACGCGGTGAGCTATGAGCGCTGACGGTGAGCGTGAAACTAAAATCAGCTTCAATTTGGCGATTCTTCAGGTTATGTCGGTAACCCAAGGCAATAGAGAGTGCTATGCTCGAGGTTTTCTTGGGTTATCGTTATTGCAGTCAAGCGCTAGTATATGTTATGAAAAAAAATCGAATCAGGAATAAAAATATCCGCAAAAAAACCATGGTTTTTGCTACATAATATAATATTCCACAACTCGCACATAACGTCATCTAAGCTCAAATTAAGCCGAGCTTGTACTATGGGTACTAGATAACTGATAAACATACTAATATAATTATTTCTAAATACATACATATTATTGATAAATTACACCCAGACACAGAAAGGTAGGCAGACGCTCCTCGTAAATACTGGTATACAGCTAAATCCGGCTTGACTGGAAGCCGACCCCAATATAGTTGGGAAAAGGCTAGGTAGATGATGATCATGACACCCAGACACAGGAAAAATGATCGTGTTCATCACAAAAACATTTGTCCTGGGTGGAAATCGAACCCACAACCTCTGGCTCAGTCAAATAAAAATTAACCTAGTGGTTGATACTGCTTGCAAGAAACCCAGATAAAGTGACGGACAACGAAACAAATTAATTAGTTAAAACGAATACTACATAAATATGTAGTATTCGTTGCAGTCTTGCCATGAAGTGCCGTGTTACCCCAGTTAATGGGTTGTGAAGGTCTGGTAGGCAGCCGCTCCTCGTAAAATACTGATATTCAGCTAAATCCGGCTTGACTGGAAGCCGACCCCAATATATAGTTGGGAAAAGGCTAGGCAGATAATGATGATGATGAATACTACATAAATAATACGATGGTTTATAACGTATCTTACCTTGTTATGAGATCAGTACCAGGACATCTGTCGTCTCTCTTTTGAATTTTAAAAAATATCACCATAATTTCTGAAAGAGAAAGAAACCGGACTTACATGATATGTTTAATTCATACAAAAAACTGTGCACACTTAAATGTAATTTTTTTATCAATTAAATAATATCTGGCATGACGAGCTGGATAGATTCCACCAGAACTGGCAAGAGGAAGCGCGGGCCCGCGGAAGATGGAAAGAGTGGAGGGAGGCCTTTGCCCAGGAGTGGGACAGTATAGGCTAGAAAAAAAAATAAAAAATAATATCACATGTCCAAAGAGCAGTGGTGGCACAGGGTGGTAACGGCCCCGACTTACGATTTGTAGGTCACAGGTTCAAACACGGCCAGGCGCATTACTTTGTGTAATTTGTTTCATCACCACCGCTGCCGCTCTACTAGAGAGGAGGCCTGAGTCCCAACAGTGGAAACATTATAAGGTTGATGCTATGCTATGCTACATGCTATGACTTGCGAAATAAAAATGAACCCAGCGTAACTCAGCAATTAGTTCGTCGATTTTTACATTTTCATTAACTTATATCAAACCCGCCTGAACACAAGCATGGTGATAAATGCTAATCCCTTTTCCGTGCTAGAAGGGATCCAGTGGTTAAACAGTAGAAGGCTGGTGTTACAGATACTATAATTTATGCTTCAAAATCTGCTTTCAAGAAGGAGATGGCGTGACGGATTAGACAGATTCCTCCAGAACTAGCAAGTCGTGGCGAAATGAAAGGGGCGGAGGGAAGCCTTTGCCCAGAAGTGGGACAGAACAGGTTATCAAAAAATTTGTTTTCTACTACATTGATTGATTTCTAGATGCAATTGACACATCTTTAGCAACGGTTAGCGAATCTATGACAAGTTAAATGATTATTTCGAAATATTTTAATTAAGTCATCTTCAAGCTAACAGACAATACTGATAGTAATTGACCTTCCCAATGTTTCTCATAATAATTATATTTATTTTAATAATATAAACTAGTGCTTGACTGCGATCCTGCCTAATGGTAATGTTCACCATCAATGATGCCATCGTTGATGGTGAAGCGCACTAGTTTATTACGATAATCGATTCGTTGTGTGTTGTTCACATTTAGCGATCTCCCGCCACCCTCATCAGTTGACCAGCCCACCTCGTAAAATCCCATTAACTGAATCTTTACACTAGTTACATCATTTCACAGTGCTACTTACGCTCAAGTTCGTCGAAAGTGAAATGGGTATCTTTTTGTATTTCCACCCAAGTGTTACCGTGTTTCTTCCGAAAACGGATTTCTTCCATAGGATCCAAAGTACTGTCGAGAGACGCCGACATTTTTGCTGCTTAAATTGAATGCTTATAAGAAAATAATTAAATTTAAACGTTAAGAAATTTGTCGATTTATGTTATGTAAAGTTTGGACTATTTGACGTTTCACATAGATAACACAATTTAAAGTCACACCCTCATTGAATTGCAAACAAGAAAAGGTTTTATTTCAATGTATAAGCATTTAAATAAATACTTTTTGTGTGTGGCTAGTTTTCACGATGCTACTGCTGGAAATTCGTGTATACAATTTGACCGAGCCGATACCTTCTCGACAAAATTACCACTATGGCCCACCTCAATGGAGGTAGCTATTTCTTTCCTCTTATACTTCAATAGAACGAAAATCCAACACAGCCAAAAAGAGATCAGACGCGTGCTTTTCGAGGTGTGTTATATCGCCGACTTAATTATTTTTACGATAATATATGATCAGCCATGTTTGACTATCAATTTTATGATATTATTAAATCATACGGTTAGCTGTAATATGCACCATTTCATAAAATGGCCAGTCACATCATGAAGTGTTCAACTCAAAGGTCTGGCTGCGAAATCGACCAATTCCTACTTGAAAAATATAACGACACTTCGCCCTACTTTACGCTCAGCGGTCTCACTTTGCAACCATTACTCCTACCTCTAGTTACCCTTATTAGACCTCTACCCAAGTGTATACCCAGCCAAATTAAATGCAACTACTCGACACCGTGTAACTGTA
Organism: Mythimna separata; assembly: GCA_030763345.1. Lineage (NCBI taxonomy): Eukaryota > Metazoa > Arthropoda > Insecta > Lepidoptera > Noctuidae > Mythimna > Mythimna separata. Next base: position 10,104,069 of record CM061167.1, on the reverse strand, counting down.
TGTCGCGAGCTAGATGCACGAGTCGAGATCGTGTTCAAAATACTTCTCTGTTTTATTATCTTAACTTGTTTCTTGCTTCATTACTCGAAGTATTTTCAGGACACCTTAAGTTAGATGAAGTAACAAAGACTAGTATCATCTTTTGTAGCTGACCATCAATCTACAGTAATATTACAAGGAGGTTTTTTTTTTGTTTTTATGTTTATAGGAGGTATTTTTAATTGATATAAACTAGTCCTTAACCGCGATCCCTCCTGATGGTAAGCAGTGATGCAATCGTTGATTGTGAGGCGCACTAGTTTATGAAGAGCTTATTCACTCTAGCCTTGAAGATATCTTAATTGTAATCGGACGGAAGAGCGCAGCAGGCAAATTGTTCCAGTTTTTCGATTTACTCGGTATAAAAGGTTTTTTTTTAACGGAAAACCGTTTATAAATTGTCCTTAGTAGGTATATAAATGCAATACAATGTTACATGTATAATATTACTTGACCAAGATTACATTAACGGCAACATTCAAAGTTCAGTTTAGAGAAAAATCAAGAATGAAAGCCACTAAACAAAAACTAAGCCATGATTAGTTACGAGTATTATCGTATTAAATCAAGTCAATTCAGTTTCCAATTATCTACGATGATTTTTTTGCGACTAAGTTTCGCTAAAAACTTATCACTTGCCATTAGCTTGAATTAATAAAACTTAGTAAATTATTTTGACACTTTATAATTTCATCAAAAATTTCCTTGCCGTTGTTCTTCGGTAGATCTGAGAATAAATTGTAAGATTATAATTATATTATGATTCCATATTCAATTTTGTTAATGCAAAAATAAATCGATACATAATTGTATAACTCCTGAAAAACGTCAACACATACCTGTATACGAGAGTTCCATTAAAGTCACAAGGAACTTTCAATTGTTCAGAGCCCAAGTCAAAAGGGGGAATATTATTCAACAAAGCTAATTCGATAAAAAGCCTTCCTCTCACAAAGAAGTACTGTGAATAATATATTTACGCGTATTCGCAGACAAAAGCTACTTGAGTATTTGCAATAACAAAATATTTAGGTCAGTGCTCATCGTACTTTCAGTTTTCTAGCTAGGTTTGCAAATAGACATACGATAAATTCGATTTGGATAAGTATGGCATCATAATTATGATGCCAAATAAGTTGTGAGATATTAGGCCTTTGTATAAGCGGAGAGTACCTAATCAAAGATAAAAATATATTGTGGATCTAATTATCGGATTTATTCCTAGAAGTACTATATTTTATCGTATTAGTAGCTGACTCGATAAGCTTCTGACAGGCAAAACTCGGGACCCGAAGGAACAGAGGAGTGGGTTTTAGTCAGTGCCGAATCCTACTAGGGACACGGGTTTACTTCCAAATGGGAAACCCGGGGTCCTGGAACGAAAGGCAAAGAAAAAATATAGGTGTGATTTTAGTCAGTATTAGTCTGACACCTCCCACTCCGCCCAAGAGCGGGAGAAGTCATTCTGATGATTTCCTTGAAAACAAGCTTTGTTCTACCATATAAATTAGATTATTTATCAAAAAATACCGCGACTTAAAAATGTGGGATGGAGTCCGGGTGAAAAATACAACAATTTACAACAATAACAAAACGAGGTAACACAAACTTTTTTACGGAATATTTAAAAACAAAACCTGATATCTAATGTCTGTAAATGGTAACCTCATGGATTTTCCATGTCTCAAAAGTTAAAATTATTCTACAGTTATAGTTTTGCTAACTTTTTTTGAGGCGAGTGTGGAACACTACGCGCCGTCGTCGACTCAGGCTATATCGGTGTGTGTGGATGATTATCGGAAAGACAGCGAGTCAGCGAGCTACCCCCATCACTTGCCGTTTCCCTCTCCCTGACTGAAGTTACAGTGCATGCATATGTAAACTTTTTAGGAACCCTTTTGTATTTTTTTCCAAATTACGACTTTATTATTTCCTGCAATTTTACTGTAAACTAGCTTTTGCCCGCGGCTTCGCTCCCGTCAAATGACTACCCTACATATCCTACGCTACCCTACCCTACCTTCCCTACCTACCCTACACTACCCTACCTACCCTACCCTACCCTACACTACCCTACACTACCCTACACAACCCTACACTACCCTACTTTACCCAACTTTTTTTTTTTTAATTTTTCTCTCCGTAAAAACCATCACTGAACTTCAAGGAACATTAAAAAAAAAAATCAGCCAAATCGGTCAAGCCGTTTTCATGTTATGTCGTGACAACGGAAAACGGGTTTCATTTTTATATATAGGTATAGATAGGTATTTTACAAACTATTTTCATGGTTTAGTCACGTAGAAGATACTGAGGATGTTACCAGCTTAGAAAATTCGAGCATAGCGCGGATCGCGGTCAAGCACTAGTTTATAAAAATTATAAAAAAAGGACGGAACGTCAATGTCAACGGTAACACGTAAAATAAGAAAATGAAATATTGAACCGGAATAAAATAGGAATATTTATAATTTCCTATCATAATCACTATAAATCCTACTATAATACTGCAATAGCCGAGCCGAGTCGGGCGTGCTTAGAGAAGCTTCGTATATTTTATCTTCAGCAACTATGAATGCTCTAGTAGTTTACATCGTAACAAGAGCAACGATTTTTATTATTTTGGATGATATACTACATCAAACACAAAGACTGTTTAAAATAACAGTAAAAATACGCGACGACCGGCATTGGTCGTGAGAGATGCGCCTGTATACACGACGGGCACCCTAGGCCCACAGTGCGGCTGCGCCACGGCCGTCACATCGCGGCAAGCCATCAAATTGATTTTTGAAAGTGGTTTTTTTATGAAGCTGTATAATTTTATTTTTCGTGATAGTTTTTGTTTTTAATAGTTCTATTCGTAAGTGCAACCAACTTTTTTAATGTCAAATGCGGGCTGGAGCGATACCGGCACCTGTAGCAGTCAACCTGCCACATTGCTTGACGCTCCGCTAGTGAGATGCCCCCTCTGCTCCCAGGTACGTTATTTTAAAGGCGAACGGGGACTAAGATACACTATGGGAATGTTCATAAACCTCATAGTTGTGTCTTTGTGTCCCCCAGCCACATCAGCTCCATTAGAACATTTGAAATTGTTTTGGAGAACTTTATCAAAATTTAAAAATTCTACACTAGTCGTAAAGAGGATTCCCTGGGGTGCGAGACGAATTGTTGCGCTGAGTTTAGCGCGATGCGTCCGTCTTGCAACCCAGGAGAACACACAAACTGCTTGGGAGGAGCTACTCGCCTTCCCTTATAGGATTCTACATGCCCAAAAAAATTTGGCTTCTAAAAAAACTTTAACAACCCAAATCAAAGATAATTGTAATAATTCGGCTCTCATTTTCGATCGAAATTTACCAGCTTTAAACAACGTTTCCCAGAAGGGTTTGTGCTCACATGTGGAATCCAACATAAGTGAGGATGACGTTAGGGGAGCAGCTAGGTTGCGTTTTCGTAGTGATGTGGTGGTGCCTTACTCTCCAGATACAATTCCAGCCCTGGAGAGTAAACACCCAGCGCCTGCGGATGACCTCGCTTTTCCTGACCCTCCTGATAGCCCCATTCCCAATCGCCATTGCTTAAAATTACCGCCCCTAAATTACTTGCAGTCGTGAGCTCTATTTCAGAAGCGGCTCCGCTGGCGGCCTCGACGGCCTGACTCCTCACTTAAAGGACCTTTTAAGTTCAAGGCGCCGCGCGCCGGGACGCAGGTGAGTCGCTTTTGAAGGAGCTTCTGGCTTTAGTCACCCTAATGTTATCCGGCGGCGTGAACGATGCCATCGTCGATGACTTGTACGGGACCAATTTATGTGCCCTGCTCAAGAAGGACGGCGGCATTATCTCATTGCCGTCGGGTACATAGGCGTATGGCAGCCAAAATTTGTTGCAGGCTTTTCGTTGAATCGCTCACCAACAAATTTCAACCCCTACAGCTTGGTTTTGGTTCAAGAGGGGGCTATGAGGCAGCCGTACATGCCCTGTCCACGTTCCTAAAATCTGATAAAGGCGAGGTCATTCTCAAGGTTGACGTTAAAAACGCCTTTAATTCTGTTAACAGAGACACTTTGTTGGCTGAAGCAAAAAACAACTGTACAAAGATAATGTTTTAAAATCTGCAGTTGGATACCAACAAGGTAACCCTCTCGGGCCAGTCATTTTCAGCTTGGCTGTTCATCCAATCATTCAACAGCTAAATTCAAAATTTAATGTGTTATCTATACGACGGAACACTAGGAGTTGATGCTGAAACAGGAAGACTTAAAATTTCTCAAAGAACAGTTTAAATCCATTGGCCTTGACTTAAAATCACTCTAAATGTAAAATCTTCATTTCCGACAATACTGACAGACAATCGACTTTACAAAAATTTTATATTTACAATAGCTCCAGAAAACAAAATTTGTGATAAAATTCGCTGCACCCCCTAGGTTCTCTAATTTTAGAAGACAGTTTCCCTTCATTCATTGACGACAAAATTGAACGTTTTAGCAATATTTCGGAGAGTCTTTCCAAAATTAACCATCATTCGGCTTTCACCCTACACGATATTGCTGTTTCACACCAAATTTTATATTTATTTTCTCCGCTCTTCCTCTTTATGGAAGCAGCTACATCTCTTGGACAAAATTGATCAAACCATTCGGTATACTCTGACTTCCATCTTAAATGTGGCTCTGGATGACCGAGCTTCGTTTTGGTGAGCTCGGCATCCGCAAAATTTCTAGTGTAAGCCTACAGGCGTTTCTGTCCTCGGTCCACAGCACTCAACAGCTAACCAATAGAATTTTGAATCCATCATTGGTTCAGGTGCTGTGCTTGGCCGATGCCGTGACCGCCTAAAAAATGGCTTGCCCGGACAAGGCGTTGCCCGAGAACCCATCATCCCAGAGACAGTGGGATGAGCCGCTCTGCAGGTTGGTACGGAATAACCTTATTAATACCACCAATACTGCTGAGCGTGCCCATCCACTGGTTGTGGGTGAATGGGAGTCGGGCCTCTAGCTACAGGCACTACCGTCGCTCAATATAGGTAGGTACTATGCTGAGTGACACCCCTTTCCGGATCGCTACATGCTTGCGTCTGGGTGCTCCTTGAGGAGCTCCACATCGATGTCAATGCAGTGAAGCAGTCGACCACCTCGGACATCATGGCCTATTCTGCAGTAGGAGCACTGGTCGGATAGCTAGGCACGCTAGCATATTAATTCTGTCCAGCTCTTGTCACCGCCGGGGTGCCAGGTGATTTAAAACCTAATGGCTTGGCACGCGACCATGGGAAGAGGCCAGACGGGATAACCATTATGCTTTGGAAGTTGGGTCGGCCTTTGGTGTGGGATGCAACTTGTGTCGATACCCTTGCGCCATCCCATGTTCTGAGTACGGCAGGCTGTGCTGGGGCTGTTGCTGCAGGCGCAGAAAACCTCAAGCGGCGCAAATATAACAACCTTATCGGGAGTTATATGTTTGAGCCGTTTGGGGTTGAAACACTTTGGCTGTGGGGTCCGAGTGCTCATCGAGTTGTTCGCGATATACAACGCATATAACTAGTCGACTCTTCACGTGACCAGAGGGCTGGGCTGTTTTTTGGCCAACGAATCAGCATTGCCAGCCAACGTGGCAATGCTGCCAGCTTTCTGGGCACTATTCCTGTTGACATCGATGTGGATGAATTTTTTGATGCCCAGTAAATGCTGTTTTTGTATATATATTTACGTTTGTACATACTTTTATATTTAGTTTGTATATATGTATATCTAGTAAGTTGTTAATAGTTTAATATGTAAATATTTGTATCCTGAATAAAGCAAAAATTATAAAAAAATATAATATACACTGGTAAAAAAATAGTCCTCTTTTGTAGCAAACACCGGCACAAAAATATCCCTATACAAAAATATCTTAATACTGATTTGCTCATTCCAATTAGTAGATCCTAGCCAACAGCGATCAGGCCAAAACATCGTTTACTGGAAATAACTATAAATACAACATCCATAACTCTGCCATACTGATAACTTCCATAAATATGGGCAACAGAAAGTATTTTTAGCCAAAAAATAATTCATGTGGGTGGGTAGGCTTTTACGTACGAAAATATGTTTACGTGTAGGATAGAACAGTCCCATTTATTAGGGGAATTAGAGACAAACAAAGTTCAGATAACTGCTAAGAAATAAGTGTGACAAATGTCTATAGTGAGTAATAAATTATCAGGTATAGTCGTACTACCGATGATGCACCTGCGGAATCTTCATGTAGGAAGCCATGGCTGAAGTTTTTTATTGGGTGGGAAATCATCAAAATGTCTTTTCCTGGTCTGGGTGAAGCAGGAGGGCGTGTCAAACTTTTACTGACTTAAACCCACTTCTGTTCTTTCTTAGGTCCTTCGTTCCAGAATCTTGGGGTCTTTCACACCACTCATGGCACCAGTAATCTTCGACACAACTGAGCCCCTACAGTTTTACTGAGATCTCTTTGAGGTACACGTGGACAGCGGCTTAGCAGACAGCGTTCTCTTACCGCAGTTTCTTGATTATAGGACAGTTTGGAGGAACAAAAGCGCGGTTCTCCACCCGCCAATCGTACTTGGAAATCAGGGTCCCGACGGCCGGTATATGTGGTCCCTCTTGCATGTGACCGTCTTTGCTGGCATTACTGGTTCGCAGAAGAAGACGACCGAATGCCATTCCTCCGCGCTCCGGAACATGGTCTGTTACAGGGTTCGGCATGAGTGATCCTTGCTTACGAATATGATCACCTTACCAAAATATTGTTTTCCGACCGAGTAGGGTACACCTATACCGTATGCTCCACTGTGACAGTTAGTGTCTTGCCTTTTTAGCAACGCATTTTAGTTTAACGCAAAGTCGCCGGCATAGCTAGTATAGTTCTAACAAAAGCGCGATCTGAGAAAAAGAGGTAAAATCCAAAAATTTTGTATATTGTGGTATTACTAACTAGTAGGAAAATCACGTCGTGACACTTCTCAATTTTTTATTTCCTACAATTGGGGCTGAATAATGTTCCCAATTAATTTAAAAAAAAACTCCAGGTCGCGCTTCCATTAGACGCACTCTAGTACATAATATAAAACACAATCGCTTTCCACGTCTGTCTTTCAGTTTATCCGCTAACACTTCTTAAAGTGATTGATGGCTTTCACTAACATAAAGATCTTAACGAGCTTTCAGAGATAAATGAGGAAGGTTAATGTATTGTATAAATTATACCTGATATTATAACTTCAACAGGGACCCTAATTAACATGTTCTGTTCACTGAAACTTTGAACAAGCCTAAGGCACGTAGGTATGAGGTCATTCAAGTATTAGGTAAGCACTACTCGTGGGTGGGGGTGGGCTTTGCTTATTATTGATGACATCGTTGTTGGTGATTATGTCAACCTGTAGTAGGTATACAAGTATATTTTTTAGTTTTTAATGACTTCAAAACGAATGTTCAGGTGTACGAGTATGTGTATTAATTTCTTTTAACGTATTTTCACGGATATCTCGGTTTATTGTGGACCGATTTTGTTTTCGACCTCAAGGGAGGGGGAAGCAGTAGTTACCTCGTTCGGTGAAGCAGTAGGTGGTGGAAAACTTGAGAGAGAGGAAATCGTCACTACTCAATGATCACCGTAGGCGATGCCCCAGGCAACAGAAAACAAGGCGATTCTGCGAAAAAGATGTGTTTACTGAAACCAAATAGGTACCACATCGAGCTTAAGCAGAAATCACATAGGTACAAGTAAAACAAATATGATATCCTCCATTAATGAACAAACAGTCGAACACAAAAAAAAGTATTATTTGATAACATGTTATTTGGAGTTTCTTTATTAAACGTAGAAATAACATGAAAAATAAAAACGCTTAACTAATTAAAACCACATACACTTGCACTAAGTCTTACTCTAATCTAAAATATGGCGTCAAATAATTCTTCCGCTTCGCTGTCGACCGGAATTATTTGAATTATTTAACTTATTTGGAGTGGGCACGCCGTTATTGCGGCGGTAAGTCCCCTCTTTGAGGAGTGGCTGGAACAGCAACACGGCGTTCTCACCTTCCGCATGACGCAGGTCCTCACCGGTCATGGGAAGTCAGAGATGTCAGCAAACTGTAGGGGCCCGGTAGGGCTGAAGCCTTCTGGGGCCTGGGTTGACTAAAGAGAGCCCCGGGACCCCAGAATTAAGGCAAAGAAGGAACAGAAGTGGGTTTTAGTCAGTAAAAGTCTGACGCGCCCTCCCGCTCCGCCCAGAGCGGGAGAAGTCATTTTAATGACTACCCAACTAAAAAAAAAACTTATTTGGAGTTATTTTGAGTATTATATTGATAGTTATGATGATCGGTACGTAAACATTGTGTGAGCTAATATTATCTACTTGTTTACCTTGCAATTGTATCCATTCAGTAAACATTTAACCCTATAATGTCGCCCGCCGCGGCAGAGCCTACGTGGTTACACAGAGGACTGGTTGTCATCCACGTTTAATGCCAAGTTTTAAATTAAAGGAAAACATGAACTAGTGTTCAGCGTACAATAAATCGTCAGTTTCGCTCCAGCAAACTATACAGCACAATGATTTGAACCAATTACCTTATTATTTTAACCTTCTCTTTTAATAACGATTTCTTTGCAATATTTAGTCCTTCACTTTTCCACTTAAAACCAATAATATAAAGAATAATAATATTTTGATATTTGAATGACTATTTTTACGCGACCACTGCAGGGTTAGTAATAACGTGGATACAATATTGACGTTGCTTTGATACTAAGTGCTTATTATATTTAAATGAATTTATCAAATAACCAAAAATAAGTGAAATAATAGCATGATCTGTGGTAAAGCACATTAATTCATGAATCCCCGACCGGTCTCATGCGACCGCGCTGTTATTGTTTTACTATTGTGTCTCGTTTCGCAGGTATGTGATAGGTTAATCACAATAATTTTTTTATAAATGCATGCTGTGTCTATCGTATGATATTGTACACTTGGTTTATATAAAAGCAAGTATATTCTGAATGTATAGTGTAACAATTGTAGATAGACCAATAAATAAATAAATATAATAAAGTAAAATCGAATCATGCTAATAACTGTAACTTTTAATATGTAAACGGTTCAGTTATTGGTAAAAGGCCTCGCGGGCGCAGCCCAATACGTTGGTCCGACCAGATCCGCGCCGCTCTTAACTCCACGATGTACGATGCCCTTCACAACGCCGAAGATAGAAACAGATGGAGGAACATCATAAGGGCTAAGGTGATGAAGCAGGGAGGTCACGACCCTCAGCATTGAGGAATACGACGCAAGGAGGGGGGGCAGTTATTGGCCATTTCAACTTCGATGGTCTAAAAATGTTTTTAGAACCAATCAACGTAGATAAGTTGTTATACTAGCAGTTTTGAATCTGCTGTACACCGGTACAGCAATAAGCAATAACCTACCGAGGTTATTGCTTATTTTAGGCCGTCAGAGTTGAAATGGCCAATAACAGTATCAGTGCCCCTACCTAAAAAACGAATAGCAATGTTCCAACTAGACCTAATGCCGACTAGAAAATAGCGTCGGAAATGTTCCGGTCCATCGGTCCACACCGGTAATGAACCTAGCAAATAGGCGACATTACAAGACGATTACAGTGAAACGGGGTCAATTAGAACACAAGGGTCAATACTTCCACGTTATTTACCAATTTATTGACAGCTTTTTTTTAGCATTATCAGCCTTATAATGTTCCTACTATCGGGACTCAGGCCTCCTATCTTGGAGGGGGGATGGGCCGTAATCCATTACACGGGCCCAATGTGGGTTGGTGAATGAAACATGTCTTCGAATTTTTCGTTCTAGGACATGTCCTGTGTGTGAGCATGCTCACAATGTTTTCCTACACCGTTTTGAGAGCAGCAGTGATGAAATAAATTACAGAAATTAAACGCCTGGCTGGGTTTGAACCCGCGACCTACAACTTGTAAGTCGGGGCAGTTACCACTTAGCTGATGGCCCAGCACTGCTCACTCGGCCACCACTGCTCATGTGACAGCATTTAAGTTCTCCCTAATTATTAATTCATTGTAATTTAATCGATGCTCTATTAGAAATATACCTCATACGAGTACCTACCAAAGAGAAAATACTAATAAAAGTTCTGTTCCTATTCACCCCGTTTGACGGTCCTCTACATTGTTCTCACCAATAGAAATAAGAAAGAAAACATATTTTTTGGCACACCTATGAAAAAAACATTTGAGAAAAAATTAAGAAAAATAAAAGCTTATTTATTAAATAAAATGGTCGTCAATTAATCTGCTTCTTAATTATTTTGGAGTCAACATCCCGTCTAACCGGATGCAACTAATTATATTAGTTAAATATAAATTTTTAGCCATGCGTACTACCTGTGCGAATAATACCAATTACATATCAATTTTTTCTCATGCGTACTCCCGGATATCGGGAATCGGGCGAACACTAATACTCCAAATAAACAATTATAAATATGGACAATAACAAAACGTATATGTGGGCGCAAAACCAAACTACCTTTCGATTTCTTTTGTAAATATTGCAATACCTTCTTGACTTAATATGAAAATTTAATAACTACCTTCCAATTCTTTTGTAAATGTTGCAAATACCCTCTTGAATTAATATGAGGATTTAATTTGACAACTTCCTTTCGAATTCTTTTAAATATTGCAAAATCTTGTTGAAATTAACATGAAACAACTTCCTTTTAAATGATTAATTCTGCTCATATTTAAATAGTATTTTCCATTAGAATCTCTCTTTAATAGAATTGTCACAGTGAATTCTACTGTGACGACTTCCGTTCTAATTTATTTATTTTAAGTATTTTTCTACCCTCATAGTGAATTTTATTCAGTGTAATATTTTCCCTCCCAAATTCTCTTATTTGCTGGGTATAAAAACCGATGTAATTCAAATATAAAAACACTCTTTCGCCGCCCGTGGAATAGACCAGAACTGATGTAAGGTATTTCTTTATTATCACTCACTTTTCCCGTCGTTCTATATTACTGTGTCTGTATATTTTGTGTGACGTCAACCTCGATGGCGATCAAGCGCCGACAGCAGCGGTGGGATCCAGCCCGCTCTTACTGAAGCCGTGACTCCAGGACGTTTCGCTACCCTGTGCCTTCATGAGATCATGGCAATTCCTACCTACTGCCATTCGATCCTGAAGTGCGCTCTCATATCAAGAACCCCAGTGTGCCGATGTTGACGAAGCCATTACGAACTGAAGAAGACCGAAGACAAGTCAAGCAGGACATGATCCAGACATTGAAGAGTTCCGTTATGCTGACGACGTCCAGTGTTGACGTGACTACACATCGGAGCAGGCGTGTAGCTACGCTGACCACATAAGCAAGGAATGGACGCTCTTCAAGACAGTGCTGCTAGAACCAGCGGATGGTGAGATAATTTACTCTGTAATCACTGGTTTCCTGATTTTATAAAATGTGTATCGTGTAATTTTCCTGACTCTTTGCCCAAAACTAGTTTCCATTTTGAATACTTTTTTGTAAACGTGACTTTGGCGCACTAAAAATAACGGTAAAAACAAATAGTTCAAATCACTCTTAGTTGACGGTAGATATGATTGTCGTTGACGGTAGTTGTCATTGTCTTTGACGGTAGCTGTCATGTTGTTTTCTTTGATGGTAGCTGTCATGTTGCTGTCTTTGACGGTAGCTGTCGTGTTGTTGTCTTTGACGATAGCTGTCATGTTGTTGTTTTTGACGGTAGCTGTTATTTTGTTGTTTTTGACAGTAGCTGTCATATCGTTGTCGTTGACGGTAGCTGTCATGTTGTTGTCTTTAACGGTAGCTGTCATGTCGTTGTCGTTGACGTTAGCTGTCATATCGTTGTCGTTGACGGTAGCTGTTATGTCATTGTCGTTGGCGGTAGCTATCATGTCTTTGTCGTAGACGGTAGTTTTCGCTGTCGCTGTCTATTGACAGCTATTGCTGTCAAGTGACAGCTATTGCTGTCATTGTTGTTTTGTCAGTAGCTGTTATTGGCGTTGTCAGTCCTGAACGCCGGACTTCTCGGGTCCGTCTCCCATTCGTTTTCTATGTAAAGAAACCTGGTTGTGTTATCCATGACTGTAGAAAGAAACCTACAAATATTTTCCGGAGCCGTCTCCGGAAAACCGCAAGTTAGTAATTTAAAAATAAATATTGCTATAAAAAGGGTAGGTCAGAAATTATTTCTTGCCGTAGACAAAATATGGTGAGAATGAAATCAACCGTCCAAAATTAATATTTTGAGTTAAAATTAAACATCTGTCAAAATTGAAATGACTTCGATTCTGTCTTTTGTTTTAGTTACTACTGGTTCGACTCCTAGTAGATTTAATTGTTTTAATTTAGAATGCAAGCAAAAATATGCGTTGCTCATTTTATTAGACAAACAAAACAAAGTCAAGATTTTAGTGTCAAGCATGATGTTTCCCAGCCGGAGGCCTGAGTCCCAGCAGTGGAAACATTATAAGGTTAATGCTATGCCATATTATGATCTGTTTCGTGACGCGCGATATATCGGAGTGCAAATAATAATTTATATCATTCGGTGAAAATACTTTTACTCGTATCTTAAAAATACCCATTAAACAAAAGGTTTAATGCTGGCTTTAGGCTTTCCCTTTCTACCTTAAAAATATTTTAGATTTTTTTGAAATGTTTCAAATGCCCCATTAGTTATCTTTTTTTTTAGTTCTGGATTGATAATTGAATCTATTATTTATTGAATCCGAATGAATTGAATGTTCGGTTGTTGAATCGAAATTGACTCGGCGATTGAATCGATTGTTAGATCGCTTATCGAGTTGATTATTGTTAGATTGGTTGGATTAGTCGACTGATCGATTAATTCGATTCTTGTGTCGATGAATTCGATTGTTGGATCGATTGATTCGGGCGATCGATTGGTTCAATTATTGTTTCGGCATTTCGATTGTTGAATCAGTTAGTTCGGACGATGGTTCGATTGGTCGATTGGTCGATTGGTTCGATTGGTCGATTAGTGCAGTCGATTAGTTCGATTGATCGATTGGTTGGATTGATCGATTAATTCGATTATTGTGTCGATTCGTTCGATTATGGTGTCGATTAATTCGATTATGGTGTCGATTAATTCGATCATTGGGTCGATTCATTCGATTATTGTGTCGATTCATTCGATTATTGGGTCGATTCATTCAATTGTTGGCTCGATTCATTCCATTATTGGGTCGATTCATTCGATTATTGGGTCGATTCATTCGAATATTGGGACGATTCATTCCGTTGTTGGAGCAACTGTTGGATCGATTCATTCAGATGTTGGAGCGACTGTTTAATCGATTATTGTGTCGATTATTGAATCGATTATTTCAATTGTTGCATCGATTAGTTGGATTGTTGCGTCGATTAGTTCGATTGTTGCATCGATTTTGATTATTGTATAGATTTATTCGATTATTGGTGCTGTATTGATTGGGGATCCTATTTGAATTCAGTTATATCGTTCTTAAGCAATGTATCGATTCTGTAAAGCTCGAAATCACAAATTGACGAATAACTCGGTTTTGTTGACATGACTGATACTTGCGCTTTATAAGCTGCTTTGATAAAATTCGAATCGAAAATTAAATTTGTAAACTTGATTGCGTCACGTAATTAAAAAATTCCCATTTACCTTCAACATTAGTTAAATATTTCTGGTCGGGCAAACTGTCAGGTTGACATTTGTAGAGCTTGGTAAACAGTGGCAATACTATTAGACATTTGCAGTTAACTACATTTATTTTACCATCAAAACATATTTGAAACTTCCCCATGCTTGTTGCATTTACGTGTCACCACTGTGTGTTAAGCTTTCATGTAAAATAAGGATGGACGAGCGATGTTTTCGAGACAAGTTAAGCTTGTTATAAGTAAAAGATATAGTTGTCGTTGAACTGCTTTAAAAATCGGTTTGATGGACTTGAATGTCTCAAATTTATGATGTTCTGAAAAAATCGCTGTTCATGATATTGAGTATTTGATGATAATTAACCGACCGTGTGGGCGGAGAGCTTGTGAATTAGATTAATTTCATTAACTAGTCCCTTTCCCACCTATTACATTGACTGATCACCAGTGTATCCTTTTTCCCTGTATTCGGAGCCAATATCCTATGCGGGTGACACCGTTTGGTATGGCATATAGCCATACCAATGGTGACCTAGGCGGGTGAAGCCTGAATTCTGAGCTATATCCTATGCGGGTGACGCCATGAAGGAATATGGCTAGATCCAAGGCGGGTGACGCTAAATTAGGGGGCTATATCCTATGCGGGTGACGCCATTTGGTATGGCTATATCCAAGGCGGGTGATGCCGTATTTTTGATGTGAATTGATTTATTGCGTTTTATAAAAAAAAAAATTTTGATTTGTTGTTTGAACCTATCCAAACCATTCTGCTTTAACCGCGAACTTAGAATCTTATATTAACTAGTCCCTTTCCCACCTATTACATTGACTGATCACCAGTGTATCCTTTTTCCCTGTATTCGGAGCAAATAGCCTATGCGGGTGACGCCATTTGGTATGGCTATATCCTAGGCGGGTGATGCCTGAATTCGGAGCAAATAGCCCATGCGGGTGACGCCATTACCAGATTTTGGTATGGCTATATCCAAGGCGGGTGATGCCAGAGTAGGGCAAACAGCCTATGCGGGTGACGCCATTTGGTATGGCTATATCCTAGGCGGGTGATGCCAAGTTAGGAGGCTATAATCCAAGACGGATGATGCCTTAATAAAATGCTAATCAGTCAATTCACACCAAATCTTTGAGAAATTCACACCAAATGTTTAAGATTTACTTAATTTTTGAAATTTTTATCCTGTAACTCTACTTTTAATTTTCTACGTTCACCTGAACGCATGCCTCCTGGGCTTTTGTTCCGTTTGACGCGATATCCGTCCGATGGAGTAAAGGTTCATGATGTTGAGTTCTCTTTGGTAAACCCCCTCTGGGTGGATGTGATTTTTCACGTCATTTGTTTGTCTTAGTAGGCTTCATCGTATCTTTTTCGGTGGTTTTGATATGATGAGGTTTAAGCATGACGACGATTATTTTGTTTATGCATGATGGCATATTAAATCTTAACTTGGTTGACACTTAGTGGAGTGTCAGACTTTCGCGATTCGTTCGTCCTGTTCTTAAGCCTTCTCTTGCAAGAGAAAGACCTAACCATGTAAATTGTAAATGAGTTCCCACCGTTAGGTAATCTTTCAGTTAGGTTCAGGCAGGTAGGGTCAGAATATTCGAGCAATCTGAATAAGAGTCTTGTTGGTTAATATGATTTAAAGGTGCATACAACCTTGTTGGATCACCTGGCTTGATTAAAAAGTATAAACATATATAAAAAATAACAGTTCGAATATTCTGAAGGATTTTTTTAAATTTTGTAATATTTGAAATTGTTTGATATTGGGCTAACCCTATATGGGTGACGCCGGTATAATATTTGAAGCTGTTTGATATTGTGCTAACCCTATATGGGTGACGCCGGTATAATATTCGAAACTGTTTGATATTGGGCTAACCCTATGTGGGTGACGCCGGTATAATATTTGAAACTGTTTGATGTCGGGCTAACCCTATGTGGGTGACGCTGATATATTATTTATTTGATACTGTTTGGTGTTGGGCTAACCCTTTATGGGTGACGCCGATGTAATATTTGATACTGTTTAATTTTGGGCTAACCCTATATGGGTAACGCCAATATAATATTAGATACTGTTTGATGTTAGACTAACCCTATATGGGTGACGTCGATATAATAATTGATATTTGTAACGAGGGCGACTCGCACAGAATGCTTGATGTCATGTAATTTTGGGCTAACCCGACGAGGGTGACGCCGATTTCATGTAAAATTTCGGATGCTCTATAATGAAAACTTAACCCATTATTGAGCGATGCTAGCTTAATGTAAAGTTCTGTACAGCGCAGAGAGCGCGCTGAAATCAGAATGGCCGTGTGGGCGCAAAACCAAACTACCTTTCGATTTCTTTTGTAAATATTGCAATACCTTCTTGACTTAATATGAAAATTTAATAACTACCTTCCAATTCTTTTGTAAATGTTGCAAATACCCTCTTGAATTAATATGAGGATTTAATTTGACAACTTCCTTTCGAATTCTTTTAAATATTGCAAAATCTTGTTGAAATTAACATGAAACAACTTCCTTTTAAATGATTAATTCTGCTCATATTTAAATAGTATTTTCCATTAGAATCTCTCTTTAATAGAATTGTCACAGTGAATTCTACTGTGACGACTTCCGTTCTAATTTATTTATTTTAAGTATTTTTCTACCCTCATAGTGAATTTTATTCAGTGTAATATTTTCCCTCCCAAATTCTCTTATTTGCTGGGTATAAAAACCGATGTAATTCAAATATAAAAACACTCTTTCGCCGCCCGTGGAATAGACCAGAACTGATGTAAGGTATTTCTTTATTATCACTCACTTTTCCCGTCGTTCTATATTACTGTGTCTGTATATTTTGTGTGACGTCAACCTCGATGGCGATCAAGCGCCGACATACAAATACAATGTTTTATCCCAACAACGCGTTACAAATATTGATATTTTACAAGTTACGAATTGTAATTTGTCTCTCCTCAGATCTACCTTTTATTGATCTACGTGCTTTCCATTCCACAAAAGATTTCATTTAGGGTCAGTTCACACCGACACGCGATGCGACGCGACGATGCAGGAAGAGGCCAGTGATTTCGCGCTGCGCCGCGCTGCGAGACGCATCGCAACGTTGCGAGGCGCATAGTACTACATAGTATACGTTTTAACATTGTGTTGCCAACGATTTTGGCAACACAATGTTAAAACGTTCCGCTGCGCAGAGAGACGCCGCGCGGCGTCACGAGGCGCAGCGCTGCATGAAGCATCGTATTCTAAATTCTCACAATGAAATATGTAACTTTTCGTGTAGTGTCTAAAGTTCTATTTTGAGTCACTCTATTAAAATGTGCATGCAGCGTCGCGTCTCGGTGTGTGCTGACCCTTACCTGAAGGAGTGCCGACCTACAGTTTAAATTAACAAAAAGCAGTATTATTAGTATTATAATTCGAGGGATTGGTAAGCTGATGAGCCTCAATTTGTCCTCTGAATCACTGAAAGCAATTACAACTAATTAAATTAGAATATTCCTGTAGTACCTACATTGGTGTGGATGCGACTAGAAATTTTGAATTTGGTTAAAATGTGTGTGAAGTATCTAGTCTGAACCAGATACTGTTACTAGACCCATATTTTAACTAACAAAAACAACAAAAATTAATGAGTATTTATTAAAAATTCTATCGATTGTAGTAATGTAATAAAATAACATTGAGATTCTTTTTTTCCCTGGGAATGTTATTATACCTACAATGTTTAAAAATTGAATTACTATACCTAATTAAAAGTACAATTGTTTGTCGTGAAAACTTGTTGGCAGAGATTTTATCGATATATTGTTACGAACATCAAGGCAATCCAGGTTCTGTACCACACAAACGTAGTACAAACATCATAAAGAACAAAATATTCTATTCTTACGATGGACTTAAATTGTAATTGGGGTTTGTCGTATATGTTTATATTTCGTATGTTTATTCGTACCTATGTTTATATATTTTATAGGAAACAATAAGTAACTCTAAACCTAAATGTTTTTCTGAAAACAGCTTCAAAATTGGTTATTATAAATGAAGCAGACTTTAGCATTTCATTCCGTTTCTTTCGCATCATCTTTTTTTACACACGTGTAAAAATGTGCATCCCTATTCTGTTACTTGATAGTTTTCCCATCCGCCAGTTTGAAAGGTGATAAGTATTGAACGAATTGAGATTTCAGATTAAGATACAAATAAAAATAATCAATTACCAAATTACGTGTAAAGCTGTTTCTGAAAACCCTGGACACGAGAAACAAATATAAATAAAACTCACTAAAATCACTTTTAGTTTCATGTAATGATGAAACAATATACACTTTTTAAATTTTATGGCAACAGAGAAAACAAATGGCGATAATGCATTGAGATATTTTGCTGAAAATACTCATTGAATTCATCTTTCTCCAGAGAAAATGGGATTGCAACATTACAGTATTATTGTAACACATTTATTAAAAAACTGCACTTGGCATTTTACAAATGCTCTTTCGTAATAGTACATTATGATACAAGTGTGTAATATGGGTCATTATCGTCGCGGTGGTATTAAGACCCGAGCCATGGCGAGGGTCTTAAGAGAACCAAGAACGATAATGACTAATTACTCTCGTGTATCATACGACGTTTTTCGACACACTTGTGAAGAAAATAAGTTAAAAATCAACTTTATTTAGTAGGTAAGTATATGAAAAGTTTATTTAGAGAAACAGTTCGTAAATGTGCAGTCAGTAAAGTTATAATTAACTATTTTGACTGTATAGTGGTCCCATGACATAGATTTTCTACTTGAAGGCACAAATTATTTTCCTCATAAGTAGTTGTTGTAGACATTTTTGTAAAATCTGTATTATATCTTTAAATATGGCGGCAAAAAAGTTGACTTTTCTTAAACGCGCGCATGCGCGAAAAATGGCGGCCATAGACTAGCTACTCTAGCTCTTGGTTTAGAAAAAATAAGAATGAGGTTGCATATAAACAGAAAATACAAATTTGATGAAAGATTTAATTAATTAAATATGTAAAATTTTAAACAGTTTATTTAAACACGAAATTGCATGAAATAAGTAAAACACTAATTTATGCTATTAAACGCAATAATAATTTTTTTTTTTTTTCTTAAAACTTTTTTTGACAAAAAAGAGGTTAAACAAAAAGGTTCTAACTACATTACCGCACATGTGCATAATAGTAATCAAAATGTCACAGTTTGGTAACGAGCCCCTTTATATACCTAAGTGCAGTGCAATAATAGCCACTTTATGAGCAAGTGTGTCGAAAAATGCTTTATATTATACTCCTAAGTAACTGGAATAATGCACATGTTTGCTCGTATTAGAAAATTAAGTTACAATCGTAATTTAAGTTATATAATTTCGATCAATGCAGTTAGACTAAGATACAGTGAGATTAGCAAATGCTACAGAAATGAGACTGAACCTTGGACGTAAAAAAATACTTTCTGTTTTTCTATAAAGACAACTTAGGCCTATGGATAAAGCGCGCTACCTAAAAGCCTCGGGACCTGTTTGAAAAAGAAGTCAAAGCAGTTCTAATTCTTTAGAACCCTAGGCAGAATTTAGTAAAGAGCCCTACGTTGGCATAATTCGTAGTTAAGTCTAAGTTTAAGTTTTCGCTCGTTAACTAAGTCCACAACTGGTAGTGTTTTTTAAGAGATAAGTTATCTTAATTCTAGGCTCATAATATATGCATACTCCCCATTACTTTCGTTTTGGTATCTACGCACGTACGCACAAATACGCTAGTGACGCAGTAATACCAAAATATTTTTTTTCCAAAACAATTTGACTTATTTTAGGATAAAAAATTACCTGTTAAAAAAATGAAATGATGAATGCTGAATTTGATTCAGTAGTCGATTGTGAACATACTTTTAGGATGAGTGTTTATTATGCTACATGTTGTATAAATAGATGAGAAAAAAATGCAAAAAGCAAGGCCGCGTCGATAGCTCAAACTATTCTTATTAATAACTGTTCTCCACCACTCATAGGTTGTCGAAATATTTCAGTTACTCTGAATGAAAACACTAAAGCTGGCTATTGCAAAAATTCTGGTCAAAAATTCACAAAACAGCTGGATTTTTATATATACGGCAATAGGTACAGTTCAATTATCATAGTATATACATGACAATACATACCAAGCCCATTATTAAAGTTATTTATTTATTTATCTACACAAAAACAATTAAAAATTAAATAAACCAATAACAACAGAAATACAGCACTAGGTACTTTTACATAGTGTTGTAAGGACCAAGCAACCAAAATATTTTACAGAGCCAAAAACATATTTCCAAAATCTATTCTGAAATACCTAATCATTCCAAATTTTCTATGATGCATCATGGCACAGCCTCACGGGTCGGAATTTTAGGGTCTTGTACCTAAGTCGGCAAAAACGGAACCCTTATAGTCAGTAGTCCGTCTGTCCTTCTAGCTGTCTGACCGTCAGTCGGCTGTTATTCATCATCATCATCTGCCTAGCCTTTTCCCAACTATATTGGGGTCGGCTTCCAGTCAAGCCGGATTTAGCTGAAGAAAGTCGGCTGCTATTCCAAGCAGCAATAAAAAAGTCACTGTTCTAAACTTACCTAACGATAAGTCAGTTTAAATACTCAGATGAGGTGCATATTTTGACACTCGCAAAAAAAATCAAAACGCGACATAATATATAATTATCGCTATTCTTTTTTTTAAGCCTACTTTGGTCCCATTGCTGGGTAAACCTTTTTCCTTCCAAAACTCTCTGTCTAAAGTGCTATCGATGGCCAAGTTTTCCCCGCGAACTCTGCCTAGCCTTTTCCCAACTATATTGGGGTCGGCTTCCAGTCAAGCCAGATTTAGCTGAATACCAGTATTTTACGAGGAGCGGCTGCCTACCAGACCTCCACAACCCATTAACTGGGGTAACACGGTACTTCATGGCAAGACTGGAGTCAGATTTACTGGCTTCTGACTATCCGTAACGACTGCCAAAGATCTCCAAATGACAGCCGGGACCAACGGCTTAACGTGCTTTCCGAGGCACGGAGGAAACACGTTATGTTAAGATGGTCACCCATCCACAGACCAACCTAGGCAAGCGTTGCTTAACCTTGAAGATCGACCTGTGCGGCTGTTATTATCTAGCCACGAGCTCCTCATCGACCTGTGCGGCTGTTATTATCTAGCCACGAGCTCCTCATCGACCTGTGCGGCTGTTATTATCTAGCCACGAGCTCCTCATCGACCTGTGCGGCTGTTATTATCTAGCCACGAGCTCCTTTTGTTTTTACGAGTTTTTTATTATTTATAAATAGTGTTTTAATTGGTCGTTCTCACCCGGTTTTAAGGTATATCGTATTAAATAAATAATATCGTAATGAATCTATTTTTTTTTGTAAAAACCCATTTATTTGACTTAAACATAAGTATAGTCTTGACTTGACTATGTGGTAGCCAAATAAATTGTGGGTCTAAAAACGGAATAAATTCGCCAAATAGACTTCTTCTTCGCTGAATAAAACGCCCTCCTTACTCTTGGCGTTTTATTGCTTTTTGTGAATATAAATGAAAACGACTACACTTAAAATAATATCGTTGGTTATGATGACAGTAGAAATAAAAAACGATTTGACGTTAATAAGCAAATGAGAATCGGCATTGTTTACTGAAACTACATAAAGATTTCACAGCAAAATTATTTAAAAAAAAATGTGTCTGTCTTCTAAATTACTGCAATGTGGCTTAGGTATTTTTTGGCTGACCGACATTTTGACAATTCAAAAGTAAATGTAAATGGTCTATTTGAAATCAACATATATTTCTGACTATTGCGTTACTTTTCATAAACAATGAATGGATATGCCTAATAACAAAAAGGACAAACTATAAATACAACAGAGTCTGAAAGGCGAACCCATTAGCAAGACATTGTGAAGACATGTGCATAAACAATGGATGGATACCTAATAATTAAAAGTACTAACTATAAATAGGACCATACAACAGGGCCTGAATAGAAAACCCATTAGCAAGGTATAGCGAAGACATGTGACAGTGACGAGAAAAGGGCACCTAGATGCCCTTTAATGTCCTTCAGCAGTGTTAAAACCATGGAAAAAGAAAACATGTTTGCGTTGGAAAACCGTAACTTGATACAGCTTAAAAGGTTTTACGTCTGAAGGATGTCAATGTTTCAATAGAAAGCCCATTTGTTTGGACAATAGATGTTGTGGTCAATATGGACAACAATGGGGATAATGTAATGTGGAAAGTCTCCAGAGTATTACAATACCTGTCCTCTGCGCACATCTTCACGTATTTTTAAAAGAACAATAGAAGTGGAAAAATATTTATCAAACAAATCTGCGTAGGCGTGCTGCTGTGTACATACTAGCGACCCGCCCCTGTTTCGTACGAGTGCAATGGTTATTTACTAAATATACTACAATTATACCACACAGTGGTACCAGCGCAACCTTTTCTGAATATATGTACGTAACGTCTGACAAAGATCTACAAATCTTATCTGAGAACTTAAAGTTTCTTTCTCATTTTAACTTCTTAAATTGTGTGTCAAAGTGTTTTTCGGTATGGAAATTCATCACATAACTTCTCCTTTATCCAGCATCTATTCATATGTTGATTCACACGCATAATTTCAGTTAGAAATTGTCTTAACTTTGAGTGGACGTCCAACATAGAAGCTTCGCTGGGAGGCACGTTTCTCTGACATTGATCCGACTTATAACTTCATACTTCAGAGCCAAAGTCAAATTAAACTCGACTCTAACATCGCTTAAGGGAAGTTTTTTTCAGTTTTTTTCAGTATTAAATAATCTGGAATGTGATGGATGCAACGAGATTGGGAATTTAACCACCAATTTGGCAAACAAAGACGTTTTTAGTCGCGAGTATTTGCTGAATACCATTGCCTAGGCACTAGACCTAGTGGCCTCGGTATTCATGAAGAAATATAGGCTAGAACTGTGTGAATGAAAGGCTGCTTAAGCAAAAAAAAACATTCAGTTCCAATTCGTAGTTTTTTGTAACTTTTTAATGAGAAGGAGTCATTTGTTTCCTAGTTTTTCTAAATTAGTGTATGTATAACTAATTTAGAAAAACGAGGAAATATTTGGTGTTTTGTTTGTTTGTAATTAACTATTTAATTCAAAAGTAAATAAAAAATATAATTAATTCAAAAATCGATTTTAATCTTTTACCATTAGAAAGTTACAGCTTTTCTGGGTACAGGCTAAATGGTGTAATTAGAAAAAATTGAAAATCTCTTCGTAAATTGGAAAAATATAAAACAAATTATCGATATGTTGCCTATCAAAGGCATTATGTTGCGTGCGCTGCAAAAACTATTGATGATAGAACAATAGAATGTACTGCAGCTTTGCATATCAATACCTACATTAAGTGTCCCACTCTATTTATTTCTTAGTATTAATCTATGTCCAAATGATGGCACTGGTTTAGTGACTGTATTCGGGAGATATCATGATTTTAAAAATGTATTTGAATAATCAGAAACGTTAGATGATGTTTAATGGGCATATTTTATCAATAATAATTTATTAATCCTTTTAAGTTTACAATTCGCGGGTCTCAAACCATAGGGGCGTATAAGCAAAAAAGCGATTTTTCGTTTTTAATGCCATTCGATTCTACTATAACTAATACATTACCTCAATTTTTCTTATAATTTAATATTAATTACTTTTTGTGTAAATTGCAAAATATTATCAGCCGTAACCTAGACAGTCTACAATTGTTCCCATGCCATACAGCCGTATGATAGACGTAAGAGCAATATTATTGAATATTAAGGCAGTTTCAACGTGCCATACAGACGTATGCACGTACGAATTTAAATTTTGTTATGATCCAAGGAAATAGTTTCAGACCATAGAGGCGTATGCACATACGACCATCAATATCAACACGATCCTGAGGATATTTAGTCATTTCTGCAGACGTATGCACATACGTCTACAAATTTATAGTATGGCTGTCTCAAGATTTCGTCAATACGTGGACGTATAGTCATAAACAACACCCAACACAGTCATTCTGCGGCGAGCTGCCATAGCGAGTAGATGTTACTTTAATGCGTGGAAAACTTTGGTGAATTTAGTGTGAATAATTAAGCGTAGAGAAAATATCATGCGTTTAGCCCTAAACAGTAATACTGTATTTATCAATGACTAGCATTTGCCCGCGGCTTCGCCAGCATGAAAGTCAAATAACCAAGTAAATTCAGAAAAAATAATGATATCGCAATGTGGGTCCAATCTAAGTCATGGCCGTAAGACATAAGTATCCCAGGTCTTATTCCGTCTTTTAAGGCACCAAGCAACATACCTATTACTGACAGAAAAATAAACTAATAACCTGCTCTCTACTTTCCATTCTTTAGGCACGCCATAATTTATGGCGGTAGGTCCCTTTTTTTGAGAAGTGGTTGGAAAGTCGTCACTGCCTCCTCACCTTCCGCATGATGCAGACCCTTACCGGGCATGGTAAGTTCTGAGGTTCCTGCACCGGATTCATGCGGAAGAAACGCCCAGGTGTTCATTGATCATTGTGTTGATCTTCCGGAGGACATGGTAGAGCTTACGTTAAAGGTGTGACGTTTGACTGCTCCGTTGGTCTAGTGTTCGCAAGGGCGACTACTGCGCGTGGGTCCTGGGTTCGATTCCCGTTTTGAGCAAAAGTTGCTATTGGGTTTTCCATTAGGAATTACTCTATGGCTACCCAGAGTTTGGAAGTTGGTGATGCGATATCTCCGTGCCTCGGAAAACACGTAAAGCCGTTGGTCCTGCATCTGACCTCTCTCCGGTCGTATCGGATTACTGTCCCATCCAACCATGAAAGTTAAGGAACAGAGACTGCACTGCGTTTACGCACACACTTGTGCACATAATATCTTCTACATACGTACTTGGCTGATTTCTGTTAAGATTGGCTATCGTAATCGAAGTTCGGTCTGGAGCACTATTATTAAAGGTGTGCTCCGTTTGGGCAGTGACTACTCACGCCAGGCCATGGTACAGCCAATGGACCATTGCAGAGCGAAACGAAATGACAGCTGATCGCCGCCTACGAAACAGTAATGAGGTGAGGGAATTACCCTCACGCCGCAGCTGCCGG
Organism: Mythimna separata; assembly: GCA_030763345.1. NCBI lineage: Eukaryota > Metazoa > Arthropoda > Insecta > Lepidoptera > Noctuidae > Mythimna > Mythimna separata. Next base: position 10,079,104 of record CM061167.1, on the reverse strand, counting down.
TATCCCGACCCCGATTTCCAGCCACCGTAGGTTTGCGGACAGCGAGCAATAGGTAGCACGCCGCCCGGTCATCCGGTAACCGTCCGGACTGAGCCCAAGTCATCGACGATTCCACGCGCGCCTCAAGGAGATGTCATCAAATCGTAGGGGCCCAGCAGAGCCGAAGCCCTGATACTGGGATCATGGGTTACTTGAAAGTGAACCTCGAGGCCCTAAAACGTAGACCAAGAAGGAATAGGAGTGGGTTTTAGTCAGTAAACGTCTGACACTTCCGTCAGTGGTCGTTTGAATTCCAGGATCACGGTTTTCCATTCGGAAGTTAGTTACATCTCTCCCAGGCACGCGTGGAACACTTCGTGCCATCGACAATTCGAGCTCGGTTTGGATGGTTATCGGACGACTTGGCGGCGAACTACCCATTGCTCGTCACCATGTCTATGATGGCTTGAAGTTGGAGTTTGCCCCCTTTGCCAACATTACAACGTCGCATAAAGAAGCGTCTGGTACCTATTCCCCCTCGCTGTGGACCACGGCCTACACCAGGGTCCGGTGCGAGAGATCGCCAATGCCGATCGCCCATACAAAGAAACGTCGGAGCTCTGCCCAAGCGGGGCACACCTCCACTGTATGCTCCACTATGTCCTCCAAGCGGTCCACACAATGGTAACCGTGCGCTTCTTCCATCTGAATCAGGTGCCTGTCCCTCCCGTACTTACCATGTCCATTGAGAACATGCATCATGCGGAAGGTGAGGACGCCGTAACGTTTCTCCAGCCACTCTTCAAAGAGGGGCATTTATCTACCACCATGACGTGCCCCATTAAGAAAGAAGTTAAAACATGCATGGAACATTCTATATACGTTTTTAGGGTTCCGTAGCCAAAATGGCAAAAACGGAACCCTTATAGTTTCGTCATGTCCGTCTGTCCGTCTGTCCGTCTGTCCGTCTGTCACAGCCGATTTACTCGGAAACTATAAGTACTACAGTGATGAAATTTGATGGGAATATGTGTTGTATGAACCGCTACAAAATTATGACACTAAATAGTAAAAAAAAGAATTGGGGGTGGGGCCCCCCATACATGTAACTGAGGGATGAAAATTTTTTTTTCGATGTACATACCCGTGTGGGGTATCAATGGAAAGGTCTTTTAAAATGATATAAAGTTTTCTAAAAAACATTTTTCTTAAAGTGAACGGTTTTTGAGATATCAGCTCTCAAAGTCGTAAAAAGTATGTCCCCCCCCCCTCTATTTTTATAACTACGGGGTATAAAATTCTAAAAAAAATAGAGGTGATGCATGCTAATTAACTCTTTCAACGATTTTTGGTTTGATCAAAGTATCTCTTATAGTTTTTGAGATAGGTTGATTTAACTGTATTATATTTGCTGCTACGGAACCCTTTGTGCGCGAGCCCGACTCGCACTTGGCCGGTTTTTACTTAGAAAACTTTGTGTAATTACTACCATTTCCTTTTTTTCTAGATTGTACAACAAAACTGGTTTATACTTCTACTCTGAATTCAACCACCTCGTAATATTAATGGCATGCCAGACAGGCGTAAGAAATTAAAAAAACACGTAAATAACGTTAATTTTGATAGGTTCTCATTCCTAATTTGCAATATTTAAGGTCATCAACTAAGTAAAAATAAATACTGGTATAAATATTAATAATTTAATGGGATGGATTTTACGTCCATAAAATCTATGTATTTTTGGGTGAATTTTTACGGAGATTTACCGTATAGTCGTCATGCCAAATAGATGTATCAACCGTAAACAAGTGTTACAGAGAACATAATTTTAATAACTTAAAATCAAACACCCTATATTAACTACAGTGTAAATATATAGCTACATGCAAAAACTCAACAAGCTGGCTTAATCACGAAAAAAGTTATTACATTTTTTGTCGCTCCTGAAAAGTAGGGGTTTTGTGGATACGCCCCTATGGTTTGAGACCCGCGAATTATTAAATACATGTATTTTTAATTTTAACTGTATATTTTTTGGACGAATGGTTAATAAAGAGATAAGTAATACGAAATTCGCAAGTGAAAACATCTCACCCGTAAGAACGAAAGCCGAACGCTTTCTTTTAAATTATTTCATCAAAGTTTTTAGTCATCAATCTAAATTAACTTTCCTGAAGAACCGATCCCTTAAACGCTTAGGCTTTAATTCAATTCTCTATTCAGGTCATGGTTCCAAAAAATCTATTCTTACCGGTGTGTCTCAAGTTAGGTTACGTTAGTTAAGTTAGGTTAGTAATGCTACCTCTTGATCACTAAACTACTCGTATAACGCTTTTCACTAGAGTCACTGTAAAGACTGGACGAACGAGCGAGTGAAAACTCACAGCAGTAAATTTTGCTACTAATAGCGCTAGCGATATCCGCTTAAGTATGTATATGAGGGAATGATACCTATACAACATATATACCTAAAGTAAGTCAATAAAAATGAATCGCAGAATGTATGTGTACGTAAGACTTCAGAACAGATGCATCTATTTGTCTATTTTTTTGTTTTCATTTTGTTGTGTTTTTTGTTGTGTTCGTAATTGTCAGGGTAGGGTTTGTTGGAACGAAAATTACAAGTTACCGAAAAAAAAAATTACAACAGGGTGACACCGGAGCGGACAGCTGCCAATAAAGTTACAGTATTTACGTCGTTGTGGCGACGCTTGGGGTTGGGGGAGAAATGATGGTGATGATGATTTGCGTCCTTTGAGGGTCTTGGCAGCCGTAGGAGAACGCTGGCACAGCCTGTCGTACTTGGAACATAGGATTGTACAACGATTTCGACACAGGTTGCATCCCACTCTAGAAGCCTATCTACCATACCATAGTATACCATTTGGTCTCTTGCCATCGTCACATACCAAGCCGCTAGGTTCTATAAAGGGTGTGAAAAGACCCTTAACGAAAACGAAAACCCCATATTCTACTCATCACTGGGATAGTTTTTTTTTTCTTCTAGACCATGCCTGGGAATTCACTGGTTCTGGAGATATTAAAGGCGAAAGTGATTTTTTTTTTTTGGTTTTTTTTTTCAAAATCGTATTCCAAGTATCATTAATAAACTTTTTTCCGAACAAACATTACCAAAATTATCAATTTTTCATAACAAATTACGCATTTGAAGTTAAAAAAACGCAATGAAAACTAAACAAAACGAGTGCCTCACACACGCAAGCGTGTGGTCGCTTCAACGACCAAGCGCGAGCGGCCGAGCACGCAGCTGATCGGAATTATTATTAATTAATTATTTTTTAAAGATGAAAAAAAATAGTTATTTCCCAGCAATATTTTCTGTTACTTAATTACATGTACAAAATGTGTAGTTAACGGCTTTGCGATCGGTCTTTTTACACCCTGTATAAGGCAGATCTCCGGCGGTGACCAAAGCTTAGCGAGCCATGCTGCCGTATGCCACGCTATAAAGCCTGCGGTCCTGCAGCCGAACCGGTCATGCTGTTCGAGGCTATGATGTGGAGCAGCACGAGGCACACCTAAGTGTAAACAAATAAGGACACGAGGTATCATCCATCAAGGTGTCTATACGATGGCTGATCTAATCACAGTAATATTACAAAGGTTGTTTGTGAGTGTGTATGTTTATTCTTTTTTCACACTTATTAGATTTGGATGAAATTTGGCACACGATTAGACGATGCTCTGAAATAGCATAGGATATATTTTATACGGGGATTTTTCCTGGGGGTAATTTTCCTCTTTCAAGCAGACGAAGCCGCTGGCAACTTCTATGTCTCTTTATCCTTAACGTGAATTTCCAATCTTGTTACTTTGGATCGCACAACATGTCAAACATGTCAAAGTAAATCCAGTTTTTGTTGATATTAATTAATTAGCTGGAAATCCTGCGACACATACGTAAACAATTTTTAATACCTTGAATTTTTTGTCACAATGTTTTTTCCGCTTTTTTTCGTCGGTGCGAATTTTCCACAGGATTTTCTCATTTGTATCAGTACGGATTCACTAGAATGGATCAGTAAAAACCAATTATTCTTTTTGACACCATTGCAATGGTCCAACGGTGATTTTACTATCTCCGCTAATATCTGGATATAAACAAATGGACATCCAGATATTGGTTGCATCACCTGCTGCAAGAAGCTATTACGTATCTTGTAATAATGAGCCTTCTCTCAAAGCAATTACTCATTCGCTTTTAGCGTCGCGACGACATGAGAGCCGGTGACCTTACAGTGTTCTAGGAACCACCCATTGCTTCCATGTCCATTTAACTAATAAAAAGCTATTATAATTACTATCGATATTCTTGTATCGAGGGGCTGGTGACTAAATAATAATAGCTGTCCGAGTCTATCTTCAAGGTCTTTTGGATCTATCATATACTGTGACATCACCGTGTCTCAGAAAGCAAGATAAGCTGTTGGTCCCGGCTGATATTAGTTACATTTATCGGGTAGTCAACGGCAGGATTAGCGCGGTGGTAGGCTACAGCGATTTAGTTGGCCGGATTCCCTCACCGGCAAAATATGTACAAAAAAAACACCCAGAACCGGAACAACCATCTAGTTGTTCTAGGTGTGGGTGTCATATTTATGGCCCCAAAAGGCTTCGGAGCCCTACGGCTTTGCTAATATGTTTTTGAGGAGCGCGTGCGTGATATACTACGCTCCGTCGACGACTCGGGGTCGGTTCAGACGGTTACCGGACGGCCAGAAGGCGAGCTACTCTCTCGTTCCAGCTTAGAAGCACAGATGATTACTCATCTCAAAAAAAAGACCGTAGTTGGGTAAGGTCAGCTGTTTGACTCTAGTTACGAAACAGAACAAAACCATCTTTCGAGAGGTTATCAATATAAGTGTAAACATAATTTAGTAAATCTAAACACTCTGCCCATAACCCGAGTCGTCATTCTTCAGCTTAACATTAAACGGATGAAAACTATTCATAAACTCATTATTAATATATGCGAATTTGAAATTGATGTTTTCTAGAAAAATATTACATCGTAAATATGAGATAGAATGCGGTCATCATTGGAACACCTGATACTTTGCCGTGAACGGTACAGAACTTTTTTTTAATAAGCTGGTGCTCTGTATATTAACTACTTTTTATGGGAATAAACATCGAAGGTATTGTAAGACGTCTGTGACCGCTTACGGACTGTTCGAGGTAGATATACAGATACACATATCAACCAAAATCTAGAGATACCTTAAGGGCCTCGCCCACGGCGACTTTTTGAAGCGATGCAGTAGCGCGATTGACGCGCGTTCGCATCGATACATTCGCGATGCAGTCGCTAGCTGCTTGCCCTCGCCCACGCCACAATTCTCAGTCACGATACAAACGTGATGCAAACACGCTACTGTCGCGATGCAAACTGTCTATCGCAAAACATAATAAGTTAAGATTTTGTATGTAGATTGTTTTTGTTTTTCATTCACGTTGCGACTTAGTAAGCTTGTCGGCGCCTTTCATGGGCTCGGGAGTATTTACCATGGATTGATAAAAGATGGTCTATAATACTGTTCACTGATGAGCTTTTTACAGATTTGGGTTTTATTCAGATTAAATAAGAACTTCATTAGACCAACGCATAAGTAGGCCACTCCTGATGTGTACGTACCTCGCGTGGCTTCGACTTAATGTAGCTCTACAGGACTAGTTGCCATATAAAATGTATGGAGACCCACGCGTCCAGATTAACGTACGTCGCACATGTGTGCGCAATGTTCATTATTCTTGGCGGACGAACCTATCTCATTTGGAGTCAAGGCCACATGACTACAATGGGGCATAGTAAAGCCTGTTATTGTTTCATATATAATCCAAATAGGCCAGCAATAGCTCCGCGCGCGCGCTGCACGAAAATGTTCCTTTCAATGCGTCGGCTTGTGCTAATCCCTCTCAAAGGTCACGGTATTCAAGTATTTGATTGGCCTGCACAGTAGCCAGGCTTAAATCCTATCGAACATGCCTGGAACGCGTTATTATCAAAAGCAAAACCGCCAATTATGATGACGGAACAACAACTTAACGAACACTTGCAAACAATGGGACCTCATACTGTAGCAAGCCATTGACAATATAATATTTAGCCGTGCGCAGAAACTCGGCCCTCACCCACGACTTTTTGTTGCGCCTGCAGTCGCATTGGCAACGCGCTACTAACGCGCAGCTGCATCACGACTGTAGCGCTGCAAACACGCGACCGTCTCAGACGACATCGAGGAGAGGACGGAGGGGGGTTTGCGCGTGAATGAAAAACAAAAACAATCTACATACTACGCGCTACCGTATCGCGTTTGCACCGCGACAGACGTGCGAGTGTATCGCGTTTGCATCACAACAGTAGCGCATTCGCAAACGTACACATCAGGAGTGAAACGTACACGTCAGGTTGGTCTAATAAAGTTTTTGTTTAATCTGAATAAAACTCAAACCTCTATAAAAGCTCATCAGTGACAGCATTACAGACCATCGTTCATCAATCCATGGTAAATACTCCCTAGTCCATGAAAGCCGCCGACGAGCTTACTAAGTCGCAACGTGAATGAAAAACAAAAATAATCTACATACAAAATCTTAATTTTTACGACAGACAGTTTGCATTGCGACAGGGCGTTTGTATCGCGACAGTAGCGTGTTTGCATCGCATTTGTATTGCGACTGAGAATCGTGGTGTGTTCGAGGGCAAGCAGCTAATGACTGCATCGCGACTGTATCGATGCGAACGTGCTACTGCATCGCGACTGTATCAATGCGAACGCGCTACACTATCGCTACTGCATCGCTTCAAAAAGTCGCCGTGGGCGAGGCCCCTTACCTGTGGCTTCACCTCGCATAAGCCGAAAAGTATGTCTTGATTTAGGTCATAATCTACCTGTGTGCCTCCCCCATTTATAATATTAATTGTATAGCTTAACGGCTTTGTAAATCACTAGCTTCTGCCAGTGGTCACCTGAAAGAGGAAAAATATCAGCAATACATACTATCGTGATAAAGTAAAGTGACAAAACTATTAAGTTGAATGTTAAAGTATAAAATAGGGAAGGAGATCAATGCCATTTTTGAAACTGGGCATCTGCTTAGTTTCTTATTTTATATCAAGTAAAAAACACAATTAAAAAAAAACTAACTAATTGCTAGTTACTATGACTATGACGAGTCGAAAAAACTTATCGATGTGGTCAAATAAAGCTTAATTATGCAAGGAATCCAAATGTACATACATACTCGTATATGTAACTCAATTTTCAGAATAAAAACATCCTTACTAAGTTTTAAATTAGTGCAGCAGATTTGCACTAACATTAATTTATAATAAGCAGCTTTTGCACACGGCTTTGTTTTCATCAACTGACTGCTCTACCCCGCTCTACCCTGCTCTATCATTACGAAAAATAAGGGTTTCATATTTTAGAGTTCTGTAACCAAATGGCAAAAGCGGAACCCTTATAGTTTCGCCATGTGTGTCTGTCCGTCCGTCTTCGATTAATCTCTGTGACCGTTAGCACTAGAAAGCTGAAATTTGGTACCAATGTGTATATCAATAACGCAAAAATTGGAAAATAAATTATTAGGGTAGCCCCTACCCACATGTAAAGTGGAAATTGTTTTTTCTTTTTAATTTCAACGCTAACATGAACAACAACAAAAATGAATAGGGGTTTACTAAAATCATTTTTTGATAATCGCTCCAAAAGTAAAAAAACAATGTATGCCCCCCCCCCCTCTCTTACTTTTGAACCATAAGTTTAGAAAATATGAAAAAAATCTGGAAAGTAGAGCTTTATAAAGTCTTTCTAGGAAAATTATTTCGAACATGATGGGACGACCAGTTTTTTGAAAATTGGGGACAACGACGGACGGGAAACTACGGAACCCTAGCGTAGGCAGACACGCTCTTGGCCGGTTTTTTATATGTTTATAGTTTCGCTTTAGTAGTGTGTAGCTAATTTTGTTAGTGTAATTCCATTAATATATGTATAACAGGTCAATGATGAATGAATTGAACAAAATTAAAACGGTAGACCGCCTACTACCTATCTCGGGGAGATAATAATCCTCCAACTAAATCATTAATTCAATTCAATTAATAATACTCGTATTTGTAATATCTGCATTGTTATTTATAGATGACACGAGAAATATTAATCGGATTACAGTTTGTTGGTTTAATTTTAATTGAAAACATTTTTGCTCAATTCGGACTGACTTTTTGACAGCCTCCTAATGATTACTGTGAATTTATTTTACCATCGTGTTTTTTTAAAGAAAAAAAAATATATTAATAGATACAATGAAAGCTCGTCTATTTGTGACAGAAAAAGATATAAAGCCCGATTCACGTGTTAAAAACCGCAACGATATCGTAGCGACTTACAGCCGAACCCAATAACCTATCTATCACATACCGGAGATAGAAACATAAATAAAACAACAGAAAACATGTATAATTTTTGCATTGTATCATTTGTTTTACTATCTCCAGTATGCCAAAGCTGGAGATAGATAGGTTATTGGGTTCGGCCGTTAGTCGTTTAGACCATTATCGTATTCACATCCATCAATCGAACTTGAACGACACCGATTTTAAAGTCATTCTATTGAAGTGTCCGTCGCGTGTGCAGCTATGTCAATAATTATCCTGATAGAATACATATAATCATCATCTGCCTAGCTTTTTCCCAACTATATTAGGGTTGGCTTCCAGTCAAGGCGGATTTAGCTCAATACCAATATTTTACGAGGAGCGACTGCCTACCAGACCTCCATAACCCATTAACTGGGGTAACACGGTACTTCATGGCAAGACTGGAGTCAGATTTACTGGCTTCTGACTATCCGTAACGACTGCCAAAGATGACAGCCGGGACCTACGGCTTAACGTGCTTTCCGAGGCACGGAGGAAACTTGTTATGTTAAGATGGTCACCCATCCACAGACCAACCTTGGCAAGCGTTGCTTAACCTTGAAGATCGACGTGTGCGGCTGTTATTATCTAGCCACGAGCTCCTCGATGTATAGAATACATACATATAATGTAACTGGTAATAAGCCGTTGATAGATCGCCGATGATAAAACGACAAATCAATTGACTTGAATCTAAAGCTTCAAGTTTGAATTTTCATTTTAGCAAATCCCGTTCAAGAAACACGTGAAAACTTCAACGTTATTTGACTTGTTTGATTCTACGTGAATCAGGCCCCTGGCCGTTCACGTAGGTAGTATTCGCACGAAAAAGTGATCAAAGCAACGAAGAAAAGAATACGACAAGAACCCTGTTCGAAGAGCGAAAGATTTTATCTCTAAAATGAATGTTGCTTTTTTAATAGATGACATTATTACTTGCAGCTTATAAGAGAAGATGTTTTATCTCACGAAAGCGGGTAACCCATACTAGTGTGTGTAAGTGTACATGCACACTGTCTTTGTGTGCGTAAGCTCGGGAGCGCTCAGTCGCGGCCGGGTCGCCGGCTGAGTCAGTAGTGCTTCTTGGTTCGCGTCAAAATAATTTATCGAGTACCGTCAGCATGCGAGGTAAGAAGAAACAGAGGAAAGTTGTTCGCAGTGCGATAAGGCAACTTAATGTTCATGTTTGTTGTGTGTAATAAGTATATGAATGTATTTATTTATTTCAATTACTAGCTATACTTACAGTACGCACCGAAGCGTATAGCTAGCCAACAACTTACAAACTAGAGATTTTATTATACACAGATATTGATCATTTCTTTACTGCTATATAAAAAAAACGAATTTCGGTTCCTGAGCAATCAGGGCGTTCAGCAGATTATTTACGTGGCGTAACCAAGGTAACCACAAAAACCATCGAAGGAGCATCGACGCGCGCACCAGCGCCTGTCTGTCCGATTCGCTCACAGATGACAGACGCCACGCTCTTACTTTTGCTGTGTTAACTATAATATTAATGGTGAGAATAAACTATTGAAAAAATATCTGGTCCGTTTGATTGTGTTCCACCACCACAACACATCAACATGTTAAACGATTTTATAACTGTTTTGTTTATTTTAGGCTCGTCAAATGATTGCAAATATTTATAATTTGTCAAAGAAGAATATTAATTCACGGAACTTCATCGAGAACCAAATTGTGATTTATCATATTTGCGTAATATTACAAAACGCATTGCAGCAGCGACGGGGGTAAGTGAAAGAACAGTGCAAAAAACTAATAAAAGAAGGAAGAGATGTCGCAAGTACATCTTCGAATTTTATGTCACCCATGAAAAACCGAAGAAAGAGAGAAAATAAAGGTGGATTTACAGGTGACGTTGTACGGAACACAATACAAAATTTTCATATCGTACTAAAACAAATTCCAACATTAATATCATCAAATAAAATAAATAAATTGTTTATTTGGTCTCAAAAGGTTACATTACAAGTGTTAATGAAACATCCCCAGTAAGTTATTATTAATATTTGTGTTGGGGTTATTTCGTTCCTTCCCTTAATTGTATAACATTGGCAAAGCTAAAGTCAGTTTTGAATGAAAAAGTTGGTTTCGATGGATGTCTCGTAACGCTGCGTAAGTTATTAAATAAATTGGGCAACAAGTGGCAACTTTATTATTTTGTTCAATTGCGATGAGCTTGCTAACGCTACCTGTAGTTACGCACACAAGAGCGAGTGTCTATACACATCACAACTACAAGTATGGCTCACCCGCTTTCGTGAGATAAAACAACTTATGCAGTATTGAACCGACCATTTAAAAATTAATATTGAAGTAAAATTAAAATGAAACCTTATGGCGGCCACACACGTAGCGTTATACCTGAACGGTATACCGAAACTGAAGGCTTGTGCAAGTATACCGGAGCGTATTTGTGACAAAACTTGCACAAGTTTCCTGACTTGCACAAGTCTGGTAGGCAGATCAAAACTATGATCTTTATACCTGCACAAGTCTGGTTTGTGCAAGTATGCATGAGCGTGTGTGTCGGACGCGCATGCATGCATGCGCGCCAGTGCTTCGGTCGGTTTGTGTGGTTATTTTCGCGCCAAAATGTCTGTCGATTCACGCCGCAGTAATAGAGAGAAATTAGAAGAGTTTATAGATTTGTACAGAAAGTTACCATGTCTATGGCAAATAAAAAGTAAAGAATACCATATTCGCGACAAAAAGAACGCTGCATACTTATTTCTTTTTAGTAACCATTCTTTACACCATACAGAACGTTTCTTCTTACACTTCTCTTTTTTCTTAATAGCTAGCACCAAACCAACAATAGCCAAAACGTCATCATTTGTGGGTGCCGGTGGCATATTTCACAAAATACTTCGATGGCCCCTAAGTAAAGTATCGAATCAACAAAATAGCAATTTTTTATTATGACTGTTTTGAGCTCTTTTTAAAGGATGTTTTTAATACAACTTCAAATATCGGGAAAGTTAAGAGTTTTCCTAATTTTTGAAGTTGTATTAAAAAACATCGTTTAAAAAAAGAGCTCAAAACAGTCATAATAAAAAAATGCTATTTTATTGATTCGATACTTTACTTAGGGACCATCGACTTATTGCACAACACGACTTCTTCGGTTTGTCACAGGCGCAGAACTGAGACTGCACAGGCATACTTGAATCGTGTGTGGTCACTATGGACGTCAGGTATACTTGCACAAGCCTTCAGTTTCGGTATACCGTTCAGGTATAACGCTACGTGTGTGGCCGCCATTAGAGGGGATGGTGTTCTCAGAAAAAATGTTACTTACTGACGAGATTTCTTTTTACTATTGAGAATTTTTTTAATGGCGGCCACACAAGTAGCGTTATACCTGAACGGTATACCGAAACTGAAGGCTTGTGCAAGTATACCGGAGCGTATGTGTGACAAAACTTGCACAAGTTTCCTGACTTGCACAAGTCTGGTAGGCAGATCAAAACTACGATCTTTATACCTGCGCAGACTAGTTTGTGCAAGTATGCATGAGCGTGTGTGTCGGACGCGCGTGCATGCACGCGCGCCAGTGCTTCGGTCGGTTTGTGTGGTTATTTTCGCGCCAAAATGTCTGTCGATTCACGCCGCAGTAATAGAGAAATTAGAAGAGTTTATAGATTTATACAGAAAGTTACCATGTCTATGGCAAATTAAAAGTAAAGAATACCATATTCGCGACAAAAAGAACGCTGCATACTTATTTCTTTTTAGTAACCATTCTTTACACCATACAGAACGTTTCTTCTTACACTTCTCTTTTTTCTTAATAGCTAGCACCAAACCAACAATAGCCAAAACGTCATAATTTGTGGGTGCCGGTGGCATATTTCACAAAATACTTATTGCACAACACGACTTCTTCGGTTTGTCACAGGCGCAGAACTGAGACTGCACAGGCACACTTGAATCGTGTGTGGTCACTATGGACGTCAGGTATACTTGCACAAGCCTTCAGTTTCGGTATACCGTTCAGGTATAACGCTACGTGTGTGTCCGCCATAACAAGTCATCTGCCTAGCCTTTTCCCAACTATATTGGAGTCGGCTTCCAGTCAAGCCGGATTTAGCTGAATACCAGTATTTTACGAGGAGCGGCTGCCTACCAGACCTCCACAACCCATTAACTGGGGTAACACGGTACTTCATGGCAAGACTGGAGTCAGATTTACTGGCTTCTGACTATCCGTAACGACTGCCAAAGATCTCCAAATGACAGCCGGGACCAACGGCTTAACGTGCTTTCCGAGGCACGGAGGAAACTCGTTATGTTAAGATGGTCACCCATCCACAGACCAACCTAGGCAAGCGATGCTTAACCTTGAAGATCGACCTGTGCGGCTGTTATTATCTAGCCACGAGCTCCTCAGCAATTCTTTAACAAGTGAATTTGTTAAAAAAATACAAATTTAAATAAGCCACTGGCAGTTCAGAGCTGACAAGTCTCAAATGACGGTACCCGTTCACGAGCATGACGCGTGCATCAGCCCCTAACTCCGTGATCAGCCCAACTCAGCTTAATCACTTTGGAGGGAACTCAGTGACCCAACTACACGTGCCACCATCACCGAGACTTTTGAGTAAGTATGACAAACTCTTAATTGCCTATCTCGTTTATGTCAAAGCCAGCTCTATCTATGGCTTTTGATAGTGACATAGGTATCGATAGTCAAGAAATTTCACATTGAAGAAGAAAACATGTTGCGTCGATTACAAATAAGATGGGACAAGGGCGGGAAGAAGAAGAAGAATTCTCAAGACAATTGTCACAGTAACACTTGTCAATTCCCCCCCTTAATCCTAAAACCACTGATTTACAACCGTACACTTGAAGTGTATGTCGAAAACCATCGTCAGGCAGCCACTACGTAGTTATCTAACACATTGCCAAACTAAACCTATTTGTCGCAGCCGTAAAACACGCAATGTTCTTGTTTTTATTTTATTTTCAATAGAGATTGCGCGTAATACTTGATACTTAAAAATACTTTAATTCTTCTTTCTCATAGATATCTTATATACTATGTTATTTTACTTATTACGTCACCCTATAAAATATTATTTTATTTTTAGTAACTTAAAGCCCATTTTAACATTTTAGAAACCTTGAACGAAACTGAAAATAAATAAAATAAAAATCAATTATCTCTTTATTTAATAAAGTGTTTTATAGCAACACATATATTTTTAAGCACACAATAATATGATGGAATATATTGCAAATCTGCTAGTATTATATTTCTTTATTACTTACGTCGCGACGACAAAATGTCAAAACAGGCTTTTAATTTTTTTTTAACTTTTTATGGTGTCATACAAAAAGAAAACTATGAATACTGCTCAAGTGACAAATGTTCGAATCTATAGTAGTGCTTCTAGAAAATGCGACGTGTGAAGCGCGCAACATAATGTTCAGTAGTTCAGTATCAGTGGGAGCTTCCGATGATCTCGGAGCTTCAGTCCTCCTGTAGCCGCCCAAGAGAGCAGTGGCCGCCCGCCCAGCGCCGCCCGCCCAGCGCTGCCCGCACTCTCGCCGAGTAACTTCGCGTTCTCAAACAGTTTGACAAATTAAAAAAGTGTTGGTGTTGGACCAGTGGTGGTTTCCCATAATTCTTTTTGGATTGTTTTGTAAAGAACAGGTAAGTTAAAACATATATTTTGTGATTTGCTTTTAGTGTGTTGGGGTTTAAGGTGTTTACCGGTTTAATTAAAAATTAATAATACAAGTTACAAAAAAGGAGCTCTAAATTAATATACCTTCATGAAATATATAAGAAAAAATAAAATAATTATATTAGACATTTCTTTTATAAAAAAATACTAAGGCGTATGTTTGAAACTATGACTTTTTTTATAACACTTAAAATAATTTCAACTTATTAATGATCTACCTAATTACCTATATGTGGTTACTTATACCTTTTCATTTAAATTGATAATCAACTTGGCCGTATTTGATTACTTTCATCATACCTATCTGACAAAAATCTGAACTAATTTAGATCAAATTTACTACAAACCATCACTTTATAAAGCTTTGAAATAAAAAACCACATCCAAATCCATTCACCCGTTAATAAACTAAAATACTACAGACAGACACACAAACATAGCTGTTAAACTTTGTTTGTCGAAGGTTAAAAACATTTTTTTTTATTCAACAATTAAAAATAAGGAAAATTGTCTTAATCAACGAAACGTTAATCTATCACCGTCATCTCTAACTTACTTAACTAACTTAATCTTCACGTGAACAAATTCAAAGTTGAATAACTTATTCCTCACTTTAGACTAATCAAAACAGATCAAGTTCAACAGTTGTTTTTATTCCACACTCAACAATGATGGGGCACAGGTTGACTTATTATTTAGACTTCTGTGGACACAGGCCTGGGAAAGACTACCGGTTGAAAGATTAATGGTGCTAAAATAATAATTTACAAAAAAGGCTCTTTTGTGGGTCCGAACCCATGTCCTACGACACGTAAGTCATGGTCGTCACCACTGAGCCACCTCCGTTCGCTGGATACTTTTCCGTCGTCGTTCGATTCACGCTTACTATCATGGTCCCGATTTGGCTTAATGGTCAACAATCACACTTTAAAGCCTCACATAGGGACAGTTTTTTTATGTCATCATTATCACCACTGGGCCACTTCTGTTCGCTGGAGTAGAACTTTGCCATCGTTGTTTAATTCATGCTTTTAATATCATGGTTCTGAACCGGCTTAGCCTGCATCGTCAACACTCAGACCTTGAAGCTTCACATGGGCACAGCTCTTTTATTAAAATTTCACGTTTACTATTCCATCTTTATCACTCGTAGTTATGATAACTGTGGACTCACTATACAGGTAAAGTAGGTAACTACAGACTGCCCAAATAGAATAGGGTCTCTTTGACCGCACACTAAATGCAAAGTTAAGGTCACCGAAGCCTTGGGAGTTTAAATTAGACGATTAGCCTGTTCAGGTTTTGTTAGATCAACTTATAACTTATTTACTTTTAAGAAAGGTGCATATTGCAGTGAGCTAAAATAGAATTTGTATTTTTGACACAAATTTTGAGTGATTGGTTGCAATAATAATTAGCGTGTCGCAGGTTTGATTCTCGTGCGGAACGAATACCTACAGATAGTTGTTGCTGGTCTGGGCGTTTAGTTTATGTGAATTTAAGTCCAATGGTTAAGAGCTCGTGGCTAGATAATAACAGCCGCAAGGGTCGATCTTCAAAGTTAAGCAACGCTTGCCAAGGTTGGTCTGTGGATGGGTGACCATATTAACATACCGAGTTTCCTCTGTGCCTCGGATAGCATGTTAAGCCGTAGGTCCTGGCTGTCATTTGTAGATCTTTGGCAGTCAAGCCAGTAAATCTGTCTCCAGTCTTGCCATAAAGTATGTTACTCCAGTTAATGGGTTGTGAAGGTCTGGTAGGCAGCCGCTCCTCGTAAAATACTGGTATTCAGCTAAATCTGGCTTGACTAGAAGCCGACCCCAACATAGTTGGGAAAAGGCTAGGTAGATGATGATGATGGTTAAGTTTGTATTCACACACTGAAATGTGTTGCGTGCGGTGTGAGCTCACCTTTAAGCTTTCCACTTGTTTGCGGCTATTTAGTTTCATTTTCAGTGAAATCTGTCCTGTCGGTCTAGTGGTTAGTGGCCCTGACTGCTGTGTCGGAGCACACACGGCCACTAACCACGTGTTGTGGTCGTGGGTTCGATTCCCACCCAGGACAAAAGTTTGTGTGATGAGTATGTATTTAGAAATATTGAACAATGTATATCAGTTAACTCTGCTTTGTTTGTGACTTAGGCGTCATGTCAAAGTTGTAAATATTTGAAAGTAAATTAGTTCCACTATGTTGTTATTTTATATAAAACTAGGTTCTGTCTGTGACAATAAAAAAAAACCGGCCAAGAGCGTGTCAGGCCACGCTCAGTTTAGGGTTCCGTAGTTTCCCTTCCGTCACAATAAGTGACCCCAACTTTTCAAAAACTGTTCGTCCCATCAAGTTCAAAATAATTTTCCTAGAAAGTCTTTATAAAGCACTACTTATCAGATTTCTTTCATATTTTCTATATGTTTTAAAAGTTAGAGGGGGTTGGACACATTGTTTTGTACTTTTGGAGCGATTATTGCCGAAATTATTGATATTATCAAAAAAATATTTTAGTAAACCCCTATTCATTTTTGAATACCTATCCAACAATATATCACTAGTTAGGGTTAAAATAAAAAAAGCACTTTCCACTTCACATGTAGGGGGGCTACCCTAATTAAACATTTTTTTCCAATTTTTATAGTACTACTTTGTCGGCGTGATTGATATACATATTGAAAAATTGGGGACACTTAAATTGGGACGGACAGGAAACTACGGAACCCTACACTGGGCGTGGCCCGACACGCTCTTGGCCGGTTTTTGCTATTTGGCTACGGAACCCTAAAAAGAAGAATTTTAAAAACCAGTTTCGTATTTTTTAGTCTGCACATGATAACATACCTGGTATTATAACCAAGTATAAATTATAACAATGTTTGATAACGGGTCAAAACACATTGTTTTACACACAATAATGTCCAACATGACAAAAGAACGACACAATATCCTTGGTAGGTTCAGCTGTCCGGTTTCTGAACCCAAAATTCCGGGTAAATTGGCAGGTCTATTTAGATTTTGATTTCTCTATGTGGCATGAATGAGCTATTAAATGGCAAGGGCTAACGGGAAAATACATACCTACCAAGCAAACGGCTATACTTAGGCCATTCACAAATATTTATCGAAAGTTCCTATTCTGTTAATGGTATTTCTACAAATATTATAAAGAGGAAAGGTAAGTAATTATGTATTTTTATAGTTTCGTTTGAAATGATTAAACTCAATAACCACTGGATCAATTTCACAAATTCTTTCATCAGTAGAAAGCTTTTTTTTAAATTTGGCAACCCTCCAATGACTTCTTCTTGGGGAAAGTGAGAGCATGTCAGTCTTTTACTGACTAAAATCCACTCCTATTCCTTCTTTGCCTTCAGTCCAGGGCCCCGGTGTTCACTTTCACATAAAGCTGCGTCATAACACAGGCTAATTCGTCTCCTTTCCTCGCTGTTTAATCTTGACCTGTGGTAAATAGGCTAAGAGCGCCAGACTGTCAGACAAGTATCTCCTAACTTAGGTATTATGTACGAAGTACCTTTGTTTTCACTATGCAAATTATTTAGAAAGCCTGACGATAGCTACCTTCCCACCTAATTTACTTATCCTCGATTTAAGCGGTCAACGTATAATACCTCGAAAGAAAAATTTATTTGTAATAAATTGTTTTAAAAATTGCCTTAGTACGAAACGGATACATAAATTATGAAATTAAAATATTAAGGAAGATAGCTTATATATTTTTTTCTAACAAAATGAAGTAATATTACAAACCCTTTTTAAGATTAACTTTGTAAGGAAAGTTTAGTTACAATATTAAAAAATAGTCGTTTTTCAATTATGAATGTCGGATTTCCTTCTTGGAATTTCATATAACTGAAAAACTCAAGCAATCCGACCTGAAACTTGCTCGTGATCACATCGCTAAGTTTGACGCATAAGATTTTGAGTTAAAGATAGTTTGAGTCAAGAGCCCGTTCAGATGACGGGGTTTACGCACATTCCTAGGAAAAAACTCAAACAGTTATTCACATTGACCTAGATAAAAGGGATTGTGTTGTGACTTGCGCTTTGTCTAGGTACCATTGATACAAACTTAGTATCAAGAGAAAGAGCTTTATTTTTGTTTACTATTTCTTCCACGTTAAAAAAATAGGTACCATATCCCAAAAGCCCATTCTTTTATAACTGCATCGATAAAAAAAACTGTATCAAAGTTATCATCTTCCATTTTAAACAAGACACTGTGGACAGATCTCACGTAGTTCTGGACGTATCTCTAATTTTTTACGGCGCTCACTTGTAAGACGAACGAGTCAAATCCGGTTGCACTCGTTTTACGAGCGAGTGAGGAAACACGCGTGAGACCATCTAGACGAGATGTATGTCTGGTATCTTGCGAACACGCGAGTAACTACGCGCTTAAAACGTATCGTCTGGGCGGGCTGTAACCAAAATGGTGCAAAGACTTGACCTGTGACTAATTTGCCAACTTAAGATTTTCCTACAAGGGGCTGTAGGAATGTTCTGTAGCGTAAAAGGCTGAATTAACCTGGGTGGGTTTTAGCTGTTAAAAGTCTAACACTGTCTCTTGCTCTACCTAGGGTTGACGGGGGTGCAGTTTCTTCGTTAATTACGACTATTTATTGAAAAAGTGTGAAGTAGAAAAGATGTAAAATTAACAAGTCTATTTAAAAAACGATGAAGCTGAAAAGGCTGCCTAAATCTAATGGCATCGGGTGGATTTTCTACCACATACCGAATAAACTGTGGAGTAAGACGTTAGCCTCGAGAAGAGAGGCTGTCACGAAATATTGAAAGACTGAAGATAACACTTGTTCATACAATAGGCTAGCAATAAAAATGTTAGAATATAAGTATTCGTAAAATTGTGAAAGAACTTGGAATGAATAGGTAGTGCTCAGAATTAAGAAAAACGGCAAAAACGATGAAAAATACGAGCAAAGTTAAATATTATGAACAAGACTTTTTTATTAACTACAGAAAATCTAATTTTGAAAGTAAAACTATCGTCTTCGACAACCATTAGCTCCATCTTTAAAGTATCACTCAGCTAGTTATGTATATTTTCATGAGACAATTTCTTTAAATCGACTGTCCTGTTTATATTTAATTCTGTTTTACTAAAACTTTCTTAAATTAAAGATTGCTAAATGTCCAATGTTCTTCACAACACGAAATGTTTCGTAATTACGAAATCATGTAAATTTTATTAAAATAAAGGAAAATATAGTCTAACTATTTAGATATCCAGCAATTTATTTTGGAGGTTGAAGAAGAATTCTCGTGATTTTTTGGCAGCACTTGTCAATTCACCTAACAAAGCACACCTAACAAAACTGATTTACATCCGAAAACCACCACCACACCAGCACCATCACTACCACCATTATGTTATGTTATCTCGCTACACTAGAGAGCAGTAGTGGCTCAGTGGTAACGATCCCGACTTACGAGTTGTAGGTGGCAGGTTCAAACGCAGCCAGGCGTAATACAAAGCGAGATACGCGCGCGCGATAAGCGCGATACTTTGTGTAATTTATTTCACCACCACTGCTTTCAAAACGGTAAAGGAAAACATCATGAATGAGGAAACCTTCATGTCTTACGAACCAAAAATTCGAAGACATGTGACGTCCACCAATTCACACGGGGCCCGCGTGGTGGACAGCCAGCAGCCCATTCCCCTGTCCTAGAGAAAAGGCCTGATTCCCAACAGTGGGAACATTAAAAGGCCGATATTTAATGCTAAAAAATTGCGCTCATTAAGTCACCCTACAAATGATTGCTCATTTATTTTATTTTTCGTAACTTAAAACCCATTTTAACATTTGAGAAAACTAAAATTTAACTATGAATGAATCTGCTACAAACAATAAAATAATAATCAACTACATAAAGTGTTTTAACATATCCTACTAATATTATAAATGCGAAAGTTTGTGAGGATGGATGTATGTTTGTTACTCTTTCACGCAAAAATGGCTGGACCGATTTGGTTGAAATTTGGTATGTAGATAGGTTATACCCTGGATTAACATATAGGTTACTTTTTATCCCGGTCAACAGGAAAAAAAAATGAAACGTAATCTTATTTATTCTTCGATTTTGTTATTTTTGCTGTAGGCTGCTTTTTATCAACACACCACGCGGGCAAAGCCGCGGGCAGAAGCTAGTATTAAAAATGTGAAAGTTTGTGAGAATAGATGTGAGGATGTTTGTTACTCTTTCACGCAAAAACGGCTGGACCGATTTGGTTGAAATTTGGTATGTAGATAGGTTATACCCTGGATTAACATATAGGTATTCATGGTCTAGAGTTTTGTCTATGTGAGTCGAATTCCGGTAGTTCAGTTCGTTTTCGCACGCTGAAATGTGTCGCGTCTCTTTGTGAGCTCACATAAAATTTTCACTTTTTTTCCGGCTAGTCTGATTTTTGCGAAATTCCCTGTTGGTCTAGTGGTTAGTGGCCTTGACTGCTATGCCGGAGGTCGTAGTTTCGATTCCCACCCAGAATAAATGTTTGTGTGATGAGCACGGTTTGTTCTATGCCTAGGTGTAATTTACCTATACATATAATAAAATAGTGAAATTGTCTATAATATGTATGTATTTAGAATGATTGAAGTAGGTATGTTTATCAGTTGTCTTGTACTAATAACACAAGCTCTGTTTAATTTGTGACTTAGGCGTAATTTCAAAGTTGTAAATATTTTTTCTTCCAACTATGCTTTAATTTCATCATAATCACACTAAAAACTCAGTACAAAGCGAGTCTTTATTGCTCTAGAGCAATAAAAATGTATGAAATTTCATTATTGCACAGATTTTTTTTTTAATCGCACCATAAGGCGCCAATCTCAATAGGTTAGCTCTATTCAGCCAGCCGATATCAATATTTTTTTTTACGTACGTATTATTTGTTTCTATCCTACTTGTTCCAAATTTAAAAAATGATTGCTGCTAACTCTGATTTAAAAATGAAAGAAATTTAAAAAAGTGATTTGGCGGGAACTTTGTTAATTTTGTTTTGACAATATTTTTGGAAACGATAAAGTGTGATACTATCTGATTTTGAGTGCTTCGGCTTCGAATTAAAATGGAATCATCTTGCGATACATTAACTCCGGAAAATATTCTAAATTAAGCCGACAGTGTTATAGAAACTTCTATTTTAACTGTTTGATATGAGTTTCTTTTACCTACTATTCCTATAGGTAATAGTTGAAAGAAAAGCAGATTATGCACCTCGCCTTAAGTAATTTAATATTGCCCTCGTGCCTATTAGATTATAGCCCTCGCTTACGCTCGGGCTCTAAATCAGGCACTCGGTGCAATAATAAATTACTTTGTGCTCAATGCAATAATCTACTATAAAGTACCTAAATAAATAAATTATCTCTATGTTAAACAAAAATACAAATATTTTTCCTTGATAATACTAGGTAAATTCAAACAATGTTTGATAACGAAACGAGTCAAAAAGCATTGTTTTAAACACAATAATGTTCAACATGTTAAAAGAAAGACACAAATTCTACAGTAGGTAAAGCTGTCCGGTTTTTGTACCCAATTCCGGGTAAATTGGAAAATCTGTTTAGATTTGGTTTTCCTACGCGACATGAATGTGCTATTTAATTACTCAGATACGCCGCGAAACGAGACACAATAGTAAAACAATAACAGCGCGGTCTCATAGGACCGGTTGGGGATTCAAACGTTAATGACAAGAGCTAACGAGAAAATAAATACCATTGACCTAGCAACCAAGAGGCTATACTTAGGCTATCCACAAATATTTATCGAAGGATCAAGCCTGTTAATGGCACCAGTATTTACATAAATAGTATAAAGAGGAAAGATTTTTATTTTTATAGTTTGGTTTAAAATTACAAAAGTCAATAACAACTGGACCAATTTTACAAATTCTTTCACTAGTAGATAGTTTTTTGTAACGTTGGAAATTATCCACCGAATTCTTCCGCTCTTGAGTGGAGCGGGAGAACGTGTCAGACTTTTAGAAATTAAAAGTCATTCCAGTACCATCTTTGCCTTCGTTTCACTGCCCCGGTGTTCACTTTACTTTATCATTGAGTGACAAAAGCTATAATATATTTTTCAATACACTTGCTCATAAAGTGACTATTATCGCACTGCACTTAGGCATATAAAGGTGCCTGTTACCAAACTGTGACATTTTGATTACCATTATACACTAGTGGTGTAATGTAATTAAAACCTTTTTGTTGAGCCTTTTTGTTCTCAAAAAGAGTTTTAACAGGATAAAAATTCATTACTTTATTTAAATTTTGAAACATTAAATATTGCTTTCAATAGTATAAATTAGTGTCTTACTTGCTTATTTTCATGCAATAACGGTCCATTTTAACGATTTATTTAAATAATATTTAATAAATAAATCAATCATTAAAATAAAATTGTTTTTTTTTTTGTTTGTGGTCAATGGTCGCCATGTTTAGATGCGCGCGGTTTTAGACGTAATTTTTTCGAGTGATGTTAAGGGGCTGTATGAATGTAATAACATTAAATACTTTGTACCTAGTATTTAATTCAATCATTACAAACTGTTACATCCGCATTCTATTGTCACAACGAAAGACATTACTTTTCGTAAAAAAAAATGACGCAGGATAATATAAGACTAGGCAATATGACCAAAATACCTTAGCCTTCACCTTTAAGGCACAAAAAAAAAAAAATTTTTACCGCCATGACACATTTGTGTTTTTATGTTTTTTTCTAGATTTAGGTACTATTTTGGTGATAGTTATATTGTTTTTTCTTCACAAGTGTATTGAAAAACGTCGTATGATACATGTGAGTAATTAGAGATTACCGTTCTTGGTTCTCTTAAGAGCCTCGCCAAGGCTCGGCTCTTAATACCACCTCGACGGTAATCTCCCACATTACACACTTGTATCATAATCTACTATTCTACTTTCACGCGGGTGAAGCCGCTTGCTTAAGCTAAGTCTCACTTGATATTAAGCAAAGATTTAGTCAAATTTACAATCGAGAATGAGCAATAAGTTGTCAATAACCCAATGCTTGACAAAAACTTGTCTCCTTCCTTCGCTATTTA
Source organism: Mythimna separata (assembly GCA_030763345.1). NCBI lineage: Eukaryota > Metazoa > Arthropoda > Insecta > Lepidoptera > Noctuidae > Mythimna > Mythimna separata. Next base: position 10,055,846 of record CM061167.1, on the reverse strand, counting down.
GTCTTGACCTGTGGTAAATAGGCTAAGAGCGCCAGACTGTCAGACAAGTTTCTCCTAACTTAGGTATTATGTACGAAGTACCTTTGTTTTCACTATGCAAATTATTTAGAAAGCCTGACAATAGCTACCCTCCCACCTAATTTATTTATCCTCGGTTTAGGCGGTCAACGTATAATACCTCGAAAGATAAATTTATTTGTAATAAATTGTATTAAAAACTGCCTTAGTACGAAGCGGATACATATATTATCAAATTAAAATATTAAGGAAGATAGCTTATATATTTTTTTCTAACAAATTGAAGTAATATTACAAACCCTTTTTCAAGATTAACTTTGTAAGGAAAGTTTACTTACAATATTAAAAAAATGGTCGTTTTTCAATTATGAATGTCGGATTTCCTCCTTGGAATTTCATATAACTGAAAAACTCAAGCAATCTGACCTGAAACTTGTCCGTGATCACATCGCTGAGTTTGAGGCACAAGATTTTGAAGTTAAGATAGTTTGAGTCAAGAGCCTGTTCAGATGACGCGTATTTTGTGGAAGGAACTCAAACAGTTATTCACACAGACCTAGATAAAGGAGTTGTGTTGCGACTTGCACAATCACTTTATCTAGGTACTGTCGCTGGAAACGTAGTACTTGGGGAAAGAGCTTTAAAGATATTTCAAGTATTTCTTCAAAGTTCCTGGGTTTTATGTTTTGGCGAATTTTAGGTTCCATATCCCATGAGTCTATTCTTTTATAACTTCGCCTATAAAAAGTGTTGTATTGAAGTTATCACGTCCCTTTTCGAAAAAACACATTTACCGTGGACACGCATGTATTTCTTTACGTATCTCTAATTCTTTACTTACGGCAGTCACTCGTAAGAATCCGGTTGCTTGCGTTTTACGAGCGAGTGAGGAAATGCGTGAGACAGTCTAGACGTGATGTATGTTTGGTATCTCGAGAACGCGCGAGAACTACACGCGAGTCCGCACGCGGTTAAACGCGTCGTATGATAAGGCTCTAACTTAAATGGATACAGTAAGACGTTAACCACGAAAGAAATGGTGGCACGAAATATATAGATAGGCCTAGCAGGGTCGAAGCCTCTAGAGCCATGGTTTGGTTTCCGTAAAGAAAACCCAGGACTCTGTAACGAAGGCAAAAAAAGAACTGAGTGGGGTTTAGTCAGTAAAATTCTGCAACGCCCTCCCTCTCTGCCCAAAAGCGGGAGAAGTCATTCTGATGATTGCTGAAAAAACCGCCCAATCGGAAAAACTGAAAACTTACGAAATATTGAAAGACTGAAGAAAAAAAATTCTCATAAGTGGCACATTAAGCTAGTAATAAAAATGTTAGAATTAGGCATACATAGAATTTGGGTTAATAGCAAAAGACCTTTGAGAGCATAGCGCTCTGAGCTGACAAAAAAAATGAAATGCACGGGCAAAGTAAAATATTATGAATAAAACTTATTTACTACAGAAAATCTTAGTGTGAAAATAAAACTATCGTCATCGACAACCATTATCTTCAGCTTTAAAGTATCATTATGCTAGTTATGTATATTTTTATGAGAAAATTTCTTTAAATTGACTGTCCTGTTTATATATAATTCTGTTTTATGAAAAATTTCATAAATTAGAGATTGCTACTTATGTCCAATATTCTTCATAACACGAAATGTTTCGTAATTAAAAAGTCATGTAAATTTTATTGAAGTACTTAGATATCCAGCAATTCGTTTAGGAGGTCGAAGAACAATTCTCATGTTTTTTCACCCAAAAAAGCACATCTAACAAAACTGATTTACATCTGTACCCTGAAAATGTAAGTTGAAAACCACCACCACACCACCACTACCATTATGTTTTGTTATTTCGCTCATTACGTCACCCTACAAATTATTGCTTAATTATTTTATTTTTCGTAATTTAAAGCCTAGTGACGATCTGACCATGTTTGCGGGACAAACTTAGCCAGAAATCGCCCTAGACAGAGAAGTCTGGGAGGATTAAGGGAAGGTCTTTGCCCAGCAGAGGGTCACAAAGTAGACTATTTAAATAAAAGACCATTTTATTTAAATATTTTAACATTTAAGAAAGATAAAATGTAACTAGGAACGAAATTGCTAGACACAATAAAATTATAATCAATTACATAATTTTTTTTAACATACATACATGTTTTTGGCACGGTTGTACACTTGTTACACGGTTTTGGATAAAATATATTGCGAGTATTCTAGTATTATATTTCTTTACTAGATACGTCGCGGCGAGAAAATGCCCAAAGGGAAAAAAGTAAAAAAAATATATGGTGTCAAACAAAAAAAATACTATAAATAATGAATACTGCTCTCTAAGAGTGACAAATATTGGAATTTACGAGTATAGAATATAATATATACAAATATCTAATAGACTTCGAGAAAAATGCGGCGTTGTCTAGTGAAGTGCGCAACGTAATGTTCAGTATCAGTGGGAGCTTCCGATGATCTCGGAGCTTCAGTCCTCCTGTAGCCGCCCAAGAGAGCAGTGGCCGCCCGCCCAACCGCCGTCCGCACTCTCGCCGTGTAACTTCGCGTTCTCAGTTTGTTTGATAAATTAAAAAAGTTTTTATTTTTATTAATAAAGTGTTGGTGTTGAACCAGTGGCGGCTTGCCATCATTCTTTTTGGATTATTTTGCAAAGTCCAGGTAATTGAAAAATTAAATGTTGTGATTTGCTTTTAGTGTATTGGATGTTTTAGGTGTTTACTGGTTTAATTAGAAATTAATAATACTGGTTGCAAAGAAAGTGATTCTAAATCGATCATGATGAACAAATCAAACTTGAAATATTATAATTTCCTTTATAATATACATATATAACAATAAATTAAATACTGGAACGTGTGTCTAGAACTTAAACTCTTTTTCTATAACACTTAAATTCAAATCTTCTAAACTTATTAATCATTTAGGTACGTACCTACATAATTATACCTATTCATTTAAATTGATACCTCTTTTGACCGTAATCGAAAATATTTTATAAAAATCTAAACTGATTTAGATCAAATACACCTACGAACCCCCAATTCATGAAACTTTACTTTTTAAGTAAACTTGCTTTCAAATAAAAACCACATCTAAATCCGTACAGTTCTACAGAACTAAAACACAGACATAGCGGTTAAACTTATAAGTTTGTGCGTCGAGGGTTAAAAACTTTTTTTTATTCATCAATTCAAAATAAAGAAAATCGTCTTAATCAACGAAAGGTTAATCTATCACCGTCATCTCTAACTTACTTAACTAACGTACCTTCACTTGAATAAATTCAAAGTTGAATAACTTAAAGGTATTCTTTACTTTAGACTCATCGACTCTTTTGACAGGCATCGCAAATTTTCAGACAGGCCTGGAAATCTGCAATAATTCTCTTTAATTTAACTATTTTTCTGGGACTAGGCCATAGTTTCCTACTACGATTGTAGTACTACTACGGTTGCAAGTCGTGCTAAAATAACAATTTATTTTAATTTACAAAAGGGATTTTATGGTTCGGAATCCATGTCCTACCACATGGAACTCGTGGTCGTCACCTCTGGAACACCTCTGCTCGCTGCGTACAACTTTACAATCATCGTTTGATCAGCAATTAATATCACTATGGCCCTAAGCTGGCTTATTGAAGCCTCACATAGGTACAGTCTTTTTATAAATATTTTAAACACGTTTATTACAAACAGGTCATTTACAGTCACTGCTAATTTATCAAAATGTCGGTTATTAAAAAAAAACTAAACTTTTAAAATGCAATTTACGTTTACTACTTCATCATCTATATCTATACTAATGTTATAAAGCTGAAGAGTTTGTTTGCTTGAACGCGCTAATCTCAGGAACTACTGGTCCGATTTGAAATTCTGTGACCGTTTTCACATTATCCGATCCGATATCGGTATCGGACGCCGATCCGATATCGGGGTAAGTATGTTTGAAATATGTACCTATCTTTCATATTGTCGGACTCGATATCGGTATCGGTGTCGGACGCCGATACGATATCGGGGTAAGGAAAATGCATGAAATATATACCTGTCTTTCATATTGTCCGGCCCGACATCGGATATCGGAGCACGGCTTTTCATACATTTTACTTACCTCGATATCGTATCGGCATCTGACACCGATTTCGGATCGGATAATGTGAAAACGCTCTTAGATAGCCCATTTGTCGAGGGAGGCTATAGGCTATATTTATATCATCACGCTAAAACTAAACTAACTCTACACGCGGGCGAAGCCGCTGGCAAAAGATAGTCACGCATAGGTAAGATAACTGTGGACTGCACAAATAGATTAGGGTCTCTTTGACCGCACACTAAATGCAATACCTACAGATAGTTGTTCCTGGGCGACAGATAACTGTATGGCCTCATCATCTGCCTAGCCTTTTCCTAACTATGTTGGGGTCGGCTTTCAGTCAATCCGGATTTAGCTGAATACCAAAATTTTACAACGAGCGGCTGCCTACCAGACCTCCGCAACTCATTAACTAGGGTAATACTGTACTTCATAGCAAAACTGGAGTCAGATTTACTGGCTTCTGACTATCCGAAACGACTGCCAAAGAACTACAAATGACAGCCGGGACCTACAGTTTAACGTGCTTTCCGAGGCACGATGGAAACTCGGTGTTTTAAGATGGTCACCCATCCACAGACCAACCTTGGCAAGCGTTGCTTAACCTTCAAGATCGACCCGTGCGGCTGTGATTTCTAGCCACGGGTTCCTCGATAACTGTATGGCCTACAGATGGTTATTCATAGCCTAGGTGGCTTGTCTTTATGAGTTGAAGTCCGCTGGTTGAGTTCGTATTCCCACGCTGAAATGTGTTGGGTCTCGATGTGAGCTCAAGTCTAAGCTTTCCACATTTTCTTTGGCTAGTTTGATTTTCAATGAGATTTCCTGTTGGTCTAGTGAATGAGTAGCATACTTTTGAGAAAATATTCTCTGAAAAATCGAGAATCCCTTTCCTCTTCCTTGAGAAGTTCTTGAGAACTCCTTTCTTCTTATTCTTCTGTGAATATTTTGTGAACCTGTTCTTCAGTCTTCCCATTAGGCTAAATCTATATATTTACCATCTCTTTCGTGGCTGACGTCTTACTGTATCCATTTTGAGTGACGTTTTGACGTTCGTTCATGTGAGTTAGGTGTCATACACATACGGATTTTAAAATAAAAGTACAACACAAAAGCAAATAAAAAGTTTTTAATAGTCTGTGTAGAAATATAATACATAATATAAAGTGTAGTGAAGCTCCGTATTTACCGTTAAACAGTATAAATTTGGTGTAAATGAACAGCTGATCACCGGTAAAAATATCAACATACCCTCCAGTGTTATCAATAACTTTTGTGCGACGGCTGTCATAGTGAACTGTTATTGTACCATTCAACATCCACTTTGACAGCGAGAACTGTTTATTGTTTTGATAACAGCGTGACAGATACCGTTGGTTCCCAATCCCCAAACAATGCCTGCTAAATGCGGTGGATGCGGCAAGTTTGTGTCGGCAAGCGAGTCGACCAAATGCACGAAGTGTGCCAGTATTTACCACCGTGCATGTGTCGGTCTTCCTGCGAAAGGTCCCGCAACCACCATCGGGCAGTGCCCGGAGTGCAGGAGAAACGTCCGCAGGGACAACAAGGCCGAGACGCCTGTACGGGGGCTAGTAACGGAGCTGCAAAGTGAGGAGTCGGCGGATGTGCAGTTGTCGTCGCCGCCACCATTACCATCGTCAGCACCCGTGACCCCTGTGGGTACAACACAGCTGGGTCGTTCGGCGTCACCTTCGTCAGCTGCGGCGCCGCTTCACGAGTTCCCGCAGGACGTTGGCTCTGCGTTGAAGTTGGTGGTTGAGGAGCTGCGCGCGCTGAGACTGGAGATTTTGGAAGTTCGGAGAGATATGGCTGAACTGAAGGCGTCCAGCGAGTCGTGCCACGTACGTATGGACGGAATCGAGTCCAGGCTGGAGGTGCTAGAGAAGCGACAGTGCGAGGGTTGCGCTCCGTCGGCGGATTCGGTAGTGGTGGAGAGCGTAGTGGAGCAGCTGAGACGGGATCTGAATGACCGGGACCAGGAGCTCATGGCGAACGACATAGTCATTGCGAACGTTCCTGAAGCTCAAGGAGAGAACCCCACGCATCTCGTCCAGCTTATTGCCACGAAGCTAGGCGTCTCTCTTGATGACCGCGACATTGTGTGCGCAGAGCGTGCGGGTGGTAGGCACATCAAAGCGACCAGCCCTTCCTCTACATCATCGGAGCCACATCCACGTCCTATCATGGCGCGCCTGGCTCGTCGTGACCAGCGTGACGCCTTACTGAATGGCGCTCGCGTGCGGCGTGGCGCCACCACGGATAATCTCGGTCTCGCGGGGAAGGCGGTCCGCTTCTACGTCAACGAGAGGCTGACTAGGCGGAACCAGCAGTTATTTCGTCAAACAAGGGCTGCTGCGGGGATGCACGGCTGGAGCTTCGTTTGGTCGAAGCGTGGTCGTATCTTGGTCCGCAACAAGCCCGGAGACCCTGCATTCAGGATTACATCTGAGGAGGACATCGGGAAGTTTATCGGACCACTCGCGGCAAATAAATAATAAGCTCATTGTTTTTGTCCATTTAATTATAGTACTTAGCTCCATTAGTATAAGTTTACGGTTTACCAAGTTTGTGCCTCGCATCACTCATGATATGGGGAGGTGGGCGTATGACAGTGAGTATTTATTAAGACATTTATATTTTATACATGCATTTTGTTACGACTATTTTAAATCTACATTTACGTACCTATATACATACCTATTTACATACCTATATACATACCTATTTACATACCTATATACATACCTATATACATACCTATTTACATACCTATATACATACCTATTTACATACCTATATACATACCTATTTACATACCTATTTACAATTTTTACACATTATATAAAATGACTAAATCAAAATTTTTTAAGTTTGGTTTGTTTAATGCTGGCTCACTGGCAACTAATCAGGATGAGTTTCTAATTGCCATGTCACAACACTCGGTCGACATAATGGCAATTAACGAGACATGGCTGAGACCTGGGGAGGAAGGCCGTGCGCCTAAGGTCCCAGGGTATAGGTTGAAACATGTGCCACGCCCTGCAACTATGCGCGGGGGCCGAGGCGGTGGAGTAGCTTTTTACATTAAAGCGGGAGTAAGGGCGCGCGTACGGCATCACTCTGTAAATTCCGATGTTGAACAGATGTGGTTAAACCTAACTATCAATGGCAAAAAGGTATTGATAGGAACAGCATACAGGCCACCTTGGTTTCAACTGTCTAGTTTTTTGGATGGGATAACTGACAGTATTAGCGCAATGGCACCATATGATCACCTAGTAGTGTTGGGGGACTTCAACGTAAATTTGTTGGATGTAAGCAGTGGGAAAACTAAGGAGTTCATGGACTTCTTGAACTACTCCAGTCTCAGTCAGGTGGTTCCGTCTCCAACACATTTTGTAGGGGATAGTAGTACCCTGATAGACGTCATCTGTACTGACATAGGAGTGCGTCATGTGCAGGTCAATCACATCAGTGAACTTGGTCATCACTCCTTTATTGTGTGTGATACTGTGGTCAAGAAGGTAAAGGGCAGACCTAGGCTGGTTACATATCGCCCATTAAGGGATATCTTAGAAAATTATTTTTTAGCCGATTTAGAATCATTCCCATGGATGGATATAAGCTCACTGCCAGATGTGGATAGCATGGTAGATTTTTTTAACTACCTTTTGACTTCACCCATGTGAAGTAGAAATTATATGTCACTCAATGATAACGCACCTTAATGTGAAATTGAAGCCCGGGGAAAGCAGTGGTGGACCAGACGTAAATGCCCGGACTTGCTAGTTGTAGGTCGCGGGTTCAAACCCAACCAGGCGCATTACTTTGTGTAAATAATTTTATCATCGCTGCTCTCAAAACGATGAAGGAAAACATTGTGAGGATAAACCAGCATGTCCTAGAACCCAAAATTCGAAGACATGTGACATCCACCAATTCGCACTGGGCCCGCGCGGTGGATTACGGCCCATTCAGTATCCTGAAGAGGGGCCTGTGTCCCAATAGTGGCATCATTACAAAACCGATAATGCTTATGAACCCTGGGGCACTGGAACGAAGGCAAAGAAGAAACAGGAATGGCTTTAAGCTAGTAACAGACACGCCCTCCCTTCCGCTCAAGAGCGGGAAAAGTCATTGGATGATTTCCAAAAAATCTTTCTACTGGTGAAAGAATTTGGGAAATTGGTCCAGTAGTTATTGAGTTTATTTATTTCAAACAAAACTATAAAAGTAGAAATGTTTCTTTCAATCAAAATCTACGTAGACCTGCTAATTTACCCGGAATTTTGGGTTCAGAAACCGGACAGCTTTACCTAGCAAAGATTTTGTCTTTCTTTTGTAATGTTGAACACAAACAATGCGTTTTGTCCCGTTATCAAACAGTGTTTCAATTTATACTTGTTTATATTTACCTGGTATTATGAAGGGTAAATATTTTTATTTTTATTGAAATGTACAGACTCAAAACTACGGAACCTATTTTTTTATTCTTCTTTTTTTATTTTTGTCTTCTTTTTTATAATTTTTCGACTTCAATAAAATTTACTTTAAAATTTCCACATATTAAAGTAAATTCAATTCAATTTTAAATTTTCACATTTTTGACTAAATGCCTAAAAAGAAGTCACAAACTAAGCAGAGTTGGTGGTATGAATACCAGACAACTGATAATAATTGTACTTCATTATTTCTAAATAATACATAACACCCAGACACAGAACAAATCGTGCTCATCACACAAACATTGGTCCTGGGTGGGATTCGAACCCACGAATTCCAGCACAGTAGACAGGAACTAACCACTCCACCAACAGGAAATCTCACTAAAAATCAAACTAGCCGAAAAAAATGTGGAAAGCTCGAAATGTGACATGACGTGAGCTCACATCGAGACACAACACGTCTCAGAGAGTATCTTCTCAAAAGTGACTCAATAGACTAGCAATAAAAATATTTGAATTTAGGTATTTAGTACAAAATTAAATGAACTTTGAATTCTTCTTCTTGTCGTGTCGATTAAACTTTGAATTGAATGCATAGCTCTCAGAGACGTGTAAAAGTGTTTGTGAAAACCTATTTGCAAAATAAATATCATTTATCATTTAGCCATAACTCTTCTTAATAGAAATGAGGAAAAAGATAAAAAAATACGGGCAAGGTAAAATATTATGAACAAAACTTGTTAACTACAGAAAATCTGAGTGTGAAAATAAAACTATCGTCATCGACTACCATTAAACTCAAGCTTTAAAGTAGGTATTACGATTTTTATTGCCTTCAGTAAGCTAGTTTATGTATTTTTTCATGAGACAATTTCTTTAAATCGACTGTCCTGATTATATTTAATTCTGTTTTACTTAAACTTTCCTAAATTTAAGATTACTCCTTGTCTCCAATGTTCTTCACAACACGAAATGTTTCGTAATCACGAAATCATGTAAATTTTATTGAAGTAAAAGAAAATATAGTCTAACTACTTAGATATCCAGCAATTCGTTTTTAGAAACATGTGGCCGCCGTTTATTTATAAACCGTAAGTATTTTGTAAAAAAAAGACCGTTCATTAAGTACTCTGAGAATAGATTTTTATTAAAACAAGGATCTGATTTACAAATTAGTGGCAAAGCTGTGTTATGAACGCGTAACATCACTATAAACATTCCCCCACAAGATAAATGGGCACATTCGCAATATTGATACTTACGCTACCGACACACAGGATTTATAATCGACAGCTGTACAATATCAGCATTCTATCGAAAACTGACTCCGAAACTGATTTAGGAAGAAAAACCTATTGCCATTAACCGAACGTATAAACATAATTTCGCACATTGAAGAGTTATGCCTAAACAGTTCAACAAAATTGATTGAAAGGCGCAGAAACCAACGATATGGTCCGGCTGGAGACGCCTCGGGCGTCGAGAATCGCAGAGTAGTTCTTGGCCACCGTAGGCGCGGGTTCGGTGCGGATTTTGCACACATCTCAAAAAGTTGTCAGCAAGATTGACCGCTCCAGTTAGAGCCGATGCCTACCAGGGCTGCGAATTTTTCAAAGGAGTTACCGTGACCCTCGCAAGTTATTTGATGACTTTCCACATAATATAATTATTCACCCTTTCTTTGTTGTTTTAATGCTTTAATGCGTTTTAAGTGAACCGTGTAATTCCAGTATTAAAGACTACTAAATAAGTCGAATCATACCCAAATCATGAGTTCAAATCGAATCCGTCACGACTGGCGGCCTAATGTCGACAAGCATCACCACAAATGTAACACAATCAATTATGGTAAAAGGGTTGATGTGTGGAGTGTAGGGAATGCGAACAAGTCATCACACGCTTGAGCAATTTCACAAACCCCCATTCCGACGCTCTTTTTACTTTCACACCAGCCGCATAGGAAAACAACACGAAACACACAACACAAAATGTGCCTAAACTTTTGTACTAAATTTTCAAAATGGTTTGTGATGACTTCGTAAATATACGTCTATATTAGAATCTATGTATGTTTGTTTAAATATCGCTATGTATAAAGTACAGGTACTTTATTAGGAGGTACTTTATTCTTTAAAATAACAAACTAATTATGAGAAAAGAAACGATTATCCAATACGTTTTCTTATTTCAATTTATTCAACTTTTCATCTGACAAAAAGGAATGTGTCATAGATGTACCGATATTTTTTCGAGGTGAGTAATCATCCAATAATTACTTCTCGCCCAGGTTTAAACCACACCTGTTTTTTTCAATTGCTCTTTGCCTACTAGAACCACAGGTTTCCTTTTCAGAAATGTTCTGTGGATATTATGCGCCGTCGACTACTCAGGTTTGGTCCTTACCGGTTGGGCGGACGGCAAACTGCTAATAGCTCGTTAACCGCAAGCACGCACCTACGGTGGATAGATGTAACTATTTGGGAATGCCAATGTGTGTGTTAAGTTTTCTTTAGTATCATAGTCACTTGGTTAGTTGTCACTTACATCATTACCTAATCAATCAAATTCGTGTTTGTCGATGTAGCTTCATGGTGGCTTACCGGTTAACCTAGCCATTTGCCGTTCGATATACCTATCCCACCCAATTACTTACAAAACACCATTGAACATAATGAACGAATGAATTCGAAGTTCATACCATGAATTTTATCAAAAGTGAACAAGGTATTTAGAGAAAAAATATGCTGATAGTGAACGAAATGACTGTCGGAATGTGATTGTTACTGCTCGTTTTATTAATCAACAACTTCAAACAGAGAGACTCTTAAATTGGCTTGTATGTGTATCATTGAGGTATTTTAGTAGGTAAGCGTATTTTTAGAAATCTTGTAAACTGTTACTTTGGCATTTCAACCAGGTCATGAAATAAAACATCGCAACGAATACTGGCGGTGAAAATTGGATGCACTTTATTGTTAGATCAATTTTTTGACTGAATATTTTAGGTTTGGTGCCGATTTTAGTCCAGGAAAATTAGTCAAATCAAGGCAGAAATCTTGGAATGAGAGATAGTCGGTTGGCTTACATGGCCCTTTATTTTGGCACTTTAAATGTTGTCTCAAAACCTACTTATTGTAAGGTGTCTGCGTCTACAGATATTCTCTGGTCAAAGGTAAAAAAAACGTTTTTCGTTGAATTTGAAACGGACTATTTTGAGTAAAATTCTTCTGAATGGCAGTGAATAAATTATAGATAAAAAACCATTACACTAAATGCTTTGGATATAACAAACAAAGCCTGTTCCGATTTTTCATTTATTGAAAATCATTGATCACAAGATGTTAAAGAATAGAGGATATAACAATAGTAGAAGGCGATACATGGTTATGAAAAATGATGGATTTATACGTAGATTTTTGTTTATTAAAACGTATAAACTATCGCTCAACCACTTATTTGTGGAGGTTTCCCTTTTAACTGATTAAAATAAAAACATCAGATATATTCAATTAACATCGGTCAGCAGCCACAGGCGTGGGCTTGCAGACAGTCCAGTAATCGTCCGGACCGAGCCCGAGTTGAAATGAAATGTCAGCAAAACTGTAAGGTCCCAGCTGGGCCAAAGCCTACTAGAGGCATGGGTTGACTTCTAAACGGCAGATCCGAGGCCCTAGATCAAAATGCAAAGAAAGAACATAGGTATGGTTTCAGTCACTAGAATTCTGAAACGCACTCCTGTTCCATTTTAGCGCGAGAGAAGGCATTGAATGATTTCGCACATACAAAAAAAGGCTCCAAAGACAAACAAAGCCACCAATTTTTAATGAATTAATTAATTATTGAAAGGAAAACAAAACAAATGTGGAAAACAATGACATTGTTTTTGGTGCCTTATTACGAAAATAAAAGAAGGGCGAATGCTTGTCGTATTAGGTGCACCTACGACGGTATAAAGTATGTTTATCGTTTGTTCACTGACAGCCAAGTCCTTGGAGCTTGGTTTCTATTATGTAAATCACACTATTATTACATCACGCTTTCACACTTAATATTATAAAGTGTGTGCATCTTTGCTATTTGTTCACACTGGAATGGCTGAACTGATTTCTTAGTACATGTAGAGACCATGTCCTGGAATAGCAATGTAAATTTATGTTCATATGTACATAAATTAACATCGATTAAATAAAATGAAGTTGTTAAATGAGCTAGAAAACTGGGATGGCGTAAGTGTATGAACACAGGTAGCGTCCCACACTTACAGGCTTATTACACCACTCGTATTTACGAGCGGTCTTAGTTTACGTCGCGTAGTGCAAGAAGGGTAGGACGGTCTTCGATGGGTCTCGACGTATCGAGTCGACGTAACGAGTCGATGTATCGAGTCGACGTAACGAGTCGACGTATCGAGTCGACGTATCCAGTATAATAGGCTCTTAAAGGCGAATCGTCTTCTACGGAAATAAAGATACGCCATTCGGTCTTTTACTATCGTCGCATCATGGTCATGAGATTCCATAACAGTCAGAACGTCGACGGTGATAAAGGCTCGTGAGATGATGTCGTTAATGTTCGCGTACCACGTTTTGCGACCCGCGGTTTGAACTCATTAAAGGCCGTAGTAGTGGTAACCGAGACATTTAAGAGAAATAAATAAAAATATGTTTTTTGAGGAGCTCGTGGCTAGATAATAACAGCCGCACAGGTCGATCTTCAAGGTTAAGCAACTCTTGCCTAGGTTGGTCTGTGGGTGGGTGACCATCTTAACATGACGAGTTTCCTCCGTGCCTCGGAAAGCACTTTAAGCCGTAGGTACCGGCTGTCATTTGTAGATATTTGGCAGTCGTTACGGATAGTCAGAAGCCAGTAAATCTGACTCCAGTCTTGCCATGAAGTACCGTGTTACCCCAGTTAATGGGTTGTGGAGGTCTGGTAGGCAGCCGCTCCTCGTAAAATGCTCGTATTCAGCTAAATCCGGCTTGACTGGAAGCCGACCCCAATATAGTTGGGAAAAGGCTAGGCTGATGATGAAATAAAAATATGTTTTACTAATATTATAAACGTGAAAGTTTGTATTAAATTTATGGATGTGTGAATTTTTGATTTAGTCGTTCCCGCAAAAACTGCTGAATGGATTTTAATCGTGGTATATACTAACCTGGAATAAAATTTAGGATACTTTATGTCTCAGGAGTATATTCCCTTGGGATAATTTTCTACTATGACGTGGACGAAGCCGCTGGCAGCAACTAGTATATTGCACTCGCATGCCTACTTAGCTCTTGCATAAAAAATTTAGTCGCTAACACGTGGATAACGTTGTGAGTCACACATAAACTTCTTATTTTAATAAATAAGAAACTTCGTGTAATGTTTGTTTTGCCAAAGTAATAAATATTATTTTAAGTAAATAAAAAGGTGGTCGTAGAAGCGAAAGGGACGATTGTCTAATGAACGGACACCGGATGTCTTTAACTACGAGAAAAATAACATTTTATTAAAGCATTAGTGGCGTGAATATCCTCTGAAATGACAAGTGAACCACACACCTGTACCGTTCTGGGAAATTTTATTTATCTAGTATTTAGTCCTTTCAACAGTATTTATCAAATATTATTAAAACTCACTTAAAACAAACTAAAATATGGCGTCAAAAAACTCCTCCACATCGCTGTCGACTGGTAAAGTGCCCAAAAGACTGGCAGCATTGCCACGCTGAATGGCAATGCTTATTTTCTGTCCAAAGTAAAAGCCAGCCTTTGGGTCACGCGAAGTGTCAACTAGGCGCTTCGAAAGATCTTTATACAATTTGTGAGCACTCGGACCCCACGAACCAAGAGTTTCAACCCCAAACGGTTCGAAAATATAACTTCCCACAAGGTTATTATATTTCCGCCGCTTGAGGTTCTCCGCAGCCGCAGCGGCGGAACCAGCACAACACGACGAGCTTGGAAGATGGGATGGCGCAAGAGTATCGACACAAGTAGCATCCCATACTAAAGGCCTACCCATCTTCCAAGGGAATAACGACATACCGTCCGGTCTCTTGCCATCGTCGCGTGCCAGGCCATGAGGTTCTAATACAGCTGGAACGCCGACGGTGACAAGAGCGCGTCTGATTATGTCGTTGATATTCGCGTGCCGTGCTATGCGACCCGCACTTCGGCTGCATGATAGACCGTGGTGTCCGAGGCTGTTGACAACTTCGCCACAGTGGCAGCGATGAGGAGAACAACAAGGAGCCCCTAGACGTAGGGAAGCAGCGAGACGGAAAGTGGTATCATCGAGCAGGGTGCCTAAGTTCGATGACGGTAGTGCATGAAGCCAGAGACCCGACTCCCACTCCCCCACAGCTAGCAGGCGCGCACGCTCTGCAGGAGTAGTAGATGTTGCAATCAGGTTTTCCTGAACTACTCTGCAGAGCGGCTCATCCCACCGTCTTTGGGATGAAGGGTCGTCGGGTGGATTAGAATTCAGGCAAGTGAGTCTCCAGGTGTCTATAGCTTCGGTGAAGCACGGCACATTGAAATTGATCAGTGAGGAAGATAGGATATTCCTGACCAATTTCTCAGTGCCGTGAACCGAGGATATAAAAGCAGGTAAACTAATACTGGAAATTTTGCGGATACCGAGGCCTCCCATACGGATTGGAAGGGTAGCTTGACTCCAAGCTCGGTCGTCCATGGCCACGTTTAAAATTGACGTAAGGGTTTGTCGAATAATTTGATCCATTTTTTCTAAGAGTTGTGGATGTTGCCATAAGTGAGAAGCGCGGAGGAAATATGTTAATTTAGGGCCGAAACAGCAGAACCGAATTAAGGTGATGGCCGAATGCATATTAATTTTGAGCAATCTTTCCGAAATATCATTAAAATTTTGAATTTTTTCCTCAACGAAATTGGGAAAGGAATCCTCAAAAATAGGAGACCCAAGGAGACGAAGTGAACTTTTTTCAATAATTTTTATTTCTGGGGCTATTGTGTTAAATTTGGAAAGAGTCAGTTGTCTGTCAGTACTGTCATTTAAAAATAATTCGCATTTTGAAAGATTAAGTTCGAGTCCTATTGAGTGAAGTTGATTTTTTAGGAATTGTAAATCATTCAAAACTATATCTGCTTCGCCTCCTAGGGTTCCATCGTCGAGGTACCAAACGTTAAATTTGGAATTTAACTGTCGAATAATGGGGTGAATGGCTAAGCTGAAGATCACCGGCCCGAGGGGATCACCTTGTTGACAACCAACAGCGGATTCCAAATGGTTGTCCCGATATAGTAATTTAGATGGTTTCCTGTAACATTGCCAAAGAAAACTAAAAATTTGGGGTACTTCTTTTTTAGCTTCTGCCAGCAAGGTGTCCCTATTCACTGAATTAAAAGCATTTTTTATGTCAACCTTCAGGATGACCTCTCCTAGGTTAGAATTTAAGTAGGTCGACAAGGCGTGTACGGCAGCCTCGCAGCCCCCTTTAGAGCCGAAACCAAGCTGTAGGGGCTGAAATTTTTCCAAAACAGCCTCACCATAAAATTTGCAGCAAATTTTGGCTGCCATACGCCGATAGGTAGTTCCCACAGCAATGGGTCGAATACCGCCATCTCTCTTGCGCAGAGCACATAAGTTGGCCCCGTACAGAGTCTCGATGACGGCTTCGTTCACTTTGCCCGAGAGCATGAGGTTAATTAGAGCTGTAAGCTCCTTCAAGAGCAACTCACCAGCTTCCCCGGCGCCTGAACAAATGAGATCCTTTAAATGTTGAGGGCTTAGGCCGTCGAGGCCGCCGGCAGAGCCACTCCGGAAGGAGCAAACAGCTAACACTACCTCTCGACCTGTAACGGTGAGGGTATGAATGTCTTTGGACAGAAAATAAGCATTGCCATTCAGCGTGGCAATGCTGCCAGTCTTTTGGGCACTTTACCAGTCGACAGCGATGTGGAGGAGTTTTTTGACGCCATATTTTAGTTTGTTTTAAGTGAGTTTTAATTAGTTTAGAGTTAGTTTTTATTATACTGTAAATACCTTGTACCTATTGTCGTAACAATATTATTTATTTAGTATTAAGGTGGGCGCGACGTTAGAATTATCCATACAAACGTAATACCAAAATCATTTGCAATTTAAGCATATTTACACCATAATATGATGTTATTCGGATTCAGACAATAATTATCTAGGTTCCTACATCGTCTTTTTGTTGAAAAACTTACCCCAAACGAAATTTAAGCGAATTTAAATTTGCACATTTTCACAGCGAAAAGGTCATGTTTTAATTTTGTTTTTTCTATATTATAAACAACAATATTTCAAAATATCTTTTCGTAGGAACACAGATATTATTATCAAGTTATAAATACTTGAAACAATATTGGAAATACATTAATTTTTCATTCATAATTTTTGGTATTACGGAACCTCTCCCAAATTTCCAATAGTTTGTATTGCTATCACAGCAAGCAACTGTCAGTGTGCGGATGATGACTTTACTCCAGTCGGTGTGTCCAAGAATTGTTTATACTATCTGGATTGCTTCCATCAACCTCAAAAACGTATTTTATTTCGTCTCAACTCGAGATAGCGCGCGGTCTCCGCAGGCCTCTTAACTACTTCTATCCAACAGTATTTATTAAATGGTATTCTTCTAGTGTTTCTTCGTATTTATCAGAAAATTGTGATATTCGAAAATTGCAATGAACAATATTGAACTGACATGCATATTATATTTCTTGTCAATTTTTATTTTACAGTAGATAATTTCCTTTTGTTTGTAAATGAAGCGTGCTTTGTGATAGTAAATATAATGATTGTTCATTTATTATTTAAGCGTACAAACTAGTGCTTGACTGCGATCCCACTTGATGGTAGGTAGTGATGCAATCGATCAAAAACCTAGTGCAGTAGTTTAAGAGCCTATTAGTACTAAAATTTGGTCGTGTCCGAATCGTCAGTAAAAATATATTGAAATCAAAATATCGCAATTTACATCGTGTCCCAATCGTCAGTAACTCAAGATTTAGGTATACTCACAGTTAAAGGCTCTCATAAATTTTCAATCTAAAGATAGAGCATATCCATTATAAGAGACAACATTCAGCTAATCCCTTGCACATGTCGTCCTTCGGTAACCAGATCTGTCAACTCACGTTTGCACACTTCAATTACACTATAAGCGTTGCCAGGCGTCCGGGTAAAGCCGGACACGGTCAGGCTTTACGGTTGTGTGTCCGGCCAAATTGGCCAAATTAGGTGGAGTAAGGCCTGTTCAGCTTTTGTTAGGCTTTTTAAGTAAGACCATTTTTTTTATTTTTCATATGTTCTTGCAATTGCAAGCGTTTGTAGACCAGCAATTACTAGTTATTTCATCAGAATGTAAAAAATAAGACTTCCGTGCATGGCATCAAAAAAATGTCGGCCTTTTTACTCAAATGTCCGGCTAAACTGGCTGGTTTGTCCGGCTTTTCGTTTTGAAGATCTGGCAACCCTATACACAATAAGGCCGCTTGTACATACGTTTTTATTCCGTGACAAATAGTGATGGATGATGACAAACTACGGTTTATTCGTTCTGTGTGTAGGTAATACAGGAATCGGAGATAATAAAAAGGCTTATTCACGGATTAGTTTATGTATTCCTGTGAAATTACTCTTTAACTCGAAAACGGAACGGAAAATGTTTGAGCGCGTACTGAAAACGGGTGAATGAAATTGATTCGGCTGAAAATGGTCTCTATATCTTTATTTTTCCGAAACGATTTTTTCACGAAAACTTTTTTAATTTTGAGGATTTTAATAAAAATGTGCAATGATGTAATAATAATACGCGTATACGCGCGAAGGGTTTAACATTGTTATAAAAAACCTCTCGCGCCTATTGACCGGAGTAGGATGGAATCCTAAGATTTATTTGATGTTATGAATATTTTTTTGGAAAACTCGAATTAGTGATTATTTCTTTAATTATAATGTGCCATGAGTTGTATACTATTTTATGAGATACTGATGAAAGATTCTACCTTAGGTTCATCGGTCACATCGGGCGTGCGGACGGCGAGCAATAGATAGCTCGCCATCCGATAAAGATCAAACCCGGGTCAACGAGCAACTGAAGCATTTAGTCAGTGAAAGACCAACATGCCCTCTGATTCTACCCAGCTCCAAATAAGTAAATGATTGATGATCTCACACCCGAAAAATTTGTTGGAAGTTTTTGATCACTACGGCAGTTTGTTGTGAAAGAGGTTTATTTGGTGTGGTACGATTATCTAAGAGTGTGAACACGTTAGTCCGGCCAGTAAACCATAGAAATTAAGACGTGTTTGTCAACTGGCTAAGTACTTGTATTGCAAAACTCGTGACCGGGCGCGAGCTGACGCGTCTTCAGATTTTACATTTTTTTTTATTGTTATAAACTAGTGCTTGAATCCCACCTAATGGTAAGCAGTGATGAAATCGTCGATAGTGAGACGCACTAGTTTATTAAGAGTCTATTCACTCTAGCCTTGAAGACACCCAAATTATAATGGGACGGGAAAACCGCAGCAGGCAAATTGTTCCAGTTCTTCAAATTACGCGGTATAAACGGTATAGACAGCAAGTATACATATAATACTTGCTGTCTTCAACTCGCTCGAATATAAAAAATGTGACATTTATGTACAGTCAGCTACACAAACTTATAAAATTACGGCGAAAAGAACACGTGTGTAAAACAAGCTTAACACTTCACTAGAAATCCAAACAATGCCAACAGTTATACAGTACCTACAGACTTCTTGGAATTGATTGTGATCCTTGCAGTATGGCAGAACTTACTGTTAATTACGTACCTCGTTACGCGGCTTCATTAGAGCAGTAAATCGGTAAAGAAGCTTATCTTTTATTGTTGCATCCACCTACACATGCAGGATATTTTTAAGTTATTGGTATATAATCTTCAAGTGGGTGTAGGACCACACCTAATATAAAACTAAAATAAGAAAATAATACAGGCACTCAGAATGATTATTCTCGGTCTTAAAAAGTATTCCTGTTTAAGCACCAAGTTTTTCGACACCAAAGGTTTCGGAACCCAAGCTATTGCCGTTTCGGCTCCAATAGGTATTTTGTTTAGGGCCTATTTCACCACCTATGATTAAGTTGCCAATATCTTACTTGGCAGATAATTACATACAAATTTTGTTCCATTTTTGAATTTATTCGGGAAGTAGTGGCTATTCGGACATTGTGAAACAGGCCCTTAGGGTACTAACTATTCAAAATATCTATTAGGTGCCGAAACAGGATTACTTTGGTCTTAACTCTACTCGTCTCGGTCCGTCTGTCAAGACGCTTTTTCTCACGAAAATATTTGAAGCTCAAATTAGCATGAAATACTCAGGCTACCCTTTCGAGCAGCGAAAAAATAAAACTTTAAGTCAATGCAATTTAAGTTTGCCGACAGTGGACGGCATTGCCGTGACCAAATACTGGACCAGGCAAGGTATTTAACTAGTTTGCTATCGAAACGATAAGAAAAAGAAGAAGAATGCAATTTAAAGACTATTTTGACATTCGCAAGGCAATAAAAACCTAAAGGGTTCTACTTCCTGTTGACTTAGAATCCTCAAATTTGGTAAGCAGCAAGGTCTCATAACTGAAGTCTGAAACCTGTTTAGTTGTTATGTCACAAAATAATAACTTTCTTTGCGATTCGAGAAAAAGAATAGAGATTCGATTCGGGAATCGAACTATTTACACAGACATCTTGTTCGGAACCTTCGGTGCACGAGTCCGACTAGTATTTGTGTTGATCACATAGTAAAAATTGTAACATATATTATACATATACGTGATTTTATCTCCTGAAGACAGTCAGTGAACTTAAGCTACCCACAATACTTAGTTCGTAGTTTCTACCTAGAACTTTTTTTACTTTTGATGGATAATATTTAAAAAAGAAAATATGTCTACACATAACATATTTTCTATCATCAGGCTGTAAAATGTTTTTGTGTATTTATTTATTTATTTATTAAATGCTTTATGCACATATAAGTACATAATACCTTAGGCATTTTCTACCAGTCAACGTAGTCAGTATATCAAAATTAAGTTTGTGTTTACTCGTATAGAATATATAGGCAACAGTTTTGGTTATTTTAACATTTACATTTTGGTCCACGTCTAATATTTTCTTCGAATTCAGATTTTCTGAGACTTTTGGTACCTACTTTTTTTTATATTTTTAAATGTTTCTTTCAGTTATTTCTTTTTAAGAAATATTTGATTGTAAAATATTTAATTGTAAATATTTAATTGAATGTAAATTATATGTAAATAAGATGAATTAAGAGATAGTATAATAAATTATTAATTATAATAAATAATTAATTATTATAATTTATTTAAGTACTTTTAGAAAGTAATACATTAACAAACTTATGAATACTTAATAGTACCAAGTTCTAAAAAGATTGGCTTAATTACCTATATAAATACTAAATTAATTTACACAAGTTTATCCTCCTCCTCCTCAATGCTGTGGGTCGTCACCTCCCTGCTTCGTCACTATAACATTTACAATGTTCCTCCATCTTCCATCTCATCTCATCTTCCATTATTATTATATTATATTATATCTGTTTCTGAATCTGGCGGAGTGAAGCGCGTTGATAATATAATAATCATAGAGTCAAGAGTGGCGGGGATCTGGTCAGACCAACGTATTGGGCTGCGCCCACAAGGCCTTTTCCCCTCCACTTTTCCGTTGACAATGAACATGCAATGAGCCTTTCGAGATTGCCACCGTGTTTCCTTTCAATGTGACCGAAGTATTACAGAATCCTGCGAAGACACAACAAACACAAGTTTATAATGACCTAAGAACGTTGTGTTCGTACTGCCATTACAACTTGTAGCGACCTGCCTATATTAGGTAAAGTTTTAGAAACCAATTAATGACAACCTTCATAATTTAATTAGGATAATATTTGTTTTAAGTTCTCAACTACGTTTTATAAGGAACTCTAGAGTCAGTAGTTCAGCAGTGTATTTGGTATATCAGTCAGTTCCTTCTTTTATATACCTAGTTACATAATGATTATACCTAATTACCTGTAAGTATGTACACATGTATTTAATTTAACTCAAAATCAGGGACTATTATACCGTGTGCACCTTTATCTCAGTACTTACCTACTTTTATTTTAATTTAGGATCATTTGACAAACAACAAAGGATCACATTTACCAAAGAGCCACTTCGTTTAAAATCATTCGGCTGTAAAATTAATATTTAAGGAAGAGCTTCAGTTGATAAAAGCATTTTACAGTAATTCCTCCCTTATTTTTTTATTCATTAAATAAACATCACATACAATTTGGAAAGCCATAGAAAAGAGGCTTCACTATTATATAGCTAAAGGTAGCTTCAGTATACCGTATGTTCTTATTTAGTAAGGATCTATTAGATGCCTTCACAAGCACCAACGGTGAGGATTTTAACACTCTGGAGCATTCAAAGGAAGAGTTTGATAGACCCTCAACAGTTGAGCAATCTGTTGAGGGTCTATCAAACTCTTCCTTCATTGAAAATTTCCACACTCTAGAGTATTGCAAGTTATAGTCTAATAGACCTTCAACAAATGCCATCGCATCGCAAGTAGAAGTTTGATAGACCTTCAATGGTTGCCATAGATACGAATTTCCACACTCTAGACCATTCCAAGTAAGAGTCTGATAGTCATCCCTACATACCATCGATTAGGATTTAAACAGTCAGGAGCATTCCAAGCAAACCGTTTGATAGACAACCACCTCGCAAACAGCCACTGATGAGAATGTCCACATTCTAGAACATTAAAATAATAGTGACAGACTCTCGACAGATACCACCGATCAGAATTTCCACACGGTAGAACATTCCAAGTTTGATAGACCCCTCCAGAGATATCATCGATGAAGATTGCCACACCCTGAAGCAATTCAAGAGCTCTGTAAATTTTATCACAACTGCGTCTGCTTTTGCAAATATTATTCTAAGCTGATGTTGAGCGTTCATACTCGTAATTGGATCTGCGTAATTAATATTAACAGACGAATAAGAACAAAACAATATCTTTCTCGAGATTTTGTAAAATGTTTTAAGTGGGCTAATTGCGAAAACCAAATCCAAATGGCGAGAACCAATCATTACTGGGCAAAAAAGCCTCTCTCTATCCCAAACGCATTCGAAACGCTGATTTTTTTGAACTGAGTAATCATCCAATGATTTCTTTCAATCTAGGATAGAGCAGAGGGATGTTTTAGACTTTTACCGACTTATAAAACACCTGAGTCCTACAGTTACAGGTTGTACACGGACGTGACCCACGCAAAGGGTAACTGACGGAACATTGATGAATGTTAGTCAGTACAAGTCTGACACTGCCCCACCTACAATTAGCATTAGCATTATCGGCCTTATAATGATCCCACTGCTGTGACTCAGGCCTCTTCTCTAGGAGAGGGAATTTACTTTATGTATGAACATAGAAGTGCCATAAAAGTAGGAAACTGTTTAATATCAGTCTTGGTACCTACATAATCTGTATTTACGATAAACTTGAGCCGGCCATTAACTTAAGCTAAGGCAACAAGATGAGTTTTTTTTTCTATGATATTCTTGAAACGAAGGCACTACTGTCAGGGCCCAAGTTATTTAGCTAAGGACATAATATGCGCATATTGTGCCAGTTATATGCAAATCAGGTGCTTATGGCAAATTAGCTACTGTCAGCGGCTTAGTCCTTGTGAAAGCAGAAACTTATCCCAAGGGAACATACGACCGAGATAAAATGTGTCCTATGTGCTATTCTTGCGGTCTTACTGTTTACATCGTCCAAATCCGTTTAAATGTTTAGCGTGAAGGAGTAACAAAATATATTTTTTTTTGTATTAGTCTGGTCTTTATAATTGTAGTTTGTTATCAATCTCCAAAAACCTAGCAAAAAAATTATTTATGAACATGTAAAAAATAGCAGCCTAGGACTTTTTACATGCCAGGAGAAAGTACTTTTGGCATAAAAAGTGCTATACCACAATTATAATTTTGTAACTATATTTTCTTAAATTTCTGGTTTTTAGTCTCCAAGCAAGCAAGTGTATGGTTGACTGGTGAAAGAGTAGCGATTGTTAGTTCTTTAATTAATCATCGCATTACTGATCTCGCTCTCGGGTAAAGCGACGGATAGAGTCAGATCTTTACTTAATAAACCCACCTGTGTTGCTTCAGTTGCGCTTTGCGAGAGCCACGGTCAGTCCTTAGAAAGATCCGTGGCTTTGGCTGCCTTAGCAACCTCATTTCTAGCAGGATAATCTAATACATTGTATCAATCTTTGCTTGGGTTTTACCCTACTTTTAGGGTCGCCGCAAACTGGCCACTTACTACAGCCAGCAACACCGCTAATAAAAGCTAGAAATGGCCACATACTCAGCTAAAGCGCACAACAGCCACTTGTGGCTAATTAATAACTGTTGCTTTTTTAACCCATATGCGCAATATTATAACCTCTAGAACCCGGCACGAAATTTGTGCCACCAAACCCCGACCGATTTAAAACTGTGCTCTAGTGGTATAGTTATAGAAGTAACAGAAACGGAGCAATAACAGTTTATATTATTAATATTATTTTTATTATTATTATCTTTAATAATTGCGGTCCCCTAGAGGAGAATGCACTCTTACGAAAAAGGATTAAATACGCGAGTGGCGTGTGACGTGTTTTATATCGGCGTTTAGTGGCCAATGTGGGCCATAAGACGCGAGCAGCGGTGATTTATAATTATATCTTGTGGTGGCTACCGGCGGCGTCAACCGTGTGCGCTGGACCTTATGGATACTCAAACTTTTCTCACGATATTTTCCTTATCCTCATCACATATCGATATCACAATAACTAGTTTCTACAGAACATTTTGGACCCCTCTGTCACTTCCTGTCTCAATGGCGTGACAAATATTGTTCGTTTTTTATGATAACATGTGTACTTGCCATGGTGACAAATGACAAATAATCGTAAATGTAAAAAATGGAGGATATAACAAAAAGCCGTTGAGGGGTCGTGAAAAAGATGGATTTTATAGATTGTTTGTCACAGCTGCCAAATTCAATTTTGTCATTATCAGCCATAACTGGTTACAATAAGAGATTATAATATTATTTTTAATACATTGGGTGAATAACCAATACAGTATTTTTGGGTGGGAAATTATTTATATAAGAACTTCTCATGCGAATAGTGGAATGATAGGAAGTGGCAGACTTTTGCTGACTGTGGTCCCACCTGTGTACTTTCAGTTGCCTGTTACGTTGACCGACGGTAACTCTTTCAAACAATCCCGCAGCCGTAGCAGATATCGGTGCTAACTGATTCCAATTTATTTTGCTAGCATAACTTGGAGGCTAATAGAACTCTACGCGCCTTTAAACCGGGTTTAGTCTTTTCCGGGCGGCAAGCTACCCATTACTCGCCGTCCGCAAACCTGAGACTGAACTTACGACGCCCAATACGGCCTAGTTTTTGATCAAGACTCCACTGTCTTGACAAACATCAATAACTAGGCCACCCTCAGAACAAAGTCTTCTTGATATAAGTTTATTAGCCTCAAGTTATTTTTTCCAGATGTCTATTATTTTTTGGAGGCTCTCTCGCAGGCACTAACATTATAAAAACTGTTCTACCATAAAAATAATTTCTTTAAAAGGGACATTGTCGCGTCGCACCTTTCTCAGGAAACTTTAATTCTAAGCATTAGGTATTCAGTTTTTAGTTTTCATTGCCAGAAACAACTGTTTATGATATTTCCAACCTTCATTTTGAAGCCTGAAGTTCTAGTAAGTACATGATTGCAAACAAGTACATCAGCCATGTTTCCATACATACGTCACGCAGTTTAGTGCTGAGTCAACAATAACACGCAAATCGGGATGAAGGACAGCACTGTCTACATTTAGGCGTGAGTTTTTATGGCGCAATTGACTAAGGGTTCGAGTTGGCATGAGCGTAGCGATAGCGGGAGTAAAATAAAAAAAAATCATCTTACAAAACACAATCTTATTTCATTGGTAATGTACCTAAGTAACACAAAAGCAATAAAAACTTAACTTTAAACTTAACTATACTTTTATGCTAATCCTAACTGTGTACATACTAGCTACCACCCGCGACTTCGTCCGCGTGTTCAAGAATCGGGATAAAAGGTACCCTATGTTTTTTTCCATGTCGAAGTCCATATCCAAATTTCATCTAAATCCGTTCAGCCGTTTTTACGTGATTAAGTAACAAACATCCACACTTTCACATTTATAATATTAGTTAGTACAATACAAAAACAATGTACAGTCAGGCGTCGAAGTACTACTCTAACCTGAAATATGTCGTCAAAAAAAAATTCCGCATCGCTGTCGACCGGAAATGTGCCCAAAAGACTGGCGGCATTGCCACGTTAACAATGCTTAATCTCTGACCGAAGTAAAACCTAAGTTTGACTATGTTAAACATACAAAATCTGATGCGCCCTGCATCAGATTTTGTACTAACTAAAACGCGCCTGTATCAGTGGCCTTATACGTTCTAGAAATTCCCACTCCCAAATGTCGGGCTTACTGGGGCCCTACACTTTTGGTGACATCTCTCTAAGGCTTGCGTGGAATAATACCCGCCATAGCGAGATAGCGAGCTACTGGTTACGCTTAGTACACAAACCCGGAAATTACGTCTACCGGAACCGCTAGTGTAAATTATAAATCTAAACTTAGTAGGTAGTACTTTATATATTTAACATATTAATGTATCTGTGTTAATTTTTCAACTGTATATATTTAGATATAGCTATAAATATATTAAAAAGCAATTTTTAGGATTCCTTTACCAGGTCGGCAAAAACTGAAATCTTATTTGTTTTCCGTCAGTCTGTCTGTCAAGACCTGACAGAAACCAAATAAGATGAAGCTGAAATTAATACCAAATATTCAAGTTGGGACTTCTATATTGACAGTGGGAAAAATTTAAGATGTGCCTACGTTTATGGCGTGAATTTTTCGAGTGAAGTTCAGTTGTTGTTTTAATTAAATAAAATTAAATATTACTAAATTTAAGAAAATGCTACAACCGTATTCTATTCTCACTACACAAGACGTTATCCGAAAAACTATTTACGTGAGAAACCATAAACGTAAGACAAGGCAATATGATCAAAAGACTTTCCCTGGGGGTAAATAAGAAAAAAAACAATTTAGGTGCGCGCGCAAAGAATACCGAATTATTTTTTACCGCCTGGCTTGCACAATTTTTTTTGCTAGTCCGACTGTTGTAGTAATAGTTAGCTGAATTGGGTTTCTCATCAAGTGTTTTGAAAAACGTCATACGATACACTTGAATATTAGCGATTACCGTTCTTGGCTCTCTTAAGACCCTCGCCACAGCTCGGATACCGCCTCTGCGATAATCATAATCACCAATAACACTCGTAAAATATGTCTAACTACTTTTCAAGCAGACTTTGCCTGCGTGAATGTAAAAAATGATCCTATGGGAACATACTTCAGGAAAAATATCCTATGTGCTATTACAGAACATAGAAATCCGTACAGCCGTTTGAGCTTAAAATTATGTTTACTACACACACCCACCTACAGTTATGACCGGCCTGTTAGTCTAGCAGGGGCAGTCAGCAAGTGGCCTTGATTGTTATGCTGGAGGTCATGATGAGCTCGATCATTTGTTTTGTGTCTGGGTGTAAGTGTTGGTGTTGATCTAGTTATAAATAATCTTTCAGGAAGTCAGGACTACATTATCAATGAATGCTAACAGTCACATTTTACTACAAAAAAATGCACGGCTCGTGCATACGTGGTAGGTATGGCTCGCGAGGAAAGGGATAAATTATGTTTCTCCATTATGAAATCCTAAATCTAAATTATACTATGATTTAATTAGATAGACCAGAATGACAAGCTTTAACAATCAAAACAATTAATGGTTAAATGACAGCGGGGCATTGTTCACCGACAGCTAAGCTTTGTCCAGACCTGTCACTTTAGTCTATCTAATTAAAAATCATGCTAGAGTGAAGGATGGCTCGGCAATCATACTCCGACCGGCTCATTTATTTTTACCGCTTGTCTCAGCCTTTTGAGTGGCGAAAACGAATAAACAGTGGGTAGGAATTGTACTGACTTAATGAGAAACAATTTATATGGGCATCTGTTTTCTGAGAAAGTGTGGTTTCTCAAGGTTATGCGAAAGAAAACGAGAGAAAACCGCACAGGGAAAAGGAAACTTACTTGCCTTTGTATTCACACCTCGACATATAATATCGGATTGCCCAGGATGGCTTCGAGCTATGATGCAGAACCAGGTACGTGGGTATCGTGCAATAAATAACAACGACTATCATTTCAATCACTTTACTTCGCATTACAATTTCTTACAGTGCACTATCATTAGGTAGGTTAACACACAACAAAACGTAGGACAGTTGCAGTGCGTCTTAAATACACACGTACATACACCCACTTGAATCACAGAACTCTAAATAGCGTATTTGATCTACAATTATTATTAAAGTCAAAGTATCCATTAGTGCAACACCATCTTTAACAACTGTCAGAGTCAAGACTTTCAGAATCGACATCAACCGTATGGTACACTAAGACGTATTTCATAGAAGCGCTTTTACCGTCACATCTTAGTGCCAGTAAGCCAAAGAGTGGTTTTTTAAACATTGGGACTATATCAACCTGTACACTTTCCGAATGTGATTTACTACCTTACTAACATATGTCACTAAGCTTCCTAACATAATAAATAGGACATCCCTTTTAACCAATAGAATAATTAAGCCAGTCCTAGGCATTGCTTACCATCAACCTTTGGACCGCTCGAGAGAGCATTGATCAACTTTTAATACTATCCGATAGAGAACCCTCTTACAAATCTTATAGGTACGTGTATGCTACATCACTATTGAACTGCTCGTTGTTTAAAACAAAAACTACCGGGTAACGAAGAAACAAAGGACTGTGTTTTAGCCACAGAACATGTTTTAGCAGTAAAAGTCTGACACGCCCTCCCTCTCCGTCCAAAAGCGGGAGAAGTCAGATCAGAGTGATTTCCCAACTAAAAAAATAAAAAAATCCGGTAGTCATCCCATACATTATAGTAGTAGTAGTACCTATGTACACAGTGTACACTCATATAGGGTGCAGGGTAATTAGTGCCCGATACTTAAACACACGATTGTACTCCCGATAACGAACTACTTTTATTATGGGACCTAACCTGAAATCGCGAAAAAAATCAGTCAGTCAGTTCAGTCACTCTAATATAACATTATTTTGATTTTGCAATATTCTATCAGATCAGAGAATGTAAGTATCCGCCAAACCACGTTAGGCATCAACAAAAAGGTACCTCTTGTAAAGTTACGCGACTTTCGCAACTCTAATAAATTAAAATTCGCCGAACCGCGCTGAGCTTAAAGATAACGCATTTATAACCATAATTCCCGATTTCCCGTAATCTTGGCAATGACACAAATTCAACACCGCCCCCTAAAACGCCGTGTTGACAAGCACACACGAATAATTTGTACTTTACAGTTATCTGACTTCTTAGTTTATCGTATCAGTAAACTAATCTATTTTCATCTCTTTCGCAGTTTGCTAGATAGCAGCTGTTGGCATATAAATTTGTATTATGCCAGGTTTTCTTCCACTCATGCAACGCATAATTTAATGTGAAGCATCCCGCCATCCGTCATATTTATCGACGTATATATTGTAGGAGGAAGTTTAGTAGAAATCAATATAAAGAAAAGTATCTTGATGCGGCCTTGTCAAAGATTTATGGTTCATAGATAGACAGATGCTCTCTTATTTCGCTTCGTTACTTCGGAGACAGGTGACGAGAATTTATGTCACTCTTGAGAGATGATTTAGATTACGGTAACAGTTCTCTTGGCGACGGCGCGATCGTGACGATCGATGACAATCAAGTTAATTGATTCATTACCAGCTAAATTAATCCTTTGATGGAAACCCACTATGCTTAATTTATTCAGTCTTAGACAAGTTTTTGCGCCAATGGTACAATTTAGACGGCATCGCTCTGCCTAAATTGATAGAGATGAGTGCCATAAGTTACACGTGATGTCTAATGAGAATCCCAAATGATTCCAGCACTCTGCTCGTAGTAAACTATTCTTAAACATAAGTAGTAGAATTCTGTGACGTACACATTGCGCTCATAATAGTTTAAAAATGTTTTATTCAGCCGCTATTTATTGCATCTACTGTGGCTTTTGATATCTCTGTGATATTTTGAATCATATGAGCCTAGACACAGATTTATTTATTTAAGATATCAGCAATAACGCAAGTACTATTTAAAAAATACTGTGTAGACATTACACATATCTATGCAATTTTAAAACTGCGTTATCTTTCGGGTTACAGAATATAATGTATTAAATAAATTAGTTGCATTAAAGTAGTCTGATTCCATAACTTAACTTGTCTTTAAGTCAAGAATGAATAGGTTACTTTTAGGTTAGCGTGCTCTATCGTCAATCACAGCATCGTTTACATCAGGTGAGATAGACATCAAACCACAGGGTCAAACGCACGACTATACATAAAAAAGTTAAATGTTAAAATAACAGCAAAAAAAGGTTATCCCGGTATCTGAGTAATTAATTACTGGTTTTAATTACGAATATTTTAAGTCCATTCTTTCTTATTGTTATAATAAACGTAATAAATATTTACATAGAGTAATACAAAGGATAGAAGCTTATCCGTAACTCCAGATTAAGAATGATTTGCCTTTAGCAATTTTTTGACCCAATTTGGTAATGGATAACTTATTGGCCTTGTTTTTTTTATACAATCCAATAAGTTTGAGACGAATATTATGTACATAAGAGACTTAAATATTAACTAACTGTTTAATAGTTATACCACACCTAACTATGTACATGTACTCGTATGTGTACTAATACAAAATATACTCAAGCGTCGAAATACTTCTCCATATCGCTGTCATCCGGAAATGTGCCCAGAAGACATGCAGCATTACCACCCAGTATAGTAATGCTAATTTCATATGGTCTACAGATTCTGATAGGTGTTCCAGTTCTGCATGCACCCATGATGCTGAAGTCATTCCTAGTGTGAAGGAAAGTCTAAAGAAAAGCTGCAAAGATTGTAACACTTTCTAGAGCTTTGCTTGAACGGCGACGAGAAAATTTGACAACCACAGTAGCCAGTTAGTTTCTTTTTAATTATTGTTATCATTTTCTTTAGTCGATTTCTTAATACATGATTTACATTTTAAATATTTCTTACCAAAATAAATATTATTATCTATTATCAGTTTAGATTGCACCGATGTTAGGGCGAATGGAGGCAGACAGGTGTGACGCGACAACACATAAACGGCGATCATTTTGCATAGAAATTGTCCTACGGGTAATACACACATCAAAAGTGTCTAGGGATCAAGCATTTTTATGCGGATTTCTTGAGATTGAGATGTGGCTTTGTAATAAATTTATGATTTTATAAATTTATATGGATCCTTTTTGGTGCATTTCATAATTTGAATCAGGAACTGTGAATCAAATTCGAGTAAAAGATGAAAATCAGCTGTCAATATTTTCCCTATAAAAACATACAACGCATTGAAGACATTATTAGTGCTACTGTTTCCCTACTACTGATTAAAACCAACGTTATTATGGAGCGGCGACGTCATTTAAGCAGGGAAGAAATGCTCAGAGCCGTGGGAATGATAGAAGCTGGTTCCCGGCAACGTACTGTGGCTTTAGCTCTGAATACAAGTCAGAGTGTTATCAGTCGACTTTGGACACGTTACCGAAGCACTGGTACCGTGGCTGAGCGCCATGGAGGACGGTATCGCTGCACCACACGGAGACAAGACCGATACATTCAAATCTTAACTCGAAGAGCTCCAACAATAACCGCCATGATGTTAGCCGTGAGGCTTCATCACTCTTCAGGGAACTTAATTAGCGACCAAACAGTCAGAAACCGCTTGCATGAAGTGAACCTTCATTCCCGAAGACCGCTACGGGTACCACCTATAGCAATGCACAATCGTAGGATTCGATATCAATGGGCTCTTGAACACAGAAATTGGGCAGAAGAACAATGGCGTTTCGTGTGCTTTTCTGATGAGTCTCGTTTTGGTATGAGACCGGATACAAGACGTATACGACACTGGAGAACCCCTGGACGCCAACAGCGATTAAAATCCTGCCAGGAAGTCCATCCTTATAGTGGTGGAACCATCATGGTATGGGCGGGTATTTGGATCGGCGGAAGAACTGAGTTGATTTGGATCAGAGGCAACCTCAACGCTCAAATTTATGCTGAGACGATTGTATCAGACGTCATCGTTCCTCTACAAGTGCAAATCGGTCCCTTATTTCAGTTAATGCATGATAATGCACGACCGCACACCGCAAGAGTTGTAAGACAGACTCTCGCCGCAGCTAACATCAATGTCCTGCCCTGGCCTGCTCAGTCGCCAGACTTGAACCCGATTGAGCATGCATGGGATATGCTACAGAGAAGAGCTCTGCCGAATATGGAGGGTATCCAGTCGCAAGAAGACCTTTTTTTGTTGTTGCAACGAACATGGGCGGCCATTCCACAGCGTGATTTGGATGAACTCATTTTGAGTATGCCAAACCGATGTTCTTGTGTTGTTAGTGTTCGCGGTAGAAACACGGATTATTAATTGTTTAAGTTACCCAATAAAATTTTAAAGAAAACTGTTATTTCAGTCTTTTTTTCGAACTTTAATGTTAGTGGTTCAAATGTCAAAAATCCCTTTATTAGGAAAATGGCAAATTTCTTTATTAATGCAAAGGTGACTTGGTTTATCGTTACTGTGACAAACGAAAACACTTTATTTGATGAATCCTTAAAGAAAATTTTAATTAATATCAATCAGGAGAAAAGTTATTGCAAAAATATATGTTGATCCCTAGACACTTTTGATGTGTGTATATTCCTTAAGGTTGTCGCATTGTCTCGACGCATCTGTCTCTGCCTTAACACGTTTAATGTGGAACGAAGTATATGCCTTGTAAGTCTACCTTGCAGCTTAAAAAAAACCGGCCAAGAGCGTGTCTGGCCACGCTCAGTGTAGGGTTCCATAGTTTCCCGTCCGTCACAATAAGTGTCCCCAACTTTTCAAAAACTATTCGTCCCATCAAGTTCAAAATAATTTTCCTAGAAAGTCTTTATAAAGCTCTACTTTCCAGATTTTTTTTATATTTTCTAAACTTATGGTTCAAAAGTTAGAGGGGGGGGGACACATTGTTTTTTACTTTTGGAGCGATTATTTCCGAAATTATTGATATTATCAAAAAATTATTGAAGTAAACCCCTATTCATTTTTGAATACCTATCCAACTACTACAACAACAACTATCACACGTTAGGGTTGAAATTTAAAAAAAAATCGCGTTTTACTTTATATGTAGGGGGGCTACCCTAATATTCTTTTTTCCCAATTTTTGTTTTTGCACTTTGTCGGCGTGATTGACATACACATTGGTACCAAATAATTTCAGCTTTCTAGAGCTAACGGTCACAGAGATTAAGCGAGGACGGACGGACAGACATGGCGAAACTATAAGGGTTCCGTTTTTGCCATTTGGCTACGGAACCCTAAAAACGGTCTAGCGTGCACAGGACATAACTTGAAATTTGTTAAGTGTTAAAAAGGGATGATTAGGGTCGGGTGTCTCACATTGAACCAGGCAGCTACATTGAACCACCGCCGAATCTCGAAAATGCGACATTGCCAAACCGCACTAATATGAGTGAAAGAGAGGTATTTACATTCCGTTCCTGCCCACTAGTTTGCGTGGCGATCGCGTGCAAAGTGGCTGTGTGAGGAGTATTCGAAAGCAAACTGACTCAAAAAGTAAATATTTTTTGCCAATTTCATTCTTTTTTAGCTTTTTTCGTTTAAATAATATCAATTTATTTATATATACACTGTTTTCTACGGTTATTTAGCAATTAAAAGCGCTATAATTCGTGATTTTAAGAGATTGATTTGCCGGTAAAATTTTGAGTTTAGTGATAAAACGTGGTGTGTCTCACATTGAACCACCTGAGGGTGGTACACATTAAACCACGGTTTACTGTGTACACCCTAGTCGTTAAAGGAGTGTTTTTTACAATTATTTTAATTTAATTTTAATTTGTTATATTATGGAAGGTACTTTTGTTTTTATAATTAAAAACTGTTACTTTTGTTTTTATTATTAAATTATGATAAGAATTTGACTGAAAAGGTTTTGTGATGTATAAAACTAAGATTCTCGGTTTAATTGCATATGATTTAAAGTGATTTTTATAAATATAAGGCTGATTTTTATTATTACTGTTTATTATTATTATTATTACAAAGTATTTGCCTTATAAATTGAACTAGAAGACATCGTTAATAAGGTGTCTCAATGTGGACGATACCCTGGTTAAATGTGTACCACCGGTGGTACACATTTAACCAAAAATCATTTTTCATAAAAACCTGTTTTACACCGAAACTAAAAGGAATATGAAAAATTAATGTTTTACAAAATTGAAGCTAAATAAATATGTTAACTATACACAAAAAATTAAAGGCATTGATTGAACATCCAGCCCACTATGAGACTTTGAAATTTACCTGGTTCAATGTGGGACAACTTACCATACATAATCGCCCTATTAAAACAGAATGCAGTGGTATATTTACTTAAAGACGGGGTCACTTTGACTTCGTACTGCAAATTTTTAAGAATTTTGTCAGTGCTGTGCACCTCTATAAGTGAAGAATTCACTAAGCTTAAATCTGTATGTGTCGTTTATTTGTCTATGTTTTAGTGAGTTAGTTGTTGAGGTGCCTACTTAATAAATAAATAAATAACGAAATTTTTCAAACAAAAAGCCCTATACCGCAGGAATAGAAGAAATACGTAATACAAAAACGAGTGCCACTCTCAACGTGTTAATAGAACATGTATACTCGTACATTGTATACGCATGCCAATGTTCTAGTTCTAGGGAAGAGAATTTTCAAAAGTCTCGACATTCCTGAACAAAATGATAGAGTTTGTTTGAAAATAAAGAAACCTAAGACGCTTGGAGCGCTCTGTCTAAATTACGTCGGTTTGTCTTATTCCGTCCAACGATATCCGACATGTTTACACTGACGGCTGCCGGGAAACAACACGTGTAACGTGTCCCGAGACATTGTGTCTTTAGCTTTATTTTATTTGTACAATTTGTATTTAAATAAATAAAATAAAAACAAATGAAAACTAGCATTTTGCAAAATGTCTTTATATTGTGTAATGAGAGCATTTATATGTTTATTATAATATACGCATGCCAACGTACACTGTAGTTCAATATAATAGAATTTTCAAAAGTCTCAACATTCCTGTACAAAATGATAGAGTTTGTTTGAAAATAAGGAAACCTAAGATGCTTGGAGCGTTCTGTAAAAAAAATGAAAATATAAATAAATGAAGGTTACAATAAATAAAACACAATCAAATGAAAAGTTTACGCGATTTCGTTCGCGAATTTTTTTTATAAAGTTGTCACACCCTTTAAACTGTATTTTGAGAGAAGTTTTCACTGCTGAAAACTAACAATGACTTCTTTGTTAATTTTAATTGGCATTTGTGCCTCAGAAATGTATTTTTGAACATCATGTCATCATTGACGCGGTGGCGAAACAAACTTGGGCCACAGAGAAAAGGGGAGGCCTTTGCTCAGCTGTTAGACATACAAAGGGCAATTAAATAAAACAAATATCCCAACCCTTTCGTAACTTACCTATGTTTACAACTTTACAATAACCACTTAACAACTTTGCCAAACTGTTTAGCAGTTTTAGTCCAGTCATTATAGTACTTTCACCTCGGAATTCGAGATACCCAGCTGTAAGTCTGTAAATACTTGTATATTAACACCCTAAAAGTTGTCTCAAAACCTACATATGGTAGGGTGTACGCAACTATGAAATTTCAAGGTTAAAGGGCCCAAAAATCGTTTTTTTGCGCTGTTTTGGTAAATATCTCATTTCCTAAAGGTTTTTTGCTATTTGTATATTTACCAATATTGTAGAATACAAAATTCTCTACAAATTTTGTGTAAAAAACTTTTTCCTACGGTGAACCGTTTTCGAGATAGAGAGCGGAGAGCGCACGGTCACAGCATCACTTCAGGTCAACTGGTTCCTCCGGTCGAAAACGCGCCATATAAGTTGATGCTATCGATAAATCAATGATTATAAATATTTGTCAATTTTTATTAACTATTATATTATATTTCATGATTTTTTTTTCTAACCTATCCACTTTTTATTCAGTATTCATTTATTTAACAACACTTACCAGGCGTTTACTGACTAAAGCCCACTCCTGTTCCTTCTTTGCCTTTGTTCTAGGGCCCCAGTCAGTGTACTCTTTCACATACCCCATGGCCCCAGTGGATTTCGACCCTGCTGGGCCCCTACGATTTTCTGAAATGTTCTTGAAGTACGCATAGATCATTACGCGTCGTCGACGACTTGAGCGCAATCCGGATGGTAATTGGACGACAGGACGGCGATCTACGCATTGCTCGTCGTCCGCCGTCGCCAGCATGGGCTTGTGAACGGATGTACGATGGAAAGGAGCAGTGCGTACTGAACTGAACTCACTTACTGAGAATAATTAGTTTCTCTTACTATGCTATGCTTTTTTTAACTTAAATATCTCTATCTTGCTTTAATTTTCAAAGTAAGTAAATAACTAGGGTATGTCATTCATTAATAGAAATTGTAGCAAGAACCTATTTTGGGCACGTAGGAAAAGTGATTACTGTTAACAATAATTTAAGAAATTAGTTTCTTGTTTTGAACTTGTAGGGATATTATTTTTTTGTGGCTGGTTTTAATAAAGTAGTATACCATTTTGGAATCTTGATTAGTTGCACCAATTTTTAAAAAAACTTGCCATAGTTGTGTTCATACTTTTTTTACACCAGGACAAGCTAAAATTGGCTAAAAGTAAAAATCTTCAATAAATTTGGGTAATCACATAAGTTTCATTCATTTTTGTGAAAAATCTAGAGGAATTCTGGATTTTTTAAGAATAGCAGTAGATAGCAGTTTTATTCAGGTTGTCGCTACAAAAAAAAGAACAGCAATATTTAAACAACTGTGGTAATGGTAGAGGAAAATATCACAACAGATCTAAATTTTAAAATAATTTATTTGTGTTATTTCACTTATTACTTAAAAAATATTTGTGTGATATTTTTTTTTGTATTTTTCTCCGAATAGTCACGACTATTCAGACAAATATTTATAATCATTGATTTATCGATAGTTCATTAACTATAATATGGCGCGTTTTCGACCGGAGGCACCAGTTGACCTAAAGTGATGCTGTGACCGCGCGGTCTCCGCCCTATATCTCGAAAACGGTTCACCGTAGGAAAAAGTTTTCTGTACAAAAATTGTAGAGAATTTTGTATTCTACAATATTGTTAAATATACAAATAGCAAAAAACATATAGGAAATGAGATATTTACAAAAAAAGCGCAAAAACCCGATTTTTGTGACCCCCGACCATGAAATTTAATAGTTGCGTACACCCTACCATATGTAGGTTTTGAGACAACTTTTAGGGTGTCAATATACAACTATTTACAAACTTACAGCTGGGTATCTCGAATTCCGAGATTCTTACCTTAATTGAGCTAATTTGACTGGACTATTTGCAGGTAAGTTGAGATTGCAATGAGAGCTACTTACGAGTACAATTATTTTCAACTAACTTTAATATCTTTGTTTTCATCAACGCATTTGAAGACATCATGTGTAACTAAATTGCAAAGACATTACAAGTCATAACGAGTTACGTTGAGCTAAAGCTTTACTTGTCTGTCTGGAACTCATTACCTCTACATTATTACAATTCTTAACTACGAGTAAGAAACAACTTGTACTTCCCTCGAATTCAACCAGTGAAATGACTACTACGTGTTACGTTAAATTTGCAACTTCAAAATAGTTTTGATCACAATACTGAGTAGAATCAATTAAACCACTTTTTAATAAAGATCATAATTATTATTAAAAAAAAAACAAAAACTGTGGCTCTGTTTATTTATTAGGTCAAGCCTCGGGTCAAGCCATCACGTGCACAAACCCGCCAAAATAGGTAAACAAACACAAATGTTAGTCGTCCAATTTAAACTTTCTCATACGCGGGATGCTAAAAGTTCTTATTCCAATGCAAATACGAATCTTAAATAAACTAAAAAAACACATTAAAAAATTTAAAACGTCATCAACTATTTTTTCACTTAATTAGGTCAATTGAAATAAAAATCGGGGTGTCTGAGGTTTTCCGCATTTAACATATCACATACCCACAAAACGAGACACAAAAGTAAAACAATAACACCGCGGTCTCATAGGACCGGTCGGGGATTCGTATAATAAATACTCTACCAAGTTTGCCTTCTCAAAGTATTTTTTTTTTCTGTAAAATGCGAATGACTTTGCTTAACATGTGTGAATTACAAATTGTCGAAATTCTAATAATGAGTTCACATTCTAAGTTTTGATTAAACCTACCATTTTCAATGGAATGCATTGTCTGCTAATCAAAAAGTTATGACCGGAGATGATTTGACTACTAAATTATTTAGCATTGTGTTTCGTGTCGGGTCGCCGTTAATCAATGCCGATCCATTTTCTAATAACGAGTCTGATCAGCCTTACAGGAAAGTTACTGTTGTTTATAATAAATTCGTAAATTTAATTAAAAATTCTATAAAAATTGTGTTATTGACAGTTCCACCAGCATAATTTTGGGGACGCAGATGGAATACATTCTGCCGGTCTCCTTTTATGTGTCCTGCAATGAGGGGATGATTAAAGCCAGAAGTAAAAATCCTACCAGCAGTGAAGTAGATGTATTTATAAAAATTGCTAGTCACAAATAAATAAGGGAGCCGGTATAAATAGCTAAAAGAAAAGCCGGTAGAAATAGCTTGAAAGATCGGACGAATTACTATATGATAAATAATCTAGTCCGTGTTTCCTGACGGATGCAGTGCAAGAGAGTGAGAGACGCTAAAGTTACATCGTGCACACGTGGCCCACCTACGCCGATCTGGGCACGTCGGTCTCCATACATTTTATATGGCAACTAGACTTTAGACTTAGACTTACTAGAGCTACATTAGTTCTTTTTTTCTCACAACTATACAATTTTCAGATCCACGCCACGCGACATGGCTCTACATACAAATCAGGCAAGGCCCACGTGTGCGTCGATCTAATGTAGTTCCTGCTTAATGGGTAGCGTCCCAAATCCTCGCCACGTGTTGCCACTTAACTAACTTAGCAATATTGACTTAAATATTAACATGCAACAATAAATCTAAGATGCGTTCACATTTTATGCATTACCAGCGACCCGCCCCGGCTTTGCAGTGTTTCCCTACTATATTATACTGTTACGCCGTGAAACTTGAGTACGCTATATCTTCGACGGAACCAAGGGTAGCATCAAATAATTAAAACGCATTGCTGTGCGAAGCTTCGAGAATAGGAGTACATACTCAGGCCTGGCAAATTCTAGAAAAGTCCGACATACACTATTATTATTAGATGAAATTCAGTAGGTAGTTATGTGGGCGGATAAGGGAATTTGTACCTTCCGGTATTAGCAATAGAGTCGAAACTCGCATGTAAGGTGGTAGATAAGTACCTACTTACGAGAATAATAATAATGATTTATGGCCTCCCGATCAGACCCTATTGTTCTAGAATGTCCTTGAAACGTCGGTATCGAGAAATGTCGATGGCTTCGCATATAAATACGGGCCCCCGGCTAGAAGCGAGTTCAGTTGGATTTCGTCAGCGATACAGAGCGAACTACCTAAGTGCTTGAAGTGATACCTAGCGACCTAAGCGATACTAAACGGAACTCTGAGTGTTTATAGTGATTGGTTATTTGTTGATCGGACTAATTTGTCATTGTTTTGTGGTTAATAAAGTTCTCTGCTAGTAAAACGGCATTTAATTACTCACGTTCGTAACAATACATATAAACCTTCCTCGTGAATCACTCTATCTATTAAAAAAAACCACATCAAAATCTATTGCGTAATTTTAAAGATTTAAGCATACATAGGGATATAGGGACAGAGAAAGCGACTTTGTTTTATACTATGTATTGATGTGACGCCAAATAATAAAAATATAAAACAAATCGGCGTTCTGAAATTGAAATTCGAAAGCGTTTACAATTATAACTGGTTTTATCCAGGCGTTGTGTGGACTAGATTTACTGACTAGATTAGCATTTTGCATTTAATTTACGATTATTTTTAAATATACTATAAAACGAACACCTGGGCAATAAAACTATCATTACGTATATAACGCGTTCTATTTATTATTAACCCTATTCCGACATAACTCCTGCCTCTGGGATGAATCACTCGCTTGAAGAATCCTACTAATTGAAAGTAAACTTTAAAGTCGAACATTCCAAGGTGATCAGGGGGTTAGAATGAATTTTTCAAAATTCAATTTAAAATTTGTCGCATCGTAAACTAAGTTTTACATTTTATTAGCAATGCGCACACACTTAGTAAAATGATTCAGATTTTTGAAACACTAGTAACTAACTCTTAAAATTCTTCTTATTACTTCTAAGTTCGACGTGTCTGTCCTTGGCATTGTAGCTCCAAAACGAATGACCTGATTTTTATGTGGGATTTGTTTGTTTGAAAGCAGTCATGATCGAGATGTTTCTTAACTACAATTTATGAAAATTTGTCCAGGTGTTCAAGGTCATCTGTTCGTTTTTTTGCTACGATCTTAAACACTTAATGGGAATTTACTTTACTTTCAAACATCATCATCATCATCATCATCTTAGCCGAAAGACGTCCACTGCTGGACATAGGCCTCCCCCAAGCGTCGCCACAGCGACAGGTCCTGTGCGTCTCGCATCCATCGGATTCCCGCGACCCTCGCCAGGTCTTTCAAACAAATGTGTTACCTAATATTTGAAATACTCATGTACATGCTGGTGCCAATGGCTGGTCTGATGATGGAACTCGAAGGGAAGCTTCGTAAACCCTAATGGTCTCTTAATAAACTCACCCAGATTTGTTAGATTTATATTAATCTTAACAAGT